>OU452272.1:30589179-40589179 GCA_911728535.1 Pammene fasciana
TGTTATTCCCAAAAATAACAATCGTTAAAAATAAAGTATAATCAATGGGGGTATCCATACGAGGAACATAGATTTTTCGTCGCTTAGGTTTATACTGGCCGCCATCTTAAATATTCCACTTCCGGTAAAAAAATTATTTAAATTTCGAACTCATAAGGGTCCAAATAGGGTAAAAATCCGTGTAAACAAAAAGTAATATGCTTTGCCTGTCGCATCGAGAAGGAGAGAGAGTTTAATAATTTTGGACTAGTCAGTGGGTCTCTTACCTCTTCACGCTTAAACCGCTGAACCAATTTAGATGAAATTTGGTGTGATGATAGTTTGAGTTGTGGGGAAGGATATAAGATAGTTTTTATCCCAGTAATCATCTTTTAAAGGGATGAAACGGGGGGGTTGAAGTTGGTATGGAATTGTTGCTTACTGTAGACGTAAAAAAGCTTATACGTTAAATTTATTTTTGCTGTCAGATTAAACTACGGCATTTCATTAATTTATTATAGCGAATGTTAATCCCACGTAGACAAACTCGCGGGAAAAAGCTAATTAGTATATATGTTTATTGTCTATCTTAGTCCCTTAATATCTCATTAAACATTGATCCCAGCAAAAAACTGTAAAGAACCTTTTTTATAGAGAATTTTATGTAGATTACTTAAGTGGAAGAACATTTTTTGGTAGGTGCTACTGTTTTCGAGTTATTTAAGAAAAGCTAAAAAACGGGTCCTTTTTTTGGCCGTATCTCACTTCTGGTTGTAGTTTCTTTGATGGCAACCGGCAATTCAGATACAGCAGGGTCTAAACCAGGTAAAAAGCCCGGTTGCCCAAAAGTAATATCGTTTGCTTCTCGACAACGATTTCTTGAAAAAAAAAACCAGACTAATACGTACAAGAAATAAATATAAACGAAATGAAAACTCCCTCCTTTAAGTGAACTCGGTTAATAAATACAATGTAATAAATATACCTACATATATTAGGGTCACCACATACCTAGCGGTTTTCCTCGCGGAATTAGCGGAAGTAGCGGAAATTTGTCTATGGTAGCGGAAATTTGTCTATGGTAGCAGATTTTTTGTATGGAAGACAAATTAAGCATTTTGTCTATGAATTTCCGCTACTTCCGCTAATTCCGCGAGGAAAACCGCTAGGTATGTGGTGACCCTTATATATATTCCATAGATTACACGGAAAACGTATTTTCAACTCCCTAGCTCGGAAAGGTATTTTTATACTTTAAAAACAGATAGCAAAACTGCATTTAATGCACAAGAGTGCAAAAAATAAATGAAATTTGAACGTATTATTTTATTACTGTTATTTGTTACTTTTATTTTAAACATGTAAATGCCACTCCAGACAGGACACAGATAACCTCAACCACTAGATAGATCATAAGTACAACTGGAGGGCACCACACATGTGCTCCCGTACTTATACTAATTTTGTATGAGATGCGACCGCTTATTTCAGTTGAGTTAACATTTTTGATCATTACTCACATATGTCAATTAAAAATATCCACAAAAATAAAGTTACTGGGGTGCACCTGGATTATTATGCTTCAAATTGGTGTAGAATAAATACTATTGAGATGTGTTGTTAAAATCATAGAATGTGTGGTGACCCCGTGCTCCCTGTAAAAGCTTAAAGCGGTATTACACATTGCAACCTGCAGGGCCCAATCTGTCAGGTTGGAAGGTGTAATTGAAGGTAGGGCCCGTAGGGAGCTGAAGGAGGGGTAGGAAGAGGCAGGGTACACAACAGATTGGGCCCTGCAGGTTGCAATGTGTAATACCCCTTTATCAGACATAAAGCGGTATTACACATTGCAACCTGCAGGGCCCAATCTGTCAGGTTGGAAGGTGTAATTGAAGGTAGGGCCCGTAGGGAGCTGAAGGAGGGGTAGGAAGAGGCAGGGTACACAACAGATTGGGCCCTGCAGGTTGAAATGTGTAATACCGCTTTTAATGATGAGGTGTCTGTGTCTGAGACAGGACAATGTTCGCAATTTTTTGTGAATGTGTTTTTTTAATATACATGTATATATATCTTTTTTACAGTTGTTTTTATTGTACCTATGCAGTATATTCCTCGCTTTAGTGAGGTGAAAAGATTTGTGTTACACACGGTTGCAAAGTTATTTTTATGTCTCGTGTGTTTGCAACACTCGCTACGCTCAAGATTCTATTTTGAAACTACTCTTTTCGCTCAGCATTCTATTTTCGAACCACTTGCTTCGCTCGTGGTTCAACCATAGCATCCATTCCCTAGCTCGAAGTTAAACCCTAGGATCCATTCGCTAGCTCGTGTTTCAATTCCACACTCGCGGTTACAATACAACTTTGCTCGATCCCTTGTATGACAAATAACTATTTGTCATTTGTGAGTATTCTAACATAGCTTGGCTCGTTACGTTAGCACGTTATGTTGGAGACTTTTATCACTATAAGAACGAGGATGAATTGGCATTGAAAAATCTTCATGGATTTACTTGTCCCGACTGACTACAGCTCACAGTTGAAATAAGTAGGTAATGTAAGTACCTACCTGTTTAGGTAATAATGATTAAAACATAAGACTTACATATAATTCCATTTATTTTTATACACGGCAGCTTTACATACAAACATAAAGTATGAACAATTCCTTGAATTAACGTGTGTCTTCATCAATTATTGTATAAAATAATTATTTACATCTTACTTAAAATTTCATCTTATATCTAAATTAAAACCTAATTATGATGTATGCAAGGAAATATTGTATGTATCAAATTAAAATGAACAATAAATTAATGAATGTAGAGCGTAATGTGGCACGTTGACAATAAGTATAAGTTAGATAAAATATTTATCCGTTATTTACACGATGAAACTTAGTCAAAACCAACGAGGAAAGTTTTTTTATGGCCATAATATCTTTAGAATTAGGGAGAGCTCAGATTGGTATGTGCAGTGAAATGAGTTGTACCTACTTACTTGATATAACTTATTATTTTGACATGAATTTCACTGCTTAATTGAAAACATGTTATAACGATCTCTAAAAAAATTATCTGGTATGTAAATAGTCGCTAAATCAGAAGTCCATTAAATGGTCATAAAGGCCATACACAAATAAAGTATTTACCGATGAAATACGATATAGCTTGCACATTCTTAAAAGGCGATAAAGAGATGGATATATGATCGTGAGAGAAGAAATTATGTACAGAAAATAGGAAACAATAGGTTTTTTGAGCGATGAGTTGCCTCTAGGTCTTATGCCATCCATAAGCACATAGGGTACAGTCGCCATTAAATATATCGGAGCAGCCAAGGTACTTAATAATATCTGAGCATGCACTTTATCACCTTGACAATAGAGGCGTTGTTCTGATATTTGTAGCCGCTCCGATATATCTGATGGCGACTGTACATTTAATAGAAACCTATAACTTGGTAGAAATCCTCCCGCAAATAAACAGGGAGGAGACTGTACCTACATTGATTTTGTGGGAAAATGTATTCTTATTTTATATCACAGACCGATGCATTACTTGATCCATTGATAATTAATGATAGATCCAAAATTATTTTGATGATTGCTTTTCAAAGGCGGTATTGAGTGACATGAAATGCGCGTTATAATATATCTTGAAGCCCATACAAGAGCTTAATATCTACAGCACCACAAATTGGCAATTTAGTATCGTTAAAATCTTAGTATTAATAGGCAACACGAACATAAGACACTCGTTTGAACGTATTCAATCGTCAACTAAATTTGACAACGTAGTTTCGGGGTTGGCATCGACTTCGAAACTGTAACGATGAATAAAGTTGTCGATTGAAAGGCTAAAGTATTAAACAGAGTGCGTCGGGAGGTTTCATGTGTTGGGCTGCAGCGGCCGAGGCTTGATCATCATAGACGCGCGCTTCAGCGTGTAGTCCCAACCTCGCCAGCGGAACCACACGATCCCTGGAAGATACGAACGCATCTATTAGTCTGCCGTCAGAAAACAAGGACTATGAAGATGTGAAGACATAACTACTTACTAAGGAGCTCTTATAATGTCAACACGCTTCTGTATAGGTAGGTACATCGCGCTATAATAAATTTCATTAATATCATAATTTACGTTTCTGAGCCATTGTAGCTTGAGACAGTACTCTATATACTGGCCACTCGTAAAGCTTAATTGAAACTCAATTAGGTGTAATAATCGTTTAAGTGAAACAAACAGTTGATCTGCATATTATTATACCAATGTTGTTCCCGGTTAGTTATTACCCGGTATTCTGTATTCTACACACGTTGTATTCTATTAATATAATACCAAAGTAATACACTTTACTAATTAGTTGTGCTGGTGTGAGTTGACGTACCTTGCCGGGCGGTGAGGTCCTGCGGGTCGTGCAGATAGAGGCCGTTGAGCCCCCGGCCGCAAGACTTCCACCACCAGCCGCCCTTCAGCATGGACGCGCAGTTCAGTGATGACCTGTCGTTGTCTCTGCAACACGATATTTTCATCTTAACACTCTGGCTCGTATGCTAAATGTACCTATCTACCTAATAACACCAATGTAAAGTATAAAACTAGTTGTTCTGTGAACCGTAGACTTCGGAGCATTTCCCCCTTTTTCCCCCTTTTCCCCCTCTCTCGAAACTTTTTTTTCACAACAACCTCTAAGGAAGTGTGTGCCGAAAATGATTAAAATCCGTCCATAAATAACGCGACAGAAAACTTCCCCCCTTTTCCCCCTCCTCATTTTCCCCCCAATCAACAAAATGGCTCGACAATTTTTTGCCAAATACTTAAATCAAGGAACGTACATGCCAAGTTTCATCGAAATCGGATGATAAATGCTAGACTAGACCGACACTGACCAACCAACCAACCAATACACACATCAATCTGCCAAATCGTCGTACCAGTGAGAGCCTCAGACCCAACACGCACCCGCGCGCCCGTGCGGCCTCTCCTTGTGAGTTAAAACGGAGACGTTCGTCGCCTCGCTACGCTCGGCTCCTCAGTCAATTATAAAAGGTGTGAAATTGTACTCCATAATTAACATCATTATAATGAAGAGATTTGGAGACTATAACGTAGGTAAGTAGGTAGGAACTTACACCTTTACTACGTAGGTACAGAACAGATTTTTTTTGAAATACCAACATGTTTGTGGCACCTACACAGGTTTATTGCTGATCGTAGGTAGGTAAATAAATTTACTTCTTGTTCTTTGCAAGTTTAGCAATATTTTGTGGAAAAATATTTTTATAGCATTTGATCTATACTACCTAACTATTTTACTTCTCTAAGTATATATCTATCTCTCTGTACATACATTCTCGATAGTTTTGTTATTATGAAATCCACAGTCTTAATAACTGCATACCTTTATCCATACATTTTTGGAAGATCCTAACTTTATAATGAAGAAATGAGGACTTTTGTATTGTATTTATGGTCAGGCGGTCGTCCCATTTTCTATTATTTTGTAATCAGTTAATTACTGTTAATTAACCTTACTATTAAAGAGCTGCGATCGATCTTACCTGTTGTACGTGGAGAAGGGACTGTTGTTGGATCCGTACCAGGGGTCGTTCAGAGAATCTCCGGCATTCCCTTCGTAACCATCGATTTCAAGTTTGTAGTATTCAGCTTCGGAGTATATCTTGAAGTGCGAGTATTGCGCATATCTGTAATCACAATTAATAACATTCATTATTAAAATATTCAAAGGAAACAAATGTCATAAAGACTGTGCACGTTGAAATCCGGCCACGCATGGCATGGTACATCTCCCTTTCGGATACACATTTTCAAGCAGTTCTTTTTTATAAATAATCTCTAATCATAGTAGTATATAATAAAAATAGAATCATATTAAAATTTTATGGGCTTGTCTCAGTTTTTACTGAAGGTATTTCATCATATCTTTAATGTTTTGTCCAGCGTTTTTTGATAATCTTCACTCGCTTCCTGCTACAATACCACAATTGTATTTATATTTTCACAACCGGTTTTATGGTCAATAGAATGTCATCTTACAAAAAAAAATGTTTTGAAACTCTATTCTACTTGAGGTAGTCAGGAAAACTTTCTACTCCAAGCACTGAAAGTAATTTTTATATGGCAGCCATTTTTTTTGTCAAAAAGTCAAACTCACCAAAGTTAGAACACCTCCGAACTATTTCAATCTAAATACACTTAGAAAAATGTTAGCTATGGTGAAAAGAGAATTTAATAAGGTATCATTTGATTCATCTTATTTATAATAAAAAACTATTTTCAACAGGAAAATTTGGTAAACACTGTCAGAACACTGTGGACAAAAAAATATAGGCACTGTGGAATATATAGTGATCAAACTCATAGACAACGTAACGTTTATATTATTTTTTAAACTTTATTATGTAGTTTGATAACCCCAAATTATTAATTAGAAGTGTTGGTTGAATATGCACATTCAATAAAAAGATGTATCACACCATGCGCGGCCGGATTTCAACGTGCACAGTCTTTATAGTCAAAATATCGAAATTGGTGTGGTCGTGGTAAATAAATAAATAAATAAATAAATATTAGGACAATCTTACACAAATCAACCTAGTCCCACAGTACGCTCAATAAGGCTTGTGTTGTGGGTACTAGGCGACGATATATATAATAGATAGATATAGATAAATACTTAAATACATAGAAAACATCCATAACTCAGGAAGAAATATCTGTGATAAACACACAAATAAATGCCCTGACCAGGATTCGAACCCGGGACCTCCTGCTTCATAGGCAGGGTCACTACCAACTAGGCTAGGAGGCCGTCAAAAAAGATAAACATACAGGTAGGGCTGGCCTAGGCTAACCCAGTAGTACATAAGTACCTAATGTCTCCCGTCATAGGTAGGTACCTAAGTAAGCAACGGGCTCGTAATCATGGGTCACCGACATCGACATGTGAGGTACTTGCCGCAGCTGAGTTAACATAAACAGTCGACTGACTGAGTGGCTACCTTTTATTTCCATCGAAGTCTTCGAGCTCGACGCGCAGCATGTAGTCGTCGTTGTTGGTGAGCATGTAGATGTTCTCGTTTCCGAGCCAGAACTCCTTATTAGGTTCGCCGAACCCGTTCTTGTAGTCGCTCCAGTCCCGATTGAAGTTCTCGGCCAGCACTCCGTAGTCGTCACGCCGATGGATAACCTACACCAAACATATGAGGTCAATTTTAGTGAAAGAGTCCACTTTGTCGATTTACATGTACAGTCAGCATCAATAGTATCTTCCTACACGAAGGCCGTAAAAATATGTGACACACTCCTATGGATATACAAATAAGAGCGTGTCACATATTTATGCGGCCTTCGTGTAGGAAAAATCTCTTAATGCTGACTGTACCTATACAGATTTGAGGAGAGCGGCAGTCTAAGAAAAAATAACGTACGTCGTGATAGTTTGGCAGCAAAATTAGACTGCGTTATACGGTTCCATACATTATGCGGTCATTCTGGTTATCAAAAATCATCGTTTCATAAATCAATTGATTACAAAATAATGTTTTATTTATAATTAACTGATATCGTGTGCTATAAAAACTTAACGCTTTATTGATAAGGCGTTAGAGTACACTTGGGAATGCAGGTTAATTACCTTTTATTTATTTGGAGATCCAACAGCGGTGACATAAACATTATACATTACTTATACTAAATACAGGAAGCCAATTATAAGAACTCACAGGTAGTGACAAGATACCTAACTAATAAGTACAAAGGCTACGCACTATCGCAACCACATATGCGAACAAAACTAATACAAATCATACATAATTAAATTGTTAATTTTCACTAAAACTGAAGTTGTTATAGTCCTCGACCCTGTAATAACCCTTTGTCATTAAAGTTTTTTTCAAGTATTTCTTAAGAGCGGGAAATGATAGATTCAAAACATCGACAGGTAACTTGTTATAAATATGAATACCCTGGCCAAAAATGACTTATATGCTTTGCGGACACGACATCGTCTGATAGCAAGCTTGTTTTTTTTGTAGTGTTATAGTTAGTCAAATTAAAAAAAAAACGTTTTCATTATTACAACATGTGTAAACTAGGTACACTTGCAAGGTTCATAAAAAGTATTGCATATTCCAATATGACATTTGTTTTTGGAACACTTTATTTGATTTAAAAACCAAGTAAGAATACTGTTTGGTCTAAATTTTTTTTTTTAAGTTTGAATTTAAGGTGCTCGCGGAAGAATAGAGGTCCTAATTAAATGATTTTGGACCCCCATTCTTACGCGAGCACGTTAAACTCAATGAAAAAAATTAAAAAAAATATATTTGGACCGAACAGTATTCTTACTTCCTAAAAAAATTCATCAAAATTATTATTTTTTAGGGACAACTTACACTTGACCAAAAATATGACTACACTAAAACTTTTTTCTCAAAAAAATACCTAATGTTTCCTAAGACAGTTTCCCTGTATCTCCTATACTTTAGGATTTCCCCATACTGGCCCACTTAAAAAAAAACACAGACACTGTATACCATATTTTTAGTATTTGCAATATTGTTAAATATCAGGTATACACGCTTCAGAGAAACCGTGTCAGATGACCGTGTCCAAAACAAGCAGAAATTATAACGTGACTAGTGTTTAAACTTTATTTCTAAATCATGGAGCCTCACATTTGAAGTTGCGTAAACAAATAAGTATTTGGAGGACATCAGTCTTGTCAATCAATAGGATGAGCTTCATTGGGAAATAACGATGCTAATCGTAGTCGTAAAATCGACAGCACAACATTCGCTAAATTTACGGATCGATTTCACCCATTGATAAACTCGTAAAGTTTCTAAATAACGAGGACTCGCAGTTCTTAATGGCAACGTACATACAAAGTTACGGTGATGGTTAGGTAGAATTTGAAATGGTTATTCCAAATCCAAGTAGGTCTTAAAATAATACTAGTAAGTAGTTCGCTTCGAACTGAAAACCTGCGACGCGATTTACTCGCATACGAGTTTAACAATAAAACAAATTAATATCCTTATGAAGATATTGCGCTTTCTAGCTTCATAACATAACCCCTTGATCGATCCTGCTACATATATTTATTTTTGCTACAACCCCAACAATATTCAACTCTGACTTGTAATTTTATATCAATAAAGTATGAATATGAATTATAGGTTATAGCTGCGCCGCCATATTTAACGCTGATCAGTTCATTAATTGTGCATGGTGCAACCCGCCCTGACCAAGGTACAGCCAGCCTAGACACGTCATTATTGTTAAGAGAATGAGAGCGCGCGCGCGCGTGACGGTCGCTTTGAACACCTCACCCGCTTAGCCACTTCTGCTACTGACTGTACATGAACTCGAAAGACAGTGATAAAGTTAACCAACACGTTAACACTATGATATATTTATTACCAATGTTATCCCAAATAAATTGCTTGATAGTATATACTTACAGTCCAGCCACCATCAGCGACGTTCTGTTCACAGTATACTTTAAGGAACCAGTAAGTAGTGCCTCTGATTTGTAAGTAGTATACTCCAGACTCCCGCATACCTGCATTCAAGAGGTCCACACAAGAATAGCCCTGCAACGAATGAGAAAAAGCATTATAGATCACCAATGTATTATTGCGGATATAATGGTGTTCGTAGCTAGTTAGTGTAAATTGACAATTTGCCTTAAAGTAGAGCAGTGTTAGTAAAATCATAATTTGCAATAGCTAGTAAATTCGCTTAATCTGCTACTTTCATTAGCATTCGTATAAAAATAAGTAGGTACAACTTATTATGTCATTTTGGTGTAATTAATTCGCAAATTTAGTTCGTAATATTTTCGCATCCTAGTATGGATTATTAAGAAAGATGTCGGAATAATACGAAAAACCTTTTTTTTTGTGATATTACATCATCAATCATGAATGATTGTTCAAATACGGAAATAGATAATAAATAATAATAATACAGAGTAATAAGATGCGTACTTATACTGTTTACAACATAAAATGGGATGAGACAGCACATTTCATTGCACACTACACTGTGCCAGTATTCGACTCGGTAAATTGATAAAAAGTGACATGGCTTTAGATAAGGCCAGTTTTGTGATAAGTGGCAATACCTCGCCCTAACCGTCAACAAAGGCCCTTTGTTGACGGTTAGGGCGAGTACCCTTTGTCAAAGGGTATATGATACGACCTATGTATTGATTTAGAAGATATGAGAATGCCGTTATCACCGATAGTCACACTGGTTGTGGTATGAAAGCCAAGTCACCATTTGTTATTTTCCGAGTCAATTAGGAGCAACGAGCGTGTGTCGACGGGGCGGCTTTCTTCCGCGGCATGCTGGCATGTCGTGCTGGACCGCCAACTTCCCCTATTATTTCTGTTCATTACACATGTGGAATCTGTCTCAGCGCATGAAAACTGTCTATGAACACTATTATTTGCGCGGAAAAACGACTGTGGCGCTTTACTCCAGATTCTACTACGGAGAGCATCGGAACAAGATTATTCTTATGGTTTACCATGAAAGAAAAAAAAAAGCATTGCAATTAGAATTGTTTTTAAGTTTGTGTAGTTTCTAACTGACTGAATGGAAACTTAAGAGCCTCAGTACAGGTTAATTATAAAATTCAGTTAATAGTTTTTCTTTTCAAAGTGCATGTGGCGATATTAGCAATGCTCTAGCGACAGCCCATTAATATATCAATGGTAAGTTACTAAATGGTCTATTTGCTGTCCAAATGTGTCAGTGGCATCTGTGAGTTCGTTTGAGAACAGATAATTATTCTTTTGGCTTAAGTTACGGATTGCGCAACGCTGTTTGCGTAGATCGCGAGCTTTCCACATCAGTCACATCACACTAACATCTTCACAAGCCTAAGTTCACATAGAAAGTATTTTAAGCCAGAGTGTGATATTACGAGTACCATTGTTTTAACCAGTCATACGAAAGTGGCTTCAGATTGATACTTAAATATTTGATACTTAAACATTCTATAGGTATGGATATGTAGTTTTGATCTTATGCCCTGTAAACTACAAAGAAATATTAGCCAATCAGTGGAGTTACATTAATTTTCTATATATTCTAAAACATACCTAGTATACCTACCATATAATTATGTATTATATAAAGTATTGTAATATAACATACTCATAATGTCTTCAAAAAAGTGTAAATAAGTATACAGAATTCAACCTTACTTGTCTTATCATGTAAACAAACGTGTGTCAATCTAGAAATCGAATATCTTTTAGTTAAAGTGATCGTTTGTTACTTCCATTACCTATTGAAAAAAATGTTATCATAATATGTGGTTACTTGGTTGAATTCTATACTAGATGAGTTACTTTAAGTATATATAGTATATACTTAACCACATTTTAAGTAAGAATCTTAGAGAAAAGTGTGATAATATCATTGAGAAGTGTTTATTTACATGACAAGACAAGTAATGGGGGCCCACCCACTATCAGTCGGCCTGACGATATTCTGCCTGTCAGTTGTTCGGAGCTGTCAAATTTTTGTTCTCACTGACAGGCTGCTGTCGTCAGGCGGACTTTTGGTAAGTAGGTACATACAGGGTGTGGCCTGTAATACGAGCAAAAAATTAAAACGTAGATTGTACTCGTTAAACAATAAAACTATTGTCCAACAACTTATGTAGTCTTAAGATTGTCTCTTTTTCATACAAATTAAATATTCTTTTCAATGTACGTTAAAATCCGTCTAATTGACATTGAATAGAAGAATAGAATAGAAAAAACTTTATTATAGACATTGCTTGTCAGTCTTGTTACCCTACAGACATAATTAATTTCGCAATACATTGCGTATTCAGATAAACTTTAAAATATACTAAAAATCAAACCGTAAGTTTTTTAAGTCGCTGAACAAACGGTGTTTAGTTTGAGGAGTAGAATCTACATTTTAATTTTTTGGGCGTATTACAGGCCACACACTGTATATGGCTGGCGAGAGTCGACTGTCCAGTGGTTAAACACTGGAATAGTATTCACTTGGGAGACAGGCCGACCTTATATGTATAATGTTAAGTAATGGAAATTTTAATTAGTATAAGTAACTATTATATTTATTTCTTTTATAGCAAAGTTAGTGATTTTATAATTATTTTTGATTTAATTTTTTTTTCTGTTCGTATATAATTTCAATTCCACATTAACCTATTGAATGTGATGATTGTAAATATTTTTATTTTCGAATTGATATTTGTTTGTATTATTACCTATGTTTGTATGTTTTTTCCGACCACGGAACAATGGTGTTCCGGACCTTTGGGAGGCGTATGCGGTATGCGGAGCCAAAACCAACGCGGAGAGGCCCTTTCGACAATTTAATGAATAGTGAGGGGTACACTAAGCGGCCTATGTTCAGCAGTGGACGTCTTATGGCTGAGATGATGATGACGACGACACTAAGCGGATGCTGCCCCTGCCCGTGTCATAAGACGCACGCAGAGACAGCACCTTGGTGTAAGGACTATTAAGAATTAATGGAGTCTAAAATCTGGGTATTAGAAATCTTAAAAAGCTTAAGTTTTGAAGGTCCTACCCCGCCGTAACAATATAAAGGTTAAAAGGAAAAATGCCTTTTAGTGCTCTCCCTTATGGGAATATAGTTCAGAGCTGGATACGGTTACCTTCTTTTAGTATGTTATTGGGTACGACACCAGGACCCCAAAACTGCCGAGAGACGGGGACGTCGATGAATGTCTCCCGAGTAATGACGTCATAAAAATGGCTGCCGGTTCGTTGCGAAAAGTGTAAATTTCATCCAAACTGTGCATTGCACCTATACGTGTGTAGTATCAAACGAAAGAAGATTAAATTTGCTATATTGTTGTAATACATTTTATACTACTGTATATTACTGTTTGACAGCTATAAACGAAAATCCAAAATCAGGCAAAAAAATAATTCGGATATTTGCATTTTACAACAAAATTATAAGTCCAACTTTAAAGCCGAGTACTACAATAACAAAACAGGCTATTTAAGCTATACATTGCTATAAAAATTATTAAAATCTGGTAATAATTGTGGCAGCTATGTTAAAAAACATGTCGGCACTGCCGAGCTATTTCCTTAGAGTGAAAAAATAACAATTTTCACAATTTACAGAATATCCGCAGAAGCTTCGAGTATATTGTTGGTCAAATAATTTGGAGCCCTTAAATGTCGGAAAAATATCTCTATAGTGATTGAGGTCCAAATAATGACGTCATGAACGTGACCACTACCGAAATTTGTAAAACATAAATTAAAGCTATACCATGACACATACACACATGTGTGTAGCATCGATCGAAAGCTTATTAAATTTACTACAATACATACATACATTATTTGTGAAAATAATGTATAGTTTAGGAGTTGTTGACAAAATAAAATATTTTTTTAGGAAAATAAAATGTATATATTAATTCTGTGGCCAAAGAAAATACAATACACTAATGTTTTGTATAGCATTAAAAACACCAACTATTCAACTTTAAAACACAGTTTGAATTTATAAAATTTGATAAGAACTATAAAAGTTGTGCTTACAAATCTAAAGCACACTAACTATTTTACCTACAATGCACTCATACTATGAGAAGCTTGGGCCTAATTAATGACTAGTTTTTTCTAAAATTTGTAAGGATTTAGGGTTCCTTGCCATTAAAGTAAATAAAAAAACCGGCCAAGTGCAAGTTGGACTCGCGCTCCGAGGGTTCCATATACATCACACAATTTTAACAATTTGTATTTTTAAGACCAACTTACGCTTGACCGCAGACTTTTTAGTGTTTTTTTCTTTAATGTACAGGTAAAACACTATATTAGGTTTTTTTTCTAAAATGTAGTTTCTTCGGTTTCCGAGAGACGGAGGGGAATGGTCAATTTTCGCCTTTATTCTTGAATAACTTCAAAACTATTAAAATTATAATTATAAAAGTTATATATTTGTAGTTTTCACATCAAACCCTTTCATTTGATATATAACAAGGTATAGTTTGTAAGTAATTTAAGAAATAAGGCGAAAATTTTCCATTGCTCTCCGTCCCCCGGAAACCGACGAACCTACATTTTAGAAAAAAATACGTAATATAGTTCTTTACCTGTACATTACAGAAAAAAACACTAATAAGTCTGCGGTCAAGCGTAAGTTGGTCTTAAAAATACAAATTGTTAAAATTGTGTGATGTATATGGAACCCTCGGAGCGCGAGTCAACTCGCACTTGGACGATTTTTTTATTTACTTTAATGGCAAGGAACCCTAAATCCTTACAAAATTTAGAAAAAACTAGTCAATGATTAGGCTCAAGCTTCTCATAGTATGAGTGCATTGTAGGTAAAATAGTTAGTGTGCTTTAGATTTGTAAGCACAACTTTTATAGTTCTTATCAAATTTTATAAATTCAAACTGTGTTTTAAAGCTGAATAGTTGGTGTTTTTAATGCTATACTAAACATTAGTGTATTGTATTTTCTTTGGCCACAGAATTAATATATACATTTTATTTTCCTAAAAAAATATTTAATTTTGTCAACAACTCCTAAACTATACATTATTTTCACAAATAATGTATGTATGTATTGTAGTAAATTTAATAAGCTTTCGATCGATGCTACACACATGTGTGTATGTGTCATGGTATAGCTTTAATTTATGTTTTACAAATTTCGGTAGTGGTCACGTTCATGACGTCATTATTTGGACCTCAATCACTATAGAGATATCTTTCCGACATTTAAGGGCTCCAAATTATTTGACCAACAATATACTCGAAGCTTCTGCGGATATTTTGTAAATTGTGAAAATTGTTATTTTTTCACTCTAAGGAAATAGCTCGGCAGTGCCGACATGTTTTTTAACATAGCTGCCACAATTATTACCAGATTTTAATAATTTTTATAGCAATGTATAGCTTAAATAGCCTGTTTTGTTATTGTAGTACTCGACTTTAAAGTTGGACTTATAATTTTGTTGTAAAATGCAAATATCCGAATTATTTTTTAGCCTGATTTTGGGTTTTCGTTTATAGCTGTCAAACTGTAATATACAGTAGTATAAAATGTATTACAACAATATAGCGCATTCAATCTTCTTTCATTTGATACTACACACGTATAGGTGCAATGCACAGTTTGGATGAAATTTACACTTTTCGCAACGAAGCGGCAGCCATTTTTATGACGTCACTACTCGGGAGACATTCATCGACGTCCCCGTCTCTCGGCAGTTTTGGGGTCCTAGTGTCATACCCAACAACATACTAAAAGTTGGTAACCGTATCCAGATCTGAACTATCACTTAGGCCCTCTCCCATAACGGAGGGGACTATTTGTATTGTGAGCTTCGAAACTATAGGTACCTAAATAAATTGCTCTAAGGAACTATAAGAAAGAAAAACAGCTTACAATGAAAGCTCTCCTAAAGGAGTGTAGGTACATATTTACATAATAACCGTTTTATAACGGTATGATAAGTTGAATCAACTAACAGCTTACGAGGCTATTGCAACGTAGTTATTTATTACTTTACTATGCCTATTCCGAAAATTATAGTAATTAGATACAGCGGAGGGCTGCTTTTTGTCGTCAAATAACCGAAAGAAAAGGAAAGTCGTGGCTTATTCCCATTACTGCTCGGAGCGCAGTCGTCACGACTCGACTGTTTCCTGATTATAGACATTTTTGAGTCGCATAGTGCCATAACGAGTTAAGACTGAACAAGTAAAAGTGGAATAACGCTGAGTTATACAGGGCCGCAGCCAGAGTTGCAGTTAAGATACGGTAGGAAATCTACTTTATTTTCATAGTTTTTCGAGACGATGGTTATTTTTTAGGGTAAGGCATAAATCAAAAGTAGGCCGTAGGCAACCCTACCTCATCGAGTAACAGTACCTACTGTCTGTACAAAATGCTCCAACTTTGGCTCAGGCTACCAGGTACTAAATAAGTAACATATTACCGTGCATGGCCCTACATAAGCGGAATTCTGCTACTCGATGAGTTGCCTGCGACGGACTCTTGACCTATTAGTCTTTTAGGCATGTTCTCGTTAAGCAAGTGGATCCCAGGAGTAGGTACTAGGTTCTAGTACAGTCGCCATCAAATATATCGGAGCAGCCGGGGTAGTCAAAAATATCTGAACATGCACTTTATCGCCTTGACAATAGAGGTGTTGTTCAGATATTTGTGACCACCTTAGCCGCTCCGATATATCTGATGGCGACTGTACAACTACAAGTTTGGATTTAGGTCAGCTGTTTTAGTCCTAATTCCATTGAATTTCTTTGGTTAATTTTGTTTTTTATATCTTTCTCGTTTGTATTCAAATAGATAATGTTAAGATATGTCAATATTAATCCCTGATATTATTTTTATAAAAGAAGTCATAAAAAATATTTTTTAACCTTTGGCTCGGGTCTCAATAAAGGCAAGAGAGGTTAAACATCATTTTTGCCCTCTTATATAATATTAGATTAATCCCTTGTATGAATTCACAAGTTTCATAACATGTGCATTCCATACCTATACATAAATGAACAAGTTCCATTTCATGATTCTGTTGTTTTTACGTGCTTTTGCTTGCATGAATAGTGCTGTAAAACAATTCAATCACAATTTTTAGGGCTGTACCTTAAAACGCGATATAGGCTTAGCATATGATTTTTAACGACTGATGCATTTGACATCATGTATTAAGATTACAACCGTTCATGGAATACACATGCGAGAACTGAAACCTGTATTAAATAGTTGCATCACTCGCCACATAACAGCAGTTTACGTAGGTACGCTAAGAACAATAAACCCGCTCGGCTGTAATCATTGGTAACTGTCGATCGGTGGGAACGGCCGGTTTTTGCGCCGCGCCCGCGCCGCGTACAAAGCCACGGAAAGCACTGTTTATGCGCATGAACCAGATTTACGTAATAAGCGCGATGCAACTTTCCTCGAGCCCCACTCATGTATTTTAATTACTACATTTAAAGAACAACCGTTAATACATACACATATATTTCGTGTTATTAAAAAAAAGTAACTCTACATATCGAACCTTTTACTAATTTTAAACCATATACTACGTCTAACTAATGGACCACGTGTTTATCTTTCCACTGCGATTCAAGGATTTAAAAGTTGATTACACGTAATAATACTCACAGTTGCGTACAACTCAGAGCAGAATGTAGAGGTCGCTGGGCGGTAAACTGCAATGATTGACGCTATAAATTGCTTAAATACTTGTGACCATAATGGCCAGTACTTACAAATATTAGTAGATAAAATATCTGCGAGTGACTGGGTAAATATAGATACCCAGCTAGAAACGGAAATGGTAAACCCTACTTTTAAATCCTTAAGAAAATTTCAAAATCCGAGTTGCCGGTTTGAGTTTATAATGAAATCGAGATACTTACGTTTTTTTAGACTTGTCGGGTCTCAATTATGTAACTTAAAAAATAAATAAATATGGTACCACCTAGATAATCATATACACCGTGGGCAGATTAAACCCGACAGGTTTTAACCACGTATTCCCGAGGCCAAAAGAAGCAAAAAACGTCATACGACTTTTGGTCAATTTTGCCAAAAAAAAATCTTTTTTAATTTTTTTTGGATTTTTTATAATGTTTTAAACATAAAAAGTAAATTTTATTACTAAAAATATCACTTACAATTATTTTTTTACATTTTTTTCCTAATAACTAGTTAATGAAAAAAGTTTTTTGTTACATTGACATCTGTCAATAAAGATCTCATCAGACTAGTCTTCATAGTGGTGACATCGTCATCAAACAGGCATTTTTCGCTCAGATACAATAGTGTTTGAATTTTTTTTTAATTGGCATTTACTCTGGAACTAAGGCGAAATCGACCTAGAGTCATACAATGTTTTTGCCTTCTTTTGGCCTCGGGAATACATGGTTAGAATCCGTCGGGTTCAATCTGCCCACGGTGTATAGATAGATAGTTTCGTATATGTATGTATGTTGCTGTGTGGCACCGGATTTATAAGAATAGTGCCACCCCGTCTCTTCCCGCGGGCAGGGGGGTTTCAGTTTCATTATGTCTAGGCGCGCAATTTAAAAAACAGGTACAATGGAGAGCCATTGTACCTGTTTTTTAAATTGCGCGCCCTGTGCCCGATGCCTAATGAGGGCCGGGTTGGCACATCGCTTATTATCTTATGGGTGCGTTCGAGAATAATTTCATTTCAGAAAAGATAAAATATTTAAACAGTTTATAGTAGTAGTTTTGTACTAAAATAATAATTAGATTGGGCAAATAAGGTAATAAATCGTATATGTATCTATAGTCTGGCAAACCAAAAGCGCAGTAACAGTCAGAGTAACATGCTATACCCATCCCTTTTTTAGTAGTGAGAGTACTAGCATTAGAAAAAGACAGTATGATTCTCCCTGTCTATGCTTGAAGTGGAACAAACTCTGGCCAAACTATAGTTTTTTATTAAATTTACTGATAGCTTAGATAGATTGAGGCAGATTCACTACATCTGTAGACCCCTTGATGTTCACATATCAAACTTCTTTTTATCTGTAGATACCACGTGCACGGAATGAAGCACGTTGACTACCCTATTTTATTTTTTGCACAGATAACATTTTTTTTTTCTTCTTATGGATTTTAGGCGGTATTGCCTGTAGCCAATGTCAAGTATAAAAAGGCGGGAAATAAGAGCTTGGAAGAATCTTTAATGCATGGTACAATGTCTTCAATCGATAAGTATTTTGTTTAATCAAATAAGTTTTAGGCAACGTTGTTCGGTAGAAGTGGCATAAGCCTTGTTAGTTGCTATTTGTAGAGTGATAGCTCCCTACAAAAGGCTCGAGGAGGCTACAGGTTGCTCTGAACCAATCAATGGTTACACGCCTTTTAAGACTAATTCTTCATTATCCGCACACTTGTTCGTTAGATCACCGCACAATAAGCTATCTATATTATACACTGAACCACGAAAATGAACAAAAGACAAATAATTAATCCCAACGAGCTGCGACCATGATGAGCTCAATCCATAGACCCAGATAACATTTTCATCTCTGTAGCTAAATGTCAAATTCAGGAAGGAGAACCTTCTGTACTTGTACTATTCATTATTCTGTTCCGCGGGTGTCGTGTGAGGCGACTAAGGGGTAAGGGATAAGGGGGCCTCTGATCCCTACTACCCGTGAGAACGCTGTGGTGATTCATTTAATTAATAATCATCCGCATGGCCATCGGTTCGCCACCCATCACGTTACGTTCTTCACGGGGGCGAGAAGCGGCTCACGGAGAGCCGTTTTGCTGCATTGATCTTAGCAAATGGAAATCCGTGATCTCTGCCTATCCCTTTTCGTATATAGGCGTGATTGTATGTATGTGTGTGTATGTAACTAAAAATGCTGTACCTACGTCTCCAATTTTCCATCTAGCCTGGATCACTATTTCGTTTTTAAGGTTATTATATTATAGTCGACTTTTAAGCATGTTTCTATAGACATATCTACATATGTCATATTGGCTGTGTGCATGAGTGTGGCGCCATCTCTTGAGCAGGGGGTGAAAGGGTTTTTATCTTTTTTATTAATGGCACATACTCCTTGCTTATATGAAATGTCACTGGCTGATTCACTATTTTGACAGTTGACCCTACGGGTGATGTCAAATATTATATTGACAAGAGCCCAATTTCTTGTTACGTAGTGCGCTGCGATCGTTCACGTTACCCCCACCATGCACTTCGCACATAGCCAATACAAGATAGAGTCATAAATGTCATAATATAAAAGGAAAAAAGTGTCCTAGGCTAGAATCGATCGGGGTTAGACGTCTACCGCGAACGCCGCGCCGCGCCGCTACCGCGCAGATTAGATAACGTTATCTGAATTCGCGACAGACTAGACGTCTAACCCCTATAGGCTACCCGGGTCACAGAAGTCTTTATTGTAAATACTAAGTCGCATTTGGCCAATCATATATTTAAGGTGGAAACGAGCCCAATTTTTTAGTTTTATTTAGTGTTAGTTTTAAGTTAAGGTTTATTTAAAATACTTACCTAGGTAAGTTTTATTTGTAAGTCTTATTTATAATTTATTTAAGTAACCTACCAATAAATTTCAAGTAGAAATGTGTGTCGTTCCTCCAATCGGAACTACTTACTTAGAAATGCCATGCACGGCCGTCAATATACAAGTAGAGCAATCAAATGAACCATTTTTTATTTTATTGTATCATATATGCATATCATGCATCGATATGTACTTATAGCAACTCTCTACCTGTCATTAAATTTAGCCCCCTATATCGCGATGATAATTTTAAGAACCCTTATTATGTACCGTTGCACACAATAGTTTTTCTACGAGTGCTTAAGCAAGCCGGTAAAAATTGAGTTCGACGAAAGCCGTGCACAACCTACTGCTTACTGCCAACCTAACTTCGATCTCCCGGTGGATTGTGCCGGCGGCGCCCGCCCGACACGCAGTGCGGGGCCCGACAACAGTTTCAGAATATTGTATGGAAATCCTTTCTGTGATTGTTATGGATGCTACAATATGCGACCATAGAAGCTCTATCAAAAAGTATGCGCTAGTAGTTCCGCCACCACAATCTCAATCCGAGTATTACAGTCGCCGAGTATAAAAAGAACATTTGAAATTCGAACGTGTTATTAGTTACTTTTTTTAAACATAATAACATGTAAGATGGGACACAATTTTTACACGACTGCCCCAAAAAAGGAGTGTATTGTTTTTTAAACTTTCGGAGTCATTATCTCTGAATATAAAACAAATCTTTTTTGACAATTACTTGCATGTATGGAGTGCCCCCCCCCCCCCCTAAAAATATTTTATTCAGAATTTTAACTACATAACTAAGTAGCGGCACAAACAATACACTTTATGTAAAAATTTGATAATCATACGTCTTATAGTTTCCGAGTAAAATGGCTGTGACATACGGACGGACAGACAGACAGACATGACGAATCTATAAGGGTTCCGTTTTTTGCCATTTGACTACGGAACCCTAAACAGAACCGACTTGACTTGGGGTCCGTTTTTCCAAGAGGAAATGCCCAAGATGCTGTAAAAAAATATTGAAAATGATTATCATAGGTGTGCCTATAATAGTTGAAGAGTTCCAACGCTCCAGGATCCCATCATCAGATCTGGACTTGGCGACAATGGGACCAACAGTGAAGTACACTCATTCAAACACTACAGACGATCAAAATGAATATTTCAGTTTTGCAAGCCATCTTACTAATATATATTACCGGAACAACAAGAATAGTAACCATTTAAATATGTATGTGTACAGTCAGCGTCAAATATATTGTAAAAGCCAAAGTGATCAAATAGTTCGTCACACCATGTATTTTGTATGACGTGACGAACTATTTGGCTACTCTAGCTGATGCAATATATATGATGCTGACTGTACTACCGTTATGTAAATATTATGTTTCATACATCACCTGCCTGCTGACTGCAAAGGGAAAAGCTCTTCAAAATGAAAACATTATGACCAATTAATATTCGTGGTGTGACATTATGTGAAGGTAACGCATACTTACGCTTCATAGTTATGTCATTCGCTAGGCTATCAAATTTTAATGGTGGCACGTTTATGATTGATTCAATGATAGATATGTATAGGTAGGTACAACCCATGAGTAGTAATTATAATAGTTTATGTAACGTCGACTCACTTTCACGTCTTTATAGTTGGCGACGATCTCCGAGGCGAAGGTGTTATTGCCGATGATGGGCTTGTTCTTGACGCTCGGGAAAATGATGCCTCCCTTGCGGCTGGCGGGGCGCGCGCCTGCACCGGCAGCCGCGCCTGCGCCCGCGGCCACGCCCGCGCCCGCACTCGCGCCCGGCGTCGCCGGCGCGGCACTCGAGCTGCTTGGAGTGCTCGGGCTGCGTGCGATACAACCATTAGTCACAGTAGACGCGCGCACAGCCGAACACTAAATTCGCTAATGCATAACAGTATGTAATGTAAGGTCAATGTTAAGCAAGAAACGATCGCTTAGCAGATTCGCTCGCAGGTACTTAAAATTAATATTGCAAGGCGCGAGATAATAGTTGAGGGATAAAAAGTCACCTGTTGACAAAAGTAGAAGTGGGCATGGTGGTGGCGGCGACAGTGCTGGTGCTGGGCTCGGTAGCGGGGTCGTCGCCGCGGAACCGGGTGGGCGCGTACTCCACGAGCCGGTCGATGGTTGGGTCCAGAAGCAGTTCCGCGGGCACTGGTCTTTGAGCTAACGTCGCTACATCATCTTCTTGTTTTTTTAGCCGTTTTTCTACCATATCCAAGTTTTCTATTATTAAGTTGGTTTTTAGTCGTAAATCGTTGTGAATTTGACCGATAGCTCTTTCCTGCCGTTGAGTTTGCGTAAGAAGTTCATCGGATTTCGGAACCAAGTCATCGACTGAACTTTTGGTCCCGACTACTACATCCCATACTTCGTCCATTTTTTCTGATACACTCATCATAGGAATAATTTTATTAACGAGGGTATCGATTTTACTGCCTTTCAGAGCAGGAGCAGGAGTGCTGGTAGTAGTACGATTTTTAAACAGACTGTTAACGTTGATAGAAGCTATTTCCGGTTCCACTATGGCGGCGTGCACGTCCGCCATCATGTACAAAACTTTGCCCAAGTTTTCGGAAACGAGGTTAATATGAAACTGTAATTTACGATCAACAGTTGACATTGATGTTCTAAGTTGGTCTACTTCTTTTGTAATTTCATTTATGACCTCGGTATTCAGTCCTTTAGCGATTTCTATAACATTGAGACTTATTGGCTTTTTTTCGCTCGCTTCGGCGTTTATATCGTCAACTGGCAGGAAGTTGTTATCTATCTGATTCTTAAGGCCAACTAACTTTGAGTCAATATCCGAAACTTTTTGATCTAACGACTCGAGTTTCCGGTCTAGCAGTTGAGCGTCACTAATTCTATTTACTACCTGTCTTTTGGTGCTAGTTTCAGTGAAGCTCTTTTCGTTACCTTCAGGAATATGACTGAACAATTTTAGGTCGAGATTTCCAAGTTTTGAAATGATGGCGTCCGTTTTATGTATGTTGTCATTTACCCTCGAATCAAGAGCTTCAACTCTTCTCATCAGGTGCTCTACAGCTTTATCCAAGTTTTCAATTCTTTGTAATTTCGTTTCCAAGGTGCTAACAATGACTTCAAATACATTAAAAATATACTGCTCCCTGAAACAAAAGAAAACAACTGTCAATAAACACGCATTAGATTATACCTACAGATACAAAATGTCAAACTTGAATTTTAAAATTGAATTGATTGATTAGGATTTATACAGTGTAATAGGAGAAATAAATTAAAACGTAGATTCTACTCCTCAAAACAGGAAACTTTTGTTCAGCGACTTTTAAAAATAACGTATGGTTTGATTTTTAGGACACTTTAAAGTTTTTTCGAACACGCAATGTATTCCGAAATTGACTACCTATGTCTGTAGGGTGAAAAGCAATGTCAATTAGATGGATTTTAACGTTCATTGAAAATACTATTTAGTTTGTATGAAAAAGAGACAATCTACAAAATACATATTTTTTTAAAGTTGTTGAACAAAAGTTTTGTAGTTTGAGGAGTAGAATCTATGTTTTAATTTATTGCTCCTATTACAGAAACACACTGTATTGTAGCTGGGATTTGTATTGTGCTGGCAAGTGAGCAGTGCTTGAGGTTGGTATAGGACAGAGGAATATTAGCGTAACAAAGTAGGTACCTATACTCTGCACTCTGCAGTGGGTACACAGGTGCTGGGCAGACGGATAGCAATAACCACAGTGCAGACTTACTTATAAGCAAGGCAGACGTGACTTACCGTTTGTTTCTACCTACAAAACAAGACGCAATGTAGATAGTTCTTGCTGTTATTATTTACTCTCTTATTTATTATTAACTCTCCTTTTGTTAGAGCGTTGCTGAGTTAAATTGAATATTTCGGTGTCAAATATAGTGATTTCGATTGTACAATTACAATTGTGTTTGCAATATAACCTAATTCCTAAACCTACTGCTAGATAGTACTCGCGAAACAGTGAAATTGGCACCATTGTCCGGTACCTACACCATTTCTGATGTTTCGCAACGGCAAAATAGAAACCTCAAGTACGGTACGAGTAGGTACGCGCAATGTACGTATGTACGTGCTTATTAAGTTTATTAGTTGTACTACATCGAAGCTGTCTCACTCTCCGCTCAGCAGTTAAGAGGCCTTCAGATGCTTGTTTCGGATTTTTGCAGTCTCTTAAAAGCTGGCTCGATAAAACGCACATTTTGAATCTTTTATTTATACATAATATGCTATCAACTCAACAGATATCAGAGGTACGTGATTTTATTAAAGAGTATTTACTGACTAAATCGCGTTCAGTTAAAATAATACACAAGGTGAATACTAAGTCGATTGCAGGGGTACTTAATAGGCAGGTACTTTTTTCGTTCCGCGCCGTTAATACAAAATAGGTACTTATATACCTACGTCTTAGAATAGAATGCAAACATTTAATGCGATGATCGCACATTTCTCCCTATGTCCCTAAATCAAACATCCACTTTCATGTAAAATTATTGACGACGAACATATTATTACATATAATCTGTTATTGAATTGACCGCTAAAAATCACACAAAATGTTCCTAAATATCGAGGAATTATAATTTAATGTCAGTCTTTAACATGCAAATTGCGGCAATTATGTTGTCGAGGGAAACTATCGTTTTATTTACATAACCATGCTGCAATATGGACTTTTTAAACGTGAATGCTGTTTGTTATTTTCTAAAATTAAGTAGTGAACATTGTATTTAGGTATACCAGCAAAGTTACGTACCTTTATCAACAAAATACATTGTATGGGCGAAGCAAAGATACCTATATCTACTAGGTAGGCATGCAAAGTATTTTCCTAAATTACATACGTAATTATTTTCATTGTAGGTAAAATGGTGGTAGCTATGCCGTGTCGATAGTTCAGACATAAATGTACGGAATCTTTAGTCAAGAGTAAAATATGGTTCTAGTCTGAATAGTCTAAAATCACCATCGGACATATTTATGAGACGATTGTTTCGACACTTATTTTTGCACTTTACTGTGACTACATGAATTTGTACCATACTTATTTATAAATTGAGATTTGAATGAGAAGATGTAAAAAAAACAATTGATGGAACCGAGCGCTCAGCTAATTGGTTAGTCATCCCATAGCTCCACTACAAGTTGATCAAGCGGAGAAGTCCCGCACGCGCACGCGCGCTGTCTCGTTATTTTATTATGCAAGCGTGTCGGAAATTCACACCTGTAGGTAAACTGGCTCGGAGAACTGTTTTGTAAAAACAGCTAACATCAACGACTTATTGAATAAGTCGTTGATGTTAGCTTATTTACAAAATAAGTTATTGCCTACTAGTTTTTCCCACACAACTTTTTTATTTAACATTGCCTATCAACGGCCGTTAAATTGATCGATATTTGGACAGGCTTGAAATATTATTACGCAAGTTAATGTAAGTACACTGTATATAGATATTTTGGTAGAAATAGGTTTTCTTCTTACTACTTTAAGCTACAAAAAGGTAAAAAGGGCAACGTTGGGCACTAGGTAACTGGCTGTAACAAAAATACTAGTGATCCGTATAAGGGCATAATTGGTATCGTATTGCGAGTAAGAAAGGGTAGGATTAGGACAAAAATTATTAAGACGCGGAAAAAACGTTTATTTTGTGAACTGGAACTCGTTGCCAGCTACAACGTACAAAACCAAATTTTTCGTTAAAAAAATATTTGTTCTTAAGATTTCATAATAAGAATAAGATACCAATTAGGTATGACCTTAAAAGGATCATCAGCATTTTTGTTACACTTTGTACAGTGCTGGACAAAATGGTTCTTGTACCTACCTAAAATAATTACTCAAAAGCGTGCTTCGGCCACACAAAATATTATATGGATTATAATTTTGTGATTGCGCTTATTGTATTATTTAATTTGTCCAGAAAAAATGAAGTCCGTCAGATAATTTCCTATGTATTATTTGTGTATAATTAATTGGCTATGAAATGTGCCACCAGTTTTCCTAAATTATAATATATGTTTAATGGAATTTTTAAAAGAGGGACTTTCAATTACATGTTAGTGTATGTTTTATTTAGAACTGTAAAATGTTGGTTGACAAGCGAATTAACTATAAGTAGTTAAGAGTCCGTTAAACTTTTTTTTCGGTTTCGCTCAACTTTTTGTTGCTATTTTGTAGTAACTAACATAATGTCTATTATTTTGTATACATATCATAAAATATCGTTTCTTTTTGAATGGAATAAATAAAACGATTTGTTTATTTTATGTTTCATTTATAAATAATTCACCCTCATCTAACACCTGTTTCGCGATTTTTGCTTGGAGAGGTGAAAAGATTAAGGTTTTCATTGATCAAAATTAAGATATACAAGTACGCAATATAAATAAATACATAGAAAAATGAGTCGGCTGAGGAATAAGTGTAACAGTTTTTTTAATTTTTATATAGTTTTTAAGGGAGAGTATGTTTTGCTAGACCAGTTTTATGAAAAATTGCTTTTTTTTTATTCTATATTTAATAAGCATATATTTAACTTAAAAACTAGTACCATGCCCCACAAAACTATGATAATAGTTTGACTATGGGATCGCAGTCTCATTATATAACATCTAAGCTAAGTATGTATAGATTGGGTGATGTTTTTAGGAATATTGAAGTATTTTATAAAAATAATAATACAGAAATAAACTTCACCTCATGCTTTATTCAGATAATATGAATCATATTAGGGTCTATAAAAAACAATTATTAATAATCAAACGACAAGATTGCATGAATCAACGTTCTCACTAAACAAGCTCTGTAAGAATTGAATTTTAGGGTATTAAATATTAATATACCGGGTGGCGTATTTACAAAATCTATACTATTAGAGTTCAGATGCGAACTGAACTAGATTAGCTTTAATTTTGCAAAAAGTTGACAAAACCCTAATCTAGTACAGTCCTGAAATTGACTTAATTCGCATAGACTTTGTGAATAAAATTCATACTGATATTGCAGCTACAAAAGCTAGACTGTTATGATCTTTAGAAAAAGCTATTAAAGACTCTGATTAGGTTCCCATATATGTGGCATAACTTTTTTGTACTAGTTTTGTGTTGCATAAAAACTTTAAGCACAAATTATTGTTCTTCCGCAAATAAATATTTTTTTTTAAATGATATTGATACTACATTACCCAATGAGTAGATAGTTAGGTTTAACCTAACCCATTTTTTTGTTTGGATTGGTTTGGGGTCACAGTATATAACCCACTTTTTGAGCAGCTGCTTGATTTAGTTAAGGGTCACAGTTCTAACCTAACCTATCCCACTTTTTGAACAGCTGTTTGATTTGGTTAAGAGTCGCAGTTCTAACCTAACCCACTTTTTGAGCAGCTGTTGGATTTGGTTAAGGGTAGCAGTTCTAACCTACCCTACTTTTTAGCAGAACCAATAAATTTGCTACCTTTTTGTACTTTACGCATAATTTGTTTTCTACAATGTAAAACTTTCGCCTGAACTCAACTCGACTAGGTATTGTTGATAAATAATCTCTTTAATTATGCCGGCAAAAAGCTAATCTATTTGAGTGACATTCGTAACTGAGATATACTAGATATTTTCAATTAATTTGTAGAAACAAAAGCTAATCTAGTCCAGTTTGCACCTGAACTCTAATAGTATAGTTTTTGTAAATAAGCTACCGGGTGTCCCAAAGTTATGGGACATGAAGGGGAAGTACCTTAAATATCGTAGATAGGGTATTTTGCGGAAAGAAGGCTTTGTTTTTTTTAAACTGAGTAATCCTGCATTCAAAGATTTTTTTTAATATTTCCGAATTACCTACTTAATTGACTTCGGCAGTTTTTAATATGATTAAAATGATTAATTTCACGTTGTTCCTTTCTTTTAAAAAATATATAGCTATTCTTTCCATCGGCATCATAAAAATAGGGGTGATTTTTTTTTCACATTTAAGTCAGTTCGATTCCCAGACGAATCAAGTAATTTTTAGAAAATCTTTGAATGCAGAATTACTAACTTAAAAAAAACATAAAGTCTGCTTTCAGCAAAATACCCTATCTACAATATTTAATAAACTTCCCCTTCATGTCCCATAGTTCTGGGACGCCCTGTATATAGACCAAAATTACTTTTTTTGTAAAAACAAGACTTCAAACTATGTTATGAAATACGATTTATGTGAGTAATTTCATTATTAGTGATTTTCGTTTTCAAATCGATACCGGACTCTTAAATAGTTGGGTAAAGAAAAGCAGGTAGGTGATCTAGTTTTCACACCACCTGCTCGACAATGAAAATTATGTACATGAAAACCCAACCGAAAGCAAACCATTGTAGCCCTTGGCTTTAGCGGGGAATAATATTTCATTATTTCCTCCGGGTAATAAAGTGATTTTACTTCTTATTGTTATGACTTTAAAGTCTAATTATTTCGCAAAGTCCGGACTACGTACTAAACATCCATTTTCTCTTTTGATTTACTTTCATAAAATTCCGTTTCTAGTAGCCTTGGTTTTGTTATTGTCTCGCAAGAGGTGAGAAAAGTAGAGTATACTCCTTGGGGATAAAGCTGTTTTAGGCACGGGCGCGTAAATCACTCACTGCACTCAGAACTCAAGTCATAACCCTCGCTGCGCTCGGGAGTTAAATCTACAGTTCTTCGTTACGTCGGACTCAATAGCGCGGACGTGACATAAAACAGTGCTTTATCCCCTTGGTGTACAATCTACTATTTTGTACTACTAAATTGGCTGACATGACGGGTAAATTAAAAATATATACTTTATACAAGTTGTTTATGGTATTCAATAAAAACACACAAGTGAGCAATTTAAGATTAATAATACATAATATGATATAACTTAAAAATTAAGTATTTTAAATCTATACCTATAAATCTAAAATTAAATATGAAAAATAAAATGAAGGTATAAAAACTATAAAAGCTTAATCAAAAAGCCCACCCCGTGTTGTCCCCGGTGCAAAGGTACCCATCACGCTTGCTGCGTTGCCGCGTTGAACGGCGATGGATAGCCGTTGCACCAGGAATGACCCGGAGCGGGGGTCAAGTCCCCTATCTCTTAGGCGGCGCCCCACCTCCTTGAAGAACACCTTAGCTTCCTCGCACCTCCTAGAGCTGTGTTCTTGAGGGTAGATGTGGAAACCTAAGTGGCGAGTTGGCTATATGTTTAAAGTCCAGTGACACTTCTCTACCCCCAGCCCCCGCAGCGGTGTTGCCCTTGAGCCATCTTTGATGTCGCTTTTTATGGGAGTCACCGTCTGCCGGAAATAAAATTGGATACCGTTTTATTAGGCAAGCGTCCGGTTCTTCATCCAATAGCCCATTCATCAGTCCATACTTTTCACCCAATAGCCTAGTACATTTTAGACTCCATTAATTCTCAATAGTCCTTACATCATGGCGGGTGCTGTCTCTGCGTGTGTCTCATGACACGGGCAGGGGCAGCATCCGCTTAGTGTACCCCTCACTTTTCATTAAATTGTCGAAAGGGCCTCTGCGCGTTAGCTTCGGCTCCGCATACGCCTCCCAAAGGTCCGGAACAGCATTGTTCCGTGGTCGGGAAAGACAAAAAAAAACTATAAGTCACAATAAAAGTCATCACCTTAAGAAAATAAATAGGTCCTTAAGTTTTAAATATCATAGTACAGTAGGTAATCATTTTACGACTAGTATCACTAGTATTAACTAGTATTGGTGTAAAATATTATTAATACAACAATATAATCCCCGGGAGATTCAGTTTAGAGCACTTTCACATTATCCGATCCGATATACGATGTCGGATAGATCTACACAGAAGTAAATATGTGTACTTTTGTATTTTTTCATTCATTTCTGGTTTAAGATACTTTATTCTCAAAAGAAGATATACTAACTTCACTTATATGAGAATTACATTGAATTAACTTATTGATCTATATACATATGAATTTAACTTTCAAATATCATGCACACATATTGAATATTTACGCATAGCGAACATACTAAATTAAGAAAACTTAGAGTAATTTAGTTTTTTCTAGCAATGTACAAATTGCAGAACATTTTCAAAAATTCAGTAACATTCTCAGAAATTTCCGGAAACTTACACGAGAATTTAAATTAAATTCTCAATGAGAACATTCCCTATGGGAATTATCAAAGTATAGTATTCTTTTTATAATAGTAGTTTATGTAACTGTTACGTAATAGGGGTCCTTAAAACACGAGTGTGGTTTTATGAAACGAACGAAGTGAGTGAGACAGCAAAATCCCACTCAGCCGAGAGAGTAAAATGGCCCAGCCCAGTACTCGGCGATGTGTTTACACCTTGCGTGTAACCACCAGGGCAATAGAATAGTTGATATTCAGAATTCATTCCTTAACGGGGGATTACTAATTTCACGCAGACGAGAGTCGCGGGCAAAAGCTAGTAATGTAATATGTATGCTAGTATTTAAGGTATTTATCTACCACCACTAGTTACCTGAAAATAAACGTTTTTCATTTCATTTAATTTCATAAACAAGTCACAAACATATGGTCTTGATCTTGACATTGTTAAACCATCATGGCGATTGCGACGCCATCTCCACATATTTTTGCGCGTTTATCATTTTGTCCAGTAAGTGTTGGAAGCGGTTCCCAAACCCATCAGCATTGGATTAAGTATTCGATAGTTAAGTATTCGAATGTGGTTCAGGGCCTCATTGTATTGTATAGCAGGCTAGGATTGCGAACGATCGGCCCGCGCAATGCTTTGTTGTGTAGTAGTTATTTACTAAAGCACAGAGTATTGTTAGAGGGATATTTGCCTCGGTTGAGCTTTAATTGGACAGTATTTTCAGTCGATTTGCTTTAAACTAGTAGGTAACATAGTTGAGATAGTCCTTCCATAGCAATTTAATTGTAACTGCTATTAAAAACTGATTTACATAGCAATCTCGCGAGTATAAAAATTGTGCCTACGAAGTATCCCTTCATAAAGGTAAAGTAATGTTCCATTGCAAATTACATACATTATTTGATTTATATCTTTTCACTTTACATTACATTTAGAATAAATTCTAATATCATAAAACGTCACCATTGTAGCTGTTTAATCAATAGTACAATAATAAATTCTCCCATTTCACATAAAATGTAAAAAAAAAAAATTTTTTTACGTTTTTACTAGATTCTGCCCATTGTTTACCCACAAGTGCCAAATTAGCTGGATGCCAAATTTTAACTTTCTAGGTCACCTGGAAGCAGTCAATGGTTTTGATGAGTCAGTCAGGCAGTGGTAAAAATAGAGATTTTCGGAGGTCAATATCTCGTGAACGGTTAAAGTTTTCAGCTGTAGGATTCAGTACCTAATTAGAGGATAGCTTCAAAAGACTTACAAAATTGGAAGTGTGAATAGGTTTCAAGTTATTGGGGGGTCAAAACTGAACTGTCAAAAGTGGTGTTTTTGCTCTGCGAACTTGGCTGACACACTGCCGTTTCTACTCTGCTTAGTAATTTATATGGGCAAGACAGTTAAGTTGATCAAAATATTCTTAATGGAATAAACATTTCTACCAAGTTCTCTCGGTGTTATTTCTTGCACATTTACTTACGCTTATAGATTCATTCACATTCACATTTTTGTATCTAAATAGGCAGTAGGCATCGTAATTGCAATTTATTAAGCAAATAATAGTATGTTTTCGATAGGTTAGGAGCAATAGGCCTTGCGGCGAATGTAAGGCGCCGAAGAAGCCGCCTCGCAGCACCACACGTCATTACGGTGGTAATGTTGCTGAATTAGTTTAATGTCCCCTCCAATGATAATGAGTTACAATTTTGCCCACGCGGTCGTTAAAGTGACTTGAAGCACCGATTAGGTATTAATTGATTACACAATGAATTATATTATTCTTGTAATTCGTTGTACAAGAAAAGGCAAAGTAATAATAATCAGGTTTCTGTATCAATATTACAGCTAAATACATGGTTGACGCCCGCGGCGTGATCATGAGTATATAAACTCGTACTTTTTACGTAACAGAAGAGTTTTATGATGAATGTTTTAGAATACTTGCACACGGTATGTTAGTTCAATGGTATACGTGCCTATAAGTAAGTGTGTAACACAAAGACTCGACATACTTTTCATCAACTTAATCCATAATCAACTTAATTGTTTCAGTAGTATGTAATTATAAGTCCGATATTCAAACAGTACAAACACTTTAAACCCTCCTCGAATCAACTATGATGGTGACAGCGTTTAGGATGAGAGTATGTCGGTGCCTAGGTTTGTTAGAAGGCATGAAATAGGAACAAGTTCTATCTCCACAACAATTACACAGATTGGAATACTCTTTGCAGCTCTTTGCCACAAAAGCTTTGATATTTCTATGGATATTAACGACGATTATTAGGTAGGTTGTTACCCATGCTTTTATATTTATAGGATATTTAGCAACTTACAATAGGTGAAAAAGATAGGTATAGATATGTAAATATCAATTAAGACATAGGTTAGGCTCATAAGTGTTGTGAACAAAAATATAAATAACAATTACTAAACATAGATACTAGATACAGTCTATAATTCGAGTTATCTAAAAGTATTGTATAGGTAGAGGTCTTAAAATATACTTCACCACGTATCTTTTACGCAAGAGAGATCTCGCAGTTTGGCGACTTTAAACATTATTGGGTTAATGTTCAAATTAGTGAAACCGTCCCAACCAGTTACGACACTGCAAAATGTTTCAATACTGTAACTGCTTACAACGTAATTGTCATGTCTTCGCCTCAAGATTTATATTTATTAACGAGGTAGTAGTTGCCTAGCAACGCCACAACGGATCCGCACCTAGTTTATCGTAGAAAGAGAAAAAAGATATCTGTCTTCTTCTACGATACCCGGTCACTGGTCACCTCATTATTGTTTTTGCGCGCGCAGCGATCGCACCTGGTTAGAGCTCTAGCAAATAAATTAAATTTTACTTTGATTTATTTAGCTAATTACCTAGTGGATTTTAGTTAAATTTTTATGACTAAAGGAAAATCAAGATCGGAAGAGGAGTGATGAAATAAGGAATTTCTTCGGAGGAAAAGGAGCGAAGTGCCTGTGTTTGTGATTTTTAAAAGTGATATACAATTCACATACTTCTTCCCCGACCTAACACGAGATGTTAGGCAGCGGAAAGTTTAGCTCCGAGCTATTACGAGATATTAGCCAGTAGCAATTTCACAGAGTTAACACGAGATGTTAACCGTTATTTTTTCCTTTTGGAATAACTTTGGAAGCGATCTATTTGAAGTCTACCTGGAGCCTGTGGTTGTGATTTATTTTAACAGTGATATGCATTTCGCATAATAAATCACATACTTATTCCCCGATCTAACACGAGATGTTAGGCAGTGGAAATTATAGCTCAGAATTATTACGAGATAATAATCAGTAGCAATTTCGCAGAGTTAACACGAGATGTTAACCGCTATTTTTACCTTGTAGAATATAAACTACCGCCGTCTCCACAAAATCTGCAAGCCGCAGAAATAGACAAACAATTGGGTGTATCGACCTAGGCCTCAGGAGGTATCCCGTAACTAGCAGCTTGGGATTTGGAGTCGGAGCCTGGACCCTCGTCAGTGTTGCAGCCTGCGGAACTAGCATCAGGACCCTCGCCAACGCCGAAGACTTCAGACGTATCGATTTTGTTTCGGAGGCGACGGAATATGGCGAATTGGCAAAAATGTAAACGCCAATTTTGAAAGGACTTAAGTTTCTTGATACCTACTTAGCACATTTTCCAAAAAAAATAATAATACGATTGTGCATATTTATATCACAGGCTAAATGGCTATGCAATGGTGCCCAACCTACCTACGTGCAAAGTATATACGTAGCAAGTACCTATGTACTTACTACAAACAGCAAACAGGTTTCAAAAGATCAACAGAGGGTAGAAAAACATTAACTACCAAAAAAAAAACTGTGGGCTGCAGTGTTATAATTTTCTTTATTCATTTTAATTATCTTCAAATCAAGGTACCTAATTCTTATTCTACCGAAACAAAAAAGGCTGTAAGTCTGCTAATTGTGACATGAGGAGCCAACCGTCTCATCACCACGGCAGCGCCACCGCCGTAGGAACCGCCGACGAAAACGCGCGAGTTGCGCACGTCGGCCACGCCGTCAGCAGTCAGCACGCCCAGCGCCTCATTCACACGCTTTTGTCGTGCAGACGTTAGTCACATAGGTACGGGCAGATCTTGTATCTTCCTTGGTTGGCAATTAAAATACAAATGAAAACATAAGGTTTGTTTTGTGCCGAGCACCTCAGCCGTGTACACACATTCGGGCATTCGCCCAAATATTCGTATTATTATGTCTCTCTCTACTATCGATTCTATAGAATCAGAAAGAACGAGCCATTCGGCTCGGCACTCGGCGAGTCCCGCATGTAAGCAGTAATGACGGGCAACAGGCGCTTTTTCCTCGGTCTGGTACAAAGTCGATTGATCAAATTGCATAAAAGTCTTACGAGTAAGAACTAAAGCATGAGCCTGCAGACCCTGCAGTGCCTATATATGTATATATAGATAGATTATCTGTAGATAATATTATTATATGAGATGAGACTTTCTTTCTTCAAAACGGTAAGGATTTATTTAAAGTATCCACCTCGCAGACACACAGTGCTCAGATCAGGCACCAGGCAGGTTTTAGGATTTACATTTTACTCAAAAAAATATTACTTTCCTACTCACAAAAAACAAGCATGGCAAGCTTGTACTAAGCGACGTGCGTCTCGATAGCCGCGGTTCTTGTATTTAAATAAGAGAAATACATTTTTAATTTCCACACATCAAATACAATCTACGAATTAACTATTTCAACGTTATTTTCCCTGGCTGCGTGTATTACGCATTGCGAGATCGCAAGTGCTCACTGCAACTCATGGCCAATTGGTCATGCGAGTTTTCATGTTTACTCAAAATACTAAAAAGTTACAATATCCTTGTTGTATGGCATTATTTATAAAGGTCTGTCATAACGACGTCTGTTTTTGCTAGAAAAATAAAAATATTTATTTTACTACGTTTTGTGAACAAATAACTTTTACAAACTTGGATTATTTTACTACAATAATAAAGTAAAAAATAGGACATCGAAACACTGGATATGCCATGATTTGATTATAATACAAAATGTACCTACTGTGTTTTAAAACATTTGGGGAAAGGAACCTTATAGTACCTGCGTTTTTAGTTTGACTGATCTTATTTGTAAAATAATTCAACTTAAACGAACATTTCAAATTAAAGCCAAGTTTTCATATAAGAAGGATTATATAGTACCTATTGTAAATAGTAGGAACTTAAAGGCTATTGCACTTTATTAGTGCAAGGATACATAAGTGCTTCCCTCTTCACATTTTCTTATACAGAAAATAAGACATTATCTAGAACATAATTAACCAAAACATTTGATGCCATGTATGATTTTCATTACTGTACGTTTTTTTTTGTAATTGGCGATATTTTCCATGGAAAATATTTATTAGCTTTCTGATGACAAATAAGCCAAATAAAATATATATTTAAAGTTGAAGTCCCTATTCTAAACATACTTTTTCAATCCTTCGTTTTGATATGCTAACATAAATCTTTAAAGTTCATTCTACCAAGTGGAAATAAAACTATTGTTGCCCATTCTAGTTTGCAACCATAAATCGGCAATTTTATTTTCCAAATCAGATTCGGCTATAACTTATTTTATGGAATAAGCTAGCACGTACTGCGCCTCTCAGACATATTTTGAGAATCGACAAGTCGAATCAATGTGTTATTTTGCTAATTATCAAAATAAATTGAAAACGAATATTGTTTTTCATGATTTCCAATTTATTAATAGGGGAGCAAAACTGGAAAATTTTATTAACCTACCTTCAAAACCTCAGATCCGTTTCAAGTACAGGGAATTGTCAATCATTCCATTCTTCGAGCAGGCGTAAAATACCTATACATGTATTATATACTTATAAGTAGCAAAATGCAATTGGAAAATAAGATCAAATATCGTTTTTATACTCAAGTAATGGATATCCACTCACCACAGTATTTCGTGACGTCACAAGCTCCATAAAAACGGATTGTTGAGACGTTTCATATTTAAAGTTTGATGAACTCGATAGCAAAATACCTCTTTACCTTAGTAGGTATTTACTACCCGAACGAGATTTAAACCGTTTTACTAGATGTTTTCAGTAAAAAAAAAAAATAAAAAAAAAAAAAAAAAATAAAAAAAAAAAAAAAAAAAAAAAAACCATATTATTATTTCTTTATCCCTGGTATTTATTCTTACCATTGGTTGAAGATGGCAAACCCGTTTGCTGGTATAAGATATTAATCAATACCTACTCTAGTTACACCTAACATAAATTGAAGACTATTTGAAACATCTGCCGTAAATGAGAAAGACTCTGTTTAAATTTACCTTTTTCTATATCATCGACTAGTAAAATTTCTAGCAAAATTAGTAGATATAGATCGTGTTGCAAATTCGGTGTTGTTCATTTGACCAACACAAAAAACAAAATTTATATATATATATATTAATTTAAATACCAACATCCCTTACCTATGTTGTTGAGTAACCTTTTAAGTAACATTTACGATGCCAGAGTGATACCCACATATAAATATATATTTTCCTAATTTGGTGGATGAAAAAACTAAAGCACGACCGTTAAACCAATGTTGGGTATTTACACAGAGTAAATAATAGTACTATACAGAGAGACCTCTGTAACGTCACAAATCGTTTTGTCCCTTCCTAACGCATGACAAGTTCTCTTTCGCACTTATGCAAACGTATCGGATACATCATGTCGAACTCAATATTTTTTTGACAGATTTACACTGAGTTGCACCCCCCTGGTGTTTGTAAATGTCTAAAAAAAAAAAAAAAACCTACCTAAACCAACTTTCAAGGTAAAATCTTACCTTTAAATTGGCTAAGAACATTATTTAGCTGGTTTTTTCTAGGTAGATAAGTATTTTAGTATAATTAACGATCCAGTTGAGTTATTAAAATTCGGGTGGAACTCGTGTATTTTAATTATCGTTAAAAAGGCCACTGCCTATATTTATTATAGTAACACACTTGTTACCTATATAAAATGAAGCGTTTATTTTGAAATATACTTTGATTATGGTATATACTTTGATTTCATATTTCATTGTTGATTTCGATTTCAACATTGTTTAGCTCTGAACATCTACCTCGTTAATAAATATAAATCTTGAGGCGAAGACATGACAATTAGATGATCAAACGAACTTACCTGAAGTGAAGTTCGATCTAAATTGTCATGTCTTCGCTGAAAGATTTAGAGTCCCACCCTACCCATACGAGCCCTGTAATAACAATGTTGAAATATATGCTATGCTCTGAAAATAATGAGGTGACCAGTGACCGGGTATCGTAGAAGAAGACAGATATCTTTTTTCTCTTTCTACGATAAACTAGGTGCGGATCCGTTGTGGCGTTGCTAGGCAACTACTACCTCGTTAATAAATATAAATCTTTCAGCGAAGACATGACAATTTAGATCGAACTTCACTTCAGGTAAGTTCGTTTGATCATCTAATAATACTATAGGTACTATAGAAGAGGCATAGATGCTAATAACCTTTGCCAAGATTTATATACGTCGTACGATCTCATACACAACAGAGAACGTAAATATTGTATTTAAATATTATATAAACAGCGTACACCATTTCAAATTGTTTCAATCTACTGCCACACGACACTTTTTTTTGACACCCCGTCCCTATATTCCCGCTCCAGGCTAAGTTGGCTGCCATCGGTGTGCACACTGTACAGGGCGATTTCACAACATTTCGGGAGCTTAAATATCCATCCGGCTGCTTCTAGGCTTCTGCAACCACGCGGTTGCTCTGAATAATGCGAGTTATGGCACGGCACCAAAATGTTATAAGTAGGTAGGTACCTACACCTACACTACCTACACTAAGTTTAACGAGACAAAAAATAAAAGATTACTCGAATAAATATTGTCATCAGCTAGCCGTTTCCACCCGATGGAAATAATAGTTTGTTAATCGTTATTTTCATCGGTTTATCAAATTTTAACCGACTTCAATTCCATAGAAGAAGGAGGTTCTGCATTCGGTTTGGTGTTTTTTTTATGTATGTTCACCGATTACTCCGAGACCCGTGGTCCGATTTGAGTAATTCTTTTTTTGTTTGAAAGGATCTACATCCAAGGTGGTCCCATATTAATATGGTGCTGTTCTGATGATGGGATCCACGAGGAATTGAGGGAACTCCTCAATTTTTATAAAGGCACATGTATGGTGATTTGGGTATTTTCTTAAGCAACTCAAGCAGTTTCTAACGAAAACCACCAATTTGATGGAGCGGACCTGATGATGATGATTGTTTTGATGATAATGATGAAGATTTTTTTAAATTTAGGATGTTCAGCGATTACTCCGAAACCCGTGGTCCCATTTGGACAAATCTTTTTTTTTTAATGTAAGGAACTACCTTGAAGATGGTCCCACATTAATCTGGTGCTGTTCTGATGATGGGATCTATGAGCAACTGAGGGAACTCCTAAATTTTTAAAGGCACGTGTATGGTGATTTGGGTGTTTTATTAAGCTACTTAAGCATTTTCTCACGAAATCCACCAATTTGATGGAGTGGGCCTGATGATGATGATTGTTTTGATGAAGATTTTTTATATGTAGGATGTTCAGCGATTACTCCGAGATCCGTGGTCCGATTTGAATAATTCTTTTTTTGTTTGGAAGGAACTACCTCGAAGATGGTCCCACATTAATCTGGTGCTGTTTTGATGATGGGATCCATGAGCAATTGAGGGAACTCCTCAATTTTTAAAGGCACGGGTATAGTGATTTGGGTGTTTTCTTAAGCGAGCATTTCCTCTCGTAAACCACCAATTTGGTGGAGTGGACCTAATGAAGTCCACATATATGATACGTGGAACTTTCCTTAGATTGAATGAGTGTACTTATTATATTCTTTTTTATATATCTTTACCGATTATTCCAAGACTACCCGATTCCGATAAACATATAACCACTAAAAATGGAAAAATAAAAACTTTTTACAAAAAAAAGATAACCGACTTCATAAAGGATAAAATTAATCATTATATTATTTATATGCTTTACCAACTGATATGTTTGAAGTCGGGGCCAAGCCAAAAATTACAAAACCTGTCAAATCAGCTTCAATCGTGAACATCACAAAACATCGGTACTAATAATGCAAAGGTGAATGTGATTCTATCTGTTACATTTTCATATCTAAACTACTAATCCAATTTTGTAAATACTCTGATACACCTCTATTTTGTCCAATAATCAGAACCAGGCGGAAAATAGAAAAAAAAATTTGACGTGCGTAAGATTGGCCTTCCATAGAAAATTTGAATTTCGTGCCTTTTTACTGACACGGTGGGTATACTGGATGTATCTGAGTAAAGACAAAATAATCTAGCCATTGAATTCCTTTATACTTCGAATTTAACTTTAGATGAAGAAGGATAAATAATTCAAACCGAACCACTGGCTTCGATCTAGATACGGATAGTCCAAACAGTGTGTTAACAAACATAAGACGCATGATTATATTTTCTGTACCTACTTGCCTAACGGGTAACGCACGGTCGAAACGAATGTATGTATACCTACGTGCAATCCATACCGTATTAGATTAGATAGATAATAAAAAGAACAATTCACTGAACAGATCGCCTCGTTCGGATTAACTCTTCCAAATTAGGCTTGGCACCGACTTCAAACATATCAGTTGGTAACGCATATAAATAATATAATGATTAATTTTATCCTTTCTGAAGTCGGTTATCTTTTTTTTTGTAAAAAGTTTTTTATCATTAATTCATTTCTTGTGATGTGTGATGTGATATTTTCGATTTCGTGCAAAAAGATTAAAATGCAGGGTAAATATAATCTTTTTGGTTGCGTGCAATAAAAAGTTACTACTAACTGCTGTGGTTATTTTTTATTACTGTCACATTATTCATAATTCGTTGTCATAGACATTACATCGCAAAAGATTCTTATTTGAAGCTGTGTTTTTATTATTCTGGACACTGTTTACAAATATTGTTATAATGTTAACTTTCTCGTTTCTAAAAAAGCGGCGAGATTTTGGAAAGCAGCCTATGTTTTGCGAACAAGGGCCTGAGTTGTGCGACTCAATTGCACCTAACCCCGCGGAACAGAAGGCCTTTATACTACGAAACCCAGTACACGAGGCCAACCAGAATACTCCCAACTTCTCGCAGCACGAAATCAACACAAAACGGTAGGTAGGTTTTGTGATAAATACAACATATTCGATGACAGCCAATTTGGTTTTAGAAAACAAAGAGGAACAATCCTTACCGTCCATAAGTTTATTCATGCAGTCATAAAAATAATAGATAATAACAACCCGGCTTTTGGATTAATGCTAGATATGAGTAAAGCATACGATAGAGTTAAACATGACATTTTACTAAACAAATTGTACGGAATAGGCATGTACGCGGAGCTGCTCATGACTGGTTCAAGTCGTATTTACATATAAATGATAGAGTCCAATTAGTTGAACTAGAATATTATGATAAAAACAGTAAAATCTTAAAGAAAATACATTCCGAAAGTAAGCACATTAAATGTTCAATTCCACAGGGCAGTGTATTAGGCTGTATCCTATTTTTAATTTACATCAACGACTTACCGAAAATAATAAACACGAACAATATCAAATGTTTCCTCTATGCCGATGAGATGACCTTTCCATTGTATTCTCAGTCCAAAATAACGAAGAATTTGTAAATTGCATAAATACTATTCTTAATAACATTTTGAAATGGCTACAGGACCATAATTTACAATTAAATTTAAAAAAGACTAATTTAATACAGTTTCGACCCTACCAAAGACCTCCAATAGAAATTAATTACTCATACTTACATAACAAATTTCAGGAAACTAGTAATTGTAATCTCCTTGGTATTACTGTTCACGAAAACTTAAACTGGAAATCACATATTGATAAAATTTGTATTAAAATTTAACGATTTACCTATGTCTTAAGAAATATTAAAAAAAGTACTGATTTTAAAACAGCAGTTAGCGCCTACTATGCATTTACCCAATCTAGTCTCCAATATGGAATCGTTTCTTGGGGCAATAGTACGGACATAACGCGTTTATTTTTAATGCAAAAAGATTGTATAAGAATACTTACAAACACTAAATTTTATGAATCTTGCAAACCTCACTTTAAAAACTTAAAAATTCTAACTTTACCCTGTTTGTATATTCTGGAAACTTGTAAATTTTTACGAAAGAACCCGGCTCTATATACCAAAGCTAAAGACAGACACATGTGTACCATGAATCTCAGACATAAGGATAAAATAGCAATACCCTCAAGCAATTTAGAAATAAGTAACCAAAGCCCTCACGTACCTTCCAAAGGAAATAAGCGAGGAGCAAAAATACACTAAATTTGTTAATAAGTTGAAAACATACCTCATAGAACACTGTTTTTATTCTTTGCAAGAATTTTTCGACGCAAATAAGTTTCATTCATACCTATCTTTACATTATACCTAGCCTTAAAATTATTAAGTGAAAAAGAAACTTATAATTGTTATTTTACTGTGCTAGATTTTAAGATTTAATTTGCAATACCCTTATACGGTATCATGTTTAACTGTGAAAATACATTGTAAGACCTGTACACTAACATGAATGCAATAAAGTTCTATTCTATTCTATTCTATTCTATATTATAAATATAGGTACCTACTCCAAAGCTCAAGTTATGAATGTTATGATTATAACCTTTTATTTTAACCGCCGTACGTCAAAATTTTAACTTTCAATTATGAAATCTGTCTCTGTCCTAATTTATGAAGGTGTCATTCACGTTGTCACTTTACCTCAAATCATCTGACAACGGCGGTCAAAAGGTTAAGTCATGACTCACAAGGAAATATCACCTACTCTAGTACGCTATACCTGTCATATCAGTACATTTTATAACCTAAAATCGGTCTTGCGGCCATCTTGTCGAGCAAGGTGGTTTGGTTTCGGGAAAAACTTCTTATTTTATGTTCATTTTCGTGATTCAATGTGTAATATATAGCTTATTCTGCAGTGATTTAACGAACTAGTGAGCAACTAATGAAGAATTAGTCTCGAAACATGTGTAACCCCTGTTTGAGTTAGATATCCGTTAGTCCACGTGCTGTTTGTAGGGAGTAGCTATCTCCTTATAAAAAGCCTAACCTCACCGTACAACGTCCAGCTCTTGGAGCGACTTCGACATTGGCAAAATTGTCCCAATATTGTGGACAGAATGCCATATTTTAAAAATTGAATTGAATTGAACCTAAAATCGATTTTAAGTTATAAAATGCACTGAGATGACATGTGTCAAAAACCGCTTCTTAGATTGCACAAAGTATACATGGAGTAGTAGAGCAGGTGACATTTCCTCTTACATTTTGGCTATCTTTAGGTCGCTCTGGACTAGATGGCGCTAAAGACTTGGAGCCTCTAAAAGTTCTTAGACTATGGCCGTCTATTATATCTTAAGTCTATGCTATGACATGTCTGACGGTCAGTTTCGTGACAAAATGTATACAGTTTGACATTGACCGTCAGTTTTGTAACGAGTGCCGTAAAACGGGGTGAGTAGGGATAGGGGGAGCAGTCGGGTAATGGGGAAAGTAGGGATGACTGAGGGGTGAGGTGGTTTTTATAAGCTACGGCTTGTTGTTTTATTATCCAAAAGTGACGATCTAATAATTTTCAAAACTCGCAGTAGTATGAAATCCCATCTCAGCCCAAAGTCACCCAACTACGGGGTGAGTTGGGATTTTATGTAAGTATATCCTTAAAAACATGAAATGGAACTACACAAAATGATTGACAAATTAAAGTTCATAAATCCGGAACACTTTTTGAAGTGAATACTTCTTTAGCCGCGTTGGGCATTTTTTGGTAAGTAGAGACACCGTCACGCCAAAACAAAAACGCATCACTAGATTTTCCTTGGGTTGAAAGGCTCGTTCGATATATAAAGTTATAACCGTACAAATAAAGTTTAATTTTGTAAGTAATATTTTTCTCTTATGCCTTTAATATATTAATCATAGAAAATCACCATTGTAAATTGACTGTAGGTATAGTCAAGGAATTTGATTCGCGTACCGTTTCGTTGATTTATTGCTTGAAATGTCAGAATATCATAAGGCTTATATTTCTTTAAGCAAGCGAAGAAACATAGCCCTTAGTACTATTAATTGTCATCAGTAATTTAGACTTAAAACGGTACGCGAATCAAATTCCTTGACTGTACACATTAAGTCCTATATAAACCTTAGGTCAGTCTGTGTCTAAAAACTGTTAAAGGTAGGTAGCTACCAAATAATTATGCCGTAATCCTGCAAGGTCTGTTTGGTGGACTATTTGGTTCTCAGTTTCTAGTCAGCTATAGTTTCTGAAAAAAGGCTGGGACAGAGCCGTAATTTTAGAATGAAAAATTGCCTTTTCTAATGGGTTAAATGGGCTATTGCCCGAAAAATGAAGTCAAAATCAGTCAGCGTCCTAATTTTTTGAAATCTTTCTTTTGGTACGTACCCCACACGTGTCATTCTTTAAAGTATGATATAATTGTTGCTCGGAGTGTCAGTAGATGTGAAAACCAGATTGAAGTTGATCATTTTAATTCAAACATCATGAAATTTCAATTTTTAATAGGTACTTAAAGTTTTAAGTTTTCACTTCTATCGGCAGTCCCTATAACTGCCATTTTTTTGTATATAAATCAATGTGACACATATAATTTTTTTTTATCCGGCTTTGAACTTTGATTTCGTCCCTAGTCACCCCATTTCACGGTAACGACTGCTAGGGGGTCGTTAAGGATACATTTCCATCAGAGATATGCGAGGTAGCTGAGTGGTCGAGGATGCGTATGAGCTGTGGAATTTGAGTGTTTCCACCAGAGATGTGCGGGTGCGGGGTAGCTGAGCTCTACGAGCGAGGTGTGTAGCGGGATCTTTTCAGAGCGATTGGAGTGCGGTGTGTAGGACCGGTGTGCGCGCAGATTAATATGTTTAAAGTTTAAACCTGAGATAGACGGGAATAAAATGTTTAAATTTCTCCCTCGCACACATCATTCCATTCTTTTGGATGTACCATCGGGTTCATAATTGCATGGCCAATTTATCAATGAATTCATTCATAAATTACCCATGCATTTTTGAACCCGATGGTACAGTCGCCATCACATGTATCGGAGCGGCCTAGGTGATCACAAATATCTGAACAACTCCTCTATTGTCAAGGCGATAAAGTGCATGTGTATATATTTTTGAGTACCCAGACCGACATATTTGATGGCGACTGTGCAAAAACCCCGCACTCTAATCTTTTTTCACTAGAGCTGCGCGGACTGAGGATAGGTAAATGAAGTAATTAAATACTTAGTCTTAACAAACAAAGCTCTAGCTGCGCATCCTCGCAAATCCCTGGTGGAAAAGCAGCCTTGTGGTTGGTACACACTACACAGTCCAGTTAAAACGCTTAGATATATGGGCAAAGGCATCTCATAAAAAAGTGATTCCTATTTTTCTGCATAAATCTCCATAACCTCTTGCCAAATTAAGCTTTGTAGGACGACCAATAGGAAATGCATATGAACGGATCACACTTAAACGTACCTAACTGCCGTAAAAGTAAGTAGGTAGTCAGCAGTGGTAGCTCTCTATACAGTCGTCATCAAATACATATATCGGAGCAGCCAAGGTACCAACTCAAAATTATCTGAACATGCACTTTATTGCCTGGACAATAGAGGCGTTGTTCACATATGTGCGACCACCTTGGCCCCTCTAATGTATCTGATGGCGACTGCACAAAAAGCTAATTATCATTGAAAATGTTGTATTACACTCGGCAGCAAAGTTTGTTCAACCTCTCGTACCTTGATGTCTTCGCACGCCAAAAATTCCACTTTTTTAACCACTCGCTACGGTAGTGGCTCAATTTTGGAATCTTGCGCTGGCTCGGGTCTCAATATAAGCACGAGAGGTTAAACAACAACTTTGCTGCCTTCTAACTATTTCATTATTTAACTATTTGTAGAGCTAAGTACACAACGACAGGAATCAACCACGCCGAGGGTGGCTGGCCCAAGGACGTTAATGTCCTCGACCCCGAGGCCACCCAACGTTACCGCCGCAAGATAGAAAAGGAAGAAGAATATATCAGTTGCGTCAATGCCTGCTGCCCTGTAAGCTTTTCCATCAGTCTTGACCTATGTTTTCCCTGCCTTAATATTTATTCATTGCAGATCCTAAGTAAACTCTGGCTCGCTTTTGCGCTGTCTCTTCCGATAGGTACAGTTGCCATCAGATACATCGGAGCGGCCACGGTGGTAATAAAATATCTGAAAAATGCCTCTATTGCCAAGGCAATAAAGTGCATTATCAGATATTTTTGAGTACAGTGGCCGCTCCGATATATTAGGTGGCCATGGCCACTGTACTTACTTATGTTAGGTACTTAAAATTGTAAACTACGTCTATTAATTTTTATATTCATCTTCGTTTTTTTATTTCTCTTCATTTTAATCAATTACACAGGGTATGGAACACTATGCGCTGCAAAATAATGCTATCGATATGTACCAAATATATTATGGAGACATGAGCAAGTTTCCGCCGTTAGAGAGGAATAGCATGCGCACTGTCAACGTGTACCGCGACCCCTTGAACGGGCGCCCCGTCTCTTCCATCTGTTGGCAGCCCGATGGTCACATGCGATTTGCAGTAACTTACGTAGACATGAATTATTACCGTAACCCAAACAAAAGCATCTTCGGATTCTTATGGGACGTGGAGACCCCTGCGGAGCCATTTATGAATTTCATACCTCCTTGCATATTACTGGATTTACAATTTAATCCTAAGGACAATTCTATGCTGGCGGGCGGACTAGTCTCCGGCCAGGTATTGCTGTTTGACACTCGCCGCGGCAGCCAGGCGGTGTCGTCGTGCCCGCCGCATGTCGCGCACAGGGACTTGGTGCGTAATGTGTTCTTTATCAACAGCAAGACGGGCCTTGAATTCTTCTCGGGCTCGGCGGATGGCACATGTAAATGGTGGGATGCTCGAAATCTGTCCAATTACACCGAAGAAATGATTATAGATATCGCCAAATACTCCTTTGATATTCCTAACATGGCAACTGCCTACGGCATTAGCGTCATGGAATATGAAAACACTATACCTGCGCGGTTCATGGTCGGCACAGATAACGGATTCGTAGTTAACGGAAACCGGAAAGGAAAAACTCAACTGGATAAATTCCCAATCCTGGTAAGATATAGTCATGAAATCCTAATTAGGTAACTATGCTGAACCGTCATTAATCTTGTTTGATATAAAATTTGTTTGCATTTCTATAATAATTTTAGCATTGATGACATCTTTACGTTAGGTTAGGTCCTTATATACCTACGTTCACTAGAAAATCAGCTCATAATGTATTTACAGTACCCAGCGCACACTGGTTCAGTGCGGTCATTGCAACGCAATCCTTATTTCCTGAAGAACTTCTTGTCCGTGGGCGACTGGAGGTTACAAGTGTGGAGCGAGGACTGTCGCGACTCGCCCGTGGTGATCACGCCTGCGACGCGCCATAAGATCACTAGCGCCATGTGGAGTCCTACGAGGTGCATGCAGTGCTTGTGCAGAGTTAGCACAGTACAAATGAATGTGTATTACCTGTGTTGCCTCCTTCATGAAAAACGAGCGACTTACACCACGTTTTCGAAAACAATCCAAGTTACCGCCCCGATAGCGAAATCAAAGCGATATCGCTTCGTGAAACAGGCGTTACATACCTGCATATAAACATAATATCTGTGTGTATTTTGTTCGCATAAGGGACAAAACACATCTGAGCTGAATTAAGCAAATTCATAGACGAAATGCGTAAATTTGTCTATGGTCGCTTACATTTGTATGGAGGCTATAGACACAGCTCAGGTGTGTGGTGTGCCTTAGACATGGTGCCTGGAAGTCAGTGCATTTAAAATAAAAAAACCGGCCAAGTGCAAGTCGGACTCGCGCACCGAGGGTTCCGTACAAACCTATAACAAGCAAAAATTGTAGTATGCTTATTACTAAATGAAAATGAAATCCGTAACATAAAAGTTTCGTTTTGCTACAGCTGAAAGGTATTATAGCCCTGAGTATTTTGTTTGAATTTCAATTTAATACCTCTACGCGCTTAAAAGGAAAAAGGTTGTAAACTTACTATTTAAACTTAAATTACAAAAAAAATGTACGATTCTATTGAAAATTTCTACTATTCGTAATTTTTCCATTGTCTATGCTATATGACGTTGCTTCGTGCCAAATTTCAAGTTTCTGAGTTCACGGGAAGTACCCCAAAGGTTTTGCGAGTGCCGAAAAACTCTAAAATTTGCAGCATAAATGGCTGTACCTTTTGATTGCGTTGGTTTTTAAGTTTGATTTTTTCCCACCTCTAAGGGACAATAGACCTGAGTATTTGATATAAATTTCAGCTTGATACCTCCACGTGTTCCTGAGAAAAAGGGTCTTGACAGACAGACAGACACACAGACAGATGGACAACAAAGTGATCCTATAAGGGTTCCGTTTTTTCCTTACGGTAGTTAAGATACGGTAGGTACGGAACCCTAAAAAATAAAACAGTTGCACAATATGCTTTATGTGACCGCTAGCAGATGTAGAAAGTTCTATAGACAAATAGACTTTAGCGCCTACACTTCAATGAACTGGTTTAAGATACCACTGCAGTCCTTTGGTTGGTTTATTGAAGTACTGGAGTAGAAAAAAGGAAATTTTTAGTCCCCATTAAGTCTTGTGTGGAGACTGAAACAACCCTGTGCTGCAGGTGTTCTCTGCTGCTATGTACTGGCGCGGACGGCGTGATCTCGGTGTGGGATCTCCTGCGCAGCCAAAGCAAACCCGTCATTACCATGTGTTTGGGCGACGACCCACTTCTTAAAGTCGGAATTCATGAGCAAGTTAGTGTCTCCCTTTCATTTCAGTAGTGATCGTCGTTTGAAAAATATCAAAATATTATAAATATTTAAGTTGGAATTATTGTTTTAACATTGGCCTCTAGTTCAATTTTCATGAGTAAAAAGAGACGCAGGAAATGCTGGGTCAAACAATATCTGTTGTTGATATATAAATAAAAATGGCATGTCTTAAGGTATAAAGTTAATTAATGTTTAGCAGTATTTCCTTTTCCCTAGCCTGTGGCTACGTCATTTTGAACTGAAACGCACTTAGTATTATTTTATGAACGCTTGCGCACTGCGTCCGAGTTAAGAGTCCGGTAAACTTTGTTTTCGATTTCGCTCAACTTTTTGATGCTATTTTGCAGTAACTAATATAACCTCTATAATTTTGTATATGTCACCGAAAATTGTCAAAACCGTTAGTTGATAATCTAATAGTAATAACTAAAGAGATTCTAAACCATCGAAAGATTGTGAACCCCGAAGTACTGCTTACAATTTAACGGATTATTTTTCGTTAGATTATAAACTATCGACAAGGAACCGTCATATTGTCAAATGTAAAGCTTCTCGCGCTAATTTCACAATTGTTCGATAGTTTACAATCTCGCTAGTTAGATTATAAACTAACGGTATTTACAATTTTACGGTGTCATATGCAATCCAATAAATTTAACATAACATGCGTTTTTATCTTAGAGCTTTAAACCGGAGTGGCCATTGACAGGCGTTCCCCTCTGCCGAAAATGTATGACCAGTGGTCATACTCATTGTATGGAAAGACGTTTATCTGACGTGGCTATTTTGACGTTTCGCATACATTTGACGTTCCCCTCCCCCACAAAAATCAGACTTTTTTTGTATAGAAAATGACAGCCATGGCCGGTCCCGTTGGTTGAATAGTCAAAGGTTTTTACTCTTACCGTGTCATACCAAATATTTATCAAATATGAGCACCATAGAAGCGGATCCGGTTCTGATTTGACTGCTATGCTCTGATATGCTAAAGGACAACGTTTATATATAAAAGAAGTAATAATTATATTTTTTTAATAGAAAAAAATATAAAAGTAATTTTTAATTTAAATAATGCGTTATCCATACATTTATAAAAATGGGTGTCAAATTTTTAAATATACGAAAGTTCAATGACCCTGTCAAAGTTCAATAACTTTTAATCTTGAACCCAAAAGCAACTTTTCGTCACAATTAGAAAACCCAAATCCAAAAAATAAATATTCACTCCACCCGTACAAGGTACGGGTACATTATGCTCGAATATTTAAATACGACAGGCGAATTATTTAGTCACGAAATTAGAAATACTTGTTAGTCCACACCTATTTGTTCAAACTCGTATTAACCCATTCACTGCTAATGACGACACGTTGTCGTCACGGCTCTACGAAGCATTTTTGCTACATAGCGGGAAACCCATGTTAATCGGCTACGGCGTAGCGCTATGCGCGTAGCATAGCAGTGAATGTGCAGATAAATTAAAAAATGAGATTAGACTTATAGTTTTTTGTTTTACTTTTAGTAAACTGTACTTATTATTGATTTATTTATTATACCAACAACAAAATTACATTATAGGTATATACAGAGACTCTGCAAAACTATCTCAATAGTTTCACTGCAGGAAGGAGTTAAAACTAAACAGACAAATTTTTTATACTTGACGTACATATAAAAGTTTCGTTGTGGCCTACGTGGCCTACTTACTGGATAAAGTTTTCAGTTTGAGTAGGTACTGATAATTGTAAATCAATATAAGTGACATCATTTTTAATCGAATTGGTTATTGTCTACAGGGTTCGATGGTAGCAGTTGGTTCTCAAAAAGGCAATATAATAATGTTAGAACTATCAGCGTCCATGACGGTGTCCGACAAGAATGACAAGAATCTGATGTTGGCGGTAAGTTACATTTACATTTATTTTAACGTTTTCTTACCAATATACACAAAAGTTCAGGATTAATCAGTCAGTTAGGAAAGCCGCATGGTGACGTTTTGGATTGTAGCTCGTTTTAAAGACGGTCGTTCCACGGGTTGGATAAACACAGTTTTCAATAGATATGTATAATGTTAGGCTGCTATTGACAAAAGTAGAAATTAGTTCACTCCCTAAGCAATGTACGCCGCTGATCGTAAATAGATAACTATAAGGTACCTACCTATAATTCATTCAAACATTATTTAATCAGTATGATGCTAATAAGGCTTTTTTGGCCTATGCGAAAAATTTCAACATACTCATTAAAAAAAACACGCTTTTTAAACCCCCGACGCAAAGAGGGGTGTTAAGTTAGTTGATAAGTTGAATCCCTATTTGTGTCTGTCTGAGGCAATCAGGCAATATAGCGCTAAAACGGTTGAATCGGTTTATTTCGAGTTAAATCAGCGAATAAGGATACTGGTTGCTTTATTATTTCACCCTCATTCATAAAGACGAGATACTAACGCATTTGGCTGTTGTCAGCCCCTTTACGGTTCCCATGTCCATAAGCGACAAATTCTTTTAACAAATGTGGTTATATGCTTAGATATTCGAGCGCGAGAATAAGCGAGAAAAAATCCTTGAGGCGCGTCTTCGTGAGATCCGTTTGAAGCAGCGGCAGGCGGAGGAAGGCAGCCCCCGGCACAGCTTAGGTCTCGACGACCCCTCAGCCGGCGACCGCGATTTGGCAGAAGCCACTCAAGACTATTTAAATATTGTAAAGAAGGAACTCGCTGCCATGTAGCCGTTAAGGCATATTCATCAGCCAGCGGACAGATTATATAGCGTCCACCGGATTTACTTTGGTGACATGAGATATTTAAATACGTATGTTTTCAGTTCTCGATTGCCGTTTATGTTTTTATCAGATACAATTATTAAATATATTAGGTACGGTCAAGGATTTTAATTGTCGAGCCATTTAGGGTCCATTTTACATTGGAAATTTCATACTTAGTCTATGAAATTTCCAATTAAACAAAAGTAAATAGCTTGAACCGTAAATCGCTCAACAATGTAAACACGTGACTTTACCTTTCCTTTAAGAATTCAACATGATGTCTTTAATTGCTTGTCTTAATATTCGTTTAAGTACCTACACTGTGTTTTATTTTTATTTAGGTACTTAATTTTATCTTGAGGTCTAGCGATATAGTAGCGATATAAAAGTACGGACAGAATTTCAATTATTTGAGAAACTTTAATGATATACTATTTTATAACACGTCATGCAAGACCTATTCGTTACATATATTACGTTACCAGTCACTGTTTGTTACAAAAAAGTACAGTAGAGATGTGCCATTCTCGAGGATGTTCTCGCTTAGGTACAGTTAGCAGCAGAAGTATTAGCTAAGCGAGTGGAGTGTTCAAAATGACTTACACACGTACACTCTCTTATTATCTTAACAATAAAATCGTGTCCAGCTCATTAAGAACACCCTACCCGATTAGCTACTTTTGTACTGACTGTACTTTGGCAAATATTCTCGAGCAAGATCTTTTTCCCATACAACACGAGAATAGTTTACAATAATTCTCTAGAATGATACAACTCTAAATGACATATTATAATTTACTAATGACAGTATTCATTCACATGTATGGATATATAAGTATCCAAAACCGCGGAGCATGATTTATGTACTATAATAGTCATAGTCTCATAGAACCTTGTAATTGTCTATGTGATTGAAAACATCATTCACGTAAAACAACCTCATTTACATATTACATAATGTTATTAGGTAAAACTCATTATAATGTTTTAGTTAATATGGTTAAACGTCGTGTATTTTACAACAATACTGTAGGCGTTATGTATAATGATGACAATGAAATTATGTATAATATTATATATACCCTACCACATGTACGATTACATTTATAAATTCACATAAATGCTGATCCATATTTCTTTGTGAGCCAGTGGTTAGTTGGTGTTTTTTGGGTTATTAGAAAAATGGTATTTCATTGTTATGAAATCAGTCACTACATATTTTTCTATACAATCAAAGGAAGATTGCTCATAAAATTATTCTATTCAATAAAATTATTCTATTCTATTCTATTCTAGGACTAAATTAGTGTTTCCGCCACAGCAGATAGTAAAAACGTTATTTGATTACCATGTTTACATATATTATCGTTAGGTATTACCGTAATCTTAACTCTAATGATCAGAAATCACATGGATGGACGTCAATGTATGAAGTTTTTAATATACAGTGACGCCAATCCCTTTAACGCATTCACTGCCAGGGGTCGTGGCCTAGGAACAGACTTGTATGACGGTGAACGCACATGTGCGTTGGGGGCAGTGAATGTGTTAACTACGCAACCTCATTGAGTTTGGGCTCATTGTAGTCGTCTCGATTAAGACTTAGTAACCCTTTAAGGGTGAGTAAATTCGACGGTAACGGCTTGTATATTTAATAAAAAGTTTCGACATTAACTTATTTCCTAATTTTAAACCGACTTCAATATTTGAAAAGAGGAGATTCTCAATTCGGTTTTACTTTTTTATGTTTATTACTCCATATAGCAGAGCTCGAATTTGTAAAAATTGTGCGCATCGAGAAAAAGTTGTGAATTTTTGACCATGGATAGAATGGCCCACGATAAATATTTTTTAGTATTGGAGGTCCGTAAAATTTTTGGACCTTCACGTCAAAATCAGGGGTCCTATGAAATACGTTATTACTCTATGGTTAAGGCTGCTAGGGGTTGTGTGGTATCATTTCCGTGTAAAACAGACATGCGGAATTCATTTGTGATATTAAAAATGTAAAATTTCTTATTAAAAAAAAAAGTTGTGTGGAGAGGAAAAACACAATTTTTTATTTTTTTTTTAGAACGTCATATAACTAATATATATCATTTTTTTTTCTAATAATAAAAAATATTTTAAACGATCATATTTAATGTAGTTTCTAAATATATACAATTTTTAGGCTTATAGTATACAAAAACTACGCGAAAAAAAATGTTTGCTTCGTGGTGTACCGTCAAACGGGGGAATTATAGACAGGTTTCAAGTTCGCAGGGAAAAAAAACATATTAATTATAGCATTTACAATCTGATTGCTATTCGTGGACTCCAGTCCCTAGTTATATTTTGCTTTTTACGTATTATATAAACATATATATGAATAGTTTATTTTATTTTATTTTTTATGTGCTTGTCCCAAGTTAGGAAATGGAGTGGGGTAAACTTAGACACCAGGGTTTTGGTGAATTGTATCGTAGTTACACGGCTAGTATATCATCATGGGACTGTTTAGACGTTTTAAATATACCTACTTAGCAAGTTAAGTAAGGGCGCGTTCACATTGAACACGTTTATTGGGACAAAATCGACATGACAAAAAATAATCGCCACGAAAATGTTCAAACATCTTAAAAATTCAATGAAAAATTGGTTTATTTATATAAGCTGTATTTATTTATTTCTTAGGTATCTTTAGCATCACAGTTATTAATCTAACTATCCATATCGGTGAAAAACTGTCTAAAACGTGCGTAAAAAAATTAATCAACAACACAAGAAATTATCCTTTTCTAAAAATGCTACATTTTAAAACTTAAATTTAAGATAGAGATCAACATTTAAACACACTTTTAGTGCTTTATAGGTTTCTACAACATATCAGTCATTAAGATACCTTCTTGTTTTGGTAAAAAAAAGCGAAAACGTCTCAAAAAAATTAAAATAAACATGTCCAAAAATTGCCAATATTTGAGTTACTAATTTACTCAAACTCAATTTTATATGCAAAAAAAACTTTAAAACATATTTTTTATGCTTAATACCTAGGTATTAATACTTGCAACATAATCATTCTTAATCTGTACCTGTTAAGTACCATTTTTCTTAGAAAAAAAAAAACAAAAAAAAAAAACAAAAAAAAAAACAAATTTTAATTTTCTGGTATTATAAACATCTTTATACTTACTTAAAACGAAGAGATCAATATAAAATCACAATATGTATGCTTCATAGGAACTATAATATGAACATTTTCAAACTACTGCCCAACTTGGGCCAGAAAAAAAACAACAATAAGTACCCAACTAAAAGTTGGGTCTACTTGGGACACATCGGGGTAACTTTAGACAAAGTCTCAGTTAACCCCAGCATGAATGCACCTTTACTTAATCGTGATTTTTTTCGTGAAGGTTGGCCCTACTGTGGAACTATGAATGCCAAACGGTCGGCGAAAAAGTGAGGTTAGGCGCACGGGTACACACATTGAGAAAAATAGGATACAAAAGTCGTGACACACACTGTTTTACACCACAAATAAATCACCAGTTTTCAAGCATTTAGAAAGTATTTTTTTATGAGAAATTGTGATAGAAACAATAAAATTTTACGGTACTTGTACGAACGTGACCGTATTGCGGGCGATTTGACAGCAAATTGACAAGTGTATCTCTAACAGTGTTGCAAGTATAAGGAATCAAATTTCCTAAGACGTTTTGTCTCATTTTCTGCACCAGTCTATAATTCCCCCGTTTGACTATGTTTTCTCCATAGTAACTATCGATAATCAATGTGAACGTGAACATCCGTAGCGTATTGACCTTAAAATGCATGTATTGCTTGTTATTAGTAAATTTTATTCATAATAACTTCACAAAATGCAGAAATAAAAAAATACAATAAATAAAAACATATTTTTCCTCCTTAACTTTAACATAAACCGTCACAATTCAAACGACGCGACGTCTGTTTTCCGTTACTCAACTTAAGTAAAAAAAAAAAACCAGAAGTTTTTTGTATTAAAGGTGTATAAAATGTATATGTTTCTATAATCTATATTAAATATGCTTCTTTACAATATTTTTTATTATTTGAAATAAAGGATATATATTAGTTATATGACGTTCTAAAAAAATAAAAATAAAATTGTGTTTTTCCTCGCGGCACAACTTTTTTTTTAATACGAAATTTTACATTTTTAATATCAGAAATGAATTCTGCATGTCTGTTTTACACGGAAACGATACCAAACAACCCCTAGCAGTCTTAACCAGAGAGTAATAACATATTGCACGGGACCCCTGATTTTGACGTGAAGGTCCAAAAATTTTACAGACCGCCAATACTAAAAAATATTCATCTTTGCTCACTCTATCTATGGTCAAAAATTCACAACTTTTTCTCGATGCGCACAATTTTTTTTGCATTTGTACTGAGACAAAACCCTACTAATAACTCCGTCATACGCTACATTTTGGGATATTTCACTGGCTCGGTTCACACCATTAAGTACGAGGGAGCAAAATTGTTGTTAAACACAACAATTTTGCTCCCTTGTAAATAACTACTTATATCTATAGTAAGATTTTTTAAAGATGGCCGAATTGTAGGAAGAAGTCTGTAGTAAGATTCGGACAATTTAAAAAAATACTATTATACCAAGGGCCTATTCACAAAGACGGAAAATACACCTTCATTAAGAGTATGTACCTACAGGTACATTCCCAAGAGCTGGCTCCAAACGTGAACTATATCTGTGAAAAAGTTGACAGTTCGGTACAAATCTCGGCACTGAATTTGAATGTACATGTTTAATAGTATTTACGATAGTATCAATCTCTGTAATGCACTCGCACAATATGTTTCCATTAACGTAAGTGTAAAACTGCGATGATATTGCTCAAAATTATTCAAATTTTGTTACAGCCATGTTTTAATTGCTCTGCATTGCAAAACAGATGCACACATTTTCTTTCGAGATCCAATTGCAATCTCTGCTATATTTTACACCAAAATTGGCAACAATCGGTACCCACATGCCGTGAATTCTATAAAAAGTCTACTTGATCCAATATCACGTCCATTGTGTAATTTGTTAAATAACGTACTAGGTGTACAATTGTACATAGAGATTGCGCTTCAGTTATTTGTTCTCTCTGCAAATGGCTAGGAAATGTACGTTGCATGTGAATAGGCTGCGGTGTTTAACATACCTATTAGAAAAGGAGCCCATGATGCTAAAAATGTAGTCACTCGAGCGCCGTGAGGACCTAGACTATAAATTTTGATAACTAGATTTAAAATACATAAGAAGAAAAAAGTTTATATAATGTAAGGGTAGCATCTACAGGCTTTTAAAGACTAAATCAAACAAAAGGTCACATCTAAGTACTTGCTCATGCGCGTCAGATATTGAAACTGGAGGCTTCCGTCATGTCACTGATGAGTTGATGACGCAGTATGATAATCTGACAAAATGGATGCCTTTATTCGGTTAAGGGCAGATTCTGGTTACGGCAGATTCTGAGGAATGGACGGCGATATTAAAATTTACGAGGGTTTCACCTCTCAATATTAAAATTGAATCTGTCAGATTAAGAAAGTTCCTAAAGATAAATGTCAGATTACGTATGAGCACAATTAAAGCATCAACTTGGGACATAATGACCGAATCCACAATCCACTCTTTTGTATTCTGACGTGCTCGATGCTCGAGTACCTCAATAACCCTCTACTTAATATGCTACCTTTACTATAACTGCGATTGTAAGAATTTGTAGTTTTAGATTCCTATTTATGGATTAGTTATACAATACAGCATACGATGAAAACATGTGTGTTTGTAACGTCAATTAACTAAATTTTTGGTCAAATAAAGATGGATATAAATAGTTTTAAATATCTACATGTGATTACATTTTTTTGGTAAAGTAAGATCAAACATTTGAATTCATAGCCACGTCTGTCTTTGTATCTCCGTAATAAACTGTATTGGCGTTTTTAAATAGTAGGTACAGTCGCCATCAGATATATCGAAGCGGCCAAAGTGGTCACAAATATCTGAATAACTCCTCAATTGTCATGGCGATAAAGTGCATGTTCAAATATTGATGAGTACCTTGGCTGCTCCGATATGGTTATGGCGACTGTACTGTACATAGTCGATTTGTTTTCCTTATAAAAGGGTCTGGCCGGACCGCCATACCAAAATCGCCCCTGGCTGAATTTGAAATATTGTTATGCACGATTATTCGTTTTATTATTACATATACTTTTGGTGAATATTATGCCTTAAATGATTCCCGTTTGCGAAAAAATTAAAAAAAAAGAAATTTCGTTTTTATTTTTTTTCTTTAAAACCACGTATTCGATTGACTTGTTCTTTGGATATTTTATAGATATATTAGGGATACATCAAAGAAAAAAAAATTAACTACCTGACTTTATTTTAAGTACATAATTTTTTTAGTTTTTATTTTTATTTTTTTTATACTACATATGAGTTAGCGACACCTACCATATTTTCATATAATATGCGCATTTTTATATTCTATTACATATATTTTTATCAAAAATATTGGTTTGGATCAACAACTTGAAAAAAAAAATTTTCATAAACAGAGTGGACAAAATTAACCTTTATTAGTATTTAATAGTCTAACACCGGGAGTGGCCCTATTTTCCTCAATTGAAACGGTTTATTATTTAAAAAAAAACATAAATTAAGAATGATTTTTTTTCTTGCGCTGCTGGCGAATCGAAGCAGTCATATACAGGATTTTCTTTTTGGGTCAGTGAAGGCAGCTGCCAGATTCCGGGCTGCTACGTGAAAATGGTCTTAGAAGACCTTCCCTCGATTTCAGAATAATTTCAGATTAATGAAGGGTCGCATTTACAGATTTTGGAATAAACATACAGGGTGCGAGAAAAAGGTCATTTTTGAGAAACTTTTTTTTGATGCCATTCGAGTCCATTCCTATCCAGGATCAAAAGCTTGTATGGGACCAAAAAAATTCCGGCTAGAACAGCCACAAATCGAGGAAAGCTTCCCCAAAGCTTTACCAAAATCTGTAAATGCGATCCTTCATTAATCTGAAATTATTCTGAAATCGAGGGAAGGGCTTCTAAGACCATTTTCACGTAGCAGCCCGGAATCTGGCAGCTGCCTTCACTGACCCAAAAAGAAAATCCATCCTGTATATGACTGCTTCGATTCGCCAGCAGCGCAAGAAAGAAAAATCATTGTTAATTTATGTTTTTTTTAATTAATAACCCGTTTCAATTGAGGAAAAAAGGGCCACTCCCGGTGTTAGACAATTAAATACTAATAAAGGTTAATTTTGTCCACTCTGTTTAAGAAATTTTGTTTTCAAGTTGTTGATCCAAACCAATATTTTTGATAACAATATATGTAATAGAGTATAAAAATGCGCATATTATATGAAAATATGGTAGGTGTCGCTAACTCATATGTAGTATAAAAAATATTTAAAGAAAAAACTCAAAAAATTATGTACTTAAAATAAAGTCAGGTAGTTATTTTTTTTTCTTTGATTTATCACTAATATACCTATAAAATATCCAAAGAACAAGTCAATCGAATACGTGGTTTTAAAGAAAAAAAATAAAAACGAAATTTTTTTTTTTTTTTATTTTTTCGCAAACGGGAATCATTTAAGGCATAATATTCACCAAAAGTATATGTAATAATAAAACGAATAATCGTGCATAACAATATCTCAAATTCAGCCAGGGGCGATGTTGGTATGGCGGTCCGGCCAGACCCTTTAGTGTGCGGATTTAGCTGGACAACTAATATGAAATTTAGCATCCCATGAAATTTAGCATCAAATAAATGTGTTGAGGAGGATTGTAATTCATATATGAACGTACTGAGCATGCACTGTGTAGGGAGTTTCTCTCTACAGTACAGTTCGTGAGCTTTAAGAAGAACCTTCGGGAATCGGCGACGACACACGGGTAATATTGCTGTTCTGCTTTTCACGTGTCACTGTTGATTGATACCCGACGTCTCTTTCTAAAACCCGAAGGTTCTTCTGAGAGCTCACGGACTGTACTTCATGTAGTTATGTCGGACCATTGCCGCGCAGAAAGCGTCTGTACACTCTGGACCGTCGACAACAAGTAATTATTGCGATATGTAAACGAAACTGTCCGGCGCTTGAGAAGTTAGCCTAAGTTGAGCAACGACACAGAGCCATGCCATGAGACAGATCGTACGCGGCGATCGATAAGGATTCGAGCTTGGTAATAAATGCGCAGTCCGGCGGCCGTGACTCGCGTTCATGTTTTGTTGCGAGACACAAATAATCATTATCAATTACGAATATTCAGGTACAGACGCTTCAATACCTTATTCATTTCCACCTACCCTAATTTGAATTGAGAACTATTTATGTGAAAATTATTTTTTAAAGTCATATTAGGTACAGGTAGCCCGGGGTTGCCATACCAAGTCAAGCCAGACCAAGCCATGCGGCTTGGTCTGGCTTGACGTGGGTAAGCGTAGCGTAGTGAGGTCGCTAGCTTGAAGAGCAAGGATCCTCAGAAGACTTCGGAAACATAGTTGAATAGGCCAGGGGTCGATATATCAGTGACATGAAATCAGCTTAAGCGACTTCACATGGTCTTATTCTCTTACTTAACTATATAGCATATAAGGTCGTGTCAAGCTCATATTAACCCCCCTACCCGCTTAGCTATTTCTGCTGCCGACTGTACCCATTTGATCTCCAACGAAAAAAGCATTTTTATTTTAGTTAAGTAGGATACCAATTACTTGTAAATTATGCCCATATGGCTTGTATCACATTATGTTAAATTCGAGCTAACTCTAGAAGTAGCCATTAGTTACTTTAGGTGTCTAAAGCGACCTCAATACGTTGTTTAGATCTTACAACTAGCTACAAGGCTGTAGAAGTGTGGTACCAATTTATTCATAAATATAAAAGGTAGGTACCTTTTCTATTCCACATTAATGAACATAAGATGTAGTATGGTACTTAGTAGCTATGTATCCTACCTATTTGTGGCTGAACACAATAATTATAAGGTATACGTAAAAGGTGTTCGTATGTAATTAATAGCGTTTTTACAGATAATCAATAACATCCTCCATACTAACATCCTAATGTCATAGGAACGAGCGGGAGCGCAAGCGAAGCGAGTTCTTACAGCAAACTTCTGGCTACTGAGACGTCTCGGCAATTCGATGGCTTTTTAATTTTGAGAGTTTGCTCGACGATAACGTTAGTAACGTTTTTCTGATCTTCATGAAATTTGATGAGGTTGTGGCAGAGATACACATAATTTGAGAGTTCGTATACGAGCAGGATCGATCAAGGGGTCATGAAGCTAGAAGGTGCGAAAAAAATCATCATATGGGTTTAGTTAAATGGTTATCTCGCTTGCAAGGAAATACCGAGTTCTCAGTTCGAGACGGACTACTAGTTAAATAGGTATAATTCAAACAATCTTGCAATGGATGATAGTGCGGCGTTACGGGAGTGGTCTTGTGCGTTCTTTATTGAATTGGTAGTTCTTTCGTAAGACAAAGCACGTCCTGCTGTTACGGCCACTACGTGGTTTACGGTCCTGTCTATTATTTTTCCATTTTGTGGCACTAGCAATTACGTAATGGCACGCGACCTTGGCGGAGAACTCTTTGAAATCTGATTACTATCCGGTGAGTGGCTCCGGCGGCTGTGACAACTACAATAGCCGCTGGCTCTGATATTACAAACGCCTACCGGCCGCCGGCGGCAGGCCAGCCCCTGCACCGTCTGAAACGTCCTTAATGTAAATCTTTTAGGCTGCGTTTCCACCAGAGATGAGCGAAGATGTGTTCGACGAATGTGTTTTTAAACACCATTAGAATTCACTTATCCTCGCAGAGCACAGCTCCAGGATTGGTTTTTAGCAAACACATTCCTCGCAACCAGCAATAACATAACATAACATAATAGTACATTACGCACCTAGGGCGGTAAAATAAAGAACGGCTCAGATCGCGGATATTTGTGGCCCGAACCGAAGGTAAGGGCCATAGACAAGCGATCTGAGGCCTTCTTTATTACCGCCCGTGGTGCGTACACAATTTTACGTCTTCTCCTGGGTGTGAAGTGAGATTTGCCGCTACGCCCGTGGGCGTAATATCTCACTTACCGCACAGAGTGACGTAAATACTCTTTACAATGCATATGCTCAGAAAGTGCTCTTTTGTATAGGTCCACACATGCATAGAAAGTGCTTCTTTTCCGCACACGTGTGGAAAAGTAGCTTTTTAATTTTCCATTTATCGAGTCCAACCCGAGTTATTGATCCCTAACGAAATCATAGTCCTCTACTTTGGTACCGTAATTTAAAACATTTAATTAAATAGATCTTAGATAAAGTAAACATCTCCTGAAATAATTGTTATTTGCATTAAACCAGAATGTATTATGTATTTTCCGGAAAGTTATAAACAAAAATATTGTTACTAATTTTTATCTCAAGTATGCCTCAGGTGTAATTAGGACCGCTACCGTCCAACGCGCATGTCCGCGCTCCGCTTTTTGGGTCTGGTCCAAACTAATGTTTAACGAATAATATCGTGGTATTTGTAGTTTTTTTACATGAATTCAATTAAAAAGAAAGACAACCAAATTACAAAAAAGTATAATATCCTGGGTTTGCATTATTTTATTTGGAATATAATCAAAATACAATATTAGTAATAATAAATTAAAAATATTTTATCTTACATAAGTTTTCCTTGTTCAATTCGGACCGTTGGACATGAACGTTTATTTTTAAATTTAAAAAGTTTTATCTTATGTTTTCTGCACTTGTAGCATAAATAACTATTATTGCACGCCACAAAATAAAGAACACACTAAAATAAAAGTTACAAAAAAAGTAAAGTAGCAGTTTAACAATTGGCGGTCTTATCGCTAAAAAGCGATCTCTTCCAGACAACCTTTACAGCAATGTACAAGTTGCATAACATTCTCAAAAAATTAACTTACATGAGAATTGGAACAAACATACATATATAGACTGTTAAACACATACCCTCTTTTGCGTCGCGCAGTCGGGTAAAAAGGCGTACGGCCCGCCCGCCCCGATCTTTGATTATTAAACCAACCGGATGCGACACGCGCTCTCATTTGTATCGGAAAAAGTCTGCCGTTTTTTGCAGGGGAGGGGAACGTCAAATGTATGCGAAACTTCAAAATAGCCACGTCATATAAACGTCAGTCCATACAATGAGTATGACCACTGGTCATACATTTTCGGCAGAGGGAGAGGGGAACGCCTGTCAATGACCACTCCGCTTGGTTTAAAGCTCTAAGGCCCCGATAGTACTCGTATTAGGATTATGACACCCATTTACCATTTTCCCAGCCTCTGCTGTAATGTAAGTACTTACAGGTAACATATGTATTGTATACGCCTTAATACATATTTAATACACTACGCAAACAAACGCTACGAAAAATCATTTATATTGTCTACATAAATAAAAAAATAATAAGTGTTGCCTTTGTACCTACTCGATAACATCGACATTCTATTTGCGGAAGCAATGCACACTGTTTTTTTTAGATTTTAGTTGTGCGACAAGTTCTGCTGTCATTTATGAACAAACGGTCTTTAATAATAATTAAAGGATATAGTTACAGTCCAACCTGTAGAGACAGCCTTGAAGGCAACATTAATATCAACGATCCAGTTGCAATTTGCTAAGTTAAAATCTTATTTAAGTACCTATTAAGTATTCGATATTTATCATATGTTTGCACCGATGTGGAATTAAGAACGGAATACACAATCGGCCCAAAAGATGGCCCCACCATATAGCTGCTTGCTATTTAGTTATTACGTGGGTAAATAAAGCATAGTTTATTTTGTTTTGCCGCGAGGAAGGGAAACCGTGCTGAAATTCCATACAAGTGTTCCTTATGTTATGTCCCACCTGACCAACTGTGGATGTAATATATTGCTAAACAGTGTAATAATTAATAATAAAAATAGTAGTGGTACGACTAATAATCAAGATTGGTAAGTACTTAGTTAGGTAAATAAAATTCAACATAAATATCTATTACGACTATCGTGTTAGTCGCCTTCCGTACCTACCTATTGATCAGTATCAAAGAGCAATCATCAAGTCTAGCGGGTTTTTAACGTAAGTCTAGGTTTAGTCTGATATTTAATCTGTGCTAATACTATTCCGGAAAAGCAAGAACAAAACAAACAAACGGGTCGGCCGGCTGCGTGAGACGGGATTATGAGACCAGCGGCCGCACCGGGACGTAACGAGTTATCTAACATGTCGCGCAATGCATTGTGCCGTGCCCCTCATGCCACTAATCTAATTAAGTAACTTTTTAAGTAGGTGTGAGAATTCAGAACGTTGCATTTTGTGAAAAGGTTAAGTTTTACACCATATCACTGGAAACCTTAGAGGTTTAAACCAAGCGGAGCAGCCATTGACAGACGTTCTCCTCTACCGGAAATGTATGACCAGTGGTCATACTTATTATATGACCTGACGTTTATTTGACGTACGTTAAATAAAGTGGCTATTTTGACGTTCCCCTCCCCCGCAAAAAACGGCAGACTTTTTCCGATAGAAATGAGAGCGAGTGTCGCATCCGGTTGGTTTAATAATCAAAGCTGTAAAAATTAGTAAGTAGAGGTAGTACAAATTTTGTAAAGCATAGAAGGTTTCAGAAAGTCGATTTGTCAAGAAGTTCCAAATACGTGCGGTTAAATGAAGATACTGAATGAAACAGAGTTGGGTGGTAAATACTACATACTTCAAGATAATTAAGAATCAGGTAAAATACCTATGTAGGTAAACGTTTAAATAAAAGCCAGCATAAATAACAGTGATAAGGTTCATCATCATCTCAGCCATAAGACGTCTTGTTCTGAACGGTTCCCCTATCTTTGGCATAATTTTTTTTGTAATAATTCTGTGTTGCATAACAACGTTAAGCATAAATTACTGTTAGCATAAACTCTTTTGGCATAGCCAAGTTCCGCATATGTACTCTACGCATAATTTTCATCACACGAAGTAACGTTTGGCATAAAGTTAATGTACGAATTGACGCATGGCATCTTTTTTATTTCGCATAATTTTCTTCGTAATAATTCAACATTGCATAAATTACTTTAAGCATAAATTACTACAAGCATATAATTTTATGACATAATGAAGTTTCGCATACTTCTATTACGCAAATATATTAAGGCCGAATAATCTAAGTATAAGTACATTTAAAAAAAGACGCACGGGTTGGTTGTTTAGGGTCACAGTATGGTCACAGTTCTAACCTAACCTAACCCACTTTTTTGCAGGTGTTTGGGTTGTTTGAGGGTCACAGTTGTAACTTAACCTAACCCACTTTTTGAGCAGCCGTTTGATATGGTTAAGGATCACAGTTCTAACCTAACCTAACCCACTTTTTTGCAGCCGTTTGGGTTGGTTGAGGGTCACAGTTTTAACCTAGCCTACCTAATCCACTTTTTAAGCAGCCATTTGATTTGGTTAAGGGTCACAGTTTTAACCTAACCTAACCCACTTTTTTGCAGCCGTTTGGGTTGGTTGAGGGTCACAGTTCTAACCCAACCTAACCCACTTTTTGTGCAGCCGTTTGATTTGGTTAAAGGTCACAGTTCTAACCAAAGCTAACCCATTTTTTACAGCAGAATTAATAAATCTGCTAATTGTAATTTATGCATAATTTGTTTTCTGCAAAGTAAACATTCGCCTAAAGCCTATTATGCTAAACAGATTATGCTGGTTATTATTTTCGGACAGTTGAATATAATGCAAGACAAAATTATTCTTATCAAAAAGCGGCCGTGTGAATATTAGCCGATTTCAAATTCGGATTCGCAAACATTTAGCCAATTGTATATTATGCGAACCGATGATTTCTGCAATGTTAATATTCTTCGAAAAACAATTATGCCAAATATGTTATGCCAGATGCGTTTCTGGCCACAGAAGTTATGCCAAATGGATGGAACCCGTTCTGAACATAGGCCTCCCCTTTAAGGGGGGGTTTGCCATACGCGCCACGCTTGGCAGGCGGGTTTGGCGCGTGCAGTTTTTTTTTGTTTATTGATGTTTAGGCTTTCGGAAGATGCTGCTGCCCATCTCCCAGTATATTCCCTTAGCAGACTCCTACTGCAACCACGGGACGATATGGAGGGGGACAATTCTAAGGCCGGGCACCCCACGGCATCGGTGATAAGGTTAACTAAGTGCTATTACTATTCTGAAACAGAAAAGTTGTGCGAGAGACTTTTTCCTGCGACTGCGATGCGATTACCAGATATACCTACTTAAGACTGAGTCGACCGTCTTGTGGCGCCCTCATTAGGGGGATTGTATTTCCTAATGAACTTGTCAATATCTGTATAATCCATCATGTTAAGTTGCAGTGCCACTAATTACGCAACTTACGATCTATGACATCTATGTGATACAGTTTTATATTACTTACATTTAGCTTTATCACCTATATGAAAAAAAGTGGCCAACCATGCCATTTAGGTAATGAAGCAAAAAATACCTACGCCTAAAGTAGCGTAATCAGTAGGACTACAACTTAACACTGAGGGATTAAGTATACAGCAGAAATTTATTCGTTTATTAGGAAATACAATCCCCCAATGAGGGCGACAGTTAATTTGACCATAAAAGTTTGACTTTATTAAAATATGTTAAAACAATAACGGCCTAAGAGTATATATACTAACTCGTTATGAACAACAACGCCTTGTTGTCAAATACATAAGATTACATTTTTGTTATGCATGAATATTTGTGCTGCAAAGTATCACACATAATACTTAGCGTATGAGTGTGAATTGGCTGTTTCAACTTACAGTTGGCAAGGCGATATCTTATAAGGAAGGACATACGACATAATTAATACTGAGATACCTACATCGCGTCTCATTTAAAAAAGCTTTTAATTGAGCTTGAATAAATATTATAACGGCTTGACTTATGTCTGTTGGAAATAGATAAGTATTTATATTTGATAACTGACAACAGAGAGATTCTTAACAGCATACCTCTTTATTCAATAACTGGCGTCGTTACGCATGATCAACTGTTACTTATAATTTTATAATAAGTATAATAAACACGTAGTCAGTGGTGGTTAGTACTTTAGTAGTGTTAGGTTAGGCCTCTAGGTGTCAGCAACGGCGGCGCTGGGCGGGGCGGAGGCTGTGGTCGCGCTCGCGCCGAGCGGAACTCGCCGCGGAGGTCAGAGCGAGCGGTGTTTATGGCCCGTTTATCAAATGCGTCCGCGCAAGGTCTCCGGCTCTTAAAACTCGGCTTGTTACACTGCGCCACCAAAAGACTTATGCATCTACAAACTCCTTATAACTAACGCTTTAAGACTATTTTAGCCCGCTCTGTTGTATAGGAATCCAGCTGATTCGACGGCATTACGAAGTAACAGTACACACAAATGTATACTTACTACGTAGGTACTTATATGTAACCTAACGATACGAGATCGAAAGCTGTTTTCGGTGTGAGTATTGTTTCGTTTGGATTATTTCCCGCCGCCTGCATCGCGGTAGACCCTGAAAAAATTTCTTTTATACTTGGCTTCCGCTCGTTCCGGACCTTGATAAGTCTTAATCATCATTAATCAATGTAATAAGAAATACAATGAAAGCTACTTAAATATTATAAATGTTTAACTTTTCTAAATTGTAGGCATATCTAATTCAATATATTTAATCTGGATATCTACTAAGTGCAGGAAACTTGGTTCCGAGTTCAAGAGATCTCTATTTGTGACGTTCCGCGGGTAAAAGTAGGTACCTTATGGCTGTTGGCGCTAACGCTATTGCTAGTGACGCAATAGCGTAAGCGCCAACCGCCATTGCCATTAGTTACCTTTGCTTTACTGAGCATGTACACAGAGGATAAACTTTAATAGAGCTCAACTAATAATTATAATTAGGTAAGTAACTAAAGATTTGGTCGGTTGTGGTTTGTGGTACAGTCGCCATCAAATATATCGGAGCGGCCAGGGTACCTACTCAAAAATACCTGAACAAGCACTTTATCACCTTGACATAATATATGATGATGGTAGAGGCGTTGTCCAGATATTTGTGACCACCTTGGCCGCTCCGATAAATTTGATGGCGACAGTACCGACTTTTTTCACTTTTCACTTTTTCGTAGTATTACTTTTCAAAGAAGATAGTAGAGTGAATACAGTTGTAACTCAGATTTTTTTGTCGCTGCGGTGACCTGAAATGCGCTCGTGGTAAGATTTAGCCTAACTTTATCTGTTCACATTCTTATTCCACGGTTCCACGTTATGTTGTTTCAATTTCCACGGTTGAGCTTATAGTTGCAATTATAGCTTGTTGACGTGCTTGATGAACTTCTATAAGTAATTGGTGTCATGGTGTCAAAAGCATATTATGTTATGTTGAAATTTCTTAGAAATTAGATTAAGCATTACTTATGTTTTTAAAATTTTCCTGCAGACAAACTGTCTTAAGATTATGAGTAAGATGTAATCTTTGTTGTTTGATTAATAATAATAAATAAATAAGGATCAAGGGTCAGATACAGAAGGCGGTAATCCTGGACACGGCGCGCATAGTCCGAAGGTTCCTCACTCTGCGACCCTAACCACCGGCAGCCTGGGCCTTGCTCCGTTGCCGGCGGCACCCTAGGATAGATTTTTATAATGTTTTTATTGTTTTTGTATGTTTTTGATGTATTTTTGTATTTTACTTTTATAAAAATATTGTAAAAAACCTACCACTAAGACGAAAAATGAATAAAGAGCATAAATAAATAATATAGGTAGGTACTCGTCGTTTCGATATCATTTAATTAGTACGTCCGAAAATGTCTCCTTGCGTCATATTTGTTGGACAAGATCGGAATAGTACATTACGTACCTAGGGCGGTAAAATAAAGAAGGGCTCAGATCGCTGGCTTTTGTGGCCCGAACCGAAGGTAAGGGCCATAAACAAGCGATCTGAGGCCTTCTTTATTACCGCCCGTGGTGCGTACATAATTTTACGTCTTCTCCTGGGTGTGAAGTGAGATTTCCCGCTGCGCCGCTGAAGAGTGACGTAAATAAAAATAAAGTAAAAAAAATTTAGTAAGTAGGTATTTGAGCTATATTTTGCTGACCGTCCCACCTAAGCTTATCACTGTGAGCAATGAAAACGTTGAGTCATATTTTTAGGCACTGTTTTGCACCGAATTCTACATATTTAAACCAGTTTCTTACAAAACAGACAGTGAAACGTGTGTGTGTCGCAGTAATGAACAATGATATATGATTTGAGTACCTTGTAAGGAATTCTTTTTACTTTCGACCAGTCATTTGAAAGTGAATAGTTCTGAATAGATTACGTTTAACGACGTAAGTGCGGTTAATATACCGAGTTAATACTTGCGTTGCACACTTCAGTTTCAAAAGTAGTAATTGGCCTGATGACAGTAACAAAGAATCATGGAAATAATCGTTTCAAAGAAACGTATATGTTAATATGATTCTAAAAAATGCTTTAATTTCAATATAATAATTAAGATGACCACGAGGCTCTCTACTATCTGCACCCAACGTGTACTAAGTTTCTTCGGCCATCTGAGCAGATCCGGGCCAGAGAGTCTGGAGAAGCATATAATGACTGGACGCATGTCAAGGGCGAGAAGGCTCTATGGCTACTCGTTGGGCAGACAGGATAACATCCATCACTAAAGCCACACTACAGGCAAGCATGCATCGGGCCCTGGATCGAGTGGCTTGGAGAGTGTTGGTGAAAAGATAAAAAAGGATAAAAATATTTTCTATAAAATAAAAGTGCAAAATACTCAAATCGGCCATAGTGACTGAAACACCAATCAGAAGTGAAAGCAAACTTCAAAAACTTGCCATTTTAATAAAAAATCTGTAGTTTTATGTGTGTATGTGTTATGAATGTTATGATATCGCTGCAAAACACAGAGCTAAAAATGGTGATCCTTTAACAGCACAAACTAATTACTACACTAAGATTTACTAATACTCGTAGGTATAGCTATCTACTATTTTGAGAGTATAAAAAAATTGCATTAAATCGGTTTATTACGATAGGTATATTGGCTTTTCACGGGCTATGTCCATAAAAGAGTGAGTCCACGACCAAATGTTGGTCTAAATAAGCATTAACTTACAGGAAAGATATCTCACCACAATTTGTACGAAATTGTCTCCCCCCCCTGTCACTTTTGAACTGTAAGTCCAAGAGGAAGAATTATGAAAAATATCAAGAAGATACATCTTTGGATATTCTTTCAACGAAAATTATTTTGAACATTATAGGTTAAGGCGTTTTTTAGTTATCTCCAAAAAACTACGTACATAGGGAAATACGATCTTGCGATAAAAAAAAATTCGATAGTAGCTACGGAACCCCCCATTATGCGTGGTCCGACACCCACATAGCATTTGTTAGGGTTGGGAGCCGCACTATTTTTTGCCGGTTATGTTATGAACGAGTTTTGAGAGCTAACTCTTCCAAGGAACGTTTCGTGTCTGTAAGGCCGAGTGCCGTTGCTATCGTATATTCAAGCCGCACAGGTTGATACGCAACACTTCACAGTTTACAAGTTGCGCAATCGGCACAGTAGCAGTTGCACCCAGATGGATAAATCGATCACTATCTAATTGCCGCTCGTTCCAGCCTATTCGCTACATAGGTACGCTATTTTTGTCATTCCAAACTAGACATGTCGTTGGTGTCTTGTTTCGATATAAATACGTAAGTAGTATGAGAATTTTGTGTGAGATTCAAGATAAGATAAGATAAACGATAGAATATTGTGAATATTACAATACTGTGTGGGTTGTCAAATTTCTAAGCACGAACCTTGATTATGCTGTGCCGTCGAAAGCAAAAAAATGTTCTTAGAATAAATTTATTGTAAAATGTGAGGACAATTTCAGACGAAAATTCAAGGACCAAGTTAAGGTCTTTGTTCTGCTTTTTTTTCTGTCTAAGTTTTTGTTCGATATTAATTTGAATGTTCTTCTGTAAATTTATATAAATATGTTTCCGTGTTTTGTAAGTTATGCAATGCATTGCATGTACAGTCGCCATCAGATATATCGGAGCGGCCAAGGTGGTCACGAATATCTGAGCAACGCCTCTATTACCAAGGCGGTTAAGTGCATGTACAGATATTTTTAAGTACCTTGGCCGCTCCGATATATTTGATGGCGACTGTACTTATCACAAACTTAAATGATGTACCTAGGTATATTTAGTTAAATACTTGTTCCTTAGTGACTTAATGTTAACCAATTACTGTTTGGCTAAAAAGTCCAATTAGTATGAGCGTATTTTCCTCGAATACCGCCTTTTAGAACGTGTTTTTTGAAATATGATAGATATGAAGGTAACTAAAATTTCAAATTAGCAAATTGCTAACATTTGGTCATACCTTGAAATAAGCAAAATACCTAAAATACCAGACTGATAATATAGATCAAGAGTAGGTCTTAGGCAACCCTACCTCATCGAGTAGGTTCAGTCGACGTCAAAGATATCGTTACGGACAAAGTTACAAAAATATGTTTACACGACTTTATTGTCTTAGCCATAAAGTCGCGTAAACATATTTTTGTAACTTTGTCCATAACGATATCTTTGACGTCGACTGTACCTAGCAGAATTCCTAAAATTTCTGGTCTGTATATGGCTCCAACCATTTTTTTGCCACTACTCTGTGAGGATATCGAATGGGCTACGTGCACACTTGCTAGTCATTGAAGTCGTTTTTGTCATAAATAGGGTATTTTTTGTTGACTGTACATACTGTTCCAAAGTTCGCTCAGAACCCTTAATGTATTCGTTTCACTAACGTAACGTAACGATTATTATAGGTACCAAAAAAAAACATAACATTTAACCGTGCATTGCCCTACATAAGCTGAATTCTGGTACTCGATGAGGTAGGGTTGCCTACGGCTTACCTACTCTTGATCTAATAGGTACCTACGTAACGAAAATAATGTTAGTTCCTTTTTCACAGAGTCAAATATATGTATTGATTATTTGCATTAGGATAAATAAATAGCTCTCTGTGTTACACGTGTAAAAGGAGATTCAAAACTAAGTTCCGTCAACCATTCATATATCCTGTACACTAAAGTTTTATTTTATATTAAGTATGTAGTAGTCATTGGAAACATTGAGAAGAACTGTACATAACATACGAGTAGGTAAACACCGCCACAACATATGTATAAGGAACCAGCAGTGGGAAATAAATACTGTAATATTACAGTACCTACTACTTACAGTACCAACCTTTGTATTTTTTTGTATGAGCATGTATAGAGTAAAAGCGCTTTCCAAAGCTGATATGTGTTTGGTTTTAATTAATGTAAATAATACCTTATGTATATTGGTGCTAGGTAACTATTCGACACATGAAAATCCAACATATATCACTATCAGCTTTGGAAAGCGCAACGACACAATATAGGTTAGTATGTAGATTGCATATTTTATGGCAGTATTTTTTTAAGATGTCCGTATCTTACTAGAGATTTCTTCCTACAATTCGGATATCTTAAAACTTGACGTCTTACCATACTAGACGATTATATAAATATATGATGAATACTGCAATGAAATACTATGAATTACAATAGGAGAATTAGCATAATACTAAAACACAGCTAATAAAAAAAAAGTTGATACCTAGACAACTTGATTAAAAAGAACATTATTTGAGACTAGTTTTTCTCATCACTCTCTCAAACCTACTAGTAGACTACCTAAAACAGTGAGGTAGAAATTATTTGCAAGGTTGATATATTATTGGCCGGTACTGTAATAAAAATATAATTTAAGTTACAATATTTAAATAGGCAATTAAAAACCTATATAAAACCCATCCAAATCCAAACAGTATATTTTGCCTTAAGACGAAAAACCTTGATGAAACGAACATTGGAGATGTTTTATAACCTCGATTAATTTCATGCAGTTTCTTAAGGTGACGCATAAAATTAAAGTTCACCGAAATAGAACGAGAGTTAATAATGATCAATTGCGTGTGATCAATTAGTAGGCATTGATATATACGACTAGATCTGCAGTAAGAGGCCATATGCATGTAACTCGATAGAAGCCTGTAGGCTCGTGAGAGGCTTACGTCAACTCAGTTGACAATTTGACGGTGACAGTGATTCTGGTCCGTGAAAATGGCAAAATGTACCATAAAATCTTGCACGTCGCGATTCGAAACCCACACCAAATTACACGGAATAACCTTTCACAAGTGAGTTTACTGTTTCTGCACTCAAATTGTCGTAAATAGCACGAAAAAATACGAAAATCAACTAGCGGCATTTTCTAGACTTAGTGTTGCCAGTAAAACATTATTTGAATATCTCGTATTTTTGGGAAATTCTGGTTTGTTTGAATGCTATACTATATTACCTATATCTTATAAAGAGGTTTTAAAGTTCGCGATTTTTAATTTCGATTTCATTTCGACCTTATTAAAAAAAATAATGAACTGATTACATACTTCCATAGTTGATATATGCGGGTTTGTGTAGTCATCCAATATGAAAATATTATCAAAATTGGAAAAAGTAGTGTTACATAGCGGTGTTTAATTTCTTTGTAATTTTACAAATTTCTTATTGCGCAGTCAGGTTTATACCTGGGACTGAACAATTACAATACAATACGGTAGTACACTTAATATTATATTATTATTAAATGTAAATATAAATTTAATATGAAGTTTTATTCAGAACTCCTACGAAGTGCTTAGGCTCGTTATAAAAGTATAAAAACACATGACACAGAACCTCAGATACCTATCAAGATTGAAAGCAATCCGTCCAGAAACAAGGGTTTCAAGATGGTAACCACTTTTTAAATTTTCACAATTGTTTCATGTTTAAAGAGCACCGGTAACAATTTTGATAGCAATTAACGAAAAAGTTCTAAGTGGAGACACGTTTTTCATTTTACTTTAAGAAATTAAATTACACATTTTAACATAGATAACTGATGTCATTTTATTATATTTGAAAATATTTATCGATTATTTCTAGGAAATATTTTCATGTTGTAGCAACACCGAACTGTACGAAACAGCGAATATCACGATATCCATGACAGACAAAGATGGCAATATTGCCTTGCGCAATCGTAATACCCTAGCGGAAAAGAGATAAACATACTTCGATAGTTCATTTTAGAATATAAACACTCCGTTTTTGTCGGTACGTCGTGATACGAGACGCGTGGCACGCTTCTAACGTTGTGTTGATATGAAGTTTTCTCCTCTTGTATATTTACCTCAATGTTAGTAGGTACGTATTACAAATGCAAAAAACATATAGCAGGCCGTAGGCAGCCCTATCTCATCGAGTAGCAGATTTCAGCTTATGTAGGCCAATGCACGGTGAAATGTTATCTTTTTTGGTACAGTCAGCCAAAAAAAGTGGTCTACCACTTTTCGACTCTATTCATCAAGTAATAGAGTCGAAAAGTGGTAGAACACTTTCTTGTCTGACTGTACCTGGTAGGCAGAGCCAAAGTTGGAGCATTTTGTACAGTCAGCAAAATATTACCCTATTTGTTGAAAAAAACTATTTAAATACCTAATTGACTAGCAACTGGGCACGTAGCCCATTCTTAAGTGCGAATCGAAAAGTGCCAAACACTGTTTGTTGTTCTGTTTTTTTTTTTTCTATAAATGTTGATGCGTTTTTTCTAATGGCATACTTTTTATCTTCTACTAGGTTTATTATTTCAATCATTTTTAATAAGTTGCCAGTTTTTGGCAATGCCACCTCTTATTTCTTGGCACCTGTTGATAAACTTAGTCGATTTTCACCTTAAACACAACACACAGCTTGGCTGAATAACAAAAGCTTCAGGTTTAAGGTCGGTTACCATTTTTTTGTTATTACCAACCAGGCTGACTTATACTTTTGAATAAGTAGCATAAGGTTCAAGTTGCTACTCGATGAGGTAGATTTTATAAGGATGTTTTCGCTGACTATACAAAATGCTCTAGGTTTAGCTCAGGGCCTCAGGCTATCAAGTACTTAATATATAACTTTTCATCGTGAATTGATCTGCTTAAGCCGAATTCTGCTACTCGATGAGGTTGGGTTGCCTGCGGCCTACTCTTGATATATATTTGTAGTATTGGTTCAAAGGATATGGAAATATCTTAAAAAACGAATCATCGTATCGTCAGAAAAATAGATAGTACGTATAATTAGACACGGGTTACCTAGAATAATAGCTAATTATTGCAAATCTGAAATTAGGCAAGATAGATAAATTTTCCCTGAGAGACCAAAGCTCGATTCCAAAGATAGAAACATTTGTTAAGTCCTCAATAACATGGGCATTTTATATTGTTGTGCGCATCGTAAGTAGTTAGGGTATTAAATATTACAAGTGGCTGTGGTTAATACGAATCTATGCCGCTATTCATATTACTAGCGGGTTGGCGATTGCGTAAATACATCCATTGGTTCAAAAAGTTCAATGTCCTCTTAAATAAGAAAACCACTTTTTAAACCGGTTTTTTCCGAATTATTCTTTTGATAACGAGAAAGCCTTTTATTTATTTCTTGACACACCAATTAATAGCCTCCCTTTTCATTGTTTACTTACAACGTAAGTAATGTAAAACAGACCATTTTACATATTTTTACATAATTATCTGTTTCATATGCAAAGCGAGTTCGCATGACATGAACGTCAAAAGCCTCCTACAAACGAAACAACCTTGAACCTCTTATCAATAAATATTCAGTAAAAGTAAAACATTTAATAACGTTATCTTACAGACATGGTTGAAGATTGGTCAGAACCCGTCATTACATTGGATCTTTTTTTGCGTGATCACTGCGCAGAAATAGAGATGCAGCGATCATAAATTAAATTCTGTAAATACGGATGTCTAATGCAAGTTCGGCATAATCTTTTTCACGTCTCATGCTCAAGAAGTCTGTCATATTAGGCGGTAACGAAGGCGGATTGTAGTACTTTAACCTCTAGGGCTATGTATTATCCTCCAAGTCATAATTATGTATACATAGTCATAAATATGTATACATAATTATGACTTACAAAACCTTTAAAATTGACCAATCAGAACCCTTCACCATATTAAATCCAGTTGTTTTAGGTGCATATACTGTTTAAATAATTTAAGTCTTAAAAAATACATAGTGTTTAATATCAACCAAACAGAATATAGCAATATTAAAATCGACCATTCAGGAAACGCAATTCATTACTCAAAACATAAGGTGTTTTTTAGTTCCTACTTCAATATTATTAAAAAAAGATAAAACCTCTCTTCGTTCGGGAAAATAACCCTTTTCAAACAATCTATTATTGCATTAGGCAAATCAATTTAGGGATCAATTTTAGGCAATTAGGAACCCTTACGGTTTCGCTATGATGGTCTGTCCGCGGCTTGGCTCAGTAACCCTTTTAGTCTTTTAGGGTTCCGTACAAAAAGGGTTAAAACGAGACCCTATTACTAAGACTTCACTGTCCGTCTGTCTGTCTGTCTGTCCATTTGTCACCAGGCTGTATCTCATGAACCGTGATAGTTAGTCAGTTGAAATTTTCACAGATGATGTATTTCTGTTGCCGCTATAACAACTATAAGCTATCGCCATTCAGCGTGATGGCAATAAGGCCAGCCTTCTGGGCACCCTGCCCGTTGACTGCGATCTGGGCTAAATTGCACCTATATATGTAGCTATAGTTGTTTAGACTGTTAGGATAGAACATTTATTTATTATGCTTTTATTTTACTTCATTTATATATTTTATGGTCACGTTTATAATTTTAATGGGACTAAACTTCTTGCGTGATTCAAGAATATTTTAAGTCATTCATTAGAATTAAGTTACAATAACAAAGCTTTTGCCTTTGTCAAAATACTTTTACTACTGTACCTACGAATTCAATAGCTTAGTTAAGGATCGGATCGGTGTATTATTTTAACCGAAGTAGGTAAGGCAATAATCATGCTGTTGCGGTTTCCGCATTCGACGACGGTGTTTCGGCGGCATAGTGCTACATGCACGCATATAGCGATGTCCTCTTCCTACACCGTCACCGCATTCGTATGCGGCGCCGCCGCGCCGTCCAGCTCGATTAACATGTTGCACGAGTAGAGATTTCTTGTCTACAATCTTAATTAACATTAAGTACTTGTAATGCGTAAATGAAGTGTGTTTGTTCTATCCGATGTTAACAAGTGATTAATAAGTCAATAGTGGTAAAATAAATGATGGAGTGGAATATTGACAGACGCCTGAAGGCGATAAGCGCCCGTTCACCGCCTTCGGATATACATGATGCGAGTGAACTGTATCGAGGAAAGAGTTCCCGTAGTGAAAGTTCCAAGTGGACATTTAGCGAAACGCCAGGTTTCACAATATGCTCTCCAAGTGTGTCGTAATAAAATACCAGGGAAGGCATTTTATCAAGTGCGGCGAAACGAGGCTAGCTGGTGGTAATCGTAACTCCAAAGGCACAATTTTAGTAATTTTCTTTGATTCGAATTCCTTAAACAATCTCAGCTATAACTACTGCGTGTTTTTAGGGGTCCGTACTTCGAAAGAAAAAAAACGGAACCCTTATAGGATCACTTTGTTGTCCTTCTGTCTGTCTGTTAAGACCATTTTTCTTAGGAACGCGTTGAAATTTATATCAAATACTCAGGTATATAATACCTTTCAACTGTAGCAAAACGAAACTTTTATGTCCACGCAATTATAAGAAATAGCTATATAATATAAGTCGCATAATTTACAAATGAGTAGGTAATCTCAAGGGTATCAAAACCTAAAGGTACTTCCCGTGAACTCAGTTTTATATCAACGCAATAAAAAGAAACAGCAATTTAAGCTTGTTATAGGTTTGTACGGAACCCTCGGTGCGCGAGTCCGACTCGCACTTGCCGGTTTTTTTGTAATGGCGTCGGGTGTTAAACGTCTGCCTTGACCGAGTATCGCCCTGCGACCCTGCAACGGTCTTGCGAAGATATAACAATAAAGATTTGCTCTATTGTCCCAATTTTTTCTCATAAATTCATATTTATTAACAACTAGCTTTTGCCCGCGACTTCGTCTGCGTGGAATTAGTAATCCCCCGTTAAGTAATGAATTCTGGATATCAACTATTGTATATCCTTCCCCAGAACTCAAACTATCTCCAGCGTTCAACGGTTATTGATTCCCGATACAAACTTTCAACCTCGTTTTTATCCCCTAAAGGGTTGATTTTCGGGATACCTATAAACTATAGTATATTATTTCCGGGACTCAAACTATCTGTGTACCAAGTTTCATCTTAATCGTCGGTTCAGCGGTTAATAATTCGCCATACAAACTTCCAACCCCCTTTTCACCCCCTCTAAGGTTGACTTTTGGGATGAAAACTATCCTATGTCGTTTCCCGAGACTAAAATTATCTCCATACTAATTTTCATCTAAATTGGTTCAGCGGTTAAAAATTCTCCATACAAACTTTCAACCCCCCTTTCACCCCCTCCAGGGTTGATGTTCGGGATGAAAACTATCCTATGTCCTTTCCCGTGACTCAAGCTATCTTTACACAAAATTTCATCAAAATCCGTTCATGCGTTTTCACGTGATGCGCGGTCAAATAAACAGACAAACAGATAAACAGACAAACAGATAAACAGACAAAAATTCTAAAAACTGTTGGAACGTGTTCTGTTATCGATTCTTAGTATCCCCAGCCAATTTTTTTTCGAATATCTTCCATGTACAGACTTTCGACCCTCTTCAGCTTTATTATATGTATAGAAGAAGGTTAGAAGTGTTTGATTGTGTTTTGGAAACGCCGATAAACAGAGGATCTTCCTCGAGCTAAGGAGTTCAAAATGTAGTCGTAGGGGGTATATGAATAAAAGTTAACGAATGCGTGGATAAGTAAGTATATAAGTGCGTTAGTATCTACCTGTAACCTGTAACGTAACTTCGTGACCATTATTCGTAATGGATAGGTACTTACCTACGTTTATTTCACTACATGTAAGGTAACGACCGACCTCAGCGTTTAGTTAAGAGTCATTTCTAAGTAATACAAGCGAGGTTAAGTAAGGACAGTCAATAACAACTTTACGTAAATTATTAAGTACTTAATTCAAATACTATCCAATTAACAATAGGCAAATTAGGTACACACAGTGGCAGTGTCAACCTTAGGGTATGCGGTATGCCTACTATGCCTACTAGGCAGGCATTGCCTAGCATAGTACCGTCAACTGCTACAACTTTGCCTAAGACTATGTTCAACTTTGCCTGGCTTGAAAAACATGGTTATCTTCACCAAACAGCTAATAATATATTATTCCGGAGATGAGAGAAAGGCGGCCATCTCAGGAATAAAATATAATAGCTGTTTGGTGAAGAAAATCATGTTTTTTAAGCCAGACAAAGTTGAGCACCGTAGGCAAAGTTGTAGCAGTTGACGGTAACAGCATAGTAAAAGAAAAGGCAACGTCATCGCTACGTCACAAGTCTAATAAAGGTCAACTTAGAATCTCAAACTTTGAATTTTGGAGTAGCTATAATAAAAAATCTGCGTATTTATTATTTAAGTAACCTCGTTACGAGCAAATCTGTTGAAATAGTATTTTATACAATCGTGACATAATAAGAACTTTTCAGTTGAGGATACCGTGTACTTAAAGGCTTAATTATGTCACTATTGTATTCCTTATTTTTCTACAAGTGTTCAAAATAGGAAAGCCGGTAAGAATTGTGTTCGATAGTTCCCTTACAACCTGCTGCCTCTATATAATTTAGTAAGCGATTTTCACCCCCCTTTCCACCCTCTTAAAGGATGATTCCTGGGACAAAGACTATCCTATGCTCTTCCCCGGGTTTCAAACTACATATATCCTATCCATGTCTTAAATTGGTTCAGCGGTCAAAGCGTGAAGAGGTAACAGACGGACAGACATACACACTTTCGCATCTATAATATTAGCTAATATGGAAGTGTGGATATTATTATATTTATATTCATTAATGAATAATTCATATTATACCTACATATAATATTAAGAATGGATGTTAGGCACTGTTCCCACCGCGAGCTAGTAAGCTAAATATGAGCTATGGGCTATAAACACAAACAAAAGATAAGCACTCCCGTGTAAATATACATATCGCCGTGTCTCTTTTATTTACACGGGAGTGCTTATGTTTTGTTCAGCCGATAGCTCATAGCTTACTAGCTCGCGGTGGGACCAGTGCCTTATGTTTTAATACTTATTGGCTGTTTGTCAACATAGGTTTCGCGCCTTTGCCTTAAACTGTGCGCGCATCCATTAAAAAATGCGCGCCATATTTTAAGTATTACAATGGATGTTTATAATATATGATGCATTCGTTTATTTGTGATACTTATTAGATTTTTCTCGTTCTGTTGTGTTATTATAAAAAATATATAAGTACATTTTGGTTTAAGTGTATGAGAATAGTTTTAATTTCTTGGGCCTCTTCTTAATTATTTATGTCGTTCCTACTAGTAAAACGTTGTCATACAAATTTGATGATGATGGAATTTCATAATAGAGACCCGAATATATTGGTCAATAAGCGTAAAGTATTGAATTATATGCCGGAAGCGGGAAGAATTATACAATACAATATCCGTAATATTTGGAACCAGAAGAAGAGACCACAGAATATTGTTTGTCTGTTTGTGTAATTTATGTGCTCCATTTATCTAAATAGGTATCTATAGGAAGGTAAGGTAGTAATTTTTTAAGATGTCGGAATCTTACTAGGGATTTCTACCTTATACGATTCCGACATCTTAAAAAATTCTTACTATATCATTAGATTCATTAGTTAAAATAGAGTTACTAATAAATTGCGCGAATCAAGCAGAGCTGTTTAATAACATTTGGACTATTTCGGACTACTTAAAAAATCTTATTAGATAAGTATATAACACATATCACATCAAAGTATATATCACATCAACCTAGGTATTTATTTAAAAGAAGCTATTTTAGTACGGTAGGCGTATACTCGTAAGTCATTTGCACATTTAAACACAGTTAGCCAATACCGAAGCGGGCCACCAGTACTATTTTAACTGTTCTGTTTAAGTTAAAATTTCATCACATTGTACAAATTCGCTTTCGTAGAATCTTTTAATTAATTGCGTTCTTATGCTGCGCACAACCACATGAGGCGGCCTCATGTACTCAATAGTTACATTGGACGTTACTCGAATTTGTCACGAACTTTGTGCAAATCGTGTAATTTGGCCTTGCGGAGCCATTTAAGTTACTACGATGCTCAATATACCCATTAAGGTGAAGGAATGGAATATAAGCAATGCTAATAAAAGTAGTTGAACGAAACTATTGGACTGGACTACTTGTTTAACATACATGTACCTACTGTTTTTATAAGTAAGTACCGGTGATTAAAGTTTAGTGAGTAAAAGGAAATGTACTTATAACGTGTATAATTTGGTGAACACGCGTATCGACAGCCAACGGGCTGGAGTAGGGTGATTGCGCAACGCCGCAGGCGGCGCGGCGCAAGCGCAGCGCGTTGGCAAACAAATAGCGTCGAATCAGTCCTGCCCACTGCTCGCTGGCCGGACAGGCGGCCACGAGGTACACTTTACATACCTAATTACCTACACGAGCAGTGGAACAGTTCGTCATCTTCAATGCTATTATGAAGCGCCCACAGAACTCTATTCCCATCACTGTTTTGCCTAATTGAGGAGGTACTTACTGAGGCCCCTAGGCAAACGGAAGCCGAATGAGCTCCAGCTTCCCTGCGAATATTCATTTCACATATATCTGGTCAAACTTAACAGTAGTTTATCCTTGATGCAAGCCCAAAATGCAACAAAATACCTGATAAACCTAACACTGTTTCTGTCACCGACTTAATCAGCTGAATAATATTGGAATATTTTGGACATAATAAGTAGTTAACAAATCAATGCTAGGGAACGCTGTTGAATAATACCCGTCTATAGATTATATTTCCTACTTTAACATCCGAACTTTGAACTCGAGTCATTGAGTCACAGCAGATTTTGTCACAAGCAAGCACTGTTACACTTACCGTTATTGCTAAATAGTAAGTTTATATAAACAATCCAGTTTTAAGACCCGCATAACCACTTAGTTGCATGTCGAATCATATTATTTGGAACTCCATACGCAAGTCAAATGGTAACTTGATCGAACCAAGAAGTGGGTTAAGTTTTTCTTGCAGTTTTCTCGCACATTAGGTGGACACTTATTCTTACTTTCATTTAAGTACTAGCTGACTTATGATTACTAGCTTACCCGGCTAACTTTGTACCACCATCAAAAAATGTTTTGTACACTATTTTAACAGTTATTCTGCTATTCGGGGCGGAGATAAATCCAAACAATCAAACATCATTAAAATTAGTTCAGCCGTTCTTGAGTTATAAAGTATTTTGTAATGTTTTGGGATCGAATTGACCAGAGTGTGGCTCACACGAAACTCTTTTATATTACTTGTGGACTTTTGATTATGATCTGAAATAATGCATAAATAAGCAATCCTTGTAACCCGCTGCCTTTTAGATCCTCCCTATCCTAGTTCTGTATTTTAGTTTGAAACAAGTACATACACGGAATAAAAAGCTTAAGACATTATTATATTATGTTGATAATATTTCCTCGTGACAAGCATTTATTTCCTTTAACGAAAATAAATTAAAGTTTTAAATATAACGAAGCGAATATATTCTTACAGATTTTCTAGTTTTCTTTTACCTAAGATAATACTTGTTTGATTAAAGTACAATCTCTCTTATTTACTCAATATACTCTTGAAACAATACATTTATGTATTTCTATTTTAAGAAAACGTGGTTTTATTAAGCGAAGAATCATATTTTTGGTAAAGGAAATAAATACTTGTCAGGAGGAAATATTTTCAAGAAAATAATAATGTCTTGGATTGTGAATATTCCGGAAGCTTTTTTTTCGCGTAGACGTACGTACCTATATAAATATACCGATAAGTACCTACCTAACATTGCAGTTTTTCTAGCCCCGCTGTTAATGATGTGAATACCAGACTCGAACCTACTCCAGATTTCCTAATTTAGCGTGTATTTATACAACATTTATTAGCAGCCTTTGAAGTAGAATTAAACCCTGTTACCGAGAGGTATACCTATATTACCTATCCATCGTGACAATGACCACGAGCGAAAGTTCATTTTCATCCAACAATAGGCTGAGAATTCATTACCATCATCTACACTAGGAGAAATCTTTTCTAGCTGTACACATTTTTGTTTCTGAATGAATGATGTAACTCCATTCAAGTAGGTACCTATACCTACCTACCGTACCTACCCACTTAAATACCTAGCCTAGATCCCTTCTGTCAAACCTTTTCTTTTCTACATATTTTTAACAAGGAGATAAGGTGTTATGTAGATTATATCGTACAACCTGACCTACCTATTAAAATAGGGTTTAGCGGAACTTAAGACGGCCATGTTTGAAGATAAACAACATATCGGGTGTGCCTGTCAATAGTTTAAGAACCTAATTGCAACTTTTTGTGTTGTAATCATTGAGTTATAATATAATAGAGGCGCAGACACAAACAAGATTTTCCGAAAATATAGCACAAAAAAATGTGTAGCCGGCCAGTGCGAATTATTTAACATCGTTAAGGTTGTATTACAAATTAGAAGAAAGATATAATAAAATGTCACCTGTCATTCATCTGGCGTTCAAAAATCACATGGCACATAAGAGCAATGGAGTCGCTCTTGGATCAACTACTTTATTATGTATACTTAATTTGTTTATTATGTATACTTAATTGTGACCCCCTAATCTTTTTAATTCTTTTTGGGGTTCTGTAGACAACTAGGGACATAGTTCCAACAGGTTGAGTTTTAAACCGTTTTTGGTGTATTGTGTATTGTGACGGGCCGGCAAATACGGAACCCAACATTGAGGAGGGCCCGACATGCTCTCGGACGGATTTTCTACCTAAGTTTGTGAGGCGAATGTTAAAAGTTGTAGGCAAACGTCAGGTACCCAGATCGGTTGCCTGATTCGACTCCAGAATGGAATGAAAACTGCACACGGTCGGTTATGTTTACTTGTTTGCGTTCTGACCTAACGTATTCCTGACGGTGTAAACCGTACGGGCACAATGGGTGGCGGGTGAGGGTTATTGAGTTTTTCGGCCGCCGAGCGAGCAGAAAGGGAAGCAGGCATGCGGCCCATGCGGGGGCGAAGTACATGCTCAAGACAAATTTAGAATCAAAAGAAACACAATAGCTCGGTAAACATAGTATTTCATGCTTTCTTTTTAAATCTTTAATTTAAAAATTGACAGATCACACTTTGAAATAATGAAAAAATAATAAACGAAAATATTTACATAATTGCTTTCTTGGGATTAGATATGAGGATATTACGGTATCATTTGAGGTATATTTTACAAAAACCGGCTAACGTTCGTGTCGGACCACGCATAACAGAGAGTTATTTAAAAAAATCACAAGTTATATCACAAGGTCGTATCTGCATATGTACGTAGTTTTTTGGAGATCACTCAAAAACTCCTTAACCGATAATGTTCAAATATTTTTTTTAGCAATTTCACTAGTGGCGCCTTGTGTTAAAATACACCTTGTGTTAAAATGTTATAAGGATACGTCTCAAAATGTCTGTGGCATACTTACGGAAGGACGGACGGACGGACAGACGGACATGACGAAACTATAAGGGTTCCGTTTTTGCCAATTTAGCCACGGAACCATAAAAAATGATTCAACATTATAAAATATAATATAATAATAAAATTTACTAAATAAGTTTTAATAATTTTCTGAGTTTCGTAATTTAAAAAAAACAACAACTACTCCACTAGCCTTATGCCTCAATGCTGTCAGTTCGGTTTAAATTTACGAAACCTTTACTTCCTATCGCCGATTGTGCCTATAGTTCGTTGACCTTCATGCTGTAGCATTTAAGCTTAATCCCTAGTCTCACTTACACTGGTAATATTTTAACGAAACGTTTGTTAGTCCTTTGTAAATATACTCGTCGGAACGATCGGGCTTCGCTCGGCTCGGGCTCGGCTCTCTTCGGCAAAATTGGTTGCGTTGCACCCGCTTTTACTGTGCCACATTTGGAGTGCTGATTTCTTATCTAGTATATATAAAATCATTGGTTGTAATGAACATAGCCTTATATGTACTCCATTATTCTCATAATATTTAATATGATGGTTGGTTCTATTAATTAACCTCTTAGGGCAGTAAAGTTAAACTAAACCAAGCGAGATGTTTTTCAACCTCGCACTAACATTGCAATAAGAGCTGTGCTATTATTATTCATTAAATGAAATTAAAATAAAACACAAATTACCGGGTAAAGAGTAAAACACGCTTCAATACTCACAGTAGACATGCAATAAAACAATTATAAATAAATCTAATTATCTATACTAGGTCCTTAGATTCTTTAAATACATAGGTTCTAAGTTATTTTCTGTGTATTACAGAGCAAAAAAGGCAATATCCACTCGTACTCAAAAGGCACGCCCAGCAAAGACACAATTATTAATTGTAACGATTACTGCTTCCGCAACTTGATTGAGCTAATACGGCACACAACCATAGATCTAAATAGATTTCGCAAGCATTCTCAATATTAATCATAATCAAATAATATTTTGAAAACGACAAACAAGCGGGTACATTTTTACGGCGTATTATGACACCAGGAAACCAAATATGTAAATGGATATTACTATTTTGAAGTTTAGTTGTAGGGTTTTGCTATCGTAATTCTGCACTTTCTAACTTAACAACAAACAGAGATGCTCGAGGTTGAACGAACGGATGACAGACAATTAAAATTATACGTGAATTACGATCATTATGCAGAAAATGATCGTAATTTAATAAATATGATGTATTATTTAGTCTGTATGCCGCGCGTTATATACATTGCATGCCTTATCCAATTTGTTTCCAATCCAATATCATATATCGGAAAGGTAGTAACTCAACCCGACGATTTTCTGACCTCTGACTAGTAATTAAAATTGGCTCGGGCAAGCATACTTCCATATTGAACAATTCCTATGTAATTCAAATGTATAATTTGTGTAAATAGTTAAGGCGCTTGGGAATAAATAGACTATTCTTGAACTAGAAGGAATTTATGTTGGACTCTTATGTCGATGTCGGGACGGGACAGAATTTAATATGAGCGATCTTGAGAATTTGTTTTCTTGGGAAGAAGGCTAAATGTGGTTTTGTTCAGTTTATTCTCTTTCAACGCTTTTTCTTAGTCGTAATTATTCATTGCTGAAGGTCGTGTCCGTTGCCAGAGGCTTCCGATGCGGTTTTGGCAGCTGCACGTATAGAGCAGTGGAGATGGATACCTAGGCCCGCGACGCGCGTGGCAGCTTTAAATTGATCGGAGCAACGGGCGCCCAAATTGTCGCGACGGTATCCTTTGACTTTACCAACCATTGCCTAAATTTTTTCGACGTTCTTGGGATCGGGATATCTACGCCTATTATTGACCAAAGTACCTAGGACAAAATTATCTGAAAGCATATAGACACTTACCTACCTAAGTTTGTCTGCCTCTTCATCGGTTACATAACATTTCACAGGGTGGCTTGCCACCCAATTATTTAAAAAAAACATAAACATTGGTGGTGTGGTATGTGCGCTAAAATAGAATTCGAGAATACGTTATATCTAACCTGTTATGGCCATTATCTATTTTCTTGACTGGTGGAAATTTCTTGGAAATGAGTCAGCTTTCATTAGAGGTTTTCGTTTATTAAATGCCATCTATTATTAAGGTATTGCGTGCCAAACATTCGTTGCGCATGCCGAATGTACGTGCGTTATAAACATCGTCATTATTGTAGATAGGTTCATAACCTATAAAAAAAGTTGTGATGTTATCAAGTTATCACACTTGGGACCGGCTCCTACCATATTATCATAGTAATGGCATAGGATTTGTCATTTTAGAACCGGACGTGCGACACGAGATAGGGCCACGGTAATTGATTGGTTTACCTCGACTCGGTCACCGGCACTCAACACTCGAATAAGTATCTGATTATACTCGTATTTCAAACCAGAATGTTGTCGCAGATAAGTATGGTCGTTACTATACATCGTGTATTTTTTCCTTTAATTGCAAGGGTACCTTCCTGAGCTTAAATGAAGTATATTTTTCTAAGACACAAGTATCCTATTTAGTAGTTCTGATATAATCGATAGTTAATGATTATCTTTCTGATTGTGTAAACCTACATAATATTTTTCTACTCTGAGACACCGCAATAAATGATTCACCTGTGTGTTACGTTAACAAAATAAACTTCCTTTGTATCTCGGAGTATTGTTATATTGAACATTAGTCATTATTTTTTAAACTGATTATGCTAATTCGTTTTCTGAATCGTACCTTACCATATGCTGAACCTACAGGAAATAAAAAAACACGGTACATGAGATGCCAAAAGAATAAAACTATGACATTCATCTCCGCGTTGTTTTAGAATACTCGCGATTTTGACTTTGAATATTTAGCAAGTTTTAAACTTGACTACAAACGGGTTTCTGTCTCAAATCAGTTTTGTTCAGAACAAATCTTGACATGATTAAGTATAAGTTAGAATTATTTACTCATTCTTCATATAAAAAAAAACAGTTACGATCCTAATTAAGTAGGTAGTAGTAGTAGTATTAGCACTTTATGTATACAAAAAATATTACAAAACAACGGTAAGAGATATAATATAGTAGATACAAAAGGCGAACTTATCCCTATAAGAGATCTCTTCCAACTAACCTTAGAATTATCGAGTGGAAAATGTAACGAAGTAAGTAGTCGTAGTACAGTTGTAAGGTAAATAGTAACCTAAACATATCTACTTTCCTTTTCACCCTGACATTCGTGAATTAGAAATGAAGCACTATTTTTAAATCAAGACACTAGATAATCTGACAGATCCTGCCATATTGTACAACAATTTGTGGGTAGGGTTTCTGCTCGAGAATTCTCGAGGCGAGAAATCTCGAGAAATTTGTCCTTCGTCGAGACGGGAAAAAAAAGCAATGCCTCGAGAACTCGAGAAATAAATCACAGGAGCGATAAGTAAAAAAAAATACGTGTCTAGTAGTAATGCTTCAAAATTGATTATTTTACGGGCTATTGGAATTAATTAAGATATAGGTATGCTCGCAAAAAAAAGTCAAATTAAAAGGTAATTGTTTGTTAAGTATAAAATACTGATATTATGAACAACATAACTAATAGTTTCTGATTATAAGAGTACTTTTAATTTAAGGCAGTAGAAGAGAATGTTTGTTTAGTTTTAAAAAAATATATAATTTTATTAGATTAGATTGTTGTTCATGTTCATACACTAGTATAATGGACGAAATATAATTTGCACCGATTTTAGAATTATTGTTAATACTTGATTCGAAAATCGGTGATTAATTACAGACACAGACAGGTAAAGGTTTTTGTTGTTGATTGCAAAGTGCAATTAAGGTAACTAAATATTTACCACAAATTATTGATCTCACCTACATACATAATAATAATATAAAACTAAACTAAAGTCCAGTGACACCTCTCTACCCCCAGCCCCCGCTACGGTATGGGGCCTATCTTGTGGAGGGCGAGTCACCGTCTGCCGGAAATAAAATTGAATACCGTTTTATTCGGTTCCAATAGCCCAGTAATTAGTCCTTACACTATGGCGGATACTGTCTCTGCGTGCGTCCCATGACACGAGCAGGGGCAGCATCGGCTTAGTGTACCCCTCTTTTTTTTTATTATATTGTCGAAAGGGACCTCTGCGCATTGGATTCGGCTCCGCATACGCCTCCCAAAGGTTAGGAACACCATTGTTCCGTGGTCGGGAAAGATATAAAACGAATAAAGCATAAAATTTGAAAAGAATATAGTGTTTTATTGGAAGTTCTAAAATTTCTCGAGATACTCGAGAAACTCGAGAAATACTGGTCGAGAATTCCCGTGCGAGGTCCGGAGAAATAAAAAAGGTCGAGAAACCAGAAACCCTATTTGTGGGTGATTATCACAACGATTTTTTTTGCGGCAGAGCTGATAATGACTGTGTGGATTAATTGCTTCACAATGGTATTTTTTTTCTGAAAACCTTACAGAAATTATTATCTTAAGCCAAATCGCAAAATGTTATAAAAGATATGGCTATTTATAAAAAAAAATTTTTTCGCCTGAATTATAATTTTGGTGTAGTGTCCTGAATCCATGTTTCTTGAATAATTTCTATAGTAGAACCATAACATCCGTTGATTTAACTAAAACTTCACAAACATTTACTCGTTATTAGTCTACGTATATTATACGAAAATAAAAATGAAGATTAGTACATTAATTCATACTCTAAACTAAGCATTAATTGCTGTCCTGGTAAAATAGTAAATTTTGGTGGTAAATATTGAAAGTGATTTTTATGGTCGAACGAAACGCAACAAGGCTAACTAACGTGTAGTAACCTATTAATTGGGTTCCATTCTGGCACTGAGCGAGGAAGCACGTGTCGTACCTCACTAGATCTGTCCAGCAAACGCGTAAGTATCTAATTTTGGTGTATTAAAATACTTTTTAATGCAATTTTGGTGGTGTATCTAACTAATGACCGAAAAGTAGTTGTTTTTGTGTGAACTGTATTTAAAGCATGTATATAGTTTCTTTTTTAAAATATTAACTTGGAACTGAAGTGAATGATACGGTTTACTTTTAAATATACTTTTTATGCTATGGTTCTAATTTTGGTGCATCAATTTTGGTGGTTTTGGTGGTAATTTGAAAACCACTAATGATTCTTAATGCCACCAAAATTGATATTTATGAGCCAAAACTAAGTAATTTTCTATTTACTGTTATATATTTATATTTTGTATTCACAGGATTACTAAGTGCATTGATTACCAATTTACCACTATTAGTACCAGTAAAAAAATATATAACCAAATACAAAAGCGCCTGGTTCTGTCACTAAACGACCTGACTTTAACCTACATTATTTGATCATGTAATTATTTTGACAAAACACGGGACTTAATCGCGTACACTTACTTTTAATTTTCCTGACGTTTCGAGCGTGTTGTGAGTGTCGTGTGTAGGCAAAGTGACAACCCTAGCGTAAATGTGAATAATCAAGACCAAGTGCGGGTAGTTCGAAAAACCCGCGCGGCTAGGAGATGCTGATACGATTCCTCGCCAGTCTGCCTGCGACCACGAGCGTTATGACACGCTCGAAACGTCAGGAAAATTAAAAGTAAGTGTACGCGATTAAGTCCCGTGTTTTGATCATGTAATGTTTGTCATCTACCCTCAACTGGCTGAAGGAGCCATTTGAGGGTAGATTATGTTTACTTTTATTTAAATACAGACTATAATTATGTTAGTAGCGTAAGTATTTAGTACGAGTAAACTTATGTTATAATATTATAAACAGAGACACGTGGAAGAAAGAGAGGGAGGCCTTTGCCCAGCAGTGGGACACTACAGGCTAATAATAAAAAATAATTATTATTATGTTTCGTTGTTATAATTGACTCCAAGAGTCAAAGATCTCAACTGTCGCTAGATTTAAGTTAAAGTGAAGTTGGTACAAATAAAATAAAATATTCTATAATAAAACTGAAGAGGGTTGAAAGTCTGTACAGTCAGCATCAAAAGTAACTACGTAAATGAAGGCGTCAAAAGTCTTTATTTAAAGGCAATAAGGACTTTTGACACCTTCATTTGCGTAGTTACTTTTGACGCTGACTGTACATGGAAGATATTCGAAAAAAGTTGGCTGGAGATACTTAGAGTCGATAACGGAACACGTTCCAACAGTTTTTAGAATTTTTGTCTGTTTGTCTGTTTATTCAACCGCGCATCACGTGAAAACGGTTGAACAGATTTTAATGAAATTTTGTATAGAGATAGTTTGAATCCCGGGAAAGGACATAAGATAGTTTTATCCCGAAAATCAACCCTGGAAAGGGTGAAAAGGGGATTAAAATTTTGTATGGGGAATTTTTAACCGCTAAACCGATTTAGATGAAAATTTGTATGGAGATGGAGATAATTTGAGTCGCGGGAAACAACATAGGATAGTTTTCATCCTGAAAATCAACCCTAGAGGGGGTGAAAAGGGGGTTGGAACTTTGTATGGCAAATTATTAACCGCTGAACCGAAGATTAAGATGAAACTGGGTACATAGATAGTTTGAGCCCCGGAAAATAATATTCTTTAGTTTATATCCCGAAAATCAACCCTTTAGGGGATAAAACGGGGTTGAAAGTTTGTATGGGGAATCAATAACTGTTGAACGCTGGAGATAGTTTGAGCTCTGGGGAAGGACCTAGAATAGTTTATATCCAGAATTCATTCCTTAACGGGGGGTTACTAATTCCACGCAGACGAAGTCGCGGGCAAAAGCTAGTATAAAAATATCTCTATCTGATTGTGACTTGTTGTTTAATTGTATTTTTGTAGTATTTCTTACTGAGTTACGCTGTTCCCTGAAAGAAACAGGATTAAGCATTGTTGATTAGCATTTTATATTTTACTTACTATTTGATTTGATTGTTCAGTTTTTTGTAGTCTGTTATAATAATATATTAAAACGGATCATAAAACATTTGTCTTTGAATCATTTTCAGTTGATAACTAGTTAAATTTACTTTTAATTTGCAGAAATATCTAACTTTGGTGTGGATATACAATTTTGGTGACCAGTTAATCTCATTTTGGTGGGTAGACGCAATTTTGGTGGCAACCAAATAATTAAAATCATAATATCTCTAAAACTACTATGTATAATGAAAGGCCATTACTACACAATATCGATTGTGACTAGTTACGTATTATCGATACATAATTTAGACATAAACTAAAAAAATAAAAAATCCCACCAAAATTAGGTAAATTATGGACCTGTTGACCGTTGTATTACTGGACCGCGATTAGAATGGGATTAGAGTTGACAGATTTTCCATATGCTTACGTCAAAATTTGTATGGATTGACAGTAATATTGAAAGAGCTGTCAGATTACTCTCTTGAACTGCTCTAGAATTAAAAATACTACATTAAAATTGAGTATCGTACCTACGGGACAAAGACGTGAAACAATCTGTAGTTTGATATCCATATCGTTACATATATATCCGAACCGTACCTATAATGTTAACCTTGAAATGATTGTCTCAATTTCCTTGTCGCCTAAGACTTGAAAGCTCTACGCTCTATAATGAATTATTGTCAGCGTTTCGATTACGTTAGATACAGGTACCTGCGACCAAACCTATAAGTAATGCATTTTATTTGTTAGATAATTTAAAAGCTTATCATTTAACCTTATGTATTATCACCATTACCACTTGAGTTAAATGTTCTAATTAATTTCATATGCCGGTATTCAAAAATAACTGAGGCTATGCCCCATCTACACCGAGTTTTTTTATCCTTTAATTTAAGCATATGGTTAGGTCCGATAAAGGTAAGTTTTTAAAAACTCGATAAATAAATAAAAAACATTTTTTGTCGGTCACTGATGTAACTAGGGTATTAGGGTGTTATGATTAACCCAACCAAATAATTGAAAATTATGACATGTCAATGTAATTTCGAAAACAATACTCTAGACACAAAGGAAGCTTATTTTATTGACGTAACATACAGGTGCATCATTTATTAAGTTGTCTCAGAGTACAAAAATAATTTAATGTAGGTTTACGCAATCAGAAAGATAACAATTAACTATATATAGATGAGATGAGATGTGGAGCTAATTAGGACACATGTGTTTTTGAGATATATACTTAATTTAAGGCACGGATTGGTATTGAACTATTCACATCTGTTCCGATTTGTGACGATTTGGGAATATACCAATTGACTGACAATGGTTACGGTTACAGGCACAGCGGCAAAGAAGCGCGCGATTGCGATCGCGTCGGGACACGACATAGAGCACGCGCGCGTGCGCTTGCCAGACCGATACGAATTTGCTTACTATTAAAGCATTCTAAATCACTACATTATGAATCACGAAAAGACGAAGGTTGAAGGTTAATTGCAAGTTTGAGTATTGTTATCTACATACGTAACTGGATATAAACATGTAGGCCTATCCATTTATTCTGTTTATTGCTTAGGTCATGTCCTTGTTTTATTTGTTTTAAAAGTCTCGTCCTGTCCTTGATAAACTTCACTTCACAAGTTGGTACTGTTGGTACTAACTACCAAAGTCACTTGCACCAAACCGACAGCCACCTTAAATCGTTCGATAAAATTTTATTACGGCGACGTATCTTAGTAGTAGTACCTATTCTGCTGACACGCTGAACAACGTTGATAGGGTAGCTACCATTACAAACGCATTTAAAATTCTACCCTGTATAGAATACATGTTTAAATTCAATTAGGGTAAAACTTTAAAGTGTGGTTAGCATAAGACATAGTAATATATTTAAATAACTTTCTCTTAAAATTACAATGAAAATTTTACTCATAAAAATAATTCGGGCCGCAATGCAAATACAAAACCAAGTTTAAAGCTCGTGTACGCGGTCACGGACTTTAATTGTTGAGCCATTTGAGGTTCACTTTACATTGGACATTTCATAGAATGAGTATTAAACAAAAGAAAGTAGCTTGAACCGTAAATGGCTCAACAATTAAAATACATGACTGTGCATTGACAGCTACTTACTTTACATCAACCTTGTTTGTACATGGTACACTGCCGCTCGGTAAAATTTAAAAAAATACTTACGGACTCACATTTAAGTGTAACATAAAAAAAAATATAATTAATTGAGTACACTATTATATCCTATACCTATCTGGTTTTATTCTTCCCTCGTATAATACATAACCAAATCCAATACCTGGGTGATTTTTGAGATTCCCACCCACACTCGAAAGTGACATTTAAAACTCCGAGTAAAACGATGAAATTAAGTTTACAAATAACAATAATGGGAACTTAAAATCATGATTATTTAAACTATTAATTTCTTTCGACAAAATTGGCGACGAACTTTTGTGTGCAATTGTTTTCGAGATAATTTTTTTTTAATATGAGCGTTCGAAAGTCAAAAATCGGCCCCCACTAGTAAATATATTGGATTTACACACTGTATTTATAACATAAAACTTCATTTATATTAACCAACACCAAAGTAGATTTAGCAAATACCTGTTTCAGACCCAGAAAAAGTTTTATACATACGTAAGTATACGTACGTAAGTCAATTTCCAAGAATTATTAAGACTAATTATGTTTCCCATAAAGCATTTATGCTAAAGACATAAACGCGCCGCGTTTGTGTATTATATACACTACAGATATACCATATGTACAACGATTGACATTTATAAAGCAAACATATTGTGAGAGAAGTGCGCAATAGACCAAATTAATATTTTATTGGCCAGCGGACGAGAAATTAACGAAGGTTAAGGTGTTACGATTTGTTAATACACAGATATTTTAAATGCCAATTCTTATGGCGTTAAAAAATCGCTTATCTAGAACTGAAAGAACAAATCAAATTATTTTTAATGAATATTTTTGATTTGTATATTTTAAGTAGTCACATTACTATATATACAAATTATAAATGTATATACTTAGTAATAGTTATATATTATTAAAGGTAATAAAGTAGCAGCTGCCTGAGAGTTTGATAATTCATATTACCTCGATACTTTCACGCGTTAATACGAAAAAGGTTCTTGATAGGTGGACAGACAGGATTGTCAGGTTGATTCTAAAGTGGGTTCTTTTTTACTATTTGAGATACAGATCCCTAAAAACGCAGAAAAATAGAAAACGATATTGTAGAACTTTGATTATTAAACCAACCGGATGCGAGACGCGCTCTTATTTCTATCGGAAAAAGTCTGCCGTTTTTGCGGGGGAGGGGAACGTCAAATGTATGCGAAACGTCAAAATAGTCACGTCAAATAAACGTCAGTCCATACAATGAGTATGACCACTGGTCATACTCATTCGGCAGAGGGGAACGCCTGTCAATGGCTACTCCGCTTGGTTTAAAGCTCTAAGTTGTAGAACCTTGGCGATAATTATTCGTTGATAATTTAATCCTCGATAACATTTCACAAATAAAATGTTGTAAAGCCTAGAGCTTTAACATTATTAGTTATTACACTTATTACCTACCAAGATAGGGAAGAATGGAAAAAGTAGGGGGAGGCCTTTGCATAATAAATAATGATCTATATACCAATATTATCCCGTTTCCCGCAGCCGTATTTTTAGTTTTTGTAAACATTTAGTAGTAAGTAAGTAGGTATAATCTATTCTTAGGTTGTTCTTCGGAATTCCAGTATCATGCATAAAATAACAATAAAATAAAAATATTGTAAATCAGTCTGAATCAACGACATTTTCTGTAAGCATACTGCTCATAAATGTGATGAGCTATTAAGTGTAGTAAATCATACTAGATATCGAGATATCAATCGTTAATAAAATGGGTTATAAAGTTAATTAAATCAAAAGGATTTAGTTAATTATGAGAATCATAAAGTTGTGTCGCATCATCTAACCCATAGTGACGGCACTGCATGACGGCGGATACAAGACTGAAGTCTGCTTGCGACCACGAGCGTTACGAAATGCTCGAAACGTCAGGAAAATAACATATAATAAATGAATAAATGCTTAGACATGGCTACGACTAATTTAAATCCCGATTAAACAAACACATTTTGAAACGGAATTTGAACTGTAGCACTTTTACCATTAACATCGCGAGTTCGCGAGCAGTTTGATGCAACACTGCGTTATGAACTTTATGAATTATGAAAACACTTGTCAGTTAAGTGACGCAAGAGATTGTGTGTTGACGTAGCCCGGTCAGATTATCACACCATTCATATTTGCCAGTCGGTAAGACGTGCTACTTTTGATCCGAAGGGCTGTGGTTCAAATCCCGGCTCGTACAGTCGCCATCAAATATAATATATCGGAGCGGCTACGGTACTCAAAAATATCTGAGCAAGCACCTTATCGCCGTGGCAATAAAAGCGTTGTTCAGATATTTGCGACCACCTTGGCCGCTCCGATATATCTGATGGCGACTGTATCAGTAAGTTCTACGGAATTTGTACGTATTATCATTTGATATTTACTAGTCGCCCCTCGTTGAAGCAAAACATCGGAAGGAAACCGGACCTAATCCCAAAATGCTTAGAAGGCTAGAAGGCTTTCTCTGGGTTGAAAGGTCCGATGGCAGTTGCTTTCGAACAACTAGTAGTGTAGTGCCTACGCCAATTCATGGGATTAGGTTGCCTATGGTTGGTTGGGATTTTAATAAATGCGACTACCCGTCTGACCTTCCAACCCAGAGTGGAAACTAGGCATTATTAGAATTAAATCCGGTTTTCTTACGATCTTTTACCGAAAAGCGACTGGTAATGGTAAATGATATTTTGGACATAACTTCGGAAAAACTCAGTGGTTTGTACCTAGGGTTTAACCACTTCTTTTTAAATAAATATATGTAATGATAAAAGTACATAAATACAATAAAAATCGATATGTTGTATGTCAATTTGTTGGTTAAAAAAACTAAGGTTTCAGATATAGGTGTCTGGCTGGATTAGCTTAGGAAGATGTTTTTGGTAATTAATTACTTACAAACCTCTAACAAATGTAACCCTCTCCCTCGTGGGGCTAAACCAGAAACAAAACAAAATTAAAAATAAATAAAAGCAATGGCGCGTAGTTACAGTGCCCGAGAGGTAACCGGATGGCTCGCGGTATTTAAGCTCCCTACGTGTTGGCTCGCGGTATTAAGGCTGCGTTTCCAACGGAGACGAGCGCATTATTCACAACACATCCTCGCTCATCTCTGGTGGAAATGCAGCCTTAAGCTCCCTACGAGTTGTGAAACCACCCTGCATGTGCAACCCGAGTTAACTGACGGATAACCAACCAGCCAGCCGGTGTGAATGGCCATTTGCATGGTCGTTCTTGATCACATACAGATACTGGAAATTGAGGGGGGGATGAAAAACAAAGTCCAACGTGGGTCAGTTCGGGTTGCACAGGGTGGTTTCACAACTTGTAGGGGGCTTAAGGCTGCGTTTCCAAAAGAGATGAGCGAGGATGTGCGGCCTTAATACCGCGAGACATCCAGTTGCCTCGCGGATGAGTCGCGGATACTGAAACTACGCGTCATTGCTCTGAATAATTCTCAATGAAAGGAAGTTAGCGCCATGAGAACGAATTTTAACGATTTTATTAGTTACGTCTACTTTGTTGGTTTTTCGTTTTGTATGAATCGGTACGGAATATGGAACCCTCCATTATGCATGGTCGGATATGAGCTAGGACTTGAGTTTAGGTGGAAATGAAGCCGCATTGTAGTTGACCGTGAGAAGCAACATAAGACGAGATTTATTAAAGCAATGTTAGGCATTGATGACTGTCATAAATTCGCCGGAGTGACACGCTTATTTCGCATAACTGATTTCATTACCATAATCGTCAACCTATGTTTTTATAGATACTCGTAGTGGTATACCTATAAAAATGCGAACCCCACTCCTGTGTTTCCGTACTATTTCTCAAATTAATATGGTATCGGTATTTCACCTTTACGAAATGCTGACAGCAAAACTTTCAGAGTTATCTTTTTAAGGATGTTGCTTTTTTTGGTACTTACCAACCTATGTAAATCACTTTTAAATAAACTCGACATAACAGACTTCAATGAGACTATTAGGATTGTATTGTAAAATATCTTCTTGCATCTGCTTCCCCAATTCTTTTGAATTGCACAAAAATAAGTCCCTACTTTGACTAAGTGCTTATAACGTTAACGTTTGTTACAAGTGCAAGTGATTTTTTACACATTTTTTAAATATTCGTATGTATAAAATTTACAGGGCCCGATACACGATACAACTTCAATACAACTCCAATGCATTAACTACCTACACAATACAGCGAGCGCCTATAAATATCTGTATCAGAAATATCGGTTTTGGCTTGAAAATTATGTTTTTTTGGTTGAACTTGCAAAATTTAATTAGATACATCGGGCAACAACAATCCCTCCATTCCCTTTCATCGTAAGTAGTGGTTTTGTCTCTAGTTCCTTCAACTTAGGAGGTGATTCGGCTTTGGAATGATCTCCCGATCAGTATTAGACAGGCAAAAATTATTGTTTTGAGAAGACACGGTATAATTGTCCATCTAGGGTAGGTATAGTGTATTTATCACTCAGGTACATAAAGTACCTACATTTTATATAAGTTTGTAATATTGTAATGTATAAGTATGTAGGTATACGTATTAGCGTATAGTATAGTACATTTCGATATTAGTGCGGAAAGTATGTAATTACTTCACGAGTACCGAGATATCTTGCCACGAGCCGTAGGCGAGTTTGTCAATTATTCACTTTGAGGTTACTTTAGTACATGTATCCGAACGCTCCGCGCGGTGCGGTGCGGCGCTGTGATTGGCTGTCTGTCACTGTCATTAGCTGTGATTGGCTGGAAAAGTAAAAAGCACTAGTGCGCGATATCAAACTTTCCGCACGCTAAACCACTACAAGAAAAGCACTTTTTTGAGCAACTGTATTAAAAAATTACTTTTCGCCTTCCTTTAGTACTTAGTGTTTGAGGTGACCGTTTTCTATTTTTTTTAATTAATCCAATAGGTAATCCGAGAATCATCTCCATACATTGCCTTACAAAAGTTGGAGTAGATGATTTTATTGGTATTGGTAGGCTACAGGATGGTTATTAAAAATCTCGCCTAAATCCGATCTAAATTGTTTGCACCTACAACCATTTCTGTTTATACCGGTGGTTGACTGGTTGAGAATGCCTTTAGGCGTTAAGCCCACCATTCTTACTTTATAATTGTACATATTGTGCAATAAAGTTTAAATGACTAAATAAACATGCGCGCGCCAACCCGCCTGCCAAGCGTGGCAACCCCCCCCCCCCCCCTTAAATGGGAGGCCTATGTTCAGCAGTGGACGTCTTATGGCTGAGATGATGATGATGATGATGATGACTAAATAAATAAATACATAGGACGAAACTATATATAATAAAAGCTTGTAAAAACCTACTAGTTTAACTCCGGTACCAGGCGCGTTTTATGATTATCATTAATTTTATACTACCTACATGATTAATAAGTAGGTAAACAAGTAAAATTAAATAGTTGCGGAGATTACATAATTGATACGAATAGATATGATTAAGAATTTGCCAACGGACTACGGCTTTTATTTAGGAACAGATTTTTACAAAACCCTTTACTAAATGAGGGATTGAATACATACATGTTCTGCATTTAAAAACCTATATAAATAAAGGAAAAAGTGACCTAGGCCTCCAGCAGTGGGTGAGCCCGCAAGGCTTGACATTTTGAAGGCTAGACGATTAAGGGGTTGAGGGAGGGGCGTGCAGGGGGCGTGAATACCAAGGTTTTATAACGGGCGCCCTATTTTCACCCCCTGCCCGCTCCTTCCACGACCATAATAATATTGGGTAGGCACAAGGTTTTCAAGAAGGTAAAAGGTGCAAAAACATCCATAACTTAAAAAAATCTTTCTGCCTTCACTATACTTAATCCATTGAATAAACATAAGTAGATATAACCTTGAGAATAATTAATTACACAATTAATACTTATATTATTTAGTAATAAAACATATTAGAGTTAAATATGGATAGATGAAACCAACGGCCGCAGTAAAAGATAGCAGAGAGCGCTATTTAGAAACTATTTGTGGCGTTTTCAAGTCAAACGTACATCTTTTTTCGGTTGTTAATAGAGTTTATATCTAAATGATTTTTATTTTTATGTCAGTATTGCTTTATTTGAAACCCATCAATTATGTACCTTTTACTTGAAAATTACACATTTATATACAATTTCCACATTTATATACAATTTCCACAAGTTCGTATCGCATTCGTCAAGGTTTTAAATATACCAAAAATACGATCGATACTATACAACAGGGCTTTAAATACCGTTAAAAAGTTGGTATCGTTACAGCTGTCAAACAGATTTAACGTTAAGTTGTTATTAACGTTAAACCATTTACCGTTACTTCTACTACTTTTTACCGGTAAAAAAATTGTAATGTTACCAGCTAATGCATAGAGCTAACGTTAACTCAAAGGTATCGTTAAATAATTTTAACGTTATTATTTAACGTTAGTAGCATAGCAGCTTATTTAGATACACTGATGGATACCATCGTTAGATATCGAACGAGTGTTCATTCACGTACGACGCCGCCGCGCCGGCGTCCTAGTGAGTGATTAATAATATTTTGTGCAACAGTTACATAATGAGAGTTCTTAAGATTCGAGGGTCGAAGTTACAAAATGAGGCGAAGCCGAATTTTGTAAAAACAGACCCGAGAATTTTAAGAACCCTTATTATGTACCGTTGCACACAATAGTTTTTATACGAGTGCTTAAGCAAGCCGGTAAGAATTAAGTTCGACGAAAGCCGTGCACAACCTACTGCTTCTATGTAATTGAGTAACTTCGGTCTCCCGGTGGATTGTGCCGGCGGCGACACGCAATGCGGGGCCCGACAACAGTTTCACAATATTGTATGGAAATCCTTTCTGTCATTGTTATGGATGCTACAATATGCGACCATACATGCTGTATCAAAAAGTATGCGCTAGTAGTTCCGCCACCACAATCTCAATTCGAGTATTACAGTCGCCGAGTATAAAAACCAAATTGAGTTATTAAAAACCGGCCAAGAGCATGTCGGGCCATGTTCAATTGTTCAGTGTAGGGTTCCGTTCCGCTGCCGCTCGTGATGTTTTCTTTTACTTGCGTCGATATTATTATGGTACGGAGATGTAAGATGGTGTTGTAAAATTGTTGGGTATTTCTTTTTTAGACGCGTATTATATTTTTTTGCTTTTTGGCAATGTATTATTTAATGGTTCAGTTGCGCTATTTTTTTTGTAAAAATCGTCGTGGTATGGTAGTAGTTTTTGACTAATTCGGGTGTGTAGATTTAGAAAATAATGTCTGTTTTAAAATCCAAGATGGCGGCCATCGACCTTTTTCGCAAAAATCGTCATGGTAGTCGTTTTCGACTAATTCGGGTGTACAGATTTCGAAAATAATGTCAGTTTTAAAATCCAAGATGGCGGCCATATACTTTTTTCTTAAAAATCGTCATGGTAGTAGTTTTCGACTAACTTGGGTGTGCAGATTAAGAAAATAATGTCTGTTTTAAAATCCAAGATGGCGGCCATATACTTTTTTCTTAATAATCGTCATGGTAGTCGTTTTCGTCTAATTCGGGTGTGCAGATTACGAAAATAATGACTGTTTTAAAATCCAAGATGGCGGGCATCCAACTTTTTGTAAAAATCGTCATGGTAGTCGTTTTCGACTAATTCGGGTGTGCAGATTTCGAAAATAATGTCAGTTTTGAAATCCAAGATGGCGGCCATATACTTTTTTCTTAAAAATCGTCATGGTAGTAGTTTTCGACTAACTTGGGTGTGCAGATTTCGAAAATAATGACTGTTTTAAAATCCAAGATGGCGGTCATCCAAATTTTTGTAAAAATCGTCATGGTAATCGTTTTCGACTAATTCGGGTGAGCAGATTTCGAAAATAATGTCTGTTTTAAAATTCAACTTCCAAGATGGCGGCCATGTACTTTTTTCGTGAAAATCGTCATGGTAGCCGTTTTCGACTGATTCGGGTGTGCAGATTTCGAAAATAATGTCTGTTTTAAAATCCAAGATGGCGGCCATATACTTTTGTCGTAAAAATCGTAATGGTACTAGATTTCGACTAATTCGGGAGTGTAGATTTCGAAAATAATGTCTGTTTTAAAATCCATGGTGTTCATGCACTTTTTCTTAAAAATCGTTATGGGTATTCTCGATTCATTCGGGGATGTAGATTATGAAAATAAGAACCGTTTCAAAATCTTAGATGGCGAAAATATACAATTTTGTCATAATCATCATGATAAAAAATGAAATGTATAGCCGCCATCTTGGATTTCAATACTACATTATTTCCGAAATCTAAACACCCGAATTAGCCCAAAATGACTACCATGATGATTTTGACAAAATAGTATTTTCCATTTCGGATTTTCAAACGGTCCTTATTTTCGAAATCTATATCCACGAATAAACAGAAAACGACACCCATAACGTGTTTAAAGAAAAAGTGCATGGCCGCCATCTTGGATTTTGAAACAGACTTTATTTTCGAAATCTACACACCCGAATTAGTCGAAATGAGTACCATAACGATTTTTACGAAAAAATGTATGACAGCCAACTTGGATTTCAAAACCGATATTATTTTCGAAATCTGCACCCCTGAATTAATCGAAAACGACTACCATGACAATTTTGACAAAATTGACCATTTCCGCCATCTTGGATTTTAAAACTGTCTTTATTTTTGAATTCTACTGCCCCGAATTAATAAAAAACGACTAACATGTCGATTTTTTTGAAAAAAGTGTCCGCTATCTTGGATTTCAGAACAGACATTAATTTTCGAAATCTACACACCCGAATTAGGCCAAAATGACTACCATGATGATTTTGACAAAATTGTTTATTTCCGCCATCTTGGATTTTAAAACGGTCCCTGTTTTGGAAATCTACATACCCGAATTAATCCAAAAGACCCCTAACGATTTCTAAGAAAAGTACATGAACGCCATGGATTTTAAAACACACATTATTTTCGAAATCTGCACACCCGAATTATTCGAAAAGGACTACCATGACGATTTTTACTAAAAAAGTATATGGCGGCCATCTTGGATTTTAAAACTGACATTATTTTCGAAATCTGCACACCCCACACCCGAATTAGTCGAAAACGACTACCATGACGATTTTTACAAAAAGTATATGGCCGCCATCTTGGATTTCAAAACAAACATTATTTTCGAAATCTGCACACCCGAATTAGTCGAAAACGACTACAATGTAGATTTTTACGAAAATGGTCGATGGCCGCCATCTTGGATTTTAAAACAGTCATTATTTTCGTAATCTGCACACCCGAATTAGTCGAAAACGACTACCATGATGATTTTCACGAAAAAGTATATGCCCGCCATCTTGGAAGTTGGATTTTAAAACAGACATTATTTTCGAAATCTGCACACCCGAATTAGTCGAAAACGACTACCATGATGATTTTTAAGAAAAAAGTATATGGCCGCTATCTTGGATTTTAAAACTAACATTATTTTCGAAATCTGCACACCCGAATTAGTCGAAAACGACTACAATGACGATTTTTACGAAAATGGTCGATGGCCGCCATCTTGGATTTTAAAACAGTCATTATTTTCGTAATCTGCACACCCGAATTAGTCGAAAACGACTACCATGATGATTTTCACGAAAAAGTATATGCCCGCCATCTTGGAAGTTGGATTTTAAAACAGACATTATTTTCGAAATCTGCACACCCGAATTAGTCGAAAACGACTACCATGATGATTTCTAAGAAAAAAGTATATGGCCGCTATCTTGGATTTTAAAACTAACATTATTTTTGAAATCTGCACATCCGAATTAGTCGAAGACGACTACCATGACGATTTATACGAAAAAGGTCGATGGCCGCCATCTTGGATTTTAAAACAGACATTATTTTCGTAATCTGCACACCCGAATTATTCGAAAGCGACTACCATGATGATTTTTAAGAAAAAAGTATGTGGCTGCCATCTTGGATTTTAAAACTAACATTATTAAATTTTTAAACTAACATTAAAATTTCTCCTACTTTTTCTTACTGGCAATACGATACCAATTAAGCCCTTAAGCGGATCACCAGTATTTTTATTACACCCTGTATTAATCACAGCCAAGTCACAAACTGTTACCAACCAACAGTCAACACAAAACGTCGCGTAATACCCACCCGCATTCGACTCGAGCGAAATGTGTAGGGTTCAAGACTCTCGGCAACGTGTCACGGAGGCCAGTGCACGAAGTGGCAACAATGCGAATCAACTAGCGCCGCGCGGCGTGCGCCTTTCTGGTAGGGCGGTGTGGCAACGTAGCATTACTGATCAAAATAGTGTTACTTAGTTAACGTTATTATAATGTGAATTGGGTAACGTTAGCCAGCCCTGCAATGTAAAGTAAATTTACCGATAAAAAGTAACGTTAATTGGGTAACGTTACCATAAAGTTATGTTATTAAGTAACGTTACATTTTTACTACCGGTACTAAGGTATTTTTATGGTTTTACCGTTACCTAACGTTATTTTATAATGTGAATTGGTAACGTTTTAAAGCCCTGCTATACAATACGATCCAATACGAGTAATAAATTAAACAAGACTAAAGATTTATTTAGTACTTACACTTAATCATTAATTAAGAAGTTTTCTAGAGTTACACTTATTATAACTCCGTAATTATTATTTTTAAAACCTAACAGCAATGTACTGCAAACATAATTGAAGTGTGTAGCTTTTACACTGCGGGCCGAAATATTTAGTATGCTTAATATTTTCGTTATAATTGTAAGCAAAAGTTATCTAAATACGAGTATATTTCTTATGCCCTATGCTAACCACAGTTTAAAGGTTCGCCCGTATTGGATTTACACACTGTACGTGGCCTTGAGTGTCCACAGGTAGCGTGCACAGTGCGGCCTTTACCCAGCCGGCTTAATGATATTTAGCTACGCATTGTGCTCCCACATTACAACAGTACACTGGATCATCCGCAGTCCGGACTGCCGCTGCAGCCAGCGACGAACTGTCGGTTAGGAGCATCTCTTAACGGCTTCTTACCATTAAGTACCTATATGAGTTAAAAAATCTGTTACTCACGTGTATATTGTTGTCACGGCTCTTTTATAAAAGTAAAAAGTAAATGTTGCGACACCTTAACGAAGGAACGATTGTATCATAAAATCCATATCGGTTTAGTTACTCGTAGAGGGTATTGGCGGCACAAACCGGTATCCTTAGAGTTAAACCATCTTAGTAACGCTGTCATAATTAGCTAATCGCACAGTTGCACAATTAAATATCTTGTCTCACTTGCTTGCTTTTGATACAACTAATATTTATTATAACAGGAATTATATAAAAACATCATAAAACTTTATTACGGGCTGTTGTTTTTGAAATGAGTAAATAGCTAAAATGTTACCAGCTCGCGAAAAAATATTTTGTAATTACTATAAGTCGTGAGAGAGTAACGTGTGGAATTCAATCGCAGTAATGGTATAGCAATGCCGCCGCGTGAGGGACCCCCGTTCGATAATTGTCAATATCTAAACTGTAAAATAGTTGTCATTGCGCCGGCGGCGGCGCGGCGCAGATTGCGTAGCGCAGGCGCACAAAAAGTCTTGGCTCATAACGAGCCGCATTCGCTGCGCTGTGCCATCAGCACCTAGCTCTATATAATGATTACCGGCATTGCTGCCATTATGTATGTTAGCATTACTAGCTTGACATTTTTATTTCTTTGTCATTTTTCATTTTTCGCAAAGGTATTGCCAAGTTTCCATTTAACTTATTATGTAGTAAAGTTCATCACAATCAATCACAACACCTTACGTTAAATCGCGAGACAGTCATTAAATAAACCCAAGTTTACAACTCACTGGAGAGAGACTTGAGCCAGACTTTTCACGGTAACGTGCTACACTATAACACTGCCGCTGCCTAATTGGCACTAGGTACTTTCAGTTGGACTGACTTCATTTTTATTCGAGAGTTATTGGACTCTTGGACAACTTACGTGTTTGTGTATTACGATAGTATGTATCGGTACAAGTTATATTACTAATAATAAAGAAGGTACCTACTTTACACGACACGCATACGCGTAAAAAATATTTCAACAATACAGAAAGAGTGTATATTAAAACACTGGGTAACAATAAAAGTATTGCCGAGCAAAGGCAGTGAACGGCGAGGGAGCGATTTACTCAATCGTCAATTGTAACGTAAACGTGATAACCGGGGCTAGGCTAGGCTGTAATCAGCCTCGCGATTAGATCATACTTCACCGACCGACTCACGAAATTTATAACTCAACGAGGAAACAATTGTTTTCCCAAGACTATGCTGACATGTTGAAGCCAAGGGATATACCATGATGAGATGCTTACTTTAAATCCTCATTCACAGAAATAATGAGTTTATACACAGTTGTAGTTGTTAAGTAAATAGTACCTACTCGCACGTCATCATTTGTTTAAAAGCATCAAAATCATTGTTTAAAAGGCTGGCTCTTGTCGGTGTTGTAGGTACCTGCACGCCTAGCATATCTTGACGTGTGACGTGCACGAGTCATTGAATGTGAATACTTTAAAAGCGGAATTAAGTAAATCCAAGCTTTTTCAAATATAATAAGACAACTGCGCAACACTGCGGCGTCCTCGATATTTTTACAGTACGGTCCATTGTATTAAATATTATTTAAACGTAAATTTGGTTTTCGAGGCCGCAATAACAATTATTTACAGCTGTAATTCAAGGCCTCCGTCTACAGTGGCGCCAACTGGTGAATAAAAGGTAGCCCTCATTGATTTAAGATGCTAATATAGCACTACGCATAAGGACCTACATTAGCCTTTTCCTTAGCCTAAGTCATGACTCATGAATGCCCATCTAAGTTAAACGTCAACTTAATTTGTTATCTATGTCGGCGGCCCATCGTAAAATTGGGCAGATCTTGAAATTCCTAGGCATATCGTGAAACGTGAAAATCTTTGACTCATTCCCCGAGTCGACGGAACTCCTATTTCTGGGCAGTTTGCCCTTCGGGCATCTCAAGCAACCTAACGGACGGTAATATAATTGGTTTAATGTGACTATAGTTAAAACATTACCCAGGAACATTACGATCTGCCTAATTTTACGATCGGCCGCCGACATCTACACCTGCATCTGTTACACATCTACATCTGTTATGACTGCCGTGGGGTGCCCGGCCTTAGAATTGTCCCCCACCATATCGTCCCGTGGTGTCAGTAGGAGTCTGCTAAGGGAATATACCGGGAGATGGGCAGCAGCATCTTCGGAAAGCCTAAACAACAATAAACAAAAAAAAATGCGCGCGCCAACCCACCTGCCAAGCGTGGCGCGTATGGCAAGCCCCCCCTTTAATGAAATAAAGGGGAGGCCTATGTTCAGCAGTGGTCGTCTGATGGCTGAGATGATGATGATGATGATGTATGACTATTTTTTTTTTTTTTTTTTTTTTCGATCTACCTCCAACATGATCGGAGCCTGTGGTTACAAAGAACTCTTGCATTCCATTTCTCTCTTTTATGCCTCTCGTACTGGCATTCTGCATACAGTGTCTTTCTTTCATTCTTCATATCTTTTGCTGCTCTTATGGGTGGGATGCCCAACTACCTAATCTTTTCTTTTATTTTTTATTTTTCTTTTTATTTTGGGAAAAATAATGGTTCACAGGTTGTCTTTATTGATTTATCATACAGAATCGATGTTTCACATTTTACATGTAGTACATTAAGTAACATCTTTGTACCAATTTTGTTTTACTAAATTTTTTATCTACATTTTACTTGCTTATGCTAGACTCTAATATACATACATATTAAGATAGCATATTTTTATAATCTAATTTTGTTTGTATCTATTGTGAGTTTGGTTACATTTTTACCGTCCCATATTGTGGGGATAGCATATTTACATGCTTCCGTTTTTATTTCCACAATTACTTCTACTACAAATTCAATGTCCGCCTTACTCTGTGCACGTGATGTATGACTATTACGGGGGTATGAAATATATGGGATTATAGGTACAACATAAAAGAAGTTATGTTAGAGAATAACCTTCCGAAGAATGGGTGGGCGTTAGCGCTAACGCGAATTCAACAATCCTCGTTATCAAATCTATCTCGCGGGCCGAGGCCGCGCGCCGGCCGCACTTTGTATCTGAACCGATCAATGAAAAACAATGGAACTATAGTAATAACAGAATTATCTGTAATAAACAATTACTGCCTACACGAACCGGTCATTGGTAGGCCTTAGAAAATGACCATTGAAGGTCGATGGGTGATCATGATTTGGTAACATTGTTATCAGAGTTTCAGGAAATGTTAATGAATTTAAAATTTAAGTGCATACTCGTGCTTATACCACAATAAAGATGTTCTATTGAAGCATCGGATACTTACGAATATATCCTGGTTGTTTAAAGCATGCGCGAGCGTGTAATTTATTCTCTTTTTGTGCACTATTAACACATTAATTTAATTTGATATTATCAAATTAACCTTTGGCCCGATTTGCCGCTAAAAGTAAGACCTATGCGAAGTGCCGCGACCCGTGATTGCTGCTCTACCATATAAGGAGATTAATGAGCTGACATACGCATGCTCATACACAATCTGTGAGGAACTATAAAGTACCATGATAAATTTAACTACTTACCGAGAGGCCCAAATACCGGAGATACCTAAATAACTAAAGATATGCCCTGATAGGTGTAATTGATCTTAGTTTGAATGAGGTGGATGATTTGAGGTGTGACGTAATGGGAGCCATTTTGGGCGAGGTATCAACAAGCCGGTTGGTGATAGGTCACTTTGAAATATTTTTGGCCCAATCTTTTGTCGACCGGACCTTATGAGGATAGTTGTGTTGACTTACTTGACTTAAAGTCCTAAGACCCCTAGGTGGGGCAGAGGGCGTCCACAGTGCGCTGCCATCGCGTTCTATCTTGGGCTGCATGCTTCACCTCGGGCCATGATAGCCCGATTGCCTTCAACTCGGATGCCACTGAGCGTCGCCAGGATTGTTTAGGGCGGCCTTTTCCTCTCTTGCCTTCTGGGGTCCATTCTAGGAGGATATTAGTTGTGTACCTACCTTCTTAACCACAGTATTGTCGCAAGACGGTTAGACGAAGATCAGAATAAGCGCCATTATGTTGATCAGATTAGCGCGCTAACACGTCTGCGAACAAGGGAATTCTTTTACAAGGCTAAAGCCACGGTTACCGTATTCCGGTATTAAAATTGTATTAAAAAACTACTAGTTGTGTAGAGAGTAAGCCTATACTTTCCATTCGCATACATACTTACTTGGGGCCTCAAATGCCGTCGTATTGCGATAGGAGTACCATTATAGACGTGCGTTAATTGCCGCGAGTGGGAAATTTAATGTGTTCAAACGGAGCGAAAATTACATCAAAACGAATTTGTAGGCTTCATTTTATTATGTCATTTATTTTTTAATAACTTCAACGTTAACATGCAATAAACTATATCGGGAATGTTCGAGTTTAAGCGGTATTGCCGATATTGAGGTATTACCACATCTTTTCTGTCCCACACACAGAGACTTACCTATAAGTACTTTAAACGCGTCCTAATACTACTAAATATCGATACCGACAAGATTAGGGCCGCCTGCCGTCCCGCTTTAATATTTGCAGTTTGGAGTCAGACCTGCGAGCGAGACCAGGTAGAGCTGGATACTTTCTGAATCTGGAAATTGTAACGTAGACGTATATACGGAAAATGAAAACTGGGACATTAAATACGTACCTATATAATACCTACTCGTAATGTATATAGGTACGATAACGGGCTTTAATTCTCGGGTTCATTTTACATTGGAAATATCATAGAGTAGTTAGACAAGGGCTAGTTGTGGACATAATATGAATTATCCGGTTTGCCCCCGATTCGATGTTAACTCAACGCACCTATTTATAAACTAACTAACCATTTGGCACAGGCTTTAACCGGAAAATCATAATGGTAGGAGATCCATTACATAAGAGTTTCTGTGATGTTTCCACTTTTGCCTGTTGATTTGTTCAAACCTAAACTACTATGCTAGTAATGCGTAGAATGCGTAGAAAAATTGCACATTGCCTAATAAAATTCGGGTGGAAATCATAGGGTGCTATTTCAATTGATGTGGTACAGTCAGCAGCAGAAGTAGCTAAGCTGGTAGGGTGTTCAAAATGACCTACGCACGCTCTTAAGTACCTATATATTAACAATAGACGTGTCCAGCTCATTTTGAACACCCTACCCGCTTAAATAATTTTGCTGTTGACTGTGCCACTACCTACTACTCACATTTAACTTACTCGTATTATTTTGGTTAGACATCACTAATTATGCCTGGCACGTGTACCGTGCAACCCTTAGACTATTCAACCAACCGGACCGGCCATGTCTGTCGTTTTCTATACAAAAAAAGTCAAATATGTACGTAAAGCCAAATTAGCACGTCAGATAAACGTCAGTTCATACAATGAGAATGACCACTGGTCATATATTTTCAGAGGTCGCCGCCTCGCTAACGCCTCTCAATGGCTGCTCCGGTTGGTTAAATGCTCTAAGGTGCAACTCCATTATAGTTTTATAATGACTAATGTATCCCAACGTACCTACTGTACCTTTGTGCAACATTGGATTTGACATTCCTCATTCTGTCTTGAAGCTTGATGCTAAAGCCCGCTCTACACTCGCGCCGCGAACGCCCGCGAAAGCCGCGAAACGCGAGTGTAGATGGTGTTCACGCCTAAGAATCGCATTGTTCGCGGCATTTCACGTGAGTTCACGGAGCGACTTCGCGCGCGAGTGTAGAGCGGGCTTAAGAATCTCCACCCACGTTCTCCGTTTAATACAAGTAAGTACAATTTCAGATTTACACGTTTAGTCTAACGCTGTGTCTTACGTGAGCGACACAACGCGAACGCGAAGCGGCGCTAAAGGCCGCTCTACACTCGCGCACGAAGTCTCTCCGTGAATTCACGGCGAATTCGCGCGTGAACTGTGTCCCTTCAGAACCCTTTAGCGCGGGCAAAACCGACACAGATCGGGGAATGGCGCGAAGCGCGAATGCGAAGGCGTGAACAACACACTCGCGTTTCGCGGCTTTCGCGCCGTGAGTGTGGAGCGAGCTTTCAAACAGTCGATAGCGATTGTAGTGTCCTACGTGACTAAACATGCGAACGCAAAGCGACGCGGCGCGAAGCGAAGCGAACGCGATCAGTATGTTTGATATTTTCGCGTGAATTATACGTTTCTATTCGCTAACGTACTTAGTCCACGGCATAAGATACGATAAGGAGCGTAATTAGACAAATAACTGACAGTCCTAATGAAATCTTTTTAATGACTACTAGTAATCTCGCATGAATATCCACATATGTTACATGTCAAATTAAGTTATACAAAGGTACTATAAACATGTCACAATTTATAGTTTTGGTTCTTTGCAATGAAAATCAATATCGATTTGCATAATGACGCAATATTTGTATACATATATATATCTATTACTAACTAGCTATTTATACTTTGTACTATGTCGATTGTAAAAGTTTAGATAATGTGATGTTTGAAGGTCGTTAGTTTTGAAATTAAAACTCCTTGAGCTTTATCACGCCTGTCTGTCATCGCATGAGACGAAGTGCTCTCTCTGGGACCTAATTATTATTGTAACATTATCTGCTGACCAAATTGCTTAGGTATTGTTGTAAATCCTATATTTACTAGTAGTGATTAGGCAATGGTACAGTCTACATTAGTAGTTAAGTAGATGATGTGGTCGACAGATGTGACAAGTTCATTTCAATAATTTAGATGTCAAATTATAGGTAATGAATGAATGGTTTTTTACGACTATTACTCGCTACTTCATCTTGACTGACATGTTGACCGGCGTAAGAAAACACAGCACACTTTCATAACTTAAGCCCTTGGCCTTATTCCACATCGTTAATTAGTATACGCATACTAGAAATCACATTCAGAATGACGCATATTTAGTGTGCTCTGAGACGTACCTATTTATACATCGAGACATAACATGACATATGATAAAATCTGTTGGCACTGATGTTGATCTGCGGTATGGCAATGCTACACATATCTGGCCCCCAATGATTATGTTATGCTACTTCTAGTCGGATTGAGAAACTACCAAATTAGTAGGTATGATTTAAACAGCGACTAATAGGTAAGTAAATACAACATTACTTAATGTAAGTGCAACTTATGCTCCTGTGAAGTTAAATATAAGAAGGAAATGGAACCGGTTCATAATTATTATGAGATTACCGGTAATTTACCGATTCTTCGGTAATTTCTATACATTTATTTGCCGATTTAAATTTCATAAATACTTACTCGAATATTATCCTAAATATCCTAATATACAGTTGTTATGTACCTATTTATTCCCCGCAAAGATATCATGTCAAACATTTTGTCATTCGATAAACTCATCATCAGCGATAAAAATATGACAATTAAATTATTACTGGACGAAACCTGTGTTGTGGATTTGAATATTGTATTTTTTTTTGGTTTCAACAAATAAATCTTTTACAAATTAAATTATGTTACTATACTCGTAACTTAGTATGGAATGCTATTGTTAAAGTGTGAACGCTAAAATGAAGTGAGAGTACCCAGTGGGAAAGAATTCGCAGCGAAAGTGAAGAAGCTGCACGCAACTCGAATCATAGATACGAGAGCAAACAAATGTCTTTTCTTCTATTTAAAATAGGCAGCATGAATGCGGTCGTAATCGAAAATATTTTTGCTAGTTCATAATTTATTCCAATCAGAATCACCCTTGCTGGCCCGACTCTACTCTGGGTACACTGATTTATCGGTACTTATGTACGAAATATCATTTGCTATTTAGCAATAGTAGGTAATGTTAGTAATGTATATAACATCGTGAGGAAACCGGACCTAATCCCAAATGCCAACTAGGCATAGTTTCCCCTCTGGGATGAAATGTCAGATGGCAGTACTTTCTTAAAAACTAGCGCCTACGCCTATTGGGATTAGGTTGCTGAGCTGACCCCAGGTTCAAATTGAGCCGTGGCATAAACCCGTAGAAAATGCTAGAAGGACGACGATGATGTGGATGTAACAGAGCAAACACCTATTTGATGTCTTTAATATATGTACATACATATGACACGCACCGAGTTAATATTAACAGTATAAGTTAGTAGGTACCTACTTTACATAAAAGTTATACTTGACTTTCACCCGAATGATTGTCGTAGTCAAGGCTTAAAAGTGAATTTAAACAATGAGCTTAATAACATGTCAGAAAGAATTCTTTACTCCGAGCAAGTGGCGACCGCGCCCACCGGTCTTTACTCCTATGTAGAGTACTTACCTACTGTACCGTCAGCACCAGAAGTAGCTAAGCGGGTAGGGTGTTCAAAATGTCCTACACACGCCCTTATTCTCTTAATAATAAAGTCGAGTCCAGCTCATTTTGAACACCCTACCCGCTTACTTACTTTTGCTGCTGACTGTACATTTATATTTTCAATATTCCATGACAAAATGCATAGATGCCTATCATGCCTAATGCTTATACATGGTTATCGTTGCGAACTGTAACAGTAGGTACAAACAAAATACTATATATAAATACTATATAATATTAAGTTGCATAATATTAATCTTCATAATCTTAAGTAGTTTTATTTTCTTGTGTATCTTGTTTTCAGTCAGCAGCAGAAGTTGAGCGGGTGGGGTATTCACAATGACCGTCACACGCTCTTATTATTCTCTTAACAAAAAAATCGTATCAAGCCATTTTGACCACTAGGTACCCGCTTAGCTATTGCTGCTGCTGACTGTACCAGAAATCAGAATGTGTCCAAGTGGTGGTCTCACTAGCGAATGTCAGTTTTCGGTTGTTGAATTGGGCCTTGTACGTACATCTACTGGTTTGTCACTTCGACATGATTCCAGCGCCGCCCAGCCCAGTATACGTAGAGTTTGTCCAGAAAGAGAAGTGTCGTAGTTTATATTGGAGCTCATACATTTTACGACACTTCTCTTTCCGGACAGTCTAACTATATTTTTACCAATGTTTATAAAGTGATCACTTTTATAAACATTGGGGCAGCGCAGGCCTGGATCCAGGACTTTGTTCAGGAAGTGCCCCCCTCCTTCACAAAAACTCTTGCGGTCCGCCCGCATGTCCCCCATAGTATGCAAAACTTGCGTGTCAGGGGGGGGGGGGGCCAATTGCCCCTGTTGCCCCCCCCCCCCTGGATCCGCCCCTGGGGCAGCGAAAATACTGAAATAAAATCAACTTATTCGTATTAAGTTTGGTATTAAGTAACACTTGACAGCAAGGAAAATATCAGTTGGGCCGCTATTACCATAAGTAGGCTTCCGCCCTGCAATCGGACAGGCTTACGTAAAGCAGAAAGCTCTTTGAAGCAGTACTGTTAGCACAATCAGCACCAGAAATAGCTATGTGGGTGAGATATATGTATAATACGCAAATCGCGCTTGACATGACTTTATTGTTAAGGCCGTTCCTCGATTCGGACAAGCCACGCCCATCCGTAAGAGACACACGTTTATGGCTCCCGTGCACGAAAGAAAGAGATGCAGCGCTCTTAAGGATCAGACTTTTTTACCAAACTACGATAAATAAGCGAATCTATAAAGCTTTGTCTAATTTTGCTTCTGAGACTTTTCAGATAAACCGGAATACCATATTTTTTACTCAGATATATTGCTTAATCTCTTATAGTTTATGTAAGCTAAGAAAAATAAGGGGAAAAAGGACCTAACTTCGGATTTTTTTTCTATCGAGGCAACTTTCAGCAATCGTGCCATAAACAAGAGCATATAGTCTAATAATATACAGGGTGGAAAGATAAGTCGGGCCCTGGAGGGAAACTACCTTAAAACGTTGAGATAGCTCAATACACTGAAAGGAAACATTCCTTTATTTTTCCTAAAAATTAAAACTGCATTCACAGATTTTTTTCTAATTTTCGCTTTTTTCGATACTAAAATTGTATGATTTTTCTTTTTTCATTGTTTATGGCTTCTCTTGTGCCATGAATTTGGTCGGTATTAAGAAGTTTGTATTCTTGTTGGAAATAGGATCGTTTATCATGAATTGTCATAAAAATTGTTTTTGTCAAAAATTACAAAATGAGTAGTTTTTTTTTGAATTGTACATTTTCTCGAAAATTTGTAAATGCAGATATGTCTCTTTTTAAAAATAAAAGAATGTTTCCTTTCAGTTAATTGAGCTATCTCAACGTTTTAAGGTAGTTTCCCTCCAGGGCCCAACTTAACTTTCCACCGTGTATACTCGATAATAAATTCAGTCCCTTTTCCTGTTTAGTAAAGTAGCCCCAAGAGTTTAAGAGCGCGTGAAGGTCATTTTCACCGCGCGGTTATGCTACTTCTGCTGCTGAGTGTACTTTATGAACATTAGTACTATATTAAATTGGATCACAAATGTAGACATAAGTAGCCTTTGCCCGCGAATTCATCTGCGTGGCATTAGGTACCTAGTAATCCGGCCCCTTCTTACCCCTATTAAGGGATGATTCCGAAGATCAAAACTATTCTAAATCTTTTCTCAGAACTCAAACTAAGTCCATAGGTACTCTTAGTACAATCAGCATCAGAAGTGGCTAAGCGAGTGAGGTGTTCAAAATGAGCTGGACACGACCTTATTGTCAAGAGAATAAGAGCGCGTGTAGGTCATTTTGAACACCTCACCCGCATAGCTACTTCTACTGATTGTATCAATTTTCATCTAAATCTAAATCGGTTTAGCGGTTATTAATTCCCCATACAAACTTCCCTTCCCCAAACCCAAACGTATTTCGACGCCAACGCCGAATATATGCGCATTGCAGGTTCAACATCTATCTGTAACATCTATCCGTCATAAGATACCATACGTTTTACTCTAAATTCATAACATATTGGTTTGGTGGAGGTTTGGCGTAAGAGATAATATCCTGTCCCTCCCTGGGGCTCAATCTATCTTCATACAATAGTAGATTGTACAACAAGTGCATAAAACGCACCATTTTACGCGAGGCGTTTATCCATACGAGCGAGCTTGCAAGCGAGGATGGATATAAAGTACGAGCGTAAAATGGGTTTTATGGACGAGTTATACACTCTACTTTTTACTTCGATTGTGAGGAAATAAAAAGAATAGGAATTTCTTTCATAAGAAGTTTCACTTTATGCTGGGTATAGGCGGACTAAAACTCAATTTTATGCACAAGTGCATAAAAAATTGACTTCTTCTAAGGCTATTTTGACAATGGCAATTTTTTATGCACTTGTGCATAAAATTGAGTTTTAGTCCGCCTATACCCAGCATAAAGTGAAACTTTACGAGCATGAGAAGTAAAAAATATGTTTCTTAATCGTTTCAGCGGCTATGCTACATCACACCAAGTACAGTCGCCATCAGATATATAGGAGCGGCCAAGGTGGTCACAAATATCTGAACATAGCCTTTATTTTCAAAGCAATAAGGTGCTTGTTCAGATATTTTTGAGTCCCGTGGCTGCTCCAATATATTTGATGGCGACTGTACCTACGTAGGTACTTAATAATAATATTATCGACCTTGTTTTTTTAAGTTGCGACCAATTTTTAATTATCCGATTACGGGAAGACCTCTACTGTAGTGGCAAAATGACTATTTTTGGCGAATCGCTTGGCATGCTTGTCATACATAAGCTACCGAGAGCCTACCGCGAACAACTTTATATGCGTCTCTTTCGCTCGAATGATCAAGTAAGATAGAAAAGAAGATAACGAAAGTCTCGAAGGTCTACATTATAAAACAGACTTCTAAACTCGAGACGGTTTCACAACACGGCTACTCCCGATGGAATATACTGAGAGCACGGTGCTATGTATTTTATGTTTCGTCCAGTACTTGTCACTGACGCAATAAATGCTTGCCGCGGAGCAGTCTATTTCGACGCCACGGACCGCAGGCGGAAAGCTGCAGGACGAAGCCGTGTGGTACATCATTCCAGACGAATGAGCTTTCTGTTAACGAACCAACATGAATACCTTTATAGGGTCCATTAAGTAGGTAGGTACCGATGTGGAAACACTGGAAACAGGTCAACAAAATGAGAGAAACGGCGAACAAACGTAGGTACTAACCATCAGTAGCATCTAATTCATGCTCTACCAATAAGTAAGGATGTACTGGAGGTAATCAATAATCATAAATCGTCGGCACTTCTAACCCGGCTTCGTCCGATAGATCATAAAATTTTGATATAAATAAAATGCAAACATCTATTTTATTTATTACTTATCTATAGAGTTATAGAGCCTTGGTTCCGCAAGTAGCCAGCTAGCTGGTGACATATACTAACGCCCAGAAATATCTTCCTGCACCAACTTAATTTGACATTGACATTTAGGCAAAACTGCGCGCGACAGCAAACACAGGTCCGCCAACGTGTGCATGACTGAGATGCAACGACTTGCTTATTCGATACGAAAAGGCCGCCTGCACTGAAATCAGTCTTTTTAATCCAACTTCAAAGTTCACGCGTGTGCCATAGGTCCGTTCGCTTATTATAGCGTCCTTGGTCGATCGCCTATCCCTTCCAAGCTAGTGTTGGATGTCGCGGTTACTCAGCAAGCGCACGCAATATTTCCCATAACACGACGAAAATAGGGTACATTATTTGAGTGTATTTACGCATGTTTAGAAGTAGGTAGTCAATAACTTGTCAATATCGACTACTGTGATCTACAGTAAATGGAGAATCAGTATCAGTGGGTACCTAACCTACCTAGGTAGTCTAGGTACATAGCGCACTCCATTGACCTGCTGCGGCAACCGAACGATATTAGCAATCATAATTAGCACTAAGAGCTGTAACAATACCGGTGTGTAACCTTGATCTCATTTCTAGTTTCTGTTGTCCACCTGTCGGTAGCAGTGCAGACCACGAATACTCAGCTATCGTACTCGTAACGTATTCGGTCAAGGAACGAAATAATTCACCTGGTTTTACTTATAAGATCTTGCAGGGTATAATTATCAATAGGTAATTACATCTTGCTTTATGTACAGGACAGTCAACACTTAATTCCAAAAGTGTTCGAAGCAATGAATGTCATTAGCTACTCGCTCTGTGTGCCGAGTTAAACTATGTCATAAGACCTTGTCTACATATCGCTGTCAATATGCAGATGATGAAATTTAACATTGTCTATCTAGCTTAATCGACGAATAATTCTGTGACTTATTACTAGTTTGAAAGTTAATTCCATTAAAAAATAGATCTTTACATCAAATTACTGCTAAACTATTAAACGTAACGTCTAGCCACGTTAGCACAGAAGAATATAAATAGTATTTCATACAGAAGGTCATCTTCCCTACAAAATCAGTGTTTGACAGAACTTTGATAGCATATTGCCTTTCGACTGTCTAGGGTTGACAAATAAATACGCAATTAGTTTGATTGCTGAACCTGCCCCAATCTACCTAATCCATCAGTAATTTTAAGACAAAACTAGATAAATGGCAGATTTATTACCAAATGTTCCTGGTCTTGGAGATGAACCCCCCTGACGTTAGCTAGTTGTATAATACGTGTATTTTGATGTTAATTGGACTCGTGAGTCCAAACAAGACGAGCTTAAACTATGCCCACTTCCCATTCCTTCCATATAAGTTACAGACAGAGCTACCGGGACACGTAAAAGGACATAAACTGTTGTTAAATAAACTAAAGACAAAACGTAGTTAAGTACATAACTTAAAGGTTATTAGTTCTCGTTGGATAAAACTTTTGTTTAACAACTTGCATTATTTCAGTTTGTCCGACGTTGTTTACGCAGTTCCCAACCCCGAAACTGATAATTTATGTCCAAATATTTGTGATAATAAACTCTACTCTTAAAGGTTACAATACAGATGCGCTTGTATTGTGCATGCTCACCTCAATGTCGTGTTTTCAACCGACTTCAAGATTTCGAAGGAGATTATCAATTCGTCGGGACCTTTGTTTTTTTGCTTGTTTTTGTTCACCGATTATTCTTTTTTGTTTGAAAGAGTATACTTCACAGTTGGTCCCATTGTCACCAGATCCAGATCTGATGATGGGATCCTGGAGAAATCGAGGGAACTCTTCAACTATTATAGGCACACCCATTTCACTATTTTTTACAGTAGCTCGGCCACTTCCGGTCGGTTCTTTATTTGTTAAAATTATTTTAGACTCGAGTACTTATTTGGTATTCTCAATTATGACATGTTGACTCGTAACTCTATATAATTATACAGATACTGGATAACAAGCATCGTTTAAAGAGCCTACTGTAGTTTCAAGTTCTCTCTAGAATATTAAGATGCAACTCGTGAAGGTTTAGATATAATTTTGAATCTTATGAAAAAAGCTTTGAACTCGAACTTCCAGATAATTTTAGAGTGAATTCTCATGAAGTTCTAAATAAGTACAATCTACTAAAACTGAGTTCAGCATACAAGATATTCTTCAGGCTCATAAGATTGTTCCATGAAACAAATGCAAAGACGGCTATAATTTTCAGTATCGCCCACTATTCAATTGTCTAAAGTTGCGTCCCTATTTGCCGCAAGTAATTTTGCTAGTCAAAGGGTGGGTTGCACCACGCACAATTAACAGACTCATGAACGTTAAATATGGCGACGGACCTGTCATCCCATAGAGAATACGCTTTCCCGCGCTTAAGACGCATTTTTGGCTGGGTCCTTTCAAAATCGTCTTAAGCGAGTTTTACTGTACTAACTTTATTCTGCCTAATACCGGCGTTAATAGGAACAATATCTGCAGTAGATTATAAGTATAGTACAACGCGAATTGTGCGAGTCTCTTAGATAGTTTGTAATCATTCAATCAAGCACTGGATCCAGAACATAAACTGACCTACCTAATTACCGTGTCTATTATTTACTATTATTTTTAAAGAAACCCTTAAACTTAGCATCAATCATTTTACAGCGTATTTATCCAAACTAATGTACCTACACCAAAATACAAGGTTTATAGCTAACCATGTTTGCCAAAGCATACATTTAAAACACGAAATGTCAAGCCTCCAATGTGTTATGTAATTTATATGTAATAGAACCATGAATAGAACTAATAGACTTGAAATTTAAACTAAATAACAAATGTATTCCCTTCGCACTTTACGTCTTGGGATTAGGAACATCGATGAGCTATTTGATTATTTTTTACTTTAATACCTAATTAACAATAACATAAATGATTACCAAATGATTCAGGTACAGGTATGCATTTTGACTTAATTACTTAGTTCTCGAATATTAGCGCTATCGCAGTGATTACTGTGAAAGAACTTAAAGTTACATAAACTCACCTATTTCGGACAGAGTTCCGGGAGGAGAGCGTAATATTCCTGGAAGGTAACTTCGGTGCGGCCGAGGAGGCGCCGGGCGCAGCCGTGGACGCGGGCGGCGAGGTGCGCGGCAGCCGCCCGCCGGCTGCCGCCGCCCCCGCCGCCAACAACACCACCATCCACCACCTGGACATCACGAGAACACGATACACGGTACGAGACGCTCAGCACACGCTCGACCTACTGTCACGATAGCGACTGACAGACTCGTTGCGTCTACACCCGCGACGACGTTCACTTTTGTTGTGGCACTGATGACGGCTCACGACCGCCCCACTCTCAATGAAAGTGGGGGCTTTCACTAGTACTCGGCATACGCGGGCCACCCACCGGACTGGTCGAGCGCATTCTCATTCAGAAATCATTATTGAGTATGAAGGCAGTTATTGATCAGTGTAATCTATATACGGATCTACACCTGCCACTTTTCACAATAGGTACCTCTCGTAATGATCTCTCCTATGATTCTAGATGACTATCTTGAAGTTTTGACGCGAAAGTATTCGCTTAGGTATATTAATTGCATAATATACTCGTCAGTACTTGGCATGCCAGTAAGTAAAATAAGTAGGTAGCCACTTATTATATTATATGAAGTATAGTGATGCAACGATTACGAATACACCGTGATTTTTTTTTATTTGCTTAATTGTAAGGGTACATTCCTGAGCTTAAATTAAATATATTTCACAAAGACACCAGTGTCCCAATATTAGAGCTGGCAGTTCTGAGATAATCGATAGTTCATTTTATATTTATGATTTTGTAAGCTTCCATTAAATTATTTTTGGACTCTGAGACGCCGTAATAAATGATGCACCTGTGTGTAATACGCCAATAAAATATTTACATTGACACATCATAATCTTCATTTGTTTGATTGAGTTAATCATAATTCATAATACCCAGTTACATCAGTGCAGTGTCCGTGTGTGAGTGTCCGTATAACAAATCGTCAGGTGACAAGCAATTTTCACTGATTACAAAAAAATCATCAAACGAAAATCAACCTTGTCATGTTCCCAGTATGGTTCTTGGTTCATTATTGTTATGAACTTGTGGTAGTAGTTAGTGAGGTTTGCTTGTCACCTGAAGAAAAAAAAATCTTTTAACTAACTACTTATACCAATTTGTTTCCTTGATCGTACTTAACTATATGCTGAAAATATTAAAGCAAATAAAAAAACACGTTGTATAATATATTATGAGAATCCGAATATATTATTCGCACATTCGTCGAATATTATCATTACTCCATAAACGTATAATACGTAGGTATAGTATGTATACATATAAGGACGAGTAAACGCAAGCAAAGCTTATGTGAAAACATGACCCTTTTTCACGTTTACAAAACTAAAATGCCTTATTATGTGTTGCCAACCAATCAAGTATCCATTCTACAAGCATATTTTTTGTGTCATGGATCCTGGCCCGACCACACCCCTCTAACAAGATTTGGTGAATGCACAAATTCATAATTTTGTAGGTGCTATTTAGTGCTCCTTATCCCATGAATTTGTGCCGCGTAGTTTTCAAGTTATCGCGGTACCGTTGTGGTCGGGCGGGGGTACAGGATCCTGGCCCGACCACACCCCTCCAACGAGATTTGGTGAATGCACAAATTCATCGTTATTTAGGTGCTATTTAGTGCCACCAATCCCATGAATTTGTGCCGCATAGTAACGAAGGTACCGATGTGGTCGGGCGGGGGTACAGGATCCTGGCCGGTCCACACCCCTCCGACTAGATTTGGTGAATGCACAAATTCATCATATTTTAGGTGCTATTTAGTGCCGCTAATCCCTGTTAACCTTAAGGCTCCATATTCCCTAAAAGGTCGAAAATTTGTATTAATGAAAAAACCCTCTTATATGCTATACAAAAAACATACTTTTGATATATATTTATTATTCTCTTTATTCATTTTTGTTCTCAGGTTAGGGTTTATAATATTTTTACAAAAGTAAAATATACAAAAGCAGTAAAAGCAATAAAAAATTGGCCTAGTGCGAGTCGGACTCGCGTACCGAGGGTTCCGTACAAACCTATAACAAGCAAAAGTTGTAGTATGTTTATTACTAAATGGCTTAAATTGCTATTTCTTATGATTGCGTGGACATAAGTCTCGTTTTGCTACAGCTGAAAGGTATTATAGACCTGAGTACAGTCCGTGAGCTTTAAGAAGAACCTTCGGAAATCGGCGATGACACACGAAGGTAATGCTGTTCTGCTTTATCATGTATCACTGTTGATTGATACCCAACGTCTCTTTCTAAAACCCGAAGGTTTAGTGAGTAGGAAGGTAGGTGTATGTGTGTATGTATGTACTACACTACAAATACATTTAGAGACAATATAACAATAAAAACAGAATGATAAACTACGCGGCACAAATTCATGGGATAAGGAGCACTAAGACCAAAAATAAATAAAGAAAACAGAAAAAAAATATATGAACGTGCATCACAAAATGGACCCAACTCAGCATAATGCCAGCTTAAAAACAGTTTACGAGGAAAAAGCATCGAGTTAGAATACTTAGAATATAAACCGGACCTTTGGGAGGCGTATGCGGAGCCGAAGCCAACGCGCAGAGGCCCTTTCGACAATTTAATGTACACTAATATTTATTATTATTAAGTACCCAAAAATACAAAACTTGCAGAAAGTGTCCTGTGAAGTGTGATTTTTAAGAATTCATATTAAAGTATAAGTTACAACTGTAGTAATGTTTTTTTTATCGCGATATAAATATAGTTTAACTTGTTATTTTAATGTTATAAGGGCAAAATATGTCTCGGTTTTTCGTAGAAAAATCAATGTAACAGTGTTTTCATCAAAAAACTGGCATACAATCAGACGGTATTTTGTCCATTATCTAAAATGAATTTTTTTTTTCCAATAGCCGTCTCAAACATAATAATTATATTCAAGTAAATCAAGTAAATGCTAATCAAATTTAATAAGATTTTTACGCTTTTTCCGTAACTTGGAAATGAACGGTACATCTAACTGGAAAATCCGGAAAGGCCTTCCAAGACAACCATTTTGTTTCATATTTAACTCATCAAAATGTAATATTTTCTCCAATGGCCGTCTAGATAAGGAAATGAACTATGGATATGCATTAATTGTTGATTAAAAAAACTGAGTATTTTAGTCATAGCTTTCGAAGAAAACGAAGCATTTCGTGAAATTCGCGTGTTTTGGGAATAAAGCCTCTTAATTCATATTAATTCTACAAAGGTTTCATGCCATTTTACAAATAAGAAAAGTTGCCGTGTTGTGATTGGGCAAAATCAGTTTGACAACGTTGTTTAATTGGGCAGTAGATATACTCAAACCACAGATATCAGAGAAAAGACTCAAACTAAAATAAATGAAATGTCAAGTTGTGAGTTAACGTGCGTATTGTAAAGCCCTACCAGAAATATATGAGCACGCGCCATATTGCGGAACTTCATTGGAACAAAAATTTTCATACTAAGCTGAACTGTCACCATATACCTTGAGAAAAAAGCGCCCTCTTGACAATACTCATATATTTCTGGTAGGGCTATATATAAAAGTACGCCCAAGTTTGGCAAGTTAGTAATAAGGTAATATCAGGGAGTATTTAATAAAGCGGGACAGTAACAACTTTTTGGATGGCGCTGCAGTGCTACGAGATGCAGATGTAACGTACCTACTCATAATATATTTTTTTATTATTATTATTCTCTTTATTCATTTTAAATCTTAGGTTAGGGTTTTTTTAATATGAATATAAAAGTAATATAAAATACAACATACAATATAAAATATAAACACATTATAAAAAACCTAACCTAGGTTGCCGCCGGCAACAGGGCAGGGCCAAGCCCAGGCTGCCGGTGGTTAGGGCCGCAGCGAGAGGAACCGGCGGTGTGCGTTCCCATTGAGGGTCCAAGTTGGAATTATGAGCTTTTAAGCTCGCCAGTCTTTAGTAAAAGTTCTCAAACCATTGTAAATTCAACCAATAATTTGTAAAAGTCGTTACTCAAAAGTTACGTTCGGTTAAAGGTGGACCCTCAGTCGTGCATGCCAGGTATCCATATCTAATAAACTACTTAAAATGTATAACTGCTGTAAATGACTACTTTTAGTAAAAGATTTGTAAAACTAATTTCATTAATCGTGACTCCATTCTGCTAACTTAATACGAAGAAATAGCATGCAGAAGGTGGTCCCTCAATTGAACATTACAATTTCTTAGAATATCACATTCAGTGAGAACAAGAGTAATATTTAAAATGTATATGTGACTGAGAGTTAGTAAAAGTACTTGAATCATTGTAAATTCGATGGTTAGTTTGTAAAAGAAGTCATTCAAAAGTTACAATCGACTAAAGGTGGTCCCTCAATTGAAACGCTTGTCATAAGTAAAACTCAATTTACAAATCACTGGGTTGGTAATTTAGACAATGGCTATAGCCTATCCTTTAGTAAAAATTTTTACTAACGATTGCTCTATCGAACAGTATAAACAAATATACCGTTTTACGAGAAATTTGAATCAAACATCTGCGAAGAAATACTACGGCCCAGGTGACCACATATTAGGATTTTGTGGGATAAGTACCTAAATAAATTTCATAATGTTTGAATTAAAATTATCAACATCAATCTGGTTTTCACATCTACTGACACTCCGAGCAACAATTATATTATGCATGTTTATATGGTTTTTAGGGTTTCGTACCTTAAGAAAAAAGAACGGAACCCTTATAGGATCACTCGCTTGTCTGTCCGTCCGTCTATCACAACAAATTTACTCCAAATGTTTAGGAAGTTTAGGGGGTTCATTATATTTTAAGGGGGAAATGAATTTAAATTTTCATTTGTATGACACGTGTGGGGTACCAATAGAAAGCTTGCAAAAAATTAGGACAGCTGACTGATTTTGACTTCATTTTACGTGCAATAGTTTCCGAATGCTCCAGGTTTGGCTCATAGTGTCCCATACAAAAAGTCATAACTTTTTAAGGTGCTACCCCCTGTAAGTATATGTCGAATCTTGCTACCCGATGAGGTTTTCTGACTTTTTTTGGTACGTGGGTATGCATATGCTATGTTGGTAGCACTTGTGTCAATAGCTTAAGTTATGCCGATGACATGGTGCTGCTGAGCCCGTCTGTCAGCGCGCTGGAGCAGCTGCTTGCCCACTGCGAAGCCTACGCCTTAACCCATGGACTGGAGTACAACAACAAAAAGAGTGAGATATTGGTGTTTAAGGCGGGCAAAATCAAGCCATACCGTGCACCACCCATTACCACCATGCACCACCACCATGTTGAACTCCAGCCCATTAAAACCCCAACCTCAATCGTGCAATGCATTTTTTTCTATTCTTTTTCTTATTGCGATGATTAGCCAAGATATATTATGTCAAACTTAAGAATAAAAAATAAATAACATCACGAACAGTAATTATTTTTATTTAGGTACTTATCCCACAAAATCCTAATATGTGGTCACCTGGAGTTCGATTTTTGAATCTCACCGGGTGACTTATTTCATACTAAATAGTCATCGGCTGCATACAAAAAAGTCACCGGTGAGATTCAAAAATCGAACTCCTGGGCCGTAGTATTTCTTCGCAGATGTTTGATTCAAATTTCTCGTAAAACGGTATATTTGTTTATACTGTTCGATAGAGCAATCGTTAGTAAAAAAATTTACTAAAGGATAGGCTATAGCCATTGTCTAATTACCAACCCAGTGATTTGTAAATTGAGTTTTACTTATGACAAGCGTTTCAATTGAGGGACCACCTTTAGTCGATTGTAACTTTTGAATGACTTCTTTTACAAACTAACCATCGAATTTACAATGATTCAAGTACTTTTACTAACTCTCAGTCACATATACATTTTAAATATTACTCTTGTTCTCACTGAATGTGATATTCTAAGAAATTGTAATGTTCAATTGAGGGACCACCTTCTGCATGCTATTTCTTCGTATTAAGTTAGCAGAATGGAGTCACGATTAATGAAATTAGTTTTACAAATCTTTTACTAAAAGTAGTCATTTACAGCAGTTATACATTTTAAGTAGTTTATTAGATATGGATACCTGGCATGCACGACTGAGGGTCCACCTTTAACCGAACGTAACTTTTGAGTAACGACTTTTACAAATTATTGGTTGAATTTACAATGGTTTGAGAACTATTACTAAAGACTGGTAAGCTTAAAAGCTCAAAATTCCAACTTGGACCCTCAATGGGAACGCACACGAACCGGCGGACTATCCGCGCCGTATCCATGACCACCGCCAATGCAGAAGCATCTGACCCTTGATCCAGCCACCTAGCGAGTCTCTCGAGGTGTTGATCGATTTATTATTATTATTATTTATTTATTTATTAAAAACACAAGTTAACAAATTTAATTCTTTACAGTGCTCCACAAAATACATTAAGTTTGACTGTGGAGTCAAGTATCATTCTCAAGTTTTCCTATATATATTACAGTACATATTCAGGATAATATAACATTAATTAAAAGCACATATAGTCTGGTAATATATTCATAAGAAATTCGAATTTATACGTAACTAACGGTCCGCCCCGGCTACGCGCGGGTGCAAATATTATACATATAAACCTTCCTCTTGAATCACTATCTATTAAAAAAAACCGCACCAAAATCCGTTGTGTGGTTAAGATATAAGCATACATACGGACAGACAGCGGAAGCGACTTTATTTTATACTATGCAGTTAATGCAATCATCTCGGAATCCTCTCCATATGAAGCCTTACAAAAGGGGGTGTAGTTTTTATGAAGTGAAACTTCATATGCGACTTCCAACAAGAATGCGTTAAACGCTGACGTCACGTTTAACGCTGCCGATAGATAATCTCGAATGTAGTCGACTATTTGGTTCAATTAGATAACTGCTCCTGTGGCTCAGTGGGCGCTGCTTTGACTGTGGAGCCGAAGGTCGGAGGTTCGAATCCCAGCGTACTTACCTTTTACCATGTTTTTTTTCTGTTTTTAGAATGTAGATTTCATATTCTAGTTTCACTTCTTCCGTGCGGAGGGACTCCACGAACCATTTTTTTGTTAACGGATATTGGTAGGCTACAGGGTAGTTATTAAGAATCTAGATTTTAGACTTTAAGGGGGAGGGGGGAGCTTTGGCCGCCATCTTGGTTTAAAGGTGACAAAATTCGCTTAAACGCCTATCAGATCGAATAAGAAAAATCATGAGAATTTAATTTATTAGTTAGGAATAATACTAGACAAGCACTCAATAAGAAATACGAAATATCTTAACATATTGTTTTATTAAAACAAAACATTAAAAATTTAACAGTAATTTTAACATTGATGGCCAAATCACATAAGAACGATAAGGAACAATAATCAGTCGCAAGGATAGAGCGGCAGGCACACATGCCTACGTCTTCGGGCAAGGAGTCTTGCGTATATATTTTTTGCCAGAAGGCATGTCTACCACGGTTACTCCTTTCGGGAACACTTCACTCACCTTGTCCTCTGGAACGGTTGGCAGGACCATGCAGTCATCCCCCATCTGAAATAAGGTGTGGAGTATGTATGACATTTGGATACCTGACATTTTGATTTAAATGATGTCAATGTGGTTCGCCGGTCAAAAGTTTTCACAGATGGCTAGCATAGGCTGTATCTGTGAGTCGGATCAATAGTGACGAATTCTTGTTTTGACATTGGAAATTTTTCGTTGCTCCAGTGTAGGCTCCGATTTCACAAAAAGTGCGATCCCCTTATATCTTGGAAAGTTGTGAAGATATGATATTCTAAAAAGGCTAAAAAGACGCGTATTCACGAGCGCTGTAAAGTGCAAAAAGAATTATTCGAGAAAGTCAAAAACTAAAAAAGTTATGGCCGTAATAATAAAAAAAAATCCGAAACTGATTTTGAAGCGCTCGATGTTTTAGAAACAAAAAATTATATCAATATTTTGAGAAAATCTCCTCTGGAAAATTTAGTCAGCTACAATTAAGTCTAAAAGAAAGACGATCGGGTTAAGGGTTTGCCCTGTAGCCTAACCTTTTTGAAAAAAGTCAGAACGACAAGACTCGAGTGACGATGACGGCGATGTGGCATAATAATTATCTTGTACTTTGATCATTATTATATCCTGCTTACTATCCGAAAAATAAGATATGTATACTTATGCCCCATATGGGGTAAATTATTGAAAATACGCGAGTGGAAATTTAGCAATTTGTTTGTTCACAGGCGTTATGTCGTGGAGAGCCGACCCCAGATAATGGGAAATGGCGCAGGCAGATGATGGTGATGTTGTAGTTGTATTTTGTAACCTTTTCCTTGTCCCGACTTTCTCGTTGCTCAGCGACAATACTTTTTCGAATTCCATAGATTAATTTTCCAATGTGCTCGAAAATCGCGTGAGGCACGAAATCCCTTTATTTATTATATTGCGTGGATTCGAGCCCTTTAAGCCAAATCCTAGTTTTGTTCATACTAGTGACAGGTCCATTCTATATTTCGTTTTTTTTGAGATTAGAAATTCAGTAAACATAGACACAGAAGTTGCCAACCTGTTCTAACCTGTTCTGTTTGAATGTTCAATTTAAACACACTGCAAGCACACCAACCAACGATTAGTTAACATGATAAAGAATTCACATTTGTAAATAAATAATGACAATTTGTAGATTATAAACCATAACAGCAATAAAAACACAATTTCGTTTTGATTATCACGTTAGAGACACATGACAATTGAAAAACTGACAGTGACACACGCATACGTTATAAATCGAAAACCATATGTTTCGAACCCCCTTTTCTCCAGGTTTTTTATTGTGCAACATTCACTAAAACATTAACAATGATAAGAATAAATTATTTCGTAATAATGACTACTATTACAATACTGTAAAATAATTAATATTATTCAATTTAACATTTACAAATACCTACGCATTGGCTTTATTATAAATACAAATATATTTAAATATTTTTTATTGGCCGCATTGGCACTTTGACACTTGTGACATGTATCATGCCGTATCGTGCCTGATAAAGAACCCTGTACATGCGCCTTTCAACTTTTTTCTAATCTACAAAAAAACGAGGTATATGCTGGCGCCATCTGGCAAAACCTTTGACTGTTGCCTATCCCATTGAATAAAAAGATTTTTAGGAGAGTATCAATAGCATCATCACAAAAAATCATAAATAAGAAACAATCGCAGACATTCATACTTATTGAATAAAGCTCTAAACGATATTGCACCATTTGCAACGTAAGATAACTCTGTTATAGCACTTGACATTATCTCTCTGTATCCAAATGAATTGAAAAAGAAGAATAATATTGATATTTTAACCTTGATTTGGTTTATATTTTTAATGCCAAGGATGCTTAACAGCATCACAATCAGTTGTGCCATCAGCACCCAAAACTCCTATAAGGGGTATGGCGTAGACAAGCTAAGGCTTAAGTATATAAAACGAGGCGTTTTTGGCACTGCATGATTTCCTCACCTTCCAATCTGCAGGAGTAGCTATTTTGGCATTATCAGTCAACTGCAAAGAGTCCAGGACACGCAGAATCTCACTGCAATGAAAACATTGAAACCATGAGTCATGTAAATAACTTTTTCTCAAACATGCGCGGAAATGTCGTCATTACGTTCGTGAAAATAGACTCGGAAGTATCACGTTTCGGGCGCCGTTGCAAAGTAGCCGGCGCCCGCCACGCGCTCGCCCCCGCGGGCGGGCCGGGCGCCGCCGTTCGCTGTCGCGCGGGCACCGGCCACGAGTGCGATAGACTTTTAGGTCTTATTTCCACGCATTATTTTGAGAAAAGCACTATACATGCCTCAGCGTGAAAACAGATTCCCGGCCTCGTATCCCTATCCGTATACGTATACCTACTTGGACGGAAATCCCTGTTTTCCCAGCCTCTGCTGTATGTAATGTACTATTTCTCAAACATGCTCGGAAATGGCCGCATTTTATTCCTAAATCGAACACGGAAAGTGCTCCATTTTACTCCTAGAAGTAAAATGAATGTACGAAATTCCATTTTTTTCCGCTGCGTTGCGTTAAACTTTAAAAATTCTCATATTTGCATATAAATCTAATGGGCCAAGGCAAAAACGGATTCAGCCAAGTAAAATAATTCATTTAAACTGCCGTGTGTGGGAGGGCTTCACAAAGTGCGCTAGCGAATACGCATGCGCGTACTGTGTCGGGCTATCTTGTCTATGGTTTAAGAAAATAAAATTGAAAAGCGGAAAAGTTAGTTGGTTAAGGTAATTTATAAAGTAAATTATTTAATCGTTGCGTTGTTTATTTACTTTATAGTACAAAATAAACTCAAATAATGATTTTCAGAAATGAATGTAGTGCGGAAATTGATAGCGTTCTACCTAATTTGAAAGAATAATAGTGGATTACTTGCTTCCTGCTAGGTCAAAAGACAAAGGGTTTATGTTTATGACATGACGTATGTATGAATTCGAAGATGAGCATAAATACTAATATCTTTTCTGAAAATGTGTTTTAGCTTATTTCAGTTATCAAAAAACAAGAAGCCAACTATGGTGTGGTTTATTTATGCTATGCTTAAAAGTACCTCCGTATTAACTATTATAAAACACAGTATCAACACAACTTTTCCAATATAAAATACTTGTAGTTTTTCCTAATTGTTTTCTTTATTTCCTCACATATTTGAGAAAAGCACTATGTATACCTCAGCGGAAACAGGAATTTTCTGACTCGGAACTAGTGCCAGGCCTCGGCAAGCCTCGCCCTGGCACCCTGTACCTCGTCAGAAAATTCCTTTCTTTCTGTACCTCGGCAACAATGTACTACTAAAAAATGGAATGTCATTAGATAATAGATTACAGATGTATTGAATAATAGCTTTCCATCGTATTTTCTCGGAAAAGTTCGTCTTTATCGTGCTCTCTCAATTAGCTTCAGTAGATAGGTAGAAGCTGATTGAGAGCACGATAAAAACATACACTACATCTGTACCTATTATTTCGTTATCTACTCAATATATTAATATTTTATTATAATATAAGCACAAATTCGTACTAAAATACCACCCAATATAAGTTACGAATAATTTGACCAAAATACGTATTAATTAGTTCTTTATCTCATTTTCTTCAAATTCAGTTTAAAAGATTGCACTCTATTCTTTAAAATAAAGGTAAAGCTTTGTTGAGACTAATATGCATAAGAGCCTAAACACACGGTTATAGGAATCCCGTGTTTGAGTTTAACTGGACTTATTTGGAATGCAAATGCAGAACTCTGATGACCACTTTTTGTGTACTTTGGGCTCTTGAGTATCAGAAATTAGGTGAAATTATTCATGTGAAAGAAATTGCAAGCAATGATGGGAAATATATTCCCTCTGCCTTGTACAGTTGCCATCAAATAAATCACACAATAAAGGCGTTGTTCAGATATTTGTGACCACCTTGGCTGTTTCAATATATCTGATGGCGACAGTAAAGGGATAAGGTTTGTGTAAAAGCTTTAACCTTTTCTACGCCAAAGACGTATATATCGGCACCACAGGTCCAACGCCAAAGTCCGATATATTGGTCACCGACCATAGAGCAAAATAGACCTACATGCACATGCATAAAGTTTAACTTCATTTTTGACATTTAGATGTTGTGGCGTCTGAGTGGTAGGTTTTGCGTTTGACATGGCGTCGAAAAGGTTAAAAAAATCTAAGAATAATATTCAAATAAAAAGTTTTCCATTAGCAATAGGGAATAATCTATTGTTTTGATAGCTATAAAATAATATTTAGGTTCCAACACATAAGTGAGCACTCACTCGAAGTTCCTGCCTGTGGTAGCCGGATACAGGATGGAGAGACGAAACTTCTTGTTAGGGTCAATTATGAAAATGGCACGGGCAGTCAACGGTATGCCTGCTGCATCCAGCTCATCCTTGTCTATCATACCTAACTCTGCAGCTAACTTGCGGTCCATGTCTTCAATTATAGGATAAGGAAACTTTTCGTCCTCACTGCATCCTGAAAAATACATTTGTCACAATAGTAGTGGCCCCTATAACATCATAATCAAACAGAATGCTATGGACGGAGTTGGAGGAGGCCTTCACCCAAAGAGGGGTTCATATCAAGGAAAACTAGAAAAAACAAATTTATTTACATATTATTTTGCTTACAACTGAAACATGTAATACTTAAGTTTTGATATGAATAAACGGCTTTATAACATCATAATCAATGCTGCAATCATTTACATGACATTTAAAACACATGCTTCTATATTAAAGTTACATTAATACTATAGAACAAGCTATAATAAAATATTTTTTAAGCCATTTGCCAGGTTTACTAAGATCCTCAAGTAAAACTTGATACTACGTAAAAAGAATGGAAAATGTGTAGGACTACAGGATTCTGAACTGTCACATAATAGGTGAAGAGTCAGCTGGAACAGTACATCCATTATTTAAATTAAGTAGCAGGTAATTATTTATTTAGGTACATAATAAGACTATCTGTAACAAACTTAACACGTTCACAGTCCCCATACAAAATTATTAAATTTTCGACTTCCAAGCAAATTACGACTCCAAGTTTGGGTCACTATGAAACGACCAGGTACACACTTGGATTATTGCAATATATATTATAGAATGCTGTTTCATATCTAACTAAAATATCAGAATTGTCTTTATGCCTTTTTAACCTTTTGACCGCCGTACGTCAAAAATTAAACTTTCAATTTTGAACTCTGTCATAATTTATGAAGTTGTCATTCACGTTGTCACTTTGTCTCATATATCAGACGACGGTGGTCAAAAGGTTAAAGAATGCAGTAGGAAGTGAATTATAGTGATTTGAGTGCATACCTGATTGGCTATAGTGACATTAGTGACCCAATTATGGAGCACTGGACTGTGAACGTGTTAAGTATAAAACTAAATAAACTTACAATTAACTTAAATATAAAGCTAAAATAAACTCTAATAAAAAACTAATTTCATCTTATAAATAAGAAATTTACCTGCATAGAATTGAATATCCTTGCACCACTTATGGTGTGATGCAATAGAATCGCAAGACAACCCAATGACTTTGACATTCCGACGCGTAAACTCAGGATATAATTTGATTACTCGAGCAAGTTCAGTAGTGCACACTGGGGTGAAATCAGACGGATGCGAGAACAATATGCCCCATCTGTAAAAAAATATCAACTTACTTATATTGGTGTCAACTACACCAATATAACCTATGCGTAGATGAGAAAAACTATGTAAGTAGTAATAATGGTAACTGTATTACATGTTTTAATAAAGTACTTACGAATCTCCTAGCCAATCGTGAAAATTGATTTTTCCTTCTGTGGTAACGGCTGCAAAATCAGGAAAAACATCCCCCAAAATCATATTGCTCAAGCCGGCGATGCGGAAGTTGAACTAACCGTCGAATATTTTTACGTTTAGGTATTTATGTAGAAAGTAACTATTATTCTACGTTAAGCGACAGACCACAACGTGTACTGAAAATCATTCAAGTTTCAAAATAATTCTCTTTGTCAAAATACACGACGTTCGTTTGTTTGTATGGAACTCAAGGACTTCGAAGTTATTATTCTTCTGCAACTTCCTTCATTGACATGCGTGACGCAGCCGACTTGACTTGCCAGCATTTATCCAAAAGGTGTCCAATCCAAACATGACGCGATTTAACGTCAACAAGACGTCGCAACGAGACCGCAACTGTCGCAACTTCAAGCACGTGGTGATCTCGGTTTAAGGGTCATCACACACCTAGCGGAATTCCTCGCAGAATTAGCGGAAGTAGCGGAAATTTGTCTATGGTAGCGGAAATTTGTCTTTGGCTTCCATACAAAAAATCTGCTACCATAGACAAATTTCCGCTACTTCCGGTAATTCCGCGAGGAATTCCGCTAGGTGTGTGGTGACCCTAATAGTGCTGGAGCCCCGCATACTAGAAACTTATCAAAAAAATTACCGTTTTTCTTCCATATAGCGTTGTAGAGCCCGTCTCGGAGATCACGAAAACATAAGTCTTAAACGGCTATTACACATTGCAACCTGCAGGGCCCAATCTGTTGTGTACCCTGCCTCTTCCTGCCCCTCCTTCAGCTCCCTACGGGCCCTACCTTCGATTACACCTTCCAACCTGACAGATTGGGCCCTGCAGGTTGCAATGTGTAATACCGCTTTTAAAGGTCTTAAATGGCCACAAGTAGGTATGGCGTCAAGTTGAAAATACAATTTTTTGGCCTGAATTTATCAACGAGCCGGACGCTCCAAATTTTGACACATGATTTAGCCCGCATCAAGTAGCCTACATACCAATTTTAAGACCATTCTGGTGGGCGCATAAGATTTTAAGACCAGTTGAAGTTACAATTTTTTGGCCTAAATTTATCAATAAGTAGAATTTAAAATAAATTTATGTATTTTTTTACTGTCAGTAATATATTTTCAATGCATCTAACTTGACGCTTATCAGTTTAAAGTTATGAGCGACTGGTAGAAAATGCCTATAGGCATTACGTCTGGCTTTTCAAATCATATTTTGTGCCATTAAGTTTAAAATGAAAAATATTTTTCGTGATTTAAGACCTCCGTGACTAAAGTTCTGCTAAGACGAATTTCTCCAGTTTGAGTTATTGCGGTATACTTTTACGGCATTTTTAGTTACGAGACACTTAAATATGAATATGCAGTTGTGTTTGAGCCAGTTAATTCATTTTTAAAGCGAAATTACAATAATTTGATATCTTTTCTATGAAATCGACTATTTCTTAAAATGGTCTTAAAATCTTATGCGCCCACCAGAATGGTCTTAAAATTGGGATTTGGTTTATTGACTGGGTCCTTTAACTACTGTCAAAATTTGAAGCGTCCGGCTCGTTGATAAATTTAGGCCAAAAAATTGTAACTTCAACTGGTCTTAAAATCTTATGCGCCCCCCAGAATGGTCTTAAAATTGGTATGTAGGCTACTTGATGCGGGCTAAATCATGTGTCAAAATTTGGAGCGTCCGGCTCGTTGATAAATTTAGGCCAAAAAATTGTATTTTCAACTTGACGCCATACCTACTTGTGGCCATTTAAAAGCGGTATTACACATTGCAACCTGGGTCGCGTTTTATAAAGTTACAATTTACAATTTCGCTGTTTGCCTCTCTTTCTAGCACACATATTGGATAGAAAGAGAGGCAAACAGCGAAATTGTAAATTGTAACTTTATAAAACGCGACCCTGCAGGGCCCAATCTGTTGTGTACCCTGCCTCTTCCTACCCCTCCTTCAGCTCCCTACGGGCCCTACCTTCGATTACACCTTCCAACCTGACAGATTGGGCCCTGCAGGTTGCAATGTGTAATACCGCTTTAAGACCTTTAAGACTTATGTTTTCGTGATCTCCGAGACGGGCTCTACAACGCTATGTGGAAGAAAAACGGTAATTTTTTTGATAAATTTCTTGTATGCGGGGCTCCAGCACTTAACCACAGAGTAAATAATAGTATAACCACAGAGTAAATAATAGTATAACAAAGAGACCTCTGTAATGTCACGTAACGTCACGAATCATGTTGTCCCTTATTAACGCATGACAAGTTCTTTTTCGCACTTATGCAAACGTATCGGATACGTCGTGTCAAACTCAAATTTTTTGACAGATTTACTGTACCCCCCTGACTTAACTGCATACCCTTAGGGTCACCACACACCTAGCGGTTTTCCTCGCGGAATTAGCGAAAGTACCGGAAATTTGTCTATGGTAGCGGAAATTTGTCTATGGTAGCAGATTTTTTGTATGGAAGCCATAGACAAATTTCCGCTACCATAGACAAATTAAGCATTTTGTCTATGAATTTCCGCTACTTCCGCTAATTCCGCGAGGAAAACCGCTAGGTGTGTGGTGACCCTTAAGTTGGCTACATGTTTTTTGTGTGGGATTCTTTCTATCTGTGTATTTTATATTATTTACTGTGTTTTAGGGTCAAAACAGACCTAGCGGAATTCCTCGCGGAATTAAGCCACTTCATAGACAAAATGCTTAATTTGTCTATGGTAGCGGAAATTTGTCTATGGTAGCAGATTTTTTGTATGGAAGCCATACACAAATTTCCGCTACCATAGACAAATTAAGTATTTTTTCTATGAGTTGGCTTAATTCCGCGAGGAATTCCGCTAGGTCTGTTTTGACCCTTAGGGTCACCACACACCTAGCGGTTTTCCCCGCGGAATTAGCGGAAGTAGCGGAAATTTGTCTATGGTAGCGGAAAATTGTCTATGGTAGCGGAAATTTGTCTATGGCTTCCATACAAAAAATCTGCTACCATAGACAAATTTCCGCTACCATATACAAATTTCCGCTACTTCCGCTAATTCCGCGAGGAAAACTGCTAGGTGTGTGGTGACCCTTAAATAAAATACTTGGGACTCGGACCGAATAGAAAAACACAAGGTTATTCATCTAGTTTTATTTGTGTCGTTATACCCAAAATAAAATGTATCCTATTTTTTTATAATAATATTATATTGAAAATATGAGCTTGCACAGACCACAGACAAGATAAGACTTGACATAAATGGTATTGTACAACGCACAGACAGACACAGTCCAAGTACAATAGTACATCACTATTTCCGATTGATTAATCAATGGCGTCACCGTTAACGTTATAACCCGTATCGCGTTTTTTGCAAATACTTTCTATATTTACTACAATTTGAGTTGATATTCGGTGTATATATTGTTTCTACACTGCAAGGTAAGTGATTATATTTTCTCTTTTAACGTTTTATGAAATTCCTTAAAGTGATGCTTGATCTGCGCTCTGACTCGACTTCGCATTTCACACAAAATGGACGTCAAATTGCATTTTATCGTGATTATGTAAAAATGATGTAGAACCTACGTTATCTAAGCCTTTCTTGCAATAGGACTTTTTGTGATGTATATATCAAGACTGGTGAGAGTTATTAATGTTCGTTTAATACAATTCCATCTACAACAGAGAACAGAAAAGGTGATGGATCAGACATGACATGGTTGAATGTAAATTGTTTTATCGTTTGGGTTGGGTTCTATATGTTATTATTGTTTTAGTATATCATGGATCAACTTGATTATTCCCTCATAATCATATACTTCAGAAACAGGCTGTGTGCTAGCGGTTTATTTACATGACATAAATAAGTGTCATTGTCCTCTTTTACCTTGTTAAAGAAGTGTTTTCTGTTCAAGAAGTCGTTTCATAAAACTTTGCATTCATTTCATATTTCTCCATGTTTACACCAATTTACTAAATGTGTTCAAATATGAAAATAAATATAAGAATGATTTATAAATATTTACAATATTATTATTTAATGATGTGTGCAAGCTTATGCCTCTAACTAACAACCCTAATTTAGTGACCTTTTGTTATTAGTGGTTTGTTATTAGTTTATATAATTATCATTTGAAACAATCCTAAATAAGTTTTCATCATTGGCTCTAGCGAATGTTGCTTTGCTTAGTAAATAAAACCCTCTTATTGTTAGCATTTGTATAATTTTTTGCCATTTAACAGTTGATGAAAATTAATTGAATTATAATTTTGTTTGTTGTATGTTTGTTCTAATTTGTATATATTCAATAGTTGTTAGCCCTTTAACTAAAATTGGCGCATATACTTAGCACAGCCTTCAAATAATGTATAACCTGCCTTAGGTATGTTAGGTATTTCTGTTGGCTACTATCATTTGATTAATTATAAGCATGGTTTTACTGCCGTTACATCTCACAATGTAATGTTTCCGTTACAGATAATATTGCTGCAGAGGTTGCTATGATCAAGGAATTACTGCACAGATTAATACATTAGCAAGTGACAATACCAAGATGCAGACAATCAAGTGTGTGGTGGTAGGCGATGGTGCAGTGGGCAAGACTTGCCTACTTATCAGCTACACTACCAACAAGTTTCCCTCGGAGTATGTGCCCACTGTTTTTGATAACTATGCCGTGACTGTCATGATTGGTGGGGAGCCTTACACTTTAGGGCTTTTTGATACTGCAGGTAAGTCTCTTATGTTGTTTTCATGTCAACCTTTTTTTGACTGTGGCTTAAATGGAATAAGGAAGCCAAATTTATCACTGGCTCCCCTAAATATTTTTGAAGAGCCAACACTGGCATACAAGCTTTTTTTGAGCTGACTTGAATGGAAACAACTAATAAATTACCTCTATCATGGTTTGAGTTCATATTATAGTTATGTGTTATGTACAGCCACATGCAACAATAACTTCCAAAATGCAAGTATAGACCACTAAAATATTACACACTACACTACACCATAAAGCTCTATAATTGGAGGATGCATCGCCTCATCTTTCCAAACAAAAAAGTCTACCAAAATTTTAGGGGGTGGGGTAGCTCACATGAGGCATTTCCAAGTCAACGGTACATCATTGTCGTGTGTTCATAAAGTGTCGCGAGCTCTTTACTCACTGAAAACGATCAAAAAAATGCGTGTAATCGATTTTGAAATAGGTTTTTATAGATGTACTGGGTTTTCCTGCCAATACTTTTGACAGAGGGGAAATTAAACCTAAGGCCTCTCCTTGCTTATAACTTTATGCACTACACTTACTATGGGGCTACAGACAAGATTGTGGCTTTTTGTTGTGCATATTGGTGGATCAATTATATTCATGTCATTTGAGACAGCAGTAGTTTGTTTAAATTAAAGATATTTTTTTTACTAACATGTTTAGTAGAATACTGACAATGGAAAGGGAATTTAACACATTCCTTATACCATGCCATCAGGTCCTCACCAGTGATCGGATTTTAGGGTGCAACACGGTGGAAAACATACATTTATTTTGCAAATATAGTAATTAAAATGTTAAAATGTTATTGAAATAGATTTGTTGTAACTAAAATAAACAATTTATGTCCTAAAAAACCGAAAATTATCAATTTTAGCATAATTTTTGGGGTAAAAAAACTGTTGCAACCTAAAATCCTATCACTAGCCATCACACAATGGTTTGAGGAGTGACAGCGGTGAACATAACCAGGAAAATAATCATAGGAGTGAGGGGCGTGTAGCTGTATTATGCCACTTTGTTAGTATACTACCAGACCCTCAATTCTGACAAAAAAAAAAGTTTATTAGACATGATGAGCCAAATAAAATCTAATTTTCATTGATACATGCGTGCACAATAGTTTAATGCCAATTAATAAAATGAATACCATTGTTATATTTCAGGACAGGAAGATTATGACAGGCTACGCCCATTGAGTTATCCTCAGACAGATGTTTTCCTTGTGTGCTTCAGTGTAGTCAGCCCCAGTTCATTTGAAAATGTTAAGGAAAAGGTTTGTAATATCTACTTCATGTATGACTTATGTTTTTCATGTTGAATTACATAATACATATAAAATAATGCTTAATCAATTTACAGTGGGTACCAGAAATAACTCACCATCAGCAAAAAACACCTTTCTTATTGGTGGGGACACAGATTGATCTTAGAGATGACCCTGTTACTATGGAAAAGCTTGCTAAGATTAAACAAAAGCCAGTGTCCTTAGAACAAGGAGAAAAACTGGCGAAGGAACTGAAGGCTGTTAAATATGTAGAATGCTCTGCACTTACACAGGTTTGTAATCAACAGTTATAGTTATATTTAAAGAAATATCTGTATGATAAAGCAAACAATAGTTACACATTTAGTTTAACCTATAATTATATGTAATCTAATTATAATATTTCAGAAAGGGTTGAAGAATGTGTTTGATGAGGCTATACTGGCAGCACTGGAACCGCCAGAGCCAGTGAAGAGAAAGAAATGTGTGCTACTGTAATGTGCGGAGCGGGCTCCGGCGCCGGCGCCGGCGCCGCTGCGCGCTGGCCGCCGCGGCACCTCGCTCTGCGGCGCGCCCGTCGGCACTACGCGCACCTATAAAACTAACACCGTAATATTCAACTTATTTTTATAAACTTATAATTATTGAATATATGCCATAAACTAAAAATAATGAATATTACAATACAACATGGGTTTTATGCTAAGACATATGTTATTCAGGCCTTTACAGTTTTCCATTTATTATTATTTTTAACATTTGTAAAGACTATTTATACCCAGTATGTCTTGTATTTATAAATATTACAAAGTCTGAAATAGGTATTACTTGTCATAGTGCAACTAAATGCATTGACATTTCGATGAGACTTTGTAATTAAGTATCAGACAATGTAATTGCCTTTGCAGTGTTTGCTGAAATTGAAAGCAACTTCATGCACAATTTTGCTATGCACAGTTTAGACTATGCATTTCTTGTTTTAATTACGACTCTATAAACTAATAAGTTATGGAAATTTATAATTTACGCCTGTCTTCTGAGACAGCCGTCCATAATTGTGTGTTATTTATCTTATTAAAATGTGTTCTTAGTTTGTCCTTAAACATTAAGCTTTCTTTCCATTATTGATACAACTCTGTTCCAGTCAAATATATTATGTGCCAGACTAAATAACTCACCCAGTTCTGATCTGCTGGAGCTTACTCTTACCCTAATGGTATGTAATAAAATAAATTAATATTTTATATTACAAACAATAAAATGTGCTTTATAAATTCAACGTTTATTTTATGTTAAAAGGCGATGAAATGTTTTCACCAAAGCGTGTGACCTGTCTAACTTTATCGGCAATCATAAATGGCATAACATCTTTCTGGTTTACTTATTCCTATGAACGTGTCAATGAAAATGTTTCATACCGTAACCATAGATGAGTTCCTGCGGATTTTTATCAAAAGAATAATATCATAATGGTATGGTATAAAATGTATCAATTCTAATGTTAAGACTAGTAAAATTGGTTATTGATAACAATGCAATGCGAATTTGACTGAATTAAATTGATTCATTCCAAGTAATGATTTTACATTAAAATGTTTTTTAATGAGATGAGCCGAAAGTGGGCAATAACCATGATTCATTTAAATAATTTCGTGTCAAGGCATTGATGTTTATATATCTTACAGATTTGCTTATTTATATCTTCGTATTCTTTATTATACAACTATTTAAAATTAAGGACCGGGTAGAGGAAAGCCTTATTGTATTAAATAATTACTACAATAACAATAAAAAAAAAACTTAAAGCCAATCAGACAAAAGTTTAATTTGTCCCGGAGAACTAAATGTAATTGTTAGTTAACCTTATAGCCGGGTCCGGTTCCCACACGTGCCGCCCTGCAAGGGAAATGCCTCGGGCGAGGCACGTGTGTGACGTGTGCACAGACCAAGCTGTTCGCGCAGTAATATCCTCTATACTTACCTAGCGATGGCTTTGACGTTACATATTGTTGCTATCACACGGATAACAAATTATCACGATTTTATTTAATATTACGTTTGTGGCACAGTACCTATTATGGTTAATACTAAATTAAAATTATAACCTCTCTTCCAATCCGTTCAATTGAGCTATTTTGATTACATTGATTCAATCACATGTAAGTCTGTTCAGCTGGTCTGATAATACAGCCTGATGAAAAGCCGTTTGGACGCGCTGTGTATGCCTCTATAAACTTTGGTAACAAATTAAGGAAACTTACTTCATAAATGCCACTTAAAAATCTAAATTTACGTTGACAACACAACTTATAATTGTACGTAGGCTATGAAAATGAACTTCGAAAAAAGTCATAATTACCTACTTCAATTTGAAGTAGGAAAGCAATAAATAATAAGACGAAGATTTTACACCGTTCCGAAAAGTAGCATTTGCTAGCATCGCTATAGTACGTAAGTGATCGAATGTTTTGTACCTAATCTCGCCTATAGATAGACGGTGTTGACCGAAGCTATGCCACTCTTAAGCCCGTAGGTGGCTGGCGACGGCCGCGCAGTCGACGTCCTGGTACTGGGGCCCTCGTTTACTAGGAGATTTAAGTACGTTGAGGTGCCCACTGCCCATGTCACTATATGAATCTGCGCCATCGTTGGGCAGTAAGATTGTATGTGCTTTCAGATGTGTAATAGTACTCGTACATTACGTACCTAGGGCGGTAAAATAAAGCAGGGCTCAGATCGCTGGCATTTGTGGCCCGAACCGAAGGTAAGGGCCATAAACAAGCGATCTGAGGCCTTCCTTATTACCGCCCGTGGTGTGTACATAATTTTACGTCTTCTCCTGGGTGTGAAGTGAGATTTTCTGCTGCGCCCTAGGGCGGTAAATCTCACTTAGCGCCCAGAGTGACGTAAAATAGCTTTCTATGGATACCAAACAAGTCAAACAAATATGGCGTGCATAGGTTCACTAGAGCTGGCGCCGAATGTCTACGAGAATTTTGACAGTTCGATACAAATCTAGCGCCAATTTTCATGAATCAATCTATGCAAGTTTCGCTACTGCTTTCGAATACAAAACATAAGTATTCAGATAAGACTGTTCCCTTGGTTTTGTTTATTTTAAGGGTCTTCGAAAATAGTTTTTTTTTTTGTAATGTGAATATCTACTTGTATCCAGTTTATTATTAGATACTACTAGTACGTTATATTATATCACACGTTCAAGTGCTTTAAAGTGATTAATACAACTGCATCAATGTCCATGTAAAACAAGAATATTATGTAACATGTTGGGTTGTTTAATTTGAAAAGCTGAACTGTGGCCAAATAGGGTATTATGACGTCGACTGTGCATTAGCAGTAAACCGCGTTTTTATAACTTTTGTATAACATTAAGTTTAGATCTAAACGCAAACCGTTAAACATGTGACTGAGATGGTGCAATGTAAAGTAGTTTGTTGTAATAATTTCCGACCAACGGGGCTTAATACGAGGCATCGAAACAGCGTACCCCAGCTCGCCGGGGTCCCGTGTTATCATTATTTCATACAATACCAAGATAAGTTTACTCAAGTATTATTTTTTGCATTCATCTATATTACATGGTTTTTTTGACATATATCACTTTATTATATTGGATATATTATATTTTCTTGTGTCCGCAAGGTAGTGTTAGGTGTATATTGAATTAAATATATAAGTTAAAAATACCAGGTGTTTTATTTGCAATCAAGTTCGGTCCTTATTCCCTTTTAGTTAAATTAGAAATAGGTACGCATCAGTACGCATTAGGTACCTATTAGTGATGTAACGAATACCACTTACGAATACGAATATAACTTTTGTCATTTTACGAATACGAATATCACTTTTTTCATTTTACCAATACGAATAGTGATTACGAACTTATCTTTGCCGTTGTCCCTATAAAAATCATAGGCCCACTGCAGATATAAGTTTGTCACTTTTGCACCTTACTCCTTTGTAATAAAGTGCAAAAGTGTAAACATATCTTTGACGTCGACTGTACCTAAGTAACAGGAAATTCACATGAATTTACAGTTTATAAGTTCATTAGGTGGTACGTAGGGTGGTACTATGTTTTTCTGATGGTTTTCGATTTGTTTGCTCGCAAATAAGACTCGCAATATTACTCCACCATATAAAACAGTATGGGAGACAAGAAAAATATCAACCTAGCAAGAAAGGCATTAAATCAAGATCAGGTATTGGTAATAGACGTGCAATGTCCATAAAAAAGTACCAAAAGTTGGCCAATAGCTCTTTCACATTACTAACTAAACAATTTTTGACTGGCCAGTGTCTTCCACTTCGTTCATACGGCTCGTACTGTGTTCTGTGACTTATCTTATGGCGGTTATCACACTGGTGCGGATCCGCATGCGGCGCCGGTGTGCGAGCGAGACAGCGCTATACACATGCAGAGCGCTATCTCTCTCGCGCACCGGCGCCGCATGCGGATCCGTCGTCAGTGTGATAATCGCCTAAATGGCAATCAACATTACCACTAATTGCGCGACGCATAATTTGAAAAATGTACGTCCTAACATTATATAATTTTTTGATAAATATGTATTGTAGATAATTTAATAAAAAATATTTATTGGTAGTCTTGGCATAATAATCCAGTCATCAGGGAATCATCTCCATACATTGCCCTACAAAAGGTGGTGTAGTTTTTTTGTTAACGGGTATTTGTAGGCTACAGGGTAGTTATTAAGAATCTCGATTTTAGACTTTGAGGGGGGGCCGCTTCGGCCGCCATCTTGGTTTAAAGGTGCCAAAATTCAGTTTCTTGACCATGGCGCTTAGACGGTTGTCAGTATGACTAAAATGTCTATGGAACATATAAAGAAGATGAAATTGTCTACAACTTTTCTATACACAATAGATCTGTAAGTCTTACAGGTATAAAGATACAGGGGGTGTAAAAGTAGAATTTGTTGAAAATCATGAGAGTTTGATTTATTAGTTCCTAAATTATGTGCTCAAGATAAAGGAATGAAATCTCTACCACAGTTTTGTCATCTTACAATGATTCTTTTAAAATACATTCAAAAGTTGAATTCACCCCTAAAACGCTTATAGAGGGGATGAAAGTAGTGGGCTCATAAACAAAATCAATGTTCTATTACTCATCGTAAAATATTACTAGGCGTTGACAGGCAGAGTTATGGATCAATTCGGGTATAATGAATTGAAATTTGAGAAAAAACTTATACGCTTCTATACAAAAAAAAGTCTCAAAAATTTTATTTTAATTTTCAACCCACTTCAAGATTTCGAAGGAGGAGTTCACTATTCGTCGGATTATTGTTTTTTTTTTTTAATTTTTTTAATTTTTTTTTAAATTTATGTTCACCGATTATTCGAAAATGGCTGGACCGATTTGGAAAATTCTTTTTTTGTTTGTTAGAATAAAATACTCCACAGTTGGTCCCATTGTCACCAGGTCCCGATCTAATGATGGGATCCTGGAGACATCGAGGAGGAAAAAAAGAATTTTCCAAATCGGTCCAGCCATTTTCGAATAATCAGTGAACATAAATTTAAAAAAAAAATTAAAAAAATGAAAAAAAAAACAAGAACAAGACAAATTAAAGCAAAAAACCCCGAAATAACCCAATATATTTAATTATTTTATGGTTTTCATATGTAAAACCCGATGTTTTATTTAGGTTTTCACTTCATATTATAGGATTTTTCGATTTAATAAGAAACAGTAACCAAAGAACGAAATAAAAAACCGGTTTTTACTATGGAGCAAATTCCGGTTTCCGATCCCTGATTTATAGCCTGTTTTTTTTTCGGACGAAAACGGAAGAATTTGCCACCCTGCAGTACAAGGAAAAATTGTTACACTTTTAGTACCTACCACCCAGGGATCACGTGTAGGGTTGTCTAAGGTCTTGCCTACGACCGCAGAGTAACATTGATCGCCGTTCGCCGTAGATTTGATATTGAGATGAAAGAACATATTTTAGTTTTATGTCTTTATTTATGTGAATAAATTATTTATTGGTTGCGTCGTGTTATATAAAAAGGTACAGTCGCCGTCAGATATATCGGAGCGGCCAGGGTGGTCGCAAATATCTGAAGAACGTTTAACACTAATTTGACACTAAAAAAGAAATAACTTCGACAACTTTGTCGCATTAACTATAGATAATTACAACGTCAGTGCGGGTCAAATGATTATCAACTTTCTGATTACAATATGAATAAAACGTAAAAACAAAAGTACTTATTTTGGTAGTCGAACCACGGATAGTTTTAGTTACTCGTAGTACAAACAGTTGGACATAGCTGTTGGACCACGGGTCGGTAGCGGACGAAAGCGGGAACAGACTAAGGGCCGGTTGCACCAACCTGTCTGTGAACGTAAACGTAATCGTAAAAAAATCTTGCATGAAAAGTTTGACAGTGTTCTATGGGATGACAGCTCCGTCGCCATACTTAACGTTGATGAGTCTGTTAATTGTGCGTGGTGCAACCCACCCTAAGAGTTCGTTTTCGTCCGATAAAAAAACAGGCTATAATTGATCCTGACGAAAGCGGAACCAAACCAAGAGTTCGTTTTCGTCCGATAAAAAAACAGGCTATAATTGATCCTGACGAAAAAGGAATCTGACGAATGTGTCCTAAATCACTTTACGTTTTATTGCTTAGGAATATTAATAAAATTCATCTAATGGCAAAAACACGTCTATCAATTATACTGAATGTAAACAACACCTCCGTAAGTATAATATATAGTAGTAGTGGGTCGGTAGAAAAAAAACCTCCAAACAACATTATTGAAGGTGAGACATACTTAGAAATTCTTACGAATACCTAAAACATATTCGGCGAATACGAATATTCGTAAAAAACACTGATATTCGCCGAATACGAATATCCGTATTCGTTGCATCACCAGTACATACCTATATTTCTATATACCTTAAAAAGTTTCGCCATGTCCGTCGTCTGTCCGCGGCGTGGAGACGGAATTCGAGACGGGTTCCGTAGTCAAGTAGGAACCCTTACAGTTTCGCCCGTCTGTCCCCGATCTAGCTCAGTGACCGTAAGCACTAGAAAGCTGAAACTTGGTATGAGTATGTGCATTAATTACACTTAAAAAGTGATAGAATAAAAACCCCCGTTTTCTCGTGGTCCCATTGATTTGTCCCTTCAATGGGACCACGAGGGAGACTTATTTCTCGTAGTCCCATTCAGTTCAATTGAAGTTATCTTGAACCTCCTGTATAAAATGCATGAATAATATTTCTTCAACGACTAATGTTACCGTAACAATCCTTAAACATTAATAAAAGGCTACACTTACAAGGCTAAAACATAACAACATTTAATTCAATTATCTTGTAAATAATAAATAACATAGGCATCATACTTCTTGAACAAAAAAAATCAAAATAAACAATTTAAATTGAACAAAACCCAAGTGTGTCGGGGCAAGTGCCATTTTAGATACGGAAGTAAAGTATACAGAGCTAAAGGCGAATGCTTTCTAAAACATTGCACGACATGGTGTTGACCACACTTTTCATCATGTCAAGCGAAGCCTGAGTAGGTCTATGATATTTTCTGCATGGCTGGCATTAAAATCTGTGCGGTTGTTGGGCAATTCGAAAATAGGTGTCCACTCTTCTTCTCCAGCAAGACAATGGTGACGGCAAACTTGCGTCTCACTTGAAATCAAAAAATTCATCTTGCACAACATTGAGGTACAAGTTTACTTTTAATAATCGTTTTGATGGCATCCAATATACAGCCTTCAGTTTCGGGCGTCCGCAGTAACCGTTATTTACCCAGTTATTATTTATGATCCCAGACATGTTGTTAGCAGTAAAGTAATATTTGACAACGCAACGCAAGCAATTATATTTCATTGGAAACTGTGAGAACAATGACTAAGTCATTTCTTTTTCATTTCCTACTAATTTGACTTGTATACCTTCTATGTATAGACACAAACCTAGCTCCATGGTTCTGTACGAGGATCAAGCACAACAATAAATAAAGTTCAAATGTAACAAACTTAATATATACATACAACTGAATTGATAACATCCTTATTTGAAATTCAAGGGAGCGTGGATTTATCTTAGTTTTTCTAAGAAATGTCCCACCGTGATCTCTCCGTGGATCAGTTGCAATTGGTAATTCATTATTATGTCATCCTGTCTGATAAATTCCTTTCATCTTTCTGTCGTTTCAGATTCCTGGTTTTCCCTTTCAACCAAAATAAGTATTTAACATGCGAAGAATAGACTTTGGTAGACGTTTCTTCATGTCCTTGTTTAACCTGGAGTGCCAGCTCTCAACAACGTTATTTGTTCGGTGTCTTTCACCAAACAAATTCCACTGTCGGTAATATAAACTCATAATTTTTTAGCCATTTTAGCATCATATACTTTTCAAAACGCATCATTTTTAAAGTGTTTGGGCTTTCATCTTTTATATATTTAATGCCATTTGACATATGATCCATGGGTAGCAACGCTAGCGCAGTAAATAGACCAACCAACAACACGTCGTTCATGTTTTGAATTTATTTTCAATTCTTTAGATTTTTTCCAGATACTTTTTGTTAAATGGTAATAACATTTTTTAAATTTTATTTCTGGAAATATAGCCAGCAACGCATTGGCGGTAGCTATCTCGAAGTCTAAGTGAAATTTAATTGGCGACCAGTTTCTTATTTCGGATTTAATCATTTGAAATAAAGCTGTGTACTTAAGATTCCTGACTTTTGTTTGTGATACTAGTTGCGTAAAAGGATGCGGGCAGCTCTAAAATGAGCCATCAATGAAAATCTCATCAATGTCTTTCATTATTTTACGGTTCTCAATGGAACAGAACACGACAATGCGATTATTATTATAGTAGTAGTCAGCAAGCACAAAATCTGACAACTGGGCTGGTATGATCACTTGTTCAACATTTTTGAAATTTGTACGAAGACGGCTAGTACATGGCAATTTGGACACTTTTAAGATCAGGCAATTTAGTAACGAAATTAATACCGTCGTTTTTCAATTGAGCCATTCCCTTTTTGTATATTTGTGGGATTGGTATGTCGGTTGTACGGGCTTCTTCCTTCATTTTGTAAAGCTTCTCGTCAATATTGTTCTTGGCATGTTGTATTTCACATGTTTTTTTTGTTTCATAATTTGTTTACCCTGAAATGCAGTAATATTCTAATTCTATATACTTACATTCAGTTTATCATAAATATCTCATAATCACAACATTCACAACCGCTCACTCTCCACGCACGCATACAATAATATTATATACGCATGCAATGATACATACACACCACACACAGCAGCAGCACTAAAACTCAGACTGTTTAGGAACTAGGAATACTCGTACTACTTCTACGAAACCAATTATATATAGGTATACTTATATATTATTTAACCTTGAAAGTCACAGACCCACGACATTTCACTTTTTTGGCCGGAGTACGTTTCCAAATTACGTGTCCATTTTTATATAACATAATGCTGATAATATTGCCGACCTTCTAATAACATGACTGTTCCACGTTTTCGTTTAACGAAACAATTTCGTCGCTACCATCACCCATGAATAAATTTTATTTCAGTTTAAATTAGCAAATGACAAAATTTCATACGTATTTCTTATTAATACCACTTAATACCACAAAGTAAATAATAGTATAATTAAACTGAGAATTTGATTGTCATTTTGACTACTTATTTAGACTTATTTATCATCTTCCATTCTTCACCTCAGCATTAGATAAAGTTTGTTAATACGAAGAGGTTCTAAATGCGTACATATTGGTATTATACAGGAAGTGAAATTTTATTAATGGGGCTACGAGAAATAAGTCTCCCTCGTGGTCCCATTGATGGGACAAATCAATGGGACCACGAGAAAACGGGGATAAAAACTGGAAAAATATTTTATTAGGGTATCTTCCGTAACTACAAAGTACCTACAGATTAAAAGCTAAGCCGAATGGCGCTATCTTAAATTAAAATTCTATTGAAAATTTAACCCTGAGGCACAGAATTTGAGGTATAATTTTGCATACAATTTTTTTTAGATAGATTCGGCTTAGCAGAGCCGTGCATGTTTTTTTTAACCGACTTCAAAAAAGGAGGAGGTTCTCAATTCGACTGTTTTTTTTATTATCATTATTTTTTTGTATGTAGGTATGTTACTCGATATCTCCGTGAATCGTGAACCGATTTTCAAAATTGTTTTTTTAATTGAACGGGTATAACCCGGAGATGGTCCCGTTGGCACCAAGTCGGGGTCTGATGATGGGATCTTGGAGAAATCGAGGGAACTCTTCAAATGTTATAGGTACATGTATGACGTTTTGGGTAATTTATTCATTTAGTCAAGAATTTCCATTGAGAAGGTAGGATTTGGTGAAAGGAACTGATGATGGAAACCACTGATGGCCACTAGAACTCCTCAACGGCAAGTGTTTCGAAGGTAGCGATTAGATGTGCCAATTCGGATAGTCAAATTAATAGGAGGAAGCAAATGTACATGGTGCTATTGAATATGGTACCATTGAACTGGTCTGATGATGGAAACGGAAAGTACCCTCCAGAACTCCGTAACAAAACAACGTAACCAAGTGGTGATTGGCGTTAATGGAATTGTACTGACAAGCACTCTGAGTACACTCTGATTACTCGGGAGACATTCACCTACGTCCCCGTCTCGACAGTTTCGGGGTCCTAGTGTCGTGCCCAACAACATATTAAAAGTTGGTAACCGTATAGGGAACGTGCGTAAACTAAAACGGGCAGCACAGGACGCCCGTGTTTTATGGCGCGAAGTACAAATGTCACGTTAAAGTTGCCTAATTAGTACACTAGATGGCAGTACCTACAACGTGCAAGCAGGTGCACGTGTACCTAAGTCAAATCATGTCAAATGTTGGAGGCAGCACAGTAATTGGCGTGGATACAGCAACTGATGTGGATAGCGCTTAGAGCATTTAACCAACGCTCCGGTTCCGGCTCCATTGACAGGCGTTCCCTCTGCCGAAAATATATGACCAGTGGTCATACTCATTGTATGGACTGACGTTTATCTGACATGACTATTTTAACGTTTCGCATACATTTGACGTTCCCATCCCCCGCAAAAATCGGCAGACTCTATTTGTATAGAAAATGACAGCCATGGCCGGTCCGGTTGGTTGAATAGTCTAAGGGATAACGTAGTGGTTTATCCTCGTTGGGCGTGGAGTAGTTTCAGTTTTCGATTAAGACCAAAAGATGGCAGACTCTCCAACGCGCACGCACAGGCGCACGCGCACGGTCCCTATCCTGTTCTGAACTGTTCTGATTAGACGTGTGCGCCGCCACGCCGCGCCGCCGCCGCCGGCCATTTTTACCCACGCCGCCGCCGCCGGCCAATGATCGGCGTGAAATCGGCGTGGAATAACATGCCAACTCGCACTCGTTATTTACATGGTCCATTCTCATTACGTAAATTTTTTATGTTAAGATCCTTGAGAAATCGAAGGAACTACGAGTATTTAAATATTCCAGTTACACCTACTGTAAATTGTAATTTCGGGGTATTTTATAATAGCTCGCATGTTTCAGCTCTCCGCAGTGATATTGTAAACTTTAAAGTGCATGGCACTGTAGATAATTGCTACAAAAAGTACGAAATTTACAATTTAAACTATTTTGTTATATTGGTTTAATTTGAAAAGTAATCCTTTTAACGCACACGCGGCGTGGACTATTGGACGAAATACCAAACAATTTAAAATACTGAAACCAGTTAGTTAATCTGTTGATCAATGGATCAAATCGATGGAAGTACAAAACTTTGGGCTGGTAAAAGGCCTACCATCTTTGTCTTTTAGAACCAACATACAATTTTCCCACCCTGTTAAGTTTTTTTATTTACGCTGTTTATACTTTTATCTACACCCATACCCTAATATGTCTATTTTATGGTCAGGATCGATGAGCAAACGCCCTATATTTAGATATAAGTATCTGTGGCTGCATCTTAATGTTTACATTTGAGTATCGGTAACCGATACCTTAATTACGTTCAAATTTCGAACGTCTTCTTAGTAGTTAGAACAAATGTGTTATCTGTAACGATGTTATTATCAGGGCTCGGACAAGTCATCGCAGAAACTGGTATGGACATGGGACAAGACTAATATAGAGTCGCGACTCGCGGAATATTATTTATACTGTTATATGTGCGTGTGTGTTTTACATTATTTACTCTTCATTTGTAGGTAGGTACTGCTAACTTATTTAGCCTAAATAAAAAAAAGTTTACAGATAAAAAACTCTTTACTCATAAAAGGTTGTCAAATTTTGATGTGATATATAACATTAATATTTGAATTGACATAAAATTAGTTCATTGTTTCGCGAATTTAGGTGGTTGCTTATCAAAAATATGGCTTTGTTTGATGAAGAAGGTTATCGACAATTTATGAGACAATACGAGTACAGGGCGAAACTGGAAGTAATTACTCTTCGAAAGGGAAATGCTAATTATGGTAAATAACAAAAAAAATCATACCTACCTCCATCATTACATACATAGGTAGTTTTTTAAGATAAGTTAAATGAATATGCTTTCGTTATTATATACAGTGCCAACTTTCTGTTCCTGTATAAACAATTTTCGGGAAAGATGTTTGCGATTTATGTTGAAACATATCAACAACTCGATTTTTGACGATTGCTGGGAAGATGTCACAGAAGTGTTTCGGCAGTTTCGAGTAAAAGGTTCGAAATTATTTTATAACACCTGTTTACTTTTTTATATCTAACACAAATAATTAAATAAAACATCGGTTTGTTCCAGACAATGCAGAAGTAAATGGTTGCGTATGTGCAATGCAATGCAACCATCAGCATTAAAAAAATGTTAATGGAAATACCTTCACACATGTATGGTGAATTTTGGGTTGCAATAATAAATGTCATTGAAAAATATAATTAAAAATATTGTACATAATGCGATTCTATTGATCTTGTTCTATTGCCGTCTTGCGATTGTTTTGCGATGACTTGTCCGAGCCCTGGTTATTATTATCAAATAATAAGCAAAGATTCGATATCATTATGAAAATCCGGGTGCGGGCATGCGCCGCCCGACCGCCAACACAATCGAGTTGCCATAGCGACGGCGATGCAATCCGTGCAATTGCAGTCATTCAATCATCATTTCGGGTTAATAATATGTGTGTAGATAAAGCAGTGTATGCAACTGTACGTAATTAGGCCTTAAAACACTCGCGTGGTCTTATTATGAAACTCACTTCGTTCGTTTCATAAAACCACACTCGTGTTTTAAGGACCCCTATTACGTAACAGTTACATAAACTACTATATTAACGCTGACGCATTCTCATTCTCACTGCTATCCTGTTCCAGTTGAGAATCTGGGCACCCTAACACCCGACATAGTTGCCTGGCTTAACAACCTCAAAACTGTATTCTGATTACCAAATTTTAAGCATGCCTTTCGATAAATAACGTTCTCATCGCATGATTTAAAGCATGTTATATGTTTTGGATGGTCCAATAAATACTCAGTGGGCTTCAATTTAGAGGGTTTGTTGCCAAACTCCTCAATAATATTGAAATATATACCACGTCGAGGTCACGCCGATGACGCCGATTACGCCGCCGCCGCCGGTCGAAAAATGACCAGACGCCGCCGCCGATAATTTTGCTATCGGCGCACACCTCTAGTTCTGATCTGAACTATCACCGCCCCCTTTACCTACTGCCAGTATTTATTGGTATAGTCTTGTGTGTTTTTTTCTGTCAAGGTTGGTTGTTTTTCATTGTAGGTGCACATAGATTTCAGTGATATTGAATTATCATTTGTTTTTTGACAGATTTGATTTGACAAAGACGTAATGATTTTATAAAACACTGTTGTATCTCCCCTTTTATATTTATTAGATACTAGTTATTGTTTATATCATTATATTTCATAACTATACGACTTCCGCTGTCGTCTGATATGAAAATTTCAAGTTTATAATGGGCGACGGTTTCAAGCTGTCCAAAGGTTTGAAGTTTGTGGTATTATTGTGCTCTTATAAGTATTCCCCTAATTGAAACAATCTCTATCTCTACAAATAGCATGCTTTTTTGTACGCTTGCCCTGTTGCTCAGCTTCAGCTAGATCCTAGTAGACTAAACAGGTCCCAGAGAGATAAGAAATGCATAAAAAATATACAAAATATTTATTTATTACAGAAACATTTTTATTTATTCTTTATTCATATAGGAACCTACATACTATACGTAAATTAAAATTTTAAATTTTACCTACTTAAGATCTTGTCAGGTCTCAATGTTCTCCATGGTTGATTTTTTTCATTATATTGGACATCTGTTTCCAACTTGTGGTTTTTCTAGTTAAGATATTTAAACATTTTAGATAAGCGTCATAGGAGCTCAAGTAGCCTCGGTGGGGCTACGGTAGAAGGAACACGATCAGAGCGAAAGTTGGACTTGAAAGGTGATTCATCTATTATAAATAAATAGTGGAAGTTCTCCGATAACTTTAATCTTACCAAGAGATGTATATAATAAGGGATACCTACATGGTATATAATATTATTTACAGTTGGACAACCTATTTAATTAACTTTATACTTGTAGGCAGTACCTGCTTAGTTAATTGTTTAAGTCCAACACCTAACCCCGTTTGCTCCCAACCAACGGTGATTTATTAATTACTTTCTAGAATCAATTGCTGAAGTGGACGATCAGTTTGCTTTAGCAGAAGCAAGATGCGAAAATTTACAAGATAAAATTGATTTAGTAAAAGTGATCAAAAGGAAGAAAAAATTAAAAAAATCCAGGTACGTAGACAATACGCCGCCTGAAATATGAATATTATTGTTTATGTCATTGTAATTTTGTATCTACTTTTGGAATCACAGACCTTTACTCCTACACTACTTACACCTCTACACTGACACATACCTACTAGAACCCTTTCACTTGGACATCAATAGATATACCTACTTACCCGTGAACGGCGTGAACCTATCGAAGTAGGCGTTGGAGCAATTCTAAACATCTACAATATTCTGGAGCAATTCTCTGCATAGGTACCTACTCTGAATTATTTCGCGCAACTACGTAAACTAAGTACCTAGTGGCCTCCGACACAAGAGTACGCCATTTTGCCCTGCGCCATTTCATGACAGCTTTCATCGGAGCCGAGCTCATGATGCTCATTACCTAATCTGTCTGTCCAGCGATCGATACTTAGGTAGGATGAACGACAGGACGGCGTTCAATCGGTCGACCGAAATATGGATTTTTCACTGAGTGATCTTATCCCATCCTCTCGAGGTGGCCGAGCCAGCGGAGACTTGTGCTTTTCTCTCACCAATTATATTAGGTTCGGCCACCAGTTCTTAGATTTCGGCGTTTTTGCGGATCCTCCAGCTACCATCGCCTCTTTTAATAAACCCCAGAATCCTTCTTAACACATTACGTTCTGTGTCTAGAAAGCTGCTCGCCTCCTTCAGTCTCTCGCGTCAGTGTCCAGTCCAGGCCTCAGATCCATAAATATGGGGCGGATGATGGTTTTATAAATCCTCAACTTAGTCCATCTATGTACTTAGAAGCTTAGACATCGATAGTTTCTGGAGCGCAGCGCTACAACGTAAGGTGTTTTGGGTACAGATATTAATTTAGTCCTCTTGTATGGGTAGGTACCTGTAATCGTGCACCTCAGGTATTTGATTATGGACACTCGGGACACACCCTTCCTTGTAAGCAATCTCACCTACAAGTAGATCGATTTTGCATCGCTTCAGGATGTACCTATTTAGTTTTACCGTGATTGAGCCTCTTAGACCCGCTTTCCCTGCCTCCTGGTCCGAAATCCCGCACGATTTGTTTCACCTCATGGCTTCCCCCTAGCAAGATTAAGTCGGGTGCACACCATATCAATCAGCCTATGTCTTCCATTTAGTTCCACTCAAGAAACTTCTCATTACTACCGATTATTTTTTTATCTCATTATTACGAACTAATTTTCCCTTAAACTCAAGTAGGTACCTACTTAAACGTAAAATTATTTAATAATAAAAAAGTACTCTTAAAATCCGGTACTCTACAAATATTAACACATTAACTGTACATTTAGGTAAGTATGTAAATTTATGAAGCACGCAAGTAGTAATTAAGATTATGTTTTTAGTATGACACGCGTAAATGAAATGGCCGCGGCACCCGAAAATATGTCCTACATTACTGTAAAAACGCAACCGAAAAAGAGTGAGTAACCTTTATATTTCACATTAAATTTGTACCTACATAGATGATAGGCGTAGGTAGTGTAGTTTAATTCGCCGGTGACGAAGTTCAGTGTTGCTAAGGTACCTACTCGAAAACGCAATTGATAAAACGAGTGACGTGACACGTTACTTCACGCTGCTGTTATTTAACCCTTTACCAGGCGAAGGGATATATTCCTCCCACATTTTAACTCCAAACCTCCTACAAAATATTTTGTTAATCCCTGAAAATAGTATTATATGATCTTCATTCACAACACGCTTCTAAATCGCGTAATATATCTTTGGCAGCCGTTTAAATTCACTTACAACTCTAATTTCAGTAGGTGAACTACGGAGAAATTCGGAAACTTTCCTTAATTCCTATGAAACAGAACAATTTTTTGATATTTTGTAGATTTTGAGTGTTGAAAGGTAATGTAATCATAAACATATTGCTGAATATTCATGCATTATTGTGTATGACCAGAATTAGGATGTGGGTTGACGTTGATGATAGTTATTACATTACATATGCCACAGTAGACAAAAACATTTCGCCATGTCCGTTTAAAACTCGCTTGCGCTCCTGTTTCTGTTATCTATACCTACTTATATTATATTATATTAACAGTTTAGTCAAATAAATTCAAAGTTTGTCTCTTGTCGCACTTATGTTTTTGGATAAGATTGTACCGTAATGTCCGTAATATTTATAATATTTATTTATTTATTATTATCAATTGCTGTAATACTTGTAATTGCCCCTCGGCTGAATATTTACGACTATTTTTAACTGTTTAAGTATAAAATGCTCATTTTAAATTATACAGACTCAACATTTTACGATGTGACTCAGAAAAAATTAAAACCAGATATGTAACTAATTTACAGTATGAATGCAATCAATTATCAGTAAAAGTACTGTAGATACTGGTTTTCGGTAGTACCTACTTTATATTTACCAGTCGAAATTATCCCGCTGCATCTTGTGGGTTTTATCTGTATGTGCCAATTAGGTATCAATGACTCAGAATTAAATAGGTGGTTAAGTTAAGGGGTATTATTGTCCCATTGCAAAGTTCCTTCAAGTAAGTATAAGTAATTATAACGGTAATTGAACCATCCAGAGGCAGCCCAAGCGCGACGGCGCCTACTAGAGGTGCCCAGTGTTGGTATTGCGGCCGAGGAGCAGCGACGCATGCTGGGTCAGGTGCGCGGCTACAACGAGGACTACTACGAGCCACAACATCACATGGTTAACTAACCTGTACCTTACCTAATACACACTCGCCACGGGCAAACATAGGCGTCGCACACATGGTCTAAGAGCTGGCCACGTCAGATGTGACACAATAATGAGAGTGTTGTAGCCAGTCAAGTTAGATTGCATAACCATCCTTGTTGCTAGATCCGGGCATCTGGCAGCTTTTAATGGGTGGAGATCAGAGTTACAGACCAACAAAGTTTTTAAGTTGGAAAAAAGTAATACCGTGATAGGTAAAAACTGCTGAAGTTGTTTCATTTATAGAGAACAAGGCCTATATTTTAACATTAGAACAAAAAACATTGTGTATTATTGCGGATACAAAAACAGTAGGCGAGTAACCAAAAATTACATTAAGGCCGTTCCTCGATTCGGACAAGCCACGCCCATTCGTTAGAGACACGTTTATGGCTCCCATGCACGAAAGAAAGAGATGCAGCGCTCTTAAGGATCAGACTTTGACTAAACTACGATAAATAAGCGAATCTATAAAGTTTTGTCTAATTTTGCTTCTGTGACTTTTTAGAAAAACCAGAATACCATATTTTTTAAGTTATATTGCTTAATCTCTTATAGTTTAAGTAAGCTAAGAAAAATAAGGGGAAAAAGGACCCAACTTCGGATTTTTTTTCTATCGAGGCAACTTTCAGCAATCGGCTTGTGCCAAAAACAAGAGTACCTATATAGTCTAATAATATATATTCGAAAATAAATTCAGCCCCTTTTCCCGTTTAGTCACTAGAGCGTTTGAAAAAACCTATAATTTTTCAAAGTAAGCCCCTTAATACATCATTTGGCACTACTTCCCAAAACCGAAACTATTGGATATTATATAATCTAATTAATTACCTCATTTTTCATAATATTGGATCAAACCCTAGAATTTGATCTCTTCGAGTTATTTGCATTCCTTGACCTCCACCACTTTACAGCTGCCGGATGTCCGTATATCAAACTAACTAGAGGGGTTTCGTTGCTCTCATTATTGTGTCATATCTGACGTGGCCAGCTCTCCGTCTAACACACACACACACACACACACACACACACACTACGCGAGTGCTTGGAAACACAGGTACTGATATGATGTACCCACGGAAAGAATCCTAAGTTGTAAAACTTTTCTTAGTAGAAAATAGTAATTCCCAGGACAAGTAAACGTTTACTAAAAACAAGTAAAAGCTTTCCTTGTTTTTAGTAAAGTTTACTTGACTTTAGTAGATTTTACTTGTTTTTAGTAAACTTTTACTTGTTTTTAGTAAACGTTTCCTTGTTTTTAGTAAACGTTTACTTGTCCTGGGAATTACGATTTTTTACTTGTTTCTAGTAAAAAAAATCTACATGTACCATACCCATACCATACTCATACTCATACTCATTCTCAGCCTCATACACATCATCATACTTATTTCAACGTTAGTGTCATCATAAATTAGAACTGACTTAGTACAGCCGCCGTCAATATATCGGAGCGGTCACGGTACTCAAAAATATCTGAACAAGCCTTGACAATAAAGGCGTTGTTTAGATATTGTGACCACCTTGTCCGCTCCGATATATCTGATTTCGTCTGTACCTGATGACTTGATAAGGAGTTGTATTTTTACACAGTTTTATTTAGATTGACCCTGTATATTTGTTTGTTTATTTATTTATTTGTTTATACGCATCAAATCTTGTAAGTTAAATTTCGACCACTTCCCGGTTGAGCTAAAATTTGGTATACTTCCGTAGTTTAACCTTTTGACCGCCGTCGTCTGATATATGAGACAAAGTGACAACGTGAACGGCACCCTTCATAATTTATGATAGAGGTCAACATTGATAGTTCAATTTTTGACGTATGGCGGTCAAAAGGTTAATGACAATACTACTAGGTACAGTCAGCAATAAAACTGTGTACCAAAAAGACATTTTTAGGTGTAACTTGTTTCAATACTGACTCGTGTTGTTTTGATTTAGCAATCAACACAAATTATGCAGTCGGACCTTGCGCGGACGCGAGATCGAAGGGCACCAGCTGGTGGCGACCGTAAGTCAGATAATTCGAGTGATTTTCCAATTTTTCCATGTTTTGATATAAACTTACCTACAATACAGTTTCTCAAAACTATGGTTTAGCCAGGGTTTGTTTTATTTCAAGCATAGATAGAGAGAATCATACTGTCTCATTCTTACGCTTGTGCCCTCGCTGAAAAAGGAATGAGTACCTATAGCTTATTACAGCCACTGTTATTTTGCAGTTATGGGCCAGCTATACTTAGAGTGTACTTAAGTATTAGTAGGTAATTGTGTTATTTCTACTCAGAATTACGAGCTCTTTAGTTGATACATCAGAATAAAAAAGATCTGTTAAAAAAAATATATATATATATATATTTTTTTTAACAGATTTTTTTTAGTATTTCCTTTGTATTACCACCACACAAAATTTATGGGAAATGGTAATACACTAGGGTTAAAAATTGTGATATTTTTTATCATATTTTCTCGTGACTCTTCAATAACACAACATTGAAAAGCGGCAATTTTTTATAGATCTCTATTATACCTACTTAATTCAGTGATCGGTTTTTTGGATTCGACATGGGGTGAACGACCTCAATCATTATGTTAGTAAGGATATGCCCCGGGAATCCGGGCTTAATGTTGTTAGAAAAGGCAAAAAAATATGTACAATGTCCACTACTCCCCAAAAATATTCCAATCATACGCGAATTTATACGCGACTAAAAAGTTCAATTAGAGTAAGCCACAGTTGTCGCAAAAGGTAATCTCAAAGTCCATGAAACAAGTCGATAAAATGAAAATTGAACCATAGTAACCGAACTTAACGTGGCTACTTATTTATTGGATCGCCTTTGAGCTATATGATCTATGTATTTGCACTTATACGATAACCTGTGACCTAATATTATGGTATAAATTATACAGCTAGTACTATTTATTTATGCAACCTTAGAAGCAAATAATTAGAACTGAAATCCAAAGAAAATAATGAAATGTCAATGTCAAGATTTCGAAGTATTTTTTCCATCATGAATATCATGATAGATGTAAGGTAATACTTTGTGAAGGTTCTAATATATTTTGCTTAATAGAGTGTAGAAATTAGGAAAAAAATAGAAGTTTTTGTCTCAACTGGTTGCCATGTAAGAGTAAAAAGTTCCAGAGAGATAATTTCGTCGTATCAATATTAACTTTTCTACTTGATATCCCGCGAGGGTGAATCCAAAAAACCGATCACTGCTACTTATTCATAACATAATATTCATAATCGTTGTAGGTAACAGAAATTGAGTTTTCGTCGCCATCCATCAAGCAATAAACAAAAATAAATCTAATTGAGAAAATCCTGTACAGTCACGTCTAAAAATATGCATAAGTACATATTAAATTTAATGTGACAAAAATATGTAGCTACAACTTTATTACTAAGGCGTAATATTTTTTTAGATATATGTTTTTGCCACATTACCTATATTATTTATTATGTTCCTGTCCATATTTTTAGATGCGATCGTGGCTACTGAAATTTCGAAGTCGTTTTTAAAAAACTACCATCCTACCTCAAACAACGTATGGCGTGCCGATTTGAAAATAACTGCAAATATTCTCGATCAAAACAACCTACCACTTTACTCTGTTGAAGGAATTATGTACGGCAGAAGCGTTCAGATCAACGGGCCCAATCTACCATCGCCCAAGCCCGACGATCAGGAAGATATCTCGGACTACGAAAGATTTGGTCAAAGTGACTTGTATGGGTACGTAATCATTATTTAACCGTTTAACCGCCTAACGTCAAAGTTTAAACTTTTAATTTTGCACTGTCACAATTTATGAAGGTGTCATTCACGTTATCACTTTGTCTCATAATATCATCAGACGACGACGGTCAAAAGGTTAATTTCGCTACTTTATGATAAGCTTATCATTCTACAGTTCCATTAAACGCTGTAAAAAAAATCTTTTTCTACTCCCGCATTCTAAATTGCCAATAAAATGACTAACATATTTAAAGCGTAGGTACCTATACTGTATCATTTTTATCTACACCCATATCATAAACCCTCCATGATGCGTTCAAAAACCTCACGTTATGACCACCATAAAAAGAGACTGTTTTGTTAGAAGTTAGAACAAATGTCTTATCTGTAACGATGTTATTATTATCAAATAATAAGCAAACATTCGATATCATTATGAAAATCCGGCAGCCGCGCGATCCTCCGACCGCCGGCACGCGCCCCGCCGACACAATCGAGTTGGCCACGGCGGTGCAATCTGTGAATTGGCAGCCATTTTAACAGTTTTAGAACGCGTCATTTAGAGTTTATAATATGTATGTAGATAAAGCAGTGTATGCAACTGTACGTAATTAGGCCTTAAAACACTCGTGTTTTAAGGACTCCTATTACGTAACAGTTACATAAACTACTATTATAAACGTTGTCATAAGATGATTCCTAAAGGATGTTCTTAGAGATTTTCATACAATATAATAACACTGTTGCCGGTGCCCGCCTTGCGCCGGCACAATCGGCCATTAGATTGAAGTTACTAAATTGTATAGAGGCAGCAGGTCATTCGTCGAACTCAATCCTTACCGGCTTGCCTATTGTATACAATATTAACATAATTAAGCTTTTCAATCTCGTACCTTACTTACAAACAACGGTACTCGACTGAAGAACTTTTCATTATGTCACTATTATATAAAATACAATTTTGCATTAACATAACCGACGTAAGTACATTAGGTACATGTCTAATTACAGAAAGTAGGAAAGATACGTAATCTGCCTACACTGATACTAAAGAAAGAACTTTTTTTTAATAAATTAAAGCTATGCTTAACTGTCGGCACCAAATCAGATTATTCATTTTTGTAGTTCGGGGTCCCAAAAAAAGACATCAGCCGATGTAAAGCCTCTATCCCAGAAGTATGTCGGACGTCGAAGATTCGGTCCGAAGGACGTCCCAGCCAAAGCAGGTAGGTATTTTTCCAACCTATTTTTTTTATTAACCTAAAAGTACCTATAATGTCGATGTACCTATATTATTGCGTATGTCGAGACAAGACCTACTTTACAAGCACCAACTTAGTTCCATACAACAATTTGGCCTCACTTTGTAAATTAGCCATTACCAGTCCAATTAAAGGTTGAACTCTTCAAAATTTGGGCACACAAAAGGACAAATAAAAAAATTACAAGGTCAATTGTAGCGAATTACGTATTGAATATAGTTGCAGATTTACTCTTTATTTATAATAACACTCGAATTTCAGTTATCATTAATCATACAAACTTTTGGTAACCAGGACACCTGACACTTTGCACGACATTTTTGCTGTATATTTTTGTGGTACAATACCCTATTATTCGATGTTTAGCGGCTAGTATACCTCTACCAGGATATTTTTTTGTGGAATAAACTTTGGTATAGGCAAATCCTTTTGATTTGCCTTAGTTTAGGCTGATCCGCGAATAGTACCCTACAGGCTCTGTCAGCGACTCAATTATGATCCTACCCCTCAGATCACTATAGAGAAGTGACTACTTACTAATGCCATCAAAACAGTAACAATGAGCTGTGACTTCAGATCATAAGTTCTACGTTCTCTAAAATCTATTTAGGTATATGTACCTATTATATTTCTTTGATCAATCTTCCCCTTGTGTGTAAATTATCGGCTACGCCTACCTATAAATAATGAGTTCACTAAGCATTATTTTTAGCTTAAAATCCTTAAGAATGTATTATTGAGTCATTACTATGGTTGCAAATAGAAAACAAACCAAATGATTGGGTTGTCAACAGTAAATGGCGATAATTACCACTACAGAAAAAAAAGTTATTAAATTAAATTACTAGATTAGTTAACATATAGTCTAAAACAACCGTATAAAATGATTAACTGCCTTGCAAATTTTGAGATTTCGTACTTTTGAAAAAAAACTTACTGCGCGACGTTTTGAACAAAATAGTACATTACACAACTAGGGTGGTAAAACAAAGAAAGGCCGAGATCGCAGAAGTTTGCGGCCCGAGCTGCAAGCGAAGGATGTAAATATGCGATCGAGGGCTTTCTTTATTACCTCCCGCGTTGTGTACATCATTGTATGTCTACACTTGGCCAGAAAGCGTCTTTTATACACGTACGCGCAGCGTGCGGAAAAAGCCACTTTAAGGCCAGGTGTGGCATTGCAAGCTCCTTATCTAAGTTGACTTCACTTTTTTGTGTAAATTTGCGATTTTTGTATCTTTTTGCAGAATAAGTATACCGAGAAAGGTCTCGATTTTACACAAGGAAGCTGTACTGCCACAAGCTTCGCTTTTTGCCTTTACATAATATCTTCGCTTTTTGCCTTTATATAATAGTTATTTTTTCTTTTCGGCTGTTATTCCGTTAAATAGGCTCTGTTCAATATTTTATGCCACACCTGGCCATAAAGTGGCTTTTTCCGCACGCTGCGCGTACGGAATAAGACGCTTTCTGGCCAAGTGTAGACATAAAATGATGTACACAACACGGGAGGTAATAAAGAAAGCCCTCGATCGCATATTTACGTCCCTCGCTTGCAGCTCGGGCCGCAAACTTCTGCGAACTCGGCCTTTCTTTGTTTTACCACCCTAGTTGTGTAATGTACTATTAATATCAAATAAGCATCTTATAAGGGTTTAGACGTTTTTTTGCACATTTTTTATATCCAACACGATTTTTCTAAGGGTTTTAGTGCAAATTGACTTCAGACCTTTAATGTTTACAGCTCGTTTTCATGAAAACACATTGTAAAGTTTGGTACTTTACTTACTAAAGATAAATGGCATTTGCTCTATGACTGACGGCGTGTATAAAAGAAGTCCACAAAATACCTATTTCCGCCGAAATCACTTTTTTGAGACAATGGGGTTGGCAACTGTCAACGGCTTGGCCAGATGGCGCCAGCATAGCTTGTACCTGTCACTAGTATTGTTGTATGGGATTTTGCTTAGGGTCATCCTTGGGTGCATTTCACGAAAAGTGTCGGGTACGTGACGCTACATTTTTAGTACTTCTGGAAATGAGAAGAATCTGATATTTGGCGTGATAACATTTGATAACTCGGCTTTAAGTTTGACGTTATAATTTACAGACTTATGCAGCTCTTTAAGGTAGCTGCCATATGCGTCACGTCATCGACAAAAGTTGACCTTTTCGTGCTCCACTCCATGCTCCCTTGTCAGAAATTCCAAAAAAGAAAACAAGAATTTGACACTTTTCTTAGGACTGACAGGTACAAGCGATGCTGGCGCCATCTGTAAAGACTTTCGACCGGCCAACCCCATTATCCTCCAGTTAGTGCAACGAACAAAGTAAAATTGACGCCCCGGCCGCGTCACGCTTGTGTTTACGATAGTAGTGAGAGTAGGTAATAGTACATTGTTGTAGAGGCTGGAAAGTAAGCTATAGGTGGATCGAGTTAGTTCGAGTAGCCATACTTGCTATGAAAAAAATGCTGCACTTCATGAAGAAAGCATGCCGCTTTGCACAGTGATAGTAAGAACCAAACTAAGCGATTTCACTCGCAGCAGCGGCAGTTTCACGCATTAGGAACAGAGATGGCGCCACTTCTTTAAAAAATATTTTTAAAAATTCTACAAGCTAAACTAATAAACCGATTTCAATTTTCTATATCTCAAATGAAAGCTCATTACACACACCATTCATAAAAAAATACGTAAAAAATATATACTAAATACTTTTGGCAAAAAACGGCATCTTAAGTTTTCTTTTCTTACTCGATTGACAGTTTTTACTTGATTTCTTAAAAAAATTGTATGGAACATTTATATTTTAATGCATATATATATTACTGAATAAATAACAAGTACAATAAAAAAAATTGACATAGATACCTCTAATACTTCACGAAATATGAAAATTTGAATGCGAGTATACATTGATTTATTTATTTAATCTTTATTGCACAAAAGGAAAAAACTTAGAGTACAAAAGGCGGACTTAATGCTATAAGGCATTCTCTACCAGTCAACCTTTAGGCGAAGAAGAAAAATTAAAAAAAATCTTTTAAATAAATTTCAAAAAAATTTACGAGCTAAATATGACCAATTTCAATTTTTAATGTATCAAATGAAAGCTTATTATATTTATTTAAGAATAAAAACTAAAGTTATTATGTTGCTTATTAGATATGGCGAATTATTAGAAAAAAACTTTAGCTTTAAGTGATAGTGATAGATAACAAATCCGAACAAATCTTTGCGTTTACTACTCACGTTGAAACAATAGGTTAATTTGAAATAAAAGACTGTGTACATAAATATTTCTTTATTGAAACTTAAAAAATGTCCTCTTGGGGTTCACCGGAACATGTAGAACTGAAAAATAAAATGTATTTTGAAGTACTCGTACCATTAAAATGCTAAATAATCACTGATCATACATGGACTGGTTGCTGTAGATTACTGGTGAGTTATTTTTGTGCCTAGTTGATTATCATTAAACCTACAATTTTGTGCCACATCTATAATCAGTGCTCAGCATGCATAATAACACTGCATTGACAATTACATTAACTTACTTTTGATTTCTACAGCCACCTTTGCATGATTTACACTGGGCTGTGCAAGGTAAGCTGACGCGACGACACCCACAACGCATAGTTTCGCAGCCAGATTTGCAGCCACAATGGTCCAAAAGGTTTAATTGTGACCAACACTTCTTCGGACATGGATGTATTGGTGTTGTTAATATTATATTTTACGCTATTAAAAGATGAAGGCCTTCAAGAACTATGGTTATTAACAGGAACAGCTAAAAAACTCCGATACGTGGCCGAGCATAGCATAGCTAATACATTCGGTCCAGACAAATCTACTGCACTTCGAGGATTTCATGCTTTTACAGGGTGTGACACAACGTCCTACTTTAATTCAAAAGGCAAAAAATCAGGCCTCAAAACGTGGATGTCTCACCTTGAAATAACTACAGCTTTCGCATGTATTTCAAGCCCTCTGGAAACCCTCACTGAAGAAGTAATGGCTCAGCTGGAAACGTGTGTACCTACATATTTAGTTTTAGTATGAATTGATCCTAGATTTGTGTTATTGTTTTGCTATAGTTAGTTACAATTTGTTTCCAGATTTACGTGCAAGTTATAAGATAGCCAAACGGAACACGTAAACGTAAATGAAGTTCGCAAACATTTGTTTGCTTCAAAAAACAAGCTCGTGTCAAGTCTGCCACCTACATCAGCTGCTCTCTATAAACACGCACTTCGAGCAGCTTATCAAGCGGGCCATATATGGGGAAACGCTCTGAAACCAGAAGTTTCCATACCATGTCCATCTTCTTGGGGATGGACTAAGGAAAACGAGAGTTGGATTCCAGAATGGTCGGCAGTTACAGCGATTTGGTCACAATTAAACCTTTTGGACCATTGTGGCTGCAAATCTGGCTGCGAAACTATGCGTTGTGGGTGTCGTCGCGTCAGCTTACCTTGCACAGCCCAGTGTAAATCATGCAAAGGTGGCTGTACAAATCAAAAGTAAGTTAATGTAATTTTCAATGCAGTGTTATAATGCATGCTGAGCACTGATTATAGATGTGGCACAAAATTGTAGGTTTAATGATAATCAACTAGGCACAAAAATAACTCACCAGTAATCTACAGCAACCAGTCCATGTATGATCAGTGATTATTTAGCATTTTAATGGTACGAGTACTTCAAAATACATTTTATTTTTCAGTTCTACATGTTCCGGTGAACCCCAAGAGGACATTTTTTAAGTTTCAATAAAAAAATATTTATGTACACAGTCTTTTATTTCAAATTATCCTATTGTTTCAACGTGAGTAGTAAACGCAAAGATTTGTTCGGATTTGTTATCTATCACTATCACTTAAAGCTAAAGTTTTTTTCTAATAATTCGCCATATCTAATAAGCAACATAATAACTTTAGTTTTTATTCTTAAATAAATATAATAAGCTTTCATTTGATACATTAAAAATTGAAATTGGTCATATTTAACTCGTAAATTTTTTTGAAATTTATTTAAAAGATTTTTTTTTAATTTTTCTGCTTCGCCTAAAGGTTGACTGGTAGAGAATGCCTTATAGCATTAAGTCCGCCTTTTGTACTCTAAGTTTTTTCCTTTTGTGCAATAAAGATTAAATAAATAAATCAATGTATACTCGCATTCAAATTTTCATATTTCGTGAAGTATTAGAGGTATCTATGTCAATTTTTTTTATAGTACTTGTTATTTATTCAGTAATATATATATGCATTAAAATATTCATGTTCCATACAATTTTTTTAAGAAATCAAGTGAAAACTGTCAATCGAGTAAGAAAAGAAAACTTAAAATGCCGTTTTTTGCCAAAAGTATTTAGTATATATTTTTTACGTATTTTTTTATTAATGGTGTGTGTAATGAGCTTTCATTTGAGATATAGAAAATTGAAATCGGTTTATTAGTTTAGCTTGTAGAATTTTTTAAAATATTTTTTAAAGAAGTGGCGCCATCTCTGTTCCTAATGCGTGAAACTGCCGCTGCTGCGAGTGAAATCGCTTAGTTTGGTTCTTACTGTCACTGTGCAAAGCGGCATGCTTTCTTCATGAAGTGCAGCATCCGGCCAAAAAATGATCATAACAAGTATGACTAGAGGGCCGACCCGCCAGGGGAGGCCCTCGAAGATACGAGTCCACCTATAGCGCTTTCGGCCCAGACATTACATAGTGCTTTTCACGACTACTGTGAGGAAATAAAATAAAAAATTAATTGGCATATACAAACACTTTAATAGATACTATTTATAGGTATATTGACGGTTCATATGCTTTTCACAAGCACGATAAAGTAAACGAGCATGTAACTTTCTGCAAATAAATGCTTCGTTTTGCCATCCTTCCATAATATGAATTGTTCGTCGGATATTATATTGTATACAAAATATCACTGTTCATGGGCCTTCTTATTTAGGACGCGATTTCACTGGTAACAAATTTCTACGCCTGCCTGTGCAGTTTCTTGAATTTCGGTGGGCGCCAGCGTATTAATAACATTTTCTACACTTATTGAACTCATTTTTACTGCATAAATACAACTTTCTTGTTTTTCAGTCAAACATTATCCAATTCAATATGCAATTTTCTCGCTCCACCTTTATTACTTTTTTTTTTCACTTTTAAGAAGCGTTTTACGGTGTTTGCTTCAATCCGACTCAAACGGCTATTAGACATTGCAACCTGCAGGAGGGAGAGGGAGAGGCAGGGTACACAACAGATTGGGCCCTGCAAGTTGCCATGTCTAATAGCCGGTTCACTCCTTACAAACTTTTTTATAGAAAACCACAAACGGTTAAAAAGGTAAAAACGCCTTAAGGGTGATCTGAATGATTTTGACGTTGCTTTTTTTTTAAACAAGTAAATTGGTTCGATAAACAACCTTATTTTATTTTAGAATGAAAAAGTGGTGCCAAAAAAAGACCTTTTTAATGTTTTAAATGATTCTCATTGGCGGGTCCAATGCAATGACATTTCATTGCTGCAAAATAGCAATTCTTGTAGTGGTAGTTCAGATGCTACAGTAATTGCTTACTTTCCAGCTTGGATTTTGATCTTCTTTTGCCACATTTCCGAGCAGGTGGCGTGAAAAATAATAAATTATCGTAAACAAGGTAACTTTTATCTAGTTCCAGAAAGAAAATGGAGAGGTCGAACACAAGAAAGAGATGGATGGAACTTTTCTCCAGGAGGACGTGGCCGGGCCACATATAATAATAGTATGTGTTTGTACCTAAGTAATTTTACGCTAAAGGTAAAAAATTTCTTTCGCCTCAGCAGCAGGAACGAGGGTCTTTTTTACCTAAAAACAGTGAGCAAATTTCAATTTTGCTGCGAGCGTGAGACATAATGACCTTGAAGTGGCCTTGAAATTGCCATATCAATTCAATCAATTTATACACGCGAGATCTAATACAAATTCAAAATACTCTTTTCTAAAAGTGTATTCGCGTTGTCTTTTTCACGTCGTAAGTAAATAGAGAGACAGACGGAAATGTTTTAAATGTCATTCAATTTAATTTAATTTAATTTTAATTCGTATTCTGAATTTTCGATAGCAGACCCCTGACACAGAGTCGGAACGAAACGTTCTGAAACGCGCACGTGTATTTATTTGTAAATATAATTTATACAAATTTTATTCTTTAAATGTTTAACCATACAAAACTTAAAATAATTTACGTTGTTAATTTCAAAATGAAATAAGTATACGCGGAAAAATCGATTTCGGCATCAACTCGTCACACCAAAACTTTGTTCTAACCGGTCATACTGCCGAAAGAAATAATATTTGTTTCAACCCGTCACAAGTAAATTCAGTTCTATTAAGTCACATATTAATTTTGTAGCTATTGGTCACACTGAAAATCTGTTCCTATTCGTCATCCCGTCAATAAGTTCTAACTGGTCACAAGGAGGATACATACCTAAATTTCGCTAAACCCGCCAATATTTCTGAGATACTAGATTCACGCACAACCGGCACAACGCACAAGCTGTTCATGCAGTTTACCAGGATCCCCTAGTCAGATCCCCCAGGGGATCCTGCTGAACTCATGAGTTCACCAGGATCCCCAAAAGTGTTTCTTTTCCAAAAACATTCCCTTCACAACTTAACTAGCAAAATATTGGTGTGACGAGTTGATGCCTAAATCGAAAAATCCCAAGATTATCATGGTAGAAATATTATTACTTACAACAATATCACGTATTGTGATTAAACATAGTAACCGAACACAAATAAAAAAAGTTGGCTAATATCAAAATGGTCGTAGATATATATAATATTATTTATATTTAACATATTTCGATGATTTTAACTTATTATTGAGGTTTTTAAACTCAAATGTAAGAATATTATAAGAAAATACGAGTGAATAAAGTGACGAAGAAGGATGGAACATCTCTCAGGTTGTATTTGTCCATGTTATCTCTGCTGAGGTGAAAAATAGTGTGTTCAACTTGAGAATAAAGTTAATTTACCTCTTGTCTTTTTGAGTCCCGCTCGCTACGCTCGTGATTCTATAATAGTATCTTTCGCTTGCTCAGGACTCAAAATTAGCACTCGACGCAAATATGAACTTTCTTCTCTTGTTGAACAAATATCTATTGCAGGTCAATTCATCCGCTCAACAATTTTAACTGGTGGATTCTTTTCTTACTATATTGCTTCTTCCGGCAGTACCTACCACATTATATAAAAAAATATTCTTATTATACGCCTTAGTTAGGCAGGATATGGAGGACTTGAAATATTTGTAAGACCATGACCATGCAAAATGCCCAGAACCATGCACATTATTGATAGAATATTGTAGCATTGTAGGCAAGGATATGTCACTACGAGTAAACAGGTTACCAGGCGGCTTAGCATGACATGCGTTGTCGCGCGCGACTCCATAGTCGCGCTGCAACGTAAGTCATGCTAGACATACAGATTCGGCTTGCGGGCTGCTCTGAACAAAATGAGAAACATGATTCGTGACGTCACAGTGGACGAATTGAGAACTCGTCGGGATCTTTGCTATTTTTAACCGACTTCAATTCCATAGAAGAAGGAGGTTCTGCGTTCGGTTTGGTGTTTTTTTTATGTATGTTCACCGATTATTCGAAGACGGCTGGACCAATTTGTTAAATATTTTTTGTTTGAAATAGTATTATACTTCACAGTTGGTCCCATTGTCACCAGGTCCGGATCTGATGATGGGATTCTAGAGAAATCGACAGAACTCTTCAATTATAAGCACATCTATAGTGATTTCACTATTTTTAAAGCAAGTCGGCCATTTCCTCTTGGGATAGCGGATCCTAAGTTGGTTCTTTTTTTGTTTTAAATTATATTGTCATAGAATGTTTGTAAATCCACATATTCTGGGCAGTCTCATCGCAGCGGGCCGGGGACGAGCTCGACGAGCGACGTGTGGTGGAGCTGTTCTCCAACAACATGAAGAATAACGCGTCAAAGTCTACCCTTCCGCCCTTCTCCCATGAACGGAAGCTTAAAAAAGACGTGCCGCGGCGCGGGATGCGAAACGTACCCGACAAACTCGAGGACAAGATAACAGGTCCCTTAGGCGACGTTTCCCCGCAACCGGTAAAGAAAAAGGTTAGTTATTTTTTTAGTTCCGTATACATAAGTCTTCTGGGTAAATCGATCTGTAAGCTAGGTAGGATTAACACGGGGTTTTCAAATAGTTCTCTGACAAGCAGTGTCATAAGTAAATGTAGGTTCAGTCGACCAAGAAAGTGGTCTACTTACTTCCATATACCAACTTGTTATGGCGGTAACGGAATGGAATAACAAAAAATGATGAAAATTTCGGGACTCATTGTGTGTCCTACTCAGATCGAAAGAGCTCGTGATTCTGAGTAGAAATCATCTAAAATTTTCCAAATAAAAAAAAGTTGAAGGTACAAAAAAAATGGCCCACCTACACGGAGCGGGCGCACGGGTGTGGGTAAATCAACCAAAAATCCGTCGCACAGATCCGCGCAAGTCAGCGCTGCTCATACTATTGTACCCGATTTTTATTGTATTGTATACACGCGTCTTTTACCTAATAAGCTGTAGAATTCAATATATTCTTTTTGCGTCATACGACTATGGGCTACATCGTATATGGGCTACCAAAATCGATAAGTAGATGAAAACTAGCATTATATAGACTTATGCTTTGGGTAGCATTTACTCGTAATAGTTATATACAGTACTGTACAGTACAGTCTCCATCAAATATATCGGAGCGGCGAGGGTAGGTACATACTATCTGAACATTAGGGTGGTCCTTATTTTCTCTCTTTTGAAAATTTTGCGGGGCATCCCCTCATTGTGTTCTTTGGCATTAAAGATGATAACTGTTTTTTAAAGTTTTTTTTTACACTAGTAGACGTATTAATGTCTGTCTTTGTAATATATGATGTTAATAAATACCACAAATTGTGGTATTTTTTAACATCATATATTACAAAGACAGACATTAATACGTCTACTAGTGTAAAAAAAAACTTGAACTTCTCTTAGTAGGAGAATAAAAATTTTTCCACATGCGGTAGCGACCTCTAAAACTTTTCTAAAAATTCTAAGAAAAAAACAGTTATCATCTTTAATGCCAAAGAACACAATGAGGGGGTGCCCCGCAAAATTTTCAAGAATAGAGAAAATAAGGACCACCCTACTGAACATGCACTCTATCACCATGCAAATAGAGGCCTTGTTCATATGTTTGTGACCACCTTCGCAGCTCCGATATATTTGATGCCGAGTGTACAGATCCAAAATATGTTTTAAGCTATAGGGAACGTGCGTAAACTAAAGCGGGCAGCACAGGACGCTCGTTTTTATTGTCGCGAAGTGCAATGTTACGTTTAAGTTGCCTAATTAGTCCACTAGATAGCAGGACCTACTACGTGCAAGGGTATGTGAGTGAAATATTGGAGGCAGCACTGTCTATTGGTTCCTCAAATAGTTTCAGTTGTCGATTAAGACCAAAAGATGGCAGACTCCAACGCGCACGGTCCCTATAAAGCCATAAATGCCGGTTGCATTAAGGGCCGTTTCAACATGGATTATCATAAATGATTGTGACGATGATGACAATGTGTATCTGTGTAAACCACGTCAGGAAGCGCAGTACCCGCACAAGTTGAAGTACCGGTGCCGGCGCTACGAGCTGCCGACCATGGCCTCGCAGATGAAGCAGGCGGACGCGCGCTACTACCACGGTGCAGGCGCCTACCCCAACATCCCCTTCGTGGTCAGCAAGAGCACTGCTCCCTCGCACAACATCGGTGTTAACATACAGCAGGTGACTATCGGTGTTAACATACAGCATGTGACCATCGGCGTTTACATACAACAGGTGACGATCGGCGTTAAAATACAGCACAAGTGTAGTCACAAGTGTAGGTGCGGTAGTTTTACAGTCTTAAGCCCGTCACAGACAAAGCTATATTATACTAAAATTTATCTGATAGCAAGGTATCTTACGATATATTTTACAGTTTAACGTTTGACAATATTTACAGGTGTTAAACGGCCTTAAAGTCCAGCAACCGTTAACTGGTATTCCACCTACAATAGCTCATCACATGGGTAAGAATAGTTTTTTATCAGTTGAAATCATATAATGCAGAGAACTACAGTCAGCCTTGGAAGAATAATAAATATGGAAGCGTAGTCACCGCTCAGAATCTGCACCAATACTGTCGTGCCAAGGGGGGTGGAGCTATCTTCGTGGTGCCCTAATGTCACTTAATAGGTTTTTGAAATTGTCATGTTGTAGGTAAGTAGGTACATCTGTACAGCAGCGCCATCCCAAAAGCTCTTAGAGTGTCCTGCTTTATTAAATATATACTCTCTGAATCCACTAACTTGTCAAACTTGGACGTATTTATTTATACCTACGTTAACTCGACATTTCAGTTATTTTCGTTAGAGTGTCTACTGCCCAATTAAACTACGTTGACAAAACGTAATTTTGACCAATCACAACACGGCAACTTTTCTTATTGGTGTAATGGCATGAAACCTTTGCAGAATTAAGGTTAATATTGAAATTTCATCTCCACCCCCTTTGGCACCACAGTCTTGGTGCAGGTTCTGAGCGGTGATTAATTACGCTTTCATATTTATTATTCTTCCAAAGTATTATCCCATCCCATCGTTAGCTAATTAGTAGGTACTAATTAAGCGTTATTATTTTCAGGTTTAGGACACGTTTCTACTTTTATGATTCATAACAATTTAGAGGTAAGTATTGTAACAATTTTAGGAATACTGTATTGACTTTAGTTACAAGGGCTTCAATTATCTTATCATATGGTTAAGTATGTACCTATTTTACTTGATTTTCATATATTATATCAACGTGATGCGCAGATGTTGATGAAAATTATATTAGACCAAGAGTAGGCCGTAGTCAACCTTACCTCATCGAGTAGCATAATTTGGCTTATGTACTTAGAGCAATGCACGATGAAAAGTTAAGTATTTAATACTTGGTAACCTGACCTAAACTTGAAGCATTGTGTGTAGTCAGCCGAGTCTAAAATCTACCTCATCGAGTAGCAAATTGAACTTTATGATATTAGAAAGTACTAATCAACCGTTATAACATAATAAAAAATGGTAGCCGACCTTAAACCTGGAGCTTTTGTTATTCAGCCAAGTTTTATGTTTTAAGCAGGGATCGAATACCGGTTTTTCACGGTGCCACGGAAAGTCTGCTCCTTTTCTTTATTAACTCTGAGAACATCTTTTATAATACCATGGTTGCAAGGAATAAATGATTATGATTATTATGATTATGATTTATTTGCCACTTAGATATACTGTTATTAAGTATACCGCTTGAATATTATTTCTCTTCACACGGCAGCCAAGCAATTCCGAGTACCGCGAGATCAACACGATCAAGCTAGGACGGCAGTTGGTGCGGCTTCCGTCCAGAAAGTACATGTCCTACAACCGCGCGCTCAATCTGTACCGCGAGGGCGACGGCATTGTGCCGCGCTTCCTGCGGGCCATCAGCCGGCCACACTACTTCTACACCTCCATGTACAAGTGAGTTCCCTGTGCGCTGTCAACACGATCAAGCTACGGCGGTTGGTGCGATTCTCGTCCAGAAAGTACACGTCCAACAACCGCGCGCTTAATCTGTACCGCGAGGGTGACGGCATTGTGCCGCGCTTCCTGCGGGCCATCAGCCGGCCACACTACTTCTACACCTCCATGTACAAGTGAGTTCCCTGTGCGCTGTCAACACGATCAAGCTACGGCGGTTGGTGCGATTCTCGTCCAGAAAGTACACGTCCTACAACCGCGCGCTTAATCTGTACCGCGAGGGTGACGGCATTGTGCCGCGCTTCCTGCGGGCCATCAGCCGGCCACACTACTTCTACACCTCCATGTACAAGTGAGTTCCCTGTGCGCTGTCAACACGATCAAGCTACGGCGGTTGGTGCGATTCTCGTCCAGAAAGTACACGTCCTACAACCGCGCGCTTAATCTGTACCGCGAGGGTGACGGCATTGTGCCGCGCTTCCTGCGGGCCATCAGCCGGCCACACTACTTCTACACCTCCATGTACAAGTGAGTTCCCTGTGCACTGTCAACACGATCAAGCTACGGCGGTTGGTGCGATTCTCGTCCAGAAAGTACACGTCCAACAACCGCGCGCTTAATCTGTACCGCGAGGGTGACGGCATTGTGCCACGCTTTCTGCGGGCCATCAGCCGGCCACACTACTTCTACACCTCCATGTACAAGTGAGTTCCCTGTGCGCTGTCAACACGATCAAGCTACGGCGGTTGGTGCGGTTCCCGTAAATATGTCGGTATAAACATGTTTCATACCGGGGGTAACTGACACCTCCATATATAATCCCTTTTATTAAAACTGAAAACTGTCTCATATAAGCACTAACCCTTTTAGGTATCAAAAACCTGACCTAAATAAACCCTATTATGACATTGATAAGATAAGTGTTAAATTTAGTGAGTACTTTTTTGTAAACCAGTATATTTTCTCGGCTTCTTAAGCAGTTTGGCTACGACTCGCGAGGACCAGGACGGCGCGACATCGAAGGGCAACAACGCCGCCGCGCAGGAGGCCAAGCAGAGCCTGGCCGAGTACGCCAGCCTATATCGCGAGTACCAGCAGCTGGACAAGGTGAGTCAGGGAAATTCTCGAGACACTCCAACATTTTTTTTCGTTGCCTATATTATGAATGACCCTCTCCTCGTCTCTGCCACTCGTCACTTAGCTTAGCGCATGCTCCCGCCAATCGCTGTAAAATGCGCCAAAATCATCCTGCCATCTCCTTTTTTTTTGGTCTGTAGTCTGTATCTGCCGCATACTTAGACTATTCAACCAAGCGGGACCGGCCATGTCTGTCATTTTATTATACAAAAAAGTCTGCCAATTTTTGTTAGGGAGGGGAACGTCAAAATAGCCATGTCAGATAAACGTCAGCCCATACAATAATTATGACCCCTGGTCATATATTTACGGCAGAGGAAACGCCTGTCAATGGCCGCTCAGGTTCGTTAAATGCTCTAAGGCCGCATCATACGGCTTGTTCGGTCCATTCAGTAGTTAATTTGGCCCGTCGTTCCGGGTGTATGCGGCAAACATATTCAGACCAATGCCACTAGAACATATACAATGATACTTAATATTTAAATATTCAATAATATACAAATGCTATCATCTGAGTTGTAGGTCGGGCCCTGGATATCAGGGCCGGACCACCTTCCTTGCTGGCTAGTGGGAGATTGCTCGAGATTGGAATAAATACGTGGAAGAATAACAGTCAGCCTTTGCTATGAAGTGGGACCCTCTTGAAATATATAAAACGATATATTTTAAATATTTGAAAGGCGGTTCGCGAGGGAAACCACGAGCCTGAGTGGGAACAACGCCGCGACGAGATCTGGAAGGAGTTGGCGTTGCGCGAGGAACGTGTCCGCCAGGTCTGATTTCAAATAACTTTACTACATTTTTGTTATATCCATGGGTGGGGGGACAAGATTTAAATTATTATATTACATAAAATAAAGGGTTTAAGTAACATCGTTACATAAAAGTTACAGTATTGTTTAAGTAGTAAAGGCTAATTCTACACGTGTGTACAATGTTACATAAAATATAAAATATATAAATAAGTATACTTATCATTACATAATTGGACTAAGTCTATAAAACTATCTACTGCATTTTGCTGAGAAAAGACTATATTCTAAGAGATGTATATTTATTTTAAGCTTTACTCTTGCTAAATGCCTTGCGAACTTATCAGTCTTCCCTCGTATGTATGTACATTGTACTTATCCTGAACTGCGCGCACGCGTAGCACGATGCAAAATTCACGCGCGTGCGCGTTGCTACGGCGTAGCAGCTTGTAGCGAAGCTTCGCTTTGAAAAGGTAATAGAGATGGGTAGGGGTGAGTAAATACTGAGTATTTACTCATTACCTATCTCTAAAAAGGTAATAATGGTTTTTCAGATGGTACATGATTACAAGGGATCAGACGCCGACCTGGCGCCGCTGCGCGCGTCGGCGTCCGCCGCCGAGGACGGTTGCCGCCGCCGCTCCTGCTACAAGTTGGGAGACCAGTAACGTTAACACCTATAAAACAATTATAAACCCAAATTTACTCCCACTGTTGGGATAAGTAGAATTTTTAAGGTGAATAGTTATTTTTTCATGATTACTTATGCAAGTTTTTTTTTTTAGTAAAAATACTATTTCAATCTAAGCACGAACTATAACTATGCGAGTTGCTGTTAATACTATAGTAAGTTCAACTTGGACTTGAAATTGATTGTTATATTTAAGAGTGTATACTTACTTCATATAAGACTCAAATATTTGGTAATTATTTTGGAGATTGGTCCTGGCGTTACTATGGAAATGGGCAAATAAGAGATTGGCAAGTCGCTGGTTCAATATTACAGGGTTCGTTGTTACATTTTCAGGGTAGTTAAATTTAGACTTAGTGTCACTATGTTAATTTACACGACTCCATAAAAGTGAAACATAGAACCCTATAATATTGGGCTATCAAAGTGTAGAACACTTAATGAATCAATATTGTTACTGAGACAGACTTAAGTGAATGACGACCATCTAATTTTATAAGTACAGTACAGTTAGCATCAAATAGAAGGATAAAGTCAAAGTGCCCCCCCGATGAAATCTTATTCCTACGAGTAGATATAGTATGTATACACGGTGCCCGTGAGCATTGCGAGAGATTTTAACCACGAATTTCTGAGTTCATAAGGAGTAGTAATAAATGTTATATGAAATAAGATCGATTTCGCCAAAAAAGTTTTTATTTTTTATGTTTTAGATCAATAAAATATGTTATTGGTAAAACTATTGACTAAAACAAATTGGTACATTGTATCCGTAAAAAATGGATTATGCAAAGTTTTCCTTGGCATTTTTATATCTGTCAATAAGGATGTCGAGACTAGGCCCCATAAAGAGTCAAATCGCCACAAAAAAGCGGTTTGCACTAAGTTAAAATAATTTTTTTTTTGTTTGATTGGCAGTAACTCTGAAACTAGGCGAAATCCAGAAAAGTTTATACGACATTTTAATGTCCAATTATGACGTGTAGTATGTATGAGTGTATTCCTTCACTGTTAAAATCTCTCGCAATCCTCACGGGCGCCGTGTTTATGATAAGCTGCTTGTTACTGTTTATTCGATGCTGACTGCCTGGCTTCGTATTTTGTTCCCATGACGTCTAACTATTATTCCTAGCAATAACCTTAAATCAGTCTACAGAAAATTACCCGATTACTCAACAAGACTGAATTAACGAAACAATTAATTTAATATTATCACTACCCGGATAAAACAAAATTAGCTTGAAAATAATTGGGATTATTAGCCAGAATAAAATTATTTGTAACTACATATATTATAAGATAAAAATATACCAAGATCATTCAAATAGTAATAAATACATTGGTATAGATCTTCTTATTTTATTTATATACTTACCGTTTGATGCAGAATACGACTAAAGTCAACTTACTAAAATGGTGCTATTAAAAGCATTGTAATACCTATTCCTTCTATCAGTAAAATCTATTTCACGTAGCATTGTGCGTGCACAAATTTACTGAATCCGATCCTGATTATCCGTATAGTGTGCAAGGAAATCGTAATCGGACAAAAGTAGAGTAAATAAGTACTAAAATAGACAGTTGACGCGAGTGACGCGATTTTTTTATTAAAATCGATTGCGCTAGTCAGTCACTGTTAAGCACTACGTATTGTAGTTTTATTCCACATGTGGGGTGCATTGATGATTTAATTGTTTCAAAAAGTCATAGTACTTATAAAATTGATTGTTGTTTAAAAATAATTTAATTTAATCAACAGTGTTTGAATGCTACGGGAAATACACTATAGTAGCTTATTTTATTAGCAAATAGTCGGCATTTGGAGAATGGACTTTATCGTCGCATCTGGCAATTCTGCGGCTTAAACTCCGCTGAAGTCTTACCAGATTACCATTGATTTCGCAGTGGCATTGTGACTATAAACGACATCTTTCATACTCTTATATGATGTGCAGACCTAGGAATCGATGGGGTAAAATTTTATGACAGATAGGGAGTTCCCATATCGATAAACTCAAGTATCGATACTTGTTCCATATACTAGTGACCACTCCAGGTTTTGTTTGTCAAAATATGATTTTATTAAAAATTATAAATTATAGTTTGGCCGGAGTTTGTTCCACTTCAAGCATAGACAGGGAGAATCATACTGTCTTTTTCTAATGCTAGTACTCTCACTACTAAAAAAGGGATGGGTATAGCATGTTACTCTGACTGTTACTGCGCTTTTGGTTTGCCAGACTATAAACAAAATAATAAGGGTAACTTATATTTATCTAATTATATAAAAAGGGTTTGATAAAGACATAATATTAATTATTTCATAGTACGATGTTGTTTATTACCTAGCGATCGCTTAAAATATGATTTGTCAGAACATTATACTCGTCTTCAGAACAATACTCACAAAAAATATACACAATGCTGGGGGCGATCGCTAGTATAATTATGGAAAAAGCATCGATAATTTAGTTTATCGATATGGGAACTCCCTACCTGTCATAAAATGTTGCCCCATCGATTCCTAGGTCTGATGATGTGGGGAGAATATCGTAAACCAAACCTTGACCTGGACATTAACTTTTTCAACGCCGTTGACGCTTAAAAGTGCCATGAGGTCAGCGCCATGAGGTCATGAGCTGTCATTTCCCTGTAAAGAGCACCCGTAAGTGAAGGACTCTACAGACGTAAGCGACTAGTCAAATGTAACGTCAGTTGACATCCCCACTCCCAACTTGACGTTTCACGCACTTTCACGTTTCATCTAATTTCACGCACGTTTTCGACTAATATTATGGTGCGCTTTTGCAAAGGTGGAGACTATGTGAAGCTAGTTTTTCGTTTAAATAATTTGTTCAAGATTATGTATTTTTGAAATTATGTTGGCGGAACTACAAAGTCATGCGATTATTTTTAAAACTCCATATTGAATACACTGTACCAATCTTGTGATTGGAAAAAAAACAACCAATACGTAATACCATAAATTAGTAACTATATGTTATTTTATACATAAATATATATTAGGTAAGTACTATGTATTATTTACATTCAAAACATTAACAATAATGACCAATAATAATAGGTTTAAACATCTGCAAGAACCTTATAATTACTACAGGTACTTAAAAACTAAGTTAATTTATTAACAAAAAGTTTAAATAAAACGGTAACTATAATTATTTATCGCTTAATTAAGTAACAAGTCATTTTTGGTTAGCGTCCTACTAAAGGTAATAAGGTAGGCATATGTAGTACCCTTACCAGAACCTCGTACACTTTACATGCTTTGGTACAGTAAACTATCAATAGCTCTATTTACACGTGTGCAAGTTGGAGTTGAATAAGTTTTTTAAAATGTCTGAAGTTTTCACAAGAAACAGTACCTAATCTTAAATTTAAGGGTCGGAAAATGGTATTCTATACAAAATTGTGAGACGGTTCAAAATTTTTCTTATGTAATAAATTCCATAAATTAGGAAAGTTTTGTCGGCACACCAGCAAGCTCTATCTATGGCTCATCTATAAGTTAATGATTGATCACTTTTTTCGAATATTTCCCGGGCAGATTCAAAAAACTAGGTCTAAAAGTAATAAGACTAATAAGTTTTCCTCTTTGTCATGCAGTAATCACAGTGTTGAATTGTTTCTGATAAAATTAAAATGAAAATGGCGACTAAGACCAAAACATTCACAACTAATAATGAATCAGTAAAGGCTAAGGGATGATTATTGTATTACTTCTGCGTGAGAAAACATATAGCTACAAATAAACCAAACACATGAGGCACTATTTGAGATTACAATCAAAACAAATATAAAATGTAAGAGACCCTAGATGTAAATGATTAGTGCAAAAGGGTGCCCAAAAGGTTGGCTACAATTTTAAAGTAAGCAAGTAGGCAAAATAAAATTATTATATCAGATTAATAGCAAATGTTTTTAAAAACAAGATTAAGTGAAGTTTCGTCCTATTCTAGGGCTGACAAAAAGAGAAATCGTGTCGAATCTTTGCCGATCTCAGTGATAAGCATTATCAGTAAATAGTTTGTAGACGTACGTTCGGTATCAATCAACTCCAATAAAACTGTATTTTCTTATATTGTGGCGTCATTATCAGAACTTTAATTCATTTTGACTTTACTACTAACTAAATATGGATCACGATCCGAAATAAACAATTTTTATTTTTATTTATTTATTTTATTTTTTATTTACACGCAATGCTACAGGTTGAGACCGCAATCCTAAGCACAACAATTAATTAATCTAGTTGACGCAGTTTACCCTATAGTATATTGCCTATATTACAGTATCAGTTTATTAAAATTTCATTAGACCTTGCGTAATTTTACCGTTTCTTAAAAGTCTTAAGAACCCACACAGTGTGTATAGTTTCTTAAAGCACATTGAACCTGCAAATTGGACTAACGGATCTTTAGATAATCGAACCTTATTGGCTACTTATTTCACCTCCCTCTCTCACCATGAATTCACAATATAATAAATTGATGAGTAATATTTACACTACTTGACTTGTTTGCTTGTTCGTAGCTCTCTGAGCACCAGCGCTCAGTGATAGCTACCCAATTTTATAAAATATCGGTACAGTAGGCCAGACAATATTTACCTGAGAAGAAACTAAAGAAACTATCATCCGGCTAGCCTGTGATTTACTTGTACCTGCTTATTGACATAGGTTCCCATAAAACTATGACGCAGTGGCACCTACACAATCGTAGAGGTGTTTTAACTAATTAAGTAGTCGAATATGGAGGCCATCGACACGATAGTCATCCTGTGTTACTTTACTTCGGTTTACTTCTATTCAGTCGATATGCGGGACAGGAAAAAGGAAGATGGAAAATTATCGATACTTGCATTTTTTATGATATGAACCCCTTAGGTAGTTACTGTCTGGTAGACCGCAGATGATAGCAGACTTGAACCTTTATTTATTCAGCGTATGAAGTGAGGCGTTTAGTTGCGCGAGTCGGTAGAGGAGGGTATGTTTTCTCCGTCGAGCTTGTGGCGCGCGGCGTGCACGTAGGCCTCTGCGGCGATGGTGGGCCAGGAGTCGCGCGCGGCGGAGGCGCCGGCGGCCCACTCCGACGTGGACACCTCCGCCGGCCTCTCCGCGCTTTCTGTCTTCGCCGCGCACTCCAGTGACAGCGGTTTTGGAGTTTCAATCCTATACAACATATATGTAGGATACTTTTATATTTTTGTCGACAGCTGGGAACAGCTTGATGATAGCTTGAACTTTGTTTAGGTTCGACTGTCAAGGTAATTCGGGACAGAGGTAAGCGGAATACCCCCGGATCCTCAACCTTGGAACTGTTAATGTTACTATAGTGTTTCTCTTTTCACTAGGTAAATAAATATATATGTGTACGTACTCTATAAATAAAATATTAATAAATTGTTCTTTGAATGTGTTAGGTAGGTATAATGCCTATAATCATATATGCATTTCTATATTAGGTATATAAATAAACGCAATAAATAAGTTATGTCATGCACTCTTAGATAAAAAATACCTCACGCGTTCTGGTGACTGCATGGCGTCATTCGTGCTCGATATTTCGAGGTCTTCTGCGTAATTCAGGTGCAGTTTGTCACCATCGTTTCGTGGTTCCTTTTCTGTAAATGCAATGCAGCCTACTTAGGTACACGGGAAAAAAAGTCTTCACCCAAGATAAATCCTCTTGGTCAAGACATTATTGTTCCGTATAATTCGTATAAATGTAGGTGGTAACAATTTGCCTAGAAATTGGTCTTGATTCAAGTAAAATGTCTTTATTTAAATAAAATATGTCTTGGACTAAAGATATATAATTAGTCCAAGACTTACTTATATTTAAACAATAATATTCTCGCATTGGTATTCATGGGCTGAAAATATCCTTTTTTTTCTGTGTACAGTCGCCATCAAATATATCGGAGCGGCCAAGGTACTCAAAAATATCTGAACATGCACTTTATTGCTTTGACATTAGAGGCGTTGTTCAGAAATTTGTGACCACCTTGGCCGCTCCGATATATCTGATGGCGACTGTACCTATTGTAAACTGATTGTATTTCTAAAAGGACGATAACCAAATCAAAGGTTAAAATACTCGAATCTACAAAGCTGAGTTAAACTAAATATTTAGATAGGTATATACACTTGCGTTCTTAGCTGTGACGGTAACGCGTTCCTGAAGGTTATAAAAGCTTTTTAAACAGGGTGAGTTATCTTTCGCCTAATCTTCTCACATAATATGTGACAGTAAGGTATCAAAGAGATCAAGGCCATTAACTTTTATCCTAAAGCACCTTTATCCCAGCACGTAGAAAAGTACGTATTTCCACCAACTTCATTTTCTCCACTACTGTTTCCTAACAGGCGAAAATCGTTTTGTTTTTTTTTTGATCTAAGCATGTTCTCATTTCAGTTACGTTCGCACTAATATTTATAATTAGGTACTAATATAAATATATAATATATATTTGTATTTATAATTTGTTGTACGCCAACAGGCAAAACACAGGGTTCTGTGCCTATGATTATATAAAGACCACGACTTGTACAGTCGCCAACATATATATCGGAGCGGCCAAGGTACTCAAAAATATCTCAGCATGTACTTTATCGCCTTGACAATAGAGGTGTTGTTCAGATATTTGTGACCACCTTGGCCGCTCCGATATATCTGATGGCGACTGTACCACATGTGTCTTACAAATAAAAAATTACTATATAAGTATATGCACAACGTCAGTTACAAACGAGATGCAGAAATCTAATTAGGATCGTGTTACCGTCGAGGTTGATGGGCTGGTCGGGCCAGCCGAGCGAGTCGCCCTCGACGTCGACGGGCTCGTCCTCGGCGTCGTAGCGCGCCTCGCGCGGGCGCTCCTCGCGCCGCTCCTCCTCCAGGTCGTAGCCCAGCATGCTCTCCACCGTGTGATGCCGCTTGCGCGTACGCAGCTTCAGTCGCCGCTGTCGGTTGGCGCGTATACGCTGGTACGTCTGTGTGAGGTAAAATTTAGGGACTTAATACTATCTATAGTATCAGAAGCAATTTTTAATAGGTTCACAGTCTGATGAGGCACATTAGCCTCATGGCTGGTTTCACTGGTACGTCTAAGCGGCACATGTGTTCCATGAGTGGTTTCACTGGTAGGAGGTGCATCCAAGGTCTAAGCGGCACATATGTGTCTCATCACAAGGCCAGTGATATAGGTAATGCAGTTTTTCTTTTGATACCAAAATAATATATTTTATTATGTATTATACTAAATTACTTTTATTTATGAACTACATTTAAATAACCAATCAAATTACATAGGCCTGCGATGGCAAACTTAAATTGAAATGCTTGATAAGATAAAACCAGGTGTGATACTATGGGAACGAGTCGAAAGAAAGCTGACACTACTTCGGGACTGTGAACCTGTTAAGCTATTAGTAAAGGTGCAGTACTTATGGCAGGAAATGTTACGTACCGTCCAGCATGCGTAGTTGTCCTGGTGATGCAGTGTGTGCGCGGGCAGCGCGGCGTCGCCTGGCAGTGCGCTTACGCTGTACAGGTGCTGCAGCTCCTGCAGGAAGTGTCACGTACCTCCCAGCGTACATCTTCGTCCTGGTGACGTAGTGAACGCGCGGGCGGCGCGGCGTCGCGCGGCAATTATGCTCATGTTGTACAGGTACTGCAGCTCCTGGAAAAAAAGGCACGTACCTCCCAGCGTGCGTCCTCATCCTGGTGATGCAGTGAATGCGTGCGCAGCGCGGCATCGCGTGGCAGTGCGCTTATGCTGTACAGGTGTTGCAGCTCCTGCAGGAAGTGTCACGTACCTCCCAGCGTGCGTCCTCGTCCTGGTGATGCAGAGAGTGCGCGGGCGGCGCGGCGTCGCGCGGCAGTGCACTCAGGCTGTACAGGTGCTGCAGCTCCTGCAGGAAGTGCGCCTGCGCCACGCCTGGACCGAGCCGGGTGCCGCATACCCCACATGCAGACTTCCGCTCCCCATCCGCTACAAATATTCAATTTTAACCCATATTGATTGCTTAAATTTTATTGTGTTAATGCAGAATTTGTGAGTAGTATGTTGTGAGTTCATTGTGAGCTCTAAGTTATAAATAAATACATTCTTTTTTTTTCTAATAACATACTTTCCCTATATCCTGTCTTTCATATGCTTGTTGTCCCTATTCTATAATTCGTTACTTAATTTTTAGATTATTCAGGATCATGTACTTGAAACATAGAGAAAACTTACGGGAGAAGAAATCGTGCGAGTCCGTGCAGGGTGCGGTGGCGGGCGGCTCGTCGTCCTTGCAGGGCCGCGGCGAGGCCGAGGCGGCGGAGCCCGGCGAGCTGGTGTCGTCGCGCGGGTAGTGCCGGTACAGCGGCGGCGTGTTACTGTCGTCGCGGACGCTCTACGCATTACCACATTTATTTAGGTAACATTTATCGCGTATACACATGTACCATCGGGTTTGGAATTGCATTACCAATTTATGTATGAATTCATTGATAAAATTGCCATGCAATTTTGACCCCGATAGTATAGTACGAAGGGTTATTGGAAGATGTGGAAGATGCGGCGACTTTCTATAAACCCGAAATTGTTCTACGAAATTACTGAAAGAATCTATACGAAATATAGAAATTGTAAATTTAGAATTCCCATAAAATATATAAGAAGTTTAAAGGTTTTCATGTGATTCTTTTTCTATTTTGGAAATTTTCCTTACAGCACACCATGCAGTAATGGGAAATTTTTTGGTATATTTCTGGTTGTTTTAGGAATCGTGCGGTTCTTGTATTTAGGTTATGTGGTTCTAAAACAACCAACGATTTTAGGAGAAATCCCAAACAATTGGCAAAAGTAGAAGTCTGTTAAAATAGCTAGTAATGGAGTTACCTATAAAAAAAATATTTAAATTTGTAACCACAGATTTTTCCTCAACGTACGGATCAAATCAAAATAGTAGGTTAAATAGTAAAATTATTCTAAATTAGATACGTACGCCACACATATGCTCTTGTGGCACAGACGTGGACCGACTAGGACACCATGGACTATCTTGTCAAAAAAGTGCGGGCCGTTTTTCAAGACACGCGTCGTTTAACGACATAATCCGTCGGTCTCTTGCCACCATCAATGTGCCTGCTCTTCTTGAGCCGACTGGCATTATCAGAGATGATGGCAAGAGGCCTGATGGGGTGTCTTTGGTTCCTTGGAGCCTGGGACGGATGTTAGTGTGGGATGTTACCTGCATAGACACACTGGCACCGTCCCACCTCCAACGGACTAACGTAAAAACGGGCGCAGCGGCGGAAAGCGCCGAAATTTCAAAACGTAACAAATAACTGGTGACCGAAGAGCTGGCGGTTTCCTCGCACAGCGTATCAGCATTGCGATACAACGAGGAAATGCCGCCAGCATCCTTGGTACAATGCCGCAAGGGCCTAGTTTAGATTTGAGCTAGTTATTAATTTAGTTTAGTATTTGTACTGTAGTACCTCTGTATATTTAGTTATTTATGCTACAAGTGCAGAAAACAAGTAATTGCCGAACGAGTGGCGGTGTGAATTAAAACACGACCGAAGGCAGTGTTTTAACACCGACACGAGTCGCAATTACTTGTTTTATACAAATGTAGCATACAACATTTTACAATGCATTATGCGAGGAAATAAAAGACCTAAAATACCTGTGTAAGAAAGAGGCGGTTTGTTGCTTTTGGTGGTTCTTGTAAAATCTCCGGTTGCGTTAAGCATTTACATCACGGCACTTCAATTTATCACTTATTGAATCCTAAACTGCACAAAGATCGTATAATCGAGCATCTCACGAATTTTGTTTACAATTTTTAACCAAAGTCATGCAACGTAACATGTAACTCATTAACATAAGTTCATGTAAAGAAAACATTTCCCGCGGTCAGCCAAATCTTGGGTCAAAACATTAACGTAATAAAATAGATTTAGGTAGTAGATTTAAATATCATAAACCAAAAAGCAAAGCAATGATTATTACAATTAAAACCAGTAAGTATAAAACATAAGATATTTTTAGGGTTCCGTACCTCAAAAGGAAAAAAACGGAACCCTTATAGGATCACTTTGTTGTCCGTCTGTCTGTCTGTCTGTCTGTCAAAACCATTTTTCTCAGGAACGCGGGGAGGTATCAAGCTGAAATTTATACCAAATACTTAGGTCTATTGTCCCTTGAAGCTGTGAAAAAAACAAATTTAAAAGCCAACGCAATCAAAAGATACAGTCGTTTATGCTGCAAATTTTAGAGTTTTCGGCACTCGCAAAACCTACGGAAAAATTACGAAAAGTAGATTTTTTTTGTAAAATCATACAAAAAAATATATTTTAAATTTTAAACTTACTACCAATTTTGTCGTAAACGCGTGAAGTTATTAAATTGAAATTCATGTTAAATACTCAGGGCTATAGTACCTTTCAGATGTAGCAAAACCAAATCTTTATGTCAATGCAATCAAAAGGAATATTATCAATTTAAGTTGCATATTTTGAAACTGAGTACTCGCGAGAAACTCAAAACCTAAAGGGTACTTCCCGCAAGCTCAGAATCTTTAAACTTGGCACGAAGCAACTTCAAATAGCAAAGACAAAGGAAAAATTACGAAAAGTAGAAATTTTTAGTAAAATAGTACTTAAAATATTTTTTTTTATTTTAAACTTACTACCTGTTTCCTCGTATTAACGCGTAGAGGTATTAAATTGAAATTCATATCATATACTCAGCTCTATAATATCTTTCTGCTGTAGCAAAACGAAACTTTCATGTCCACGCAATCATAAGAAATAGCAATTGTTTTAGGTTTTTACGGAACCCTCGGTGCGCGAGTCCGACTCGCACTTGGCCGGTTTTTATTATAAATGTTCATGTCCAACGGTCCGAATTGAACAAGGAAAACTTATGTAAGATAAAATATGTTTTATTATTATTACTAATATTGTATTTTAATCATATTTCAAATAAAATAATACAAAACCAGGATGTTATACTTTCTTTTTGCTTTGGTTGTCTTTATTTTTAATTGAATTGATGTAAAAAAAATACAAATACCACGATATTATTTTTTAAACATTAGTTTGGACCAGACGTGCAGACCCAACTAGCGGAGCGCAGACATGCGCGTTGGACGGTAGCGAGCGGTCCTAATTACACCTGAGACATACTCGAGATAATTTTTTTTAACAATATTTTTGTTTATAACTTACCGGAAAATACATAATTCATTCTGGTTTAATACAAATAACAATTATTTCAGGACATGTTTCCTTTATCTAAGATATACTTAATTAAATGTTTTAAATTAAGGTACCAACGTAGAGGACTAATATTTCGTTAGGAATCAATAACTCGGGTTGGACTCGATAAATGGAAAATTAAAAAGCTACTTTTCCGCACGGGTGCGGAAAAGAAGCACTTTCTATGCATGTGTGGACCTATACAAAAGAGCACTTTCTGAGCATATGCATTGTAAATAAATGTTTTTCACACTTTATTATTGAAATTAGATATATGTCTTATCCACTAAGTAATCTATTGGGCTGGTAACGCACACAGATTATATTGAATAGGTAACACATACCCTGAGTGCTTGCCCGACGGATTGTCCGAGAGCATACTGCTCGCCCAGATGCCTGGCGAAGGCCTTCCCCGGGTACAGCGGGTGGAAGGCGCCCCCGATGGGTCGGAAGGCGCCGCAGCCGAAGCTCTGCAGCGCGGGGTGCAGGAACTGCGGTGCCATGTGGTGCAGGAACCCTTCCATTGTGCGAAGGTACTCTAAATGCATAGAAACATTGTTATAGAGAACAGCTACCCACATCATTTTTTCTCGCATGCGTGATGTGGTAGAATAAAATGAAGTTATAGTTCGTCCGGAAATATAAGTGCGGTAACTATGACACTTATCTTTCCGCGCACACACACGTATCTAGGAAAATGTTAACAGCATACTTATTTCATTTATCGTTGTCGATGTGTCATAACAAATGAACAAAACAGTAATTAACAAAACAAAGTTGATTTTCGTAGACAGGTAGTTATTTTTTATACCTGGCGTGTTGAATAATGGCTGGAAATGGTGAAACTAACTAAAACAGTGTGAAATAAGAATTTCAAGTATAAATTATATTTATTGACAAGATATTAAAAAATGTTTCATGAACATATAAACTACCATTAAAACTAAAAATAAACTACAGCTAACAAAATCTTCAAAATAAATTAATACTAAACTAAACCTAGAAAATATAAACTTACAAATAAAAAAGGCTCCAAATCAGTGCCAGCTGGAAGGGTTCCCAGAAGGCTAGCAGCATTGCCACGCTGGACAGCAATGCCGAAGCGTTGGGCAAAGTATGCCCCAGCCTTCTGGTCACCCGTTGCGTCAATCAGGCCCTTGGCTAGCTCTTTATAGATGCCATGCCATGAGCTCCTGACTAGGAGGACCGTGGGGACACTGGGGACTCCCACGGTCCCAAGTGAAATTAAATGAATACCTAATTGATATTCTGAACAGTGATATAAAAATTTGCTTAAAACTGTGAAATTACGGTCACTAGTACACATAGTTGCGGGTGGTTCCTTCTTCTAAAAGAAAGTAAAAAATGGTAAATTTTAGCCAAGTTACGAGCACTCCACGAAACAGTAATAATTGTTTGTTTAAAGAGCGGTAAGTATTACGTGCTCAATGCGGTTAGCATAACACTCGAGTCCAGTAGCTGATGGCGGGCTTAGGATTGAAACAATAAACGCCAACCGTTTTTGTGACTGGCATTGTTGGTGGTCGCTATCAAAGACAACTGAACTAATAGACGTGCAAAGTTAAAGAAGAATAAACGTCAAATAATCTATTATACTTACGAGTACGAGTATGCTGACACAGATTATTATTCTTGTAATCCTATTAAATTCACTGTATGCACAGTACAATCAACTTTAATTCATTAGTACTACTTATTTTGGTAAATACCTAAGTATACGCTATTCATCATGATGTCCAGTAGACTAGACATGTAATATAATAGTTATTTGTTATACAAGAGGTGAAAGTTGTATTTTACGTGCGAGTGTTATTTGAAACACGAGCTAGCGAAAGGATTCTATTATTGACCACGAGCGAAGCGAGTGGTTCAAAAATAGAATCCTGAGCGTAGCGAGTGCTTTAATACACGAGACGTAAAATAACTTTCACCCGTGTATAACACAAAACTTTTCACCTCACTACAGCGAGGAAAATAAGAAAAAGGGTGCATTTTGCTCGGTTTCCCGTAATTCCTCAGGTGTTTAATACTTCTTCATCACTCGAATCACTAATTTTTAACAAAACAACCTAGAAAAACATGCGAATATTTAACGTTGATATGATGGATGAATTGAAATGAAAAGTTTTGACGTAAAAGGTTTTATTAAATGTCAGATGCGTTTTGTTCGTACGTAGACTTATTCGATGTCAGAACAATTTATCCGTTTTTACAAAAAGAATGAAGATTAATGTTGAATGCTGATATTTATGAATTAAAATAAAGTTGTAAGACTGTATTAAGTGTTTTTACTCGATGCAATTCATTAATTGCGATGTTAAAAATTCTGCAGTTTTAACGTTTTACGTTTTGTTAGCTGTCAAATGTCACTTAAGCCACTTGTCACTTATGTCAAAACTCTTTCACCACATGTGGATAAAAAGCGATTTTCACAATAGATATTAAACAAACAAAAAGGGCTTTCCGAGCTAGTGAGGTGAAAAGTAAATTAATAACGGATTATGAAGTTTCCCTACTTTAAAAAGTATGTATATTTAGTATTTTTTTTCGTACTCAAAATCTAGGCAGGCTGCTTAAAATCCATTACTGTCTACATATTGTGCTCTCAGAAAAATACTTAATTATTATCACATAAACACAACCCACCTATTCAGCCACCCAAAATTTTCGAACATCTAATAATTAAGTACTAACTACCTGATTAGTACGGAATAGTCAAACGCTCGCGTTAACTATAACAATTCAGGTAATTAGTTGGAGTAACTCTCGCCTTGGGCTTATCCTTTGTGCGTTAACAATTATTGTCCATAGCTGTACAATATATAGTTATATTCTATCGTTAGTCCCCTAATTAGTCTTGACGTCAGTGCCTAGTTGATTTGACAAATTAGCATTCATGCTCTAGGTAATCAGGCTATAGGCAAATATGGGGGCATCTTACGCCTTTGACGTGCGTTTTGTCGCGCGCTGAGCAACCGCATTGTTGACCTAGTATCTCAACTAGGCAGTCTCTGGCTTTCAGATAGCACTGCTGTAAACGTATCTACGCTTAAGAATTCGTATCGTAAGTTACCAGTTATTCAGCTTACAAAATTATCCATTTTCATTGCTCTGGAGTAGGTATAGATACCTAAAGCTTACCAATTGACATATAGTACCTACCTAATTCATTAGAAATCGATTTATAACTTTATTTCAAATAACTAAAAAAACTTTTGAAGTTTTGTGTTTAAAAGTTTTTTTATCGATAGATATCATTAAAAACAAAAAATAAAAATCAAAAAATAACTACTAAATTTGAACTAAGATACGAGTACCTATAAGTCCTATAACTTAAAGCGATATCGATATTTAAAATAATTTGAGCGGTAGATTATAAATTAATTACTTTTTTTAAATTCTCGGCCTTTAAACTAAATTAATTAAGTGCGATAAAATTACATGCCATTTGTTAAATTTATAATTTGAAATACTAATCATTAAAAATGGTTTATAAAGAACTAATTAGTATTTGAACATTGATTCCAAAGGTATTTTTACCTCTTGCTTTGTTTCTATGGTTACACCCGGTGAATAATAAGTATAACAACCAAATTCCAGGCAATTCAGCTTTTACAATATGTATCATGTGGCTAACTTAGCTAATCTGTTGTGTTCCCGGCTTTACCTATCTTGGCCAGTTGGCGCTCGTTACATGCAGCTACCATTCTATTGTGGTTACACGTAAACACTGAAGAAAAGAATAGTATGGCCGGAACTCGCGCTAATACTACTAACGTAAACGTTATGAAATGATACACATGGTGCATTAGAACGTCTTCTCCAAACGCAATCCTGCGTATGAGTTAGAGGTAAACTACCTACTAGTTTTGTATAATTGATTGGTTTTGATCGAAACCCATATTCATAATGCATTTTAATTTTGCATTTAGACTGATTAAAAACAGTAGTTTGTTGGTGAATATTATAAATCATGTATTTTTTAAGTATACCGTACCGAGACAAACACATTTCACCTATTGAAATAATAATATCGATTATTAATAATCGATCACGTTACCACAAAAAAAGACACAAGTAACAGATATGTCATATACTTTTTTTATACTATATAAGTCCAGTCATATTCGATATTAAATAGAGACCGATTAGAAAAACAATTGGCAGTTATTTCGATTCTTTTGTTTTCCACACTATAATACATATACGTAAACAGCAAATCATCCATCCGGCGTTTCCGTCTGAACGGACATCAATATATCAGATTGTAATAGGCCAATAAGCGGGCAATAAAAAGGAGCAGGCAGCCGTTGAAAGAAATACGGTCCTGATTTATGCCCGATAGGAATGCGCACCGCCCCCTTTTCAATAAGTCGTGATAAGAATCATTGCTACTTGCATCACTGGGGTATGCAATTAAAAACAGAAGTTCCAAAAAAATCGGCATCGTGCTTATCAGGTAAATCTGTTTATAAATTAATGCAAAAGCCTGAAAGTATACGATCCCTGAATCCCCAAATATCGGCTAATTGAATTGCCGACGGAAGCGTGTAAGTAGTGGTCTGGATTGCTATGGTTATAAGGTTATAATTTTTTTAACCAACTTCAATTTCATAGAAGGAAGAGGGTTACCGAATTTCGGAAATTCGCCCACAGCACTCGTGTTTCCATAGCTAGTGACCCGGAGAGAACTATAGTGGGTCGGCGCCGATAAACTTGGCGTCTTGGCAAGTAATGTCAGATTTTAATTGTGATTTTTCTTTATCTCAATTGAACATACTTACTGTGTTTTTTTTTAGTATACATACCAAAAATTCTAAAAATACTACTTACCTACTATACACATTGCTGTCTAAAAGCAAAATACATATTTTCGCGATTCAAACTAGTATGTACCTACCTAATACTTGATTTTTAACCGACTTCGAAAAAGGAGGAGGTTCTGAATTCGACAGTTTTTTTTTTTTTTGAATGTATGTTAGGTACTCGATATCTCCGTGAATCGTGAACCGATTTTCAAATTTTAATCGAACGGGTATACCCCTAGATGGTCCCATTGTCACCAAGTTGTGGTCTGATGATGGGATCCTGGAGAAATCCAGAGACCTCTTCAACTATTATAGGCACACCTATAGTGACTTCATTATTTTTTACAGCAACTCGGCCACTTCCTCTTGGAATAGCAGATCCTAAGTGAAGTCGGTTCTTTTGTTGTTTAATTTAAACATAATATACTTATCTATTTATTTTATAGTACATTATGATACAAGTTGCTAAGTTGAGGCGCTAATTTTTTTGCATTCACGCGCACCTTGAGGCAAAGGCGCGAACCTACTGTGACAAACAGCCAATACTAAAACATATAATTTATTGTAATACACAATAAATTATATGTTTTAGTATTGGCGAGTGAAATAATTATTTTTCACAGTAGAATTTTATAATTTGTATTCTCTCGTAAATATGTATTTTAACTTTTTTTGCAATACAAACTCATAATCAGTTTAAAAAAAATACCCACTTAAAGTTCATCGCTCCGTCTGCGTACTATAAGACTTGGTACTAGAGTACAAACATCACTTTCACTTGATCTGATTATTGCACTCGTGTTTAAAATTAAATTAAAATTAAATTAAATTAACGTTTATTTCAGGCAATCGAAGGCCCATATTTTGTTAGTAATATACAGACTTAGAATAATTAATTTTAGTAGGTAAACTATATACAATTATTTATGATATAACTTAATCGCAAAGAACATGACCGGATGAGCACTAACCTTTCGCTACCTCTACGGAACTTCACTACACAACTTGTAACTCCACTAGTACTGTAGTACTTTAATATTCCACCGGATTATGAGCCTAAAAGCAGTGGAATAAGAACCTCGTTACAAGAAAGTGTGTTGAAAAATATTTTTTCCTCCTACCACCCAACCTATACCTACCCGTCTAACTAAATCAACTCTACCTATATCTTTTCCGCCGCTGATAATTATTTTTACACTATTTACTTTAATTCTTTTGACGTTTAACATCAAAGGTCTCAATACATCTTAGCGGCGGACCACATCATACGTATATCACACAAGAACACACATTCGCTTTGCAGTAAGTAAATATGATTTGGTATTACCATTGACTTTCAACAAAATGATGACGTATTCCCATTATTAACCCGGCTTCTCTATTTCTGGACAGCCGTTGAAGCTGTTTCTGAAAATTATAGTTTTGTTTAACATATGATTCACCATTTAACCCAAACCTGATAAAACCATTATAAACATATAATTAATTAATAGGATATTAGAGAAATAGTTATACATGCTGCAAGTCACTGCCTACTAATAAGGCAGGCTTTACTGTTGTCTTTTTATAGTAAATTACAGTTTGTTTTTTTTTGTTTTATTTTTCGTTTTTGATGAGTCATATATACTCGTTCAGAAAAATCCAGAGCTGTAAGGGATTAACGTCTTATCTATTGTGTGCGAACTGCCACCGCACGTGCCATAATGAAAAAAATGGTTTGGTTACACGTTAGCGTTGATTGAATTTCTACTATATAGACGACGCAATAAGATTCAATATGAACTAATACAAAAAAGCCCTAAATTCTTTACGGTTGCAACCAGCGCAGGCGACTCAAACGCTCTGGGACCAGCGTAACTTGAAATCGAGATCCCAAATAGATATGCGTAATGCGGAGGGCGCCCTTGCACAGGTACTACGAGCGCCCGGCTAGTCAGCTCTTAGGCGGTTATCACACTGCTGCGGATCCTTGAGAACTTATAAATTTCTTTCTACGTCACCAAGATGTCTCTCATGACTTGTAATGTAACATAACCCGTAGATACTTAACAATTAAACGTTTGCAATTTACACAGAAAGTGTAATTTTAATGTCGCTAAAATAAAAATACCAAAAATCTAATTCAAAAATAAGGAGAGGTATACATACAAGAAACTTGATTTCTTTGTCAATTGGCCACGTAAAATCTCAAAATTGGGACAGAAAAATTGAATATTTTCTACTAGTATTTATACTTTATTTTAATTATATGATTATATTATATTGAATATTTTATGATTTGTAATAAAAGTATTTGATTACTATTGTGTTAAAAATACATTTAATTAGGGACATAAAAATACTATGTATAGCAAAATAAACTTATAATAAACTTATATATAAATCTAAAACAAACAAAAATAAACTTAATAAATATAGAACTAAAATAAAGTTAAATATAAAACTGAAATAAACTTACAATTAATAGATTCAACCCTAGTTGCCTCAAAAGGTCATGGTAACCAGAAGGGTAGCGTTGCCTCTTTGGATGACCAGGCTTATCCTCTGGCTTTTTTTGCCTGAGGCATCCACGAGGCCCTTAGAGAATAGAGATCTCTTTGTAGAGATCTCACGCTGGGCCCGCTTGTTCCTAATAGTGTCCTATTATTGTATTTGTAGTTTAGGCCCCGTATTATTAGAGAAAAGAGAGTACCGAATAGTCATTTGGGCCTAATTTCTTACATAGTAAAATATATACAGAGTGGATCGGAAAAAAAATGCCGTGCCATTTCTGAGTTTTCTTTCTTTTTTGTGCCAATTTAGAAGCAGTATTTATTTTATTATATTTTAATAATCTGTATGTACAATAATACAAAACATAAATACAATCATATTTATATGATGAAAGAGCGTTTGCAAGTTTTCGTCTTTTTATTTCATCATACACACAACTCTTTGAAAAGCGTCTTCTGCTAGAATTTATGAGGTTTTTCTCTCAAACATTGTTTTTTGTTATAGTTTGATGTACTATTTGATAACTTAATAAATTGTCTGTCTTCCACTTTTTTAATTTGGCTTCATTTTGTGGAAGTTACATGGAATTTTCACTTTTGCATATTTGCTTTTTTCATAGAAAACTGTCACCCGTAGAAAAAACACTGTCAAAGGTTAGATCAGAGACTATCAGAGAGTAGTAAATCCAGTGAATAAATGTAGCTTCTTGTAAGATTAAATTCTTAAAAGTATGAAACGGGTTGTAAAATGGATATACAAATGTGGCATTGTAGCAGATGTCGAGTGAAGATTGTCAAATTATGTTGTTCAAAAAGTTAAGAAATATGTTGAAATAAAAACGCGCACACTTTAATATGCTCACACATTTTAATATGATTGTATTTTTATTAAATACTATTGTATCACGGATATAAAAAAATACTACCTCAAACTTATCACTACGTACATTAAAAAATATACGAGATAGTACACGGCTACTTTTTTCCCGAACCACTTATTAAGTATATTATTGTGAAACTATAAAAAGAATGTTGCAAATCATCGTAATTAAATTATAATGAATATTTTAAAATATTTTCCGGATAATCAGATAATTAATTGCCCTTACCTAAATTACATTTAAGAATATTATGTACATATTGCGATAGTCGGGCGCTGTTTTAATTTTCATTAATACCGGCAACGATCCCTGGACGCATATTAATTTCAAAAGAACCTATGTTATGAATTAGGTAGTAATTAACATACAAGTGGCTCAACTTTAAACTTGCACGAAATTACGTTTTTACGTAAATTGTGTTCAATTCAATTAAGACTGCCGAATTCTATTAAAACAATATTAGTATGTAATACCAGTAAATAACAATAATAAACCAGAGAGCTGTTATGAAACTTACCTCGCTAGCGCTGGCCGCGGTGCCGAGAAAACGTCAGGGAAACTGCGGGAGCCCGGGAAAGCTTCACGGAAACGCGCACTCGACGTGGCGGGGCAGCGGCGACTGCCGCGGCGCTGCGCTGGTTGGGCGGGCGGCCCGAGGACACGCCCCACGTACAGACAAAGCCACACTTACCATTTACTGAAAAAGTCTTCAAGCTCCTCTTTACCTGGATTATAATATTCTTTAAATCAGCTTTAATTATTGAAAAGGCTTGGTGACATTTTTTATATCATGATATTTTTTTAAGGGAGTGCCTGTTTAATGTTGATATATTTCATTAAAATTCCAATTGTTACTTAAATTCTTACTAATACATTTGGTTTAGAGTACGGTAGTAGTATATATAGTTGTTTTTGATACTGGATACATATATTCATTATACACATACTTTCATGAATCAAATCAAATCAAATCAAATAATTTATTTGTCAGAAATACGGTTACAAGATCTTGTTCAATTAGGTCGCCTTATTAGGTATACTTATAACTCTGAATATCTACGCTAAATCCTTTCGCTGAGATTTTACTATTCACCCAAACAAGTAAAAAAAACAGCTAGGGCGGAGCATTCCGTGTCCGACCACTCCCAGTCCCAGCTGTGTACCGCCAGAAAACAAATCGATCCATTGGGGATTTGCATTACTTTTAATCCAGCTTATTCGTGGCTTACTAGCGTTATATCAGCATCACTTACCGTTGATACCTATCTGTATAAGATATGTACAAGCACTCTTGATTGCTATACACGTTTTGACTTAAAGAAATTATACTAAGATTTTTTTAAAGAACTTGATTATAACAAATTGGCGTTTGGCGTATCTACCTAACTAAGCTCCAAATACCAGAACTCTTCCAAAAAGCATAGCTCGGGTTTATAACATGATGATGTGTTAGACTTTTTGAGAGTCCGAATATAGGTCCACATTACCTTGAACTTACTTGGCAGGCATATGGATATCCATTTTCGAATCCATGAAAGCTGTGAAAATGCTCACCATCATGGGCTCTCCTATCATTAAATGACCAACAAACACATACCTGTACAGATTGATGCCACATAAAAGTATGTACCTAATAAGGCTTACCATAAAGATTTTAAGGCATTAGCACCCAGAAGAGACTTTTTCCTAAAAGCATCCTCAATATAATTCCATCAAACTCTATCTACCTTCTTGGACTTCCGAAAATCCTTATTTATTTAAATCATCAAACGCAATTTTCTCTAAAAGTAAAGTGTACCTATTCAAGCCAGTGGGAAAATTGCACTTGTCATGTTAGCAAAGTAAAATATCAATTACAGCAATCGCAACTGTAGCACACCGTCTCATAATAACGGCAAAGTCATTTATTACCCCGCTTAGTACAACTAAGAGAGGGCAATAAAAATGAGAAATTATTTTTAATAATATTGTAAGAACAGGGGCACGCACGGTGACACCACACAATATTTTGGTGGTTGTAATACCCACCCTTATTATTATAACCGGGCATTCTTCAGCCGACTAGTGGGTAATAACCGTGCCACTTACTTTACGACCTCAACGCAATTTTATGTGGGAATAAACTATGATAAACGTCTATCGCTTTAATGTGATGAGCGTACCTAGATACCGTTGTGCATATGTGTATACTAGCAAAAACGAACTTCGCTATTCTTAGGCTAAACGGCTTAATTTACTTTTATTGATTACGAGTAGGTACCTGTATATTAACATCACGACATCACTGTTGTGAAAAAAACCGTCTGTATTTATTTATTTAATTATTTTATATACCTACTTACTTTCGTTAGACGCTTTTGACCGCAAATTGAATAAAATAAGTAACGGTCGTGGAATTCTCAAATATGTATGTAGATATATAATCACTACATAGTATAAAACAAAGTCGCTTCCTAATGTCTGTCCCTATGTATGCTTAGATCTTTAAAACTACGCAACGGATTTGTATGCGGTTTTTTTAATAGATAGAGTGATTCAAGAGGAAGGTTTATATGTATAATTGCACCCGTGCAAAGCCGGGACGGGTCGCTAGTATTTTATATAACTTAAAGATAACGACTAAATAACAGACACAATAGTTCCGTTAGGTTATTGTTATGAATAAAATATTATTATCCTTTTACCTACCTGTATGATCCCTACCTACCCTTAATCTATTAATACAAGTAGCTCATATGTAATGTATAGGGAGGTAGGTATAACTGTAAGGTAGGCTGAAGCATTATCGTTGAACCGAGGGAAAACGAAGCAAATTCTGGTGACGAGGCTTGGAATGCGACGCGATTATGAAACGCCATTTGTCAAGTTTTTATTGGGTACCCTAAAGCAGCATCCATTGTTGTCCCCCTCGCCCCGCGGCGCACCTCGCTGGACCCTCGTCTGGCTGACGTTCATTCATAATTTTTATAACTTGTTAACATTTTGCGGTGTGTTTGCGGCGACGTGACGGCATCGCTTACAAATGGAGTTTAATTAAATTTTATCCTTCTCTTTGCTTTTTATGGGCTCCCTATTCTCTCCGAGCCGCTTAGCCGAAGAGCAGTGTATCAGAATCAGATACGTATTTTATTTTAAGAATGGCACAATATGTTTAAAGATATAAAATTCGTTTTAGCTAAACAGCAACAAACTATTTATTGAATTAAGCCTCTGGATCGCACGACACTGTCACACAAAAGTTTTTCAAATCATATGATATAGTCAGGTGCTAATGCGAGCGTAACTTCTTACAATACTGGGCTGTAATTCTATAAGAGTATAAGGTGCTAAGTGCTAACCAATCAGGTACAGTCAACGTCAAAGATATGTTTACAATTTTTCACCTTATTACAAAGCTAGGTGCAAAAGTGTCAAACATATCTTTTACGTCGACTGTACTTTAATTTTTAGAGCAATCTTTTGTAATATTATTCTCATTGGCGACAATTAGACAAAACTTTGCTATGTAAAACAGCCTGTTATAATTAGTGAAAACTCTTAACTCTACTTCACTAAAAATATCAATGTCGTGCTACTTATTTGTTGTTATCTCATCTCAGACTACAGTCTACACTGAAAAAATAAGGATATATCCGGACTACTTTAGCGATTTCATCAATAACCATAATTCGGTAAAGAGTTAATCAAGTTTATTTATTAATAACACATAGTTTACGTAGGAATAACAAAACATTTTGGTAAGTAATAAGCCTTAGTTTTGTAGTCACAATTTTTACCTTACTGGTAGACGAAGATTGGTTGCATCGACTATAATAGACTCCGCGTGTTAGTTCCTTTGACTATGGTAGACGAAAATAAGGTATCGCTATTACTAAGTGTTATGGAGTAAGTAATATTGACTAACTTAGTAGATCCACCTTGCGGAGTGCAGGGCAAGGTTTAGGTTCACCGAAGTTACAGAATCCACTAAGCCACAGCCAATAATTTAGTTAAAATTACCTCAAAACTTAAACTTTGGGAATCAAAGTGGTGTTTGTCCGTCTACACAAGTTAAGAACGGGGCATAACCGTTGTAACTATTTCCAACATAAGTGGGGATGTAAGGAGTCACCACGCTGCGAGTGCGGCGAAGAAGTTCAAACCACTGAGCTCATATTTCGGAGCTGATCTCTTCACTCCTATCCTTGTCCAGTTGAGGATCTGGACGCCCTGACACCCGACGGGATTGCCTGGCCTAACAACCTCAAAGCTGTACTCTGATTGCCTAATGAAATGATGATGATTTCTATTTCTTCTATTTCTTTTTCTTGTAATATTCTGCCAAACAGCCAGTTTGCTCTGAAACCTACTCCTCACCTCAGAATTTTTTTACCCAAACATTTTAAGAACAAAATCCGAAAATAGTTATTTACATCTAGACTTCAGGATAATTCATAATATCCAAGATCATCCGGGAGAAAGATTTTTTTTAAATGATTTTATGTACGGATTCCCACTGAGCGCGAATGTAACTCGCATATGGCAGTTTTGTATTTGGAACTACGCGAATGAAACCTTGCTAGACCAGTGCGCGTCCTATTTGCACTTCGCCAAGTTTAAAAATAGTTTTTTCCCAGTTAGCCCTTTAGAGGGGGCTTGTCATAACTTTGTGATATGAAATATGATAGGCAACGGCAACCAACAACCATATTAAACGCATCGTCGTGGTAGCGAACGCGTTCCGGCGGGGCAGCCATATTTCGCGCTTCGGCAGTCAAAGCGGGTGGCGCCGGGAAGAACGATTTAATAACAGCCAGCCACCCCAAAGCGTTGCGAACACTGATCTAGCTGAACGCTCCTCTTATTGACATTTATTAACATTTATAATCATTCATAACTATGTTATGATGGTAACTGGCTTAACATAAAGCTCCTTTTGAGTACTAATCATTCTGGAAAGCTCTCGTTTTCTAATTAATTATACTTATATTGATGAGCAGAAAAGGAATGTGAATGGCTTAGGGCTTTAAAAAAATAAAGTTAAGATAAGGCGGAGTTTAGTATTTCTTAAATATATTTTTATTTATTTTCTACCTATACCTACGTAATATTGTGAGTAGCAACATAACAAGTGAAACAAGTCAGAGTTAGAAGAGTGCATTAAAATAGATCTATATACATTCTTCACATCTTAAATGTTCAAAACACCTTTATAATATTCATATTATCGATAAGATTTGTGACCACCAATAACTTGAATAACCGGCGAAAATAATACCTACCATAACTACCATACAACAATTAGTACCCACAAAAATGACAGTCACCATATCGGAGCGGCCAAGGTAAATCTAAACGCACTTTATCCTCTTGATACCTAATAGAGGCGTAGTTCATGTATTAGTGACCACCTTGGCTGCTCCGCTATATCTAATGCCGACTATAGATAGGTACGATCGCCGTACCAAGATTATTATTTAAGGTTTAAGTGACCCTTGAAAAAGTATCATAGTTTTGGCCTGTAACAGTTTTTGCGCCTGGTTCCCAATGACTTTCATTTTTACTGAACTTTCAAATAATTATGACAACAGTAGCTGTTCTCGAATAGTTTAAGATTCCTTACTTAGGTGTAAGAAAATTTTAACGAAAATAGACGGTTAGTTCGTACCTACAACTACCCCTTAGCATTGTGGCATTAACCTCGTGGAAAGATTATCTACCTAGATGAGTGGCTATTCAAACCTTCTCCGTTTGCAACCATCATAGCTGTCATCCATTATGGCGTCAGCTAAAATTGTGTCCCTCAAACATCTGCGTTTGCACACATCATGAGTATCATCGATGATGGCTTCAGTCAATATGGAATCCCTCAAACATTCGACATAAGTGAGCGGTACATTGATGAAGGAAGCCAGGTGCAGTTCTAACGTAGGTCGGGAGCGACCGAAGTAGCGCGCGCAGGCGGCCACGGCGCCCGCGGCGAGATGCGGAGTGCGCACGGTCAGAGGCCGCGCGCTCGGCTCGTCGCCGCTCGACGAATTCGAACCTTCGGACAAACAGCGAGGTAAAGGTCAGGCTCTTATAATGCCCACACGGTTGTGGAGATGGTAATCTCCCGTGCTAGCGTCTTCATCTTTACAGAGTTGCTAGCTGATCCGGCTGGATGGCAGCAGTTTTAAATCTGGAGCAGAGCCCGACGGGGAAGTACCTCCACCTTACAGAAAACTATAGCCAAATAGCACTAGACCCTACTCATGGTGTTGTGTTCCTGCTGGTGAGTAAAGTTGCCAAAGAGCTCAAAGAGAACCCAGTGTGTTGACGACGAGGGACCTCTCTTGTTCCTTTAGCCGTCGACACAGTGAATCCTCCTATTTTTAAAGGGTCGGCAACGGGCATGTGACACCTCTGGAGTTGCAGGCGTCCATAGGATACGGTAACTGCTTACCATCATCATCATCAGGTAGGCCGTATGCTCGTTTGCCAACGTCGTTGTATAAAAATAAATACAGTTTTTTATTATACCTATAGTCTATAATTATAGAGCAATCGTTAGATACGAGTAAAACAGGTTCTTACTGTGGGGCGACACGTTGGCGACCCAACGCACTCGCCTGTCAAGCCGGTCGCGCTTGTACTCGGCCAGGTTGACGACGATGCCCAACGGCTCGAGCAGGGTCGGCGGCAGGCGCGCTTGCACCGCCAGCAGCTCGGCCACCTCCACGCTCGTCCACAGTGGCACGCGGTAACCTGCGGCCCACGTATGAGTAACTCTCTACTGACCTCGCAACTAATCACCTGCGATTTTCAATACATTGCGGTTTTTGATCCACCGACTGATTTCGTTGCACCTACCTAGACGGCAACGTATCGCAATCGCCGACGATTTTGTCTTCAAAATTGCGCCGAGTATAGAGACCTTATATGCTCATGCTTCAACGAAAAATGAGCATTGAGCATCATCAAGTCCATACGTAATGTTACAGTAGTTAATACCTACTAGTAATGAGTCTAAGAGCCTTTGGTTTTACCATTTATGGCAACTAAATTATAGTTCCGTTAACTTAACAGCTATAACTTTGCCTACGATGCATTATGATGTTTATAAGTATCTCATTCCTAAGATGGTAAGTTTGGTGAGGAAAATATATTTTTCTAGCCAGGCAAAATTTTATTATTATTATTTATTATTTTAGTAATCAAATATACATATCACTTACAGACTAGTCCAACAAACACATGATATATATTAGATTAAAATTAACAAAAAACATTAACAATTTAGTACCTACACAAAAGACACACACATCGTTATGGATATACGAGCATAATAGCCTACTTGTTATATTTGTGAACTCAGTCAGGGTACAGTTAAATAAGTCAATTTTTTGATAGACTTCATCGTAGGCATCGTAGGCAAAGTTGTGGCAGTTGACGGTAGTAATAAGAACTTGTCTAATGTTTTTTTTATTATATTGTATACGGTTGCTAAAATATATTTTTGTATGATAGTTTGTTGAGTACGTCTCCTAAATAATGTATGTACAGTCGCCATTTAATATATCGGAGCGACCAATGACTCAAAAATATTTGAACATGCACTGTATCGCCTTGACAATAGGGGCGTTGTTCAGATATTTATGACCACCTTGGCCGCTCCGATGTATCTGATGGCGACGGTACCTAAGTAGCATTATACAATATAGATAACTCTTGGTCTAATAATATTTTCACCCGTCGACTAATCTGTCAAGTCACAACACTGCATTATACCAATCGGCAGTCTCTAATAAACAGTCTGAACTGAACAACTCTCTGAATCCAGTTATTAATGGAATTAGCATAATTGTTCTAACTGACCTATAGCTTGAAACACGTGATATTCCCACGTCACGACGTCTTTGACAGAATGATGGACTCCTCGTCGATAGAGATAGCTGCACACGTGCGAGGCAGAGAGGGAGAAGGCGGCTGAGTTGCTCTTGGCAGCTATTTGCACACACGATGCGATTAATGCAGGTATTCTAGATCGCAATCCTTGCTGAAACCGTTGGAATTGATGGCCATCTGAAAATATAGTATTGAATTTGCAAAAAAATTGCGTACCTACCTCTACCTATATATACATGTAAAAACTATACCACAAACACGTACCCAAAGGAATATACTACGTTCTAAATACACACACCTAAACATACCCAAACATCAATTGAAAATTTGTAAGGATTTTAAAAAGATGTAGGTAAAAATTAAGAAAAATGAAACGTATTTGTTTGAGACTACGAGTAAGAGCCGGTTGCACCAATACCGTCAACGTCATCGTTAAAAAATCTTGTATGAAAAGTTTGACAGTTTTCTGTGGGATGACAGCTCCGTCGCCATATTTAACGTTGATGAGTCCGTTAATTGTGCGTTGTACAACCCACTCTAAGAGGTCCCAAACATTTAAATCTGACTGCACACCTAGGAACCGCATCATGCTGTAAATAGTAGTAGCAAACAAGTTCTTTCAAACAGAGCAAAAGACGCACCGAATTGCCGCATCTGGTTGTGAAGGTAGCGCTCCATGAGCCGGCAGGCCAGCGCGGCCACGCCGGGCGCGCGCGCGCCTAGCTCCGCGCTCACCGCCCACACCGCCGCGCGCCCCTGCTTCTCCAGCAGATGCAGGCCCCATTCGCGAACACCGCACGCTTCTATGGTTAGTCACAATACAGTATATTAATATCTAGCGACCCGCTCTGGCTTCGCACGGGTGCAATTATACATATAAGCCTTCCTCTTGAATCACTCTATCTATTAAAAAAAAACGCATCAACAACCGTTGCGTACTTTTAAAGATCTAAGCATTATAAGCATGTATAGGGACAGACAGCCGGAAGCAGCTTTGTTTTATACTATGTAGTGATAGTGAAGAGGCTAACAGTCTATGGAAATTGTGGTATCGGTAAATACGACCTTTCGTGTTTAACGTTATACCGCTAAAATATATGCAGAACTAAAGAAGTTCAAATTTATTCGCCCTGTCGTTTGTATAATAACTTTTTAAGTTAGTATTTATGTTAAACTCGGGAGCGGGCTGCTGGAACAATGCATCCAATTATTTTTTGCTTGCACCCTAAACTCCGGATGTACATTTTTTTTCTAATGTACAAATTGTGAACCTACTTATCTGTTGGAGACTAAATCCTCATGTAGAGAGAAAAAATGCAAATTCCAAAGTAGGTTTGCCAGAGAGCGTCATATAATATTTTCATGTAAATTTGACCTATTGCTGGCTCTTTGCCACTTGCAAAGTCGATGCTGAGTTATTAACATGATATCTACCGATATGTCTATCAGAATGAGTTATTTCGCATTTATTGACCGAAGCAAAAGAAGGCAAAACTGATGCTTTCGTATGTCTGTCCAGCGTCTATCTGGCTGTACAGTCAGCAGCAGAAGTAGCTAAGCGGGCGAGGTGTTCAAAATGAGCTTGACACGACACGACTTTATTGTTAAGATATATTATCAATCTGTCAGATTATTATCAATAAGGGTCAAAACAGACCTAGCGGAATTCCTCGCGGAATTAAGCCAATTCATAGACAAAATGCTTAATATTGTCTATGGTAGCGGAAATTTGTCTGTAGCTTCCATACAAAAAATCAGCTACCATAGACAAAATTCCGCTACCATAGACATTTTGTCTATGAATTGGCTTAATTCCGCTAGGTGTGTTTTGACCCTAAAAGCCCGGTTTCGGCGGTTCACTTCGAATTGGATATACCTACGAATATGAAGTAAGTAGATTGGGCAGCCGTTATGCTTCCGTTTAGTAGAGACTACCTATAAATAACTGCTGCCTTTATAATGAAAGGAGCGTTATCAGTTTAATATGGGCATCTAGTTTAATAGGTAATTTCCTTACCTTCCTCTTTGTAATCATCTGTTACTCTACGCATCCAATCCGGCATAAGATGTAAACATGCATAAAGAGATGATTTAAACCCGGATCCCATTTTTACTAGTTCTGTCACTGTTCACTTATGCTAGCAAAGTAAGTTAACTTATTTTAACGGATTAGTTAATTATAAAAACATAATTACTTTTAAATTCCTCCGAATATCTAAGTTAATTAGTAGTTTGTAATTGAAATATGAGTAATATAGAACCTAGTTATTTTTGTTTGTTTATACTTTTCTGATGTAAGGTAAATCTGACAGTTTATTTTTCTTAAAACCATAAACGAATAAGTAACTAACATTTTCCCTCTTCTCTGCACTGAATTGTCAAAACCATAAACAAATTGTCAAAAGCTCGGTCCGTGTCCGTGGCAGGGGGGTACAACCGTACAACTCAAAGTAAATCTGTCAAAAAATTCGAGTTTGACACGACGTATCCGATACGTTTGCATAAGTGCGAAAGAGAATTTGTCATGTGTTAAGAAGGGACAACATGATTCGTGACGTTACAGAGGTTTCTCTGTATTATACTATTATTTACTCTGTGGTTGTACCCCCTGGTCTTAGAGCTTTAAACCAAGGGGAGTAGCCATTGACAGGCGTTCCCCTCTGCCGAATGAGTATGACCAGTGGTCATACTCATTGTATGGACTGACGTTTATTTGACGTGCCTATTTTGACGTTTCGCATACATTTGACGTTCCCCTCCCCCGCAAAAAACGGCAGACTTTTTCCGATAGAAATGAGAGCGCGTCTCGCATCCGGTTGGTTTAATAATCAAAGCCCCTGGTCTAACGTGATCTAACCACAGAGTAAATACTAATACTATGCCACAGAGTAAATAATAGTATAACAGAGAGACCTCTGTAATGTCACGTAACGTCACGAAGCTCAAAGCAAGCATTAACTAGAGCCCGCACACGTGTACCCCCGTATGGGATAGATATATAGATGCCCATAATCACTTCTACAGCATAAAACAGAACAATTTACCAATCTTTTCCTTAGCCGACACAACTTTCTAGGAAAACTAACAGCTTTTCTCGTAGCAATCACAGAAATTCTTGAAGAAATCGCGCATTATATCTGTTTGTTACCCTCCACTGCTAGAAGTAACGCGTGGAGGGTAATAGAAACTATGACAAGGACCAACGATAATAGCACCTCTCTGCCGTATCTATTGAAAGTGTAATAAGACCATCCCGTTCTATCTTGGTATTATTAGTTCCGTGTCAGATCTATGGGTGGTATATCTATGTCACGAAGCATGTTGTCCCTTCTTAACGCATGACAAGTTCTTTTTCGCACTTATGCAAACGTATCGGATACGTCGTGTCAAACTCAAATTTTTTGACAGATTTACTTTGAGTTGTACCCCCCTGACTATGCAGAGAGACCTCTGTAACGTCCATCACGAATCATGTTGTCCCTTCTTAACGTATGACAAGTTCTCTTTCGCACTTATGCAATCGTATCGGATACGTCATATCAAACTCAATTTTTTTGACAGATTTACACTGAGTTGCTGTGGTTGCACCCCCCTAACAAAGGTCTAACCCGTATGAATTTTCTGCTAGAGGCGCTAGTGTAGTCTCCAAAAAATCGAATTATGCCTCTGTGCTATCGCCGTGAGCTTAAAGCATTCAACCAACCGGAGCGTCATTGACAGGCTTTCCCCTCTGGTGAAAATATATGACCAGTGGTCATACTTATTGTATGGACTGACGTTTATCTGACGTGGCTATTTGTACGTTACGTATACATTTGACGTTGCCCTCCCCCACAAAAATCGGCAGACTTTTTTTATAGAAAATGACAGTCTAAGGTTTTAGGCATTTAGCGGACGAGAAAAATGCATTAATGTATTCACTTTTCAAACATTTCATTCGACTAAAGAATATCAAACAGCTAATTACTTAAGCCACATCTACATCGTCTGAACAGCAATCCCTTCAAATTCAAACTATAGCATAGAGCGAGTCAAAAACATTCATTGTCTCGTTCTTCGTCATAGCTTTCTAGGACCACCCCGCCCGTCTGCTCGTGCAAATACGGCTTAACACAACAGACATAACAACTTTTTAATTTTACAGTTGTTTGGAAAGATTTATTACCCGACTGCGCGACGCAAAAGAGGGTAATGTGTTTAACAGTCTATATATGTATGTTTGTTCCTTTGTGGCACTCTAGAAGCAAAATGAGTGAGCCGATTTAGATGATTCATACGTCAATCGATTCGTCTTGATGCGCGAGTGTCACTAAAGACAAAATAGTAATCCTATTTCAATATGGCGGCAATCAGACGCCATATTGTAAAAAATAAAAAATACATAATGGACACTTCTTAACGAGTGGGGTATCATTCGATAGCGATTTGAAAATAATTATCAGGTCTCTTACATCATTTTTCATTTAAATTTACCGTTAAGGTTCTACAACGACTTAAAGTAGTACTAATACTATTTATAATTACTAATAGCATAGGACACTAAAATTGTATAAAAAAATGTAAATCCGCGTAATATGTCGAAAAGGGTATAATTGGGTAAAGGTTTGAAAACGATCATTAGGTTTCTTTAATAATGTATGGTTTTGAATGATTGTTTAGGAACTAAAACAATTAAAAACTGTGTAGAAAATGGCCGTATATTTTTTATTAAATATTATAAATTTCTTCCCTTTTATCGCATAAGTATGTTATATAATAAATTATGTTATGAAATATTAATTAAAATATGTTATATATGGAAGCTAATTCATTATTTTGAATGTAGGTATTTAATGCTAACAACCTAACCAAAATTTGTAATTTATTTAATTTACTTTATTTCCTCGCACATTTGGAGAAAAACACTAAATATGCCTCGGATGGAATAAAAATTCGTGGACTCATGTTATATTTTCGGACTCAGCTGCGCTTCGTCCAAAAAATCGCTCGTCCACGATTTTACTGTTCCCGTCCTCTGCAATGATGTACTATTGTTTGTGTTTATGAAGACAAACTTCATTAATTATAGATTCTGTCTGGAAAGAGAAGTGTCGCAGAATATCATCGAGTTATTAGTAGTTTATGTAACTGTTACGTAATAGGGGTCCATAAAACACGAGTGTGGATTTATGAAACGAACGAAGTGAGTTTCATAATAAGATCACACGAGTGTTTAAGGCCTAATTACGTACAGTTGCATACACTGCTTTATCTACACACATATTATAAACCCGAAATGATTATTAAATGACGCAATTGCACGGATTGCACTGCCATCGCCATGGCCAACTCGATTGTGCCGGCGGTCGGGAGGCGCGCGCCGGCGGGCGGGGCCCACCCGGATTTTCATAATGATATCGAATTTTTGCTTATTATTTGATAATAATAACATCGTTACAGATAAGACATTTGTTCTAACTACTAACGAAACAATCTATTTTCATGGTGGTTATAACGTGCGGTTTTTGAACGCATCATGTAGGGTTTATGATATGGGTGTAGATAGAATACATAAAATCATTGCAGAATATACATACAGTATGAGCTCTCATATAACCTCTGGGTTGTAAGTTCACCATGTTCAATTGGCTGTAGTTTTTATAAAAACAAAAAATCCCAAAAACAAGCGGATCCCAAAACTCCTGGAACAAAAGCTAGGAGGATGATGATCGTAAAATATCGTAACCATGTGAGTCTCAAACCGAGTAAACCTAACCGTGCAGGAAACCAAGGAGTTTTTTTTTAATAATTTGGTATTAGGCCATCCTGTGGAATGTTATGTACTTAACGGAAAACACGGCACTGTCGGTATACGCGTTGTTTTCGGATGTGTTGTGTGTTGTACGTAATGTTTATGTTGTGCTGGTGTGAATTTGTAGAGTGTTGTGAGTGGGTGTTAAATGTGTAAGGAATATAGGCATATCGGAGAAAGGACGAAAAAATCTATTATGTCAAAGAAGGCGAGAAGTAAGAAAATTTATCGTTAAATTGCAGTAGGATTAGACTAGTAACACCTTTAAATGTAGCGCAATGTGCAACATCAACTAGATTTGTATGTATGTAGACGTGTATGTGCGCATAGCTTGATATGAGCGCCAGACGTTCACACAAGCAAAACGAGTAAAATAAGTAATATGGATCCGGGTAAAAGCGAGACCACGTGGGCGTGGCGCCAGCAAGGCGGAACATTTTTCTCGCTGACTCCGCCCAGTGAAAAGTTCCCGCCCCGCGCGCCATCACGACTATTTTCGTAACGTAATCCTGCGGTGGTAGAAAATGAAAAAAAACGGCGATGTGTGAATCCGCTTTGTAGATCGAGGGTTCCGTAGTTAGATGTCCCTACGTAACCTAGGACAACTGAAAGTATCCTATCCTATATGTTTTTAACCCTTGACGCAAAAAGAGGGGTGTTATAAGTATAGCCTCTATGGCTGTCTGTATGTATGTCCGTGGTACTGGAGTTCATAAACAAGCTAACCAAATTAAATGCAATTTTTATTTGAACGCTGGTTTTCCAGCGATGGTGCTTAGACAATTTAGACATATTTTATCAAAACCGGTTCATCCCTTTCTGGGCTGGAGGATTTTTTTAATTTTTATTAATAAATAATAGATATTAATTTTTAGTTTTTACCAACTTTAGGAAAATCACCTAAAATTACGGTTTTCTATTTTTTTAAGTCAGGTTTTTAGTTTTAGTATTTGATATTTACCAGTCACTTTTCGGTGAAGGAAAACATCGTAAGGAAACCGGAGTTTATCTCGATAAAGCCAAAGCCTAGTTTACCCTCTGGATTGGATAGTCAGATGGCAGCCGCTTTCGTAAAAATTGGATAAGGTTGTCAAGCGGACCCCAAGCCAGGATAAACGCTAGGAGGAAGATTAGAGGGATAAACTTATTAGTACTTTTCATAAAAATGTCACTTAAAAAGTTATCGATAAAATTTCAATATATTTATTTTTAAAATAGGGCTTAAAGTTCTTAGATTTTTTATTTATTTATAGGTTCGGGTCTTTAATCGTAAGTCTAAAAAGTATGGGAAAATTCAAGAAGATACGTCTTTGTCTATACTTTATAATATTAAAATTATTTTTAACATTATCGCTTAGGCTTTTTTTCAGCTATCTTCAAAAACCTTCTTCCGTAGGCAAATACGACCTATTGGTATTTAAGTATTAGTTTCTTATTACTATTACATTAAAGCTACAGAACCCTCATTTATGCGTGGTTTTGAGAGTTCCATAGTCAACCAGGAACCCTTATAGTTTCGTCATGTCCGTTGTCTGCCCATCCGCGGTCTAGTTCAGTGACTGTTAGCATTAGAAAGCTGTATTTTGGTATAAGTACTTACTTACCTATGTGCATTAATAACGCCGACAAAGTGATAGAATTAAAACTGGAATAATATTTTTACTTTCCCGTACACATTGTATTCGCTTTTCTTGATAAAACTTAAATGATAATATTGATAATAAATTATTAAATTCCATTTATTTTCCCAACCGGCCACTATGGACCCTACACTGAGTATGGCCCGACGTGCTCATGGCCGTTTTTAACCGACTTCAATTCCATTGAGGAAGGAGGTTCTGCATTCGGTTTGGTGTTTCTTTTTTTTGTATGTTCACCGATTACTCCGAGACCCGTCGTGGTCCGATTTGAGTAATTCTTTTTTTGTTTGAAAGGATCTACATCCAAAGTGGTCCCATATTAATATGGTGCTGTCCTGATGATGGGATCAGGAAACTCAAGCATTTTCTCACGAAAACCACCATTTCGATACAGTGGACCTGATGATGATGATTGTTTTGATGATAATTATGAAGATTTTTTTATGTAGGATGTTCAGCGATACTCCGAAACCCATGGTCCAATTTGAATAATTATTTTTTTGTTTGAAAGGAACTACCATGAAGATAGTCCCACATTTATTTGGTGCTGTTCTGATGATGGGATTCATGAGCAGTTGAGGGAACTCCTCAATTATTAAAGGCACGTGTATAGTGATTTGGGTGTTCTTTTAAGCTACTCAAGCATTTTCTCACGAATACCACCAATTGGATGGAGTGGACCTGATGATGATGATTGTTTTGATGATAATGGTGAAGATTTTTTAAATGTAGGATGTTCAGCGATTGCTCCGAGACCCTTGGTCCAATTTGAATAATTATTTTTTTGTTTGAAAGAAACTACCTCAAAGATGGTCCCACATTAATCTGGTCCTGTTCAGATGATGGAATCTATGAGCAACTGAGGGAACTCCTCAATTTTTAAAGGCACCTATATGGTGATTTGGGTGTTTTCTTAAGAAACTCAAGCATTTTCTCACGAAAACCACCATTTCGATGCAGTGGACCTGATAAAGATGATTGTTTTCGTGATAATGATGAAGATTTTTTTATGTAGGATGTTCAGCGATTACTCTGAGACCCGGGGTCCGATTTGGACAATTCCTTTTTTTTGTTTGATAGGAACTACCGCGAAGATGGTCCTACATCTGGTGCTGTTCTGATGATGGGATCCGTGAGGGATTGCGAGAACTCCTCAATTTTTAAAGGCACATGTATGTTGATTTGGGTGTTTTCTTAAGCAACTCGAGCATTCCCTCTTCAAAAACCACCAATTTGATAGAGAGGACCTAATGATGAAGTACACATATTATTATGATACGTGGACCTTTCCTTAGATAGAATGGGTGTATGATGAACTTTTTTATATATCTTTACCGATTATTCCGAGACTTGTTGTTATATGTATATAACCACTAAAAATGGAAAAATAAATACTTTTTACAAAAAAAGATAAACCGACTTCAAAAAGGATAAAATGAATATTATTTATATGCGTTATTATATATAGTATATTGTTTATATGCGTTACCAACTGACATGTTTGAAGTCGGTGCCAAGCCACAAATTACAAAACCGGTCAAATCAGCTTCAAGTGTGAACATCACAAAACATCGGTATTAATAATGCAAAGGTGAATGCGATTTCATGTGTTACATTTTCTCGTCTAAACTACTAATCCTATTTTGATGAAATGCGACAACAATATATATATTCTGATACACGTCTGCTTTGTCAATAATCAGAAAAAGGCGGCAAATAGAAAAAAAATGTAGACGCGTAAGATTGACCTTCCATAGAAAATTTGAATATCGTGCCTTTTTTACTGACACGGCGTGTGTACTGGGTATATGTGAGTATAGAAAAATTAATCTAGCAATTGAATTCCTTAAGTCGGTTTATCTTTTTTTCGTAAAAAGTTTTTATTTTTCATGTTTACTAGTATGCTAGAAACATACAAAGCGAATATATTATGAATCACCAGACCCGAAGTTCACCGAAAATATGGCTTGACATGGGTATGACAAACCCGTCTAGGTATATAAAAAAGTAACCTGGTGGTTTCGACAATGAGTACGTGACTAGTAAACTTGACCTTTATATTCATTAAGTAACATTCACGGTTATTCAGTAGACTAAGGCGATTACAACACTATCACAGTGCGCGAGCGAGATAGCGCTCTGCATGTGTATAGTGCTATCTCGCTCGCGCACCGGCGCCTCATGCGGATCCGTCGCCAGTGTGATAATCACCTTACGTACGCTGGTCTAATTTCAACGAAGCGCTCGGTCGGTCCTTTGTGAATAGCTATTTCCTTAGAAAAATTGGCTCTTTCGGCAAAAAGCGTGGCATCCATGTCGCATGGCATACGACGCCTTTTACTCGTATGTAGGATCTGACTAGGGTATCCTGGTGGATAAGTTTGTCCTCGAGGACCACTCGTGGAATAATATTATTTCATGGGGTATCCTAATGGACATCATTTTGTCCACTGAAATCACCCGCGGGAGCATGACAGACACGTGGTCCAATAGGATCACCTGGGGGATCTCAGAAGACATAATCGGCCAATAAAATCACCTGGGTGATCGAGCTCAGGTATTTAACGTGGATAACACCCAAATTCCACCGACGGATCATTTTCAATTTCTTAAAACTGGGATCTTCAAACTGCCTGCATACAGAGTTATATCGGGGTCGTAGCAAGCTATCAAGGCATGATACAGGATCGAAAGATAAACATAATGATATCACGGCTTCTATCATTCATAATGGATGGTCCAAATTATTCAGAGTAAGGTTGCGTATGTAGTTGCAGTACTTGCTTAATATCCTACACGGAAAGAAAAGTATCTTTATCGAAGAAAGTGATCTTAATTCAAATAAAATGTCTTTATTAAAGTAAAATATATCTTGAGCTAAAGATATAAAATTAGTCCAAGAAAATATTTCCTTATATATGTAACCATTAATATTTTCACATTGGTATTCTTGGCTAAAGATATCCTTTTTTATTATTACAAGCTTTTATTTAACTCACAGTGTTTGTCAGTAGATAAATATGTGTGTTAGATGTTTAGGTAGAATCTGGCGAGGCAGATTTGAACCAGTTCTTGATGTCCGATTGAGCTGAAATTTAGCACACATGCGTAACTTGGATGACAATACAATATTTTGGTACCATCGAGCTGGTCTGATGATGGAGACAGGAGGTGGCCATAAGAACTCTGCCATAAACTACCTCTACCAGATTGAGTTTGGGTTTATTAGAATCGTCCCGATGAGTACTCCTTGATTTTCTAAAGAAAAGTACAGTCAGCCACAATATCGAAAGCTGATTTGGTACCAATTTCTCCTAATCGATACTAGAATTAGAATAGTCTTAATAAGTCACTGTTTGGGCTCATTTGACTTGTACTGGTAACGAGTTGGGACCGATATTACAAGATGGAGCTCATGCTGAACCCTGGGGGTACCTATTGGATCTCGGGTTTGGGGCAACATAGACTCATGCTGTTTGGACTCATTCGACTTATACTGATGAGTAGTCGGGACCGGTATCACAAAATATACCTCATGCTGAATCCTGGGGGTACCTACTGGATCTCGGGTTTAGGACAACATAGACTCATGCTGTTTGGACTCATTCGACTTATACTGATGAGTAGTCGGGACCGGTATTACAAAATATACCTCATGCTGAATCCTGGGGGTACCTACTGGATCTCGGGAATAGGACAACATAGACTCATGCTGTTTGGACTCATTCGACTTATACTGATGAGTAGTCGGGACCGGTATCACAAGATGGAGCTCACGCTGAACTCTGGGGACACCTACTGGATCTCAGGTTTGGGGCAACATAGACTCATGCTGTTGGGCTCATTCGACTTGTACTGGTAAGCAGTCGGGACCGCGCGGTATCACAAGATGGAGCTCACGCTGAACCCTGGGGGCACCTACTGGATCTCAGGTTTGGGGCAACATAGACTCATGCTGTTGGGCTCATTCGACTTGTACTGGTAAGCATTCGGGACCGCGCGGTATCACAAGATGGAGCTCACGCTGAACCCTGGGGGCACCTACTGGATCTCAGGTTTGGGGCAACATAGACTCATGCTGTTGGGCTCATTCGACTTGTACTGGTAAGCAGTCGGGACCGCGCGGTATCACAAGATGGAGCTCACGCTGAACCCTGGGGGCACCTACTGGATCTCAGGTTTGGGGCAACATAGACGCATGCTGTTTGGACTCATTCAATTTGTACTGATGAGTAGTCGGGACCGGTATCAGAAAATATAGCTCATAATATACGATTTTAAGCTAACATGGTCATTAACATTACAAAAACTATTTAAAACGGCATATTTACCATGTGAGTTTGTTTGGTAAGCTCATAATAACAAACTCGCATGGTAAATATCCCGTTTTAAATAGTTTTTGTAATATAGCTCATGTTGAACCCTGGGGGTACCTACTGGATCACGGGTTAAGGACAACATAGACTCATGCTGTTGGGCTCATTCGACTTGTACTGGTTAGCAGTCGGGACCAGTATCACGAGATAGATTTCATGCTGAACCCTAGGGGTACCTACTGGATCCCTGGTTTAGGACAACATAGGTTCATGCCGTTTGGGCCTACTGTGACATCCGACGGGTTTATAATTTTGAATGTTCGTTTCGCGAATATGTTAGTAACGTTATTCTGGTCTTCATGAAATTTGTTGAGGTTGTATCAGAGGTATATAATAAGAGACTTCAATGAGCTGGAATGACCAGGGGATTCTGGAATCAGAAGGCCTAAAACAGATTTGTTGAGGGGTCTTATTATAATCGCAAGTTCTTAATTAGAGGCGGACCTTATACGTGCATAACTATTATCGAACGAACGAGTGCAGCGACGCGAAGTTCATTCAACCTCGGACACAACTGTCAGCTTGGGTTTTTAGTAGCTGTTTCTCGAAATGATGAGGTCTATGTTAACTTAATTATATATTGTTTATATACTCGTATTGTATACTTACCTTGTTGTACATGTTGCTGTAAATGTCTACCTAATTTCAATTTCACTCTCATTCACTCAAAGGTTAACTGGAAGAGATCCCTTAAAGGGATAAGTTCGCCTTTGTACTTCACATCTTTTGTTTACTGTATTTATCTACTGTGTTATGTGCAATAAAGTGTTACTTATTTACTTAATTAGGCTTATTATTTTGCAACTGTAATGTGTCATTTGGGATTTTTCCGTAACATAATGTTCTTTGTGGAATATAACAAAGAAGTTTGTTTTTCAAGAATTTTTAAATTACCTGATATGGTTTAGAGGTCAGAAATATCATAAGTGTTTCATCACTATCATGATAAAAAAAAACTCAGCATGCCTACCTTGATGCCTATTGCCTACTTTGATATCAGGTAACACACACAATGACCATTTCTATTAGCTAAAATTAACAGGCAAGAAACCGGTCAACACAAGCGAAACGATGTGTTAATCGAAATGAACAGGCTACGGAACATGTCTCTTAAAAACTAAAAACATGAAAATAAATTTATATAAAAAACTTTTAAAAACAAGCTTTTATTTTTATGCTCTAAAAAAAGAAAATAAGCTTTTGAGTCAATCAAACTATTTTTATAGGAACTTTGTACAATTTTATGACATAAAAGCTTGTCGCGAGACTTTCCCGTGTAAAAGAGATTACACATATTTAGGTGACACCAGTTGAAACTGTGTGCGCGTGCAACTGAAGCCAAGTAATCCTACGACGGTAGTGCAAAATTAATTAAAATATGTATGTGCCCAGCCCATTATTCAAGAATTAAAATTAAAATTATCAATGTATTTCTTAAAAAACAAATTCACGCCAAGTGTTATTTACGTGTCTTGGATGTAGTATATATATGTATATAAAATAGTGCTACTTGGCGGTTTGTCATTGAGTTAATGAGTTGTTTTTGTTACGCTAGTTGCATCTTTTTTATATGTATGTCAAACGTAAGCGACACAAATGTGCAATGCGAATAACAAATCACGAAGTGAATTTTGAAGTCAAATTTAACGAGTTATATGACAATAATTTAATGTGTAGGTACTCAAAGAATAAGTACTCAACATCGGACTGAATGTAACCAATGATTTTGTTATATTTTCTCCATATAAATGTGCAATCTCTTTTACACGGGAAAGTCTCGCGACAAGCTTTTATGTCATAAAATTGTACAAAGTTCCTATAAAAATAGTTTGATTGACTCAAAAGCTTATTTTCTTTTTTTAGAGCATAAAAATAAAAGCTTGTTTTTAAAAGTTTTTTATATAAATTTATTTTACCGTGTTTGCGTGTATAGTCAGTTGATAACTCTGGGTATTTGAACTCTTGACGTGTCGTGGAATTGCCCCTGATGTGCTATTCGAAACTAACACAACTTGACCTTTTTTTTTCAATTTCAATTTCCAGTGTCTGTATGTGATGAACAATGAATGTGCTAATTGCCAACCACCCCGGCCAGTCGGTCATCTATTCGTCAGAGTTGGAAGCCTTTAAAAAGGTGAGGGGAATGTTAGGGAACCAGGGGGGTGATTTTTGAGATTCGAGCACTCGAAAGTGACATTTACAACTCGGAATAAAACGATGAAATTGTGTTTTAAAAATAACAGCGATAGGAATTTAAAATCATGACTATTTAAACTATTAATTTCATGCGAAAAAATTAGCGGTAAGCTTTTGTGTGCGATTATTTTCGAACTTAAACTTTTTGAATTCGGGCGCTCGAAAGTCAAAAATTGGCCCCCTGGTTTTATCTGTAATTTTTATGTAAATGTTGGTTGTTGAAGAAACACTTTAATACAAATGTTACTATCAATCTATGAATGAACAACGTGCGTGGTAATTGGCTGTTTTGCATAATTTAAAAAGAAAACTCTAGCTTGGACTCGGTGCTAAGGGCTCAAATTCCTAACCAGTAGGTACGATTTTGTGTGAATTATCGCTACTCGTACTGCCTGCAAATTGTCAAATTGTTGAGATTGATATCGTCGGGTCCCGGCGACTGCAATTACTCACTATCACCAGCTCAATTATTCACAACGCTGACTCACCACTTTACAATAGTACCGGCCAGTACAATTCTGACCTCGGATTACGCATACTTGGTACGGATTTCGGAGTAAAGCTAAATTTGGGCAGGGTTTTAAGTTCTGATAAAATTGCTTGCTATCTAATAGATAGGCTGCTAGCCAGTTAACCCGCAGTACGAGGATAAAGTTATATTTGTTTTAAGTACATGTTATAATGGCGCCGCTATAATGAGTCGCGTTAGATTATTGTGCTTAAAAAATAATACAATACTCCGTAAATTTACTTTTTCGTTTTACTGATAATCAAAAAACTTACATAAATTATTCATATATTTAGGATGGTTATCATTTACCTACTCTTGACTGAGTATGTACTAAGTTACATGTGCTTCTAAAAACAATGCCCGCACGCAACCTCATTCAAATCTTAAACCACTTACCTTACAACTGTAATTTTATAGTACCTATATGATTGTGCTAGTTTTCGTCCACCTTTTCAGCTCAGCTTTCCGTCCATACTTATTAAATTCAAAATTTTTCCCAAAATAAAAGCTTAGTGTTTAATAATATAGTAAAGTCTGGTATCTATACTTAGTAAAAATATAAGCAGATTTTTTCAAACTTATCTTCTTATTCCCAAATATTTGTCGCAGTTTAATAAGGTGGACGGTAAACTGGACCTTGACGGTAAACTAGCACAATCACCTTACATAGATATAAGGTATGTAGTGAATTTGATTCCATTGTCCGTAAAAATATTGCCACAAAGGTTTTGTTTGCATTCAATAACTTTTCTCGCATATCTAATACCATAAAACAACAAAATACTCATATTCAGTCATAAAACCCATTGCTATTGCTCCTTTGCCTTCACTAAAATTGATATTTCCACCCCTGAGCTAGTATTAACCCGTGTTTGAGGATTTTTCTGTCAACATCTGATATGTAAATTCCACCCAACTTAAAGGTTCGGAAAATGCTCATACTTGTATTATCGTTGTTATTTATTTTCTCTGGTGAGCCGTAAAATATGGCAGTATGGAAATGCGGGGATTTGGCTCGTAGTATAGTTTGACAGGATGACAGTTATAGCAGCCGGCTGGGACGGCGGGCGAGGGGTGCCGATTTCGCCGAGATGGTCTGTTAACTCGTTTATTCCGGTATGCTATTCGTATGTCATGTCATGTGTGTATTCTTATTCTTACTGAATATCCCCTGTTATTCATATCCTGGGTTGATTTTATTGTAAAAGTCACAATTAATGATATCCTGATAACGAGTATATAAAGCATACCGACAGCTTTTGTTAATGCAGAGCATGATTCTTTTTAAATTTTGAAAATTAAGGAGCACGTTAAATGCCTTGAAATTGTTAGATATAAATACCCTGTTGTTGTTTTGCCTAGTAGATTTAAAGATTTATACCTACGTTCATTTGCCGACTGTAATTACCGGTAAGTACCTCTATATGTATAGTAAATATACACGTAGGTAGGTTGCTCTCGTTTCAATTGCTTAACTATAAAAACAGCATGCAATATCGGACTAAGAATGCAGGGTTCAAGGGGTAGAGATAGTTTCTTTGTTCGCTCAGACGTATAATTGGATGCAAAAGTAAGTTTTCATCCCTTCCGGTAAATGGCTCCGTAAAAAGAACAGGGATTTAAAAATAACTGTAACAAAGTGCGTACAAAATTTATTGCCACCTGAAACAAATTTTACTAACGAGAAAAAATTGGAGCTAACCGCATGCTGTCCAACGCCATCTGATAAGATAACCATCTGCAATGACATGTGCTAAAAAGTTTTGGGGACTTTTAAAAATCTACCACTTGTCATAGACAACAGAGTTCAAACTACCCGATCTCGGGTAGGATTTAGCACACGTATGAATTGCACATTTAGTTGCGAGGGTGCGAAAACTTGTTGTTATCTTGAACGAGGCCAATTTCGGCAAATGGATACTAAGTCCTAACTCTCGTATCTTTTATGTCGTGTGGAGCTCGTGTAAGTACTTACTTTAAAAATATCGACAAACGACATATTGGCAGGCTAGCATGTGAACGTCTAGCAAGCAATTTGGAGCGGATTTGCTTTACTACCGCGGGGTGGGCTCGACGTGAGAGCAAGGGGCCAACACTTTAAATTCGTTAATATCGATACCTATTGTACCTATCTACGTGATGGATTCGATACGGCAGTAAAAAACATTATGTAAAAAAAACATAATTTACATTTCAATAGCTTCGCCTTAGCGTAGGTGCGTAAATTACTAATAGGTATAATAATTTCTAGTATATGTAGAGTAATTTGTTGTTTCACTTATAAACAGCTATAATTCGTCACATCCGATATTTGCATAGGTACACTCAATGAAAAATAGATTAGGTAGGGAAAATGATAATACGAAAGTATAGTTTTGTATGAAAAAGAAGCAAACTACAAAAAAGTTGTTGAACAAAAGTTTTGTTGTCTGAGGAGTAGAATCTACATTTTAATTTATTGCTCGTAATATTACAGGAAACACCTTGTATACATGCTGTTTTTTCAGTAACTAAACTAGCCATATTGTGCGAGGTGTTTTTGGTAGGTAGTAGGTAGTAGTAGCTAAACAACTTTTACTATCGGGCCAACTACGAAATCTCAAAAAGTTTTTTGGCTGTTTCATACGTTTCGGCCGGTCAGATGTTGACGTTTTCTATGGAGAGGCAGATTTTTTTTTGGGATTTGGGATTGGCCCCATAGATAAAGTTGTGCAGTATGACTTACCTAATCACCCCCCAGAATATGGCTAGTTATTGATAAAACAGCCTGTATAGTATGTAGGTAGTAAGTAAGAAGATATGAGCATAACTTTACAATGCAATTTTAATAAATCTTGACCATGTAAAACAATACGTTTTGACTTCTATTATGACCTGCAATTAACAGGCTATAAACAGTTAAGTGATATCGGTCCGGTAGCCGCCGACCCCGCGAAGTGTCCCGTCGGGTCGCGGCAGCTTCGCGCCCCGTTGCCGCCCTTTGACGCCAATTCATGCGAGAAGTCATCCACTTATCGTCCGCGCGATCTAATGTCGACATTTTTCCCGTTTTTCCCCATCTTTTCGCCTGGACGATTGTACTCCAAACGTGACATAATTGAATCAGCCGTCCCGAATCGACTTTGCTGCTACAAATTAATTCGGACAGACGTAAATGCAATCCAAACCAAAGCGAAATTAGCAGCTTATCTAGAAATAAATTATCCTCATTAGTTTAGATGTGTGTAATGGAATGGCTTATAATGTCTTTGATTTTGTTTAGGTAAAACTGTTATTTAACAAAGGTTTTAGCTCGTAGTTTTTTCTCGCTCTGTTATTTAGCACAACCTGTTAATACTCATTTTGCTCTTTGCTCCAGCGATATCTATTAGGTCGCCCTACTGCATAGACAGCACGATCGTCACCCAATCTTTCCAGGTGCCACAGTCTCCTGGCAGATTTTCCTCTAAGCCGTCATTAGGACATCCAACTAAAACGAAGTAACTCAAAATATGGAAATAATAAAATTATTACCAATTACTACAGTCCGTGAGTTTTAAGAAGAACCTTCGGGAATCGGCGATGACACACGAAGGTAATATTGCTGTTCTGCTTTTTCATGTATCACTTTTGATTGATACCCGACGTCTCTTTCTAACACCCGAAGGTTCTTTTTAGAGCTCACGGACTGTATTACATTTATTTTACTTAATTAAAATTGTATACCATAATAGATACTTTCATTTATGAGTTTTATGATATAATAGATAAGTTAATTACAGACACACCGATACAAACACAAATAGTTCCGTTTCTTTCTCAGAACTTGTTTGTCAGCTATTTAATTTCTACAAACGAAGAAGAGTAGAACAGAAACACTAGAAAATATAAAAAGTGTTGCCTACCAGCCCCAACTGTAATTACCTTCACACAAGTGCTATCAAATAAAACGACATTTTCACGAGTAAAGGAAAAAGGCTTTGAGGCGCTCGTTCTATGCCAACTGTAATGCAATTTGAAGTGAGAATCAAAGCGAAGCGCTACCCTTCCTGTCTCGTGCCGTGCCGCGCAAACATGATACACTGAGAGAAAAAACAACCAGAATTCACGTTCGTTCAACCAAACTCTCATTTTAAAATAGCGCCTACAAGCTCTTTGGTTAAAACTACAAGTTCGATTTTGTTAAGTTTAATTAGTTCATTCTACAAGTTACTTGTCATTTTAGTTTAAGTGTTATTTAAATTAACAACTCGATTATATAAAACCAACATGGCACATATTGTTTTAAACATATATTTGGCTGATTCAATCCTAATCTTTCAACAAGTTTAACCTTGTGGTTCTTACAAATTCGACTTGTATTAACAATATTGGTGATCGATTCCGTTTACTAAAATACTTTAGTTTCAAACTGATAAACACGCAACAAGTCGAATTTGTTAGACTCACAAAGCAAATTTCTCTCAGTGTACCTACGGGTTTTTTTTAATCTAATGGAATAAAAGCACAGCTTATAGTACACCTACTTTTTTAAATCACCCAATGCTAGTCTTACGTAAACTATTTTGTCTATTATACAAAAAAGTATAACAGATTAAAACAACAATATTTATTGCACCAGTTACAATGGATTCCTATAAGAGTTAAAATAGTAAAATACATAAATAAGTATAGGTAGTTTTGAAGCCACACGTTTACTGTATGTATAATTTAGTTTTACAAGGAGCTTAGGACGCAGATTATAATAGTAACATATAAATTAGTAGTTTCACAAATTATAAGTAATTCATATTTGCCGGGTAGAGTATTGTGACATCGCATATCGCTGTTAACAGGCTATGGCGCGCGGCAGGGGCGGCCACGCACTAATTACCCCGTCACGTGTCACGCAGGCAAAACACCGCCGAGGTAGGCCTGCGCCCTTGTCGATACTACGAGCGCTGACTTTAGAAGTCGGGCCTAATATGAGTGCACTCAGCATTATTGTGCCTTAAAGAAGTTTTAGAATAAAAGTGACCAGGTATTGAACCTGCTTGGAATATCAGACGACATATATTGGTGCTGAAATGTTACCAAACTCGTATCGTAGTCCTATTTGGTCCCTGGACAATTTACTTTATTGGCTTTATGACTGTCAGTGGTGCTGCGTAAAATCTGTAAATCCTTATCATTTTTCGACAAGTTATAGAAAAAAAAAATAATATATTAGAATGCCATAAAGTAATTGGGACTGAGCATAGGCATAATAGGCAGCAATAGAAAATTTTAAATCTGTTGTAATTTTTTTTATGCAGATAAGGAATATGAATACCTATATGTGGTAGTTCCAAGAAAAAAATGTTGGTATCTAATGTTAAACCTAACAAAGGGTAAAGGTTAGATTGGTCAATATTCTTTATCGTTTGTAAACATGTAAGACGGTGAAAGCGCAGCCATCACTCGTATTTAGCGGCCAGATATCTGTTGTAAATATATTTTACATAGTTCAGTAAATATATCTCAAGTTGCTAAACTATCAGCCGGCACATACACGAATAAATGACCGACATTGACGAGTAAATTTTTAAACTAAACTATAACGTCGACAATCATTGAATAGTTTACGTGATAGCACGTCACTATTCAGTAACAGTGCAAAGTACGCGGTCAGAGGCGGGTATCCCGCACTGATATGGCCGGCCACTGCTGCAAAAACCGTCAGCAAAACGCGTCGCCGGCGGTCGCCCGCTGCACTACTCGACCGCAGGCTGCACCTGACGCTGTCGCTGTCGCTCGCCACTGCATAGTTTAGCGTTGGATTTTAATAACATCATAATAAAGTCGTTCATTTTTTGGGCCCAAGCAGATATTATGAATTTCATTAATGCGTTGACATGGATATTTAACCATATACTACTACTTTAAATTGAACCTTATTTAGCGAGCTTAAATAATCTTGGGTTGATTTACTTACCTACTCAACTTGAATAATGGAAGTAGATAGAAAGTAAGCACAACAAAAAAATTACACGTGTAGTGTAGTGATGTCATAACATCGTATTCGCTGCCTGAAGGAGCTAGGTACTCGTACAGTGCCACCAAAAAGAGTAGAAATTAAAAATCGTCGTCCCTTTCAAATCAATCTATAAAAACGGGACGACACTACGATGGTGGCACTGTAGAATACCTACGTCATACGCAGTACCTAAGTAGAATATAGGTTTAAACTCCATCTGTAAAAAGTGATTGAAAGGCGTTTGCGAGAAGGCGCGCCAAGGGTCTGATACGCCACAATCAATCCGCGGTAAATTATATAAAAAATACATTTCAAGCTTCAGCTGGCTCCGAGATGGTTTCTTTATTAGTTTCCCCGGGGCGCCCGCATCGGGGGACGTGTGAAAAAATCTTCCCGGGATTAAGTCCCCGTTTATCGGGCTCCGAGGCGGACTTATAGCCGTAATACAATCTCTGTTATGTGGAGCTAGGATTAACTGTATGTTCGTATCAGCGGGTTAGCCGGGATATGTTCCGTTTTACGCGGAGTTTTACGTTTTCAGTGCTGTGTACGAATTTGGCTTACGAAATACTCATTTTTTCAGTTTTGTTTTCTAGTTATGCTGGTTTATTATTCTTAATTTAGGTGACGGTACATGTAACTGTAAAAAACTTTATATAACATCTACCTATTTGAACCTTTGAATAAATAGTATTTATTTTTTAAACGGTTGTAAACAAATTTATTGAAAAATATTGTATTTTTTCTAGATTCCAGTTGTGATTCCAGTATTGTTGTCATAACAAAAGATATTCATATTGAAATAAGTAGGTATTTTTTAGTTTATCTATTTTATAAATACATACGTTTTTTTTAAAGGCTTGCCTTTTAAAAATAACTTCCTAAAATACTTGCAAGTATTTTTTTAAAGAGCATCTATATAACAATATAAAACAATAAGCAGAGAAAATTATCATCATCTATATCTGTAACTGCCCTCCACCGTCCACCTAAATTTAAAGTTGCAACTTGCAAATCCCCGCAAATTGAAAGCGCCATTATCAAGTGTAGCAATTTCCACGCAGCTGGTGCTACGCGCGGCTACGGGCGGCTACGCCGTAGCCCGCAAGGAAATCACCGCCGGCGCCGATCGCACAATGCTAATTTCACTAGTGCGCCTCATACCGACAAATCATAGGCTAAATTCACTAAAAACATTCATTTTTATAGCAGGCATCATTTGCGGCAAAACCCAAAATTACAAAGTCACGTTTAGGGTGTTTTTTTTGTAATGTTTAGATTTTAGTTAAACCTTATTTAAAAGAGTTGATTTAATCGTACCAAGCTGTCACATCACAATATACCTCGAGTTCGATTTTTGAATCTCATCGGGTGACTTATTTCGTACTAAATAGTCATCGGCTGCATACTTAGAGCATATACCTATGGAGTAAGCTTAGGTACATTTCCCCTCTGTCAACGTTATTAGCAGGAAAATCTAATACGTTTATAAAAACTATTTCAAAAATCGATTACACGCATTTCGTTCATCGTTTTCAGTGAGTAAAGAGCTCCGTGAAAATGCCTTTATGTATTGTTTTTAGGTGTAAAAATGTTCTACTATGTTTAGTTTACAAAAATATGAAATATAATTTCACATGTAATTATAGTTTTACTTTTTTATCATTACTATTATGATTAAAAAATTAATCCATATCGAAAATCCAGCGTCGTTTACAGAATCGATTCAAAGATAATCGTTTATTTTCTGACGGGCAGTAGCTATTTTGACGTTTGACACTTATGCATATTTAACGCCCCTAAGGATTGCTGCCTTCTATATTTTGTTTGAAAATACAAGCAAAAATGATCCTTGGCTTTTTTGTTTGACATTTGCAAGGACTGCATCCGATAATGAACCATATTTCAACATATGTAAAGTCAACTATATGTTGCGCCATTTAGAGTCGTGACTTACTGTCAAATATGCGTGATATTTTCAAGTCAAAGGTACATCATTGTCCGTTATCAATAAGGCAATGCTGCTATAAAAAAATCATTTAGAAATAAACTTTATTAACAACCGACAATTATGTACCTTTAAATTGAAAACACCATACGTATGCTACCTCGCCCCCCTCAGATTTTGGCAGACTTTTTTGTTTGGAAAGATGAGGCGATGCGTCCTCCAGGTATAGAGCTTTATGGCTGCATACAAAAAAAGTCACCGGTGAGATTCAAAAATCGAACTCCTGTATGATATATTTAAACTCACCTTACACCTCACCTTGCTCTCTTCAAGCGAGATTCATAATCGAGAGTATCTTATTATAAAAGAATATCTTACAATTTATCTAAATGCCGATCTTGACCTCCAACCTTTTATTTGTATTACAATTATAAGTTCATCCAAATCCCGTTATCAATAATAAGTTACGGTTTTGAACGGTGTTTTTTCCATTACTGACACGCGTGGCAGCGCAGCGTCGTTAGAGGGCGGGTCTCGTAAATAAGTGAGATGTTGACGACGAGATCGCGGCAGGAATTGAAAGTAGCAAAGCTTGGATCTCAGAGTTTTCAGTTGTCAGATCGCGTTGCAAAAATAAAAGTTGAAATTAACCTGCGCTGGCCATTGGGGTATGCATTATTAGTAAATTTAAGATGATACTTTGTCGATAACAACGCAAATATTATTTTAGAAATATGGTATAAGTGATACTGTAACGTGATCAAGATTATTTATTGTATTAATTTCATACTACAGTCATTTGTCATGTAAAAATATTTGTGTCCAATGTCTAAATGGTAGATAACAGAAACTGTAGATAGCCTGCGTGAGTTTTAAGGTAGTAAGAGTACCTAAGTAAGTAGGTAGGTAGGTACTAAAGGTAAATCCAAAAATTATGATTCTTAGGATACTAGTGCTCGCTATAGTTGTTCAAACACATTCATGACATGACTACATAAATCTGATGGTACATATTCACAATCACGATACCCATCATCCTCTGCATTGACAATCCGGCAAAGAACAAGTTATGTGTTTCACGAAAAAGCCGCTCCGATCGAATTTAGACGTCTTTCACACTCCTGCGGTTTCGGCATGCGGCGCCGGTGCGCGAGCGAGATAGCACTCTGCGCTGTCACGCTTGCACACTTGCTTGCGTGTGATGATCGCCTTGTAGACGCTGTGGATGGCGAGTGTGAAACAAACGTACCTATTAGCTCTCTTTGTCATGTGAACGAGGCGTAAAACGGTAGGGCGTTATTTCATGAAAAAGGCATTATGTCACGTCTAATATCGCATATCGTCTAGCATTTGGTCGACCCGACCATCAATAAATCATGATACCTCGAATTACAACAAACTGCGAAAAGGTACCAATGCAGCCTCATATATATACAATACAATCCATTATGTTATATTATAATACATATCAATAATAATTAGTTAGGTACTTTCCTATAATTTTGTTAATATAATAAAATAATATTTCCTATAATAAAACATTTAGTTGTTTTATAGCAGTTATAAAATCAATATTTATTATGAAAATACAAAATATATGAAGTCTCAGATGTACCTACTATTCGAGATTTGTCAATTGGCCGATAACTAATGCGCCATGCGGACTCTACTACTGAATACTCATTCTATATGTGTATACATATATGATATGATATGATATGATACCTAACTAGAGACACCACGACGAGCGTACCGTCGCAGACAAGTCGGTTAATATAAGGATAACATCTGTAAAACGGGCAGATTGGCTTAATGGTGTTTCCAAAGTTGCGCGGAGAAAATTTTAGTTTGCGTGAGCCACTAATGTCAGGGGGTGAGCCGCGAGGGGCGGGGGCGATTAGCGGCAGCTGTCATGCCTAGTGAATATGTTATTTATTGAAACGGAGAGCGCGGAAATTATCAATAAACTGCATAGACTGGCCACTTGAATGACGACTATAGAAGTGCAAGTTATGGAATGGTTATGGACATGTAATACTGCTGTGCCCGTCGCGCTTTTCCCGCTATGTAGCGAAAATACTTCGTATCGCGGAACGACAGTGGCTCGTGATATATTTATTTATTTATAAGGAGTGATGAGTTATATAGAAATCTGAATTTAAGTCAGTGGGTACATACCTTTATTTTTCACTTGACAATAAACTAAACGTTTGCATATTTTTGTCCCCATATAGATATTTTAAACCATGAAGTTGATTTTATATGTTTTTTTTAGTTCTACGGCTGATGCATGATGATGATCATATCATACTAGCCACATCACCGAAAAACAAATTTTGGAGTGACATTAGTTAACATAAAGCACACCAACATGGGTATTGGCGTCCAGGACCGTGCGGCTCGACCGCACACGTCAGAATATTAGATCGTCGACATTAATCTGTCGCCGCAAGCCTGTGCGCCGCCCGCCGCGCCACGTATATTCAAAGACGAGCTAACATAACTATGAATCGACCTTCTATCCTTGCAATAAAGTTTACATATGGTCATTCAAATACGCCGGTGCACGCTGTCGCCTCCGACTCTCAGCCGCGCCAGGCAAACAATCAAAAACCCAATTCGGCACGAAGTCGCGGTTTACCGTTCACCTCTTATATCCGGTCGTTGACTAGCCTTTGGAATGGGAATCCCAGAATCCCGTGCGGTCGAGCCCTCATCTGGATCAAGTACACTTCCAATGTAAACACTAGGCTAGGTAGATACTGATATATCTATGAATTATTAGTAAGTAGGTTAGGTAGTTATGATAAACTCCACCTAGTTGTAAGCACAGTTCTGAGAGAATTTCCTAAACATGGAGCTTTAGTCTTATAAATTATGTGTGTTCCTTGGTTTTTAGTATGAATATTAAGTAGATTTACTGAAAGTCACGCAAAATATGTGTCGCATGAACAAAGAGAGAGTGCAAATGGTTAGCTTTGTTTTGTCCAATTTTTTTCATTTTAAATCTATGAGTTAAATACCTATATAAAAACCTGCACAATTCTAACATCACACCAATATTGGTAATATAAAATCGGCAACATACTAAACCAATGTAGCAAAAGAATAGAAAGAATTTTGCAAAAACGATCATATAAACGCGTAACGTGCAATAAGGCCTCTTTGTTATTTGTGGGGTCGAAACTTATTCATCCCGCAAATCCGCTCATGTATGAACCAAATCCTGCCCGGTCACCGCTGATTGCATTGTCATGTCTAGTGGACCATGCCCTTTGCATTGGATTTAGAACCATACTGGAACTCCTGCAAGCGCCAATTTCGTTTAACGATATGGGCAAGTCACGGTAACCCACGTCGTATCGGTTTGTAAAACAAGCGAGCCAACGTGATTGGAATGTTTTATTCGACCCTTGAAACATATGAGACCGGTATGATGTATGTTTTATGTTTGACGTAAAATTTATTGATGATATTGAGTGTTAATTCGTTTATTTATCTCATATGTTACGAGTAGGTAGGCGACAAATATTACTTGTTTGTAATTGTGAGTAATACTTATGTGGTAACATGTTAACTGTTTACAGAAATACTTTAAAATTATACTTTATACATATAAATAAGTATTTAGTCCTACAGAATAATATGATGGTGCATTTCTATTACTTTTAGATAACAACTGAGTGACATTTTATTAGCCTACAAGTGGTTGAGGCTTGGGTTAGATGCACCATTGTATGTGGGAACATTTTTCATGAGGCTCACGCATCAGGCGGGTCGCTTATTGTCAAACTTGTACAATAATGAAACTCCGCTCGTCACGCGCTCCGCGGCGCGACGCTCAGCGACAGATGTTACCTGTTCTCAAAACAATCTACTATTGGTACTTAATACGTTATCTAACTGTGGGTTTGCCAGCATAAAGGTAGAATAAACATTAGAATTAATAAATTGGGTACAATTTGATGTTTTATGCCACACCTGGCCATAAAGTGGCTTTTTCCGCACGCTGCGCGTACGGAAAAAGACGCTTTCTGGCCAAGTGTAGACATAAAATGATGTACACAACACGGGAGGTAATAAAGAAAGCCCTCGATCACATATTTACATCCCTCGCTTGCAGCTCGGGCCGCAAACTTCTGCGATCTCGGCCTTTCTTTGTTTTACCACCCTAGTTGTGTAATGTACTATTGTGTTCACATGTACCATCGAGTTCATAATTACATACCCAATTTATGAATTAATTAATTGATAAATTGGATATGCAATTATAAACCTGATAGTAAAAAGTAGAGTAAAAACATGTTCTTGTACGACATTGAAAATCTTAATTATTATTATTTCACGATTGTAGACAATACTTATTGTACGAGTGCTGAAAATAGGCAAGTCGGTAAGAATTAGGTATGCTGTAAGTTCGACGAATGCCTTACCAACCTAGTACATTCTGCTTGATAAGCATACAACTCCATAGTACATTCGGGTTCCCTGCTTTAAAAGCCTAGCCAGTGATGGTAAAACATAACAATATCGTGGACGGATGTCGGTAAAGTATAACAGCGACCATTTACGTGATTGATGCAAATCGGTTTTGCTGAACTATTATTGGTAATGGATCAGGTGATTACTTATAAGTATACCTGTAGGAGTTTGAAGCTGTGGCGATGAAATTTTATGTATTCCTTTTAGGAATAATTTGTTCGTTTGTTTTGATTTCGAGATAGTTCCTTTTTTAGCACTAACAAAATTTCCGTAAATAGAACTCACAGATTAACCTCAACCACTAGAACGATCATAAGTACCTACAACTCGAGGTCCCCACACATAAGTGCTCCCGTACTAATTTTGTATGAGAGCGCGACTTCTTATTTGAGATGAGTTTACATTTTTTAAGCGTTTACGGTGTCTGCCGTGTCTGTGTAATCTGTGATAGAAACAAAATATTTTGAACTTACGATATATTTATGTAGCAGTAAATAGGTGCAACAACACAGCGTAAAAACATGAGACGCTGTTATTGTTAACATATTTATCTTATCTTACTTGTAAGTTTTTAGTTATAGTGTGTGAAATATGAAGTCGACCGGCTAACTTATGCGGTGGCGGCACCGTAAACAGCTGGGGAACGAGTTTTAAGTCGCGTCGACGTGTTAACCCCATTATCAGGGGCGGGCTTACTCCTAAGCCTCGGCGACAGCGGCCAGATTTATACGCAACCGGCCAATTTGCCGATTCCATCCTGATCACTTATTGACCATTAGCACTTCCACGTACCTACCTCCTCGTTATGTTAGATACCTGTTTAGAGTGTTTAGCGCAAATGTATGTTGCTGCTAAATAACACAGGAGACAGTTAGGTACTCGTACCATTTTTAAAATTATCTTGATGTTATCACACATACATTAGGCCTATTTACAATGAATACAAATACAAATACAAAAAACAATATAAAACATACACACATTATAAAAAAAAACCTAACCTAGAGTGCCGCCGGCAACGGAGCAAGGCCCAGGCTGCCGGTGGTAAAAGCCTTCGCTATGAGACCGTTCGCAGAAACAACTATCGGCACAATGATCGCCGAATCAACTTCCCACATGGCGGTTAACTCGTGCGCCAAGTCTAGGTACTACACATCTTATTATTAGTAGATATATAAGGATTAAAAACAAGGAAGTTTTCTTGTAAGAACCTAACTGTTTCCATTTTAAATTACTGGTCACTGGATAAAAATAAGAATTTGTCTTCTTTTAAATATATACTAATGATCTGATTAATTATTACGCTAGTAGGTAAGTGTTTATTGTACGTAACAATTAAGATTCACTTTACGGCTAATTAATACAATGTTTTTTTAGCTCTGTTACTTACGTAAAATTAATTAAAATAAGTAAAATGTTGTTTGAGTTTACTTAAGTATGTAATAAGTAAATTCTACCTACTCTTAATAAAATAATTGTGCTGTGGGTATAGATAGCTTGTCGGCAGGCCCCGCACACGAGCGGCAGTAGGTACAAGCGGTGCTAATCCCCGAATCCCCGAAAGCCGCGCATTTCACGCCTCTTTATTACATTAATTTAAATGTTTGCGCGCTGGATCCTGCCATCCTTCGCTTTCTACACGACAAATACGACTACAGTCAATACATATAGGTAAGAGCTTAGACGGTAACTAGGTATGCGTTGTCTTTGACTTCATAAATACCTCACAAAAAAATTTATTAGATGAACAAGAATGATAATCATTGGGTTGAGTAATTATTTATTAGGGTACAAATTTAATAAACAGTCAAAACATTAGCTATTTTACTTTCGTAGCAAAATACAAATCATGAGGAAAAACTTGAATGCGCATATGTGGACCTTAGTGCGGGTAAATGTGCGCACCATTACGGGGTAAGTACTCGTAAGGTGTATTAAGGATAAGTGGGGATATATCTTTCGTTAACATAAGTATATATTTTTTAACCATTATCAGTTGAGTAATTAAAATGAAAGTCTTTGAAAATCTGTTCAAATTATCATAAAATTAAGACATTTGCATACAGAAAATTCGTACACTTACCCATTTTTCCCAAAAGTTCAAAATTTTAGTTTACCGCCATTATATTTGCGCAACTATTTTTACCTACTTTATTAGAAAGAACCCTATGTGTTAGAAAGAGACTACCGCTTGTAAATTGTCAATTGTAGCTTTATTAAATAGGCCACAGATCATAAAAGATCTGGTAGTTAGAGGGGTCTATTTCACATATCTATTATGGATACTATACGACATCTGGGTACGAGAAGTTTTCTAAAGTTTTTTAGTTTTTTGATCTCTAATTTTAAATTTCAGTATCACTAAGTGGGTAACAATAAAAACCGATCAAGCGTGAGTCAGTCTTAAGGTAAAAATATAAAACAGCGACACCAACTCGCGTTTGGCCGGCTTATCGTAGAGAACTATTTTTTCCTAGATTTTGACTTGTTATTGTAAATCTTGTGCGTGTAGCATTAGTAGGGGCAAACTATTAAAATTAAATTGCTATAATCGTATGAGACAGTAAAGCATGACAAGTAGGTATGAACGTAGTGTACGTACCAGCCGGCAGCCCAGCATTCGGCAACCGGCGGATTAGTCCTGTCAACACACCTGGACCGCGACAACAAACGGTCGTAATTAGTCACTCTAAGCTTTCCAGCCGCGCGAATATTTACTTCAACGATGCCGTTAAGTTATAGCTCCGTAATCCGATAAACAGATCGCTAGCTCGAAAATTGTGTTATCGTCGCTGTAAAGTGTTCACAAGTCGCCGCTTTACGAGGGCAGGCGTCGGGGGTATGCAAACATAAAAATTCTCTATCGGGACTAATAGGAGCGAAACAAATAAAAGGATACGTAAATAGAAGCGTCGGATAAATTCCAGTGGGGCTGGAGTGCGCGTAAATCCGCGCGATTTGTATCAGTGACAGGGAGAGCCCCCTCGGCGGGCCCGCGCTCCGCGCCCGACCTCCGACACAATTAATTTGACAGATACTTTTGCAAAGGCCAACTAATCACAGTACCCACCACAATATTCATCTACAGAGCAAGTCACAGAGCAATGACTGACTTGGCATTATATAATCTCGCGTCTAGCGCTTTCCTTTAATTATCGTTTAGGTAAATTTAGGCAATGTTAATGTCATTTACCTAAGTAAATACTATTAGATAACATAAGATAGTTGTGTCATATCAATTACGATATTATTACTTCAGTTTGAAAAAGAAGTATTTTGATGATATTTTTACTACGTCGATATTTATTAATTTACCTTCGTAGGCGCATTCGTTGATAGCTTTATATTTATATAGTTAACATTTGGGCAGCAATTTAATAATTCCGCTTCCGCGCCTGTTACTCATTACACCCATCCATGACGTCATTCGTTGGTTCAAAAAGCCGACCACGTTTCCCCGCGGCGCGCCCGGTCACGTCTATGCAAATGATATTAAATTAGAAACGCTTAATAACAACTGTGCCGCTCTTCCTGTAAAGAGGTGCAATTACACCAATCAAATTGAAATTTAGAACACTAATTGTGCTCGACATGTTTTATAGCTGAGCTTTAATCTGGAGACGGACGTTCAGGGAGACGGGTTGGTAACGTTCAATCTGTGCTTGACTTATGGATTAACGATTGCTTTGTAATTAAGGATGCAAGTTTTTAATAAAATTTAAACAGTTATGTATTATGAAATATTTAGTGTAATAATAAAATTTCTGTTAAAATAAAATATTGTAAGTCGGTTTAGAATTGCAATTTAGATTTGTATCACCGTTTTGTGGGTGGAGAATTTGTAATGCAGCCAATCGTTTTTAACCGACTTCAATTCCATTGAGGAAGGAGGTTCTGCATTCGGTTTGGTGTTTTTTTTTTATGTATGTTCACCGATTACTCCGAGACCCGTGGTCCGATTTGAGTAATTCTTTTTTTGTTTGAAAGGATCTACATCCAAGGTGGTCCCATATTAATATGGTGCTGTTCTGATGATGGGATCCATGAGGAATTGAGGGAACTCCTCAATTTTTAAAGGCACATGTATGTTGATTTGGGTGTTTCCTTAAGCAACTCAAGCATTTTCTCACGAAAACCACCATTTCGATGCAGTGGATCTGATGATGATGATTGTTTTGATGATAATGATGAAAGTTTTTTTATGCAGGATTTTCAGCGATTACTCCGAGACCCGTGGTCCAATTTGAATAATTATTTTTTTGTTTGAAAGGAACTACCTTGAAGATGGTCCCACATTTATATGGTGCTGTTCTGATGATGGGATTCATGAGCAATTGAGGGAACTCCTCAATTTTTAAAGGCACGTGTATAGTGATTTGGGTGTTTTCTTAAGCTACTCAAGCATTTTCTCACAAAAACCACCAATTTGATGGAGTGGACCTGATGATGATGATTATTTTGATTTTTGATGATAATGATGAAGATTTTTTAAATGTAGGATGTTCAGCGATTATTCCGAGACCCGTGATCCAATTTGAATAATTCTTCTTTTGTTTGAAAGGAACTTCCTCGAAAATGGTCCCACATTTACCTGGTGCTGTTCTGATGATGGATCCATGAGCAATTGAGGGAACTCCTCAATTTTTAAAGGCACGTGTATAGTGATTTGGGTGTTTTCTTAAGCTACTCAAGCATTTTCTCACGATAACTACTAATTTGATGGAGTGGACCTGATGATGAAGTCCACTTATGATACGTGGACCCTTCCTTAGATAAAATGGGTGTATTATTAACTTTTTTTATATCTTTACCGATTATTCCGAGACTTTTTGTCCAATTTTGATAAATATATAACCACTTAAAATGGAAAAATAAAAACTTTTTACAAAAAAAAGATAAACCGACTTCAAAAAGGATAAAATGAATCATTATATTATTTATATGCGTTACCAACTGATATGTTTGAAGTCGGTGCCAAGCCACAAATTACAAAACCGGTCAAATCAGCTTTAAGTGTGAACATCACAAAACATCGATGCAAATGCGAACAACTAATAATGCAAAGGTGAATGCGATTTCATGTGTTACATTTTCATGTCTAAACTACTAATCCTATTTTGATGAATAGCGACGATATATATATATTCTGATACACGTCTACTTTGTCAATAATCAGAAAAAGGCGGCAAATAGAAAAAAAATGTAGACGCGTAAGATTGACCTTCCATATAAAATTTGAATATCGTGCCTTTTTACTGACACGGCGTGTCTACTGGGTACATATGAGTATAGAAAAAATAATCTAGCAATTGAATTCCTTTATACTTCGGATTAAACCTTAGATGAAGAAGGATAAATAATTCAAACCGAACCACGGGCTTCGTTCGACATACGGATAGTCCCAACAATGTGTTAACAAACAAACATAGGACGCATGATTATACTTTCTGTACCTACTTGCCTAACAGTTAACGCATGGTCGAAACGAATGTATAACTACGTGCGATTCATACCGTATTAGATTAGTTATATAGTAAAAATAACAATTCACTGAACAAATCGCCTCGTTCATATAAACTCTTCCAAATTTGGCTTGGCACCGACTTCAAACATATCAGTTGGTAACGCATATAAATAATATAATGATTCATTCTATCCTTTTTGAAGTCGGTTTATCTTTTTTTGTAAAAAGTTTTTTTATGACAATAATGTTAGGTTCTAAATCAACGCGTAGGTACGAGTCTGTTTTTGTTCGCCACTGTCATGACACACTTGTTATGCCCGAATTCGATATAAATAAGGGATATACGCTCAAATATGTCCGCCGGATTTGCTCGGCGGGCAGATCCGTCCATGTATGGCGCTATTTAGATGTGTCCGCAGACAAATCCGTGTCCAATTCGCGCCATACACGGGCGGATCTGTCCGCCTGGCATATCCGTCGGACAAACCCGGCAGGCACATCTGTGCGTGTATCCATAGCTATAGTAGCTATTATGGCCAACGTGGACGAGTGAGCGTAAGCCGTCGTAGCTTTCTCAGTCTTCGTCTCTGTCTTTCACACTATTTACTTCTTCTTACTTAAGAGATAGCGAGCTCAAACTCCATACTTTACCATTTGATTAAGGAATATGCTATAGTTATTTTGATGCACATGATTCGAGCAGCGCGGTATTGGAGCGCGCGAGCGGCGCGGCGCGGCATTAAGCCACCGGGCGCCGCGCACCTGCGACCTCACCGCTCGGGATTTAGCCGCAACTTAACACCCCAACCCAACTGACACCGAACGATAAGCCGCGAGCTTTGGACATGGCATAACATAATGGCAATTCAATTGTTTTTATATAATGCGATTTGCTCAGTACTTAGACTGTTAAATTTATACCTGTCACGATACTCGTTACTAGTAGTTATCTCGGTGCGTTTGGTTGGAACTGTCGAAGCGCAGCACGGCGCTATAAGCCGCGCACCTGCGCCCGCACTGCTCGGGATTAGCCCGCAACTTAACACCCCAACTGACACCGAACGAGAAGCCGAGAGCTCTAGATGTGACGTAGCAATTTGGGCATTCCATATGATTTTTTTATTATGCTATTGTAGTATGTGAAGCGGCTTTCACACTGCTGCGGTTTAGGTTATGAAATATAATGAAATATAAGTTCACGAGGTCTACAAGTCACAGGGCCATTGGTTAGAGCAAGGAGGCTTTTTATTGTAGCGCTCGACTTTGATACTTAAAACTCTGTTTGAAAAGATGAAATAGTGTTTTAAAATATTAGCAATAACAATTTAAAATCAGGTCATTTAAACTGTTGATGTGAAAATAATGATGCGAATTTTGTGTGCGATTATGTTCAAAACTTCGACTCCTCGATAGTCAAAAATGCCCCCTGATCAGTATTGGAGCGGTACGTTAAGCCGGTCATCTTTTATTTTGAAAAAATAAACAAAATTGTTTCAAAAGACACATCCATAGGTCGTACCTCCGCGTTCCGCTGGAGTCGCCTTTGATCGCCGTGTTGGTGTTGTTATAGCCGTTAGATTATCCGCTAATGCTGTGAGCCGAGCGATATATCTCATATTGAAATTGAACCTGTCACACTGTTATAACTGTGCCAGATGAGCATCTTTTACTTTTTTCAAGACTTATTTCATAAAAGATTTTTTGCTAGTTTTGCTACTAGTAAACTAAATCTATCATTCATTGTAGGGAGGTAGGGTACTACTTATTTAGTAAAACAAAATTCACTTACTTACGCTTTTTCCACCAATACTCATTAGTGTAACAGATTGATATAATGTTAGTATTACCTACCTATTTATCTATCTAATCTAAAGATAGGTATAATATTCTGTCTTACCAACTACTGGACTAAGAGCTGGCCACGTCAGATATAACATAATAATGAGAGCAACGAAACCCATCTAATAAGTTTAATTTCGAAAACAGAAATAGTAGGCGATATACTATGAATTACATTAAACGTCGTTTTGGAATACTTACAGCTGAAACTTTTGGCGATGATATAATCTAAATATATCAGAACTCTAGTATTTGTATTTTTAATGTGGTTTGCATTCTTTGACCTCCACCACTTTACAGCTGCCAGGTGACCGGAACTAGAAATAAGCATAGTATAGTAAACTAGCGAGAGGGGTTTCCTCGCACTCATTGTGTCATATCACTCATATCATATCTGACGTGGCTATAGCTCTCCGTCTATACCTAAATACAATCAGTAGGTATCTACAGTGTATAATTAAGCTATCACTTAGAATTTTGATCATTAATCACAGATTAATTTAACACGGCTTGTTCCTACTTATATATTGGACTCATAAATATAATACTTGCTCATATGTTATCTTCTACAATGTGTTAAAATACGGGCGAACCTTTTAACGGTAGTTTATATAGGTCATACTGAACAACTTTCATTACTTTTTTTGCCAGTCACATAGGTACATTTTGTCGCATGGGTGTCGACATTTTGTATGAGGAAGCCAAATTTTTTTTTGAGATTTTGGTCTTACCTCCATAGTGAAACTTGTTCAGTATGACCTATGTAAACCACCGTTAAAAAGTTCACCCGTATTAAATACACACTGTGTAACTATGTAGTCTATTACCGATTGAGTGTACCTACCTATACTTACTAATATTATAAACGCAAATATAACTCTGTTACCTACCACTTCACGATTAAACCTCTGGACCGAATTACCGAGATGTTATGATAAGCCTTTGTATATAGGGTTAGTTTGAGTTTCGGGAAAGGGGTAGTTTTATTTTTTAATCATCACTTAAAGGTGTTAAAAGAAGGGAGAATATGTGCTCTATCTCAAATTCAGTGTTTACTTATCATTACATTTTATGTAGCCCGCACTAAGGCAAAAGCTACTTCACAATAAAATCACAAAAGCCTAGCAATTTAAAAGTCAAAATAAAAGTTCACAACACATTTTTTCGTAAAGGAGTGCTCATCGCAAACTACGTTAAAATGATTTAACTCCCCCAGATAGCACTCGCCGCGGGAGCTGTTCCCGGGATCGCCGCTCGCCGGCTAATAAACGCTTATCAACGCCCTCATTATCACACCCTTAACATCGCTTTAATGTCTTGCTCTTGAACAAAACATATTTAATCACATTTTTCCCCGGCGGGAGAAAACTTTTTTAAATTTCATAAATTCCGTGCGGCGGCAAAAGGACGGGCTGGCGAGGGAAACGCGAGGATGACTTGGTTTTAATCTTTTGAAATTGGAGCAGTCTTGTTCTTAATGACTATTTTTTTTGGTCAAAACTTTTATGAGATTGTGTAGAAAGACACTTCACTCATTTATTTTTCTCATATTGCCTTACTAGCGCACTTTACCGCGAAGGTGCTCAGATATACTCGTACATAAGTACTTGGTGAGCATATAAGTAGGTTTAGGTAAACATGAGCATTTTAAATATGTTATATCCAATGTAAATCTAAAATAAGTTGTGAAATTCTTTCACAACTTTGGCACCATGCTTCCAAAACTCAAAGACGAAAAATATAGGAATAAATTATAGGTAGGTATCGCGGATACTTGTAAACAAAGTACTAGTATATTCGTACAATAAGTTTGTCGTAGGAGACTCAAATTATCACTGATTAGACTAATAACAGGGTCTTTTCAATCCTTTATCTTCAAGGGGATGTAGGCAGGTACTTGCCGAATGTCATACGATACGAGTAAGCTGAGGTTAGTTTAAAAAGGTCACTTAGCTACCTATTTCTAAAATAATGACATCAGGAACTTACGAGTTTGTGTAAAGTTAACAACAGATCATTACCAGCGCTAACCAGACAATCAATTTAAATAAGAACAAACGAACCATCACACTTACGTTACGAGTTCTTGGTCGGGTCACGGGGGCCGTAACTCACGACAAGCGGCGATCGCCACCCGCCGCCGCTCGCTCGCTTGATCTTTTAAGCCCGCCTTTACGGCTCTTGCTATACTAAATTATAATATAACACGTCGTAAATTTTCAAAACTATCCGTCTATGACATGGCAGAATTTACTACCAACTTAATAACAGGGCAAATTTATGTATAACCAACTATATTTATGTATGTAAGTACGCAAAGTACAAGTTTAAAGAATGTGACGCTACCTATAATTTTTTTTTTCATTTAAGTATATGCACTGTAATGTAATGAGTGTGAGACTCAGGTGTATTCTGCACGTTTAACCGGATTGTCAAGTGTTCTTCTCAAATCTCCCCCATATTTAAATACAAAATGAAGAGCCTACAAGCAAACAGTATCGTAGCGCGGCAAAAAAATAAAAAAGGGATGTCGACGCAAAGTATCTTGCGTACCTACTCGTTACTCGTAATATTCGAAGCCATGGCGAAAGAACGAAATTGAATATTAAATGAAATAATTTATGCCATATTTATCATTTTGCAAATGAGAAGTCTCACCTTAATGAAAACGGCGCATCCAAATTTTAACTTTATTTTAGCTTTAGAATACCCACTGACTGTATTTTTTTTAAAGCACATCATACTTTTCGATAATGAATTAATAATTGATTGTACAAACACAATTACATATCATACCCACCCCACGTAAGCCAAAATAGAAAACTCGGAAAAAGGAAATCTGACTCATAAATTATTTGGATTTGCTAAGAGATTAGAAAAGTACCTACTTAGGTATCCGGAATGTCTAAAAACTTGTTAAAATTAACCGTACCTAAAAAAGTCACAGTTGTTAAGGAAAACTACAAACAGAAGACACGCATATTAAACCCCAACAAGCAGTATCTATTTAATGTTTTCCAACATAAGTATATGTGTTCGTCCCGAGAAAAAGGTCTGCGCTCTAGTCGATATGGTGTTATTAGTACAGTCGACGTCAAACATATGTTTAAACTTTAGCACCTTACTCCTTTGTATAATAAGGTGCAAAAGTGTAAACATATCTTTGACGTCGAATGTACATTCCAAAACTACACAATATACGCTATCTATTAGTAAAAAATGAAGTGGACATGTAAAACGACAAAGTATTCATAAGCTCATTCACTAAACTCGTCCCCATATTGTTGGCTCAGTAGGTATAATTACTTAGTGTTCGAGTAGGTAAGTGGTTTGCCGGCCTGCATGCTAGCAATTGTGTTATAAATCACAAGGGATCAGCCTATCGCTGGTACCCGCATCACTCAGGTGATAGCCGAGACGTGTGTGACCAACGTGCCGGATACCGTTTCAGGCCAGTAAAAATATAAAACGCGTTTTTAGGGTTCCGTAGCCAAAAATGGCAAAAACGGAAACCTTATAGTTTCGTCATGTCCATCTGTTTGTCCGTCCGTCCGTCTGTATGTGACATTTTACTAGGAAACTATAAGAGGTATCATGATGAAATTTTAATATAATATGTATTTTGTATACTTAGTTACTTAATTTTGTAGTAAAGTTAATGAAAAAAATAATTTTAGGGGGGGGGGGAGTCTATACATGTAACTAAATGCAATCCCATATGTAGAGCACTTAGTTTTTGATATTTTTACAAGCTTTTATTTAACTCACAGTGTTTGTCAGTATGTTAGATGTTTAGGTAGAATCTTGCGAGCCAGATTTGAACCAGTTCCTGATATCCGATTGAGCTAAAATTTTGCATACCTGTGTAACTTGGATGACAATACAATATTTTGATACCATCGAGCTGGTCTGATGATGGAGACAGGAGGTGGCCATAAGAACTCTGCCATAAAATACCTCAACCAGGTTGAGTTTAGGTTTGTTAGAAACGCCTCGATGAGTATTCCTTGATTTTCTAAAGAAAAGTACAGTCAGGCACAACATCAGAAGCTGATTTGGTTACCTATTTCTCCTAACCGATACTAGAATTAGAATCGTCTTAATAAGTCGCTGTTTGGGCTCATTTGACTTGTACTGGTAAGCTGAACCCTGGGGGCACCTACTGGATCTCAGGTTTGGGGCAACATAGACTCATGCTGTTTGAGCTCATTCGACTTGTACTGACGAGGAGTTGGGACTGGTATCACAAGATGGACTTCATGCTGAACCCTGGGGGCACCTACTGGATCTCAGGTTTGGGGCAACATAGACTCATGCTGTTTGAGCTCATTCGACTTGTACTGACGAGGAGTTGGGACCGGTATCACAAGATGGACTTCATGCTGAACCCTGGGGGCACCTACTGGATCTCAGGTTTGGGGCAACATAGACTCATGCTGTTTGAGGTCATTCGACTTGTACTGACGAGGAGTTGGGACTGGTATCACAAGATGGAGTTCATGCTGAACCCTGGGGGCACCTACTGGATCTCAGGTTTGGGGCAACAGAACTAGACTCATGCTGTTTGAGCTCATTCGACTTGTACTGACGAGGAGTTGGGACTGGTATCACAAGATGGAGTTCATGCTGAACCCTGGGGGCACCTACTGGATCTCAGGTTTGGGGCAACATAGACTTATGCTGTTTGGACTCATTCGACTTGTACTGACGAGGAGTTGGGACCGGTATCACAAGATGGAGTTCAGGCTGAACCCTGGGGGCACCTACTGGATCTCGGGTTTGGGGCAACATAGAGTCATGCTGTTTGAGCTTATTTGACTTGTACTGATGAGTAGTCGGGACCGGTATCAGAAAATATAGCTCATGCTTAACCCTAGGGGTACCTACTGGATCCCTGGTTTAGGACAACATAGGTTCATGCTGTTTGGGCCTACTGTGACATCCGATGGGTTTATAATTTTGAATGTTCGTTTCGCGAATACTTTAGTAACGTTTTTCTGGTCTTCATGAAATTTGTTGAGGTTGTATCGGTGGTATATAATAAGAGACTTCAATGAGCTGGAATGACCAGGGGGTTCTGGAATCAGAAGGCCTAAAACAGTTTTGTTGAGGGGTTTTATTATAATCGCAAGTTCTTAATTCGAGGCGGACCACCAGTTCTGTTAGATTAGAATAGAACCGTCTAAATAAATAGTATATGATTGTTAAAAGAAAATTATACGTGCATAACTATTATCGAACGAGCGAGTGCAGCGACGCGAAGTTCTATCATTCAACCTCGGACACAACTGTCAGTTTGGGTTTTTATTAGCTGTTTCTCGAAATTATGAGGTCTATGTTAACTTAATTAGGCTTATTGTTTTGCAACTTTAATGTGTCATTAGGGATTTTTCCGTAACATAATGTTCTTTTTGAAATATAACAAAAATGTTTGTTTTTCAAGAATTTTTAAATTACCTGATATGGTTTAGCGGACAGAAATAGCATACCCGTAAGTGTTTCATCACTATTATGATAAAAAAAACTCAGCATGCCTACCTTGATGCCTATTGCCTACTTTGATATCAGGTAACACACCCAATGGCCATTTCTATTAGCTAAAATTAACAAGCAATAGGAAACCGGTCAACACAGCGAAACGATGTGTTAGTCGAAATATACAGGCTACGGAACATGTCTCTTAAAAACTAAAAACATAAAAATAAATTTAAATAAAAAACTTTTAAAAACAAGCTTTTATGTGAATGCTCTAAAAAGAGAAAATAAGCTTTTGAGTCAATCAAACTTTTTCTATAGGAATTTTGTACAATTTTATGACATAAAAGCTTGTCGCGAGACTTTCCCGTGTAAAAGAGATTGCACATATTTTAGGTGAAACCATGTAGCCAAGTAATCCTATGACGGTAGTGTAAAATTAATTAAAATATGTAATGTGCCCAGCCCATTATTCATGAATTAAAATTGTAAATATCAATGTATTTCTTAAAAAACAAATTCACGTCAAGTGTTATTTATGTGCTTTGGATGTAGTATATAGTACATATTATTATAAGATAGTGCTACTTGGCGGTTTGTCATTTGTCATTGAGTTAATGAGTTGTTTTTGTTACGCTAGTTGCATCTTTTTAATATGTCAAACGAAAGCGACACAAATTTGCAATGCAATAACAAATCACGAAGTGAATTTTGAAGTCAATAACGAGTTATATGACAATATATTGGTATGTGTCGAAGCCTGTTGACCTACTGTTGTATCTGTCTGACGAAGCCTGCGGCGTGGATTATAAAATTGTAAATCAAATAATTTTTAATGACAATAATTAAATGTACTCAAAGAATAAGTACTCAACATCGGACTGAATGAAACCAATGATTTTGTTATAATATTCAATATTTACATAAGGTTTCCTCGATATAAATGTGCAATCTCTTTTACACGGGAAAGTCTCGCGACAAGCTTTTATGTCATAAAATTGTACAAAATTCCTATAGAAAAAGTTTGATTGACTCAAAAGCTTATTTTCTCTTTTTAGAGCATTCACATAAAAGCTTGTTTTTAAAAGTTTTTTATTTAAATTTATTATCTTTAAATGGCTGCTCAGATATGGTGTAAATTGACTTTCAAACACCATAAAGCTCTATACCTGGAGGAGTCATCGCCTCATCTTTCCAAACAAAAAAGTCTGCCAAAAACTGAGGGGGGCGAGGTAGCATACGTATGGCGTTTTCAATTTAAAGGTACATCATTGTCGGTTGTTAATAAAGTTTATTTCTAAATGATTTTTTATAGCAGCATCGCCTTATTGATAAAGGACAATGATGTACCTTTCACTTGAAAATATCACGCATATTTGACAGTAAGTCACGACACTAAATGGAGCAACAAATAGTTGATTTTACATATGTTGAAATATGGTTCATTATTGGATGCAGTCCTTGCAAATGTCAAACAAAAAAGCCAAGGATCATTTTTGCTTGTATTTTCAAACAAAATATAGAAGGCAGTAATCCTTAGGGGCGTTAAATATGTATAAGTGTCAAACGTCAAAATAGTTACGCCCGTAAGAAAATAAACGATTATCTTTGAATCGATTCAGTAAACGACGCTGGATTTTCGATATGGATTAATTTTTTAATCATAATAGTAATGATAAAAAAAGTAAAACTATAATTACATGTGAAATTATATTTCATATTTTTGTAAACTAGACATAATAGAACATTTTTTACACCTAAAAACAATACATAAAGGCATTTTCACGGAGCTCTTTACTCACTGAAAACGATGAACTGAATGCGTGTAATCGATTTTTGAAATAGTTTTTATAAACCTATTAGATTTTCCTGCTAATAACGTTGACAGAGGGGAAATGTACTTAAGCTTACTCCAGGTATAGAGCTTTATGTAAAACACAGATTACCAACATATAGGTTAGAAGTATACATAGGCAAGGCCAATGGCAATGGAAACTATTGGTAAATACTAAATAAGATTGGAATCGAATGGCATAAAAAAATTGCATGTGAAAAATAATAGTTTTCATTTTCATACAAAATGTAGGTATGGGAAAAGTATTCCTTCGATTTGTGGCTATTCTAGCCAGAATTTTTTTTGTTCCCATGGACATCCTGGATAGTAATGGAATCAAATGGCATCAAAAAAAAGGTTAGGAAAAATGTTTTATCTAAAATCTGTAAATGCCATCCTTTGAAATTGAGGGAAGGTCTTCTAAGACCATTTTCACGTAGCGAAGCAGCACAGGATTTGGTAGCTGCCCTCACTGACCCAAAAAGAAAATCCACCTGTGAGTGTATGCTCCAACTAACATGACTTTCCTGAGACATTCTTCAAAGCCCCCCTTTCTTTCGGCAGTCGTGTAAAAAAGCCGGCAACGCGTGCGTTTAACCTCGCATATTTTAATCTAACATGATACCTATTTCAATATGCGGACAAAGAACAGAAAATACACAATTTGAAAGTGATATTTACTTAGCAAGAAGGCTTAACTGAGAATAAATGCAGAAATTAAATAAAACATTGGGCAGGTAAGTCGCGGCGGTGGGGGGGTTCGTTAAGGTTTAATTAAATCGTCCTCGGCGGCCTCTCGCGCTTTAATTCCACCGTTATTAACGCTGTTAAAAAGTGAGCGGCCGGGACAGCGGAATCCATAGAGCCACCACCTCACACTATTGGAGTTACTGCGCAATTTTATTGGCAATTTTATTAGTCTGGCTGGCCAAAAAGTGCAGTAACAGTTGAAGTAATAAGCTATACTCATCCTTTTTTTACTAGTAGCTAGGGTAGAATATATCTATATAGGTATAAGATAGAAAAAGTATGATTAACTCTGTCTATGCTTGAAGTAAAACAGACCTTGACCAAACAATATAACAGGGAGACTGCATAGGTACAGGTAAGTACATTAACAATTTTGTGTGTGCCACTTTAATTTTATCATAAGAGCTAGGTAAAAAAAATACGTAATAAATAATAAAAATTAAATACTTACGTAGGTATTCAAGAATAGTAAACTTAAGTTATGGTATACCTAAATATAAGTAAATATTTGGGGACAATCTGTGTAGGACGCCTTTACACAATGGGGCCATCAATTCATTACGTCACACATTACGGGACGAGCGTAAGAGGGTTAACAAATGTGATAAGATAACTAATAAGATGTTACGTAGTGGATGGCGTACGAGCCCAATAATAAAGAAATACCGCAAATCGATGTACAGGTTAGCCATTTGACACACGCATAGTTACTAGAGGTCAAATCAAAATTTTTAATCAAAGTTCTTAAAATAAATTCCCTTACTTAAACTTAAAAAGAAATCCCATACAAAAAAAAAATGATTCAGTACTCCCCAACTGAATCATTTTTTTTTGTATGGGATTTCTTTTTCAGAAACATATCGTGTGTGGTATCATACGAAAGGGTTTTTTTGAGGAGATTCTAAAAATATTCCATATCATCACATTCCAGGCATTTTTTAAACAAATATACTTACCTATGTAATATATTTTCAAAACCTACCAAGTTCGGGCTCGTTCACAGAAGATATGATATGACTGATTTATCGGTTTCAATTTTCTGTTGTTTTTTTTTCATATATATATGTATATATATATACTTGTGGCGACTTGGCGAGTAGAAAAGCTTCTAATAATATTCTATTTAATTAAAACGTGTACCTATCTACTATTATTTTCCCCACAGGACAGGCCATGCCTAGTGTGGGGATCAGCTCAAATGTAATGTAATCTTACCTTAGAAATAAACTTTTTTGATTTTTTTGATATATTTTTTTAATTATTATTATTAAAAGTGAAAACCTAACAAATTTTATAATAAGTATACCTTTGTTTTTCCAGTCCTCGCCAGCTAAATGTTTTCTTGGTTCGCTACTTGAGAGATTTCCTGTGACGTAAGTGGCCGCAGCTTCCGCGCGGGGCGATAAGGCGACCCCCCCCCCCCCCTCACCCCGCCCCGACCGTCCCGCCGGCCCACCAAACTGTTTGGATTTTAATTTCATCTCTAAGTGTTGTTTCCAGAGACGTCTTCACTTAACTCTTAAGTACTAATTTGTCCCAACTGGAACGATTGAGCCATTTTTACGTCCCTATAGCAGTCACTTTAATTTGTTTGACTTTGTTAATTGCACCTAATTGCAATTGAATGTTTGCTGTAGCTCGTGTTTTTAAGTTGTAGATCAATTAACAACATCGTATATGTATTCGCTATGTGCGAAGTGCATGGTGGGGGTAACGAGAACGATCGCAGTGCTCAATATGACAAGAAATGAAACTGCAAATCCCCTGTGTGCTGTCAAAATAGTGAATCAGCCAGTTACATTTCATATAAGCAAGGAAAAATTTATAAAAAAGGAAAAAAAGAGATTGACCACCTGCCCAAGAGATGGCGCCACAATCATGCACACAGCGAATTAGATACCTAGGTGATCACTCGGTAGTACCGAGTCGGTACAAGCTCGGTATTGTTAATCATAATCATAATCATAATATCTTTTATTGCACCATGGTAAAATACAAGTTGTTACAATTAAAATAGTGTCTCATGGACCCCAGTAGGGTATGGCAATTATTAACTAATTCTAAGCATATTTATATGACAATTTAGTTATAATTATAAATCATAACAGTTATTTTACACTATAATATGTACATTGTTAGACTTATTATACTTAATAATGTTAAACCTAAAGCACCCAGAGCATCATATCTTAGTTCACAAAACTATCTGTGAGATATTCTGTAACAGAATAGTACGCTTTTTCTGCTAGGAATGATTTTAATTTCTTAGCATATGCTGCTTCTCTGTCCTCTGCCTTTATATAATTTGGAAGGTGATTATATAATTTGACTGCTGCATAATGAGGACTTTTTCGGTATATTTCTAAATTTGGTACGGGAAGTTCCAGCTTATATTTTAGTCTTCTATTTGGGAGGTCTTTAAACAAATGCCTATTTTTTCTCACATACATGCCTAATTCTAGAATATAGAGACATGTGAGAGTGAGGATGCCATGTTTTTTGAAATAAGGTTTGCAACGTTACATTTCATATAAGCAAGGAAGCAAGCGCTGGTCGTGTTAATTAGTGATGTCCAACATATACCGACTCCTACACGCCATCGCCTCGGTTCCGCACGCCCCTTGTCAAACTGTTAGTCGTCTGGTCTGACTGGTCTAACTTTTAACCGAAGTACTCGTACTTTCAATGTACAGTCGCCATCAGATATATCTTTACACTTTTTCACCTTATTCCCTTGTAATAAGGTGCAAAAGTGTACAAACATATTTTTGACGTCGACTGTACAGTCGCCATCAGATATATCGGAGCGGCCAAGGTGGGTACAAGGTGGTATCTGAACAACGCCTATGGCGGTTATCACACTGGCGCGGATCCGCATGCGGCACCGGTGCGCGAGCGAGATAGCGCTCTGCATGTGTATAGCGCTATCTCGCTCGCACACCGGCGCCGCATGCGGATCCGTCGTCAGTGTGATAATCGCCTATTGCCAATTAAGGCGTTAAAGTGCATGTTCACATATTTTGGGCACCCTGGCCGCTCTGATAAATTTGATGGCGACTGTACAATATCGCTGTAGCTCTCTTCTTAACAACCATACGACCCTTGTGTAAGAAGGTATATTGCTTGAAAGAGAAACAAACAGTGAATTTGTAAATTGTAGCTTTATGATATCAAAGGCGACCCAGAACAAAACAGAAGTCTTTTACAAATAGGTAATTATACTTCAATATTCCTTAAAATTATGGTCATTGTCGTAATTTGGGGACGGTGGTCTAAGATTATTCCCAACTCCCCAGCCCCGTCAGAATAAGGTATATGATATGACACGTGGACACAACTATCCTCTAGTTAGTTTGGTATAGAAACTATCCTTTTTTTTATATATCTAGATCCAGACTCCTGGCAGATCTTCATCGGTGGAGGTCAGAGATCATAAACCATTTATATGTAGAATACATTTCCTAAAATGTATATGTAATAAAGTAATAACATAAGAATGTTACACGGCTGTAACAGGATAGCGCACTCTAGTGTTAAAAGTGGAACTCTGGTTAAGCTCTTGTGCTTCTTCGTTTCAATCTCCCCCTATTTGCAGTTTACCGACTAATGCGGTAGATGTCACAAGCGGTGTTATAATCACGTTTGTTTTAATATTACCTGATATTACTATGTGTGTGATTCCCATGAATTTCATATTTTTTTATTAACAAAATAAAACAGCATTTATTTATTATAAAGCTCCATTTGTGTCTAACTATTCTTGACGTTTTTTATGGACCAGCTAATTTTTTTTATTTACAAAGTTGTTCTCATAGTTGAAGTTGATCAAAATCATGAATATATTCAGGTTTTATTATTTTGTATTACGTTATAGAAGTCACCAAGTCATTGTATACTGAGCACACAATTCGTTGCTACTTTGGCTGTATAGTAGAAGAGCCTATGACACTGAACCTAGTTCGATAAGTCTCCCGGATGATATATATAATTAGACGCGTTTTTATTAGGAGAATACGAAATGCCTATGCTGCAATGCAAAAAAATGGGCGGCATAATAAAAAATGTTTTTTAAAAAAATTTAAAAAAATCGGTCTCTAGTACGATAAATCTCCCAGGTTTCCTTTGTTCCTCGAAGCAGAGGAGAGTTAGGGCTATACGATAATGGGGTACTGCAAGCCCCCGTGACAGGCCTTGTCAGTTGCTGCAGCATTATAAGGGATCGGTTTTTTTAGGTATCTAGTACGATCGATCTCCTCTAGAAACCAATGCTCATCTGAAAGATCATTACTTTCTGTGTAAGAAAAACCACTGCTGCATTTCCCAAACATGGGAGAAGGTGGTTGCTGCAGCGATTGAAGGTCGCCCTCTGGGCAGTTCCATACGGCGTTACAATTCAACCGATTTTATTCAATATAGTTTTCATTGATAGTACTTATCAGGCCTCACTTCCATGACTTTTTAAAAATTTTTTGGACCCACGGTTCCAAAGTTAGATGGGGGGAACGCTCTTTTTTTAACTTTCAGAGCGATTATTTAAGAAACTATTAGTTTTATCTAAAAACTGTTTATGAAAGCCTATATTGATTTTAAAAGACCTATCTAAAGATACCCTACACGATAGGGTTAGAACGAGAAAAAAAAATCACACCCCACTTAATGTGTAAGGGAGGTACACTAATAAAAAATATTTTTCCAGTTTTTATTATCCCACTTTGTCGGCGTGATTAATGCACACACTCATACGAAATTTCAGCTTTATAGTGCTAATGGTCACTGAGCTAGACCGCGGACAGACGGACCGACGGACAGACTACGGAACCCTAAAAAGCGCTGGTAGCCTGGCGGTAAGACGTCTTAGCTGACTTTCAATCTGGAGTTCTTGGGTTGAAACCCCGGCTAGAGCACTCTATAAGGCTTATTATTTTTCTATGTTCTGGAAAACTCAGATTGAAAGTCAGCTAGACGTCTTACCGCCAGGCTACCAGCGCTTTTTAGGGTTCCGTAGTCTGTCCGTCGGTCGGAAGTGAGGCCTGATAAGTACTATCAATGAAAACTATATTGAATAAAATCGGTTGAATTGTAACGCCGTATGGAACTGCTCAGAGGGCGACCTTCAATCGCTGCAGCAACCACCTTCTCCCATGTTTGAGAAATGCAGCAGTGGTTTTTCTTACACATGAGTTAAGTAATGATAATGAGATAAGTAATGATCTTGCAGATGAGCATTGGTTTCTAGAGGAGATCGATCGTACTAGATACCTAAAAAAACCGATCCCTTATAATGCTGCAGCAACTGACAAGGCCTATCACGGGGGCTTGCAGCACCGCATTATCGTATAGCCCTAACTCTCCTCTGCTTCGAGGAACAAAGGAAACCTGGGAGATTTATCGTACTAGAGACCGATTTTTTTTTAATTTAAAAAAAAAAAAAATTATTATGCCGCCCATTTTTTTGCATTGCAGCATAGGCATTTCGTGTTCTCCTAATAAAAACGCGTCTAATTATATATATATATATCATCCGGGAGACTTATCGAACTAGGTTCAGTGTCATGGGCTCTTCTACTAGTATGATCACTAATCTCAAAAACACTTATATGGGTCACCACACACCTAGCGGAATTCGGAAGTAGCGGAAATTTGTCTATGGTAGCGGAAATTTGTCTATGGCTTCCATACAAAAAATCTGCTACCATAGACAAATTTCCGCTACTTCCGCTAATTCCGCGAGGAATTCCGCTAGGTGTGTGGTGACCCTATAAAAAAAAAACGTCAAACAATACCAACATGGGCAACATGTCAAAATTGTCAAATATATTTGGAACTTTTCCCCCTAAGTCCGTAATCCGTGATGTGTTTTTCTACAATTAGGTGTAAGACTTGAAAATAATAACTATTTTTGCCATTTTTAGAAATCTAGATTTGTTGTGGTTCGCCTTGCACTGTGTTAGTTTATAATGAAATGTTTTGTCTTGAAGTGTCAATAGTGCTGTCAACATTGCGGTCGGTCAGTTGGTGCAATACAAAGCCGTACTATTCCAAAGAATAATACTTAGAAGGCGGCATGTAAATGCATGATGCAAAATTCAGGAGTAATTGCCGTTATTACATCAAGACATGCGATCATCATTGAATTGTACGCTCGTGGAAACCCGACGGCCGATGCAAACCTCCCATTAACCTGGCCCACGATTATAGCGAAGTATTCTTGAACTGCGTCTTCGAGTTCCGTTAAAGCGCACAATGGCAGGGAGTACCTTACCTGAGCGTGTAGCACAGATATACTACACGTATGGTCTATTTTGTTCCTCATATCCCATAGCCGTTATAGGTTTTGCTCTCTCTATTGTGCTGTTTTGTTGGTAAGTACTATGAAACCAGTTGTAAAGACTACTCTGCCACGATAAAATCGAACCCAGAGTACATCAATAAGTACTGTATTTTTGTTTTTAGTTACCCATTACTGAATGTACCTTTACCGGGGAACATACCAACAGTTGTAAATTTGCCATTACTTGATACCTTAGAGTTAAGTAAAGCAAATTGCAACACCAACAACTGTCTACCAGAAGGTAAGTTAGACATACCTATAACTAATTGGAATCTTATCATTAAACTGGTAGTTGCAATTATATTATTATCGTAACATATGTATCACAAAACTCTTTAAAGACATGGTAGGATACTTCTTATACTGCATTTAAGTACAAATATGAACATAGTTACCAGTGGCGATGGGTCAAAAATATTCTTAGGCAAGCCCATGCTAATTTTGGCTTAAAATTTGTTCATGAGCTGTAGGTAAACTGCTCAGGCGCCTGAAACTTAGGCAAGCCGACAGGAATCTTGTTCTATGGATGCGCCGTCACTGATAGTTACTGAAATTATGGATACATGACTACAATATAAAGAAATATTTTAATACTAAATAAAATTCAACATTATCTATTCAACTTCCTCATTATTATTGTAGTTTTTTCTTACTGCCTATATCCCTTGCAGGACACCAACCCTGTGTGTGTAATGCACCATCAAATTAGCTCTGTCACGTCTACATGATGTCAGACATGGGTGGCTCTGTACATTTGTGAATTACCTGTAATGCATGGACATATCAACTAGGGTGACCAGATGTCTCATATTTTACGGGTTGTCCCGTATTTCAGGCAAGAATTTTTCACTGTCCTGTAATTTGGCGAAACCAATATGGGACAGTAAATTGTCCCTGTCCCGTATTTTAACCTCAAATCCCTTATTTTGAATGCAGTTGTCCCGTAAAACCGGAAATCGGATCTGATCACCCTAGTATTAACCCATGTCAATAGTTGTTAGGTCAAATTACAATAGAAACAATTTATTTCAAACAATTCACATTATTACAAATAACCACATGTCTAAATTGTAAATTTTATTAGGTAATTAACAAATAGAATGAATGTCCTTCCAAAACTCAAGATCATATTCTGTGTCAAATAAAAATTTAATAATTTCATATTTCTTATTCCAGATTCATCTTCAACTTTGGAAATACTGTTTAATGAAACTCAAAAACTACCATATGTTTGGGCAAAAGACAAGCCTCTACTTTATGTGCAACAAATCATACTCAAAATTGGTATGTTTTTTATCTCTCTTTACAATACAATACAATACAATACAAATACTCTTTATTGAACACCTCAAAAACAAAACCAGTACAGGAGAAAAAATATAAAATTAAATTAGAGGTAAACAACAGGTGGTCTCGCTAAAAAGCGATTTCTTCCAGACAACTCTTCTTTTCTTTTTTTTTCTTTACTGATAACCTGCTGCTCCAAATTTTATTAACTCAGTTTTACTACTTAATTGTAGATCGTCTCGCTAGAGTTCTGTTTACCCTAATACTGATCCTTTAATGCGTAAAATAGAAGAGTTTAGTTTATGGACTATGGATATTTCATGATCATAAATTGACTGAAAAACATAAGTATGTCACATGAACACTGGTTTTGTAGCAATTTATATATTAAAAGATATGCTGATGTAAAGTTCATCTTGCATTTTAGTCATGTAATAAAAGTGTGTCCAGATGTGCCACATGCAACCATGAGTATCCATCCTTTGCATGCATGGTTGCTTTAGGTTGAGCACCTAATTAAAGCAATTCATGCAAGTCTTGGATAAAGCGCACAATCTAAACTGCTAAATAATCAATTTCCTCAACCGTACATTTGTGGTGCATGTGCTTGATGTGGACATGCTATAATTAAACCAAATAAGCAACATTTGATACAAACTTTGACTATTTGAGAAACAGGAAAATAAGCAAACTATGATTGAAAATTAGTTGTGTGCTGGTGACAGACCCAGGCGTTTTTTTACGAAATGGTAAATTTGATGTAGAATAAAATTGTCCTAGGACAGTTTTACCATTTTCGTAAAAAAAACTATTCAGTAGTTGGTGTAATTGATTGCTATCCGATCTTCACCGCCTGACGGTCTTCACGGAGTTGACCTTATATGAATTGTAATTGTTATGCAGGTGTATCACCCTGGAACAGCAACCTGCGCATGTGGGATGCATTCAGGGCGCCGCTGCAGGAAGTCTTTCGGTTGCTAGAAACAATAAAAAATCATGAGGATCCAGACACGTGAGTGACCTTTTTTTCTTGCTTGTACTGCTTGCTACATGAGTTTGCCAATGTCATAGTAAAAGCTTTGTGAGAACAATGTTTGGTTTGAACATGTTATTTCATTCAAAACAACATCTTATTATTCGCTTAGAGTATGGTTGAAATGCACACACTTGCATTTTTATTATGAAAATATAATAAATACACATAAATATGTACATTGGTAAAATAATGATTTTCCTAATCCTGAGCACTCACCTATATGACGGCAACTACAGCAAAATGGCGTAATTATGTTCCTGACCTTTGCTGGTTGCGTACAAAGTTTTTTGTGTAAGTAGTTGTAAATTGTTTGACTGAACAATATTTAACGGCTTCCCAGCTTAGTCGGTATTGACCCTGCCTACGAAGCAGATATGTTTACACTTTTACACCGTACTCCATTGTAATAACTTAATAAGGTGCAATCACTCCAGGGAGTGACGAATGTTGCGACTTTCGTCACTCCAGGGAGTGAAATTTTGTTTCTAGGACCTTTTCGTCATAATGATGATGCCTTTCATTCAGGAATGTAAATAAAGTGTTTTTTTAACTTTAATATGTTCTCACTACTAAGGTGAAAAGTTGTATGTGTCACACGAGAGGAAATTTTTTTTATATCTCGTGTTCTTGAGATCCCTCGCTACGCTCAAGATTCAAGCTTAGACTCACTCGCTTCGCTCGTGATTCAATTATAGAATCTTTCGCTTCTCTCACTTGAACTCGGGACTCAAAATCAACACTCGCAAGAAAAACCAACTTTCCTCTCTTGTTGCCCAAATAACTATTGTTGTCTTAAATCTTCATTAAGGTTGTTATATTACGTTTGTGACGTTTTCAATTCAAAGGTACGGTATTGTCGGTATGGAGTTGATTGATACCAGCATACAGTACATAATATGTACCTACACATGCAACGAGAACCTGAGCCTGCACAGTCGCCATCACATATATCGGAGCGGTCAAGGTGGTCACAAACAACGCCTCTATCGTCAAGGGAATAAAGTGCATGTTCAGATATTTTTCAGTACCCTGGCTGCTCCGATATATTTGATGGCGACTGTACCATACACCGTATGGATTTGATATACTTATATGTATGAGGTGTACAAATCATAACCAACGGGATTTTTTTACGATGGCAGCGCCGTCTGTGCATACCTTTGCACTTTTATCCGAATTATTTTTTTAATGGAAGTTTCAACATTAAGCGTATAGAGTTTCGAGAAATAATGTAAAAAACGTAATACAGACTCAGAAAAAGATTTACTGAAAATATAGCTCGTGAAAATGTGTAACCGGCCAGTCTTATTACTGTAATAAGAGAAAGTGCTATTCGAGTCGTTCTTACAACACTTTGATGGGGCCGTTTTTTTGCTGTTTCGGTGATCTAGAGGCTATATTTAAGCAGAACTTCATTTTATACACTCCTGATTGAGTCATACAATTCGTAATATCTCGGAAACCATAACCGACAATGTGGTACCTTTCAGTTGAAAATATCACATATAATTTACATGATTATATGTATAACAATACCTACATATTAAACCAATATAAAAAAGTAAGCCAGGAAGCCTTATTAGTATTACTATTACATTAATATTATGAATTCTAATTTAAAAAATCTAATTGTATATTTTAGAAAAGGCAGCCTATCTCATTACTGCTACCAAATAGGAGCTATCAAACAGCAAAACAGTAAAGCAAGTTTGGAACGTGTGCTGCCGGAATATAGCTGCCTACTGCTCTCTCCTGCCAACTTGTGGCAGCAAAATCTGCAGACGTTTTCGATGGATCTCAATATTGTTAATACCGTTCACTCTTACCAAGTAAGTTTATTTTATTAATCAAAGTAATAAACAATATGTGATATATATGACAAATTGGTGCTATAAACCAGAAAATGTTCATAGGATTAATATGTACTATTACCTAACCTTTGGTACGCTCCCAAGTTGTTATAAAAGATATGGCATGTTTGTAACATTTGCTTGAGAATACTACCACATTTCTCTTTAAAGCCTACTTAACTGCAAACTGCAATGTTTCGTTCATTATGTTTGTGCAGAACCTCCCAAAGAGCAAAGTGTCAATAGCAGAGATGGCGTTCGGCATGCAGCTGCGGGACTGCGGGATCAAACGCTACCCGCTGCGCTCGCGGCCCCGCGTGCTGCAGTACGCCGTCTCTGTCTTCTACCAGCGCGCCGACCCCAGGTACTAGCACATGAGTCCAACTAATGAAGCGCTACAACAGGCGAGAGGGGACACAAGATGCAGCTGCGGGACTGCGGGATCAAACGCTACCCGCTGCGCTCGCGGCCCCGCGTGCTGCAGTACGCCGTCTCTGTCTTCTACCAGCGCGCCGACCCCAGGTACTAGCACATGAGTCCAACTAATGAAGCGCTACAACAGGCGAGAGGGGACACAAGATGCAGCTGCGGGACTGCGGGATCAAACGCTACCCGCTGCGCTCGCGGCCCCGCGTGCTGCAGTACGCCGTCTCTGTCTTCTACCAGCGCGCCGACCCCAGGTACTAGCACATGAGTCCAACTAATGAAGCGCTACAACAGGCAAGAGGGGACACAAGATGCAGCTGCGGGACTGCGGGATCAAACGCTACCCGCTGCGCTCGCGGCCCCGCGTGCTGCAGTACGCCGTCTCTGTCGTCATCAAACAATTGATAATAAATTCAATGGGATGTGGACGACTTCCGGTACATAATTATTGTGGGACCGGAACCACTATCGATATTTCACCTGTGACCTTATTATCACAGAACTTTATTGATAACTCGAACTGCCTCAATATAACCCACATATAGTACATAAGTGTTCTTGGCAACAAGTAAAACAGATTTAAATTTACATGCGAACGCTCCTTGATTTTTTTAAATATTTTTTTTCAGATTTATTAATTCGCTGACGAAAAAGTTGAAAGCAATGTACCCTCTGTACCAAGAGCAGCCATACACGCACGCAGAGGAGCTCACGCTTGTGTACTACCCGGGTCAGTTCAACTACCGCGAGCTCGTGCCGCTCCTCATCACCTTCGTCGGGATATTCCTCTACGTATACTTCTCTCTAAGGAAGATCGAATACATACGTTCCAAGCTAGGGCTGTCGGCGTGCGCAATGGTGACCATCGCCGGCAGCCTGTCCATGTCTATGGGCATATGTTTTTATTTTGGCTTCTCGTTGAGCCTCCAAGGTAAAGAGATATTCCCGTACCTTGTGATTATTGTTGGACTGGAGAATGTCCTCGTGCTGACGAAAAGCGTCACCTCCACGGACTCGAGGCTGGACGTGAAGATCCGGCTCGCGCAAGGCCTGAGCAAGGAAGGTTGGTCCATCACCAAAAATCTCCTTACGGAAATAACCATCTTGACCGTTAGTTTCTTTACGTTTGTTCCATTCATTCAAGAGTTTTCAATATTCATGATAGTCAGTTTACTATCCGATTATTTTGTTCAAATGGTTTTCTTCGCAACTATTCTGGGAATCGATGTTCGGCGCATGGAGTACTTTCAAGATCAAAATAACAAACTTCATTTAAAAGAATACTTCAATGCCAATAACGCTCTAAATTGGCGGTTCGAAAAGAATTACTCTGACGATAGCAGTATATCGCCGCTTAGAATGACCAAGTCAAAATCGCACCCGCGATTAAATGGTTTGGCGCAAAATAATCCAACTGACGTGCTAGCGAAGCGCAAGTCGAGCCCGCAAGCGCAGGACCAGAAGGTGCCAAAGCGAATCCGGCTCGTCAACATGTGGGCGCGGACGCGGTTCTTCCAGCGCGCCTTCATGGTGTGGATGCTGGTGTGGATATCGATGATAGTCTACAATTCGGGTGTAGTCGATTACTTCATAACCAATGTGGAAAAGCCTGACACTAACAGAAAGGCAGATAAAGAGAGACACGAAAACTTTTCGCCAAAACAAGCGGTCGATGTGTTTTACAACGACAGCAAGAGCCCGATGGTGTTCTCGCCGCTGTTGGAGATGTCGGACGTAGAGAAAGGCGTGGGAGACGCCAACGATACCGTGCTACTGAAGCATTCTCCGCACTCCCGGCCGTGGTCGAGGTTAGCTACTTCAGCCTATTTGCTTGAACTTTGAAGTATTCCTAGGTAACGTACAAAATATAAAGGTTAAATGTTTTAACTTCATGTGCCGTAACGTAACGTCAATCTAACCAAGTTCCTAAGCACTTATTTAAACTCGTATTAAAGAATGTACTGGTCAAACTATAGCCTCCACTTGATTGAGTCTGTGGACTACGTAGTTCGATGCTTAAAATGTTATCTATTTATTTTTTAATCAGAGAGCAAACCTGTAACGGTATCGTGGTTGCAGAGTGTCAGCGTACCACTGGTTGGCGATCCTCGGGCAGTACAACGAGTCGCTGGCGGGGCGCGTGGTGGCAGTGCTGCCGCCCGTGCTGCTGTCGCAGCGCGTGTCGCCCGAGCGCGCGGCCGCCGTGCGGCTGCCCGACGAGCGCGACCCGCCGCCGCTGCGCTGGCAGGCGCTCGCCGCCGCGCTCGACCCGCTCGACACGTTGCCTGGTACGTCATTATCATTGCCAGTTTGCCTGGGAAAACTGATATATTTAAAGTAAACAAATGAAACCATATAAACAATTTATCAAGACATACCCAAGAAAAGCAATTTTATTGTCGTTTTATATTTATCTCTTAGAGGGGTTTCAACCCGATTCGACAATTAGTATGGTAGAAAAACACACACATTACATAGTTATATAGCTTATAAAATGAACGCAGAAAAAATAGAAGATGGCAGTAGTAAATTTTTTTTTGTCTATTTTATTATTAAGCTAAAATTTAAACTTAATATTTTTTTGGTTTGAGCAGAGTTCGATCTAATCGATGGAAAGAGTCAGCAAAAACAGTGGCGCAAACCGACCGAGCTGCCAATATACCCGACCACCCCCATGGAGATCCTGCTGCTGGCCATCCTGTGCACCATCAGTGTGGCCGTCATCGCCTACATGATGGTCGTGCTCTACAGGTACCCCACAACAACACATGCACACAACCCGACCGAGCTGCCAATATACCCGACCACCCCCATGGAGATCCTGCTGCTGGCCATCCTGTGCACCATCAGTGCGGCCGTCATCGACTACATGATGGTCGTGCTCTACAGGTACCCCACAACAACACATGCACACAAACCGACCGAGCTGCCAATAATACTTTAACGTGCAATCGTGTTGTTATGTTTCCAGTGTTTCCAATCCCGTAATGTCAAGAGTTCTTCACTGTAATGGTCATCTGTTTCCGACTTGTGCTATTTTCCAAGTCTTATGTTATATCCACCAAAAACCAGGTCACCCACAACGTTTTGACCTGTAACTGAGTTTATTTTTTCAAATAGAGCCTGTATACGCAAAAGAAAAGATAAAATAGATTTTTCACTTCTCATATATGCTCTTAAAATGTTACTTTAGTCTCTGCGGATCGGGACTAAAACTCTTTATTAATCTCTAGGGACTCTTTTTTTTAAATTTACTTTGGAAACCCCTAAACAGCCACTCACGGTGTTTATGAATGGACGATTACCGCCCTTTTTAGTGATTGTGCATAGACAATTTTGGACCACGCATATAACCTCAAAATGACAACTGTGCGAAAATATAAAAACAAACTCGATTAAAAAAAATAGAAAAAAAAATTGCCATTATAAATATTGAGATTTTGTGTAGAATGTCGTTATTTTTTCCTCGCATTCAAAGTGAAAAGTAGAGTGTTTAACGCGAGACTAAACAACCATAATGACCCTCGAACTATATCCACCATCATTATGGCTTGTTTTAGTCCCTTGTTGAACAATCTACTATAAATAAAATAGGCCTATAACAAATTAACACACATAACATAACACCAGTTAACATAATATAACTTTTTAATAAAAACTAATGCAATATTGTAATGTTTTAAACAGATGTGTCTGTTCTCGTAACTATGCCGAGTGGCGTGCTTCATGGAACGAAGACGACGAGTATCGAAAAATCATTGCGAAGCAGCCGGCGGTTCAGGTGAATCACTACACATTTACTTATCAGTTTTAATGAAGATAAACGTTCAAACCAAATGCAGATATGATCCATTGATATGCTATATTCTACCTTACATCAAATCAGGTAAAGCTGAACATAAGTGTTTCATCACTATTAAGATATTTAAAAAATCAGCCATGTCTGATTTGATGTAAGGTAGAACCCCTTAACAACTACCATACCCATGAAGTAATAATATACGTTCCAGTTAATTTTACAATTCCAGTTTTCAATTATAATTTATACCTGAAAACTGGAATTCTACAGGTATAACTTATAAAGAAATAGACAAATTCCTTGTTTAAATATGCAGGATTAATAGGGTGTGATAGAAACATGATTTTAATTCGTCAAATAAATTATCAAACAATATTAGACACGAAGTTATCAATTCCTTTTGTCAGTCAAGCACCAAATGACAAATATACGGTAAGTACGCCAAAGTTCGGGAACTCGTTTTGTAATTGCCTTAAAATTAAAATAAATAATATTCGGTTATAGTAGTTTATGCAACAGTTGTATAAGAGGGTTCAAAAAAGGAGAGTGGCGTGGGTAACAATTTGAGCCGTACGAGCAGCCGGAGGCGAAAATTGTTAAGAAAAACGCCACGAACATTTTTTGACCTACTTATACGACGTTGCATACAATACTTTTTCTACGACTACACTTACTTTTTTATAAAATCCGAAATTGAACACAACGTGGATATTACAGTTATTTTGTCACATAATCAACAAATTCAACAATAATTTAAGTTTCACCTTTTAAAAAACAGTATTTCAAGAAGAATACTGACACAAACAGTCGTTATTTAATCAATTATAAAATCAGAGCAACAGAGATTAGTTAAAATCATGTTAAAATATATTTTTTAATACAGTTGCTCAAAAAAGTGCTTTTCTTGTAGTGGTTTAGCGTGCGGAAAGTTTGATATCGCGCACTAGTGCTTTTTACTTTTCCAGCTAATCACAGCTAATGACAGCCAATCACAGCGCCGCACCGCACCGCGCGGAGCGTTCGGATACATGTACTAAAGTAACCTCAAAGTGAATAATTGACAATTTTATAATTTTTTCGCAACTGTATTAAAAAACGTCGTTCGATACTCGTGCGTAAATGTCATTCTTCACTCGTCCCGAGTGAGATATCTCGGTACTCGTGAGGTAGTGACATACTTTCCGCACTAATATCGAAATGTACTAATTTTTCAAAGTTTGCACAATTTGCCCCCACAAACGAACGTAAAAACTACATTTAAAGTGTGTCTGTGGTTCTTTTAATTTTTCTTATTTAAAGTTTTTTTTTTAAAACGCTGCGTTTATTTGGGTTTCTTAGGTTGGCAGTAATTTATTTTCTTCTAAAGTCATGACAGCAAGCAGTTCTATTTTGGCGCTTTTATAGAACAAGTGCTATTTTGGGGAATAGACTAGATATACTTTTCTTCGGGTATATTATCGGTGTTGTTATATAGGTGATGACGAATGTATAAATGACAGATAAAAGTACGGGAGTAGAAAAAAATATTAATTGAACGTCGTCAGCTGGTGACGGAGGCGGTGCCGCTGGTGGTGGCGGGGCACAGCCAGGAGGTGGAGTGCTTGGTGACCGACGGCGAGCAGGTGGTCAGCTCCTGCTTGCAGGGCCACGTCAAGGTGTGGGACTCGCAGAACGGCGAGATCCTCACCAACATAGACCGCGGCGCGTGAGTACAACTGTAGAATGTTGTCCGTACCATAGCCACAGTTTTTTAAAATTGTAATTACCTATTTAATATGTAGGTATTTAACATACATATATAACCTTAATGACTGTTTGTTTTCTTTCAGGTATTTTAAGTTACAAAAAGAACTTGCTGACAAAGTCGCGAAGAAAAATGATCCTTTGAATCCTACTCCAGGTCAGTACCTCAATCAGTGCGTTATACAAATATTTGGCATTATATATACGAATCTAATGATGCTTTTATTATTTCAGCATTCCAACAAATCGTTCCAGCAAAACAAAACGAGGTAAGTTATTGTCATCTTAACTGAGTAACAAAAGTAACAATGTCGTAATTCAGCCTAAAGGCCGAACCACACCGACTGCGTGTGCGTAGTTATGCACGTCCCGCTGCGTTGTAAAATAAGAATAAGAATCTCATAAGAGATGTCACACCGCTTGACGACGCGTGACGTCAACGTGCACGCACACGCAGCCGGTGTGGTTCGGCCTTTATTAGACGTAGTAAAAAGATAATCTTCTGGAGGAAAAGTCAACTCAAGACAATGAAATGTGTCACGTCGTATAGAAATGTATATAGTATTAATAGACGGCCATAGTCTAAGAACTTTTTGAGGCTCCAAGTTTTTAGCGCCATCTAGTTGAGAGCGACCTAAAGATAGCCAAAATGTAAGAAAAATGGAAATGTCACCTGCTCTGCCAAGACTTGGAACCTCAAAAAGTTCTTAGACTATGGCCATCCAAGATATCTTTAAGTCTATGGTATAGTGTACAACGCGACCCGTTGTCATTTTCATTGAGTGTATAATAGTGGGTATTTGATTATATTTCAGGCCGTCCTCTCGCTGCGCAAAGGCCTCAGCAACCACCTGAGCGGGCTGCGGTTCCGCGCCCCGCGCGACCCCGCCGCCTACCTCTCCCCCGCCGAGACCACGAGATACGACTTCGCCAAAACGTACAGGTACAAAATCATGTATGAAGTGGCATTGCAATTATTTAACACCAAACTTTCCGGTGCAAAGCGCATTTACGTTTTACGCTTGTATGATTTACAAGGTGACTTCTAAATCGTAATACAAGATAATCAAACTTGAATCTATTAATGAAATTGATCAACTTTTACTATGGGAGCAACTTTGTAAAAAAATAAAAAAATGAGCTATTCCATAGTTGGTCAAGGATAGGTAGACGATAATTTTAAACAAAAAAAGAACAGACTTCGTTTAGGATCCGCTATTCCAAGAGGAAACGAACTCGGCCAGAGTTGCTGTAAAAAATAGTGAAATCACTATAGGTGTGCCTATAATAGTTGAAGAGTTTCCTCTATATCTCCAGGATCCCATCATCAGACCCCGACTTGATAACAATGGAACCATCTAGGGGTTATACCCGTTCGATTAAAAAAAAATTTTGAAAATCGGTTCACGATTCACGGAGATATCGAGTAACATACATACAAAAAAAAATATGATGATAAAAAAAACACCAAACCGAATGCAGAACCTCCTTCTTCTATGGAATTGAAGTCGGTTAAATTCAGTCCAATTGAGAACCTCCTCCATTTTTGTTTGAAGTCGGTTAAAAATGTATGAGGTTTATTTTTTTGTAAATTACGAAGTAAATTTACAAAGTTGAGCCCATAGTTAAAGTTCATCAAAATCATTAAAAGATTCAGGTTTGGTTATCTTGTATTACGATTTAGAAGTCACCCAGTAAGTATACTGTCTTGAGTAAGATAAAAGATGAGTTCGATTTTAGTTGAGCAAATTCATTTAGGTTACAAGTAGGGATGTCCCGAATATTCTCATCATTTCTGACATTTGTATTCGCATCAAATTATGCGAATGTTTCCAGAATGCATCGTTTTTCGACCGCGCTGACCTGGCCACGGGTCATATGATTGATTGTGCATAGGTATACATAACAATAAAACGTCAGCAGGTATTGTATTACTTAACTCACATTGATTAAATGATTAACCAGCGTAGATTAATCAATGTGAGCGAATATCACGTATCATTTTAGATATTTTAATAACTAAGGAAACCTAAAAATGAGGATAAATATTTAGTTTTTTTTAAAGGCACTGTGTAACATTCATCGAGCAACAAATGTTGAACATTCGCAATCTGAGTATTCGCATTCGCGAATGTGAGAGAAACTACATTCGTGACATCCCTAGTTACTAGAAGGGGTCGTGTGTCACTTAGGGGTGACACCTGTGCGGACTCAGGTGACTTTCAGGCAACCGCGTATTGAATCGGCAGCGGGAGCACCCCCCCGTGTTTGATTTTTGAGGTGACACTAAGGCTCCCCACACTAGCGTCTTCGGCGCTCGGGCGATGGCGACGCTCAGAAGACGCTAGTGTGGGGTTAGCCTAATAGTTATCCGCACCGGGTGACCCATGCTAGCTACGCCACTCTGACTCAACCTGTTTCCTTTTGTTTAATACTTTTGTGAAATGTCCATTGTGAAGTGAACCTGTCAAAAATGTAAGTCCGTGACGATGACGTGACCGTACTCATATGCTGTACTCATCAACACGTACTCACTTAACTTTCTCAGGGAACTGTACTGCAGCGACCAGCACGACGACATTTACAGTTACGAAGCAAAAGAAAACGTGGACATAAACAATTTAAGTATAGACAAAGAGAATTTAAGTTTAAGTGTAAATAGTGCTTTAGACAGTGACGATAACAGTTTTGTATATAAATGTAACAGTGAGAGTGTGAGTGGTTTGCGCAATAGACACAAGGGCAAGCTGGTGAACGGTGGCGCGGACAGCAGCTGGTCGGACGCGGAGCCGGCCAGCGCGGACTGGCGCGCGCGGTGCGTGCGCGACTCGCCCATCTGGTGTATGGACTTTTGTAATGACCTTATCATACTAGGGTGTGCGGACGGGAGACTCGAGTTTTGGGAAGCTAGCTCGGGGAAATTAATGGTGAGTTGGTTGTATTTCTGATCATTCATATTAAACCGAGGCGTTCATCATCTACTCTTCATGTTAAGTGCCCACTTTAACAGAAAATCTCGAATCGAGCAATAGTGTTGAACAGCCTTGAAACATCTACATATCTTCTTATTTATTTTAAATTTGTACCTATTTTTATATTTCAAAGGAAGGGACCTGTTCTCAATCATTTGAGAGGTTTTTCTATTTTTATTCTCTTTATTTCTCTTTCGTCTTAAATTAGGTTTTTATAATATTTTTACAAAAGTAAAATACAAAAATACATCAAAAACATATAAAAGCAATAAAAACATTATAAAAAACCTAATCTAGGGTGCCGCCAGCAACGGAGCAAGGCCCAGGCTGCCGGTGGTTAGGGCCGCAGACTAAGGAACCTTCGGACTATGCGCGCCGTGTCCAGAATTACCGCCTTCTGTATATTATTATTAATATAAGTTGTCTCCACTATAAATTGTCTTTTATGCATATTAAGGCCTGTACCGTGTTGTTTTTTTACATAAACATATTAATAATCATAATAATCCCGCGGGGGCAGCTTGTGGCGAGCTGACGGTGAGTGGCGACACCGCGGACCCTCGCCTCTGTGCTTGCCTTAACTGGCCGTCCAGAGTGGAGTCGCAAGAGCGGGACCTATGCTCCAGGTTGGAATTGTAAAATGTCATAACGCCGGCGGCCCTTGAACGAAACACCCGGATCTGGCTACCGTAGACTCACCTCTCGACAACCTCACAGCCACTCTCAAGTGTTGCGCCGTTGTCGCACCGTGCGTGCGGCCATTGCGGGGCCCACTCAATGAGTTGGCGAGTCACCACCTGCCTTTTACAATTTTGAGACTCATGGTCACGGCAGGTGTCCGCTAGTCTCCTCCCATAACCCAGTATCCAGTCCATCCAATATTCATCACAATCATCACCCATGACCTTAGTTTCCATCGCAGCACAATACAATAGTGCTGCACGTGCACTGTAATAGTCTTTGCACCTGGCGGGGACCATCTCCGGATGTATCATATTGTGCGCTCGGGGATGGTATCCGCCACGTGTATCCCTTACTTTTAGATTATATTGTTTTAAAGGGCCTATGCGCTGTTGGCTTCGGCTCCACGTATGCCTTCCAAAGGCCCGGGACCCCATGGTGCAAATAATAATAAAAATTCTTAGATGAACCAAATGATTTAATCTCTATGTTTTTTATACAACTTTTGTATAATATCAAAATAAACAATTTTAATATGCATCTACATAATAACCCAATCCTAATGCAATAAATAGGGAATAAAACGTTTTTGCGAAACTTTGTCAACTTTCCTTTGATATTTTGTATAAATTTACTTAGTTCAAACATATTATAAAGCAATAACTATGTACATACTACTAAAATCAGAAGGCATCACTATAGACCTAAAATTCACAACAGAATATTTAAAAAAAAATGCATAAAATGGCACCCGTCAAAGTCGAAATCCATGGTAAGAAAATGTTCAAACCATCATAATATTGCAAACTTTTACAGCGTTTTGTAACATCATCATTATCATCAAAAGCGGAATTTAACTTAGTATTAATTTACATTTGAAAATTTCGGCTAAATATTGCAAATGCAGTGTGCTATTTCGATTTTTACTTGTAACGGTCCGGTACCCATCCCAATTGATAAAAGTTCTCCGTTACTTTTGCAATTTTTTAGCTAATATTGTTGAATGTTAGTGCGCCTGGTGGGGACTGGAGCGTGGCGGCGGCGTGACGCACGTGCGCGCGCTGGCGGGCGCGCGCCGCGCGGCGGCGGCGGCGCTAGGCGGCCACCTCGCGCTGCTACGCCTGCACGCGTACAACGCGTGCTCGGGCGCGCAGGTCGACTGGCGGTTCAGCACGGCGCACAAGCGCAGTAACTACACACTACTTATATTACTTACTAAAAGTATGAACGGTCATAAATAAATGTGGAATACTAGCGTTTACTGCTGCCTGGAACGCTACTCATTGTCTTTTCAACCGACTTCAAGATTTCGAAGGAGGAGGTTCTCAATTCGTCGGGATCTTTGTTTTTTTTTATGTATGTTCACCGAATATTCAAAGACAGCTGGACCGATTTGGAAATGCGGATCCTAAGTGAAGTCGGTTCTTTTTTTGTTTAAAATTATTAATAAATGTTTATTTAATATTCACCGCAATCATAGTTTTGATCTTAGACGCCAATAACGGATAAAAATAGCAAATTTAATAGAATGCTCATATAAAACAGAAATGTATACCTTGACAGAATTGTACTATAGATAAGAGTCAGTTTTAAATCGCAGTGTTTTAAGTTTATATAGTAGTTAGTGTTTTGTGTGCAGCCCACAAGCGGACAGGGTCGGCGGGGTCGCTGCGCGGCGCGAGCGGAGCTGGCGGTGCAGGCGCGGGTGCGGGCGCATGCGCGGGCGACGCCGACGACCACGCGCGGGCGCGGCTCAGCTTCTCCTACGACTGCGACCTTGCCGATGGAGACGGTAACTTCAAACTACATGTACAGTCAGCTACGAAAGTTACAACGAAAGTATCAAACTTATGACTTATGTAATATGTACCCCTGTGTTTAGTTATTTTTATAAGCTTATTTCGGTCGGAAACTTTTGTTGCTGACCGTTATTTAAAGAGTAGTCAAGTAGAAGTAGGGTGTAGCTTATATTTCTGATAATAGTAACCAGTAGCTAGTTTTAGTATTAAGTTGACATTTTGTTTGAGTCTGGTAAACTTGTTTTTCGAGTTCGCTCAATTTCTTGATACTATTCTGCAGTAAATAACAAAGCTTCTATTAGTTGGTATACATATTTTGAAAGCAGGTTTCTTTTTTAATTGTGTAAGCGAAACGCTTTTTTTATTTTATGGTTTAAGAATTTATCCTCATAAAGAATTTACAAAATTCACATAGAACGCAATATTTTTTAACCGACTTCAAAAAAGGAGGAGGTTCTCAATTGGACTGTTTTTTTATCATTATTTTCTTTATTCATTTTAAATCTTAGGCTAGGGTGTTTAAAATGGTTCCTATTATTATGTTTGTGTGTGTGATATTATTCTAAAAAAATCTTATTAAAGTTGATTTATGACCTAAGTGTTAACTTTCAAATTAAAATGAAAAATATTTAAAGTACGAAGTTCAATTTTATTTTATGTGTTTTCTAAAACTTTAACACAACTAATTATGATAATTAATTAGTTGCCTAAGTTATATTTTTTTATAATTCATCAATAACTTTGAAAATCCTTTGTTCTCTCTTTTCCATGTTCTACCCTCAAAATCTTTCAAACTATAAATGCTACACAGACATGAGGCACGTATTATGAATCCTGAATGTTATCAGATTAGTTTGATATCAATCACTCCGTAACTTCGCAGTAGAAGTATTTTTTTCACGACCATAAACTTCAAATGCGATTTTCTCAACTTGTACATTTCGACAGTTTCAGATTCAAAAAATTATAAAAAAATAGTGGTTGTACTTATAGATCTGGTTCTTTTTTCTTTAGATAGATAATTTTATCTAGTTTTAGGAACTATCAATAACTCCATATCCCTAAAGTTGTACCTTTTCAGATTCACAGTCACAAATAATGGAAGCTTACATAGGTAAAATAATACAAGAAATTATTAAAAATGAAGTTACTTACTCTGCATTCTAAATTAGAAATTACACTGTCAGTTTTATGTTTAAGTACATTATAGGCTCGGTGTGTTTGAGACCTTCCTTTTACGGACCTGTCTGTTACTATGATGTATCAGGCGAAACACACCGTAAGGCCGTAGCTAGTTTGAAACACCAAAGAACAGCAGTCGTCATACGAGGGAAGTCTGATAAGTCCTCAGCCTAGGCATTAAGTGAAAGAATACTTCAAATAAAACGAATAGCACGCAATAAGAAACTCTTCTCAAGATGATTTATGATTGCCATATCGACAAAAACCTATTATGTTATTTTAATATGGACGGTTAATATCATCAGGTCTTTCGAAATCGAGTGCTCCATATTTATGTTTGAATTATTTTGATAATTCGCCTCACAAACGAAACATAGCCTTTAGAAAATTTTGTTTGGTAGATTAATATTCTCCAGTTTCTCAGCTTTCAGACAAGTAACTTGTTTTATCAAACTTGCTTAATTCGAAAAGGACATAAGCGTTGTAATTATTGTTTCCGCCCAGAGGTCTCATTAGGGTGATTAAGTAGAAAAACATAAAAAAATCTTATAGTCTAGCAAAATTTAAAAATAATGCAGTTATAGCATGAGTCATAGATTATTTAGGACTAGTCACGAAAAATCCATTTTGATATTTTCATGTAGAAAAAAATATTGCATGGTGGCTGCCGCAAATGAACTTGAATCGCTTCGCTTGGCGGGTTAAATAAAGACGCGATAATTTAGATTGAGATCAATTTCTTAACTATATTTTATACTGGGTTTAAGGTCTAACAATTTATATTCTTTAAATTAAAAAAAAGCTAATGTGCAAAAATTTCTGCCAAAAAATAAAATCGGGTCGGGCTTTTTTTTAGGCACATTGAAATCTTTTTTTTTTTGCGTTATTGAAATACGGCGTGCTAAAACTATCCAGTGCATTTTGCTGTGAAAATACTATATTCTAAAGGAAAAATATTAATTTTAAGCTATTATTTCACCAAATGCCTTAGGTTGAGAATTTATCAGACTTCCCTCGTAGCTCTGAGGGCTGAAAGTCGGAGGATTGACATCGAAACCGAAGTTAACAATTTTTTCTCCAATGTGCTCGGAAAGGTTCACCTTACTGTAGCAACATGAGTACGTGAAGTTCTTCATTTTTTACCAAAACGAATTTAAAAAAAAATCCTTATTGTCCTGTTTTAGCGGACGCGAAGTAATTTGTCAACGCCATAAATATGTGTACACTTTTGCACCTTACTCCATTGTAATAAGGTTCAAAAGTGTATACATATTTTAGGCGTTGACTAGTAAAATCAATTACTGTATTGTTTTTTACCTTTTAAACTTTTCATCCGACTAACAAATATCATTTCAAACAGCCAATTACTTAAGCGACATCTACACCGTCTGAACGGCAATCCCTATGTTTAATCTTTTACAGTTGTATGAAAGGAGCATATTTAATACTGTCTTAAATAGCTTTTGACGAAAATTTCTTTTTAAATATTATTTGAATGAAAATTGGCAGTATACATAGTGCTTTATACATAAAGCCCTACCAGAAATATATGAGCACGCGCCATATTGCGGAACTTCATTGGAACTAAATTTTTCATACTAAGCTGAACTGTCACCATATACATTGAGAAAAAAGCGCCCTCCTGACAATACTCATATATTTCTGGTAGGGCTATAAAAATATGTTATAGAGGGAAGCTAATTCATGACATTGAACGCTAATAACGTAACCAAAACCTGTAATTTATTTCATTTACTTTACTTTATTTCCTCGCACATTTGGAGAAAAGCACTATACAGTGTGTAAATCTAATACGGGCGATAAATAAAACCAGACACAGAACTCATTAGTGTAATCATTAATTAAGATGTTTTTTTAAGTTACACTTAACTGTGACCCAATAATTAATTTTTGAAAACTTTATCATCAGCAATGTACTGTAAACATGGCATTAAAAGTAACTGTCATTAGTGTCATTACTGTCAACGTGCGTTTAACGCGAGTGTGTTATTTACAAAATAATTCAGCCCGCATTACATTGCGGGCTGAATTATTTTGTATGGATAAAGCTTTAATTGCAATTCTAAGTAAAAGTTATCTAATTACATTTCATATGTCCTATACTAACCACCGTTAAGAGATTCGCCCGTATTAGATTTACACACTGTATATGCCTCGACGGGAATAGAAATTCGTGGACTCGTCTTATTTTTTCGCTTTAAAATCGCGAAAAAATCGCTCGTCCGCGAATTTCCCTTTCCCGTCCTCTGCAATAATGTACTATAGGTGTAAACCTGATATTATTAGCAATCCTAAACAACTTACTGCTATTTCCCTCTATTGTGAGACACATGAAATGATGAAGATTTAAATAGATAGTTTAAAAACTCGTATTTATAATTAATAAAGTGTAAAAATACATCGGCAGAGATAGTGGTCCAACGGATCGCGCAGTGCCGGCCGCACCAGCAGCCGATCACCGAGATGCACTCTGAAGGAGGGCGAATACTCACCGGCAGCCAGGACCACGTGCTCAAGGTACGTGCTATTTCCCTTCCAGACGCACAGGGATATGCAATCATTTTAAACAAAAAAGAACCGACCTCACTCAGGACCCGCTTTTCCAAGTGGAAATGCCCGAGTTGCAGTAACAAATACTGAAATCACTATTGGCTGTGTGCATGAGTGTGGCGCCTTCTCTTGAGCAGGGGGTGAAAGGGTTTTTTTTCTTTTTTATTAATGGCATATACTCCTTGCTTATGTGAAATGTCACTGGCTGATTCACTATTTTGACAGTTGACCCTACGGGTGATGTCAAATATTTTGAAATGTGATATTGACAAGAGCCCAATTTCTTGTTACATTGTGCTCTGCGATCGTTCACGTTACCCCCACCTTGCACTTCGCACATAGCCAATAGGTGTGCTTATAATAATTGAAGAGTTCCCTCAATTTCTCCAGGATCCCATCATCAGATCTGGACCTGGTGACAATGGGGTCAACTGTGAAGTTACACTTTCCTACTCAGGTTTAATGTTAGTTGTATGGTTATATAATAATTTGGTATATACAGGGTGTAAAGTGAGACGATATTTTTAACCAGTTTGTAGGGCAACTACTAGATCCTGTGACGCTACGCGAAAATGGTCTTAGACTGCTCAAATACCTGAAAATTAGGCAAGCCGATGGGAATCGTATTCTATGGACGCGCCGCTTCTGATACCTTTATGGATACATAGGTACCACATTTCATCAAAATTGGATTAGTAGTTAATACGTTAAAATGTAATAGATTGAATCACATTCACCTTTGCAATATAAGTAAAGTTGTTTTGTGATTTTAAGAATTAAAGCGGATTTGACGTACCAGTATTGTAACCTTTCATTGGTACCGACTTCAAACATCATCAGTTTGTAACGCATATAATGAATTTTATCCGTTCCGTAGCCAAATGGCAAAAAACGGAACCCTTATAGATTCGTTATGTCTGTCTGTCTGTCTGTCTGTCCGTCCGTATGTCACAGCCATTTTACTTGGAAACCATAAAACGTATCATTATCAATTTTTTACATAGTGTGTGTGTGCTGCTACTTAGTTATGTAGTTAAATTTCTGAAAAAAATCATATCAACTTAATATGATGCACATCAATCGATAGGTCTTTGAAAATAACATCGAGGTTTCTTTAAACATTTTTGATTAAGTGGATATAGAAATTATGACTCCGAAAGTCTTAAAAATTGTGTCGTCGTCGTCGTCGTCGTCGTCCCCCGTAAATATATAATGGTACGGAACCCTTCATGCGCGAGTCCGACTCGCACTTGGCCGTTTTTTATTATTTTGTTTATATGTCCCTTGTAAAGAAAAAGTTTGGTATATGGCATATAATTGGCAGTTGCCACTCGGTTCCTAAATCCTTTCCTGCGTAAATAATAGGATTCGCCGGTCGAAAATCTTTACAGATGGCACCAGCATAGCTGATACCTGTCAGTCCAACAAATAGTGTCAAAATCTTGGTTTTTTTTTGTTGGAATTTTTAATTTGGATGGGCTAGCCTATAAGCCAAATCACACACAACAATACTAGTGAAACGGACCTAGCTATGCTGGCGCCATCTGGCCAAACCGTTGTCAGTTGCCAACCCCATTGAAAAGTGTCATCGTCCGCGCAGGTATTCAGCAGCGCCGAGCTGAGCCCGCTGTTCACGCTGCACGGGCACTGCGGGCCCATCACGAGCTGCTTCATCGACCACGCCACGCCCACCATCGCCGGCAGCGGCTCGCAGGACGGCCTGCTCTGCGTGTGGGATCTGCACACCGGTACCTATACCACAGTGCCTGCCTTGATCCTCGCATGTACAGGCAGCAATGTAGCTAAGCGGCTGAGCTATTCAAAATGACCTACACGCGCTCTTATTCTCTTAACAATAAAGTCGTGTCCAGCTCATTTTGAACACCTCACCCGCTTATCTACTTCTGCTGCTGACTGCACGGTAGTGCGGAACTGAGCCCGCAATTATGCGCCGCAGCAACATTGTTGAGCAGGCGTTGAGTTATTCAGACAGCGTCAAATCGCCATATAAAATAATGATGGACCTGAGACCTATAGCGTTATTGCATAGACAATGTCTTCCCTCATTATTTTGAATACGCCAAAAAAATTAAAAAAATATCGTAGTGTTAACGAGCTTTGAGTCGTTCGTTAGTTGATACATTAATTAATACATTACGTACCTAGGGCGGTAAAATAAAGAAGGGCTCAAATCGCTGGCATTTGTGGCCCGAACTGAAGGTAAGGGCCATAAACAAGCGATCTGAGGCCTTCTTTATTACCGCCCGTGGTGCGTACATAATTTTACGTCTTCTCCTGGGTGTGAAGTGAGATTTGCCGCTGCGCCCTAGGGCGGTAAATCTCACTTAGCGCCCAGAGTGACTAAATAGTAGTTTATGCAATTGTCACGTAATAAGGGTCCTTAAAATACGAGTGTGGTTTTATGAAACGAGGGGGGTGTGTTGTGTGGTGTGTGTGTAGATATAGTACATTACACAACTAGGGTGGTAAAACAAAGAAAGGCCGAGATCGCAGAAGTTTGCGGCCCGAGCTGCAAGCGAGGGATGTAAATATGCGATCGAGGGCTTTATTACCTCCCGTGTTGTGTACATCATTTTATGTCTACACTTGGCCAGAAAGCATCTTTTTCCGTACACACAGCGTGCGGAAAAAGTCACTTTATGGCCAGGTGTGGCATAAAAGGTATTTTCGGTATATCCAGGAGCATGCCTGTACAGCATGCAGGCGCACGACGGCGCGGTGACGTCGCTCGCGTACACGGCGTCCTACGTGGTCTCCAGCGGCGCCGACGAGCGCCTCTGCATATGGGACCGCTTCCAGGGACACATGCTCAACTCCATACACATTGTAAGTGAACACTCTCACATTCACAGCGGCGGGCCATTGTTCAAACCCTTTGATTTGACCGTTGGTCTAATGGTAATTACACGTAAAGACAAATAATGCAAAATGAAGTTGAACTCAATATCTGAATGTAAGAACTTTATAAAATTCAATTCAATAATTTCAAAACCCTATTGGTGTTGCCCTTGCCTTGAGCCATCTTTGATGTCGCTTTTTATGGTGGCCCATCTTGCGTAGGGCGAGTCACCGTTTGCCGGAAATAAAATTGGATACAGTTAATCAGGCAGGCGTCCGGTTCTTCATCCAATAGCCCAGTAATTAGTCCATATTATTCACCCAATACCCTAGTACATTTTAGCCTTCATTAAGCTTACACCACGGCGGGTGCTGTCTCTGCGTGCGTCCCATGACAAGGGCAGGGGCACTTTTCATTAAATTGTCAAAAGGGACCTCTGCTCGTTGGCTTCGGCTCCGCATACGCCTCCCAAAGGTCCGGAACACCATAATCATGTCTGAACCACCTGAATCTGAACAAGCACCTTATCGCCTTGACAATAAAAGCGTTGTTCACATATTTGTGACCCCCTTGGCCGCTCCGATATATCTGACGGCGACTGTATGTACAACGCTCTGGGCGTTTACCTCATGCGAGACATTACAGTATGTGATGTGTTGCGCCAGGGCCTGAACTACATGAGCCGGATGCTGCCGCTCACGCACACGCTGCTGCTGATGGGAGACCGCAGCGGACTCGCGGCCTACGATCTCAGCACTGGTGATGTCATCCGGAGAGTACTGCTGGGTAACTTACATACTTTATATTGTTTTTCACAAAAACTAATTTTTAGGGTTCCGTAGCCAAATGGCAAAAAACGGAACCCTTATAGATTCGTCATGTCTGTCTGTCTGTCTGTCTGTCTGTCCGTCCGTATGTCACAGCTATTTTACTTATAAACTATAAGACGTATCATTATCAAATTTTTATTTTATTTATTAGGTAATAACCCCGGTTGCTGCCATTTATAGCCTGACAAGTTCCTTTTCAACCGACTTCAAGATTTCGAAGGAGGAGGTGTTCGTGTTCACCGATTATTCGAAGATGGCTGGACCGATTTGGAAAATTCTTTTTTTGTTTGAAAGAGTATACTTTACAGTTGATACCATTGTCACCAGGTCCAGATCTGATGATGGAATCCTGAAGAAATCGAGGGAACTCTTCACCTATTATAGGCACACCTATAGTGAACTCACTATTTATTACAGCAACTCGGTCCCTTCCTCTTAAAATAGAGGACCCTAAGTGAAGTCGGTTCTTTTTTTGCTTAAAATTATTAGCCCTGATATAGTGTCGCTACAAACAGCTTACATATGTATAGCTACAATACGTGTACGTCATGAATAGTCGGGACAGTGTGTATTGGCATCGTGCAAAAGCGAGTGAGATATACAATACCTTTTTCAATTCGGTAAGTAGAGTTTTTAGGGTTGCTACTTGCTTTTGCACAGCATAGAATTCATGAAATTTGTGCCAATTGTAGCACTACAGACACCTTGAATGGGAACAATAATTTATATAAATAATTGGTACCAAACTAACCAGTTTACTACAGCCTCACTATGAATATGAGTACCCGTCATGTCAACAACTAATACCACAACGTTGTTTAATGGAATGCTACTGAATCCCTCAATCTCATCCTTTTCCTGTCGCAAGTATTTTAATGTATTTAAAATTATGCACAGGTGTGAAATTTTTTGTAAATTCAATATCTATTATTATCCTGAAATATTTGCAATTGTTTTCGATTCGTTTACATCGATGACATTCAATGACTTTCCACTGCTGTTTTCATAAAAAATATTGCCATTAAAATAAATTAGTTCCATCGAAAATCCGCAACGTGGCGAGGGCTAAAAAGGAACTTATTAGGCTTTACTATCGACTGTTTCGAGCGTGTTATACAACGTACAACTTCAAATCTTATTCGTGGTTTTTTCGTTGTTCTGGTGTAGCTGGGCCATAGCTGGACCCATGTAAACATGTTATCCCCATCAAAAATAGGATACGAAAAATCTAGCCGCCGTGATATTTCAGGCATCCGATTAACCTGTAGGTAAATGTTCCAGGTCAAAACGATGGGTGTATATTCGTGAGACAGATTCTACCTCTGAAGGACGCGATTGTGTGCGACTACGCGACGCAGCTGCGCATCGTGCGCTTCCCGCTCGTGTCTCGCCTCGAGGATATGAAGAGCGACTGAGCCTCATCACAAATCCGACCAGAACACCTCAAAAAGTCGCCAAGCGTTCAGCGCCAATGCCAGCAAACGCTCAGGAAACTTGGTGTTGCATGTGGCCGAGGCACAACACAACTACACCAACATGATCACAATCAATGAACAATATTTGCAATTGATTTTCAAATATGGCAACAATACTCTCACAAAAAATGGTCGTCGTCTCTATAAATAACCTTTGTTTACGATATAAAGTTCAAGTTACCGTCAACTGCTACAACTTTGCCTGCCTTTAAAAACATGGGATGATGGTGGCCATATCTCAGGAATAAGATATAAAATACAGCTGTTTGGTGAAGAAGACCATGTTTTCAAAGCCAGGCTGAGTTATAGCAGTTGACGGTACTCATGGTTTCTCACCAGAGGGGAAGGGAACGGGGTTCTTAATTACACTTCAAATCAGAAATTAAAACAATATTTGCCCCCAGTGTGGCACCAACTTACAGCTCATAGTCAGCGGCAAAAGTAGCTAAGCGGGTGAGGTGTTCATAATAATCTAGGCACAACTTTACTGTCATAAGAATAACAGCGTGTGAAGGTCATTTTGAACACCACCTATATTACCTTTGACCCTTAAACAATATGTGTACTATGTTTCAAAATATCGTACTGTACGCAAAATTATTTCGTAATCATAAAATATTTCTATTGTAATTATTGTAACTGCGGTCTAATTATGACGCATACGATACGTACTGTCTGCAGCAGAAATAACTAAGCGGATCAGATGTTCAAAATGAGCTTGACACGACTTTTCCCCTTTGACCCACCAAAGCCGTCAAATCACGCGCACGGAAAGTCGTGCCCTCAGCGCCAGGACGTGTTATCACGTCCAAAATTTAAACGGTTTGCCTTGCGCGCTCGCGCGCGCTGGCGCTGAGGGCACAGTTTTTCCGTTCAAAAGGTTAAGAAAATAAGAGCGTGTGTAGGTCTGTTTGAACACCCTACCCGCTTAGCTACTTCTGCTGATGACTGTATCTCTTATTAAGAGCTGGCACTGTTAACTTGCCTGTTTTTATTCATATATTGATGTAGGTGCACGCACCTACCTATCCTTATTTTGAGCGGGACAGATGAGAATAATTGGTGTAAGTACCTATTCATGGGGACGATACAATTTGAACCAATATGAGACTAATTGCAAATTAAATTTCATTAACATCTACTTATTGCCATCACAACCTCATTCTAAACGACAGACTTTTATAGTGTCTTACCTGTTTAATGTAAGTTTTAAACGTAATGATTGCCTAATTTGCCTATATGTATTTATTATGAAATGCAAACCGTAATTTAATAATTTTCTAATTATTTATCTAACATTAGGTTTACCTTATAGACTGAGAGTTGGCCACGTCAGATCAGGTATGAGATGTCTCAATAATCAGAGCAACGACACCCCTCTAGTTAGTTTGCTATACTTATTTCTAGATCCGGACATCTAGCAGCTGTTAAGTGGTGGAAATTAATCAAAGAATGCCAACCACTTCAAGAATACAAATCCTAGAATTCTGGATATGATGCAATATCATGTAAAATTATAGAAATAATTAGATTAAATATATCATTGGTAAAATTGTGTGTTGGGGGAAAGTAATGCCAAACGACGAATAATCTAAATTCATAGTTTGTCGCCTACTGTTTTCGTGTCCGCAAAAATGCGGAAAGTTCTTAAGTTTTTTGGTATTACTATTTTCAAGTATAATCCAATTGAAAAACTTTGCTAGTCTGTCACTCTGACCTCCACCCATTAAAAGCTGCCAGGTGCCCGAATCTAGAAATAAGCATAGTATAGCAATCTAACTAGACGAGTTTTGTTGATATAATGATATTGTGTCATATCTGATAGTAGGGGAGCCCATGATGCTAAATATGCAGCTTCGTGGGGACATATTAGAATTGAAAGATTAGATGGTAGGGAGAATAAAAGGTTACATAATGTTTCCTTTTTAATGGTGGAGAAGAATCTACAGATTTTCAAAAATGTAAAAAGAAACACCACATGAAAATACTTGAGCGTGTCAGGTGTTGATAGGTTTACGCACAACATCTCTGTTATCAAGGGTATGTTATTCTGTTCTGGGGGGTGACCATATGGAAGCGTGGAAAAAAAATTACTCGAGCGCGTCAGATTTTCAATAAGGATGTTAAGTGAACCCTAAGAATGCTCCCATTCAAAAGCCTGACGATTCTGAAGTGACGCAAGCTCGTAGCGCCTTATTTATAAGGCAAAAAAACTGTCATATTGAAATATTCGTGCGTGTCAGATTATTATACAGAAGGTTCACCCAAGCTTGTTAACCCAAGTCGTGCTAATCCAAAATCCTATTAGAAGGAATTTTCTTGATCTGACGATTTTTATTTTACATTATTTTTAACATTTTTACATGATTAATCTGGCCAACTGCGTGTGGGATCACGCATAATGGAGAGTTAAAAAACTTATATCAAAAGGTCGTATCCGCCTATGAAAAAATATTTTTGGAGATAGCTCAACAGTTGACATAGGTTCAAATTCATTTTCGTTGAAAGAATATACAATGATGTATCCAGTTCAAAAGTTACAGGGGGTACATAATTTTTTGACTTTCGGATTAATTATTTCTGAAAATATTCACTAGATTAAAAAATGGTCAGTGTTCGATTGATGTGCAACATGTTGATATTTGGTGGGTATAAAGTCTGTGGTGGGTTTAAAACTTAATTAGCATTTTTTCTTACTTCGGCTTACGGAAATCGGCGATTATATGTTTTCCCCTCAAATTAAAAAAAATCGTCCGCGCTTGATGATGTGCTGTTTTTATTTCGCAAGTTTGTAATCCTCCCACTCCCTTGCGTCACACTCAAATCGTCAGGTTAATGAAAAGTACACTATTCAGCATGTTATCAACCCAACCATGCCTTAATCTGACGCGCTCGAGTATTTCCACCTATAGTTTTTATTACTACTTTATAATTTTATATGATGGGCTGCCATACACAAGCGGCCCTATATATACTTGGGTTTGGTGGAGGTACTCAACAGGGTGCAAGGTATCCCCCATATCTTAGACTGATACGCTCCAGTGACTACAAAATCCTCTCTTCGGCCATAGATAAATGAGTAAATACTTAGATTGCTAACTCCATACATAGCAAAACTACTTATTAAATAATGAGTCGTATGAGAGGTATGGTTAAACTCATTTTTACTAAGTTGTAAGCACACTTAAAGCGTAACACGTATTAAGTTGTAATTTTTTGAATAAGTAATAACTTTTAGCAAAGCTCGCCTAAAACTTATTAATCTTATTATATATACGAGTACGAATTTAGCCATGTATGGAGAGAACACTCTAGGTACTTAATTATCTTTGCTTCGGCTCGGCCTACTAGGTCGTGGCCAACTCTTTGTGTATTATTGGCAATAATACACACCTAATACAATTACCTACACGCTGAAATATAAATTCAAAGAAGAAGTTATTCCGTGTTTGCTCATTGCCAATCCTAAATAATTTCAAAATTTGTAAGCTTGTTGATCTTTTTTAAATTAGACGTATATTATTTATTCATCCTTACTTGCCTTATCATGTAAACAAACATGTGTCAATGTCACAAACGTGTGTAATGTCATTTATTTTTGAGGTTATTCGTTCGTTACTTCGATTATTGAGGGAAAGTTATTAGAAATTATATTATTCGCTATTTCACCACGCTAACATATGTGACAATTGTCAGAATCGTTATTACTGACGTTACAGGCATCCTCAGGCTTCGGAAACCGTTTATCATTGAGCAGAATGCATGCTTGTTTGCCACCAGCCTAGTATTTAAATAAAAACTTCATTTATTATCACTAAAACAACTACTTTTGTAAACAGAGGTTTGACATATGTCTCGGAAAACAAGACAATTGTCACGAAATTCCGACACAAGCCTAGCCTTATGTCGAAAAATATCGACAATTCTTCTAAGGACTATATTGTTTTTCGTGACAATACTCGAAATCACTACAGCAAACTTAGTAACTATTTATTGACGATATAATATAAATTTATGTAGAATTTTATTTTAAAATATATGATGGTGGCAAACAAGCATGCAGTCCGCCTCATGGTAATTGGTTACTGTTGTCACCGCGGTGAAATAGGGGCGTGTTACTTGATTTAATTCAATACTAGGCAAGGATTTTCAATGATCATATGTATATTGTCAGTGATCATACATTTTACAGCAAAACCTGAAACCAAAAATTTCACAAAAAATAACGTTTTTTTGTCAAATAGTAATATACTAGTAAACTATTGTTATATCACTAGCACAAAAGTGTAAATAATCTTTTTTGTAGAAAGTTGTATGTATAGTGGGGTGGCCAAGTTGAAGCGGAGAATTGTTCGTAGGACTGAAAAGGTTTATACCAACAAGTGGTATCGTTGGAATCAGCATAAGCTACTGATTATTAAACTATCTCTTGTCACTTCATAAAGTGGTGGAATGAGTTTTTATGACGCCACAAAGATGGCGCGCGACTTAGGGTTAGATTTTGTCGATTATTTCAAAAAATATTTAGTCAATTTAAGCAAACGAGGTGTCATATGATTGATATTTTCATGCTTAACCTTTTGAACGCCAAGAGCCATTAAAGTGGTCGAGTACTGTCGTGCGTACCACGCCAACAACCAGTGGCTATGGCAGACGCTGTCAAAGCAATATTACTGTTGACAGATAAGGTTTAAATTAGTTTGTCACTAGTTGAGATGTTGGCGTGTATGCCACATTTTGATGCGAGAGAGAAAGCGTTCAAAAGGTTAATAAAATATGTAAATCTACCTTCAACCAAAAAGTTAAATAAAAGCCAAATTTATTTTTATTTATATTTCTAACACGCATTAATTTACAGTATTAATTATGTTAAACTTTATTGCACAATAATAAAAAAATAAGTCCAAAAGGCGCACTTAATGCTTTAAGATATTATGTTCCAGTCAACCATAGGGCAAACCAGAGATTTGCTATGGTGTGTGCAGTGAGATAAAAGGATTGTGTAATTATTAGTCTCATATTTAAGTCCTAATTTCTAACTCTACACATTGTAAAGAAATATTTGTGAATGTAGTATATGTGTATATGTAATAATCTGTGTGTTTTTAACATACTGTTTACACTGTTGGGACAGCTCTTGTAAAACAGTTATCATCGAGGCCGAAAGAGCACAACGTGCTGTCCTTAAAACAATGTTAAAGAAACCCTTCCGGTATTCCACACTTTTACTATATAAAAAGTCCGAGATGTTGACGGTTCGTCAATTTACCTACTCAAAATTGTTGTTGATAAGCACAAGCAAATACTTGAAACGAAGAGTGTATCGAACACAGGTTTCGTCCGTGAATACTGCCCTTGCAAAACGATTTGAAACGTATATATCTAGTTTTGTTTATAATTCCGTGACTAGACACTTAGACATTAAAGATAAACCCGTTTTTAAAGCCAAACAAGTCATTACAAAAGCAAAAGCAATGGCTAGCCAGCTTCACTTATGAATATGCTGAAGATATTATCCAAATCAGAAAAAGTTAGGCCTTCGTTACTCAAAATAAGCTTAGAGTTAATTTGATGCACTTTTACTTAAGTATAGTTATAATAAATTAGCTTAAGTAATATGTATACTTATGTATTGTGTTGGTTGTAGACAAGATCATACTTTAAAGAATAAATATTTAATTTGTCAACCGGTTATAGCATATATTGTCATAACATGTGATATTGGTCTCCGCGATATAGGCATGCCTAGTGCGAGTATCAAGGTTAACTTATTTATTTATTTAAATTTAAGGAGTTCCAACAACTAACATACAAACAGAGAAGTTCGGAGTGAAAGAATTATTCTTTTGCATTATGTCAAGCACCCAAAGGTTGTATGGAATAGAATGATCTGGCGTTTCCACAGCTAAAAATATGTATATCGTCGGGTACCTAAATTAGGTACATAATCCGATATCGTTAGATAGACTTTATTGCGTTTCTATTTAATTTTCCTGTGCAACTGCGAAATCATTTTATTTATTATAAAAATATAGACATCTAATGTTTAAACGGCCATAATGAACTGTTGTTAGTAAACTCCAGTGGGGATTGAGTTCTAAGGACACCGGCTTGGTTTTCTTTAGATATCGATACTTTTTGCGGTCTAAGAACAGTAAGTATTGCCAGTCTTGTGTTTTTTCACATGTAATGTTTTTAATGGGATCTCATTCCTTTTTGTAAGTAGGGCTCCCTTTTCTCCTTCCACGTTCTTGCCGTGCACATTCCCACACCTATTCTCACCCATGAACCACCCTTTATTTTACTATCAACTACTATGGTCAAAAAAAGATCAAAATGTTATCAATTGAAAATGTAACTTTGCTGTTCTTTATATGGGATTGCAATGTACTTGTAAAGTTTGTAAAACCAGGCAACCCGGCTGACATTGCAGTATGTTAAGATTTTCAGAGGCTTTATAGCTCTAATACTAGACGTATTCAAAATTTGGAGCTTTTGTGGATTAGCTAGAGTTAGAATTCGTATGATCTGTCATATAATAGTCAGTCAGTAACAAAACTAAGGAACTTTGACTTGCAATAATTCTTAAATTATAAGTAAGTAAAAATTTAATGATTGTGAGAATATGTCTTCCTTGTGTTATGACTTCTTTTTCACTGAAAATTCAGACTTCTAGCTACCACCAAACACCAGAATACCAAAATTAGAGGGCGTCGAAAATAGCTTGAATGGCTACAGGATAATGATAGTACGGCCGTGAGAGAGACTAATAATTTCACAATCCTTTTATCTCACTGCACACACCATAGCAAATTTCTGTTTTGCCCTATGGTTGACTGGAACAGAATGCCTTAAAGCATTAAGTGCGCCATTTGGGCTTATTTTTTTATTATTGTGCAATAAAGTTTAACATAATTAATGATGTAAATTAATGCTTGTTAGAAATGTAAATAAAAATAAATTTGGCTTTTATTTAACTTTTTGGTTGAAGGAAGATTAACATATTTTATTAAGCATGAAAATATCAATCATATGACACCTTGTTTGCTTAAATCGACTAAATAGTTTTTGAAATAATCGACAAAATCTAACCCTAAGTCGCGCGCCATCTTTGTGACGTCATAAAAACTCATTCCACCACTTAGTGACAAGAGATATTTTCATAATCTACTTAGCTCATGCTGATTCCAACGATACCACTTGTTCGTATAAACCTTTTGGGTCCTACGAACATCGAAAATAAGATAGCTCCTACGAATTGGCCTTTCCTCTAGTAAGTGAATTCAGTAAAACAACATTTTTTCGTATGCGCCACCGTTACAAAGTTATTTACGAAAAACCAAAAAAGGTACCTTTACACCCCCCTCTCCCCGTTAGCGGCGCCCCTATCCACCGGTACTTTTAGTATGTTGTAGACACCTTTGTCTACAACTACACCAAAATTTGGCTATACACGAATTATTTCCCCTATCAGGCAGTTAGTCGTCTTCGTTCGGTGAGCTATTTATTTATTTAAACTTTATTGCACGTAAAAAAAGTATCAACAAGTGGTGGAATTTACACTTGTGTATTAGGTAGATTTCGAAAATCGAGTCTGCCTATTCATTTCTTCGACACAATCGAATTTTGAAAAAAAATCTTTACAGACGGTCTAGTTATGACCCCCAAATTCCAAAATGACCACTGGTTCAAAAGTTCATATATATATATTTTGTATGTATGTAGATATCCGCAGCCCGATTTTGTCATCACGATAGCGGTCGCATCTTTGCTCCGATTGCTTTCAAACTTGGTACAAAAATTGCCCTGGTTGATACCTAGGACAAGTTCGTGAACGGGCGGAATAGGGCCAAAGGGACGGCGAGGACCTCACTTTTTATGAAATCAGTTTTTCGGAAATAACTTTTTTCCTATGGAAAATATACCATCCGTTTTTCTTTTATATGGCGTGGGACCTGAATATCTATAACTCCCTAAATCATATATATCTTTAAGAAAATATCGTTAATTTTAGTCGAAATTTTAAAAAAAAAACAAAAATTTTCTGGAGAAAATTCATAACTCCTAAACGGTGAATAATTTTATGTCAGCAATATTTTTTATCGAAAGCTTATTTTTTTCTCTAAAATATTCAAAAACTATGTGTCGGAAAATGCATAGTTTTCGAAAAAAAAATCTGAAAGTGCGGATTTTGGCCTTGTTTAGCAGGTCAAAATTCTTGTCCCGACTTTTACTGTTAAATTCATGTTAAATATCACAAAGGTGGTACTAAAAAAAAATCCCAACTAGCTAAACAGTCTCAGACTGCGCCGTTTATGAGAGCGGTAGGCTTACAACACTCCTATAATTGTTTTGGAACATGCCATCGATCTTATACTGGTATCAGACAAGCCGGTATGGACTCAAGAACGCTCAGTCTTATAACTAATCTTATATACCTATGCGTATAAGAGCATTTTACAATGCGATTATTAGCCACTTACTCCTACAATTGCATTTACTAAGACTAAATGCACTTAAGACAACTTGGTCTTATAACCTAATCTTATATATGCGTATATAGTACATTACGCACCTAGGGCAGTAAAATAAAGAACGGCTCAGATCGCGGATATTTGTGGCCCGAACCGAAGGTAAGGGCCATGGAAAAGCGATCTGAGGCCTTCTTTATTACCGCCCGTGGTGCGTACATAATTTTACGTCTTCTCCTGGGTGTGAAGTGAGATTTGCCGCTACGCCCGTGGGCGTAATATCTCACTTATCGCCCAGAGTGACGTAAAGAGCATTTAACAATGCGATTATTAGCCACTTACTCCTCCAATTGCATTTACTAAGACTAAATGCACTTAAGAAAACTTGGTCTTATATCCACCTTTTCCGAGCTCGTTTGGTTTTATATTATACTTTCTAAATGCTATTGTAAGAGTGTCGCACTAATATCAACATTGCGTAAGAGAATTGTAAGCGGTTCTTGGCTTTAGAACTCTATAGTCTTATAAAGTAATCTTATATATGCGTGTAAAAGCATTTTACAATGCGACTATTAGCTACTTACTCCTACAATTGCACTTACTAAGACTATATGCACTTTAAGAGAACTTGGTCTTATATCCACCTTTTCTGAGCTCGTTTGATTTTATATTATACGTGCTAAATGTTATTGTAAGAATGTCGCACGAATATCAACATTGTGTAATAGAATTGTAAGCGTTTCTTGGCATAAGAACGCTTAGGTACTTAACTTAAATTACCTAATTATATTAACGTAAAAGTCAAAAATTTATATTTATTTTTAATGCATTTTTCTGTGACAACTTGATTGGTTGATTTTAAGTTAATTGCAGGAATCCTAATTCATTTCAAAATGGAGTAAATCTTTACTATTCCGAATGCTAATATTAGTGTAAACTATCTTAGAATAGTCTAACAGTGCACTTGAAAAATGCAGCTAAACCATGGCGCACTTTCAATTAGCTATGGATACATTTTAACAAATAAAATAATTAAAAAATAATACTGAATAACAAAAAAAACGAAGCGCATAAATATTGAAGCGAAAAACGGGGTGTACTTTACAGTAAATAATATTTCCCAATACGATTACTTCCTGTAAACCACAAATACGCAGACAAGATAATTGTCAAGTTATTATATTTACAATTTACTTGTATTAAACAACTTCTTTATCTTTTTTGTTCTAATTGGTTTAATATTCTATTTCACTACAGAGTTTGACACTGCGTAAAATTAATCAAAATTAGCTTACTAAGGCTAAGAAGATTCTAATGTTAGACCAATTTAAGTCTGATTTGGCTTACAAGAGGCTTCCGTAAGAGCGTTAGTAGCCTAAGTCGGCTGAGAAGATTCTTACGTGATATCAATTTCAGCCTAAGTAGACTTACAAGAGACTTACGTAAAAGCGATATTAACCTAAGTCGGCTTAAATTCGTTTTGGCACGAATGCTGTAAGTTTTAACAGCATTCAATTAGACTGATAAAAGAATGATATTAAACTAATACCTACGCTTATAAATGGTGCCCAAATGCGGGCTTATACGATGATATAAGTTTGATATAAGAGCGAAAAATAGTAGTCTTGAGATTAATATAAGCCTGATTTTTGCTAGTTGGGATGTAAAATAAAAACTTTCAACTGGTATCCCCTGCGGTACCATGCAGCGCCCTTATCCAATCATCCACAAGAAATCTACCTGTGCGTTCCCCTTGCGGGGACGGATTTTTTTCATTTAGGTACTTAAGTTTCGATTATGGCCCACTTTGCTTTCAAACCCACATCATATATTTCGAAGTGAAAAAGGTAGTGAATGGTATAAGTAGCTATAATAATAAAAAATCTCTACACAAGTTATTTATTAAGGAGTGTTTTGATCGCATTTTGGACGTGAAATCAAGCGCTGGTGCTGAGGGCACGATTTTCCGTCCGTATTTGGCGGTCAAAGGGTTAAAAGTCTTTAGTTTTCGTTCTTTGAAACTTTAGATGCTTAGTTTTGTTTAGGTATAAATATGGAGAGTATTAATATCTTCCATTGTTTTTAACTAGCTGCTCAAGCCGAAGTGTGTAGTCCACCATGCCCAAAAATCTCATTGATTTCCGTATGTTTCTTGAAACTCTGTAGCATGATTTCTGGGATTTAAGTGGAAGTCGCCGTCGCCTGTACTCACCATTGTCATCATAATTATCATAATCTGCTCCATCACGTCCAGTTCTTTCAGGTTCTCCAATTCTCAAAACTCTATTTCCGTCTTTAGTATCCGGTATATGTACATATGGCACTTCGTCTGGTATATCCGCTACAGTTATATTCTTTAAATGTATTTTTAACGCATCAAGCGTATTATGAACATAGTATAACATTCTTTGACACGAGGTTGCATTTCTTGTCAGCTATAATGAGAACAGAATTGCCTAATAACTTAATAAACCAAATTAATAGTAAGGTCAATGTGGCTAATTCCGTCTACGTACGTAGGTATATATATTTCTATGATTTTCAGTCGTAGGAAAAAACTATTTGATTTTGATTGCTGGAACTACTTATAAAGAGCAATCGCTGCTTTGTCGATAAAATTATCTATTTTGTTCGTTCGAAAAAACCTAATGGACGGAATAGGTAGGTACCTAAGGCCCTATGACGAAATTAGCCACATTGTGCATTGTTCTTAGATCGTTAACCAAAGGAGTAAATAGCGCCTATTGCTGACGAAATATTCTGACTCCATTCAAGTGCCAATAGTACCGCGTCTAGTCCGTTTCACCCAAATTAAAAAAAACACCACTTATTCTCGAATGTGAGAAAAGTAAAGACATATGTAGGTATTTTAATGCAGTCGAAATAGAACAAATAATCTTGATATCCCGGATAGTCCTGAAATATGGTACGCACCGTCACCATTTGACGTTCCAGGACCACGAGGAATCGCCGCCATCTTTTTATCCTGAAATAATTGCCCTTTATAGTGTGGTGAACGAATGATTCTAGCTGGAAAAGTGGAAAGCAGAAATTTTGACTTTGAAACTTTATTAAGACTAGTTAGGAGACTAACATACTAAAAGTCCCCAGCACCTGGAGTTGACCCCGGGGAGGGGGAGGCAAAGAAGGTCCCGTTTTTTGCTTATATCTTTAAAACCATGCGTCATAGACAAAAAGTAAGTTCATGAGAGTTGTAGATAATTTTATCAGCTTTAATTATATACTACAATAAAATTGGCTATGACGCATGGTTTTAAAGGTGTAAGCAAAAAACGGGACCTTCTTTGACTCCCTCCTCCTCGGGCTCACCTCCGGGGGCTGGGGACTTATAGTATGTTAGTCTCCTAACTAGTCTTAACTAAGTTCCAAAGTCAAAATTTCTGCTTTAGACTTTTCCAGCTAGACCCGTTTTAAACTTCGGACTCTATGGGAATAATGATCTGAGGGCAACATCAAAGCTTATTAAGTTCTACATAAAAAAAATCTGACATGTCTTTGCCAAAAAATGCATTCTCTTAAAGAAAATCCTGGTAGGTACAAGTTAAATGTTTCGTCAGCACCTTGCCAGGCATATTTCCTATGGAACATGTGTCTTCGAGTATACAGGGTGTAATCTAAAACGTGATACAAGATAATCAAACCTGAATCTATTCATGATATTGAACAACTTTTACTACTATGGGAGCAACTTTGTAAAAAAAAATTAAACTTCTCATACATTTTCGTCTACCTATCCTTGACTTTTTCTATGGAGCAGCTCAATTTTTTTATTTTTTTACAAAGTTGCTCCCATAGTAAAAGTTGTTCAATATCATGAATAGATTCAGGTTTGATTATCTTGTATCACGTTTTAGATTACACCCTGTATTATCTATGTTGTTATATAGGTGATGACGAATGTATAAATGACAGATAAAAGTACGGGAGTAGAAAAATTTGTCTTATTTATACAACATACTAAAAGTACCGGTGAACAGCGGCGCCGCTAACGGGGAGAGGCGGGTGTAAAGGTCCCTTTTAGTGCTCTCCCTTATGGGAATATAGTTCAGAGCTGGATACGGTTACATTCTTTTAGTATGTTGTTGGGTACAACACCAGGACCCCAAAACTGCCGAGAGACGGGAACGTCGATGAATGTCTCTCGAGTAATGACGTCATAAAAATGGCTGCCGCTTCGTTGCGAAAAGTGTAAATTTCATCCAAACTGTGCATTGCACCTATATGTGTGTAGTATCAAACGAAAGAAGATTAAATGTGCTATATTGTTGTAATAGATTTTATACTACTGTATATTACAGTTTGACAGCTATAAACGAAAACCCAAAATCAGGCTAAAAAATAATTCGGATATTTGCATTTTACAACAAAATTATAAGTCCAACTTTAAAGCCGAGTACTACAATAACAAAACCGGCTATTTAAGCTATACATTGCTATAAAAATTATTAAAATCTGGTAATAATTGTGGCAGCTATGTTAAAAAACATGTCAGCACTGCCGAGCTATTTCCTTAGAGTGAAAAATAACAATTTTCACAATTTACAGAATATCCGCAGAAGCTTCGAGTATATTGTTGGTCAAATAATTTAGAGCCCTTAAATGTCGGAAAAATATCTCTATAGTGATTGAGGTCCAAATAATGACGTCATGAACGTGACCACTACCGAAATTTGTAAAACATAAATTAAAGCTATACCTACCATGACACATACACACATGTGTGTAGCATCAATCGAAAGCTTATTGAATTTGCTACAATACATACATACATTATTTGTGAAAATAATGTATAGTTTAGGAGTTGTTGACAAAATAAAATATTTTTTTAGGAAAATAAAATGTATATGTTAATTCTGTGGCCAAAGAAAATACAATACACTAATGTTTTGTATAGCATTATAAACACCAACTATTCAGCTTTAAAACACAGTTTGTATTTAAAAAATTCGACAGAACTATAAAAGTTGTGCTTACAAATCTAAAGCACACTATTTTACCTACAATGCACTCATACTATGAGAAGCTTGGGCCTAATTATTGACTACTTTTTTCTAAATTTTGTAAGGATTTAGGGTTCTTTGCCATTAAAGTAAATAAAAAAACCGGCCAAGTGCAAGTTGGACTCGCGCTCCGAGGGTTCCATATACATCACACAATTTTAACAATTTGTATTTTTAAGACCAACTTACGCTTGACCGCAGACTTTTTAGTGTTTTTTCTTTAATAAATTTAAAGCTGAATAGTTGGTGTTTTTAATGCTATACAAAACATTAGTGTATTGTATTTTCTTTGGCCACAGAATTAATATATACATTTTATTTTCCTAAAAAAATATTTTATTTTGTCAACAACTCCTAAACTATACATTATTTTCACAAATAATGTATGCATGTATTGTAGTAAATTTAATAAGCTTTCGATCGATGCTACACACATGTGTGTATGTGTCATGGTATAGCTTTAATTTATGTTTTACAAATTTCGGTAGCGGTCACGTTCATGACGTCATTATTTGGACCTCAGTCACTATAGAGATATTTTTCCGACATTTTTAGGGCTCCAAATTATTTGACCAACAATATACTCGAAGCTTCTGCGGATATTATGTATATTGTGAAAATTGTTATTTTTTCACTCTAAGGAATAGTTCGGCAGTGCCGACATGTTTTTTAACATAGCTGCCACAATTATTACCAGATTTTAATATTTTTTATAGAAGTGTATAGCTTAACTAGACTGTTTTGTTATTGTAGTACACTGCTTCAAAGTTTAACTTATAATTTTGTTGTAAAATGCAAATATCCGAATTACTTTTTAGCCTGATTTTGGGTTTTCGTTTATAGCTGTCAAACTGTAATATACAGTAGTATATAATGTATTACATCAATATAGCACATTTAATCTTCTTTCGTTTGATACTACACACGTATAGGTGCAATGCACAGTTTGGATGAAATTTACACTTTTCGCAACAAAGCGGCAGCCATTTTGATGACGTCATTACACGGGAGACATTCATCGACGTCCCCGTCTCTCGGCAGTTTTGGGGTCCTAGTGTCATACCCAACAACATACTAAAAGTTGGTAACCGTATCCAGATCTGAACTATCACTTAGGCCCTCTCCCATAACGGAGGGGACTATTTTTGGTTTTTCGTAAATAACTCAGGAACGGTGGGTCATACGAAAAATGTTCTTTGACTGAATTCATTCACATACAATTTTCTACAAAAAATGTTCTTTACACTTTTTTGCTGGGATCAGTTTTTAAGGAGATATCGCGGAACACTGATTTAAACTTTCTGAGCTATTATTTACGAAAGTGTTAGCAGGGGGGTTCATCTCCACGAAATGATAGCTACCACCTCGGAACATATCGGATACGTTTTCGGGGTTGTCAAAATCCCTTTTGTTTATTTGCGGCATGACCATAGACAAGATAAAATATTTAAGTAGTTTATAGTAGAAGTTTTATATTAAAATAATAATTAGATTGGGCAAATAAGGTAATAAATTTCACATTTATCTAGTTTTGTATTAAAATTACTGATAGATTAGGAAGATTGAGGCAGATTAGGGCAGGTCCAGCAATAATACTAATTGCGTAATTGTCAACCTTAGTGGTTCAAAAGGGAATATTGTATGGGAACGTCATCTGTCAACTTTCATCTGTTAAAGTTCTGTCAAACACTGATTTTGTAGGGGAGATGACTTTCTGTATGAAATACTATTATATTATTCTGTGGTATTAGTGTTATCCAAAAATTGTTTTGGAATACCCTTATTTTTTTTAAAGACCTATCAAACAACACGCCACTCATTAGGGTTGGAGTAAAAATAGTATTTTGTGCAACAGTTACATAATGAGGGTTCTTAAGATTCGAGGGTCGAAGTTACAAAATGAGGCGAAGCCGAATTTTGTAAAAACAGACCCGAGAATTTTAAGAACCCTTATTATGTACCGTTGCACACAATAGTTTTTATACGAGTGCTTAAGCAAGCCGGTAAGAATTGAGTTCGACGAAAGCCGTGCACAACCTACTGCTTCTATGTAATTGAGTAACTTCGATCTCCCGGTGGATTGTGCCGGCGGCGACACGCAATGCGGGGCCCGACAACAGTTTCACAATATTGTATGGAAATCCTTTCTGTGATTGTTATGGATGCTACAATATGCGACCATAGAAGCTCTATCAAAAAGTATGCGCTAGTAGTTCCGCCACCACAATCTCAATTCGAGTATTGGGTCGTTCTCGCGTTTCGTGCAAATCGGTATTATATGCGATTTACCAAAAACCTTGTGATGTTTTAGAGTAACTGTTAATGCAATGTTATTAGATAGGGTCTAAGGTATATTTATCACCATAAAGCAAATGGTAAAAGGTGTTAGTTTTCTGTATATGTGTAATAAATACCCCCTTTTTTCATTCATCTCTACATGAAACTCGTGAAGGTATAACTTTAGCTTTAAATTTGACCTCAAAAAATTTGCAATAGAATCCTCGTTGTTTGTCCAATCAACAACTAATTAAGTTAAGATTTTAATCATATAATATTAGCATCTGGATACTAACAACTAAAATTTTACAGCCATATAAGTGTATGGTTCCAACAATTTCTTCATTACCGCCGCGAGAAAGAGATTATCTATATTTCGGTATATAGAGACGATTTATAGCGGCTACCGTCGGTAAAATATATCGTTCGTGGCTCAGTTGGCCTCTTGCTACGGCAGGGTACGCCCTTGTGTCGCTATTGGCGAACTTTCGTAGATTCTCTGGTGTCGAAAAGGGGTGTGGTACGAGTTTTAATTCATCGCCATCCAGCGATTTATACAGTAAGTACCAAGTGTAATACGTTGTAATTATACCTATTATATGTCTTTTTAAGTTGCCTTGCACGTGGCTCATTCTGGAAATTGAAGGTCAGATATCAATCGACTTAGGCAGCCAAAACTACTAAAACTTCATTCATATCTGTTTCATTCACTTCTTTTCCTTCCAATTTTAGAAGGGAAGGTAATGAATGAATTAAGAAGGTAATGATAATTATGTTCGAGGTTATACATTCAAAGAAATTAACGAAAATGAAGGCATCGACAAAAGAATCTTCTGATGTTAAAAAATTTAATAAAGAGGTGCCAGGTCTGGATTCATAGTCTGAAAACGACATACCTGGTGAAATACCGAAGTTTGATGAAACAAATACAGAAAAGCTACCTACTCGTATACTCAACGACAAAACTTATGATCAGAATCAGGACTCCCCGACCATTCGAAACATTATTAATATAGATGATGCTGCACTCCTCGACCAAATTGATGACCAGACTTTTTTGGAGACAAGCAAAATAGATTCACCTAATACAACCATAAATGCCATACCCATACCATAAATACCAGAACCCATAAATAAAACGGCAGAATATCTCCTTAAATCACAATATTGCCAAACGTTTGATTGGCAGAACTCTAAATTTTGTCTAAAACCTAGAGCTTCAATCCGGTCAACACGAGTTCAAAAAATGTATATCTGGTACTACTGAGCAGGAAATTTTCACAACGGATACTAAAAATGATACTATACTTTACTTACTTACTTACTGCAGTGGCGCAGCGACCCAAAGTGGATCTTGGCCCCCGACACTAAAGATCGCCAGGCTTCTCTGTTCACAGCCGTCTCTGTCCAGTCAAAGGCGCCCAGCGCGGTGAGGTCCTTCAGCACCTCATCTTTCCAGCGGTACCTAGGACCTAGGACGCCCAGGTGGTCTTCGACAAGGCGGCTGGCCAGAGTATGCTCTCCAGATAGCACGATCTTCACCCATACGAACTAGTCTGGCGGCTTTGGTTTCCCCAATGATGTTCAGCTCGTACGCCAGATCTTCAATTTCCTGGTTCTTACGGTGCTTCCAGGTTCCATCCTCTCTGCGAATGGGTCCCAGTATTTTGTGGTAGATTCTTCGCCCAGCCACCAGCAGTGCCTGTTCTTTTTGAGTTAGTGTCCAAGCTTCACGTCCTTATGTCAATATTGGTCTTATAATGGTTTTGTATAAGCGCAGTTTCGTCTTTCTGATCTATTAGCTTGGACACCAACACTTTGTGTAGAGCAGCTGCGCAACAAAGAGCGCTCTGGGTCTGGACCTGTATCTCGTCTTCCCTCTGGTTAGTATCAGTAACGATGCATCCAAGATACTTCCCATACAGCCATTTTAGTCGCATTTACCACATTTTGTCGACACTTTGTGTAAACACAAAAATATTTGTTACCATTTTTGGTCGCCGTTACGAAATTGTTCGGTTGAGGCGACTAAATTATTGTATGAGTTTAAAAAAGTGGGGACGAGTCGACACAGTCGCATTTTGGTTACTTTGTTACGTCGCCGTGTCGTAACATTGTTACCAGTTTGCAACCACTTATAGCGCAAATCATTCATTCATTCGTTCACTTCATTTGCTGTCACTGCTATCAGTTCACAAAGTAGACGTAAGTAAAATTGTTAAATATATTTGTGAACGCCATTGCTGTTATGGACGAAAATATTTATTTTAAGTTTTTGGACATTTTTCGTGTTTCCAGGATGTTAACATTATTGCGCAAAAAAGTACGCTGTGTTATTTTATTTAAAAATTTCAATTTTGCCAACGCGCCACTAAAATAATTGGAATTTAACGATTGTAAACAAATGTAATATTGATTTTACTAAACTTATTTTTACATTTTCAGACTTAAAAAGCCTCTCATAAGGTAGAGCAACGATTGCTAATAACAAAAAAAAGCTAGTGTGGTATTAAAAAACCATTTTACTATATAATATTTAAAAAAGAAACTATTTTTAAGAACATACATAATTCAGTTACAATCGGTCACAAAGTTACCACATTATGTCGACACAGTGTCGACTTAAAACTCCAACATTATCAAGTTTGTAAAATGGTGGACCGTCCTTTTATGTTTCCAGCGATTCTCAAACTTCGGGAAGATATGAAAATACCATTTTGAATAGTTTCGACGATGGAAGGCACTTCTTGACACACGTATGATATCGCTTGTTTAAAGCAAGTGGGTTGTTGATAATAATTTTAGTTATCTTTTTTTTACCAATGGCTATAAAACAGCGAACTCAATTTATATTTCATGTACACGATTCTCATAATCTACCCTAAGGTTATTGAATTTAAACTTTCGTGGGGACATATTAACATCCTACCAGTAATAATAATAAGTATAAGAGTCCATGACACTGACTGAACCTAGTTCGATAAGTCTCCCAGATGAGATATATATAATTAGTTACGTCAATGCCTATGCTGCAATGCAAAAAAGTAGAATAGAATAGAAACATTTTATTTCGAGTAACTATTATGACTCATACAAATATTGTTAGTAAGAATTATATTACATTAGTATTTAAATCTAGTATAATTTAATCTAATTTATTATAAAACATATACACTGCTGGAAATGTGCATTTCGCAGCAGTGTCTTATGTATGGACAGTCAAGTCTGTCCGCTATCGAACGCAGGATGGGGTTGGGGCTGGCCCGCACCCGGCGCACCAGGGATGTGCATCGCTTGCGCATGGTAGCATAAAAACAGTCCATCTGTGCGTTTGCAAACATCCCTGATGCGCTGCAGAAGCGAGGCAGCCCCACCAGCACCCGGAACGCGTTGTTATACTGGACCCGGAGGGCCCCGTAGGCCCGTTGCGTGAAGAACCTCCACAAGCTACACGTATATAGGGAGGTGCAATATGCTTTAAATAAAGTTAATTTTACCTCCCTTGTGCATCGCGCGAACTGACGGGAAATCATGTTTGCCCTAATTCACAGGGCCCTGCGTTCCCGTTCGATATCCATATTATCTTTTAGATCAGACGTAACAATATGGCCTAGGTATTTGAAGCTCGTTACCTTTTCTAGTCGGCTATTATTTAGATAGATAGGAGGAACCTCATCAATCTGGTTTTTACGAGTTTCAAATACCATAAAATGGCTTTTATTGACATTATACACAAGCCCGTGTTCAGCGGTGTAATTCTCACAGACACGTAATAACTGACGTAGGCCACAAGCCGACGCGCTGAGTAAAACCATGTCGTCTGCATAGCTAATATTGTTTAGGCATACTGAGTCAATATGGCAGCCGACATGCATTTTACCCAGGGCTTCGAGAAGCCCATCCACGTACAGATTGAAGAGTGTGGGAGAGGTTAACCCTCCCTGCCTCACTCCACACTCCAACCTATACGGATCTGACAGTGTACCAGCCCATCGAACGCTATTGACCTGGCCCCCGTACCAGTACTGGAGTATCCGGACTGTCTCAGAAGGTAGTTTAATATTTTCGAGCTTTTTCCATAATACATCGTAAGAGACCAGGTCAAAAGCCTTAGATAGGTCTAAGAAGGCAGCATAAACTGGAGTTTTCCTATCTACGTAATATTTGACAGTATGCTTAAGGCACAGAATCGCACTCTCAGTAGATAACCAGGTCGAAATCCAAACTGATTGTGATTAAGGTGCGCATGCTTATTTAACTGTGCATTAAGCAAACCGTCAAATACTTTCGCTATAATGGTCGCGAGAGAAATCGGCCTGTAGTTCCCAGAGTCAGATAAATCTCCAGTTTTATTCTTGACGACCGGTACCACAACAGTCCTCATTAGATCGTCAGGTAGGTAGCAATGTCTAACGCATAATGTATAGAACATCGCTAACGTCCTTGAGATATGAGGACCTGCATGTTGAAGATGCTCAATGCTGAGCCCATCATGCCCCGGGGATTTACCACGAGAAATCGAACGGATGGCTTTAGCTACTTCCTTGGCTGTATATCCAGGTTCAACAGGTTGCGTGATGGCCTCAGCATTGATCACCACTTTCTGTGACGGCCCCAAAAGCGATTTTACAAAGAACTGGTCCTTAAAGTGGTTAGCGATATGTTTCAGGTCGCTTTTACCTCCGACGCTTACAGGACAGCCAGACCGAAAAAGTGGCGGCACAATATTTTTTTTGAAAATTAAATGAAAATCGGTTTCTAGTACGATAAGTCTCCCAGGTTTCCTTTGTACCTCGAAGCAGAGGAGAGTTAGGACTATTCGATAATGCGGTGCTGCAGCAGTGGTTTTTCTTACACAAAAAATTTAGATCTTTCTGATGAGCATTGGTTTAAGAGGAGACTGATCATACTAGACACCTAATAAAACCGATCCCTTATAATGCTGCAGCAACTGACAAGGCCAGTCACCGGGGCTTGCAGCACTGCATTATCGTATAGTCCTAACACTCCTCTGGTTTGAGGAACAACGGAAACCTGGGGGACTTATCCTACTAAAAACCGAATTTTTGGTGATTAAAAAAATATATTATGCCACAACTTTTTTGCATTACAGCATAGGTATTTCGTGTTCTCCCATTAAATACGTGACTAATTATATATATAGGTATCATCTGGGAGACTTATCGAACTAGGTTCAGTGTCATGGGCTCTTCTACTATAAAACTTTATGTTTTTGGACCACCCTACTGTGCAATAAATATTATTAATCTAATCTCATGATTTATGTAGCAGAGTGAGATGCTGATATGTGAACTGATAACAAAGTTTGGGAGACTTTGGGGTTTCTAGTGACGTTTACAATTTATTTTAGTAACAAAGTGTAGGAACATTCACGTAACTTTACCACACCCTGTGTCGACTTTTAGTAACAAAGTGTCTACACAGTTACTAAACATTGTTTCTAAAGTGTACACTAGTCGCAATATACACGCAATGTGTATAAAATGTTTCGACGCAAAGTTACAGTAATGTGTGGACACAATGACCACACTTAATTACTAAAAATCACTCGGTCACATTGTGTGCACACTGTTACCACACATTGAAACCAAACCAAACACAGTTACATTGTGTCGTAACAGTTACGAAATATTTTGTACTTGCAACTACTTTCACAAATCTGCTACCGAAAATGGCTGTCTGAATTAAACCTATCCACCCCCTTGTACGAGGTATATCCTACCGTGAGAAGTTTCCTACGAATCTTTGTGTTTCTGTATCTCTTCATATAAAGGTATTCAGTTTTTTCGTGGTTAATTCGTAGGCCAACCTTTACAGCTTCTTCCTCTAGTTTCTGGGCGGACCTGCAGATGCTTGCTTCGGTTTCTCCCATATAAGTGCCAGATCGCCAGCATACCCTACAATCCGATGTCTCCCATTTAACTCTACTCCGCCATCAGGAACAGTGGCCTTCTTAATGATATATTCAAGCGCCAAGTTAAATAAGCTAAGGGAGAGCGCATCTCCTTGTTTGAGCCTATTTTTAGCTTTAGGCTTTTCTGAAATCCACAAAGAGGACATTACAGCTCTGGGCACATTCCCACTTCCGACCAGATATGCTGAATTATGTGGAACACTCTTTCCCGTTAGGGCTGGAAATATGGAGGTACGGCTTAATACTTCCATACTTCACTTGGCAGTCAGTCAATGCCAGGAGCTTTGTTATTTTTTAGCCTCATGATCGCCTTGGTGACTTCATCAAAAGATGGTGGGGGCACTGGTTCGTAATTGCTTTCTGCTGCTATGGAAGTGTTCTGGCTTAACGGGCAGTTGAGAAGGTCACTAAAATAATTCCTCCACAGGTGTTTCTGCTTCTCTGGGTCAAATGTAAGGTTACCCTCATTATCTATTAGGGCCTGCGTTTTAGGTTGACAACCCTTCCTTACCTCACGATAAAAGAGTTCAGTCTCAGATGCTATTATGAATATTTCCATACTTGATACCAAATCGTCTAGGTGTTTCCGTTTCGCCTGCCTTATGGTGTTTTTACAATTTTGGCGCATCGTCGCATATTTAGCAACCCATATGGTGTCTTGGTCCGCTAGTATCTTAAGATGCCTTCTCTCTTCCACTGCCTTTTCACATTCTGGGGTCCACCATTTAATGTTTTAATCGATACTACCTACATAATTCTAATTACATTTATTTACATAGAAGTGAGTGTAATTAGATTTACGCGGGCAGAATTGTTTGAAAATTTGCCAAACTCAGGCAAGAAATAAGAAGAATATTAAAATATAGAAGAATAAAAAAATGTGTCAAAAAATCCAAGAGACTTACCTTTGCTGAAAAATTGAGAAATTCTAAAAATATGAATAAAACCATGTGGAAAATAGTTAACCAGATCACCAAGAAAAACAAAATACATACTCATAAAAACATGATATTAAACATAGAAAATAAACTTGAAACATGTCCTAAAAAAATTGTAAATACTTTTAATGATTATTATGCCTCCATCGGAAAAATCCCGGCAAATGGCGGTAGCAATGCCAACGCAGCGACAGGCCGGCCTGCGATGCAAACATCCGTAAATTCTATTTATTTACATCCTGTGACTGAGAAAGAAGTTTATACCATAATAAAACACTTACCAAACAAAATAAGTTGTGGTGTAGATGAAATACCTTCCATTCTAATAAAAACCTGTATTGACGAACTCACTCCTCCTATAACAAAATTAATAAACCAATCTTTTGACGAAAGTAGTTTTCCCGATAAATTAAAAATAGCCAAGATAAAGCCAATCTTAAAGGAAAAAGGACAATCTGATAACCCTGCTCTATTCAGACCCATTGCGCTCCTTCCTGTAATGTCGAAAATCTTTGAGAAGTGCATGTCAGACCGCATATACAACTTTTTAGAAAAGTACAATTTATTAGATGAGAACCAATATGCATTTAGAAAAAAACGCTCCACTATTCATGCAGGCTATCATTATATACAAACAATATTAGAATACTTGAGGAATAAAAAACATGCAGTGGGGCTTCTGCTAGATATGTCGAAAGCGTATGACAGAGTCTCACATACTATCTTACTAAATAAACTAAATGAAATCGGCATACGCGGTAGGGCACTAAATTGGATGAGATCTTACCTAACATCTAGAAAACAGTTCGTCGAAATAGAACATATGTGTAATCAAACCGGAAAATTAGAACTTGTAAAATCCAACATACTACATGTAGATAGCTCAATACCTCAAGGTAGTGTCCTAGGATGTGTACTATTCTTAATCTACATAAATGAACTTCCTAAAATCACAACCCACAAAGTAGTATTGTTTGCTGACGACGTATCTCTATTATTTCAATGTACAGACTATAATTTCAACTCATATATAGAAGAAACATTTAATTCAGTAACAGATTGGCTACATGACCACAACCTCCTAACTAATAATAACAAATCAAAAATCATTCAATTCGGACCCTGGCAAAAAGAACCTCTTAATTTACAGACCGTATCCGCTAAACTAAATATCGAAGAGGTCACCGATTGTACTTTGCTAGGTCTTACGCTAGATAGCAACCTAAACTGGAAGGGACATGTTGCACAGTTGGTATGTAAATTGTCACGATTTATTTATGCACTGGGCATATTAAAAAGTAACACCAGCCTAGAGTGCGCGTTGGCAGCTTACCATGCGCAAGCAGTTGCATGGATGCGCTACGGGATCCTACTGTGGACTGTGGGGCCATAGCAGCGAAGCTCGGCGCCTATTTTTAAAGCAAAAAAACTGCGTTCGAATCCTGGCAAATATCAACCTACCCAATAGCTCCAAACCTCACTTTAAAAAACTAAATCTTCTAACCCTTCCCTGTCTTTACATTCTAGAAATCTCCATTTTTGTCCGTAAAAATATACACCTGTTTAAATATTGCCGAAATGCTCGACGTCAGCAATATCTTGAATTACCCGAACCAAAATCAGAAATGTACAAAAACAGTCCCTATTATAAAGCCATAACAATATACAATCATATCCCAATCTGTTTAAAAGATGCAAAAACAAACGCGATTTTTATAAATAGTTTTAAAAGTATGCTGGTCAATAAATGTTATTACTCCGTAGACGAGTATATGGAAGATAAATTGTAATATGCAACAACCAGAATGTAGTTTATAAGTATTTAGAGTAGGTACTAAATGGTGATCGCACTAGTTTTAGATATTATTGTGTTAAACTTCATTGTTTTTTTACTTAAATGTTTATAATTTCATATTGTTACAAAGTTCCTGTATTAGTTACATAAAATTAGTTTTAAGAAATATTGCTTTACCCTATCAGGGTCCATTGTGCTAATCTTTGTCGTGTACTTGATTGGTTATTTTGGTTGCAAATAAAGATCTCTCTCTCTAAATATCTAATAACTTTAAGATAAATTTAATCATAAAAACTATAGGTAGGTACGCGAAAGAATTCTGACACGCATGAGCTGGTTTATAGTTGTCATTATCATAGAGTAACTTATATAGTAGAGCAGCACAGCCTAAGAACTTTTTAAAGCTCAAGTCAATTGCGCCCTCTATCCGAAAGCCCCCTAAAGTTACCGTAAATGTAAGAGGAAATGTCACCTGCACTGCTACTCCATCTAGTAGCTACTAGTGTACTACTAGTACGCAGGCCAAGTCTGCTTGATTGTCCGTGCGCAGTGCTTTAGACACTCACTCTTAATGTTATTTTTTTTTAAGAATGGTTTTTTTTCAATAAATACAGCTTTTATGTTTGATTTCATGAGTTTGTTTCATTACATTCTATTGGAAAAATTACCATCCCATGGAATTTTCATTTCTTTCCTTTTTCAATCATTACCATCTCAGCATATTTCATTACCAGCGCGTAGTTCATTACCAGAAGTCTCATTAAATAGAAAATAATAAGGTTATGACGGTGCCTTTCCCATAAAAATGTTAATCAATGAATCCACTCTTCATAAACACCAAAAAAGTTACCAAAAAAGATAAAAATTACAAATCAAGAGAATATCACCGATTTGCACGAAACGCGAGAACGACCCTATTACAGTCGCCGAGTATAAAAAAGGATTTATCCCCATTTTTTCAGATTTTATTTTAAAACTTTGTCGGCGTTATTTGTATGTAATAAACATTGAGTCCAGCAAAAAAGAGTGAAATATCTTTTTTGTGCAAAATTGTGTGATATATTCAGTAAAAGAACATTTTTTTCATATGAGCCACCGTTACTCAGTTATTTACGAAAAACCAAAAAAAGGTACCTTTACACCCCCCTCTCCCCGTTAGCGGCGCCCCTATCCACCGGTACTTTTAGTATGTTGTAGACACCTTTGTCTACAACTACACCAAAATTTGGCTATACACGAATTATTTCCCCTATCAGGCAGTTAGTCGTCTTCGTTCCGTGAACTATAATGTTAATGGACAGTTACAGTTTAATGTTGTTTTTGGATATTAATTTGCCAAGTGCAGATATGATTTGTTAATTTTCAGTTAAAGATAAGAGTAAAGCCATATTAGAAGTGAGCGGAATATTTAATTTGGGAAGAATTGGATACTCACGCAATTTTTTCTTTCATATATTAGATTTTATATCGGTTACCTGACCCTCTCGGGGCCGCCATTTTGTTTCTTTTCTGTAATGATTATGAAGTACTTAGTAGACATGTAACGAATGTCGGTTTTGGAACATTCGCGAATGCGAATGCGAATGCGAATATTTGTAATTAATATTCGCGAATGCGAATGCGAATATTTGGGTTTTCATACATTTCGTAATTTCACCACATTTTGCTTGTATCGCGGTAACATTTTATTGACGCAGTTCATAACCGGGCGGCGTATCTTAGGCGATTATCACACTGGCGACGGATCCGCATGCGGCGCCGGTGCGCGAGCGAGACAGCGCTATACACATGCAGAGCGCTATCTATCTATTGCAGGGTTTTAAATGTAAGCCAACCGATATAGCGGTAGATAGTGAGATACTTTCTTCCATTTTCGGCACAAATAAGGTGCTAAAATATTCGCATTCAATTGTGCGAATGCGAATGCGAATATCTAAAAACATGCGAATATTCGCGAATGCGAATGCGAATATTCGTTACATGTCTAGTTACATTACTATCGGGTTCAAAATTACGAGGCCAATTTATCAATGAATTCCTTCATAAATTGGTAATGCAATTCTGAACCCGATGGTACGTGAAGGCTTATTGTGCAAATGAAAAGGAATCTAATGAAATCTCATTCATGAAAATTCGCAAAATATCCTAGGCTACAGGATGAAATTAATTTTAAATTTATGAACCATTCCCTACTTTTTGGTGAAGTCGCAGACGGTTAAAATGTTGGTGTAGGTCAGGTACCTACAATACAATTCTATAAAGAAAGCTTGAATTCGTAATCAAACAAGTTCCATATCAAAGAAATACGCCCTGGGAAGGTACTGAGCTGTGGAAACATTTCATTTGTACGAGGGTTTCCTCTAAGAAAATGATTTTTTTTTTCACAGTATTGTACCATCGGGTTCCAAAATGCATGGGCAATTTATGAATGAATTCATTGATAAATTGACCATGCAATTATGAACCCGATGGTACATAAAACTTTTTTTATTTAGCCCTAGATCATATTTCTATAGAGTGCGAACTTTATGAGTTAAAGGCGAATTTCTTCAGGATAAGACACATTTTTTAAGATAGCAGCACCTCCTGAAACGTCAAATGGCCTGGACGTGAAAACGGGACCTCTAATTAATATAAAGCCTGTACCGACAAGTTTTTTTAAAATAACCCATTAAGTTAAAAAGCACTACCAAATGATTTCATCTGTAAGGCCCGTCACAGACGGAGCTATAATAAAGACTGTATACGTTAAAATCCGGCCACGCATGATCTGGTACATCTCCCTTTCGGATACTCATTTTCAAGCAGTTCTTTTTTATAAATAATCTGTAATCATAGTAATATATAATAAAAATAGAATCATATTACAATTGTATGGGCTTGTCTCAGTTTTTACTGAAGGTATTCCATCATATCTTTAATGTTTTGTCCAGCGTTTTTTGATAATCTTCACTCGCTTCCTGCTACAATACCACAATTGTATTTATATTTTCACAGCCGGTTTTATGGTCAATAGAATGTCATCTTACAAAAAAAAATGTTTTGAAACTCTATTCTACTTGAGGTACTTAGTCAGGAAAACTTTCTACTCCAAGCACTGAATTTTTATATGGCAGCCATTTTTTTGTCAAAAAGTCAAACACACCAAAGTTAGAACACCTCCGAACTATTTCAATCTAAATATACTTAGAAAAATGATAGCTATGGTGAAAAGAGAATTTAATAAGGTATAATTTGATTTATCTTATTTATAATAAAAAACTATTTTTAAAAGGAAAATTTGGTAAACACTGTCAGAACACTGTGGACAACAAAATATAGGCACTGTGGAATATATAGTGATCAAACTCATAGACAACGTAACGTTTATATTATGTTTTCAATTTTATTATGTAGCTTGATAACCCCAAATTATTAATTAGAAGTGCTGATTGAATATGCACATTCAATAAAAAGATGTACCATACCATGCGTGGCCGGATTTTAACGTATACAGTCTTTATATACATAGTATAGCTCGGTGACAGACTCCACACACGCAGCTATAATATACATGTTGGAATATTATCACAAGGCATCTTAAGATACCGAGCTTTAATATATATTACCTACGTCACTCTGGGCGGTACCCAGGAAAAGACTTGAAATTGTGTACGCACCACGGGTGGTAATAAAGAAGGCCTCAGATCGCTTGTTTATGGCCCTTACCTTCGGTTCGGGCTACAAATGCCCGCAATCTGAGCCGTTCTTTATTTTACCGCCCTGGGTACGTAATGTACTAATTCTTATGACGTAGGTCGTTAAATGTGAGTTTTATTAGGAACAAAATAGGTACAGTCGCCATCAGATATATCGGAGCGGGCAAGGTGGTCACAAACATCTGAACAACGCCTCTATTCTCAAGGCGATAAAGTGCATGTTCAGATATTTTTGAGTACCTTGGCAGCTCCGATATATTTGATGGCGACTGTACGAGTACATGAAAAAACTTAAATAAACTATGTAAACACCTAAAATCAAGTTACTAAAATTACTTAAAACTAAGAATCCATCTCTAAAATGGGCCCTTGTGGCATCCGTGCCGAGGACGCTGGCAGCATTTCCTGCTGAACTGCAATACGAGGGCCGATTCGGAAGTTTTTAGCTACTCCAGCTGTATTCATGCGATATGAATAACATTTATACTGTTTGGTGGGATATTTTAATACTAATCATGGCCAAGAGAAATTGTGATATGAATACCATTTATTTTATTTTATATAGGTATTTTTACCGAAAGAATACCGAATTATTCTTAGTTTTATGACATGACTTATTTTGAATACGTGCGAATTCATTGTTATTTTAACAAAATCAAATAAATTCATACGTAAATAAATTGCGAAGAGTCCCTATTATCGACGCCTAAACATTTTAATAACTCTCAACTGAGTAGTGGATTACTAATTAGTAATCCTTATAAAACCCAACAAATTGCCATGAACACTGACCACCGTGGGGGCTGTCCATAAATTACGTCATCGATTTTTGTCGATTTTTGACCCGACCGCCCCCCCCCCCCCCCCCCCTCCCTATTTTGAAATGACGTAATTTATGAATATCCCCGTGGCCGGGTTGGTAAAGCTTCAACACGGTCAAGTAAAAAAAATATAAAAAAAAACAAATCATTATCAATACCATAGGCCATAGAGTAACTTATATAGTAGAGCAGCATAACCTAAGAACTTTTTGAAGCTGAGGTCAACAAATAGCGTACTAGTAGTACACTAGTAGCTACTAGGTGGAGTAGCAGTGCAGGTGACATTTCCTCTTACATTATCGGTATCTTTAGGCGGCTTTCGGACAGAGGGCGCAATTGACTTGACCTTCAAAAAGTTATTTTACTATTATTTATATCTTTAAGTCTATGTCTATACCTACATAATTTTGCATCACCTTATTCAGTGTTATAATATCCCTTCCAATAGTATACATTTTATTCAAATAGCATGAATACAGCCGGAGTAGCTAAACATTTTCGGATCGACCCTCGTAACTTATGTATTGAGCGAAGAAACTGCCAGCTCGTTTGTCCCCTGTGACTTCGACCAGCCGTTTAGCGACCTGGCGGTAAAGCTTCTGAGCTGCTAGACCTCACGGACCGAGAGTCTCGACGCCAAAGGCAACTAGCTGTAATTGGCGTCGAGACCCCTGTATTTTCGCCTTTTAAGAGTCTCGGCTACCTCCGCCGCCGCGACAGCTTTATTCATAGTACCGTGGAGGTGGCCCGATGCCAGCGTATCCACGCAAGTCGCGTCCCACACGACATCCCGTCGGGCCTCTTGCCATCGTCTCAGGCTATATACCGATTGTCTCCAGTATCGCCGGCACATTGACGGTGGCAGCAGCAGGTGTCATCTTACACTCCCCTTTTGCGTGGGGGCGTGAGTAGGGCATTTCAGGACATCTTCACCGCATGCGGAATACGCAGCAAAGAGTTAGCCGCCTTAACCGTAGCCTAAAACTACACTTAAATCGAACAGGCCATTTCAAAGTTAAATGGGAGCATTCATTTGTACACTAGTACTTCGCCCCGAACTGTGAACTCGCGAATCTTGTGTTTCGGACACCATCATTAAATCATTCTGCGTCTATGGTAACTCTCTCTAATGTGTTAATGTCAGTTGTCAAAATATTTACACCAAAAGCAAAATATAATTGAAAATATTTTTGAAATCTATTTTATTTTGCTAATTATTATGAAACAGTAAGCAGTTAATAAGTATTTGATAAGAGGGTAAATCAATACCTTTCGTTTGATACCATACTCAACCATACTTGCTCGTAAAAGTAGCAAATAAGATGACCAACGTAACAAGACCCCTTTCCAAAACCTTTTTAGACCTTCTAATTTCAGAACCCCCGTCTCAATCCAGCTCATATACGAACTCGCAAATTTTGTTGGTCTCTGCTACAACCCTAACAAATTTCATAAAGATCGGAAAAACGTTACTAAAGTTATCGTCGGACAAACTATGTAAATCAAAAAGCCATCCAAATGCCGAGACGTCCCAGTAGCCAGGTGACAGTTGGGTCTGAAGTTGTTTGTAAGAACGAGCTTCGCTTACGCTCCGCTCGTTCGATAAGTAACATTCCAAAAAACTAACAAACAATGGCTCAGTATTTTGGTAAAAGCAACCTTTGGCCGATGGAACCTACGCTTTTACTGCTTGAATACAGTATTAATCAATACAACTTATAATGTAGGGTCAACCGCCAAATGATGCCCTTACCAAAATACTGCACAAATAGTAATTTTATCCTAATAGTACTGTTCTGTGCACAAACGAAAGTGAGTGCGCATAAGGAAGTTGAGCTATGTACCTAATGATCAGGCACACGCGTTTCATTGGTACCTACGACGTTTTTCAACACACTTGCGAGGAAAAAATAGAAAAGTGTAAGCGTGTAATACCTTTTGATAAATACATTGATTTTCAGAATCTTTACAGGATAGCGGTACTTACTCTTACTTAGGTACTACATTTAATAATTAAATTAACCAAATCAGTTTTTTGATGTTATTGACTGGATCTATTTCTCTGGAAAAAGCAAAAATCAAAGCATTTCATAAAATCCAACACTTCACATTTATTGTCAAATCACTACATAGTATAAAACAAAGTCGCTTCCTGCTGTCTGGCCCTATTTATGCTTAGATCTTTAAAACTAACATGTATACAAAAATATTGCGATAGCATGAGTTGATTGCAAATATTACTTATCACAAAATACTTGTTTACTAAAGTTGTTCTAAAAAGGAGCTTTTTTTGAACAAGTATACTTAGTATATTTTATACAGCCATCCATAATACAGCAACAACTACTTATACGAGCTTTTCATTTTGTATAAATTAAAATTTTTGGAATGTGTTTGGCATCGTTAGATACCTACTCATATATTATATAGTAGTTTATGTAACTGTTACGTAATACCTATTAGTATTTTATACAATAGTGACATAATCAAGAGCTTTTCAGTCGAGTACCGCGTTTAGGCCACGAAGCTTGCTGAGTGGCCTAATTAAGGTACGAGATTGAAAAGCTTAATTATGTCACTATTGTATACAATACTTTTTCTACGAGTATTAAGTAAGAATTTATTTTTCTCAAAAATGTCCCGCAAGGTTGACTTTTACGGTTTAATATCAGGCGGTGAAGTGCTTCGTTTATGGTCAGTTAAAAATTTAAAAAGTTACGGAAATTGCAGTCTCGATTTCGATCCGTAAATTTCCAATACAAATTCCATTATTGTCGAGGTACATACTTTTTTTTTAAGTAGTAACGGCTATAGAACTAGGTGGAACAGTTCCTAAACAGCCAAAATAGAGAACGAGTTACAATTATTTATAATGTTGGTACCGCGTGTTTTTAGCTGTCTCAAATAGATTGGCGTTGTTCGGCAGAAAAATACACTTCTATTGAATATTAAAAAAAAGTAAAAGGCGGTAAAGCAAATGTTTTTACTTTTTCTATGAAAATTTTATAAGTAAACGAAATACTAATAGTAGTAATAGTGAAAGTATTTATTTAAAGAAAATGAGTTCCACTTCATGTGACGAGAATATGGAATATACGCCTCCGGAATTAAGATCAGAGGCGAATTCTGCAATGAATAACTTGTTTCCAGCGAAATCTAAGGACAAATATATGAAGGCATACGAGGATTTTATGAAATGGCGAGAAGTAAAGGAAGCCTCATCATTTTCTGAAACTGTTTTCCTGACATACTTCAACGAACTATCTAAAACAAAAATGCCATCTACTCTGTGGGCAAAATACTCAATGTTAAAGTTCACAATCAATATAAAAATTTATTTCGATTGACATACCTACTTATTTTTATTTTATTGCACCATTTTTGAGAAAAGCACTATATTTGACTCGGCGTGAAGAGCCATTGCCGGCTTCGTATTAACTTAAACGGACTCCCGTTCCGGTCGTCCGTTTAAACATAATACTCAGCCCGCAATGGGCTACTTCACCTCCTCGACAATAATGTACTATTCTTTAATTCTTTCTAAATTTTTCCCAATCGAACGTCAAGTCAAACACTATTTTTCAAACCGATTAACCGGAAGTAATTGTATCTGGGCCTATTATTCGGTGGTACAGACACCACCGAAAAGAGATAAACATATGATTATGTGCGTAGTAGAAAGAGATGGATGGAATAAACTGTGTCTAAACTTACTTCCAAGATGTCGTTGTAGTTGTGATTGGTCTTTTTGCAAGGGCCTGACACCGCGTAGCACCGTAAGGGATAGACATAGATGACGTCATGATGACGTCTAACTCGTGGGGATACCAGTAAGAGAAAATTACCCCATTATTTCATATAGCGAGCACCGAGCACTCCGGGCAGGCCCGGAGCGATGTGAACATAGACATACCACCCATAGACCTGACATGGAAATAAATAAATAATAATAATACCAAGATTGAACGGGATGGTCTTATCAAACTTTCAACAGGTGTGACAGAGAAGCGAGCTGTTATCGTTAGTCCTTGTCATAGTCTCACCTATTTTTTGACAGTGGAGGGTAACGAACTTATGAAATTAGCGTTTTTACTACCTGATGGTTTTGTCAGAAAGTTGTGTCGACTACGGACACAATAGTAATTTGTTCCGCACATAAAAAAAAAATTCGCGTTTATTTTTTTTTCTTCAACCTACTTTTCCAAACTCGCAATACGATACCATGCTAATGCCCTTGAACGGATCATGAATATTTTTGCTACATCCTGTATAGCAATTTCATTTTTAAGGTCGCTGTTCCAAACCCAACTTGTACATTAAGATTTTCGAAACTTATGATCGAACTTTCATTTGTTATTTCAGTTCCTTTACGGTGATAAAAAATATTGCAAGGAAATCAAATCAGGTGGAAGATCTTTTCGCTTTCATTAAAACTAGTTAGTACCAATCTTGGACTTAGAATGCCAAGCATACCCCAGACTTACTGAGCCATAGCAAAACCAACACTAGGAATTAATTTTGTTAAATTCTAATTTCTTTAGTATGGAAAAATAAAACAGGTAAATTTTATTACTGGCAGATATCAACATCTTTATTTAAATAATTTTTTGCCAATGATATGAAATGATGATCTTTTTAAAACAAAAAATACCTCAATATTAGGGTAAGTATAAAAATCATGCACTGGTATCCCTAAGGTGTATGTAATGCGACTAAATTGCTTATGCGGTTCTAAATTACTGACAGCTATACGGCTAACCGCGTTCATAAATTAATCGGTTAATATGTTTTTATGTATTATTCTTCACGAGAATAGATTTATTAACAAGATTATAGCGCGTAATAGATTGTAGTTTACTATTTATACACTAAACAACAGGAGTAAACTGTAAAATGTGGTACTTACCTGTGAAAGGTTATGTTGTCGTAATATCGGCGATAATCACTTCTACAGCTCAAAACACTACAATTAACCATTGTTTTCCGTAGCTGGCACAACTTTCCACGAAATATATTTGGGTTTCACCTAACAAATACAGATATTTTGCAAGAAAACGCGAATTAAATGTGTTCATGACCCTCCACTCATAGAAAGTACTTACGGTGGAGGGTGACTTAAAGCCGTGAGTCTATGATAAGGACGAACAAAAAATGGCAACTTCTCTGTCATACCTATTGAAAATTTAATAAGACCATCCCGTTCTATCTTGGTATTATTATCACCATGCCTCTGTCTATACCTTATATCCTATGTCTATGTCTTTTTGTAATCCAATCACAACGTAGAACATAGATATAGCACCCATAGATCTGACATGGAACTAATAATACCAAGATTGAACGGGATAGTCTTATTACACTTTCCATAGATATGACAGAGAAGGCGCTATTATCGTTAGTCCTTATCATAGACTCACCCTTGTGATTATTGCTTACTTCCATAAGGGCCTAAGTACACTAGAAACGTTTATCACCCTCCACCGCTCTTTGAAGGGTAACAATGAAACCGACTAAATTATGTAGGCTAGCTACAGTATGCTATCACCCATCTTGAAATGCGTTTCCAAATTAGTCGCGTTGTGTGTGTTCTATCCCTTACGGTGATACGGGTGTTTCAGCTCTATGAGATACTTGCTTTTTGCTATTTAAAAGCGGTATTACACATTGCAACCTGCAGGGCCCAATCTGTCAGGTTGGAAGGTGTAATCGAAGGTAGGGCCCGTAGGGAGCTGAAGGAGGGGTAGGAAGAGGCAGGGTACACAACAGATTGGGCCCTGCAGGTTGCAATGTGTAATACCGCTTTAAGGGTCACCACCCACCTAGCGGTTTTCCTCGCGGAATTAGCGGAAGTAGCGGAAATTTGTCTATGGTAGCGGAAATTTGTCTATGGTAGCAGATTTTTTGTAAGGAAGCCATAGACAAATTTCCGCTACCATAGACAAATTAAGCATTTTGTCTATGAATTTCCGCTACTTCCGGTAATTCCGCGAGGAAAACCGCTAGGTATGTGGTGACCCTAACAGTGGTGCCCTGTGAACCCAACAGATAAAAAAGAAAAACAACACACTAAATTTACAACGAAAATCAAAACTGCCAACTTAACAAACAACTAAATTCATTTCATATGGTTTGGAATAATAACAAAACCAAAAAAATTGCTGCCAACATAAGGAAAAAAGCAAGTAAGTTGATGACAGTTGAAAAAAAAAATTACCGTGTCTATGATTACGTTCTCTCAACTGTCATTTGTCACTTTTCAACTTCTCGCTATTTCTTAAAGCAAACTGCGTTTAATTTTGTGTTTTATTTAATCACTAGTCATAGAAAAAGTAATGTATGCAACGTTGTATAAGTACTATAGGTAGGGCCCCCACCATATCGTCCCGTGGTTGCAGTAGGAGTCTGCTAAGGGAATATACCGGGAGATGGGCAGCAGCATCTTCCGAAAGCCTAAACAACAATATACAAAAAAAAACTGCGCGCGCCAACCCGCCTGCCAAGCGCGGCGCGTATGGCAAACCCAGCCCCCCCCCCCCCCGCCCGCCCTCCGTAAGGGGGAGGCCTATAATAATCTTTAAACCGAAAACTACGCAACGGATTTTGATGCGGTGTTTTTAATAGATAGAGTGATTCAAGAGGAAGGTTTATATGTGCGAAGCCGGGGCTGATCGCTAGTAAGTTATGTTTTCTAAGGGTCACCACATACCTAGCGGTTTTCCTCGCGGAATTAGCGGAAGTAGCGGAAATTCATAGACAAAATGCTTAATTTGTCTATGGTAGCGAAAATTTGTCTATGGCTTCCATACAAAAAATCTGCTACCATAGACAAATTTCCGCTACCATAGACAAATTTCCGCTACTTCCGCTAATTCCGCGAGGAAAACCGCTAGGTATGTGGTGACCCTTACACGTAGGTATTTCTTACTAGATTTTTATGACAAAATTTTACTAGTAGGTATGTACCTATGACAATTTTAAAATGTACGAGTATCCGGAGGTTAAATGAACACTAAAAGTGGCTTCTTATTCATTTAAAATATAAATTGTTTAAATTAATAAAACACAATTAGAAAAATCTAACAAATAAACTATGACTTGGTAAACTTTTAATATGGCGCCCATTTTTTTCTTAGAGCTTTAAACCAAGTGGAGCAGCCATTGACAGACGCTCCCCTCTGCCGAAAATGTATGACCAGGGTCGCGTTTTATAAAGTTACAATTTACAATTTCGCTGTTTGCCTCTCTTTCTATCCAATATGTGTGCTAGAAAGAGAGGCAAAAAGCGAAATTGTAAATTGTAACTTTATAAAATGCGACCCAGTGGTCAAATCAATTCAATTTTCGAACGAGCGGAGCGTAAGCGAAGATCGTTCTTACAAACAACAACTGTCACCTGGCTACTGGGACGTCTCGTCGAACGAGCGGAGCGTAAGCGAAGATCGTTCTTACAAACAACAACTGTCACCTGGCTACTGGGACGTCTCGGCATTTGGATGGCTTTTTGATTTAGATAGTTTGTCCGACGATAACTTTAGTAACGATTTTCCGATCATTATGAAATTTGTTGGGGTTGTAGCAGAGACCAACAAAATTTGCGAGTTCGTATATGAGCTGGATTTAGACGGGGGTTCTCAAATTATAAGGCCTAAAAAGGTTTTGTAAAGGGGTCCTGTTACATTGGTCATCTTATTTGCTACTTTTACGAGCAAGTATGGTTGAGTTTGGTATCAAACGAAAGGTATTGATTAACACTCTCGTCAAATCCTTATTAACTGCTTACTGTTTCATAACAATTAGCAACATAAAAATGATTTCAAAATTATTTTCAATTATATTTTGATTTTGGTGTAAATATTTTGACAACTGACTTTTTTTTAAATTTATTAGAGCTTTGGCTGCTAGGGCCATCAGCATACTGACATTAACACATTAGTTAGAGAGAGTTACCATAGACGCATAATGATGGTGACCGAAACCTATATAGGTGGTCCACAGATGAGAACGACATGTCAAAGCAACAGAGTGAGAGGCACGTGAGAGGTGGATTTAAATTTAGATGAGACAAAAACTGACAAATCTGAAGCGATTTCGTCGCGGTAAAATTTTGCGCATCAACCGCACAATTTAATATGGACATTATGGACGTTTAGTTTCACCGTGATGGTTAGTTGAGAAAACAATACCCGATACCTATTTTTGGTATTTGTGGTAATTTTACTATCGCACATTTATGGCAAAACACAAGATTCGCGAGTTCACAGTTCGGGGCGAACTACTAGTTAAAATAAATGGCATTCTGTCCACAATATTGGGACAATTTTGCCAATGTCGAAGTAGAGACGACAAGTGTACGGTTAATTATAGTCTGGCAAACCAAAAGCGCAGTAACAGTCAGAGTAACATGCTATACCCATCCCTTTTTTAGTAGTGAGAGTACTAGCATTAGAAAAAGACAGTATGATTCTCTGGCCAAACTATAGTTAAAATTTCGCTCCAAGAGCTAGACGTTGTACGGTGAGGTTAGGCTTTTTATAATATAGCTACTCCCTACAAACAGCACGTGGACTAACGGATATCTAACTCAAACAGGGGTTACACTTGTTTTGAGATTAATTCTTCATTAGTTGCACACTAGTTCGTTAAACTCTATTAAACAAGACTGCATTCTTTTCGCCGACGACACCACCCTTGTAATAAGAGATGATAATGACAACCTATCTGATTTTGAAACTAATGTTAACAGTACGTTATCTGACGCCATTTTTTTTTTTTTTTTTTTAATTTATTTATGAATGTAAACTTACGCTAAACATTTTACAGTAAACCTCGCCAAACTGTGACGTTTGATGGCGAGATGCGCTCATTGTTTTAAACAAAAAATATATATTTACAAAGCAATCTTATCTAACTTAACCTATCTAATACTTATTTACTAACATCCTAAGCCTCTTGTGAACATTGCGTATCTTAATTCTTATTTAGGTGATATCTCCTCGAGTACCGCGGTGTGTTCAATGTTGTGGTAGAAATGATGTAGGTATTATGTCTCAACCTGCTTGTCCTCGAGGAGAGAGGACCTCAGTCTCATCTTCAGCCTTGGTTTACTGAGTTTGGGACTTTGTCTTAGTAAACTAATTTTATTAAAGATTTTTGGCACTAAATATGTTGACATTCTTTCGCCATAGTAGTTGTTTGCGCTAGGTTGTACTAATCTTTTTTCTCTTACGCTTCTAGTGTTATACTTATTTTTAGCAAATAATGTGTACAGATCATTATAGTAGTATTCTAAGCCCATTAAATATTTAACTTTTTTATCTATAGGTAATATCTTACACAAAGGAAATAATAAATCATAGTCTTTGTTGCACTTATCTTTAACTTTTTTGCTTACTAAAAACTTAAGTAGTCTAGTTTGTATGTTTTTAATATCACTAATATAGGTTTTAAATGTTCTGCCATATACAATAAGTCCGTAGCTAATTAACGAGTCCGCGAGTGCGTAATAAACAACCCGTAATGTTTTCTTACTTAATGCTCCGCTTAGTTGGTAAAACTTCCCTAACACTGACCTCAGCCGGTTACAAACATCATTTACATTGACTGGTTAGATAGCAATAATCTAAAAGTAAACATAGCCAAAACAAAAGCAATGACATTTGGTTCCAATAAGGCTAAGCCACTGCCTTTCCAAATTAAAAATGACAATTCATACATAGAGTTAGTTGACAATGTAACATTTCTAGGCCTACAGATTGACAAGAATTTAAATTGGAAACTGCACGTTGACCAGGTCTGTAAAAAATTAGTGAGGTTTGTCTCGGCTCTAAAAAGACTGAGACAAACAGTATCAGTAAATGCAGCTCTTACCGCGTACCATGGTTACGTCACTGCTGTCCTAAGCTACGGACTTCTACTGTGGGGAAATTCCGTAGACATAGAAAAAGCATTTTTAATGCAGAAAAGGTGTGTCCGTGCATTAGATAATGCATGGTTTCTTGAAAATTGCACACCAATCTTCAAAAAGTTTAATTTGCTTCCGCTGCCATGTATGTATATAAAAGAGGCTTGTCTCCATGTCAGAGAAAACCCTACTGTTTTCGCCCGACGCACGGAGACCAGCACGAGACATGTGAGAGCTCAATACAGAAACCTGTTATACAAGCCTCGTTGCAACTCCTCAATCTATGAAAACAATTGTTTTAATATGTGTATAGTTCTATATAATCAACTGCCTGAAACACTAAAACTCCAGAACAACCGCTGCTTTAAACTTAAATTAACTAAATGGCTGCAAGAAAAGTGCTTTTACAGTATTAAAGAATATATTAAGTAGTAATAAGAATTTGAATATGACTGTATAATTTGATTTGACTTAGATATGAAAAAACGTGAAATTATAAATATAAATTTAAGAGAATGTAAATATGTAAATATTATATGTAATTAATTATTTAAATTATTTAGATTGTAGTAAGAAAAATTTGTACACCTGCATGCAGGTTGAATACGCTTGACCTACTGACTAGCTTAAGATCTTGTAACCGTATTTCTGACAAATAAATTATTTGATTGATTGATTGATTGATTAAATCACTGCAGAATAAGCTATATATTACACACTGAATTACGAAAAAGAACAAAAAATAAGAAATGAATCACAAAACCTAACTACCTTGCTCGCCAAGATGGCCGCAAGACCTGACCAGTGGTCATACTTATTGTATGGACTGACGTATATTTGACGTGGCTTATTTGACGTTTCGCATACATTTGACGTTCCCCTCCCCCGCAAAAAACGGCAGACTTTTTCCGATAGAAATGAGAGCGCGTGTCGCATCCGGTTTTTTTTGCATTCACGCGCACCTTGAAGCAAAGGCGCGAACCTACTCTGTATGACAAACAGCCAATACTAAAACGTACAATTTGTGTTTAAAACGTAATTTATTGTGTATTATTTATGAGTAAAATATTTTTAATCGGATTATTAAATTATTGCACTAGTTCGATAATTATTGTTAAATGCACGCGTGTCCCTTTAAGAGTCGCCAGGACGCTGGCGTGAACTCGCGTCCCCATACAAACGTAGTTCAGCTCTCATTTTAAAACGACATGCTTTAGAACCACGAAATTTGGCATGGGCATTCTAGCAGTACAGATCTATGTCGGTAATTCGTTTTCGTTGCTAAAAATTGTAGCACAAAGAAAACATAGCAAAAATAAGTTTTGTATTGTATGTAAATCTGTATCTGGCTGTATTTTAGCCTCATCGCCAATCTATGGTCCTAAAAATTCTGTACAAGAAAAAAATACAAAAAGATGATGTTACAGGTGGTCTTTTTTGAGACCATTGCCCTATAAAGGGTTAATATCTAGGATTATGAGCCTAAAAGTGGCGGAATAAGAACCTCGTTACAAGCAAGTGTGTTGAAAATATACCATTTATATACTCGTACTTACCTAGGTACCGCCTCCTGTTCTTTCAGGGCAAAAAGTGATGGAGCTAGTAGCTACGCAAAATCTAATCCTAATAATCAAATACAAAAAAATCTTTCTCATTTTTAACTTAAGTTTCAATCACACAAATTTTTGCCCAACTCTGAATTTACAAGGTTGATTAGTACTTTCGAACGACATAAAGGTTCAATTTGCTACTCAAAGAGGTATATTTTATAATGATGTTTTTGCTGACTGTACATAATGCTCCTAGTTTAGCTCAGGCTACCAAGTACTAATACATAACTTTTAATCGTGCATCGCCCTACATAAGCCGAATTCTGCTACTCGATGAGGTAGGGTTGCCTACGGCCTACTCTTGATCTATAATGGATATCACGGTCATTAACTCATTATTGTAAAGTAAAATATCAAATAGTATTGGCTTTCTTGATTTACCTGGCTAATACTCGATTTGGTAAAGTCCTTTTCGCAGCGATCGACCATATGCATCTGCTGGGAATGTTTCATGCGTATATTGAACGCAACCTGTCCCACGAGGTAGGATTCATTTCTTTTATATCTGCTCTTTAAATACTCCACTGTATCATACTTATGTTGCATGTCCCAGTAAATAGTCTTTTCCAAATCATACAATGTCTCCTCGTCCCAATCCATGGTCACAAGCGGGGTCTTAAATGGTGAAATACAACAATTAAATATTGTAAAAAAAAAACAGCAAAACCAAAAAACCCGTTAGTTGCAATTCGAACTCGCCCCGCAAGAGCTCCGCATTTTTAACCGACTGTATAAAAAACTTAACTGTACCTATAATCGATATATACTCATATTTTTATTATATGTGCCGGAGCATTCCATCGTTACGTAACCGACATTGGACCCATTTTTAGGGTTCCGTAGCCAAAATGGCAAAAACGGGAGCTTTAATAGTTTCGTCATGTCTGTCTGTCCGTCCGTCCGTATGTCACAGCAATTTTACTCGGAATCTATAAGACGTATCTTTATTAAAATTTAATGTTAGGTGCACTTTGTGTGCCGCTACTTAGTTTTGTAGTAAATAGTATAAAAATAAAATAAAAGAAAAATCGTTTATTTCGGACAGAAATCCAAAATCTATAGGTACACATGTAACTAATTGTAAATTTTTTTTTGCAAAATATCATCATAATGCACATCAATCGATAGGTCTTCAAAAATAACATTGAGGTTTCTTTTAATATTTTTTGATTATGTGGATATTATCAGAAATAATCGCTCCGAAAGTCAATATTGTCGATTTAGAATATTTTTTTGTTAGAAAAAGTATAACTTCACAGTTGATCCCATTGTCACCAGGTCCGAATCTCATAATGGGATCTTGAAGAAATCGAGGGAACTCTTCAACTATTATCTTAGGCACACTTATAGTGATTTCACTGCTTTTTACAGCAACTCGGCTATTTCCTCTTGGAATAGCGGATCCTAATAGTAGAAGAGCCTATGACACTGAACCTATATAGTTCGATAAGTCTCCCGGATGATATATAGCTATATAATTAGTCGCGTTTTTAATAGGGGATCACGAAATGCCTAACTATGCTGCAATGAAAAAAAAGTGGCGGCATAATTTTTTTTTTTTGAAAAATTATAAAAAAGTCGGTAGGTATCTAGACGATAAGTCTCCCAGGTTTCCTCCTCGAAGCAGAGGAGAGTTAGGGCTATACGATAATGCGGTGCTGCAAGCCCCCGTGACAGGCCTTTAGTTGCTGCAGCATTATAAGGGATCGCTTTTTTAGGTATCTAGTTATGATCGGTCTCCTCTAGAAACCAATGCTCATCTGAACGATCATTACTTTGTGTGTAAAAAACTACTGCTGCATTTCCCAAACAGTGGAGAATTAAGGTGGTTGCTGCAGCGATTGAAGGTCGCCCTCCGAGCAGTTTCATACGGCGTTACAATTCAACCGATTTTATTCAATACAATTTTCATTGAAAGTACTTATCAGGCCTCACTTCTATGACTTTTTAAATTTTTTTTGCACCCACGGTTCCAAAGTTGGGGGAAAGCTCTTTTTTAACCGACTTCAATTCCATTGAGGAAGGAGGTTCTGCATTCGGTTTGGTGTTTTTTTTTATGTATGTTCACCGATTACTCCGAGACCCGTGGTCCGATTTGAGTAATTCTTTTCTTATTTGAAAGGATCTACATCCAAGGTGGTCCCATATTAATATGGTGCTGTTCTGATGATGGGATCCATGAGGAATTGAGGGAACTTCTCAATTTTTAAAGGCACATGTAATGGTGATTTGGATGTTTTCTTAAGAAACTCAAGCATTTTCTCACGAAAACCACCATTTCGATGCAGTGAACCTGATGATGATGATTGTTTTGATGATAATGATGAAGATTTTTTAAATGTAGGTTGTTCAGCGATTACTCCGAGACCCGTGGTCCAGTTTGAATAATTGTTTTTTGGTTGAAAGGAAGTACCTCGAAGATGGTCCCTCATTTATCTGGTGCTGTTCTGATGATGGAATCTATGAGCAACTGAGGGAACTCCTCAATTTTTAAAGGCACGTGTATGGTGATTTGGGTGTATTCTTAAGCTACTCAAGCATTTTCTCACGAAAACCGCCAATTTGATGGAGTGGTACTGATGATGATGATTGTTTTCGTGATAATGATGAAGATTTTTTTATGTAGGATGTTCAGCGATTACTCCGAGACCCGTAGTCCGATTTGGACAATTCTTTTTTTTTTTGATAGGAACTACCTCGAAGATAGTCCCACATTAATCTGGTGCTGTTCTGTTCTGATGATGGGATCCGTGAGGGATTGAGAGAACTCATCAATTTTTAAATGCGCATGTATGTTGATTTGGGTGTTTTCTTAAGCAACTCGAGCATTCCCTCTTGAAAACCACCAATTTGATAGAGAGGACCTAATGATGAAGTAAAATACACATATTATTATGATACGTGGACCTTTCCTTAGATAGAATGGGTGTATTATGAACTTTTTTATATATCTTTACCGATTATTCCGAGACTTGTTGTTAAATATATAACCACTAAAAATGGAAAAATAAAAACTTTTTGCAAAAAAAAGTTAAACCGACTTCAAAAAGGATAAAATGAATCATTATATTATTTATATGTATTACCAACTGATATGTTTGAAGTCGGTGCCAAGCCACAAATTACAAAACCGGTTAAATCAGCTTCAAGTGTGAACATCACAAAACATCGGTACTAATAATGCAAAGGTGAATGCGATTTCATGTGTTACATTTTCATGTCTAACTAAACTACTAATCCTATTTTGATGAAACGCGACAACGATATATATATTCTGATACACGTCTGCTTTGTCAATAATCAGAAAAAGGCGGCAAATAGAAAAAAATGTAGACGCGTAAGATTGACCTTCCATAGAAAATTTTAATATCGTGCCTTTCTTACTGACACGGCGTGTGTACTGGGTATATGTAAGTATAGAAAAATTTATCTAGCAATTGAATTCCTTTATACTTCTGATTAAACCTTAGATGAAGAAGGATAAATAATTCAAACCGAACCACGGGCTTCTGTCGACATACGGATAGTCCCAACAATGTGTCAACAAACAAACATAGGACGCATGATTATACTTTCTGTACCTACTTGCCTAACAGTTAACGAATGTATATCTACGTGCGATTCATACCGTATTAGATTAGTTATCTAGTAAAAATAACAATAGGGGTGATGACACATGTTGAATTATGCAATGAAATTTAGTTGATAGGATGCAAAATGATCAAAATATCCAAATAAGGTACCTAAACATTAAAAAAATCTATTGAAATGGTTCAAAGATATCGGGCTTCAAAGTTTCAAATTTATTCGATTTTTGAAAGTACGAAATTTAAGGCCGTTCCTCGATTCGGACAAGCCACGCCCATTCGTTAGAGACACGTTTATGGCTCCCGTGCACGAAAGAAAGAGATGCAGCGCTCTTAAGGATCAGACTTTTTGACTAAAATACGATAAATAAGCGAATCTATAAAGTTTTGTGTTATTTTGTTTCTGTGACTTTTTAGATAAACCAGAATACCACATTTTTTAATTAGTTATATTGCTTAATTTCTTATAGTTTACGTAAGCTAAGAAAAATAAGGGGGAAAAGGACCCAACTTCGTATTTTTTTTCTATCGAGGCACCTTTCAGCAATCGTGTTTCGGCTTGTGCCAAAAACACGAGTATATAGTCTAATAATACATATTCGAAAATAAATTCAGCCCCTTTTCCCGTATAGTCACTAGAGCGTTTGAAAAAACCTATAATTTTTCAAAGTAGCCCCTTAAAAAACCAATGATACCATTCGATTTCTAACATTTTATTGTGAAATAACTTGTATAGCAACCATATACATAAACGCAACATTTCACTGTAAAAATAGCAATTTCATAATTTTTCCATACTTTAAACAGGGCAAATATGAAGCCGTGACGTCAAGGCTTTATATCATTTTGTTAGGAGCGTTTTGAGAAACAAATGCAAATCTCAGACTTTAAGTCTTTTTCCTGTCTTTTGTGTTGATTTAAGGCAATTGGCCCCATATAGACATTTGATCCTCACAACAAAACGAATCGATTGATACCATGCATGAAAAACATTCATCTAGCCTATTAATTCACTGAACACATCGCCTCGTTCGTATTAACTCTTCCAAATTTGGCTTGGCACCGACTTCAAACATATCAGTTGGTAACGCGTATAAATAATATAATGATTCATTTTATCCTTTTTGAAGTCGATTTAACTTTTTTTTGCAAAAAGTTTTTATTTTATGTACTTACAGCTTTTAGAAACGATTTCAAGGACCTATATTTTCGAATCCACTTATTTCCAGTTTCGGGAAATAGTAAAAAAAATACAAGCCAATAAAGGTGTTTTTTCAACAGCACCCCAGATATCAATAATTGTATAACAAAAATATGTTTGTAAAGATCAGAAGTACAAAAAAGACTGACGCGACAAGCTAATAACATACTACTTCGACCGCATAGAACATTATATGGAAGAATGCAGAACCTCCTTCCTCAATGGAATTGAAGTCGGTTCAAATCAATTATTGGCTGTCAATTTGAATCAAATTACATAGGTATTTAGTGGGAAATAAGAGTAATTTAACGAATGTAATAATTTTATATTTCATTCAACTAATTCTAAGGTAATAACAAAATAAGATTTTTTAAAACGTTAATAAACTGTTAACTTTTATATTGTTTGTACAGACACCATCAAATATATCTGAATGGCCAAGATGGTCACAACTATGTGAACAACTCCTCTATTCTCAAGGCCATAAAGTGCATACCATACCATAAACACGCTCTTGTTTGTAGGACAATAACAGCGTGTCACATTTTTGCGGCCCTCTTGTAGAAAGATATACTATTGCCGGTGACTGTATCTTGGCCACTTCGATATATTTGATGACGACCAACATATGCCTAAAGCTGTCCAGACACTGTCAGTAATAATGTCATTATTTCTGTACCCGTCCTTTTCTATGTATATGAAGAAGAGAAGGATGGGTACAGAAATAATGACATTATTACTGACAGTGTCTGAACCGCTTAACAATGACAACCATTCGATCTTTCCCAATTCAACTGACTTAATTTGACTAACGCTAAAAAGGGTAGGTAAGTACTTACAACTTCTTGGGTATCGCTTTCCTCGAATAATACTGTAATTATAAGACAGATTGCGTTTACACAATATTAACAGTTTAAAAATAATAGATAGTATAATAAATATAATAATAGATCAAGAGTAGGCCGTAGGCAACCCTTACTCATCGAGTAGCAGAATTCGCCGTAGGTTTGTAGTGCGGAAAAGGAGGAGGTTCTCAATTCGACTGAATTTTTTTTTTATCATTATTATGTTTTTTTTTTTTATGTATGTTACTCCATATCTCCGTGAATCGTGAACCGATTTTCAAATTTTTTTTTTAATCGAACAGGTATAACCCCTAGATGGTCCCATTGTCACCAAGTCAGGGTCTGATGATGGGATCCTGGAGAAATCGAGGGAACTCTTCAACTAATATAGGCACACCTATAGTGATTTGACTATTTTGTACAGCAACTCGGCCACTTCCTCTTGGAATAGCGGATCCTAAGTGAAGTCGGTTCTTTTTTTGTTTTAAATTATAATACCTGAGGCCAGTTTTATAAAGCTACAAGTTACAATTTACAAGCGGAAGTCTCTTTCTAACCCTGTGTGTTGGAAAGAGACTTCCGCTTGTAAATTGTAACTTGTAGCTTTATAAAACTGGCCTCTGGTAGGGTAGCCTGTGCCAAAGTTGGAGAATTTTGTAGTAAGCAAAAAATACTTACCCTATTTTTATTCAAAAACTAGTTCAACGGCCAGCAAGTGGGCACGTAGCCCATTAGATTGTGCCCATCAAGAAGTGCCAAAAAAAATGTGGTAGCCACACGTAAATTTGAGTTATTAAGGATTTTTCTGTAATATTTAATGCGTTCTTTTAAATGGCAAAGGTTTTATCTTCTATTGGGTAAGGCCACCAAAAAACTTAATTTTCTACTTTTTACATGTCCCCGTCATTACTCCCGTGGGGAAAAATTTCGACAATACTCCCGCGGGAACAATTTAGGCCATTGTCCTTCTGTATACAGGTAGGAAATAACACCATTTAAGAGCAGGTGTGATGAACAATACTTAATAAATAAGTTAACTAAAATTGGTTAGCGTAGTACCACTATGTTATAAGAAGTACATTTTAATATAAAATCTGTTTAAATTAGACAAATCGTGCCAATATTAATTTATAAAATATTTTCTAAAATTTTATTTTCTCAGGCTACCAGAGGCCAGTTTTATAAAGCTACAAGTTACAATTTACAAGCGGAAGTCTCTTTCTAACACATAGGGTTAACTTGTAGATTTATAAAACTGGCCTCAGGTACTTAAATGCATAACATTTTATCGTGCATCCCCCTACGAAAGCCGAATTCTGCTACGCGACGAGGTAGAGTTGCCTGTTTCCTACTCTGCTCCTACTCTTGATCTATAATATAATAGGGTTTTTAGATGTTACACCATTATCAGCTCTGGATAGTATTAGGTAATAGTTCCCTAAGCCAGTGTTTAGCTTTTCAACACAATACCTGATGATTAATTGAACTACAAATAGCTTTAACAAGAGAGAGGAAAATTATTACTAGCTTTCATTATTTTCACCATATCCCATCAAAAACATAAATACCAAAAAAATAAGTGGGATCTGACTAGTGGCGCAGAACGCTCGAACAAATTGCCGTAAATTTGGACTCGCTGCACAAAATCACCAATTTTTTTCAGGCATTTGTGAGGTCCATAGCTTTAAGTTTTTGATAGGAACCAACTCCTCCGTCGGCCATATTTAATTTTATTGCGGCCATTTTGAATTATAGTCAATTATTGTTATTATGGATGGTAGAAGGTAAGGATGACAATCTCTGTGTTACAAAAGTGTCCACCAAAAGGCAATGAATTGGTGGCGCCACTTTAGCTTTAGCTAGTCCGGGTTCATCATAAAGCTCTGGGTTCATACACGAAAGCAATACTAGCGCTACGATGGCGCTACGTGGAGAGATTTAGAACTTTTAGTTGCTGTTTCCCGCCGCTGGACACTTTTTAGACGGTTCTCATATAAGAGATTGTCATCCTTACATTCTACTATCCATAATTGTTATGTTAAAAATATTTTATATTACTTGTTATATTACAGAGGCTGTAGTAATACATATTCTGCGGAAATTTCAAGTGTCTACATATTACGGTTCTAGAGATATACCGATTGTTATGGGAGGGGAAAAAAACGCCATAAAATTACGTTTCATGTATGAGAGCACTGTTCAATTTTTTAATTTATTTTTATTTTTATGAATATATGTTAAAGCAGCAATACAAAAACAACTTCAGTGAAAATTTGAACAGTCTAGCTATTGCTGATACGTAGACAGCCGGACGGACAGCGGAGGCTTAGGAACAGGGTTCTGTTTGATATCCTTTGGGAACTCGACTGTAAAAAATATCTAGTTGTGTTCCTTCGCCCTATATGTATATGTATATTTAGACACTAACCCCCTTATTTATAAACGGCCACTAAAGTTAAGAGATCGCTGATAATCGTTTGTCCCTTTCCCTCATATAAGTTAGACGGAAAGGGACAAACGATTATCAGAGGCCTCTTACGTTTAGTAGACGTTTATGAATAAGGGGGTAAGTTTGTGATTCTACGTTATTTAGAATTCGAGATATTAATAATACACGTATAATAAAAATGGCTGCCTTATTTATTTTATTTAAAATGTTTGTCATTTTAGTGCAACTCGGCAAATTTTACCCATCCAAGTACTTAATCAAAGAAGTGCGGCTGAGTCAGGGTAGATCAATCAAGTACTTACCTAGGAAAAAGAAAAAAACTTGCCAAGTTGATTGATTTAAAGCAATTGAGAAGTCTTATACAGTACCGGCCAATAATATATATTCTTTGTGGTTTTTTGTATGAGCATGCAGTAGAGTACCTAAACAATATTGGCTATTCGACGCGGAAATGCGGCCAGTGTTTTTGGGACGTTTGCGCCGGGTACTTACCAGACAGAAAGATGATATTTCTGTGTGTACTTCAGTGTTTTTCTGGCTTTGGTTTGTTTCTCCTTTGGATATTCCGCGCTTTATTTTTATCTTGTTTTTAACGAAACCTGTGGTGGATGCAGTTTTTTTATTTATTTTTTATTGTTATAATTCTTTTTTAATGGACGAAACCTGTATTGCGGATTAAGAATGTAGTGTGAATTATTTTTGGTTTAAATAAATAAAATGAGTTAAAAAAAGTAAACAATATAGGTCACTTTGTAGATTGCATATTGCGGTGATAACACTGATAACGTCTTATAAATCGATGAACACCGGTAGCATGCACGGAAAAGTATCACGTTCCGTTCCGGTCTCGTGGACAGATCTCCATGGTAACGTTACGGCCACAAGCCATACGATTGAGAAACATGTAAAATGACCACCTGGTCATAAATATTTACAACGCCTCTATTGTCAAGGCGATTAAGTCCATGTTCAAATATTTTTGAGTACCTCCGATATATGTTGACGGTACTGCATTTTATTTGATTCTTGTCCTAAATGAATCCAGTGATAATAATTCAATTCAATTCATGAATAAAAGTATGCAATTTTTCGTCATGCTTTCTTATGACGTCACGCAAAATTATCGAAACCGGCTTCACATGCAACCATTTTTAACCGACTTCAAAAAAGGAGGAGGTTCTCAATTCGACTGAATTTTTTTTTTTTTTTTTTTTTTTTTATCATAATTTTTTTTTTTTTTTTGTATGTATGTTACTCCATATCTCCGTGAATCGTGAACCGATTTTCAAAATTTTTTTTTGAATCGAACAGGTATAACCCCTAGATGGTCCCATTGTCACCAAGTCGGGATCTGATGATGGGATCCTGGAGAAATCGAGGGAACTCTTCAACTATTATAGGCACACCTATAGTGATTTCACTATTTTTTACAGCAACTCGGCCACTTCCTCTTGGAATAGCGGATCCTAAGTGAAGTCGGTTCTTTTTTTGTTTAAAATTATTTACTAGTCATTTTATACAAATACCTATATGATTGAAGAATACTGCAATGAAATACTGTCGAGTTACAATATCAGACTAAGCATATTACTAAAAAAACTCTAATAAAAAAGATAAGGTACCTATTTCAAAAAAACTACCGTGTGGTGGAAATCGCTCACAAATACCTACATATAAAAAAAAAAGTTCTGCCATAAAAATGGAGGTGATATATTATTGGCCGGTTCTGTATATGACTTAGTGATCTAAGGAGCATAAAATAATTTAATATCTTAAAATGGCCTATTAGGCCAATAAAATTAGACTTTTTCGAAGAATTAATTCCCAGCAGACTGGAAATTGTTTTAATACCTTTATTTGGTCCTAAATTCGTGTCATCCGAGTTTGCCCAATCCCAGGAGGTGTGCATTATTTTTGGGAAATTTTTGCTCCTATGTTGATCCTGAGGACCTCATTTCGGCATGTCGGCAATTCATGGCAGCCCTATATTCACCTAAGCCCAATGAGACCTCCTTGGACAAAATCCGCCATAAGATAAGTTCCTCATAAAGCCGACTTTCAAATTGGTATCTCCACCCCCAACAAATGCACCCGAATTTAACCCTCCTTAACATTGAATGAAGTGACTTTTTTTATGTAATTTTATTTTATTTTATTATTAATATAATTAATTAGTTATAACAATATGGACATGTTTCTGGATTAAATTAATTTCATTTCATTTTTCCGACAGACCTATCGTGTTTGAGCTACAAGCAAACCAAGGCCTAGGCCTGCAAAGTAGTATGAAAATCCTTTTCATATCAAGTGTCACTACGGCGCCCGAAACCTGATACTTTCGAGTCTATTTTCACGAACATAACGACAACATTTCCGTGCATGTTTGAGAAAATACAATTGTGTCATTGTAGAAGATGTCGAGTGAAGATTGACAAATTATGTTGATATAAAAGTTAAAAAGTATGTTGAAATAAAAACGCGAAAACTTATATATGCTCAAACATTTTAATATGATTGTATTTTTGTTTAGTAGTATTGTAACTACGGATAATTAAAAAAAAACTGCTTCAATCAAAGTTACCACTACATTAAAAAATATACGAGATAGTACACGGCTACTTTTTCCCGAATCACTTATTAGGTATACATTAGGGTATTTAGAGGTACATGATATATTAACTTTGGATCTGGACTGGAGCAGCATCTATGTAATTAAAAGTGAGCAACAATTCCATACAAATTTCCACCCCCTTAGGGATGATTTCTGATATAAAAACTATCCTCCATATGTGCCTCCCCGAGACTTAAACTATCTTATCTTCATTCCCAAACGCTCGCATTCCCATACAAACGTAGTTTAGCTCTCATTTTAAAACGAAATGCTTTAGAACCATGAAATTTGGCATGGGCATTCTAGTAGTACAGATCTAATCGGACATTCGTTTTCGTTGCTAAAAATTGTAATACAAAGAAAATACAGCCCATTGATATATACGACTAGATCTGCAGTAAGAGGCCATATAGGCCGATACTGGAACGTTAAATTTGGCCTTAAAAAATTATAACTCACAAGTCCGATTTTATTTTATTATCAGTAAGAGTACAATGAGCACTAACGGCGAAAATTTTTTTTTAACTGTTTTCGAGGGTGTTGTAGGTATAATATAGGTATTTGTTTGCGACACTCGTAAATTCAAGATAAGATAATTCGAGTGGTATTTCTTTTCATTCGACTATCGGATTTAACTATATGAATGTACCCTGACATTTGCTAACAGATTTACCAATGGCCGTATTTATTTAAATTTAAAACAAATAAAAAAAATATACTTCCTCCAAAAGATAATTTAAGTGGTATATGTTAACTGAAATATATTAAAAACTATCTAAGGCGAGTAATAGATTTGATTTATATCACATTATTCAATAGATTATTTTTTAATGAACAATTGAATTTTTAAAGCGTTCTAATAGCTATATAAGAAATCTCCGAAATTTTCAAGTGGGCGCATTCTGTTCATTATCTTTATACTAAAACTTGCATCAAAATTCTAACGATTTTATCAATCGCTCGAAGTTTTCTGAACTTATCAGTTCTAAACATAATCCAAACGCGCGGAGATTAAAGCGGGAGTCTATCGCGTCATGGCATGGCGCTAGCGGCGGGGCCAATCACGACGCGCCGCGCGCTGTTGCCTGACCGCTGCGCGCCGTTGCCTGTCTGCTGTTTCCATGGTAACCCAGTAAGCACGCGAATATTGTATCTTTACGTTTGGTCCACAGAGTGAATAATATGACTGGCTAATGCGAAGCTTGGTTTGATAATGATTACTATAAAGTGCGATGTTTTTTTTGTTGAGAGCATGCCCCTCTATGGTGCGAATGAATGAAAAAGCCGACATTCCTACTTTTTCACTTCTCATGCTCTAAAAGTCTGTCGTACATTTAAGCTCTAGTGCTAATATGTATACATAATTTCACTTCTCATAGTTCTTATTGTTATGTACTTTAAGTCTAATTTCGTAAAGTCTGTATAGTATGTATGACTATGGTCTAAAACCCATATTACCACAAGAACAATTTTTCCTCACTTGGTTCGGGAAAATAACCACCTAGTGGTAATATGGCTTACTTTAGACCCTTGTCAAACAATCTACTATTTTCCGAAAAATGTATTTTTTTAATGAAATGAAATGTTTATTTGTATAACACAGGTGGTACAAATAGGGTCTTAATTTACAAAGGTGCTCTGTGTTTAGCCTATTGGCATACAAAATTATTGTTGTATTGTTCCATATTCGGTAGGAAATAGTATACCCTGGAGGCAATCGGCCTGTTTGGAGAAAAGTCGTCGACATCTCTTCTAAATACCTAAAACTGGTATACATGTGTTCCCCGTGGTCTTCAGAATACGAATTGACTGGTTTTAGTTTATGGAGGGGGGGAGGGGGGGGGATACGAAAAAAGTGAGGGAAAGATGGCGGACGACCATCATCGAAATTTGTTCACAACTCGAATCATATCGGACCGATCGATTTGTGTGACATGTCATCTGAAAGACCATTAAAGTACTATAGTTGTTTCTAAATAGAGGCAGTCATCACATTAGTCGTTTACGAAATATTTGAAAAAATATGAATTTTTTACCGTGCCTGTTTAGATAAAGTAGTGATAAAACATGCTTATAACTCAATAAATAAAGTATGTATTATTATAAAGTAGACGGGAAAATGTATGAGCTTTCAAAAAACTAGCGTGTGGCGGTCGATCGACGTCGTATTTTCATTATTGCTCGGAATTTATTTTATGGATCAAATCCTGATGAGTATCATTTGAACGCATTTTAAATTTACTATAATAGGTTAATTGAGGTCTGAGATGTAAAATTAACAGTTTTTAGATTTTTTTTGAAAACGTAACATTTTTACCTAATAGACTGGTGGAAACAGGCTTGTTTGCAGAAAAGTCGTCGATATCTCTTCCAAATACCTAAAACGGGTATGGATATGGTCCTCCTTGTCTCCAGAGGGGACGAGTCGAAAAAAGGAGGGGGGAAAGATGGTGGCCGACCGTCATCGAAATTTATTTACATCTCGAGTCCTATGGAACCGAAAAATTCGTGTGTAAATATTATTTAATGTACTATAATTGATTGTAAATAACCGTAGTCATCAATGTAGTCGTTTACAAAACAAAACATTTGAAAATAACATTAATTGCGGTAAAGTTAGAATTTATTGAGCTATAAGCATGTATTATCAGTACTTACGCCAACATGCACGGTAAAAAATCATACTTTTTCAAATATTTTGTATAGGGCTAAAGTGATGACTTCAATTATTCAAAAACAATTATAGTACGTTTAATGATCTTTAAAATTGCATCTCAAACGAATATATCGGTCCCATAGACCGAAATGTGAACATTTTTCAATGACGATCGGACACCATCTTTACCGCGTCCGGTTATTGACTCCCCCCCCCCCTCTATAAAATAAAACTGGCCAATTCATGTCCATCCATCACAATGAGGAATATATCCATACCAGTTTTAGGTATTTGGAAGAAATGTCGATGATGACTTTTCTTCAAATATGCCCGTTTCTTCCAGTCTATTAGAGTAAATACATATGTTACAATCCTAAAAAAATGGTTAATTTTGCAACTTAGACTTCAAAGAACTGATTATTTCAGTAAATTTAAAATAATTTCAAATGACACAAATCACGAATTGATCCGTTAAATAGATTCTGAGAAATAATGAAAATACGGCGACGACGGTCGGCTGCCATTGTAAGACATTCATATCACAAAATTTCATAAAATATTCATATCACAAACAAAATAAAATATTCATTTCACAATGATTCCCATAAATAATTTTATATATTATTGTTTCACAAATAGTTCAATAGACAAATTATTTGCTTGCGAAAACACTATATTACAAAACATTATTGGCAAATTATTCATTTGCTATTCAGGGCAATTAACAAAATAACGCATGGTAAAACGTTAGTAAAATGCATTATTTGGTACCTAAATTCTTCGTTTAATAATCCCATGGTGTGTATGCCATTTATACGTGTATTATCTACGAGTACAACATTTTAAAAATATATTTTGTACTTTAAAAGTTAAGTTTGTTTTTGTTGAATATTATCACGGACAAGTATGATTTGAGAGAGCCCAGATAGATGCGACGACGAGCAAAGCGAGGAGGAGCGTGGTAAATCTACCACGCTAATCAACTGCGACCTTACAGTTCTAGTAACTTACATATGTCGGGGTTAATAGAAATGTAAAATACCCGTAATGTCAACATACCCATTTATCTTAATTGCTTCGCAATCACTTATTTTTAAAAAACAGTCACGGCTTTATTGTCAATTTTTACACATAAAATTACCATTTTCATTTAGTTTTAGTAAAAATATCCATGAATTACTTATATTTCAGTGAAAACGAAATTCTTTTATAATATTTTGTCTTGTGTCAAATGCTATTTTTGCTTAGAAATACAGTTGTCAGTCAGCCATTCTTGTTTATCTTATTTTACTATTGTCCCTAAATTTATCCGGAACCGACTTATTAACCGACTTCAATTAAGGGAGTTCTCAATTAGTTTGCATTTATTTATTGTACTGATTATATTCAGTAAAAAACAATAACTTATCTATTGACATTTTGCAAAATAACGGATTTTAAAAACGATTTATTCACGAAATGAACGTTGGTTAAATAATAATTTGTCTTACAATATGATTATAAAGCGTCCAAGTTACTAAATGTATATTTGTCTAATAATGATTTATAAAAATGAACATATTTAGCAATGACTTGTTGAAACGAATTGTTGATTGTTCAGTGATTATTTGCGAAATGTTATTTATCAAATGAATCATTATCAAAACGAAAGCTCATAAAATTTCCCGTATATTTTGTCATAACATTAATTGTGGTAAAGTTATAATTTATTGAGTTATAAGCATGTTTTGTCAGTATTTACGCAAACATGCACGATAAAAAAAACATATTTTTGTTAAATAAGTATTTTGTAAAAGACTAAAGTGATGACTACGGTTATTTATAAACAATTGTAGTACATTTAACAATCTTTCGAATGACATCTCATACGAATCGTTTGGTCTCATAGGACTCCAGAAGTAAAAATAATCGATGACGTTCGGCCGCCATCTGCCTAGAGAATGCAACCCGGGTACCCGAAAACCCGGGTACCCGGGTACCTATCTATATTTGGAGTCGGGTAAAACCCGGGTTTTTAACTCATAACCCGGGTTTTACCCGTAATTTAGAAATCGGTAGAAAAATAGGGAAAACGTGAATAAACTTAAAACAAAATGTTCTATTACTTCTGTAACTGTATCCCTACCTTACTGTGTGTGTTATAACTATTAAATTAAAATTAAAAGGCATAGCATAAATGGTCCGAAAATATTTTACACTTCAATTCTAACTATCGCTTGATAGCTTTAATCAATCATTCCAGTAAAATTTTACTGCACAACCTAAATGAGAGACAAAAAGCGTATATCAGCAAATAAATCGCACCAGAACAAGCCGGATTTGTTAGAGAAAAAGAAACTAGAGAACAGATTCTCATATTGCGCCAGATAAAAGAGAAAGCCAGAGAGTTCGACAGACCAACGTACATATGTTTTGCATATGTTGGGCATGTTTCCCAGAGTCGCGAGTTCGAGTCTCGCCTGAGGCAGTGGATTTTTCTACTTTTCCTTTATTTCTAAACATTGTGGTATCGTTAGCAGACGTTCTGCTTAATACAAAAATAAATTGCATGGGTTAGCGCATCGTTATCGGTGAATTCTCAATCGTCACCCTAAGGCGCGAATATAAAATAAAGGATGTGGTGGAGAAATTCGCAGCCATCAGGTATAGTCTCAGTAGCTCAGTTGGCAGAGCGATGGGCATGTTTCCCAGAGTCGCGAGTTCGAGTCTCGCCTGAGGCAGTGGATTTTTCTATTTTTCCTTTATTTCTAAACATTGTGGTATCGTTAGCAGACGTTCTGCTTAATACAAAAATAAATTGCATGGGTTAGCGCATCGTTATCGGTGAATTCTCAATCGTCACCCTAAGGCGCGAATATAAAATAAAGGATGTGGTGGAGAAATTCGCAGCCATCAGGTATAGTCTCAGTAGCTCAGTTGGCAGAGCGATGGGCATGTTTCCCAGAGTCGCGAGTTCGAGTCTCGCCTGAGGCAGTGGATTTTTCTATTTTTCCTTTATTTCTAAACATTGTGGTATCGTTAGCAGACGTTCTGCTTAATACAAAAATAAATTACATATGTTTTGTTGACTTTCAGAAGGCATTTGACTCAGTTAAATGGCCGCTGCTGTGGGATGTTCTCTTACGAATGGGCGCTCCCAACAATCTCGTCCATATATTAAGAGGGCTGTATGAGAACAACTCCGCGTCAGTAAAAGTGGACAATACAATGTCAGAGCCACTCCACCCTTCGGCTGGGGTACGTCAAGGGTGCATACTATCGCCCTTGCCTTGCTCTTTTCTGTAATCTATACTGAGCACATAATGAGGATAACGCTTGAAGGCTGGACGGATGGTATTCCAATAGGTGGGAAGAATATCTCCAATCTGTGTTACGCTGACGACATCGACACCACACTCACAGCAACAAGCGAAGATTGTATAGCAGCGCTATTGCGTCGCGTTGAAACAGTTAGTCTCGAATTCGGTTTGAAGATCAACCGACTAAAAACCAAGATGATGGTCGTGGACCGTAACAACAGCAATAAGGCAAAAACTATTGGAAACTGTGGAGTTGTATCATCATACTATATGTATTGGGGTCACTGGTCTCAAACGGTGGAGGCTCCGAAGATGAAATCAAGCGACGCATAGCAACAACTAGGTCTGCAATGGAGAAACTCTAGAAGATCTGGAGAGACCGCAATATCAAAAGGGCAACTAAGACTCGCCTCGTAAGATCTCTCGTTTTCCCAGTGTTATTTTACGGTGCAGAAACGTGGACAGTAAGAGAAAGTGAACGAAAACGCATTGATACTTTGGAAATGTGGTGCTGGAGGAGATTGCTGCGGATATCGTGGACTCAGCGCCGCACTAATATATCTATACTCCAAGAGCTCAAGGTTAAGCAAAGGCTTTCAGCAATCGTGCACTCTCGCATTCTTAGTTACTTCGGCCACGTGACGCGCAAGGAAGACGACGCCATGGAGAGACTTGTTGTTCAGGGTAGAGTGGATGGTACAAGACCCAGATTACGCCCCTCAATGCGATGGACTGATCAAGTGAAGGCCCTCACCGGATCCCGCTTAAATCTGTGCGTGCGAAATGCACTAAGTAGAGAAGGATGGCGGAGAACTACACAAAATGCTGTACAACGACCTCAATGACCACGACTACTCTGACAAGAGTATACGACTAAGAAGAAGAAGAAGATCTATTGTTACATTTGAATATTCCATATTTCCCGTTAACTTTGATATTTCTGATTAATAAACAGAAATATTAAGTATACCTAACCTAACGTCTTATGCTCTCTAAATTAATATTGTGATTTACAGCTGTTTTAATAGTATAAGTTGTTAAATTCAATCAATCATTCAAAATCATTGTTTGTCAATTAATAAATGCGAACTCAGCAATCAAAAGTGCATTTTATTACTAAATACTCGTAAAAACGATGAAAACCAATAATTAATAAAAAAATTGTTCAAAACCGGGTATAACCCGGGTTTTTGAAAATCAAAGTCGGTACCCGGGTACCAAAAATGGCCGGGTATTGCATTCCCTACATCTGCCACCCCCCCTTTTTTTACCAACTTGCCCCCCCCCCCCCCCCCCTCCATAAACTAAAACCCGTCAATTCGTAGTCAGGAGACTACGAGGAACACATCCATGCCAGTTTTAGGCATTTAGAAGAGATGTCTACGAAAATCGTGAAGGAGACGACTTTTGTTTAATTTGCCTCTAGACTATTATGGCAGGCTTATGAAACTCCCGCGCGGCCTCGGTTAAGGCCATTCCTCGATTCAGACAAGCCACGCCCATCCGTAAGAGACACGTTTATGGCTCCCGTGCACGAAAGAAAGAGATGCAGCGCTCCTAAGGATCAGACTTTTTGACCAAACTACGATAAATAAGCGAATCTATAAAGTTTTGTCTAGTTTTGCTTCTGTGACTTTTTAGATAAACCAGAATACCATATTTTTTACTTAGTTATACTGCTTAAACTCCTATAGTTTACGTAAGCTAAGAAAAATAAGGGGAAAAAGGACCCAACTTCGGATTTTTTTTCTATCGAGGCAACTTTCAGCAATCGTGTTTCGGCTTGTGCCAAAAACAAGAGTATATAGTCTAATAATATATATTCAAAAATAAATTCAGTCCCTTTTCCCGTTTAGTCACTAGAGCGTTTGAAAAAACCTATAATTTTTCAAAGTAGCCCCTTAAATACCTATGCGCCGGAGCCTGACACGACCCGCCGGCGGGACGGTTAGTCAGTGAACCGAAAAGTCGATGCCAATAAGCACACTCATGCTTTAAAAGAGGGAATTCGATGCTGCATTGGAGAAATTCAGCCGCATCTATGCAAAATGGTCATAGACAATTTTGACAAAAGAGTGCGTATGTGCCAGCAAAGCCTAGGAGGACATTTGCCTGACGTATTATTCCACAAATAACCCTATATTATGTATTTCAAGATTTTATATACAAATATATTATAACGATAACGAAAAAAATGTGTTTTTCATCAATTTCAAATTTCAAATCTTGCGTCCTTTTTGGGACACTCTTTATAACCTTGTTTCATTCGATCAAACCTTACTTTAAATAAAGTATTTTCTGATAAAATATTAAAAGTAAACCAAGAAAAAAATACTTTTATTTCAATACTGTGGGCTACCGCAATTCGTATTCAAAAGTAAAAACATTGCCTGGCCCGGTTAAGGGTTTATCATAATGTTGTATGAAAGGTGAATGACAAGCTACGGCGCGTCGTGATTGGTGGACCCGCTCCTGCTGACCGCGCTTTAGTTTAGACTGCCGCGCAAATCTCCTTGCGTTCAAATGACGAATTGAACTGATAAGCTCGTGCACTGTTCAGCTATTGATGAATTCGTTAGTTTTTGTGTATATACATTACTATAACGATAATAAACTAAACACTCTGACTTGGAAATTTTCTAAATTTCTTTTATGGTCAAGACAACGCTTTTTAAAATTCAAATGCTTAAATAAAATCGATCTATTGATGAATCTATTATAAATTAAACTGATAGTTATCTTTGATAGCTTTCAATACATTTCAGTAATCATAAAACACTTTAGTAATCTTTTTGTGAAAAAAATTTTTTTTTCAGCATTTTATATTATCCTGAAACAAACTCTTGACAAATGCGTTAGTAAATGACAGTTGATGTTCAAACAATTAAATAGGATTATATCATGAAGAAACTTACCGCTTGTATAATCTTACCTTGAATTAATAAGGCCTGCTAACAAATACCTACTTTATACCTAAATCTACGTCAAGATCCGATATATTTTTTTATAAGGAGTAGTTCTCAGAGTATTCTAACAGACTACAAAAAATAGCGCACTTGTGAGTTATAAAAGTTAATTCTGTATTTGTACGCCACTAATATGCGTGTAACTCGATAGAAGCCTGTAGGCTCGTGAGAGGCTTACGTCAACTCAGTTGACAATTTGACGGTGACAGTGATTCTGGTCCGTGAAAATGGCAAAATGTACCATAAAATCTTGCACGTCGCGATCCGAAACCGACACCAAATAACACGGAATAACCTTTCACAAGTGAGTTTACTGTTTCTGCACTCAAAATGTCGTAAATAGCACGAAAAAATACGAAAATCAACTAGCGGCATTTTTTAGACTTAGTGTTGCCAGTAAAACATTATTTGAATTTCTCGTATCGGGGGACGAATGTAACTGGGGGACGAATGTAACTCGCGTCCGCAGGAGTAACCTACCACAGCCCTGCACGTGTCCCCTGGGTGGTGCTAAACGAGTTGCAAACATAGAGGCGAACCAATAGGCAAAGATTGCGAATCCTACGATAAAATGAGTATGAATGCGAATGGCTCTTTCGTGGGCCCACCAACGCTGTGCTCCTCACAGAGCACTCTGACAAGGGATGTCGGACCGTCTGTCCGCATCTTACAAATCAACATAGAGGGTATAAGCGCAGCCAAAAGTGACTATTTACTCAAATGACTGCATGAAAATAAAATAGACCTAGTCAACATACAGGAGACCCATACAAAGGACGATTTGGATCTTGAGAAAAGAGGGCAGCTACCAGGATTTTTCTTAGTAAAGGCCGTCCACCATCCCAAGTACGGCATAGCCAGTCATGCTAAATCTAATCTCGGCGACGTACACCTAGTTCACTCCAGTGATAATAATCACATATTCACCATCGTTATGCGGGTTGGAGAGCTAACTATTACCAACTTGTACAAACCACCTCGGATAAACTGGCAACAGAGCCTCCCGAAAATTCAACCGCACCCATGCATCTTCACTGGCGACTTCAATAGTCACCACACCAACTGGCGCTACAGAGAATCCGACGAGAATGGGGAAGCCCTAGTACAGTGGGCAGAATGCTACGACCTACATCTTGTGTACAACGCCAAAGACAGGGGTACGTTCCACTCCGCCAGATGGAACAGAGACTATAACCCTGACCTCACGTTTGTTTCAAAGGACCACCTTCAGCAGCCACTGCCATGTAACCGCACCCTGCTTCCGGTCTTTCCAAACAGCCAACATCGACCAATCGTTTTACAAATTGGCCTCAGGCTCCCACTTATAAACTCGATGCCGTTACCACGCTGGAACTTCAGACGCGCTAACTGGGAATGTTTCGAAAAACAATTGGATCTTGAACTCACGTCATCCGGTTTGGAGCCAACGGTCTTAAATTACGGGAGATTCACTGAACTTGTACAAAGAGCTGCCAAAACTAACATCCCGAGAGGGTTCAGAAAAGAATACATTCCTGGCTGATGGAACTCTGAGAGTGAAGATTTGTACAAGAAGTATCAAGACTCTGGTGACCACTCTACTGGCTCACAACTGCTGAAGTCTCTTGACACTGCACGCCAGAATAAATGGAATTCCACGGTTGAAGGCCTGGATTTCAAGCGCTCCAGCTGCAAAGCGTGGAGAGTTCTCGATAACTTAACGGGAAAGCAACACCAAAAGAAACAACCAGCTGGTGTTAAACCTGATTCAATTGCCGACCGCATGGTAGAAGTAACAAGAGCCAAACGCGACAAAATCTTCACCAAGAAAATAAAAAAGGACCTCAAGGCACTTAAACAGAACTCACCAAAGAATCAGCACTTATCCAGGCCTTTCGAACTGTATGAGATAACCAAAGCCGTGAAAAGCCTCAAGATCAACAAAGCAGCTGGCCCTGATAATATTTACAACGAGTTTATTCTACACATGGGTCCCGTTGCTGTTGGCTGGCTATCCGCTCTGTTCACGCACATCCTCCAGCATAATCGGCTTCCAAAGAAGTTCAAGCTATCCAAAGTGGTGGCGGTCTTGAAACCAGGGAAACCGGAGAACTAGGGTTTGCAATCCGGATCCGAAATGTATGAAATTATCCGGATCTGGATCCGGATCCACGGATCTTTCCATACATTTCAGATCCGTCGTGCAAACCCTACGGAGAACCAACCTGAAAGCTACCGACCAATTGCCCTTCTCCTTCTTAAACTCCTGGAACGTATTATTATGGCTAGAATTGAACCATACATAGAAGCCATTACCCCCCCTGAACAGGCTGGTTTCCGAACTGGAAGAAGCTGCACAGATCAAGTCCTAGCACTTTCAACCCACATCGAAACAGGCTTCCAGAAGGCGCTCAAGTCCACAGCAGTTTTTATCGACTTGACTGCTGCATATGACACGGTGTGGAAGCAAGGCCTAATCTACAAGGTGCTCTCCGTAATCCCAAGTAGGGAGGTAGCGGATCTAATCAACAGCATGCTGAGCGAGCGAGAATTTGAGGTGTACCTGGGTGACTCCAAAAGCAAAAAAAGAAAACTTAATAACGGCCTGCCACAGGGATCGGTTTTGGCCCCACTACTGTTTAACCTATACATCCACGACCTACCAGATACAGAGGCTACCACATTTATCTATGCTGATGACATCGCCCTGGTTGCCCAAAGCAGTAAGTTCTCGACCGGGGAAAAGACCCTTACAAAGGATTTAGAAAAACTGGCAGAATATTTCAAGTTTTGGCGCTTAATCCCCAGCACAAGCAAAACCGAGGTGTCATGCTTCCACCTAAGCAACCAAATGGCCAATTACCAACCAGCTGTATACTTCAATGGTGAGCCGCTTAGATACAACCAGTGTCCCAAATATCTCGGAGTCACTCTGGATAGGTCCCTCACGTATAGAGAGCACCTAAATAAACTCTCTTTGAAGTTGGCTTCGAGAAACAACATTTTGCATAGACTGTGTGGTACGTCGTGGGGAGCATCTGCTGATTGTTTACGCACTACTGGAATTGCTCTGGTCTACTCCGTGGCGGAATACTGTGCACCCGTCTGGCTAGGAAGCGCACATGTGTCGAAGGTTGATGTCAAGCTTAATGACACAATGCGATGCATCTCGGGAACAATCAAATCCACCCCTACATACTGGCTTCCAACACTGTGCCACATAGCACCACCCCACCTACGAAGGAAGTGTGCACTAAAAAGAGAAGCCGCAAAGATACAATCTACTGCCTCACTGCCACTTCACAAGGAGTTTTGTTTTCCCCCACCAAAGCGTTTGATGTCCCGCAACCCCCCTTATGCTACTGCTCAGCGCCTCCATGATTTCAGCGTTTCCGAGGCATGGAAAGATGAGTGGGCTACCGCCAATGTAGACTCCCATATGGAAATAATCGATCCGACATGCCGACTCGCCGGATTCGACCTCCCTCGGAAACTCTGGTGCCGTCTTAACAGACTCAGGACGGGCTATGGCCGCTGCAAATACTTGTTAAATAAGTGGGGCTGGAATGACTCGGCCATGTGTGAGTGCGGCGAAGGAGTCCAAACTATGGAGCATATAATAGAACGCTGCCCCCTGCACTCATACTCAGGACCTCCAAAAGATCTGCTGCACCTCTCGCCTGATGCAGCTGCGTGGCTTAACTGTCTGAATGTTGACATTTGACCTGACTTACATAGTATTATAAAATGAAATCTCTTGCCTATTATGTAAAAATATGCCATACGATTAAAAAAATTAATTTCTCGTATTTTTGGGAAATTCTGGTTTGTTTGAATGCTATACTATATTATATCTTATAAAGAGGTTTTAAAGTTCGCGATTTTTAATTTCGATTTAATTTCGACCTTATTAAAAATAGTTATTTGTTATACAAGGGGTGAAAGTTGTATTTTACGTGCGAGTGTTATTTGAAACACGAGCTAGCGAAAGGATTCTATTATTGACCACGAGCGAAGCGAGTGGTTCAAAAATAGAATCCTGAGCGTAGCGAGTGCTTTAATACACGAGACGTAAAATAACTTTCACCCGTGTATAACACAAAACTATTCACCTCACTACAGCGAGGGAAATAAGAAAAAGGGTGCATTTTGCTCGGTTTCCCGTAATTCCTCAGGTGTTTAATACTTCTTCATCACTCGAATCACTAATTTTTAACAAAACAACCTAGAAAAACATGCGAATATTTAACGTTGATATGATGGATGAATTGAAATGAAAAGTTTTGACGTAAAAGGTTTTATTAAATGTCAGATGCGTTTTGTTCGTACGTAGACTTATTCGGCTGTCAGAACAATTTATCCGTTTTTACAAAAAGAATGAAGATTAATGTTGAATGCTGATATTTATGAATTAAAATAAAGTTGTAAGACTGTATTAAGTGTTTTTACTCGATGCAATTCATTAATTGCGATGTTAAAAATTCTGCACTTTTAACGTTTTACGTTTTGTTAGCTGTCAAATGTCACTTAAGCCACTTGTCACTTATGTCAAAACTCTTTCACCACATGTGGATAAAAAGCGATTTTCACAATAGATATTAAACAAACAAAAAGGGCTTTCCGAGCTAGTGAGGTGAAAAATAATGAACTGATTACTTCCATAGTTGATATATGCGAGTTTGTGTAGTTATCCAATATGAAAATGTTATCAAAATTGGAAAAAGTAGTGTTACATAGCGGTGTTTAATTTCTTTGTAATTTTACAAATTTCTTATTGCGCAGTTAGGTTTATACCTCGGACTGAACAATTACAATACAATACGGTAGTACACTTAATATTATATTATTATTAAATGTAAATATAAATTTAATATGAAGTTTTATTCAGAACTCCTACGAAGTGCTTAGGCTCGTTATAAAAGTATAAAAACACATGACACAGAACCTCAGATACCTATCAAGATTGAAAGCAATCCGTCCAGAAACAAGGGTTTCAAGATGGTAGCCACTTTTTAAATTTTCACAATTGTTTCATGTTTAAAGAGCACCGGTAACAATTTTGATAGCAATTAACGAAAAAGTTCTAAGTGGAGACACTTTTATCATTTTACTTTGAGAAATTACACATTTTAACATAGATAACTGATGTCATTTTATTATCAAATCAAATCCATTTATTAAAAGACAACATGGTCCACACATTTATATTTGAAAATATTTATCGATTATTTTATTTCTAGGAAATATTTTCATGTTGTAGCAACACCGAACTGTACGAAACAGCGAATATCACGATATCCATGACAGACAAAGATGGCAATATTGCCTTGCGCAATGGTAATACCCTAGCGGAAAAGAGATAAATATACTTCGATAGTTCATTTTAGAATATAAACACTCCGTTTTTGTCGGTACGTCGTGATACGAGTCGCGTGGCACGCTTCTAACGTTGTGTTGATATGAAGTTTTCTCCTCTTGTATATTTACCTCAATGATACAGCCAGTTACAGATTTACATACAAAACTTATTTTTGCTATAGTTTCTTTGTATTACAATTTTTAGCAAAGCAAATGAATGTCCGATCTAGATCTGTACTACTAGAATGCCCATGCCAAATTTCATGGTTCTAAGGCATGTCGTTTTAAAATGAGAGCAAAACTACGTTTGTATGGGAACGTGAGTTCACGCGAGCGTCCTGGCGACTCTTATGCGGGCTTTCCACTAAAAAAGGGTAATGAGCGGAAACGGAGCTAGCGAACTGAGCGGACCGGAGGAAATTAGCTTTGCACTTCCACCAAAAAAGAGTTTCAGCATTTGCCTTCCACTGCCAGCGGATTTTGCGGAGTGAGCGAGGCTGGGTCAGCTGAGCGGAGCGGGGCGGGGGTCTGAGCGGAGTCCGTTAAAAACTAGCGCGCGACGCCATGACGCAGCGGACCCATTTTAACTCGCTCAGTCCGCTCCGCTTTACTCGCACGCGATGGATGTACTTGTATGAAAATCAGTGTTGCGAGTCGAGCGGAGTCCGCTCGACTCTGCGACCTCTTTTGTGACCTCGTTCCGCTCGCAGTGGAAAGTGGGCATTAAGCGTGAAGAGGTAACAGGCAGAAAGACACTTAACTATGTGTGTAGATATGTAAGTAGGTAAGCACATACTTACCCTAAATTGTAGATAGGTACTTACATAATGATAGTGACAGAAATAAAACATAGTATGCGTAAGCGGCGAACATAATTTCAATACAATTTTTTTACGTAGCGAAAATAAATATAAATACCCAGCTTCAGCCAGTCATAATTTTCTATTGAGTAGGTAAATGCAATATTCAAATCATGAATTTAATGAAACAGAAAATTGAAACGGGCAATTAAAAAAAAAATTTACAACAGTGTTTATTTGCCTGTATGATATCAAAACGCACGCAGAATAAGTAATAGGTACCTACTTACCTATGTTGTTATTGGAGTATGTGCATTATTTTGTAAGACGCCACCAAACGCTATTCCAGTCAGATCTAGGGGAAGATTTATTTATTTATTTCTTTCTTTCACAAGAACGGTTTACACCAGTTACACTTGGTAAGTATTATATTTAACATCTAAAATCTAAACATCTACTATATCACATCTACTATCACATATAAAATCTAAAATCTAAACATTACACAGCTTAGGATGTAATTAACTATTCTACTAATAAGCCATCTACGCAGTCATGCATTCATCGTTCTCACAGTAAGTGAGGCATCTGGATATCAGCTTCGACCATGTATCAGCAAAAATATCCACTTGTTGATCAGTCCGCAAGAGCCCGTTGAGCGAGTTAAGCATGTCGCACACTGGTGAGTTGCGGCGCGCCGAGGTCGCGCGCGGGCCATAGCCGTTCCACAGTTGTAAGTATGCTCGCCTACGAGACTTGTTAGGAGGCACGACTATGCAGCTAAGAGTGTTGTGAATTTCTGTGCTGTTCATTTTATGGCGAAACACCTTGCATGCGGTGACTAACCGTTCGTAGCCTCTACGCACCTCTAGAGAATTGAAGCCTAGGACGCCAAGTAAATACTTAGTTGGATACATAAATGGGTAGTATCCATGTAGCTTTTTGTAGAGGAAGCGTAAAAACGCTTTTTGGACTCTTTCCAACATAAGCTTGTACTTGGCCTCACTAGGGCTCCAGATACAGGCACTGGTCTCAAGTTTGCTTCGAACAAGAGCCGTATACAGGAGTTTGATGACGGCGGAATTGTGGAAGTCCCTAGCGTTTCTCATCACGAAGCCTAATCTCCTATATGATTCCTTTGAGAGGCTAATGATATGGTCATGGAAAGTTAACTCGGGATCAAAACTCACTCCAAGGTCTTTAACAGAGGTTACACGATTTATTGTCTCGCCGTTCATGATGTAGTTAAAGTTGACGGGACATTGGCGACGTGTAAAAGTCAGCACTTGGCATTTGCTGATATTAAAGTACAGTTTGTTCACGACGCTCCAATGACGTATCCGGTCGAGGTCCTCTTGAAGTTTTAAGCAGTCTGACTCTTGCTCGATGTCCAACACCAGTATGAGGTCATCTGCGTATAATAGGCACTTTACGTTTTTGAGAGCGCTAACAAGGTCGTTAACCATAATCAAGAAGAGCAGAGGACCAAGACTTGATCCCTGACTTACTCCCGAACGGGTATGATAAGGGGATGAGATAAAGGATCCAAAATTTACATATTGCGTCCTGTCTCTCAAATAATTTGCAAAAAACGCGAGTAGTTTATTGTTAAACCCCATATTTCTGAGTTTAAGCAGAAGTACGTCATTGTCCACAGTATCAAATGCCTTACGGAAATCTAGATATATTACGTCGGCCTGTGTCCCTTTATCAAGACACTTGCTGACGTAGTCTACTAGGATTAACAAGTTGGTATTAGCCGACCTACCTGACCTAAATGCGTGCTGAGCATCACTGATGTACGGATCAATCTGGCGGTATATTTCTTTCTGCAAGATGCTCTCGAATGTTTTTGCCGCTGAATTAAGAACTGCAATCGGTCGGTATCCGTCAAATTTTATTTTATTTTCAGTTTTAGGTATTGGTGTGACACGGGAGAGCTTCCAGAGAGGTGGGTAAATAGCAGTTTTGAGAGAAAGATTAAAGATATGGCATAGTGGTTTGGCTATAATGCTATTGCAGGCGCGTAGGATATACGGAGGGACTCCGTCTGGTCCAATAGCACTACGAGGTTTTAAGTTTTTGAGGGCATCACATACTTCCCTTATAGAAATTTGACTAATACTTACATTCATGTTATCATTTAATGTATGCATGTCACATGGAACATTAATATTATCTACACAAAGTGTAGGGCTATCAGGAAGAAAAACACTGCTAAAGTAATCGGAGAAAGCATTTGCTGCCGCGATGCCACTGTGCATTGTGCCTTTGTGTGATACTGAGTGCACAAGGCCACCTTTTGATTTAAGGCTGGAAATATGTTGCCAGAAATTACGTGGGTTGATTTTGTGGTCATTTTCGATACGCTTTACATACACGTCATATGCACCAGATATTTTTACCTTTAGGTTTTTTCTTAGGGTGTTGTAAGTTTGACCTGCTTCCTGATCCTTAGTGCGCTTCCATTGTCGATGCAGCTCAGACTTCCTACGCAGATCTGAGATGATATCAGCGGTGAACCATACAGGATAGGTTTTGGTACGTCCTTTTGAACGTCGTTTCTTTGGTATGCATGCATTAAAATGGGAATACAAAGTTTGGTAAAAATATTCGGTAGCTCTATCTACACAATTTAACTGACTTAATACGTTCAGCCAACGTTCACTGTGTAGCAAGTCATATAAACGTGTATAGTCGCCTTTTTTAAAATTCCAATCGTGGTCTACATTTATATTACTGGGATCTAACGATAGTGACTTGGCCACGGCATTGTATGATATATCGATACCTAACGTAGGGTGGTAGGCGTCAGGAGCGACCAAATCAATATCGGCCTGGCACACACTTACCTCACCCATGTCCTCTTGGACCAAGACGACATCCAGCATACCTCCTCTTTCATTAATCACTACATTCTTTTCTTTTAGGCAACAGAAGCTTAAAAAGTAGTTATAATAATTTAGAACGTTTACAGACGCGCTATTTAAATTTAAGTCTCCAAATATCATTATAGGACATTTCACTTGATTGCTAACCGATTCGACTTTACAAAACCAGTCCATGTATGAGTCGTCTGTAGCACTAGGTTTTATATAAACAACACATACGAGTAAATTATGACCATTGATATTTAGCGAAGCCCACAAGTCTTCGCCAGACTCAGTCTCCAGGTCGCGCCGGCGTTGCATTACGATATGCGAACGGGCAGCTAGCAAGACGCCGCCGCACGGTGTTCCTCTGTCTCGTCGCACACAGAAAAAAAAAATCTTAATCCAAGATATCTTAATTCTTGTATATAAGGAAAATCGATAATTTCTTAAATCAAGTAAAAATATCTTGAACCAAATAAGTTCTATCTTGGATCAACAAAATCATACTTGGTTCAACAAAATCATACTTGGTTCAAGAAATTATCGATTTTCCTTATATACAAGAATGAATATCTTGGATTAAGATATCTTTTTTTTCTGTGCAGTACATTCCAGCCCTGATCCACTAGCTCTGCATCCTCTACTGTGCTATCTAGGAAACTTTCTGTTACAGCAATTACGTCATGTTCGAGTATAATTAGATTTTGCCTCCATTTCACTAATTTAGTTTTTAGTCCACGTACATTCTGGTAGATGACTTGTAGATATTGCCTGTGTTTGGAGCCAGTTGGTCTCGTTGAAACGTTGTTATTCTTTTGATTATTGTCTTGTTCTTGTAACGAGCGTGGCTGGCGCGGGGTGAGCGGAGGACGCGGGGAGAGCGGAGTACGCGGCGATAGCGGAGGACGTGACGAGCGCGGTAGGAGCGGAGGGGGCGGAGGGAACCGCGTTACTGTTGTGTGCGGTGACCGTAGTGTTGTCTCGTGGTGAGCTAGCGGATCCGTTTCTGTCGTTGTGATGCTGGTCTCCCCGCTTCCCGCGGGGACGCGCTTGAAACCACTCAGTCTGAAAACGACTGGGGTTTCTTTCAGGTGCACTACTTTTTACCTGTTCCATAGCGGGTATAGTGTATTCACAGCCATTTATACAATACAATACAATACAATAATATTTTATTCAGAATATAAATCCCATTTTATAAATACTTTGTCGTGCATTACTATCGGATGTAACCCGCGCTTACGAGCGTCTCTTATTGTGTCCCTCAGCGCTTTTCTCTTTTTTAGTGCCGTAGAGTCCAAATATTCTGATACTGCAAGGCCTGTGTTCATAAAGTTGTGTTTGTTACATAAAATATAGTTTTTCATACGTTTACTTATTAGTTCTATTTGGATGGGTCGTCTGTACCCACGCTTTCCTATCCTTTTTAAATCTTCTATAAAGGCATTAATATCTATTCCCAATAATTCATAAAACACATCAGTTACACGTTGTATAAGTGCGTACCAATTTTCATCAGGGTACTCCTCCAAACCGTAAAGTACTATTGTTTTATTATGGCAGGTTTCTTCACTGGTTTTTTGTTCAATCCCTTCAAACTTGTTTGTAAGTTCTTCTAAGTCAGTGCGCAGTTGAGAATTGTCACATTCTAGTTTTTTGATCAAGTCGTTAGTTGTATTAATTCTTTGTTCCAATAACGCTTGTTCCTGGGTCAACGTAGATGTTTCACGACATATGTTTAGTTCAAGGTCGTTTATTTTTAAATTGAACTCGACTATAAGTGCTTTTTTGATGTTATTCGTTATAGATTCAGTCAAGCTCTCCCTCATTGCTTGGAATTCCATTTTGATTAGTTGACTAAATCTGTCGAAGGATATATTTTCTGTGCCCGTCGCCTCTGCTTCTATTTTTTCAAGTGTAATTGGTTGGGAACTACGGACTTTCGATAAGTAGTTTTCGGGTTCAGGTAGACTAAGTTGAGTTAGAGCTGGCGCGCCGTGTCGGATGTTGTGGTGGACTACTGGCGTCGTTGTTTCAATATCTTTTTTTCTTGGCGTCACATTTGAGGAAGTTTGTTTTAATGGCAACTGGTTTGGTGTAATGGTGACGTCAGTTGAAGAAGTCCACGTGTCTTCAAGCTCATCGAGAACTGTTATGTCTGTGGTTGAGTCTAGCAGCGACGAATCTTCTAAGCTAAGCTTATAGTATTTTCCCATTAGTGTGTCATTATGGTTTTGTATTGTATTTCCCATTAATGTACTCGCTGGCCTGTTAGGTGTAATATTTATATCAGCTTGGGAAGACAGTCTGTCAGCTGGTTGACTGGGAATAGGACTGTCCGTGGTTGACTTATTTGGTATTGAGTCAGGTAAGCGGTGTTCCAATTGTTTCCTAGTCTTACTGGTACTTGTGGTTACGAGGCGAGGCAATTTTGATGTGCAAGGTATAGGCAATGGAGTAGTAATTGGCTTCGCGCAACATTTTCGGCACGTCCAATTTTTCTTATTTTCCACGGTCATTAAAGAGTATCGTTTTATACCTACTCCAGCACGTTCCAAGCAATCTAAGCAGTACCTTATATCACATTTGGAGCAGTCGAGTGAATGTCGGCTTGAAATTCTCATGTTGCATTCGCCACATTTCGCAGGATGACCCATTTTTAAAGATGCAATTTAAATGTACACTAATAATATTCGACCAGTATTGCCCTCTATTGGCGAGTAGTAACGTGGAATGAGAGTGGAAAAAACTATTAAACTGTATCACATTTTCCGCATGGCAGCTCCATCTCGCGGTAAGTATAGGTATATACAACAATATCGCAGGAAGTCAGGTTAATCCTCAAATTTATTAGTCAGCTGGATGTTCAAGTGACTCTTCTGGTAGTCAACAGATGGCGTTGTACGCAGATAAACAGAAATTAGGGATTATAAGATTGTTATTTAGTAATTAAATCACTTCCGATTAATTAACAGTAGTACAGTTTGTATTTCATACACTTGAGGACATTCATTAGCAAAGTTAATATTGCTTCGGTCATAATTTGATATGTGGTGACTGGTATTTATGATGATAACGGCCGGCGGTAAAAAGTTTTGACTGAGAACTTTGGAGTCCATTTATTCTCACTTATTTATATTATTTTAAATTTCCAATACACCAATCATATTGACATCACACTATAGAACAGTCCTGTTTGTCTATATGACGTTAATTCACAGTTTTTACAAAATTTTGTTAAAAGGTCACTGAACTCTAGATGTAGCGTCTTTTCGTCGACAGTTTTAAAATTTAATGTTATTGTTGAGTTAAAAGTTATTGCAGATTATGTATTTGTTTATCACTGACTTAATCACTGTTTTGATACTTGTTCTATAGTTTGTGATGACAAGAAAATGCACTGTTTTGAAATGAAAAAGCACTGTTTTGGAAAGGAGTCACTGTTCAAATCGGTTACTTTTATTTTTATTTCACTTAAACGAGTAGTTTCCGAATTGAAGTAGTTGATAACGTTATCACTTGATATTTATGTATTTCTTGACACTTTACACTGATAACTATAACTGGAAAATACTTTTATTACTTATAAAAATTATTAAATACGGAGAGCTCTAATTTTCGTGGCGCCATTTTGGAAGATGGGGCAATGGGGGAAAATAGCAACAAACAGCTATTTATATATCTTATTCCTGAGATGGCCGCCTTTCTTCCATCTCAAGGAGAAGATATAAATAGCTATTTGGTGAAGAAAACCTTGTTTTTCAAGCCAGGCAACTGGCAAAGTTCAGCATCATAGGCAAAGTTGTAGCAGTTGACGGTACTTTACAAAGGTAAATTTGTGGTCAGAACGGAAGAGATTAGTTCATCCGTGGATGATCCTGACTGTCAGCAGCTTTAGAGTCCCAGTATCAAGTTCAACGACGTAGGTATGCAAGGGAAGCTGGGAATGGTTAAACCCTAGGGGACACTTGGTAAACTCAATTGCACATACTTATTACCAAACGTGATACAGGTTTTTATGCTAGCAACACTGATTCATACGTTCTTAACTCCACTTTATACGTCATGCCGCACTCAAATCAGGGTAGTTTGCAAACAGGCTGAAGGGTATCCTATAAGTCAGTATTTTTATTTTGTTAGTCGTTTATTTAAGTTTATATTCACCTCGTTTTTACTTGAAATACGGAGTCATTCGTTTTGCGTACTACTAGTTTTATAAGCTCATGGGGAGACATTATCCTTTTCCTTGGGGGTGATCCCCGTAAGGGATCAAGTCCAGCCTATTTTTTAAATAATCAGACTTTTCATACAACTGTCATCTTATCAGTGATTGGATCGACGGTGCAATTTCCCGAGATTTGGCTCATTATCCCATCATGGATATGGATATGACTATAACATACTAAACAATCCCGTGGTTAAATAATGTAAGATTATCCCATAGGTTGATTTATGTGAGATTATCCCATAATATTTATTTATTTATTTATCTTAACCCTTTGACCGCCAAATACGTCAAATCACGCGCACGGAAAGTCGTGCCCTCAGCGCCAGTACGTAATATCACGTCCAAAATATAACCGGTTTATCTTGCTGGCACTGAGGGTGAGGGCACGATTATTACATCCGATATCCGATGGTTAGTGTGCAAAAGGTTAAACTTCGATAAAAGATATTGATCGATCACTATCAATAATCCATTTCTGGAATCTCGAGGCACTATGTTTAGTTTGTTTAAGGTCGAAATGAAAAAGCCATCGAAATGCCGGGATGTTCCAGTAGCCAGAAGTTGTTTGTAAAAACTCACTTCACTTAGGGTCAGTTGCACCAACCAAGGTCTGTAACCGTTAAAACGTTCGCTAAATTTTATAGTATGGAAATTTTCATAGTACCCTGGCGGCTGACGCTGATGAGTCCGTCGAAAGTGGTTGGTGCAACTGGCCCTTAGGCTCCACTCGTTCGAAAATGCCGTAAAAGTATTTCGCACCAAGTCGAAAATTTGAGAAATTCTTCATGGCAGTACTTAAGTCACGGGGGTCATAATCATAAATCACTAAAATGATTATTTATTTTAAACTTAATGGCCAAAATTGGACTTTTTTTTAGGAATGTATATTTTTTATTTATTATTCGTTTATAATTTAAATAGAGCGAGATAGAGCGAATGGATATTACGGTGTCTCATTCTCCTGATAAGAATTTTCCATCTCTTTCTTTTAGACATTCCGCAAACACTGCATAGGTGTTTTTTCTCCACCCAAACTTATCCAGACTGAAATATCTGACACGTTTTACTCAGTAACAACGGATTGCAGAGATCCTAAGTTTTAACTTATTTTTTATGGGTCATTGGAAAGGTGATAATTATTCCTACTTTATTACAGGAAGGTAAGGTCACTGCGGGCAAGACCGTCAGCAAGACAAGTCCGTCTACGTGCCATATCTCCCTTATTTGTTTGAGTATGTCGCTTAGCACGTCATCGGTAAAGCGCTAAATCGTTCTGGTTCTATATCTCTAGAGCAGATGTAGCTAGGACGAAAATTATGGACGAAACTTAAATTTCAATTTTTTTCGTGAGTTGCACTTGATTAGCGAGTGCGTCGAGGCTCGGGCAAAAATAAGAAAAAAATAGAAATAGTCAAAGAATTCGGTTATGGAATGTGTCACTAAGCTATTTGATAATCACTTTCCTTATTTATCGTGTTCAATGTACCTAAATATTAAAATTAATGTAATTAGAGCTCTAGAAATATTTAATGTTAAAAATTCTACGAGTTGGAAAGTCCGTCTATCACGGTTCAAGGCAAGTCCGTCATATGCTATTTCTGTATTAAATAAGCTTTTGTTAACTGTTTTTGTAAAATATACTTTATTATACGTAACAATTAGACTTAAAATCGTAAACAGGGCATATTTTGTACTTTTAAAAGGGTTTACGACCACTTTTCCTAGACATATGCCGGTCTTCCCTTAAAAAAAAGAAAATGTCGATACATTTTAATTGCAACCTATATCACTGAACTGAAAATACAGTTTTCAATGACATAAAGTAAAGATATCAACAAGGTCAATGACGTGCGAATTGGATTTCAAATAACGCGGGAATGGGTACTAGACGGACTTACCTTATACTGCACGGGAAGACCGTCTACTCGCCGAGTTTTAAAAAAACATCTTTTTTTTATCAATGGTTTGCTTATTTTGCCAATTTGTTTTAAGGACATTATAAAATATAAAATTTATCATCTGTTCCGCCTAGGTCATTTATCCTAGATTGAACAACAACCTTGTTTCATCCGATCAAACTTAACTTTAAATAAAGTATGCCGGTCTTGCCCGCAGTGACCTTACATGTATTATACTATTGTAGAATCTGCATATCATTCTCAATATCTTGGCGTTATTTGCTTATTACTTATTACTTTCCTAGTAATTTTTTTTCACGACAGGTGCTCAAAGTCGGAATTAATGTTTCGCTGTGAATTAATTCAAGATCAAACCCGTATTTTTTGCATTTTTCAGATTTTTTTGAAGAAATACAATTTCTGTTATCTTAATTAACTATTCATGGTGCCGTACACATAAAAAAAACTAAATTTAAGGACCTTTCTGTGTGCACACTGGTACTAACAATGTAAAAAACGGTCAAAATTCATAAAAAACCTTAATTTGGCAATAACTCGAAAACCGTGCTACTTTTACTGGGGTCATGTTAGTTGGTTTGGTACCTCTTGGCCTGGTCTACCTCCAGTGTCACTGTGAAGTGTCCTTTATGGGACACTCTGTATATGTGACATTCCACGTGAAAAGTTACCTTATGGCAGTTGGGGCTTACGCTATATGTAACAACGCTGCAATACTAATGCGATGCTTCGCAACGTAAGCGCCAACCGCCATAAAGTACTTTCACCCGTGGTACGTCACATATAGCTCCGTGTGTGGACTCTGTCAAATAGTACGTAAAATATATCGTAAGATACTGACGGGCTTTAGAGTTTAACTATGCGGGAGCTATTCTTCCCAATGCCCGGTAAATTGTCTTGTCATGTCATAAAAACTCAAGTAAGTAATAAAACTGTAAAGATAATAAAATGTTACAGTGTACGGACAAAGGGACCACTTTGTCGATATGGAGTTACTAGTACTTTCTAAAACTACGCAATATGCACTATCTATTAGTGAAAGAAAAAAGTGTCCTTGTAAATCGACAAAGTGGTCCCCTGCACTAAACTTGTCCACAAATCATGTTTTCAGTGATTGATATAATGTTTCGTAGTAGATTTGCAGTTAAACCTTGACTATGATAACCGATATAAGATGTGGGAGGAATATATCCCTTCGCCTGATCAAGAATATAATGAGACAAAATGACATGTAATTACTTAGCTAGGCGATGGGATAACCGTAACCCACATTTTTAGGGTTCCGTAGCCAAAATGGAAAAAAACGGAACCCTTATAGATTCGTCATGTCTGTCTGTCTGTCTGTCCGTCCGTATGTCACAGCCATTTTACTCGGAAACTATAAGACGTATCATTATCAAATTTTTACGTATTACGTTTTAGTGTATTGTGTGTGCTAGTCTTGTTTGTAGAGAAATTGCTAAAAAAATATGTTTAGGGGCATTCCATACATGTAACTAATAGTCAAAAAAATTTTTTTTGACAAATATCAACATGATGCACATCAATCGATGGGTCTCTAAAAATAATATTGAGGTTTCTTAAAACATTTTTAGATTAAGTGGATATTTTCAGAAATAATCGCTCCGAAAGTCATAAAAATTGTGTCCCCCCCTGTAACTTTTGAGCCGTAAGTCATGTCCAAAAATTATGAAAAAAATCAAGAAGATATACATACACCTTGCGACCGGCGCGCGGCGACTGCGGGCAGCGGGGTGGCGGCGGAACGAACAAAGACAAGGCGCGCGAACGCGCGGCCACTAGAGCGGTGCGACCGGGTCTTAGCGGTGGCACGGCACGGATCAGGCGGTGATTTTAAGAACAAAGTTTATTGTATTATCTACTGCTAAGTGCGTTATCTGCTCGCCGCGCCGCTCTAAATTTCGCACCGCCAGACACACCGCAGGTCGCTTAAAACTAGTCGTGGCCAAGGCGTTAGGGGCCTGGTAAAGGGTAAAATTACTTCTCCCTATACTAATTATCTAATTATGTACACCATTCCATATTTTTTATGAATATTTTGTCTATATAACCAATCTAAAACTATCTCTGTTATCTTATATTACTAACTTTTGCGACTAAATTCTGCGCGAAATTTTGTTGTTCTATAAAAGGGCGTAACCAACCACCGAGGCTAGCGCAGCCACATATATATTAGGTACCTTATGATATACACAGAGCGATACGTGTGTGGTCAAATCATGCCAAAAAGTTATGCGAAATCAGCGGTCCCAATAGATATTACGATAGGTATGCTTATGGTTAAAAGATCCGGCGGGCTGCATACATCTGTCACATAGCGTGAGACCAAACAAAGCCGTGACGATATCGCCGACATCCACCGCAAAGTATAAAAGCGGCCAATGCATGTGTCGCGTAACACTAGGAAATCGGTATGTTCAGCAATCACAGTTGAGTCTTAGCAGCGTACATGTATCACTCCGCTAATCTTTGACTACAAGTGGCTGACATTATTTTACCGTTAAAAAAACTCTTTCTGTTTCAGCATTAGTATTATATGTAGATCTTTAATAACAACAACATTATAATCTATTGTAAAAATTATTCACTTAAGTCTTAATTATATAAAACTACTTACGTTAATTAAAGTATGCACTTACAAGCTAATTAGGTATAGTATCTAATATAGAATATGTACACTTCTCGTCTTAATTAAAACACACTTGCACTCCACTGTAAGTTTACACAAGCAGTCATATGTCCTGCTAAGGTACGTAAAACTAGCACTTGTGGTGTCCTCAATTAATAACATCCATCTCCTCCATATGGGGCGCCATTACGATCCACAGCTGAAATTAATATAAGTACTAGATTTAGTAACCTCAGTTAGATGTACGTAGTTTAATGTCACTATTCGCACGGCGCAGCAAGCTAGATACGTTCGCAAGCAACTGCAATCCATTGTGATCGTAATCTACCAAACATTCTCGCGCCAGGCGACACGTAAAAAAGTGCAATACATAGTAGAGGAGGACTCACCCTGTCATCATAAAGCTCTATACCTGGAGGACGCATCGCCTCATCTTTCCAAACAAAAAAGTCTGCCAAAATCTGAGCGGGGCGAGGAAGCATACGTATGGCGTTTTCTATTCAAAGGTACATCATTGTCGGTTGTTCATGAAGTTTATTTCTAAATGAATTTTTATACCAGCATCGCCTTATTGATAACGGACAATGATGTACCTTTGACTTGAAAATATCACGCATATTTGACAGTAAGTCACGACACTAAATGGAGCAACAGATAGTTGACTTTACATATGTTGAAATATGGTTCATTATCGGATGCAGTCTTTGCAAATGTCAAACAAAAAAGCCAAGGATTATTTTTGCTTGTATTTTCAAACAAAATATAGAAGACAGTAATCCTTAGGGGCGTTAAATATGCATAAGTGTCAAACGTCAAAATAGTTACTGCCCGTCAGAAAATAAACGATTATCTTTGAATCGATTCTGTAAACGACGCCGGATTTTCGATATGGATTATTTTTTTAATCATAATAGTAATGATAAAAAAAGTAAAACTATAATTACATGTGAAATTATATTTCATATTTTTGTAAACTAGACATAGTAGAACATTTTTACACCTAAAAACAATACATAAAGGCATTTTCACGGAGCTCTTTACTCACTGAAAACGATGAACGAAATGCGTGTAATCGATTTTTGAAATAGTTTTTATAAACGTATTAGATTTTCCTGCTAATAACGTTGACAGAGGGGAAATGTACCTAAGCTTACTCCATAGGTATATGCTCTAATACATCCCGAGATTCATAACTTTTTAGATTAATATAAATGTTGCTAAGAATAGAATTGAGAAGAAATAATAATGTACTGATTTAAACTCACACGATTTTCACTCATTATTTTGAGAAAACACGGGACTTAATCGCGTACACTTACTTTTGTAATTTTCCTGACGTTTCGAGCGTGTCGTAACGCTCGTGGTCGCAGGCAGACTGGCGAAGAATCGACCATGAGCGTTACGACACGCTCGAAACGTCAGGAAAATTACAAAAGTACTAACTTTGGTAATTTTCCTGACATTTCGAGTGTACGCGATTAAGTCCCGTGTTTTGTCAAAATTAGAAAGAAATAAATTGAAATTGTGTATTTAGAGATAATCTAATCATCTGTTTTTTAGATTCGGGTCTCTCGCCGGTTAATTTCATAATAAAAACACAATTCTTCACTTTGTTCAGGATTCTAATTTTTGCCGCACCTGATTGATATCACAAACTTTTCAAAAAGGTCAAAAATAGTTTACTGTAATCGTCTTTACACTGTGACATAAAATTTCGCAGAATCATACAAGTAGGTATGTGTCAAGGACTGAAATATTTTGTCAACATTTACCGGTCGCTTTTGTAAAATCTAGGTTTTACCGAGTCGACGGCGGTAAAAGTCAGAAATTAACGTTGATATCTTGATATTTCGGGCATTTACCGACACGAGTTGGTAAATCCTAGGTTTAACAGCACTTATGGCTTTTACAGTAACATATACATGCCAACGGCGGTCAAAAGGTTAAAAACGAAATAAGGACATGGTAAACCACCTAATAATTTACTCGTAAATTATTATTGACCTTTTGACCGCCAAGCGTTGAACAAAAATGACGCGCCACCGACGCCACGTAATCGCATTTCGTCAAGCGAAATTGAACTTTGCGGAAGCCCGCGTAGGTCCCTATTGCACTACAAAGCACGTCGGCTGTTGCCGTCGTTGGCGTCCATGGCGCGATTTTTTGATGTCGGCCACAGCCGACTGTGGCGGTCAAAGGGTTAAGAAAGTTTGTTACGTCACGTAATTCTTGCAGTCAATAATGGGTACCTACATAACTTTAGATAGCTTACAAATTCTTGATAATAATTGCGACCTGTATGAAGTGGCAACGGGTCTGCCGGTATCCGGCCAATCTACTATCCGTTGCATCTCCTTAGTTTTGAAGCCATTGTTTTATGGATATATATTTAATTCTGGCATTCAGATATAATCAATTAAATTTTATTTACAACAGTCGCCCTACAATACAGCCGTAGTCATATTCGAAAATATTTGAACATGCACTTTATAGCCGTTGTTCAGATTTTTATCAATATCTCAGGGAGTGTAGACTGTAGGCGCTAATCACAACCTGGCTACGGCGAGCGGCGCGGCGAAAACGAACGGCAGGCATGCCACGTACTTCATAAGATATGTTAATATTTATACCCAAAAGTATTAAGGCACATACCCGCAGTAAAATAATCAGATAAAGATCGTTTAGGGTATAAAGAGGGTACACAAACAAATTACTCACATTTGTTCTACATATAAATTTAATCTCTTCTAATTCAAAAATACTATAAAATGTTTACACATTAAAATCAGGTACATTCGCATGGCACATTTTCCTAGTATACTATAGAAGTGTAAGATTTAGAATACTGCGGAAATACTACATTTGCTTACAAAACTACACGAACTATAACTAAATAGCACAACCTCTTTGGCACTCAGGTGGCAGAGGAACTTTTTCATCATGGAACATTAAAAAAGGTAACTTAAAATATAATAAAAGATTCTGTAAACGACGTAAACGTAAGACGTCACACACTTTTGAACTGAGTTCATCATACAGATAAAAAAATCAGCACTTCTAAGAATTGTGTATGGGCTCCATACAATTAAAAAAAAAAAACAGTATTAAGCGCTGATTTTATCATTTGTATTTTGTGTACCATCGGGTTTCAAAAATGCATGGGCAATTTATGAATGAATTCATTTATGGCCATGCAGTTATGACCCGATGGTACATAATAATTCGCTGTCTAAATTAACACAACACGGGTTCAATACATTTTTCGACATGGAATCGCATAAAAGCAGAAAGAAATAGCCTTACGTTACATCAGCATATTTAAAATTTTACTTGACTTATTTTGACTAGTCGGTAAAACGAGTGGTAGTGACCACAACCATGTACCGGCTCTGGACGAATCCGGTACAGCTCAAGTGATTTTGCAGACTTCCGTCGTCGATAAATGTATTACAACTCAAGAACAAGCTATACAACGCAAAATGTAAAAAAAGGACTGCAAACGACAAAATGTTCATATTTAGTATTGGATTTTTTAGTCAAATGGCAACTGCCTCGAAATAAAAACCTGGGGCCGATTGCATAACAACTTGTAATTAATATTATTAACGGAAGTCTCTTTCTGATAAATGGGATTGGAAAGAGACTTCCGCTAATATTATTAGTTACAAGTTGTTATGCAACCTGCCCTTGGATTAGATAGCGTACTACAGTCACCTGCACAGCAAAAGCCGCAAATATGTGACACGCTACTGTTGCTCAAGAAATAATATCTGTTTGCGGCTTTGTTTAAGAGTCGCCAGGACGCTCGCGTTCCCATACAAACGTAGTTTTGCTCTCATTTTAAAACGACATGCTTTAGAACCACGAACTTTGGCATGGGCATTCTAGTAGTACAGATCTATGTCGGTAATTCGTTTTCGTTTCTAAAAATTGTAATACATAGAAAATACAGCCAGATACAGATTTACATACAAAACTTATTTTTGCTATGTTTTCTTTGTGTTACAATTTTTAGCAACGAAAACGAATTACCGACATAGATCTGTACTGCTAGAATGCCCATGCCAAATTTCGTGGTTCTAAAGCATGTCGTTTTAAAATGAGAGCTGAACTACGTTTGTATGGGGACGCGAGTTCACGCCAGCGTCCTGGCGACTCTTAAGATGTTCCTGTGAGTAGATGGTATGAAGTGTAAGACCGGGATCGTACGGCCACTTGCCATTATTCGTATTTAAGCCACGTAATGAAGGACCGATGTTAGCCGACTGCTAGTCGGTAACGTCGGTATTTCACCACAATCTCAATAATCCCGGTTCGCGGTCGTAGTCATGTCTGAAAAATATTTAATGTGACAAATATATGTAGCCACGACTCTACTACCAAGGCGTAAATACTTCGAAAACTTACATGATATTGTCACATTAAATGTAAAGCCTAACAAGTTCCTTTTTAGCCCTCGCCATGTTGCGGATTTTCGATGGAATTAAACAATGTTGTGAAAATAGTTGTTGACATGACGGGTCCTGATATTCATAGTGCGGTTGTAGGGAATGCAACCCGGGTACCCGAAAACCCGGGTACCCGTCTATATTTGGAGTCGGGTAAAACCCGGGTTTTTAACTCATAACCCGGGTTTTACCCGTAATTTAGAAATCGGTAGAAAAATAGGGAAAACGTGAATAAACTTAAAACAAAATGTTCTATTACTTCTGTAACTGTATCCCTACCTTACTGTGTGTGTTATAAACTATTAAATTAAAATTAAAAGGCATAGCATAAATGGTCCGAACATATTTTACACTTCAATTCTAACTATCGCTTGATAGCTTTAATCAATCATTCCAGTAAAATTTTACTGCACAACCTAAATGAGAGACAAAAGGCGTATATCAGCAAATAAATCGCACCAGAATAAGCCGGATTTGTTAGAGGAAAAGAAACTAGAGAACAGATTCTCATATTGCGCCAGATAATAGAGAAAGCCAGAGAGTTCGACAGACCAACGTACATATGTTTTGTTGACTTTCAGAAGGCATTTCACTCTGTTAAATGGCCGCTGCTGTGGGATGTTCTCTTACGAATGGGCGCTCCCAACAATCTCGTCCATATATTAAGAGGGCTGTATGAGAACAACTCCGCGTCAGTAAAAGTGGACAATACAATGTCAAAGCCACTCCATCCTTCGGCTGGGGTACGTCAAGGGTGCATACTATCGCCCTTGCTCTTTTCTGTAATCTATACTGAGCACATAATGACGATAACGCTTGAAGGCTGGACGGATGGTGTTCCAATAGGTGGGAAGAATATCTCCAATCTGCATTACGCTGACGACATCGACACCACACTCATAGCAACAAGCGAAGATTGTTTAGCAGCGCTATTGCGTCGCGTTGAAACAGTTAGTCTCGAATTCGGTTTGAAGATCAACCGACTAAAAACCAAGATGATGGTCGTGGACCGTAACAACAGCAATAAGGCAAAAACTATTGGAAACTGTGGAGTTGTATAATCATACTATATGTATTGGGGTCACTGGTCTCAAACGGTGGAGGCTCCGAAGATGAAATCAAGCGACGCATAGCAACAACTAGGTCTGCAATGGAGAAACTCTCGAAGATCTGGAGAGACCGCAATATCACAAGGGTAACTAAGACTCGCCTCGTAAGATCTCTCGTTTTCCCAGTGTTATTTTACGGTGCAGAAACGTGGACAGTAAGAGAAAGTGAACGAAAACGCATTGATGCTTTGGAAATGTGGTGCTGGAGGAGAATGCTGCGGATATCGTGGACTCAGCGCCGCACTAATATATCTATACTCCAAGAGCTCAAGGTTAAGCAAAGGCTTTCAGCAATCGTGCACTCTCGCATTCTTAGTTACTTCGGCCACGTGACGCGCAAGGAAGAGTAGAGTGGATGGTACAAGGCCCAGATTACGCCCCTCAATGCGATGGACTGATCAAGTGAAGGCCCTCACCGGATCACGCTTAAATCTGTGCGTGCGAAATGCACTTAGTAGAGAAAGATGGCGGAGAACTACACAAAATGCCGTACAACGACCTCAATGACCACGACTACTCTGACAAGAGTATACGACTAAGAAGAAGAAGAAGATCTATTGTTACATTTGAATATTCCATATTTCCCGTTAACTTTGATATTTCTGAGTAATAAACAGAAAGATTAAGTATACCTAACCTAACGTCTTATGCTCTCTAAATTAATATTGTGATTTACAGCTGTTTTAATAGTATAAGTTGTTAAATTTATATATTTCATGTACGAAATCATTGTTTGTCAATTAATAAATGCAAACTCAGCAATCAAAAGTGCATTTTATTACTAAATTCCCGTAAAACCGATGAAAACCAATAATTAATAAAAAAATTGTTCAAAACCGGGTATTACCCGGGTACCCGGGTTTTTGAAAATCAAAGTCGGGTAATACCCGGGTACCAAAAATGGCCGGGTATTGCATTCCCTATGCGGTTGTAATAAACTAGTTAGTTTGGTACTAAATATGTATATTAATTATTAAATTATTATTTTTCCCATCCAAGGAGTCTGAAGTGCTACAATCAAAAATATTTATAAAAATAGACAACTTCGACAAATGTGCCATTAGGCACAAAATTCATGAATTCTATGCTGTGGGAAAGCAAGTACGAACTGTAAAAACTCTGCTTACCGAATTGACAAAAGATCTTGGTTTTACCGGTAGTAGGGACTTGCGATTGCTATTGCAGTGTGGGGTTTCTAATATAAAAAGTACCTACCTACAATTCACAAGTATATAATGTATATCTCTCTCGCTCTTGCACGATGCCAATACACACTGTCCCGACTATTCATGACATACATGTATTGTTGCTATATGTAAGCTGTTTGTAGCGACACTATATCAGGGCTAAAAAGGAACTTGTCAGGCTTTATCCATATTTTCAGATGTGGCCGTACACTCGGTTATGCTGTCATTGTCACTCTAATTTTCAAAAGTCATGTATTGACAATTCAGTTAAACCTAAACATATGGCGCCGTAGAAGCGCCATCTAGTTCAACTGTCAAACTTGGGGCATTCCATTATCTTTGCTGCATGTACATTGAGACAGTATTCGGTTTACAAATAGGGCTAGTTTATTTTGCGTTGCTTAGCTTAAACATTTGGCAAATACTTAGCTAAAATCGCATAGCCTATATATAACCTTATACTATAATAATTATAATAAACATGTAATTGGACGGATTTTTGTATAAACGTTGCACTATATTGATAGTAAAATTGTAAGATTCACGCCGTCAGCTACGAACAACGTATCGCTGTTCCCTGTTCTCGTACCAACAGGAAACCAAGCTCTGACGACGAACATTCTTGATAATAAGCGCATGTATAGAGTATAACATTATTATAGTTAAGCATAAGTAATCCTAGTAGTCTCAATAAGACATTATAACTAAGTCTATTTGAGCATTTTTAGTCTTTATAAAACTTAACATTCAGATTTGTATGCTAGTGGAATGATGTCAATACCAGTAACATGGGCAATACCTATAATCAAATACTTATCCTACAAACAACATCAATGATTAAATCAATTATTACAATTGGGTTTAAAATTCGTATGTCTATCGAGATCAATGTTAAATGGCAAATTGAGGTTATTTAAAATAATACAATAGGTACATTAATTTAACTTGTACATCAAATATTCTATAAATAAATTATCACGAGCCAATAAAGGGCATCACTTTACGTAATACTATGAGAAGTGATACCGATGCTTTGGTCGTGATTATATCTCTTAACCTTTGGTAAAACTTTTCTTCTTCTCAATTATGACTTTTGATAAACGCGCATTCAGCAAACTAGATGCAGGCGCGATAAATGTGCATAACCTAATGTTGAAAATTGATATTAATAATGGAGTCGTAACATACTGAGCCAACAGTTCTCCGAAATGAGATCAGTTTGGCATCTTTATCAAATTATTACAATTATTGAATATTTTTTTGTAAAACTCCGCTCGCACGGAAGACTATTCAATAAAAATAGGAGTAAGCGCAAGATGAACATTATTTCTACCTGTCCATTATTACCAACCAACTAATTCGACATCTGATACAAATATCTAAATTACTATTATAATGTTATATGTAGTTACTAAGTTTGTTCCCGAAAAAAGGAGCCACTGTAAATTGAGTCTCCACATCTACCTCTCTGATCCACGCAGTTGAACCATTAATATGTAGAACAGTGAAATATTGTGACAGCGACATATCATCTGCGGTTGGACGAGACTATACTATGATTCAACGGCGCTCAACCGTGTCGCTGACTGAATGGTACTTCATAGAAATACATACAATACAAACCAGTAGTATCGCAACGACATGCGTCTACTGCTGCGGCCTGCGGTTGGGTGTCAACTTGTACCTTTAAGGCCGTTCCTCGATTCGGACAAGCCACGCCCATTCGTTAGAGACACGTTTATGGCTCCCGTGCACGAAAGAAAGAGATGCAGCGCTCTTAAGGATCAGACTTTTTGACTAAACTACGATAAATAAGCGAATCTATAAAGTTTGGCTAATTTTGTTTCTGTGACTTTTTAGATAAACTAGAATACCATATGTTTTACTTAGTTATATTGCTTAATCTTTTATAGTTTACGTAAGCGAAGAAAAATAAGGGGAAAAAGGACCCAACTTCGGATTTTTTTTTCTATCGAGGCAACTTTCAGCAATCGTGTTTCGGCTTGTGCCAAAAACAAGAGTATATAGTCTAATAATATATATTCGAAAATAAATTCAGTCCCTTTTCCCGTTTAGTCACTAGAGCGTTTGAAAAAACCTATAATTTTTCAAAGTAGCCCCTTAAACATATTCCCCTTTATTCATTAACGTCTTTCACACCATATTCAGTTAATTTGTATCTGTTTTCACCAAACAAATATTAATTAAATGAGGCTTCTAAGACGTTTAAGAATAAGGGCGATTATGTATAAGTATATAAAAGCCACAAGTCGGCTTAAATGTAACGGTTCGGAAGTAGGCCGTCAGGTATAAACTAGATAAAATTGTTTTAAACATTCAGTGTTACTTAAAATGAATCTCAACGAGTCCTTTGTGATGAAATTGAAAAAAAAATGTTTCTTTTGGCAATTTGGACTTAGAAGCAATGGCTCTTGATTTCAGGTATGTCGTATGCCATAGGCATAACGTGCCATGTACAGTACCCGGCATAAATAACGCACATCGGTCTTTGAAAAGAGACTATTGGCTGATTACGACGATTTCCGAACACAGACAACCGTACATCAAATATTGTAATTATTAAAAAAAAATATTTCTAATTCTAAAAGACAATTTAATTAATTATAAGATTTCTAGGGTGTTTTATCCAGATTAACTTTTGCCAGTTAGTATGACAAGAATTGTGGATAATACCCCCTACCTTACAAAATCGTCCGTTTTTCGGAGCTCATATCAGGACAACCATTAGTGTTAGGCAAAAAGTGAGTTCATGAGAGTTATAGAAAATTTTATCAGCTTTAATTATGTACTACAACAAAATTGTCTATGACGCATGGTTTTAAAGATGTAAGCAAAAAACCAAAAAAATGGGAACTTCTTTGCCTCCCCCCTACTCGGGCTCACCTCCGAGGGCTGGGGACTTTTAGTATGTTAGTCTCTTAACTAGTCTCAATAAAGTTCAGTCAAAATTTCTGCTTTCCACTTTTCCAGCTAGAATCATTCGTTCACCACACTATGACTGTCAAACGTCACATGTGTCGTGTGTGACAACGCTCGCTCTGCTCTACAGAGCCGAAATTTGTCCAGTCTCTTTCCAAAGATTGATGTGCATTTATTGCCGTATACTACATCAAGTATTCTCGAATGTACCCACCACGAAACGCTAAAAATCAGTTATTATAAGATGTCGAATCTAGTCGGCTATAATAAAAATACATCTAATACTTATGTATTTAAGTCACTAAATAAATGCAGTCTTTCAATGAAGTACATTAATCATAAAGTAAATATAAAATCGACATGTTTCTTTTTTTATATCATACATAGAAGGCACATTAATGGACACAACGATAAATTGTTGTTGATTGTTGGGTTACTTAAAAAAAATCACTTTACCTACTAAAGTTAGGACGAATGTTCAATAATGGCCGCTCGAAGATATTTTAGGGGCGCAAAAATCCTAGCGGTCACGCATATTAAACATAATAAAATAATATTCGCATCGCATACGGTTTCTAAAAGTAAAGTGGGCAATTATACATTTCAAGAGTCAAATAATACTATGAGGCACAATATAGATTACTTATAGTTCAGCTTTCGGCATTTTTTCGTTCAAGGGTATACAGAGTGTATCTTTAATAATAACTGCAAATCGAAACCAAACGCAGGTTTGAAGTCATAAATCGATATCGCAATGAATATTTAATTGCAGCAAGTATTGCGATACACTAATTTGACACATCAATCAATAGGAATGATGATTTTATTTCATGTATGGTATCAAACGAAAACTATAGACCATTTTAAGATATCAATTTGATTTATTTAGACCTTTTGAACGCCAACAGCCTTTAAAGTGGTCGAGTTCTGTCGTGCCTACCACGCCAACAACCACTAAAGTGGCTATGGCAGACGCTGTCAAAGCCGTTTTACTGTTGACAGATAAGGTTTAAATGAGTTTCTCACTAGTTGAGATGTTGGCGTGTATGCCACATTTTGATGCGAGAGAGAAAGCGTTCAAAAGGGTAAAACAGCTTAGTTATTTTATTATAATTAAAATAAAAATTCAACATGTATCATCATCCCTGTTGTGACGTTTTAAAGGCAAATTAGTGATACATTTAGTTCTTGGCGAATATATGTCTAAAATTGGTTAACTAGTTATCACTATCTAACTGTTTAAGGTAAATTCAAGGTTATCGGTCAGGCTCTTATGGAGTTGAGATGGAAAAAAAGTACTTTAAGAAACACCCTGTAGGTATAGTAAAATATAAGCTAGCTTCTGTTAAATGAATGCCGAAATACAAACTAAAAGTAATCTTGTTTTGTGAGCGGAGACAATAATCAATTAAGGACGCAAAGCACGAAGAATTTTGTCAATGGCGCATGGTCAATGCCTTTGTGCGAGCGGGACAGAGTTATAATTATGCGCATGCGATAGAGACAGGTAACGGCGTATCAATGTACAAAATTCTTCGTGAGTTAGTTAACAATTCGCTAGCAACTTCGCGTTGATCTGCGCCCGTACCTTGCAGACTGCGGAGGCTATTGATAAGGCGGGAAGTAGGGCGGCTGCGGATACCGGGCCATATAATTATAGTTAGGGGTATTCGTCGCCGGTCGGAGCGCTCCTGGTGCAGCAGGCGCCTGCATTCCTGGGGCCGATCCCGGGACCGGGCCGGGCGCCCTCTCTGTGCCATTGTACGGCATACCACCAGTACCTAAAACATGTAAATGGGGTTGAAAATTGCTTACACGGTAAATAGTTTGCCTTGGCTAGTAATAATTCATTATAGAAGGTGCGGGTCCCCAAACTTTATTACCCGTGCGTCACGGATAGACCTTCGCATAACTTTCGCGGGTGGGGTAGTATGGAGTTATGGACTAGCTCTTTCTTCCAGGCCAATTGGCAATGATTAGTTTGAAAACCCCTGCTCAATGGGAAATAGGTAAGTGGCATTAGTTAGCGATAAAATGGCTCACCAGACACAGCAGGGTTCTGCGGGTAGTAATGCCGGTTCGGCGGCGGGATGGCCGGGTGGTACATGTACCCGCCAGGCGGCGGCGCGGACGGCGGAGCGCCGCTAGCGTAGCCGCTGGGGCCCGCCACGGGGTAAGCGCCCGGCATCGCTTGATGCGCAACTTGCACACCCGGCCCAGCGTAAGCGGTTTGTGCGCCATACCTAGCAGGCTCGCTTGTGCCAGTTTGAGGTTTTTGCCCGTTTGATAAATACCCATTACTTCTGTTAACCATCTGTTCACCTGGCACCTCTTGGTCCGTAGACCTTTCCGCCGTACCTTAACATAAAAAATAGTAGTCATCTGTAAGTCTGTTTAAAAAACACTTATTATATAAGGATATAATATGTTTGATATGATATGTTTCATTTCAAAGTATTATTCAGACAATTCTTCAATATCGTCAGTAAAATAATTAAACCTTGTATTTAACCAATATGAACTATTACAGCTATAAACTTGTGATAATAATTAGGGAGTTTTGGTTGTTTTTTTTTTGGATATACATACATACATTATAATTCTACCATAACACGTGAACCAACTCACAACAAGCTCATATTGAAGACAACGTAGTACTTACTGTTTTTCAATATACCCGCGACGTATTTCGCCAAGTCTGGCCCTGCATTTGAAAAGCTCGCTGCGTTATGCCCTCTTGTCATTGACGTCAAGGATTGCAGTCTTTCGTCCACGTGCGATGTCGAAGGGACCTGTAATAATATGCCGCAGTAACGTACTGAAGACGATGGTAACGAATTGTCCCGGAGCCGAATCTCATGTCGAGAAGGTGGTTAAATGGTTATAACAATGCAGTGGGAGGTATAAAGGCAAAAATGTCAATTCATGGCAGCTCATGTTAACCAAATTCTATTATTACAAATATTAACTGACATTTTAGACTCACAGCATCTCTACGATATTCATATACACGGTGCTTGTGAGGATTGCAAAAGATTTTGTGTATTTCCTTGTCATAATTGGAGATTAAAATGTCATATTAACTTTTTGGTCTAAGAGCTGGCCACGTCAGATATGACTCAATAATGAGAGTAATGTAACCAGTCCAGTTAGATTGCACAACCATCTTTATTGCTAGATCCGGGCATCTGGCAGCTTTTAATGGGTGGAGATCAGAGTGACAGACCAACAAAGTTTTTAAGTTGGAAAAAAGTAATACCAAAATAGGTAAAAACTGCTGAAGTTGTGTCATTTATAGAGAACAGGGCCTATATTTTAACATTTGAACAAAAATCATTGTGTATTATTGCGGAAACAAAAACAGTAGGCGAGTAACCAAAAATTACATTATACATCATTCGGCACTACTTCCCCCAACCGAAACTTTTGGATATGATATAATCTAATTAATTACATAATTATTCATAATATTGAATCAAATCCAGAACTCTAGGATTTGTTTTCTTCAAGTTATTTGGATTCTTTGACCTCCACCACTTTACAGCTGCCAGATGTCTGGATCTAAAAATAAGCATAGTATAGCAAACTAACTAGAGGGGTCTCGTTGCTCTCATTATTGTGTCAATAGTGATGTTGCCAGCTCTCCGTCTATTTCTGGATTTCACCTAGTTTCAGAGTCACTGCCAATTAAGCAAAACATTTTTTTATTATTGTGACTCAGTGCAAACCGCTTTTTTTATGGCGATTTCACCTTTATGGGGTCTAGTCTAGACATCCCTATTGACAGATATCAGAATGACAAGGAATACTTTGCGTAAACCATTTTTTACGAGTAAAAATGTACCAATTTATTTTAGTCGAAAGTTTTATAATACCATTTTTTATTTATTTTCAAAAGCATTCAAAAATTTGGAAAATCGACCTTTGCCTTGCGCGCTCGCTGAGGGCACGATTTTTCCGTCCGATGCTTGGCGGTCAAAGGGTTAATATAGAATTACATATTGCTTGCTTACCGGATCGATATTTCTAGTGCCACCCTCGAGTAGCACCCTGAATAAATGTATGACGGCCTCCTTACACATTGTGGATGAACCCTAAAAAAATTAATGTGCTTTAAACCCATTTGTCCAATTTTATTTCCACGGGATTAACGCCCTTTTTAGGGTTCCGTACCTCAAAAGGAAAAAAAACGGAACCCTTATAGGATCACTTTGTTGTCCGTCTGTCTGTCTGTCTGTCTGTCTGTCTGTCTGTCTGTCAAGACCATTTTTCTCAGGAACGCGTGGAGGTATCAAGCTGAAATTTATACCAAATACTTAGGTCTATTGTCCCTTGAAGCTGTGAAAAAATCAAACTTAAAAGCCAACGCAATCAAAAGATACAGTCGTTTATGCTGCAAATTTTAGAGTTTTCGGCACTCGCAAAACCTACGGGGTACTTCCCATGAACTCAGAAACTTGAAATTTGGCACGAAGCAACGTCATATAGCATAGACAAAGGAAAAATTATAAAAAGTAGAAATTTTTTGTAAAATCATACAAAAATATATATTTAAAATTTTAAACGTACTACCTTTTTTCTCGTAAACGCGTGAAGTTATTAAGTTGAAATTCATGTCAAATACTCAGGGCTATAGGACTTTTCAGATGTAGCAAAATCAAATTTTTATTTCAACGCAATCAAAAGAAATAGCAATTTAAGTTGCATATTTTGAAACTGTGTACTCGCAAGAAACTCAAAACCTAAAGGGTACTTCCCGTAAACTCAGAAACTTGAAACTTGGCACGAAGAAACTTCATGTAGCACAGACAAAGGAAAAATTACGAAAAGTAGAATTTTTTTGTAAAATCATACAAAAAAATAGTTTTAAAGTTTTTAACTTACTACCATTTTCCTCGTAAACGCGTCAAGTTATTAAATTGAAATTCATGTCAAATACTCAGGGCTATAGTACCTTTCAGATGTAGCAAAACCAAATCTTTAATTCAACGCAATCAAAAGGAATAGCAATTTAAGTTGCATATTTTGAAACTGAGTACTCGCGAGAAACTCAAAACCTAAAGGGTACTTCCCGCAAGTTTAGAATCTTTAAACTTGGCACGAAGCAACGTCATATAGCACAGACAAAGGAAAAATTATAAAAAGTAGACATTTTTAGTAGAATCATACAAAAAATATTTTTTTAAATTTTAAACTTACTACCTTCTTCCTCGTAAACGCGTAAAGGTATTAAATTGAAATTCATATCAAATACTCAGGTCTATTATATCTTTCAGCTGTGGCAAAAACAAACTTTCATGTCAACGCAATCAAAAGAAATAGCAATTTAAGTTGCATATTATGGAGATGAGTACTCGCAAGAAACTCAAAACCTAAAGGGTACTTCCCGTAAACTCAGAAACTTGAAACTTGGCACGAAGAAACTTCATATAGCAAAGACAAAGGAAAAATTACGAAAAATTACGAAAAGTAGACATTTTTAGTAAAATAGTACTTAAAATATTTTTTTAATTTTAAACTTACTACCTGTTTCCTCGTAAACGCGTAGAGGTATTAAATTGAAATTCATATCATATACTCAGCTCTATAATATCTTTTTGCTGTAGCAAAACGAAACTTTCATGTCCTCGCAACCATAAGAAATAGCAATTGTTTTAGGTTTTTACGGAACCCTCGGTGCGCGAGTCCGACTCGCACTTGGCCGGTTTTTTTTAATTAAAGCCTGACAAGTTCCTTTTTAGCCCTGATAATTATAGTGCCGCTACAAACAGCTTACATATAGCAACAATGCGTGTACGTCATGAATAGTCGGGACAGTGTGAATTGGCATCATCCAAGAGCGAGAGAGATATACAATTATGTACTTGTGAAATGTAGTAGTATGTTTATTACCAAACTAACCAGTTTATTACAACCGCACTATGAATATCAGTACCCGTCATGTCAACAACTAATTTCTCAACATTGTTTAATTGAATGCTACTGAATCCCTCGTCCTTTTTTTGTCGCAAGTATTTTAATGAATTTAAAATGATTTGTTTTCGATGATTTGAAATGATCGGTGTGAAATTTTTTGGGCATTTTGTTTGCTAAATCTATTATTATCCTGAAATATTTACAATTATTTTCGATTTGTTTACATCGGTGACATTCAATGACTTTCAACGTCTGTTGTCAAAAAAATCATTGCCATAAAATAAATTAAAAGGCGAAGGCTAAAAAGCAACTTGTTAGGCTTTATCATTTATTCAAAATGTTTTTTTACCTTTACAATATTCATCTGAGTGATGTTAAATAATTGATGAAAAACTCGCTTAAGACGATTTTGGAGGGACCATGCCAAAAACGCGGGAAAGCTTGACAGTCCCCATATGGGGTATAATATAATGCGAGAAATCGTATTAGGCGTGTATGCATCAAGCGGGTTTTACTATTTAAAAAAAATGTCTTAAAGATTATTACTCAATTTTCAATGGATAATCGGCTAATTTACCCGACATTTTACATATAACATTTTTCACGAGTGTATAGTTAGTTAAAAACTAACCGAATTAAATGACCCTGGATTATCCAGCTGAGGCGGCTGCGTCCCCTGCAACAACCAAAGCAGAATTACTCTCACATTTTACATAAAATAAACTACACAGGGTTCCGTTCCGTGTTGCTGATATACAGAACTGAGATTTAATTGCATCAAATCACAAATATCACTATCAGTTATCACTTATCAGAACGTATGGGACTAATTGAATTTTCAAATGATCCTTACCTCAATTAGGTTGTCAAAAACAGCGAATAATTCTGGTCCAACGAGTTTTTTCAAAATGTCTCTTCCTATTTCATATTCCTGCAATTTCTTCTTGTAAAGGAGGATTTGGGTTTCTTCCTCATTATGCATGGCTTCCAACTGATGCTTGTACCCTTCAATTCTGAAAAATTATATCATTTAGGTACATAATAAATTAACAATAAGAAATGGACTGGACAAAAGAGGTGGCACACATTCAGATCGCTACAGTAATTCTGTAATGAGAGTGTAAAGTTGCCCCTCCCTTCCACACTTATTAACAAATTAATTTATTGATACGACGGCATTAAAGACCCCAGGTTAAGCGATACAAACTGTAATGGCCAACCACACAATAAAGAACATCTCACTAAGTGGATGGCAAAGGTTTGCTTTAAGGCCGCTTTTCCTCTAGAGTTAAACAGACCTATGGTGTATATTCAAACACAGTGGCTCAGCTTCGTAGCTTAGCGTGGCCGATTTGTAATCAAAGTAGCACAGCTTATTCTTGGAAAATAGCCTAAGAGGTCGCGTTTCTAATCAAACTTGCTCACTCCATTCAACTAGTTATTAGCCCGAAAGCTTGACATAATTAAGCCATGACTAAGGGAACTGAGGGAGGAGCGGGCAAGGTACGTGAATATGGCGCCCGTTGTAAAACTTGCTATTCTCACCCCCTGCCCACTCCTTCATTATGTCAAGCTTTCGGGCTAATAACCAGTTGCATGGATTGAGCACTCTTAAGTTGACTTATTTATCTATGGCATTGGTAATACTCTCTCTTTTTATAAAATAAACTTAAATCGCTGCGCTCTTTTATCGTGTACCGCTCTAACTTCACATTAAATTTAGTTTATAAGTATAGTAATAAATTAAAAGTTAGTGGGATATTGGTTCGATTTTTTAATGTGTATTTTTTCGCACAGCTTTTGTTGATATATGGCTATGTGTCAAATATTTAATTTATGCAAACTATTCATGCCTTCGAAATCGAATTGCAACCCATAAAATATATATAACACGTTTCAGAATCAGCTTAAGCACTAAAATAATATTTCAAAGCATTTCAAATTCGCTTATTACAAAATTATATATTTGTTTAATTAAACACGCTATGCACGAACAAGGTTTTTTTCTTAATAGATACATATTAATTGAATAGTTTGAAAGCATAATAATCAAGTGTGATATCAAAAATATTGACTTGTATAATCATGCATAGTTGAAATAGCGATATGGCAAACCTTAGTTTTCGTTGGACACAGCTTTCGCAGTGTTGGTCTGACACTTCAGGGCCATCAGGTTTCCGAATCTTGCAGGTCGCAGCTGAGAACAGAATCGATCAGCGCCAAGCAAAACTCAAAATTACATCTGTCACTTTGTAAAACATATAACCGTACAAAATATTGCATCATTTATGAACACCACTTACATCTGCATTATTGTACAATATTTAGACCATTTATACCGCTATAAACTCGTTTCTTATCGATTTCGATATTTACTGACATACTGAAATCATTATTAAACATATGAAAACATTTAAAAAAGTTAGTACACAATGAACATGAAAAGATACATTTAAATAAAATCATATGTTGCTAACATACATACATTTAATACGGCTCCTCGGGCGAATCCGGCCCGCGAGCCTGCCAATCGGGTCGGAAAAGCGAATCCCATACAATTCGATCCCGAAAGAAGAGTGGGCGCCCGGCCAGCGGTAAACCAGTAAACTTGTACAACGTTTTACTTCAGCATCGAGAGTGGACTCGATTGCAGTATGTCTTAACATAGTTTTTTCAACAGTTTACCATTGTATCAAGAGGTCAGAGATAGAGGCTGGTGATAAGTGATAATGGCTGGTATCTTGACAAAATATTTTTTTTTACTGTACGAAGTGTCATGTAGGTTGTCATTGTCAAAGTATTGTTTTTATTGCCATATTATCTTTGACTATTCAACCAACCGGACCGCCATGTCTGTCATTTTTTATACAAAAAAGGTCTGCCGATTTTTGCGGGGGAGGGGAACGTCAAATGTATGCGAAACGTCAAAATAGCCACGTCAGATAAACGTCAGTCCATACAATGAGTATGACCAGGGGGGCCCATCTCCATGAAGTGACAGCTAAGGCTTTGGAACGTATCGGATACGTTTTCGGGGTTGTCAAAATCCCGTTCGTTCATTTGCGGTATGACCATAGATAAGATAAAGTATGTAATAGTGGTGTTTTTCTAAAATAACAGTTAGATTCTATAGATTAGGTAATAAATCTGCCATTTATCTATTTTAATGTTAAAATTATTGATGGATTAGGAAGATTGAGGCAGATTAGGGCAGGTCCAGCAATCAAACTAATCGCGTATTTGTCAACCCTAGACAGTCGAAAGGCAAAATTGTATGGAGACGTCATGTGTCACCGTTCATCTATCAAAGTTATGTCAAACACTGATTATGTAGGGAAAATGAATTTCTGTATGAAATACTATTATATTATTCTGTGGTATGACCACTGCTCATATATTTTCGGCAGAGAGGAACTCCTCTCAATGGCCACTCCGGTTGGTTTAAGCTCTAAGCATATTATGTTAGTAGTTTGATAGTTTGACAAAATATGACACAAAACAACACGATGAATGTAGAGTTAATAATCGAATGGAATTGCAAGGAAAACTAAAAATTTGGAAATTAATAACCGATTAAAGAATAAATACTCTAGATCAATTAGTAATAATAGAAATCAGTTGGGGTGTTTGGGGATTTCAGTCGCTCAAGTAACACGTGGTATAAGAGTCATTCCTCGTGATATCAAATTGAATTTAAAAGTGTGCTGCATGTAGTGCCCCTTGTATACAAAATAAAGCCACAAATCGATGTACAGTTTAGCCGTTTGGCACACACATACTAGAGGTCAAAACAAAATTTTTGATCCGCAGTTCTTTAAAAAATTTCCCTTAGGAGGGGGGTGATGATTCATCATTTTTTTTGTATGAGAAAAAAAAATATTTTTCAAACCTATCGTGTGTGGTAACATATGAAAGGGCTAATAGAGGCGGTTCTAAAAATATACCACATCATTACATTTCAGCCGTTTTTTTTATTAAAACAAAAATAATTTTCAAAACATACCAAGTTTGGGATCGACCAGATACGATATGGCTGATTATTTTTTTGGACAATATATCACAAATGATACTTTATACCCTCATTGACACAAAGTCCATTTAAAAATCAATAAAATTTGAAAATAAAATGAGACAAAGGGTCTGGCCGGACCGCCATAGCAAAATCGCCCCACTGGCTATATTTCATATATTTTTTTATTTTATTTATTCGGTTCACCAACGATAGTTTACACTAAATTGAACAATACATTAATCTATGATATGTTATGGTATCTACTTGCTAAGTGCAACAATCACTCAAAGGTAAACACCGCATGCACTATTTAAAAAGAAAAGAATTACAGTTTAGGTACTAGTTTCAAAGTTATTCCATTAAACAATCTTGAAACAGTTTTATGCTCGTCACTAATTTAACTTTATTTCCTTTATTTCATTTCTTTCTTAGATTAGGTTATTTTATAATATTTTTACAAAAGTAAAATATAAAAATACATCTAAAATATACAAAAACAATAAATACATCTAAAATATACAAAAACAATAATAACTTTATTATTATTATAAACAGGTTATATATAAAAATAAAAAAACTATTGTTGCAAAGCCAAGAACTTACTAGTGCATCGTATAAATTTGGATAGCGAGTCAAAGTGGATATCAGATATGTGACTGCAGCTGTTGATCATTTCACAAAACCTTGGGATAGGCGAGTTTTTACCGAGAACAGTCCTTCTAAACGGTGGGCAGAGAGGGGTGATAGGGTTGCGAGGAGACCGACGTGGAGCTCTATATGTAAGGAGAGCTAATAATTGTGGGCAATCTATTTTATTCCTTAAAAGCTTATATGAGAATATTACATCCGCCACTTTTCTTTGTGTTTCTAGTGTTCTTAGCCGGAACTTCTTTAGACCCAATGCATAAGAAAACGATCTTTTAAACTTGTTTGCAGAAAAGCTTAAATGCCGCACAAACCTTTTCTGGACGCGCTCTAATCGAAGTGAGTGAGTAGCGTAGTGCGGCCTCCACACCACACTACAGTACTCCAGACTACTCCTTACCAGGGTATTGTACAATAAGGTTTTTGTTACAGAACTTTTAAACATCTTTGCATTCCGATTAACAAAGCCCAGCATCCTAGATGATTTATTAACTATGTTTTCAATATGAGGGATAAATGTGAGTTTTTGATCAACAACAACAAAAACGACACCTAACTGTAGTCACTTCTTGTAAGATTTCGTCGCCAATAAGATAAGTGGATTTTACTAGATTGTGATTTCTTGTAATCGTGATGTGTACACATTTTCTGGCATTCAAGATCATATAGTTATTTGTACACCAGTCATCGAGCCGTTTTAAATCACTCTGTAATAAGTTAAGATCACTTAAAGATTCAATGGTACGAGTGAACTTTAGGTCATCAGCATACATAAAAATGTCTGAGTATTTAAAACAGTCAGGAATATCGTTAATGAAGATGTTAAATAAGATTGGGCCCAAGTGAGATCCTTGCGGGAACCCAGAGCTTATGGAATGAGACTGAGACTGATCGTATCGTATCTGCAGGAGCCCAAACTTGGTATGTTTCGAAAATGAATTTTATTATAATTTAAAACAAGTGACTAAAATGTAATAATGTGATATATTTTTAGAATCAGCTCAAAGCCCTTTCATTTGATACCACACACGGTAGGTTTCAGAAGAAATTTTTTTTGTCCCCATACAAAAAAAGATGACGTCATAACTCCTCTCGGTATTTTTATTTTTTTTTACTGCTACGGGTCAAATTGATTCATATGGCCTAAAAACCAATCGTTCCAATTTTCATACTTTTAACACCATTTGCAGCGTTTTTAGGCGTACCGCTAGGACTATGAGAAAGTTTTATCTAGTATCAACATTAACCATAACTATTCTAAGTAAAAATCTATATAACATTGTAGGCGAGCACGATTTTGACTGAATTTTACTAAGAGTTCCGAGGGGTCTACACAGGTACAAAAACTACAAAACAAAAAAAATGGTCGTGATTATGTGTTTCTTGGACCTCCAAAATTATCCTCAAATTTTAGGGTTCCGTAGCCAAAATGCCAAAAACAGAACCCTTATAGTTTCGTTATGTCCGTCTGTCCGTCGTCCGTATGTCACAGCCATTTTACACGGAAACTATAAGACGTATCTTTATGAAATTTTAACGTTAGATGTATTTTGTGTGCCGCTACTTAGTTCTGTAGTGAAATTGCAAAAAAATATTTTTAGGGCTGGCACTCCATACACGTAATTATTTGTCAATTTTTTTTTAGTCAAATATAAACATGATGTACAATTGTAAATCAATTGATAGGTCATCAAAAATAACATTTGAGGTTTCTTTGAATTTTTTTGATTAAGTGGATATTTTCAGAAATAATCGCTCCGAAAGTCTAAAACAGTGCAAAAATTAAGAAAAAATTCAAGAAGATACATCGTTGAATAGAATTTCTTTTCACGAATTTTTTTTCAACATTATCGGTTAAGGCGTTATTGAGTTACTCTTAAAAACTACGTAAATAGGCAGATACGACCTATCAATAGTAATATTTTCGCTAGTAGCAGTGTAAGTTCTTTTTATAGTAGCTACGGAACCCTTCATTATGCGTGGTCCGTCGCGCACTTGGCCGGTTTTTTATATTGTAATCACCATGTGGCACAGTTAATTTGTTGAACTTATGCTCATACACAGAACTAGTGGTTTTGTGGCCGGCGTGGCCCCTAACCTACTAGTATTATAATAAAAGATGTGTTAATGGCCCTAAGCACCATACACGTGTGGCGCATCACTTTGAGCTGCGCACATCCCTACAATAATGTGGTCAATGAACGATTCCAGTTGGAAAAGTCGAAAGCAGAAATTTTGACTTTGGAACTTTGTTAGGACTAGTTAGGAGACTAACATACTAAAAGTCCTCACCCCCCGGAGGTAAGCCCGAGGAGCGGGGAGGCAAAGAAGGTCCCGTTTTTTTACATGTTTGCTTACATCTTGAAAACCATGAGTCATAGAGAATTGTGCAGTAGTACGTAATTAAAGCTGATAAAATTCTCTACAACTTACATAAATTCACTTTTTACCTAACACTAATGGTTGTCCAGATAAGAACTCACAAAAACGGACGAATTTGAAAAGTGGGGGTATTCTCTACTATTCTTATCATACTAACTGGCAAAAGTTAATCTGGATATAAAGCCACCTTATAAAATATTATAAATAATTAAATTATCTTCATTCTTTCATAAACACTTATTCATAAACGTGTTTCAAAAATTATATAGTTAAATTATGTTTTGTATGTTTCTCACAAACACAACTGTCAAACTGACAGATAAGGACAAACGACGATTTAGTTAAATGAGGTTTGAGATACATTTATATATGAATATACGGGTTAGTGCCTATTTCACTATAGCAAAAAGTATCTACAAACAAAATTGACAAAAGACATCGAGATCTGGACATACGAAAGCATTTTTTTTTCAAGCGGAATTGGAGACACTTCACTCACTTCATTCGCTCGGTAAGATACATGGAGCGAGATTTGTAAACTTACTTTTCTCTTCATGGTCATTATATTTACATTATTACTTCAGTAGGTACTAACTACTACTATAGTATCAACCTTATATCGTTTGAGTGAAAAAAACAGGCCAAGAGTATGGTCGGGCCATGCCCAGTGTAGGGTTCCGTAGTTGTCGGTTCGTCAAAATACACTTGAGTATAACATTTATAATATTTTTCATACAAATTAAAAACCGGTTGCATTCCCTACTAACACGCCACACAAATAGGTTGAAGCAAAAAAAAACTAACTATAAGGGTTCCTAGTTGACTACGAAACCCTAAAAAGTAGATTTACGTGTCTTAATTGTGTACCAACCTTTTCAGAGATTTTCAAGGGAAAAATAATGCAGTGTTTTTATTTTTATAATTTGGAATTGTTTAAATGCAATATTATGTATGTTCATTTAATGATAAAGTATTGTCATGTCAATGTCAACGTTTGAATAACATTAAATAGTACATTACAGCAGAGGCCGGGAAAATGAGGATTTCCGGCCGAGGCCGGGAAAATGAGGATTTCCGGCCGAGGCCGGGAATCCGTTTTCACGCCGATGTATGTATAGTGCTTTTCTCAAACATTCAATGAAATATACACGAAAAATATAGAAATAGTTTCGAACATAAGGCTACTACTAATACTCCATCCGTTAACTTGTATTGTTATTCCCACTTCAGACACCTTCGTACTTTCGTTGTTTTACAATTTTTAGTTAATATTTCAATTAACTACTAAAGTAAACTTTTTTCGAACAAAACAACATAATTTGCATTGATAGCTAGAAATCGCATAAAACAAGACATCCTACTCCTACTATTACGACTTTTAAGTAACCAAAATTTATATTGTAATTAATTAGTTTTCCTATGCACAAACTACTTACATCAAAGAGTTTTTACTTACTACGTAAATAAAAACATGCGTAAAAACATCTTTGGGTTATGAAGTGTTGACTGCTAAATCCTGCCTTCGCATTTAGGTTTATTTTCCATTTTCCCACAATTTTCTTCCACAGACAAGTATTTTATCTGTGCTGTTCGAAATATTTATTTTACGGCCATGCTACATGAGCTGAAACTAAGAAAGTGTTTGAAATGAGGTTGTGGTCTGCTGGCCATCTTTGTCTATAAGTTTTATGACAATGCATTACAAATTATAAGTTTGAATTCGTTTTTCGGAAAACAATAGAATCTTGTCACCATTACTTTAGTTGTCAAGTTGGTAAACAAACATATCTGTTTTTTCTGTGAATCGTGTAATAAATTATAATAGCATATAATTATACGAGCTAGTGAATTTATCCGTTGTGCTTATTCATGTCGCTGCTCCCTCTGCTAGCACTAGTCTTTATCAGAAAGAAAATGGATATGGTGACTAAATAAATTCAGAGCGTTACAAATATTGTCTATGGTCTCTCGTTATACCTTTTTATAAATAATATTAATACGAATCATAACCCCCCGAATTTATTTCGTAACTACAGAGATTCTCATTCCTAATATCGGCTCGTGTCTCATAGCCCTTGCCGCGGACATAGTCTGATAACCAACCTTTCACGAGAAAGAAAAAAAAATCAGCTGTTCGTAAAACCTGCCGCCATCTTGGATGCTGTATGTATGTCGTTGGGCGTTGAAACAATTAAAAAGTTACTTTGCAGGCCTAAGCCTGAAAAGTTGTATAAAATCCCATTTCAGGCCGCGCGAATTGCTGCGCCCGAAAAAGGATACTTCTAATATGAGGAACGTAAACTAAATATGTGACATTCCACGAGAAAAGGTACCTTATGGCGGTTGAGACTTACGCTATTTGTAACGATGCTGCAATACTAATGCGATGCTTCGCAACGTAAGCGCTAACCGCCATAAGGTACTTTCACCCGTGGGACGTCACATATTTCATTGTATGTTTGAGAAAACAATATTTCGTGTTAATCTGTTTAACCCTTTAAGCACCAAGAGTCGAACGCAAATGATATGCTCTAGACGCCACGAAACTAATATTTTAAAGGCCGTCAGGCACACTCGTTTTGTTAGCGTGGCGGTAGCAAGGCGCAACGCGAGCGCGCGGACGAAGAGCCCCGTCAGTGCGCCGCGCCCGTGCAGACAGAGACAACAATATATAACTGCCTCTTGAGAGAGCGATGCGCGCATGTTGTGCGGTGGCTGGCCGCGAGCGTGATGCGCGCCGGTCTCATCACGCCCCGTTACTGTCCCCCTAACAAAATGCGCGAGTCGGACGGAGCCTTAAAGGTAGTAAAGAATTAGAGCAATAATAAATGCATTAAAACAAATATTATTTCACAATTCGATTTCTATAGATTCTACGGTGACGTCTAGAGACAACTTTCCATCGACGTAAAACGTTAAGTGTATGCTTGTTAATAAAACCTTAGTTAACCTAGTTTCTCGCACAGTCAATGTCTAAAATATCGATTCGTAATTTGGACTACAGTATGTGTACACGACCTTATTGTTATGAAATTCAGATCGTGCACACATTGATGTTGACCGAGGTGTATTTTAGATATATTAATTTATTTAATACAAAATTCCATAGGTGTTAATAAACTCAGTTATACAAATATCTGCAAGGTATGCTCGGGCAGAATTTTGTTACGATTTAGATTTTGATGGAGCTATTTGTGTGCAATAATTTAATCACTTAGTAATCTCGCTAGTAAATTACCAAACTACCGACAACACTAACAAATTATGCTATTAAATACTTGAGAGTACATTTCTCATAAAAAGGTAGATACTGATAGTTATAAATTAAATAAGGCCCCTATTTGAATATTTTTGCGCTGCGGCAAGGGGTTCAGTAGCTGTCCCTGCTAACCAACTGCAGGATTGGAAACATAATCTGGGGAATTTATGTAATTAAAGTATCTTAATCTGCGCAATTGATCCATCTTGCAGAGCTGTTCACATTCTGCCTTTATAATTGACAATAAATCACTTCAAGCATCTACTCGATATTCATATTTTCATACGCAATTATTATAAGGCCGATCTTTAAATAGCCAAGTATTAGCGTTCGCTATGTTGCGTATTTGATTGATCACACTTGCATTTTTATATCGCTGAGCAAAACTATAGTGATGTGATTATCTTATAGAATTATCTGAATACTTTGTCAAAGAAGTATACATTTTATAATAATATAGTTAAATAGTGCGGGAATCTTACCGTTTCCGTTGGCATCCACTTTGCGTTTGAGCTGGCCATTGTTAGTGGACTGCATGTGCGACGGCAGCGGCGGAGGCGGCTTCGACGGGTCAAATCTGTTTGTAACAAACACATTCGTAAACTGAAGTAGGGTGAGTAGTATTGTGTCTAGAGACAATATGAGTATGATCTATGTGAACGCTCAATAACTTAAAGTAGGACCGTCTACATTTTCCGACCCAACGCTGCATTTAATTTATCATGCATAACAATGCATGTTTGGTTAGTTAACTGTGTCCTTACCAGGGACTAGAAAAACCCTTTATTTGATTGGGTTTTTGATTTTGGTTAGCGCTTATTTTTAGGTAAATCAATGATGTGCTTACCAAATTAAGTAATAGCGTTTTAAAAAACAAATACCTGTTCTAATACCCCTTTATTGATAACCGGTTCTGCTTCCTGGCATGTACTGCATGTGCAAGCTAAAATCTTAAATAATTCCCCTTGTGTATGTGGGACTGTGGGTGGACAAACTTGTTAGTGTTCTGTCTCACGGAATCTGTATGAGATCATTCGTGCGTCGGAAAAAAAATCGCACGAAAGTCTTAGACAGATGACCTTGTACACATGTGTAAGCCGGTGCCGCAGACAGGTGCCAAACGTAAATTCATTTTAAATGGGGGCTATTTTGAAGGGTAAACAGAGAAGTAAAAACCCGGAAATAATTATTTCTTCTCATTTGTCTCCAGTGTACCAAGTAGATTCCTGCATAGTTATGGAAATAAGTGGGCATTTTTTCTTCATAATTTTATTGTCCCCGGTGGTACTCGTACTATAACATTAGCTTAACAGGAACACATGACATGATCAACTGAAATAGGTGTCACATACTTCAGAAAGTGACCACGTCCTCCGGTGTCCGAGGTCAGATTTGAACTGACATCTTCAGCTATTGGATTGGGATATGTGGGCAAGCTCCAACGAGTGCAAACATTAGGCCAGGCGGTATAATACGTTTCTTACTAAAACTCACGACTCAGCTCGCGACCGATGACTGTCACAATCCTAGCGCGTACGCCAAATAAACCGCCGTTTATGAAACCGGCCAGCAGGACAATGTTATGCGACATTAGGTTGCGATATTAGGTGATAATGATAATACTGTTTTTAAATGAAATGATGTCATATCAGTTCGACAATTGATATTAACAATATTTTTAACCAAATCACGCTCTTTGAAATTTGGCTCACTTAAATCAAATAAAAAAATGTTCATTGTGGTATCAGTTATATTAGTAAGTATGTATACAGCTGTAAATGAACACGCACATAAAGTGCGATAGCTGTCATGCATCGCCAGCACAAAGCATTGGTCTCTTTTAAATATATGAGGATGCATGTGAGAGAAAATGCAAAAGACACCACGCTAAACGAGGCTGCTGACAAGTAATGCAAGATAATATCACGTAATGCCTCTCGGATGGAAATTCTCAGATGGATTTTTGTTTTTTGACTTTTGGTTGGCCATTACTCACCGCCGCCGCTCAGTGGCCATACAAAAGTCCATAAACCAAATCGATCTGATAGTTTCCAAAACCATCTAGGGAGGATTGGTAGCGTCCCAAAACCTTACAGCCAATGAGAATTCAGTTATTTTTTGGCCACCCTGCCACCTCATTTAATTATTTTATGATTTTTTATGTACAACTCAATATTGCAATTAGGTTATAAGGTTTTTCGATTAAATATGAAATAGTAATCAAAAGAACGAAAAAAAATACCGGTATTTCTGTATGGAGCGAATACTGGTTTCCGAACCCTGTTTTAAATAGAGTTCCTAAAATTACCCTAAGGGCAAACTGAGTTCCAAAATGTTGTTTCTCCAGTATTTTAATTGCTTGGCCTAGCCGTTTGCCTTTGAAAACTAGATAATTAGCATTAGATATCATAGCAAGAAAAACAAAAGCATGGATTATAACAATATGTTGCATGTATACAAACAACACTTAGCACTTACTTTTCAGCCACCACAGCCGCCGGTTGACACATTGAAAACAATACCGAAGAAGATTGTTGTGGCATTGCTGAAAATAAAAAATGACAATTCCTTTTATGGTCTTATTATTTTTAAATAAAGAGGTGTTTATGCTCCTTAAGCAGTCTACAATGATTCCTTGCACGCAATTGACTGAAATGGGTTGAATGACTTTTCAGAAGTTGCTAGTGGTCATAGGCTAGGTGTTGGCCTATTACACGGGCCCCTTAGCCATAGTCGGCTGGCAGAACAAAATAGTCTAAAAAAAATATGGCCGTTTTATACATATCACCTTGATCAGACATGAATGTTTTCTATGGGATAGCCAATCTTTTCTCATGAGGTTTTGACAAGTAAATAATACTTGTCTTTATGCAGATTTGCAGGGTACTCACAGGCTTTTTAAGGGTTTTTGTTGCATGACATAAATACGCTTGATAAAAAATAATTTAAGGCTTACCAGAGTAGGCTGTGGCAACCGGGCGAAGTTGAGCGACACCAGACGCGGGAGCGGTCGGCGGAGGGAGCTGTTGGGCTGGCGGGCCGGATGGGCCGGCGGCGTGGCGCGGCGGTGAAGACGATGGCGGCGGTGGCGGCGGTGCGGTCGCCATAGGCGGCAGCACGGCTGGCGGAGGCGGCAGCGGCGGCCAGGTAGCAGGCGGCGGTTGCGACATATAAGACTCGCTGATGAACATAGCTATTTGTGGAATTGTCTCTGCGTTTGATTGCATGTTAGATGTGGCAGCAGCCAAGGCAGCGTGTCGCTCAGCTAAAACACGAGGGATTTGCCCTGTCGCAAGAAACGTATTTTGCTCTTCCTTACTAGCATGCAGAAATTTACAATTTTTTCTTGTACAGCCGTTTCTGTTTTGATAGTCGTGGCAAAATTGTAAGACCTCTTTCATTACATTTAAATCCAGTTCATGGCGATGCCTGCACTGTCCATATTTGGTGCAGTTGCCCCTAAGGTATTCACGGCAGATTTGGTCGACGTGTTGTAGATCAAAGGTTGTTGGAGATTTCAACGGCCCCAAAGTTGAACTTGGCTGATGTTGCCGAGGTAGCATGAGGCACTGAAACAACAGTTATATGAAATATTACAATATTCATAGTACCTACTTAACAGACTTAATTATCCTTAATTCGCGTTGCCAGGTCGCGCGCGTGAGTCTACTACCTACTAGATCAGTGAAATTAGATATTAAATTTACAATATGTGATGTAGTTGAGATCTTTTAGTATGTTGTTAGGGACGATTAGGGCAGTATTTGATAATATTTGTTACAACAAGTGTCTTGCAGCTAGACGAGAAATTGGTGAAAATCTGTCAACTTTGTGACATTTCCTGTATAAACTCAAAAACTGTTCATTTATTGATATAAGTTGCTATTGGAGTTATAAAGAGCATTTAATTAAACATCACTTAGGATTGCTATTCCAAGAGGAAGTGGCAGAGTTGCTGTAAAAAATAATGAAATCACTTTAGGTGTGCCTGTAATAGTTGAAGAGTTCCCTCAATTACTCCAGGATTTTAGATTAACTTAACTGTTCAATAATATAAAGCAGTGAATAACAAAGATTTGAAGAATTTATTAATTATATGCATAAATGTATGAGCTAGGTACATAATAGCCAACTCATCATTAATTCCATGTCTACCCTCATCTTCCTATTTTTCATATTAATGCCTCATCTAATTATTAATTTCATAACACAATGGATACGGTGATGACAGTTTTATTTATTTGTTCTTACATAAAAACTTAGGAATAAAATAATGAAGATGAGAATAGGTAGAGTGTCAAGTAAACTTAACCCAACAGAATAGAGAAGCGTGGTGTATCGTATGAGGAAAAGGATATGCCACAGATTATAATACCTAGGATAGTTTTCATTATTTATCCATAAATTAACATAATAGAAGATAAAAATGGGTTGAATTTCATATAAATATTATCTTAATGCCTCCTGTCTTACTACGCTAGCTCCGAAACCTTACCATATACTAATATAAAATAATTATTAGTATTATTACATTTATTACATTCCTTACATCACGTTCGCTTCGTTCGCTTCATACACAGTATGCAGAAATTATACGAGTACTCAGAAATATTTCCAAACTTTCATGTTGCGAGCTCATTACAGACAATACCGACGGCCGCCATTATGCACGTAGCACAGCATGGTAGTCTCGACATATTCTTATAAATGCCGTTACTGCTTCTAGTGCTTCAGTATCAGTAACTACTTAACATTACACATTGCGTGCGCATCAGCTTCAACTAAATAAATCTAAATAGTAGATGCAGAATAAGTGCCTACTATGAGTTCGATCGCACATCGAGCAGATAAAAATAAAAATTAGGAAAATCAAATTTCAAAAGGCTCTATATCGAATAATAAATAAAAAATATATATAAAGAAATACGACATAATACAAAACTTACCAGATATGCGAAGTAGGGCTGGCCGCCAGAGCCGTTGCGACTATCTCCAACTTTTTAAAATAACATTTTAAAATAACTTGAATTATAGTTTGGGCCATTGCCGCTTTGCCCACTCTTTAATACTAAACTCTGCGAATTTTAACATATTTAAATAAATTACGCGCAGGTTGAGCGCACAGTTAACCCAACAATCAACAACAAAATGGCGGAAGCGTGGCGTATCGCATGAAGAAAAGGATATTCACTTCACGTTCACGGCAGTTGGTTGGTTGGTTCAGTCTATGACCTACTCAGAATATAGAGTTCAGCGTATACCCGACAGGGACAGCTATATTTTGACAGCTAAGGGTCACCACACACCTAGCGGTTTTCCTCGCGGAATTAGCGGAAGTAGCGGAAATTCATAGACAAAATGCTTAATTTGTCTATGGTAGCGGAAATTTGTCTATGGCTTCCATACAAAAAATCTGCTACCATAGATAAATTTCCCCTACCATAGACAAATTTCCGCTACTTCCGGTAATTCCGCGAGGAAAACCGCTAGGTGTGTGGCGACCCTAATACTATTATTTAAAGCGGTATTACACATTGCAACCTGCAGAGCCCAATCTCTCAGGTTGGAAGGTGTAATTGAATGTAGGGCCCGTAGGCAGCTGAAGGAGGGTAGGAAAAGGCAGGGTACACAACAGATTGGGCCCTGCAGGTTGCAATGTGTAATACCGCTTTTACTCTGTGGTGGCACTGTACATTTGTTTATTACCTTGCAACACCGTGCTGTGGCCGCTCCGAAACCGCAGAGACCACGTAAAACGTCAAGCCTTGCTTGAATTGCTTGACATTTTTGACATTGAGCATTGAGAGCTCGTTCGCCTTGCGATCAGCAAAGTAGTTAGCGAAATATTTCTAATTTTTTTTCTTTAAGTATTCGTTTTTAAAACATGGCAGAGTAAGTAAATTAATTAATTATTCAGAGAACAATTAACGTTATATACTATTTTTGAATTAATTTGTTTTATTAATTTTGTTTCAAAGCATGACTTGTACATAATATGAATTGTAAATGCTTTTGAATAGGTATTACTCGGTTAACTGTAATGTAGTTACTAAACTTTATATTTAAAATGCCTTATCATATTGTATGTTAGGACACTACTCAAATAATGTAACTTAATAAGGTTTCCGGCACCCTTCTGTTCTCAATGTCATTGCCTGTAAATCTGTTAATCATTAGTAGGCACTTAATGGCATAAGTAAAGGCTTTCATACTATGAAGGTTATCTGAAGGTGACTTCTATTTGATGAATGAAGTTCAATGGTAACAAGTATCCTATACAATATCTTTCTTAATAATTTAGAATGAAGAAAATAGTTATTATGCTTTATGAAACAAACTTATTTTTTAAATGTTGCTTGTTGCTGCTTGCAGACCAAAGGCTGACATTGCCCTCATTGGGTTGGCTGTCATGGGCCAGAATCTCATCCTCAACATGGACTCCAAAGGATTTGTTGTTTGTGCATTTAACAGAACAGTTGCAAAGGTATTGTGTTATTTAATAAATGAACTCTATTACTAATGTAATTGAACACATTTGCCGTGGCAACCACTCTGAGTCATCAAGACCATACTCACGGCACAGTTCTATACAGATACGAGTAAGTAGACTCTTATTGTTGTTTTCATGATAAATAACACATGAACATGCATTTTACAGGTGGATCAATTTCTGGCTAATGAAGCAAAAGGAACAAAAATTATTGGAGCTAAATCTTTAGAAGATATGGTTGCTAAACTGAAGAAGCCCAGAAAAGTTGTCATTTTAGTGAAAGGTAAAGTGTTCAAAAACAAAATTAATCAAATTAAAATTATGATTAGATGTGGCAAGGAGATGATAATTTTATATAATAATAATCCATATTAAATATAACATTATATTAAAATATTTTTGTTTCTATATAATTTAATTTAAAATTTAATCATAATCATAAATTTCAGTATTAAAACTTTTTTTATAAGATTATTATTAGAAGAAGAGAAGTAAGTAAAAATTGATACAAAAGTATGTACCTATGTTACAGCTGGTTCTGCAGTGGACGAATTTGTTTCAAAATTGGTGCCGCTATTAGAGAAAGGTGACATAATAATAGATGGAGGCAACTCCCAATACATGGACACACAGCGCTGGTGCAAGGAGCTGAAGCCCACTGGCATCCTCTATGTGGGAATGGGTGTAAGTTACATTTATTAACCTTTTGAACGCCAAGCATCGGACGAAAAAATCGTGCCTTCAGCGGTTATATTTTGTGTCAAACTGGCTATATTTTGGACGTGATATCACGTCCTGGCGCTGAGGGCACGACTTTCCGTCCGCGTGATTTGACGGCTTTGGCGGTCAAAGGGTTAATACTCTTCATGCAGGTATTCACTGTCCCAAATACCCACTCACTTAAGTCACCATTTGGTTAAATAATAGAAATCTTTAATGTATTCAAATTCATGCAGTATTTTAAGTTCAGGTTTATTTTTATATAAAATATAATGATCTTAATCATAAATTATATAAAATATAATGGTCTAAATGCTCTAAGGGAATGCAATAATTAGAAGTGTTATATTTCAAGGTAGGTAAATATGAATTAGTAATCATAGAAGTATACAAAGTTTCACTGATCTTGGATTTAAATCCCTTTAACCTTTTGACCGCTGTCCAACGTGAATGATACCTTCATATTTCAGAGTTCAAAATTGAAAGTTAAAATTTTTGCGCGCGGCGTTTAAAAATTTTAGATTTTTTGTTATTGCTATATTGACTTATATTGTGATTTTTAGACAATTTTAAAACTCATTATAGCACATGTTGATTATTTTCGAAAGCTAAACAGCCCATTAATTTACAATATTACTTACTTTAAGTTGTTTTGTAATAGCATTAAGTGTAAAAATATTACTTAATCATAATATTCATAATTCATCCTTATCATAAAAATAATTTTTAAAATATTTGAAAAATTGCTCCTAGCTTATAGAAAACATTAGACTTAGATTCAATTACTCAAAAAATGTCACCTGTCACCGAGATGTACGAAAATAAAATTCCTGAAATAAATAATTCTATATATTATATTAACTCATACGACCTTTTTATTTGAAGGCTTCGGTTTTCAAAATTAGTATGTATCAGGAGTTACAGGGAAATGACTTGTCCTTGTTATTTTTTTTAAGAAACGTATGATTGCTGTTTTGATATCTTATGAATTCAGCCCGTTCCGCTGATTCAGCCATTCTAGATAGATAGATCATTTATTGGTAAAAAATGATATTTTACATGTCAAAAGTCTTAAAATAGGTGACAATATTCAGAGATTATCTAATTGACACTTATTTATAATTAGTACAATTTAATTTACTCACACACAGTTTATTGCATTTCTGTGTAAAACTCATCAATTTTGTAGTATGCTTTATCTAGGAGTTGCTTTTTTAGATTACATACAAAAAATGTGGTCACTGGCAGAGTCAAGTATTGACTTCGGTAGTAAGTTATATAATTCTGAAGTGGTAAGACTTATCAGATCATCAGATATGAAATGTGTATTTGATGGTTTGTGGCAGGTGAGCGGAGGCGAGGACGGCGCGCGGTACGGTCCGTCCCTGATGCCGGGCGGGCACCCGGCTGCCTGGCCGCACGTCAAACCTATATTCCAGGTATGTATGATCGTAGGTCCAAACAGTCACTGTTAAATGACACTATCTAATCATTATCACGGTAATTTTATATTTATGAAATTCATGAAAAATCTCATATGATTGCAAATGATGAACAGAGATCAAAGTGGTCTACTACTGTGTATCTGTGTATTCGTATGTTAGATATCTAATAATTTGAATGATATTTTATATAATATGTTTACCTTAATAGAGAAATAAGTATGCCTAAGCGTCTTTCACACTGTTGCGGTTTCCGCATGCGGCGCCAGTGCGCGAGCAAGATAGCGCTCTGCGTGTGTATAGCGCTGCCACGCTTCCACAACACTGAAGCCGCATGCGGCTGCGGCTTCAGTGAGCTAATCGCCTTAGGTCTTCAATAGCTAAAAGTAAAAATAAAGTTAATCAACCAAGAAGCATGTTTGTTTCACACAAAATCTGAAGGGTACAGTCAGCATCAAAAATATGTAAACATTTCGGCACTTATGTCTGTGGGATAAGACTTAAATTCGTATACATATTATTGATGCTGACTGTACAAATCCGGGCTGGTCTACACTTGGAAAGTATTGAGTAATGTAACGATTTAAGACCTGGACAGGCATTTCTAGATTAAGCCAAAAAAAAGTCAATATCATGAAATATCAAGAGCTACAAACATTAGAAGAGAACAGAACGGCGATTACTCCGCCCACAAGAGCCACCTCTCCATATAAAAATTAAAACATTGACTCCCTTATTCATAAATGACTCTCGGGTTAGCTATGTTTTTTTCTTATCTGTCATTTTGACCGTTGTGTTTGTTAGAAACATGAGACGTTTGTTTAGAGTTTAGTTAGAAGGGGATTGGAACATAATAGATAAATAAAAAATAATAATAAAAGAATAGTGACGACAATGGTTTCTGTCCAGGCCATCTGCGCGAAGGCGAACAACGAGCCGTGCTGCGACTGGGTGGGCGAAGACGGCGCCGGTCACTTCGTCAAGATGGTCCACAACGGCATCGAGTACGGCGACATGCAGCTCATCTGCGAGGCCTACCATCTTATGAAAGATGTTTTAGGTACTTTTCTTCCTTAAAAGAACCTTCTTTTTCTTTTTTTGGACCGGCAATTCAAAGGACGCGGGCTTAAATCCCGTATGTTCTAGAGTTTTTAATTATAATAGAGATCTGTTTTCAATTTGCAGTACTTTTTTCCATCTAAACCCGTAAATACTTTATTTTACTGAGGCTGCTTATAAAGTAACTAAGGTCAGATGGGGTAAGGGAAACTTAGTTTACTTTGTAATGGGAAAGGGAAACATTATTAGAAATTCCATACATGTGTTCCCCTTACCCGCGGGTTCCATTTATCCCACCTCACCTGACCCTACCCTTCTGATATTACTAATCGGTCAATTTCACTGATGTTACACTATCATATTTAAAATCATGTCATGAAATTTTATTTCATCATATATAATATATCGGCTCCTTAGTGTTCCCAAAAATATTGAGGTATTAGAGTTGATAGAAACTTGCAAGTAGCATTCAACACACTATAAATGTATATATGGCTGCATTATTACAATTTTCAGGTATGGACCAAGGTGAAATGGCGCGTGTATTCGAGGAATGGAACAAAAGCGAACTGGACTCCTTCCTTATTGAAATCACAAGAGATATTCTTAACTTCAAGGATTCCGATGGTAAGGAATAATAAAAAAAAAGTGGTGGATATTTCAGCGAAATAGCTAAGAACTTGGCTAATAAGTAATTAGTTACTAATTTAGATTAGATTTGCGCTTTGACAATATTTTTTGGTAATAAGGCTGCTCTTTTCAACCGACTTCAAGGTTAGGTTCTTAATTTTTTTTATGTGTTTTCACCGATTATTCGAAGACGGCTGGACCGATTTGGAAAATTCTTTTTTCGTTTGAAAGAGTATTACTTCACAGTTGGTCCCATTGTCACCAGGTCCAGATCTGATGATGGGACCCTGGCGAAATCGAGGGAACTCTTCAACTATTATAAGCACACCTATAGTGATTTCAGTATTTTTTACAGCAACTCGGGCATTTCCACTTGGAAAAGCCGATCTTACGTGAAGTCGGTTCTTTTTTTGTTTAATATTATTAACCACAGAAAGTTGAAGTGTAAATAGGAATAGTGTCAATAGAATTGATCTTTTTTTTGATAGGTAAATACTTGCTGCCGAAGATCCGCGACTGCGCGGGCCAGAAGGGTACGGGCAAGTGGACGGGCATCAGTGCGCTTGAGTACGGCGTGCCGGTCACGCTCATCGGCGAGGCCGTGTTCGCGCGCTGCCTCTCCGCGCTCAAAGGTAACACAACCAAGGCAGTTCTAAGTTTCGCTAATAAATAAATCGGTGTCATCAATGTAGAGGTACGAGTATATCGTCAGGTGACAAGCAAAACTAAACAAGAAAAAGTAATTAAACGAAAATCAACCTTGTAATGTTGCCAGTATGGTTCATTATTGCTATGAACTTGAGTTAGGACTTAGCAGTGGCGTCGCGTCCACAGAACACGATCCCCATCGGCTTGCCTAACTTTCAAGCACCTCAGCCGTTGTTTTACAGCTCATTAAGAAATCATGGCCAAATTAAGGTCCGGCTTGCCTAAGAAAATGTTTGTCCCACCGCTACTGGTACTTAGTGAGTTTTGCTTGTTACCTGACGATATGTTGTGAGATATCTGTCTATGCTGGGATCTTTTGTGTTCACTGAAAGTTGGATTTATGCAACTGTGATTCAAGTTCAATGTTTTGTAAGCGCCATGTAAGTAACGTAATTCGCTGACCAATATAACAGGATTCTTACATTTTCAGCGTAGTTAAATTCAGACTTAAATTCAAATTTCAATTCGATAAAAGTGAAACATGGAAATATTAGGCCAGCGGTATGAAAATGTGGCAATTATGTTGCCATATGTTGCTATTGGGGCGCGGCACTGGAATAGACAGCTGAGAGAGGAGTCCACGTTGAACTGCGAAGTCCACTTCATTGTTTTCTGACTTGGCCCACGACAGTTCGCGTTGTCGTCACACCTTCGAACATAACCGAAAACAAAACGTGTTACAATAGGCATGATGATTTTTTTAATGCATGATACCAGTCGATTCGTTTTTTTGTGAGGATCAAATGTCTATATGGGGCCAATTGCCTTAAATCAACATAAAAGACAGAGAAGAGACTTAAATTCTGAGATTTGCATTTATTTCTCAAAACGCTCCTAACAAAATGATATGAAGCAGTGACGCCACGGCTTCATAGTTGCCATGTTTAAAGTATGGATAAATGATGAAATTGCTATTTTTACAGTGAAATGTTGCGTTTATGTATATGGTTGCTATACAATTTATGTCACAATAACATGTTAATAATCGAATAGTACCATTGGTTTTTTAAATTTCGTACTTTAACAAATCGAAAGAGTTTGGAATTTTGAATGTTTTAACCATTTCAATAGATTCTTTAAATGTTTACTTTGTTTGGATATTTTGATCATTTTGCATCCTATCAACTAAATTGTATTGCATACTTCAACATGTGTCACACACAACATCATCCTTTTATTGCAGAGGAGCGCGTGAAGGCGAGCAGCATCCTGCCGGGCGCGTCGAGCAAGTTCACGGGCGACAAGAAGGCTTTCCTCGAGCACCTCCGCAAGGCGCTCTACGCCAGCAAGATCATCTCGTACGCGCAAGGGTTCATGCTTCTGCGGGAGGCCGCTAAGGTAAACTTTTCACTAATAACCGTATAAGGCCATGTTAAAGTAAACGTCTTAGTGCTCAACATACTGATGACTTCATCATCATCAATTATTTAAGAGCTGGGCTCTTGTCGGTGGAGCAATTTCCATGTATGTCCTTTGCCTTCTCCTTGATAGCCTGATACGACACGACGTTTATTTTTTCCTTGACTTGATCCATGTATGCTATCCTTGGCTTTCCTGACTGATGTCTTATAGTTGTCACCTTCTTTGCTTATGACTTATGATTTGAAATGACATGTAGGGACCGTGACGAACACTCAGACGTCTCCTTTAGATTCCTAAATGTAGCATCTTAAAACGAAACTATATTCATCCTCGTATAGGCATTTGGCTAAATAGGTTTAAATGTTTTTTTAAAGCACTTATGAAATCCGTTTCATAAACATGCCTGCACGGCTAAAGAACATCGAACACCTTTTTGCGTATTCAATTATTTTGAGGTTTCATTTTATCACGTTATTACAAACGTCTTACGTTACGTCATTTCATAAAAGAGTAAGTAACTGATTTGACTAATAGTCATAATAAAAATAGCTTATTTGTTAATCCTTTCACCGCCAAGGCCGTTATACTCGCATGGAAAGTCGTGGCATCAGCGCCAGGACGTGATATCACGTCCAAAATATAACCTGTTTTCCTTCGCGCGCTGGCGCTGAGGGCACGATTTTTCCGTCAGATGCTTGGCGTTCAAAAGGTTAAACACTGTCTGTTTTGAGTAACAAATTGTGAGCAGCTTAGAAAGTCGTCGTAACAACGCGGTCGTTTGTGGCGCAGGTGCACCAGTGGAACCTGAACTACGGGAGCATCGCGCTCATGTGGCGCGGCGGCTGCATCATCAGGAGCGTGTTCCTCGGCAATATCAAGGTACATAAACTTCGTACATATTTACTTTTTCAACCGACTTCAAGATTTCGAAGGAGGAGTTTCTCAATTCGTCGGACTCTTGCCTAAGTGAAGTCTGTTCTTTTTTTGTTTGAAATTATTTAAATATTTGTGAATAAAAGTAAAAACTGCTATTAAAACCCTTGCCTTTGGCAATAGACACCACAGCCGCCGCACAGGGGATGCATCGTTCGAACCGCTCAGCTAATGCAAGGCCAGAGTGCTAATAAATATAGGCATTTAAATACGACAAAATAACCTTTATTGGTACATAACTTTTGTATTTATTTTCCTCGTAATACGTAGTCACATTATAGTGAAAAGCTGGTTTGATGAATTAAGCATAAATACACAGTTAAATGTCGACTCTTAAATATAAGGTCTCGTTGTATAATCGAGGTCGCGATTTATAAGGTAAAAAACTATTGATTTCACTGTTGGTGTGTTTCTTCTAGCACATATGATTCTTAAACAGAGGAGTAACTGATTTGTAGCGTATAAATTGCAAATTACCTTGCACTACCTACTTTGACCCCCTGCATAAAAAAGTGCTTAACGCTTATCTGAAAAAAGTTATGATATGATAACACATAAATATGATAATGCCATGTACATATTCGACATTGATTGATATTTGGGTGATTTGCAATTTATTTGTACATATAACGTGATATAACCTTTAATTTAATCTTTCTATTATTAATTCAATTTTGATAAAAAAGATATAAGTAGGTACAGTCTGCAGCAGAAGTAGCCAAGCGGGTTGAACCCCCTACTCGCTTAGCTACTTCTGCTGTTACTTGTACATTTATGGGTATTTGTCATAACAAAGCGGAACCAATTCAGCAAAGATTATATTTTAAGGTGTCAACAATATACTTGGGTAATATTTGGGCTAAGGAACAAGAGAGGTCCCTCGTCGTCAACACACTGGGTCCTCTTTGAGCTCTTTGGCAACCTTACTCACTAGCAGGAACACAACACGATGAGTAAGGTCTAGTGCTATTTGGCTGTGGTTTTCTGTAAGGTGGAGGTACTTCCCCAGTCTAGCTCTGCTCCAGATTTGAGCGAGATGACATTCGTTGTACCTCTCTTTTGGACGTACATAGTTTAAGGACCCGTGTCCGGACGTAGTTTAAGGTCATACCCCGGGTCCAAAGACCGTACTACGAGTATACAAGTAGGTACCTATGCTGTATTTTAATTAGTTTTCTTTTAGTGTCACTTGTAGATTAATTTATGATAAATTAAACACAATTTGTTTATCTCTTATGAATCTTATGATTCTAAACGGATTATATCGCGTATACTGAATTTTAAATTACATCCCGACGTTTCGAACACTTTACAGCGTTCGTGGTCACGGGTCGACTGGATGAAACGTCGGGATGTAATTTAAAATTCAGTAAACGCGATATAATCCGTTCAAAGTTGTTTTATTTCATGAATAACTATCGCGGCAACCGCAGAAGATATTACTTATGATTCTAATTAGCTAATACTTAGAAATTGCTGTCAGTTCATATCAAGACAATGTGAACTTGCATCACCAAATGTGACGAATGTGTTTCTTTTTTTCCTTGTATCATTTTAGGTATTATTTATTTATCTCATGTGTCAATATATTACACTAAATACTACACAAATTCATTTGGGTATAATTTTGCCTTATGCATTATTAAATCAGTCTGAGTACGAGTATCACTCTACATGACCTAAATGACATTGAGTTTAAGATAAGTTTGGCGAGTTATTTCAATGTCAAAGTCAAATGGTCATAAATTATACCTAAAGATTCAATTGAATAAGATATTCGCCAGTTCGCTTTTTGCTACACTGATAAAATTTCGTTAGGGGGGACCTACATAAGCTCGGCAGAACTAAATATGTTATGGGGATGTGTTATTATAATTGATCGAGAATTATACAGCGTAAATTAAACCGTCAATAAATATTTTTATAAAAATTTTTTAGCATCGTCAATAAATATTTTTTTAGCATAATATTCATAAGCAACGGGTCTAAGTATAGTGATATTCAAAATTGCATGGAAACGTGTCATTATAATGAATTCATTCATAAATTGTCCATGCAATTTTGAATCTAGGTGTACCCACGAAGTCGTAAGCATAATCTTATATTTATGTAAATCAATACCAGTACTCTCTAACAGTCGACTACAGAACTGTTTCCAGATCCTGCAATTGCAGTAGATTATTTTCTAATAAAATACTATGAACAGGACGCGTTCACAAAGAACCCGCAGCTGTCCAACTTGCTGCTGGACCCGTACTTCACCAAGCACATCGGCGCGTCGCAGGAGTCCCTGCGGCAGGTGGTGGCGCAGAGCGCGCTGGTGGGCGTGCCCGCGCCGGCCTTCGGCGCCGCCCTCGCCTTCTACGACGGCTACCGCTCCGGAGTGCTGCCCGCTAACCTGCTACAGGTAACTACACCGCGAGAACACAACTCAACCCCTTATTTAGCTCATAAACTTGCTGAAATAATCCCCGACGTATGGACTGCAATAAAACGGTGAGGTTTGGTTTTCCAAATGTTCATCATTCATCAATGAAAAAATGTTCGTAATTGTCGGGAACTACCTACAAATTAGAACAAATCTGATTTGCACCATTTCTATAAAATTTGAGTATCATGTTTTAATCATTTACGTTATATCAATTTTATCGAACGAGCGGAGCGAGTTCTTACAAAGAACTTCTGGCTACTGGGACGTGTCGGCAAATCGATGGCTTTTTGACTTTGAGAGTTTGGTCGACAATAACTTGAGTAACGTTTTCTTGGTCTTTGTGAAATTTAATGGGGTTGCAGCAGAGATACATATAATTTGAGAGTTTGTTGTGTTGTGTTGTTGTTTGACCAGGATCTATCCAGGGGTTATGGAGCTAGAAGGCGCGAAACAATCATCAGACGAGTCCTATTATATTGGTCAGCTTGTTTGCAAGTAAATCGCGAGTTGTCAGTTTGAGGCGGACTACTAGTTACTGTTAAAAGTAATGTTAGAACAGCAGCTTGCTGATAGACTTAGGGCCGGTTGCACCAAACTGTCTGTGAACATAAACGTAATCGTAAAAAAATCTTGTATGAAAAGTTTGACAGTTTTCTATGGGACGACAGCTCCGTCGCCATATTTAACGTTGATGAGTCTGTTAATTGTGCGTGGTGCAACCCACCCTTATACTAAACTGTTACGGTGTACCCTACCACCTGGGTCGCGTTTCACTTAAGCTACTAACCTGTATTGGTTGTTTCATCTCTTTCCGGCAAATACCGCTACTTAACGGACGGAACTTTCCGGCATAATCCCGGTGGTGCTAGTTATTTAGTATTATTACTCGGCCATAATTTACTTTAGGCTTTAGTTCCAAGAGCCCCGCGAGCACCTCAGCCACATCAATAGTATATTCTCCACATGTGCACCGCCTAGTTAGAGCTCATGTGTTTCAGGCCCAGCGCGACTATTTCGGCGCGCACACTTATGAGCTGGCCGCCAAGCCGGGCGAGTACATCCACACCAACTGGACCGGCCACGGCGGCAACGTGTCCGCATCTACCTACAGCACATAGACTTGTATCGCGACTGCTCTCTAAAGTGGTATTATGAAATATATAAGAGTAAAATGACACCAGTTTCAATGAGTATTTTGCCACACAAGCATTTAGCGTTCAAATGTAAAATGAAACTGTACTGTATGTAATTCAGAATACGACTATAAAGTGTATACAATTCTATAAAGTGCATTATCGTTTGTTTAATATTTGAAACAAGAAGAAATCTACTCTATTCTGGTTTCGATAACGTTCAAAATCCACGGACTGAATTTTTCAGGATGGTCTATCATTTTATTTTTATAACGCTTTTAATATAAGGACAAATTTAATAATGGATACCTTTAAAATATAATCACTAATCACTAAGTTTGGTACATTGCAAGTGCTAATTTCGTCAGCTTTGAGGACCTGCAAAAATGACGAGATCGGCATTCAATACACCTGACGAACTTATCAATACCTTCATTTTGTTACATTTATTTCGTAATATTGTTAAATGTGGGTATTGAAGTAAATCTAAGCAGAATGTTTATTTGTGGACAATTTTGTGTCTTCTAAATCGTATTCGATCAATAAGTACAAACGTTTTTGTTATTAATTACAATCATTCCTATTTATAACATTCCTTTGTCAGACACAAACTGACACTATCGTTACGTTATTATAATAATATGGTGAATGGTAAATCATGAAATGGGGCGATAAAAACGTAAAATGTCATTGTGATAAGATAGCTTATTGTGTCTTGCTTGAGATGAGACTCATTAAGTGATGTAGTGCTTCCTATATAATGTTTTTGAATAAATATATTTTATTACGAAATGGTGTTTTTTTTTTAATGTATTACCTTACCAGTCTTACCACCGATATGTAATAAAGAACGAGATACACAATCGGTCCAAAAAAGCCCACAATAGCGCTGTAAGAACGACTCGTACAGCACTTTCTCTGACAGCCTTATTATGGTGGTAAAAACACAAAATATTAAAACTTGAGTTATTGCGTTTTGATGAAGACTTCAGGTATACTTCAGGCTTCGTTTTGACACATTTTAGTTAGTATCATGACACGACGATAGAAAAACCAAATAAAAACTGGCTCATTTAGATTAGGGGCTATTCATAAATTAAGGGAACGTACCCAAACTACGTGACACGTGACCCATTTTTTTCAGTTTTTGACCCCCTCCCCCCCTCGGTGACCATCCGTAGTAATTACCGAGACCCCCCCCTCGCCCCTATTTGTCACGTAGTAAAACTCACACATATGGTTTAGAGTGATGTTTTGGAGATAGCAAGCAAAAAAACATATTTTGGCATACTTATTGCCTTTTATTAATACGACACTGGTCGCGTGACTACTAAGGTGAAAAGTTGTATGTGTCACACGAGAGGAAAGTTTTTTTTACATCTCGTGTTCAGGAGATCCCTCGCTACGCTCCAGATTCAAACTTAGAATCAACACTCGCAAGAAAAACCTACTTTCCTCGGATGCGAGACGCGCTCTCATTTCTATCGGAAAAAGTCTGCCGTTTTTTGCGGGGGAGGGGAAATTCAAATGTATGCGAAACGTCAAAATAGCCACGTCAAATAAACGTCAGTCCATACAATGAGTATGACCACTGGTCATACTCATTCCGCAGAGGGGAACGCCTGTCAATGGCTACTCCGATTGGTTTAAAGCTCTAAGGGTTGGAAAGTCTAAGGAGACAAATGAACATAAAGCTCTATTTATGCAAATGAACGAAAAAAAACGACGATGCAACCTACTTGTTGAAAGGAACTCCTAGTCTTACCCTTGTATAGAAATCAGATAGAAATATAATAACAATTGTCATCCATAAATGTCATCACATGCAAATCTTTGTCAATAGTGTTTCTTAGTAAACAATCTTTCGAACTTTTCAATATAAAGGCAATTTTGTTGTTTCAGTGGTAAAATCGGGATGAAATCAGGAATATTATGACAACTAACTTGGTAACGCATTTTCATGTCACTGGGTTTTATCAAATTTCACTGTTGATATTATGTACAGTCGACTATAAAGAGAGATGTATTCAGTTTTGGACCTTGTTACAAGAAGGCACTCAAAAATATCTGAACATGCACTTTATCGCCTCGACAATAGAGGCGTTGTTCAGATATTTGTCACCACCTTGGCCGCTCCGATATATCTGATGGAGACTGTACAGCGCAATAAGGTGAAAAAGTGGATTACATATTTTGTAGTCGACTGTACAGTAAAAGAAGGAGTTTATCCGTGAATAAATGTGTGAGATTTTAAGTAGGAAGGGGAACTTTTTTACCTTGGATAAATTGTACCGACCTAGGTACAATGGATTTTTCTCGAAACCCACTGGTTCTTTTAAAATATCCATTAATATTTGACCTATATCTATATGCCACTTTTACCCCTTTTTAGGGTTCTGTAGTTTATTTGTGGCCAACCCAATAAAAATAGCAATTTTATTAGAGGATACTTAAACAACGGGAAAACACGAATTTAGGACCTAAAAGTAAATAGGTATTCTTGATTTAGGTTTCGGCTTATTGTTTTGTCATCCAAATGTATTCAAGCAATTTAGTCTATTTTTAGGGTTCAGTAGCCAAATGGCAAAAAACAGAACCCTTATGGATTCGACAAGTCTGTCTGTCTGTCTGTCCGTCCGTATGTCACAGCCGTTTTACTCGGAAACTATAAGTCTTTATGAAATTTTAAAGTTAGGTGTATTTTAGGTATAAAGAACTTTATTATTATTACTCATAAAGAACAAAAATTCACTTACAATGAGCTTGGTGATAAGGTGCTTCCTCCAGATATGTTTGAGTACCGTGGCCGATCCAATATATCTGATGGCGACTGTACCTAATACAAACAGGTAAATTCACAAGAGCTGGCGCCGAATGTCTCTAAAAATTATAAGTGTTCGATATAATTAAAGTTCATGCTGCGCTTTCATGATTTCAAACTTTACTTGTATTGTATGTACTTGTTGAATATTAAGATACATATACCGGACTGATAGTTGTGACATTCGTAGGTAGGTAAGCATTTTACATAAGTTATGTAACATAACCTACACCCTTAGATGACCTGCGACGATTTTTATTTGCAGACTAGTCTTCGGGTAGACTACAAACTCCACATAGACAATGGGGCTCGGAGTCGTTCTGGCGACAGCGCTGTTCGTGTTGTGGGCTCCTTGTCTGGCTGATGGGTGTTGCCCGGCGCCGGGCCCGGTGTATGCAAGAGACAGGAAAAAACGAATCTTTTCGATCTCAAAAAGATGTTACCCGACAAAAAATTGAATAAATTTGTATTTTGATGAAAGTTGTAGTTATAGTCAATGATTTTTTACTATTAGTAGATAGGTTAAGTACCTACTCAAGTATTTCATTTTATGTTTGACATAATGACTAGGTGGGTAGGAACGGTGGGCCAAAAAGGCTACTGAATGGGCCCCGCAGGAGGGCCGGAGTAGAGGCAGACCGAAAAAGAGATGGCAGGACGACCTGGATGCCTTTTGTAGCGACTGGCGGGAACATGCACCAGGCCGTGACGAGTGGCGGAAAAGAGGGGAGGCCTTTGCCCAGCAGTGGGACACAACATAGGCTATATATAATAATATATAATATAATGACTAGGTACAACTCAAAATTATATTTCATAATTCAAAAGAGCGACCTAAATATAGCCATAAAGTAAGAGGAAATGTCATCTGCTCTGGTACGCTAGTCGTTACTAGATGGAGTAGCAGAGCAGATGACATTTCCTCTTACATTTTGGCTGTCTTTAGGTCGCTCTGGACTAGATGGCGCTAAAGACTTGGAGCCTCAACATGTTCTTAAGACTATTGCCGTCTATTATATTATATCCTGAAGACTATATGTTAATATTATAAAAGTATTTCCGTTTATTTATTCTTTTTCTTAGATTAGGCCATTTTACAAGATGAATATAATAGTAAAATAAAATACAGCATACAATAATAATTTAAACACATTATAAAAAAACCTAACGTAGGGTGCCACCGGCAACGGTGCAAGGCCCAGGCTGCCGGCCGCAGAGAGAGGAACCTTCGGACTATGCACGCCGTGTCCAGGATTACTTACCGAACGAACTTACGAACTTATGCTATATTGCTTAAAAAGTATAAACTCAATTTGTATAATTTTGTAAGGCATAAATTATAGTAAGTATAACGTACGAAATGTATAATATCAAAATGTATGATTGCATAATGTATAATGTGCTTTGCATATAATATCGTTTACTATAATTATAAATTGAAATAATGATGAAATAATATAATAAACAAAACAACTAACATATTCCAAATATAAGCGACTACCTACGAGGCAAATTATTCCGAAAGCATATCCTAATCAAGTCGATCCCAACCAAGTTTTTTTGGTTATAATTTGTTTCTGTGAGAGGTCGCAGCCGTGCAGTTCTTACTTAACCTAAACTACTTTTCTGGTAGCAGTTTATATCTATGGGGAGGGGGGGGGGGGCGCAGTGACTCTTCTGCTAAGTGTTTATTTCTGTGGGGGTCGCAGCTCTAATCTAACCTAACCAACTTTTCTAGTAGTAGTGTGTCTATAAGGGGTCGCAGTTCTAACCTAACCTACTTTTCTGGTAGCAGTATGTCTGTGAAGGGTCGCAGTTCTAACCTAACCTAACCTGCTTTTCTAGTAGCAGTATGTCTGTGGGGGTCGCCATTTTAACCTAACCTAACCAACTTTTCTGGTAGTAATATGTCTATGAGGGGTCGCAGTTTGAACCTAACCTAACCTACTTTTCTGGGAGCAGTATGTCTGTGGGAGATCGCAGTTCTAACCTAACCTAACCTACTTTTCTGGTAGCGGTATGTCTGTGAGGGGTCGCAGGTCTAACCTAACCTAACCTACTTTTGTGGTAGCAGTATGTCTGTGGGAAGTCGCAGTTCTAACCTAACCTAACCTACTTTTCTGGTAGCAATATGTATGTGGGAGGTCGCAGTTCTAACCTAACCTACTTTTCTGGTAGCAGTATGTCTGTGAGAGGTCGCAGTTCTAACCTAACCTACTTCTGGTAGCAATACTATTGGTAGCTGAGGGTTGTAATGCTGAGGTTTATTCAGGTTGTTATTTGAGATGTAATAACACGTTGTTTTAGGTTATATATGTAATGAAGATTATATAAAATGGAGTTAGTTAAAATACCTGTTATATGAAACAACTGTATATTTTATTTATGTTATATTACTTTTAACGTATACTAATTGAAAATAGACATTTAGTGCATTATATTTAACGTTATTAATGTTATTATACGTTTTGAACGTTTGTAAACTGAAATTACACAAAAAGTTCGTATTCATTACGTTACGCACCCAGCGTGGCACGACCATTTTCGAGAACTGGCGCAGGTGTGTACTTGTAGTACGGCACTTCGTGGTCCACAAGACCGTATAGAAGAGCAAGCTGCTGGTGTATAAACCTGGATACGAGGTTATGTCTGTGCAAGTACTCGCCGTTAGCAGGATGGGAACAAGTTATTATAAAAATTATTATTATTTAGGTATCCATATAAGTTACAGTACTTAACTATTTTTAGCCCTTTTTGGACCTTCGCAGTTTTCGGGGTTTGTGAAATGAAAGATGGCAGGATGGCACTAGTACCTTGGCCTTAAATACGGAAACACGATTTTTTGTATCCTATTCTTGGAAATAACCATCTAAACTTTCTGGAATCCACACAAAAGCTTGAATTTACAACGATTTTTTGAACCCGCCTACTTATATTTATCCCAAAAAGGTAAATAAAACACGAATTAATATTATTGATCGTAATATTTATATCACAAGCAACCATTGATAATACTATCTCACGGAGATTTTTTTTTACTAGAAACAAGTAAAAAAAAAGTAATTTCCAGAACAAGTAAACGTTTACTAAAAACAAGTAAACCCTTTCCTTGTTTTTAGTAAAGTTTACTTGTTTTTTGAAAAGTTTACTTGTTTTTAGTAAACTTTTACTTGTTTTTAGTAAACGTTTCCTTGTTTTTAGTAAACGTTTACTTGTCCTAGGAATTACTATTTTTACTAGAAACATCTAGTAAAAAAAATATCAGTGCTGCAATGAACATTGAGAACGGCTACACATTAATAAGTAACATTTATCATAATAAGGTAAGATGTCATCAACGTAAAACATGAGCCACACTGCCGCATATACAGGATGATTCAGTAGACGTGAGCAGGATTAACACTACGGATTGAGTCAATAACAAGCTATTGTTTGATACCAGTATAAGCGCTATTTTTTTTTGTTTTTGTAGGGTGACCATGATTACAGAGGACAAAATTTCTACGTAACTAAGAATAATAATTTTAAACGAAAAAAGAACGACTTCACTTAGGATCCGCTTTTTAAGTGGAAATGCCTCCTGCTAAGCTACTGAAATCACTATAGGTGTACTTATAATAGTTGAAGAGTTCTCTCGATTTCTCCAGGATCCCGTCATCAGATCCGGACCTGGTGGAAATGGGACCAACTCTTTCAAACAAAAATATAATTTTCCAAATCGGTCCAGCCGTTCTTCTAATAATCGGTGAACATACATAAAAAAAATAGCAAAAAAACAAGCAAAGATCCCGACGAATTGAGAACCTCCTCCTTCGAAATCTTGAAGTCGGTTGAAAATCGTTAGGTATTGTTTCACTTAAACATCATGGCGGCCGATTCATTATCATTAAGTAAGTATGTAGGGTTGTTCCTACTCACGTATCCTGAATCAGCCTGTATTATGTTAATTCTCATAGATTATGTATGTCTCACCGGTCCCGTCAATTTCGTTTTTTACATTAATAGGGTTATAGATCATGGACGAATAAAACAATATGACTGCTATGTCTAAGTTCACTTAATCTTTTTCGCATACGGCTTGGCTACTACATCGCGGACCCGTCGGCGGTGAGCGGCGCGGCGAAAACGAGCCACGGCAGACATGCCACATACCTACTAGCGGCGGCGGCGGCGGCGGCGGTGGCGACGGCGACGGCGACGGCGACGAGCGGGAGGGACGTAATTAGTGAACGGATAAGATGCGTCATCATCATCATTCATCAAAAATATAACGTTGATGATTGATTCAGTCTTTCCAAACTCGACACTCTTTTAGTCAACTTGTTTTAGCTCAGCAACTAGAAATTTTAATTTTTTTTTATTGAAATTAATTTAATTTTATGATCTACATAGCCGGCTTGTTCAACATTTCGGCAAACAAAGCTTTTATAATTTCATCTTGAAACATTCAGAAATGAAATCTTTGTATCGGCGTCGGCGTCGCCGCCCAATCCCTCCGCACCAGTTCGCTGAACACGCCGCCCTGAAGTCGTGGCATCCGTCGCGCGATGTTTTTGTTATGACGCGCAAAGTTGTAGATAGGCCTTTACGATTAATTAGTTTTGAGTCTTCTATTTTGGTATAGTATGGTGTCAACTAGTGAAACCATTTTTGACCATTTTGTTATGCGCTTAGATACATTTCTGTTTTCAGGTTCGGCCACAATCGAACGGAAGTTCAGTTACTTTTGAGCAGAGGTCAAGGAGCTGAACAAATGCATGGCATCGAGACCTGTTGAGTTACTGACGTCATAGATGGGGCTCCTGAAATTTCAGTCTTCTTGTTTTATTTGTTCATGCGTTAGACCAGAGACTATAGTCTCTGGTTAGATAGAATATGACACTGATAAGTTTAGACACTTAACGATATCTACTACGAAGACGGGAATACATATATTTATCGTAAACACATGTTCTATCTATTTCTGCAGGAAAATAAGAACATACTTACATACTAAACATTTAGAGTTTCATTATGGGTTACCTGTAACATTTATTGGAACATTTAAAATTCATGTCCAGAATCAGGAGTAACTACCTAGAATAGGTTCGTAATGTATAGGTAATTAATTAGTGATGCAATATTTATGAATAGTCCTTTTACGTACAAAAAATTACGAATATTGAGGTACAAACTTAAATTTCCACTAACAGGTACTAGGTACAGTCGACGTCAAGTAAACATATCTTTGAAGCCGACTGTACCTATTGTTTTCCTTGCTGTAACTGTGGGGGTTATGTAAACATTTTTACGTTTGGCGCTGTAATTTTCCATATATAACTGTACAAAACAATGTAACTACAAAAAGTACCAATACTTACTATTTTAATATTCAGCGAATACGAATAAGTATTTAGTAAAAGCGTGCACACTCGGCGAATACGAATATTCGTAAAAACTTTCATATTCGGCGAATAGTAGGTAATATTCGTATTCCTTGCATCACTAATTTTAATATTCAATCTCAGTTAGGTAGATACATAAGGTAGTATTTTTATAAGATGTCGGAATCTTACTATTTGGGACTTTACATATAGCCCCGTTATATTTAACACCAGAAATCGCTAATATCCTAACCTAACGGCTAGTTCTTATTTTTGTATATGTTATGTTGTTAAGATCATTAAAGCTTCGAAAGCCCTGTGCTAACTTTGCAGCACTCGAAAAGCCGCGAAATTTTCCCACTTGTTTTGGTATTCTCAATATAAGTCCTTAATTATATAAGATTCCGATATCTTAAAAAAATATTATATTCTATACCTATATTTCCTACACCTACCATATGGAATATTCCAGTGTAATTTCAATTGGTATATTTAATTCAGAAATATTAAAACTACGTATATAGCATGGCATTATGACATTGATGAGTGATGACTATTTGTAGGAATAATTCGGAGAAAAGGAGAAATTCAGCTAGATAATTTTGAAAACCGAGAAACGTATATATCGTATTTACTTATATGGCCGCACTGTTTTCGGTTGTCAGCGAAATTACAACTACTTACAGTTTCTGGTGTAGTAGCATTTTATTAATAATACCATACAAATGAGATAATAGGGACTATACCTATAACACTTTATACTTTTGTACCTAGTTACCCAAGCGCAGAATAAATTAATGTCATGCTTAAAAAATTAAGTTAAAAAAATACTACGATTATGATTGATGATACCAAATAATAAATAATTTTGCACTTTAACGGTTTTTAAGAGGTTAAGAATTCATTTCGTCTACTAATACTTTATTACATAATTGCGTAATAGAGAATAATAGTAATAAATTAATAATCAATAAATATTTATACAAATGCTTAGTGCTGCATGGTTTCGTCATTCATCATAATGTTTTAAAAGAAAAAACGACTTGAACCAAAAAATATATCATATAAATTATTTAAGAGGTACATACTTACTGATCAAAACTTTTTGGATTGAGAAAAACGTAAAATAAAAATAAATCTGGAAGGAATTATTTACAGCTGAACATAATTACATGGGGTTCCAATCTGTAGCGTTTGAGGGCCTCTATCATTGGTCATCATTGGATCAAAACTGAACGCAACACCGAGTACTTACTTAAAACAGCTATCCTAGATATAAGTATCTACTCGTTTAAATATTTTTTCCCAAATCAGTTCATGGATACAACATTCGTCAATGTTACTCTACAGTTAGGCCTATCTATCTCATTACAAATCATGCAATGGGCTAAAACCCATAAAACGACATAAACGTGCCTTCCGCTTCAGGAACCCGCTAGACGGGCTCTCCGTGTGTAGCGGATTCCCGCTACAAAGTGGGAAAACGCTGGAGTCGGCTACGAGCGTAGCGCGTAGCGAACTGCTGTACGAAAAGTGTTAAAATATTTGTACACAGTATTTTTTCATTGTGGGTAGATACAAACAGGTAGATAAAAACGTTCTAGCTTGGTATAGCAGTAAGAAGGTATCTGTAGTTAGTTTCATACAATAGGTTGATCATCAGTATAATATTACTAGTATCTTAATACCTTGCCTACTAAGTACCCCAGTTTTACTACAATATCGTTTCTACTACAATATTATTTGCCTGAATCTACAGATTACGCATTGAACCTAAAAATTCAGTAAGACACAATCTCTATTTGGTATAAATAAAATAAAGGTATAGATATAATGGTTAGTTTCTAGAGTTTTTGTATAACGTATACTTAACATTTCAATTTATTATTTAGCGTAAATATTAGTGTCTAATTACAACTAGAACTCTTAAACGTTAAGTACCTAACTTTAGCTTAGTTATCTACCTAGAAAACGAGTCAATCGGAGACTCGATCACAACGAAGAAGTGTATGTAGTCAAAATTCGTAGTTAATTAGGTAGTACAGTACATATAGAGTGACATACTGTAAGGAGTAATCTGATAGCTCTTGGCCTATACGCATACACATTTTGTATAGCTGGAGCTGTCAAATTACTTCATTCAATTAAAAATACCACTTTACACTTAAGTATGCGTTAATACACAAATTATATTATTTCATTTAAATGTGACATTTTGTGATAATGGTTATCATGTAATAAAACTAATAAATATATTAATTTAGTTAATGCTATAAATAATTATTAGTAGACTGAGAAAGTCTGGTAAATCCACGGGCATATTTTAGATACCTACATACAAAGTCACATATTGTATTATCATATATTCATTATCAACCACTATAAGAATCAACAGGCACAATACATTTCTTTAATATATAATGATACGTAAATAGTTAAAATAAATCGAAACATTATTTTTAAACACAATGTGTTTTCCTAGCTTACAATAATAACATTTAAAAATCCCTTGAGAATAGAAAAGTTTTTTTTAAAGTTCGCTATTAAATAATTTAAATATATTATATCTAAGTATACGGAACTACGAGAATCTCGGATAAACAGACTATAGATAGGTTTGACTGAAGTTTAGTTAATGATGAGTCAAGTAAGGTGTAAGAACGGATATTTCGGTTGATCTTAAGACTGGGGCGACCGTACAGTGGCGCCCTCGTTAGGGGGATTGTGTTTCTTAATAAACTATTCAATTTATCTATAATCCACCATGTTAAGTTGTAGTCCTACTAATTCCGCAACTTATGATCTATGTGATACAGTTGTATATTACTTATTTTTGGCTTTATCACCTAAACGGAAAAAAGTGGCCGTTTGCCGTTTAGGTAATGAATTAATGAATGAAGCAAAAAATACGCAAAATGAAACTACATAAGACGTAACAAAGACCAAAAGTAGCGGAATCAGTAGGACTACCACTTAACACTGAGGGATTATACAGAAATTGATTAGTTTACTAGGAAATGCTATCCCCCAATGAGGGCGCCCCTGGACGGCCGAGTCGACATAGTCTTAAACACAATCTAGCTTTAATAAAGTATGTCATACTTAAAAGGATATTCAGTAGATCTTTCGTTCTTGTTTCTTTCTCACGAGAATTTCCCAGTTGGGTGATAGTATCTATGTTAGTTCCAACCCGGCTATAGTACAGTCAGCAGCAGAAGTAGGTAGCTAAGCATTTGAGGTGTTCAAAATGATCTTGGCACGACTTTATTGTTAAGAAAATAAGAGCGTGGTAGGTAAGGTTATTGTGAACCTCAACCGCTATACTACTTATGTTATGCTACCTACTGACTGTACAGTCTGCTCTCAATTAAGTTGGAAGCGGTCACGAGACGGTATGTGTATGGCACGGTTACCAGTTTCCTAAAGGCTGGTCCCTTTTTCGGCGTTGTATTGGCTCCTGCGATAATTGACAAAGTCGCACAGTTGGAGTCTATAACTTTCACCACGGTCACAAAAATACAAGTGTTTTCGTTGGCTGTTACAAATGTAAAACTATCTAAATTTAAGTTCTCACTCTGCCCTTCGGGCTATCACATTAACGAAGACAGCACCATTTGTAAAGCCATTGACAACAACGCGATGTGCGTGTTTTCTTCTTGCTTCAGTCTTTCGACTTGGCGCGGCGTCATTCCGCCTGCTTGTCCTTGCGGCGGCTGCTCTCACTCTTGCTGCTTCCCTTGTTCCTGTGTCCAATAGATGCTCTTATTAATATTACAAATAAATTATATCTAAAGTTACATTGGATTTCGACTAAATCGCTTCTAAACGTGCTATTGTTGGTGATAAGTATGTAGATAAATACATGTATCTGCACTACTCTACATAAAATTCGTATTGCATAGGCAATCGAGAGGCTGCGGCTTAACTAGACGTCACTGGTTCGCATCTACATCGCGGTTACGAAACGCAAATATGCCATTTACAAAGCATGGAGCTGGAACAGTTCTAAGGGAACGGAAGGCGCAGGATGAGTAAACTACTATAAGTTAACTTAATATAATATCTTGCCTTGTAAATGTCATCACCCTCCAGCCTCTTATGTGTCATCCCTCGATTTTGGAGTGCCAACCGCCCGAGCTGAAGAATGAACTGATAGAAGAGTTTTTGCCATTTAAATTCAGTCATGGCCTTCAGAGGTTCTCAGAAAGTAATCTTGAGTAAATGTAAGTAACAGGTAATAGATAAAAACTACTAGATAAATTGCAGGGGACACAAAACGTAATTTTTAGAGCTGTCATTCAGAATTAAGTAGATAGTCACAAGGATACATTTTATGGGGGGATTGGTAGAGTTTATAAATAAAATAAATAAATAAAGTCGCTTTATTTCAGAAACAAGTCCATATAAAAATACAGTAAAAGTAAGTACCTAAATAGTGCACTAAATATTTTTATAGATGACAAATGCGCTTGTGACGCCTCTGTAGTTGCTTGCAAGTGTCCATATACTAGTAGGCATCGCGTCGATGTCACAAGCATGTTAATCATAAGTTTTACTCGTGTAGGTAGTGTAGGTACCTAATAATGCCAGTAAGAAAACCGCTTTCCCGATAAAATTATGAAAACTGAAAAACCGTTACAAGATTTATCTTACCTGCTGCTAATCAAATGTTTTGACTTCTTTTCCTTCTCCGTACTTGTACTTGGAACTATGATGGGATTGACCGCGCCTTGTTCGTTCTAAAACAGAGATAAGATGTTTCGAATAAAGGGTGGGTAGCTGGAAAGTATTCTGAACTTAATGGAACCTTAACGGATTGTTTGGGGTAGATACACTGGAAAAACTAGCCTGTGCTGACTTGAAAGGGGTCCACAACCTCAATATTTATTGTTTTTAGTTTTTCGCTCATATCTCACTTTCTGCTCATACGTTGTATGACAAAGTTGAAGAGCATTAAGTTTATTTTCTAAAAGATCAAAGCTACTAAGCGTCACTACTTACCGTTACCCGGGGAGCAGCGGTGGAAGTGGACGGCCCCGGCTGCGGCTCGGGCTGCTGCTGCTGCTGCGACTGGCTGTGCACGTGGCCCATCTTCGACAGCGGGGGGTACTTGAACGAGTCCGAGAAAGCCATGCCGCGCCTCAACGCAGCCCTGAAAATACGATCGCTTGCAATACTTACGTTTCTCATTACTGCCACGATGGCGTGATTGTGCTAAGTATGAATATTCCATTGGGCTCAAAGCTTATCAATGTTTATGTTATGACGCAAAAACGTGATATAATCGATTTGTTACTCTCTAAATCGCGTGATAGCTATAAAAAGCAAGAGCTTGAATTATTTATCTATACTATACCATACCTATATACAATATAATGATTAATTTAGTGAGTAGTATAAATTCTGCTCACGTTTCTGAGGACGAATATTAATCGATTATTTTTGGGACCCGAACAATATTTGTACTAACGCATAAAAAAGGCTAAACGCTAGACAGGTTTTCGTACCTAGTTGGGCTTGGAGGCGGATAGCTGGTGCCCCTGTGGTCGGGGCTCAGGTATTGGTGATGTTGCGTGGCCGAAAGTCGATTTCGTTGTAGCAACTCCTGATGAGATTGGTAAAGCTTTTCTGACGCCGTTTGAGGAGTTGGCCTGCGGAACATTGCAATAAGTACTTAATTTATAATTATATGCAGGTCTAGCCATGTGTATAGATTAGAAGACGCGCCTGCTTCTGTAGTTAGTCATAAACGTATAAATGCCTCTGCCATCTTCTGTCCTGTCGAACTAGGACGGTTTGTTCGCAGCAACTAAGATGTAAGAAACCGGCCAAGTGCGAGTCGGACTCTACGAAGAACCCTTCGGAACCCCGTACCATAATCTATAAAAACGGAAAAAAATCATGTCTGTTGTATGGGAGCCCCCATAAATACTTATTCTATTCTGTTTTTTAGTATTTTTTGTTACAGCAGCAATAGAAATACACCAGGTGTGAAATTTTCAAATGTCCATTTATCACGGTTCATAAGATACGCAAAAAATCACGTGTATTGTATGGCAAGCTCCTTAAATATTGATATCATTAAGATTTTTAGTATTTGTTGTTATAGCGGCAACAGAAATACATAATATGTGAAAATTTTAACTGTCTAACTATCACGGTTCATGAGATACAGCCTGGTAACAGACGGACAGACAGACAGACAGACGGACGAACAGCGGAGTCTTAGTAATAGGGTCCCTTTGGGTACGGAACCCTAAAATAGAGCTGACGTACGGAGGCCGTGCAGGCGGCGAGGACGGGTCTATGGTGAGGTCGGGCAGGCTGTGCACGAGCGCCAGCACGCCGCTTTGTGGCTGCACTCGCAGCGTGTTGTGCGCGGCCGCGGCGCTGGTGCTGCGCAGCGGCAGCCGTACCGACGCTGGCGGTCCCTACATTAATACAACAGGCATGAGTCTACAACATAATATACATAGAAAAAAACATACTGTAATGAGTTATTAATAAGTTATTTAGATTTTTTTATAATACAAGTAAAGCTTTCAACGCTGACTATAGGTAAGTACTTCTTGCAAAAGTTATCTACCTCCTGCTCAATGAGATGATTCTAACAAACCCAAACACTATGAGATCCCATTGTTTTTTCTCAGAGTTTTTGACCACCTTCGGTCACGATTATTAGACCAGCTTCATGTCATGTACTAGGTACATATATACGCGTATAAAATTTCAGCTCAATCGGAAACCAGGAAGTGGGTCAAATTTAACTTGTAAGATTTGATTACATAAATTAAAACAGACAACGAGACACGTAAAACGAAATAAAACCTTGTAAAAAATTACAATATTATACTATAATCATAATATTAATTGTTTAACTATCCCTATTTATTGTCACAATTTGCATAACTACCCATTACCCATGAAACATATTTCATTATGATTGTTTAGAAGCAACACACACTTGAGCGAAATTCCACTACATATGTGTGTTTTGCGCCTTAAGGTAAATGTTCAACGCAACATCCACATAAAAAAATCAATAAATGTATAAAAGTTTTATCTTTTTTGTAAAGATTATGCAGTAAACGTTACCTATAATTATCCTTTTTCACGGCTCATACGTATTTTTACGATATTTATGAAATGTCTACGATATATATTGCCGCAGCCGCACGGCTTCTGCTCATATTTATGAAATATCGTGATATTGATTGATCGTCTAGTCTAGTATGATGATGGATGACAAGATTTTATACATAAATCTAGATTTCTGGACAAACTCCGTATGGCAGTTTGCGATAAATATTGACATCTGTCGATATACTAAACTACAGGTACAATAAATACTACTATATGTTGTACATAATACGTATCGCAACAGCAATGAAGACGGACCAATTGGACACGACTGCACTACGAAACACATTACAGTACTGACGTGATAAATATTGATCATGTAGCCTTGTCCATCAGTATTGACTATAATGATGGACCAAGGTATGTATTGTATATATAGTGGTATAATTTTTTAAGATGTCGGAATTGTAGGTAGAAATGACTAGTAAGATTCTGACATATTATAAAATTACCACCTTAATACCTGCGTCTAGCTTCCGCCGTCTTAACGGATGCTTTGACACACGGTATCTCAGATCAGACGCATATTTTTTTACAATCTGGACTTTGCTGGGGTTCAATAAATAATAGTTTATTTTATTAGTCATTTGAATACTTATCACCGGAAATCGTGTAAGTACTATAATTCTATATTTATTGGACCAACCCAATCAATGGCCACTGGGTCCTGATTGGTCTTTAATTGTTTTCTTATTTAAGACGGCCAAATGTCATAAATCTCTTTTACGTAAATACTAAATAAATAGGTACGTTAAGATTTTGCTTTAGTTCCTACCTAACCTAGGTAAGTATATGAAACAAAAATAAATTAACCCTGATATTGCCCCCATTTTATACGGCGCAAACTTGATCGCCCTGACCAAAAAGGACGGAGGGGTGAGACCCATTGCGGTGGGGTCCACTTTACGGCGTCTGGCTTCAAAAATTGCGGTTAGACATTTTAGATCAAAATTGCAGTCTCTTTTTGAACCTATACAGCTAGGTTTTGGCACGAAAGGTGGGTGCGAGCGTCCATGCCCTAAGGACCTACCTTTCACTCGATGATTGCGAAATTGTAGTCAAAATTGACGTTAAAAATGCTTTTAATTCGGTTAGTAGGGACACTTTGCTGACAGAAGTTAAGGAAAAAATTCCGGAGCTGTACAATTACCTTTTTTCTTGCTATTCAGACTCTTCCAAATTAATGTACAAGGCACATGAATTATCTTCTGAGGTTGGCTGTCAGCAGGGTGACCCCCTCGGGCCAGCAATTTTTAGTTTGGCTATAAATCCAATTATCAAAAATTTGAAATCAAAATTTAATGTCTGGTACTTAGATGACGGAACATTAGGAGGCGACGTGAATACTGTGTTCTCTGATTTGTCCTTTATTAAGAGTAGCTTTGAAAACATTGGTTTAGATCTAAATTTCAGCAAATGCGAACTCTTTATTCAAAAATCGTCTTGTACTTTAGCCGACTTAAAGCCCAAATTTGACGATCTGGCCCCTAATATCAAATCAGTAGACAAAAATTCGCTTTGCCTCCTGGGTTCTCCTATATTCGAAGAATCTTTTCCTGGTTATATTTCTAATACTATATCTAAATTCAAAAGTCACACGGATCGCTTAATCGAAATTAGCCCTCATTATGCTCTTGTGATTCTTAAATTCTGTCTTTTTGTCCCTAAATTTACATATGTGCTCCGTTGCTGTCCTTTTTGGAAACATCAAAATCTATTGTCACCTATAGATGATTTGATCAAAATTAGTTTAGAGACGATTCTAAATATTCAGCTAAGTGAGCCTTCCTGGTCTCAGGCGTCCCTCCCTATTCGGTTCGGGGGTTTAGGAATCCGCAAAATTTCCAGTGTGGCTTGCCCAGCCTTTTTGGCATCCACACATAGCACGTCTGGTCTCATAGGAAATATCTTAAGGGCTTTGCCCACAAACTATGAGATTGCGGGCTTTGAGGATGCTAAAAATGCTTTTAAAATTGCTTGCCCGGGCAAAACATTCCCTGACAACCCAAAATCACAAAGGAGTTGGGATAATGTCTATTGTGATTTAAGCTACAATACTCTTCTAAACAACTGTACAGGTCCAGATCGCGCGAGGCTTTTGGCGGTCGGAGCCCGGGAAGCTGGTCACTGGCTACATGCCCATCCTTCTCCTAATACTGGTACTTTCTTGGATCCGACCTCCCTTAGACTGGCGACTGGTCTGCGACTCGGGGTTTCGGTGTGTACGCCACACATATGCTCTTGTGGCACAGACGTGGACCGACTAGGACACCATGGACTATCTTGTCAAAAAAGTGCGGGCCGTTTTTAACCGACTTCAAAAAAGGAGGAGGTTCTCAATTCGACTGATTTTTTTTTTTTTATCATAATTTTTTTTTTTGTATGTATGTTACTCCATATCTCCGTGAATCGTGAACCGATTTTCAAAATTTTTTTTTGAATCGAACAGGTATAACCCCTAGATGGTCCCATTGTCATCAAGTCGGGATCTGATGATGGGATCCTGGAGAAATCGAGGGAACTCTTCAACTATTATAGGCACACCTATAGTGATTTCACTATTTTTTACAGCAACTCGGCCACTTCCTCTTGGAATAGCGGATCCTAAGTGAAGTCGGTTCTTTTTTTGTTTAAAATTATTCAAGACACGCGTCGCTTAACGACATAATCCGTCGGTCTCTTGCCACCATCAATGTGCCTGCTCTTCTTGAGCCGACTGGCATTATCAGGGATGATGGCAAGAGGCCTGATGGGGTGTCTTTGGTTCCTTGGAGCCTGGGACGGATGTTAGTGTGGGATGCTACCTGCGTAGACACACTGGCACCGTCCCACCTCCAACGGACTAACGTAAAAGCGGGCGCAGCGGCAGAAAGCGCCGAAATTTCAAAACGTAACAAATATAAAAGTCTCGGTAGAGAGTACCATTTTGTACCTTTTGGAGTTGAAACTCTAGGTCCATGGGGTCCCAGCGCACACAAGTTTTTTGCAGAAATCGCAAAGCGTCTGGTAGATGTAACTGGTGACCGAAGAGCTGGCGGTTTCCTCGCACAGCGTATCAGCATTGCGATACAACGAGGAAATGCCGCCAGCATCCTTGGTACAATGCCGCAAGGGCCTAGTTTAGATTTGAGCTAGTTATTAATTTAGTTTAGTATTTGTACTGTAGTACCTCTGTATATTTAGTTATATAAATTAATAAACTTAACCTACTTTTATTATTGTTCAGAAATAGATATGTGAAATGGCTTTCTTGTGTTCTTGTTCCTACCGTACTAAATATCAACGATTCGTTACTAGATGAGCAAAAGTATATCTTGGCTAAAAACAAAAATAAAGCATCTGCACCGACGTCCAAATGTGAAAACTATACGAAACTATGAATTATTGAACAACACTCGGCCCCTTGTGGAAAGGTTGTTATAATGGCCTTCCTGATATTGTGTAGCCGATTTTCAGGTAGCTTAGGCACGTAAAGATAGCTTTGATATTATGCAATAAATACACAGGCCTACGGTATTACATAAGACAACGCACTGAAAAATGTAATAACCTTAGAAGTACAGTCAGCAGCAGAAGTAGCTAAGCTGGTGGGTGTTCAAAATGACCTACACACGCTCTTATTCTCTTAACAATAAAATCGTGTCCAGCTCATTTTGAACACCCTGTCCGCTCAGCTACTTTTGCTGCTGACTGTACATATACCTAGAGCTAGTTCGTCACTGTTGTATAAAAACTCGTGCTTGAAGTCAAAGAAATAAATAAGTCTGTTTACAAAGTGAAAAGAAAAAAAACATTGAGTCTCATAACAAGATTTTTAGTGACGAATTGTGACTGCAATATGGTTAAGGCATTTATGCAAGCGACATCTCATACTAGTACCTACAGCCAACCACAAACACGTAAGCACCATTAAGGCAATTGAACTTGGTGGAAGTAATCTTCCAACCACTTTGGTGTTTTTCCTATTTTGGACTCAACTAGGTAGCGATGAATAAACAGAATTACAAAGTAAAGTTCGGATAATCGGCCTAGAGATATCACTTGCCCATGACAATAAGCAAATTAGGCTGTTGTTAAGACTATGTTCAGGGACGCACACAGAATAAGTTCCTATTGAATACTACTTTTTTTGCAGTCATTAAGCAGCTGATATCAAGCGCCTGGGGTTAAGTAATTCGAAATGTTTTGTAATATAATATCACTTATACGAGTAATTACGATTATTTATAGACGATACACAGCAATTAAGACGGCACAACATTCTAAATAAAGTATCCTTTTCATCAATAATACAAACAAAGAAAGACGTTTTAAAGACGGAGTCGGTCTACGCTGCGTTGCTGTACAGGGTGTGTTTTCCAATAATTGGCCATATTGTGGAAGTAGATTATAGGTTAACCGTCATACGTAATGAACAATGCGACCTAGAATCTATGCGACCAACCCGAAAATACTAAAAAAATGTTGACTTCCCCATAGAAAACGTCAAGGTCTGATCAGCCGAAATGTATGAAACAGCCAAAAAACAAATTTTGGCATTTCTTACTTGGCCCCATAGTCAAAGTTTTTTAGTATGGCCTACCAAATTACCTCGCACAATATGTCCACTTAATGAAAAACACTCTGTATGGTTTTCAATTTGATAAAAACATTATTTTTTCTGCTACCTACACTTAAAAAAATACTTACTATTACCAATTTTAAGTTCTAATATTAATGTAGTGCAGTCCTTCCGTTTATTATTTATAATGTAACTTATGCATTCGTAAAATTAATAATAGATAAGCATTTATCTAGGTGTATAGTCGGCAATGCAGTTTAGATTCAATACGACCGACTAAGGTGTGACTGTACAGTTTCAGGAGTGGTCAATCATCTCTGCAGTTGACTACCTGCCTGTAACGATGAGTCGCTGCACCGCTACGATAAGGATAGTTGTTTACCTCCTGACAACACCCGGCTATCGGCTATCATTATACCGGGTGATTTCTGTAACAGGAGCGATAAATTAAAACGTAGATTCTACTCCACAAATCAGACAATGTATGTGCGGCGACTTTAAAAAATTACTTCTGGTTTGATTTTTAGGACACTTTTAAGTTTATTGGACACGCAATGTATTCCAAAATTGATTATGTCTGTAGGGTGACAAAACACACAATGTCATTTAGACGGATATTAACGTACGTTAAAAATAAGTTTTTATGAAAAAGTACATTTTTAAAGTTTTGGTTCAAAAGTTTCATTGTTACAGGAGGAGAATCTACGTTATACTTTATTGCTCTTATTTCAGGAAACACTCTGTATGTAAGTAATAATTTATGCCATTGACATCGAGGTGATTTATTTCGCACATTATACTACGAGTGAGTACCTACCTACTTTAGTGAACTGCGGAGTAAACAATAATAGCGTGTGAAAAGCCCAGCCGTGGCCAAATTTCGTGATTTGCCGCTGATTTAGGTGGTCGATTTAATATCAAAACTTTTATGGAAGTTGAAAGTTAGATTAAGAAGATAGGTTGCCACTTTTGAAAGTTATTTAAAGCTTTAACAAATAACATTTCCGTATACTTTAAGTAATTTGCGGTGTGAAAAAAAAATACTAGCATTCTTGTTAGAAGTAGGTACCTATGGCTAAAATATAATAAGCTTGTTGACTTTAAATAACCCAACAATAAGAAATGTGAGGTTGAAAACAAGCCCACAACTGGTGCTGGTGATTGAAATTAAATCTGATTTATGCTAAATGGTCACGAAATTGTTTGACAAAAGAGTGCGTATGTGCCAGCAAAGCCGTGGTGGCAGCCATTTGATCGACGTGTTATTCCACTCATACCGCTATTGAGTGATAATGATGATTTTATAAACAAATAATATATTAACGAAAAAAAGTGTTTACAATTAAATCTTGAGTTCTTTTTGGGACAACCTTTACATTACAAGCGTATTCTTAGCAAACGGAACCAAAAATAAAACAAGAGTTAATTGATAATTGTTTTATCAATGTAGGAGGTATTGAATTTCTGGCTTTAGGTTAGGTTACTTAAGTATGACGCTGATTGGACTTCTTGTAGTACCTACGGAATTCTACCAAACAATGTATTTCATCTCTTTCGTAAAATGCCAAACGAATGTTTTATTTACGGAAAAAAATGCTTATTTTTTTAAATTAAAAATTTAATTTGTTTTACTAATTGTGAGCTTTTCGTACTTGGTTGAAATCGGTTGAATCGCGAATTTGAAAAAGTTGTAGTTTTCAGACGAGTTTTATTTATATGTACAGTCATCATCAGATATATAAGATCGACGCGAAGTTGGTCATAAATATATGAACAACGCCTCTATATTGTTAAGGCAATAAAGTGCATGTTCAGATATTTTTAAGTAGGTACTTTGGCCGCTCCGATATATTTCATAGCGATTGTACACACAACGCCTCACTAGGTATACACTTTTCAACGTTATTACAGCGGAATAAGGTTCAAAAGCGTACACCTAGTGAGGCGTTGACTGTACTAGTAGGTATGTATGTTTGTATGTAGTATATTTCGTTTTGAATATACATATATGTAGGTAGGTATATAATTACTCGCATGTATGTACCTATATATGGTTTGGTTTTATTTAAATATGTATGTATCTTATCTAGTAGGTCAGGATTAGGATTAATTTTCCTCATATTTTTTCCTTTAAAGGGATAAGATAATAGACGGAGAGCTGGCCACGTCAGATATGACACAATAATGAGAGCAACGAAACCCCTCTAGTTAGTTTGCTATACTATGCTTATTTCTAGATCCGGACATCTGGCAGCTGTAAAGTGGTGGAGGTAAAAGAAAGCAAATAACTTGAAGAAAATAAATTCTAGAGTTCTGGTTTTGATCCAATATTATGAAAAATTATATAATTAATTAGATTATAGAATATCCAAAAGTTTCGTTTGGGGGAAGTAGTGCCAAATGATGTATAATGTAATTTTTGGTTACTCGCCTACTGTTTTTGTTTGCGCAATAATACACAACGTTTTTTGTTCTAATGTTAAAATATAGGCCCTGTTCTCTATAAATGACACAACTTCAGCAGTTTTTACCTATTTCGGTATTACTTTTTTTCAACTTAAAAACTTTGTTGGTCTGTCACTCTGATATCCACCCATTAAAAGCTGCCAGATGCCCGGATCTAGCAATAAGGATGGTTATGGAATCTAACTGGACTGATTACAAACCTCTCATTATTGTGTCACATCTGACGTGGCCAGCTCTTAGACCATAAGTTCGTCTTTGTATAAATTATATGATATTTTAACTCTAGGTATTTTTCTTTTGTTGTATATGTCGGCCGCCGATCGTAAGATCAGGCATATCGTGAAATTCCTAGGCATATCGATAAACGTGAAAATCTTTGATTCATTCCCTGAGTCGACGGAGCCCCACTCTGCGGGGTTCCTATTACTGGGCAGTTTGCCCTTCGGGCATCTGAAGAAACCAAACAATACTAACATACCTATACATTGGTTTAATGTGACTGTCGTTAAAACATTACACAGGAACATTACGATCTGCCTGATTGTACGGGTGGCCGCTGACATATAGGTACAATAAGGCGATTAGGTATCACACTGGTGCCGCATGCGGATCCGTCACAAGTGTGATAATCGCCTAAAGCGGTTTACTACTACGTAACTACTTACACTTACCGATTGCTGATGCGATGGCACCACCGTTTCCGATTCACTCTCGCTAACCACGTTCACAGTTATTGACGTGACAGCTGGAAGGAATACATTATGCATAATTGATTTCATAAGAGGCAACATTAGGTTTGTGTCTGCGGTCTTGACAATAACACATTGAAGAAGGATAGTAATGCCTGTTTCACGTCCAGGTTCAGTTTGCCGTCCACCTGAATAAACTGGAGTTCAAAAATATGGGCAAAAGTTTTTAAAGTCAAATTTTCCATTTCTTTCGAAGTTTATACTTTTAGGGTTATTTAGCTTTTAATTTCGGGAAAAAACGTGAATATTTGTAAATATATATTATAAGTAAATATGGAGGGAAAGCTGACATATAGGTACCTACCCCACTTATGCAAAAAATATGATTGTAAAAAAAGCCTAAAAGTGTGATATATTATAATATTAACCTAAACTAGACTATAAGCAGTAGAATGAAATATACAAACATATATTTCGATTAGACTATTCAACCAACAGGACCGGCCATGTCTATCATTTTGTATACAAAAAAAGCCTGCAGATTTTTGCGGGGGAGGGGAACGTCAAATGTATGCGTAACGTCAAAATAGACGTCAGATAAACGTCAGTCCATACAATGACTATGACCACTGGTCATAGATTTTCCACAAAAGGGAACGCCTGGCAATAGCCGCTCCGGTTGGTTAAATGCTCTTTTTGTTTCACCAAGCTCGCAAAATAAATAAGTGGACAATAACCCCCACCGTAAAACGGGACGAAAAGGGGCAAATATGTAATTTAAACTTCGATAAAAAAAAATATTTACATGTGTCACGTCAATATTATAAATATTAACGTAACAATGTAAAATATCTTCCGGACGTAAGAATTTTAGTTTTCCAATGATAATCTGTAATCTCATTTCAGAATTTTAACGACGAACACAAAATAGTAGGAAATCCCACCGCACCCCTTAGCTGGGCTGGGACTACGATGAACAGCAATTTGATGAGTTGGGTAAATTATAATTAGAATTAATTAATCACTAGTCTTTTTACATGAGAACTGCTTATGTATCGTATAATCATTGTGTCTCATACCATCGTCGGGGTTTTGAGGAGGAATGACGTGTTCCACGGAGCTGCCGGCGCGGTAGTAGTTGCACCGACTGGGGCCGGGCTGCGGCTCGTCGTGCGACGCCGCGCTGCAACGCATTACAACAGTCACCTTTTGAACGCCAAGCATCGGACGTAAAATTCCTGCCCCCCAGCGCCAGCATATTTTGGACGTCATATCACGTCCTGGCGCTGGGAGCACGACTTTGCGGGCGCGTGATTTGACGGCTTTGCCGGTCAAACGGTTAAGGCGCAACTCAACGTACGAAATTCAGTCGACTGTTGATAATATTCAGCCGGAAAATAGAAAATTGTCTATGGGCTCCACACTGAAAGAAATTTTTGTTACTAGCAACCAAACTTCGTCTACTAGTAACTTAAGTTTTGGGACTACAGAACTAAGGCTTATACAACTACAAAGTGTTTTGTTATTCATACGTACCTAAACTTTGAGTTATAATCAAATAAACTTTATTAACTACTTACCAAATTTAGGTTATTGATAAAATAGCCGAAGTAGTTCGCTTGTCCTTTTTTTCAGTGCAAACAGAAAACTAGAACCCATAGATAAATTTCCGCCTACCGGCTGCTGAGATTTTGGCTGAATTTCGCTAAGAAAGGTCGGAGCGCATCTCGCTCTCACATGTAGATACATATATATATATGACCATCGTTTTCCGCTGCCGGCGACGCGCGAAGTTGTTATTTTTACACTTTGTCAGCAGCATGCAGTGGGTAGTTGGGTACCTTCGCATTATAACAGGGCGAGGATGACTAGTTCATTCTACGAGTACTACACCTAGAATGGTTTACTTCACTTCACTGAAAGGAGTGCAACGATGCCCGGTCATGAGATAAGAATGATGATTTCCGACCGGTGAGATCACTTTTTTACTACGGTATCAAAATAGTTAGTTATAAGTAGTGCCACATACATTTAACTCTATTTGTTCAGTCACTATCAAATATGTATAAGGAAGCGGCCAAGGTACCTACTCTAAAATATCTGAACATGCGCTATATCGCCTTGACAATAGAGGCGTTGTTCAGATATTTGTGACCACCTTGGCCGCTCCGATATATTTGATGGCGACTGTACCAATATTTTTTTTTCATTATCCTCATCAGTTCCAGCCTTGCTAATAAAATTATCCTGCCTTGCTTAAAGCGTGTAATAACATGCATGCGTATATAGCGGAAGTAATGTAGTCTGTTTTGTTCCCCAGGGAATAATGAACTAAATAACTATTTTTTAAGATTCAAATTCTGAAAAAAACTATTATTTGAGATTCAAACTCTGAAAAAAACTATTTTAGAACTTCAAATTTTAAATAAAATATTTTACTAAGTATTTAAAATACAATAAGTACTTCTAAAAAAATACAATCCCGGCTGTAGGAAAATGAGGGCCTAACAAATGGCGAAGGGATATTTGTTATTTTATCGTTTTAACATTTTTTTGTATATAAAATTAGTCTTCAAGTGTAATGAAAGAATTTGTGAGCACCTAACTCGGAGAGAACCTACGAATATTACTTAATAATACTAGGGTAATAAAAGGTCGACTTCGCCACCGGCTACACTTTTGTTTACAATATTTTTAAAGTAAAATATTTTCGCGATGTAAATGAATCCGCAAGAAGCAATGTAAGCATAAAACGTTGTCGTTGAAGATATTAACACTTACATAAGTATTTAGTACTGAAGTAGTAGGAAGGTAAGTAACCAAAAAACGTATAGGTACAGTGTCTCTGCACAGTGCAAATACTATATTTATTTATACACCGTGGCTTGAATATTGTTTCCGAAATATATAAAACGTGGTATGTTGGAACGAACCTGGTGGAATATTGGAAACTGGAGAGGCGAGATTGTCGTGAGCTGCCGCTGGTGGAGTTCCGCTGCATGGGATGGCGCAGGCTGTGCAGCGTGGGCGCGCGCCCGCTCGCACCTGCGGCTCCAGACGCCTCGCCTGCCGGTAAAACCGTCACCGGTTGACATTCATTGCCCGAAAACTAGCTCGCATCCAAATTTAGAAAATGTAAGTAAAAAATAAAACAAACTTGATAAAATTGTAACACACCCAAAAACAGCCTGTCATCCAAAATACATATACCTACCATTCCAGTTTCGTCGGAGGATAAAATAATACCAAATTAAATACTTATTACGGTTTATGGATTCATCCAGTCTCAAAAAATACATTGTGTAGCATAAGTAGGTAAATAGGTAGATACTTTTGTAAGGTACGCCTGGATGTAATCTCCATACGAACGCGGCGTTGGTATCTACAAAAATTTTTTTTGTTAATTTTGTTCATTCGGTTCTTATATGTATAGCTGGAGAGAAGTAGTCGCTGCGGTGCAGCATGGTGGCCACACGCTCGCTTCCCTCATTCTACTTGCTCTACAAACTTACAGCCCTAAATAAAAGTCTCGTACCATCAAAGGAGTCGGTGTTCATAGAAGCTTGAGAGAAGTCGTAGTCGGTGGAGGCGCCCATGCTGCGGTGCAGCATGGCGGCCACACGCTCGCGCGCCTCGCGCTCTATGTTCACGTCGTCCGAGTTCTGCTTGCTCTACAAAAACCATGCAGGTATTACCTAGTTATAGTTACAGCAAAAACCGACTCCCGGGACGAGATATAACAATAATATCTTCCTGGATAGAAATTGACAAAAACTGTATGTATACCTATAGTATAAACTAGGTACAAAATAATTAAGTTCATGCGGCAATTCTGTGTAATTTCCACCCGAGAAGCGGTGCACTAGACGCGGGGGCATGGGGGGCAAGCGGGGCTTCACCTCGAGTTCACAGAATTATTGCACGGACTGCAGTTTATAAACGTGCAAATTTCAATACAAAGTTATAGTTTCAAAGGCTAGTTGTACAAAGACATTTCAATGAGAAATTTTAATAACTTCTAGTATTTACACTGGATCCAGAAATAGGAAGAGCAAAGTGATAGCATTATTTGATTCACAAAGCAGTAATTAATTTAATTTACCTAGGAGACTATACAAGTGTGCAGTGCTTTCCACCGTTGCCTGCATTTGATTTCAGAGTTATGTGTATGTATGTACAAGTAGTTGATTCAATTGCCATATTATACATGTACCTATGTTACATTGTTACATACAAAAAAAATGTAAGCATAATAGTGAAAATGCTAATCAAACAATATTTACCGCTCTCCCAGAGCTGGTCCCAGCGGCACCGTAGTCAGACGAGGAGTCCACGTCCACTTCAGAAAGGTCCCGCGATGGGTTCCTGGCAAACCACACGCCGAGGTCGTATGTGAGCCTAGCCTCCCGTAGTTTTTGTTCCCATATCTAGTCAATATTTATCTATTAAGATAAGCCATTTATAATAAGGTATGGGTATTTGAGTATAAACAAATGAAACGAATATAAAGATTATAAAATTATGACCATTCTGCTTCAACTAACCAATCCGAACGTTTTCTGGCTAAAAAGATCTGACTAGTCTTCTTATCGGTTACATCTTCACGTTTAAACCGCTGAACCAACTGACATGAACTTTGGTATATTTAGTTTCAGTCCCAGAGAAATATGAGTACTTATGTAGGATACGTTTTATTATTCAAATAAGAGCTTAGGAAGTAAAAAGTTTGCTATGGAAATGCGCTGACTGTACCACAGATAAAGTTGATTGCTCCTAGGCTTTACAAAGAACAATATATACAAGAAATAAAGAAAATGAAGGCAAAGTGTACCTACCTTCAACGTGCCTTGAGGGTTCGGGTCTCTGGCTGGCTCAGACAGAGAAAAGCTATGATACGACGAACCGACTTCGTCGACCATAACGAATATTAAGGAGGCCAATTCCCGAGGGTTCCTGGTACTGTATCGTGGGAAATGAATCATTCTGTCCACCATGTATTTAGGCCTATAAGGAGAATTAGTTTTAATTAATAGACTAGGTACTAAATTAAGTCAAGAAACGATTTAAATACTACGCTCACAATACGCCAATATAGTTTGTTATTTTTTTACAATACAAGACGATGCGCAAATTATTTTTTTACATCCAAATAGTACAGCTATATTTTAATTTCAGAGTTTAAGTTTTAAGTTTAACTACATTTTCGGTTAATATATTAAACACTAAATTAACCTAATTATGCTGCTGCAAATATTCGCACAGGGTTGCATTACGAATCCTAAAACGTGAAAAACTTTAAACTGTATTTAGATGATACGCTGAAAATACATACCTTATTAATTTGAAAGCGAACACGCTTCCTTTAGACATTTTTTTACATATAAGCATCATGTCAGTTAATAAAATCACTCGTACGTCGATCTGTAAGGTGAAGTATTTTAAAAAGGTTTTTATTATTAATTACATTCAGAGCATAATTCCAACGAACTCGCAATTGCAAGTTTAAATTTCGCAGATGCAAATTACTAAAATTACTTTCGCATGCCCATCGCATTTGAATGTACAGTCAACTGCAGAAGTAGCCAACCGGACAAAGTGTTCAAAAACTAGCTCGTTTCAAAGTCGTCATCAGCTCATGAGTATTGCGCCCACTTAGGTACTCTTGCTGCTGACAACATTCCCAAGCGCCAATGTGTGATCAATGTGATCATGCATATTGTTTACATTATCATACCAAATATTACGGTAACCATACACCACACGTTGGGACTTAGTTTAAAATAAAGAAACCTATAAATTTACACGGATGCATCCGATCAAAAGTTGAATATATAACAAGTAAAAAGGAGCTGCTTGCCTCCTTGACGTTATCCCTGTAGCGGAGGTCTCCTTGATATATTATAGTCCTACTGTGGCTGGGCAGACAGTTCACCATAGGCGCCCGCAGGTTTATGTGAGAGTACATCCTAAAATATCTATCCATGTCGTCGTCCCTAAAGTCCTAAAAGTATTACATAAGCTGTGTTAACATTATAATATGTAGGTACCACCTATGGACACACCTCTATTTCATTGAATTTACAATTTTAAATGTAACTAATCTAAACTAAAATATATGTATAATATATATATTCAAAATGTACCATATCAAAAACGTCAATAGAACTCGCGAGCTGGTCCAGTCTTTCCAACTCTTCACGTTGCCTTATCGTGCGGTTTATGTCCAGTACGTAATTTTTAGCATTTGTTTCCTGAAAAAGAACATTATTAAATACTTGTATCAAAACGAATACCAAGGCAAAGTTGGGATGTTTGTCTATATTTCACCGGGACACCATGGCGGCGCAACCAGGTCGCCTCGCCGCCACTAATAAAATGTATAACTACAGCTCTATGAAGGGTTTCTCACCTGGTGCAGTTGGTTGTGTAACCAGGCGGACATGGTGGCCCAGCGAGATATCAAGATATGTGACAGGGATAAAGGTTACCATAATTTTCAAGGAGGTTCGCTCCGGCTCAGCCTCTGTGTGAGAGATGATCCGCCGCAGGAGGATGCCGTATTTTGTCAGACGCTGCATCGGCTTTACCATCAAATCGGCTAATTGAAGCCTGAATAAACATTACAATAATCACTACACTACACTGGTATTTAACGATAAAGTCAATAAATTAATTCTATGTACTTATTTTATTCCACGCATAAAATAACCTAACTGTACAATTCGGTTTTCATCACACTTGCTCATTTAACGATTCATCCATTTCATGCCAGGCATGCATTGTGGTCAGAGTAAAGTATAGTTTATCCCCTGGGGAGTTACTTTCTACTTTACTTAGTTACTTTCTGGACTTATTGTTACCCTAAGTATTTAACTTTTTTGTTTAAACCTTATTTTTACTTTAGGTGTAATTTTGAGGGCAAGAGTAAAAAACTTGTATGGAAACCCGTTTTTCTGGTTATTGAGTACAGTTGTAAGATTTGTAAGTTATAATTGTTTGTCAGACTAACCTGTTGCATGTCCTGTGAGCATGGCACCACCCCAAGTACGCCATAAAGTCAGTGTTGTTAGAGAGCGTGCGGAAGTATTCTAATACTTTCGCCTGGTCGTTGACGTACCTCTCGTACGGTTGCATAATTTCACGAAAATGACCAAAGCCATTCGACATAAACTCTGTGTTATAACTGAAAAAATTAACAAGCATAGTTAAATTCCTCATCAGTTCTCTTTTGTTGGCCAGTAAATGTATTTAAGTAAGTGAATTGTAAACAAATTTTAAACATGTTTACGTCAATTAATGAAATTGGTGGACGTCGCGGTCGCCTGTTAAAGCTTCGGCCGTGATCGAACGCAGGGCACGCGATTACGGTGACTTTATAATATCGAGGCTACAATCTAATTTTTCATTTATTGCACCTTGGAAATACACTGCGCTGCACTGCACTGAATGTTTTAGTATAAAGTGAATCATTAAGTTTTTAAATTAAAGTCTAGAGACTTTAATTTAAAATCTAATTTTGTAACAGCTACGTGAAAATTGGATTTTCAATATGAACGTATGCTATTCAATAATGTAAATGAATATCGCACGGTGCTCTACAATTCGCGCTGATGACGGTATCTATAAAAAAATATATCATAAAATGTTTTGTATAACAAATAGTCAAGGGTTTTGTTAGGCATGTAATTACAAAATAATAAAATCTTACGGAGTGCCATTTTCATGCGCGTCTTGGAGCATAGGAAAGAAGGTGGCTTCCCAGAACGCTAGGCTCGCGTTGAGCACGTCAGGAATGTTCGAGAACAGGCGCGCTGTGTCCACCGCCAACATCCTGCCGCTGTCCTGCAGCGCATGCGCCGCTGCCATAAATATCTGCATTCATGAAAAATGCTTTAGAGAGGAGGTATTATTCACTTCATTGACATTCTTTTTTTATCGCTAGGTAGCATGGCCTGAAACCTGACTTTTGATTCGGACGTCTCGGATTCAAATGGCTTGAACCAATAAATGTTGACATTTACCCGTCACTTTCCAGTTAAGGAAAACAAAGTGAGGAAATGGGACCTAACCTCAATGGCCCTCTGGGTTGGAAGTTCATATAGCAGTCGCTTTCGTAAAAACTAGTGCTACTAATTCATAGGATTAAGTAGGTAGCCGAGTGGAGACGAGGTTCAATTGACTCGTGAAAAAAAGCCAGGAAAAATACTCAGATGATGTATTGATGACTGATTGAAATTATTGTATTGTATTAGGTGGATGGAGTGCTGGGATGACACCAAGATGTAGCTTTAAAGATTGCGTTAGTTACTGTCTCTTACTTCACTTAACTTAGAGCTCACGGTAGATACATCGCGTGCGGTAGGTGTTTCCCAAAACTTAATGGCAGTTGCTTTCAGTGTTTTATAAGTACCTACTGAAAATATTTTTGAAAACGTGCGTTGCGTGCACTCAGATGGCCATTCATTATCATGCACACAGCATTTAGCGGTACACACTCATCTATCTCGCGTCGATTACACCATTATGAACTAACTCAAGAAAGGCTGAAGTGGCTGATGAGCTTAGATTTTTTTTGGATTTATCTTCGCCCAGAATAGCAGAATAGCTATTAAACACATTTAGTTTTACAGCGCATTGGCGTAATGCCCCTAGCTGTAATGCTGTAAAATAATATTTGAATAAATGAATATGTGAATAAATGAATATAGGTACAGTAATATGAATAAATATACAATTAAAATATTGGAGAAATTAAAATAGAACATAGTTGACAGTAGGAAGTTTGCAGGCTCAGCTAGTATGTAGTTAAATATTATGAACATGAAATGATTGCATTCCCAACCAAATGCTAGTTGTTTGAATGTTGTTAATATTTTTCAGTTAGTTAGCTAGTGGCAAGTAGACAATAGTACATTACACAACTAGGGTGGTAAAACAAAGAAAGGCCGAGATCGCAGAAGTTTGCGGCCCGAGCTGCAAGCGAGGGACGTAAATATGCGATCGAGGGCTTTCTTTATTACCTCCCGTGTTGTGTACATCGTTTTATGTCTACATTTGCCCAGAAAGCGTCTTTTTCCGTACCGTGCGGAAAAAGCCACTTTATGGCCAGGTGTGGCATAAAACAGTTTAATACCTGAACAAATCAAAACAACATTAACTATTTTTACAAGACCAGACAATAGTTAATTTGAACAAGGGATTACTCGTAGGTGAAATGTAAATGATTAATGATAAAAACTAGATTCAGAAGGAGTTGCCAATGAGGACTATTATTCATTTGCTATTTTTGAACAGACACAAATTTAATTAAAATTAAGTATTGGAATTTTATTTTTCGGTACCAGGCGGCTTAGCATGAAATGCGTTGTCGCGCGCGACTCCATACTTCGAGTCGCGCCTGAAGTATGGAGAGTCGCGCCGCAACGTAAGTCATGCTAGACGTACAGGTTTATGCCATGTTCTAACGTTTGGGTATTACAATGTATGGTCATTGGTCAGCCGTAGGTCGACATTATTTAAATATTGCCGGAATGCCGAATACCTACACCTGTATGGAACATTGGTACCACATATATATTTATGCCAACACGTATATGTAAGTACGTAAGTACCCACATATTAAAAATAATAATTTTAAACAAAAAAAGAACCCACTTCACTTAGGATCCGCTATTCCAAGAGGAAGTGGCCAAGTTGCTGTAAAAATAGTGAAATTACTATAGGTGTGCCTATAATAGTTGAGGAGTTCCCTCGATTTCTCCAGGATCCCATCATCAGACCCCGTCTTGGTGACAATGGGACCATCTAGGGGTTATACCCGTTCGATTAAAAAAAAATTGAAAATCGGTTCACGATTCAGCGAGATATGGAGTATCGAGATATCATACATACAAAAAAAACTGTCGAATTGAGAAAGGGTTGGGACCTCCTAGTATGGGAATACTTGTGTCAGGAGACCCGCCCGCTCTTCTAGAAACAAGATCAACATATAACCAACACTATACAGTACTTATTCAATACTAAGAAATCTAATCTAAAGTAAATAAATTTATAGCTATGTGTGTGTGTGTGTGTGTGTGTGTGTGTGTGTGTGTGTGTGTGTGTGTGTGTACACATACACGTATGTGTGTATGAAAGGTGCAGATAGCTGTTTTCACTTCAAATAATACATGTATAAACTGCTAAACATATTTTTGACGACGAACGACGACGTATGTACGTCGACCGTACCTAAATTTTGCCATATCACATTTGACGGATTTAAAGAAAAAACAAATTTATATAATTCAAGGAATTACTTAAATTATTTAAAAGTGCCCTTGTGGCCTACTTACTGAATAAATGTTTGAGTTTGAATATATAGAACCCTGTCTGTAACCGAAGAGTATTGATATATATATTTTAAACTCTTTTGTATCAACTTTGCCTGTGATATCCACAGCTGCGACGGTTGGAGGTTGCGAAAACATACGTCACTCCCTCGCGGCACTGTTGAATCTGCTGGGAACTCGCGGCCTCATCGATCAATTTACAAACACGTGCTATGTGCCACCAGTGGCAAGGTCATATTCCCATCGGCTTGCCTGATTGGAGATAATTGCACACCTTATCCTACAGGTCAAGTGCGAGTCGGCATTTCTGAGTAAGATGGCTATGATATTCGTACAAGCGGATTTGAATAATATATTCAATTTACTAAGATATAAAATACCTATTTCTTATTTTTTTTGTACTTATTACACTTTTTCCGCGAGCACATTTGGAAGTAGCGTATGGGAAACTAGCTATACACTGCTGTAGCTGCTAGTTACACAATGGGACACTGTTTGTAACATAGTAGAATTAATTCTGCTCACGATTCTGTGGCTCTGGCCAGGAATAACTAAACTTACAACGATTAGTTAAAATGCCCATTATCGCCACGACCGGCATGCCCAACGCCTATAGCTAGGGATACACGCACAGATGTGTCCGCCGGATTTGTCCGACGGATATGCCCGGCGGACACATCCGTCCGTGTATGGCGCGAATTGGACAACGGACAGACAGCGGACAGACGTCTGGCGGACACATCCGTGTCCAATTCGCGCCATACACGAACGGATCTGTCCGCCGTGCATATCCGTCGGATAAATCCGGCGGACACATCTGTGTGTGTATCCCTAGCTAGATGCCCCGCCACCACCAGGCGGCAACGTAACAAAGCATCAATTCTTTAGAAAGCTAATTAATAAACAGAAAGCTTCATAAATTAACGCAGTGTGTTAAGTAATGGTTGTTCCAAACCTTATCGCGGATAATCTGTCTACGTCTTCCTCTTACAGAAACGGCGTGAATAGCTTAATTGGAAGTGCATTTTTTTATAATGACTTTTCGGGATAATTAATATTTTAGGTCTGACATAAATAGAATATCTAATTCAGACATGATAATACAAAATAATTTAGAAAATAAATATAAATTTGATAAGTACCTATGTACAGACACCGGTAATAGTATCTTCCTACATGAAGGCCGCAAAAACATGTGACACGCTCTTATGACCCTACAAATAAGAGCGTGTCACATATTTTTGCGGCCTTCGTATAGAAAGATACTATTGCCGGTGACTATACTTAATATGTACTTTTACTTACAACTTATATTTTTCGGCTCAGTTTTTGAAATAAGTATTAATTATTTAATCAACCCATGTTTATGAATATAGTAAGTAAGTAAGTATCACTTTATTGTACACAACACAGTAGATATACAACGTGGTTTTGTTTATTTTATTTTATTTCAGCATATACAAGTTTAATTTTTTTTTTCATGTTATAATTGTTATATCGGGCACTGACGTAACTATGGTATTAGGGTACGAGTATTATGATTAACTCAACCAAACAATTGAAAATGATGACATGTCAATGTAATTTCGTACATTGATTCCCCGAAATTTAAATAAATGATATTTCAGTGGCGTATTACACACAGGTGCATCATTTATAACGGTGTCTCAGAGTCCAAAAATATTTAATTGAAAATTGAAATTGAAATTATTTATTTCAGGCACAAGTCCCATACACAGTTAGTAACAATTTTAGCTTAACCTATGTTAGTGTTTAATATAAATATTCAGAAATTATAATAATTGAAAACTTAATAATGATGACTAATATATAACTTGATTATAATGATTGATTTTTAATGGAGGTTTACAAAATCGCTAAGGTAAAATTAACTATCGATTATCTCAGAACTGGAGCCAATTAAGACACTGGTGTCTTTGAGAAATATACTTAATATAAGCCCAGGAATGTACCCTTGCAATTAAAACAAATAAAAATAACACGGTGTATACAGTAATCAAACAAAGATGTAAATTACAAAGGCGAACTTATCCATTTAAGGGATCTTTTCCAGTTAACCTTTGAGTGATTGAGAGTTAAAAAGGAATATGGTAGACAATTACAGCAACATGTAACCTACAACAAGGGACTTACACGATAACAAAACATCGATACAAATACAAATACATACATAAATAAGTATTATGTGTTTGTAAATATGAAGTAGGTAGTAATTAGATAGGATCTCATCATATGGGTGAGTAGCCGTGGGGTCGGATTTCGAGCGTTAGCGTACTATCTACGGCCCGTGTAGTTGTACAAATCCTAATCGAGTTTTGAACTCTTACGGAATTAAAGAAGGTTCGAAATTCAAAAACGGAAAATTCATTTTGGGATTTACGAGGCTAAAGTAATTTCGAGCAGAGATAATGCCCGCCATGTCTACCCTCGCCAAGCTTTATCTGGGCTCCTTGTTGATGTTCTCACATTTTCCTTCTATCGGAATGGAAAATTATTATTATAAGTAATTTTAACACGGTATACTTTTGCTACTAATAATATAATAATAATTCTACTATTATTATAGCTGATAGTCATCGCTTGAAGGCTAGACCGATTCTAAAAGGGGACAACAAACATTTATTAATAGAATACAAAAAGAGTGGTTCGTCAAATCGTGCTCCCTCTTGCCCTTCGCAGACCCTTGAACGGGGAGGAGTACGGTGATCGATCTCCCTGCAGTCGCCGGCTTGGAGCCACCTAGTGCCCTCGATATTTGGAGGATTAACCTTTCAGTGGAATAGGTATTCCCTCGGGTAATCTTGTTTCAATCCGGACACAACGGAAAAATATCAATCCCAAATAAACAGCGTTTTCATGACGAATCATATTTTTCATTAGTACGTAGGTAGGTAAACCAAGCTAATACAGAGATCAAAAGATGACATTGAAGTTTAGCTGCTCAAATTGATCGTGACGTTGAATATTGTCTCGATTGTTTTGGCACTTCCAAGGATTATCAACGTGCGGCGGATAGGTTCTTACACATTTAGAACCACCCTAACTGGGAGACACGTGCAAACATGCAGGTAACTATGGCTGCCTGAGTAGGTGAGAAACATTCATCTATAGTTTGACCCGGGCATTTTATCACTTAGAGCGTAACAAACGACTTATCACTCTGCCGTTTTCTTGCGCTAGTGCTAGACGGAGAGATATCCGCTTCAGATAAGACATAATAATGAGAGCAACGAAACCCCTCTAGTCAGTTTGCTATACTATGCTGTTCTAGATCTGGACATCTGGCAGCTGTAAAGTGGTCGAGGTCAAAGAATGCAAATCACTTCGAGAAAACAATTCCTAGAGATCTGGGTTTATATGCAATTTTATGAGAAGTTATATAAATAATTAGATTATATCATTGCCAAAAGTGTCTGTTGGATGAAAGTAGTGCTTAAACGACGTATAATGTAATTCATACTTTGTTGCCGACTGTTTTTGTTTCTGTAATAATATGCAAAGTTTTTTATTCTTATAACGTCCTTTATAACTGAGACAACTTCGGCAGTTTTTACCCAATTTGGTAATACTATTTTCCAATTAAATTTTGCTAGCCTGTCACTCTGAACTTCACCCATTAAATGCTGCCAGATGTCCGGATCTAACAAGAAGGACAGTATAGCAATCTAAGCAGATGGGTTTTGTTGCTCTCATTATTGTGTATATATATATCTCTCTTGGCCAACTCTTAGTCCATGCTATAAGTTATCGACAGGAGAGTGAAGTCACGCACACAACATGTCATGTAATGATAGCGGAATTTTGTAATTGCCGTTATTTTTTCGTACTAGTACTACTAGTAAAATTCTTTATCTATTTATTATTATTTTTAATTTTTAGTGAGTTAAATTCAATGTGGTCTATGGATTTTTGATAACAGCCATGTATCTGTTGTAGGTACCATAATTATAAAAAATACAAGAGAGCACTCTAAGATTAAGGACTATCTTGCTCACTTCATACAACTGGTTATTATTTTCGGGCTAATAACCAGTTGTACCAGTATGTACCTACTCTAATGTTGTACCTACTATTTAGTACATGGGCACTTACTATTGGTTTATTTTAAAAATGTTAAACTTAAATAATGTAATACTTTACAATTGTCAAGCCAAAAATTTTACTTTACTTTTCATATAATTTAAGCACTTAAGCGAACAATGCATGTTAAGTGGCGATCATTTTTTAGCTACAACCCTTTGTGAGAGAACGGCATCCCTTATTAAAAAGGGTTTCTTGTAGGAAGCCGGGTTTTCTCAAAACCTTTCTTATTAGGCATATGGTTTACGAGATATCAAGAAGGTACCCCATTACTATCAATGCAGGCCCCTTTTGACTCCTCGTACCTAAGTATTATACTTAAATCAATGGCGCTTACCGAAATCAAAAATCTCGAGGAAACCACATTGAATATGGTTATTCTTGTACAAAACGTTTTCCATGACAATAGGTTAACCCTAATGACAGGGTAATCAGGTATCATTGGGCAACCGTTTAATAGCGTTACCCTTTCGAAAATATTAATAAAATAGAAGAAGATGCTTCCGCGGCAATGCGATCGATACAAAAACCAATAATACCTAATCCAATCTGTAAGTATACATTTTTATTTAAAGTTTATTTCATCACAGAAAAACTTAGAGGAAAAAGGTGGACTCAATTACGCTAATTAATACCGATAATATACTACCAGACGTAAACAGTCTACATACACTTCTTAGTTCGATTTGATTATCTAGTAGATATTTAGACAGACCACAAACTGCGGTTGGAATCCAGTAAATGGGCCAGTTTCAATATAATAATAATTTTTCCAAAACTGCCATAATTAGAAAATAAAAGAGGGTCTCTTAAGATCATTTTCGCGTAGCGGTAAGTAACTTAGTATCCCGTGACCTAGAAGTAACCCTCACCATCAATTTATTAAAAAATCTATATGTAGGTATACCTACGGAATACTCGTAACTACCTACTTACTAATAAAATTGGTCATGCTTGCGGCGTGGATCCAATAAAAATATCGAACATATTCACTAATTTTAAGTAAAACTTCCTAAGTGAAAACTTTTAAGTACTTACTAATAATTATTAATCAAAAAAATATTAGTCAGATTGTAATATTTCAATATAAATTATACACTTCTATTTTAACTATTAGTTTAATGGCTTTTAGAGTATCTCGACTGACGCTTGACCATTACATATCTATTTTTTTTCCGTTTGTTATTCGCTGCGTGCATGAGTGTAGCGCCATCTCTTGAGCAGGGTGTTAAAGGGGTTTTTTTTCTTTTTTATTAATGGCATATTTGCTTATATGAAATGTCTGTGGCTGATTGACTATTTTGACAGTTGACCCTAAAGGTTGTAACAAGATTTGGTTGTTACATTTGCGCACCGCGGTCGTTCACGTTACCCCCACCATACACTTCGCACACAGCGAATAGGGTTGTGTTGACTCCATCGCCTACCAGTTTTCACATGTGCATCAGTCGACGCGGGGCATGAAAGTTAGGGTGTAAGGACTCCACGTACGGGTAGAGACCATCTGCCTCTTGCTTGCCTTAATCCAGCCGTCCAGAGTGGGGTCGTTAGAGCTGTGTTCAGATACACCTCTCATTTTACATTTAGCCCCAAATGTCCAGCACACCATCTGTTCCGCGTACGATATTGACATACTTAAAAATAATCATTATTCATATCAGTATTAGTTACCTGCACTAAGGAAATGAGGTGTCGAAGATAGTCGGCCTCAGTGCTGATCAGCTCTCGTATCACTGCTTGCCTTGCTTCTTCATTGGGAGTTAGTTCTGAAAAACGTTAAGAAAATGAGGCAAAGGAACGAAGGAATATATTAAGGTTCAATGTACTCTCTAAATACTTAATTGAAGACGGGTCACTTTGGTATTACGAGCTTGCGAGGTACGGTTCAACAGTTTACTGCTTATGTATTATGCAAAAAAGAAAGTAAACATATAATGATATAAGTAACTGATTACTTTATGAACATTTTTTTTTGTAAAATCGATGTACGTAAGTATTCATGTTTATATTCGTTAATGATAAAACCGCCCCGAGGTAGACTTACTTACGTATAGCGAGTAAATCAGAAGATTCTGAAATATGTAGGTATTACTTATTCGTTCGGGTAGACTCCAAATTAACATATAGGTAGGTATTACCTATATTTCTATTTCATTTAATTATTTTATATATCAATATTTTATATTTATTTATTTAAAAGTACAATACATTACTAAAGTTTTGTTAGTTAATTTGAACGTTTGTTAAGCACCACAAACGTCCATCATAATGTACTCGTAGGTTTATACCTACGAGTACATTATGATATATATTTATATATGTTATGTATGTTGTATGGAGAGCCGAGAGCCCCTATATGCATGGGATGCCGGTCGCTCCTCTGCCGCATGCCGGTGAAATAGCTTGCATGAGTGTAGCAATAGCTACACAGAGGGCTGAAGTTCTCAATCTAACTTGTATTTTATTGGAAAAGTTGTATTTTACTTGACCTAAATATTTTATTTGGCATCTTGCAGATTACACCTAGGTTTCCGTGCCCACGTTCTCGCATTTTTTAGTCATAGCGAATGATTGAAGGGACTGGGATTCGCCCAAGGCTACATGATATACGACCGACCAATTAATACGTCTTATGTTGCTTAATAGTTATAAATGAAATTTACGAGGTTAAAAGAGAAATATCGCGGGAATGTGAGTGAAATAGGTACTTAATTGCTCGCTTGCCTATTATGTCATAAAAATACGAGTATTAAACCAGTCAAGCGGAACTCAGACTGGTGTACTGCACCTTGATTCCGCAACTTTAACGTGTTAATATACCTACCTACGTAAAACCGTCACTCAGGTGGTCTAAACGAACGTTATTACGATTTCATATAAAGTAATGCAAACATTACACCCTTACACAATTACAATTATTACAACTTGATGATACTACCACAAAAATGGAAAGGAAAAACGGCAAATAATATCGCTTCGGTAATTTCTTGTAAATCTCTAAACTCCGGAATACGGAACTACAAAAATAACAAAACTGAAAACGATACAACTATAGTAAGGACCTCGTGACCATTATAACATGTATATACATATGTTTTACTCTAAATAAATACAAAGGCTTTCGTCCATTGCCGTTATTATTCAATTATGAACGGAAATATCGCTATAATATCCGAAAATGGCCGTGTTTATTTCAGACCAAAATATTATATTGTCGCGATGTTGACTGTAAGTTGAAGAAAATTACTTACTGTTATTGTTATAAAATAGTACTAATGTACCTACTATAGTTATGACAGCCTGCTTAACGTTTTTAAAACTTAAAAGTTTTTAACGTATAGTAGAACATTGCTTTGTTATCCACTGTAAAGCAAAGCCTAGTAAGTATCTTACATATACATATATATTTATAGTTTTCAATACTCTAAAAATTGTGTGACACTAGCGCGGCCGTAGATGCTTCCGCGGCAATAATTACCTACGATCGAAACCAAAGGTGACGGAGTGGTGACGGGGTAGGTACCCAAACACGTCAAATTGAGGTGTTTTAGTGCAAGTTTTGTGAAGAAATTAAAGCATTTGGCAGCGTTTTTCATAGTTAGGTTAGTTAGGTTTCGCTTTATCTAAATTGTTTTCTCCTGTATATCCTAATTATGTAGGTCTATACAGGGGTATAAAGTGAGGGGATAAGAGGTCCTCTAAGACCATTTTCGCATGAGCGGAACAGTATCTAGTAGCTGCCCTACAAACCGGTTAATAATATCCCCTTACTTTATACCCCTGTATACATATATGTGCCTAATTATGATATACAGGAGAAAACCATTAAAATAACACGAAATCTCACTATATGGCCCTTCAGATCATGTCACATCCACGCTCCTAAGTGCTTTAATTTCATCACAAAACTGGCACAAAAACACCTCCATTTTACGTGTTATGTGTATTAATGTAACTTTTATTTATTTCACAAAAGAAAATCGTAGATAAAAAAGGCGGACTTAATGTTAATTAAAACTTCATAACTAATCAGTACATAGTATAAAACAAAGTCGCTTCCTGCCGTCTGTCCCTATGTATGCTTAGATCTTTAAAACTACGCAAGGGATTTTGATGCGGTTTTTTTTAATAGATAGAGTGATTCAAGAGTAAGGTTTATATGTATAATTGGACCCGTGCGAAGCCGGGGCGGGTCACTAGTGTTGACATAAAACCTATTTATAACCTTAGTTCGTTCGATGTAATTATCTAGACCAACAACCAAATAGGTACGGATTGGTTCTAGTAAATGAGCCAACACGAGTATCCACATATTGATGATAATGATTTGATGATACATAAACACTGAACTGGTATGATCATCAAACGAGTAAGTATTTGTAATTTTAAACACATAAGCACAAAACTTTCGTCAGTCAATCTTCGTCGGTTAGCCAAAGCTCATGAATAACTCGCTCTTCATTATGGAACCAAACATATACGACTTAAAAAGTGAGTTTTTTGCTAACATGTATGTGTGAGTAACATGAGTATGTGTAAAATTTCAGACCCAACATCGTATCTTTTAGATTCATACATTATATTTGGAGCACGGTACGGAGGTGACCGGGGTGAAGAGTAAGAAATAAATCAACAAAACTGACAATGTAAAAATTCTAAAACCTGTTATCAACTTATCATCTTTTAGTAATATAATCGGTCGCATTTATATTTCTACACAGTTTTGTTTAGCTTGACCCCGTATAGTTATTTGTTTGTTTATGTCATTACATGTGTCAAATCTTATAAGTTAAATTTCGACCACCTTCCGGTGTCTGATTGAGCTGTTTGGTATGCTTCCGTAGTTTACATGACAATGCTACTACGTACAGTCAGCAATAAAACTGTGTACAAAAAAAAATGAAAATTACTTGTTTCATTACACTTCCTCAAGAAGCGTATCATTTCACGCACAGTAACTTTATTCCCTAGGGAGTTATGTACGTTTCGTAACATTATCAACATTTCTTGGCCTTCATGCAACAATAGGGTTGTTATAAGTTTGATCACTATGCGTGTGTCACTATTTATAAAAAAGAAAAAAAGAGATTGATCACCTGCCCAAGAGATGGCGCCTCAATCATGCACATAGCTATTTAATACCGGAGGCTAAGAATATTTCAGACCATAGATATACCACCCATAGATCTGACACGGAACTAATAATACCAAGATAGAACGGGATGGTCTTATTACACTTTCAATAGATACGGCAGAGAGGTGCTATTATCGTTGGTCCTTGTCATAGTTTCTATTACCCTCCACTAGTTACTTCTAGCAGTGGAGGGTAACAAACAGATATAATGCGCGATTTCTTCAAGAATTTCTGTGATTGCTACGAGAAAAGCTGTTAGTTTTCCTAGAAAGTTGTGTCGGCTAAGGAAAAGATAGGTAAATTGTTCTGTTTTATGCTGTAGAAGTGATTATGGGCATCTATATATCTATCCCATACGGGGGTACACGTGTGCGGTCTCTAGTTAATGCTTGCTTTGAGTTTCAGACCCAGGTCAGAAATAAAAAATACTTCGGTTGCGCTCTTGGGCTTATACACTCCCAGCTGCGGTTTCCGCATGCGGCGCCTGTGCGCGACCGAGATAACGCTCTGCATGTATATGTATAGCGCGGTCACGCTCGCACACCGTCGCCGCATGCAGTTGCGGCGCCAGTATGATAATCGCCTTACACTCCTCGTTACATAAATTACAAAATGTATAATTACCATTTTACCGTCTCGATATAGCAGGGGCGCCAAATGTACATATGTTGCATAAATAGATATCTGAATTATAAATCCTATGTCAGTGGTATGTTGTATATATACAATAAATAACTTTCAGTTTACAGTCCACGGTAAAGTATATGTAAAACCGATCATTGACATAATATTATTCTTTGTCTTGATTCGATTCATCGATTTCGAATGCCGTCTTGAGTGTAGAAACGGATAAATTTCCATTTATGAAATCAACTTTTCGATTTTCATCCGCTATCAGGCAAATCAAGATATAAGAGATTTATGAATTGAAATGTTTATCTTTCATAAACGATGGATTTATTTGTCCAATTATTTTCGTATTGACTTTTGAAGATCTGTTTACAATGTTTACGCATAAAAAGAATTGTTTTGCATGAGACAAGGAGACCCCGTTTTGGTATTTAAGAATGTAGGTAGTTAATATATTTAAACGGAGCCTGGGAGGCTCGAATTTGAAATCTTTAAATCCAAATACGATATTGCTGAAATGATGGGTTAAGTAGTTAATAAGTTGTGTTGGAGTTGTTCAGATACGCCTACTCATAGTGTTGTGTTCCTGCCGGCGAGTAAGGTGGGCTGAGAGCTCTATAAGGCTGCAGTGTGTTGACGACGGGGGACCCTGTGCCGTATTCTAATTTTAAATAAAATACTTCAACAACGCATTAAAAATACAATCCATCTCAAACATAACTCCAAGTTATGTAATTATAGCAGATTGTGTAATTAGCTGTATCTTCTTTTCCTAAAGGTTCGACAAGGCGCATGTGAACCCTCTAGAGTTGCAGGCGTCCATAGGGGCTTACTATCAGGCGGGCTGCATGCTTCTTTGCCATGTATAAAATTCTATGTATAAAAACAATGTTGATACTGAGTGAGAGATGATATGGAAAGATAGGATGTGACGGGTGACAGAGAAGTGTGGAAGAAAAAGTCATGCGGCGCCGATCTCAAGTACCTAAATGGGACAAGGCAAGAGAATGATGATATTGATGATGATGAAAGTTGAGAGTCTGTACTCGTAACTATCATCATCATCATCATCTCAGCCATAAGACGTCCACTGCTGAACATAGGCCTCCCCTTTGGACCTCCATAAGTATCGGTCGGAAGCGACTTGCATCCAGCGTCTTCCGGCGACCTAAGACTCGTAACTATACTATTAAAAAATTAAGTTAATATTGTTGTTATACATGCATACTTTTAATGTAAGTACATGTAGAATCAGTGCCCGCACAGAGGGCTATGTTGAGACATAATTTATATAACATCTATTGTACACACAAAGCAATGAATGAATGATATGAAATGAAATGAAATGAAATAACTCGTAACGTTCGTATAATTTTGATTCTATCGCTACACGTTACGTTTCCTTATAAACTGATAGCGATGTTGCTTTATTACGGTTGTTGATTAAGTAACACATCACGTTCAATAATACATATCGCTGGACTCTGAAATAAATCTTGTATTATTTTTATGAATGGGGTAGGTACATACGTTCCGAAAAACAGTAAACATATTCTCACGAGGGAAGGTTAAGGTCCACGGGGAACAAAAACAACAACTGTTGGCTCAGGATCACATGAAACATACAAATACCTACACCTGTATTATACTACTAGTAACCGTAGCGAAAGGCAGTGGGAGATCAGTAAAAACATTGAAGAAGTAGAAGAAAATGAACTTGTTCAGGAGGACGTTACGATATTATAGTAGCCCTCAACCAATGTGACGACCGGGGCCATAAAACCCTTGAGCTCGCGTTATCAGTTATCCATTGTGTTGCATTGTGGACTTTTATGGCCCCGGTCGTCACATTGGTTGAGGGCTACTATAGGTACTTAATAAGACTACACAGCATGATTAAGGGGTCGTGGAACAAGAGAACAAGGCACGTAGATTAAAATGGTACCTAGTAATTATTTTTTATCACTAATATTGATAATTATTTTTCAGAAAGTAGAAAAATACATTTTTGCGTACTATTTGGTCACCCTAATCAATGTGACGTCTTGTCTTTCCCATTCAGCGTGTGTCATAGGGTGACCGTGATTTGCTTAATAAGTTAATATTAATTTTACTAAAAAATTTGAAAAATAAAATATAATTCTGTTTTAAAAAAATACTACTTACCATACAATAATGTTGATCTGCTATACCGAGTCAAAAAGTGGTTCCGGATCCCGAATCTCAACCCAGAAATCACTTTGCACGAAGTAAGTAGACTAATATTTAATTTTAATGTTGCCGGGCGTAGATTATATTTATTTAATTAGTACAAAACGTTGCAACCGAACAAAAATCAAAGTATAGATTTGAAATATAATTCACGATTTATTGAAATTAGGAATTACTAGACCGCGAGCCGTGAGCCGCCACGTCATGCAGCCTATGTTTGGCCAACGTTTTGGATTGGATTTTAAACTATACAGTAGTCTGCCTCGAACCGAGAACTCGCGATTTAATAGGCGTGGCCAGACCAGGCGCACAGCCTCGCGAGGAAATTGCTGCGCGCGGCAGCTCGCCTAGTGTGGACGTGCCTCGGCCGAGGCGGTGCGCATGTTTGCCGCGGCCGCGGCCGATCGGCTCGGTGTCGGTATTCGGCGCTTCAGACGTTTGCCTCGCGCAGGTCTGGACGTGTTTATTTGGTGCGCGTGGTTTTTTATTTGTTCCGTTTGGTTATTTTGCAATTGTCTAAAGTTATAGTTTTGTATTGAAATAATAATTAGATTGTTCAAATAAGGTGATAATTTTGACATTTATCTAGTTTTGTATTAAAATTACTGATCGATTAGGAAGATTGAGGCAGATTGGGGCAGGTCAAGCAATAATACTAATTGCGTACTTGACGTCGTACGTCGAAAGATAAAATTGTATGGAGACGTCATGTGTCACTGATTTTGTAGGGAAGATGAACTTCTGTATGAAATACTATTATATTATTCTGTGGTATAGCTTTAAAAACCAAAATAAAAAAAACAGGACGGTCGAAGTAACTCGTTCTCTAAGCCGTTGTTAATGCTACAAACCATTTCTACCCACTTTATGATAATTATGATGTATAAAAAATAATATTATAGTATTTATATAAGATTATTGTTATTGTAAAAATATAATTGTTAACTGCACGCTAGCTTTAAAAGTATACATAATATATTAGTGTATCTCATTTAAGTGAATTTTGTAAATTCGTTATGAGAAATAAATGTCTTAAACCAGAAAACCAAAATAAACGTAACACAAGCCACGGTTGTTAACACATGTGACGCCATTTTGAACAGCTGACAGAGGGACGCCATCTTGCCGCGCAATTTGGCTCGGGCTATCCTCGCGAGGCAAACGTCCCTACTAAAAATGTACACAAACACGCTGCCGCGCGAGGAATGGTCGATTGGTCGTTTGCCTCGCGCGGCAATTTCCTCGCGAGGCTGTGCGCCTGGTCTGGACACGCCTAATTGCAAACGCATTGACCAATATAAAAGAAAAAAGAAAGATCCTCATGAAGATCGTTTTGCCCCTTCTAGCTCCATAGATAACCCCTTGATCGATCCTGCTCATGAACGAACTTTCAAATTATGTAATACTATGTATCTTTGCTAAAACACCAACAACTTTCATAAAGATCAGAAAAACGATACTAAAGTTATCGCGAAACAAACTGTCAAAATCAAAAAAGTCATCGCAATGCCGAAATGTCCGAGTATCAGTGACCGTCCGAAGTTGTTTGTAAGAACTTCGCTTCGCTTACATACACTTCGATAATATAGGACTTGACCAATATAAGAACTTCACTTCGCTTACGCTACGCTCGTTCGAATAGGCACCTTACACTAAACATTTATCTTAATCCGGATATTCCGGATACACTTTATTTACCTACGATTTCTTTGATAAATTAAGTCCATTCTTGGATGCGACAAAATTGTAACATTTTGTTTACAAGTAAAACCAGGGAGTTATTTGTTCTCCCTGGTGGGTGTTCGTCCAAAGAGGAATATAAATAAGCGAAGGCTTGTGTAGGCGGGACAGGCGGCCAGCTGAGCCTCGCTTACCTCGCGGGCAGCCTGCTACCTGTCTACATTTCATCGCTAAATCGGTACTCAATGCGAATTGGAGTCTTTACATAAACCCTCGATATTGGAGCACAGTGCATATAACCGCGCGAACCACTTTGTTCATCAAATCGTCTATATGCATCACTCTCTTTCGAATAAGCAAGAGCGATAGAGACGGGGTCACGGCACGGCAGAAGCTCCGACGAACCGGCTTTTAGTCCAAATGGTTCGGTTCATTCAAATTTGAATAGACAAGATATCAGCCAGATTTAGAAACTAAATTAAACGTGCGATTGCTCGTCCCTACCCCAGTAGATGTCGTTTTTAAACTGTCTTAGTAATAAGTCAGCACAGTGTCATCTATTGGGCGTTAGTGTGTCGAGCACGAAAACATTTGCCTCGCTTATTTTACTATCGCTTATTTATACGTACTTAACCAACGAAGCAGTAATTATTATAAGTATTATTTACCATGAAATGGTAAATAGGTACGTACTTATAATAATAATAGAATATTTAGCAAGTACCTACAATACAGAATACAGGGTGTTTCCTGTAATAGGAGCAATAAATTAAAACGTAGATTCTACTCCTCAAACAACAAAACTTTTGTTCAAGAACTTTAAAAAAATATGTATTTTATAGCTTGCTTCTTTTTCATACAAACTAAATTGTATTTTCAATGTACGTTAAAATCCGTCTATTTGACATTGCTTGTCACCCGACAGACATAATCAATTTCGGAATACATCGCGTATCCGGAAAAACTTTAAAGTGTCCTAAAAATCAAACTATAAGTTATTTTTAAAAGTCGCTGAACAAACGTTGTCTGGTTTGAAGAGTAGAATCTACGTTTTAATTTATTGCTCCTATTACAGGAAACACCCGGTATAGGATAGGTTATACCCGTATCTACCATATATTTATCTATCATTAAACTAATTTCAAACTACTCCTCAACAAAATCCATTAATTTGGTTTGTAGGTACGTACTCGCCTAAGTTATGTTATATATACATATATATCGCTCCTGAGTACCTGATATATTCTGCCCAACACGCATATACATATATACCTTGGAATCCCAGTTTGAATTGGGAATTTGCTGTGCGAGAACGAAACACGATAAACAATTTCATGAATGAGTGTTTCAATGGCTGCTACGGCTTTTAAGAGTCAGTCCACTGTGCGTGTGCGTATTGTGGTAGTAGTACAGTCGACTACAAATAAATGTATCCACTTTTCACCTTAATGTGTTGAAATAAGGTCCAGAAGTGGATACAGCATTTTATAGTGGACTGTTATTTAAAGATTTGTACAGAGGGGGGTACCGGTAATCAAGTAGTTAACTTCGTTACCTAATCGCTAACGCTAACGCGTTTGTGAAAAATAAACGGCCTTTCCTTTCGGAAGATTTGAAAAAACCTACTTACTTTCATTGCTTCACAATCACTCACTTTTAAAGAAAAGTCATGGTTTAATATTTACACACATAAACTTGTCAAAAAAATCCGTTTATTAGTTATACAGCTTGTATTTTAGTAAAAACCTATTTCTTTAATAATAATTTGCCTTCTGGCATATGCCATTTCCCCTTGTTTTATTCTAATTTAAATATATTAGATCAAGAGTAGGCAGTAGGCAACCTAATCTCATCGAGTAGCAGAATTTGGCTTACGTGGGGCAATGCACGGTTAAAAGTTATGTATTTTTATACTTGGTAGCCTACGGCCAACTCTTGATCTATATCTGCTCTCCAAATGAATCCGCATCTATGAGCAAGTATTTTTAGTAATTCATATCTAAACACAATTTTATAGAACTAAAAACGCTACTCCGTAAAAACATGTAGTTTTTAAGTGTTTTTATAGACTCAACTGGATTGAAAAAAGATTTCACATGGCACATTGCCTTGTTTTTTTAATAAACAGTAGGAAAAATATATATGACTATATAAACGATTAATGAACATTATAGAAAAGTTTGAGGAAGTCCTCGAGTCCATTACCATTTCCAAAGTAAATCCCTAAGTCAAAATGATAACTTTGATAATTAACGATTAACGGTCTTGTGCCGAGATCTGGTACTGAGTGGATTGTAATAACTAACTGGATTGCATTAAATTTGAATGTGATAAATTGTAGCTGACTTGAGGTCCCCGGGATTAGGCCGGGCTTACTTCGGAATAGCGACAACAACAAAGCTGTTAACTATTATTGACTTTCACTTACAAGTCAATTTAAAACAGTGTTATTTTTAATTATTGACCGGGCGAGCGGAGCGAGCGGAGCGACTATCCCCATATCAACTCGGGCCGACTCTCGGGCACTAAAGTTATCACATGTCCGCTGTTCTCCTCTAAAGGTCCCATTTCTAAACCGATTATCGTGACATTAAGTGGACGGGTACGATAATAATATAGATTCTTTTTGTCGAGTCATTTCTGAATACATATTTTTAACATGGTGGAATAGGCACCAACGCCATTAGGGTGGGGTGTTTGGCGCTTAAACAATTTTAATTTTACATCTTTTAATATACTTACTTGATACATTATTACGCAAAATAGCCACACTGGATGTCGACTTGCGGAAAAACGCCCAGTATAACGCGTCTACCACATCACAGAGCCTTTAAGTTATTTTTAAATATAAGAGACGATATAGAGCCAATAAATCAAATGGGAGCAATAAATTAAACCATACACAGGATTTTTTAATGTATTAATCAAAAACATTAAGTAATTAAGAAGTATCTTTAAGTTACATTAAACTAGTAGTTCGCCCCGAACTGTGAACTCGCGAATCTTGTGTTTCGCCATAAATGTGCAATAGTAGAATTACTACAAATACCAAAAATAGGTATCGGGTATTTTTTTCTCAACTAACCATCACGGTGAAACTAAACGTCCATATTAAATTGTGCGGTTGATGCGCAAAATTTTACCGCGACGAAATCGCTTCAGATTTAACAGTTTTTGTCTCATCTTAATTTAAATCCACCTCTCACATGCCTCTCACTCTGTTGCCTTGGCATGTCGTTCTCATCTGTGGACCAACTATATAGGTTTCGGTCACCATCATTATGCGTCTATGGTAACTCTCTCTAACTAATGTAATGTGTTAATGTCAGTATGCTGATAGCGCTAGCAGCCAAAGCTCTAATAAATTAAAAAAAAGTCAGTTGTCAAAATATTTACACCAAAATCAAAATATAATTGAAAATATTTTTGAAATCAATTTTATGTTGCTAATTGTTATGAAACAGTAAGCAGTTAATAACGATTTGACGAGAGTGTTAATCAATACCTTTCGTTTGATACCAAACTCAACCATACTTGCTCGTAAAAGTAGCAAATAAGATGACCAATGTATCAGGAACCCTTTACAAAACCTTTTTAGGCCTTCTAATTTCAGAACCCCCGTCTCAATCCAGCTCATATACGAACTCGCAAATTTTGTTGGTCTCTGCTACAACCCCAACAAATTTCATAAAGATCGGAAAATCGTTACTAAAGTTATCGTCGGACAAACTATCTAAATCAAAAAGCCATCCAAATGCCGAGACGTCCCAGTAGCCAGGTGACAGTTGTTGTTTGTAAGAACGATCTTCGCTTACGCTCCGCTCGTTCGATAATTAGTATTATAACCCCGTATTTTATTTAAACCGAGCCGTGATTGTAGTTTTTTTAATCATTATGGGAGAGCGTCAGGATGGCGGGTGGACCTCGGGAATTTCATCGAATTATTAAAAAAAGTACCTTTGGCATACCTCAGAGTACCTCTGGACTAAACTATCAACGAGAATTTAACACGAGTACGTTGCATTGTATTGCGGGCTGAATGATTTTGTATGTAAATAATTTTCATTGTAATTCTAAGCAAAAGTTATCTAAATATACTTATTATGCTAATGCTATACGCAGGTACCTATATTATAATGATAAGTGTCAAGTATGATTTCGCAGCCGGGTATGATTAGTACCCCACAAACCTCCGTAGCGAGGTGTCCTGACCTATAAGGGTGAGCCCGCGCCGTTGATAATATACGGCGGGCAATTTCAGAGCTCAGACGCCCACCACGGGCGCTCCAACTTGGCGAAGTGTCGTTCGAGCGTCAGGGAGAAATAATTGCAATTTCGAAATTAATTCTTTGTGGAGCACTTCCTGCTTATCTAGCAGGTAATTTATTTTATAGATTAAATTGACCTACCGAACCTACCCATGTTAGTATTTTTGTGCAAAAATGCTTTTTTAAATGCACACTTATATATTGAGGTAACCTATTGTGATTCGGACATATACTAGAAAATATATTTCAATATTTTTTATGCAGAGTTGACTTACCTGCCTGCCCTCCATATAATTTTGGCCATCCTGTATAGGTAATCTCTGATACTCGAATAGCGCACCGAGGATTAGCATTGTTAATACCTAAAGCTAAAGCATGTTCTGCATTAAGCAGTTCACATGGATGCCATTGTGCGAAAGAGACATTATTCGTGTGCACTGTTTCGCTCACACACCGCAACAACGTGCGGCTCCGCGACACCCGCGTCAGTGTTAAACCGGGTTAAAGGAAGACAGGCGACGGAGCCGCGGGCGAACACCTGCAGGACAAAGAAGTTGCATTGTTCTCCAGCCCTCGACTCTGATCAATGAATTACATACGGCACGGTGAACAAAGAAAACCTGAAGCACCCGACCTATTCTCTGTATCCGCAGTACAAAGTGATAGCCTAAGATAATGGATCTCTTCAATTACGAATACGTACATTATTATCACCCCACAACGTTGACGATTACATTTGCAATATTTTGATTTTTTAGACTTTCACAATACCTATATCGTCCCGTGGTTGCAGTAGGAGTCTGCTAAGGGAATATACCGGGAGATGGGCAGCAGCATCTTCCGAAAGCCTAAACAACAATAAACAAAAAAAACTGCGCGCGCCAACCCGCCTGCCAAGCGTGGCGCGTATGGCAAACCCCCCATTTATTAAAGGGGAGGCCTATGTTCAGCAGTGGATGTCTTATGGCTGAGATGATGATGATGATGACAATACCTATAGATAGTAAAGTAAAGAGGCACTTACCTAAAAACGCGAAATATGTATGCGGCTATAGATCCATCATCCATAGCCGTATCTATGTATACGGCTAAGCTAAGAGTCCGGTAGACTTTTTTTTCGATTTCGCTCAACTTTTTGATGCTATTATGCAGTAACTAACATAACTTCTATTATTTTGTATACATATTTATAATTATGAAAGTTCGTTTCTTTTTGAATGGAATAAATACAACGATTATTTTATTTTGTGTTTCATTTATAAATAATTCACCCTGATCTAACACCTGTTTCGCAATTTTTGCTTGGCGAGGTGAAAAAGAGTTAGGTTTCTATTGATTAAAATTAGGTTATACTTGTACGTATAATATATATATATACATTGCAAAATGAGTCGTCTCAGGAATAAATGTAACGGATTTTTTCATTTTCATATATATTTTTTAAGGGAGAGTAAGTTTTGCTAGAGCAATTGTATGAAAAATTTGCGAATTTTAAGTGATATTTTTGGAAAGATATTAAATTATTTTACAAAACTAAGAATACAGAAATATACTTCACTTCATGATTTATTCAGGTAATATAAAACAGCAAATAATAACTAGTGGTTCTGTGAACCGTAGACTTCGGAGAACATAAATAACGCGACAGCAAATTTCCCCTCTTTACTCCCTCATTTTCCCCCCAATCAAAAATATGGCTCGACAATTTGTGGCAAATAAATCAAGGAACGTACATGCCAAGTTTCATCGAAATCGGATGAAAAATGCAACCTCTAGACCGACACTGACCAACCAACCAACCAACCAACCAACCAATACACACACATCAATCTGCCGAATCGTCGTACCAGTGAAAACGGAGACGTTCGTCGCCTCGCTACGCTCGACTCCTCAGTCAATAAAATCAACGTCCTCACTAAACAAGCTCTGTAAGAATTGAGTTTTAGGGTATTCAATATTAATATATATAGACCAAAAGTACTTTTTTGCAATAACAAGACTTCAAATTATGTTATGCAATACGATTCATTATTTTCATTATTAGCGATTTTTGTTTTCAAATCATTATCGGACTATTAACGCGGGATGTTTAATATACATCTTATCATCATCATGATTATTATTTTTTCGATATCCGTTTATTGAAATGTTGGTAACCAAGTTTATGATACCTTATAACAACGTAGTTCGTAGTTAGCCATTGATACAATATTTCTTTATTAGTTAGATTATGCCAAACGTGGCAGTCGTGGCACTTAATCAAAATTTGAAGGGCTAAAAGTGGCCAGGCCAAGGCAATAAGGCAGCAGTCAATTAACTTTCATGGCAATTAGTGATTCTATTACGCCCGCCATTTATACGATCAGCTGGCACCCGTCGAGGTCTTCACCGACTTAATGAACCCTTCCTGGTATTGATGGATTTTATTCTTTCAGTCATTGTATCCTTTCCATATCTGAGCTATGACAATGCAAATATTTATCGCGGTTCAGCAAACATGCGTCACACGATATATTTGTTACTTCGAGGCGCGAAAAGTGCTACGCGGTACGATTTGCTACGCGGTGTAGCACTGTGTTTCAAGTAGGTACCTATGTAGGTGTAGGGACTATAGCGATACAATCATTATAGGTTTCTATTTTTAAGGTTCAATTAGGTACAGGTTCCGTAGCCAAAATGGTAAAAACCCTTATAGTTTCGTCATGTCCGTCTGTCTGTCCGTCCGTCCGTATGTCACAGATATTTTACTCAGGAACTATAAGACGTATTTTACTAAAATTTAATAATTAGGTGTATTTTGTAGGCCGCTATTTAGTTATGTAGTTAAATTGCAGAAAAAATATTTTTAGGGGGGAGAGGGGGGGGGGGGGTAAATATATGTACCTGCTAATCTCAATACATATGTTTATTACCAAATATCAACATATTGCACATCAATCGATATGTTTTTAAAAATAACATCGAGTTTATTAAGTGAACATTTTCAGAAATAATCGCTTTGAACGTGAGAACAATTGTGTCCCCTTCCCGCAGTTCCCGCCATGACGACTGTTCTGTTTTTAATGTAATATTGCGGGAAATTGTGTAATTAATTAAATTATATAATTGGCAGGAGTTTATGTTAGTGGAGAATATTGATTGAACGACGGATATAATGAAATAAATGAATTTAATAGTTTGTCGCGTGGTGTTTTTGTTTCCGTAGTAAATAAATACGCAATATTTTTTGTTCTAATGGTAATAATATAGGCCGTGTCCTCTATATTCTCTCTATAGTGTCTCTAATTTCAGCAGTTTTTACCTATTTGGTATTAGGTACTTTTTTCCAAAAGAAAAAATTTGCCGCCCTTTCACGCTGACCTCCACCAATGAATAGCTGCCGGATGCCCGGATCTAGTAATAAGAATAGATAGCAAACTAATTAGATGGGTTTAGCTGCTCTCGTTATTGTATCATATCATATCTGACGAGGGCAGCTCTTAGTCTATTATAAAAGTAGCCAGTTCTCGAAAAAGGATCCATCAATTTACGACGGCGAAAAGTGGATTTGATGGAACGTCGCATCGAATAGCGTCGTATTTACATGCAACGGATGCATTTACCACTATAACGAATTTTAACACGTTAGTCAATGAAATTTCCTGGTAAGATATAAATAGTTTGATAAGGGGATAAGTTGACGTCGTAAACTTTACGATCATTGTCTGTTAATACGACAGTTAAATCGACGCACCCGCGACTGTACGTCGCGGCAGTAACGAGTCTTCGCAACTACTCAGGAGACTTAAAGCCCTCTAAAGAATACTTGAACAAGATTCCATCTTTATTAAAAATGTTTTGCGTCGTTATAACCGAATACGGCAAACCAAAATAAAAGGTTACATGGATTTAGCAATTCAAGTACATGTCTTGTCAGTTTGAAAATACGTTAGTTAGATAATAAATTTACAACTCGTGATGTAGTTGAGATTTTTCAGTATGTTGTTAGAGACGATTACATCAGTATTTGATAATATTTCCTACAACAAGGGTCTTGAGCTAGCCGAAAAATTAGTGAAAAGCTATCTATAACTTTGTGATATATCCTGTATAAACTCGAAAACTGTTAATTTATTGAAGAATTAATGAAGAATTAAAGGTTGCTATTGGAGTTTTAACGAAAATTTAACTATCCATCAGTCCACTTTAAAAGTTGTTATCTTTTATAGCTTCTTCTTCTTCTTCACTCTATTCATTGATAAAACAAAATAGAATGATTTATAGTTTATTAAGGTTTACGTTGGGTCCTCAAAACGGTTGCAAGTATTTGAACGATATTGAACATTTCTAATTAGAATTGTTGTAAATTATCTACCGAGAATCACTACAAACAAATAAACTTGTACTACTTTTTCAAAAGAATGAACCCTTTTTTATCAGATTTGTTGCGTTTACTATTTCCATATCTTCACCTAGTTATCTTATGTAATAGACTTCACGTAAGAGAGTCACAACTTATATGCCGGGTTTCTTGAGTGACCTTTGTTTGTGAGAAGATGGAACACTATTTCATAAAATAGGACCATTTGAGTCTCTGGCATTAATATTCAATTTTTCTGTGGTCTCTCGACAAATATATCTGCAGTTTTTTGGGAGTTCGCGCGCATGTCGAATGAATTTTTTTTTTCATAGATTTAAGTATCTGGTAAAATATTTATGATAGACAATCAAATTGAGATTCAAATTGTTGCATATCAAAGGGCCTATAAAAATGCCAAATAAACCTTGTTAATAAAACATATAATTTGTAAAATAAAAAGGAAAATATGGAAAATCTGTAATTTTTTATGGATTGCTCAGCTAGCACAAATAATTCGTTGTAGCAAATAAAGACGTAAATAGCTTAACTATTCCCAGCAACATATCAAAAATGCAGAACTACATCACGCTTTGTGATTTTAGCAATTTTGATTGTTTGTTTTCACGGGCCTAATTTCTTTTGTAGAGGTACAATAAAGTTTAATATATAAATACAATATTATGAGTTCGAACGATTCAATTTACCAAACTCTGGGTTAGAATGTCAAAAACGGTAGCCACTCGTCATAGTGTGTAAGTAAGTGTCCTCTAACTGAGATTAATACTACTCCGTCATCCCCCACGCAAAGCAACCGTATATTAGGAATTCACATTTGAAAATCGTTGCATTGCTTTCACATTTTCGATTTCATCACCAAAATGGTATAGTAGATACAAGCAATGCGAATATGGTTTTCCAATGTGACTGACGTACGATTATTATGCATGGTAACAGCATCATTATACACATACATACTCAACATAAGTACTTATACCTTACATATAGTTATTGTGTTTTGATTGTTTTGACCCTCTCGTACTTAGATAGCTTTTGTAAGAAAGATTCAGTCAGCGTTAAAAGCTGATATTTTTAAATGACATTTTTGCAAAAACTTTTAAAAAGTAATAATGCATCTTGAACCTAATCGAGAGATAATTGACATCAAAAGGCTAATGTAAAATAATAGGCGTTTTTCATTTGTATTTTTTATGCCAATCTGAATGCGTTTTACTTTTATTTTTATTTAGTACGACCTTTTCTTCTTTAACTTTTATTTTGTAAGACTGATTCATATCATGGCTCGTGTTGGTGCGAAGGCATATTTATACTCGTTTCCGACCCGACATAAACGTGTTATGTTTTACACTGTATTGAAGTCTCCGGATCGCTGCCGTTATACTCCGCTGCAGGAAATTGAAACATCCTTGTTACTGCGCCTAATTACCTATAAGGTTTGAAAAACTTCACTTTGTAATTTTTTTTTTCGTATTAATAATGCCACAAATGGCAACATGACTATATGTATAGGCAAATTGATTAACATCCGACTTGAACATTTTCAACTATCAGGCAATTTATGAACGTCGACCGCTTGCTATGACTTAAAAATATCTAGAAATGATGATAATATGGTACCTGTTTAAGAAATATAAGTGACAGAAGCTTAAGTATTTAATACTTTGTTGTAAAAAAAATATAGCACGCAAAAACATAGCACAAAATATATGTAGAAAGGTCAACTTATCACTTTAGTTATTTATTCCGGCTAACCTTTGGCGAATTGAGATAGTCGAACGTGCTAGGCAGGCTTACTGTACCTACGATACGGTACATTTTATAATGTAAATCGAGAGTTACTCTCATAAAGATACTTAAATAAATAAATCCCATACACATACAACATCTTTCTCATAAGTACTTTCATACGCATAACTATTATTTATATTAATAATGGATCCGAACTTATGTGCAATAATTCTCTACCTTTTAAATTTCGAGTGCTCAAGGGGGGCTACTGCGAAGTTCGAACATCGACAATTAGTTGGTCCTGTCTCTATCGCTCTTGCATATTTATTCGAAAAAGAGTGATGGTATATGGTATATAAATGATTCGACGAATGAAGTGGTTCGCGGTTATAGGCCAGAAGTTAAAAATCGTTACCCTGGTCTTTCTTATAATCAGTCTCGTCCTGTTCTGTTGGAACACATTAAACGTGGAAACGATAAATTGGACGTGGATCATTTGATGGGAAAGGTGTCATTGCTATAGAGGGCCATTCATTGGTGACCTTCTATGTTCGGTTAGATTTCCCCTTCGCGGCCGTGTTCGATTATAATTTAGGCCGATGCCGGGGCCTTGGTGTGGGCTCTATTTAACACGCGAGCAGGAAGCGCGTGGCTCGGTCCGTAAGGGCACCTAATCATAAACCTGCTACAGTTATGGTAAATTTTCAAATATTGGGTATATTATACTTGATATGACATTATAAATAACATTAATCGAATTAGGTTAAACGACGAATCCATTTTCATGAATATATTATTTCCATTAGCGTCAAAGTCCGATTAGTCAACGGTCATTATAAATATTTGTGGTAGGTATACTAGGTATCCGATGAAATTTATCTCTGACGAATTTTCCATATTCCTATTTAGTGAGCCTAGTGAGGTACCTAAGGAAAGTGCTGATACTTGACATTTGTTTTTTCAACCTAAATTTTCTCCCACCACGTTTACGGTCAATCGCATGAACATATATATGTGTAAATAATATAATAAAATGCGTATTCAAATACATATAAGTAATTTAATTTAATAAGGGCCAAATATTACGGTCCATACACACCTAAAAGTATACCTATGTAAATATACTACACACTAGATGAAAACCCGGCTTCGCTCGGGTAAAATAAATGTTATGTATGTAAAAAAATAAATAATGAAAATATTATATGTAAAAACAACCAGGTTTCCCGCAATCCAGGATTCCTAGGATTTCTAAAGTCCCGTAAGCCTGTACTTCTAAGTCCACACCCGGGACCCTAAAATCCCGATTGTTTCAATTCCCGGAATCCCTGGTTTATAATATCTTAAAATCCCGGCCTCGCGCAATTCCGAAATTACGATGTTTTAAAAACAACCTGGTTTCCCGCAATCCAGGATTCCTAGGATTTCTTAAGTCCCGTAAGCCTGTACTTCTAAGTCCACACCCGGGACCCTAAAATCCCGATTGTTTCAATTCCCGGAATCCCTGGTTTATAATATCTTAAAATCCCGGCCTCGCGCAGTTCCGAAATTACGATGTTTTTAAGTTGCGGAATCCTGGACCGCTGGGACCACTCCAGCAAGCCGCATTTTCAGAATCCCGGCCTCCTAAAGTTCCAGAATTCCGCATGCCCTTATGTCCGGGTTCGGGTGCACACGCACAGCAATCCAAAATCACGGTTTCACTATTTCCATAATTCGGGGTTTAGTGATTCCCAGATTTATAAAATCCTGGACTTCTGGGACAGGAACTCTAAAATTTCTGAGAGACACAATTTCGGAATCTAGGCTATTAAAAATCTCGGAATCCTGCATCCCTAAAGTTCCAGATTCCTAAAACCCTAAAATTCCGGCGTCCGGCATTATACGGCCTTATATCCCGGCTTTATAATGTCACGGACCCCATCCAGATTTTTTTGGAATTCAGAATTCCTTATGTCTCAAAATCTCGGAATCCCTTATACCGGGACTCCCAGTACCCTAAAATCCCGGTTTCCCACATTCCCGAAATCGGGTCCATATTGGCTCACATAAAATTACTTAGCATAATTTTGTCAGTAATACCGTTTTGTGATCAGAATCATCATTCGTCATAAAAAAAATTGTCATAATTTTAATGGTTATAATATTTTTTCATATAACGTCAGTGTTAATAATTGTTTGCTGTCCGAATTTTTTGAGACATAATATAATTTCCTACGTTTTTTGTTGATAGTAGTCATTTCTGTGACAGGGTCGACGAAGCCCCCGCTTCGCGGGGGCTTCTATTCTGGGTAGTTATGCCCTTCGGGCAGGATGACACACTAACCTAACCTAACCTAACCGAAATTGTGTTGTGTTGTGATCGCAAGATACCTAACACTCCTCCTCGCTTCGCTCGTCGTCGTACCTGACGGTGACTCTGGAAAGTAATGTTAGTATAATAGATATTTATATTGATTTACATTATAAACTTAAATAATTCGGAGTAACGATAGTTATGAACAAAAAATACTTATAAGAAATGATAATTATGATTAAAAAAATTATGAACAACAATTTCGGACTTCCAATAATCGAAGTACAAATTTTAAGTGATCTTTGGCGCACCCCCCGAAATCCCGTATTTTAAGTCTCCTAATCAAGGATATCAAAACTACGGACTCCCTTGACTTTTAAATCCCATCGGCCCGCATTTCTTGAATCCCGGCTTTCTAACGTCTCGTAACACTGGCTTTTTAATCTCGGAATTCAAATATCTTGGTTTCCCGCATGGGTTTCTAAAACTCCGAATGCCGAAATCCTAAAACCCCAGAAAGTCGCACTCCTGGTATATCGGGAACTCGGCTTTTTCATCCAGGAAACCCACCCGTTGCCTAAAGTCCCGGAGTCCCAGGATCCTTATATCTCGGTTTCTCGCATTCTCGTAATCCCTGGTTATTCGGCTTCGTGCAGTTCAAAAATCTCGGTTTTTGAAAGTTCCAGTATCCCGGTATTCTTAAGTTACGGACTCCCAGGACCCTAAAATTCGGTTGTCCCGCATTTCAAGACCCCAGCTGTCTAAAATCCCGGAAGCCCGTTGAAGCATTTCCGGAATCCTGGATTTTTAAAGGCCCAAATATCCCGGGATCCTGAAATCCCGGCTTTTGAAAGTCCCGGGATTCCGTCCGTCCTACCTCGCTCGGGTAATACCTCTATATACTTTCGAAAAAACGTGGCCCTCCTTTTAGGTATTAGGTGGCATGTAATAAAAAAGATAAAAGATATTTATTATTAACCAACTTCAAAAAAGGAGGAGGTTCTCAATTAGACTGTTTTTTTATCATTATTATGTTCTTTATTTATTTTTGGTCTTAGTGATAGGTTTTTTACAATATTTTTATAAAAGTAAAATATAAAAATACATCAAAAACACAAAAAAACAATAAAAACATTATAAAAAACCTATCCCAGAGGGTATGGCAGGGCCCAGGCTGCCGGTGGTTAGGGCCGCAGTGAGAGGAACCGGCGGACTATCCGCGCCGTATCCATGACCACCGCCTTCTGCATCTGACCCTTGATCCAGCCACCTAGCGAAAGTCTCTCGAGGTGTTGATCGAGACATTATTATTATTTTTTTTTTGTATGTATGTTACGCGATATCTCCGTGAATCGTGAACCGATTTTCAATAAAAAAAAATTATCGAACGGGTATATCCCCTAGACGGTCCCATTGTCACCAAGTCGGGGTCTGATGATGGGATCTTGGAGAAATCGAGGGAACTCTTCAACTATTATTGGCACGCCTATAGTGATTTCACTATTTTTTACAGCAACTCGGCCACTTCCTTTTGGAATAGCGGATCCTAAGTGAAGTCGGTTCTTTTTTGTTTAAAATTATTCAATTTAGGCACATTACAATGCACTTATGAACGTCAGAGACAAAAAGAAACTACTAATAATAACTAAGTGCAAGCTGTGAATGCAATGTTTCCCCTTTACTATAGCCAGCTATTAAATTTTCATTTTGTATAAGTCAAGAGACAGGCGCGGGCTGAAAAACAGCACTGTGTAGCCGACCAAGCTCGCTGCAAATGCTGAGCTCCGAGCCTATTGTCACGAATTTAGTTCTTAAGTTGATTGTTTGTTGTGTTTTTTTTCCTTTCCCTTCTTGAGTATTGTTTTTCTGTTTACTTCTAGTGTAAATCACTCTTTTTTTTTTGTGTCTATTTTTGTGCAACAAATAATGCATTTTTAATTTAATTTTTTACCAGTTGGGTGATCCAATAATTAACTCCGGCTCAATGTAGTTCAAGTTAATTACAGCAGACAGAGACAGTAGCCATTAAATTTATTTACTTTGAAGTGAAGGAGGTTGTTGTGATTAAAAACCACAAAAACAGGACACTGCACACGCTGCTTTCAACCTGGATCAGACATCAGTGAAAACCGCACGGATCAACTTTACATACATATCCGCACACTGTGTCATTAGAATGTAAGATGTAGCAAAACAACACGTTCATCGATCCAATTTCATTAACACTCAGTGGCGGCTTGTGAAATTTTTCTTAGTAAAGGGGTTATTTAAAGGCCTTCCGCTTTAGTCTTCAGAATTCCAATTGCACACACTATTTACTATACTTATGACAGCATTTGGTCATACAATTCATGTTTATAAGCATATATGTGAATACCTAAGATAAAAAATGAGCACCCCTAACTTTGACCACAGCCTATTTCATTAAACTATGATTAATTTGTATTCAGTTTAGAAATAATGTTCTACATGCCTCATGACAACGTGATATCCTTTAGAACATGAATGTATTCATGGTTATTTACTCGAAAGATATAACCAAATGTGCAATGATAACGTGATCAAAATTGACTTTACGTTTTAGTTAATTCAATATAACACATAATTTTGTCATACTTACAGTCATTTTAATAAAAGATTAGCCTTTACATTTGTAAACAAACTTTTGTTGCGCTCGGCACTACAAATTACAATATCCGGCCTGAGCATTTTAGAAAATGCATCAGTTTCTACACTACACTCATAAAACCAACGGTGACAATATCTACAATAGTATTCGAGACATATTTAGATAAAATACGTAAGTAAATAAACATAACCCGCGGGTCATTTCATTATTTTCATTGCATATGACAATGACAAAATTGACAAAACATGTAGGTAGTGTTCGAATACTTGCAAACATCTTTACATTTTCCTTTAATATATAATAGTGCTAATAGACTTACTGTAAAATAATATTTTGTAAATCAGCCGTGTATTATTATAGTTTGGCCAGAGTTTGTTCCACTTCAAGCATAGACAGGGAGAATCATACTGTCTTTTTCTAATGCTCTCACTACTAAAAAAGGGATGGGTATAGCATGTTACTCTGACTGTTACTGCGCTTTTGGTTTGCCAGACTATACATTTATTCTCAACATTTATTTACTTTTTACCTCCTTTTGTTTGACCACAATCTTTGGTCCGACGTGCATTGCGTGTGCGCCGAATGCAAACATTGTTCACAATTTCCGAACGCACCCGTCACTGACAACCAACAAAAATGGCCGGCGTTATGTAGTGAAATTAACACTTTTGAACGTAAAATACGCGACAATCCGAATTTTGCCGATATAAGTGTCCAATTCAAAAACTCTTTATTCTTTACGCTCTTTCGTTTGAGCATAGTCTCGTTCGACTTTTCCGTAGAGGCCCGCGAGATTATTAATATAGATGTGTATAAATTTACCATACCTACCTATTAACCCCCTTATTCATAATCATAAACGGCTCTCAGAGCTCAATTAGTTAATTAAGTTTTGTCCTTATCTGTAACTTTGACAGTTGTGTTTGTTGAAGTCCGAGAGACGTTTATAATATAAATAAGGGGGTAACACATCATACCATATCAATACTTTAGGATTTTCTTCATACTTGTTTATAAAACGTGATACTCTTATTTTAATCTCAAAGGCCGACAACGCACTTGTAACCCCTCTGGTGTTGCAGGTGAGGTGCCCATGGGCAGCGGTAATTGCTTACCATCAGGCGATTCGCCTGCTCAATTGCCTCCTTTGCATAAAAAACGTATATAATATACCCAGTTACCAAGACATACGAACCAATAAATCAAACATTTATCTAAAATTAAGCTATAAATTAATTTTATTTTTACAGATAGGTATTATTTAATTATTCTAGTAAATTACATAAAAAATCTAAATACAAGTAATGCATTTGCTTAAAAACTTAAATATGTAGATGTCATAAATATACAAAGGAATAAAAGAGACCAAGGTCTCCGGTGCCCAGGGCTGGGAACGAACCAGCGTCTTCGGCATTCGCGGCGGCGGTTTATAAAATTAATCTATAATATACATGTAATGTGTCTACTGAAAATATACAAATCAAATATTTATTAAAGTTAATTTGATATGTTCGTTAGTTGTAATTTAATAGCTGTGTAACATATTTTTAAGGCGATGTACCTATCGCCATCGAGTTCGGTGTTTCTTCTTCATGTTGGCATTATTTATCATACCCTCTATGTACGTTGAATACCTAATCCTTAATGCTTTATTATCACCTGAAGGAAACAAGGCAACAACATATTTGTTTGGAATGATTACTCGACCAGGGGCACGCGGCGAGACGGGGTCCCAAAGGTCTGCAGAGGGCACTGAGGTCACTTACTTCGTCGTAGTTACGTAATGAATACTTTATGTTTTATTGCAACTACCTATACCTTATATTTCAACTTCGTAGTAATATATACATACCTACGAGTATACCTACTTCAGTTGTATGTATTGTAATTTTTACACGACTGCCCAAAAACACTCCGTATTGTTTTAATTCACGTTCTTACTACGTAATTAAACATATTGGGTTATTTCGGGGTTTTTTACTTGAACCGGTTACGAGCCCTGGTATAAAGTGCTAATATTCAAAGCACCGATAAAGAGTAGGTTCATACACATTTTACTTCACGGTATAAGTTAGCTATTAGCTATTAGTCGATTCGATAGTCTACTGCGATTTCCGTTAGGATTTAATTAGCTGATGGCTCATTCTTTTTTTAGGTTTGTTATAATTTGAACTTTTGAATCCTTTGCACAGAAATAAAGAGTTTTATAGATTATATTTAAAAGTTTAAAAAATACGTAGATATGAATGATACTGTGCTGTGCCCGATTGATAGAATGGGCGCCGCTAGATGCGGGCGCGGGTGTGGATACGATACGGGAACGTGTTCCCACAACGAGGTCGCGCGCTCGCCATCAATCGTGACTCCGCCACCATCGGTCTACTTCGCCCTCGATCTATCGATACCTTCTTACACAGGAGTCTGTAAGTCACTGACATTCTTATGAATACTGCTTAATTATTTATCCCCAGAATAGAGGTTTGCTTGGACATTTTTAGTTTAAATACTCAATTTACGAAAAATACATTAGAAAGAAGGAAAAAAATAATAATGTTTATTCGGTACAAAGAAAAGCATAACACCAACATAAAAAAAAATAAGTGTAAAAAGGGACAACATGATTCGTGACGTCACAGTAAGTAAGTAGTCTGTATAGTATGTACCTACTATTATTTACTCTGTGGTAAAATGCTAGCCGACTTTAAATTACCTACTTATCCAATGTTCATGGTGTAATTTTCAGTCAAGAACCAAAATTTTCCCAACTTTAAAATAATTAAAATAATAAATTCTCTTGTGCCACGACCGCGAAATCAACCTTGATAAATAAATAAATAATATGGGACAATCTTGCTCAAACCAACCCAGTCCCTGGTAAGCTCAATAAGGCTTGTGTTGTGGATACTAGGCGAAGATACAGCGTGTATTTTTGGTATCACCTCATACGCCAAGGGTTAACTACCCTATTAAACACTAATAAACATACTTCCATATGTTTAATTAAAATTATACGACTTTTATTTTTCCTTATATAATATTTCAGCACGCAATGTATGATAACTTCGCCCTCAAATGTCACAACTGATGATGTGTCAAATAAGTGTATACGCAATACATTGCGGACCGAAGAAATTTAAAAAATCGTTTCCTCTGTATTAACTAAGAGTCACCTCAATATTTATTATTATATCGATTTATAATTTCGATACTTGAGTCTGGCTTCCATTTGAGATAATATCAAATAAACACGCGGTATATACACCGTGTTTTTAGTATATCCTTTAATTGCAACAAGGGTGTATTCCTGAGCTTAATATAAGTATATTTCTCAAAGACCAGTCCAGGAATCAGCTATGAAAGCCCTTTGATTTGATACCACACACGATAGGTTTCAGAACATTTTTTTTCCATAAAAAGGTGACGTCATAACTGCACTCTCACATTTTTTGGGGCTACGGGCCAAATTGATTTATATGGTCTAAAGATCAATCGTTCCAATGTTCATGCTTTTAATACCATTTGCAGCGTTTTTAGGCGTACCGCTAGCACTATATCGCAATATATGATTCACTTGTGCGTTACGTTTATAAAATAAGCTTCCTTTGTATCGGAGTATTGTTCGAAATTATATTGACATGTCATAATTTTCAAATATTTAGTTGAGTTAATCATAACACTCTAATACCCTAGTTACATTAGGGACCGATATAACAGTTATTGTAAGCAACCTAATTTTTTTTTTATTTAACTAATTATGCCAATTCGTATTCTTAATCGTACCTAACAATATGCTCAAATAAAAGGAAATCAAAAAGAAATGGTGTGTAATAAATATATAATAGTTAAATACATCCATTTGGCGTAGAGACATTCGGACCTTGGGGCAAATGTGCACTCGCGCGGGGTCTACACTACATCTACAAAGAGCTCAGTAAACGCCTGAGGGAGGCAACAGGCGAGCAGGCGACCCTCGCGCGTCAGCTTTCTCGCGCAAAGGATTGCGATTGCATTCCCGGTTTAGTAGTAGGTTTTTGGTATTTTTTTTTAAGTTAGGTTTTTAGATTTAGTTACTTTATTTTAATTTGATATGTTAATTAATTTGTAATATGAATAAATTGCTTAAATACACATCCATAACTCAGGAACAAATATCCGTGATATACCTACACACAAATAAATGCCTGGACTGGGATTCGAACCCGGGACCTCCTGCTTCATAGGTAGGGTCACTACCGAGTATATATTGTATATATAATTATTCAATAACAATTTTTACATTGTGCCTGAATGTTTACAATTAAAAATTAACCTATTATATATTACACAACATGCAACATTTACAAGAGGAATGTACACAAATATGTTAGTCAAATTCAAATTAAGTACACATGAACAGCAAAAATTATGTCAAAAAAGTAACAATAATCCAAAAAAAAGCATTAATAAAATAAAAAAAAATAATTATAAGGTCCAATATTGAAAATTTAAAACAAAACGTATTAATCATTAACATTTACTAGGCTAGGAAGCCGTGGATAAAACATATTGTACTCACATATGAATTAGGGAATGCTCACGGTTCTGATTTTGTAAGCCGAGAATCAGGATTTCCCGGTTCCGGTACCAACTGATTTTTTATGAAAAACTAATACCGGAAGCACACCTTCATATAAATACGAATAAATCACTTCGTAAATTATTGCACTGGTTTGTACTCGTAATAAATCCCTATTTACTTAGAAAGTTGATTAAAAAACTACCGACGTGTAACTATGTTAGATTAAGTCACCCAAGAATATGTTCACACTCGTATTACGCATATATAATATATTTAGGTAGGTGTACAGGTAGGTGGGTATTTAAAACAGTTACAACATTTACCTTCTCTTCAGTTTGTGTGAGCAAACATCATTAAAATAACTAGCACAGCGCTGACTGGGTGCTAATAATGTACATACACTACATACCTACTTTATCTAATCTGGATTGAATCCAAATATAATCCAAAAAGCCCATCCGACTAAACAGAATTGAGTTTGCATTTGCGAATTCACACAATTCGAATAAAATAACAATTCTCACGAGTACCTTATACTACCTACTTGAAATATCAAATATAAATCTTCTTAAGGGCAAAGCATGAAATGCAATATAATAAATATTGAAACCGCAATAAATTGCAAATTTGCATGTAGCAGGAAATCTGCACTCGAGTAAACAATTGGACGGTCAGATGGTACTGGAAAGAGCTGGATTAAGCGCAGTACCCAGTACGTTAATTTAATATTAATTTCGTAAATGTTTTCAGCATTCACGTCGGGACCGCCTGAGCATTCCATGTACAGAAATTATGTAATATCACTCATTAGTCTCATTACCTACCTCTTTACCTTTTCAGTGTAGCAACTGTAACTTGCGTTTAAATCATTAATTAAATTTGACTTAAAATGTTAGTACTATCGCTTTAAGTTCCTATATGTACTTATACACAGTACATAAATAACAATCTTAGAGTCCACCCAGGCTAACTTTGCATGAACTTTGCAGCGGAAAATTTTTAGACATACCATAATGTACATATAAGCGTCATTTTATCAAAAGTGAAACAAATTTGGCTATCCACGATCCACGTAAAAAAGTCGGTGTAGAGTTAGCGTTTTATTGTTGTATTTCTTAAGAACGGGTCATTATACGGGTAGCTTGTTATAAACTAGGATACCTTGCCTGAAAAATGAGTTATATACTCGTATATGCGTTGCGGATACAACAACTTTTGCTTTGCTAGAATGATTTAAGTTTTCACGTGACTGTCAATACCTAAGGCGCGACTCGAAGTATGCAGTCGCGCGCGACAACGCATGTTATGGTAAGCCGCCTGATAGAAAGCTTGTTTTTATTTCTAGTGTTATAGCAGTGTATCTAATATAAGATTTTATTGAATGTGTGTGTATTCTTTACAAATATACCATATGAAATTACACTATAAAAATAACTATAATAAACTAAGCGTGCTGTCTCAAACTTTCCTAACGGCATGAGCGGCAGAACTTAATTTAATAGCGATATGAGGTCTACACTCCGCCGAACCGCCCTGAGGGCAGCGGCAGCGGCAGAAGTAGCCGAAAAAGACAAGGTGGGGTGGAAAGCACAGTGGTCGTCTCGGCGTCCAATATCTTTGTATCCCATTCGACGTCGAGACCCTTGGTTCGTGGGGCCCTAGGGCTCGGAGTCTCTTCAAAAACCTATCAAGGGACTCAGGGATGCCTCAGGAGACGAACGAGCGGGCTCAACAAACGAATAACGTAGTTTAGGAATCCAGCGAAGAAATGCTGCTACCACCTTCGGTACCATGCAGTAGGTGCCTTCATTAAATATACATATTTTAGTTTTAGTTTAGTTTTATTTTTACTGTCATTTAGATTTATTTTAGTTTTAGTTAATTAGTTTTATTTGTTTTATGCATAAATATGATAGGTACAGTCGCCATCAAATATATCGGAGCGGCCAAGGTGCTCACAAATATCTGAACAACGCCTCTATTGTCAAGGCGATAAAGTGCATGTTCAGATATTTTTGAGTACCCTGGCCGCTCCGATATATTTGATGGCGACTGTACATGCAGTTCATGTCATAAAAAAATCAAAACTGATCAAATATGAAACCAACATCAATTCCAGTTAAATTTTGTCCATCGCGTACTTACTCGTACGTGTAGGTACCTGTACAATTTTATTCACTTGATATCGTAGAGCGAGGTAATTAAGTACCTATCCTAAGGTGAATAATGACTTGGCTAGATTATTTTGCAGATTTTATTTTCAATATATTCATTCATTTTTAATATATTATATTATAGTATAATTTTGAATTTGGGAGCTGAGAAGAGTGAATTAATTTACAGGGTGTTGAGGACGACGGGCCATTTAGAGCGCGCCGTTGACCTCAAGTTATTAATTTACTTTACAGCCTTGGCCAGAAGTGTTGAGCATAGGTGTTTTTTGTTTACAATTTTGATGTTAAGCATTATTTCCCTATCCTAACAATGTACGGTAACGGTAAATGTTATATTTTGTTTATAAATATAGAAAACTTCACTTAATAACACTTTCAAGGTACTTAAAAAATATGAAAACAGAAGGTACCAAAAATGTAAATTTAAGTCGGTGTGACATATTGCAAATATTCTATGCAGTTACTACTAACTTCAACAAAACATGCCTATTAGTTTAAATTAATTGTCAAAATAACTTAAACAAAGACGGAAACGATGGACTAAATTTTCCAGTTTTGTATGAAAATCGCATTGGTGCTCAACACTTCTGGCCAAGGCTGTATATTTTCACAACTCGGTGTTGTCAATAAAAATAATGAAAATATTTCTTGATTCTAATTTGTTGTGCAGGGCTTCTATTAAAACATTTAAGATTTATTTATTTCAAATGAAAACATAGTAACATCTGTTTTCTGTGAAGATGAACACTGTAAATCTAGGCTAAGTTTGCAAGTGGCAACGGGCGCTATAATTGAAGTAGGTAAGTAGGTAAATGTTTGGCGTAAAACATTATATAAGTAAATTAACAATAACAATTTAAAAAAACAAATAGAATTGGGATGCAATTTGCATTGCACGGACATTTTTTAAGGAGATCGGGAGTCGGTTGGGTTATTCCTGTTACAAAGATTGTCTACCGCGGTTCAGCGTGGAAACGCGGCGAGCGTATTGGCCACCTTTGCCTGGAATGACGCGGAGTGAATTATTTGACTAAGAATTAATAATTTGCTATTTGTTTGTTTTAGTTATTATGAAATCTATTTTATGTTTGATTTTGTATACCGTTTGTTTTTTTAAACGTTTTGTTCTATCTCGCTCGCACATCAGGGCCGCATGCAGAAACCGCATTACTGAGTGAACTGTGACAGCTGCCATAAGGAGTGACTATTTTGCAAAGGCACAAATGTAAGTCTCTTTGGCGTCTGCTTACTTGTATAGTCCCGAGAATTTGAAAAATACTAGATTTTTAATGGAATATTTAAAAGATTCTCGTTTATTCTGTTCTGTGGCATAGTCGAAGACAGCGAGTTACTCTTTACTAGTGACGGTAGGGTTGCCATATGGAAAAATGGAATGTCCTGATAAAAATCCGGACATCACCCCAAAAGTCCTGACATTTCTAATAACGACGATTTAGCGTACTCTTTCTAAACACTACGCCGGTGGCAAACAGCCTGCTTGATGGTAAGTAGCTACCGTAACATATGGACACTTGCAGCTCCAGGTGCCTCATGTGTGTTGCCGACCCGACTCCTTAGAAAAGAGCATTCACTGTGTTGACGGCTAAAGAGAAAATATAGTCCCTGTCGTCAACAAACTGCATCCTTTCAGAGCTCTGTAAGGTCGCCAGAGAACACAACACTATGAGTAAGGTCTAGTGCTATTTTTCTGTAATGTGGAGGTACTTCCCCAGTCGGGCTCTGCTCCATATTTGATCGAGTTCACATTAGCTGAGCTGTGCCCTCACATGACATTTATACGCAGTACCCTCTTAAAGCTTGAGCTCATAATTATAAATAACATGACTCAGAGTTTATTGGTCAAAAAGTATTCGCGTTTTTTCCCACATTTTTTTTACATTTAGAAACGTTATAGTTTCTGATATACCCAATATTTTTATATTTGTCATAAGAGCAGTTAATTAATGAGTTTGATTGAAGACATTCAACAGTTGTCAATAAGTTGTAGAGCGACTTATTTAACTTTCGGCTTTAAGCCTTCCAAAAAATGCTTAATACGTATTTTGCTAAACTGTTTGAAGTTATAATACGTACATATTTAATAAAGATTTTAATAACAAAATATTGTCAAATTCATTATTGATTTGTTGAAAATTGAATAGGTAGGTACTTACACTTTGTATGTACTTAAATTTTGTAATAAGCGTAGGTATAATGAGGTAATTTCTAAAAATCCTGACACTTGCCAAGTCCGGCCGCAATCCTGACAAAGGGTCAAAAATCCTGACATGTCCGGACAAATCCTGACGTATGGCAACCCTAAGTGACGGTGGCAATGCGTAATTGGAATCACGGAAAGATTGGGCACGGAGCATGAAATTACACGACTGAAATACTAATTTAAAATAACAAGGTTTTTTTTAGATTGCTCTAAATTGATAGGCGCTGAGGTGTCACAATCAAACTGGTTCTGAATTTATATAGAAAAACACGGCCTAAATTCTTATTAAAATTACTGATTTGAATGAGTGAATTATTGTTGTAGAAAAGTATGAATCTGAAATTAAAAGTATGCTATAATTGACTGAGGAGCCGAGCGTAGCGAGGTGACGAACGTCTCCGTTTTCACTGGTACGACGATTTGGCAGATTAATGTGTGTGTATTGGTTGGTTGGTTGGTTGGTTGGTTGGTTGGTCAGTGTCGGTCTAGAGGTCGCATTTTTCATCCGATTTCGATGAAACTTGGCATGTACGTTCCTTGATTTATTTGCCAAAAATTGTCGAGCCATTTTTTGATTGGGGGGAAAATGAGGGGGAAAAGGGGAGAAGTTTGCTGTCGCGTTATTTATGTTCTCCGAAGTCTACGGTTCACAGAACCACTAGTTTAACTATTCGCATGCCCTTTCTGTGAGTTTCATAGGCGATCAAGTAACTTCTCAGTTTTATTAAGTTTTTAAATACCAAGTGGTAGTGCTATGACATATAATAATAAGGACGAGTTTTCTACGCTCCATAAGTGAAGCTCTTAAATTGAATGACTTTATTCAATCTCCTCTTGTAACGCACCAGCAAGTGAGAGAAGCGGACGTGCTAATGAGCTACTGTCACCCGCGTGAGAAAAAGACAATGTAATGAACCTGATATACTATCTACATTCGACGGTAAGTGAAACCAAAACTCGTACCTATTTCTATTGGTTTGAAATCCTTCGACTGAATTGCCAAATACATATTGTAGGTAACATTTACAGTGAGGTCAGTGACTACTGCACGTACCTTATAAGTAGCCATTCAGTAAAAAGGAATGAATATGAGTACTCACGAGTCCAGTCGTAAACTCCATCGACGTTGGGTCGGTCCTCGGCCCACAGCAGGTAGCGATAGGGCGGCGAGTCGTTCTCGGAAAACTCGAAGCCCTCCAGTGCAGGCACACCGTTTCTCGTCAACTCCGCCAGCTGGTTCGACAGCTCGAAGTTAGCCTGCAATTACATCGTAACTTAATCTAATGTTTTATTAAGTTGGTTTTTACAGGAACATGGCGGAAGATACGAGTTTAGATTTAAAAGATATACATAAAAACATGGGTTGTGTTGGAAACCAATGAGTTTTTGTAGAAAAAAATACCAAAAATAGGTAGGTACCTAGTAAAATGCGATATGTAAATAAATTTGTAAAAACAATTTGTTTATATTTTAGTATAAAACATAACCCTCCTGCGGCAGGCGGCAGTGCACATACATAAAGCTTTATGGGTATTGGGTAAGTAGGTAACATTAATTACGGCAACGCGTTACGTTACGTAAAAGTAGTTAATTAATATGAGATATTGTGCCAAGTGTTGAGAGGCAACAAAATAATTATATCTAATGACAAAATAACTGGCACAATAGTTTACAATTCCAGGCTCCATGCCAATATTATAATAAATATAATGAAATACAAGTTTTAAAGTAAGTATATGTATTTACTACACATGACAAAATATAAATGGGTATTCGCCGTATTCGACACAAAAGAAAATTCGATTTCAATATAAACGGAATTTCGACAAACGAACGCATTGCGGTTTCCCTTGTTTCACTACCGTGTAATTAGTTGGCATCGACGCAGTTTATTCATGCCCTTTGTACACATACCAAATCAGTGCTTTGTCAGCCTCAACCACACAATACGACTGAATTCAAACTTCTACCATCGCAAGTTTCGGTCGCTTTTATTGTCGACACTTTATTATTTGCGTGATGTTGCAAATCATCGCCCGGTAATTAGCTTACCTCTGACTAAACGTTTTTAAGTCACCATAACTGCTATTATTTTAGATTATGAAATATCTTTACTTACCTACCACATATAAGTTTTACTTTAGGGTTTGATTATTACTTATTACATACATATAATGTTAATAAGAGAGATGACACCTAATCAGCCTGTTCATTACTGTTGTTCAGTATCGAAAAAAAAGATATATTTATACACGTGATGAAGGAACCCTTACATGTACTGAAATGTAATAATTTAATTTGCGTTTTTCGTAATTTCGCTTCAAAGGCGATTCGTTTAGAAGCTTAAAATTTAATAAATAAAATCGATAGAACCCATAGGAAATATGCGGGTGTGTTACTATCCTAAAAATGGACACGGTTTTGGTAATAAGTAGAAATTATTTTGAAAAATGGAAGTGAAAAGAAGGCAAGCGGTAGATTTAGAAATTCTTTAATAAATACATTCAACATCATAAATATGTGTACACTTTTGCACCGTACACCTACTCCATTGTAATATAAGGTTCTAAAGTGTATACATATTTTAGGCAAAGCCCATCTGTTTTATATAGCTCACTAAACGAAGACGACCAACTGCCTGCCTGATAGAGGAAATAATTCGTATACACGAATTATTTCCTCTATCAGGCAGTTAACAGCTATACAGCTGAATTATGGTGTACATAGTTGTAGAAAAGGTGTCTTACACAACATACTAAAAGCAGTGTAAAAAAAACTTATTTTTCGAAAATTACATGTAGATGAACAACATGTGGATGAATTAAGTAAATCAACATTAATTCGTATGAACCACCGTTACTGAGTTATTTACGAAAAACTAAAAAGGGACCTTTACACCCCTCCTCCCCGTTAGCGGCCCCCCCTATCCACCGGTACTTTTAGTATGTTGTGTAAGACACCTTTTTAACTATGAAACTTTCGTGAGACTCTAACATATTAAAAATATTTATAACGGGTTACTCACGTAATTTGCAAATTTTTAATATTTTTTCGTAATTTTTGCGTGTTGTGAGCAAAAATCGACAAAAATTACGTGAGTAACCCGTTATAAATATTTTTAATAAGACACCTTTATCTACAATTACACCAAAATTCACCAAATTTCAATTTCCTCTAAAGTTTCCTTCATTGGGTAGGCTAATAAATAAGAACCTACTTCAAAATTAATAAGAAAATGAGTTTCCTTATTTAGAGGCAGAAGACTTGAAGAGGCTCTTGCATGGGCGTGAAGCGATGATTAAAGATATGCTATTAATTTGTGGCCCGTTGGTCCGTCTGTTACTCGTAGCATGTGGCATCTACAAAATGTAAAGGGCCCAGGGAGGTGATTTTTGAGATTCGAGCGCTCGAATATGACATTTAAAACTCCGTGTCAAACGATGAAATGGTGTTTTAAAAATAACAGCGATAGGAATTTAAAATAATGATTATTTCAACTATTAATTTAATGTGAAAATAATAGCGACAAACTTTTGTGTGCGATTATTTTGGAGTTTAATTTTCTTGAATTCAGGCGCTCGAATCTCAAAAATTGCCCCCCTGGCTAACAATCGTTTATCGACGCCAACCGAAACATAGTTATGAGGATGGCTTGAGGAGTGTGTTTTCAGAAGGGCTTATTTCCACTTTGAACTTTTTTTTGGAAATTGAAGAAACATAAATCCACGGTTTCCATTTCGAAATTATTACTTTATTTTCGATATTATATGGTACTATTGGCACTACATACATTGCTTTATCTAACTACATTACTATGTTATTTACCGTAATTTTTTCAGATATAAGCCTTTTTGTTGCGAACTTTCGGAACTAAGCCGTTTTGTTGCGACCTTGTGGGAAATAAAACTTTATTATTTGTACATTTTAGAAATAAACTCTTTATTCAGATGAAGGGTACACGGAAAGAACATGTCTAGTCACTTTGACAACATTTTGAGTTATAGCGGTTTTAAAGTTTGGAACAATTCAATTAACCATACTATTTTCGTAACTAGATGGTTTTTATGAATTAAAAAGTGGACTTATGTTAAAAACTTCGAGCTGTTACAGAAGTTGTTGCTAATAGTTCATTGCAAGCTCTACATTTTGATACAAAAATCACATTTTACGAAAAAAGGGACTAGACATGTTCTTTTCGTGTACCCTTCAGATATTAAAATTAAAAATTAAAAATAATGTTATGTACAAAATGTCATTTGACATTTTACCAATCGTTTTTCGGTGAAGGGAAATACAGTGAGGAAACTGGATTTTATCCAAATAAGATTTCCCCTCTGGCTGGGAAGGTCGGTCGGCAGTCGCTTTCGTAAAAATGAGAGCCTACGCAAATTAATTGGCTTAGATTACCAAGCGGATTCCTGGCAAAAAGTCAGGATCTATATAGTCTTTGGTCGGGACTCACGCTAGGACGATGACTCCGGTTTTAACTTAATCGATTCGTTTGCAAACAATGATTTTATATATACTAGATAAGAAATCAGCACTCCAAATGTGGCACAGTAAAAGCCGGTGCAACGCAACTAATTTTGCCGAAGAGAGCCGAGCCCGAGCCGAGCGAAGCCCGATCGTTCCGACGAGTATATTTACAAAGGACTAACAAACGTTTCGTTAAAATATTACCAGTGTAAGTGAGACTAGGGATTAAGCTTAAATGCTACAGCATGAAGGTCAACGAACTATAGGCACAATCGGCGATAGGAAGTAAAGGTTTCGTAAATTTAAACCGAACTGACAGCATTGAGGCATAAGGCTAGTGGAGTAGTTGTTGTTTTTTTTTAAATTACGAAACTCAGAAAATTATTAAAACTTATTTAGTAAATTTTATTATTATATTATATTTTATAATGTTGAATCATTTTTTATGGTTCCGTGGCTAAATTGGCAAAAACGGAACCCTTATAGTTTCGTCATGTCCGTCTGTCCGTCCGTCCGTCCTTCCGTAAGTATGCCACAGACATTTTGAGACGTATCCTTATAACATTTTAATACAAGGTGTATTTTAACACAAGGCGCCACTAGTGAAATTGCTAAAAAAATTATTTGAACATTATCGGTTAAGGAGTTTTTGAGTGATCTCCAAAAAACTACGTACATAGGCAGATACGACCTTGTGATATAACTTGTGATTTTTTTAAATAACTCTCTGTTATGCGTGGTCCGACACGAACTTTAGCCGGTTTTTGTAAAATATACCTGAAATGATACCGTAATATCCTCATATCTAATCCCAAGAAAGCAATTATGTAAATATTCTCGTTTATTATTTTTTCATTATTTCAAAGTGTGATCTGTCAATTTTTGAATTAAAGATTTAAAAAGAAAGCATGAAATACTATGTTTACCGAGCTATTGTGTTTCTTTTGATTCTAAATTTGTCTTGAGCATGTACTTCGCCCCCGCATGGGCCGCATGCCTGCTTCCCTTTCTGCTCGCTCGGCGGCCGAAAAACTCAATAACCCTCACCCGCCACCCATTGTGCCCGTACGGTTTACACCGTCAGGAATACGTTAGGTCAGAACGCAAACAAGTAAACATAACCGACCGTGTGCAGTTTTCATTCCATTCTGGAGTCGAATCAGGCAACCGATCTGGGTACCTGACGTTTGCCTACAACTTTTAACACTCGCCTCACAAACGTAGGTAGAAAATCCGTCCGAGAGCATGTCGGGCCCTCCTCAATGTTGGGTTCCGTATTTGCCGGCCCGTCACAATACACAATACACCAAAAACGGTTTAAAACTCAACCTGTTGGAACTATGTCCCTAGTTGTCTACAAAACACAGAACCCCAAAAAGAATTAAAAAGGTTAGGGGGTCACAATTAAGTATACATAATAAACAAATTAAGTATACATAATAAAGTAATTGATCCAAGAGCGACTCCATTGCTCTTATGTGCCATGTGATTTTTGAACGCCAGATGAATGACAGGTGACATTTTATCATATCTTTCTTCTAATTTGTAATACAACCTTAACGATGTTAAATAATTCGCACTGGCCGGCTACACATTTTTTTGTGCTATATTTTCGGAAAATCTTGTTTGTGTCTGCGCCTCTATTATATTATAACTCAATGTTTGCAAACTGTTATTATTATATTATCCTCGTCCTGCTCATTGTCCTTTTTAAATCACAAAATATACATATAATTTAAAGCCTGGGCAGGACGAGGTTATACCAATTTGTCGACATCCTTTTTCTTATTCACTGAAAGTGGCCGTCATTGTTTGCAAACTGATACAGCAGACATGCTGTATTAGTTTGCACTGGAATGCTTTTCCCCTGTGTTAATAATATTTCGGGTAAATTCAAAGTAGACAATTAATAAGTGTATGCAATAAGGAAGAAATAGGCCTTTTTTATACGAACTCTGGTTTTTGAACCTTTTTTTTAGAGCAAATGGAGAGACTTTTTAGAACTTTAATGTCAAGTAAAATAAGTAATTTTATTTTTTAAGCAGAATTGCTTTTATAGTAAAAAAAAGAAAAATGGAAATAAGCCCTTTTGAAATCTCCTCATTTAATACCATAATTAAGTTAATTAAGTATATTTACTTTGCAAGTTAAGCTCAGTAACATTTATATGGTACCAAATATTTAGTCATTGAATGTAAGTACCCACCAAGATTTGCAATAATAAGCGTTTGAAACCTTATCTTATCTTATTATTTAAATGCTCTATGAAACGACTACACACAAGTGATTTAAATAATGCTCTAAATAATATAAAACACCCGTACCGTGGCAAATATTTTGACTTGAGCTTTTGTTATAAGAGACTGGTGATTAAGGTCATAATGGTAGTCTACTTATATTATTTCCATTGTATTTTTAAGGGTCCTTTGAACCCAACAGCCTCTCTCGGTTGTGCCTTTCATTTTGAGCAACGTAATAACCACTTTTTACTCGTGTGTGTTGTTTCATATTATATGCGAAGCTGCTCACGCAAAATCTCCGCGAACCTACCCATACTGTATGTATATATACAAAGTAAAGCACATAACTTTTGCGTCGGTAGGTACTTATACAAGTATGTTTTTATAAATGGGGATTGTAAATTATAAAGTCGCATTGATTTGTTTCCGAATAAAATAATGTAAGTAATAATAATAAGTAGGTACCTACTTATAATACGAGTAAATAATCAAATCATGAAGAGTTTTCTTGCAATACTGTAACTTTCATCAATTTTAACCTTCAAAGTTAAAAGAGGAGTATCAGAGCATGTTTATATTATTAATTCTTAACTTATTAAGGCAGCTACAAAAGTGTCACTGCCATCATTAACGTCATAATTTCATTAAAAATGTGTCATTTTTCCAAAGTTTGTCTATTGCAAAGTCGGAGCATAGTTAACGCGATCGAACTCATCATCATCATCTATACATCTGTCATTGAAATCATACTTATGGATACCTCCAAGCTGGATGCAACGATTTTGCTGCGGTTTTTATTTATCTAAATATATCAAGACGGCTCTTTATTTCAGAGTTCGATTCAAGAGTTCAGATATGACTTTTAATAAAGAAAATAATTAAGCAGGTAGGCAGATGTAGAAAACCTTTGGAAGCACCTAAAGGGTTGAATAGGGTTTTTTGGAGCAACGTGTAGGTGCATTCTATACAAAACATCAAAAGCATGTGACCCCTTTCACATACCGATTTTCGGAGTAACTATTGTATTCATTCTCCTTTATTCGGATATGGGAGTTGTAGGGGAGACTGGGGGTAGTTTTATGAGTCACATTTAAATGCAATTTCATGCTGATAGGACATGTGTGTGATTCGTAGTTAATAGGACTATTGGTACTACACCGCCATAATAAGTACCTAAGTATTCACTTTGGCATATAACGCTTTATCGGTGCTAGGTATGTTAAAGCCATCTTTAGATTGAACTGAAGAACAAATCAAATTATTTTATTAAAATGAATTGTTTGATTGGAGGTATATAAAGTATAAACTTATAGTGGGTGGGCCCCAAACCTAAAAAAAATTAAAACATAGATCCTACTCCTCAAACAATAATACTTTTGTTCAACAACTTATAAAATGTGTACCTACTCGTATTCTTTAGATTGTCTCTTTTTCATACAAACAATATTATTTACACAGTATACAGTTATAGGGCCCACCCGTTATAGGTGCCCAGGGCTGGGATCGAACCAGCGTCATCTGTATTCGCGGCAGACGCCCTAACCTTGTGGGTCTGTGGCCACATCATCATCTTTAGATTATTGACAAGCAGCAATACACGGCGGCGGTATATACGGGTATTATGTACGATCCGTCATCGCGTTGCTCATCGAGTTGGAACGTGGCCATTCTCTATGAAATACTAAATAACTTATTTTGTAACACAGTAGAGCGTCCAAAAACAACAAAATAAAAAAAACAGACTCGGAAGAGTCTACCTAAGTATTTCAGAAAACTAGTTTCGTGCTAAATTATATGTTAAGTAGTTTTAGTTTGAACCAAAGGTTGACTGCCCTAAAAATGCCATAAGATATTAAGTCCGCGTCTTTCATATTTTTGTAATACAGTTGAAATAAATAAATGAATAAATAATTATATGTACTTAAGTAGCATTTTTCACAATAAATCACAAAATTATCGTTATAGGGTAGGTAACTTACTCTGAATCGACTGAATATTGTGCGCTGAGTGGTCGTAGTGTGGACCTCACCTCTTTCACAAATTTAACCTTCTCATCAAAAGGCCTTTCGACTTGGCATTTGCTGCGTCATTACTTTATTAATTATGTAACCTTATCTAGTTTATCTATTCAGCTCGTAATATAGAATCAAAAGTAAAGATAGAAGCAGCTGCGGGTTTTTATTAGGCCAATAATTTATCTGGCTAATATTGGAATAGGAACATTTACATTGTTAATTTATAACGGGGAATGAAACAGCACAAAGTGATTAATAGAACATTCAGAGAATAATTTTTAGAACGCTATATAACTAATAAATATATATTTTGTTTAATAAATAAAAAAAGCATATGAAACCATACTTAATGCAGTTTTAAATATATATAATTTTTATGCACTCACCATACAAACACAACCTAAAAATATATAATTTGCGTCATAAATTTGTGTGCACCACAACCACAGTAAGTAAGTATCCAAAATTACAGAAAACGTAAACTTCCGTAGCGTATTGCATTCAAAATTGCAGTGTCTATCTATCTGTCTGTCACAATAAAGCGAATTTGGTTGAGATTAAATTTTGTACACATATATAAATTTGCGGACCGAATAAGGCAGGGCATGTAACGCCAATTTATAAATTTTAAACATGGTGGGCATTTCTAGGGGGTAAATGAGAAATTAAAATAAATATTGCATATCAAATAAAAGGACTTAACGTGAGGATTTCAAATATATTTTTTTGTATATTTTTATCATATATAGTTTTGAGTTATTTAAAAAAGGTGAAAATTGTTCATTCCCCTTCCCCTTATCTCGGAAATTGCTAGTACGAAAACTTTGAAAAAAAAAAACAGATAATATAATGTTCTTTACGTATAGATTACAGGAAAAATAATAAGAGTGCAGTCAAGCGTGACACGGACTGAAGTTTTTTTTATCGGTGCGCGAGTCCGACCTGCACTCAGCCACCCAATAAATTCTCATGAAATCACCACACTGAAAGCATCTTTATCAAAAAAAATTGTTCGTAAGGAACCCTCGGTGCGCGACGGTTTTTCAAACATGGAACTTTTTCAATTAATTGTTGTTATAAGCAGAAACGTCTGCAAACGATATTTCAATTTTATAATTGAAAGGAAAAATGGAAAAATTCAGCGTCGATAGCACAGTTGGCAGTGCGATCGGACCGGTGTTCCGAGAGGTCGCAAGTTCGAGTCTTGCTCGACGCGGTGAATTTTTCCATTTTTCCTTTCAATTATAAAATTGAAATATCGTTTGCAGACGTTTCTGCTTATAACAACAATTAATTAGTACGGGTTAGCGCATTGTTATCGATGTTATTCCAATATGACTTGGAACTTCGGTGCCGTTAATGTGTATATGCACTTACGGTAGATGTCGCTACACGTCTCCCTCTGACGTAAGCAAAAAGGAGTAACAGATGGAAAGATTCACCGGGGTTGAGTAAGCGTCGATAGCACAGTTGGCAGTGCGATCGGACCGGTGTTCCGAGAGGTCGCAAGTTCGAGTCTTGCTCGACGCGGTGAATTTTTCCATTTTTCCTTTCAATTATAAAATGGAACTTTTTCGTTTTAATAAAAAAAAAAATTCCATGACGGAAATGATAACACACAACTCCTAGCAGCCGTAATCATTGCACGGGACCCCTGCTTGAGACATGAAGTTCGAAAAATTTTACAGACCTTTAAAACTAAAAATATAACTAGAACAAACTGTATAAATAAAACCTAGAAATAATTTAAATACATTTCGTCCCACTTAATTTATTTTACAAGGTTTCGTTTATTTTTATCAAAGGAAACTTTTCTTACATAGCCTCAAACATTCTGGCTTCTCTTGAACGCGACTAATTTTAAAACACGTTTTTCTACTCGATGACTGTTCGCTTACGCTCCGCTCTATAGAACTATAAATAATGTTCTCAGTTTATAACATGCGGCTATCATCGTCAATGATTGTACCTATTTATTATGTACTATGTGTTTCGTACCCTACAGGTACGCAGATTGATGTTTTTATTATTATTGAATTCCTATCATCATTCCCAGTTTCCGATAGGCAATATGCAGTATTTTCATTTCAAATAATTGCACGTACAATAAATAGAACACGAGTGTATTAAAAAAAACCGGCCAAGTGCGAGTCGAACTCTCGCACCGAGGGTTCCGTACAAACTTATAACAATTGCTATTTATTATGATTGCGTAGACATAAAAGTTTCGTTTTCTACAGCTGAAAGGTATTATAGACCTGAGTATATGATATGAATTTCAATTTAATACCTCTACGCGTTTACGAGGAAAAAGGTAGTAAGACTAGTAAGTTTAAAAATAAAAAATATATATATCTTTTTGGATGATTTTGCTAAAAATGTCTACTTTTCTTAATGTTTCGTTTGTCTGAGCTATATGTAGTTTCTTCTTGCCAAACTTCAAGTTTTTGAGTTCACGGGAAGTACCCCGTAGGTTGCGAGTGCCAAAAAACTCAATGCAAATTCAAGTTCTGCTGGGTCGATTGTTTTTTCAATGTTTTCAAAGTTTGTATTTATTTAATAAAAAAATGCTGTTACAAACTGACAATTTAAATTTTCTCGCCTAAATGGATCTACAGTTCTTGTGACTCCACTCATGTGACACTCGCCATATTTGTTCGTTCTAGATTCGTCCCTGTGAAACCTACCAAAAATTCTGTTTTTTTTTTAAACGGGATGCTAGCCCTTGAAGCCAATCCCATAGAACAAAACTAGTGACAAGTACATCCTATGCTGGCGCCATCAGTTGTCATAACAGGAGCCACGTCACCAGACGCTGATTGGTGGATTAAAACACATTTCATATTACGTTCCGTTTCACATTACTTCAAATCGTAATTATTATTTGAAATTAGTATAAACTAAAGCTATTATTTTGTGTTTTTGCAACATTATGAGCACAAAATAATGGTAAATATTATAGCTGCATCTTCCCTGAGATTTTAATACCCTGTATCGAAAAAAAAAACGAAAATTTTCAGTTAAATAAATGCCTATAGTACCTATCCGAAAAAAAAGTTTCACTTGCATCGTGATGGTCTCTTAAAACCACACAATATTTTTTTTACTGCTACATTATGAATAACACAGATTTCAATTCAAAACAGCTGGCTACGGCGTAGCACTATTGCTACGAGCCTATTTATACAAATAGTATAGAGTTTAGTACGAGTTTGGTAACAGTATGTTGTGCAACAGTTGCTCTTAAAGTGGTCTGGACTGTCAGTATTAATGTCAATATTTCTGACAGCTTCTGGACAGCTTTAAGAGCGACACTGTCAGTAATAATAACAAGATATCAAAACTCCATAACCCCCACGGGAACAACCTAATAAGTCTCGTTAAATCTGCGTGTAAATGACACACAAAAAGGTATAAATTTAAATTCGCCATACTAAAGATTCTTTAACAGTGGTAGTAGTATGGGCAAATCATGGCTGACTGACAACTGCCTTGGTGGGCAAAAATAGTAATTAATGTTGTTCCTAAAATAAATGTAACTAACATGATTAAGAGTATACATTAACGATGTGTACCATGGTTATTCTTTAAAAGTGCGTGATTACGAATCAATGAAGGTAAAATGATTTGTTTACATTAATTTACTTTTCTATTGACATACGGCTTATAACAGTTGCTGACAAACTGTTATTTTACTTCGAAAATCTGTTGCCAAAGAGAAGGCAAATGACATACATGCATGGAAATTGCTCCACCAACAAGAGCCTAGCCCTTAAAAATATATGATGATGATGATGTTGCCAACATAAGCCAGCGGTCGCGATAATGTTTGACACCTGTTTACCTCTGGAAATTTAATCCAATTGTTGGTATCTACCTACTAACAATTGGATTAAAACTTCAAAATGTATTTTTTTGTTCTCTAGTGAAATTAATTTAACTGCAAGCAAAACTGTAAACATAATAATAATTATGTCATGTTCTCTGTTATATAAATATAACATATACATATAGATACTATTTAAAACTAAGTAAGATGTTTTACCTCTCCTGTAGGAAAGGAAAATCGAAGAGAAACATCCCGATATTGTTATGTGTATTCCTATCCTATTGTATTCTTGGATTCCGGACACTTTTGTTAAGTGAATTTTCTTGATTGAAGTCGTGTATGAGTTTTGGTTTTAACTTTTCTAACTTAATTGGAATATAGTGCGAACCCGTAAAATTAATTTAATAATGATTTTCCCATTATGAAAACAGTCAGTAACGTAAATTTGTTCTTCAATAATTGTTCTAAATGACCGTCACACGCCCTTATTTTCTTAACAATAATTAGTGGAGATTATTTTGAACACATTCCCCTGCTTAGCTACTTACTTTTGCCGCTGACATACCTTATTTTTTAAATGTTATAAAGTCGTATTCCTAAAACATTTTACGCGGTTATCACACTGATATACCAAAGCGCGGTGCAGAGGATCGCGTTACGATTTATCAAAAATAAAGTATAAAGGCTCGATAGAAACGTTGGGAGTTCCTTCTAAGTTAAATCAAGCCGATAAAGCAGGTGACTGCACCTATCCCGTCAGTCTTTTATACCGTGACAACCACCGCCCCAACCCTATTTTTCCCCGCTATACTATAACAAACAGCAAACAACGATGCTCTATCGTTTGCCATACTTTCAGATTTTTTGCCCAATATTGTTGCTATAGTGCGTGCCGGCACCACGTGTAGGTAGGTAATTGCGTTTCAGTCTCAGTATTTCATACAGACAGCTCAAAGTTAGATTTTAAGGATAAATTTTACATTTCACTCATATTGGTGGATTACATTTTTTAGCATTTTGATACCTAATCAAATAAGGGATACAATAAGCTTGTAACCTAGAGGCGTCAACTTTAATTGTTTTGTCCAAATCAGAAAACTTAAGAAATGTGTTTGAGCTTAGGGTTTGTGGTTTCTCGACCTTTTTTATTTCTCGAGGCACGGGAATTCTCGACCACGATTTCTCGAGTTTCTCGAGTATCTCGAGAAATTTTAGAAGGCCTTTTCCAACCACGGAACAATGGTGTTCCGGACCTTTGGAAGGCGTATGCAGAGCCAAAGCAAAGGCCCTTTAGACAATTTAATGAAAAGTGAGGGATACACTTAAAGGATGCTGCCCTTGCCCGTGTCATGGGACGCACGCAGAGACAGCGCCCGCCATGGTGTAAGGACTATATTCAATTAATGGAGTCTAAAATGTACTAGGCTACTGGGTGAATAGTATGGGCTAATTACTGGGCTATTGGGTGAAGAACCGGACGCCTCGCCTGCTTAATAAAACGGTATCCAATTTTAATTCCGGCAGACGGTGACTCGCCCTCCGCAAGATGGGATCCGATAAAAAGCGACATCAAAGATGGCTCAAGGGCAACACCGGAGCGGGGCTGGGGGTAGAGAGGTGTCACTAGACTTTAAACATATAATATAGCCAACTCGCCACTTAGGTTTCCACATCTACTCTCGAGAACGCAGCTCTAGCGACCCCACTCTGGACTGGACAGCCGGTCCTACAGTCCCACTCATCCGACAGGTTAAGCACAGAGCACAGACAGCATAAGCTAGACGCATTAAGTGTTAAACACGTGTTTTTTTTACTTATCGCTCTTGCGATTTATTTCTCGAATTCTCGAGGCATTGCGGTTTTTTTTCCCGTCTCGACGAAGGACAAATTTCTCGAGATTTCTCGCCTCGAGAATTCTCGAGCAGAAACCCTATTTGAGCTACTTAAGTACCTATTGAGCCGTAAGCCAACAATATATACCCGGGCCGTCGATTAATATATGCTATTAAGAATTTTGCTAGTTAGCCGTGGAGCAACCTTTAACTACATCAAGGCTGGTTAAAGACTGAATAAAATACCTTGTAGCCTCGATAACGCCATTTTGTTATATAATTCTTTACTTGTACCTGTTTCACATTGATTTTCTCAAACGTACAATGAAATATTATTGTTACTTCTTATATATTTTGATTGTGGTAAAAAAATGGTACATACAGGGTAGGTCATATAACAGGAACAAAAATTAAAACGGTAAAACACTGATAAAAGGAACATGAGAAAAGGTGATTTCGGTCCTAAAATAATACACACGAAACTTACACGAAAAATACGAAAATATAGTATGATGTAGATTCAAGTCACCTGACTATTGTTGTATAAGCGCACGACTCCCTCAGAAGTATATTTGCACTTGCAGGAATATTCAATTTAGTTGTTTCATACAAAATACATAAAATTTCGACAAATTGCGTGTTAACGCACACAATCAGCAGCAAGGCTGAGCAATTGTCAAATCATGCATAACATTGCACACTCACTAAGTTTAAGTTTAAAAATATTGTTTCAGTAAGAAGCAGTTTGTGATCATGCCTTATAGTTAAGTCTTATGGAGCCCACCCATACTATCAGTCGGCCTGACGATATTGGCCTGTCAGTTGTTCCGAGCTGTCAAATTTTTGTTCTAACGGACAGGCTGATATCGTCAGGCGGACTGATAGTCGGTGGGCCCCCTTATAACCAACTGTCCAGTAACGTGCATGGTGTAGGGTACACAGAGCACAGGGCACACGCATGCAGGGTACACGTGCAAACTTACGGAGTCGCCGCGGCCTCCGACCGGCGAGTGCGAGCCCGACAGGCTGGAGCCCGGGCGGCTCGAGCTGCCGCGCCCGTCGCGGCTCTCGCGGTCTTTGCTGCCCGACATGTCTGCTTACTCACATTACCTAAAGCGCCGACGTAACACACTAGCTTTGTTAAGCATTGTCATCACTTTTTATTTACACTATTCCGTGAGCACAGACCTGTGTACAAATACATATGGATGAATACTCGAAAGCTGGAATACACATAAACTATGTTTGAAATAATTGAGTGATACATAAGAACATGTGGGTACATATATAAAACAGACGATTGTTGAGGTACGGCATAGCTCGCAACAACACCAGTGTTCTATTTAATGGGTTTCCGCTAACCTAACCTAACCTAACCTAACCTAAACGTTGTGGGAAGGAATCATTTTTTACCGATAAGACCGAAAATAGTGATAATTGATTACCTCTAATTTAGTATCATTTATTTTCTGAACAGGTTTTGTTTTTATTTTGAGGTGTTTAATCAATAATATTTGTATTGTATTGCATTGTAATGTTCAAAGCACCAAAACAACTCGGGGACCCGATTTCATTGTATCTGAGTAAGCTTATGTTCAAAATCAAATAACAAAAAAAAAACATTTTACTAAGTAGTGACCAAAATTAAAATGAATTTATTCAATTGCGCAGACAGCGATCTGGGCGATTTTTTTAATCTCTAAAAATAAGTAGGTATGTAGGTGGTACAGTCCGTGAGCGTTAAGAAGAACCTTAATTCGGGAATCAACGATGACACACGAAGGCAATATTGCTGTTCTGCTTTTTCATGTGTCACTGTTGATTGATACCCGATGTCTCTTTCTAAAACCCGAAGGCTCTTTTTAGAGCTCACGGACTGTAAGGATATTGAAGTTATTTACATCTTGTCGCAAAGTCAGTACAGTCACCGCCAAATATATGGGAACGGCCAGGGTATCCAAGAATATCTGAACATACACTTATCTATCGCCTGGACAATAGAGGTGTTGTTCAGATATTTGTGATAACTTTCGACGCTTCGATATATCTGATGGCGACTGTACTCAGTGACAGGCACAAAAGGCTATGATCAAGGAGCGATTATCCTCGTAAAAGGGAAGTTTCGATTGCAACCTAATCTCGCGAACTTTGTTATTCTACTCCAGAAAGATGTTTTCGCTTCGGTCCGCTTTATGATTTTAACAATACATTTTTGTTCTTCCCGTCGAATCATTGCAGGTTTTGAAAAAAAGATTATTATTACGTAGTTAGCTGCAATAAACAGTTTGTACATCACATCACATATATATTTATTTTGAAAGTTGAAATAGCATATATACATAAACCAGGAAAACTTTAGATAGGTAAGACAAAAATATTTAAGTTACTGCAAACAAATTGTGAGTTTCATGATCAGGGGGGACCACAGGAATTTTAACGTATTTTCTATAAAAAATGTTATGATACTAATGAATAATGATACCTTTAACTCGGTGTTCCTTTTTCTAATACAAGATTTATTAAGAAACAGGTATGTGAAATGTTACATTAATTAAACGACTATACAAGTGTAGTGTTATCTAATTCATTTTCAATAAATTTAATAAAATTTTTAGGGAAGTCAAGTAAAACAAAAATACATTAAAACTAGACGTTTTATTATAACTGACAACCCTGCCGTTATAAAATTACGTTTTACATTTGCACATGACAAGTTGTCATTTATTTTGCAGTGACATGACGTCACTGCCCAATCAACTTGCTAGGGTTGAAGGAGAAGGATTTTTGCACTAAAGTTTAACAAGCTTTTACGGTAAACGGTAAAGTCATGTCTCAGTATGTTATTTTCTATACGAAAAAAGTCTGCTTATTTTTGCGGGTGAGGAGAACGTCAAATGTATACGAAACGTCAAAATAGCCACGTCAGATAAACGTCAGTATTATAAGTATGACCACTGGTCATATACTTTCGGAGGGGAATGCCTGTCATTGGCCGCTCCGGTTGTGGTCTAAGAGCTGGCCACGTCAGATGTGACACAATAATGAGAGGTTTGTCATCAGTCCAGTTAGATTGCATAACCATCCTTATTGCTAGATCCGGGCATCTGGCAGCTTTTAATGGGTGGAGGTCAGAGTGACAGATCAACAAAATTTTTAAGTTGAAAAAAAGTAATGCCGAAATTATTGCGCAAACAAAAACAGTAGGCGAATAACCAAAAATTACGTTATACATCATTTGGCAGTACTTCCCCTAATCGAAACTTTTGGATATTATATAATCCAATTAATTACATAATTTTTCATAATATTGGATCAAAACCAGAGCTCTAGAATTTATTTTCTTCAAGTTATTTGCATTCTTTGACCTCCACCACTTTACAGCTGCCAGATGTCCGGATCTAGAAATAAGCATAGTATAGCAAACTAACTAAAGGGGTTTCGTTGCTCTCATTATTGTGTCATATCTGACGTGGCCAGCTCTCCGTCTATTGGTTAAATGCTCTAAGACCTCACTTTGCCGCACAGTTATTCAACATGTTTTTCATGATAATAATGTACCTACTTATTGTACTTACGTTCTCTATCAGGAAAGTGATACCTAAATTGCCTTCTTTCCTAGGAATGAATTGAACTACTCTTGATGATAAGTCAAAATGATTTGCTCTGACAAGTAAGTATGAAAGAGTCTGTGACGTCACATTATATGATGAATGCGCCACTTTTGCACATGCATGAGTTATGGTCGATTTTAAAACTTTAAGTCATCGATCTAGGCTACAAGGTGGCAGACCTATTACTGCGTGTCCGTCTCTTGTGGCGCTGTAAACAGTTATCAAGTTATCATTTGTCAGCTTTTAACCTACGAAAACACTAAATCTATGAACATAGGTAACGTACCGTCAAGTCTGGCAGCTTTGCCAAGGGTTACTGACTTTGCCACCAGCAGAGTGCATAAGGTAATCCTTTCATACCACCGACAACGTATATTTTTTAGTGTTGTGCCTACTTTTAGTAGAAAATATGGTTATCAATTGGCAAAATTATTATGAATGAGACAACACCACGGCAACCATTTTCTTACCATTTCAGTTCCAAATTCGTCACTCACATAATCATAAAAGTTAGTGCTCAAGAACTTTAAAAAGTTTAGAGTATAAACAACGCATCCAGGTACGTAAATTTTAGATATTATGTTATTTAAATGGTAAGGAATGAATTGATTACCTTATAAATGCCGTAGTGTTTGAATTGAGTCCGATAATTGTTTTGGCAAAGTCACCAGACCACGCCGACTAATATGGGGGGGCAGCTTTGCCATGTTTTGTAGCGGCCTAGGGTTGGTACACAAGCAAAAAATTTAAATTACATTTTTCATAAGATAGATACTTTTTAGGGTTCCGTAGCCAAATGGCAAAAAACGGAACCCTTATAGATTCGTCATGTCCGTCTGTCTGTCTGTCCGTCCGTATGTCACAGCTATTTTACTCGGAAACTATAACACGTATCATTATCAAATTTTTACATAAAGTGTATTGTGTGTGCAGCTTCTTAGTTTTGTAGAGAAATTGCAAAAAAAAAAATTTTGGGGGGGCACTCCATATGTGTAAGTAATTGTCAAAAATTTTTTTTTGCCAAATATCAACATGATGCACATCAATCGATAGGTCTCTAAAAATAACAATGTTGAAATAACCGAGGTTTCTTTGAACATTTTTTGATTAAGTGGATATTTTCAGAAATAATCGCTCCGAAAGTCATAAAAATTGTGTCTCCCCACCCCCTGTAACTTTTGAACCGTAAATCCAAATATTATGAAAAAAACCAAGAAGATACACCTTTTAATATTCTTTCAACCAAAAATATTTTGAGCATTACCGGTATAGGCGTTTTTGAGTTATCTCCAAAAAACTACGAACTTAGGCAGATATGTATAATGACCTATTTATCACTTGGTCCATAACATATACAGAGTGTATGTTTTGTTTAAGTAAAAAAGAAAACTCAAAGTTAACTGTGACATACTTATTTTATTGGTAATAATTACTACTTATACCTAAGTGTTTTGTTTCGATAATACTTTTGTTAAGAGGCGACGAGGCAGTTCGTGACGAAGCCCTTTTATAAATGTCTATCGTCAAGTTTAAATAGGTACCTAGGTAATCACAATTATTTACGAGTGGACCTGTGATAGGCCTCTTAAAGAGTTTTCTATGTTTCGTTTTTGATAATATTTTAATTAAGGTGTCTTTTATGTTTTTCCTGAGTACTTATGTAACCTGATTACTCGTATGTAACAAAATAAATAAGTACTTAAATAATTAATATTTTTTCATTTGTGTCAACCCTGACCACTTCACCTGACATTCACTGACTTTCTATGAAATTTTCTTAAATGGGTGATCGACTTTGCCACTTTTGCTGTATTTCTTTATGGAATAATATATCATTAAGGATCAAATTCCAAAATATTGTATCCTAAATACTGAATATTCTTTACTAATATTGTAAATACAACTAAATTACTATACAACGTAAAAATGCAGTTGGCAAAGTTGCCACATGGTATAGGTAACTTTGCCAGTTTTCTTTTTACTCGTAAAACCTTATTATCCGTCATTTAATTTATAAACCATCTTATGTATGCACTCGTTGATAAATATATTATGTGTCGCATCATTCATACTTCAGTGGTTTCATATGAATTCTGGTTAAAAATGTACTATGACTTTTCAACACCTGTGAAAAGTGGCAAAGTTGCCAGACTTGACGGTACTTTAAGTAATCGGCAGAGAATCATAGCCCCAGATTTCAATAATATTTACTTCGAAGTAACTTGAAAGCTAATGTAACCTACCTCTGTCAAATTTAAAATAGAAAAATACGATGAATTACGGTAACTTTCTAGCTTTAATACAAAAATAGGTTACTTCGTATAGAAAGATCTAAAATACACAAGGTAACCCATTTTCATAGTCCTTGAATCTATTTCGTTTTGGGTTATAGGTAATCTTAATCTATGGCTAATGGTCGCGTTTATCGCATGATTAAGACAAGGAAATATATTCGCCTCTCTTTTTGAAATAACTCGAAAGAGGCTGATGTTTTATCTTATCTTTATCGCGTGAATCACGCGGCGTGATAAACGCGTCCGCAATATGCCTCCTAGAAAAAGAATAAATGATAATTTAGATACCAACTGTATACATTTGATTAAGGTTTAACTTTAGTTTAAATTTAATTTACTCAGTATTGATTGTGATGAAAGAAATTGGGCAAGCGCTAGTGTGAGTAGCGCACCGAGGGTTCCGTACGCACATTTTCTTTTTTCAGCATGATTTCATGATAATTAATAGGGTGTCTGAGTGCGTGTTGGCCTCGCGCCCCGATTTTTTTTTCTTAACCCATTCTGTGCCCATGACGACACGGGGCCGTATTCTAACTTTAAAACACGCACAGGCACGATCCAACTTCAATACAAAGCCAATGCAATAACAACACAATACGCCTACACGTCTGAATCAAAAATGACGGAATTTGCTTGAAAATTACTGAGATGCAACTACAATACGACTTCAATGTTGGTTGATTATTGGTTGAGTGTTGGAGTTATGTTTAAGACAGATTGTGTTGTTAATGTATTGTTTATACATTTTAAAATTAGAATACGGCACACGTTGTCGTCACGGCTCTACAAAGCATTTTCGCTACAAAGCGCGAAACCCATGTTATCGGCTACGGCGGCGTAGCGCTACGCGCGTGGCATGGTCGTGAATGTGTTAAGTCCGACTCACGCTCGACTGCATTCTTTTTATTTTTCCTGTAATCTATACGTAAAAAACTATTTATTATCTGTATTTTTTTTTTCAAAGTTTTCTGTCTAGCTGTTTCCGATATAAAGGGGATAGTCAAATTATAAATTCGCGTAACATGGCTGCCTTTGGGTCGCTGACTTACATATGTGTACAAAATTGTAGATCAATCGGTCTAGTAGTTTTTGGGAAAATTTTCTTCGTGAAATTGTGACAGACAGACAGGCAGATTTTACCATTTTGGCACGGAACCCGAAATATACTTTAAAAAAATCCAGTCGAAGTTACAATGTTTTCCTAATTTTACTATTTTATCCTAAAGGCCATCTGTTGTCGAATGTTGCAATTTAGCATAATGGTACAGGGGGCCGATTTTTGACAGCCCGACGCTCGAATTCAAAAAATTCAAGCTCGAAAATAATCGCACACAAAAGTTTGTTGCTAATTTTTTCGCATGTAATTAATAGCTTAAATAATCATGATTTTAAATGTCTATCGCTGTTATTTTTAAAATATAATTTCATCGTTTCATTCAGAGTTTTAAATGTCACTTTCGAGTGCTCGAATCTCAAAAATCACCCCCCTGCTCTTTAAAATATCTCGTTACAGAGATGTGTAACGAGACTTCTAGAAGTCCACAGTTCGCTTTAGCTCATATCTAAAAAAATACAAATAAAAATATAAATTATCTATAACGTTATATTATATGTTTATATCATATTATAAAAAACTGTACATTCAATAAATACTTATCTACCTTAAAATGGGGTTAGTAGGTTTCGCGAGGAGAGTTGGGTTAAGAAGGGATGAACTGTTACAAAAATTATGTGCCAATTTAAAATGGAGCTTATTGTAATACTCATACTAAAAAAATCGATCCAACAATCTTCCAAAATCACCTTTGTATGAAAACCCATCTCACCCCAATAACGAGTCACTACGGGCTGAGGTGAGATTTCCTGTTTATCGTCAAAGTTATGAAATGGAACTACCCAAAATAAAATAGAAACTGAAATACAAACGTCCGGAACACTTATATATATATATACCATTCAGTTTGCACATGTAAAAATAAAATGTTATCGAGGTTTGAATGTCAGTTTTGACCCTACTCACCCCATTTTACAGTACTTGAAAAGCTACAATGCGGAAAAGTTCAAACAAAACACAATCAGCGCAGATTGTCAGTTCAGAAATCGGCAGGTATTCCATCCATTGTGTCCTTCCTTGCCCGCCTAAAGAATATACTGGTTTCCACTTTACCCGCCCCCAGTTCCGGTAGCCGACAATGTTCACTTGATCCGGTTACTACGCGAATGGAGCGAGTGGACAAGTAAAGGTAAATATTTATAATGAATGGAACGCGTACCGATTTTCTATGCTGACATCTCCTTCGATTGTATTTAGGCTATTACGGGCATAAATTAACGGTGAGAGAAATTTCATAGGTTGCTTTAATATTTTAAATAAAAATTCTATAAAACTTTAATTAGGTATGCCGGAAAATATTGTTACCGTAACAATTATCTATATCAATAAAAATATCATATCAATATTCGCTATGTGCGAAGTGCATGGTCCGGGGTAACGTGAACAATCGCAGCGCACAATGTAACAAGAAATTGGGCTCTTGTCAATATCACATTTCAAAATATTTGACATCGCCTGCAGGGTTAACTTTCAAAATAGTGAATCAGCCAGTGACATTTCATTCAAGCAAGGAGTATATGCCATTAATAAAAAAGAAAAAAACCCCTTTAACCCCCTGCTCAAGAGATGGCGCCACACTCATGCACACAGCGAATATAGGATGGCCAAAAAAGAACTAAATTCCCGTTGGCTGTAAGCTTTTGGGACGATACCAATCCTCCCTAGATGGTTTTTGAACCTCTCAGATCGATTTGATTTTTGTATGGCCATTGAGCGATGGCGGTGAGGTAATGGCCATACCTGTGGCCATACAAAAGTCCAAAACTCAAATCGATCTGAGAGGTTCAAAAATTATTTAGGTAGGATTGGTAGCGTCCCAAAACCTAACAGCCAAGGGAAATTTAGTTCTTTTTTGACCAACCTGTATATATCAAAATATATATCAATTTCATGACAAAATGTTCGCTTCCCATTTCAATTATTCCTTGTAAATATACTAAGAGTTAAGGACCTTTAAAGAAAGCGATACGGCACAGTCATTAGGCTGCGATTTCGCCAGAGATGAGCGAGGATACGAGTAGGTATGTTGCGAGGAATGTGAATTAAGAACAAAAGAATGTCTTGATTAGGCACCATAGTGGCGACATCGCCATTAAATGTACTGAGTCACAATAAAAATAATAAATAAACATAGGACCTTTTAGTGTTTATAATGTAATCTGGAATCGTTTCGTGAACACAATGTTTAATTAATAAGAATTACCTACATACGACCAAGAATTATTACTCTTTAAGGACAAAGAATAAGTGTAACTTCGTATAGAAAAATCAATAAAAGGTGCCTCTTTCCATTGTTCGTGGATGTATTATTTGTATTTTAAAGCTCATTCAATACTACCTCAGGACCTACGGAAACACCAAACGGAAGGGTTGTAGTGGTTATCGTCAGCAGCAGAAGTAAATAAGAATGAGCTTGACACGAATATATTTTTAAGAGAATAAAAGCGAACGTTTTCAACACCTCACCCCACCTGCTTAGCTACTTCTGTTGCTGATTATATGTCAAAAGTTTGCAAAAAAAGCAAGTTTAATTTGATTTACTTCCTGGTTTCCGGTTTATGATAAATTGATAAGAGGCTGCAATTTGGTAACAATCCATTGTTTTGGCACAAGATTGAAACCGAACTAGGTTTCAGGAACTCAGTAATACACTTATTATAAGATTTTAGAATTCGTGCTAATAATTTTAAAACTATCTATTTTGCCTTTTGTGGTCATTAGCGTATCTGAGCTAGCAATGCACAAAGGAGAAGTTTCCAAAGTTGCGAAATTTTCCATAGAGAATGTTCTCAGAACTTAAATTTTACGCTCAATAAAATTTATTCAGGAAGTCGCTGAAAACTGCCGTTATCAATTATTTAAACCACATTTTAACGTTGTTCACGAGTTTATAAAAATAATATTAATAATGTTTTTTTTTCGATAGGGAATGTTCTCATTGGAAATTTAATTTAAATTCTCGTGTAAGTTTCCAGAAATTTCCTAGAAAGTTACTGGATTTTTGAGAATGTTGTGCAACTTGTACATTGCTAATCTGAGCGTATCACCAATAGTGTAAACATGTAGTTCACTTAAATTTGCCCTGATATGACAGATATTTATAGAGATTCATATCAAAATCGACCGAAATTTAATTTGAATTCTCGTGTAAGTTTCCGGAATTTTCCTAGAAAGTTACTGGATTTTTGAGAATGTTCTGCAACTTGTACATTGCTAAACTGAGCGTATCACCAATAGTGTAAACATGTAGTTTCACTTAAATTTGCCCTGATATGACAGATATTTATAGAGATTCATATCAAAATCGACCGATATTTTTCTTATCCTAAAAATACAACTGCCAAATGGCATGTGCCTTTAACGACTTTGAGCTTGTAAGATTCGTTTTGATGAGTCTCTACTGAAATGATTGTGTTAAGACAATTTGATTAGTCTATGATAAAATCATACCTACCCTGTTTTTTTATTGCCTGTTCATTTCATGATTAGGCTATCGCACCGTTGAAGGTACTAAGTACTAAGTCAATATTTATGAAGGAGGAACAATGTACCAATCCATTTCTTTGCTCGTGTCCCAGAGTATTCATTTTCAGCCGATTTTCAAAATGGGGACGGTGTTTAACGGAAAATTATAATATCGGCATAAAGTTTTTTAAGCGTTTCATTTATTGTTTACAAAACGCCGTGTCAGAGTGAAAGACACGTAAATAACAAAAGTTTACCGACAGTGTAAAATTAAGTGTCGAGTTAACGAAACACCTTGCCCTAAATCAATATCATGGCAGATTTTATCGCGAACACGCTGGGTACTAAAGTTCATTTCGTGACGAGCCGGCAAACGCCAAACTTACCCAATAACAACGCCGCGCCGGCCGCGGCCTCTTACCTACCCGCGAACCCACCACTCGCGCAAACTTTACATCATGCCAAATTCAGTCAATCCTTACAGCCTGTTTGAAACAAAACAACTAATTTATGTTACAAAACTCACCTTGCTACCTTTTACATATATCCAATAACGCACAACAATAGATTTAAACGAAATCAAACTTGTATTATCACCATTTAATTGTTTTGACTTTATCGCTAAACGAATGTGAAGTATCTAACTGTGTCCAAACTCAAACTTACTTCGTACTAACCTACGTTAGAAAGTTTACAACAGTTGAGTTTATTTCAAGAAATAGGTAGTATTATATGAATGACTCCGTTTGTTTTAACTTCTCCCGAGGAAAACTGCGTCCAAAAGAGTTAGAGAGGATTTTATGGCTTTACAGCCTTTATTTACTTCGGTGTGTTATATCGCGATAGTCGAGAGGATTCGCTGTCGAGGCGGAGCAGGAACTCGACCCCACTGACGGCGGACGACTGTCGGCGCGCTTTTATATACAACACCTTCATTGCGCGAAAAACCTGCGCGTCGAGCCTTATTTTCTCCTTACCTGCACGTCGTTTGCACCGTAACCGTTTTTTGATAGCATAATAGAAAAGATCATCGTTTGCACTTTGTATGTTCATTCGCCAAAATTTATAGGTCAAAATGAGTTGATTCAGTAAGCGTACTTTTAGTATTGTATAACTTACCTTTTTTGCGTCAAATTGTGGCTATTAACTTACCATATGAGCGCAATCTTGATTTTTTATAGTTCGTAGTCAAAATGGCAAACAAACCAAAAAAGCTATGTAAAGTCGGCATGATTTTATTTCACTCAAACGATATTATGAATGTCAGGTATCGTATGAGAGGCACGAAATGCATTTTTATACCGTAAATATTTCCTGATTAAATCCATATATTTAGGTCCTCAAACACTTTACTGCACATAAAACAGGACAAAATATTTACAATAATTAGCATTAATAACAATAGAAAATATAACGTACTTATAAAAGCGAACGGAACTGTAAAAGTGTAAGGAATCTATTTTACTCAATACGTATGTGTGAGTTGTAAGGATTAATAAGGTCGTTAATAAAAGAAAAAGAAAACTAAGTTTTACAGCCATTATAGATAGTAAAAGGTCGGTTATTGGGTAATCGCAACAAGATCTTAGTTAATGGACGTAAGTCCCGCGAAAATTTTCTATTTTGAGTTTCCCTTGTTCAGTCCATTATATTATTTCGTTTATTGCAAGTGACGGGCAACAACTGAACCTTACCTATAACAAATAAGCTTGAGCCCACATGCTCTTGACTGGTTAATTAAATATGTAGTATAGGAAAAGAGACGCATCACAAATATTTAGGCAAATAAGGATATAATATGATGAAGGTGTACATTCAATATTTACTTTGGCGTTGACGCCTCATAAATAAGAGTCATTCGCCCCGCCTATTAAGTAATTACAATTATTAACGTATTGCAGTGCTATTCTTCATCTAATTTACCCAAAATTTCATACTATTTTCACATTTTAAACGACAAACACCGTAAGTTATACTTTACAATTTCTTTAACACTACTTTTTCTTCTACGATTTTCCAGCCTACTGCCACGGGGAAGGGTCCGCTTTCCGACTGAGTCTTCTCCATTTTGCCCGGTCTTCGACATCCCTTTCGTGAAATTCTTCTCCACCATATCCACTTTTACGACGATTACTTCTTATTTACATTGTTAGATTATAGCTGATTATTAAACTTTAAACTAGTAGGTATTAATAATTCTCAGTCCAGAGCGAGCGTAACGATATGAGTCCTTACAATTAAGTAACTTCTGTCACTAGCGGCACACATTGCATTTCGTTTATTTTTTGATAGTTTGTTTGTACGTGCAGTGAGTTTGGTAAAATCTCAATCAGTCCAGTAGTATTGGAGCGAATTGGTTTATTAACAGACAGACAGGGTTATTTTTTATCATTTTGGTATGGAATTCTAAAATTGAAGTTATCACGAGATGATTGCCTGCCTTTGATCAACCTATATGCTGACACTACCCAGCGATTAGTAATATACCTGTCGTTGACTCTACCTAATCTGATACCTACCGTGTAGAATACGTAACTAAGCATTTGTATATCTCTGCAGGAATTATACAGAAGTGTCAAACATGTAGTTTTTATATTACGCGTGTGAGATCATTAATGTTATTTTCGTAAACTAGGAGGATATTGAATTGAAGTCCCCTTAACACTTTCCGTACCGCGTAGCGCTACGCGCTACGCTCGTAGCGCGTGGCCAGGTATTCCTCGTATGTAGCGCGTAGTAGCTACGAATAGAGAACCTGACAGTCGGGTTCTCGGTGCTGAACGTGTTAATACCATATAGAGTACCTAACTGTGTGACGGCGACGAATCACGACGGAGAATCACGTTATGTCTTTCAATAAAAAAAGCATGTAGGTAGTATAAACTAGCAACAATACTTTTAACCATAAGTATGTAGACCTTAGGTATATTCACTATTAGCAATAAGGCTTACAAATTGTCAGTTAAAGCAGGTTTTTGTTTTCTACAGGAATACCGGGTAAATAATGAAATGAAAGGTTATTAAGTATTAGGGTCTATACTAACTACCCATAGCTTATAATATGTGGTAATATCAAAAATACACGCTGTATACCTATAGGTACATTAAGTTTGGTTTTTTCCAGAGCGTCTAAGGGTATGAAAGTTCAATGTTAAAATATCAACTTGAGATTTTGTGACAATTGTGACACGTTTCCATTATCAGAACTATTGTATTTATCGAACTCGCGGAGCGTAAGCGAAGCGAGTTCTTACAAACAACTCCAGACCAAACTGTCACCTGGCTACTGGGACGTCTCGGCATTTGGATGGTTTTTGGATTTCAATAGTTTGTCTGACGATAACTTTAGCAACGTTTTTCTGATCTTTATGAAATTTCTTGGGGTTGTAGCAGAGATACATAAAATTTGTAAGTTCGTATATGAGCAGGAACGATCAAGTGGTTATGGAGCTAGAAGGAGAAAAAAATCCTCCTTGGGGTCTTGTTATATTGGTCAACTCGTTTGCAAGTAAATCGCGAGTTCTCAGTTCGAGGCGGACTACTAGTTATATGAAGTGTTGAGTAAACAACGCTTGACAGTTTATATTAAGGACAATACATATCTGACTTAAGGATGAATAGGACAGCGCACCGATTAGGCGGGGAGCTCACATTTCTTAATGGACTTATTCGTACCAGAATAGATCCCTGTCATTAATAGCTATTTATGCAACAAGTGCGGAAATCATCTTTACGGACGTGTATCATACAATGTTTTACAATGCATTGTGCGAGTAAATCAAAACACATATCATGGCAAATAAGTTTAATTATTAAAATTAAAAGTTATATTTGTACAATTTTCAATGTCAGAACGCAATAGAGCACAAGCATTTGTTACATTACACTAAAAAAAAAAACTAACAAAAGTAATAAAAAAAATTAAAACAAAAAGCACTAGTACTTTCCGCATGATGTGGCTCCGTAGAAAACAAATAGCACTAGTGCGGAAAAGTACTAAGTACTTTCCGCATGATATGGCTCCGTAGGAAACGCACTTTTCGAGCACATGCATTGTAAAGTTTATTACATTAGATATGCTTTTTATAGCACATCTCACATATTCATACACACATTATAGGTATTTTTTTAAAACCTGCGGTATGTTATGGAAGCTATAAATTAGCATGCTCTTTTGCTTAGGGATAGTTAGGGATCAGAAAAAAAGGATTTTTTTTGGTGATACACTCAGTGTGCACTCATTTCAACAATTAGGAGCCGAGACGAGGTAAACGAGGTCGTATTTTTTTATTGTACACTTTTGTATTTACAATTTTGGCGAATCAACTGATTATTTTTATTCGTAATAAGAAAAAATCAAAAAGAAAACAAATATTTATGAGTATAGGTATAAAAATGAATAGATAGTTACCAATTTGGGGGTGTGTCAGAAATTACTACCTTAGGTACAGTCAGCAGCAGCAGCTGAGCTGGTAGGGTGATCGAAATAACCTAGCTACATACGCTCTTGTTCTCTTAACAATAAAGTCGTGTCCAGCGCATTTTGAACACCCTAGCCGCTTAGCTACTTTTGATGCTGACTGTACGCAGATGAAAACTGTTCCTTATAAGTCTGCTGTATTATAAGAAGGAATAATGGGATATTGATACAACAGCGTAGGTATTCCATGTAAGAGTGTACATTAATTACTAAACAACTGCCGCCACCTGCTCAAAAGATATTCTAATGAAACAAATCAAAACCACGTAAAGAATAATCGAACGGGTCTGGCTCGTGCCCAGATTAAGATGCTACAACCTACAACTGTGCAATCATTTTGGGAACAAAAAGAGAGTTGGTACCGTATTCTACTTTTATAATACATAATTTACACATATACAATCTTCCCTCTTCCCATTATGCAGGGTACGCTGAGCCATTGGACAAAACCTCCAACTAGTAGCATAAATAACTATTTTCTACTCGCCGACTATAATGCTTGAATTGAGACTTTGTACAGAGAACTACTAGCGTAGTATATAGGGTTGGCTTAAAACATGCATTTCGATGGTCGCATATTCGCCGCGTGGCCGGGCGGGCTTCGGCACCTATTTTAGTTTTGTCGACAATACTAAAATGTTCTCTCAGGTGTCGAGCGCCCCCCGGCAACGCTGTCGCGGTCGGGCGGCGCTCGACACAATCACCGGGAGATGGAAGTTACTCAATTATATAGAGGTAGCAGATTGTAACGCATTTATTGAACTCTATTCTAACCGACTTGCCTAATTTGAGTACTCGTAGAAAAAGTATTGCATACAATAGTGACATAATTGAGCTTTTCAATCTCGTACCTTACTTAGGCCACGCAGCAAGCTTCGTGCCCTAAACACGGTACTCGACTGTAAAGCTCTTTATTATGTCACGATTGTATAAAATACTAATTAAGCCCGCTTAAAACTTATTGCCATATCATGTTACGTAGGATTGTAGGTACACACCTACAGTTAGGTACCTAATGGTCGTTGTCAGTAGACCACAGCCAGATCTTCAAAACTTCAAAAGAACAGAACAAAACTTCAAAAGACGAGTACCTACCTAAAATCAGAATTAATAGAAGAGTCATGAACAGTAAAATAAGGTAATCAAATATATTCACTGACAAATGCATATTTAAGTTAAAAAAAATTGACACGTGACAATATACAGGATGTTTGGCAGAGGGTTGGACAAAAAAAAACAGCAGAGAGGTGGGGCCATATGCTACTCGTACTTACTTAGCCTTATAAATTGGGCCTAGGCGCCAAGGTTTAGGAAAAAAAAGATTTTGTCCATAGCTCTTACTTAAGTTTTTGATAGTCTCCGGCTAAACAAAATTACATCTCGTTATTGAATAAAAATGTATACATGTAGCATATCGTTGGAAAGGGCAAAAGCTGGGGATGTTTTCCTGAAATTAGAACTGCCCGATGTCTTTTAGTTTTTTTTATGCAATTCAAAGTTGAACACCAGGAATTTATTTTACATCTTTCAGAAACTTTAAAGGGCTGCAGTTTTTTTTCACAATAATTACTACCGAATATCCATTTTAATACGAGTACAACATAACCGACACTCAGGATAATAATAATAATGAAAAATGATACTGCTGATGTAAAATAATTTCAATTCAATTAATCGATATTTGATTGCTATAAATTTACATACTTATTATATTAGACAAGAAGTTTAACGAAACCATGGTTGTTTTTTACAAACGCATGATTACGAAGCTGTGTGAAGGCAAAGGGTTGACTTTAATACTTTTTTTCCTTTCTATTACCCTGAAATGAAATACTGTTATTTTATCCCACTGTAGGCCAGTCCTTGGGGCAATTTCCTTACAAAAGGTGCTAAAATAATGTTTTAATGGGTATTGGTAGGGCATGGTTGCCGAAATTCGGTTTATTGGATATAAAAGGTTTTAACATATCAGTACAAATACTTTAAAAAAAGGCGTAAATAAAGGAGCCGGAGCTAAATTAGTTTCCGAAACTGAGTAGACCCCAATACCGCCTCAAGCGACCTTAGAGGACTAGTGTGTAACTGAACGTACCTCTGAATGTTCTGGAATTAGCGGTTTCCTTCTTAAGCTGGAGTCGTATCTCGGCGCTGGATCTTCTCCGGACACGGCGCGCTGGTAGGACAGCCGACGGCCCTTCGAGTCCAGCCGCGGCTCGTGTTGTGAGTTTTCGGGGATGCTGAAGAAGTCTTGGTACGAATGAGCTGCATACATCTCTTTATTCGCCTCATCTTGAGTCAAGCGGCGTAGGTAGTTGGTTAACCCTTCACTACCTACCCATGTTACTCTGCAATATAGGAATAATGACAGTATGTTTTCGTAATGTTGATTATGTAGTTAAGACCCAAGGAAACCTCCCTTTAGAACTTTGGCCCATATGCATTGCACCGAGTGTAAATGCAAACAAATCAATTCAAATCATATATGATACCTATTCATAAAATATAAAAACTTTTTACAAAAAAAAGATAAACCGACTTCAAAAAGGATAAAATGAATCATTACATTATTTATACGCGTTACCAACTGATATGTTTGAAGTCGGTGCCAAGCCAAATTTGGAAGAGTTAATACGAACGAGGCGATGTGTTCAGTGAATTGTTATTTTTACTATATAACTAATCTTATACGGTATGAATCGCACGTAGATATAGATTCGTTTCGACCATGCGTTAACTGTAAGGCAAGTAGGTACAGAAAGTATAATCATGCGTCCTATGTTTGTTTGGTAACACATTGTTGGGACTATCCGTATGTCGACGTGGTTCGGTTTGAATTATTTATCCTTCTTCATCTAAGGTTTAATCAGAAGTATAAAGGAATTCAATTGCTAGATTATTTTTTCTATACTCACATGTACCCAGTACACACGCCGTGTCAGTAAAAAGGCACGATATTCAAATTTTATATAGAAGGTCAATCTTACGCGTCTACATTTTTTTTCTATTTGCCGCCTTTTTCTGATTATTGACAAAGCAGACGTGTATCAGAATATATATATCGTTGTCGCTATTCATCAAAATAGGATTAGTAGTTTAGACATGGAAATGTAACACATGAAATCGCATTCACCTTTGCATTATTAGTACCGATGTTTTGTGATGTTCACACTTAAAGCTGATTTGTCCGGTTTTGTAATTTGTGGCTTGGCACCGACTTCAAACATATCAGTTGGTAACGCATATAAATAATATAATGATTCATTTTATCCTTTTTGAAGTCGGTTTATCTTTTTTTTGTAAAAAGTTTTTATTTTTCCATTTTTAGTGGTTATACATTTATCAAAATTGGACAAAAAGTCTCGGAATAATCGGTAAAGATATATAAAACAAGTTCATAATACACCCATTCTATCTAAGGAAAGGTCCACATATCATATGTGGACTTCATCATTAGGTCCTCTCTATCAAATTGGTGGTTTTCGTGAGAAAATGCTCGAGTTACTTAAGAAAGCACCCAAATCACCATACATGTGCCTTTAAAAATTGAGGAGTTCCCTCAATTCCTCATGGATCCCATTATCAGAACAGCACCATATTAATATGGAACCATCTTGGATGTAAATCCTTTCAAACAAAAAAAGAATTACTCAAATCGGACCACGGGTCTCGGAGTAATCGGTGAACATACATTTAAAAAAAACACCAAACCGAATGCAGAACCTCCTTCCTCAATGGAATTGAAGTCGGTTAAAAATAGGGCTAAATTGTCTCTGATCATAAAATTCGAATGAGGGTAGGACAGAAATTAGCCCTACCTATGAGTTAGCAGTTAGCGGAACCCGCTCGGTTACCCACGCTATTCTGTAGGGCTAGGTACAACCATGGACTAGTTACTTCTAAAAGATTATATTACATATGTACATACATTGGTAGGTTTTGCGAAACTGTCAGTCACTGTTAAAACGTTTCCTGTAAAACGTAGTAGATACATGAATATAAATAAGATAAAATCGGCCCAGTGCGCGGATAATCAAAGAGGCAGGCGTTGTCTGTCCCGCGGAGGTACGTATTACTGGTACCAATTTAGGTCAGTGAAGCGGTATTGTTTTTACCAATTGCTTTGTAAAATACAATAAATAACGATCTACCTACCCCTATACAGCTATGACATGCTTTCCTTTACTTACCTGTTCGATCGAGATGTTTTTCTACGTCGCTGTCCGAAGGCGGAATCTAACCCAGAACTCATGGAAATAGCTCGAGAATTGAGAAGTGAGTCCTGATTATATGTCCCATTAGTGCCTGAAAACAAGAAAACATCACGCGGTTGAATGGTCATAAATATTTGGTCATAATCATAATATTGTAAACAGTGGTTTCTATTTCTATAAGAATTCGTTTTCAACAATATCTCTCGTTGTAAGTATGCCTATATTGCCTATAAAATAATGAAGAAATATTAAAGTGCAAAACTTTCGCCAAACATTTAAAAGACTTGTAATTGTGTATTTAAGTGCAGAAGATATGAATACATCATACTTCAATACCTACCTAAACCACTGAATGCCTAACTTTCGGTACCTGACCTAATCAATTAACGAAAATTCGTGTTTCTTTAAAAAAACCTACTTAAGTCTAACCTGGTTGCGTAGGTTGGAAAAAGTACTTCGTATTGTACGTAGAATTATTTGTACATGGTGAGTTCTGGTTTTCATAGTCCTTGAATGTAGGTATTAAGATGCTGGTGTTTTATATTTCGCGTGGTTTAGTATTCTGCTGTCTTGTCTAAAATCAGTAAATATTTATTTATGATGAATTCAAGTGATTATCTCTAAACAAGGACTGCAAGTTACAGCTGTCCATTCAAACTACATCATAGCAATAACGGAGTTCAGGTATAGCCGGAGTTAATATTTAATCAGACGAGGACGCCTCCGACGGTTCGCCAGGTTCGCTTGCAGACAGCGCTAGCGTTTTCATGGGTTAAGTGAAGACGAGCGAAGCGTGTTCGTGGACACCTAACATAACCTGACCTCGATTTAAGTGATCAAAGAGAGCAACTATAATTATTTAGTTTGGCTAAGCGATCGCCTCTCCTGCACTTTGCAAGGATTTGGAACGGCATCACAATAGTAATGCAGTGTCCAGAAAAGAGTCTTAATTCTTCTTCACAGTCGGATTGTCAATACTGAGGTGAGGGTCGTAACTCTGCTAACTGATATTCGCAACGGTAGTTATCAATTTCTCGTAATTTCTCCTTCGGTAATTTTGTGTGAAGCGTTGCTCAGTGTGATTTTTACTAATTTAGCTGATACTTCGTTTCACAAGTATCGCTAATACGATATAACTATTAATATCGGTCAGTAGTATATACTTACTATGGGGGCTACCCTGGCTGTGGACAACGCTGGGTTGGCTGGCAGAGAGAACAGGCTGGCTGCCTGCGCTGTCTAGCTCGCTTGCACCCAACGTTGATCCCGACGCCACGCTCGCCGCGCTCCCTCGTACCTCCTGGATACCATCACACTCTATTAAATAATATATCATATAGGTACAAAAAACGATCCTAAGGACGAAAGCCCTGAAAACTTGGGATAAGGTTGAAAAGATTCATGAAATATTTTACATAAGGAAAACTCGAATAATTACGTTACCGATCTGCCGACAATTCTTTTTTGTTGTAATCCTTCCGCATCTCAAATTTGGAAACTATGCACATTTTTTTTTACAAGTCTCATTTTGTATAAACTACAAATATTTTAAAATAACAATATTATGTAATTTCTTACATCCTTTTGTTGAGGATTTTAGCAAAGCGCTGGCACGAGTATTAGCCTGGCGGTAAAACGTCCGATTTTCAATCGGAGGTATCGGGTTCAAACCCCGGCTCGTGGCCTACAGTACCTCTGAGTTTTTCGGAACTTATGTACGAAATATCATTTGATATTAACCAGTCGCTTTTCAGTAAATAAAAATATTGTGGGATAACTGGACCTAATCTCAATAAGGCCGAGTCCCCCCCCCCCCTCCCCTGGGTTGTAAGGTCAGATGGCAGTCACTTTCGTTAAAACTAGTGCCTACGCCAGTTCATGTGATTAGGTTGCCAAACGGACTCCTGGTTCATTTGAGCCGTGACAAAAAGCCGAAAAACGCTAGGAGGATGATGACTGTTATAGCGATTTTGTTTTGCCAGACTATTTGTTTTGTTGATTTTTGATTAAGTGAATATTTATTTTCATAATTTTTATTTAATAAGATTTTTTATACATCTTCAATAAATCACAGTGGGATACACTACGGCGCTACGGGATATACTTAGTATAGATTACTTTTAAAAAACCCGGCCAAGTGAGAATCGGATTCGCGCCCTGATGATTCCGTACATTACACAATTTTAACCACCGAACATTGCTATTTGACTTAGCGAATTAGATTTTTTCAAATAATTAATTCCCACCAGACTGAAAATCGTTTTGATACCTACCCTTTGTCCTAAATTCTTGTAATCCGAGTTTTCCCAATCCCAGGAGGTTTTCCCAATCCCTATTTACGATTGGAAATACTTTATAGTTATAGATAAAAAAAGTATATAAATTTATTCACACTTATAAGCAGGTAAAAGTTTTTTTTTCACTATATCCAGTTATTAACACTTAGGGTGCGTTGGGGTAAGATAGAAAGGTATTTTTTTAAGGATAAGATAAAAAGTAGTCTATAATGCTCCGGAATATGGACGATTTTTTGTCTTACCCCTAAAAAAATACCTTTATATTTATATCTTACCCCAACGCACCCTACTTCTATTAACACTTACCTACACCTTCCGTCATTAATACTTATTTACTTATTCATTTCAAATTTTTTGTCTCTAAGTACCAGTACTTAGGAATGTAAGTACGAGTAATGTTACATCGAAACTATTAAAAAAATTAAATTAGCTTATAACAAAAAGCATCATAGTTTGCTAACAACAAGTCCAAAGAATAAATTAATACTAGTAATTCAACATATTTTTTTTAAACGGTCGATTATTTATTTTTAACGAACCTACGCTGTTTGTTTATACGACCGAATATATTATTTAGTGTGCGATAAGAATAACATTAACAGTATCAAACGTGCTTACGTGGTACAATTTTTTTGAGATACAATTATCAACAGTTTTGAAACTCGCATGACGATTGCGTGAATTGGCGCAAATTTGGCGAAAATATGCCAGTCGTCATTGGCGGTTCGCATTTGCATGCATTAGTCAAATGAAATTTTTACTAGTGTCCTCCGAGTAGGTACCTACGTACAAGTAAAATAATAAGTAGGTAAGTACAATAAGTACATATTGAATTTGTTACCTGCTGACTATGTGCAGTTCTTTCGTAGTCATCTCCAACTTTTTCGTTTAAGGACTGGAGAGAAACTGACATGGAGCCTCTGCGGGACATAGTTTGTGACTTTTTGCTTCCTAAAGATTGTCTTTTAAATATCTCTGTCGTATTCTTTAAGAAACTGTCCATTTTTTTCCTAAAAAATGATGATTTTCTTTCCAAAGGGGATTTTCCTATTGAATGTAGATCCACTTCCGACTGCGAGATACTTTCTCTCCGGGATAACATAGTATTGTCCAAAGAAAATTTTCGCTCCCGGCTCTTTACGAGAAGTGAACTAGTTACTTTAGTTTGAGATGATTCACGTTTAGGGACCGATTCTTCACTCTTTATGTTTTCTTGGCTTTCCATGGAGTCTATAACCTGACCTTCCACTTGTAAACTAGGCATATCAGCCCCTTCAGTCAAAGGGGTGTCTATGGTATTCCCGAGTGCAGATTGTACATTGTCCTGTTCTTGCTCAGGTAGTTCTGTCGTGCTATTGGAACTTTCATTTTGTGGGACTGTATCAAGCGTGACACTATCTTGTATTAAATTGCTAACCAGACCGTCATTTGTTGCTTCTTGCACTTCTTCAGACATTCTGTCTTGAAGGTCGGTGTGTTCATCTAAACCATCTTCTTGGACATCCGTAAAATCATTTCTGTCCATCACAACACTGCCTCGCGGTGCTTTAATTCGCATACTACTGTTCATCTTTACAGATCTTAATATTTCCTTTATTTTTAAATTTTCTTTAATAGTCCTCACATCCGTGAATATAGGCGACTTTTCCTTATCCACATGTTTCATTGGTTTTTCTTTTTTCGTTTTTTGTCGAAACCTATCCATATTTAAAATAGTTACGTATCACTGGTTAATCACAAAAACACTACACATAATTTAGTGACATGATAATATCTATCAGCAGATTTAGATATTACTAACACACGTCAAATGAGTATTCTTTTGGACTGCTGATATTAACACCTGTGCAAATCATTTCCAACAACACTCAAGAAATTGTGACGACAAGACAAGGGTGATCGCGCCCAGCTCACGATAAGACGGCTCGGTTATAACGATTTATATGGAACACCATCGCACCTTTAAATTTCAACACTTAACTATTTGTAAAACAGCACTAACGAGCGTATCAATGTCACAAGAGGAACGACGGTATGTTACTCAACGAATGTAAACACGTATAGGAACGGGTACGTCCGCGCCTTATCAGTAGGTAGGTACTTACTACCAATAATAATAAGGCAGGTACGCACGTGCAGGTGAATGTTCAAGACGAGAAATAACTATGTACAGTCAACGCCATAAATATGTGTACACTTTTACACCTTCCTCCATTTTAATAAAGTTTAGGCGTTTTTATTTAGGCGTTGACTGGAGTTGACTTGCTTTATTCATGGCTTATTGCTAATAATATTCATGTTATATTGGATTTTATTTTGTGTATAATGGCAGGAGTAATCCAGTGAACGTTGACGTGAGTCAGCGGAATAATTGGCTTCGTATCGCGACCAATGGTGACGTCCCACGGGTGAAAGTACCTTATGGCGATTAGCGCTTACGTTGCGAAGCATCGCATTAGTATTGCAGCGTCGTTAGAAATAGCGTAAGCCCCAACCGCCATAAGATACCTTTCCTCGTGGAATGTCACAATGTGTAAGTCGCGCATGTTGACGGCGTCGCTTCGGTAGAACTATCACAAGGCGATATTTCTCGGCTTAGATAATCATTGATAACAAACTGATATAATCAACTAATAAAATAGCTCATATTAATCTATTACATTTCTATAAACACAGTTCTTTTCATTATTCATCCAAGTAATTAGTAAAGAGGTAACAAAGAGGTAGGTATTATATATTTATATTATAGGTACCTAGGTACTCGTACTCGTAATAAATTTAGATTATGACTATAGAGGTATTGGCACTTTTTTGCTGTAATATTTATTTACCTGTGGCGAATTGGTGCAAATGATTTGCGAAGAAATTCAAAGTGTGGTAACAGTACCACACGTCGGTGGCAAACAAACACACAGCACGCCTTATGGTAAGCATTCATCGTGGCTGAAACTCCTGGGGTGTTAACAATTGTGCGTTGCCAACCTTGTAAAGCTTAACACGCACTGCGGTTTTTAAAAAGCGGTTCCGCAACCGCAAAAAATGTAACGTACGGCATTTTTTATAAGAGCACGCACTTGCGATTTATAAATGCCGTACATTACATTTTATGCGGTTGCGGAACCGCTTTTTAAAAACCGTAGTGCGTGCTAAGCCTTAAACCCTGTAGGTATAGGTATTCTCTTTAGGGATCCGTACCCAAAGGGTAAAAACGGGACCCTATTACTAAGACTTCGTTGTCCGTCCGTCTGTCTATCTATCTGTCTGTCTGTCTGTCTGTCTTTCCGTCTGTCACCAGGCTGTCTATATCTCATGGACCGTGACAGTTAGACAGTTGAAATTTTTACAGACAATGTATCCTGTTGCCGCTATAACAACAAATACTAAAAACCAGAATAAAATAAATATTTAAGGGGGCTTCCATATTTTTTTGGCGTTTTAGTCTGTCACCAGGCTGTATCCACAACCCGCTTTGGGCCAGCAGCATGGGACCCAATGCCCAATGCATCTCATGCATGAGAAGAAGACTGTGCCCAGCAGTGGGACTTATCTAAGTAATCGTATTTATTATATTAAGTATGTATATTTCGTCGATTATAACAAGTTTACAAGACTACGAAATATTTGACCTATCAACTATTAATATGATTTTGTTTTATTAGGTCGTCGGTAGGTGCCAAAACGTGTGCTCCAACAGTGTCGCACATCTTACTTAGGTGTATATTTCTCACACACTTGATATTTTATCGATAAAATGTGGAAAAAGCGATGGGAAAAAGTAAACAATCATAAAAGACTTTGTCAACATGTGGCTTACGCGCAAGGATTCCGTCGATAAGTATGTCATTTGTTATTAAACTTATTAAGTAGTATGATGTATGTTAATGCTACATTAACATTAACATTAGTCTAGATTGAGTCCTGTCTCACCTCTCCCCAATGTGAAGCGGGTGGTGAAGTGGGTGGCGGCGGTTGTGCTTGATCCACCCCTCCTCCTTCCCCACCACTTCCCACTGCCCTCCAAACTGACAACGATGTAAGAGTGCTTTAGAGAAAAAAAACCGATAACCTTAATAAAAACTGCAGTTTTTTGAAAAGTATCCTATTGCTTTTAAATATATTAAAGTAAGGCTGACGTAATTTTGAAATCGAAGTCGAAGTATGCGGCTGTCCCAGAGCCGACGACTATTGAAAACTAAGTGCTGGTAAATTCGCAAGAACTGGCGCCAAATGTTATGTCTTTCATGAATGAACCGCAAATTTATGAATGAATCGGGACTCCTTTTAGGCTAGTGTTTTCTATTTTTGGAAGTTTTCGGCGGCAGACAATAGCAGTATTATACGCATCTCTTTTATTTACATCGGATCTTCCACCGTATATACCTCAATGTACAGTTGACGTCAATAAAAATAATTTAAAAAAATCAGTCGAATAATTTAAAACAATCAGTCGAGTCGGTTCTTAACCTCCTCCTTTTTTTGAAGTCGGTTAAAAATATGATTACACTTTTGGACCTTATTACAAAGATATATACCTAACGGTGCCATAAATATTATGGGCGAGAAAAAAAAACAATATACAGAATGAATTTTAAGTCGTGAATCGAAATATTGTTTTCTAACTCTATAAACAACGAACAATTTAATGCCCCGACTCTCACTAAAATCATACAAGAGTAGGGGCATTAAATTGTTCGTTGTTTATAAAACATATTTCAATTCACGACTTAAATTTCACCCTGTGTAGGCCGTTAAGGCCTCCTATAGTATAGCCTAGTCGGTAGTGATAGTGCTTTGCCTACTAAGCAGGAAGTCCGGGTTCAAAATGTTCAAATCCTGGTTAAGGTCATTTATTTGTGTTTTCATCACGGATCTGTTCCTGAGTTTTTCTCTGTATTTAGGTAATTATTTGTATCTATCTATTATGTACAGGGTGTTTTGTTTATCCAATAAATAAGTCATACTGTACAACTTTTTCTATAAAAAAGTTTTCATATTGGAAACCCTCTTGCGGCTGCCATTTTTTTTTTTGAATGAAAAAAGAGAAGGCTAATTGTGCAAATGAAAAGGAATCTAATGATATTTCATCTATAAAAATCTGTAGTATCCTAGGCTAGGACTTTTATTTTTTAACCATTACCCTACTTTTTGTTTTTGTCGCAGTCGGGTAAAATGTTGACGTTGGCGTAGCTTAGGTAGAAATTCGTAATGAAACAAGTTACATATCAATAAAATATGCCCTGGGAAGGCACTGATGAAACATTTCATTTGTGCCAGGGTTTTCTCTGAGAAAATGCAATTTTGTCGCAACAGATGTATGAATATTTTGTGTAGAATTTAATAAGCTTTAATATTGTCCTGGATTATATTTCCATACAGTGAAGTTTAAGTTTTAAAGGCGAATTTCTTCAGGATAAAACACATATTTCAAGATGGCTGCAATTCCTCCTGGAACGTCAAATGGTTTGAAGATGAAAATTTACCCTTTATTAATATACATACCAAATCTCAGGACTGTCCGAGAGATTTCGGGATTTGTCGTATTTTGACTGTGTTATTATCTTAGCCCTCGCACAATGCGCATTATTGATCTGTGATTTAATATGATATGTAATATTAGTAATAATTACAGATTTCTACGCAATTTCACGTCACTTGGGTACCCATCTAGGCAGTAAATTACAAATTACCTAATCAACATATTGCTGACTTCATTTTGGACTAAGAGCTGGCCACGTCAGATGTGACACAATAATGAGAGCAACCAAACCCGTCTGGTTAGATTTCTGTACTATACAGTCCGTGAGCTCTAAGAAGAACCTTCGGGTTTTGGAAAGAGACGTCGGGTATTAATCAACAGTGACACATGAAAAAGCAGAACAGCAATATTACCTTCGTGTGTCATCGCCGATTCCCGAAGGTTCATCTTAAAGCTCACGGACTGTACTAATTGCTAGATTCGGGCATCTGGCAGCTTTTAATGGGTGGAGGTCAGGGTTACAGACTAGCAAAATTTTTGAATTGGAAAATAGTACTACCAATGTAGGTAAAAACTGCCCAAATTGTCTCAGTTATAGAGGAGAGGGCCTATATTTTCACATTAGAACAAAAAACATTGCATATTATTCTTGAAACAGAAACAATAAGCTACAAACTACGAGTATGAATTACATTATAAGTCGTTTGGCATTACTTTCCCCTAACAGAAACTTTTGGCAATTATATAATTTAAGTAATAATATAATTTCTCATTATATTGCATCAAAACCAGAACTCTAGGATTTGTAGGTACTCTTGGAGTGGTTTGCATTCTTTGACCTCCACCAATTTACAGCTACCTGACGTCCAGACCTATAAATAAGCATAGTATAGCAAACTGATTAGAATGGTTTCGTTGCTCTCATTATTGTGTCATATCTGACGTGGCTTGCTCTCCGTCTATTTGAGACGTGGCATCCGCCGGCCGTGCAAATTTCATTGAGTCCATAATCGATACAGCCATAATCGTATTCCAATCCAAACATAATTATCCATGCGGATTCGAGCTGTTAATTAATACCTCTTTACCAGATTTCAACAATTATTTGTTACTTATTAGATAGGTTATAAGAGCCACAAAAAAAATTCATAACCTAGAAACTTAGAGAATTCGAGCAACCGGAGCGACCGTGTCTGTCATTTTCTCAGTCAGTCCATACCATAAATATGAACTCTGGTCAGATTATTTCTGCAGAGGGGTACGCCTGTCAATGACCGCTCCGGTTGGTTGCATGCTGTAAGCCTAGAAATGATTCTAGATTGACGGACATTTGTTTAGATGATAAGATTGATAAGACAAGTAAGGATACGGTATACACGATATTTTATACAGTCACAGAATAAATAGTAAGTAGTACCTACCTACGTACAAAAGTTCCAATAGAACCACATTTAGGTACCTTCACAGTACCTTTTCTTCGTCTGGACAGTGTTTGATTTTGACGTTAGTAGGTACTTAGTTGTATAGTTTCTCTAAAATGGCAAAACTAGTCATATCATATTCATAATTTTAAGTTTCGTATTTCAACTCATGCCTAAAACGCCAAACTGAAATAGGTACCTCACGTACCTAAGTGTAGTTTCGCCATTTCCTTTTGTCACTAAGGTACACGGAAAAAAAGTATCTTCGTCGAAGACAAATCCTCTTCGTCAAAACAATATTGTTTTGTATATGTTGGCGGCCGACATATGTATAAACCTAACGAAAACAATTTACCTACAAAGTGATATTTAAGTTTAAAATGTCTTTATCGAGGTAAAATATATCTTGGGCTAAAGATATAAAATTAGTTCAAGAAAATATTTACTTATGTTTAAATTAAACAATAATATTTTCGCATTGGTATTCTTGACTGAAGATATCCTTTTTTTCATATACCTATACCGAAATAAGAGTGTAAATAAGTATGACGTTAAGTACCTACCTAAATGCAGCCAATAACGATTTTCTATAAATACCTAATTCACGCAAAAACAACATAACAAATACATTGAACGTTCATATACATAGGTAGGTATACCAATTAAGTAATAAAGTTAATTTTCTTAATAGATAGTTAGTTATGAATTATGATTGAACACGAAGGACGTATCGATCGCAATCATTCAAGTAAATAGGTGCAGTGGCGGTGAGCAATCAGTGTCGAGTAAAAGTAGTATTTGTACTAAGTACAGTCAGCAGCAGAAGTTGCTAAGCAGGTGAGGTGTTCAGAATGACCGTCACACGCTCTTATTCTCTAAACAATAAAGTCATGTCAAGTTCATTTTGAACACCTCAAGAGCGGTTCAAGTTATTTTCTTTTGTTTAATATATACCTGACACTACTCTATAGTGTCCCATGTAAAGTAAACCCTACATTTAAAGTCCTGACCATACCTGTACGTAGGTACCTATAGCCATATCGCTATCGTACACTAGGCAGCAGAAGTAGCCTAGCGGGTGAGGTGACAAAATGACCTTCACACTATTTTATTGTCTCGTGGTTATCTATCTTCGCTGATAGCTGCACGAATCCATTAGGCTGAGTTTCCACCAGAGATGAGCGAGGATGCGTTGCGTTGCGAGGAATGTGTGTCTGTTAAGTACCTACCAATCCCAGAGCTGCGCTGTGCGAAGATAAGTAAATGAAGTGATTCTTTTGTTTTTTAAAAACACATTACTCGCAACGTGTATCCTCGCTCATCTCTGGTGGGAACGCAGCCTTACCGACCGGTATCTAGCCGGGCTGGTAGTAATGAAAGTGTGTATTTGTTGTAAATAAGTATAATGGAAACTAGTAGAAAATAAATGGCTTTAAGTACTGCGCTGCGGGCTTCTATTAACCCGCAGGTAAACCCTTGAGCATATAGGTATATGATTTACTAGGGGAATCTTAACAAAAATGAAAAAACGTTCCTCAAACCAACTACATTGTGGGGAAGAACCCATATGTAATGACATAGACTTAAATGACTATGGTAATGCTGAAAAAGAGGGTTTATTTGACTTGTCAGAATCACAAGTTAGTGACATGACACGGCGGCCGTCATATGGTTACTCTCGTTACTCTAATGAGAATAATGAACTTCGGTAGCAAAGTTATACCTACTCGTATCATGACGAGTCACATGTAAGGGCTTATTATTATTACGTACCTATATCTGTTTTATCGGATCCCATTTCTGAACTCCGGCGGTCTTGCAAGGAGTCGACCTATTACATTTATGCGATAAATCGGGCAATGTTACCTAGGTTTTGAACTAGTTTTAAAAATATTAGGCTATATAGGCTTCAAAGGCAAGATTTAAGAATTATACATATTTTAATAATAACTTTGTGTGTTTATTTTCTGCAACTTAAACATTTTTAAATAAGTTTAAAATATATTACTTCGTTTTAATAAAATATATGAAAGGGACACATTATCATCCCAAAATGCTTTTCATAATTATTTAACTCTGTTATGCCTGTAATCTCAAATAAATATGTATACCGTCAGCAAAGTTGTAGCACCTGACGGCGTCAGGTGCTACAACTTTACCAACGATGCTCAACTTTGCCTGGTCTGAATACATGGTTTTCTTCACCAAGCAGCTATTTATATCTTATTCCTGAGACAGGAGAAAGGCAGCCATCTCAGGAATAGGATATAAATAACTGTTTTGTGAAGTGAACCATGTTTTCAAGCCGGGCAAACTTGAGCGTCGTAGGCAAAGTTGAAGCAGCTGACGGTAATTAATTTTATTAGCAGTCAATACTGGCGTCAAAGTAAAGGCTGAGCCTATAGGCAACTTGTTTTCCTGACGACGACCATAGGTCGGATGTAGTCTTTGAGCTTGTAATATATATACTCGTAGGTTGCCAGACACCTGCCTGCAATGGCCTCGGTGCGTTTGAGGCACCTGCGACCACAACCTATTACATCCCGCCGTACCAACCCAAACAGAAAACAGTACATACATACACTGTGGTAACAAGGCACCCAAAATATTGTATACTTGCATTTCTAAGGCTATAGAACTTCTCTTTCTCTTTGAGAAGGAAATATCGTTGTAATATGACTAGGTCAATTTTTAGGATTTTGTTTCAACCTTCAATTGAACATAAAAAGTAAATGTTATGTTCGTCTGTTCACAGTTCTGGTGATCTCGTAGGAAAAATCTTGAGGGCTCCGCCCACAAACTACGAGATCTCAGGCTTGGACGACGCTAGAAATGCCTGGCTGTCTGCCTGCCCGGGGCAAAATTTTCCAATTAATCTCAAATCACAAAGGGGCTGGGATGATGTTTTGTGTAAACTAACCTACACCTCTGTTTTGGACAATAGCACAGGACCCTAACGCGCGCGACTGATGGCCGTGGGCTGCAAGGAGGCTGGCCACTGGCTAAGTGCTTACCCCTCGCCTAATACAGGTACCCATTTGGCAGCGAATACCCTCCGAGTGGCGGTCGGGCTGCGTTTAGGGGTGCCAGTATGCGCGCCTCATAAATGCCTCTGTGGTAGTGACGTCGACCGGCTGGGGCACCACGGATTATCCTGCCAACGTAGCGTGGGCCGCTTCTCGCGCCACGCCGCCTTAAACGATATAATCCGTCGGTCTCTTGCCACCGTCAATGTACCTGCAATACTGGAACCTACCGGTATAGCTAGAGACGATGGCAAGAGACCCGACGGCATGTCACTGATACCGTGGAGGATGGGGCGTGTGCTCGTGTGGGACGCTACCTGTGTAGACACGCTGGCGCCGTCCCATCTCCACGGTACCACACGCAAAGTAGGCGCGGCGGCGGAGGAGGCTGAGGCCCGCAAAAGACGCAAATACAGGGGTCTCGACGCCAACTACAACTTTGTTGCATTTGGAGTCGAGACTCTTGGTCCGTGGGGCCCAGCAGCACAGAAATTGTATCGAGAGTTGGCTAAACGGTTGGTCGACGTAACCGGGGATAAACGAGCTGGCAGCTTCCTCGCCTAACGCATAAGTGTTGCGATCCAGCGAGGAAATGCTGCCAGCATCCTCGGCACCATACCACAGGGGCCAACTTTAGATTTAGATTTTTAGTTTTAGATTACTTTATTGTAGGGTTTATTTTATAAGTATGTAGTTTAGTTATATTTTTAGTGATATTTTTAAGTCGTTATATGTACCATTTTAAAGTTTGTAATTAAATGTATTAAAACACTTTTATCACTTTGGCTGTTACAATATACTTGATGCTGACTGTATTTATAATAAAACTGCCGCTTAAAGTGACTAGGTCCCCAGAATGGCGACATCGCCATCAAAAAGACGTTTTGCACTGAGTTAATACTCACAATGCACTTAAATTGCACGCACAATACTCACACTACAAAAATGCTTTTACTGAAAGTAGGCGAATCCCAAAAAAGTTTATAGCACATTTTTATCTCAAAATATGACCAGAGCTTTGGGGCGACGTTTGAGACATAGGGGCTGCGACTCACGCTCCGGATTTTTGCTGGTCCAGGAAAATTCACTGTCTGTGCAACGCTTAGAGCTTTAAACCAAGCGGAGTAGCCATTGACAGGCATTCCCCTCTGCCGAATGAGTATGACCAGTGGTCATACTCATTGTATGGACTGACGTTTATTTTACGTGGCTATTTTGACGTTTCGCATACATTTGACGTTCCCCTCCCCACTTTTTCCGATAGAAATGAGAGCGCGTCTCGCATCCGGTTGGTTTAATAATCAAAGGTGCAACGCGCTAACGCTGCCAGCATTTTTAGCACTTTCGGACCAGGTGGGAGCCGAAATTAGATATGTATACTTATATTTTAGTATTTAGTAGGTTTTTTTGTCCTGTTGTATTTTTCTTTACTTTATATCATGACGTGTTACTTTGACAGATAAATAAATAAAAACATTTTAAAAAATAACCAGACTATTACATGTTTAAAATAATTCGGGTTCGTCCTGAGCACATTGTATAGTGGTAGTTTTATTCACGCCAAAGCGCTCATATTTACGGACCCACCAACCGGACATTGCTTTGGAGCTATTCGTTATCTACCTACAGGCTCACAAAGCGCTAGCTCCGGGGCATCGGATATTATCTTTGCGTAGCCAACACACTCAATGTAAATCGAATGGATCAGCCATTTCACGGCACCGAACTTCCAAGTCACTTCCAAGAACAATGCGCTAAAACGTACTAAATTAATTTTTGTACTAAGAAGAAATGTCTGCAAGCGAAATTTAAATTTCATAATTGAACGAAAAATTTAAAAGTTCACTGTGTCGAGCAAGACTCGAACTTGCGACCTCTCGGAACACCGGTCCGATTTTTGGATAAAACTAATACCTTCGTAAAGTTTAAAACAGTGTTCCTCGATATCTCATTAAACATTGATCCCAGCAAAAAAGTATAATGAATCTTTATTGTAAAAAATTGTATGTGGATGAATTCAGTAAAAGAACACTTTATCGTATGAGCGTCCGTTACTGAGTTATTTACGAAATTCAAAAAGAGGGACCTTCACACCACCCTCTCCCCGTGCGGCGCCCCTATCCAATCCACCGATGCTTTTAGTATGTTGTATAAGACACCTTTGTCTACAAGTACACCAAAATTCGGCTATGCACGAATTATTTCCTCTAAGTTTAAGAAAAATTAAACACACACGACACGGTGATTTTTCAATTTTTCTTTCAATTATAACATTGAAACCCTGTATGTAGATTGTAGATACCTACTCTTTTACTTCCTCCCTATTTCCGGCAACATAATATAAAATACAAAGCTGCTTCGTTTAATTACTGGTTCCGTGGAAACGCACATTATTACTTACCTACCCACTTTCTTGTTTTTCTTACACAAATACGTACTTATATAAATATTTATATATCTGTACTGCAAAGCGACCATCACTATGCCAACTAATCAATCAATCGATGTGCTGGATTACACTGTAATTTTTTTGTCAGTATGTTCAACAATCACTGGCACTTCAACTGTCCATTTGTCTTCGAATAGATTACTAAGCAACAGCACCAATCATGGACAATTTAAATGCAAATTATAAGCATTTTTCAATATATCACCAATACTTGTAAATGCCTACCACTTGTCGTTCCAAGGTAGGTAGTAAGTATTTTATAATACCTAAGTAACTAACTGCAGAATGTGTAATAGGTACTAATAAGTGTAAATACCTACAACTCAATGGTAAAAAAACCCAACATGACTGACTCTTTAAGTGACTGAAACTCACCGTTAATGGTAATAAATCAACAAATCGATCCACCGTGCGATACCGCCGGAGTAGAAGGGTTTCAAAATGGGTTCAATATGCGAAACATCCGGGGTTAGTACAGGGATGCATGTCCTTAGCTTCCCGAGGGCAGGCGAACGTTCATCTGAGATCACCGTCTACGGAGGAAAGCGGACGACTTCTTTTTAATACAATCTTTCTCCATAATTTCCTATGTTGATGATATTGACATTATGGAGTTTTTACAGTTATTTTTATTTCAGTAGCAATGCGCGACAAGCGCGATGTTGACAAGCGTCATATGCGGGAATGGCAAACTCCCCCCCCCCCCCCCCTTTATTTGTAATACAAAAAATTGTAATACAAAGAAAATACAGCCAGATACAGATTTACATACAACACTTATTTTTGCTATATTTTCTTTGTATTACAATTTTTAGCAACGAAAACGAATTACCAACATAGATCTGTACTGCTAGAATGCCCATGCCCATAGATAAATGAGTAGATAGATTGCTAACTCCATACATAGCAAAACTACTAATTAAATAATAAGTCGTATGGGAGGTACAGTTAAAATCATTTTTACAAAGTTTTAAGCACACTTAAATCGTAATACGTAACAAGCTGTAATCTTTTGAATAATAACTTTTAGCAAAGCTCGCTTAAAACTTATTATATATACTCATTTAGCCATGTATGGAGAGGACACTCTAGGTACTTAATTCTCTTTGCCCATGCCAAATTTCGTGGTTCTAAAGCATATCGTTTTAAAATGAGAGCTGAACTACGTTTGTATGGGGACGCGAGTTCACGCGAGCGTCCTGGCGACTCTTAAAGGGGAGGCCTTTGTACAGCAGTGGACGTCTTATGACTGAGATGATGATGATGAGAGGCTAACGGTAATCAAGCGGTAGCAATAATGGGCCGAGCGCCACCCGGTCCGCGGTGAAACCGTTTGCAGTAAATCAAATCCCAAAACTCTGTTCCATTCCTGCCCTCAACGGCCTCAACTAACTCAAGTATGCTCGAAAGGTGTTATTGGTTTGAATAATGACATGTAATAACATCGAAATAAGTACCTACGAAACCTAATAAGTAGCAGAGACTATAGAGAGCTACTAGTGTACTACTAGTACGCTATTTGTTACTATGTGGAGTAGCAGTGCAGGTGACATTTCTTCTTACAATTTCGGTATATTTAGGCGACTTTCGGCAAGAGGGCTCAATCGACTTGAGCTTCAAAAAGTTCTTAGGCTGTGGTCGTCTATATCTCTATAGTCTCTGTAAGTAGTTACGTATGTATTTATTTATTTATTTATTTAATTTAAACTTTATTGCACAACATACAATGTGAATTAAGCACAAATGGCGGACTTAATGCCTAAAGGCATTCTCTACCAGTCAACCACAGGGCTAAACAGAGAAAAGTAAATGAGGTGCAAAGAAAAAAGTAAGAATCTATTAATTTTAAACTTTCATGAAACTAACATATAATATAAATAAACTACAAATAAATGTACACAAATAATACAGGTACATATTGCGGCAAATTTAATTTGCGTACGTAACTTCGGTAACGGTAAACCATCGTTCAATCGTCATAGGTAGGTACTAACATAATTATTCGTACAATGCAGATACACTAGCAGAAGTAGGAAGCTAAGCGGAAGAGATTCAAAATAGCTGTTCACGACTTTGTTTTTTCGAAACTTTTTAGAAAACAAACAGAAAATTAAGAAACCTAGGTAGGTAGATTAGCAACATTACCATACATTAACAAACAATAGTAGGTAATAAAGAATTACATACATAAGTACCTAGATGTATAACAATTGATAGCCGTATTTAGTTAACTAAAACTAGTTTGCTTGCAACCGGCGAGCGCGCCGGGAAAGTTCGCTATTGTGCCGGTCTCCTCTACTACCCATCTCATAAAATCGCGTTTTGCCAAACGATGGAACTCGCATTCGTTGAGTCTCGTCGTATATGTTACAACTTTTTGTATTCTCGATTCGCGGTTCTAACGAGGTTCCGACTGCCACAGACTTTAAATAATACTGTAAAATGGGGTGAGTTGGGTCGAAATCGGAGTTCAAACCTGGATAAAAGTTTATTATTATATGCGGCACATTGATTTATATACAAAAAAAGTGTTCCCAAGGTATGAATTTCAGTTTGTCAATGATAATTTGTTGCTTCAGTGCATAGTTTCAAAGAATAATACAGAATACTAGGCAAACCAAAAACAATGGGGTGAGATGGGAAAATTGCTAGGGTTGACACTTTCGGATTAAGATAATAGCTTGACTTGTCAAGTGATTTTTTTATTAAGGTAGAATAATTATGTTATATGTATAAGTATGCTCCTACTTTAACCGGTTTAATGTTTTCTGTAAGTTATAACCCTTATTTTTATAACATGAGTTTTTTAGATCAATAAAAAAAATACTTTGATCTATATGGAATTACTGAGGTGAATCCCATCAACTTTGACAGTGAATTAGTGTTTCAAAATTGCATGATTTGGTAGCCATTTGGCAGCTTAGTATTGCCAAAAAAGAAAAAATATGTCTAAACATATAATCAAATTACTTTGAGAGCAATCTGAGCCCGAAAATTAAAGTGGCAACCGAAAAAAGAAATTCTGGATTCTCAACTCCCCCTGCGAAACCTACTCACCCCATTTTACGGTACTGCACTCGTACTGTTTGTGCCTTGCCTGCCAGTGCTGCCAACTGTAGTACCTAACCACGGAAACTTTTAAATTACATATCAAACAGCCTCAAATACGTAACTGACTCGAGTACTTCATCCATGTCTATTCGTCTATAGGACTTTCTACAACTGCTAGCGAGCTGCTAGCAGTCAGACAAAGCGTATTGTGCAACTATTTTATTTTTTTAAATGCACTGAATTCTAGGTACCATGTAGACATGTAGTATGTAGGGCTAGGTGGTAAAGGGGTTTGTTCTTGTTTTCAATATAAATTATCTTTTCAAAGTAAAATATGATAAAAAGGTACAATGTGTGTTTTTTTTAAGTGTTAATATTTGAAAATAAATATATAAAACCGGCCAAGAGCATGTCGGGCCATGCTCAAGGTAGGGTTCCGTAAACTGAGACCATTAATTCAAAAGGTCGTTTCTTACGGGAAATTTGGCGGCGCTTACGTCATTTTTACACTTACGTCCTTTCACTATGGGTTTTTGAATGATAACTCAAAAACGGCTCAACCGGTTTATTTCAATATAGTTTTCATTGAAGGTACTCATTAGGCCTCCGTTTCATGAATTTTTTCAAAATTTTAGGGGGACGCCCTGTTTTAAACTTTCGGAGCTATTATTTCCGAGAGTATTAGTTTTATCCAAAAAGTGTTTTAAAAGACCTTAATTCTTTTTAAAAGACCTATCTAACGATACCCCACATAACTTGGTTGGAACGAAAAAAACATTCGCCCCCCACTTCACGTGTACGGGAGGTACCCTAACAAAATATATTTTTCGCGTTTTTATTCTACCGTTTTGTCGGCTTGGTTAATGTACATATTCAAACCAAATTTCAGCTTTCTAGTGCTAACAGTCACTGAGCTAGACCGCGGACGGACGGACGGACGGACATGGCGAAACTATAAGGGTTCCGTTTTTGCCATTTAGGCTACGGAACCCTAAAAAGCAAAATTGAGTCGCTTAACTTCAAACTCGGGTAAATCCATCTGTCAGATGATACATTTTGGTATTAAGATTTATTTGCTGAAAGAACTCGATGGCTGAAAGGGTCGAATGGATTTACCCGAGTTTGAAGTTAAGCGTCACAATTGTACCTTATTTAACATAAACTTTCACATCGAGCGAGAGTTTCAAGAACGAACTTTATATTTTTTTATCTACACCCATATCATAAACCCTCCATGATGCGTTCAATAACCGCACGTTATAACCACCATAAAAATAGATTGTTTCGTTAGAAGTTAGAACAAATGTCTTATCTGTAACGATGTTATTATTATCAAATAATAAGCAAAAATTCGATATCATTATGAAAATCCGGGATGTTCCGACCCGCCGGCACGCGCCCCGCCGACCGCCGGCACAATCGAGTTGGTCATGGGCTCATGGCGATGGCGTGCAATCCGTGCAATGGCAGTCATTCAATCATCATTTCGGGTTTATGTGTGTAGACAAAGCAGTGTATGCAACTGTACGTAATTAGGCCTTAAAACACTCGTGTGATCTTATTATGAAACTCACTTCGTTCGTTTCATAAAACCACACTCGTGTTTTAAGGACCCCTATTACGTAACAGTTACATAAACTACTAGTTGTAATTGAAAACTGGCTTGTGGTCGATTATTAATTGTATTTTCATATGTAGGTATCTACAGTCCGTGAGCTCTCAGAAGAACCTCCGGATTTTAGAAAGAGACGTCGGGTATCAATCAACAGTGACACGTGAAAAAGCAGAACAGCAATATTACCTTCTTGTGACATCGCCGATTCCCGAAGGTTCTTCTTAATGCTCACGAACTGTATTATGTTTCATTAAATAAACATTCTAATGAATATAATAATTTTAAGAACAATCTGCACCGATTCTTACACGACGAGCCAACGAACAGCCATGTTCAATCTTTAAGCACTTGAATAATTGAGTGGGAAGCTCACAGCCGCGTAGTTGAGATAAACTACAGTTGTTCTCAAATAGACGTAATTACTACAAGTTAGAGGATGTATGGAGCGCGGTGCGCTACGGGTATTGCTTCCTTCTAACAGTAAATGCTTTAAATACCTACAGAAAATTCAACGTATGAATTAAAGTATTACCTGCTTATTCATAAACGTATTTCAAACCTCATTTAACTATATCACCGTTTGTCTTATCCTTATCTGTCACTTTGATAGTTGTGGTTGTTAGAAACAGACAAAACGTCATTTAGCTAAATCAGGTTTGAAACACGTTTATGAATAAGCGGGTTAAACTTTATAAAGAGCGGTAGAGTGCAGAGTGCGTGTGGGACCACACTTTAAAGTAAGTAATAATAATAAAAAGTAAAGTGGAAGAGCGTATCTATCCAGCATTTACTTCATTAAGACCAACGTTAGTGTTGATGTTAAACCTATTGATATTACGAAAAAACGTTTTATTCGCATATATATAAACAACCTTATTTTATTTTAGAATGAAAAAGTGGTGCCAAAAAAGACCTTTTAATGTTTTAAATGATTCTCATTGGTGGGTCGAATGCAATGACATAACTGGATTTTACTTTACACTATGACATTTCATAGCTATAAAGTAACAATTATAGTAGTGGTAGTTCAGGTGCTACAGCAATTGTGTACTTTCCAGCTTGAATTTTGATCTTCTTTTGCCACTTTTCCGAACAGTGGCGTGAAAATAAAGTTTACGGTATCGTTTTTACAATTTTGACTACGGGAGCCTAGGAATAACATGACTATCGTGTTTTATAACGGTTTTATTCAGGGTTTCTAATTTTATGAATAGGTACCGCGTGTTTTCAGTCCTATTCAAGCGACTTCAAGAGATAACATATAATAAAAGTAGGTACTTTTTTAAAGTGATAAGACGAATTAAATTAAAAACGTTTTATTTGTCATGATTGTTCAGGTGATAAAAGATTTGTTTGTTCCAAAGTGAAAAAATATAACTAAGTATTTAAGAAAGTATATGTAAGTAAATATAAGTCTCATACATAAATGTGTACATTCGGTCTTCACAGGCCACCTGAGATATGGCTAGGCTAGTAGGTAGCTACTCGTAATTCTACTCCCGCGCACCACCAGGACTGGCACTGAAGTGAGATTATTTGTTGATATTATTTCTCATAGGTGATTAAGTACTTAGCTTGCAAACAGATTGTAGTTCCTGACAACTATATTTTGTAGAAGGAATCCCTTTATCACGGACTTCGAACTAATAACCACTAGACTAAGCAAATCTAGGCGAACCGAATTTATGATGCCGGACAATAATGTAAATACGAAAAAAATAAAATTGACAGTCGTTTAGCGCTTTTTTAGTGATGTTCACTTCTTGGTGTCGGGCACGTCGAACTCGCTGACTTGCGCCTCGACCAGCTGCTTGCTCCGCAGCTTGATGGTGGCGTGCCCCGGCACGTTGGGGTCCTCCATCTCAAACTCGATCAGTCCTGTAACACAAAGGAATTTTGTAATAACCCTATGCGCGTGTGATTATGATGCATGTAGAGTTTCCGATATTTCAGCACAGTTAATTACCTGTGCTGAAATATCGGAAACTCATAAAAACATACATTATTACAAACTTTTAAGATAAATATGGTCATTAACATTAAATCTTAATGACCATTCTTAAATGTTTTTAAGGTGATGGTACACAAGTAGGTACTCACTTTCAGTGCTCGGATTGACTTTAAACTTTGTATGGACACGTAAGACGAACGACGTTTTTATACAAAAATCTTTCTTCTCTACACTTTTCATATGATAGGTACTTGTGCGCATGAAGCGCGCCAGGATGTTGTGGTAGAACAGGTTGGCAGTATTGCGGTCCTCGGGGGTCACGTCCATCTTGACCACGGTACCCAGCACGATCAGCTCCTGCTTCATGTGATATATGTAAAGCTATCATCTGACCTCCTTCAGCGACCACCTCCTCCTTGTAGTTGTCACGCATGAAGCGCGCCAGGATGTTGTGGTAGAACAGGTTGGCGGCCACGCGGTCCTCGGGGCTCACGTCCATCTTGACCACGGCACCCAGCACGATCAGCTCCTGCTTCATGTGATATATGTAAAGCTATCATCTGACCTCCTTCAGCGACCACCTCATCCTTGTAGTTGTCAGTGTTGTCACGCATGAAGCGCGCCAGGATGTTGTGGTAGAACAGGTTGGCGGCCACGCGGTCCTCGGGGCTCACGTCCATCTTGACCATGGTACCCAGCACGATTAGCTCCTGCTTCATGTGATTATGTAAAGCTATCGTCTGACCTCCTTCAGAGACCACCTCATCCTTGTAGTTGTCGCTCATGAAGCGCGCCAGGATGTTGTGGTAGAACAGGTTGGCAGTCACGCGGTCCTCGGGGCTCACGTCCATCTTGACCACGGTACCCAGCACGATCAGCTCCTGCTTCATGTGATATATGTAAAGCTATCGTCTGACTTCTTTCAGCGACCACCTCCTCCTTGTAGTTGTCACGCATGAAGCGCGCCAGGATGTTGTGGTAGAACAGGTTGGCGGCCACGCGGTCCTCGGGGCTCACGTCCATCTTGACCACGGCACCCAGCACGATCAGCTCCTGCTTCATGTAATATATGTAAAGTTATCGTCTGACCTCCTTCAGCGACCACCTCCTCCTTGTAGTTGTCACGCATGAAGCGCGCCAGGACGTTGTGGTAGAACAGGTTGGCAGTCTTGCGGTCCTCGGGGGTCACGTCCATCTTGGCCACGGCACCCACCAGTACGTTCAGCTTCTGCTTCGCCGTCGCCAGCAGCTTGTCGACTGCACCATACACCCACACTTATTATTTTAGCAAAACAGTTATACACATACAGCACATTAATATTACAAACTTAAATCCATGTTTATACAAAAGAATAAGTGATCAAGGCTTCCGAAGCCCAGGCCTGGAATGAACTAGCATCTTCTGAATTCACGAGTATAGTCACTATTTGGGAAATTATGGGATTAAAGAAAAGTGGAGCGGACTCTACTTCGTGGATGTCTCTTAAACGATTGTCTCTATAAATACCGAAAAGCAATAAATTTTTCGCATAATTTAATTTCGCCAAACTCGACACAAAAATTAGTATCATCTCCCAACAAACGCGTAGTGTATGTTTAGACATTAGTTAAAAGGACACTTTTCAATGCGCTACATTTTAGAATTCAGAATAATATTTTAAGCATATATAATATGTATACCGTAAAACTAATACGCTAGTTTACAGCGAATTTAAGTGGCGTGTCTATAGCGCTTACTTACGGTTAGGGTAGGGCAAGATCAAACAGAGAGAGAGATAATATACATAATAAAAGAGTTCCCCAAAATGGCCACATGCGATTTACAAGTTGCTTTTTCATGTCACTATGTATGGCAAACCCCCCCTATAAAGGGGAGGCCTATGTTCAGCAGTAGACGTCTTATGGCTGAGATGATGATGAGAGACTTAGGGTCGGTTGCACCAAACTGCCAGTGAACGTAAACGTAATCGTAAAAAAAAAATTGTATGAAAAGTTTGACAGTTTTCTATGGGATGACAGCTCCGTCGCCATATTTAACGTTGATGAGTCTGTTAATTGTGTGTGTTGCAACCCACCCTTAGAGACACGATGTAACCCCCAGGGAAAATGTAAGGTTTCGGGGAAAAAATTCACTAGTACTACTATTAGTAGATAAGTGCAATGTAACCCATGTGTAACCAGCATTTTTGTAATTTTTCGGCCATAGAGGTTTAAATATTGAATCAAAAATCCGCCCGCGGCCCGGGCAAATTGCATTTTATTAAAAGCGAAGCGAACAAAGCGACAACGTGCGGTCAAAGGCATTAATTGTTGATCCATTTATGGTTCACTTTACATTGCACATTACATCGAAAAAGCATGGTATAAAACAAAAGAAAATTGCTTGAACCGTAATAGTAGTTTATGTAACTGTGACGTAATAGGGGTCCTTAAAACACGAGTGTGGTTTTATGAAACGAACGAGGTGAGTTTCATAATAAGATCACACGAGTGTTTTAAGGCCTAATTACGTACAGTTGCATACACTGCTTTATCTACACACATATTATAAACCCGAAATGATGATTGAATGACTGCAATTGCACGGATTGCACCGACATCGCCATGACCAACTCGATTGTGTCGGCGGTCGGGCGGCGCATGCCCGCACCCGGATTTTCATAATGATATCGAATTTTTGCTTATTATTTGATAATAATAACATCGTTACAGATAACACATTTGTTCTAACTACTAATTTTTACTTTAAGAAGACGTTCGAAATTTGAACGTAATTAAGGTATCGGTTACCGATACTAAAATGTAAACATTAAGATGCAGCCACAGATACTCATATCTAAATATAGGGCGTTTGCTCATCGATCCTGACCATAAAATAGACATATTAGGGTATGGATGTAGATAAAGTCCTTGATTTTACCCTATATTCATATAGTCAGATGACAAGCCAAACTCACTAATTACAAAAAAAATAATTAATCGAATATCAATCTTGTTATGTTGCCAGTATGGTTAATTATGTATCTGAACTGGTGGAGTATTTATTAAGTTTTGCTTGTCACCTGATATAATCAGGTCACAGATACAGTCAGCAGCAAAAGTAGCTCTTCTCCACTTCACCCTCACCCCCGACCCCCGACCCCCGACTTCACATCTGCTGCTGACTGTAAATATTTAGACATACAAAATGTGGTAACAATACAACACAAACTCAATAATCTTGTCCAATGGAATGAAAAAAACATGACCCAGAAATCTGCTACCCTTTCTACTTGAACCGTGAAAGCGAATTTACTTGTATTGTAGGTATATTTTGCCGGATGATAGGGCTGAGTTTGCAAAATGTGAATACAAATATAATTACTCAATTATATTATATTATTTATACGTGTAGTGTTATTTAGCTACAGTCGAGCTGTGGTTATACTTATAAGATATAACTTGACCGAACTGAGAATGAGATTCGAAAAAGTTTAATATTAGAATCTGGCTGAACCTACCCTGTTGTCGTGGCACGGCTTAGTAGGTGCCGTTATCAGCAAAACACGGGAGCAGTTAATTTAATTTTTTTTCAGATTATCGCTAACAAACTGAATAGAGGGAGAGGGCTAAAATAATGTATTTAAAATAATTGTAAATGCTCACAGTCCTCCTCCAATTGGGGCACGGGCTGTATGTAGTCGATTTTGTACTGGGCGGCGGACGGCGGCGCGTTCGGCGCACCTGCGAACACAACCCGTTACACCCGACATAACTATAAATACTTAAACCAATGAACTTACATTATCAACATCATCCTCCCAGCGTTATTCCCGGCGTTTTGCCACGTCTCAATTGTGCTTGGCAACCTAATCCCATGATTAGCCGTAGGCGCTTGTTTTACAAAAGCGACGGCCGTATTTGGATTAGCTCCAGATTTCACACGATGTATTTCTTCACGGAAAAGCGACTGGTAAATATCAAATGATACCTAGTTTGTACATTCCGAAGGGTGAGTTCCGAAAAACTCAGTGGTACGAGCCGGGTTTGGATACTCGGGATTGAAAGTTGGACGTCTTCCCGCCAGGCTACCAGTGCTTTCTTTCACGGATGAACTTAGATCACTTTATAAAAAATATATTTTACAAGGTACCCCGTTTTTAAAACTCTTGAGTACCGTAACACTTGACGGGACCACAAAGCTCATATCTACGAGCTGAACGGCCAGGCATCTATAAAGAACTAAATTAGTAAACAGGAATCTGATAGTTAGCGCACATTTGCACAAAGCACTATTAGCCTCCGGCGGCACCGGATTTTATCTTTGTATATTCGACAAACGCAACAATCGGGGTACAGCCGTAGTTGAGAAATGCTAAATGGCATTATTAAACCACATTTGTCTTCCCCTTTGTTGCCGCTAACAAAACGGAAAGCCGGAGAAATCCAAACCAAGCTGTTTTATTTTAATTATTGTTTTCATTGTGTCGCAGTCATAAGTACTTCTTTGTTAATCCGTAGTCAACATTGCCAACGATGCTTAACTTTGCCTGGCTTGAAAAACATGGTGTTCCTCACAAAAAAGATGTTTATATTTTATTCCCGAGATGGGAAAAAGGCGGTCATTATTCATATCAACGGCCTCCTAGCCCAGATGGTATTAGTGACCTTGCTTGCGTAGCAAGAGATCCCAGGTTCGAATCATGATAAGGGCATTTATTTATTTTTTATTTGTGTGTTTATCACGAATAAGTAAGTTTTGTATGTTTTAAGTACATATTTATTTATTTATAAGTAGGTATATCGTTTCCTTTATCACCCAGTACAAACTTTGCTTAATTTGGGACTAGATTGATTTGTCTAAGATTGTTTTTACAAATAAGTAGTGAGTCTACTTTGAACTACTCACCGACGCTGGACAGAAGCTGGTCGATCTGTTGAAGAGACGTTCTCATTTTAATAATGAGTTGCCCTTGTTCATTCAAGGACGTGGTAAGTCTGGCCTCTTCGCGTATTTCTGCGTCTAACTGTTCTTGCAGTAGATTCTTCTCTTGCACGTACCTAGACAATAATGACATGTAACATATGTGCACATTATATCGTCTTTTTTGAGTCATGCGGTAGGGTCCAAACTCATAAATATGTGATACAACTGAAGAACATATCAAATTATTTTCATAAATATTTTGATTTTATTATTTTTAAGTAGACACACACTACCTACTATAATAATATAAGGCTGAAGTAATTTTCTACAAAAAAGGTTCTTTATACTTTTTTGCTGGGATCAATGTATAATGAGATTTCGAGGAAATACGATAATCACTTTTTGAAACTTTCGGAGCTATTCTTTACGAAACTATTAGTTTTGTCTAAAAGTTGTTTTAAAAAACCCATATTTATATTAAAAGACCTATCCAACGACATCCCAAACACTAGGGGTAGAGTAAAAAAAAGAATTTACGTCACTCTGGGCGGTAAGTGAGATTTGTCGCCCACGGGCGCTGCGGCAAATCTCACTTCACACCCAGGAGAAGACGTAAAATTATGTACGCACCACGGGCGGTAATAAAGAACGCCTCAGATCGCTTGTTTATGGCCCTTACCTTCGGTTCGGGCCACAAATGCCAGCGATTTGAGCCCTTCTTTATTTTACCGCCCTAGGTACGTAATGTAGTATTACCTCCCACTTCATGTGTTCGGGAGGTACCTCAAAAAATAATATTTTTCAGATTTGGTTTTAAAACTTTGTCTGCGTGTTCAAAACACATACTCATACGAAGTTTAACTATTCAAGTGCTAACCATCACTGAGCAGGTTGAAGAGGGTATTTTTTTACTTTTTATTTTTTATGCCACGACGGTGGCAAACAAGCATACGACCCGTCTGATGGTAAGCGGTTCCCATAGCCTATGGACGCCTGCAATCAACTTCCTAACCTTATAGTTTCGCTGTCCGTTTGTCCCAGTCTGTCCGTTCACGGCTTTGCGCAGTGATGGTTAGTACTAGAATAGTTAAACTTCGTATGAGTATGTGTTTTGAACACGCAGACAAAGTTTTAAAACAAAATCTGAAAAAATATTATTTTTTAGGGTACCTCTCGAACACATGAAGTAGGGGGTAAATTATGTTTTTTAATTCACCCCTAATGTGTGGGATGTCGTTGGATAGGTCTTTTAATATAAATATGGGTTTTCTAACACAATTTTTAGACAGAACTAATAGTTTCGTAAATAAAAGCTCCGAAAGTTTCAAAAAGTGATTATCGTATTTCCTCGAAATCTCATTATACATTGATCTCAGCAAAAAAGTGTAAAGAACCTTTTTTGTACAAAATCATTTGTGGATTAATTAAGTAGAAGAACATTTTTTCGTATGAGCCACCGCTACTGAGTTATTTACGAAAAGCCAAAAAAGGGGACCTTTACACCCCCCTCTCCCCGTTAGCGGCACCCCTATCCATGGGTACTTTTAGTATGTTGTTGTTGTCCTTTATCTACAACTTCACCAAAATTCAGCTATACACGAATTATTTCTCCTATCGAGCAGTTAGTGGGCTTCCTTCGGTGAGCTATTCTGTTGTACCGACGGCAGCGTTCTCTCTCGCATTCAATGAACTCGTAAGAGTTCGGATTGGGCGTAACAACTCATAATGTTGTAGATGATTGGCTAAAATGCACCTTAGCATTTACAAAGATTGCATATACACGGAAAAATTCGACCGGTGCCGGTGCCGGTGCCGGTGCTGCTGTCACGCGGGTGGCCAAGTGGTTAAGAGTCGCCAGAACGCTCGCGTTACGTTTTAAGAAAATACAGCCGGTTACAGATTTACATAAACTTATTTTTGCTATATTTTCTTTGTATTACAATTTTTAGCAACGAAAACGAATGTCCGACCTAGATCTGTACTACTACATTTTCATGGTTCTAATGCATGTCGTTTGAAATGAGAGCTGCCTGGCGACTCTTAAGGCGTCTGCCGCGAACACAGGAGACGCTATAAGTTTATAAATGAGTGACAGTCCTAATATAAAGGAGACCATTTGGCGGCAGGCGTTTACGCTTTTATTGTTCGATATTTCGAATACAATGTTGAAACTGTACAACGTAACCGCCTGCCTTCAAATAGTCCCCCCTTATAATTTGGACTATCACATATGAACATACTTAATATGTTATTATTTTCAACAGCCTCCTAGCCCAGTTGGTAGTGACCCTGCCTATGAAGCAGGAGGTCCCGGGTTCGAATCCTGGTCAGGGCATTTATTTGTGTGTTTATCACAGATATTTATTCCTGAGTTACGGATGTTTTATATGTATTTAAGTATTTATCTATATCTATCTATATTATATATATCGTCGCTTAGTGCCTACAACACAAGCCTTATTGAGCTTACGGTTGGACTGGGTTGATTTGTGTAAGATTGTCGTAATATTTATTTATTATTATTATTTACGTGTTTGACTGAAGATTAAAACTTCCAAATGTGTTACACACTTACCTTGTCTTATTTTACAGTGTAATAAAGTGCCTAGGTAGGTACTAAGTATTAATAACATTCTAATTTTCTTTCCTTTGTCCCTAGTGTTGCTTACCTAATAGTTAAGTTTATGAACATTGAGTTATAATATAAAATCATTGTTTATGAAAGTAGGCCTGTTATGTTATGTGAACTCCCAGCTGCTTAAGTGCAGCCCGCGGCCCCGTGGGAAGCTCATCATGAAAGTCCGCCGTGGATCGAGTCGCGCAATCATGACTTATTCTATGCAAGATAAATGTTTTCGATAATAACTTACAATGTCACAACAACATTTTGACGAATGATAATCAATAAATTATTTTTAAAAATGGAAAATGTTACAATTAGATACCTAATAATATCTATAATACTGCTAAAAATTTAACAAATAAAAGTTACACAACATGACCAATAAAGAAAATCAATATACTATATTTCAGTTAGCCAGAAACTTTGAACAAATGTGTACGGTAATGTGTAATATCAACACACATTTTTCTGGTTATCGGACACGTAAAAGCTCACCTCCGTGTCAGCACCGCCTCAGATCTCACCTGGAGGCCGTATTCTTTATATAGGTCGCCTAGTTGACATCTAGCAGTCAAGGTACAGCGGTGCCAACATTATTTTGTGCGAAAACCTTCATTTTCAGCAATAAATTGTAACCGTGTAAAGCCTGACCAGAAATATAAGATCATGAGCCATGTTGGGGAATATCATAGAAACTAATTTCTTGTGCTGGCAATAATTTTAATGATAGGCTGTCACTGTTGTCAGTGTCATTATGGGGGTTAATTTGAACAATAGTAAAGTGTTGAATATTGAATAATAAATGACAAGAAATGCCCAAAACTATTCATAGTCAAGAGCATAACATTGTAAATAATGTATTTGGTCAGGTGACAAGCAAAACTCACTTAATTACAAAAAAAAATATGGGACGAAAATGAACCTTGTCATGTTGCTATTATGGTACATTATGGCTATGAACTTGTGGTAGTACTTAGTGAGTTTTGCTTGTCACTTGACGATGTAATAAGTCGCTGGAAATAAAACGCTCGGGAAATGAACTTATTCCGCTACGAAACATTTACAAATTAACATCAGAGGTGACAGGTAAGCAGATCAAGATATCACCATATTATAGAGAATAATATACTTATTGATTATATTGAAGTATTGCCATAATTATAAATGAGAATAATAGCGCCCTCTTGACGATGATCATATGTTTCTAAGGTCAGGCTTTAATAATTTACCCAGTTTTGTCACTGTAGTAGAAGTTTTAGTAAAATTTTCTCTCAGACTCGAAAACAATTTTAAGCCTATCATCAACTCACAACAAAAAGTGTGAGATACTATGTTATACCTTATAATATTCTTGCATACGTACTCTCAACAATATGTTATAATACATGCCTATTTTTTTCAATGTAGTTCGTGTCTGCTACGTGTTTAATGTTTTTTTATTAATTCACTGTGTACAGTCGACGCCAAAGACATGTTTACACTTTTGCACCTTATTACAATGGAGTAAGGTGAAAAAGTGTAAACATATCTTTGACGTCGACTGTACATATGTATTAGCATTAGCCTATAAGTGCTTTGGTTTTAATGCAATAAACTTATGTTATTACTATGTATTTAATAAATAAATTGAAATTGAATAGGCTAGCATAACTAGTAAAATGGCTACACAACGCCTAAAACACACATCAACCTCGCGGAAAAGTAAAAATGAGTAGTGCCCTGGGATTGGCTTCAAATTGAATGAAATTTCTCGCACGACAAGTCCCGAAGTGCTTGTCCTCTGTTTCCGACGACAGCCAACCGGGCATAAAACACGACCCATACACGACGTATTTGGGATTCCTCGCTAAAACGGCTCAGTGTCTGTTCAACTGAAAATCACGAGTAGGTACAGGCCAACTTTTATCAAGCAACTAGCTTCTGCCCGCGACTTCGTCTGCGTGGAACTAGGTAGATATCCCCGTTAAGGAATGAATTCTGGATATAAACTATTCTATATCCGTCCCTAGAGCTCAAACTATCTCCAGCGTTCGACGGTTATTGATTCCCTATACAAACTTTCAACCCCGTTTTTACCCTCTGTCGTATAATATTTCCCGGGGCTCAACCTATCTATGTACCAAGTTTCATCTTAATCGTCGGTTAAGTGGTTATAATTCGCCATACAAACTTCCAACCCCCTTTTCACCCCCTCTAGAGTTGATTTTTGGAATAAAAACTAAACCTATGTAAAGACATATACATAATGTCATCAAAATCCGTTCAGCCGTTTAGACGTGATGCGCGGTCAAATAAACAGACATCCAGATAAACAGACAAAAATTCTAAAAACTGTTGGAACGTGTTATGGTATCGATTTTAAATATCCCCGGGCCATTTTTTTTCGAATATCTTCCATGTACAGACTTTCGACCATCTTCAGCTTTATTATATGAATGTATAGATGTACACTTTCGTGGTTCTGGTTTTTTTAATAATATCGGTTAGGCAGCCTGGGCCTTGCTCCGTTGCCGGTGGCACCCTAGGTTAGGTTTTTTAATGTTTTTCTATGTATTTTGATTTTGTAACGTTCTTTTCATATTTTGTTTTTTATTTTACCTTTATATAATCATGTTATAAAATACCCTAACCTGAGGTTTAAAATGAATAAAGAGAAATAATTAATCGGTTGCACAATATACCAGCACTTCGCCAGTTTGTATAACACTTAAAGGATATAATTAGTCCACAGTTAATAAACTAATTAGCTAAAACACACAAATCATTACCCAACATTGGCGGCGCGTCCATATAACACGATTCCCGTCGGCTTGCCTAGTTTTCAGGTACCAGAGCAATTATCCTACAGTTCATGAAGAAATTTTAAGCCAAATGAAACTCCGGCTTAACTAAGAAAAAATATGACCCACTGCCACTGTTACCAAAACACAATACTTAAATATTATGAAAGTGAAATATACTTAATATGGAAAAACGTTCTAATAGACAGAGAGCTATAGCTAGCCCTTCGAATATAATACAATAACGAGAGCAATTAATGTTAATTTGCTAACCTATCCTCATTTCTATAAATGAGATTTTTTTTTCGTAATTTGGTATAAGTCTACTTATTTTTTTCTGAATATTACTATTATTTACATCGAAATAGGTATATTTACATTCACAGTTGTAAAGTGATTAAAAAAAATAAGTTGTTTAGTGTGTAAGCGATTAAATTCAGAGTCAAAGGTAAAATATTCCAACTTCCAAGATTGAAGCGAAAATTCGGCGGTTCAATATTTGGAATCTTAAGCATTATAAAATTTACAAAGTGTTCAAAGCACGAGACGTGCACGAGAGCAAAATAACTCCCTCCGCCTATAGCTAAGCAGGCAAGGAGTTCAAAATAGATATTAAAGCAGAGGCGGGAAAACAGGGATTCCCGGCCTCGCGTTTTCACTCCGATATTTATAAAGAAGTATAGTGTCTTTTCTCAAATATGCTAAGTAAAAATAGAGAATGAAACTTCAAAAAAACTCAGAGTTTCGTTCATAAGGCATTAGTCTACTCGTAAATTTCTATTAGGTACTTTTTATTCTCAAGATAGATACAATAACCATCCTGATCCAGACATAAGAAAAAATGAAATAATCAAAAATTTCGTAAAACCTGCCACAATCTTTGACAACGAGGTTACTTCGCAGGCCTAGACTTGAAAAGTTGTATGAAATCCCATTACAGTCTTATGGAGTATATGCTTCCGATATACTACCGAGACTTATTATATGGAAATTATCTTGAAAAAAAATCATAAAAATTCATGAAAACTACACCGAATAAAATCGGTTGAGCCATTTTTGATGCAACTACGGAATTTCGTACATAATCATTATAAATTATGGGAAGAAGAATTGGTTGTCAGTCGATGCTTGCTAGCTCTATACCAAGTTTCATCTAAATCAGTTCAGCATGACGAGGTAACAGACAGACAAAAACACTTTCTCATGTATAATATTAGTATGGATGTATGGTATCGCCATACAATATACAGTGATAGATAGTTCTGCTGCTGACTACCATTTAGGTGTGCATACTGAGTGTCGGGAGTTTGGCAGTTGAATTAGTTAGATAGCGCTGCCCAGGCCCATTCGGGTAAGATAAGAACTTATTGTATAATATTCATATTATATACGCTCACATTGTATAAGCTTGTTTTGTATACCGTTCAAGTTCTATAATGAACGTTTGATATAACATCAAAATATCTATTTTTGCTAAGTATAACGTTGTTTAAGTATAATATCATTAAAAATAACGGTCATAATGTATAACGTTCATAATACCTTAGATTTATAATGTATAATAGTCAACACGTCTAACACGATTTTTTAAGTAGCAGCTCGTCTAATTAGCTATTCTAAAATTCTCAAAATGTTGAATCCTCAACTTAACTAGATGCGGGGCTCCTATTTCTGGGCGGTTTGCCCTTCGGGCATCTGAAGCTACCTAACGAACCTAACCTACCTACCTATTGATTTAGTTTGATATCCGTGAGAACATTACACTTTGGGGAAAAAGCGTAGGTAGGTAGGGTAGGTTCGTTAGGCAGGTTCAGATGCCCGAAGGGCAAACCGCCCAGAAATAGGAGCCCCGCAAAGCGGGGCTCCGTCTAGTTAAGTTGAGGATTCAACATTTTGAGAATTTTCTGGTTAAGGGATTTAGCGAGAAAAGTACTATTCAGTTTTATAGACCAATTATGATGTGGCTATTACGCTATTATATTTTGTAATTATCACACTAAAAGATAGTATATATTATGATCGATATACGTCATGTATGTTATATTAACTAAATTTAGAGTATTTGAGTGTTATGTAATAAATTATTATACAAAATGAGTATTATGTTAATTGACCGTTATTCCTAATAAAAATATTGATTTTGATGTTATAGCAACCGTTCATTATATCTTGTGAACGTTATTAATATGAAATTATATATTTTGTAGTTATATCTTGTGGGACGCACCCGGCCCGTTCACCCCTATATTTTTCCGGTACTTAACTCTGGTTGTTAAAACAAAAAGTCAACGTTGGACGACTTACTTATAACAGCTTATACGTAAATTTAGTTTAGCTTTACAACTCAGATTTCGACACATGGAGAGAGCGGATAAGACAAAGCGAAACTGGAATCCTTTGGAAAGCGTAATATTAAAAATTCCGGTACTGTCGCGACAATCGCGACTTACATATGTACTTACGTCAATATCGTGAAAATATCCGTTAAATTATTTTCGGTGAATGCCTACTTATGTAGCTTCGGCATACAGCCGCGTGAATAGGTTAACAATCATTTAGCCGGATCATTTTAATATAACTTCGGTATTTTCTTGCATACGCTAATAATGATTTAATGATTGACTCGTACATAATGTAATTTGGTATTAAGATCGCCATTTGTTCATCTTCATTTATTTTGTACGACAAATTTTAATTAAATACAATATTTAAATGATACTTAAGGTCAGATACGGTATTTGTAGCCGTGCGGTAATATAATTGCTCCTCTACATGATGGGCCAGCGCTGGGCCAGCGCTGGGCCAGCGCAATGGCCATGTTCGCAACTACACGATGGCGACATTCAGTTGTGATCTATACGTTTTCCAGGATGGACGTGGAAGCATTAGGCGCTGCAGCAATCTATTTATGCGCCATGTACCACCATTTTCTTAATGTACTCGTACACAATAATAAAGTTATTAATAAGAAATAGCGTAGAAGATGACGGATGTTATTTATCCAATGCTTAAATTTAAATTTATGCAAAAACTTTTACACCCTACTGAAAAAAACATTACTTATCTCTTTCTTAACGAGCCGCTATGTTTTTATTGTGTATGTATGAATGTATATATTTTAGTATTGGTATTTAATGTTATTTATGTATTTATTTAAGTTGTACTGTATGTAAATGTACTGCATGTACTGTCTGCGTAATGTATGTGTAATTTTACTATTCCTCTGATTAATTAAAACTAAATTTAATGCGTGCACTACCAGTTACAATAATACGTTCTGTTCTTATTTCCTACTACCCTAAGGTTGTCTGGAAGAGATCGCTTACAGCGATAAGATCGCCTGTTGCTGTCTTTATTTACATTGTTTTGTTTTCTTTGTGGTGCACTAAAGAATATTTACTTAGGTACTTGAAAAGCTACTTTATTTTCTTTAAATTCTTATTATTAGTTAGGTTCTGATTTTAGTATCTCTATGATTCAAAATAAAAGCCATATACCGCATCCCCGATATAGTTCTAAGAACTTCATGATTTCATGATAAGGCCACGTACTCGTCATTTTTTATTTAAAAAATCGTGAATTTGTTCAAAGATAATACAGCGCACGCACGTCCGCACCCAACCGCGTTCGAGCACGCACTGAGGAATGGGCCACGTGTGGATGCGCACTGCCATCGCTGGCCCAGTCCCTTTGATGTGCGGTCAAAAAACCGACACCGTGGCCATCCCAGCGCCATCCGCCACACCATAAGCCATCCAACACCACTACCCTCTCTACACGCTGGCCCATCATAGTGGGCCAGTGTGATGGGCCATCATGTAGAGGAGCCACAACCGCGTTCGAGCACGCACTGAGGAATGGGCCACGTGTGGATGCGCACTGCCATCGCTGGCCCAGTCCCTTTGATGTGCGGTCAAAAAACCGACACCGTGGCCATCCCAGCGCCATCCGCCACGCCATAAGCCATCCGACGCCACTACCCTCTCTACACGCTGGCCCATCATAGTGGGCCAGTGTGATGGGCCATCATGTAGAGGAGCCACAACCGCGTTCGAGCACGCACTGAGGAATGGGCCACGTGTGGATGCGCACTGCCATCGCTGGCCCAGTCCCTTTGATGTACGGTCAAAAAACCGACACCGTGGCCATCCCAGCGCCATCCGCCACGCCATAAGCCATCCGACGCCACTACCCTCTCTACACGCTGGCCCATCATAGTGGGCCAGTGTGATGGGCCATCATGTAGAGGAGCCACAACCGCGTTCGAGCACGCACTGAGGAATGGGCCACGTGTGGATGCGCACTGCCATCGCTGGCCCAGTCCCTTTGATGTACGGTCAAAAAACCGACACCGTGGCCATCCCAGCGCCATCCGCCACGCCATAAGCCATCCGACGCCACTACCCTCTCTACACGCTGGCCCATCATAGTGGGCCAGTGTGATGGGCCATCATGTAGAGGAGCCACAACCGCGTTCGAGCACGCACTGAGGAATGGGCCACGTGTGGATGCGCACTGCCATCGCTGGCCCAGTCCCTTTGATGTGCGGTCAAAAAACCGACACCGTGGCCATCCCAGCGCCATCCGCCACGCCATAAGCCATCCGACGCCACTACCCTCTCTACACGCTGGCCCATCATAGTGGGCCATCATAGGGACGCACCTATGCGTTAGAGGGAGCTAACGATATTGCGATCTCGTTCCGTCGTATAGCTGCGTCCCTATGATGGCCCATCATGTAGAGCCAGCCTTACAATTACTCCATCTATTCTAACCTACTAAATTACCTATGAAAGTTTGGTTCGTATGTAGGTTCAGATCAAAATGGGTTTCGAAACTAAAAAAAATAGCAGTATCCCGGACGTAGGTATAATGTTATAAATATTAGCGCTGTCTTACTGTTTAGTGCTCTCCTGGCCGACGTTCTTCAGCATGTCTAGCATGAGGCTGGCGTGCTTACGGTTCTCGAGCAGAGCATCCCGCTTCATGCTATTTAACCTCAGCTGCATCAATAGACGATCCGTTTGATGTGCTTGTTCTTTTAACCTGCATAATAATCAATTTATTGACAAAATACGATCAAAACGAGTGCTCATTACATTTATAATCAAACCAAACCTAAATTTATTTAGTAAATAGCAATGTTAACACAAAAAAATCGACGGGATGATTATTATTAGGTATAACCAATGGCGTTGGCAGCAATAAAATGAAATCGATTTCTAATCTGAAGCATAATGCATGATTTATTAGATCAATTAAATCTTCTTGTCGGCTACTTCCAGCAGTTTCTTTTTTGTATGATAACTAGATAAACTTAAGTGTACACGCCTTGATAATATCTGGTCAAATGACGATACGAGTGTTGCTTTTTGAAGACGTTTGCAGATGCCCATGACTTCCTCCAGCTCCCAGTGCACAGAATGGCGACTCTGAGCGTCCTCGTCCTCGTATAACTCGTCCAAGTTCGTAACTTCCTGGGGATTATAAAAACTGTAAAGCATCAGGAGTTTCCTATTAACCGCTGGGACGAGACAGGGCTGTAATTAAAATCCTTGAGATTTTAATAGTTTAGGAAGTGGTCCATTTTCAGCTTCCACGATATGGTCCGCCCCACACTTGCATCATTTATCTATAAATATAGCTTATTTGTGAAGTATTCTTAAAGTTAGTGTTTATGCTATCGTAACAAAGCCAAAGTATCGAACACCTGACTCTACTTGGTCGAAAAAAATTGAAGGGATGTTTACAAAAACAACATAACTGACTACACTGGTTGACACCTGAAACGATTAACAATGTTCTTAAAAAAGTGTCAACCACTCTAAGCAGTTATGTTGTTTTTGTAAACATCCCTTCAATTATAAGTATGCTATTTTTGTGTAATAATAAATAGGGTTCGCTTCCGCTGCTACAAAGTAAAACCTAAACGTACCTAAGCTTTCAAAACTCCACAAAATAAATACAAATTATCAAAAGGCTTCCGACGTAGCCTAGTCGGTAGACGAAGCTGGAGGTCCCAGGTTCAAATAACTTACCGAAATACCGAAAGTATACGTACAATTTTAAACTGATCCGATTTATATCTATATTTTTTTTGAAGTATTCTCAGTTTTTAAGATAAAGGCCCCAGGTGCCTCACCTCCTTACGAATCAGGTGTGGGAACGAGTTAGTCAAATAGGCGACTTCTCGTCGCACTAGCTTGAGCGTCCTCTGGCGCTCCTTCATGTTGGCCTTGATCTCCTTCTCCAGTTTGTTGAACTCGTACTTGCGGTCGTCGAGATACTCCATGGCGAGCTGGCCCATCTCGGTGGCCCCCATCAGGCATTTGCCCTGCGTGCGGCAGTCCAGCTTGAGGGCCTCCAACACTACGGTGAAGTATGATGAGTCCTGCCAAACAACATTAAAGATAAAGCGAAAATAAAGAATACATTATCGTTATGATTATTTAGTTATCAACTTCTTTAATCCCTACTATATTCTGCCTTTTTGTCCAACGGTCTTTTCCCCCTTCATGCGTTAATAATGAACCGATTTAAATATAGGTACAAAATATGTAGAAGGGAAGAATAAAGACTCGTTTTAATCACCCCGTACTGGGGCGAACGGAATTAACTATAGAAGTGCTAATACACAGTCGGGTGCAAAACTTTAGTAATAATAAACTAATTTCAAAATACCTTTTTAAGTATATCTAGGATTTTTTTGTACATGACTTTAATAGCAAGGGCTGCATTCTTCTTAATATTGGCGCGTTGCACATAATTGGCGACGGCTTGTTCTTTGATCTCGGCGGGGAGCTTCCCGCCCACTTCATACAACAACCGATCACGCAACTCCGCTGACTCTAGCTAAAAAAATCGGTTATTGAGGTTAACGAGTGAAAAACAAAGCTATGCTATCGTCTTATAAGTACATTAAAAAAAAACCTGTTTGTTCGCGAACTTCGTAAAAACGTATGACTGCACAGAATTTGACGATATTGAATTTGAAATGTTGTATAAATAGATATTCGCTATGGGCAAAGTGCATGGTGGGGGTATCGAGAACGATCGCAGTGCACAATGTGACAAGAAATGAAACTGCAAAAGCCCCTGTCAGCTGTCAAAATAGGCACATAAGTGTTTGTCACTATTTTTTTCGCATGAAAGCAATAGTTAAAATAACCATGATTTTAAATTCCCATCGCTGTTATTTTAAAAACATAATTTTATTGTGTTTAAAATTGTAATAGGTCATACTTTCATATCATTACGACCCATGATAGCTTAGAATAATTATTTAATTAAGCTACCCTGTACTAGATAATTATATACTGGTCAACTTTTTTACAATAATCTCACACGAGGTTAACTCACGAAATATGTAACTATAGGTACGTGGATATACTTACAAAAATGTTGATATTGATACCTGTGTAAGCCGAAACGTTTCCATTTTCTTCTTCTTAGTATACCTTATTCTGTCAAGCTGTTTTCTTTTGTTGAAGTTTTCTTGGTGGATACTCTCTACAACTTTCTGCAAAAAAAAATATTTTATAAAAAACCGTCTCATATATTCAATCACTGAACTTAGGTATACCATAAGCTTATGACAATATTTTTAATATAACATATCGTAAATTACAAGCATTTTCCCAAGAATACACCAATACGACAATATAGCATCTCGCCTACCGACTTGAACAATGTTTCAAAGTACTAAATGATTTTCGCGGAATAATAATCAATAGCTACTAAAGGTAATCGTTTTAATTAGTAATTCGCCGCTAAGTGAACGACTACCTATTGGTCGAAAAACCAACTGAATAATTTCAAACCTGAGACTCGGCAGGCTCTAGTTAATTCCAAACACTGACATATAACTTTTAAGTCCTTATACTTATTAAGCTTATGATTTGTTTTTATAACAAACACGTGAAAAGGAACGTAGGTAGGTAATCCAAAACCATTCAATAAGAAAATGTTGATCGAGACGTGAGCATCCGAAAGTAATTGAGAAATCTGTTTACCTAGGCGACGCAGTGTAGTGGAATCGCTCAGAACGACGCAAATTTACTTTCTAGCTCGTTTTACTCAGGAAACCTTACACTGATCTAAGGTAAACAACAAGTCCGCAATCTCACCTCTACAGTCTAAAGCATAACTATTTATATGCATGTCCATTTCAAACTAAGAACTCGTCGCGATTTACCAGCATAACAAGACCTATAAAAACTTTTTACAAAAAAAAGATAACCGACTTCAAAAAGGATTAAATGAATCATTATATTATTTATATGCGTTACCAACTGATATGTCTGAAGTCGGTGCCATGCCAAATTTGGAAGAGTTAATACGAACGAGGCGATGTGTTCTGTGAATTGTTCTTTTTACTATCTATCTAATCTAATACGGTATGGATTGCAGTTAGGTATACATTCGTTTCGACCATGCGTTAACCTTTAGGCAAGTAGGAACAGAAAATATAATCATGCGTCTTATGTTTGTTAACACACTGTTCGGACTATCCGTTTCTCGAACGAAGCCCGTGATTCGGTTTGAATTATTTATCCTATAATATCCTACGAAGAAGGCTTGATCTAAGGTTAAATTCGAAGGATAAAGGTATCCAATTGCTATATTAATTTTTATATACTCAGATACACCCAGTACACCCACCGTCTCAGTTAACAGGCACGATATTCAAATTTTCTATGGAAGGCCATCTTACGCGTCTACATATCTTTTTTTCTATTTTCCGTTTTTTTGTGATAATTGACAAAGTAGACGTGTTTTATCAGAGTATATACAAAATTGGATTAGTAGTTTAGATATGAAAATGTAACAGATATAATCACATTCACCTTTACATTATTAGGACCGATGTTTTGTAATGTTCACAATTGAAGCTGATTTGACAGGTTTTTTTTAATTTTTGGCTTGGCACCGACTTCAAACATATCAGTTGGTAACGCATATAAATAATATAATGATTCATTTTATCCTTTTTGAAGTCGGTCATATTTTTTGTTTAAAAAGTTATTAATTTTAAATTTTTAGTGGTTATATGTTTATCAAAATCGGACAACAAGTCTTGGCGATGTAAAGATATATCAAAAAGTTCATAATACACCCATTCAATGTAAGGAAAGTTTCACGTATCATACGTGGACTTCATCATTAGGTCCACTCCATCAAATTGGTGGTTTACGAGAGCAAATGCTTGAGTTGCTTCAGAAAACAGCCAAATCACTATACACGTGCCTTGAAAAATTGAGGAGTTCCGTCAATTGTTCAAGGATCCCATCATCAGAACAGCACCAGATTAATGTGGGACTATCTTCGAGGTAATTACTTCCAAGCAAAAAAATAGTTATTCAAATCGGACCATGGATATCGGAGTAATCGCTGAACATCCTACATTTAAAAAATCTTCATCATTATCATCAAAACAATCATCATCATCAGGTCCACTACATGAAATTGGTGGATTTTGCGAGAAAATGCTTGAGTAGCTTAAGAAAACACCCAAATTGCCATACACGTGCCTTTAAAAATTGAGGAGTTCCCTCAGTTGCTCATGGATCCCATCATCAGAACAGCACCAGATTAATGTGGGACCATCTTCAAGGTAGTTACTCACATACAAAAAAAGAATTATTTAAATCGGACCACGGGTCTCGGAGTAACCGCTGAACATCCTACTTTAAAAAAATCTTTATCATTATCATCAAAACAATCATCATCATCAAGTCTACTCCATCAAATTGGTGGTTTTCGTGAGAAAATGCTTGAGTTGCTTAAGAAAACACCCAAATCACCATACATGTGCCTTTAAAAATTGAGGAGTTCCCTCAATTCCTCATGGATCCCATCATCAGAACAGTACCAGATTAATATGGGACCACCTTGGATGTAGGTAGATCCTTTCAAACAAAAAAAGAATTATTCAAATCGGACCACGGGTAGTCGGTGAACATACATAAAAAAACAGCAAACCGAATGCAGAACCTCCTTCTTCTACGGAATTTAAGTCGGTTAAAAATAAAACAACTATAAACGGATTATATTGCGTATACTGCGTTGTTTTGTTTCATGAATAACTATCATATTAATAATAAATCATAAATTTCATAAAGTTCAGCAAAACGTTACTTAAGTTATCTCCAGCATTCATAATTCAAAAGCCATCGAATTGTACAGACAAGACATCCCAGTAGTCAGCTGTCAATTCGGTTCAGTCTGTCTGTTCCACCACGTACACTCTATTCAAGGATAACCAAATACCCACCCTACCATCTCAGTACATTTACGAGATAGCTAAGTTTGTTAAGGTAAACATAGAAACATTCCCATTCAGGAAAATCACACGCATACGACAGAGGGCTCAAAACAGCAACTCCGTACTTGGTTTGATCGACTGGCAGGGCCGGACCTAGGGTAGAGCGAGTGGAGCGGGCGCTCTAGGCGCCGGATGGCAGGGGGGCGCCAAAATTGTCAAAGAGAAAAAAAAGTTTTAAAGCAAATGTGGCGCAGGCGCAAAATATGTACGTTTGAAGTGGAGTGGCGCGACGGCGGATAGTACCTTTACCTTTTGGTATATATATTTTTTTGGTATTTTAAAGTATTTTTGTTATTTCATCTTGTTTTATCAGGCGTGACTTGCTACTTTTAATCATGAAGGGCGCGAATAAAGGCGCCAAAAAGATACGTTCTTTATATTTTTCTAAGCGATTGAGTTTATCAGGATTGCATTCTATTATTTAACTTTCTTTTTTAGATCGTTGCTCTTGACCTTGAAAGGCGCGAAATAAAACCTGATAAAAGCGCCGAAAAACCTTATAATTTTCTAAGCGATTGGGTTTATTAGGGTTACATTAATTATCTCTTTTTTAAATCGCTGCTTTTGATCTTGACAGGCGGGAAATAAAGGCTGATAAAGGCGCCGAAAACGTAAAGAAGGCAAATAAATATAAAGATGAATGACCCCTAGAAGATGAACATTTGGCCTTAATATTGTTTTTTTTTTTAATAAAACTGCATCACTTTCTTATACTATTTAAACTTCTAAAATAATAAATCCAAGTTTGAGGTCGTGAGAGCTCGCCAAATCTATACCTCTCGCCAAAATTGCCCTTTGTAATGGAAATCTTATAAGAATTGTGGTTCAAATCAAAATCGATATAATTGAGTATACATTTATAAAATTGAAACTTACTTGATTTTGAAAAGCATATTTTAACTCATTTTATGAAATATTTATTGTTCAAGTCATGGTTCCAATATTGTGTGATTTTTGCAATAGATGAGTGGCGTTCAACTTTTGGGCCTGGGTTAGTATTTTCAAATACTTTTATAAATTCTCATAAAAAGATACACCATATATGTCTTAAATTGCTTTTTAGGGTTCCGTAACTAAATGGCAAAAAACGGAACCCTTATAGATTCGTCATGTCTGTTTGTTTTTTCTGTCCGTCCGTATGTCACAGCCATTTTACTCGGAAACTATAAGACGTACCATTATCAAACTTTTACATAAAGTGTATTGTGTGTGCCGCTACTTAGTTATGTAGTGAATTTTCTGAAAAAAAAAATTTTAGGGGGGGCACTTCATTGTCAAAAAAGTTTTTTTTACCAAATATCAACATGATGCACATCAATCGATAGGTCTTTAAAAATCACATTGAAGTTTCTTTGAGCAATTTTTGATGAAATGGATACTTTCAGAAATAATCGCTCCGAAAGTCTAAAAACTTGTGCCCCCCCCCCCCCCGTAAATTTTGAACCGTAAGTCCAAAAATTGTGAAAAAATCAAGAAGATGCAACTTTAAATATTCTTTCAACGAAAATTATTTTGAACATTATCGGTTTAGGCGTTTTTGAGTAATCTCCAAAAACTACGTACTTAGGCAGATACGACCTTGCGAATCTTGCGATAATAATTTATTCGATAATATCATAGTACGGCTACGGCTGGTTTTCATAAATAATGGTACGGAACCCTTCATGCGCGAGTCCGACTCGCACTTGGCCGGTTTTGTTCCTTGATTTTATGACTAAAAGATAAAAAAAACTTTTTTATACCACTGTGATATTAATATTATCACGGGGTTTACTTTAATATGGAAACTGGACTGTTCACCTAACAACAACGAGAATCTACTAGTTCATCTTTTAGGCTGCATTCCAAAACATGAATTTTGCATGTTTTTTTTTAACTTAAAATCATGAATATCGTGCTGAAAGCTTGATCTAACTAAATTCAGTGTTTATTAAATTCGAAAAAGTTGAAACCATTTTAAATTGAAACGGTTAAAATACCTTTATTTACTTCAATTATTGCACGATTTCCTAATTTTGCTTGTGCATCAAATCATTCGTTTTTGGGTACTTGATTTTGCTTTTATACTGGTTCATCTTTTGAATCAAACCGTTCATAATCAGAGCACTTTGTTCATCTTCTGGGCGAATTGGCCTATTTTGGCACAAACATTCTTATAAGAATACTGTACAGTTCTAAGAGGGTTTGGAATAGCTTATTCTAAACTAGATTATATGCCAAATCATATTAAAAACTTGTTTAAAATTGGTTATAATTATAACATACATAAAAAAATATTATAGTGGGGGGTAAAAGCTTAAAAATTCATTTATGACTTTACCCTATTTCTCTAACGCTTTGGGTAAAAAAAAAAGCTTCAACGAAGGGCGCCAAAACCCGATTTCGCTCTACCCTGATCGAGGGCTCGGGCCGGCGCTGTCGACTGGCCAAGTCATCCAAAATAATGTCAAGTGCTGGACCCAAAATTTACGACAAAGTCCCTTCGGAGATAAAGAATGTGAGTAGTACCCACATTATAACTAAATAAATTCAAAAGGTGGCTATTAAACCATACTTTTTACAGTCTCACAGAATTCTATGACCTACCAACAACATAAATGTAATAGGAAATCAGTTGATAATTTAATATCTAAATAATATAATTAAATATAAATAATGTAATATCAATAGCTACCAATGTATTATAATGCAATTTGACATGTAATATTTAAAATATTATAAATAAATGACTATGACTATGACTAAGAACTTCGATTCGCTGCGCTCGCTCGTTCGATCATGTACAGTCGCTATCAAATACCTCGGAGCGGCCAAGGTGATGGTCACAAATATCTGAACAAACCCTCTATTGTCAAGGACAAAGTGCATGACCAGATATTTTTGAGTGTTTGATGACGACTGTACCTTAATGGACTTATGGTCTGCAGTAAAAAATTTCAATTTAAATTGGGTCCATAAATACAGATGTTTGTGTTTACGTCGGCCTGGCTGTTCATGTAGGTGAGCTGCAGCCGCCGATGCTCTTGGAAGGCGTTGCGCAGGAACTGCTTGTCGCCGTACACCGCCACGCCGAGCTCCGTGCGCTTCGTCGTGATGTCCTTGCGCATCTGTCGGATGTCGCGGCTGTAGCGCCTCTTCTGCTTCGCCAGGTCCCCCTCATGGATCTTGCGGTCTCTTTCTACAAACGAAACAAACATCATTTATCATTAGTAACTAGTAGTCCGCCTCGAACTGAGAACTCGCGATTTACTTGCAAACGAGCTGATAAACAAGACCCATTTTTTTATCGCCTTCTAAATCCACTACCTACCCCTTCTAGCTCCATAACCCGTTGATCGATCTTGCTCATATACGAACTCTCAAATAGGGGTGATGACACATGTTGAATTATGCAATGAAATTTAGTTGATAGGATGCAAAATGATCAAAATATCCAAATAAAGTAAACATTAAAAAAATCTATTGAAATGGTTCAAAGATATCGGGCTTCAAAGTTTCAAATTTTTTTGATTTTTGAAAGTACGAAATTTAAAAAACCAATGATACCATTCGATTTCTAACATTTTATTGTGAAATAAATTGTAAATAGTCGCCGGTGCAGACGACAACAAAGGGCATTATACGGATTTTAGTGATGATGGGATCCCCTTTTGCATAGTGAGACCTTAGGACCCATAGAACATTTTAGGAAGCAGAGCCATCTAAATTTATGGTGCGGTAGGGGTAAAAGGGGGGGAGATCTCTTTTATCAACACATAGATTGAAAACTATAAGTCTTAGCAACATACTTCAAAGGCAAAAATTGTAGAGAATTTAATGAACAATATATCCTTTATTGAAAGTTTTGTAGTAACTTTAACCGTTTTTATTAAAAATATGAAAGACTGAAATTGGGACACAAAAGTATGGGGGAGGGACGGAAACACCTACTGGACGACTTGTTTTCACTTCTATTTTAAATTCTTCGTGTTCTAAAGGCAAAAGGTTGACTTTGAATGCGTAGCTGCAATATCCTCCCAAGGTGACTTCTGCCTTTGAAACTATATCGAAGCCACTGAAAGAATTAACAGCCCGAAAATATTGTGAATGTTCCAGATATGAGGCTGTGTAGTGTATAATTGAATAGAGGATATAGAAAAAGAGAATGAATATTAGGTACCAGTGGCGGCGCGTCCATAGAACATGATTCCCGTCGGCTTGCCTAAATTTCAGGCGCCTGAGCAGTTTTTCTACAGCTCATGAAGAAATTATAAGCCAAATTCGGCACTGGCTTGCCTAAGAAAAAATTTAACCTACCGCCACTGTTAGGTACCTACTTGTTTTTTTAAATGCTATAGTCTTTTTTCCTAGCGGTTGTCCCGGTTGGGGTCCGTTTGACAACCAAATCCCATGAATTGGCGTAGGCACTACTTGTTATGAATGTGACTGCCATAATCTTAACTTCCGACCCAGAGGGGAAACTAGGGCCTATCGGAATTAAATTCGGTTTCCTTACGATGTTTTCCTTCACCGAAAAAGCGACTGGTATTTCCTGCTGGTATTCCGTGCGGTACTAACTCAGCGGTACTATCGCCAACACTAGCTATTTTTACTATTTTGACTATTTTTTTAACCCCTATTGCAACGGCATAAGGTCTATCGACGGTGTGTTGCTGTTTGTACGAGCCATGGTTTGAACCCGATACCTTATACCCGGATTGAAAATCGGACGTCTTAGCGCCAGGTTCAATTTTTATTATTATTAAATATTATAGTAATTTATTTTTAATTTGTATGTCTTTCTTATATGATACCATTATTTGTAAAACATATTATTAGGTAAGCATTAGAGCTCCAATTAAGTCGTTTTTCATACATAATGAGATTGTTGTTGAAAGTAGGTTTACTTTTTTTTTTTCGTTAAAAATATTGAAATAAACTTATGATTTGTATAATTTTTATAAAGGGGAATGACAGGACTATATCATAAAATATTTTCGTCGCGTTACGACCATAAATAAAAAAGATATAGACATTTATTCAAAAAAACTTCAAACGTCGATTTCATATTTCTTATATTTTCTTAGTTTTTTTATATGGAAAGGTATAAGTAAAATACCAAAAATGAATTCGGCATCCTTGCTTTACACGAAAACGATATCAAACTTGACTATATAGCTCTACTTTTTTTTTAATGAATTTTGGGGGGCACCCCCCACATTCCAAAAAACTTACATCAATAATTTAAATGGCTCCTCTTCTTAAAGCATTGCTTGTATCGTAAGTACTAACTCTGCACAAGGAAATTCCATCATCATCATTTTCCGTATAATTAAGTGAACACCACCGACTAAAAGCAACCATATACATAAACGCAACATTTCACTGTAAAAATAGCAATTTCATAATTTTTCCATACTTTAAACAGGGCAAATATGAAGCCGTGACGTCATGGCTTTATATCATTTTGTTAGGAGCGTTTTGAGAAACAAATGCAAATCTCAGACTTTAAGTCTTTTTCCTGTCTTTTATGTTGATTTAAGGCAATTGGCCCAATATAGACATTTGATCCTCACAACAAAACGAATCGATTGATACCATGCATGAAAAACATTCATCTAGCCTATTATATGTATCTCTGCTACAACCTCAACAAATTTCATAAAGATCAAGAAAACGCTACTCAAGTTATCGTCAAACAAACTCTCAAAGTCAATAAGCCATCGAAATGCCGAGACGTCCCAGTAGCCAGAAGTTGTTTGTAAGAACTCGCTTCGCTTACGCTCCGCTCGTTCGATTATACCTTGGCATTAAAACGGGAGCCTGGCCTCGTATCCCCATCCAGTCGCGCTACGATCACCCATAAATCCTCTTACCTACCTACTATACATGCCGGTAGTTCCTATCTTTATGGCCTTTACTGTAATGTTTTATTTTACTTTTCAAGCTCGTAAAGCTCCTAGCGTGTAGTCTGCATAAAGTGGCTTCTTATGCTCTAGCTAGTTCATAAAGAATAAAATCATCTGTTCAGAAACTTAATCTTATTGCCCTAAACCTGCCATACCTATATACAACAAATAATAAATAAAACGACGGATTGGCGCGCCGGAGGCATAACAGTGCACAGTTTTTAAGAGTCCGGTAAACTTTTTGTTCGATTTTGCTCAACTTCTTGACGCTATTTTGCAGTAACTAACATAACCTCTATAATTTTGTATACATATTATGAAAGATCCATTTTTTTTTTGGATGGAATAAATACAACGATTTTTTAATTTTATGCTTCGTTTATAAATACCACCCTAATATAACACCAGTTTCGCGATTCTTGCTTGGAGAGGTGAAAAGAGTAAGGTTTTTATTGATTAAAATTAAGTTATACAAGTACGTCAAATATATAAATACATTGGAAAATAAGTCGCCTGAGGAATAAATGTAACAGTTTTTTTCATTTTCATATATATTTTTTAAGAGAGAGTATGTTTTGCTAGAGCAATTTTGCTAAAAATTGCCGAAGTTTAGGTGATATTTTTGGGAAGATATTAAAGTATTTTACAAATATAATAATACAAAAATAAACTCCGCTTCATGCTTTATTTAGATAATATAAAACATTAGGGTCCATAACAAATAATAATTAAAAATCATATGACAAATTTGCATGAGTCAACGTCCTCACTAAACAAGCTCGGTAAGATCGAATCGAGTTTTAAGGTATTAAACATTAATATTTAACGACCTAAAGTACTTTTTTGCGATAACAAGACCTCAAGCGATCTCATAATATCATTATTAGCCGTTTTCGTTTTCAAATCGTTACCGGACTCTTAACCTTTTCCACGCCAAAGACGTATGAATCGGCAGCACAGGTCCAACGCTAAAGACCGATATATCGGTCACCGACCACAGAGCAAAATAGACCTAACAGCACACACATAAAGTTTAACTTCATTTTTGACATTTAGATGTCGTGGCGTCTGAGTGGTAGTTTTTGCGTTTGACATGGGGTCGAAAAGGTTAATGGTTCCTTTATCATAAAATAAAATATTAAAGAGGAAACCCAAACCAATCGAGTAGCAGAATTCGGCTTATATAGGGCAAGGCAAGGTGAAAAGTTTTTTATTTTAATATTTGGTGGCTAATTTTGGAACCTTTTGTACAGTCGACGTCAAAAATATGTTTACACTTTTGCACCTTATTACAATGCAATGGAGTAAGGTGTAAAAGTGTAAACATATCTTTGACGTCCACTGTACAATCATTTGTCAAAACATCTATAAAATCTACCTCATCGAGTAGCAAATTGAACCTTGTACCATTCGAAAGTTCTAATCAATATACTAATAACAAAAAATGGTAGCCGATCTTAAACCAGAAAAAAAGCTAACATGTAAGATTTGGTGTTGATACCACAATTTTTTTTGACATTCCTCGATGAGCACTTACTATTGGACCACGTTATCCACGTGCCCACTTGCTATAGTTAATTATACTGACGTCGAGACCCTTGGCCCGTGGGGTCCCAGCGTACATGCTCTCTTCTGAGACCTTTCTAAGAGGTTAGTGGATGCCACTGGTCACCGTAGAGCTGGCAGCTTCCTTGCCCAACGTATTGGAATTACCATACAAAGGGGAAATGCTGCCCAGTATCTACGGTACCATGCCGCGGGGGGATTTTTTAGTTTAGTGTTTTGACTTAAGATAGCTTTTAATTTATATTATACTGACTGTATAAAATGCTGCACTTAGGCTCTGGGTACCAGGTATACACAGAATTCCCATAAGTGCATTTGTTTACCATGAACTCGGCGCTCATTTAGCACCCATAAAGGTCTGAGTGGACGCTCGAGTTGGGTGTGCAGCGGGGCGAAGCGTCCGGAGTACATGTTAAACAAATGAAACTCATACTGGTGTTCTGAGTCGACGCTGCACAAAGTGTATGGACGCTCGGCCGCAACGCTGCACACGCCCCGCCGAACTCTCCGCTCCGAGCATCCACTCAAACCTTGCACTAAGTTCCATAACTTACCATATAGTTTAATGAGGCCTCGATATTGATTAATTTTATCTTTTATCACCCAATTGTCATCTTGCATGCCATGAATGCGAACCTTCGCAGCCGATAACATTTTGTATCTATTTAGTTATGTTTGAGCAAATAATAATAATCTTGAATAAACCACAAATAGCAAAAATCTATATCTTTAAATGGATAAAGTAATTACCAAGTAATTACTGTCAAGCAATGAAATATCTCATTTTTCAGTGTCAATTGGTATGTTATTTTTAATTTCAACCTTTTAATTGTGCAGCCAGTTAATATAAACGTTACATGAAATACTATTATATTATTCTGTGGTTACATTTTGATATTATATTACTTATACAGTTTGTCCGGAAAGAAAAGTATCGTGGTGGTTTATAGGGGAACTCATTATATTCTACGATACTATTCTTTCCGGACAGACTCTATACGCGCAAATTGGACTTTCAAATTAGGTGAATCAACTGTTATACATTTTACGATATAAAAACTACTTGCGTAAAGCAGCAGAGCCCGGGCTCTATGGCACTCTATGGCGTACCTTGGGAGAGGCCAGAGGCCACAGAGGACCGATCTCTTTAGTACGATAGCCACTCAGCGCTCGCGCATGCGCTTTCCTGATCTGTGGGAGAGGCTAATGTCCAGCAGTGGACTGCAACGGGCTGATGATGAATTGATGATACTTAATGATAATATAAAAACTTAGCAGATGACTTTAGGAGACATGTACAGAATTGTAAACCTTCTATACGTTTTTCTGAAATTTTTGGGTATTTAGTGGAGCAAGTCTAAAATTGGCATACTAAAAATTGGTTAACCCAATTACGACTACTTTCATTTACAATAGAATGCTTCTAATTAAGTAGGTTGTCTGTGGAAGTATCCACCGAGCAGCTCTCAAAGCAAGTACCTACCTACCTATCTCTATATTCTGTTTGCCGTAGATAGAAGGACAGAGTAAACGCAACAACTAATTTTAAAACACGTTTCAAAATTGACTGATAGCATAGTACCATAACTAGCCCACATAATTTGGTCGGTGTTTCTTTGTTGCCTCTAAAAGCGGTGGAGGGTAACAAATGTTTGATATTTGTGCTTAGGGTCTTTTTTTAGTAAGCAACAATCACAATGTGAGACGGGTCTATGGGTTGAGCTCATCATGGTCGCAGCTCGTTAGGATTAATTATTTGTCTTTTGTTCATTTTCGTGGTTCAGTGTGTAATATAGATAGCTTATTGTGCGGTGATCTAACGAACAAGTGTGCGGATAATGAAGAATTAGTCTTAAAAGGCGTGTAACCATTGATTGGTTCAGAACAACCTGTAGCCTCCTCGAGCCATTTGTAGGGAGCTATCAATCTACAAATAGCAACTAACAAGGCTTATGCCACTTCTACCCAACAACGTTGCCTAAAACTTATTTGATTAAACAAAATACTTATCGATTGAAGACATTGTACCATGCATTGTACCTAAAGATTGAATCTTACAAGCTCTTATTTCCCGCCTTTTTATACTTGATATTGGCTACAGGCAATACCGCCTAAAGTCCATAAGAAGAAAAAAAAATGAGACTATGACAAGGACCAACGGTAATAGCGCCTTCCCTGTCATACGTTACCTAGTAAAAGTGATCTCGTTCGGTCTTGGTATTATTATTTCCGTTCCCAAGTTCCCAATGTTTACCTAATATACTCTATGAGCTTGTCTGGTGATGTAAATAGACCGAGAACTAGCCACGTCAGATATGAGTATATGGTGACACAATAATGAGAGCAACGAAATCCCACTTGTTAGTTTGATATACTATGCTTATTTAATAAGATCCGGACATCTGGCAACTGTAAAGTGGTGGGTGTCAAAGAATTCAAATAACTCGAAGGAAAGAAATTCTAGAGTTCTGGGTTTAATACAAAGTTATGGAAAAGTATTTAATTCATTAGATTGTGTCATAGTCAGCAGTTTCTGTTAGAGGAAAGTAGTGCCAAAGGATGTATAATGCAATTTTTAGTTGCTGGCCTACTGTTTTTGTTTCTGCAATAGTACACAATGTTTTTGATCTAATGTTAAAATATAGGCCCTGTTCTCTATTAATTATACAACTTCTGCAGTTTTAAGCTATTTCGGTACCTACCTATTTCATTTTTCCAACTTAAAAACTTTGTTGGTCTTTCACTCTGATCTCCACCCATTAAAACCTGCCAGGTGCCCGGATCTTGCAATAAGAACGGTATATTTTTTTTTATTGAAACTTAGCATACATTTATTCTAGGGAAGGTGCCTCTTTTTAAGCGTACATAATGAAACTTGTGTCAAGAGACACCGCTCTTCCTTCGGTTGTTACTTACATTTTTAACCGACTTCAAAAAAACTTATTATGTTTTTTTTTGTATGTATGTTACTCCATATCTCCGTGAATCGTGAACCGATTTTCAAATTTTTTTTTTTAATCGAACAGGTATAACCCCTAGATGGTCCCATTGTCACCAAGTCAGGGTCTGATGATGGGATCCTGGAGAAATCGAGGGAACTCTTCAACTATTATAGGCACACCTAAAGTGATTTCACTATTTTTTACAGCAACTCGGTCACTTCCTCTTGGAATAGCGGATCCTAAGTGAAGTCGGTTCTTTTTTTGTTTTAAATTATTATAAAGAAAAATAGTACAAACTTAATTCATAAAGTTCTTAACAAATCTTAAAAATTAAAATACATATGCAAATACAAGCTTATTGTAATGTAATTAGGACAGATAGAAACTTGAAATAAAATTTAATGAGCATTTTTACACAATTTTTCTTTCTTTCAGTGAGTGAGTGAGTGAGTGAGTGAGTGAGTGAGTGAGTGAGTGTGTGTGTGTGTGTGTGTGTGTGTGTGTGTGTGTGTGTGTGTGTGTGTGTGTTTGTGTGTGTGTTTCAAGTAGCTTTCGTACGTATGAATTTTTATTTGTAGGTACTGGAGCTATGAAAATGAACCTGAAGACCAATAAACAAAATATTAATTTCATTTAATTTATTTTGAAAATATAAAAGTTAGACGACTCAACCATTAAAGCTTCAATCTCGTTATAGTTTTTAGTTTTAATCCATTACTTAATTTTTTTTATGCATTCTTTGTAGCTAGATGGGTGAATATTTAACAAATTGTTCACATGATTGTATAATTTTACTGACAGAGCTACATACTGCCTCTTTGCAAAAGCAGACTTTGGTACAGGAGCTGTTATGCTGTATGTACTTGGTTTCTCTGCGTCTTCTTAGTACCTACTGCATTTATTAAATATAACTTCCGTACTGAGAGTAGATCCGAAATTTGGTAGAGGTATAGCAATCTAACTAGACAGGTTTCATTGGTCTCATTATTAATAATATTAAAAATAATAATCAAATCATGGCGGGTGCTGTCTCTGCGTGCGTCCCATGACACGGGCAGGGGCAGCATCCGCTTAGTGTACCCCTCACTTTTCATTAAATTGTCGAAAGGGCCTCTGCGCGTTGGCTTCAGCTCCGCTTACGCCTCCCAAAGGTCCGGAACACCATTGTTCCGTGGTCGATAAAGACATACAATATTAATAAATACTCTTTATTGCACACTCATACAGTTTACGTACAAAAATTAAACTGTTACCTACTTAAATAATTTTAGGTACCTAGAGGTAACAATAGGCGGTCTTATCGTGTCATTATTGTGTCATATGTGACGTGGCCAGCTCTTAGTCCAAAACCGGAGGTGGTGATATGGGTCATAAGAACTCTGTTATACCTACTTAATAAAACAATGGAAGGTACGCAATTAAATTTTATTATCAAAGTAACTATGCTAAGACAATAAAAAACACATTTTTTATTTTATAAGCCTAAATAAAGAATATATCAAGATAGGATATGTTCAATCAAATTACATATATCCAAGGGCAATAAAACACATACTTTGTTTAGAAATTTTCATACGTTTTTATTGTCCTTCAATGTATGAATATGTCGACACGTGTTGCTAGCCACGTCGGGTGAGGTGGCGCGACGTTACCGGACTTCGCTTGACATGTCTGGTTCTGGTATCATCGCGCTTGCTGATTCATATAACAGATAATGGACGAACGATTATTATTTAAATATGTTGGTGTTTACCTAAGCCCGGGCGCACACAGTAGGCGGTCACCGGAGTTCTGCGTTCGCGTTCCATATAAGTCCAATGGAACGCGGACGCAGAACTCCGGTCACCGCCTTCTGTGTGCGCCCGGGCTAAGAGTTTGAGAATGTATAAAGAGGAAACACTGTGTAATCAGATAATAGTTCGTCGCTTCAGGGATTTTCAAGGCTCTTCTATAACGGAGCACAGGGCACGATGCGTGCTGTCCCCACAGCGCGTGCCGGGCGGACAGAGGCTGCACATCTTCCCAGTTTTGTAAATCGGAAAACCCTCGATATTCCCAGCCGGCCCATAGTTACAAAATGTATACGCCATTATTTTAGGTTCTATTGGCGCTTTCGGTTGCGTATTGAGAATGCCTCTATGCAGCGGGGGTACCTTCGTGTTCGAATTAGTATAAAACTCAGTAAAGCGTTGTTTGTTTTCCGAAGTCTCTTTCATATACTTAGTTCTGCGCAATACATTTTCTCTCTTTGTTCTTGTTACATTCTCATGTGATAAATTTGTCCCAATACGTCGACGTCTGCTCAACACAGCACAAGAGCGTGCTCTTAATGTACAAATCGCTTGGGAACAACCTAAACGCCAGGTAGAGGCCCACGCCGCAGCCGAATACCAGTGGGAATTGCATCCACCTGAAGCACTACAGTTAGTAAGCTTAAACGACCAAACATTTTCTTGAGGTAAAACTCTGGAACCTGAAAACCAAGAGTCAACCGCATCGGTTAACAATTGCGCTTGTGTCATCTTAGCGACTACAGGTCGGACATCCATGTTTTGAAGAACATTGAATCTGACAGTATTTCTACATTCGTCGTGCCTATTCTGACATTGTCTCGCCCAAAGCTCGGCCATCTCCTCGAGCTCGTAGTCCCAATACATCTTGCGCATGTTGGCGGCGGGGGGCTGGCCGGGGTCGAGGCCCAAGGCCACGTTGTCGCGGTGCCGGTTGTGCAGCTGCAACAGCTGGTAGCGCATCCACGTCGTCATGCCGGACGCGTACAGCCGGTCGCTAACCTTATTCGCTGCCACGCAATAGGTGTGCTGGTTTTCCATTGAGCAAAACGGGTGGGAACAGTAATCTATTATATTATTTTTTCCAAATACAGTTACTAAAATAAAATACTCCAAAATGAACAACGTGATACGCATTTCAAACTTTAAAATATACAAGATAAACAAATCATCTGCCAGATCATAATCTGTCAAATATCCTATGCAAAGAGAACATAATCTCGATACGTCCATTGCCAAAATACCGGCCAATTGCGCGTCGAACCAAGCCTAATGAAGGGTTTCGTACCTTCGATGCAGTAAGAAAATATTAATAGCAAAAAATTGCCTAGTGCTTATTAACAAAATATAGCAAAAATAATTTTGTATGTAAATCTGTAACTGGCTGTATTTCCTTTGTATTACAATTTTTAGCAACGAAAACGAATGTCCGACCTAGATCGGTACTACTAGAATGCCCATGCCAAATTTCATGGTTCTAAAGCATGTCGTTTTAAAATGAGAGCTGAACTACGTTTGTATGGGGAGGCGAGCGTCCTGGCGTATCTTAAAAAAAAATCAGTTTTACGGAAGTACGGAACCCTAAATATTTAAAAAACCCAAAGTTTTTAATTAACAACCTTTTTTGAAGCTGTGTATAATGTCATGAATGACATTAACTCACCAAAGTGACGGGTAAGTACCTATAATTATTTACTCATACTATTTAAAAACACTGCGATAAAGATATATAAAGTGCTTGTGTTTTAACCAAATATACTCTTTTGTTAAAGAAACACTTAAGTTTTATAACTTTACCAACTTATGTGTGAATAAGATGCAATGTCATTTTATCTCTTGCGTATGGCTCTCCGATCATCAGCCATGATATCGATGATAGTAGCATTTTTTTTCCATTCCGAGTGTACTCCGAAACATCAGCTAGTATTTTTTACGTTTGCTGGGACATACGGCACATGTGCCTTGGTATGCCTAGGCCTTTTTTTAGAAGGAGGCCTTTTAATATCCGCTGATAATGTCATTTCGATAATGTTTTTGTGTATTGGAATTGCCTTCAACGTGGTTTGCTTCTGGCTTGCTATATGGCACTATTTTAAAAATCAGGATATTTTAGATCTGGAGAATAGCATCTCTAAAAGTTCTGCGGGACTCATATGTTTGCCGATTTTAGCTGGGGATTTGATTATAGTCTTAAAAAATTAAAAGAGTAGCCAGGTGATCTTTATGATAAAAACAAATTTTAAAAACTACGTGGATGTTAATTACGAATACCTACACAGAACTTAAGTTGTTGGTAAGGTATGTAATGTAATGTTAATTTGGTATAAGTATAGGTTGGTACCTATCTCACAGGCCACCAATAATGTGTTTATTCTTTTGCTAAAGTGCAATAAGGTTCTCCCTCGTAATAAGGTTGAAAAATGTTAACATATTTTTGGCGTTGACTGTACATATATTATACCGTTTATACCGAGACGAGCGCCACGCCAATGATTCCCATCCGCTCTAGGACGTGGTTATCACACCGATAATGCACAATACCGTACCGTATACCGTATATGGCAGGGTCGCCATGTAAGGTGAGGGTTCGGAGTTGAGTGGAAACGAGTATTCAGCTTAAATGATACTTTATTACTGGCATCAATACATGAGTAAATGATTCTTATATATATCCTATGAGCTAAGTACATAACTATATCTAGTATACACTACACACCGATATTATGTTAATCTGCTTGACGCTTCTTGTGTAAGGAGAAAGCGCTGTGCACGTATGGAGCAACGCCGGAGCGGTGTGAGGTGCGGATTCGCATCCAATGTAAAAGCCCTGTTGTTGTTACACTTTACTACCTACGTACCTACTAACGTGAACGTAATTTCACTTTCGAAACGTCAATAAAAATAAGTTATACTAGTAGGCCGCCTCAAACTGAGGACTCGCTATTTACTTTCAAACGAGTTGACCAATATAACAAGACCTATATGAAGATTTATTTTCGCCTTAGTCCACAAGCTCCACAACCCCTTGATAGATCCAGCTCATAAACGAACTCTCAAATTGTATGTAGGTATCTCTAAATTTCATAAAGATCATAAAATCGTTACTAAAGTTATCGTCGAACAAACTCTCGAAATCAAAAAACCATCGAAATGCCGAGTTGTCCCATTAGCCAGAAGTTGTTTGTAAGAACTAGCTTCGCTTACGCTCCATATTTGATGGAGGATACATATAATTTGAGAGTTAGTATATGAAGCAAGATCGATCAAGGGGTCATGGAGCTAGAATGCGCGAAAAAATCATTAAATGGGTCTTGTTATATTGGTCTGGTCATTTCGTTTGCAAGGAAATCGCGAGTTCTTAGTTCGAGGCGGACTATTTAGTTAAGTGTCTACTGTTAATATTCGTCGAATAATATCGTTTTGTCAATGTGTAACTAAGATATTGATTATTTTCTTGAAGGTGCGTCATGCAATAGTTTAGAGGAATGTTGAAAAGTATTTTTCCGAAGATGATGACATCAAGGCGGTAAGTCCCAACTTCTTTTCACAGGCTTTTAATTAACGTACCTAATGACTAATGAGTGTAACAACTTTAAGATGTGGCGATATTTGCGTCGAAATTACCTCGAATACAGACCTCTTTTTCTTTTTAGGGTTCCTTAGCCAAAATGGCAAAAACGGAACCCTTATAGTTTCGTCATATCCGTCTGTCCGTGTCCGTCCGTCCGTCCGTCCGTCCGTCCATCCGTACTATCTCACTCTATTGCGCTGACAATTCTCTATCGTCTGTAGAGTCCTAAAGACAAATTGCAATGACTGTAGACATCGTCATAGTCTAGCATAGCAACTCTAGCAAAGCAATTTGACAACTCGTCGGCACGACAAGTGTATTTTGTTTTAAGGCAAATTTTTGATTTGTTTTTATTAAATCCTAGCATTTTATTAGCCGTAATGAGTCTACATAAAGCAAGGTAACTAAGATATGAATAAGTATTTTTCTATTAATATCCTTGCATATAATGCGATAATACTTGTAAATGTTTTGTGCACTCGTTATCATCTTTTCGAAGGGCGTTCTTCTTACTAACTTAACTTATTGTTTCAAAAAAGCCTTTTTGGGGCTAATAAGACAAAATTAATTAGAAAAACGATGCTTAGAACGCTTAATATGTCCAGATTCCAAACATGGATACACAAATGATAACTGTTTTGATCTAAGTGCTAGCTTTTTTTATATCACCTACAGATACTTTGAGTCAGAACCCACCTACAGATACTTTGAGTCAGAACCCGTCAATTATTCTTTCAGGATTAAACTTTTTGAAGAGATGTTGGAAAACGAAGTGATTGACATTAGCTCACTGAGAAAGTTGGCTTTTAATGGTAAATATTAGTATTAATTTCCTTAATACTTGAATTACAGTTGAAACCTTTTATAACGACATTAGGACCACCATATTTTAGCGTTCAATCCGATATTTCGTAATAACCGGTGTAATTTCAATATAAAAGTCTGCCCAGGGATTTATTTCTTGGACTTAACATACAATATTTCATTATAATTGATATCATTATAAAAGGCTTTGACTGTATGTATTCTTTAATTATATTTAATAGGAACCTAACCCTACTTAATAGTAACTATAGTGAATCTGCCATAGAAGTATATTGTTACATTAAAATTTAGAATGTCTACCTCATTTGGTTGTCTAACCCCATAAAGTTCAGATAATGAGAAGATGCCTTTGCCTTAACTTTCCTAACAATAAAATCTGAGTGAGACGAGGCAGCACACATACATTTGGTGCACACAAATGTGAAATTCTTTCTCATTACTACACACTCACACTAAATCAATTTACCACGCAGATTTCATACCTCTAAATGGAGCAATAGGTAGTCAATTGTGACGTCCCGCGGGTGAAAGTACCTTATGGCGGTTGGCGCTTACGTTGCGAAGCATCGCATTAGTATTGCAGCGTTGTTATAAATAGCGTAAGCGCAAACCGCCATAAGGTAGCTTTTGTTGTGGAATGTCACAATTATACAAATGTTAACACATAGTTCATGCTGTCCTTGCAAATGTCAAACAAGACCCGCTAGATATCACATTTACTTAAGAAAATATAGAAGACTAAGAATAGTCCTTATACCAGCTCAATATGGTGACATATCAGATGTCAATATAGTTACTATCAGGGTTTGCAATCCGAATTATCTGAAAAGTAATTTGTACGGAATTATTCGGATAATAGCCATATTATCTGAATAATGTAAACTCTAGTTACTACCCATCAGAATAAAAATCAATTGTACTTACCTGTGAATTACATTCCATCTTTTTGTAAACTAGATGTAATAGGACATCTATACCCAAAAAAGTATGTACAAGAATTTTCATAGAACTTTTCAGCCACTGAAAATGATGACCGAAATGCATGCAACCAATTTCTGAACTGCCTTATATCAAAAATTCTGTCATATCATTATTCATAAATCACAATTTTGTCACTTTGTCCCTTATAGATGATGGTGGCTAAAGAGTATTTTTTTTTATAAATATCTTGATCAATGCCTCCATAAACATGATTATTCCACTTTAAACATTGTAGTTTATGTTTGTCAGGTATACCAGATGATAAGGGATTACGGTCCCTCGTTTGGAAGATATTATTACACTACATACCGCAAGAAAGAAATAACAGAGAGAATACTCTAGTGAATAAGCGACAGCTGTACAACCAATATATAAGTAAGTTTATAGTAATATATGGACTGTTGATGTTAATAAAGGTACATATTCAAATAAATAGAAACAAGTCACTCCCAAAAAAATTTTTTTTGGTACACCGTTTTTTTTTCTGACTGTACCTAGCATGGTCATGTAAAGTACGGAAGTATACCAAATTTCAGCTCAATCAGACACCAGTTGTTGATGAAATTTAACTTATAAGATTTGATGCATATAATGACATAAACAAACAAATATACGGGGTCAAGCTAAATAAAACTAATAAAAATAACTTTATGTAAGTGTCACAAGATAGATGGAGGAGGCTTTTCCCTTAACAAAGCTCATATAAAATATAGACAATTACTGATATAAGAATCTTCTCCTCTTCCTCTTCTTCTTCAGCGAGAATGCGCCCACTGTTGGGCATATGCCCTCCAATTTTCCTCCAATAAGCCCGGTTTGTGGTACATAAGAATATGGATAAATAAAGTCCATTGCAAACCGAGAGCGCGGGGCGGTAGCGGCGCGGCGGCGGAGCGTGCGCGGCGCGCTGTATAGGATTGAATTCAATACTGTGATACACACCGCCAGCGTGGCGGGCCCGCGCGTGGCGCGCGCGGGTCGGTGTGAATCACCGTATTTAATTCAATGTTATACAGCGCGCCGCGCACACTCCGCTACCGCCCCGCGCTCTCGGTGTGCATTGGCCTTTAGTATGTTAGTATTCATACTCATCCCATTATCTGTATTTTTCAGATGAGATCATTGTATCGCCTGGAGGCCCCAGCGACCACCCCCTGAACATCAGCCCCGACAGCTCCTGGAGCACCTTCTTCAAGGACAATGAAGTGTTACTACAAATTGATAAGGATGTCCGGCGATTATGTCCTGACATATCATTCTTTCAGTCTGCTACCGAGTTCCCCTGTCCAGAGGTATGTATTAATTTATAATACTTATGATATTGTTTATTTAATCTATATTGTGTTATACAAGATTGTACAAATGACAGACTCAATGCCTTAAAGCATTTTCTATCAGTCAACCTACACAGTATGCACCGTGCTGAATGCAAAATGTAGCAGTTCTCAGTCATTTTTACTATCTTGTACTTTTGTATGTGCATTCTCTTTAAATAAGTCAGCTATTACGAAATTTAGACTAGATTACAGTTGTGGCGAGACTGCATGTATGGAAATAGTAGACAGCCATCGGTCTATACAAACATAATCACCATTCTTCCCTTAATAATTATGTTACATATTTATAATGTGTTATAATATTTCTCGTAATAATTATATATTTTAAGCTTGCTTTCCTATATTTTCATCCACAATTGGCTGGTTTTAATTAGCACTGAAAGCATAATTATGAATATTATGATTTAACATTAACAAGTAAAATGATACCTACTTATTATTCAAAATATCTACACAGATTGTTAACAGCAATGGAGTGAAAAGACTGCACAAAAGGGTAGAACAGTCAATGCTGAGGTATTCTACTCTTGAAAGAAGAGGCTTAGGTGTGGCTAAGGTATGTGTTCTTTTGGCTGACCTGCACATATTAGTTGTGTTCCATGGATAAATCTCTTGATCAATGTAGACAAATGGTACCCACCCTAAATATGTTTATAGACTTTACCATAGATGTATGTAGATATAGTGTAGGGATGCCTGGCCAGAAGAAGGCGGGCTGTCGGGTCGATCGATTGCGTTAATTTAGTCCAATTCCCTGGTAAATGTATGGTACCCTAAACCTATGTATGCATTTGGCATATCCTAAGCATAACCAACTAGTTGTTTTTTAAGATTTCAGCGCACTCGACGCAGTACTCTGCTCGTTTATCCTTAATTATTAATAAATGAACCGTATCTGTTTTATTTTATCAGTAGAGCAGATGCCCCGGTTTTGGCCACTTTAAGGAGAGTTTGTCCATTCAGACGTCCGTTATTTTGAGTCAATAAGGAATTATGACATTCTTTATATACGGATTAATTAAAAATATATTTCTTTCTCTATATAAATCTCCGCCGTAAATATTCTGACATTAGATCTTTTTTTTTAATGAATGAAATGTCAAAAAGAAGAATGAAAAGTCAGGAGCCAGTTTTGGCCACTTTCTTTCATGTCTCCTAACAACTGAATGACAACTGAAACATGAAAGATGACAGTGCCATCTGTACTGCCATAATGTACTCTTATATCAACTATAAACCACAGTCTTGTAAATTTGTCTATGCCTTAATAAAGTTGAAAATGACCAAAACCGGCACAGTGGCCATAACCGGGGCATCTGCCCTATGAGCTTATCCAGAATAGATTACGACTAAAGTTCACATGTATTATATGGTAGATCTATAAGATATAAAGAAGAAATAACCACTTTTTCGACTATGCTTAGGAGTGCCGTACCAATAATGGGCACGGTCCGTCCCACTCTGTTTCTTACGCTAGTACTCTCACCACATGGCTTATTACTTGTACGGTTACTGCACCTTGTGATTAGCCAGCCTATACTTGAAATGCTTTCAGCTAAGCAACGAGATTCGGCGCTCGGACAGCCAGCCGTCGGGCGACTACGAGCCGCTGAACGAAGGCCGCGAGGCGCACTGGGAGGTCGTGGAGCGTATGCTGTTCCTCTACGCCAAGCTCAACCCGGGCCAGGGCTACGTGCAGGGCATGAACGAGATCATAGGGCCCATCTACCACACCTTCGCCACCGATCCTAATTCTGAATATCGTCGTGAGTACTCGCTGTATTATGCAGGGTAGTAGGGCGAGAACTCGACTGCCTGAATCCAGTCTGACTATAATACAGTTTTTTTTAAATGGAAATTTACTGCTAACATTCACATAAAGCCTTCCTAGACACATTGAGTCCACATTTCATTTGTTACGGGTTAGTAATAAAAAACGCAGGTTTTATTTCTGTACATTTTGAACGGCGATTTGAGTAGGTCGTAAAACTGAACTTTCGAAATACGGGTACCGAAAACAGTAGTTTTAGCCTTAATTTTGTGGAACGAGATTTTGTATAACCAATGAGGGTTTCCTGAATTCCAGGTGGCGTCACTTTTTTTTTAAACACGATCAACTTGTTTGGCCGCCTTAAGGGTCAGTTACGAGTCTGGGGTAGTGATAAGGTCAGAGGCTGCCCAGGTGGCGACACTGTGGCGTAAGGTCTTTTTGGCACCAGCTGTCAAAATCCGCCAATCAAAAAAATATGATTAATCATTGTTACCTGGTGTTATTACCTGGTGAAAAAATCGTTTCAGGAAACCTTCATAGCTAGTGCGGGGTATTGTTTGATCCAAGGCTTATTCCAGTTTAACGTTTCAGAACACGCAGAAGCTGACTGCTTTTTCTGCTTTACCAACTTGATGTCCGAAATTCGTGACTTTTTCATTCGCACGTTGGACGAGGCAGAGAGTGGCATCAACTACATGATGAACCGGCTCTGTGAGTGTGTCAAGAAGAATGGCCCCCAAGTGTGGCATAGAATGGAAGTCCAGGAGCTTAAACCCCAGTACTACAGCTTCAGGTACTGTGAATAACTCTACTGCCTCTTCTTGGGCTTCTGGGTATTACTTTCTGAGGTTTCTTCTACTCTGTCGCTTCCTTCGGTTCGCTACATCACTAATCGCTTTCTTACACTTTCGACCTAGACAATAAAAAATTCAAATTGTATTCCGCATTCGTTTTAAATACATAAAAGAAACTAAAGCTGACGGTATTTATATTTCTATGTAAAATAGTAAGGTAGTTGGTAATTATTATTATTTGCAAAACTGCTAATAGAATTCAGACTTTAGGACGTTGACTCCTGAGTCAAACCCCTGGCGCCCCATAGAAGTATGCTTATTATTAACCTTTCGAACGCCAGCGCGCAAGGCAAACCGGTTTTATTTTGGACGTCATATCACGTCCTGGCGCTGACGGCACGGCTTTCCGTGCGCGCGATAAGACGGCTTTGGCGGTCAAAGGGAAGGCTATTTATCTTTACACAGTTTAATTTAGCTTCTCTCCGTGTAGTTGCTGTTGATTCAAAGCTGGTAAGTTCAATTTCAGCCACTTCCAGGTATTTAAAATGGAAATATTTGTATAATTCCGTACAAGTCGCGGCCAAAAGTTGATGAAAATTGAACACAAAAAAATTCGTAAGGTTCAAATTTTATTTCTTCAATTTTATATCTCGAGTTATCAACTTCTTCCCGCCTTGTACGGAATTTACAGGAAGATTAGCTTATCTGATGATGCAGTTGGAAGGTGACCTGAGGAAACCCTCGAAGAAAGACAGTAATAATTACGAGTTAACTCGTATCCGTAGCAAAGATGTTAGCAACTGTACCAATTTATTTCAGGTGGATCACGTTGCTGCTTTCGCAAGAGTTTTCGCTACCGGATGTCGAGAGAATGTGGGATTCCTTGTTTGCCGACCCCATGAGATTCGACTTTCTCATTTACATATGCTGTGCCATGATTTTGTAAGTATTTCCCTTTGACCAGATATTGTTCTGCCACTTTCACTTGTATAGGGTTTTATTTCTTAACCTCTAGCTAATACTCGCGTATTACTAGAGCGCGTACGCGTAGAGACTGGGAACCCCTTCATTTGATCAAAGACTATATAATAATATAGACAGCCACAGTATATTTTTTTTAAGCGCGATCTACTAGAGCGACACATCTAGGAACGAATAGCGTACCGTTGTAAAGCCAGCTTTTTTCCTACTTACGAGCTACCCTTAGATGGCTCTCGAGTAAATGGCGCTTTCAGACATGAGCTTCAAAAAGTTCTTAGACTGTATATGCTCTATCATATAAGTTACTCTATGATTGTATTAATCTTTTTAATTTACCATGTAACCGCCAAGCATTGGCAAAAAATCAGCCTTACCGCCAGCGCGCGCAAGGAGGTTATATTTTGGACGTGATATCACGCGCTGGCGCTGAGGGCACGCCGTGCGCGTGATTTGATGTCTTTGGAGTTCAAAGCGAAAGGGATATTATTAAAATATGTAGCTTGATCGAATTCTATTATAAACACTTGATATGGAAACCTTATTAGGGATTTTTGGTTTCGGTTTGGTTAGACTATCGTTCAGGCCAGGTGTCAACGCCGATGTACTTGCAAAATTGATAGCTCTTGTAATAACAACTCTATCAAATATCTGATCCATTCACCATCCCTTTATTGGCAACTGGTTCTGGTCCCTGCGTACAACTAATAATGGCCAGAGGCCGCAGACGAATTTGAATCTAAAGTCTAACAAAATACAATGGGATATATTTATTTAGGAACATACAAAGACTACCAACAACAAACATAGATATAAAAAAAAACACCAAACCGAATGCAGAACCTCCTTCCTCAATGGAATTGAAGTCGGTTAAAAATAAAACTAAATAAACTAACTAAAATAAACTTAAATATAAACAGGGTGTCCACTTTCTGGAAAGTCAGGGAAAGTCAGTGAAAAGTCAGGGAAGCTCGAAATGGCACTGGAAAGTCATGGAAAGTCAGGGAAATTATAATGAGGTCAGGGAAAAATATGGACCTGGGAAAAAAAATAAGGAATATAAAAATAATGGAAGACAAAAGTTTTATTCTCTTGGTTATAGGTGAATCCAAAGAATTCATAGAATTACTTATGAGGCGTACGGCGGCATACCTTCTCTATTTTGAATATTTTTTAAGGTTTAAAAAATCTTAAACCCTCTCAGCGATTGCTAATGAGAAAGCCTTTGCTCAAGCTGACGAGTAACCCAGACTCAGTATTTCAGTGTTGGAAGGATCAACAGCATTATGATTTAAAGTACCATAATTAAATTTCTGCTTTTAGGATATGAAATATCATAAAAATCATACAGTTTTTTTTACAGTGATGTGTTAGAGTTTCATAAAACTGTGAATATGACTAATGAAATGAGTTCAAAATATTGTAAGTTTAATAAAGTATGACTCAATCTAAGAGTGAGTCCAGAGTTTGCATATTGAAGTCGTAGGCGATCATAATATTCATCAGCATTCAGCGTATTTAATTTTAGACAATGTTGCCAAATATTTAAATTCAGGAATATGGGTGAGCGAGCCGTAGTGTTACATAGAAAAGGTCCGAAACATAATATCAAAAATCTTGAAACTAAAATCAGTTGACCACTAATTAAACATTAGAATAACTTGTACCAACATTAAATGCAGTCCTGAACTGAACAAAATCTGCCAAAACTCTTGCGACGGGGACGGGACTAAAATACAGCGTAACAAAATGTTCCCAGATAGCAAGATTGCTTTCAACAACTCTATGGGAAAGACAAAAGTCGTGTAATGTGACCAATCACGGAATAGCACACATACTATGTCTGGATGTACAGAATTCGCGATTTAATTTACATTGATAAGGTGGCTTGAAAATGGACTAAGCCTTGACAGATCTATAAAAGCATCAGGTTCGAGAATTTGCGTCTAATGAGCGAAAACAAAAAACCTTACTGTAATGAAAAATTCGTTACTAAAAGCTCCATTGGCAATCGTAGGATCTATTGTACATTTGCCATCAGTTATATCAGAGCGGCCGAGGTGGTCACAAATATCTGAACAACGCCTATAATCGTCAAGGCAATAAAGTGTATGTTCAGATATTTGTGACCACTTTTGCCACTTCGATATATCTGATGGCGACTGTACCGCGTTTATACTTGTGTGGGAGTGACGAGGCGAATAAACTGGCGAATAACGCGTAGACTGTCTATACATGTCGCGTCAGGGAGTTATACCCACAGAGCCGAATATGTGAACGGACATTCGCGTTAGCACTCGTACGCGAATGGTTCGTAGAACGTTTCGACGAGCGTCTACTCAAATGCGAACATACAAGTGTAAACGTTGTATTTATTAAAAGGGATAACCAACCATTTTATGGCTATTTCAAAGAACAAACCTCTAGCGTCATTTGTACATGTTGCCATAATGGACTTGATAAATAAATCTAATGGAGAACTTGTAAAGACGAAAAATCTCGTCGCTTTGTCTCCTGAAGATATTATAACATCGATTTAAATAACACCGAAAATGTACTTGTCACAGAACACTATCACAAGAGTTTCGAAGCTTAACGCATTAAATAAAATAAATAAAAATGATTTATGCAATGAATAACTTCAGCTATTATTTAAATTTTGAAAAAAAGGCCGATTCGTTTTGATTCGTACGCTGCAGAATCAATACAACATGCTGATATTGTGCTAGGAATATTGCGTGACTCTGGAAAAAATACAACGGAACGTATACTTACAAAGGAAAAGTTACCAAGGTCTCTGGTGCCTAGGGCTGCGATGAAACCAGCGTCTTTAGCATTCGCTGCAGGAGCCCTAACTCCTAGCCTAACGGGTTATTTTAAGTAGGAGTTTGTGACCCGGATGCGATGCAGAAGACGCTTTTTCGATCCCATTCCTGGACACCAGACGCTTTTTATGACATACATATATTTAAGTTTATAATTTATATGTATAGTAACCAAAGAGCTCAAAGAGGACCCAGTGTGTTGACGACGAGGGACCTCTCTTGTTCCTTTAGCCGAGCCGTCAACACAGTGAATCCTCCTGTTTTTAAAGGGTCGGCAACGCGCATGTGACACCTCTGGAGTTGCAGGCGTCCATAGGCTACGGTAGCTGCTTACCATCAGGTGGGCCGTATGCTTGTTTGCCACCGCCGTTGTATAAAAAAAATGTAATGTAATTGTAGCGTGTCCATATACTTAAAACTAACAATTCAAAATTGGTCTCTATACATACTTTTGTTCTGAAACTTGATTCGATTTTGTAAAAATTCAACAGACAGACACCAAGGGCCGGTTGCACCAAACTGTCGGTGAACGTAAACGTAATAACAGACACAAAAAAATGTGATACTAAAGTCTTGCGTATGGAAATTCTACTACCTTGAGCTAAAAATAGTAAAAAAAATTTTTGTAGATGGACATTTTGGTCAGGGAAATTTCAAAAAATGGTCATGGAAAGTCAGGGAAAAGTCAGGGATTTTTTTTGGGGATTTATAGTGGACACCCTGATAAACTTACAATAAACTTATATATAAGACTAAATAGTAGATTGTACAACAAGTGCATAAAACGCACCATTTTACGCGAGGCGTTTATCCATACGAGCGAGCTTGCGAGCGAGGATGGATATAAAGTACGAGCGTAAAATGGGTTTTATGGACGAGTTATACACTCTACTTTTTACTTCGATTGTGAGGAAATAAAAAGAATAGGAATTTCTTTCATAAGAAGTTTCACTTTATGCTGGGTATAGGCGGACTAAAACTCAATTTTATGCACAAGTGCTTAAAAAATTGACTTCTTCTAAGGCTATTTTGACAATGGCAATTTTTTATGCACTTGTGCATAAAATTGAGTTTTAGTCCGCCTATACCCAGCATAAAGTGAAACTTTACGAGCATGAGAAGTAAAAATAAACTTACAGATAGTATATGCTCCCCAGGTCGCCTTCGAAATACAATGTAATTTGTTTTGGTTGAAGTTCGATTAAAAAAACATTTTTGTAGCTAAAATTGAAGTAATTTTGTATTAGTATTAAGAGTTTTCCTCGCCTATCTATTATGGGGAGAACGTTACCTTTTCTGTAAAACCTTGTAATTTAACGAAATATTCTAACCGATACATATATTATTTACAGACTAGTGGAAGACAACTTGCTAAACGGAGACTTCGCGTCCAACGTTAAGCTACTCCAAAACTTCCCGCCGATGGACGTCTCTCTCATACTGAACAAGGCTGTTGAAATATCGCAGAGATAATGTACCTCTGTGCTTTATTTGATATTTTACACGATTTTACATTGACAATTTAATACGTAAGTTTGGAGAATTTATTTTTTAAATTTTGCGTTTACTTAAAGCTAAGCAGATACTAATATAACTATAGGTATGTACATGAAATCAGTTATAAACACGAAAGGCAGTTACATAATATACAAGGGTAGGACCGCCAAGTAGTATATGTAAACGGTCAGGGCAATTTAAGTTGCTAGACACAAAAGGATCACAAATTGAGTTCTTCGTTCCATATCCTTAACGAGCAAAAAATATAGACTTCAACACAGACAGCAACATAGCACATTCCACAAGCATGTGAGGTGGCGACAGCCATTAGCCGTGTATACACCTGGCGCACCGCCTCGCGAGGAAATTGCCGCGCGCGGCAACTCGGCTAGTGTGGACGTGCTTCGGCCGAGACAAACGCACGCGCGGCTGTAATGCCTCGGACGAGGCACGTCCACACTAGCCGGCCATTTCCTCGCGAGGCGGTGCGTCAGGTGTCAACACGGCTATTGATGCAGATTGACGAAAGCCGCGTCCCAGACGGTATGCCACCGTTTGATGTAACTTGATACACATTACATACAAATTGATTATTATATTTCTATATGTGTTTTGTATTTATTATATTTTTAGTGTTAGGTACGTAATGTTGCGCATTTATTACGATAAAAAATACGGCCAATTTTTCCTGGTCTATCCAGAATCAATACAAAATCAACAGTACGTCTGGTCAATCCAATCTAACTCAAACATTTATACAGTAAGTAGACCTTTATAGTTTATCAAAGTAAAAGGAAAAAAAACGACACCGGTTCTAACACTACACCTCTGACCCAAGAAGAATTATGAACGGCAAGAAACTTGGTGGGACGTATTTTTTCAAAACAGCAGTACATCAAATCTTAAAAATACATATAAATGCCTTGTTCTATCAGAAAACATATCAAACCAGTATAAGAAGAACACCACCAAAAAAAAGTTTATATATGTGCCCAAATCCGACTATTTAATATATAATAATATTAATAACAAAGTACGTACACACAACGTTTGATAATCTTTCTTACCGAAAGTGTGTCCTTTACTTTAATTTCCAAATTACAATAATTCATCATCGAGTTAGAATATAATTGTAATCCATCCATCATCAGAAGCACGTTTTAAATTTAAATAATAGTCATAAAACTTGATTCAGGTATACAAAAAAACTTACTTAAGTATTCCAGCTTATCCTTAGAGATGTACAGGGTGGGCCAAAAGGGTGTTGGCAGTTTGAAAATTAAATAAAAAAAAACTTTGTATCTTATAATATTTTTATTGCTACTTTAAAAAAATAGAATTCTTGGAAATTTTATGACTTAAAAATAATGTTGTCTAGATAACGTCCCCCCTTGGCTTGGCACTCGCGAAGGCGAAGTTGCAGATCCTGGTAAATTCTGCTAAAGGTTATTCTCGGGATATTGTGGATTTCTCGGATAATGTTCCTTTTGAGTTGCTCTAAATTGTTTGGATTATTCTCGTAGACTACTGATTTGAGGTAGCCCCACAAAAAATAATGACATGGGGAGAGATCAGGGCTGCGTGGTGGCCATTCAATATCACCCCTTTTGGAAATGAGTTTTCTGGGGAAAACAGTTTTCAGTAGCTCTATTGACACATTAGCCGTATGGCATGTGGCCCCATCTTGCTGGAACCAGATTCTCGAGGTATCGCCTCGAATTTCTTGCAAAGCCGGTACCAAAAACTCTCTAATCATATCGCAATAATTGTTGGCTCTAACAGTCACCGCACGCCCCCTTTCGTCCTCAAAAAAGTATGGCCCCACCACACCCGTTGACGTCATTGCGGCCCACACGACGAGCTTAGGGCTATGAAGTGGACGTTGATGTAACCGCTGTGGATTATTTTCTGACCAGAACCGACAATTTTGTTTGTTCACGTGACCATTTAAATGAAAATTCGCCTCGTCGCTGAACATCACATTGTTGAAATAGTCAAACTGGTCAAGCATTTGATTAGCAAAATTTAGTCGGTTATTCGAATCGTGTGTTTTTAATTCCTGGACAAGCTGAATCTTGTAAGCCTTTAAATGCAAATCACGCTTTAAAATTCTCCGCTAAGTTGTTCTCTTGATGTCCAAAGCCTGAGATCTCTTACGAGTTGATTGTTGAGGATTTTGCCGAACTGAACGTCTAACTTGCTGCACAACATCGGGCGTTCTCGCAGAGACCGGACGTCCGCTATGAATTATCGTCACTGTCGATCCAGTTGTTTCGAACATTTTAACCCATTTGCGTATCACGTTGGTACTTGGAACTTCACTCAAATCACGTAAACCGTGTTCACATCGATACAAACGTCGTGCAATAATGATTGATTTATTGTTTTCGTAAAAAGCTCGCACACAAAATGCACGTTCCGCTCCCGAGTACCGCTCCATGGCGACTAAATTTCTCTCACCAACCACAACACTCACCTCACCAAGCGATTCTGAGAAATTTTGAATTTAAACCGCCAACACCCTTCTGGCCCACCCTGTATAAGGTCTCCAAGTGTCTTGATATGATACCAAAAAAGTGATACAATGTGAGACACGTTTATTGAAAGTATCTGAACGTACTGTGTTTTCGACAGTAGCACAGATTTGACTTAAAAGCGGTATTACACATTGCAACCTGCAGGGCCCAATCTGTCAGGTTGGAAGGTGTAATTGAAGGTAGGGCCCGTAGGGAGCTGAAGGAGGGGTAGGAAGAGGCAGGGTACACAACAGATTGGGCCCTGCAGGTTGCAATGTGTAATACCGCTTTAAGATAATATACGTCCAATAGAACCCCTAAACAGATATTTACTTATAATTCGCTTGTCTGAGTGGATTAAATTAAACTGTTTCTTATCCTAATTAGTAGGTACCTACTTAATATCGAAGTCGGGCACCTATGCCGTATAGGTAGGTATGATTTGTAATGAAGTAGGTACTTGAAACTCGAGTGCAGAAACTTGTTTTGGTCGAAAAATATCAATAAAATGAAAAGTAACTCTCTTTACCTAATTTGAGAATTCCTAGTAGGTATGTAATTCATTTATATCTAGTTTCTTGGGAATTATTATTCCCGACATTATAGATAGCATGTGTAGGTAAATCTTGTTTGAATCTGTATCCTTTACTTGTTGTTCGAAGCTTTAGAGCTATTAGCCGTGTCTACATCTGACACACCGCCTTGCGAGGTAATTGCCGCGCGCGGCAGCTCGGCTAGTGTGGACGTGCCTCGGCCGAGGCATTGCGGCCGCCAGCGCGTTTGTCTCGGCCGAGGCACGACCACACTAACCGAGCTGCCGCGAGCGGCAATTTCCTCACGAGGCTGTGCGACTGGTGTGGACACGGCTATTGAATAATAAATATAGGTACATAATTGTGGAATGAATTACATAATATATACATGTACAGCTGTGTAGTAAAACAGGAAAACAAAAAATTATGTGTGTTCATTGCGATTTAGTGTTACAACTTTGCATGACCAGTAATATTGTAATTGAAATCTGTAAGTAGAAATAAAATATACGTATGCAGAGTTGGATCAATTTTTAAGCTGTCCGAAGTAAGAAACATTCATTGTACGAAGAGATCTTCCGATGTTAACATTTTAATCCTGTTATACTGTATTTTATTTAATTGATATAATATAATGAATTTACATTTTTGATATAAAGTATGTTCTTAATATATTTTGTACTTTACTTTCTAGTTGTCATTGGCACGTTGTGCTTATTTCAAGTATATACAGTCGGCAGCAGAGGTAGATAAGCGGGTGAGGTGTTCAAAATGAGCTGGACACGACTTTATTGTGAAGAGAATAAGTGCGTGTGTAGGTCATTTTGAACACCGCATTCGCTTAGCTACTTCTGCTGCTGACTGTACCTAGGCCGTTATGGCTCCTCTATATGATGGGCCATCATAGGGACGCTGCTATGCGTTAGAGGGAGCTAACGATATTGCGATCTCGTTCTGTTATATAGCTGCGTCTCTATGATGGCCCATCATGTCTGCAGCCTTATAAACTAAAATATTTTAGAATAGGCACGTACACTTGCCATCAAATATATCGGAGCGGCCAAGGTACTCAAAAATTGCTCTTTTTCGCCTTGACAATAGAGACGTTGTTCAGATATTTGTGACCACCTTGGCCGCTCCAATATATCTGATGGCGACCTATTTGACTCAGAATCAAAGATTGCCGAATTTTATTTATTTCGGTCGTAGCGAGATGAAAGCGTCATATATTTTACCATTAACAAAATACCGGCCTTACATTATATCTACTTGCCCTCGTCGCGTTTCCTGCTGTGGCATCATTAAACTAACGAGCCAACCAAAACAAAATTGGGAATATTAGGATGACACGCATGGTTTTAAGAATTTTTTTTATGGCCAGTGTAAAATTGCCCCCCGCGGTGATCAACTGGTTTCCTAGCGAGTCCGACCGATTTGTTACGTTCATGCGTGCATCACCACAAGATAGTGGAGCCGGGCCGATCATACATTTTCGCACCTTGATTTGATTGCGCATTGTTCTACTATTTTGATCAGTTTTTGGGTACGAGTACTTACACTACACTCCAAACAGTACTACCCAGGGCCGTAGCTAGGGGGGGAGGGGCATTAGGGGGCAATGCCCTATCTTAAAATACTAATGCCCTACCTTAAAAACTACAATCGGGTCAAAAATTTATGAAAATAAAGTTAATGCCCTACCTTAAAATTCGCTATGCCCTACCTTAAATTAGCACTGCCCTATCTTAACTGCATTTCTGGCTACGGCGGCCCTGGTGCTATCTAGTTATGATCTACCTAGTGGTTGAGGTTATCTGTGGCTATACTATATGTATCTACCCTACTCGCAGTCTCAATCCATAATCACACCTTATTCTTCATTTTATTGTTTTTCTTTTTGAGCTAAAGTATATTAAAAAGAAGTCTGTAATATGTAATTTTAGTGTTGTTATTATTTAGAATACTCTATAAAGACAATTTTACGAATATTTGTAGTTAAGGTAAACGAAAGAAATATATATTTTCAGTGTGTATTGTTATCTTTTATTTTGATTTCACGGAGTAACTTACTTATATTACTTACTCTAATAGCAGAAACATAGCAGAATTAAAAAAAACGGCCAAGGGCATGTCGGACTCGACCCAAGAATTCTGCACATCACACGGGTTTTGGACATTATCGGTTAAGCCCATATTAAGCCATTTTTGCCAAAAACATCCATTGTAATGATAGTTCGGACGTACGTAGTTAGACGTAAGCACAGCGAAGATATGCAGTTTGGATGTTTAGTACAGTCGCCATTAGATATATCCGAGCAGCCAAGGTGGTCACAAACATCTGAACAACGCCTCTATTGTTGAGGCGGTAAAGTGCATGTTTAGATATTTTGAGTACCCTGGCCGCTCCGAAATATTTGATGGCGACTGTACACGTGGTCCGACAAGAACTTGGCCGCTTTATTTTAATTATAACCAGAGGTCGGAAAGTATGAGCTATTTTACATAATTACCCGACTTAGGGTGGATTGCACCACGCACAATTAACAGACTCATCAACGTTAAATATGGTGACGGAGCTGTCATCCAATACAAAACTGTCAAACATTTCATACAAGATTTTTTTACGATTACGTTTACGTTCAGACAGTTTAGTGCAACCGGCCCTTATTATTACTATGGCCGTTATAAAAAAACCGTAATAAGACGACATCGTATGTATGGTTTTATTATTATAATTAAACAGTTCATACGGTAGTAGTTGGTCAGGTAATCTCTTAAAAACCTGATTTAAAATAAAAGTTGAATACTAATCGGTTCATCCGTTTAAAGAGATACGGTGCCATAGACGGACAAACACATAGTGGTCAAACATACGCTTGAACCACGAGTAATGGCGCCAATTCATATCGCTGGCTTACTGGTGTTACTTTACAAAATTTAGAATGACAAATATTTTAAAAAATCCTGACAATACATAAAGTGAATTAGTAACATTACAAGGAGCTTTGCCCCATTGCCTCCCAATACATCGCTTGACCTGCGATTGAATTCATCGATAAGAGTATCGGAGGTCAGAATGCTACCGTTTGGCTGGCATCTGTACTGACATAATTATTGATTCGTGTTAATACGACTAGGTACGTAGTTAGGGCTGCCATCAATCCGGGTTTCCCCGGATTTGTCCTAGTCTGGAGGCCGTCCGGAGGGGGGGGGGGGGGGTTTCAATAAGTGTCCCGTTTAACCTTTTCCACGCCAAAGACGTATATATCGGCACCACAGGTCCAACGCCAAAGACCGATATATCGGTCACCGACCACAGAGCAAAATAGACCTACATGCACACGCATAAAGTTTAACTTCATTTTTGACATTTAGATGTCGTGGCGTCTGAGTGGTAGGTTTTGCGTTTGACATGGCGTCGAAAAGGTTAAAACCCGGACACTTTTTATGTAAGGAAACAACCCATTGAATGTAATATTTAGTGCCATTATTGATTTGGACACGTCCGGGGAAAAAATGCGATTTACGCCAAATGTCCGGTTTTTTTTATTTGAATGTCCGGGTTCGGCGAATTTAGAGATGGCAGTCCTATACGTAGTAGGTTAAGTGACTGGGAAGTTCAGCATCGGTAGCAGGTCGTTTTATATAATTAGAAAGTAGGTTTTCTAACGGTTGATTCTCGTTTATTTTATTTTTTCGCAATTAGTTTTTGATTTCACCTGACGATATGTAATTATATGTATAATTTACAAAACTTATAATCTATTTCATCATCATCATTTCATCAAACACTACGACGGTCCCCCCAAAGGATATATCAAATTAAAAGCATAACTTTTTTTATAAAATCATTTAATCGTACAGAATAATTGTAGCAACAAGCAAACGTCCTGTTGATCTCGAATAAATCTATGGCTCCCTAAGGGCCCACGGTATGTGACGAAAAGTTGTCAAGGAAATGTTTCGTTAAGGTTTTAAAAGCGTAGAGGTGACACGTAGGAATAATATTGTAACAGCAGCCTTACTGCGAACAGACTCCAATCGCCGTCGGTACTTAACTCTCGGTGAACCATTACTTAAACATATTCAATTTTTTTTAAATTACCGACGGAGAAATTGCCAAGATACAATATTATTAAAATTGGCATATAATTTTAATCCTGCTTGAAGACTGTTTAGGATTGATACATGTAGATACATCTAGAAAATTGATACGTACATTTCTGTATATTCCTTCCATTTCAGTTTCATGCTACGGTTAGTCAATAATTGCATCGGCAGGCTCTGTCCTAACTATTTAGATGAGTTATCGACACCGACATCGTTGGCAAAATTAGTTGTGTAGGTAATTGCAGTTTTCTTATAGACAAGACAATAGTGCTGTGAAAACTACGATTACAATTCCTTCATCATTAGGTTGTTAAAAAAGCGGTGTCGTAATGATTAATTCCGCATCACTAATAACACCGTGGCCTACTCGAATTACGTAGGAACATAAAGAAAATATAGTATTTTTTCCGCGTGATTATTCAGTCATGTTTTTATTCTACAAATTAAGGATCTATTGACAGAAAGCATGGTCTGAAGTAGAGAGTCGGCAGCAGAAGTAGCTAAGCGGGTGAGGTGTATGGCCTACTGTACACGCGCTCTTATTCTCTTCACAATAAAGTCGTGGCCAGCTCATTTTGAACACCTCACCCGCTTATCTACTTCTGCTGCTGACCTATCTGGCCGTGGTTGTATGTTTTACTTAACACTTTCACGACCAGGCGAAAAATGACGTCCTACTTCAGAAACCGGGCGTGTATAGCTACAAAACAACCCGCCCAGCATGTTGTCCGGCATCTGAGCAAAGTTTACGAGCGCCCACGAGGCGGGTTCTTGGTAGTGATTGTGTTAAATAAATCCATGAATGTTTCTATGACGAGTTATAAATGTTCGAGTATATTAAGTATACAATTCAACTCCACAGCACAATCCAAATCATATACAGACACCACAATAGTATCGTTTAGTTTTTAGAAGAATCATTTGTCCACGTATTATTGGGAACACATCATAATACTTGACGTTCAAAATAACTTAATTGTAATCGCATCATTGCGGTAGTCGTTATCTCTGACGGTATAGTTTAGACAACGCTATATCATATGTCTATATCAAACGCGCCTTCTAGTTGTAAACTCCTGCGAATTAGCAGTTCTGATAATGGGGACGCTGCTATAACCTTTTAACCTAGTGTCATTCTCACGCCAAGCCAAGCAGATGAACTAGGCTACGACATCTTACACCATAAAATATAATTTATTGATTATTACATTTCCATTCCATCTTGCTGCCTGACAGTGATAAAATAAACAAATAATATATTTTTTTCATTGTGATTTTATGATTTTATCATAATATCAATAAGTAATTCAAGTAAATGAATTAAGTAATTATAACAAACGGCAGGTAACCCTATTTCTTCAATATTGTTTCAATAATGTAGCTAGGTCGTGCAAATTATAAAATAATGTACATATTTATTTAGACTTAGATATTAACAGTAACCCGAGAGCAATTAGTTACAAAAAGTATAAACCAATGGGTTGCCTAGAGTACTCTCGGCAGCGGCAGCGGCAGCGCCTCGCGTCCAGTCGACAGCTGCGGTCTCCTCGTCATACAATCACACCTAATTGTATCCTTCAATACACCTCTCTAAATGTATCTTATAATATATACATATACATATTTTTAAACAGCACAAAGGCGACTATTTGCACTAGTGGATTCAATGACTTAGGTACATGAGTACTATTGCAACGAATGCAATAAAAATATAATTCTGTTTTAAATTAATAACTTGTTATCCTGTGTTAAATAGTCGCCTTTTCACAATTCATTTTAAATATATTACGGTCAATAGCGACTCGTACTTATAAATTACACAGAAATTTAACAGGAAGTGAAAATAAATCAAACGATACGTTTAAAAGCTCTAGCGATTGTCTCAATTTTTAAAATAAATTAGCCTGAGGAACGCTAAGGAAAACTGTTCTACATAATTGTTATTTTAAAATGTAGGCTAACAAATCCCATGAATCGGTCTCTACACAAAACGAATTACGAGCTGATAGAAAAAGTTATATTTTCTAGAGTGAATTTTTGTGGAGCATTTTTCCTGACATTTTTACTAAAATGGTTACATGATCCGTTGCTCATGTCGCTGCCTTCGGTTTATGTAAAAGTCTATGAGACATAAAGTGCTTATGTATGATAATGATAAGCATCTATTGCTCTACGAAATCTACAAGGATACGCCAGAGTTTAATTTGAGCGCCGAAATGCATCTAAGTATTCTTACAAAATAGGTAAAAACCTAATTCATGTCACATCATTGTAAAAAGCATTTACGTTTACAAATCACTACTGGACGCAAGCGTAAATTATTGTAGAAGGATACATTCATAATGTAACAACAATCGTAACATTCATTGATATATTTATTACATTTAGACCATATTAATGTCGAAATTAAATCTTCGTCTAATGAATTGCTACGTAGCGAATGAGATACGAGTGATGCGACCCGAGTCTTACGATATCAAATCTTGTAAATTTCTGTACGTTACATAATACTTTTTTTTAAATAAACATATAAAAATATACATTAAGATTACGTCTAAATATTATTTAACACATTCAACTCTAAAGTAACAGTTCTAAAATAAATTATGTATTCCAAAGTTATGACATTCATTGTAACACGATTATTACAGTATAGTTTTTTTACAATTTGAAATGAGCCAGTAAATTTAATTTATATGTATTCTACACAAAATCAGCAACAATTTGACATATTGACCGATTTAATGTTTTCTCTTCCGTTATGTACTTTCTCTGAGAAAGTAATAATCCTGAGATTCATTTCATTATCAATTCGTAAAATGATTAGTCATCGTGTTGTGGTGATGAGACGGCCGGTGTTCAGGCGGCCACCCCCGCGGGCCCGCGCCGGCCCCGACCTGCCTCGCCAGCTCGACAAGACACTCCAGCAACGGTATACTTATAACTGGGTATTACGAACTAATCCATCGGTATAATCCATAATTCATTAAAAATCTTACATTTTCAGTGAAACTAGCTAAATGAAATAAATACTTTTCTTTGTACCTTAATTTGATAGTAATATGTTTAATATTCATTAACAAAAGAAAGTATTACAAAATGCAGCTTAAAATAAGGTTATTACTTATAATAAAACGTACACTTACATGGGTTACTTACGAGTTACACTCGCCGAGTTAGGATTCCGTACGTCACGTCGTAGGTGTCTCGGTGCTTTCGACAGATTGCAACAGAATAATTACGTATTGAAGGAGCTATAATGTTAATCATTGTATGTAATGTTCACACAAATAAAATATATAGTACAAAATATTTTCTTTTAGATTTCATCGAGTACAAGTGGTTTTTTTTTACAAATGTACTCACGACTTTAAAATATACTATGATACTTTTAAGGAAATGAACCATTTTTTTTATGTGACAAATACGTACGTATTGACTAACAGTAGTGGAACAGTCGCCATCAAATAAATATGAGCGGCCAAGTTACTCAAAATTATGTGAACCTACAATTTATTACCTTGGCCGCTCCGATATATCTGATGGCGACTGCACCAAATTAGATATTTTTACATTTTTTGGTACGGAACCCTAACTAACAGTACATAAGTAGCTGACAGATATTTGTAAACTTGTAATAGTAAAATATCACAAATAATATATTGATAGTCGGAAAAACCGTATTCATAACCTATTAATTTCAATAAATGTAATGATGAAAATCCATCGCGATAAGTTAAAATTGCGAAAATGGGTAAAAATGAAATAGCACCGTGTAAACACCAAGGTCGAGATGGGTCATGCGACGAATAGGGAAGCGAAAGTACGGTGCGGGCGGTGCGATGCGCGGTGTGGGTAGGTGGGGGGGCAGGGGGGGCGGTTACTGCAGCACGCAGCACTTGCACTTGGGCTTCTTCTTGATGGTGACGTGCTCGGGCTGCTGCGGCTCGGCCGGCGGCGCCAGGCTCACCTCCACGGCGCCCGCGCGCGGCTCGCCCGCCGCGCCGTTCTTAGTGCCGTTCATCGCCTTCGGGGTGCTCGCCACCACAGGACTCGACACTTTCGTCTGAGGCGAAGAGGGTGCATTTGCCTGAAATTATAATAACTTTAGATCTAAACCCACATCACATCATATCCTAACATCATGTAATTAAAGTATTGGTACTTATGACTATCCAGTTGGTAATGATTTGAAATCTCGTTGGCCATAGAGGTCCAATGGCGGTCATATTAATTTAGAGATTCTCCACACGTTATTGAGGAATTATAATATGTGTATGTAATATTGTCTTCTGTTGCCTCATATCATTATGTAGCAGTCACATAAACAACTATAATTGCAGTGGGCCCATCATACTTAAGTGGACACTGCCTGTTTACTTTCAACTGTATAGTCGCCATCAAATATATTGGAGTGGCCAAGGTTTTATAGTACATTGTGCAAAATGGGGCGTAAGATGAATATTGCAAACGAGAGTATAGTTAAATCGCGACGGCTTGCCGGAGCGATTTAAAGACTCGAGTTTGCAATATTCTTACGCCTCGAGTTACACACAATGGTTTTCATCACACTTGCGAGGAAAAAACTTTATATATCTTTATATATCTTTGACAGTTTAGGAATTGAAAACATTAGACCCATCCGATATTCAGCCACGATTGAAAATTGTGTTTAAAATGTTTTTAACGGCTATAGAACGAACTAAATCAAATATTTGTAAACATAAACAAGAATATTAAATTATTAATGTCAATATTTACAAAATAACCCTAATTTAAGATGAAATTAAAAACTGTTTGAATTTTTGTCTGAACATGTAACCTCCTTAGTTAGAAATGATGCACAATATAGTTGCAAATTAAAAAAAAAACGAGAGTCATTACTACCGTGGGGAAAAAATTTCGACAATACTCCCGCGGGAACAATTTAGGCTATTGTCCTTCTGTATACAAGCAGGAAATAACACCATTTACGAGCAGGTGTGATGAAAAAAAAATATCTGGTCATGCACTTTATCGCCCTGACACTATGTTGACGTGTAGATATTTAAGACCACTCCGATATATCTGATGGCGACTGTATCAGAAACCTATAGATTAATTAAAAATACCTATTATGTATACAAACATCGATATAGTTTTTACTTTTATTGCTCTACCGGCACGTTAATTTTCAAATGACTTCAGATTTCGAAAGAGGGTCTCAATTGTTGGGATCTTTGGTTTTACTATATTTAATGCAGGTATATGTGTTTTAGGATCTGATGATGGGTTCCTAGAGAAACCGAGGAAACCATTCAAATAATATGGGCGCACCAGGTGATTTGGGTATTATCGAACTCGCGGAGCGTAAACGAAGTGAGTTCTTACAAACAACTCCAGACCGAACAGAACTGTCACCTGGCTACTGGGACGTCTCGGCATTAGGATGGCTTTTTGATTTCGATAGTTTGTCTGACGATAACTTTAGTAACGTTTTTCTGATCTTTATGAAATTTCTTGGGGCTATAGCAGAGGTACATAAAATTTGTAAGTAAGTTCGTATATGAGCAGGATCCATCAAGTGGTTATGGAGCTAGAAGGAGAAAAAAATCCTCCTTGGGGGTCATGTTATATTGGTCAAATCGTGTGGTAAATCGCGAGTTCTCAGTTCGAAGCGGACTACTAGTTACAGTAACTTGGGCATTGGTTCTTGGAAAGGAGTAGCCTAAGTGAAATCGGTTCTTTTTTTTCTTTAGAATAGTGATTCAACAATGGTACTCACGCTGAGGTTGTTAGCATGCTGTTGCTTCTCCTCCTCGCACGGCGCGAGCTGCGGCTGCGCAGTGGGCGTGGGCGTGATGGGCTTGCCGCCCTTGATCAGCGACACGATCTCGTCCGCCTCGCGGCTCAGGTCCCCGTCCGGTCGGAAGGGGTTGTCCCAGCCGCTCTCCGTACTGTAACATATTACTTATGTAACCACTGCACTGTGAACACCGATCAGAGCACGATTACGCAGCCCCAGCTTAATTTACTTCGTTCAACTAGCGTCCATGTCCACGAACTGTCGTAAGTACGTAAAATAACAGTATAGACACGTATATTAACGTAGACTGTGTTCGGGAGCTGGTACAGTCAGCAGCAGAAGCTAAGCGGGCGGGGTGTTCAAAATGACCTTCACACGCTCTTATCTCTTAACAATAAAGTCCTACCTATGTTGCTGACTGTACAAAAACTGGACATGACCCAAATTCAACACTATGGACAAAATGTGATTGGTATCATATTGGTAGCATCCAAACGTTAATACAACCAATTTAGGTACTTCACGGAGTTCGATTTCGTGGTAAAGAACGGTAAGCATCAGTGAGAAATTAGTTGCGGTGCTGGCGCCGAACAAAGCGCTTAGCTACAAGTACAGATCTAAAAGGATGTAAGCGCCCCTCTGTATTGTGCGCAAGGTTGTTTGAAACATACTATTTACCTTAACCACGCCAGGATTAAAAACAAAAAGAAACTAAAGGAAATTGACACTTTTTAGAGATCCATAGCCATTCCTAATGATAAAAATTCTCCAAATATCATATTGCACATCAAACGTTATCGCTATGGATGTAAAAATAACTTTGAGGTTTCCTCAAACACTAAATATGTCCAAATTTAAGAGTCGCCAGGACGCTCGCGTCCCCATACAAACGTAGTTCAGCTCTCATTTTAAAACGACAGGCTTTAGAACCACGAAATTTGGCATGGGCATTCTAGCAGTACAGATCTATGTCGGTAATTCGTTTTCGTTGCTAAAAATTGTAACACAAAGAAAACATAGCAAAAATAAGTTTTGTATCTGGCTGTATTTTCTTTGTATTACAATTTTTTGCAACGAAAACAAATTACCGACATAGATCTGAACTACTAGAATGCCCATGCCAAATTTCGTGGTTCTAAAGCATGTCGTTTTAAAATGAGAGCTAAACTACTAGACCGGACTCTCAGTGGAGTCCCGTTTGCAAAAATTGCGGACCTCATTCTGACTTCTGATATATATTGTATGGATCCCAGACATCCAATTAACAGATGTTGCCAACCAGTTTTGTGGTCCCCTCTCCCCTCCCTGCCCTCACAAATTTTATAAGTAAATTACAAAGATTTTTGGTTTTAATTATGGAATTTCATTAGCATTCCTTTCCTTATGGGTGCCTACTCGTATATGTGTCATAAATAAAATACAAGCCATTACACCAATAGATAACGTTTATTTTGATGAAATACTACGAATTGTAGGAAAAAAAAATTCTTCACAAAAAATCTTGTGGGCCGCACCTATACTATGGCCCCCGTAGCATGCAAAACTTCCGTGTCGGGGGAGGGGGGATACCCCTGTTGCCCCCCCCCCCCCCCTCTGTATACGCGCCTGACTGACATGGTACAAAAATTGAAGAAGAGAACGCGGAGAGCAATGATGGTAGCGTTGAGGAAGGACGACTCTCAAAGCTGGGATGCATATATGTAGAGAAATTAGGAATAAGTACCTACACAAAACTGAGAGAGAAATCTAGCTGGGAGGGCTGTAAAAAGTTTACGAAGGAAATTTACAGCTATTCGGAGGGGCACGAGTTGTAAAACTGCTGGCAGGGAAACGATCGTGTCAACTGGGTAGGCTGAGAGTGGGGGCTAGTCAGTCAGGGAACCAGAAAAGATACGAGTACTAGGCATCATGCTGAAATCGCACTTTCTAGACTGTGGGAAAGAAGGTATCATTTCCATTCTTGACAGCGCGTCCCTTTGTATGAGTGCATGTCTTTTATCCTGGCAGTTCCCTCTCCATTCTTTGCTTTTATTCTGTACCACTGCTCCGTGGCTCTCCTCCACTCCAGCTCAATATGAAGTGATTTCATGCCCAGCATTACCTCTATTGCATGTGTCGGGGTCATTCTATCAGTCTCTAGTATCTATCAGGTATACCAGTGTCAGTACCTTCATTAGGTCTCTTTGGTATTCTTTAACATAGGTTCTGTGCCACCAGACTCGACCACAGGTCGCCCCATATAGTGCTGCGGGTAGTATTATAAAAGCAGCCCAATGCATACTGCTTCGTCTTCAAAGCTCTCTCTACCCTATCGACGAGCTCGCAACGTCACAAGCGCGCGCGGCGAGTCTAGAGCAGCGGTAAAGGGCCGGGGGTGGACTGAATGACAAAGGACCATGAGCGCGCGCGGCAACATGGCTTTTTATAATGTCTAGGGTATCAGATAGACGAATCACAAAACATTACGCGGTCCGCTATTTTTGCAAACGAACATCTCATTGGAGCCTGCTCTATACGTTTGTATGGAAACGCGAGCGTCCTAGTAATTTTGTTGACATAGTGACAGACAAAAGATGCACGAACGGACAGACGGTACGGGGTAGATCGTACAACTAGATAATTATTGAAACTGCTGTTATTCCTGAAATACTGAATTTATTGACTGAATTGCTAAACTTAATGACTCGCGGCGGCGTACGGACATGCACTGCCGAGACCGCGGTTTACGTAAAGCATGATACATGAAATTGATTGTGCGTTTTGTCCCTATGTGCGGTCCGAGATAAATATATAATAAATATATAATAATAATAAAAAAAACATCAGACGGGTGTCACGCAGTGAAAGACTGTCAGCTAGTCACGCGAACATACGGCGTTCAGGGCATCGGCTGACGGTCTTTCCACTTCTATTCGAGGAGCGGCAACAGACCTTCACGAGGTTTCGTTGTACATCACCTTAACCACTTCACAAATTATCACCTGGGACGCGATTGGTCATGAAATTTATTCCTGGCTTACGGGCCATTAGATGATAGGACTGGTAAAAGTACAAGGGGTTTGATGCGGCAGGCACCGCTGAGCTGGCACATTACCTGATCTGTCGGTTATACGCGGCGTGATCTGCCATGTCGGTGTGCGCCGCGAGCAGGGCTGCGTACAGCTCGTGCGAGGCGGGCGGCGGGGACAGGCACTGCGGGCGCGCGCCCTGGTAGAACGACACGCGGACCTTAGCGCGCTCCGAGCTGAAATAATTTTTTACATTTAATCATTACGCCTCATTCCGCAAATTAACTTTTTTATAGTAACTTTGGCTATGAATAGTACTTTACGTAACCTAGGGCGGTTAAATAAAGAAGGGCTCGGATCGCTGGCATTTGTGGCCCGAACCGAAGGTAAGGGCGATAAACAAGCGATCCGAGGCCTTCATTATTACCGCCCGTGGTGCGTACATAATTTTACGTCTTCTCCTGGGTGTGAAGTGAGATTTGCTGCTGCGCCCTAGGGCGGTAAATCTCACATAGCGCCCAGAGTGACGTAAATATACTTAGTTGTCGTAAGTTGGTAGGTATGCTGGCACCAAATAACTATCCAATTTCCCACAACCCATCTTATCTATTGATCGCGTGCATGCAGGTTCGTAAAATACTTAGTTACTATGTATACAGTGTGGTGTATTTTATAGCCAACAGCGAGTCAGGGACGAACATTTGAGCAAAACACAAAATATAAAATAGGTATTTGAGAATTAGCAGTGGCGGGCCTGCAAACAACCGTCGCTTGGCCAAACCAAAACTGTTGGTTACGTTTTCAACCTGTGGGATAAGGCAAGGGACTTAACTCTCACTTTACTTGACTTGTGAAATTAAGTTTAGATAATTCTCTAGGCTGCACACAGGAAAACACGCGACCGGCTGCAGCGGCGAGACGAGCAGCGAGATCAAAATGTTCAGAAATGTATGAAATTTTTTCAAACCGTTTACGAAAACAGCGGCGAGTAGCGCGCGCGGGAGGCGGCGGCTGCACGCGCGTGTTTTCGTGTGTGCAGCCTTATAAAATGGAAAGTAACTATGCTAAAAATAAATTATTACCTATTTGTTTCGTTGCATTGAATTCTTCTGTATGGAAAAAATTGTAAGGGTATTTCCATCTTAGTTCTCTGATTTTAGATAGTGCAATCGGTATATGTGCCTAATTATGTGAACACCTATAGGTATTCCAGATTAGCCAAAAGAGTTGAAAATATACAATAAGTACCTATATATATATAAAACAGTTCGCTTTGCAGCAATGCATTACACATTTTTTTAAGCTGGAGCACTAACGCAGCAAAGCTAAATTTAAATGATGACGTTTTTATTAAAAGGTCAACTATACCCCACACCCACTTGTTTGATGCAAACATAATATATGTAGTTATACATAGGTATACGTATGTAGCGAGAGCTCAGCCTTGCATTTGCTTGTTTGAATGTATGTGTGAATAACAAACAGTCCTAATGGTGAAGTTCTACATAAAGGCTTACTAGTGTACAGTCAGCAGCAGAAGTAGCTAAACAGTGTGTTCATATTAATCTCAGCAAGACCTTATTTAGAGGACAACAAGAGGATGTCAGGATCATTGTAATCACCATGCCTGTTAAGATATTTCTGCTGTGAGCTGTACCAATATACACAGCGCACAGTACAATGCCTACCAATGGCCACATAAGTTTGTAATCAACATTCAGCAGGATGGGATACTCTTCTTTTATCTGACTTTACCTAACTGTAAGTACAGTAGGTACATCATATTCAATTAAATTTGATAAAGCATATTAATAACCATGTAGGACTGAATCAGAACAGAGACAGAATTTTATAATAAATTAAAATATTTATATGGCACTTTTAATAAAGGTTTCATTAACTATTAGGAGATGTATACTTGTATGTTAAATATGTTTTACTTACATAAGTAGGGACACTATAGTAGCCCTCAACCAATGTGACGACCGGGGCCATAAAACCCTTGAGCTCGCGTTATCAGTTATCCATTGTGTTGCATTGTGGACTTTTATGGCCCCGGTCGTCACATTGGTTGAGGGCTACTATAGGGACCAACCTGCTTGTTTTAGTGACAAAAGTTTGTTTTAGTAAGTAATATTCATCTCTCTTTCTAATGTATAGCTGCGTCCCTACCAGTGACGGCGCGTCAATAATATTTGTGGCAAGCCGAAGCTAATTTGGCTTTCCTTTTCTCTGGTAGGTATCTGTCCTGTGTCCCTACATACATAAGTAAAACTTACAAGTATATTTCCAACCTTAGGAAAACAGTGTATGGGTCAATCTGTGCACCTAGTTTAATGACAATTCAGTATGGGTGCATTAATATTTTGCATTTAGTTTATGGTTCACAATGAGCAACAGAGTCTCTGAGTTTCATAGGTCTTACTGTAAAAACAATAATACTAATATATTTTTCTAATTGCCATCTTAATACAGATTATCAGTCAGTTCACTGACCGCTTATTGAATTCTAACCTAATTAAATTCATAATCCCAGTTCAACATTCAACAAGTTTAATTTCTAATGAAATGCCGTAACTGTAGTTACATCACATGCAAAATCAACAAATTGGTCCCCCACCCACACATGACCTATTAGCATGAAATGTCCCTGAGTCTGGCTCCACGCTGTGAGCATCTGACATCATTCTAGCTATTACATGTCATGATTCAATACCTATTTAAGGTAAAATGGAGTGCACAGCTTAATTGTGCCAGCAAGGTCACACTGTTTACTACACGCTAACTCCGGACCACTTATTGAATTTATATATAACCAATTAAAGCTGATGTTGAAATTATTTACTTGGTGTTCAATGGACAGTCACAGAGTAATGTACGGTTAACAAAGTCAGTGCTGGATCCTTGGGTCTGGCTTACCATGGTATGACCCGCACTACCACAAACCTACATTATAAATTAAGAATACAATTGTAAGTAATTTCTGATGGTAAACTAAAGTAGCTGTGTGCTTACCTTTCTGACTAACATGGTAAAATTGCTTTCAAGTGTTCCCTTTTATCAATCCTGAACATTAGGTACAGGTAGAAATATTTGAGCATATTCAACAAGTGATCAAGTGTGTATGACAGAGTGCTACAACTTTGTACTGTTACAACATGTTTTTTACAATACATTGTATAACTGACAATGGTTGCAAGTATGGAAAGGATATACCAACAAAAGTAAATGAAAACAAATTCTGAGCCTGTTTGCATTTTTTAATAGAGGTAGAAAAGTCTGTCCGGAAAGAAAAGTGACATAGAATGTATGAGCTTCCATATAATGCTAGAACCACACTTCGGGTATTCGGCCAAATATTTGTGTTGCATCTCATTCTTTTTTTATGGTATAGAGAGAGATATAACATGAATATTCAGCTGAAGAACCCGAAGTGTGGTGCCAGCATAATCCAAAAGACTTTTCTTTCCGGATAAACGCTAGTGTGTAAATATTGGATTGATGACCTATCATATGGCTTGAATAGAGCTGAGAGATAGAAGAGTAATTGTTTGCCATTAGAACTAATTAAGTTACTAATTTGATTGCATCAGGGAGATTTCCTAAATGTGAGTAGTGATTTACTGGTGGTGTTCGATGTACAAAATGAAGAGCAAAGACTGCAAACACTGCGATATGAAAGGTACAGTCCGCGACACAGGCGAGCTGGGCGGCTCCTCCGTCAAGGAAGCCGATCACTGATACCAATATTATAAATAGAGCTTATGATTTCGAAACGTCTGCCAATTCATGTTTACGATATGAACATAACACGCCAAATAGTGACCTTGTAGTCCCGATGGCAAAGGAACGAAAAGTCATTTTAATGTTTATAAATCAGTCCTCGTGACGTCATGATGACGGAATCTCGTGAAAATCTGTTCAGTGTATCTACTTTATACGTTATGTTAACGTTATCGTTTTATGTTCCGATTAGTGAGTTGATTAAACATCGTAATACAACAACTTATTGTTTTAAAGTACCTTAAACTATCAAAATATCATCGGCGAACACTCGCCGAGTTAACACCCAAGATCGCAAAGACTGACGTTAAAATGCTCACTTACCTGATAAATATCGCACACTATTTAAACAACTGCTATTATCACTGGCCACTTGTTATCAATCGCGATTATATACTGACACATATAATTATAAATTTATAAACAAAAGCGCAATATGCGCCGCACGGGGTTTGGCTCGCTAGTAGACCTGTAGACGCTTTTCGCTCAGTCAGTGTTTCCAACTTCAACCAACCCAACCCAACTACAACACAAGCATCGATCTCGGAAGTTGCTAGCTCGCGATACGAATGGAATGGAACGGAGAGGAGCAACGCTATTCGTTCGTTCACTTGGCTGCTAGTGACGTTACACATTCATTCAATGAAATAAAACGAAACGTTATTTAACTCGTTATTTTACATTATTTTAATAAAAATAATGTGTTTTACGTCTAAAATATTAGGATTATCAAATCAAAACTAAACAAGGCAGTCAGATTTTCGGTACAACATAAGGAACAAAACACACCTGAGCTGAATTCAGAAATTCATAGACAAAATGCTTAAGTTTGTCTACGGTTGCGGAAATTTGTCTATGGGCTCCGTACAAAAATCTGGCCTATAACCCCGAAGCACTTCGTTCATCGAATCGTCTATTGGCATCACTCTCTTTCGTATATGCGAGAGCGATAGAGACGAGACCATCGTTTTGTCGATTTTCGAACTTCGCAGTAGGCCCTCTGCTACTATAGACAAATTTCCGCAACCATAGACAAATTTCAGCATTTTGTCTATGAATTTCTTAATTCAGAACTGAATTCATCTCAAGTGTATGAGGTGCCTTACAAACAAAAATCAGCCGGAGAGCGGAAAAATCCGAATTACGGCTGAATTTTGTCTAAGGGTCCATACAACAATGGGGAACGCCAAAACTTATAAGGATCAAAACAGACCTAGCGGAATTCCTCGCTGAATTGCCAATTCATAGACAAAATGCTTAATTTTGTCTATGGTAGCGGAAATATGTCTATTCTAGCGGAAATTTGTCTATGGCTTCCATACAAAAAATCAGCTACCATAGACAAATTTCCGCTACCATAGACATTTTGTCTATGAATTGACTTAATTCCGCTGTGATTCTGCTATGTGTGTTGTGACCCTAAAAGCGGTATTACACATTGCAACCTGCAGGGCCCAATCTGTCAGGTTGGAAGGTGTAATTGAAGGTAGGGCCCGTAGGGAGCTGAAGGAGGGTTAGGAAGAGGCAGGGTACACAACAGATTGGGCCCTGCAGGTTGCAATGTGTAATACCGCTTTTAGGGTCAAAACAGCGGAAGTAGCGGAAATTTGTCTATGGTAGCAGATTTTTTGTATGCAAGCCATAGACAAATTTCCGCTACTTCCGCTAATTCCGCGAGGAATTCCGCTAGGTGTGTTGTTACCCTTATAGCCGTAAAGGCCGCTACAAACGTAAGCGACTAGTCACCTGCGATTTTTAATACATTGCGGTTTTTGATCCATCGATTGATTTCGTTGCACCTACCTAGACGGCAATGTCTCGAAATCGCACGCGAGTTTTGTGTCAAAATTGCGGCGATTGTAGAGGCCATAACAGACGATGATAAGCAATTCGATTCGGGCCGGACACGGACCGATAGACCCTGTTATTTGTAAGAGTGAGAGAGTAGACTGTGAGAGACTCTAACAAATAGCAGCGCCCTAAGGGTCAAAACAGACCTAGCGGATTTCCTCGCGGAATTAGCGGAAGTAGCGGAAATTTGTCTATGGTAGCAGATTTTTTGTATGGAAGCCATAGACAAATTTCCGCTACCATAGACAAATTTCCGCTACTTCCGCTAATTCCGCGAGGAATTCCGCTAGGTCTGTTTTGACCCTTATCGGTTCGTGGTCATATAATATCACCGTCTGTTACGTACGGCTATTAACTAGGTATGTACTTATAGGTACGAAAACCGTATACAGGGTGGATTTTCTTTTTGGGTCAGTGAGGGCAGCTACCAGATGCCGTGTTGCTACGTGAAAATGGTCTTAGAAGACCTTCCTTCTATTTCAAATTAATGAAGGATCGCATTTACAGATTTTGGAAAAAACATATAGGGTGCGAGAAAAGGGTCATTTTTGGCGAACTTTTTTTATGATGCCATTTGATCCCATTCCTATCCAGGATCAAAAGCTTGTATGGGACCAAAAAAAAATTTCCGGCTAGAAAAGCCACAAAACGAAGGAACACTTTTCCCATACATTTTGTACGAAAATGAAAACTTTAATTTTTTACATGCATTTTTTTATGCCAATCGATTTCATTCCTGTTCAGGATCAATAGTTTCCATGGGGTCAACTTACGGTAATGTACTAAACAGCCACAAATTGGAAGAAACTTTTTCCATACATTTACTATGGAGAAAATGTGAAATTTTATTGACATTTTCTAATCATGCTAATCAGTCCTGTTACGTTTAAGAACAATAATACTGCATCAGGACATCACAGTCAAATCATTCAAAATAACAAAAAACGGGGATCTTAAAAGCACAAATGTATGGAAAAAGTTTCTTCAATTTGTGGCTATTTGGTACATTACCGTAAGTTGACCCCATGGAAACTATTGATACTGAATAGGATTGGAATCGACTGCTATAAAAAAATTGCATGTTAAAAATAAAAGTTTTCATTTTCATACAAAATGTATGGGAAAATGTTTCCTCCATTTGTGGCTTTTCTAGCCGGAATTTTTTTTTGTTTACATACAAGCTTTTGATCCTGGATACCCATTCCTATCCAGGATCAAATGGCATCATAAAAAAAGTTCGCCAAAAATGACTTTTTTCTCGCACCCTGTATGTTTTTTCCAAAATCTTTAAATGCGTTCCTTCATTAATTTGAAATACAGGGAAGGTCTTCTAAGACCATTTTCACGTAGCAGCACGGGATCTGGTAGCTGCCCTCACTGACCCAAAAAGAAAATCCACCCTGTAACTGTATATACCCTAGCATACAGTCAAAAAGCTTTTCTTAAACGGCTATTAAACATTGCAACATGCAGGGCCCAATCTGTAAGGTTGGTAGGTGTATTAATTAAATGTAGGGCCCTTAGGGAGCTGAAGGAGGGGTTGGGAGAGGCAGAGTACACAACAGATTGGGCCCTGCAGGTTGCAATGTCTAATACCGGTTTTAGGCTAAAACCTTCCCTGTGGCGACTAACCTTAAGAGTATTTCAGAAATATTGGTGGATTTCTAGATTTCGGAGCAAATCGTGACAAACTACTATTGCCTGATTTAAAGCAAGAAATATTAAAACCTTTAACGGACATTCGGCTCAACATAAGTATTTTAGAAATTTACGCTATTTTTGACCTTTTTCAGAGGTTTGAAGGCCTGTTAGTCCTGTTACACTTGTACTAAGCTTCCTAATTGATTTATTAAGACAAATGTAACCGCATTTAGCAAGGAAGTTTCCTAAAAAGTAACCTAGTTAGGAAGCCAGGATTGTCTCAGAGTTAGCATCCTACCTAATAAAATAAAATGTAACATCGTTTAGTCAGCAGTCGACCTTAATGTCATCATCATCATCATCGGCCACAACATCTTGACAGAGGATTGTTGCAGTGTGTGGATTGGATCAGTTGGTGGTGCCGGTACATCGTCTTCTGTGGCTTAATAGTCCTATGGCAGCACGACATCTCTTGCCACATCTGTCACAAGTGAAACGTGAGTCAGGAGGAGCAGCAGTGCTGCGAAGCCTTTTCTGCCTTAGGTTGTCGAGCCAGCCTTCGTCATGCTTCGACACTCCGTCAGATATGTCACGGCTGCATGTCATAGACTTTTATTTATTCTGTTTATTGTGGGAATTATCCTAATTAGAATCCTAAATATATCTCCCAGTTAGGTACACTTGTCCTAGAATGCTAACTCTTTAAGTTACCAGTCAGTGACCATCCTAGCCTCCTAACTAGGTTACTTTTTAAGAAACTCATTGCTAAATGCGGTTACACTTGTCTAAATTTAGAAACTAACTCATTTAGGAAGCAAACTAGGACAAGTGTAACAGGACTTTTAGAGACTATACCATCGACTGTATTGGATTTGACATTTCTAAGCCTTTTTTCATTTCTAGCCAACGAGATTGTTTCTTTTGAAACGCCATCTGCGCATATTTTTGCGCGTTCATCCTCATTCCGCTCAAATGTGTGTTGCGCGCCTTTACTTTGACTTTTACTAGGTATTTATATTATAGTCTAGGAAATCAATCAGGATAAAAAGTATAATAGCGGTAGTTTATAAAAGGTTATTATTTTTTAAGCCAACTTCTACTTGAGGTCTAGAGACGATGTAGCATAGACTGTCCGGATTTGACATTTCCGAAATCAATAACATGCATGCATTTTTTTTACGACTGCAGCGCCACCTGCGCCTGCTTTACGCGTTTAACCTGTTCCTATTAAAAGTACGATTTACAATACGTGGGTTTTTATCTTCTTTCATTTACATAATTGTAACAATTAATTGTAACGGACCAAGTACTTACTCGTCATCCACGGGGGTGTAAGGGAAAGCAGTCTCTTGCAACTTTGGCGGGGGACTGCTCTCTGGCTCCTCTTGGAGGGGGCTCTCGTAGATCAGCGTCTCCACCATTGACCCCTTGGAGCTCCCGAAGGAAACCCTGCACAACACAAAACGGCATCAAAAGTTGTTATTCTTCATACATACCCACGGCACAAACGAGGGTGAAATCTGGCAAAACATAACAAACAAAATAAAACTGTTCTAGGAGAAGTCTACTAGTTGCCATATTTAAAAACTGGATGGCTGTCTCTAAATATGAGGGCCCGATTTGAGTTGAGAAATTAACACAGTGAATAAACTGGCGCTGGCAATAGAATATAAAGTATCTCTACAGACTATCTAGACTAGAATATAATCGTTATGTTCTACATAAATGATTAACATAAATATGTTTACACTGTTCGGATACAAATTGGTCTTTGCATTGGATCTTTTTTATAGAATGTTGAGTACAGGTATTTATTATAATTATTATATATGCATATAGAATTACATATAGAATGGATAAAATATATTGATCTTACACAATAAACTTGATAGTATGGGGGACCTTCTTGTGCATAAAAGAGGGAACTCAATATCCACAAGGGCACCACAAGGGCATGCGATGCGACTCGCCAATGTTGTCACAGGATAAGCGTTCGCATTGCATGCCGAGTCGCGGAGAGTTCTGCATTCGGATAAAGTAGGTGAGGGATTAGATAAACGCACTTCGGTCGAGTCAGCACAATCTAAATAAGTACCTAACAACGATTGAGTTCTGAATCAATCCAGACGTAGCCCGATATACGCCACAGACAGTCTAAGAGAATCCCACACATACGGCAAATAATATGATCTGAATCAATGAATTAGCATAAAGATGCAGTGCTGTGCGCAGAGGATAAAAACTTTGCTTAGTTCCAAACAGGATATTGTTTGGTTCCGAAACAAACAAACAAAGATGAATCCACGAAGAATTAATATGAAACAATGGGGGACCGTAGAGCTGGCGCTCACTTCTCCCAGCGTATTAATTAGCCTCTTATGGGGCCCACCCACTATCAGTCGGCCTGACGACATTGGCCTGTCAGTTGTTCGGAGATGGCAAATTTTTGTTCTAACTGACAGGCCGATATCGTCAGGCGGACTGATAGTCGGTGGGCCTACAGAGAGGTAATAGGGACCATGCCACAGGCGGACCTTTTGGACGGGGCATTCTTTTTATAATATTTGGATTTTTTTGTAGGTCGCTTTATTTTGACTAAGTATTTCTTAATTAGTTTTTATTTTTTTAAGTCTAACATTAATAACTTATTGTTATCTTTAATAATCCTTATTGTTAATAAACTTCAGAATATTTTATCCATGCCCAGAGAAATATTTATGTCAATGATTACAACTGTAGATTCAGGATTTATTCATGAACCAAAGATTCAGAGCAATTTATTATCAGGGCCATTATAGACAAAAACCTCTAAATCAGAAATTCAGATGTGTCTGTGACGCACTGATTTAGTTAAGAGGTTGCGACACTGCGTTCGGTAAGCGATTGCAATTACATTACACCTCGTGCCTAATTCAATATGCACCCCAGCTTTAAGGTGCTCCTCCGCTACCTACATTAGCAGAAACAGTGAATTTGACTCTCGTCTCGTCTCCTAATGTGATATAACGCTTGCGCGCAAGGTAGTTTAAACTAGGTATTAGGTAAGTACATATATCACAGGACGCAGTACCTACAGAGCGTCAATATGACGCTGTATACGCTGCGTTTGGCGTCAACCGTAGACCAAGGCCTCTACATAACCCTTATATTATTTTTGCAGTGTACGACAGAATATTACGTAGATATACAAAATTGAATAGGTAGGTACAGTCGACCAAGAAAGTGGTCTACCAATTACGTCGTGTCAAACTCAAATTTTTTGACAGATTTACACTGAGTTGTACCCCCCTGCCTCAACCGTAGAGTGGTAAACCACATTTTTGGTCGACCGTACGCGTAGTCGTTTACATATTTTGACATCGTGTTTGACTTGTACCTACACAGTGACGATGACGACGATGTGGAGGTATGGCCGGCATCTTAGAGCTTTAAACCAAGCGGAGTCCATTGACAGGCGGACGAATGAGTATGACCAGTGGTCATACTCATTGTATGGACTGCCGTTTATTTTACGTGGCTATTTTGACGTTTCGCATACATTTGACGTTCCCCTCCCCCACAAAAAACGGCAGACTTTTTCCGATAGAAATGAGAGCGCGTCTCGCATCCGGTTGGTTTGATTATCAAAGGCGCTAGTAGGCACTCCGCAGTCTACATATAAAACTTGGCGTGCTCTGACCAACTTTATGTATGTTTACTTATAATTAAAAACATTTATTTACATAACTAAATATACAGAGGTACTACAGTACAAATACTAAACTAAATTAATAACTACCTAGCTCAAATATAAACTAGGCCCTTGCGGCATTGTACCAAGGATGCTGGCGGCATTTCCTCGTTTAGTTGTATCGCAATACTGATACGCTGTGCGAGGAAACCGCCAGCTCTTCGGTCACCAATTACATCAACCAGACGCTTTGCGATATCTGCAAAAAACTTGTGTGCGCTGGGACCCCATGGACCTAGAGTTTCAACTCCAAAAGGTACAAAATGGTACTCTCTACCGACACTTTTATATTTGTTACGTTTTGAAATTTCGGCGCTTTCCGCCGCTGCGCCCGCTTTTACGTTAGTCCTGTTTACTTATATATATAAAAAAAACTATAAGTCATTTTGACATGCGTGCCTAGATTGTGTCAGTTTAAGCCGAGATTGGTATATATAAATTTATAATTATTTTCAACTTCACGTAAGTACGTTTTTGAACTGGTATTTACTGTATCATCTATTAATCATCATAATCAGTGCAGGTTTTAATGTTATAATTAGTACCTATTTAATACCTATATCGGTTGTGTATCATCTTGTTCTTATTTACTCCATGGTGGAATATCTTGTAGGTACTTGTATCATGCTTTGCTCTAAATGTAGGTAAGGTAAGGTGATACTATACTTACCTACTAACTTTTTACAGTTGCGTAGGTTTAGCTACTACAGTTAATACGTCTTAATTAATATTCTAACTTCTATAGTGCTTGTATAACTAAATTGTGTAGAACCCTACCCAAAATCAAAATATCGAGAAGGACCATAGAAGAACAAATTTAATGTCTTCGTTTTAAAGACATCAATTTGGGTCGGGGTGGTTTAGTAAAAACTTTAATTAGAAATACTTACGAATTAATAAATGACACAACAGGTAAACTAAAGAGTCGACATTTTATAGCAAGTAATACCCGTACACGCACCTATATCATCTATAAATACCTATTACTAATCAATGTAATTAAACTTATTATTTAGTTTTAATAATGAAATGTGTTTTTTTTTGTATTTATGTGAACTTTCTGGAATAAGTATATGTTTTATCAATATAACTACGCAATAGAATATAACTATCACAGTTGACCTTAGCGGCTTCTTATAGGTTGAAAACATCACTATCTTTAATCGGTACCTACTTACTTCAAACAATGTAGTGATTCTTAAGTTTGTTAATTCCGTCACCTAAGCTCCTACATATATTTTAGGAAGGGGTAGGTAGGTTAGATAAGGTGACTGTGATATTTCGTTTTTCCCCGCATTTCAGTTTTACGTCCACACTTATTTTTATATTTATATTCAAGTTTTTCCCAAAATAAAAGATTGAATAGGGAATAAACTATATATATTTTAGGAAGGGGTAGGTAGGTTAGATAAGGTGACGGTGATAGTTTTTCGTTTTTCCCCACATTTCAGTTCGTCCACACTTATTTTAATATTTATATTCAAGTTTTTCCCAACATAAAAGATTGAATAGGGAATAAACTATAATTTGATCGTATATTGTTTTACCATTATATTAGCAGCAATTTAATCAGGTGCGCTGGGCGGGGAAATAGCGCAATCACCCTACAATTTGTTTCTTTTAATGTTTGCTCTTAAAATCGTCAGACCCCGCGAAGGATGCAGGCGGCTGGATTATAGTTAAGCCTGTATTTTGCTTAAATTGTATACAAAGCTGACGGGTTTTCGATGAGGAGGAGTATGAATGAATGAAATGGGTAATTAATGATATCGATGAACTAAGTGCCGTTAAACTTTTTAAGTAAAAAAATGACTAGGTACCTCTATATTGGTGGCGAGTTTACAAAATGAAGTCATCAGTCCTTTCTTTTTTGATGGGGTCCACGAGGATACACAATGTAGTAAGTAGTCAATTCGGAGGCTATGGCGGATGATTTCATGGTTGACATATTGCATGGTCAGTAGTCATATCATAAGCATTTTGTAACCTAATTCCCAATCAGCTGCTGTTTTACTCCTGCGACTCCTACTTATGGCCTCTACAATCGGTGCAATTTTGACACAAAACTCGGGAACGATTTCGAAACATTGCCGTCTAGGTAGGTGCACTGGTGCAACGAAATCAATCGATGGGTCAAAAACCGCAATGTATTAAAAATAGCAGGTGACTAGTGGCTTACGTTTGTAGAGGCCTTTACGAGACCATTTAACCAAAAGAACAGAAAGAGGTAGGAGTTTCCTAATGTAGATATGTCATGGAAAAAACTACATGATTGATTAAGAGTCCGGTAACGATTTGAATACGAAAATCGCTAAAAATGACATTATGCATATGAATTGCATTTGGTAAGATAGGTTGATGATAGTCTTGTTATTGCAAAAAAAGTACTTTAGGTCGACATATAGTAATATTTAATACCTTAAAACTCAATTCTTACAGAGCTTGTTTAGTGAGGACATTGATACAAGCAATTTTGTCGTATGATTTTTAATTATTATTTGTTATGGACCCTAATATGTTTTGTACTATCTGAATAAAGCATGAAGTGAAGTTTGTTTTTGTATTTTTATATTTGTAAAATACTTTAATATCTTCCCAAAAATATCACCTAAACTTCGGCAATTTTTAGCAAAATTGCTCTAGCAAAACGTACTCTCCCTTAAAAAATATATATGAAAATGAAAAAAACTGTTACATTTATTCATCAGGCGACTCATTTTCCAATGTATTTATATATTTTGCGTACTTGTATAACTTAATTATAATCAATAAAAACCTTATTCTTTTCACCTCTTCAAGCAAAAATCGCGAGACTGGTGTTAGATTAGGGTGAATTATTTATAAATGAAGCATAAAATTAAAAAATTCGTTGTATTTATTCCATCCAAAAAGAAACGATTTTTCATAATATGTACACACAATTATAAAGGTTATGTTAGTTACTGCAAAATAGCATCAAAAAGTTGAACGAAATCGAAAAAAAAGTTTACCGGACTCTTAACTTCACATGCAAACATCATTTAGGTAGACAAATAAAATTCTTTAAGACTGTTTTTTTTTAATATTTTGACCAAGGAGCGTTTCACTTATTAAGTTATTACCTACCTCTCTCTCCCCCCAGAAAAAGGTCATTTTTTTTCTTAAATTGCTACTGACAAATTTATTTCGCCTGACTGACCAATTATTACTACAAGCAAGTATATTAAATACTTAAGTATCTATTCTGTGATCCAGTGGTGGCGTTCATTATCGTTGCTGGCATCTGTTAGTAAAAGTGTACCTATTTATACTTGACCGATTTTCATAACTTTCTAAGACCCGAATCCAGAGCCTTTTAAGGCCGTCACGTAATTTTAACATCATTTTGTCCGTGTGACAGACTGACGGCTAATGGAAAGCTACTAAACATTGTTTATTATGCGCTACCTACTTTGACAAAGTCTGGCCATGCATGAGTTCATCCGAGGAGACTAATCCTAATATTGGGCGCTTTTTATTACCGTGGGCGTCGACGATTAGCGACAAATTTTACCGTCACGATGTTGCAAGTGAGCCAATGTATGAAATTGTATGCAACCAGACTATTTTAACTACTACCTAATATCGTCAGGTGACAAGCAAAACTCACTAAGTACCTTAAGTTACCTCAAGTTCATAGCCATAATGAACCATACTGGCAACATAACAAGGTTGATATTCGTTTATAATTTGTGAGTTTTGCTTGTCATTTGACAATATGTATTACGCAGCTGAAGTTGTTGGCATAGGGTTAGGAAAATAATAATGGTTTTGTACTGTTTTAACAACCTTTTGAACGCCAAGCATCGGTCGGAAAAACCGTGCCCTCAGCGCTACCGCTGAGGGCATGACTTTCCGTGCGCGTGATTTGACGTCATTGGCGGTCAATGGGTTAAAATGAGCATGAGATAGGTAGCTACACAAATGTAATGGCTCCTCTACATGATGGATCATCAAGTCATCATAGGGACGCAGCTATGTGTTAGAGGGAGCTAGCGATATTGCGATCTCGTTTCGTCGTATAGCTGCGTCCCTATGATGGCCCATCATGTAGAGCCAGCCTAACAAAATGTGTAAGCAGTCAGCTAAGCGTCTCTTTATCAAGCGTCTCTGGTAAAAATGTGCGTGTATATTGTTCTGTGATGTGAGAGACAATTAGAATGTGATTTGTGATTAACTTCCTAATAAAAACGTGTGGAGGAATTGGGTTCTGAGTAAGCCAGTTAACAGGCACCTTCTTAATCGACTTAAGCTTTTGAGTGTCTTATAAACTGGCACCTATAATCGTAAATTATACAATAACATGCATCAGTTAATTGAAGTATAAAAGAAAATTTACAAGTATTTTCAATCTAACGTGCCTTTTAACAAACGGTTTACTTCCAATTACTCGTACCTACATGATGAAACTAAGACACTTTTCTCACGGGACTCGTTATGACATTTAATATGGTTCTCCTACTTATACGATTCTTAGTGCACATTCACTCATACCTACAACATATTAGTTTCGTAACGTAGTATAATATAAGTTAAAAAGTTATTACCTAGTGTCAAAATGTCCGATGCTAATGCTATTTCCCTTATCTCGAGCATTGTGTAGGGTATCACTACATAGTATAAGGGTCACCACACACCTAGCGGTTTTCCTCGCGGAATTAGCGGAAGTAGCGGAAGTTTGTCTATGGTAGCGGAAATTTGTCTATGGTAGCAGATTTTTTGCATGGAAGCCATAGACAAATTTCCGCTACCATAGACAAGTTAAGCATTTTGTCTATGAATTTCCGCTACTTCCGCTAATTCCGCGAGGAAAACCGCTAGGTGTGTGGTGACCCTAAAACAAGGTCGCTTCCGCTGTCTGTCTGTAGGTATGTATGCATATATCTTTAAAACCACGCAACGGATTTTGGTGAGATTTTTTTTAATAGATAGAGTGATACCCGAGGTAGGTTTATATGTATAATAATTACACCCGTGCGTAGCCGGGGCGGGCCACTAGTATAATTATATGTATATCGATCGACTATCGTTAATATAACTATCGGTAGGTATCAAAATTTTGGTAAGTAACTATAACATTTTCATGACAGTGGCCAAATAAAATTGCATCAGTAGTTTAACATTCATTGGTCATTACCATGATGTTATCATTTTAAACTAGAGTATACTCTTCGGTCACAAAGTGAGGCCGAAAGAGAGGGTTATCTAGGACAGGACACTGCGTGTCTCATTTTGACTAAGGTAATAACTAATAACTTCATGAGACAATCAAAATGTCAATATGACATGATGAAACGACTGTTTTGCTCGGTAATAAAATAAATCAGGTTCAGCTGTTAGCGAAATAGAGTAAGAGTAATGTGTTGTTTCTCTCTTGGTCCGTGGTCATTAGGTACTCGTTAGAGTCTGTCCGGAAAGAAAAGTGTCGTGAGACTCGCGAGGAAGCTCATACATTTACGACACTTTTCTTTCGGGACAGATTCTAAATGGGGAATGCATCCATGGCTCATCCCACACTTGAGCTGAATTTAGCTGAGTGTGGTATAATGTTGTACATTATAACATCTGCAGTATGGGATTATTATAACATTTTTGACAATTAGGCAGTATTATAATAATTTTTATTATAAGAGTTTGCCTTAATTTATTGACGTTTTGGTTCTGGTACTTACAATGGACATTTTGGGACATAGGGACATAGAGGGCATATTGGCACAACTTACTATCTGTGTTTTTAGGGTTCCGTAGCCAAAATGGCAAAAACGGAACCCTTATAGTTTCGCCATAAGTATCCGTCCGTCCGTCCGTCCGTCCGTCCGCGGTCTAGCTCAGTGACCGTTAGCACTAGAAAGCTGGAATTTGGTTTGAATATGTGCATTAACCAAGCCGACAAAATGGTAGAATAAAAACGCGAAAAATATATTTTGTTAGGGTACCTCCCGTACACGTGAAGTGGGGGGTGAATTTTTTTTTCGTTCCAACCAAGCTGTGTGGGGTATCGTTGGATAGGTCTTTTAAAAAGAATTAGGGTCTTTTAAAACAGTTTTTGGATAAAACTAATACTCTCGGAATTAATAGCTCCGAAAGTTTAAAACAGGGCGTCCCCCCGCCCCCATCTAACTTTTGAATCGTGGGTCCTAAAATTTTGATAAAATTCATGAAACTGAGGCCTAATGAGTACCTTCAATGAAAACTATATTGAAATAAATCGGTTTAGCCGTTTTTGAGTTATCATTCAAAAACCCATAGTGAAAGGACGTAAGTAAAAATGACGTAAGCGTCGCCAAATTTCCCGTAAGAAACGACCTTTTGAATTAATGGTCTCAGTTTACGGAACTCTACACTGAGCATGACTCTTGGTAGTGCTCTCCCTTATGGGAACATAGTTCAGAGCTGGATACGGTTACCTTCTTTTAGTATGTTGTTGGGTACGACACCAGAACCCTAAAACTGCCGAGAGACGGGGACGTCGATGAATGTCTCTCGAGTAATGACGTCATAAAAATGGCTGCCGCTTCGTTACGAAAAGTGTAAATTTCATCCAAACTGTGCATTGCACCTATACGTGTGTAGTATCAAACGAAAGAAGATTAAATGTGCTATATTGTTGTAATACATTATATACTACTGTATATTACAGTTTGACAGCTATAAACGAAAACCCAAAATCAGGCTAAAAAATAATTCGGATATTTGCATTTTACAACAAAATTATAAGTCCAACTTTAAAGCCGAGTACTACAATAACAAAACAGGCTATTTAAGCTATACGTTGCTATAAAAATTATTAAAATCTGGTAATAATTGTGGCAGCTATGTTAAAAAACATGTCGGCACTGCCGAGTTATTTCCTTAGAGTGAAAAAATAACAATTTTCACAATTTACAGAATATCCGCAGAAGCTTCGAGTATATTGTTGGTCAAATAATTTGGAGCCCCTAAATGTCGGAAAAATATCTCTATAGTGACTGAGGTCCAAATAATGACGTCATGAACGTGACCGCTACCGAAATTTGTAAAACATAAATTAAAGCTATACCATGACACATACACACATGTGTGTAGCATCGATCGAAAGCTTATTGAATTTACTACAATACATACATACATTATTTGTAAAAATAATGTATACTTTAGGAGTTGTTGACAAAATAAAATATTCTTTTAGGAAAATAAAATGTATATGTTAATTCTGTGGCCAAATAAAATACAATACACTAATGTTTTGTATAGCATTAAAAACACCAACTATTCAGCTTTAAAACATAGTTTGAATTTATAAAATTTGATAAGAACTATAAAAGTTGTGCTTACAACTCTAAAGCACACTAACTATTTTACCTACAATGCACTCATACTATGAGAAGCTTGGGCCTAATTATTGACTAGTTTTTTTCAAAATTTTGTAAGGATTTAGGGTTCCTTGTCATTAAAGTAAATAAAAAAATCGGCCAAGTGCGAGTTGACTCGCGCTCCGAGGGTTCCATATCCATCACACAATTTTAACAATTTGTATTTTCAAGACCAACTTACGCTTGACCGCAGACTTATTAGTGTTTTTTTCTGTAATGTACAGGTAAAGAACTATATTACGTATTTTTTTCTAAAATGTAGGTTCGTCGGTTTGCGGGGGACGGAGAGCAATGGAAAATTTTCGCCTTATTTCTTAAATAACTTCAAAACTATTAAAATTTAAATTATAACAGTTATATATTTGTAGTTTTCACATCAAATCCTTTCATTTGATATATAACAAGGTATAGTTTGTAAGTAATTTAAGAAATAAGGCAAAAAATTTCCATTGCTCTCTGTCCCCCGGAAACCGACGAACCTACATTTTAGAAAAAAATACGTAATATAGTTCTTTACCTGTACATTACAGAAAAAAACACTAATAAGTCTGCGGTCAAGCGTAAGTTGGTCTTAAAAATACAAATTGTTAAAATTGTGTGATGTATATGGAACCCTCGGAGCGTGAGTCAACTCGCACTTGGCCGATTTTTTTATTTACTTTAATGACAAGGAACCCTAAATCCTTACAAAATTTAGAAAAATTAGTCAATAATTAGGCCCAAGCTTCTCATAGTATGAGTGCATTGTAGGTAAAATAGTTAGTGTGCTTTAGAGTTGTAAGCACAACTTTTATAGTTCTTATCAAATCTTATAAATTCAAACTATGTTTTAAAGCTGAATAGTTGGTGTTTTCAATGCTATACAAAGCATTGGTGTATTGTATTTTATTTGGCCACAGAATTAACATATACATTTTATTTTCCTAAAAGAATATTTTCACCTCACTAGCTCGGAAAGCCCTTTTTGTTTGTTTAATATCTATTGTGAAAATCGCTTTTTATCCACATGTGGTGAAAGAGTTTTGACATAAGTGACAAGTGGCTTAAGTGACATTTGACAGCTAACAAAACGTAAAACGTTAAAAGTGCAGAATTTTTAACATCGCAATTAATGAATTGCATCGAGTAAAAACACTAAATATAGTCTTAGAACTTTATTTTAATTCATAAATATCAGCATTCAACATTAATCTTTATTCTTTTTGTAAAAACGGATAAAATGTTCTGACAGCCCAATAAGTCTACGTACGAACGAAACGCATCTCACATTTAATAAAACCTTTTACGTCAAAACTTTTCATTTCAATTCATCCATCATATCAACATTAAATATTCGCATGTTTTTCTAGGTTGTTTTGTTAAAAATGAGTGATTCGAGTGATGAAGAAGTATTAACACCTGAGGAATTACGGGAAACCGAGCAAAATGCACCCTTTTTCTTATTTTCCTCGCTGTAGTGAGGTGAAAAGTTTTGTGTTATACACGGGTGAAAGTTATTTTACGTCTCGTGTATTAAAGCACTCGCTACGCTCAGGATTCTATTTTTGAACCACTCGCTTCGCTCGTGGTCAATAATAGAATCCTTTCGCTAGCTCGTGTTTCAAATAACACTCGCCCGTAAAATACAACTTTCACCCCTTGTATAACAAATAACTATTTATTTTGTCAACAACTCCTAAAGTATACATTATTTTCACAAATAATGTATGTATGTATTGTAGTAAATTCAATAAGCTTTCGATCGATGCTACACACATGTGTGTATGTGTCATGGTATAGCTTTAATTTATGTTTTACAAATTTCGGTAGCGGTCACGTTCATGACGTCATTATTTGGACCTCAGTCACTATAGAGATATTTTTCCGACATTTAGGGGCTCCAAATTATTTGACCAACAATATACTCGAAGCTTCTGCGGATATTCTGTAAATTGTGAAAATTGTTATTTTTTCACTCTAAGGAAATAACTCGGCAGTGCCGACATGTTTTTTAACATAGCTGCCACAATTATTACCAGATTTTAATAATTTTTATAGCAATGTATAGCTTAAATAGCCTGTTTTGTTATTGTAGTACTCGGCTTTAAAGTTGGACTTATAATTTTGTTGTAAAATGCAAATATCCGAATTATTTTTTAGCCTGATTTTGGGTTTTCGTTTATAGCTGTCAAACTGTAATATACAGTAGTATATAATGTATTACAACAATATAGCACATTTAATCTTCTTTCGTTTGATACTACACAAGTATAGGTGCAATGCACAGTTTGGATGAAATTTATACTTTTCGCAACAAAGCGGCAGCCATTTTGATGACGTCATTACACGGGAGACATTCATCGACGTCCCCGTCTCTCGGCAGTTTTGGGGTCCTAGTGTCGTGCCCAACAACATACTAAAAGTTGGTAACCGTATCCAGATCTGAACTATCACTTAGGCCCTCTCCCATAACGGAGGGGACTATGGCCGGTTATTTCCTCAATGAGATAGAAACAGTCGTATTTATTTTCAGAATATTTACCACACTGACAACCTTTGATTTACAGGACGCACCAAAATGGCGAAAGAGGGGGGTGGCCGCGCAGGCGCACTGAAGTACGACTCCAACACGGAGGCGTTCCAGATGCGGGCGCAGTGGAAGAAGCAGGACATCTGCCGCAAACTGTGGCACAAGCGCTGGAGCTGGCTTTTAGACGAAAGGATGTAAGCACCATCTATACTACTATTCGTATTTCCTCTACCTATATGTCTCTCTCTGCTCTCTCTTCCTCTACCAGGTCTCCATAGCGTTAAAACATTTCCTAACTCTTTAGAGAAAAAGAAAAGATAAACTAAACAAAAAAATTTATGATATAACCTCAGTTTACCAGTAAATTCTGTTCTGTATCTTTAGGTATTTAAATAAAAGTAAACAAACAATTTGTACATTTTCGGGTAGTTATAACATTTATTGGTTAACCAACCAAAAAGAGTATTATATAACTAAATACAAAAACGCCTGATCTTCACTGACCTACATTATTTGATCATGTAATGTTTTAAGGACCCATTTTTAACTGGCTTAAGGACCCATTTGAGGGTAGATTTTGTTTACTTTTATTTAAATACCTAAAGATACAGACATACAATCGCTCGCCGTGCAATTGTTAGTATTGTTACGGATCTCAATAAAATCCCCTCACCATGCAGTCGAAATTATCATTGGCACATCTAAAGTAGGGCAAAGAGCCTTTAGCGTGGGGCGAGAATTTGGGGCGCGCCGACTAGACAGGACGAAGTCGCGGGTTCGAACCTAAATATGGTGTACGACACGAGTATGAAAATATCGTGTATGGCTTTCGTGATAAGAAATATGCGCTCGTCAAGGATTGTTTTACCTAATTTAAATACTTACTATTGTTCGTTGAGTTTTTTGTCACGCGTAACATTGACATGACAATAATATAGCCTTGACTTGACAAAAAAAATTTAGGCTGGTAGGTATAACTCAGAGATCAGCAATGCGAATGTGCGAGCGCTAGAACTAGATATGTTGTTTAACCTAAGACCCTAATAAGATGCGTGTATCACTCTTGCATTTTAGGCCCTGTTAGCGCCGGTGTGAGTTTGAGATTTGCGGAGTTAACATTATCATAAAATGGATTCGAAACACCATTTTGTGACATATACAGGGTGGGCACAAGGAAACCGACAGATCTTAACCACGCATTTCTGAGACCAAAAGGAGTAAAAAACGTTATGTGACATTAGGTGAATTTCGCCAAAAAAAAATATTTTCTTTTATTTCAATTTATCGAACGTTTTGTGCACATGAAAAGTAAATGTTTTTAATAAAAAGATCGCCAAAACGAAATGATACATTTTTTTTCAAAAAGAAATAGTTTATGCAAAGTAATATTCCTTGTGTATTTGATATGCGTCAATAAGGATGTGTAAACTATGCCGAATAATGGCAACAACGCTATCAAAAAGGCGTTTTGTGCTGAGTACCTAATAATAAACAATATTTTTTTTAATGACATTAACTCTGAAACTAGGCATATTCCAGAAAAATTTAAAGAACATTTTAGTCTCTAAATATGATCAGGATTACACTGTTAAAGTCTGTCGGTTTCCCTGTGCCCACCCTGTATAGGTGCAATAATTAAGGAAATACGGAATGGTAACATCGTATATGTTCAATGTTCATTAACGCGTATTATATCAAAACTACAATAATCTTAGAATTATTTGAAAATGCAGTACAAAGGGGGCAATAGTGACGTGTCACATTGATTGGCAGCATGTCGATATGAGATACATGTAGGTACGATCCAGAGGCGATTTTTATGAATCTCGTGTCATGTTTCTTGGTCCTATTTTCAGTTTAAGCTGAGGGTGGTCAAAAACTGAAAAAAATGGGTCACGTAGTTTGGGTACGTTCCCTAAGGTCGTGCTTGTTTTAAACTCCGTGAGAAAAGTCAACCTTAGCGATCGTTAGATCTCGCAGAAACTTTTGTCTAAAGTGGTAGACCACTTTCTTGGTCGACTGTACAGTCGCCATCAGATATAGCGGAGCGGCCAAGGTGGTCACAAATATCTGAACAACGCCTCTATTGTCAAGGCGATAAAGTGCATGTTCAGATATTTTTGAGTACCTTGGCCGCTCCGATATATTTGATGGCGACTGTACCTACCTATAATGTGGTAAATTGTATACGATAAGCATAAACCGGTCTTGATTTTTGTAACAACGACTTAAATATACCCACAATTTAATATTTTATGGAGGGAAACGAGCACAGGTAAAGCTGACATATACAGGATGGATTTTCTTTTTGGGTCAGTGAGGGCAGCTACCAGATCCCGTGCTGCTACGTGTAGATGGTGTCAGAAGACCTTCCCTCAACTTCAAATTAATGAAGGATCGCCTTTAGAAATTTTGGGAAAAACATACCTACAGGCCATACAGGTTGCCATTTTGATGCCATTCGATCCCATTCCTATCAAGGATCAAAAGCTCGAATGGCACGTTAAAAAAAATTCCAGCTAGAAAAGCCTCAAATCGCGGAAATCTTTTCCCAATATTTCCCATACATTAATGTATGAAAATGAAAACTTTAATTTTTCACATGCATTTTTTTTATGCCAATAGCGGTCAGTAATAATGTCATTATTTCTGTACCCGTCCTTTTCTATTATATGAAGAAGAGAAGGATGGGTACAGAAATAATGACATTATTACTGACAGTGTCTGGACCGCTAATCGATTCCATTCCTAATCAGTATCAATAGTTTCCATGGGGTCAACTTACGGTAATGTACCAAACAGCCACTAAATGAAGAAACTTTTGAGAAAGAATTTTTTTTTAAACTAAGGGCTGATTTTGGCCTACCTTTTCCCCATAAACGGTCGTAAAAGTACTCAACCGGGTGAAAATATGGAAAGCCGGTGGGTATCGAGTTCTCGGGACGCTCCGCTACTGATATATACCTATGTATGTACTTATTAAACATTACCAGAGAAATGGTTTTCTTCTAGACGGCCGCAGTCCGCACCGCACCCATAGATTGCCTAGATTGCATGAACACCCCTCAATTGCTTCAGACCCCTCGCCAGTCGCCACCCTCCCAGCCCAAGCCCAGGTGCCTCCGACACCCGGGGTATTCTAATTTACGTTAGCACACGTTTTGTTGCCAAAAAATATATCTGTATATTAATCGGGTTATTAAAGAAACAGCCAATTATACAAGGTGTAACAAAAATAGTGGTGATCCTTTAAAGGGCATAATTGGTATCGTATTCTAATTACGAAAAAGTAAGTTTTTTTTTTGCGCGAAATAAAATTTTGGTTTAGTATGGAGGGTCGGCCGGCTAGGCCCAGGGATGTCACGAATGTCGCTTTTCTCACATTCGCGAATGCGAATGCGAATATTCAGGATGCGAATGTCCGAATGCGAAATACGAATGTTAGGGAGTAGATTCAAAAAGTTAATCTTGCTTATCATTTTTATGCTTATGTAGTTCATAAATACAGAAGGAGGAGTCCTATAATATTATTGATCAAAAGGAGACAAGTGATACCGTCGTTTTCACTTCCTGTGTATGATCAAGCATAGGTATATGACCATCGGCCGGGTCAGCGCGGTCAAAAAAGGATGCGTTCCGCCCACATTCGCATTCGGAAAATATTCGCATCATTTCATGCAAATGCGAATGTTGATAGGAATGTCAAAAATGATGCTAATATTCGCATTATACGAATGCGAATATTCGTGACATCCCTAGCTAGGACCACCAGTCCCATAGAAAAAAAAAATTTTGCGTCCAAAAATTCTTGCTCTTACTTTTTCTTAGTCGTAATACGATACCAATTATGCCCTTAAACGGATCACCAATTCACCAGTATTTTTATTACACCCTGTATTAGGTATATAATAAATAAAGCAGTCGCATTTCAATCAAAATACGCCCATTGACAAGGGCTAAGTTTTCCACAATTAAGTACCATACGTAAGTATGGAAAGTCTTATTATGGCCAACGCCAAAAATAATAGTTTATACCCAATTGATGGTAGGTACCTAGTAAGTCTTTCAGGATCTATAGTACACACACGAAACTCATCGTGTTATTAATAATAGCGAATGCCAATATAAAACATTAGATCATTCTACTGGCCATATTCCAACTGAATGTCAAGCAGTGTATGTTTCGTCAACTCTCGATGCGTACATAGTACACACTACACAAGTACACAGTCCGCTTATAAGGCGACCTGACGAGTTCAACTAGCGCCATGATCGGTGACTTAACCCTATTAGAACCATGTGCATAAGTCTTCTTCGCTTGTATTAGCAGGAATAAGATTAGCTTTGTAGATAGATGTTCATTTAAGTAGAAATAGTTGTCTAGGTGCATCTATTTATCCGCCTACGCTGCGCCGCGAGGGGGGCGACATCTAAGTGGTGGGAGTGTTCAGTACGGAAATTAAATTGACTATCATAAACAAACCTAGGTAGAGTAGGTAGGCAGCTAACAATGTTATTGTGGATTCAATGTCAATGGCAATGGCGTGCAAATGAGGTTGGCTTAAATGTCATGATCATATATCTGTTTCAATCATCATCATGTTAGGTGAGGTATCCTACACCATAAGCGCATTTATCAAATACGTATAACTCTTGTTAACTTACTGTTCTGTGAAACTCTAGCCAAGCCCAAGCAGAAAGAGACGCCGCTAAAAAGGAGGTGGCGAATGTGCTGTCTCACGTCATGGCAAAAGAAGAAACGACCAAGACACTGAAACCAGTCCCAGTCACTTCCACCGGGACCATCGGCTGGCTTGCGGCCAAGTTCGTCATTATGATTTATTTAACTACTTACTCAGTTTTGATAACATTTAAAGAGTAATCCTTTCGTAATGGGTATAGGTGCATTAGTAATATCAGACAACAGCAGCAGTTTTGAAGCATCCGCACAATACAAACTGAACCCTTAGTGTAATCGATTCACTAATGTAACGTAACGATTGCGTTTGCGTTAGGTCTTAATTTGTATGGAATTTTTGGTTGGTGAGGAATTTTTAACACAGCACACCAAGCGGAACGTATCGAAAACTAAACCACCGAGTATCTATGAAGTAAGTATCTCTACTCGGTGATTTAGTTTTCGATATGTTCCGCTTGGTGTGGTGTGTTAGGCTGGCTCTTCATGATGGGCCATCATAGGGACGCAGCTATACGACGGAACGAGATGGCAATATCGTTAGCTCCCTCTAACGCATAGCTGCGTCCCTATGATGGCCCATCATGTAGAGGCGTCATTAAAAATCTCATACAAATTAAGACCTAACGCAAACGTAATCGTTACGTTACGTTAGTGAAACGATTACACTAAGGGTTCTGAATGCATAGTTTTGCGACGCCAACGAGGTTTTTAATCGATGTCTGTCAAAGTAAGGCACGCTTTCAAGTTTCGCATGAAAGCGTCCTTTTGAAAACATGTCGCCCGGACCCGCGAATGCGCTCCTCATCCAAGCTCCAAGCCTCTACTTTACGGGAAAGGACATTTTGCACCGAGGCTAAGATTAGATACGAAATGAACTCCGTATGCCACCGTTCAATAGACTGAGCTGAAATACTGTACCCTGTAAACTCTGAGGTATGCAGATATATCTATGTACTTATAAAGAGCCTTAAAAAAACAAAATATGTAGGTACAGTCTAATAAAAGAACGTGCCTCGAGCTTGGCAGATAGATTAGAACGCACTATACACTTTTATAACTTACGATTATGTGGGCATCTTGGGCATTTTGGTGTTTAACTATTTTACGACCAATTATACCTAATATTTGGACGTGTAAGCGTAAGCGCCACCTAGCCAAGCTGCTAAACTTTTAGCACGATTTTTTCTTAGACTATACTTACGCCTCTATTACTCCATTCTCTTTGCTGATAAGTCTTATCACTTCAGATTTTCCAGTTGCCGGTTTAATAACGAATGTAATGTATAGCTCGCTTCAGCCTTACGTAATATTCTTTGCTTGAAAAATGACAAGATCTGAACTTTAATAGGAACCTAGTAATCTTTTCTCAAAGATACTCGATTACTAAGTTTAAATATGTAGACCCTTTTTAGGGTTCCGTAATTATATTAGGTTGCTTTATTAATTATTACAGAGGAGGCAATGACATTGTTTGGCGTTTTCAGGCCGGACTGCCAGTTGGAAATTTACACTTCGTGGCTTTCGAAAATACCTCTAAGACTTCCTGACGCCTGGGATAACAAAAAATATCTTGGACTAAAAAAGGCTGAACATGAATAAGTTTTCGTACATTATTTTCTTTACTTTTTACTCAGTAAACTCTGTAATTCGCCTAATAATAGACAGACTATGTTGGTCAATACAACTACCGGCTATTAAGAAAACTTCTGTTTAATTGATTGATCCACTTTACAGCGAACTCGTTGCCATAGCTCTATCTTTCATCCAATTTAGCTGCACAGCGATAGCCTTACCGATAACGTCGTTTTATTTCTTCTGTGGCTGTAGGTAGGTTGGTACTCTTATTTCAAGAGGGATCGATTTCACTAAGTGTAAGTAATAACATGTTAATCATAAATCATAATAATTTGCTGTTATTTAGTAATAGCTGTATATTACCTAAGCAGATTTACGTATAGTGAAATAGCAATTTGGCTGTAATGTTTAAACATTTTGGATAATTCGTCCTATTATTGCATGACTACAGTGACTAGGTACTTACTGCAGCAAATATATTTCAGGTACCTACATACATCCATTTTGCACGGTGATGCCGTTGCTAATAATATTTTATCAATAAAACCTATTTAGGTAAGTAACAATTGTGTGGAACACATCACATTATATCAGCACAATCTTTTTTTAACTGTATTGCAGAATATTTACTTTAAATGTATTTTGTTTGGTAGTAGACCCATTTTTTCGTTAGCATTTAATAACGTATGACTATTACAAGGAAAATCAAGGAAACACGATAACCTGATACACAGTTCATCAAATGCATGGTTATTATTGTTATTAATTAAAGATGATCACCGTGAGACTGACGAATTAAAGTCGCTGTGTTTTTGAACGTGAGTGAAAAATAAGCATTGTGTAGCAACCAGTTCATCCGAAGAATAATAATAACATAGATAAGTTTTCCACCTTCCGATATTTCGCAGACCTTTATGCTATAGGTGTTATTAGTATAACCTATTAGATATACGAGTAAATTTAAATACTAAACAAAAAGCCTTTCTTTGAACAATAACGTAGGTAAATATGTAGTGGGCAGACAGTGGGCTGTATATGTAAGTATAGCGTTCATACAATTGAGTGACTTACCTCTTGAGAGAGGTGTGCTTGGTGCCGTTAGCGAGCAGCTTGTGCTTGGGCTTGTCGTGGGCGCCCGTGGGCGTGGAGGAGGACAGCGTGAGGTCGCTGGCGAACGAGCTGGTGGAGGAGTCCTTGGAGATGGCGGTCTTGAGCGCGCGCCGCGCTGCCGACTCGGGGCTGCCGGGCGCCGCTGCCAGCTCCAGCGCCAGCCGCGCCTTGCCCGCGGGCGCCACCGGCGGCTTCTGCTCCACTGGCACCATGTATGACAGCATCGCTGCCTCTAATTAACTCCTAACATTTTACGCATTCCTCTTTAATAATCCGTCTATCGAAGTCATACCATTATCAGTCTTAAGTTTCACTTCATTCACTAGTTAGAACTCTGTTCGTACGCTATTGAGATCTGAAACAAAGTTAAATATCAGTAGGTAGGTTAGGTTAATTATGAAAAAAATATTATCTAATTGTCTTCCAGCTATTTGACCTATATTGTAAGATTATCGCAATTTATTAAGCTTATCGATTAATTATATTATGTACGTACTTAAGTTCTGATTTGGGTTTTTTTTTATTATCTTGCAGGATCGGAAGTCGCGTATAGCGTAGAATTCATGAGTTTCCCCCTATTGATTTATTATGTTAAATGTGATATCTAGAATTTTTATGCGCCATGTTTGGCGGTTAACCTGCAGCTAGTGCAGCTGTGACTGCTGAATCAAAGAGTATTACTTAATTATAGACTTGTAGTGATTTTCACTACAACTTTTGCGACAAAGAATTTCTTATAGTGCTCTAGCGGTACGGTACACCCCGAAATTCGGTAAAATGCTGCAAATGGTGTTAAAAGTATGAAAATCGGAATGATTGATCTTTAGGCCATATGGATCAATTCGACCCGTAGCAGTAAAATAAAAATAAAAAAACCGAGAGTAGTTATGACGTCATCTTTTTTTTGTATGGGAAAAAAATTCTTCTGAAACCTACCGTGTGTGGTATCAAATGAAAGGGCTTTTTGAGCTGATTCTAATAATATATCACATCATTACATTTTAGTCACTTTTTTTAAATTATAATAAAATTCATTTTCGAAACATACCAAGTTTGGGCTCCTCCAGATACGATACCGTTGAATCATTTTTAGTAAAATATACCTCAAATGATACTTAATATCCTCAAATATAACCACGAGACTTATCTTTCCGCGGAAACTCTATTTTTTAAGTATAAAATCGTTATTTGTTACATGTTATCAATCTTATCATTATCTATGAAATCTTATTTTGACTTCTGAGCAAATTGTAATTTTGTCCAAATAAACCAATGCATGTCACTAAAACGTTTGACGTATCGTATTAACTTTAAGCAGACTCCCTTTGACATGTATTTGACATGAACTTAATACTAACCAATCGAAAACAAGGATCTTAATCAATCGAACGGCGCTTCAAATTAAAAACATTGCAATAACAGTTTTTTTATGCAGAATAGGCAGGCGTTTGACCACCATTATAATTCGTATAGGCCTACAGTTATATTAACATGGGTACAGTCACCGGCAATAATATCTTCCTACACGAAGGCCGCAAAAATATGTGACACGCTCCTATGGCGCTACAAATAAGAGCGTGTCACATATTTTTGCGGCCTTCACGTAGGAAGAAACTATTGCCGGTGACTGTACCAATGTTGAAACCCTATAATCAAAACGGTTGCGTTTTAACTATACCTCGTGTGTTCATAAGTTTTGAGACGACGATAAAGTAATGAAAATTAAATAAATAATTATCGAATTGCTTCATATTATTTTTCTTCTTATTTTGCTTCATATTATTGATCAAAGATCAATGCCCATAACTTCTACAAATAGTCTGTCCGACAGTTTTACACTTGGAATTGGGCAGTTGGGCACCTTTCCTCGAAAATGAGGAAAAAAATTACCTTCGTATGAAAATATCCTCCCTAACGCAATACAGGCATGGTAATAGAATATTGGTTATTCAGCATAGAACTCGATTTATTTTGGTGTATAATTTAATATTTCATCCATTACAGTTTTATTATACTTCCGTTGCTTTCTCTCTACTAAACGTAACATTTTAGGCGTCTTGCATTCACCCCCTAAATACCAAAGTATTAAACGACTAGAATGATAAACACAGAAGGCCATTTTAAATAAATTCAATATATTTTAACTTCTTATAGCATGGTTGTTAATTTGAAATATTTATATAATCGTATTACATTTTAGTAACTGAACTGTTTGAATTTATATTCGTCTCAAAACTTATGAACACACGAGGTATACATCAACCTATTGTACTCGTATCAAACGTATACTTACTTACGCCTAAAGTTGATCATAAACAGATAGCAAACATCAGCCTCGCATTAATGGAAAGGCAACGCAATAATCAAACAAACCAGAGCATTCGTCTTAAGATATTGCAATCGTTGCAATTAAAAACAGATACTTGTATATAGTAGTGTTTAAATACAGTGTGTAAATCTAATACGGGCGAAGCTCTTAATCGTGATTAGTATAGGACATAAGAAATGTTATGTAATTAGATAACTTTTACTTAAAATTTCAATTAAAATTTTATGTATACAAAATACTTCGGCACGCAATGTAATGCAAACACCCTCTTTCAATACCATGTTTACAGTAACATTGCTACTGATAATATTTTCGAAAATTGATTACTGGGTCATAGTTAAGTGTAACTTAAAAAACATCTTAATTAATGATTACACTAATGAGTTCTATGTCTGGTTTATTTTATCGCCCGTATTGGATTACACACTGTATAAATATTTAATTTAACCCTTTAACGGGCAAGACTGAAAAAAATCCTCAATTCAAGCCTCATCGCCAATATACTTGTACCTAGTCCTAAAAATTTTGTACAAGAAAAAAATGATGTTAAAAGTGGTATTTTTTGAGACCGTTGCCCTATAAAGGGTTAAAAGCGGGATGTACTGTACAGTAGAGTAGTACAGTCTATACTATACGTATCTTACAGTAAGTATAAGTATGTCACAGGATTGTCGAATTGTAAGTATTGATTGTAATTAATGTTTCACACTACTGTAATGTATTGCAGCTAGGTACATGACACGAGTAGATATATGTAGTAGGTACGCAGACACCGACATAGCGCGTAAGCAACGCGACGTGGTTACATAGATAGGTATTGCTTACCTATTATTATTATCTCCGCCACGTGACCCAGTCCACGTGAACATTTCTTACTGAGTATTCGAATACTGTCTCCTGCCCAATCTGGAAAAGAAATAATACTATAAAACCAGATAGGATGTTAGCCTCTTAGGATTTTCAGTTCGTTAGGTATTCCGAGCAATGACGCGTAGTTTCAGTGTCCGAGGGGCAACCGGATGGCGCGCGATATTTCAGTTCCTTACGTTGTAGAACCACCCTGTGCAACCCTGCCACTGACCCAAGTTAGACTTTGTTTTTAAGTTTTAAGTATTTGTATGTGATCAATGATCAACGAGCATGCAAATTGCCATTCACACCGGCTGGTCGGCTTAACCCTTTATAAGGCAGAGACGATTTGGAAACCACTTAATCTCGAAACTGTAATTCAAGGCCAAAAAAGTTACTACAATGTTGCCACTGCAGTAAAATGTTTGTACAATGGTATATTCCCTTTTTTATTAAAAACACGCTAACATAATTTATTTGTTGGTAATTTCAATCCTATAATTTAAAGAAGTTATTGTATTTACTTATTTTACATAAATAAAAGACGCCCTAATAAAAAGTTAAATATCCCTGATTTTTGGTTGCAAAGCTGGTATTGCACTTGTATTACTTCGGGTATTCATAACATTTGGTACAATAATTTACGACTAAGTTAAGAACTACATCAAGTCAAAAACGAAACCTTATCGTGTTTAATATGTTCGTTAGAAAAATTGTCTCCGTGTTAGTTTACTGTTGAAAGTAGAGTACAGTCGGCGACAAAAGTTCATACCTACCTTTTTTTTACAAAAACCTTATTTTAACTAGTAGCCCGCTTCGAACCGAGAACTCGTGATTTACATGCAAGCGAGTGGACCAATATAACAAGACACTTTATGATGATATTTTCGCGCCTTCTAAGCTCCATAACGCCTTCATCAATCTGGTCATATTTGAACACTCAAATTATATTATTTATCTATGCTGCATCCCCAAGAAATTTTATAAAGTTATCGTGGAACAATTATTTAAAATCAAAAATCTATCGAAATGCAGAGACGTCTAGGTAGCCAGCTGACAGTTCCGTTGTATCCGTACGTCTGTAAGTACTTCACTTCGCTTACGCTCCACTCTTTAGGGTCGCCACACACCTAGCGGTTTTCCTCGCGGAATTACCGGAAGTAGCGGAAATTCATAGACAAATTAAGCATTTTGTCTATGAATTTCCTCTACTTCCGGTAATTTGTCTATGGCTTCCATACAAAAAATCTGCTACCATAGACAAATTTCCGCTACCATAGACAAATTTCCGCTACTTCCGGTAATTCCGCGAGGAAAACCGCTAGGTGTGTGGCGACCCTTAAATAATGTCACAGAATAAATAATATGATAATGTTGGCCAATATAAAGCAGCATATTAGAAAAAGGTTGGTGAAACCTGAAAAGTTTACTTGACAGTGACATAAGCGACAATGATGGTTATGACACTGACGTATGTGTCGTAGATTTTTTGGCCTTGAATTCCAGTTTCGAGATTAGTTAATAAACATTTACGAAGAAGAACATCCTCTTTTTAACTTAACTATAATGGTATTAAATATATAGCGAATATATCAAGCTTTCTTTCCTCATTCATACTTTTTCGGTCAGTATTTAATGTAATTTAGTGTAATTAATTAATCTATAGTAAGTATGTGGTCAATTTATGCACTACGCCTGTCAAGGGAAGCAAGCTATCATCAATTTGTCAATGAATAGTGTATTGGAAACAGATCATCTGAAAACTCGAGAGCACTAACAGGCTGAGTGCATACAATTGACCACATGTTTTTATAAATGTTTTTTTTTGCCGTAGATGTGTTCCCCAGTGCATTACAAAAATGGTAGTGTATTTAACTTTCACGTAGCATATCTGTATAACTGGGGCCTTATATACCGCGAGCCATCTGGTTGCCTCTTGGGCACTGTAACTACGCGCCATTGCTTTAAGTATAGACTGATCATTAAAGGGTGTGAAACAGTGACGGGACGTTAATTTTGAACTAGATTCTGCCTACAGACTGCCTTTTTAGGGTTCCGTAGCCAAATGGCAAAAAACGGAACCCTTATAGATTCGTCATGTCTGTCTGTCTGTCTGTCCGTCCGTATGTCACAGCCATTTTACTCGGAAACTATAAGACGCATTAAATATCAAATTTTTACATAAAGCGTATTGTGTGTAGTGAAATTTTTGAAAAAAAATATTTTGGGGGGGGCTCCATACATGCAAGTAATTGTCAAAAAATATTTTTTACCAAATATCAACATGATGCACATCAATCGATAGATCTTTAAAAATAACATTGAGGTATTTTTAAACATTTTTTTATTACGTGGATATTTATATTCAGAAAAAATTACTCCGTAAGTCCAAAAATTATGGAAACATTCAAGAATATACACCTTTTAATATTCTTAAAAAGAAAATTATTTTGAACATTATCGGTTTAGACGTTTTAGAGTTATCTCCAAAAAACTACGTACTTAGGCAGATACAACCTTGCGATAATAATTTATTCGAGTGAGCTACGGCTGGTTTTTATAAATAATGGTACCTACGGGACCCTTCATGCGCGAGTCCGCCACTCGCACTTGGCCGGTTTTTTGCAAAAATAAATGGGGCACCGCCACTGGATATAATACTCGTATTTATTTTTCTTACCTGTTCTCGACACTTAAGTATATCAAAGCCCTAAATATACGGAAATTGGGTGTAAATGGGTCTAATTTTGGCATATAGGTATGTCAAAATTAGACCCATTTACACCGATAACCCTACCCTATACATGTTTGGACAGTTGGACACCTTAAAAGTCTTATTAAAACTGAAAGTAAAGTAGGTATCTATGTAAGGCTGGCGCTGACGGCGCTGCGGCATTGGCCTTGCCGAATTAAAATGAGCATGCGTTCACCTTCTCACCTTCCAGACTAGACATAAATTAAGAAGACTCGTTAGCATATATGTATTTTTGATATTATGCTCAAGCTGTGTGGGAATGACAATATAATAGCATTCCTGAGGCAAGGAAAGGTCAGTCGCCCGTCGCCCGCAGTGAACTCACGAACCGCCGTGGTCTGGACACGGTCATGATTGGCAACAAATAATTACAAGTTCACATTCATTTTCTACCGGCTAGAGCTTCCTCAGCGCCGTGTAAATATAGCGGCCTATTCTCGAATGTACATTCGGCGTATCAACATGATACAGAAAACGTATTGATTGCACGTGTGTGAGAGCGTGACGTGACGGCACGAGTGGTAAGTATCTCGTACAGCTGTTCTGTACGGACGTTCATACTCTTATTGAATGTATCCATCGCATTATTGATTTTTGACAACAGAATTAAGTGCGGAACTTACGGGGGCCAGAATAACCAATTTTAACCGTAGGTTCCACCGCTTATTAGGTTGCCGACTGGTCCCCAGACTACCTATAAAGAGCCGTTTTTAGATGTTAAGTAATTGACCAATAAATATGGATCACGGAAAAATTTGAAGTTATATTAATGATTTAACTTCAAACTTCAACCATTTATTAGCGAATAAGAGGTTAACTTCAGCTCCGGAATAAATTCTTGAAATTTTGTTAGCTTTTCTGCTGTCTTAGGTAGGTATCTAACTCGAAAAAAGTTAGTAGTAAGAAAATAGTAGGTAATAGGTAATTTCTCGCGTACAACTCAAGTCGCTCGGTAAGTTGTGCTAAGTTGCTAACCGAAGGAATACCTATTTACTATGGATCAATCGCATTTTTTTTAATGATTATAGGAATATTTAACTGTGCAAAATGTGGGAGCGCTTGCCACTCCCGTATTGGTTTGTACAGTCACCAAAGGAAGTGGCTAAGTTGATTTTGGACATTGCGTCTAATCGTCTGCCATAGACGTTACAGGCCAATGATGATGAGGAATAGTAAACTGTAGCTGCGATACGGTCGTATCGCAAGAAATGTGCGATTCACCCCTATACGATATAAAATACTCGACTAGCATCGTCCCGTCATTTGGGCAGTTTTGTGTTTGTGTCCCAGACGAAAGACGCCAATCAGGACCGCGTCACTGACAAAAGCGTCTGCCTCACCCAGTGGTCATCAAAGCCAGCTAACATTCAAATGTAGGCTGGTGGAAATGATTCGGCGCGCCCACGAAGAGGGCTGGGCACAATTGTTGGACACCTAATGTTTATTTTGTTTGCCCACGTGACGTAAGACAGCAAGGGCACAGCGCTGCATCTGTATCAGTAGCTAGTCACTATATATCTACCTGGTACGTACTATTAATAACCGATGATCATGCATGAATCGGAAAGAGAACCATTTGCGCGCAGTGTTGCCATATTTATTTACCAACAGAGTTCCGACTCTACATAATTTAATAACGTTTACCTAACTTTTTACCCGTTTTTAGAAATTCTAGATACTTATTGAATGGCCTATTTTCTTGGTCACTGTCTACTTGTCCAGATTGGATTTTGGTGTTCAGGGCATATAAAAAGGACATAGAACGTTCTTGTACAGTGAACTACAAAGAGTTGTATACATTTTTTCACCTTATTGCCTTGTAATAAGGTCCAAACCAAAAGTGGATACATCTCTTTGTAGTCGACCCTATACCATCATCTTTCGTGTCAGGGTTCCATATAAAGTAGGCAGCGGTGCTGGCATCCCTAATCGTCGCGTTTCTCAGGTCGGATTCCTCCATATAGTCCGTGGCCAAAAGAAATTTGAAAGACTATACTGCCAAAAATATTGTTGGTACACACTATTATATTTCACGGCCTCCATAGCCTAGTTGGTAGTGACCCTGCCTACGAAGCTGGAGGTCCCGGGTTCGAATCCTGGTAAGGGCATTTATTTGTGTGCTAATCTCAAATATTTGTTCCTGAGTTATGGATGTTTTCTATGTATATAAGTATGTATTTATATAATCTTAGTATGTATATCGTCGCCTAGCACCCATAGTACAAGCTTTGCTTAGTTTGGGGTTAGGTTGATTTGTGTAAGATTGTCCCCCAAATATTTATATTATTTATTTATTATTTAGGTAAGTACGTAGTAAACAGCATTGTCACGTTTATTGAAATGAAAATGAAACTTTTTTTCGTTTTCTCTCAACTTTTTGATATTATTTTGCAGTAACTCAAAAAACTGCTATGTTTGTATACATATTTTGAAAGCACCTTTCTTTTTGAATTGTAGGTATAAGTGAAACACTTTTTTTTATTTTATGTTTCATTTATAAATAATTCACCATAATCTAACACGATTTTTGCTTGGAAAGGTGCGAAGAGTAAGGATATTATTGATTAAAATTAACTTGTACTAGTATGTAAAATATATCAATACGTTGGAAAACGCGTCGTTTGAGGAATAAGTGGAAATTTTTATTTTTTTAATTTTTATATATAAAGGGTAGGGCAAGCACGATCAATTTTATGAAAAATTGCCGCAGTTTAGGCGATATTTATGGAAAGGTATTGGAGTATTTCACAAAAATAAAAATGAAGAAATAAACTTTACTTATGTAATAGATATTAGAGGTCATCAAAATGTTAAGTTATCACAAAATGTTTAGTAACTAATAAGTTTCACGTTTACGTTCGAATTTCAAATATTCTTAGCACTCTTGTGAATAAAATGCAGTTTGCTATACGTTTTTAAAGAATAAAAAAGGTCTATCCGAGCTAGAGAGGTGAAAAAGAATATAGGATACTAAATAACTTCGCGAGATCATGGTAATTGTCATTACTTTTGGATCACCCCTCGTAGTTTCGAGTGATTTAGGTACCAAATTTAACAGAACACATATTAGTAACTGCTCTAAAGAGCCACTATGAGAGTATGTAAAAATCTTTTATAAAAATAGCGACCAAAAACGATTAAGGTTTTTTTTATGTTTTATTATATAAGTTAGCAACCATAGATTATACCTAAATAAAATAGTAACTTCACAATGTTCGCTTGCTCGGCGCTCATCGCTAGGTCGCTCTAGGTACAGTTAAATGTCATAGAGCCGCAAATCCATTCTATTATGCACAATGCTATGCTATTTAGGTAACTATAGCGAAGTCGGCAGAAAAGTTGATCGTGTCATTCCTTTCTATTTCGGATTCAAATATTGACTTGGCGCGAATCGAAATCGACCTTTTGAAGGTTCTACATGGTAACCCAATACCTACCTAACCTAACCTAATACAGTGTGTGGCCTGTAACGGCTGTAACACGAGCAAAAAATCAAAACGTAGATTGTAATCCTTAAACAATAAAACTATAGTTCAACAACTTTAAAAATTAATGTAGTTTTTAGATTGTTTCTTTTTCATAAACTATACAGTGTGTTTCTGTAATAGGAGCAATAAATCAAAACGTAGATTCTACTCCTCAAACCAGGAAACGTTTGTTCAGCGACTTTTAAAAATAACGTATGGTTTGATTTTTAGGACACTTTAAAGTTTTTTCGAACACGCAATGTATTCCGAAATTGACTATGTCTGTAGGGAGACAAGCAATGTCAATTAGACGGATTTTAACGTTCATTGAAAATACTATTTAGTTTGTATGAAAAAGAGACAATCTACAAAATACATATTTATTAAAGTAGTTGAACAAAAGTTTTGTAGTTTGAGGAGTAGAATCTATGTTTTATTTTATTGCTCCTTCAATATACGATTAATTCCGTCTAATTGACATTGCTTGTCAGTCTTGTCACCCTATAGTGCCCCTTGTATACAAAATAAAGCCGCAAATCGATGTACAGTTTAGCAGTTTGGCACACACATACTAGAGGTCAAAACAATATTTTTCATCCGCAGTTCTTTAAAAAAATTCCCTTAGGAGGGGGGTGCTGATTAATCTTTTTTTTTGTATGAGAAAAAAAAAATTTTTTTTCAAAAACCTATCTTGTGTGGTATCATATGAAAGGGCTTATAGAGGTGGTTCTAAAAATATACCACATCACTACATTTCAGCCATTTTTTTTTATTAAAACAAAAATAATTTTCAAAACATACCAAGTTTGGGCTCTACCAGATACGATATGGCCGATTATTTTTTTGTACAATATATCACAAATGATACTTTATACCCTCATATCTAACCCCAAGAAAGCAATTTTGAAATTAACTTCTTTTAGTATTTTTTTTAAAATTTTCAAAATTATCAAGTAACGCAGTACAAAATGTACTGGAGTAGAACTCTAGTAGAACTCTACTTCAGTACATTTTGTACTGCGTTATTTTGTAATATTGAAAAATAAAAAATAAATACTTAATGAAATTATTTTCAAAATTGCTTTCTTGGGGTTAGATATGAGGGTATCAAGCATCATTTGTGATAAATTGTACAAAAAAATAATCAGCCATATCGTATCTGGAGGAGCCCAAACTTGGTATGTTTTGAAAATTATTTTTGTTTTAATAAAAAAAAAATGGCTGAAATGTAATGATGTGGTATATTTTTAGAACCGCCTCTATAAGCCCTTTCATATGATACCACACAAGATAGGTTTTTGAAAAAAATATTTTTTTTTCTCATACAAAAATAATGATGAATCAGCACCCCCCTCCTAAGGGAAATTTTTTAAAGAACTGCGGATCAAAAATTTAGTTTTGACCTCTAGTATGTGTGTGCCAAATGGCTAAACTGTACATCGATTTGCGGTATCTCTGTAAAATTAGACTCGTGCAGGGTCGACTACTACAGACAAATTCAATTTCGCAATGCATTGCGTGTTCAGGTAAACTTTAAAATACTTATACTGAAAATGAATGGGTAAGTTATTTTTAAAAGTCACTGAATAAATGTTGTTTAGTTTGAGGAGTAGAATCTACGTTTAAATTTTTTGCTCGTGTTGCAGCCCACACACGGTATAGTTAAGAACCTGATGTGCTGTAAATCCTGGACCAGCCAGCGTCACTTAGAAATATGTGTGTGATGGCATTTATTAGCTTCGCTTAAAAATTTAACAAAGTCAGATCACAAATCGGCGTCCTAGCTTTTTCAAAAGTAAAAAATATAAATAAAGAACATCGTTTAGTAACTAGGATGTCGCTGAAATATCGCTAAAATAAAATAATTGCTTTGCATTAAGAAAGATCTATACTCGTATAGGTACCTAATCCAATAGGTAGGTATAGTAAGATATTCTAGCAAGGTTATCTGAAAAGGGGTTATCTAAGTTCAGATTTATATTACTGTAATTCTATTTACGTCATTCTGGGCGGTAAGTGAGATTTTACGCCCACGGGCGCAGCGGCAAATCTCACTTCACACCCAGGAGAAGACGTAAAATTGTGTACGCACCACGGGCGGTAATAAAGAAGGCCTCAGATCGCTTGTCTATGGCCCTTACCTTCGGTTCGGGCCACAAATATCCGCGATCTGAGCCGTTCTTTATTTTACCGCCCTAGGTGCGTAATGTACTATTTTACTTAGTAGAGCTTGTGCAAAGCCACAGAATAATGAATAGTACAATGAATAGTACAAGTACAGAAGGTGCTCCTTCCTGAATTTGACATTTAGCTACAGAGATGAAAATGTTATCTGTGCAAAAAATAAAATAGGGTTGTCAACGTGCTTCATTCTGTTCACGTGGTACCTAGTAGGTACTACCTACAGATAAAATTAAAGAAGTTTGATATGTGAACGCAGCCGTTGTAGTGCATATAAATCAAGGGGTCTACATATGTAAGCGTCTATTCAATCTGCCTCAAATCTCAATCTACCTAATCTATCAGTAAATTTAATACAAAACTAGATAAATATCAGATTTATTACCTTATTTGCCCAATCTAATTATTATTTTAGTACAAAACTACTACCATAAATTATTCAAATATTTTATCTTTTCTGAAATGAAACTATTCTCGAACGCACCCATAAGATAATAAGCGATGTGCCAACCCTGCCCTCATTAAAAGCGGTATTACACATTGCAACCTGCAGGGCCCAATCTGTCAGGTTGGAAGGTGTAATTGAAGGTAGGGCCCGTAGGGAGCTGAAGGAGGGGGAGGAAGAGGCAGGGTACACAACAGATTGGGCCCTGCAGGTTGCAATGTGTAATACCGCTTTAAGCCGCCAGCACGGGCAGGGGGGTAAAGTAAATCTGTCAAAAAATTTGAGTTTGACACGACGTATCCGATACGTTTGCATAAGTGCGAAAAAGAACTTGTCATGCGTTAAGAAGGGACAACATGATTCGTGACGTTACGTGACATTACCAGGGGGGTACAACCACAGAGTAAATAATAGTATAACAGAGAGACCTCTGTAATGTCACGTAACGTCACGAATCATGTTGTCCCTTCTTAACGCATGACAAGTTCTTTTTCGCACTTATGCAAACGTATCGGATACGTCGTGTCAAACTCAAATTTTTTGACAGATTTACTTTGAGTTGTACCCCCCTGGTACAACTCAAAGTAAATCTGTCAAAAAATTTGAGTTTGACACGACGTATCCGATACGTTTGCATAAGTGCGAAAGAGAACTTGTCATGCGTTAATAAGGGACAACATGATTCGTCACCTTACATGACATTACAGAGGTCTCTCTGTATTATACTATTATTTACTCTGTGACATTACAGAGGTCTCTCTGTTATACTATTATTTACTCTGTGGCACGGGGCGCGAAATTTAAAAAACAGGTACAATGGAGAGAGACATAAAGCGGTATTACACATTGCAACCTGCAGGGCCCAATCTGTTGTGTACCCTGCCTCTTCCTACCCCTCCTTCAGCTCCCTACGGGCCCTACCTTCGATTACACCTACCAACCTGACAGGTTGGGCCCTGCAGGTTGCAATGTGTAATACCGCTTATAGTGAAACCCCCCTGGCAAAGCAAACATCGCGTACCTACTATCCGCTCAAGTAGTTGAATTATATTCCGACCAAAAAGAGTAGAAATAAAAAAGTGGCAACATCGTAGTGTCGTCCCTTTCAAATCAATCTAAGGGTCACCACATACCTAGCGGTTTTCCTCGCGGAATTACCGGAAGTAGCGGAAATTCATAGACAAAATGCTTAATTTGTCTATGATAGCGGAAATTTGTCTATGGCTTCCATACAAAAAATCTGCTACCATAGACAAATTTCCGCTACTTCCGGTAATTCCGCGAGGAAAACCGCTAGCTGTGTGGCGACCCTAAGAAAACGGGACGACACGTGACGACACTACGTTGTTGCCACTTTTTAATTTCTACACTTTTTGGTCGGAATATAGCATAGATATACCACCCATAGATCTGACACGGAACTAATAATACCAAGATAGAACGGGATGGTCTTATTACACTTTCAATAGATACGGCAGAGAGGTGCTATTATCGTTGGTCCTTGTCATAGTTTCTATTACCCTCCACGCGTTACTTCTAGCAGTGGAGGGTAACAAACAGATATAATGCGCGATTTCTTCAAGAATTTCTGTGATTGCTACGAGAAAAGCTGTTAGTTTTCCTAGAAAGTTGTGTCGGCTAAGGAAAAGATTGGTAAATTGTTCTGTTTTATGCTGTAGAAGTGATTATGGGCATCTATATATCTATCCCATACGGGGGTACACGTGTGCGGGCTCTAGTTAATGCTTGCTTTGAGGAATATAGTTACCTACTTACTTACCTACACTACAGGGAAGGGACCCGATTTGAGTTAAGACCCCGAGTGACCCGATAATACTTGGCTATCAATTTATACGATTTCGACTGGTCAAAATGTTCCGTATTCCGAATCGGTACTCCGAATCGCAAAAATTAGAGAGTTCTACCGGTAGTGGACTACTAAGAGCTAGCCCTGGGAAATATGTCAATTTTTATGTTACTGTCATGTCTGTAATGTTACTATCTGGCAGCTATTGATCGTTGGAGGTAAGCAACGCTATTGTTTTTATTTTTTACGTCTGAAAAAGCTTAGAAAAGCTCGAAATTGTGTCACATCTTGGCCACATCACTTTGTGCCAAACTTTTGACTGTATTTTTCTTTAATCCCTTTTAACTCACTAAATGGCGTTGTTGTAATTTAGTCGAAGGCTTTATGAGCCCCCATGTAGAAAAAGTTAGTAAACTGAAAGGTCTGAGAGTACTTTATTGTGGTCTCTATATTTTAGCCAGGAACTATCTCATTTCAATACTTCGAGTCTATGCGTCAATGATATCTCTCTCCGGATAAACTATTTATACTAATATGATTTTATTAAATGTTAAAATTCCTGTTTTTTTTATTTGGCATCTTAAATACCAGTCAGATCAGATCAGTACCTACAAAAAAACACAAAAAAAAAATTGCAGGTTTTTATTACCACACTTAGCGGGTTCGATTCTCGGTTCAGATAGACGATTAGGCACCTATTTAAAATTCTTTGAAATCAGTTCGTATTATTTTTATTTAAATAGTCTTTCAGTAAAATTTCCTATCTACAGTATTTAAAGTATTTCCACTCCAGGGTGGCAAAGTTGTGGGACCCACTGGATATAAATGATGGGTTTACAAGTTTACAACAGCCAGCCTATTGTACTACTAAGGTTTTAGTATCTGAAAAGACAATATTTATGAGCACTATATTGCATGCCATGCTTATATAGGTACCTAATAAAAATACACGTACCTATCCTAAAAATAAATGGCCTTCGCGCAGACCTTTCGTCGGTCAGTTTCCGGTATCGCCACCGGCACCGGCACCGCCACCGGCGCCCACGAGCCGAGATCGCGGGCCCCGGCCGGCGGCCGCAGGACACGACGTTTACCGCCTGGATGTCTGTACAACGCGGCCAAAGAAAATTCACGCATCCTGCCATCACTCTGACCTAGAAATTGTTTACGACATGACCTCACCTAATGAGACAGCTAAAAATAGATCACACCACTAGGCCGATACTGGAACGTTAAATTTGGCCTTAAAAAATTATAACTCACAAGTCCGATTTTATTTTATTATCAGTAAGAGTACAATGAGCACTAACGGCGAAATTTTTTTTCTAACTGTTTTCGAGGGTGTTGTAGGTATAATATAGGTATTTGTTTGCGACACTCGTAAATTCAAGATAAGATAATTCGAGTGGTATTTCTTTTCATTCGACTATCGGATTTAACTATATGAATGTACCCTGACATTTGCTAACAGATTTACCAATGGCCGTATTTATTTAAATTTAAAACAAATAAAAAAAACATACTTCCTCCAAAAGATAATTTAAGTGGTAAACGTTAACTGAAATATATTAAAAACTATCAAAGGCGAGTAATAGATTTGATTTATAACACATTATTCAATAGATTATTTTTTAATGAACAATTGAATTTTTAAAGCGTTCTAATAGCTATATAAGAAATCTCCGAAATTTTCAAGTGGGCGCATTCTGTTCATTATCTTTATACTAAAACTTGCATCAAAATTCTAACGATTTTATCAATCGCTCGAAGTTTTCTGAACTTATCAGTTCTAAACATAATCCAAACGCGCGGAGATTAAAGCGGGAGTCTATCGCGTCATGGCATGGCGCTAGCGGCGGGGCCAATCACGACGCGCCGCGCGCTGTTGCCTGACCGCTGCGCGCCGTTGCCTGTCTGCTGTTTCCATGGTAACCCAGTAAGCACGCAAATATTGTATCTTTACGTTTGGTCCACAGAGTGAATAATATGACTGCCTAATGCGAAGCTTGGTTTGATAATGATTACTATAAAGTGCGATGTTTTTTTTGTTGAGACTTAATTTATTTATGTGTATACAGTTATTTCGGTTACTTTTGTGCATAAGATATCCCCTTTTCATATAGGAATAGTTATTACTAAATTATTTCGGTTGTTATCTATTAACGTAAATGTCAAATTATAAAACTGAATTGATTTTGAAGATAGGTAATGTTGTAATTGTTTAAAATAAACAATTATCACTTTAAAAGTGTAACGATAGGTTGACACAATAAAATTGCCAATGGAATAGTTAACTGCCATTACGTTTAGTATTTAAAAGTACATACTGATTATATAAATTAATATATTTAGTTTAGGGTAATAATAATTATGGTTTCTCAATTAAATTAATAAAACTGTTTCATTTATCTGAGGGCTATTTATTGTTATAAAGTAAACATTCTCTTTTCATTTCAATTTACTTTCAGTGACAATTAAAGTATTGCAATTGACTGTGAACAAACATGATATTGTATTTATTTAGGATACATAGTTTAATTTTTAAAATGCAATCAAATAATTTTAAAGTGTACACAATATAGTCATGCTCAGATTAAGGTACTTAGCTCTGTTCGTGGCGCTGGTAGCACAACAAGTGCCTGCTCGTCAGTGAGCGGTCCCTTTTATACCTGGCTGGCCAAGTGCCTCAGGTGGCCTGATCGACCTGTTTTATTCGCTTACCCACATTCATAAAATTATTAGCGCTTGAGTCAATTAAATACCTTAAAATGTTACACATATTAGATGTAATAATCTTAAATCCAACAAGAGCATGCCCCTCTATGGTGCGAATGAATGAAAAAGCGGACATTCCTACTTTTTCACTTCTCATGCTCTAAAAGTCTGTCGTACATTTAAGCTCTAGTGCTAATATGTATACATAATTTCACTTCTCATAGTTCTTATTGTTATGTCCTTTAAGTCTAATTTCGTAAAGTCTGTATAGTATGTATGACTATGGTCTAAAACCCATATTACCACAAGAACAATTTTTCCTCACTTGATTCGGGAAAATAACCACCTAGTGGTAATATGGCTTACTTTAGACCCTTGTCAAACAATCTACTATTTTCCGAAAAAATTATTTTTTTAATGAAATGAAATGTTTATTTGTATAACACAGGTGGTACAAATAGGGTCTTAATTTACAAAGGTGCTCTGTGTTTTGCCTATTGGCATACAAAATTATTGTTGTATTGTTCCATATTCGGTAGGAAATAGTATACCCTGGAGGCAATCGGCCTATTTGGAGAAAAGTCGTCGACATCTCTTCTAAATACCTAAAACTGGTATACATGTGTTCCCCGTGGTCTTCAGAATACGAATTGACTGGTTTTAGTTTATGGAGGGGGGAGGGGGGGATACGAAAAAAGTGAGGGAAATATGGCGGACGACCATCATCGAAATTTGTTCACAACTCGAATCATATCGGACCGATCGATTTGTGTGAGATGTCATCTGAAAGACTATTAAAGTACTATAGTTGTTTCTAAATAGAGGCAGTCATCACATTAGTCGTTTACGAAATATTTGAAAAAATATGAATTTTTTACCGTGCCTGTTTAGATAAAGTAGTGATAAAAAATGCTTATAACGCAATAAATAAAGTATGTATTATTATAAAGTAGACGGGAAAATGTATGAGCTTTCAAAAAACTAGCGTGTGGCGGTCGATCGACGTCGTATTTTCATTATTGCTCGGAATTTATTTTATGGATCAAATCCTGATGAGTATCATTTGAATGCATTTTAAATTTACTGTAATAGGTTAATTGAGGTCTGAGATGTAAAATTAACAGTTTTTAGATTTTTTTTGAAAACGTAACATTTTTACCTAATAGATAAAAAAAAAAGATAAAAGATAAAAGATATTTATTCTTCAATTTAGGCACATTACAATGCACTTATGAACGTCAGAGAGAAAAGAAACTACCACCGGTTCTAACCCTACACCTCTGACCCGAGAAGTATTACTTATTACCGGCAAGAAACTCGGCGGGACTTATTTTTTCAAAACAGTACTACAAATACATTAAAGATACTATATACAATAATGCGTAGTTCTTCAAGAAGGCATATCAAAACAGCTTGAGAGACAGACATGTACCTGCCTATTGTGTAATTAAAATGAATAGACTGGTGGAAACAGGCTTGTTTGCAGAAAAGTCGTCGATATCTCTTCCAAATACCTAAAACGGGTATGGATATGGTCCTCCTTGTCTCCAGGATATGAATTGATCAATTTTATTTTAAGAGGAGGGGGCGAGTCGAAAAAAGGAGGGGGGAAAGATGGTGGCCGACCGTCATCGAAATTTATTTTCATCTCGAGTCCTATGGAACCGAAAGATTCGTGTGTAAATATTATTTAATGTACTATAATTGATTGTAAATAACCGTAGTCATCAATGTAGTCGTTTACAAAACAAAACATTTGAAAATAACATTAATTGCGGTAAAGTTACAATTTATTGAGCTATAAGCATGTATTATTAGTACTTAGGGCTTGTGCACAAATCACGCGAGGTTCGAAAGGGGGGGGGGGGGGGGGTCCCGAAAAAATCACGATAGATCACGTGGGGGGTGGGGGGGTACATGGAGACCTCACGTGTATTTTCTATAATGAACGAAGCCGTGAAAAATATAAAAAACTAAGGGATCGTAATGACAAAATAGGCCGACCAACGCGCATTCTAACGCGGCGAACTATAGCGAGATCCCAAAGGGAAGTTCTTTGTGTAATGCGGGAAAACGACGACGTCGTGTCGTGTGGCAAGACGAAGACGATGTCGAAGGATGTATGCCCGCTACCTGCCTGCCTGAAGATGTGTGCCCTGTTGTAACGTTTAGAGACGAACCAGAACAATCCCTGGACCGACGAATGATTTAATTTCAAAACAGGTTTAATTATATTAATAAATATGTCTATTTTACTGCGCTATTGGCCGGGTGCAGAGACTGGGCGGGAAAAGCTAAAACGATCGCAGCGCTTGACGTGACCAAAAGTGGCAACTGCGACGGCTGTATTTTTTGAAACGTCATACGTTTTAGTTATTTTGCTTACGCTTTCTACTTTAATTTGCTATTAAATAATAAATTGTGGTAAAATAGGTAACGTTATAATACAGGATACACGTAGAAAGAAATATGTAAAGACTAGCTTCTGTCCGCAACTCCGTCTGCGTTGAATAACACTTACAATAAGTATATAAAACGCCTGCATACAATTTTACTGCACACATTTTCAATTAGAGCACATACTATTATGTGCCATAAAATTGTATGCAGGCGTTTTATATACTTACTGTAAGTGTTATTCTACGCAGACGGAGTTGCGGACAGAAGCTAGTCTTTACATATTTCCTTCTACGTGTATCCTATATTATAACGTTACCTATTTTACCTCAATTTATTATTATGTAGGTACTCTTTGTGGACTAGTAAGGATAAGGATTGAGGCTTTATCAGATTCTACATATAAATCCTACGGAATTTTTTCATACATGCATTACGTGCTGCGTTTTGGTAAAGGATTTCGGGCCACTTTATATGGATCGTGGTCCAAAAACTATCAGAGAAGAGGTCATTAAATATGTAAGTATCTCTATCGACTTTAGTTCTATGAGCACCAAGTTGAATTCCACAGCAAAATGAGATTTTCATATTTTAGTCACAGCACATATTAAGTGCCTAAATAAAGCGTTGGCCACTGAGGTCTAACAGTAACCAGTCCGTCTAGGCATAGGCGCACTTCCTAGTAATTACTGTGACTGACTAAATCATGAATATCTTAGTTATGCAATGGAATTCAACTTGGTGTCTCCATAAGGAAATTAAGTATATAAAACAAACGAACTTTTAAATGAGATAATTCATAGCTCTGTTTGTTTTTGGATCCCTTTACTCATGATCCTTTACGGACTTCTAAATTTTCAAAAGAAATATAACCTCACAAGATTTTCTCAATTAGTTTCTATCATTTAAAACAGAGTACAACAATTTTGAGATTTCAGAAGAGATGTTTGAAATAACACAAAATATATAATTTGTTATAACTTTTGTTTGTATTTAACAAATTTTCCCCGCTGCTGCTCCTGCTTGTTTAAGTCTGTCTTTCACTGGTCTTTCATCATTTTCGATTTATATAATATATTAAGGCGGCCACATACGAAGGTACATTTGCCACTATGGACGCACACAGGTATCTGTAAAAAAAACAGAAATCTTGTCTGTATTATAAGAAACTAACCAAGTGCGAGTCGGACTTTATTTGTAGGTTTTGCTTCCCTGCGAAGTGTGCAAATGACCGTATCTTTGGGTTGCGTCGAGTTAAAAGATTCAAGGAGCGGCGCCGCAGATATATATAATATAAGTATTTGATGTTATATTTCAACTTTATACCTCCACGCGTTCCTGATAAAAAGGGTTTTGACAGACAGATCAAATTAAATTGCTTAAAACAAGAGTGGCGATTCAAAACCAACATTTTTTTCTAGTAAAATGAATGAATTGTTTTTGCACTATTTCTAAAGATACTTACACTGGGGCTCCCGTTGCTTCAGGCCAACCAAGTATCTAGTCTAATTATGTCCGACTGTTGCAATTCCATATTTCTAACGTGATGTGCCAAAACTAACAGCTTCCCTTTACTTTCGATTTAAGACCGGTGTTTAAAAAAGTAGTAATTTTTCAATTATCTGGAAGCAATTATCTGAAAACATTATTTTTTCCTTTAAATTGTAAGAAAATAACAATGAAGTAACTTGACGTAATTATACTTAATACACGCACAATAGTTACTTTTATCAATAAAGCACAAAATCAAATGTGTTTCACATTAAAAACAAACAGATTTTGCATTTGTTAACTGCTCCACAATCAATATTTAAAAAATAATTACCTTTATTTGGTTGTATCCATTAGTCGACACTTTTGACAGAGCCGTCAAAGTTGCGAACGCTAGGTGGCGTCGCAACGTGCACCCGGCCAATAAGCCAAACGGTAAAAAACGGAACCCTTATAGATTCGTCATGTCTGTCCGTCCGTATGTCACAGCCATTTTACTCGGAAACTATAAGACGTATCATTATCAAATTTTTACATAAAGTGTATTCTGTGTGCTGCTACTTAGATATGTAGTTAAATTTCTGAAAAAAAAAATCATTTTAGAGGGGGCACTCCATACATGCAAGTAATTGTCAAAAAATATTTTTTTAACAAATATCAACATGATGCACATCAATCGATAGGTCTTTAGAAATAACATAGAGGTTTTTTTTAAAAAAAATTGATTAAGTGGATATATTCAGAAATAATGACTCCGAAAGTCAAAAAATTGAACCTTATTTATTAGAAATAATTAAAAATAAGTGTAGTTTATAATTTAATTTAACTCTGTATATAATTTAAAATTGATTAAGTGGATATATTCAGAAATAATGACTCCGAAAGTCAAAAAATTGAACCTTATTTATTAGAAATAATTAAAAATAAGTGTAGTTTATAATTTAATTTAACTCTGTATATAATTTAATTTTGTTTAATTTTGTTTTGTGGCAATAAACCTTTTTCATTTCATTTCATTTCATTTCATTTCATTTCATTTCATTTTTTATTTAAGTCCAAATATTATGGAAAAATTCAAGAAGATACACTTTTGAATATTCTTTCAACGAACATTTTTGAGTTATCTCCAAAAAACTACCTACTTAGGCAGATACGACCTTGCGATATTAATTTATTCGATAGTAGCTACGGCCGGTTTTTATAGATAATGGTACGGAACCCTTCATGCGCGAGTCCGACTCGCACTTGGCCGGTTTTTTTTCTTGTACCCGTCAGTAGCACCTGTAATATAAATGTAATAAAAGCTAAAATTAAATCGGCGAATGTAGAACTTTGAAAAACCATACCTATTACCTCAAAATAAGAGTCAACTTTTCAGAGATAGTAGTAAAAATTACACAAATACATTTGTGCATCAACGGATACTAAATATATGGCAAATATAACATCACATTAATTGCGAAAATAGAAAAATAAACAAGATTTTCGAATATTTAATTTCAAAATTAGGTCGAGTAAAAAAAATTCAATAAATATACGCGAGGTTAGGTGGGGGAGGGGGGGGGAGCTTAGAACCTCACCAAAGATCACCAGGGGGGGAGGGGGGGGGTCAAAAAGTAGCCAAAAAAACCTCGCGTGATTTGTGCACAAGCCCTTACGCCAACATGCACGGTAAAAAATCATACTTTTTCAAATATTTTGTATAGGGCTAAAGTGATGACTACAATTATTCAAAAACAATTATAGTACTTTTAATGATCTTTAAAATTGCATCTCAAACGAATATATCGGTCCCATAGACCGAAATGTGAACATATTTCAATGACGATCGGACACCATCTTTACCGCGTCCGGTTATTGACTCCCCCCCCCCCTCTATAAAATAAAACTGGCCAATTCATGTACATCCATCACAATGAGGAATATATCCATACCAGTTTTAGGTATTTGGAAGAAATGTCGATGATGACTTTTCTTCAAATATGCCCGTTTCTTCCAGTCTATTAGAGTAAATACATATGTTACAATCCTAAAAAAAATGGTTAATTTTGCAACTTCTTCAAAGACTCGACTTCAAAGAACTGATTATTTCAGTAAATTTAAAATAATTTCAAATGACACAAATCACGAATTGATCCGTTAAATAGATTCTGATAAATACGACGACGGTTGGCTGCCATTGTAAGACGAAACGTAGTGACCCATTCTGAACAAAATTCATCAATACTCCGTTATATAGTATTACATAGGGTAGCCAATCATTTGGCAAACAACATTTCATAAAATATTCATATCACAAACAAAATAAAATATTCATTTCACAATGATTCCCATAAATAATTTTATATATTATTGTTTCACAAATAGTTCAAAAGACAAATTATTTGCTTGCAAAAACACTATATTACAAAACATTATTTGGCAAATTATTCATTCGCTATTCAGGGCAATTAACAAAATAACACATGGTAAAACGTTAGTAAAATGCATTATTTGGTACCTAAATTCTTCGTTTAATAATCTCATGGTGTGTATGCCATTTATCCGTGTATTATCTACGAGTACAACATTTTAAAAATATATTTTGTACTTTAAAAGTTAAGTTTGTTTTTGTTGAATATTATCACGGACAACTATGATTTGAGAGAGCCCAGATAGATGCGACGACGAGCAAAGCGAGGAGGAGCGTGGTAGATTAACTGCGACGTCTGCGACCTTACAGTTCTAGTAACTTACATATGTCGGGGTTAATAGAAATGTAAAATACCCGTAATGTCAACATACCCATTTATCTTAACTGCTTCGCAATCACTTATTTTTAAAAAACAGTCACGGCTTTATTGTCAATTTTTACACATAAAATTACCATTTTCATTTAGTTTTAGTAAAAATATCCATGAATTACTTATATTTCAGTGAAAACGAAATTCTTTTATAATATTTTGTCTTGTGTCAAATGCTATTTTTGCTTAGAAATACAGTTGTCAGTCAGCCATTCTTGTTTATCTTATTTTACTATTGTCCCTAAATTTATCCGGAACCGACTTATTAACCGACTTCAATTAAGGGAGGGAGTTCTCAATTAGTTTGCATTTATTTATTGTACTCATTATATTCAGTAAAAAACAATAATTTATCTATTGCCATTTTGCAAAATAACGGATTTTAAAAACGATTTATTCACGAAATGAACGTTGGTTAAATAATAATTTGTCTTACAATATGTTTATAAAGCGTCCAAGTTACTAAATATATATTTGTCTAATAATGATTTATAAAAATATGAACATATTTAGCAATGACTTGTTGAAACGAATTGTTGTTTGTTCAGTGATTATTTGCGAAATGTTATTTATCAAATGAATCATTATCAAAACGAAAGCTCATAAAATTTCCCGTATATTTTGTCATAACATTAATTGTGGTAAAGTTATAATTTATTGAGTTATAAGCATGTTTTGTCAGTATTTACGCAAACATGCACGATAAAGAAAACATATTTTTGTTAAATAAGTATTTTGTAAAAGACTAAAGTGATGACTACGGTTATTTATAAACAATTGTAGTACATTTAACAATCTTTCGAATGACATCTCATACGAATCGTTTGGTCTCATAGGACTCCAGAAGTAAAAATAATCGATGACGTTCGGCCGCCATCTGCCTAGGGAATGCAACCCGGGTACCCGAAAACCCGGGTACCCTATATTTGGAGTCGGGTAAAACCCGGGTTTTTAACTCATAACCCGGGTTTTACCCGTAATTTAGAAATCGGTAGAAAAATAGGGTAAAACGTGAATAAACTTAAAACAAAATGTTCTATTACTTCTGTAACTGTATCCCTACCTTACTGTGTGTGTTATAACTATTAAATTAAAATTAAAAGGCATAGCATAAATGGTCCGAACATATTTTACACTTCAATTCTAACTATCGCTTGATAGCTTTAAGAGGCTGACAAGACCCGATGACCTTCAAATAGACTTTACTTTAACAGTCATTTAGCTATAACTACTTGTTTTGGAAAAGTAAAAAAAATATATGTTAATATTCATTATATTTAAAAGAACTTGGTTAATTCCAATACACGATTGGACGAAATCGGCTCGATAGAAAATAATTCCAAAGTTACATCTAAAATTAGCTTAAAACAATTGCACGTCTTTAGTTTCTTGGCTTATATGTCTGTAATTAAGGACAACATTCCACCACACTAATACTAAAAACTTCGTTGCCTTAAATTTCTCAATTAATGCATAGTTTTCTTTTAATTCATCATTTTGCTAAATTTGCAATGAGCTCCCATACTAATCGTAACGCAGTGTTTCTCTTTCACTCGCGCTGAAAAAGATAGGGAGGGAATTTAGCTCTTATCATCCTCTTAATCAATCATTCCAGTAAAATTTTACTGCACAGCCTAAATGAGAGACAAAAAGCGTATATCAGCAAATAAATCGCACCAGAACAAGCCGGATTTGTTAGAGATAGGGATTGCAATCCAGCACCATTTTCAATCCAGCTGGATTTTTGCTGGATTGACATAAATCCAGCTGGATCCAGCGCGGATCCAGCACCTATATCTTTATTTACTAGTAATCCAGTTTTTTGTATTAAAAATGCCATATTCGCATTATTATTTTCTATGGGAGTCTTGCTACAATATAAACGTGTTCATTATCTTCGTTTCACGTACGTAACCTTGCCTTGAAAGGTCTCCAAAATAGGTGTTAAGTTACTCCGAATTCTTCAACGCGCCCTATGCAAATAACGTGTTCAATTCAATGACAAAGTGTGTGCAGTGTATAACTTGCTATAATTAAAAACGCGATAAGTAAAGCACTCACGCATCAAAAACTTTTCATTTCTATATACTTTACAAATATTATACATACTTCTTTAGTGACTAATAGCTCCTCCATGCATTTCGGTACCTATACGACTTGCAGCATTCTATCATGTTTGAATGTTTGACTATTTGAAAGTAGTTATTTATACGGACATAATATCTGTTTTTTTCCGATATGTTGGTTACTAGAGTCGTTTTTAATAATATATGCTTATAATTCATTCAACTATGTATAATGTTAATGAAGACGCTGCTTTCCTATAGAAGTAAGTACATCCTAATTAATAGGTTAAATTGTTAGGTATGGAAATTACTTTAACAAATTATAATATTCGGATTAACAAACATCCTTCTACATCACTTTATGACGAAAATACAAAAAACCAATTGAAAAGTGTCAAAGGTTTACATGTATATTTGACACGAATCATATTCACATGGATCACTACTATCACATGGCTAATAAAACAATTGAATTTGACTATTGAACAGAACAACACAATACTGTAAAAGTTTACGGTTTGACTACTTAACGTGTAGTTTACAGGTTTCTACAGATGAATTTAACTTTTAAATATATAAATTGAAACAATTTGCTTGATTTTTACCTAATACGGTGCTGGAAATGTAGGTTTTTGCCCCATTATTTGGAAATCTATGACTTGCGGATCCGCAGCGCTGGATCCAGTATTCGGTGCTGGATCCAGCAGACCGAAAAAAGCGCTGGATCCAGCTGGATTGCTGGATGCTGGATCCAGCAATTGCAATCCCTAGTTAGAGAAAAATAAACTAGAGAACAGATTCTCATATTGCGCCAGATAGAAGAGAAAGCCAGAGAGTTCGACAGACCAACGTACATATGTTTTGTTGACTTTCAGAAGGCATTTGACTCAGTTAAATGGCCGCTGCTGTGGGATGTTCTCTTACGAATGGGCGCTCCCAACAATCTCGTCCATATATTAAGAGGGCTGTATGAGAACAACTCCGCGTCAGTAAAAGTGGACAATACAATGTCAGAGCCACTCCACCCTTCGGCTGGGGTACGTCAAGGGTGCATACTATCGCCCTTGCCTTGCTCTTTTCTGTAATCTATACTGAGCACATAATGAGGATAACGCTTGAAGGCTGAACGGATGGTATTCCAATAGGTGGGAAGAATATCTCCAATCTGTGTTACGCTGACGACATCGACACCACACTCACAGCAACAAGCGAAGATTGTATAGCAGCGCTATTGCGTCGCGTTGAAACAGTTAGTCTCGAATTCGGTTTGAAGATCAACCGACTAAAAACCAAGATGATGGTCGTGGACCGTAACAACAGCAATAAGGCAAAAACTATTGGAAACTGTGGAGTTGTATCATCATACTATATGTATTGGGGTCACTGGTCTCAAACGGTGGAGGCTCCGAAGATGAAATCAAGCGACGCATAGCAACAACTAGGTCTGCAATGGAGAAACTCTAGAAGATCTGGAGAGACCGCAATATCAAAAGGGCAACTAAGACTCGCCTCGTAAGATCTCTCGTTTTCCTAGTGTTATTTTACGGTGCAGAAACGTGGACAGTAAGAGAAAGTGAACGAAAACGCATTGATGCTTTGGAAATGTGGTGCTGGAGGAGATTGCTGCGGATATCGTGGACTCAGCGCCGCACTAATATATCTATACTCCAAGAGCTCAAGGTTAAGCAAAGGCTTTCAGCAATCGTGCACTCTCGCATTCTTAGTTACTTCGGCCACGTGACGCGCAAGGAAGACGACGCCATGGAGAGACTTGTTGTTCAGGGTAGAGTGGATGGTACAAGACCCAGATTACGCCCCTCAATGCGATGAAGTGATCAAGTGAAGGCCCTCACCGGATCACGTTTAAATCTGTGCGTGCGAAATGCACTAAGTAGAGAAGGATAGCGGAGAACTACACAAAATGCTGTACAACGACCTCAATGACCACGACTACTCTGACAAGAGTATACGACTAAGGAGAAGAAGAAGATCTATTGTTACATTTGAATATTCCATATTTCCCGTTAACTTCGATATTTCTGATTAATAAACAGAAAGATTAAGTATACCTAACCTAACGTCTTATGCTCTCTAAATTAATATTGTGATTTACAGCTGTTTTAATAGTATAAGTTGTTAAATTTATATATTTCATGTACGAAATCATTGTTTGTCAATTAATAAATGCGAACTCAGCAATCAAAAGTGCATTTTATTACTAAATACCCGTAAAAACGATGAAAACCAATAATTAATAAAAAAATTGTTCAAAACCGGGTATTACCCGGGTTTTTGAATGGCCGGGTATTGCATTCCCTACATCTGCCCTCCCCCCCCCCCCCCCATAAACTAAAACCCGTCAATTCGTAGTCAGGAGACTACGAGGAACACATCCATACCAGTTTTAGGCATTTAGAAGAGATGACTACGAAAATCGTGAAGAAGACGACTTTTGTTTAATTTGCCTCTAGACTATTATGGCAGGCTTATGAAACTCCCGCGCGGCCTCGGTTAAATACCTATGCGCCGGAGCCTGCCACGACCCGCCGGCGGGACGGTTAGTCAGTGAACCGAAAAGTCTATGCCAATAAGCCCACTCATGCTTTTAAAGAGGAAATTCGACGCTGCATTGGAGAAATTCAGCCGTATCTATGCAAAATGGTCATAGACAATTTTGACAAAAGAGTGCGTATGTGCCAGCAAAGCCTAGGAGGACATTTGCCTGACGTATTTATTCCACAAATAACCCAATTTTATGTATTTCAAGATTTTATATACAAATATATTATAACGATAACGAAAAAAATGTGTTTTTCATCAATTTCAAATCTTGCGTCCTTTTTGGGACACTCTTTATAACCTTGTTTCATTCGATCAAACCTAACTTTAAATAAAGTATTTTCTGATAAAATATTAAAAGTAAACCAAGAAAAAAATACTTTTATTTCAATACTGTGGGCTACCGCAATTCGTATTCAAAAGTAAAAACATTGCCTGGCCCGGTTAAGGGTTTATCATAATGTTGTATGAAAGGTGAATGACAAGCTACGGCGCGTCGTGATTGGTGGACCCGCTCCTGCTGACCGCGCTTTAGACTGCCGCGCAAATCTCCTTGCGTTCAAATGACGAATTGAACTGATAAGCTCGTGCACTGTTCAGCTATTGATGAATTCGTTAGTTTTTGTGTATATACATTACTATAACGATAATAAACTAAACACGCTGACTTGGAAATTTTCTAAATTTCTTTTATGGTCAAGACAACGCTTTTTAAAATTCAAATGCTTAAATAAAATCGATCTATTGATGAATCTATTATAAATTAAACTGATAGTTATCTTTGATAGCTTTCAATACATTTCAGTAAACATAAAACACTTTAGTAATCTTTTTGTGAAAAAAATTTTTTTTTCAGCCTTTTAAATTATCCTGAAACAAACTCTTGACAAATGCGTTAGTAAATGACAGTTGATGTTCAAACAGTTAAATAGGATTATATCATGAATAAACTTACCGCTTGTATAATCTTACCTTGAATTAATAAGGCCTGCTAACAAATACCTACTTTATACCTAAATCTACGTCAAGATCCGATATATTTTTTTATAATGAGTAGTTCTCAGAGTATTCTAACAGACTACAAAAAATAGCGCACTTGTGAGTTATAAAAGTTAATTCTGTATTTGTACCCCACTACACGTAAATGTGCGGGTTCAAGGAAATATTAACTCCCGGTAGGTAGGTATACTAGGTATGCCGTAAGTTTCCAATAGAAATGGTTCACGTAGTTTCGTAGCGTCATCGATCTCGCGATTCAATCTCGTGTTAATTTATCGCTTCGAAAATCGCCACGGCCGTGTCGTGACCTTTATAACTCGTTGTTTTTTCGTACCAGTCACTTTGAAGTTTGAAGAAATGGTGTTTCCGTATACCTACTAGAAAATTAATTAGACCATTTTGTGTCTTAAGACTCTCAAGTATTACCTGCCTATAATATTTTGCCTTGGTACCTACAGCCGGAAAACTCGGAAATAATGTACGTATTAGTTAATTATTGAAAATGGCGGAGCGACGAAATTATTCGTAGGAAAGCCTGATGTTAAGTATTTTTATTGCCGATACCTCCCATAAGAAATATCTTTAAAAAACCTCCCAAACCTTTGGCACAAGCCCTTGACGGATTTAGATTCTAAATTTCTAATGATTTTATGTATTACTTGAAGATTACACAATATTAATTGATTTTAATTTAATGCGCAGTTAAGATAATTTAGAGTTTCTTTAGGTATTTCATTAGGAAGGGAATCAAATCGGTTTCTGGCAACCCGTGACATGGAAAATGCGTAGCGGTTCATAGTAAATTAGATCTAGGTAGGTAGGTTAGGTACCTATAAAGGGCCCGACAGAAGGCTGCATTTCCGTTGCAAGATGCACCAGCGTTTCACCTGCGCGCTGTGGCTGCGTCGGCTCACTGCTCACTCTCACACCAAACAAAACGCCTGTATCTAATATACCTAGGTACTATACCTAACACTTTCAATAGGCCTCTACCATACCTGCCTTCGTCGTTGTTTCAAAAATGTTATTCGCGATGTGTGGCTATAGGTAGGTAACTTACCTATTTTCGTTGGTGAAAAATAGACGCAAATAGATGTTGTAGGTAAACTGCATACATACGTGACTAAACTCCAGCTGGTGGATGTTTGAAGCTGCAACCTTAGCGCATTCAGGACCGGCAGTCCGGATCACTCGGTGTCAGACAATCGTGCCGAAAACAAGGACCGAATGGATGCGGCCGGCTGTTTATAAACATTGGATAGTCCAACGGGACGGAATGCGATCAATACCACGTCGAGCGTACTTCGAGCGGCCGGGGCCTCGTCGGCCCCAACCTCACCTGCTGCGCGAATGGTAAATGTATGCACTCTCGCGGGGCAGCAGACGGAAGGCGGCGAGTGCAACACAGCGCGTAGAGCGAACGAAGGAGATGCGCACGAACGTACGAAGCGGACGGCTGGCGGCTGCCGTGTGCGCGCAGCCCTACTTGTTACGTCACAAGCTTTGACAGCTGGCGCATCGGGCGGAGACGCGGGCGGCGGCCGCGCCGCGGCGCCACCGGCGGTCGAGCCGCAATCAATATCGCGGGCGGCGAGCACGGCGGCGGCGGGCGTCCGCTGCCGGCCGGCGGTCGCCCTCTGCTCGACCCACGACAACAACAAATAACCACAAACCCCTATACTAAAACATACACGGCGGCGGCGTAAATATTCAATTACATAATACATTTTTATGCCGTTTAATGTCTAGTGTTATTATTTCTAGTATTTGGTCTGGTATGGTCAAAAGTGCAATTCGTCATAGGTACTTCATTTAATACCGTAAAATAATATTTTTTGTCCAAGTTTCGTTTGGTCAAAGTTGTATCATGGAATTCATGGATGTATGTATTTTGTCACTAAAGTCGCGATTAGTCAAAACATTTTGATGCTTTTATTTAACGTTTGTTAAAATGGATTGCAGTTTTCCTTTCGCCCTTTCACTTTGTTTTCTTTAAGTACTCATATCATACTCGGGTTCTCGGGTACAACACTACACAGCTCGGGGATCGTATAACACGCCAACGCCGTCCAGGTTGACTGCATCCGGCTGTCTCTAAAGCTAGGTACAGTCGACTACAAAGTACTTTTGGACCTTATTTACAGCACAATAAGTTGAAAAATTGGTTATATCCCTTTATAGTCGACTGTACCTATCTGCTCAACGGAGTATAATGTTTTATTTAACCTTCCATTGTAATAAAATAAGTTGTTACAATGGAAAATGGAACCGTCAACCAGCTCTAGCTGCCAGTCAGATATGAGTTGATATGACACAATAATGAGACTAAGCTAAAACCCAAAACTCTAGGATCTATAGGTATTCTTTAAATGGTTTGCATTATGTGACCTCCACCAATCAACAGCTGCCAGGTGTCTGGATCTAGAAATATTCGTCGTCGCTGTCATTACTCATTATTGTGTCAAATCCAAATCAGACGTGAGTAGCTCTCCGTCTATTAGTTTTATGAATTTATCTATAAGTGCAATATTCGTATGAAATATTCGGAAAATCAAAGTATAGCGTGGTATAGCGTATAGAACGCAACTTACGAAAGTTAAAAAATAAAAAAATATTCAATTGTTATAATTAATCTTTTTAATAACTCATAATATAGGTACTTTAAACTTTCAAGCGAGAAACAAATGGGACAAGTGCAATATGTAGATAATCCAAATGTAACATGAAAAAATTAAAGTAGACTTTACATAATACTGCTAAGCTCATACCTAAGCATTTCCGATTGCATAAATCCCACTGACTGAGCGGAGCGGAGCGGCCTATCGCCATACCTACCTGCATACACTTTGTAATGTTACAGATATTTGGTTTCAATTACAACAATCCATTATGAAAATGTTTCAGATTGTTATTATATTCTATTTAATCCCTATCCATTATCGATCAATGTGAGATAGGATTGGCGTTCCTGAGAAAATCATTAATTGAATAGAATATACATACCTAGGTACATTTATGTAAGTACATTTAGTTAAACGGATACTTATGAAATAATACAAAAATAAGCAAAGGGGGATTTGTATGATCTGCGTAAAAAGTTCGTATCAAAATAAAAGTGATAAGTTTTATTTTCGGTGCTGACTATACAACGTTGATAATGTAATAACACGTTACCTGGCTACCGTATACAACATGTTTATAAAATATAAAGGTTGACTTGAGAGTTCATTTGAAGATCTTGCACATTAACATATCACAGAATCATGAAACTGTAATCTTAATCACTATGACTGCTGACTGTCGTGTCTGTCGTGTCGTAGGCACCTACCTACTATACTATACCTGACAGATAACCGAGCTTAGCAGTGTAGTAAAATAGTACATACTAAAAACGAAACTGGCGATAATCTTTATCAACAAGCTTTACGCCCTAAGTTCCACAATTAAAAAAAATATTAATAGAAATTGCAATTTTGTGTTTTGACTTGTCCAATATGTTTCAAGATTAAAACAAAATTAAAAGTTAGGTAGGTAGGTAATGCATTTGTGAACAGGTCGATGATGACATTATGATTAGATAGGTATAGCCTTTTACCACATATCTCAGAATTTTTAGACGGTTGATGATGTATTTACTGTAGGTAGTTGCACGGTAATGGTGGCTAGAGTGGCAGAGTAGTTTGGGACGTGTATAAGACGCAGCAGACACGCAGGCGAACCCAACCACACGATTACCAACCATATAATTATCACCAACTATCTGAGTAATCTGAGTTGCGTGGTAGAGCAGCTCATAACGGGTTCAAATTCAAACGATCTGTACAACATCTGTGGCTGGTTGGTCGGTGGCGCGCGGGTGTCAGTACACCTTCAGTTGGTTCTTGTCGTCGAAGCCGGCGGAGTGGCCAGCGTTGCGCACTATAAACGAGTTGCCATCGAAGTGCATGCGCCTTTCGCCACGCCTGCCAATAACATTTCAAAATTAGACTTGCAGGACGCTCGGGAAGGTTCATGTTTTTGTTGATAATTTGTTCCGCTGTTTTTATTAACGGGGCATTTAACCGTATCAAACTGCCCCACCTCCAACTAAGTCTACACATAAAATTGTATAGGTACACACGTACTTTAATAGTTTGGGAGTTAAAGCTAAAAGAATTTGAAGCTGCAAATTGGTTTACACTTGTCATTAGGTACTTAAGTCATTTCTCTGGTAATCCTCAAAACAAAGTGTGGTTGGCCCAGGGCATAACATAATTATCAGTATCACAATAGATTTCAGCCGAATTGGCAAGGTAACAACGCAACACAGTACCCACGCAACACAAGTTTGTGAAAGCGAAATATTTCTCCGGGGCGGTTGCGTAGATTTACCCCCTTATTCATAAACGTCACTCAGGCCCCAATTAGTTAATTTATATTTTGTCTCGTTTTAACAAGCACAATTATCATAGTGGCAGATAAGGACAAAACAAATTAACTAATTGAGGCCTGAGAGACGTTTATGAATAAGGGGGTAAGAACCTACACAGGGGTTAGTTTGTAGGTGCTGGGTCTGCCACGGAGCAGTGCCAGACGGGGCTGTGATCGAAGCTTATCCGTTGGTTGAGTTGGTGGGTATTTGGTACTTGTAGCGTCAGCGGTGGATCCTACATGCAAACAGACAGTACCTCACGAACAGGTGCTGGGTCTGCCCCAGGGATGCGGTACAGTGCAGGAAGGGACTGGTGATCGACGCGGACCCGTTGGTAGGGCTGGTACGCAGCTGGTACTTGTGGCTGCAGCGGTGGATCCTGCATAAAAATAAACAATGATCAACGCCAATGTTTTCGATGTTTTCCATCCGCGTCATTTTGTGCCATGTGTGGATTGTTCGGAAAAAATAATTTAAATCACCTTACTGGAACTTAACAGAAAGTGAAGTCTTTAATGTCGTATCCACAAAACGTTTCCAGCCATATCGGTGAAGGAATAATTAATCACAGTGTCTGGAGGAGCTCTCGTGGAGCAGTTGCATGATGACGGAGTTGTACAGCTCACGACACGTGTAACGAATGTTGGCCTGGGTGGATTTCATACGTAGTAGCAAAATACAGTGACTTGGCTGACGAGTCCGTATAGAGTCAGGCTAACGCGCACGTTGTTGATGATCCAGTTGTCGATAATGTCAATGCCGTCGTGGGTGAGCCAGTACTGCGTCAGAGTGCGTCATCTCTAACAGCGACAGCGCCTCGTTCGCCTATGCCTTTTACAATGTGTCAGGTTTGCCTGACGAGTCTGTGGGCAGTCTGGCTGCCGTGCATGCTGTTGTTGATGATCCAGTTGTCGATAATTTCGATGCTGTTGTAGGTGAGACAGTACCGCGTGGTCTCTAACAGCGACAGCGCCTCGGTCCCCTATACCTACCTATATTACGACCTAGCAGGCGTATCAGCGAAACACAGTGACTTGCCTGACGAGTCCGTCGGCAGTCTGGCTGACGCGCACGTTGTTGATGATCCAGTTGTCAATGCCGTCGTCGGTGAGCCAGTACTGCGTGGTCTCTAGCAACGATAGCGCCTCGTTCACGTACGATGGCCCGTGCCGAGACTCACTGGGGACATGGAATAGGTAGGGTACTCTGGTGACACACTTTCTAACAATTTCTATGTAGGTAGGTATTCATTGTACTAAGTTAGTATGTATGTAGATTATTTGTGACACTGCCTATTCTGTGTAATTAATTACAGTAAGTACCTACCTCCATCCAAGGTGCACGTTGTGGATGTAGTCGACACAATTTTGCGAATAATGTACGTAATTACTTATTATAGTAACATTACTATATACCAGGCTATCGTCAAATTTGAGTTTTTTCATTTCCTCTAACTTTAGCTAGCTAGGTATGGTTGGCTGTGGGAGGAGGTGGGATTAAGGAGGAATTGGTCGGTGGTGGTCTAGCAGTGTACCGTCGTGTCTTGTGAGCGTAATCTCCTGTGTAATAAGGTGCAAAAATTTAAACATATCTTTGGCGTCGACTGTACGCGTCTTACTTGTAGAACACATTGAGAGTGAAGTCCTGGCTCATATCGAGGAAGGTGTCGGTGGTGGTGCGCGTGCCAGCCGCGTCCACCAGGTACACCAGCGCGCACTGCTCCGCCGTGAACGAGACGCCCTTGTACCACATCTTCGCGTATCTGAAAATTATCAATTAATCACGTGTTAAATTATTGATAGTCATCTAAGTTGTACATACTACATACCTTTGTCCATAAAGGCTGGTAATAACCCCAACAGTAAAGATGAGAGCGAACAACGTGTTAGCTCGACTCCTCGGCCATATAAATGTCGGCGGCCGATCGTAAAATCAGGCAGATCGTAATGTCCCTGTGTAATGTTTTAAAGATAGTCACATTAAACCAATGTATAGGTAGGTTAGGTTGCTTCAGATAACCGAAGGGCAAACTGCCCAGAAATCAAATCAAATCAAATCAAATAATTTATTCAAAAATAATTGTACAGATAATTCTTAGAACTATGCATTATTATTACAGAGCTGAGGTTCATATATGCCTGAACTAGGAAATCCTGTGTTTCAGGCTGAAAAGTACTGCTTCTTATTATATAATTATTCACTTATGCATATTTAAGTTAAATGTAGTTTACAATAAGAGTCTTATCATCCTAGTTAATAAAAACCTTAAAATTTATAATAAAATAGTAATTTACAAGTAACAGTACTGATTACTTTATGACTATTAGTAGGTTCTCTGTGTCGTCGTACGTCATATTTTGAAGGGCGTGTCGTAGAATATTCTTACAACAAGCGTAACTGCGAGGATATAAGTCTAGTTTTCTATTCAACCTGTTATACAAAAATGGACCCAAAAAGACGAAAAATCTAGACGAAAATACGTGCCATCTTTGTACAGTTTGACTACAGATGAGATTTTTGCACCTTTTACTATTGTCTATTGTGTTAAAGGGAAGCCCAAATCGGAGCCCTTCTAAGGGAACGAGTCAAAGATTTCACGTTTCACGATATGCCTAGGAATTTCTCGATATGCCTGATCTTACGATCGGCCGCCGATATAAATAAAACCGGCCAAATGCGTGTCGGACCACGCATAATGGAGGGTTCCGTACCTACTAGCGAAATATTACTATCCCAGCGCAAAGGTCGCATCTGCCTAAGTACGTAGTTTTTAGGGTTCCGTAGCCAAAATGGCAAAAACGGAACCCTTATAGTTTCGTCATGTTCGTCTGTCCGTTCGTCTGTATCTCGGTCATGTCCGGTCTCCATAATCACGTAGCGGGACCGTACCACTATATGGCGGTGACACGCCTGTTGGACTGGTTGAACGGTGCGTTTGAGGCCGACCTTGACAGTGTCAGTGTGATGTTATTCATTATTAGCTCACTTGTTGTTGCCCTGCAGGTGACAGGCCTGTATCTCGACGCGCGACCCATAATGGTAGACGCGCCCGTTGGGATGGATGAGAGCCGCCGCCGCTCCCGACCGTGACAGCGCCAATATGATGTTGTTCTTGGCGTTGGTTACGCGAACAGCACCGTCAATCGTCATGTCCACCCTTAACAAAATGATGATGTAGTGGGAGGAAGAACATAATGATGATACCAATGTATTTGCCTTAGAAATTACTTGACGTTTTAGCACCTTGTGTCACGTAGGTACACTTTATTCAGAGAAGGATTCAAATTCAGGTATTTAGAAATAGAAATAACGGAGTTCTGCAGAAAAAGAAACTAATGACTCCTCTTGCCTGAGCTGGAATACTGAAATACGATACATCTATACTTATTAGATACCTACTAATGTGTTCATAACTTCCTATTACAGTACGGATCCACTCACTTTACTCTATCCCTCAGCCTCAGACAAATTGTGCCGTGCGGCGTCACTGAACCATTGTACCCGGCTCCTCCGACCTCCGTCACCTGTCAATTTAAAACTGCTGTTAACTTACAAACTAGTTAATGTGATATTATTAATTTAATCAATGGAACGACGCTCGGGTGTTTCACGAAAATCAGTTGAACGTAACGTGAAATTTTTTCAGAAGGTGTCAATATCAATAAGATGGCAATACCTAGCTTCTACTAGGTTCAAGTTTGGATCTTAGAATTATGTACTTACTTACTTCCATGTGTATGAAGAAGGATGTTTAAAATCTTAGTACCTCGAGCTCTCGCCAAGTGTCCGCATGGTAGATGTCATCTCCGGGATAGAACGGGGCCTTATTCCGCTGCAGAGGCGCGCGCCACGGGGGCTGCCAGCCAGTAGCGCCAACTAGCTCCGCCTGTCCCAAGCCGCCTTCCAAGAACTTGCTGTAGTCTTGAAAGACGGATAGGTTGGACTCATCCTACCAAAGATCATGTAAGAATTAGGGTGACGGGATACGCAAACACGTGAAATTGAAGTGTTTTTGTGCCAGTTTTATGATGAAAGCAAAGCACTTGGGAGCGTGGATGTGGTGTGGCATGATCTTAAGGGACATATACCCACTCAGGTTTAATGTTAATAGGATATATACATGGGTATAAAGTGAAGGGGATAACTTTAATTAAGTTTGAAGGCCAGTACTAGATCCCATGCAGCTACGCGAAAATAGTCTTAGAAAACCTTTCATAAACTTTAAAATTTATTATTTTTGCTATGTTGTTTAATTTTATTAAGATATGTCTTATAGGTTCCAAGTAAAATGGCTGTGACATACGGACGGACGGACGGACATATGACGAAACCATATCTAAGGGTTCCGTTTTTTCCATTTTGGCTACGGGACCCTAAAAACGGGAAAATAGGTATCTTTAGTTTTGGAAATATACGATTGTCGATTACGGGAACGAGATTCTCTGGTTTTCTCTTGAAAAAGCACTTGATTGAATATGGAACTTACCTACTAAAATAGTTGTTGAGGGTTTGTGGTCTGCATTAGAAAATAACTGCTACTTTTTTAGATAATTTAATTACGTATCTTATCCACAGTCTTCTAGTCCCAACGCGCTTCTGTTAATGCACCTTAATAGGTACCTATATCACTTTTAAAAAGTCGTAACCTTGTGTTCTTGTACATAATACATAGGATTAGATAGGCCTAGGCCTAGGAGTAAGTTAAGTAGGCAGGTAAATGTTTAGGTACGTAGGTACTGTGGCGAAATAGAGCACAGCAGCAATTTTGCGAGATAATAACGGACATGATATTTACATAGACATAGAAGACATAGAATTTTTTTATTTAACATCACACATGGTATTACAATTTTACAGAAAATTCTACAAAACTGTAAAGAGACTTAATAAAACTAAGATTAACAGAAAACGAGATTTACATGTAGGTAAAGAGTATTGATATATGACGTTAAAAAGGATCTTGCCTCAGCACGATATTGTAGCGAGCCGAGCGCAGCTTACTACAACGCTGGCGCTGGTTTTCAGGCAGACCCTTGATAAATATTAACCCTTGCTCTTGCTGTTTGTCGAAAACAAAAGGCTAGTATGGGGTATTTTTATGTGTAAATAAATAAAATAAAATTCATATATGTTGGTTTTTTAGGGTTCCGTACTCGACTAGGAACCCTTATACCTAGTTTCACTATGTTCGTCCGTCCGTATGTCCGCGTTCTAGCTCAGTGACCGTTAGCACTAGAAAGCTGAAATTTGGTATGAGTAGGTATGTGCATTAATCACGCCGACAAAATTATAGAATAAAAACAGGCATTTTTTTGTAGGATAAGTCACCTACCTACACATTTAGTGGTGGGTGCATTTTTTTTTCACTCCAACCCTGATGTCGTGTGGGATATCGTTGGATAGGTCTTTAAAAAATAATAAAGGTTTCCTAAACATATTTTGGGTAAAACTAATAGTTTCGTAAATAATACCTATGAAAGTTCATAAAAGTCCCCGGCGGTTGACAGCTATGACTGAATCAAAGAAGAATAGTTTAGACTTCTAGTGATTTTCACTACAACTTTTGGGACAAAAAAATCTTAAGGATGTCATCTCCTGTTACTCGATGGCTCTTGGCCGGTTTTTTAAATAAATGTACTTAAATAGGTACCTGGTTATAAGAATGTGCCGTATAGACACTCCTGGGGCGCACAGGTATAGTCCCGTCCTTTCTAAAGTCTGCATTAGCCATTCTCAAATTTCTTCAACTTAAATCCAGTATTTAAATAAAATACATGAACAATAGTGACAAGCAGCGATGGAAATACTACATAATAAAAACCATAATTCCCGATTGATATATTGGATAGGTACTAATAGATGTCATTTGTCATTTATTTCTTCCTAAATTCGAAATTTAATTTATTCGTTTTAGATGGCGATGACGTTTTCCGTCTATGTAGGTTTATCCAAGAAGGTTTGAAAGATCCTGTAAAAATGTTTTGTAGTTTGGACAAGGAGATTGGCTTATGAATATAGTGACTACGGCGAGGCACCTATAGCACATAATAATATAATAGTATTTCATACCTATAGACCTATAGCATAGCTTGACGACTCCAATAAGCTATGTCCACACAGTGCCTTTTTTCGTTCAACAAATGCATGCGTCAAAGCGCATTCAACAACGCACGTGAGGCATGCCCGTAGCGCATGCCTTTTTTGAATTGCAAGCATAGCGGACCCTGAGGCTCAAGCGTTCCCGCGCTCGGTGGATTTCGGTTCAACAAAGCTTTCAACATTTGAAAGACTACCGACTTGACGTTTTGATGCATGCAAGAGTTGAATGCGTTAGACGAAATTGATATTGAAAGATGAAGATGAAAGTTGAAGAGGAAAAATGCATTGTGTGGACTTAGCTGTAGGCACAGACTGTAGGGAAGCATGGCTGACAGCTGACACAATAAAGAGTGATATAATATATCCCAAGTGCAATAAATACATTGTGTAAAATTATTTTACGTAACTCTGGGCGCTAAGTGAGATTTACCGCCCTAGGACGCAGCGGAAAATCTCACTTCACACCCAGGAGAAGACGTAAAATTATGTACGCACCACGGGCGGTAATAAGGAAGGCCTCAGATCGCTTGTTTATGGCCCTTACCTTCGGTTCGGGCCACAAATGCCAGCGATCTGAGCCCTTCTTTATTTTACCGCCCTAGGTACGTAATGTACTATTAGAATCTTGCATGTTCTTGTAATTGCACTTTTAGAATTTTCTACACAGAACTTGGTATTCATATAGATATCTTTTGTCGGCGAAGAACTTGGCTCTCATTTCACATTTATGTTTTTGATGGGATACCTTCTTCTTCTTTCTCGTTCCCTCATTGCTGAGGATCACCACATGTACCTCTTTTCCATAACGTGCGGTCATAGGCCATGTGAACTGCACGGTTAAGGCTGCCACCAAGCAGCCGACCTTTTTGCAGCGTTGGACCATCTCATCCGTGCCCCACCGCGAGCACGTTTGCCATTCATACGGCCCAGAATGATGAATGGTGAATGGCGTACTAGTAGTACACTAGTCGTTATACTAGATGGAGCTGATATTTTGTTTTACATTTTGGCTATCTTTAGGTCGCTCTCAACTAGATGGCGCTAAATACTTGGAGCCTCAAAAAGTTCTTAGGCTATGGCCGTCTATTATATCTTTAAGTGTATGCTCGTGTGAATACGTTAGGTGTAACTTGCTAGCACTTTAAACAGATAGAGACTTTGCTAGACGAAAGTTAGGTACTTATGTTGTTGTCACATTGAATAGCACTTTACATATTAGGTTCATGTATGTATGGTTCATGGTTCAGAACTTGCATTAGGTCTTCTTTATATTAAAACTGTAACGATTGTCTGGGTGTAATTTAAATGAAATGGTTAAAATTCCTGTTACATTTGTCCTAGTTTGCATCCTAATTAGGATAGCATAAGTATAAGTGTAACAACAGCATTTAGTCGCCATACGGCCTGAACGTCATAGATTTTTATTTATTATGAAATATTCTGTTAATGTGAATTTTAGGATCCTAATTAGGATGCTAAAACCTAACCAGAAATATATGACCATTGCCAAGAGGGCGCTTTTTTCTCATCCGCAATATGGCACTATTATTAAGGGTCACCACACACCTAGCGGTTTTCCTCGCGGAATTAGTGGAAGTAGCGGAAATTTGTCTATGGTAGCGGAAATTTGTCTATGGTAGCAGATTTTTTGTATGGAAGCCATAGACAAATTTCCGCTACCATAGACAAATTAAGCATTTTGTCTATGAATTTCCGCTACTTCCGCTAATTCCGCGAGGAAAACCGCTAGGTGTGTGGTGACCCTTACTCTGTGATTTGGCGCATGGTCATATCACGTCATATATTTCTGATCGGGGTTTAAACGGCTATTAGACATTGCAACCTGCAGGGCCCAATCTGTTGTGTACCCTGCCTCTCCCTGCCCCCCCTTCAGCTCCCTACGGGCCCTACCTTTAATTACACATACCAACCTGACAGATTGGGCCCTGCAGGTTGCAATGTCTAATATCGCTTTTATCGGACACTAAAAGCGGTATTACACATTGCAACCTGCAGGGCCCAATCTGTTGTGTACCCTGCCTCTTCCTACCCCTCCTTCAGCTCCCTACGGGCCCTACCTTCAATTACACCTTCCAACCTGACAGATTGGGCCCTGCAGGTTGCAATGTGTAATACCGCTTTAAAAAAAGTAATGGCTTCTACAATCGGCGCAATTTTGACCCTAAACTCGGGCGCGTTTCCGAGACATTGCCGCCTAGGTAGGTGCAACGAAATCGATCGATGGATCAAAAACCGCAATGTATTTAAAATTGCAGGTGACTAGTCAAGTCGCTTACGCGTGTAGAGGCCTTAGGCTCAAAACACACCTAGCGGAATTTTGGCAGTAATGTATGGAGCTTTGTCGATGGTAGCTTAAATTTGTCTATGGCCTCCATACATTACCATATTCTGTGACATTACTGCCTCCATTCCGCTAGGTATGTTTTGTCCCTTAGGCTCAAAACACACCTAGCGGAATTGAGGCAGTAATGTATGGAGGCCATAGATAAATTTAAGCTACCATCGACAAAGCTCCATACATTACTGCCTCCATTCCGCTCAAGTGTGTGGTGAACCTTAAATCACCACAATAGATTGCTAACTCCATAAATAGCAAAACTACTAATTAAATAATAAGTCGTATGGGAGGTATGGTTTAACTAATTTATACTAAGTTTTAAGCACACTTAAATCGTAATACGTATTAAGCTGTAATCTTTTGAATAATAACTTTTAGCAAAGCTCGCTTAAAACTTATTACATATACGCATTTAGCCATGTATGGAAAGAACACTCTAGGTACTTAATTCTCTTTGCCACAATGGGGAAGGGCGCTGAAAACTATTTGTAGGGGGCGCTGTTCCAGATTTCATTAAATAAAAGCGGTATTACACATTGCAACCTGCAGGGCCCAATCTGTTGTGTACCCTGCCTCTTCCTACCCCTCCTTCAGCTCCCTACGGGCCCTACCTTCAATTACACCTTCCAACCTGACAGATTGGGCCCTGCAGGTTGCAATGTGTAATACCGCTTTTAGACACCCGTGGAATTTTAAAGCGGTATTACACATTGCAACCTGCAGGGCCCAATCTGTTGTGTACCCTGCCTCTTCCTACCCCTCCTTCAGCTCCCTACGGGCCCTACCTTCAATTACACCTTCCAACCTGACAGATTGGGCCCTGCAGGTTGCAATGTGTAATACCGCTTTTAATCTCGGACACTCTCGGCTTGGATCAATTTTCGAGACAAAATATTGAGTCATTTTCACGAAATTAAAAACAGTTTTTCTAACTTTATCTGTGGTAACACTACCTACCCATCCATGTAGACGCGGCATTACACAGTCACAACTCATCGGAGAAAGTATTTTTTTAATGCGGAAACACTGGCGGCCCGCCACGTTTCGCCAGTCTTGTTAGTTGTTCACTCGTTAGTAATTTCTTAGCTTCTTAGCAATTTACGTGTGATCCAGAAAATAACTTAAAATGAGTGCTCCAGCACCAGCTCCGGTTCAAAAAATAGGGATAGTAAAGCAGGTAAGTAATGGAGTACATTTTCACTATTGAACTCAGTGGGGTCTTGCGATGCCTCGTGCCGAATTCATACTTTGCCTTGTTGGCACACAGGTTCACCTATAACTGTAGAAGGATGGGCACAGGAACAGAATATACACACTTTAATTCAATAAGTTTCCGGTAGGTTTTTATTAGGATTCTTTGAATGCATTGTTTGCCACCCTTGCCAGCTGGCATGTTGCGCGAACCGATTGTCAAATAGTATCACAAGAATTTATACTTTTCTTCTGAATAGAATATTGAGAATAAGCTTTATGTATGCCATAGGTATTATCGGGGGACACTATCGTTATAAGAAAGCAGCCCAGAGGCGGGCCTCCTCCAGAGAAAGTGATAGCCCTGTCGGGCATCACGGCGCCCAAACTCGCTCGCCAGCGCACTGCCAACAAGTGAGTACGCAACGTGTGCACCCTTCACGCCTGCTCCATCTCGACACCTTTTTTACCAACCTTATTTGTGTCATTAAATTGTGATAAATATACTAAGAATCTAAATTGCAAACTAAAACCACTGCCTGTCATCTGTAGGCCAAACTATTATATTACTATACGTTATTAAGGATCAAGGCTATCTCAGTGATGGCACATAAATTTCTTATAAAAGTAACATAACAGGAATGTGTTTTAACCTCTGGCGGCCCAACATACAATAAAAATTGACAATTTCATTGAGGTTAATTTGTACTAGTATATTAAAGCTGTGGGATACTAAGACATTAAGATAAAAAATAAAACACTTTATGTTTATCTTAAACTTGTTAACATCCAGACTCTAGTTAGTATAGGTAAGTCTATTTTATAAAATGCACCATTGATTATTTGTCACAATTCTCAGATTGCATCACTTTATTTAAAACTAACAATATCAGGTATTTAGTTTTTAAATTGTTTTAATAACTGGCCTCTTAAAAATTTACACAAGGATCTGTACATATTCTGATATTAAGATAAGGTTCTCATATAAAAAGCACTTACATATTTTTAAATTTTGCAGCGATTACTACAAGTATGTATGTAAATTAGGGCACTAATTAAGTAACTACATATATACTATAATATGTAATGACCTAAGTTGTCTTACATCACAGAAGACAGTTGGGTGGTCTCCCAAGTGGATCTTTGGGTTGACATGGGTAAAGTTATAGTTAAAATTTCAATATAAATCTCTAGGAATCTCTAACTGTTTACCATATTAAATCAATTTTCGTCTGAGGTTTATACAACTTTTTGCCTTAGATTAATAATTTTGATAAAATTGGATGCCAGCTATAAGAATTCTAACATCAACAACATTAGAACACTTAATTACCTTTGATACAAATAGACTACAGTCATCAACTAAGTACCTACTATGCAAGTAACAAATTATGAATGATATTTGGCCCTTAATCGAACATTTTCTAGATTAAGGACCAAATACCATTTAGCTCATTTTAGTTACGAGAATTAGCTATATAAATGTATAAGTTAAGGCCTTACTTAGGGTACAAAAATGTGCAATTCACCTTTTTACCATGTAAACCCTGGACCAATATAAATTTGAAAACAGTGTCTATATTTAACAATAAACTTGATCCTTTCAACAATTTATAGACAAACTTTTGTGAGGTAATGCGGCGTATACTAACAAAGATATTTTTTTACTCTACTTCAAGTTTTTCACTTACCATCTCATAAGGTACCATAATCTAATTCAATATTTGTTTTTTAGTGAAGTGGAGACTAAAGACGAACCTTTTGCGTGGGAAGCACGCGAGTTCTTACGAAAGAAACTGGTAGGAAAAGAAGTGGTTTTTACATCTGAAAAACCTAATAACTCTACAACTAGAGAGTATGGGTCCGTGTGGACCGGCAAGGACACCACTAAGGATGAGAATGTGACTGAGGCTCTACTTGCTGAAGGACTGGCGAAGGTCAGAGAAGGCGGAAGAAACATCCCTCAGCTCAAGCGGCTTGTGGAAATTGAAGATATTGCCAAATCACAAGGCAAAGGCATATGGGGATCTGATGTTAATGTAAGTTCATTCTGTGCACCAGAGGTATACAATTAGTCCTGTATTTATATAGTCATTAAATATTGTGGCTAAAGCAAAATAAAAATCATGATTCTATAATTATGCCTGCTTGTGTTTTTATTTCACGGGTTTTATAGCATCAAAAATAATTATTTATTTGTTTAAGGGTATCTAAAATTTATCCATTAACGATTTTAATTGTAATCTGGAAAAAAATGTGATTTGTTTTAGGGTCATGTCCGTGATATCAAATGGTCCATTGAGAACCCGAAGCAGTTTGTGAACAAGCACAATGGGCAGCCCATCAAAGCCATCATCGAGTATGTGCGCGATGGCTCCACGGTCAGGTTATGCTTGCTGCCTGATTTCCATCAGATCACTTTGATGCTCTCCGGAATTAGAGTAAGTTCTTTATTATAGATAATAAATATACTTACATGAATATCATTTTATAATTATTTAAAATTTTAAAAGTAATAGGTCAATCTTATATTACATTCTCTGCTGTAGGTATGTGGAGATATAACGCTAAGTTGTAGGATGTGCTACCATGTAAAATGCATGGAACTGCTGTGTCTGCTGTACTGTAAAAACAAGTGTACCTATGTGCAACATTAGACAAAAAACATCCACAATTCTAACATTGTTCATAAATTTAATCTTAGTAATTACTTTCTAGCTAACACTCAATTGTTAAATTACAGTTACGTCCAGGAATATGCATTGCTTAGTTATTCCTCCTGAATGCATCCATACTACTTAGTCTAACACCTATTATGTTATAGTTCAAGGATTAAATAAAGTTTCTAATGTTATGTCAAAGGTCAAGCACTTTTTTTAACTTGTAGCTTCATAAGTAATAAAATGGGGCTTCTTTGAAAAGCCCAAATCACTAATACCTGATATTTTTTTAGTGTCCCGCAGTAAAACAAGACGGCGAGTCGGAGCCCTACGCTGAAGAAGCTCGGTTTTTCCTCGAGTCGCGACTCCTGCAGAAAGATGTGGAAGTGATCCTGGAGTCAGTGAATAACAACAACTTCGTCGGCACCATCCTGCACCCGCAGGGCAACATCGCCGAGGCTCTGCTGCGGCAGGGGTTCGCGAGGTGCGTCGACTGGTCACTTGCCGTTATGAAATCAGGTGCGTATGTGTTATGGTTAAATTTATACGGCTACCTGACAGCCACTAGATGGGCGCTAATAAGTAGGTTTAAAGACCTCGTTGATTGGCTGTTCAACAGTGTTCTGTATGATGCCTTACAAAGATTCGGAAAATTAAAGGTTGAATAAAGCAAATTCTAAATGTAACAATAAATCATAGTTTTTTTAGAAACGAAACCTTGGATGTGTGTGTTGCTCATGCTGCATGGCTAACATATATGCAATGCGAATGTAACCTTGCAACAAAATATGTAAACTGTCACATAAAATTAGCGATAAGTTACATATGAGTGTGATAATCAGGTGCATCGACGCTGCGTTCCGCTGAGCGCGCCGCTAAGGATGCCAAGCTGCGCATGTGGACCAACTACGTGAGCAACGCGCCCGTCATCGCCGCCAAGGACAAGGAGTTCACGGCCACCGTGCTCGAGGTGGTGAACGGCGACGCGCTCGTCGTCAGGATGCCCAACAACGCGCATAAGAAGATATTCCTGGCCAGCATCAGGCCTCCGCGTGAAAAGTAAGTTACCATTCGGCGGCACAAGTAGCTCGGCGAGTGAGCTCTTCAAAATTATCTTGCACGATCTTATTGCTAAGAGAATAAGAATGTGTTGAGGTCATTTTGTGCACCTAATTCACTAAGATTATTCATGCACCTGATTGGTTTATCTTGTCAAAGCTCGCTCGTTTATAAACGATTTTTCAATCAGTACAAATGTATACAAAATCTGCATACATTTTTAAGTGACTTAAGGTACTTTGTCGAATCGTGTCAGATACCTACTGTCGATGGCGTAGTTATCGGTGTAAAATGTACAGGAGTAGAGGTGTGTCGTGTATGGGCGATATGGCAATGGTAGTAGTGGTGGTACGACCCAGTCCAGTCAGTCCTATTTATTTGTGGCTGAAGGCATTTTTGGATTTGTACTTATTCCAATCTTATTTGTTTTAGGAACAACTCGGATGAAGAGGGTAAACCCTCGATCAGACCGAAGGGTTTCAAGCCTCTGTACGATATCCCCTGGATGTTCGAAGCGCGTGAATTTCTAAGAAAAAAGCTCATTGGCAAAAAAGTGACCGTTACTGTAGATTACATCCAACCCCCCAATAACAACTTCGCCGAAAAAACATGCTGCACCGTTACGGCCAGTGGAATGTAAGTATACTGAATATTTTATTATTTTATGATTTACTAACCTTTTTGACCGGCGTCGTCTGATATATGAGAAAAAGTGACAAGGTGAACGACACCTTCATAAATTATGACAGAGTTCAAAATTGAAAGTTAAAATTTTGACGTAAGGCGGTCAAAAGGTTATACCTATTAAAATAGTCAATGGTACTAACTGTATGTATTTTCAAACAGGAACATTGCAGAAGCTCTAGTAAGTAAAGGTTACGCAACAGTGGTGAGGTACAGCAAAGACAACGACCAGAGAAGCTCTCACTACGACAAACTGCTCGAGGCCGAACTTAAAGCCCAGAAGGCAGGAATTGGCATTTACGCTAAAAAGGACATCCCAGCTCATCGCATACAAGACACGAGTGGGGACTCTGCAAAAGCTAAAAAATTCTTCCCCTTCCTAAAGAGAGCCCAAAAAACGGAGGCCACAGTAGAATTCGTAGCGAGCGGATCCCGAATGAGAATATACATTCCCAAGGAATCAGTGGTAGTGACATTCCTACTGGCCGGCATCAACTGCCCGCGTGGCGCACGGCCCACGGCCGGCGGCGGCCAGCAGGAGGCCGAGCCCTTCGGCGAGGAGGCGCTGCTCTACACCAAGGAGAAGTGTCTGCAGCACGACGTGGTGATCACCATCGAGGAGATGGACAAGGCCGGCAACTTCATCGGCTGGCTGTGGGTGGACAACGAGAACCTGTCCGTGGCCCTCGTCGAGCACGGCCTGGCCTCCATGCACCACACCGCCGAGACCTCCGAGTTCGCCCGCGCCATCAAAACCGCCGAGGAGAATGCCATCAAGAAGCGAATCGGCATCTGGAAAGACTATGTTGAAGTAGAGAAGGAAATCGAAAAAGAGAAGAATGCGCCAGTCCAAGACCGAACCGTGAAATACGACAAAGTGATCATCACCGAAGTTACGCCGGAAGGCCACTTTTACGCACAAAATATCGATAATGGTGCGAAATTAGAAGCGCTAATGGACAAAATTCACCAAGAATTCAAAGCTAATGCGCCATTACCGGGATCACTAGTACCAAGGAGGGGTCAAATTTGCGCGGCATTATTCTCTTTAGACGAACAGTGGTACCGAGCCAAGGTAGAAAAAATCACTGAAGACAAAATGTGTCATATATTCTACATTGATTATGGAAACCGAGAGGTAAGCTTAATCACTGAGATTACACATTTTATTTATTGATAATGGTATCCAAGTCAAGATAATACACATATTTTAAACAATAATTATTACTTTTTGAACTTATATCATAAAACCAATCCATAGCAAGTCATTTTTCCTGATTGCGTGGCGAAGTATGCCCGGCTAATTGCTTAATTTGTTAATGTAAAATTGCTCATTACGGACATAATTACACTGGTTATTACATAGATTATAGGATAGGAGGACACAGTTAACGGGGCTTTAGAATGATTATTTTTTGTTTGTAAATACCGGGAACTTAGTATGTTTAGTAAGTAAAGCCCCAGTATTTATGTCCTCAATAGTTAATATGTGTACATGTTAACAGGTTGTAAAGTACTCGCGCCTGGCGAACCTGCCCGCGGGCACGGAGGGCGAGCCGCCGTACGCGACGGAGTACACGCTGTGCGGCGTCAAGTTCCCGGCCGACGCCGAGGACCGGCAGGAGGCCGTGCGCGCGCTCTACGTCGACACGCTGGACAAGAAGCTGCTGCTCAACGTGGAGGCGCGCGGCGCGCCTTCCGCCGTCACCCTGGTCGATCCCGCCACCAACCTCGACATCGGCAAGGTATCTAACCTGGCTTATTGTTCTTATTCACTCCGAGGAGTTTCTGGAGAAACGGCTCTGCATCTAATTGGGGAAGGCAACTGTTAAAGGTTTAGCTAGATGGCGCCGGCATAGGTTTTACCTATTTCTAGGATGGGATTTGGCCTAAAAAAGAAAGAGGCACGACTTATTGGGGCCTCTGGTGACCAGAGGGCTTGCCACTACTTTGGGCAACGGATCAGCGTAGCTATCCAGGGCGGAAATGCGGCAGACAGATTTTTTATTTATAAGATTATTTGTAAGAGTTATATACTGCTTTTTTATAGATATTTTTGTTTTGTTCAATAAATAAAGTTTATTAGGAAGAAATTAGTGTTTTGTACAATGCTATACTACTGCATTGCAAAAGTATGTTATAAATTAGTTTGTTTTATTATAGAACCTGATAAAGGAGGGGCTAGTGTTGCTGGAGCCAGTGCGCGACCGGCGACTGGCGGCGCTGGTGAGCGAGTACCGCGCGGCGCAGGAGCACGCCAAGAGCTCGCGCCTCAACCTTTGGCAGCACGGCGACATCACCGACGACGACGCCGTCGAGTTCGGCGCGCGCCGCTAGCGCCGCCAGAGCCGCCCGCGCGCCTCGCCTCGCCCCACGCCTCTACCGTACCCACAACACCCCGCGGACCGCGCACGCGCACGCTGGGACGCTTGATACGATCTTTAACTTTCTTCTTTGCGTAACCGCCTTGGTAATTCATGGAACCGTAACATGATCAATTAAAGTTGTGAACATTAACCTCCTGGGCACGACTGGGTATTTTTATAACTTTTATAAACATGAAGTAGGTCTACTATGAAATAGGTCTTATTCTGTAATTTATTAATCGTGGCAATGAAATAATTTTCTTTTTTATTGAAAACAAAATAAATAATCTGTAAATATACATTTAATTGATTTATTTATTTATCTTTTTTAAACTAATGAAATTACATGAATATTTTTATTTAATTTAACAACAATGAAATGTTTTTTTAACATTGAATATTTAAATCAGATTTAAAGCAAGTCATGTCGCAATGGGATCACTCAGGAGGTTAACTCTGGCGATGTCGAACAGAACTAGCACTAATCGCGCGATGGTGTGCACTGTCGGTGTGCGGCCGGCCGCCGCAGCCGCCGCCGCCGCCGCCGCTTCCGCTGCGGACGCCGAGCCCAGACTCCTTTCTACAGACAGATACCGCTCTGTTGACCATGAGCAAAACATTATAGATTTTAAACCCAGATGTTTATATATTTACATGTATATATCTGCCAAGCCAGAGTACGGCATAATAAATTTAAAATGATGAATTATGATATATTAACGTAATTTCAACTAATAAAGTCATACTCATAATATTATTGTAAGTGTTATCAGAAATTCATACGTATAATATTTACGTCAAAGTTATATTATTTATTTACATGCTCATTTATGGTTTTAAAGAAAATGAACTGATACTAATTTAGTGTTACTTTATAATGGATAAACTTGTGTCAATATGGACCAAACAAATCAACTGAAGGCTATTTATTGGCTTATCAGAATGTTATTTGCTGTTTATAATATTCAAAAACAAATACAATTTCGTCAAAATACTTCGTTATTGTTTGTTTATTTATTGCAGTAAGCATTTGAAAACTTATTTCGAAAATATAACACTAGTTTTTTACTGTTACCGAGTAAGTCTTCCTTGATAACGGTAAAATATTTAAATTGATGAATTTGCATAATATTTACTAAAATGTGAGAATTGTTTGCAATGATAATGGCGGAGTTAATTATGTTGATGAAGTAGTTAGTGCAATGCAGGCGCCCGCGCCGCCGCCGCCGCCGACGCCGACGCCACGACGCTCGGCTGATCTCCGGCGAAGGTCCGACACCGAACTGAACGGTACATTGATCGCGCGCGAGTACCTATCTTTAATAGTTTTTCAAGATCACTGTTATTTTACTTTTTTAGTGTATATTTCGTATTGCAACCGTTCTATAAAGTCTGAAATACTAAATTATTTTATTGAATCATGTTTTTCTTGCATATATGAAATAATATTAACTTTGTATTACGTACTTACAAAGGTATTGTGAGACCTACCTCTTCTTGAGATTTTTGTAAGGTAGGAGATACTTTGTTTACATATGTATTTAAGTACCATAAGGTGCGTGGATTGTTAAAAGGACTTGGTATATTAAAATAAATAATTTAGGAAAAATACGTTTTTTATTACCAGCCAGTGAAAAATGTTGATAAAATAAGCTCTTCGAAAACTTCATTTTTAACACATTGTATGTCACTGCCAGGGATTCGCCGAATGGGCTTTCTAATTTGTAAAGGCTTAATTTCCTCCACATTGAGGGAAAACGCTCGGAAGGGCGGCGCGGCGAGTGAACTGGAAAGGAGTGTTAAACACCGACGGTTACGCGTTTATGGTAAACAAAAACAAATGAAAACCTGTGGGAGTCGCCTGCACGCCTAGCACATGACTGACGCGACAGTATCTCTTTTTAATTGATATAGTCAGAAAAGGACGGAGATACTGTCGCGTGCTGGTTGTATGTACGCTGCTTAAATCGATGATGCTCGTACTTACCGTAATCTCGTCATATTAATCACTACTAGTAGTTCTGGGAACCGTAGACTTCGGAGCATTTCCCCCTCCCTTCCCTCGAAACTTTTTTACAACAACCTCTAAGGAAGTGTGGGCTTGACCTTTTACCCGAAATAATTGAAATCCGTCCATAAATAACGCGACAGCAAATTTCCCCCCAATAAAAAAAACGGCTCCACAATTTTTGGCAAATAAATCAAGGAACGTACATGCCAAGTTTCATCGAAAAAATAAACCTCTAGACCCACTCTGACCAACCAATAGACACATCAATCTGCGAAATCGTCGTAGGTACCAGTGGGAGATCCCAGACCCAACACGCACCCGCGCGCCCTCCTTGTGAGTTAAAAAGGAGATATAGATAAGAAAAGATTCATATTCTGGCTCCATCGTCAGCGTCACTCAGATCAGCGAAAGTAGCAGGAGTCATTGTATTCATCTGCATGTAAGTCTGTGTCGACCCGACCGTCCAGTGCGACCTCATTGGGCGAATTGTATTTCCTAATAAACGAACCATATATCTGTATAATCCCTGTGTTAAGTTGTAGTCCTACTGATTACGCTGCTTTTGGTATCACAGAGTTTTCCGTTTAGGTGATGAAGGCGATGAAGCTTATAGTAAGTAATATTTAAAACTGTATCGCTCCTCTTTACTAGATGGCGCTGCAGTGCAACATCATTTCCTTCTACTATTTTTGACGTTGCTCTCGTTCAGATAGCGCTACAGACATGAAGCCTCAAAAAGTTCTTAGGCTGTGGCTGCCTATTATTATTTATGGTCTCAGCCCTAACTTAGCTCTAGTCTGATCTCCCATCATCAGTGTTGTCCCATGTTATAAGTAACTTACACACTTCGTTCATCGAATCGTCTATTTGCATCACTCTCTTTCGTATAAGCAAGAGCGATAAAGTCGGGCCATCGCTTTGTCGATTTTCGAACTTTTCGGTAGGCCCCCAGAACCTAAAGCTGCGTCTACGCTAGGCGAGCCGAGCACGAGCGGAATCGTCCTGGGGGGCAATTTTTGACTTGAAATCGGGACGTTGAATTCGGGCGCTCGAAAGTGAAAAATTGCCCACCTGGGCTTCGTAGTTTGCGGCTCAAGTGTGGACTTAAAATAAACAAACTAAGCGAGCAAGGGTGATGCAAATTTGTGCTCGGCTCGTCTAGCGTAGACGCAGCTTAACTGTCGGGTTCCCTATTCGTAGCTACTACGACCTCCATGCGTGATGCAACGAATACGTACGGGCTACGTGCGTAGCACTAGATGTTACTGAATGTGTTAAATATAATACACATGCAGGGTAATGCCATATTAGAGTAGCACAGTCTAAGAACTTTTTGAAGCTCCAACTCTGAAGCGCCATCTTAACGAGAGCAACCCAAAGATAAAAAATAGTACGACTTCGTTATTTACGATCTCGCTGCAGTGCAATGTCATTTTATATCTTTGGGTTGCTCTCGTTCAGATAGCGCTTCAGACTTCGAGCTAAAAAAAGTTCTCAGACTGGCTGTCTATATTATTTAAAGTCTCTGCTAATACGCAACTTCATGACGTGTCAGCTTGTTGGTTTCTAACAGAGCTTTAGGGTCTCCCCTACCCTATAGACGAGGAATCGGCTTTTGCCTATAGAAAAAAGTTTTTTGTCTACGCAATAAGAGCGAAAAAGACGTCGACGCGTCGACAGCCGAGCCGAACCATGCCTTGTTGGCTCTTAATGCGTCGACATCGACACACATCTTTTTTCTATCGGCGAAAGCCGATTCCGCGTCGATAGGTGGGGGGAGACCCTTATTTGGATTTATTTAATGGGCTCGTTATAAAAAGAAATAATTTGATCTTTAAGAATAAAATAATTTATTTAAATCGCATAAGATTTCATTCTTTTTTTAGTTTGACCTTAAGGCAACTAAACCCAAAGAGGTTCGTATCGTAATAACAGTCTACGGTGGTACTGGTAGGTATTAGTTACCAATTTACATGTACAGAATTTAATAAAGTTTACTAAAGGATATTAAAAACGGGTCACTCTTTACGGAAATTTATATAGAAATGTCCAGTTTTCATTGTCCTTGAGTCTACATATGTGCAGGCGCGGTCCGGGGGAGGGGGGGGGGGGGGGCATGAGACATGACCCCGCCCCCCCCCCCCTCCCAATCGTACATTTGTAATTGAAAATTGTTTTACTGACCCCCTTAAAAATTGGAAAAATCATTTCTGCATTAGTGTCCCGTCCGTCCCCCCAAAATTTTAGGCTGCGACTGCGCCTGCATATGTGTCATGGATATAACAAACTTATTTGTACTCATGGCCAGTCCGACGAGGGTAGAGCGAGTGGAGCGGTCGCTTTATGAGTTCGATGGCGCGGAAGGCGGATCATCCCAGAGGGCGCCAGCAAAGACCCCCTAGGAAAATACTAAAACGGGACGCCGAAAGCCGATCTCGCTCTGCTCTTGATCATTATTTTGCTAGGGCTGGCAATTGGAAGTAGGTATATTTCTTATTTAATTTTTTCGTAATGATACCCATTTATTAAATTCAGCACTTCTGAATGTTTGTGGAATTCAGAGCTGAGAAACTGAATTACCTACTGAACCAAACAAGTAAGTAAGTACTTCAACTGAATTAAACCCAACGCGCATTAAACCCAAGGAAGTATAAATATGGTTGTATTCGTTCTCAATTTGTTAACATGCAAAAATTCCTAAACCAGAAATAGCTTCTTATTGCTTTAAATCTCATGTAATCATTAATACTTAGGTACTTAAAGCTTAAACATGTTTCTGCTGAAAATTAAAAGTAAAACTATCGTTTATTATTGCTTTTTAAATTTCATAATTTGTGCGTAAATTAGGTACATTTTTATATGTATTAGAATCGTACAACCTCTTGCAGTACGGGATTCGTGTATTTCAAAAACGGTAATGGTAAATAAAGGACAGTCGCAATCAAATATATCGGACCCGTCAGGGTACTCAAAAATATCCGAACATGCACTTTATTGCCTTGACAATAGAGGCGTTGTTCAGATATTTACGACCACCTTGGCCGCTCCGATATATCTGATGGTACATACTTACCTTAATTTCACGTTTATGTTCAACACTTAAACTAAAAACAACATTTTTTATGCATGCAATAATTATAATATACGTTATGTACGTAAATTACATTCAGTATAAATATCCAGTGCTAATTAAACTGTACAATCGAAATAAACCGTATAAAAATAATTTACATGCTAGCATTATTTATGCAAATTGAGGTAAAAGTACGTTTTTGTACACTAGATACGTAAGATATCACTCGGTCACTATACTGTGTGCACTAAGCTCTGTCTCGTCCCATCGTTGTCATAGGCATCGTCACCTTCGTCCAGAAGAGGGCCGAGGCTAGCCGGCAGCATTGGCACATTAACCAAGAAATGTTGTATGGAGGAGTAGTACTCCCTGCAGGTCCAGGTGTTGTCGTGGCCGCCGCCCGGCAGCACGGCGAGCTTCTTGCAGATGGCCCCACACCGCATGTAGAGCTGATTCGCCATCTCCGGAGGCACGAGAGCATCGTTGGAGCCGCACATTACTAATGTAGGTGCTAGGACTTGACCTATTTTGTTCACTGACATGTACTGTAAAACGATAAAAGTGATATTTACTTATACCAAGAGTAGGCCGTAGGCAACCCTAACTCAACGAGTAGCAGAACTCGGCTTATGCAGGGCGATGCACGGTGAAAAGTTATGTATTTTAGTACATGGTAGCTTAAGCAAATCTTAACAAAAGCTCCAGGTTTAAGGTCCGCTACCATTTTTCGTTATTGCCAGGTCATTAGTACTTTCGAATGGCATAAGGTTCAATTTGCTACTTGATGAGGTAGACTGTACAAAATGCTCCAACTTTGGCTCAGGCTCCCATAGGTGCTAAAATACATAAAATTATATCGAGCATCACCCTACATAAGCCGCATTCTGATACTCGATGAGGTAGGGTAGGGTTGCCTACGGCCTACTCTTGATCTATTACATTAATTTAAAGGGATAGATTATTTTAAGATAGGTACGTGAAGAACTATTGAGTACTATTTGGACTTCTTTAAATGAAATCTTATTACAGACTACACAACTTGTTATAATAGTTAGGTATAATGTACAAGCATTTACATTTTGCAGGTAAGATAATTAAACAATTCGTTGGCATAGTAAACGTAAAATGGTCACTTTTACAACTGGTTTATTAAACATTAATATTTTAATTCTTCTTTTACATGGCAAATTAACTTTAGTGTATACAGGTTATACTGGACTGGCAAATACCAATTCTAATTAGTTGTTAGAATTTTCGGATCATATTGAAGATCTAATAATACTACCAAGTTGCTTTTAATATGGTACTTTCATAGATCAGATTTTTATTAATAAGTAATAACTACAATTTACAGTTAATTTCTTACCTTATTCTTGTAACATAACAGTGGGAGTATCTTTAAGCACCTCCATTTGAGAATAATCTGAGCCATGTCAGGTATGCTCGTAAATGTATTCTCCACAACTAAAGCCCAAATTTTATTTCTATTCTCCAACCTAGAAGCTAAGTCTATAGCTACTGCTCCACCTGTTCAAATCATAATGGTCATATATTATTTACAAAATAATGTGTTGTAATGTATGTAGTAATGTTATATAATTGTATGACAGTACTAATTGCACTACTGAAGAACAAATCGAATTATTTTTTAATATTTTTTTTTAAGTTTAAGTAGTCACACATAACTAAATTATAAACTTAAACTTTTAATGTACTTGTCAAAATCACTACATAGTATAAAACAAAGTCGCTTCCGCTGTCTGTCTGTATGTATGCTTATATCTTTAAAACCACACAGCTGATTTTGGTGCGGTTTTTTTAAATAGATAGAGTGATTCAAGAGGAAGGTTTATATGTATAATAATTGCACCCGTGCGTAGCTGGGGCGGGCCGCTAGTTAATAATAAATATATAATTCTATTTATTTAGGACAGCAAAAAACTGAAATATGACTCTAGAAACTTACAGTTAAAACTTATCAGTGGCGATGGATCCACATGCGGCGCCGGTGTCATAATCGCCTAAGCCTAACTTAAGAACTATTGGTACCTAAACTATATATACAAATGTCCCCTATATCTCTACCACTTGGCAAGGTGCCAATAAGCTGCGCTGCGTTACCTCGCTGGATGGCGCTATTAATTCACTGGGCCAGCCCTATGTTCACGGGAGGACCGGATGAGCAAGTACCTTTATTATTTAAACAGTTCGACTATACTTCAATTAGTGTGAAATTGTAGTTATTTATCAATTACGCTGCATCAACAACTTTGTAACATAACAAACTAACATAATATGGCAAATTGAAGTAGTTTGTTTTGCCTACTTTTAAGACTTATGGGATACTGTGCTCAAAAATTTCAAACTAAGCAAGTCCACAGGAAGCAAGTTTTATACTATCACCAAGTAGGTTAATTAGGTTTTATTTAACCTTGTAAACCCACCTATTTTCCATGGTCCTTGACAATTATAGTGAAAATAATTAGATTACACATACCTAATGATCTGCCAAATAAAACAATCTTTGAGCGATCAATGTCAGTTCTGTGCATGATGTAGTCAAGTGCAGATTGTGCATCGGTGTAGAGCCCCCGTTCTGATGGGGAGCCTTCGGACAACCCGTAACCTCTGTACTCAACCATCATTATGTTGATTTTCAACTTGTGATAAAATCCCGAAACATTGGACAATCTGTGGAAAAAAAAAAAAAAATTATATGGGGATGACTGATATCATTATTTAAACAACAAATGTGACAACAACCATAATACAACCTACTTGCACACTTGCACAGAAACAAAAGAATCACTCCCTTACATTCCGCATAAGAGATGGATAGTTTTAATGAGTATTATGTTACTGCTAGTGGAGTATGGGTTATTTAAGCGGTTAATTGCTGTGCATACAATCATATATCTGATTCCAACTATACTCATGTAAACCTTACTCTACCTCTCCTACATTTCCATAGTCCATATCCTCACCTAATTACTGAGCTTACCCTGAAAAAAATCCTATGACTTTAGGATGAGTAAGATATTTATGTGATACATGGCAAGCAGCTAGCATACTATAAATAATAATATATGTATGTATAATTATATTGAAGGAATTACCTCTGGCCCATATTGCCAGCATTCCCATGGAAGAAAATCATTGTTGGAATGTGGTTGCTGTTGTTTGGCTGCTTAATAAGGTATATGTGAATTTTCAACTTATCCTTGTTGTTTATTTTAATATTTTCATGAGGTAACTTGAAGTTGCTGGGCTGCAGAATAAACATCCTGGATTCTGGAGGATCATTGGGATAGTACAAGAGCAGGTCTTGAGCATTGTACAGGATTCCTAAAACATATAAGCACAATTTTAAATAAAACTACAAACTTAAACATGCTACAATATTCAAAGATTTCTGTGCAAACACGGAAAGGTACAATGTTTTATTGAATGTTGAATATTATTAGTAACAGAAGTAAGAATGATTCATAATAATGTATAGAGGTATAAGTGTATACTCACCAGACAGACCCATCATAAATACACCGAAAGCAATCATATATCCATACAGGAAAAATACAATGATACTGGATATTAATGTTAACGTGGAAACATCCCAAAGTCTGTATAATATAACCAAAAAAATATGATACATTCTGACACTCAATGGGCAAGACATTAAAGATAAGTAAATTATCTTCTATTTATCCTTTTCAGTTTGCATGATATCATAACATAACGTAGGCATAAAGTTTGTTAATCGTGCTGTTATTACAAACTATTTTTCATATTATAAACGGTATTTTTAATTTGGTAAAACATATCATTAATACGAAAATGTTACGGGTAGTAAATACCGAAACTAAACTAAAATACCTAAAAAATATGTTTTTATTTTTACAGTTTTTGTACTTCATAAGCAGCAGAAGTGTCAGTCAACAGACAGTGACATTATGCATTGGCAGATGGAGTAAAGGTGCGTTCACCGTGGCTTTCAATGTACATAAAAAACGCGTTCATGGATAGTTCGCTGGCACATTTAAAGCGGTATTAGACATTGCAACCTGCAGGGCCCAATCTGTAAGGTTGGTAAGTGTAATTAAAGGTAGGGCCTGTAGGGAGCTGAAGGAGGGTTAGGGTCAGCACATACCTAGCGGTTTTCCTCGCGGAATCACCGGAAGTAGCGGAAATTCATAGACAAAATGCTTAATTTGTCTATGGTAGCGGAAATTTGTCTATGGCTTCCATACAAAAAATCTGCTACCATAGACAAATTTCCGCTACCATAGACAAATTTCCGCTACTTCCGGTAATTCCGCGAGGAAAACCGCTAGGTGTGTGGCGACCCTAAGGGAGAGGCAGGGTACACAACAGATTGGGCCCTGCAGGTTGCAATGTGTAATACCGCTTTAAAGGTAGGGCCCGTAGGGAGCTGAAGGAGGGGCAGGGAAAGGCAGGGTACACAACAGATTGGGCCCTGCAGGTTGCAATGTCTAATACCGGTTTTAACCCTTTGACCGCCAAATCCATCATATCACGCGCACGGAAAGTCGTGCCCTCAGCGCCAGGACGTGAAAATATAACCGGTTTGCCTTGCGCGCTGGCGTTGAGGGCACGATTTTTCCGTCCGATGCTTGACGTTCAAAAGGTTAAATGGCACCACACACCTGATCTGAATTCAGCAAATTTATAGACAAAATGCTTAAGGCTCAAAACACACCTAGCGGAATGGAGGCAGTAATGTATGGAGGCCATAGACAAATTTAAGCTACCATCGACAAAACTCCATACATTACTGCCTCCATTCCGCTAGGTGTGTTTTGCGCCTTAATTTGTCTATTAATAATTTGCTGACCTCTCATTCTAACTATAGTTCTATCTCGTTTGACTAGTCGCTTCGCTTACGTTTGTAGACTTGTAGAGGCCGTATGGTATGGCCTGGCCACGTTTTGTTCACGAAAAGCCGTCTTTGACTTTTTTTATATCGTGTGCACACGCAACTAGATACCTTTAATGAATTCGGCATCCCCGGTTTAAATACGAAAAGATATCAAACTTGGCCTAGTATTAGCTTAACTGATGTAGATATCAAGATAAAGTGAGAGCCAACTCTAATAAAAACAATATATTTTGTTTTATGCATTTTATTTACAGAAATTAGATAAAGTCAAACAATTTAAGAAGACAATATTGCATTTTAAAACTACAGTAAATAATAAAAAATATTTTTAATTGCATGATTTTAACACTTAGTAAAACAATACGGTACGATCTAATTATTTGAACATAGTTCTGGAGTATTAGTTAAAATAAACACTTTAATTCGTGCAACACTTATTTTAATTAAAGTATCATAAACTGATTATCGAGCAACGTAAATGGAGAGCTCATCGAAAATTAAGTTAATTGTACTCTTGCAGAGGCTACATTTGAGACATTAAGTAAAACTTTAGTAAGAAGAGTATTAAAACGATACAGTTATGCTGGACGGACTATATAAAAAAACTTGTTGTTCTTATCATATTTGCTGCCGTTCATAATTATATTTAATACACCCGTATCACAAATTAAGACAGGTGATAATGTCCTATATACAAATTAATTGTACAGTCTGTTACATTTGATAAAACTTTTGTCCAACTTTTCTAACATGATAAGTACACGTCAAAGCATATTCTTATTATTTACACATAAGCATAACATTTTGTAAATAAATTAAAAACCCTAAAAATGAAATTTAGACATATGTATATTATTAGTAAATTCAGAAAAGGTTCATAGTATGTTTAACAATACACAAAGAGTCATCAAGATGAAGTGTACTGGGCTAGCACAAAAACCGCGATATTTATAAATAGTGGAGTACGAAGAACAGAGAAGGGTGACGGGAATGGTGCGCCAACTTGCCAAGACAACATAGACGGAGAGCTGGCTACAGTGGCAACGTCAGTGTCAAAAGTCGTGCTTATATGCAATTCTTAGTTTCTCCTCCTGATTTTGTTTCCGCAATAATAAGCAATATTTTTTGGTCTAATGTTAAAATATAGGCAGGCACTCATATATCGGCATATTTTCCATATTTGGGGATTACTTTTTTGTAATTGAAAAATTTTGCTGATCTGTCACTCTCACCCATTTAACGCTGGCAGATACCCGGATCTAGGAATAAGGATAAGTAGTGAAGCAAACTAACCAGACTGATTTCGTTGCTCTCATTATTGTGTCATATCTGACGTGGCCAATCTTAGTCAAAGGCCACAAGACTCTTTCGCCCGTGGTAATAAGGTTGGAATAGGTTATGTGGTTTTCATTTAAAACAATGTTACAGAATCTAGAAAAAGGACGATCTGTCGATCGAAACGCGATGCTCGCGGCATTTTGTGCCTTATCTTCGGCTAATGTTGGTTCTGAAAGACGAACCAATACGTAAATGGGATATAAATATTAGCACTAATGTCATATACCATACTCATCAATCAAAAGTTACAATAGTAGGTATTACGTTCACAACATATTGGTCCATATATGGCTTCACAATAATTGGGTATTCAGTAGTTATAGGTCAATATTTACAAGTTATTGGGACATAAATGTGCTTTGAAGCCTTTGACGAGCCTATGAAATTAACGTTCTGCATTTGAAATTAGCGAATGTACCATACACATGTATACAGTATACATAAAGTCGCATACCGTTAACTACTACAACTTTGCCTACGATGCACAACTTTGCCTGGCTTTAATAATATGATTATTTCACCGAAGAGCTATTTATATGTTATTCCTGAGCTGAGAGAAAGGCGGTCATCTCAGGAGTAAGATATAAATAGCTGTTGCAGTTGTAGCAGTTGACGGTACTTAACATCAAGAACACGGTTATCCATACATCATATATTTATTTCGCAGTTAGATCAACACTTCATTTTTGTAAATTAAGATTTTAATTTATTGACGAGTATTTCATTTTAATTTACATATTATGTATATTTTGATATTTACATTTATAATGGATAAATGATTGATATTGCCTAATGAATTGCGATATTCATTTACAAGTACAATTAAAGTGTATATTTTTGAGAAGGTATTTACACTCTCTTACAGGCTAAGTTTGATACAGACTCTTAGCCCAGAGTTGTGGATATATTAAAATACAATTTTGGTTGGATTTTTAAAACGGATCGATACTTTCTATTCTTCGTTTTCACAACATTCTAAAATAACTTGTGATATATCACGTACAGTAACTCTACCTCTTAGCAATAAAATGCAGATAAAAGCAAATTATAAATATTCAAGATTATCGTATTTAACCACTGTATATGATTCTAAGAATGTATCTAAAATAAATTAACCTAGTTTGGATTCATTCGAGTGGCAATGCACGCCAATCCCGGCCCCACCCCTCAGTAAGCCCGACCAGAACAGATAGGATCGTTGCCTTTCTACCGGCATGCGACACTTTACATCGCCGTCGCCGTTCCATACTTGTTAGAGCTATGGTGACGACAGCTATGGTGACTGATGACTAAAATGGTTTTTTTTGTATACCACATTAAGATGTCTGAGAGGTTATTACATTCTTTCTCAGGGCTCATTCAATGTCCAATTGAAGGGATGTTTACAAAAACAACATAACTGACTACACTGGTTGACACCTGAAACGATTAACAATGTTCTTAAAAAAGTGTCAACCACTCTTGGCAGTTATGTTGTTTTTGTAAACATCCCTTCAATTGCTCCGGATCGACTTACATTCATTATTTCCAACAAAACGCCAACAAAGGAAGCACTTTTGTAAAGTTTACAAAAATACATTTTAGGTAATAAAACTTCAACGCGCATATAATTACTGTTTGTCAAATATCCTGGTCATTACGATCTAACTTACAATCACATATTATCTATTGATTTCACACGACTGTCTGACGTTTTGATGGGCTGGGCCTTGAACGTACATACATTTGTGCCTATATCTCGTTACAAAACCTTAGCAAATACTCGTAGTCCTCGCTTAAAACTGATATTTAAAAAAAATTCTAAACTACATAATCAATACAACAACAACAAGAGACTGCGATATTTTTTAACTGTGTACGTGCTAATTACTGCTATTTACCATTCTTCAGTTTATTGTAATCGTTGAAGAGATCTTGAACGTCTTTTAGGGACCTTTCGATCTGATTCACGAAGTTGGTTGAGCTCTGGAAAATAATGAAATTTTCGTTAAGTAAGGTAAAATGCTTAAAACACGAAAGGTTAATGATTTACGGATTAATATTGTTTGAAAGTAATAGTGTGAACTAAACCATATGTAAACTGCAAATATGAAATATATGTACGATCTTCGTTACGGCACATGCACAATAGCGAAACGCTTGGCGTACCGCGCGGGGGGCTAATAATCGTGCGCCGCCTTAAAGCATTCAACGAACCGGAGTGGCCATTGACAGGCGTACCCCTCCGCCGAAAACATATGACCAGTGGTCATATTTATTGTATTACTACTGTACTGACGTTTATCTGACGTGGCTATTTGTACGTACAGCTGCTGTGTCATGGCTATTTTCATCGCTGGGCAAACAATGGTTTTGAATAAAATATATATATTCGAAGTGTTTTCTTTCTGGATTTTATTTTATAATGAGTATAAAAATTGTTTGAGGGAGGGAGGCTAATGCGTAATGATTCTAAATTAGGATTGAATACTGCAGGTCAGTTAACTCTTCTTAGTTCAAATAGCAACTGGGAGGCATACTGCACTGCTGATGTACAAAGCTCCAGGTCCCGAATTCATACTCATTCAGGGCATTTCTTACATTACAAATGTAGTTTCTTGAATTATTGATGTATTTAAGAATTCATTTATCTTATACTCGTAGTTTAGACAAGCCGTATTGAGCTTTCTGTGGGACTATGTGGATTTGTGTAAGATTAGATAGCATCGACGCCGGGACGGGGCGCCGGGACGCCGCGCTGCCGGTGTGAATCACCGTATTTAATTCAATGCTATACAGCGCGCCACGCACGCTCCGCCGCCGCGCCGCTGCCGCCCCGCGCTCACGGTGTGCAATGGATTTGGAATGTATAATTGAGTGATACTGACCGTCTTGGGGCAGCTCTTTTTGCTGGAGACGTGGAAGAAGATGAGGTCCTCGCCGGCGATGATGTACGACACGCCGTAGCCGTCGTCGGCCACGGGCCCGAAGCCGCCGCCGGTGCTGATGCACTTGGGGTGCTTCTTCAGGTCCAGCATGTTGGTTTGACCTGGTTTATGGAGGAATCAGATACAGTTTTAATAAGCGATAAGTCCGTCTGTTTCTTTTTTAGAGGTGTTCAATCAAGAAATGTTTATCTTATTTAATCTTTAAAGCAACGAAGGTTACATATACAGTCATCAGAATTCCGGGTTGAACTTTTATTAAAATACTTAGATTATTTTGAACCGTTTGAGCGCCACGCGTTGAACAAAAGAGATGTTGTTACTGACGACACGCAAGAGCATTGTTTAAGCGAAATTGTACTTTATGGGATCCCGCGTAGGTCCTTATTCAAAAAGCAAGGGGTCGGCTGTAGGCGTCGTTGGCGTCCAAGCTACGATTTACCGATGTCGGCCATAGCCGACAGCGGCGTGGTCATCATAATTAAACACCTAAGAATCTATGCCGACGTACAGTCAGCAGCAGAAGTAGCTAAATGGATACGGCGTCCTAGATGACCTACAGATGCTCGTATTTTCTTAACAATGAAGTCGTGTCCAGCTCATTTTGAACACTCTACCCGCTTAGCTACTTTTGCTGCTGACTGTACATTGCGTGTTCTTCACACGCACACGTTAAACGCAGTGCCTTTTTCATTCCACGGAGCAGTTTGTATGGGCTACCGGCGCGGTTGTATCGCATCACTCGCGTTTTTTACAACGCTATTGTATCGATACAATCGCGCGTCCACGGCGCCTTAACACCACGATGTGCAAAGGCCACAACCACAAGGTTACTGCTGGAAGCTTACCGTGCGGGGTCTGACTGGTGGACAGCCGCCAGGGCTCGTTGAACACCTCCTGCAGGAAGGGCGAGTCCAGCTCCAGGTACTTGGAGACCACGTAGAGGCAGAACAGGTGGCGGTCGATGCCGCGCCCGGCCATCGCGTCCTGGTAGCCTAGTTGGTGGCGGGCGCCGGCTTTGTTAAACAGCTCGAGCTTTTCGGTGACCTGAGAAAACAAAGTTTTATGAGTACCTAATGTCGTAAGAAACGACGTCAAAACATATTATATACGCAGAACGAAATAAAAACGAGTATGAAAGATGGGACTTTATACGGTGGTTTTAAAATAACGTCCGAACGAAACTCGGTTATTTACTATTAGACTGAAACTGAAACCAAATGTTCGATTGTACCTATTTTAATTTCAGCAGAATCCAAAACTTGTAACGAATTAAAATAATAAATGACAACACTTTTGCACGTATGAACTAGAGGTACATAATTACTGCTTAATACGATTAATTTGAACTGTCTAACCTTAACTGTCACGCGCATTTAAATAGCACTGAAATGCAATTTTCGATCAATTTCGGCCAAAACCGATACCACGTTTATTGGCCGAAATGAATGTCGGTCGGACACTAATCTAAGCCTAAGAGCGTTATCACACTTGCGATTTGCGAGCGAGTTTTGTGTGGGAGCGAACACACCGCGAGTTTTGTATAGAAATCGCTTTCAAATCGCTCAAGTGTGATGAGGTCCTAAGAAGTGGTCCATAGAGAATGTTTGTTACTGACGGTGGCATTAGGGTTCTCCATGGCCGTGACCCAGGCGGAGCTCTCGATGGTGCAGGGGCGCACGGTCTCGGTGCGGCCCTCGCGGAACAGCCGCGTCATGGACGCCTCGTACGTGAGGCAGAAGCGGCCCGCCGTGCGGTAGTACGACAGCTGCAGGATCAGCTGCAGGAACGCGTCCGGCGACATGCGGCACTTCTTCATGAACCCTGGTACACAACTTTATCTTAACGCCCTAAGTTGTTCGTTTTTCATGATCATATTTATTCAAGACTCCGTCAGACTGGAGCGTTTTGTTAGCGAGGCGAAAGTGAATCGTGATGCGCTCTCATCGCTCCGCTTCCGCCCCGCTAACAAAATGCGCCTGTCAAACAGAGCCTTCAGATGTTTTCTATGCGTTTTAATATGTAATCTATATCTATACTTCGTTTTATTGGATTAGAAAAATCGTACGATTGTCGTGGTGCGATTTTTGGGAAAACTCTTATTGGCTTAAGCGTGTCACTAATAATGAAAAAAGTAGTCTCATTTTATTTAAATTTTTCTCTGATATGGCTGAAAGAAATAAAGATACACCGGCGAAATCGATCGTTATTTTTCTAATCTAAAAAAAAACGACGTATAAGTGGTATTACTCATAGTACAAGCGTAGCTTAGTTTGGTTTGGTGCTAGGTAAATCTATGTAAGATTGTCCTCAAATGAAAGTACTGGCTGAAGGCAAATAGGTTTAAGGTGTAAGATAGAAAGCATACCTTTCCCATACTTCTTGTACATGAGTATTCTAAGGTCGACGTCGTTGAGCAGTTTCTGCGCGACGCAGTACGAGCTGTCGATGGCCTTGGAGAGGTCCTCGTTCTCGAGGTCCCACTGCAGACGACTGGGCGCCGGCGGCGGAGAGTCCACCGACCCCACCGTGTTCCCGTCGGGGCCGTATCTGTGTCACGATATCTATGTTGCTGTATGCTGTTTTCATGTTGCAACCAGAGGTCGAAGCAAAATCAGACCATGGTTTCGTTTGGCCTCCAGTCAACTATAATAGGGTACTTTCCAGTAGATAAACTTAACTATTTCGTGTAACATGCAAGATCCTGGTGTAACATGTGTTTGCGCTTTAAATGATTTTATAATGGTTAATAGCAGAGCTCGTATTTGTAAAAATTGTGCGCATCGAGAAAAAGTTGTGAATTTTTGACCATGGATAGAATGGCCCACGATAAATATTTTTTAGTATTGGAGGTCCGTAAAATTTTTGGACCTTCACGTCAAAATCAGGGGTCCTGTGAAATACGTTATTACTCTATGGTTAAGGCTGCTAGGGGTTGTGTGGTATCATTTCCGTGTAAAACAGACATGCGGAATTCATTTGTGATATTAAAAATGTAAAATCTCTTATTAAAAAAAAAGTTGTGTGGCGAGGAAAAACACAATTTTTTATTTTTTTTTAGAACGTCATATAACTATTATATATCAATTTTTTTTCTGATAATAAAAAATATTATAAAGGAGCATATTTAATGTAGTTTCTAAATATATACAATTTTTAGGCTTATAGTATACAAAAACTACGCGAAAAAAAATGTTTCCTTCGTGGTGTTTATGTTTTCTCCATAGTAAGTATCGATAATCAATGTGAACGTGAACATCCGTAGCGTATTGACCTTAAAATGCATGTATTGCTTGTTATTAGTAAATTTTATTCATAATAACTTCACAAAATGCAGAAATAAATAAATACAATAAATAAAAACATATTTTTCCTCCTTAACTTTAATATAAACCGTCACAATTCAAACGACGCGACGTCTATTTTCCGTTACTCAACTTAAGTAAAAAAAAAACCAGAAGTTTTTTGTATTAAAGGTGTATACAATGTATATGTTTCTATAATCTATATTAAATATGCTTCTTTATAATATTTTTTATTATTTGAAATAAAGGATATATATTAGTTATATGACGTTCTAAAAAAATAAAAATAAAATTGTGTTTTTCCTCGCGGCACAACTTTTTTTTTAATACGAAATTTTACATTTTTAATATCAGAAATGAATTCTGCATGTCTGTTTTACACGGAAACGATACCAAACAACCCCTAGCAGTCTTAACCAGAGAGTAATAACATATTGCAAGGGACCCCTGATTTTGACGTGAAGGTCCAAAAATTTTACAGACCGCCAATACTAAAAAATATTCATCTTTGCTCACCCTATCTATGGTCAAAAATTCACAACTTTTTCTCGATGCGCACAATTTTTTTCGCATTTGTACTGAGACAAAACCCTACTATAAACATTTATAAAGGAGATGTGTTCATCATATAGCATTGTGATGTCACAATATTAGTCTCCCGTATAAACTTCATATAACAAATCGTTTTGACGTTTTCTAAAGAGTAGCTGATTTGACTTCATAGGAAAGCAGCCTACTGTAAATGTCAGTAGGCAAACATGCACATTTACTGCCAAATAGTGACTTGAAAATCAGTAGGGTCAAAGCCGACTCGGGCTGTATAATGAAATAGATTAGAACGCAACTAAGGGAGGGAAATACTAAGTAGAATGGCATGAGAAGCGTTTATTTCATCACTCACCCGATCTCTATCTCGCTCCAAAGTACGTACTCCCATAGATGTGCCATGACCGGTGCGTCGGCCCTGAAATAATTATAAATATTAAATCTAATAAAATAAAATCTACTTATGATTCTTTTCTGTAGTATTTTGACTCACCATGTATGTTCTGCATTGAATCCAACCTGAAACAGTATACAAAATGAAATGATAGGTGTCGACAGGAGAGTTGAAGTCACGCACACAGCATGTTCAACAGTGAACTGCAAGATTGACAAAGTTCCTTTTAGGTATTACTTTAAGATATTTTCTAGGATAATTTATTACACTTCTTTCTTCGTAGCCTAATTATATTGTGTCCCACTGCTGGGCAAAGGCCTCCCCTCGCTTCCGCCACTCGTCACGGCCTAATTCATGCTCTCGCCACTCGCTACCAAATGGGTCCAGATCGTCCCGCCATCTCCTTTTTGGACTGCCTCTGCCCCGGCCGATTTGTTCGGTCCATTCAATAGTTCATTTCGGGTTTTAACCGTGGTACCACGGCCTTTGTACCACGGGGGACCACGGGTAAAATTTTTTCCCCGTAGACCCACAACACCGAAATGGGACTATGGGTAATTGAAAAGAACCGGGTATTAACCGTGGTCCCACTGCTATGACCCTCAGTGGATCCACGAGTACTAATTTTGTCCCCATAGACCCACTGCTCGAGAATGGTATTCATTTGCTAGTATTTAAAGGCACAGCAAAAAAAAAACCAAAACCTACCTTGCCTATTAAAAAAAGAATAGTATTTAGAGGCGTAATTTATGACATATCTATTGCTGTGGGACTACGGGAAATATTTATTTTCGAGGAATGACCCGTGGGCCCACGGACAGTTTCGTATTCAAAAAGATAACTTAAAACTGGAGCAGTGGGATCTACGGGGAAAATACGGGGAAAAAAATTCCCGTGGTCCCCCGTGGGTACAAAAACCGTGGTACCACGGGTAAAACCCTGTTCATTTAGCCTATTGTTCCGGTTACACGCGGGAGACATGTCCAGCCCAATCCCACTCGACTTGACGGTCTTGACCCACCAATGATCACAAATAGGGTTGGCAGGTGTCCGGCTTTAGCCGGACATGTTTGGCTTTTTACGGGTGTGTCCGGCCAAATATTTGCTCGTCCGGCCTGTCCGGCTTTTGTTAGGCTTTTCGTCTGACTGACACGCGAGCGGTACGAGTCGAAAGTCGACCGCAAGTAAAGAAGCAACTGCTGCGAGGGCTGTGCACAAGTTGATAAAATTAACAAATAAGTGTATTAAAATAGTTATAATTTGCCAAAAGGCAGAACTCTTTAATTTTAAATAAAAAGGGGTATTCGTTTTTGTCCAAAATTGATATTCATGGTGTTTATTCACAAAGTAGACCCTTGATAGCTAGAATTTGTTTAGTTCCTTTCTCAGACAAAATTTAAGGACACTTTATCGGGAATAGGTTTGATATAGGTACATTTGTGAATAAGAGCTACAGTTTAATATATCATTAAAAATAGATTATTTGATCCTTTTTTATATCTAGATTTTGTGTGGCTACAGAAAACTTAACTGTATAATGGAATTCACTTATTTGTTTCTTTTTTCGTAATTTTTAAGATCCGCGGTTTATAAATTTGAGACTTGTATTATGTTTAAGAGAACTATCCAACAACGGATGCACCCTAAACAAAATTTTGATTTTATTTTTTAGTTTTGGTTTCGCCATTTTGTCGGCGTGGTTAATTAACGAAGTATGTGTAATTACACATACTCACTAATACTACAACATCAATTTTCTAGTGGTAGAGTCGACGTCAAAGATATGTTTATACTTTTGCACCTTATTACAAACGAGTAAGACGAAAAGGTGTAAAGATATATTTGACGTCAACTGTACTAACGATCACTGAACTAAGCCGCGGACAGAAGGACCAGGCGAAACTGTTAGGGTTCCTAGTTCCTGGTTGACTAAATAACCCTCAAAATAAATAAGTAATGGTTTCTTTTATTATGAAATGTTGTCCGGCTTTACGAACAACTGTCCGGCTTTATAAAAGGCTAAAATTAGCTATCAAAAAAGTTATGTCCGGCTTTCAGGGTAAAATGTCCGGCTAAATCAAGCGCGAAGTCCGGCTTTTGTGTTTTTGGGCCTGGCAACCCTAATTACAAAGCATTATTTATTTTCTAGATTGGGTGGTATCAAAATTGCGGACAGTAGTTTGACTAGTTGTGAGTTATGTTGTACAATAGGTGGACAGGAGACTCACGTAGCCGCTGGTGCTGAAGCACAGGTTGAAGGACTTGTCGAACCAGCGGTCGCAGCCCTTGCCGTGCATGAGCACGCGCCCGTACTCGTCCAGCTTGCTGGGGTCGTTCTCGTCGTACCCGTACTCGAAGTCATCTGCAATCAGATTAGACTATACATTTGAAGCTTGGCCTGTCCGGAAACATTACGATGCACGGCCTAACAAGTTTTTTTATAGTACTAATTAATAATAAAATAGTATTTTGTGCAACAGTTACATAATGAGGGTTCTTAAGATTCGAGGGTCGAAGTTACAAAATGAGGCGAAGCCGAATTTTGTAAAAACAGACCCGAGAATTTTAAGAACCCTTATTATGTACCATTGCACACAATAGTTTTTATACGAGTGCTTAAGCAAGCCGGTAAGAATTGAGTTCGACGAAAGCCGTGCACAACCTACTGCTTCTATGTAATCTCGTAACGTTCGATCTCCCGGTGGATTGTGCCGGCGGCGACACGCAATGCGGGGCCCGACAACAGTTTCACAATATTGTATGGAAATCCTTTCTGTGATTGTTATGGATGCTACAATATGCGACCATAGAAGCTCTATCAAAAAAGTATGCGCTAGTAGTTCCGCCACCACAATCTCAATTCGAGTATTACAGTCGCCGAGTATAAAAATACGCTAAGTAATACAAACCATACAGGTTTAACCCTTTGACCGCCACAGTCGGCTGTGGCCGACATCAAAAAGTCGTGCCATGGACGCCAACGATGGCAACAGCCGACAGGCTTTGTAGTGCAATAGGGTCCTACGCGTACGCGGGCTTCCGCAAAGTTCAATTTCGCTTGACAAAACGTGATTACGTGGCGAAGAAGAATAAAAAATACTAAACACCATAAAAGTAGAATTTCAATTTTTTTAAACGGGTGGCTTTGGCGTTGGCGTCAGTGGTCTAACATGCAGATGCCGTGACTGGCGCTCTAAAAATATAGCTGTCTTCCTAAACAATTTGAATCGAAGAGCAAGGGCTTGTACGAACCTAGGCACACGTTGAAGGCGGCGCGCTCGATGCAGTGCAGCGAGGTGCGGTTGTGGCCGCGGTTGAACATGGTCTGCCGGATGTGCGCCCAGTGCGAGCGCTCGCCCGCCGTCAGCGCGGCCAGCTCCGGCTCGCGCGGCAGCGGCGCAGACTTGTCGTCCAAAATCTGCTGGATTTGTCTGAAACAATATATTTCATACGTCAGCTAGCAACAAAGGTATTAGGGTGCAAACTGATTGGCCACTTGAGCGACGTAAACTGACTGCACATCTGGCGCCACGATCATGGAAACAAATGAATACATATGAGAGTGGCCTCAGTGAACGCTGCTCTAATCCCTTGGAAACTCTCCACAGCTCTCTGGTCGACTTGCCTGTCTCGCCAATCAGCTCTGAGCCCGTTCACTTATGTTCCAGTTGTCGACATGATGACAAGGCAATATTGTTTCTGTTTACTTAGGATTGGAACGCTTAGCTCGTAGACTCCAAGCTGCACGACGCTGCTGAGACGGGGTCGCATATACAATATATATAAAAAAAATAAACTAGCGGATTTTTGATACTCAAGTAAGATATCATCGCTATGATATTTAATTACTTAAAGGTATTTGTATGATTAGCGAAATAAGACGAATACACTGAAAAAAAGGATACCGAACTACTTCTTCTATTTCAACGTAACCAAAATTCGGTAAGGAGGAGTTAATAAAGCTCATTTGATTATAAATCCAAGTTTACGTATACATAACAATACATTTTGGTAAGTAATAAAGGATGATTCACGGTGTCCATTCCCGGGTCCGCCACGTCGACGGGCCGATACCGGGCGTTCCGGGCACTACACGATCAGTGACCGGGCGGTTCCGGGCCCGAGCCTTCCGATACCGCCCTGTTATATATGAGAGCTTCCGTCGAGGTTTTGGGCACGAAGCGAGCCGAGTCCGGGCTGTTTTCGGTCCACGTGGTCACTGCTTCTGTTTTCTAGTAATTAAAAACTAACCGAGTAGCGAATAAGCTACGCCCTCATCAGGCGTGGTCGCAGACCAAAATTTTGGGGGGAGACACTAACGTAGAATTTTTTTTTTAATTTTTGACGGGGTCCGTAAAAAAATTTTTCTATTAGAAATGTAAGATTTTGGGGGGGGGTCATGTCCCATGTGACCCCCCTCCCCCTGGGACCGCGCCTGGCCCTCATATTTAACATACAATTTATTGACATTTTGCATCCTACATATTTTGGCAAATATTTTCCGACACATTGTTGGAAAGGTGTTGTCGTATAGTCTCTGGGTCATCTCCGGGTGGTCGACGGACCGTGCTCGGGGCGAGCCAGGTCCGAGCGTTGTTTGTACCTAGTAACGGCCGTCAAACAACAAAACATAACCGTGCCGTCGACGTTCCGGGTACGGAACGAGTTTCTTACGATACTCGGAGGTCACGTGATGTTTTCTATACAAAATGAAGTATCGGAAGTGTCGCATCGGACCCGGGAATGGACACCGTGAATCATCCTTAATCCTTACTTTTGTAGTTCCAATTCTTAAATTACTGGTAGACGAAGTTTGCTTGCTGGTAATAATTATTTTTTTCAGTCTATTTTATCGTTGATGGTGGACTGTCGATTAACTAGAAGGGGCGCGAAATATAAAGTGTAATAAACATTAATATGTTTTGTTAGGTCGCCACCATTTTGTATTTAGTTTTTAAATTAAAGAAAATAACGCATAATCAGCTGAGCCGAATTTGATAAAACATGTCTATTAATTATTAAAGATTGAAAATATTCATAAATAAATGAATTTAAAACAGTCAATATTATAATACGCATGGCTAAGATAATTTGCGGCGGATTTATTTATTTTTGTGTGCCGTAACCGTAAGTAGATTACTTCGCACGTTCGGGTGATTTTACGACATTATTATATGAATATGCGCGGCGACTGACCGCCGAGTCAAGCTTTACGTAACGCGACCTTTGCACGAGACACGTCTATACGTCTATCTGATTCCGTTATTTTTTACTTGATAACGTAGCATTCTACGACTCATTATGTGGATGTCCCCACGTGTTGATAATATAATGTAGCTTTATATCCGGATATTCGTTTTCTTTAAATAAGAATCGAAGTGAATTACAGATAAGATTTTAATCCTAATATGTAATTGATTTTTTAATTGCGTTTCAGAAAATGGCTACGTAATAATTAGCGATATTTTTTAGTTTTTGTAGGGTGACCATGATTACAGAGAACAAAATAAGAAATTCGTTTTTATTTCACTTAAACATGACGGCGGCCGATTCATCATCGTTAACTAATTATGTAGGGTTGTTCTTGCTCACGTCTGCTGAATCACTCTGTATAGGGTGACCATGACTACAGAGAATAAAATTTCTACGCAACAAAAAGGTAAAAAAAGTAAAAATCCGTTATGGTTTCACTTTAACATGATGGCGGCCGATTCATTTTCGTTAACTAAGACAAGTATGTAGGGTTGTTCCTGCTCGTCTCCTGAATCATCCTGTATATTCTAAAGTACTTTCAGCATTTATATTCTGGTGATCTGATAGTGATATTGCCATTTATTAGGAACACTAATAAACTGTATGTATAAGTATGCATTTATACTATGATTGTATTACTCGTATTTACTTAACTAAGTAACTATAAGGCGTTCCCTACTTTTTAGTCGCTTCGGCTTCGGGCTGCAATTCGCACTTGTTCATAAATTCTTGTTTGCAGCCCTTGATACACAATGTACTATTCTGGTACTATTGTTTTGCGTACGAACTTAGTTCTGTACTCGTAGATTATTCCTCACTTTTATCTCAATTTGCTATCAGACAACATGTCTCCTTCCTGGGCGACGCGCGCGTCTATGTACATGATGGCCGCCGCAATTACCGCGCCTCTTTTAGAACACAACACACAGTGAACAGGTAGGCTAGGCTATTGTAATGGCTCGCGCGGAAGTGTTTAATGATCTAATAACCATATCGACCCGACCATACCTAGCACGATACGGCTTCCTATGTCACTACTGTAGTTTTATCGCGGATATGAGTGACATGGCAACATTGTTATAAAGTATTTGTGTTTTTCCTAGTCACACGTAGAACAAAAGTAACGTAACGTACCTAATAGAATGAAAATAAAGGCTATTTATCTAACTTAACATTATGATAATTGTAATTATTGATAATCTGTTAATAATACCCTTCTGTTTACATAATCATTAATTTACGTGTGTATATGGTACCTCCACTATCTACATATCTTATAATTATGTCACCGGGTTAAAGGCAGAACCGACTAATAGAATTTAAGTTTATTAGCAGATAGTTGGTTTTGCATTTTATCCTCAAGGCAGAAACGACTATTTGAATTAAATTTTATTTGCAGATAGTTGGTTGTGGAAATGTTTATATTTTTCTATAATTAATCCGAATATTTTTTTATTCTATAAGTACATACTCTTTTATCTTCTTTCTTTTAAAATAAATATTATGGGATAATCTTACACAAATCAACCTAGTCCCACAGTAAGCTCAATGACAATGAGGCTTGTGTTGTGGATACTAGGCGACGATATATGTAATAGATAGTACATATACATAGATAAATACTTACATAGATAGGAAACATCCATAACTCAACACATATATTCGTGATAAGCACACAAATAAATGCCCTAGCTGACCATCGCCGACTAGGTCAGGAGGCCGTATCTGAAGGTGTTCAAAGGCAAAATAGTAGTTATTCAATTGACTATAAGAAAACAATACATGTCAAACTAAAAGACAGTTTGTTTGCAATGGACCAGTGGTTAACCAGAATGACTTATTTAGTATATGAAAAATAAATGTATTCATTGTTATGGGCTTCATTGTTTTCGCTATCCAGTCTGAGTAATACCTACTCGAAAAGTATTTGTTTAACACAGTAGACTAGAGTACGCCTCGCCTGTTAACTAGGTACATATTATCCGGCTAGGCAAGGCAACCAAACACACGTAAGCCTACTAGTACATATAACAATCATAAAACTGCTACCATAATCTATCACGTCTCTGTTTTGCAGGCCAAGACTAATACACTATACTTAGAGGATTCAACCAAGCGGAGTTGCCATTTTCTATACAAAAAAGTCTAACGATTTTTGCGGGTAGGGGAACGTCAAATACGTAATGACAAAATAGCTACGTCAGATAAACGTCAGTCCATACAATAAGTATGACCACTGGTCATATATTTTCCACAGAGGAGAACCGGTTGGTTGAATTCTTTAAGACACTATACTATGTAATACTATGTATACATGTTAGTTGGTGAAACAAGCATTGTTATAATTTCTGGGCGGTTTACATACGAATACGAACCATTGAATTGTCACTCAGTATTATTTAAATAATCTACTTGATTGGCATGTACTTCGTACTAAGATGTTCACTGTACCCATTCTTATACAATCATATTTGGCCTTGCCTAAGTATTTAGTGATAGTGTTCATGTGTTTAAATTTCTGTACTTAATGAAATATTTTATTTTACTCGCATGCGACAAATTTAAAAGTAGGCTTATAGTTTTAGCAGTCAAGTAATATTGGGTATGCAATTCTGCAGCTTATAGTACGTAACACGTTTGTATTATTATTTAGTATTCGAAACAAAACTTGTAATGAGCAGGTAGCGGTGACGTCACGGTACTCACACTTGTATCTCCGCCGGCTTGAGCAGGCGCCCCCTCGAGTAGATGACGACCTTGAAGTAGCGGCCCTTGTGGTAGACGGTGATGTGGCTGCTGTCCTGGTAGTGCACGATCTTGTCCGTCTCCACGCCGGGCACGCGCACCGTGTTGAACAGCCGCTCGTACTGCGCAGAGCACAGCGGCACCATGCCTTGCAGCATTATCTGTTAACACAAGCACCCTTACTTAAATGGCTAAATTCCATTCAAAATCACGCAACACATATAAATAGTACTGTCTACAACACGAACTAAAAAGTTACTTAATACCGTATATCGTCTAGTGACAACCCAAACTGACTAAGTAAAGTACTACCACAAGTTCATAGCTAATGAACCGTATCAGTAACATAACAAAGTTGATTTTCGTTTAATTATTTTTATTCAATTAGTGAGTTTTGGTTGTCTGTCGATATTACATATATTATACTAGTATATCCCAAAATAAAGTAAGTAACTAAGTAAATAACTTTATTCAATAAAGATAAATCTGGCATGTCTTCAACTTTTTGACCTAATCCCAAGGGATCAAGATATGCGAAGACATTTAAAAAAAACTGAGCCACCAATCAAAGTACGATTTTTACAAAGTTATTGAATGACACTTACTGGTTCCAGTTCCTGCCTATCAATGAGCCTTCGGAATTGCAGGCAAAGGTATATGACTACCGCGGCGCGCGCCGCCTGCTTCTTGGTAGGCTTCAGCAGTATGGCGTCGGTCCCGTAAAAGTTGGAGTTGACCATCAGAGGCGACCTCCCCCGCAGGTACACGTACTCTTCCCACCAATCCGACACGTAGTTGGATGACCACCTATAAGAGTTACGGTTGTAATTTACCTTTATTGATCTTCCGGAGCGCCGGGTTGGTTAGGAACTAGACAGGGAATATTTCTTCTCATTTAAGTATATTAAGGTACATGTAACAACATTTGAAACTACAATGTAACACTCTTAGCTACACTACTTCTATTCTATTCTATTCTAAAAGACAATAGAAAGAATGTCGGTTGACTATAAATAAAAGGTGTCGTGCTAGCCACATGCATTGTTAATATGTAACTGTTTAAAAAAATAGGTATCGAGTAGACATCTTAGAATACAGACGAGGTCTAAGTAAAGGGCATTTACCATGATTTCAGAATTAGATATCTCTGCAGTTTCACAGCGATCGTCTCTTCAAACTCTTTCGCTAATCTTTCGACGCGGCGGTAATTGTCATCGTCTAACAACGGCCGCACGCTGATCAAGTACTGCAAACAAACGGTAAATAAGTAATCTGACAGTCAAATTATTTAGGGGCCACGAGGTTGTGGGAGCGTTGCGCAAGGGGAGCCACGCGGCCGCGAGCGCTCGTTATGCTCGTCTATTGATAACGCGGAAACCAATCCACGATCATAAAAATTCACGACATTGACTAAAATGAAGCTTCATTCTGACGGTTCCAATTGACATACATATTGGGACAATTCTTACCCTCTTCATGGTGTCCTTTACACTGGGAAGGGGCAGCCTCGGCAGCGAGCCCTGGAAGCTGTACAGCCGCGGCTTGTTCCAGCCCGACAACACCTTCACCACGCTAGCCCATAACATTGTTTTTAGTGATATCTTCGATCCGGGAACTCGAGATTCGTACATCCAACCCTACGATAAATTTACAGGTAATTAAATTACAAATAACGCTATTTTAAGTAATATTCATTTAAGCAATTGAGAATTAATATACCTTGTACATGAGCAGCAGCTTTAGCATGTATCTCATGAGAAATATCACAGAGAGCCACATCGTGAGGGCGGCCAGTAAACAAGCAATTACTTGCCACATCGTCGAAGAGCTAAAACAACACTTGGATTAAAAACGATTACGTATTTGTTGGTCTAAGTCTATCTGGTCAACTCATTACAGAATGCGAACTTAGCAACTTATAAACTCCGTATATAAACTTTAACCGACGGTTATTGAAATTGCAGGCAGTGTGGTGTAATCAGCCCTATTTATTTAATTACTGATCACCGATAGCCTTTTCCCTCAGACGTTTTGTCTGGTTGCCTTTGGCATAGGCCTCTCCCAAAATTCTCCAGTTACGTCTATCCAGAGCCTCTCTCCTCCATAAGCCTCCGGCTACGTCTCTGAAATCGTCTTCCCATCTCATCCTCTGACCTTCTATTTCAATCAGCCCTATTATTTAATCACATACATAATTAACGCACGCGCGCGGTATGTCATGCAGCATATAATTAATTATAACAAGGTTTAGCAGCAACTATAAAATACGTAGCGCTTACCTAGTAGAATCAGTATCTTCATACTAGTAGTCTCAAGAAATGTAGTGACTAATTTTATAACTGTATTGTATTGAGCTTAAAAAAATTAATTAAAAATCTTACCCAGGCAACACAGTCAGTGTTTTTTGTACTAATCCAAATGGTATATTAAAGCCCCCAAAATGCGCTGCAGCAAGCAGGGTCCATAGCACATACAGAGACTGCAAATGTCCGGGGTAAACTCCATTCAGGACACTATTCTGTTAAACGAAAGCCCAGTCAGAAATGTAGAACTTTTAATCAAACTCTTTTAGTGTAAGCGATAATGAGAAATATTCTTGTTTCATTTTTAAAAATTGTTTATATTATTATTAATAGGCTAATAGCCCATTTCACACAGACCATAAAACCAAACAGAATCTAAGTAAGTCTTCTTATAATATAAAAACTAATTTATTTACATCACATATGTATCAAAATAGACTCTATAGTAGTAGAAACAAACATACACAAATAGGTTTCTACCGTTTCTACTAGTCACTCCATTTTTTTTTCAAAATTTAGAGTTCTTTTTTTCGTGGTGTGGCAGTTGCAGTAGCAGTGAGGTGGTCAAAATGTCTTTCACAAATTCACAGTCTTCACACGATCTTGTTATAATACTCTTTTTAAACCAAAATCAGTTTGAAAACCTACCCACTTAGCTAAATGATGTTGATTGTACTTAGTTACCATTGAACTAACATAAAAATGACTCCCATGTAAGTAGGATGTAAGCGCACGATGTTGCCAATTGTGAGAAATAGGAAATCAACGTAGGCGCAAAGCAGTTAAATAATGACCGGAGTGTCGTGTCAGTGCACTTTTGTAAGATTCTAATGAAATGCACATAATTAACAGTTTGATGCCCTTCTGTGTTCAACAGGTGAAATATTTACATAGTAAAATGATGATGTAGAACCGATCAACCGAGCGTTCATATTGCTGATGACAATTAATTGTACGTTTTCTGTCTGCATTATATTATAACCTCGACTTGCTTGCTTTTTTATACTTTGCTGTGGATGTCGAAAACATCGTCACAATATAATGGTGCGTTTACATGTATGCAATGCAGCCAACAGTTACCAGTTGCATACGCACCAGTATTAATCGCGATAATATTGTCGTCAATGGCGAAGTTGTAGAAAACCGACCATTCTCCGCTTCAGTATACAATAAACAAGTGCTTGTACCCGTATACTAAACAAAGCATTACCTATCTGTACCATTACCGTCTGTAATTACCGTTTTTATGCCTCCAGAAATTACTTATACGCACGGCTACAGTATTATTAACATATTATTATGTACTTCCACAAAGCACTGTATTCAATAAAAAATCAAAAGTAGCTTTGATTACAACTTATTAAAAAAAACATTGATTCATAACTACGTATTAGACAAGGGTATGCATAGGAATATACCATATACCTACATATTATCAGTGTTTTTTTAGCATCAGAAGTTAGATATGTGTGCCGTTTTCGGATAAATATAAGCGAGATATCAACTTCCCTATTTACAGTGTCTGGTATTCTTACCTTTATTTAGTAGATAACAATATTGATAACATCACAAGATATTACCACATCCTGAAGTGAATAAAGTTATTACGTCAATCCTAAATAACATTGTTTATAAGTAATTTGTCTTTTATACTTTGTCCCTTATATTTAATTTACCTACTTTGTTTTTCCAGGGTTAGTTTTGGTGTATATGTAGTTGACTTTTCATTGTTTTAATGTTTATTGTAGTAAATAGTTTTAATAAATGAAGAAATTATAAATTATGTTCATAAATGAATGAACTTACCACATTTCTGAAAGTAGCTGGGTGTGGTTTTACAGTGATTAGGGAATGCAGCTATAGCTATGTGTTAAGATAAATAGTAAGAAACTTACTTTGAAGCGTGCCATACGTTTCTTCCAGGATCGCAGACCTGACTCCCAGACGAGATAGAGCACTTCCCGGTCAAAGTTGACATCCCAGCCATCGTGGGTGATGGCAAATGAGAAGGCCACAGCTGAGTGGGCTTCTGCCATGATGCCTCTAAAACAAAATCATTATAATTCATATTTTAGTGTCAACACACAGCAATCTACCTACAAATGTAGAGTCAACGGAGAGAACATGTCTAATGACATTTTGAGTTGCATCACACTCTTAAAGTTTCGAAACATTATTATGTGCGGAAAATTGATTAGGTACAATCAACGTCAAAGATATGTAACACTTTTGCACCTTACTCCATTGTAATAAGGTGCAAAAGTTTTGACGACGACCTAGGTACATCTAATTTAATATTTACAGTTTTGATATAAATAGATAATAAACTATTTTTTCAAACAAAAGTGACTAGGTATTCAAATAGTTATCTACTACCAAACAAAGCAATATTCGTAACCATGGAATATTCGTTTTACGGACTTGATATGAAATGATTTTAATTCTAATTTCTTTGCCCAACAATGGGCAACTAAATAAAGTATACACCATGTTTTTTTTTCGAATTAAATTTTTGACATGTCATAATTTTTCAATTATTTGGTTAAGTTAATCATAACATCCTAATACCCCAGTTACATAAGTGACCTATATAAACCTATATAAATATTGTGAGATATTTTTTTATTAAAAACATTTATTTTTCGGATTTTTAAAAACTTACTATGCCAATTTGTTTTCCTAAATGTACCTAACCATATGCTGAAATTAAAGAGAATAAAAAAGCATGGTGTATAATAAACTTAAACTATGATATTGAACTTGGTTAATAAAAATTAAATTAAAAACTTATACCATTACTTGGGCCAATCAACATTTTGACCGACAGTTTTGAGTGTCTCTTGCGTTACTCAAAATGTCTCTGGAGTTACCAAGAAATCGGACTTCTAATATACATAGATTCTGTTTATTAGGTTTAATAGGTGGGGGCTCGAATGTTTTGACATACACCATAAAGAGAAACACAGAAAAGTCATTATTATTAGGTGAAATTTTCAAACGAAATTTAAAAGTTGAGGACAGATTTGTGTCGGTCAAAATGTTGATTGGCCCACTTAATAGAAATTTAAAAAATTAATGATTATCTTATAAATTAATTTATTGAAATATAATTTAATGAAATTATTTGAAATAAAGGGCTTATATTATAATTGTAATTAAAATCAGTAAGATTATTATTATCCATACGTTTACAATGCCTTAAATTGGATCATTACTTTAATTCACAAGATAGCTTAGTTCAGGATAATAGAGTAGGCATCTATAGTTTAGCCAGGCCCTTTCTCACTTAGAGCACAGACAGATAATCATCCTGTCTTTTTCTTACGCTAGCACTATCACCACTAAAAAATGATGAGTATAGCGGTTACTGCAGGTTTCGGTTTGCCAGACTAAGTTCTTAAGTCAAAAGCTTTTCATGTTTGGGAATAATGCCTGTAGAGTTTTTTTTTGTGAGAATAAAATAATTGTGCAATTGAACTTGTGTAATTTGAACAATTTTAAAATCATTTGTTGTGACAATGGAAATAAGTAGTCACATAAAACAAAACTGATATAGCATGATGATGATTTCTTCCTGTTATCCCTCCTAGGGATATACCTAGAGCTTGCAGAAGAGTTTTCCACTTGTCACCATCTTGAGTGGCTACCTACTTCTAGCTCATCTGAGATGGCATATATGTGTGATATCGTTTTTTTTTTCGCCCAGAGGATGTGGAATATCGCTCAATGTCTTTATGGTGCAACTACAGGAACATTCAAGAAGTCAAATGTTTTTTTTTTATATTTCAAGCCCCTTTTAAACATATTTCATTGCTATAAACTTGTATAGATGTCATATACAAAGGAAAAAGTGACCAACGCCTCCGGTGCCCAATACAAGTTTATAATTTATAAATATAGTAGTGTGACTACTTAAAATAAAACAAATCAAAATATTCATTAAAAATAATTTGATTTGTTCTTTCAGTTATATTTCATTGCTTTACAACATTGCAATTTTAATAATTTATGCTAGATTAAGTAACTACTGGATTTCTTTTCTATGAGGGTAGATAAACATTAGCTTAATCATGGAATTCATGGATAAATAAAATGAAATAGTAGCTGTACATCATAGCTAATACAAATATCAAATAAATAGAACACATGTTGAAATTTGACAAGAATGACAAGAGTTACAAGGTGTACAGTCACCTGCAATAGTACATTTCTCAACGAAGGCCGTAAAAATATGTGCCACGCTCTTATTTGCAGGGCCATAAGAGCGTGACATATATTTTCGCGGTCTTCGTTGAGCATGATGTTATTGCTGGTGACTGTACTTATACTATATAAGAAAATGAATAATCAAATGATAAGATATAGCTGCCTAAAAATTGTCCGACGTAGGGGAAATCTTCTAGACACTAACACATTCGCACGGAACAGGATATAAATACGCGTTCGCAAATGGCCCACGCACGCACACCAGCCATGCTGGTGTCAAAGTCTAATCCGATCCTACCGCGGCATGGCAGCGGTTTATAGAAAATTCATGGAATGGTTTCATTACCATCTCAATCACAACATTCACAACACCAACTTATGTACAGAGAGGACCAATTTAAGTAGTCCTATTTTTTTAACACGTTAGCACTTCAAGTTCAGTCAAAAAATGTGTAACTCCGCAGTTAAAGCATAATTAAAATTTGCTGTATAATTAATCATTAATAATAATTGTAAAAAAAAAAAACTTACCCCTGACACTATAATGCACTTATGTTAGACGCACGAAGTAATTATTTTGTAGAGGATGGGACTACGCAGGTGAGGTACTGTAACAGTACCTGTTGGTAAAATATTTACACACTAGTTTTTAGCATTATGAATCTTCAACTTAACGATATAAAGCAAATGTAACTTTCTAATAAATGTTTTTACTATGAAACGAACTTTTTATAAATCATAAATAAATAAAAGTAAAAATAACACTAGACAGCCACTGTGTAGTTGTACAATCGCTATCACACACACACTATTCTATTCATCCAGATAACCAGACAAAATCAAAAGTCACACGTAAAATTGACAAATTATATTGAATGATAAAGTGGTTAGTACACTTGATGCCAGTGTTGGTGTCTATACATGACGCGACTTGACACAACGCCGTGATATTTCAAGGCCAAGTTGTCTCAACTTAGGCACAACACATACCCGAGCTGAATTAAGATAATTCATAGACAACATGCTTAAATTTGTCTACGGATGCTTAAAATCGTCTATGACCTCTATACAAATAATCAGCTACCATAGACAATTTTAAGCATCCTTAGACAAATTTAAGCATGTTGTCTATGAATTGTCTTAATTCAGCTAGGTATGTGGTGTTCCTAATAAGGACGCCACTCAGTAACTTTTGTAGACCCGTTTATTTGACATTTGATTCCATTCTATTCTATCATTCATTCATTTTTGAGTACAGACGACGTCAAAGACATGTTTACGCTTTTGCATCTTATTAGAAATGAGTAAGGTGCAAAAAAGTAAACATATTTTTGACGTCGACTGAACATAATTCCTAATTTATTTATATTATTAGACTGAGTACTTTTATACTTAGAAAACTTCAAAATCTTATTTAATTAATTAATTAATCGTGACTTTGTGTCGTGTGTAAATAAACTTGTAACGTGTAACAAACTTGGCAAACATAAAATCAACGTAATTTCAGCGTATTATTCGACCATTCGTTTTTATTTACTATTTTCCTCATGATTACTTTATTAATTAGTTTGATACGATTTCATACAAAAAATATCAAAGTATGTAGTTAATTAGTGCCTGTAATACCTTTTTCTTCATTCAGTTAACCACTATGATATCACGAATATTCAGTAGGTCTAAAGAACAACTGTTCTTCCAGTTCATTATCCTGTTACTTATCGTCAGTTTTGTCTATTTGTATTTGAATCATCTTCAAGAAACATATAAAACTGTCCAGTGGTCGGGAGAGAGATGTATATCAGAGCTAGCGTCAGTTAAATATCAATTAAGTGGTAAACAAAAGACCATCTATATTATTAAATAAAACAATTGCATTTGTTGACCAGCTGTCATTTCAGGCGGGGTGGGTCACTGAAGGATACAGTTTACTAATGAATTAATATTAATCTTTTCAGTGGTAACGGACTACAAAAATAGAATAGATAAAATGCTGACTGAGGCCCAAAAAGCTCATGACGCTGATAAAGAAAAGTTTAAAGACATCATGGAGAGCTGTATAGCTATGAAACAGCAGGCTTCTATTTGCCAGGTACCTACTCCATTTGTAGACAAATATAACTAAATTGAAGGTAACTTGTGAATACTGCAGTAAAGCCGGGCTTTCCATGTGAGAAGAGAAGACTGCTTAGTGACTTTTCAGTAAACTTAATATTACTTTATTATGGCCCGGGTACATTTTAACCAAATTCAAAAATTTTTTTTCTGTAATCGGTTTACAATTTTTTATTAGTTGCTGTTGTAGATAGCTACAATATTAAGGAAAACGTGCAACAAAGATTATATAAGGTAGTAAATATTTAAAATATAATTTTTATTTCTATAGTTTTTGTTGCACAAAGGAAACCCTTACTCAATAGGACAGTTGTGCCAGTACTGTCTTAGCATTTTTAGGTTTTAGGCAAATTTAACGTAAGCAGGGATATATGTCATGACTACAGTAATTACCTTTGATATGCGATGTAATGTCCAAGACATAAGGCCCTGTAGTACAGTCACCGGTAATAGTATCTTCCTACATGAAGGCCGCAAAAATATGTGACACACTCTTATGGCCCTACAAATAAGAACGTGTCAAATATTTTTGCGGCCTTCATGTAGGAAGATAGCATAAGTGCCGGGACTGTACCTATAACATTTATATTAAAATAACATCAGTTATAACGAAATACCGAAATACTGGATTCAACATTCAACATCAAAATACTTTGATCCCTTTGATGCTTTTATGTAAGGTTTGGACTACATTTTAATTGTTGTGAGCTTCTAATAAATGTATGTAAGTAACATAAAATGTTATATTTTTCGTTCCAGAGCCAGTTCGAGGACCTGCAAATGGAATGTAAAAAAGTTAAAGAAGACTTTGATAAGATTAATTCTAAAACTGATCAATTAAAAGACGGCAGATAATTTTTTAAGTCTTTTGCTTTGCCATCATAAACATTGCAGAACTTACGGGACAGTTTCAGTTCTGAGACTACTAATAAATAGCATTGACAATATGGAGTCTTGTAAGAAATGCTTTGTTGGGGCCAAATATTTTAATAGTGTGACACAGTCTAAAAGTCAGAAGCGCCAAACAAGGGCAACTTATAGTTACTGTAAATGTAGAGCAAAGAATACAACGCCATCTAGTAATTGATTCCGTTACTATTATTACGGTATTACTACGATAGCTCTGGGTTGCTCTCGTCCAGATGGAGCTTCAGACTTGAAGCTTCAAAAAGTTCTTAGACTGTGTCACTCTATTGAATATGTACAGTCGACCAAGAAAGTGGTCTACCAGTTTTGACAAAAGTTTCGGCGAGATCTAACGATCGCTAAGGTTGACATTTCTAACGGAGTTTAAAACATGCACGACCTTGTTGTCTCATGACGTTCAAACAAACCTTAACCGTAGGGTGGTAAACCACATTTTTGGTCGACTGTACCTCTTTAGTTGTGGCCCAAACGTTACGTTAGTGAAATTTAATATGCCAATAAAAGGCATAAGTTTGCGTGCTTTTCACTGCCCCAGTAAACTAAAGAGGACAGCACAGGACGCCCCTTAGCCTAGGCATATAAGGATCGGAATTCCAAATAATAAGCTGGAAACTTAATAAGTTGGGTCTTAAAGTTGTCTCAATAATCTCGGAAAATCTCGTGTTTGGGCCGGAAGTTATCCAAAGTCAAACGACAAAAAATCGTTTCGTTGCAAATATCAAGGTTCTATGATATAAATATCTAAGGAACCAACTTAAGTTTCCAGCTCATTATCTGGGATTCCGAGGTTGGTTCCTTAGTTCAGCTAATTTAGCCTGCACTACCTGTTATTATGTGCGAAGTGGAAATTACATATCAAAGTTGCCTAATTATAGTCTATTAACACTTTCCGTACCGCAGTTCGCTACGCGCTACGCTCGTAGCCGACTCCGGCGTTTTTCCGCTTTGTAGCGGAAATCCGCTACGCACAGAGAGCCCGCTAGGTGGGCTCTTGGTGCTCAATGTGCTAGATGGCAGGATCTATTATCTACAACATGCAAGGGCATGTGTATGGATGATAGAACCATCCATAGGCATGTGAGTCAAGTTGGAGGCAGCACTGTTTATTTCTAAGAGCATTTAACCAACCGGAGCGGCCATTGATAGGCGTTCCCCTCTGCCGAAAATATGTCAGTGGTCATACACATTGTATGGACTGACATTTATCTGACGTGGCTATTTTGATGTTACGTATACATTTGACGTTCCCCTCCCCCGCAAAAATCGGCAGACTTTTTTGATAGAAAATGACAGACATGGCCTGTCCGGTTGGTTGAATAGTCTAATTTAAGGTTTATTGGCGTGGACTAGTTTCAGTTTTCGATTTAGACTAAAGAAGATGGCAGACCCTCCCATCCCATGCGCACAGTCTCTAATGTCTCTATACAACTGTCGACCGTGGCGCCCTCAATGGCCGGATTGTATTTCCTAATTAATAAATGAATATAATATTGTATTTCTGTATAATATCTCATATACGCTGCATGCTAAGTTGTAGTCTTGTAGTCCTACTAATTAATATAAAACTGTACGACATAGATCATAACATAATTCATAATTTTTGGAATTAGTACCTAGGACTAAAATTTTACATGAGGGATTATACAGAAATTGATTAGGAAATACAATCCCAGGAAATAGGTAAGAATTTCAAAGGTTAACCCTATCGACTATTCTTTGATAAAATCAGCAATAAACGTATTGTAATACTATAGGTAGGTAGGTATCTAACCTGTCACCAGTTCATTATGTCTAGACATTTGTACCCGGAATTATCTTATCAGGACGATAAAGGTATAAAGAACAAGTCATAATATAAACATATGATGAGGTACTCGGTACAATATGTATCTTATCAATTGCCTTGACAGCATTAATCTTTAGTACCTATGTACAGCCGACGTCAAACATATGTGTACAGTTTTGTACCTTACTCCTTCTTAATAAGGTGCACAAGTGTAAACATAATTTGACGTCGACTGTACATATCCAACGCTTAGGTAAGTATCTTGCTCTCAGTATCTGATTTTATCAATCTGATTTTATTTTATCAATCTGATTTTAGTTAATACTATACATATTTTCTTATTCATAAACGTCTCTCAGGTCTCAAATCTATAATTATATATACAACTAACTTAAAATTACTAAAAACTAAAAAATTTAAAAATGTATTTCTAAAACCCGGGCCCTGTGCCATACGGGAGGGGGGGGGGGGGGGCATTAGGGGCCAATGCCCTATCTTAAAATTAATGTCCTACCTTAGAAATTACAATCGGGTCAAAAATTTATGAAAATAAAGTTAATGCCCTACCTTAAAATTCGTTATGCCCTACCTTAAATTACCACTGCCCTATCTTAACTTCAATTCTGGCTACGGCCCTGGTGCCATAATGCCGAGGACGCTGGCAGCATTTCCTCGCTGAATAGCAATGCTAATGTGTTGAGCATTATATATACATATTTAATAAACTGCATTAAATAGGTGGTAAAAATGCTTTAATAAACACGTAACAAAAATTAAATTAAAATAATTAAACTAAACTAATATTAAAATAAACTAAATTAAAACTAAATACAACTATAAATATATAAAACTACCTAAAAACTTACCTAAAATCCCAGTTACAAAAAGAATACCCCCTCCAAGAGGTCCCCCTGCGGCAGGGAACCCATAACGCTGGCCGAGTTACCTCTTTGTATTGCCTAGGTAAAGGTATGGTTAAATAGGTATAGTTCCTTCCTTAATTCCTTATGATATTTTTTTTACGAATAAATGATACTCTGATAAGGTCGCCGGAAGACGCTGGATGCAAGTCGCTTCCGACCGAAACTTGTCTTATGGAGGTCCAAAGGGGAGGCCTATGTTCAGCAGTGGACGTCTTATGGCTGAGATGATGATGATGATGATGATGATGATGAATTATCTGATACCACAGGCCCAACAATAATGCGCACGTGCGACCGCGAGACAAGCTAAAGCCGCTTTAGTCCAATATGGGCTATGGAATATGTAGACTAAGATTAGGTGGTAGTGCACCCTACCTAATCGGGTAGTAAGATTCGGCATATATAGGGGGTAGCACCTTAAAAAGTTATGACTTTTAGTATGGGACACTATGAGCCAAACCTGGAGCGTTCGGAATGCAGCCAACTTTTCGGGTACCAAAAAAAGTCAGAAAATACCTCATCGGGTAGCAAGATTCGACATATACAGGGGGTAGCACCTTAAAAAGTTATGACTTTTTGTATGGAACACTATGAGCCAAACCTGGAGCATTCGGAATGCAGCCTGATTTTAGGGTGCCAGAAAATATCGAAAAATACCTCATCGGGTAGCAAGATTAAACTAATGCCAAATGAAAGTACTAATCATCCTGTTAATAAAAAAAATTGGTAGTCGGTCCTAAACCTGGAGCATTTCAAATGCAGCCAACTTTTGTGATCGAACAAAAAACTCATCTGATACAATTACAACGTAGAAATGGCCCCAGAAGATGGTTCAAAAAACATAAACAAGCTTAATTTGACAGAATTTATCAAAAAGTGCCAAAATATTTCAGGTTTACTCACCCAACCTTATCACTTTCGTGATTTGGCTTAATTTTAGGGTACCTGAAGATTTAAAAAAATACCTTATTGAGTAGCACGATAATATGTAGGCCAAATGAAAGGACTTATCATCTTGTTAATAAAAAAAAATAGCAGCGGGTCCTAAACCTGGAACATTCCAAATGCAGCCAACTTTTGTGATCGAACAAAAAACTCATCTGATACCATTACAACGTATAAATGGCCCCAGAAGATGGTTCAAAAGACATAAACAAGCTTAATTTGATGGAATTTATCAAAAAGTGCCAAAATATATTAGGTTTACTGACCCAAACTTATGACTTTCGTGATTTGGCTTAATTTTAGGGTACCTGAAGATTTAAAAAAATACTTTATTGAGTAGCACGATAATATGTATGCCAAATGAAAGGACTTATCATCCTGTTAATAAAAAAATTTAGCAACGGGCCCTAAACCTGGAGCATTCCAAATGCAGCCAACTTTTGTGATCGAACAAAAAACTCATCTGATACCATTACAACGTAGAAATGGCTACAGAAGATGGTTCAAAAGACATAAACAAGCTTAATTTGATAGAATTTATCAAAAAGTGCCAAATTTATTAGGTTTACTCACCCAAACTTATCACTTTCGTGATTTGGCCTAATTTTAGGGTACCTGAAGATTAAAAAAAATACCTTATTGAGTGGCACGATAAGATGTAAGCCAAATGAAAGGACTTATCATCTTGTTAATAGAAAAAAATAGCAGCGGGTCCTAAACCTGGAGCATTCCAAATGCAGCCAACTTTTGTGATCGAACAAAGAACTCATCTGATACCATTACAACGTAGAAATGGCCCCAGAAGATGGTTCAAAAGACATAAACAAGCTTAATTTGATGGAATTTATCAAAAAGTGCAAAAATATATTAGGTTTACTCACCCAAACTTATCACTTTCGTGATTTGGCTTAATTTTAGGGTACCTGAAGATTAAAAAAAATACCTTATTGAGTGGCACGATAAGATGTAAGCCAAATGAAAGGACTTATCGTCCTGTTAATAGAAAAAAATAGCAGCGGGTCCTAAACCTGGAACATTTCAAATGCAGCCAACTTTTGAGATCGAACAAAGAACTCATCTGATACCATTACAACGTAGAAATGGCCCCAGAAGATGGTTCAAAAGACATAAACAAGCTTAATTTGATGAAATTTATCAAAAAGTGCCAAATATATTAGGTTTACTCACCCAAACTTATCACTTTCGTGATTTGGCTTATCAGATGAGTTTTTTGTTCGATCACAAAAGTTGGCTGCATTTGGAATGTTCCAGGTTTAGAAGCCGCTGCTATTTTTTTTAATAACAGGATGATAAGTCCTTTCATTTGGCATACATCTTATCGTGCTGCTCAATAAGGTATTTTTTAAATCTTCAGGTACCCTAAAATTAAGCCAAATCACGAAAGTGATAAGTTTGGGTGAGTAACCCTAATATATTTTGGCACTTTTTGATAAATTTCATCAAATTAAGCTTGTTTATGTCTTTTGAACCATCTTCTGGGGCCATTTCTACGTTGTAATGGTATCAGATGAGTTTTTTGTTCGATCACAAAAAAGTTGGCTGCATTTGGAATGCTCCAGGTTTAGGACCCGCTGCTATTTTTTTCTATTAACAGGATGATAAGTCCTTTCATTTGGCTTACATCTTATCGCGCCACTCAATAAGGTATTTTTTGAAATCTTCATGTACCCTAAAATTAAGCCAAATCACGAAAGTCATAAGTTTGGGTGAGTAAACCTAATAAATTTGGCACTTTTTGATAAATTCCATCAAATTAAGCTTGTTTATGTCTTTTGAACCATCTTCTGGGGCCATTTCTACGTTGTAATGGTATCAGATGAGTTTTTTGATCGATCACAAAAGTTGGCTGCATTTGGAATGTTCCAGGTTTAGGGCCCGCTGCTATTTTTTTCTATTAATAGGATGATAAGTCCTTTAATTTGGCTTACATCTTATCGTGCCACTCAATAAGGTATTTTTTTTAATCTTCATGTACCCTAAAATTAAGCTAAATCACGAAAGTGATAAGTTTGGGTGAGTAAACCTAATAAATTTGGCACTTTTTGATAAATTTTATCAAATTAAGCTTGTTTTTGTCTTTGGAACCACCTTCTGGGGCCATTTCTACGTTGTAATGGTATCAGATGAGTTTTTTGTTCGATCACAAAAGTTGGCTGCATTTGGAATGTTCCAGGTTTAGGACCCGCTGCTATTTTTTTTTATTAACAGGATGATAAGTCCTTTCATTTGGCATACATATTATCGTGATAATCAATAAGGTATTTTTTTAAATCTTCAGGTACCCTAAAATTAAGCCAAATCACGAAAGTCATAAGTTTGGGTGAGTAAACCTAATATATTTTGGCACTTTTTGATAAATTCCATCAAATTAAGCTTGTTTATGTCTTTTGAACCATCTTCTGGGGCCATTTCTACGTTGTAATGGTATCAGATGAGTTTTTTGTTCGATCACAAAAGTTGGCTGCATTTGGAATATTCCAGGTTTAGGACCCGCTGCTATTTTTTTTTATTAACAGGATAATAAGTCCTTTCATTTGGCATACATATTATCGTGCTACTCAATAAGGTATTTTTTTAAATCTTCAGGTACCCTAAAATTAAGCCAAATCACGAAAGTGATAAGTTTGGGTGAGTAAACCTGAAATATTTTGGCACTTTTTGATAAATTCTGTCAAATTAAACTTGTTTATGTCTTTTGAACCATCATCTGGGGCCATTTCTACGTTGTAATGGTATCAGATGAGTTTTTTGTTCGATCACAAAAGTTGGCTGCATTTGAAATGCTCCAGGTTTAGGACCGACTACCAATTTTTTTTATTAACAGGATGATTAGTACTTTCATTTGGCATTAGTTTCATCTTGCTACCCGATGAGGTATTTTTCGATATTTTCTGGCACCCTAAAATCAGGCTGTATTCCGAATGCTCCAGGTTTGGCTCATAGTGTTCCATACAAAAAGTCATAACTTTTTAAGGTGCTACCCCCTGTATATGTCGAATCTTGCTACCCGATGAGGTATTTTCTGACTTTTTTTGGTACCCGAAAAGTTGGCTGCATTCCGAACGCTCCAGGTTTGGCTCATAGTGTCCCATACTAAAAGTCATAACTTTTTAAGGTGCTACCCCCTATATATGCCGAATCTTGCTACCCGATTAGGTAGGGTGCACTACCATCTAATCTTAGTCTAATGTGAAATCTTATACCTACAAAAACCGGCCAAGAGCATTTCGGGTCATGCTCAGTGTAGGGTTCCGTAGTTGACGGCATGTTACAATTCATTCATTCAAAAGGTCGTTTCTTACGGGAAATTTGGTGGCGCATAGGTCATTTTAACTTATGTCCTTTCACTATGGGTTTTCGAGTGATAACTCAAAAACGGCTCAACCGATTTAATTCTGTTCACGATTTTTTTCAAAATTTTACCCTAACAAAATATATTTTTCCAGTTTTTATTCTACCATTTTGTCGGCTTGGTTAATGCACATATACAAACCAAATTTCAGCTTTCTAGTGCTAACAGTCACTGAGCTAGACCGCGGACGGACGGACGGACATGGCGAAACTACCTATAAGGGTTCCGTTTTTGCCATCTTGGCTACGGAACCCTAAAAATACCATCGTACGCAGCGCCATCTAGAACTCATCTCATTGAACCAGCTGTCAAATCCCATACAAAAAAAAACCGGCCAAGTGCGAGTCGGACTCGCGCACCGAGGGTTCCGTACAAACCTATAACAATTGCCATTTCTGAAGATTGCGTGGACATGAAAGTTTCGTTTTGCTGCAGCAGAAAGGTAAATAATAATAGACCTGAGTATATGATATGAATTTCAATTTAATACCTCTACGCGTTTACGGGAAAACAGGTAGTAAGTTTAAAATTAAAAAAAAAAAAATTATGTATGATTTTTCTAAAAATTTCTATGTTCGTAATTTTTCCTTTGTCTGTGCTATATGAAGTTTCTTCGTGCCGTGTTTCAAGTTTCTGAGCTTAGGTACGGGAAGTAGGTACCCCTTTAGGTTTTGAGTTTCTTGCGAACACTCAGCTCCAACATATGCAACTTAAATTCCTATTTCTTTTGTTTGCGTTGACATAAAAGTTTGATTTTGCTACAGCTGAAAGGTATTACAGACCCGAGTATTTAATATGAATTTCAATTTAATACCTTTACCAGTTTACGAGGGAAAAGGTAGTAAGTTTAAAATTAAGAATTAATATTTTTTGTATGATTCTACTAAAAATTTCTACTTTTTATAATTTTTCCTTTGTTTGTGCTATATGAAGCTTCTTCGTGCCAAGTTTCAAGATTCTGAGCTTACGGGAAGTACCCTTTAGGTATTGAGTTTCTCGCGAGTACTCAGTTTCAAAATATGCAACTTAAACTTCACGCGTTTACGAGGAAAATGGTAGTAAGTTTAAAATTTAAAATATATTTTTTTGTATGATTTTACTAAACTACTTTTTATAATTTTTCCTTTGTCTACACTATATGACGTTGATTCGTGCCAAATTTCAAGTTTCTGAGTTCACGGGAAGTACCCCGTAGGTTTTGCGAGTGCCGAAAACTCTAAAATTTGCAATAAGCGACTGTAACTTTTGATTGCGTTGGCTTTTAAGTTTGATTTTTTCACAGCTTCAAGGGACAATAGTCCTGAGTATTTGATTTAAATTTCAGCTTGATACCTCCACGCGTTCCTGAGAAAAATGGTCTTGACAGACAGACAGACAGACAGACAGACAGACGGACAACAAAGTGATCCTATAAGGGTTCCGTTTTTCCTTTAGAGGTACGGAACCCTAAAAAGGACCATCTTACGCAGCGCAATCTGTGATGACTCATGACTTTTCACTGGCCTTCCCCATAGATATAAAATCGAGGTATGAGGGTCAGACAAAAATAATTTTAGTCTTAAATGAGAAGAGAGAAGAAGAAAAGAGTAACAAATAGCGTACTAGTAGTACACTAGTAGCTACTAGGTGGAGTAGCAGTGCAGGTGATGACATTTCCTCTTACATTTTCGGTATCTTTGGGGTTTGCGGGCTTTCGGACAGAGTACGCAATTGACTTGAGCTTCAAAAAGTTCTTAGGCTGTGCTGCTCTACTATATAAGTTACTCTATGGCGTAAGTGCGAAAACATATGCATAAAAATTCTTGTTTGTGTGTATAGGCTAGCTCGTGGCGCCGTGTTTAATATTAATATTAATGAATACCTAGGCAAGTACTACAGGCAGCTCGTAAGGTGCTGCAATAGAATAATAAACCTAATGCCTTGGTCACAGAGTTTAAAATAGCTTAATCGCATTTGAAAAACCCTTAATAGGGAAACCATATTCCGGGTTGTGAGCTCTTACCCGAATTAGATAACGGTATTGATATGGTTAGACTTTCGTTCGGGTAAGTCAACTAACGCTTTCCGAATTGTTAGGGTTTTTAAAAACGACAGACTCTAATACCCGACGTACATACCTAATATCCTTTTATTGGTTACCGGTTCCCGTTCCTGGTCAGTCTCACGTCCTGAGGGTTTCGTACATCACACAATTTTAACAGTAACCCAATACTGTAATGAAAAGAAAAAAAATAGATGTAGCGATTTGTTTATCAACTGCAAATAAGATATTCGCATTTCTTCGTCTATGGGATTTATTGCAAGTACCTTTTACAACAGGTTTTGTTTCTTGATTCCAGTTCTATTGAACATAGGTAGGTACCTACCCCCTGCTAATTGACTGAGGAGCCGAGTGTAGCGAGGCGACGAACGTCTCCGTTTTCACTAGTACGACGATTTGGCATTTTGATGTGTGTGTTGGTTGGTTGGTTGGTTGGTTGGTCAGTCTAGAGGTCGCATTTTTCATCCGATTTCGATGAAACTTGGCATGTACGTTCCTTGATTTATTTGCCAAAAATTGTCGAGCCATTTCTTTGATTGGGGGGAAAATGAAGGGGAAAGGGGGAAAGTTTGCTGTCGCGTTATTTATGTTCTCCGAAGTCTACGGTTCACAGAACCACTAGTAGGTATCTAAAAGGTAAGACAACACAATCCAAATAAAAAGACTATATTTGAGCCTTATCTTCTATACTTACCTACTTTGTTTTACTTATTTGTATCAGATTAGAAAAATAAGTAGGTACCTAACGGTCGATTTCGCCAATTTTATAAAAAAAAATTAACAATAATATTTAGAAATTATTAAAACTAAAACCGACTGGAGGCCGGTGAAAAATTATTGTAGATGTAAATGGTGCACTCTTACTTTCCATAGATTGCTTAACTTGCTTGCTTAACAAACACAGCGAAAAGGACAAACCGCCAAACGTGAATTAGTTCCGAGTGAACGAGTTCCGTTCTGATTGAGGAGTTCCCTCGATTCCACACGGATCGCATTATCAGAACTGCGTTTTGAGAAAGATGGGACCAATCTGTATATGTATACAAGCAATAAAAAAAAGAATTTACAAAATCAGTCAGAAAAGACATGGCAAACAAGAAAAGAACCGACTTCACACAGGCTCCGCTTTTCCAAGAGGAATTGCCCGAGTTGCTGTAAAAAATACTGAAATAACTGGGTGTGGTGTGCCTAATATATTACTTGAAGAGTTCTTTCGATTTTTCCAGGGTTCCATCATTGGATCTGGACTTGGTGACAATGGGACCAACTGTGAAGTATAACTATTTCAAACAAATAAGTGTTCTTTATAAATCGGTCCAGCCGTCTTCGTATAATCAGTGAACATTTGACGAACATACTCGTACATAAAAAAATTGCAAAAAACAAAGATGCCGACGAATTGAGAACCTCTAATCTTACTTCGAAATCTTGGAGTCGGTTGAAAACAAAACGTAAAAAACATACAACCGAATTGAGAACCCCCTCCTTTTGAAATCTTGAATTCGGCATAAAATAAAAAAGACTACTTTTTCTTAAAAATGTAAAAAGAATGCGCTTAAGCCAATAATTATAAACAAAAAAAGGATCCGACTTCAGTTGGGCTCCGTTTTCCCAAGAGGAAGTGCCCGAGTTGCTGGATAAAATTCTGAAATCACTAGGTATTGAATAATAATATTGAAGAAATCCCTTGATTTCTCCAGGATCCCATCATCAGATCCGAACCTGGTGACCAACTGTGAAAAATCCCGACGAACTGAGAATTTCCTTCTCCGAAATCATGAAATCGGTTGAAAACAAAACATAAAAATTTTAGGACTAAAAAACAGACTACTTTTTCCCATTATATCCATTACTAGTGATACGCTGAAACCAAAAGGATACAAAATGCCGAATATACCGATACCAAGGTACTATAATTCCATAGAAGCTCAGTGACCTCTCCGCCATAAGGCCATAACTATGTTGACGCGCGGTCTACAGCGGAAGAGCGCTAATTCTTAGCCTTAATCTCTCGCAGTCATTTTTTACACCGCCGACAAAGTGATCCCGGTCATCCCCTTTTTTGTTTACATAGCTAAACAAATTTCGCTCCGCACATTTGCCTGAGTCAACAGACGACGGTTACGACTTCCGATGTTTCATAATTACTGGGCTTGATAAATTACCTCCAATACTTACAAACATGTTTGTAGATACTTGATATAACTGTCGACCTACATTTTTTGCTATAAGACTTTTTTGTTTTTAAGTAAATTTAGTAAAATGTGATACATATCATGTACATATACTTACATAATGACGTTTTTAACTTCATTTGTAGTTAGGGGTGTTTTATTGGTGGAAATGTTTGGATAAATCAAATCCGACAAGAAGTAGGTAGGTAGACTAGGTAGGTATAGGAATGGGATAATAGGAATACACACATACATATAATAACATACGTATAAGGATTAGGTAGAATTCCAAATCTTTACAGAAAGTTAAATATGCATTAAGAATTTCAGCTTTCCAACAGAAGTCAATAGCTATTTCCTACATAAATGTTGCTAAGTGTTAGCACAAGAAATTAACAATATACCTAAATAATAAAGATGCTGGGTTAATTATTACTTATTTAATAACAAACTTTAAATAATAAAGTACTGTTAAACAATAAGTATAATGAACCTGAGTACTACCTAAGAAAATAAATAATATTAAAGTATGCACTTAGATACTTAATTATGTATAATGTACCTATTAGGTTAGGCATTACGATTACTATTAAGTAATATGTTGGCAACAAATCCCTTTTCCGTCATATTTTAAACGCTGTGTAAAAGGTTTGTATTACCTACTAAATTAAAAATAAACAATTTTTGTTATAGTTGTAGAGGGAAATTTTATAAATCTAGGTACTACTAACTTGCAATGGGGACGCCGATACTATGTATAGGTATAACGTATAACAGGCACCTATACCTATAAGGAAACTAGTACGTTTTTATAATGGGGTCTCTGAGTCTGAGTGCATCGGAGCAGCTTAACACACTGTCCGTTTGGAATAATTGACGGTCGTGCGGGGACAATGCGTATTATATGGTGAAGTGGTTCGGGGGAAGTATTGTCAGAAGAATGTGGGCGCCGCCCTCGGCGGGCTGGGCGTGCTGCACCCCGCCTCACGGCGGCGGCGCGGCGCGAGCGAGAGACCCGCAGCTCTGTGTTTGTATTAGACAGAGAAGTCGGTTTCGAGGGCGGAGCCACCCACCGTCGCATCTGCCGGCGTCGCCCCTGATCCCGCTCATTCGTCTCTCGTTTAGCGTCTGCTATGTAAACGTGCCTTGTTGTGAATCTAAACAAAATCAGTCAGTCGTCGTTTTGTTGTCGAGAGAGTAGCGCGTCGAGGGTTCCGCGTCCGCGGGTTTAACATGCTGTGCCAGTGATCGTGGTTCGACACGATGCACGCGTTGTTCGGCGAACAGAGCCCGTACGCGTACCGCGGAGGCGCCGCCGGCGGCTACTCAGCTAGTGTCACCCCCTATGCATACGAACAATATCGATACGGTTACGGTGCTCCTTACCTCCATCCACACCAGCAGCATGTCGGGGCTCCTAAAGACATGGTCAAACCGCCTTATTCTTACATAGCACTCATTGCGATGGCAATACAAAATGCGCCGGATCGTCGAATTACTCTTAACGGCATTTATCAGTTTATAATGGAGCGTTTTCCATATTACCGTGAAAACAAACAGGGATGGCAGAATTCTATAAGACATAATTTAAGTCTAAACGAGTGCTTCGTGAAAGTGGCTCGTGATGACAAGAAGCCAGGTAAAGGTAGCTACTGGACTCTAGATCCAGACTCATACAACATGTTCGACAACGGGTCATATTTAAGGAGGCGGCGTCGTTTTAAGAAGAAAGATGCTTTGAAAGAGAAAGAGGAAGCCATAAAGAGGCAACAACAACTGCAGCAGGCGCAAGAAGCTCTGGCCGCTCAGGAAGCGCTAAGCGTGTCCGACGTGACGGGGCAGGCGCGGGACGTGAAGCCCGACGTCAAGCCGCGTCTGTTCGAGTGCCGGCCCAAACGCGAACCCGGCGCGGACTGCGCGCGCTATGATAAGCCGTCCGACTCCCTGGATGACTACAGCGAGCCCCGGTTACCGCCCTCCGCTGTGTACTGTTCGCCGCAGCCGTATGCCCTGGCGGCAGAGGAGTTCCGCGCGGCCGCGTCAGGCTGGTACGCGGCGCCGGAACCGCCTGCCGAGCAGTTGCCGCCGGCGTTCCGCGACCTTTTCGAGCCCCCGAGCTGCCAGTTGGCGGGCTTCCGCGGGTCACCTCCTCCCGACGCTTACCGCACGTCACCACCGCCTCATCACCATTACCGCGCGCCGGCGCCCTCCTATTACCATCATCAAGCGTGCGTGGCAGCCGCACCTGCACCCGCTCACAAGTCTTACTGAGACATCGCTTCCAGGTTGGATATCTTTCATTTTAAATATTAACCGCCCTGCGACTTTTTTTACCTTAGACCGTTTTGGCGATAGCGAATTGGCTGTGCGAGTAATGATGCTTTCACCCCTGGTGGCCAGTGGCCGAGACCGGCGCGGCGCGCCGGGACAACTCCGTGACGTGGTTGTGGTTGCAGGAGGCCGGCATCACATGGCGCCGAACGAATTTAGCTGCGCGTCAGTTCCAGAATGGATAAATATAGCGCAGTAGCCGGAGATGCCGCGGAGGCAAGTGGCGGCGCGTCGATAACCACTGTTTACACGTCGGCGGCCAGCCCTGCCGCCTCCCGCTCCGTCCACACCTATAGGTACGTAGCCGAGGATCTCATCTGTGTATAGGAGCTAGCTGTAACAATAAGTGTCCGGTAACTGTGAGTGTGTGCGTCCACCAGAAGCTACGTGTGAGCGTCTCACGCTCAAGTCTGAGTCTCGGTGCATCACATCACAGGTGTTTAGTTTAAGACGGATGTTTTGATTTGCTCTAGACACCTAGACATATAGTGTATATATTCATGGGGTAGTCACACGTTCGTTATGGAAGTTGTGGGATTAAACACATTTTTATATCACGACGATTACATACTCATCTTGATAGATACTTAAGTGGTTCCCACAGGCAGGCGTAGGCGTGACGACACATGCGCATTGACCCCTGATAAAATACATACCTACTACCTATGCAAAATCCTTTCATAACTTTTACATTTTTGGAACTATAACCTACATATACCTAATGTTCTTGAATCATAATACTTTAAATAGCATAATTGCTCCTATTTTTTTTATTGTAGGTTGTTGTATTTTTAAGTTATATAGGTAGGTACCTAAATACGTACATATTTTGGAATCTGATGCGTATATGGAACTGTAATCTGCCAAAATTATTATTACGAGCATAGGTAGTTTGTTTGTTTGTTTATTCCTTAAATCAAGACTTACAGTCTAGCTATAGGTAGGTACGAGTTTGTATTAATGTCATTAATAGGTACCTATAGCTTATTCGCTTAAGGGCAAGAATTGACGATTCGGAATTGCTTGTTGCTATGCGCGTGTTTATTTGATATTACCTCAAATGGAAGCCAGACGCAAGTTTATAAATTATAAATCAATACTATAATAAATATTGAGTTAACTCTTAGTTAACATAGAGCAATTGATTTTTTAAATTTCTTCGGTACCTACGCAATGTATTGCGCATACCTACACTTATTTGACACATCATCAAATTTGACATTTTAGAATAAAGTAATCATGTAGGTAGCGATACATTGCGTGCTGAAATACTTTATATGGAAAAATAAAAGTCGTAAAATTTAAATAAAACATATGGAAGTATGTTTATTAGGGTCTATACTAACTACCCTTGGCGTATGAGGTAATATCAAAAATACACGCTGTATATGCCTACTTCAATAAAGACATTTTTAACTTTGACTTTGGACGTCAAAGATATGTTTACACTTTTGCACCTTAATGCAAAGGCGTAAGGTGAAAAAGTGTATAGATATTTTTGGCATCGACTGTACCTACTTGCAAATGTTACATACTGTTTGGCTTGCATTCGAGTGGCTCGTGCTGTTATCGAATTTTGCAACGTCTGTAAATGTAGATATGTGGGTACCAAGTATAAAACTACCTACACTTAAGAAACTAAACTATGTTACGTTGCTACATGCGGTTTTGGGTAGGCACTTTATCTTCCTTCAGAGCTTATACTTATATAAGAGGTTTTAGGCCTATTTGTTGTTAGTCGTTGTTGATTCATCTTATTCAACGACTTCCCGGTATACCTACCTACCTACTAGTAGGTACTTCCGCAATTTACATGACATAACAATAATAATCTAACACGTTACAGTCAGCTAAGTATAAAAGTGTGACCCTACCAATATTTTTGATCGAAAGAAATGAATAATATGATATTATGTTTTTGATTTGGCGATAAGCATATCTACACATGTAAAACCAACTTAGATTTGGTGCCACTATGATTTCAAAAAAAAATCGTTCGGAAAACGTTATTTAGGTAGTTCGCATGAAGAAGACCTAAAGCTGACAATATTTTCATTAGTTGAATCCACACATATAGTACTAGTATGTAAGTCACAGATGTCGACACTACCCTATAGACAATCATTTTATTTTGGTATAATTGACAAAAATCTTATTTTAAGTGAGTAAAATAAGTAGTTAACCGTAAAGCTAACGTGTTCCACGATCTGTCTCACTAATTAAATACCCAACACACAACAGATACATTGTCGGGGTAGAATTTATTGTTTACAAATGTGAAATCTTGGAAGTGATAAAAACTTTGTGTAGACAGTAGGTAGAACCCGTTGTTAGTTGCTCGTGTCAGCTTTGTTAAACAACGGAGCGGAACTGACCATATGGTGACCAAGTGACGGGAACGGCCCTAGCTCTACGCTTTTTGTTTGTTCACAGATACGCTTACGTAGATTTATTTTGAGACTCACGAAATATGAACCAGGTTTTGAAATATACTAACGAACATATCTCATCTAATAGTTTCTGCGGTATTGACATAACTACCTGATATAATAAAAAGAAAACATAAGTGTATAGGTACTTACTGGTTGTTACAAATACGTAGGTACATTGAACCAAGTGTGGGAATGTAATTCAGGTAGCGTAAAACGGGATGGCGTGGGTAATAAAGTTGGGTCATGAATGTGATGAATGGGGAGAAGTACCAGGGTTGTCATATCATATCGATACGTATAGAAAATATTATCTTAACAAGTCGGTGTAATTAATGTTCATAATCCGAAAGTCTAAATCCTAGCAATTTTCCCAACTACCCTTGTTGCCCTTCCTACTAACCCCAACTACCGGGTGAGATGAGATATCCCATTATTTTGTATTTATCGTTAAAATTATGTATTGTAATGAATCTACAGGAATTCAGTATGAAACTAAAATACATACTACCAGAATATTTTTAATGTGTACAAATCAAACTGTCACATGTATAAATTACATACGTTATTTGTATTAATGTTACTGAGATTAACATTAGTAGGTACAATAAGTATTGCTTAATACTTCGACGTAAAATATTATAATCTTAGACCCATTTCAATTTCAATTTCGTTCATTCTCACACATAAGCTTACAGTAAATTAAGACCAAAGCGCTTACACGGTATATAAAAATAACAACAAACATATTCAACAAATTCGGAAATAAATCTATACAATACAATACCATGTGAATGTACAGTCGCCATCAGATATATAGGAGCGGCCAAGGTGGTCATATCATAAATATAAGAACTATCAAAGCGATAAAGTGCATGTTCAGATATTTTTGAGTAACCTGGCCGCCCCGATATAATATTTGATGACGACTGTACCTGCTTTAATTTGTTAAATTTTCAGGGATAAAAAAATTCTATAATTTCTACTCACAAATTCGACAAGAAATTCAGGCCAAATCCTCGATTATCCCATAATCCAGTTTGTCTCTTGTTTGTTCGCCTTAGGGATTAAGATTGGGTTTTTCACTTAAGAATTCTTTTACGTTTCTCTGTAAAGATAATTTATGTTATTATGTTACATCAGACGTTAAAAACGTATCAATTAATTTAAAAGCATAACCATGAATTTCGCGAAATAGCTTAATCGAATAGTTACGTATAATACAATTTTACGTATATAGTAGGGTTTTGTCTCAGTACAAATGCGAAAAAAATTGTGCGCATCGACAAAAAGTTGTGAATTTTTGACCATAGATAGAGTGAGCAAAGATGAATATTTTTTAGTATTGGCGGTCTGTAAAATTTTTGGACCTTCACGTCAAAATCAGGGGTCCCGTGCAATATGTTATTACTCTCTGGTTAAGATTGCTAGGGGTTGTTTGGTATCGTTTCCGTGTAAAACAGACATGCAGAATTCATTTCTGATATTAAAAATATAAAATTTCGTATTAAAAAAAAAGTTGTGCCGCGAGGAAAAACACAATTTTATTTTTATTTTTTTAGAACGTCATATAACTAATATATATCCTTTAATTCAAATAATAAAAAATATTATAAAGAAGCATATTTAATATAAATTATAGAAACATATACATTTTATACACCTTTAATACAAAAAACTTCTGTTTTTTTTTTACTTAAGTTGAGTAACGGAAAACGGACGTCGCGTCGTTTGAATTGTGACGGTTTAAGTTAAAGTTAAGGAGGAAAAATATGTTTTTATTTATTGTATTTTTTTATTTCTGCATTTTGTGAAGTTATTATGAATAAAATTTACTAATAACAAGCAATACATGCATTTTAAGGTCAATAGGTACGCTACGGATGTTCACGTGTCCATTGATTATCGATACTTACTATGGAGAAAACATATACACCACGAAGCAAACATTTTTTTTCGCGTAGTTTTTGTATACTATAACCCTAAAAATTTTATATATTTAAATATGCTCCTTTATAATATTTTTTATTATTAGAAAAAAAAAAATGATATATATTAGTTATATGACGTTCTAAAAAAAAATTGTGTTTTTCCTCGCCACACAACTTTTTTTTTAATAAGAAATTTTACATTTTTAATATCACAAATAAATTCCGCATGTCTGTTTTACACGGAAATGATACCACACAACCCCTAATAGCAGCCTTAACCATAGAGTAATAACGTATTTCACAGGACCCCTGATTTTGACGTGAAGGTCCAAAAATTTTACGGACCTCCAATACTAAAAAATATTTATCGTGGGCCATTCTATCCATGGTCAAAAATTCACAACTTTTTCTCGATGCGCACAATTTTTACAAATTCGAGCTCTGCTAATAGGATACGTAGAGGTACAGTCAACGTCAACGATATAAAGATAACTTTTGCAAATTATACCTTATTACAAAGGTGAAGAAGTGTAAACATATCTTTGACGTTGACTATATTTTACATACTTACTGATAGCGCAATAGGTACCTATTAAAAAACCGGAATTTTATTAATAATATTAGGTACCTAATATCTTTAATTGCAGAACCCAAACCGAAGTCACAAAAACCGTTTAAAAACTTTAAGAGCAAGATACTTGCTCTTAAGAGTCGCCAGGACGCTCGCGTTCCCATACAAACGTAGTTTTGCTCTCATTTTAAAACGACATGCTTTAGAACCACGAACTTTGGCATGGGCAATTGGGCATTCTAGTAGTACAGATCTATGTCGAAAACATAGCAAAAATAAGTTTTGTATGTAAATCTGTATCTGGCTGTATTTTCTTTGTATTACAATTTGTAGCAACGAAAACGAATTACCGACAGATCTGGGGGGGTGATTTTTGAGATTCGAGCACTCGAAAGTGACATTTGAAACTCTGAATAAAACGATGAAATTTTGTTTTAAAAATAAAAGCGATAGAAATTTAAAATAATGATTATTTAAACTATTAATTCCATGCGAAAAAATTGGCGACAAACTTTTGTGTGCGATTATTTTCGAGCTTGAATTTTTTGAATTCGAGCGTCCGGCTGTCAAAAATCGGCCCCCTGTACTGCTAGAATGCCCGTGCCAAATTTCGTGGTTCTAAAGCATGTCGTTTTAAAATGCGAGCTGAACTACGTTTGTATGGGGACGCGAGATCACGCGAGCGTCCTGGCGACTCTTAACTGCAAGGAATATAGTAACTCCCTCGTATTCTTCAGATTGTCATTAGGTACCTGAATTAATAAGTTAATAATAGTAAAAAAGGGATCTACACATCACGATCTACACCTATAAACACGAAAATAATGCTAATAGCTAGAGATACACGCACGGATCGATGTGCACGCCAGATTTGTCCGGCGGATATGGCCGGCCACTAGCTAATATGAAAATTGTAGACTACCAACATACTTATAAACAAATAGGTACATAATTTAAAACAAAAAAAGGTGTGACTCACGCAACGAGGGTTCCGTACCATTTTTTTCATTATTTGAAAAAAAAGACGCTTTCAGAATGACTTCATGAGAATTTGTAGGGTGGCTGAGTGCGAGTAAGACTCGTGCTCCGATTTTAACATTTATATTTTCCGACTCACGCTTGACTGAACTCTAATTATTATTCCTGTAATCTATACGTAAGAAAACTATATAAGTTACGATGAATACGAAGAATAGTTTTTTTAATTTCTCATTAGCCACCACACACAAATGCCCCCCATGTCAAAAAATATATAAATTGGCGTTATCGTTACATGCCTGCCTTTGGGTCACTGTGTTACATAAACATATGTGTACAATATTTCAGCTCAATTGGTCTAGTACCTAGTTTTTTCTAAGAAAATTCGCTTTTTGACAGACATCAGAATCGCACCATAAGGTACAGGGGGCGAATTCCAAAAATTCAAGCTCGAAAATAATCGCACTCAAAAGTTTGTTGCCAATTTTTTCTCATGGAATTAATAGTTTAAATAATCTTGATTTTAAATTTCTATCGCTGTTATTTTTAAAACATAATTTCATCGTTTTATTCAGAGTTTCAAATGTCACTTTCGAGTGCTCGATTCTCAAAAATCACCCCCCAGAACCCTAAAAAGATCCCGACAAAACGATATCTTACTCCATAGAAATTTTGAATTCGGTCAAAAAAGTAAATATTTAAATCATTACCCGTATATTTATTAAGTACACCTGTTAAAAATAAGTTAAATATGATTATTTGTTGTCGCAGGTTTGGCGGAATAAGAAGACGGGAGGCAAGCAGCAGGGAGAAAGATTTAGTGTGATGGACTGACATTGTCACATGTGTTATCTTCAGTGGACCCCATAATCTGACCAGTGAGACAGATAACTAGTTAGTTAGTTCCGTTTGAGGGAGCTACTTACTTAACGTAATATTGTCATTATAGTGAAATCTTTAATTCGCAAAAGAGCGTTCATAGTGCGAGGAGTTAGTACGTAGGTATGTATATTCGTTCACCAGTGACTTATGTAAGGTAGAAAAGGACAAATAGGGTAAATTGTATTCGGACAATCACGTCTCCTGAGAAATAATTTGTTTTGTGTATTAATGTAAATACGTAAGGTAAACTACTTACACAAATTTTCCACATGTATTTTACACCTATCTTAGCAAGCTCTTCTGATACTTGTTCTAGTCTGTTGATTCGTATTTTCTGTGTAATATTTGAATTATTGATTGTAAGTATACGTACTTATTCACCTTTAGACATAAATATTGAAAGATCTTTGACATGCACACCCACTAGCACGTAAGTTAGGTAAAAGATTTTTGGCTTTAATATTTGAAATATTTACATTTTGTTTAAAATATGGGCATACTACGGTGCATATGTAATGAATATGAATGAAAAAGACCATTTCCGAAAGAGATTTGGTGCAAGGGCAAAGGAGAAAGTGAATCCATTTAGCCGATAACATTTAAATATTTGTGAACATTTTTGCAAGCTTTTTGTGGTTTGTCTCTTTTCTCCTAGTGGAGTGGGAAAACTGAATTGGCGCAGTTCAAGAACAGCACACAGTAAGCTAAACACTCCCGTGTTTCCTGCCCTGACTCCACTCTCCACTTGGTGAGTCGTAATGTGTTCATTGTGTTGTATAAATTGTATACCATTGTGTAGTGACGAGAAAACTAAACTTAACCACAAGAGTATGTGTGCCATAACCATAATCTACATATTTTATGAAGAAAATGAAGTGAGTAGGACTAATAGTACGTAATATACTACTATGTAGTAAATAGAATGACTATGATCGCTATACTGTTTGTACATTTAGTTGCAACCATGTAGTACAACAAATTATTTTAGTCAAAAATTGCAAAACTGAGTAGGCAGTTTCCATGGAATAGATAACTTTAAGGGTACCGTATGGTTATGAATTTATATAAATAGGTACATTTAATTTAGTAAATTTAAGTAGTTGAATAGATGTAAGTCATCAACAAAAGCCAGAAACAAGAAGTAGTTAGTGCTGTCCTCTCTTCAATCTCTTCATCAATGACTATCCGACTACTTATGTGGTGCAGGTTATTCAAATTATTTTTATTTTATACTTTTTTTGGATTTAACCGTAATGTTAAATTAGGTTTTTTTATTATCATTCGTTTTTTTAAACTAACAGATTTTTTAAATTAATATTTCATTCATTTTATAAATACAATAGTGCGAATTATAAAATACAAGTTAAATGATAATATTGATGATAATTTTGTTAAATAATAAACTGGGTATGATTTATTTTTGTGATTTATTTAATTCATGGTATAAAACGTAATAAACTACATAATAATAAAGTTTTCTAAAAGTAATGGCCTCCACATGTTAACAATTGACAGCGCTACTATACATTTATTTATTCACACGCTTTTTCCAATGTCTATTTACTTTTCTTAAATCTTTAAACTTATAACAGTTAATAATTAATAGATAAGAAAATAAATAATTGATTATTAATAGTACCTACTTTTATTGGACTACCTACTTAAGTTGGCTTTTGAATTTGTGATAATTATCGTAAATGTGTGTACATAAATGTATTTAAACAATAAATGTTTATTTGTATTTAAAACGGCTGTCAGTCATTTCTAAAAGCACTTTCCCTGTATCTATATCTATTATACAGCGTATATTTTTGATATCACCTCATACTCCAACAAGGGTAGTTAGTATAGACCCATAGAAATCTGAATTAGAAATCTGAATTATAAAGAGAAGTGGTTTGACAGGTGCAAGCTTGTCTCTGAATCTTGATCGAGGCGATCAAGAAACGGATCATATATTGTCAGTTGCATGACAACCAATATGGTATAAATAGCAAAATAAAATGCCGATTTGTGCCATAATTACGTGTAAAAACCGCAGTACGACTGTGAATTTGCGAAACTGTGACGTTATTTATCACTGGTAAGACTAATCACAATTTATTTAAATAAAGATACGAGCGAAAAATATTAAAATACGTTTTCCATTGCTTAGCATTCAAATGACATCGATTGCTTGTTTTGTGTACATTCCCCTTTGATGTTATCGAGGCTACCACGCAATGGACAATAAACATGTGGAATATGACAGTACTCGCAAAATTGAAATAACGTGTCAAAATATTGTCAGTGATGAACGAAATAGAGCTGCGAATAAGTCGATATGTTTAATTGTAATGTATCGATATTTTGGTGTACTAAAATAAGATATATGTAATTGTGACCATTTCAAGTCAAAGGTACAATCATTGTCAGTTGTTAATAAAGTTTATTTGTAAATGAACTTTTAAGACATTAACGCCTTATTGACAACCGATAATTATGTAAGTACCTTTGACTTGAAAACGTCACAATTATGTACTAATACGTAATTGATTTTAAATCACTTCACGTGTCGTTTCCGTGACTATAGTATTTGTTGGTCACATTTTTTATGCTTTCTACCGGATGAGACCATATATTTTAGATACATTTTTGCGATTAGATGATATTTTAGGATTAATAGGTTGTCAGACACAGGTAGAATAAATATGATAATTACTTAAATCAGTGAAGACAGTGCTAACAAGGAAAAGAGTTAGCATTATACATTCTGCAGGGGACTTCAGTTTTGAAGTTTAGGTAAAAATTTAAAATATGTAGTCAGTCATATTTATGATGTACATAATTAATGAGTAAATTCACCGGGGTGTGATTTTCATTAAATATAAAATAATACTTACCTTAGATCCTACACGAAGGCCGCAAATATATGTGACACGCTCTTATTTGTAGGTCTTCGTGTAGGAAGATACTATTGGTGCTGACTGTACCTACCTACTCAATTAATTTCAAAGTAAACAAGATTTGTTATATTGTAATTTTTTTATAACATTAGTGAAAATCGTCGTTTGACACACTAGCGGATATGTTTTTTTATACCATTTTAACTCGTCTTCGGTCTCGACATCTCAGGACTTGTGAAGTAAAGATAAATGTCATGCTCTACATACTTAACTTAACTTAACTACTACTACTACTAGAAGAGATACGTACTGTACGTATGTTTACACTTTATTTTACACAAAAGAAGTAAGAATACAAACATGATGTAGGAAAGAAACAAAGTAGGTACAAAGGCGAACTTATCGATTCTAGTTAACCTTAGTAGGAGATAGTTTCAAAGTCGAAGTAAGTCTATAAAATTTGGTATCGATAGAAAATATTTTTGCACTTCCCATCTCTATCGAATGAATGAATGGAAGAATGAAGGTTTGAATGTTTGTCAAATTTCCATTTAAAGTAAAAAGTCGTATGTGATAAAAAATATCGTATGAAGATATGACTTTTTGGCTCAAGGAGGTACGAACACAAACACGGAAGCGTTCGTTGACATGGTTATTGTGTAATCATAATCCATGTATCTTGTATGTGCACCAACCACAGTATAAGACTCCACGTAGTGGACTTGATCTATGTGTGTGTAACCCTAATACATACAATATTATATATGTAGATGAAATGCACACATGTGACCGTGGCGACACTGGTTTCGGTACTAAATCGCGATGAGACCGTGTCTCTTTATTCCTAAGTCAGTGTATAGACCCTAATAAACATACATACTTCCACATGTTTTATTAAAATTTTACGACTATTATTTTTCCATATAAAATATTTTAGCGCGCAATGTACCGCTACCTCCATGATTACTTTGCCCTAAAATGTCACAACTGAAGTGTCAAATAAGTGTATACGCAATACATTGGGGCCCGAAGAAATTTAATAAGTTAATTGCTCTATGTTAACAAAGAGTTAACTCAATATTAATTACAATATCGATTTATAATTTCAAAACCTGCGTCTGTGTTTCTATTTGAGGTAATATCAAATAAACACGCGGTATATGAATTATCTAGTAGATACCTAATCCGGAGTGTCTGTTCATACATACATCGACCTATACATAGTTTATGGTTTGCGCTTGTGGCGACGGCCCACGCCCGCCAGGGAGGCGCATTCCAAGGTGCATCATACGATTCATACGCGCTGATGTAAGAAAAAACAATAGTAAAAATTCACATTTACACATCAGATATAATTTTTGTTGTTGTCATGTATAAGAACAAATTAATTAATAAAAAACATTATTTAAATCAATTGGGTCCCGTCCCGTCCCCACTCCCCCTACAAGGCACATGATAGGTATTTTCGGCGTTATTTGTATAATTATTCCCTTGATTTTTTATTTTGTTTATTCTTATTAATTATATATTATTATATTTATCAGTGTTAAAAATAGGTATCTAAGTAAACATTAAGTAACCAATCTCTACCATCTGCTTACAATACTTACATATAAGCAAACACCAAATTAGTAAGTATTAGATATTTTCCTTCTGAGGTATGGAACCCTAAAAATGGCAAAAACGTAGCCCCTTATAGTTTCGTCATGTCCGTCTATCCGTCCGTCCGTATGCTGAGAAAATTGACAAAAATAGTAGATTGTACAACAAGTGCATAAAACGCACCATTTTACGCGAGGCGTTTATCCATACGAGCGAGCTTGCGAGCGAGGATGGATATAAAGTACGAGCGTAAAATGGGTTTTATGGACGAGTTATACACTCTACTTTTTACTTCGATTGTGAGGAAATAAAAATAATAGGAATTTCTCTCATAAGTGTTTATATTTTTTTACTTCTCATGCTCGTAAAGTTTCACTTTATGCTGGGTATAGGCGGACTAAAACTCAATTTTATGCACAAGTGCATAAAAAATTGACTTCTAAGGCTATTTTGACAATGGCAATTTTTTATGCACTTGTGCATAAAATTGAGTTTTAGTCCACCTATACCCAGCATAAAGTGAAACTTTACGAGCATGAGAAGTAAAAAAATATTTGTGCTGTAAGTACATCAATGAATAGAACTTTAACAATAAAGGTGAGTTTTACTGATTTGATTGGTCTTGGTGGTTTTGCTTTTTTTGATTAAATGAATATTTTCAGAAATAATCGCTACAAAAGTCTAAAAAAGTGTCCCGCATCAAACTTTTGAGCCATAGGTCTACATGATTTGAAAAATTCTAAATAATGGGCCTTTTATTTAATATATAGGTACTTTGTAGGAAAATTATTTTGGACTTTATCGGTTGAGCCATTTGTGCTTTATTTCCATAAAACTACTTTCTACCCTTAATTATGCGTATAGTCCAACACGCACTTGGCCAGTTTTTAAATACACTTTGACGCCGCCTGTATTTTTCTTGCAAACCTCATTTTCTGCTTAACGAGGTGATTCTAACAAATCCAAACTAGCAATGCACCAAGGAGAAGTTCCCAAAGTTGCGAAGTTTCCAGACGGAATGTTCTCAGAATTATTTTGTTACGAACGATAAAAACCGCCGACACCGCCATTATCAATTATTTTGTAGGTAAATGTAAGTTTCCTTTTTACGACAATGTTACTGAATTTTTGTGCTCCCCCTCATTGTACTACCAGTACCTAGTTATTTGGCTTTAAAGAAGATGGCTGATTATCGTTTATTAATTTTTAATCAAGGTTTAGAGGTTGGCCTTATGCGGAAAAAATCATTCAGGTTTATCGTGGCACGTTCCTGAGGAAAAAATAAATTCAGAATTTAATTAGGAACGTAGAAATTCTTCAGTTTCATCACGTAGGTACGGTAGGTATAAAAATTTAAAATAAGCAAAATAATTAGTAATGCTTTTTATCATCATTATATTACAAAGATAGTATGAGTATTTGAGTAATGGATACCTACTATGAGTATGAACATTAAATTTCTTTCATAAGCGGTAGCGACCTTGGACCTCTATTCGACTCGACTAAGTGTAACACTAACATATGTCACCTCTATTGCGATTGTATTGCGGCTCTATTGCGTGCGTTGGTATTGCTGTTGGTTTTATCTGTCACATTAACAGTAGGTATCGCTCACAGAGGACCGATCTCTTTATGCGTAGTCGTTCTTAGGATAGAGGCGCCCTTGTCTATAGTTTCTACAGGAATCGACCGTGTTAGTATATTTGACAAATAATTGTCTTAGCTGTCAGATATCTGTGCTAATAGCGTTGGGGTACACAGATCGATACATTTATACATATTTTGATGAGATAATCTGAAAAATCATTCGAATCATTCAGCAGTAATACTACGCAAGAACTAAATGTAACAAGAGGGTTTGTATAATAATGAGTATTTATGGAACTTTTGTCATGATATACCTACTTCATCCATTTATATAAAAATATTCTCTTGCTTAGAATCTGATAATGTTAGCTCCGCAAATCTCAAACTGACACTGGCGCTAACGGGGCGCAAAGCGCAAGAGTGATACAAGCATCTTAGGTCCAACCACGTATCTAGTCCTAACAGCGCTCGCACATGCGCTGATCTGTGATTTTGACGTAAGTACCTATCTCACTTTAGTGAAGCTTTGCGTCACTCAAAAGTGAGATATGGCGGAGGTGTTGTGGTGCTATTGCATGACACTGTCATTTATGCACAGTCGAATAGCCACTAGTCTAAATAAAAAAAACACCACCACCATCTTTATTGCCAAATAACGCAATGAGGAGGTGCCCAGCAAAATCATATAAGAATAGAAAAATAAGGACCACCTTAACAATTAACTTCCATTGTTTTATCACCCCACCTTCTTGACCACCTTCGTTCTCAATATTATTGACTGAGGAGCCGAGCGTAGCGAGGTGACGAACGTCTCTGTTTTCACTGGTACGACGATTTGGCAGATTGATGTGTGTGTATTAGTTGGTTGGTTGGTTGGTTGGTTGGTTGGTTGGTTGGTTGGTTGGTTGGTCAGTGTCGGTCTAGAGGTCGCATTTTTCACCCGATTACGATGAAACTTGGCATATACGTTCCTTGATTTATTTGCCAAAAATTGTCGAGACATTGTTTTAATTGGGGGGAAAACGAGGGGGAAAAGGGGGGAATTTTGCTGTCGCATTATTTATGGAATAATTTCAATCTTTTTAGGGTAAAAGTTCAAGCCCACACTTCCTCAGAGGATGTTGTAAAAAAAAAATTCGAGGGAGGGTCAAAGGGGGAAAAAGGGGGGAAATGCTCCGAATCCGAAGTCTACGATTCACAGAACTACTAGTTTAGGTAGAGTCATAATTATCATAAATTTACAGCCATGGACTTAAATTGTATGTATGCTTAATTTATTTTACGTCACTCTGGGCGGTAAGTGAGATATTACGCCCACGGGCGGAGCGGCAAATCTCACTTCACACCCAGGAGAAGACGTAAAATTGTGTACGCACCACGGGCGGTAATAAAGAAGGCCTCAGATCGCTTGTCTATGGCCCTCACCTTCGGTTCGGGCCACAAATACCCTCGATCTGAGCCGTTCTTTATTTTACCGCCCTAGGTGCGTAATGTACTATTATTTAATACCTACTCTACGAATAGGCCGATATAAAGTTACCGTATGCTATGCCTATACACTTTCCGCAAAAATAATTGACGACTGAGGTAATAATCATAAAACTTATCTTTCACACTTGTATGGCCGCAGCAAGAGTGAAGGAGCCAGTTGGGCATAACTACCTAAGTTATTCAGAATCTTGCAAGACAGATTCCAATCTGGCTTTCAAGATTCTAATTGTACCTATACAACATACTAACTGTTTAGCTGACGAACAAGTTTTGTGATAATTATAATAAAATAGAGGCCAAAAGCCCTAAGTATACCTAAATCCTAAATAAATCCTAATTAAAATCGGCGTTAAAATAAAAATAAATAGTAGTTTTTAATCTTTTTTTACTACACTCTGTTAAAACACATTTCGGTATGATTTTTTATACTACAACAATCTATTATTAACGCGTGTGGCATGTCACAGAAAATTAAACTGTGATTCTTTATACAATCAATTCGACATCGACAAGTGGCACTCATTGCTTGATTTGGACCTCGCATTCCAAGATTAACAAAAAATCTTCAAGAGTTCATTCAAGGAGCACGATAGATTGATCACAATAGTGAATGAGGCACGTCCACCAGCTGAGTGGGTCTTCGAATCCGGCTTATTGCATGTTACTACTGGGTCAATAATGCGCAGTCAGGGCTCTTGGGGATTGGTTGCAGGCACCGAGTGTTGACAACTTCAGATGACGTTCCGCCACCCGCGCGCTGCCCATTTGATTTAACATTTCATTTGACCGCGACCCACAGCCCACGGAAATACTTTCCTATAGGTACCTATGTATTGGTATAATTCTCAAGGTTTTGAATTTTTGAAAGAGCTAGCCAAAACTTCCCAACGACGCCCGTATGGGTTAAAGTAAAATTAAAATCTTATCCCACTGTACGAATAGATTGTAAGTATTTTGTGATATATTATAGGTATTATATTTACACATACCAAACCACAGCTTAGTACAGTCGACGTCAAAGATATGTTCTCACTTTTACACCCTGCTTTGTAGTAAGGCGTAAAAGTGTAATATTTTGATTATAAATGTAATCTTTGACGTCTACTGCACGAGTACAAGGCGTACTGTAATTTTCTTAGAATTTAATAAATTAAGTGCAATACTTCTCAAAATTGATCTTAGTTAGTTAGTTGTACTTATGGTTGCCAGGTGTCCGGCTTTAGCCGGACATGTTTGGCTTTTTACGGGCGTGTCCGGCCAAATATTTGCTCGTCCGGCCTGTCCGGCTTTTGTTAGGCTTTTCGTCTGACTGCTACGCGAGTGGTACGAGGCGAAAGTCGACCGCAAATAAAGAAGCAACTGCTCCGAGGGCTGTTAACAAGTTGATAAAATTGACAAATAAGTGTATTAAAATAATTATCATTTGCCAAAAGGCAAAACTCTTTAGTTTTGAGTAAAAAAGGGGTATTCGTTTATGGCCGAAATGGATATTTATGGTGTTTATTCACAAAGTAGACCCCTGATAGCTAAAATTTGTTTAGTTCCTTTCTCAGACAAAATTTAACGACACTTTATCGGGAATAGGTTTGATATAGGTACATTTATGAATAAGAGCGTTATAGTTTAATATATCATTAAAAATAAATTATTTGATCCTTTTGATTTTATATCTGGATTTTTTGTGGCTACAGAAAACTTAACTGTGTAATGGAATTCACTTAGTTGTTTCTTTTTTCGTAATTTTTAGGACCCGCGGTTTATAAATTTGAGACTCGTATTATGATTAAGAGAACTATCCAATAACAGATGCACTCTAAAAAAAAATTATTTTTTAGTTTTCGTTTTACCATTTTATCGGCGTGGTTAATTACACATACCTATTTACTCACTATTACTACATTTCAATTTTCTAGTAGGTAGAGTCGACGTCAAAGATATGTTTATAATTTTGCACCTTATTACAAACGAGTAAAATGAAAAGGTGTAAACATATATTTGACGTCAACTGTACTAACGATCACTAAATTAAGCCGCGGACAGAAGGACCAGGCGAAACTATTAGGGTTCCTAGTTCCTGGTTGACTAAATAACCCTAAAAATAAATAAGTAATCGTTTCTTTTGTATAAAATGTTGTCCGGCTTTTCGAACAACTGTCCGGCTTTATAAAAGGCTAAAATTAGCTATCAAAAAAGTTATGTCCGGCTTTCAGGGTAAAATGTCCGGCTAAATTAAGCGCGAAGTCCGGCTTTTGTGTTTTTGGGCCTGGCAACCCTAGTTGTACTGGGCATTGTACTGGGCGCAAGTCGACATCCAGTGTGGCTATTTTGCGTGAAATACAGGGATGGCGCTACTCTAACCACCCCAGCTCCTCCACGAACCTCAGCAAAGCCTTTATGTTGCATACCGCGTCGTGTAAGGTGCTTGGAGACCCTAGGTACTTAGTTCTGTATACTTCTACCTGTTTGTAGTCTAGCAAAATGTGTTTGGTTGTTTCCTCCGCTTCCATACATGCACGGCACAGGGGGCTGTCCGTCCTACCTATATTAAAGAGGTGTTTGTTGAGTGTATTATGTCCTGTTATCAACCCTATTAGTTTTACGTAGTAGGTGTCTTGGTGTGTAAAAGTGATCTTAATTAGGTTACTATAATTATAACATTTATAATGAAGACCTAGATAGGTACGATTAAGAAATCTACCTGATATGATATGCCACTTTTGGATTGCTCAACTTTTGAAAAGTACCTACTTACCGTAAATTTTCAAGTTTGTAAACATTTGCGGCGGGCACATCTGTGCGTGTATCCCTAGCAAATAAAGCAAATTCAGATACATACTAGTAGGTATAGTGCAATGTTAAATAAAAGTAGTTGAAAAAATAATGCTTATGTTGCTCACACATACTTCGACCTCCGCCGATGTGATGAATATAATAGAATAACTTTATTTGCTCTCACGTTGGTGTTACAGAATAAAAATAAACATGATCCCAATAGGGTAGGGTCGGGTCGGCAACAGTGACTCAGATTTTTTCGGACAGCCAAATTATAAAGAAAAAATTACTTGTCCCGAGCTGAAATTTACACTAACACACTTTGGTTATTCATCTGTCCCCCTGTGTTATCAGTTTTTAAATTAATACAGTTATAAAGTAACTAGTCAAGGTTTTTTAAAAAAAGGGAAATGAGTCACTGTGTACCGGTACTGGGGTACTGTGACTCTACCCTGTAGTACACAGATACTCTAACAGTACACAGTGACTCTACTGTATAAAATTAAATAAAAAACTATAATTTGTTATCAGCCTTGTTTATTTATTTAAGTAGAACTAAACTCAGAGTATAATTATATATCAATACTAGTCATATCAAAGTTGTCCTACCAAAACACTGATGATAATCTTTGATTATTGAGATCAACTTATTATTTGCCTTTTTTCTTGCAGTTGGAGATCTACAAACAGTATACAAAATTAAAAGGAGTTTCCTTTCTATTCATTTGTCAATAAAATAACAAATCTGGTGGCTATTATCGTATTTTAAAGTAAAACAAATCAAAATTATGTAGCAACAACAATATATGTTAAGGAGGTAACAGTGGTTCGGAAAATATAGCCGGGTACAGTAGCTCACTCACCCTTATTTCAACATGAGAGAAGCTATTTGTTTCCCTTCTAATACAGCACAAACATTCAGTAATCGAAAAAATTCAAAATGGACGCGCAATGGTAATTCTAACACGTTAGGGTGCTATAGTATATAGAGATATTTTGCCAATTGAGCCACTGTTGGCGTTGAGCCGCTGTTTCCTCATTAGTATAAACGAGTGCAAAAGTACACAGTAAGAATAAGTACACAGTGACTCAAGACAGTAACTCGTGAGTCACTGTGTCCTTCTTAATTTTGAGCCACTGAACACACCGCGGCCATTTTGAATTCAACGGGACGCACGTCTTATCTGGGTTGCCAAAGGACATGCGAATCTATGTCATTGCCAAGTATATTAAAGCCACTTTCTATCAAAAACACAAATATTACCTTAATGTAAAATTTTTGATGAATTACAACACATATAACTTACCATAAAAAGTGTTTTTTTAATGGCAAAAACCGATAATCAATCACTGCACAAGTACACTGCGCGGGAGCGGGCGGGTGACTGGTTTGCACGTGTTTGAGTGTCGAGCGCTCCCGGAAAATGAAAGAGACGGATAGATATTGCTGTTCTGTATAGGAAATATAGCCGCGAGTCAAGGTACCCGCATGAGTCACCGATTCCTACCCTACCCTATTGCAAATGTAAACTCAAAACTACAGATATATCCTGGTAATGAGATTACAACCTAAATCGAATTACATTTTCATACACTGCATTACATTTAATGATTAACTAGAATCAAAGAACTCTTGCGTTGAATTTCTCGACATTTCTCTATTAGGTATATTTCTTTAACTTGTAAACAAATTTTGTATATTTTTGTGTGATATCTTTTGGCAGGTGGTTAAAGATTCGTATGGTCATCAATCATACTAGTACGCTATTTGTTACTAGGTGGAGTAGCAGTGCAGGTGACATTTCCTCTTACATTTTGGGTATCTTTAGGGGGCTTTCGGACAGAGGGCGCAATTGACTTGAGCTTCAAAAAGTTCTGAGGCTGTGCTGCTCTTCTATATAAGTTACTCTATGCCGGAAGTAATTAATGACTCGACGTTACTATATTTTCACCTGCCGAGTTACACACAATAGGCATATTTAGTATTTCATCACACTTGAGAAGAAAAATACAAAATCCAAACGAAATACGTAAACCTATCTTAAATACTTACGTTCCACTATTATCTTTACTTGACACTTTAAGCATACTTACAGCTGCAATTGAAAATCATCAGATTTGAACGGTTTAAAGATCGGTGAACGTCAGTATTTTATACGAAAAACTCACCCATAGCTTGATTTTAGGTGGGCCATTATACTTAAAGTTGTATAATCCACTTTTTTATCAGTGCAGTGTGGAAAATTTTAGGTGATTTCGACTCAGAATCGCGAGCTCTTTCGATTTTATTAGGACAAAACTGTGTCCCAAGTTTTTTTACCATTTTTCATATACTTCTTATGGCGGTCAAAAAAATGTATGAAAATTTTGGGACACTTTTTGTGTCCTAGTCAAATCGAAAGAGCTCGTGGTTCTGAGACGAAATCATCTAAAACTTTCCAAATAAAAAAAAGTGTAAGGTAGGTAGAAAAAATGGCCAAAGTATATTTTTTATAATTTTCTTGGTTCGTAAGAGTTAGCTATAATAAAAAAAAACTATAACTCTCTTGGGAGTAAAACGTGATATTCCTCCCAACTCATTCATAAAATGCTGAAATAGCCCATGTTATGAGCAAGTGTGTGACAATGAATGAACGGTACCCAAGCTGGTATATATGTTTCAAGTGCTTATTTTGGCAGAGTCTGCTACACGATATTGTAGCTGCTATCGGTCGCTGAACCAGCTCTGTTTATTGTTTTTCTACTACACCGATGTCGGTTTTGGCACAAAGCGTGTTTGTTTTATATATCAAGTCTTGCATTTCAGGTGCCATGATTATGTACCTAATTTAACGGAGTGGCCTTGGCATTGGTAAAAGTATTTACATGGAAGTAGGTAAGTATTAGATGAATCATGAATTAACAGACACATCGAGCAACGTACCTCTATAGTAAATAGATATCATTTGCCACCTTAGAACCATCTATATTTTCCAAAAAAGGATCCCTTCCGTATTTCGGTTTGGTACCTGGAATGCCTTACACATGAAAAATTTCAACGTGTGCCGCCGTGACCTTGCTAGCCTAGGCGTTAAGGTGTCTGCCGCGAATGTAGGAGACGCAGGTTCGATTCCAGCCCTGGGCACCGGATGCCTTGATCTCTTTTTCTGTCGAATGTGACATCAATTTCTATTAGCGCACAGTTTATCCAACATTAAGTTCGTATTATGTATTTTTTAATAGTGTACACATGATCAGTGCTGTAGATAATCTCATGTTTATTCGGCGCCCTTAATGGCCCGGTCGCTTGGCGCCGTCAGAGCAAGCGTAGCCGTGTATCATACACATAAGAAAATAATCCGCCTTGAGTTACGATCCGGGCCATCCACGCGCTTCAGAGTTTCAAGGAAGTCTGTATTAAAGTTTGAATTTATAGCCTTTAAAAGTTTAGTGGTAATAACAACGCTGAATAAAAGTTAATCCTATGGTGCTGACTACCGAAATATTTACACGTTGGATAGTACCCTGTCTTCATTTTTTTGCCCAGTACATAAATACGTAGTTAGGTATAACGAATGGGATAGGATAAGGATACAATATTATAATAGCGATAATAATTTATATATTTGTTATCCTTATCTATTAATTCTATAAATATAGGTAAAATCGCTTGCGTCCCGGGTATAACTACACTACTACAGTTTAGTAGTGTAGAGTTAGTGGAGGATACTATACTTTTTTTACGGTACCATCCATTCATATGATCAATTTCAGGGGTCGGCAAAGTTTTTTGGCGGCAAATTGCCTGATGGCGAAAAATATGGAATTTTGGAAGCTCAGCCACAGTTGTCTGTTTTATGTTTTTTTACTGTAATTTTTGAATTAAACATTATTTTGAGGGGAACTCGAAGAGCCATATAACTAACCCTTCAAAGAGCCGCGGTTTGTCGACCCCTGATCTGATTGTATATCCTATTACAACTTATTTAACTCATAGGTACGAAGTCGCAAGCAAAAGATAAGTAGGTCTTGTACCTATCACATGAATTGAATTAGTATTATTAGCTAAACTATGTTATTGAATTCTACATATTTATGTCATATCAATGATGCAATATTAAGTAAAGTAGGTTAGTAGGTGTAGGTACTTAGTATTGTGAATCACTCAAATTTTTGGTAACAGTGAGTTAATTAGGACAAGAGCTTATGTTTTTTACAATATGTGTAGAAGAGCTTACATAGTTAGAGAAGTTAGAGTAGGTAGCTAATAATCAGACACATACAGTTATCAAAAGGAGATATATTTTATAAAGTCAGCACTTATGTAGGAACCTAATCGCTAGCGGAAGCACACCACCCAGACGTAAGTCAGCAATTAATTACTTGCTTATAAAGCCGAAGATAGTGTGCCGTAAACAAACAATGAATATTTCACTGAATAAAGGAGGTAGGAGGGGGTAGTGGGGCTCTTTAATACGGTTTTTTTTGTATCCCCGATAAAAAGGCAGGAGTAACCACAATAGAAACTGCGAGTATCTTGCCAATTAGAGGTCCTATTCATCTGGTTAGGTACGTACGTTCTCGAAGAAGAAAAAAATTAGAAAGTTTAGGTGGTATTTTTGAGAATATACCTCTACTACATAAAAATACAAAAATTATCTTGACTCTATGCTTTAATCAAATAATATATAACTTGTTAAGGGCATCAAACATAATAATAATAAATAAAGCGAAAGGTTTGCACAAATCGACGTCCTCACTTGAGTCTTCAGGTATTAAATACTATATGTTAGTATTTAATGCCTGAACACTCACTGTTATGTCATATATAGGGACCAAAAGTATTTTTTTACAACACCGCGACTTCAATAGTAGTTTATGTAACTGTTACGTAATAGGGGGCCTTAAAACACGAGTGTGTTTCATAATAAGATCACACGAGTGTTTTAAGGCCTAATTACGTACAGTTGCATACACTGCTTTATCTACACACATAATATAAACCCGAAATGATGATTGAATGACTGCAATTGCACGGATTGCACGCCATCGCCATGACCTACTCGATTGTGTCGGCGGTCGGGCGGCGCATGCCCGCACCCGGATTTTCATAATGATATCGAATTTTTGCTTATTATTTGATAATAATAACATCGTTACAGATAACACATTTGTTCTAACTACTAATTTTTACTTTAAGAAGACGTTCGAAATTTGAACGTAATTAAAGGTATCGGTTACCGATACTAAAATGTAAACATTAAGATGCAGCCACAGATACTCATATCTAAATATAGGGCGTTTGCTCATCGATCCTGACCATAAAATAGACATATTAGGGTATGGATGTAGATAAACTATATTATCATATGCAGTAGGTACCTACGTTATTTCATTATTAGCGATTTTCTTTTTTAAATTGTTACCGGACTCTTACTACACACAAGGAATCATTTACAAAGAAAATTACATATTTACTTATTAAAATGTATTTAATAAGTAAATTTGTTTATTTATTTCGTTCAATAAGTGACATGCCTTCTAGGTTCTACCAATTTATCGTGTAATAAATACATGGTACATACTTACATCGCTAGTCATGTATCGGTCACATACGCTTTAAAAAAACAATTCAATTCTGACCATAGCTATAGCAAAACAGTAGCTAAAGGGGCGCGCTCCCCTAACACGCGCGCCAACATGGCGTCCACGCCCTTCACCGACCCCCACTGGAAAGGAACGCCTGTCTATCAACTGTCATTCAACATTTATTTAACACTTGATGGCAATAAAATTGTCAACACGCATCACATGAAATCCCGTTTCGTTTGCCATCTTCAACCAAAATAATATTCGGCAATTCAAGATTGAGGTAGTAACTTACCAACCTACTGCTGGATAATTTGAAAGTCGAGTGCAATGCAAAGTAATGCAAATGTTAACAACAGGTATTAGTGTCACGGTTAACAAGAGAAATATTAAAAATTGTTAGTGTGTCTCATATACTTTGATTTGTTTGCCAAAAGCGCAATCAAATCGAACTAGTTTTTTTTAGAGACAAAGGAGAACATTCGTTTTTGGGAAAAATTACTGAATCTTGACAGTGATCACCGAATCACATGCATTAAGCAATGGAGATATTTAAGACAAAACCAGAAGGTTCAGTCTACTTAGCTAAGTAGTAGCTAGTAAAAAGTTAACTTTTATTTTTTGTTAATACAATAAATACGAATAATTAATTGTATTCGCACGGTACATATTTATTCGAGTTTTTCTGTAGCCAATTCATATTTGGGAACTAGATTTTTAAGTTTTTAAGTCAAAAATCTTCAAAAATTGCGTTACGTAATACTTGAACGCTCCCTTTCATTATTATATCACAGAGTTCTAATGATCATCTTAGGTCTCCATCATCTGACCAGCTTGGTGGTATGTACCAAAATATTGTATTGTCATCCAAGTTACGCAGGTAAGTACTTAGTACTTACACTAAATTTTAGCTCGATCGGAAACCGGGAGGATAGGAGTGGATCAAGTTTAACTTGCAGGTTTGATGATACAGGCAACGTGGCCGGTAAAACTAAATATAGGTAATGCTGTTATCAGCTGCAAATTAAATATATTCAATAATACGTTTTTATACTCGTCGGCTTTAATGGGTTCAGTAGTATCGGCGCAAGTGGACATTATAACAGACAAGGTAGTCGCACCATTATCGTCCATTTTTAGTTTATACCATTTTGGGGCGGAACCCTGAAACCGTAAAATGCCTCATAGGAGAAACGGTCTTCCATGATATCTACCTAAAGTTACTTCAAAATAGTAGGTTGCCTAGCGATCTATATCTTAGACATAGTTTCTCGAAATCCGTTATACGTTTCTCCGTAGCGTCTGTTTTTAATTTAATGTTTAACCTACATTATAAAGTATACGTAGAATAGCCACATGAGTTCGAGTCACATGATGAAACAATAAGGTTGTCATTGAATACAAAAAAGCAGTTTCAAAAAGTGCAAATTTACGAAATATTTTTAAAACATAATATATCCTATGATCAGTGGTCCACTAAAAAAACAAAAAGTTAATTTTGAAATAGTTTAAAAGCTGGATATTTGAGCCGGGCCGCCACCCGCAGCCGCAGTCTGGTCGCGAGCTATTTGATTTGACGGTTATCCTCACCTCCTACGTTTATATTGAAACTTAGATAAATATTTACTTTATCGAGTCTAATTTGGCACAGAGTTGCCACCGCGTTGCTAGATTAGAATTCTGTATTTTTCATTGATTTCTTGCTTTAACTATTTTATTTGAATATACTTTTATTTCAATTACCCTGCAAGTACCCTGCCCTGTTCTAATAACCTAACTAGTGAACAAGGTAGTTAAAGGTAGGTCTCTGTGAGAATGGTTATAGTCATGTAGTAGTGAATACCTATAGTAGCTTTTATTATATATATATATATATATATATATTTAGGTGATTAATGTGTTTAAGTCGTCATCAAATCTATAAATTTTTATATTTAAGTAACTTTTTTGTACTAGGCACATACTTCGGTTCTATAAGAACAGATTTGTAGGTTTAATAGTATTTCGTGTGTTAGTAAAAATTGTTAAGACTCTACTTTTAAGATATCTACTTAAATGTATTATGTGTATGCAGGTGTAAATATATACTCCCGATTGATAATTTGGACTGTCGAGTCTCAGAGGTGACTAGATAAAATAACAAGTTTAGTGCGAGCTAACGACCTATGTAGGTGTTGTGATGTGTTGCTACATGAAACAATGAGTTTGCTATAAGTTTTATTATTAATATTAGTGAAATGAAGAACAGAAAATATATTATATAATTGACAGACAATAACGACTACATATCGCAACTCAATTTGTTTAAGAAAATCCAGAAAAATTAAACAACATTTTTATTTGTTTTGTTCAGCATAGATAGCCGTAATACCACTTTTCCCCTATGTGTAAGTGTAACAAACATTATGCAACAACGTCAGAGAATGTTGTGATTTTTCAATACAGCCAGGTTTGTGACTTTAATATGTACCGTACCTTCTAAAGAAGAGCAGGCGGTAGGTCGGTAGTCGGAAGCTTAGCGCTAGAGGCGGCCGCCGCGCGCCGCCGCCGCCGCGTGGACGCTGAGTTTACGTTGCGATCACAAACCACTTGCTAAGTAAATAAATACAGCGGGTTTAAAATAAACTTCCCTAATAATGCTTAACCCGGGATGTGTGTGATTCTAAACTAAACACTGATAAGGAATTTAAATTATAACACAATTTGCATATTAAATAGCGCACCATATTTACTTTCGTATCACAATTTTGCATGTGAAATTTTATCATAATCTGTTTAATTTGGGACATTAATATATTCAATTTAAACAATAACTATTCGAACTAAAAATACACTGATCTCATTCCGTGGATTAATATTTCACAAATATTATTCATATTAGTGAGCTGAGTATTTTGTATGACAGTGAAAGAAATGAAAATAACATGATGTGTGGCGCAGCCAGCACTCGAGTCCATATGGGCTGTGTCTCGGACTACCCTTTCTGAGACCACTATTTTTGTAATGACAGTTTGCAGGCGGTGGAAACGGTCCGCATCTCTCAAGTCGAGCGTCGAAGGCCGGGCCGAGCAGATTGTGAGTTCAGAAAGAAGAGCGCGGAGAAACATTGAACAATATAATGCGCTTCAATACTAGGTACCTACATAACATACAATAACATTGTACAATAAGTTAGTAAATAGTGTACAATATTTCCACATTGACGCGAAATTGGTCTACATTAGGTACCGATAAGGTAGTCGATTACAAACCAACCATGATTTGGTAAAATTATAACTTTGTTATACGAATAATGTCTAAGGATCTATTATAGGTACTAAATAATTTAGTATAACCAGAGAATTAAATGAGAGTTACCTAAGTACCTACTAGTGTTCTTATTTTCTTTTAAGAATAAAAGAGAATACGATATTTACAAATCTCTTAGCAAAATTTCTTTCAATAGTAACTATTTTTACTGTAAAATAGTTCAAGTCTAATTATAACGGGTTTACTTGAACTGAACACAAATTAGACATCCGTGACAAATAGATGGGCCTGAAATAGCTGCGCTGACAGTCGAACACACGTCGATCTGTTCACATAATGGTCTCGCATTCCATTTTTCATGTTAGCTTAAAAATAGCACCAGTTATCTCGGCGTAGGAAACATTTCAGCTATTGTTTCTAATAGTATGAAACTACTAGTCATTATCTCTTGCGTGGGCATGGATTTTAAATTGCAAGCGTAAACAGTAAATTTCGAGTTGTAGAAGTATTTACTTACAAGTTAAATTACTAAGGCTAAATTAGTTATTACTTAATTTATATAATATACATGCCTATGCATGGCAGGTAATGCTCGTCCCTTTTGCTAACGATTTAATTTATGTAGTTCTTAAATTGCGTGTACTATCTACAATTCTACACACATTAAACTATTTTATTACATACATATATGTATAGAGCTCGTCTACGCTAAGACACGCTGAGTGCTACTCGTAAAAGATAATTTTTAATTGAGTGAAACAATCTGACAACTTCTGGCATACAAAATGTATTGAAGACGCTGCCAAATTACACCACTAAATTAAATTTTTCTACGTTATATATTATATAGGCCTAGGTCCCATACCTTGTCACTGGCTAGTCAGTGTAAACCAAGCGTAGACGACTATCAATCAATAATAAGTATAATAAAGTTAAATGTTAAAACGTTGTCAAACTTCGTTAAGTGCGGGCCTTGCGTAGGAATACGAGTACCTATTATCCCAATGGATTCTCAATGTTAAAACCATACGACGTAGTTAGTTATTCAAATATTAATCTGTAAAATGGATTCTTAATTGTTTATCTGGTAACCTATATTTCTTAAACCTGCCTCAAGACTTCCAATGTTTCCATAGGTTCTTTAAAGTAAGAGTAGTGTTCAAAAAAAGTGAGTTAGTTCCAATAAATCGAATTAGACAATATTTGTATAAGGGCGGGCTCGGGTATTTAAAGAACAATTAGTCGGCGGCTTCTCAGCCCTCAGGGCAAATATTTGCCTATTCCCGCCAACCCTTGTTTGGACCAATGCCGCCCTGGGCGTTGTCGTCGCCGCAGTGGAAACGGTTAATAGATGAATGTTTGCTCGCTCTTCCCCATTCACTCTTCTAGCTATAGCCGTTTCCCCACAGCGCCAATTTGGCTTAGGTTTGGATCCCCCCATACCTAAGCTGAAAGCCATGCGCCCTGAAGGGTGCATCGTTTAATTAATATTTGGTGTAGAAGACCCCGCCGCGCCTTCTATATTATGTTCTTTTTAATAATTTTTAGATTTTTATTGCACATAAACAGTTTTAATTTAACATCAAAACAAAAGTAAAAGAAATAGAAGATCACAAATACACAATTTTGCCTAAAAGAGGGCTCTTCCAGCTATCCTATGATAAAACGGGGACACAACACTATAAAAACAAATGTTTGGTACTAATGATTATAGGAACATTTCACCTTATAAAAATATATACGTAGTGCTGGCATTACCAAATTAATCAATTAGTTAAAACTCGTGTCTATCGAAAGGTGGCCACCGCAGAGCTCGTCGCTGGCGGTCTCGCCGTACTTACAAAAATACCAGAATGTAATTAAATGTGGATAACTTGCGCTTTATAGACGGGTGCGCGCGCGCTGCTCGTGTTTGTTTAGTTTGTTATAGACGTGTTTTTACGCAATCTGGAAGTCGTAAATCGTTTCACCAAATTATGTCGTTGCCGAGAGTGAAGGTGCGGGCGCGCTGTGTAAGAAATTAACCCCATCTTTACCTACTTTCTAGCTCGTACCTAATTTAGACCACATGTTTTTATATGTTAATGAATTAAACAAGAGTATATCGAGAATTTTATACAAAAACCATTAATGTTCAGCGATGTTGTTTAATCAAAAGCTTTATCAGCAAAAAAGTCGCTCTAGACTGAGATTTAGCCCCCGTAAAAATAATATGATACTACAATAACGCGAGCTACGAAACTCCTAGTTGTATAGTCTAACTGAGTTTGCTAACTATACTATATATCCTTATTAATACATCCGAGCATCTAGTAGCATCGGTAGTCTGAAGTAACAGGCCAGGAAAATTTTCAATTGGAAAAAAAGGAGTAGGCAATGATATTAGTATTCCATTTTATTATAATGTTATTATATATAATTGATTAAGTACCGTAAATGGGGGGAGAAGGGATGGCAAGGGCAGTTGGATCATGAATGGGGAGAGTAGGGATGACATTGTGTAGGGGTGAGTTCTTTTTTACAAATTTAGCTGTTATAATTTCCAGTATCAAAGAGTGTCGATTCAACAATTTTGACAACTCACATTAGTAGTCCCCCAACTACGGGGCGAGATGGGATTTGTGTTTATCATTGAAGTTATGAAATCGAACTACACAAAATCATTATACCCAAAACTGAAATGTATACGGCCGGGGCAGCGGGGGCGGCGGGGGGTTTATGTATAGAAATCAACGTGCCACATTGTACAAATAATTTTTTTATCGAGTACTCTCACTCATACTCATTTTACGGTACTTACCTACTATGTAGTAGGTACATATATTATGTAATTACGCATATTCCTAAATCAAACCCAGAAGGAATTGTGTTTTTCAAGTGATTTGCATTCTCTGACCTCTACCGATAAACAGATGCCCACATCTAAAAATTAGGATAGTAGATATTCGTTGCTGTCTTCATTATTGTATCATATAAGTAGGTGTTTAACAAGGCTAGCTCTCCGTCTATAATAACGAGCCTAATTTGACTAATTACCTAGTGAACAATATAAAACGAATCGATTACCTCGTTGTTACATACTTTTATCTACGACATTTTCAACCGACTTCCAGATTTCGATGGAGAAGGTTCTCAATTCGTCGGGATCTTTGTTTTTTTGCTATTTTATTTATGTATTCACCGATTATTTGAAGACGACTGGACCGAATCGGAAGATTCTTTTTTGTTTGAAAGAGTATACTCCACAGTTGGTCCCATTGTCACCAGGTCCAATTCTGATGATGTGATTCTGGAGAAATCGAGGGAACTCTTCAACCGTTATAGGCACACCTATAGTGATTTCACTGTTTTTTATAGCAACGCGGTCACTTTCTCTTGGAATAGCGGATCCTAAGTGAAGTCGGTTCTTTTTTTGTTTAAAATTATATTTGTACATCTAAAACTTCAATGCGAGTATTTAAAACTTTACCCTTACATGAAGGATTGTGAATTTTCGATACATATTTTTACTTTTAGGTAAGTAGGTAGGTACCTTACACCTTACAATCTATACATACATATAAATGCCTTTATCTCGGCTGAATCACTTACACATCAACGCAGAGCCGAAACGACTAGAACTATTTAGAAACTAAACACCGAGGATTTGTGAAATACCACCCCTAAGGGGAAAAAGAAAGGGGGTTAAATTGTTTATGTGTAGGATTTAATATTTTAAGTTAGAGACTTGAAACTGCGTACGTTTGCTGTTGATAAAAAATAACAAAAGTGATTGCGGCGTTTTTTTGAAATTCAACCCATAACGGGGTTAAAAGACTTAAAAGGGGGTGAAAGTTTGTATAGCGGATTACTATTTTATTGTGACAGACTTTAAAGTTGACTGTTTTTGAAAAATACAGTTGGTAAAACCTAAAAACAATTTTAAGAAGGGGGAATGAAACTCCGTTTGGGAACCATGTTATACGCGAACGAAGCCGCGGGCGGTAAGCTAGTTCTTAATAGATTTTGATGACTCTAGGTTTCAAGTAAATATTTGTGTTTCAGGTAATCTTCTCTTATTTTAGAACAAATTTAGCAAAACCTTTTTTCACAACTATTTTAAAACACAAATGCACGGACCAATTTAACTACTTGCACAATAGCAGCTTATAAAGATACAATAAGTGAGCAACGATTGACAGCGCGGGCCCGGCGGCGCGGGAGTCGCGGGTAATGCGGCGAGTAATCCTGCGCGCGCCGGTCCACAATACCCGGATCACTATAATCCGCAAAAAAGAACAAAAATGCATTACCAACTTATCTATTACACTATTAAAAGCCCTAACAGAGAAAAATTACCCTTATACCATCGTATTACAAGTATGAAACGCACACACGATGTTTACAATTAAATATATACACTTTTTTACGGGAATATTGTGTTTGCAATTTAAAAAGTAACATTCTACGCATCCCATTTAATTCAATTTGTTAACAATGGATCAAGTAAGTATTTTATTTTATATTATTGTAGGTGGTCTTGAGCGCCTGCAGGTAGATATAGTCCCACAGCCTCAGGGCTCTACTGTTGTAGGTATCCACATTAAACGCTGAATTGGACGTCGTATTAGCCGCAGAAGCATAAACGTTCTTCAATTCAACTTAAAAAAGTAGATATAAAAAATTTGCCACCTTATATTGGCTTTTTTATTTGCATTCCATTGTTACCAATAAACAGGGCCTTATACTACCTACCTACATATTATAGGTATATTTAAACAAATTGGCAATTTGCCTTAACTTGTGTTAAACAAAATGTAATAGAATAGCTATATAGTTAGTTCCCTTTGAACAAGAATTACAATAACATTGCCATAGACGGGAGAGTTATTTATGATAGATAACAGTTTTACAGATATTTGTGCCAAATATGCGCTTTTACCAAGTTATTTTATCGAACGAGCGGAGCGTAAGCGAAGATCGTTCTTACAAACAACAACCTGTCACCTGGCTACTGGGTCGTCTCGGCATTTGGATGGCTTTTTGATTTCGATAGTTTGTCCGACGATAACTTTAGTAGCGATTTTCCGATCTTTATGAAATTTGTTGGGGTTGTAGCAGAGACCAACAAAATTTGCGAGTTCGTATATGAGCTGGATTGAGACGGGGGTTCTGAAATTAGAAGGCCTAAAAAGGTTTTGTAAAGGGGTCCTGTTACATTGGTCATCTTATTTGCTACTTTTACGAGCAAGTATGGTTGAGTTTGGTATCAAACGAAAGGTATTGATTAACACTCTCGTCAAATCCTTATTAACTGCTTACTGTTTCATAACAATTAGGAACATAAAATTGATTACAAAAATATTTTCAATTATATTTTGATTTTGGTGTAAATATTTTGACAACTGACTTTTTTTTTAATTTATTAGAGCTTTGGCTGCTAGGGCCATCAGCATACTGACATTAACACATTAGTAAGAGAGAGTTACCATAGACGCATAATGATGGTGATCGAAACCACAGAGTAAATAATAGTATAACAGAGAGACCTCTGTAATGTCACGTAACGTCACGAATCATGTTGTCCCTTCTTAACGCATGACAAGTTCTTTTTCGCACTTATGCAAACGTATCGGATACGTCGTGTCAAACTCAATTTTTTTGACAGATTTACTTTGAGTTGTACCCCCCTGTCGAAACGGTGGTCCACAGATGAGCACGACATGTCAAAGCAACAGAGTGAGAGGCATGTGAGAGGTGGATTTAAATTTAGATGAGACAAAAACTTTCAAATCTGAAGCGATTTCGTCGCGGTAAAATTTTGCGCATCAACCGCACAATTTAATATGGACGTTTAGTTTCACAGTGATGGTTAGTTGAGAAAAAAATACCCGATACCTATTTTTGGTATTTGTAGTAATTCTACTATTGCACATTTATGGCGAAACACAAGATTCGCGAGTTCACAATTCGGGGCGAACTACTAGTTTATAATGTAACATAGGTTACTCTTATGCAAATGGCGATAGTATAAAGGGATATAAACCTGATCATTAATATTGTACGTACTTATGTTATTTCAAGTGACAGTTTTTTAAAATACATGTATACTCGTATAGAGAATTCTCACTCATTTCTTTATTCGAATATTGACTAGGCAAGGGTCATTAAGCTACGCGTGTAGGCCCTCTGAGGGCCGTGGCGCTCGCTGTAGAGGCTCTACGCCTACGGGTAAGTTCAAGTCTGGACGACAATTTTTAGCATCCTGTAATTTCTAAACAAATATGCTGAACTAAAAATGTAAACGAAGACGGTCTTCTCATCAAGTAGTCTCGCCTCGCTCACTTACCGGAGCGGCGTGCGGATCCGCATCAGTGTGATAACTGATAATCCCGTAACAATATGCATTGTGATTCTTCAAGTTGTCATTGCAACCCTATCTCACATGTTTGACATAATTTTAAAGTGAGGAGGCGAGGGTCGAAATGACTTAAGGAATAAGGAATACTTAAATATTTACTAAATAATGATTGTACAAAACACGAGATGTCCTGTGAGACTACAAACTAGGCTGCGCCTGTATCTTCATTTCAATCAAGTTATATTTTGTAATGCCAAAGTCAGCAGCAGAAGCAGCTACGCGGGTGAGGTGTTCAAAATGAGCTTGACACGACTTTATTGTTAAGAGAATAAGAGCGTGTGTAGGTCAGTTTGAGCAGCCCACCCGCTTGGCTACTTCTGCTGCTAACTGTACGTTTAAAATCAACCTGTTCGGAGACTAATTGGAGGTTTTACCACAATTACGTTTCTTCCTAACAGTTTTGCGATAGAATTTGCCAGCTACCAGACGTGCAAAGGCAGTCGCTAGCCATTGGAGAGGATATCAAATGCAGAGCTTTAGAAAGTACGAGAGTCTTATTAAGTTAACCCGTTAAAGTGCAATAACGAGTTATTAAAGTCGTTAGTAAAAAAAACAATTTATTTTAAAGTAAGTAGCATTGTTTCCCCACCTACATCAATCTCTAATTTGCCTCATTTAACGCTTGAAAGACTCGCAAAGGCCAAACTTGTAATGTAATACAAAAAAAACCGCAAAAAATCAAACTGACACGTCATTTTGACAACATTCATCCCGTTCCGGACCTCCGGACCCGAGTTTTTTTGCACTTATTTGACGTTAAGCTACCAAGTTCTGCGAGACCCTGAGTATTACCGTCTGCTACCGACAATAAGGTTTATTATTGAACGGCACCTAATAAGATTAATTTTGTGCTTCTACTCGCCAACATGGAAGATTTTCTCAGCAATATTTCTTAATGAATCCCTTACGCCACCATTCATGTCATCTGTTGAGTAAACAAAGACCTTCGTCAAATACACGACTTATTTTGTAAAACTGTAATTTTGTAACTTTGTAGTAAAAATTATTTAGTCCTCTAAAAACCCTCTCGTTGGGTGTAAAACTTTCAGCTACTTACCCATATTTGTAAAAACATATTAATTTATTTAAGTAATATTATGTACGGTAAGTTAATTTCTTATTCTGATAATTAAAGGTGGCGGACTGACAATGCGGGGATTAGTGCAGGTTTGTTGACATTGTTCACTGCGGTCTTTATGCAACTGCAGAATTGCAGATCAGCTCACGCGCGGGGCGCGCTATCGCGCCGCGCCACGACCCGCCACCCCTTTCAGCTCCATTCTAACGCCGATCCAATTCCAAACCGCGAACGGATCAGCATATTTTACACGCCTTTGTGAGGTCGTTCAATTGAGACCGGTATCTGTAAATGAACTTGGGACGAGACCGCTATTGAGATACTAACTTTTAATTTATTGCAGCGAAACAAATAAACATAGAGAGATAGAAAAAAGCCGGTTTCTGGAAAGGCTAGTAAATTGTGTTGAATTGTTAAAAAACAGCACTGTAAACATTGAAGATACTAATTACTGAAAAATTTGGTGTTGCATGGTTATTGCTTTAAGGAGCACATGGATGCCCTTTGAGACGTCCATCATCTAAAGCCCTACCAGAAATATATGAGCACGCGCCATATTGCGGAACTTCCACCATACACATTGAGAAAAAAGCGCCCTCCTGACAATACTCATATATTTGGTAGGGTTATAGTTGGTATAGGTACATTAATGTATAAAGCTACTACGTGGACATATATTTTACAGGAATACACCTGGGTCGCGTTTTATAAAGTTACAATTTACAATTTCGCTGTTTGCCTCTCTTTCTATCCAATATGTGTGCTAGAAAGAGAGGCAAAAAGCGAAATTGTAAATTGTAACTTTATAAAATGCGACCCTGCTTGCGTAGCGCTACCGATTTATTTTTTTAGCTTAGTTAATTTAATTATTTAGGTATACTCGTACTAAGATTTTTGTAATAAGTAAATAAGTAGTTGATTTGTAATATTTTTTATAAGTATTACAACCCTTATTATAACTTTGCTCCATCTTTAATATTTTTTTATCTAAAATAGGTATGCACATCTCTATATCCTTTGATATCATACTTTAATCCGCGGATGTTGGTTTCCGCAAGATGTCTCATAAATTCCTTAACCGGAAACCAGATTTTGATTTTTTGGCTTCTGCGCATCAATCTGTTATCGGCTCCCTGGATCAAAAGATTATCGCGAATATTAAATCGGTCACTGGAAATGGTGACACTTTATTCAGTATGGCATCAAGGTGACGCCATCAAAGCAAATGATACATTTACTGCCTATTTGCGTTACGTTCCAGGTACCTTCAACATCTGAGTCCGGATTCAAGAAGTTTTTAATGTAGATAAAAATAAAACACTTTTGCCAGTTTAGAACTGACGCATGATTATATGTGATAAGAATTTATATCTTGCCTAAGTAGGCTAGGTAAGTGGCGGCACAGCAATCGCAATATGATCATTGCTGTGAGGTGCAGACGGTGATCACCACGAAGAAAGGGGCGCACTCAGGATCATCGGGTGTCTAGGGCAGCGGTGGTAAATAAAACATTTTATTTATGTTTTATAGAGGCGTGTTGCCGCGGCGGCGGCTGGCTGCAGACTGGAGTAGTTGCAGTAGTGAAGGTTGTAGAATCAGTGACAAGCTGGGTCGCCCGGTCTCTTTTATGGACGCAATGGGGTGACCGAACTAGTGACCGTTATGCGCCGAATATGCCAAACTTTTATTGACCAATAATCTTACGGCTAATTACATGAGAGTAGGGATGGGTAACTTTAATTTAGGACATTTAGTTTTATAATTAATACAATTTCTTATCATTTACACATAAAATATCAAACACGGAGCAAACAATAGTACTTAAAACTAGACATTTTGTATATAGCAAGTTACACGTTTATTAATCATTGACATAGAAATAATACAATAGAATGATTTACTTATATCTAGTTACACAAATCAAAGTATTTCTAAGCTACATGCGACAGTTCTCCCCCACGTGCGTCAGCACCGTCTACTGGTGTGGAGCATACGAGGATGAGTCTGGAAACCGGGCGGCGGATGTCTTCTTTGCGAGATAAATTTACAATGGCTACTCTTATTGGCCATCAGGACCGGGAAAGAGTTGTGCGATTTCGCCTCTAGACCATGTATCTCGTGGCATTTCGTCCGGTATATCGCTTCGTTGAGCACTGGATCGCGGCATTAAGTTCAGGCGATTTTCTTGCTTCCAGCGCGTCCATTCGTGGTCGTCAGGCGGAATCTTCTTCCGAATCTTGCGCCATTCGGTCACGTGGCATTTGAGACTATCGGGCAGTGAGTTTGTGGCCTCGAATAGCTCACGTTCTGGGTTGGGCGCACCGTTAGATGTGTTAGGCAGCGGTAGGGTGGTAGAGGGCGCCGATAAAGGGGCGGCGGGCTCTAGGTACATCGCTCGTGTGATAAGACGCGTGTACAGTACGTTCCCTCGCTTTTCTCTACGGTGGCTTGTCATGTTGGGCATTGATTCGTTTGCAGCTGCGGCGGTAAGCGGCGGTTGATTCGCTATGAGCCTCTCTTGCGGTAAGTCGCCTGCGGAAACCGTGAGGGTGGTTTCGTTACAGGTCCGACACCTTTGGCACTTATTCGTCAGATAACGAATGCTACCGCGCAGTCTGACAATGCAATATTGTTGCTTCGACTCGTCAAATTCGGTCACGTGACTTTCGTGGTTGGACTCTTCATGGAAATGGTGGACCAATAATTTCGTGAACGTTTCTTCAGCATGCAGAACGGGTATATGTGTTCCGTCTCTGTCTGTCACTATCACACCATTTTTGTCCAATTTCACGGCGACTCGGTGTAGCGAAGACTTTTCAGGCAGCGCGCGCCCGGCTTCCAGCAGTCGTATTTCTTCAGCATACGACTCATTTTGGCTCCGTCGGATCAGTAGTGTTTCTGCCAGACTTATGTGTCTGATGTTCATCTCTGTTTCTGGATTCTTAACAGACAATTTGGCTTTGAAAACCTCGGCAGCAACCAAGACTCTGGCCGTAGCGCGGACAAGTCTAGTAAATTTCGAGAACCTACTTACATCGGGTAGGTATTCCGATTTTTCAACGGAACAAACCGGTTTGTTTACGCGTTCGCTTTCGCCTCCCCCGCTGAGGGACGTACCCTCCGTGCTCTGGACTACGTTCGAGCTTACGTCTGAGGTATTGGAGGCGAATCCGTTGCTAGTTTCGTCGTCCGTCGTTCGCGGTATTACGCAGCCTACGAACGCTACATGCGGATCAGACGATTGACGTGGTGTATCTGGCGTTCGCGTCGCATCTATGGACACTCGCTCTAGACACGTGGGTGCGATCGTGATTGTGTTAATATTGCTAGTACCATTTTCCACGGGCGCAGTTGCGTTCAAACCGTGTAGCAATTTATGGTGCCCAGCTTCGCACCCGTTGACGCCACAATGCAAAAATTTGCACTTGAAGCGACCATAGTGCGACGCGTCCAGACACCTATAACACAATTTCGCGTTTTTGGACCAATCCCTACGTTCGGCGATCGTAGCATTAATGAACTTAGTGCACGCTTCAACTTTATGCTCGTGACTATTACAAATTGCGCAATTGTTGCTAGACGGCGAATGTTTAGGTTTGGTCCCGTTATATGCGGGTTTATTAGCCTCGCGGGGCTTTGTTTGAGCTACCGTAGGCGACCTATACTCATGCGCGCGAGCTTTAACTTCATCGCATCGCGGGCGAGTGCCTTGGTAGTTATCGTCACAATCTGAATCGCTCGAATAATCGCGGGAAAACGCGGGAGCGGGAGCGTAAGCGGGGGCGTTATAGCGCTCCGACCGGCTCTCCGGCTCAAAAGAAACCGTGTTTACAGTATTTCGCGACTTCGGCCATCTATGACGACTGGTTCTTTTCGCGGCAGAACTAATTTCAAGCAAAAACTCTGAAATTGCTACTAAATCGGGCGAGTCCCGATTTGCTTGCTTGAATTTACCCCATTCGTACCTCACGATGAGGTTCAATTTGTCAACAATCTTGTTAACTAGTTCTGGCGCGTAAAGATACTTTTCTTGTTTTAAGGATTTAATCGTAGCTACAGCGTTAGCTACATGGGCCGCAAAAGAGACTATATTGCTATTGTCTTCGGCTAATCTCGGCATGCGCTTTACGTTGTGTAGCTCTGTCAACACGATTTCCTCTGGATCCCCGAATTGCCTTTCTAAGGCTTCCATAATTTCGTATGGATCCTGTACGGTGTACATAATAGACTTTACGGCTATTCTGGCTTCTCCTTTCAAAGCCTTACGGATTCGGCTGACGTTATTCACGTAACTAAACATCGGCGCGGTATCCTCGAATTCGGCCCGAAACGCGATCCACTCCGTAATATTACCGTCGAAAGTGGGCAATTCGGGCGGCCTATGCATAACGGGTGCGTAATGATTCGAAACATCTCGCGGCGGACGATGTGTGCTTATGTGCGACTCGCGGGGCGCGGGCCTACCGAGAGCGGCGGGCTCACTATGCACGAAAGTACGTGGGGCTGTTGTGACTCCAGGTCGGAATTTAAAACTTTGGTCAAGCTGAGACTGGTGTTCGACCCACTTCTTCACTCGTTGCTCGTCTAATTCGACTTCAGTTACGGTCTTGCCGCTAGCAGATCGCGCCTCATACTGGGCGACCTGTAGCCGTAATTTGGCAGTTTCCGCCTGTTTATTAGCAACGGCGAGAGTGGCTTTCTGAACTTCCAACTCGGCCATCAACAAAGCCAACTTTTCGTCACAACTTACACTAATACACTGTTTTTCGCGCACTTTTTCACTTTCGCGATCGCGGCACTGAGAATCGCGGGTTTTTTCGCCCGTTGGCGTGTTTGATTTACACAAAGCCCCCGGGGGATTAACTACCGTTTTCTCGTTTTCATCGTATGAAATGTCCGAATATTCGGGTGCCGGCGGCGGCGCTGTTGCCGACGGCGGCGGGTACGCACTATGACCGTCATCTAGGTTGCTGCTGGTGCCTTTGTCCCATGTATTGGTTTCGCCGGAGGTTGTCTTACCAGACGGCGGCGTCATGGTGGCGGCAGGCTCCCCCTGCGGCTTGCGTGGGCGAAGAGACCTCTTCAGCGTGTGTTCGGACATCTTCTTCTTTTTTCTGGCTTCTTTTTACGCAAATGACGCACGTGGGGGTCCCTAACCTTACCTACCTAAAACCTATTGGCTGACACTGCCTAGTGCAGCGCCAGCGACCCTAACTTACAACTAACTCACTTGTGGGCGTAAATCCCTTGATGCACTGATTCTCGCGCAAAGGCTAAGTGCAAGTGCCAGAGCGTCCGAAAGCAGTGTGAAGACGTCAACCATGTGACGTTGCAACGAAAGTTGCCAGGACACGAACGCGGAGTATGGCCTCAACACGAACGGTCCGTCCAGCAAGCTGGTTATAGCCGTAGGCTCTACCGCTAAAGCGGGCGGGTGTATGGACACCAAATGATGATGATGATTCTGAGCGTGAAATAAATTTCTGTCTCAGCGCGTACTTTATTCTTTCTTCATGTTCTTTCATCCGGTGCTCGAAGGACCAGCTGTGAGGTGCAGACGGTGATCACCACGAAGAAAGGGGCGCACTCAGGATCATCGGGTGTCTAGGGCAGCGGTGGTAAATAAAACATTTTATTTATGTTTTATAGAGGCGTGTTGCCGCGGCGGCGGCTGGCTGCAGACTGGAGTAGTTGCAGTAGTGAAGGTTGTAGAATCAGTGACAAGCTGGGTCGCCCGGTCTCTTTTATGGACGCAATGGGGTGACCGAACTAGTGACCGTTATGCGCCGAATATGCCAAACTTTTATTGACCAATAATCTTACGGCTAATTACATGAGAGTAGGGATGGGTAACTTTAATTTAGGACATTTAGTTTTATAATTAATACAATTTCTTATCATTTACACATAAAATATCAAACACGGAGCAAACAATAGTACTTAAAACTAGACATTTTGTATATAGCAAGTTACACGTTTATTAATCATTGACATAGAAATAATACAATAGAATGATTTACTTATATCTAGTTACACAAATCAAAGTATTTCTAAGCTACATGCGACAATTGCATTGTTATCGCGCATGGCATGATATAGTATTTTGTGCAACAGTTACATAATAAGGGTTCTTAAGATTCGAGGGTCGAAGTTACAAAATGAGGCGAAGCCGAATTTTGTAAAAAACAGACCCGAGAATTTTAAGACCTAATTATGTACCGTTGCACACAATAGTTTTTCTACGAATGCTTAAGCAAGCCGGTAAGAATTGAGTTCGACGAATGCCGTGCACAAACTGCTGCTTCTATATAATTGAGTAACTTCGATCTCCCGCTGGAATGTGCCGGGCGGCGCCCGCCCGACACGCGGGGCGCGCAATGCGGGGTCCGGCAACAGTGTCACAATATTGTATGGAAATCCTTTCTGTCATTGTTATGGATGCTACAATATGCGACCATAAAAGCTCTATCGAAAAGTATGCGCTAGTATTTCCGCCAACACAATCTCAATTCAAGTATTACAGTCGCCGAGTATAAAAAAGTATTTGTCCAACTCTAAATTCAGATGGCATGCTCATTTTATGTGCTTTAAGCGAGACTATAATAGCTACACCTGAAAAGGCGAAGATGATACGAAATCCGCTCTTGCACAAATATTTAACAATAAAGTGAGTAGAAGAAGCGGATGATTTTGAGTTCGGTAATGGCCGCAGGGAGCGAAACATTGGTGCCGGTGACGTAATTTTGACGTAAATTTATATAAAGGCTGCTTTTATTTTTAATTTTTTAGTTATGCTATGACGGTGGCAAACAAGCATACGGCCTCCCTTATGGTAAGCAGTTACCGTCCTAGCCTGTGGACGCCTGCAATTTCTAATTCTTCTAACGCTTTTATATAAACATTAATTGTTTCGTTTATTAATAATGTTTATAAATTGTTTAGTATTTATACACAGTATAATGAAAAATTCAAAAATAATGAAAAAAACGGTGCCAATAAAATGTTTTATTAGGTACCATAAATATAAAAAAAAATCGCAAGTGAATAAAAAAACACAAACGTGCCTTCGTTGGCTACCGAAGTATGCAGAACGCTATAATAATACGTATTTATTTACAAATAAGTAATATTTACATAGATATTGTCTCCAACAATGTCTTTCTTAATATGTATATTATGCTTTTTATAAGTAGTGGCCGTGTCAACTCAGATGTCAATATCGATAAACTGGATTATATTTAATTTCGATAAAAAACACACACACATGTAGCTTGACGTCATACGTCTGTCATCGGCACCAAAGTTTCGCTCCCTGGAATGGGTATTATGTTTATTATGCGGGTAGTTCTTACATAATCTTTTTTTGCTGGATATTATAATTTACAGTAATAATTTCTAAATAATGTTTATCGAACTCGCGGAGCGTAAGCGAAGTGAGTTCTTACAAATAACTCCAGACCGAACTGTCACCTGGCTACTGGGACGTCTCGGCATTTGGATGGCTTTTTGATTTGGATAGTTTGTATGACGATAACTTTAGTAACGTTATTCTGATCTTAATGAAATTTCTTGGGGCTGTAGCAGAGATACATAAAATTTGTAAGTTCGTATATGAGCAGGATCGATCAAGTGGTTACGGAGCTAGAAGGAAAAAAATCCTCCTTGGGGTCTTGTTATATTGGTCAACTCGTTTGCAAGTAAATCGCGAGTTCTCAGTTCGAGGCGGACTACTAGTATATAAAGCAATTTAAACTAGTAGTTCGCCCCGAACCGTGAACTCGCGAATTTTGTGTTTCGCCATAAAATAATGTGCAATAGTAGAATTACTACAAATACCAAAAATAGGTATCGGGTATTTTTTCCATGTGCGTAGCAAGGGATAGAAGCCTGTGGAGGAACCTGATCTTCAACAGAAGGACATGATGTCACGATCCTCAGCTTTGAGGGAACGGCTGATGATGATTTTTTTCTCAACTAACCATCACGGTGAAACTAAACGTCCATATTAAATTGTGCGGTTGATGCGTAAAATTTTACCACGACGAAATCGCTTCAGATTTGACAGTTTTTGTCTCATCTAAATTTAAATCCACCTCTCACATGCCTCTCACTCTGTTGCTTTGACATGTCGTTCTCATCTGTGGACCACATATATAGGTTTCGGTCACCATCATTATGCGTCTATGGTAACTCTCTCTAACTAATGTGTTAATGTCAGTATGCTGATGGCCCTAGCAGCCAAAGCTCTAATAAATTAAAAAAAAGTCAGTTGTCAAAATATTTACACCAAAATCAAAATAAAATGGAAAATATTTTTGAAATCAATTTTATGTTGCTAATTGTTATGAAACAGTAAGCAGTTAATAAGGATTTGACGAGAGTGTTAATCAATACCTTTCGTTTGATACCAAACTCAACCATACTTGCTCGTAAAAGTAGCAAATAAGATGACCAATGTAACAGGACCCCTTTACAAAACCTTTTTAGGCCTTCTAATTTCAGAACCCCCGTCTCAATCCAGCTCATATACGAACTCGCAAATTTTGTTGGTCTCTGCTACAACCCCAACAAATTTCATAAAGATCGGAAAATTGTTACTAAAGTTATCGTCGGACAAACTATCTAAATCAAAAAGCCATCCAAATGCCGAGACGTCCCAGTAGCCAGGTGACAGTTGTTGTTTGTAAGAACGATCTTCGCTTACGCTCCGCTCGTTCGAAAAACATTCCGTCACCTTTTCACAAGCTCCGAACACCTCTGAATTTTTAGCTTAACTATTTCTTAATTAAACTAATTGCATACCTGAACTATTTGTAAAAACTTTTGTATTTTTTTTTTAATTATTATTATTTTGGAATGAAAAATAACGCGTAAGTTAACAAATTATGTTTATATATTAGTAACAGAAAATAAATCATTCCCTCACATCTTCGAATGCAGTCTATTTGAAAACGCATCGTCAGTCATACGTGAACGTCCGTATTATTTCTGTATAGTTAGCAGTTAAGTACGTTAATTCTTTAATATTATTTAATTTATTGTATTTCTTTACTAATTGTTTTAAAAACAAAAACTAATTTTAAAGAGTTTACACTTTATTATATACCACAAGTTATTATATGGTTATTATGGGTAATTAGAGACTATTTATGCTACAAATGGGAATTTAGGATTAGACTCAGACAAAACTTCAATACTATATATATGTTCAATTGATCATACCTTCACCCGTCATTCCCTCACTTATTTTATTTATTTTAATACTTACACATTTTGTGTGTTAAATTTTGAAACGCATTTATTCTAAGGACTACTATTATTGTCTAGGTCTAGTGGCCTAAGTACTATTAAAATCACCAGCTGTATAACATCAAGTATTTTTTCTAGAATTATATGATTTTATTTTATTAAGATTGATGAAAATTTTGAGATGTACTAAATAATACTCAGGGGGGCGATTTTTCAGATCCGAGCGCGTGAATTCAAGAAAATAAAGGTCGAAAATAATCGCACACAAAAGTTTGTCACTATTATTTTCATATGAAATTAATAGTTTAAATAATCATGATTTTAAATTCCTATCGCTGTTATTTTTAAAATACCATTTCATCGTTTTAGACAGAGTTTAAAATGACAGATTCGAGCGCTCGAATCACAAAAATCACCCCCCAGGTAGGTATTCTTATATACATACATACGTATCAAGAGAGTGAATTAAATCGTGCCATTACATTAGGGTTCGGCTTACCTACTAAGCAATTTTTGCAAATCATCCTAGTTATGTAGATTCGCCCAGGATCAATCAGTCACTTTTATATTTAACTGATAACTATTGAGGCGTAATTACTTTGGTTACGTTACGAGTAGGTATGTACTTTATATTTGACGTAGTTAAATATTTATACTTTACATTTTTAGGCTCCACACGTACGAATAAACAGAAACAGAACAGGACAATTATAACAAAAATGCACGAGTGACCAGTGAAGAAAAGTTAATGTCTCGTTTTAGCATTGACTCTATATTGAGGGCATCGTGAGAGAACTGTGACATGACAACTCAATTCCTTTTGTGCAGCAAAGCTTTTACAAATGACAACATTAAAAAGGCGTAAGTGTACTCAAATCGGAATAACTTTATTTCCTTTAAAAGAAGCACACCAGTGAACCGCACTTCAAAGGAAAGGAGGTGGTTAATTGAGCAAAGCGATGGAAATAAAAACACTAGCCGGTGTTCCTCTCCGTGCTGTGATTGACGTCATCACGCACAATTTATTATGACACGTTACTTTTTGCTTCAGTTTGTACCACGGCTTCGGCTGTATTATATTTATAATACAAGTTGCCAAAACTAAACGGGTATACATTCTTTTAGGTTTCTCTTAGGGTTTTAGCTTGCATTCTGTTTTATCTACGAGCACTCAATGTTTTATTTAATCAAAGACAAATTATTGATGAGTCTTATTGCGCCTCCGCCCGTCGGCTCGAGAGCTAACAGCTGCAATTTGGATTTAGCCTCCACGCCTAATTTCGGTGGGTAGACTTATTTAAACATTAAATACACACACAAATATCCCTTGTATAAACACATCGCCCCATAATACAAGCGCAGCCCGAAAGAAAAGCTTTGCTCGCTGACACGCAAAATGTACCTCTATTGATAGGGGTGAAATGTTTTCTTTTCCGTGGCAATTGTCCTAAAGGATAATTGTATTGTTTTCCTAGCACACAATTTGTTATAGAACATCAGGCTGCAAGTTTTTATTAGTGTGGCTATAGATAAGCGAGCGCCCTTCCACGCGGTTAACCGTTGATGCGCTGCGGCTTCCCTCGTGTTTAGAGTACTTGAGTGCTCAGTGCTTATACCTCGATCATTTATTGCTGATGCCGCGATATGAATCACTCTGTCCTTTCATACTGTCAGATGATATTAGTTTAAATACTTCAATTGTATAAGTCTTGTACTAGGATAATATTAATTTGATATACATACTAAAGATTACTAAGTAAGTGACTATTAGCTATGTAGAGATCCATAAGAGCTTATGAATTCTAGCGCAAATTTTGATTACAAACTCACTAAGTTAAGCAGATAATAATGACGGTAGATATTGTGTTGAACGTGTGCTTTCGTAATATCAGGATAACTTGATGAACTGCACGCTGCCTCACACACATGCTAGGTACCTATTGAATTGTCAGAATAAGATGACGCTAAACTATTTGTATGAAAAGTAAGGATACGTGTTGTCCGACGGGTAGGTCGTGTTGGTCGGGTTACCACGTATGGCACGTATAAGCTCAGTGCGCTTGAAATGTGGCGAGCACATGGGCTGACAAGCTGCCGTTTTTTAAGTACTAAAGTTTAGCTTAGGCCCGTATTGCCGTCGCCAAGAGCGGACGGGCATTTTACTCTGGACAACCAGTTTACCATGTAGGTATAGCTCCTCACCTAAAAACTATCCATGAGTTGAGATCACGCTTATACAGGCAGGGAAGGGCTTTCTATATATATTATTACCAGAACTAGTCATCGGCTACATGACTTTCTTCTGCCCAATGAAACTATGGGAAAAATAGTTTGGGAAGTGATAATTTGCCATACAATTTTCATTTTCACCTCATTTTTTATAACGCAGTTTTACGTTACAAGTATTTTATCTTTCGTCGTAATTCGCCTACATCCGTGTTAATATTTAACCCGGTTAAGGACTTTGCGGAGAGGCAATTTTAAACATCTACCTAGATAAATTAGGTAAGTAGGAATTCAAAGTAATCGTAATCATTTAGAAGGGTTGGCTCATGTCATTCAAACTTGGGTCATAATTATATTCACCGATTGCAAATAAATTTTGTTGTCTAATAGATTGAGTTTGAATTAAGTATTAAATTCCGAGTAATAAGCTAAGTAGACCTCGGCGACTCGATTACCTTAAAATATAAACCAAACAGATCGGTGTCAGCCGCCACTCTCAGGGCTCCACTCGTATTTATTTGTCCACATCTTTTCGATAAATAAAGCAATATTTATTTTATGTAGCATCTCCCAAGTCGCATCCCACAAAATGTGAAGCATCTCACAGAGTTTCCGGTAAAATGAATAAAAGTCAAAGTCAATCACGCAGGTACACTAAATTCGGAAAAATATTGTGTAACAGTAGGTAGGTATGTATATCAGGAAACCAATTAAAAAGAAACAGTAAAGAAACAATCAAAAGATAATAGTACATTTCACAACTAGTGTGAAAAGAATGTCTTTTTACCACTAGTACCGAGGTATCTTGCCACGAGCTGAAAGACATTTCACACGTGTTGTAAACGACGTTTTTTAATACAGTTGCCAAAAAATTTCGAAAATAAGTATTATGAGTAAATTTGAGGTAACTTTAATACTACACCTACGGTCACAAATGTTTATATGAACGTCACCAAGTCGAAAAGGTTTCTTATTAAATATATCTGCTTAGCGATAAAACTAAATAAATAAAAGCGATACCTACTAAGCAGAAATAATACAGAACAGCTCATTTTATACAATAGCCACCTACTTACTTGTAAGAAAGAGCGGGTCTAGTGCTTTTCGTGGTTCTTGGAAAAACTGAGAGTGCGTTAAGTATTTTACATCACATAACTTGAATTTATCGCTTGTTCCAATCCAAACACAATTTAAACTAAATTGAGATCGCATGATCTAGCTTCAATCAAGTTATTTTCACACAATGTACCGCGAAGTTCATATTTAGAAAATATTTCCTTCGATCAATCAGCCAAATCACGGGTCAGTGAATTGGCATTACTGTTTAAATTTAAATACCACAAAATAGCGCTCTCCACTATATTAAACTATTCTTTTAAGTTCAAAACTAAGTATAAGCAATGTTTATTTCAATTAAAATCACTAGAAATAACATCAGATTAAAGTTTTTTAAATTAAAAAAAATGCGCGGTTGAACGGTCCGAATTAGACTAAGGCTCTAAGAAAACTACGATTGATAAAAAATCTTTTTAAATTATAATTAATATTGTATATATATTCATAATATTTTCAAATGAAATAAGAAAAATTCAGCTTATTTCACTTATATTTACTTTGTATATCTTTATTTTGGTGTAAAAAAATTACAAATATAAAGTAGTAGGAAGTAGCGGAAATTTGTCTATGGTAGCGGAAATTTGTCTATGGTAGCAGATTTTTTGTATGGAAGCCATAGACAAATTTCCGCTACTATAGACAAATTATGCATTTTGTCTATGAATTTCCGCTACTTCCGGTAATTCCGCGAGGAAAACCGCTAGGTATGTGGTGACCCTAACGGGGACGGGTCTGTGGCATGGGTTATGACTATGAGTCCTTAATATACTAAGAGATAAAATTTGTAACAATATTTTCGTTTAAAACTTTGCGGAAAACACATTATTTAACCTGATTTAATACAAAAGACAATTAATTAATAAGATGTTTACTGTGTCTAAAATCTATGCAATTATTTGTTTGAAATTCAGATACCAAAACATAGCTCTCAGATTTCGTTGGAAGCCAACAGCTCGTGTTGGACTCGATAGCCTGGAAAAGTAAAAAGCACTAGTGCGAGAAATAGAACTTCCCGCACGCTAAACCACTACCAGAAAAGCACTTTTTTGAGCAACTGTATTAAAAATAATTATTACCTTGTTAAATTTTGATAAGTACCTAATGTACCTATATTTATTATTAATTTCCCGTTTTAATTAAAAGGACAGATAACAAAAAATTTTTGTATGCCGGTCAAGTTTATTAGGTAAATAAGTACATTACTTAAATGCTCAAGTTACTAAAAAAACACTCAATTCAACATGTTTGAGTGACATAAAATTTAAGCATCAAATATGAACCACAAATCTACGGAATTACGTTTCTTTCGAACAAAAAAAAATCAAACCGAACAATGATTCTCAAAATTATCGGTCTATAAAAAAGAAGCTTGTATTACGGAAGTAAACACTAAAATCACCATACGTGTGCCTTTCAAGATTAAGGAGTTCCCTCTGTTCTTCATGGATCTTATCAATCTTATCATCAAATCAGAACCAAAATCCAATTGGACCACCTCAAAGTAGGTAACTTCTTTTAAACAAAGATGGAATTTTATAATCTATGCGTTAGGCCGCTATTAGACTATCCTATATAAATGATCATAGATATAGGAGTCATTTATATATGAAGAACCTATGATGGTGTAATAATAATAAATGATCCATTGTGAATCATTACACCATCATAGCTATATACATGACTCCTATATCTATGATCATTTATGTATGATAGTCTAATAGCGGCCTTATTGACGGAGTAATCGTGTAATAGAAGTAGGAATACAAATAACTTCAAATGAAACCTCCTCCTTTTTAGGAATTGACTAACCCACTTATTCATAAACGTGTTTCAAACCTCATTTTTTAAAAATATATTTTGTCTGTTTCTAACAAACACAACTGTCAAAGTGACCGATAAGGACAAAAGATGATTTAGTTAAATGAGGTTTGAAATACGTTTATGAATAAGCGGGTAAAATTTATATAAACGCAGACCAGCAATGAACATGTGTGCGAGGGGCAGAGACAAGGTAAGACCTCCTTGATTTATGTAAAACATATCTTAAGAACTTTAGCCGATACATATGTACCAGCGTAATTGTACTAACGGACACTAATCAAATATAGGCACTTGAAAGGAGCATAGGTATAGCAAGCTGTATGTAATAAAATTCATCACTGGCAACGTGAAGTGGGAAGTGGCGAGCTTAGCCGCGGTTAAACTTAGTGCCGTTTGTTTGCATAAGGCAGAGGCGGCGCGCGGCGGTGTGCGGGTGCGGGTACACCGCTCATCGCGGGCTCGTGGAGTGGGAGCGGCAGCGGAGTGCACAATCTAAGAAATGATTGTGCCGATTTAGTTCATAATGCTAAAATTTGGTGGCCGGCGCTTACTGCGTACGTTATAGGTCCACACAGATAGAAAAAATCTCTTCAACCAAAGAAACCTATTTGAATCAAGAGATATCCAGTTTCCCATATAAGGAAAAAATAAAATTCTTTATTTTAAGATATAAAATGTTTCAAAGTTTATTACTTAACCTAATAAATTCAATACTTTATCCGAGATATAAAAATCTTCTTTTTAAAATAGCTTAATATTCTCACGAAGGGCGTTTGAATTTTGTTTTTGTATTGTATTTTTTTTAAATTGAACTTTATGTGTCTTAGTGCAATACATAAAGAACTTAAGCCAAGAAACTTTGTTTCTTGGATGAAGACTCATAGTTTAAATTGAGAATTGAATTTCTCCACGGAAACAAGAAAATGCATTAGTTCAAGAGCATGTGTTACTTGATGTAAAATTTGATATTTTCACACCAAGATCTAAAATTTCTTGGCGTATGAAATCGATTACTTGAAACAAACAATAACATTTTCTAAGGCGGTTATCACACTGGCGCGGATCCGCATGCGGCACCGGTGCGCGAGCGAGATAGCGCTCTGCATGTGTATAGCGCTATCTCGCTCGCACACCGGCGCCGCATGCGGATCCGTCGTCAGTGTGATAATCGCCTTAGTGTCTCAGTGCACTACTTAAAAACCTAGTAGCAGAAACTGTGTTTCTCGGGACTAATCCCAAGAAAGGAAGTTTAACTAAAAATAGATAATACAAATATAAATTATGATTATTTATATACTCACAATTTATAATCGTATTAACTAGAGCTGAGATTGCTATTGTGAATCTCAAATAAGCCCGGGTAAAGCGGCGAGGGTCATGAAGTTACGTTGAACAAACGTTCGCGTGTTCTAACCTACACGCAGAGACATCTATTGATGCGCAGGGTAACTAACGTCCAAGATTTAAATGTTTCAAAGCAAAAATTATGTGCTTCTTCTTTGGAATAGCTGTGGCTCTTGATTGTAAGTTGAAAACATCAAAGCAAAAATTAATCTCTCTTGCCTAAAAACTTAAAAATCTCAAATCTAACTTTTGGTGCTACTTCTTTAAATTAGCTTTGGCTCTTAGCTGTAGATTGAAAACATCAAACCAAGAACTAATCGATCTTACGTAAACACATAAAACTCTTAAAGGAAAATGTTGGTGCTTTTTTGCCGTAAATAATTATTATCTTAACTCAAATCATTACTATTCGCTTTAAAAATAGGTAAAGTTAAAGCTAAATAATTTTAAATCTTCTTTTAAAAATCATGATATTTTTAACTCAAGTCATGTTTATTGGTCTAAGGTATTTATTACTCTCTTTAAGAAACCGCGTGCAAGAGAGTTTTGCGTTTTGAATTAAGATATTATTTCTATCTGTGCAGATTTTATATTGTATTCAAGAAATAAAAGTGTAGGCCCCAGCCTTTAATTTATAAGTTAAATGTGCATAATAATCAATCCGCTACAAATTATTTAACAACATTTATATAGGAAGAGAAGAGGCAGAGGACACTACAAACACTTACCTGCATAGGTAAGGTTATAAATAATAGGGTTGAAATAGTCAAGCCATAGAGTAACTTATATAGTAGAGCAGCATAGCCTAAGAACTTTTTGAAGCTCAAGTCAATTGCGCCCACTGTCCGAAAGCCCCTTAATGATAACCAAAATGTAAGAAAATATGTCACCTGCACAGCTACCAGTGGCGGCGCGTCCATAGAACACGATTCCCGTCGGCTTTCCTAATTTTCAGCACCTCTGCAGTGTTGCTACTGCCAATGAAGACATTTTGAGCCAAATTAAGCTCCGGCTTGCCTAAAAAACATTTTGACCCACCGCCACTGACAGCTACTCCACCTAGTAACAAATAGCGTACTAGTAGTACACTATACATAGTAGTAGTTAGTGTTCTGGTGCGATTTAGAAAAATATTTTTTTGTTTGATAGAGTATAATTCACAGTTAGTCCCATTGTAACTAAGTCAGGATCTGATGATGGAATCCTGGAGAAATCGAGGGAACTTTCCAAATATTATTTTTTTACAGTTACATTTTGGAAAGGTGGAGTGTAAGTAAATTCGTTTCTTTTTGGTTTAAAATTATTATTAATTAAGGTATGCGTATGTTGTCATTGTCAATAAGGTGCTACTACATTAAATATTTAACTAATAATGAACTCAACTTTATGAACAACCGACAACCATTGAATTGGAAACGTCAACACAAAGTACAGGAGTCAGCGGTCGCTTGAAGTCGCCACTTGGAGCACCCACGCGCAGTATAAATCAGCAATTAGCCGCGACGACAGTGTAACAACACGGACACGTGCGCCGGCGCCGCCACTGCTCCGTCACACCTCCTGGCTAAACTCGAATATAAGTATTATTCATTTAATAAAAAATAAATGAAATATATAGGTAGGTTATTACCTACATACTCATTCACCGCTTCTTATATTTATGTAATATATATATTTCTACTTTTAACGTCGCTGTAACTGTAAAGCCGGAATTACATTTCGAAATTAGTGGCATGAAATTAATTTCGTGACATTAGTTTTTCCAACAGTTTCACGTGTAATTTATTACTTTCGTAAAATTAGTGTCATGCAACTAATTTCGTAATGTAATTCCGGATTTACAATTAGAAATTGGAAAAATAACGCAAAATAATCAAATAGCATCAGAGTGATCTTAATCCTAAACCAACTTCTTTGGCTACGATAATAAATAGTTAATATGTACGAGTATACAGCGTGTATTTTTGATATCACCACATAAGCTATGGGTAGTTAGTATAGACCCTAATAAACATACTTCCATATGTTATATTAAAATTTAACGACTTTTATTTTTCCATATAAAATATTTCAGTACGCAATGTATTGCTCCTACCTGATTACTTTGCCTTTAAAACGTCACAATTGATATGAGTCACATTGTACTGTATACGCAGTACATTGCTGAGTGAAATAAATTAAAAAATTAATTACTCGGTGTTAATGAACAATTAACTAAATATTTATTGCGATGTCGATTTAAAACATCAAAACCTGCTTCTGGTTTCCTTTTGTGGTAATATAAAATATACACGCGGTATTCTATGAATGGTATAATGAGGAAAAGTATCTCTTATCAGGAGAACAGTCAAAAATTGTCCAGCTGTAAGTAGTAAAAGTTTCAAATTTCTCCGAGTGGCGCTAGTATACTTAGAGCAACTTAGCAGTTTGATAATGATTAATGATATATACCTAAATGATATACTTACCTATAGTTTGGCCAGAGTTTGTTTCACTTCAAGCATAGACAGCGAGAATCATACTGTCTTTTTTTAATGCTAGTACTCTCACTACTAAAAACGGGATGGGTATTGGCTGTGTGCATGAGTGTGGCGCCATCTCTTGAGCAGGGGGTGAAAGGGTTTTTTTCTTCTTTATTAATCGCATATATTCCTTGCTTATATGAAATGTCACTGGCTGATTCACTATTTTGACAGTTGACCCTACAGGTGATGTCAAATATTTTGAAATGTGATATTGACAAGAGCCCAATTTCTTGTTACCTTGTGCGCTGCGATCGTTCACGTTACCCCCACCATGCACTTCGCACATAGCCAATAGCATGTTACTCTTACTGTTACTGCTTACTGCGCTTTTTGTTTTGCCAGACTATAGTAGTTTTTTTTTGAAAATTAGAGCAGGTTCAGTAATTACTGCAGTGTATGTATGTCTTATCTTTGTTTATATTTATGGAGTTTTATTTATTAAATTATTATTTTTTGTATTCACCGGTCTTTAAATAGGTAGTACTTAGTTGTATAAAAAGTACGCTACGGTTATACGCTGGATTCAATAGTCGTAAATCAACTAAATAAATGATGGGATTTATACTCGTGTTCGTAAGCAAACAGAACTCTCTATTTTAATCCACCAAAAATGAAAGAACAAGACGCGTAACGCAAACAAAACATTAATTTTGTTTTTTATAGCAAAGCAGAGTTCCGTCCGCTCCGCGCCTTCGTTGTAGGGAAAATCCTTTATTGTCCAAACATGATAGGCGCAGCGTGCGAGTTCGTACAGTCAGCAGCAGATGTCGCTAAGTGGGTAGGGTATTCAAAATGAGGTTGACACCACTTAATTGTTAAGAGAATAAGAGCGTGTGTAGGTCATTTTGAACACCTCACCCTCTTAGCTACTTCTGCTGCTGACTGTACCTAGCTGCTAGGTAAAGAGATTTAAATATCCTACGGAGTCTACATATTTCCCTACCTGGTTGAAGACTGGTTTCAACAGTTATTAATGTTTTGTCTCTTTCTGCAAGGTGTATCAATCAACCAACTTTGAATTCGGTTGACAGCAGGTGTCAAGAAAATCACTCGGAAGAAACATATACGGCAATTCCAATGTGATGTCATCGAATGGCCGTATTTCCGCTTCTACGTGCAAACTCCATTCGTTTTAATCTCTTTGGTACTTTGCATATGAAAATGGGACTCGGTCAACAACGCATCGACGGCTGCGTGGAGGCAACAATTCGTCGGCGACAACTCATCAAATTAACATATTTGTATGGGCTCACTAGTTTCACTACTAGAGCCGAAATGAAAGTTACACGAAGATAGTTTGGGAAATATGTAGGCACGTGTTTATGCTGTTTAACTACGGGACTAAGAGCTGGCCACGATCTGGTTAAATTGCTGTACTTATTGCGCTAGATCCAGGCATCTGACAGCTTTTAATGAAATATTTTTGACTGGTTTCAAAGGCTGGTACCTAATTGAACAAGCATCCATTTATATCAATAATAACGTTATTAGACACGTTGACGGTCACAATGAGAGCTTTCAACAAATTTGTGAATGGGGGCGTGCTTAATTTTTAGAGCCGGCGATTATCCGCCTGAACAATCCGATGTGCAAACACTGTCATCCCGCATTCCCGCCGGCCACGTAGGTGTCGAGGAGCCCACACCAATTTCTATAGCCCGCAAACAATGCGCGTCACTTGTCTCCTACCAAATCTGGTCAGTTTTGACATGTTGTCATGTTTTTACTAACGCCCGCTGTCAATGGCTCGACGATTTCACGGCTGAGGGCCGCGCCCATGCCCAGGAAGACCAATTTGCGACAACGGGCCACACTTCTAATTCCCATTGTGCCGATTACGAGTCTGTTATTGTAGCGCGTCGTCGTCAATGTGGATTAAGCATTATTTTCTAAATGACTTTAGTGCTCCGGAGATGCCGAAGGGTATTTGCTCACCTGTTCCGCTCCCACTTCCCTGTTTATTGTGTAACGTGCAATACGCGCCAAAGGCGCTATATTTTTCATGCCGTCTGTACGTATAGGTACTTTTATTAGCTATCAGGATGGGTTATACTTAGATAGACCCTACATACCTGAAATCGATGATTCGTACGAACACTACGGCTCAAGTTTTTAATAAGCCTTATTTTCGTAACAGGTATAGGGTAATTATTCTAGTTTCCCGTCCAGTGCCAGTTTATCGTCCACTTGATTAAACTGCTACAAATATATAGGAAAAACTCTTTAAGGTCAAATCAAATTTTGTATTTATTGTTTATATCTTAGTTTTTTTTTGTGCAAATTGATATAGTTTATTGATAAATCTTTATTTAACTATAAAACACCAGAACTTAAATAACAAAGAAATATTACCTACAAATTAAAAACTAATTAAAAATAAATTAAAACTAATCTAAACTAAAATACATCTAAAAAGGCCCCTGCGGCATCGTGCCAAAGATGCTGGCAGCATTCCCTCGCTGAATGGCAACGCTGATGCGTTGCGAGGGAAAGCTGCCAGCTCTCTGGTCCCCGGTGGTGTCTATAAGCTTCTTTGCAATCTCTTTAAAAAGTGTACGCGCACTTGGACCCCACGGTCCAAGGGTCTCGACACCGAATGCCACGAAGTGGTATTGGGAGTCGAGACGGATATTTAAGAGCCTTTTTGGTTTCAGCCGCCTCCGCTGCCGCACCAGCCCTGGTCGAGGTTCTTGGTAGATGGGACGGAGCTAGTGTATCGACACATGTAGCGTCCTAGACCAGCACCCGTCCCATCTTCCAAGGGACCAGGGTCATACCATCCGGTCTCTTGCCATCGTCTCTCAAGACGCCGTTTGGTTCGAGAATAGCCGGCGCGTTGACGGTGGCAAGAGACCGGCGGATGATGTCATCATTTCTTAGTACAGTTTATCAATTTTAAGAATAATTAAATATTTAATCATTTTGGAGAACCTATCCAAAAAATTCTTAAAATTTCAAATACACGAAAACCAACAACGTTTTGTGAAAACGCCCAGGTACCTAATACCTATCTAATGACATGCTTAAGTCAAATGCCATAAAGATTCACATTACCAATCAATAAAAATGTTAATCTTAGAAATGTTTACACAGCCAATAGCAGGATGATTGTGCGTTTCGTGACTGTTTCCAATTTACAAAACAGCCAATAAAGGTCGGCTTTGTTGCCTTATAAAAAATTGGAGTGTCTCCTTCGACGTGTTCAGAGAGCTATAGACGAGACGAGATAATATTCACTATACCTTTATTAATAGGATCTAAATTGGGATAGTCATAGAATACGAACGGTCGTACGAAGGTAGCTATTGTGATGGTGAATTTAATTTTGAATGAAGTTCGGGTGAGAGTTTTGTTGCGGTCAGACCCCCCGGGCTGCGAGCTTGATACTTATCAAAAGCTGTGCAAATGAGATCATAATTATCAGAAGAATACGCACACTAAATATTCTCTTGACTACTTTTGTGTTTAGTGACCTAGGTGGTGTTGATTAAAGTCAGTCTCTAGAAAAAATAAAAACCTTTTTTTTCTAAACATGAGTAATGTTTCTAAATACACTTAGTTTAAGTTAGTAGTGTTCTCGTATTAAATATGTAGGTAAGTATATAACGTACTTACTTACATCAACCAGGTAGTACTTAGATCCCTGGCATTTTATTTTATTTTGGGGTTGTTGACAGGAATAAGAGTTGTAAAATAGAGGAAGAGCCAATCGTATTATGTTGCTCTTGTTTGTTTTCTTAATGGTAATTATGTAATATACATAGGTATATGTACAAGAACTGGCTTCATCAACTGGAGGCATAGTGTAAGTTGACTTGAATGATATACTATAGAATTTGAACATTCCCGATTAATGCTTGCAACTCCGGAATCGGATTGTATGGTAATGGCCAATTCGCCCATACAAACAATTCCGGAGTTGCAAGCCCTATTCCCGATGTAATAATGAATTTTCCAGTGGGGTCTTAGGCTAGAATGTTAGTCGCACGGAGTAGAGAGAAGTTTGCGAGGCAGGTGCGCCAGGTCGATGGCTGCGGCGCATGCGTGCTGCGACACACGGTATTGAACCATCTTCTGTTTCCCCCTGTTTCAGCTTAAGCAGCTTCGCGCAATAGGTACGAGTATGTGCGTACAATACGTACATAGTAAAGTTACGAAGGAACATAATGAACAGAACATATAATTGTGTAGGTACGTAATACATATTGCGCACGCTAGAGGAATCTTACAACATTAAGAAATTCGTTGTTTTAAGAGTACAACTTTTTTTTATCTAATTTTAAACCAAAAACCATTTGTAAGTAATTAATTATTCCGTTTTATTTTTGAATATATTTCCTAGAGCTTATTAAATAATAAATACATATAAAATGGAATGGTTTTTCCCGACCACGGAACAATGGTGTTCCGGACCTTTGGGAGGCGTATGCGGAGCCGAAGCCAACGCGCAGAGGCGCTTTCGACAATTTAATGAAAAGTGAGGGGTACACTAAGCGGATGCTGCCCCTGCCCGTGTCATGGGACGCACGCAGAAACAGCACCCGCCATGGTGTAAGGACTATTGAAAATTAATGGAGTCTAAAATGTACTAGGCTATTGGGTGAAAAGTATGGACTGATGAATGGGCTATTGGATGAAGAACCGGACGCCTGCCTAATAAAACGGTATCCAATTTTATTTCCGGCAGACGGTGACTCGCCCTCCGCAAGATGGGCCCTCATAAAAAGCGACATCAAAGATGGCTCAAGGGCAACAATGGAATGGTTATTATTAATTAGAGTCATTTTAGGTATCAAGTGGTAGTAGGTAGTAGGTAGTAGTACTATTACGCACTTTTGCTTTCGTTCGCTACATTTAGCCGCGCTATAGATAATTAAATAAGTAGGAACAGCAGCAGGTCACTAAATTAAATACATAAGCATAAATAGCGAGGAACCCATGGAACTCGATTTCCGCCGGTAGGTATGCCTAATTAGCAACAGATAATTTCACTCCTAGAACTCAACTTACCAACGGGTCAGGTTGACCAACTTTGACTATCCTGATCAAGTCTCAAGAGACCCTATGTAATTGTAGCATCCATTTATTGTGGAAATACTTATTCTGGAATTAAATACCAATTGAACAAGAACAATAGTCTCAATTTTAACCAATTTTCGACAGATGTCTAGCACCGATGGCATACATAGTGCGCCATAATAGCTTTAATTTTACGTATCGTGAGGACAACATCACCCCTGGGTAGTTAAAATAACAGAACTTTTGACGAAGATGCATTGTCATCGACAGAACTCGAGCGCTGCCTCCACCCGTCACGGACGTAAAAGAGAACCTAAATGTAAAGTAAATACTCGACATTTATTGTCGATTTGATCCGTGACATTCGTAGTGGAGTGCCTCGGGATCTACTACGCTTCTACAAGAACTGGCTCATGGCTGAGTACGTTTAGAGTTGACTTTACAGTAGCAGCCTCTGAATTAATAAAGGCATATTGTCTCCTCGTCACCGGAATACGGCCCACGCTGCCCTTTAATAAATGTGCTTCTCTTGGATGGTAACGTCGTCGCTTATGCGATACTATCGACTCTTTTGTTAAGGGGTATAAATAAGTAGGTAGGTATACTTTCAGGCTCTATACGTATAACTAGGCCTAATACGTTTTCTATGTTTTGGTTTTGTATGGAGGGTTGGCCAGCTGGGACGATGTCTTAAACAAAACAAAAAAAATTTTCGCGTCCAAAAAATTTTTTCACTGCTTTTTTACTGCTTTATATTACTTGCAATAAGTACGATTGTACCAATAATGCCCTTAAACGGATCACCAGCATTTTTGTTACACCCTGTAGGTAGGTATCAGATACGATCTTTTGGTATTAGTTTGGTTCTTATTCCACTGAAAGTACGGAATCCTCCATTATGCGTAGTCCGACACAGCAATAACCGGCCAATGTTATTGCGATTATCTGAGAATTCGTAAAGAACATATATTTTTGGTATAGTACATAGGTTACTTTCGTGATTCTGGCAATTTCTATAGCGGAGTTTATAAATAAATTATGCTAGTGAATATGCAAGAAAAAGCTCTCTAAATTTGTCGAATTACTAGACCCCATTATCGAGCCAGCAAATATATAATATCAACCAGCTTGAAAGGTGTTTTATAATTTAGTCACGTTGCGTGTAATGCGACATGCAGAAGAGAGGCCAAAATGTTTGAGGCCATGTAATAAAAGTTTCTCTTTAATAATTACGTTATGAATTTATTCCAATCCTCACATTCTTCCCAACCTCGAGCGAAACAAGATGACTACAGCAGGACGTCTTTATGCCACAACTGCATGCAGTCCGCCTGCCGCACTAAAAACGGAACGTGAGGATATATCTACATTGATTTACTTCTGGTTAAGAATTTGTTATTGTATGCCATATGGGTCGGGGCTGCGCAAGCGGTGGGGTTTTTTCTCTTACGACGAATACAACGATCGTTAAACAATGGGACACATGCTTGGCTCAGTGCTTGCATCTGTGACCTGCTTGTGGGTCCCAGCAGCCCGCTTATCTATAACAAACTCTTCAATCTGGAGCTCTAATAAATAACGATGGGAAAATGGTATGTGATTTGCTTATCTTTATAGGTTACACCACTAACTCTACTCTATTAACAACAAGTCTTGGATATACATCTTTTTGTCATATTAAATGTATCCATATTTTCAGACATGACCGTACTTTCGAGCCATTACCTCTACTCTCTTTGACAGTGATTGAGCCTCCACATTATACAAAATAATAATACTCTCTCTTCCTCCTAGCGTTTATCCCGGCTTGGGGTCCGCTTGACAAAATAATAATACTGAATATTTTAATTAAAAAAACTGTATGCCAAAGTGAGTAGTGATTGAATCTAAGTATTACTTCAATATTATTGTGCCTATTAACTAGCGATTTTTGAGATTCGAGCGCATGTTGTCAAGAAAATTATTAAGCTCGAAAATAATGGCACACAAACGTCTGTCACCATTATTTTAGCATGTGATTAAGAGTTTAAATATTCAAGATTTTAAAATAGTATACCTATATTATTTTTAAAACACCATTTCATCATTTTATTTTTAGACAATGTTTTAAATGTCAATTTCGAGCGCTTGAATCTCAATAATTACCCCCAGGACGTAATTAGATATCGGCAAACCAACCTACCTACCTACCTACCTACACAGATGTAATGTAGGAGACTGCTCTGCACCGATCCGGTCCGGTCTGATGTGTGTTTCGAAGGTCTGTCCACGGACGCTTATAGTACAGGCGGAAACCGTAAGATCTGCTACGTTACGTGATACTTAGATAAGCCACATGACACATGTTCTTAAAAGTGATGCTTGGTTTCGAAAAAAATAGTAAAAAGATAGAATTGGTCGAAAGCACAAAAAACGACCACTTTCGGTGTAAAAATTGATGGCCTACGTCATTGACGTTATTGGATAGAAAGATGACACTTGTGGCAACAAATAGTAATTTATCTTTAGGTACAGAAAAACCCAGTCTGACAGTTTCTGCATGGCCGGAAGCGCTCGGCAGACCAGACTAGTTTAAAAATAACGAATTTGACTCCAAATATACGTACTATTTGTTGCCACAAGAATCATCTTAGTATCAAATGCCGTAGGTAAATACCATCCATTTTTTAAACCGGAAGTGGTACTTTTTTGTGCTTTTGGCCAATTATTCGGTAAATATTTTTTCGGAACTCAGCTGTATGTACTTTTATGAACATGTGCCATGGGGCTTATCTTTGATCACGTAACGTAGCAGAACCCACGGTCCCCGCCCGTACTATTACGTGCTTAATTTGATACGTATCTACGTTTGTCCTCTGGACACATCCGACTGTCAGATCTGCGTAGATATTTACTGTTGGCTCAGTAATATACCTAAATCCAAATGAAAACCTGCATCAAAACATCTACTTATCTTTATAGAAGCGGCCCAGGGACGCGAACGGATGCCCGCCGACTTAATCGCCTTCGAGCTACCGAGTATAATCCTTACAGAGCTGGTAATATCACAAGTTCACCGGACGTTTAATGAATATCGCATTATCAATATTCCTCGGAAACTTAAAGACGAGTCAGCCCCGGGGCACGTCGCCGGCTCAGCGTTCGGCGCGCCCTGCGGAATGGAATCTACTTAGCTCCCAATCGATACTTTGTTAAGGTAAGTACCTACCTACCTACTTACCTCTCCTATCCTATTCCGGCTGCTAAATCTCTTCGGTCGCTGATCAAAATTTTAAACATAAAACGACTCGCTCAGTGTGGACCCTCCACGATAACAAACTTATTTACAGTTGGTAAACGAATCGCGACCTACGTCGATATATACTGGAGACATCAGATTTTTTCTTCGCTCCAACTCTATCGTGTGGCGTATCATAGGATAGTTCTTTAAATTAAAAAGGATAAAGGGCTTTTAAATCGATTTTTGGATGAAACTAATAGTTTCGTAAATAATAGCTACGAAAGTTTAAAACAGGGCGTCCCCCCAAATTTGAAGAATCCACAAAAGTGAGACCTTAGTAAGTAGGCCTAGTAGTAAAATATGTATACAAACTAATAGAAGTTTTGTAAGTTATTTACTCCAAAATAGAATCAAAAAGTTGAGCGAAATCGAAAACATTGTTTTCTCAAACATGCAATGAAATGTCTTCGTTATGTGCGTCATAATAGGCTTCAAAGTATCACGTTAAAATTTTTATTTTTTATTTTTTTTTATTCTTTTTTTTTATTTTTTTTTTGTAACCTTCTCAATGTATTCAGTCACCATATACATTATTAATACAAGTTTACAAGTAGACTTTTGCCTTACGTATGCCGGAAAAAAAAATTGGATAATTTTCATATTTATTTCATTGCATGTTTGAGAAAAGCACTATACAGGGTGTAACAAAAATACTGGTGATCCGTTTTTTTTTTCTATGGGACGGGTGGTCCCAGCCGGCCGAGCCTCCATACTAAACCAAATTTTTTTTGCGCGAAGAATATGTTTTCTTACTTTTTCGTAATTAGAATACGATACCAATTATGCCCTTAAAAGGATCACCAGCATTTTTGTTACACCTTGTACATACCTCGGCGTGAAAAGGGGTTGCCAGCCTCGTAACTATCCGTCTATATAACTCATATTTATTTACCGATACCTACCAAGAGACTGCTGACTTGCTGAGAGACCGCGCACAGTCTAAAACGTTAAAGGTTGAAGTGTTAAAATTGGAACTTACACAATGTTAAAATTTCATGGAGCCTCACTAAGAAAGGATTTTATGAAATTCAACCCCTAAGAGGGTGAAAAAGGGAATGAAAGGTTTTTCCACGTGACAGAAGGACGATGGCCTAACTGGCTAACTACCTACACAGAATTTAAGTTTTAATTACATTTGTAAATAAGTTGCGCATCTCTATTGTACAAATGGGAATGGTGTGAGTCCGCCGAATGCTAATGTGGCTCTCCAGATCAGACGGTAAGTCCCTTTATATTTGAATGTCCCATCTCCAAGTTGAGTGGGAAACTGGTGGATCTCACTTTACTTACGACGAACGCAATTGCATATTTCGAATATTTAAAAAATTTAAGCAGTGAACATGTTTATATTATTTATGTGCCATACGATAAATAAACAAAGTAAATAGAATATAATTTACATAATATCTGGCGCAAGGTTAATGTCCTGGTTTTGAACGTCGCTTCGCCTTGTTGTATGTTTTGGCTCAAATAATTCACTTAGTTCCTTCTCAATATCGATTGGGGCACTTGTGTTCTCCTGGATATATGTGTTTGCAATGTGTTGTCGTCTGTCGTCGATGTATTGCCGACGGTAGCTTTCTAGCAAGGAGGGCTGAATGACCATCGTTCCGGCCGTCTGGCAATTCTCGCCAATCTTTAATCTCGAATCGTTTGTCAGTTTATCTTGAGATATGATTTCCGCAGCATATTTTTCCAACTCGCCCATGAAAAGTAAAAGTTCCTGGCTCATTCGATACAGGCGTGTTAAACTTTTTATCATCTAAAATAAGTTGTTATATGTGACACAGGTTAATAAGTAGGTACTGGATTAATAACATTCATTTACATAACTAAATATACAGAGGTACTACAGTACAAATACTAAACTAAATTAAAAACTAGCTCAAATCAAAACTAGGCCCTTGCGGCATTGTACCAAGGATGCTGGCGGCATTTCCTCGTTGTAGGTACTTAACTTATTCGCAATTCGCAAATCAGATATCCGGCAGTTCAATATAAAGTCTGACAAGTTCCTTTTTTAGTACGGGAAAAATAGCTTATTTTGGAGGCAAAATATGTACATCAATGAAACTTTGTTTATTAACTTTATCTTGGTATTACAAATGAGGATCTGCCGAGTCCTATCAAAATTTTGTTGTCCTACCTCCACCGGGGGGTTATAATCAAGGGAAAATTTTTTGAAGATGCAAATTTTACAAACTAGGCAGTAGTGCACTAGTAGCTACTAGGTGGAGTAGCAGTGCTAGGCTAATGAAGTGTCATTTTTTATGTTTTTATTTGCGCTGAATCGAATGAGACCATACCTATTCTTATAGGATCAATATTTTGCGAAATATGAAGAGTTGTAAAAAATTTTTTTTCCAAATATGGACTTGTTGTACATTAACGGATAGGTCTTTAAAATACCATTAAAGCTTTAATAATGGCTTGGAAAGTTAAAAAAACTTTTAAACTATAACTTAAAAAAATATGAAAAAATTCAAGAAGATGCGCCGTAACACTGACTTTCTATGAAATTAATTAGAATATTATCGGCATAGCCATTTTTGATTTTTGACCTTTTGAGCCATTTCTAAAAATATTTTCCACATGGAGATACGCCCTTTTGGCGTTACTTCGTTCTTATTTAATCGAAGGTACGGAACCCTCTATTATGCGTGGTCCAACACGCACTTGGCCGGTTTTTAAGGTCCCCTCCCCCCATACCCCCCGGAAAGGGGTAGGACCCCTAAATTTTCGTAGGACTCAGCAGATCCTCATTTCTAGTATCAAGATAAAGTTATGAACAAAGTTTCATTGATGTACATATTTTGCCGCCAAAATGGCAAATCTAGTCTTACTTTTCCTGTACTATTTAGCCCTGATAATGTATCGCTACAAACAGCTTACATATAGCAACATTACGTGTACGTCATGAATCGTTTAACACTTATCATGAGGATAACATGACATAAGCTTGGCACGTCACTGTTCCTCATTTTTATCGTTCCTATATTTTTTTATACCTCCTTGTCACGTTGTCCACCACGAACAATTGAATTATGTCAATCGTGACAATGACTAAACTAAACTATCATATGCCTATTAGGTCCGTAAATGTCCCATTTTGAACTTTCAGAGCTATTATTTACGAAACTATTCATTTTATCCAAAAAGTGTTCTAGAATACCTCTACTATTTCTGAAAAACCTATCCAACGATACCATACACGACAGGGTTGGAACGAAAAAAATTCACCCCCCAACTCATGTGTAGGGGAGGTACCCTAATGAAAATAGTAAGATTGTATTACGAGGGAGCACAATGACTTATTTCGGTCAAGGGTAGCGTGTTGAATCCCGAACGAAGCGAAGGATTCTAGGGATTCTAACGTGGAATCCTGAGCGTAGTGAGGGATTCAAGTGACCCGAGATCGAAATAATTTTGCTACCGCGTAGTACACTCTACTTTTCACTCCTTCTATGAGAAAAACGAAAACAAAGGCACTAAACTAGCTATCTGCTAGAAAGAGAAGTTATATAATGTTGTCTCATTATAATCGGTTGCAAAGACAAGGAAAATTAAAAAAACGCAGAGGGTTCAAAAGTCACTTTTGCTCCCTGTAAATGGGCAACAAATCGCAGAGGGATCAAAAGTCACTTTTGCTCCCTGTAAATGGGCAACAAATTACCCTTTTTCGAATAGTAGGGGTGAAAAATATTTTTCCAGTTTTTATTCTATCATTTTGTTGGCGTAATTAACGCACATACTCATACCAAATATCAGCTTTCTAGTGCTAACAGTCACTGAGCTAGACCGCGGACGGACGGACGGACATGGCGAAACTATTAGGGTTCCTAGTTGACTACGGAACCCTAAAAAGCTCGACTAAATAAGTACCGTCAAGTCTGGCAACTTTGCCAAGGGTTACTAACTTTGCCACCAGCAGAGTGCATAAGGTAATCCTTTCATACCACCGACAACGAATATTTTTTAGTGTTGTGCCTACTTTTAGTAGAAAATATGGTTATCAATTGGCAAAATTATTATGAATGAGACAACACCACGGCAACCATTTTCTTACCATTTCAGTTCCAGATTCGTCACTCACATAATCATAAAAGTTAGTGCTCAAGAACTTTAAAAAGTTTAGAGTATAAACATCGAATCCAGGTACGTAAATTTTAGATATAAAGACTGTGCACGTTGAAATCCGGCCACGCATGGCATGGTACTTACATCTCCCTTTCGGATACACATTTTCAAGCAGTTCTTTTTTATAAATAATCTCTAATCATAGAAGTATATAATAAAAATTGAATCATATTAAAATTGTATGGGCTTGTCTCAGTTTTTACTGAAGGTATTTCATCATATCTTTAATGTTTTGTCCAGCGTTTTTTGATAATCTTCACTCGCTTCCTGCTACAATACCACAATTGTATTTATATTTTCACAACCGGTTTGTGGTCAATAGAATGTCATCTTACAAAAAAAAAATGTTTTGAAACTCTATTCTACTTGAGGTAGTCAGGAAAACTTTCTACTCCAAGCACTGAAAGTAATTTTTATATGGCAGCCATTTTTTTTGTCAAAAAGTCAAACTCACCAAAGTTAGAACACCTCCGAACTATTTCAATCTAAATACACTTAGAAAAATGTTAGCTATGGTGAAAAGAGAATTTAATAAGGTATCATTTGATTCATCTTATTTATAATAAAAAACTATTTTTAACAGGAAAATTTGGTAAACACTGTCAGAACACTGTGGACAAATAAATATAGGCACTGTGGAATATATAGTGATCAAACTCATAGACAACGTAACGTTTATATTATGTTTTAAACTTTATTATGTAGCTTGATAACCCCAAATTATTAATAAGAAGTGTTGGTTGAATATGCACATTCAATAAAAAGATGTATCACACCATGCGCGGCCGGATTTCAACGTGCACAGTCTTTAATGTTATTTAAATGGTAAGGAATGGATTGATTACCTTATAAATGCCGTAGTGTTTGAATTGAGTCCCATAATTTTTTTGGCAAAGTTACCAGACCACGCCGACTAATATGGGGGGGCATCTTTGCCATCTTTTGTAGCGGCCTAGGGTTGGTACACAAGCAAAAAATTCAAATTACATTTTTCATAAGATAGATACTTTTTAGGGTTCCGTAGCCAAATGGCAAAAAACGGAACCCTTATAGATTCATCATGTCTGTCTGTCTGTCTGTCTGTTCGTCCGTATTTCACAGCCATTTTACTCGGAAACTATACGACGTATCATTATCAAATTTTTACATAAAGTGTATTGTGTGTGCAGCTACTTAGTTTTGTAGAGAAATTGCTAAAAAAATATTTTTATGGGGGCACTCCAATAAGTAAGTAATTCCACTCCACTCGATTATGTAAGTAATTGTCAAAAAAAAAATATTGGTAATAATTACTACATATAAGTGTTTTGTTTCGATAATACTTTTGTTAAGAGGCGACGAGGCAGTTCGTGACGAAGCCCTTTTTTAAATATCTATCGTCAAGTTTAAATAGGTACCTAGGTAATCACAATTATTTACGAGTGGACCTGTGATAGGCCTCTTAAAGAGTTTTCTATGTTTCGTTTTTGATAATATTTTTATTAAGGTGTCTTTTATGTTTTTCCTGAGTACTTATGTAACCTGATTACTCGTATGTAACAAAATAAATAAGTACTTAAATAATTAATATTTTTTCATTTGTGTCAACCCTGACCACATCCACTGACTTTCTATGAAATTTTCTTAAATGGGTGATCAACTTTACCACTTTTGCTGTGTTTTTTTTTTGTAATAATATATCATTAAGAAACATATTCGGAAACTATTGTATCCTAAATACTCAATATTCTTTACTAATATTGTAAATACAACTAAATTACTATACAACGTAAAAATGCAGTTGGCAAAGTTGCCACATAGGTAACTTTGCCAGTTTTTTTTTACTCGTAAAACCTTATTATCCGTCATTTAATTTATAAACCATCTTACTTATGCACTCGTTGATAAATATATTATGTGTCGCGTCATTCATACTTCAGTGGTTTCATATGAATTCTGGTTAAAAATGTACTATGACTTTTCAACACCTGTGTAAAGTGGCAAAGTTGCCAGACTTGACGGTAATTAAATTAACGATATTCCCTCCTCTATAATTCTAAAAACCTAATAAACTGGCTATATATACAATTATGTTGATACACATTATATTTAAAGTATGAGTAATAGTGTGGTGAACGAATGATTCTAGCTGGAAAAGTCGAAATCAGCAATTTTGACTTTGGAAGTTTGTTAAGACTAGTTAGGAGACTAAAATACTAAAAGTCCCCACCCTTCGGAGGTAAGCCCGAGGAGGAGGGAGGCAAAGAAGGTCCCGTTTTTTGTTTAGTTTGCCTACATCTTGAAAACCATGCGTCACAGACAATTTTGTTGTAGTACAGTATAATTAAAGCTTATGAAATTCTCTACAATTTTTATGGAATTACTTTATACCTAACGCTAATGGTTGTCTAGATATGAACTCACAAAAACGGTCCATTTTGAAAGGGGGGGGGGAGGGGGGGGGGGTATTAGATACAGATTTCACTACATTGGCTATTTGTAAACACAAAACTTCCGTGAGAATCAGACATATTAAATAAACACATGTCAAGCAATATTCGACTTAAGAGATGTGAGTAACCCGTGATTTATTTAATATATTGACTGTTTAGTTAAAAAAATTAAAAGTTTTCTAAATTGTATCCGAACTTATTTGACACGTTAAATTGTATAATATCAGTATATATACATATATTATAAAAGATAATTTAATTCTTTATAAGATTTCTAGGGTGGCTTTTTATCCAGATTAACTTTTGCTAGTTAGTATGACAAGAATTGTAGAGTATACCCCCCACTTTTCAAAATCGTCCGTTTTTGTGAGTTCATATCTGGACAACCATTAGTGTTAGGTATAAAGACTATAAAGTGAATTCATGTTGTCAGTGAGTTGTAGACAATTTTATAAGCTTTAATTATGTACTACATCTAAATTGTCTATGACGCATGGTTTTAAAGGTTTAAGCAAAAAACCAAAAACCGGGACCTTCTTTGCCTTCCCCCTCCTTGGGCTCACCTCCGGGGGATGGGGACTTTTAGTATGTTAGTCTCCTAACTAGTCTTAACCAACTTCTAAATTCAAAATTTCTGCTTTCGACTTTTCCAGCTAGACCCCTTTTCAAACATTAATTTAGCATGCTATAAGATTAGTTATTTATGCTCGTGATATTTCCTCGCACCAAATATGTGTTAATCGTTACCTCAGTAGTGGACCGGGACTTGGATTTTCTTGAAGTGCGCAAACCCAACCGGATCATCTCAGCCATTTTCATGCGTATAAGGAAAACCTTTTCTCCAATGCCAAAAGTTTTGAATTGCTGCCAGGTTTCTTTCAAACCCCACAGTTTTTCAGCCTTACGCGTGGCGTCAGCCACTAATGATTTACTTAAACCCATAAGCAGGTCCTTATCTCTTTTGGTTTCCATCCATGTTTTGCATCTTTCCAGCATGACTAGAAGCAAACAATACAATAAGCAGATAGTTCATTTATTAGATATACCATTGTTAGGTTCTGTAGCCAAAATGTCAAAAAGTTAAAGTTAGGTACCCTGATAGTTTCGTCATGTCCGTCTGTCCGTCTGTATGTCACATCCATTTTACTCGGAAACTATAGGATGTCGCAAAAACAAAGCAAGATTTGAATTTAATGGATAACTCTTTTTTTCGTTATAATATTATTTATTTATAAGAGGGTATTATCAAAATCAGCGCCATCTAGTAACGACTAGTGTACTACTAGTACTAGTACGTTATTCGTTACTAGGTGGCGCTGATTTTATCTCAAACATATTGACTCTGTTTAGGTGGCTCTGAACTAGATGGCGCTAAATACTCGGAGCCTCAAAAAGTTCTTAGGATATGGCCGTCTACTATATATTTAAGTCTATGGTATTATATAATGCGAAGTCGATGACCAAATAAATGAGATTGGTAACCAGAATAATAGATCTGCCGCCAAAATTGGACTCCACCAAATAATATCAAAATGATTCCCAAATAAAATTACTTAAAATTGCCGGAAAATTATACTGTATTTGGTATAAAACATGACTTTATGTTGATTTCTCCAAATTAACATAAAACCAAAGTAATTTCTATTTGTTTCTTCTAATGCCTTATTGAAACTGTATTATAAAACTCCTTTTATAATACAGTTTCAATTAGGCATTAGAAATCTCTTAGGAACCAACCCAGTCACGGCACTAGGAAAAACACAAATCAAAGAAAACATAATAATGACAAAATAATACATTAAATTGTTAGGAAAGTTATTCTAAGACCAATTTGCGTAGCGGAACAAGACCTGTAGCTGCCCTACAAACTGGTTAAAAGTATCCTCTCACTATACCTACCCGAGAAAACCATTAAGCTGACACTAAACATGAATGTCCCTTTAGGTTTAGATCATGCCATATCTACGCTCTCACGAGTCTCAAGTGCTTTCATTACAAAACTGTCCATTTTCCGTTAAAACACCTCAATTTTACGTGTTTGCGTATCCCGTCACCATAACGAGGCAGGGATAGATTAGGTTCGTGATTGGTTGTTAAAGGCTTATAGGTATTTTTTTCCTTAAATCCACAATTAATACATACTTAGTAAAAGAAAAGCCGACCAAAATAATCGCACGCAACTAATCGCCATGATTATGACGAATTTTTCAATTATTCTCAAGTATTGTGGTAAAAGCTATAAAAGTTTAATTAAGTTTATGGAATCCTCAACTAATACCTATACATTTAGGGTGACCAGATACAAATTTCGAAAGGCCTGACAAAATTCCTGATTTTCGGCCAAAATTCCTGATACGAGCTTGAGCTAACGGGACTCACGTTTTTTTAATACGTTGCGGCCGCCGCCGCGGCGGTGGGGGGGAAGCGGGTCGATGGGGAAATGGAAACGGATCTCAATTCTAAACCAACGTTTACTTTAAGTGTTTATTTTTAAATTTAGCAAAAGTTCTATGCTCGTAAAACGAAATTTTCACAAAGTTAACAATTTTTATTTAAATAATAGTTTACAGTGTATAGAATTTTATTGTTTAGTCTATTTGTCGAAAATTCCTGACATTTCCGTTTTCCGGCCGCATTCCTGACATATATCTAAAATTCCTGACATGTCAGGAAAATTCCTGACGTCTGGTCACCCTATATACATTAGAATGGGCTGTTAAGAAAATAAAACGGTATTATATAGGTAATAGCCGTTATACAATAAGTCTTTTTATACTCGGGGACTGTAATACTCGAATTGAGATTGTGGTGGCGGAACTACTAGCGCATACTTTTTGATAGAGCTTCTATGGTCGCATATTGTAGCATCCATAACAATCACAGAAAGGATTTCCATACAATATTGTGAAACTGTTGTCGGGCCCCGCACTGCGTGTCGCCGCCGGCACAATCCACCGGGAGATCGAACGTTACGAGATTACATAGAAGCAGTAGGTTGTGCACGGCTTTCGTCGAACTCAATTCTTACCGGCTTGCTTAAGCACTCGTATAAAAACTATTGTGTGCAAAACGGTACATAATAAGGGTTCTTAAAATTCTCGGGTCTGTTTTTACAAAATTCGACTTCGCCTGATTTTGTAACTTCGACCCTCGAATCTTAAGAACCCTCATTATGTAACTGTTGCACAAAATACTATTCTAGGGTTCTAATATATCATCTATACCTTGTGCAATCTAAGAAGCGGTTTTTGACACTGGTCATCTCAGTACATTTTATAACCTAAAATCGTATTTAGGCTATATAATTTAAAACAAAAAAAGAACCGACTTCACTTAGGATCCGCTATTCCAAGAGAAAGTGGCCGAGTTGCTGTAAAAAATAGTGAAATCACTATAGGTGTGCCTATAATAGTTGAAGAGTTCCCTCGATTTCTCCAGGATCCCGTCATCAGACCCTGACTTGGTGACAATGGGACCATCTAGGGGTTATACCTGTTCGATTAAAAAAAAATTTTTGAAAATCGGTTCACGATTCACGGAGATATGGAGTAACATACATACAAAAAACATAATAATGATAAAAAAAAAATCTGTCGAATTGAGAACCTCCTCCTTTTTTGAAGTCGGTTAAAAATATACTGAGATGACAGGTGGCAAAAACCGCTTCTTAGATTGCACAAGGTATAACTATACATGTGACAGATTTAGTACGAAGGTACCGTTTGGATAGTTTCCGAGTTATTTTCGTGAAAGAAGGCGAAAATGGGCTAAAATGAGTTTATGTTATATTTCGGTTATTTACAACCTAAGGAACATATGTGTAAAGGAATACTTAACAGTAAAATTATGATTTCTTAGTACCTTATTATGCTCACAAAGTTTAGTACTTAGGGTACTATTTGGAGGCATGACATAAAAAGCGAACAGATGTTGTGTTTTTAGGGTTCCGTAGCCAAATGGCAAAAAACGGAACCCTTATAGATTCGTCATGTCTGTCTGTCTGTCTGTCATTTTACTCGGAAACTATAAGACGTATCATTATCAATTTTTTACATAAAGTGTATTGTGTGTGCAGAAACTTAGTTTTGTAGAAAAATTGCAAAAAAAAAAGTTTCAACGGTGGGCACTCCATACCTACATGTAACTATGTGTCAAAAATTTTTTTTACCAAATATCAACATGACACATGACAGGTTTATTTGAACATTTTTGATTAAGTGGATATTTTCAGAAATAATCGCACCGAAAGACTAAAAAATTATGTCGTCCCCCCATGTAACTATTGAACCTTAAGTCCAAAAATTATAAAAAAAATCAAGAAGATACACCTTTAAATATTCTTTCGACGAAAATTATTTTGAACATTATGGAATTAGGCGTTTTTGAGTTATCTCCAAAAAACTACGTACTTAGGCAGATACGACCTTGCGATAATAATTTATTCGATAGTAGGTATACCTACGGCTGGTTTTTATGAATAATTGTACGGGACCCTTCATGCGCGAGTCCGTCCGACTCGCACTTGGCCGGTTTTTATTTTAAATACGGCTAGGATAATTATTTCATTACTGGGGTCTAAGAGCTGGCCACGTCAGATATGACATAATAATGGGAGTAATGTAACCAGTCCAGCTAGATTGCATAACCATCCTTATTTCTAGATCCGGGCATCTGGCAGCTTTTAATGGGTGATCAGAGTGACAGGCCAACAAAGTTTTTAAGTTGGAAAAAAGTAATACCGAAATAGGTAAAAACTGCTGAACTTGTGTCATTTATAGAGAACAAGTCCTATATTTTAACATTAGTACAAAAAGCATTGTGTATTATTGCGGAAACAAAAACAGTAGGTGAGTAACCAAAAATTACCTTATACATCATTTGGCACTACTTCCCCCAACCGAAACTTTTGGATATTATATAATCTATTTAATTACATAATTTTTCATAATATTGGATCAAACCAGAACTCTAGAATTAGTTTTCTTCAAGTTATTTGCATTATTTGACCCCCAGCAGTTTACAGCTGCCAGATGTCCGGATCTAGAAATAAACATAGTATAGCAAACTAACTAGAGGGGTTTCGTCGCTCTCATTATTGTGTCATATCTGACGTGGCATGCTCTCCGTCTATACAGAGTTCCATGGATCAATTTATGGTCATCATCATCATTAGTTCCACTATATCTTTACTTCTGTTCGACGTCAACGACCTTATTAAGGGAATCAACCTCATAAAAGGAAGCATATTATATACATGCCGATGTTCATTTTGTGGTGATTGCTGATGATTTTCTAAAGCTTACCAAATGCTTTCAATTTCGACTGACAATGACAATGACAACCACGTGACGTCAGATTAACAATCATGCCGTCAAGAGGCCTAGCTCTTTCGTATAAATTTTCGCATTTTTAGGGTTCCGTAACCAATATAGCAAAAAAGGAACCCTAATAGTTTTGTCATGTCCGTCTATCCGTCCGTCCGTATGTCACAGACATTTTACTCAGAAACCATATAGGACGTATCTTAATACAATAGGGGATATTACTGCAATATTCTGCCACCAGAGTACAGCACTAGCACACCGGTTAATCATAGAGTTTTTAATACATACTAGGCCTTAAACAGTTTTTTTACAAGTTATCATAGATAATTTATAACGAATAAATATGTCATTTGCGCACCAAGGCGGTTTGTTTACAAAGGGCCTATCGTGAAACAAGAGAATCGAAATTTTGACATGTGCCTCTCTATCGCTCGAATATGAAAGAGTGACAGAGAACCAGGTAACGAAATTCCTATTTTCGTGCTTCGTGGTAGGCACTATGGATGTGCTAGTGCCGCCCCCTGCGCAGAGTTTTGCGTAATATTCTCTATTGAGACCCGAGAGAATTTTATATGCCTATTTAATAACGTAGTTAAATCACAGGAAAAAATATTTTTAGATTGGGCTCACTGATGGGACACACACAATTTTTTGACTTACATAGCGTTTATTTCTGAAAATATTGATTTAATTCAAAAATTGTTTTAGGAAACCTCATGATAATTATTAATTTTCTATCGCTTGATGCACACACAGATAGAAATAATATCTTAATTCAAAACGCAAAACTCTCTTGCACGCGGTTTCTTAAAGAGAGTAATAAATACCTTAGACCAATAAACATGACTTGAGTTAAAAATATCATGATTTTTAAAAGAAGAATTAAAATTATTCAGCTTTAGCTTTACCCATTTTTAAAGCGAATAGTAATGATTTGAGTTAAGATAATAATTATTTACGGCAAAAAAGCACCAAAATTTTCCTTTAACAGTTTTATGTGTTTACGTCAAAAGCGATTAGTTCTTGGTTTGATGTTTTCAATCTACAGCTAAGAGCCAAAGCTAATTCAAAGAAGTAGCGCCAAAAGTTTGATTTGAAATTTTTAAGTTTTTAGGCAAGAGAGATTAATTTTTGCTTTGATGTTTTCAACCTACAATCAAGAGCCACAGCTATTCCAAAGAAGAAGCACATAATTTTTGCTTTGAAACATTTAAGTCTTGGACGTTAGTTACCCTGCGCATCAATAGATGTCTCTGCGTGTAGGTTAGAACACGCGAACGTCTGTTCGACGTAACTTGATGACCCTCGGCGCTTTACCCGGGCTTATTTGAGATTCACAATAGCAATCTCAGCTCTAGTTAATACGATTATAAATTGTGAGTACATAAATAATCATAATTTATATTTGTATTATCTACTTTTAGTTAAACTTCCTTTCTTGGGATTAGTCCCGAGAAACACAGTTTCTGCTACTGGCTTTTTAAGTAGTGCACTGAGACACTAAGGCGATTATCACACTGACGACGGATCCGCATGCGGCGCCGGTGTGCGAGCGAGATAGCGCTATACACATGCAGAGCGCTATCTCGCTCGCGCACCGTTGCCGCATGCGGATCCGCGCCAGTGTGATAATCACCTTAGAAAATGTTATTGTTTGTTTCAAGTAATCGATTTCATACGCCAAGAAATTTTAGATCTTGGTGTGAAAATATCAAATTTTACATCAAGTAACACATGCTCTTGAACTAATGCGTTTTCTTGTTTCCGTGGAGAAATTCAATTCTCAATTTAAACTATGAGTCTTCATCCAAGAAACAAAGTTTCTTGGCTTAAGTTCTTTATGTATTGCACTAAGACACATAAAGTTCAATTTAAAAAAAATACAATACAAAAACAAAATTCAAACGCCCTTCGTGAGAATATTAAGCTATATTAAAAAGAAGATTTTTATATCTCGGATAAAGTATTGAATTTATTAGGTTAAGTAATAAACTTTGAAACATTTTATATCTTAAAATAAAGAATTTTATTTTTTCCTTATATGGGAAACTGGATATATCTTGATTCAAATAGGTTTCTTTGGTTGAAGAGATTTTTTTCTATCTGTGCAGGCTTGATGTACGGTCGACGTCAAGAATATGTTTACACTTTTGCACCTTACTCCTTTGTAATAAGGTCCAAAAGTGTAAACATATTTTTGACGTCGACTGTACAACATGTCGATAAACAGGATGGTTTTCTTTTTGGGTCAGTGAGGGCAGCAGCTACCAGAGCCCGTGCTGCTACGTGAAAATGGTCTTAGAAGACCATCCCTCGATTTCAAATTAATGAAGGATCACATTTACACATTTTGAAATAAACACACAGGGTGCGAGAAAAAGGTAATTTTTGACCGATTTTTTTTATGCCATTCGATCCCATTCCTATCCAGTATCAATAATTTCCATGGGGCAACTTACGGTAATGTACGAAACAGCCACAAATTGAAGAAACTGTTTCCATACATTTACTATATTTTGTACTTACTCGTACTAACCATGTTTACAGCTGTCTTCTTATTTTGGAACCCTCGTCTAGTTTACATGCTCTTTTAGTCTATAATATGTCGTTTAGATATCCATACGAGTTGTTTTTAGGATTCCGTCCCTCGAAAGGAAAAAAACCGGCCAAGAGCATGTTGGGCCATGCTCAGAGTAGGGTTCCGTAAACTGAGACCATTAATTCAAAAGGTCGTTTCTTACGGGAAATTTGGCGGCGCTTAAGTCATTTTTACTTACGTCCTTTCACTATGGGTTTGATATGATAACTCAAAAACGGCTCAACCGATTTATTTCAATATAGTTTTCATTGAAGGTACTCATTATGCCTCAGTTTCATGATTTTTTTCAAAATTTTAGGACCCACGATTCAAAAGTTAGATGGGGGGGACGCCCTGTTTTAAATTTTCGGAGCGATTATTTCCGAAAGTATTAGTTTTATCCAAAAACTGTTTTAAAAGACCCTAATTCTTTTTAAAAGACCTATCCAACGATACCCTACACAAGTTGGTTGGAACGAAAAAAAATTTCGCCCCCCACGTCACGTGTATGGGAGGTACCCTAACAAAATATATTATTCGCATTTTTATTCTACCGTTTTGTCGGCTTAGTTAATGCACATATTCACACCAAATTTCAGCTTTCTAGTGCTAACGGTCATTGAGCTAGACCGCGGACGGACGGACGGACGGACGGACGGACGGACGGACGGACATGGCGAAACTATAAGGGTTCCGTTTTTGCCATTTCTGCTACGGAACCCTAAAAAGGAACCCTTATAGGTTCAGTTTGTGGTCAGTCTGTCTGTCAAGACCATTTTCCTCCATCAGGAACGCGTGGAGATATCAAGCTGAGAAACAAATAGCGTACTATAATATTAGTAAACAAATAGTGTACTACTAGTACGCTGACATTTCTCTTAAATTTTCGGTATCTTTAGGGTTCTTTGACATAGATGGCGCAATTGACTTGAGCTTCAAATAAGTTCTTAGGCTGTGGCGGTCTTATATCTCTATAGTCTCTGTTTGTAGGTAATCTCAAGGGTATCAAAACCTAAAGGCACAACAGCAATTTAAGCTTGTTATAGTTTTGTACGGAACCCTCGGTGCGCGAGTTCGACTCGCACTTGGCCGGTTTTGTTTTATGGTACAGCGACTTTTTTAATCGACTTCCTAGATTTCTAAGGAGGATCGAGATTCTTAATTCGTTGGGATCTTTGTTTTATCTATCTGGAGAAATCGAGGGAACTTTTCAAATGTTATAGGCACACCTATAGCGATTTAAGTATCTTTATTACAAGTTATTATTACAAGTTACAAGCTTTTATTTAACTCACAGTGTTTGTCAGTATGTGTGTTAGATGTTTAGGTAGAATCTTGCGAGCCAGTTTTGAACCAGTTCTTGATGTCCGATTGAGGTAAAATTATGCATACCTGCGTAACTTGGATGACAATACAATATTTTGATACCATCGAGCTGGTCTGATGATGGAGACAGGAGGTGGCCATAAGAACTCTGCCATAAAATACCCCAACCAGGTTGAGTTTAGGTTTGTTAGAAACGCCTCGATGAGTATTCCTTGATTTTCTCAAGAAAAGTACAGTCAGCCACAACATCAGAAGCTGATTTGGTACCTATTTCTCCTAACCGATACTAGAATTAGAATCGTCTTAATAAGTCGCTGTTTGGGCTCATTTGACTTGTACTGGTAACGAGTTGGGACCGGTATCACAAGATGGAGCTCATGCTGAACCCTGGGGGCACCTACTGGATCTCAGTTTTGGGGCAATATAGACTCATGCTGTTTGAGCTCATTCGACTTGTACTGACGAGGAGTTGGGACTGGTATCACAAGATGGACTTCATGCTGAACCCTGGGGGCACCTACTGCATCTCAGGTTTGGGGCAACATAGACTCATGCTGTTTGAGCTCATTCGACTTGTACTGACGAGGAGTTGGGACTGGTATCACAAGATGGTGTTCATGCTGAACCCTGGGGGCACCTACTGGATCTCAGGTTTCGGGCAACATAGACTCATGCTGTTTGAGGTCATTCGATTTGTACTGACGAAAAGTTGGGACTGGTATCACAAGATGGACTTCATGCTGAACCCTGGGGGCACCTACTGCATCTCAGGTTTGGGGCAACATAGACTCATGCTGTTTGAGCTCATTCGACTTGTACTGACGAGGAGTTGGGACTGGTATCACAAGATGGAGTTCATGCTGAACCCTGGGGGCACCTACTGGATCTCAGGTTTGGGGCAACATAGACTGATGCTGTTTGAGGTCATTCGACTTGTACTGACGAAGAGTTGGGACTGGTATCACAAGATGGACTTCATGCTGAACCCTGGGGGCACCTACTGCATCTCAGGTTTGGGGCAACATAGACTCATGCTGTTTGAGCTCATTCGACTTGTACTGACGAGGAGTTGGGACTGGTATCACAAGATGGAGTTCATGCTGAACCCTGGGGGCACCTACTGGATCTCAGGTTTGGGGCAACATAGACTCATGCTGTTTGAGGTCATTCGACTTGTACTGACGAAGAGTTGGGACTGGTATCACAAGATGGACTTCATGCTGAACCCTGGGGGCTCCTACTGGATCTCAGGTTTGGGACAACATAGACTGTTTGAGCTCATTCGACTTGTACTGACGAGGAGTTGGGACCGGTATCATTTAAGATAAATAAATAAATAAATATAAGGACAATCTTACACAAATCAACCCAGTCCCACAGTAAGCTCAATAAGGCTTGTCTTGTGGGTACTAAGCGACGATATATTATAATAGATAGATATAGATAAATACTTAAATACATAGAAAACACCCATAACTCAGGAACAAATATCTGTGATAAACACACAAATAAATGCCCCGACCAGGATTCGAACCCGGGACCTCCTGCTTCATAGGCAGGGTCACTACTAACTAGGCTAGGAGGCCGTTAAAGATGGAGTTCATGCTGAACCCTGGGGGCACCTACTGGATCTCTGGTTTGGGGCATCATAGACTTATGCTGTTTGGACTCATTCGACTTGTACTGATGAGCAGTTGGGACTGGTATCACAAGATGGAGTTCATGCTGAACCCTGGGGGCACCTACTGGATCTCGGGTTTGGGGCAACATAGACTCATGCTGTTTGAGCTTATTTGACTTGTACTGACGAAGAGTTGGGACTGGTATCACAAGATGGACTTCATGCTGAACCCTGGGGGCACCTACTGCATCTCAGGTTTGGGGCAACATAGACTCATGCTGTTTGAGCTCATTCGAGTTGTACTGACGAGGAGTTGGGACTGGTATCACAAGATGGACTTCATGCTGAACCCTGGGGGCACCTACTGGATCTCAGGTTTGGGGCAACATAGACTGTTTGAGCTCATTCGACTTGTACTGACGAGGAGTTGGGACCGGTATCATTTAAGATAAATAAATAAATAAATAAATAAATATTAGGACAATCTTACACAAATCAACCCAGTCCCACAGTAAGCTCAATAAGGCTTGTCTTGTGGGTACTAAGCGACGATATATATAATAGATAGATATAGATAAATACTTAAATACATAGAAAACACCCATAACTCAGGAACAAATATCTGTGATAAACACACAAATAAATGCCCCGACCAGGATTCGAACCCGGGACCTCCTGCTTCATAGGCAGGGTAACTACTAACTAGGCTAGGAGGCCGTTAAAGATGGAGTTCATGCTGAACCCTGGGGGCACCTACTGGATCTCTGGTTTGGGGCATCATAGACTTATGCTGTTTGGACTCATTCGACTTGTACTGATGAGCAGTTGGGACTGGTATCACAAGATGGAGTTCATGCTGAACCCTGGGGGCACCTACTGGATCTCGGGTTTGGGGCAACATAGACTCATGCTGTTTGAGCTTATTTGACTTGTACTGATGAGTAGTCGGGACCGGTATCAGAAAATATAGCTCATGATGAACCCTGGGGGTACCTACTGGATCACGGGTTTAGGACAACAAAGACTCATGCTGTTGGGCTCATTTGACTTGTACTGGTAAGCAGTCGGGACCGGTATCACGAGATAGATTTTATGCTGAACCCTGGGGGTATCTACTGGATCACGGGTTTAGGACAACAAAGACTCATGCTGTTGGGCTCATTCGACTTGTACTGGTAAGCAGTCGGGACCGGTATCACGAGATAGATTTTATGCTGAACCCTAGGGGTACCTACTGGATCTCTGGTTTAGGACATCATAGGTTCATGCTGTTTGGGCCTACTGTGACATCCGATGGGTTTATAATTTTGAATGTTCGTTTCGCGAACATTTTAGTAACGTTTTTCTGGTCTTCATGAAATTTGTTGAGGTTGTATCGGTGGTATATAATAAGAGACTTCTATGAGCTGGAATGACCAGGGGGTTCTGGAATCAGAAGGCCTAAAACAGTTTTGTTGAGGGGTTTTATTATAATCGCAAGTTCTTAATTCGAGGCGGACCACCAGTTCTGTTAGATTAGAATAGAACCATCTAAATAAATAGTATATATTTGTCAAAAGAAAATTATACGTGCATAACTATTATCGAACGAGCGAGTGCAACGACGCGAAGTTCTAACATTCAACCTCGGACACAACTGTCAGTTTGGATTTTTAGTAGCTGTTTCTCGAAATTATGAGGTCTATGTTAACTTAATTAGGCTTATTGTTTTGCAACTTTAATGTGTCATTAGGGATTTTTCCGTAACATAATGTTCCGGTCAGAAATACCATACCCGTAAGTGTTTCATCACTATTATGATAAAAAAAACTCAGCATGCCTACCTTGATGCCTATTGCCTACTTTGATATCAGGTAACACACCCAATGACCATTTCTATTAGCTAAAATTAACAAGCAATAAGAAACCGGTCAACACAGCGAAACGATGTGTTAGTCGAAATGTACAGGCTACGGAACATGTCTCTTAAAAACTAAAAACATAAAAATAAATTTAAATAAAAAACTTTTAAAAACAAGCTTTTTGTGAATGCTCTAAAAAGAGAAAATAAGCTTTTGAGTCAATCAAACTTTTTTTATAGGAATTTTGTACAATATTATGACATAAAAGCTTGTCGCGAGACTTTCCCGTGTAAAAGAGATTGCACATATTTTAGGTGAAACCATGTAGCCAAGTAATCCTATGACGGTAGTGTAAAATTAATAAAAATATGTAATGTGCCCAGCCCATTATTCATGAGTTAAAATTATAATTATCAATGTATTTCTTAAAAAACAAATTCACGTCAAGTGTTATTTACGTGTTTTGGATGTAGTATATAGTAGGTACATATAAGATAGTGCTACTTGGCGGTTTGTCATTTGTCATTGAGTTAATGAGTTGTTTTTGTTACGCTAGTTGCTTCTTTTTAATATGTCAAACGAAAGCGACACAAATGTGCAATGCAATAACAAATCACGAAGTGAATTTTGAAGTCAATAACGAGTTATATGACAATATATTGGTATGTGTCTAAGCCTGTGGTTGACCTACTGTTGTATCTGTCTGACATAGCCTGCGGCGTGGATTATAAAATTGTAAATCAAATAATTTTTAATGACAATAATTAAATGTACTCAAAGAATAAGTACTCAACATCGGACTGAATGAAACCAATGATTTTGTTATAATATTCAATATTTACATAAGGTTTCCTCGATATAAATGTGCAATCTCTTTTACACGGGAAAGTCTCGCGACAAGCTTTAATGTCATAAAATTGTACAAAATTCCTATAAAAAAAGTTTGATTGACTCAAAAGCTTATTTTCTCTTTTTAGAGCATTCACATAAAAGCTTGTTTTTAAAAGTTTTTTATTTAAATTTATTTACAGTATTAACTCGGGCATTTGCTGTTGGAAATGTGGAGTCTAAGTGAAGTCGGTTCTTTTATGTTTAAAATTATATTATAATGCCCAGTTATTACCTTTATGAAATAATTATCCCTGTTTTTTAAATTTGAGAACTGCGTCGTCCCTGATGACGTCAGTGAGTGTCCCCACAAAATGAGCCGCCAAAAATTAATAGTAATACCTTGTCCCTTATATATGTCATGGGTTAATGTTAGTATCATGTTCATGATAAAGATGCTATTTTATGTCACGCTTAAGTCTGTGCGCTATCCAGTCCACACGATAATACCTTGCCCCAATTTCACCACGCTGATAATGTGACATATGTCAGCATCGTGATTACTGACGTCACAGGCGTCCAAATACATAATTAGGGTATATTGACTATAGTGCGTTTTGGGATTAGTGTCAAGTACGCACGCCGGAAAGAAAGCGTTACCATGGGGCGGGCTGTATTCTTGTTTGCCACCAGCGTGATATTTAAAGAAAAGCTACATGTCTTATTGCTAAAACTCTTAGGGTGGGTTGCACCACGCACAATTAACAGACTCATCAACATTAAGAGTCCGGTAAACTTTTTTTCGATTTTATCAACTTTTTGACGCTATTTTGCAGTAACTAACATAACCTCTATAATTTTGTATACATATTATGAAAGATCGTTTCTTTTTGGATGGAATAAATACAACGATTTTTTAATTTTATGCTTCATATATAAATAATTCACCCTAATCTAACACCAGTTTCGTGATTTTTGCTTGGAGAGGTAAAAGAGTAAGGTTTTCATTGATTAAAATTAAGTTATACAAGTACGTCAAATATATAAATACATTGGAAAATCAGTCGCCGGAGGAATAAATGTAACAGTTTTTTTTTTCATTTTCATATAGGGCCTAGTTTAGATTTGAGCTAGTTATTAATTTAGTTTAGTATTTGTACTGTAGTACCTCTGTATATTTAGTTATGTAAATAAATGTTGAGGTTTTAATGAGAAAAAAAAATTAAGAGAGGGTATGTTTTGTTAGAGCATATTTTCTAAAAATTGCCGAAGTTTAGGTGATATTTTTGGAAAGATATTAAAGTATTTTACAAATATAATAATACAAAAATAAACTACGCTTCATGCTTTATTCAGATAATATAAAACATATTAGGGTTCATAACAAACAATAATTAAAAATCATATGACAAAATTGCATGAGTCAACATCCTCACTAAACAAGCTCTGTAAGAATCGAGTTTTAGGGTATTAAACATTAATATATATCGACCTAAAGTACTTTTTAGGGTTCCGTACCTCAAAAGGAAAAAACGGAACCCTTATAGGATCACTTTGTTGTCCGTCTGTCTGTCTGTCTGTCTGTCAAGACCATTTTTCTCAGGAAGGCGTGGAGGTATTAGTAGGTTTATGCTCCAAATTTTAGAGTTTTCGGCACTCGCAAAACCTACGGGGTACTTCCCGTGAACTCAGATACTTGAAATTTGGCACGAAGCAACGTCATATAGCATAGACAAAGGAAAAATTATAAAAAGTAGACATTTTTAGTAAAGTCATACAAAAATATATAATTTAAAATTTAAACTTACTACCTTTTTCCTCGTAAACGCGTGAAGTTATTAAGTTGAAATTCATGTCAAATACTCAAGGCTATAGGAACTTTCAGATGTAGCAAATACAAACTTTTATGTCAACGCAATCAAAAGAAATAGCAATTTAAGTTGCATATTTTGAAATTGAGTACTCTCACGAAACTCAAAACCTAAAGGGCACTTCCCGTAAACTCAGAAACTTGAAACTTGGCACGAAGAAACTTCATATAACACAGACAAAGGAAAAATTACGAAAAATAGAAATTTTTAGTAAAATCATTCAAAAAAATAATTTTAAATTTTATACTTACTACCATTTAGTTACCTCGTAAACGCGTGAAGTTATTAAATTGAAATTCATGTCAAATACTCAGGGTTATAGTACCTTCCAGATGTAGCAAAACCAAATCTTTATGTCAACGCAATCAAAATAAATAGCAATTTAAATTGCATATTTTGGAGCTGAGTACTCGCAAGAAACTCAAAACCTAAAGGGTACTTCCCGTAAACTCAGAAACTTGAAACTTGCCACGAAGAAACTTCATATAGCACAGACAAAGGAAAAATTACGAAAAGTAGACATTTTTAGTAAGTTCGTACATAAAATATTTTTATGCCACACCTGGCCATAAAGTGGCTTTTTCCGCACGCTGCGCGTACGGAAAAAGACGCTTTCTGGCCAAGTGTAGACATAAAATGATGTACACAACACGGAGGTAATAAAGAATTTTACCACCCTAGTTGTGTAATGTACTATTTTAAATTTTAAAGTTACTACCTGTTTCCTCGTAAACGCGTAGAGGTATTAAATTGAAATTCATATCATATACTCAGCTCTATAATGTCTTTCTACTGTAGCAAAACGAAACTTTCATGTCCACGCAATCATATGAAAGGTTTTTACGGAACCCTCGGTGCGCGAGTCCGACTCGCACTTGGCCGGTTTTTTTGCAATAACAAGACTTCAAGCTATCTTACCAAATGTAATTCATGCGCAATGTCATTATTAGCGATTTTCGTTTTCAAATCGTTACCGGACTCTTAAATATGGCGACGAAGCTGTCATCCCATAGAAAACTGTCAAACTTTTCCTACGAGTTTTTTTTACGATTACGTTTACGTTCACAAACAGTTTGGTGCAACCGGCCCCTAGTCTCGAAAAACACAACAACTGTCAACGAATTCAGACACTAGCCTAATCTAATTTCGAATAATATCGTAATTTTTTTAAATCGATATTGTTTTTCGTGACTATTGTCGTGGGCTCTTCCCCAAACGAATACCTATTTATTGCTATTGATTATATTTATATATGTATCAGTGGTGACGCGTCTATGGAACTCGTTTCCCGTCGACTTGCCAAACTTTTCGGCACCTAAGTTATTTTTCTACCGCTCCTGAAGACATTATAGGCCAAATTAACCTCCGGCTACCCTAAAAATAATACTGACCCACCGCCACTGATATGTATGTCAAATTTTATTTAAAAATATCACGTTGGAAGCAAACAAGCATACATCCCGCCTAATGCTAGGCGGTTACTGTAGCCGGTGGACGCCAATGACGTCAGTAATTTGGATAAGATATGTCAGAAATTGTGACAATTGTCACCGTGCTGAAAATGGTGAAATGTTTCTGCTAGCAGCTAGGTAGTTCATCGTCAAACTGCTGGTAGATATAAAATAAAATACAAACATACAATGCAGTTAATGTGAAAATTGCCACCGTGGTGAAAATAGTGAAAGGTTCCTGCTAGCAGTTAGGTAGTCCATCGTCAAGCTGCTGGTAGATATAAAATAAAATACAAACATACAATGCAGTTAATGTGAAAATTGCCACCGTGGTGAAAATGGTGAAAGGTTCCTGCTAGCAGTTAGGTAGTCCATCGTCAAGCTGCTGGTAGATATAAAATAAAATACAAACATACTATGCAGTTAATGTGAAAATTGCCACCGTGGTGAAAATGGTGAAATGTTCCTGCTAGCAGTTAGGTAGTCCATCGTCAAGCTGCTGGTAGATATAAAATTAAATACAAACATACAATGCAGTTAATGTGAAAATTGCCACCGTGTTGAAAATGGTGAAATGTTTCTGCTAGCAGTTAGGTAGTCCATCGTCAAGCTGCTGGTAGATATAAAATAAAATACAAACATACAATGCAGTTAATGTGAAAATTGCCACCGTGTTGAAAATGGTGAAATGTTCCGGCTAGCAGTTAGGTAGTCCATCGTCAAGCTGCTGGTAGATATAAAATAAAATACAAACATACAATGCAGTTAATGTGAAAATTGCCACCGTGGTGAAAATGGTGAAATGTTCCTGCTAGCAGTTAGGTAGTCCATCGTCAAGCTGCTGGTAGATATAAAATAAAATACAAACATACAATGCAGTTAATGTGAAAATTGCCACCGTGTTGAAAATGGTGAAAGGTTCCTGCTAGCAGTTAGGTAGTCCGTCGTCAAGCTGCTGGTAGATATAAAATAAAATACAAACATACAATGCAGTTAATGTGAAAATTGCCACCGTGTTGAAAATGGTGAAAGGTTCCTGCTAGCAGTTAGGTAGTCCATCGTCAAGCTGCTGGTAGATATAAAATAAAATACAAACATTCATGTAGTTAATTATTGTTTAATAATAAGAATGGTTCGATCACGTCCAAATCACGTCATAAAATCAGGCGCAAGATTACCAGAATCCAGATTCATATCCTGGTTATGACTGGTATTAGACCTGGATGAAGTCGAGTATTTATACTTATAACCAAGCGATAAATTAAGTTTTGCATCAATATTGATTGTAGGTTTCTGTTTTTCCGCGTTGTATTTATTTAAGATAAAGTTTCTTCTACTCTCCATAAGTTGGAGAGCTTGGTCTATGGTGTTCCGCCTTCTGTAGCCGCTTTTAAGGGGCACGAGGTCACACGGTTTTCCGGCAACCTGGCAGGGATGCTCATCAAATCTCGTCCAATTCAGAGGATTAAACACCACGCCGACCGATATATCAAAGTCTTTTATATCGTTGACGAAGGCATATATGCCTTCAGTTCGTTTTTGTAGCAACAATGAGTTACGAAGCATCTAAAAGAGTTAAAATTATATCATTGAGCGTTTTGGAACTCCTTGGAAGTTCTAATGTTCGGAATCCATAACATTTTTGTACATGCCTAAACTGAATAGTGAGCAGAGTTCATTCAACTCGTATAAAATAGGACACAAAGAATTTACACCTAGAATTTTTAGCTTCTAATCACGCTATTTCCGTAGGTACGTCAGCTGCTGCAACATTTCCTACGGCGCTTAACTTGTCTAACCTCAAATAATAGCGATTTTCTATCTGTACTGAATATATATTTAATCCTTAATAGGTACCTATATAGATTAAGAGTAGGCCGTTGGCAACCCAACGTCATCGAGCAGCAGAATTCGACCTATACAAGTATACAATGTGTCCCAGGGGCAAGTGATCAGCTAGTAATGGTTGAATATTCACGCGAAGTCATCGATTAAAATAGTAGATTGTATTACAAGGGAGCAAAATGACTATTAGACCGGACTCTCAGTGGAGTCCCGTTTGCAAAAATTGCGGACCTCATTCTGACTTCTGATATATATTGTATGGATCCCAGACATCCAATTAATATATGTTGCCAACCAATTATGTGGTCCCCTCTCCCCTCCCCGCCCTCACAAATAATATTAGTAAATTATAAAGATTTTTCGTTTTAATTATGGAATTTTTTATTAGCAGATTAGTACTAAAGGGACGGGGGTGGACTAAATGACAAAGAACCATGAGCGCGCGCGGCAACATGGCTTTTTATAATGTCTAGGGTATCAGATAGACGAATCACAAAACATTTCGCGGTCCGCTATTTTTGCAAACGAACATCTCATGGGAGCCTGCTCTATATATTTCGGTCGAGGGTAGCGTGTTGAATTCAGAACGAAGCGAAGGATTCCAGAATAGAATCCCGAGCGTAGCGAGGGATTCTAACGTGGAATCCTGAGCGTAGTGAGGGATTCAAGTGACCCGAGATCGAAATAATTTTGCTACCGCGTAGTACACTCCTTCTATGAGAAAAGCGAAAACAAAGGTACTAAACTAGCTATCTGCTAGAAAGAGAAGTTATATAATGTTGTCTCATTTAAATCGGTTGCAATGTTAAGGAAAATAAAAAAACGCAAAGGGATCAAAAGTCACTTTTACTCCCTGTAAATGGGCAACAAGTCGCAGAGGGATCAAAAGTCACTTTTGCTCCCTGTTAATGGGCATCAAATCGCAGAGGGATCAAAAGTCACTTCCTCTCCCTGTAAATGGGCAACATTACCCTTTTTCGAATAGTAGGGGTGAAAAAAATATTTCAGAGGTATACAACAATTGTTTTTTTTTTGCCATTACTTTTATTGTAGTGAAGTCAGCCGACTTGTTGCACTTTTTTGCGAGATTTTCTTGGTTTTGACTTTATTTTCTATTCTGTATTTGTTTTTGCATAGCCAATAATGTAACTTATTCGATTAAGTTACTAAAACTAACCAAAATAAATTACACATTTAGAAATTAAGGAACAAATTTGAAAATAAGCTAAAATAACTTTTTTATTATTGTTGCGCCGAAAATTCCGAAAATTGTCCCATACTTCGTATTTTTTTACCACCGCGATTTACAATTAAATTACATGATATTCTCTAACATACCTCAAAACAATGTTATTAGTTATTTTTAGTAATAGATTTTTAGTTTTTAGTATTTTTAAGTTAGTTTTAATTGGTTTACATAAGGTTTTTATTAATATTTAGTTTTTAATTTAGTTTTAATATAAGTATATTTCTAAGTAGTTTTAGATGCGGTTCAATAAAGTTATTATTATTAATACTTTTCGAAATATGAAGTGTTGACAGAGCCCTTCAGGCGGCCCAATAAAAGGATAGTGCAGGTAAAAAAAGTTTGCTCTCCCATTGGAATGCCATTGGAAGGTTAAGTGCTCAGGCTACAAGGGAAAATACCAACTTTTAATCATGCATTGCCCTATACAGGCCTAATATTCTGCTACTCGATACGGTAGGGTTTTCAACGGCCTATTTTCCTCTAATATAAATAATATAATGGTTACCATAATGTATTAGTATAAGAGCCCATGACACTGAACCTAGTTCGATAAGTCTTCCAGGTGATATATAAATTATTAGTCACGTCTTTACTTTGAAAAATTATAGGTTTTTTCAAACGCCCTATCGACTAAACGGGAAAAGGGACTGAATTTATTTTCAAATATATATTATTAGACTATATACTCTAGTTTATGGTACAAGCAGAAACACGATTGCTGAAAGTTGCCTCGATAGAAAAAAAAACCGAAGTTGGGTCCTTTTTCCCCTTATTTTTCTTAGCTCACGTAAACTATAAGAGATTAAGCAATATAACTAAGTTAAAAATATGGTATTCTGGTTTATCTAAAAAGTCACAGAAACAAAATTAGAAAAAACCTTATAGATTCGCTTATTTATCATAGTTTAGCCAAAAAGTCTGATCCTTAAGAGCGCTGCATCTCTTTCTTTCGTGCCCGGGAGCCATAAACGTGTCTCTTACGGATGGGCGAGGCTTGTCCGAATCGAGGAACGGCCTTAATAGGGGAACACGAAATGCCTATGCTGCAATGCAAGAAACGTGGCGGCATAATAAAAAAATTGAAATAAAATCGGTTTCTAGTACGATAAGTCTCCCAGGTTTCCTTTGTTCCTGGAAGCAGAGGAGAGGAGAGTTAGGACTATACGGTAATGCGGTGCTGCACGCCCCCGTGACAGGCCTTGTCAGTTGCTGCAGCATTATAAGGGATCGTTTTTCTTAGGTATCTTCTAGAAACCAATGCTCATCTGAAAGATCATTAATTTCTATGTAAGAAAAACCACAGCTGCCTTTCCCAAACAGTGGAGAGGGTGGTTGCAGCAGCATTGAAGGTCGCCCTCCGAGCAGTTTCATTCGGCGTTCCAATTCCACCGTTTCTATTCAATATAGTTTTCATTGGAAGTACTAATCAGACCTCACATCCATGTTTTTTTTTAAGAAACTATTAGTTATATCTTAAAACTGTATATGAAAGCCTGTACTATTTTTAAAAGACCTATCTAACGATATCCTACACGATAGGGTTAGAACCAAAAAAATCACCCCCCACTTCATGTTTAAGGGAGGTGCCCTAATAAAAAAATATATTTCCAGTTTTTATTATCCCACTTTTTCGGCGTGATTAATGCACATACTCATACGAAATATCAGCTTTATAGTGCTAATGGTTACTGAGCTAGATCTGTCCGCATGGACGTACGGACCGACGGACAGACTATTACGGAACCCTAAAAAGCGCTGGTAGCCTGGCGGTAAGACGTCTAGCTGACTTACAATCTGGAGTTCTTGGGTTCAAACCCCGGCTACCACTACCACTGAGTTTTCCAGAACTCAAGTAGGTGCGAAATGTCATTTGATATTTATCAGTCGCAACCCTTATAGTTTCGCCATGTCCGTCCGTCCGTCCGTCCGCGGTCTAGCTCAGTGACTGTTGTTAGCACTAGAACGATGATATTTGGTATGAGTATGTGCGTTAATTACGCCAACAAAATGATATAATAAAAACTGGAAAATATTTTTTATTCGGGTACCTCCCCTACACATGAGTTGGTTGTTTTTTTTGCTCCAACCTTGTCGTGTGAGGTATCGTTGGATAGTTCTTTCAAAAATAGTATAGGAATTAAAAACACTTTTTGGATAAAATGAATAGTTTCGTATAAAATAGCTCTGAAAGTTCAAAATGGGGCGTCCCCCCCCCCCCCTATCTAACTTTTGAACCGTGGGTCCAAAAATTTGAACAAAATCATGAAAGTTAGAAGAATATAGTTTTTATTGAAAGTACTCATTAAGCCTCATGAGTACTTTCAATAAAAACTATATTAAATAAAATCGGATGAGCCGTTTTTAAGTTATTACTCAAAAACGCATAGCGAAAGGTCGTATGTCGGCAAATAGTAAAATGATGTAAGCGTCGCCAAGTATCCCTTAACAAACGACCTAGTTGAACGGATGTAATGTAACAGGCCGGCAACTACGGAACCCTACACTGAGCATGGCTCGACATGCTCTTGGCCGGTTTTTTTAGATATGTTCACCGATAATTCCAATACTCGTGGTCCGATTTGAATAGGTAATTCTTTTTTTTTTGTTTGAAAAGAACTGCCTTTAAGGTGGTCTCATATTAATCTGGTCCTGTTTTGATGATGAGTTCATCATACAGAACCTCCTTCTTCTATGAAATTGAGTTCGGTTAATAATGTGAAACCATCTCCAAGGTAGTTCTTTTCAAACAAAGAAAGAATTATTCAAATCGGACCATGGGTTTCGGAGTAATCGCTGAACATCCCGCATGAAAAAATCATCATCATGATTATCAAAACAATCTTCATCACCAGGTCCACTCCATCAAATTGGTGGTTTTCGTGAAAAATTGCTTGAGTTGCTTAAGAGAACATCGAAATTACCATATTTGTGCCTTTAAAAAATGAGAAGTTCCCTCAAATCCTTAAGGATCCCATCATCAGAACAGCACCAGATTAATATGGGACCACCTTGGAGGTAAGTAATTTCTTTAAAAAAAATGGAATTATTCATTTCGGACCAATGGTCTCGGAGTAATCGGTGAACACGCATAAATAAAAACTTTTTACAAAAAAAATTAAACCGACTTCAAAAAGGATAAAATGAATCATTATATTACCAACCATAAAGCTCTATACCATGCTCTAAGTTACCAACTGATATGTTTGAAGTCGGTGCCAAGCCAAAGTTCTGGTGTGATCGGACACTTTCATATATGTAGTTTAGTCATTATATCTGTTATGGACCAAGTGATAAATAGGTCATTATACATAATGGCCGGGCATTATGAATAATGGCTAATATGAGTAGGCAATTTGATAATAACTATTCAAATAATTGAATTGCCCGGGCATTATAAATAATGCCCATCACCTATTTGGCAGAGTAATAAACCTTCGATAATAACTATTCAAATAATTAAATTGTCCGGGCTTTATACATAATGTCCATCAACTATGGGCAGAGTAATAAAAACAGAGTGAAGTATCTCCTTACTCTATTGAGCACATCGAGCTTTTTTGATGCCACGCGGCCTTCCCTTCAAGGTGACTATGGAATTGGACGTCACTGGAAATTTCGAAACCGAGGACCCCAATACTCCCTGACATCGTAAGAGTTGCGCCTTGGAACTGAGGGGCCACAGCAAATGGGGTTTTCTTAGCGGTAAATGAGCAAACTTGTGTCTTTGTGGGGTTGAATCGGACCAAGTTGTCCTTACCAGACTCCAGAAAGAGTGTTCTCGATATCAGACACAAGTTTTTCGTGACACTCTACCACACCGGAACGAACGATATTGGCACGGCCCACGGGCCGTACTACACGTAGCATAACATACATATAATGTCACCGATCATTGATATGCAGCAAAAAATACGCTGGGGATAGCAGCCACCAGCGTTTATGTCCATGCTTTCAGAGCAACCTTCGTCGACTACGACTCGTATGCTTCTGTCAGACAAAAAGCTGGCGACCCAACTGCACAGTCCCTCGGGCAGTCCGTAAGCTGGCAACTTCTACAGACACCCCGATGCCAGACCCGATCGAAAACCTTAGCTATATTAAGGCTGACTGCCAATGCCTCTCCCTGACTTAATAGCTGAAGCCAAGCGGTGAGTGAGATACACTAGAAGATCACCAGTCAAGCGACCGTGGCGAAAGCCGTATTGGTGGTCACTGATCATGTCGTGCTCTTCTAGGTATCCCAGGAGCTTCGCATTGATTATGCGCTCCATAACCTTGGCGAGAAGGGACGTTATAGCGATAGGCCTGTAATTCTACGGATCTGAACTATGACGTCTTTCATGAAGACGGTACTTGCCGATTGTGGTACGAGAGTGCGAAAAAGCGCGTCAGCACGGGACATGACTCAGAAGCACACCGTTTGAGTACCACTGCTGGTATACCGTCTGGGCCACTCGACTTTTGAACGTTTAATGATAGTAGCTCCCGACGGACATCATTTTGTACTATGAAAGCAAAAATAAAAACAAATTTGAACCAGGAACAGGAAAAGTCACATGAAATTAAAAGTGTACCATTTCATCCATGTATTTAGACTGCCATTTATTATATATTTTGTTAAAAAAAAATCCTTTCACCTCCGACCATGATTCCATTTACGCGCAACAAATTATTTTCTTTTTTTTTTCAAAACAAAACGTATGAAGATGTACATTGAAGTGGTACTAAACAGAATAAAAAAAGAAATGGCCTAATTACTTAGGTTTTATTTAGTGAATATTACTAAATTACATTTCTCAAGGGCAAAATAGTGCCAAAATTTTAAGGTCAGTTTTAATTTTTCATACGTCGGTAAGTTCATTCTTTTGTTTGAAGGAGTAAAAAATTAATTTCAAAAATAGAGTTCTTGCACTCAAATTATATGAAAATTATATCAAACTCGACCTAGCAGCTAATGGTCGCCAGAAATGTAGCACAACCTGGACCTCGGAAGCCGACCATTACCCCCCTCTTTTTTGGGAGGTATCCACCGCTCGATCTCGCGGCTAGGGAGCTTAATCAGCTCTGTTTGACCTATCAAAACAATCCTGCCAAGCGGCGTCGCCTGAGACAAAAATTCTGACTCAAATGTCTAAAGTTCCCCGGTATATTATCAAATTGCCCAATGGTCACGTAGCATTATTCATAATGACAGACAGTGTGATAAATAATGACATTTAGATGATAATTAATCAGTTTGCCTGGGCATTATAAATAATGCCCGCATTAATCACTTGGTCCATAACATATCCAAAACACCGACCCTATCCGTGAATAGTTAGTTCTTGGATTTTTTTTCGTAGGTACCTCGGGGTGGGGGGGGGGTGAATTTGTCGCGTTTTTCAGGTTTAATTTCTAAAATATCGATCCTAGGAGAAAAATGGTAAGAACCAAACTTGTAGAGAATCAAATTTTTTACAATTTTTGTTATCGCGGTTTTACTGTAAAATAAAAAATGGCCGAGTTATTCAAGAAAAACCGTTTTTCGAATATACGCAGAAGCATGATCCAGTCTATGTACTTTTTGAATTTACACTCCCAGTGACCCCGAAGGACCTACGAAAAAAATCCAAGAACTCTAAAAATATTTACTAATTTAAAAATGTTCAAACCAAACTCAATGATTTGATGAAACCTATCGATTAATGTACACAATGTTGATAATTGATAAAAAAAGTAATTGATTTGTTAGGTACCTAGGTACATGTATGTAGCCCCACCCCCCATGTTTTTTTAACAATTTTACTACAAAACTATGTAGTGGCATACAAAATACACCTTATGTTAAAATTTTATTAAGATAGGTTTTATATTTTCCAAGCATAATAGACTGTGTTATATAGGGACGGACGGACGGACATGACAAAACTACAAGGGTTCCGTTTTTGCCATTTTAGCTAAAGGGACCATAAAAAGTACTGCTTCAAATGTATTTAACATTAAATATTCAATTAGTCACATAGGATAGGTATATATTACCTATCAGTTATCACATACATATTTTTTTGGATCCACTTACTTGGTCTAAACCATATGTATTACGATTTTTAAAATTGTCGTAATATGTTCGAATCATAGATGCATATCTCGCCCGTACGACATAGACTCGTTCCCCCATTGAGAAGCTTAAATAATTTCTGAAAGCTTTCCGATAAACCCACACCGACTCTCCCTTTCGTGCGGCATCATTGAGGATTGCTTGGCTCATATCAAGTAATTTCTGTTTCTCTTCCTTTCGACCCTGCTGCAAATGACATCTATCAGGCAAAACTGTAAACCCCTATAGTATTTAGTATAATATACAAGTAAGTACTTAAAATATAATACAAATATACAATACAATCCCTGTGTAGGTTATACCCATGTTCAAAGTTTAATTTCTAATTGACATGATTACTACTTACATGATAGGAAAATAGCAAATATAACGTATCGTACACAAGTACGAGTATTCAGCATGTCTGAAATTGTAAATTAATGTTTTGCACCCAGCTTATTTTTTCTACGCTTACTTAATACCTACGGTTTTTAAGTTAACCCATGCGTATCTACTTAATAAAATTTTATGAGTATAAGCGGCGAGTGAAAATGAGATTCAAAATTTAATGATTAATTCAAAGCAATAAAGTGTTGTGCAATCCATGTGGTACGATTAGGTAGGTGTTTGTTACGCAGAATAAACTTTACGATATTACTTTTGGGCAACCGGGCTTTTTACCCGGTTTAGACCGTTTAGACCCTGCTGTATCCGAATTCCCGGTTGCCTTCATAGAAAATATGACCGGAAGTGAGATATTCAAAATGGCGGCCAAAAAAAATAACCCGTTTTATTAGCATTTCTTAAATAACTCGTAAACAGAATGGCCCCTCCAAAAAATGTTCTTCTACTTAAGTAATCCACATAAAATTCTCTGTAAAAATGGTTCTATACAATTAGTGCCCCTTGTATACAAAATAAAGCCGCAAATCGATGTACAGTTTAGCCGTTTGGCACACATATACTAGAGGCCAAAACAAAATTTTTGATCCGCAGTTCTTTAAAAAAAATCCCTTAGGAGGGGGTGCTGATTCACCATTTTTTTTGTATGAGAAAAAAAATTTTTTTTTCAAAAACCTATCGTGTTTGGTATCATATGGAAGGGCTACTTAATAGAGGCGGTTCTAAAAATATACCACATCATTACATTTCAGCCGTTTTTTTTTATTAAAACAAAAATAATTTTCAAAACATACCAAGTTGCAGCATACCATAATTTTGAAAAATAAAAAATAAATAAGTACTTAATGAAAATATTTTCAAAATTGCTTTATTGGGGTTAGATATGAGGGTATCAAGTATCATTTGTGATATATTGTACAAAAAAAAAATCTGCCATATCGTATCTGGAGGAGCCCAAACTTGGCATGTTTTGAAAATTAATTTTGTTATAATAATAAAAAAATGGCTGAAATGTAATGATGTAGTATATTTTTAGAACCGCCTCTATTAGCCCTTAAATATGATACCACACACGATAGGGTTTTGAAAAAAAAAAAATTTTTCTCATACAAAAAATGATGAATCAGCACCCCCCTCCTAAGGGATTTTTTTTAAAGAACTGCGGATCAAAAATTTTGTTTTGTCCTCTAGTATGTGTGTGCCAAATGGCTAAACTGTACATCGATTTGCGGTATCTCTGTAAAATTAGACTCGTGCAGGGTCGACTAAATTGTTTGCTGGGATCAATGTTTAAATGATATATCGAGGGAATAAGATAGACGAATTAGCTTTTTCCCGCGACTTCGTCTGCGTGGGATTAACATTCGCCATAATAAATTTATGAAACGCAGCCGCTGCGTTCAGAAATCTGATATATATTATTTAATTTTTCATTCTCTTTGAGAATTTTATATTTTACTCTAAATATCATGGTCAGGCTAAAAACATGGATCGCCTACTACTTAGTATTATACATAATTTCGAAATAGTGCAGCTAATATAATTGGAATAGAACTTCACTTACAGGTAAGTTCGTTTAATTCCTAATTATTTTCATAAATTTAGCACCTTTATAAGAATTAAGGAAACTATAGGTCTTATTTTTACTTTCCATGTTTCACTCTTATTTTGTAAATGGCCATTTGTTTCTCAATAAAAAGAATTAAATTAAAATAAGATTTCACTAAGGCGTTTCATAAATTTATTACATAACCAGACGAAGTAGCGGGAAAAAGCTAATTAGTCTATATGTTTATTGTCTATCTTATTCTAATTAAACATTGATCCCAGCAAAAAACTGTATAGAACCTTTTTTACAGAGAATTTTATGTGAATTACTTAAGTAGAAGAATATTATTTGGTAGGGGCCATTCTGTTACGAGTTATTTAAGAAAAGCTAAAAAAACGGGTTATTTTTTTGGCCGCCGTTTTGGATATCTCACTTCCGGTCATATTTTCTTTGAAGGCAACCGGCAATTCGGATACAGCAGGGTGTAAACGGTCTAAACCGGGTAAAAAGCCCGGTTGCCCAAAAGTAATATCGTTTGCCTGTCGCATCGAGAAGGAGATCGAATTTGGTGTCCAGTCTATACCTAGTCGATTTTGTTTTTAGAAAGTTTATTCTCCGTAACAAGTAACAAGCACCTACCTAATATAGACAGGGCACAAAATTTCAAAATCGCTCTCCTTTTCGATGCGACAGGCAAACAATATTACTTTTGGGCAACCGGGCTTTTTACCTGGTTTAGACTTAGCTGTATCCGAATTGCCGGTTGCCTTCAAAGAAAATTTGACCGGAAGTGAGATATTCAAGATGGCGGCCAAAAAAAATACCCATTTTTTACTGTTTCTTAAATAACTCGTAAACCGTGTCCCCTACCAAAATATGTTCTTTTACTTAAATAATTCACATAAAATTCTCTATAAAAAAGGTTTTATACAGTTTTTTGCTGGGATCAAAGTTTAATGAGATATCGAGGGTATAAGACAGCCATTAAACATATAGACTAATTAGCTTTTTCCCGCGACTTTGTCTGCGTGGGATTAACATTCGCCATAATAAATTTATGAAACACCTTAGTGAAATCTTATAGCAAATATAAATTTAACGTATATACTTTTTTACGTCTACAGTAAGCAACAATTGCATACAAAGTTTCACCCCCCTTTTCACCCCTTCAAAAGATGATTTCAGGGATAAAAACTATTTTATGTCCTTTTCCATAACTCAAACTATCATCATACCAAATTTCATCTAAATCGGTTCAGCGGTTTAAGCGTGAAGAGGTAACAGACACACTTTCGCATTTATAATATTAGTATGAAAAAATTGTGCGCATTGAGAAAAAGTTTTAAATTTTTGACCATGGATAGAGTGCCCCACGATGAATATTTTTTACTGTTGGAGGTCCGTAAAATTTTTGGACTTTCACGTCAAAATCCCCTCTGATGTGATTTGAGAGTTTTCCCTCTTCGCAGAACTTTTTTTAAATATAGATTTATATTTCTTTTCTATCAAAAATGAATTGTGCATGTCTGTTTTATACGGAAATGATACCACACAACCCCTAGCAGCCTCAACCAGAGTATTTAAAATATAATTTATCTTTAAACAGTTAGTGTGTCTGTTACCTCTTCACGCTTAAACCGCTGAACCGATTTAGTTTAAATTTGGCATGATGATAGTTTGAGTTATGAAAAAGGACATGAAATAGTTTTTATCTCAGAAATCATCTTTTGAAAGGGTGAAAAGGGGGGTGAAACTTTGTATGGAATTGTTGCTCACTGTAGACGTAAAAAAGTATGTACGTTAAATTTATATTTGCTATAAGATTTCACTAAGGTGTTTCATAAATGTATTATAGCGAATGTTAATCCCACGCAGACGGAGTCGCGGGAAAAGGGTAATTAGTTTATATATTTAAGGTCTATCTTATACCCTCGATATCTCATTAAACTTTGATCCCAGCAAAAAACTGTATAGAACCTTTTTTATAGAAAATTTTATGTGAATTATTTAACTAACAGAACATATTTTGGTAGGGGACACGGTTTACGAGTTATTTAAGAAAAAGTAAAAAATGGGTAATTTTTTTGGCCGCCATCTTGAATATCTCACTTCCGGACAAATTTTCTTTTAAGGCAACCGGCGATTCGGATACAGCAGGGTCTAAATCAGGTAAAAAGCCCGGTTGCCCAAAAGTAATATCGTTTGCTTCTCGACATGGATTTTTTGAAAAATGGAACTAGACTAATACTCGTACACATTTACGAGTTATTTAAGCTAAAAGCCCGCCATCTTGAATATCTCACTTCCGGTCACATTTTGAAGGCAACCGCCGGCAATTCGGATACAGCAGGGTCTAAATCGGGTAAAAAGCCCGGTTGCCCAAAAGTAATATCGTTTGCTTCTCGACATGGATTTTTTTGAAAAATAGTGCTTGTCTAGTACAGTTACAGACTATAATTGCTCAGCTATTGACGTAGGTATAAAATAAATCGCATCGTCCAAACTTCACCGAGACCAATGGACTATGAGATGAGCTAGCCACGTCAGATATGATATGACACAATAATGAAAGCAATTAAATCTGTTCGTTACATTACTTTGCCATCTCCATTGCTAGATCCGGGCATCTGGCAGCTTTTAATGGGTGGAGGTCAGAGTGACAGACCAACAAAATTTTTCAGTTGGAAAAAAGTGATATGTACCAATATAGGTACAAACTGCGAAATTTGTATCATTTATGAAAACAAAAACATTGTTTATAATTGCGGAAACAAAAACAGTAGGTGACTTACTATAAATTGCATAATACATCATTTGGCACTACTTTCTCCCAACAGAAACTTCTGGCAACACAATCTAATTAATTACATTATTTCCCATAATATTGCATCGCACCCAGAACTCTAGGATTTTTTTCTTCAAGTTATTCCACTCCACCACTTTACAGCTGCCAGATGTCCGGGTCAAACTAACTATAGTACATAAAAAATAACACAGTTTGGAGGCAAAATATGTACAGCAATAAAACTTTATATCTTTATTGTGCCTGGCACTAGGAATGATAGAGGACGTGGAATATATTTTTCTTAAACATGCAATGAAATGTCTTCCTTATGTGCGTCATAATAGGCTTCAAAGTATCACGTTTAGGGCGGATCAACTCCAGAGAACAGGGTCGCGTTTTATAAAGTTACAATTTACAATTTCGCTGTTTGCCTCTCTTTCTAGCACACATATTGGATAGAAAGAGAGGCAAAAAGCGAAATTGTAAATTGTAACTTTATAAAACGCGACCCAGGTAACGATTTGCATATAAAATTGAAGGCCTATTAGGCCGGGAAGTAATTTTTTTTTATTTTCCATTCCACATACGTTTGTGGCACAGGATCATGGCATTCAGCCATTTAAGGTTATAAGCGATATTTACTTTTTGGTTCATTTGACATTGTGCCACTATTTATGCATATTAAAAAAAGACAATAATCATCATTATCTTTTTTTTGTTTTTGTTTGGTTTTTGTTGTTGTTGTTGTTGTTTTTGTTGTTGTTGGTTGTTGTTGTTGTTGTTTTTTTTTGAAAATTTGGTTGTGCCGTTCTGAATTTATTCAGTCACCATATAGATTATTAATACAAGTTTACGAGTAGACTTTTGCCTTACGTATATCGGAAAAAAATTGGATAATTTTCATATTTATTTCATTGCATGTTTGAGAAAATCACTATACATACCTCGGCGTGAAAAGGGGTTGCCAGCCTCGTAACTATATCTATATATATAACTCAGCCGGTAACCCCCTACTTCCCGGCCTCTGTAGTAATGTACTATTTGTTACATTAGAACAATAGTACATTACTAACAGAAGCTGGGAAGTAGGGGGTTGCCGGCTGAGTTATATAGACGGCCGAGTGTAGCGAGGCCGGAAAGTTACGAGGCTGGCAACCCCTTTTCACGCCGAGGTATGTGTAGTGCTTTTCTCAAACATGCAATGAAATAAATATGAAAATTATCCAATTTTTTTTCCGACATACGTAAGGCAAAAGTCTACTCGTAAACTTGTATTAATAATGTATATGGTGAGTATAGTTTGAATCTTTATGGTGACCGAATAAATTCAGAACGTTACAAAAAAAAATAAAAAAAAAATTTGCTAAAAAGAAATTTGCAAAAAAAATTTTGCTTGCTAATAAATATTTTGAAAAAAAAAACAAAAAATTTTTGGAAAAAATAATATTATGATGATTATTGTTTTTTTTTTGTGGCAGAATGTCAAATGAACCAAAAAGTAAATATCGCTTATAACCTTAAATGGCTGAATGCCATGATCCTGTGCCACAAACATATGTGGAATGGAAATTTAAAAAAAATTACTTCCCGGCCTAGGCCTTCAATTTTATATGAACATCGTTACCTGTTCTCTGGAGTTGATCCGCCCTAAACGTGATACTTTGAAGCCTATTATGACGCACATAACGAAGACATTTCATTGCATGTTTGAGAAAAAAACATTGCGTGTTATTTCGGAAATAGAAACAGTAGACGAATAACTAAGAATTACATTATACGTCGTTTTGGACTACTTTCCCCCATCGATGGCAATGAGTCGAGCGAGCATCGAGCGTGCACGCTCGGAGCGAGCGTGCGTTTGGTGGCGTGGCCGAGGCGTAAGGGCATGGGGCGAGGTAGGCAAAGGGCGGAGCAACCGCGCCCCTTACATCTGCTCTCCCTGTTTCACATTTAGCTATCGATTAGACCTCCGACTCCGACCGAGGAGCCTCCGCTGGAGTGACAGTAAGCTAATAAATATTATATTATAGAATTTATAAATTATAAAACGTTTTTTGCAATAAAGTCCCTAAGTTGTACTTTTGTGTAGACTGTGTTAACACCTACACAGAGGTATAATTAAGGTCGAAATATATTATGTTGTTATCTTCGTACTATTTTGCTACGCCCTAGTAGGGTGACACATGACTTTACTTATATAGTTTAAGATCTGTAATATCATGGTTGCAATGAATAAATGATTAATGAATTAGACATCAAAGTAATAGGTTTGTCTTACATGCCTATTACGTGTCGTATCTCTTAAATCACATCTTAAATAGTGTAGGTTTTACGTAAGTACGTACCTATTATTGAAATGAAAATTAATATTAAGATTAAGAATTTACTTATTTAATTTTATTGTACATCAGAAAACTACCTAATGCCATCACCATCACCGTAAAGCATTTTCTATATATACTAGTTAGCCTTAGGGAAAAATAGAGAAGATTGCACATACATCTAACAAAGTTATCATAGTAGGGTTTTGTCTCAGTACAAATGCGAAAAAAATTGTGCGCATCGAGAAAAAGTTGTGAATTTTTGACCATAGATATAGTGAGCAAAGATGAATATTTTTTAGTATTGGCGGTCTGTAAAATTTTTGGACCTTCACGTCATAATCGGGGGTCCCGTGCAATATGTTATTACTCTCTGGTTAAGACTGCTAGGGGTTGTTTGGTATCGTTTCCGTGTAAAACAGACATGCAGAATTCATTTCTGATATTAAAAATGTAAAATTTCGTATTAAAAAAAAAGTTGTGCCGCGAGGAAAAACACAATTTTATTTTTATTTTTTTAGAACGTCATATAACTAATATATATCCTTTATTTCAAACAATAAAAAATATTATAAAGAAGCATATTTAATATAGATTATAGAAACATATACATTTTATACACCTTTAATACAAAAAACTTCTGGTTTTTTTTTTTACTTAAGTTGAGTAACGGAAAACAGACGTCGCGTCGTTTGAATTGTGACGGTTTATGTTAAAGTTAAGGAGGAAAAATATGTTTTTATTTATTGTATTTTTTTATTTCTGCATTTTGTGAAGTTATTATGAATAAAATTTACTAATAACAAGCAATACATGCATTTTAAGGTCAATACGCTACGGATGTTCACGTTCACATTGATTATCGATACTTACTATGGAGAAAACATATACACCACGAAGCAAACATTTTTTTTCGCGTAGTTTTTGTATACTATAAGCCTAAAAATTGTATATATTTAGAAACTACATTAAATATGCTCCTTTATAATATTTATTATTATAAGAAAAAAAAAATGATATATATTAGTTATATGACGTTCTAAAAAAAATAAAAAATTGTGTTTTTCCTCGCCACACAACTTTTTTTTTAAATAAGAAATTTTACATTTTTAATATCACAAATGAATTCCGCATGTCTGTTTTACACGGAAATGATACCACACAACCCCTAGCAGCCTTAACCATAGAGTAATAACGTATTTCACAGGACCCCTGATTTTGACGTGAAGGTCCAAAATTTTTACGGACCTCCAATACTAAAAAATATTTATCGTGGGCCATTCTATCCATGGTCAAAAATTCACAACTTTTTCTCGATGCGCACAATTTTTACAAATTCGAGCTCTGCTATCAGTTTAAGCCTTTGATATTCAACCAACCGGACTGGCCAAGGCCATGTCTGGCAATTTCTATACAAAAAAGTCTGCCGATTTTTGCGGGGGAGGGGAACGTCAAATGTATGCGAAACGTCAAAATAGCCACGTCAACTAAACGTCAGTCCATACAATGAGTGTGACGTTATATTACCACTGAGGGCCTACCGCGAAGATCGAAAATCGATACAACGATGGCCCCGTCTCTATCGCTCTTGCATATAGAAACGTATTGCAAACCTCATTTAACTAAATCATCTTTTGTCCTTATCTGTCACATTGACAGTTGTGTTTGCTAGAAACAGACAGAATACATTTTAACTACATGAGGTTTGATTTGAAACACGTTTATGAATAAGCGGGCTAGCCTATAACCGCGAAGCACTTCGTTCATCGAATCGTCTATTGGCATCACTCTCTTTCGTATATGCAAGAGCGATAGAGACGGGACCATCGTTTTGTCGATTTTCGAACTTCGCGGTTTTAGGCCTGGTCATACATTTTCGGCAGAGGGGAACGCCTGTCAATGGCTGCTCTGCTTGGTTTAAAGCTCTAAGGTTTAAGCTATTACGAAGAAAAATATGAGTAGATGGGTTAGTTTTTGATAGACTGCGAATTATAAATCATTAAATAAACTCATTTTTTTAATCAGTGGTGTAGTTTACCACTGATGTGATAAAAATGAGAAAAACGCAAATACATATACCTACTAGGGTTTGCTCCCGGGAAATACCGGAACCGAAAGTACCGGGAATTCCCGGGATTTCGAGTCGTGTAAAGAACCGGGACTGGAAAATAAAAATCCCGGTACTTTCGGGATTTTCGGGAAAAATATTTTATACCTTTTTTGGGTTCATTTATTCTTCGGAGTTCAAATATTTCATCGTCAAACTTTTTTTGTAGCCATTGGATCCCATTCATATCCAGGATCAAAAGCTTGTATGGGACCAAAACAAATTCCGGCTAAAAGTGCCACAAATCGAGGAATTTTTTTCCATACATTTTGTATTTAAATGAAAACTTTAATTTTTCACGTGCTGTTTTTTATGCCAATCGATTCCATTCCTATCCATTATCAATAGTTTCCTTAGGGCTAACTAACGATAATGTACTAAAAAGCCACATATTAAAGTTTTTTTTTTTATACATTTACTATAGAGAAAAAGGACTATATAGGAAAGACATGGACTATCTTGACGCGCGAGAGGCAAAGGATTGACGCTTTGGAGATGTGGTGCTGGAGGCGCATGTTAAGGATACCCTGGACCGCCCGGCGCACCAACAAGTCAATCCTTTCGCAGCTAAAAATCAGAACCCGACTATCCACGATATGCCAGCAGCGAATTCTGGCCTATTTCGGCCATATAGTGAGAAAGGGAGATGAGAGCCTCGAAAAACTAATAGTAGTTGGAAACACGGAGGGACACCGAAGATACAAATCTCCTAATAGATGGACAGATCAAGTAAAGGACTCATCTTCCTCAAAACTTTACGCTGTTGTACAGAACGCCATGGACAGAAGCCGATGGAGACGTTTCATACACGCAAAGTACAGATCATCCGGTGATGACCACGATCCTCAGTCATGAGGGAACGACCGAAGAGAGAGAGACTATAGAGAAAAAGTGAATTTACATTTTTCTATCACGCAGACACACGCGTTTAAGGACCATAATAATTTATGATATCATTAGTATCATTACAGTAAAAGCATTAAAAATATCAAAAAACAAGGATTTTAAAGCAGTAAGTGGATGTTAAATTGTTCTTCAATTTGTGACTTTTTGGTACATTACCGTAAGTAGCACTCCTAGTGCTTGAAGATGGAGACCTAGGCTCTCCGAAACATGTCGCAAGACGTGACTAAAGTGCCGTGAGTGTAACCGTGTTATTTTATAATGTTAATATGTCTCACGAAAGTTTAAATTTAATACATTACCGTAAGTTGATCCTATAGAAACTATTGATCGATTGACATAAAAAAATTGCATGTGAAAAGTTAAAGTTTTCTTTTTTATACCAAATATATGGGGAAAGGTTTTCTTGATTAGTGGCTTTTCTAACCGGATTTTTTTTGGTTCCATACAAGCTTTTGATCCTGGATAAGAATAGGATCAAAAGGCATAAAAAAAAGTTCGTCAAAAACGATCTTTTTTTCGCACCCTGTATGTTTTTTCTAAAATCTGTAAACGCCAATCTTCATAAATTTGAAATCGAGGGAAGGTCTTCTAAGGCCATTTTCGCGTAGCAGCACGGGATCTGGTAGCTGCCCTCAGCGCCAGGTAGCTTGACGCCTGGCGGGCGACCGCCGTGACCACGGCCGCCGTTTGGACGGCCCGCGTTTATTTAACACATTACGCGATGAAATTTTTACGACCAAAATCAACGGCAGAGGTTATAGAAGATTTTTCCCGAAAGTACCGAAATTACCGGGAAATCCCGGTTCCATTATTGGCTAGTACCGAAAATCCCGGTTCTACAAAACAGTACCGGTACTGCATACCCTAGTGGAGTCTAAGTGAAGTCGGTTCTTTTATGTTTAAAATTATATTATAATGCCCAGTTATTACCTTTATGAAATAATTATCCCTGTTTTTAAAATTTGAGAACTGCGTCGTCCCTGATGACGTCAGTGAGTGTCCCCACAAAATGAGCCGCCAAAAATTAATAGTAATACCTTGTCCCTTATATATGTCATGGGTTAATGTTAGTATCATGTTCATGATAAAGATGCTATTTTATGTCACGCTTAAGTCTGTGCGCTATCCAGTCCACACGATAATACCTTGTCCCAATTTCACCACGCTGACAATGTGACATATGTCAGCATCGTGATTACTGACGTCACAGGCGTCCAAATACATAATTAGGGTATATTGACTATAGTGCGTTTTGGGATTAGTGTCAAGTACGCACGCCGGAAAGAAAGCGTTACCATGGGGCGGGCTGTATTCTTGTTTGCCACCAGCGTGATATTTAAAGAAAAGCTACATGTCTTATTGCTAAAACTCTTAGGGTGGGTTGCACCACGCACAATTAACAGACTCATCAACATTAAGAGTCCGGTAAACTTTTTTTCGATTTTATCAACTTTTTGACGCTATTTTGCAGTAACTAACATAACCTCTATAATTTTGTATACATATTATGAAAGATCGTTTCTTTTTGGATGGAATAAATACAACGATTTTTTAATTTTATGCTTCATATATAAATAATTCACCCTAATCTAACACCAGTTTCGTGATTTTTGCTTGGAGAGGTAAAAGAGTAAGGTTTTCAAGTACGTCAAATATATAAATACATTGGAAAATCAGTCGCCGGAGGAATAAATGTAACAGTTTTTTTTTTTCATTTTCATATAGGGCCTAGTTTAGATTTGAGCTAGTTATTAATTTAGTTTAGTATTTGTACTGTAGTACCTCTGTATATTTAGTTATGTAAATAAATGTTGAGGTTTTCATGAGAAAAAAAAATTAAGAGAGGGTATGTTTTGTTAGAGCATATTTTCTAAAAATTGCCGAAGTTTAGGTGATATTTTTGGAAAGATATTAAAGTATTTTACAAATATAATAATACAAAATTAAACTACGCTTCATGCTTTATTCAGATAATGTAAAACATATTAGGGTTCATAACAAACAATAATTAAAAATCATATGACAAAATTGCATGAGTCAACGTCCTCACTAAACAAGCTCTGTACACTGAGAAAAATTTCGCCTCACAACGTAGGTACAACAATAGCGTTGTCGATGTTTTATTGTTGGAGAGACAAAAGACTTTGCTGGCGCATTTAAGTTAATTTATATACAGACACAATGTGTTTATTGTCAGGCGGATTGTTGTGCCGCACACAACATTATTTTTGTCAAATTTCAAATGACAAAACTTTATTGCTACAATAACAAAAACACATTGTGAGTTCATCAACGTATAACATTGTTAAAATTTTACAAAGTTCAACATAAATACATTGACAATATATACTTTGAGGTGGCGACAACGTACAAAACCCTGCATTTGTCAAATTTAATATGACAATTTTTTATTGCTATGGTAACAAAAATACTTTGTGAATACATTAACATATAACATTGTCTGAATTTCACAAAGTTCAACGTAAAGAAACTGACAACGTTCATTCAGCAATACTTTGTGAGTTCATCAACGTATAACATTGTCCAAGTTTCACAAAGTTCAACATAAAGACACTGACAATGTATACTTTGAGGAGGCGACAACGTACAAAACCCTGCATTTGTCAAATTTAAAATGACAAAATTTTATTGCTACAGTAACAAAAATACTTTGTGAGTACATTAACGTATAACCTTGTCTGAATTTCGCAAAGTTCAACATAAAGAAACTGACAACGTTCATTCAGCAATACTTTGTGAGTTCATCAACGTATAACATTGTCCAAATTTCACAAAGTTCAACATAAAGACACTGACAATGTATACTTTGAGGAGGCGACAACGTACAAAACCCTGCATTTGTCAAATTTAAAATGACAAAATTTTATTGCTACAGTAACAAAAATACTTTGTGAGTACATTAACGTATAAGCTTGTCTGAATTTCACAAAGTTCAACATAAAGACACTGACAATGTATACTTTGAGGAGGCGACAACGTACAAAACCCTGCAGTTGTCAAATTTAAAATGACAAAATTTTATTGCTACAGTAACAAAAATACTTTGTGAGTACATTAACGTATAACCTTATCTGAATTTCACAAAGTTCAACATAAAGAAACTGACAACGTTCATTCAGCAATACTTTGTGAGTTCATCAACGTATAACATTGTCCAAATTTCACAAAGTTCAACATAAAGACACTGACAATGTATACTTTGAGGTGGCGACAACGTACAAAACCCTGCATCTGTCTAATTTAAAATGACAAAATGTTATTGCTACAGTAACAAAAATACTTTGTGAGTAAATTAACGTATAACATTGTCTGAATTTCACAAAGTTCAACGTAAAGAAACTGACAACGTTGATTTGCGGGGTATCAATGAAGACGGGGGGGGGGGGGGGGGAGGTGTAACTTTGTTACAACGCAAATGTTTTGATTTTGTTTCTCTTCAGATACGTACGGAAGTGGTTGTACATGTGAGTCGTGCTAAGTTAGGTGAATGTTGTGTCAACAATGGACTTAAATTAGTTTTTAGACAGTGTCGGGCTGACGCATTTGAAGCAGCGTATGTCGGGTAAGTTATTTTAAAGGTATTTATTTACTTACATAATACAGTGCTTATTAAATCGGCAGTGCTTTGATTGCCACATTGCTACAGTGACAAAGCTCTGCTGTCAAAAAGACGACATTTCTGTTGTCAGAGTGACAACAATAGATGTGCACGGCCAGACACATTGCCACAGTGACAAAACTCTGATGTCAAAAAGACAACATTTCTGTTGTCAGAGTGACAACAATAGATGTGCACGGTCAGACACATTGCTACAGTGACAAAACTCTGATGTCAAAAAGACAACATTTCTGTTGTCAGAGTGACAACAATAGATGTGCACGGTCAGACACATTGCTACATTGACAAAACTCTGATGTCAAAAAGACAACATTTCTGTTGTCAGAGTGACAACACTAGATGTGCATGGTCGGACACATTGCTACAGTGACAAAACTCTGCTGTCAAAAAGACAACATTTCTGTTGACAGATTGACAACATTATATTTATGTTTGACAAAACATGTTTTGTCTTTTTGACAACGTTGTCATTACAAATTAACGTTGTAGATTCGACAATGTTCAAAATTGTTGCGAAATTGACAACGTTGTACACTTTGTCATTTGAAAATTAAAATTTGTGTTTTCAACAACGTTTCAAGGTGTTGCGGAATGTTGTTTTATTGACAATATTCTGGGTGACAATAAAAACGTTGACTCAATAGCAAAGTAACAATGTGGGTTGTGTGGCAGCAAAGTTTTATTGTTAGATTGACAGGATTTTTCGCTCAGTGTAAGAATCGAGTTTTAGGGTATTAAACATTAATATATATCGACCTAAAGTACTTTTTAGGGTTCCGTACCTCAAAAGGAAAAAACGGAACCCTTATAGGATCACTTTGTTGTCCGTCTGTCTGTCTGTCTGTCTGTCAAGACCATTTTTCTCAGGAAGGCGTGGAGGTATTAGTAGGTTTATGCTCCAAATTTTAGAGTTTTCGGCACTCGCAAAACCTACGGGGTACTTCCCGTGAACTCAGATACTTGAAATTTGGCACGAAGCAACGTCATATAGCATAGACAAAGGAAAAATTATAAAAAGTAGACATTTTTAGTAAAGTCATACAAAAATATATAATTTAAAATTTTTCCTCGTAAACGCGTGAAGTTGTTAAGTTGAAATTCATGTCAAATACTCAAGGCTATAGGAACTTTCAGATGTAGCAAATACAAACTTTTATGTCAACGCAATCAAAAGAAATAGCAATTTAAGACGAGGACTCAAAAGAACATGTACCTCGATTTGGGCGGAGCAATCATCGCGTAGCCCCACCTCCTTGCGAACTCGGTCACTACGCACTTCGCTCAGATAGAGGTTCGCAGAAAGTTCACTCGGAACAAATTAGATCTCGATATTTTTTGCAGTAGGAGAATCTGCTTTGCGAGACGGTAATTTTTAAACTGAATTTGATTTCGTTTTTGTGAACGATGTTACTTTTTATTGTAAATTACGTACAGTCGACATCAGATATATTATATGGGAGCGCCCAAGGTGGTCAGAAATATATGTACAACGCCTGTATTGTCAAAGCGATAAAGTGCATGTACAAATATTTTTGAGTACACTGTCCGCTTCTATACATTTGATGGCGACTGTACCTCCTAAGTGAAAGGTACAAATGAGCACATTTTATAATCATAACATGTCGAGCCATGCTCAATGTAAATAAAGGTTCCATAATAACCGGTCCGTCACAAAACTCACAAAACACCCAATCAAAAGGTCGTTTTATATATGATATTTTGCGGTACTTAAGTCCTTTTAACATGAGTTTTTGAGCTAGAATTCAAAAACGGCTTAACCGATTTTATGCAATATATCTATACTTTATATCCGAACATGTACTTTATCGCCTTTAATTTTGAGGTCTTGTTCAGATATTTGTGACTACCTTGGCCGATTGCATATATTTGATGGCGACTGTACTATTATTAATGTAATATGCAATGAATGCGTAAGCGCCGACCGCCAAATGGTACCTTTGCCAAAATAATGTCAGAAATATAGTACTAATCGAACGAGCGGAGCGCAAGCGAAGCGAGTTCTTACAAACCACTTCTAGCTACTTATACTGGGACGTCTCGGCTAGGGTATGCAGTACCGGTACTGTTTTGTAGAACCGGGATTTTCGGTACTAGCCAATAATGGAACCGGGATTTCCCGGTAATTTCGGTACTTTCGGGAAAAATCTTCTATAACCTCTGCCGTTGATTTTGGTCGTAAAAATTTCATCGCGTAATGTGTTAAATAAACGCGGGCCGTCCAAACGGCGGCCGTGGTCACGGCGGTCGCCCGCCAGGCGTCAAGCTACCTGGCGCTGAGGGCAGCTACCAGATCCCGTGCTGCTACGCGAAAATGGCCTTAGAAGACCTTCCCTCGATTTCAAATTTATGAAGATTGGCGTTTACAGATTTTAGAAAAAACATACAGGGTGCGAAAAAAAGATCGTTTTTGACGAACTTTTTTTTATGCCTTTTGATCCTATTCTTATCCAGGATCAAAAGCTTGTATGGAACCAAAAAAAATCCGGTTAGAAAAGCCACTAATCAAGAAAACCTTTCCCCATATATTTGGTATAAAAAAGAAAACTTTAACTTTTCACATGCAATTTTTTTATGTCAATCGATCAATAGTTTCTATAGGATCAACTTACGGTAATGTATTAAATTTAAACTTTCGTGAGACATATTAACATTATAAAATAACACGGTTACACTCACGGCACTTTAGTCACGTCTTGCGACATGTTTCGGAGAGCCTAGGTCTCCATCTTCAAGCACTAGGAGTGCTACTTACGGTAATGTACCAAAAAGTCACAAATTGAAGAACAATTTAACATACACTTACTGCTTTAAAATCCTTGTTTTTTGATATTTTTAATGCTTTTACTGTAATGATACTAATGATATCATAAATTATTATGGTCCTTAAACGCGTGTGTCTGCGTGATAGAAAAATGTAAATTCACTTTTTCTCTATAGTCTCTCTCTCTTCGGTCGTTCCCTCATGACTGAGGATCGTGGTCATCACCGGATGATCTGTACTTTGCGTGTATGAAACGTCTCCATCGGCTTCTGTCCATGGCGTTCTGTACAACAGCGTAAAGTTTTGAGGAAGATGAGTCCTTTACTTGATCTGTCCATCTATTAGGAGATTTGTATCTTCGGTGTCCCTCCGTGTTTCCAACTACTATTAGTTTTTCGAGGCTCTCATCTCCCTTTCTCACTATATGGCCGAAATAGGCCAGAATTCGCTGCTGGCATATCGTGGATAGTCGGGTTCTGATTTTTAGCTGCGAAAGGATTGACTTGTTGGTGCGCCGGGCGGTCCAGGGTATCCTTAACATGCGCCTCCAGCACCACATCTCCAAAGCGTCAATCCTTTGCCTCTCGCGCGTCAAGATAGTCCATGTCTTTCCTATATAGTCCTTTTTCTCTATAGTAAATGTATAAAAAAAAAAACTTTAATATGTGGCTTTTTAGTACATTATCGTTAGTTAGCCCTAAGGAAACTATTGATAATGGATAGGAATGGAATCGATTGGCATAAAAAACAGCACGTGAAAAATTAAAGTTTTCATTTAAATACAAAATGTATGGAAAAAAATTCCTCGATTTGTGGCACTTTTAGCCGGAATTTGTTTTGGCCCCATACAAGCTTTTGATCCTGGATATGAATGGGATCCAATGGCTACAAAAAAAAGTTTGACGATGAAATATTTGAACTCCGAAGAATAAATGAACCCAAAAAAGGTATAAAATATTTTTCCCGAAAATCCCGAAAGTACCGGGATTTTTATTTTCCAGTCCCGGTTCTTTACACGACTCGAAATCCCGGGAATTCCCGGTACTTTCGGTTCCGGTATTTCCCGGGAGCAAACCCTAATACCTACCACTGAGTTGAGACTAATTTTTGAAATGTGAAACGAACTTATAACCGAATGCTGTGATTGAACTTTTAGAGACCTAACCGAAAATGTTGTACGTACATACCTACTGACACTGAGGTACCTACGAAAGAAAAATACTTAACCGGTAAAGTATGCTTACTTTGCCATCTCTAGATTAGATAGATAGATAGATAGTTTATTAATCAAAAAGTATACATGAAGATTATCCAGGCATTTTTATTTATAGGTAATTATGAGGGAGCTAAAAAATAGAACGTGTAATATTACAAAAAACACAACACTATAAAAAGTTTAGGAATAATAGAAGTGTATCAGTGATAAGATCATGCTAGGAGATAGATAGATAGATACTTGACCGGCGCCGGAGTGCGGGCGGGTAGGTTGGGGTCTGTGCACCCTTGATAACGCTCGCTTCGGTCCGCCATTTACATTTAAATTGAACCCGCAGGGGCTGCACCGGATAATTTCCAAATGGATTAACCGTGTTCCGGACGTGCCGCCTACCCGCTTTCCCACTAAGGTGCAGATAAAAGCGTTTTCAAAAGAAAATTGGAATAGGTAGGTATATGTTTACAATGTATAAGTTCAGAGATCGGAATAGGTAGAGTATTTTTACCTAAACTTTGTAGAACAGTGACGAGAGTCGGAGACTCCCTTAGGTCTATATTTTTTTGTGCGGGATATCCCGTATTTGTATCCCGCATGTTTTAAAAACACACTGGTAAACTAACTTATTCACAATTTTTTTATTAAAAAGGTACATGGAATGTTATGAATAAGTTAGTTAACCAGTCTGTTTTTAAAACATGCGGGACACAAATGTAGTACGGAAACAAATGTACTACTTTACACGTACCCCGTTTTGTGACCCGTCCCGGTACGTGTTTTTTCGGAAACGTATTAATATCCGAGTATCCGTCATCATCATCATCATCATCATTAGTATCAAATGGCCGCCATCTTGAATTTCTTTGTTTTTCATCCGTTCGCGTTGAAAATTGATATTTGAGGACCTTAAATTAAGGCTTCTTAATACAAAACTTTATCCGATCGGTTCGAAACTCGATATCCGAGGATCTTTAAGGCCCCTTAATACGAATTTGAAGTAGAAATTGCAGAAACTGGCCGCCATCTTGAATTTCTTTGTTTTTGATCCGATCAAGTTAAAAATTGATATCTGAGGATCCACCAGGCCCCTTAATACGAATCTGAAGTCAAAATTGCAAAAACTGGCTGCCATCTTGAATTTCTTTGTTTCTGATCCGTTCGTTTTGAAAATCAATATCTGAGTATCTTAAAGGCCTCTTAATACGAAACTGAAGTCAAAATTGCATAAACTGAGCGCCATCTTGAATTTCTTCATTTTTTATTTGATCAAGTTGAAATTCGATATCTTTGGATCCGCCGCGTCCCTTAATTCGAATCTAAGGTCAAAATTGCAAAAAATAGCGGCCATCTTGAATTTATTTGTTTTTCATCCGTTCGCGTTGAAAATTGATATTTGAGGACCTTAAATTAAGGCTTCTTAATACAAAACTTTATCCGATCGGTTCGAAACTCGATATCCGAGGATCTTTAAGGCCCCTTAATACGAATTTGAAGTAGAAATTGCAGAAACTGGCCGCCATCTTGAATTTCTTTGTTTTTGATCCGATCAAGTTAAAAATTGATATCTGAGGATCCGCCAGGCCCCCTAATACGAATCTGAGGTCAAAATTGCAAAAACTGGACGCCATTTTGAATTTCGTTGTTTTTGATCGGTTCGTGTTGAAAATCGATATTTGAGGATCGGCCAGGTCCATATACATGAATCTAAAGTCAAAATTGCAAAAAATCGGCGCCATCTTGAATTTCTTTGTTTTTGATCCGATCAAGTTAAAAATCGATATCTGAGGATCCACCAGGCCCCTTAATACGAATCTGAAGTCAAAATTGCAAAAACTGGCTGCCATCTTGAATTTCTTTGTTTCTGATCCGTTCGTTTTGAAAATCAATATCTGAGTATCTTAAAGGCCTCTTAATACGAAACTGAAGTCAAAATTGCATAAACTGAGCGCCATCTTGAATTTCTTCATTTTTTATTTGATCAAGTTGAAATTCGATATCTTTGGATCCGCCGCGTCCCTTAATTCGAATCTAAGGTCAAAATTGCAAAAAAATAGCGGCCATCTTGTATTTCTTTGTTTTTGAAGCGTTTGTGTTGAAAATCGATATCTGAGAATCCACTGGGCTCTTTAACAAGAATCTGAAGTCAAAATTGCTAAAACTGGGTGCCATCTTGAATTTCTTTGTTTCTGATCCGTTCGTTTTGAAAATCGATATCTGAGTATATTAAAAGCCTTTTAATACGAAACTGAAGTCAAAATTGCAAAAAATGAGCGCCATCTTGAATTTCTTCATTTATTCTCCGATCAAATTAAAAAACGATATCTTTGGATCCCCCACGTGACCCACGTCCCTTAATTCCAATCTAATCTCGAAATTGCAAAAAATAGCGGCCAACTTGTATTTCTTTGTTTTTGGTGCGTTTGTGTTGAAAATCGATATCTGAGAATCCAATGGGCTATTTAACAAGAATCTGAAGTCAAAATTGTAAAAACTGGGTGCCATCATGAATTTCTTTGTTTCTGATCCGTTCGTTTTGGAAATCAATATCTGAGTATATTAACGGCCTCTTAATACGAAACTAAAGACAAAATTGCAAAAAATGAGCCCCATTATATTTCTTTATTTTTTATTTGATCACGTTAAAAATCGATATCTCTGGATCCGTCACACCCCTTAATACGAATCTAAAGATCGGATAATAAATGAAAAAAATTCAAGATGGCGCTAATTTTTTACAATTTTGACTTCAGATTCTTGTTAAATAGCCCATTGGATTCTCAGATATCGATTTTCAACACAAACGCATCAAAAACAAAGAAATACAAGTTGGCCGCTATTTTTTGCAATTTCGACATTAGATTGGAATTAAGGGACGTGGGTCACGTGGGGGATCCAAAGATATCGTTTTTTAATTTGATCGGATAATAAATGAAGAAATTCAAGATGGCGCTCATTTTTTGCAATTTTGACTTCAGTTTCGTATTAAAAGGCTTTTAATATACTCAGATATCGATTTCCAAAACGAACGGATCAGAAACAAAGAAATTCAAGATGGCACCCAGTTTTAGCAATTTTGACTTCAGATTCTTGTTAAAGAGCCCAGTGGATTCTCAGATATCGATTTTCAACACAAACGCTTCAAAAACAAAGAAATACAAGATGGCCGCTATTTTTTGCAATTTTGACCTTAGATTCAAATTAAGGGACGCGGCGGATCCAAAGATATCGAATTTCAACTTGATCAAATAAAAAATGAAGAAATTCAAGATGGCGCTCAGTTTATGCAATTTTGACTTCAGTTTCGTATTAAGAGGCCTTTAAGATACTCAGATATTGATTTTCAAAACGAACGGATCAGAAACAAATAAATTCAAGATGGCGGCCAGTTTTTGCAATTTTGACTTCAGATTCGTATTAAGGGGCCTGGTGGATCCTCCGATATCGATTTTTAACTTGATCGGATCAAAAACAAAGAAATTCAAGATGGCGCCGATTTTTTGCAATTTTGACCTCACATTCGTATTAGGGGGCCTGCCGGATCCTCAAATATCGATTTTTAACTTGATCGAATAAAAAATAAAGAAATTCAAGATGGTGGCCAGTTTTTGCAATTTTGGCTTCAGATTCGTATTAAGGGGCCTGGTGGATCCTCCGATATCGATTTTTAACTTGATCGGATCAAAAACAAAGAAATTCAAGATGGCGCCGATTTTTTACAATTTTGACTTTAGATTCATGTATATGGACCTGGCCGATCTTCAGATATCGATTTTCAACACGAACGGATCAAAAACAACGGAATTCAAAATGGCGTCCAGTTTTTGCAATTTTGACCTCACATTCGTATTAGGGGGCCTGCCGGATCCTCAAATATCGATTTTTAACTTGATCGAATAAAAAATAAAGAAATTCAAGATGGCAGCCAGTTTTTGCAATTTTGGCTTCAGATTCGTATTAAGGGGCCTGGTGGATCCTCCGATATCGATTTTTAACTTGATCGGATCAAAAACAAAGAAATTCAAGATGGCGCCGATTTTTTGCAATTTTGACTTTAGATTTATGTATATGGACCTGGCCGATCCTCAAATATCGATTTTCAACACGAACCGATCAAAAACAACGAAATTCAAAATGGCGTCCAGTTTTTGCAATTTTGACCTCAGATTCGTATTAGGGGGCCTGGCGGATCCTCAGATATCAATTTTTAACTTGATCGGATCAAAAACGAAGAAATTCAAGATGGCGGCCAGTTTCTGCAATTTCTACTTCAAATTCGTATTAAGGGGCCTTAAAGATCCTCGGATATCGAGTTTCGAACCGATCGGATAAAGTTTTGTATTAAGAAGCCTTAATTTAAGGTCCTCAAATATCAATTTTCAACGCGAACGGATGAAAAACAAAGAAATTCAAGATGGCGGCCATTTGATACTGATGATGATGATGATGATGATGATGACAGATACTCGGATATTAATACGTTTCCGAAAAAACACGTACCGGGACGGGTCACAAAACGGGGTACGTGTAAAGTAGTACATTTGTTTCCGTACTACATTTGTATCCCGCATGTTTTAAAAACAGACTGGTTAACTAACTTATTCATAACATTCCATGTACCTTTTTAATAAAAATTTTGTGAATAAGTTAGTTTACCAGTGTGTTTTTAAAACATGCGGGATACAAATACGGGATATCCCGCACAAAAAAATATAGACCTAAGGGAGTCTCCGACTCTCGTCACTGTTCTACAAAGTTTAGGTAAAAATACTCTACCTATTCCGATCTCTAAGTATTGTTGAATAACTTTATTTTACTAACCTATCTAGTAATAGTACCTACGAGGGTGGTTCTATAAGTTCCCGGAGTGGGACATCAGGTGAAAGATTACCGTAAAATAAACGTGTTTATCTTGGAATATAATTATATACTTAGCCTTTTCTTAGCAAAATAAACTAGAAACAGTCAGCATGCTGTATGCTGTACTTTCAATGAAGCAAAAAAATACTTGAGCCCGACGGAAAGGCCGACCTGATTGAATTCTTAAAGGATATTTTTTATCAAAAATCAAAATAGCGAGGTTCACCATGTAAAAAATTAAGTTAGGTAATCCATTTCCGCACAACCTGTGTCATTCAATTCAGTGTAGGTACACGTCGTAAGAACACGCTCGGGGCCCTGAAAAAACAGTAATCCACGTCTCAGTTTACCCAGCCGCTTCTGGATGAGTTGCTATGGCTTCCGTGAATAAGCTAGCATATCATCATCTAACTATTACATGAGAAGATTTGGTCAAAGTGGTCAAACAGCCAATTACTTTCTACGGTCTTCCCTCTCGCAAATTAGCCCTCACGAGCTATGAAGCCGTGTTTGCTTTTGCCTTGAACTTCTTCAGTAAGCTGCACCTACACATTTTTTTCTTTTGATTCAATACATGAACTAATCTGATCTGGCTTAATACATATTGACAAATACTAGTACGGGCGGCGACCGTAGGATCTGCTACGTAACGTGATACAAAGATAAGCCCCATGGCACATGTTCATAAAAGTAATGCTGAGTTCCGGAAAAATAGTTAAAAAAAAATAGAATTGGCCGAATGCACAAAAAGTACTACTTCCGGTTTAAAAAATGGATAGTATTTACCTACGTCATTTGGCAAAACAAATTATGAAAAATCATATGAATTTTCAAAATTTATTTTGACTAGGAATATGACTTGACTGTAAGTATATTTATAGCCATAAAAAATGAACACGAGACTTTAGTTTCACAGTTCAATTGTATCTAAATAAGCACGTGCACTTCTCCTGCTTAATTAATTAATAAATGACTATTATAGGAACCTACAGAATACAACCGATTATATCTTTCGCATCCGGTATAGGCGACAAGCTGTCTGCTGGCATTCATGAAAAAAGCCATAACATTAAGCTTTTTCAACATTCAAAGCGAGCTAGTAATATTGTCATCTTAAAACAAACAACGTTTAATACGAGTTCGAATGTAAAACTTGAACTCTATTTTTCATATAGTTAAAGTGTCTCCGACGCAAAAAGGATTTGGTAGACATTTAATTTATGGCCATAAGACATGCCGGGGCGGACGGTAGCGCTTCGAATGTCACACATCATTAATCTGGCCCTTCAACGACATTTCTCAAATGAAACACTGATGTGTTTCAATGGGGCAGCCCAGATTGCATCCATTTCACATTATTTCTTGTTCTAGGCAAGGAACGTCGGCTTCCATTAAATAAGAAGTATTCAATCGAGTATTACTTATATCGTTTTTCTAAACCTTTTCAATGCGTCGGCTTGCCAACGAAACTCAAAACCAAATTTCGGTATGGTTAAAATTAGAGTAAGCACTTCCAAACTATGACTACATATATACTACATACTTGAGTGTTAACAAGGCACACAATACAAAGCAGGGATGGCACGAATGTCGTTTTTCTCACCTTGAGTCCTATATTAATGATCAATAGGAGTCAAGTGATACCGTCGTTTTCACTTCCTGTGGATGACCATGGGCCGAGTCAGTGCGGTCAAAACAGGATGTGTTCTACCAACATTCGCATTCGAAAAATATTCGCATCATTTGATGCGAATGCGAATGTTGATACGAATGTCAAAAATGATGCGAATATTCGCATTATACGAATGCGAATGCGAATATTCGTGACATCCCTGTATACAAGTAGTTTACGTCAAAGTGTTTAATTGTGATCAAATTCAAAATGTGATAGCTGTGTAGGTACCTACTGTCCATCTTCCGTAGTGACTCAGCAGAGTGATATGGATTTTATTTTTTCAATTGTGAAATCTAACGTGATTTTCATGGAAGACTTTAATGGTCATATAAAACAGATGCCCGAGGCACTCAAATATTTGATTCACTTATGGACTTTAACCTAGTTTCGCTGACCGATCGCAGTCACACAAGGATACGCCTTGTGAATGGAGCATTAACAGGAGTCCTCTCCAGATGTTACTATAGTATCACCTGATATATGTTTGGCACTTAATTGGCATGTTATGAAGGAGTCATTAGGGAGTGATCACCTAATAATTAAAATATCCACATGTGTTAATTCTAGTGCCAAGCATATAAGAAGGAGAAATTATAAAGCGGCTCAGTGGGATGAGTACAGATTATATCTTGAAAATATATTTAATGATTTGTCTTTGCCTGAATCTCCTCAAGAAGCATATAATCTCTTGTTAGATTTAATAAATAAGGCAGCCGAGCCGATCTTTTCATCCCCTTTTTAAAATTTAATAATAATCCTGCAAAAACATTTCAACCAAAGCCTTACTGGAATCAGTCCTTATCCAAAGCCGTTGCCGAACGGCGATTAGCGCTCTCTTTGTTTAGACGGAATTCTACTCCACTAAATCTTGAGAACCTTCAGGCAAAGATAAGAGACGCTCAGAGACTAATTAGAAAGCATAAAAATGAGGGGTGGCATCAATTTTGTAACTTATTAAGCGAGTCATCGTCAGCATCTGAAGTCTGGTCTCGAATGAAATGGCGCAAAGGCTACAGGACTCCTCAGCCTCATGTTAGTGTAGAGAAAGCGCACAATCTCCTTTGTTCTCTAACACCAGATTACGTAGCTCCGCGGACACCAGAGATTGAGTCATGTAGCACGGCCATAGACGAGCCATTTACCATACAAGAATTGGAGTCGTGTATTAAATCAAAAGATACTGCACCTGGTAGTGACGGTATATCATTTTCAATGATTAATAACCTTCCTATGAATGGTAAACTATTACTGCTATCGGTGTATAATAAATTCTACTTATTAGGTTTTGTCCCCGCTCAGTGGAGAGAAATTAGTGTAGTTCCAATACCTAAACCTGGAAGAGACCCCTCCTCTGACTCTGCTCTCCGACCGATCTCGTTAATTTCTTGTATTTGTAAAATATTTCATTCTGTAATCAATAGGCGATTGGAATGGTTTTTAGAAAAAAATTGTATGTTCGCTGAAGAAACAGTCGGCTTTAGGAAGTGTCGATCATCTTTTGATAACTTTAGTAACTTAGTGAGTCGAATACAAACTGGATTTTCAAAAAAATATGGTTACTTTAGGGACTTTCATAGATATTGACAATGCATATACTAGTAATAGTGATAGCACTAGGTCACGCAGATCGACTGGTCGAGGGTTAGCTCAAGGAGACCCTACTTCGCCACTGCTTTTTAATGTTTATACTATGCATATTCAAAATTCACTTACAGGTGTATTCTTTTCACAATACGCAGATGATTACATTTTATATGTTACAAAGAAATCTATCGCGGAGGCTGAAGATATATTGCAAAAGTCTCTGAATGTATTTAACAAATGTCTAAACAATCTTGGTCTTGAAATATCTACATCTAAAACAAAGTTATGTTTATTTAAAAAAGGTATTAATAGAGAACATGTAAACATTTAAATAAATAATTGTAATTTAGAATTAGTTAAGTGTGTTAAATATTTGGGATTGTGGTTGGATCGTTCTCTTAAGTGGGAAAAACATATTAACGAAATAACACAGAAGGTTCAGAAATATTGCATAATTTTAAAAGTTTTAGTCGGACCGGGATGGGGTGTCCATCCAAAACATCTTAGGAAACTATACTTTGCAATAATTCGTAGCAGAATAGATTATGCGTCTTTTTTATACGATGACAGTTGCAATTCCAATTTGTATAAACTCGACAGAATTCAAAATCAAGCAATGAGGACTATAGGCGGATTTATCAAATCTACACCTATACACGCAATGGAATCTGAATTGTGTGTACAGCCCTTATACATTCGTCGCTTTTATTTGGCTTCCAAGTTTTGGTTAAAATCTAGATCTTTTGAGAATAATATAACTATTAAACTCTTAGATGTTTTAAATAACGACATTCAAACACGTGATACATTGTGAAATAAAAAACCTCTTCTACTTACTGTACATAACAAGTATAAATCAACTACTATACATGCCAGTAACATATTGGAAATGTTTACATTGGACCGATGGGTTAATTCAATCGATATTACTAAATCTTTTAGGTTTAACATAGCGTCTAGGTATCACTAAATCTAAGCGTGAATATAGCAAAAATGTTTTAAAAACTACCGTAGATGATTTCTTGTTAACACATTATTCCGAATACCATTGTATATATACAGATGGCTCTAAAGAAGGATGCAACTTAGGCGCTGCATTCTATGACCCTCAATTAAACATATTAATGAAGTTACACATAAAGTACAATATGTCCATTATGCATGCTGAGCTGGTTGCCATTGCCGAGGCCTTATCCCACATTCAGAATTTAGATTGCAATAAGATTGTTATACTGTCGGATTGTAAAAGTGCGCTCCAACATGTTGCTCGATGCACTTCAAATATTCGAGGTCTCCCGATCGCTTACACCATTTTAAATTTTATTGAAAAGCTGCAATCAAAGGGTAAGACCGTAATATAGCAATGGATCCCATCTCATGTGGGTATAATCGGCAATGAAACCGTGGACACTATAGCGAGGCAGGCCTGTGAGGATGGTGTAGAATGTAATACGTTACCATATTACTCCGATTGTATTATTTTCGCCAAACAGTGGACATATATTTTATGGAAAGAATATTTTGATGAGAGATCTAAAGAAAAGGCCATTTGGTATAAGACGATCCAACCTCATCCTCTAATGAGGCCATGGATAGATTGTCCTCTTAGCAGACAAGACTGTGTGTTACTAATGAGACTTCGTTCAGGTCATATCCCATTAAACAAATTTGGTTTTTTGATGAAAAAAGTTCCTTCTCCTAATTGTGATGAATGTAATATTAATATCCATTGAGTAACAGGAGATGACATCCCTAACAAAATTTTTCAGCCATGAGTTTAAGTGATCGGCACTTAAAGTCCATACATTCGCTCTTGAAACACTGACATGATGCTAAGCAACTGACAGCTGTCAACGGCCAAACATGCAGCACAAAATTTGTTCTAGATGTCCATGTGTAACCCCTGTTTGAGTTAGATATCCGTTAGTCCACGTGCTGTTTGTAGGGAGTAGCTATCTCCTTATAAAAAGCCTAACCTCACCGTACAACGTCCAGCTCTTGGAGCGACTTCGACATTGGCAAAATTGTCCCAATATTGTGGACAGAATGCCATATTTTAAAAATTGAATTGAATAATTGTTCTAGATGTCACATCTAGTAGGTTCTACCTACATAATAAATCAATGTTAATATCCTAGAAGATGTGTACCATGTTATCATGGAATGTGTCCGGAACGAAGCTGCCCGTGTACAACTAGCTTATTCCAAGAATTGTCATGCTATCTCTCATGTGGGAGGCTGCAATAGCGCTCTGGCCGCCCCTTTATCGGACACGGCCGCAGCGCTACTGCAGCTTGTTAGAAATTAACGCTGTTGTAAATAGATATTAGATAAGGTTAGATGTAGGATATTCATGTTTTGTTGTTTCTATATTCGGTGACAAGCTCTTCAATAAAGAGAAAAAAAAAACTGTGACGTCACTATCGTGTTGACGCCACCACATCGCGGCGACTGTAGACCTCTTTAAAAGGGTATAAGTACGGGCGGCGATATGAGGCCCTACCGCGAAGTTCTAAAATCGACAAAACGATGGTACCGTCTCTATCGCTCTTGCATATACGAAAGAGAGTGATGGAAATAGACGATTCGATGAACGAAGTGCTTCGCAGTTATAGGCCGAGGGCCTACCGCGAAGTTCGAAAATCGACAAAATGATGGTCCCGTCTCTACCGCTCTTGCATCGGGGGGTTCATCTCCACGAAATTACAGCTACGGGTCACCACATACCTAGCGGTTTTCCTCGCGGAATTAGCGGAAGTAGCGGAAATTCATAGACAAAATGCTTAATTTGTCTATGGTAGCGGAAATTTGTCTATGGCTTCCATACAAAAAATCTGCTACCATAGACAAATTTCCGCTAGCATAGATAAATTTCCGCTACTTCCGCTAATTCCGCGAGGATAACCGCTAGGTATGTGGTGACCCTACCATAGTGCTGGAGCCGCGCATACAAGAAATTTATCAAAAAAATTACCGTTTTTCTTCCATATAGCGTTGTAGAACCCGTCTCGGAGATCACGAAAACATAAGTCTTAAAGGTCTTAAATGGCCACAAGTAGGTATGGTGTCAAGTTGAAAATACAATTTTTTGGCCTAAATTTATCAACGAGCCGGACGCTCCAAATTTTGACACATGATTTAGCCCGCATCAAGTAGCCTACATACCAATTTTAAGACCATTCTGGTGGGCGCATAAGATTTTAAGACCAGTTGAAGTTACAATTTTTTGGCCTAAATTTATCAACGAGCCGGACGCTTCAAATTTTGACAGTAGTTAAAGGGCCCAGTCAACAAACCAAATCCCAATTTTAAGACCATTCTGGTGGGCGCATAAGATTTTAAGACCATTTTAAGAAATAGTCGATTTCATAGAAAAGATATCAAATTATTGTAAATTCGCTTTAAAAATCAATTAACTGTCACAAACACAACTGCATATTCATATTTAAGTGTCTCGTAACTAAAAATGCCGTAAAAGTATACCGCAATAACTCAAAAACTGGAGAAATTCGTCTTAGCAGTACTTTAGTCACGGAGGTCTTAAATCACGAAAAATATTGTTCATTTTAAACTTAATGGCACAAAATATGATTTAAAAAGCCAGACGTAATGCCTATAGGCCACGCTATAGGCATTTTCTACCAGTCGCTCATAACTTTAAACTGATAAGCGTCAAGTTAGATGCATTGACAATATATTACTGACAGTAAAAAATACATAAATTTATTTTAAATTCTACCGTTCCAAATGTTGATTAACGGTTTAGCCCATTGCAAATAACCTACATACCCATTTTAAGACAAATCCGGTAGGCGCATAAGATTTAAGACCAGTTGAAATTGCAATTTTTCGGCCTAAATTTATCAACGAGCCGGACCCTCCTCATTTTTACAGTTGTTAAAGGACCCATTCAACAAACCGAATTCCAATATTAAGACTATTCTGGTGGGCGCATAAGATTTTAAGACCATTTTAAGAAATAGACGATTTCATAGAAAAAGTAGCAAATATTGTAAATTCGCTTTAAACATTATTAGGGTTATGAGTGACTGTTAGAAAACGCCTATAAGCATTACGTCCGATTTTCTGTAACAAGATTTGTGCCATTAAGTTAAAAATGAAAAATGAATTTTGTGATTCAAAACACCTTGACTTAAGTACAAAATACCCTGACTTAAGTACTGCTATGACGAATTTTCCAATTTTTTGACTTATGTAGTATACTATTCTCGTTTTGTCGATTTTCGAACTTCGCGGTAGGCCCTCAGGCCTATAACCGCGAAGTACCTACGTGCAAGAGCGTTATGGCGCCTCTACATGATGGGCCATCATAGGGACGCAGCTATACGACGGAACGAGATGGCAATATCGTTAGCTCCCTCTAACGCATAGCTGCGTCCCTATGATAGCCCATCATGTAGAGGCGCCATTAGAGACGGGGCCATCGTTATGTCGATTTTCGGTAGGCCCTCTGCTACGTAACGTGATACAAAGATAAGCCGCCGATAGATATAGCACCCATAGATCTGACACGGAACCAGGGGGGTACAACTCAAAGTAAATCTGTCAAAAAATTTGAGTTTGACACGACGTATCCGATACGTTTGCATAAGTGCGAAAAAGAACTTGTCATGCGTTAAGAAGGGACAACATGATTCGTGACGTTACGTGACATTACAGTGGTCTCTCTGTTATACTATTATTTACTCTGTGACGGAACTAATAATACCAAGATTGAACGGGATAGTCTAAGGCCACAATTAGACTATCATTTTTAAATGATCATACATATAGGACTCATTTATAAATGAAGAACCTATGGTAGTGTAATAACAATAAATGATTCATAATGGATCATTTATTGTTATTACACTATCATAGGTTCTTCATTTATAAATGAGTCCTATATGTATCATCATTTAAAAATGATAGTCTAATTGCGGCCTTAGTCCTTATCATAGACTCACCCTTGTGATTATTGCTTACTTCCATGAGGGCCTAAGTACAATAGAAACGTTTATCACCCTCCACCGCTCTTTGAAGGGTAACAATGAAACCGACTAAATTATGTAGGCTAGCTACAGTATGCTATCAGCCATCTTGAAATGCGTTTCCAAATTAGTCGCGTTGTGTGTGTTCTATCCCTTACGGTGATACGGGTGTTTCAGCTCTATGAGATACTTGCTTTTTGGCCCCATGGCACATTCATAAAAGTGCTGCTAAGTTCAGGAGTATCACTTCCGGTTTACAAAATGAATGGTATTTACCTACGTCATTGGATATAAAGATGACACTTGTGGCAACAAATAGTAATTTATTTTTAGTATCACTTCCGGTTTACAAAATGGATGGTATTTAAAGCGGTATTAGACATTGCAACCTGCAGGGCCCAATCTGTTGTGTACCCTGCCTCTTCCTACCCCTCCTTCAGCTCCCTACAGGCCCTACCTTCAATTACACCTTCCAACCTGACAGATTGGGCCCTGCAGGTTGCAATGTGTAATACCCTCAAAGCAAGCATTAGGGTCGCCACACACCTAGCGGTTTTCCTCGCGGAATTACCGGAAGTAGCGGAAATTCATAGACAAATTAAGCATTTAGTCTATGAATTTCCTCTACTTCCGGTAATTTGTCTATGGCTTCCATACAAAAAATCTGCTACCATAGACAAATTTCCGCTACCATAGACAAATTTCCGCTACTTCCGGTAATTCCGCGAGGAAAACCGCTAGGTGTGTGGCGACCCTTAAAGGTGCCCTTACACGGGCGATTTTTCGGGCAATTATTGCCCGGCGATACGTTGCCGAAAGTAGTGGAGCAATATGGAGCAATTAATTGAGCAATACGAGGCAATTTCTAGATATTGCGGCAATTATTTCGGCAATCATTTCCCGTATTGCTCCATTCATTTCCGTGTTGCTCTATATTGCCGACTACAATTGCCGGTATATCCAGACGATTGGAAAATTCAAGGCAATTTGTATTTCTATCCCGTACGCACATATATGCATGTCCCATTCTTTTTCTAGTAGGGCGAGCGCGGTCCGGGCGTAGGGGGAGGGGAAACGGCGCGATCGCCGGTCGGGCGTGGGTGAAGCGACCAGTTGGTACAGTGCAAGGGGAGGGGAAACGGCGCGGTCGTATTGCTCCACTGTATTTCTCGTGTATGAACGTATTGCCTAGTTTCCCGAGTTGCTGCTATATGGGGCAATTCGAATGGAGCCAGAATGGCGCCATACTGGAGCAATAATTGCCCCATATTGAGCAATATTTCGAATTGCTTGAAATTGCTCGATATGGCCGTGACGTCAAAATTGCGGCAATTCGGCAATTTCTATCGCCCGTATAAGAGCACCTTAACTAGAGACCGCACACGTGTACCCCCGTATGGGATAGATATATAGATGCCCATAATCACTTCTACAGCATAAAACAGAACAATTTACCAATCTTTTCCTTAGCCGACACAACTTTCTAGGAAAACTAACAGCTTTTCTCGTAGCAATCACGGAAATTCTTGAAGAAATCGCGCATTATATCTGTTTGTTACCCTCCACTGCTAGAAGTAACGCGTGGAGGGTAATAGAAACTATGACAAGGACCAACGATAATAGCACCTCTCTGCCGTATCTATTGAAAGTGTAATAAGACCATCCCGTTCTATCTTGGTATTATTAGTTCCGTGTCAGATCTATGGGTGGTATATCTATGGTAATACCGCTTTTACCTACGTCATTGGATATAAAGATGACACTTGTGGCAACAAATAGTAATTTATTTTTAGATATAGGCTCAAAACACACCTAGCGGAATTTTGGCAGTAATGTATGGAGCTTTGTCGATGGTAACTTAAATTTATCTATGGCCTCCATACATTACTGCGTCCATTCCGCTAGGTGTGTTTTTTAGGCCACATACTTCCTCAATTCAAGTCAGAGAGAGGGCCTACCGCGAAGTTCAAAAATCAACAAAACGATGATCCCGTCTCTATCGCTCTTGCTTATAGAGAGTGATGGAAATATTCGATTCGATGAACGAAGTGCTTCGCGGTTTAGGCCGGTGTATTTTGCCCGTTATTGAGAAGCAGGGTACATGACAGATTGGGCCCTAGAAATTGCAATGTCTAATACCGGTTTAAACTATTAGGGTCACCACACACCGAGCGGAATTCCTCGTGGAATTAGCGGAAGTAGCGGAAATTTGTCTATAGTAGCAGAAATTTGTCTATGGTAGCGGAAATTCGTCTATGGCTTCCATACAAAAAAATTGTCTATGGTAGCGGAAATTTGTCTATGAATTCCATACAAAAAATCTGCTACCATAGACAAATTTCCGCTACTATAGACAAATTTCCGCTACTTCCGCTAATTCCGCGAGGAAAACCGCTAGGTGTGTGGTGACCCTAATTCCGCGAGGAAAACCGCTAGGTGTGTTGTGACCCTTACTGCCTCCATTCCGCTGATTTGAGCCTTACATTTTCCAATCTGTCAGTTTGGACCCTAGAAATTGCAATGTCTAATACCGGCTTTAGGGTCACCACATACCTAGCGGTTTTCCTCGCGGAATTACCGGATGTAGCGGAAATTCATAGACAAAATGCTTAATTTGTCTATGGTAGAGGAAATTTGTCTATGGCTTCCATACAAAAAATCTGCTACCATAGACAAATTTCCGCTACCATAGACAAATTTCCGCTACTTCCGGTAATTCATAGACAAATTAAGCATTTTGTCTATGAATTTCCTCTACTTCCGGTAATTTGTCTATGGCTTCCATACAAACAATCTGCTACCATAGACAAATTTCCGCTACCATAGACAAATTTCCGCTACTTCCGGTAATTCCGCGAGGAAAACCGCTAGGTGTGTGGCGACCCTACTTTAGGCCAATACCCTGAAGTGCGTTGCGTACGTTTTGTTTACATTTTCAGTAGATCCGTTGTCAACCAAATTATTACTGAAAAATTAATTAGAATGAATTCATATCACTATATTGTCTAGAATTTTCGATTCGATTGCTGCTATAAACAAGCACTAAAAATGAGGACGGTTCCGAAATGGGTTAACAAAATACACGAAGCCGATAAAATAGAATTTTCGAGGTATGAAAACGGTTTACTACATTGTAAGTATATACTCATGCTGTAGTACGTAATATAAAAGCTAATTATGGTTAAATTTGCAGTGTCCATACAATATGCTACAGTCCAGATGGTACTCAAGTGGTGATTGGCGCTGGTGAAAAAGTTATGGTCTACGATCCTAGAGATGGGTCATTGGTCCAATTGCTTCAGGCCCACAAAGGCGCGGTGCACGCAGTCTCTTATTGCGGCGACGGGAAGAAATTTGCAAGCGGCAGTGCTGACAAAAACGTTATCATATGGACGTCTAAAATGGAAGGGGTGCTCAAATATTCGTAAGTTCATGCAGCCTCTCTCTCCTTGTCTTGTGCTAAAAATAATCGTGTCAGTAAGCTACTGTAGGTACCCATGCTGTTCACTCTTAGAGCATTCATCTAAGTGTTCACCATGTCTATATTTTATTATAATTAAATATATATTATGTGCAATCTTACACAAATTGACCTAATCTCACAGTAAGCTCAGTGAGGCTTGTGTTGTAGGTACTAGATGATATTATATAATAGACAGATATAGATAAATACATAGAAATCATCCATATACATACAAATTTCTGTGACAAGCACACTAACTAACAAATGCCCTTACCAGAATTCGATCCCTGAACCTCCTGCTTCATAGGCAGTGTCACTACTGACTGGGCTAGGAGGCTGTTAAATTATACTATGTATAAACCTTGTATGGTAATTGAAATGAAATAAGTGGTATCTTCCTTTTTAAACAGGCATAGTGAAGCAATTCAATGTCTAGCCTATAATCCTGTCACATATCACTTGGCATCCTGTGCTCTCTCTGACTTTGCATTCTGGTCAGCGGAAGTCAAGGCAGTGCAGAAGTACAGAGTGACGGGACGCATCACAAGCTGCGCTTGGTCACCCAATGGGCAATACTTAGCTGTTGGACTAGCTATAGGAGCTGTTTCAATACGAGATAAAGTGAGTGTTTTTGAGTTTATTTAATTATTTCATGAATGACTAGTTTACAATAGAGCATGAATTAATTATTCCTTGTTGCTATGTTATAGGTTGGTGATGAGATAAAAAGGATAACAAGGGAAGCAGCTGTGTGGGCAGTAAATTTCACTAAAACATGTCTTCTTGTCTCAGATTGGAATGAAACATTGTCTTTTTATAATGTACAGGGACAACAAATACTTAAAGAAAGGAACATAGGTATATAAATAATTGAATAAAAATTGCTTTCAGGCAATTGATTGAATGAATTACAAAAATATAAAAAGAATTAATTCCTTTTTAAAATTTAGAAATTCATTTTGATAAGGATCAAACAAGGACTAAGGGTTTATTGTGTTACAAAGGAATAACCTTAAAATGTTAATTGTAATTATCCAGCCAAAGCTGAAAAAATTATACTTTGTATACCAAGGATTTATAGTTCAAATATTACTTGAAAGCAGGTGGATTTTAATAATTTAAGTGTGTCTCACTGGTGCTCTTTATGTTATGTAGAATTCCATAAATATGATCATCAGATAAACTCGATATGTTTCGTGATTCTGGATGCCATGGGTGGTTATGACAATTTTATGAAATGATTACAGGCATAGCACCACTATCACTGTCAATGCTTGGAGAGTTAATATTAATTGGGGGAGTTGGAGGCTGGGCAGTGCTTACTTCAGAGGGTGTACCTATAATCAACACACCACAAGAATGGGTGTGGTCCATCACACCGTCACCTTCCCTTGCTACACTTGTAAGTACTCACTATCCATCTATACTAGCTTTTGTAGCACCCGTCTTGAGACAAGTCTCGAGACAGGCATGAATAACAAGTTTTACAATGGGTGCCCTATTTACATCCCCTGCCCGCTCCTTCCTCTGTCCTTTAGCTGTCTAGCCTTCATAATGTCATGCTTTCAGGCTGATAATGAGTTGTATGATGTGAGCATTATAAGCTTACTTATTTGTCTATACCCAGCTGGAGATGGCGGGAGAATCTGGAAGCATTCAAAGGCAAAGGCGATTGGCAGGAGATGGTTAGGGACAAAGACAAGTGGAAATTCAAGAGGTAGGCCTTTGTCCCAGTGGGATGCTCCAACAGTTTATTTAAAAAAAGCCTTTATTAATGAAGTTAAGATTGACTGATAAAGTGAAGTTAATATACTACTTAGGTACAATGCCAACTTGTCCCTTGATGTAGACCTCCTCGAAAACCTTCATTATTGTACTGTCCTTTGCCGTCCTTATCCAGGCCCCTATCCTCCAAACTTTTTTAGGACATCTGACCATCTCTACTTTTGTAATCTGCTTTTTCTAGTGTATCTTGGGCACCGCCATCACTCCACAACACAACTCCATACTAATTAATCTATCAGTTTCATTTTTACTAGGTGCCCTGCGTATTTAGGTAGATATGTATATATATCAGTGGCGGCGCATCCATGGAACACGATTCCCTTCAGCTTGCCTAAGTTTCAAGCGCCTGAGCAGGTTTCTGTCAGCTTATAAAGATATTTTAAGCCAAATTCAGCACCGGCTTGCTTAAGAAATATTTTTACCCACCGTCACTCATATACAATATGCAAAAAATAATAAAGCTGAGAGTCTCTCTCACTCTATTCCACTGGGCAACTAGCTGTTTCTTTTTAATCATAAGGATAAGGACAGGTTCAGTAGTGGGATTTATATTGTCCGTTACACAATACACAAATGCAGATCGTAAGTTGTAAACAATGTGCTTTATACATATTTATGACTAGTGGCTAGTGGCGTGTAAGCATAGTAAATAAAATAAATCTGCTTTCATTTGTTACTTTCATTATTTTCATCAACCTTTTGCCGCCGTACGTCAAAAATTGAACATTCAATTTTGAACTCTGTCATAATTTATGAAGGTGTCATTCACGTTGTCACTTTGTCTCATATATATCAGACGATGGCGGTCAAAAGGTTAATGATATGTCGTCATTTCATGGTTAATTACGGAGTTGCGCTAGATGCATCTCTTTTCTCAACAAGTAACATTGAAAAAGACGCGATGTAACGCAATATGTCGCCAATAACAAACCACGAAACCAGTCGCTGATGCCTGCACTATTATTATTCGAATTGCAAAACTTTGCAGGCGGTTGGTTGCCAGGACGGGACTCTGTGGTGCTACCAGACAGTGTTCAGCACGGTCCACGGGCTATACCGCGAGCGGTACGCGTACCGCGAGAACATGACCGACGTCATCATACAGCACCTCACCACCGGCACCAAGGTGCGCATCAAGTGCCACGACAGGGTGCAGAAGATCGCCATTTACAAACATCGCCTAGCGGTGAGTACTTCGGTTTTCCGCTCAAGTAGTTTCATATTCGTATATTACATAAATTACTTACAATGTCAGTGAATTTCAAATCTTTCTAATACTTACAGACATTTTAGTGCTCTCCCTTATGGGAATATAGTTCAGAGCTGGATACGGTTACCTTCTTTTAGTATGTTGTTGGGTACGACACCAGGACCCTAAAACTGCCGAGAGACGGGAACGTCGATGAATGTCTCTCGAGTAATGACGTCATAAAAATGGCCGCCGCTTCGTTGCGAAAAGTGTAAATTTCATCCAAACTGAGCATTGCACCTATACGTGTGTAGTATCAAACGAAAGAAGATTAAATGTGCTATATTGTTGTAATACATTATATACTACTGTATATTACAGTTTGACAGTTATAAACGAAAATCCAAAATCAGGCTAAAAAATAATTCGGATATTTGCATTTTACAACAAAATTATAAGTCCAACTTTAAAGCCGAGTACTACAATAACAAAACAGGCTATTTAAGCTATACATTGCTATAAAAATTATTAAAATCTGGTAATAATTGTGGCAGCTATGTTAAAAAACATGTCGGCAGTGCCGAGCTATTTCCTTAGAGTGAAAAAATAACAATTTTCACAATTTACAGAATATCCGCAGAAGCTTTGAGTATATTGTTGGTCAAATAATTTGGAGCCCCTAAATGTTGGAAAAATATCTCTATAGTGACTGAGGTCCAAATAATGACGTCATGAACGTGACCGCTACCGAAATTTGTAAAACAGAAATTAAAGCTATACCATGACACATACACACATCTGTGTAGCATCGATCGAAAGCTTATTAAATTTACTACAATACATACATACATTATTTGTGAAAATAATGTATAGTTTAGGAGTTGTTGACAAAATAAAATATTCTTTTAGGAAAATAAAATGTATATGTTAATTCTGTGGCCAAATAAAATACAATACACTAATGTTTTGTATAGCATTAAAAACACCAACTATTCAGCTTTAAAACACAGTTTGAATTTATAAAATTTGATAAGAACTATAAAAGTTGTGCTTACAACTCTAAAGCACACTAACTATTTTACCTACAATGCACTCATACTATGAGAAGCTTGGGCCTAATTATTGACTAGTTTTTTCAAAATTTTGTAAGGATTTAGGGTTCCTTGTCATTAAAGTAAATAAAAAAATCGGCCAAGTGCGAGTTGACTCGCGCTCCGAGGGTTCCATATACATCACACAATTTTAACAATTTGTATTTTTAAGACCAACTTACGCTTGACCGCAGACTTATTAGTATTTTTTTCTTTAATGTACAGGCAAAAAACTATATTGCGTATTTTTTTCTAAAATGTAGGTTCTAAAAGTTCTAAAAGGTAGGAAAAAACATGTCGGCACACATGTTTTTTAACATAGCTGCCACAATTATTACCAGATTTTAATATTTTTTATAGCAATGTATAGCTTAAAAATTAATTCATTTATTTCCTTAATAATTATTTTATCCACAATTTTATAATCCACGCCGCAGGCTTCGTCAGACAGATACAAAAATAGGTCAACCACAGGCTTCGTCACATAACAATCAAACTTTACAAGATGAAATCCGCCACAGGCTTTGTCAATAATAAGTATACACTAAAGCTTAATTACACTACAGACCACCCCGGACCGTAGCCGGCCCAAAAGTCCCCATGACACTAGCAGCGTTTCCACGCTGAATTGCCAAGGAAATCATAGCTTAAATAGCCTGTTTTGTTATTGTAGTACTCGGCTTTAAAGTTGGACTTATAATTTTGTTGTAAAATGCAAATATCCGAATTATTTTTTAGCCTGATTTTGGATTTTCGTTTATAGCTGTCAAACTGTAATATACAGTAGTATATAATGTATTACAACAATATAGCACATTTAATCTTCTTTCGTTTGATACTACACACGTATAGGTGCAATGCACAGTTTGGATGAAATTTACACTTTTCGCAACAAAGCGGCAGCCATTTTGATGACGTCATTACTCGGGAGACATTCATCGACGTCCCCGTCTGTCGGCAGTTTTGGGGTCCTAGTGTCGTGCCCAACAACATACTAAAAGTTGGTAACCGTATCCAGATCTGAACTATCACTTAGGCCCTCTCCCATAACGGAGGGGACTATTTTGATAAGATTTCATTGCAGGGTCTGTGCTGAAATCCATAACTCATTGTTGCATCATTAAATAATTAAGACATTGTATCATTCTTAACATTGTGTTTTTATTGGATATATTATAAATTACCACAGCCGACTTGATAGTAGATATCATTTCCAGCTTAAACCGTCCATACTCTGGTTCGGTCGAGTCATGCTTTCTAAACTATCATGTCTTGGACATTTTATTTGTCATGTTGGTTATCTAAAAACAGCTGCTTCTAATACGCCTGCCAGTCAGTCAATATATGGTAGTCATCGAAATTGGAAGTCCTGACACAGTTATTATTAATGAAATATTTAATGTCAAAAGTTACGAAAAATACTAATAAAGTATCGAATTTTAGAATATCATCTTGGCGCGTTGTTGGTCATAGTATAATAAGTAAAACCGTTAGTATGTCGAAATCTAAATGAATATTTTGTTAACATGGTGCAGGTGCAACTGCCGGAGCGGGTGGTGGTGTACGAGCAGGGTGACGTGGAAGGCATGCTGTACCGCGTGAAGGAGAAGCTGCCGCAGAAGACCGAGTGCTCGCTGCTGGTGGCTACCAGCGACGCGCTGTTGCTCTGTCAGGTGGGCTGTTACAATATTACATGATGCAGGTGCAACTGCCGGAGCGGGTGGTGGTGTACGAGCAGGGTGACGTGGAAGGCATGCTGTACCGCGTGAAGGAGAAGCTGCCGCAGAAGACCGAGTGCTCGCTGCTGGTGGCCACCAGCGACGCGCTGTTGCTCTGTCAGGTGGGCTGGTACAATATTACATGATGCAGTACAACTGCCGGAGCGCGTGGCGGTGTACGAGCAGGGTGACGTGGAAGGCATGCTGTACCGCGTAAAGGAGAAGCTGCCGCAGAAGACCGAGTGCTCGCTGCTGGTGGCTACCAGCGACGCGCTGTTGCTCTGTCAGGTGGGCTTTTACAATATTACATGGTGCAGTACAACTGTCGCAAAGCGGGGTGGTGTATGAACGAGCAGGACGACGCGCTTTTCGGTCAGGTGGGATAATAGGCCGGGAAATCTGGCGGTGCGTAGTATGGGGACCTCGCATTAATTCCTCAGTCGATGATTCTTTTGCTGGGATATAGTATAGATCATAACAAATACCAAACATAATTTTTCCAAAAAAAAAACATTTGCCAATTTTGGTATTTTCACCAAAATGTACAAAAAGCTTAATAATTTGTACTGGAATATTTCTCAGGCTATATTTTTTTCACCACACGATTTTTTTTGATCATTGCCAGATACTAGGAAAAGTTCCAAAAAAATGTCAATAAAAAGTATAAAAACTGTCATCTTTATTTAAAAATATCTGTTGACACTCGTCATTTTGTTTGGAAAATTTCTCAGTCAAGTTTGTAACAGTGGTTGTTATGTTAATCATATTTTAACATAATATTTACGAATTTCCAAAAAAAATATATTAAAAGAAGTAACTTATTGCAGTAAAAATAATACGGATATTTTTTTTTTGGAAAAACATTGATACACCATCTACTCATGACACTTTATCATACTGTAAAGGTTTTTTTGTCTGAGGAATTAATGCGAGGTCAACCTCCTTATTGCCTGGTCTATAATTATTAAACAAATTTTCTTATTTTAACAATGGTGCACCAAAATATATCGTCAGGTGACCACCAAAACTCACTAATTACAAAAAATATATCTGATGAAAATCAACCTTGTTATGTTACTAGTCTGGTTCATTATGGCTATGAACGGGGTTGCACATAGCGAGATTTAATTATAAATTTTAGGACTAGATTCTATTTAAACACAACTTAACGTGCATTCTAAAGAAGGTAGTTTTTCGCTAGTAATGTAAGGTTAAAGTTGTAACCATTGTACACTATATTGTGTTCCATATGGTAACAATTTTTATTGTAATTATCAGAGCTCGGATTTTTCACGGCAAAACAAAACACTAGCGTAATTTAGCCAGTGCTTGAAATATTATTTTATCGATATCGATAATTCAGAACTAGAAGAAATAAAAGTCACCAAATAAAATTAATATGTAATAAAACTAATAAAAACATTTGTATAAAGTTACTATATATTAGAAACAGACGCAATTTCTTCTTCAAAATCTACGTCAGTACACACAGCAGCACAAGACATTTTATTTGGGTAATAGTGATAGGAGTAGATGATTGAGCTCTAGTAAGTCTCCTGTTTTTCGAAATTTTCGCACGTTTGTTAGTTTTTAAATTTTGACATTCACACTGATAGGTGTACCATCGAATAAAAAAAGAAAAAATGTACTGAGGCAATACCTGTCATATACTCTAGTAAGACTCGATAGGTGTCGATAAAATAATATTTCAAGCACTGGCTAAATTACGCTAGTGTTTTGTTTTGCCGTGAAAAATCCGAGCTCTGGACTAATTATATTGATATTATTACACGTAAATTTTGACAGGATACCAAACTATCAATTATTGGAAGGCGTGTTCCAAAGACATGGACAGTACCATCACCGATTCGTTACGTCAAAGTTACCACACTGTATTTTGAAGAAGTCTTATTGCTGGGCTTGTTAAATGGACAAGTAAGTATTACGTCTTACATTAAAATACACTTTCGTTATATAATGGCGTTAAGCTCAATAGTAATCGGGTATTTATATATTTTTTAGAAACAAACGGTCTTATAAAACACTAGCGTCCCGCCCCGGCTTCACACGGGTGCAATTATACACATAAACCTTTCTCTTGAATCACTCTATCTATTAAAAAAAAACCGCATCAAAATACACAGCAGAAAGCGACTTTGTTTTATACTATGTACTGATATGCAAATGATCTAAGGTGGATTCCGCATGCGGCGACGGTGGGCAAGTATGACAGTGCTACACACGTAGAGCGCTAACTCGCTCGCGCACCGGCAGCGCATGCGGAAACCGCAGCAGTGTCTAACACGCCTAAAAGATAGAATTTGTATTTTTATTTTGGTCTTATTACACATGGCTGCTGCGTTGCCAGTTCTTTTTTGTATTTCAAAGTGGTTGCCGGGGGTCTAAATAACGTACACAGATTCCTTGCATAATTATTGGTTAAATTATTCTTCTTCCAAGTATCGTGATAACTTGGAACTTTGTTGGGAACATTTTAAGGATTTCTTAATCTTATTTTGGTCTGTATCAGTGGATATAATGTATTTTTTCTACTCCCGTACTTTTATCTGTCATTTATACATTCGTCATTACCTCAAAGGTCATTACCTATATAACAACATAGATAATATACTCGAAGAAAAGTCTATCTAGTCTATTCCCCAAAATAGCGCTTGTTCTATAAAAGCGCCAAAATAGAACGCTTGCTGTCATGAGTTTAGAAGAAAGAAGAAAATAAATTACTGCCAACTTAAAAAACCTAAATAAACGCAGCGTTTTTTAGAAAAAAAAACTTTAAAAAAGAAAAAAATATAAGAACCACAGACATACTTTGTAGTTTTTACGTTCGTTTGTGGGGGCAAACTGCAAACTTTGAAAAATAATATATTTTAACATGATTTCAACTAATCTCTGTTGCTCTGATTTGATAATTGATTAAATAACAACTGTTTGTGTTAGTATTCTTCTTGAAATACTGTATTTTTAAAAGTGTTACTTAAATTATTGTTGTATTTGTTGATTATGTGACAAAATAACTGCAATATCCATGTTGTGTTCAATTTTGAATTTTATGTAAACGTAAGTGTAGTCGTAGAAAAAGTATTGTATGCAACGTCGTATAAGTAGGTCAAAAAATTTTCGTGGCGTTTTTCTTAACAATTTTCGCCTCCGCGCCTACGGCTCAAATTGTTACCCACGCCACTTACCTTTTTTGACCCCTCTTATACAACTGTTGCATAAAATACTATTATAGTACCTGAATGTCTGTCGTTTAGATATGGCAAGTGGAGCCCCGAGGCGGCGGTTGCAAGCTGGTGCTGACGACGCCGGGCAGCGTGCGCTGCCTGGACGTGAGCGCGGCGCGCGCGCGGCTCGCGGTCGTCGACGACGCGTCCGTGGCGCGCATCTACAGCCTGCCCACGTCGGAGCTGCTCTACACGGTCAGTCTATAGTACTAGAGTGTTTATTTGATATGGCAAGTGGAACCGTAAGTGATCTTAACCTCAAAAAGAAAAAAAAACTGTAACATTATAGAATGACCCTTGCGTCTGTCTGTCCACCTGTCACATTCGTAAATCACTGACCTAAAGACAGACTTGTTCTAACCAGGCGCGGTCGCAGACGAAAAATTTGAAAAAAAATCTACATTAGTGTCCCACACTAATGTAGATTTTTTTTTTCAAATTATTGAGGGGGTCTGTAAAATTTTTTTTCCTTTAGAAATGTAGGATTTGGGGGGGGGGGTCATGTCCCATGTGACCCCCCCATGGGACCGTGCCTGGTTCTAACGTAAATAAATGAATAGGGAATATTACGCAAAACTCTGTGTAGGGGGCGGCACTAGCACAAACAGCGGGGCCTACCGCGAAACACGAAAATAAAAATTACGTTATCTGGTTCTCTATCACTCTTACATATTCGAGCGATAGAGAGGCAGATGTCAAAACTTCGATTACCTCGTTTCGCGATAGGCCTTCTGTAAACAAACCGCCTTGTTGCTGCTTGTTGCATAAATGACATATTTATTCGTTATACATTATCTATGAAAACTTTAAAAAAAAACTGCTTAAGGCCTAGTATGTATTAAGAACACTATGGTTTACCGATGTGCTAGTGCTGCACTCTGGTGGCAGAACATTGCAGTAATATCCCCTATTGTGTTTAAACCAATACCCAATAATTAATATTTAGTATGAACCAATTTTGTAATCTGTGGGATTGAAAACCCACAGATTATAATTGGTTGCAACTCTCTTTTGCATTAAACCTTCTACAAATTTGTACAGTGTTCTCTGTCTTGTATGGATTTTATATATTTAACCTTTTAACCGCCCTACGTTTAAAAAAATTGTTAATTTTCAATTTTGAATTCTGTCAGAATTTATCAAGGTGTGTTTCACGTTGTAACTTTGTCTCGTATATATCAGACGATGGCGGTCAAAAGGTTAAAGAAATATGATGATGAGATTGATAAATGATAACGGATATATAAGTAATATCATAGAGTAACTTATATGTATAGTAGAGGTGGTAGAGCAGCACAGCCTAAGAACTCTTTGAAGCTCAAGTCAATTGCGCCATCTGTCCGAAAGGCCCCTAAAGGTACCCAAAATTGAAGAGGAAATGTCACCTGCACTGTAGTACGCTATTTGTTACTAGGTGGAGTAGCAGTGCAGGTGACATTTCCTCTTACATTTTGGGTATGTGCTGCACTGTGGCTGCACTAGTATGTAAGTTACTCTATTATAAGTAGGTAACTAGTGTTCTGAATGTGATGGCGGTGTCGTCGCAGGAGGAGAACGTGTCGTCGGTGTCGTGGAACTCGTGGTGCGACGAGGTGCTGGCGCTGTCGGGCGGCGGCCTGCTGGCCGTCAAGGCGGCGCACTTCCCCCCCGCCACGCAGCCGCTGCTCGGCTCCGTGGTCGGCTTCCAGGTGAATCCCAGATTTTTCACCTGACTTCAAGATTAAGAAAGAAGAAGGAGGTCCTCAATTCGTCGGAATCTTTGTTTTTGCTTGTTTTTTTTCATGTATGTTCATCGATTACTCGAAGAAGGCTGGACTGATTTGGAAAATTCTTTTTTTTTTATTGAAAGAATAGACTTCACAGTTGGCTCCATTATCATCAGGTCGGGATCTGATGATGGGATCCTGGAAAAATCGAGGGAACTCTTCAAATATTTTAGGTCCACCTAAGATATTAATTTTAGTATTACATTAAAATGGAGGCTAAATGAAGTCAGTTCTTTTTTGTTTAAAATTACTTTTCATTAAATTATATTATACAAGGTTTTGGGTGCGAGTTAATCGTCCGCGTAAAGACTAGTTAGTCTTGTGATTGCAAAACCTCGGTCCTGGCCCGTCCGCCTGCACCAGCACACAGAAACATCTTCCCTCCTTACTGGGTGAAATACGGAATAATATAAGTATGTTCAACCATAACCAAAAGTATTTTCTCAAACATGCTCGGAAATGGCCGCATTTTATTCCTAAATCGAACACGGAAAGTGCTTCATTTTACTCCTAGGAGTAAAATGAATGTATGAAATTCCATTTTTTTCCGCTGCGTTAAACTTTTAAAATTCTCATATTTGCATATAAATCTAATGGGCCAAGGCAAAAACGGATTCAGCCAAGCAAAATAATTCAATTAAACAGCCGTGTGTAGAGGGCTTCACAAAGTGCGCGCGCGAATACGCATGCGTATCGCAATATCTTGTCTATGGTTTATTAAAAATACATTTCAAAAGCGGAAAAGTTAGTTGGTTATGGTAATTTACTTCGTTACGTTGTTTATTTACTTTATAGTACAAAATAAACTTAAATAATGATTTTCAGAAATGAATGTAGTGTGGAAATTGATAGCGCTCTACCTAATTTGAAAGAATAATAGTGGATTACTTGCTTCCTGCTAGGCTATGTATGAATTCGAAGATGAGCATAAATGCTAATATCTTTTCTGAAAATGTGTTTTAGCTTATTTCAGTTATCAGAAAACAAGAAGCCAACTATGGTGTGGTTTATTTATGCTATGCTTAAAAGTACCTCCATATTACCTATTATAAAACACAGTATCAACATAACTTTTCCAATATAAAATGTTGTTTTTCCTAAAAATTTTCTTTATTTCCTCACATATTTGAGAAAAGCACTATGTATACCTCAGCGGAAACAGGAATTTTCTGACTCGGAACTAGTGCCAGGGCGAGGCTTGCCGAGGCACCCAAGTACCTCGTCAGAAAATTCCTTTCTTTCCGTACCTCGGCAACAATGTACTATTTCCTTTCTTGGTTATAATCTAGTCAGCCATTCCATTCAAATTCATTCAGCCGTTTTTACGTGAAGGAGGAATAATTATCCAAACATCTAATCACCGAAATTTTCATATTAATAACATTAGTCAGATAATAATATGAAATTATGAATTCCTTACTTTAAAACATTTTATTTGTGATTCCAGGGCGGTCGAGTGTTCTGCCTCCAGTCGAACTCGATGCAAACTATCAACGTGCCGCTCTCGCACGCGGTCCATCAATACGTGCAACAGAAAATGTTCAAGTCAGTACCAGTGATCTTACATTTAGTGTTACTTTATAGTACATTACGTACCTAGGGCGGTAAAATAAAGAACGGCTCGGGTTGCGGGCATTTGTGGCCCGAACCGAAGGCAAGGGCCATAAACAAGCGATCTGAGGCCTTATTTATTACCGCCCGTGGTGCGTTCACAATTTTACGTCTTCTGGGTGTGAAGTGAGATTAACCGCTCTGCGCCCGTGGGCGGCAAATCTCACTTACCGCCCAAGATTGGGACAAACTTTGATCGGCATGTAACAGTGAGGCGTATGCGGTGGCGTGCCTCGGCGTGACGCCACTGGACTGGGAGCGACTGGGCGAGGCCGCGCTCGAGGAGCTGGCTTTCGAGGTCGCCCGCAAGGCTTTCCAGCGCAGCGAGAATCTCATCTTCCTCTCGCTCATTGACCATTTACAAGTAAGCTACTATTCTTGACTACGTTCAGATGTACGGTCACAAAAACGCAAATTATAGACTTGTCCTAAAGTGAGTGAAAAGCTCGCAGGGGGAACCTCATATTCCTTTTGCTCCTAGATCATTTAAGAAAGGAGATTATTTAAGAGAGGATTTAGAGAGAAATAGGTAATAACATAATTGCGTGTAAGTAGTTTCTAGCCGCTGCAGAGCTGTACAATTTTCACTCTTGTTTTCAACCGACTTCAAGATTTCGAAGGAGGAGGTAATTAATTCGTCGGGATCTTTGTTCTTTTTTTTTTGATGTTTTTTAGGTATGTTCACCAATAATTCGAAGAGCTGGCGATTTGGAAAATTCTTTTTTTGTTTAAAAGAGTATACTTCATAGTTGGTCCCATAGTCACTAGGTCCAGATCTGATGATGGTATCCTGGAGAAATCGAGGGAACTCTTCAACTGTTATAGACACGCCTATAGTGATGTCACTATTTATTACAGCAACTCGGCCATTTCCTTTTGGAATAGCGGATTCTAAGTGAAAGTTCGGTTCTTCTTTTGTTTAAAATTTTATATATTCTGATTCATTAATTCGTGTTATAGGAACGATTCGAGGCGGGCGAGAAACGTGCCGTGATCGCTGGCGAGGTGCTAGCCTACCGCGGACAATATGCCGACGCGGCGCGTGCGTTCCGCGGGGCGGGCCGCGACGACCGCGCGCTGGACCTTTACGTCGATCTGCGCATGTTCAACAAGGCTCAGGTACTGGGTAGCCAAGTGACTATCGTTTATTCGAGGCGGGCGAGAAACACATTCTGTACAGGTGCTAGCTTGCCGAGTCCACTGCGCCAATGCGACAGCACCAGCACGCTCTATCTCTACGTTCACCTGTGTGTGTTTATACTTCAGGTACTGATGTTTCATTGAATAGCGAAACAGAACTCATGTTTGACAGCTGAAGATCACCAGTCACGTTTTCCTTCGATTCTTTATATTTCCGTAAAATTCGTTCTGATCTAACCCTTCCCTTGACAGGAGTTCGTAAGTGAAGGCGAGGGCGGCGCGGCGCTGGCCCGGCGGCGCGCGGAGTGGGCGCGGCACGTGAGCGAGCCGCGCGCCGCCGCCGAGATGTACCTCGCGGCCGGCGACGTGCGCCGCGCGGCGCAGCTCATGGCCGACAGCGGCCGGCGGGACATGTATGTACACTCGACCTCGAGATACTGGATGTTTTTGCAATAACTAGCCATATCGTGTGAGGTGATTTGTTAGGCCATAAAAAACAACTTTTACTATGGGACCAACTCCGAAATCACAAAATAATTTTTGACTGTTTCATACATTTCGATCGATCAGACGTCGAAGCCGTCGTGTGGAGAAGTGAAATGAAACTTTTTTTGGGATTTCGAGTTGTGGTCCCATTGAAAAAGTTGTTTAGTATGACGTATCTATTCACCTCTGACAATATGGCTAGTTATTTAAAAAACACCCGGTATGTTCACACTTTTATACTTTACTCCGTTGTAATAAAATGCAGAAAAAGAAAAGTGTAAATATATTTTGACGTTGACTGTACAGCAGTTTATGTTGACTAATTGCAATCTTAAAAAATACTGAAAAAGGCGCAAGTGTATATATTCGTTCCAGGTTGATAGAGCTAGCGCGCAAGTTAGACAAGGGATCGAGCGACTCTCTACGCTACGTGGCAGAGGCGCTGGCCACGGCCGGCGAACCCGCGGCAGCAGCTGACGTTTACCAGCGACTGGGTGATTATAGGCATGTCTACACCACTTTACATTTTTTACTATAAATACTCTTTGCTGTACGTAGCCCTGCCCTAGTTACCCGGGTGTGTACATATAATTATTTTTGTCTAATTCACCCCACATAAGTGACCTCCGTGAATAAATTCATTCATTTAGGTTACGTATCCGCCGAAAATATATGTGCAAAATTTCAGTTCAATCGGTCACGGCACAGAAGCGGGAAGCCCAAGACCGAACGGGATAGCAGCACTGTGGATGCCCAGTCATAAGTCAAGTCCTGCCGACCGCCATAATAAACTTGTATATTATATATTGGAAATCGTCGCGTTTATTTTCGTTGCTGAGGCGTAACACATACAAACAGTAATACACTTAAATGATCATCAATAGACCTTAGCCGTTGCAATAGGGATTACAAGTGGTTAGTTAACAGTGTTAACGATGGTAACTGTAGGAAAGTGGCGCAGCTGGCGGTGGCGGCGGGCGAGTGGGCGCGCGCATTCGCGCTCGCTCGCGAGCACGCCGAGTGCCGCCGCGACGTGTACCTGCCGCACGCGCACCGCATGGCGAGGGAGAACAAGTTCGTTGAGGCGCAAAAAGGTACACACAAACATATAATAAACACATACACATTATACCAGCGACAACTATTTTACCTAATGTTCAACTCTATACAGATGCTTGAACCAATACTAAACTACGTACAGACGATTCAGTTTAGGCTTAAACGTGGCAGTCTGCTCTATTATATATCATATTTAAGCCTGGGCCTAGAACTAACGGGCCCGGCTGCCTCATTCGTAAATCGTTTACCTTAAGAGCCCTTCATTTCGACTGCCGCCATATAAAGCTGTATGAATTGTTATTTGGCTACCGTAGCGGCTTCGCCATGGCATCCTAGTGAGACTGGGGTCTTACCGTGTTGTTTGTTCAGCGTACCACATGGGCGGCGAGCTGGACACGGCGCGGCGCGTGTTCTCCATCCTGGTGAACAACGCCGTGGCCGAGGAGCGGTTCGGCGACGCGGGCTACTTGCACCACCTGCTGGCCGCGCAGTGCCTCGAGACCGCCGCCGCCGCGCACGGAAGGTAGCCCACATGTATATCAACAGCGTACCACATGGGCGGCGAGCTGGACATGGCGCGGCGCGTGTTCTCCATCCTGGTGGCGATGCGCGCCGGACGCAGGTTGGCAGTCGGCAGCGCGACGTGCAACAGTGCGCTCCTAGTGCTTGAAGATATATAGACCTAGGCTCTCCGAAACATGTCGCGAGACGTGATTAAAGTGCCGTGAGTGTAGCCGTGTTATTTTATAATATTAATATGTCTCACGAAAGTTTAAATTTAATGATTAATAATCACTCGTTTGAAAGGAAATCGCGAGTTCTCAGTTCGAGGCGAACTACTAAATAGTTGAAAGTTACATTTAAATTCGTTTCCCACTAGTTGAGATGTTGGCATGTATGCCACATTTTGATGCGAGAGAGAAAGCGTTCAAAAGGTTAAAGATATAAAATGTATTCTCAGGGAGCAACAGGTTCGGCTGCGCGAATACGCCCACAACTGGCGGCTGGCGCGCGTGTACCACGCGTACGAGGGCGTGCACCGCTGCGTGCACGAGCCCTTCTCGCTGAGCCAGCCCGACGCGCTGCTCAACGCCGCGCGGCTCGCGCTGGCGCTCGTGCCCGACTGCGTGCAGTCTCCGCCGCCCGGCGTCTCCATCTTGTATCCGATATTAAACTAAACCTCACACGGTCATCCTGCCCATGCCCCTCCTGTACGGTCACGGACTCTTGTTGCGAAGGCAACTATCAAAGTGACTTCTCCAATATTGGTCCTTAGAAAAACTTTATTTGTATGGCGCGAGTTTTTATTTATTTACGCGCAAAGAGCCTAATGTTTTGTCTCGAATTGCTCCGAAATTGAAATCCACCGGTTTCTGAAATATTTACATTAAAATTTAAATGCTGTAGATTAACGCCATGGGGAGGGTTTTTGTCTAAGAAAAGCTTTTTGACTGTATACTAATTAAAGACCATTCATTTCTGTCCCTTTCTCTCATTGTATGTGTCTTTTTCCTTTATTGTATGGAATATGGAACAGCCCCCTGTATAAAAAGTTTTCACCGGCCTTCCCCATTGTTGAGCCATTTGGGGATGAGGGAGGGACTTGTCTTAGCATATGCATTGAACTACCAATTTAGCTCGAACCCCAAATGCCTTGACAACTAAAGTACATGAATGATCACACTACGAGTATAAACGCAACGCCAACAGGCGTGTGTAAGTAAACACGTTAGGAACATAATCCCATCCGATCCCAAGATTTAAAAATCAAACAAACATGAAACAAAATTTTCATAATGAGTGAACATCTTGTCAGAGTGAGCTTAAATCGGTGTATAAATGTGTTTGTTAATTTTCCTTAATTAAAGCAGCTGCTTGTATTTGTGTCTCGCGAAGCAAGCGAAGACCCTCAACGCCCACACGCTCGCTCGGCAAATGCTGGACAAGATCTTGGCTCTGCAAATACCACAAAAATTTCAAGTAAGTTTATTTTATTACAACTAGATGTTAATTTCACTTGAAATGGGTGAATTAAGCATTTATTTAAATAATTTGACGTGCTGTGTAACCCTGTAACCGTATTTTTTTATTTAGTATGTAACAGCTGTGCTTTTGACTTAGGTAAAATAAAGTTATACCGCTTGACTATTGTCGAAAGAAAACACGACGATAAAGAACGCTTTCAAGTGTAATTAACCTATTGACCGCCAAAGACGTCAAATTACGCACACGGGAAATCCAGCCCTCAGTGCCAGTGCGTGATATCACGTCCAAAATATAACCGAGTGCACTTGCGCAAATTTTGCTCTGGCGTCAGTGGAACGATTTTTCTGTCCGATGCGTGGCGGTCAAAGGGTTAAAACTATTGAAACCGTAAATAATGTGTTAATGGTAGGACAGTTTCATTTATAAAATAAAATTAAGTTCCTAGCCATAATTAGTATAATTACTTTACACATTGGTAATCTCCTGAATGCTGCCTGTTTAATTTTGTTTTCTGTGTCTTTCACCTTATGGGTTAGCTTAGCTAACTTTGGCCATGGCCTGGCTGTCACATGTTAACAGCGTCAGCTGCCGTGTATAAAATCACATAGGTGTACTTGTACTTGTGTGTACATGTAGACATCACACGCGGTTGGCGCGGTGCTCCCTCACATCTCACGCCATCTGTTTGCATTGACCTATGCTCAGATTATAATCTGGTGCCGGGATTTTACCTAATAATACTTTGGAGGAGCTATAGAGTGCTGTTATGACGTTCTGAATCTAGTCAAATACTGCGGTATTTGAAATATGGTAACGGAATTTAATTGTTGAGCCATTTAGGGTTCAAGCTAATTTGGTTGTTCAATGCTTACGGCATGAAATGTTCAGTAACAAAAGAACCACAATTGACTCAACATTTAAATGTCCGTAATTTTCCGCGACTGTACCACATTCAAGAGCAAAAAAAAAACGGTTTTACTTCGCAAATTCTGTACAAATTAGTTCTCTGCGTGAGTTAGTTACCCTTGAATGTATCAGCGCAGGGAAAAAGGTCGATATAGAGTATTTCCTAAAGGCTGGCGTCCACTAGATTAGAGTCTAGTGGACGCCAGCCTTAAAACTACCCAATATACGTTATAAGTAAGTAAGTAAGTAAGTAACACTTTATTGTACATAACACAGTAGATAAATACAGTAAACAAAAGATGTAAAGTACAAAGGCGAACTTATCGTTATCTGTTAGTGAAAGGATATGATACGAAGGATCCAACCATCCAACAAAGCGGACGTATTCACATTCACTAAACACGTCCACAAATATTGAATTGTTATGCAGGAGAGCGTGGAGTTGTTGATCCTGAAGAGTCGCGCGGGGGGGCGCGGCGGAGGGGCGCGACGACGACGTGTCGCCGCTGTGCTGGCGCTGCCGCCGCCACGTCGCGCCCGCGCCCGCGCCGCGCTGCACGCACTGCAAGCACACGCCCGCCTACTCGCTGCCGTCGCACGGTCACTACTTACACTCTACTCTCTATATTATACACTCTACATCGCAGGAGAGCGGGTAGCTGCGAGTCCTGGAGGGTTCGAGCTGCGCAGAACGCCCGCTATGATTTAGTGTCAGCTGTGTTAGCGCTCCCCAAAACAACCAGTTGGCACTAACTTGCTCCATAAAATGCTGATCTAACGAGTAACCTCCCTATACATATGTTCGAAGCGGGGTAGCGACCTCTAAACCTTGTTTAAATAATTTAAAACAAAAAAAGAACCGACTTCACTTAGGATCCGCTATTCCAAGAGGAAGTGGCCGAGTTGCTGTAAAAAACAGTGAAATCACTATAGGTGTGCCTATAATAGTTGAAGAGTTCCCTCGATTTCTCCAGGATCCCATCATCAGACCCTGACTTGGTGTTGGTGACAATGGGACCATCTAGGGGTTATACCTGTTCGATTAAAAAAAAATTGAAAATCGGTTCACGATTCACGGAGATATGGAGTAACATACATACAAAAAAAAAAACATAATAATGATAAAAAAAAATCAGTCGAATTGAGAACCTCCTCCTTTTTTGAAGTCGGTTAAAAATCTGAACAATATCTACACCTATTTTTCATACCACATACTAGGTTTAGGGGGTGAAAATAAGCAACGACTTATGCTCCAATTGCTCCACCCTGTGTAATCGACTTCCAGTTGACTTAATACAAATGTATTATTGCTATAGTTTATTCATAATAATACGCTTTTACAAAATTAGTAGGATTTCAGTAGATTACATCGACTTGAAAATACTGTTATTTCCAGACGTACTACCCCTAGTGCAGTTCGTTCCCGCGGAGGGCATTTCATACGAAGAAGCTCTCGAGTTGATAGAGCGCACGTCGCTGCCCGACGGCGACGCACAGGAGGACACGGGCGGCGCGGAGGTGCTCCGGATAGACCACGACATCGACGAGTCCGATCCGTTTCTTGACAAATTCGATGAGGTTTTAAAAGTACACTTTTATCATACCTCAGTGCATACCTGTTTCATAAAATTCCATCACTTATTCGTTATGTGCGAAGTGCATGATGGGGGTAACGTGAACTATCCCATTTAGTCCCCTCCGTTATGGGAGAGGGCCTAAGTGATAGTTCAGATCTGGATACGGTTACCAACTTTTAGTATGTTGTTGGGCACGACACTAGGACCCCAGAACTGCCGAGAGACGGGGACGTCGATGAATGTCTCTCGTGTAATGACGTCATCAAAATGGCTGCCGCTTTGTTGCGCAAAAGTGTAAATTTCATCCAAACTGTGCATTGCACCTATACGTGTGTAGTATCAAACGAAAGGAAATTAAATGTGCTATATTGTTGTAATACATTATATACTACTGTATATTACAGTTTGACAGCTATAAACGAAAACCCAAAATTAGGCTAAAAAATAATTCGGATATTTGCATTTTACAACAAAATTATAAGTCCAACTTTAAAGCCGAGTACTACAATAACAAAACAGGCTATTTAAGCTATACATTGCTATAAAAATTAATAAAAACGGGTAATAATTGTGGCAGCTATGTTAAAAAACATGTCGGCACTGCCGAGTTATTTCCTTAGAGTGAAAAAATAACAATTTTCACAATTTACAGAATATCCGCAGAAGCTACGAGTATATTGTTGGTCAAATAATTTGGAGCCCTTAAATGTCGGAAAAATATCTCTATAGTGATTGAGGTCCAAATAATGACGTCATGAACGTGACCGCTACCGAAATTTGTAAAACATAAATTAAAGCTATGCCATGACACTTACACACATGTGTGTAGCATCGATCGAAAGCTTATTGAATTTACTACGATACATGTTACATACATTATTTGTGAAAATAATGTATAGTTTAGGAGTTGTTGACAAAATAAAATATTTTTTTTAGGAAAATAAAATGTATATGTTAATTCTGTGGCCAAATAAAATACAATACACTAATGTTTTGTATAGCATTAAAAACACCAACTATTCAGCTTTAAAACACAGTTTGAATTAATAAAATTTGATAAGAACTATAAAAGTTGTGCTTACAACTCTAAAGCACACTAACTATTTTACCTAAAATGCACTCATACTATGAGAAGCTTGGGCCTAATTATTGACTAGTTTTTTCTAAATTTTGTAAGGATTTAGGGTTCCTTGTCATTAAAGTAAATAAAAAAATCGGCCAAGTGCGAGTTGACTCGCGCTCCGAGGGTTCCATATACATTACACAATTTTAACAATTTGTATTTTTAAGACCAACTTACGCTTGACCGCAGACTTATTAGTGTTTTTTTCTGTAATGTACAGGTAAAGAACTATATTACGTATTTTTTTCTAAAATGTAGGTTCGTCGGTTTCCGGGGTACGGAGAGCAATGGAAAATTTTCGCCTTATTTCTTAAATTACTTACAAACTATACCTTGTTATATATCAAATGAAAGGATTTGATGTGAAAACTACAAATATATAACTTTTATAATTTAAATTTTAATAGTTTTGAAGTTATTTAAGAAATAAGGCGAAAATTTTCCATTGCTCTCCGTCCCCCGGAAACCGACGAACCTACATTTTAGAAAAAAAAACCTAATGTAGTTTTTTGCCTATACATTAAAGAAAAAAACACTAAAAAGTCTGCGGTCAAGCGTAAGTTGGTCTTAAAAATACAAATTGTTAAAATTGTGTGATGTATAGGGAACCCTCGGAGCGCGAGTCAACTCGCACTTGGCCGATTTTTTTATTTACTTTAATGACAAGGAATCCTAAATCCTTACAAAATTTAGAAAAAGCTAGTCAATAATTAGGCCCAAGCTTCTCATAGTATGAGTGCATTGTAGGTAAAATAGTTAGTGTGCTTTAGAGTTGTAAGCACAATTTTTATAGTTCTTATCAAATTTTATAAATTCAAACAGTGTTTTAAAGCTGAATAGTTGGTGTTTTTAATGCTATACAAAACATTCGTGTATTGTATTTTATTTGGCCACAGAATTAATATATACATTTTATTTTCCTAAAAAAATATTTTATTTTGTCAACAACTCCTAAACTATATTTTATTTTTACAAATAATGTATGTATGTATTGTAGTAAATTCAATAAGCTTTCGATCAATGCTACACACATGTGTGTATGTGTCATGGTATAGCTTTAATTTATGTTTTACAAATTTCGGTAGTGGTCACGTTCATGACGTCATTATTTGGACCTCAATCACTATAGAGATATTTTTCCGACATTTAAGGGCTCCAAATTATTTGATCAACAATATACTCGAAGCTTCTGCGGATATTCTGTAAATTGTGAAAATTGTTATTTTTTCACTCTAAGGAAATAGCTCGGCAGTGCCGACATATTTTTTAACATAGCTGCCACAATTATTACCAGATTTTAATAATTTTTATAGCAATGTATAGCTTAAATAGCCTGTTTTGTTATTGTAGTACTCGGCTTTAAAGTTGGACTTATAATTTTGTTGTAAAATGCATATATCCGAATTATTTTTTAGCCTGATTTTGGGTTTTCGTTTATAGCTGTCAAACTGTAATATACCGTAGTATATAATGTATTACAACAATATAGCACATTTAATTTCCTTTCGTTTGATACTACACACGTATAGGTGCAATGCACAGTTTGGATGAAATTTACACTTTTCGCAACGAAGCGGCAGCCATTTTTATGACGTCATTACTCGAGAGACATTCATTGACGTCCCCGTCTCTCGGCAGTTTTAGGGTCCTGGTGTTGTACCCAACAACATACTAAAAGAAGGTAACCGTATCCAGCTCTGAACTATATTCCCATAAGGGAGAGCACTAATTGCACAATGTGACAAGAAATTAAACTGCACAGGGCTCTTATCAGTATCTAATGTCAAAATATTTGACATAACCTGTGCTGTGTCACCTCAACTCTGTCAACTGTTAAAATAGTGAATCAGCCAGAGACATTTCATATAAGAAATGAGTACAAGCTATTCATAAAAAAGAAAATGTGATTGAACCTCTGCCCATGAGGGGCGCCACCATCATGCACACCATCTTGACCATAAATTTAAATCGTCTCAAATGTTACATAAAAGGCAATATTAGCTGAAGTTGCTTTTTACGGTAAGTTACAGGCGAGATTTCAACAAATTAAATACATAATTTCTTCGTTAAGGTCGTCAACGACATATGCATATTAAAGTCATCAACTGGAGCTGGCGACATAAATAATCCACTTAAAAACGTCTTATTAATTAATCTTTTTTTCACTTCTCATGCTCATAAAGTTCGACTTTAAGTCGTGCCTAGACGACATAAAATCGCTCTTTGTGCTCTAGTGCATAAAGTAAAACTTTCTTCTAAAACCAAGACAATGAGGCTCAACAGCCAAGCACAGTCCAAATATATTGCACGATTTAATTAAGCAGTAAAATTGCGTAGACTTCTGAAACTTATTGTTTTATTTTATTCTTGCTATTATTATTTGAATTCCGTGTTTTCTATAATTAAATTAATGAGATTACATAAAATAGGATTTGATTATTGTTACAAAATACCCTGAAATGTTTTAGGACTTGGCAGAAATCAAGTATCTAAGTATAAATTCACATGATGAAAATTAAAAAAAAAACATTAAAAAATTAATTGTGGGAATTGGTTATTTTTCATGTTCTTTTACAGCAATTTTATTGTTTAAATTGAAGTGAAAATATTATTAGAATAATTATTGAACGATTAAATGATGACGTTGAGTGACGTTGAAATTGCACTGTTGCCTAATACGTTAATCGAACAGAGTGAGCAAAAAGTAGGTAGTAGAACAATTAATATTGCCGCCGAAATCAATATTATTTTATATGTGTAATGTAATTATGTATTCGCTCTCAACTTAAATTTTCCTCGCAATCGAAGTGAAAAGCAGAATGTGTACCTCGGGCATAATTGACCATTTTTATCCTCAACTATATTGCTTCGGATAAAAATGGATCGCTTTATGCCCTTGTTGTATAATCTACTATTATGCAACTGTCACGTAATATACGAGTGTGGTTTTATTAAACGAACGAAGTGACTTTTATAATAAGAACACACGAGTGTTTTAAGGCCTAATTACGTACAGTTGCATACATTACTTTATCTACACACATATTATAAACCCTATAAAATGGTTCAGAAACTGTCTGTAATGACCTGCATAACAGGGCGACCACTAACATACCTACCTACCCATAATATGGATGCTAATCACTTGGGGGCTTAAATTTAGCCTGAACTTTTCTGGCAACAAGTTGTTCAGAACGAACGTTCGCTGCCGCGCCGCGTCTAAAATGTCGGGTGGTGTAGGTACATAGTTCTTGATCACTTTTTGAGTCACCGTCACTCATTATTTGTTATTTATTTACTAACAACTAACAAAAATAAAGGAACTGAATTATTTTCCCGTCGGTAGAAATGGCGGCAGATTAAATTGCAGTCACTGTCATGTCACGCATGCGCATAGATTTTTTTAAACATAGACAAACTAGAGTTACCCCAAGTTTTAATCGAAATTCCTTGTCCTACGAAGATATTTGAAATTCGAAAGTCATCACGTTAGTGTCTGACGATATCGTAATGAAAATTTGTATCATTTTACCCACGACCACAGATTAGATAATTATTATTATAAATCTGATTGATATATTTAATGCAGGTCATTACGACCAGTTTCTGAACGGGTTTTAGCGGGTTTATGGTGTGTGTGTAGTTAAAATACTATTCTATCGTCTCTGGAAGGTCCGCTTCCAAGCCTTACCTATACCTTGTGTGTGGCAGGAAGAAGAGGGTGGGGCAGTGGTATGTTCCCGCAGCGCACTCCTGCGGCTCAGCCCCGCGAGTGTCGTAGTGGTGCGGGCGGGCGCGGGCGCGGTCGCGGAGGCTGATGCGGGAGCGGGAGCGGCCGATGGAGCGGGCCTCCCGCCGCCGCTGCTCTACCGCAACATGCTGCCAGAGTTACCCGTTATACCGTGCCCTCACTGCGGCTCGGTTAGTACTTATTTATACTGGCTGACATAATTAGCTTTACCTCCTATACATCTTGAAATATATTTTTTAATCAATCTTTGGGCTTAATAAAATTTTTGGTTACGCAGTTGTTCTACCTGGAAGACTACGAGGTGCTGCTGGTGACGAAGGGGCAGTGCCCGTTCTGCCGGCAGGCCGGCGAGCGCAGCTCGCGCGACCCTGACTCCGCGCCCTCCACGCCGCGCAGCGACGCCGCCCCCCTCGACTCCTGGCGATAACACCTGGTATTCCTTCCCGCTCCTCCTAACCCGTAACTTGCAGGTATTACCTATTCTTTCATCCCACCACCCTTGACCACAAAAGCTATAGCGCACACTGGCGGAAGAAATGTGCCATATCGTTAATACCAATTTCTTATCACTCGCAGATAGGTACTCAGTTTATGTAGAATAATAGAATAATGATAAAGAAAGGCGAATAATAAAAAGGATAAAGAAAACTCCATTCAGGGTAACCCGTTTTCATTTTTCTTGAATGGTCCAAACGACTTGACGAAAACACTTCCAATCAATCGTTCTGACTTGTCAACTTTGTGTTAGTCTAGTAAGCGGGTAACATGTCAATACGTCTTTATAAGGATTATAAGACTCCACTTGTCCCACAAACTAAAAACAGTTAAGTATAATAAATAAGATTATAGCAATAGTAGTTTATTCAAGCTACATTATATATATTGCATACAAATTTCGTAAGTTTGTCGAGTCAGCTGGGGGCGTTCGCGTCCTGGCGACAATTAGGTAATTTTAACCTAGCCATATCTTAGAGCATTAAACCAACCGGAGCGGCCATTGACAGGTGTTCCCCTCTGCCGAAAATATACGATTAGTGGTCATACTCATTGTATCGACTGACGTTAATCTGACGGGGATATTAAGACGTTTAGCATACATTTGACGTTCCCCTTCCCCGCAATAATCGGCAAACTTTTTATGTATAGAAAATGACGGTCCGGTTGGTTGAATAGTTCAAGAGCCATATCTAACTTAATCAACGGTTAAAAGTAGTAAAAACCCCTGTACAATTTATTTTCGGAATCTTATTTGCTGAAATATAAGTATTTGTGTGAAATTTCTTTAATTCAATTTTGGGGTTGCTTTGGAGATGCCATGCTGTTGAAGCAATTTTTTTTAAAGTACCTACTAATTTAGTAGATATTATGTACATCAGCTTTATGTCTTAATAAATCACTAAGCTGTCATTGGGATTTCCAGGGAGCATGAAATGTATGAACCCAATCATGAAACATACTTTTTAATGTCGGTTAAAATATAATAATCTTTTTTATTCTAATACCGTTATTATTTAGGCCACATCTCATATAAACGTTTGACAGTCCTATTTTGCAACCATTATTTTAACATTAGCATGATAAGTAAATATCGGATGTTACGATATATTTAAAGGGTATGGTCTACTACATAAGTATTTGTTTTTTATTACATTGTCATAAGTACATGTTTACAGTAAGGTATAACAATTCTTATGTGGACCTCGTGCTTTATATATTTAAGTAATAATAATGTGATCTACTATCCGCCCTTATTGGTATTTATTGCTCTCTATTTACAAGAGTTTTGAACTGAGATTGATGATACCTATAGTAATATTAAATATGTAATATAAAATTATAAAAGTTGTATTAAAATGTAGTGCAGTGTTTAATTACGAGTAGATATGTGGACGAGTTTAGTGCAAGGGACCAGTTTGTCGATTAACAAGGACACTTGTTTCTTTCACTAATAGATAGCGCCATTGCGTAGTTTTAGAAAGTGCTGGTAACTCCATATCGACAGAGTGGTCCCTTTGTCCGTATTTAAATTTGTAGCACATAGTTATATTTTAGATAAAATAATGAATAAAATATTGATGAATTAAATAAAACTACCTTGATGCGGATTATTTGATAATCTCAAAAGGGCTGACCTTAATATTTTTAGTTTTAAAAAGACCAATCCAAATGTGTTTGTCAAATAAATGAACTGTACATATATAGATGTAGGGATATTTAATATTGTTATTGTAATTCAATGATCTCTATTTTATAGTTAACATAATTAAATGAATGCCTGTAGGTCTACATAATTTTAAACAACGCAAAGTGATAAAACCACCGTCCAGACGAGAATGCATAAAATAAAATAAAAGTTGAAATCAAGTTTTATATTTTTATTTGGTTAGTAGGCTCTGTTAGTTTGCACCTGTTCCCATCCCGAGTATAAATGATGCCAGCCTCGTCCGAGGCGGGCGCGGCGCAGTCGGCCCGCGACGGCTTCCGCGACTCCGTGTGGCGTGTGGCCTTGGCGGGCTGCTGCACCCACGACGCTTATTCCACCTGTTCAGTTATACTTGGCGGCATAGCGCCCATACAAATGCATTAGTCATTTTTTTAACTCTTTACTTATCAAATCTTTAAACACTCATTACATAATTGAGTATGTGACCTGGGCAATGTCACCGAATTGCAAAAAGCATTGTGGAATTGTGCGCCCGTCTTGGTTTTCGCTTTGCAACGCGTGCCACCTGTTCAGTGCCTACGGGCGAAATTATCTTAATTTAGACCTAAAGTAATGGTATCAGTGAAGAGGGACCAAATGACTTGCGGTTGATATCTTGAAAGGAACTTGTGTTCACGGAAACTTTAACTAATAAGATGAATGCAGCAACTTTCTTAGCTTATCTACTTTGTTGCATTAATATTGCAGTTTGTTACTACCGCTGTGAGATAATTGACGATAATTGTAGTTTTAAACACGTCTTAAAATGGGTTTATGAGGGCGTTTTACTTAAAAATGGTTCTGTGCTGCATGTAGATATAATAATAAAAACCTTTTCTTTCAAGTTATATTTATTAAAAATATCAATTTTGTTAGATGCGTAAAATGCTCTGGTAGCCTGGCGGTAAAACGTCGATTTTCGATCCCGAGGGCTCGGGTTCAAACCCCGGTTTTCCCCACTGAATTTTTTGGAAGTTAAGTACGAAATACCATTTGATGTTTGCCAGTCGCTCTTCGGTGAAGGAAAGCACCGTGAGGAAACCGGACCTAATCCCTATAAGGCCTAGATTCCTCTCTGGATTGGAAGGTCAGATGACGGTCGCTTTCGTAAAAATTACTATCTACATAAAAGCTAGTGCCTACGTCAAATGGGATTAGGTTAATAAACGGACCCCAGGTTTAATTAAGCCGTGGCAAAAGCCGGGACAAACGCTATTAGGAGAATGATCCATTTTATTTTGAGGTCACCAATATTAGAGTCAGTACCTACGGAAAAATAAGTCCCGTAGAATGTAAGAGTTCCCAAATAAACCACGAGACTCCGCAGTCCGCATACACTCTAGAAACGAGATATTTTCCATATGTTTTGGTGCATCCGATACGAGTATTAAACAGTAGTTATAATTATAAGTTTATAACGTTAATAACAATGTTAGCTTGAAATCGTAAATTGTGTTATGTTAGGATAAAATGGTGTATACCGTGTTGTAAAAATAGTTTTGAAATACATATAAGTATATTCAGAATAACATTGAAATACATGTCGTGTAGCATCAGTGTCCGCGAGGCAACCGGACGGCTCGCGGGTGTTTAACTCACATGTAGGGAGCTTAAATACTGCGGGCCATCCATTTGCCTCTCGGTCATTGTAACTACGCGCCATAGGGATGATGATACATGTTGAATTATGCTATAAAATTTAGTTGATAGAATGCAAAATGATCAAAATATCCAAATAAAGTAAACATTACAAAAATCGATTGAAATGGTTCAAAGATATCAATATCAGCAGGCTTCAAAATTTCATTTTTTTTAGATTTTTGAAAGTACGTAATTAAAATAAACCGGCCAAGTGCGAGTAGGACTCGCGCATGAAGGGTTCCGTACCGTACCATTATTTACAAAAAACAGCCGTACTATCGAATAAATTATTATCATATTATCAGCGAGGTCGTATCTGCCTAAGTTCGTAGTTTTTTGGAGATAACTCAAAAACACCTAAACCGATAATGTTCAAAATAATTTTCGTTGAATTAATATTTAAAGGTGTATCTTCTTGATTTTTTTCATAATTTTTGGACTTACAGTTCAAAAGTTACAGGGGTGGGGTCACACAATTTTTATGACTTTCAGAGCGATTATTTCTGAAAATATCTACTTAATCAAAAAATGTTCAAAGAAACCTCAAAGTTATTTTTAGAGACCTATCGATTGATCGTGCATCATGTTAATATTTGGCAAAAAAAATTTTTTTTACTATTAGTTACATGTATGGAGTGCCCCCCCTAAAAATATTTTTTTAAGCAATTTCTCTACAAAACTAAGTAGCTGCACACACAATACACTTTATGTAAAAATTTGATAATGATACGTCTTATAGTTTCCGAGTAAAATGGCTGAGACATACGGACGGACAGACAGACAGACAGACAGACAGACAGACAGACAGACAGACGGACAGACATGGCGAATCTATAAGGGTTCCGTTTTTTGCCATTTGGCTACGGAACCCTAAAAACCAATGATACCATTCGATTCCTAACATTTTATTGTGTAATAAATGAATTGTATAGCAACCATATATAAACGCAACATTTCACTGTAAAAATAGTGATTTCATAATTATTCCATACTTTAAACAGGGCTACTATGAAGCCGTGACGTAACAGCTTCAAAGGGCTTGCATTCCGAGATTCCGGAATCTCGAAATATCGGAATCTCGGCCATTTTTTTCGATATTTCAGTTCCGGAATTGATACTACTCAATCTCGAAAATTCCGGAATTCGAACTCATAATTGTTCAAAACAATATTTTATTGAATTTGACATTATCGTCGCATAAAATTACCACGAAATGAAATGGATGAGCGGTAATGGCAATAATAACCTTTTCTTACCTAGGATTTCGCACTTGCGTGGTTCCAGGGCGCCCAGGTAGTATTTTAGGATCAAAGGGTTCAAGCTAGCGGTTAGAGGGAGAGAGGTTAAAATAAAACTAGCTTAGTTACCTGTTTTTGTCCCTTTCTTTTTAAACGTTAAAACAATAAATACCATTTATCATTAGTATTAAATTTAGTCTTGGTGAAGAAAGTTGTGCCTGTGGCTTATGCGAATTTGTGGATTACGACTTACGAGTATATTACAACATCGAAATGCAGTGTTAAGTTGTTAACCCTTATGCGTGCGACACTTAAGGAAGATGTAAGTACATATTACCTATTTGTATATTTTCCGTGTCTTATTAGAAACTGTATCTATTATTTCACTTAGGTAGTAGTTTGAGGCGTTGAGCGTTTTAAAATTTGCAACGATTTTGTAAAAAGAATATGTAAAGGTAGCCACAGACTTAAAGTTCGCCGGACGATGGCCGGACGTTCTAGAACTGTCGGCTCATCGAAATAGGCCACAAACTAACAGTTTCATAGCAGATTTCGAACTGACGATTGACTGATTGATTGATCGATTGATCGTCAGTTTGAAATCTGCAATAAAACTGTTAGTTTGTGGCTTATTTCGATGAGCCGACAGTTGTAGATCGTCCGGCCATCGTCCGGCGAACTGTAAGTCCGTGGCTACCTTTAGTCAGAGTTATTAAATTTATCCTTATAAACGACGTTGTCGTTGTCAAGTTGTCATGCCATACTCTAATTTAAAATTTAACTACCTTATCCCAGGCCCAAGAAACGTTACCTAGAATATTATTTTACCCAGATTTACTATAATTTTCATTACCTATACTGACTGGGCACCTTGTGGTGCAAGCAAGAGGTTTGTGTTGGGCAAACTTTCAATAAGCAACATCATTAAAAAAAACGTTTCGTGTTTACTTCTTTGTAAAGTACTGTACAAATTGTGTTGTGTCGTATGTGTAATCATTCACCTCAACTCAAGTGAAGTTACCTATATAAAAATGAACTGCGTCAGATTAAATATAAAACGTTTTACCTTTTTCAACCGCTTGCCTAAACTGACCCCTGTACCCTTACCATGAGTTGCTGTCGTACGGGTTTACATTAGCGAGTATCGAAAAAGTCGATTAGTCCTGTTATAATGAATAATATTGTATTGAAACATGCTTGAAGATTTACAAGTTGCCTATGGTTAACCGTAGTGTCTAGTGTCACTTTTTAAGCACTTTACAATGTCATTCATTAACTTAAATATGCTAACAGAAATATCAGGGCAGCTAAGGTGCTTACAATATCGTATCATGTACTTGATGCACTCAAAAATCTAATAATATAAGTAGAGGCGTCGTCCGATATACGTGAGCACCCTAGCTGCCCCGACTTATCTGCTGACCACTGTGCTTTGTTTTATAGTTGATTTTTATTTGTTTTTAATAAGAAATATTGATTATAAAATTGATCTCATTGTTGATAATTAATAAATGTATAATTTGACCTATTCTTTTATTACCTTAATCGTTTAAAACCAGTTTTTATACATTTTCGAAAGAAATGGCTCAAATTCCGGAATTAGTTCCGGAATTCCGGAATTGTGGTCCAATCTCGAGATTCAATATCGAAACTGAAAGTCGTCCGATATTGCAAGCCCTAAGCTTCATGCATAGCGTCACGGTTGTATACTGATTGCCATATAAATGAGAATAATAGCGCCCTCTTGACAATGGTCACATATTCCTGGTCGGGCTTTATTAGTTACTTGTTTAGACGTACAGTCGTCATTAAAATATGTCGGAGTGGTCAGGGTACTCAAAAATATCTGAACACGCACTTTATTGCCTTGACATGACATAGTGGCGTTGTTTAGATATTTGTTGGCTGCTCTGATATATTTGATGGCGACTGTACCACGGACCAAGAGAGAAACTGGACAGTACTTTCGCTCTATTTCCCTAACCAGAGCTGTACCTTATTGCCGAGCAAAACAGTCGTTCATATGTGACTAGTTAAAAGTAGTGAAGCATGATATAGGGAGCGGTGTACCTACTTCTCTGATGACGTCATTGCCTAAGCGGGTGAAATGTTCAAGATAAGCTCGAAATTATTGTCAAGTAAACAACGTGTCTATTTAGACACAGACAAAATGATTTCATTCTGAACACCTTGCCCGCCTGGCCACTTCTGTTGACTTTACCTATACAATATACCTACACGCAGGACAAGACTAATGAATGCGGGACTTGCAAGTCGATCGCAAAATATTGCATGGCATGCGAAAGCATTAACCGCCATCTGTACATATCTGTGTAAGCACCAGATTAAATATGTATGTCATCGATAAACAGCCGAGTGTCGGTCTCGGGAGGGCAGGTGATCGATCCGACTCTTCGTTATAGGTACGAATCCGGGGACAGCTGAAACTTTTTTAATACAATGTGGAAACACAAACGCGTTTCGAACCCACTTAATATTTTACGTAATTAGCATTAAATATGAGGAAAGTTTCCAGAGAAACTTGTATATCGTCATGAATATTGTTAATCAAAATTCAAAAACTTTAAAAATACATGCGTAAGAAAGTGTAGGTACTTCTCGGGGCTTCTGTTGAAAGTTGTATATTTTTATGGTCTATTCATAACACGGTTGTACGGCAAAATGTTTTACTCACCAAACATACTTATCTACCCACATTTTGAAAGCGGTTCAAAATAAAACAACGAATCCCGAATTAAATACTGTTTAGGTGAAGTTTACTGATGACAGTAACAGTAGCTATTATAGATGTATCTGTCGGCGGCCGATCGTAAAATCAGCCAGACCGTAATGTTCCTGTGTAATGATTTAACGATAGACACATTAAATCAATGTATAGGTAGGTTAGGCTCGCCAGGTTGCTTCAGATGCCCGAAGGGCAAACTGCCCAGAAATAGGAGCCCCGCATGGCGTTTCGCATTTTCACGTTTCACGATATGCCTAGGAATTTCACGATATGCCTGATCATACGACAGGCGCGGTCTGAGGGAGGGAGGGGGGGGGGGGGGTCACAGGGGACATGACCCCCCCCCCCCCCCAAATCATACGTGTCGAATTGAAAAAAGACCCACTCAAAATTTTTTTTGCTTTTGTGACCCCCCCCCCCCCCACCCCCAAAATTTCAGGCTGCGACCGCGCCTGTTCACACTGCTGCGGTTTCCGCATGCGACGCCGGTGCGCAAGATAGAGCGCTATCGTCACGCGTCACGCTTGCATGTAATAATCGAAGCTCGCGCCTAATTAAGGGGGCCATCGATATTCGATCGAAGAACACGCAACACTAGATCACTTGACACCAGCAACTGATAATAACCAGTCGCTGCTTGACACCTAATAAACGACGATATAATACTAGCCCCGACCGCGTGTTCATAACCTTGATATAAAAGAAGGTTGTTAAATGTAAGTACGTACCTACATAAATGTAGCCACCTGTGCCTCTCATCTTCGTAAAGCACCTACATAACCTAATCTTAGACTGTAATAAATACGAACAGGTAATATTGTAAGTATGAACACTTAGGATACACCTGGACCCTTCTATAGGTACACTACACTCACTAGGTATAGTCATACTTAGTCACGGACTTTAATCATTGAGCTATTTGGGGTTCACTTTACACTTGTTTGTAGGTAGGTAACCGCTTTGCCGAAATAATATAATGTAACTTCGATATGTGTATAAGCAGAGGTACCTACAGTCGCCATCAGATATATTGGAGCGGCCAAGGTGGTCACAAATATCTGAACAAGCTTCTATTATCAAGGCGATACATTTTTGGGATTAGGCCGGTCACGCCCAACGCATGCATCTGGAGAGGTGGGCTAGCATAGCCATAACCAACCAAACCAAGTGGATGCCGGTAGAGGGCCCGGGCAAGGCAGACTCAAGCGGAGATTGCGGGGTCACTTAGATATTATACCTTCCTTAACAACTGGGCGGAAGAGACGCATAATCGGGAGATATGGAGATCCAGGCGAGAGGCTTTTGTCCAGCAGTGGGACACTCAAATAGGCTAGTATAATAATAGAAAATAATAAAAACCTTATCTACTAATAAAAGTGCATATAGATCAAGAGTAGGTCGTAGGCAACCCTACCTCATCGAATTCGGGATATGTAGAGCGATACACGATATACCTATGTAGAGAGATACACGGTTAAATGTTATGTATTTTAGTACCTGATAGCCAAAGTTGGAGCATTTTGTACAGTCAGCAAAAAAATACCCTTTCCTTTGAGAAAAACGACTTTAACGACTAGCAAGTGGGCACGCAGTCCATCATTCGACAAAATCGATAAAACTTGGCTGAATAACAAAAGCTCCAGGTTTAAGGTTGGCTACCATTTTTTGTTATTACTGGACTGGTTAGTACTTTCGATGGCATAAGATTCAATTTGCTAATTTTGCTATTCGATGAGGTAGATTTTAAAATGATATTTTTGCTAACTGTACAAAATGCTCAAGTTTAGCTTAGGCTACCTACCGTATTAAGGTACATAACTTTTGACCGTGCATTGCCCTACATACGCCGAATTCTGCTACTCAATGAGGTAGGGCTGCCTATCAACTACCTACTCTTGATCTATTATAACATTGATAAATTATACAATTTCAGCTTTTTGCTTTATACAATTTCAGTTTGAGGAAGCAGTCTATTTGGCTTGTACCGGTTTTTTATAATGTTGATGCCTACTTTACTAATTTAACTATTTAAGACTGCAGTGGTGTTTATATACAGAAATATTTGTCGGGTAGTCTACGGGTATCGATAAACAGGAGTATCGATACGGCAGGTGGGCGCACGAGTGTTCGTTTTTGGCGAATCAGGGGCGGCAGGTGCGCACGCAGGTGTGCTGCGTGATCTCGGCCGATATCGATTATACAGCCTGCTTGTGATTGCCTTACACCTCTTTCTGATCGTAACTATAACTAACAAATTTTTTGATCATTTATTTGTTGCATGTTTTAAGCCGACTAATATTTACAACTGTAATAAACGCTGTAACTTATTCTTAGGTAATTAGATTACTTATTACCTCGTCGTGGACTTTTATATTTATGTATGTATGTTTAATGAAGTGACATTTGAAAAGGGTTTTTAAATAAATGAACAATGCCTACAATTAATTTCAAATTGTCAAATAATTACCAAGTAAGGCAAAATCTGATATAATCATTAGTCATTACCTTATGAACCGATTGTACATAGGTATAGGTACTTACTTACTCGTAACTAGGTAAAACTATTTAGTAACGAAGTAAACAAAAATTCACCATAAGTGAGATTCATGTGGCGATACAAAAATTGCATCAGAACCGAACATAATTCAATAAAGTGTGAAAGTGAGATCAGCCTGTAGATGCGCGGGAGTAGGAGAGCACTACTTTGTAGCGCGCGCGAGATCGAACAGATGCGCCGGCACATGCGGCCCTGCCGCTGCTTATGCTCTCTGCCTTAGCCACTGCCACCACACTACACACTCGTATGGCAACGTGTAATTAGTTGCTTTGAACTGATATATAATAAACACAAGCTTATATAAATACCATTATTTACATACTCTTGGCCCATTTAGATTTGATACAGAAAATCTCCCATACTGCTCAATCGTCACCTTTTAGTTAGGTTAATTTCTTCAGACTCGTGTGGTCTCTGCCATGATCCAGTCACTCTTAGCCATCCTTTATACTAAGGATGGGTTGCACCACGCACAATTAACGGATTAATCAACGTTAAATATGGCGACGGAGCTGTCATCTCACAGAACATTGACAAACATACAAGATTTTTAACTATGACGTTAACAGACGGTTTGGTGTAACCGGGTCTTAATATACGAGTAGAAACATGTCTCAGTATTGTTGCGTAATACATTTTTGATAATTTTGTTGAAGTTTGAACACGCCAAAATTTCGGCACACAAGATGACAATAGGTTCTAGAAGATGAACTGTAGCGAATTAGGGACAAAACACACCTGATCTGAATTCAGTAAATTCATAGACAAAATGCTTAAATTGGTCTATGGTTTCTTAAATTTGTATGGAGGACAACATAGCCAAATTGTTTGTGCCTTATGTAATGAATAGACTTGAAAATTTAATTAATTCATCATTTATAATAAATAACTTACATGTATCTCTGTTCAGCTTCAGAATGTAACAGACCATGAACTTTTAATAAGCGACACATGATTACTGTGCACGATATTATTACCGTACATTTTAGTGTCGCATGTCCGTGTTATTCTTAGAGCTTCAAACCAAGCGGAGCGGGTATTGACAGGCGTTCCCCTCTGCCGAAAATGTATGACCAGTGGTCAAAGGTATTATTCGATGATTTGCTGCTAATATACCATAAACTCTTTCCTAATCCTTTTCGTTTCCCTTAGTTTAGAATGATCTGCGAATACTAGGTACAGTCGCCATCAGATATATCGGAGCGGCCAAGGTGGTCACAAATATCTGAACAACGCCTTTATTGTACCTGTAGGTTAGGTAGGTACAGTCGCCATCAAATATATCGGAGCGGCCACGGTACTCAAAAATATCTGAACAAGTACCTTATCGCCTTGAAAATGGACGCGTTGTTATATGGGCGTAGTTTAAGAACATACCCGGGCCCAAGATATGTATTATTTTAGAGCTTCAATTTCATGATGTTTTAGGTACAGGTTTAGTAAAAAATACGGCTATGCTTGTACAGTCGTCATCGAAGATATCGGAGCGGCCAGGGTACTCAAAAAGATCTGAACATGCACTCTAGCGCCTTGACAATAGAGGCGTTGTTCAGATATTTGTGACCACCTTGGCCGCTCCGATATATCTGATGGTGACTGTACAGCACGTTAGAATGTATTTATTACTATTTTTAGGCCAAACCTTCATCTCCTATGGGTCGTTCATCATTAGGGGCCACTACTCTACAAACGTATACCTAGTCTACAGTTGATGTCATGGCCTGTATATTCTTGTATGTACAGCAATGTTAGGTTTGTATCTCACTAAATATTCGTATTCGTAAAAGTTGTATTCGATTAATCACTAATATTGACTAGGTAGGTACTTAAGTCCATTTAGTCCTAATCAAGACAGTTTTAGGTTTTAGTAACCAGAGCTTTTGATTTTTAACTAAATGAAATATGTAGGTATTGTAAGGTCATAAGTTATACCTATAGACTATTTACTAGTGCGTGTGTAGTTTATATCGACTATACCTACACAGTGGGTAATTACCAACACCGACTGTACACAAATAACTCAAATAAGATATACTTACAAGTAAATTCACTAAACAGGCCACAAAATAAATATTTATTGTACGATAAGATCAACAGTGTATGATAACCACACTCGTAATGATAACCTACTCGTACCTATAGTACCGATATAAGTAGGTAAAGCAATTTCAAAAGTCAAATTTCACCTTAATAATCCAAAGAATGGTTGAACCGAGAGATTAGAAAAAAGGCCAGGTAGTAGGTTTTTTATGCCAAATGTTGTAGAAGCATATGCAGCTGCCAGGAACACAATACGAATGCGATGTGCCGCAGCCCAAATGGACTCGGCATGCATCGGCGCACGCGCCCACGTCACTCATAGGTATTACTATTCCATTCCTTTGGGGACGCGTGCGTAAGGACTTCACTTCAAGGTCTTGGCAGCATTACGAAAAGTGTTTTGGACTAAGAGCTGGCCTCGTCAGATATGAGTATGACACTATAATGAGAGCAACAAAACCCATATCGCTAGATTGCTGTACTATCTTAATTGCTAGATCCGGACATCTGACAGCTTTTAATGGGTGGAGGTCAGAGTTACAGACTAGCAAAATTGTTGAATTGAAAAATAGTACTATCAAAATGGGTAATAACTAATAACTGCCGTAGTTGTCTCAATTATAAAGAAAATGGCCTATATTTTCACATTAGAACAAAAAATATTGCATATTATTGTGGAAAAAGAAACAGCAGGCGACAAACTAAGTATACGTCCATTGGCCCTATTTTCCCCCAACAGAAACGTTTAGCAATGGTATAATCTAATTAATGATATAATTTCTCATAATCATAATATTGCAGAAAAAACCAGAACTCTAGGATTTGTTTTCTTGAAGTGGTTTGCATACTTTGACCTCCACCACTTTACAGCTGCCAGATCTCCAGATCTAGGAATTACTCGTAGCTTAGTATAGCAAACTGACAAGAGGGGTTTCGTTGCTCTCATTATTGTATCATATCTGACGTGGCTAGCTTCTATTTCAATCTCTCGACTTTCAACTCACCCAATCGGCGTGTTTGGGAAGCGCACTTCACGCACTTGTGCTGGTATCGACCCGACCCCTTAAGTGGCTCGTGCTTTTTAAGTGTCTGGAATGACTTCTTTTTGGCTGCGATCGGTGCCGCTCTTCTTGCTCACACTTTCCTACAAAAGTCATTTTTAATACAGTTGCTCAAAAAAGTGCTTTTCTTGTAGTGATTTAGCGTGCGGAAAGTTTGATATCGCGCACTAGTGCTTTTTACTTTTCCAGCCAATCACAGCTAATGACAGTGACAGACAGCCAATCACAGCGCCGCACCGCACCGTGCGGAGCGTTCGGATATATGTACTAAAGTAACCTCAAAGTGAATAATTGACAATTTTATAATTTTTTCGCAACTGTATTAAAAAACGTCATTCGATACTCGTGCGTAAATGTCATTCTTCATGTAATGACATACTTTCCGCACTAATATCGAAATGTACTATTCCATTGCGTTTGCTCGCATGGAATAATGTTCGCGATCATTCAAAAATATTTACCCGGTAGTTTCGAAAGAAACCTCAAATTATAAGTACGAGTATAGTCAAGTTAAGGAAAAGTATGGAAGTAAGTCGTGTAGTCATGGTTCTTTTTGGATTCGTTAGAGGGCGCTAGATTGTTTCCTCCGAGTGGCACCGTTTCTATTATGTACGAAAGACTGTTAAATTTTAAGTATAAACTATAAAGTGCCGGAGTAAGTTATAAGCTATTGGGTTCTAGCTTAGTAGTGTATAGAGAACACCTTGGTGCATAGCGTATCTTAATTAAAAAGATGTGCGATTATGATACACAAAAAAATATCTTTACTAAAATTGCGGCTCGAGGATAAGTCAGTCGGTTGGTGCGATTTCAAGTTAAGCTTTTTAAAGCATTATAAGCATTCAGTTAACTTTGCACGCCTGGACAAATTATGGAACAAGTCTTTTTAATTATTTTGTACATTGTGCTTCGGAGGAAATTAAGAGAGACGTGAAAATTTACATTACATTTACACTAAATAATAAATAGATATTTTTTACCGGAAGTTTGTCAAAAAGAAAATATAATTAATTGCAACGAACTGCAAGCGAGGGTTGGTGGCAGCACGTGGCGCGGCGCGGGGAGATAGCGCAGCGCACATAAGTGATCAGCTCAATCGATCCGGTAGGTAGTTTCAGAGTAAATTGGCTTTGTGACAGTCAGACGGACAGAGTCGCACCGGGCTTCTTTTTTACCATGTTGGTACGGAATCCTAAAATAATTAATTTTTCATTTATTGCATTGTTTGTACCTAATTCTTAATTCTGATTTTGTATAGACATTTTTTAGGGTTCCGTTCCCAAAGAGTGAAAACGGGACCCTTAAGACTTCGCTGTCTGTCCGTCTGTCCCCGGGCTCCCATACAACAGACATATTTTTTGCCGTTTTTATAGAAAATGGTACAGAGCGAGTCCGACTCGCACTTGGCCGGTTTTTTAAGGATACAGTACTACTCAGTATATACATTTTTCGACAAATGGAATAGCTTTTGGACAAAGACTTTTCACCTTTAAAAAATGTAGCTTGCTAATCACGCAGTGGCACTTTCATGTATAATTTGCCGCTATTTTCTAGTAATAATTTAATAAATTACCTACTGCCCAGATTGTTATTAGTTAACTTAATATGCAGTATACACCTATGTATGTCTGTATGGTATTTAATTTTGTTATAAATACATTTGATTTTCAACTGTTCTCTTTGCCAGAATAACACTCGAGATTCATCACGAACGAGTCGAATGATAAACAAAAAGCTGACGACATGCTTGTGCATCGCTAAGGTTAGGCAAGTATAACTATAAGCGAAACTCATCCGGAGAGTGCTGCAAAATCGGCTACTCACATATACCGGAGCGACCACGGTGGCCACAAATATGTGAACAACTCCTCTATTGTCAAGGCGATAAAGTGCACGTTCAGATATTTTTGAGTACCTACCCTGGCCGCTCAGATATATTCGATGGCGGATGTACTACGAGTCTCTCAGGCCACACTAAAGTTTAATTTTTCGAACCCTATTCCTTGCTGCATAAAGTACACATTCCAAATGGCCGAACGAGGTTGCAAATGGTAAGCAGTCGAGGCACAAAACATTGCAAAGAGTCTTAGTAGGTTGTGAATATTGGACAGATGTTAAAGTACCGCTGACGGCACGTTGTTGACTTTGTATGTATAATTGTGGCATTATTTCGCTAAAGGTTCCATTTGCTGGCCGGCGCGCAGGATTTTGGCACATATACCCGTACCGGCCGATTGGCCCTACAAATATTTAGCTTAAAAGCTAGGTTTTTGCCATTAAGTAGCATTCAGTATTTTAAGTCCTGTTTTTAAAGTTAAAAACAAGTTAATAGTTATTTCATAATTGATATACTTTTTTCCTTATAGATTTTAAAGAAATTAGGGTAATTGTAATTGTGCTAATTTCCCGTCCAAGCCCAGTTGATTAAGCTATTACATATATATTATACTTAATTCATAGTTTGACGCCAACTCTTTCTGTTTCACTGAGACAAATTTGGCAGTTTTTACCAATTATGGGAGTACTAATTTCCAATTCATAAAATTTTGCTAGCCTGTAACTCTGAGATCCACCCATAAAAAGCTGCCAGATTGTACAGCAATCTAACCAGATGGGTTTCATTGGTCTCATTATTGTGTCATATGATATGATATCTTACGTGACAGCTTCTGCCCTTGTGATCCCCCAAATCAAATAGAACAGTCTCTCAACCACCTAATCTCCAACTGTCCACGATTTGAACGAAGACGCAATGACCACGCAACAATCTGCCGTATTTTTAATATCGACCCATGTAGCATACAAGAAATTGTAACTAAGGAAACCACAGTTAAATCTTTTCATGACTTCATAAAATATATAATAGACCATCTCAAACAATTTAATGGCACGTAGAAGGAAGGATATCCAACATACATAAATATTGTTGAAGCACGCACACACAAACACACAAAACACACCCGGGAAACAACGTGTATACCGATAGCGCCGAGTTTCCCGATACAACACACACCTTTAAAAAAAAAAGATATCTTACGTGGCCAGCTCTTAGTCCATAAGTAATATGTGATGAAGTCGATTATTCTTTCTTTGAGTACCTAAATATCTTTTCCGAGTTTTATTTTTTTTTGTTTCTAAGAATTTTATGGAAAATTTCATAGTTTTCCGCTGGAATAAAATAATTCATGATAATCCTGTAGGTAGGTATGTGGCGCAAACCTTAGTAAGGCTATTAAGAACAATTGATTTACTTGCGTTGTGGAGTTTTTGCTGACGGGACGCTGTCGTGGCCCATGCCATGTGTCGTCCGTGCAGCGAAGTGAAGAGATCAGAGCACTCACGTGACTGGCTGCGTTCGTGTGGAGAGATCACTCGTGAAATTGGTAAAGTATTTAGACACAGTTGGGCCCTTGCGATGATTTTCTCGTGGGAAAAGGCTTGGGCCAGCACATTGTTTAAGTGACTCACTTACAAAAGTTTTCCTCGATTTGTGGCTTTTCTAGCCGGTTTTTTTGGTCTCATACAAGCTTTTGTTACTGCATAGGAATAGGGTCGATTGGCATCAAAAAAGGGTTTGGCAAAAATGAGTTTTTTCTCGCAAACTTCATTATTTAGAAATCAAGGGAAGGTTTTCTAAGATCCTTTACGCGTAGCAGCACGAGATTTGGTAGCTGCCCTCACTGACCGAATAAGAAAATAAATATGTTGTAAGTAGAGCTTATTGAATAATTTACATTTATGTTCAGTTAACACAGACTCTTATTGTATTTTCTTACCGTTTTAGTAGTAAAATTTAGGTAGGTAATTTAATCGGTCAGGTAGAAAATTAGTTGGAAAATGTTATTATTTGTCATCATACTTACTCATAAAGCTTAATAATCCAAGCCCAGAAATCGACGTCAAGCCGTGAATGGATAATAGACCAAGTTATAACAGTTATCAGAAAAATACAAAAAAAAATCTATCACCTTTTCTTCAAAAATTATGGTCACATTAAAAATTTACTAGAATATTCACGCCCTTGTCTCTTAACTTCTAGTAAATTTTTAAAGTGACCATAATTTTTGAAGAACATGTGATAGATTATTTTTTGTATTTTTCTGATAACTGTTATAACTTGGTCTATCATCCATTCACGGCTTGACGTCGATTTCTGGGACACCCTGTAGGTATATCACGCGAGTGAAGCTGAAGGTAACGCGCACTTTACTCAAACGGGAGATATAGTTTTTTTTTAAATTATCCACTAACTCGTACGAACCAAGAAGGTTTATTAGGCGGTAATCATTATGATTACGAGTGAATTTTTCTTTATAGTATAATAACTACTTACTGAAGTTGTATGCTAAGTATATGTAAATGCCTACCTACAATTTTGTACACTACATACCTACTTATGTATTTCGTTTTGTAATACAGACTGAGACTAAACTATAATTCCATACTCGTTTCTATAGAGCTCTAAACTCTACTGTAACAGGTAAGTTCACTTCATTATAGAACCATTAAAGTGAACTATAATCAATTTAATGAAACACGTGCCGCTGTGGATAACAAGAAAGAACCACACGACATCAACATTTCTATCAAAAGACATTCAACGAGCTATTAGTACCTTTTTATTTGAATACATGAAAATTAATTGATTGTTTAAATTTTTAAAAGTGCATTTATCAATGGCCCAACCTTTAGTTTGATTTGTTATTTCGATGGGTACATATATAAGAGTGGCTCCTGATTATTTAATTAAATCTCTTATCTGCCTAATAAATTAAACTTTATTAATTAATAAACAAACCAAAGCAGCTTTTTCAAAAAATAAAAATTCTACGATAAGGCACTCTCAATGTAACCCATTTTCGCTACGTGTTGCGGCTGCATTGTCAAACCCGTATTCCGATGTTTTTGACCCGATTTTTTACCGAACCTACTTCATCATGACCGGGTTTCGGACATTCGATAAATGGTTTCCTTTTGATGTTGATGCTTAAAATGTATATATTTTATAACTGATTCGGAAATATATCATGTGAAATATATTGATATGTTTTTTATTTTATACCACGTGCCCCAAAAATCAACGATAAGCTGGCACCAGAAGATGAAAAATGAAAAAAAGACAATTTATATGGAATTACAAAAAAAATCGACATCCCATACATGGGGTATAAAAAAAATTGGTAAAAATGGTTTAATATTAATACTCTAGGAAAACTAGGCACAAAATAAAATAAATGTAAACGAGAGCCGTATTTTTTTTGTAATTTCATAATAAATTGAGATTTTTTATTTATTTTTCCTCGAGTACTCATAATCAGGTCCGTCTTCTGGTGCCAGCTTATCGTTGAATTTTGGGACACGTTGTATCTATTGAATCTGAAACAAGACTGATGTGATAATAAGAACACGTTTATGTTTTCTCAAGTGCTATTAGCACAGAGTGCATGTCGTTTAATAGCGTGAAAAAAAACATTAGACTTATGGGCTACTAAACAACTGTTGAACGCATCTGCTTCACGCACCCTGCAAGGTTTATTTAAGGGGATGCGGCGACCCGCGGGCCACTCTCGCGCCAACCGACGCCACCGCCGGCCGCGTGCCCGTTTGCTCGTTACAGTTCGGTCGCGATCCGACTTACGGTAGTGAACATGAAGTGCTTAACGATACGTGCGGCCTTGACTTTTACATGTTGCATGATTGCTGTGGATGCAGCTGAATTTGACATGAAGAATGAAATGAAGGCGATGGCCGAACAGATCGAGATTTTGAAAACTTTGCATCTAACAGACGTTACGCGACTTAAGAGGGAAATCGAAGAGCTGAAGTAAGTTTTTATTGTAAATTGTAACTTTTTATTTTTAAACTATTTTATTTTAAATTAATTAAGTACGGCCAGAGCACCTACTTATTTGTTAAATTAATATTTATTAGAAGATTTAACCGAGATTAGGTGTAGAGCAACTTTTGTGAGTGATGGTAGAGTCAACTTAATAGAGGAAATTTATCTATGGTGGGAAATTTTTGTATGGAGCCCATAGACAAAATTATACCGCGTGTTTTTACCGCATTTTGTCTATGCTAGCTGAAATGCGCTCAAGTGTGTGTTGCGGCTTATTTTTATGAGATAGATAACAACGTGATGTTAGAAAATAAAGAAAATTAATGTTACTTTTCAGCCAGTAACAATTATACAGGGTGAAACCTGGGTCGTGATCGTTAACCACTTTTTATGACTCTGTAACAGATCACTATTTTTATGGTAGTAGGGCAGATGCCCCGGTTGTGGCCACTGTGCCGGTTTTGGCCATTTTCAAATTTATTAAGGTATAGACAAATTTACAAGTCTATGGTTTATGGTTAATATAAGAGTAAAATATGGCGGTACAGATGGCACTGTCAACTGTCATGTATAAGTTGTCATTCAGCTGTCAGGGGTCATGGAAAAAAGTGGCCAAAACTGGCTCCTGGACCCCTTTCTGGCATTTCATTCAAGAAAAAAAATAGATATAATGTCAGATATAGACAGCGGTAATTCATATAAATATAGTAATATATTTTCACTGACTTAGTACAACAAGAGTGTCATAATTCCTTATTGGCACAAAATTACGGACGTCTGAAAAGACAAACTCTCCTTAAAGTGGCCAAAACCGGGGCATCTGCCCTATTTGATTAAAACAGAATAAATTTATTTTTTTAAGTATGTAATTAAATCTTAAATTAAGTAAATCATGGTCAACCTATTGCATTCGAAAATTTCAAAACGAATGACATACGCTGTATGGAAAATGACAAGACGTCACATTGAATAGGGTGACCAAATTCTACGCCAATTTTTTTTTCCACTTATCATCTGAAAATTATTTAACAATATCGGTGGCAAAAAATTATAGGTATATTACTTGTTCGTTTGCTACACGGTTCTGATTTCACCCTGTATAGTATAAGTTAATACAACTCCAGTGATCCCTTATTTAGCTTCACACGTATACTTCTTATTCGTGGCCCTGTTGATTCAAATCTTGTAAGTGTTTTAACCACTTCCCGGTGTTCGTGCAAAAAGAAAATTTGGTATGCTACTCATACTAGGTTTGGTAGTTACTTGTTTTAGTAAGAGGAACACTGGGGTAAGGGAATTGATTTCTATACTGTTTAGTCGATTACCTTTCCCGTACAAGAATTGGAATTTAGTAGGTACCCCTAAATTTGATCTCACACTCTGAACACGTCTAATTAGACACTTGCACTGTCATTGAACTCGACTTCAGTAAAGTCAGCAATATGTGTATGTTACGAGGCTTCAGAAAGTGTTTTTGGATTCGGATGGCTTTTGCGCGCTTTGATACTGATTGATACTAATAGCAGGTGACTATTTTATAGAGTTGCAAGTAAGTACGATAGGTATCGTAGGCTGTTTCTTAATTATTCTAATACCTAGAATATAGATAGTGTAGATACTAGGTAGGTTAGGTATTGAGCTTAGCTGGAGACAGACAAGTGCGCCCGGGGCCGATGCCGATAAAGTTTCCACAATATCTACGACAAAAAATGATTTTAAATTAGGTACGTGTAAAATAGCCAACCTGATTCCATTAAACTTTTAATTGTAATGCTTGTTTTATTCTTCGAATTATTTTAATGTTTTTCAGGCTTCGGCAATGCGAATTTATTATGTTGGTATAATATTTTAAGAAAGGCTCTGCGAATTTGAATATCTTATTTTGTACCTGGGTACTTATTTTTATTATACGACTACTTAATTCTAGTTTTAATTATCATTTCTCTAAATGTAATCAATTTATTGTAATAATTACATGTGTTACATAAGTAACACATGTGAAATTATACTTCCGACTCTATGATAAGGAACGTAAAGAGAATATTTCATTGCATGTTTGAGAAAAAGCTGGTTTTATAAAAATGTACCTAAGGTGCGTTGGGGTAAGATAGAAAGGTATTTTTTTAGGGATAAGACAAAAAATCGTCCATATTCCGGAGAATTACGGACTACTTTTTATCTTACCCCTAAAAAAATACCTTTCTATCTTACCCCAACGCACCTTACTTACCCTTTTGTCCTGTGTATCCACGTGGGGTCCCAATATGCGATGATATAGGCTTCGTAAATTGCGTATTGCCACCTTCAGCACTATGTATAGATACCCCAAATACCAACCACAAATGACAGGTAGGTACCTACTTAAGGGCTTCTGAACTTGTTTGTAGAATAATTTGCTTAGGTTAGGTGGGACTTAAGTGAATATAATAGAGCCGTTAATTACTTTATAATAAAGCCTCAGTAAGTAGGTAAAGTTTAATTTGTTTTGCGTTGTTCTTAGTCTCGTAATTCACTTCATAAGATGAAGGTTTCGCTTCAAGCTATTATTTAATTGCTACGGCAAGATATATATACCCTTGTATTTCCTTTTATTAAAAAAGCTTTGGCTAAAACCGGACATGCATCTATAAAACTCGGGTAGCATAAATAAGCTCGAAATTACAAATTTTGGGATTGGGAGTAAGATGAAATAGGTCATGTATTCGTGTGATATCATATATGTCTAATTGTCTATGCTTATCAGCTCCTAATGAAACAGATTTTAGTGTTGTTCACAGCCGATATTTTTTCTCTGTTTTGATCTCTGATTTGAAATGGACTGGTGCCCATCACCTACCCCTTTATATGTTATACATTTTTATACAATATCTATTATAAATTATAGGTATTATAATTTGTCTACACGTAATAATATTCACCGTAATTTGGTTACGTTCGCTATCCTACCCTTCTGTCAGTTTTTCGAATCTGATTGGACGTTCCCCTCGCCGACAACAGAACCATTTCCAATTAGGCCTGAGCATGCATATAAGTCAAATAGCGGTGTTCTAATTTAAAAATTACGATTTTTTCGGATTTTTTAAAGTGAAACTTTTATTCCATCGCCTCGAATTTTAAAGTCTATCTTCCGCATGTCGCGCGTTACATATGTAACGCTGATTCTCGTTTATAGTAAGGTGAGGCTTATTTCATAAGCAATAAGGTTCATGGCATGTTGGCAGTCAACCGCGGTATACAAATCTATATTTCGCGTCTTAACGTAACTGCAGCGGTGGCACTGTGGTATGGCATGAGGCTTACGATCGAATGGGCGAGGGTTCAAACCCCGTGGGACGAATGATTTTTTTCTAATTTTAGAAACATATTTCGATTATATTTCATGAATTACATTTGGCAAGTCATTCTCTGCTGTGTACGTCTAGCATGACAAACCAATTGGGCACCACTGTCTAAGCGCCATGCTAACATAGTAAAGTTTAACTTGCATCATGGTTTCATAAAACCACACAATGTTTTTTTATCGATATGACTTTTTTGTCATTAATGACATCTCACAAAACAAATTATATTTCATATAACAAGTTCCGTTCAGATTTTTATAGTAAATGGCATCTGTCCATTGGGACAATTATGCCAGTGTACGGTTAATCCAAAGTTTGCTCCTAGAGCTCGACGCTGTACGGTAAGGTCCGGCTTTTTATAAGGATATAATATTACTACTCCTTACAAACAGCACGTGGACTAACGGATATCTAACTCAAACAGGGGTTACACGTGTTTTGAGACTAATTCATCATTAGCTGCACACTTGTTCGTTATATCACTGCACAATAAGCTCTCTGTATATATTATATTACACACTGAGTCACGAAAATGAACAAACAATAAAAAACTATTCCCAAAACAAAACCGCCATCTTCGTTAAGATAACCGAGTCCTCATATAACAACTACGGAACCCTAAAAATGACCTTAACGCATTTGACGGTGTGCATTGACGTTAAGCAATGTCATTTAGATATCTATAATATGACATGAACTTGACAACATTTTTTCAAACAAGAAATAATGATTAATAAGCCAAATATTACTTCTGATCTGACGGCCCCTTTTCAGTATCAAAATATATTAAGACCAATGAAAAATCTTGGAATATACTTCAAATTGACGAGCATACAATATGTAAAGCATTCTTTATTGTCGTAGCCGTTGTTCTAACTCGATTACGTAATATTGCGTAGCGGCTACGGCGCGCTACGGCGCCTGCCGCCGCAGAGTACAGCACTTACACAGCAGCAGCTTCATACAATCGGGCTGAAAGAAGACTAGTATGTGCGAGGCGTATGGACGACGTGCCCAACTGCCCATTGACCGAGCACTGCTCCTAAAACATACGTATAGTTAAGAGGGTGTTCAAAATGATCCTAGCGCACTCTTGTTCTTTAAACAAGTAATGTTAAAGCTCAACTCAATCTGCTACTTCTACTGCTGACTACTCAAGAAAGCCGACTAGCTAGTGAATTGAATATTTGTGACGTTTTCAAGCAAAAGGTTGGCATTGTCGATTGTTAAGAGAGTTTATTTCTAAAGGAATTATTGTGGCAGTACTGCCTTATTAACAACCGACAATTATGTACCTTTTACTTGAAACGGCACATTTACCCAGCGGGCTTCATGGAAGCAGTCCTACTGTAGATTGAGTGCTTTGTGCCCGAGCGGCGTTGTACGCCCGTAATTTCGCTAACATCGACTTTCGTGCATTATTCTTTCATCTACGCGTAATAGCATTTTTACCTTACTTACACTTTATAAAGCAAGATTAAACCTTCATCATTTTCATATTTTGAAGGCGTTAAGAGATGGATCTGTTGCATTTTCGTTTTCATGATTTAAACGCCTCTTAGTCTTTGCGTGGGTGTAACAAAAATAGTGGTGATCCGTTTAAGGGCATAATTGGTATCGTATTCTTATTATAAGACGAAACAACAATTTGCTGACTACCGTTTGTCGTATACTGCGTGGTGATTCTGACTGCCCTGAACTTGTATCTCGAGTCTGCAGGCTATACGTCCCGGATGTACCTACAATATGTTTGAGGCCTCGACCGCACCCTCTATTGGCAGTACCAACAGCACGCACAGTGTCGCGAGAAAACTCACCGCTACCCCGTGCGTTGACACTCCTCAATGTGACTTGTTTGCTTGTAGATGGGTGGTTGTGTGCCGTGAATGCTTGAGGTTTTGTGAGTTGATGGATGATAGGTTATCCAGCACTTGTTCATAATCAGTGGAATGTCGTTAGTCTTATTATGTAAATGTTGCTATTAGTATACTTTTAATATATTTCGTTACTCGGCGCATTGGTGCACACTGTAATGCCGACTGTAATGATTTTGTTGTTAAATAAATAAATAAATTATAATAAAAATAAAAACTAAGAAAAAAAAATGTTTTGTATGGAGGGTTGGTCGGCTGAGATGACGTGTCCCATACAAAACAAACTTTTTGTTATTTGTGCCATAAGAGCGTGTCACGCCACATATTTTTCCGGCCTTCATCTAGGTCTCGGAAGACACTACGAGTATTGCCGGTGACTGCACTAGCATGTTTTAATTAACTACAACATTCGTATGTTCATATAATATTATGTAGTTACACTTTTTCAAGGCATCAAATTAGAATATGGTGTTGTAAAGAAGGATCCGTGAAAAAATCAGTAACCACAAAAACTTTATCGAACTGATAAATAAATGGGTTTGATTTGAACGAGCAGCAGCAGCTCGAGTGAGCTGTGAGGGCATGCGAGTCGGCCGTGATATAGAGTCGTAAAGTGGTGTTCGAGAGAGCTCAAGGGGCACGACACGAACCGGGGCATCTGATCAGCGCGCCTGTTCGTACTCGCACGGTGACCTACTGTACCGAACTTTTATGTGGTTTTGTTACTATTAGTTAAATGTTGAGGTGCGAAGTGCGGGAAGGAAGCGGCTAGCGGTATTTTCGACTGACCGTCAACTGTCAAATACTTCGCCCCAGTACAATCAGCAGCAAAAGTAACTAAGCGTGTAGGGTGTTCAAAATGAGCTGGACACGACTTTATTGTTAAGAGAATAATAGGTCACTTTGAACACCCTACCAGCTTAGCCACTTCTGCTACTAAACTGTACACACTACACGGCGCGTGCCACATGTAGCTACGAAAGGCTGTATTGTGCGTTTAAAGTTGTTAATGATAATAGTGGTTTAATATGTTTTTACTAGTGAGGCTGACCGCATGCGGTAGACTGCATACCCTAGTGCGTTGTAGGGCTTATTACGTTACAGCACTTAGCTAATCAAAAAAAAATTTTATCCAAGTACCGTAGTGTGCTGTTGCGTGTACCTACATAAGTTACCTAATCGGTGCAATTGTGTTTTTAAACAGATGGTGTACATGACATTTGCGAGACTGGAACACATTTTTTCTGTGTTACGCAATTTAAATCTCCAGGGATTACAGCTGACGGAGAAATGAAAGCCAAATTCATATTCCTCTCTTTCTTGTTTTGATAGTTACGTAACGAATAAAGTCCGCGTCTGATTGTAAGAATTTTATTGAACAAATTCGTGTATAAATAAATGAAAAGTAAATGTCCCGTATTATATATATTTGAAATGATATCCTGCAACAGATAAAAAAACGACAGCTAATCTAAGATAGAACTTAAAATTTTGTGCAGTAATTAGACAACTCCTGGCATACAAAGAAGTTGTCAAATTATAATAATAATAAATAAACTTCTATAGTCATATTGTAAAAAACCCTAACCTAAGATATAATATGAATAAAGAGAATAAACTTTTATAAGACAATAATTTATGGGACAAGTTGAGCTTACTTTGGGACTAGGTCGGTTTGGCTTGTGTTGTGGGCACTAGACGGCGATATATATAATCGAACGAGCGGGAGCGTAAGCGAAGCGAGATCTTACAAACAACTTCTGGCTACTGCATCGGTATTTCGATGGCTTTTTGATTTTGAGAGTTTGTTCGACGATAACTTTAGCAACGTTTTCCTGATCTATATGAAATTAGTTGGGTTTGTAGCAGAGATAATACAATTCATTTATGAGCTGGATCGATCAAGGGGTTGTGGACATAGAAGGCGAAAATAATCTGTAAGTGGGTCTTGTTATATTGGTCAACTCGTTTGCAAATAAATCGCGAGGCGGACTACTAAGTAGTAGATAGATATAGATAAATACTAAAATACCTATGTATTTTACCTTCCTGCCCACGAAGCAGCGAATTCTGGTAAGGCCATTTATTTGTGTGTTAACCACAGATATTTATACCTGAGTTGTGGATGTTTTCTGTCACTACCGACTGGGCTAGGAGGCCGTTTGTGTTTGTGAAGTGCTCTCAAATACTAATAAGTCCACTAAATTATGAATCTATCTGAGTTTTCAAACTTCGAACACTTGGTCAGCAGTACGACACGGTTCAGATCATGGAGCGGAAAGTTAGCGCCGAACCAACTGGAACATGTTGGTAATGACTCCAATAGGGGCAAACATCTGGCCTTAACGTGGTGTTTATTTATGTCCCGACCGGAAGTGATGGTCTCGGGCCCACATCCGGTAGCCAGCGAAATAAAGCGCGTGTGTACCGCGTGCACAGCACGACGAATCACTGAAAATAAAAGCATTGGTACAATTTTATACTTTTGATTGCAATGTATATTTATTTACATACAATGTTTACTTTGTAGGTTCCTCTACTGCCTTTATTAATTTTTATTTACGTAACTGCGTGCCACTGTGAAAAATAATACTTTCAATTTTATCTATGATAAATACCTAGTTACTGCACAAATTTGTAGTTATAAAGGGGTGTATTATCTGTCTGAAATCATTAATCAAAATTCTGATTCAGAAATCAGATTCAGACCAGTTTAGGTGCTATGTTCGATTTAGGGTTGGCAACGCGCATTAGTGCTCTCCCTTATGGGAATATAGTTCAGAGCTGGATACGGTTACCTTCTTTTAGTATGTTGTTGGGTACGACACCAGGACCTCAAAACTGCCGAGAGACGGGGACGTCGATGAATGTCTCCCGAGTAATGACGTCATAAAAATGGCTGCCGCTTCGTTACGAAAAGTGTAAATTTCATCCAAACTGTGCATTGCACCTATACGTGTGTAGTATCAAACGAAAGAAGATTAAATGTGCTATATTGTTGTAATACATTTTATACTACTGTATATTACAGTTTGACAGCTATAAACGAAAACCCAAAATCAGGCTAAAAAATAATTGGGATATTTGCATTTTACAACAAAATTATAAGTCCTACTTTAAAGCCGAGTACTACAATAACAAAACAGGCTATTTAAGCTATACATTGCTATAAAAAATATTAAAATCTGGTAATAATTGTGGCAGCTATGTTAAAAAATATGTCGGCACTGCCGAGCTATTTCCTTAGAGTGAAAAAATAACAATTTTCACAATTTACAGAATATCCGCAAAAGCTTCGAGTATATTGTTGGTCAAATAATTTGGAGCCCGTAAATGTCGGAAAAATATCTCTATAGTGACTGAGGTCCAAATAATGACGTCATGAACGTGACCGCTACCGAAATTTGTAAAACATAAATTAAAGCTATACCATGACACATACACAAATGCCTGTAGCATCGATCGAAAGCTTATTAAATGTACTACAATACATACATACATTATTTGTGAAAATAATGTATAGTTTAGGAGTTGTTGACAAAATAAAATATTTTTTTAGGAAAATATAATGTTTATATTAATTCTGTGGCCAAAGAAAATACAATACACTAATGTTTTGTATAGCATTAAAAACACCAACTATTCAGCTTTAAAACACAGTTTGAATTTATAAAATTTGATAAGAACTATAAAAGTTGTGCTTACAACTCTAAAGCACACTAACTATTTTACCTACAATGCACTCATACTATGAGAAGCTTGGGCCTAATTATTGACTAGTTTTTTCTAAATTTTGTGAGGATTTAGGGTTCCTTGCCATTAAAGTAAATAAAAAAACCGGCCAAGTGCAAGTTGGACTCGCGCTCCGAGGGTTCCATATACATCACACAATTTTAACAATTTGTATTTTTAAGACCAACTTACGCTTGACCGCAGACTTATTAGTGTTTTTTCTGTAATGTACAGGTAAAGAACTATATTACGTATTTTTTTCTAAAATGTAGGTTCGTCGGTTTCCGAGGGACGGAGAGCAATGGAAAATTTTCGCCTTATTTCTTAAATTACTTACAAACTATACCTTGTTATATATCAAATGAAAGGGTTTGATGTGAAAACTACAAATATATAACTTTTATAATTTTAATTTTAATAGTTTTGAAGTTATTCAAGATTAAAGGCGAAAATTGACCATTCCCCTCCGTCTCTCGGAAACCGAAGAAACTACATTTTAGAAAAAAAAACCTAATATAGTTTTTTACCTGTACATTAAAGAAAAAAACACTAAAAACTCTGTGGTCAAGCGTAAGTTGGTCTTAAAAATACAAATTGTTAAAATTGTGTGATGTATATGGAACCCTCGGAGCGCGAGTCCAACTTGAACTTGGCCGGTTTTTTTATTTACTTTAATGGCAAGGAACCCTAAATCCTCACAAAATTTAGAAAAAACTAGTCAATAATTAGGCCCAAGCTTCCCATAGTATGAGTGCATTGTAGGTAAAATAGTTAGTGTGCTTTAGAGTTGTAAGCACAACTTTTATAGTTCTTATCAAATTTTATAAATTCAAACTGTGTTTTAAAGCTGAATAGTTGGTGTTTTTAATGCTATACAAAACATTAGTGTATTGTATTTTCTTTGGCCACAGAATTAATATAAACATTTTATTTTCCTAAAAAAATATTTTATTTTGTCAACAACTCCTAAACTTTACATTATTTTCACAAATAATGTATGTATGTATTGTAGTACATTCAATAAGCTTTCGACCGATGCTACAGACATTTGTGTATGTGTCATGGTATAGCTTTAATTTATGTTTTACAAATTTCGGTAGCGGTCACGTTCACGACGTCATTATTTGGACCTCAGTCACTATAGAGATATTTTTCCGACATTTACGGGCTCCAAATTATTTGACCAACAATATACTCGAAGCTTTTGCGGATATTCTGTAAATTGTGAAAATTGTAATTTTTTCACTCTAAGGAAATAGTTCGGCAGTGTCGACATGTTTTTTAACATAGCTGCCACAATTATTACCAGATTTTAATAATTTTTATAGCAATGTATAGCTTAACTAGACTGTTTTGTTATTGTAGTACATTGCTTTAAAGTTTGACTTATAATTTTTTTGTAAAATGCAAATATCCGAATTATTTTTTAGCCTGATTTTGGGTTTTCGTTTATAGCTGTCAAACTGTACTATACAGTAGTATAAAATGTATTACAACAATATAGCACATTTAATCTTCTTTCGTTTGATACTACACACGTAAAGGTGCAATGCACAGTTTGGATGAAATTTACACTTTTCGCAACAAAGCGGCAGCCATTTTGATGACGTCATTACACGGGAGACATTCATCGACGTCCCGGTCTCTCGGCAGTTTTGGGGCCCTAGTGTCGTGCCCAACAACATACTAAAAGTTGGTAACCGTATCCAGATCTGAACTATCACTTAGGCCCTCTCCCATAACGGAGGGGACTACATCTGATACCTCTGGACTTGCATGCGTCCATAGGCTACGGTAGCTGCTTACCATCAGGCGGCCGTATCCTTAATTGCCACCGTCGTTGTATAAAAAAATAAGGGAAGATCGAGGCGAATCGTATCTCGTATCACAGAGCGAAATTGGATCAAGTTAAGCATTTTTGTCAAATTCATAACATCGCTCCGCCGCGGTGTGCGGGAAGGTCAAACCTAACGCATGGCGCTGATTGGCTGTCCGGGGCTACTCGCGAATCGGGATTTAACGAATTCGATAAAAATGCTTCTTCTTCATTTTGCCCTACGATCCGATTTGCCTCCGTCTACCCTACAACGGGGCAGAGTTGACTTACCTACTTAGCTGCTATTTGGTAGTAATGTGTTATGTTATAGGTACAATATAATTTATATATATGTGTTATACCTACTAAGTAAATCACTACATAGTATAAAACAAAGTCGCTTCTTGCTGTCTGTCCCTATGTATGCTTAGATCTTTAAAACTACGCAACGGATTTTGATGCGGTTTTTTTTAATTTCAATTTCAATTTTCAATTTTCAATTTCAATTTCAATTTCAATTTCGTTTATTCTCACACATAAGCTTACAGTAAAGACCAAAGCGCTTACACGGTAAATAAAAATAACAAACATAGGTATTCAACAAATTCGGAAATAAATCTATACAATACACCTATTAACAAAAATGAGATCAGACACCATAAAATATATATCAATTTAGCAACAATTTTGAGATCAATAATAGTAATACAAATATTTCTAATTAAAACTAATTCATACACAAATACTAGTGAGATAAGCTCAAGGCCGGCATGACGGCTCTAACAAACTTGCCTAACTTATCGGCAAATATGTCGGCATCCGGGACCCGGGTCAGCAAGTCGTTAATTAGGGACATTAATAGATAGAGTGATTCAAGAGAAAGATTTATATGTATAATTGCACCCGTGCGAAAGCCGGGCCGAGTCGCTAGTGTTATTATAAACGCGGATGTCAGTCAAAGTGTAAATGTTGCATTTTCAATAACATGACAGTTCGGCCATGATCAGATCACTATCAACACAAAGGAGTAACATGGTAGCCACATCATCATCACAGTCACACCATCTTCTACTTGCATTACAATGATAATAAGACAATATTAAAATATACTGTTTTGTAGCTATGCTATAAATGAATACAATTGATGACCATGATTATGACCGAATTTGTTCCGAACTACATATAGAGGAAAATAACAAACATATCTATTGGATTATACACTCGAAACGGAATATCATTGTGGTCCAATAGATTTAATGACGATAAGGTTTTTTTTTAATACGATGCATTTTTCTAACGACCGCTTAGCATATGGCGCGCCCGCACCTGGCGTCGAAAAAAGTTTTAAAGCCCCGAAACATGCTCAAAAGGCTCAATTTACCGATAAAATTTCTATTTGGACTGGCACGCGGCTCTTTAGGACTGTGCTTAGAGATTAATCGAAGGTAACGTGCCACCTCCGGCCGGCTGCGCACTACATCTGTTCATTAATTGCGTGCTTCTAAACAATACATTCTTAGCAAGGAATTTGTAGTTGGCCCGAATTACATAATTTGGTGTGTACTTTTTTTGGTGCGTCACCTACGTATGTTATATAAACACCATGTTGATTTAGTTAGAATAGGTAATATATTGCGATACTTACAAATTGGTTTCATATCTGATCGTAGTTATCTAATAATTAAAGTACAATATGTACATACAAAATAATAATTATATGAACTCACGTCATGTTCTAAATACAGAATCAAATACATTATCAACATTATAAACCTGATACATATTTACTTATACAAAAGTTATAAATATTATTTCGTTAACCTTTTTAACGCTTATACTGCGTGGAAAACTCATTATTATTAAAGATGACCGTAAAAAGTAATACCAAACTTCTTTCCAAATTTTTAATTTTAATAATGCTCCTGAAATTGGAGTCACCCTCTTCTCGAATTGAGATTATTGCCTCAATAAAACAGGCCGGGTGCTGAGTTACCAACCTACTAATGCCCCTGACTTATTATTTTCAAACGAATTAAATACTTTTAAGGAGCAAATAATTGTGAGCATTTGGAGAGGAGTTATATTTCCCGTTTTCTATGTTTTTATCGATTATCGGATCTATACGTAAATGAGTATCGTTCTTATTCAATATGAATACCAAGTACAATCTAGAGATGCCCGTATTAAGGCGATCACAATCGTTAAATTGTGGAAGTTTGTTTCTTCAAAAGCGCATTACGCCAGGCTTAACACATTCACTGCCCCCGACGCACATGTGCGTCCAGCGTCATACAAGTTTGTTCCTAGGCCACGCCCCCTGGCAGTGAATGCGTTAACCAGACATTTAGTTGAGTGTCGAAATTGTCCAATTGGTTTTCTTACTAGCCTGAATGTTAACGTCCTAACTCGTGTTATGGACTGGGCCGCCACAGTATGTTCACTTACTTCATCATGGAGCAGTTTGGAACCTTATTCGTGGAAGTCTAATAGGTCACAAATCACTTGGTCGGATAGCCTCAACCTGGTCTATTCCGTTTTCAGGCACTCTTAGTGGTGCAATTTTGGGGTGTTTTACCTCATCGAGGAGCAGGATGAAAGCAACCTCATTTGTTAGCTAATGTAGTACTCTTTCAATTTTTATTGGTCGGACAGCTCTCAGCAGATTTCGGACACATATAGTGGTGCAATTATTGGGGTGCTTTTTCCGTCTGTAGCCGAAATTTACGGCCCGATATAAATAAAATTCGGGGGGTAAATGGCTTTTATAACTCGCCGTATGAGAGCGTAAGAAAGAATTATTTTTAAAAACATCTTTAGGGGCACTTCATAGATGTAACTATTGAACAAAACAAAATGAAATTCCGAAAAATCAATTTCGGATATCTATTACTACGTTTTCAAAAATAAGTTTACGGTTACTAAATGTTTTTTTATAGAATAAATATTTAAGAAGATATTTGACTATCATAGTAGATTGTTAACCTAGGGTAGAAAGTCACCCATTCCCGACGAGGTAGTTTGGCGCTCGAACGAAGTGAGAGCGCCAATATTCCGAGTCGGAATGGGTGACTTTTACCCGAGTTAAACACTCTACTTTTCATTTCGAAGTGAGGAAAGTAAAAAAAAGCAAGGAAAAATTTTGATTTAGATAAATAAGTATTAATTATTGTTTGGCTGTAAAAGTTTCTGCCGTTGCCTACCAAGTAAAAAAAAAACGCTGAGTAGGTTTATTCCTCTTGTCACCGCTAAATGGAACTAAGACATTTACATTCAAACCGAAAAACCTTAACGATTGAATGAATTCACATCTTTAATGTATGATAATCGCTACAATAAATTCTAATAACTAGAAGGAATGAACTATTCTCACAGATTCATTTCTGGCGTCGGCTAATAAGACTATTTTAGGCACTTTGTTCTACTCGGTGCTTACAAGGCGAGTCCTAATAGGAACAGACCATTTTGCGGCCCTAGGGAATAAACGTATCATTTTCCTCCCGCTTCATAGATAAACAACGACCTACTTTCCGAGCATGAGAAATGAAAAGTTTTATTGTCGTTCTAGCTTCTAAAACACGCGAGCCGCCGAACAATGAGGCGAGAAAAGAGCGTATATTCATATGAAGCGTACGCACGTTACTTACGTATATTCGGCAAACATTCATAAACGGCTTTGGTTGTGGTGGTGGTATCTTCATTCCTCGCTACACATACTTCGCAACTCTGTATGTACAAAACCCTCGCTACGCTGAGCTGTTTCCACTAGAGCTGTGCTGACCGAGGATGGGTTGGGTAAATGAAGCGTTTCTATTGGTTCATGACAGACGCATACCTCGCAGTCGCAACGCATCCTCGTATAGCTCTGCTGGTAGTACAGCTGATTGGCTATCAAATTGAGCAGATCGTAATGAATATTAACGGGTTAAATAATGACAGGTTGAAACTTTGCACGAAATGAATATAAGCGATATTCATGAAATGATAAAACGTTTTTTTATACTTTTGTATCCCGAAATCGCTTTTAATTAACAATTTTTAGTCAGTCGAGAGAAGCAGGCGCCTCCCTACCCGAAATATAAACGTAAATAAAAGTACCGTGTAGTGGCCCCGTGTGGCCCTTCCACCTGCGTCACAGCATTTTTTTAACAAGGAAACGGAACGGTTGGGCATAATGGAACGGCCCTAATCCTTAAATTACGATTTTATCTACGATAGGCGCACTTGCCCCGACTGATCTCAATGCAATGGAAACTGCGGACATATTTACTTAGGTAGTGGTATCATTCGTTATGTTATTTTAAAAATACTAATAATTTTACTTCATCGAAATAAAGTAGATTGAAGCGCTGGTAGCCTTGCGGTAAGACGTCCGATTTTCAATCCGGAGGTCTCGGGTTCAAACCCCGGCTCGTACCCATGAGTTTTTCGGAACTTATGAACGGAATATCATTTGATATTTACCAGTTGCTTTTCGGTGAAGGAAAACATCGTAAGGAAACCGGACCTAATCCCAAAAAGGCCTAGTTTCCCCTCTGGGTTGTAAGGTCAGATGGCAGTCGCTTTCGTAAAAACTAGTGCCTACGCCAATTTATGGGATTAGGTGGTCAAGTGGACCCCAAGCCGGGATAAACGCTAGGAGGAAGGAAGGAAATAAAGTAGATACACTATAGGTACCTACGTTTATTCGCATGTTTGGTTATCTTATCAAGAAAGAAAGGCGAACATTTTCCGAGCGTAATGGATAATATGCATCTGAGCTGAACGAAGCCGATGCTTTAATGAAGTGCGAGTAGTATGTATTGTAAAAGAATGTAAAATGCATAGACATACCATCACCCATAGACCTGACACGGGAATAATAATACCAAGATTGAACGGGATGGTCTTATTACACTTTCTATAGATATGACAGAGAAGACTCACCTTTGTGATTATTGCCTACTTGGAAGTAGGCAATAATCACAGGCCAAGGCCCTAAGTACAATAGGAAAGTTTGTTTCCCTTCACCGCTATTTGAAGGGTAACAATGAAACCGACTAAATTATGATGGTTAGTTACTGTATGCTATCAGCCATCTTGAAACGTGTTTTAAAATCACTCGCGTTGCGTGTATTCTATCCTTTAGGGTGGGTTGCGTATGCGGTCTCTAGTTAAATTCCTGCTTTGAGGTATAATGGTAATATGTATGATAACGGTCGGCGGTACCTACCTACGTTTTTCTCGAGAAAAGACTAATAAGCTTGTGATCAAAACAAAAAAGACATGACAAACTTAACCCTTTTCCTATTGCTATTGCACCACTTTTTATTTCGTTTTTAAACTATTATTGTTATATCTATGATCTAATTTTTTTAAGCGTTCTAAAATGTTTACTTAATTAATTAGCAGTCTCGAACATTCTTTCAAACGAGTTTACATATTCGTAAAAAATCGTAGGTATTTATATTGACACTCTTAACGTACGTACTGTGAATATTGATAAAATTCTCCTGATACACCGATCGTATTTGGACAATGATAACAGTTTTTAGGTCGGTATCTTATTATGCCCTTAAAGGTCTGTGCCCACTATTCCGTCCAAACCATGAACGTGCCCTGACAAATGCAAAAAAATATTCGTTGTATGAATTACTATGAGGCTTTGCCCACTTAGACCGACCAACACCGTAACGTAATACCATGACCTGACGGTTTTAGAACGGGGTGCAATGCAACCCCGTTTACCACGCGTTTGCAATGGGTTTGAAACGGGCTCTACCCGCGTATGCTCAGCGGAGATTTTGCTATCAGTAGGAAGAAGCTTCGTTTTTTGTACGGCCATGATACGGGCTGTGAACGGGGTATGTATGTACGGGGTATGTACGGCGCAAGAACGGTTATGATCGGCCATAATACGCTTTGTATACGGGCACAGACCAGTGTTGATACATTTTTTAATTTTTTATTTTATTTATTTAATAAAAGCGACATTGTCGGATACGTAAAAAAAAATCCGTGCTTAATTGCTATGCATGTGAATAGTGGACACAGTCCTTAAAGATATGAAAATTGGTCTTATCCCTGTAAAAAAATCCCAATGTCTGCTCTTGACTGTACTTATTTATTATGCAGATGCATTTCGGATTTGGGTATAGTATACCTTATAGATTTTATAGAGTAAGTACTTGTTTGACCGATGCTTATTATGATGACGATCTCTTTAAATATTACTATGGTAGTTTATTTAATTATAGGGTGCTCGTCTACCTGAGGTAAATTAAAACAATAATAATGCATACAACGGAAGCGGAAGTTGGAAGCAGGAGACACGCTGGTGCGCGTGCAATGTTGCGGCACTTTGTCCCGATGCACCGACCATACTTTAAACCAGTCTTACGTATATGGGATGCTATTGTCAATTCAGAAACTTAATCGAATTGCCATTTAGGTTTATATTAAGCCATTGCTACTGAAGTACTGCCTATTAGGCACCTATCTACCTAAACTTATAGGTTCTTTACATTAGGTACATGACCTGTGTTATTTCAAGAAGGGTGTAGAGTTCAGGTTAGAGCAGCGGCAAAACAAATGACTGTTTTGCTGAAATAAAGCTAATCGGTCGGTCTTCTATTACTAATCTTGGGTAAAAAGCGCCTATCGGATCTTGTTAAAAAAAATTACGACAGTAACTATTAGTAAACATTAATTTAGATATAAAATCTTGCACTGTATTTCGATGTATAATGCGTATGAGAGTTACGATTATAAAATAATACATACATAGGTACGTGCTGAGCTAATGCGTTATAAAACAGCCAATGAGCAACTCATGTAGACATTACGCTACGAAATAAAATTATTAAAAAAGTGTTTTTCGCAGGCAAACGTCATCGGCAACAGCGACGGGCAACCAACTACGGAACGAGCAAACAACTCTTGAGTGGGCACGCTCGTCGCTGCAGGAGCTGCGCGGTCAGCTGCACGAGCTGCGCGCGCAGCTCGACAACTCCGCGCTTCTGCGACAGCTGCACGTCATTCGCAATGAGGTTTGCTTTTTGTTCTAACAACATTTTAGAACCTCCAAAGACTGTCCCTATCTGAATAAATACGAGTAGGTACCTCATAGGTCAAAAATTTCTTTATCCAAGTAGGCAAAGCAACAAGCACTTTCGATCTCTTTATCTATTGCCACGTTTGCTCTATTCACAAGAACGTTCAATTTTATTTACGAGGAATGTTTCAAAGAATGTGAAATGTCCGTCGAATAACGCATGTTCATTCATGTAATAAGACCGCTGGCTACTGGGAAGGGATGCGCGCAACACAAAAGCGCACAGCGCACTGTGTAGGTCGGTTCTACAAGTATAAGATAAATTTCCAATAAATGGAGGCTAGGTAAATAGTTGCTTTCTCGGTGGTTTGCTTGAACTTGTAGTAAAACACAATATTCAAAGGTAAAACTTTAGCGTGCCAGCCAAATAAGTAGTTTGCCAAACCAGTCACTTACAATGATGTAGCTACCTATAATGAAGTTTAAACTCAATAAATGGTCCGTTGAGTCTGTTGTAATTAAGTGACTTACATGTTGGGAAACATTGTTGAATCTATTGTTAACATTATGTTGCCGGAATGATAGATGTATATTCATGTAATTACGAACAAGTTTATTAAGTACACCTACTCTACTGAGCGCAAAAGTTTGGTGTGATAACAGGAGACTCTCGTTTTATTACGCATTTCGAGTTACAATTTGAAAACTGTTTAAAAAAAGTACCTAATAAACTGTGTAGTTACCTTACACCTTAACTCGCAGCAATATTTATGTAGATAAATAAATCGTGAAACTATTTGAGTATGAGTGGGTAATAAATGAAACAGTTGAACATGTAAGTCGTTTGTTGTAGCTAAAGCAAGCGTTGGTAGAGACGTCAGACCTGACGCAGCTAGCGCGCACGCAGGAGGCGCGCGTGGACAAGCTGGACGGCGCGGTGGGCCGCCTGCAGTACGAGGCGCGGCAGGCGCGCGACGCCAGGGCTGAGCACCGCGCGCTCATCGTCACCCTGTCCAAGGAGGTAACTATACTATAGGTATTTTCATGCAAAACAAGTGGTTAGGTAAGGTTTCCACTTAACGGAAAACAAAGCTATTGTACGACCACTTTGCCTGCCTTTTTTACTCGAAACTGCACTGCACGACTTTCTAGACTTGCTAGTTAGGTAATGCAATCGTAAGTATATGATAATCGTTGAATAATATGAAAAAATAGCTATCTCTATCACCTAATTTTGCACAATTAACATTTTAATAGTACTCGTAATGCTCTTTGCATATTTGCCCATGTGGTGCAAAAAGCAATATAAGTAGGTACGATTGTGGTAGTTGCCAATAGATTATGATTACACCTGACTAAGAATAGAATGACGATATAGTAGAGTCTATTAATGTTATTTTGTGGCCGTCATTTATAAAACGATTTATCATAACCGCAAAAGCCTAATGCCCTGACCCTTTTTTAAGTGTGTTCTCTAAAGATGAGCCGCAGTTCAACCAGCGGACCCACTGAACCCTCATCATCGTCTTCCAATAGAGAATCCTATCGCTGACCTGAGTTTGGTTTTTGTACCTATTGCCAAGTAATATGCGTCATCAACTCATCAGTTCAATGCTAATCTTATCTGAATATGTAAAGTAGTTATCTGTAAAGTAGGCATAGGTACATACGTTCTGCTAATGTGTAAAACATGATTGACAATAGTTATTTGTGCATCAAGAGAGGAAAGTTGGTTTTTCTTGCTAGTGTTGATATTGAGTCCCGAGTAAGCGAAATATTCTATAATTGCAATTCTAAGTTTGAATCTTGAGCGTAGCGAGGGATCTCAAGAACACGAGATGTAAAAAAACTTTCCTCTCGTGTAGTGTGACACATAAAACTTTTCACCTCAGTAGTGAGAACATATTAAAGTTAAAAAAACACATTTATTTACATTCCTGAATGAAAGGCATCATCATTATGACGAAAGGCTTCTAGAAACAAAATTTCACTCCCTGGAGTGACGAAAGTAGGCTTGTTCGAACTGCTGAGGTGAAAAATACTTTTCACCTCACTAGCTCGGAAAGCCCTTTTTGTTTGTTTAATATCTATTGTGAAAATCGCTTTTTATCCACATGTGGTGAAAGAGTTTTGACATAAGTGACAAGTGGCTTAAGTGACATTTGACAGCTAACAAAACGTAAAACGTTAAAAGTGCAGAATTTTTAACATCGCAATTAATGAATTGCATCGAGTAAAAACACTTAATACAGTCTTACAACTTTATTTTAATTCATAAATATCAGCATTCAACATTAATCTTCATTCTTTTTGTAAAAACGGATAAATTGTTCTGACAGCCGAATAAGTCTACGTACGAACAAAACGCATCTGACATTTAATAAAACCTTTTACGTCAAAACTTTTCATTTCAATTCATCCATCATATCAACGTTAAATATTCGCATGTTTTTCTAGGTTGTTTTGTTAAAAATTAGTGATTCGAGTGATGAAGAAGTATTAAACACCTGAGGAATTACGGGAAACCGAGCAAAATGCACCCTTTTTCTTATTTTCCTCGCTGTAGTGAGGTGAAAAGTTTTGTGTTATACACGGGTGAAAGTTATTTTACGTCTCGTGTATTAAAGCACTCGCTACGCTCAGGATTCTATTTTTGAACCACTCGCTTCGCTCGTGGTCAATAATAGAATCCTTTCGCTAGCTCGTGTTTCAAATAACACTCGCACGTAAAATACAACTTTCACCACTTGTATAACAAATAACTATTGTTACATGTCCATTGTAAGATTAAAATCAACTGTCAAAAGCTTCTTGTAATAGATCCATTCTTCTTCTTGTAATACCCCCCTCTACTAAGTATATATTCATTTGATAAAGGGATGAAACTTACTTATCACAAAAAAGCAAAGAACAATTGTAACTGAATCAGATTCAGATTGGTTTGTTGCGAACCATAGGTAGTACATGTACCTACATCCAATCGCATACGGAATATAATATACATGTATGTATATTATGTTTATGTATATCAGCAGGTCTACTGCTTTCAATAGGATAGATAAATTGGATAGGCTCCGGTGCTGTTTGGCGAAAATATGAAACGTTATCGAATAACGAAAATGTATAATCTAGCGATAACCTCTCACGGGGCTGGCGGGCGCTTCTTTTACCCTCGAGGTAGATTTCGGTTTGTTTTCTGAAAAGTACACTGATATTCCGACCAGAGATTTGCGTAATGCATTTAAATTTGTACATAAAAGCGCCATACTTAATTAAAGAACTACATACTCATACATACATACTTTACATACTTAATTAAGAAGAAGAAGAAAGTACGAAATTAAAGATTTATCAATTCGATTGAGGTACCTAATGAGAAAGAACAACATTTAGTCTTAATTAAACAATTTTTAATAATTATAAATATAAGCAAAATGTAAGAAGTGTTGTTATTCATCCCATTTTTTAGGGTTCCGTAGCCAAAATGGCAAAAACGGAACCCTTATAGTTTCGCCATGTCCGTCCGTCCGTCCGTCCGTCCGCGGTCTAGCTCAGTGACCGTTAGCACTAGAAAGCTGAAATTTGGTTTGAATATGTGCATTAACCAAGCCGACAAAACGGTAGAATAAAAACGCAAAAATTTATTTTGTTAGGGTACCTCCCGTACACGTGAAGCAGGGGGCGAAATTTTTTTTCGTTTCAACCAAGTTGTGTGGGGTATCATTGGATAGGTCTTTAAAAAAAAATAGGGTTTTCTAACACAGTTTTTGGATAAAACTAATACTTTCGGATATAATAGCTCCGAAAGTTTAAAACAGGGCGTCCCCCCCATCTAACTTTTGAATCGTGGGTCCTAAAATTTTGACAAAAATCATGAAACTGAAACCTAATGAGTACCTTCAATGAAAACTATATTGAAATAAATCAGTTGAGCCGTTTTTGAGTTATCATTCAAAAACCCATAGTGAAAGGACGTAAGTAAAAATGACGTAAGCGCCGCCAAATTTCCCGTAAGAAACGACCTTTTGAATGAATGGTCTCAGTTTACGGAACCCAACTGAGCATGGCCCGACATGCTCTTGGCCGGTTTTTTTTAGTATTTCGCCATTGTAGTTTTCATTCAATATAAGTAAAACTAGGTCGTTTTATCCTTTTTCGGATTCTTAGGTACTCCGCTTTCCGTCCGTCTGCCTGTCTGTCTGTCACCAGCCTGTATCTCATAAACCGTGATACTTAGACAGTTAAAATGTTTACAGGTGATATATTTCTGTTGCCGCTATAACAAAATATAATAAAAAAACACAGAAAAATATATATTTAAGGGGGATCCCATACAATAGACATGATTTTTTTGCCGTTTTTATAGAAAATGGTACGGAACCCTTCGTGCGCGAGTCCGTCTCGCACTTGGCCGGTATTTTTTAAATTACTTATTGCACGTAGCATATTAAAATTGATACTTAGTTGAAAAAAGCTTTTAGGATTTGAACTTAGAACGAAATTTGTTACATATGTAGTTTAATAGGTAAGTACTTCATTTTCGGAACATTATCTCTTAGCGAGAAAAAAAATTGTTAAAAGGAGTTCTAATGCTTTTAACATTTAGAACTCCTCAAACAAGAGAACACAAAAATTAGGTAAGGATAATTATTTGGCTTAATCCTTCAAATCTCATAGATTTACATTGATGGTACATGTATCTACAAAACTCATAATCACCTTTCCTTATTACAGTAATTGAGAGTGAATTGATAATCACTTTCTGACTGAACGGGCAAACGTTAAAGCCACCCCGCCTATTCCCTATTTATTGTTTTATTAAAATATGGCATACATTATGAGTTGCGAGTTTGTTTGATTATATTAATCATTGTGTAACGAATTGTATCGTTCTGTATCATGTTTTAGAGTCTATTTTTGCTTGTCATGGCGTTTTAATAACAGGTGTTATCCCTCTTCACGGTCCGTGATCGTAACCGTTGGCGACCGTTGCGTTCGTAATTGAGTACCTATTATAACTTGTTCGGAGTTTTGAATATCTTGAAGTTCGTAAGGTCGCACGCGCTGCGAAGCGGACTCTCGGCAGGAACGACCAATCGATTGATGAGATGCTGTGAGCGTTCCGTCCGTCCCAGTGCTATAGCTATTTAGGTACATATCGCGCTACTAAACGCAATTACTGCGGTCAGATTAGTCTGTGGCCGGTTTAATTATTCGATTAAGATCTTAAACAATATCGGGAAGTGATTCGAGTGGTTAACATTGAACCGATTGGATTGAAGCGTTACGATTCTTCAATGTTTTGCTCACTCCGCGGCCCATAACCTATCATTGCTGAAGTAGATATGAAGGGCGCAAGTTTTTACACATTTGAGCGTTTGATCAATTTAGAGATAGATATTTTATTAGTAGTGCCAAAAATAATAACCAATTTCTATATCGGATGACTTATTGCCATTTTTAATATTCTGTGAATTTAGGAGTAGTAATTTTCGAATTACTTATTTAGACACCTACCTACTTAGGTGCTTTTGTATTTAAGAAGCGGTCATGCTTATACACTTTAGTTGTATTAATAACTTATAAGTTATAATGTTTAGATGTTTTGTTATTGTTTTTTATACTAGTAACAAGAGGTGTAGTAGTAGTTATTCGCGACATTAATTGATAGAGTTAGTACCTAAAAAGTTCGACAACGATATATTAAATTAATTAAAGAAATATCGTTATATGAATATAAATAAACAAGACTCTCAATAATATTTCTAATAATTATAAAATATTGAAAAAAGCAATGCTGGCCGAAATCATGTGCTCTTTCAGAAAAAAATAAAGGAATAATTGAATGTACCATAAATTAAATAGCCTTGATTTCGCACACGCACAGGTGGACAGCTCCTTTCACAGAACGCTATTGAAGCGTCGCGTCGCGAGAGCGATACAAAACGAAAAATAGGGTCAGCGAACCGGGCGGCTCCACTCCACTCACTCCGCACTCCGCCTATATCAATACCCGGCGCGATGCTATTACTTTTGTAGGTACATGTGCTCCACTCAAAACCAACTATATGAGCCTAAGCATTTGTAAATTAGGTATCTACTGATATAAGATTACCCCCCGAGTGCTCGTCGCTGCCCCAGTCCATACGATCAGCTTTCAATTTAAAGGTGACAGCAGGGTGTCAACCATTGGTGTCACCATGACAACTATGACAAGCCCAATGTCGCCATGGGTGTGTCGAGCATTAGGATATTTACCTTACTTAGTACACTAGCGACAATATAGTGCCATTCGCAAGCGCGCTATTGAAGTAGTAGTTAGGGAGGCGAGGTAGCTAAATGGCGTAATTCAACGGCGCCGTCGAGACCTATCAAAATCGAAAGATAAAATAATTTCGAAAAGAAAAGCTCTTATGGCAAAAACCATTTTAGCGGTGGGTTTGGCGTGTACGGTTTTTCAAAAATGTTAAAAAAAACAGTTACTTGGGCATTCTCGAGCGCGTCAGATATTCATACTACGTATGCCCCGAGTGCCTCTGATAACAACGGTATACTAATCTGCCGGTTTGCGTGGTGGGGGTAGGCATATAAAGTAGTCAAAAATGCAAAAAAAAAAATTTACTCGAGCGCGTCAGATTTTCGGAAGGGGTGTTAAGTAGGCCCCAAGGAAGCTCCCTTTAAAAAAACTGACGATTTCGGCGTGACGATAAGTTACGATGAATTTTTGAAAATGCAAAAAAATAAAGTTCTTTTGAAATACTCGAGCGCGTCAGATTTCCATAGGGGAGGTTTATCTCGGTATCCTGAAAGCATATTTTTTTAATCTGACAAAAATGTTGGTGGGTTCTCTTAATCTGACCGAAAAAGGTTTTTTGGTTTCTTTTTTTTCCTTTCTTTCTTTCAAAAATGTAAAGAGACCTTTTTTGTGCAAAATAAAATTACCTTTTTTGTTTATTTAAACTTTTTTTTGTAAAATGTATCGTTCGCGACTTATATGCCGTAACGCGTTCTTAGGAAGACGAAATGGCTCCTCCACACTTCCGGTCATGCGGAAACCGGCAGATTTTGTATTTTTAGTAAGTTTAAGATTATATTCTTCAAAATAAAAAATAAAAAAATCGCGCTCGAGAATGCCGGATTAACGTTTTTTTTTTACAAGATCGCGACCCTATAACTCGGCGGCGTCAAGGACTTATCGTCAGATTAGTTAAATTTAGTCTTTAAACACTAAAATCAACCCCCAATATCTTAATCTGAAGCGCTCGAGTATTTCAGACTATCCATTTTTTTTTACTAATCTGATCGTCTATCCTAGGCGCGCGTCACTACATATAGAGCTAAATACTATACAAGGTTGTTCTATTAGGTCTAAGGTATCTCTCATATCTTAAACTGCCACGCTCGAGTATTGCCGAAATTTCCCCTATTCGCCTCCCTAACTATAGGTAAATGTTTGAATACAAGTTACTTATAAGGTTCCTACTTATTTATTAGAAAGCTCTAGGATTGCCAAAGCAAAATACAAAATCTTATAAAGCCAATGAAAAGGATATCTATGCATAAATATAGCTTAATAAACTAAAAAGTGCGCGTCAGTAAAAGTTGATTAAGTTCATGCATGGTAAAACTTTCTACGCTTATACTAGTATTATGTACGTAGTTGAATTGAAACAGAAATTTAATTTGCATGTTGCTGCACAAGACGTAGGTACATACCTACACAAATAATTCGTAGAACAATTTTATCTTTCATTTGTATAACCAATTTATTGTAAAACTAGAATACCTAATCAGACAATGACATTGGATAATGGATGGTTCAGACAGACGCTATGAAATGTAAGAAGTACCCATAGGTGCAGATTAACCTGATTAACTCACTAACTTGAAATTGGAGCGTGTGAACGTACCGCCGATCGGGACGGCAAGGATTAAGCGAAGCTTGCATCGTCGGTAAAAACAGCCCTCACACAAGGTTCCGCGACTGGCATTGCAGTAAACGGATGCGAGTCCAACGTTCACACAATCCAATATATAAAAAAAACACTTGAATGTAAGAAACAAATACATAAAGTTTTAAAGTACATCTTATTATATGGTCGTATTTCTCTACATCCAGAGACTCGGAAATGCGCAGGAAAATTGATTCGTATCATAACAATCATAAGGTGAAATAAAATGTAATAAATATAAGATAATTGTGTAAAGGTCGCGATCTCTAGTGTAATAGGGCCCACCCACTATCAGTCGGCCTGACAATATTGGCTTGTCAGTAATTGTTCGGAACTGTAAAATTTTTGTTGTAACTGACAGGCCGATATCGTTAGGCAGACTGATAGTCGGTGGGCCCCCTAAGAGACCAAGATTCTCTTTGGGTCACTGAGGCAGCGTAGTAATCGTAAGTAAGACTAAAACTGTAGCTGGAATCTCAAGGAATGCTCTCCGATTACCTTATAGTGGCACCAGACACTGTAGAGTGTAGGTAGTTGCCTGCCATCGCCAGGCAATGGGAACACGTCAGCAGCCGGCTGTTTTGTTTGGTTATCACTCGGTCGCAATCCAGCCTTCACTATCTAATTATGTACACTAAAATCTTAACAAATCAGTTGTCAAGCGCGTTTTTTCAACTTGGGCGATTATGAGTTTTAATACCTATGCCTATGCGTATACCTTATATCTTGTTTCTTTATCTTATATCTTTTGTAATTAGACCCTATCATATAGGTATTAAATAGTCCAACCCTCATACGAATAGGTACCCGTACTGTAACGTAACTTAGACAAAAAATCCGTTAAAAAAACAATTATTGTTTACAATAATAAAATAAACCTAATATTTTTCACTTTATGTTTGAACCTTTACCTCAAAAAAAGTGTTTTCATACCGATAGACTTTCTTGAAGAAATATTTATGACAGGCGGATATTTTTCATTCCAAACATCGTTCTAATCGGTCTCTGGAGTACGCCAAGATGAGATTACACGGCCAACAACTCAAAGTTCCCGTGTAATGTGTTTAGCTTAACAAAGTGAACTTCGGTCTCAATCTCACTGCCACATCGCTCCACTCACAAACAAATTCAGTTCTTACCCGGTATTGCAAATTACGTTTGTAATGAAAACTAAAATTACGAACCGAGTTGATTTTACATTTAATATACTCGTATGACTGTTGCACTTGCTTAATTACATTTATGTCGCATGTTTCGACATAAATGTAATTAAATTGGTTAATATAAACAGAATCCCAACAATTTACACAGTGAAAATAGTAAAGGATAAAACCCAATTTTTCTAATATCTACTGGTAAGTAGATTTCGAAACATACCTATTTATGAATTTGCCAAATCAAGGTAGGCAGATAACACCTACATAGTAAGTACGCATTTCAATACCAGTATATATACTTACTTGTATTGAAATGCGTATATTGAATACCTATGCATTTATGAACAATAAACCAAAATGCGTTTATTTTACTATACTGTTGTAGATGAAATAAAACAATGAATCTTTTACTTTTTCATCACATATTCACATGCATTTACAATACCGACGCAACAACCCACTTCCCACTTCACAATTACATATGTCATTCATGGTGGTTACTGTGAGTTCTTTGAGTTAACCAAATAAAAGTATTTTGATGTATGAAGTATAAAAATAAGTTGCATCTGCGACATAGTTCCTGACTGGTGAAGTGAACTGAGCACGCTGTAAACGATGCCTATATAGTGTGCTCTCTGGTTGAGTCGAGTCGTCTCACCTACCAACTGCCACATTAAAAGATTAACTAGGTATTTAGTTACTTATATACAATTATCTTTGGGTCTCGATTTTTAAGTACTAAATTAAAAAAAAAAAAAAACAAAAAACAAAAAAAAAAACAAAAAAACAAAAGAACAGATGTTACTAAGAAAACTGGATTTCGGAGATACTAAGAGCGTAGTGTAGCACTGAGAGCTTTCCGAAATGAAGTTTATAAAGAGACAAATGCATGAAATTACTTGTACGTACTACGTATATACCTGCTAAATTTTATCAACGTAGATATTTAAAAAATACATGGTCAGACATGTGGAGTTGAAATTTCGCATTTCATTTGTAATGCTAGAAGTAAAGATAGGTAGACAACACAACTCTATACGAGTATATAGGTACGTACGTATGTCGTTTATTCTCGCTAGTGGAATGCGCACTCGCTGAACACCTGGCTCGAGTCATACGCTCATGTCTCTTAAATAAAAATAAAAAGTTTTAAAGTATTATACTTATATAAAAGTATAAAATTAGTTTTAATGTACGACGATATAAGATTAAAATTCGAGGTTTTATATACGCCGTTTAGAGCACTTTAGTTTTGCGAATACGTTCATGACTATATCTGCATGGAGTTAGGCAGTGAAATAGTTTCCACCTCTACAATGTTGGAATTGTTCGCATCAAAGAACACTGAAGGGTTTTGCGGAACACTCGCCGTTCAGAGGAACAAAAGTGAATAGTTTCTAGCTATTTCTTTGAATGCATTAGGTACTCTCCATTCCCTGATGAAATATACAATCAAACGAAGTTGTTATTTATATTTTTGTTTAAATAAATATATTCTAATTTAGAGTAAATATAAATACGACAGATAATGATACGTACACCTACCTAGTTGGTTATTACAGTATGTTATCAAACGAATGTACATGCTAGTATTCAGTTATGCACTTGCGCTCAGGACTTTATGTACCGTACTAGGTAGATACAGGTGTTTATACAGGATGATACACGAGCCATATACTTGAACAACTTTTACAATGGGACCAACTACGAAATCGCGAAAAAAAATTTGTCACTTTCATACATTTCGGCCGATCACATGTTGTAATTTTCATGGGGAGACCAATTTTGTTTTTCGCAATTTCGGAATTAGTCCCATAGTAAAAAAAGTTGTTCACTATGGTTTTGTGTACCATGCCTTGATTGCTTGATACACGACCTGTAAATCATTCTGTATAATCCATAATGACGCGTTAATATTCGGTTAATTTCTATTCTATGCAAAATTAAATAGCTAATAACTAGAAGGAATAGAGAGATGCTGCGCGATATTCCGAGCGTGCAATGGAGACGCATCGGGATTGCTCCAGCCTCATGCTTCTTGAGTGGAACCCGTTCTCGCCATCCTAATTGCCGCGCCGGCGATTTAGGGCAGGTGGTCAGCTGGTAACGAGCCACGCATTTGATATTATAATGGCGCAGTCAATACGAAAGAAAAAATTACCTGCCTATATCAAGAGGACATAGCGCAATAGTCGTAAACAATAACCGGTTTCTTTTTAAAACAGCATGATTTAATTATATAAATTTAAGTACTAATTAAGCGTTCATAGCCTGGCGGTAAGACGTCGGACTTTCATTCCGGAGTACGCTTACCATGAGTTATGACATTGACGTTTTTGAGAATGAGTATCGAGTATTCTATCTGTGCATCTTGCTTGTAACGTATTAGTGTAAACGAGATGCACAGATAGTAAATTCGTTACTCGTTAACGAAAAGTGACAAAGTCAAACTCATGGTAACCGTACTGGTCTCGGATTCAAGCCCCGGCTCGTACCAATGAGTTTTATGGAACTTATTTACGAAATATCATTTGATATTTACTAATTGCTATTTGGAGAAGGAAAACATCGTGAGCAAACCTGCATACATCCTCAGAGAAATAGTAAGTGTATGTGAAGTCCCCAGCCCACTTTGGGGGCTAGAGCCCGATCCCTCTCGTGCATGAGAGGGATCCTGTGCCTACACGGAAAAAAAAGCTTCCGGGATATTCTCAATCCAAGACATTATTTTATTATGTTGAAAATATTTCGTCGTGACAAGTATTTATTTCCCTTATCAAAAATAAAATAATAGTATTTTATGCAATACGTGGGCCACTACGAAAGTTTTGAGATACTCCTAATTTATAAAGAGAACGAAAACGGTTTATACTTTTTTTTAAAGATAATTTTTTAGAGATCCAATCATAGACAATCATTTGTTCGAGCATTTAAAATAAAAAATAAAAAACCGTTATTTTTCACACATTTTCGCGGGCGTGTTCTGTCAACCATAGATTTTACGCGAGAACATTTCCGTGCGATGATTTTGTATGACTATAAGTTGGGACTAAATGAAATCGAGTGCAGAGAGCGATTAGTTTCAGCATTTGGTGACTGTGCACTATCGCGTGCAACAATTTTCAGATGGTTTGCACAATTTTTAAACGTGGAGTCTTCTCCTTGAATGATGACGAGAGAAGTGGTCGCCCTGTAAACTTCAGTTACGGAAGAAAACGTCTTAGCCGTAAAAAAATATTAAAGAAGATCTAAAAGTGACTTATAAACAAATAGAAGCGGTCCTGAAGATTTCATCGCCAGCCATGAATGACATTTTGCACAACCAGCTTGGAGTCAGGAAACTGTGTTCACGATGGGTGCCTCTCGCATTGACTGCAGAACAAAAACAAAGTCGCGTACCGTGGTGCAAAGAAATGCTTAAAAAAAATTACCAGGGCGAGGGGCGGACCATTTTTAACATAATTACGGAAGACGAGAGTTGGATTTATCAATACGATCTACTGACTAAGCAGTAATTGACAGTTTGGGTGTTTCCAGACGATGAACCTCCAACGAAGGTGAAACGTGGGCGAAGTGTCGGAAGAAAAATGGTGGCCACATTTTTTCCGCAAGTGGTCATGGGGCTTTAATTTCTTTAGATGGCCAAAAAACTGTGAATGCTCAATTGTGTACCGAAGTGTGTTTACCTACTGCATTTAATAACTTGAAACAGAAACGACTTAAATCTGGTTTAAGGGGGCTATTTTTGCATCATGTCAATGCGTGGCCGCACAAGGCCATTCTCACCAAAGACTTTCTGGAGCGTACAGAGATCGAAGAGTTGTGTCATTCTCCATATAGTCCCGAATTAGCTCCTTGCGATTTCTTTCTCTTCCCGAAAATCTAAATTGGACTTAGTGACACGCCTTTCAACAGCCCCGAGGATGCTCGGAATTCCTACTTGCTGGGCGCAGAATACCTTCTTAAAGAAGAGTACCGGGAATGCTATAAAATCATGGTTTAGGCGGATCAACCGGTGCATACATGCTGAATGAGAATGTTTTGATTAACTATAATAAAAATTATTTGAATAACATAACTACTTTTTTTGTATCTCAAAACTTTCGTAGTGACCTAAGGTAGTTGTATAAGAGGGTTCAAAAAAGGTGGGCGGCGTGTGTAACAATTTGAGGCCAAGCCGAAAATTGTTAATAAAGACGCCATGAGCCTTTTTTACCCGACTGCGCGACGCAAAAGAGGGTAATGTTTACCCGACTGCACGACGCAAAAGAGGGTAATGTGTTTTACAGTCTATATATGTATATTTGTTCCTTTGTGGCACTCTAGAAACAAAATGAGTGGGCCGATTTAGATGATTCATACGTCAATCGATTCGTCTTGATTGCGCGAGTGTCACTAAAGATAAAATAGTAATCCTATTTCAATATGGCGGCAATCAGACGCCATATTGTAAAAAATAAAAAATACAAAATTGACGCTTCTTAACGAGTGGGGTATCATTCGATAGCGATTTGAAAATAATTATCAGGAGTTCGATTTTTGAATCTCACCGGTGCCTTTTTTTGTATGCAGCCGTTACTATTTAGTACGAAATAAGTCACCCGGTGAGATTCAAAAATCGAACTCCAGGTCTCTTACATCATTTTTCATTTATTTACTATGAAGAATAGACTAGATAGACTTTTTTGAAATTGCATAAGACATGCTTTTATATTCGTTGGCGGGACCATATAATTGACCATCCATCCATTAAAAGTACCGGAGTAGAAAAAGTTTTAAATATAACGAAACGAATATATTCTTACAGATTTTCTAGTTTTCTTTTACGTAAGATAATACAATGTCTCTTATTTACTCAATATACTCTTGAAACAATACATTTTTGGTTTTTTTAGTTAAGAAAACGTGGTTTTATTAAGCGAAGAATCATATTTTTGGTAAAGGAAATAAATACTTGTCACGAGGAAATATTTCCAACATAATAATAATGTCTTGGATTGAGAATATCCCGGAAGCTTTTTTTCCGTGTAGCAGTGGGACGGTTATAGGCTCTAGATATTACATTACATATATACTACTATTCAGATTTATGTATATTTACTAAAGCTCCATAATACAATAATAGCACAGGATCCTGCTACCTTATGTTTTCAAAAGTTGTATGAAGTCTCTATTATTATCTGTTTAAAGTAAGGAGGTACCTATTTACCTACTTATGATTTAAATGTTGCCCACTTCTTTTGCCGTTATATTTCTGTTATATGATATAATGATATTTGTTAAAATAGTTGGTATATTACGAGTACTATCTGCTAAGTTTAATTGAGAATAATTGAGAAAAACATTTTTAATTTACGACGAATATTAACCATAGCAGCCATGGGTTACTTACATTAAATATGTTAGCCACTATCACTAATAGAAATAAGCCAATTATAAAACCCGACTACCTACTACGGCTATCTACTACGGCTACGGTTTTAAGTATAGGAGTAAGTCAACGGTAATACCTACTCATTAAATCATTGTCGGTTGTCAATAAAAGGCATTGCTCCTATGAAAATCATTTAGAAATAGATATTAATAAATGGCAACGATGTACGTTATATGCCTTATAAACGTTACATATTAGGTTCAATTTAATAATTAATATTTACTGGTACGTACCTACCCAAAGTGTATGTGACCTGTGAGTTTCCTTTGCACCTTATAGGTACATTGTAATCATCAAGCAAAAGATCTGTGTAGGCTTTAAACCGTGATAGCAAAGTATGAGCCAAGGCGTGGGATATAGATATGTAGGTACTTACATTACACACCTCTACCTACGCTCGCCAAACATAACCCTACTTCGGCAGTCGGGTAAAATAGATGATTGAAATTTGAAACAGGAACACACCTCTCGCTGTCTTTCAATAATTATAGGCTTTGTACGTGAATACCGACTGGCTTTGTCAAAATTTATTTTGGATTTTTTGCCAGTTAGGTATTGTCCTTAAGGATTGTTTTACAGTCGAATGCCAAAATATAGGTATTTACTTGGTTTTTTAAGCATCATTTAGCTTTTCCAGCTAATTAATAAGAAAACAGTACTAACTATATTAATTTTTATTTTAAAATCAATTGCATGTGACGTTACTGAAATATAAATTTTATTAAATTAGCTTCTTTCTGTCTCGGCTTTTATACAATAGTTATTTGTTATACAAGGATGCAAAGTTGTATTTTAACCGCGAGTGTGGACTTGAAGCACGAGCTAGCGAATGGATTCTAGGGTTGAACTACGAGCTAGCGAATGGATTCTAGGGTTGAACCACGAGCGAAGCGAGTGGTTCGAAAATAGAATCCTGAGCGAAGCGAGTAGTTCAAAAATAGAATCCTGAGCGTAGTGAGTGTTGCAACACACGAGACGTAAAAATAACTTTGCAGCCGTGTGTAACACAAATCTTTTCACCTCACTAAAGCGAGGAAATTACTACATGTTTGTCCTTTTTTGAGTTTTTTTAAAACTTTTTTGACTTTTTTGACTTCTTTTATTTTTATGACTTTTTTGACGTTTTTGACTTTTTTTGACTTTTTTTATTTTTTACTTTTTTGTTTTTTGACTTTTTTTACTTCTCCGCCAACTTCGTTCCAAAAAACCTAACTAATAACACTGTAGTAGATAGATAGAGTAAAGGTTACCTACCAGCAGTTGGACGGCAGGTTGTTAATTGAAGTTGAAGTAATAAATGCGCAGGCGGAGTATTTACAGTATATTTACACAAGATGGTTATATACAACACTAATAATTAGATTGGGAAAATCAGCAGAGTAATTCATATATAACGGTTAGGTATCGTAGTGTTGTGTGTCTCGTTGCTAGGCAACCGCGCGCTGCAACACGCAGGCGCGGGGACTTAGGTAGTGGCGGGCGAGTAGGCCGCCACAACACGTTCGAATTTCAAATATTCTTTGCTCCCTTGTGAATAAAATGCAGTTTTGCTATCTGTTTTTAAAGAATAAAAAAGGCCTTTCCGAGCTAGGGAGGTGAAAATGCTTTTACTTCTTCGTACTATTCGCCTATTGAACTCCCTAACCATTTGACATGATGGTATACATGATGGTGTAGTGACGCCTAATACTCCCTATACCACTTTTCCTTGTCTTTTGCATGGAAACTATACACCCGCAACCATCATAAAACTGAAAATTAGTACGCGGTAATGAAAAGAAGAGCTATGGACGGGATGCATAGTCATTTCCTTGATGATAACTTGCCGTCACCCCTGTGGCATGCATATTCCTTTCTTGTTTGTTTTGTGCGCTGGCGGTATCGCAGTGTTAAGACAAACCTACATAGGTATATGCATCAACGATCCCATTTCAACAGCACAGGGCTTTGTTAACTCGTTCTTACAAGCCTTTTTTCGTGTGCGATAATTATTTCATTTAATCGATGACTTTCACCTATGATAGTTTATCTTTTTTGAACCTTAATATCTACAAACATAGGATAGGAAGTTACCATTGAGATTTTTACCTGGGTAAATTAAACGTTAGCAGCGCACTCCTTGATAGAATCGTAATTCTTAGCCATGTCAGGTCTACTTAAAATAATTAACTACCTCAGCTTCCATTTTATTGCGGTTCAGGATACCCAACTATAACGATTTGTAGTAGGTATACTAGTATAGTACGGTACTGGAACAGTTTTGAACTTTTATAATTCACAAGTGCGATTTTCGTTTTTAGTTAGAGAATATAATATGATTAGTTATAGTAAAAAATATTTTCTAACAGTTATTGACGATGCGCTAGGTATTATATAGATATTTGTTAATAACACTAAGACAAGATTATCCAAATTACATTTTTCTTTACCACAATATTGCATTCAACTATTTCAATATCATCTATAATTTTATAACAGTTTGGTCAATAGATTATGTGAGCATATTCGCAAACAATTTTTAAAAATATGCATGACCTTGAATTCTAAACGAACGACAAATGGCTAAGACGACGAATGCTATTGACAAAACCGTTATAAAATGTGAAGTTATGTAGCAATAATAAAAAGCGATAGTCTGGTAGAGAAAAATAAAACTTGCATAATCTTTTCTTTATGTAGCAAACAAATACGTGTATTATACCTAGCGCAATGCTCACAATTGTTAGAAAATATTTGTCATTATTAGTACTTAACGTATTCTAACGGGACACAATATAAGATCGGACTTGTGAGTTTTGTCATTTTTATAGGTTAAAAAGGCGTTGTTGTACTCCACTAGTAGGTACAAGCTGCAAGATATAGAGCGTAACGAAGTAGGTACATTTACCTACCTACGTTCTGTATCTCACAAACTAAGTATGTGAGTGCATAACACGGTCGGCCCACCGCCGCTCTATGCAGATAAATGAAATTCAGACCACTAATAGTACGTACATAGGTAACTTCATTATTAAAGTGATACTTTTATCCCATCGCCTCAAAAATTTAGGCCTGTCTTCCGCGCGACATGCGTTATAAGCTGTAACGCTGATAATCGCGGTATACAAATCTATATTTCGCGTCTTAGCATAACTGCAGCGGTGGCACTGTGGTATGGCATGAGACTTACGATCGAATGGGCGAGGGTTCAAACCCCGTGGGACCAATTTTTTTTTTCTAAATTTTAGAAACATATTTCGATTATATTTAATGAATTACATTTGGCAAGTCATTCCAGTGCTGTATGTCTAGCATGACAAACCAATTGGGCACCAATTTCTAAGCGCCATGCTAACATAGTAAAGTTTCACTTGCATCGTGGTTTCATAAAACCACACAATGTTTTTTTTAAGATAAGAAACATTTTAGGTACAGTTGTTGTCGTGTGATTATCTTAAGCATAATAAATATGTACCTACTTAATTGTTAAAATGGAAATGGGTGCATATGTTCACTTTTTTTTCTGTAATGGCTGCAAAGAAAAGTTTTTGAAAAGTTGGCGATTCCTTATCCTTCCTAAAAGCCATATCTTATGCGGGTATAATTATGAGACCTTTCTATCTCGGTGCGAGGTAACCGGCGAGGCGAGGCTGGCTGAGTGTGCATTATTCAACCTTAAACTGCGTCGCCCCCGAAGTGTGCTCGCAGGTACGGCGGCGCGGCATCCTGTGCAAACTTTTGTAGTGTACACTGTACAGTGCTTTATACAAAACGTAGGTACTCGAACTACGAGGGAGTAGGAGGCTTCGGTTTAATATTACGCTTTAGAGATGAAAGAATTGTACCGCGGCTATATAACATTGAGTGCCTATCTCCCTAAATCATACCTTTGTGTTCCTGGCAGCGAAAGTTTTAAGTAGTTTGTTTGTTCACAGATTAAAACCAAGCAAATGGAGGAACTAAGCACAGCCAATTACAACGACGTCTACGACATACACGAGGTTAAGGAAGACGAACCGAAGCCGGCTCACAGCCACAAGTACCGACACAACAAGATGGTGCACGCGCAGATCTCGCGGCTGGCGCGCAGTCAGGACCAGCTGGACGAGCTCCAGCAGAGCCTGCAGACGCAGCTGCTCGACGTGCAGCGCCGCCTCGACCGCTTCGAAGAGCCCAACTGGAACCTTCTGTCTGCCAAAGTCGACTTCCTTGAGCTGGACACTAAAAACCTTAGAGATGAATTGAAGAACATCACTCAAAACGTATCCGATTTCGACAAAGTACATGCATCGATGTTAGAATTGCGTGAAGATGTAGAAAGTATCGAAAATAAAGCAGACAAAACTATTCCGGAATTCAGGAAGGAAATTTCTAAGCTGGACATTAGTTTTGCGCAGGTAAGACCGAGCAGCCCTTAAAAGTTGTTTCACTGTTTCTACATGTACTTACAGTGTACTCGTAGGTGGAATCACATGTATTTTCTCTCATTGTGCAGCTTACGGCTCAGTCTTCGTATCTTAAAGAAGATCAGGAGAACCTGCGGCAGTCGGTGAAGGCCATCGCCGTGAGCGTGAGCAACGCCGTGGACCGCGCGGAGCTCGACCGCCTGCTCATCAAGCGCATCAACGACTCCGTCGCCGACCTCACCGCCAGATCCAAGGAACATTACTATCGACTGAACGATCACATTCTTAAGGTTCAATTTCACACTTTGAATACTCACTTTAAGTTAACATAAATTCACCTATTCTATAAATTTTTAATACCTACAGTTTGAAACCACACAACAAACTCACAATAACATTGCAGAAACGTTACTTACGCACGCTTAAGTAAATTTACACTAAACACTAATAATAATAATAATTAATGTTTTGTTATAGAGTGAGGCAAGTCACGACATGAATGTGACAGACACCATTCCGCTGCCTGAATTGATGGGAGAGGTCAAAGAGCTGCAGCCCGTTCAACGAGAATACGAAGACTTGGTAAGCCAGCTGCCGAGGGACTGTTCGAGTATATCCGGCCCGGCCGGGACCTATCTTATCCGTCCTGGCAGTACGCCGCTGGATACCTGGTGCGTTAATGGGAGCACTCTGTTGCAGCGACGTTATAACGGCTCGATTGAATTCAACAGAAAATTTACAGAGTACGCCCATGGCTTCGGAGACCCTACTTCTGAATATTGGCTCGGACTTCAGTCCATGCACCAGCTGACATCCGACAACTGTTCCTCTATGAGGATCGACATGACCGACATCTACGGAGGGGTCTGGTATGCCCAATACGAGCATTTCTCTGTGGGAAGCGCCGACACGGGTTACGTGTTGGAAGTTAGCGGTTTCAAGGGCAACGCTAGCGACGCCTTCGAGTACCAGAACCACATGGAATTCTCAGCCATTGACCGCGACCGTGATATCTCCAACACGCACTGCGCCGGCAACTACGAAGGCGGCTGGTGGTTCTCGCACTGCCAGCACGTCAACATCAACGGCAAGTACACCCTGGGCCTCACGTGGTTCGATTCGTCGCGCAACGAGTGGATCGCCGTTGCCTCGAGCGAGATGCGGATGTACCGCCGACCCGGATGCACTTAGACAACCGCCTACTTTCATTCATTATTGTTAGATTAGTTAAAAATAACCGCAAAGGATTGATATTGTTTATAATAATTTAAATGTTACCAAAGATAGCGCTAGTAGGAAAACAATGTCACTTAATAATCATATTCTTCATCCTTTACGCTAAACTAACCAGTTTAGATATAGATCTCTTCATTTGTTAATCCACTATAGGTACCTGTGTTTAAGTATGAATTCTTAGGGGGTAAACGTAATATAAAACGGCATGATACTTAGGTACCAAACTTAATCATCTTCATAGTATTTATATGTATAAATATAGTGTTTAATGTAAGAAAGTTATTTAAACAATTTTAAAGCGTTTTTCTGAACGCTGTCTCAATTAAACTATTATGCTGGGCATAGGACAATCTATAGATGCCGAGATATATCTATATAACACTTTTGGATCCAAATTTAATGATCATGATTTTTCATTTAATTTGCATGTAACATATCCATTAACAGAGGTTGTACGAGTATGTACTAGTAGCTTATGTGTCGACGTAAAAAGCTAAGTTCGATTTGTGTGTGGGCACGGTTTGTGGCCACCTTAACAAGCATTTATTGTTTTACTTTATTCTTTAAAACTTTTTTCTTAAATATTTAGGTCTTCTAAACCTAGTTACGTAATGTAAAATAGGGTCATCCGGGTAAGAGCACGCCCATTTTCTTCTAGCACCGAATAACAACGAAGTATTTGAATTCCATATGAATTGGTCACTACATGTTACATAACATCATCTATATATAATCCCTTCAATTATGAATAAAAAATATTTTTCTCAAACATGCAATGAAATGTCTTCGTTAAGTGCGTCATAATAGGCTTCAAAGTATCACGTTTAGGGCGGATCAACTCCAGAGAACAGGTAACGATTTTCATATAAAATTGAAGGCCTAGGCCGGGAAGTAATTTTTTTTTAATTTCCATTCCACATATGTTTGTGGCACCGGATCATGGCATTCAGCCATTTAAGGTTATAAGCGATATTTACTTTTTGGTTCATTTGACACTCTGCCACTACTTATGCATATTAAAAAAAACAATTATCATCATAATATTATTTTTTGCAAAAAAAAATTTTTTTTGTTTTTTTTTATTTATTTTTTTGTTTTTTTTTTGAAACATGTTTTTTTTTAAATATTTTTTTTGCAATTTTTTTTTGATATTTTTTTTTAATTTTTTTTTTGTTTTTTTTTAAGTGTTTTTGTTTTTTTTAATTTTTTTTTATGTAACGTTCTTAGTTTATTCAGTCACCATATACCTACATTATTAATACAAGTTTACGAGTAGACTTTTGCCTTACGTATGTCGGAAAAAAAATGGATAATTTTCATATTTATTTCATTGCATGTTTGAGAAAAGCACTATACATACCTCGGCGTGAAAAGGGGTTGCCAGCCTCGTAACTATCCGGCCTCGCTACGCTCGGCCGTCTATATAAAGGGTGTCATTTAATCGATCTGCAGAATATTTCTATTATGGTAAGCAAAAATATATATTTGGTCAGCAAAATTGGTCACTTGGTAAGCAACTTAAGGTCAGCAAGTATTTGTAAACCAGTTCGCAATTAATGTCAAATTGAGCTGCTCTAAAATAATTTGGTTGGCAATTTAATTATTTGAGCGGCAGTAAGTTATCTGCCTTAAATCAGATTTCTTAAAGCAATCAGTGGGTAAGCGAATTATTTCATTTTGGATTACAATTTGACTGATCCGCAAAAAAGGATTCGCAAAAAAATCTATTGATCAGCAAATGCCTTACTTACCTAACCTAACTTTTGCTGATTAGGTGATTGTTTAAACAACAAACACAGGTTTAGGTATTTTAACGAATCTTCTACGATTCATGAACTTTTTTCGAAAATTTATATATAATTTAAATAATATAAGACATTAGATTCAGTCGGTTCTGGCGCTCGCCGGCCGCTGCCTCGGCACGCTCGCTTCGCTCGCTCGGCTTCGCGCACTGTTAGGTCACGGTTCACCTAACACACTCCTCCTCGCTTCGCTCGTCGTCGCACCTACCTTGGCTCTGTGACACGACAGTTTTCTGTGATTATATTCCCAAACGCACACATTGGCTGCTCATATCACGTGGACCAATTTCACTCCGGTTGCAACTCTGCCGATTTTTCAAACCAAACGCCACCAGCTTTATTATATCAGATTACCATTGCTTTAATATGCATACCTCTCAATAAAACTGGTTACAGTCATGTTTTTTCTACCCACCAATTTTTAAATATTTCTGACCAAATAATTATTTCGCAGCTCAACAATATATTGAGCAGATAAAGAATAATATAGGCAGATCAATATTGGTTAAACGTTGTCCGTTTGTGAATTTTTTGCTGAACAAGAGTTGCAGCTCCATATTTATTTATTGCCAGCCAAATGTTTATAAGGTGACCAAGTGATTTAATGGCTATTTTTTTTGCGAATCAGTTTTAAAAACGGCTGATCAAATAATTACTTCCCCTATATAACTCAGCCGGCAACCCCCTACTTCCCGTCCTCTGTAGTAATGTACTATTTTTGGCTCATATACGTTACACAGACGTTAGTCCCTTACGACAATTAAAAATATAAGTAAGGAATGTTTACTTAAATAGATGGCTACCTATTTTGACCTGTACAGTCACGTCTGAAAATATGAATATATACATTATGCCAGCCACTACTCTATTACCAAGGCGTAAAGTCTTGGATACATATATTGTCACATTAAATGTATCCAAATTTTTGGACGTGACCGTACCCATAGTAGGGTTTTGTCTCAGTACAAATGCGAAAAAAATTGTGCGCATCGAGAAAAAGTTGTGAATTTTTGACCATAGATAGAGTGAGCAAAGATGAATATTTTTTAGTATTGGCGGTCTGTAAAATTTTTGGACCTTCACATCAAAATCAGGGGTCCCGTGCAATATGTTATTACTCTCTGGTTAAGACTGCTAGGGGTTGTTTGGTATCGTTTTCGTGTAAAACAGACATGCAGAATTCATTTCTGATATTAAAAATGTAAAATTTCGTATTAAAAAAAAAGTTGTGCCGCGAGGAAAAACACAATTTTATTTTTATTTTTTTAGAACGTCATATAACTAATATATATCCTTTATTTCAAATAATAAAAAATATTGTAAAGAAGCATATTTAATATAGATTATAGAAACATATACATTTTATACACCTTTAATACAAAAAACTTCTGGTTTTTTTTTTACTTAAGTTGAGTAACGGAAAACAGACGTCGCGTCGTTTGAATTGTGACGGTTTATGTTAAAGTTAAGGAGGAAAAATATGTTTTTATTTATTGTATTTTTTATTTCTGCATTTTGTGAAGTTATTATGAATAAAATTTACTAATAACAAGCAATACATGCATTTTAAGGTCAATACGCTACGGATGTTCACGTTCACATTGATTATCGATACTTACTATGGAGAAAACATATACACCACGAAGCAAACATTTTTTTTCGCGTAGTTTTTGTATACTATAAGCCTAAAAATTGTATATATTTAGAAACTACATTAAATATGCTCCTTTATAATATTTTTTATTATTAGAAAAAAAATGATATATATTAGTTATACGACGTTCTAAGAAAAAATAAAAAACTGTGTTTTTCCTCGCCACACAACTTTTTTTTTAATAAGAAATTTTACATTTTTAATATCACAAATGAATTCCGCATGTCTGTTTTACACGGAAATGATACCACACAACCCCTAGCAGTCTTAACCATAGAGTAATAACGTATTTCACAGGACCCCTGATTTTGACGTGAAGGTCCAAAAATTTTACGGACCTCCAATACTAAAAAATATTTATCGTGGGCCATTCTATCCATGGTCAAAAATTCACAACTTTTTCTCGATGCGCACAATTTTTACAAATTCGAGCTCTGCTTCTGCTACCATTCGAGCTTTCAAGCTGCAAGTAGCTCCATAATGAGGTCCCAAACATAGGCTAACTCGCTTCTCTACGCTCACTACGCTGATAAAGAGGCTAACTTTACCCCGAACACTAGTGCAGTGAAGGTTAACAATAACCCTTAGTTTACTTAAATGCATTTAAAGCATTCAATAGCACATATTTGACTACGGTTATAACTTAGGTATCAGGAATATTTTACTCTCACACACCTACGCCGAGTACGTCGGTAGTAAGCATTCACAGCGTTAGGCTTAGGCCTTACTTAGTTTAGTACCCTGATATTTCAATTCATTCCATTAGTTATTAATTAGTTTTGGTTTTTAAGTAGTCGCTAACTGAATATAAATCTTAATAGGTCCAAAGATAAATATGTATTTGTATAGGTACATTTTTAAGTATATTCGAAATGGTAACCATTTCTTTATATTAAGTAAATAAGGTACCTACTAAAAGTTGGTAAAAATACTTTATTATAGAAGTATCAAGAGTCAAAGACTGCACGTCAAATCTATCAGAAGAATGATGTGGGTTGGAAAGATAGCACAACTTTGTAGGTAAAGTGAATAAAATTTGGTATAAAATAATACCATATTTCCAAATGTATTGATTTCTTAAAATATTCTCGTAATATTTAATTTATATCTATACCCGCAGCCAACGTGGCACTCGATAGTCGCCACCGCCAGCAACAATACAAAAAAAATATCGAAATGAAATATGTATACCTATGAACGAAATGTTATTATTTCTATGCATTTTATTGTTATTTTTAAACGATTGTCACTTGGCTATAGGCCCCCAGTTATACCCATGTTATACCTACTAATATTCCTCTTTTCTGAGAATAAATCACATAGTTTTTAAGTACGCGAATTGGTACGATATTATTTTTAAATGTAGATGACTAATTGATAATACATATGAATAAGTGCAGTAGGAGCAACCCAAAAAAGTCCAGTCAATCTTTCTTAAATAGAGTTCACTATGTGTCAATTGATAAAACAGTCCAAAATTATTCGCCTTTTATTTATATTTCATCCTTCAGCACTTTCGTTAGTAACGTTTTCTGTAGTAGTCTCTGAATCGGTGATCAGATTGTAATACTTCTGATTTAGAAAAGGATGCACTTCTAAATAAATATCATCAGCTATTTCTTTCACCCTTCGTTTTTCCTCTGATTCCGCTTTAAGGACTCGATACATCTCTGCTTTTTGTTCCTTATAGATTCCTCCATAAATGTAATCTCTAAAATCAGTTGTATTTCCTAGCAACCCGACGAGCTGAGTGTCGATATCAGCAGGCTGCAGCGGCATCGCGCGGTGGCGTACATGTTGGTCGCTCGTCTGCTCTAGCCACTGTTCCATAAATAATGCTTTTGTAGCACTGTACAGGTCTGATACATAATCCGTGTTAAGAGCTTCTAATATTTGCAAATTAGATTTTGTCCAGCTGAAAAATCCAACTTATGTAAGTTCAAATGGATGAACAAAGTGGACAAGGGAGAAGTTTATATACCTAAATATTTCTACATATTAATCAAAAGCAGATAAGTGATTTGAAGAGAAAGATTCTCCTTATTGCTAATCAAACTAGCTTGTTAATGTTAACCCTTTGACCGCCAAATCACGTCTACGGGAAGTCATGCTCTCAGCTCTAGCACGTGATATCACGTCCAAAATATAACCAGTTTGCCTTGCGCGCTTGGAGGGCACGCTTTTGCCGTCCGATGCTTGGCGGACAAAGGATTAATCAAAGGCTGTACCAGGTGTGTGCTAGAGACTAGTAGATGTGATGTAGCCCCGTGCAGGGTAGGTATTCGGGGCATCTACATCCATGCCATTTCATACACTCGCTACATCCGCATGCGGCACTGGAGTATCATAAATAGTTAAGCTGAATATTTATCTTAAGCTGAGTACATAGATACCACAGATAGGATTTCTGCAAGATAACGGAATCAAATTAAAGGTTTTACGTCAAAACTCGTTGACTGACTTGGCGTAGTATCGGAGATCAGTGTAGATGAGTGGCAGGTCGTGCGTGTAGCCGCAGCCGAAGCCCCAGGACTGCAGCCCGACCAGCTGGGCCAGCACGGTGAGCGGCGCGCCCGGCACCGCCATGCACGGTGCCAGCGCCTCCGCCTCCCGCGCCTCACCCACGCACAACATACCATTCCCGCTCTGCAGTACGATCATATGCTGCCAATAATTTATTACCTATAAGTAATCATTTTAGCCAACTAACAAGATACCTACATATTAAGCAACAAAATACCTGAGTTAAGAGGCACCGCTCCTCTACACATGTATTATGTTATAAATGTAAAATAAAGAATTACATCACCAATTAATAATCAATCTATTAAAATTTGTAATTTCATAGTTAATATGTTTCTGACAGAATAATACTTTACTTTTTCATATCCCACACAATAGATGCTTTCATTAAGATAAGAGTGATTGAACGATATTGTCCGCAACATAGGATCTTGCTTCTCGTCCGGAAAGTACACAGACGACCGCGGCAAGCACAATTCATTTCCCTGCAAAATATACTCAATGCATTAAAATAACATGAACTATTATTTATATTTTGAATTGGTTGTATAATCTTCTGTCCATCTTGTCTAAAAGCTTATATTGACAGGATGACATGTTAGACATGAACATGACCTTTATTTATTTATTTATTTAATCTTTATTGCACATAAGAAAAACTTAACGTACAAAAGGCGAACTTAATGCCATAAGACATTCTCTACCAGTTAACCTTAGGGCGAAACAGAAAAGATTGTAGGCGGTGCATCTAACAAAATTAAAGGTAATGCAAATCTATTTTCGACCGTACGCGCGCACACCTTTAAGACACTAACAGTAACAAACAACACGTGACCAGAGTTCCGACTAAAGTTGCACTTTAAGATGTCCGAATTAAATATATAGTATACGTACGTATACGAGTAGAGAGAGCTCTTTGATAAGTAACATAGAGACATCTTAAAAATACAGCCATCCTAATAGCGCTACTAACCATCCAGTCACATCGTCCCCAGCCTGTGACGAAAGCTTTCTGTGCACTTTGTTTTTTCTTCTGCCCTACGCTTCTCGCCTCCTGATGCTCGTCTTTAAATTTTTGAAAAATTTGAATCGGCTTTTGAGTATTTCTGTAAATTTTAACATGGTGTTAGTAATTAGTGTAAATTCGAGAGCAAATAAGTTCAACTTTGGGGAATACCGGTTGTTATATATCATTTAGATTTATAAAGTTTAACTTTGAATTCTGTGCAAAAGCTTCGTCATCCGGCCAAGCGAACAGGTCAGACATTCAGCTCGTTCGTTACTGCATCTACACTTTGTTAGATAACTAATGTAACGTTATATGTAGAAATACTCGTTCAGATATACTAATACCAACTAGTTCTGATTAGTGTTATTAGACTTATTAGCCTGTCGGTCTCATGGGAATACATTCGAACCAGTAAAAAATACTTAGGTAATGCGAAAGCAAATGAAAGTTTCAGAAGCTCATTACTCAATACACATAAGTACCTAAGTATAACACTACTTATGTATTTGAAGTTGGAAAAAGAAGAAAGCTGGAAAACTAAATAAGAGAGCCGCCTTAGGAATAGGTTACAATTGAATTGGAAGGTTGTACATATACAACACGATCAACGATCAGGATATTCAGGATCGTGACAGTTACTATGTTAAAGGCGCGCTACGACAGCTACGCTGTAAGTATGTAACTTTGTTTGTAGCAACGACTGATAACGCGTTTGCGGCTTTCTCCACTCTATCGGGAAATTCTATCCATGACCATAAAGCGATATGTATTGTGTCCTAGAGAGCTCTCACACAAGGACAATGAAGTTGCGTTTCAGCCAGTGCAAGAGAGACGTTACATCACCCCTTAATTTAATATTCGGATCGATTTTTCTAGTCACGTATCTTGATCGTTTAATGTTCGATTTAGTTTGGCAAAAATTTAATAGGGCTATGGATATGCGTAGTTCCGTGCCTATAATAGTATGGTTTTCTCTCAGTAGTAGTAGTAGGTAGTAGTGAACAAAATTGTGCCCGTTGTCGAGAAAAAGTTGTAATTTTTTTTACCATGGATAGAGTGTCGCATGATGACTATTTTTTAGTATTGGAGGTCCGTAACATTTTTCACCCTCACGCCAGAATCGGGGGTCTCTTACAATATGTTATTTATTACTCTTTGAATCACGCTGCTGCTAGGGGTTGTGTGGTATTATTTCAACATAAAACAGACATGCAGAATTCATTTTTGAGTTAAAATCCATATTTTAAAAAATCTGCGGACAGGAAAACACAAAAAAAAAGTTTTTTGAACGTTGTTGGTACTTATAACTAATAAATATAATTTATTTTTAAATATAGAAAATATCATAAGGAAGAATATTTAATGCAGTTTTCAAATATAGGTATACAATTTTAAAGCTTATATCATACAAAATCTACGCAAAAAACTTCGCATCGTGATGGTGTATATGTTTTCTCCATAGTACTCGTAAGTATCGAAAATCAATGTGAAACGTGAACATTCGTAGAGCGTTGAGCTTAAAATGTATGTACCTATTGCTTATTATTAGTAAGAAAAAGGATAAAAAACACCTGTTTCCTTACTAACTTAAGTATTTATCGTTAGAATTGAAACAAGTGTGTTTTTAATTATTTTATTTCATTTCTGTAAAACTGCATTAAATATTCTTCCACGTAATATTTTTTATTTAAAAATAAATTATATTTATTAGTTATAGAATGATCTAAAAAAATTATTTGAGAGCTTTTCCTCTCCGCGGAACTTTTTTTTAATATGGATTTTTACTTTTTTATATCAAAAATAAATTCTTGATGTTTGTTCTATATGGAAAAAAACCACACAACCCCTATCTAGCAGCCTTAACAAGACAGTAATAAAATAACACATTGCTTTTCTCGATGAGCGCAAAGTTATTTTAAGCTCTGCTGTAAGCTTAGAGCTTTAAACCAAGCGGAGCAGCCATTGACAGGCGTTCCCCTCTGCCAAAAATGTATGACCAGTGGTCATACTCATTGTATAGACTGACGTTTATTTGACGTACGTTTACGTTTCGCATACATTTCACGTTTCCCTCCCCTGCAAAAATCGGCAGACTTTTTTTGTTTAAAAATTGCCAGACGTGGCTAGTCCGGTTGGTTGAATAGTCAAAGGCTGTAAGAGTAAGTAGCGTACTTGAGGAATAAGATATCATATAATCTTAGCAAAGCAAGGTCTGCCTTCAGCGTGTAGGGGTCGAAGTCCTGGTGCGTGACCACAAGCAGCACGGTCATGTAGGACGCGCCGCGGTCGCAGTACGTCTCGCCCGGCACTACACCCAGCTCCGTCGGTAGGACACTGACAGACAGACAAACACGATGTCAGTTTTGGAGGTAGCGGTAAATATACCTACTAAGTGGGTATTTACTTTCATTAGTATCATTAGTTACTGTCATATTCTTGCGGTTTTGTTTCGACAGTTCGTTCTCAAGGATACCGATCGAAGAGTGCTTATGTACTTAGCTAAGAGATTCTCAGAATACTACGAGTATGTCATTTGGCATTGGCATGGATCAGTTAAAATATTGTTTAATATTATGTTGAGGTGGAAGTTTTTATGACTATGTGCACGCACAATTAACAGATTCATCAACGTTAAATATGGCGACGGAGCTGTTATTATCTCATAGAAAACTGTCAAACTTTTCATACAACATTCTTTAACGATTACGTTGACGTTAACAGACGCGTAGGTTGTCCGGAAACCTTAGCCAATTAAGATCAGTTGTGAAGGGTTCCTAAAGATACTTGACTTGTACAGGTAGTATATAAGCTACAGTAACAAGCAGTGTCGCTTAAGATGGCGCTGAGGAGTAGGCATTGCACGGCGATGCTCACCACGTGGATACTTACTCCTCCGCCTGCACACGAACTCCCCGAAACACCTGGCATCAGGATCAGTTGTCAAGGGTGTTTTACTTGTAGAACGGGTGAGCGCCTAGGTTGGCGCCGGTGAGGTAGTGCGCGTAAGCGGCGCACGTTTACCACGTACGGATGCTCCTCCACCTGCACACGAACTCCCTAAAACACCTAGCATCAAGATAAGTTGTCAAGGTTGTTTTACTTGCAGATCAGGTCAGGTGAGCGCGTGAGATAGTGCGCGTGAAAGCGGCGCACGCTCACCACGTAGGTATGCTCCTCCACCTGCACACGAACTCCCCGAAACACCTAGTATCAGGATCAGTTATCAAGGGTGTTTTTACTTGTAGATTGGGTGAGCCACGGTGACAACAGTGTGCGCGCCCAGGATGGCGCCGGTGAGGTAGTGAGCGTGAAAGCGGCGCACGCTCACGACGTACGGGTGCTCCTCGACCTGCACGCGAGTTCCCCGGAACACCTAACAACGGGATTATAAACAAGGGTTGCCGGTTTTTGGGAAGCAATTGTGGGAAGGTAAATGAAAAATTAAAAAAAGTAATTCAAACTACGACTATATTGTGTGGCATATCAAATAAAATGTGAGGATTTCAAGTATATTTTTTGTATACTTTTAAAATATACAGTTTTGAAGTAATTTAAAAATATATGAAAAGTTATGGCCATCCTAGGAAGAACAATAAATATTGAAGCGTAATCACCGCTTAGAACCTGCACCAAAACTGTGGTGCCAAAGGGGTTGGATTAATATCGTGGTGCCCTAATGTCAAATCAAAGGTTTTTGAATTTTTCATGTTGTGAAAATATCAGTTTTATCCATGTTTTATTTAGGTATGAAATTGTGTAAAAAATATAATAATTTAATAATTAATAATAATTCATTCGTCTACTGATATTATTTGGTTCAGTAAAGATTTTGTTCAGTAAAGATTATAAGAAATCACTTTACCGGGTACGTTATTAAGAATAACATTATTCATGTAATATGTGAACATCGATCAGTTAAGGTTCCAATATTGTGTGATTTATCCAATAGATGAAAGGCATTCAACTTTTGAGCAAGGGTCTGTTCCTTGATTTTATGACCAAAAGATGAACGGAACTGTTTTATTTAACTCTATTATAATAGAGTTTACTTTAATATGGAAACGGGACTGTTCACCTAACAGAACTATAACTAAAACTTGAACTAAGAAAACTTACTAATTCATATTTTAGGCTGCATTATAAAACATGAATATCACATAAATTTAGTTAGTTCATTTCATGAATATCGTGCCCAAACCTTGAACAACCTAAATTTATTTGTTCATGTTTTAGGTAGCAGATACAAAACTGAACATAATTTTTAGACAAATCATCTATCAATACTATATTTCTAAGATCCTAATTATAGTGTTTATTACGTTTGAAGGAGTTAAAACAGGTTTAAATCGAAACAGTTGATTTATCCTTGTTTACTTACATTTTGCACAATACTAAATCAACTCTATTACCTATACATAATGTTTAAAATTCGTTGTCCTAAGAAGGCTATTATTGATCTATTGGCGTTGCATCTGTCGCTCATTTTGTGGGTTCTTGCATTTGTACTGATTCATCTTTTGGATCAAATCGTTCATAATTAGGGCACTTTGTGCATCTTCTGGGCAAATTGGCCTGTCCCGCCACTTAATCATTTTTATATAAATATTGTCCAGTCCTGATTTGGAATAGCTTATTCTAAACTAAATTATATGCCCAATCCTATAAAAAAATTAAACTTGTTGTACATTGGTCATAAGATACACAAAAAAATTCCAAAGTTGGGGTAATCGCTTAATCGTTCATCTATTGGTGACTTTACTAACTTGTCAAATATACTCTCTGATATTACTAACTTGTCAAACGCATATTTATTGTACGTTAACTTAACATTTCAGCTATTTTAGTTTGAGTATATATCTACTGCCCAATTAAATTACGTTGTCAAACTGATTTTGACCAATCACAATACGGCAACTTTTCTTATTTAATTAAGTTTAACATAAATAAAATATGCTTGAAGAAGTGGTACTTGATTGGTTAAAGACATTACATATTTTACTTTTGTAAACGTGAAAATCGGTCATGTTTTGACATGAGCTTTGCTTTCGTTTACTCGACCTTTTAAGTATTATACGTTCATGTGGCCATCAAATCGATTTGTTCAACGTTGAAGTTATTTATCTCGAAAATAATGAACTTTCCTGGCATTGAAAATATTGAAACTCAGTAGGTACTCACTGACCTTGCGGTTGAGCACAGGAATGTCGCCGGGATCCGGGTACGCTTTACGGCTAAACACCGCCGCCTGAACTTCGTCGAACTTTTTGCTCGGTTCCGGCTCCGGCTCCACCAGTGAAGTCTGCTCGGCGCTCGACACGACGCAAACTACTTCAACAACATTTTCAGCGTTAAGGTATATTTAGGTAAGAATGAACTACTACTACGGATTTGAACAGTATTATTTATAAGTGGTATTGTATATTATATTTCCTGATCGTACACGTGTTTATCGTTTAAAGGTTAATTAAACAGTAAAACCAATCGAGATAATATGCCCTGTGCCTAAATATAGATTCATTTATTACCAGAATAGAATACAATGTCAATAAATTTCAATAAAAATCACAATAATAAATAACAATAAATAAGATAAGAACTATGTTGCTATATATAAGTTGTATTAAGTTATTTGTAATATAAATAGACAATAAACTTTCATGGTTTATTTTTACATTTTATTCATAATAAAATAACGAATAAAAACAAATGTGTCAGTTTTTTGGTAATAGACTAATAGTACCATTTGGTGGCCTTTTTAATTCAAACTCTGAATTTGTACAACATATAACGTAAGCGCCAACCTAAGTACGAACCTAAGACCGAACGATGTACCTACCAAATTGTTTAGGACACTAGTGGTACACACTCAGTACTTCAAAGATATATGGTATAAGTAGCCAATTTTGAGAGAACTTTAACTTAAGTACGTAGAGCAATGATATTCTAACTCTGTGACGTAGGTACAGCGAAAAAAGTTTTCTCATACCAGAATTTTGGTTAAATTACACAAAACCTGTCTTTTAATTTTTTTGTGACTCATTGTGCTATATTGTGGGATCTATAAAATGGTCCACAATAGAAAATAACGGATGAATCCCGAGGATATATTAAATGTTCAGTCTTCTCCCGGTCCGGTTTTATCCCAGCATACCTTATTCAACTTTAAATGGAAACTAAAGTAACCAATGCTTCAGACAAGCTCGTCTAACTTTGATCGAATAAGCAATACGTTCCAGTTCCAGCGTACAACGTTGGGATATCAACGGTACATTTAATAAAGGCGTTTTACCTTACAATAAAACGCTTATTAAATACTTACCTTATTCAAAGCCTACAAACATAATGAGAGAAGCGTTTCCGTTTCCTTATAGTATCAAGCATAATTTGACTACAGTTCCTGATATCCCTACCACCCCCTCCACCGCCAGCCTGGCGAGTCAGCCATCTTGGATGTGCTTGCTCGCCCTTTGCCTCATTGCGGCTCAGTATGCGCCAGGCAGGACTTATTGTGTAGGCTTTGAATAAGGTAAGTATTTAATAAGCGTTTTATTGTAAGGTAAAACGCCTTTATTAAATCCTGTACCTGTATTCAAAGCCTACAAACATAATGAGACGTGTTTGTTATCGCCTGGCGGTGGAGACAAGACGCTAATGTGATGACAAGTTAGCTCGTACACTGGTTTGCGAAACCAAAAACCTATAGCAGATATACATGAGCACATATACAAACTGCAAGGTTTAGGTAGTGGTAGGGCAACATAATTTAAACAAGATTTTTAATCAATCAAACATTTATTGTAAATGTTATTAAATAGACACAATCATTTTGTCAACAAAAACATTTTAGCATTGTAAATCATATTTTAATTTAAAACATTATGATTATGAACAATTAAATAAATTGCTTAGATTAGTATTATTATCATCTCGTGAATTTGACGAGTTTAATATTTCTCGACAGTAAAACAATCTAAATGTATCTCCTGAACGCCAATTTCCTTGCTCTAGAATCTTATCGAGAGGGAAATTTTCTATCCAGTTCTTGGAGGCCACCGCAGCTCGGACGCTTCCTGGTGTAGCTTTGATGCCAGCCTCACGTAACAGAGTTTTTACCCAACCGCCTATAATCGTCCTTGAAGCGGCTTTGGGTACATTATTTACAGTGAGAAATAGACTTTGACTCTTACAAGTCAGACGTCTTTGTTGCGAAAGCTCTATAAGTCTTTTTATCCAAAAAACTGGATTAATGGCCGGGTACTGTGTGTTACTAAGAAGCTTCCAACCCGACTGTCTATGATCTGCAGAGTCAGTCTTAGAACCGAAACGTGGCCAGAAGGTAATACAGTCCTCGGACTCGATCATGTGCTCCGAGTCTATGGACAAGAGTGTAAGGTCGTGGACCCGTCTGCCTGAGCACAGTAACAACAAAGTAGCTGTCTGTCTGGACACGTCGAATAAATTATCGGATTTAATATGCCTGGATGACATAAATGATATTAAATTTGAAACATCCCATATAGGTGCTTTAGGATCTTTGGGCCTTTGTAGTGCTATAGCTTTCAGGACATGCTTGACAAGCTTGTGTGAACTTAGTACTTCTGAGCTATTAACATTACATAGTGACGACACCACTGACTTGTGCACTAAAATTGTACTGTACGAAAGGCCCTCTTTTTGAAATAAATCGGATAAATAGCGGGCTAGCTGTGATCCAGAAGGTGCGGAAAAATCGATATTATTTTCTTGAGCCCAGCGGCACCATCTATTCCAAGCAACCGAGTACGTTTTTAAAGTGGAAGGACGCCAACTTGATAAAAGCAAGGACTTTTGATCGGTTGACCAGCTTTCTAAGTCCCTAGACCACCCCCACACCTCCAGACCTCCAGGGTCATTTGATCTACTCTGGGTGGAGGAAGTCCGGTCGCGACATCGACTAGCACGTCTCTCAGGTACCATATCGTATGCGGGGGGCCCATGGCTCGATTCTTCAGGTCCGCGCGCCAAAATACTTTCTCCCACCTGGGAACTACTATCAAGTATATCCCTTTGGCCTGATTTAGATGGTGTAGAATTCTGGGGATCATGCATGGGGGAGGAAAAACCCACGCTAGTTTGAACTCCCATGTCAGGCTCAGAGCATCGCAAAATAGTGCCTGATTGTCTGCCTGATCCAGCGAACAGTAGGTCGTTAAGACATGCGCCCTTCGAGACGCAAATAGGTCGACTTGAGGAACTCCCCACTTGCGAAAAATCAGGGAAGTAGCTTTTGGTAGCAAATGCCACTCGGGGAGAGCCTGAAGTCTTGAAAGGTGGTCGGCTTCGACATTGTATATTCCTGGAAGGTGGTAGATCCGCAGCTGAATCCGAAACATATCCAGAAACTGGTATATTTGGTATGTTAGGTTCATAAGTATATCCGACCGAGTGCCTCCTTCGTTTCTCAGATATGCCACGACTGTCCGGCTGTCGCTCTGAATTAATAGGGACGCATCGTACAGGTTTCGACACTGGTTCAGCTGCAGAATTTTGAGAATAGTCAGCAGTTCCTTTTGATTGCAGTGTAATTCTTTCTCGGCTGCAGTCCAAAGACCTGAGAAGTGCGCGTTGTTCATCTTTCCTCCCCAGGCTATGTCCGATGCATCGGTTGTCAAATAATGCGTTGGTGGTGGGATCCGCATAGGTGATGTGCTTAGACAATTGGTTTTCCACCAACCCAATTCTGTTAGAACGGTGCTGGGCAGCGGGAACAGCTTCTTCGGGCTCTGACACAGAAGCTGGTTGACTCGTTTCTGTAAGAACCGGAAGTTCAGGCGACCTCTCGGTACCACGAAGCTTGCAAAGTTCAGCATCCCCGCTAAGGATTGCAGGTCTCTTAGATTTGCAGATTGTTGTTGAACAAGCTTTGATATGAACCTTATTATTTTGAGTACTTTCTTTTCGGGGAGACTCTTTTTGTCTGTCCACGGATCCCAAATTATACCTAAGTACTCCAGGCGTGTTCTGGGGCTTAAGATAGATTTCTCCCAATTGATCTGCCATCCTAGGTTTTGCAACAATTGAGTCGCCATATTTATGTGAGTCATGAGAGAGTGTGGGTCCTGGTGGGCAATTAAAAAGTCGTCCAGGTAGACCAGGATTCTCACCCCGCGTTCTCTCAGTACTTGCGCCATCCAATTTGTAATTGAAGCGAAAACTTTTGGCGCCGAACTCAAGCCAAATGCTAGACAGGTCATTTCCAGGAGCTGGTTCTGGTAGACAAGCCGCAAGAACCTCCGATGACTTTTCACAATCGGGATATGGAAATATGCCTGAGACAGGTCTATCTTCGCAAGCCAGTCCCTGCTTTGAACAAAATCCTGTATTTTTACAACATTTATAAGGCGGAACGGTTCGGTTCGAACATAGAAGTTCAGAGCTCGCAGGTTGAAAATAGGCCTCTTGGAGCCGTCTCCCTTTTCCACCAGAAACATTGTTGATAAAAAGCTCGGGCTCGCGGCAGCTGTCTCTAAGGCACCCTGATCTTTCATTTCCTGGATTACGGCAGTCATTTCCGGTGATGACTGCGTTACGTAGCTCGTGTTTTGAAACGGCATTATCAGAGGCGGTTTTGTTAGCAGGGGTATGCGATATCCCTGAATTATTTTTAAAATGAAAGGCGGAGCTTGCAGGTCTTTCCAATTTTTGTAAAAATGTTGGAGTTGTCCTGCTTGAAAGGGCCTCGAGTCAAAAGCGCCTTCGTTTGTTAGATTTATCTCTGTAGGAAGGGGATGCGCTCCTCTTGGTACCACGGTTATCACGTCCGTTCTTGTTCGGCCGCCAGCTTCGGGGACGATAGGTATCGCGGCGAGGTTGTGCCCTCTGATCCCCACCATTGTTTGTTCCTTGCGCAGGACAATGTTGGCAGTTGCTTGGGCCTGGTCCCTGCGAGGGATAATGACTGCAATTACCCTGCGCGGGTGCGTATTGAGGAGGGCCACGCCTCTTATTTTGATATTGATAGCCTTGCGCAGGCATATTAGTAGTATACGGCCCCTGCGCGGGGCGTTGTACGCTTCCACTGCTACCTGCTTGCGCAGCGGGAGCACCGGTGGATGGCTTCGGCTTAGGCCAGAAAACTTTACGAACACCTCCAGCCTTCTCAAGTACTGCTGCAAAGGGCTGAGGATCAAAGAGGTTGGTGGTACTCGGCGGTATCTTCCTCAGATTGGACTTGTCAAGCGGGTCCCGCACTCCCCGCAATATTAAATCTCTCCTTTGCTCGACTATATCAGCTCGGTGACCACACACAAGCTGCAAAGCATCTACAGAAACCTTGTGAAATTCACCTGCGTCGAAAAGTGCCTCTAGTTTTTCTTTTATTGACGCGAATGTTAACTGACTATAGCCTTGCGCCCAGTCTAAGAACTCCCGAATATTGTTTTCAATCGTTTCTTTTTGTTTCAACAATGCAAAGGTAAGCGCAGCGTACGACCGCTCAGTGTGAGACAATGCTTTAGATGTATCATAAGCTAACACTTCCTCATTGGTCTCAAGCTCCACAAAACCGGGCGAATGTATGTACGATTTTTGAACGTCTAGATAACGCACGTCAGTCCACGACTTATTTGTAAAACGATTCAATTTTTGCAAGGCTTCGAGATAATTATCGGGTGTTTTTGGAATAGCGGGTTCCTTTACGGTAGTTTCTAAATTTATAGAAAACAACGACTGGGCAGGCGCATCTCCAGCAACTTGTTGTTCCACGACAATATCATTAGCAAGATTAACATTATGATCTGGCAATCCGTCGTCATATAAATCGCCACTAACGTTATGATCAATCAAATTTAAATTATCACATGGCGGGTAGTTCGGAGTGCTACTAGCGGGACAGTAAAATAATTTACGTAACTCGCTTACCTCCTTTGCCAGTTTTTTCACCTCATTATTTGAATGATGATTTCGTTTTTTATGACGACGCCTTTTCTTTGCAGAAGAATCACTACTTGAACTCGATGACGAACTTGAACTGGAACTTCTTTGTCGTGACCGGTTTCTGTCGAGGTCTTTACCTGGACCACTCATTGTTGCTGCAAGCAAATTACTTTAAACAAAATGCACAACTAAAATCTTATGAAACCAGAACTGTAATCGTTAAATTTATAAATTTAATAAAAACCGAACGGCAATCACCGTTATTTTAAAAAATATTGTCTTTATAAACAGCTTTAAAAGTATTCTTAAGAAGTTAGGACTAAGTTAAGAATAATCACGATACTATACGTTACGAACGGTCTAAATTCAAAATTCTTTGTTGTCGGGTCTATGACGGGCACCGTCTGAGACCGTGACCGTTCACGTCGGAAATCAAAACGCTAATGAGGCAAAGGGCGAGCAAGCACATCCAAGATGGCTGACTCGCCAGGCTGGCGGTGGAGGGGGTGGTAGGGATATCAGGAACTGTAGTCAAATTATGCTTGATACTATAAGGAAACGGAAACGCTTCTCTCATTATGTTTGTAGGCTTTGAATACAGGTACAGGATTTAATACGTAACTACCGTACGTTTCTTTCTTTTAGCATAATAAATATAAATACGATGAGTTTTTGCATTTTACGAGTAGGTATTTGCATAGAGATAGTTTTAATAATTATGTGTATTTTATGCATAAGTACGTAAATATGTCGTAGGTAGGTAGAGTATATTGGGGTAATTTCGAAAGGCGGGTAATTCCGAAAATCATTCAATTATCTATCGTATCTCACTATAAGAAGAGTCAACTTTCGGAACTACCCGCCACTTTTTTCCTATCGAAATTACTTCAATACACCCTACAATATACGACTCTTATTTATCTGTCGCCTTTCTTTCGTGCACGACTTGCACGAGTCATATACTCGTTGCTAATATGCATAGTACGTACTAACTAAGTACTTACTCGTAAATATTATATTATTAGTGTATGTCATATCACATAAAATGTACCTACTAAATAAACCATAAACCTAACTCTCGTCCTGTCAGGGCTTATTTGTGTTGAAGGTTAGCCATGATCTCCCGTTCTTACGGACTCTATATAACTAGTGCAAGTACTGCAAGTATGTGAATACTTCTACTACTTATTACATTATTTAGATCCCATATTAAGAAATTCTACGCTCATTCGTGTAGAAAGAATAAAATATTAAATTGTAAATATAGGTCATAGGTACTTTGATAAATTGCTCGTCGGTAGTAAGGTAGTGACTAGAAAGATAGATGAGACTACAAATTCCTAATAAGGGATCTTCGACTAAAAGGTTTCCTCTGCGGCGCCGTAGTTAGTTTATTTACCTGGAACACATACAATCAATAGGATTACGCTCACCATTTTCAGTGGACGAAGTACAAACGCCATTACTAGTACTAAACTAACATCTAGTTGGTTGCACTTCACAACTGTTGTTGTCGAACCCATGTCGAACCACGTCGAACTGTCTTAAAAGAGGAAGAGGTTATAGGTTCGGGTACCTAAAGCAATTTTTTATGTAGTCATGCAGAGATATATCTAAGTGGTCTAGTGTTTGATAATTATTCTTTTGTTTTGTAATAAAAATCCCCCCCGGCCTGAGATCCCTTCTAGGAACACCCTGAGGAAACCCATAGGAGGAATTGAGGGAGCCCCTCGAGTTGTAAAGGAACATGCATGGTCATTTATGCGGTGTTTTTGAGAGATAACTCAAAAAAGGCTCATATTAAATATAGTTTTTATTGAAGGTTTATCAGGCCTCAATTCTATGAACTTTTAAAATTTTTTGGACTTAAAGATATAAAAGTTAGATGAGATGGGATGGCCTTTTTTGAACATTCAGAGCTATTAAATCCTAACAAGTTCCTTTTTAGCCCTCGCCATGTTGCGGATTTTCGATGGAACTAATTTATTTTAATGGCAATGATTTTTTTTGACAACAGACGTTGAAAGTCATTAAATGTAAACAAATCGAAAATAATTGTAAATATTTTAGGATGATAATCGGTTTTGCAATCAAAATGCCCAAAAAATTTTACACCGATGCAAAACAAATAATATTAAATACATAAAAATACCTGCGACAGAAAAAGGATGAGGGATTCAGTAGCATTCCATTAAACAATGTTGTGAAATTAGTTGTTGACATGACGGGTCCTGATATTCATAGTGCGGTTGTAATAAACTAGTTAGTTTGGTACTAAATATGTATATATATTAATTATTTAATTATTATTTTTCCCATTCAAGGCGTCTGTAGTGCTACAATCAAAAATATTTATAAAAATAGACAACTTCGACAAATGTGCCATTAGGCACAAAATTCATGAATTCTATGCTGTGCGAAAGCAAGTACGAACTGTAAAAACTCTGCTTACTGAATTGACAAAAGATCTTGGTTTTACCGGTAGTAGGGACTTGCGATTGCTATTGCACAGTGTGGGGTTCAAAGATAAAAAGTACCTATCTACAATTCACAAGTACATAATGTATATCTCTCTCGCTCTGGCACGATGCCAATACACACTGTCCCGACTATTCATGACATACATGTATTGTTGTTATATGTAAGCTGTTTGTAGCGACACTATATCAGGGCTAAAAAGGAACTTGTCAGGCTTTAAAATAAGTACATATTTACGAAACTATTCGTTTTGTCCAAAAAATGTTTTAGAAGACCTCTATTCTTTTTAACCTTTTATCTTTAACCGCTTTACGTTAAAATGTTTACTTTCAATTTTGAACTCTGTCATAATTTATGAAGGTGTCATTCACGTTGTCACTTATATCAAACGACGGCGGTCAAATGGTTATGTTATAGATCTATCCAACGATACACCATACAATAAGGTTGGAGCGAAAAAAAATTCACCCCCACTTCATGTGTACGGGAGGTACCTACCATAATCAAAAATATTTTTCCAGTTTTTACTCTATCACTTTGTCCAAACTCGCACCAAATTAATATATTTTATATTTACAGTACTAACGGTTACTGAGCTAGACCGCGGACAAACGGATGGACGGACGGACGGTCATGGCGAAACGATAAGGATTTCTAGTTGACTACGGAACCCTAAAAAACACCGAACCGAATACAAAACCTCCTCCTTCTATGAAATTGAAGACCTAGAAACTATACAATAATATGCAAATACAAATATATATATATATATATTAAAGGCCCTCATGTATGATTAGGATTATCACCATAGTTCGGTTTCGATTTAGGTATCTGACGATAATATAATTATTTATTATGCCCCTGCGATTTTATGAGTCTAGTACCTACCTAAAATACTACTATATATATAACTTGCAGCTGTGTTAAAAATACCTTTAAAATATTTACTAAGCTTTAATCTACGAGTATTGCATTCTATTTTTAAGTACCGAAAGCAAAAAAAACTTTTTAGCGATTGCTTTAGAATTTCTTGACTTACCGTCCTGGTTTTATTAACAGGCTAGGTGAAATTAAACAAGCTCATTAAGTAAACGAGTTATAAAAATATTTATTTCATGAATTCAGGCATTCCGCAAAACTAAAAGGACTTATTAAGAAGCAATTAACAGCTTGATCCCGGCCAATCAAATCAAACTATGTACCCTGCTTAGTTGAGGTGTCACGCGTGTATACAGCTATAATAGCTTAATCATTCGCTCAGATAAGCTGCTTATAATTAGCCAAACGCTGCGCTGTAGGTATGTTACTTGCGCTGTCTGTACCTAGAAATTGATAGCTTATTTAATATAAATTCGCACGGCCGTTTACAACTAATTTTGTGTTGCGGCACCATTATTAGCTTGCCAATTTAATTGACTAATTTGTGATGATGACTGGGAACCGAGGCGGGTTGTAGGTAAAAGCGCCATCAAATATAGCGGAGCGGCCAGGGTACTCAAAAATATCTGAACATGCACCTTATCGGGTAAGTAATAAAAGATATAAGAACTTATTGTATAATATTCATATTCTATACGCTCATATTGTATAAGCTTGTTTTGTATACCGTTCAAAGTCTATAATGAACGTTTGATATAACATCAAAATATCTAATTTTGTTAAGTATAACGTTGTTTAAGTATAATATCGTTGTATATAACGGTCATAATGTATAACGTTCATAATACCTTAGATTTATAATGTATAATATTCAATACATCTAACACCAAAATACATAATGCTCGTATAGAATAACGGGTTGTCTAAATCGCAGCTCGTGTACATATCAACTCGCCTAAAAGCAACTGGTCTACGCGATTTTTTAAGTAGCAGCTCGTCTAATTCGCTATTCAAAAATTCTCAAAATGTTGAATCCTCAACTTAACTAGACGGAGCCCTGCTTCGCGGGGCTCCTATTTCCGGGCGGTTTGCCCTTCGGGCATCTGAAGCTACCTAACGAACCTAACCTACCTATTGATTTAGTTTGATATCTTCTTCTTCTTTCTCGTGCCATATCCTAACGGATGTCGGCGATCACCATGCGAAAGTCCTCTCTGTGTTTTGCTACTCTACCCAGAGTAGCGGCGTCAGCAATACCGGTCCAAACCCTTATATTATCACACCATGATGTTCTGGGTCTTCCTCTACCTCTTTTCCCTTCTACTTTTCCTTCTATTATGTTTTTTATGATAGCGTATTTTTCGTTCCTATAGATATGTCCAAAATATGCCGCTTTCCTTCTTTTAATTGTTAATACTACTTCTTTGGTCTTTTGCATTCTAGTTAATACTGTTTCGTTTGATATTCTATCCACCCAAGATATTCTTAACATTCTCCTGTATATCCACATTTCAAATGCATGTAATTTATTGATTAATAATTTGTTTAAGGTCCATGCTTCTACTCCATACATCAGAATTGGCAATACAAAGCATTGAACTAATCTCCATCTGAGCTTTAATTTTATATCTTTATTTGTGTACAATTTTTTCTTCTTTACAAAGGCATTCCGGGCCATTTCTATTCTTATGCGGATTTCCATCTCAGGGTCCCATTTTTCATTGAGCCAGTATCCTAGATACTTATATTTGGTGACTCTTTCAACAATTTTACCATTTATATTCAGGGTTTCATTAATTTCATGTTTTTTACTAATTATCATGTATTTCGTCTTAGATATATTAATTTTTAATCCGTAATGTTCAAATTTTGAATTTAGTAAGTTTGATATCCGTGAAAACATTACACTTTGGGGAAAAAGGTTGGAATGGAGTTATAACCTATTTAGTATATCATACGCTATTATATTTTATAATTATTACATTAAAAGATAGTATATATTATGAATCATAATTTATGATCGATATACGTTATGTATGTTATATTAACTAAATTTAGAGTATTTGAGTGTTATATGATAAGTTATTATACAAAATGAGTATTATATTAATTGAACGTTATTCCTAATGAAAATATTGATTTTGTTGTTATAGCAAACGTTCATTATATCTTGTGAACGTTATTAATATGAAATTATATATTTTGTAGTTATATCTTATGGAACGCAGCCCACCTTATCACCTTGACAAGGCGCTCTTCAGATATTTGTGACTACCTCGGTCGCTTCAATATAGCTTATATAGCTGATGACGATGTACGAGTACCTAAATGTGTTAAGTTAATACGATATGTATGTTACCTTAATACATGCATTTAACCCTTTGATCTTCAAACAAATCAAATCACGCGCACGGAAAGCGTCAGTATGTGATATCACGTCCAAAATATAACCGGTTTGCCCTATGCGCTCGTAGGGCACGGTTAAAGCTATATGTATATAATTTGTGAAACTTTATCCTAAATGCATAGGTGCCTCAACTCAACCAAAAAACAAAAGGGTTCAGTTTATAAAAAGCCTTTATAATATAATAGTGTGATCACAAATACCTATTCGTTTACTTAAATTGCAATTTAAAGTCAAAGAAGAACTGTTCGGGAAGCCATCATGGAGTCAGTTCTTGGCCAGCGTGGTGGCGCGCGCGTCGCTGTCGGTGGGCGTGCCGAGGTGCACGCGCGCGCACGGGGGCCAGGCGCCGGGCTGCGCGCGCTCCATGCGGCCCAGGCACGACGCCGCGCTCGTCGCGCCCGTGAACGCGCGCGTGCTCGACATGGTCATCGACCGCACTGATATCACCTGATGACAGGCCAATACTTATTCGCTTTAGGAGCATTCCACGCAATCTACCTTTGTCTCGTACAGTCAGTAGCAAAAGTAACTAAGCAGGTAGGGTGTTCAAAATGAGCTGGACATGACTTCAGTGTTAAGCGTATAAGAGCGTGTGTAGGTCATTTTGAACACCCTACCCGCTTAGCTACTTCTGCTGCTGACTGTACAAACTAGGATGTTCTTGAGAATTACATAATAATATATATGAGTTTAGAACGTATTTGTGTAAGCGAGAATACTACAAAAATAGAGGTCAAGTTATATTTAGGTACTCGTCATGAACTCGCGGTAGACGACATATTGGTTTTGTACATGTAATTGAAATTTCGGTGAAGTTTATTTGGGTATTTTCGATTTATCTATATTATTTTATGTCTATGGCCTGTACGATGTATGATGTACAGTCGCCATCAAATATATCGGAGCGGTCAGGGTACTCAAAAACATCTGAACATGCACTCTATCGCCTTGACCATAGAGGCGTTGTTCAGATATTTGTGACCACCTTGGCCGCTCCGATATATCTGATGGCGACTGTACACAGTCGACGTCAAAGATATGTTTTGCAATTTTGCACCTTACTCCTTTGCAATAAGGCTCAAAAGTGTAAACATATCTTTGACGTTGATACATAACATGTACAATATTTACCTACTCACGGGATGGCGATCGCCTACAAATGCTCCATCCCATCATAATCTATGGTATAGGGAATTCTTTGATTTCTTAGTATACCAACTTGGAAGCAATAGGTAGGTATATCTACTTTCTTACGCTTAAACGATTTTTGCCACAACTTACTAATATTCTTATTTAAGTTGAACAAGCATTGCATTTCAAGCTTAGCTTAACAAGTAAGGTAGGTACTGGCTATTAGTAACAGTTGTGTGCAGTCAGCACTAAATAAAATAAAAATAAATAAATAAATATTTGGGGACAATCTTACACAAATCAACCTAACCCCAAACTAAGCAAAGCTTGTACTATGGGTGCAAGGCGACGATATACATACTTAGATCGATAAATACATACTTATATACATAGAAAACATCCCATCCATAACTCAGGAACAAATATTTGAGATTAGTACACAAATAAATGCCCTTACCAGGATTCGAACCCGGGACCTCCAGCTTGGTAGGCAGGGTCACTACCAACTGGGCTATGGAGGCCGTCACTCACAGCACAGTGTACTTGGAGATCTAGGTAAACCATATGTTTAGCATCACGAACCTTGGATAGCCCCTGTAACAATGGGACGCTCTCCGCCGAATAGTCCGAATAGTCATCGCCATCAATGCTGCGCGGTTGGTACCCTTGCGCCATCTTTAGAAAGCACAGCATCGCTATTGCAAGGACGGTAGCGTAAACGAAGAATTCCGTAGCCTAGAATCATTTAAAACGGTGTAAAAATGCCCATTAAGATATACGGAAAGCACGCGTAAGCTCGCTGATCGCAAATGGCGAGCAAGCGACACATTCGCTAGACAGTGTAGTTGCATGGTCTCATCAAATAATAAATTTTACCGTTTACGTTACCAACCTACCATTTGTCTACAGCAGCAGCTTTAAGATGATACCAATATTACACTATAAAACGGGAAGCCAAAAAAAACCAGTCTCAATAAGTCGAAAAAATGGGTCCGAATGTCGGTTACGTAACGTGTACCTACGACATTTTTTCGATTTTTTGTTGAGACTGTTTTTTTTGCTTGCCTTTTTATAGTGTAATATTGGTATCATCTTATCATTTTAAAGCTGCTTGTTTTCTTAATAAACTGTTTAATTAACTTTTACTATTATAGTAAAAATTATATTAATACGCATTCGGAATTAAAGCAAATGTCACGTAACCGACTAAAATACGCCAATACTTTGTCCTACACGTAGACATTGGATAAATAAAGAATTTTGTTAAAAGTCTAGATGAAAACCATACCGTTTTATGGACGCTCCTATTTGAGTCGGTGTATTTATTTAAATTAACATAATAGGTTTAAGGTTTATTTGAAACTTACCCTCGATTCAAATATTCTGGTTTGGGCCACCAGTATGACTATAAAGTTACCCACGGCCACCGACATGTACCAAGCCGCTATAGTTATCGTTTTCATGCTTTTCGGCGCCTGCAATTATAATTGATCATTTCATTAACATTCGTATTATACCTACAACCCACGTGCAAAACAAAGAATTGCCAGTGCTATTCAACTATTGTGTAAAATAGTCCCCAAATATATTATTAAAAAATAATATATACTACATACAATCCTATATATTTAGACAATCCTGCACAAATCGACTTAGACTGACAGTAAGCTAAATAAGGCTATAACATAGGATACAATTACTACTTTAGATTAGGTTTTACCAGCAATAAGATTATTTATTGGTGTATTACTTATAGTTGCGGTAAAGCTAAAATCAAAACCTTATAACCGAATGTATGTATGTAAAAACTGTATAGTATATAAAAAAATAACATGATAAAAGAAAAAACTTAGGCGAACCCTGTAAGGGATGCCTTCCAGTTAGCAGTTGAATGTCGTACGAGCATGAATTTATAATTGGTTACTAACGTATTTTCGATATCGAAATAGTACTTAATGACAATAATGTAATTCCTTATGAATTTCAATTGAACTAAAACATCAATTAAGTTCAAATTAATCCTCTGCGGGTTAACAATTTTATCATAATCATAATATTTTACTTTGAACTATAACTACATATTTTTCGTAGTCATCAATAAACCTTTCAGGTTTAACCGACTCACCCTGCTGATAGTATCTATTTATAACCACATTAAAAACGGAATTATTTCAACGACAGAGCAAGAGCAATATGTATATATAATACGATGATGACATTCATTAATACCAATTATACAATTATTATTATATATGTATTATTTTGCAATCAACGGATAACTGCTATTGGCCTGATATTATGTAACTGAAACTTGTAAAATGTATATATATTCACGGCTGTTGTTGTCCTAAATACCAATAAAAAGAATAAAAAAATGACGAGATAAAGCTGCAAAACATACCTGTATGAATGAGAACTCTAACCCGGAGACAGCGAACAGGATCTCGGCGCAGGAGATGAGCACGTACTGGGGCAGCAGCCAGGCGAGGTGCAGCTCGTTGGGCGGGTTGGGCGCGTGCAGCTGCACGGCGTCGAGGCGGCCGTGCCGCGCGCGCGCGCTCAGCACGTACACGCCGCCCGCGTGCAGCGTGCCCGCGCCCGCGCCCATTTGCCCGCTTGCATGCTCTGCGCGCCACGTGTACCTTTCCGTTCAATATTGTATTCAATTTAATCATCCTCCTATTAGAATTTGTGTCGGCTTTTGCCACGGCTCAATTTAGCCTACCCTCAGCTTGGCAACCAAATCCCAAGAATTAGCGTAAGTACTAGTTTTTAAGAAAGCGATGCAGTTTCCTGGATTTCTCTACGATCCCATTATCAGATCCTGGCCTGAGGACAATGGGACCGACTGGCAAGTATATATACTCTTTCAAACTAAAACGTAGTAAGTATAAGTAGGTACCTAGCACTTTATTATACACAAACAAAATCAAGGTTCATTTTCCAAATCAGTCCAGTCGCCTTCGATCGATGACAATACATTTAAATAAAAAAATATCAAGAACTAAAATCCCCATAAATTGAGAACCACTAACCTCACCTGATAAACTCATTGCCTACGGATATTGTACAGGAAGCCAAGAAAAGTAGATTTAAAATCCTACTAAAAATATCTCTTGGAAGCCCTGTAGCGAAATTATCCTACTGGCCATCCAATGTATAATTTTAATTACCAACTTAGTTCATACATAATTAATACTCCAGTAAGTACCTATTTAGTTAATACCTAATACCTATTTATGTTTCTATACTTTCGTAATTGTGAGACTGAGACTTGACTCCACAGTCAAAGTCAATTTGTGGAGCACGCATATCATATGTAATATATTTTTAATGACTGTTTGTAATAATAATTTTAAACAACAAACATACGGGTCGAACTGAGAACCTCCTTTTTTGAAGTCGGTTAAAAAAAGAACGGACTTCACTTAGGATCCGCTTTTCCAAGTGAAAATGCCCGAGTTGCTGTAAAAAATACTGAAATCACTATAAGAGTTTCACGCTTGAAGAGTTCCCTCGATTCCTCCAGGATCCCATCATCAGACCCGGACCTGGTAACAATGAGACCAACTTTTACGCAATGGGATTACTTTAAGCAATGCAATGGGTATTTAGTTTTAAGCTTTTAGTGAATAAGATTTTCATTATTTTGTTTTATTACTTTCTTGTAACTTATGTGGTGCTGTATGTGTATGGTTTCTACAATAAATGGTTTTCTATTCTATTCTATTCAACTGTGAAGTAGGGCAGATGCCCCGGTTGTGGCCACTGTGCCGGTTTTGGCCAGTTTCAACTTTGAATTGGGTTAACTAAGGTATAGACAACTTTATAAGTCTATGGCTTATACTAAATACACGAGAAAATTATGGCAATACAGATGACACTGTCATCTGTCATGTGTCAGTTGTCATTCAGTTGTCAGGAGCTATGTTGTGTCAGGTTACGTGGTACATGCTATTTGTTAACCAACACAATAAGGTTGGAAGCTCCGTAATCTGCCATTATTTTGGAAACCCTTTTGTATTTCTATGAGTTCATTGTTTAATGTACATGTCAAAAGTGTTGTCTAAGGATATGTTAGGTTACTTTCTTGGCGCGCCTTTCAGAAATTGAGGTATGCCTAATGGCCAAAACTGGCACCTTGATTTCGTGATTTCACCAATTGTGGCCATGTCTATGACCATAACTGGCTCACATACTAACCCAGTTTTGGCCACCTAGTATTGGTCCTAAATTTTAATATTACATATTACAATTTTCTTTTCTCCAATATTTACGTAAATGTTCGCATTACTATAGAAAAATTATTCAAGTGCGTTGGGTTAAGACCAAATGGATTATAGACGCTCTCATAGAAAATCGTTACGTCTTTTTGGCAGATATTTGTTCCTGAGTTATGGATGTTCTCTATGTATTTAAGTATTTATCTATATCTATCTATTATATATATCGTCGCCTAGTACCCACAACACAAGCCTTATTGAGCTTACTGTGGGACTAGGTTGATTTGTGTAAGATTGTCCTAATATTTATTTATTTATTATTTATTATTTATAAAAGTATATTTTTAACCGAGTTTAAAAAAAGGAGGTTCTCAGTTTGACCCGTATGTTTGTTTGTATGTATGTTTGTTCACGATTATCTCGCGTTTGACTGTACCGAATTTGATGCTGTTTTCAGAAAAGTAGGTATTTGTTACACTCTGGAGAGGGTTTATAGACAAAGGGGTCATCCATTTATTACGTAAGACAATTTTTGCCAGTTTTGACCCGTATGTTTGTTTGTATGTATGTTTGTTCACGATTATCTCGCGTTTGACTGTACCGAATTTGATGCTGTTTTCAGAAAAGTATTTGTTACACTCTGGAGAGGGTTTATTATAGACAAAGGGGTCATCCATTTATTACGTAAGACAATTTTTGCCAGTTTTGACCACCTTCCTCTTGTAAGTAGAAGTAAGGCATGGTCAATCCCCTCCCCGCCTAAATTGTCTTGCGTAATGAATGGCACCCAAAAGGATATCCGTTACGTCGTCCGCGTGGATCCGTTATTAAGCGATATAGTTCAACTCGACCGATTTTTAACCGCATTAATAACTATAATAGCAAAGCAAAGTAATATTTATCTTCTTCTTCTTCTGCTTCTTCTTCTTATCATCATCATCTTCTTATTAATCTTCTGCATACTTAGTCTTCTTCTGTATCTTCTTCATCGCAGTTTTCTGCATATTCTTTATCTTGATCTTTATCATTATCTAATTCTTTGTATTCTTCTTCTTTACCTTCATCAACATTTTCACACATGCCTTACTTCTACTTACAATAGGAGGATTTTTTCTTACGTAGGGCGGAAGGGGGTCAAAAAGTGACAAAAATTGACTTACATAATAAATGGATGACCCCTTTATCTATACTAAAACCTTCTCCAGAGTGTAACTAATACTTTTTTGAAAACCGCATCAAATTCGGTACAGCCGAACGCGAGATAATCGTCAACAAATATACGGGTCAAACTGAGAATAACCTCCTTTTTTTAAAGTCGGTTAATAAAAAACACATTTTTTCCAATTCTAACGATGAATACTTAAGTTAGTAAGGAAATATGTGTATTTTTATTTTTTTTCCATTTTGTAGAAGGTGCTGCGGTCTTTTGGAACATTGTCGGTTTACCTGTTTTTGAGTTATGTTCAAAAAACTACTTTATACAGAACCCTCCATTATGCGTGGGCCGACACGCACGTGGCCGGTTTTTTTTGTTCAGTTGTTGTACTGAAATGTAAACTTACCGTCTGATATTAATATTTTATGATATATCATTGGAAACATTCATATTTTTAAATGTGGCCAAAACTGGCACAATCGGTGTGGCCACAACTGGGTCAAAACTGGCCAAAAGTGGCTCCTGGGCCCCTTTCTGACATTTCATTAAATAAAAAATTAGATGCAATGACAGAATCTTAACAACGAAGATTCATATAAATATAGTAATCAATTCTCAATGATTATGCACATAAAGAGTATCATAATTCCTTATTGACACAAAATGACGGACATCTGAACAGTCAAACTCTCCTTAAAGTGGCCAAAACCGGGGCATCTGCCCTATAACTCTTTGAAACAAAAAAATATTTTTTCAAATCGGTCCAGCCGTCTTCGAATAATCGGTGAACATACATTTAAAAAAATAGCAATAAAAACAAGCAAAGATCCAGACGAATTGATAACCTCCTCCCTCGAAATCTTGAAGTCGGTTGATTAAATAATAAATCTTGAAGTCGGTTGAAAATGCATTGAATATGGATTGTTTAATATGTGTACCTGCCCGGCACCAAGTGCATGTATGCAGACTCGGCGATATTGTTGATGGGCGAGTCCGACACGTAGTAGGTGTCCGTCAACTGCTTGTCCGACATGATCGATATCGACACGTTCTTATTCGGCTCCGTATCACCCACGTAAACCACTCTAAAATAAAAAATAAATATTTACAAACGCTAATTGCAAAAAAAATACGCTATGACCAAAGACCATGCTTCCTTGTCAACGAGTTGTGTTTTTTTATATACCACGACGGCGGCAAACAAGCATACGGCCCGCCTGGTGATAAGCAGTTACCGTAGCCTATGGACGCCAGCAACCCCAGAGGATTTACATGCACGTTGCCTACCCTTTAAGAACCTATACACTCCTTTTTTGAAGAACCTCATACTGTAGCCCTCTGGAAAAACACCCTGCCGACGGCGAGCGGTGCGGTGATAAAAAGTGGCCGTGGGCATCATATCAAACAGTTCTTCAGAGCACAACCCTTTGTATATATAAGCGACAGAACACATAAGGAGGCGAGTCAGGCAGTCTCTCCTTAGACTCAAAAGTTCAATATCTCGTGAGTTTGGGATCGTCGACGATCCGCACAGCGCGCCTTTGCACCCAGGTGCTCCTGCTCAAAGGTAATGGTCTTGCATAACAAGATACCTATGATACGCTCCATAAACCCCTTGCTCAATCCTGCTTATACATATACTTTAATCAAAGAAATTGCATAGGTATTTCTCAATAACTAGACAAATTGTGCTATGTGATTCGGTAGGTTAAAACAACTTTAACTATGGTAACAACTCCGAATACATAATTTTTTTTTTGGGTGTTTCATACAATTACGGCCGATCAGACGTCGACGTTTTCTATGGGAACCCAAAATTTATATTTTGCGATTTCGGGGTTGGTTCCATATAAAAAGTTGTTCAATATGACTTACCTTATCACCTGTACAATATAAATATCCTGTACATATAACGTCATCTACGCTTTTACCAAATTTAAATTTGAACAACCGTACTAAAGTTATTGTGGAACAAACTATCAAAACTCAAAACATTCTAAATGCAGAAACGTATCGCTAGCCAGGTGACAGTAGTTAAATGTAAGACCTTACTTAGCTACGCTCGCTCGTTCGACAATAGTAGTCTTCCAAACCCCTGTTGACTCATCGTTTGAACTTGCACTTTTCTTAGTAATTAAATAAATAGGTACGAACTACTTCAGCATTCTGCAAAACTTAGTTAACAAAAGTTAATGAGCACTTACTTAAGTTTAGGTTTCCCTGTTAGAGATTTGGAGAATGAGTTCGGGTCCATTAAATGAAATGATATATGATCACTTGAATCTTGTCCAATTACGAGTGGCGTGAACTATAAGAGGATTGCAAATATTAGATTGGCTAAACTGATTATTTTGCTGCACAAGGTTACCATACGAATTTTTAACCACCTGCCAAAAGATATCACACAAGAGCAAAAATATACAAAATTTGTTTACAAGTTAAAGAAATACTTAATAGAGAAATGTTTCTATTCAACGGTAGAGTTCTTTGACTCTAGTTAATATTAAAATGAAATGCAGTGTATGAAAATATAATTAGATTTAGGTTGTGATCTCATTACCAGGATATATCTGTAGTTTTAAGTACCTATTGTAATATAGTTTAAGTTTACATTTGCAATACCCTATTAGGGTATCATGTTCATTGTTATTCTGTAACACCAACGTGAGAGCAAATAAAGTTATTCTATTCTAAAAAAAAAAAGATGGATTTCTGGAAAAACGATTTTAAAACTCGATATTCTCCCTCAATCAATTTTTTCCCAGGTATGGCTGAAAAAATAAAGATGTGTGCAAAATCGACTGTTATAATTTCTAATCCTAAACTGACGAGCACGAGGTATATTAATTAGCATTTAGCATATCTACCACGAGAACTTCTTAAAAATATCGTGTTTTGTGTAACTATAAACTATGCATGCATAATCAATTTTAGAGTTTGTTGTTAGATAAAATCATAATGAGAACTGTAATGAATCGTATTTACAAGTCCTGCAACTGTTTTGACGGTGGTGGTGTGGTCGTGTCGGTGCATGGAACGGCCCCCGCAGGAGCGCGCGCAGGCCGCATGCAGCGTGAGCTCCGCGTGCGGCAGCGGCGACAGCAGCGCGCTGCCGTGCGGCGGCAGCAGCACGCCCGTCGCGCCGCGCACCGTCAGCTCCACCGGGCACGCCAGCGTGCTCAGCACGACCAGCCCCGACTGGTGCCGGCCTGGCGCCTGCAGCGTCGAACGCTAACAAATAGAGTTTCACACTTATTTAACAGTTTAATAGAAATTCTATAATATATAGCTTATCGATAAGCAGCTTGCGCCAAACTTGCGTACAATACAGATTTGATCTCTAAATGAGTTACGCCATAATTAAGTATTTTTGTTGAACCTTGAGTTGTTAGTGTAAATCCTTTATATAAACAGCCATAATTGGTCACTGCATTTCTGTAGTCCGCTCCCACTTATTATCGCTGTGTACGGTACGTGCAGCGTCTTAATCAATAACTTTAAACGTTGATGAACCAGAATAAAGAAACAGGTAAGTAACTAAAACGAAAAAATACTTACCGTTCCTATTGTTGCCCATTGCCCATTTACACAGGAATCTTAAGTTGTATTTTCGATATTATAACTAGCGACCCGCTCGACTTTCGCACGGGTGCAGTTAGATACATATAAACCTTCCTCTTGAATCATTTGAATCACTATTAAAAAAACCGCATCAAAATCCGTTGCGTAGTTTTAAAGATCTAAGCATACATACATACAGACGGCAGAAAGCGACTTTGTTTTAGGTATACAATGTAGTGATTAGAGTTGGCGTACAATCTAATGGTAGACAATTTTTTTTTGCTGCGTCCCTGAACTTTTTGTACAAAATAAACAGATATGTAGCCTAATACTAAAAACCTTTAATTCGCATTATGTTGAAACGGAATAAATCTATATTAGATCTTGTTTTTTAATTAGTAAAAACTAGTTTCGATTATGGTATTCATTAATTACATGTACCTCAATGCCGATTTGCAGAATACCGGCCGCGAAAAAGGCCATGGAGGCTAGCATGCCGCCGACGAACATCTTGGTGAGCGACGACAGGTCGGGCAGTAGCGGGCAGGCGCCACCGGGGCAGATGGGGATGAGCAGCAGCACGATCGTGGGGTTCAGCACCTGCAGCTGGTCCGGCATCAGCGTCAGCCCGAACAGCTCGCTGCGGAGCCGGGAAGCTTGGAACGTCCAGCGTGAACCCTGTTGTTGGTGGCAGAAAAAAAAATCTAGATACCCATATACCTCGCCTGTAGATGCCTAACTGTAGCTTCAAATAATTGTACCTATAGTTCGTTTTTTTTTATTAGAAAAAAGTTGAAAGGCGCATGTACAGGGTTCTTTATCAGGCACGACGGCATGATACATGTCACAAGTGTCAAAGTGCCAATGCGGCCAATAAAAAATATTTAAATATATTTGTATTTATAATAAAGCCATGCGTAGGTATTTGTAAATGTTAAATTGAATAATATTAATTATTTTACAGTATTGTAATAGTAGTCATTATTACGAAATAATTTATTCTTATCATTGTTAATGTTTTAGTGAATGTTGCACAATAAAAAAACCTGGAGAAAAAGAGGTTGGAAACGTATGGTTTTCGATTTTTAGCGTATGCGTGTGTCACTGTCAGTTTTTTTTAATTGTCATGTGTCTAACGTGATAATCAAAACGAAATTGTGTTTTTATTGCTGTTATAGATTATAATCTGCAAATTGTCATTATTTATTTACAAATGTGAACTCTTCATCATGTTAACTAATCGTTTGTTGGTGTGCTTGCAGTGTGTTTAAATTGAACATTCAAACAGAACAGGTTAGAACAGGTTGGCAACTTCTGTTTCTATGTTTACTGAATTTCTAATCTCAAAAAAAACGAAATATAATGAAAAAGCGAAAAACATTTTTATTCGAAAATACCTACATACTCTTGTTTCGTGGATTAGTATGATAATATACAGTCAGCAGCAGTTAGTAAGTAGCTAAGCGGGTGAGGTGAGGTGTTCAAAATAACCTTCACATGCTCTTATTGTCTTGACAATAAAGTCGTTCCAATATTATTTTAAACACCTCAAAATTTAGCTACATCTGCTGCTGACTGTACGAGTACAATGTGATTACTGATATAGGGTATAGGATGCTGTGCTGTCATTTTTTAAAATCGGTACCTATTAAGTAATTCGCAAATAATGTAAAATAAAACTCACGCCACCTTTCACCATTTAATATAAAATTCATATTATCGTAAAGATTGAAATGTGCGCGCTTCCTTCCGCCTGTACGGTCGAAACACAAGCAGTAGGTACGAGTAGGTAGAAAGTACCTACCTCAAATATTTACAGGTTCTTTCCTGGTCCAGTACTTACCTAAGTTACAATACATTCGATACGCAGATCACTAGAATGCAGAATATTTCCATATAATCTTGTGTACTAAACTTGCCCACGAATTTGGCATATCCAACAAAAATAGAGAATTTTATAACAAATATAATTAAGTTTTCTACTGTGAGCAATCATAACTCATTCAATAGGAAAAGACAGATTTAAAAGTTACGTACGTATTACATTGTTTTAGTGGTGTAGATATTTTTACCTGTTGATCGAACAGAGACCAGAAAATAGGCACTGGCAGGTACAAATACAAGATCGAAAAGACTATCTTCATATCCGACACCAGCTTACTCCCGTACTTGGGAACAGAGTAGTCAAGCCAGTGTTCGGGCGGCGCGCCGGACTCCCGAATTCGCATCTTCGCTGCGTACTGGAAAATCATAATGTCTTTTTATATGTACAAATTCTTGATAGGTGTTTACAGTCGCGATCAGATATATCGGATGGTCACAATTATCTGAACAACGCCTCTATTGTCAAGGCAATAAAGTGCGTGTTCAGATATTTTTGAGTACTTTGGCTGCTCCGATATAGTTGATGCCGACTGTACACTGTTCTTAAAGCTACAGTTGCAGCCGATTTGGAAGTTTTAGATAGGTATCTTCCCATTGTTAATACTGTATTGTATTACATAGGCAACACAAACTAAGTTGTACTGTTCGCCCGCTGTCCTTATCATTACAAGAAGTTTATCTTATATCAATTATCAATAACTACAAACAATGATCCCATGTATTTTGAGGCATTCCACGAGCTGTCCTGTACAAACGCATGTCTATCTCTTTTATTAGAGTTATCTTTGCCATTTTAATTGGAAGATTATAATTGTGACCTTAATTTGACTCTTCGGTCGTAGAAAAAAGGATCCCCAAAACCTACCAATTTTCAGAAAATTCGTGCTCGTAGCCCACCCAACGAAGGAAAACTTAGAGGAAATCATTCGTGTATCGCTGAATTTTGGTGTAAGTGTTTATTGTAGGTGTTTTTGATGTTGGTATAGATAAATATATAAGATATATTATACTAGGTGTCTTACACAACATACTAAAAGTACTGGTGGATGGGGGCGCCCCTAATGGGAAGGAGGGAGGTATAAAGGTCCCTTTTTTAGGTTTTTCGTAAATAACTCAGTAACAGCCAGCGTTACTGAAAAATGTCCTTCTACTTAATTCATATGTTTAATGAGATACCGCTGAAATACGATAAACGCAATTTTTTTACCTTTCGGAGCTATTACTTACGAAAGTATTAGTTTTATCCAAAAATTGTTCTAGAACGGTACACTAAACATTAGGCTTGGAGTAAAAAAAAAATACGCCCACTTCATGTGTACGGGAGTTACTTTTATACCTGGTCTCCCTCCCATATAAGTACCCTCGTAAGTATTTACTAAGGAGACTGCAAGAAAATCTCACCCACGCACAGCAGACGAACTTCAATGTTACGTTTTCGCGAGGCTGTTTTATTCTGTACCAGGATCTTCCCGCGGCAAAGATACCTGAAAATAGTATAATTGAATAGTAGGAATTTAACTAAATTCAACAATATAAAACTTTGAAAAAAAAAACCTTCAGAACAAGGACCGTGTTTTTTTCCAAGTAGTTTGTAAAACGGGCTTCTTGCTTTACCTGCTGCTGCCCGGGATAAATCTGATCTCTACAAATTTTTCAGGACAAAATATAAGTACTTATTAGTTACTTATTATCTCGCTTGTTCTCGAAAGTTTTAGTATGAGTATATTTTAATTAATTTCCTAAATACAGACGTAGGTATATGACATAAAAATGTTTAATATTGATTTTCGAGCATAGATAGCTCGAAGAACCTCTGCTATCGATACTACAATGACAGTAGATATCGGATTTCGGATAAGTTAATACACAAGTAAATATGTGTAGGTACTTTTGTATTTTTTAATTCATTAACTAATCTCTAATACTATAAAACAATGCGTTCACGCAAAAAGGCGGACTTGGCGCTACAAGGCACTCGCTAACAGCTGCCTTTCTAGTCTTTCTACTAGGGGCCTTCCGACATCCGATATCGGCGATCCACTTCCAATATCGTTGGACATGTCGGGCCGATAATCTTTGCTTGTGTGCGTGCATGAGTAGGTATAGATTTGCTGTAGAGTGCGTGACGGCGCTCACGCGGATTTAAAATTTCGAATGCTCGAAAACAAATTAGACTTCACAGTTTTTAACGATTTTTTTTTAGTACATAAACGGCCAAGGGAAAAACTTTCTGCTGTGCAGTGCAGCCCTCCTAAGATTTGTTTGCGGACAGGGATGATGGTTGAGAAAGGGTTTGAATGTATGTGAGAGTTTGACTTAAGTAGTGTAATGGTTAAAGATATTATAATATTTTTTTTATTATGTCCTATTTTTTATTTTACATTATATTATGTTTTTTTGTATAACTAAATGAAATGAAAAATGTAATGACTTATGTTTCAACCTATAATATTACGTTTTTATAAATTGATAATCGGTTGTGTTCCAGATCATAATTTGTTTTATTGAAAATAAAAAGAGACTTTTGCTTTTGTTACAGTTACAAGATCTCGTGAAAGCTGTATTTCCCTGGTTCAAAGATGCCTCTCAAACCCCCGGAACAGAAAATGAATTTTACTAAGTCGACTTAGCTAGGTCCTGAGGGATCCTATACAGTAGATAATTAAACTAGACTTAAACCGTCATCAGTTTACATTAATAATTCAAAAGGAATTAAAGAACATTATGTATATATGAAATGAAGGATCGTCTTTGCGGTTGATTCAATTTATAAATAAACGAGTCGCTCGTGCCGCTCCAATTAAATCTTTTGTTAGTTTTCCTCCGCAACGCAATCTAAACTTTCAAAGAGCTCGAATGCTACTGAGAACCGATTAGATACCTACTCCTTTAATAAACTTATTGAGTTTGTTTGTAAATGTTTGTTCCCTTAATGAGTGTACCGAACTTATTAATGTTAGGATTATTAGGTGTTGGTGTTGAATAGAGTACCGTAGGGAGTTATAAACATATAAATAGGTATATTTAAGTAGGCAGTGGTACCTGGTATCTGTTATGTTAAAGTAATTGTTATTCATAAGAGTAGGAAGCTGACGCTCATATGTTTTCCTTAAATAACGATTGGATGGAGTAAAAGTTCGCTGCATAACTGCGGACTTGACCAAACCACTCAGCACATAAGTTTGGAACTCGCAGTTCTTCAGTCACAGGTAAATAAGAGCGTTATCACACTTGCGATTTGCGAGCGAGTTTTGTATGGGAGCGAACACGCCGCGAGTTGACCGCGTACGAGTTTTGTATAGAAATCGCTTTCAAATCGCTCAAGTGTGATAAGGCCCAAAAACCTCAGCCGCTTTCTGGCATGTACCTGCCATGAGCAATAACTGGATCAGATCACGTCGTGCTGCATAAACGTTGAAAAAAATCAGCTTACAAATGGAAACAAGCACAAGCATGGTGGGGAAGCCGAAGCCCAGCGCGTAGCAGGTGTCGTCCCCGAAGCACATGACGCCGCGGCGCAGCGCCGGCGTCAGCACCATGCCCATGAACCCGCCCAGGTTCACGGTGCAGTAGAATGTGGAGAAAAACTGCTGTAGCTGCCGCTCCTCCTCCGGCAGCCGGAACTGCGGGTAGTTCACAATTCAGTTGCTGCTCTGCGTTCCAATATTGCTACCCACGAAACGTGAGATAGTTAGCAATTTTAGTACGTCGTACCTACCTATGAAAACCCGCAGTCGTCGATTGAGCTTGTTTAGCCTATTACCGCCTTCAACATCTCAAAAGAAGGCGGTTCTCAATTTATCAGTAAGTATGTTTTTAATCGCTTTGACACATAAAGGTGTTTTAATAGTCTTAAATTAGACAGAGAGTTCTACAGACAGGCGCCTTGCTTCTACCATCAAACTACCTATCATTAACCCTTCCTATATTTGGTAGGCAGTTAAAGTAGTAATTGACAGTGTGTAGGTACCTGTTCCCCACCGAACGCCGCTACGCAGGGCTTCACGCAGCCGGTGCCCAACGCGATGAGCGCGAGACCGATCATGGACGACGTGCTGGCAATTGGAACAAATTAGATAGGTACTGGTACTAGGCACGAGTAAGTAAAATATAAACAAAAAGTCCTTTAAATTTCAACAGCTCTCTGAATGTGGATTGTTACTATTGGGTTGTTGATATCAAATGAATTGATTAACAGTACCTACTCGACCTACCCGTTTATTTTAAGTACGCGTGGTACTGTAGGCACTATAGATCTGTATATAGAATCTCATTGAGTACAAGGAACAAGCTAAGCGGGCTCTTTGTGTATATCTGCTTCCCTCTAAAAAGCGGGAAAACCCTAGGATCGGCTACCAGCATAGCGAACTGTGGCACGAAAAGTGTTAAAATGGATTGGCTTTGGAACCTTATTATATATTTCAAATTATAATACGGCACTTTGTGTCTACTTATTTAATATATTGAACGTCACCGCTATGCTACACGCGTAGCGCTACGCCGTAGCCGATCAATTACATGCGTTATCGGCATGTTGGCTATTATCTATAGTTAGCGAAAATGCTTCGAAGAGGCGTGACGAGAACGTGTCGTGATTGCCGCAGAAATTCGCAATATGGAGGTACTTATTATACTAATTAAATATTCACAGTAATAACTGCAAATTTAAACGTACTTATCTATTTCTTATTAAGTAGTTATTTTATTATTGAAGCAATCCATTGAGTGCTCATAAATAAATACTATTTAGATCTTCGCGAAATAAAATAAACAACAGACATTGCTTTTGGCTACGTTTGTTTTTATTTGAAAAGGTTTGATTAAGACCTTCGGTAAAATGAGATGTAAATTAAAGTACCTATAAAAATAATCCAGCTAACTTACCTAAGTATTAGAGTAAGTAGTTACCTACATAGCAGTGACGGCGCGTCCAAGGATACGATTCCCGTCGGCTTGCCAAATTTTCAGGCATTTGAACAGTTTTCCTACAGCTTATGAAGAAATTTTAAGCGAAATAAAGCTCCAGCTTACCTAAGAAATGTTTTTACTTGCCGCCACTGCTATATACATATAGTAAATATTGTGTAACTTACGTGGGTGGTAGTTTAAGCACAGGTATAGCTGAACAACACGTGAGTACAGTTCCAAAGAAATACATGATGGAAAAGTAAAGTATTACTCTGAAACAAGATTATAAGATTTCAATATGATTTAATGTAAATGTGAGGAAATATCGCCTACTTATAAGGTATACCTTAAGTACCTAGGAACATTGTAAATAGGTACCCTGTTTTGATAGTACCAGAAACAAGATCTCTAAAGGTAGGTAAGCAGGCAGGTACGTCTTTTCGGAGTCAGAAAGTGACGTAGGTTAGGTATGATATAATATGAGATGCGCGACAGCTGCAGGGCTACCATAATTGGCTTGCTCACTCAGACATGTAAAAAGAAGTGACAAAGTCCAAGTCCATGAATAACGAGCCCACCTCAATATGTACATATAACGCTTTTATAGCTCTATCTACTATTCTTGTATGCTCCTATTTTGAGGATTTATTTATGATGATTCTAGACTGTATAGTCTGGTTTTTTTTTTCAAGAAATCGTTGTCGAGAAGCAAACGATATTACTTTTGGGCAACCGGGCTTTTTACCTGGTTTAGACCCTGCTGTATCTGAATTGCCGGTTGCCATCAAAGAAACTACAACCAGAAGTGAGATACGGCCAAAAAAAGGACCCGTTTTTTAGCTTTTCTTAAATAACTCGAAAACAGTAGCACCTACCAAAAAATGTTCTTCCACTTAAGTAATCTACATAAAATTCTCTATAAAAAAGGTTCTATACAGTTTTTTGCTGGGATCAATGTTTAATGAGATATTAAGGGACTAAGATAGACAATAAACATATATACTAATTAGCTTTTTCCCGCGAGTTTGTCTACGTGGGATTAACATTCGCTATAATAAATTAATGAAATGCCGTAGTTTAATCTGACAGCAAAAATAAATTTAACGTATAAGCTTTTTTACGTCTACAGTAAGCAACAATTCCATACCAACTTCAACCCCCCGTTTCATCCCTTTAAAAGATGATTACTGGGATAAAAACTATCTTATATCCTTTCCCACAACTCAAACTATCATAACACCAAATTTTATCTAAATTGGTTCAGCGGTTTAAGCGTGAAGAGGTAAGAGACCCACTGACTAGTCCAAAATTATTAAACTCTCTCTCCTTCTCGATGCGACAGGCAAAGCATATTACTTTTTGTTTACACGGATTTTTACCCTATTTGGACCCTTCTGAGTTTGAAATTTAAATATTTTTTTTACCGGAAGTGGAATATTTAAGATGGCGGCCAGTATAAACCTAAGCGACGAAAAATCCATGTTCCTCGTATGGATACCCCCATTTATTATACTTTATTTTTAACGATTGTTATTTTTGGGAATAACAGTTGTAATGACACGTATTTAAAAAAAAAAGATTACCTATTTGCAATGGTTCCAAATATACTGGTCTTTAAAGTTAGAAATCGCCGTCAACACTGTATTCCACCACGCGCTTTGTGGACGGGGTTTTGGGAACACGTCTGCAGACCTCCGGTACCCCGTCGTCGTTGCTCTTACGGGCCCATTGTAATTCTGCTCGTGCAATCTCCTCCGCTGACGGCACCTCGGAATTTTGCTCACTACAATAATATAAAAAAAACGAGAGATTTCCGTCCAAAAAAAGAATAGTACATTTTTGAAGCCTTGCTGGACCTGGACACCATCTTCTATATCTTACTTCCGGTCTAACATTATTTGATGGCAATTGCAAAATATTATAATTACAACTGTTATTCCCAAAAATAACAATCGTTAAAAATAAAGCATAATGAATTATCCATACGAGGAACATAGATTTTTCGACGCTTAGGTTTATACTGGCCGCCACCTTAAATATTTCACTTCCGGTAAAAAAATATTTTAAATTTCGAACTCAGAAGGGTCCAAATAGATTTTTACCCTATTTGGACCCTTCTGTAAACAAAAAGTAATATGCTTTGCCTGTCGCATCGAGAAGGAGAGAGAGTTTAATAATTTTGGACTAGTCAGTGGGTCTCTTACCTCTTCAGTCTTCACGCTTAAACCGCTGAACCAATTTAGATGAAATTTGGTGTGATGATAGTTTGAGTTGTGGGGAAGGATATAAGATAGTTTTTATCCCAGTAATCATCTTTTAAAGGGATGAAACGGGGGGTTGAAGTTGGTATGGAATTGTTGCTTACTGTAGACGTAAAAAAGCTTATACGTTAAATTTATTTTTGCTGTAAGATTTTACTACGGCATTTCATTAATTTATTATAGCGAATGTTAATCCCACGCAGACAAACTCGCGGGAAAAAGCTAATTAGTATATATGTTTATTGTCTATCTTAGTCCCTTAATATCTCATTAAACATTGATCCCAGCAAAAAACTGTATAGAACCTTTTTTATAGAAAATTTTATGTAGATTACTTAAGTGGAAGAACATTTTTTGGTAGGTGCTACTGTTTTCGAGTTATTTAAGAAAAGCTAAAAAACGGGTCCTTTTTTTGGCCGTATCTCACTTCTGGTTGTAGTTTCTTTGATGGCAACCGGCGATTCGGATACAGCAGGGTCTAAACCACGTAAAAAGCCCGGTTGCCCAAAAGTAATATCATTTGCCTGTCGCATGGAGAAGGAGAGCGAATTTGAGATTTTGCTCCCAGTCTAGTAGAGGTAATGAATGACTAGGGAACGTGCATGTGAGTCATGTGAGACCTCTTGAGTTGCGGGTCTCCACAGCGTAGGTACATTAACTACGTATTTACAATCGACTACAAAAGAGCTGTATCCACTTTTTCACTTTATTGTATTTTAATCCCTCAACATCCCTTTGTAGTCGACTGTACCTACTTTGCAACAGGCGGGACGTATGCTTATTACGTGATATAAAAAGAGCATCACGCAACTAAGCGAAAGTATGGGTCAAATAACAAAAACTTTGGTGAATTTGCAGTCAAATAGGTACTTAAAAATTATGAAGTAAAAATTAAATACATATTTACTTACCTGTATCTTCCTAGGAAATTATCAGCTAGTATAGCTCCTACCAAGGGCATAGTGTAGCACAACATTATGAATATGTGATACACCACGGTAGCCGCGTTTTCGTGCAGACTCAGGACATTCCTCAGGTACAGGGACAGAATGGCTAAAAACCGGTCACGTTCAAATTACATTTATAATAGCTTAAAGTTAAAAAAAAGTCTAGAAGAAAGTAGGTACAGTCGCCATCAAATATATCCGAGTGGCCAGGGTACTCAAAAATATCTGAACATGCACTTTATCGCCTTAACAATAGAGGCGTTGTTCAGATATGTGTGAGCACCTTGGTCTCTCCGATATGTCTGATGGCAACTGTAACTACGTTTAAATTCCGTTAATAGTGAGTAGGTATTTAGACAGCCCGACTGCGACAGACAGGGAAATAACGATGACGATACTAGGTATAAGAGATCCGTTTAAGTAATTTTAACTACAACGGTACTCTACCAATAATAATATAGTAGGTAGGTACATACAGATTCTTAGCAGACAGCTGCAGGAGCCACAAGTACGATGTATAAACTACCTACCTATAAGTTATAAAGTCTTACTACCTATTATAAATACCGATAAGTACCACCTTTATGTAGCTCTTGCCTAGTTGGTATTGCTCCTGTTCAGTACCCCATCTATGAAGCCAATGTATTGGGTTGTTTCCATTGTACAGTCGGCATCAGATATGTCGGAGCGGCCAAGGTGGTCACAAATATCAGTACAACGCCTCTATTGTCAAGGCGATAGTGCCTGTTCAGATATTTTTGAGTACCCTGGCCGCTCCGATATATTTGATGGCGACTGTACAAGGGTACTAGGCGACATTTTAACTTCTTAGTCCACATTGTACACCGGAAACTAACAGAACTGACTAACAAAAATAGAAGCAATACTGTTTCAGTAGATTTGCTTACTTCGCAAGCCGCAAAATGAAAACCTTTCGCAAAACTCTGTTGCGATGATACAGAAAATAGCTGCCTTATGACCTGGAAACATATTAATTAATGTTTATAATCTAGACGAGCCACGAAATCAATAAATAAGCGTATTTACTATACAATTCTGTACATATCCATCTATGATACTTCAAATTAGCTTGTCAGTCTGATAGATTTTTTGACAAAAACATGACAAAAACTTATAAAAACAGATAAAAACAAACAATACTAACCATAGAGACCTTCTTAGAGTGTCAGCCTTGGTCAAGACTCGACACAACGACGAGCATAAGGGCCCAGGCAAACGTTCGGTTTGCATGTCAGGTCGCCGTATACGGTCGCCGCGTCAGGTCGCCTGAAGGCGCATTTCTCATACTAAATGCCAGTTCCCCGCACACATACGGTTCGCCGCCGTACGGCATAAAAACCTAATGTCATGTCAAAATGTCACAACCGGACGTGTGCTTCTGTGATTCGGTCGGGTTACCGAACCAGGCAGCCGTGCCGTCCACCGTACGTTTGCTTTCACCCTAAGACGACGAGTCCAACCCCGCCAAGGTTGCTCCGTCATAGTGACAAAGTCTGTGCCGTTCTTCACTATGCGCATGTACTCGTAAATATATAAAATATACGCCCGAGTGGCGACCCAAATCGCCTACATACTCGGCTATCACATTCACTGCTATGCTACGCGCGTAGCGCTACGCCGTAGCCGATAACATGGGTTTATCGCTATGTAGCGAAAATGCTTCGTAGAACCGTAACGACAACGTGTGGTCACTAGCAGTGAATGGGATAGCTATTCGCCTCGTCGTTTGCGATACTAGAGAGTACCTCCTACCATCCATTTACGAGTGACGCCGCGAACGCGAACTACCATAAGTATCTATTTAGTATAAAATATGCGTGTAGACGAAGGATAATGAATCAATGACGAGGCGAAAAGCTAGCGGGCTCTCTACATTAAGTACAGTCGCCATCAAATATATCGAAGCGGCCAGGGTACTCAAACATATCTGAACATGCACTCTATCGCCTTGACAATAGAGGCTTTGTTCAGATACTTGTGACCACCTTGCAAACAAACCTTTGCTTGGCGGTTTGCCAAGGCAGGCATGAGCAGATTTACGGGAAATAAACGATAATGACAGGGAAATCATTACTTTCAGGAAACGCGCAAGTATATATTATTTTTAATTCATAGTATGTATGAAAACTCAGTGAATCTTACGAAAGTAGATACTCTTTGCGCACAGAACCCTACTAGTAATAAATTGGAAAAAAAAACAATGCGTCGATGATATAAATTTTACTAACAAACAGTCCATCGTCAACATCAACTTACACAGGGAACTTTAACCTTCTATTTTTTTTTACTTACAGTTCAAAATGTACACTACATATTTGGAACCTACGTTCAAAGTAGTAATAGCGAATGATGTGGTGCTAATGTAGTGTGATCAAAGTGAATAACGCCTTCATATCGTATTGGCTAGTGTTACACCCAGCTGTAAAATTGCATGGACACTATGAATGAATTCATTCATTATGTGTCCATACAATTTTTCTGTGCACGCCCTATGGGCCCGCAGTAAGGCGTGTGCAGCACGTTAGAACTACTTACAACTAACAAGTGTTTTATCGCATTATCGACGTAGTGACCATTATAAACCATACAATTCATTGTGGAAATTTGTAAAATACAAAAGTATTTATAACAATTTTTTAAGTCGTTCGTCGAAAACAGGAAATGAAATTGCTTTATACAGGATTATTTTATTTATGTATATAACAATATGGAACAACGACGCAACTGTATTACCTACATATAATATATATACATTAAATTTATGTATACACATTTAACACAATCGCGACCAGCGAATCCACCCAATCATCATATTTGGGCTAGTTGAGCAATTTGTTATACAGTATGTATTTTTAAATGGGCCAATAAGAGCAGCTACCACAGCCCACGTACGCGAAAATGGTCTTCAAATACCGAGACACCCTAAGTTGTTTCCTTAATATGGAATCAATTAACAAATAAAAATGACAATAACTGTTTTTTTTTTATTGCGGATGTATTTGTTTTCCAAAATATGTATATCTCAATAATATTTAACTTAAAAGTTAGGGATGGTCTTTTAATGAAATGATCACATGATCCCATAGCTGCTTTAATCTAACTGACTCATTTGAAAAATCCAGTCTGTATACTTCAATGAGAGTTTTATGATAATTATAACATTGAATATTATATCATATCAGTAAGTAATCGTTGTAATATATCAGGGCAACCTATGGAAACTTATTTACCAGTCTGACTTAGACAAACCCTAGTGTTTCCACAGTTAGAGCCACGATCCATACAATAGAATTAGCTATCACGTATGTTTCATCTCTGGAATGACTTACTAAATAGCAATATAAACATATTGCATACATTACTGACATGGGCCCAAGAATTGTATCGCCTATCGCATCATGCGTCACTTTCGCACTTACATATTTGTTAGAACGTGACGGGTATAGTGACAGACGATAAAAACTAGACCATATAAGCCTAGCTGGTTCAAACTAAACAACAATACCACAATAAAAGTGAGGGGAGATTTTAAATACTGACTTACTCTCACGCAACCAGAACAAAGATACACGTATATAACATATTCAGTTCAAATTATTAATACAATATAAAACTTTCGAATTATTATTAATTAGAATTCAAAGCTTATTGCACGGATCCTCGTTAAATACGTACTTATTTTTACATGTTGGCCTTGTATGTAAAATTGTAATAAATATAATTCGCGTCAGTTTTTATCTAGTTCGTTAGGTTATCGGAAATTAAATAGTTGGTATAAGAAGATTGCATCATAACATTATACTAAGCAGATGACAAATGATTTCTTGCGTGTGGCGAACATTCGTGGCGGTGTTCAATTACAAGTGACCCATTATGATTTATGACGTACATTCGTTTAATATTGTTTCAATAATAATATAGCATTTGCCATTTACGGTTCAAGGTCATTCAGTTCGTCTGCGCGGTCCAACAACCGAGCTACAGATGTAGTCGATCGAACCAGTTTTGTCAGTAAAACTCGCTTAAGACGATTTTAAACGCTACTTAAGCGGGAAATTTTATTATGCGGGACAGTCCTGCGGAACCTCAAATTGCAGGGATTGTTATAAAATGGCATTGGCATATAAAATGGAATCTTATAAAAACGTGATCGTATTAAACGAGTTCTCCTGTATACTTATCCCTTTTTATTAGGCAGATAGTACTAGCGTAAGAATAAGACAGTATCAGTTTTGTACGGTCTTGCTAGATTAGCACCGCGCAAAGTGCTTGGCTGGACCGCTGGACGGACTACCAGTCGTCATCGAGATGCCACACGCCATCCTCGTCCACCCAGTCCCACATTCGCTGCTCCTCGTCCTCCGAGTCCTCCTCGGGTCATTCCCATCTGAAACATTGCCATCAATGTTGCCTCTTAGTTATAATCATAAAACCATACACCTATGTTAGTGTTTTAGGGTTCCGTACCCAAAGGGTATAAACGGGACCATATTACTAAGACTTCGCTGTCCATTTGTCTGTCCGTCTGTCACCAGGCTGTATCTCATGAACCGTGATAGTTAGACAGTTGACATTTTCACAGTTGATGTATTTCTGTTGCTGCTATAAATCTGTGATTTCGGGCACTTTTAAGAAGTTTTATAAATATAAGTTGTTATAGTGTGCACTCACTCGGGCTGCGGCAAGTCGGCGTAGGTGGGCAGCATGGCGGCCAGCAGCAGGCGCAGGGAGGAGCGCGCGGCGCCGTCGGCCGGCGGGCCGAGCGTGTACCCGTAGCGGTTGACGCCGTGCAGCGGCGGCGACGGGTCCGCCGCCATCAGGCTCGTCACCGGCGGCACCGCCTGCACGCGCACACACCATGTCTCGTCTCATACAATACAATACACGTACATACAGCGAAAGCTGATCAAATAGGCATACACGAAGATGTCTATGCTCACGAGTGGGCGATAAAGGGCTGATGAACTGTTTTTAGTTCGAAAAATTAATCTATAAACGAATTACTCTCTGTAAATATATAATGTAACAACCTGTAACCTATGCTGGATAAATAAATGAAATTAAATGATGATGATGACAGTGAAACTTAAGTTGTTTGCCCATTTTTGCCCGCCTGGGGCGGAAGCAAATAGATTACGTCATAGTAATCATTCTCATTTGTTCATGGGTAGAGATGGGAATACACCCTAATTAATTGGGACCAGGATAAATCGGAAACCTCAATGACTCCAACCAAAGGAAGTTTTCATTTGAAATATTGAGTCGTCAACCTGTAACCTATGGTTTATAATTAATAGATTCCTACGTCGTGTCTCTTTCCGCATCGACTCCAATTCAGGTGATCTGTATTTCGTCAGGTGACAAGCAAAACTCACTAAATAAAAATAAAAAACGAAAATCAACCTTGTCATGTTGCCAGTATGGTTAATTATGGCTATGAACTTGTGGTAGTACTTAGTGAGTTTTGCTTGTCACCTGACGATCTGTCAAAACGCCAGTAGTCTTACCCCGTCAACCAGCAGGCTGGCCATCGGCCTGATGACGCACAGGTGGCGGATGACCTCGTCGGGCCAGCTGCGGAACAGGTTCAGCTGCTCGTTCACCAGCGCCTTGGCTCGCTCCTGCCGACAAAACGTTGTCCAGTGCTGGTAAGTATGGGTCAATCCAAGATGATATTTGCGTCACTACTTTATTAAACCAATTTACTATCAGCTATTTATCAGAGTTGAGTGTACCTCGAAAGTGTCACGCGCAAGCTAGACTATCCGCATCTATCCAAATCCTAATTAATATAATTATAAAGCGAGTCTAACGCGAAGAGCAGCAAAGTCGTGCCCTCGTCACAAAAAGGATCAATTGACACACATTGACATTTTACTGTTGTCATGTTGGCATTATCTGATGACGTTATTTATTACCTATTTCCTTTTAGCCCTCAACCAAAGTGACGACAGACGCCATCAAACTCGGGACAGGGACAATACAATACAAGTCGGCGGTGTCGTAGTGATGGTACGGTCACGGTGTCGATTACTATAGGATTGAAACGTCCAGGTTATAACAATATTTTGTTTACTATTTATTATTGCCTAGTGGTTTTCTATCGACATTCCTTTTTGCGGATTCACTGCCTGCTGTCTGCACTATGGGTCTCACAGACGCAGCAGGAATACAATGGGAAACTGATAACGTGTGGTGGTGGTGTCATCCGCTGCTCCTCTTATAAGATGGGGGAGGGGTTGGAGTTTCCGGATTGCTGCTATGACTCCTGTGTCGGGTCGCTGTCCCAATGCGGTGGGATGGTCGTTCGTCGTCTTTTTGGGGACGACCTGGCGTCTAAACTGATAACGCTTTTGTGAGCGCGCGTTTTATAAATAGTTGATCTGTACCTGCGTGGCGGGGTCCCGGTCGTACGTCTCGGCGAGCTCGTTGGCGTTGCGCTGCAGCCACTCGAACACTGCCGGCTCGCGCCACTTCGACCACGTCAGCTTTGCGTACAACTGTATTAGATCCTTCAGGTTCTTCGTGATTCTAGAAAAAAATATTTAGTTGTTAGATCATTGAGTATTTAGTTATAGGATCAAGGTTAATATTTTGCCTATGATGTTACAGTGTCTATGGAATTATGTCATTACCCGCCGAAAGGCCGAGTCATGTGGTTATTTTTTGTTTAAATACATTATAGGCAAGTTTGAGAATTGCATTCTTTCAGCTCTTAGCCAGTCTGGACCTTGGTCCACGGTCTGGGCCTCACTGAAGTAGTCTCAGGCGCAGCACTACGGCCGGGAAACGCAGCATGGCCGCGCGCAGCAGTTCCTCCCCCGTGCCCGTGTATGTGTATCAGAGTCACTACAGTATGAACTCACTTGGTCTCGGCTATGGTCGCGAAGAGCGCGCAGGCCTGCAGGCGCGCGCCGGGCGGCACGGACGCGCACTCCAGCAGGCGCAGCACCACGGCCGGGAACCGCAGCATGGCCGCGCGCAGCAGCTCGTCTGCCTTGTCCGTAGCCTCTGTATAAAAATAAATTAATATTATGGGACAATTTTACATAAATGACAATAATATAGAAGGCAACTGTCAAAGGTTTTGCCAAGTGGCGCTAGCATAGGTTGTACCTGTCACTAGTTTTCAATACAAATATATTACAGACATGTAAGTTTATACATATATTGGTAGTTGCATACTTAAGGGTTGTGTTCAAGTTCTGTTCTATGTGATTTGCTTAAAGGGGAGTCAACGCCATAAGTTAAAAAAAAAAGTAATTGACAACACTGGCGTCATGTAATCTTACTGAATAAGGTACGAAACTCTCCATTATCTGTGGTTCACACACACTTCGCCGGTATTTTATTGGGCTTATTTTGTTGTTTATTATAGATATCAAAACATCTGAGAGCGTATTGGCGTATCTTTTCCCTGACAATTTGCAGTACAGTTACCTAACTGTAATTTTTAGGGTTCCGTACCTCAAAAGGAAAAAACGGAACCCTTATAGGATCACTTTGTTGTCCGTCTGTCTGTCTGTCTGTCTGTCTGTCTGTCTGTCTGTCTGCCTGCCTGTCTGTCTGTCTGTCTGTCTGTCTGTCAAGACCATTTTTCTCAGGAACGCGTGGAGGTATCAAGCTGAAATTTATACCAAATACTTAGGTCTATTGTCCCTTGAATCTGTGAAAAAATCAAACTTAAAAGCCAACGCAATCAAAAGATACAGTCGTTTATGCTGCAAATTTTAGAGTTTTCGGCACTCGCAAAACCTACGGGGTACTTCCCGTGAACTCAGAAACTTGAAATTTGGCACGAAGCAATGTCATATAGCATAGACAAAGGAAAAATTATAAAAAGTAGATATTTTTAGTAAAATCATACAAAAATATATATTTAAAATTTTAAACTTACTACCTTTTTCCTCGTAAACGCTTGAAGTTATTAAGTTGAAATTCATGTCAAATACTCAAAGCTATAGGATTTTTCAGATGTAGCAAAACCAAACTTTTATGTCAACGAAATAAAAAGAAATAGCAATTTAAGTTGCATATTTTGAAACTGAGTACTCGCAAGAAACTCAAAACCTAAAGGGTACTGCCCGTAAACTCAGAAACTTGAAACTTAACACGAAAAAATTTCATATAGCACAGACAAAGGAAAAATTACGAAAAGTAGTTTTTTTTTGTAAAATCATACAAAAAAATATTTTAAATTTTAAGCTTACTACCATTTTCCTCGTAAACGCGTGAAGTTATTAAATTAAAATTCATGTCAAATACTCAGGGCTATAGTACCTTTCAGAAGTAGCAAAACTAAATCTGACATAGGGATTTAGTTTTGCTACTTCTAAAAGGAATAGCAATTTAAGTTGCATATTTTGAAACTGAGTACTCGCGAGAAACTCAAAACCTAAAGGGTACTTCCCGCAAGCTCAGAATCTTGAAACTTGGCACGAAGCAACGTCATATAGCACAGACAAAGGAAAAATTACGAAACGTAGACATATTTAGTAAAATCATACATAATTTTTTTTTTATATTTTAAACTTACTACCTTTTTCCTCGTAAACGCGTAAAGGTATTAAATTGAAATTCATATCAAATACTCAGGTCTGTAATACCTTTCAGCTGTGGCAAAAACAAACTTTTATGTCAACGCAATCAAAAGAAATAGCAATTTAAGTTGCATATTTTGGAGCTGAGTAATCGCAAGAAACTCAAAACCTAAAGGGTACTTCCCGTAAACTCAGAAACTTGAAACTTGCGACGAAGAAACTTCATATAGCACAGACAAAGGAAAAATTACGAAAAGTAGAAATTTTTAGTAAAATCGTACATAAAATATGTTTTTTAATTTTAAACTTACTACCTGTTTCCTCCTAAACGCGTAGAGGTATTAAATTGAAATTCATATCATATACTCAGCTCTATAATATCTTTCTGCTGTAGCAAAACGAAACTTTCATGTCCACGCGATCATAAGAAATAGCAATTGTTATAGGTTTTTACGGAACCCTCGGTGCGCGAGTCCGACTCGCACTTGGCCGGTTTTTTTTCTTATCAGATCGAGTGTTGACCAAAAACAGTAAGAGCAGTGGCCTTAACTTCAAAATCAAATAGCAACCGGAATATTTCTTCCTTTTACACTATTTATCAGTTCATCTACCTACGCTACCTAATCGGCAGTCAGACACTACACCTTACCTTTATTTTTAGTAGCGACATGGAAATGTGCCATAGCATACGAGTATTGTATGCTAAAGAGGAACCCGGCATCCCTCTCCTTGGCCCAGTGGTCGACAGCGTCGATCAGCCACTGGTGCTCGCGCGCGCGCAGCGCCAGCGTGTCGATGACCAGCAGCACCGCCAGCGGGTCCGAAGGGTCCAGGTTCAGGAGCATCTTAGCTAGCTCTAGAGCAGTGCGGTGGCATGCTCGGTTCGTCAGCAAGTGGATATATTTTAACACGGCCACGTGGAACGTTCTGTTCTCCATGTATGTGTATAGCAGCCGTGTCCTAGGCTAAAAAATAACAAAAATAAATAACTGATTTCGTCAAAATGTATTTTTGTTTAAATGAGTAGTTGAACTCACATCGGCAAGCTGAAATGAGGGGTGAGCCACAAACTGCATGTAGGCTATAGCACGCTCGACCAGCGTGTTGGCTGCGGTGTATTCTTCTATTTGGAACAACATATCCGCACTCTGAAACCACACGATTATTTTAATACTTACTAACACTTTGCACAGTATGATACAATGTAAAAATGTGTATAATTACTATATACATTATTATGTACATTTTATACGTGTATGTAGTATGAATATAGGTCTTGCGTGAGGCGCGTCTTTAGGGAGGCATACGGAAATGTTTATATCACGTGGCAAGCCCTTCGCCAGAAGTAGCGGCCCATACAGGCCGGGTGTAGCATCTGTCGACACTGCTCCTACCTCGAGCATGGCCTCCACGTGCATGTGACGCTGCGCCTCCTCGATGGCGGCCTGCGGCCAGCCTTGCTGGTGGCTCACGGAGGCCAGGTGTAGCAGCCTCTGGTGCATGTGACGGTACTCCTTGCTGTGGTCGAACGTGAAGTGAGCGCACCCGTCATCACTGCGCGTCATCGACATAGATAGCCCTGGAGTATAATACAAATACTAAAATGATTCACGGTAAAAACAGACTCGTCGACTAGCGTTACTGGCCAGGTGTATTCTTCTGCGATTTCTATGAGAAAAATAATAATGAAATAAACCAATGTGAAAAGGACAGCCTCTGAAAATATCGCAGAATTTTTAGATTTGCAAAAAAATAAACATACACTACAGCTTACCAAATTTCTTAAAATCAGCTGTATATTCAACTGATGGTACAATGATAGTTTTCTTTTGAATTCGGAGTTGAGCCTGTCGGTTACCCCTGCGAACCAAATAAGACAAATATAAATTCCTTACTCATGCAATTAACATCAGAGTTTCTCAACATTTCGAGACCGGTTACCTTTTATTTCTTTCTTCACTAGGTTCGGCGCCAAACATTTTTTTCATTTCATTAGCGACGTTCAGATGTTTCTGTTGCACCAGCAGCACGTCAGGTATGAGGGTCTGCGGCTTGAGGGTCTGCGAGCTGCTCGGCGCCGCGGGCGGCGGGGCGCCCATTAAGGCATTGATTTCCTTCAGAGACTTGTCTATTTCGTCCTAAAACCAACGGAGTAACATGACGATATTTACATGTTGTACTGATTTAATATAGTTGGTATGTACAAAGTGCTTTCCGTAAAATGTCTGCAGGTTTAAAACAATATTAAAAAGTTCTTTACCCAAAGTACCTATCACTTAGTACAGGGCTCTGCAAACCGCGGCTCGCGAGCCGCATGCGAATCTTTAAAGGGTAAGTTGTACCTATTTAAGTTCAAGTACACAAGTAGTATATACATATGTTTACAAAAGATATTTTGTTTCACAATAAATTTATACCAAAGCGGAAAATACGAAAATACAAACCTCCCCGTCTTCACCTTTAGCAGCCTCTTTAACCTTCTTTTGTTTTTTCTTTTTTCGTTTATTCTTCTTCTTGCTTGTTTCTGGCTGGGCTTCCACTTCTTCAATGGACTCTGATTCCGAAGGACCTTCCTCTTTCTCAGAGTGAGAGCTCAACTCTAGCTGCCAGGGGCAAAAAAACATTAGCTTAAAAATAAAAGAATGGGTAAGTGCTACTGCTATGACAAAAAAATATGTATAAAGACAATATTTATAATATACTCGTAACATTGATGCAACCAATTTTCCAAAAATGAAGATTTTTGTTAATTTAATAAAATAGCTTTCCCTTTTTGTACACAGCAGTCGGAAGTGTGCCAATGACGGCATTAATCACTCTTTTATTTCTTTAAATAAAACTTAGAGCGTATTCTGTAGAGGCCTTGCTCTTTGTATGATGATAGCTTCTCCGTACAAACACAGAACGTGGTGGTCGTGCCAGGACAACCGTCCGTTTATTAGATCACCGAAATATAAGCTATCAATATTACACACTGAACTACTTAAATGAGCAAAAATCTAAAACCAACTATTTCCAAGACGTTTACGCCACCTTGCGTCTTGAACAGAAATCCAATATAATGTACTTGTATAATACTGTAATGCCCTGACGATGACGGTAGGTTATGTAATCTCATAATTATGCTAAATTAGTCACTATTATAGAGTTTGTTATAAAAGTATACAAAGATAAAATAACAGTTCCATTAAATTATAAATCTAATAAGAAAGTTAAACTACATAGAATGAATGCGTCGCAGTACTAAAGACCAAAACTATATCCAAATTGCAGGAGCAGAAATAAGCACCAAAATTCTACAAATCACTTTAAAATTGCACATAAAAAAGTCTCATGTTCCGGACAGATCTGAACCGAATTGATCACCAAGGTGTTTATAAATAGAAAGCTTGAAATGGATGTTGGTAAAGCCGAACCAAGATATTTGTTCAAAATGAGCTTTACCTCAATGTGTACAATTATTGTACTGTAGGAATGAAATTAGCAGTGAAGGCTACATATATTATGTCTAGACCCCGGATTCTTGTCGCAATGAAGTCACCATAGGGTAACTTGGGGAGTACATAGGAAGGTAGTAATTAATACGGATTTATTTAGATAAGATAAGATAAAAAAATTGTCATATGGTGTTACTTAATACAAAACTTGTTAGTTATTATTTTTTGGTATATTACTTTGAAACTTCCTTTAACTCAATTGTCAATTGATTAAATTATCGACATTGTTCTTTCGTTAGCCGACTCTGCGTAACAGATCATGTTACGTGTGTGGAACAGTGGAACGAAACGATTATTCAGCCGATAATTATTTTCGTCAAAAACAAGTTTAACGTAGAAATTTATTTTTTTCAGCACTATAACAAAAAATAATATTGATCAATGCACTGGGCAATTATAATTTTGATTGATAAAAATTTTATTGGTAAACCGTAAATTATTTTTTATTCCGGTGAAATAATTATATATTTTAGCTTATCTTATTCTTTATGTATCATTTTGGTCGGTGGCAACCATTCTATTTACTCCCCAAGTTACCCTATTGTGTCGTCATCGCGACAAGAATCCGGGGTCTAATTATGTCTATTTGTGATCGCAGGTTGGGTTACTGGGAACTTAGTGAACTTACATTAATTTCATAGACTATGTACTTAAGTATTGTATCTATAACACTAGAAAAATTGGTCCACAAAAATGCAGATGGTCCAACAACCTTAATAAGATTGGGGAGGTGCCTGGATGCAGACGGCAAGGGCCAGAATTAAATGGAAAGCTTTGCAGGAGGCCTATGTCAAAGGAAGAGTTGATGGAAGACCTAAATAGTATGTTTAATTTAAAATATAATTGAAATTTCAATAATATTTATTTTTATTTTATTATGTACTTAAGTCCCTGCAGTGACACTCTTGGCTCTTAAATAAATAATATACTTTAACATGTCTGTGGGAAGAGGTTATAAATCTTTATTTGGCTTTTAGGAGTGTCTGTCTTGTGATTTTGGGTTTTCATAGACTAATCAGGTGGGATATGGCAGGAAAATACAAACAGCAGGGTTGAGTGGAGAAAAAGAAGGAGGGCTTGTCTAGCTACGGGATACAAAAACAGACTATAGAAAAATACAAGTTTATACCAATGGTTGGACCAATTCGCCTTGCAGTTACATTGCTTACATCGTTAATACTCTACTGGTATTACTTAGAAATTAAGGTTCAAATTTCTTCAATATTATATCTCGTGTTATCAACTTCTTCCCGCCTTATACGGAAATTTGTAAAAGAAAATAATGTCATATACCTAAATGAGTACTTACCCCTTCATAAGTGAATTTAGGAGCTGTGTGCTTAGCATACAGAGGTTCGTAGTCTTCATCAGAATCATCACAGGGCTCGGGCAGGCGGTTATCACCAAATACTTTCCGCACATTTCTACTGGACATCTTTAAATATGGCTTGTATTCTGAAATACGTATGTTTGTTATATCTTTATTAAAAAATCAAAAAAATATAGTTAAAAATGTTGCTAATGAAATGCAAATGTAGCAGGGGCAGAAATAACATAGCAGATATTTAAAATATTTTATTAAATAATTAATATAGATACACCCAGCCGCAAATATGCATGGATGGATGCTTTAAAAATGAATTTATTAATAATGTTACTGCCTGATGTTAGCATCCACCGCAGCCTATGGCTAGAACACAGTAGCTATTATTTTGTCGTAGAGGCAATAGAAAAACTCTAAGAAATTTTCAATTATTAACCTATTTAGGTTCATGATACTTCGTAGCGGCCGTAGCCCGGTGAGTATGTATAGACTTCTGTTTGTCACTCTTCAGGTACAGAACCCTAAAACTAGTAACAAAAAAAAGTAATTTAGAGCTAAAATGACAAATCAATAAGGAGCACTATTTACTTATAACAAGAAATGAAGCTTGTATTTGCATTATTTTCCTTACCTCTTACCTCATGCACGAAAATACAGCAAAAAGTAAGAACTAATAAATCACAAGTACCAAAACATTGAACATGTGTAATGAGTGAATGAAATGAATGATGTGATGTCATCTGTGTCGATGAATTCTTACTATAGAGGGCGCTGTTCCAGGTTTCATAATGGTTTCATACCACGAGAGAAAGAGACAATAGATGAACGGTCCTAAAAAGCCTGTTACATTTGTCCTAGTTAGCTTCCTAAATGAGTTAGTTTCTAAATTTAGACAAGTGTAACCGCATTTAGCAATAAGCATCCTAAAAAGTAACCTAGTTAGGAAGCTAGGATGGTCACGAACAAACTTAAAGAGTTAGCATCCTAATTAGGACAAGTGTGACTGGGAGATATATTTAGGATCCTAATTAGGATGCTAGTTAGGATACTAAAAAAAGTAAAGTGTAACAGGCTTTTAAGGATTCTACACCCTTAAGCGACTAGTCACCTGCGATTTTTAATACATTGCGGTTTTTGATCCATCGATTGATTTCGTTGCACTTAAACGGCTATTAGACATTGCAACCTGCAGGGCCCAATCTGTTGTGTACCATGCCTCTCCCTACCCTCCTTCCGCTCTCTACGCGCCCAACCTTCAATTACACCTTCCAACCTGACAGATTGGGCCTTGCAGGTTGCAATGTCTAATACCGCTTTTACCTAGACGGCAACGTCTCGAAATCGCGTGCGAGTTTTGTGTCAAAATTGAGCCGATTGTAGAGTCGTTTACGTTTGTAGAGGCCTTAAAAACTAAAGCGAAAAATCGAAAAATACATCTCAGGAATGTCACTGTCAATGCAGTTTGACGTTGACGTTGACGTATTCAACGTAATCAAACCAAACGAAACGCTACGATTACGAAGTCTCGCTTCGCTTGACGAATTGTCCGTCGAAGGCGTCGAACGAACGAAAGCGCTGAACATTTTCGTGTACCTAACTCGAATCATGACGTATTTGAATTTGCACAGATGAAGCCTTTGAAATAGGACATTTCTCTTGCGGAAAGTTTAGTTGCTCGCTGGCTCGACTCGTATCGGTTCCTTGTCGGACAATTATGGCATAGTTATTTATTGACTTTATGGTGGAAATGGATAAAGTCAAAATGAACATCAAGCAATTACTTCTCGTATGTTTTGCTGTTTTCGTAAGTTTAGTGAGTGGTGCAGTTATCGCTAACGACGACGATGTGGATGAGCAGGGCCTGTATAGTAAGTCGGACAAAGTTGTTATACTAACTCAACGTAACTTCGACAGAAAGGTGTACGGTCAAAACCGAGCACTTGTTGTACAGTTCTATAATAGCTACTGCGGGCATTGTAGAGCTTTTTCGCCGAAGTTCAAAAGTTTGGCTGCCGAAATACAACCTTGGGAAAAAATATTTCAGTTAGCCGTTATAGACTGTTCAGAGGATGAGAATAATGAAATATGCAGGCAATTTGAGGTCATGGCATATCCATCCCTTAGATACATTAATGAAAATTATATCAAGAGCAATGCTAACGTCGGTGATCAGCTCAGTGCCATTGATACAGCCGAAAAACTAAAAGCTCAAATCATACACAAAATGCAGCAGGAGCAAGCCAAGGGTCGCCTGTCTATTGCTCCTCATCTCGGTATTGCCTCATATTCCAGTTTCACTGAAGTTCTTTCCGATGTGCCCAATTCTGTCATATACACTTTCTTAGTGTTTGAGTCTGAGAACAGTACAGTCGGATCTGAGCTGGCTTTGGATATAAGTGACTATAGCAATATTAGAGTGAAAAGAGTGTATGAAACAAGTGAACTAGTTAACCTGGCTGGAGTGAGTCATTTCCCAGGTCTTGTTGCCGTAAAACCAAATACATTAGAGGCCACTCCTCTAACACCCAAAAGTCCAACTAAAGCTAATTTATTGAAAGCTGTCAATACATTTTTGCTGTCCAAAAATTATGTGTTTCCAATTCGCAAGACACATTCCAATAATGTTACACCTGATCACAATACCAACACAGCTTTAACTGACAACACGGACAACATCTACTATAGTGACTTGGAGAAAACGATTAAAACATCTTTACACACGGAAGTAACCAGACACAAGGTTTTGAGTGGAGAGCCACTTCAAGCTCTGCTCAATTATTTGGATGTATTGCTCAGTTCATTTCCCTTCAGAGGTAACCTTCAGGAATATATTCAGGATTTAAGAAACAAACTGGCAACGAGAACAGAATGGGGTGGTGAAGACATATTCAACATGGTGAAGAACCTAGAGACAGTCCATGCACCTGTGTATATTACTAACTTAGAGTATGTCAGCTGCCATGGAAGCCAACCAAAATATCGTGGCTACACTTGTGGACTGTGGACCTTGTTCCACACACTCACTGTCAACGCTGCACTCAGACCTGGCAAGGAGGGTCCCAAAATATTGCAAGCTCTTCATGGTTATGTGAAACATTTCTTTGGATGCACAGAATGTGCAGAGCATTTCCAAGCCATGGCAGCCAGGAATAAATTATTTGATGTGAAGGAAAATGATAAAGCTGTTTTGTGGTTGTGGATTTCCCATAATGAAGTGAACTTGCGACTGGCTGGGGATATCACTGAGGACCCTGAGCATCCTAAGATACAGTTCCCCGGTGTTAGTAAGTGCCGGGAGTGCCGGCTGGCGCGCGGTGCCTGGAACCTGCCTGCGGTGTACCAGTACCTGCAGACGGTGTACAGCTCCGGCAACATCAAGGACGTCGTCAGGAGGTCGGCTCTGGCGGCGCCGAGCCCTTTCTCCAACTTGGACCTTGGAATGCTAAGCCTCCTGTACATATTATCTTTTATTCTTCTTATTCTAGTAGTCAAATTTTTCCTTACAAAACATTTTTACAGAAAACGTGCATACAGACATGGAAGGGGTAAAGTTTATATTATAACACAATGACTAGGTATTACATTACGTTCTTGTTTTTTCGTAACATTGTTATCAAGTTAGTGAATGATACTTGTGAGTGGTTGTGTGTTATGTTTTCACATAAATGTGATAATGATAATGGTAATTTAACTATTGCATTGACACCATCCATCATCTTCTGCTATATCATAAGGCATGTTGCATTAAGCCACATGTTTTTGTTAGACTACATACATACATACATACGTACATCAGACTTAATAATTAGAATTACTGTTTCAGCTATAACCAATTAAGATTTATGCAGAGCATTTATTGTCCTGAGTTAACATTGCAGTAAGTTACCATCAGCATTACTAACTATACTAAAATGAATTTTAACTAATTACAATACCTTAGAGCTTGGCACTTCTTACCTTTCCATGACAAGTTTTTTTACTAGCAAAACTTCTCTTAAGACAGAAATTACTTTTATTTAAAAACCATATCTTCTCTAGGTACAGTCACCATCAAATATATCAAAGCGGCCAAGGTGGTCACAAATATCTGTACAAACAACACCTCTATTGTCACGGTGATAAAGTGTATGTTTAGATATTTATGAGTACTTTGGCCGCTACGATTATTTGATGGTGACTGTACTGGCTTATAACAATAATCTTGGGCTTATTCAATGAATACATGTTCACTTCTAGAATATGCAGTGCGAATTCAGATTTATAACATACAATTAATTTGATTCTTTTTTAACTAAACAAAAGAGCACATTTCAACTATCAAGTGTGCAACTATCTGTGATGCATATGAAAATGATGCTACAGAATAGGTAGTATGCTATGATCATTCCATATTTTTTTTTACGTTAATATGACTGTGTTACTAAATTGGAAAATTATGCCAATTAATGTAATTAGTGTAGTAGATATAATAGTAGTTTGTGGTTTTATGAAACGAACGAAGTGAGTTTCATAATACGATCACACGAGTGTTTTAAGGCCTAATTACGTACAGTTGCATACACTGCTTTATCTACACACATATTATAAACCCGAAATGATGATTGAATGACTGCCATTGCACGGATTGCACCGCCATCGCCATGGCCAACTCGATTGTGCCGGCGGTCGGAGGGGCGCGTGCCGGCGGGCGGGGCCCACCCGGATTTTCATAATGAAATCGAATTTTTGATTATTATTTGATAATAATAACATCGTTACAGATAAGACATTTGTTCTAACTACTAACGAAACAATCTATTTTTATGGTGGTTATAACGTGCGGTTTCTGAACGCATCATGGAGGGTTTATGATATGAGTGTAGATAAAGTATTTAACTGAATATTTTAGTCTTCCGTTCATAATTATATGTAGGTATATACTAGTAGCCAAGTATTGATATTTATGGTACGAATTTTTTTTATGTGTTTAATTAGGTGAAGTGAAGAGGTAGGTTCTACGTTTATATGCTCACGGAACGTTTGAAGGCATATAATAACAATTAACGAATAGTAAAATGAAAGTTCTCTTCCAGTTAACCTTTCAGATAAGATTTTAGCTGTACGTAACGCGACTTCCTAGGTACAGTGGACGTCAAAGAAATGGTTACACTTGTAAAAGTTGTAAACCTTATTCCTTGTAATAAGGTGCAAAAATGTAAACATATCTTTGACGTCGACTGGACATTGACTGCAGATTAGCATTTAACCAACGACCAATGAAAAGTGGATTGAATAGTAGCCCGGCTAGTTCGGTTTTTTTTAATATATTGTTAGTATCTCTATCAGCACCTTATATCCAAGTTTGTTTGTTTTCGAAAGACCTGTGCTAACTTTGCAGCACTCGAGAAACCACGATAGTTTCGCACTGTTTTTGGTTTTCCTTTTATAAGTGTATTAGTAATGCGGTTTACAAAAAACTATAAAGACGGACTTAGAAAACTAATATTGCTACAATTTCAGACTAGAACTAGCTCGGTTGGTGAAAAACTTATCGAGATACAGCTCTTCGAAAATTGGCAATCTTTTAAACTTTCCAACTGATTATTTTAGAGGAATCTATATGTTATTTTTGAAAACCTATCGATTGATGTACATCATGTTGATATTTGATATAAAAAATGACAATAAGTTACATGTATGAAGTACCCCCCCCCCCCCCCCCCCCCCACCCCCCTAAAAATATTTTATTTCAATAATTTTACTACAAAACTAAGTAGCGGCACTCACAATACACCTTATATTAAAATTTAATAAAGATACGTCTTATAGTTGCCGAGTAAAATGGCACTCCATACATGTAAGTAATTGTGGAATCATATTTTTTTGAGCGAGTTCTAGTTTAGAATTGTAGAAATTTTAATCTTCTTAAAAGCAGTCTTATACAGTTTTTTTGACAACCGAATGTTTTAGGACTTATACTGAGAATACCAAAAAAAGTGTGAACATTTCGTGGTTTTTCAAGTGCTGCAAAGTTAAGCACAGGTCGTTCGAAGCGGCAAACTTAGATACACAATGCTGGTAGTGATTCTAACAAAATATCAAAAAATCAGAACTAGCCGTTAGGTTTTGATTTTAGCGATTTCTGGTGTTAAATATGACTGGGCTATAGGTAGTTATTATAATCGATACAATACCTAACTCCTATCTTCATGCATGACCTGTCGGAGTATAGGTACTTAGGTATATATATTCACAAAACACAATGTCAATTTAATTTATACGTTTTCAATACTTGATATTCCAACAATTGAGAGCAATATTTTCTGAAAACATAGAATAGGTAGGCAGATCTTTGTGGAATTTGAAATGGTCGTTTTATTTATTAGGCGAAGTCTAGGCGTAGGTACAATACCTACATTATTTGGTCCATCAATATGGTAAATAAGTACTGATGGATTACAAATATTTTGTTTACGCAATACAATGGCATGGCTATACCTACGTACCTACATAACCTACGTAATAGCCATGCCATGCCATCAGTATTTACCATATTGATGGACCAACCTACGTGCAATATTTATAACGTCGGTACTGTTCGTGTTTCGTAGAGTGCAGTCGTGTAAATTTGTTCGTCTCCACTGTTGTCGCGATTGCGTGCACGAAATATCGTAGTATGTAGGATATTTACAGGTCTCAATATTTAACGCAAACTGCTATACGGAATCCAGAAATCTATATTTCCGTAATAAATATTGTCTATCAATATACTAGTCTAGGTTCTAGACAACCTTTTAGCAGCCAAGAGTAGTAATTTTAGTAGCTAACGAAATTGGCGCGGGCCGCATGTTGCCGGCTCTAGACGATCAATATCACAATATGTACCTACTTGATAAATATCAGTAGATCATAGAATTTCTTTTACCTAGTGTAACCTAACCTACCTCTACTTAGTCTACGCCTTAGGATGTTTTGTGATAATCAATTAATCAGGATAAGGATACTTTTATGTCCAATTAAAAAATTCCGTATTTAAGTCCAGAAATACGAACATTTTAACAATAGGTACTGAGATTTAATTGCGTGATATGAGAGTACCTACTACCTAAGTTTTGTAAATCGACCAGTAGGATATATACATATATATGTGTAATGTTGCTCCTTTATATATGTATAATCCGCGTAGTAGATACACAGCTTACTACCTACAGAAAAAACTCATTGTTGCAGAGTTTCTTGTACAAATGAATAGCTAGCCGTAGATTAATAAACCTACCTCGTCATAGTTTTTATACTATACGTAGGTAGGTAGGTGTAACCGATTAAATACTACTACCAAGATCGTCCATTATTCAATAGGCCTGTCTGGGACTGGTATTGTATCCAAGATAAGATTGGGGTTAAGAGAGATACAAAATAAATAATAATAGGTATGTAGCCAGTGTAGGCAACTAGATGATTACCTACGATTACTTGCTTGTACATACATACGTGGTACTTAGTGTCCGACCGAAGGTTCGGTTACGAATTTCGATTTCGGCCAGTTTCCGCTAAAAAAGCGTGTTTCAGCCAAAAAACGGCAGAACGGCGTATGCTGAAACTATTTTCTTTTCATTCACGCCGGGATTTAAAAAAATAAGTTCACGAAGAAATCAAGTAAAAATGTTAAACAATATAAAAAGATTGTGAAACTAAAATAGTCCAGGCAATCGGGCAAGTTTTATGGAGATTTTGTTTAACACCATTAGTGTCTCAGCCGATGACTTTACGATTATGTACGTATCACCAAAACGACATACATTAATTTAAAAGAAAACTTGCCCAATTTTTCTGAAACAAAAATAAATATACCCCAGTAATTTTTATTAGTATTACCAAAGGAATCACTTTAACCGTGGAGATAGAAAATTCCAAGTTTCTAAAAAGTTCTTCAAAATTTTTTTAGAACGTAATTTTACTCTAAAAATAAATCTGCCAAGTTTAAAATCGTGCGTAATTGCGTATAATATACACTTAAGTCCCTGGTATTCGATGACTAGCTGCTTATATACCTTTAACAGGATTTTTTTCAATAAGTTTTGGTATCCAATCCTTCCGATTATTAGCCTTTATTAGTTTATTAGGCTATTTCGCTGATATACAAAGAAATATACTGAGCCACAGCTCATTGTTAACTGTTTTGGTGGTATTATATAAGTAGTCAGTTCGCTATCACACTATCTGAGGAGCATGAACATAATTCAGTCACTGACAGTGCCTATCTATACAGAGTGTCCCAGAAATCGACGTCAAGCCGTGAATGGATGATAGACCAAGTTATAACAGTTATCAGAAAAATACAAAAAAAAAATCTATCACATGTTCTTCAAAAATTATGGTCACTTTAAAAATTTACTAGAAGTTAAGAGACCAGGGCGTGAATATTCTAGTAAATTTTTAAAGTGACCATAATTTTTGAAGAACATGTGATAGATTTTTTTTTATTTTTCTGATAACTGTTATAACTTGGTCTATCATCCATTCACGGCTTGACGTCGATTTCTGGGACACTCTGTATAGATAGGCACTGTCAGTGACTGAATTATGTTCATGCTCCTCAGATAGTGTGATAGCGAACTGACTACTTATATAATACCACCAAAACAGTTAACAATGAGCTGTGGCTCAGTATATTTCTTTGTTCAATCTTCTTCTCGTGAGTAAATTATCAGCTACGCTTGCCAGGATCACCAATAGATAGCTACCTATAAATAAAGAGGACTCTAAGCATATTTTTAGCTCATAATCTATCAGAATATAATACATTATTGACTCATTACACGTGAAGGTATTTTATTTGGTATTATTTTAAGTTTGTTCTTGTGCAGGTTCTATCATCTTAGGCTCAAAACGCACCTGAGCTGAATTAAGCGAATTCATAGTCAAAATTCTTAAATTTAAGCATTCATAGACAAATTTAAGCATTTTGTCTATGAATTGGCTTAATTCAGTTCAGGTGGGTTTTGAGCCTTATATAAAAATCGTTAATCACATTCACGCAGGGTTGCTTCACTTTCAATTTGTATAGACAGAATTTCAGCATAAAAAATGAAAAATAAAATGTGAATATTAAGTTTTATTGTTATTTCTATGTGATAGATATTAAATAAAAAAAAATGCTATAGGTTTGTACACAAACCAGCTGCATTTGATTTATGTCTTTATGTAGCATGTAGTACTTGCCTACTATTAACCTAATGTAATGAATAATGATTCAGAACTTATGAACTTATTAATTTAAATTTCCGTCAACCACTCCGACTCCGCGAAGCAGATTGTTTTTCTTGACCCTGCAGGTGTCGGTGATTAAATAAATTACGATGCCATTGTTCTTGTACATGGGCGTTAGCGCCCATTCTATTAAATGCTGACGTCAATCAGACTTTTCTCCGAGATAAATGTAGCGCTGTAATCAGCGATGAATATTTAATTTACTCCATCTTAGCATTTTCACAAACGTAGCAAGCTCGTAGGTATTAAGCATGCTCATTAACTAGAATGGCTGACACACATGCGACTACAGTACCAAGCAAGCTACTAATGAGCAAGTGAGGTCGTGTTCGCACCTTAAGGTGCTTTAGGATAATTCCTGTAACCTTTAGCCCCACAACAGTAACAACGATTATTGGTCCCACTGCGGCACCAACACCTCGATCTAGCTAGAATACCAATAACATGTAGTTATTTTTTGGCAAAGTAAACTTTGGGAAGCCGTCGACGATAACATCCAATTTTCACGATATTGCCGGGGATCAAAATGTATGAATTTGTATGCAATGGACGCACACATCCACGATATCCAGTTACCGCAGATGATAAACTTTTTAGAGGTGCAGTTAGTCAGATTTTCGTTTTTCTTATAACTTGATATTGTCCTTGGCTGACGTATGTATGTGGATGTGGCGTAGGTACCTAGTGTACCTACTAGAATACTTACGCTGTTGTGCCAATAGCCGTAAACAACTAACAGGAACAGGGTTGTATTGTATTGTATAGTAAACATGACTACGATTATGTTTGTTATACAATACTACTTACAGCTAGTTAAGAAATGGGACATCACACATGTGTACGTTTATTCGTATTTTGCTGAGGCGAGGTTTGCGATTTATATAAAAGAGAGCGTTGGTAGCCTGGCGGTAAGACGTCCGTCGTTCAATCCGGAGGTCTCGGGTTCAATTCAAACCCCGGCTCAATAAAAAAATATGTAAGAAATATCATTTGATATTTACCAATCGCTTTTCGGTGAAGGAAAACATCGGGAGGAAACCTACATTCATCCGCGAAGAAATTTAAAAGGTGTATGTGAAGACCCCAACCCGCTTTGCGCAAGCGTGGGGAGTAAAGCCCGATCCTTCACGTGCCTGAGCGGAGGCCTATGCCCAGCAGTGGGACGTATATTATAAAACTGAACCGTAATATTAAGAGGCCCACAAATACGGACATTTGAATGAATCATATCAATTAGGTACCCTTTGCCTCCCAAACGTCCGGAACACGATTGTTCCGTGGTCGGGAAAGTTATTATATAATTAACATAGTAATATATTCAAATAGTGTAATTTTACAATTAACATTTATACCAATTTACATTAATTAAAAGAGATTGGAGATGATTACCGACTTTTAGTTACCATGGGTGAGTTTTACTAGTATAAGTTTCTTGTAAGTACAATATACTTATGTAACAATTATAAAATGACCAACCCTGTGGAAAATCGGCGAAATAACTTTATAGTGTCTGCGTAAATAATCGCATAACGTAATATAATTTAAATAACATTATTGATATTATTAAAATATGTAATTGGAACGTAATGTTAACGCGTATCAAATTGATGTTGACAAAATATTCTTGAAGAACGTTCCTCGTCGCCAAATAACAAAAATTCGGGAGTTTATATGTCTACATATATTCAGTATGTTTTTACACACGTTTATTAATATTAATAAATATTTTATTATATACCAAGTGCAAAATTAATGATCTTTCATAGGCATTTGTTACAAAAGCATGTCGATGTCGGCCGTTTAGAAATATCTATTAAACAGTGGTCCATTTAGCATACGTTGTTTTAATTGTTTCGAATTCCCTGTATTTAAATAAGTAACTAGTTTCTTTGTATACAGCATGATTGTTCGAGTGATGGTGGAAAGGGTGCTGATAAGCTAGCGCAGAAGGTCAGTTGAGTGTCAGTTATGTATGTATAACGCGGTGGCGGTGACGGTGACGGTGGTGGCTGGTGGCGGTGACATTAACTTAATTTTAGTTACTTTCACAATAAACTACAATTTATTCATACTTAGACTGAAAAAAAAAACCTCTAAGGTTTAATGCGTTCTATGCACATGCGCTATTCTCATAAGTGAAAAATACTTATAAGAAACTAAATATTTATAATCAATTAAAATATACCTACCTAAGAAAAGTAACCTTAACTTTGCCATGTGGAGGTGAAGTAATTTAAATTTAATGTAGACAGGAAATTTCTTCATTTTATTTTTAAATCAATACGAACAGTATGCAAACAATTTTAAATAATCGCCTATCTGAATACCGATGTGGTCGGGCAGAGGATACAGGATCCTGGGCCGACCACACATCATATTTTAAGTGCTATTTAGTGCTACCAACCAATCCCATAAATTTACGCCGCATAGTAACGAATGTAGGTGTAGTATGACTCAGGGTTCCGTCCATAACAATAGGCCGACTTGGGTCTTTTTTGGAAATATGTATTATGGATATGAACATTTGATCCGTTGCTTTGCGATTCGATTCGCCTCGGTCTACCCTAAACAATTTTTTTTATTTGACTATCGTGTCTATGTGATCCAATGGACGCCTTATTACGTCTTTTTGATGCAAGGATCCCTAAAAATAAATTGGAGACATTAATATCGTCGCAAATGGGAGCTTTTGTTCCACTCCACAGTAACAATGTAATATTTATAACTTGTACGAGGAAACGGATGTAGTTAGTAAATTATTTAATCTAGGTACAGTCACGCCTGAAAATATGAATACATATAATGTGACAAAAATATGTAGCCACGACTATTACCGAGGCGTAAAGTTTGGATACATATTTTTGTCACATTAAATGTATACATATTTTCAGACGTGACCGTACATAGTTTTCCCTCAATGTTTTACGCCTTCACGTAAGCAAGCATTGTTGACTGCGAACACCTAATTACGTCGGCAGAACAAATGCTTCACGTGCATAACCAATGGAACTTAATTAGTGCAAAATTGTGAATTAAATATGCCGCTCATATTGAAGTAATACAAAGTATTCCCTGGCCTCTTTCACCACGCTTACATGCGACAATTGTCGCTTACTGGCGCAATAGGCGTACCTAGGCTACGATAACCCCAAAGATAAACCATCATAACGGCTGTAGGTATGCCAGTTCTCCAAATAGGTACTACTTTCGTGAAGAGAGCTGTCAAGATTAGACCTACATTCTGCATGGGGACGACTTGCAACAATGGGGTTGGCCGGTCGACGGTATTTACGGATGGCGCCAGCATAGGTTGCACCTGAGGTTGTTGCGGTCCGGTCAATTTAATCCTACCGATAGTGTCAGATTCTGTTTTTTTGGAATTATCTGCCGTGGATTCTAGTCCGAACAAACAGAACTAGTGACAGGTACAACATTGAGCTTTATGGGTAGGTACAACCTATGCTGGCGGAACCCGGCGAAACTTTTGACTGTTGCCTTTGTCGAGAAAAATACTTATGTTAAAGTTTATGAACCTTAATATCTGTACGTTATTTTTCGTTAAGCTTGGTGATAATGGGAATATTCACGCTGTCTGTAACTGTATCTTAGTTGCACCGACACGCTTGCACTCAAACCAACACTAACCCAGGTGCTTTATATTGTCATTTTCTGTTAACCTGCTGCTTATTTTTGAAAAGCCAAAAAAAAATATTTTTACAATTAAAATATTTCCGTTCCTTCGCGGGCACCGTGTATGCGCTCCCTACGAAAATGAAGAGACGCGGTGTTGAAATGTAATTTGTCAGTCTTCTGTAGGTACCTTTTTAGTCCTACATAAATGTACCTATATATTAACTAGGCGACGATATTATGTTTATAACTATAGTAGAGTAGATAAATAAATACTTGAAAACATCCCTAACTCAGAAACAAATACTCGTATCCGTGATAAGCAATTAAGCACACAAGTAAATGTTCTGCACGGTTAGCACAAGTGTGCAGTATCTCGCGGGCGAAATAGCCATCTGTTACTTTCTAACGTATTCATCGGAAAGTGAAGATGTCTATCTATCGCCCGCGACATACTGTCGCTGCACACTTGTGCTAACCGTGCTGATAGGTGTACAGAACAGAAGGTACAGTCCGCGTTATAAGTGTATTGAACATTTTTTTTGTTAACCTACTTGTTTTTGTACTATTATAAGCTACGTGCATGCAAAATGTTATGCTTTATTCCGGATGGGACCGGATTTTTTATTCAGTTAGGGCTGGGACTACATGGAGCCGCTTTAACAGTTAGGTTAGGTTAGGCGTCTACGTGTCACTAATAAAAACATTAGACCCACATATGGAAAATCGCACTTCGCTATAGATACCTCTTACAGTTAGATAAATATTATAGTGTAAAATAACTGTTATGATTTATAATTATAACTAAATTGTCATATAAATATGCTTACAATAAGTTAATAATTGCCATACCCTACTGGGGTCCATGAGACACTATTTTAATTGTAACAACTTGTATTTTACCATGGTGCAATAAAAGATATTATGATTATGATTATGATTAAAAATAATTTAATATTGTGGAACAATCCTACACAAATCAACCTAGATCCACAGTAAGCTCAATATGGCTTGTATTTTGAGTATAATTAAGTGTGCCATACTATCTTCAATAAGGAAGGCCGCACAAACATCTGACACCAACTTATTTGTAGGGGTGGTAGGGTCATATGCTATAAAAACGTGTTATATTTTTTTCAGCCTTCGTTGTGTACTTAGGTGATACGTTGGGGAGACCAGGGATGAACGTAACAATTTTCGGTTTTTGGTATTTTTTCTTATTGGCTACTAGTTGTGGAATATTGCACCATTATGTGCAATACATACATCTTTCTTGTACCTTTTGGCATCAAAAGAAACGTTATAAACACAATAGTTTTTATCAAAGAATGGCTTTCAGTGAAGGATGGAATTTGTTACAACCACCCCTATCCCTGAGGTTGGTTGTAACAGTGCATAGCGATAATTGAAACAAAGTAAATAATGACAAAATAAGCAATATATTTATTAGGAAGCTGTACTTTCATTAAGTAATTAAATATCTCGGTAAACAAACATTAACAATTTTAAACTTTTTAAAATTATTATTTTTTACATGAATGCAATCCAGTTTCTATCATATTCTAAATAACATATGACTATATGCTTAGACATACATTCATAGTTGCAGTACTTGCAGTTTTTTTATTGTACTTAGCTTCCATTAACACTCAACAAATGATTTATATGGTTGTTGTTACTATCATCCTTTGGTACCCAATTTCCAGAAACGAACATATTCATGGCAAAAAAAAACAAAGCATTAATTATTAACCCACAAACTGCACACGGATACTCAATTTACAACATCCATACAAAACACAAATATGCTTAGACATACATTCAAAGTTGCAGTTTTTTTATTGTACTTAGCTTCCATTACACTCAACAAATGATTTATATGGTTGTTGTTACTATCATCCTTTGGTACCGAATTTCCAGAATCGGACGAATTCATGGCAAAAAATACAAAGCATTAATTATCAACCCACAAACTGTACACGGATACCCAATTTACAACATCCATACAAAAGACAAACTAAATCATTTATTAGTTAAGGTCAAGGATCGAAAAATAATCGTAAAAAACTGACTTGATGTATTTTTTCGGGACCATAGCACTACAACCTAAACTTGCTAGCAACGCGTCGCGGGGGTAAATTGAGTTTGGGGCGAGTCGATTCCTCCCAAGAGTATTCATTCATAACGGATTTGTTATACTCATCCCCCGTTACTTTTGTACCCGGTCTCCCCTACCTACTAGGCGATGATCGGGTCAGTGAATAAACGAAGCAGTCACGCAGTCGCAGTTCTCGGAAGATTGGCCACATCGACTCTAAACGTCGCCAACATAAATAAGACCATGAATACATACTTAGCCTTATTTGTCGAAATATTCTTTTCACACCACCAACTAGTATACGGGCTTTTTCTTCCCTGCTAGGTGGGAACAAAGTGGCACTTTTCTGTTCTAAGACATTAGTATACTTTCAGCCAGTTTGTCATTTAAAAAAAAATCTTATTGAATTAATCGACTCATTTTAATCGGAAAGCACACAAAGTTACAATAAATATGATTCAACTATAACATTTTTTGTTTTCCTCTAAGGTGGTGTGAAAAGCAGTATGTGTCACATAGGAGCAAAACTATTTTCACCTTGGGTGTTAACACTTGAATCCCTCACTATGCTCAGGAGTGTACTTTAGAATCCTTCGCTACACTCGGGATTCTCTTATAGACTCCATCGCTTCGTTTGGGATTCAATACACGCCCTCACCGTAAATATTTCATTTTGCTCCCTTGTTACACAATGTAGTATTGTTGATTTTGTGACTTTATTAAACGCGACATTGTCTTTTCGTCGATCTGTCTGTCACAATCACAAACAGAGGCCGACTCGATCTGTCTGTCACAATCACAAACAGAGGCTGACTATATAGTATAGAACAAAGAAACAAAAGGTTCTAAACATGAGCGGAAACTTATAAGAGTTTCATGGTTCATTTAAATAACTACGAGTAGTCATGATTAATTTAATACCCTCTTTCATTTTCAGGTACATGCCATAATTAATCGGATCCCGACGATGACGTAGCTCAAGCATCACTACGCCCAGTTTTAATCTCAACCTCAACCTTATATTATAATATTGATATACATATAATGTACGCTATAGGCATATGAAACTAGCGACTTAATATTAACCTTTTGAACGTCAAGCATCGGGCGGACAAACCGTGCCCTCAGCGCCAGCGCGCGCGAGCGCACAAGGCAAACCGGTTATATTTTTGACGTGATATCACGTCCTGGTGCTGAGGGCACGACTATCCGTGCACGTGATTTGACGGCTTTGGCGGTCAAAGGGTTAACACGAAACAAAAGATTTACTAATAGTGTGAATTTGATCGTATTTTAATAATAAGTTCCCTAATTAATGCGGCTTTGTTGATATGATAGCGCTTTTACTGTTTACAATTCAATTAAGTTAGATTAGGTTTACCTATACTTTTTAGCAAATGAAAGTAGCTACCTATCTACTGTATCGCACTGTTTATTTCCGCATGTTAAGGCAGTGATTTATATCCAAGTCGTCCTTATGGCGTAACATTGTGCATGTCGTTAAATAATGTGTTTAGTTACTGTAATGGTACTCAAATTGTAATAATTTAATACTTATTTACTACCTACAGTACTCGTCCATAATGCCATGTATATTGAATAAAAGGCTTACAAATTACTGATTAATAACAGTGTTTTTTTTTAAGTTTCTACGAGTATAGGTATCCTACCCAACCCAAGAAAAGTAACACATAAGTAGGTGTAAAATAATTAAAATGTACAGTCCGTAGCAGAAATAGGTTAGCGGTTTAATTGAAGTGTTCAAAATGAGGTTCACACATTCTAACACCTTAATAATAAAGTCGTACCAAAATCAGTTTGAACTGCTGCTTGCCCACCTAATTAAAATACAAATTAAAAGAGAGTTGAGTTGCAGAGTTGCTAAGGCGCGAGGTAACTCTGTAAACAACGACAAATTATTATTTAGAAATATATCAATTTTACTAGATAGACAGGGCACAAAATTTCAAAATCGCTCTCCTTTTCGATGCGACAGGCAAACGATATTACTTTTGGGCAATCGGGCTTTTTACCTGGTTTAGACTTATAGTGCCCCTTGTATACAAAATAAAGCCGCAAATCGATGTACAGTTTAGCCGTTTGGCACACATATACTAGAGGCCAAAACAAAATTTTTGATCCGCAGTTCTTTAAAAAATTTCCCTTAGGAGGGGGGTGCTGATTCATCATTTTTTTTGTATGAGAAAAAAAAAATTTTTTTCAAAAACCTATCGTGTGTGGTATCATATGGAAGGGCTAATAGAGGCGGTTCTAAAAATATACCACATCATTACATTTCAGCCGTTTTTTTTTTATTAAAACAAAAATAATTTTCAAAACATACCAAGTTTGGGCTCCTCCAGGTACGATATGGCTGATTATCTTTTTGTACAATATATCACAAATTATACTTGATACCCTCATATCTAACCCAAGACAGCAATTTTGAAAATAACTTCATTTAGTATTTTTTTTTAATTTTTCAAAATTATCAAGTAACGCAGTACAAAATGTACTGAAGTAGAACTCTAGTAGAACTCTACTTCAGTACATTTTGTACTGCGTTATTTTGTAATATTGAAAAATAAAAAATAAATACTTAATGAAGTTATTTTCAAAATTGCTTTCTTGGGGTTAGATATGAGGGTATCAAGTATCATTTGTGATATATTGTACAAAAAAAAATCTGCCATATCGTATCTGGAGGAGCCCAAACTTGGTATGTTTTGAAAATTAATTTTGTTATAATAATAAAAAAATGGCTGGAATGTAATGATGTGGTATATTTTTAGAACCGCCTCTATTAGCCCTTTCATATGATACCACACACGATAGGTTTTTAAAAAAAAATTTTTTTTTCCTCATACAAAAAAAATGATGAATCAGCACCCCCCTCCTAAGGGAATTTTTTTAAAGAACTGCGGATCAAAAATTTTGTTTTGGCCTCTAGTATATGTGTGCCAAACGGCTAAACTGTACATCGATTTGCGGCTTTATTTTGTATACAAGGGGCACTATAAGTCTAAACCAGGTAAAAAGCCCGATTGCCCAAAAGTAATATCGTTTGCCTGTCGCATCGAAAAGGAGAGCGATTTTGAAATTTTGTGCCCTGTCTATCTAGTAAAATTGATATATTTCTAAATAATAATTTGTCGTTGTTTACAGAGTTACCTCGCGCCTTAGCAACTCTGCAACTCAACTCTCTTTTAATTTGTATTTTAATTAGGTGGGCAAGCAGCAGTTCAAACTGATTTTGGTACGACTTTATTATTAAGGTGTTAGAATTTTGTTTTGACCTCTAGTATGTGTGTGCCAAATGGCTAAACTGTACATCGATTTGCGGTATCTCTGTAAAATTAGACTCGTGCAGGGTCGACTATTAGCTGTATCCGAATTGCCGGTTGCCTTCAAAGAAAATTTGACCGGAAGTGAGATATTCAAGATGGCGGCCAAAAAAAATACCCATTTTTTACTGTTTCTTAAATAAATCGTAAACCGTGACGCCTACCAAAAAATGTTCTTCTACTAAGTAATCCACATAAAATTTTCTATTAAAAAGGTTCTATACAGTTTTTTGCTGGGATCAAAGTTTAATGAGATATCGAGGGTATAAGACAGCCATTAAACATATAGACTAATTAGCTTTTTCCCGCGACTTTGTCTGCGTGGGATTAACATTCGCCATAATAAATTTATGAAACACCTTAGTGAAATCTTATAGCAAATATAAATTTAACGTATATACTTTTTTACGTCTACAGTGAGCAACAATTGCATACAAAGTTTCACCCCCCTTTTCACCCCTTAAGAAGATGATTTCAGGGATAAAAACTATTTTATGTCCTTTTCCTGAGCTGGAAGTGCCACATTGACGAGTTGTGCAAAAGATTGAGTAGTGCCATCTTCGCTCTCAAAAAACTACAACCCCTTCTACAGCGAAAATCACTGAAAGATGTATACTTCTCCCACTTTCACTCCCTATTATCATATGGTACATTGATTTGGGGAAATTCTACCAACGCCAAGCGAGCCTTGATACTCCAAAAGCGTGCCATTCGAGCAGTGGCCGGAGTCCATATTCGACATCCATGTAGAAAACTGTACAAACAAAATGGCATTATGACGCACTACTCACTTTACTTATTTCAAGTACTGATGTTTGTACGCAAAAATTTACCTATGTTCAAACGAGTCAAGGTTACGAATATACAAATCCGATCTACCGGGAGACTAAGGGCAGTGCCGCGTCACAAGGCACTTTCACTCAAAAATCCGAGGGTAATTGGACCAACTTTTTATGAGCGTCTACCTACAGAGTTGCGAACTGAACCATCTGACGAAGCATTTGAACGCCGATTGAGAGACTTTTTATTGGAAAATCCATTATATTCTGTGAATGAATATATGATTTTAACATCCAATATTATAAATTAATTTTGAATTAGTATATCTATGAAATTGTATTATTATTCTTTATTTATTTTCATTCTTAAGTTAGGTTGTTTTATAATATTTTTACAAAAGTAAAATACAAAAATTCGTCAAAAACATACAAAAACAATAAAAACATTATAAAAAACCTAACCTAGGGTGCCGCCGGCAACGGAGCAAGGCCCAGGCTGCCGGTGGTTAGGGCCGCAGAGTGAGGAACCTTCGGACTATGCGCGCCGTGTCCAGAATTACCGCCTTCTGTATCTGACCCTTGATCCAACCACAACCCCGTAGCGAAAGTCTCTCAAGATGTTGGTTGGTTGTAGTTTAATTGTATTTATTATTATATATCAAATTGACATAATTATGTATTTTCAATCTGAAATTTTGCGAAATTTAAATGTAATCAATCTACAATATATGTTTATTTACACTACTTTGACGATCATAATATAAATTTGTATAAATTAGGCTAAGACCATTTGTACTATAATTTATTATTATGAAATAAATAAATCTAAATCTATTATAGCGAATGTTAATCCCACGCAGACGAAGTCGCGGGAATAGGGTAATTAGTCTATATTTTTAAGGTCTATCTTATACCCTCGATATCTCATTAAACTTTGATCCCAGCAAAAAATTGTATAGAACCTTTTTTATAGAGAATTTTATGTGAATTATTTAAGTAAAAGAACATTTTTTGGTAGGGGTCACGGTTTACGAGTTATTTAAGAAAAAGTAAAAAATGGGTAATTTTTTTGGCCGCCATCTTGAATATCTCACTTCCGGACAAATTTTCTTTGAAGGCAACCGGCGATTCGGATACAGCAGGGTCTAAATCAGGTAAAAAGCCCGGTTGCCCAAAAGTAATATCGTTTGCTTCTCGACATGGATTTTTTGAAAAATGGAACTAGACTAAGAGTACTTATATGTAAATACGGGCTTAAGTTAAGGTGTAGTAAATAAAACCAAGATATGATCTGCAATTTTTAATTAATATACACGAATTAAAACCACTTTACACATAAGTTTTGTTATTTTTTTATCCACACCAAACATAACTCGATTTCTATTGTGCCATTGCCACTCAAAGTGCCTTTCTTTCATATTCTTATGAAATATTTTTTAATATTTCTAGCCGACTTTTAAGCAAACATTACATCACACTGCTTAAAGAACATCGTATTGGGGATTTCATAAAAATACGACAGATCTGAAAGTTAATGCTGAATATTGAACCGTTTTGCTAAGACACTTAGCTATTTAGTCTTATTTTATGTGTAGGTATCAGTGGCGGCGCGTCCATAGAACACGATTCCCGTCGGCTTACCTAATTTTCGCACCTGAGCAGTATTCCCACAGCTCATGAAGAAATTTTAAACCAAATTAAGCATCGGCTTGCCTAAGAAAATTTTTGACTCGCCGCCACTGGACTAGTATGCAAAAATAAATTATTTCTGTTTAAATGAAACACTTCGTCTATGTTAAAAAGTACTTCTAAATATACCTATAAACTAATATTGTACTTGAAATAGTTGAAATATCAGAATTAGGCGTCAATGTAAAAGAAGTGTCATAAATGAATAAGCCATTTTGCAATATAACCTGTCAGTGTGATGTCTGCTTTACATTAAATAATTAAGTAATAAAATGCTACAAAATAATATTTATGAAAATAAAGACATAAATGCAGTTTTTGTGCCATAGTTACTTCCAAACAATTCACATGGCAACATCAATGTCAGCCCACATTTAATATATTTAGAATCATGTCACGCTTAAAATCTAATTAAGACTTAAAACATTTATAATATTAAAAAACAATACAAAAAATATGGCACCGGCATCAAAAAAAGTTCGAATACCGGCTTCGAGGTAAATAAAACATTCTTAAATAAAATAATATACAGCTATAAAGTTAACATGACACCTACATCTTTAAACCTGGTACAGGTATCAGTTGCGACATTTTAATACCTAAAAAGATCTCATTACGAGGATTTCGAAATTGTTCAGATCTTTTATCTCTGCTGCTAGAGAAATTAGTGTACTTGTCACACAGATGTATTATTACAAGACCTGTGCTTCAACGAGTAAGGCAGTAGCCGTTGCCCGACAGGGTCGTCACTGGCGAGCTTCAAAATGGCCGTATCCTGTACAATCGGCACTTGCGTAGTAAAGGTTGACTAACACAGTCTTAACAACTACTTAACTGCAGGGTTGACAACTATACGTTTAAATCACTAATCGAGATTAGAAATCATTAGTAACCCGATAAAATGTATGTGGATCGCAGTGCCTCAAAATTTTATTCCAAGATTATACTATGTAATACGTTTTTCCTGACCACTGACCTAAATATTACAGTAATAATCCCGCAGCAGCAAAATAAAGTTGATAAAAGTGATGCTTAATGCTTATATATAACAATATACAATTTTAATACACTAGGTGAGGCCGAATCAGGTATTACGTTGACGCAAAAAATAAGACATGATTTAAAGCAGTACGCAGGTTTGCCTTGTTCTTGTTACATACTGTGTAGAAAATATTGATTATATTAAAAAAGTACATCAATACCTACGAGTGTACTAAATTTTACATCTAGGATTTCTAAACTCCTTCTTGTTGAACACGAAATATTTAGATATACCTTAACGACAGTTTTAGCTAAATAAAAAAATATAGGTTTAGTTTTTTTGTATAACAATAATTATCATGTAATTTTCTACTTTGGGAAAATTTAGGCGATTGGTCAAACATTTTAAAAGTTACGCTAGGACAAACAGCTTGCGGAGCTTCCTCTAGAAGTAAACCTGTTCAAGATCTGTGAGACTGCTCGCCCGCGCCGCGCCGCGCTCGCGCACCTCTCGCGCCGCGCGATCAATCTACATTACATATCGACCTTTTCTCTATACTGACCATATTTATAAACATACATTTTAAACTACGTCTCTCACTTGGGACCAAAGTTCGCTAGATTTTTTGAATTAACTATAGTTTATATTACAGTTTTGTTATGAGACAGTCATCAGTTATAGATAACAATAGAATATTGTATACCAGAATAGAAGAATACATCTTATTATTTGACAGCACGTTCACGAGTAATGTGCCCATATGTCTATTGTTATAGAGTCTCATCGTTAAATAAGAACGGTAACAGACGAGTTTCTCAAATATCCAAAAACAAGACAGTGGCACTTAGGTACAATAAATTCTCTGATACTTGAATAGCTAGTAATAAAATATAAGGTAATCATAAAACAAATAGAATACATAGAACATGTATGCTTGCCGCTGTTGACTACTAACGCCTGCCGTTGTTGCGCGTCGACCCCGGCACCTTTACATAGCGCGCACACCCTGCGAACAACCATCATACTTCATTCTTCTAATATATTTTAAACATTTTCTAACTTGCCCGAATTTACTACTAATGGTCTCTTCGCTCACAATTTTGAAATCTCAAAAAACTATACTAGTATATGAAAATGAATGAAAATGAAAATGAAAAATGTTTATTGGTTACAATATTGTGTACAACAAATAAGGGTTGGAATCTCCCAGTAAGTGAAGTTATACTTGTGGCAGGAGATCCCGCTCTTCTTAACAAAGTTATGTTCATAGTAACCGAAAATATACATAAATGACAACATATCATTAAACTAAATTTAAATTTACATTGTTTAAGAATATATTAAACTAAGGTGTGCGTGCGTGTGTGTGTGTGTGTGTGTGTGTGTGTGTGTGTGTGTGTGTGTGTGTGTGTGTGTGTGTGTGTGTGTGTGTGTGTGTGTGTGTGTGTGTGTGTGTGTGTTTGTTTGCTTTTGTGTGTGTATATATACATATAGTACATACCTTTGTATTTAAATTTTTATTTTCTATTTTTGTAAAAGTGCTTCTGTTTCCTCATAGTCTAATTTTGTTATCCATTTAACTATTTCTTTCTTACAACTATAAAATTCCAATATACGGGTATTTACCTAACTGATTGGACTCAAATAGAAATAAAAGTGAAGGCTACAGGGACAAAATTAGTTTTGGGTATTATCGCATCAATACTAATGCAAGCAATTAGAATGAATAAGGTCATATCGATTGAGTATTTGTTACTTATGTTAGAAACGTATGTATTATATAAAAATGTAGTTTCTCTAATGTTAAATTCAAAGTATTTGCCAGGCACCGAAAATTATTTTGACCCCACGTTATGACGTTATTCATACTTGTGTTGGTACCGACGTAACGTACTCGCTTTTGATGCTGTTGCAGTCTCTAACTCAAATGAAGATAAAACCCACAGATCATAAATGATGTTTTTTAGCCGCCATTAGCCGTGTCTACACCAGGCGCACCACCTCGCGAGGAAATTGCCGCGCGCAGCAGCTCGGCTAGTCTGGACGAGCCTCGGCCGAGACAAACGCACGCGCGGCCGCAATGCCTCGGGCGAGGCACGTCCACACTAGCCGAGCTGCCGCGCGCGGCAATTTTCTCGCGAGGCGGTGCGCCTGGTGTGAACGCGGCTATTGAGGAATCATTTCGGACGTTGAAGTGTAGGTCTAGAGACCCTGTACCATATACTACGGATTAAACAATAACCAGTGAGCTGTTTGTTTAGTTTAATTGCGATTCCGACGCCATTTTGCGCAGACCTTTGCGCGGCTATCCTCATTAACCGATAAACGAAAAGATAACCTTATTATGAACCTTACTTGGCCATTTTCGTCGAATTTTGTTTAAGTAGATATCTAGATATAGTACGATTCCTTGAACTCAATAATTCCGCATCCAACCACATCAAATACTTTCCAAGAAGTCTAAAATACCATTGTTAGCATACTACACACACATAAATACATATTAGGACACATAAAATATTAAGCATTAATCAGTATTTGGCTGGTTAAATACACCACAATATAACTGGAGAACAAATCAATTCATTATAATTTTTTTTTTTGAAGTGAAAACTTCTTTAGCCGCGTTGGTCATTTTTTGGTAGAGGGAAATCTTATGAGTTCGCGTCACCGACACCGTCACGCCAAAACAAAAACGCATCACAAGGTTTTCCTTGGGTTGAAAGGCTCGTTCGATATTTAAACTTATATAACTGTTCAAATAAAGTTTAATAAGTAATCTTTTTCTCTTATGCTTTAGTAGGTATATTAATCAATTTAATCATAGAAAATCACCATTGTAAATTGACTGTCCTATATAAACCTTACGTCAGTCTGTGGTCTAAAAACTGTTAAAGGTACGCCTACCAATTAATTATGCCGTAATCTCGCAGGGTCTGTTTAGTGGACTATTTGGTTCTCAGTTTCTAGTTAGCTATAGTTTCTGAAAAAAGGCTGGGACAGAGCCGTAATTTTAGTATGAAAAATTGCATTTTCAAATGGGTTAAATAGGCTATTGCACGTAAAATGAAGTCAAAATCAGTCATCGTCCTAATTTTTTGCAAGCTTTCTATTGGTAGGTACCCCACACGTGTCATTCTATATAGTATAGTATAATTGTTACTCGGAGTGTCAGTAGATGTGAAAACCAGATTAATGTTGATCATTTTAATTTAAACATTATGAAATTTCAAATTTTAATACTAAAAGTTTTAAGTTTTCACTTCTATCGGCAGTCCGCGCCCTATAACTGCCAATTTTTTTTGCCATTTCTGCGCTTCGGGAACTTCGGTAGTGTTTTCCTTTGTACAGTCGCCATCAGATATATCGGAGCGGCTTAGGTACTCACAAATATCTGAACAACGCCTCTATTGTCAAGACGCTAAAGTGCATGTTCAGATATCTTTGAGTACCCTGGCTGCTCCGATATATTTGATGGCGACTGTACAAAGTATATCTATTTAAGTTTTTTTAATTATTTAATTCCACATACATTAATCTAAGACCAAACGCGGCTTGTAATCGAATCGGAGCTGTAAATAAAGTCTCTTGTTGAAGGGTGTCTGGAAGAGATCGCTTTTTAGTCAAAAATAAAACTTATAGTTTTGTCGTGTCCGTCTATCCGTCCATGTCACAGCCACAGCCATCTTACTCGTCTACTATAAATACTATATTGATGAAGTTTTGTATATATATGTAACTATATACAGGAAACTAACGTCACACTAAAATTAACGTCAAGATTTTAAAACAGCAAATTTGGCCCGACTGAAAATGATTTATTTCGAGACTTTGGCAAAATTACTACATTACGCTTATTTTAGTTATAAAAGTGCAAATATTTCGAAAAATATGCCAGTTTCACTAGCGCCAAATTTGCTTAATCTACTTACATGTGTTCTATCAGCCTTTTAAGTCTTGACGTTGGTTTTACGGACGCCAGTATACATTGCAATGGAACGAGATAAGTCTAGATCTAGAAGAAACACATTTACTTTAGGCAGTCTAGCCCAGTCGGCACTTGCTTCATTTGTTTAATGTTTTAATTTAAGTTCTATTTTATTTTTAAAACTTGTTTGTAAGTTGCTTATGTTATGTTGATCAGTACGTTAATTAAGTATTTCAGATTTAAATTTAATACATACATGCATCCTCTATAGTACATATACTTACTGTAGAAATATATAGGTTGTCTACATATTAGAATCTAGCTAGTGAACACGAGATTTATAAATCTATAAAATTTATACATATGCACTAATGTAGTAAAGTTTTCTGAGGTTGAATTACCATACGAAGTCATTATAATTATCTTATACTACAAGACATGCTCTGTAAGCTTTAAGTAACTTAATGAGATGACATGAAATAATAACAAACAAATGACGAAGCGTTTATAAGCCTTAATCAGAAGATTCTACGTTTTTATAAATTAAATTAAATGGAAAGTTAATCTGTAACGTATTATCACGCTTCGGCATTGGGATGTACAGCCAGCACTTGAAAATATAGAGCATACATAAAACCTTGTCATTTGGTACAAACAGAATTGAGTAATCGGGACCTAGTCTAAGAAATAAACTTGCTCCTTCGCTTTGTTTATTAAGTAGTGCATTTACGGCGCCATATGAGATGTTGACTTTTGACAACTAGTTATTGTATAACGTATATGGGACAGTACAGCGCCATCAAACAGCTCTCAAATTTGTGGCACATTTTTCTCTTAGACTGTATAATCTTCTACGGGATTAGTGGAAGCCCTCACAAAAAGGACGCCAAAGTGCAAGGTGCTCAATGTTTTCGTTGCCGGCCGTACGGGAATGTAATGCGTGCATGCCTTACCTCGATGAGCATACAAAGGTTGCGGTGACAGCGCCAGTTATCGCGCCTTCCTCGCGGAGTCGCCGCGCTGCGACGGCGTCGGCGTGGGCGCCGTCGGGGGCTCCGCGACCGCCTACCGCCACCCACAGCGGGTTAGTCACAGAAGCGACAGTTAGTGCGAAACGCTTCAGTGCTCGTTTAACTATTTTTATTCATTATCCTTTCAGAAGTTAGACTCAATGTACAACATGACAAATTATTTATGACGTTTCCGTTAAAGCGGTGTTCTTGCGCCTTGGGGTTGCGACAAAGAGCCATCCGTTGAATATAAACTTTCAAAAGTTTAAAAACTCCAAAAGTAATTCCATTTTGGGTTTAAATCTTAATCGATTGTATATTTCATCTTTATGAACCAAAGTGTATACAACCGAACGATTATTTTAATGTAGCGCAGCGCGATTATATTGAGAAGCGGTTACTCTTAATGTTCTGCACACTCTTGGAAGCTCTTTGGCACCATCCCGAGGCGACACGGAACCATACATTTTACACTATAACGAGCACTAAAGCGAATAGAAAAAAGGCAATAAAGGCATGGAAATTAAATTTTTTTTGTTTATTTCTGCCGTATGACGTCAAAAAATGTAAATAAAGGATTTAAGTATGTTTTTATCCAGTAATATAAGTTAGTGAGAGTTATCACCCCAAAATCACCAATCGGACGGATTTTTATTGTTTGACGATTTCGGAGTTATATACAAATAACATATCAACACCATAATGCTAATCCGGCCGATCTCTGCTTATCACTGAGTGCCAAATAGGTGACCAATGTAAGGATAAACAATAGGTAACTAGGTAGCCCCACTGTTTCGAACGACTGACTTTATTTATAAACACGCAAACGGCTACATTAGGGCCATCGAATCAGGTAAACACGTAATAATTATAGTGCTTGTAATTCTCAAATATATGTAAGTGTATAGCTGCACTTACTCGGTGCTATGACTTGTGTGTGATATTACCGAAGCGTATCAAAAGCACGTGTAGTGTTAAATAATTGCATATTACCCATACAACGGAATTCAGCCGACACGAAACCAATAAATATTAACATCTCACGTGTCATAGGCATCAATAGGGGGTTTTCTAATATTGTTTCCATGCCTTTACATGGAAATGATAGCGACGAAGGAATACAGAATCATTATATCCAGTTCCCGTCGGTAGCTATGTCTAACCGCCAAAAATTGTGCCTTAACGAATAGAAAGAATATCGACATCAATTAAAGCATATTATATGTACATGTCAGTAAGTGAGGGCACAACTATTGACAGCCAGACCCACAGGCAGGATGAGATGAGTGTGCGTCGTGCGCCCAGCGACGTACGTTGGTTAGTAGCGTAGCGACGGTGGTGCACACAAACAACCAGTATAAACAAATGTGTCGGGAACGCTAGAGGGCCGCTATTGTGTCAAGAACTACTAAGTTATAGTAATAAATATAGGAAAATTGTATTTTAGTGAACAACAAGAGGTTAAGAGTAATTAGTAGATAACCGTGCTCATACTTTTTCTAGACTACCTTTATTAAACTATTAGTAGACCTAGAAGAGTATAAAATATATTTCCTTTATTTAAGATTAGAAAAATCGTGCGATTTTTGGGAATACAATTTTAAAATTTGCATTTTTTTCCTTATACGGCTGAAAAATAAACATACGACATGGTCGAAATCTACTGTTACTTTTCTAATCCTAAAAAAGGGGTTGAATAAAGCAGTTGTGAAAATAATATAATTAATATGTCTAAAGTTTTGTGACATTCTAACTCGTAAGAGTAACTAGATCTAAAGTGAGAGAAGAATTAATGTTCTCAATAAAACAGAAGTGGACTTAATATAATGCAAAGTGATAAGTAATATATGATGTAATGAAGTGAAAACATGTAGATGAGGTACATTAATATCGGAATAACGAGGCCAAGACACGTTTAAGTATTCATAAACAAAGTTACGTGATAAGAGAAATGGTTGCGTGTTAAATAGGTATAAGATTCATTTGGAATGTTCCATACATATGTAACTTAAATAAGCTACAGTTATTTTGTAGTGAGCAAATTAATCGGCATCGAAAACTCGTTCAGCACGGTGTACATAATTAAACGCATTTCACGTCTGCTGTGTGTGATACAGTACAGTACCGCGATAATGAATTACAGGGCCTTGCACGGTTGTTAAATTAGGTAAACTGATAAGGGAAATGTAGTACACCAGTATTTAGTTTTTATTAAATTTGGTGTTGGTGGTGTTGCGTTATAAACTCTTCGTAAAACATGTATACGTGCATCAAGTCACGGACTAAGTAAATGACAATATATATTCCATTGTGCTGAACGTGTAATGATTTATGAATACCTCCGTAGGTGATCTTTTAGCAGAATATACTTGAACATGAGTGCAGCGGAAAGGCCCACACTTGTAAAATACAATAAATCTGACTGTGTTTAAACGACCAAGCGCCACGGTTGGTTTTCATGTAATTGAACTTTAGAGCGTTATCACACTTGCGATTTGCGAGCGAGTTTTATATGAGAGCGAACACTTTTGTATAAAAATCGCTTTCAAATCGCTCAAGTGTGAGAAGGCCCTTAAGGGCCGAGCCACACCGCTTACATGTCGTGCGCGTGCGTGTACAGAATGACATGTCTTATTGGAATTCTTATTTTACAACGCAGTGGAACGTGCACGTCATCGCACACGCAGTCGTTGTGGCTCGGCCTTCGGGAATAAGGGAGTTCTTTTATTATGACGACGAGATAAAGAGAAAAGTATGATATATGAGACTAAAAAAGCCCTCCACCTCGTTAAAAGTACTCACATAATTACTGATACTAGAGAGTTATTGCAAACGACATCCTCTTTGCACCTCGTTCTGGCCATTTTAATGCAGTTTTGCATGTCTCCCTTGTCATATATAGTTAGCAGCAGAAGTGAGGGGTTCAAAATTAGCTGGACACGACTTTATTGTTAAGGGAATAAGATCGCGTCAAGTTAATTTGGCCCCACCCGGTAGTCGTTACGTGATAGTCATACACCTAGCGAAGTACCTAGGGACTGACCTTGGAGATGTCGACGCCGGTGACGCCCTTGACCAGCTCGGGGATGCACTGCACGATGCTGAGCACCTCGCCGGTGAGCTTGGCCGCGCCCACCTCGCCGCCGCCGCAAGACACCATCGTCACCTTGCGCGCCTGCGACAGCGGAGCCGCCACCTCGGCTGCCACCTGTGCCCAGCGATTATTACATATGGATACTTATACATATACCCTAACATAATGAGCAACAAAATTCTTACAATTTTAATTGAAGACCTAGCAATCATTCTGTTGTGCTTATCATTATTGACAATCGCCACATATTTGTCACTCTCGTTGTTAGAAAATTATAGTTTGTTTATTTTGTTGTGAGGGGAGCTAATAGCACGTCCGCATCTCGCTTGCTGGAGCGCGACTAGAGACAATTTTATTTTATTCATTGTTTGAAGTCACTCATTTTAAATGCTTCATTATAACTACTTTTAAAAAGGGGGTATTTTTCCCATGTAGGTATATTTGTTGTGCATGTATGCGCCATCATCACGGACTAACCATATATGGACAAATCATGGCGCATTCACTGCGTCTAAATATCGGGAACTCACAATAACAAATATATACATGGTAAATATCCCGTTTTTACAGAAATTGTTAGTGACCGAGTTAGCTTAAATCGTATTGAGTGCTTCACTTTTGAAACGTGTATTTGTACTTATTATACATATATGATAGCATCTAGTCACATTGTGCACTGCGGTCGTTCACGTTTTCCCCACCCTCTTCGCATATAGCGAATACTTTATCTCCATATTTTATGTTTAAATTACATGAGATAAAATACAAGGAAACAACGTGTCTAGTAAATTTGACAACACTATGAGCTCTTTTAAAATTTGGAACGATTAAATTGACTAATATTAGGCTCATTTTTGTAATTAGATGTTTTTGTGTAGGAAGGAATGGATGTATGTTAATATTTACAGCTGTAACAGAAGTTGTAAGTAGCAGTTGATAGCGAATTGTACGTTTTGAAAGAAATAGCGTGACATTACCTTGGGCAGTGTCTCCAGCATCATGTCGACCATGGCCGCCGAGCCGTACTCCTTCCAGGCCTCAGCCTTCTTCGCCATCTGCTCGGCGTCCGCCGCCGCCTTCGCTTTGATGGCGTATGCTTCGGCCTACAATATTGTACTTTGTTAAATTTATGAATAAAGGCTAACAAGCTATGGTATCAGAATCATCCTGCTAAGTACAAAAAACTCTGCATTACCTACTTAATGAGGTATACTAGAATTCTTATAAAGATTATAATTACAATTATGTATGTACACTGGTCGGTTCTTCTAATAGGGTTGCCAAATCAAATTATGAGGCACATGTTTACTTGTGGCGAATTTGAAAGCATCAATGCGTATTATGGCTCTAATTTGAAGCCCCGTGATCCTGATTTTCCATAACATTTAGCATTTAATATAGGTGTATGTGACCTAAAGGCTACAAATAAACAAAGTTCAAATTCAACTTTTAAGACCCGGAGAACTAAAAAGGTGAACAAAAATCCTACATGACCATACATCGGGATTTTCGGTGCGGGAATGATTTCGTGTATTTATAACTTTGTTTATTGTAAAATAATTACCAAACTATGAATTAAACGTAACATGACACACTCATACTCATCCGTGTAAAAGTCGGAATAATTTAAAGTCTACTGTGCACAAAAAATCAAATGTTTGGGAAACCAATATTGGCAATTAATTGAGCAAGATTGTATTTACTAGGCCTTGGTCAAGCGTCACTGATATGAAAGTATCCTAAATTACATATTTATTATGAATGTCTTAATTTCAATGAAATATAGTTATATAAATGTAATTATTTATTACATTACTTTTTTATCTTTTATAAAATAATAAGTTTTTAGTATTAGCGTGGCGGAATTTTGTGCTTAATTAGTGAAAGTCAAGAAACTAAAGACATACAATGGAAGGGATGTTTAGAAAAACAACATAACTGCTTAGAGTAGTTGACACTTTTTTAAGAACATTGTTAATCGTTTCAGGTGTCAACCAGTGTAGTCAGTTATGTTGTTTTTGTAAACATCCCTTCAATTGTTTAAAACTAATTTTTAGGTGTAACTTTAGAATTATTTTCTGTTGGGCCGACTTCGTCCAATCGTGTATCGGAATTAACAAACTTTCTTTTCTAAAACAAGTAGTAATAGCAAAAAACTGTTTAAGTAAAGTCAATTTGAAGGTCATCGGGTGTTGTCAGCCGCTTAACCGTTTGACCGCCAAACCCGTCATATCACGCTCACGGAAAGTCGTGCCGTCAGCGCCAGGACGTGATATCACGTTCAAAATATAACCGGTTTGCCTTGCACGCTCGCGCGCGCTGGTGCTGAGGGCACGAATTTTTCACGAAAGTCTATTCCGCACTTATAAAACGTTCATATAAGTGATGTATTTTCGCTAACACAATGTTGAGATATATGAGCTACCCTGACCCAGAGGAATAGAAGGCGCTGTCCTTGAGCTCTATTAATTATTATCTAACTCATTGAAGCGCTCTTGAGTAGTTTTATTACACAAGATTTTCCCTGGGTTCAAAGTGTATCTGTCGGCGGCCGATCGTAAAATCAGGCAGTTCGTAATGTTCCTGTGTAATGTTTTAACGATAGTCACATTAAACCAATGTATAAGTAGGTTAGGTTCGTTAGGTTGCTTCAGATGCCCGAAGCGCAAACTGCCCAGAAATAGGAGCCCCGCATAGCGGGATTAGCGGGGCTCCATCGACTCAGAGAACAAGTCAAAGATTTTCACGTTTCACGATATGCCTTTGCCTAATCTTACGATCGGCCGCCGACATATCCATAAGGCTCCTTAATTATAGAAGATAAGGTAACGACACGCGTATGTAGCAAGTATGTAATGTCGGATGGCACGCACCTCTCCTCGAACTTTGACGGCTTCTGCGGCCGCCTCGGCTTCCAGCACGGTCTTCAGCTTGTGCGCCTCCGCCAGCTTCTCAAGCTTGAACTTCTCGGCTTCGGCGGGCCTGGAGCAAGGAAACCACCAATTTACATTAAGCATCTACATAAAGTAAAAAAATTAAGATGTCGAAATCTTGCTAAAGAGTTCTACAATTCCGACCTCTTAAAAAATCATACCATACGCACTGAATTTATTTATATTATTTTCAAGAACGTACCTATACTTATATTACTTAACGTAAACATACAAAGGGCTGGTTCATTCCTCGTTCAGTGCATTGGCATTGCCATTCAACGAGGCAACTAACAATTCGCAAAGGCAAAGATGCATATCCGTTTACGATTTAAAAAAAAAAACAGAAATACGGTTAAAACCAGGGTAGGAAAATTTGTGGTCATCTTTGTAGCTCAGTGATCTAACGAACAAGTGTGCACACTACAGCGACTGGTAATATACCTAGACTATGAACTCGAGCTGCAAAATGACCCCACAAAAAGTCTGCCGCGAGGGGCGGTGCTTGCAAACTCTGACACGAGGCCCGTTAGTTAACAAATGGCGGTCCTATGACACGGTAGTAGTGACGTTTATGAAAAAAATCTAATAAATAATTAAAAATGCCTTCTTGCGCAGTAAAATGGTGCCAGAGTTGATCTGGTAAAAATAATAAAAAAGACGACATCACTTATCATACGTAAGTAAAGCCGAAACCACATTATTATAAATTTCTTTTACCGGATAATTTTATATGGGGATGGTGCTATGCCCACTTTTGAACAACCATTGAAATGTCTTATGATTATGTAGTATACAATTGCTTAGGAGCAGGGATCGTTGTCGGTATTATTTAAAATCAAAATAGCCGACATTTGCATTGTTGACGTGATATTCTGAAATGTAATTTAGGTAAACGTAATAAATTATTAGATTAACCAAAAAATATCCTAAAATATCAATTAGTAGCCGGAATACCGAAATTATATACCGGCTCATTTGTATAAAAATAGTACCGCTATTCAATCCAACCGGCAAGAATCGATTTTGCTTATAAAACTGAATCAGAACTTTTAAAAATAACTGGATTTGTAAAATAATTCACAGTTCCAAACTTGTTTGAACAAGCAATGTACAAAATCATCAAAATCATCTGTTGCTTTATTGGATGCAGTACAAGAAAAATAGTTTTTACTTTGTATGAAAAAAAATATAGCTCATATACGAACTCTCAAACTACATATATGTATCCCTACTATAACCCCAACAAATTTCATAAAGATCAAGAAAACGTTACTCAAGTTCAGTCTTTCAATCGTCGATCGAACTCTCAAAATCAGAAAGTCATCGAAATGCAGAGACGTCTCAGGAGCCAGAAGCTGTTTGTAAGAACTCACTTCCGACGCTCCGCTCGTTCTATAATAATACTCACTGCGTGTGCACGCTTTTCAGTTATTAAGGTATGATAGAGACGCACTCTGTGATAACATCATTTAACGCTACAGTAAAACACGATAACGTTAGTATCAGCTTATTTCCTTAAAAATAAAATTCAAACCTATCAACTAAAAAGATAAATTCGAAGATTGTTCTTTATTTTATGAGATCGTTCACAGATAGTGCGTTTCCAATGACACCGCTGTCTTGTCATTTTCAAGTGTCAGTGCTACGACGAATAACAGCAAATTATTTTGACACAGACCAATCGTATTTTAAGTAATTGCTGTAATTGAAAACAGACTAATATTTTGACGCCTTTTGATTGGTAGTGTAGTGAGCATGCGTATATCGAGTTGTTTCCCAGTTTCAGGCTGACGGTTTGTTTGAAGCTCGCCGTCCATATTTATTATCAGTTGCTGGCACACTAATGAAGAATTCGTTTCAGAACGCGTGTAACCACTCTTTGGTAAACAACCCGGGCTCGCGGAGCCTCGTAGCTATTTGTAAAACACAGCTTTCACTTTACAAAAAGCGATCGCCTCAATATTTACCTACCCGTACTTTGTCACGCTACCTTGACACTCCCTGCTGAGGTTTTCCAAGCGGACTACAGTATGAGGTACTTCAAAAAGGGGTTGGGGTTACAGGCGTCCATTGGCTACGGTAACGACTTACCATCAGGCGCGCCGTATGCTTGTTTGCCACCACCGTGGAATAAAAAAAACTACCTAACTAAGGGACAGCTAGAGCCATTCATTTTTTAATGGATAGATTGAGCCTTGTTGTAATGAGTAGCTTACCGGCGGATGGTCGCTTCGAGTTCCTTCTCGCGCCTCTGCACCTCCCACTTCTGGACGGCGATCTCTTGCGTGCGCTCCACGACCGCGATCTGCATTTGCTCCTCTTTGATTCTCTGCTTCGTTTTGGCTGCTTGTAGTTCGTAGGCCATTTCTGCTTCAGCCTGGGAAAATTAGCTAATTAGTACCTAATTAATAATATGCAATGGCTGTTTATACTGATACGCAGGAGAATCTCGGAGGAAGAGCGCGTGGCGAGGTCGATCTATCGCGCCAGTTTCCCTAGGACCGGTGCTGTTGATAGGTCAAATCTTGGACAAATGTATTCGTTGAAAACAGACGTATGGTTAAAAACAATCGTGTAAATAAATATATGTTCCAGCTAAGACCGGCGCTGCTGATGCGTTCAGGAAACCAACTCTTATATAAATAAAAATTTTAGCTCCAACATGACAGAACCGATATTCATATTGTCTACGGTTGCCGCGATAGTTATTCATGAAATAGAACAACTTTGAACCGATATTATTAAAACATAAAACCTGCTTTCAAATAAGCGTAGTTCAATCGATTCAAACATTACAGCGTTACGGTGCCGCAGACAGACACTCAAACACGCGGTCAAACCTATAACATCCCTCTTTTTGCGTCGGGGGTTAAAAATACATACATCAAATCTTGCAAAAATGTTCGTACAGTGCCATCAAAATGTACCAGAGCGGCCAGGGTACTTAAAAATATCTCAACATGCACTTTACCAGGCGTTGTTCAGATATTTGTAACCACCTTGGCCGCTCCGATATATTTGCTGGCGACTGTACCTATAAAATATAATCACACGTTACCTTCTTGGTGTGAACTTCAACGTCATAAGCAGCCTTTTTGAGTTCGAAGTCCCTCTGCGCCTTCGCGATCTCGGTGTCGTTGAGGAAGCGCGCCGCCATGCGCTGCTCCTCGGCCATGGCCTCCTTGATCCTGGCCTCGGCCTGCGCCTCCGCCTCACCGATGCGCGCGTCTCGCTTCACCTCCGCCGTGCGCGCCATGCCTAGCGCTTTCAGGTAGCCCTGGTACCGTAACATATTTAGTTAATGTTCCTAATAATATAATCATTTTCTCAAACATGCGCGTAAATGTTTCGGGCGCCGTAGTGACACTTGATATGAAAAGGATTTTCATACTACTTTGCAGGCCTAGGCCTACCGTTAGATCTCGCAGAAACTTTTGTTAAAACTGGTAGACCAATTTCTTGGCCCACTGTACAAGAGCAAATGCGCGAGTAACTGTAGAAAAATACTCAAATCACTATAGGTGTTATGGCGCCAGATCATCAGAGAGAAGCTGTTAAATGACCACGACCCTCAGTGATGAGGAAACCGATGCAAGGAGGAGGAGGGAGGTGTTACTATAATGTTTGAAGATTTCCCTCGATTTCTCCAGGTTTCCATAATCTGATACTGACCCGATGACAATTGGCCAACTGTCGAATATACCTTACAATTTCATACAAATAAATAATTTTACAAATCGGTCCAATTGGTAAGTAACTAAATCCGTCTTTTCTTAATTTTTTTCCTGTGTCTAAGATACGAGAATTTATAAGATTAATCTTACTAATACATGTTTGGACCTTTGTTAGATCTAGCAGATTTATTTACTGTCACCTGTCCCGCTGACTGTAATCAAACCTTGTATTGCAAGTTAAATGTCACCCACTTCCCCTTTTCCGATTGAGCTGAAAATTTGCACGCATGTATATAGCATGGACAATGAAATATTATGATGACATGGATCTGGTATGGTATGATGGCGGTGACCGAAGGTGGTCATAATCTCATCGTGTTTGAGTTTCTAACACACTTAAACACAAATGAGATTATGACCACACTTTTGTGTGAAAAGAACAGTTGGCGTTAAAAGCTTGTATATGTTTTGTTACGCCTAAAGCGCATTCTCTCACCCACCTGCCATCATTAAAGCAACTGAAAGCACAAATCGGTGACCTGTCCTAGAGTAGACAGACAGCCTATGGAATATAATTTAAAGTCAAATGAGTATTTTTTCTTTAGTCTCATTAAATTTCCCGACAATAATTGTATATTTTAAAGCTAAGAGTACCAACGTACTATGTAATTTGGTAAGCACATTAAGTATTTATCAAAAGGTACCATTTGGTGGGTGGCGCTTACGTTTTTATTGTTCGAATACAATTTGTACAACGTACAACGTAAGCGCCTCCCGCCAAATTTTGCTTTTTAATGTAGGCTGCCACATTTAATTCAAGAATTATCGTAAAAACGAATTATAAGGCAACGAAGACATACATTTTTTTCCTAAGCCTGAGTATATATTGATACATGACTGCTATGATATTTTATAAGTGTTATTGATAAGTAATATTAACACATGTTGGGTTCACAATTAGTTATTTGCTGGACAAAGGTCAATCTCCCCCTATTAATGTAGCACAGCCGCGTGTGTAAGTTTTAGTCGGTGCAGCACACGGCAATCAAAACCTACAAAATTAAACTGATCCCAGTAAAAAGCCGGTTCGCATTTGCAGCGATAAATCTTCTATTCCTTGAGCAATTGCTCAAGTAACTGCACTTTTTAAAACGCCAGTATCTTATAATTCGATTTTTTTCTGGGATAAGTTCTGTTTCAACAATGTGACACGACCATGCTTTTAAGTTCATTTATAAACAGACAATCAGTTGGTTATTCACTTCTCGAAGCCATATATTAATAAATATCTATATAAATATTTATTACATAGTAAACACAATTTACTTTATATTTATTAATAGATTATTAAAATCAAATTTATTTATAAATACAATAAAATACAATTAATTACATAGGTTTATGTAACACCATCTAAAAGCGATGTCGCAAATCATTTCTTGAACCAAAGTAGTGGATGTGATGTTAAAAAAGAGATACGAGGCGTATGTAAGTTATACACGGCCTGGTCCACAGTTTTAAAACTTTTAAAGCTGCTTTAGTATTGGTGGAACATCAATATAAGAACCAATGAAATGATCTTACGCGGAAATACTTCCTACTAACAAAGTAAATTATGTACTGATAATAGACTATGCTTAATTGAACTTACTCATGTATATGCTATGCATGAGTAATTTCGATGGGAGCCGCTATGATGTGGCCAATTTAGCTTAGAGTTTGCGTCGGCCGAGAAAGCAGAAGAAGGTGATTCGACTCCAGCCTTGCGCAGCAGCGTCTTATAGACCACTTTTTCTTTTGTATACTTATATGACATATACCTTTACTTAAGCAATGTCAATAATATTCATTGTCAAACAAGTGTAGTGAATTCAAGTTCAATTGCTTTAATAATATTGAGTAAAAAGGGTCAAATATATTGGGTATACTAAGTATGGGTATCTTTTAGTGTAGGAGCAAATGTTTTATAACATGGACGATGGTAGGCAAAGACAACAAAAAAATTGTACTCTGACTGCGGTGTTAATTAATAGTATTATTGTCTCAAAGCCAGAGCAGCTTAAAACTACTTATTGGGCACCATTGTACGGATAGTTGAAAGGTTCAATCTTTTGTGGCTCTTTAGCGTATGTTTGTCGAGAATTTGAAGTCTATTATTAGGCTAATTTGTCGATGTCTAATTTAATTTACCCTGTGTTTACCAACTTGTATAACCTTAATCTTTGTTTTTTATTACATTTAGATATCTTAAGCATATCAAAATATATTTCGGATTATTTAATCAGTAAGAAAGGTGTATTCGTTCGAGCAACGAGCAACGTCGATCACAGCTGTGATCCACAAGCCGGTTCCAATTTCAACCAAGAATTTCCCAGATCTTGTCACAAAATCAGAACCGCGAGCATGTTCTGCTACCATGTTGCCGAATACAGCCGCAGCAAAAGTGCACCATACATTTAGATCAATTTTGTTGAAGCACGACACGTAAATATAACATTACTGTGGTTGTTACCACAGTAATTCAGAAGTTATTTAGCATGTAGCTTAACTATTAAATTTTATTATTATTATTAGGAGCCTGTAATGGCCCACTGCTGGGCCAATGCCTCCCCCAATCCTCCCGATTCTGTGCAGCATGTAGCTTAATAAAAGAATAACCTATAAAAATTGGATTACGATATGACGTATGTGTGGTCTAAATGTGAATAAAAATGTAAGCTATGAGTAATGGAACACACACGTATTGACTCACATTGCTTATTTTAGATTATTTTATTTTATCTTCAACATAGTAATCGACATTCTTCTTGTAATACTAAATAGAGATTACATTGAAGTGCATTATCGTGTGTATAAGATGCTTATAACATTTTTGTTTATCATCCTCTATTTATTATTTATTTGTGCCTACACAATATCGCGGAATTTATTGATAAGCTTGTTAGGAAAATAGTTTGATTAATGATTATCTAAAACATTATATATTATTAAATTTATACAGTGTAAGCATATATGTATACGTATGCGATATATAATAATTATAGAAGCTCTATGACACATATATTATGAACAATGTATAAACATAGTCAAAGCAAGGCGCCAATATCACTCTCAAATAGACATACCTTAGCTTCCTTTAGCCACGATGAAATAAAAAAACAAGCTACTCAATTGTGTCCAAGTGTTACTAATTTGAAATTTAAATTGGCCGGGGAGTGCTGAGCAGAGTTTGAAACAACTACACCAAAGACGTATAATGAAATTCAATGTCGTCTAGAGATCCGTACTAGTAATAATAATATGCGTGGATTTGTGGAACCACCACTATAGTCAGACCCCGCTAACTCTGTAGCAAGTGTGGTAGACTGGTGAGCCAGCGTAATCGTCGAGCTTATGTGAAAAAACGACATTCATGATAGCAGTTCCAAATGTTGTCACTGCAAAGTGCAGGCAGAGTTAGTGTAGTCAGAACCTAACGATAAAATAAAGGCAATGCCTCCGGTTCCAATTTCAACCAAGAATTTCCCAGTTCTTGTCACAAAATCAGAACCGCGAGCATGTTCTGCTACCATGTTGCCGAATACAGCCGCAGCAAAAGTGCACCATACATTTAGATCAATTTTGTTAAAGCACGACACGTAAATATAACATTACTGTGGTTGTTACCACAGTAATTCAGAAGTTATTTAGCATGTAGCTTAACTATTAAATTTTATTATTATTATTAGGAGCCTGTAATGGCCCACTGCTGGGCCAATGCCTCCCCCAATCCTCCCGATTCTGTGCAGCATGTAGCTTAATAAAAGAATAACCTATAAAAATTGGATTACGATATGACGTATGTGTGGTCTAAATGTGAATAAAAATGTAAGGCATACCTCTTCGTCTCTGATGTCTTTGAGGGTGTAGGAAACTACTGTGATGCCCATGTTGATCAAATCACTTGAAGCCACTTCAAACACCTGGAAGTGTAATTTTTTTTTTGCTTACAACTACAATCATTAAATTAAATATTAAATGGAAATAGCATCCTAACAATCTTTTATAATTATGTTGTTTCGTAATGCCTTGTTGTCTTATTCAATGTATATATTAAATGGTACAATGCGGATAAAAGTTTTCGAATTGACATTCTTAAAATTTCCATTTGTTTAAATATAAAGCAAACCATTATAGCGATTATATGGATAAACGGATAAAGTCGAAATAACCTTTTTGGAGAACATTTTCCTGTCCTTATATATCTCCTCGACCGTCATGGAGCCCATAATAGCACGCTGGTGACCCTCCAGAGTCACGAGGGCTATGTGCTGGATCTCCTGCTCCGACTTCCCCAGAAACTGCTCGCATGCTGAAAGCAGCATCTCGGCGTTCTGCCCTTGGATTTTAACCTGGAATATTATGGTATTATACAAATTATGCATCCTAAAATGATATGTAGAATGTCGGTGAAAGGGACCGAAATTGTCAAGCGATCAATTAACGATTGAATTTAATTCAGGGACCCCATTATCAAATATTTTAAATATGTGCCAACTTTACGGGTTCTTCATAGTTAAAAACTACACAATCTCTAAAGATATTTTCGTCAGCGCTGCGTATCCGATTCCAGTGAAAAACAAATTCACGGTGCAATTTTACAGTTGGATCTTCTTATCTTGAACATGAATCATCACGATTTCAATGTCGTGCAACAATACTCACTGATGACAACAAAAAACTACGCCTATAACAGAGTTTGATAAGTACGTATAATAAGGACAATAAAAACTGGCCACATTGTATAGAAATATCCATACAAATACTTTTCGACACGATTTCTCAATTTTTTTGAATTTTATATAATATTTATTAAGTTATAAATTATTTGGAAGAGCAAAAACTAATCAATTTGGAAATAAAACAGATACTTCTGACTACGTAATACGTAAAGCCCGTACCGAAAAGTTTTTTTACAAGAACACATTAAGGTAAAAAACTTTATAAACTACCAAATGATTTAATATGTAACTATGTTACTTTTACAACCCTGGCCTAATGATTCATATCAAAATAATCAATTTTTATACGTAAATATCACACATACCAACCCTAACGCAAAAAGGAAAAAAAATATTTTTAGCGCAACTCGCAGTCGATTTGGGGCTGGTGTTTTGTGTTTGCATGAAAATTTGTCAAAGCATATTATAAAGCAAAAACGAGGTTCCGGAATCGAAAGAAGAGGACCAAGTCATTGCTTAGACCTGAAATTGGTGAGAGATAATTATTTTCATATTCCTTAAAAATAGTGATAAATAGGCCTCTGTTTTCATACAAAACGAGATCGCATGATTGAAAAATATTCAAACTCTTATAATTTTGTTAAACTTTCACAAAATGCTTTATATTTAGCATCATTAACAGCGGAATTTATTCATATTTTTATATTTATGGCTCACATGACCAGTGAAATAAAAGTATTAGCAAGTCGTGCAAATGTAATTAATTAGTTAATTCAGAAAGAGTATTTATTTAGGTATTTGAGATATATCGACGATGAATATTAAAATTGTATCCACACAAAATGGTAGGAGAATATGGATACTTCAAATCCTCAGGGTAATTAATTATTATTGATATTGGCTATTGTAGTAGTTGTGTTGTTTTACATTAGGTATAACAGCAAAATAACCTGTGCAATCCCCGTAACGGATATCGGCACGCCCTGGCTCGTGTAGACGGTGGGCGACTCGACCTGGAGGGTCATGGTGTTGAGCGATATCCGCTGCACTCGCTGGATGGAGGGCCACACGAACGCACGGCCCCCCGGCACCAGCAGGGGCTTCGAGTAACAGCATCCTGGGGAGTATTCAAACGTATACATACGTACTCACAACACGATAACGGAGCTTACACTAAAGGGGCATATCTCATCTTTAGCGAGCAATAACAAAGAGCAACACGAATGTTTGGACATTTAATTTAACATGGACGACTAGTGTGTAAGCGACCTTACAATAACAATTAATATGGACGACTAGTGTGTTAGCGATCTTACATTTACTGAAAGTAACAACTGGTTTGAAACAAGCTGAAAAAAAAAATTTAATACTTAAATATAAATTTAGATTTTATTTCATCTTCTACTCTCAAAGAGGAAAACAATTTTATATCGATATCTTAGGCTAAAAGTGATTAAAGGCGGAAACACATTATTAAAACACGACGCGACGCGACCCGCTAATATGCGACGCGTATTATCGGGTCGCGTCGCGTTCACGTCACGGTGCCCATCGGATGTCAAGTAGTGTGTTACCGCCTTAAGCCAATTTTGTAGGTATTTTTCTTATAAATCTAAAGCAGGCAGATGTAAAACGATGTAGATTAGAAACAGATTATAGAGACAAGGCTGTTTTAAATATTGTGATTTCATTTCTATTTTATTTTCATTCATCAAAAAATTTAATAAAGTATGTAAATGTCCTCTTTGTAATCGAACTCGCGGAGCGTAAGCGAAGTGAGTTCTTACAAACAACTCCAGACCGAACTGTCACCTGGCTACTGAGACGTCTCGGCATTTGGATGGCTTATTGAATTCGATAGTTTGTCTGACGATAACTTTAGTAACGTTTTTCTGATCTTTATGAAATTTCTTGGGGCTGTAGCAGAGATACATAAAATTTGTAAGTTCGTATCGTATATGAGCAGGATCGATCAAGTGGTTATGGAGCTAGGAGAAAAAAAATCCTCCGAAGGTTCTTGTTTTATTGGTCAACTCGTTTGCAAGTAAATCGCGAGTTCTCAGTTCGAGGCGGACTACTAGTTATTATAAATTAAATATTAGTAGGTCCCCTGAAGTGGGTTAACCGATTTAGATATATCAACATGATAATGATAACTAAGATCACTCGCTTAAAACCTAATTTCAAATAAAAAATACGCATTTTATCCGGTTCAACCGTGTCGCAGACTGATACACAGACAGACACACACAGTGGTCAAACCTATAACACCCCTCTTTTTATTATTAATTAGCACCACGCCCATGGGCGGTAGGCACAGACGACAAAGATCCTAAATAACGCGCATGGTGACTCATTGGTTCAATTTTATTTAATTTCCTCCCCTACAGAAGCCCAGGTTTAGAGATGATCTAAAACTCCATGTTGGTAAATTATATACACAAGAAAATGTGGACGAGTTTATTGCCAGGGACCACTTTGTCGATTTACAGGGACACTTCATTCTTTCATTAATAGATAGTGCATATTGCTTAATTTTAGAAAGTACCAGTAACTTCATATCTTAGAGCATATACCTATGGAGTAAGCTTAGGTACATTTCCCCTCTGTCAACGTTATTAGCAGGAAAATCTAATACGTTTATAAAAACTATTTCAAAAATCGATTACACGCATTTCGTTCATCATTTTCAGTGAGTAAAGAGCTCCGTGAAAATGCCTTTATGTGTAAAAAATGTTCTACTATGTCTAGTTTACAAAAATATGAAATATAATTTCACATGTAATTATAGTTTGACTTTTTTTATCATTACTATTATGTTTAAAAAATTAATCCGTATCGAAAATCCGGCGTCGTTTACAGAATCGATTCAAAGATAATCGTTTATTTTCTGACGGGCAGTAACTATTTTGACGTTTGAGACTTATGCATATTTAACGCCCCTAAGGATTACTGCCTTCTATATTTTATTTGAAAATACAAGCAAAAATGATCCTTGGCTTTTCTGTTTGACATTTGCAAAGACTGCATCCGATAATGAACCATATTTCAACATATGTAAAGTCAACTATCTGTTGCTCCATTTAGTGTCGTGACTTACTGGCAAATATGCGTGATATTTTCAAGTCAAATGTACATCATTGTCCGTTATCAATAAGGCGATGCTGGTATAAAAATTCATTTAGAAATAAACTTTCTTAACAACCGACAATGATGTACCTTTAAATAGAAAACGCCATACGTATGCTACCTCGCCCCCCTCAGATTTTGGCAGACTTTTTTGTTTGGAAAGATGAGGCGATGCGTCCTCCAGGTATAGAGCTTTATGCTCCATATCGACAAAAGGGGTCCCTTTTCCCCTGGCCTGACACAAATGCCGACACAACTATAATAAGTTGTCGCGCTCCATTCCTCGGTTTGTATTAACTGAGTAGAGTTATTATAAGCTCCTTGTTGTACAGTTGCCATCAGATATCGGACCGCCAAATGTCTGAACAACGCCACTATTGTCAAAGCGATTGTTCCGATATTTTTGAGTACCTTGGCCGCTCCGATATATTTGACGGCGACTATACCTAAGTATATATGTACATATAAATACATGATGACACTAATGATGTAGGTATAATAATGTAGGCTGAATATAATATCAGTCATTTACTATTTCATAGCCTTGGTGTGACTGGTAGAGATAAAATTTGCTGCGTTCATTTAACGGTTACGTCATTCGTTATTCGGCAATTAGGCCAATCAATTTGGCGCAGAAAAGCGGGACCACCTCTGTTTATTGAGAACTGACCTCGAGCGTCTATCCACCGCACTAATAAATAAAACCTATACCAGATTCACCACATTGATCCATTTTTATACTCGGCGACTGTAATACGTGAATTGAAATTGTGTTGGCAGAACTACTAGCGCATACTTTTCGATAGAGCTTTTATGGGCATATTGTAGCATCCATAACAATGACAGAAAGGATTTCCATACAATATTGTGACACTGTTGCCGGGCCCCGCCCCACGTGTCGGGCGGGCGCGCGCCGGCACAATCCACCGGGAGATCGAAGTTACTCAATTACCTATATAGAAGCAGCAGGTTGTGCACGGCATTCACCGAACTCAATTTTTATTGGCTTACTTAAGCACTCGTAGAAAAACTATTGTGTGCAACGGTACATAATTAGGTCTTAAAATTCTCGGGTCTGTTTTTACAAAATTCGGCTTCGCCTCATTTTGTAACTTTGACCCTCGTCAAGGACCCTTATTATGTAACTGTTGCACAAAATACTATTATACATTTGGTCATTTTAAGGTGGTTTATTATCCAGGCAGCTGTTTCACTAATTAATACTAGTTATGGGCACGTTTCCGAATGTGTGTTATCAAATCAAATACAAACTTTCAAAATGTTTCCGAAAGTTTCTGCCTTGTGTGGGGAATGTTTCCATTTGAATATTCTGCATACAAAACGAGAAGACTTTCGGTAACTTACAAAGAAATGGCTTTGTTGTTGTGTCACCAGTATCGATAAATTGCGTGTATCAATGGATGATATCTTTGCAAATTTACAAATATTTTAGGTTTTCTACTAGTAAAAAAGATACAATTACTTTTATCAACTTTAGATTATTATATGACTTGAGAAATGCATTGCGACATATGCAACTGATTCAGACACAAAGTTTAGTAGTAAAATGTATGACATATAAAAAGTAACTATTGTACCTATGCAGAAATGTGATATAAATTAATTTGAGACACAAAACGCTTAAGGTGTGAAGCAAAAACACCCTGTATATTTACACTTTTGCAACTTACTCCTGTATAACAGTCACCATAAAATATATCGAATAAATCGAAAAATATCTGAACATGCACTATATTGCCTTGACTTATTTGTGTCCACCTTGGCAACTCTGATATATCTGATGGGATGGCAACTATAATATAATAAGGGAAAAAGTGTAAACATATATTTTGATGTGGACTGTAAAGTCATCATCAAATATATTGGAGCGGCCAAGGTACTCAAAAATATCTGAGCATGCACTTTAACACCTTGACAATAGAGGCGTTGTTAAGATATTTGTGACCACCTTGACCACTCAAATATATCTGATGGCAACTGTACCTACACTGGTTGGTAACCAGAAATCAACACTGACATGACCAGAGGCCGGAATTCTCGTAGCACTTTTGAGCTGTCATAGGGACTTCTCATTGATCAACTTCCGATATACATATTTTATCAATACATTATAAAACACAACATATTGTCAAACAACAGGCATTAATGTTCAAACGACATACAAAATCTATAAATTATATATAAGAAACAATAAAATATTATCTATTCTTTTAATTCCTATTTCAAATTTCCAAAAAGTTGGTATCCAAAGGTTATCTTGAAGAGATCACTGAGTCGCCATAAGACTGCCAGTTAGTTTACTTCTACTCGTAATCATATTTAAGATATTGTATTCTGAGTTTATCAATATACATTTGTATATCAAGTCGATAAACGAGAAGTCCCTATGACAGCTCAAAAGTGCTACGAGAATTCCAGGTTCTGGACATGACACTGACAGTGTTTAAGATAACAATGCCATAAATGTTGTATCAAAACACCATAAGTTCTTGTTGTTGAGAGATTAGGCGGAATAGTTTGTCTCATATTTATATGTATTCATTAAAATGTGGACAATGAATTAATTATTTACATCCTATTGGAATCACATAGGTAATACCAAAAAGCTAATCTTAATGTGGCAATGATTAATGAGGACACTTGACTAAAGGACACTATTTTTAAACCAACGTGACCTTCAGTGAGGGTAAACATATTTACAACTGAATATATTAAAATTTCAATTTTATTACAACCTATACTGATATATCTATGAGTAACTAAGCAGAACGGATAAAGCAAAGAACGAAATGGTCAGTGTTAGTAGTATTAGTAAATATAGAAGATTATGTTAAATGTATCTAATGGCTGAACACACTGTATGCATATCAGTGGCAAAAAGCGGAACTGCTGTAAACACCGCTTTTTGCCATCAATATGATGTTGAAGAAATGCTGCATTTGCATGGGATGTGCATCAACCTAGAAGCAAAGTAACTGCAATACTCTAATACAAAAACTACATAATGACATGGTTAAAAATAAAATAAATAGCCATTTCCATGCAGTATTGAGGAGAAGCGACTTTGTATGTATTCTCTTACATGTAATTTTAAATAGTCTGTCTGGACTTGATCAAGTCATCAGACCGCTTTTGTGCGGTTTATACACTAGTTAAGGATAAACCTATGTAATTTTATGATCCTATTTTTTCACATGTGATTACTTTTATTATCAGGATGCGGTTGGTGAGATAGCAAGCTTAAACATGATAGATAGCACTAGCTTTCATAGCACATCAACGAATCTAATAATATTTATTATTTATGCACATATAAAACGCAACGAAATCAATAAATATATAGTTATACCGTTCGCAATGCTGATTGTTTATTTTGGTAAAAAAATATATTTCTTATTCAATACGCTGGGGCAAGAATTTGTGTTTCAAATATAAGACATTGTAAAACACAACGTTTAGCGAATCGTTTATAAGAAAATAGGTACTGAAACAGGAAAACTGTAGCGTGCGTAGATATACTTAGTACTCACCAGACACTACGAGAGCCTCGTTAGGCCCACAAGTGACGAAACCCCAGGTCATTGTTATAGTTAGATGTAAACTAATAAAACGTAACAACTGATTCTATTTTAAATAATGTGTACTTAAAAACACAAAACGAGTGTTCTAATATAGCCAGAGGCGGCCGCAAACGAAGAGACATTTATGTCAGTAGTCAAGTATAACAAAGTTGCCAGCATTCAGCTTTAAACCTACCACAGACATAAAAAAATTGGATTCTTGACAGATGGCAGGGTTGCCCAGTGCGTTTTGTTCAGGCAGGTTTTTTTCAATAATGGCCTCATCACTTGGCGCAATTTCGACGCAAAAATCGCTGGCGATTTTAATACGTAGTACGTGCAACGAAATCAATCGATGGATCAAAAACCAAAAATCGCAGGTGACTAGTCGCTTACGTCTGTAGAGAGCATAAAATAATTTTGGATTTAGGGTCACCCCGCGGAATTAGCGGAAGTAGCGGAAATTTGTCTATGGTAGCGGAAATTTGTCTATGGTAGAAGATTTTTTGTATGGAAGCCATAGACAAATTTCCGCTACCATAGACAAATTTCCGCTACTTCCGCTAATTCCGCGAGGAATACCGCTAGGTGTGTTGTGACCCTTATACTTATACAGGGTGTGTAACTCAGTGTAAATCTGTCAAAAAAATTGAAATTGACACGACGTATCCGATACGTTTGCATAAGTGCGAAAGAGAACTTGTCATGCGTTAGGCGATTATCACACTGGCGACGGATCAGTATTATACAGAACAGAGGGACCTCTTAGTAGTTCGTGAGTTTTAAGAAGAACCTTTGGGAATCGGCGATGACACACGAAGGTAATAAATATTGCTGTTCTGCTTTTTCACGTGTCACTGTTGATTGATACCCGACGTCTCATTCTAAAACCCGAAGGTTCTTCTGAGAGCTCATGGACTGTATAATTGTTCTAGGATTGGGATTATTCCAAATAACGTTTTATTCAATTAACATATATTATTTTTTGGTATATATTTCATTTCCTAGCGTTTGTCCTGGCTTTTGCATTGGCTTGATTAAGCCTGGGGTCCGCTTGGCTACCCAAGACCATGAATTGGCACAGGCACTAGTTTTTATGAAAATTATTGCCATCTTATCTGACCTACTAAACCAGAGAGGAAATTTAGGCCATTTTGGTATTAGATCCGGTTTCCTCACGATGCTTTCTTTCACCGAAAACCCCAGACTTAATTCTTATTCGTGAAATAAAAATCATGATTAAACTTATTCCGATAAGAATAAATAATCTTCATTAAATTTTCTTGTGATCTTGATTCAAATAATGATTTTATTCTTAAGAAAGTCAGATTGGACGTGTAATAAGTTTAGGGTGCTTACTTGCTTATACGGCTATTAGATATTGCAACCTGCAGGGCCCAATCTATTGTGTACCCTGCCTCTCCCTAACCCTCCTTCAGCTCCCTACGCTACGGGCCCTAGCTTTAATTACACCTTCCAACCTGACAGATTGGGCCCTGCAAGTTGCAATGTCTAATACCGCTTTTAGGGAACTGAGGGTGGAGAAGGGAAAGGCAGGATACATGACGAATTGGGTCCGAGAAATTGTAACGTCTAGTACCGGATTTAGCTATTATCACACTGGCGCGCACATGTGGCGACGGTCTGCAAGCGTGACGGCGCTATACACATGCAGAGCGCTATCTCGCTTGCGCACTGGCGCCGCATGTTGAAACCGCAGCAGTGTGAATGCTACCGATTGATTTCGTTGCACATAAATACCTAGACAGCAGATGTCAGCAATGTCTCGAATTGGACGCGAGTTTTGTGTCAAAATTGCGCCGATTGTAGAGGCCACGTAGAGGCCACTAGTTAGGGTCACAACACACCTAGCGGAATTCCTCGCGGAATTAGCAGAAGTAGCGGAAATTTGTCTATGGTAGCGGAAATTTGTCTATGGCTTTCATACAAAAAATCTGCTACCATAGACAAATTTCCGCTACTTCCGCCAATTCCGCGAGGAATTCCGCTAGGTGTGTTGTGACCCTTAAGTAGGGACTTAAAGCGGTATTACACATTGCAACCTGCAGGGCCCAATCTGTCAGGTTGGAATGTGTAATTGAAGGTAGGGCCCGTAGGGAGCTGAAGGAGGGTAGGAAGAGGCAGGGTACACAACAGATTGGGCCCTGCAGGTTGCAATGTGTAATACCGCTTTTAAGCGGCTATTAGACATTGCAACCTGCAGGGCCCAATCTATTGTGTACCCTGCCTCTCCCTGACCCTCCTTCAGCTCCCTACGGGCCCTACCTTTAAAGCGATATTACACATTGCAACCTGCAGGGCCCCATCTGTCAGGTTGGAAGGTGTAATTGAAGGTAGGGCCCGTAGGGAGCTGAAGGAGGGGTAGGAAGAGGCAGGGTACACAACAGATTGGGCCCTGCAGGTTGCAATGTGTAATACCGCTTTTAATTACACCTTCCAACCTGACAGATTGGGCCCTGCTGGTTGCAATGTCTAATACCGCTTTTAACGTTTAAACACTTTAATTTCACGCATGTTTTCGACTAATATTAACACATTATCTATTATTTTTTAAATAATTTCATACGATTGATCGCACGATCATCTTGACACCTGATCTCTCATTATAACAAAAGGTCTATCTCCTTCTCGGTCGTTTAAGCGTCAAAACAGACCTAGCGGGATTCCTCGCGGAATTAAGCCAATTCATAGACAAAAAGTTTTATTTTGTCTATGGTAGCGGAAATTTGTCTATGGTAGCGGAAATTTGTCTATGGTAGCGGAAATTTGTCTATGGCTTCCATACAAAAAATCAGCTATCATAGACAAATTTCCGCTACCATAGACAAAATTAAGCATTTTGTCTAGAGATGGGCCGACTAGGGTTTTTGCCGACTACACAATCGGCCGACTAATCGGTTTTCAAATTGCCGATTAATCGGCCGACTAGTCGGCAATGCCGATCGTAGGTTTTAGCTAAAAGCGGTATTACACATTGCAACCTGCAGGGCCCAATCTGTTGTGTACCCTGCCTCTCCCTACCCCTCCTTCAGCTCCCTACAGGCCCTACCTTTAATTACACCTACCAACCTGACAGATTGGGCCCTGCAGGTTGCAATGTGTAATACCGCTTTAAGTTCGGGTGCAATCGGAAACGCTCGTTTCGCTTCGTCCGCCATGCCATTGTCTATCACGCGTTCATGACCAGCGCTGGCGTGTTTGAAGGCAAAAAGAAAACAAACACTATAATAAGATTTAGATATTCATAACTAAGAAAAGGGTTAAACTTCTGCCAAGTTCTTATTTTCCTGTAGGTATTAAAGTGCCGAATATTCGGCATTTTTTGCCGACTAGTCGCCGACTAATCGCCGACTACAAATGATGCCGAATAGTCGGCTTTCCCGACTAGTCGGCGACTAGTCGGCCCATCTCTAATTTTGTCACAGAGTAAATAATAGTATAATACAGAGAGACCTCTGTAACGTCACATAACGTCACGAATCATGTTGTTCCTTCTTAACGCATGACAAGTTCTCTTTCGCACTTATGCAATTGCAAACGTATCGGATACGTCGTGTCAAACTCAAATTTTTTGACAGATTTACACTGAGTTGTACCCCCCTGATTTTGTTTATGAATTGGCTTAAAAGCGTGGAATTCCGCTAGGTTTGTTTTGACCCTAACTAGTCGCTTACGTTTGTAGGGCCTTTTGCCTCATTATAACTATCGCTCCCTCTCACTCTTAGTTGACTAATCGCTTACATCAGTAGACCCCTTAAGACGTAAGCGACTGGCCAAACAAATTAAATTTTCTTCATTTAAACGGCTATTAGACATTGCAACCTGCAGGGCTCAATCTGTCAGGTTGGAAGGTGTAATTAAAGGTAGGGCCCGTAGGGAGCTGAAGGAGGGTTAGGGAGAGGCAGGGTACACAACAGATTGGGCCCTGCAGTTTGCAATGTCTAATAGCCGTTTAATATTTAAGCTCTGTGGTTTTAACCAACCGGAGCTATTGACAGGCGTTCCCTCCTGCCGAATATATATATGACCAGTGGTCATACTATACTCATTGTATGGACAGACGTTTATATGACGTGGCGGCGTATTTTGACGTTTAGTATACAGTATTTAGTATTTTTAGTACTGGGTGCAGGGTTCGGGAACGGTTCTTTTCTCCATACTAAAATACCGGTTAATTTAGGGTAAGGTCACCAATAGATGAACGATTAAGCGACTACACCAACTTTGGTATTTTTTGTATGTCAGTTACAACCAATTTTCATATAGTTAAATTTTTTTATATGACTCTGCATATAATCCCGTTTAAAACAAGCTATTCCAAACCCTCCTATGACCATACATTATTTTTATAAAAATGATTATGTGCCGGGATAGGCCGTTTTGCCCAGAAGATGAACAAAGTGCCCTAATTATGAACGTTTTGATCCAAAAGATGAACTAGTAAAAAAATATGAATCGGTGTCCAATTTATGAACGACTTGACTCCAATAGATGAACTTTATATAGTCCAACTTTGCCCCAGATTTAATTTACTCACACATTAACTATAAAAAAATGGGTTAGCAGTATTTAAACATTTATTTACAAATATAAGATATTAATAAAGCAATAGTTTTAATAAGTTATTTTAGCCATTAAAATTGTTCACATTAGAACTGCTTGCCAAAACATGAACTAATAAATTTTGTTAGTTCAAGTTTTGGACACGATACTGACAAAATGAACCAACTAATTTGAAGCCAAAGTCATTTATTGGAATCCAACCCAAAAGATGAACTAGGAAATTCTCTTAGTTCATCTTTTAGGTATAGAAACATAAGTTGAACAAACACGTTTTCATACTAAATAAAACCCTAAAATCAAGGTGCTAGGGAAAGAAAGTGCCGTTCAACTTTTGGTCAAAAAATAGTGTACCAGACAGCAATCAGATTAAAATATATATGGTTTGTCTATCGTTTATATCAGAATTTATACAAGCATTTGAAAAAAGTAGCCCATGCCCAGAAGTTGACCGCCGGTCATCTATTGGAAATTACACACAATATTGGAACCATAACTTGACCAGCAAATATATCATTAAATAATAATAAAAACGCAAATTTTAGTAACGTGAATGAAAGAGATATTAGTCTAGAATCTAAAATGACCAAAACCATGTCAGTAGGTCTAGTATTCTATTTTCTACGCAATTAAAAGCTTATATTTTAAAGCGCTTGCCTTATTAAGATTTTCATATAAACGGCGATTTTGGCGCGAAGCCCAGATGCGACGAGCGATCACGGCCACACGCGCGGCGCAACTGTCTGGCAGTTTAAATGACAATGCCGGCGCAGTGTTGCCGCGTTACGGAAAAATACTCTTAAGCGCGTAACATAATTCACGATTTAATTATTTAGATTTTAAGACGTTTCGTTCATCTTTTGGGGGGCAGTCAACTTTTGGTGCCACTACCCTAGTTCTATTTTCGTTCTTTTGTTTCCTATTTCATTTTTAACGAGGCAATGTATTAACACTAAGGCAATACTAAAATACATTATTGAGTACTACTAAAGGCCATATAACAATTAAATATATCAGATAATATCACATTATTTCAAAATACTGGTTAAGATCCCTGATTGGGTGATTATGGATATAACTGGGTCAGATGTCAAACCATTGTGTAACCCTCAGACAAGGTGTATACGAGTCGATGATAAAATAAAATAATATAGGGTGACTTTGGGGTCGTTGAGCCAGAGAACAAGGCAGTAGGTACCTACACAGATTTGAAGTGAACATACTTAAGTAATAACGTAATAAAATTTTATCATTATTCATTCTAAATCACAAAATATATTGATAATATACTGATTTAAACTCACACGATTTTCACTTATTATTTAGACAAACACCGTACACCTACTTTTCATTTTCCTGACAAACCACGCCACCACGCCTGCGACCAGGAGCGTAATGACACGCTCGAAACGTCAGGAAAATGAAAAGTAAGTGTACGCGATTAAGTCCCGTGTTTGTCAAAATATATTGATATAATTTTTTCAGAAATGACAAGATCCAGATGGGTATATTTTTGCATACAATTTGGTCATCCTACTCAATGTGACGTCTTGCCGCTTCCTTTAACGCTTTAACGTCATTTAAATTGAAACGCCTGGAATTATGTTCATGCAATGTAGAGTAAATAGGCACTTAGTCGTTATCTGATACGAAGGGATTTACAAAATAATAGCATGCAATACAAAGTAGTGAATTCAAATAATATATATGACAAGTATAAACAGAAATAACCCCGGACATGGTACGACTTAAACTACGTCCAAAAGAGAGGTAGGTATTTAAGTGTTGGGCACTGCAAATGTCATCTCGCTTTGTGAGGTAGGGTAGGGTAGGGCAGTAAGGCACAACTCAGCGAATGTCATTCTCTCTTAAATCTAGAGCAGGGCCCGACTGTTGAAGACTTCAACTTGAAGTACCTCCAAATTACTTACTTATACCTACCATGTGGTCCCATAGGATAGGAACAACGACAACTTAATCCATTATATATTAAATGCTAATGAAAAATATCTGAATATGCATTTTATCGCCTTGACAATAGAGGTGTTGTTCAGATATTTGTGACGACCTAGGCCGCTCCGATATATCCGATGGCGACTGTACAGTCATAAAAATGTACGTAAAGATGCAACTCATGCAACTCATAACGTTTATGGGGTACACTTTTAGTCACAGATGGCGTTAAAGCATGCATGCTTAGTTATTTGCGTATAATTGTAAGTATCACATATACGCGGATGACACTCTGTTATATATATCTTTCAAAGCTAGTGACATAAATAAGTATAGCTGTAAATAAACTTAACGATGATTTATCCAACATAGTCAACTGGTGTCACCAGAATAATGTACAGTTAAACTCTTCTAAATCCAAATTTATGTTGTTAGGTACAAAAAAACAGATTGAAATAGTTGCACGGCATAACCCACAAGTTACAATAAATGGATCTCTTTTAGAGAGAGTTGTTGAGGCTCGTAATTTAGGTCTGTTAATGGATAAGTCTTTGAGATTCGAGAAACATATCTCAGAAACAATGAGCAACTGTTTTTATCGTCTTAGAGTGCTGTACAAAATCCGTGAGTGTCTCTCTGTTGACATGCGCATGAAGTTGTGTTTGTGAGGCACTCATACTGTCAAAACTTAATTACGCAGAGATGTAGTCCTCAGTGGACGCTTGCTGTATCGGACTAAGAAAATGCTGCAACGAATAGGGGATATTACTGCAATATTCTGCCACCAGAGTGCAGCACTAGCACACCGGTAAACCATAGAGTTTTTAATACATACTAGGCCTTAAACAGTTTTTTTACAAGTTTTCATAGATAATTTATAACGAATAAATATGTCATTTGCGCACCAAGGCGGTTTGTTTACAAAGGGCCTATCGTGAAACGAGAGAATCGAAATTTTGACATGTGCCTCTCTATCGCTCGAATATGAAAGAGTGACAGAGAACCAGGTAACGAAATTCTTATTTTCGTGTTTCGTGGTAGGCCCTCTGGATGTGCTAGTGCCGCCCCCTACGCAGAGTTATGCGTAATATTCCCTATTCAAAATGCTTGTGCCCGTTTCTGTTTTCCCATTCCTCGACGTGCTCACATCACTCCTTTTTTAAATCGATACAATCTGATGAATATGGCCTCCCGGAGATCTCTCCATTTTGCGACCTTACTTTTTGGAATTATAAAAAATAGAAACCCTCATATTTTTATGATAAAATAAACTTTTCCCAGCGTGCTATGAGACATGCAACACGCCTTACACACCGCACAACACACTGCACGGCTACCTTTCGTGGCAGCTTCCGTTTTGCTGCCACAAAGTGCTGGAACGACTTGCCACCACCAGTAAGAAATTGTTTATCGGTCACCTCTTTTAAAGTTAAACTTCGGAATTTTCTACTAGATAAACAAAAATTGTAGCACTTAAGAAACCGTGCACACTCCCTCACATAAGACACACTCATACACACACACACACACACACACACAAAGGCGCGCCCTGTTCTTTTGATACCTTATTTCTCACTTTGTTATGTTTTCTTGGTTATTTCTGCCGTCTAGTTAGTTTTAGTTCTAGTTTTAACTTTTGTTTTACCACGCTTCACTGAAAATCAGCGTCACGTAGTGTGTCCTAGGATTCACTGCGGGACATCAACCTGAGTGAAGACCTTTTAGCACAATTCTGTTAATCGAAATGAATTTATGTTTTATGTATTAGTTTAGTTTTTGTGCTAATAAATATTTCTTATTCTTATTCTTATTCTTATTCTTATAATAAATAGATACATCTCTTATATAAGCAGGTAGATACATCTACCTATATCCTAAAACGCTACAAGCAAGAGCATTAAAATTTCCACTTTATTAATTAAACTAAAAGCCGTCTAGCGAGGATATTTGCTCTCGATTAATCGAGGATATTAAGATTTATGCGACTGTACGTTACATACGTACAGTCCAATTACGTACGTACGTACGTACAATTCATACATCCGGAACACTTTTATGTATATAAATTAATCAATGTGCCACATATAAAAATATTAAAAATAGACTGTTATCCAGGTTTGAACTTCAATTTCGTCCCTATACTCACCCCATTTTACGGTACTTGCTTAAAGTTAAGGTATGAGGTTCTTCAAAAAAGGAGTGTATAGGTTCTTAAAGGGTAGGCAACGCGCATGTGAATCCTCTGGAGTTGCAGGCGTCCATAGGCTACGGTAACTGCTTACCATCAGGCGGGCCGTATGCTTGTTTGCTGCCGTCGTAGTATAAAAAAAAGTTTAGAAACTCTTTTTTAACCGTTGGATTTAACATAAGTATTTTAGGCACCTATTTAAGGCATAACCAGACGTTCTTTTTTACGATTGCAGCACCATCTACGCATAATTGCGTGATTAATCCTCATTAAAATGTGCGGCGTTTCTCCCATGCCGCCCGTCGCTCTCCTGATCCACTGAGCTACCTACCTATCTATCGATCCGTCGACGATGGTAATGAGTCTCATTATATATCTACTTATTTGCGGATATTTTGCATGCATTAATAAATATAACTAACCACCAGCCATGAATAATACCAGAATTCGTCACGTGTGTATGTCGTGTATTATGCCTATCTACGAAGCATCCTCGGATGCTGGTGATGCTGCCGGCCTGACGTCCGGCAACGGAAATCACGTTATTATAGGTATACTGCGGAATAGCAAAGCAATATTATTGTCGTTGTTGACTGTGTGGCTGTGAACGCCTAAACTAGAATATTTGGAAGATTTAGGCATCAACTGGTCACACCAAAGTTTTGTTCTAACCGGTCATACTGCCGAAACCAATAATATTTGTTTCAACCCGTCACAAGTAAATATAGTTATATTAAGTCACATAGTAATTTTGTACCTATTGGTCACACTGAAAATATGTTCCTATTCGTCATCCCGTCAATAAGTTCTAACTGGTCACAGTGATACAAAGCGATGGCTATGGCGAAAATCATATCCCTTTACGTTGTTCAGTCAGCAACAAACAGCAGCAGTATGCAAATTAATAAAAGTTAGTTACAAGATATTGATATTATGGTCGTGTATGTATATATACACACTGTACCTTGTTTGTATGTATACTCTCTGTGCTAAATTTCGCAGTGCCTTAGTAATTAGGTACTGTAATGCTGTGTAAATTTTTGAAACAATAAAAAAAAAAAAAAATTTTATACTTGTCATGCTCAAAAAGTTTGTCGTATTAGGCTTACGTAGGTGGACTAAAGTAGTACTTACATTTAACCCCTAGGGCTAATATGTATACATAATTTCGCTTCTCATAGTTCTTATTGTTATGTGCATAAAATAGTACATTTCGATACTAGGTCGGAAAGGATGTCATTATTCAACGAGTTCCGAGATATTTGGTCACGAGCCGCAGGCGAGTGGCAAAACTCGCGACGAGTGAAGAATGACATTCCGTCCGTGTATCGAACGACGTTTTTTAATAAAGTTGCGGAAAAATTATAAAAATGGACATTATGTCACTTTGAGGTTACTTCATCCGAACACTCGCGCCGTGCGATGCGGGGCGGTGATCATGAATCCTGAGCTGTGATTGGCTGGAAAAGTAAAACGCGCTAGTGCGAGAAATCCAACTTCTCGCATTATAAACTGCTACTAGATTTGAGCAACTGTGTTAAAAAGTCTAATTTCGTAGTCTGCACGGCGCCCGGCCCATCCCCGCGAGCCCGGGCCCGCGGCGATGGGCCGGGTGCCGTCCAGAGCGGACTTTACGAAATTCGGTCAAGTTTAACCAAATTTTCACCTTAGATTAGTGAAGTTCTTATTTCTTTTGACTTTGAATTAAATGTCAAAGCTATAGCTATAAGCTAGTTTTTAACCGACTTCAAAAAAGGATGAGGTTCTCAATTCAACTGATTTTTTTAATTATTTTTTTGTATGTATGTTACTCGATATCTCCGTGAATCGTAAACCGATTTTCAATTTTTTTTTCATCGCACAGGTATAGGTAACCCCTAGATGGTCCCATTGTCACCAAGTCTGGGTCTGATGATGGGATCCTGGAGAAATCGAGGGAACTCTTCAACTATTATAGGCATACCTACCATACATAGTGATGTTCCTATTTTTTACAGCAACTCGGCCACTTCCTCTTGAAATAGCGGATCCTAAGTGAAGTCGGTTCTTTTTTGTTAAAAATTATAATACATAACATAGACTGACTGTTATATCCATGAATGAGTTTCAAAAGAAGACTATATTCTGTATCCTCCTTGTGACCAGTTAGAACTTATTGACGGGATGACGAATAGGAACATATTTTCAGTATGACCAATAGCTACAAAATTACTATGTGACTTAATATAACTATATTTACTTGTGACGGGTTGAAACAAATATTATTGGTTTCGGCAGTATGACCGGTTAGAACAAAACTTTGGTGTGACCAGTTGATGCCTAAATCATTTGGAATATGATATGGATTTTAATGTTACAACTCAAATTTACTGCAATTAATATTATGTAATACTAGGTATACAGTACAAACGGAGCTGAAATAAATGCCTATATTAAGTACTAAATTCGTTAAATAGATCACGTTGCATGCAATAAAAATGATACAACTTTGACCTACATGCAAGCTATAGTATTCCCGATTTTAGGTAAAATATTGGTACCTATACATAAGTAATATTATTATATTCCTTTACATGTTTATATTAAAGTTGGTTTACTAATATGTGTCCGAAATTGTATGGAAAATTATTGTATTACTTCGCAAACTATTCTTCCCAATAACAAATTTTCATTACATTAGGCAAAATCATCAGACCGCATAATTGTATTGGATATACTAACCTACCTTAACCTTTGCCAAATGAAAATTCGGCTAAATAAAACTGTGAAACAATAACTTGGTACGTTCGCGTTGGTATGCTAACTAAACGTTATGCGATAAGTTATTTGGACACTGAAATACTTACCAAACGATTTTCGGCGAAATGGCAGTACCACGTAAAAAAAACCTTAGGCAAGCCGGAGCTTTACTTGGATTAAAATTTCATCATGAGCTGAAGGAAAACTGCTCAAATGTCGGAAAATGAAGCAAGCCACAGGAATCGTATTCTATGGACGCGCCGCCTATGGTAGTTCTGGTACCTACTATACATACCTAATATATGTCTCCTAAATCGCTGCCACTTGGCAAGGTGCCCATTAAGGCTGGCTGCGCTGCGTTGCCTCGCTGAATGGTGGTACTAATTCGCCGGGCGAGGAGCGAAGAACGAGGTCACTGGAGGACCGGAAGAGCATGTAACTTAACTTTTTGAAAAGCTTGACTGCTTCCGTCCGGTCTCTATGGACCACGCGTTTCTACTGCGAACGGCGCAAATATGTAGAAATAAATTAGAAATAACACGAAGAAATACGAAATAGAAAGGTATCATCGTAGGTCAATTGTTGATACAGCTTTGTTGTACATATGTAGGTAATCGGCTTCATTAGAATTAAGCAGCTTTAATGAGTGCGTTTAGAATTCGATTTTCTTTATAACTTTAATAGGTTGTGTCTACCTACCCCTGTGGCAGTTGAGTAAAAAATGTGGAGCATAAACGATTTTTTTCGAGACATGTCTTTCAGTCACCCGGAGAAGAATCGCTATGAATGTAATGAAATGATAAACTTTGCTGATGCGACTAACGCCTAATAATCAAGAGCGCGAATCGATGTAAGTTGTCGCGGGGGGCTCGAAGACAGGCAGGGGGAGGGTCGCGGGAGGCGAGGGGCGCCGCAAGCACGGCGCAAGTCGCCGCTCGTATCGACCGCCCCGGATGTGCATTGCAATGCCGAAAGAGAGATCAGACTCGACAAGTGCGGAACATGCCGCGGATTGAGATCGACCGTTTAGATCGAATGCAGTCCTGGGCTGCTGCTGCTACGACCGGCGGGTGATCAATTTTTTCTCTAATTTTAGACCCTCGCCTACCTGAGTTCTTTAGGTACCTACTTTATCCTATGTACCTATTAGGACAATGTCAACTATAATAGAACTGTAGAATTGGGAATGAATTGTATTTTTTCATTGCTTACAAACTATGTTACTTACTTACAAAGTGGGAGCAGAACAGGATTACGAGGTGACGTCTTTGTTTATTCTGGGGTAAAATTAACAATATTTTCTTAATAATTATGTACGCTACGCACATTCAAACCAACTAGACACTAACACCTAGAGATGCGCCGAATATAGACTTTACCGAATACGAATATTCGGCCGAACGTTCGGTTCAGATCTTACCGAACCGAATATTCGGCCGAATTATTCGGTAAATCTAAACAGGTTTATGCAGATCCGCGCGGCTCGCTGAACGCGATTTTTTTTATTTCTAGTAAAATAATATGTGTACGCGACCTTGGCATTGTCAATGACAATGTCAACATTTGCAATTGTTATTGATAATATTGATGGTGAATTGGTGACAGACGCTGATATGGTGCTTAAACTGAATAATAAAGCTTACAAAAATCAAGTTTTCTATACATCTTTTAATAACTTAACTTTTAAGAGCTAAAAATTGTATGAATGATTCATTTATTATCAGATAAATATCATATGTTTATTCGGTAAATATTCGGCAGTTTTACCGAATAATTCGGCCGAATACCGAACATTGACAAACACGCCGAATATGCCGAATACCGAATAATTACCGAATATTCGGCGCATCTCTACTAACACCTCTTAATGGGGCCCACCCACTATCAGTCGTCCTGACGATATTGGCCTGTCAGTTGTTCGGAGATGTCAAATTTTTGTTTTCACTGACAGGCCGATATCGTCAGGCGGACTGATAGTCGGTGGGCCCCCTAAAGGTCTAAAAGACCTGTTGGCTCTTCTAGCCTCAGGCATCTACTTTTCGCCGCGGTGGCCCTCGTCACCCGGCGTTTCCTCTTCGGGCAGCTAGAGGCCCTTCTCTAAGTCCCGATTACATCTCAAAAAAAAGAGGCCAGGGTTTCCGTTAAATTAACGTTGTAATTAAATCAGAAACCTATTAGATAAGTACGTAAAACCACAAAACTATATAGTACATTCCAGTCTATCATAAAAAATGCAAGTTTTTTTAACTGAATCAGGTTATTCGGTACTTTATTATAATTTAACTTAACTTATTTCACTACGGTACTTTATCGAACGAGCGGAGCGTAAGCGAAGATCGTTCTTACAAACAACAACTGTCACCTGGCTACTGGGACGTCTCGGCATTTGGATGGCTTTTTGATTTAGATAGTTTGTCCGACGATAACTTTAGTAACGATTTTCCGATCTTTATGAAATTTGTTGGGGTTGTAGCAGAGACCAACAAAATTTGCGAGTTCGTATATGAGCTGGATTGAGACGGGGGTTCTGAAATTAGAAGGCCTAAAAAGGTTTTGTAAAGGGGTCCTGTTACATTGGTCATCTTATTTGCTACTTTTACGAGCAAGTATGGTTGAGTTTGGTATCAAACGAAAGGTATTGATTAATACTCTCGTCAAATCCTTATTAACTGCTTACTGTTTTATAACAATTAGCAACATAAAATTGATTTCAAAAATATTTTCCATTATATTTTGATTTTGGTGTAAATATTTTGACAAATGACTTTTTTTTAAATTTATTAGAGTTTTGGCTGCTAGGCTAGGGCCATCAGCATACTGACATTAACACATTAGTTAGAGAGAGTTACCATAGACGCATAATGATGGTGACCGAAACCTATATAGGTGGTCCACAGATGAGAACGACATGTCAAAGCAACAGAGTGAGAGGCATGTGAGAGGTGGATTTAAATTTAGATGAGACAAAAACTGTCAAATCTGAAGCGATTTCGTCGCGGTAAAATTTTGCGGATCAACCGCACAATTTAATATGGACGTTTAGTTTCACCGTGATGGTTAGTTGAGAAAAAAATACCCGATACCTATTTTTGGTATTTGTAGTAATTCTACTTACTATTGCACATTTATGGCGAAACACAAGATTCGCGAGTTCACAGTTCGGGGCGAACTACTAGTTATTTAACAGTCGTTGGTAAGGTACAGATATAATTTCACGCTCTCGACAATTATCAGAAATGAATGAGATATCAGTAGGTACAATATACCTCACTTAAATAGCGGTTACAAATTCCATCCGCAATGAGAACTTTTAATCCAGGTTTCACTGTCGGCTGCTAAATATCACATAACGAGCGAGCTGTGAATTGTTATTTCGTGTGACCTAGCTCCTGTCCCCTTTTTGTCAGCGCAGAGCTTTGGACCATTTGCTATTGTTAGGTACCTACACCTTGCGGAGAGTTCTGGCCATCATCGCTTTTCAAGTGCTAAATTTCAAACTCATCCGTACTGGATCGTTACTGGACTTTAAGTTATGTGTAGGTACACTTTTGCATCTTACAGCTTGCTAAGATAGAATTTATAACTGAGTGGTGTAAGTAATTTCACAGAATTTACATACATTTGCAAACAACTTTGTAGGCCCTGCTTCCTTTTAGGTAAATCTGTCCATGAGTATGACGCCTTTCACCTACAAAATATCGTTTTATTTAGGTATGTTGTTCATATATAATTTTATTAATTAGATGTAGCCCATAGCAACCCATCCTTAGACGTAACGACTAGCAAGTAGAAGCTCTAACATGGACATCGCTTTGCCAAAGATAAAAAAGTTGCACACGCTATACTTAATTAAAAGCTCGTTAATAAATTTGCTAATATACCTATCTATTGTTAAGTTTACTTATTATAAATTTATGCAGTGAGGAGTTCCGTCTATCGGAACTGTAGGAGGGAGTGTTTATTTCCGGCTTACGGTCAATGACACCGTCCGGAACCATAGCTGAGCGGTTAGTTGGGGAGGCGTTTAACAATTGGCACTATCTTCTCGCAGCCGCTGGATTGACGGGTCCTTACTATATTTTAATAGCGGAAATAAGTATCGAATGATGATTTTAAATTAAGATAACGGTTTTTTTTTGTAAAAAATTGATGGCGGGAAGGTTGTTAGGTACCACTATTCGGCTGCAGGCGCTGACGTTGTATATACGTTCTTAGTTTTTACACTTTTTACTGCTATATTAGGTACCGAGGGACTTTGATCTTGTTTTAAATGATTCTCATTGGTGGGTCGTATGCAATGACATAACTGGATATTTACTTTCTACTATGACATTTCATTGCTGCAATATAAACAATAGCTAGCCATACACAGTACAGATCTATCCGCCGGACATGCCTCGGACAGATCCGCGACTTCGCCACACACGGTTACGGACACGAGATAGGATCCGTCCTTCACTAACAATCTAAAACAATCTAAAATACTTAAAAAAATCATTATTGCTTCCTAAGACTCTAATGAGTAACTATGTGTTCAGGTGTAGCTTACCTCGCGAGATAATATCCACTTCATCAATAAAATCGTAATACACATTTCAAACATTGCATGATGCATTGGTGTGGTGACTGTGATGTAGAGCCATATGAATTTATTTATTATTTGAACAGTTTATTTAAAGAAAATGATTTATTTTGCACCCGGAAAATAAACAAATATGTGATGGCAGACATTGACAGTGTCATGTCAAAGCAGAACATAAACAAAAGCAAAGAAATAATCCTATCTCTTTCTTCTGAGGATAAGAAGGCCAATTGCGAACATCGAAGATTTTCGTTATTTGCGTTTTCTTTCTAATAAGCAAGTACGACAGAGAAGGCAATAACGAAATTTTGACTCTCGATGATCGCAGTAGCGCCCGCAGATTCGAGGCGTGCCCGTCGGACAAATCCGTTGCTGCGCACACACGGGCATTCGAACCTCGGATTTGTCCGATCCGTGTCTGATCCGCTCGTGCAAGGCGGACAACGGACAGACAGCGGACGGATCTCTGGCAGACAAATCCGTGTCCAATTCGCGCCATACACGGACGGATCTGTCCGCCGGTCCGTCGGACGAATCCGGCGCACACATCTGTGCGTGTATGCCTAGCTATTGTAGTAGTGGTAGTTCAGGTGCTACAGCAAATGCTTACTTTCCAGCTTGGATTTTGATCTTATTTTGCCACATTTCCGAATAGTGGCGTGAAAAATAATTAAATACTTGGGGGGCAATCAACAGAGATCGACCTAGCTCAAACATGGCCATAGCTTGTACTATTTAGGCGACATTCCTACCTACCTAGATCGATATCCAAAAAAAGCCGTTAATATGTTTTATTGATGCGTAATACCTAGGTACCTACGTACTGTACAAATAAAATACTACGATTGTGTAACAGTACTAAGATATTCTTTTTGTTACCGTACCAACCCTAGCTCCTGAAGCCCATCAGAACTGTAGCGAAATTTGCGCAATTTAGGAAACCTACCTAGTTGTAAAACTGTAAAAAACCGTTGCACGGTGCCGCGCCCCGCCGGCCCGCCACCGGAATGCGCATTGGCATCCGCACTGCATTGTAATAAGAATTTGGCGCGTAAAAAGTCCTCACTCTTCCCAGAAAACGGTCGGCTTCACGCAATTTCTCAGAAAGGGCGATGATTGCCATGTATGAAAGTTATTTTTTTCTTGCCACTTACCTACTTTAATGACCTGCACAGATCCATGTCGCGCATTTGACTTTTATATTTTTATTTGATAGTCCGCTGGTTCGATTGTAAGTATTACTTACTAAGTAACTCCCGGGTAGTGGAGGTCTAAATGCATGACTTTAAAACTAAGGGTTCATTAGGAGGTAGCATTTAATTATCTGAGTCATGGTTTAATCTTTCAAGAATGCGCTCGACACATGCGCACTCGTGAGTAAGAGTAACACACTAGTGCTTACACTATCAAAGATATAGTAAGCATTGAGATGTGAGCCTGCGGACACCGATAGTCATGCCGAGCAGTAGAAATGCGCGGTAGGCTCCTGAGAACAACATGGTTTTGGTCATGGTGCGGGCGGATGCGTCTCGTCCGACGTGGCCGTATGTAAGTACTTAAACCGTTGTTAGTAGTCGAGGAGCGCGCGCGGCGGCGGCGCGTTCTTTTTTGTCCCCCGCGGATTCCATTGCCCCATGTCCAACCTGTAAGTCCGGCAGTTTGCCGAGCATTGACCGCGCTTTGCCGCGAAGCGCAAAGCTGTTGGACAACTTCGCTGCGACCCTTTCGATAACTTCGTAACATTTTAAGGTTCCCCTTAATGACAAATTTAACTTCTTTGCATGGTTTGTGAGCTTGTATCGTTAAATGAATATTTTAAGACAAGTGTGTTATAGGAATTAAATTTCAAGAACGATGTCTTTTTGTTTTTTTTTTGTGGGTTTCAATGTTAACTTTACTGGCGCGGAATTTACACCTGCAGAATAAAAAAAAGTTCTCACTTTAAGGGGCATCATTTTTCGTGCTATATTATCGGTATCGGTGCGAATTGCGATTAAAGGCAACTTGAACCTTATTAGGTACCTATTTATAGTGATGAATATCTAGTGATGATAATTTCTATAGTGCTAAACTTCTGTAGGGTAGGCCGCTATATCCTGTATAGCCCGCTGTACACATTGGGCCAACTTCGGCCAATCTAAGTGACGCAGCTATACGGCGTTCTGCCGTACAGCAGCGTCCCTTAGATTGACCGACGTTGGCCCAATGTGTACAGTGGGCTTTATGAAATATTTTTTTTTCTTTAGCCTATTTAGTGTCCCACTGCTGGGCAAAGGCCTCCCCTCTCTTTCCCCATTCGACCCTGTTGGTTGACATTTTCTACCACTCTTTACAGAACGCGTCCACGTCATCCCGCCATCTCTTTTTTGGTTTGCCTCTGCCCCGGTAGCCGTCCTGTGGGAGCCACTCGGTAGCAAGTTTGGCCCATCTTTCCGGATGCATACGGCAAACGTGTCCTGCCCAGTCCCATTTTAGCTTGGCGGTCTTGACACCAACATCTACAATGCGAGAAATAATATAAATAAATAATATTTATTTATTTACTTTCATCAATAACTTAAAAAGTTCGTGTCATGCTGAATAAATTGGATTAGCCCGCGTGTTTTTTTTGTATTTTTGGGTCAAAGCTAATAATAACGCTGACTCATTCGCTGTGTAGACAAGAATGAAAATACATACTTAGTGTATAAAACAATTGCATACAGAGTTTGTCCAAAAATGTACTTAATTTGCACTTTACATACATTTTCTGTAGGAGATTAGTACTTAATTCAACTAAAAATTATACCTCAGTAAGAATATTTTCAGTTAAATTTTAGTAATAGGAATAGGTATAACTGTGTGCGATTCTTAATTATCCATTAGGGACTCTATTGACAGTAAAATTATTTAATTATTACTTCCGACGGCAGCGTAAAATGTAGTGGGATATGAGGTAAAATATTTTTATAACACTTTGGCACAGAGTATTCAAGGAAAGTCCTACGAATAAGTAGTTAAGTTTTAGTCTCGCGCAAAGTGGCAATGCTGGTGAAATGCGCTACTTGCGCTATAGATGGAGTGCAAGTGCATAATAGTTTTCCGTCGTATTTTCTCGGAAAAGTTCGTCTTTATCGTGCTCTGTCAATTAGCTTCAGTAGATAGGTAAAAGCTGATTGAGAGAGTACGATAAGTTGAGCTTATAATTTATGTGTACCTACCTACCCTCAGATATCAATTAAAAAAAGGGAAATACAACGTGTGGGTCTATTTTTCACAATTATTATCATAAGTTTACGTAAAGAACAGAAATCAATATTTAACTTAATAGGACGAAAAATGAAGGCATAAACGTTTTCAATACTTATACATAGCCTAGCATTCATATAACCTAAAACTATCAACCGTAAGTAAAGTAATTTGATTCTAAATTTCGAGAGGTAATTTATTCCAATAAAGACGAGGTTTTGAAGATCCTCAAATATATCAATTTTGAATTAAAACAGAAATGAGCTTATCAAAAATGGAGAAGTTCAGAATGGCGACCGCTTTTTATTATTTTGACTGCAGGTTCAAACTAATTAAAGGTATGAATGATCCTCAGATACACGTTTTCAATATGATCAAGCAGATAAGTTGAATTTTTACGGTTTCGATCTCAGAATTTTACGATTTGTTGATGAGGAGTTTAAGAAACCTCCTTTAGCCACGATTAATAGAGATTAACCAGGCGTGACACGTACAATCAACGCCAAAAATTAGTATACCTATACCTACAGTTTGAACCTTATTACCATGGATTTCTCCATCACAAACAATATGATGAAAACACAAACAATAGTATTGCCCTCAACACAATCCGCGCCATTAACCAGTAACGTCCAAAGTACAATGTATGTAGGTAGGCACCTATTTTTCATCATCATCATCATCAATTATTGAAGAGCTGGGCTCTTGTCGGTGGAGCATTTTCCATGTAAGTATATCTGTCCTTTGCCTTCTCCTTCATGGCCTGATACGACACCACGTTTATTTTTTCCTTGACTTGATCCATGTACGCTATTCTTGGCTGTCCTGGTTTCCTTTCTGCTTCAACTTTACCTTCTATGATGTTCTTAATAAATTCGTCATGTCAACCTATTTTTATTGTACTTAAATTGTGGTACCTACGAGAAATATGTGAAACGAGAGTCCAATAGAGGCCCGATGGTGAAGCTACAGGCTTTTATGGATCGAGTTCACAATATAGTTACTTACAGACACACAACACTTGCGATGAAAAAATGGCGTAAGACAAAAAAAAACATGGAAAAAAATACGTTTGTTTTGTCCATATTATCAAACGGACAGATAAGGACAAACGATTATTAGGTAATTGAGGCTTGTAATACGTTTATCAATAAGAATATATAGGTAAGTATATGTTTACGAAGATTGTTGTAAATAGACATCTGATGAAAATCATTGAAATGTTTTACTTATTCATAGGTACAGCTGCATTATGTACAATACAACAACGATTCTTATACATAACAGGGTCCTACAGGAGGAACGCGAAGAGGATAAAGCGCATCCTCCGATGCTGAAAGAAGACAGCGCGATTGGACGTGGCAGTTGCTCGCGCGCAGTTCATTGATGCGCAGTCGCGTTCGCGGGACGAGGGGGGGGGGGGGGGGAAGAATGCGGCCGATGCGAGCAATGACCGCGCCAGGGTCGCTTCCTTTACGAGAAGCGCGGCCGTCGTACTACAGCCAATATCCCCTCCCCCCGCGCGACCTTACTACATGACCAACATGCCCTCTCGACTTGGGCGCGCTTTTCGACCCGCAGTCCGTTACGAAAATGAAATGCGCCGCATTCCGCGACGGTTTCGTCGTTTCTATTCTATCGCACTCGCCGGCGCTCCGCGCTGCGCGCGCTCGCTCTCCGTCTTGCGCGGAGTGTGCTTGATTCCTCGGCTCCTCGTATCGTATAAGGATGCAAGGCGCAAACAGAACATGCGCCTGCGCTGCGCTTGAGGGACCGCTTTCTGCGTGATTGTTGCGGTGCTAACGACTTTGTTGCCTCTTGTGTACTCCGATGTTTGCGATTATGACGATGCTACTCATGTATTGATGTCCAAACTGTAAACGCTTTTAGTCAGACCAGACTTACCTATTACTTCCGCCAAGCGTGCGTCGGACTTAGTCAGGGAGGGTCCCGTACCATTACACAATTAATTGCAATATTCTGCCTTTATTTAATGATGCTGACTTTTACTAAATGGGGGCCTGTTCTCTCTATTCAGCGATACGGTATAGCCTATACCACCCTATACCTATCACTTATGTACTTGTGCAATTTATCTAAGATACTATATATCCCTATATAAGATAAGGTCCAAATTTATTAGTTGCAGATATTTTAACACATGTATGATACTCGTACTTTACATTAAAATAATAAACTTCAAATAGAAATTAAGAAATCTTTTCATATAACTTATTTGATTTCATTTACCTAACAAAAATAATAATTTTAAGTAATCGACGTGAAGTGGCCAGTTACAATTAAGTGGTACGTAAAAGAGGTACCTACTAGAATCTGTTCAATGAGTTTTCATTTAATAATCACATTAACAGGGTGTTTTCTTTTTTTTTCTTTTCAGCAAATTTGTTTTTCAGTTTTCTCCAAAAATACATCGTAATGTCTATATTGTCTCATGCTTTAATATTCTCCAGGGGGCCAATTTTTGACTTTCGAGCGCCCGAATTCAAATAGTTTAAGCTCGAGAATAATTGCACACTAAAGCTTACCGCCAATTTTTTTGCATGAAATTAATAGTTTAAATAATCATGATTTTAAATTCCTATCGCTGTTATTTTTAAAACATAATTTCATCGTTTTATTCTGAGATTTAAATGTCACTTTCGAGTACTCGAATCTCAAAAATCACCCCCCTGAGACCGAGTACCTATTATCAGCTACAAAAATATCTGCAACTAATAAATTAGGACCTTTTATTGAACACAATGCCTATGTAATGCATAACACTCATAATGTCACAATAAGGAGTGACCCCCGCATTAAATTTCTTCGTCAACAATAATTTCCATTAACGATAAAGTAGAATCACGAATTCTAGCTATTAGTCTCAACTCATTTTAGGTATTTTTGGTCAACTATTTTTGTTCAAGAAAATGCTAACCCTAATTTTACTTTACTTACCTGAATAGTTGAAATTTTGGTATTTTACGCGATACCTACGGTATAGGTTGTAGGTAATTAACGAATTAATTAATAAAATACTGACTACAACGAACGAGAGGCTAAGGCGGGCGGGAGAACCTATCTACAAGACACATATCTGGATCCTATTATGTAGTACACCTATATGTTTTCAAACATTTTGTTAAGGGATAAAATAAATGGTAAACCAAAGTAAAATAAAAGCACAGATAAAAGTAAAGAAGAAAGAGATGGATAAATAATACAAACTGTTGTCATGTGAAAACTCGGAAATCCAATAATCGGGGAATCATCTTCATACATTGCCTTACAAAAGGTGGTGTAGAAAATGTTTTAATGGGTATTTTATTTTGTTTAGTTTAATATTAAGTTTTTTAATGTTAGTTTATTACTTTAGTTTCGTAAACCTTATCACTTTGTATATAAATAAGTGATATTGAAAAAAAAAATGGGTATTGGTAGGCTGGCTGGTTATTAAAATCCTTGGTTGAAAAGTGCCAAAATTCCGTTTTTTATCCTTCAATTTCACAACAAACAACAACAACAACACAATTACAACAACAATGGCTACAATTTTTTCATACACGGTAGATTTGTAAGTCTTACAGATAAAAAGATGGAGAGGGTGAAACAAGTATCACTTTTTACATTTAAAACTCGCCTCGAAGAATATTATCTGTCCCGTAGTATTTCTTCTGGTATTATTGGAATTAATAATCAGACACCACTTTTGGTTGCTATTATTACTCGTATAGTATTGTATGTATTAGCCCAACTTGGGCTGCCCAACATCAACTGAAATCGATCTGATCTGACACTTTTTACTCGATACTCTTATAATATTTTAACCGAAAATAGATACCGTAAAATGGGGTGAGTAGGGATAAAACCGGGATTCAAACATCGATATAAATATATTTTTACATGTGGCACGTTGATTTTATTACATATAAAATGTCCCTTCCATATATTTTTTAAATTATTTTGTATAGTTCCATTTCAGACCTTTAACCTAACCCAACCTCACCTCGTAGTTGGGTAATCATCAAGTAGCAATAATTTTTAGCACAGATAAATAACAAAAACCGAAAAATGCCAGTGCGAAAACATATTTCTTTTAATTAATATTTTTCTATATAGTACTTCTAGTTAAGTAAGTTTTATTTAATTACTTATTTAATCCAAAACAAGTTTACATGACATTAGGTACAGTAGGGTGCTTTGGGATAAAGTCGAAAATGGGGATAAATCGAAAATCACACATTTCTACTAAACTGGGACCAATATTTTCTACGCTGGCAACACGTTTTAAGATGCAATGTTTATCTGCCTCCCCGCTTCAATCCACTTCACATAGCTAGTCGTAAGCACACGTGTGCTACAATCGATTAAGTAAAAATAGTCAGATTTAGTGCTCCATGAGGACCTTCGAAATTACCCCAAACCACGTAACTCTGGAACCTGCTAATTAAATTTATTTTTACGTTTGATTGTCATTTTTGTCGTATTAATGGGTACGGCATAACGGTCTATCTGTAGTTTTAAAAAAGCATTCGAATTTATCCCACGGGGGAACTTCGACTTAATGTACTTTCGAAATAACCTCAAACTAGGTTTCATAGTCTATTGTAAGAGGTTGTCAACCCAGGAATTATCATAACAGTTATTGTTGTTTTATCATTTCAGTACGCTTACCATGAGTTAAGACATTTAGTCGGTGGTGTTCACTTAATTATACGGAAAATGATGATGATGGAATTTCCTTGTGCAGAGTTAGTACTTACGATACAAGCAATGCTTTAAGAAGAGGAGCCATTTAAATTATTGATGCAAGTTTTTTGGAATGTGGGGGGTGCCCCCCAAAATTCATTAAAAAAAAAGTAGAGCTATATAGTCAAGTTTGATATCGTTTTCGTGTAAAGCAAGGATGCCGAATTCATTTTTGGTATTTTACTTATACCTTTCCATATAAAAAAAACTAAGAAAATATAAGAAATATGAAATCGACGTTTGAAGTTTTTTTGAATAAATGTCTATATCTTTTTTATTTATGGTCGTAACGCGACGAAAATATTTTATGATATAGTCCTGTCATTCCCCTTTATAAAAATTATACAAATCATAAGTTTATTTCAATATTTTTAACGAAAAAAAAAATAAGTAAACCTACTTTCAACAACAATCTCATTATGTATGAAAAACGACTTAATTGGAGCTCTAATGCTTACCTAATAATATGTTTTACAAATAATGGTATCATATAAGAAAGACATACAAATTAAAAATAAATTACTATAATATTTAATAATAATAAAAATTGAACCTGGCGCTAAGACGTCCGATTTTCAATCCGGGTATAAGGTATCGGGTTCAAACCATGGTTCGTACAAACAGCAACACACCGTCGATAGACCTTATGCCGTTGTAATAGGGGTTAAAAAAATAGTCAAAATAGTAAAAATAGCTAGTGTTGGCGATAGTACCACTGAGTTAGTACCGCACGGAATACCAGCAGGAAATACCAGTCGCTTTTTCGGTGAAGGAAAACATCGTAAGGAAACCGAATTTAATTCCGATAGGCCCTAGTTTCCCCTCTGGGTCGGAAGTTAAGATTATGGCAGTCACATTCATAACAAGTAGTGCCTACGCCAATTCATGGGATTTGGTTGTCAAACGGACCCCAACCGGGACAACCGCTAGGAAAAAAGACTATAGCATTTAAAAAAACAAGTAGGTACCTAACAGTGGCGGTAGGTTAAATTTTTTCTTAGGCAAGCCAGTGCCGAATTTGGCTTATAATTTCTTCATGAGCTGTAGAAAAACTGCTCAGGCGCCTGAAATTTAGGCAAGCCGACGGGAATCATGTTCTATGGACGCGCCGCCACTGGTACCTAATATTCATTCTCTTTTTCTATATCCTCTATTCAATTATACACTACACAGCCTCATATCTGGAACATTCACAATATTTTCGGGCAGTTAATTCTTTCAGTGGCTTCGATATAGTTTCAAAGGCAGAAGTCACCTTGGGAGGATATTGCAGCTACGCATTCAAAGTCAACCTTTTGCCTTTAGAACACGAAAAATTTAAAATAGAAGTGAAAACAAGTCGTCCAGTAGGTGTTTCCGTCCCTCCCCCATACTTTTGTGTCCCAATTTCAGTCTTTCATATTTTTAATAAAAACGGTTAAAGTTACTACAAAACTTTCAATAAAGGATATATTGTTCATTAAATTCTCTACAATTTTTGCCTTTGAAGTATGTTGCTAAGACTTATAGTTTTCAATCTATGTGTTGATAAAAGAGATCTCCCCCCCTTTTACCCCTACCGCACCATAAATTTAGATGGCTCTGCTTCCTAAAATGTTCTATGGGTCCTAAGGTCTCACTATGCAAAAGGGGATCCCATCATCACTAAAATCCGTATAATGCCCTTTGTTGTCGTCTGCACCGGCGACTAATTGACGTCTTCGAGAACGAGTATCGAGTGTTCTATCTGTGCATCTTGCTTGTAACATATTAGTGTAAACGAGATGCACAGATAGAAAATTCGTTACTCGTTAACGAAAAATGACAATGTCAAACTCATGGTAACCGTACTGTTCCGGTCGCCTCTTTTGATACGTACCTAATACTTAATTTCGTCAATTCGATGCCAAGTGTAAAATAAATGTTTAACAAAAAACCTAAATAAAAAATAAAATCATCGAGTCTGTATATTCTACACTGAAAAGTATACATATAACATATTTGGAAGGTTATTTATTTACCCTTCGGTTTTTATATTGTACAAACTACAATAACTACATATAAGTTTTGTAGATAATTAAACATAAAAAATATTTTACAGAAAATGTTGACAATCACTGATCTTACTGATCATAGCGCGGGGGAATTTCGAAAATAAATTGTGAAAAAAAAAACATGTACTTTACCGTGAATCAGCGGGATATTTTAAGAGGGTAAATTAGAACAAAAAAGAAATATGATTCTTAAACTCATATCATATTGCATAAAAACCATTTCTACAGACCTTCGAAATTACCCCACCAACTTTCGAAATTACCCACTCCTTAAAAATGGTATTCAAATTTTTTATTATTTTTGTTGTTAAATGGTATCCAAAATCAAGCAACGTAAAACGCTATTTGCACAAACCGTTGATGAATATATCCAATTTCTCAAATTCACATTATTTGCAAGGAATACTTCTTAGGTTCTGTCTGACTTACAAGCCCAAACCCTAACATACTCTACACTCGCCTAAAAATATGTCGAATATACCCCAAAGCACCCTATAACCATAGACTTAAATATATAGTAGACGGCCATAGCCTAAGAACTTTTTGAGGCTCCGAGTATTTAGCGCCATCTAGTTCAGAGCCACCTAAACAGAGCCAATATGTATGAGATCAAATCAGCGCCACCTAGTAACGACTAGTGTACTACTAGTAGATGGCGCTAAATACTCGGAGCCTCAAAAAGTTCTTAGGCTATGGCCGTCTACTATATATAACTAATGCGCCATGAAACTAATATTCTAATAAAATTACAATTACATTTAAAAAACAACATAATATTAATAACAGATTACATAACAGTTGAACATTTTTTATTATACGGAACCCTCGGGGCGAGGATTCGACAAGTACATATATGTATAGCCAGTGTACGAATAATTACTTTGTACGAATGCTGCCACTGTTCCCCTAATGGTACAAAGAAGCACAGAATAATACTGATTAAATAGTAGCTTTTGCTGACGAATACGATCAAGAATTAAGAGGCCTTATTCCCAACACACGCAAATTCCACGAAATGCTTAATTTTTTTCGAAAGCTATGGTGAAAACACAGTTTTTTTATAATCAACCATTAATGCATATTATCATAGTTCATTTCTTTATCTACGAGTAGATGGCCATTGGAGCAAATATTACATTTTAACCAGTAAAATATGAAAAAAATGGCCTTTCCGGATTTTCCAGTTAGACGTACCGTAGTTCAATTCTTATTCAATTTCAACAGAATTTAGTTGAGTTGTATGTTTAAGACGGTCATTGGAAAAAAAATAAGATTCATCTTAGATAATAGACAAAACACCGTCTGATTATATGCCAGCTGTTTGATAAAAACACGGTTACATTTAATTTTTTCTAAAAAAAAAACCTATACATATTTTGCCCTTAAAACATAAGCATAGCATAGTTCAACTATATTATTATCGTAATAAAAAAACATTACTTACTACAGTTGTAACATATAATTTAATATGATTATAAATCACACTTCACAAGACACTTTCTGCAAGAATTATAGTTTTGTGTATTTTCAATAATAATAAATATGTGTCAAAAGTATTTTTTTGTATTACAAACACTTCAAACTATCTTATAAATAGCACTTTATGCGGGTTTCTTTATTAATAGAGAATTTCGAGCTTTTAGGATTGTTAATTCGTGACATGTTGCACACCATGTGTAGCTTTTAATTGGGTTATAAAGTTGGAGGTATGATTTCCCGACCACTATGAGATTATAGTTTTAAGAAAAATGGATGTTTTATTATGAAGGGTTGTGTTGTGTTGTATAGACCTCAGTGGCGTGGGGTCAAAATTTTACTTTGGTAAGACGGAGCATAATTTGGCTTGCAATTTCTACATGGGCTGTAGGAAAACTGCTTGGGTGTCTGAAAATTAGGCAAGCCTTAGGGAATCATGTTCTACGGACGCGCCGCCACTGAATTAGACCTATCTGTGTTGTCTAGGTGCATTAATTATGTTGAACATAAACATTTCAGTGTCTTCTTTGGACAGCTAAGTATTTAAACAATCCATTTTGAATAATAATTGTCAACGGGTTTTCGATATATTTGTAGGTTAGTATAATTAGGAATTAAAACATGCATGGACGTGCCTGCAACCAAATAAGTCGTCGGCGACTCACAATGGCGATAGGCCGCAGTTCAATGGCATCGATGCCGGTTGCTCGGATCGCGACGCGCCTTAACCGGACACGGCCAGGCCGGAGCGGGCGTCCTGCATACTCGAGCCGTCCCAGTCCCACTATACGATGCATTTACGTATGGGTATGTAGGTTGTTTGTGTCCCGGCGCGGTGCAACGCGCGGCCGTGACGTGCTGGCGACCGCGCGGCGTAAACACCAAGCAAGGTCAACTGCCTCGCGACCATGTTATCCTAGTACATCGTTGCTTTTTATGTGACACCAAGAGCCTGGGGCCGTGGTCAGCGCCGACATCATTTAAGAAGTAAAATAGAGGAACAAAGCAAGCGCCACATCCTAGAAAACGTACAACGTACCAAATACATACGTACAAAACCATTATGAGTAGGCAACTAGGCATTATAAGCAAGTACAGGCGCAGATACAGGTGGGGGCAATTGCTCCAGGACCTCTATTCGACTCGACTAAGTGTAACACTAACATATGTCACCTCTATTGCGATTGTATTGCGGCTCTATTGCGATGGTATTGCTGTTGGTTTTATCTGTCACATTAACAGTAGGTATCGCTCACAGAGGACCGATCTCTTTATGCGTAGTCGTTCTTAGGATAGAGGCGCCCTTGTCTATAGTTTCTATAGGAATCGACCGTGTTAGTATATTTGACAAATAATTGTCTTAGCTGTCAGATATCTGTGCTAATAGCGTTGGGGTACACAGATCGATACATTTATACATATTTTGATGAGATAATCTGAAAAATCATTCTAATCATTCAGCAGTAATACTACGCAAGAACTAAATGTAACAAGGGTTTGTATAATAATGAGTATTTATTTTGTCATGATATACCTACTTCATCCATTTATATAAAATTATTCTCTTGCTTAGAATCTGATAATGTTAGCTCCGCAAATCTCAAACTGATACTGGCGCTAACGGGGCGCAAAGCGCAGGAGTGATACAAGCATCTTAGGTCCAACCACGTATCTAGTCTAGTCCTACCAGCGCTCGCACATGCGCATTGCTGATCTGTGATTTTGACGTAAGTACCTATCTCACTTTAGTGAAGCTTTGCGTCACTCAAAAATGAGATATGGCGGAGGTGTTGTGGTGCTATTGCATGACACTGTCATTTATGCACAGTCGAATAGCCCTCCTGTCCTGTTACGCGCCCCCTGATATGCATCTTTTGTACGCCCCTCTTTTTTGGGGGATAGCCACCACTCGATCTTGCTGCTAGCTTAATCACTTAATAATCAGCTTTGTTTGACCTAACAAACAATTGTGCCAAGTGGCGTCGCCTGAGACAACAGTGCAGACTCAAATGTCTAAACTTCCCCAGTATATTATCAAATTGCCCAATGGTCACGTAGCATTATTAATAATGACCCGACAAAGTGATAAATAATGAAATTTAGATAATAACTAATCAATCACTTGGCCTAATACGGCTGGGCATTATTCATAATGCCCGGGCATTATAAATAATGCCCGCATTGATTAATGCTTGGTCCATTACATATACATACATGGGGGCTATAACGAAATTATGTATCGGCGCCTGAGCAAGTAATTTTTTATTCTCTACACACGATGATGATGTGCCCTGTAGAACACTTTTACCATTAATAAAAATTACCTACAAATTAAGCACGTAACCGGAAGAAACCTAGGTACATACAACATATCCACCTTCAAGACCCCATCATACTTATGCTACTGGCGGCGCAACCGCATGCGGCGACGGCGCGCAAGCGTGACAGTGCACGCGCAGAGCGCTATCTCGCTTACGCACTGGCGCCGTATACGGAAACCGCGTAGCAGTGTGAAAGCTGCCTAAAGCTTTTCTGGAGAAAACGCAGTTTACGTGTTATCTTGCTCTACTTTCATTTGCTGTATTTTCTGTGCTTTTTGATTTTAATTCTTTTTTAGACATTAGTAGGTACATTTTACCTGAACTGTACCGGCTAATGGGTTGGATGGGGGTTAATCTCACAATAAAATTATCAAAGACAAGGACGAGTTTCTGAGAATTGAAATGAAATCTGAACCATTTGCATTCAAAAAGCTCTTCATAATAGTTACCTAAGGATTTTTTAGTTAAATCACTGCAACTGTTTATTTTTTTTCTCCTGTAGCGTGTTCTGCTGCATTATATTTGCAGACAAATGACTTGAAATGACAACTTTTGATATTATTACCTATAGGTAGGTACCTGAAGCATCAAAATATCAAAGTGATGAATACTTTTTATCTTTATTGCATTTTATTACTATAGTGATAGAATTCTCATTTATTATTACCTTACCTAAAACATGCCTAAAACCTAACCTTGCTGAAGGCGTTCTGCCTAAAACCTAACCTCGCTGAAGGCGTTCTGCCTAGGGGAAAACCGGGTGGATTCGTACAACGGGAACATTTGTGGGTCAAGTGCAATTGTTTGAGTTGTCTTATTTTTTCCTAATTATAAAATTTAATTTTACAATGTGAAGGCTAGTACTATTTTGTCTAACACTACTAACTTACCTTACCTACTAGTACTCGTAGTTCGAATTAAATGTCGAAGTCGAAACTCATATACTTATGTAAAAAGATAATATAGATACTTATACATAGATTAATCTACAATTATTAGAATAGAACACAGAACACAATGATATATGTTATACTGGCATACCACTGAATAAATTGAATACCCATACTTCACCCATAACCCACAACCTCCAACGACCACGAACGCAAGTAGGGACCTACCTGTCTCGCATTACAGTAAGTAGGTAATTACTAATCAGTAAAATGTGAGTAGGTAGGTAATTTAATTACCGTGCTAATGTGTGTATAATGAATGAAGCGTCGTTGTGCTATTTGTGATTCATCGCCATACTTACAGTAACGGTAAGTTTTACGTGCCGGCGAGACGACAGTACACTTGCCTACTTCCGAGGAGTCATTCGAAGGTGATGTATGGCCTGACTATAATTGATTGTACTGCCAGATACTTAGGGTCGGTTGCACCAAACCGTCTGTTAACGTCAACGTAATCGTAAAAAAATCTTGATTGAAAAGTTTGACAGTTTTCTATGGGATGACAGCTCCGTCGCCATATATAATGTTGATGAGTTCGTTAATAGTGCGTGCATGGTGCAACCCACCCTTAATATGGCCAGACGCTACTGAGCAAATCGACTGTAACCACACCATAACGTTCAGTTTAGGGTAAATGATAAATATAATATACACTGTACGATAAGAGCGTGACCAGTAAACTTTAAATAATATATTGGTTAATATCTGAGCGCTCGTTACTGTATCATTATATGTCAAATTGAAACTCAATTCATCCGCAATAAAAAGTTGATACCAGGATGTCCACTATTGGGCCCTAGCGTGTCGGGCACTAGGACGTTTACCTGAAGGTAATTTTTGCGAGAAATCATAAAAATAAAGTGACATTTATGACAATTATGACACATTCATGGCTTATTTTCCCGTGTTCAGGTTGGTCGACGTTCTTCACCTGATTTAATCGCTTCTCTAATTTAGTACAAATGCTTTCGACTTGTTTATTTATACTAGGCGGCCTGATCGAGAGACATTTTGGGTCTTTTCGGGTGTGTACAAAGAAACACTGCCTCAAAAGCAAACACGGCATTTATTTTCAAAAATATGATTTTGGTGGGAAAATTACAAAATTTATTTTTTCTTTTTACAAAGCATTATAGGCAAAAGACCATAATACTCAGACAAAACTTTATTTTTCTCCATCGCATTCATTAAATGAAAAATATACTGGTCACGCTCTTGTCAAACAGACTGTACATTATGCATCTTACAATACACTTTCAATCTAAATACAAGTTGATATGGCTGTACGTAGAATTATGTATGTAGGTAGGTACTATATTTTATCGGTAGATGTTTATTTTAGTCAATTTATTTAAATATTGCCCCTGTTGTTCAAAGTAGAGCTCTTTTTGTTAGGTTATTAAGTAGGTACCTATACTTATTCATGTACCGTGCACTCCCTAAAGTACAGTTTTTTGACGTTGTTATCAAGAAAAACAAGTTAAAAGTGGAACCTAGTTTGCTTTTGTTGATATAATAGCTATCTTTTTTTAAGCAAATGAAAGACACTACTTGACAAACACAAAAATACATAGGTACATATATATACTTCAGTGTACCGGGGTAAAAAAATTACAAGTATTCTGTTTTGTACTTATCGGACCAAACTTTGTACGATGCAGTGTCATTTACTTTATTGGTAGATATGTAGCACGAACCATTAATACTAGGGATACACAATCCGCCCAAAATGCCCTCGCGATAATAATAATGTGCCACAAGAACGACTCCGGCGGTACTTTCTCTGACAGTCTTATTACGACTGTACGCTATAAGACAAATTTTCACGAGCCATATTTTCAGTATTTTTTTTAGTCTGTACAGTCAACGCCATAAATATGTATACAATTTTGCACCTTACTCCGTTGTAATAAGCTGATAGGGTTAAAATCTGTATAAATATTTTGATTATTTTATTGACTGTACCGGACCTCCTTTACATTGCAGCTCGAAGACGTATCTATAACGTATACCTACGTAATTTATAAAAATAATGTTTATTTGCATGTGGTACCTCTAAGTATATTTAGTAATCTCTCATAGCAGAAAAGTTCAGATAAAACTCATATTTTAAATTAAATACTCAACTAATGTTTTTTTTGGAAAATGCAATAAACCTCTGCTGCTAACATAACAGCGAGGCTTTCTGATATCCTATTATAAAATAAAAACTTCCCACCACTGCCATCAGCTTATTCTATCTCAGTTTCCTGCAAAACTGTACCTAGTTATTATTTTAGCAAGAGTTTGTCTGTATCTAACACGACGTTTGACTTTTTCAGGCGCTGCTCATCACAAACACGAACGCTCCTAAGCTGGATGTGCACAGCTGTACGGAATCACCGCATGACAATTTTTGGCATCCGTTGACAGTTTTTATGACGACATATTTATAAAGTTTATTATAAACTTCTCTGAGTACTTCCTGACTTGGGTGACTTAGAAAAATGTCTGGTCATAGTTAACTAACATGTTAGAAGACCCCAGCCTAGTAGAACCTAAAAAAACTCATTTAATGTCGCCAGAGTTGATAAGTCAACTGTACTTCACAATGGCCTCACAAATCAACTTAGAGAGTCAATTACAGTGCAAAGTGGAAAAATACATAGTGAAAAACAGATTACGCACAGGGTACATTTAGTTGTTGACTGAAGAATAAAACCACGCTAATCGTTATGAAACAAAATCCCTCACAAATAAATAGTTTCTAATATAATTTGAATTTGGTATTAATTGGATTAAAAAAAACATAGTTACCGTCACCTAAGTTTTTCAGTTAAATATTATGTAGTATCGTATCGTTTAATCACAAAAAGCATTGCTGACCACGTATGTAATTATGTAAATAACTTCATGTGTATGTATAACTTTGATTTCCACTTCGACATTCCGAGGGGTGGTTGCTCAATGCTTATATTCTAACAGCAGAGACTATAGAGAGAGATATAGATGACCACAGCCTAAGAACTTTTTGAAGCTCATGTCAATAGCGCCATCTATGTCAAAGCTACCTAATGATACCGAAAATGTAAGAGAAATGTCACCTGCACTGCTACTCCACCTAGTAACAAAAATAGCGTACTAGTAGTACACTAGTAGCTACTAGGTGTAGTAGCAGTGCAGATGACATTTCTCTTACATTTTCGGTATCATTAGGTGGCTTTCAAAAAGTTCTTAGGCTGTGGTCGTCTATATCTCTATATAGTCTCTGTTCTAACAGTAAACAAACCCGCTATCTCTGTCTATATAGCATTTTTGGTTTTAGCATCTCAGAATAAATAGCAAAATTACCTCTAGAAGAGATGAACCGATGAAATTACAAAATAAGCAATGACATCGAGTGGTTCATACATTTATAAACGACTACCTACCGTGTTGAATTGCTAAGGGCCTCTCCGTTATTTCATGCCAAAATGATGCATCTGCCTTCAAGGCAATGGCCGGGTGATATTTTCAAGCTCAGAACTTTTTAATAAAACATTACGAGTATGTCCTGTTTTTACTGGGCGATCGGTGCGCCGGCGCATCGGAGCGCCGCGGTCCCCATCATGGCGCGCAATATAAATAAAATAATATATTTACCAACATTCCTGCTTGTTTACTTGCCTACAGAGCGCCACTACTTTGTAATTTTGCAGTGTCATTATATGTCCGAGTATTTAATGAACAATTGATAATATCCAAAGTATGCCCCTGAAGTACCAGACATAGAGCTGTAAAATAATGAAACAGGTGCTAACATTTAGATCAAGTTTGGTTAGCGGATCTTATTTCGTGTAAGTAAACATTTATTTTCGGTATATTCTGTAAAAAACAGATACACAACACAACAGATAAAATTGTACGCGATGCTACCATATCAATAAAAATATAATGACAGGTATGAAAAAAAACATAACTTTAACGCTATAAAAACATTCACGTCACGTTATTCACGTGTATTAATAACCATGGATAAGTATATGACAATCCGTCAAAGTTCTTTTAAGCTCGGAATAGCTAGAGATACACATACACGCACAGATGTGCCCGCCGGATTTGTCCGACGGATTTGTCTGAATAGCGCCATACACGAACTGAATAGCGCCATACACGAACTGTCTGTCCGGCGGCACATCTGTGTGTGTATCCCTAGCTATTAGGTACTTAATTTTTTTTTACCTATATAAAATACATAACTGCTGGTCTAAGTGAAAGCAGAAACTCTAAGAATTGTCAATGGGGTTGGCAACTGTCAACGGTTTGGACAGATGGCGCCAGCATAGCTGGTACCTGTCACTAGTATTGTTGTATGGGATTTGGCTTAAAGGCTAGCCCATCCAGGTCAAAAAAAAATAAAAAAAAACAAGTTTTTGACACTATTTGTAGGACTGACAGGTACCAGCTATGCTGGCGCCATCTGTAAATACTTTCGACCGGCCAACCCCATTCTGCCAGCAAGGTACACCTAAGTAAGGCGTTTTATTAGTAATGAATGTTCACCATCTCAGCCATAAGACGTCCAATGCTGAACATAGAGAACTATATTTTTGTTTATTGTTGTTTAGGCTTTCGGAAGATGCTGCTGCCCATCTCCCGGTTAGCAGACTCCTACTGCAACCACGGAACGATATGGTGGGGGACAATTCTAAGGCCGGGCACCCCACGGCACAATGAATGTCACTTCTCCAAAACTAAAACATCGTTACTGAACCTGGACAAGGTTTCCAGCCTTATAGGGGATCAATTCCGAAAATGCCCGAACATGAATAGTTTTAGTTTTTGATCTTTAATTATATTATCTTGTTTTTTCACAAACAGTTTCATGATTATGTAAATTATGTTGTTCACTTAAAATAGATATATAGCTACTACTTCGCCCCCACATAGTCTTTTAACCCACGTAGGGCCTAAACTTTCATAATTAGTTTCTAATATGATCTTAAATGTAGCTACTAAATTATATAAATATACTTTAGCAAATAGGACTCTGCGTTAATACAGAATCCTCATAGGGACGGAATTTGAAGTAATGCTGCAGTTGATTTATTTTTGTTAGTTTTTACATATTTATGAACGATTAATTTATAACTTTACCTATTTTTGACCCTTTTCTAACTCCAACTCGCCAAGGGACAGAAGTAAAAAAAGCTTATAAAGTCGGGTAGAGAAAGCCTTGTAAATTGAAGTCCGTAAGTGTTGTAATACTTTTTTTGTTATTATTGTGCAATAAAGCTAAATATATGATGAATAAATAAGTTGAAACTAATTATTTACACTGAAATTGTAGGTTTTTTCCTTAAATATAGTTTTCCTAGAGCCCTTCCAGCTTTATGATGGAGTTGGTGTTTAGACAAATTGCTTTTAGATATTAGGTATAACCATGCTTGTTGACAAAACTAAAAATTTAAACTATAACAGGTAGGTACCTACTTTACTTATACACTGGCAAGTTATATTAAAACGTAGGAAAACAAAATGGATCATTATGTTAATTGTATTATGAATAAAGGTACCTATTTTGAAAAGAAATCGATCATTAAGGGTATTGGTCAGGGTGATGATGGAATAGGCTGAACAGACAGAAAAACAGATGATTGAACTCTTTGGTACTAAGATACCGTTAGAATCTTTACGATACAGAAGATGATGATCTTTATGACAGTCTTTATGATGAAAATCGTTTTTGTAATTGAATTGTTAAAGCTTAAGCCAAAGAACCCCAAAGATACGGAACACCATTATTTTAGCAAGCCTTTTAAAAGTCATGACAGCGTAAATGAAGGAACTGCTTTTTACACGCAAGTTGTCTGGACCGCCTCAGGCTCGCATGCAGCTCGCTGCGGCCTGTTCCCACGCTTGCAGCTAGTCTACTCACCAAACATGCTTTCTTGAATATACACGCGTTCCCGGTGTACCTTGACCCTGAGATTCATTACAACTATGTTTAAATGGAGATCATATCTTTGACTGGTCAGCTGTAGCCGTACGGTAAAACCGTTGCGAATTACTATAGCGGCCCAGGCGCTTCACTCCGCGCAAATCGCGCGCTCATATCTCTCGCCGACAACATCGCATAAAACATAACGTGTAAAAGTTGACCGACTCTCAAAACTCTACCATTGCAAAAAGTTGAGAAATCTTGCGTAAAGAGGCCATTTTATTAAAAGTTGTATATTTCAGTTTTTTCTCAATTTGGAAAATTTCAGGTGATTTCGCCTCAGAAGCACGAGCTTTTTGAATTTTATTAGGTCAAAAATGTGTTCCAAGCTTATTTCCATTCCGTTATCATTTTTTAAATGCCTATACTTCTTTCTTTTGGCGGTAACGGGATGGAAGTAGCAATAAATGTATGAAAACTTTGGGACACTTTTTGTGTCCTGCTCAGATTTAAGAGTTCGTGATTCTTAAGTCGAAATCATCTAATACTTTCCAAATACATAAAAGTTAAGGGCTCAAAAATATGAAATGGCCCAAACAGACATCCTGAACATTATTTTATGAATAAATCACACTTAAATACATTGTTAATTTACTTAGTTATTTAATTTTTAAGTAGTTTTGAGTTAAAATGTTTCTGTGTACCTATGTTTTTTATTCTTCCTCGATTAAATGAATCGATTGTTCGATTGATAGAATTCGGATTTATTTATGTTCCTCCTTAAATATAAATATTTTCTTTTAAATAAGGCCTATTATACTTCAATTCATTTTAGTTTTTCACGACGCATCATTTCTTACATATAGACAAGCATACCTAACATTAATATTATGTATAGTACTTAATATAATGTGATGTGCCTATCAGAAGTAGAGAAAATCCTACAACTTTATTGCGTTCCACAATTAACTTGTATGGTAGCCCTACAAAATGCTGAGGGTTAAATAAACACGCTGTATAATAGCAGCCATTGCACCGGAGTAAAGGAACTCCTCGTTCTGTTGAGTACACCGAGCTTTTTGGATGCCAGCGTAAGCCTTCCTAACGAGATGGCTACGGAATTTCATGTTACTAGAAATGTCGATGCCGACGGGCCACTTTGTCATGAAGAAGATTGTACCTTCGAACTGTGGGGTCACAGCAGACGGGATTTCTTTAGTGGTTAAGGGCAAAGTGCGCGAGGGATGTTTGCCCGCACTTTTGAACCAGAGGTTTTTCACAAAAAATACGTACCTATAAGTTGTTCTACATAGAACAAATCAAACTGGTTCTCCTTTTGATTTGGTATAATCACTTTCAACAATTGGTGGTAATCAGGTGCTGGTGCGTCTTAGGCTCTATAGCTCTATGTTGACAGGAGAATTCTGAAATAACCTGATTTTTTTTTAATTACTGTATTTGCAATTGATTTCCACGCAACATGTAAATGATACTTTTATTGCGGTATAACTGACAATACCTGCTTTAGAGGTTAATTTTTTTTCGGAGTCCTATATTTAATAGTATTCTTTATACTATTGTATAACAAGAATATAGTTTATTACTAAACAATCAAATTTTTGTTTTGTTGGAAATGTAGCCGTATCTAATTTAAAATAAATAAATAAAATGTCTTATTTTGTCTGTACATAGGCACATAGGAGCCAGGTGGGTAGGCCGAACTATTTGCAGTTTCCAAGTTCATCTCCGGATCCGTACGTGCAAAATCCGGACGGATGGTGACCGATACGTAAGTAGCCGCAAGCCTCCGCTACACCGCGCAAGCTCCTTACAAACCACCTTGGTTAAACGGTAAGTCTGTATTGGGTTGTTATGTTATGAGAGTCGGTTGATAATGGAGCGGGTTCGGTGCCGGCGGGAATGTCGTGGGACCAGTTGCCGCGCGGTGCAAATATTCACAGGCCGTTCCTTCAGCTGCTTGCTTGCTTGCATCGAGGCGTATCTACCTACTCACTAGCTTCTTAACTTGGTGGTACATTAAATTGTATGGATTATTTTATATTTATATACCTACTCATTTATCATTTACCTGTAGTTCAGTCCATTCATAAGTATTTGGGCGAGAGGAAAATCTATCGATAAAACATTTATAGATGCAAGAAAAAAAATAGGTTAGTACCTTAGTTAACGTAGGCGGGATGAGAAGTGCTGGCTTGGCACATGAAGTGAAAGAATAGTTCAAATATAAAGAATAACATGCATTCAGAAACTCTTCTTAATATAGTTTATGACTACGATTTTCATAACAAGTTATTTATTATATTATTTTAATATGGACGATTTAAATCATCATATCTGTCAAAATCCAGTATCCAGGAGTTCGATTTTTGAATCTCACCGGTGCCTTTTTATGTATGCAGCCGATGACTATTTAGTACGAAATAAGTGACCCGGTGAGAATCAAAAATCGAACTCCAGGTTTTTTAAATTAATAATATTTTCTAAATCTCACCTCATAAACGAAATATAGCCTTTAAAATTGTTTATTTAGTAGGGTCATATTTTCCAGTTATTTAAAGCTTTCAGATAAATATGGTTTTTGCAAAAAACTTGCTTAATTCAAAAAGAGCGTAAGCGTCTCAATGATCATTCCCGCACAAGGTGCCCGCCCATTAAGGCGGTTAAAGAAAAAACAAAAAATCTAGAAGAAAAATATTCTAGTCTAGCGAATAATAAAAATAGGGCAGTTCAATCATGATTGTAGTTTAACTAGGATGTAGATTAACTAGGACTAGTAAGAAATAAATGATTTTGATATTTTCATATATATTTATGTAAACATAAACCTGCATTGGGGCTGCTGCAAATGTATTTGAATATTTTGAACTGAATCGCTTTACAGTCAATGGACTAACACTATGATTTTTTCTGTTCCAAGAATTATTTTAGCAAAATTTACTATTAAGCAAAAACTATAAACGATGCTGTATTTTCTTGATACCTATACCTAAGCCAGATTTGAATTCATGATTTCATATTTTGTTGAAAAGAAATAAATGTGTACTGCAGAAATTCAAGGCAAGATCGGCTTCATAGGTCTTAAGGGCTGATTTACGAAATTTAATAGGTAATTTACTATTTGGTCAAATCAACTCATGTGATGTTGTGCCTACTTATTGACGGAAACTATTGCCACTCGTCCAGAAGCGGCTTGATAAAATGAGACAGACGGGTTTGCAGTTTTTTTCAGGGCCCCGAGCGAGCTTGGTCTTTTGACATGAACACCAAATGACACAGGTTGTACTGAAATCAATTGCCTGCCTTAATTTTGCACTGGGTTCAAGGTGTAATTATTTTGACTTTTTAAACAGATAAAAAGTTAAACCTCAAAAAAAATCGGTAAGAATTCATTCAGGTCGGCTTTTTCTAAGGCATATTGTTTTTTTTTTCTTTATCCAAGTACGTCATGCTGAGTCTGTGTCGTACAGTTTTGAGGAAAGGCTATATAAACAAGTTTATTTTAAGCTAATCTTTCACCTCTTATTTTAGTCCTAATGCTTATCATCCCGCCCTCGTATCAAAAAACTCCATTATAAAGAGAAGAGAATATATCCATACATTCCATACCTATATATCTGTGCAGCGTGTAAAGTATACTGAATACCATACCTATACTCGTATAAGTACTTAGGTATAGCAGTAAATTAAAATCTGTAATAAATATACTTTGCCGTAACTTAATCAAATTTGTAGTTATTAGTATATATGCCGGTAGATAGTAATTACAGCTGTTATAAAAAACACATGTATGAATGTTCAGTATTTTTAAGATGGTATATAGTAGGTATTAACTGTAAATCATTGTAATCGGAGCGTAAATGGTTTCGGTAGAGTAAAACCATTCTTAGTGCGCGTTACATTACAGCTATATGAGTTACTCTACGGCTGATACGACACAGTAGCTCTATAGAAAGCTGCCATTCATGCTCCTTAGTACTTATGGATATACTTTATCGTATTACCGTTATTACTAGTATTCAATTACACGCGATAAGAATTAAATAAATACAGCATTATAAATCCTTCAATCAGCTAGGGATACACGCACAGATGTGCCCGCCGGATTTGTCCGACGGATATGCCCGGCGGACAACAGATCCGTTCGTGTATGGTGCTATTCAGATGTGTCCTCAGACAAATCTGTGTCCAATTCGCGCCACGCACGGATTTGTCCGCCGTCCGTCGGACAAATCTGGCGGGCATATCTGTGCGTGTATCCCTAAACTGCAATTCATAATTAAATTCCATCGAATCTGCCACTGTGTTGCCATTGATTTATTATGTAGGTAGAACCTACTAGATGTGACATCTAGAACAAATTTTGTGCTGCATGTTTGGGCGTTGACAGCTGTCAGTTGCTTAGCATCATGTCAGTGTTTCAAGAGCGAATGTATGGACTTTAAGTGCCGATCACTTAAACTCCTGGCTGAAAAATTTTGTTAGGGATGTCATCTCCTGTTACTCAATGTGTGTTGCCAGTAAAATGAAACGTTTTATTAATAGTACGTATATTATCGGAGGAAGAATGCACATAAGTGAATAATTTACTACTAATTTTAAATACAATATTTAAATGCTTATTTTAAATAATCAGTGTTATAAAAAAAAACAATCCCATTAATTGATATTGAATTATAACTATTTTGAGGTAGAAAAGTTCGTATTGAATTTGTATTACTTCAGGTCTAAACAACATTTGGTATTCCGTTTCGTCGTCGGCGTCGTCGTAACATTATCGTCTTAAGATGTGCGTATATTTTTATACCTTAAAACGTAAATTCAAAAACGACAAGTAGAGGGTAGTGTAATATTTATGGCGGCCATGACACTAACTTTTCAAGTCAAGTTGTCACTTCATTCGGCATCTGACGTATGTTTTGAGCGCTCGAATGTTTTCCTATCTCGTCGTGGTGATTTCCTTTTGTTGAGTTTTTTCTTGTTTCCTGTTAAGTTTTCCGTTAAGTTTGTGCTTAAAGACGACACATTTGAAAGTAATTTTGTATGTATTGTGAATAAAAATTTACTACATACTTACATAAAAAAACTTGTAAGAGTCGAAATATAGGCGACACATTTAACGAAAGCCCTACATTTATGTCGTTGGCTGCGTTTCATTAAAGGTATAAAAAAGGAGTCTATATTTTGACGTAACTTCCATATTGCATACAAAAAGGGATTTTCGGTTTAAAGACATTTATTTATTATTATTATTTACTAAGCAGGCAGGCAGTTATGACAACTGATATAGCCTGTATCCAGTAATCATTATGACAGTTATCGTTAACATGTAGATGTATGTTTGTCTAATTTATTCTTAAACTGGTTCACATTCTGTGCCGAAATCACGTCTTTTGGGAGTCCGTTCCATACCCTCACTACTCGGTTGCTCAGAAAATATTTGTATGGGTTACTGTGGGACCTATCCTTCTCTAGCTTTAAGTGATGACCTCTCAGACGGGTGTTGTTGTTGCGGATGAACATCTTTTGAAAATCCTTGAGGTCATAGTGTCCAGATAATATTTTGTAAGTCTCTATTAAGTCTCCACGTTCTCTGCGGTGTTTAAGAGTAGTGAGCTTTAGTTCTTTCAGTCTATCTTCATATGGCTTGTTTTTAAGTTGCCTCGGCAGTTTCGTGAAACTCCGTTGGACCTTCTCCAGCATCTCAATGTCTTTGGCAAAGTAAGGACTCCAGGCTTGAAAAGCATACTCCAGTACGGGCCTGATATAGGTTTTGTATATTTTTAGCATCATATTCGGTGTCAAAGTCTTGAAGGCTTTTCTAATGAGGTAAATCATGCTTCTGGCTTTCTTGACCATTGTGGTTATGTGCTCTTCCCATTTGAGATTCTCGGAGATCTTAACACCTAGATCGATTTGTGTTTTTACAGCCGTTAATGGAGTGCCTTCCAAATTGTAAGTCAGATGGGGGTTCCGATTTCCTATGTGAAGTATCGTGCATTTGGCAGAATTCAGATTGATTAACCATTCCTTAGACCAGCTTGCTATTGCTATTTATTTCCCATAAGAAATTACATTTCACTTCCATGAGAAATGTTTATAGCTAAATCTTACTTCTAGTTTATAGAAAGTGGGCAATCGGACATAGGTACATACCTTACAAATGACTTCACTTGAGAGTAGCACAATCACAAGACAATAATTAGCATTTAAAGGGCATACGATTACTTTCTTCACAACCACTTATTAACAATACATATTAATGCTAAACACGAGTAAAATGGTTACATTACAACTAAGTACTTATATTATTTTAATTGAAAAAATTGCTCAAGTCATCCTGATTACATTTATTCGCCTACCTTAAAACTTAAAAGTGAGCATGTTTAACATTGGTTCGATTTGATTATGTGTAGTTCTTTTTAGTTTGGAAGTGTTTATTTTCTGTTTTCGTTTATTTGTTACTTACTATAAGTATTCGTAGATATGTAATTTTTTTTTTTAATATATCTTTCGTTTAGTTTTATTTTTAGAGGTAATTGCTATGTGTTTTAAGGTTTTAGTTTATAGTATATTTGTTGATTATAAGTAGGTACATGCATACAATTTACAGTGTGATAAAATACGAGTATATAAAATAAAACAAGGACCACAAAAACAGAAGTAGTGTAATATTTTTTGTAGAAGACAGGAATACATATATCTATGTATATATTTATATAGAAATAATTTTATAATTATTATTTATATTTTTTTTTATCCGGCGACGGTGGCACGCAGCGACTGGTGGTAAACTCGCAACTTCAACGACTTGACAACGTTCCCCTATATCAAAGCAGTATTCTCTAGCACATATAATTTTAATTTGCGTTTAAACGATAAAAGACATTTTGCATTCTTGACTTCAGAGGGAAGCATGTTGAACAATTTCGCACCTTCATATGTGATTGTATTCCGTCCGTAAGTCGCTGTTCTTGACCCGCTTAAGACGACGTCATCTGCATTTCTGTTACGATAATTAGCTAGATCTTTTTTTTGAGTAAACGTAATTTGCGAATGTATATCTTTATGTAATTTTTTTCTAACTAATATACACACGTGAGTTGTAAATCATAAAGGATACTTGTCGAGGAAAACATCTAGCGGTGTCGCGTAACCTGCCAATCAAACGCGATACTTTAGATTTAACATATGAAATGTGAGCTTTCCACGTAAGACAACTGTCCAGTTTTAGGGCTAGATATGTTTCTTCATTGCTAGCACATAGGGCTACGCCGTTAATAGTCAAGGGACTATAGTTAGGTATGACTTTATTCTTTGCTTTAAATATAATGTACGAGGTCTTGGATGCATTAATGCATGGTTAGAAGGTTATACTGGAACCACGTATACAATGTATTTAAGTCTTCCTGGGCCTGGCACATTATTTCATGAATAGAATCTCCGAAATAAAACAGACATGTGTCATCTGCGTAAAGTGTCAAATGACCCTTTAGCGTGACTTCACAAATGTTGTTTATGTAAATTAAAAATAATAATGGCCCCAAGATTGAGCCCTGGGGCACGCCATAGGTAATTTGTCGGTAGCTGCTTCGAGAGTTATTGATTTGTACTACCTGAACCCTATTCGAAAGGTAGGACTCAAACATTTTTAAAGCTGTCCCAGTCACACCAATACTATTTAGTTTCTTTACACTATTTATTGATATTTGTACTATTGAGTACGTTATTTACCTTCAGTTAGATAATTGGCTACTTTCCTATGAAGTCAAATCAGCTACTCTTCTGCAAACGTCAAAACGATTTGTTATATGAAGTTTATACGGGAGACTAATATTGAGACGTCACAATTCTAAAGCGCAAACACACGTTACACCTGGATTTTCCGGTGTATTTTTGAAATTTAGATTTTACGAATTCAACGAAACAATTAAGTTTATCTACTGGAAAGTACCCTATTATATTTTATATTATCACAAAAAGGTTGGTGATATCTGATCCGTCATACTGACGTTGACAGATGTTATTGGGACAGTGACATTTCTTGGTAGATTTGATGGAATTTAATTATGAATGGTAGTTTAGCTATAGTTTAATCCTACATGACGGTTGTAAGTCAATACTATGTCTTCTTATTATATTATGGTTCAGAGCGCAGGATGGAGGCTAATCATGCGAGTAACTAGGAACGGCGCTCCGATATGTGGGATTCCTTTACTCGAAGACCTAGACCGTTGCCAATTGGTGGGCTTGGTGGACTGATCGCCTCTATATGAGCGTTAAATTTAATATGTGTCCGTCGTAATGATTAGCATAACATTAGTATGTAGTGTGTGTACCTCGGGGTATGTTTGCCGAGCACTAGCGTCGAGAAATATTTGAGTAACGGGACTGCGGCGAGTGAAAATGTCGGCGAAATCTTGGCCTCACGGTGTTCACGGAAATCAATACATTGAGTGATATTTAAATATGTTTCATAATAAATATCTTTTGGTGAAATAGATAATATAAAATAAAACGGCCGTTTTAACTTTGAACGCATAGATTGACGAATTCAGCAACGTAATATTAACCAGTGAGTTTTGCATGGTTTACCATTGAATTGTCGACAGACATTTAATCGAATATTATTTCAAAGACAACGTTTCAAGTATTGTCATTTCATCGACAAGTCATTGCGTCGAGGGGTCGTTACTAGGTAATTTGAACCGAGGTTTTTTAATTAGTAGTTGACTTATTTCAATAAAATTCATGCCATGGCTTTTAATTTCGGGTTTTTTTGATTCATTTTTTTACATGTAATAATATTTATTCCGCATAAAATTATTTTTAATTGGTAATATTTCGTTATCGAAACTAAACGCAATCACGTCAGTCGGCTCACTCATGGCACGATTATAGCTATGTGATGTGTAGGGTTAGGATTCTGGTGGCATTTTTAGCACAAGTAGTGCAGTGGAGTCGCCATTGTATTTTTTTATATGAATAAATGAATAACTGAATGATAAAGCCATATATATTATGTAGATTTCAAAATCGAACGAACTTGACAGAAACGTTACGTCAATGATACAAGAGTTATTTGCCGGGACTTTTTGGTCAACCAAAAAGAAGAAATAGGTTTGTAATATAAGTTATACATACAAGTTAGGCTATATGCCTGTGGCCCATAACCGAGGCAAAAATCCATTTAGGACCATAGACAATAAATATTATTTTCAATGTGCGCTGCCGCCGTCATCAGTGTACTTGAATTGACGTTACTTGTAACGCTTTAATCACAACTAAACCCGCAGTACATTGCAGCCTAGAGTAATCTTAAAAGGGTGGTAAAAATCTAAATACGCGTTATTTTCAAAAGTCGCTGAACAAATGTTAGTGAATATAAGGAATACAACTTACATTCTAATTTTTCGCCCCGGTTGTGGGACACATTCTGTATTAGAAAAACTACTCAAAAAGTTTTTACCGTTGTCGACGTGGACGCCATTTTTGTGCTAAAGTGCCACGAACATCCTGAACCTAATCATTGTAATTACTACTGGTAATCTAAATTATCAGTAGTATACTGAAACTTATTCCAACGGAAAATTGAAATTGTAAATAGAGACAAAATAACACATTTTAACAAAACATATGTTATGTTTTAATTTAATGAATCAATTTACTTGTATGTAACTAATAAATTTTATTATGCATTTTTGATTTATCATTTATCAATCATTTATTCGTTCATTCATTCAACCAAAAAAAATATAACAACGACTCCATTGCTCTTTGTTCACCCAATGCCACCAAAATTCCTAACTCTAGTGATGTGGGTAGTTTCAGATATAAAATTGTTTATCTGATCGAATGGTTGACCGTATGAAGTGATTTAATTACTTGTCTTGTGTATACATATTATTGTATTGTGAATAATGACTGATACAGAGGAGACAGTTGTGTGCGAAGTATTGAAATAGAGAAGCATTAAAGCTGTCTGTTTTCTTGGGGGTCGCAGTTTTAACCTAACCTAACCCACTTCTGGCAACAGTTCGTTTTCTTGGGTGTCGCAGTTCTAACCTAACCTAACCTTCTGGCAACAGTTCGTTTTCTTGGGGGACGCAAATCTAACCTAACCTAATCCACTTCTGGCAACAGTTCATTTTCTTGGGGGACGCAGTTCTAACATAACCTAACCCACTTCTGGAAACAGTCCGTTTTCTTGGGAGTCGCAGTTCTAACCTAACCCACTTCTGGTAACTGTTCGTTTTCTGGGGGTCGCAGTTCTAACCTAACCTAACCCACTTCTGGCAACAGTTCGTTTTCTTGGAGGACGCAGTTCTAACCTAACCTAACCCACTTCTGGCAACAGTTCGTTTTCTTGGGGGATGCAGTTCTAACCTAACCTAACCCACTTCTGGCAACAGTTCGTTTTCTTGGGGGACGCAGTTCTAACCTAAACTAACCCACTTCTGGTAACAGTTCGTTTTCTTGGGGGTCGCAGTTCTAACCTAACTTAACCCACTTCTGGCAACAGGTCGTTTTCTTGCGGGACGCAGGGACATATAAAATTATATTAAAGTGTGCCAATTAAGATAATTTGAAACAAATCAGCGATTAAGTAATATTCGTTGAATAGTATTTCTGCGAAGTAAGATAAATTTAAATAAATAATAGTTGAAATAAAATAACGCCAAACAATATTACTAGTACTAAAGTTTCGATGAAACGTTGTCGATGAAATAATATTCGATGAAAAGGTTGTCGACAAAACAAGGGTACACCGGTTTGAATACATCTGTATTCAAACCTCACTCAAATACAAACTAACACCCTTTCCTAAATATTTATCGTTAAATTTAAATAATTACAATTATTTACCAGCGGCGCTTATATTATAATTGACACGTTAAAGGCCTCGTAACAAGGTTATTATTATTTAATAACCTTAATTGCACAATACAAGAAAGTACAAATGGCGGAATTAATGCGTTAAGGCATTCTCTACCAATCAACCTGTTTTAACAGCGCAAGTTTGATATGTTATCATAGTTTAAACTTGAAATATCACAAAAAAATGGCCGCTTAATGAATGAATTAAATTCTCTCTCAATTTTTACTTAGATTAGGGAGACTTCCAAGGTAAGGAAGTCACGAAAAATATCTTGCTTTTTTACCCCATACAAAAGTGAAACACCCTGATTCTCATGCTAGTAACGCGATATTTTCCTCTGGTTTTGTATTGGTTTAAAACAGTAAAAAATGCTTAATTTTGCGTGTTTGACACGTACCACGACTCTACGAGTACTTACACAGGCTAGTTTTTGAAACTAACCGCTATTTTGAGGCACTTGTTCATAAACCTATAAAATCTTAAATAAATAATACACACCAACCTAAATAACAGAGACGATATGTATTTATTTACGGAACTGGTTTGTTCCTTCTCTATCCAGCAGAGTTAACAAATTTAAAGTCGGGCCCTCTTAAGATTTCCATATAAATGTGTTGCTTGAGCTGAGTGAGACCGGTCTTTGTTTATTGAATTTTTGTTCCAAATTATACGCCGCACCGGGACAGTAATGTGTGCGAAAACAACAAGCCTCGTTTCGAGTCGAGGCTGACTTAAGGTAAAGAGTAAAGGTACGAAACGAAAAGGTTATTAATCTAGCATTCTTGTTCAAAAGCTAGCATAAATCGAAAAATGTAGCAAATAAATTGGTTGCCATATCATTTTGTAATGTGATAAGCGATGATGCGGTCGAATGTCCAATTTTGAAAAACGTCATCTTATCTACATAGACCACCATAGAAATATAAGATAGAAATACAGACACACACACACAAGAAGAAAATATAGCATGTCATTTCCGGTTATATTCACAAAACCTATAGATTTTATCGTAAATGACTAGTATAACTAAGACCTCTTCAATCGATAAGGCTATAAAAGTAACTTTGAGGTTTTCGGAAACATTTATTAATTAAGTAAATATTTTCAGGAATAATTGCTTTGAAAGTCAACAAAAGTATATGTATCCCCCTGTTACTTTTTGAACCGTAAGTCCAAAAATAAGAAAAAAATTTATAAGTTACATTTTTGTCTATTCTCTAAAATCTCTCATTGCAAATAGCTTTGACCATTATCGGTTAAGCCGTTTTTGAGTTATTTCCAAAAAATACTTTTTTAATAGGCAGATACGACCTGTTTATATTAGTTTGTTCTTATTCAATTGAAGCTACGGAACCCTCCATTCTGCGTGGTCCAACACGCAGTTGGCCGGATTCTTATTTGCTGATTCTGTTTCTCGATATTATGGTAGTTCGGTATTGTGGTATGGTGTGGTGGTATTATGACATATCATAATACCACCACACCATACCACAATACCACCACGACACGAGCACCACAATACGACCATAGTCGTGGTCTTGAGCCGAACTGAGCTTCAGGGTAGAGTTGAATTCTCGACAACGTTTCCCGTTTTGTATGAGAAACGTTCTCGCTTGAGAATATTTCCCGTAGTTGTTAAAACGGAGACCGTTCTCGAATCTGTAAGAAATCGACGTGGCGTGAGGCAAAATTGTCTAGTAATGATACGATTCTGCTATACAATATTTTGCAACGATCATTTGATATTCGCGAAAGCTGTCGCAGGCGGGGATACCAACTCCATTGTCTGTGCTGAGTCACAGGATAGGCGGCGCGCAGCTATTTCTGTTTGTCATGCGTGGGCGTCCCAAGCCGTTCCTATCGCCATCTCGACCGGCTCAGGCCTTTAACGAAGCACTTCATTCGTCGAATCGTCTGTTTGCATTACTCTCTTTCGAATATGCAAGAGCGATAGAGACGGAAATAACGAAATGTCGATTTTCAAATTTCGGCCATCGGGAACACTGCTATGGCTGGCTGGCTATGCAATGTCACATACTCAGACTCCGCATCATTGGTAGACAATTAGCAGTTTAGCTAGACTGAAGCTGTCACCACAACGCGATCAACAGGGTCTGGCGAATAAAAGTTTCAGAAGGATGCGGTTCTAAGTCCAAGAATAAGTTTGTTTAAAACGTTTGACCTATATGAGCATTTGTGACGTGTTTCCCATGCTCTGAAATTTAGTAATTGTTTATCCACGCAGCGGCTAGATAGTGAAAGTTACGTATACTTAGTTAAATTACTTTTAAACTTTTTGTTGTTTATGTAAGTTCGGCTCAAAATATTAAATGACTGTATGACATCCACTCTATATTATAGATACGAGTACATAACTCCTGATTACAAAAATGACGGCCCTTTTTTTCTATCCATCAAATGTCAGACTTGAAAGTTCGTTTTCTAGAACTTTAGGGTGGGTTGCACCACGCATAATTAACAGACTCATCAACGTTAAATACGGCGACGAAGCTGTCATCCCATAGAAAACTGTCAAACTTTTCATACAAGATTTTTTTTTACGATAACGTTTACGTTCACAGATAGTTTGGTGCAACCGGCCCCTAGGTATCATATAAAAGCAGAAAAAAACAGCATTTATTGGAAATTTCTCGCCCAGAGGGTTGAAACGGCATTCAAATATTTATGATATTAACGGGGGTTTGTATGAGTTCGGTGTAAATTATGATGCATGCGACTTGAATTTGAATCTTGAAACTTGGCGAGTCTGAGTACTTGTTACACTACTTAAAAGAGAAATCTCTCTAATGGGGTCTATAAGGGGTTGAAAATTGTTATAATAATCATGTATTTTAAAGTTACCTAAATACCTACATACTTCAAAGTTTCTGTTTAGACTTCTCATTAAAAATAATGATATCGTAGATTGAACATTTAGTATGTTTTTACACGCCCTATCTTTGAAAGTAGAAGGAATATACAAACATCTGTAACACTCACTCGTAGAGTAAGAAAAACCCGGAAAACCTAATAAAATTTTACTTATATCAAACGTAAATTTGTTCATTATGTTTTGGAAGTAAACCGACGTTTATTGTCGAGTTATTCGGGGTTGGTCTGATAAGAATGAAATTGAGTATGTACTCAATTTCATCGTTATCTCTGAGATCAAGATTTATACATATTGAAATTATTGTTATTTATTGGTCCACGTGCTAAATGCTAATTTATACAAAATTCAAAGGGATTTGATATTTCCTTAGTATTTTCTGTTCTATGACTTTAAGTACATAGGTGCTGCTATGTTAGGTATTGCTGATGACTTGATTAAACTGAACCAACCGGAGATGAATAGTGGACTTTTATTTACTAAAAATTTCCACTATTATTTATGATTAAAAATATAGGTACGCATTTTTGTTATAAATCAGTACCTAATACTTACATTCCTAATACTTAAGCATACCTAGTACTTACAGTGGTGAAGTATCACTTTACGAATACGTGTCTCTTATCATTTGATTCACTCTTATATTCTCGGGTCATTTGTATCGCTTAACTTCAAACTCGGATAAATCCATTCGACCCTCTCAGCAAATACCTATCTTATTACCATTTCTTAATACCAAAATCGCATTATTCAGTCTGATATACAAGTTTAAAAACAATATAATATGAGATGTTATGTTATTAATTATATTTAACACACTCTATATATTCCACATTAATTGATATGTTTTATTCTCTCTTCCTTAGCTTGTATAATTTTAAGCATCTTGCCATAAAAGGAATTTCACGCGGCACGGCAGCCATTATGCAAAGAAAATACGTTTTAATTACAGGAGATCGACAAGCGACAGACTAATGGAGTGTATAGTGTCTTATTAAGAGATATCCTGGAGGATATATTAGCCATAAGATGATTCCAAAAAGCCAGGCAGTCAGGGTATAACTTCATGGTGAAATGTACCACATTAGTCGGAATTTGAGGCTGACTCTTTACATTACAAAGTACGCTATACGTATCCTTAGAAAACTAATTAACTATCGATATTTCGGTATGAGGATATATGCAGAGCTTTATTAAGATGACATAAGGCTAGTTATTGGGTTTATTCTAGGGTCGGGTAGTCAAATATGGGACGACTAAGCAGAAGAGGACTTGCGTGCCGCGTGAAATTCCTTTTATGGCAAGATGCTTAAAATTATACAAGCTAAGGAAGAGAGAATAAAACATATCAATTAATGTGGAATATATAGAGTGTGTTTAATATAATTAATAACATAACATCTCATATTATATTGTTTTTAAACTTTTATACAACTTTTAAACTAGGACAGTTACTCTGCCCAACCCTGTATTTATCCGAGCTTGAAGTTAAGCGACACATTCTCCCTATACGTGAATAGTGAAGAATAGAGAAGAATATTCGGCAAAATATTCCTACTTTTATATACACGTTTATTAAAATCTGTTGGCTTAGAAAAAACGTTTGTTAGAGCAGGTATACCAATTCTCATCTCTAGAAGTACAGCGATGCGTATAAAGTTTTATCATATCAGTTATCATTATCAATCATACGACGAGCGAGGCTGCTCTCAATCCCAATGCCATGATCACTGCTAATATGCACTCAGCTTGACATGCTTGGTATAACAAGCGGCCCACCTAATGGTAAGCAGTCACTGCAGCCTATGGACGCCTGCAACTTCAGAGGATTCACATGTGCGTTGCCTACTCTTCAAGAATCTAATACACTCTTTTTTGAAGAACCTCATACTGTAGCTTGGGAAAACCTCGGCAGGCAGTTCATTCCGCAGGCGGAGCCTTCGCGTTCGGAAGAAATTCCGCATGGTTTACAGAACAGTGCGCGACTTTTTAGGCTCTCGGGTGTGAGGGTCAGTACCCTGCCAGCGGGTACCTGTTATAAGAGTAGGCCGTTGGTGTGCCTCATCGGGTAGCAAGACTCGGAATATATAGGTAGTGGCAAAAGTTATGCCTTTTTTGTAAAGGACTTTTGAGCCCAACGTGGAGCATTCCATGGACTCAACCAAAACTCTATACGCACACGCTTGAAGGAGCTTTTAACGTGAAGCTTCTTTCACACCTACTCCATGGTTATGGAATGACGTCATGGATTTTGGGATTTTTTGTATTTCTTCTTGCCTTCATTCAAATAATGTGAAGGTTATCGCTCAGGAATATCAAATCGGAAGCTTTCCGCGTAACCAAAAATAATAAGACGCGTGAACCTTATTTAAAGCCCATTGTATAAAATGAAATTTTAAGGTGAGGGTGTAATATAGGTAAAATATATAAAATTACTCCGCTTGCCTCTCCGTGTGTGCCAAGCAACCTCACAGTTATGCCGCAGAGAAAGTAGGCAACCACTATATTTTCCGATTCCTTGTATTAAAAGTAATCTTTTTTTACTGCATTGTACGGATTTGGACCAGATTTTTTTACTACTAAATTACTAATACAGAGGGCGCAAGTCTAAATACACATGCATATATTTTATTGAGGATTAGAAAAAAATTACAATCACGACTTCTAGGAAATCGCTAATATAACGGGCTTACCTACATGCCGCTTTTTATTTAACATATCTTTAAACAAGTGAACTTCTCTTAGTGAGTATTATCCCTGAAAACGCTTAAGTAAGTAAAGCCACGTGTGCGTATTCGACTGTTATTTTTCTAATCGTGAAAAAACGAGCTAGGAGCTTTTTGATCTAGAGTGTAATCTACTAATCTATATTTAAAAAGATGTTCCGCTTGAACATAAAAAAGCTAGTCATCTGGGCACTTTTGATTTCGACCGGGTCTAGTGCACTGGCATCGGCAATCTGCTCCAAATGTCTGCCCGTAGATGGGCCACAATCGCACGTTTCGGTTTTATTCGTGGGCGTACTTACTCAAGCGTCAGCGGTAAAAAACAACTTCATTGAATAATGTACAAAAAGCGACGCTACAACTTAAGTAGGCGTTTCGTGTTGGATGCGGCATAAGTGGAATGTACTTTTTAGGTAGGTACGTGACGTGCCAAGTTAAGCGATCAGAGACAAGCCGTTCTTAAATTTATATACTAGTGTCAACTCCACAACCTTTTCTATATTTAATATCTCGGAACCATAATAATATGTTGTGTTTTGTTGTCTAAAACATAAAACAAAGGGAAGGCAAATAATGGTCGCTTTTATATAGTTTACCGTAGATGTCTACGATACGATAATGTAAAATTTTACCGTCACGATATAGCAGGGGAGCCAAAAGTATGAGATGGTATGCAACTGTTAATTAACCGTGGACGTGCATTTACCTTCACCACCTACGGTAGGTACGGTGAACTAAAAGCGTCTGCATACAACCCCCGATACCTAATCCCCCCCATTGTAGAGAATAAGTTATTTAAAGGAATATAAATAGTACGGTGGCCAAGTTGAAGCGTAGAAATGTTGACAAGAGATATTTTCATAATTAGTAGCTCATGCTGCTTTCATCAACGATACCACTTGTCATAAGATAGCTCCTACGAATTGGCCTCTCCTCTAAAATAAGTAACCTTACTTATATCAGTTTTATTCTGGTATTATATAGACCAATCACGTTCCACAATTTCTAAATAAATCCGTAGATACATAAAACTAACAAAAACAACCTGTTCTCTTCCGTTACCGATGCAAAGCTCCCCATTACGAGTATGCTCGTAGCATTTCCACTTTGACTTACTGAAGCAGTATGAATGGTAGAGCTTTTTTTAACCAGTTTGGCTATTCACTGTTGTATGCAGCCTTGAATACCTATGACGATAGATGAATGAAGGTGTATTAATTAAGTAAGATAAGTGCTGTAAGTTGAGTGCTGTAGGCGAAGTTTGACTATCCAGCGTTACAAATCAAAGAAACAAAGATCGAAAATAATCGCATGAAATCATTAACTTTAATACCCACATTAATAAATTTATATCGTTCGCATTAAAAAAAAAAATACGATTTCATCGTATCAGACTGATCTGACAGAAAGTAAGCGCTAGAATTGAGAGCTCGAAATTCGTAAATTGTCCCCGATATGCCTCATCCGCCGGGCGCACTCTCTCGAGACGCTCCTGGCTACGCCGCGCGCTGGCCCGTTAGCGTAAGAAGCGCTTCCCGAGCCCTGCCCGCTCGCTCTACTAACTTCTACTATCTATCTACTACTTCACTCGACAGTTTTTTCGACATCTCGTGAATCTTACAATTAAGCTTAACTTCCAATCATCAGCAAATTCCACCACAAAAAAATTACAAAAACCTGTCTCATGAAAACATACAATCTGAAAGGACTCTACTCCTTAATGAGTTTTTACAACATAAGTATGAGCATTTTTTTTTGTCAAATCCGTTTCAGGCATTTGTGTATGTACGCTCTTAACAGGAAGTAGGAGAAGGAGAGTCACCTGTCGATGTTGCGCATCGGCATTGGATGTGTATGGTTGGGGAAATGGGACATGTATTATGCGGGCGCGGAAGCGGGTGGCGGGCGGTGCCCCAGTGGGCGCGGGCGGCCAGCACGACGGGAACGCGTCGTTTTGCGGTACAGTGAGAGTGGTGTGGAAGCAGTGCCATGGTGCGGCGAGGGCGAGTGCGGTCGATGAGCCCGACGCAGAGGGCAGCACGGAGCCGCCGCGGGGGGCGCCGCCGGCTCCCCCGCGCCCGTTCCATCACCCCGTCTGCCTGCGCACTCGGCTGGGCCGCGCCGCGCGCTCACTAATGCGTCATACCGCCATCGAGACTGACGCGGCCAGACCGCCGCGACGACGCGACAGTTCGCGCCATGTGAACTTCAGTGTTGACTTACATGTAGAGCCTAGGGATTTGCTGTCTCTAACGAGTAATAGCAAAAGGCCGTTATTTTACGCTAGCAATTATGGACAGTGACTTTGGTGCCTGTGAGCAGAGACAGAGTGGTGCATCGAACCAACGCACGTGCTCGGGACTCGACGGCATATCTGAGTAAGTTCGGAGTTTATTTTAAAGTGTGACTATATGATAGCCAGCAGCAAGGGTACCGGCTCCCGGCTCAGTAGAGGCGCGTTATTTTCGCAGCATGCGGCGGCGACGGGCCGCGGCGCCGGCCGCCCGGAATGCGGCCTCCGCCCCGCCGCGGGCGAGCGTTGCCGGCGCCGAGCGCGCCGCGCGTAGCGTAATAAATAAAGGCGGGGCGCGGCTGCGTGCGCGCGCACCCTCCCGCGCCCTCCTCGCCCTCGGGTCATTGACTCGGGCCCGACCGCCCGCCGCCGCTTCCAACGCTGCCGAAGACAACAAGATTCTCAGAAACGGCACCGCGCTCTTGGCCCCTGAGCGTCGTGGCGGCCCGCGCGCCACATCAATGTCAATGCCGATAGCAAGCGGAAGCGTGCGTGTGACACCGAGACGTTGCCGCGACATATATTTGCTTTGCTGGTGCGGATATTGACCCCTGTTTCTGCACCTGGCCTCGTATGCCACCATTTACAACCCCTCGCTAATTTGTTACAATGCACACAAGGCTCGGGAAACCCGTTCTTTTGTCTGTGCAGTAACGTAATAAAAGTAGACTAGTTTCAATTTTTTATTTCCTGGTAATCGCTTGTCCTTTTTGTCATAGACATTCACACCAATGAGATTTCCTGAACTCTTTTTGTAACTTTTACGTTCAACGTTATAATAACTAATATCTGCGGTTATCTTATCGCCCAGCAAACAATGCACAAAACTTGCGGGGAGAGCAATAGTTGTTTGCTGGAGGTGTGTAGTATTAGGCACGATACTGATAACACCAGCGTACCTATGAGATCTTATCGCAAATGGACTCCAAATTTATCAATACGATAGAGTTTATTTCCTACCAAGCTGGGACATTTTTTAAATTTTTTACATAACCGACTTTTCGAATGGGCCTATTTCCACTTTTATATCTTTGATGTAGGTATTAGTGTATGAGCATAAGCTGCGCAAGATACACTTGGTAATCTAAAAATAAAATGTGAAGTTCCCGGTTGAATGGCGTCGTTCGGTGCGCAAGGCGCGGGGAGTGGCAGGCAGCCATTGCCCTCGCCCGGTTTGTTTACAAGTCGCAGTCGGCATTCGGATGTGCGCCCTGGGCGCAGCGCGCAGGGCGCACAGTCGCACCCCCGGCTGCGCGTACGACCCCTGCGCTCGCGCCATCTGCGCGCGTACGATAAAAATAAACCGCCGCCACCGTATACCTAGCTAACACAAAAACTAGCGTCGGTCGGCGCGGCCTGTCGCCAGGTGCAATGCGACCCCTAGTTCAGGAAAGATGCGCCTAGTGCTAGGTCAGTTATCGGCGCGAGATGACGCGGCCGAAGACCCCGCGCTCGTGCCAATGACCAACCGCCTCGACGGGCCTCTCTACTCGGCAAAACAGCTGATTCATATGCTACCTCATCAATCCAATCAACCTCTCATTTTGGTACCTAACTATATATCGCATCTACTCTATAATTACTAGTAGTTCGTCCCGAACTGTGAACTCGCAAATCTTGTGTTTCGCCATAAATGTGCAATAGTACTTAGAATTACTACAAATACCAAAAATAGGTATCGGGTATTTTTTCTCAACTAACCATCACGGTGAAACTAAACGTCCATATTAAATTGTGCGGTTGATGCGCAAAATTTTACCGCGACGACATCGCTTCAGATTTGTCAGTTTTTGTCTCATCTAAATTTAAATCCACCTCTCACATGCCTCTCACTCTGTTGCTTTGACATGTCGTTCTCATCTGTGAACCACCTTTATAGGTTTCGGTCACCATCATTATGCGTCTATGGTAGTTACCATAGACGCATTAGAGAGTTTCTCTAATGTGTTAATGTCAATATGCTGATGGCCCTAGCAGCCAAAGCTCTAATAAATTAAAAAAAAGTCAGTTGTCAAAATATTTACACCAAAATCAAAATATAATTGAAAATATTTTTTAAATCAATTTTATGTTGCTAATTGTTATGAAACAGTAAGCAGTTAATAAGGATTTGACGAGAGTGTTAATCAATACCTTTCGTTTGATACCAAACTCAACCATACTTGCTCGTAAAAGTAGCAAATAAGATGACCAATGTAACAGGGCCCCTTTACAAAACCTTTTTAGGCATTCTAATTTTAGAACCCCCGTCTCAGTCCAGCTCATATACGAACTCGCAAATTTTGTTGGTCTCTGCTACAACCCCAACAAATTTCATAAAGATCGGAAAATCGTTACTAAAGTTATCGTCGGACAAACTATCGAAATCAAAAAGCCATCCAAATGCCGAGACGTCCCAGTAGCCAGGTGACAGTTGTTGTTTGTAAGAACGATCTTCGCTTACGCTCCGCTCGTTCGATTAGTGCGAGAGCATGTGTATCTCTACTTATTCAAGCTTAAGCCGCTGAACTAGGGTTTGCATGACGATACTGAAATGAACGGGAGGATCCGGATCCCGGTCCGGATAATTTCATACATTCCGGATCCGGATTACAAACCCTACGCTAAACCGATTTAGATTAAACGTGGTGGTATGGGGCTAGAGGAAGTATATAGTATAGTTTTTTTATCCCAGAAATCATCACAAAAGGAGTTTAAAGGGATGAAACGGGGGGAGGTAATAGTTTGTATAACAACTCAACAGATTTAGATGAGATTTGGTATGGAACTAGTACGAGTTTTGGGGAAGGGTATAGACAATTTTTTATACCTGAAACCATCCCTTAAAAAGGGAGTGAAAGGAATCAATAATTACTTTACAATGGCCTATAAAACTAATGTACTTAATTACAGTTTCGTTTAAGATAAAGAATATTCAATGTGACAAAAATCTGACGAGGATGAGATAGCTGTCCAAATTACTATTTCCACACAGGAGTCTCGCGGGCAAAAGCTAGAAACAATAGCTAGAGATACACGCCATGCACAGATGTGCCCGCCGAATTTGTCCGTCGGATATGCCCGGCGGACAGATCTGTCCGTGTATGGCGCAAATTGGACACGGATTTGTCTGCGGACACATCCGAATAGCTAGCTCACTGCTCATTCAGTCCAAACGAATCTCTGAACAACCTCTCAGATACCTACCAAGCTACAAATAAAAATGTCCACTTTTTGATTTCTCCATGTTCCTCGATAATTTTGTTATTACATTATTAATTATGTAACTATATTCGCATTATCACTTAAGTTATATAGGTACCTACTGGTGTTATACTCCAAATTTCTCCTCCAGAAATACTAAACAAAGTATGTTTATTAATACCGTCGTATATTTAATGAATGAAACTGAGATAGATTGGATCTACTTATAGAATAGCATTTTCAGTGATACATTCAACTGATTCAACCGCGGAGACCGACCGCGAGATATCTCTTATTATATTATAATTATTATATAGATATACTGACTGTTCGATACGAGTTCCTCTTTTATTGTACTTTCCCAAGAAATGTGTGTTGCCCACTATGATCCCTGAGCCGGACCAGACTAGACTACCAAGCTGTACCTATCATAATAATATCTGTCTTATACAAAATCCATCAAACAATTATTCAAACATTATTTTTAGAACGATACGTGTATACTATCTATCTGAAGAGTTAGGGGACACTGCAGACGCACGCCAGAAATCATAAAACAATTCTTCTCTGTTTTTGTACCTATCCCGGATACTAAATTACAATTTGATCCTCAAATATGTATTTCGTACGAAAATTGAGTTTGATCGCAAATTCAGCAATTGCTCATTGTTGTAGCACCTACGTACCTACAATGTGCATTGAGGATCATTAGTATAAACTAGCTTGTCTTCATGTTTATTATAGATAAAAAATAGGTAGGTACTTTAGCTTTTTCATAGATCTAACCTAACGGTTACTTTCCTTACGTCTCAAGGCGGTGAATAAATTCTGTAATAAAACCGGACACAAAGACAAATACTTGGGTATTTAGTCAGAACTCATGATGAATTCTGTTGTCAAATTCCCTGACCATTTTTCATTAGTATATAACAGAGGTGATCAAATGCGTGAAATTAATAATCGACATCGTTAACTAATATCGCACTTAGCATAAGATAAGATAATACAGGGCGGGCACAAGGAAACCGACAGACTTTAACAGTGTTTTCTTGATCATATTTAGAGACTAAAATGTCCTATAAACTTTTCTGGAATATGCCTAGTTTCAGAGTTAATACCAATAAAAAAAAAACTTTTTTTAAATTATTACTCAGCACAAAACGCCTTTTTGATGGCGTTGTATTGGGCATAGTTTACACATCCTTATTGACAGATATCAAGGTGACAAGAAATACTTTGCATGAACTATTTTTTTTGAAAAAAAAAAGTATCTTTTCTTTTAGGCGATCATTTTATTAATAACATTTACTTTTCATGTGCACAAAACATTCAAAAAGATGAAATAAGAAAGAAATTTTTTCTTGGCGAAATTCACCTAAAATCACATAACGTTTTTTACTCCTTTAGGTCTCAGAAATGCGTGGTTAAGATCTGTCGGTTTTCTTGTGCCCATTTAAACCTTGGTGTAGAGAAGTACTTCTAGGAAATGTTATATTCTATGATTCAATTGGTCATGGACAGTTCTGGCACTTAAGGTGACTTTAATATATTGAGTGAATTTTTGGATTTATCAGTAGGGTTTGTGCGACGGATCTGATATGTAAGGGATCTTCTCGGATCACTGGATAGTGATCCGGATTCAGAGTCGGATAATTTCATACATTTCGAATCTGGATTCCAAACCCTGTCTACTTATTAGCGTCCCGTCAGTACGCATACTTCTATGAGACTCCTAATTATAATAGACCCTCCGATCCTCCGGTCCGACCAATGTTCTTATTATTAGTAACAAAATTTAAGCTCTACATACAACTAAAAAATAACTAACATACAAAATAATATTTTTGGATTTTGCATTTTGAACATGGCCAATTGGCCATTGTGAATTTTCGTTTAATCATAGTTATTAGATCTATTACTGATACTGAATCGTGAAGTAATAATTCATACGAACAATAGGTAATACTATACAACCCTTGTACACAGAAAAAAAAGATATCTTAATCCAAGATATTCATTCTTGTATATAAGGAAAATCGATAATTTCTTGAACCAAGTATGATTTTGTTGAACCAAGTATGATTTTGTTGATCCAAGATAGAACTTACTTGGTTCAAGATATTTTTTACTTGATTTAAGAAATTATCGATTTTCCTTATATACAAGAATGAATATCTTGGATTAAGATATCCTTTTATCTGTGTAGTAATCAATAATTAAGTGCCTATAGTATGAATGTGATACGAGTCCAACATAAAGCTCTAAGGAGTCCAACGATAAAGGCATTGTTTGACATAACTTGTGACAGTGATACTCGTACCGCCAAGTACACATAAAACAGCATCAACAAGTGCCAATACGTCGGAGAAGGAGGATGCGCGCGCAGCTCCGGTCCGTAGACGCATTATATTCGGCACCAAATACCCGACACAGCCCCTCTATCTAACGAAGCTGCGCACCTCTCGTCTCGTCGACTTCTCGGAAGTCGTAGCGTAGTTTCGTCACGTGGCGGCACATCGATCTCGGCCAGCCGGCCCTTTCAGTCGGCACCTACGCACCTGATGTTTGATCAATAATCGCGACGCTGCCGTACCTACTCTACGCTTCAGTGGAATCATTTTTCCAACTAATGCGTACAATGTAGCTCTTCATGCATTCATCCTGTTGTCGTCAATATGCATATATTTTTTGCGTTGATTTTGTAGTCTCATTAGGTGTGCGATCGCAGGCCTCACGAGAAGTGGGGTGTGACGGAGCTAACTCAGCCAGTACTTCCACACGCAATTCGAGGTATGCGAAGAAAGCCCGTCTCTATTTAGTTCTATCGCATCTAGTTTGCGTGCGACGTACGGAATTCCGGATTAAGTGCTCAAATGTCGTTTAAATTGTCAGCAATGTTATTCAAAGCAATGTTTCAAATATAAAAGGGTGATAAAACGCGATAAAATATCTAGGTACTATTCGGGGCATATATGAACGTGTCATGATGGAAACATACTTTAATTAATTAATATTATTAAAATATGTACCTGTGAATTTCAGATGGATACCTATGACGAAACTATAAAGGTTACGTTTGTTGTCATTTTGGCTACGAAATCTATGTTTTTAGCGTTCATTTGCAAGTAAAACCTTTCCATTTATCAAGAAATTATATCTACTTTGTGAGATCAAACGAATATTAGTCATGGATAATTTAGAAGACAGATGGAGGACAGATTCGTCTAGCGACAATACAATTGGTTGGTGGCCAGTGGACAGCACCAGTAGTGTTCATTATGATGGCTGGATTGAGACCGCTCGCAGGTAGCGTGAAGTGTCCCGCTACGTGACTTGGGTTTCTATGAGAGAATCTCAATGAGAAACTTTGCATTCGTGCTTGGCCTTCCGGTGAATCATTACACCGTCTAATTTGCAATTATTTACAATACGTTGTTGTACTTACGACTTATTTGATATTCTAAATTATTCCCTTGTACTATATTTAGGTATACAGCTAAAATAGAGCATAGGTAGAAGAAAAGTCATATAAAAGAGCTATTTGCATATTTCTGTATTTTGTATACGGACGAGTATTTTATTACGACGCAATTTATAAATCTCATTGTGCGTTTGTAAAGAAGTAGGTAGGTACGTACTCCCACATGAATCATGAAGTCCTGCGGGTAGTGATAAAATAAATATACATTTCCAACCGACTTCAAGAATTCATAGGAGGAGATTGGCAATCCGTTAAAGGGTTTGTTACTTTTTGCTACTTTTTTTGTTGATTATTCGAATACTGCTTGACCGATTAGGAAATTTTTTTTTTATCTGTTCGTATACTTAACTGTTGGTCCCATTGTCATCAGGTCAGGATTTGATGATGGGATCCTGGAAAAATCAAGGGAACTCGTCAAATATACGGCACACCTATTCGCATGCATGCAGGCATGAAAAAAAAGAAAGAAACAGCAAGCATGTGCTCTTAGGGGGCCCACCGACTATCAGTCCGCCTGACGATATCGGCCTGTCAGTTAGAACAAAAATTTGACAGCTCTGAACAACTGACAGGCCAATATCGTCAGGCCAACTGATTGGGCCCCATTGGAAAGAGTAGCCTACTGTCTAATACACATATGTGGGTATGTTTATAAAAAAAATATTTTATGTTTTACGTGTGTAATGTCGATCAAGTACACTACCTATACGTGCGTAATTTTTTATAAATATATTTTGACTTGACAACGTACAGTTTACATATATGTATTCTACTTTTACCGAGCGGTAACGACTAGTTCGGGAAGTGTTAATTAACACCTGCTTGGTGCGTACCTCCATATTTTAGTCACACGACAATGTTAAGATTATATATCTATGTTTAACATCTTATTCAGTTTAACATGAGATCTGATCTGCGTTAACCTTTCCTCACTTCCTCATAGATAATCGGCAGTTCAAGAAATAGGTATTCATCTTCGAATGTCGTATTTTCTAACCACACAACTCTCTTAAAAATTTCGTTCACCTAATACCTGCACCATACAACAATAACATCAGTTCATACATATATGATGTACCTGTCAGCCTCCTTCATGGTGGTGGTATGTATGTATGGTGGAGGTACCTACTGGAGGAGGAAAACGAAATTTTGAAGAGAGTTGTACCGGGGCTGCGGGACGGTGACGGCGATCCCCGCTCCGGGTCGAGTGGAGTGGCCACGCCACGTTCCGTTACGCCAAGTAGAGCGGCGCCGCACGCCACCAGCCAACATTAGCATCGCTAACATGGCCGCGTGGCCGCGAATCTACCGTGCATTGGAACGGTAACATACTGTTCTGAATGAATATCCGTCATGAGTATCCGAGTGCGTAATTGTGGTGTGGTGTGTGGGAAGCAAACGTTTTGGAAATGGTCAGTGTAGCAAAGTTAAGAAGCTGCGACGATTTTCGGGTGGCAAGTTCGGATAGAATTTGCGGTGTTATACCAATTTATAATAGTAATACTCATTACTTGTTGTGTTTCTTAAATTGTGTCTAGGTAGTACATCAATAAACCAGCTGTCTTGTACCTCTTTCGTTGGTGCGTATATTTATCATGCAGTGAGATACCTACACCTAATTCAAAACAAAAGATAATTTCGGCGAAAGTGGTATTTTTAAGAGGGAGAAGTAATCTGGCAGTTCCTGGCAAACAAGCGTTATATGGCAGGATATGTCATATTAACCCACCCAATTAAAAATACCACTTAATATCGTCCGCAACAAATGATGTTCTAAGCATTTTAGTAATATTTTAAGCCCGCTCTACACTCGCGCCGCGAACGCCCGCGAAAGCCGCGAAACGCGAGTGTAGATGGTGTTCACGCCTAAGAATCGCATTGTTCGCGGCATTTCACGTGAATTCACGGAGCGACTTCGCGCGCGAGTGTAGAGCGGGCTTTATGCGCAATTAGTTCTAGAAATTGGAAAACTCATTCAATAGGGATGATGACACATGTTGAGTTATGCAATAAAATTGAGTTGATACGATGCAAAATGATCAAAATATCCATTATTTAAAGTACCTACGAAATAAAAAAATAAAAAAAAACAAATCAAACCAACCAAATACCATTCCATTTTTAACATTTTATTATGAAATAAATTGTATAGCAACCATATACATAAACGCAACATTTTACTGAAAAATAGCAATTTCATAATTTTTCCATCGTCACTGCTTCATAGGTATCATTTGTCAGGAGCGTTTTGAGAAACAAATGCAAATCTCAGACTTCAAGTATCTTTTCTGTCTTTTATGTTGATTTAAGGCAATTGACCCGATATAAACATTTGATCTTCACAACAAAACGAATCGATTGATACCATGCATGAAAAAAGTTCATCATCCCTATATTTATCGTAGCTAGGTGTTCTCGCGTAATAAATTCTAGATTCCAACAGATTTTCTGATTAACTAGCGGCTCTTAATATGCGTAGGTAAGTGGGATAGTAGGTACCTGAGAAAAAAGTAAAAATTACGGTAACGTGGAGTTAGCTTCTATTTTTGGAAACCCTTGGTCTAGGCGCGAGGCGTAGGTAGTCTTTTGTAAGAAAGATGCCTTTTGGCCCCGATTATTCATTTTGAAGTTAATTCTATTGCATATTTACCTACATACATTAGAGTTTTTGTCATGAAATCCTCATTTAGACATTAAGTTGTTGAACTAATAATTAGAGAGTAAGTAATTAAACTAATTGTTTCAATTACGTTAACGGTTTCGACTGTTTCTAGGCTGGTGACATCCGGTTTGACCGCCGAGAATATTCGGCTTAGTGGAACAGCTACGAATATTTCTTGCATTATCAATAGGAGTCAATGTAATCTTAGTTTTTTTTATATTTAAAGCGGTTGAAAATGCAATCATGGTGTCCTGTTCAACTCCGAAAATAAAAACCTATTCGTTCTAGTTTTATTTTATTTCAACTTGACGTTATGACTTAGGGTAGAAGATCAGTTTAATTGGTTTTTTAGTTAGCAGGTAAAAATGGCTCAGGTAGTGGTGTGAAAAAAGTGCATGCACAAAAACAGTTGGCATTGTGCAAGCAACACCCCTCGAAACTCGGAACACACAAGAAAGAATGCCGGGGTTAGATCTAGATGGAAGCAAATATTTCTTGCATGCGTCTTTCGTTGGGTGAATTAGTAAAAAGCACCTGAGACATTTAGAAAAATATGGCGTTTACTAGACATGTAACGAATATTCGCATTCGCATTCGCATTCGCAAATATTCGTATGTTTTTAGATATTCGCATTCGCATTCGCATTCGCTCAATTGAATGCGAATATTTTGCGAATATTTTAGCACCTTATTTGTGCCGAAAATGCAAGAAAGTATCTCACTATCTACCGCTATGTCGGTTGGCTTACATTTAAAACCCTGCAATAGATAGATAGCGCTCTGCATGTGTATAGCGCTGTCTCGCTCGCGCACCGGCGCCGCATGCGGATCCGTCGCCAGTGTGATAATCGCCTAAGATACGCCGCCCGGTTATGAACTGCGTCAATAAAATGTTACCGCGATACTAGCAAAATGTGGTGAAATTACGAAATGTATGAAAACCCAAATATTCGCATTCGCATTCGCATTCGCGAATGTTCCAAAACCGACATTCGTTACATGTCTAGCGTTTACTACAGAGCTGAGATCATGTTAAATGTACAACTAAACGCAAATTAACTACTTATAACGAATGAATATATTAACACGAATTCTACTGTCTAAAAGGAATTAGGCTAAGTTATTCTAGGCATTACCTTGTTCTAGGCATTACCTTGTTCTAGGCATTACCTTGGCAATGACAACACATCTTTATTTTGTCCAAATACGCGTTTACATATTTTCTCAATATCACAATAAGGAAGTGACCCTGCCATGTTTACTAAAATATAAAGGTCAAATGTGAAGCCGGAATTATGTAGGTATGGTCAATTGGTCAGCTGTAGAGGAAAAGGCCCACGCTGCATACAAAGTTTGGATGCAGGGGATGGAGGTATTATTCTCTGCAGCTGATTGTATATGTTCTCTTTTTATTCGTTACGCCACTCTTCATTTTACCCATCGTTTTGACTCTCTACTTATCACTCAATTTCTCATTTTTGTTCACTTCATATCACTCAAATCTGTTTGGGTACCACACACAAGAAACTACACAACAATATACCTTATTGTCTCTTACTTAAATCAGACTAAATCGTTTAGTAACTTGTATAAGTAACCTGTTACATATGTATTTATGCCAATATTATTTCTTAATAGTATCTTTACAAAATAATGACATAATTACTTACTTTGGTGCTTGCTATCTCAGTAAAAGTACAAAGCTGTATAATAACCTTAGAATAGCTTTTAAAGGGAGGCAGCTGCATTGCACACATGATCTCATTCAAGCCCACTTAAGGCCCAATCTCCAGTCTAGCGTTAATTCAATCATACGTGGCTAACTTCATGCTACGTTGTGAGAGTAGAGACTCCACCGTGTCTTTGTCCTGACACGACGCCATTTTAAACCGGAAATGAGTGACCATTGATAAAACCATTCCACGCGATTGGTGCAAGCGTACGAGTATGTTTTGTTTAAATAGAAGAGTACTAGCATTAACCCAATTAACATAATATATTACTGGGCGAACACAACTTTATATTCACTTCTCTTAGTTTGAATAGTCACTTATGTAAAGCAGTCAATGGCATAAGTACCAGTGGCTTCACGTCTTAAATATTTAAACTATTATTATTTCATTTTAATTAATAGTATAACTATGTATCATTTAAACAAACAAACCGCTCCCTGCCTTTCCCGGTGCAAACAGTGCAAAGGTGTCCATAAGGCTTGCGGCATTTCCACGCTGGATTACTACGGACAGCCTTTGCACCAAAAACGACTCGGAGCTGTAGAGGTGCTCAAATGTCAGAAAATTAGGGAATCCGGGGGAACAGAGTTCTATGGCCGCCATCATAATTTGGGAAAGTTGGGATACTTACTCCAACTGTGTCATAATTTGTCATATGTTTGTGGTTGGTGTGTGTAAGTACACTAATATGGACTGATCTACGTAACTCCGCAGAGAACTTCCTTAGGTACCATACAAGGTCAAGCTAACGATATTTATGCTATGGCCTAAAATGTATGGTACTCGTAGTCGTGATGATAGCATGTGGGCATGACCAACTAAAACCACCAGCGCCTGAGTTCATTAATCTGTTTTACTACTTACTACTTACTACTACCTACAAGCACACTGGTGTAATCCGTTTACGTTTAATTAGTTCATAATGTATACCTACTTCATTTTGAGGGACAAATATGTACAAGAATAGATATTTGGTCTAATCTTTCGGTAGCTGTTCGAGTTTCGTTTTTTTGACTCATGTTACTCTACAATTGTGTGTTGATTAATGATAATAAGATGTAGGAAAAGCGAATGGATGGAAATGTTGATATTATCTTCTGTGATCATAATATATAAATGTTATCATAGTACTATATCTTGTCCGCAGAACTGGCTACACCTAGATGCCCTAATCACGGAATACGGATCGAACATTCTTCATCAAAGCCACAGACTCCGGGTAAGTGCCGACTAAAAATATCAATCATGTACAAAGTGCTACTTCATTATATCCCAACCAATATAACTAGCGAGTGAGACAGACGTGTTTTTTACAAACCTCCCAGAAGCTTTTTTAGGACCTAAACTCAAAGACAATAAATAACAGGTCATTTTATACCCAGGAAATTTGTATTAGAAAAAAATATATTTTTCAAATAGAAATTAAATTAAAACATCATTTGTACTTCTACTTAAGAGGAAAATTTTCAAGATATCAGTGCAGTATAGAGAACAATAGCCACACACGAACTGACATCTCATCGCTGCTAGTTAGCCGTTAAACAACAATCCCGCCATTGTCGCATTCCGATAATGTAGTAACACGTCCTTCCGGGCCAGTCTGCGCTGCGCCCGCGCGCCCGTACGAAGTTAGAGCTAGCTAATCAATAAGCCTAACATCGGGTTTGTTCACGACTTTTAAAAATAACTTGTGGTTTGATTTTTAAGGATGCTTTAAAGTTTATTCGAACACGCAATATGGTATTCCGAACTTACTATTTAGATTGAATGAAAAAGAGACAATCTATAAATTCATATTTTTTTAAAGTTGTTAAACTAAAGTTTTATTGTTTGAATCTACCTTTTAAGTTTTATTGTTTGAATCTATCTTATTACAGGAAACGCCCTGTATATTTTTTAATATGTTATCGTTAAATCGATTAGAGTATGATTTCCATTCCGATAATTCTTCCGATTCCATATATTTATAATGAACATTTAATTCCTCTGTTTAATTAAAATTACCCGAAGACATACTATATGCTTTGTTTTTACGTGTGCCTCTTAAGTACCTGTTTCATACTATCTACTAGGTATCGACAAATAACTTGCTTAAGTACATCCATGCGAAGATTCACATGGCGCTTAAGATAATGAAATTCACGTAGTAAGTAAGTAGTGTGAGAAAATATGTCCTATTGTGAGTATTCATGGGCTTATTAGAGAAATTATGTAATTATAAACAGGAAAATTGTGGCTGGTATTTTCCGTGGACTCTCATTGATACTAGTAATCTACGAAGGCTTACGGTTAGCCTTCACTTTACCTTGATGTACTACTTATTTTATTTATTGTTATTGAATAAAAGATAGGTCACATAATGCAACTCCATCGCAGTAGTCCAATACCTATTCGTATTCGCAAGTAACCGTCGGTCACTGTCCCTATAAATGTCGTCTTTAAACTTGTCATTCGCAGTGTCTAAATACTGTTGGGCATTTGAGTGTTGAGCACTAGAACGTTTAGTTTACCTTAGGTCATCCATGTCAGCCAGTCGCTTTAAGTGTTAAGACTGTCGGTCCAATTTCGTGCTCTTTTATGCTCAGTATACGTATACAGTCATGCGCAAACATAAATAACGTTATTTTGCTGGTACAATATGATGATGTGTAACATTACATTACACAAAAAAATACTTGAAAGAAGATTACTTATTTAATGTAATCACTCGCCTTGACTGCATATGAGCCTAATAAGATCTTGTCTGTTGAAGCTAAGAGCACTTACTGAAGTTATCATATAGGTTTCCAAGTACATATTTACATATCTTATACGAACTTAAATAAAGTGCGTCTTAGTTGGAGTCATTTTTATTAGTGATAGTAATTACGTATTACCTCTAATAAAGTAAATACCTTATAATTCATTGTAGTAAAAAATCTTTTGGTCATTTTATTTGACCGATGTGTTTCCAAATGTTTTGTCTAAACAACGTCAAATCACACAAAATGTGTTAAAAATTGACAAAGATTAGGCAAACCCCACATTCAATTGTTTTGATTAAGGTTCAGACAAATGTAAAACTTCGTTTTAATAATATAACAGAGGTTCGGCACTGAGTTTTACCGCGGTTAAAAATATCGTTTTCAGGCAAGTTCTAGTAACGGCCGGTAGTGGGAAGTGAGTTGGCGTCACTCCACGATGCTGGCCGTCTGCCAAACTAGTCAATGCAATAACAATCAGATATCTGTGCGTTTCCATCCTTTTAGTTGGAAATAATAGTAGTACCTACGCTGCTGTGGAGTAAAATTACTTATTGCATATACCATAAATATTATTACCGATTTTTTTTTCAAACCGAGTAGCTATTAGTTATTTTTTAAATATTACTAAGGTTGTCTAACTAATTAACTTAGATATGGCGTCAACGATTCTAAGTGAACTACGTATAAGTAAGTACTTATTTAAAAAAACACTTACCCATTATTTACTTTCGCTGGTAGATATCCGGATAAGTATTTGTCACCGTGGTTAGGTATCTCATTTACCATACATATATATTTACTTGAATATTACTATTATTTCATTGGCAGGTACAAGAGTATAAATATATTACGAATAACACTTATAAATAAACTTACCTATTGAAATAAACGTTAACTAAAAACAAAAACTAAAAAATATCCAAAATAAATTGGGCCCCTTCGGCATGGTGCCGAGGATGCTGCCAGCATTTCTCCGCTGTATTGCAATACTAATGCAACATTATATTCAATAGCGTACATTTATTTGTGTGTATATCACGATATTTGTATCCGACCTATGGATGTTTTCTACGTATTTATGTACTTATACACCGTGGGCTGTTAAAACCAAAAAGATTTTAACGGTGTATTTCTGATCATATTTAGACACTAAATAAATATTTGGGGACAATATTACACAAATCAACCTAGTCCCAAACTAAGCAAAGCTTGTACTATGGGTACTAGGCGACGATATACCTACTTATATAGATAAATATATACTTAAACTAAAATGTGATGGCGTTATTGCCACTATTCGGCATATACACATCCTTATTGAAAGATATCAAAGTGACCAGGAACAAAAAAATATCAATTCCTTATTAGGCGATCATTTTATTAATAACATTTTGGTACTTTTCATGTTCACAAAACATTCAAAAAAATTTTTTTGGCTAATTTTACCTAAATATTTAAGTAACATGACGTTTTTTACTTCTTTGGTCTCAGCAATGCGTGGTGAAGATCTGTCGGATTTTAACAGCCCCGGCTGTATATACTTATGATTTGATTTTAATAGTACCAGGTATATCGTAGGTAGTCTGTTAGCATCCACAATTCAAGCCTTACTAGGCTGGGTCCGTTTGTGTAGGTAAGATTGTCAAATAATATTGATCTATACATATGTATTTATTTATTATTTACCTGCATGGACTTTGCAGCAACGAGCAACAATATACATAAAGGAGGTACAGACTCAAACAAGAATAACTGAAAATATGACTCGTGAAAATTTGTAATGGGCCAGTCTTATATTGTAATAATAATTAAGGCTCAGAGAAACTGCTGTACGAGCTGTTCTTGCAGCAGTATTGTGGGGCCATGTGTTTTTTCATACGTTGAGATTTACAGCACCGGCCAATAATATATCACCTTTGTGTTTTTTGTATAGAGTAAACAATATAGTTTGGGTTGTAGATTGCATATTTTACTAGTCATTTTATACAAATATATGAAATACTGTGAATTACAATAAGAGACTTAGGATATTACTAAAAAATAGTAAAATGAAATTAACTATTATTGATGTTATTAAAAAATACCTCTATGAAAAAACCATTACATGAGACTTTTTTCTCATCGCTCTCATAAAAGACTACTACTAGACTACCTAAAGTAGAGAGGTGGAAATTATTTACAAATATAAAAAGTTCTACCTTAAAAACATGTAGGTAGGTGATATATTAATGGCCGGTACTGGATACTGACTGAACAAAACAAACTTGGTCACTTGAAAAGTCAGTGCATATTGAGGGTGGTCGTTATTGTAGGTCGGACAATAATTAATAATAGGTATTAAATATAAATAAAAACAGCGAGTGCGTCAATAGATTACAGCAGTGACGTCTTCGGTGCGGCTGATACCGCGCAGTTTCATAATATTTATAGCGGTCGGGTATAGGTACAGGCAGTGCCTTCATCTCGTTTCATACGAACATTTTCATTAGTCTACTGTAATGTGATTAGAGTCACTATGGAAAAAAGCCGTTATTTCCAAATAATATGTATTAATTTAAAAAAATCACTTCATTACAAATAAATAATAATATTAGATTTAGCCTACAGAATAGAAGTTTATCTGCTAACTTAAAAAATTGCAGTTTAGGGATTTTGCTCACGAGGGATCCTCCACACTGTTTTCTACCAAATCGATTCTCATATTCGACACTATATGGAAGCACGGTTTGCTTCGAAGTCTCAATAAGCCTAATAATAGTGAATGTACTTGATATAAATACAAAAACATAAACCACGCGCCTCTTTCATCCACGAGTCACTTAGGAACATCATTTTGTAGTAGCTCAAAAATGCACTTTATCTTCTTGATTAAAGATGCGTTGTTCAGATATTTGTGACCACCCTGACCGCTCCGATGTATCTCATGGCGACTACTTATCTATGGAATGTTGTCATTGACCGAAGGACTAAATCACGGTAATTTTAATACCAATTTTCTATCAAATTCAGTATTTCGGCGTACCAGTCCGTAGAGTGATTAAAATGAAATGTACTTATTTAATTAGCTGATATTTTAATTCCACTTATTATTCATATTTGTTAGGTACCTACTAGTTTTTACCAACGGCTTCGTATGCAGATAAATAGTACTGGCAAATATTTGATGTCTTAGAGGCATATTATACAATTTCTCCCCCCATTTCTTATTAGGTACCACCTAGTTTACTTTCGCATGTAGGTACGGGTAATGGATTCAGTTTGTATTGTTTTAAATAACCTTAGCATGCATTTAAGTAAATTCTTAAAATTATAATTTATAAAGCGAACAAGTGCAGTAGGCATCTATTAATGTTGCCTTGTGATAGTAAAGGTTACCAAGTTGGCATTCAATCATCCCGTTCGCGTCATTGAGCGCAGCGCTGGAATATAATCGCGTCGCGTCGTAAACAACCTTATCTCGCGTAAGCTAACCTTATCAAATACAGTGAATGAACGCTGCACTCCCAATTGCCTCGATAAGGCCAAAGTCAAGCTCGCTGCAAATACATAATAATACAGACAGAAAAAAATTAATTAAAAAATATTGTTACAAACCCACCCAGACTAGGTTTATGTTTTAGTGTTTAATTTTTTCTCTAAAATAAATATAGGAACTATCTTCAATAACGTAAAAAATTAAGTTACAGAATTTTCGATTGCGCCATGGATTTTATAAAAATAAAAATATTTCTTTGTACCCACTGCTACGGCCGATAAGTCATGTTTTCAAGTCATAAAGGTCAAGTTCATCAAATATTTAAAAAAACTTTGATATTGACACTGCATTTTCATGTCATATTTGTAAACATTTTACAAGTATGATGTGAGCTGTCACTATCAGTGTCACAATATTGACAAGTAGGACATATATTGTTATTTTCAGTGTCATATCTTTTTTTAATACATACTCGTATTGGATAAACTTGGAAATGGGGATAATCGTTTGAACTCAAGATGAGGACGACGTTATTAGATAAGAATAGGTAGTTTTATTTTTATAGTTCAGTGTGTAATATTCATAGCTTATTGTGCGGTATCTAAAGAAAAAGTGTACAGCTAATGAAATATTACATTAGTCTCAAAATGCACGTAAACCCCCTTTAGTTAAACAAATGGTTATCCGAATTCCCATTGCTGTGTACCTTTGCACAGGGAACGGAGAACTCAATTATATATGGAAAAAATGGAAATATGGTTTATTAGCCGTAGCAGTACTGGCGGTAAGTTGAAATAATCTTTAAAAAATTATAAAACTTAGGGCGCAACCCAAAAATCTAAGACGAGTACTCAAAAAAACATGTACCTCGATTTGGGCGGAGCAATCATCGCGTAGCCCCACCTCCTTGCGAACTCGATCACTACGTTATTACTACAGTATAGAAAGATTTTCAAAAAATTTAAAATCTTCATCCATTCCTAATTGTATTGTACGAGTAAAATACGAGTATAATATCTAATCCTTTGTTTTGTGAACAGGACATAAGTATACAGATTTTTTTGCCAACGGTGTATGAATTTGACATATCCAAAGGATATTAACATTAACAATATTTTTACCTAATTAAGAATATATCCAAAGAGGCTTTTTTAACTGGTTTCAGCTCTAAGTTGCTTTGCAGCATAAAGTATACGAGTATCCCAAATGTTAGAAACATACCATTATAGAAACAAAAGGAGACACATGACTTCCAGGCTATGAATGTAGTTATAATTAATAATTATTTAAAAATAATAGGTTAGTTGATGAGATGATGAGTCTTTATGATTATACGTTCAAATTGTTAAGTTTTTGATAAACGAATAAAGCCCTCACTAGGATTTTTTTAGATTAATTAATTATATAAATAATATGTGATTAAAATGACTTATTTACTTCATAATACAATGTATTAAGTACCTCCACAAATAAATATGTAGCAGGAGTGTATATTACCTTCCCATATATTTCCTGTACGAGCGTCAATGAGAGCGCCGCGTCACACTTTTGTGTTCGGCTGACGCCTGACGTTCGCACTGTTCGCAGAAAGGTCAGCGTGTACGCTGCAAGCAGTGCACGACAGATGGCTTGAATGACGGTGGTTGTAAAGTTAGCGAAAAGCGAGCGTTGAACCCGCGGCGAATGCACCGCGGCCCGTTAGCTTTGCCCGAGGTCAGGGTATCGTAATGGACTTCAAGGATTTGCATAGTGTGTTAGTATTAGTATTAGTAGTATTTTAGTAATCATTTCGGTTCCTCGAGAAGATCAGCAAATTTTGTCTCGTATTATGATAGTTCCTTTGTAAACAGTAATTTTTTTATGAAAATGAAACAGTATTTTGAAATATATCTCTAATTTTTATTATTATATGTGTATGTATAAGTAATTAACTTTACTGAATTTTTAATGGATCCTAGTAACAATTTCCTTTTTTTGGTTTTACATGTGTGGTTGCGTCATTCTCGTTTGCTATATTAAGAAAAGAGATGCAACATGAAATTATTGACTAAACTAACCCTACTAACAATACACGTAATGATGCCGTTAGGTATTACGATGGGTGATATTACAGGTTATTGTAATGGAGATGACAATACGCAAGCGCAGCGTAGGTAATACAGGCTAGATCATTCATAACATAATAGTCAATACACACTTTATTTATGTATACCTTATCTGTCGCATGCGTTTGTGTTTACAACTCCGAGCGCGTTTGTTTTCAGTGATAAACGCAACGCAGCATTATCTAATCGCGCTTACAATTCACTGTATTTCTGCATAAACAACTATATAAGTACATAATAAGATTCACCTTCACGAAAACCAACGGTAAGCGTATGTATGCACGTCGCTCGATTTTAGTACACAAAATTAAAATTGTTAACGCATAATTTGCTATTCGCACACACAGTAACCACATGCAGCTGCTTCACTTACTGTATTAATTTGAGGCCCAGGAACATGAGGATCGTGGGTTCCTGCTCACCTACTTAGTATTCAATATAAAAAAAAAAAATTATTTTATATGTATGATAGTCGTAGAATTAAATGAGGTAAGTAATCAAGATTAGAAACAATAGTTATTATTACGGTGTGTTCACCCATTGACTACTTAATGTTTATTTAGCGTCTGGCACTGAACACTAATTAATACATAAATGGGCCTTTAAACGAGCTCACAAAGTCATTAGTGAATCTTCATGGCAAGAAGTAACCTACTTATTTACATACCTATTTAAAACATGTGAAATATGGTAATTATGAACCAATTATAAGGGCCGATGTGTTTGAAATTTTTATTGGCAAGTTTGAGTATCATTGTCCGTGTATTAGTATGGTATTAGTACAAAATATTAACACCTTAAAACCTCTCTGGGCACAAACTTTCGAAAACTTATTAACTAGGTACCTTTTTTCTTTTTAATGAGCAGTCTAAAAACGAACGTTCAAGTCATTCACCCCTTATAACTCCACCCCTTTTGAACCGTGGACCATTATAGGTGTGGTGTACAGGTCAAGTAAGAACTTTACCTGTAGGTATTATTGCTACTTCCCGTATTATTCGATTGCATCCACCCAATTACGGTTCTTATGATTGATTTCAATAAAAACAGGTATCAATGAAGGTTACCTTACGGTAGCGGACATAAGCTAATGGGATGTCACTGAGATTTGCTAAAATCGTGGTGACGTTATGTAAAACTCAGATAAAGCGGTGTAGGTTATTTAACCAATAATAACTTTAGTCCTTTACAACATCCTTACCACATTAGTGAGTTTATTCTGTCATGAAGGTTGATTATGTATGTGGTAGCAACCCGACAAAACTGTTATAGAGATAATACAAATATTAATACCAACGATCTGTATCTAAGGATTTTCTCCCACTTAAGGTTCTCTCAACAAAAGCATGTTGTCATTACATAAATATATACGTTTAATCCTAATATTTTTTCCACTGGTACGATGGCCTAATACCAATAGTGAGTGCCGATAATACCAACAGCCGTCCTAGCGCCATCGGCAAGCAACATGGCAAACCCTGAGTAACCTCATTGCGGGGGATGCCGCTGCCGCGAGCGCGCATGCGCGCTGCGATCGATCTTCAAAAACCGCACGCTTTTCCAATACTAGCCATCGCCACAACTTTGATACAAAGCGTTTGCAAATAAGTTAAAAATTTATGGCATCCGAATCTTTTGAAGGATTATTTGTAGTTTATCTACATTTTTTATCGTAATGTGCCATTATTAACTTTTTAACCGACTTCATTTTCTTATATGTGAAATACTTTTTTTTATCCAGTCAGTTACATTTAAGTAATTCTGACGGACACTTAGTAAAACGTGAAATGGGTAATACCTACTACCTATCAATATAGTATACTAATAGTATTACATGCACTAACCCACCCCTACGTAAAATTCATGCTCAGGATTTAATTTCGTGCGTGAGGTACCTACCATTAAGTGTGATAGAATTATAAGTGGGTATTTAGTGTAACTTATTAGTCTTCAGATATTACTTTGTACATACTTTATTTGAACCTTTGACAGGTATGTCTTTATCAAATATCTATGTTCAAATAATTAGCATGTTTTAATAGTACATTACGTACCTAGGGCGGTAAAATAAAGAACGGCTCAGATCGCGGACATTTGTGGCTCGAACCGAAGGTAAGGGCCATAAACAAGCGATCTGAGGCCTTCTTTATTACCGCCCGTGGTGCGTACACAATTTTACGTCTTCTCCTGGGTGTGAAGTGAGATTTGCTGCTGCGCCCGTGGGCGGCAAATCTCACTTACCGCCCAGAGTGACGTAAAAGATTGTAACGTATTCAGTTCAACTTTAAATGTTTATAAACAAATTTTTTAGTTGGCTATGATATGTTATTTACCTAAATTAGATGTAAGGTTTTTAAAACTGATTATATAGGGTTTTACGGTAAATGATTAGGGTTTAGAAATTAGTAATGGTGTCGTGAATACTTATCCTAGTTTAATATTTAGAAAAAATTATCTACACCTACTCTTATAAAGTTATGATTATATTCTACAATGTATGAATGAATAGTTACTTACAAAAGTATATAAGTACAAGCAACAGTTTATATAGTTTATGAAGCTAGGCTGCCTTATTTAATTCAGAATACATTACCTTTGCAATTCGCGAGGGTAGGTCGACAAGTGCAATTTAATAACATTACGAGTTTAATGAGGGTAGCGACAGCGTCGACTTCGCGATCCGTTTCCTCCTCCGTCCCTTTCTCCCACCCCTCGTTCCGCAAATGTCTCGCTCAGTCCTCCGGGCGCGGTAGTAACACGCATGGTCACTTGTTGAAGCTGAGCCGTTGCCGTTGGCACTACCCATAACTACCATGTTTCAGTTTGAATCAGTTATTTAACGATCTTTTCTCTGTCAACAGGTATGGATCTGCTGATAGCAAAAATTGACTATTACGACATGTTCTTAAAACAATTCGAGCTCATCGGTAAGTTTTACAGCACTGTGTTTTTTAAATATAAATTACCCGTTTTGTAAATAGGTTGTATTAAAGCATTATGAAATAGATATTATTGCTCAAAGCGAATTCTTGTTATAATTGTGCTTTTTTCTATATGCTCAGCCATTGCATTTGCTATGCGTATTTTTGTGTAAAATTAACCGATATAAACAAATGTGTAGTGTACTTAAATGATAAGCAGCGGTATAAAGGTTGAATTTTGCTTGTTACAGATATAATCCGGATATTCTGGATCCTGTCGGCGCGAGCTCGCGAGGAGATGGAGACTGCCATGAGCCGGTACTGATATAGCGCGCACACCAGCATGGCCGCACCACTCTACAGGTAAATACTTATTATTTCTTTTTTCTCATTTCATACATTTAGTAGCACATAAGTATATTTTTAACTAACTAGACAATAAGATTATTTCTTAAGCATTTTGTTCTATTGTGCGAATTGAATATTTATTTTTGCAAATGCGATCGTGTATTTTTCTGATGCGATATTTCGTTAAATAAAACTTATCTAGTTTTTGAAATAGCTACCTATAGGTATGGTATACGTGTACTAACACATATTCACTGTTAATATATGTATACTTAACTAATGTTCAGATATCAGCAATATATCTTGTAAAGATTATCTGTAAAAAGCTAACTACCCCATACGATTATAACAAGTAAAATTTTTACATTAAAACTCATACGTTAGAGTTGTGTTGTGCAGCGACTGAATAAATGTTACCTTTATATCAGACGGTAATGAGATGATCACAAGTTATTTGAATGGGCTTTGTAATGAATTTCGACAGCGGGCGAGACGGGGACGGGGAGCCGGCGCGGACGGCGCGCGGGCGGCGGCGCGGCGGCGCGGCGGCTCGCCCAGGTAGGTCGCTCTCGCTACTCGCTACCCCTAACGCTATCCGTGCCAGCAACTAACACCACGTCCGCAGGTATGAAGCTTCTCTGAACGTTGTCACGGTCTCAGTAGCCTCGTCATGGCCAGAATACAAGCACATCGGTGGAAACTCATCAAAAAAGTATTTAATTTGAATACCTTAACGATTCCCCGTATGAAGGAATATGGGCTAGTCGGGGGTAGGTTTAATTTACCTTAATACCATATTCATTTCTTTATTCTTACACAATTATCGGCAAGTAGTAAATGCTTATCAGTAATTCTGGATATTTTTCACCGTATTGACTTGATCATGTACATATAAAAAAAATGTGTACTTATTCATTTATTTCTTGACCGTATTGTGTTCTGACATAAACGGGTATGCTGATAAGCGATTTGTTGTTGTATATTAGTATACGAGTATGTACCACATATTACAACCATGCTAACTATTATAATTTTCAAATATTGATTTTATTTTTTCTTGTATTGTCTGTGGCTACCTGAATATGAATACGCAAGAATAAATTAGATTTCCACAATTTATTAAAAACGATAATTTATCATCGTACATTTAAGTCAAAACCGTCAAAATAAAGGCGGGCTTATAACTAAATTTAATAAATAAATAAGTATCTGAAATCTTATTATGTTATTATATCTTTATCATACCGGGAAACGTCCAGGCCACGATAACATACTTAGTCATGTAATATTAAGACAAACAATATATGTATAATGTTATATACATTTTTTCAGTTATTTTTATTGAGTAAATAGGTAGGTACTACCTAATAAAATAACCTCAGTGTATCTCTGCATTTATACAATAGCCTTGTGTATTCGCGTATATTGCAAAATTATTCCTAATTTTTATTTTTATTCCATATCCGTATGACGACTACCATATTGATTCGACATGATGGATTGACTTTAATGTTAACTGTTAACTTTAAATGTTTGGTAGGAAGAGTTCAATGCCACCTTGCTGCTTTAAGTTAGTCGTATTTAGGTACAGAATATTAAAACTTATATGAAAAATATATGCCTATATAGGTAGATATATTGACTGTGAGTTCGTTGGAAGAATTCGAGTAACATATACTAGTGTACCGTTTTTACTCACAACTATTATTTCATTATATCGCCTTTGGAACGACAGTTGGGAGTTAAGTTAGATCATATATTAAATGTTGAATTTCAGGGGGCCGATTTTTTCAAAGTTTTGGTGTTCAAAGAATTTAAGCTCAAGTATAATCGCACACAAAAGTTTTTTGCCATTATTTACGCATGAAATTAATAGTATAAATAATGATGATTTTCTATTGCTATCTCTGTTGTTTTTAAAACATCATTTCTTCGTTTTATTCCTGAGTTTTAAATGTCAGATTTGAGCGCTCGAATCTAAAAAATCACCCCCCAGACCGTAAATAAAAAAGGGATTATATTTTCATACAAAGCTTACACACAATTAAAATGAATGAAAAATACGTTACTCGTCTAAATATTCTGCCTTTACGTATTTTAGCTTTCGACACTGTCCATTGTCCGGACAAAAGATCAAAATTCGTACCATGTCGGGCAAATCTTGGGCAAATTCCTGGTCATGTAGCCCTACATCGGCAAGTTTATTGTTTATAACTAACCTATACTAGATGAAAAAAATGCTGGTGATCTTTTTAAGAACATAATTGGTATTGTATTTTAATTATGAAAATCCAAGAATAAAAAAAAATTCGCTCGAAAAAATTAAATTTGGTTTTGTATGGACAGCACGCACGTGGTCCTAGTGCCCCAAAAAATTTTTTTTGCGTCCAATTATTTTTTCTTCTACTTTTTCAATTATAGCCTTAAACGTATCACCACACCAGTATTTTTGTTTCTGTAGGGTTGTTCCCTAGAGATAAATTTAATTGTTTTACTCTTTTTACAGCGATCATGAGATCAATTTTACAGAAATACTTACTCCGAAAAACAAGATTATTTCCTCCTTGAATTATTTTGTGGTTTTAATTATATTGCATACCGTCAAATGGGGTGAGTAGTTTTCGCGGGGGGAGTTGGGGTTGCGAAGCCAGAATTTCTTTTTTCAGTAGCTACTTTAAGAGTCCGGTAAAGATTTGAAAACGAAAATCGCTAATAATGACATTATGCACATAAATTGCATTTGGTAAGATAGCTCGAAGTCTTGTTATTGCAAAAAAGTACTTTAGGTCGATATATATTGATATTTAATACCTTAAAACTCAATTCCTACAGAGCTTGTTTAGTGAGGTCGTTGATTCATGCATTATTGTCGTATGATTTTTAATTATTATTTGTTATGGACCCTAATATGTTTTCTACTATCTGAATAAAGCATAAAGTGAAGTTTATTTTTCTATTTCTATATTTGTAAAATACTTTAATATGTTCCCAAAAATAATACCTAAACTTCGGCTTTTTTTAGCAAAATTGCTATAGCAAAACATACTGTCCGTTAAAAAATATATATGAAAATGAAAAAAAACTGTTACATTTATTCCTCAGACTGTATTTATATATTTTACGTACTTGTATAACTTAATTTTAATCAAAGTGTTAGATTAGGGTGAATTATTTATAAATGAAGCATAAAATTAAAAAATCGTTGTATTTATTCCATTCAAAAAGAAGCGATCTTTCATAATATGTATACAAAATTATAGAGGTTATGTTAGTTACTTCAAAATAAATAGCATCAAAAAGTTGAGCGAAATCGAAAAAAAAGTTTACCGGACTCTTAATTTTCGGGCTCAGGCTGCTCTCAAAGTAATTTGATTATATTTTTAGACATATTTTTTTCTTCTTTTCTCAACACTAAGCTACCAAATCATACAATTTTGAAACACAAATTCACTGTCAAAGTTGATGCTCGAAAGCGGCGGATTTTAGTTGAATTTAACTTTGTTTATATGTGATGTTTGTCAAAGTAAATGTTCATCCACCTTTCGGATATCGTTTATATACTTAGATGGCTTATTGGAAACGCAAAACATAAGTTATTATTTCTTTATTTATAATGTTTTTAACGTGGAAAATGATTCATCCGCATTTGAGGATTTTTATGGGGAGAGCAGGGATGTACTGAGGGGTGATTTGGGTCGACAACGGGGACAGTAGGGTCATGAATGGGGAGAGTTGGTGTTACGAACGGGGTGTACCGGAATGGAGATATAGAAGGGGAGTTGGTGTTCGTAGTTCAGGGTTATCGATTTACATAAGTAGTCAAAAGTGTCTTTTATTATGATGAAAATAATCACATATTTATGTTTTTAATGGAATTCACCTTAATAATTCCATATAGATCAAAGTATTTTTTTATTGATCTAAAAAACTATTTATACGACATAAAAATAACTTACAGAAAACATTGAACCGGTTTAAGTAGGAGCATAATTAAAACATAATTTTGTATCGAGTTATAATATAAAATCATTGTAATTTTGATACATTAATAAAAAAATCTCTTGACAAGTCAAGCTATTATCTTAATCCGAAAGTGTCAACCCTAGCAATTAGCCCTTATAACCCCAACTACGGGTGAGCTGGGTTTGCCTACTGTTATGTATTTTTCGTTGAAACTATGCACATTGCACAGAAGCAACAAATTATCAATGACGAACTAAAATTCATACCTCCGCAACACTTATTTGTATATAAATCAACGTGGCACATAAAAATAAACTTTCATCCAGGTTTGAACTTCGATTTCGACCCAACTCACCCCATTTTACGGTAATATTTTAAAATGTATTAGTTCAGCTGCAGAATATTAATTAATGAATTATTACCCACATTATTAATCAATTTATGAATTTATTGATTAAATAATAATGTGGGTATACATTTTTGCAGTCTAACATTGATGAGCACGAGCAACAAATCGTTTTGGCGTATAATAAAGAGTGTCCCATTTGAATAGTAGTTCGTTGTTATCAATGAATCGTTATTGTCAACAAGTTTGATATAAGTAATGTGTAACTGTCGCGAATATCGGTCGGTATAACCGCGGCTCAATATTGCCGATGATTCGCGCTGAGGACTAACTTTCGCTGAGTTCCTAGAAGCGTGCGGCGGGAGTTCCTGTTTACAGCTCGTCGGTAATGAGAGAGACTAATTAAACTTATTTAATAACTTCGTACGTGAATACTGAGAGTAGAAAATTTAGAATAGCAATTATTAACACTATGAACATTAGTTAAAAAAAGTAAAGTTCGATATTACATGTTAAGCAAACCGAATAGTGCATGAAGAAAAGTGTTAAACTATGAGTTTTAAATTCTATTCAAGATATTGTTTTAACTATTTAGTTTTACATTAGAACAATTGTTGTCCTTAGACTGTACTCGTACAGTGAAAGGTTATTATCTATATACGCACAGATCTGCCCGCTGCGCTGGAGTTGTCCGACGAACAGAGGGGTGATTTTTGAGATACCGGCAATCGAAAGTGCCATTTAAAACTCTGAATAAAACGATGAAATTATATTAGTAAAGTTTATGTAACTGTTACGTAATAGCCAATAGGGGTCCTTAAAACACGAGTGTGGTTTTATGAAACGAACGAAATGAGTTTCATAATAAGATCACACGAGTGTTTTAAGGCCTAATTACGTACAGTTGCATACACTGCTTTATCTACACACCTATTATAAACCCGAAATGATGATTAAATGACTGCCATTGCACGGATTGCACTGCCATCGCCATGGCCAGGCCAACTCGATTGTGCCGACGGTCGGGAGGCGCGTGCCGGCGGCGGGACCCACCCGGATTTTCATAATGATATCGAATTTTTGCTTATTATTTGATAATAATAACATCGTTACAGATAAGACATTTGTTCTAACTACTAACGAAACAATATATTTTTATGGTGGTTATAACGTGCGGTTTTTGAACGCATCATGGAGGGTTTATGATATGGGTGTAGATAAAGTATTAAAAATAACAGCGATGGGAATGTAAAATCATGATTATTTAAACTATTAATTTCATGCGAAATAATTGGCGACGAACATTTGTGTGCAACTATTTTCGAACTTAACTTTTTTTAATTCGAGCGCTCGAAAGTCATAAATCGGCCCCCATATTCGTCCATGTATGGCGCCAATTGGACACGGAATTGTCTGCGGACACATCTGAATACACACACATGGACGGATCGGCCGGGCATATTCACCGGACAAATCCGGCGAGCAGATCTGTGCGTATATCCCTATTAGCTAATGCCGTTTAAAGATAGTTAGCCGCCCTCCGTGCTTGCATGACCGTTAATACAGGCTTTATTCGGATGTATGTAACAATACAGAAGACGAACGTGAGCTGTAAGCTGCTTTTCGCATTTTACACTGAATAATCTATAGTCCCTTCCGACATGCGTGGTTCGAGCGCAGTCGAGTTAAGCGTATCATAACATTAATAGCGGTAAGCCAATGAAAGCCTGCAACTCTATTTTTTACGGATTATTGATGCGGAGGTTTCGTAATGTTCATTTCGCCACAATAATTATATTCTACATTCTACATTATTCTACATTGTTAATTAAATTATTGTAAATTTTGTGCTGGAATATATTTAAGCTTCATTATTTTATAAGACATTTAACTTTATTGTTTTGCTAATTTTAAATTGTATACGATTTGCATCTTGTACAGTTGACGTCAAAGATATATTTACACTTGTGGACCTTATTACAAAGGAGTAAAGTGCAAAAGTGTATATCTTTGACGACGACGTAGTAGGTACACGCGTATTCTAGCAAATAAAGGAACTATATTCAGTAAGATTTCCAATTGAATGAACCCACTCAAAGTACTCAAACATTGCATTACCGAAGGGTTCGTTTACTTTACGATTATGATTTTAAAATTTGCGTGAGCAGTTTAACTAGTTTTATTTTTAACTAACCAGCGTAAACCAGTCGCAGTGGTTGAAAACGGCTTGGACAGGATGATGATAAACAAATCAAATTGATATGTTAAAATAGCCTATAGTTTCAGAATAAATTATCAATTTGGGGGGGTAAACCTTAAAAAAACCCGCCTGCATAAAATACTAAAAGGCCGTAAACAAGGCCAATATACGTTACGAATTTGTTATGTAGTATTGAAAAGCATAAGATACATATTAACAACATTGGAACATAGCGGCATTAAACAGTCGGGACCCATTTTAGGGAAGGTTTGCGCCAACTAGATTTCAAATGGGTCCCGACTGTTTAATGTCGCTATGTTCCACATTAGAATTTAATATGTATCTTATGCTTTTCAATACTACATAACAAATTCGTAACGTATATTGGCCTTGTTTACAGCCTTTTAGTATTTTACGCAGGCGGGTTTTTTTAAATTTTTTAATTTATTTTTTATTTCCTACTTTTTAGTATCATGAAAAGTACCTACATGTAATACAATTATTTAATTTTTTATTTTTTTATTTTCTACTTTTTAGTATCATGAAAAGTACCTACATGTAATACAATTATTAACTATTAGCCGAAGTACGTGGCGGAAGAACTAATATCAAAAACTGTTGACGTCTCATAAATCTCATATGTAAGTCATAATAGTTTAAAGATAAAATACGAGCTCGTGGAGCAAGAGAACAAGGAATAAGTAATACAGAAATGAAAGATGATTTATATTTTATTTTTGTATTTTCAACTTTTTAGTTGGGATTATAAGCCGGTAAACTTCGTAATCTTGTCATTTCATCGAGGGAATTCTTATCGTGGGGGTTATTGAGAAGCTTGCGGTGGCTAAACTACTAATTATTAATCCGTTTAGAGACCTAACCCGGCTCAAGGCTACTTACGCTTGGCCTTTCGCAAAAATACGGGAGCTTAAATCGACCACGGCTTGGTCCAAAGTTGTTCCCTGTAATTTATGTACAGTGACACCCCAGCACAATATGAGTGGTAACATTTTTCGCTCTATTTTGCCCTGTCCACGAAGGGCATCAAACTCTGTCGTCGATGGTTCGATTCGGACTCTAATTCCAGGAACGTTGTTTTTAATGGCCTTGTCATCAAATTCGACATAAACAGCTTGCGGCAATTCACCGGGTTCCAGCTGGTCCCTTCGAAGAGCTGGCCATTCTATTGTTCTTATAACTCCCATTGCACCATTAACTAGACCATGATTAACATTTAAGTTTCTTCTTAACATTATTCGAGATCCCAAACCAATCGTCAAATGTTTAACGATTCCCCCAGTTTTGTTAGGGTCATCAGAAATATACACATCTTTTGGTTTTTGACCATATGTCTTAGTTTCTAATGAAACATCTACTGCATGTAATTTATACAGTTTCGTAGTTTTTTCCAATTCACGTGACATTTTTTCATTATGGTCGTCAACCTGTTTAGTCGTCGGGAAAACTCTAATAATTTCGTTAAGTTCGTTTACTTCTACTCGTCGGCGATCCAATATCTCTAGCTGTTTCATTGTGAGTTGTCCGACTCTAAGATTATTTAATATATCTACAAATGTTGTGTGCTGCCCTTACCTCATATTTTCAGGTAACTCACAAAAATCAAAGAGGTGCCAGAGGTTGACTTCACCTTTACTTTGACGAGCAAGGTTTGCACACGAACTACGTTTTTTTTTACTAGCGACATTCTTTATTAATTATAATTTTATAATCATCTTTAATAATAATTATGAAAACATTACCCTTATTAACTACCCTTACTTATTAAAAATATGTAAATTTTCTGACGCACGTCATTGATTAATCATCGACAAGTCATAGTCTCCATATCAGAGGATACATACCAGCTCCTTCACTCTTAGTTGAACAAAATATTAACTTGATGTACAGTCGACGTCAAAAAAATGTTTACACTTTTGGACCTTATTAGAAAGGAGTAAAATGCAAAAGTGTAAACATATTTTTGACGTCGACCGTACCTATTACTTCAAATTCACATAAAATGTTTATACTTTTGGACCTTATTAGAAAGGAGTAAGGTGCAAAAGTGTAAACATATTTATGATGTCGACTGTACCTTTTATTTGAAATTCACATATAATTATGTTCACGTTAATAATAACAACCTTTATAATATGTTCGTCGTATTTTTGTTATAACTAAATACCTAATAAAATGGAAATGTAAGTAAGATGGTTGCTAAACAATTTTAAGTTATAATAATTCCTAAACGGTCATTCAAAATCAAAAATGATGAATCAGACCTCATAATACTTTTCAAAGTTCTAAACAATGATACCCTAGGCATAATACGTCAATTTTAATTTTTTAATTTTTTACAATATGACGTCTGACTGCCGTCGTATTGAATTTGGATTGCTATTTTGTCTTTAGTGACATTCGCGCAATCAAGACGAATAGATTGACGTACGAATCATCTAAATCGGCCCACTCGTTTTGCTTCTAGAGTGCCACAAAGGAACAAACATACATATATAGACTGTTAAACACTATCCCCTCTTTTGCGTCGCGCAGTCGGGGAAAAAATAAAAATCATTATTGTCCTGTTTTAGCGGACGCGAATTATTTTGTCAACGCCATAAATATGTGTACACTTTTGCTCCTTACTCCATTGTATTATGGTTCAAAAGTGTATACATATTTTAGACGTTGACTAGTAAGATCCATTACTGTATTGTTTTTTACCTTTTAAACTTTTCATCCGATTAAGAAATATCATTTGAAACAGCCAATTACTAAAGCGACATCTACACCGTCTGAACGGCAATCCCTTCAAACTATACGATAGAGCGAGATAGTGAGATCAAAAATCTTGGTTGTCTCGTTCTTTGTCATAGCACCGCGTCGGATCGTGCGAATGAGGCTTAATACAATCATAGACAAAACAACTTTTTTAAAGGTTTAATCTTTTACAGTTGTACCTAAATAGCTTTTGAAAAAAAAACTTTTTAAATTATTTGAATGAAAATTGGCAGTATACATAGTGCTTTATACTTGAAAAATATGTTATAGAGGGAAACTAATTCATGACATGACATTGAACGCCAATAACAGTAATAACGTAACCAAAATCAGTATCAAGCGGTAATAGAAATTCGAGTCGAAAAAATCGCTCGTCCACGAATTTCCCTTTCCCGTACTCTGCAATAATGTACTATTGTTGGCTTCGTTAATTTATTTCTTGGGCTATAATGAATATTGCATTGTGTCCAGCTAGTATCCGACAGTAATAGTAGTTTATGTAACTGTTACGTAATAGGGGTCCTTAAAACACGAGTGTGGTTTTATGAAACGAACAAAGTGAGTTTCATAATAAGATCACAAGAGTGTTTTAAGGCCTAATTACGTACAGTTGCATACACTGCTTTATCTACACACATATTATAAACCCGAAATGATGATAGAATGACTGCCATTGCACGGATTTACCGCCATCGCCATGACCAACTCGATTGTGCCGGCGGTCGGGAGGCGCGTGCCGGCGGGTGGGGCCCACCCGGATTTTCATAATGATATCGAATTTTTGCTTATTATTTGATAATAATAACATCGTTACAGATAAGACATTTTGTTCTAACTCCTAACGATACAATCTATTTTTATGGTGGTTATAACGTGTGGTTTTGAACGCATCATGGAGGGTTTATGATATGGGTGTAGATAAAATATATAAAATCATTATTGGAAAGAGTATTGCAAATAGACTATTCACCGAGCGAAGTGGTTCGCGGTTATATTAGTAGGTACTATTAGTAGGCCAAGCCTACCGCGAAGTTCGTAAATCGACAATTCGTTGTCTCCGTCTCTATCGCTCTTGCTTATTCGAAAGAGAGTGATGCAAATAGATGATTCGATGAACGAAGTAAGAACGATGTGGTTCGCGGTTATATAGGCCGGAGTCTGCATGAAACGTTCCGAAACGCGCATCAGTATTCATTTGTAAATGTTATTTATTATACAATTTTATATCGTTATTTTAGACGAAGAGCTAGCCACGTCAGATATGACACAATAATGAGAGCAATGAAAACCCTCTGGTCAGTTACTATACTATGCTTATTTATAGATCTGAACATCTGTCAGCTGTAAAGTGGTGGAGGTCAAAGAATGCAAACAACTTCAAGAAAACGAATCCTAGAGTTCTGGTTTTGTGTTTTGAAGCAGTATTATGAGGGAGGATTATATAAATAATTAGATTATATCATTACCAAAATTTTTGTTGGGGGAAAGTTGTGCCGAACGACGTATAATATTATTCATAGTTTGTCGCGTACTGTTTCTGTTTCCGCGATAATATAGAACGTTTTTTGTTCTGCCGAAAGCCGAGGCCACGCAGCAGCAATTTTTTTTATTCAAGACAGTACTCTGACAGCTCCTGCCATACATTGTAAACAAGTTTGTATGGCAAGACCTGTCAGATTACTGTATAAAATTAAAAATAGTTCTTTAGCTATATTTGCTTTATAAGGTTCACTGCATATCCTGGAAGTAAAATAAAAAAAAATTATGACGTCACGTATATTTCCGATGAAAATACCTGATTCCGCCGATTTGAATAAGAGCAGCTACTACCCTCTCACAATCTCTCCCCACTGTCCAATCGCCCAGCCCCACTACACTATTCAATATCGACAACTGAACTGGATTAGCCATTTCCAAGAAGCACAGTGGAGTAACAATTCAGATATCAATTTATTATAAACATGTATTAAGTTGGAACTATTCTGATAGTACTTGTACTGAACACAATTAATTAATGCCAAATTCCCATCAGCAGATTTCGCTTTCGCGTGGCTTTCACTTAGTTAAGTATGTTATACGTCAAAGATATGTTTACACGTTTGCACCTTACTCCTTTGTAATAAGGTGCAAAAGTGTAAACATATATTTGACGTCGACTGTACATAATATATGGACCTCTTAAATTATAAATCCTTAGATAGGTACTCAGCCAATGTCACGTACGTCAAAACCAAGAGAGCGCTCCGGCACCGACCAACACCGTAACGTGTTATGACTTATGACCGTACCGAGCATTCTTGTCGATAATATGTATATTTTAGCACAGATATCAGAGGTAGGTACTAGAGGTAGGTAGAAACTGCCGTCGTAAAGACTGTACGCTGCCCAGCCAACTGTACCAACTCGCGACTTATGCATATTTCACTTCCATGCACCCTGCGATCATAATAGCTCTGACGGCTCCTCCCTGGACGGCCAATTAAGACAAGCCAGAGCCGAGAGCCCTGCGGGTCTCCTTGGGGTCCACTCCGACCGACGGAGATACGCCGGAGACGGAGACCCTGACCGACTCTCTGGAGCACTCGGGTCCGCGGGGTCGTCACTCCCCGACAGCTCGCCACAAGCTGCCCTGCGGGCCTATTATTACTATTATTATTGTTTTATGCATATGTTTTCCTATTTCTTTTTGATAGCGAGTCGGGTGTATTGGGAACGCAAGATACCTTAACACTCCTCCTCGCTTCGCTCGTCGTTGTACCTAACGGTGACTCTGGGACTGTGTTCCTTTTGGATAAAAACCCAACCCACTTTTCTGTTAGCAGAAAATAATTATGCTATCGTAAATAGTCACTCACAAGATGGACAGACGACCTTATAAAGGTCGCCGGAAGACGCTGGATGCAAGTCGCTTCCGACCGATACTTATGGAGGTCCAAAGGGGAGGCCTATGTTAAGCAGCAGGGACCGGAAAACCCCTCTTTAGGCTTAACCCTATCATTTCGGTAACCCAATCAATTTGGTAACCTCATGATACGGTTACCGTATCATGAGGTTACCGAATCATAGTGGTAACAGGTATTGAAGCGGTAACCGTAACCTCTAACACGGTTAACCTCAAAACCCCATCGCGATAGGGTTTTTGTTAAGGGTTTTCATTGGGTTATTGTAACCTGGGTTGTTTTTTCTTTACTACATTTGAATACTATTGAAAGCAAATGTCGAGATTTAGCATTTAATGAAACTAGCTAACTATCCGTATAGAGCTGTTATCGTAGTAGTCGCGTTGCTCAAGCATGAAAATATAATAAAGTAAAAATAAAATAAAATAAAATAAATGAAAATATCATAAGAATGAAAAAAAATGTAAATTTTAAAGTAAAATAAAATAAAATAAAATAAAAATAAAATAAAAATAAAATAAAAATAAAATAAAAATAAAATAAAAATAAAATAAAAATAAAATAAAAATAAAATAAAAATAAAATAAAAATAAAATAAAAATAAAATAAAAATAAAATAAAAATAAAATAAAAATAAAATAAAAATAAAATAAAAATAAAATAAAAATAAAATAAAAATAAAATAAAAATAAAATAAAAATAAAATAAAAATAAAATAAAAATAAAATAAAAATAAAATAAAAATAAAATAAAAATAAAATAAAAATAAAATAAAAATAAAATAAAAATAAAATAAAAATAAAATAAAAATAAAATAAAAATAAAATAAAAATAAAATAAAAATAAAATAAAAATAAAATAAAAATAAAATAAAAATAAAATAAAAATAAAATAAAAATAAAATAAAAATAAAATAAAAATAAAATAAAAATAAAATAAAAATAAAATAAAAATAAAATCAAAATAAAATCAAAATAAAATCAAAATAAAATCAAAATAAAATCAAAATAAAATCAAAATAAAATCAAAATAAAATCAAAATAAAATCAAAATAAAATCAAAATAAAATCAAAATAAAATCAAAATTAAATAAAAATAAAATAAAAATAAAATAAAAATAAAATAAAAATAAAATAAAAATAAAATAAAAATAAAATAAAAATAAAATAAAAATAAAATCGAAATAAAATCAAAATAAAATCAAAATAAAATCAAAAAGTTGTTTCTATTGCATGTCATTGAATATATTTTATTATATTATATTTTATTTAATTTTTTATTTTATTCTACTTTAATCCTTTTTTTATATTGTATTTTACTATAGGTATTTTATTATGTTTTTCAATTTGTATTCTATTTTATTTTTATTTTTTTATTTATTCTATTTTTATTCTATTTTCATTCTATTTTCATTATATTTTTATTCTATTTTCATTTTATTTTTATTCTATTTTTATTCTATTTTTATTCTATTTTTATCCTATTTTTATTCTATTTTTATTCTATTTTTATTCTTTTTTTATTCTATTTTTATTCTATTTTTGTTATATTTTTGTTCTATTTTTGTTCTATTTTTATTCAATTTTTATTCTATTTTTATTCTATTTTTATTTTATTTTTATTTTAATAAAAAAAAATATATATTCATAATTTATTGTACACATACATGTATATACTTGATAATTACAACAATACATTTTAATTCATATGCACATTATGCACGAATGCCACGAATCCGTATCCGTAATTTCTCCAAAGTTAGTATAGTAATAATGTAACTAAACGAAATGCAGCCGCGCTCCAATTTCAACCTAAAAGTACAAATATTGTTAAAGATGAACACAATAAACGACGCGCGACGTTTCCGGCAAAACCTGTTTGTTTGTACTGGGAGCTTAGTTGACCAGCCCCGTGCTCAAAGCCACTACAGCAATTTAATAATGAGCCTAATCAGAGTGTTCGTAAAGATTACATTCGTTTGAGCTGCCTCAATACCCTATGATTCGGTAACCGAATTGATTGGGTTTTTAATGCGGTTAGTGTTACCTTAGGTTAACCTGATCGATACGGTAACCGTATCAATACGGTTACCTCATCATAAGGTTACCGTTATATGAGGGTTTTTAAAACAACCTCAAAAATAACCCTATGAAATACCCAGGTTATGGTAACCGGTTCCGGTCCCTGTTAAGCAGTGGACGTGTTATGGCTGAGATGATGATGATGATGATCGTAAATAGTATGCTATAGGATTATTATGGAACATAAAATTATGCTAAACCATAGTCGGCCAAAGTAATGTTCTACAAAACAATGTGCTGCAAAATGTGTCGTATGCGTGGTAGTAGTAATGCCAATTAGGTATATCATTATGCAAAATTACCATTCGAATTCAAAGTTTTACTGCGAAACATGTTATGCCAAGTGTATTTCTGACCAATATTATTCTACCAGATGAGGGTAACCCGTACGTTCTCCCTCAGTATATTATATTATAAATATTTTTATGTCAGGGCCTTCTTACATAGTAGGGTTTTGTCTCAGTACAAATGCGAAAAAAATTGTGCGCATCGAGAAAAAGTTGTGAATTTTTGACCATAGATAGAGTGAGCAAAGATGAATATTTTTTAGTATTGGCGGTCTGTAAAATTTTTGGACCTTCACATCAAAATCAGGGGTCCCGTGCAATATGTTATTACTCTCTGGTTAAGACTGCTAGGGGTTGTTTGGTATCGTTTTCGTGTAAAACAGACATGCAGAATTCATTTCTGATATTAAAAATGTAAAATTTCGTATTAAAAAAAAAGTTGTGCCGCGAGGAAAAACACAATTTTATTTTTATTTTTTTAGAACGTCATATAACTAATATATATCCTTTATTTCAAATAATAAAAATTTTTGTAAAGAAGCATATTTAATATAGATTATAGAAACATATACATTTTATACACCTATAATACAAAAAACTTCTGGTTTTTTTTTACTTAAGTTGAGTAACGGAAAACAGACGTCGCGTCGTTTGAATTGTGACGGTTTATGTTAAAGTTAAGGAGGAAAAATATGTTTTTATTTATTGTATTTTTTATTTCTGCATTTTGTGAAGTTATTATGAATAAAATTTACTAATAACAAGCAATACATGCATTTTAAGGTCAATACGCTACGGATGTTCACGTTCACATTGATTATCGATACTTACTATGGAGAAAACATATACACCACGAAGCAAATATTTTTTTTCGCGTAGTTTTTGTATACTATAAGCCTAAAAATTGTATATATTTAGAAACTACATTAAATATGCTCCTTTATAATATTTTTTATTATTAGAAAAAAAATGATATATATTAGTTATACGACGTTCTAAGAAAAAATAAAAAATTGTGTTTTTCCTCGCCACACAACTTTTTTTTTAATAAGAAATTTTATCAATCAATCAATCAATCAATCAATTTTATTTGCCAAAATACAGTGGTTAAGTTCTTATATATACAGTTCGTACATTGTATTTTGCTTGCAAGCAAGCGTGCAAATGTTTCCTTATAGCTACAAATTCTAAACAGGAATAAGGGCAGATTATTCATATAATTAACAATGTCAGTCATAGATATTACAAAATAAAATAAAGAAGAATGTCAAACATTATGTCACAAATACCAAGAACTATTATTATATAAATATAAATTACCAACCTATATTATGATTAAATTCTAAATATTGTTTAGTGCTGTAAAAACACTTGTCAAGAAGCCAGTTAGAAAGATTTCGACTGAATTCGTTTCCTTCTAGGTTTTTCAAGTGCTGGGGCAGGTGGTTGTAAATTATAATGCACATGTTGTAAGCATTTTTTTCGTACATCATCTTGTTACAAATAGGTTTGTGCATACGGGACATAGTTTTCTGACGTGTCTGTCGTTGAACAAGATCATTCCTTTGTAAGAATAGATTACGATTAGATTTAACAAACATGCAAATTTTTTTAATATAAAGACATGGAAGGGGAAGAATGTTTAATTTCTGAAATAGTGGAACGCAATCATCGTTATACCTTCCTTTACAAATAGCCCTAACGCAATCTCTTTGAATTTTGAAAATTTGGTCTATGTCAACAGAGTTTCCCCATATTATTAAACCATAATTTATTACAGATGATACAAATCCATGGTAAGCTGTCAGTGCTGCTTCTACCGAAACAGTGTCTCTAAGTCTTCTCAGGACATGAACATATCTATTAACTTTCCCACACTTTACATTTTTAATATCACAAATGAATTCCGCATGTCTGTTTTACACGGAAATGATACCACACAACCCCTAGCAGTCTTAACCATAGAGTAATAACGTATTTCACAGGACCCCTGATTTTGACGTGAAGGTCCAAAAATTTTACGGGACTCCAATACTAAAAAATATTTATCGTGGGCCATTCTATCCATGGTCAAAAATTCACAACTTTTTCTCGATGCGCACAATTTTTACAAATTCGAGCTCTGCTAACAGTACGTAGCTACATGTCAAATATTATTGAGTTTATGTTAATAAACAAACGAAATATGTGTAGTCTTAACTGTTACAAAAGTTAGCCAAATAAGCGTTTGGCTTCCCTAAAAATATTTGTGTCTAGTTTATCTCGTCCTACGTTTCTTGATATTTTGCCACCAGCCAGGGACATGTTAATATTTAATATCCTTAAGTCTGATCTTGGCATAAGACTAGTTGTGGGTTAAAATATGATAAAAATAGTCCTATATGTCAAATGTACTCAATTGTGACAGTGATATATGTTTTAATTAAATATATATACCTATGTAGTATGTACATATATAATACCAAAATATATAGGCTTTTACACGATTTTTTGAACCTATTTTTTTAAGCAATATTGTAAGATTTGTAAGCTATCATCATATTTTTTAGAAAGGTGAGTCGTGTCTCAGCATTTCTAAAAATATGTTATAATCCCTCGAAGTAGTCTTTATTGATGCTGAGAAGTTGTATATATATAGTTAAAGGAACATTCAAAGAACCTAACGTAATAATAAAATAAAATTATAACTCCAAATAAAGAGTCTCGACTAACATCTTGAGAGACTTTCGCTACGGGGTTGTGGTTGGATCAAGGGTCAGATACAGAAGGCGGTAATTCTGGACACGGAGCGTATAGTCCGAAGGTTCCTCTCTCTGCGGCCCTAACCACCGGCAGCCTGGGCCTTGCTCCGTTGCCGGCGGCACCCTAGGTTAGGTTTTTTATAGTTTTTTTATTGTTTTTGTATGTTTTAGATGTCTTTTGTTACTTTTATAATAATATTGTAAAAAACCTGACTTATAAGAAAAGACAAATAAAGAAAATAAAATTAAATACTTATATCTTAAAGCGGGGTGAAACCATTCTTGACTTCAAACAGTTGGTAACTTCATTTGTGTTAATGCGAATTTAACCTACATTATATTGGCTACTATCTTTTGTTTTGAAACCAAAATATATAGCTCCGCGCAGTGGCTAATAAGAATAACATGGCTGTGCCCACTATTATCAAAGGATGCAAAAAGTGCAAAAACAGTATCATGGATAACTATAAACTAGGCTTTGCCCACTAGACCATTCCGGTACAGACTAATATTTGAACATTCTTGTGGAGAATATTTTGTCGGTACCAGGCCGGTCTTTGTATGGCACGGTACGGCGTCTGACCACGGTGCAACACCGATGCAGCTACTTTTGCAACTGGTTCTAACCGCGTATGTTCCGCGTAGATTTTTCTCCGAGCAGGATGAAGTACCTACGTAATTGTACGTGTTAGAAACGGGTATGATACGGATTAACAAACCATACCAATCGTAGCATACGCGTGTCATACGGGTATACATAAACCGCCGTGGACTTGTGGTAGGCAAGCCCAGCATCCGACACTATTCTTCGCACTTAACACGGTCCTGGAACGGCTCCAAATAAAATTGAATATAGAATATATTCAATACTTAAGATTAAACGGAACCCATATACAATGCTGTATAACAAATGGTTCCTACCTTATTTTTGGAAACCTCTGCCAACGGCTAGAAACTTATTTTATAATTACCTAAATAGATCGCTGTTTTAACTACACATCTTTTTTAGACGGGTACGGGTAATCATCAGTACTTGACGAATAAGAATGGGATTCGAAAGTGACGATCGCTATGTGCGAAGTGCATGATACAGGAAAAATAGCATATTTTTAAGGCAAACGAAGGATTTTGAAGGGTCAACGGCACCTCGAGGGAAACCAGTACTGTCAAGCTGGTCTAAATTGACAGACATTCAGATGTACTCTATGAGTAATAATAACAGTTGAAGCAAATGTCGAGATTTACAAGTCAAGATAAAATATGTACAGCAATGAAACTTTGCTGTATAACTTTAAATTTTATAGGACTTGGCAGATTTTTATTCCTAGTGCCCAGATAAAGTTATAAAGGAAAGTTTCATTGATGTACCATCGGGTTCTAAAATGCATGGGCAATTTATGAATGAATTCATTGATAAATTGGCCATGCAATTATGAACCCGATGGTACATATTTTGCCGCCAAAATAGCATATCTAGTCTTACTTTACCTGTACTAGGTGGGGATAACCTGAAAAATCGCAGTGCACAATGTGACAAGAAATTAAACTGCATAGGACTCTTGTCAATATCAAGTTTCAAAATATTTGACATCACCTATGTCATCTCAACTCGGTCAACTGCTGTGGTCAACTGTCAAAATAGTGAATCAGCCAGAGCCATTTCGTACAAGTTATTCATAAAAAGAACAAAATGAGATTGAGCCCTGACCTAAGAGATGGCGTCTCAATCGTGCACACAGCGTACAGCGAATAAATCTTATTAACTATCTATCATCCATGATGAATACAATCATCACATCATCCTCTCAGTGTTTATCCCGCCTTTTTGCCATGGCTCAATTTTGAATCTGAGGTCTACTAATAACCTAATCTTAATTTCCTTAAAAGAATATTATATTAAAACAGTGATATCGTCACAATTTAAGAGAAAATACTAATACATCGATTGAGTCACAAACTATGATTTACCATAAAAAGGTGTCCACATATTCATTTAATTTAATTTAATAATTTTGTTTAATGAAAAACATCTTTAGGTATATTATGATATTTTTGATATAATATTCAAATAATGTCGTGCTTTATTTTAATAAGCATTTGTACTATATTTAAATAATATAATTTGTATTTAATCTAATTTTTTGTTACTTTAAGAAGTTCATAGGACTGAAAACCCAATTTTCATTTATCTGAACACTCTATCGTAGATATTGTCATTTTATGCAATATTTTATGTCATATTCGATCTTAGAAAAATATTTTGAGGTATAGGTATTAGTATTTTACCGCCTTTCCTATCATAACATAAGTTTATATACCAAACCAATGTTTTTTAAACTGTAACTTACTGATAAATAAAATTGGCAAAGTTATCGTAGGATTATTGTGCATAAATTTTATATAATGGTGGCACTCATATCAACTTGTTAGTTTAAATCATTATGTCAAATCTGTATCTATGTGATATAATTAATAATCGTGATATCCGTGATATAACAAATAAGGCGAATTGAATTGCTACTGCTAGTACACCACGACAGTAGCAAGTGCCCAGCAGCGGGCCGATGTTTGACTTTCGAGCGATCAAATTCAAAGAATTTATTTAAGCTCGAATATAATCGCACACAAAAGTTTTTTGCCATTATTTACACATGAAATGAATAGTATAAATAATGATTATTTTATATTGCTATCTCTGTTATTTTTACAACATCATTTCTTCGTTTTAAATGACAGATTTGAGCGCTAGAATCTCAAAAATCACCCGCCAATGCTTTAGGATAAGCTGTGCTCCTCTTCTTACATTTCCCTTGATGTGTTTAGTGTATAAATAACTGTATGATACTAATAAAGAAGATGCCCTCATACATGAGTTTACAACTTAACTTATTATAAGCCCTTGTTTTTAACTTCCAAGCGCTTGAATTAAAAAAAACTCTAATATTAACACAATAGTTTGTCGACTTTGTTTTTGCATGAAATACTTAGATAGTTCAACCATTTGACCGCCAAAGCCGTCATATCACGAGCACGGAAAGTCGTGCCGTCAGCGCCAGGACGTGATATCACGTCCAAAATATAACCGGTTTGCCTTGCGCGCTGGCGCTGAGGGCACGATTTTTACGTCCGATGCTTGGCGTTCAAAAGGTTAAATAGTCATGATTTTAAATTCTCATTTCATCACTTTATTCAGAGTTAAAATGTCAGATTTGAGTTTGAGCGCTCGAATCTCAAAAATCCCCCCCCGGGCAAAATCGAAATCTCTAGTTACTTCACGCACATAGCAGGTGCTGCCCCCTATTGATCACTTGTGTTGTATAAGTTACTTCACTTGCGCCCTCTTGTGAACTGATTTAGCGTCGTAAACGTGACATTCGCACTTCGTGCCAATAAACAGGAGGGTCCAGTGGATGTAACATGGACTGAACTGAGTTATCAGTATCACACTTATCACCGTGACATCGCAACCATCAATTTTTAACAACGGGCGACTGAAAGAGATAATCACTATCATTGTCACGCTGTCGCGTCGATAAAGCTGACTATCCAGTCCTATTCGTGTGCCGTGCTGTCCCATACAGTTGAAGCACGCTACTCATATGAGTCGTATGTTATGTCATATGTGGTCCTGTCGACGTTCATTTTAATCAGTCAAATATGAAGTTAATTTGAAGAATTAATAATGTTGTACCTTAATGAAACTCCTGAATATATCTACGTACACATATCACTAAAACTGTGTATAATGGTGTAAATATTCGATCACTATTGATTTCCACACTGCAGCACTGTGTAATTTGTAAATTAGTCACTCACAACGTGCTCGCGCCGATCGTAATTTCTTACATGTACAAACATAGATATGTACACGTAGTTTTATGAGTAGAATTTTAGACTAGGGCTTATGGATATGTGAATTACAGTTTAAGACAGCCGCCTTCACCGCCTGCGCCGCCGGTTTGTGCTGCAAGATGCTGCTCTTTACTGCGTGAAAGACATGCGTAGTGAGATGTCCCAGACATCACAAATTCTCACTACCTTGTCTTTCATGTGGACTGAGCAAATAACGACGCACGTAGAGGAGTCAACGACTGGATGCAACATTCTTTAAATAAATGTTAAATTGGAGATTACCAATAATGTTAAGCCCTGTGGAGAATGCACCTACTTTACCTTACTGCCTTGCTCCTTTATCTGGGCGATTATATCAAAACTCACCCACAATCCGCGGTATAAATTTTACTTTTACGTGCAGTCTCCATAGGTTTTAAATCTTTTTAGATATTTATGTCACAAAACCCTAAAGATTCAGAGATCATTTATTTAACACCTTATCAGTTACATATCAATACTAAGAACAGAATAACTACATTTAATACAACATAGTAAAATTGTACTCTTGAAACGAAGCAAGAAATGCTTTATTTATTTTATCTACACCCATATCATAAACCCTCCATGTTCAAACCGCGTTCAAAAACCGCAAGTTATAAGTGTTGTAACCACCATAAAATAGACTGTTTCGTTAGTAGTTAGAACAAATGTGTTATCTGTAACGATGTTATTATTATCTAATAATAAGCAAAAATTCGATATCGTTATGAAAATCCGGGTGGGCCCCGCCCGCCGGCACGCGCCTCCCGACCGCCGGCACAATCGAGTTGGCCATGGCGATGGCAGTGCAATCCGTGCAATGGCAGTCATTCAATCATCATTTCGGGTTTACAATATGTGTGTAGATAAAGCAGTGTATGCAACTGTACGTAATTAGTCCTTAAAACACTCTTGTGATCTTATTATGAAACTCACTTCGTTCGTTTCATAAAACCACACTCGTGTTTTAAGGACCCCTATTACGTAACAGTTACATAAACTACTAATTTTCACAGTATATTGGAGCTACTGTGGAATACTTTTATAATATAAAAAACAATCTTGTTCAAGTAAACAAGACAGAACCATCTTACCGCTAAAACAAAACGGTTCGTACTTAGGGAACTAGGGGACCACAAGAGGAGATTTTTGCAGTTACTCGAGCCCTCCAGGTTAACATATGGTAATATCTTACAATAAAACCCATGGAAATCTCCCTCAACCATTTTTAGCCGGCGCCTTTTGTGGGTTGGTTGGTGGGCAGTTAAAGAATTGATTGGTGGGTTCGGTCATTTTGTTCCAAGTCGATGCTTTGATTGTGGTAATACATAAACAGACATTTATCTTTACGATTTTTCTTATATTTATACGGGTTATATTTTATTTATTAGGGGCTCATAATCAAATTTACTAAAATGTGATAATTTATTAAGCAAAATGTGGACTACGATGGGGCCAGTTTGACTTGCTTATGTAACAGAAATCTGTAACAAATTATATCTTATACAGCCCTCCCGACACCGTCTTGACCTAGTGTGAGGTCTGAGGGCTACTGACTGATAGTAATAGCCAAATTATAATTATATAATAAGTAAATACTAATGAATATTTCTATGTTTAATAACTGTTTTGGTAATAAAATTATGTATGTCTAGGTATATGTTATCAATTATCATGTTATCAGAGATCACAAGAGATTGGCCGCGATAAACAAACAACAAGCGATGGGAATATGAATATATCATGCAATTTACTTCCTAGCACGAACGCGCGAGAGTTATCTGGCAGACCAGCGTAACGTTGCGTCTTACACGCCTCATTTAACTAATAATATATCTAATAATCGCATAGAAATAGATAAAACATAATCAGACAGTTCTAATAGTTCTAATAATCAGACGGTGCCGTTCTGCGGGTCCAACTAATCACAATCAGAGCCTTAACGTTGCCCGAGCACGTTAAGGATGACACCCTAAGCCAAGACACCCCCCGTTTTTGTGTCGTTGGCGCAGCTGCACCGCACACGGCAGATGCGCTTCACAATGCCGCATTCGGCAACTCCCTGCTAACATCATTCACAATAGCGGCATATTTCTAACAAATGTGCCTATTCTATTGCTAATAAAAATTACTCCCGCGCTTCGCCCGTAGACGTATATATAGGTACCAATAAGGTCTACACGCACTACAGGTCTACAGGTAGGTACTTTTATTTAAGTAGCTATAAGTAGTCACATTTTTATCGGACCAACACTAATATCGTATTTGTAATTCAAGTTCTTGCGCGCTGTATGGAGAGAACTATCTGATTATTGTCTTGAATAAAAAAAATATATTAGTACATCTCAAAAAAAAACGTAGCAAAAAGCCTGCAAGATATGATTTATTGTGTCGTAATATTGACCTAATCTAAACTATATTAAGCTGTATAATGCAATACGAGTAATAACGTAAGTAAGAAAAGATAGGTAAGCTAAATACTCCAAGATATTCTTTTTTTATTCCAAACATGGCAAAATCGATAAGTGGACGTAAACTAAGTATTAAACTTCAATCGCCTAAGTTACCTACCACGAGTAGGTATGTAATAAATAGGTCTCTAATGTATCGGTAATTTCTATGGTTAGCAATGTAATCAATCGTTGCATACATAGAACAACTTCATTAAAATATATCATTGTATTTTATTGTATTGTAATACGGGCAAGTTTCCGCCGTCTAGCACCTATTTTGCGAGAAGAAAAAAAGCCATTTCGCTCGCTACTAATTGCAAAAGTATAGTTACTATATCCGATTCAGGGCCAAGCATAAATAAATATCAAATCAAATCAAAACATTTATTTCGACCAACTAGGGAACTAGGGACTATAAATAAATATGATCCGAGTGAAAAGACTGTCTCCTTAATTATTCATGTATGAATACAGCTTTAGAAATGAATTGGCTCTGGTAAACCAAAATATACACTTACTGATGCAGAGATACACTGTTTTTACGGTATTAAAGTTGTTCGTTATACTTAATTTCTATAGGTGAATGAACTATGTACCTATGAAGTATGTACACCAACGAATACTTTTTACTGAAATCCGGTAATATTTAGATCTGAAATATGAGTAGGTGCGGTACATTACATATTTCGTTTAAATACTGTCAGTTTTTATTTTACCTACCTATATAAAAATATTTTATTATTACACTTTATTATTTATTTACAATCTTATCAATTACATCAGACGTCACCTGATAAACAGGCAACCATCATGTTGAAGCCCTGCTACAGTACGCGCATGCGCGTATTGCGCGTTGTCATCGGCCGTGACAACGGCCATTATTTCAAGAACGACTTAGGTTACCCGGCATCGGCATTGAATCGGCATAACCTCACCCCATGGAATAAAAAGACAGGTATAGCACGCACTATGTCACAGACTTTCATATTCAAACTTTGAATTTTGGGGTTATTTTAACTAACTTAGTGGTTGTGGCCACCTTCAGAGTGCAGGACTAGGTACACCACGTGCAGAATGCACTAAGCCACATCCAATAATTTAGTTAGAATTACTAACCCATTATAGTGTGGGAGTTAAAAAGAAATTAAATAACTATCAAGTGGATTCTTGTGTTTTCTTTCCTTTATTCACATTTCTAGAATAACTAGGATTTAGGTCATATAAGTGGACCAGGTAAATATTGACGTTACATGAAATCAAAGTGGTGTCTGTGACTTAGTGAGTTGTATACCTACCTGTCTTCTTATACCCATAAACAGCATAATGAGCGTTGGCCATAACAACGTGGATGTTTATGAGTTGCCCCTGGTTATACTCGTATACCAATAGTGCGCAGAACGCGTAAACTGTTACAAGTTAAAAAAAATTAACAGGCTACCTATTCCAGTTCCCTATCTATTTAGTTTCAAAGGATGGTTTTCATTGGTTTACATACTGTGTATTATTTCTATTATTCAGACCTATTAATGCTTTTCAGTGTTTAGTGTCCATTTCAGGCACGTCCAATGTCGCTCTGCCATCAAAGTCGGTTTGTTATAGGTCACGACGCAGCTATCACAGCCAGCTTTGATGAGCACGGCCTCATTCCTAACAGCCCTCTTGACTCGAACTAGCAACTACTTTTCGATGGAACTGTACCAATTTTCTCGGGCCTAGCCTGTCAAAGCGGCGGTGAAATGTCTACCCGTCTTCATATCACAGCCACTTTGATGTGGTCGGTTTACGGAGACCAGTTCGACACTCCAAGCTTCAACGCGTGAAGCCAGACCGTGGCCCATTCGTCAAAATGGTTGTGTCGTGTAGTAGTTTCATATCACAGCCATTTTTGACGAGTTGGGCTGTGGGTAGGTTCTACAGTACGGCGCGTCAAGTGAAGAGGCTGGGCGACTCAATGCTCACAAAGTGGTTGTAATTATGCGTTTACCTGCCATATCACAGCCAGCTTTGATGAGCGGTGAGTCGTGCCCGTACTGCAGTCCGCCGGAGACGTCGCCATCTATGGAAGAAAGAAGAAATCAGGAGGCGCATTAGCAGCCAGCAATGTGGTTGTGACATGGATTTTTACAAACACATATCACAGCCAGCTTTGTTGACTCCTATGCTGTCAACGAACTTCAGCGTCGTCCTCATTTATATACGATATTCATATTCATATTATTCATATTCATATATCGTACTCTTTACAGTTTTATTCACATGTGTTCTTCTAAATATCTTTTATCATTCGGAGTAGCAACGTTCAGGGGGACGATTTGACTAACCGTGCTCTCGGAATCAAAGAACTTACAGCTTGAAGTTTGTCGTCATTTGTTTCACATGAAATTAAAAGTATAAGTACCTAAGTATCCATGATTTTATTTTCCTTTCACTGTTATATTTAAAATTCTATTTTATTAATTATTCGAGCGCTCGAACCTAAAAAAACCGCCCCCTGAACCATGCGATTCATGCGATTGGCTTGTAATACTTTACTGAAACATTATAATGCTAAAACATCGTCAGTAGCCCTGTTCTTCAAAACAAGAATAGTTTCTTAATAAGGCGTGAATATAAATAAATACCAATCCAATTCATGATCATTTGTCTCTCTAGACTCTTGAGCAAAACCCTCCACCATAAATAATTAATATATTTGTATGTATATTTAAAACCTATAAATATGAACTGCGACAGTAAAAACTTAAGGCATCAAGTCGGTGTTAAATGTAGGTATCTAACGTACAGTCGCCATCAGATATATCGGAGCGGCCAAGGTGGTCACAAATATATGAACAACACCTCTATAGTCAAGGCGATAAAGTGCATGTTCAGATGTTTTTGAGTACCTTAACCGCTCCGATATATTTGGTGGTAACTGTACCTATTGGCTCCAATAATGACGAATTCTGTAACTAAGCATTACATTTTTTTCATAGTAAGTATCTGAAAGACAATACTTATACCACACTCGAAAGATGTTTTTTATAGAACTATAAGATATAAATATACATACATACACAGTTTACATACATACACAACACGTACATACATATGTATACGAGTACATTCTATTTTAAAATATGTATAGAGAATAAATAAAACAGGCAAAACAAACGTATTAAACATCTCCAATCATCTTCTATAACTTTAAAGTAGCATTCGACACATTACCCTTCCATTACATCTTATAATTATATATATTCCTTCCATGAATAATTTCTTTCTGTGACATCTCGCTGACTCTAGCTAGGTACTACTACTACTAGGTATGTTGCTTCATGTAATGTCCAATTTATAATAGATTTTTATTCCATATTATTCACTTCCGCATGATATCTCGCTTACTCGCTCTCGTTAAGGTAAACGTCCTAGTGCTCGACATGCTACTGCTCAATAACTGACACTGACTATTAACTTATATAGAGAATGACTTACGAATCAAGTAGTACATGCCAAGTTTAAAGATGTGACGTAGTGACTAGCAATGGCACGTTTACCTTGTCTTTTTTGCTCTCGTGTTTACACTCTGGTTGCGTATTTTTAACGTTATTTCCACCATGTTTAGGCTGCGTTTCCACCAGAGATGAGCGAGGATGCGTGGCATGGCAAGCAATGTGTTTACTCGTATTAAGAACCAATCCTAGAGTTACGCTGTGCGAGAATAACATGAAGTGATTTTATTGCTTCTTAACCTTTTCCACGCCAAAGACGTACATATCGGCACCACAGGTCCAACGCCAAAGACCGATATATCGGTCACCGACCACAGACCAAAATAGACCTACATGCACACGCATAAAGTTTAACTTCATTTTTGACATTTAGGTGTCGTGGCGTCTGAGTGGTAGGTTTTGCGTTTGACGTGGCGTCGAAAAGGTTAAAAACACTACCTACCTACTCGCAACACATCCTCGGTCATCTCTGGTGGAAACGCAGCCTTAATCTTCTTCTCTAGGTACCAGATATTTATAAATATTTCACATTGCATTTTTATAAAATGAGATTTTATAGTAGGATATAGGTAACCATGACATAAACAAATAGCTTGATATTTATAAAGCATATACCAAGCATGGCGTTTCTTGATAAGGTGAACCTGCTTTTTCTTGACGTGGCCGCTGTCTTGGCCACGAAGCGTACACCCCAAGCATGCTTGACGCTCTTCCAAAGAATGGTGGTCGGCGTCTGGCAGCGTTTTGTAGACCACCATTTATTGGCCAATCTCGGTCTTGCTGCAAGCGAAAACTAAGTAGGAGCATTCCTTGATTTTCTACCTTCTACTTCCTCATACATAGGTATTACATAACCCTATAACTAACGTTTTAAGAGCATAAAACCCAAGTTTGGAGAAGCGTGCACACGCAGCGTCAATTACTAAACATTTTCTTTAGGCCAGTAATTACGCTCTTAGCAGAGTATGTACCTTTTTAACAATTTCTGCATTATCAAAAGGCGTGTGTTAAGGTTTACCGTTAGATAACTGTTTTTTTTAAAACATACCTAACTATTTGAATGCAGAGCAAATTTAGCTAATTTATGTCTTATGGTTTCTGATTTTCCCTGGCCGCTGCGACAAACAATGATAATAGTCAATTGTTAATTTTACTCAAGAACTACTAAGCGCCTCATCCGAATCTCGTGAAGACTTTTCCTTCTCAAATGTTGTTTTTTTTTTAATTTACAGGTTGAAGACACCACAGCGAGACAACAGCAGTTTCACGGATAAACAACTTACTTATTGAATTAACTTCCTTAATGTGATATTATGTAAAGGTTATTAGGCAAATAAAAAGTAAGTACCTTATTACATGACCGTACAGTCGGCCAACAATGTGGTCTACCACCCTACGGTTGAGGTTCGTTTGAACGTCATGAGACAACAAGGTCGTGCATGTTTTAAACTCCGTTAGAAAAGTCAACCTTAGCGATCGTTACATCTCGCAGAAACTTTTGTCAAAACTGGTCGACCACTTTCTTGGTCGACTGTACCTAATTAAAACCTACAAATGAGTAGGTATCACTAATAAGTATACAATCATCAAAATAAAATGTTTTACACTTACTTAAGCATTTTTTTTTCAATCGCCATGAACGATTCGTTTTTCCTGCATAATGGCATCCGGTTTATTTAAAAAATTTAACCTACTGACCATTTAGCTATCTAAAAGGAGGACCATATATTACTTCTGTGCGTGCTCAACTTGGTGGGCTTGGAGACTGGACCCCAGAAGCCGACCATTCCCCGCTCTTCTTGGGGGGTAGCCAACTCTTGATGGCGTGGCTAGAGGGCTTCATCAGTTTAGTTTGAACCAAGGAACGATCGTGCCAAGCGGAGTACGCCTGAAACAAAAGTGCAGGACTAAAAGCGCTTAGCGTCCCCACTACTATAGTCCATGGGCCAGCTAGCCAAAAATACGAAAATGGTATAATTGGGGGGTACCAATTATCCTTTATACAGCAGTTAGACCTGTTTATTAGGATGTTAAAAAACCATGATTACCATCTCAAAGTGACTATTAGCTCAAATGGCAGCCAATCCAAGATGGCGGTTGTATGTACCTATCGGTAAATTTTGGGGGTACAAATTTTCCTCTTTAGTTAGTAAGTTAGGTAGGGTTTATAAGAATGTCGGCTAATCTAAGATGGCGGATGTCGAGTTTATTAGAATCAACTATATCTTAAGAACTATTCATCCTATTACAGTGTTCTTTTTTTTATTTAAAGGTTTATATAAATGCATTAAGTTTTATAATATGCATCGTATCATTTAAGTCAACAGATAATTAATTATGTAAGAAATAATGAATATATATTTCATTGTTTTCTTTTTTTATTCTCAAGTTTTTCCAAAACACTTTTAAATTAAAAAAATAATATTATATGAAAGATGTAGAGCATTAAATTACCTTTAGTTTGATGGATTAGGTATATGTCCATGGTGAATAGCAATAATTCCTTATAAAACATGTTTTTCAATTAATTTCAGTTTAAATCCTTTGTCTGCGTATTGACTGCGTACAAAAGTGCAAAGCCCAAATAACCATATAAACTTAAACAAATAAACTTATTTGCGGGCTTATAGGTATTACATCAAATGAAAGATAATATAATACACTACATTTCTAACATAATATTATTTTTCTAATATAAAAGTTACTCAGCAAGAAATTGATATTAAAGAAATAAAGACTATAAAATTTTCATTATTTCTAACAAAATTAATCATCGGTTAACTTTAGCGATACAATGCACATAACGAAATTTAAAGCAAACGTATTAAGTTATACACCTTGAAATTAAAAAAAGAGCACTGTATAGGATGAATACCTAGTTAAAACTCGACACCCGCCATCTTGGATTGCCCGCTATATCTACCACCATCTACCACTTTGAGATGGTAATCATGGTTTTTCAACATCCTAATAAACATGTCTAACTGCTGTATAAAGGAAAATTGGTTAAATTATACCGAAATGTTGTCTGGCCCATGGACTACGAGGGTGGCGGCACGATCGTGCTCAGAACTAAGAATGAGAAAACCAAAAAATCCATAGAAAAATTGCAGGAGATACTTACCTACCATAAAAACAACATTAAATAAAAGAATAACCCGCTTAGATATTTGTTTGCCCTTATCTATTACTTTAACAATTGTGTTTGTTAGAAACGGACAAACATGATTTAATAAACGAGGTTTGAACCACTTCTATGAATAACCGGATATGTATATACCTACGCCTATTACATCTGTCCTAAATCAGCTTCATAAATGATTTAATTACTAGATTTAGAAAAGTGTAATCGCATTTAGCAAGTCAATGTACTACTTAATAAACAAAGTTAGGATCGTAATATATATCAAGAAATATATTTCTTAAAATCCACGCCGCAGGCTTCGTCAGACAGATACAAAAATAGGTCAACAACAGGCTTCGTCACATAACAATCAAACTTTACAAGATGAAGTCCGCCACAGGCTTTGTCAATAATAAATTCACACTAAACCTTAACTACACAGACCACCCCGGACCGTAGCCGGCCCAAAAGTCCCCATGACACTAGCAGCGTTGCCACGCTGAATTGCCAAGGAAATCTGTTGAACCAGGACGATCGATCGATTGTACGATCCGGAGCGAGGATCGCAACCTAATTAGGATGCTAGTTAGGACGCTTAAATAAAGTGTGGTCAAGTGTAACAGGGCTTTAAGTATCTCTGCCCTATTTCCTACACATCATTTAATAGGTTAATTGAAAAAGGCAGATAACTAAATAAAAGACATGGGAATATAATCATAAGTTTTTTTAATAATTTGCGTAAGAAAATAATTGTTTATAAAGAAAAATCGCCAGTGCAATATTTTTGATTATCATAACAAACGGAAGCTACAGGCGTGCTACAAAAATAAGGTAAGATTCTTTAATACGATCGCATTGACATAATGACTTCAGAGGCGGGTCTATCGAGTTTCATAAACATTGAAGTCACAAATCGGAGTCAAATTTAACATACAGCCTGGGCCCAATGTATCAAGCACCCCTTTATTTCGTTTGTAATTTATAAGTGCAGGAGTTTTACACGTCAATTTTAAATCTGCAAAGATTTAAGATACCTATAGATTATTTTATGAAACATATTAATTGCTGTCTTAATATGGTTTTACAACTGAGAAGTTACAAATGTTATCAATTGTATTTACATTCCGTTAGATGTATATCGTGGATAATTCTCACCTTATCGAAAAGGATTTGCGTTATGTAGGTACACACACAACGTTGGGTCTACACTCGCTTTCACGATCATCTTGGCCAAACTGCGTATCAGAGCAAGCTACTGTATAAATAACTCCTAGTTACAATAACTCCAAAGTTACAATAGAAAAAAAGGGTGCTCAATACTATTGGCAAAGGCCATAAGTACAGGTTCTTAGCATCTAAAGCATTTTTTTAGACCTAAGAAGCCGTGTACTTACATTTTTATAAGTAACTTTAACACTAGGCATATTAATGATTCACAGTAAGTTCACATCAATAAGCGTCTAAAATGGAAGATCAATTTAGCAAAATTTTAACATTAATTAGCCAGAGTTACTAAAATAATCAATTGATCGTCTACTTCAGGCATGAACAAGAAACTTTAGATTTTTTATCACACGTTCATTAAAAAAAAATGTGTAAGGTAGAATTCATAATAATTCAGTGGAGTAATTTGACAGCTCCTAGTACCTATACAAAGCGGTTGTTAAATGTATGGAGAGTTCTGTCAAATTACTCAACTAAATTCTACCTTAGTCGTAGGTAGCGTAGTGAAGTAAGCAAAATCAGTAGCCGTTACGAGAAAATTTATACTAAAGTAATGTTTTCGCACTTTCATTAACAGGCTATAGCCGACTTTCATTTCATTTCGTCACAAGATTTTCATTAGTGTTTAAGAAAACTCGAACTTAATCGGACAGCTTGTATACGTCATTGAAAAACACCGACTAACTGACAAAATGACCGACTCATTAACTGAAGTACTGCCTGGACAATGTTGATATTTAGGCGAATAGTAGTCCAATGTATGGTCTATTCTGAGAAAAAATTGTACAGGTGTACTTAACAACCACATAAAAATGCTTGTATTACCTTTTTCTTTTAGGTCTTCATATTAGGTTCTTTAGTGGTGATGCAAATCTAAATAAAGAACATAATATTAACCAAATCGCTCGCATAAATCCCAATGCATAGACTCCAAAATTGACATAGTTAGGATAGGATGTTGATCGTTGATATAGTACAAAGATGCTTTATTATAAGAGGTATTCCCAAAAAAATCCAGAGCCATTTAATGTAAGAGCCGATTTACTATGTAAAGTCGGCTATAGCCTTTACAATGGTAATACAGATTATATTTGCACCTGCAACACAAACTATACAAAATGGAGTTATTTACGGTCAGGTGCCTGCCCTGCCTGAACGTGAACGCGGCGACTCAAATCAATACAATAAGCCAAAGCTGTTGTAGTTAATTATGTAACAAAAAAACACCGTACAATGTAAGTTTCTTTTATAATCAGAAAAAATATCAAATTTATAAGCAGTCTATTTATATTGCCAGCTATTTAACTTTTAAAATAATTGTCTTGTAAGTAATAAATATAAAGAAGTTATTTATTAAGATATGACGTTTAGACAAACTTACTATTGAAAGTCGCAGGATATAACATCTAATCTACTCGACAACAATTGTTTCATAACTTTAGAAATTCTATATACTTTCTTCGTCACAAGGATTACTAGTCGCCTTTTATGGGTAAAGGTGGAAGATAAAATTCGATACCAGCGCCAACTTTGACAAGGAAACAAAAAAGCCTAATGTTATGCAAACTGTGCATTGCACATACACGTATGAGTATCAATTGAAAGCTGATATAATACTATTCATTTAGGACGCATGTACAGAATTCTCTAAACATGACTGTGCGTGACTAAATAAAATGAACTTAGAAATGCTATGTGGCGGCTAACTTTCAAGGCACAGGGTGAAAATCAGAAGAATGCTCATATCATAATGCGTTGCCGGAAATAAGTGAACCAAGCTTAAAGAGTTACAAGACTGATAATGAATTTGGTTTTCAAGACTAATTTAAATTAAACATACATGTTGTACCCTTGTACCGTATCGTATAATTACTAGCTACTTCAGAAAATGGGATTGTTATTTGTAATACTAATCGTTCAACAACTTATACTATATGTCCATTATGAGTACTTAAATTTTAATACTTAAACACGAACCAAAGAGAGCTGTGTTCGAACCACGTTTATACAATCTCAAGTCTTTTGTAGTGTAGGGATTTGTAACAACTAAAGTCAACATAAATGTTTATAGTCGAGTCGTCAGCAAAATATATTATACAGGCTCTAATTAAAATGCAGCTGATCCTTTTAAGAACATGTTGATGTTGGTATTCTGATTAGAAAACCCATTGTTTTTTCCTGCCCTTGCCCTTATACAGGCCGCCAGTATTTTTGTTACACCTACAATATTCCAACACATAAAGCGTTTCTAGATAATTTCTTCATCAAATAGGTGTAATAGGGAAGACAATTGTCAATTTTCAGTAGTTTAGGACATCGTTGAGATTCCATATATGTAGATCCACCGTTGGCGATGGCCTTTTTTTATGTAGAGAATTTCGAAAAGTGCCATTTTCAATAAGCTTTTACTGTTAGGAGTATTCCATGGAACTGTCGCGCAGAAACACATGGTTCAATCGACGTTCAAGAAATGATTACACTTTTGCACATTACTCCGTTGTATTTAGGAGAAAAACTGCAAACATACATTTGATGTGGACCGTACTGACTGGTAAAGTAACACAACTGTCACAAATATTATATCCGAAAACCTGGAAATCCGCGTAAGAACATGACACACTATAGACATCCGTGGAACGCTCCATTATCATGTCACAGTCTTAACCCTTCGGGTGGCAAAGTCCGGGAGCCGGACTTGTCGTAAAGTGGCAGGGATCCGTGAGCCGGACTTGACATAACCAGCTTTTGAATGGCAGCGCCACAGATTAAACGGCAGCGGAAGTGGCGCGGCCATTTTGGAAAAAATACCGTCAAGTGGCGGGCCCCTCACAGGTGATCATAGCGAATCTTCCGCGTGTTAGAAAAATGACCATTTCTCAAAATAAATGTATGGATGCTGTTTAAAGACCATGTATCATTATATTGAGCATTAAATAGTCTATTTGATTATATAGTAATTTATGTCATTCTATATAAGTGAATTTCGCTAGTCTTGATCAAATCTCAGATGATAATTTTTTTCTACTTCATGTATATAAATAACTATGATTAGGAAATAAAACAATTAATTGTACAAAACACAGATTTAATGACTAAACTATACAATTATTTACACTTATAAACCTTTTTATTACACCTCACAATACAATATTTTTACAATACAAGGTTTTCAAAAACGTGTCTAAAATTTGACACACTCTGTGGGTCGGGAGTATGACGCAATTTGTAACTAACTTCACTCGGCGCGGCAATTCGACCGTTATTGAATGCCATCCTTGTCTATTGACGAATACATCATGCAAGTGTGACTAAGCTAACAGTAGTTTTGTCCGCTTTAAATTAGGTGCGAAATATGGAATCGCACAGGGTCCGGGAGCCGGTCCCTGCCACTCAACGGCTTGTTATGTCAGGTCCGGCTCCCGGACCCATGCCATTTTCGGAGCGATCCGGCTCCCGGACACTGCCACTTAGCGGTATATTTTCCAAAATGGTCTTGCCATTTCTCTTACCGTTAGACTGCTGGCGCTGCCACCCGAAGGGCTAACTGCTTTAACCAAAGAGTTGCACATTAGATCCGTACATGGCCGGAAGAAGTTGACATGCCGCGGCAAAAATTTGAAGTTAAACAAATTTCGTTCGATTCACATTTCTTCAATTTTATATCTCGAGTTATCATCTTCTACCCGCCTTGTACGGAAATGATTCTTGATATAAATACAATTTATGATATAAATACGCACATGTGATATTAAAAGCTCCATTCACTAATTAAATCTAATTACGTACCCTTATTTTGTAAGGGGCGTATCAGTGGCGGCGGGTCAAAAAATTTCTTAGGCAAGCCGGTGCCGAATTTGGCTTAAAATCTCTTCATGAGCTGTAGGAACACTGCTCAGGTACCTGAAAATAAGGCAAGCCGACGGGAATCGTGTTCTATGGACGCGCCGCCACTGGTGGCTATGCAATTGGTAATAGTAGCATGAATTAATATTAACTAATTTGTGCCAGAATAAATAAGTCATAGATGATTTAATTATATTATAAGACTCTACACGCTATTAGGCTATTGCGAAATTTAATACTCGTATATAGTATTTTAAATATACGTATTTCGGCGGAGAAAGCTATGATATTACAGATATGTTCACTGGCACAAGCATACACAGACATTGAAAAATCAGAACGTAAAGACAAGGAGCGAGTGGCGCGGGCAGGCGCGGATGGGGGGAACAGACACGCAAGTTTTGCATATTACGGGAGCCATAGGTGCGGACCGCAACATTTTTTCTGAAGGAAAGTGGAACGAAATCATTGATCCGCGCCATAGAGAATGAACGTCTACACTGACTGCACATAACAGGACCACCCGTCAGCTGATTCCTATCTCAATCTTCTACTTCGAATTTCAATTTTTATTTTATTTGTTGAACTAGCTAAATACCAACGCTCCTCGCGGCTACCTACTTACACATCTACAAGATAAAATAGATATTTCATAGTTAATTTATCATGAAGGCCTCGTCTTAAAGCAAAGAGAGAATATTTATCTTACTAGAGGTCGGGTGTCTCACATCCTCGAGCCGCGCGGTTGCTGCGCGGCGCGCGCGCTCTACAAGCGCTTCGCTTAGTTTTAGTTATACTTTAAGTAATTTATATAATGTCTATTACATTTGTAGACGGTGTTTACTTTATTTTTGCCTTCGTTGATTTTCAAATGTTTACCTAGTCGTATAATTATGTTTTAGAACGAGTTTACACTATTATATTTTGATGAACTCTGCATGTAGCAAAAATAGCAATGTTTTTAAACATTTTTTTTGTGGTATATATATATTATATTATATGATCGATTAAGAAAGAACGACAACTTTGACTCCCTATTTACATTTGTATACGTAATTAGTAAGAAATAGACAAAATAATTTTGTATTTTAAACACAGCAAGAATGATTTTACAATAGAAAGAAAAGTTTATGATCATAACTGAACGCTAACATAGGATATTTTCATAAAGATGCAGGTAACATCCAGTTTTTGAACTTGACACAGTTTGCATTGGTCATTTGACAAAATTGTTGAATCAGTGCAAACATGTGGACAGGTCACTAAAATTCGGACGGCTATATAGACGGATATGACCTATACGATGATCTCACTAACCAAACTCTTTACTTAAAAAAACTCAGTCGTAACATTAACGTAACTGTTTATGACTTCGACAATCAAATCATAGTCTTAATAATCAACATATATTGTATTAATGATCGCAATGTGACATCTTGTCATCAGGAGTAACTCTAGAGTCTATTAGGCCTGCTCGAGCACCACCTTGAAGCAATGTTTCCTTTAGGCCTCCGCAAACATTTAGTCACTCTCATAACCAGGAATGTAGAATAGTGAGTGAGCGCCCATTGGCGTGGCGCAATCTCGATACAGCGGCTTACTGATTATACAATTTACGGAATAGGTACTAATCATAATCAACAACGTGCATCCTCTACAACAGTAACAATGCGATCACAGCGGCGTTTCCCACAGTTAAGGCCCAATATGCCGAACTGTCTAAAAGTTACTTATACATAAACGGCAAGTGCTAGTATATCGGGAAATTCAGTTGATATCATTTTGAACTCCTAAACTGAACTTTGAAAGTCCATTAAATAACAAGAATAAATTTCTCCATGACGTTGTTTTTAGTAAAACAAGGGAGAGATGACATGTTGTGGTTTAAAACAGAGCTGTGTACTACGTTTTCGGAATTAATATGCGGTATTGCTGCACTAGCACTACCGTAATACTTTTTTGAGGGTGTATACCAAATCTAAGAAATTCAACCAGTAATTTTAACCAGGGATGTCACGAATGTCGTTTTTCTCACATTCGCGAATGCGAATGTCCGAATGCGAATGCGAATACGAATGTTACGGAGTAGATTTGAAAACTTAATCTTGCTTATCATTTTTATGCTTCCATAGTTCAATAATACAGAACATGACATGTGATGGAGTCCTATATTAATGATCAAAAGGAGTCAAGTGATACCGTCGTTTTCACTTCCTGTGTATGAGCAAGCATGACCATGGGCCGGGTCAGTGCGGTCCAAACAGGATGTGTTCTACCAACATTCGCATTCGAAAAATGTTCGCATCATTTGATGCGAATGCGAATGTTGATACGAATGTCAACAATGATGCGAATATTCGCATTATACGAATGCGAATATTCGTGACATCCCTAATTTTAACAGACTACTCTATAAGTTTGCTCTATACCTTTTTGGGATACCACACTTTGCTACATTTAACAAACTGTGATTTAGTAATCCAATTTGCCTTATATTTGGCACACAAAATACAGTTAAAATGATCTCACGTTTCTACAGGTCTTTTTTCAACTATTGACTAGGTAGGTCATACTAAACAACTTTTACTTTAGGGTCAACCTAGAAATCTCTAAAAAAATCCACTTATGTATGCGATAGCCGCCACATTGATTTCACAGATGATGATCCCATAGTAAAAGTCGAGAAAACACCTCTTATTTGGTTAAGAACAAATCTTAAAAAGCAGTCGACGCGAGTGTTGTTAATGGAGGTGGTACTTGACGCAGGCGATGAGTTCGTGCGCGGGCAAGTCGAAGAGCTGGTCGTCGTCGGCGGGCGGAGCGGGCGCCTCGGCGGCGGCGACCGTGACGTTGGGGCTCGACTCGTCGCACGCGCGGCTCGCCTCCTGTCATGTCTCCTCGCGGCGGACCGTCACGATGCCCGCCCGGCACATCGGGCACTCCTTCAGGTGCGACGTGCATACTGAGCAGAAACCTCTGTCGACAACAAGTTTAAACATCTTTAACATTTAAAACTCGGTTATAATTTGTCCTGAATTAAGATATACAGCGTCGCAGGCGCAAAGGAATAAACATTTCGTTGGTAATGGTTCTTCATTTGCATTGAACTAATATAATTCAGTAAATTAGAGTCCGCATTTGCTCGGCTCTCTTCGGACTTTTGTATTAGGACCTCGTTTTCTGTGCCACTTTTGCGTTCGGACTGTAATTCTATGTATTATTTGAGTTTAATGTCAGTTTGGCTAAAATTGTTGCCTACAAAAACATCAAAATTGGTAAAGTAGTTTAGATTAGAGTCTATGGTGAACCAAACAAGAAAGCTTAACGTACGTAACGTAAGCGTAGTCGCTCCTCAAATTGCCAACCTTATTATTTTTAATGATAAGTCAAAATTGGTCCCATATGAACCATGACGTCCATGACAGTTCTCTTTCCAGACCAACCAGAAACACCAGTGCTGCGAAGTTTATTTCTAGAGGGTCTGGAGTTGCAGCGTTAATAGGCTGCAGTAGCTGCTTACCATTAGGGCCGATGCCCGCTTGCCACTGTAACCGTCTTGATAAAAAAAAAGCGTTGCCAGGCAGTTAAGATCGTACCTGTGTCCGCATGGCTCCAGTACGCAACAGGCAGTGTCGTCGAAGCAAAGTGTGCAAGAGTCCTCCTTCACGCTTGAACACCGAAGCTGTTCCAAGTATATCCTTCGAGGCACGACCTAGAAACGAAATTGATTATATAGGTAAATCAACTTTTCTTGCTGATAGTGTTAGCACTGTTTGATATAAGAATTATTAACCTTTTGAACGCTTTCTCTCGTATCAAAATGTGGCATATACCTACACGCCAACATCTCAACTAGAGAGAAACGAATTTAAACCTTAACCTACAGTAAAATTGCTTTGACAGCATCTGCCATGACCACTTTAGTGGCTTACCTACATACATAAGTTACGGGTGGGTTATTGCTACGATCCCACACCCTCTATTTAAACGACACACGCCTAAACGCTAAGCTACCAGTGTTTTACCTTATTGTGTACTGTATTCATGCCATCGTTTATTCGTCTATTCGACTAATATCATTGATTACTACCTATATTACATATAGTACATATTTCAACTACATAGTCTAGCCATAAGTTCTGTTACAAACAAAAACGTAAATAATTTTCAATGTAATGTAATTTGATTACAATAATCATATATTTATGAATAGGTAATAAAATAAAGCTCTTAAGTAATATATCCTTTGTCCGAAACTTCCAATGTTGGTTTTAATACAAGCCTTTAATCATCAGCTTTTCAATGGTAAAATTCACGCACCGTTTTTATGGGGGAATTTACTACAGTTGCCTTTAAATATTTTAAATGTCATACAGCAATACAACAAACGAAATATATAAATGTAAGCACACAACACTCGAGAAGCTTAAACTATAGTATACACGCTTCAGCAACGTCATTATCCAGCATAGCTCATGATTTAGTAAGATGCGTCATATCAAGGTGTCTCTAAAATCCATTTTTCCGTACAGGCTTGTTTAGCGACTGAAAATTTCAGTCAAACTGTATCAAAATGAGCTTTAAAATACTATGGTAAAACCTGTTAACAGGACAATATACAAAAATATGCTTTAGGCTTTTCAGGAGAATTCGGCCTCACTTCAAATAGCTCACTCCACCCAGTCTTACCTGAAAAGTAATTTTCTTTGTTCTTCTCAGTATGCTGATTGGCCCCTTTCCAGCACTTACCTAAATTCCCTGGACAATTAATTGTGGTCGGTGTTAGAGGACATGGTCTGTTCTAAACACCACATAAATATTGATTCTCTAAAAACAACCTTGACGGCAGGGTAGATTTTTTTCCAATAAAGAAGGTGCGTGAATTAACAGGTACGAAACAAATCGTTAAAAAGCAAATGTTAAAGCCATATGTGGACATTTCTAGATAAAAATATATCATTTAAAAACTAAATTAATTTATCTATAAATAGATATACCATTTTTGTAAATTAGTTGAACCGTCAAAGAAATATGATTATTTTCACAAGTAACAGAACTTATGGCTAGACTAGGTACATTGCGCTCGGGTGACAATCAATTCAAATAATAGGACTAAAAAGAATATCCATTGAAACCCAAACTACATTTAAGTTCTACGTAGGTACTTTGCTCTTCGGTAAGTCACTTTCTTGAATCCAAATACGATTATATAAGAAAATGTATATATACGAGTATTACGACTATATATATTTTTCGAATTAAAGAAAAATGTCTGTTTATGTTGACGCTACTTCTTCGCCGAATCGATACGGGCCTTAAATTTTTAATCCCCTTGGACAAACAAGAGCGATCTCCCACCTCGCAAAAAAAATGCCACCTGCAAAACATTTATTTTCATACAACGTGGCCCGTTTTAATTTTAATTTAGTGTGTGTGTATTGTATCGTGATGCGGGAAGGTTTCCGTGACTCGACACACCGCACCTATAGTATTATGCCTGAGTGGACCTTTATTTAACCTCTATTTTTCTTTTGTCTAGAGAGAGATTACGTTCTCCAGAGACAGTGTAATTTGAACTATACTGAGAATGATATTAAATGTTATTTGAACTGACGAAACCTTCGATTATGAGGACTCAAATGTAAGGTTAAGATGAAAATCGTAGCACATGGCGGTTGATCACTGTACGCATGCGCGTACTCCACGCCGCCCTGAAAGTAGGTCATGTCATGTCTGATTGGGCCTAACTCGCGAAGAGTGCTATTTATACTATTGACCCATTAAACACGCTTCCCGTTTGCGAGACTCGCCCTGGGTTTGAATCCCGGTGAGGGTAATTATTTGTATTATGAACGCGGATATACTTTTTTTTATATTATCTATCCATTATATCGGTTGTCTTTTCTATTTATTACTATTTCTATTATGCAAATTTGACCAATAATATTTATTTTTATTTCACTTACAAACACTTACAAGCAAGATTGGAAATATTTCCCGATATCCGATTGAACTTGGTAAAAAGAAGAGAATTTGACTAATTGCATGTCTAAATGGAGAATTGCATGCCACACAGGATAATTTTCAAAAATCATACTAAGTTTAAGTCATGTTTAACTTACATTGGATATAACTTACTTGTTATAATGGATATCTGTTTCCAATTTGTGGATGTTTACATTTCAAAAAAGTGTAGGGTATTCTTACTGAGAACCGTGAGTAGAATTGATTTATATAGGATACAGAAAGTGTACTAATATACATAGTATATCATTACGTGTATGTACGTAGTATTTTCTACTTTCTATTACGCTACTTCCATCTACATTTGTGTTAAAGAGACCAATGAGATACAATTGTATATTACGCATATCAAATTACTCTAGTCGTCAAATTATATATGCAAGAACTAGAACGATTTTCGTATCTATTGACTATGAAATTAATAGGTTACATCAACTGTAAACAAATATCCTGTCTCAAAAAATGTTGTCCCTATTCGAATCACACTCGTGTAATAAAACGACGCGTAACATCTAGGCCAATAAAATTAGACTTTTTCGAATAATTAATTCCCAGCAAGCTGGAAATTGTTTTAATACCTTCATTTGGGCCTACATTCGTGTCATCCGAGTTTGCCCAATCCCAGGTGTGCACTATTGTTGGGAAATTTTTGCTCCAATGTTGATCCAGAGGACCTCATTTCAGCATGTCGGCAATTCCTGGCAGCCCTATATTTATCTAAGCCCAATGAGACCTCCTTGGACAAAATCCGCCATGAGATATTCTCAAAATTCCTCATAAAGCCGACTTTCAATTTGGTCTCTCTACCCCCAACAAATGCAGCCGAATTTAACCCTCCTTAACATTGAATGGAGTGACTTTTTCCGACAGACCTATCGTGTTTGAGCTACACTACAAGCCAACAAGTGAAAAAAGAGCAAACATTTAGCAGTTGTTTTGCTGCCAAAAGTTACATATGCACACCTCCTTATTATTAATTCCTCAAAACGCTTTTTATTGATCTTATTTTCTTGGCCTAATCTAAGGCCTGATTTACACTTGTAAGTTTTGCTTACGTAAGTAGGGACGCAGCTATGGGTTAGAATGAGATACGAATATCTCCATCTCATTATCGCCAATAGCTTCGTCCCTACTTACGTAAGTAAAACTTACAAGTGTAAATCCCGCCTAACAACATCGAAATTTATAAGTTATTCTGTATTAAATAAATTCGACTGTCTTATGATTATCTCGAAACATTCCAAGCTCTTGTAATAAGTAAGGTGGATCGGCAGTGACTCTGACTCATTTAATTAAAGTGATATGGAATAATTTTCCCGGTAAGTGAGCCGGTGGGGCGTGACGTCACCCGGCCCACGCTTGACGTATCCGGGCGACGCTCACCGCGCCCGCCTACGCCGCCCTCTCGTTTAGACCCCCCCCCCCCTACACAGATAAATTTGAATTTAGATTTACATCATGGGTCATAAGCCTAAAAGGCTAGTTTTTTGCATAATTAATTAATTACAATACGAGAGTGGAAATAACACAATCGGTTCCCTGCCTTTTCGCCAAAATTCGAAATTCGATTTTTACACCAACGTTTTCGCGCTATATTGAAATCAGCAAAAGAAAAGGTATCTGTATCTACGCAGACAAAGGAACGCCTTATCTAATTAATCTAATTATCTTAATTTATTCATCAATAGTATTTTAACACAAAAATTGATCTTCATGAATGAATTAAAATATTTTTGAATATCTCGCCTGGTTAGCTACAGTTGAAGCTGATTGTACGTATAACATCCGATAACTTGGGACAACTACCTATGCCTTAAAATTTTATGTCTGGCTCTTAAGACGTGCCTAAAGAACTCGATTACTACCGTTTTACCTAATTTTCTGACTTGTGCTACCAGTAATAAGGGAAAGGAAAGCCAATTTAGATCCTTTAGAACAAGAATATTTTGATACGCCGCTAAAGCTAAATTTATCCTTCTTTGTCTTAATCCCGTCGGGGGTCGAGGTGAAATCGGATCGATCAATAAAAAAATTGTTGGAAAATAAGCTAGCAACAGTAAAGTCTTGCCTTTTAACATCAGTAGAGGTCAAGATAACAGAGATTAACGCCGAGGTAAATGAAATAATGAATAAAAATATTGTAAGCTTTTATAAAGCATTAATTAGTCTACCCGTAGTTACATTGTTATTTTTACTTCAGATACGATAACAATCCTATCCCGAGAAAAAAATCAACTGTTCGCAAAACATGCCGCCATCATTCACGCCACTACAGGCCTAGACTTGAAAAGTTGTATGAAATTCCATTACAGTCCCCTCGAGTTAAGGCGCCCGAAACGTAATACTACGAGCCTATTATAAGGAACAAAACGACAATATTTAATTGCATGTTTGAGAAAACAATATTTTATTTTATAACTATGTTTAGGTATCGCCACGAGAGTTAAGTCACACAAACAACAAAACAAATTAAGAAATTACTGTTCTTTTTTCGTACCGATAACAAATTCAACAGTGAACTGCAAGATTGACACAAAGTTTCTGTTAGGAATTTCTTTTTGATTTTGATTTTTAAACAAATCACTCGTATTATGCTCGTATTGTATAAATTTATTTTCGTAACGATATTCGCACCATTTTCTGTTTAAAAAGGTTTTTATTTATTCAAACGAAGAGGTAATTGAAATATATTGTATTGTTTTGCCTTGTTATCGATAATAAAATACGATATTAGTTACATCTAGGTACATTCAATTCACTTTTTTGCAATCAGTACATAATGTAGCTGTTTGTGTAATCACTAATCATTCACTTCAACTCTGTTAGCGATACCTATACAAACAGCAATTCTCTGAACTGTACATCAGTGGACCTTATTACAAAAGGCTAAGGTCCACCGATGGGCAGTTAACAGCGTGGGCCATGGTACGTACCTTTTTCTGTTCATCAGTCAGGTAGCCGTGCTGGTTGAAGGACGCGAACGGCCGGTCGGTGGGCGGGTACTTGAACGGCTCGTGGCCGAAGTTGAAGCGGCACTGTTGGAACGCCATGAAGCTCGCGGCGGCGAAGAAGCCTTGCCTTTGAACAATCAACATCATTTTTTTCCTTAGGTAGGTTGAGTAACTCAAATGGGGCAGTGAGGTAAATCTGACACTGTGACGTAATTTCCAAACGGGAGGAAAAAACTGTTAGAGTTGTTTGGTCGCACCTTAAGGAGAACAGCCCTATTTTGAATTAACACTTTCGACTCAGCAATGCAGCAGTTGGCCGCCACTAGGGGATTTCCTTCACCGATCGGGACGCGCCTTGAATTTATTACAGTGCTATATTGAAGAAATGTCCCTGTCACATCGTACCTGGTAGTTTCAAATATCTCTCTGCAAGGCGGCAACCGTCGGCCGTTGAGCGAAAATATAACTTCCTTAGTGTTCATATCAATAAGCGCTCCGAGCACGTCCCCGGGCCGCCACTCGGGCACCTCCGTGACGGGCTCGGGCCGCGCCTTGTACCAGATCAGCTTCCTGCAGCCGTCATATGACAGCGAGTAGAGGTCGTCGCCGATGCCGTAGCCTTCCTGAAAGGTATAGGATTTGTACAAGTGGACTAGGGTGTCCAGATTGATTCACGAGTAGGTATAATTATATAACGCTTTATTATAATTAAATAAAGACTGATATGATCATAGACTTAAATATATAATAGACGGCCATAGTCTAAGAACTTTTTGAGGCTCCAAGTATTTAGCGCCCTCTATCCGAAAGCCCCCTAAAGTAAAGATACCGAAAATGTCTGAGGAAATGTCACCTGCACTGCTACTCCACCTAGTAACAAATAGCGTACTAGTGAACTACTACACACAACTAGTACGCTATTTGTTACTAGGTGGAGTAGCAGTGCAGGTGACATTTCCTCTTAAATTTTCGGTATCTTTAGGGGGCTTTCGGACAGAGGGCGCAATTGACTTGAGCTTCAAAAAGTTCTTAGGCTGTGCTGCTCTACTATATAAGTTACTCTATGAATATGATAGACATAACACTCACATGGTTAAGGAAATGACTGTTCTTGGTCGCCCATCCAATCTGCATGACTCCCGGCGTGACTACCACGGACTCGTAGTACCAGCAGCCCTCGTCGACTTGAAACGTGCACCTCACACTCTCGAACGAGTACGAGTCGCAGCGCGCCTCCAGACCGTCGCACGAGATCTTCAGGTACTCGCTCACGTCTTGTGAGTTCAGGATTACGTTGATGTGGGACATATCCACGACCTCGTAGGAGAGCTTTCGGCCTTCGACTAGGACTGTAGAAATAACGATGTATTAATTTTATATTCTGAGTGTACTTGTATGTATTTCTAAAGGAAAACCACTATGTAATTTGAAATATAAGTAAAAATATTTTTAATGGAATATGTTTAAATAAAAATTAAAACAAATGGGCTTTTTCTTAAACAAACCCTTATTTAAACTGAGAGCCACTTTTCCTTTTAGGTCTGAGCGGCCACTTTTCCCTTAAACTAGCGCAGCATGCAAACCATTGTGTGGTAGACACTTACAAAGGTTGTCGAGCGCCCACTGCGCGCAGAACCCGACCTGACGCCACAAGGGGTCCGCGTGCCCCGTCAACTTCTCCAACTCGAGCAGCGGGTTCTCCCGCTCCCGCTCCAGGCACTTGTTGATTGTCAACTTGTTCTCAGTCGTGTGGGCAAACTTCTCTAATGCTAATAACGCGAACAAAACCACGCACGCTTCTTGACGCTTTACCTGTGTAAAGAAATCATATTCAGATTATTTAAAAAAAATACATTATCAGTTTTTATTTTTCATTAGAGGATTAAAGTACAGATCGGTGATAAGAAATCTCTTTGGAAATATTATAATATACATATAAAGCAAAAAAGTCAAGAATTTGGTTTGGTTCAAAAATTTGGAACCACTAGATTCTGTGATGAGATACTCGTAGTCGGTTTTTAGCCTCATTTTATCTCATTATGGGTGGGCCCTGTAGACATGGATACACTACACTTCAACCAATAGAATCTTAATGAAACCAGATCTTTTGCAGTAGTTGACAGACCTTAAGGCCAGGAACAGACACAAACACTAATGAAGCTCGTGCAACAGATAGTTCTTTACCCTTTCCTTGTGAGCATATTCCTGACCACGCGTGCTACTGTCCAAACGTCAATACGGTCATCTCAGATCTCCTTTTACATCGAGGCAAACAGTAGAACAAGTATATAATTTGAAGAAAAAAAAAGAGCTTACTGTGAGACAAGGGTGTTTTGCCCCATAATATTTATTTAATTAATAGTAGAGACCCACCTACGTCACATCCACCTCTAAGTGCCAACAGCTAAGGACAGAGATCCGCCTGCGGCCTAACACGATGAGGTGGTAGAGCGTGTCCTGAGTGAGCGTGGCTGTTGGACCCTGCTAGCTTCTCGGACAGGCAGTTCAGCCTCTACACAATACACATACGCTGCACTACTTAACTGCTTCAAGTTCACGACGCCCAGAAACGACCTCTAAGGCGAGAGACCCACCGGTCGTACCTAGTCGAGCTTGTTCTGAGTGAGCACGACACGCTGTTGGGCCCTGCTAGCTTCTCGGCCAGGCAGTTGTGCTCTACTACTCTCTACTGTATGATGCACTACTGTCTCAAGTTTACGACGCTCAGAAACGCGATGAGGTAGTCAAGCGTATTTTGATTGAGCACGGCCACGCTGTTGGGCCCCGGCGGCATCTCGAACAGGCAGTTCAGTTCTACACGTATGCTGCACTACTGCATCAAGTTCACGACGCATAAAACCGGCATCTAAGGCGAGAGACCCACCTGCGGCCTTACCAGAAATGCGATGAGGTAGTCGAGCGTGTTCTGAGTGAGCACGGCCACGCTGTTGGGCCCCGCCAGCTTCTCGGCCAGGCAGCCCAGCACCACGCATATATTCCGCTCGATTCGCACGTTCATGTCTCCTAGCGCTGCTCTCTGGGACGATAGACCCAGCATTTGCGTCACCTGCGATCATCAAAATTGTTATCTTTTGCGCAATTAAACTTTAAATAATATCTACGTACATAAACGCAATACGAACTCAAACCACGAATCTTAAACTTATGTCACATTATCTTATGTATTTGGCTTATATTACTCCACTGCCAACTTAGAATAGACAGAATCTAGGTACCATTAAAACCCTTAAGAGTTGCTTTGACTCTGAGAGGTAATTTCTTTACTCCGCATATAAAGTTATTATACATTATTAGGTACCTACCGCATAAAAAAATCGATATTACTGGCATTGGAGAAAGCAAGTTAATTAACGCACAGTAGAATTAAATGTTAACTATAAAAGTCTTTTGAGACTCGAACATAATGAAAATATTATAATAATAGCAGGTTTTTCTCTTAAATTATAACGATTTTCGCTCGACAAGTTACATTTTGTGTGCATGGTCAACAAAATATAATCAAAACTTATGATGCGAAAATATAATATCTTTAATCTGTTGAAGTGTCTTTAAGTCCATCGGAGGATTTATTGAAAGTTTTGATCCCTACCACCTATGTACCTCTACCTCCTTGGCCTTTGCATTTTAGGTTGGTCTTACACAAGAGAACTCCCTACGACATCATAAATAAATCTTACTACTTATAAAAATAATGCGTGTCGATAAAGATACATGCTCTTAATTTGGTGTTTTATTTAACCTTAACATTTATTTTATTACCTTGCGTGTTAAACGGATGGATATATGTATGTATTAAAACCATTCTACATACATTGGCACGCAACTACTCACGTAACTACTACGGTTAGCTCATCAATCATGATACTGCTCGTATAAAGCGTGCAAATACTTCACTTTTAACCTCCAAATGGATATCAATTTCTAATCTAAAATCCTTGTTTAAATTTTGTACACTTACTGAAAAACAGAGAACACGTTTACTTTACTTTTTTTCTTTCTCCTCGACAAAATATTTGTTTTCGTGCAATACAACGAACGATTATTTACTAGACTATTTGATTTAACCAAGTTTCACTGCGTCAGGCCTATGAACCGTGGGGTGCCCGGCCTTAGAATTGTCCCCCACCTTTAAAGGGGAGGCCTATGTTCAGCAGTGGACGTCTTACGGCTGAGATGATGAGGCCTATGTCCTACGATTACATTTACGTAGTCGTCGATTTTTCGAAAAAAGTGTACCAGTTACCGTTTTTTCAAACCTTACAAATTTTTAGGTATCAGAATAAAGACTATCAATTTAAAAATAAAATGCTCTATGATGAAATCAACATTTTTTAGACTGTAGCTATATTCTCTATGGTCTCTGCCGTTATAAAACCGTTATGGAAAATCGGGGAAACTTTTTCAAAAACGTTTTTCCAACATCTTTCAATCAATCAAGATAGAAATATGACACAGTAAGCTCTCTACGAGGCCAACCGCAGACATAGGCATAGGCCTATTTACCTTTATAACTGAGTCTTTAGAGGGCAGCGGACAGTCGTCTAGCAGGATGGTGATGACAGAAGGTCCGAACGGGTCTTCAAGAGGAATGACTTTGACCATGGACTTGACCACCTGTATCCATCCCTCTTCTTTGTCGGCTATCATGTGCAGTTTGACCAGGGACACGGGAGATTCTTCATCGCTGTAATAGGCAGTGAAATAATCGAGATCAATTGGATATATTTTGGTTAATACCCAATAATTTGGCCATTGAACTAAACTGACTGCTATAGTTATTGATCATGAACTAAAACGAAACCTGGAGAAATACAGGCAAATTTCTGATTTCATTCATTCAAGTGCATGTGTAATATATGTGTATATTTCCTGGTTTCTTTTTGTCATATTAAAAGTGGCAATGACTATAGCAGTCACCCTATATGAATTTAAATAAATTATACTGTTTAAAAACGCATGGTAGTGATGGGCAAGTTACCGAAAGTTTCTTCGTCTTGTATGGAGAATATTACCAAATGGAAACATTCCCCATACAAAGGCAGAAACTCTAACAGATGGTGATAGATTTGACAGAAAGACACTGACTGTTTTTTTTTTACATACAAATCATAAACAGCTAAGTTAACAACAGACAATGTCAGTGAATTAGATATGAAAGATACAGGCAATGATTTAAGTTTAACCCACATGAGAATTTCATTTTCATTAAATTCAAGTTAGGTACAACACTTTGTTTATATAACATTTATATAACTATAAAAGAGGGGGAGTGGAGAGGGACGTTGAAATATAATGCAAAATAAGAATAATTAATGGACCGAAGTGAGGACTCGGAAAGAAGTGTTATCATTCTGCTGCTATACCTACTTATACAACATTGAAGTTCACAGCAGAAATGTGCACAGATTGACCCTTAATATTTATATTACGTGGAAATAGTAGATTGTTTGACAAGGGTCTAAAGTAAGCCATATTACCACGAGGTGGTTATTTTCCCGAACGAAGTGAGGGAAAATTGTTCGAGTGGTCATATGGCTTTTAGACCCAAGTCATACATATATTTCACTTCGATTGCGAGAAAATCATGAAAAGAAATAAAATAAAATAATGATTATTTACGCACAATAACTAATCTAACGTGAAAATTTGGTTTAACTTGACCGAATTTCGTAAAGTTTGCTCTGCACGGCGCCCGGCCCATCGCCGCGGGCCCCGCCGCGCACCCAGCCCAGCCCAGCCCCGCGAGCCAGGCTCGCGAGGATGGGCTGCGCGCCGTGCAGACTTTACGAAATTAGGTTTTAAGCACATAACAATAACAACTATGAGAAGCGAAATTATGTATACATATTAGCCCTAGGGGTTAAATGTACTACTTTAGTCCGCCTACGTAAGCCTAATGCGACAAACTTTTTGAGCATGAGAAGTGAAAATATAAAATATATAATAATGAACCCCCCCTTATTGATACACGTCTCTCAGGCCACAATTACTCAATGTATTGTCTGTTTCTAACAAACATAACTGTTAAAGTAACAGATAAGGACAAAATAGTACATTGTGCAACATGGGGGGTAAGAGGAATATTACTAACGAGAGTCTAGTTAAATCGCGACGGCTTGCCGGAGCGATTTAAAGACTCGAGTTTGTAATATTCTTACGCCCCGAGTTACACACAATGTTTTTCATCACACTTGCGAGGAAAAAACTAAAATTTAAGCGAAATAATTCTTAAATACGGTGACGTTTCAAATAGGTATTCGATCGCCATTTTGCTTGCGCCGTTGCTTAGCAACGCGGTACAAACATTCCGTGCGTTTTTTATTACGACATAGTTTTCGAACTAGATTTTGCAAAATTATTATAACAATATTTACCAAAATTAATGATAAATACTTTTAAATATTAAAAATAATGAAGAAATATACCGTATTAGTTTTATATACTTTAAAATTTGCTTGTAGTCAAGTTTGGGTGACATAACAAAAAACCCTGGCTGAATATAAATGTCCTGAGTCTGAAGTAATGTACGAGTGGGTCAACATTTTTAAAACTAAACCTATAACTCCACACTGTGGAGTTATAAGAATTCCTAACTCCCGCGGGATCAAAGTAGGCCTTTGTCCTTCAGTACACCCGCATGAAATAACACCATTTACGAGCAGGTGTGATGAAAAATTAATTAACGTATTGACTGACGCCTGTGAGACGATTATGATCATCAGTAAGGGGGTAGATTATTTATTATATCTTTTTTACTTAATATATGTAAAGCGTTCGCCAGAGGAGATATAGAATACCACTTTTGCATTTGCAATGAATTTAACATAGTATACGCCAATGGTTGTTTTGGCAAGGTGTTTTAAATATGTTTATTCTCTCTGTAGGTAAACCTACGTACACAGGAATTGTCAACCATAAGGAGAAATTATTTTCAGTTTTCTAACAAGGTTTTTTCTTTACCAAAACATACGAGGTATGTCGTCTATAATTTCTGTGACATTCAATTATTCCGCGCCGGAATTCTACCCACAACCACCGCCCAATCATCAGCTAATCACCGTTTCTTTACATCAGCTTTGCTGGCATATCTTATGTTATCGCCTGCGACAACGTAAGCCATGCTAGAAGGTCAGAATACAGAAATATCACTATGTTCCACTGTCCCATAATAGCTCCGTTACGGCCGTTTACATACCCACATAGTACAGTCAACGGCAGCAGTAGCTAACCAGGTGAGATGTACAATATTAGCTGGACACGACTCTATTGCTAAGATATTACGAGTGAGTGTAGGTCATTTTAAACATCTCACCCGCTTAGCTACTTCTGCTAAAAATGCCCCATTCATAAAAACTACCCCAAGATTCATACACACATGTAACATACAAATCAATATTATCCATACATGACATGTCTTGAATTTAAGATTTACCGAACCCTATATCATTTAGGTGAAATAAGAACAATTCGCATTTAGCATTAAACCTAATTGTGCATGCAGTAAAATGGCTACAAATGCATATTGCAACTGCCGTGCAATGCAAGCAGCTTTAGCGATTAAAGTATTTCATGTTCATTCAATGTTTTGCATGCTAAGAATTCCCTTATTTATAAAACTTAGTAAACATCTGTTAAATTTTGTCTCTCTCAAATGACACAGACAGGACCCAAAAAATGAGAAAATATAACGAATACCAGCAGAAGCATAATGTATTTCATTATACGAAACTTAGCATGTATTACACCCACTTTCAGTAGAGTTGATATTTATTTGGTAATCATTTGGAGGCCTACTTTGGAGGCGATTAAGAGTGGAAATTGTTGATGGAAAACAGTATATATAAAATGTAATTTAAGCAATAATTAAAAAAAACTGCTAAGCATTTTATTTTATCAACATTACGAGTATTTAGATATATAGATATATGTAAATAAATTTAGGTGTTTAACTCACTTGTCAACAATCGATGCTATGAGACCAAGCATTTCTAGCACCAGGTGGTCTACCAGCTTTGGATCCACAATCTTGGTGGGGCGAGGCCGCGTCTCCGACACGACCGGGGACGCAGACTCAGGCTCAGGGCTCAGCGAGTACACATCACCTTCTTCTGGACCCTTATCTTTGCACCAACACACACCCATTACCTGAAATTAAACAAGCAAATAGCTTCCTAATAAGTTTAGTAAAGGGAAGCCTTTCTACAGCAATTGCATATAGGCTAGGAGTTTTCAAACTGTGCACCACGACGTCCTGGTGCGCCGTAGAATGTACTGAGGGGCGCCGTGAGGATTACCTCATCCTCATGCTTACCATATTACACTTATCTATTCTTAAATAGCCTAAGCAGGTCAGGGCACCGCAGACTGAAACAGCAACACATATATAATGTGGTTTGGGAATCTTAGCCTGGATGATAAAGGCACATAATATATTACATTTAATTTAAATTCTTTGTTTCATAATCTGTGTAAATTGTAAGTATACTTAATATGATTTATATGTTGTTACTTCTGTAAAATAGAAAGTAAGGAAAAATAGATGGCTGTGTACTTTCACCCGCCTGTAATGCAAGCACATAGGGACTTGTATCAGTGCTGAAAGTGAGGGACAGAGAAAGTGTTGAATAATATAGAAAATACTTTAATGATCTTTAAACCTGTGAATCCTACCAATAGTTATAACACATTCAGTGTCGCCTTGTGCTACATGCTATGCTACGCCTGTAGCCAGGTATTCGTAGTATGGAGCACATAGTAGCTACAAACAGAACACCCTACAGTCGGGTTCTTGGCGCTGAATGTGTTAAATTAAATTTTTGCTTTAGGTATCTGACATGGATGCCATTTAAGGCAATCCTTCAGAACATTACAAGTACCAACCTCTGTGGCACCATCTGGCCAATCCATTTACAGTTGCCATACCTATGTGACCAGATCCACAATATACTTTCTACACAAATTTCTACAAGATCGTCACTAAGATCAAGATAGATGGCAAAATATTATTAGAGAATTCGAGCAAGGGCTCATAATCAGACACACATGAAAGAGGACTTAAAGAAATGCAATGTGTAAACTTGAGAATAATCTTAATTGCAATATACATGTGATAAAGAAGCACCAGCTGATTAAATTTATGCAGTATTATGCAGGAAATTGTTATCTGGAAGCACTTAGCAAGCAAAATACTAAAAGTTTTACAGAGATTGATAATAATACCTAATAGTATTATGTTAGCCTATATATGTCTCACTGGTGGGCACGGTCCTCTAAGGCAGATATTGAAGTCAAACCAAATTTATAATATGCATTTTAAAATCATACTGCATTTATTTAATGCTCAGAGCGTTGGATTGCACGAAGTTATTGATTGAACATTGTAATTTATATACATATATGATCAACATTAGTTTCAAAATGATACATACACTTATGACGGGAAAGTTCCTTCAAAGTCGACGAAAGTAAAAACTAGCAAAGCACATATTTATATTGTAGGAAGTAGTATTGATATTTGATTCCTGTATTATGATCTCCTCCGTGGTTGATGGTGAATCATAATCATAACATTACAAACCATAAGTCACACTTACTGCAGTTTGTTGATGTCTGGATTCATAGCATTATTACAGAATGCAGGACAGAAATTTCCGTTTTGCGTATTACCGCAGATCGAATTATTCAAAATATTTTATAGCTATTGTTACTCAGAGCATTCATATTTCTCAAAATCTCAAAATTATTGCCCACTCAACCGATACAACAGCATATTACAATCATCACATCTGTCACGTCACGTCACTTTTACAAACAGATAAGAAAACTTTTTTAGGTGAAGCCTCTACAGACGAAAGCAACATGTCAGCACAACTGAGTGAGAAAGACCTATATTACAAAAATATGACAAAAATAAATAAGATTTCAAACAGCCGATTGTTGTTCAGCTCAACAAATTCGCGCATCTCGTATTGGAGTTTCAAATGTCATTATTGTACTTTTTAAACTATTTTGCTTTCAAATTAAATTTTCTAATATCCAATTATTTATTTAAACCAGTATTAGACATTACAACCTGCAGGGCCCAATCTGTTGTGTACCCTGCCTCTTACTACCCCTCCTTTAGCTCCCTACGGGCCCTACCTTTAATTACACCTACCAACCTGACAGATTGGGCCCTGCAGATTGCAATATCTAATACCGCTTTTACACGCTACCTTCAGCTGCGTCCACACTTGTATCGTTTTGCCGTATCGTATCTACGTCGCGTATCTCCGCGTATCATGATCGTTAGTGTGGACGCCAAAAGATCGCGATCATGCCACGCGCCGTATCTGATCGCGCAGAATCCATGTTGCTACGCGGTGATTCAATACCCCGCACACTCGCTATCAGATACGCGTATCATGATCGGTAAGTATGGACGTGTTTTGACACTGTATCATGATACGCGGATATGATCTGATACGCGATACGCCGCGATCCATCTGAGTTGGATTTTCGCCGATCAATACGGCGATCATCAAAGGGGATACGGATATGCTATTAACAAGTTTGTACGTGTACAGGACCGATCACAGATCTGACCGATCTCATCTTGTTTTCCGTAGGGACATTTGGAGTTTATAATGGATAATTAAATTGTTTTAATGTTAATAGAGGCCGATAAGGCCAAACTAACTTTATGGAACCCATTGGACCCCAATTATTAATCATAGGGTATTAAAAAAAGACACGTGGAACGAGTTGAGCAAGGTAATGAATCGCATCGGTGGAGGAACTAAAAGCTCCGTACTGACGAACAATCACAGAAAATGATACGGTGTTACGATACGATGCTACGATACGATGCTAGTGATACGGTATGCCAAAGTGATCGTCCATACTTAATGATACGGCGTTACGATACGATACGCTGATACGCTACGGTTAGTATGGACTCATTTTTTCACGTCACGATGCTAGTGATACGGCATGCCCAAAGTGAGCGTCCATACTTAGGACACAGAGTAAATAATAGTATAATACAGAGAGACCTCTGTAGTACATGTTGTCCCTTTTTATAGCATGACTAGTTCTTTTTCGCACTTATGCAAACGTATCGGATACGTCGTGTCAAACTCAAATTTTTTGACAGATTTACTTTGAGCCTGGTGACATTTTGTCTATGAATTGGCTTAATTCCGCTGTGACCCTAACTATCCATAGGTGTTTATATTTAAAAAATCGCATGCGATTTTCGATGACGTTTGTTTGTAGACCTCTTTATCTCACTCTCGTTCACTCAACGCTCAAAGCAAGCATTAACTAGAGTAGAGCTGGCACACGTGTACCTCCGTAAGGGATAGATATAGATGCCCTTAATCACTTCTATAGCACAAAACAGAACAATTTACCATTGTTTTCCTTAGCCGACACAACTTTCTAGGAAAAATTGCAGCTTTTCTCGTAGCAATCGCAGAAATTCTTGAAGAAATCGCGAATTATATCTGTTTGTTACCCTTCATTGCTAGTAGTAACTCGTGGAGGGTAATAGAAACTATGACAAGGACCAACGATAATAGAACCTCTCTGCCGTACCTATTGAAAATGTAATAAGACCATCCCGTTCTATCTTGGTATTATTATCACCAGGCTCCGTCTATACCTTTTATTCTATTCTATGTCTATGACTCAACGTCAAAATTTGAAATATTTTTTAAGCAGCAAGCAAAGCCAGCAAGTAAATCGAAGAGTGAAAACAGAAAACTTGGGTTTTACATTGTTAGAGGAATGTAAGTAGGTACTTGTGGCCGTAGCGAATAAGAATATAAGAATAGTTATGTACCATGTATGTACGTACTTACTTTTGACTTGTTTTTCTTTAACTTAAACTTTCTTCGTTTCTAATTATTGTGAACTTTCTAGAGTTGTGAATGGACGAATGCTTTAGTGCCCCTTGTATACAAAAAAAAACCGCAAATCGATGTACAGTTTAGCCGTTTGGCACACACATACTAAAAGTCAAAACAAAATTTTTGATACGCAGTTCTTTAAAAAAAATCCTGGAGGGGGGTGCTGATTCATCATTTTTGTATGGGTATTTTTTTGTGGTATTATATGATGAAAGGTGGTTCTAAAAATATACAACATCATTACATTTCCGGCCATTTTTTTTAAATGAAGACTAAAATAATTTTCAAAACATACCAAGTTTGGGCTCCTCCAGATACAATATGGCTGATTATTTTTTTGTACAATATATCACAAATGATACTTGATATCCTCATATCTAACCCCAAGAAAGCAATTTTTAAAATAATATCATTTAGTATTTATTTTTTAATTTTTTCAATATTACATAATAACGCAGTACAAAATGTACTGAAGTAGAGTTCTACTAGAGTCCTACTCCAGTACATTTTGTACTGCGTTATTTATTTGAAAATATTGAAAAAAAAAATATATATAAATGAAATTATTTTCAAAATTGCTTTCTTGATGTTAGATATGAGGATATTGAGTATCATATTTGATATATAGTACCAAATTAAGCCCAAACTTGGTATGTTTTAATTTAAAAAAAATGGCTGAAATGTAATGATGTGGTCCCTTTCATATGATACCACACACGATAGGTTTTTGAAAAAAAAAAATTGTACATCGATTTACGGTATTACTGTAAAATTAGACTCGTACAGCGTCGACTACTTGGACTAATACCGCTAACCAATAATAATACCTAATTATGTTTTTTGTATTGTAGGTAAGTTTATTGAACGCTACTCTACCCCATGTTGGATACTTTGGATTTATTGTCTGAAACAGGTAAGAATTTAAGTGTGAACTATATAAAAGTTTATTACGTCACTCTGGGCGGTAACGGTAAGTGAGATTTGCCGCCCACGGGCGCAGCAGCAAATCTCACTTCACACCCAGGAGAAGACGTAAAATTGCGTAAGCACCACGGGCGGTAATAAAGAAGGCTTCAGATCGCTTGTTTATGGCCCTTACCTTCGGTTCGGGCCACAAATGTCCGCGATCTGAGCCGTTCTTTATTTTACCGCCCTAGGTACGTAATGTACTAATTATATATACTTCGGTACGTATAATAATATGTCTGAAGCATCGTAATACCACAGGTGACAGGATAGGTCAAAGAACAGTAAAGTTCCTATCAAATATCAATTTCGCTACGCCCAGTCGCCTACCTATGTAAAAGTTCGCTTCAAGTCTCTTTCAATATAAATACCTAGACAGTTTACCTACATCGCACTTTCATCATTCATTGCGCTCTTGAGCTACGCCGGAGTCTTTCGAGTTGGTATCTTGTTCAATGATCGCTTTTACTCGTCATAGTTTGGACGGTATTGTCGGGCCAGGTCACGTTTTACGAAAGGTTGAGGCTGAGTGTTGGGGATTGAGGATGACATGTCTACGTAAGTAATATATAATACCAGAGACTATAGAGATATAGACGACCACAGCCTAAGAACTTTTTGAAGCTCATGTCGATTGCGCCATCTATGTCAAAGCCCCCTAAAGATACCGAATATCTAAGAGAAATGTCACCTGCACAGCAACTCCACCTAGTAGCTACTAGTGTACTACTAGTGCGTTATTTGTAGCTTCAAAAAGTTCTTAGGCTGTGGTCGTCTATATCTCTATAGTCTCTGATAATACCTGTGCTTTTTAACATTGCCCATCTTCACCAAGCCTCATTGCATACGTCTGTTGTGTAAGTGTGTTTGTCTTAAGGGGTTCGTTGTGACATTGCATTCGTCAGATCTGAAGTTGAAAACTTAATCATGGAACACATGATGATACTCGTATATACTTTATTTTATCCGTAGAACCGGTAGGACTTAGAAAATGAGAGAGGTGTAGATGTACATAACCGGGCGGAAGCTACTGCGAGGTTATTTTGTTGTTATACTGTTAACATCGAATGCGAATAACGAAGATCAGTCATCTCTATCTCTTTTAAGAGAGACACCCCATGCGCCGCGCTATTGGAAGATGAAATGACGTTGCCTCAGGCAGCAGCGATAGCGCTGACAAATATCAATTTCGCTACTCCCAGTCGCCCACCTTGTCCAGGGCCGGATTAAGCCTTTCGGGGCCCCTAGGCAATACCATTTTTGGGCTCCCTTTTTAGCAAACTCATATAATCATCCCAGCGTTTGTCCCGGTTTATGCCACAGCTCAATAGAGCCTGGGATCCCCTTGGCAACCTAATGAATTGACGTATGCACTAGTTTTTACGAAAGCGACTGCCATCTGTCATTCCAACCCAGAAGGATAACTAAGCCTTGTTGGGATTAGACTTAGTTCAACTACGTAACTAAGCAACCTCACGCAAGCCGAAGCTTTATTTGTCTTAAAATTTCTTCATGAGCCGTAGGAACAGCTCAAATGCCTAAAAAATTACAAGCCGACGGGAACCGTAATAACCGTATTATATGGGCGCCGCCACCACATTTATTCTCTAAATAAATATGATCACGAATAAGTACACTATGTATAGTCACCGATTCATTACAATGTACACCGTGAGCCCTAATAACTAGAAAGATTTTAACAGAGACATAATTTTAGATTCTAGATAACTTTCAAGATTCATAAAATCTTGGCAGTTACCCATACCACCTCTTGTCGCCCACCAGGTCGTAGATAGAATTATTATTTATTTTTCCTAAGTTTTCGTTGATGTTTGCGTGGGATTTTAAAAGTTGCTGCTAAAAACTGCTGAGCACGGTAGAGTCCGTACTTCTACGCCATACGCGCCACGCTTGGCAGGGGGGTTGGCGCGCGCAGTTTTTTTGTTTATCGTTTGTAGGCTTTCGGAAGATGCTGCTGCCCATCTCCCGGTATATTCCCTTAGCAGACTCCTACTGCAACCACGGGACGATATGGTGGGGGACAATTCTAAGGCCGGGCACCCCACGGCAGTAGTTGATACTATACTATTCTGTATTTAATCTGTTAATATGTTCATGAAATCAGGTTATTCTATGAGGGCTACGACTGCGTTTATTAATGATATTCTTAAACAAAGATAATAGATCAACAGATTGAAACAAAATTCACCGAAAATGTGGCTTGATAAATCTGCCAAATCCTGTGATTTCTACCACGTGTAGGTATGTTATATACTTTGACCTCCATTTGTATAGTACTTTGGTACTCGCGTTTATTCGATGGTCTTGCTTACGTAATTTTAACGAAGCGCTCAGTGGGTCCTTTGTGACTTACTTATAAGTAATAATGTCCTTAAAACAATCGGCTCCGATTTGCGTGCGTTGTGTTTCGCGGTAGGTATTATATATCAACGTGACATTACACTTTTAGTTGTATGTACACTCATCTTATCAACTAGTAGAATCTTCACTACCTACTTTCGAGGTATAAGTGACAATCGTCTACGCCAATCGAAATGTACCTATAGAAATATTCATTTGACTATTCGGTCACATGCGTCATTTCGATACATTTTCAAACAATTTTGGCATCTTCACAAAACTGTATTTCTGTGATCATCTTAAACTTAAAAATACATATCGAAGTGACCAATGCCTCTGGTGCCCATTGCTGGAATCAAACCAGCATCTTCTGCATTCGCGGCAGAAGCCCTTAGCCCTAGGCTACCCGAGTCACAGCGGCAACCTGTCAAATTTTTCGTGTACAATATCATTTGTAAACCTAACAATGTATAAATAGTTATTAAAATAATTTGATTTGTTGTCTGATTGTCGTCCAACACTGTGACTAGACAACTTTGCAGTACTATCCTATTTAAGTATTTCTTTCTGAATGTACCTATGCAAGTTACATAAATTCGTACGGGCAAACACCGTGATCCCTGCATTTACATACAAAAAAAAAACCCGGGGTTTGAAGCCCAGTTTCAACTCAATAGAATAAATAGATACCTAGGAATTGGGTCAAATTTAACTCGTAACATTTGATTACAGAACTCACAGGTACTGGGGCACGTGAAACTAAATAAAAGCTTGTTTCTAGCAATTGCAGTTTTGGAATTCAGTTTAGGACGTAATGGACCTATAGCCAAAATGGCCAAATCAGAACCGGTCGGAAAGGTCGAGTTCATTATTCTTTAATTTAGCCTTATACTTACTCGTAGGATTTTTCGTTTATTGCTGTTCTAGACCCTATTTCTCCTACTTATTACTTTTACCAGTGTACAATTTCAAGGGTTATGATTTATAAGACGTAAAGAGTACCTAACTTAACAAATAGGAGCGAACCCTAGTAAAAGTATTGTTGTGGTTTGGGTTTGGCTGAACTGAAACACTATATCTACCGCCCTTGCCGTACCTACACTTTGACAGTAAAGCAATGTATTTTATCGACTTACTTCCTGTTTTTATGAAATATCTACAGATACCTATAAATAACACAATAATAAGAAATACTATTACCTCGATAATCAAAGGCAATTGGGAGCTATTTACCTCTTGGACCAAAAGCAAGATAAGTGTTTTGTTTACTTATCGAGAAAAATGGGAAGAAGTACTCGTACTTCCTTTCATATTTTTGCTCTTCAATGGGAACCTAAATATTTTGTTACTAGCCTTTGCCGGCGACTTCGTCTGCGTGGAATTAGTAATCCCCCGTTAATGAATTAATTCTGGATATCAACTATTCTATATCCTTCCCCAGAGCTCAAACTATCTCCAGCGTTCAACGGTTATTGATTCCCCATACAAACTTTCAACTTCGTTTTTATCCCCTTATGGGTTGATTTTCGGGATACCTATAAACTATAGTATATTATTTCCGGGACTCAAACTATTTGTGTACCAAGTTTCATCTTAATCGTCGGTTCAGCGGTTAAAAATTCTCCATACAAACTTTCAACCCCCTTTTCACCCCCTCCAGGATTGATTTTCGGAATGAAAACTATCCTATGTCCTTTCCCGTGACTCAAGCTATCTCTATACAAAATTTCATCAAAATCCGTTCAGCCGTTTTCACGTGATGCGCGGTCAAATAAACAGACAAACAGATAAACAGACAAAAATTCTAAAAACTGTTGGAGCGTGTTCTGTTGTCGATTCTTATTATCCCCAGCCAATTTTTTTTTTCGAATTTCTTCCATGTACAGACTTTCAACCCTCTTGAGCTTTATTATATGTATAGATAGATTAGGTACTGCTGGGTCTCTACGCAGTAAATATTCCACAGCAGTTATTAATATTGCTTGGTGTTCGAAAGTGTAAAAAATATATCACATTACCTATATTTATCAACCGACTTCAAGATTTCGAAGGAGGAGGCTATCAATTCGTCGGGATCTTAGATTTTTTTGCTTGTTTTTTAATGTATGTTCACCGATTATTCAAAGACGGCTGAACCGATCTGGAAAATTATTTTTTTGTTTGAAAGAGTATATATCCTTCACAGTTGGTCCTATTGTCACCGGATCCAGATCTGATGATGGGATCCTGGAGAAATCGAGGGAACTCTTCAACTATTATAGGCACACCTATAGTGATTTCACTATTTTTTACAGCAACTCGGCCACTTCTTCGAATAGCGGATCCTTATTCCTTAGTCAAGTCGGTTCTTTTTTTGATAAAATTATTCGAACTCGCGGAGCGTAAGCGAAGTGATTTCTTACAAACAACTCCAGGCCGAACTGTCATCTGGCTACTGGGACGTCTCGGCATTTGGATGGCTTTTTGATTTCGATAGTTTGTGCGACGATAACTTTAGTAACACTTTTCTGATCTTTATGAAATTTCTTGGGGCTGTAGCAGAGATACATAAAAATTGTAAGTTCGTATATGAGCAGGATCGATCAAGTGGTTATAAAGCAAGAAGGAGAAAATAATCTCCTTAGGGTCTTGTTATATTGGTCAACTCGTTTGCAAATAAATCGCGAGTTCTCAGTTCGAGGCGGACTGCTAGTTATATATAAATTTAACCCAATAAATTAGAGGCGAATAGATTTACTTGTGTGTGTTACATATGTAATTATTAAAACGCGCTTTTGTGAAACAAAGCTGGCACATGCACAAGGCCGTGACGAGTGGCGGAAGAGAGGGGAGGCCTTTGCCCAGCAGTGGGACACAACATAGGCTATCAAAAAAGGACATTTTATCCGTTTCACCATGTAACCCGATTTACCTAGGTCTACCCTATTTTCTAAATCACAATCGCTTCTTTTTCACAGCCGCTTATATGTATGCAAGTTGGGTAAAAGAAAATACTAAATATAAATTCGAATTGTTTATGTCCTATAGTCTGTATTTTTAGGTATTTAAATAAAAGTAAACAAAATCTACCCTCCAATGGCTCCTTAAGCCAGTTGAGGGTAGATGAAAACATTACATGATCAAATAATGTAGGTTAAAGTCAGGTCGTTCGTTCAGTGACAGATCTAGGCGCTTTTGTATTTGGTTATATAACACTCGTTTTGGTTGGTTAACCAATAAATGTTATAAATACCCGAGAATGTACAAATTGTTTGTTTACTTTTATTTAAATACCTAAAGATACAGACTATAGTATAAACATTTCTTCACACGATTATAAGTAAAAATAATCTACTCAGAATTCGAATGACGCTTGTAAACAACAAAATGAATTACAATTTGTGGAAACATCCCCTTAATTAATTACATAGATTAAGCCCACACGCCATGACAATTATAAATTATAAGTTAAGTGTAAAAGGACAAAAAATATCAACAAAATTTATTTTATGACCGTAGATTTTTTCAAAGACAAAGGCAATTGTTTGTATATATTATTAATAAATATTAGTAGGTGTACTAGTAACTAATAAATTAATAATACTTTACCATTTTAGAGAAATGCAAACTAGTAAACTTGTAAAAATATTACCTCATGTGATAATGTTATCTTATCAGTCTAATAAATTTCAAGAAATATGATATGACCCTAAACGTATATCAAGGTAAAAGTATGTAACCGTCCATTTTGTGTGATCCAACGCGCACTTGACTGCTTTTTACAAACTTACATTTAGAATCAGATACTTGTATTGAATGAATTCTTGTATGTTTAATTCTAACCTCACACTAGCGTCTTTCGAGCGTCAACGTCGCTTGAGCGCCCGCGCAGCGTCGAACTGAGACGCCGACGCTCGGGCGACGTCGCGTCGACGCTGCGCGGGCGCTCGAGCGACGTGGACGCTCGAAAGACGCTAGTGTGGGGTTAGCCTAATGATAATGAGTTCCTGGGCCAGTCCATGCAGCTATATTCGCCTGTATTAAGCCTTTGCAAGTGGTGGGTGCACTATCAGTGGCGGTGGGTAAAATTTTTTCTTAGGCAAGCCGTTGCAGAATTTGGCTTAAAACTTCTTTATAAGCTGTAAAATTGCTTAGGCGCCTGATACTTAGGCAATCGGCTTCGTATTCTATGGACGCGCCGCCACTGTGCACTATACACATAACAGTGTCCCGGAAAGATTTCTTGCATAACGAAGTGCGCAAAAATATGTCGCAACCTTATTTGCAATAAGAACAGACCAGACGCAAGACCATGTTGTTATCGTACCTATCTATTTTGTTATGCAACGTTTTTTTGCACCCGAGTGCAATGAACTGCGCGGTAACTTTATTGATGCGAACAATAAAATTTGTTTGTTACATTTTTTGAAAGTGCTTGTTCTCGTTAGTGACTATGGAACCCACTCTGCACAGGTCCAACTTGAATGGCCGTAATGCTTCGTTACAAACATGACATTCATTTAAAATACGATAAAATCTCGAATAATACATATGACCACAGATCACCAATGCGCATGCGCGAGCACTGTTAGGACTAGATATGTATGATGTATGACCTAAGAAGCCTGTATCACTCTTGCGCTTTACGCCCCGTTAGCCCCAGTGTCAGTTTGAGATTTGCGCAGTCAATATTATCATAAAATGGATTCAAAACACCATTTTGGACAATAGATAGGTGCAATAATTAAAAAAAATACGGAAACGTAACATATACGAGCCTATTATACCTTCCAAAAATAACTAACTAGAATAATATTAAAAATTATCCGAAAACGCAGTACAAAGAGGGCAATAGTGATGTGTCACATTGATTGGCGGCATGTCGATATGAGATGTACGATTTGAGTATCTGGGCCTGATCCGCCACAACACCGGCCTTCGTACGGGTTGCCTGGATGAGGGACTGTGCAAAGGTGTCGACGTGTTGACGCACGTAGCGTTCCACACCCACACCAGAGCTCTACCCAATTTCCACTGCACCAGTGTGGTTCCGTCGGGCCGCCTGCCATCGTCTCTTGCTATACCAACGGGTTCCAAAACTGCGGGCACAGAGACGGTGGCAAGCGAGCGGCGGACCAAGTCATTGATGGTGCCGTGGCCATACAAGCGACCACTATACGCAATACCGCTATACGCAAAGTACTTGAGTCCAGTACAGTGCCAATCTGCCTCGGTGGCAGTGCATCAAGCCAGTAGCCAGATTCAGAAACTGACACCGCAAGAATGCAGGCACGTTCCGAATCGTTCGGACTATTTTCGAGAAGCGAAATATGGACATCCAATAGACGGGGAGTCCCACGCCCGCTACATTTGTCGTGTAACTGATATGTTCGCACCCGGGCAATCCGGGCATGACTCACACCTGCTGGCCTTTGTTAACTAAGTTAGACAAGACATTTTTTTTTTCATTTTATTACCTATATATCTACTATAATCTTACACCGGCCCCATCGAAGGCGGTTTTTTTTTCTTAAAATGTTTATTTAAGCAGGTGCTATTGCAATATCAATGGAGTTTAAGGCTGCTCTGAGTTCTCTGACTTCCTCCAGAATCGCTTTGTCGCAATTGAAACCGTAACTTCATACTGTGTGTAATAATAAACTATTACAGTTCAGTTCATCTCACACATTATAAATACATTTATTTTCTGCGTCTACAGTTTCAAACATATCTGAAATGGTATTTAAAGTGAACAGCACTTTTGTTAACTTTTAAAGACAATAAGCATCGTACTTGTACTAATTAATTAAGATCTCTGATAAAAAAAAGTTGTAAGGAATACATTATGTAATATCATCGTACCCTAATTGGGATTCAAATAGTTATGTTAAGCTATATTTATTTGTCTCACTAATTTGAAGGGCGACCGCTAGCGTGTCATGTAAAAATCGTCTGAGAGTCCCATAGAGTAATGAGAAGACGGCGAGAGGCGGGCGAAAGCGATCGATAGGACGAGCGGCGCGGCGCTGCAGTCGGCGAACCGCCCGCCTGATGCCGTCGCGGTCGACTCGCCTGTGCTAAGCCTGGAGCCGAGCGCCCGAGCCGCGCCGAGCGATCGCCGCGCGCCGTGCGTCGCGTCCGCTGCCGCCACCGCACCGTCTCAACTCGCCGCCGCGGCGGCACTTCGCCAGCGCCACTCCGGCACTCCGGCGAGCACTCGCGTCGCGATTCGACGCGTGACGCGACCATGCGCGGCGATCGCGCCGCCCGCGACAACCGTCACAACAAGGATCACGACAACCTAAAATCGTCTCTCAAAAAAGGCAGTAAATCAAAAAAGCACAGAGTGGTTTTCGATGAGAGCGCCAATGAATTTTTCGAAGCGGATTACATTATTGTCGTACGCGATGAGTGCGGGTATTCGGATGAAGGCGAGAGCGAGGAGTGCTCCGGGTGCGGGGCATGCGAGCAGCGCTACCAGGAGCCGGAGCCCGGTGCGCTCAGCCCGCCGGAAGGGTACAAGGATATGGGACTGTTCAACAGAGACGGCACGCTGCGGGAGCAGGCGTGGTGGGAGACGGGCGACGTGCTGCTGGTGGGCGAGCGCTCGGGCACGGTCTTCACGCCGCAGCACCTGCAGCTGCTGCGGCGGCTGCAGCGTGAGCGGATGCTGCGCTCCACCATCTGCGCGGATTGCGACGCTCACGCCGCGCTCCACCAGCCGCTCGGTGAGTCACCTCTATCTCAGCGAAGGACGAACGCCCGCAGGTCTGACGTCCTGCCTTCGCCCGCTAAGATGGTACCGATCTATGTGTAATATTTACCTACTTCTCTCGACTAGTATTTCAGTCCACGGTAATGGTGATTCTTGACATGACTCGCTATACTAGTGAAACCTTATACGAGTAATTGAGAAGCTATCATTGTCTAGCCAGTTCTATATAAATGATGTATCGGGTTGTTTAGTGTTTCACTCGTAAAACTGTAAAAAACATAATACATGGCATCCTGTTCGTGTAAAATTATACCTGGCAAAGCGAGTGTTTACTGTTTTTCTGGCATATGCCTAGGCCTATACAATTTAACGCTTAGACAACATTGCATTTATTTAATAAAAGCATATGCGAATGTATAAAACATGAATATTTCTGTCATCACAATTGGTTATATAAAATCGCGATTAAGTGACGCAAATAGGGCGTCTTGTTTCTAAACTAAACGAGCCGAATCTTTCGTCCCCGTTCTTCGCAACTTATGGTCTTGGTCTTATTGATTGTCAATGGTTGAGTGGATACTATATCTGTTCGCAATTATTATTTGCCAACAGTTCTGAAGCCGCTTTACTCAATGCGGCTCAAGAGGAGCAGTAGCGTTTCAAATGACTATTATGATTGGCTGACTTAATACCTATTTCTGGGACTAGGATTATTTCAGGATTCATTTTCTCACTCCGTTAGGGTCAAACAAAAGAGAAACTTAAAAATTCAGAAGCGCTTTCAACGCTGAACGTTATTTAAAGCGTAGCACCGTGATGAAAAACAATGAAAAAGAGCTATTCCGTTTCAAATAGCTATCTGCAGTGAAACCTTGCAGATACGCTGTTCGTTTTTATTGCTAATACATCATCTGATGTTTACATTATTTCCAAAATATATTTTCTGACTGCTTTCATGACTCGAGGTATAAAAGTTATAACATTACTTAGGTATGCTTTAGTTTTTATTTCCATATAATCGGGCCTGAATAATTTAAGTTAATTGGAACAAGAGGACTACTCGTATAAATGACCACTAACACCAAACGCCATACTAAACACAGAAGCTGAAGCATGTATGTAATCCGCACAGCAATGGAACTTATAGTAATTATACAGTGTATAAATCTTATACGGGCGATAAATTAAACCAGACATAGAACTCATTAGCGTAATCATTAATTAAGATGTTTTTTCAAGTTACACTTAACTGTGACCCAATAATTAATTTTCAATAAATTTTATCATGAGCAATAATGTAGGTACTGTAAACATGGTATTGAAAGTTACACTGAGAGAAATTTGCTTTGTGAGTCTAACAAATTCGTCTTGTTGCGTGTTTATCAGTTTGAAACTAAAGTATTTTAGTAAACGGAATCGATCACCAATATTGATAATACAAGTCGAATTTGTACGAACAACAAGGTTAAACTTGTTAAAAGATATTGGATTGAATCAGCCAAATATATGTTTAAAACAATATGTGCCATGTTGGTTTTATATAATCGAGTTGTTGATTTAAATAGCACTTAAACTAAAATGACAAGTAACTTGTAGAATTAACTAATTAAACTTAACAAAATCGAACTTGTAGTTTTAACTAAAGAGCTTGTAGGCGCTATTTTAAAATGAGAGTTTGGTTGAACGAACGTGAATTCTGGTTGTTTTTTCTCTCAGTGTACTGTCAACGAGCGTTTAACGCGAGTGCGTTTGCATTACATTGCGGGCCGAATTATTTTTTACAGAATAAATTTTAATTGCAATTCTAAGTAAAAGTTATCTAATTTCATTTTTTATCTATTTATGTCCTATACTAATCACCGTTAAGAGATTCGCCCGTATTAGATTTACACACTGTATAAACTCGTATCTACCATATAATATAAGTAGTAGATAGTTGTCGAACAAATAGGCTTACAGCACGAAAAATTCAATGCTTTTTTTTTCACAAAAAAGTTAGATACCTATTACCTACCTATTTGTACAACCTGAAATAAGGAAACTACCTTATACGGGAAACATTACATCACTACATAGTATAGAACAAAGTCGCTTCCTGCTGCCTATCCCTATGTATGCTTAGATCTTTAAAACTACGCAAAGGATTTTGATGCGGCTTTTATTTAATAGATAGAGTGATTCAAGAGGAAGGTTAATATGTATAATTGCACCCGTGGCGAAGCCGGAGCGGGTCGCTAGCTTAATATAAAACGACAAATTAAGATAAATCTGACGAATGTTAGTTCGGGGACGAAGTCTTATTCGTTTTCTCAAATGCTTTCTATAATCCATTTTTCGTTGTACATAAGAACAAGATACAAAAGTTATCTGCAGTTATGTAAGTATGTAAGGAGGTACCTACTACGAACACTGCTCTCTGTGGTTAGCCACTGAGTTGAGAACAAAAGTAGTGTTATGTTACATTGTATGCACTTGTTCTGTTGTGCCTACTTTGCATAAAGTTTATAGTATATCATCGTTTGTCATTCAATCTACAGATAACATGGCCCCGCTAAGCAAAACTGCAGTAACTACATCTGAAAATTCAGCCAATTTTCTACCAAGCTTTCTTTTGAGTAATACGTATTATTAAATGAATTTTCATATGAAGTTATTGCAGTTTTGCTTAGCGCGGTCATGTTATCTGTAATTAGTATTAAGGAAACAGTTTCTAAACGAACGTTGGTCTATTATTGTTTGTAGGTACTTACTTTCTCCACAAAATATTGATAAGATAGGTACATATATTAGGTACACAGAAACAAAGCTTACTTCATACTCTTTTGTCAATTAATTGAGGCAAGGCCATATTTTTTTAATTCACATTAAAAAAAATCCTAAAAATGAATGTAAGATCATTAGCACAATTAAAGCATCAATTTGGAACAAAATGATCGAATATACAATCCACCAGTCAATTCATTAATTGACCCCCACCCCACACCAACCAACCGACTAAAGGCGCCGGTGGTTGAGGGACATCTCCACGGGTTGCAAGATATCACTAATAATATCGTAATCAGACGTGCTCGAGTAACTCCAAAAATCCCCCCTTGAGCTCCCCTGCTATTAGAGAAGGTCTCCTAAGACCACTTTAGTGTAGCGGCACGCAGGGCCGGCCCGTCCATATAGGCGAACTAGGCGATCGCCTAGGGCGCTCGTGTTAGGGGGGCGCCAAACGGCGGCATCGAAAAAAATTTATAGTAATGGACGTCGTCAAGTAAACCGTTTGTCAATATTTCAAATTTTTGTATAACTGATAAATAGGTTACGTTGTCAACACACTCGGAGAAGTCGTTAGCATTAGCAGTGCAGCGTGTACAAATAAAATCTTTGGTACATAAGTCCAGCTAGCCTACTATGGTCGGGTTTTTATCGCCTGTCACCATAGCTGTCACGCTCTAACAAGTATGTAAGTGTGAAAGTGACGCATAGCGCGATAAGTGATAAAATGGTCACCATGGATGGCCTGCAGTAATTTACATCTGTCCACTTGTTTGGCGCATCGTTGATGTACCTACATATGGCATTGTATCACACTGAACCCAATTAGTAGAACCTTCTGTCATCGACCCGCGCTCACAGTATAAACAGTTAACTATTACTTGGTTGTCTGGTGAGGGTATGTCTAGAGCTGGACACATATTGTGTATGGAAATGTTTCTCTCTAGTAATACAAGAAGATACATCACTGTAATTTTTTTTTAACGTAAATTCGTTTCGTACCGTTAGCGGTTAAGTAATTTTCGAGTTATCCTTCTTTTTTAGGGTTCCGTAGCCAAAATGGCAAAAACGGAACCCTTATAGTTTCGCCATGTCCGTCCGTCCGTCCGTCCGCGGTCTAGCTCAGTGACCGTTAGCACTAGAAAGCTGAAATTTAGTTTGAATATGTGCATTAACTAAGCCGATAAAATGGTAGAATAAAAACTGGAAAAATATATTTTGTTAGGGTACCTCCCGTACACGTGAAGTGGGGGGCGAATTTTTTTTTCGTTGCAACCTAGTTGTGTGGGGTATTGTTGGATAGGTCTTCTAAAAGGAATTAGGGTCTTCTAAAACAGTTTTTGAATAAAACGAATATTTTCGTAACTAATAGCTCCGAAAGTTTAAAACAGGGTTGTCCCCCCCCCCCCCATCTAACTTTTGAACCGTGGGTCAAAAATTTTTGAAAAAAATCATGACAGTCAGGCCTAATAAGTACCTTCAATGAAAACTATATTGAATGGCCCGACATGCTCTTGGCCGGTTTTTTTATATTAGTTTTTTTGATTGTAGGCACGAAGAAAACCCCCATTCTTGTGGTTCGCGGCCCGACACGCACTTGGTCGGTTTTGGTTTTGCGTTATTTTTGTTACACGTCAATGATCTATAGTTTACGAATAACATTGCTGTGATATACGGCCGGACGGACGGACAGACGGACCTGACAAAACTATAACTATAAGGAAAACCGGCCAAGAGCATGTCGGGCCATGCTCAGTGGAGGGTTCCGTAGTTGCCGGCCTGTTACAACTCATTAATTCAAAACCTTTTGAAGAAACGACCTCGTTTCTTAAGGGGAATTTGGCGGCGCTTAAGTCATTTCACTTAAAACCTTTCACTATGGGTTTTTGAGCGATAACTCAAAAACGGCTCAACCGATTTAATTCAATATAGTTTTCATTGAAGGTACTTATTAGGCCTCACTTTCATGATTTTTTTTTTATTTTTGACCCACGGTTCAAAAGTTAGATGGGGGGGGGGGCGCCCTGTTTTAAACTTTCGGAGCTATTATTTAGGAAAATATTAGTTTCATCCAAAAACAGTTTTAGAAGATCCTAATTCTTTTTAAAAGACCTATCCAACGATACCCCACACACACCTGGGTTGGAACGAAAAAAAAATTCGCCCCCCACTTCACGTGTACGGGAGGTACCCTAACAACATATATTTTTCCAGTTCATTCTACCGTTTTGTCGGCTTCGTTAATGCACATATTCAAACCAAATTTCAGCTTTCTATTGCTAACGGTCACTGAGCTAGACCACGGACGGACGGATGGACGGACATGGCGAAACTATAAGGGTTCCTAGTTGACTACGGAACCCTAAAAATTAAAGAAATTTTCTTTCGTTATAAGGTATTTCTCCTCCGGGCCCGTTATTTTTTTCCACCCTGACATTCATAAAGAATTTCAGCTGGCTTGTGCTTGTAGTGACGTTTACTGGGCTAAGGAAGGACACGCAGACCGGTCTAGGAAAACTATAAGATTTTTAGTTATTTTGACTACGGAAACCTAAAATGTCCATTACGAATAAAAACTATTTATTTCCTGTGGACGCAAATAAATGCGGGTGTCATCTTTACCTTCATTCTTTACTATGGGGCGCAAATGTGGGTAAAGATAACCTATGGGGGTGTAAAAAGGGGGTATATTTTTATGTGTGTAAACGAGAAAGGGTGCAAGCGTGAATTGTAAGTTAGCACTTCCACTTAGTAAGTTAAAAAGTTAGCACTTTATATTGGCGTAAAATAACAGTTACCTACCTATTCATTTGAAAAAAAAATTGCGCGTTATTTTGTCACTAATTCTCTAAAATGGGGCGCCATTTCAGTCTCTTGCCTAGGGCGCCGGGAATGCTCGGGCCGGCCCTGGCGGCACGGGATGTACTGGCTGTCCTACGTACGGGCTAATTATAATATACTGGAGCTAACTATTAGGCCTTGGGTTTTCTTACCACCCGTCGCCGGCGGCCGGCGACCGACGCCATACAAACATCCGATTGAATCCGATGTTTTGTATGGCGTCGGTCGCCGGCCGCCGCCGACGGGTGGTCAGAAAACCCAAGGCCTTAGGCGGACTCGGCCGAAGCAAACGCACGCGCGGCCCGTCCGGGCACTAATAACGGCACGCGAGGCACGTCCACACTAGCCGAGCTGCCTCACGCGGCAATTTCCTCGCGAGGCGGTGCGTGAGGTGTGAGCCCGCCTTAATGAGGTAATGTCCAACATAACTACTTATATTCCCTTCAGGCCCCTCGGAAAATTCCACATCCACGCTACCGCGTGCTTTACTTTCATCAAAAAACTTACATCAAATCACATTAGATTACAATAAAACCGGCAAGTGCGCGTCGGGCTCGGGCACGTAGGGCAAAAAAATGTCGTGTCTGTTGTATGGGAGCCCCCTTAAATTTTAATTTTATTTTGTTTTTTTTTTTTTTGTATTTATTGTTATAGTGGCAATATAAATACATCATCTGTGAAAATTGCAACTGTCGTAACTATCACGGTTCATGAGATACAGTCTGGCTGGTGACACAAAAACTGCAAAAAACGACAAAAGATCATGTCTGTGGTATGCGAGCCCCCTTAATTAATTATTTTTAACCGACTTCAATTCCATTGAGGAAGGAGGTTCTGCATTCGGTTTGGTGTTTTTTTTATGTATGTTCACCGATTACTCCGAGACCCGTGGTCCGATTTGAGTAATTCTTTTTTTGTTTGAAAGGATCTACATCCAAGGTGGTACCATATTAATATGGTGCTGTTTTGATGATGGGATCCATGAGGAATTGAGGGAACTCCTCAATTTTTAAAAGCACATGTATGGTGATTTGGGTGTTTTCTTAAGCAACTCAAGCATTTCCTCACGAAAACCACCATTTCGATGCAGTGGACCTGAAGATGATGATTGTTTTGATGATAATGATGAAGATTTTTTTATGCAGGATGTTCAGCGATTACTCCGAGACCTGTGGTCCAATTTGAATAATTATTTTTTTGTTTGAAAGGAACTACCTTGAAGATGGTCCCACATTTATCTGGTGCTGTTCTGATGATGGGATTCATGAGCAATTGAGGGAACTCCTCAATTTTTAAAGGCACGTGTATAGTGATTTGGGTGTTTTCTTAAGCTACTCAAGCATTTTCTCACGAAAACCACCAATTTGATGGAGTGGACCTGATGATGATTATTGTTTTGATGATAATGATGAAGATTTTTTAAATGTAGGATGTTCAGCGATTGCTCCGAGACCCTTGGTTTGATTTGAATAATTCTTTTTTTGTTTGAAAGGAACTACTTCGAAGATGGTCCCATATTAACCCGGTGCTGTTCTGATGATGGGATCCGTGAGGAATTGAGATAACTCCTCAATTTTTAAAGGCACATGTACCTATGTTGATTTGGGTGCTTTCTTAAGCAACTCGAGCATTCCCTCTTGAAAACCACCAATTTGACAGAGAGGACCTAATGATGAAGTCCACATATGATATGTGGACCTTTCCTTAGATAGAATGGGTATTGTGAACTTTTTTATATATCTTTACCGACTATTCCGAGACTTTTTGTCCAATTTTGATAAATATATTACCACTAAAAATGGATAAATAAAAACACATAACATGAAAATGTAACACATGAAATCGCATTCACCTTTGCATTATTAGTACCGATGTTTTGTGATGTTCACACATAAAAGCTGATTTGACCGGTTTTGTAATTTGTGGCTTGGCACCGACTTCAAACATATCAGTTGGTAACGCATATAAATAATATAATGATTCATTTTATCCTTTTTGAAGTCGGTTTATCTTTTTTTTGTAAAAAGTTTTTATATTATTTGTTTTAGTATTTATTGTTATAGCGGCAACAGAAATACATCATGTGTGAAAATTTTAACTGTCCAACTATCACGGTTCATGAGATACAGCCTGGTGATAGACGGATAGACAGGCAGACAGACAGACCGACAGACAGACGGATCGACGGACAGCGGAGTTTTAGTAATAGGGTCATGTAGTACCTACTTTATTCATATGATATTATGCTTCTGTATTTTGCCATACGAATAAATAAAAATAAATAAATATATAATAGCTTATTTTATTATCCAATTATAATACAAGCAGGTACAGTCAACTGCTACATCTTTTAAGGCAAAGGCCTACGATGCTCAACTTTGCCTGGCTTGAAAAACATGGTTGTAGGAGAAAGGCGACCATCTCAGAAATAACATATACAAATACATAAATAGCTGTTTGGTAAAGAAAACTTTGTTTTTCAAACCAGGGGAAGATGAGCATCGTAGGAAGTTACATGGCAGTTGACGGCAACTTCTACCCTACCCAACGAAGGAAAACTTAGAGGAAATCGTCTTGAGGATGTCTTTAAAAAAATAAGCCTCAGAACTTTTTGAAGCTCATGTCGATAGCGCCATCTAAGTCAAAGCCACCTAATGATACCGACTGTGTAAGAGCAATGTCACCTGCACTGCTACTCCACCTAGTAGCTACTAGTGTACGCTATTTGTTACTTGGTGGAGTAGCAATGCAGGTGAAGTTCTCTTACATATTCGGTATCATTAGGTGGCTTTGACATAGAAGGCGCTATCGACATCAGCTTCAAAAAGTTCTTAGGTTGTGTTCGTCTATATCTCTTTCTAATGAAAGAAGAAATGTCACCTGCACTGCTACTCTCATCTAGTAACTACTAGTGTTACTACTAATACTAGCTACGCTTACTACCCAAAATGTCAATCAAGTTACTGAGTATATTAATAAATCGAGGGCGTTTGTAACTAAGTGAGTGAAGCGATATATGGAGTATAAAAATGTTGACGACTTCCCAGAACGCGGAAAAACAAAAAAAAAAACTCCTCCACTGAGGATAAACGGGTCTTGCAGATGTTTTCATAAAATCCACTTTTATCGTTGCGTTCTGGGCAAAAAAAATTGAAGAAAAAAGGTTTGGAGATATCGCTAGATACAATTAGAAGGCGTTTGAATGGAAACGATTTGAAATATCTCAGTACGGCGAAGAAGCCACTCCTTACTGAAAAACACGTGAAAAGAAGGCTATAGTGGGCGAGAAATAATAAAAATCGAGATTGGAGTTATATATTTTCCGATGAAGCTTTCTTCCGATGATTTCTTTCGTATCTGGAGGAGCCCAGCCCAAACTTGGTATGTTTTGATAATTATTTTTGTTTTATTTAAAAAAAATGGCTGAAATTTAATGATGTGGTATATTTTTAGAACCGCCTCTATTAGCCCTTTCATATGATACCACACACGATAGGTTTTTGAAAAAAAACCATAAAAAAAAACGATGAATCGGCACCCTCCTCCTAAGGGAAATTTTTTAAAGAACTGCGGATTAAAAATTTTGTTTTGACCTCTAGTTATGTGTGTGCCAAACGGTTAAACTATACATCGTTTGCGGTTTTATTTTGTGTACAAGGGGCACTAATAACCAACATTTGGAGTTTGATTGTAACTCAAAGTTTACGTATAAATAACAAAACACTTTGGTGGTGGGTGGTGGCTTAGTTGTGAAGTCCCAAAACTTAAGTTACTAGTGTAGTAGTAGGTATGAAGTTTGGTTACTGGTAACAAAAAAGGTCAATGAAGATGTTTGTTTTTGCGATTGCATCGCCATCTGCGCATAGCATTGCGCATTTATCCTCATTGATTGGTGCCTCCGTTCAATTAAAAATATACGTACTCAATCGATCTACCCTTCTATAGCGGATAGTTCCGATCAACTTTGTTTCCACCGATGGTTACTACTGGAAATAGATAGTAGGTAATTCCCAGCGGTTACCCAGTTGTTGATTAATGCTATCAAATCAAACTCGTATAGGTATCTCATTAAAATCTTCGTCTGGGGCCATTTCTGAGTTATACTGGTACCACATATTTAAGTTTTTCGCTCGAACACAAATGTTGGTTGCATTTGAAATGCTCCATTTTTTTATCAACAGGATGTGCAACCCCTTGTACTCGTATATACCGAATCTTGCTACTCGATGAGGTAGGGTGACTAAATACCTAAGCTTAGTTTATATTAATTGTCACTAGCATATTTTTGTTCGAATACCTCGACCAACACTTTTTTTTTCGAAAAATTTGGTAACTCTTGATTTGTCAACTTAATCGTATGTGGCTTAAGTCATCACTGATTGTTATGATGTGTGCCAGACTCACCGTGTCGGTGAACCCGGAGTAAGGTGACCGTCGCCGGGATAACGCTCCCGCGTGCACCCATTGCTGAAGGTTGCCAGACACTCGCGACCTATTCGAAATTTAAAAATAGCTTTAGTCGGTATTAGCCGATATTTATTTCACATTCGTGTCCATCAATAAGTATATTGTTATGTGTCGGTACCTACTGCGTCAAATTGATATGAAATCAGATGGGAGCATGTCCTGTAGGGTAGGTGCCGCATGTAGAATTTTACAGATAAGGAAACTGAATATAGCATGTTCTAATGTTAAATTTAAAACTTATCGTTTTTAGAGTTCCGTACCCAAAGGGTAAAATCGGGACCCTATTAGACTCCGCTGTCCGGTCGTCCGTCTGTCACCAGGCTGTATCTCATGCGCCGTGATAGTTAGACAGCTGAAATTTTCACAGATAATGTATTTCTGATGCCGCTATAACAACAAATACTAAAAAACATAATAAAATAAATATTTAAGGGGGCTCCCATACAACAGACATGATTTTATTTGCCGTTTTTGTCTGTCACCAGGCTGTATGCCATGAACCGCAATAGTTAGACATTTGAAATTTTCACAGATGATGAATTTCTATTGCCGCTATAACAACAAATACTAAAAATAAACAATTCGTAAAGTTGTGTATATAGATAATCAATTTGTAGAACATCTAGGTGCTCTACTATCGCTCGTGCAATATTAGAGTGGCAGCCAGCTTTTCAGAATTTTAATGTTAGTGGTAGAGCCCCCGTAATATTTGATTAATATATTATTGGATTAATATCCAATATGTGGGAAACAGCTATTCAGACAGAATCCAGGCAAGCAGCGAGCGTGTGTAGCGTACCTCTCGCGACCTTGAAACGTATTTAGGGTTAATTAAGCCACTTAACATTTTTCTAGGGTTGTGCATAGTTAGTTATTATAACATAAAACAGGCGTAAGTCCTCAACCGTGGAATTCGCGGAAGTTGCATCAGCTGAGCTAAATACCCTTAAACCTTTGATGAAGAGGGGATATACTGTACTAAATAGGTGGAATTTTACAAAGGCTTATCCAACAATATCGTTTGTCAACGTCATAAACTCATTTAGTAATTGAGTAAAAATAAAAAAAATATTCATAATAAATATTTTTGCCCAATACAACTTATTTGCTGCACGGAGAGAACATTTTAGTAGAAACAAGTAAAAAATGGTAATTCCCAGGACAAGTAAATTATACTTACTAATAGTATTACTAACACCAACAAAATGTTTCTCTTTGGAAAAACAATACTGTTTACTAAAAATAAGTAGCTTTTACTAGAAACAAGGAATCGTTTGCTAAAAACAAGGAAACGTTACCTAAAAACAAGGAAACGTTTACTAAAAACAAGGAAACGTTTACTAGAAACAAAGAAACGTTTACTAAAAACAAGTAAACGTTTACTAAAAACAAGTAAGCTTTATGTTTGTGTTTTCTCTAGGTTTTAAAAACTGCACGCTCAATTTGTTGCTACGCAGAATAATTTATTACTGTACCTAGTGCTATCCCTGATCGAGCTTCCCGGCTTAATTAACAGTTCACTGCAGCTATTTTAATTAACTCGGGCGTGCGTTTTAGTTTTGCACAATCAATTTGCTTGAAAAACAAATTTACGTACAACCTACGCGTTTTGGCGCAATACAAACTATGATTGTTGTAAAGGTAAATTACATCGTGGACTATACGTTACTTATTGCACGTATACATATACTGGGTGATTCCGGGATCGTGAGCCAGCGATCAAGGCATAATACACAAGCCCACACTGAACAACTATTACTATGGGACCAACTCCGAAATCGCGAAAAAAAAATTGGCCTTCCTATAGAAAACGACAACATGTGATCGGCCGAAATGTATGAAACTACCAATTTTTTTTTCGCGAATTTGGAGTTGGTCTCATACTAAAAGTTGTTCAGTATGGGCTTGTGTATCATGCCTTGATCGCTTGCTCCACGACCCCGGAATCACCCAGTATTAGGTACACACTTGGTGACTGATGTGAGTATTATCTCGATGTGAGCACTTACAACTCGAATATTCGGCACGTCAGTAACTACAGCGAGCGGAGCAGCTCGATGGCGAGCATTCGAGCGCGCTCCACCCGGTTGTCGATTTTTTTGGCGAATCCTTTTGAATGTTACATGACACCTCAGTCGCTAGCGCGAGCGCACGCGAAAGTCACTTATTGCATTTTGTGCAACGATAATTTTGGCATTCGCCAAATGCAGTGGAGCCAAGAATAAAAATAATTTAAAACACAGCTGTACCCCTGTGGGATCCTACTCATGAAAAGTACTATAATAAACGAAGAAAAACGACGCTTTGGTCAAAATAGCTGGTGACATCAACGAAGACTAATCACCAGAAGCATAAAACGCAATGTTAATACTAATAATCTTTATGTCATCGTTATAGCTTTTCTCCAATCTACTGATATATAGCACGTATCAGTCGTTCGAGGACATTAATACAAAGTTTTGATATTGTACAAATACAAATGAATGTTGTCCTTAAGGTCAGGGAAGTAAGCAGTCTATATTAGGTATAAAAAGTTAGGTAAAAATTTTAGAACATGTAAACAATTCAGGATCAATTAATGAAAAATGTACGTCTACTGCAGTTTGCTGGATTTAAACCCTTGTTCAGCTAATTGGGACTGTGCCTATTATTAGGTTGCGATACATTGCGGTAGGTTGAAATAAATACCTATTTAAATGACATTGCATGTACTAAGTAAGTCAAAATTAAACCATTTAAAAATAGAATTATCAAAGGATTTTACTAGTTCCTAAAAGGTGAAAATATCAATAAAATATTACTTACTAAGATTTCTGTATTTTGTTTTCATTGACTTCTAAATATCTTCTTTCAGACTTCAAGATTTCAAAAGAGGAGGTTTTCAATTCGGTTGTATGTCGTTTTTATGTTTGTTACACCATAACACCATCATCTCTGAACCGATTTTGAAAATTCTTTTTTGATTGTATGTATATGTCACCGTAAAATTGTCAAAACCGTTAGTTTATAATCTAACTAGCGAGATTGTAAACTATCGAAAGATTGTGAACCGTAACGTACTGCCTACAATTTAACGAATTATTTTTCGTTAGATTGTTCGTAGACAATGTTTTGCAACTCACTACAGTCCTTGAGCTTTAAGAAGAACCTTCGGGAATCGGCGATGACACACGAAGGTATACTTATTCTGCTGGAAGTTGAGCTTGTTCTGATTATCTATTCACTATTGTATTAAAAATCTCAAGCCGGGAAGGTGCCATAAAAAAGAAAAGAGAAGGATAATATTGCTGTTCTGCTTTTTCATGTGTCACTGTTGATTGATACACGCCGACGTCTCTTTCTAAAACCCGAAGGTTCTTTTAAGAGCTCACGGACTATACAACTCACTCAATACACGTTAAATATAAATTATAAACAAAACAATTCAATCACCAATGCACCGCATACGAGTATGTGGAATGAAACGTCTATAGCTCTTGACAGTGACTGACCCGTGCAATCGAATTTAAAAGATTGCGTCACTCGCGTCAACTGACAATTTTGGTCAATACACTCTACCTTTGTCCGATTCCGATTTACTTGCACACTTTATCTATAATCGAAAAAATGTTTTATTGATTAGCCTCTTCACTAAAGAAATGACATATGTCCCACTCACAATGCTATTTAAAAAATACTTTAGTTGGATTATAAACTGACGGGAAGTATTTACAATTTTACGGTGTCATATATACTTACATACAAATTGGTCCCATTTTTGTCAAAACTCAGTTCTGATGAGGGATCGAAGGAACTCCTCAAATCTTAAAGGCATACACACAGTGATTTTTGTATATTTATCTAATATGAGATGGAACTGCTGATGATGATCAGAACGGAACTCCTCAATGACGGATAGCTCACGTTTGGCGATTTTTCCTCCTTGTTTTGTTTGTTAACCAAGTTATATTTTCAAGACGAATTTTTGTCAAGCTAAAAGGCATACATTATCGTGATTCTAATATTTTCATCAACAAATAAAGCATTTAAACAAATAAAAAAGTGATATTTGATGAAGTAGAACTGCTAATGATGACCAGAACGGAACTCTTCGACGACGCATGGTTCACGTTCGGCAATTTGTCTCCTTCACTGTTAAGTTAAATTTTCAAGACAATTTTTTTCATTTCATCTAAGACTGTATTTCTTTTTAACAGACCTTCCCCATTCATTCACAAATGCTTTCGGGAAAGGAAGCTAACGAGAAAAAACAAAGTGGTAAAATTTGCGAATGGCATTAATCGCCACTTAGAAAAAACGATTTTCCGAAAATACACTACTTACACACTCTTCAATTCAGCCATTTAACCTTTTTAGGGTTCCGTAGTCAACTAGTTAGGGTTCCGTAGTCAACTAGTTGGGGTTCCGTAGTCAACTAGGAACCCTTATAGTTTCGCCATGTCCGTCTGTCCGTCCGTCTGTCCGCCAGTCCGTCCGTCCGTCCGCGGTCTAGCTCAGTGACCGTTAGCACTAGAATGCTGAAATTTGGTTTGAATATGTGCATTAACTAAGCCGACAAAATGGTAGAATAAAAACTGGTTTTTTTTATTAGGGTACCTGGTACAGTCGCCATCAGATATATCGGAGCGGCCAAGGTGGTTACAAATATCTCAACAACGTCTCTATTATCAAGGCGATAAAGTCCATGCTCAGATATTTTTGAGTACCTTGGCTGCTCCGATATATTTGATGGCGACTGTACCATACACGTGAAGTGGGGGCGAAATTTTTTTTCGTTCCAACCCAGTTGTGTGGGGTATTGTTGGATAGGTCTTTCAAAAAGAATAAGGGTTTTTAACTAAAACAGTTTCTGGTTAAAACGAATACTTTCGTAAATAATAGCTCCGAAAGTTCAAAACAGGGCGCCCTCTCCCCACCACCTAACTTTTGAACCGTGGGTCCAAATTTTTTGAAAACATTCATGAAAGTTAGGCTTAATAAGTACCTTCAATGAAAACTACTTATATTGAATGCAATCGGTTGAGCCGTTTTTGAGTTATCACTCAAAAACCCATAGTGAAAGAACGTAAGTGAAATGACGTAAGCGCCGCCAAATTTCCTGTAAGAAACGACCTTTTGAATTAATGAATTGTAACAGGCCGGCAACTACGGAACCCTACACTGAGCATGGCCCGACATGCTCTTGGCCGGTTTTTTGTTTTATACTTTGCAATGAAGGTAATATATAAGGTTCATTGGGAGAACAATGTATTTAATCGTTTATCCGCGGCACTTATAAGCCTTTCACAATTCCGATTGGCGTTCCACAAAGCCCCTTTGATTGTTAATCCACAATACGCCGCGGTATTCACTACTATGTAGTTTGATTTTGCGGAGGATTATTCTCCCTCGTTTCATTTATATTTAGCACGTTTACTACTACCGTTACTACACTCGAAAGCAAAAGTTTCGGTTCAGTAACATAAACTTTAATATCTTTAAATATTTGAGATATTCAAGAAAATTCTACTGACCCGAAACTCGAGTGTAGTAGCGGTAATGCGTGCGACACTTCAAAATAATCGATTAGTAGCCATTAGTGCCACGAGTTGTTATTTAGTAAATAATTGTCTGTTTAAATATTAATCTGTATATTTTCTTACTTTTTCATAATATAGAATACTAAACCTACCAATTATGCCTTTTAAACGATCACATGCATTTTTGTTACACCTTGTAGATGACTTTATTTCGCGGTTTCGCTGTGTGCATGATTGTGGCGTCATCTCTTGGGCAGGTGGTCAATCTCTTTTTTTCCTTTTTTATAAATAGGTTGTATTCCTTGCTTATATGAAATGTAACTGGCTGATTCACTATTTTGACAGCAGACAGGGGATTTGCAGTTTCTATTCTTGTCACATTGAGCACTGCGATCGTTCGCGTTACCCCCACCATGCACTTCGCACATAGCGATCAGAAACTCACATAATATCGTGTCGGGGTCGTAAAATGATCAAAAAGTAAATGTAACAAAAAACGATTTTTCGTGCCTGCAACGGTTTTTAAAGCTCAACGACGTTACCACCTTTAAGTAATATAAAATAATACATACTTAACACATAAAACTTGCGACAACTTACGCATAAAACATTTTTTTGTTGAACTGTTATTAAGATTCGTCATCATAAATATGGGGATGTACATTTCCACAGTTGCAGGTTAGGCTGCGTTTCCACCGGAGAAGAATGTTTTTATTAAGAACCCATCCTAGAGCTGCGCTGTGCGATGATAAACAAATGAAATGATTCTATTGGTGCTTAAAAAACACATTACTCGCAACGCATCCTCAATCATATCTGGTCTAAACGAAGCCTAAAACCGTTTTCAGTATTTGAGTGGACTATAAATTATAATGGAAAACATCGCGATGTAACCAGACGTAATACTAATAAAGGCCTACTTTTGTCTCTGATCTGGAAGGTCAGGTGACAGTTGCTTTTTAGGGTTCCGCACCAACATGGTGAAACGAGGAACCCTGACGTAAAAGAAAGTGGTGCTACTCTGTCTGTAAGTGTGGCAAATAACCAAATTGAATAAGCTGAAAATTTAAACACGTATGTAGTACATTTTGGGGGTATAATACCTATAATAAATCACATGAAAGGGCTTTTACAATTTAAAAATGACATTCCGTCCGTGTATCGAACGACGTTTTCTAAAACAGGTGCGTTTACATAAAGATAGATATTACAAAAAGATAGGTTTACGGACGACAATTTTGCGTGATAACGTCGTAAGAAAACATTGATGAAAAATTGCATACTTTTATTTATGAATTGAATTGAATTATTAAAGCTACTCAAAAACATCGGAACATGCACTTTATCGCCTTGACAATAGAGGCGTTGTTCAGATATATATGACTAGGTGGTTATTTTTCATGTTTCTCCATCGTATGGCGTGTGGCCGTAACGTTACCATGGAGATCTGCCCACGTGACCAGCACGGAACTTGACACTTTTTCGTGCATGATACCAGGGGGGTACAACTCAAAGTAAATCTGTCAAAAAATTTGAGTTTGACACGACGTATCCGATACGTTTGCATAAGTGCGAAAAAGAACTTGTCATGCGTTAAGAAGGGACAACATGCTTCGTGACGTTACGTGACATTACAGAGGTCTCTCTGTTATACTATTATTTACTCTGTGATGATACCGGTGTTCATCAATTTATAAAACGTTATCATGTCAAAAAAAATCAAACACCACGATGATATTGTTCAAACATTTTAGACCGGATCGCTAGCATATCGGACAAACGGAGCGCTTGCGCGTTGTGCGCCAAGGGCAAGCGGCAATGGTCTAAATTATACTAAGAGATAAAATATGTAACAATATTTTGGTTTAAAACTTTGCGAAAAATTCGTAATTTATTCTGATTTAATGCAACTAACAATAATTTCGTTGGGAACCAACAACTTGGTTGGACTCGATATGTGGGAAATTGCTGTCTCGTCATGAGCCGTGATTGGTTGGAAAAGTAAAAAGCACTAGTTAGAGAAACGAATTTTGCACACGCTGAACCACTACAAGAAAAGAACTTTTTTTGAGCACCCAGTGTTAAAAAAATTACATCATTAAATAAAATATTGACAAATAAGCGTTCTGTGCCGAGATTACCGCAACTCACGACTTCAAAAGAAAGATTAAACAGAGCTAAGCCAAGAATGTAAATGTAGGTATAAATTCCCTGTAATATGGGTTAATTGGGCTTCGAAAAACATCCAACCACCACGAGGGTTTTCATTCTGGGTGAAGTGCTAGCGAGAACTCTTGTGAGCACAGTGGCATGTTTGTGGCTTTTCTTAGAAAATATACGTTTGGTGCCGTAAAACCATCCAACTACTTATACTCCAGTACCTATAGGAATTGTTCACAATCAATCGCTACGCTACCTAATTAAGTATCATTCCGAATATTTTTTTTTGTTTTATCTATATTTTTTTTTCCATTCATTTATGAACATAATTATCATGCTGCATCATTCAAATAAAACTTACACCTACAAAAAGTTACAGCGATATATGACTGAAGGGGTTACATACAGACAGGCAGTATGAGGTTGAATCCTCTGGGTTTGCAGGCGTCCATAAGCCACGGTTACTGCTTACCATCAGGCGGGCCGTATGCTTGTTTGCCGCCGTCGTGGTATAAAAAAGGCAGATAGAGTTAAAAGATTCGCATTAATAATATTATGAGAAGTATACATACGTATATGTAGTTATTACGTCTATTAAATTCGCCTTTTAGCCTTTGGTAAAAAACCGACCAAGAGCATGTTGGGCCTTGCTCTACATAGGGTTCTGTAATTGCCGGCCCTTCACAATACACCCACTGAAAAGGACGATTTTTATGGGATATTTTGCGGCACTTTCGTCCTTTTACTATGGAAACTTTTTACGAAAATTATAAAATGTCTGTAAATATAGTTTCCATTAAAAATACTTTCTAGGCCTCACTTTCTTGAATTTTTACATTTTTTAGAACTTACGGAGCCATTTTTTCCGAATATTTTGTTTTTGAAAACTTTTTTATTTTTTTAAAAACTTATCCAATGAAACCCCACACAACATGATTAAAGCGGAAATCACCCTCGTCATGTGTGTATAGGACACAAAAAAATTACTGTTTACACGGAGTGATTAATACTTGTACACGTACTCATATTTATCAGATCTCAGCTTTCTAGTGCACTAAGATCACTGAGCTAGATAAGCCGCTGACTGACAGGCGGACATGGCGGAACTATAAGGGTTCTTTCTTGACTATGGAAGCCTAAAAAATGATCTTAAAATGGCGAGACAAACTCGTGATGACAACATTTAGCGATCTGTAAAATTAAATTACTGTATCCAAAATGTTGAAACGCGGTAAACGTTGAACCACTCATCAGATTATTTTTCGTACAAAAAGCGTAATATATTTCACAAGAATAATAATCGCATTACTCAAACTTCAATTAATCTCTGTTCAAGGAGGCTTGGCTACGAACACTTTCGTAAATTTAAATACATGTCTGGTACGAAATAATAAAGTTTGGTTTATTATATATTTAGAGGCACGTTCGTATTTAATTTATGATTATACCAAGAAATCCCAATACCCTCTTGGATAAGTTCAGACGCCCTCGGATAAGTAATTATCCGATTAAATGGAAAGGTTATTATTATAACGTACTGGATGAACAGATATTATTATTTTAAGTAACTAGATAAGGTCGAGTATTTAACGATTAAGGTCTGTTCCAATTATTTAGACAGAGGTACTTAAATTTTAATCGTTTTAGTTTCGTAATTACGTATCAACAGCCGTATGATTCTAATATGTAACGTGTAATGATGATCGTTTGCAAGTTTGCAGTCTCGTGCATTATACTTGTTACTTTATGGAGTTAAAATCTCTTAGTGTCAATTACGTCCCTCGTGGTAGCAGGATTTCCACGGGGCGTACGCGGTTAACCCAAGCCCAGCAACACCGCGGTTTGTCCGGCGGCAAACACCGATATATGTGTCATTTTATGTCGTTAGTACTTTCTAAAACAACTCAATATACGCTATCGTACTATAAGTACTGACCCGCGATGAGAATACATTTGAGTTAGCTATCAACGCATATTAATTTCGATGTAAGTTTATGTGAAATCTGTCAACTCTTTTCTAATCGCAATTCAGTCATAGTGAAAAAATGGTTTTTTCATAAAAAAACGACAAAGTGTGCTCTCTCTAAACTCGTCCACATACATAATATTCGATTAGAATACTGAAAATTATTACTGTGTTGGTCCATGCTGGAACCTGGTACTGTCTTTTCGTTGTATTTATCATAGTTATTCATTCAAATAGACCATATTTTTTGCATGTGTCGATACGAGCGCAGTCTGATAGGCACTACAGGCCGATAAAAGTATATAAGACAAATCTTTTGTCGAATTAAGCATATTTAAGTTAGAAAACTTTGTTATTTACAAGCGACAAGGAAAATTACTCGATGTAAGAATTGTTGCTTACTTAAAATTGGGCAGGGCAACGAATTGCGTTTTTCCTCATCTTGTCAATTAACTTAAGATACAAATATTCTAATTGGATCTCAACTCTAATCGAATAAAAATAAAAAATAACAGATGTAGACTACATTACTGCTCTACCTACTTTGTCCACGTGTAAAGTCAAAGTTACAAGCAAGAGAATATTTTAATAGTAAATTTATTTGGTTTGCGTTCGGGTAGAAAATTTAATACAAATAATCTGTCAAGCGCTAAGCCTTATTCTAAATGGCTGTGTACGTGTCGGTTTCGGCCGAATGTCAAAGTGACCTGCGAGAGGTCTTCGTGTAATCGCCGGTTCGCGCGCCGCATCGATTTTCGGCAATTCAGTCAACCTCACTCGCCCCGCCTCGCCGCCATCGCCAGCTCCGCGGATGAATGCAAGCTACCTCACACCTCTTTCTGTTTACGGAATGTTACTCATGTTCCCGCCGTTCGCTATTTCGGCAAATCTGGGTAATACATTGATGTCTAGATATGCCGTTTCTGGATATGGCTTTAACACTTGTTTTTCATGTAGGCAATGAAGATCGTCATAAAAGTCCCGTATAGCGAATGCGAGAATTTAGTTAACTATAGTCTGTTAGTATGCCTACGTAGTCTTTGCCACATGTCAGTCGCGTGTTGTATATTTATTAGTTATTACGAACGAAGCGTAGCTAACCCTCTATGCTTTATGTTAATACAATGATGATATTAGTGTGGACTAGGCTCAATTTGACGATGCAACATCATTCATCCAACAACCTTCAGACTTATACACAACTTATGGACCAGCCTTACATCTCTACAACAATGTTAAAATATAAATAGAAGTTCCTAATAAGTACTAGTAACGTAGAGTTGCTTGGCCAAGACGATTACCTCTACTCCAATACTTTACAATAAGTGACCCAAGAGAGAGAAAAGAGTTGAAACTAAAAAGTCAAAGCAGACGTCGGTGCATGGGGTCAACGGCCACTGAGAGGAATAGAGTCGCGTGGGTACTGAGTAGATGGACTAGACGACGCTACGAGAGAGCATGCACCTCGTACCGTACCGTAGCGTAGGCCACGAACTTGTGCTACGAATTTTCCTATTTGGCCTGAATCATTGTGTATCTATTCTATAGTTCTCTTTATACCTCCTTCGCAGTGATAAAAGGGAGAGTGGGGTAGTTGCGAACACCTGAGGGAAAGCTGAAATAAAACGAAACTAATTTAATTAGCTAAGATTGAAATTAATTGTGCGCATCACATCAGAGTTCCAGTTCAATATGTTATTACTCTTTGGTTAAAGCTGCTAGGGATTGTGTGGAATAACTAAAACACATCCATAATGACCATAATTCATTTTTGATATATAAAAATCCGTATAAAAATAGTTCTGCGTAGAGGAAATACACATAAAAAAATATTATTTTCTCAAACATACTCCGAAATCTATGCGTTAATGTCACGAAATGAAGACATGAAGTTGCTCATTTAAGGATCCTTACATTACTTCTTGGCCTTAGGCCAAGAAGTAATGTATGGAGTTAGTATGAAGCGTACATTATTGTCCGCTGCTCTAACTTTTTAAATTTGCTTACTAAGATTACACTGACAAAGGAAATATCACATACAGCCAACGACCACTCTCTATGAAAGCATACTTGCGACATTAAAATTAAAAAATAACTATATTTATAAGCGGTTAAACATGGTGCTCGAATAGCTTTTTCAGATGTCAAGTTTAAAAAAAAAAGGCGCAATGTAAACATTTTATTTGATTACTTAATAATAACTTAATAGTTATTTTAATTATAATATTTTCTTACTATGTTTGAGAAAAGCACTATACAATCCTTGGCCGGAAGAGGGATTGCAGGACTCGCTTTATCCGGCCTCGTCTACGACTCGGCCGTCTACCGCAATCTCGTCCTTAAATGCCTTCCTTCACGGCCTCTGAAGTAATGTACTATTTTAGAACGTTATATAACTCATAAATAAATTTTTTTTGTAAATAAAAAAATATCATAATGAAGCGTATTTATTTGATGTATGATTTAAATGTATACAATTTAAGGGCTTTTGCTATACAACAACTACGCGAAAAAAAAATTTGGCGTCGTAGTACATATGTTTTCTCCATAGTAAGTATCGAAATTCAATTTAAAACGTGAACATCCGTAGTGTGATGGCCTTAAAATGTATGTATTGCTTATTTCATTATTATTATTAGTCAATTTTGCTCAAAATACCTTCCACAAAAAGAATTAAAAAACACAATTGTCCTTACTAACTTTAAGCATAAATCGTCAGAATTCATTTTCTTATCTGTATTATTATTTAGTGTAATCAGCCTAGAACGACATTACTTAGTTAACTACATAACGACTATGATCACATCGTACTTACCTTACTATAACAATCGCGATATGAAAATGTTAGCTGCAATAATTGTCCTAGATACACGTATTCTCTCAAAGGGAATTTATTATTTTTGCGGTAAAATGTACTGTGAAATGAAATACATTTACATGTAGCCAGTTCAATTAAGCCTTTTGTAAATTTATACCACGGTTTTATTTCACGCTGCCTCGTCCATTCAATAATACCGGTTTTCAGGTGCAAAGCAAATAAAAGTGCCCTTGTCATCATAAACGTCGAATAGTTCGTTTGCAGTGAGTTTTTCGAATATCTACTTCAAATTTGCTGCGGTATTTACAGTTTAGCGTTTTAAAAATATAAAAAATATGAAAAAGAAAAGCTAGATAAAATGTATTAGGACATCTACGACAATTCGTAATAGAAAAAAATGGCGGATAGTTGCGATAGTTGAATAAAACTGCTGTTTAAACCTACACCTAAGTAGTTCAGAGTCGCACATGCAAACAACTACGAATAGAAACATGTATTTTTAACTTTAATATAAATAATTCAAATTTGTTTTATCTATGAATATATGCAAACAACAATAAAATAAAGTGGGGCTACAATTGCAATAGCACTATTTCGGCTTTGACTTATTAAAGACACAAATGAAAACAATAGTTCAAACAATATAGATTTCATAATATTGTAAACAATGCACACTGACCTACAGAAATAAATGTGGTAGCGGGAATACAAACAAGATCACCATTTAAATGTTAATTACAAACTGATTGCACGCTACGAACTTAATATTACATAAGTTGAACATTGCAAGCTGGCTTTGAATGTATGTAATTAAATTAAACGGTAGGTACGGTAAGTTCTCTTGCGATATTATAAATTGCAGACAATATTTAGTATGTTGACGACTCAGTTGCAACCCGAGCGAATACACACATCTCGAGTAGAGCAAGTATAATTAGATATTAATTTGTTTGACAGCGTTTCTCAGAATTCCCAGACAAGTAAAACTAAATTGAAACTTCTGAAGCATATTTTGTGTTTCAACGTAAACCTGCCTGCATAAGGCTATCATCACACTGGCCCCGCAACCGCACGCAGCCACAGAATAATGAATAGTACAAGTACAGAGGTTCTCCGTCCTGAATTTGACATTTAGCTACAGAGATGAAAATGTTATCTGTGCAAAAAATAAAATAGGCTTGTCAACGTGCTTCATTCCGTGCACGTGGTATCTACAGATAATAATTTAAAACAAACAAAGAACCGACTTCACTTAGGATCCGCTATTCCAAGAGGAAGTGGCCGAGTTGCTGTAAAAAATAGTGAAATCACTATAGGTCTGCCTATAATAGTTGAAGAGTTCCCTCGATTTCTCCAGGATCCCATCATCAGACCCTGACTTGGTGACAATGGGACCATCTAGGGGTTATACCTGTTCGATTAAAAAAAATATTTCGAAAATCGGTTCACGATTCACGGAGATATGGAGTAACATACATACAAAAAAAAACATAATAATGATAAAAAAATAAAAAAAAATCAGTCGAATTGAGAACCTCCTCCTTTTTGAAGTCGGTTAAAAAGAAGTTTGATATTTCATATAAATCAAGGGGTCTACAGATGTAAGCGTCTAGTGAATCTGCCTCAATCTACCTAATCTATCAGTAAATTTAAGACAAAACTAGATAAATATCAGATTTATTACCTTATTTGCCCAATCTAATTATTATTTTAGTACAAAACTACTACTATAAACTATTATTCTCGTACGCACCCATAAGATAATAAGCGATGTGCCAACCCTGCCCTCACTAAGCCGCCGGCACGGGACGCGAAATTTAAAAAAACAGGTACAATGGAGAGAGACATAGTGAAACCCCCCCTGACGCGGCGACGGTTTTAAGCGGGATAGTGCTATCTCGTTCGCGCACCGGTGCCGCATGCGGAAACCGCACCAGTGTGATAGCCGGCTAAAAGTGGCATTAAATCCGGCTAACCCGACCGGAACCTCAACCCAATAAACCGAATACTTGGCTCTCCACAGCCTCAACTTTTAATTTGTGCAGGAAACTTTGACGTGGGATCTCAAGTTCACATATTCTTGTCATTATAACTTCCCTTGGAGAAGTTCACCTGGTGGTGTTGATGTCTAAGCTTTTCCTATAAATGATTCAGATGATCACACAATTATGTAGCAGCCCGTTAAACGAAGGAAAACTTAGGGGAAATAATTCGTGTATAGCTGAATTTTGGCATAGTTGTAGATAAAGGTGTCTTACACAACATACTAAAAGTACTCGTGGTTAGAGGCGCCGCTAACGAGGAGAGGGGGGTGTAAAGGTCCCTTTTTTCGCTTTTCATAAATAACTCAGTAGCGGTGGCTCATACGAAAAATGTTCTTCTACTTAATTAATCCACAAATAATTTTCTACAAAAAAGGTTCTTTACACTTTTTTGCTGGGATCAATGTATAATGAGATTTTGAGGAAATACGATAATCACTTTTTGAAACTTTCGGAGCTATTATTTACGAAACTATTAGTTTTGCCTACACATTGTTTTAGAAAACCCATATTTACATTAAAAGACCTCTCCAACAACACCCCACACATTAGGGGTGGATTAAAAATAAGAATTTACCCCCCACTTCATGTGTTCGGGAGGTACCCTAAAAAATAATATTTTTTCAGATTTTGTTTTAAAACTATGTCGGCGTGTTAAAAACACATACTCATACGAAGTATAACTATTCTAGTACAAACCATCACTGAGAAGGTTGAAGAGGGTATTTTTTTACTTTTTATTTTTTATGCCACGAGGGTGGCAAACATGGATACGACCCGTCTCATGATAAGCAGTTCCCGTAGCCTATGGATGCCTGCAATCAACTCCCTACCCTTATAGTTTCGCTGTCCGTTTGTCCCCGTCTGTCCGTTCACGGATTCGTGGTTCACGGCTTTGTGCAGTGATGGTTAGTACCGTCAAGTCTGGCGACTTTGCCAAGGGTTACTAACTTTGCCACCAGCAGAGTGCATAAGGTAATCCTTTCATACCACCGACAACGTATATTTTTTAGTGTTGTGCCTACTTTTAGTAGAAAATATGGTTATCAATTGGCAAAATTATTATGAATGAGACAACACCACGGCAACCATTTTCTTACCATTTCAGTTCCAAATTCGTCACTCACATAATCATAAAAGTTAGTGCTCAAGAACTTTAAAAAGTTTAGAGTATAAACATCGCATCCAGGTACGTAAATTTTAGATATTATGTTATTTAAATGGTAAGGAATGAATTGATTACCTTATAAATGCCGTAGTGTTTGAATTGAGTCCCATAATTGTTTTGGCAAAGTTACCAGACCACGCCGACTAATATGGGAGGGCATCTTTGCCATGTTTTGTAGCGGCCTAGGGTTGGTACACAAGCAAAAAATTTAAATTACATTTTTCATAAGATAGATACTTTTTAGGGTTCCGTAGCCAAATGGCAAAAAACGGAACCCTTATAGATTCGTCATGTCTGTCTGTCCGTCCGTATGTCACAGCCATTTTACTCGGAAACTATAAGACGTATCATTATCAAATTTTTACATAAAGTGTATTGTGTGTGCAGCTACTTAGTTTTGTAGAAAAATTGCTAAAAAAATATTTTTAGGGGGGCACTCCATATGTGTAAGTAATTATCAAAAAAAATTTTTTTGCCAAATATCAACATGATGCACATCAATCGATAGGTCTCTAAAAATAACAATGTTCAAATAACTGAGATTTCTTTGAACATTTTTTGATTAAGTGTATATTTTCAGAAATAATCGCTCCGAAAGTCATAAAAATTGTGTCCCCTCCCCCTGTAACTTTTGAACCGTAAGTCCAAAAATTATGAAAAAAATCAAGAAGACCTTTTAATATTCTTTCAACCAAAATTATTTTGAGCATTATCGGTATAGGCGTTTTTGAGTTATCTCCAAAAAACTACGAACTTAGGCAGATACGACCTTGCGATAATAATTTATTCGATATGGTCTAAGAGCTGGCCACGTCAGATGTGACACAATAATGAGAGTTTTGTAACCAGTCCAATCAGATTGCATAACAATCCCTATTGCTAGATCCGGGCATCTGGCAGCTTTTAATGGGTGGATCACAGAGTGACAGACCAACAAAGTTTTTAAGTTGGAAAAAAGTTATACCGAAATAGGTAAAAATTGCTGAAGTTGTATCATTTATAGAGAACAGGGCCTATATTTTAACATTAGAATCACAATTATTTGTGATTGGTTTTGTTGTTAACAATTGTATACAGAGTGTATGTTTTGTTTAAGTAAAAAAAACACAAAGTTAACTGTGACATACTTATTTTATTGGTAATAATTACTACATATAAGTGTTTTGTTTCGATAATACTTTTGTTAAGAGGTGACGAGGCAGTTCGTGACGAAGCCCTTTTTTAAATATCTATCGTCAAGTTTAAATAGGTACCTAGGTAATCACAATTATTTACGAGTGGACCTGTGATAGGCCTCTTAAAGAGTTTTCTATGTTTCGTTTTTGATAATATTTTAATTAAGGTGTCTTTTATGTTTTTCCTGAGTACTTATGTAACCTGATTACTCGTATGTAACAAAATAAATAAGTACTTAAATAATTAATATTTTTTCATTTGTGTCAACCCTGACCACATTCACTGACTTTCTATGAAATTTTCTTAAATGGGTGATCAACTTTGCCACTTTGCTGTATCTTTTTTTGTAATAACATATCATTAAGGATCAAATTCCGAAACTATTGTATCCTAAATACTGAATATTCTTTACTAATATTTTAAATACAACTAAATTACTATACAACGTAAAAATGCAGTTGGCAAAGTTGCCACATGGTATAGGTAACTTTGCCAGTTTTTTTTTTACTCGTAAAAGCTTATTATCCGTCAGTTAATTTATATACCTTCTTATTTATGCACTCGTTGATAAATATATTATGTGTCGCATCATTCATACCTCAGTGGTTTCATATGAATTTTGGTTAAAAATGTACTATGACTTTTCAACACCTGTGAAAAGTGGCAAAGTTGCCAGACTTGACGGTACTAGAATAGTTAAACTTCGTATGAGTATGTGTTTGAACACGCAGACAAAGTTTTAAAACAAAATCTGAAAAAAATTAATTTTTTGGGTACCTCCCGAACACATGAAGTGGGAGGTAAATTCTGTTTTTTAATCCACCCCTAATGTGTGGGGTGTCGTTGGATAGGTCTTTTAATATAAATATGGGTTTTCTAAAACAATTTTTAGACAACACTTATAGTTCACTTCACCAAAATTCAGCTATACACGAATTATTTCCCCTATCGAGCAGTTAGTGGGCTTCCTTCGGTGAGCTATAGGTTTGATCGTGGAAGCTCCTAATCCACGGATACTTCCGATAAAATACGAAAGTTTATAGAGTTTCGAAGTATAGGTACCCATATATAAAATAGCGACCAAAGGTCGTCTTATTCATATTCATACTTTATTGGTAATATAAAAATTACAGGTCAGAGCTTACAACTAGAAATATATAACAATATTGTCAATAATTGCGACATAATTACAACTCGGTAAAAGTATATCGTTTTTACACTATAATTATTTAACTATCCATATTTATTTGTCAGAAATTCTTCGACACTGAAGAGCGACCGCTCAACAAGCCACGTTTTGAGTCAGCTTTTAAAGCTTACGAGACTAGGTGCATCTGTAATTGTGGCTGGTAGGTTGTTATACACAGTGGGCCCATGACGTTTATACTTTCTTGTGACGGTGAATATTTAAATTAAGGCATTAAAAGTAACTATTTTCTATTATTCCTTAACTGAAGTAGAGATAGCATATTAAATACGAACTAATCCGAGTTTTCATGATAAGAATTAATCGCACTACATCTGTAATGAAGTGGGCTGTCTGTAAGGGTGAAACAGATGTAGGAAAACGGGTGACTTTTCTGTAAACAATAGAAAAGTTAACGATTTGGGTACCTACATTATAATTTATAACTACTATTGCCAACTATACAGATTTAAAGAAGAAGATTTGCATCTAATGGTTTAACATTAGGCTTTCAAGTCCACTTATTTTAATAATGTTTACAGAAAAGACGTATAACCTTAACTCATACTAAAAAAATGTCTGACCCGTAAACAAGTTGCTCATATAACGTACCTGACAGACTCATTATAAATATGTACTTATACATACCTATAGATGCTATCAAGGATATTACATCCTATCCTTTACCTGCTGAAGATGATGGATTGGATTCCCGTCTCTTTCTCTTGAAAGTAGCAAAACAGCTGCTTTCAACCAATACCTTTTGCAGCTAATTATAAGCAGGTAAAGGACGTCCATACGTGTACTTCATCCATGTATATCACTCAGTGACAAGTGTCAGGAAATTGCGTTGTGAAGAGCGGTTGTTTAGCCTATTCTCAGCACAATAGAGATGAAAAATACGTCTTATAATTCGGTTGTCAAATATGAGGACATATACCTTACACGATATTGCTTTTTATATGGCCTCAACACCTCGTGGTCTGAACGAAATAATCGATTATAATACATATTTATAACGTAACATCCGAGTTTATTCCTGGATCCTGCACAGATTTCTAAACTCCTTGTTGCATTTACTATAACAAACTGTGTATTATGTCTAGATATTGTCACTGTTTTTTTATCTACGATAACGACTGACAATGAGAGAAATGCGAAAACAAATACATTACGAGTCTTGTACATGTCTCTGGCAAATTCTGTTATAAGCTATCATCTAGAAAGCTATGAAAGATCATACATAACATATCGAAATGATATCTGTAACCACCAATTACGTATAAGTACTAAAGAGGATCGTAATAACGAAAATCAAATAAAAATATTATAGAAATCTTTTTAATTTCTACAGTGCAAACCGTATTTGAAAGTTGACTTGTCCATTAGTTTCATTACCATTGTAATACAATACAATACCATGTACAATAACATAAAATGCTTAAAGAAAAAAACATAAAGTTTCAGATCGTAATTAGGGAACAATTAATACGGTCGCAGTGTATGGAAATTTAATGCATTGTACCGATATCCAAATTAATTAATAATAATTTAGGCTCATCAGAAGTTCGAACATGTGGGCAAGCCAGTAACATTATATAGAAACACATGTTTAAAATAGAGGGCAATCAACCGACGTAAGTATATAACGTATTGCGTATTGTGATAATTTTATAAATATTATTGTATGATTAATTATCTAGTACTGTTTATAGAGTCTTACACAATTTTTTTTATATTACGATTTGTATGTCTTTCCCGACCACGGAACAATGGTGTTCCGGACCTTTGGGAGGCGTATGCGGAGCCGAAGCCAACGCGCAGAGGCCCTTCGACAATTTAATGAAAAGTGAGGGGTAAACTAAGCGGATGCTGCCCCTGCCCGTGTCATGGGACGCACGCAGAGACAGCACCCGCCATGGTGTAAGGACTATTGAGAGTTAATGGAGTCTAAAATGTACTAGGCTATTGGGTATATTACGATTATTATTAAGTAAGTAGTTTTTTTATTTATGTATGTGCCTTTGTGTATGTATTCTTTTACCAAAATAAACAGATATATGTTTTACTTGGATCATTCTTGGTTTTCTTGGATTATTAACTTCTGTTGGGCCATAGAATCTGTCAGTAAAGATTCCCTCAGTAATATTTATTCATAAACGTCTTACAAGCCCCATTGAACTAATAATCGTCTATCCTTATCTATCACATTGATAGGTGTGTTCGTTAGAAACAGGAATAACATTATAAATAAGGCTTGTAAGTCGTTTATGAATAAATAAGTAATAGCAGTTAGCAATGCGAATGTCTTGAGTTATACAAGGTGTAACAAAAATACTGGTGATCCTTTAAAGGACATAATTGGTATCGTATTCTAATTACGAAAAAGTAAGAAAAAAATTTTTTCGCGTGAAAAAAAATTTTGGTTTAGTATGGAGGGTCGCCTGGCCGGGACCACCTGTCCCATAGAAAAAAAAATCTCGTCCAAAATTTTTTTCTCCTACTTTTTATTAGTAGTTATACAATACCAATTATGCCCTTAAACGGATCACCAGTATTTTTGTTACACCCTGTAGTGACTGACGTATGCCTATTGCGTGCAAAATATAACTAGGTACTTATAGAATTCGAAGACTCGTGTATAATATACTACATTCTATTAGGTACTAATGAAATGAAACCGTGCCTGGAACAATGCAATGCAATGCAAGGCAACCCAATACCAATTACGATTTCCATGCTATATAGTCATTTAGTCATTTATTTGCAGAAAATAGTGTACAGAAGGTGGTAAATACAGTAGGTTCGATCAACTATTTTACTACAGTGTAGCATGCAAATAATTATAATAAGTCTTAACTAACGAAATTAATATCTCAAGTAATTATACATTAATAAGTGAAAGTTGACTCAATAATTAGAATTAGCAATTACATCGTTATATGTCAGAAAAGCTGTGACAGTGTAAAATCGTTTTTCAAGCAGCCAATTGTATAGCCTTCGTATAAATAAATTGTATGGCAAACTAGTAATGTCATTTGGGATAGTATTAAAAATTAGTATGGCCATGCAGTAGGAGTTGTTTCTGCGTAATGCGGACGACGTTTTTGGGGCCACCAGTCTTGTCGGATATCTTGTATTAAAGGTACATACGTTTTTAAGTTGCTTAAATAGATGTGGATTCATTTTTACAAATTTTGCCATTTCGAATATATATAGTGATGGTAATGTCAATACTTTAAGATTATCAATTTATCAAACAGATATAAGGTGAAACCATAGAGAAAATAAATGTACAACAAGGTAGCTAGCTGTGCTAGAACTTATTATTAATAATAAGTCTTCAGCTTAATAAATAATTATGTTTTAGTTTTAAGTGTGCTTAAAACTTCAGCAATTTAACCATACCTCCCTTCCGACTTATTCTTTATTAAGTAGGCTTGCTTATGTATAGAGTGACCAATCTATTACTGATGAATGAAACATACAAATTGATACGATGTTTTACACAATATTGACGTTACTACTTATTACACTCGTTTCATTCACACTTATAAGACACGTCGCAGCAGGCAGAATGCTCAAACTAATTATGTTAAATATAGCGACGACAGCTTTAGCTCCCATAGAGAACTGTCATATATCCGGTAGTAGTTAATATGAATAACGATTACGAGTAGGTACCTATTACTAACATTCATATCATGTTACATAACTAGAAAAACATGCTACACCACGCTAATACGACGTAGCGCTACGAACGTAGTGGCGAATCAATTAAGTCGTCCGTCAATCAATAACAACCACGCATTGCCTTTTCCTAGGATCTGCTAGATAAATATGTCTTGCTGGTCGGATTGACGATGTATCGCTTTTGCAGAAATGGACTACGAGTATGAGGAAGAGGAAGCGAACGAGGCTGACAAGGAGCTGCGGCCGGTGGTCCGGCGCACGGCCAAGCACATAGCTGCCGGGGAGGAGCGCCCGAGAATCAACTCCAGCCAGCAGACTACACCTACTGAAGGTATTTATACAGACATTTTCTTATTAAACACGTATGACCGCGGATTCCATGCTAGCGACCGGCCACGTGAATTGCGGCGCGTCGAGCGTAGCGGCGAGTCTGTACTAACAGAACTATACATTTTGATCGAGTCGCGCGGACCGGCCGCTTGCGGATGCCGTTCTGAGTTGAGTCGGCGGCAAAAGGTAAATATTCTAGAGCTTAAAACTGCCCCAATATTTGCTATCTTAGTCAATGACAAGTGCCTAACCACTTTTAACAGCTACTTACTTACTCTTTATAAAACGTCAAAACCGTTTGTTACAATAAAGTTAGTTGTTATTTCAACTGACTCACATTGCAGAAAACTTTGTATTATTATTTACTGTATTAAGTAACTGTTTGTAAACGAATTATACAATAAAGTTGTTCGGAACAAAAGTTGCTGCAAGTAGAGTTATAAAGCTTATGGCTTTATCATTATTCATTATTGAGGACAGACCGATTAGTGACATTTGACTTTGAATAACTCGCGATTCCGACCCGAGATTTTGTCTGAACTATGCAATAAATCAACATAACCATTATTGGGTTTGGGGCTGCGGCTGTCAGAATCTCCGCTTTTTGAGTAGTGGACTGGACAGGGATACTCTGTAAACAGTACTAATGGTACTAACACGTTTTAAATCTTATAACAGAACTTAGGTAAGTGAATACAACATAGCAGAAAATAAAGGGATCAATTTATTTGTATATGATTGTCATATTGACATCAATGACATCATTTACAAATATTTATTTAAACTTTATTGCACAAATAAAAAATGTACAAGAGGCGGACTTAATGCCTTAAGGCATTCTCTACCAGTCAATCTAATATATAAGTCTTGCTGGTCGGATTGACGATGTATCGCTTTTGCAGAAATGGACTACAAGTATGAGGAAGAGGAATCGAAAGTCAGTCAAATATTTGTCATGAAGCAAATTGACGAGTTGACGAGACAATTTTGTATCAAAAGGGAAATTTTGACTTATTTTTATTTCATCTTTTCGCAGCTTGATCAACGTTTATGCTCGATATGTTTCCGTCTTTGTACCAGTAGAAACTTTAAATAGAATAAGTCGGCTCGGCTCGAGCTCTAGCAAGCTGGATTTAACTTGGTATGGTACCCTAGTTAAATAAACAGTTTAAATTTTTTTTTTTTTTTTTTTTTTTTTTAGTTAATAAATTGAAACAGCTTGTATTCAATTCTGAAACAAACTGTTTAATTCCAACTAAGTATTATTGCTTATTGTTCTGCTCATAATGCGGTGGTTCCTTATTATTCTTATTCTGCTTTAAAACAGTCATCCATACGATAAGTACCTAATGGTACAAGTTTAGTACAGTTCCTGAATTTAGCTGTAGGGAGAAAACCGTTTGATGTAACGCGCTTGTAAAATAAATAGGATTTTCAACGATTTCCAACTGTCATCAAAATATTTTGAATATACACTCGAGAGCAAAAGTTTCGGGTCACTAGCATTTTCTTGAATATCTCAAAAGATATTCATTTTAAAGTTATTAAAGTTTATGTTACTGACCCGAAATTTTTGCTCACGAGTGTAGTATTTATGTTAAAATTATTGTTAGTTAAGGTTTTTTGACTCGTACTCTATTTTGAGTGGCTCTAGTGCTAAGCTGGGCTCGGAACCGGCATTCGCAAAAAAAACCCGAAATAACCGAATAATAAATAGTAATGACTTCATATTATAAGATTTTTCGATTAAATATGAAATAGTAAACGGTATTACCGTACGTACCGGTATTTTAGTATGGAGCAAATATCGGTTTCCGAGCCCTGCTGCTAAGAGAAAAGCAGCCCCTTAGCCCTTGCGTATGAAAGGCCTCGTTTCATCGCTCACCTCCATATCTTATACTTGTCGGTCATTGGCTGAAAGCCCTCCGTATCTCCAGATATACAATAACGCTCTGAGTAGTAACCACACTATCACAAGGATAGTAAGGTGCTTTGAGTCATTGGCTGAAAGCTCTCCGTATCTCCAGATATACAATAACGCTCTGAGTAGTAAGCACACTATCACAATTAAGGATAGTAAGGTGCTTTGATTTAGTGATTACTTTATAGTCCTTTGTTACTGTGTAAGTAAGAGAGTATAAGATCTCATTATGTATATTATCGTCGTCAAACGATGTGCCATGTGTGTTAAGCACACTTGTGTTTTAATATGCACATAGGTATAATGTGTTTATGTCATGTTTATGTACTCGGCCGCAAAGAGATTTATAACGAATACTGATGAACTACAAGCGCAATGCAGTACTTTTCCAGCCTGTGTAAAGGGGAACTATCGAAAAAGAAGTCGGAGATTCGCTGTTTACAAACAATTATTTATTCGGCAATTTGATTCATTCTACAATGAAAGTAGTAAACAATCGTTTGAGATCACAATTATTCGATTTGATTTGCATCCAATCCGTTAAAATATCACTGCAAAATTCGTAAACTGGTATGCCTGTGATTGTGATAGTTAATGTGGAGACTGCCGGACCTGTTAACGAGGTTACGTTGATTGAAAGTCGCCCCCACGCCTAGACTCCGACTGCTTAACCCCTACCCCTACCCCCTTTCATACATTATTGTCATTTCATTTTCAACCATGTGATGAACAACTTAGAAACTGAAATCAGCATGAAGAAGAAACTAATATGCCAACATATAACCTAACCGGTAGCGATACGGCATGTGATCTAATGTTACAATTTGATAAAGAGGTAAGCTAAACTCACTTAGTTAAGAGTATCTGTGAACATTCCAGCACGATATTAACTATCGAATGGTCTCCAGCATTTTGCGGACGTGCTAGCTAGTGTTCCCGATATTGTTTTTATTGCAGTTGCTTATGATGTTTCCATAGAGTAACTTATATGGTAGAGCAGCACATATAAGAACTACACTAGCCTAAGGTACTAGCGTACTACTATATTCGTTACAGGTGACATTTCCTCTCACATTCGCTTGATTGAGTTGAGCTTCGAAAAGTTCTTAGGCTGTGCTGCTCTACTATACAGGTGTCCCAGAAATCGACGTCAAGCCGTGAATGGATGATAGACCAAGTTATAACAGTTATCAGAAAAATACAAAAAAAAAATCTATCACGTTCTTCAAAAATTATGGTCACTTTAAAAAATTACTAGAAGTTAAGAGACCAGGGTGTGAATATTCTAGTCAATTTTTAAAGTGACCATAATTTTTGAAGAACATGTGATAGATTTTTTTTTGTATTTTTCTGATAAAATAAATAAATAAATATTAGGACAATCTTACACAAATCAACCTAGTCCCACAGTAAGCTCAATAAGGCTTTTCTGATAACTGTTATAACTTGGTCTATCATCCATTCACGGCTTGACGTCGATTTCTGGGACACCCTGTATAAGTTACTTTATGCTGTTTCTAAGAAGTTCATTTAGCGTTGTAGGCAATCATGCTGATAACTATATTTGTATATTTAATACAGTCTGTGGGTCGAACCGAAGCGATTAATTAAAGCGTAGTCAATTCGGGGCCGATGGAAGCCTCCAAAGCCAAAGCTCTCATCTATAGACGCCTAGTCACCTAGAGCCGCCGTTAAAGTAGATTGTAGGCGGTGCAAGGGCGCTAACTAGCTACTTGTTCAAAGCCTCTCGAATTTGAATATTGCTTACAACTCGGTTATAAACTTCAAATGTAATTATTATTTAGGTAAACTTCAAGAAGATAAGTTTATTTACTTGGAACTGCGGCGTTAACCCAATGAGGTGAAACACCCACTGATGGAAATGGCATTTTTTTTACATGGCTTATACGTATCCATGGAGATGTTTTTTAAACAATTGCAGCGCCATCGCCATCTACGCATTTACTAACCAACGTGTGCAATAAAACAGCTATACAGACGATTTTTCGGTTATTTCTCTTATATTTTCGGCCAATACAGTGGAGCCAGCTGTGACTCCCTGAAAGGCACTTGCAATGATGAATAATGACGTGCGTTTGAATGAAGTATTCTGGGAGGCACCTTCGGGATTACTGCTGGTCTACAAAATATTTGGTAACGAATGTGCGCTCGTATCCAGTATAACTTGACCTGGAGATCCACTACGATTATGGCCAAATCTGGTACATGTAACGAGTATTCAAAGTAATCAACAGCTCTGATACTGGGCACGTACTTGATATTACTAGACGCTCATTGATACATTTGTTATTCGAAACCTATTTACACAAAGAGCTTATAAAATACTCGATTCAACAGCTAAATATATCCTACTGATGGCTTGTCGTCAGAATGATAATACCGCTTACTACAAGATCCGGACACTTGGTTTTTGTTCTTCCACTTCGCTAACCAGTTGAATCTATCTTATCTGAAGCCAGCATGGATATGCCGTTTACAGTAGAAAATCGGTAGAGTCAACTATACAAGCTTTACTAACAAAGTAGTCGTGTATTACTATAAGGTGCGACTTCGAAACCTACTATTTGGATGGATATCGGAGTCAGCTGTAATAGGTAGGTATGGTTCGACACGTGCGTCATTGCTCCGCCAGTTCCTATACATAGTACCTAGGTACAACGTCGGAGCTCATAACGCAATAATCTGTAGATGTCTTCCCTCCTACTTGAAAAACTACTTTGTAAAAAGTCATTCCTCGTGTATAGCGATGTACATTATTTAGAATAACTCTGAGAAAATTGACTAATATAATACTATATATTTGTCACTATTGGAGCTTAAGTTAATTAAAACTAGATGATCCGGCGAACTTCCTACCACCAACTATATCTTTTTTTCTAAGTTTTAATAGTTTTTCTAATAGGAGCGGAGATAAATTAATGAATAATAAGTTACCCAGTCATGGGACTGGGTAACGTAGGTATGTAGTAAGCTTAATAAGGCTTGTGTTGTGGGTACTACTAGGCGACGATGTATATAATAGATAGATATAGATAATACTTAAATACATAGAAAACATCCATAACTCAGGAACAAATATTCGTGATAAACACCCAAATAAATGCCCGGACCAGGATTCCAAAATCCAATATACGTGTATAACTATATATAGAAGATAAAGGGCGAGTTACTAACAACTACAGCTCAAAAACGAGACATTATAATACTGCTATTATATACAGGGAGTTTACTTACTTTTATGAGAATTTACAGGTGAAGTGAAATAGCATTTAAGCTTTCGCAGAAGCAATTTGACGCGATATTACCTTATATTAAAATTGTTCTGTTGCGTTACAAATTGCCGTCTATAAAATACATACAGTAGAGAACTCGCGCTTTATCGATAAGCAGAAGGTTATTTCAAAGCGAGTTGAGAGTTTCATTTCTATGAAAAGTTTAAGCAGCTTTGAGAACGCTAGCAAATGCGGTCATTTGTGACACCGCTCCGTGTAAAGGAATTTTGCGTTGCAAACTTTTCAGTCCTATAAATAGTTCTGACTGCCACATAACAACTATTTTATGAATTCCTAAATATAATCGGATTGTTCAATGCAACTTTAACATGATGGATATTTCATATAAAAGGTGATTCAGTAGACGTGAGCAGCATCCGTAGTGGATTCAGTAATTAAACAAGCTATTGTGTGATACCAGTATTAGTGTGTTTAGCACTAAACTAGAGTTTTAAGTATCAAAATAAGAAGTTTTATAGTATTTTATGCAACAGTTGTAAAAGAGGGGTCAAAAAACGTCAGTCGCGTGAGTCACAATTTGAGCCGTAGGCGTAAATTGTTAAAAAACGCCTCGAATTTTTTTGAGTTACTTATATGACGTTGCATACAATACTTTTACTACTTTTACATAAAATGCAAAATTGGACAATATCATGTTAAAATATATTATTTTCATTTTGCTATCTGTTTTTAAAGAATAAAAAAGATCTTTTCGAGTTAGGGAGGTGAAAAATTATTTACGACACGCATGGTCACTCTAAAATTATAATACTTCTTCGAGTACCGATACTCTCTTTTTTTCTGGGGTTATGTATCAAATTGATATCTGGCTACTTTCGAAACATTTTGTCATTTTTTTTAACCATAGTGCTGTTTTATGTTTATTGATTTGAAGGGTGACCATGATTACAGAGAATAAATTTTCGTTATTGTTTCACTTAAACATAACGGCGGCCGATTCATTATCGTTAACTAAGTTTGTATTGGGTTGTTTCTGATCACGTCTCGTGAATGGTGAATCACGAGACGTCAGACGATTAATATATAGGGTGCTATATATTAAGTAATGTAATGTTATTTACAAAACACGAAAATATACAGTACCGGTCAAAAGTTTAAGTTCACTCTGCGAAATAAGGTTATCATATTTAATTATGTTCAAATATAGAATATGTTTTGAATTTCAATCGTTTAATTGTTTCCACGACTACCAAATAACAATAAAAATACCTCTTGGAGGAATCGTTTTATGTTATTCGGAAAATTTGATCCATTTAATATTTTTGTTCCGTATTTCCTATGAGATTTCGTGAAGTTAGAAATCATTTAAAATGGGTCGCAAAGCCGATTTTAGTGTCGAAACTCGTGCTGTTATTGTAACTCTGTCAAATGAGGGCTACACGACGCGGAAAATCGCTGAAAAAATGAAGGTTTCTCAAACCGCTGTCGTGAGTACTTTGAAACGAAAACAAAAAACCGGTCTTAATTGCAGTCGATCTCGATCAGGTAGGCCAAAAGTCACGTCTAAAAGCGAAGACCAATTTATTTGCGTGCAGAGCAAACGCCAACGTACTCTAACTGCTCCAGAAATTTGCGAAGAACTCAACGCCACCCGAGAACAGCGAGTATCGGTTTCGACAGTGCAACGGCGTCTGCGAAACTATGGTCTAAAAGGTCGTATTGCTGCCAAAAAACCCTTGTTACGTAGTCAGAATAAAGTTAAGAGGTTGAAATGGGCCCAGAAACACAAAAACTGGACGTTTGAACAGTGGTCTAAAGTTTTATTTTCTGACGAATCGAAGTTTGAAATTTTTGGAGGGAGACGTCGTCAATATGTTCGACGACAAGTAGGCGAACGAATGATCAAGCAATGCGTGATGCCAACAGTGAAGCACGATGGAGGATCAGTTATGGTCTGGGGATGCTTTGCGGGTGATAAAGTTGGTGATCTCGTGAGAGTCAATGGCATAATGGATAAGAAAATGAATCATAACATTTTGCAACGTCACGCTTTTCCATCTGGAAAACGAATTGTAGGCAGAGGTTTTGTTTTCCAACAAGAAAACGATCCCAAGCATACGTCGAAGTTGTGCAAAAACTACATTTCATCCAAAGAGAACCAAAAAGAATTAAAATATATGGATTGGCCTCCTCAATCGCCCGACCTCAATCCGATTGAGTTGTTATGGGATGAATTGGACAGGAGTGTGAGAAAAATGCGGCCAACTAATAAAGAACAGCTTTGGGAATACCTATACATTTGTTGGAATAAAATTTCGACATCAACACTGCAAAAACTAATTACGCGAATGCCGAAAGTGTGTATGGCAGCATTGAAAGCAAAAGGCGGATATTTTGAAGAAGAAAGTTGGCAAAAACTGATCTTTTTTATTTAATTGTGGTTTTAAATTAGAGAATTACCTTTAATTTATTATGTAATAAAAGATTATTAAATACTTTTATTAGTACATTGTGTTATAGCTTCATTTAACCGAATTTACAGAGTGAACTTAAACTTTTGACCGGTACTGTATTAAGACTGTTTTAGAGTCATCGTAACTAAACTTCACTACATAGTAAAAAACAAAGTCGCTTCCTGCTGTCTACCTCTACCTATATGTATGCTTAGATCTTTAAAACTACGCAACGGATTTTGATGCGGTTTTTGTTAATATTAGATAGAGTGATTCAAGAGGAAGGTTTATATGTTTAATTGCACCCGTGCGAAGCCGGGGCGGGTCGCTAGTACATATATGCTATATAATATAACATATACAATAAACTGAGTACCTACACCACGTTTTACTGTTCAGGCAGAACCCTCCGGATAACCTTGAAGCCCTAGAACTGGAGCTAGGCCGCAGGCCGGGACGAGTTGATACTCACTTTGTTTTATGTACAATATGTACATGTATGTGTAAGATTATTGTTCGCAGAGATAATATTTCATTGCGTGTGCGTGTACCTCTCATCGCTGTTCGCAGGGCTACGTCACGGTTGACGGGAACCTACTACGAGTATGTACTTGTACAGTCACCGGCAATAGTATCTTCCTACATGAAGGCCGCAAAAATATGTGACACGCTCTTATTTTTGCGGCCTTCGTGTAGTGAGATACTATTGCCGGTGACTGTACAATATGTTAATTTTCAGTTGGGTATCTCTCGGATCTTGTTGACAATACTCATTTTCCACATCAGTACAGTCGCCATCAAATATATCAGAGCGGCCAAGGTACTCAAACATATCTGAACGTGCACTTTATTGCTTTGATAATAGAGACGTTGTTCAGATATTTGTGACCACCTTAGCCCCTCCGATATATCTGCTGGTGACTGTACCTAACATTCTACGTAGTTCATAGCTCCTTGTATAGCGTGAAGCAGCTTTGTCTTGAAAAGTCAACAGTCGCACATTATTATCACCTGATTATTGCCGGAAATTAAATAGGCCACCAAAATGGGAAACTAAATGATTACCTAACATCAATCAAAATTCTCTGACTAATTACATCATGAGTAAGTCCCTACGAATCATTCTTATAAAATAATTATTTCATATAAAACTGCGGTTTACTTTATACTGATTAAACTCACACTATTTCACTCATTATTTTAACAAAAACAGGACTTACTGGCGTAAACTACTTAACTTTTTATTTTACGTAATTATTTTCCTGGCGTTTCGAGGGTGTCGTAAGCTCGGTCGCAGGCAGACTCCTGTCTAAGTATAATGCGATACACACAACTTCACAAAGGATTCATCAACAAAGTACTCCAAATTTTTTGTTGCCCAATAGATACGACAAAGCAAACTAATCGCACTCAGTAAATTCATCCACCTTAGCCTACGTTGCCGTCCTGACCTTAACATTTGATTTTTAAAGAAGGTTTTACCCATTCACGACACATGGCATGGCATGGCATTCTGAGGGCATTTGCAGACAGGTTTGATTGTCAGTATCTAGATCACTGTCATCTGATCCATGAACTGACAGTCAAACCTTACTGGCTGCTGTACAGAATAATATTAATAATAATAAAATAAGATATAGAGGTATATTTATATATAATTTTGTTCCCTATTGTTTCATATTACTTATTTTATTTTGTATCTACATATTAGATTATTATAATGTTTACTAACGTTAGGCTTAAGTAATTGTAACTAACCTTAACTATGATCCTAGTTGGACGAAATAAATGTTTTGAATTCAATTGAATTGATACTCAACAACAGATTATATGTATCGAATTTATTGTGCACTGATCCGCATTGTCACAGTTCAGCGACATTTTGAATTATTTAATAGTCAATTTAAAAGTTAAGTTTGGAAAGTTTGAGTGTAAACAACGAGTGGCGATATCGTAATAAAAGTAAAGAGATTGAAAGATATTTTTTAATACAGTTGCTCAAATAAGTGCTTTTCTTGTAGTGGTTTAGCGTGCGGAATGTTTGATATCGCGCACTAGTGCTTTTTACTTTTCCAGCCAATCACAGCTAATGACAGTGACAGACAGCCAATCACAGCGCCGCACCGCACCGCGCGGAGCGTTCGGATACATGTACTAAAGTAACCTCAAAGTGAATAATTGACAATTTTATATTTTTTTCGCAACTGTATTAAAAAACGTCGTTCGATACTCGTGCGTAAATGTCATTCTTCACTCGTCTCGATATCTCGGTACTCGTGAAGTAATGACATACTTTCCGCACTAATATCGAAATGTACTATTGTTTATTTATTTATTATTTATTTACATTTATTTATAATAAACTCTTGTAGCTTACAGTTACCCAAAATGCCCACAAGATATTTCACACATATTATAATATTTGAGTTAATTACAAATAGGTACAATACACAATAGTTGCTTGGTTAAATAATAAAATAGGAAATTCCGAATAACATCAAGAATATCAACATCAAGCATTCGAACATAATTACTTGTCATATTTATACTTACGTACCTGCATAAAAAATAACCGGACATAGTTAATATTACATAGTGCGTGTGCGTAAAACACAATAAATCATAATTTTTAATGCTGATAGGCGATTATTACGATTATACAGGGGGTATGTATAATTAGGCCGTAGTAGGTACTTTATACAATCGTGACATACCTAATGAACAGCGTTCCCGCCGAGTACCGTGGTTAGGCCACGAAGCTTGCTAAGTGGTCTAAGTAAGGTACGAGATTGAAAAGCTCAATTATGTCAATATTGTATGCAATACTTTTTCTACGAGAGCTCAAAATAGATAAGCCGGTAAGAATTGAGTCACACGAACGCTTTACAACCTGCTGCCATACAATTTAGTAATCTCCCGTTGGATTGTGAAACGTGAAACTATTGAAACTGTATGAAAATCAAGAAGACCATTGCTACCTACGTTATTTCTCTTTAGTACCGTAAACAACGATTAACAAGCATATTTTCTTCAATATACCTCTGAAGTAGAAAAAAGTATGTAGGTAGACGTATTACAAATATATTTGCAATTAAAATTGTCTTCGGAAAGTTAGGCGTTCTGTCAGAAACGCCCTAAAAAAATGTGTACAAAAATAAATTCCGTCCGTACGAGTAAATGCGACGCTGAGGAAGGCTAAAAAGAAGAGCTAATATATCGTAAGATAAGGCGAGCGAGGCTGACAATCTCAAAATCTCTAACCTAGTTAGTCGTTTCAAATACATTACGCTTGTAAATCCGGTAACCAGCCATATTATTTGCAACACGCACGAATTTGGTATTAAGTATGAGAGACATAAAAATATACGACCGTGCTTACCCCTCGATTTAGAGGATGGAGACTCTTTGGGGAGCGGGGTGAGGGGGGTGACCTTGACCTGGTAATCTGGGGCGCTCAGAATATCCAGAAGTGCGCTTTTGGTAGTCTCGTACAAATTAACGTTATGTAAAGTAACTAGATACTTGTGTAAACTAATAGTCGTGTGTGGATACATTAGATTTAACATAAATTGGCATTTAATATTACACGGCACGTCAGACTTACTTAACTACGTGGTATTAGGTAAGTACCTGCTGTAACCGAATAAATCCTGTTTAATAAATCATATTAAACAGTATAAAAATAATAATGTAAGTATAATACTGATTGCACAAATCGACCATCTATATAGTTTTTATACTGTGCATTTGTGCAATCAGGATTTTTTGCTAAGTTCCTTCAAAAAATATCCCATATTTTAAAGCGGATAATATCAGTACCTATTTATCACAAACAGGAAATTTATATTATTAAAGTTCAGAATGCTTAGAGCATTCAACCAACCTTGCCGAAAGCATAATATGACCGGTGGTCATAATTATTGTATGGACTGACGTTTATCTGACGGAAAAAAAGAATATCTTCAGCCAAGTATACCAACGCGAAACATAAGTACTTACTTAAATATTTTCTTGAACTAATTTTATATCTTTAGCCCAAGATATGTTTTTCTTCAGTAAAGACATTTTAGTTGAATAAAGATCACTTTCTAGGCAAATTGTTTTCGTTATATATATACAAAACAATATCATTTTCACGAAGAGGATTTGTCTTCGATGAAAGTACTTGAGAGATACTTTTTTCCGTGTACCTACGTATAAATAGCCGTAGATTTGAAGTTCCCCTCCTCCGCAAAAATCGGCATACTTGTTTGTATAAGAAAATAACATGGCTACTCCAGGTTTAATGCTGTAAGTCAGAATATGGATTGTTTTCTTTTCTTTAATTTTGCTGACAATTCATTTTGTTACTTTCATTCATTTGTTTTTATTAACTCAAACGTCTTTGACTTACGTGGCACTAGTTTACGATCAGATATGTATCGGCCAATCTTTAGTATTATTTTATTTTTGAAGTTATCTCAGGAGTTCGTTACCGTATCTGAAGTAAAATACAAAGTATTTACTCAAAATAGCACATAACATATTGAGTTTTACCTGAATTCTGTTTTAATTATTTTGGTTTACTTTATTATATTTTATCAAAGCCCGCATTGTTGAAATGCCTAACAGACACCCATCGTGGTCTCTTATTACAGGTTTAGAATTACCTTTTGTTTCGAATGTGTTCCAATTTTTTTTTTATTACGACTTTCACAAGGCTCGTGAACCTGGCAAGGAGGCTGGCGCCGAGCCAACGAGTATATCTCGAATTTAAAGCCACCAGATATTCCAGACATTCTCGGCTCCCACTAATCTCTGTGAAGAAGATGTTTGCACGGCGTTGTTAAAAAACACAGGGATCCTCATATGCTAGGCGGTCTTTCTTTATGCAGGCTGTTGTTTTCTTCATTAGAAACGTGGCCTTTACCCTTACCATGATTTTGTCGCGGTTTTATTCCCTGGTTTAAACTGTATTCGCAGTGCATCTCGTTTGTACCTAAAGTTTGGCCAGGGTCTGTTTTACTTCAAGCATAGACAGATAGAATCGTACTGTGTCTAGTCTCTCTTTCTTACGCTAGTACTTACCCTCGCTACTAAAAAAGGGATGAGTATATCTTATTACTTCCACTGTTAGTACACTTTTTGGTTTTTCAGACTACACGAGTATATGTATGCCAGTATGAAGCGAGTACGCAATCGCCTGTGAGTATGCCCAAGTTAAACTCATGGTAAGGGTTCTTGTGTTGTGTCGCCGAGCGTCTGATCTCTTAATGTGTCACAGCGCCTGATGCTCCTTATTTTCACCTTCAAAAGGTTTTTAAGGAACACCTCGATGCCACTATACAGTTTAGCAACTTTAATGACACATGATGTGAATCAAATACGTGCCACGACAAGTAGCAATAATATATAGGGCAGATGTCCCGGTTTTGGCCACTTTAAGGAGAGTTTGTCTGTTCAGACGTCCGTCATTTTGTGTCAATAAGGAATTATGGCACTCTTTTTGTACTAAGTCAGTGAAAATATATTACTATATTTATATGAATCTCCGCTGTTAAGATTCTGACATTAGATTTATTTATTTTCTTTAATGAAATGTCAGAAACGGGTCCAGGAGCCAGTTTTGGCCACTTTTTTCCATAGCCCCTGACAGCTAAATGACAACTTATACATGACAAATGACAGTGCCATCTGTATTGCCATATTTTACTCTTATATTAACCATAAACCATAGACTTGTAAATTGGTCTATACCTTAATAAATTTGAAAATGGCCAAAACCGGCACAGTGGCCACAACCGGGGCATCTGCCCTATGTGTAATCTAATAGCTTCTTCTTAACCTAGCCTAAACAAACAAATAAATAGATAACCATAAAAAGGTTAGGTTAGTAAAATAAAAGAGTTTCTTATTGAATCATTCAATAAACGTCTATGGCCGGCCTCAGCCTCACGGCCCCGAATGACCTGCTGAAGTGGAACGAAGATTCTGCAACTGAGAAAATAACTACTACCGCCTTTTGCCCCCATATCTACTCGAATTATAAAATACAAACCTGGAGGCCAATTTTTTACTTTCGAGCGCCCGAATTCAAAAAGTTTATGGTCGAAAATCATCGCACACAAAAGCTTACCGCCAATTTTTTAGCATGAAATTAATAGTTTAAATTATCATGATTTTAAATTCCTATCGCTGTTATTTTTAAAACATAATTTCATCGTTTTATTCTGAGTTGTAAATGTCACTTTCGAGTAAATACTCGAATCTCAAAAATCACCCCCCAGGACCACAATTCTATTGTTTTATACATCATCGTTACGTTACCGGCGCGGCGTTTCAAGTTGCCATAATAAATACCTCCTCCTCTTACTACGTCCTCTAAGGTAAAATCCACAATTCCACGGACTGATTTGACAGCTCCTGGCATACAAAGCGATTGTCAAATGTATGAAAAGAGCTGTCAAATCAGTCCGCGGATTTATGAATTCTGCCTTACACCTTGTTTTTTATATCCTTTAATTTTTATTTTATTTGGTTGTGTTAATCATAACCCTAATACCCTAGCTACATGAGTGACTGATATAACTTTAATGCATGATCTTTTTTAAAGATCTTATTTAGAGTTTTTTTGAATTAATTATGCTTACAAAATAATCGAATATTTTCAATTTTATCTCGACGACCAAATTTATCTCGACATCTTCATTCATTTCATTTCGGTGCAATCCAAGGCCAAATATAAAATAAGCATGCAGAGTTGATTGGAGTGGTTTACCTCATAGTTTCAATAGAGACCCCTTCTGGTTTGTATTATACTAAACTTGTGTATTATACCCGTGTATTATACTTGTGCTTACACAAAGCCTCTGAGGTATCCTTTACAATTCAATATACAGAAATGTCGCTTGACTGAAACTGTTCAATATATCTCAGTCTCTAAATCCTGCTTCTTAGTCTGTCTTCAAGTTACAGCAAGATGCTATTGTTTGCGAAATTCAGTATACTGCAGTCTTCATGCACGAGAACTCTCCTTTTAGTCTAAATGCAAATAAAGCCGTGGGATTAAACTGCAATTCAGATTTTCCTTGTGACATTAAATTTTGTTCTAGAATGATTAGTGACTAGTATTTTAATACTTTTTTTTAAAGTTCTGACGATCTTATTGTGTATTTATTATTATTATTTTTGACATCTACAACATGTATTTTTTTTACAATTGTATAAATATATTGCTCTCATTTATTTATTATTATTAGCTTAAGTTAAATTGTTACTGACGATTCGAAAGTGCTTGTTGCTGTGCCTACTTGAATAAAGACAATATTGACTTTGACTTTGAAAGGGTTATAAGATTGCAGATGAACCTCTCAGGGAAATGACTACATACTATCGTGTAAAAATGCCTTTCATTATACTACTAGTGCTTCTACTTAGTCACAATCAGCCTTTTTATTATAATAGACGGTGTACGAGCCCAATTGCCAAGAAAAACCGCAATTCGATGTACAGTAAAAACAAATTTTAGACCCGCAGTTCTTAAAAAAAATCCCTTAGGAGGAGAGTGCTGAATCATTCACCTTCCACTATTAAACCTATGTAAACTTAAAAAAAAATGTTATACGTATTTTTATGCTGATTAGAATTATTTCAAATAAATCCTTGCTTGAAATATGATCCAAATCTCGATTTTAGAACTTTATTTTTGCTTTGAGTAATTAAGAAGTGTCCGTTGGTACCTATATGTTATAAATATGTACAGTCGCCATCAGATATATCTGAGCGGCCAAGGTGGTCACAAATATCTGAACAACACCTCTATTGTCAAGGCGGTAAAGTGCATGTTCAGATATTTTTGAGTACCTTGGCCGCTCCGATATATTTGATGGCGACTGTAAGAAACAGCAAAAATCTGTTAAAAAAATTCATATATATAATAGCATGCTGGTTAAAGTGTAGGCCAAATTCGGTATGATCCTTTAACTTTTTTGATATAGTAGTCATAAAAAAAGAATTGTCCAGAGCCATCAAAGTAAATTATGATACTAAAGATTAGGGAAGTCACGAATGACGCATTCGCATTCGTATAATGCGAATATTCGCATCATTTATGACATTCGTATCAACATTGGCATTCGCATGAAATGATGCGAATATTTTCCGAATGCGAATGTGGGCAGAACGCATCCTGTTTTGACCGCGCTGACCTGGCCGCTGTTCACATGCTTGCTCATACACAGGAAGTGAAATCGACGGTAGCACTTGTCTCCTTTTGATCAATAATATAGGACTCCATCATATATAATGTTCTGTTATTTATGAACTATGGAAGCTTAACAATAATAAGCAAGATTAACTTTTTAGAATCTACTCCGTATAATTCGTACCTATTCGTATTCGCATTCAGACATTCGCATCCTGAATATTCGCATTCGCGAATGTGAGAAAAGCGGCATTCGTGATATCCCTGCTTAAGATGTAAAAAAAGGGACAAGTTCGATAAAAAACTTAAATTGGTAATATCTTAAACTACTTACGTCAACTCGCTATGTGTGGTAGGGCACAGCACAGCGAATGCCATCTCGCTTACTCGCTCCGCCGTATGCTTGTTTGCCACTGTCGTGATATAAAAAAACCGGCCAAGTGCGAGTCGGACTCGCGCACCGAGGGTTCCGTAAAAACCTATAACAATTGCTATTTCTTATGATTGCGTGGACATGAAAGTTTCGTTTTGCTACAGCAGAAATATATTATAAAGCTGAGTATATGTGAATTCCAATTTAATTTAATACCTCTACGCGTTTACGAGGAAACAGGTAGTAAGTTTAAAATTAAAAAAAATATTTTATGTACGATTTTACTAAAAATTTCTACTTTTCGTAATTTTTATTTTGTCTGTGATATATGAAGTTTCTTCGTGACAAGTTTCATGTTTCTGAGTTTACGGGAAGTACCCTTTAGGTTTTGAGTTTCTTGCGGGTACTCAGCTCCAAAATATGCAACTTAAATTGCTATTTCTTTTGATTGCGTTGGTTTAAAAGTTTGGTTTTGCTACAGCTGAAAGGTATTACAGACCTGAGTATTTGATATAAATTTCAATTTAATACCTTTACGCGTTTACGAGTAAAAAGGTAGTAAGTTTAAAATTAAAAAAAATATATTTTTTGTATGATTCTACTAAAAATGTCTACTTTCCGTAATTTTTCCTTTGTCTGTGCTATATGATGTTTTTTCTTGCCAAGTTTCAAGTTTCTAAGTTTACGGGAAGTACCCTTTAGGTTTTGAGTTTCTTTGGAGTGCTGAGTTTCAAAATATGCAACTTAAATTGCTATTTCTTTTGATTGCCGTGACATAAAAGTTTGGTTTTACTACATCTAAAAGGTGCTATAGCCATGAGTATTTGACATGAATTTCATTTTAATCACTTCACGCTTTTACGAGGAAAAAGGTAGTAAGTTTAAAATTATAAATATATATTTATTGTATGATTTTACTAAAAATGTCTACTTTTTATATTTTTTCCTTTGTCTGTGCTATATGACGTTGCTTTGTGCTTAGTTTCAAGATTCTGAGTTTACGGGAAGTACCCTTTAGGTTTTGAGTTTCTCGCGAGTACTCAGTTTCAAAATATGCAACTTAAATTGGTATTTCTTTTGATTGCGTTGACATAAAGATTTGGTTTTGCTACATCTGAAAGGTACTATAGCTTTGAGTATTTGACATGAATTTCAATTTAATAACTTCACGCGTTTACGAGGAAAATGGTAGTAAGTTTAGAATTTAAAATATATTTTCTTGTGTGATTTTACTAAAAATGTCTACTTTTCGTAATTTTTCCTTTATTTGTGCTATATAAAGTTTCTTCGTGCAAAGTTTCAAGTTTCTGAGTTTACGGGAAGTACCCTTTAGGTTTTGAGTTTCTCGCGAGTACTCAGTTTCAAAATATGCAACTTAAATTGGTATTTCTTTTGATTGCGTTGACATAAAAGTTTGATTTTGCTACATCTGAAAAGTCCTATAGCCTTGAGTATTTGACATGAATTTCAACTTAATAACTTCACGCGTTTACGAGGAAAAAGGTAGTAAGTTTAAAATTATAAATATATATTTTTTGTATGATTTTACTAAAAATTTCTACATTTTATAATTTTTCCTATGTCTATGCTATATGACGTTGCTTCGTGCCAAATTTCAAGTTCCTGAGTTTACGGGAAGTACCCCGTAGGTTTTGCGAGTGCCGAAAACTATAAAATTTGCAGCATAAACGACTGTATCTTTTGATTGCGTTGGCTTCTAAGTTTGATTTTTTCACAGCTTCAAGGGACAATAGACCTGAGTATTTGATATAAATTTCAGCTTGATACCTCCACGCGTTCCTGAGAAAAATGGTCATGACAGACAGACAGACAGACAGACAGACAGACAGACAGACAGACAGACAGACAGACGGACAACAAAGTGATCCTATAAGGGTTCCGTTTTTTTTCCTTTTGAGGTACGGAACCCTAAAAATATTCCGTCTGATTCATACGAGTTAATCAAATGCGGTATTAGTAGTTAAACACTTTATTGTACAAGAAACGAAAAAATACAGCAAGAAGAAATGAGTACTATTTATTTGTTATTGAACTGAGCACTAGTAAAGCAAAGGTGTTTTTATAAGTTTAGTCTATTACTAGCTTTATGAGTTTGTTCCATTTTTCAGCCACCTTGCATTTATTTTAAGAAAAAAAAAACTTTTTTTAATATTTGCTCCTTTGACACGACCTAGGTTTGAACTTTGAACCCACGCCACGAACCCACACACGATCGAAAGGTTAACACATGACGTGTTTTAGTGTATTTGTCCGTCTATGGCATTGTTGGCAACGTAGCGCCTTAGCAGACTGGTTTATCGATTTTTGATGGCTAAAACAATTTTGTATTAAAAAAACTCATTATTAGGGTCCCAAAAATGGCAGGTCGCCCTGACACCGGAGGCAGGCAGACCCAAGAGGAACCGATCCAACCTAACATGGCCTCAGTAAAAGTTTGACGGTTTTCGAGATATTGCCAATTGAATTTTTTTTCTCGAACTTGTCCTTTTTTACATCTTAAGTACCACAATTTACTTGGATGGCTCTTGGACTATAATTTTTTTATTATTACTCCATCAAAAATAGTTAAATTTAATAATACAAGTGTCTTTATGTTGGAAACTAATGTGAGATGCGAATGAAATGCAATTGATTTTAATATAAATTATAAGCAATAACAATGATTTGGCCTTGGTTACCTGCCATGAAAAAAAAAACTAGATCGTGCATGAGAACTACTAACTAAATACTTTAGAATATTGCGTATGTTAAGCCGATTTGAAAAAGGTATAATAACTTGGTGGTTAAAAAGATAAATGGCAAGAGTTCGAACATCTTGTCAATGTCCCATTAAACTTAATTAAATGTAGGAACCGCGTAAGCCACCGCTTCTTTGTGGAAATAATGTCGTCCGCAGTTGTTTCTCATTCGTAACATGGTTACTTTATTATTTACCACCTGTACAAGAATAATCGAGTTGGAAATAATAATAATTGTTTTTCTTTTGAAAGTTAGAATACGGGTAATAGCTGATTAAAGTCTAAAAGTCATAAGAACAGATCAGACAGACAGAACAGAACGTCCCACAATATGGCTAGTTATTGAAAAAAAAATTGTATAGATCGTCGTGGTTGCATTTTATCATAGAGGATACACCCCTCTGAGTCTCCAAATTTATTTTACAAGATAAAAATGAAAAACAGTACAGCTACTAAAATAAAACGAATTTTGCCCATTTCCAACACAAACGGTTAGTATTTATTTTATTTCGTGGTTGTCAGAATTACATTAATAATTGCCTATTAATCCATTCTCCTTTCTGTTTGTTTTGCCATCAGTAGCCTAGTAAAACTGCCGCAACAAGCAATAACTTGCAGCACTGAACTCAAAAATGTGTACATAAACAACAGCTCTTCACAAAAATGTGCTACCTCACCTACGCGAGCGTCAGAGCAAGGTTCTAGTGTGTGAACACTCTCATCATGACTACCGGTCATAATACAAGTAGTTGGAGTTGGACCACTATGTTGTGTTTCAAATAGCGATGGGCAATTTCCAAACTACAAGCATAATTTATAAATTTGATTGATTTTTGATGTAGCATTCAGATTTTGATAGATCTGCTACCTGTTGTTTAGTTTTATGTATTTACATGGATTTCTTTTAAAAATGCTAGACAGGTTATCTTAAAGATGTTATTTTACTTGTTACAAAAACCACGAAGTGATTGTTTCCAATACGTATTTTTTGCAATGTTTTGAGTAACAACAAAACCCTACTGAAAAAAGCGATAAAAGTCCAATTTGAGTCTCGAACCCGCATTTGTTGTAATACAACTTTACTACGGATACAGCCCGTACCCACGGATGTCTCGGTCTTTCTAGAAGTTGACGAATTTTCCCGATTACCATCTGGAGTAGAACTTTAATATAAAATTTAATGAAATTTTCTTTTTCTATTTACTCATCGACTACAATGCTTGAATTGAGACTTTGTAGACCGAACTACTAACGCATACTTTTCGATGGAGCGCACATTTTGGTATCGTCGACAAATCTAAAATGGATTTTCATACAATATTTTGCACTCGGGTCAGATATTATCCCAGTTTTAACTCAATAGTGGGACCAGTTATAATACTGTCAATCGTAATAGCCCGTCACGAAATCCTAAGAACCCTTCTTTAAGCTTTTCTAAATTATGGGTGAATTAATCAGGTGCTTTATCAGTAAGTGCTCTCTATGGCTATGGGTCGGTTAAACGATCAATAACACTTCACATCTCGTTTGCCTACTTTGAACAAAAGGTGTTTGAACAATGACGTCCCGAAGTGTGGGTAAATTGAACCGCAACTTGCCTTTCTAAGGCAGAAGATGTAGGTCTAGATATTTAACACGTTCACAGTCCCCATACAAAATGTTTCAATTTTCTTGGACGTCCAAGTAAATTACTTCCATCACACGTCACGTCCGTGCTTCACGTTTGGGTCACTATAGAACGACCAGGTACGCACTCGGATTATTGCAATATATATTATAGAATGGTGTTTCATATCTAACTAAAATATCAGAATTGTCTTTAAGTAAGCCTTTCTTTCTAACAAATCTGTAAACGCGAATCTTCATTAATTTCAAATCGAAGGAAGGTCTTCTAAGGCCATTTTCGCGTAGCAGCACGGGATCTGGTAGCTGCCCTCAGTGACCCAAAAAGAAAATCCACCCTGTATATACAACGGTTGCATAGTATTACACGTGTCACTTGTTTCCAATATTCCATAACACCTCACTTTGATTGCACATTCTCTGATTATTTACTTTAGGTTGTAAACATTGGAAAGCGTAAATTGGGAAGCGTAGATAACCGCAAAGTAAATTTAATTGCTGTCAACAGTATAAATACTCATTAATTTTACGCATTATTATCGCTACGGCCAACCAACATCAAAAGTACCTAGGTACAGTCTACGTCAAATGCTTACACTTTTGAGCCTTATTACAAAGGAGTTAGGTGCAAAAGTGTAAACATATATTTGAGGGCGACTGTCCTTTAGGTTAAAAAAAATAAAAAATAAAATTTTAACTGTTTATTTTAAATTTAGGGTTAGTAAGTACATTGTTCTGGACTTAGTTACAATCTCTAATTTCTGAGGTTATCTTAACTAAGTAGGTTACATACACACATAATATATCTCATATCCATGTCATCCAAAACCAAAAAAAGGGTCTGGCCTGCCAATCATGTCATGCATTAAAGCCCCTACTTAATTTATACATATTTATAATTTCTTAGGTTTTACAATTGTTTTGGATCCAGGGACTAAAAGCCGTAATGATTTTCTTTTACCATGCTATATAAAAAGACGTAACTGACGAACTTTGCTTAATTTTTATCTATTTAAAGAGGCCGCAGTCAATTTGAGTATAAGTGGCATAAGTCATTTATAAGTTGGTGGAATTTTGATTTTATTTTAATTAATCATAATTCAAATTTAAATGACATGACGGTCGGCAGCCGACCGCCTGCCACACCAAGGCTACGAAAATGCTAATTATGATTATTATGATATTAACTAACGCGCATAAACTGCAATTGTTAAGATATTCTACAAGAAATACTAACTATACCCTGTAAGTACGATTGTATATTAGGATTAGGGCTGTGTTATTTTCGCTAATACAGAAAACAGAAATATACAGTCGACGTAAAAGATAAGTCTACACTTTAGCACCTTATTAAGACGTAAGGTGAAAAAGTGTTAACATATTTTTTTAAATTTCTATGGAGTTGTTTTCGATACGAGTCGTCGTGAATATTTGTAGCTGCATAAAAACAGTTATTGCTAAGTTATTATATGGGTGTGTACTGTACCTTTTTACTTTAGGCCAAAGCTGTACATAACTAAAATAACAGAATATAAATATTCCGTATAAAATAACTAGAATGAATTAGCCCCCCCCCCCCCCCCCCCCCAACGATGACGACGTGGGTGGGGCTTGAGTCGATTAACTTATAGACGAACTAACTCATAATAAAGAACAGTTAAAGGGGCAAATTCGAATCTAAATAATTGCCATTAACCGTTTCCTTTGAAAAGCAATCTTCAACAATTACGAGTTGGCTGATGGGTCTGTATTCCTATTAGAAGCTTATATCGAGCACAGGCGGGTTTTCGAGTCGAGCTCACACTGTTGCATTATCCAAATTAACTGTTTCTCTCCATACGAAACACTCCAAAATTACTCACGCGTAGACGCCTCTCAAGCAAAAATTGCTTGTGAACGTTACGGAATAGGAACAAATAGCAGCTCTGTCCTCTGGTTTGCCGCAGTATTCGATGACATGATTGCTACATTTTTGTATTAGAGCTCTTCATCAATTCATGCCCGATTTTTATTTATTCTCTGGATTCACTTTTTTATTCATGTTTATAAGTATGGACCGACGTCTACTTAATAAGCTTCTGAGATTATCTTGGGGCAATTTAAACAGATTATCGTCTAAAAATAAATAGGTTGTTTTTTTCGTTTTTTTCTGACCCTTTAGTAGCAGGGATCTTTATTACGACTAATTAGTTAATTTTGTTACAGAATGCCCGCCAGAGTTATTTATAGAAGATAACCAGACAGAATTGCCTTCTGCGCCTATAACAAGTAAGTGACTCCACGCGGAAAGTAACACCGAGTTGACTTTAAATAGTTTACATATGTACTAGTACATTGCAATAATTCATTCTGTAGACATCTTAATGAGTAGGTGACCCCTTTTTAGGGTTCCGTAGTCAACTAGAAACCCTTGTATGTTTCGTCCGTTTGTCTGTTTGTCCGGCTTAGCTCAGTGATCGTTAGCACTAGAAGCAAACATGTAGGTACAGTATGAGTATATGAATTAAGCACACTGACTACGGCGTACTTACACATGAAGAGACGTATACCTTTTTTTCGCTTCAATCCTATTGTTTGGGATGCTCTTGATTGTTATTTCGAAAAAAAAAACAAAGGTTTTTAAATCAATATTTTCGGAAATAATCGCTCCCAGAATTTAACAATACCGACATGCTCTTGGCCGGTTTTTTTCTAGTGAGTAATTTGAGATTTTAAAACGTCAACATGGCTTAGCCTTTTCATAAGATTTACATTTCCAGATAACTTAAAATATTGTTCGATAAGATTAACGGTTCTTATAACATTGAGCACAAGGAACCCGCTGGACGGGCTATCTGTGTGTGGCGAATTTTCTCTAGAAAGCGAGACGCTGGAATCGGCTAAGAGCGTAGCACGAAGCAAACAGCGGTTCGGAAAGTTCAGTTACGAGTCAAAATGCCAGTCCAGACTACATATTTTCAAGAAATCTTTCGATTAGCAACTTGTATTGTGAACGTTGCAATTTTTTTAGAATCCCAGGCATTGATGAAACAAACCAATCCTTCAGGGAAATTTAGTAGTGCGAATATTTGCATACATAAGTATATGATAAAGAAAACACTTGTTCTGTGTTTCCCGCTTATTGCTTTAAACGTTTGCCTCCTTACCACATTCTGACATAAACCGTTCGGTGCCGTCACGTGCTACAGGAGTAAGATATAAATCGCTGATTGGTGATAAAACCATGTTTTTTAAGCTAGACAAAGTTATGCATCTTAGGCAAAGTTGTAGCAGTTGACGGTATTTGTGAAGGTTTATACTTACTGAACCTCTTCAGCACGCAATCGGATGGCATATCCAATCGAGCATGGTATCTATCTAGCACTCTCTTACAGTCGGCACGTGGCGGCTTACGTGACCATTCCGTATAGCTTTACTTGATATAAATGCATATGTCACGGCCACCGAGTCAACTAAAACCTAGATATAACGTTGGTTTATTGTATCATAGAAGCAGCATCATCATTTATCAATATGTGGGAAAGCTAGTGGCTATAAAATATGATCAAGTGAGGAGAATAGCAACCTTATACATATATTTTATAAACAATGGAATTTCGTAATATAAACCTTCGCTGTTAGTTGTGAAGTCATATTAGCTACCGTTGTGCGATATAACCGTGACGTGAGGTACAAAATCTTCCAGTACCTACTTATAAATTAACTATAGTTAACTAAGTAGGTAAGTATGTATATCAACAACGACAATCTGTGCTGTGCATATCGCCGTTTGCTGCGCACCCCGCTCTTAGCTGATTCTAGTGTGTTCGAGCTTTGTTTAGGAAAGCTCTACTACGAAAAATAACCTCTGGTGGATTCGGCACCCTTTTCTTCATTAATTTTTTTCGGAATTATTTTTCATATCGAATCACTATCTCTGTTCGAGAATTTTCGCGTCCACCAATTACACGAAATTCACTTGTGTTCATAGGACTCGGCTTGTGTAGAATGCGTAGGCGGATTCATCGCCAAAGCTGGCGTTAATCCACGCGAACTGGTTGTGGTTCTAGGAATGACGTAAGTCGCGCTAAAATACCCTCGAGCATAAAGCCGTAGGCGTTCCAACGTGCGAATGCGGGTTTTGCGATCTCGAATACTGTAGAATATTTATACTTATGATAAAATATATTCAAGCGAAGGACAATAAATATCGTCATCGAATTATCTTCGTGATAAAAAATTAAGTTTTAATTCATATTGCGTATAAATTTTATTGTCCCGTCATGGATTAGATGCTTAAAGAGTATTGGGTCCTGTCACATGCAAAACATCCTTGAATTTGCCCTACTCTTGGTCTTACACATATTCTGTATTCTTATTACAGATATTTTTATGGTGTCTTTTCATACAGCAGCATACCAGCAACTTACCTACATCGCATTCGTATTTTGCTTTGGGTATATCTCCAATATCTTCTACCTACCTACATAATTTTTCCTCTCCACGTGCATAAGAGACATGAGTAGGGTGCTAGGTTGACACAGAAACGTGCTGCAACTGAAATAGAAAGGTTTATTTTTGTTTACATGTTTATCTTTTTCCGATCAGGCGAAGAAAGTGACACGGGGGATGCAGAAGGGCGCCAATCATCCGAGAACTCGCCGTCGAGGCAGCGGCGGGGAGGCATTCTGAAAGGCGGCCGCCTCTGGAAATCGCTAGACAATGACAAGGATATTATTGAGCAGGTGATTTCTATCTCCGCCCGCTTTATTTATCACGGAAGGTAAACGTTTCATAAAACTTGGCTTGAGGAGATTAAAACATTTTCGATCGCGACTTTGGCATGATGTTAATTATTAGATTCATTACAACCATCAATAATTAATGTCATCAATTTCTATTGTGCGTGTGACAGCTATCATCCCGGAAAAATGTTATGTTGATGATATTAATTATTTCTACTGAGATGAAATGTGGGAAAAACTGAAGAACTATCCTATAAGTCATGTTTTATCGATATTAATTTTTAGGACTGGGTTTCATTCACAAAAATTCATTATAGTAAATAGTTACAACCGCATAATAAATATATTTCTTCTCTTTGAATTAAAGAAACTATGTGTACACACTACATTGTTGACACACAGTGTAAGCTTGCACAATCTCGTTTGATTTTACTGCAACAGAAACGAATGGCCGATTTAGGTACATATTTACCTAGTGGTGAAATAGGAACCTATACGAAATATAACTTCCGGTTTAAGATGTGTACATACAGTCAGCATCAATAGTATCTTTCTACACGAAGGCCGCAAAAATATCTGACATGCTTTTATTTGTAGAGCCGTGTCACATAGTACCTCGACAAATTTTATTATAAGATGGCATAATAATAGAATTATAAATTTATCATCATTTTGAATGTTTCGTGTATTGACACAGAATGAAGATCAGCGCTCAACCACCACGGCAAGTGACGAGGACGGATCATTCACACCGCGCTCAGTGCGTTTCGTTGAACGATCAAAGGAGCCGAGTGAAGACGACCCTTCACATAAGAATGAGCTCTCCGCTCGGACGTCCTTGTCAGATAGTGAAACCAACTCCCAAAAGGACCATGCAAATAATACTCAGAGGTAAGAACATAACATATTACAGAATATGACAAAGACCAAGCCCTGTTTCACTTACTTTTTTGCAATGCCATAAAGAACAATAAAATTGTGCGCAGTATTTAACATTGACAGATGGTTTGGTGTAACCGATTATAAGTAATACTTCTAATAATAATAATCTGTTTAGCCCTGTTTATAATAGGTACAGTCAGCAGGAAAAGTAGCTAAGCGGGTAGGGTGTTCAAAATGAGCTGGACACGACTTTATTGTTAAGGGTCATTTAATTTAAACCGACCAGCTTAGCTACTTCTGCTGCTGACTGTACATTTCCCATCTCGTGTCGTGGGTGCCTTTATTGTTGCCTTTTATAATATGTGTCATTATTCCGAACGGGGAGCATGTTGTACAAATCTGTTTCTTCACAGGATTGAAACGCCGCTGTTAGTTTCAACTCAAACGCCAAAGCCCAACTCCGCCGTGCAGCAACTTTTCAATAGCAGTAGGCCGCCGCCCCCAGCCATCGAGCCACAGCTAGTTACCTCGGAAACTCTAAGGTGAGAACTTTCTTTTACGCGACTGCTATGCGAATGTTATGCCGAGTCTAACTTATAAATATTAGGAGCCTGTAATGTCCCACAGCTGGGCAAAGGTTCTGTGCAGCGTCCGGCCATTCCTTTAAAAGGGAGTCTAATTCATCTCGTATAATATAAGTAACATACGAGTATAAGTAATGAATAATATATATGAGTATTATGATTTCACCCACTTTTTCTTGTTTTTTGTACAGGTTCCACGAAAACCTATCATTATACCATATTTAGCCAATGTTAAGTTTGCTCGTAGAGAATGCCTACGTAAAGTTGGTCATTTGGTAAATAGGTTTTGATGGCTAGCTAGTAAAATGGTAGTTGAACTGTACAAATAGCCACGAAAACTACCAAGTGATGTTGGCCAAATAACGTAAAACGCATTACAAAATTAATTCTCCGTTAGATGCACACTTAACTCGATTGCGTAATGAACTACCATTAGTTAATTAAAAATAAGAATAGCATGCGTACTTAACAAAGGATAGATTACATATGTTATTAATGGACAAAATTCATAAAGAAATAAATAAGAGAAATGTACCCTACTTATCCCTAGAAATATACTAGGAGTTACATGTATGCAAAGTAAATTCCAATTTAAACATGCCTTTCCTTACTATAAGTAATTTAATATATTTGTCTGAGTATTAAAAACGAAATTCATGGATTTATTTATTGTATCCGTTTGTTATTCTTAATGTTACGTCATCGATATCAATTTTCCACTTTGACTTGCTTTTGTCAAGACAACTTCTGAGTCTAGTAAAAATAATTGAGAGTTTTCTCAGTCCATTACGTTTAATATATGTACCTACATGTAACGTCAAATGGACAAAACCGAACTGTTGGCGGTTAGAACGTTTGGCCTTTACGTTGTCGAATTAAGGTAATTAATTCAATTAGCATTGAGACATATCACCTCGAAACCGCCTGCTGGGCACCGCGACCTATCCTGACTATTACAGGCAAATGCAATCACGATCGGGATAGTTTACACGTCACTCAGTTACAGATCAATTAAATATGAGCCTACCTGAATGCAGGTGCCTATAGATAAAGAGACATTCCTATAACATTAAAGTATGATAGCGTGACCACTCATTTCAATACGGAAATAACCCAAACTAATGTTTTTTAGCACTGGTATTTCATTTACAGCATTTTTTCGCGTTTATTTTCATCACATCAGTGATAAAAATAATTGTGGACCCTTAATAGTAGTGTGGAAACTATAAGATTTATCTCAATGGTGCGGCTTGCGCGGCGCGGGTGTTAGCGAATTTTCGCATTTGTATTCATAACACGAAGCATGTACGAGTGTGTATTGACTGGCTAACCTAATCGGATTTGAAGTCAATCACCTCACATGCAGCTTATTAAATCAACTCAAATGTGTGTAACACTCAGGGTGCATTGAAATGCAAAAACATATATTGTTTATTTATTTATTTCGAATATGCACACGAGCTCTTGCATAGTAATTAATTGAGTTAACGTTGTTGTATGAAATGGAATATACATGGAAATATAAATATACATGTACCTACATGGAACAAATATTCACGTATAAATTTCGAGTAGTTGAAAGAGTTCTTCAAATTTTAGCGCTTTCGTAAAGTGGTAGAAGGTATCTTGTGTTCACTTTCCGTCTTTTTTACAACTATTTAAGCAAAGTTGCGAAGCTGAGCGTTTGTTACATTTGTTGCTCTGAGGTGGGCAACGACTTTGTCTTAGGTTTAAGACTAAGGTATACCTATACCGGTTTTTATAGTATAAATAAACCGGTATATTTCATAGGTATTAAATAGAACCCGGGTTTCATTCCCTAGTATTTATATAAATATTACGCCAAGAGTATTCTAAAAATATTCGCGTCGAATCCCTTTTATTAATAATAGTGTGTTGAACTCAGTAACATGTCTAATGTTTGATGTTATTTTGCGTTGAGGTCTGTTTTCGGATTTCGGATACTAGTCTTACTTGCTACGCGCTACGGCGTAGCCATAGAAATCTGAATTATAAAGAGAAGTGGTTTGACAGCTGCAAGCTTGTCTCTGAATCTTGATCGAGGCGATCAAGAAACGTGATCATATATTGTCAGTTGCATGACAACCAATATGGTATAAATAGCAAAATAAAATGCCGATTTGTGCCATAATTACGTGTAAAAACCGCAGTACGACTGTGAATTTGCGAAACTGTGACGTTAGTTATCACTGGTAGGACTAATCACAATTTATTTAAATAAAGATAAGAGCGAAAAATATTAAAATACGTTTTCCATTGCTTGGCATTCAAATGACATCGATTGCTTGTTTTGTGTACATTCCCCTTTGATGTTATCGAGGCTACCACGCAATGGACAATAAACATGTGGAATATGACAGTACTCGCAAAATTGAAATAACGTGTCAAAATATTGTCAGTGATTAACGAAATAGAGCTGCGAATAAGTCGATATGTTTAATTGTAATGTATCGATATTTTGGTGTACTAAAATAAGATATATGTAATTGTGACCATTTCAAGTCAAAGGTACAATCATTGTCAGTTGTTAATAAAGTTTATTTCTAAATGAACTTTTAAGACATTAACGCCTTATTGACAACCGATAATTATGTAAGTACCTTTGACTTGAAAACGTCACAATTATGTACGAATACGTAATTGATTTTAAATCACTTCACGTGTCGTTTTCGTGACTATAGTATTTGTTGGTCACATTTTTTATGCTTTCTACCGGATGAGACCATATAATTTAGATACATTTTTGCGATTAGATGATATTTTACGATTAATAGGTTGTCAGACACAGGTAGAATAAATATGATAATTACTTAAATCAGTGAAGACAGTGCTAACAAGGAAAAGAGTTAGCATTATACATTCTGCAGGGGACTTCAGTTTTGAAGTTTAGGTAAAAATTTAAAATATGTAGTCAGATGTACATAATTAATGAGTAAATTCACCGGGGTGTGATTTTCATTAAATATAAAATAATACTAACCTTAGATCCTACACGAAGGCCGCAAATATATGTGACACGCTCTTATTTGTAGGTCTTCGTGTAGGAAGATACTATTGGTGCTGACTGTACCTACCTACTCAATTAATTTCAAAGTAAAGAAGATTTGTTATATTGTAATTTTTTTATAAGATTAGTGAAAATTGTCGTTTGACACACTAGCGGATATGTTTTTTTTTTACCATTTTCACTCGTCTTCGGTCTCGACATCTCAGGACTTGTGAAGTAAAGATAAAATGTCATGCTCTACATACTTAACTTAACTACTACTACTACTAGACGAGATACGTACTGTACGTATGTTTAAGAAGTAAGTAAGAATACAAACATGATGTAGGAAAGAAACAAAGTAGGTACAAAGGCGAACTTATCGATTCTAGTTAAGCTTAGTAGGAGATAGTTTCAAAGTCGAAGTAAGTCTATAAAATTTGGTATCGATAGAAAATATTTTTGCACTTCCCATCTCTATCGAATGAATGAATGGAAGAATGAAGGTTTGAATGTTTGTCAAATTTCCATTTAAAGTAAAAAGTCGTATGTGTTAAAAATATCGTACGAAGATATGACTTTTTGGCTCAAGGAGGTACGAACACAAACACGGAAGCGTTCGTTGACATGGTTATTGTGTAATTATAATCCATGTATCTTGTATGTGCACCAACCACAGTATAAGAATCCACGTAGGGGACTTGATCTATGTGTGTGTAACCCTAATACATACAATATTATATATGTAGATGAAATGCACACATGTTCGACCGTGGCGACACTGGTTTCGGTACTAAATCGCGATGAGACCGTGTCTCTTTATTCCTAAGTCAGTGGGCGTAGCACTTCGTAGACAAATTTGGCTTCGGTAGAAAAATATATCTCGGTCTTGTATAGGTAAGTATAGAGTGACACTTAAAATTATTGGTTAAAATCGCAGAGCTTGGGATGCCGGCGTCAGGCCAAAGACAGAAGAAGCAGCCGTTCGTCGGGTAGCCGAAAGAAATGCCTTGCGCTGCTCCCTACTACGAAGCGAAGCCAGGAAGAAACAACAGCCGAAGGTATTTAACGCGATTCCATGAAGCGATCTATTTTATTGAACTGACATTAAAGAACAATAACAGACATTTTGATAAAATAATCATATAACTTCACAGGAAAAGGAAAACAACTTATATAATATTGTACAGTCAGCATCAAAAGTAACTACGCAAATGAAGGTGTCAAAAGTCCTTATTGCCTTTAAATAAAGACTTTTGACGCCTTCATTTACGTAGTTACTTTTGATGCTGACTGTACTACCTACTATAGCTTCAGGGGGTTTACCAAGACTTGATAGGCATGACAACATAATTATACGAAGATAGGTAGTCTGTTCTGTTTATAAGGAACTTTGTTTATTAACTACTCTTGGGCGTATTTCTTGGTATTATTAAATACTGCGCGGCCTACGAAATGTAATTAAAGGTAGGAATTAGCGCGTAGGTGTTTATCGAAAGTCCTATTTAATTAAAATACCACAAGTACAGTCGACGTCAAAAATATGTTACAGTTTTCCACCTTATTACAACGGAGTAAGGTGCAAAAGTGTAAACATATCTTTGAAGTCGACTTTTCCTGCTGACATTTAATAAAAAGGTATTTTAATACCTAGGTAGTGTATTTGTGGAATTTAGAACTGAAAGTAATTTTCAGCCTGACACATAATTTTCTTTTTTAATACAGTTACTCAAAAAAGTGCTTTTCTTGTAGTGGTTTAGCGTGCGGAAAGTTTTGATATCGCGCACTAGTGCTTTTTACTTTTCCAGCCAATCACAGCTAATGACAGTGACAGACAGCCAATCACAGCGCCGCACCGCACCGCGCGGAGCGTTCGAATACATGTACTAAAGTAACATCAAAGTGAATAATTGACAATTTTATAATTTTTTCGCAACTGTATTAAAAAACGTCGTTCGATACTCGTGCGTAATTTCCGCACTAATATCGAAATATACTATTAATAGATAGCAATTGTCTCATTATTCTGCCCGTTATAGCAAGAGACAACATCACTAGCCGAGAGAATAAGACTCCTGACATGCGACGTGGAAGACGAGGGCGAAGAGCAGCGCTCCTCACCGGCCGGCGCCGCGGCCGACAAGTACTGCAGCGGCAGCGACAAGTCGAGCGACAAGTCGTACAACAGCGTCGATAGAAACAACGAGAAGGCGTTCGGCAGCGCGTCGTCGAGCAGCTCGTCGTCGACGCTGTCGGTGACGCCCGCCTCGGGCCGCCAGCTGCCCCCCGACTTGGGAGATGTGCACCAGGAACCACAAAAGGTGACCTAATTTACTTTGTCTATACAAGTCGTAGAATAGCGTGGACCGGCAGAAATCCATCTCGAAAACGCGCTCTTTATCCCTTGAAAGTGGTGCGGAAAAACGCGTTTTATCCACGTGTGAGGAAAGTAATTTGGTACAAGTTTTGACTGGTTTTTACACGTTATCTGGCAGGAACGACTTCAAAGAGACGATTTTGAATTATATGATTTTCTAAGCATTAATTTACCTTCCGTTTTTTACATTTTATAGTTTATAATTTTCCTGTGGTGGTATGGGGATATTTTTTGTATTATATTCGGCAGCGAAGTTTGTTCAAGCTCTCTTGCCTTGAGGCCCTCGCATGGTCAAGATTCCATCATTCGAACCACTCGCTACGCTCGTGGCTCAATCATCTAAGAAATTTTCAACTGTCTAACTATCACGGTTGATGAGATACAGCCTCGTGACAGACAAAAATAACAAAAAACGGCAAAATTAACATGTCTATTGTTTGGGAGCCCCTTTTACATATTTATTTTATTGTGTTTTTTTTGTATTTTTTGTTATAGCAGCAACAGAAACATATATTATGTGTAGAAACATATGTTAAAATTTCAGGCGTCTAGCTATCACGGTTCATGAGATCAGTGATGTCACGAATATTCTCATTCGTATAATGCGAATGTTCGCATCATTTTGGAAATTCGTATCAACATTCGCATTGCATGTTTTGACCGCGCTGACCCGGCCGACGGTGACGGTATCACTTGACTCCTTTTGATCAATAATATAGGACCCCATCACATATCATGTTCTGTATTTATGAAGTATGGAAGCATAAAATTGATAAGCAAGATTAGCTTTTTTTAATCTACTCCGTAAAATTCGTATTCGCATTCGGACATTCGCATCCTGAATATTCGCATTCGCATTCGTGAATGTGAGAAAAACGACATTCGTGAGTCGTGACACCCCTGCATGAGATACAGACGGAAAGACAGACAGACAGACGGACGGACGTTCAGGGGAGCCTTAGTAATAGGGTCCCGTTTCACTTTAACATGCTGGCGGGTGTGTAGGGTTATTCCTGCTCATGTCTCCTCAATCACCCTGTAATACTTATAAGTTATTTATAATTAAAATAATAAGGGACAATCAAGTATCCAATTAACTTTAGTCAATTTAAATCTGTCGATGAATACACAATGACATTAATCAGAATTTGTTTACGAGCCGGCAGTGACGGTTAATTATAACGTGCCTGAAATATTACGTCCTTTGCGGTCTACTGCTAATGCAGACAATTTAACTTGTTCGGCAATTGTATTGTTTTTACTTTTTGGTACAGGCTACACTGAGAGAAATTTGCTTTGTGAGTCTAACAAATTCGACTTGTTGCGTGTTTATCAGCAAGGTTAAACTTGTAAAAGATATTGGATTGATCGAGTTGTTGATTTAAATAACACTTAAACTAAAATGACAAGTAACTTGTAGAATGAACTAATTAAACTTAACAAAATCGAACTTGTAGTTTTAACCAGAGCTTGTAGGCGCTATTTTAAAATGAGAGTGGTTGAGCGAACGTGAATTCTGGTTGTTTTTTCTCTCAGTGTACAATTCCTTTATTTAACGTAAAATGAAGTTACAATTTAAGTACACATTGACCAACAACAAGAACAAGACACTGCTGAGGTAGACGGGCTGGGTAGGGCAGCACCGTCGATGAAACTGAAGAAGTGTTGGTGGGTTTGAATCTGTGCCGTGTCCCACGCCAAAATTAAAAAGGTGGGTTGCTAAGCTCTTCCAAATTTAGAAGAGGGGCCAGAGTTCTTTGTCTTTTACGCAAAACCTAGCGAGATGAACTATCAACAAGGAACCGTCATATTGTGAAACGTAACGCTTCTCGCGCTAATTGGTCCGTCGTAAGTTTATAATGTAAAGAAAAATAATCTGTTAAATTGTAAGCAGTACGTTACGGTTCACAATCTTTAGATAGTTTATAATCTCGCTAGTTACATTATAAACTAACGGTATTTACAATTTTACGGTGTCATATACACCGTGTTTTTTTATTTCCTCTAATTTTAGTATATGGTTAGGTACGATTAAAAAAACAAATTGACATAATTAGTTAAAAATATAAATCAAATATGTAGATTTTTCCTTTAATAATTGTTATATAGGTCACTAATGTAACTAGGGTATTAGGGTGTTATGGTTAACTCAACCAAATAATTGAAAATTATGACATGTAAATGTAATTTCGAACATTACAATACCCCGAGATACAAAGGAAGCTTATTTTATTAACGTGACGCACGTGAATCATTTTTATTGCGGTGTCTCAGAGTAAAAAAAAACAATTTATGTAGGTTTACGCAATCCGAAAGGCAAACATTAACTATCAATTATCTCAGAACAAGAGCTAATTAGGACACGGGTGTCTTTGAGAAATATCTTAATTTAAGCTCAGGAATTTACCCTTGTAATTAAAGGAAATAAAAAAACACGGTGTATAACGAGTAAATTGTCCACATTTAATTTCGGCTTGCGTTTACTGATAGGTACAGTAACTTTAAATAATATCTTACACAAAAACTGCCGCAAACACATGTAACACATTTAATACTCATGTTAATACTCCGTTATGAAAAGTAGCCGTAATATTAATGACCATGTTATACGTCTTAATGGCTCTACAACTAAGATCGTATCATATGTTTGAGTGCTTCATGATGCAAGATACTCGTAAGTAATGCTACAGTGACTATACAGTGTACCTATTAATCAACGTATACCGAAATTATAAGTTGCCAATTTACTAGTTTTGATTTAATCTTTAGTCTTTTTCTACACTCTTTTGTTTCTTCTAGAGTTCCTAGAATTGCGGACAAACAGAAAAACATTTCGAACAAAAAAATTCAAACGATTCTCAACAAAGCCCACGAAAAACATCAATAGTCTATATAAACAAGGCTAAATTGTGGAAATGAAAAATGTCTTTTGTACTTAGGAGTTTTTAGTACCTATTTTAGGGCAACAATTCCAACGTTAGCTTGTGACAAGGAAAAACGACGATAGCGCTTTCTCGGCCAAATTTACTAAAAGTTCCATAACGTTCGATCATGTTATGGTTATTACCTCGTCCGATCCTGCCTATGGTTTATGTGCATTAACACAAATCACTTCTGTACAGCCAAGACCGGAACCCCGAAGACAGTTTCTTTCGACGCTAGCGCCGCTGACGGCGTGCGTGGGCAGCGCGGCGCACCACGAAGGCTTCTACTACGTGCCGCCCGGCGAGCGGACCTCGGCCTCCACCAACATCGACCTGCAGGAGCACAGCGACGCCCCCGCGCCCGATGTCGTCGCGGGGACCCCGGGTATGACCAACTGACCACACAGTAGATGATGTGACGTAACTAGCAAGACTAATACATATAGCTACATTTGCTATCCATGTTCAAAAGTCTGTAAAATTATCTATAAAAGCATGGACATTTCTTAGTATTGAAACATTTAAATAACCCATCATTAGGTGCCGGCGACGGTGACGACGGACTGGCGGCGTTCGCGCGTGCAGCCGGGCCTCGCACCGAGCGTCTGCGGCAGCGCTACGGCCACGAGTCGCAGCCGGCCAGCAGCGACGACGAGCACGACGACTACGGTAAGCTATGATGCGAGGACAACGAACTTGTGGTCTGTGGTGGTGGCGACGAACTGGCGGCATTCACGCGCGCAGCCGGGCCTCGCACCGAGCGTCTGGCTTCCGGGTGGAGACACATCTAACAATTAAGAAAATATTAGACAAAAACTTTCCATCAAAATTCTCTCAAGGAGCGTCCCTTAAGCTATCGCCTAAAACCTTTCATTAAAGGGCGTAAGCGTCCAGATTATGATATTCAATGTTTGGGGTCTCTCTGGAAATTACTGAACGCTTCATTATACGTGACACGCACTTGTTTATGAATGTGTTGACATGCTGCCGACAGGTTTTCACCGACGGCCCGCAGTCCGCGGCATCGCCATCAAGCAGCAGCTGGGCGCATCCGAGGACATCCTGCAGCAGATGCAGAACGATCTACAGCCGTCGCCGGGCGCCGCGCCCGCAGCCTCCACGCCCGCGCCCGCGCACGCCTGCCAGCGCGCCAACTCCAACTACTCCTGGCCGTACTACTCCGAGGCCAACCTCAACTCGAGGCCTCAGAGCAGGGCCAGTGCCACGTCCAATTGGTAAGCGATTGTGACTTGAGAGCATCATCGTAGCATTCAAAACTATTCCGGAACCAAGCTCAACTCGAGGCCGCAGAGCAGTGCCAGTGCTACGTCCAAATTGGTAAGTGATTGAGAGTATTATCGTTGCACTTGAACCTACTCGTACTTCTGGCCGTACTTACTACGAGCCGTACTTCACTAGGGCCGGGCCACAAAAGCCGGGTATCAAACTTCTGCAACTTGCACATGCGGCATGTGGCGGCGGTGTGATAACCGCGTAAGTCGTGGAAATAGTCAAACATCAGACAGGATATCGATTAGTACCATGTTGGCTTGTGAACGACCAAATCAAGGAAACAGTAGGTATTATTAGTATTTAGTGCCCCTCTGCAAAAAGTACCCCTCATTTTTTGGAGGCGCCATACTGTGATGTGATAAATTCATATAACCTCAGGAATTCGTAGTTAAAATCTCTCGCAATCCTCACGGGCACCATGTATATATAATAAATAAATAAATAGCGCCTCGATGTGTGGTGCAAGAGTGCGTCCGACAAGTACAAAATAACGGGATTTCGCTTGACGTGTAAGTTGCACTATAAACATGTTATACAACTACATATAACGATTTATTTTGCATTGAATAATTGTATTCCCGTTTTTTTAAACACGTACCTAATACTTACTTAAATAAAATAGTGTACGTGATGGAATCCGATCAAATAAAAGCGCGTGAAAGAAAGATAAAATACATGTTTGGATGTTTATTAAAATGAGTGAGATATTTTTCCAGATTTCCGACCAACCTCAATATAAAATCTAATCGAGAATCACGAGTAATATGTTCATTACATTTCGTCAGCGACGATATTTAGATAACGATCAAAGGAAAGATCAATTTGAAATAAGATCAATGCAATTGCAAAGTGGTACGTGTATAAACCATGAGGCTTGACATATAACATGTTATTTAAGTCGAGAAAAACTTAGACTAACCACATATTGCGTTATATTTAAAGCCGAGGAACAGGGTGAAGGGACTGCCAGGGGAATATCAGGACCAAGTTTGGGATCTTTTTATTGGGATGCTTTTACTGAGGAAGACTGTAAAATTATTGTTCATGTCTCTTGTTGACAGCACATACAACTCTGCAACCAACCGAACATTATTATGCGTCGATAAAATTCTTACTCCGACATTTTCAAATTTTGCGATAATATTATGTTATCAGGTCGCAAAAGTCTTCCGACTACGTATCGGGCCGGCAGTGCGGCGGTACGCCGGTGCCGCACGGCGACGCGTGCTACGCGCCGTCACCGGGCGCCACGTACGCGCACTACCAGCACCGCCCGCAGGATGCCGTCTACAAGAACTGCTCGCTCTACGCCAATATCGGGTACGTTCCGAATCTCGCTCGTGCGACTACGAGTGTGTCGGCCCGGCAGTGCAGCAGCACGGTATGCATTGCGTGAGAATACGATAAAAAAAATTCTACTCGTCGACTTTAATCTGTGTATTAGGGCTTTATACACTGAACTAAATTCCGGGAACATTAAATAGATTATAAGACCACGCGCCACTAAACTAGAATAAATTTGAAAAAAGAATTTCACAATTTTTTCATCTCGGTAAACTGTGGAGACGCGATGTTTCTAACAGTCTGTCAAATTTTCTTCTACTTAAACTCGGTTCTACGTTGTGATTGGATTATAAAAAGACCAGGACTTGGAAGGAAGTTTATTCTCAGTCTATTCTAGCCGTCTCTTTCTACTACCGACACAATCATACGTCTATCTCTTTTCGGTGGTGTCTGTAGCAACGAATAGGCTATGATTTGCCTATATACAAATACTTCCGGTTTCAAAAATAATGTTTGACGTCTGATTAGGAAAAATTTTGAAATAATAAAATTAAAGATAATTATTCGCCGAACTCAATTCTTAATTAATACTCGTAGAAAAAGTATTGTATACAATAGTGACATAATCAAGCTTTTCAATCTCGTACCTTAATTAGGCCACTTAGCAAGGTCGTGGCCTAAATACGGTACTCGACTGAGAAGCTCTTGATTATCTCACGATTGTATAAAATACTGTAATAAGTTTGCAACAAGTTTTCAAATGGCTGTTAAACGGCTTCCAGGCGCAGCTATACGATAGAATGAGATCGCGACTTGAACTCGCGATTTACTTGCAAATGAGTTGACCAATATAACAAGACCCTTACGCGCCTTTTAGCTCTATAACTTCTTGGTTAATTCTGCTCATAAACGAACTCTCGAGTAAAGAGAATCTCTGCTACAACATTACCAAATTTCATAAAGATCAGAAAAACGATACTAAAGTTATCTCAAAACAACAATTCAAAATAAAAAAATCATCGAAATGCACAGACGTCTAGGTAGCCAGCTAACAGTTCCGTTGTATCCGAAGTTGTTTGTAAGAACTTCGCTTACGCTCGGCTCGTTCGATAAATGTCCATCTATAGAGGGATAATTGTTATTTAAAGTTTAAAATTATTATAAAATATTTCCTTTGCCCACTGCGAACTACCTAAGTAATCTCTATTAGGGATGTCACGAATATTCGCATTCGTATAATGCGAATATTCGCATCATTTTTGACATTCATATCAACATTCGCATTCGAACATATTTTCTGAATGCGAATGTGGGCAGAACGCATTCTTTTTTGAACGCACTGACCCAGCCGATGGTCATATGCTTGCTCATACACAGGAAGTGAAAACGACGGTATCACTTGTCTCCTTTTGATCAATAATATAGGACTCCATCACATATCATGTTCTGTATTTATGAACTATGGAAGCATAAAAATTATGAGCTAGATTAACTTTTTTTAATATACTTCGTAACATTCGTATTCGCATTCGCATTCGGACATTCGTATCCTGAATATTCGCATTCGCATTCGCGAATGTGAGAAAAACGACATTCGTGACATCCCTGATCTCTATTTCCGCTAACCCATGTCCTATTTGTCTCCAGCTGTTCCGACAGCAGCCAAGAGCTGTACAGCTCTCAAACGAGCTCGGAGCAGACGTCGCCGGTGCGCGCCCGGTGCCGCCGGCCGGAGTCACCGCCGCCCATCCGCAACCACCACCAGCTGCTGTACGTGCCCTACAGCAGCCACTACCACTACCAGCACGACTACACGGCGCACTGGGCCAATGATTGTGAGCTCATTTGTGAATCTAAAGTTTTGACCGCCTTGATCGATACTGCTCAACCAAACCCAACCAAATTTCAATTTCACCAAAGAGCAAAATTATCGCGGAAGAACTATTCAAAATCAAAAAGTCATCGAAATGCACAGACTTCGAACGAAGAGTGGGTTTAAGAGGGCTGTCAAGTCGGCTGCGTCGGAAACCGGTTTCTAGTGCTGAAATACGGTAATTTACTAATTTAGGCTCTCCGATACATATCGCACATGTGACTTAAACCGTGATCTTTTATACTAGTATGTTTTTGCGATTATTATTAAGTATATTAGTGTATTTGTGACGTTTTCAAATAAAAAAGTACCTAATTGTTGATAAGATTTATTTCTAAATAATTTTTTGTGACAATAGCGCTTTATAACCCGCCAATGAGTTCCCATTTACTTTAAAATGTCACATTTAGTGTTCTATACAGTAATGAATGGTCGTTCGACGGTTGTTCCAGACTCGCGCATGCACTCGTACTACCAGCAGCAGCGGGGCGGCGCGAGCACGCCGCAGCCGGCGCCCGCGCAGCCGCAGCGCGCGCAGTACACGCACGCCCTGCAACTGCAGGTATACATGCGTGTGATTACACTCACTAGGGAATTGGTCTGCCTGCAAATTCGAGACTCGGCATCACTCGGCAGGGTACTATGAAAGTTACAAAGTAAAAAGTTAAACTTTTGACGGTGACAGACGGTTCGGTGCAACCGACCCTTAGGACAAGTTGCACCAAGCTCTTTTGACGGACTCATCAGCATCACCCGGCAGAGTAGGCATTACGAACATTTCCATACAATAAAAGTTTGCGAACGTTATAAAGGCGGCAAACGGTTCGGTGCAACCGACCCTTAATCTCATCATTCTGATCGGCACGAGAATTCGGTCAAGATCTCGATGGTCTGACTGACGAATTCTCGTGGACTAACCTGGACTTAAAATTTTCACACGGGATCTAGAATTGTCGATCGGTTATCAGGTCTGACCTTTGTGGAGTTTATCAGTTCCTGTATTAACACAGTTAAGTACCTTGGTACATTGACAACGTTGTATGTTGCAGACACTAATACCGGCCCCGGCGCGGTACAGGCCGGTGCCGGCGCCGCAGCCGGGCGGCGGTAAACAGATGATATGCTACTCGGAAAAGGTACGAAACCGTTTCCATCTTGTCCTTGAGATATATTTTTAATACTAACTGCTTTATTTTTTTTATCTATGACAATTTAAAAAAGTACATCGAGTAATTTGCAAAATTATTGCAAGGAAAACACGCTAACCTTTTTTTGTTGATGCACCAAAAGCCTGGCCAAATAGTATTTAACAGGCTCAGCTATCTAAATAACCACAATGCCTTATTGAACTAGGTGGCAGCACCACTGTACCAGCAAGCACCGGGTTCGCCGTCGCGGGCCGCGCGCGGCGCCCCCGAGGGCGCCCCGGCGGGCGCCGCTGCGGCCGCCACCTCGCCGATGGCGCCCCCCTCTAACCCGGTCTACTACGCAATGAACGTCTGACGGGGGGACTAGGCAAGTTCACACAGCACAATGAACTTCTATTGTTTTATTACATAATTCTTATGACCACCTTCGGTCTCCATTATCAGATCAACTCGATGGTACCAAAATATTTTATTTTCATGCGAGTGGAGATGGCACGTTCTCGAGAACAGTCTTCGTTTACTAATGGGAAATATTATTCCCCTCCAAAACGGGAAACGTTCTCGAGATTACTCGATAATGGCGCAACATTACATCCTAGTTACGCAGCTATGCTAAATTTCGGCTCAATTGGACAGCAGAAACACCTACCGTTACCTAAACAACAAACTAACTGAGAAACACTGTGAGTTACTAAATAAAAGCGTGTAGAGAACCGTACTCACTACCTATAGGTACAGTTGTAATAAATTAACTTATGTATAACATTGAATGTTATTTTCCAGGTGAAAATCGTGGTGGGCCCTACAGGCGATGTCCGAATCAGCGTCCAGCCGCCGACTAATACAGTCGAATCTGAAAAGACCGCCTCTTGCAGCATGGAATGTCCGTGAAGGGGCATGCTTCACTTTGATCCTGGCTCGGCCCCGAGCGGCCACAGAAACTCGCGGTTCAGATGCCCTTTACATTGTTAAATACTAATATTTCGTACAGACGTATGTGTACTCATGCAGAAACTGATTTCTGAATCTTGTTAAAAATGGAACCAACGAATACGTACAAATACTAACTCAGCCTACAATAGATTTCAACAATGTCTGTTATAATAGGGTGTGTTAATTAGATAAGCATCATCGTTGACAAGGCCGACAATAATGTTTAGACTTATAATTGTTTCAATAGTTCCATACATAAGAACTGACACTGCCACTAGTCATCCGAAACTACATAGCGATAGTTGGGTATCCACCAAATGATCCAAATTTTGTATAGTGCTCTGCGATCCACGAATATTGAGCACTGCCAGAACTCCGCACATAGATCGTTGGTGTCTACATATGTATAGCCATACGCAATTACGCATGCGTATAGCACTGATGTAACCCAATGAGCATTCGGTAGATAACCAGCTATGGCTTGGCGAAATTGGGCGAAAAAAATAGTAAGAATAATTCGTGTAGTATCCTGATACCAGCAGGTAACTTGATAAACACTAAAGTTTCCCAGACATGGCGGAGGTGAAACGCCCTTTTTCAGTTTTTCAGTTTCGACACGGCAGAACCACACGAATTATTTTTCTGATATATAACTTTCAACTAAATAGGTACTTATTATATAATTAACTCACGTTCACACAACTCTATTACTCGCCGTTGCTTTAAACTTATCACAATTATATATTTTTAAATTTTTTTTAGGATTCCGTACTTTCGTAAATTTATTTGCTAATACCACATTAATTTCCGATCATTTACTGACTTCAGTCATGTACATTTTATGAATCCGTAGGTATTTGAAGAAAAGTTGAACGAAAACTTAAAAGGGGGAATGTGATGCAATTGCCTAATTCGTAATCTAGAGGAAAACTATCTATTAAAACTATAATAGCTCATTTGCCCAAAAAGGAAACCTTTTTCAATTCAATCAGTGACCGTCAACGTTTAAGGTAAAATACATATTTATACAATACATATTATTGTGGACTGGAAGATTAGATCACAATCTAGCCTATAACGCAGCTAAGTATCTTTTCATCTTAGGAAGAAAAGTAGGTGCGTATAATTTAAATAAACTGAGCTATTATAATGATAGCTAGTAGAAGCATTCCACCCTATAACTGTAAGCATTGAACTAAAATATATTCTAATACCAACAGATCAACATTCTTGACGTCTTACAAGCATTATATTGATTGTATATGTATTCTTAAAACCTTGGACAGCTCGCCTTTTTGTTATAAATTGAACAGATATCTATAAAGGCTGTAGTGGCAGCAAGGACCGGAACCGGTTAGGTACCAATGAAGGAGTATTTGATACGGTTATTTTATAAACCCTATCAATTCGGTAAGCAATTAAGCACATCATTGGCTTACCCAAAGGTAAGCGCTTACCGAAATAAGGTTACCCTATCAAGTGTTTTTAAAATGCGATCAAGCTATTGTAAACTCTATAGCTAAGACGTTCGATATGGAAACCACATTGAATATGGTTAAAACCCTATTAAATCGGTTACCGTAACGATAGGCTTCCCTCTTGTGATAGGGTAACCATCGGGTAACCGTTTAATAGGGTTACCCTATCAAAAATATTAATCAAATGAAGGGGTTTCCCGGGTCGGTCCCTGAGTGGCAGCAATAAATGGGGCACCCAAAAGCTAAATCTTAGAGGTGATACCTAGATTACATTAAACTGCCTAATCTGGAAAAAATATAATCATACATATGTAAAGTCTCATTTGAAAGTGCAAATATGATCTTCCAAAATCATTGCACAATCTTAATCTAAATTGGGAGTCGGAAGCGAACTTCACATTAGACCATTGCTACTGCTACTACATACGGTCCAGCTGTACTAATAAGTAGGTATGTAGATATAATTTATACATGAATTAAAACGAGTGCCAAAATGTTGATTTCAGTATTAAACAGTGTAAGTACTTATAATGAAGGCAAAGTATAAAATTATGCTAATTTTATATAAGTATACACGTTAGTTGTTAGTTAGCTGTTTCGTTGTGTAAGAAAAATGAGGGATGCGAGTATGAGTACCTGCATCGCGAAATAAACACCTACGTACTCGTATTATTTCTGAAGGCATCGTGATAGTTTGTAAATCAAAATGTACGATTTTAATGATGTACTTAGGGCGTAATTATTGAAAAAACTTTACAGATCTTAAATTATTTTTATACCATGACGGTAGCAAACAAGCGTACAGCCAGCCTGATGGTAAGCAGTTACAACTTCAAACACTTTTCACTCACAATATTGTGTTTCAAAAGTGGCACTTATTTTTAAGTAAGTATCTAACGCTGTTGTCAGTCCATCAGTCATTATGATATCTACTACCTAAATATTTGAAATTCGACTTAAAATATCGAATATAATTAATAACACGTTCAGCTGGTATAAAGGTAGGTTAACAATAAATAAAAAAATCCGTTAGATTTCCGCAAACGGCCTATATTACAATAATAATATATGTTGGGATTAGATGAAACTAAGGAGATAAAAAAATACTACGCAATTATTGTTACTAATCCTTATTAAATGTTATATCTTCTTTGTTCGGACAAAAGTGTAGGGCCAACCTCGATTTTCTGTAGCATAATGAAGACATTTCCAATGTCAAGGAACATACGATAATAATACCATTAATTGATTTGTGTATTTAGTAATTTGTTTATTAATTTCATGCATAATTAATTCCTTAACAAAACATGTCAGTTTTGTTAAAAATTGATTTATTCTTAATATTCATAGGGTATTAAATGATGTCTTAATTAAATAAAAAAAATACCTTCTACCAATAAATTAATATCGCACAAGTGTAAGACCAAAAGGTAGACCAAGTTTTGAAATTTTGCTGAATTGATGTTGTATCTAAGTAAAAAAGATATTTTTGTCTATTCCGAAAAATTTGGCCTCTGGTTCATTGGCCTGTAGATGTTCTTGATAACTCGCAATTTTCTATACCTACATAGGATCCTATGTGGCCTAGTATGCATCCCCTAACTAAACTTAACACCAAAGATTTAATCGATTTATGTGATGTGTATAAGTTCGTTTTTAAGGTTCCGTACCTCGAAAGGAAAAAACGGAACCCTTATTCCTATAAAGTGATCCTTCACTTTGTTGTCCGTCTGTCTGTCTGTTAAGTTAGTAATTTTACACTCTTGTGAGTCTTGTGGCAATATAAAATAACGTTATACGAGTATGTTCTAAAACCCCTTCTTCCCCACACGAAATTTGGAGAGATTTCGAACTCTTAGAACCCTTATAAAATTTAAAAAAAAACTTCTATACCTACCTTCTATTTTTTTGAAGTAAATTCTTCCTCTTCGCTCTTAAATTACCTACTATTTCCAAATATTGATTTGGGCCGAAGCCAGAGGCCAGTAAAGATAAGTAGGTAGGTTAAATTAGTATAAATATGTATGTTTTTCAAGTAGGAATCGGAAGCAGACAGCTGTACAGTACATTAGAAAAAAACAAGCTTGCTTTGTTATTTTTATCAAAGGAAACCCAAGATAGCAACCAAACAAATGTAGACCAAAGTCTAGTCATTATTTTATAAGATTAAGAAAAAAGAATGGTTACCACTTACTTATTTCGTATATTATTATTAATATTAAGTTTTTATATAAACTTTAGACGCTGGTCGCTTTTAAGCATGGACTGAGAAAATATACAGGCCTGAGCCGATCTCCGCGTGTTTACGCGCAACACGCACTCATATTAAACTTGTGGGCGAGCTGTGATTGGTTCAAAGCCGACTAGTTACCGTGTATGCACGAGACATCGGATTACGTCCGAGTATATTTTCTAAGTCCATGCTGCATGATGTGTATTTTAAGCATACTTTACCGTGGAGAGTGGTCACTGGTCAAAGGAGAGCCAAATATGTAAATGTGTTTGGGGGGCGTTCAAGTATTACGTAACGCAATCGGCAGGGGGGGGGTCAAAAATCTTCAAAAATTGCGTTACGTAATACTTGAACGCCCCAATACAGTCACTTTTTAAAATTTTCAGTGTCATGAAAACTAAAAGCATTCAAATGCAAATGCATGAATTGCATAGAACTCCATACATTCAGATCCTGTGCTTTACCGTGAAAAAAAAAGTGAATGTGTGATATTGTACTTCAACGGTAAGTATAAAAACGACCTACGACTGCTAGCAGGTTGGCAAGTCTTGTATTGTAACAGACGTCCAGCGGCGCCATTGCAACTGAACTAAAATTGTCAACCGTAAATCTTAGTACTGAAACATAATGCATATATGAAAAGAAAATATTGATAGTTTCTGGCTCTTCATTCATGCATTTTCAGACCCTGTTCTTGATATTGTGTTTTTAGGTCTCGTAGTTGCACACTGAAAGCAAATTATTCCAATGTACAGCCAGCAGCCGAAGTCGCTTAGCGGGTAGGGTGTTCAAAATGACCTACACACGCTCTTATTCTCTTAACAATAAAGTCGTGTCCAGCTCTCTTTGAACACCCTACCCGCTTTGCTACTTTTGCTGCTGACTGTGCATAGTATATTTATAATTTTTGTCAAGTTCGGTTTTGGGTCAATATTACACACAAATAACTTATTAAACTGTAGCTCATGGTCATGACCTAACTATAGTTCGACCATTTCTCGATTCTCACTTTGAGAATATTTAGACAGAAATATAAAAATCAGTCATACGTACTGGGTTTTCTTGTGTATTGGTTAGATAACTACAGCCACAGGATATACAACATAGTGATGGGCTGATGGCATTATGCTTCTATTTGATATTGATATGTTGCATACTACACACTCTAGCAAAAATATGGATTCATGTGTAAGAGACAAAAGTATTGACCCTGCGAGCTGCAAAAGACGTCACCATGGTAGGCCATGTTAAATTACATATATTATTTCTTTGCTAGTAGGTATTTAACGACTGTTAATTATTATATTATTAGATTAATTTATATTATATAATATGTTGTTGAATTAACAGTTTCTAATACTTATAGTCGATTGCACCGAATCGTCTGCCACGGTTAAACCGTTCGCAAAATTTTATTGTGGGTATGGGTGGTTTTATAGTCTGCCGAGTTATGTTGATAGTCCTTTCCAATTTTCAATTGTTGTTGGTGCAACTGGGACTTAGTGGTTAGTTAATAATTTTTTAAAAATTCAGGACAAAATGTTGATGTTCTTGGATTTCTGTTAACTGATGGAAACTTATTTATTAGTTATATTAGGTACGTATTAGATGTTACCAATGGTATATATTATTATGTTGCATACTTAGCATTATGTTACGATAGTGGTATTAACAGTTTTTTATTTGCCAAAGATGCTGGGCTATAAGACCGCATACAGGATCTCTGTCTCAATCTCAGGTTTGCGTAATTAGTAATAATCAATAGTAACCTAATGTAAATTTATTGTTAATAAAAATAGGGTAGCATTTGTAAGGTTAGTGGTAATGTTACAGCAGAGGAAACATTCATGTTTTCCGTTTAAATAACTAGAAATTTTCGTGAAAATCTATTGGATTGATGCTTGTTTAACAACAATCCAAGTTGGAGTGATGGGTATGGTATTTGTGTGACCAAGCAATGATTTTACCCCACAGTATAATATAACATAATTATAACAACTGTTACAAGTGACAACAAATGCATGCAACGTTGAAATGTTGGCCCCTTAGCTAGGTAATAAAACTAGTTACCACAAACTGCGAAAGACAAAATCCAACGCAGACGTACCTGAAATTGTAAACGAAAATTTAATATATTGTTGGTAACACGGAACGTAAATTAAGTTGCGTTTTCTTAGTCCGATTTTGAAATATACATAAGTACTTAACATGTAAAAATTGTAAAATTAGAAATAAAATGGTTGATGAAATCTCGCCACCTTAGGTCATGAGAACAGGGGTTGTTGTGAGTAGACGTACTCGTATTGGAGAAACTTCATAAGAGAACCAATGTTCTGTATTATACAAATCTCAAAGTTTATACTCTTATCGTATGTAATTTTGTATACCTAATATCTAAAATATAAGTAGGTAATCGCATATTTAATGTGATGAGAGGAAAACATAAATCACAAGCTCTGGTGATGTATAACGTTGCTACGACTTCAAATGGGTGTAATAAATGGGCATTATCCATTTAAAAAGTAACTTTCAAAAAGTTTAGTCTGGATAGTAGAAGATGGTCAGCAACAATTGAACATCCAAGAGAGCTGTGCGAGGATGCGTTCGTTAAACACGACCGCTTCACTAGTCACACTCGCTACCTCAACCAGCTTCCGTGGATAGTCCCGCTCCCGCCTAGGGAAAGCTCCCGGTTTTGATTTTGTACGATGAAAACTTGGAATTTCCGGTTGCGTACTGGATTTGTATAGAAAACGAGTACCGGGAGCATTCCCTAACCTAGTGCCGCCCCCTAGACCCGGTGGGTTCAGCTCGGTCGCACGTAGCTGGCCAGACCATTAGTGATGCGACAAGCGATTCACTGTTAAAGATAATATTTTAGTAGATCTCATATCTAATTATAGTATATTTCGATGTTCAGTGGTTAAGAATTTTTCTCTAAAATTTGAGTATTATTAGCAAAACTTATTACCTACGTGTTGTGAAGGAGCTACCTACATGTAATGCTATCGCGAATAAGAGCCGAATGATTCATAAGTACAATCGCCATCAGATGCATTATAATCGGAGGGCTCACGGTGGTCATAAATATCTGAACAACACCTCTATTGTCAAGGCGATAAAGTCCATGTTCAGATAGTTTCAGTACCTTGGCCGCTCTGTACACTGTACCGGCGTTTCCAGTATTAAAAAACTTGCGACTGCGAGTTATTTAGAGTAGGTAAATGTCTTACTCAAGTTAATAATACCACCTACTTACTTGTAAGTTACATTTGGTACGCAAATCCCAAATATTACGATGCGATGGTGGCGTAGTACTCGTTGTAGTTAGTACTTACCTACCTAACTATTGGTTTGGATTCGTATAAAATTTAGTTCCATTCAACGAAGTCAGCTTAATTTTATCATATTTTTCCGTTAAGTAACTATAACATAAAGTAAGATTTTTTTATAAACATTGTAGGACTGACTTTGTGTGCAGGTAGGTTACAGTAGGTAAATTTTCGTAGGTAATCCTGACCTTAGTATATAAACTAAGGTTGTAATATGCCAAATTTTACTTTGGAATTTATGTAAAAATGTGCAAATTTAGCAATGTTTACTGTTTTTGTTCTAACTAATAAATATTGCTATTTTTGCCCATATCTTATTCTTTCAAATGTTGTACTCAATTAATTGTTTTATAGTATCGATATAAATATTGTCTTGGTATGCAATGCCAGTAAAATTTTGTATTTATTATATATATCAATGATTCTGTTATAAATCTTAAAAACTTTGTTCGAGATATATATAGATAGGTATTTAGTACATAAATTAAAAAAAAACAACAGATGTATAATGAGTGTTAGGGCAAAAATTCGCCAAAAAGTTTTGAACTACCAGTGTACAAAATTGTATTTGTAGATCGGTACACAATAAAAAACAATTGAAATGTTGCATTTTAATTTACACTTAACCCAAAACCCTTCCCAAAACCAGTACCTACAACCAAATGGGTTAAAACCCCAAAGATTGATAAGTACTTACCTACTTCTAAATATGGTAGATATATATATATATATAGTATGTTCGAATCGAGAGTAAACAAAAAAAGGTATTAAATAAGACTTTTTTAATACAGTTGCTCAAAAAAGTGCTTTTCTTGTAGTGGTTTAGCGTGCGTAAAGTTTGATATCGCGCACTAGTGCTTTTTACTTTTCCAGCCAATCACAGCTAATGACAGTGACAGACAGCCAATCACAGCGCCGCGCGGAGCGTTCGGATACATGTACTAAAGTAACCTCAAAGTGAATAATTGACAATTTTATAATTTTTTCGCAACTCTGTAAAAACGTCGTTCGATACTCGTGCGTAAATGTCATTCTTCACTCGTCCCTAGTCTTGCCACTCGCCTACGGCTCGTGGCATGATATCTCGGTACTCGAGAAGTAATGACATAGGTACTTTCCGCACTAATATCGAAATGTACCATTTTCACTCAACCTGGCGGGCTGGCATATTTAGCTTACTTTGTCGCCTGGCACTTCATACTTCGAGTCGCGCAACAACCGTAGGAGTGGTGGCCGTGCAGAGGCTAGTTTTATAAAGCTACAATTTACAAGCGGAAGTCTCTCTAACGCATAGGGTTAGAAAGAGAGTTCCGCTTGTAAATTGTAACTTGTAGCTTTATAAAACTGGCCTCAGCTCAGGTAATATGTCTAAACCGGTAGACGTTACATAAGTGAGAAAGAGAATGTGTCGTGTGGTCCTTCAGGACAACATGCTTCGTGAGGTTATAGTTTTTACAGCGAGAACTGCACAGGCAGGGTGAAAGCGGAGACGTAGTAGGTGATCACTATCAGAAAGCGATAATTCCCCAACTTACGAGCAATCTTTTAAGTCTAAGCTAAACTGTGACTGGTTCTTTGTGTGTGTACTGTGTTTTATCCCTTGTATGTATGGGTCGCCACATACCTAGCGGTTTTCCTCGCGGAATTACCGGAAGTAGCGGAAATTCATAGACAAATTAAGCATTTTGTCTATGAATTTCCGCTACTTCCGGTAATTTGTCTATGGCTTCCATACAAAAAATCTGCTACCATAGACAAATTTCCGCTACCATAGACAAATTTCCGCTACTTCCGGTAATTCCGCGAGGAAAACCGCTAGGTGTGTGGCGACCCTTAGGTAGTAATTTTTTAAGATGTCCAAATCTTACTAGAGATTTCTTTCTACAATTCGGACATCTTTAAAAAAATCTTACTATACGGGTCACCACACACCTAGCGGTTTTCCTCGCGGAATTAGCGGAAGTAGCGGAAATTTGTCTATGGTAGCAGATTTTTTGTATGGAAGCCATAGACAAATTTCCGCTACCATAGACAAATTAAGCATTTTGTCTATGAATTTCCGCTACTTCCGCTAATTCCGCGAGGAAAACCGCTAGGTGTGTGGTGACCCTACAATAGGTCGTGCTCACTTGCTCAGAAGAACTCTTGGTTTAAAGCTAGCTAGGCCGCAATTACATTATCATTTCTTTTTCTTTGTCATATAAAAATGATGTCATTTGTGTCAAAATCTATGATCATAGATAAATGATGCTGTTAATCATTTTTGCAAATTACACTCAAAGTCATTTAAACGTTATAGCTCGCCAAACGAAGGAAAACTTAGGGGAAATAATTCGTGTATAGCTGAATTTTGGTGAAGTTGTAGATAAAGGTGTCTTACACAACATACTAAAAGTACTCATGGATAGGGGTGCGGCTAACGGGGAGAGGGGGGTGTAAAGGTCCCCTTTTTTGGCTTTTCGTAAATAACTCAGTAGCGGTGGCTCATACGAAAAAATGTTCTTTTACTTAATTAATCCACAGATGATTTTTACAAAAAAGGTTCTTTACACTTTTTTGCTGAGATCAATGTATAATGAGATTTCGAGGAAATACGATAATCACTTTTAGAAACTTTCGGAGCTATTATTTACGAAACTATGAGTTTTGTCTAAAAATTGTTTTAGAAAACCCATATTTATATTAAAATACCTATCCAACGACACCCCACACATTAGGCGTGGATTAAAATACAGAATTTACCTCCCACTTCATGTGTTCGGGAGGTACCCTAAAAAATAATATTTTTTCAGATTTTGTTTTAAAACTTTGTCTGCGTGTTCAAAGCACATACTCATACGAAGTTTAACTATTCTAGTACTATGCAAAAAATAACTTACCGTTATATTCAGTACTCGTGCTATTTGTTTAATACTTTTGTTCTCTTCCCAAAGAACCACAATTTTATCGAACCATATTGTCATTGAAACACAAACAAACGGACGCGGGCAGTTATTCAATTGCTTGAAATCATTGATATATACTAGACATGTAACGAATATTCGCATTCGCATTCGCATTCGCGAATATTCGCATGTTTTTAGATATTCGCATTTGCATTCGCATTCGCACAATTGAATGCGAATATTTTGCGAATATTTTAGCACCTTATTTGCGCCGAAAATGGAAGAAAGTATCTCACTATCTAGCGCCCGGTTATGAACTGCGTCAATAAAATGTTACCGCGATACAAGCAAAATGTTGTGGAATTACGAAATGTATGAAAACCCAAATATTCGCATTCGAATTCGCATTCGCGAATATTATTTACAAATATTCGCATTCGCATTCGCATTCGCGAATGTTCCAAAACCGACATTCGTTACATGTCTAATATATACGACTAGATCTGCAGTAAGAGGCCATATGCGTGTAACTCGATAGAAGCCTGTAGGCTCGTGAGAGGCTTACGTCATAACGTCAACTCAGTTGACAATTTGACGGTGACAGTGATTCTGGTCCGTGAAAATGGCAAAATGTACCATAAAATCTTGCACGTCGCGATCCGAAACCCACACCAAATAACACGGAATAACCTTTCATAAGTGAGTTTACTGTTTTTGCACTCAAAATGTCCTAAATAGCACGAAAAAATACGAAAATCAACTAGCGGCATTTTCTAGACTTAGTGTTGCCAGTAAAACATTATTTGAATTTCTCGTATTTTTGGGAAATTCTGGTTTGTTTGAATGCTATACTATATTATGTCTTATAAAGAGGTTTTAAAGTTCGCGATTTTTAATTTCGACCTTATTAAAAAAATAATGAACTGATTACTTCCATAGTTGATATATGCGGGTTTGTGTAGTTATCCAATATGAAAATGTTATCAAAATTGGAAAAAGTAGTGTTACATAGCGGTCTTTAATTTCTTTGTAATTTTACAAATTTCTTATTGCGCAGTTAGGTTTATACCTCGGACTGAACAATTACAATACAATACGGTAGTACACTTAATATTATATTATTATTAAATGTAAATATAAATTTAATATGAAGTTTTATTCAGAACTCCTACGAAGTGCTTAGGCTCGTTATAAAAGTATAAAAACACATGACACAGAACCTCAGATACCTATCAAGTTTGAAAGCAATCCGTCCAGAAACAAAGGTTTCAAGATGGTAGCCACTTTTTAAATTTTCACATATAAATTATGATTATTTATATACTGACAATTTATAATCGTATTAACTAGAGCTGAGATTGCTATTGTGAATCTCAAATAAGCCCGGGCAAAGCGCCGAGGGTCATGAAGTTACGTCGAACAAACGTTCGCGCGATCTAACCTACACGCAGAGACATCTATTGATGCGCAGGGTAACTAACGTCCAAAACTTTAATGTTTCAAAGCAAAAATTATGTGCTTCTTCTTTGGAATAGCTGTGGCTCTTGATTGTAGGTAGAAAACATCAAAGCAAAAATTAATCTCTCTTGCCTAAAAACTTAAAAATCTCAAATCAAACTTTTGGTGCTACTTCTTTGAATTAGCTTTGGTTCTTAGCTGTAGATTGAAAACATCAAACCAAGAACTAATCGCTCTTACGCAAACACATAAAACTCTTAAAGGAAAATTTTGGTGCTTTTTTGCTGGAAATAATTATTATCTTAACTCAAATCATTACTATTCGCTTTAAAAATGGGTAAAGATAAAGCTAAATAATTTTAAATCTTCTTTTAAAAATCATGATATTTTTTATTCAAGTCATGTTTATTGGTCTAAGGTATTTATTACTCTCTTTAAGAAACCGCGTGCAAGAGAGTTTTGCGTTTTGAATGAAGATATTATTTCTATCTGTGTACTTTTCAGAAAAAGTAACAGATAAATAGTAATCAGAATTTTTAGAAAATTTGATACTAAAAACAATCGCTCTTGTTACAGAATACCAACTGATTAGTATTTAAAAACGTAATGGAAAACCATTTTTTTCCTATATCTTAATACTTATATGCATTGTTAATGAACTGGCAATGGTTACAGTCAATATTTAGCAATGTAAGATCATGTATTCTCCGACCCGAACAGAGAAGTAAAAGCAATGCAGTTCGCCTGCAAACCCATCCATTTATATAGATTTTATAGATTTTGTTTTAAATTTTCACAATTGTTTCATGTTTAAAGAGCACCGGTAACAATTTTGATAGCAATTAACGAAAAAGTTCGAAGTGGAGACACTTTTTTCATTTTACTTTGAGAAATTACACATTTTAACATAGATAACTGATATCATTTTATTATATTTGAGAATATTTATCGATTATTTCTAGGAAATATTTTCATGTTGTAGCAACACCGAACTGTACGAAACAGCGAATATCACGATATCCATGAGAGACAAAGATGGCAATATTGCCTTGCGCAATGGTAATACCTTAGCGGAAAAGAGATAAATATACTTCGATTCCATTTTAGAATATAAACACTCCGTTTTTGTCGGTACGTCGTAATACGAGTCGCGTGGCACGCTTCTAACGTTGTGTTGATATATATGAAGTTTTCTCCTCTTGTATATTTACCTCAATGCTTGAAATGCAAAAGGATTTAAGAAGTCGAGAGATCGTAATTGCGTTGCGACACAGGTATCGCACACGCAAATTATGACTTACCCTCAAACAAATTTTCTCCACGAAATAACTAGACGCATTTACTCCAGTAAATTAAACCTTAAAATGTAATTGGTAAAAGTCGTTGTTAGTCGTCTGTGGAAATAAAATGAGGGTAGGAAAATATTGATAAACCAAAGACATTACTAATATGATCCAAGACAAGCTTGCAAAACAGGGACAAGTATAGATAGTTGGAACAGAATATCTATGTTAAGGGACCTCGATGTCGATGGCGCTTACGCCATTATCAGTGATGCTCCAATAAAAATGCAACGCTGCGCAACCCGATGCGGCGTAAGCGCCATTGACAATAAAGTCCATTTTTATAGATTTTGTCATAGTTCTCTATTGCCGGTCGGCCTGCTAAGAACTGGTTCATATTTTTGTTGTGTAGTCCATGTGTTACGATAGCCCAGCGGAAAAAAGCCGGACTAATGTATGAGTGAAGCGAATGAGTGTGAGCCGAGGCCCCAGGATCGATCCCAGCTTAGCTGACAAGCAGATTTTGAGATATTTCATTTTTGAAAGAATTAAATGACAGTGTGGTAAATGCCCATTCTCGTGTCGAACGAGAGTTCCAGTTTTACACCTAGGGGGGTCACATATCTCTGACGCTGACTGTACATCTTGTATACCGCATACTGTTCGATAGGAAACCACATTTAATATGGTTGCCGTAAAGATAGGGTAACCTAGGTTGTAGCTAAGTTCGGGTGCAATCGGAAACTCTCGTTTCGCTTCGTCATCCGTTCCATTGTCTATCACGCGTTCATGAAATCATGGCAAAAAGAAAACAAACACTAATAAGATTTAGATATTCATAACTAAGAAAAGGGTTAAACTTCCCGCAAGTTCTTATTTTCCTGTAGGTATTAAAGCGGTATTACACATTGCAACCTGCAGGGCCCAATCTGTTGTGTGCCCTGCCTCTTCCTACCCCTCCTTCAGCTCCCTACGGGCCCTACCTTCAATTACACCTTCCAACCTGACAGATTGGGCCCTGCAGGTTGCAATGTGTAAGGCTGGCTCTACATGATGGGCCATCATAGGGACGCAGCTATACGACGGAACGAGATCGCAATATCGTTAGCTCCTTCTAACGCATAGCTGCGTCCCTATGATGGCCCATCATGTAGAGGAGCCATTATACCGCTTTTAAAGTGCCGAATATTCGGCATTTTTTGCCGACTAGTCACCGACTAATCGCCGACTACGGGTCACCACACACCTAGCGGAATTCCTCGCGGAATTAGCGGAAGTAGCGGAAATTTGTCTATGGTCGCGGAAATTTGTCTATGGTAGCAGATTTTTTGTATGGAAGCCATAGACAAATTTCCGCTACTTCCGCTAATTCCGCGAAGAATTCCGCTACGTGTGTTGTGACCCTGTTGACGTGTTGACACTTGTGTTTCTATTGTTTATGGATAAGGTTCCATTTCCATCATAGATATACCACCCATAGATCTGACACGGAACTAATAATACCAAGATAGAACGGGATGGTCTTATTACACTTTCAATAGATACGGCAGAGAGGTGCTATTATCGTTGGTCCTTGTCATAGTTTCTATTACCCTCCACGCGTTACTTCTAGCAGTGGAGGGTAACAAACAGATATAATGCGCGATTTCTTCAAGAATTTCTGTGATTGCTACGAGAAAAGCTGTTAGTTTTCCTAGAAAGTTGTGTCGGCTAAGGAAAAGATTGGTAAATTGTTCTGTTTTATGCTGTAGAAGTGATTATGGGCATCTATATATCTATCCCATACGGGGGTATACGTGTGCGGTCTCTAGTTAATGCTTGCTTTGAGATTTCCATGTTCCACTCTTTTATTTTGTTTTGCTGATTATTCTACAAAAACAATAATTATTATACTAAAACCATGAGTTCTTTTCGACGAGACAAGAAAGAGGAAGAAGAAGGAGGTGGAAACATTTTCCAAAACTTGGACAAAACTACCCTTATTCAAGAGGCAAGATATTTTAATTCGACACCAGTTAACCCAAGAAAATGCATTTTGATTTTGTCTAAAATTATATATTTACTGAATCAAGGTGAGAAACTAACCACTCAAGAAGCAACGGACATGTTTTTCGCAACGACGAAATTGTTTCAATCCAAGGACGTGGTGCTTCGCCGGCTGGTTTACCTGTGTATCAAGGAGCTCAGCTCCCTGGCGCAAGACGTTATAATGGTGACGTCATCGCTTACCAAGGACATGACTGGCAAAGAGGATTTGTACCGGGCCGCTGCAATTCGAGCCCTATGCAGTATAACAGACAGCACAATGCTGCAAGCTATAGAGCGTTATATGAAGCAGGCCATCGTAGATAAAAATCCTGCAGTGAGTTCTGCAGCACTTGTCTCAGCCCTACATTTGTCTGCGTCTGTCCCTGACCTAGTTCGTCGATGGATCAATGAAGCTCAGGTAAATGTTATTAAATGGAATGAAATTAGTAACTACACTGAAGAAATGATGAGATCACCAATTCTGTCTCGCGTATTTCCTTTCAGTGGCTTTTACAGCCAAGCAAACAATGGTACACACTTCTTGATTCGATTGATACAGGGTTGAGAATATGTCATAGCAACTGAAAAAAAATTGTTATTGGTAGAATTATGAGTTCATGCCCGCTAAAGCCTTTATATGGAAATCTTGCCCTCATTCAGCTTACAGTACTCTTTACCGAACTTACTGATTGATTATATCAATCCTTGTTTTCGTGAGTCTAGGTTAATTCTTACTAGCTTGGGGTTAACTACCATAAATATGGAAAAGGCAATGTGGTAATGAAGCAAAAGTAGCATATTTAGAAAGGTAGTAAGTAGATCAAGAGTTATAAAAATTAGAGATGCGCCGAATATTCGTTAATTATTCGGTATTCGGCATATTCGGCGTGTTTTTCAATGTTCGGTATTCGGCCGAATTATTCGGTAAAACTGCCGAATATTTACCGAATAAACATATGATATTTATCTGATTATTTTTCCGACCCAAATATCGACCAATAGAATTGCACCATTCGACGTCACGTGGTACAACCTACATGGTATTATACTGATAATTTTTTGAATATTTTCTCTGGTAGTCACACGTCAAACTGACAGGTTGAATTCAATTGTGAAAATTGGAGATTTTGCATGAAAATGAATACCACCCCCGAATACCACACGAGCTTCAAAATTATCTGGCATTTCCCTCAAGGTTCCCTGCAAACAAATAAAGTCGTCAAGTTTTTCAGGAAAAATCACTCGCGCTTCGCGCTCGTGATGTATTATAAGTGATAATAAATGAATCATTCATACAATTTTTAGCTCTTAAAAGTTAAGTTATTAAAAGATATATAGAAAACTTGATTTTTGTAAGCTTTATTATTCAGTTTAAGCACCATATCAGCGTCTGTCACCAATTCACCATCAATATTATCAATAACAATTGCAAATGTTGACATTGTCATTGACAATGCCAAGGTCGCGTACACATATTATTTTACTAGAAATAAAAAAAATCGCGTTCAGCGAGCCGCGCGGATCTGCATAAACCTGTTTAGATTTACCGAATAATTCGGCCGAATATTCGGTTCGGTAAGATCTGAACCGAACGTTCGGCCGAATATTCGTATTCGGTAAAGTCTATATTCGGCGCATCTCTAATAAAAATCATGTAGGTACTTTTTATGTGGAGTTGACATATGAAAATTATCTATTCCATCTTACTTGTTTTTATTTTTGTATTAAGCAGAACGTCTGCTAGGCGTCACCCTAAGGCGCAAATATAAAATGAAGGATGTGGTGGAGAAATTCGCAGCCATCAGGTATAGTCTCAGTAGCTCAGTTGGCAGAGCGGTGGGCATGGTTCCCAGAGTCGTGAGTTCGAGTCTCGCCTGAGGCAGTGGATTTTTCTACTTTTCCTTTATTTCTAAACATTACTTGTTTTTGTTTTGTGTTGACAGTTGAGTAAATCTTTAATAGCAATACTATTAAAATAATATTTATTTAATTTTGTGACAGTATTATACGCAGTTCAATGAAATTTGATGTCACTTAATTATGTGGCTTACACATACATAACTCAATTGCAAGGTCAATTTCACCTGGCCTACTTACAGTGAACGGATTAACTTGAAATTTCCAATGACTATGTAAGTTGGACCATAAAACATAATTAAAAGTAAAGCTTGTATATATTTTTTTATTAACTTTATAGATTGGTTCTTAGTAGTTAATACAGGAAAAATAGCATATTTTGGGGGCAAAATATGTACATCAATGAAACCTTGCTTATTAACTTTACCTTGGCAGTAGAAATGAGGATCTGCCGAGTATTTCAAAATTTAAGCATCCTACCCCCATCGGGGAGTTATGATCAGAGGGAACATTTTTAAAATTCATTTCCTATGTATTTTTTTGCGCTGAATCTAATAAGACCATAATCATGAACTTATATGATCAATATTTTGCAAAATATGAAGAGTTGTAAAAAACTGTACTGTAATCGCTTCGTAAGTCTAAAAAATTTTATCCTTCGCATCCACTTCTGAACCATTAGTTAATAAAATATGAAAAAATTCAAGATGATGCGCGTTAAAACTTACTTTCTAAAAAAGACTATTTAATATTATCTGTTTAGCCTTTTTTGACTTTATGAGCCATCTCCTAAAAGTTATTATATATGCAGATAGGACCTTTTCGCATTAATGCATTCTTATTTCATTGAAGGTACGGAACCCTAAATTCTCGTAGGACTCAGCAGATCCTCATTTCTAGTGTCAAGATAAAGTTATAAACCAAGTTTCTTTGATGTAGGTACATAATTAGCCACCAAACTGGCATATGTATCCTTATAGAAAACAATCTGCTATGTAGTAACTTCATGGAGATAAAAAAATCATGCACATGTTAATTATTTTACAGGAAGCAGTATCATCCAACAACGTTATGGTGTCCTACCATGCACTAGCAGTAGTAGCGGGAGCTCGGCGCAACGACCGCCTGTCCACTGTGAAGCTGGTCACAAAACTGTCCCACTCCCATCTCACGTCACCATACGCACTCTCCCTGTTGATTCGTCAAGCTGCTAAGCTTGCTGAAGAAGATCAAACTGATAATACCGAACAACACTTGCAATTCATCGAATCATGTTTACGCCATCATTCTGAAATTGTTGTCTATGAAGCTGCTCATGCACTCGTGAACCTGAGGCAGTCTCCTAAAGACCTCACTCAGGCTGTATCGGTACTCCAAACCTTTTGTGGCTCTTCGAAGGCCGCGCTACGATTAGCCGGCGCCCGCACCTTGGCTAGACTTACGGCCAAACATCCCAGCGCCGTTGCCACTTGTGCGCTTGATTTAGAGAATTTGATTACAGACCCCAATAGATCCGTTGCGACTTTGGCTGTCACGACACTGCTTGCCACGGGCGCAGAGAGTTCCATCGACCGTTTGATGAAACAAATCTCGAGCTTCATGTCTGAAATATCTGATGAGTTCAAGATTGTAGTTGTCCGTGCCATTCGCCAATTATGCTCAAAGTACCCAAGGAAACATCAATCTCTTGCAGCGTTTTTGGCAGGAATGCTCCGTGATGAAGGTGGCGTGCAATATAAGACAGCTATAGCCGATGCAATCATTGCACTTGTTGAAGAAAATCCTGATGCTAAGGAAACTGGTTTGGCGTACCTGTGTGAATTTATTGAAGATTGTGAACATGTTTCACTGGCCGTTCGTATCTTGCATGTATTAGGACGCGAGGGACCGAAGGCGAGGCAACCATCTAGGTACATAAGATACATTTATAATCGTGTGATTTTGGAGACGGGACCAGTGCGTGCGGCTGCAGTTTCAGCCGTCGCTAGGTTCGGGGCCGCGCGCTCAGAACTACTTCCTAACATAAGAGTGCTTTTGGCTCGGTGTCAGTTAGATGACGACGATGAAGTTCGTGACCGAGCAATATATTACAGCGCTATTTTGGACTCCGGTGACCGGCAGCTTATAGATGAATTCATAATTAATGTGCCGTTACCTAATGTAGTGCTTCTAGAAAGGGCGCTCAGGGACCACCTGGTTAATATGCCAGGAGAGCCATTTAATATTGACTCCGTGCCTGCAGTTGAAGAGCCTCAGAAAGTTAAAGAATCCCCCATAGAATTAGAACCTCGGAAACTGCTAACAGTTTCTCTTGAAGAGCAGTATGCTGATCAGTTGAAGGTGATTCCTGGAGTGGAAGTATTTGGGCCCTTGTTCAAGACATGTGAGGCGATAGATTTGACTGAGCCTGAGACGGAATACAGGGTTAGATGTGTTAAACACGTCTATTCTCGCCACTTAATACTCCAGTTCGAATGTCTTAACACGCTGAGTGATCAGATTTTGGAAAAGGTCCACATACGCTTAGAACCTGTGCCTGGTTATAACATTCTTGGCGAAGTCCCATGCGAGCAACTTCCTTACGACAAACAAGGGAGCGTCTTCTGTGTTTTAGAGTTTCCACAAAGCCCCATCGAGACGCTCGGTACGTTTGGTGCCACGCTTGAGTTCGTAGTGCGCGACTGCGACCCCACGACCGGGTTGCCTGATTCCGGCGAAGGGTATGCAGATACTTATCCTTTGGAAGAGGTCGAAATTGGATGTGCGGATCAATTCAGAACCAGAGCTGCTTCCGACGATTGGGAATCTACTTGGGAAAGGGCCACAAGCGCGGCGGAAGCCTGCGATACTTTTGAACTGGCTCAGCGAGACGTGGGTGAGGCCGCTTTAGCCGTTTGTTCTCATTTAGGTTTGCCTAAAGCGGCTATAGCTGGAGGGTCAGATGCGGTGAAAGAAATCCGAGGCGGCGGATTGTGGAGGGAGGGAGCCCCGGCGCTGATAAGAGCCCGGCTCGTGGCCGCTCAAGGCACCGTCACTATGCAGCTGGCCGTGCGCTCACCGAGAGACGATATTGCCACTCTTATGCTAGTGGCTGTCGGTTAATCTTCCATTTTTTTTTCTAACAGTTCTAATGTAGATAGACCAGTTTTTACGATATGTGTAGGTAATGTCATAAGATGTCATTTACGCGTTGAAGGATATATTTTACGTAAAGGATTATTAAACTGTTTCTGAAATTAGGACTTTTATTCAACCAAGACCCTTCTAAAACGTCGGAACAATTTCTCCTTCGTATGGTGTAAGTGAACATAGTAAGTAAATTAATTACGAAGAACCAATGACATCGCTACTTAAAAATTCGTAACTTGGCTTTACTTGCCAATAATATTAAGGGTCGCCACACACCTAGCGGTTTTCCTCGCGGAATTACCGGAAGTAGCGGAAATTTGTCTATGGTAGCGGAAATTTGTCTATGGTAGCAGATTTTTTGTATGGAAGCCATAGACAAATTACCGGAAGTAGCGGAAATTCATAGACAAAATGCTTAATTTGTCTATGAATTTCCGCTACTTCCGGTAATTCCGCGAGGAAAACCGCTAGGTATGTGGCGACCCTAAGACTAAGGACGCGTAGTTTCAGTGTCCGAGAGGCAACCGGATGGCTCGCGGTATTTAAGCTCCCTAAGGGACACCACGAACCTCAGCTGAATTAAGAAAAATCATTATCACACTGGCGCCGCATGCGGATCCGTCGCCAGTGTGATAGATAATCGCCTAACGACGAAATAAATTTTCTTAAACTCTATTAGTACTAGAGCCCATGACCAAAACCATGTCTCATAGCAATACGGCAAAAGCCCTATAAAATCGTTAGATGATATGATTCTTAACCCGACTAGGTGTGTAGTAACGGTCGAAAGTGTAGCAACTGCGTGGGAGGCCATTTCTGCTGTGTCAAAAAAAAGGCAGTCGGTATTATAGCAATACGTCTGATATTGAAAATATACATAGATTTTATAATTGTATTACGAAAAAGTTTGTTTTCAGACATTTTACGCGTAGCATATAGCCTGAGCGCATTATTGAAAATATCAACAAATTTAGCCGACCTAGCTGTATCATAGCAATACGGCATAATTTTTTTTTTTACTTTTCGTATTGCTGCCAGGATTACCAAAAACCTGTTTTCAGACACTTTAAATGTAGCATATACTCCCAAAAACGAAAATAACGTTTCGGAGTCGCCTGCTGGCCGACGCCTCAGCGCTTGTTAAGCCGCGTATCGACTGCGCGCGGCAAACCATCGAACATTGGCTCGCGCGGCGGCCGCGCGAAATGGGGACGGCTCCGCCGCGCGCGGCAGCTCGAACATTGGCGCGCTCGAACGTGCCGCGCGGCGATCCAGTTCGTGTCGGTTTTTGGGCGCGCGGCAAAGGACCGTCAGTGTCATGTTCGCGCGCAGTTGGGACGGATGTTTTTATATTTCAGTTGGCTCGCGCGGCGACAGACGTGGATAATGAAAAGTGTTACTTTAATTAAATTATAGGGCGCTAATCAGTTTCTATGGAACAGTAAATGTAGTGATTATCGCAACAAATCATTAAGAATAAAAGCGGCAGCTGCCCGTTTACGACGTGATACGTCCATGGTTGCCGCGCACAAAATGAATGTTTGTTCCGGATCGACTGCCGCGCTACATGAAAATGTGCGCTTCAATTTGGCTCGCGTACCAAAACGCAGGTTTGCCGCGGTCGAACATGGCTCGCGCGGCAGCCGCGCGCAGTCGATACGCGGCTTAACGCTCCTGCGGCGGGTACGGCTTTTCGCGTGTTACGCTCCTGGAGTTCGATTTTTGAATCTCATCGGTGACTTTTTTTGTATGCAGCTGATGACTATTTAGTACGAAATAAGTCACCCGATGAGATTCAAAAATCGAACTCCTGCCCCTTTCTTACTATTATACAGCTCACTCGGCAGCTGCTCCAAATTCAAGATGCCTCAATACGATTTTTAAATGATATCTGAGTATCGAAAAGTTGTCTGATAGAGAAGGTGCTACACTTAATTTGTCTGATATAAATTTTTTGCACATTGTGGACAACTTATTTTATTATGTCCAACAAATTTCAGACATACTGCTATGATACCGATCGGTAAAATTTGTTAACATTTTCAAAACGGTCTCAAAATTTAATGCGTTCACATTTTCGTCTGAAAATTGTTTTGCTCGCATCAAATAAGCAAAATTAACTAATATAAAAGATTTTCAGACATATTGCTATGAGACATTTTTTTTGTCTCATTTTTAATTTTTTTAAGTGATTTTACGGGTTTGCGCTACACCACTAACGTCTCAAAAATATGTTTCCGGTATCTCAGAACTATCATTCAACTACAGTCGGCAAATCAGACATATTGCTATGATGCAGTTCGGTAAAATTCTTTGACAATTTTGAAAATTCGGTCAGATCAAACGCTACGCGGAAAATGTCTGATATTGGTATTTTCGAATTCAGGATAATCGTATCTATCGATTTGATGCGGTTTTGGCCGTATTGCTATGAGACAAAAATTTTGGTCGTGGGCTCTCGTACTAATATACCTATTACCTATAATACCTAGCCTCATTAGTCCTATAAGATTAGATTACCAAATACTCTGTTAATATTCAAGGCAGTCTTAATAAGTGACGGGGCCTTAGGGCAGGTAAGCACATAAGAAAATGTGAGGCACTTGGAAATCATGGGCCCTCAGCCACTCCATTATGGACAATGTTACTGTAAAAAAAACGTTGTCTAACATCTTTCGGGGGCCCTGAGGCCCCTGAGCACGGGCCCCGTGTGCCCTTATGGTAAAGACAGCATTTTTAATGTTATTGTTATAAGCGTTAATAACTCCTAAAATGCTTGCCTACTCTGCGTCCTAATTCAAAAGGACGCATGTGATGTGCACAGTGCATGTTAGCTGGACATACGTCCTTTTAATTTAGAAGGCGACTTATCTAATAGGAGCTGTAGTGTACTATATTTATTTACCGCAAAACCAGACTATAGGTAATTGTATACCCTAAATTTACTAAATTAAGATCTATTTTGTTTAGTTACATTAAAGAAACTCGCTATTATAAAGTTCTATGAACTATCTCGCTCCCGCAAGTGACACAGTTACATAGTCCATCTCTCTCGTTGGACACGCTACCCAGCCGGCTCACGTGTTTTTAAGCGTGAACCGCAGTGATGTGTATAATTTGTCGATGAAACTCAAAGTTAATGGAAAAGTACTATCGCTTATTGCGTATTTTATTATTATTTTTATCTTGTTAGTATGGTAAACTTCTTGATCAGATGATCTCTTACAGTATTAAGTTGCCGCTCTGAGAAAATCCGCGAAAATGATAAATAAACGACATCTGTAGCTAAACAAGTATACAATTGAAAAAACAGTTGCCAACAACAAATTTAATATGCTTCACACTTTGCATACCTACCTCAAAATAAACTTTAATTATTATAACTTGTTTAATTATTAACGAAACAAAGTACCTATAGGTACACAAGTAGTAAAAAGAAAAGTAGAAGTACGTAAAAATAATTGGCGGTCTTATGGCTAAAAAGAGAACTTTTCCAGATAACCAATGCGAAGGGTGTTGGTTAAAGGGAACTTATATTCATGTGCCGTGACTAAAAATATCATATACCTACATATTAAAAAAAAATACACGAAATTACGCTCCTACAATAGGTTTGTCCAAAAATAACACGGTGCGCAATGGCGAAGGCCGAAGGCCGGTGAAAAGTCATCATAGATGGTGCTGCGTCAGAGATACGTGACCCCCCTAGGTGTAAAACTGGAACTCTCGTTCGACACGAGAATCGGCATTTACCACACTGTCATTTAATTCTTTCAAAAATGAAATATCTCAAATCTGCTTGTCAGCTAAGCTGGGATCGATCCTGGGGCCTCGGCTCACACTCATTCGCTTCACTGATACATTAGTCCGGCTTTTTTCCGCTGGGCTATCGTAACACATGGACTACACAACAAAAATATGAACCAGTTCCGACCGGCAATAGAGAACTATGACAAAATCTATAAAAATGGACTTTATTGTCAATGGCGCTTACGCCGCATCGGGTTGCGCATCGTTGCATTTTTATTGGAGCATCGCTGATAATGGCGTAAGCGCCATCGACATCGAGGTCCCTTAACATAGATATTCTGTTCCAACTATTACTTATATCTATACTCGTCCCTGTTTTGCAAGCTTGTCTTGGATCATATTAGTAATGTCTTTGGTTTATCAATATTTTCCTACCCTCATTTTTATTCATTTTATTTCCACAGACGACTAACAACGACTTTTACCAATTACATTTTAAGGTTTAATTTACTGGAGTAAATGCGTCTAGTTATTTCGTGGAGAAAATTTGTCTGAGGGTAAGTCATAATTTGCGTGTGCGAATCATACCTGTGTCGCAACGCAATTACGATCTCTCGACAATCCTTTTGCATTTCAAGCAATTGAATAACTGCCCCCGTCCGTTTTTTTGTGTTTCAATGACAATATGGTTCGATAAAATTGTGGTTCTTTGGGAAGAGAACAAAAGTATTAAACAAATAGCACACGAGTACTGAATATAACGGTAAGTTTGTAACCTGTGACTCCATTGGGACATTTATTTTTTAGTAAAAAAAGTAAAATGTTATCAATAAGTTAAGCCACCAGATTTTGTTTGTGAGGATTTACTGTCGTGTGTTTACCTATATATGGGATAAGATAGAAAAATATATTTAACGGAAAAGTCTTTTAATCGGCAGCTTTTTTATGTGAAGTAATAGGTATAGTCTTAGAGCCATGTTTATTTTTAAAGCTATTTGAGTTTTTTAAGTTTTATCATCATAAACGAGCAAATTTAATACTATTTTTACTTGCAGAGAAATACGATTTGCAGATGGGTGAGATTCGTTATATCGTATTTACTGACGAGAAATATTTTAAGTCAGACAAAGATGGAAGAAAAATATTGTGGCGCAGAAGTGGAGAGCGATTTGACCCCAAAAATATGCTAGACCTTAGAACAAGCGGAAGGATATCATTAGGTGGGTATATTATATTAAGTATACAATTTTCATTACCTGCACTTTAAAAAAAAACTGTGATTTCAGTTTTACGTTTTTCAAGTTATGGTATGCTCATGATATTTTTTTTTAGGGTATTGGGGCTGGATGTCATCTATGGGGCCCGAGCAGCTCGTTGAAGTTGGAGGCCGAATGAACAGCGAGCGATACCTCGAAGTGTTACGTGACGTCGTTAACGTCGCCTATCCCGAAGGACAAAATTTAGTGCAAGACATAAATCATTGGTGCATGACAATAGTGCAGTGCATCGTTCCCGTATAGTGAAAGAGTGGTTAGCCTTACAGACAGACATCACTGTATTAGATTGGCCTTCTAAAAGCCCTGACCTTAATCCTATTGAGAATTTATGGTGCTTAACTGGGACCCTACACAAGTCAAATCAAGACAAAACTTAGTCGAAGAAGTTTATAGAAAGTGGGAATTGATGAGGAACACCAATGTATGTTCAAACATGGTTTCAAGCATGAAAAGCCGGCTAAAACAGGTAGAAGATAAAAAAGGTTTTCCTCTATGTTATTAGTAAAAATTGTAAAAAAAAATGTGTTGTTGGTATTTCTCCATTATTGGGCAAATATTTACTCCATGCAAGTTTTAAAATAATGAGTAGGTATAATGCTATTGTATAAGTAGTGTCTAACAAATTATATTGTTTTTTTGCAAATAACAAGATAGTGCTTAAACAAGTAGGCTTTTCCAAGAGGTAACTCGTTAATTTCTACCTTAAAAACCATACATATTGTTAGCCATTTAATGTAGTTTTTTTAACATGGATTCTTCTTCATTAGTATTATTTCAAGTCAATTTGATGTGACATGACTGAATAAAGTGTTTCTGTTAATAGGAAATTTCAATGTAACTTTAATGGGAGCTGTTTGAATTCGACCTAATTAGTGGAGAAATACCCTATGCTTACTAAGATTGTGGTAAGGTTGCATTGCATTGGTAACGGGCTAAGAGATGAATTGTTGTTATCTTTGATAACATGTCGTTTCTCTTTGCAACGTTAAATAGCTGGTTTAGATTACGTATTACATATTGATAATGGCATACAGACTAATAGGGCGAGGGGCGGTCTAACCTATACTCATTTTTGAAATTGTTTTTTGAATAGCCCATTTTATACTTAAAAGCCTCTTCCCGCAATTTCCACAACTCCCACCGCTGTGTCCCGCCATCTCTGTCTAAAGTATAACTGAAAAATTGTGTTAAATGCAATAAGAATATTAATTTATAATCAAAGAAAAGGGAAACTATACACTTCACTTTTAACCGAGTAGTTTGGTATTGCTTATAAAAAAAGTTATGACCCAACTTGTTTTTACGGTTCTACTCAATGAAGTAAAATGTAGGTATAATCTAAAGTAAACAACCAAAGTGTAATGCCTTATAAAGTTTAACAGCATGCAGACCACCAATACCACAATTTTAAACAGTAAGAGTTAAGCTAAAGGTATTTTACTTGTTAACTTTAAGTTTCACTGATGTATAATTGACTACACATTATCATTATAATTTAACTAGTAAATATTTAGCTGTAAAATATATAGTAATCACTTTACAGAACACGCATAATATATCTACTGTCATATATATATATATATATTACCCCCATTATTCAGTTAGTAAACAATATTTAATATAATAGTATTTAAATACCTACTTTTTAGTTAATTCAAATTCAAATTCAAATAGTTTATTTCAGACCAGATGTCCATAGAATTAAGTAGGTACATAATAAATAAATAATAATTAAATTACATTTGCGCTAATACAATAAAAACTAAATTAAATTATGTCATACAATACAATCATATTAAATAAAAATTAAATTAAATTAAATGTCATCACAATAAATAAACATAATTACAAAATTAAATTCCATCAAAAAATTTCAAATACACATTAAGACATTTACATTAAATTATACACTATGCCCCTAGAGCCCATATGTACTTCATTACAATGCCTCCACAGAGCACAAGCAGGATTCTCCCAGATGAGACGTAGCAGGCTGTTGGAACTGTCACGTACCCGGCGCATGAGGGAGGCGGAGCGACTACGGATTATCGCACTAAAACCATCAACTCTAGCTCCCGCAAACATCCCCGACGCGCTGCAGTAACGTGACAGTCCCATCAACATGCGGAAGCCGTTATTATATTGGGCGCGCAGGGCATTGAAGGTCTTTTTAGTGTAGTTCGTCCACAGACTGCACGTGTAAAAGGATTGGCAAAAAGCCTTGAAAAGGGTCTTTTTGACATCCCCGTCACAACGTGCGAACCTGCGCGACAGCATATTACACCTTACCGACAAAGCCCTGCGCTCCCGTTCCATATCGGCATCATCCTGGAGGTCCTCGGTGACCCAGTGCCCAAGATACTTGAACCGCGACACTCTGTTAAGAGGAACTCCGTTCAAACACACCGCCGGCACTGATGCATACTCCTTTTTGCCTCCATTGAACACCAACAGTTCACTCTTCTTGGTGTTGTATATTAGGCCATGGGTCAACGCGTACTCCTCACATATCTTCAGCAGTTTGACTAGCGCGCTGATCGCCGGGCACAGCAGCACCATATCATCTGCATAGCTGATATTGTTTACAGTGGTACCGCCAATTGAGCATCCAATACCGGTGCTGCTGAGCCTAGCGATCAAGTCATCCATGTACAGGTTAAACAACCTCGGCGAACTGAGACCTCCTTGTCTCACGCCACACGTTAACCTGTACATGTCTGAATGCGCACCCGCCCATCTGACCTGATTGGTCTGGTTGCCGTACCAAAACCGGAACAGGTTAATCACCCCCCTCGGAGTACTTGTGCAATTTTCGAGCTTATCCCACAAGACGTCGTACGAGACCATGTCAAACGCCTTTGACAGGTCCAGAAAGCAGGCAAAAACAGGTGTTTTTCCTTCCTTATAGTACTGGACGGTCTCTAAAACACAGAATCGCACTCTCGGTTGACACATTCGGTTTAAAACCAAACTGTGCATCCTGCGATTTGACATGCTTAGACAGCAGATTATCAAGCAGTCCGTCCAGCACCTTAGCAGACACCGTCGCTAGGGATATTGGCCTGTAGTTAGACCCATCAGAGGCGTCACCAGTTTTATTTTTGACAATAGGAACCACGATGGTCCTCATAAGATCATCTGGAAGATAACAGTGGCTCATGCACAGATTAAAAAACATTTTAAGTACCCGCGGCAGGTGATCACCAGCATGCTGCAGGTGCTCAATGCTGAGGCCATCATGTCCCGGTGACTTCCCACGAGTCATTGATTGTATGACACTCTTTACCTCTTTGAAAGTAAAACGGACAGGGACCTCGTTCGTATGGACCTCAGCATCGACCACCCGCGACACATCTCCTAAAGGGCTATTAACCCTAAAACGTTCCTTAAATAACTCAGCAATACGTCCCGGCTCGCACGCATCATCCACACTAGCAGGAAGACCAGCCTTGGGACCGATTTTATTAGTGCACTTCCAGAATTTGCTGAAGTTTTTGGCTTTATGGTGAGTGGCTAAGATATCCATTTTAATTTGAGCTTCATTATCCTAATATAATAAAAAGTTACCAGTGACTATGGAATTTTCATTATTAGTCCTTAAAAAAAAGATTTTAACTTCTATTTTAATTAAACTTACTATATTAAATAGGATGTTAATAAATTATTAATGAAAAAGAACAAGTATAAAAATACAAAAAGTATCCTCTACGTAGATTCGAACCGCGAACCTAGTGTTTACTAGTCTGTTACACTATCCATCACGCTGCTCGGACTCTTGTGAAGTTAACGAAATTATTGTTCTAGTTAAAAATTGATTTTTTTTTTCCGTAGCCTATACTGTGTCCCACTGCTGGGCAAAGGCCTCCCCTCGCTTCCGCCACTCGTCACGGCCTAGTGCATACTCTCGCCACTCGCTACAAAATGCGTCCAGATCGTCCCGCCATCTCCTTTTTGGTCTGCCTCTGCCCCGGCCGATTTAAAGAAAAATTGATTAAAAGGGTAATTTTAATGTTCCGAGTTAATAACTGAGTAGGTAATAAGGAATAACAAAACGTATAAAATAAATATTTGTGGTAATGTAAAAAAATATTAAAACCAGGATTATAAAACAAAAGTAAAAAAAAAAGCAAAAAGTGTGATTCTTATGCTGGGGTTCGAACTAGCGACCACATTTGTCTATTGCTGGAGGGGGGTCACATATCTCTGACGCTTACTGTACTAATTACGATGGTCCTTTTTATATGGGATTTGACAGCTGGTTCAACGAGTTCTAGATGGCGCTGCGTACGATGGTCCTTTTTTGTATGGGATTTGACGTATACCATACACAAACAAATTGACAGTTTCCTTCCCCATACGCGAGTTAAATTATTAAAAAAAAGTTTCATGTGTAGGTATTCGTCAGACGTCACGCCATGCTATACTTTTTATGAATATCATGAGATTTGACTCTTTATTAACACATTTTGTCATCATGTCATCAATGCATTAAAACAGCGTTACGCTTTATCGATAGTACCATTTCTTTATTATGTATGTCACATCACTACTGAAGTTAAGGTAGTCAATATAGAAATACCTACTAACAGCAACAAACACGTTGGCGCGATCTCGATTCCCGTTCAGTTGGATTTCGTTATCCGTGATTTTAACTTGTTGATATTAATTAATTAAATGTTTCATTGACAATTAAATACGAGGACAATGGAGTGTATCAGTGGAAACACAAGCATAACTAAACACATTGGTTAACTGCTAAATAAGTTGTGAATTGTTCAATATTTATGATACAGGTAAGTTTTATTTTGTCCCTACTTGAATTTCTACTGATATAAAAACGAGTATTTAATTATCCTTTAATGCCACCATGCTTTAATGAAAATAAAACTTATGTTTTTGTTGTAGAACAACTTACAGATTAAACAAATAGTTACAAAACTATTTGTTGTACAATATTCTATTGCCATACTTGACCTAAGCTATTGTTTAAAATCCTTATCTTACTTAAATAGAGTAATATTAGAATTTTATATAATTTTTTACCAAACTATTGATTAAATATTTATTAATCCATTTAAGTTTTTTATTTTTATTTCATTAATAACAGTCAAATATTTTATCAGTTCCAATAGTAAAGTTTCATTGAATTAAAAATCTGCACAAGGTTTTATCATGTATTACCTATTTCCTTGTAAGTTATTACTAAGACTTATTTTTACTTCTTTATTGATAACATTAAGTAATAAGTAATATAAATGGGCACAATAACATGTTTTAAGTCAGGACGCATAGTATAAAATAAAAAAAAAAACAATATGTGAAACGGATGCATCCATCCATCATTATAATTAAGACACCCAGCAGCCGACTCGGAAGGGCTGATACTCAAACGGAAGAGTTATGTGGTCCGGCTATACATAAACTTTTATAGAAAATTACATACATTGCTTGCAATGCTTTATCATAAGTACATTATAATATATTCGACCGTACCTAATTAAGGACTAACATAATGTTTATTTTGATCCGAGCCACTAATCATGCAACTGAAACATTCTGAGAGCATTCACCAAAGAAACCTGCAAATGCAGGGGCTAGTTGCAATGAAACTGAGAGTGCACTCCCCTGGACTATGAGAGCCTCCACCTACTTATAAGTGCCTTATGCCACATGAAGAGTTAAAATATTTTAAATATTACTTATCAAATTACATTACATAGGTACTTATTGATTATTAAATTATTTAATGCTTTATTATTTAAATAATAAATTAAGTGATATCCTAATTACATTTATGTTGATGATAGGTTAACAGAACCCTGCGAGTGTGTGTGGGTGTGCTCTAGAATGCTGTTTAAGAGTCCGGTAATGTTTTTTTTCGATTTCGCTCAACTTTTTGATGCGATTTTGCAGTAACTAACATAACTTCTATAATTTTGTATACATATTATGAAAGATCGTTTCTTTTTGGATGGAATTAATACAACGATTTTTTAATTTTAAGCTTTATTTATAAATAATTCACCCTAATCTAACACCTGTTTCGCGATTTTTGCTTGGAGAGGTGAAAAGAGTAAGGTTTTTATTGATTTAAATTAGGTTATATAAGTATGTAAAATATATAAATACATTGGAAAATGAGTCGCCTGAGGAATAAGTGTAACAGTTTTTTTCATTTTCATATATATTTTTTGAGAGAGAGTGTGTTTTGCTAGAGCAATTTTGCTAAAAATTGCCGAAGTTTAGGTGATATTTTTGGAAAGATACTAAAGTATTTTGCAAATATAAAAATACAAAAATAAACTTCATTTTATGCTTGATTCAGATAGTATAAAACATATTAGGGTCCATAACAAATAATAATTAAAAATCGTACGACAAAATTACATGAATCAACGTCCTCACTAAACATGCTCTGTAAGAATCGAGTTTTAAGGTATTAAATATTAATATAAATTGACCTAAAGTACTTTTTTGCAATAACAAGACTTCAAGCTATCGTACCAAATGCAATTCATGTGTATAATGTTATTATTAGCGATTTTCGTTTTCAAATCGTTACCGGACTCTTAATACAAAATTGTCGTGAATACATTTAATATGTGGGCATTAAATAAATAAAGCCTTTTATCTTTGGATATGATATTTAAAATGACAAAAATATCTGGGCAATACCACAAGTAAAATTAAAAACTATTATTTTCAACTTTGATAATAACTGTAAAAAATTGTCCTTACACCATGGCGGGTGCTGTCTCTGCCTGCGTCCCATGACACGGGCAGGGGCAGCATCCGCTTAGTGTATCCCTCACTTTTCATTAAATTGTCGGAAGGGCCTCTGCGCGTTGGCTTCGGCTCCGCATACGCATTCCAAAGGTCCGGAACACCATTGTTCCGTAGTCGGAAAAAACTGTAAAAAATCTGTACAGTTAAAAAGTATTGTTTTCAACTTAAAAAATAATTGTAATGATGTGATTAATTAAAAACTTGCAAAATTGGCAAAACATTCTGAGTGGAATTAAAAACTATTTAAATACATTAATATGCAAAAAATATTGATTACCTAAAACTATTTCAAATCTAGGCTCAAAATCAGGCCTTTTAAAATTTTTTCCGATATGTAGAACAAATTTAAGTACGTAAATATACATTTTCAGGGAATATGCATAAAACAATGACACCATGACTTCGGCTTAAGTAAAAGTTATGTGTTTTATTACTTGGTAGCCTTAGCTAAACTTGGAGCGTTTTGTACAATCAGCAAAAATACAATTATATTATCTACCTCATCACGTAGCACATTGAACCTGATGCCATTCAAAAGTACTAATCAACCTGGTACTTAATAACAAAATATGGTAGCCAACCATAGACCTGGAGCTTTTGTTATTCAGCCAAGTATTATGTTTTAATGTAAATATCGACTAACGTAGTACCAATACCAAGTGCAAATGAGTTCACGGGATGATGGTTTAAATGCAGTTTTACGCTGTACATAAGACACTGTTTATTAGTAAGGAGGGCCAAAAAAATCAGAGGTTGCATGGTCCAAAACAACCAAAACAAGCAACTTCATGATTCTACCTTAGGCGATTATCACACTGGCGTCGCATGCGGATCCGTCGCCAGTGTGATATCGCCTTAATTAAAATTATTGAAATAATTTACCTAGTAGAAGATACAACCTGTGCCATCCGAAAGAACGCAACAATTTTTAATGAAAAAAAAAAACAAAATGTCAGCTTGCGTGTTGCTACTCGTACCCATCTCGTACCACAATTTTTGGGCACTTCTCGGCTTTGCTTCTCGGTGAGCACTATCGAATGAGCCACATGCCCACTTGCCAAATTTGAGAATATAACACTACGTCCACTTGCTAGGCAACGGAATAGTTTTTGTCAAACAATAGAGTTATATTTTGCTGACTGTACTAAATGCTCCAACTTTGGCTCGGGCTACCAGAGGCCAGTTTTATAAAGCTACAAGTTATAATTTACAAGCGGAACTCTCTTTCTAACCCTATGTCTTAAAAAGAGACTTCCGCTTGTAAATTGTAACTTATAGTTATAGCTTTATAAAACTAGACTCGGGTAACAAAACAGAACATTATATCGTGCGGGCAATGCATACATAAACCGAATTCTGCTGCTCGATAAGGTAGGGCAAATAGGCAGCAAAAAAGCTTCTGTAAAATTGGCGGTCAAGACTCACAACATTATAAGTAACACTTCTGCTGTAAAAATGATATCAGATCAGAGGAAAAGCCATAGGCGCCGCCAGGGACTTTTAGGGAGGTGCATTTCCATCTGCATCGGAGCTACCTATTATAGTAAATTGTTCAACAAGGGACTAAAACAAGCCATAATGACACGAGATGTTTAGCCACCCGAGCGTAGCGTAGTGAGCGGTTGTTTAGTCTCGCGATAAACACTCTACTTTTCACTTTGAATGCGAGGAAAAAATAACGACATTCTACACAAAATCTCAATATTTATAATGGCAGAAATTTAAATTATCAATAAAATTTGTTAGGCGGTTTATGTTTTTTTTTTTTTGTATTTTGTTTAATATTTTCGCAATTTTAACTATAAAACTTTCGTTTATAACTTTCGTAATATTTTCGCACAGTTGTCATTTTGAGGTTATATGCGTGGTCCAAAATTGTCTATGCACAAACACTAAAAAGGGCGGTAATCGTCCATTCATAAACACCGTGAGTGGCTGTTTAGGGGTTTCCAAAGTAAATTAAAAAAAAATGTTTTAGTCCCTAGAGATTAATAAAGAGTTTTAGTCCCGATCTGCAGAGACTAAAGTAACATTTTAAGAGCATGAGAAGTGAAAACATTAATATATTTTTAGTATGTATACCTATTATTTATTGGTATTTCCTGACATAGGGTTGCAATAGTGCACCCCTTTGCAGTTGCACCCTGCTATCGGAGTCACTAAGAAAAGCCAAAACCCTGACTATGGTCGCTTAATAATTCGGAAAAGGCATAAATCAATGTTTGCTCATCTTGGCACAATCTGATGTCACTTCCCAAGTTTATGGGAAGCTTCTGCAACGTCTGTAATTATAATTAATAAGCAAAACACCCTTTAGCGGAAAAGCGGAATTCAGCAAAGAGTTCACCTATCATGGACAAAAGTCAGGCGGAAGACGGAATTCTTTCTATAATGGCTGAATTTTTGTATGATGCCCATAGAAAAAATGCAGCCTGAAGTTAAATTTTTCGATTTTCCGGCACTTTTTTCTCTATGATAGCTGAATTCGCTCAAGTGAGTGTTGCGCCTAAGTGGATTCCGATAGTAAAATAAACACTTGAGTGGACATTGTACATTCAGCCGTATAACGCATTAACTGTTACGTGTACGAGAACGGCTCTCGTCACTAAGGTCGCAAGTCGCATACACGTGTGATAAGTAGGTGCCTACGCCAGGGCAACGTGACTGGGATCGAGAGCTATTTCAATCCCCTGTATTATATTATATCTAGCGCTACCTTACAAAAGAAGTTGAACTAACGGACTCAAAAATATTCGCCGAAACTGGCATGACAATACGGTTATACCTATGATTTTGGAAATTAAATTGACTAAGTACCTATTTAAATAATGCCTATTGGTAGAGGTATTTGGTAACACCATTAATTGCCAATTAATGTGTGTCTTTGTTGCCGACAGATCAACAACAGAGCTTACTATGGATAATCTCGATGACTCTGAGAACAATGCCAAGGTCTCGGATTCAGCCTATTCTAACAGCTGCAGCAACAGCCAGTCTAGAAGGAGGTAAACTATTTTATTGTTTTTTATTTTAATTATACTACCAAATGTTTTTGCGAATCACGTGATTGTACGATTGTCAGTTAGGACACCTATTCGAGTTCAATATGTTTGATCGCGCGTTCGTACGAGTAAAATTCGCACGAACTGGCGATGATCGCGCATTAGCGTTTCATTAGGACAATGCCTAAGTCGTAACAGACGTAACATAACTATAAAAAATAAATATGTATAATACTGTGAATGACCTTAAAATGTATATGTATGTCCGCCTCTTGTACACTTTTTTATTTGTGTAATAAAGTTTAAATTAATTAAAACAAATGTAAAAAGAAACAAAACACAGCAACTGTAAAGCGCTTTGCAGTTTTCCCGAACCGAAGCACTGTAAGCGAAGCAGCCTTGTAAATACGTTCCATTCCAGGCCTATAACCGCGAAGCACTTCGTTCATCGAATCGAATATTTCCATCACTCTCTTTCGTATATGCAAGAGCGATAGAGACGGGACCATCGTTTTGTCGATTTTCGAACTTCGCGGTAGGCCCTCTGTTCCTAAAGTTACGTCACGTGACGCTCACGCCACGACGTCGGTTTCTGTTGTTGGCAATAAATAGCCCCTGTCTAACGCATGGCTCTGCACGTTTTGCTTACGCGAATGTCGACTCACGTTGTAAACCTTTTATTACCTAAATGTAGAGTCTCGTGTTTATCTGTAAAGGCGCATGTACACGGTACGATTTCTTGTAAAGATTAGTATTCGTTTTCAACCGACTTCAAGATTTGAAATCAATTCGTTGGGATCTTTGTTTTTTGCTATTTTTTTTAATGTATGTTCACCGATTATTCAAAGACGGCTCGACCCTTAGAGCTTTAAACCAAGCGGAGTAGCCATTTACGTTCCCCTCTGCCGAATGAGTATGACCAGTGGTCATACTCATTGTATGGACTGACGTTTATCTGACGTGGCTATTTTGACGTTTCTCATACATTTGACGTTCCCCTCCCCCGCAAAAAACGGCAGACTTTTTCCGATAGAAATGAGAGCGCGTCTCGCATCCGGTTGGTTTAATAATCAAAGGCTGGAGCGATTTGGAAAATTCTTTTTTTGTTTGAAAGAGTTGGTCCCATTGTCACCAGGTCCAGATCTGATGTCGGGATCCTGGAGAAATCGAGGGTACTCTTCAACTATTTATAGACACACCTATAGTGATTTCACTATTTTTTACAGCGAACTCGGCCACTTCCTCTTGCAATAGCGGATGCTAAGTGAAGTCGGTTCTTTTTTGTTTAAAATGATCGTATAGTTGTGAAGCATCTATCGTATTCAAGTATTTAGGTGATTCATAGGGGGGCATACGATAATTTTGAGGCGAGTTATTAATAGGATTCTCGCTTCGAGTCTTTTGTATGATTTGGCTTACACGTTGACATTTTATCATCAAAGGCGAGGTGAATATCGCATCGCCCTTTGTGATATAACTGAAATAGTACGTACCTACTACCTACTTCCATGATGGTTTTTAGGGTTCCGCACCTCAAAAGGATAAACCGGAACCCTTATAGGATCACTTTGTTGCCCGTCCGTCTGTCAAGACCCTTATAGGATCACTTTGTTGCCCGTCCGTCTGTCAAGACCCTTTTTCTCAGGAACGCGTAGAGGTATCAAGTTGAAATTGACATCAATACTTAAGTATGTCTGTCTGGTCCCTTGAATCTATGAAAAAAGCAAGCTTCAAAGTCAACACATTCCAAAGATACGGCCACTTGAGCCATTTTCTAACACTTTTAGAGAATTAAAAACTTATAGGGTACTTCCTACGGACTACCGAATCATTAAATCTAGCAAGAAGGAAGGCCTTCGCACTTGGCTGGTTTTTCTATTTTTGTGCTACGAGTAGAAATTCGTTTTGTGTGCACGCGCCTTAAGAGTCCGGTAAACTTTTTTATAGATTTCGCTCAACTTTTTAAAGCCATTTTGCAGTAACTCACAGAAGGTTTTTATTGATTAAAATTAAGTTATACGTTATACTAGTACGTAAAACACGTTGGAAAATGAGTCGTCCCAGGAATAAATGTAACAGTTTTTTTCATTTTCATATATATTATTTAAGGGAGAAGATGTTTTGCTGCAGCAATTTTTTGAATAATTGCCGAAAGTGATATTTTTGGGAAGATAAATTTTACAAAAATAAAAATACAAAAATATACTTCACTTCATGCCTTATTCAGATAATATAAAACATATTCCGGCCGACCGTCGCCGCATGCGGTTGCGGCGTCAGTAATTTTATTTGGTTTCTATGCACATTTGCAAGGCGAAATATATATTTTTTGGTGTAAACATAACAGGATTTGCTAAGCGCCTCTGCTGAAGTTTGATTTTATTTTACTTAAGTTTTTACTTCAGTTAAGTACTTACCTATTTCAGTGGCAAATTTGTTCTCTCACGGCGATATTCAGCCTTAATATCTATTATAGTAATCTCCCTTATTCCATTTTATTACTATAGATGTGAGATAAGGGTATAGTGTAGTCAGACGTCCGAATACTTAGTAGCAAGAGCTGTGTGGTAAAATTCGGATAATCAGTAGAGATGGGCCGACTAGTCGCCGACTAGTCGGGAAAGCCGACTATTCGGCATCATTTGTAGTCGGCGATTAGTCGGCGACTAGTCGGCAAAAAATGCCGAATATTCGGCACTTTAATACCTACAGGAAAATAAGAACTTGACAGAAGTTTACCCCTTTTCTTAGTTATGAATATCTAAATCTTATGATAAGATAGTTTTTGTTTTCTTTTTGCCTTCAAACACGCCAGCGCAGGTCATGAACGCGTGATAGACAATGGCACGGCGGACGAAGCGAAACGAGCGTTTCCGATTGCATTCGAACTTAGCTAAAACCTACGATCGGCATTGCCGACTAGTCGGCCGATTAATCGGCAATTTGAAAACCGATTAGTCGGCCGATTGTGTAGTCGGCAAAAACCCTAGTCGGCCCATCTCTAATAATCAGCTTATAAAGATCATCTATCTATTTATCCAAAAATGTTTCTAGCTCTCTAATAAGCCGTAGCGATTTGACCGTAATCATTATGTACGCATTTTTTTTAGGAACAGTGTATTTGATTATTTATTATTATTATAATAATTATTATGCGAATGATTGTTTTACAGCCACAGTTCCAAATCCACACGTTCAGGGAGTAACTCCAGTGGGAGCAGTGGATACGGTGGGAAGCAATCTACTTCTGGCAGCAGGTTCGTAGTACTAATACCTTCACCATTATAATAGAAGACCATAATTGATGGGCTGATCATCGATTCTAGGCAGAGTACTATTCTTTATTTGCCAAACTGCCCAAGCTACAAATAGTACCTAAAAAAATTTTAAGACAATGACTATTTATCATTTATGCCAGTTTTTCACGTATTTTATCACGAGACAAATTCATATGATAACCTGAGTATGACTTATAGCTATGTGTAGAATTAAAGCTAACGTTTACTTTATAGCAAAACATTAATCAGTCAACCACCAGAAAAGAGGACAAAAGATAAAGACGGAAAGAAAAAGAAACAGCAGAGTCAGACGGAACTTGTTCAAATACCTGCTGCTGTAGAGTTCAGGCTCCCGGACCCGGCGCCCGTACTCGAGGAAGAACTTGAAGATGGTGAGTGACATTTGAATTGACATAGTACGGTGCCTTTAGCATGCTGGCTGCAAACGCACTGGCAGCGGCACTGGGCGGCGCGGCGGTAACGGTTGTAATACTCAAAGTTGTACGGAAGCGTTCTCAAAGACCGAGTGTACGCAGAGCCGATACGGTGCCGCTACTAGATGTGATGGTGTGATGAGACTGATGAGCATGAATTAACCTCCGAAATGTAGCCGCCTTCTGGAACACCGGCGCAATCTACTGGGAGATTAAGGCTAACCGTGCAATTTTTGCAATTTTTTTTCTAAGGCGTTCATTAAACTCAATTCTTACTGGCTTGCCTTTTTTGAGCACTCGTAGAAAAATCATTGTATACAATAGTGACACAATTAAGCTTTTCAATCTTGTACCTTACTTAGGTCACTCAGTAAGCTTTGTGGCCTAAACATGGTACAGTCGCCATCAAATATATCGGAGCGGCCAAGGTGGTCACAAATATCGAACAACGCCTCTATTGTCAGGGCGATAAAGTGCATGTTCAGATATTTTTGAGTACCGTGGCCGCTCCGATATATTTGATGTCGACTGTATTTGACTGAAATCATATGAATATTACAACTATATAAAATACTATTAAGGCAAATTCTAAACTATTTTACACTTGTACCGTAAAACTTCTTGCAGGCTACTAGAAATGTCTAGTCATATTCATATAGCAGTAGTTGCATTAATTCATAATTATGAAACTGCTATAATAGAACTTAAATTGAGTATGGTGTCTGGAATTTTAAAATAAGCAGCTAGAGATCGGAACGGCTAAATACATATTTCACATTATTTCGAATGTGAAATTCGTGGAATTAAGGTTTTCAATAACAAACGTGTAAAGTTTACTGTTGTGTCACGTGGCACACTTTTTACAACATTTATTTTGCCGCATATAAAATAAATGTGGGTTGGAGTCCATTGTTAAAACTTTCAAGGGAGAGAGGCTAATTCAGGATCTTTTGTCTCCCTTTGTCCACTTTTTGTTATTTTGCAAAGCCTCGTGATATTTAAATAAGTAAAAAGTAAGGATATTAATTTTCAGCTTCGTTTTTTTTGCATTTAGGATTTGTGTTTGAATACTTAATTTACGGGCTAGTACAACTGGTTGCCTGCTACGGGCACCATTTCTTTGCGGTCGTTCGAACTATACAGATGTGAAAGATACTATTCTTACACAACAAGTAGTAGGTGTGTGCTGCCTGTGTGTGGGGTGAACGCAGTGCTGTAATGGATCGGCAGAGTATAGAGTGGGCTGGTTTTTTCACCAGATATGTGCAACAAACTTGTAAGAATTAAATTGTTTCTATGAAGGTATGGTACGGCCGCAGTAGGATTAGCTACACGGGTGAGGAGTTCAAATGATCTTCGCACGAATTTATTGTTAAGGGAATAAGAACGTGTGAAGGTTATATGTAATAGATAACTCGCTAAGCTACTTCTGCTGCCGCCTCTATAACCCTAATTAACCCTTTGACCGCCACAGTCGGCTGTGGCCGGCATCAAAAAGTCGTGCCATGGACGCCAACGACGGCAACAGCCGACAGGCTTTGTAGTGAAATAGGGACCTACGCGGGCTTCCGCAAAGTTCAATATCGCTTAACAAATCGATTACGTGGCGTCGGTGGCGCGTCATTTTTGTTCAATGCTTGGCGGTCAAAATGTTAATGATTTTTATACAAATTATAATACTCAGCCGCACAAGTTAGCATATTTTTGGCGGATCAATCCGTATGATGCGTTTAGACTGAATTTTATTCGAAACGTTTAGTGATAGGTTTATTTTAAATCAAAATTCTCGTTTCATATGTACGATACATTGTTATATTAACATCACCGACCGACAATATAACCATTTTACAGGTACGGAACTACGAATATTATCTTAAAACTATTAATTTACAGGGACAACTGTAGGATGTGGCGTCGCGTATAAGCAAGTTTTCTCTTTCCCCTATATTGCGTCATAAGTAGGTATTTCAATGATGGGATTGGTAGTGTAATTTTACAGTAACATGGTTTTTGCAAAAATATTTTGCGGTATTTCATTGACATATTTTAATCATTTGACAATTGTATCCGTGTATTTCTATCATAATAACGAGATTCAATCTTAGGTACCTACGAATAAAATTTTAGAACTGTTCAACTTTTTTAAAATGCTGACATTCAAAATTTTAACCGCTGTAAAACAATTAATGTCTATAGTAAATAACCCTATTAGTATGATTATTTTGTTGTTGAAAGCAATTGCACTACCTAGCCCAATCTTTGATTAATCAACATATACGCATATACACGGTTCGGTTGCCCTCCCACGTTAGACAGTGTTAGGCCCAGCATATTGAAGGTATGTATCCGTATAGCAGAGAGGGGCAGGTACGTATCTTTCATGTTCACGCACAGGTAACCTCAACCACTAGATAGATCATAAGTACGACTCGGGGTCACCACGCATCTGTGCTTCCGTACTCATTTTGTATGGGAGCGCAATCGCTTATTTCAATTGAGTTAACGTTTTTGATCATTACTCATGTCACAAAATCAAGTTACAGGGGTGAACCAGGACTGTTATACTACAAATTGATGTAGAATACTATTGAGATGTGCTGTTCGAATCGTAGAAATTTAAGAAAAAAATTGCGCTGATGTGTGGTGACCTCGTGCTCCCCGTAAAAGCTTAATGATGAGGTGTCTGTATAGTCGGTGTGTTCTGTCTAGCTTTATAGAGTTATTGGGTATTTTTTTCAGATTCTTATAATATATTCTTTTTCATAAATTTATTTCTGTTATCTTTCCGGTTATCTTTTTTTTGTTGCATAGCTTCTTCCACGACAGCACCTGAGCAGGCACAGAAGGGTGTGCAAAGGTGTTCTGAAGCGATCGAGGAAGATGCGGCTGAAATGGTGAGTCTATTTATATAATTATTGGACAATAAAGCGAGGTATGGTAGTGCTCTAAAATATCCATGCGATTTTTGGAAAGAAATTGTACACAAGCTTAAGCGCTTTAAGGTTGTACCTATTCACATATTTATGTCCAATAAATCGCATATGTATTTTATAACTCGACTGTACATATTGATTATGATTATATAAATCTTACGACTCGACTTACAAATGACATTATTACATTTTTCAGACTGACCATTGTGCCACACCCCAGCCGGCGATGCATATTCTTCCCACTAAACCTAGTTATTCTGTGAGTATCTTATTCAAGTTGAAATATAGGATTAGGCCATTTAATCTTGATTACCACTTTGGCGCCTGTAATTATTCGCATTTTTATGGCAGTAACCCATGGCTTGGTATAGTAAGTACCGAAACCTTGTATTTATAATATAAAGGCTTTCGGATCGAAAATAATTCTATGTACTTATGTAATATCAGAGCGTAATAAATATCGAATTCCTCAGAATCTAGGTACTTAACATACATTCACATTTCAGCAGTCCATTTCACACCCCAAATGGCAAAACCGGGAAGTGCATAGTGGTAGATTGCCTCAGATAGTGCCTAAAATCTTTAATAAAATGTACTTAATACGATCCTTATGTATAGGAGGGGTTTTCGTGCGTCATATCGATGCACGACGGCGTGGTGTTGTACATGTCAGCGTCGCTCACGGCTACGCTCGGGTTCCCGAAGGACATGTGGATCGGGAGGTCCTTCATAGACTTCGTGCACCCATTGGTGAGTATCACTTGTCAGTCTCATGCAGTTGTTACCAAACATTTCTTGGGCTCTCAAAAATACGCACTTTTCGCCTTTTGTTATGAGAAGGGAATCGAGATTCCGTGTAAGAATTGTTCATAAAAATAGTTTTCATGATTCTGGGTTTCAAAATGATATACTTAACATATTAATTTTGAAAGATAATAACCCGTTTAGCAGCCGAATGTGTGACAGATGGTGTAACTCATATAGGTACCGTCACCTCGGGGTACTATGGCCGAATTCAGGATACTTTTGCCCATATAAAAATTACATATAGAAGAGTCTAATAAAAAAGATAAATACGTTATCGGTTATTTTGAAGTAGCCTCATGGCAATTTGCCATTAATTCAATTATTTTATGAAGCTTGAACCAAGTAAATTCCGAAGGCCAAAGTTACCCTCTAGGGCTAAAGTACCCCAAGGTTACGGTATGTAACCATCATATTTTAGTTCTTGAGGTGGCTTAAGGTGCCTGTACACCATGGCCCATGATGGGCGATTTGAGAATGGGCGGTGATTGTCACCATCATTGCACAGCTGTCCACACGATCGTGCGTGGTACATTATTTATTAATGTGTCATACGTTTGACATGAACGTGTGCATTACACCGCACCGGACCCATTAGTGGCCTCGTCACGATTGTTCCTTAGGACCCAAGGTTGGATTTGAGAAGTGGAGCCATTTTTGATATTAATTTTTAGGGGAAGGCTCTCAACTTTATCTTGATACCTACATCACTTAAGCTACTAGGCCAAGTTTGGTATCGTTTTCGTATAAATCGGGGATGCCGAATTCATTTAAGGTAACATTTTGATACCGTTTCGAAGCAAAAACATCTAAAATAAAGAAAATACTTAATTTGGATTTTTTATGTCATAGTGTGCAAGCGCAACTACATATTTTAAACTGCTTACGCTGAATGTTGACACTTGTGACAGTTGTCAGTTCAATAATTTATTAAATTCTATCATTATCTGCCAAAAAGTGTCATTTTGACAGATAATGTATTGAACTGACGGCTGTCGAACCCATCAAACTTTCAGCGTGAGCTGATCGTATTGGCGACTTGCGGCCATCTTGTCGAGCAAGGTGGTTTGGTTTCGGGAAAAACTTCTTATTTTATGTTCATTTTCATGATTCAATGTGTAATATATAGCTTATTCTGCAGTGATTTAACGAACTAGTGAGCAACTAATGAAGAATTAGTCTCGAAACATGTGTAACCCCTGTTTGAGTTAGATATCCGTTAGTCCACGTGCTGTTTGTAGGGAGTAGCTATCTCCTTATAAAAAGCCTAACCTCACCGTACAACGTCCAGCTCTTGGAGCGACTTTGACATTGGCAAAATTGTCCCAATATTGTGGACAGAATGCCGTATTTTAAAAATTGAATTGATCGTATTGGCGCGCGCACAATCATGGCCGCGATTTCCTTTGATGTCTGCCTGAAAAATCCGACAGCATGGCGATTACCGATGTCAGTATCATATCATCATCGATATCTGATGTCAGTGGCGATTACGCACGATAATGGCCAATCATGGGCCACTGTAGGCAATTACCCCTCGCCTGCAATCACCCCTCATGGGCCATGGTGCAGGGGCCTTAAGAACTTATATACACTTGCATGATAAGAGTTGTCAACATTAGTAGGTTTCTTCCTCGGCATTTGCACTGAAACGCTAATTGGGACCTTCTCTTGCGCAGGACCACAATACTTTCGCGTCGCAAATCACGAACGGGCTGGCAGTTCCGAAGGAAGTTAATGGTATGCAAAACTCAGGTAAATTCTAGTCAGTAAAACATAGAATACAGGGTGTAACAAAAATGCTGGTGATCCGTTTAAGGGCATAATTGGTACCGTATTGTGAGTAAGAAAAAGTAGACGTTGACGTTTTGTATGGGGATGCCAAATTTTTTTTGGGATATCGGAGTTGGTCCCATAGAAAAAGATGTTTAGTATAACTTACCTATTCTTTATAAGTACTACTTACAAGTATATTTATTCTGTATTTTTTTTATAATAGGTTTAAATTTTATAAGCTTAATTGTTAGAACCTCCCCTGTGTTACACTGAGCTAAAATTTCTTGGGCGGCAGTGCAATTTAATAGTTAATATTACTATGATTCAAATACATCATTCGGTGCAAGTTTTGATGATTGAGTTTACGTTTACAAAATAATATCAAATGGAATTAAACCACGGGTCTAGTTCAAAATAGCATTGAAGCACTTTGTATGTATATTTAATGGAACTGATCTGGAGAAACGGTTTTTGAAAATTCTACCCCAACGGGGTAAAAATTGGGTCGAAAGTTATCAAAAACATCGGAATGGAGTTACAAACGCAATTAAGAAACGCTTTTTAAATGTTATCGCTATAGGATACTTTCCAGTAGATAAACTTAATTGTTCCGTTGCATTCATAAAATCAAAATTTCAAAAATACAAGGGAAAAAATCAAGGTGTAATATGTGTTTCCGCTTTAAATGATTTCATAATGATTAAAACTTTTATAAAGGAGATGTATTCATAATATAGTATTGTGACGTCACAATATTCTCCCGTTTAAATTTTATACAACAAATCGTTTTGACGTTGCCTAAAGAGTAACTGATTTGACTTCATAGGAAGATAGCCTATGGTTAAAGGGAGAGGTGTCTTCTTCAAAGTATTCCCTTATCCTTACTCAGTTCAATCGCCAGGCAACTCCGTGTCGACCATGTTCTGTCGCATCAGAAGGTACAGGACGCTGTCCATGAGCTTCAGCGTCAAGGACCGCAGCGTCACATTCATGCCGTTCATGCTGAAGCTGTCCTTCAAGAACGTGTGCGAAGATAAGGGATCCGTCATATACCTGGTCATACAGGCTACGCCGCTGTTCTCGGCGTACAATTGTGAGTAACTTGTGTATATGTAGGAGCCTTCCACCAAAGTGCAGCTTACGTAACGCTAAAACACTAGAAGGCCGATTATTGACACGATATTTCATTGCCTACTTTAACACATTCATTGCCACCCAGCCATACAAGATATATCTGCGCCAGGCCACAAAAATATTCAAGATCCGATACTCGGGTACAGTTGCACACTTATCGAACGTATCGATATTACACGCCAAGATCCCGGCAGTCGGGTACACGATATGTCGAAAGAAATGCTCTTATACTAGCTTTAAAATCAAACCATTTACGTCATCTAATCACTAGGAAGTATTACACATTTTTTTTCTTCCAAGTACCTCTATTACTAGGGCTTGCCATTATCCTAATAATACGGATACTACTCGTATTCGGAAAATTCTATACAAATTACTATTGGAATTATCCGTTTTGCAACTGATTTGCAAGCCTTATCTGTTACCATCAATAGAATCTTGATGTATTTAGCGACAGTCCTGCTCATCAAATATAGTGCCCGATATCGGGTCTTCCGGCGTGGCCTTTAGTCACCTATAGCCTACCACAATCCCGACTAACGAAATCATAAAATACCCGATAGTTGGATTTTCGGCACTGAACTGAATGTGTTAAAACTTTAGTGTCGGATAGAGAAAAAAAAAACCAGAAATATTCAGAGTAGCATTAAGTAAGCGACATTTTAATGGAATATTTCTATTTGTTGACATTGAAATCCATTCTCATAACAACGGAAAACTGACCAATAAGGACTATGTCAAAGTGAGCTTAATAAAAATATCATAAGGTAAATATAACCTTAATCTAATTCTGTCACCCTGTACCTTGATGGTGAAATTGCTATGGTATATGGTTAGGTACATTAGTTGACTACGTGATTACACCTTTACTACCTTAAAATATAAATATGTTTATTCCTAGGTCCTAAAGAGATCATCGATGACGCGACACCATTCGTAATGCGTCACGTGGCAAACGGGACCGTGGAGTACATCGACAGCGAGGCGGTGCCGCTGCTGGGCTACCTGCCGCAGGACGTGACGGGGCAGGACGTGCTGTCGCTGTACCACCCGGAGGACCTGCCGTACATGCGGCACGTGTACGAGACCATCGTCATGCAGGGGAGGGCGGTTCGCTCTAAACCCTACAGGTGATTACAGCCATTTGCAATGCGTCACGTGGCAAACAGGACTGTGGAGTACATTGACAACGAGGCAGTGCCGCTGCTGGGCTACCTGCCGCAGGACGTGACGGGGCAGGACGTGCTGTCGCTTTACCACCCGGAGGACCTGCCGTACATGCGGCACGTGTACGAGACCATCGTCAAGCAGGGGAGGGCGGTTCGCTCTAAACCCTACAGGTGATTACAGCCATTTGCAATGCGTCACGTGGCAAACAGGACTGTGGAGTACATTGACAACGAGGCAGTGCCGCTGCTGGGCTACCTGCCGCAGGACGTGACGGGGCAGGACGTGCTGTCGCTGTACCACCCGGAGGACCTGCCGTACATGCGGCACGTGTACGAGACCATCGTCATGCAGGGGAGGGCGGTTCGCTCTAAACCCTACAGGTGATTACAGCCATTTGCAATGCGTCACGTGGCAAACAGGACTGTGGAGTACATTGACAACGAGGCAGTGCCGCTGCTGGGCTACCTGCCGCAGGACGTGACGGGGCAGGACGTGCTGTCGCTGTACCACCCGGAGGACCTGCCGTATATGCGGCACGTGTACGAGACCATCGTCAAGCAGGGGAGGGCGGTTCGCTCTAAACCCTACAGGTGATTACAGCCATTTGCAATGCGTCACGTGGCAAACAGGACTGTGGAGTACATTGACAACGAGGCAGTGCCGCTGCTGGGCTACCTGCCGCAGGACGTGACGGGGCAGGACGTGCTGTCGCTTTACCACCCGGAGGACCTGCCGTACATGCGGCACGTGTACGAGACCATCGTCATGCAGGGGAGGGCGGTTCGCTCTAAACCCTACAGGTGATTACAGCCATTTGCAATGCGTCACGTGGCAAACAGGACTGTGGAGTACATTGACAACGAGGCAGTGCCGCTGCTGGGCTACCTGCCGCAGGACGTGACGGGGCAGGACGTGCTGTCGCTTTACCACCCGGAGGACCTGCCGTACATGCGGCACGTGTACGAGACCATCGTCATGCAGGGGAGGGCGGTTCGCTCTAAACCCTACAGGTGATTACAGCCATTTGCAATGCGTCACGTGGCAGACAGGACTGTGGAGTACATTGACAACGAGGCAGTGCCGCTGCTGGGCTACCTGCCGCAGGACGTGACGGGGCAGGACGTGCTGTCGCTGTACCACCCGGAGGACCTGCCGTACATGCGGCACGTGTACGAGACCATCGTCATGCAGGGGAGGGCGGCTCGCTCTAAGCCCTACAGGTGATTACAGCGTAATGCGTCACGTGGCAAACGGGACCGTGGAGTACATCGACAGCGAGGTGGTGCCGCTGCTGGGCTACCTACCGCAAGACGGACAGACAACACTTTCGCATTAATAATCTTAGTATGGATGACGTTGACTATTACATCATAAACTAATTAACCCAAGACCGCGCATAGCCGGGCGACCCCAGCTGCCGGGCATAGTATCACTCTGCAGTGAGACACTAATTAGTTGGAAGTGACAGTAAACATAGTACGTCACCATGGCAACCATTACTATCCGACTCTCCCTGTTACGCACCACCATGTCACCCCTTATTTTTGGCAGAGCAGGTTTCAAAGAAATAACGCGCTAAGCGGAGTATAGAGATATCTTGTATATGCTGTACATACTCGTACATGTTTAAAATATTTTTTCTACTCGTCGACTTTAATCTGTGTATTAATGCTCTAAGGTGTATTAGGACTATAGACCAGACTTAAACCTTACACATTTAAATGTTGGATAGTCTATGGCACTTCCGGGATCATTAAATAAATTTATTAAACAACCCGCCTCTAGATTAAAATAATTTTGAAAAGAGAATGTCATTCACATCTCGGTAAAATGTTGTCCGGAAAGAAAACTGTCATGGTTTATATGGGAGCTCATACATTGTACGACACTTTTCTTTTCGGACAGACGCAACTTTATAATTTCCGAACGTACTTAATCTGTAAAATTTTCTTCTACTTACTTGCTTTTACGTTGTGATTGGATTATAAAAAGACCAATCACAACTACACCGACATCTTGGAAGTAAGTTTAGACACATTTTATTCTATCCATCTCTTTCTACTACGCACACAATCATATGTATATCTCTTTTCGGTGGTGTCTGTACCACCGAATAGGCCCAGATACAATTACTTCCGGTTTGAAAAATAGTGTTTGAAGTTTGATTGGGAAAAATTTAGAAGGAATGAAAGAAAATCAATTCTTACTTAATACTCGTAGAAAAAGTATTGTATACAATAGTGACATAATTAAGCTTTTCAATCTCGTACCTTAATTAGGCCACTCAGCAAGCTTCGTGGCCTTAACGCGGTACTCGACTGAAAAGCTCTTGATTATGTCACTATTGTATAAAATACTAATTTGGATTGAGTTAATAGTGTTATTCTATATGTTTAATGAGAGGAGACGACGAGTTCGCATTTTACCAGTTGTTTTGTTTTGCAGGATGCTGGCTCAGAATGGGTATTACGTGAGGCTCGAGACGGAGTGGACATCTTTTATTAATCCGTGGTCGCGTAAACTTGAGTTTGTCACAGGAAAACATCATGTTCTTGAGGTATGCAAAAATATTTTAGAAATTTCTTCGTAGGTTATAAAATGTCGTGTCATTTAATAAGAAAGACATAATTTAACCTGTTATGAACAATTGTTACCAATGAGATTATTGTTTGTAAGTCAAACGACATATGTAGTCTTGACTGTCAGTGCAGAGAAAAAGGTTCTACTTGATATGGAGTTATTATTACTATACTACACAACTGAAAGAATTAAGATCATAATGAAATAATTAATTCTCTTGTGTACCGATAAAGTGAGACCTTTCCCTAAACTTGTCCACGTGTATTTATTACAGGGTCCAGAAAATCCTGACGTGTTTCAACCGCTGACGGCATCATCCAAAAATAAAGTCTCAGAGGAAGATAATATCGAAATCGAAGCCCTTAAAGATAGTATTGTCCGGATTCTAAATGAGGTAAGTAATAAATATAAATAACCTAATCATTTAGGGACTTATTATTATTAATCAGTAAAAAAATTAAACCCCTGCTTTAGTATTAAACTTTTCGGTCTTCAATAAGTCTGAATTTCGCGTCCTTGTATTAAATGTGTTTTGGCTATAGGTATGTGGAAATTAAAAAGAACGTGGATTATACTTGCGTAATAATTACCTGTAGTTACCACTAATTCACTTTGGACTCGTGGTCGGCTTTACGTTATTGAAAAAAAAAGAGAAATATTAAATCATTTTTCACTAATAAAATAAAGCTTTGTGAGAATATCTTTGAAGAAAAACTCTAAGATTGATATAATGATTATCCTTATTTTATCTTGTAACAAACCATTTAAAATAAAAATAAACTTATTTGTTCCTTGTCGACTCATTCATAACTGCCTTCGTTCTGCCGATGTCAAATATGATTTTGCGTTTAGTACACACAGTAACAGTTGATACTGATATATTTGCCGAACGCCAAGTAATTTCAGTGAATCATACTGTCTTTTTCTTAATGCTAGTACGGTCGCCGTCAGATATATCGGAGCGGCCAAGGTAGTAACAAATATCTGAACAACGCCTCTATCAACGCGATAAAGTGCATGTTCAGATATTTTTGAGTCTCTTGGCTGCTCCGATATATTTGATAAAGAGTGTACCATCACCACTAAAAAGAGACAACTTACTTATAGTGTCTACTTATAGTCTGGCAAACCAAAAAGCGCAGTAACAGTCAGAGTAACATGCTATAACCATCCCTTTTTTAATCTCGAAACTGTAATTCAAGGCCAAAAAATCTACGACAGATACGTCAGTGTCATAACCATCATTGTCGCTTATGTCACTGTCAAGTAAACTTTTCAGGTTTCGCCAACCTTTTTATAATACGCTGCTTTATATTGGCCAACATTATCATATTATTTATTCTGTGACATTATCTAAAGAGTGGAGCGTAAGCGAAGTGAAGTACTTACAGACGTACGGATACAACGGAACTGTCAGCTGGCTACCTAGACGTCTCTGCATTTCGATAGATTTTTGATTTTAAATAATTGTTCCACGATAACTTTATAAAATTTCTTGGGGATGCAGCATAGATAAATAATATAATTTGAGTGTTCAAATATGACCAGATTGATCAAGGCGTTATGGAGCTTAGAAGGCGCGAAAAAATCATCATAAAGTGTCTTGTTATATTGGTCCACTCGTTTGCATGTAAATCACGAGTTCTCGGTTCGAAGCGGGCTACTAGTTAAAATAAGGTTTTTGTAAAAAAAGGTAGGTATAAACTTTTGTCGCCGACTGTACTCTACTTTCAACAGTAAACTAACACGGAGACAATTCTAACGAACATATTAAATACGATAAGGTTTCGTTTTTGACTTGATGTAGTTCTTAACTTAGTCGTAAATTATTGTACCAAATGTTATGAATACCCGAAGTAATACAAGTGCAATACCAGCTTTGCAACCAAAAATCACGGATGTTTAACTTTTTATTAGGGCGTCTTTTATTTATGTAAAATAAGTAAATACAATTACTTCTTTAAATTATAGGATTGAAATTACCAACAAATAAATTATCTTAGCGTGTTTTTAATAAAAAAGGGAATATACCATTGTACAAACATTTTACTGCAGTGGCAACATTGTAGTGACTTTTTTGGCCTTGAATTACAGTTTCGAGATTAGTAGTGAGAGTACTAGCATTAAAAAAGACAGTATGATTCTCCCTGTCTATGCTTGAAGTGAAACAAACTCTGGCCAAACTATATATTACAGATTTTATTTTGCCAGGATATAAGAGCTATTGACTAATCAAATTGCTTACTGTGTTAGGTCCCAACGAGACCGGCGGAGCTCGTCAAACAACAGATGACTAAGCGCTGCCAGGACCTAGCAACCTTCATGGAGAGCCTCATAGAGGACCGGCCCAAGGTGGAAGATGAACTGCGACTGGAGATACAGGAGAACGAGAACAGTTACTATGTAAGTTATTAAGGGCCTTAACACACTTGAGCGATTTCTATACAAAACTCGTACGCGGCAAACTCGCGGCGTGTTCGCTCCCATACAAGACTCGCTCGCAAATCGCAAGTGTGATAACGCTCTAAGAGGCTGACAACACTCCGATCCCGATTTCTATTGAGCTGGTGTAATGATGAAATCCAAAGGTATACAGTATTTTTCCTAATTTTTTTTATCATGTAAATAAGCGTCTGTCAATCTAGAAGTCGCAATGTCATTTATTTTTGAGGTTATTCGTTCGTTACTTCGATTATTGAGGAAAATTTTATTAGAAATGATATTTTTCATGTATTACATTACTGGGTTGAATCATAGTTGAAACCAATAAAAGATGCATTTTTAAAAAGTATATAACAACATTTTTTTTAAAGTTATAATACCAGAGAAGACTGTGATAATCTCATTGAGAAGTGTTTGTTTACATGATAAGACAAGTAAGGATGAATACGGTATAGACATAATGTTGGTATTACACCTCCCTAAATCGGGCCCTAACGACAAGGACGGCGTAATACGTTAAACACGTTAAGCAGTATCTCCAAACGTGTCTAACATATTGCTGCGTCCTTATCGTTAGGGCACATTTTAGAGAGATACAATACCGGTATAACAACTGATATAGTAATGGAAGCCCATTGTGTTCGAGTTCGAGCAGTAGATTAATTTTGCAAGCAAAGTACAGTCAGCGTTTACCAAATTTTTAAATATTAATCGATGTTTATTTATTATAACAACAAAAGTATAACTACAGACAAAATAAAGATACCTAAAACTAAAAACTTACAAATAAAAGATCTGATCTAGGTCGCGGTCGTGGGGTAGGGTGCCCAGAAGGCTGGCCGCATTTCCGCGCTGGATAACTATGCTGATCCGCTGCGCGGAATAGTGACCAGCCCTCTAGTCACCGGAAGCCTCAATAAGGCGTGCCGCGATATCTCCGTGTGGTGTCGATTTTAATATTGGTGTGAGAGATTTCAAATTTTGATTTTAGGAGCGAGACTCGGTGATGTTAGGTGGGATTTCGCCCCACCACGAGTACAATGACAGCAAGTCTAGCACGGGCACTAACCTGAGTTACAACCAGTTGAACTACAATGTTAACTTGAAACGGTAAGCGATAGGCGTTTTTTTTTTATATATGGCTTTCTCCCTTTGTCCAAAGCAATGGGAATTTCGCCAATGTCGAGTATAGACGTTAAGCACACTTTTATTACTTTTAATAAAATATAGGCAACGTTGTTCGGTAGAGGCCTTGTTATTTGTAAAGTGATAACAATTCTTTACAAGCAACACGTGGCGGCCAGCCAAGATAACCGTCCGTCTAACTAAAGAGTGGCTATACGCCTTTTGAGACTCATTTTTCATAAGGTGCACACTTGTTTATAAGATCACCGCACAATAAGCTATCAATATTAAACACTGAACTACTGAAATGAGCAAAGAACAAAAAATATTCCCAAAACGTCCGCGCTACCCTGCGTCTCGGACGGAAATCCGCGAATGGCGTTAATTGACGTCTGTCTAATATAAAATGCTGTTGACAATCGTTTGTCTCTAGCGTGGTCCCTAGTCGTTATTTTGACATTTGTATTTGTTAGAAAGAGACAAAATCTGCCAAAAGTGAAATCATAGAGCTCAAAGAGGATGCAGTGACGACGGGAGACCTTCACTTCCCTTTATCCGTCAACACACGGAGTCCTTTATATTAAAATTAACGCACAAGTGACACTTCTGGAGTTGCACGCGTCGAAAGTTGTGGTCTAACCTGTTTAAACTGCTGTCTAAACTGTTTGAGACAGTGTTCTTTGTATCGACTATACAAATTCTATCAGTTCAAAAACTAAATATTCTCGAAACAGATAAGTGAACTTTTTTGTTTCCCTCAGATATTTTGATAGCCATCAGGACGGTTTTGACGAAGAGGCCGCAAAAGCCACGGAGGCGTCTCTAGTACCTCTTAAGGGGCAACATATGATCAGCGGGTAAGTTTCAACAATTCCGTTAAGGCCGATTTGTTTTCTATTTTCGTCAATATTATGTCAAGAGAATTTTATGTACAGCCAGCAACGAAAGTTGCCGACAGAAATAGTAAAAATTTAAATATTACACAAGTTACTGACCCGCTCCTTAAACAAGTGTTTGTGGCGCTGTATGTTTCTCGTTGCTTTTGTAATCTCATTTCGTTCGGTAACTTTCGTTGCTGACTGTATCTATTTTGTAACGCAATCAATAGGATACAATCACATAATGCCCACTGGATCAGATATGTCTGGCTGATATGCCACTATTACAGTTTTTACATCCGTGTCCGACTCCCACCAAATTGATGGATGTGCCAGGCAGATCCGCGCGGACAGATTTCAGAGAAGTTTTTTTTCTTTTTTGTGGGTACAGATAATAATATCAATGGTTAATTTGTTCCCTCTAGGGAATGTATGTCACCAATGGCGCATTACTCCGGGGACTCCGTGGAGATGAAGTCCGTGGAGTCGGCGGGTCCGACCTTCGAGGAGAGCTCCGTCACGCTGCCGCTCGAGTACCAGCCTATAAGACTCACGGAATCCATCATGACCAAGTAAATAACTCGTTTATTAGGTACCTTTTTAGGGTCCCCCCCCTAAAAATATATTGCAGAACTATACAAAGAAAGTGTATTTTTAGTGCCGCCACAACAACAAAGAATACAAAATAATATAAATTAACGCTGTTTAAAACACTCTTTTCTGTCCCACAGACACAATTCTGAAATGGAAAAGATATTCGTGAAGAAGCACCGCGAAACTCGACCAACGAAGAAGGAGGATCGGGAAAAGCTGAGCAACGAGAGCAAGCAGAAGAAAAGAGACCACCTCGTGCGGTGCAACGCGTCCTTCGTGCCCACCACCACCACCGTCAACTCGGTCGCGGTCGACACGCAGGTTAGTATTATATCATCATCCTCCCTGCATTTGTCCTGGCTTAACTTTTTGAACGCCAAGCATCGGACAAAAAAATCGTGTCCTCAGCGCTAGCGCGCAAGGCAAACCGGTTATATTTTGGACGTGATATCACGTCCTGGCGCTGAGGGCACAACTTCCGTGCGCGTGATTCGACGGCTTTGGCGGTCAAAGGGTTAATGTAGTCTAAGTACAACTTGATCCCAAAAATTCACGTAGGCACTGGTTTATACGAAAGGGACTACCATCTCACATCTAACATCCAATCCAACCCAGATGGGAAACCAGGCCTGGTTGGGATTAGGAAACTGTACTATCTAGTCAAGAATGTTTTAGGGCGTTTAAGACCGTTTGACGTGGCTAGCCAAATAGTGATGAATCGCCCTCATAAGATACCATAACTATTTATTTTGATTTTAAATAATTGCCCTGCGATAACTCTAGTAACGTTTGTCTGATCTTTATGAAATGTGTTTGGTTTGGTTTAGTTGCGAAGTAAATTGTGAGTTCTCAGTTCGCGGTGGACTATATAAGTTATAATTGTTTCAACTGATGGAACCAAACCAATGTTTATGTCTTTTCTCAAAAATGTCCCGCAAGGTTGACTTTTACGGTTTAATATCAGGCGGTGAAGTGCTTCGTTTAAGGTCAGTTAAAAATTTAAAAAGTTACGGAAATTGCAGTCTCGATTTCGATCCGTAAATTTCCAATACAAATTCCATTATTGTCGAGGTACATACTTTTTTTTTAAGTAGTAACGGCTATAGAACTAGGTGGAACAGTTCCTAAACAGCCAAAATAGAGAACGAGTTACAATTATTTATAATGTTGGTACCGCGTGTTTTTAGCTGTCTCAAATAGATTGGCGTTGTTCGGCAGAAAAATACACTTCTATTGAATATTAAAAAAAAGTAAAAGGCGGTAAAGCAAATGTTTTTAAATAATTGATTACTTCTTTAAATTCTTAATATTTAATAAAATTTATTTCGATTGACATACCTACTTATTTTTATTTTCTTGCACCATTTTTGAGAAAAGCACTATATTTGACTCGGCGTGAAGAGCCATTGCCGGCTTCGTATTAACTTAAACGGACTCCCGTTCCGGTCGTCCGTTTAAACATAATACTCAGCCCGCAATGGGCTACTTCACCTCCTCGACAATAATGTACTATTAACGTAGCAGCCGCACGGGTTGAAGCGCGCGTCGAAGCCCCAGGACACGGAGGCAGGTACGCACAAGCAGCACTGCGCGTCGTCGCGCCAGATGCGCCGGCGGCAGCCGTCCGGCTGCGGCAACGCGCCCGCGCATACCTCCGCCGTAGCCAACGCCTGTGAGTTTACCTTGCCCGTTGGCTCTCTTAACAATAGTATTTCATCAATTTTAAACAAATATTTAAAAAAAAAACCACTGTAATAGGGGATCATTGAAGTAGGTTTATTTAAAAAAAATGTTTTTTCGTTATTTGCCCTCTATATGCGTCGCGTTTTCTGCGGTATACAATTTGGTGTCTCGTTTGTTTCTTAAAACATTTACACGTGTTGTTTGAATTTAGCAGCCACGTCGACGTCGGTGTGGCCTCAGAGTTACGTGAGCGGAATGAGTCCGTTCATGTCGCAACAGATGCCTTTAATAAGCCCCATCACTACTGTGCCAGGTAAGAAAAATACTATATCCTATTTAAAAATGCTGACACTATTGCAAGAGCTATCTATAACATGAAAACTTTAAGTGCTTTGATTTTCATCGAGGGAACGCGGAATATTGGTATTGTTTATTAGAAGGTATAATAGGCTTTTTGTTATCCAATAGGCCAAGCGCGAGTCCGACTCGCGCATGAAGGGTTCCGTACCATTATCTATAAAAACGGCAAAAAAATCATGCCTGTTGGGTGCCCCCTTAAATATCTATTTTATTCTGTTTTTATTAGTATTTGTTGTTATAGTGGCAACAGAAATACATCATCTGTGAAAATTTCAACTGTCGTAACTATCACGGTTCATGAGATACAGCCTGGTGACAGACGGACAGCGGAGTCTTAGTAACAGGGTCCCGTTTTTACCCTTATGATTCCGTACCTTAAAAGAAAACGTGTTATCCATGGCACAAGAGGTGGGGCCAGACGTGCAAAACGGGGGTTTCTGTATAAATATAATAAAAGAGTAATATGGGATTCGGGACACGTGTGGACTTGACAAACGTTGCAATAATAGTATTTTGTGCAACAATTGCATAATAAGGGTCCTAAAAACACTCGAGAATTTTAAGACCTAATTATGTACCGTTGCACACAATAGTTTTTCTACGAATGCTAGGCAAGCCGCTGCCTCTATACAATTGCCTGTATAATTGTCTTCAATCTCCCGGCGGATTGTGCCGACGCCCCCCTTGTCTACAGCGGCGGGCGGCGGCGCGGGGCCCGCCCCGGCAACAGTGCCATTATATCCCTAAGAATCTCCTTTAGAGTCATCTTATGACAACGTTTATAAAGTATATGCTTTGAATATACCTGTCAGTAATTTTATTGGTAAATTAGAACGCAGGAGTAGAAAAAAGTGATTTGCGTTGTGTACGGACTAACATTAGCGTATTTTCAGGGTTCGTCCCCATGTATTACTTACCGACGGCCGCGCCCACGCCGACGTGCTCGTCGGAGGTCACGCACGACAGCAAGACAAACCCTTCGCAAGTGCAATTTCAAACTCCGGCCGGTGAGTACTCACTCACAAATACATTATTATTATTATTTTCGTAGCCTGTTTTAGTGTCTCACTACTGGGCAACGGCCTCGTCATACACTGGAGAGCAAAAGTTTCGGGTCACTAGCATTTACTTGAATATCTCAAAAGATATTAATTTTAAAGACATTCAATTATCAGTAATTAAACAAGCTGTTTTTCCGTCTAGTCAAAATTAAACTATGACTATTAGTTACTTATCCATGATCCAGTATCATTGGTTGAAGCCTAGGATAACTTGAGACTCCTTTTTGCGAGACTGGCGAGAGGTAGCACTAGACCGCGACAAATGGCGACAAATGGAAGAAAAGAGGGGAGGCCTTTGCCCAGCAGTGGGACACAATAGGCTCATAATAATAATAATAAGATTGGATACCGTTTTATTACGCAGGCTTCCGGTTTTTCATCCAATAGCCCAGTAATTAGTCCATACTATTCACCCAATAGCCTACTACAATTTCGACTCCATTAACTCTCAATAGTCCATACACCATGGCGGGTGCTGTACTCGTATTTGCGAGCGTCCCATGACACGGGCAGGGGCAGCATCCGCTTAGTGTACCCCTCACTTTTCATTAAATTGTCGAAAGGGCCTCTGCGCGTTGGCTTCGGCTCCGCATACGCCTCCCAAAGGTCCGGAACACCATTGTTCCGTGGTCGGGAAGGACATAATATTTTTTTTTGTGTTTCCAGTACACTACATGATGTACGGTCAGGCGGTCTTCGGATCACCGGTCGTGGTGTCATCAATCAACCATCAAGCTTCGTTCGCGATGCAACAGAACGTGATGTCGAACCAGTTCAGCGCACATCACAGTGAGAGGCTGCCCACGCGCAACTATGAAGAGGCATGTCTCACCACTAGCCCAATCTAATCTAACTTTTTCGAAAAATTAATTCCCACCAGGCTGGAATAGTACATTACGTACCTAGGGCGGTAAAATAAAGAACGGCTCAGATTGCGGGCATTTGTGGCCCGAACCGAAGGTAAGGGCCACAATTCGATCTGAGGCCTTCTTCATTACCGCCCTTGGTGCGTACACTATTTTACGTCTTCTCCTGGGTGTGAAGTGTGATTTCCCGCTACGCCCGTGGGCGGTAAATCTCACTTAACGCCCAGGCGTAAATCGTTTTAATACCTTCATTTGGTCCTGCATCTAGCAGCTTTAAATGGGTGGAGGTCAGAGTGACAGAACAACTAAGTTTTTCAGTTGGAAAAAAGTAATACAGTCTGTGAGCATTTAGAAGAACCTTCGGGAATCGGCGATGACACACGAAGGTAATATTGCTGTTCTGTTTTTTCATGTGTCACTAGTGATTGATACCCGGCGTCGCTTTCTAAAACTCGAAGGTTCTTTTGAGAGCCCACGCACTGTACCTAAATAGGTAAAATTCATTGTTGTGTCATTTATAGAGAACAGAGCCTATATTTTAACATTAGAACAAAACATTGTGTATAATTGCGTAAACAAAAACTGTAGGCGATTAATTGCATAATACATCATTTGATACTACTTTCCCCCAACAGAAACTTCTGGCTATGATATAATCTAATTAATTACATAATATTGTATCAAACCCAGAACTCCTAAGATTTGTTTCTTCTAGTTATTCGCATTTTTTGACCTCCACCTCTTTACAGCTGCCAGATGTCCGTATCTAGAAGTAAGCATAGTATAGCAAACTAGAGAGGTTTCGTTGCTCTCATTGTTGTGTCATATCTGACGTGGCCAGCTCTTCGTCTACTACTATCGGCCTTACCAGTGCATATTACCCATGGATGTGTTCTATGTTTGGTGTACAGAGCAGCGAAGCCCTCCCCTCGTCAGCGTCTCGAGACAGCAAGATGAAGAGCGAGGAGGCCGTGGACCGCACGGACGGAGAGTCCTGCTACTCCTCCTTCTACAGCTCCTTCTTCAAGACTGAGTCCGGCAGCGCCGACGACAGTGACGATACCAAGATGAGACGGAACAAATCAGACAGTGTAAACGCAATTCTACACTCTTATAGCGAGGGCTCGGAAATGCCGATGCTTTTATACCTACAGCTAAGAATCCTCCTTTTTGTAAAGGGTCGACAACACGATAGTCCTTTGTTATTTTCTTAAAGAAAAATAATAAAACGTTCTGTCATAAGTTGGCCAGCACAAACCTCTTAGCGCGAGCGCGTGACAACAGAGATTTGATACCTATGAGAAAATAGCACACTGTTACAACTCATGTGACACCTCTAGTTGCAGGCTACGGTAGCTGCTTACCATCAGGCGGGCCGTATTCTTGTTTGCTACCGTCGTAGTAAAAAAAGAAATTCCCATAAAAGTTTAAGCAAGTATGCAAAATTCAAGTTCCGAGATTTTGGGATTGTACTAAACGTCACGAGAATGTAATTATAGTTTAACCAGGGTTTGTTTCACTTCAAGTATAGATAGAGAGAATCATACTATCTCGTTCTTCCCCTAGTACCCTTGCTACTAAAAAAGGGATGCGTATAGTTTATTACGTCCACTGTTACTGCACTTATTGGCCAGCCAGACTGTAGTAATAAGTACAGTCGCCATCAGATATATCGGAGCGGCCGAGGTGATCACAAATATCTGAACAACGCCTCTATTTTCAAGGCGATAAAGTGCACGTTCAGATATTTTTGAGTACCTTGGCCGCTCCGATATATTTGATGGCGACTGTACCTTGCAAAAATTAAATTAGTAATGGCTGTTTTTTATTTGTCTTACTTTACGTTGATTTCACTAGTCCGGCTCGAACTAAGAATTCGCGATTTCTTGCAAACGAGATGACTAATATAACAAGACCCTTTTAATGTTTTTTTCACGCCTTCTCGCTTCTCGCTCCACAACCCCTTGATAAATCTTTGTCATAAAGGACTTCTCAAATTATATGTATCTTTTCTACAATCCCAACAAATTTCATAAAGATCTGAAAAACGTTACTAAAGTTATCGTCGAACAAACTCTCAAAATCGAAAAGCCATCGAAATGCCGAGACGTCCCAGTCCGAGTAGCGAGTTGTTTGTAAGAACTCGATTCGCTTACGCTCCTCTCGTATTATCCCAAATGTAGATATCCTGGGATATTTGTAATTGAGCCCGCCTACATACTACTCAACAACAACTCACAATTAGTGTATGTACAGTCAGCGTTAAATATATTACCGATGCTAAAGTATGGGTATAAAAGCATTGGTATTTCCGAACCCTGATAAAAGCATGTAACCATCACAGCAATCGTACCTATGGAGAAGACACTTATTATCAACAATTTTCCAGCTCAGAAAACCTCTGCCGCAAAGTGAACTTCTAACTGTACGGGGTTCTATGCGAAGAAACATGGCTGAACTATAATCATACTCGTACGTTCCCCAGGTCCATAGATATTCTAGCGGCATATACGGCGTGTATACTCGATAGTATAGACCCTAATAAACATACTTCCATATATTTTATTACAATTTTACGACTTTAATTTGTCCATATAAAGTATTTCAGCACGCAATGTATCGCTACCTACATATTACTTTGCCCTAAAATGTCACATTTGATGATGTGTCAAATAAGTGTATACGCAATACATTGCGTACCGAAGAAATTTATAAAATCAATTGCTCTATGTTAACTAAGAGTTAACTCAATATTTATTACAATATCGATTTATAATATCAAAACTTGCGTCTCGCTTCCATTTGAGGTAATATCAAATCACAGATAACCTCAACACTAGATAGATCATAAGTACAACTCGGGGTCACCACGCATCAGTGCTCCCGTAATAATTTTGTATGAGAGCGCAACCACGTATTTCAATTGAGGTAACGTTTTTGATCATTACTCATGTGGATTAAATATATCCACTAAAATCAAGTTACACTACAAATTGGTGTATAATACTATTGAGACTTGCTGTTCGGATCGTAGAAAAATACGAATAAAATTGCACTGATGTGTGGTGACCTCGTGCTCCCTGTAAAAGTTTAATGATGAGGTGTCTGTGTAGTCTGTGTATCAAATAAACACGCGGTATACGATTAAAATAACTGGGATCGAAAGGATTGCTTATTGAAAAAGTCAGTTTGTATGTTACTTACTTCAACCTTACCATTATTTGATGTTGAGAAACATTGCTATATTTGCAAATGACATATATTTTTTACTCACTTATTCAATAAATTTGCAGCCAAATGTCCTGAAATACAAATAACAGTAGAGAACAGCAGTAGAGATTTTATTCTTTTCTAGGCCGCACCAATGTGGAATATCTTTTCAAAATTCCAAATAGGATTAAAATTCTTACGTTCTGGGAATTAATTTATAGGAGAGTTCTGTGATAGCCCAACCTAATTTGAACTTTAAATCGAAATATTAATGTGGAAATAGAATTGACACGGTTATGGGGGATAAATCGTAATACACCTGTAAAACGGTTATCTGATCTTCATGAAAATTGACAGGGTAGCAGAGACACGTAACATTTGAGAGTTCGTTTATGAGCTGGACCGATCAAGAGGTCGTGGACTGAGTCGCCAGGACGCTCGCGTTCCCATACAAACGTAGTTTAGCTCTCATTTTAAAACGACATGCTTTAGAACCACGTAATTTGGCATGGGCATTCTACTAGTACAGATCTATGTCGGTAATTAGTTTTCGTTGCTAAAAATTGTAATATAAAGAAAATACAGCCAGATAAAGATTTACATACAAAACTTAGTTTTGCTATATTTTCTTTGTATTACAATTTTTGGCATCGAAAACGAATTACCGACATAGATCTGTACTGCTAGAATGCCCATGCCAAATTTCGTGGTTCTAAACAACGTCGTTTCAAAATGAGAGCTGAACTACGTTTGTATGGGGACGCGAGTTCACGCGAGCGTCCTGGCGACTCTTAAAAGGCGAAAAATATTCTTTATATGGGTCTTGTTATATTGGCCAACTCGTTTGAAAGTAAATCGCGAGTTCACAGTTCGAGGTGGACTACTAGTGTAATTTCTGAATTCGTTTTGAAATCGTGTTGAGACGTAATCCGTTTGTTTATTGCAGCCTGGAGCCGCCGCGGATCCGGACGACTGTCAACACAACAAACAGATGCAGAAAAGAAAGAAGGAACCGCCTTGGGTTGAACAAGTATGATCGATTTTACTTTGCTATGCAAATAAAGTATTAACTAATTGACATCTGTCACTTTTATTGTTAGATAGCGGGAAGAATAAACTATCGTTTAGGGCTATTTGTAGTTTATAAATTCGTAACATTTATAAAATTTCGTCTAGCCAACTGGACATCCGAAAAAAGATCGTGTACACTTACAACCAAAATGTCGGTATATCGCAAGGAAAGTTATTAAAAGTTCCGAAGTCAACCGTGCAAAAGGTTTTGGCTAATTATCAGTCCAGATTGTCTGTAACTAATTTACTTTTTACCCTTAAAATTGTGTTTATGAAATGAATAACATCATTTCCACTCTCAATATTCCAATAAATTAGCACAATAGACATATATAGTAAGAAGACAAGATCTCACGGAGACAAAACTGATTCCACAATAAGCCGCGGTCTCGTGCATACACACTCACTTTTGACGTTTGTACGCCTACTTACCAATCACCGCTCGTCTACGAGTTGTACCTATATGTGTGCGTACAATACGAGAAAATCGGCTTATTAATCTTATTATGGAATCACAATTTTGTCTTCACGGCACCACGTCTTCTTATTTTATTTGTCTATGCTTAAAACTATTATATTACGCCATATATACTAAAAATATTTTTCTCAAACATGCTCGGAAATGGCCGCATTTTATTCCTAAATCGAACACGGAAAGTGCTTCATTTTACTCCTAGGAGTAAAATGAATGTATGAAATTCAATTTTTTTCCGCTGCGTTAAACTTTTAAAATTCTCATATTTGCATATAAATCTAATGGGCCAAGGCAAAAACGGATTCAGCCAAGCAAAATAATCCATTTAAACAGCCGTGTGTAGAGGGCTTCACAAAGTGCGCGCGCGAATACGCATGCGCGTACTGTGTCGGGCTATCTTGTCTATGGTTTATTCAAAATAAATTTAAAAAGCGGAAAAATTAGTTGGTTATGGTAATTTACTTCGTTACGTTGTTTATTTACTTTATAGTACAAAATAAATTTGAATAATGATTTTCAGAAATTAATGTAGTGCGGAAATTGATAGCGCTCTACCTAGGTTGAAAGTCTATGGTTTATTCAAAATAAATTTAAAAAGCGGAAAAATTAGTTGGTTATGGTAATTTACTTCGTTACGTTGTTTATTTACTTTATAGTACAAAATAAATTTGAATAATGATTTTCAGAAATTAATGTAGTGCGGAAATTGATAGCGCTCTACCTAAAATAGGTTGAAAGAATAATAGTGGATTACTTGCTTCCTGCTAGGTCAAGAGACAAAGGGTTTATGTTTATGACGTGTGTATGAATTCGAAGATGAGCATAAATGCTAATATCTTTTCTGAAAATGTGTTTTAGCTTATTTCAGTTATCAAAAAACAAGAAGCCAACTATGGTGTCGTTTATTTATGCTATGTTTAAAAATACCTCCTTATTACCTATTATAAAACACAGTATTAACACAACTTTTCCAATATAAAATACTTGTAGTTTTTCCTAAATTATTTCTTTATTTCCTCACATATTTGAGAAAAGCACTATGTATACCTCAGCGGAAACAGGAATTATCTGACTCGGAACTAGTGCCAGGCCTCGGCAAGCCTCGCCCTGGCACCCAAGTACCTCGTCAGAAAATTCCTTTCTTTCCGTACCTCGGCAACAACGTACTATTCTTTTTCCAGGTGTGCGTATCATCTGAGTTTATCTACAAATATCAGGTCTTAGATAAGAGCTTAGACGAAGTATTAATATCAGACAAAGAGAAACTGGTCGACTTGGAACAGGTAAGGAATAACATTAAATAATATATATTGAAAAGCCAAAGTTTAAGTGGCTCATGAAGATAAGTAATAGTACATTATTATAGAAACCTGGAAAGAAAAATTGGCGGATGAGTGATTTTTTGTCGCGCCTTTTGTACCATCTCCCACACATTGTTAACTGCCGATCGGTGGACCTTATGCCTTTTGTAATAAGGACTACCGATGCACAGTTAAGAGTGCTGCTGTTTGTATATTTAGTGTATTTCTTATGTGTAATAACTTGGAAACTCCTTTATCTTTGTCATGTTTTACTTGATCGACGAAAGAAAACGCGTTGGGGCTTCACATGGTTTCCATCGATTTTTGACAAGTTTTGAGTCGATATCAGTGGCGGCGCGACCATAGAACACGATTCCGGTCGGTTTTTGCCTAATTTTCTGGCACCTGAGTAGTTTTCCTGCATCTCATGAAGAAATTTTAAGCCATTTTTTAAATTTAGTCTTTTGTTTCTTTCTAACTACCTGATAAAAAAATACTTAAATTGTTATGTTTATTAAACATCTTTTTTCGATATTGACTTGTACAGTCGACGTCAAAAATATGTTTACAATTCTGCACCTTATTACAACGGAGTAAGGTGCAAAAGTGTAAACATATCTTCGACGTCGACTGTACAGAAAGTTTCCAATGTTATTTACTCAAAGAGTACATCTGAATGTCTGTCAAATTAGACTACTTTGACAGAACAAAACAGAACAGATATTCGAATGCTTAGAAGGATTGATTTTGTATACAAAAACTACATATATGGTTCCTCTTTGTTGTGTCTTAAAAATGAAGGGACTTTAATTTTAAACTAATTAGATAACCAGTTTAGTAAGATTGTCCCAATAATATTTTAACCTGGTTTTCAGCCGTCCATGGTGAACGATCAGCTGGGCCAGCTGTACATGGACCTGCAGCTGGAGGGCGTGGCCGCGCGCCTCACGCTGGACGAGGGCATCACCAGCTCGGGCAGCTCCGGGGAGGAGGGACACAAACTCCCCAAGGACATCTTGGCCAAGGTAAGGCGCTCTAGTTTAACCATTACCAGAGACTATACAGATATAGACGGCCACAGCCTGAGAACTGTTCGAAAGCCCCCTAAAGAAACCCAAAATGTAACAGGAAATGTCACCTGCACTGCTATTCCACCTAGTAACAAATACCGTACTAGAAGTACACTAGTAGCTACTAGGTGAAGTAGCAGTGAAGGTGACATTTCCTGTTACATTTTGGGTTTCTTTAGGGGGCTTTCGAACAGAGGGCGCAATTGACTTGAGCTTCAAAAAGTTCTCAGGCTGTGCTGCTCTCCTGTATAAGTTACTCTATGCTATTATGTTACAACATATCAAATTAGTTTATTCCAAATAATCACGGCTTTGATACAAGTTTTCAATATTATATTTTACTTTCATCCAACTTACATATTCATGCCTTTTAAGATAATCCGACTGCAGACATTGCTAGCTTGTGCCCTAACAAGGCAATGTACTGATTAAGAAGCTAATATGCAATAAGAAAGTAATAAGCGTTTGTCTGTCTTCTCTAGAAGGACACACACTTTCATATAATAATTTAAATTAAATGACAATAAGCGCCCTTCTATAGGTGTGTAGCTATACTGAGGCACTGAGTAGAGAATATTCACGGTGATTTTCAAGTATAATGTAGCTCACTCTTGGGACATAGTCGTATACTAGGTTTAATCCTTTGCACGCTGGAACATGGATCCATGGATCCATATACAAGGAAACTATTAGAAAAAAATATTCTCGGCACACGAGAGGTTAAGTGTTATCTACATACAATACCTACTCACAATCCTGACCGTAAACTAGTTCGCAATTGACTGTAATATCTTCTTAGTGAAGTGTATATTTCTATAACATTACAATATGTATCGTCTTGATTTCAGCGCGCGAGGAGAAGACGAAAGTACACTAAACTGGTGATGATATACGAAGAGGACGCCCCCCTGCCCGTGTCGGAGGAGGAGCCCGAGCCCGAGCCCGAGCCCGAGCCCGGTGCGGAACCCGAGCCCGGGGCGGAGCCCGAGCCGTCCACCTCTGTAGCTTAGCTCGTGTGCCGCCAACGATATTCAAGCCTAGAACACTTGTTGTAGTCATAGTCAATTATATATTAACACGAATTAATCGTGATCAAATATATTTACCTTTTTTCCGACGTTTTACCGATACCTACAAATTAATGTAATGCGGTAGAGAATATTTATGTCTACCCTAACTTTTTATTAGACTTGAGTATGGTAAAAGAATTTTTCACGTATTTCTATTTTGTTGTATCACTATGATTAATGAAACCCGTGTGGAACGTCGGAAATTAAGGTAAGGTCGACTCATTTCAACCAACTTATTAGTAAAGTGAAGCCAAATTACGACTGCATCCATACTTCTCTATTACTAATGAATGGATACCGTGTGTGGATGCCACAGTTAAAAAGGCTTTAGCACAGTTTCTAATACTAAATTTCTAGGCAGTATTATTGAATATTACGCCGCGCATACTTGTATGTTTAAACGACCCGACTGCGTGCAGACGTGTGTTCGTGTTTCTGGAAAGTGGCACACAGCCACCATGTAACCTACTGGCAACGAACTGTAACTCAATAAAAATCTGTTCGACTGTCTAAGGTTTCTAGTGTATGTGTTTCTCGTCATATTTATAATCCTATTGTGGCTCTGGATTCTAAATATTTTCCTGATTGTACATATTTCGGAATCATTAAGACTTGACTGAGCATGCTTAGGGACAACAGCCCAACACGCTTTTTATGATGTAAAAAATTAAAATAAGTACCTAGGTATAAGTGTACTAGATAAGGGCCGCTGCCGTCGCGATGTCATGGACGCATGTGCAATTTATTATATTATAATTCTCTTTAGAGTCAATGTTTATTTTAGTTATCATTAATATACTTATTAAGTTCTAGTTCTATAAATTTTGGTTGAAGCTGAAATAGAGAGTATAATATAATATATTTGTGTTGAAATAATAGTGACTGTTCACAATATTTGACACGTTTATATATTAATTATTATAATATATTATAAAGCCCGCTGACAAATTTAAATATATTGTTATGAATTTACGAGATTTATTGAGAACCATTGTTGCTTTAAGATGATTGTTAAAGTCTGATATCTTTGCACCATTTCAATAGATTTTTTTAAATGTTTACTTTATTTGGATATTTTGATCATTTTGCATCGCCGTATAAAAGTAACGTTGTAAGATGTCAGTATGCTTGGTTACTGAACTGAAACAAGGTTTTGGAGGTGAGATTGGCGGGATACTGTTACTAGATCTCTCTGGTATTTCACCTTTTCCTTTAAGATAATGTTGAACAATTTATACATATTGATGATTGCTTGAAGCTTGATTGTGTTATCGTGTATGTATACTTACATATGTTGTACGAGGGACCGAGTTCAAAAATAACAATAAAGAAAAGATATATTTTAATATACATACTAAAAATGAAGTAAGTTATCGAAAATAATAAATTGAATACTATATTAATCGGTTTTGTTTTTTATACTTTGTGGTCAGATCCTTTTGACGGTGTATTACCCTCTATCCCGTGCGGGCACAAATCTGAATACTGGGTGTCCTTATAGCCATGGGCCAAAGTCGACACGTAGGTATAAATTGAGGTATTTGGAAACAGTATATAAAGTATCATAACAATAGGAACAATAGGAGCAGTGCATACGAAGAAATTAATAAATTACGATTTCTTAGTTTGAATCAGCCTGTAGTCATGCCATTAGCCCTATCACCGCCACAGTCGGCTGTGGCCGACATCAAAAAGTCGTGCCATGGACGCCACCGTCGGCAACAGCCGATAGGCTTTGTAGTGCAATAGAGACCTACGCGGGCTTCCGCAAAGTTCAATTTCGCTTGACAAAACCCGATTACGTGGCGTCGGTGGCGCGTCATTTATGTTCAACGCTTGGCGGCGAAAAGGTTAGTAAATAAACTCTAGTTGAATTTGATGAAACCTCTTTCATTATATTTGATTATCTTTTTTTTATTAATGACACTTATTACATCTTGATGTGACAAATGCATAAAGCTCTATACCTGGAGGACGCATCACCTCATCTTTCCAAACAAAAAAGTCTGCCAAAATCTGAGGAGGGCGAGGTAGCATACGTATGGCGTTTTCTACGTAGGTACATCATTGTCGGTTGTTAATAAAGTTTATTTCTAAATGAATTTTTATAGTAGTATCGCCTTATTGATAACGGACAATGATGTACCTTTCCTAGGTAAGTCACGACACTAAATGGAGCAACAGATAGTTGACTTTTCATATGTTGAAATATGGTTAATTATCGGATGCAGTCTTTGCAAATGTCAACAAAAAAGCAAAGGATCATTTTTGCTTATATTTTCAAACAAAATATAGAAGGCAGTAATCCTTAGGGGCGTTAAATATGCATAAGTACGTCAAACGTCAAAATAGTTACTGCCCGTCAGAAAATAAACGATTTTCTTTGAATCGATTCTGTAAACGACGCCGGATTTTCGATATAGATTAATTTTTTAATCATAATAGTAATGATAAAAAAAGTAAAACTATAATTACATGTGAAATTATATTTCATATTTTTGTAAACTAGACATAGTAGAACATTTTTTACACCTAAAAATAATACATAAAGGCATTTTCACAGAGCTCTTTACTCACTGAAAGCGATGAACGAAATGCGTGTAATCGATTTTTGAAATAGTTTTTATAAACTAATAACGTTGACAGAGGGGAAATGTACCTAAGCTTACTCCATAGGTATATGCTCTAAGGACAAATGTTTTATGTTGCAAATGTGTGAGATGACAGGTACCAACACCGACATACTTACAGAGTGTAACAAAAATACTGGTGATCCGTTTAAGGGCATTTAATGGGGTTGGCAACTGTCAACGGTTTGGCCAGATGGCGCCAGCATAGCTAGGTTCGTTTCACTAGTATTGTTGTATGGGATTTGGCTTAAAAGCTGGCCCATCAAGGTCAAAAAAAAATAAAAAAACAAGATTTTGACATTATTTGTAGGATTGACAGGTACCAGCTATGCTGGCGCCATCTGTAAATACTTTCGACCGACCAATCCCATTGGTTTCGTATTACGAACGACTAAGTAAAAGTAGTAGAAAAAATTTTGGGCGGACTTTTTGTACAACTACACGGGAGCTCTGATTTAGATATGAAGGCCAAAAATGTTACGGACCTTTAAAACTAAATGAATTCACCGTGGGGTACTCTATCCAAGGTCAAAATTTATAACCCAGGATACGAACGCGGGACCTCCAGCTTACAGAAACTATAATTACTAAAAATACATAAATAAAAATAATAGGTACCTCGTGTGTTCATAAGTTTTGAGACGAAGGCATGAAAGTAATATGGATTAAATAAATAATTATCGAACAGCTTCATATTATTATAATTACTTTTGATCAATGTTCGTCAGTCAAGCGTGAGTCGTACTTTAATAAAAAAATGTTAAAATTAGTGACACAATATATCAAAAGATGGCGCTGCGCTGGATTAATGGGGTAGTGTATTCTTCATATTCATATACCTAACTATCTTTTTTACCAGCCCCTACCCTACCCCTGTATAAAGAGGCGTAGCGGACACTACTACTACTGAATACGAGCCCCTATGCATATATTATGTTTTCGTCTATCCAGACTATTTTCTTAGGCTCTCCCATTTGTACAGAACAGTAGTTTTAGGCCAAAACTCAACATCTTTTTATAAAAATCTTATAATATTTAAATTCTTCATGAAAATATCCTACACGATGGCAATTAAATACACCGAATAACATTCTGAAAAACGTAAAAGAAATGTATGCCAAATATTTTTATTACGAAAACAAAGGGTGTAGTGGGGTGGCCAAGTTGAAGCGGAGAATTCTTCGTAGGACTGAAAAGGTTTATACCAACATGTGGTATCGTTGGAATCAGCATAAGCTACTGATTATTAAACTATCTCTTGTCACTTCATAAAATGGTGGAATGAGTTTTTATGACGTCACAAAGATGGCGCGCGACTTAGGGTTACATTTTGTCGATTATTTCAAAAACTATTTAGTCGATTTAAGCAAACAAGGTGTCATATGATTGATATTTTCATGCTTAATAAAATATGTAAATGTACCTTCAACCAAAAAGTGAAATAAAAGCCAAATTTATTTTTATTTAAATTTCTAACACGCATTAATTTACATTATTAATTATGTTAAACTTTATTGCACAATAATAAAAAAATAAGTCCAAAAGGCGCACTTAATGCTTTAAGGCATTCTGTTCCAGTCAACCATAGGGCAAAACAGAAATTTGCTATGGTGTGTGCAGTGAGATAAAAGGATTGTGCAATTATTAGTCTCATATTTAAGTCCTAATTTCTAACTCAACACATTGTAAAGAAATATTTGTAGCTAATATATATATATATGTAGTACGAGTATATGTGTATATGTAATAATCTTTACCTTTATTTAGCCTTATCATTATACATTTTATCATTAAGTAGTGTATTTTACAGTGTGTTTTTAACATACTGTTTACGCTGTTGGGGCAGCTCTTGTAAAATAGTTATCATCGAGGACGAAAGAGCACAGCGTGCTGTCCTTAAAACAATGTAAAAGGAACCCTTCCGGTATTCCACACTTTTACTATATAAAAAGTCCGAAGTGTTGACGGTTCGTCAGTTTACTTACTCAAAATTGTTGTTGATAAGCACAAGCAAATACTTGAAACGAAGAGTGTATCGATTAGAGATGCGCCGAATATTCGGTAATTATTCGGTATTCGGCATATTCGGCGTGTTTTTCAATGTTCGGTATTCGGCCGAATTATTCGGTAAAACTGCCGAATATTTACCGAATAAACATATGATATTTATCTGATAATAAATTAATCATTCATACAATTTTTAGCTCTTAAAAGTTAAGTTATTAAAAGATATATAGAAAACTTGATTTTTGTAAGCTTTATTATTCAGTTTAAGCACCATATCAGCGTCTGTCACCAATTCACCATCAATATTATCAATAACAATTGCAAATGTTGACATTGTCATTGACAATGCCAAGGTCGCATACACATATTATTTTACTAGAAATAAAAAAAATCGCGTTCAGCGAGCCGCGCGGACCTGCATAAACCTGTTTAGATTTACCGAATAATTCGGCCGAATATTCGGTTCGGTAAGATCTGAACCGAACGTTCGGCCGAATATTCGTATTCAGTAAAGTCTATATTCGGCGCATCTCTAGTATCGATACACTCTTCGTTTCAAGTACAGGTACACAGGTTCCGTCCGTGAATACTGCCCTTGCAAAACGATTTGAAGCATATAATATATCTAGTTTTGTTTATAATTCCGTGACTAGACAGTTAGACATTAAAGATAAACCCGTTTTTAAAGCCAAACAAGTCATTACGAAAGCAAAAGCAATGGCTAGCCAGCTTAACCTATGAATATACTGAAGATATTATCCAAATCAGAAAAAGTTAGACCTTCGTGATAGTCAAAATAAGCTTAGAGTTAATTTGATGCACTTTTACTTAAGTATAGTTATAATAAATTAGCTTAAGTAATATTCATACTTATGTATGTATGTGTTGGTTGTAGACAACATCATACTTTAAAAAATAAATCTTTAATTTGTCAACCGGTTATAGCATATATTGTCATAACATGTGATATTGGTCTCCGCGATATAGGCGATATTATTTAAATTTAAGGAGTTCCAACAACTAACATACAAACAGAGAAGTTCGGAGTGAACGAATTATTCTTTTGCATTATGTCGAGCACCCAAAGTTTGTATGGAATAGAATGAACTGGCGTTCGCACAGCTAAAAATATGTATATCGTCGGGTAAATTAGGTACATAATCCGATATAGTTAGATAGACTTTATTGCGTTTCTATTTAATTGTCCTGTGCAACTGCGAAATCATTTTATTTATTATAAAAATATAGACATCTAATATTGAAACGGCCACAATGAACTGTTGTTAGTAAACTCTAGACACCGGACACCGGCTTGGTTTTCTTCAGATATCGATACTTTTTGCGGTCTAAGAACAGTATTGCCAGTCTTGTGTTTTTTTCACATGTAATGTTTTTAATGGGATCTCATTCCTTTTTGTAAGTAGGGCTCTCTTTTCTCCTTCCACGTTCTTGCCGTGCATATTCCCATACCTATTCTCAACCATGACCCGTACGCATGCCCACATCCGAAGGTATTAATGGGCACCTAAAACTGCCTCTATTTTACTATCCACTACAACTGAAAATGTAACTTTGCAGTTCTTCATATGGGATTGCAATGTACTTTGTAAAACCAGGCAACCCGGCTGACATTGCAGTATGTTAAGATTTTCAGAGGCTTTATAGCTCTAATACTAGATGTATTCAAAATTTGGAGCTTGTGGATTAGCTAGAGTTAGAATTCGTATGATCTGTCATATAATAGTCAGTCAGTAACAAAACTAAGAAACTTTGACTTGCAATAATTCTTAAATTATAATTTAAAATTAAATGATTTCGAGAATATGTCTTCCTTGTGATGTTATGACTTCTTTTTCACTGAAAATTCAGACTTCTAGCTACCATCAAACAACAGAATACCAGAATTAGAGGGCGTCAAAAATAGCTTGAATGACTACGGGAAAAGGATAGTACGGCCGTGAGAGAGACTAATAATTTCACAATCCTTTTATCTCACTGCATAGCAAATTTCTGTTTTACCCTATGGTTGACTGGAACAGAATGCCTTAAAGCATTAAGTGCGCCTTTTGGACTTATTTTTTATTATTGTGTAATAAAGTTTAACATAATTAATAATGTAAATTAATGCGTGTTAGAAATTCAAATAAAAATAAATTTGGCTTTTTAGAACTTTTTGGTTGACGGTACATTTACATATTTTATTAAGCATGAAAATATCAATCATATGACACCTTGTTTGCTTAAATCGACTAAATAGTTTTTGAAATAATCGACAAAATCTAACCCTAAGTCGCGCGCCATCTTTGTGACGTCATAAAAACTCATTCCACCACTTTATGAAGTGACAAGAGATAATTTCATAATCAGTAGCTCATGCTGATTCCAATGATACCACTTGTTGGTATAAACCTTTTCAGTCCTACGAACATCGAAAATAAGATAGCTCCTACGAATTGGCCTTTCCTCTATCTGAGTAGGTATAGATACCTAGCACAAAAAGTTCATCAAATATTAATGACAGCTCTTATAAAGGCTTTTAACTATCGGGTAACAAAACCTGGTTAGTGTTGTTTCCAGTTAAGTTGACTTTACACGCGCACAACAATAGTAGCGTTGGTGTATTTAATACGTATACGTACGCAGACAAAGACAGCGCGCTGTTACCTGCGCCGGAGCCGAGCCGCATTCCGCTGCCCACCTCCGCGATTGGCCGTCGACACGAAGCCTTCGAAGTTCAAATTTTATATTTAGAAAGTCAGTTATACGGTGTGATTTGTGCTACTCAGTTCCTAATTAGGATGGAAAGTATATAAAGGTAAGGTAAATATTGATAATAATTCGTAAACTACATAATATTTAATAATCCCAAGCGACCTCGGTGCGAAGAAAAACCTATTAAGCCCATTTTCTTATCGTGTCCTGAATTGTAGTTAAATTACATTGGGTATTAAGTTAAGTGGCTGACGGTTAACACACCTGTTAAGATACGAATGTGTCTGTGGACACCTAAATAGGTATAAACAATATCTGTGAATTGTAGTTTCCTATTGCCAGTGTAACTTAAAACTAAACTTAATCGCGCTACTGTCAATCTCACGTGATTTTAATAGCTTATTATTTCTTTGCGTTCTACTGCAGTGACTCATCTGATGGGTGCTTAGTTAATGCGCAAAAATAAGTGAGTTTTACTTTTATTTGAAGATTTAATTATTAACAACTTGCCTATCTTTGTTTTTTCGCGAACTGACTAATAGAGGTAGTTAATCCGCTCCTGAATGGTTGTCTGGAAGAAATGGGTATCATCTTAGAAAACCGCCGACTGTGTTACCCGTAGGTACTATAATTGTGATTTGTACCATTTTGATTAATTGAAGAATGCAATAACGATATATATATATACCATAGGTATACCTATTTTAGGAAGGATTTCCAAGTTATGTAGATTTGTTTGCCAAATATATTTGATTGCACCCGAATCCGTTATTATATTATCTATGTATGTAGGCATGTCAATCAGAGGGTAAATCCGAACATACAAACTTTAACTAAAGAGCCTAGCCTGAAGCCTAAAAAATAAATAATTAGTAGCTAAACAATTTTAGAGAAACTGTGTACTTACCTTATGTGTTGTCATATCTACTCTAATGATTTTCTTACACTGAGGTTATATAACATGATGTGAGAAGAATAACTTCTCTTAGGATAAGTGATCAACATTAATGGTTGAATTTGACGATGACAGAATTAATTAAATTTTCTTATTTTTAAAGTACCTAATATTAATCTTAAACTAAGTAAATCATCCTATAACTTTCGGCATATTGTACGGAAAGCACAGAAAAGTCACATTTAGTAGGGTGACCAAATTGTTTGCAGTCATGCATTTATGTAGGTACTCCTCGTTAGGTTCATCCTTAAACTCTGTAGCCTCTGTAGGCCTTGTTCTCTTGCTATACATGACATTGACAAACCTCTACCTTGAATGTCTCTTGTACTACTAAAAAAGGTAATATGGTCTAGATGATATAAGTAATAGTCCCCTCCGTTATGGGAGAGGGCCTAAGTGATAGTTCAGATCTGGATACGGTTACCAACTTTACAGACATTTGTGTATGTGTCATGGTATAGCTTTAATTTATGTTTTACAAATTTCAGTAGCGGTCACGTTCATGACGTCATTATTTGGACCTCAGTCACTATAGAGATATTTTTCCGACATTGACGGGCTCCAAATTATTTGACCAACAATATACTTGAAGCTTCTGCGGATATTCTGTAAATTGTGAAAATTGTTATTTTTTCACTCTAAGGAAATAGCTCGGCAGTGCCGACATGTTTTTTAACATAGCTGCCACAATTATTACCAGATTTTAATATTTTTTATAGCAATGTATAGCTTAAATAGCCTGTTTTGTTATTGTAGTACTCGGCTTTAAAGTTGGACTTATAATTTTGTTGTAAAATGCAAATATCCGAATTATTTTTTAGCCTGATTTTGGGTTTTCGTTTATAGCTGTCAAACTGTAATATACAGTAGTATAAAATGTATTACAACAATATAGCACATTTAATCTTCTTTCGTTTGATACTACACACGTATAGGTGCAATGCACAGTTTGGATGAAATTTACACTTTTCGTAACGAAGCGGCAGCCATTTTTATGACGTCATTACTCGGGAGACATTCATCGACGTCCCCGTCTCTCGGCAGTTTTGAGGTCCTGGTGTCGTACCCAACAACATACTAAAAGAAGGTAACCGTATCCAGCTCTGAACTATATTCCCATAAGGGAGAGCACTATAACTAGCATAAGAGGAAGTAGTACTTACCTATGTACTTATCTACTATTATACAACTCAGGAATCAAATACTTGTGTTCCTTACTTAAAAGGGTACCTACCTATTATAAAAAGAACGTCTTAGTTTTTCAGCAAGGCAGCTTTGTTTGCTGAACCATATATTAATTTTGTCTCTAAAATTAACGAAAAATGAGTACATTAAAGAATGAATAATAAATGGCCGTTTAATATTATAGGTACCTATACATTTTTTGATGTCTCTCCTGTGGACATGACCAAAGTTAAGAGCTATGAAGTGTGATTATATGATCGAATCAATTTACCCGTATTCCTACGTCGTTTCTTTTAACCTGTGCGATGAACTGATGAATTATAAGAGAAATAAGTAAGCTTTAGATAATTATTGCATTTACTTATTTTCATTTATAAGCTTTCAATACTTACTGCGTCAAAACTATACAAATTAATTCTCATGCCAGTTTGTAATCACTTTTGTCTGGATGTTTTGAAAACGCCGACAGTAAATTTTACACATACATTGCATTGTGTTTTGAATACCTAACACCCGGATAACGAAGGAAATGCATCGGATCGTTTCCAGTTAGCTTTGATTCCAAATAAATTAACTACACTTTCATTGAATACTACTGCTTGTGGCTCTTCGTTTGAGTGGAAGTCCCTCTCTCATCCCGTTCTTTCAGAAAGCTCTAAATACCTTGGTGTATGCCACAGTCGTTAGACCAGGTATTGAGGATGTGGGTATCAGACATGTTGTGAAAGGAGCGCTTCTTGGGTCGGCTGATAAAGTACTTAACTCTTTTCGTCACGGTGGTCATCGTCCACAACCAACTATTTTATATTGGCGATTGGATGACCACCAGGACGAAAAGAGTAATAGTCTTGTCAGGTGGGAACAAAGTGCTCGCATTCAATGCTTTGGTAATTCCTCTACTCACATGTATCCTTTGGCATACTCAGGTAGACTCAGACCAAGCCAAATGCCCTGGATCGGAGGGTCCATCTACTGCTTAGGACACCCCGCATGCTACACCCACATTCGTCAGCTATGACTTTTACTTATGAGATTTATACAGTCATATTTTTGCGGTCCTCGTGTAGGAAAATACTATTGCCGGTGACTGTAATTACCACGGAAGTGTGGAGCATGCGTCTTTTTAAATGCCAGAAAGGAGTGCAATGTCAGTAATTAGTTCCTTAACAACGTGGGATGCATTATTAGACGGAGAGCTAGCCACGTCAGAAATAAGGTTTCAAGTTACAAGAGTGTGAGAGCTACACTGCATGCTGCTATCACATCACATGGACTAAGAGCTGGCTACGTCAGACACAATAATGAGAGCAACGAAACCCCTCTAGTCAATTTACTACACCATGCTTATTTATAGATCTGGACATCTGGCAGCTGTAAAGTGGTGGAGGTAAAAGAATGCAAACCACTTCATGAAAAAATCCTAGAGTTCTGGTTATGATGCAATATTGTGACAAATTATATAAATATGTAATTAGATTATATAATTGGCAAAAATTTCTGTTGGGGGAAGTAGTGCCAAACGACGTATAATGTAATTGATAGTTTGTCGTGTCCGTAATAATATGCAATGATTTTTCTTCTAATGTGAAAATATAGGCCCTGTCCTCTATAACTGAACAACTTCGGCAGGCTTTACCGATTTTGGTAGTACTATTATCCAATTCAAATATTTTGTTACTCTGTACTCTGACCTCCACCCATTAAAAGCTACCAGATGCCTGGATCTAGCAATAAGGATAGTACAGCTATCTAACCAGACGGGTTTTGTTGCTCTCATTATTGTGTCTGACGTAGCCAGCTCTTAGTCCATGTGATGTGACAGCAGCATGCAGTGTAGCTCTCACACTCTTGTAACTTGAAACCTGATTTCACCACCTTAAGAAATTTATTTCGGGATAAAATGGTACAACATTTCCAGTTGTAGCAGAGATACACATAATTTGAGATGGCCGATCAAGTGATCATGGATCTAGAAGTAATCCCCTGGCTACAATTTTCGTCACCCCTGCGTTTCGATATACTTCGCGAATAGCAGGACCTGCAGGACATACCCATCAACTAATTGATTGAGATTCTAGTTTTGCCACAGTGGGGTAACCTCCTCCCATCGGCACAGTAAGCAACCGACACAAGTGTTTCTAGTGAATAACATAAACTGGTTGTTGCTTTCCGCCTATTCACAAAAAAAGGTTGTGCTTGTCTCTTCCTAAAAAATAGTTCATTGATTATTTAGTAATTATGAGACCAAACTTACATTGGTTGCTCTACAGCAAAGTGGTAATTGAGCTCAGTGTATGAAGCACTAGCCGCAGTTGTAGGATCTTGGCGCACGGTACCTCGCCTCGAGGCGACTCTCCTTGCATACTAATGATATAAAAACAATAATATAATGCAATTGTTATTCGTGCCACTGCCGTTTGCGACAGTTGCGCTTTCCTTGCCTTCTGCCGAATGTAAGTTGGCTCCAAGGCTCTTAGTCTAGCTAAATTTAAAGGCCTAACATTGAAAACGGGTTGTATAGAAATTTCTATGACTGGCCCGTTTTCATTCTCCGTGAGTAACCTATGGAAAACCATGATGCGTTACAGTGTTATAACTTATACAGATTAATTGATAAATGAGGTTCAGTTTCACTCTACTTTCTCCTTTTCAACCGACCTCAAGATTTCGAAGGAGGTTTTCATTTCTTTGGGCGGGATCTTTTTGTTTTTGAACTCATCTAATATTATACTATAGGTGGTACACCTATAGTGATTTGAGTATTTTTTACAGTAGCTCGGGCATTTGCTTTTAAAAAGGTGGAGGCTATTAAGCAAGGTCGGTTCTCTTTTGTTTATTTAATATTATATTATAGATTGAGCAGGTGAATGATTTAATTTTAAACATTTACTGTATTGGCTTCTCTTTATATAGCGATGATCAGTTAGTTCTACAGTTTTATTGCCCTGATCTGATCTCAATAACCAAAATAACAAAATACATGTAGGTGCCTCAGTCAGGGGGAAAAGGATGCGCAGTAGATAGATATGTACACTGGCCCTACGTGAGCCGTTGGCGCGCGCTCAAGGTGATCAAGCTGATCTGAGATCACCGTTCGCGCATTTGATCACGTTTAGGCACATTGTTGCCTTATACTTTATCTTATATTGATTACAACATTATGCGGTCTTCTGCATGTTAGAGTTTTATGAACTACTTAGCTGGACGATAGGTTAGTTGTGCCTGCGAGTATGTATCGTTCTAACCCCGGCTACACACTGCCGCGGCCGTTATGTCTGTCTTGTCTGTATCTGTCACTTTCTTTTGAGAAAAACGTGTGAGACGAGTATTTGGAAAGTAAGGCCAAGCACCTGAACACACAAAGGTAATAAACTTCTACTTGCTCTTATTTAATATCATCAATAATTCTCAAAGGAGATACAAATATAATAATATTCCTCAAATAAAATTAAGGTTCTAAATCGATGGAATGTATTCACTCAGACAGGCATCGAATACCGGTAATCTGATAATTTATTACGGTTATTTTATTACCTAAATTACATTTCATATTATCACAAGTCGGGCGCTATTTTGATTTTTAGTAACACCGGTAACGGCCCCTGCGTTCAGAACAAGCACAGACTATAAGTAATATAGACAGCCACAGTCTAAGAACTAGAGATGCACCGAATTTCCGGTTACTATCCGGTATTGGGCCTATCCAGCCCTTATTTTAGTATCCGGCCGGATACTGGATATCTTCGTACTGTCCGGCCGGATACCGGATGTAGTCAGAGTCACTCACTGGTCATACAAACTTATTTTTTTACACAAAAATACGCGAGCGCGTGTGTACTTTTGAAAGAAGTTACTCCGTACTGACATAATATAACTCGTTTTGTTGCCTAGAAATATGTCCGCGCGAATGTTCACTACGTAAGAGATCAAAACTTGCACGACGCGCACCTGCGAAAATCAATTTGTAGGTAGGTATATATACCGCGGGCCGAATATTCGGCGGCCGGATACCGAATATTCGGCGGAGGGTCAGGCCGAATATCCGGTATCCGATATCCGGCCAAACCACTATCCGTTGCATCTCTACTAAGAACTTTTTGAGGCAGAAGCGCCATCTGAACGAGACCAATCCAAAGATACAAAAATAGTAGGATGATATGACATTGCGTTGCAGTGCCATCTAGCGTGCCGTAGTAACGCTACTCGATACTAGATATAACAAGACACAAAAGAAAAAATAATAAAAATGCTTAAAATTATAAAAATACCTAGGTATAATATTTTTTTTATTAAAAGAATTAAAAGGTGTACCAATTTTTTATAATTAAAATAGTTCACCTGTAATAGAGTTTATCATTAAGCTAGCTACTTTCCAGATTTGGGTTTAACTATGTACCTTCAAATTATACATAATATACTTAATGAATTCTAGATGAAACATTAATTCAAGAAAGTGTAAATACTAAGTACCTAACGTAATCATCGTTTATAACAGAAATCCGTGAAATTATCAATTGAAATGAAATCTGAAACGTTTGTAGAGCTATTCCGTCTCTTAGCAACGCTGGCAACAACTCTCCAGCCGGTCGTTCAGAAGGTACAATGGTCGCAGCCATGACTAGATCGTTCGAAATACTTGAACCAATATATCCCCCGTGAGAAGGCCCAGTGTGAGCGGCATGTGACACGGATTCTCGACTCGGCTACTCCAAGGTAACTTCCTTCCTGGTATTTATCGACAATTTACTGCTGATGCAGAGAAGAACAAATGAATAATACTCGTATTTAGCTTCATAACAAATGTGACTGTTTTTCTCCTAGAGAAAATATATACGTAGGTATATAGACTATCAAATAAATCTACAATATAACTATAATGATAAAAGGTAACATGAACGTGAAGGGAAGTAATATATTAAAATTTACAAAAACTTCCCGGTCCCTGCGGTTAATGGCGCAAAAGTGCCCCTGGTGATTCCATAGGATTTCTGCATTGGATTACTATGGATTACATCTGTACCAGGAAAACCTTTGGAAAATTACGGTTTAAAATAATATTACTGACATTGATATCGTTCCAAACCGCCTGCCATTCGTGGACAAGTTTTTCTCGAGTTGACAGTAAAAAAAGTCTTTCAAGTAGGTAACTAACTATTCAGTACTAATGCTTCAAAAAACGAATAATTAAGTAATTTGGAATAATTTATTATTTAATAATACTTACCTAAATGTACTTTATAATGTAAGTATCGGGCATTAGTTAAATACCTAGTTCTGCAATTTATATCTTTGCAATTAACCCTGTCAAAAAGTTGCCTTGCCGATTAAACGATGAGTTGAACCAATTTAGTATTTTTCATCGAAAACAATAAATAATGCCAAATGATGTTCTTAGAAGTGGGTAAAGAAACAGGTGGTAATTGTCCCTTACCGGGTATCCGTATTGCCGGTCCGCAGAAGTCGCACCGCACCGCACACTCCGCACAGGTAGGGATGACTCATCGCGGGCCTTGTAGCGAAAGTATTATTTATTCATGGTTCCCGCTCATTACGTTACGTTAGGTAAATCCAAGTAGTCACCACTGTACGGCTGTGTTGATGTTTGCATTCGCTTACAGCCGATTACTAGGAATGATATAGTAAAGACGCATTGAAACCACGAAGAAATTAAGTAATTTTCATTTAAGAAGATCAATTGTTATGTCAATACCTGAAGTTAGTAAAGCACCTATAGGTAAAATCCTATCCCTACGTCTCTTCCATAAAATAGGTAACTATTGTGTATAAAAATTGCGTTAGAGTTCTTGTGATTTTTTAAGGATACCTATTCTAAGCGGACGACGAACTCTCCAGTTATTTTAGTATTTATTTAAATAAATAAATAAATCATTTTTATTCACGACCAACTTGGATCATTTTTGTTAGTAACATTTGTGATCTTAATCTAAGGTTAGTACTACTATCTATCATAAACTTATATCCTAAACACTTTTGTTACCCAGAAATAAATAGCTTTTCCCAAAACATTTAAAGAAAAGCTATCCATTTCTACGGACATGTATCATGCAGCAGTTGTTCATGTACAGGCAGTCAACCCGATCCGCAATCATGGACAGGATGCTGTTGGGGCTGGCCCGCACTCTGCGTACCAGGGATGTGGCTCGTTTGCGCATAGTGGTGTAGAAACAGTCTGTCCGCGCTTCCGCAAACATCCCTGACGCGCTACAGAATCTGGCCAGCCCCATCAGCACTCTGTACGCGTTGTTGTATTGAACGCGCAGAGCGCTGTACTGTTTGTGAGAATAGTCCGCCCACAGGCTGCTTGTGTAGAATGAAGTGCAGTAGGCTCTGAATAAAGTGACCTTGACCTCCCTGGAGCACTTTGCAAACCTGCGGGCTATCATGTTTGCTCTGACAGACAACGCTCTGCGCTCGCGCTCAATATCTGCGTCATCCCTAAGGTCAGCGCACACAATATGTCCCAAATATTTAAACTTTTCAACAACTTGCAATTTCTGACCATTCAATTTCACAGTTGGGAACATCGGTGTGCACTTACCTTTGACCTTAAAGATAACACACTCGGACTTCTTAACATTGTATATCAACCCGTGACTCGCCGCGTACTGCTCACAAATGGAAATAAGTCTGGCAAGTCCACACGCTGAGGCGCTCAGCAACACCATGTCGTCAGCATAGCTTAGGTTATTGACACACACTCCATCTATATGACACCCGACTCGGGTGTTGCTGAGCTCCTCTATTAGGGCGTTCACATAAAGGTTGAAAAGTTTTGGCGAGGTTAACCCACCTTGCCTTACGCCGCATTCGAGCCCATAAGGTTGCGAGTATGCGTCCGACCACCTCACGACATTGACCTGGTTCTGGTACCAATATTTAAAGATGCCTTGCACATCAGCTGGCATATTCAAATCATTAAACTTTTGCATGTATTTAGTAAGGTTTAAAAAAATATTATAACACATACACGGAAAAAAAGCTTCCGGGATATTCTCAATCTAAGACGACATTATTATATTATGTTGAAAATATTTCCTCGTGACAAGCATTTATTTCCTTTAACGAAAATGACTTAAACATTTATATATAACGAAGCGAATATATTCTTACAGATTTTCTAGTTTTCTTTTACCTAAGATAATACTTGTTTGATTAAAGTACAATCTCTCTTATTTACTCAATATACTCTTGAAACAATACATTTATGTATTTCTATTTTAAGAAAACGTGGTTTTATTAAGCGAAGAATCATATTTTTGGTAAAGGAAATAAATACTTGTCACGAGGAAATATTTTCAAGAAAGTAATAATGTCTTGGATTGAGAATATCCCGGAAGCTTTTATTACGTGTACTAAACAGAAAAACTAGATACGTGCGTCTTATATTTCTATAGGTAGTTAAAAACATAAAAAGCGAATAATAACTAGGTATAGAATTGAAATATGGGTTTGATCATAGTGCACAAAAATATAAACTACGAGTAGGTTATTTATAGGTACAGTAACTTACCAATTTAAAGTAAATTGTAAGTGAGACTAAATGTCGACAAAAATGGTGAATTCCCAATTTCTCACCGAGGACGGATGATGGAAAATGGGTTTTTCTTAGGAATCATTCCCATTTACCCCCGCCATCTTCATACCGCACGCGACAGAAGCGTGCCCACGAATACAACAGGAAAACAAGCCATCGTGCCTTCTGAAATATGTACCCACTTAAAAACCATTTTGTTTCAGAGCGAGAATGTCGCGGCTGGTGCTAGCGCTGGTGGTGGCGGGCGCGTCGGCGCAGCTCTCCCTGGACGGCGTGCGCTGTGGGCAGCTGCTCTGCCAGCAGGACGAGTACTGCTCGCCGGAGACCAACCGCTGCGCGCCCTGCAGTATCATCTGTAACAACACGCATCACAACTACGACGCGGGGCTCTGTGTCAAGGAATGCCAAGGTTCGTTTCCATGTCTAACTAAGGGTGTCTATACTTTTTACTGGTGTCATGATTACCATACGACTACCATATCACTACTTTTGCGATGAACGGCGACATCAATTATCAAATAATTATTGGATAAGCTTTCAAAATTTGATACTCATGGTAATGAGCAAGAGTATCAAATTTGAAAGATTACATTTGTAAGAATATTTTAGGACTCTTCAATCCAGTAGTTCCAACTTCACAACCCAATGTATAAAAAAATTTATATAATATATCATTGTCTCGAACTTTCAGCTCCTTTTGTACTTTCTCTTTTATGTACATTATGTACATCATGTAACATTTTCATTACAACTGTTTGAGTTCGTAATAAAAAAACGATTGTCTGATGAAATCAGGAGTGAAATATCGGAATAAATCCATTCAGAATCGATTTATTTTAAGCATAGGTACTTTTACTCAGAATACTCTAAGTTAATAATCTTTTCTAAAGGGTTGACAACGCGCATGTGACGCCTCTGGAGTTGCATGCGTTCATTTTCGTTACGGTGGCTGCTTAGTGCTTACCATCAGGCGGGCCGTATGCTTGTTTGCCACCTACGTAGTAAATTTTTTAAATTATAAGACATGGAAATTAATACAAACACCTAATTACTCATTTTCCGACCATTTCTATATGAAGATAAGTAAACAATAAGCCAACCCAAAAAAACCTATTAAACAAGACCATTAAAATAATTACTTTAGAAACGTTAATTAATAAGTACAATGCGGTGTTAGAGATTCGATTTTGTTTTCGTTCGTCCGTCAATTTAAATGGCCTAAAATAAAGTTCAGGTTTTTGATAGCGGCGCGCGTGCATGGATCTTATCCAATAACGACCTCTGTCAAGTCAAAAGGAACGGAATATACTTACATGGAGCCATACCTCGCTAAACGTTGAAAATATCGCCTGTACCTATATCTAAATTAAACAGCGCTCATCATGTCATCCGGAGAGTAATTAGATAACGTCAGGTGTAAACAAAATTCCAAGAACGATAACCATTTTCCGCGGTGACTTATTGTATGCGATGAAAATCCTCGAGTCGTGTGATGACTAATATCTACAAACAATAATAGGGCCATCTGGCGTCGCAGCAATCGATTGTCGACTTAATTGTACTAGACTTAAAGCTGGTTATCGTTGTTCGGAGAGGACCTGTAAAACCAGTTTTGTGACCGCAGCCCGCCTACTGCTATATTTGTGCTGTTCTAACTGGATGCGTCGCATTCACTCATTTGGCGGATATTATGGAGGTTTCAGGTTGAACGGCTGGGCTGACAGAAAAAAGTGGAAGGCTTTTTATGGTAGATATTACTATGTACTGGCAGTACTGCAATAGTGGGTACTAAATAATAATATACATATATGTTTTTTTTGCAATTACAAGGTTTCAAACTATCTTATCAATTGCAATTCATGTGCATTATTTCATTAAGTATTAGCGATTTTCAAATTGTCACCGGACTCTTATAATAGGGAGGAGGTTCTCTTAGGTATGAGAGATCATGGAGCTCTAGCGAGCCAATAAAAACTCAAATAAGCCTATGCAAGCAAAGCTCCGGGCACGTGTAGATTTTATGAAGCAAATTGTTCCATTTTTAAGTATACTTACATTATCTTAAACAACGTAGTATGATACTACTAGTATCCAATATTAGTAAGAATGTTCTGGTTAAAATGTTTTTTTTTTTTGGTATATCAAGAATGCAAAAGAAAGTACCTCAATAACACGAATAGGTACGATATGCCGTATTCAAAATGCCAGGAACACGTGCTTGATACGCAACAAGTGACAATGACTTAAAGTATTTCACTGGCAAAGGGTGCAATGTTACAATGCCCCAGCCGTCACGGTCCGCTGACTGCGGCAGGTACCTACCCAGGTGAAGCACACACGCGTAGTAAATACACCTGTGCACCACACACATGCAAACTTAGCCTCGTAACAGTCGTAACTTAACTATAGCGCGGCTATCAATTCTTTTCATTATATGGTAACTGAAATAGGTACGGTCGCCTTCAAATATATCGGAGCAGCCAAGGTACTCAAAATATCTGAACATGCACTTTATCGCCCTGACAATAGAGACGTTGGTTAGATATTTGTGACCACCTTGGCCGCTCCGATATATCTGATTGTGACTGTACCAACTGAGAAGAGAGAAACTAATGCAACAACAATAGAGTTATTCTTGAGTTATTGCATTTTGCTCTAGCGAACATTGCAAAACCAGAGCAAAGTTTTTCTCGTAAAACCCTACTGACGACTATAACTTATAGAGTTTGTCCGGAAAGAAAAGTGTCGTGGTTTATATGGGAGCTCATACATTCTACGACACTTTTCTTTCCGGATGGATACTAACTACAAGTTATAAAACTTCTTAGGGACCTATTTTAGTTTGAATTGAATAATGGACCAAGTAAGACCTAGTTCTAACCGACCGTACGGGTTCTTCTCGCTTCAGTTCTGTGGATTATTTTTAATTTTCTTCAATAACCTGTAGTGCTTGATAATGTAATATGGCATTTAGCCACTTTTAGTGTTTAGCAGTAACTTAATGGATTACTGCGACATAAACGCATATTGCTTGTGTCAGCGACAACCTACGTGTATAAATAGGTAGGCATTGGTTATTAATAAAGGATTCACGATTAGAGTGTTCTATACTCAGCCACTATGTACGTGTTTTAATACAACGCTGTCACCCTGACTCTGCCCGTTCAACAAGCCATCCTCATCCTGTTATTACAATAATATACCTATTATACTTGTATGTTGAAATTGCCGAGAAATGTAAGAAAACTGAAGCCTTTATCTCGAGTCTCTTAGAATATTAGAATGCACCATTCGGTCGCCTGCCGCGTCTCAGTATTTCAATATGATTTGCTTTGTGTTATCTGCTTATCGTCACTCATGTGTGTTCCGTGTGTGCTGCCTGGCCACCTAACCTGTTACCCTCTAATCTCTAATGCTTTGACCTGACAATGTAATGTTTTACTTGTTTTTTTTTTCAAAACGTGACATACTTTTTAAGTTTTATTGGTTGCAGTTACACATTATGCGATCTGCTAAATATTTTCAAACAAAATTGTTGAAAGTTGTAATCTCGATAAAAGCTTTAAATGACACTATTTTGGAAAAGCTTCCATTTGGCGAAGAACGCTTACATTGCACGTTGTATGTAGATTAAATATTGTATTCAAGCAATGAAAGCTTAAGCAACAGCCGCTAAATGGTACCTTTTGATCACATATATTCAAATTATAAGGCTTAACGTGTTATTACGTACTAACTTATAAAAAAAATCATAATGAATGATGCTGAAAATGTAACCATTTGTTATTAAAAATGTAACCATGTATTCTGAGATTATAAGAGTAGAGCTACAACTTATTTCGTTACTCCTTTTCAGGTTACCTGTTGGATCTGCGGTACATGCGCCGATCGCAGGGTTCCGACTCAACTACAGATTATGGAAGTAAGTGTACAATTACTTATAAATGTGATATTAATCTTCCTACTTATACTTAAGTACGCCACTATTATTTTATACACAAATCACTTTGCCGATTGTACAGAGCAATTTGACGGAAACTCCGGGGTGATCCCATAAAAATCTTCTGTTTTTAATTTCTTTATACCGTCAAGTGACACAACTTTGCCTACGATGCCCAACTTTGCATGGCTTGAAAAACATGGTTTTCTTCACCAAACAGCTATTTATATCTTATTCTTGAGATGACCGACTCAATAAGATACAAACTAATGGTAAAGCAAACCATGTTTTTCAAATAGTTTCTTCAAACACGTTATCACTCCTTTTCATTTTTCTCTCCGTCGTGATAGCAACGATAGGAAATACATTCAGAATATTGGGTGATGTAGTAATAGAAAGCAAATGATTTTTATTAAAACAGTCAAGATAATAGTACATTTCGATACTAGGTCGGAAAGGATGTCATTATTCAACGAGTTCCGAGACATTTGGTCACGAGCCGCAGGCGAGTGGCAAAACTCGGGACGAGTGAAGAATGACATTCCGTCCGTGTATCGAACGACGTTTTTTTAATAAAGTTGCGAAAAAATTATAAAAATGGACAATATGTCACTTTGAGGTTACTTCATCCGAACACTCGCGGCGTGCGATGCGGGGCGGTGATCATGAATCCTGAGCTGTGATTGGCTGGAAAAGTAAAACGCGCTAGTGCGACAAATCCAACTTCTCGCATTATAAACTACTGCTAGATTTGAGCAACTGTGTTAAAAAGTAAAGTTTTATCGGTGTACATATTTTGCCGCCAAATGGCATGTGCAGTCTTATTTTAAATACCTGTATTATAAAATGTATAAACCTATTTTTACTAGATTTGAGCAACTGTGTTAAAAAATATTTTTAACTACTGCACTGCTGCTTTGAACTCTTTTTTGTTGTTATACGCGTCTTTTTTTGTTTTTATCCTGTAGGTATATTGACTACGCGATACCTTCTTTAATCAAAATTTGCGAAAAACATTGTTTTATTTCTAATGTATATTGCAGAGCGAATACTTAATTTTCCTGGATGTGTTGGTTTTAATGTGTAGGTATTTATATAATTTTTGTCTAGGATTGTATAACTACCACTTAGATACAGATATAGGTACTATTTGTATTTTGTACTTATTATGTGTTTAAAATGTTGCGTGTGTTTGCAGCTATGTAATTTATGTAGGTACATATACTTAGGTATATATATCTTTTTATATTCTTATTGGAGTAAATTCAACAATATTCTTACTTGTATTTTTCGTAAATACCTAATTAAACAATCCTATGCACAAGAGCATGCAAAGGCCATTTAGTGTTGCCCGATTGATCCAGAATAGCGTTCGTCAAAACTAATTTTGATTAAGACAAGATTCAGTTTTGTAAAATGGTATAAGCATTGGCGAATTTTACTGTTGTTATTCTATATTTAATTTACTAGTACATTCTGTCATATACATGTATATACTTAGCATTTGAGGTGACTATACTTTTACCTTATTCAGCTCAAGAATTTGACAGAAAGTGGCGTTGCTACTATATCGTGAGTTAGGATATTAGGAGGTCTTGAAAATTTGTAACCGCCCAGTCTTATCACTGACTAAAGTCTAATGAAACGGACCGCAAAGCTGTACGAGCCGTTCTCACAGTACTATTGTGTGGTCATTTTATGGGCTACCTATCCCGTTCTTTATCACATACCGTCAAGTGCTACAACTTTGCCTACGATGCTCAACTTTGCCTGGCTTGAAAAAAAAAACAGTTTTGTTCACCCAACAGCTATTTATATCTTATTCCTGAGATGGCAGAACGGCGGCCACCTCAGAAATAAAATATAAATAGCTGTTCGGTGAAGAAATCCAAGTTTTTCAAGCCAGGAAAAGTTGAGCATCGTAGGCAAAGCTGTAGCAGTTGACGGTATGGGTGCCTGAAGCCTTTTATCTGTACTAATGGAATGTGTATTTAAGAGCATCCTCATGTTTGCTAGGTGTGGAGCGCCAGGCGCGCGCGGCTCTGATCCTGAGCGGCGTGGCGCTGGCCGCGCTGCTGCTGGTGCTGGTGCTTGTCTGCCGCTCCAAGTTCTCCTGGCGGTATATTAAACAGAAGTTCCAGCCTACGAAGGTGACTTAACGATATATGATTTTTTATTTTAAACAATATTTATAGTTTTCGCCCTTTGAGAGAGTGCAGCGGTTTAAATTATTCATATGATTATCTTCAAAATCATTAAAATAAGTACCTATATCCATCATCATTAAAAATTGCATGATTGCACGCTACGTACGTGCTTTTATTGTTATTCCTGAATGTTCTAGAATATACAGTATATCCTAGTAATATTTCCGTTATCATCCCGACATTTATATAAGTAAAGTAAAAATAAAAACTAAAATATTATATTTTCCAACAGAATCGAGTAAAGCAGTATCCTGCCACAGGCCTCACTCATCACAACCCACACGCGGAGATGCCAAAACCGAAACCAGAACTCAAATTAGAGATACCGAATCCCGAACCCCTGAAACGGAATCAACCCCTAAACGCGCGAGACCTGGAGACCAGGACCTCGCAGACCGAGAAGAGCCAGGGTGCCACGACACCTAAGACGATGAGCACGGCGCTGAGCAACCGGCACCCGGCCGAAGACACCACCTTGGACTTCTCCTACGACAATATGGGCATGAACGTCACTCCTCCCGAACGCGCCGCGACCAGTCACAAGTTCTAATGCTCAGCAGTTCAATACTACTGAATACAATTATTAAGAATCTCTTCGTATCAACACGAATCTGAGCGACTTAGTCATCATCTACTCATGGAAAACGGAAATGGGTCACTTCATGGGTGTACAAGGTGACCCGTTTTCTTTGTGTTTGAGCGTATTCTATATCGTAGTTTTCTTGGTAGTTATAATCTGAACGTATGATCGTAGCACGTAATTATCTATTTATTTTACAACTTAAGTTCAACCGAAAGCCGAAGCGTTTCGGGAGTATTCGGCCCTTCGTAGAGCAGCTCAAGTATTGATTTGGAGATTACTATTATTTATTAGTTAAGCATGTTACTAATTTTACCGATATTCATCACACCTAAATCTAATAAAAACAATTATTGACTATAAAGTCTACGTAAAAGCGATATCAAGACAAGTCGTCTATGCTTTTCTTACATAATTTAAATAAGACTAAGTATACCCATGGGTAGGTAGACCTACTCGTATGTAAGGCTTCTGTTAAGAAAATCTTGTAAAAATCTCGGAATATAAGGGTGCAATACATAGTGGAATATTGTTATATCACATCAGTCAGCAATCGCATTTGTCTATTAACTAATCTAAACGACCTAGCTATTGGCTAGGGATACACGCACAGACGTGTCCGCCGGATTTGTCCGACGGATATGCCCGGCGGATAGATCCGTCCGTGTATGGCGCGAATTAGACACGGATTTGTCTGCGGACTCATCTGAATAGCGCATCTGTGCGTGTATCCCTAGCTAATGATTGTTTAGTATGAGTTAATAAACAAATGCGATTAATAGCTGATATATGTGATTCTACCCTAATCAGAGTATTAAAAAAAAGAAAATAATCAAAATTGAATTAAAATATAAACTCGTAACATCATAACTAGAGGGCACTTTTGTAATTCTCCCATCGCATCACATTATATTTTACGGGGGAAACAACACCGATTACGCCAGTAATATAATGGTTAATATAATATAATACATATAGTTTAGGCATGGCTGCGTTTTGCTCAAGTCATTGCTTATAGTAGTTATAGTATATAAGTATAACATAGCATATAAGTAAATAAGTATTGCAGGCGTTTAGCTAAGGCCTAAGGTTGTCCAAGCCGGGTTTTATTACTTATATGTATGGTATAGGTATGAGAAGAAGTAGGATAATTTGTCGGGGTATGTAATAGTAGGGACATTATTGTCATGGAGGCCGAGTAGCATACTGCTGGCTGAGTAGTATGTTTAAACGGACAAACTTGGGAGTCTGTGTTAATGACATAACTTAGTAGATATAAATACAAAAGTTTATTTCAGTTGGTAACCCTTTCACCGCCAAAGACGTCACACCACGCGCACAGAAAGTCGTGCCCTCATGCAGCGCCAGCACGTCATAACAATATCACGTCCAAAATATAACCAGCTTGCCTTGTGAGCCCGCGCGCGCTGACGCTGAGGGCACGGTTTCTGTACGTCTAGCATGACTTACGTTGTCACGCGACTCTCCATACTTCAGTCGCGACACTCGCGACTCGAAGTATGAAGTCGCGCGCGACAACGCATGTCATGTTAAGCCGCCAGTTCTGGTTTAAAAGGTAAATGACGAAGTCACGTGGAAGTTAACGTTCTTGAAAAATGCGTGTATGGTATAATAATATTTGAGTGTTCCAACCACTTTTCTCTTGACATTACCTAAGGATACACGCACAGATCAGGGGGGTGATTTTTGAGATTCGAGCGCTCGAATCTGACATTTAAAACACTGTCTAAAACGAAATAATGGTGTTTTAAAAATAACAGCGGTAGGAATTTAAATTCATGATTATTTAAACTATTAATTTAATGTGTAAATAATAGCGACAAACTTTTGTGTGCGATTATTTTCGAGCTTAATTTTCTTGAATTCAAGCGCTCGGATCCCAAAAATCGTCCCCCTATTCGGTGGATCTGTCTTGTGGATATACCCAGTGGGTAGATACGTCAATGTATGACTATTCAGATCTGCCCACAGACACATCCGTGTCCAATTACCATTATGTATTGACGGAACTGCCCGCGGGGCACATCTGCCAGACAGTTCCACCGGACAGATCTGTACGTGTACCTTTAGGGTATACTATTGACGAACTGGCGGCACTGATTTTATACCAAGGAGGTGTTATACTAACTCTGCCATAATGAACACAAATAATACTTACAAATTTATTTCATAACCAAGCAATGATTCTGGTATGTTTTTCTATATTTACCATCATTGTATCTTTGTCACCTTCCATGTTAAGAAATTACAGTTTTTCTTTTTCTGACGTGGGTGACGATAGCTCTTTAGCACATCCATGCGTATGTGCTCTCGCAACACTCCATCTAAATCCACTAACGAAACGGTATTCAAATAATGTAATTATGAATTATTACGACTGTGGAAATACAATAATGAAGAAAAAGTTAGTAGTTTGGATCACGGTAAAAAGAAGGAAAATATCATATTAAATATTGGAGGGAAAAATTTATGGGAGGGGAAAGGGAGGAGCAGGAGAGAGATGGCGAAGGTGGTCGCCGACGTCCGTTAGGGCATGGCAAATAAAGAAGAAGATGACCGCGATTGTAGATTTATATTTTAGTCATTTTGTTTTATTTTATGCTTAAAATTAGTGGATCGAGTTCGACTCGGGTTAAAATAAATTCAGCATAGCTGAAGTAGATTTTCTTTAGGTTATAACTAGGGCATGTGAGTTGGAACTTTGACTTCAATATTACTTTTCTGTAGGTGCTATGTAATGTTTTTGTATTTTAGCATGTGTTTCCTCTTGCTAGTTAACGCGTTATTTGGACGATAAAAACCGTGGCTACTAAACGATTTGCTCTTATTATACAAGATTTTGGTATTTATTAACTGATTTTTTTATTAAATATTTCTGATTGAGATACATACTTACGGCGTGAATATAAATGAAATCGTGAATGGTTTTATAAGTACTCTATCTCTAAGGTACTGTTTAAACACTGATTAATGTTTATTGTCTGTTCATACATTTATTACTAACCTGCGGCAAGTGCGACTGTTAGATTTTGAGTCTCGTTTTTGACTTTTGTATTGCTTTAAAGTTATTTGTCAATTTTAGACATTAGATCCTTACAAAAAAAAACGAATCGATTGATACTATAGCTTGCAATATTAGTATTTTTTGTATGGCCAATTTCATAATTCCAGATCTCCGGAATTGGCCATACAATAATTATCGGTTTTGTAATCCCTTCATTGATACATAAACAAGATTTATGCCTCATTATATGGTCGAACGAGATAGGTTCCTAACAGAAAAGTGTCAAATGAAATCTACAGTCGGACAACTAAAGTACCTATGTTTTTTTAATTAGTGATTGGCGTCTTGGAGTTGTAGCTGCAAAAGTATGTAGGTAATGAAAAGTGTCTTAAGTGTCAGTCACTATTTTTACAATAGTCATGTCATGAAACGTGACAGCGAAAAATGTTACTCACATCCTACATAACTTTGACATAATGACGTTGATACCTCATTTGTTTGACATAAATATAAAAGATATACCTACGGAAACATCTAAAATTAGGCACGATTGTTCAATTTAGATATGTGTATATCAGATGCAGAGGGAGCAGCGATATAAATCTTTTTTTATATGTTGGTACAAAACTAGAAGAAATGAGAGTACAAAAATTATTCATATAACGAAAGCGATATCTACCGCTATCTGCTGCAGCACCACGAGCTATTTATTTGACTCGTTAGTTTAGTAGCCGTTTGAGCAGAGCGATTGTTTAAATGTGGGTCTATCCAAGAAACCGAAGTTTGAATAATACCGTCATTTAGGCAACTGAACGGTGTACTCCACTATGCATGCCAAAAGTCTTTATGAATGTATTATTTAATGCCTGTATTGTACGGTTTTCGTTTCACTTGCTCTTACTAAACATAATTAACATAATAACGAAATGTAATAATGTCAAATTCCGCCTCATCTAATTGCTTTTGTTAACGTCTTGCTTTTGCATACTGAGAATCCATAAGTTAGGCGCCGCCTTACGAAAATGAAACTCGCGTGAGGTCAGCGTTAAAACTTAATGATGCCAAAAAAATATGTTATTACATTTTGGTACATTTAGTTAAAACAAAATTTAATTTCCACTTTGCTTAAATGCAAGATAATATAGTATATCCATTTAAAGGGCACGTCTTCATTAGACTGAGTTGTTAATTATAAAGCTAATCATTAGCTTATTACGAGATGAATACACCTGCAATTAGATACTAATCACTACTTAAGTAATTGTACCTTATACAATTCATTTCTAAGATGTAGCTTAGGTAGGTAAGTAACTATGCAATGTTTGTATGAATTAAACTATAATGTAGCAAAGTATGTCGTGGTGTAAAACTTTGAATTTATATTATCAGAACAATGTTAAAGCCATGCGTTAGTGTATTAAGTACTGATTAACTTATTACATTACAAAACATCACATTTATTTTATACATTTAAAATAAAGTTGTCAATGATCGGAGTGTCTGTAGTCTGGCTGAACAGAAAGTGCAGTAACAGTAGAAGTTATAAGCTAATACGTATTCGTCCTTTTTTTAGAGCGAGTGAACTAGCTTAAGAAAGAGACAGTATGATTTTCTCTGTCTATATTTGAAGTTAAATAGACCCAGGTGGTCAAACTACAAGTAATTGTTGCTTCGAATATTTTGGTTGACCTAAATCAACGTTCCAGCGTCACTAGAGTTCAGCTTTTCATAATTATACGTTCTTTTTAATTTACACTAATTAATAACCATTAATTACGACTTCATTCTTCTACAGTTAACATTATACTTAATCGTAAAATTAAGGTGTATTTTCGTTTTGTACAGAGATAATTTAAGTTATTATTAAGGACTGTCCATTGTCCATACATTACATTCCAATAGGTTAGTGTTAATGTTAAGTAAAAATAAAAGATAAGATTTGTTGTACTTAAGTTATCCAAGCTTATAAATTAAAACATTGTGATCAACACATTCAAAATTCGTGATCACTTGTAAACTTCTTTAAAGTAGAATATACCAGTGTATTTGGTAGGGTAGCCTTAACAGGTACTGGTAGCTGGTTTACTGAGCACCAATATTCTACTATAAGGCTCCGTTTCTACCAGAGATGAGCGACGATGCGTTGCGAGTACCTAATGTGTTCGTTAAGAACCAATATATAGTTGCGGGTAGAGCCATACAAATACGGCTTTTCGTGAACAAGTTTAGTATCGTTTTTATATAAGTCGGGGATGCCGAATTCATTTAAGGTATCATTTTGATACCGGTCCGAAGCAAAAACATGTAAAATAAGAAAAATAACTAAATTCGGAATTTCTTATTTCAAAAGGAAAAAATTATAACTTATAAATAATGATTTTATACCTTCTCAAATCCATCCTTGGGTCATAAGAACAATCATGACGAGGGAAATCTTTTGTTCACGAAAAGCCTTATTTGACTTTTTTATGTCGCGTGTAGACACAACTACAATCCTTGAGCTGCGATGTGCGCGGATAAACAAATGAAATGATTCTATTGGTTTTCGAAAGCACATTACTCGCAACACACCCTCGCTCATCCCTGGTGGAAACGCAGCATAAACCTGTTAGCTCTTGAATAAGACGTCGGTATTATTAGCTTTCGCTTGCTAATTTGGTAATCCAATCCAATCCTTTACTCCCGATTGTTGAATCTTGGTAGCAAATTGAGAGTTTCCTAGCGAGCTGGGAGTCGATGAGGAATTTATTTGATATTGACATGTCAAATGGATCCGCGTACCTACGTAGGTCTGATGTTATCCGTCCAGATGCTAATTTTGTTTTTGATAGTATGATAGTTTAACATACATTATTAGGGATCATGCAATAGTAACTTTACGTAACTAAACGTTTTTAGACCTACAGTTATACAACCTTTTATGTACGCTCAAAGAACTCAAATGAGATGTGCAATATTTTAAGTACTTACCTTTCTAAATGGATTGTCCTGATATTGAGGACCGGATATTGCAATAAGTAGGTAGGAGTAGGACAGGTTATTCGACTTTCCGAAGTACAGTCGCCAGATATATCGGTGCGGTGAAGGTGGTCCCATATCTGAACAACGCTTCTGTTGTCAAGGCGATAAAGGTCATACTCAGATTTTTAAGTACCTTGGCCGCTCCGATATATTTGATGGCGACTGTAATATTAAGCATTACTTATTCTTAAATGAAATCCAATAATTTCTTAAATAATATGCGAGTCGATTCGCTCGAGTGATAGGTTGTGATATGGCAATTGTGTCTTCATATTGGTTTTGAATTCGTGAGTTGTTAGTTGGTTCTATCACATATTTATGTATCTACAGTTGGCGCCAAAAATACTTATACACTTTTGCACCTTAGTCCTACATATATTTTTGGTGTTGATTGTACCTGCTTCCATACTTACCTATCATCATTTTTATGATAGGTATGTATTATTAGGTTCAGAAGCTTCCGTACTTAGCACTCATCATCGTACTCTTGTGGCAATATGTACTTAAGTATACATTAAAGTGTAAAAACACTAAATTAGATGTAAGTTAATTCAGACAAGTATTTAGAAATTTTAAATAGAGTCTATATTTAATAGAGCGGCACAGTTTAAGAACTTTTTGAGGCTACAAGTCTGAAGCGCAGCAGCAGAGAGTACGTCGCCATCTAGTAAGTGAAAGCATTACTATTACACATTGGTTGGCTCTCGTTAGATGGCGCTTCAGACTTAGAGCCTCAAAAAGTTCTTAGACCGTGCCGATCTATTAAATATATACTCTCTGGTTTAAACCAAAAGATTTTAATAAATCGGTTTCTTAGTGCGATCTACCTACTTACTAATGTTATATGTATATATATACATATATATACCTCAGATATAATATGTTTTACAAAATAAATTCACAGTGCATTTGCACGTGAAACATATTGTAGTATATAAAAACATATTGTAATTGAAATAGCATACATGCAGTTAAGCAAATATGAATAATATGAATGTGCTTACTAAAAGTGAATGTAAATAACATGTTTATGTCTTTATGTCTATAAATTAACAAGGGTTCTTTAACCCTTTGACCTCCAAGCACCGGTCGGAAAAATAGTGCTAACAGCGCCAGCGCAAGCGCGCAAGACAACTCTCTTATATTTTGGACGTGATATCACGGGCTGGCGCTGAGGGCACGACTTTCCGTGCGCGTGATTTGATGTCTTTGGCGGTCATAGGGTTAAAAGTTCGTGATTGCGAAGTAGTGAGGATAAATTGACTATAGTTTTTATTATTCCAAATTTTAATTGACCATCGGTATATATACCACCGTACAGAAGGTGACGAAATTATTATTTCATATTTAATTAAATTTTATAAAAAAGAGTTAGTGTCTAACCGCCCTTGTTTTTAAAAAAAATAATGATAGAATAGTGTAGTTTTAGCTAGGTATTATCGAAATTTTGTATTAATGATTGTCTAATTATATTTGATAAATTGTTACAATTTGTAGCCCTCAGGAAGTCCGTCCAATAATTAAGACTACTCGTAAGGTTAATCACGTCAATTGACTTGATAGTCTTATATAAGTTTAAGCTTATACATATCTTGTTTAAGTCACATTTTAATGTTTATTAAGATACATAATGTAAATGAATATTTGTAATAAATGTTTAACTATTAAATTTCTTGTTTTAATAAAAACAACGCATTACTTATGTTTTAGGAACTCCTCCGTTTAATTGAAGTAATTCTTAATTGTTAATGAATATACCTATGCCTTCGGCGGCTTCTTCTTTTCCTCGGAGAGTATTCGTATTCGTCGAGGAGGTTTTGCAGTCTTCTCCTTATCATTTGTTGTTTATGTTTCTCCAGTAGGTCCGAGTAGACATCCGAGAACGGCAGAACGTTAATGCCTCCTTGCGGAGACACTAGTCCGTCCACGCCTGGGACTAGACCGGTTGGCATCGCGGGTACTGGCTGTCCTGGCAGTAAGGCCCCTGGAGCCCCAACGGGAAATGGTGCGGGTGCACCGTATGCCGGAATAGGTATTACTCCTGGCAGTGGTGGAGGCATAGGCGGAGGCGCTGGCATTGGTAAAAACATTGGCAGTGGCATGGGTAGCGGCATTGGCATGGGTAGCGGCATTGGCGGCGGAAGCATCGGCATTGGCGGCACAGGCATTGGCAGTAAGTTTGGTGGTGGTGGTGGTAGTGGTACAGGTCTTGCCGGTGGCGCAGGTATATTTTTAGGGAAAAAGCAGTAATCAGGAATTTGTCTGGGATACCAGTATAGCGGCTTGCATGGATCTTGTCCCTTCGCCGCAGGGCCAGATGGAACCAGATTGAGGGAGTCCATATAAGTTAAACCGACTATGGAACATGATACTATTTCTACCAAGACTGTGAAAGACGCAACCTAAAAATCAAAACATTTTGATAAATTTGATAATACTAGTAAAAAATAGTGAGTATTATAATTTACTTAGGTATTCCATAAGGCGAATTTTTGTCGCCGACCGAACGACGATAAAAAATAGCTTGACATATCCACACTTTTCAGTTTTATTGCAAACAAATAATCAGAAAAAACGAACTTTTCAATTCATTAGGACAATTGTGAGTTCTTTGTGAAAATGAAAAAAAAAGATATTTTCGTATTTTTACATCGTTTAATAAAGACGGGGCCCGGCCCGGTTGGAAGGTCGCAGAACAAGAAAGAAATCTCATCTAAATTGAGGACACCTTGATACATGAAACAACAATTTTCTTCCTCCAAAAGTATTAGTTTTCGCTGACCATAAGTACCTACATAGAATGTAATCGGTAGATTTTAAGTTCCTCTGGCATTGGACCTCGTTTTACCTGTAATATTAGCCGAGGTAGCATGGTCTACAGCCAACCATCCACTACTTACTCACTAGTAATAAAGTACATAAGTATTAGATAAGATACTAGACTTTCCTTACAATCCTTACCTTAACAGCACGGTCCATAGCTGTTGCGAAACCAGCACCAAAGCACGTCTGCCCTAGTACGATATAAGTTCTTTTCTAACTATTTTTAATTATGCACAATGCAGGTGGGCAAAACTAGGTCTTGTTGTCGTTTATAACAGGTGTGCAGGTGAGCGAATGAGGAATAAAGCAAAAACTATCGTTGTTTTTTTTCTTTAATATACGTAATAGCCTAAGGTACCTATTGATTGCTTCAATTGTTACATAATAATTAGTACTAGGTCGAATCGGTATTTGGATATCGACTGTACACACTAATACTAGGTGTAGAATTAAGATTTGAATAGTTTATAACTGTTATAGTTTATAACCTAGTTACATTTTCCCATCGCCAAAATCCTTTACTTCTTCGTCGACCGACCAGTGGTGCCTTGATTAGGTATTGATTAGGCTTAAAGCTCACTAATTAGCTAATTATACCACGTGTTTTTGTTGATTTGCTTTAACATCAGCATATGGTTAGGTACGATTAAGAAAACAAATTAGCACAGTTTAAAAAAAAAAGGATTTTTCTTCATGCTATAATTGTAACACTGATGTAACTAGGGTAATAGGATATTATGATTAATTCAACCAAATAATTGAAAATTACGACATGTCAATGTAATTTCGTATGTTAAACCCCCGTGATTCAAAAGAAGCTTATTTTATTGGCGTATTACACACAGGTACATCATTTATTACGGTGTCTCAGAGTCCAACAATAATTTAATGGAGGTCATTGAGTTATAATATAATAGAGGCGCAGACACAAACAAGATTCTCCGAAAATATAGCACAAAAAAATGTGTAGCCGGCCAGTGCGAACTATTTAACATCGTTAAGGTTGTATTACAAATTAGAAGAAAGATATCATAAAATGTCACCTGTCATTCATCTGGCGTTCAAAAATCACATGGCACATAAGAGCAATGGAGTCGCTCTTGGATCAATTACTTTATTATGTATACTTAATTTGTTTATTATGTATACTTTATTGTGACCCCCTAACCTTTTTAATTCTTTTTGGGGTTCTGTAGACAACAAGGGACATAGTTCCAACAGGTTGAGTTGAGTTTTAAACCGTTTTTGGTGTATTGTGTATTGTGACGGGCCGGCAAATACGGAACCCAACATTGAGGAGGGCCCGACATGCTCTCGGACGGATTTTCTACCTAAGTTTGTGAGGCGAATGTTAAAAGTTGTAGGCAAACGTCAGGTACCCAGATCGGTTGCCTGATTCGACTCCAGAATGGAATGAAAACTGCACACGGTCGGTTATGTTTACTTGTTTGCGTTCTGACCTAACGTATTCCTGACGGTGTAAACCGTACGGGCACAATGGGTGGCGGGTGAGGGTTATTGAGTTTTTCGGCCGCCAAGCGAGCAGAAAGGGAAGCAGGCATGCGGCCCATGCGGGGGCGAAGTACATGCTCAAGACAAATTTAAAATCAAAAGAAACACAATAGCTCGGTAAACATAGTATTTCATGCTTTCTTTTTAAATCTTTAATTCAAAAATTTGCAGATCACACTTTGAAATAATGAAAAAATAATAAACGAAAATATTTACATAATTGCTTTCTTGGGATTAGATATGAGGATATTACGGTATCATTTGAGGTATATTTTACAAAAACCGGCTAAAGTTCGTGTCGGACCACGCATAACAGAGAGTTATTAAAAAAAAACACAAGTTATATCACAAGGTCGTATCTGCCTATGTACGTAGTTTTTTGGAGATCACTCAAAAACTCCTTAACCGATAATGTTCAAATAATTTTTTTAGCAATTTCACTAGTGGCGCCTTGTGTTAAAGTACACCTTGTGGTAAAATGTTATAAGGATACGTCTCAAAATGTCTGTGGCATACTTACGGAAGGACGGACGGACGGACAGACGGACATGACGAAACTATAAGGGTTCCGTTTTTGCCAATTTAGCCACGGAACCATAAAAAATGATTCAACATTATAAAATATTATATAATAATAAAATTTACTAAATAAGTTTTAATAATTTTCTGAGTTTCGTAATTTAAAATATATAAAATCATTGATGGAGGTCCACAAAATCATAAGGATATAATTAACCGTCGATTATTTCAGAACTAGAGCTAATTAGGACAATGGTGTCTTTGAGTTATATACTTAATTTAATCTCAGGAAATCAATTAAAACGCGGTGTATACTTTCCGGTAAAAAAACTGAATGTCAAATATTAACTCTTATGGTATATGGTAACCCATATCACCCATATTTTATCACCCATATGGGGTCGTACACAGTACTATGGTACAATACCATTTAAACCTGCTGTCAAACCTTAACTTATTAGATATTTAGATAGTCTAAAAGTAAATAAGTAGGGTAAATCGGTAGTATTTGGCCACTTTATATTAATAATGAACTCTATTAACCTACAAATATTTAAGTATATCTTGGCCAGGTATTGAAGAGTGACTAGTAGATAAAACCATATACTAAATTGAATTCTGACTATTAGGTGAACAGACTTGATTATTAGTATGAGGTGGCCAATTACTAAACTGTGGACAGTTAGTTACTAGCGATTTACCTATTTGACTGCAGTTAGAAGTTTGTACAGTCGATGTCAAAAATATGTTTAACTTTTGCACTTTATTACAATGCAGTATTTGACGTCGGCTTTAAGCTACTGTAGCTTAAAGCCGACGTCATATAGAATAAATATTTATTTTTAGACTCTATTCATAAGTTCCTTCTATATACTTACTTCCAGTTAAGTAGTATTACCCTTTTTTACTTGACTTTATTATCAGAGGATTCAATTTCACAAGAACCTATGCCTATACCTCAATGAAAATCGTTGCAATCTTATATATTATATTTGTACTAATTTGCGCACCGGTTGGTACACATTTACGGATCCAAAAATTGCCATTTATTTTTCTGGTGCAACACTAGGAAACTTATTGACCGGACCGTAAAATACAAATTAATTACAATACGTATAAATATACTTACAAAATTACCTATATAAAACTAAATTAAAATAAAACAAAAAGATATACCTACCTACCAGCCAGAGTTTATTTATAGACTGTTTGATTACAAAAAAAAAAAAAATAATAAGTTAAGGTTTCGTCAAGCTAATAACGTCTCCATTATTTATTTTCTTCCAACCTCTTCTTTCATGCTGTCGGACTGTATTTACAAGCTTCTTCCACTTATTTCCACTTTTTCTTCTATGTTTTTTCTTCTTATCTTTGTCATCAGAGGATTCAATAAAAGTGTTTGCAACTAGTTTTATCATATTTGCACTGATTCGTGACACCGGTTGTTGGTACACAGCTACGGGGCCAAAGTTTGGCATTTCCTTTACTGATGGAACACTAGGCAAGTTGTTGACATCCTTCTGAACGGATGCTAACATTCTCTCATAGGGTGTCAACTCGCGTTGCACTGTTTCCCCGTCTTCTCCAATAGTATCGTAAACTGGGTTAAACATTGGTTCGAAGCCCTGTCCGGGTAGCTGGTAGCTGGGATACTGGTAACTGGTTGGCTTGGCAAAGCGCACGGGTAGTCTGGTGCGGATGAGTGTCTCGTACATGTCCGCGCACTCCTCGGGCAGGTGAAGCGGGTGCCAGTAGAAGGGGTCGCACTCGTGCACGTTGCGGTAGCGCTGCCCGAACCCGATTTCGTCCATGTACGTGAGCCCGGCCACCGAGCCGCTGGCACCGTTCCACGCCATTCCGACCATCATACCAACGAAAATCAATTTTATCTGTAAACCAGTTTGGTGAATTAAATAAAATCCTGTAGCAGGCTAAAAATAGTATAACTTTCCAACATTAGCAAAATATTAAGTACATTTTTAAATGCAAGAAATGCCGCTCTCGCATCGGGCTGTTCAGCCACCAAATACGGTGTCTCCCTAATTTTACACCATGAATCGTCTGCTAGAGACGTAAGGGCCGTAAAATGATGATTTTAAATATACATTAAATATTATTAATTTCCTATACCACAGAAAAAATGTAGCTCATTTTTAGACATTAAATGTAATTGTATCTTTAGAAATATATGTTTATAAAATGAATGCCGTAATTGGTATTAGAGCAGCCATTCTCAATAAAAGGCGATGTAGGTAACTTTATTGACGATTTATATTGAAATAAAACAAAGTACTTAGGCAGTTTGTACTTTTGAGTAAGTCATTATTGAAGTCTTTTTGAACACATAATCGTATAAAAGGCATAAAAGGCTGTACTTACTGTCATGTTAGATTTGTGTGTTGTAAGTAGGCTTTGTTCTTTCCTACTGAAAGCGATTTAAGAATCGTTTTGTAAGGCCGGTGCGGCGTTGCGTAGAGCGTGCCGGGGCAGGGGCCGATTCGAACTTTAAAACACCTTTAGAAACGATCCAACTCCAATGCATTAACAATAACAATGCAATACGGCTAGCGCCTAAACCCCTGAATCAGAAATATCTATATATTTGAAAAAAAAAAAATGCCAATGCAACACCAATAAGTATAACTTTAATATTGGTTGATTCTTTGTTGTTTGTTAGAGATAAATAGATTGCGTTTTAATGCATTGTCTAAGTATTTTAAAATTAGAATACAGCACCCGGGCTCCGCCCGCGGCCCCGCGCGCTGCTTATATCATGGAACTAGCAATGCACCGAGGAGAAGTTTCCAAAGTTGTGCAATTTTCTATACAGAATGCAATGTTCTCACAGCTTAAATTTTACGAACAATAAAAATTATTCAGGAAATCGCTTTACACCGCCATTACCTCTCAATAATTTTAACTGGCTAGCGCATTTCTGAGTTTATAAAAATATATTAATAAAACATTTTTGATGATTTCCATAGGCAATAATGATCTCTTTGGAAAAATTTAAATTCTCGTGTAATTTTCCAGTTTCCGAGAATGTTACTAATTTTTTGAGAATGTTCTGCAACTTGTAGGTACATTGCTACATGAAACACACAAACCCATCTACGTAATGAATCATGACAAAGATAGGCTTCCTAAATTGCCTATAGTTTAATTCATTTACTTTAATTTTGTATCTAAGTGTGTAGGTATTTAATATTTTTAACCCTGAAAAAAGATTTAAAGAGGGTTGTTACAAGTGTGACCACGGTGTATCTGTGTGTGGCATCGCAGCGCTAAAACCGTTGAAGTTATACGAGTATATTTATGTTATCTACTTATGTATACTTGTTGTTCTCAACCGACTTTAGATTTCAAAGAAGGAATTTTTTAATTCGGGTAGATCTTTGTTTTTGCAATTTTTTTATATAAGTATGTTTACCTACTGCTTATTCGACCTCAATTGGACCGATTTGGGAAATTCATATTTTGTTGAAAGAGTGTACTTCACAGTTGGTCCCATTGTCATCAGGCCTATACACTTCACTTTGACAGTTGTGTTTGTAAGAAACAGACAAAACATTATTTAACTAAATGAGGTTTCAAACACGTTTATGAATAAGCGGGTAAGTATATTTATATATAGAGCTGCAGGACCTTTGAGCGTCAAAGTCAAAGGGGCAGTCAAAGTCCAGCACCTTTCCCCGAGTATCTTGATATGCGAATCTTTTGAAGCCCAGCGAGGACCGAAGTAATTTATAGGTAGCGATACATTGCGAGCTGAAATATTTTATTAGGAAAAAAGGCGTAAGTTTGACTATATAACCTATAACATAAGAAAATATGTTTATTACGGTCTATACTTACTAACTATCCTTGAGTCCGATTAACGATTTGAAAACGAAACTCGTTAATCGGACTCAAATAATTAAATTACTCGCATGAATCGTATTTGATGCGATAGTTTGAAGTATTGTTTTGTTATTGCAAAAAAGTAATTTTGGTATACATCAAACTGAGTACTTTTTTGCAATAACAATACTTTAGGGCATTAAATATGAATATTTAATACCCTAAAACTCAATTCTTACAGACCTGGTTTCTGAAGACGTTGATTCGTGCAATCTTGTCGTTTGATATATTATTATTATCTGTAATGGCCTCTAATATGTTTTATATTATCTAAATAGAACATGAAGTGGAGTGCATTTTTCTATTTTTATTTTTGTAAAATACTTTAATATCTTCCCAAAAATATCACCTAAACTTCGGCAATTCTTCATAAAATTGCTCTAGCTAAACATACTCTCTCTTAAAAAATATATATGAAAATGAAAAAAATCTGTTACATTTATTCATGAGACAACTCATTTTTCAACGTATTTATATATTTTACGTACTACTCGTGTTATAATTTCATTTTAATCAACAAAAACCTTACTCTTTTCACCTCTCCAAGCAAAAATCGCGAAACTGGGGTTAGATTAGGGTGAATTATTTATAAAAGAAAGATAATATAAAAAAATTCCATTTATTCCATTAAAAAAGAAACGATCTTTCATAGTATGTATACAAACTTATAGAAGTTATGGTAGTTACTGCAAAATAGCATCAAAAAGTTGAGCATAATCGAAAAAAAAGTTCACCGGACTCTTAAAATACGCAGTATGTTGTATATAAAAATAAATTATTCATATTTTTTATTTGATATACATGGAAATCAACAGCATAATACATTACTATAAACTAGCAAAATTTTGCCAAATTAAATTATCACGTAACAGCCTGAAATGCTACAGTATTCAAATCAGACAAAAATCAGAGAATAAATTTTTTGAGTTACGTTGCACTGACAAATCGTATACTACCTACATGTTGCACTTCTGTTGCACTTGTGTTGTAAGTTCTGCAAGGAAGAAGAACATGTAAAATAAAATTAATGCGAAATGTAGGTCTTTTATTAACGAATTATACAACAGAACTACTAGGCAGGTATTTAAAACAGTTAGTACTTCTGAGTAACTCATTAATAAAAACTGTACGTTTTCAAAGACAGGATTGTCTATGTCGGCAGCCGATCGTAAAATCAGGCAGATCATAATGTTCCTGTGTAATGTTTACGATAGTCACATTAAACCAATGTATAGGTAGGTTAGGTTCGTAAGGGTGCTTCAGATGCCTGAAGGGCAAACTGTCCAGAAATAGGAGCCCCTCACAGCGGGGCTCCGTCTACTCAGGGAACGAGTCAAAGATTTTCACGTTTCACGATATGCCTGATCTTACGATCGGCCGCTGAAATCTAAACCGTGTTTTTTTAGTTCCTTTAATTTCAGTATATGGTTAGGTACGATTAAAAAAACGAATCGGCATGAATAGTTAAAAAATGTCATAAAAAAATTATGTCATTTCAATGTAATTTCGAACATTAAAATACTCCGAGCTGCAAAGGAAGCTTATTTTATTGACGTAACACACAAGTGAATCATTTATTGCGGTGTAGAAAAGTACAATAACTTCGGAATACTTACACCGTTAGAATTAAAGGAAATGAAAAAAAAACCGGTGTATAAAAATAAAAGGCTTTACAGATGTATTTGTTCGGAAAGGTTCATTTTTATCGTGCTGTCTCAATTATCTTCAGTAGATGGGTAGAAGCTAATTGAGATAGCACGATAAAAACGAACGTTTCCGAAAAAATACGATGGAAAATATTATGCACTACATCTGTACTTAGACTTACTACCATATTAGATTTGTGTGTTATACGTTTACTCTGTTCTTTCCTGCAGAAAACGCTTGAAGATTCGATTCTTAAGGCCGGCGTTGCGTAGGCTGTCAGGTGCAGTTACGCGCCGGCTGTACCGGGCGGCGCTCGCGCGCTTCCTACGTCACAATAAACATAATATACGTTTAATAAAACATGAATTAACCCCCGACGTAAAATAGTATTTTTTAATACAGTTGCTCAAAAAAGTGCTTTTCTTGTAGTGGTTTAGCGTGCGAAAAGTTTGATTTTTACATAAAATTCGAAATTGAACACATCATGAATATTGAAGTTATTTCGTCAACATAATCAACAATAATTTAAGTTTCACCTTTTAAAACACAATATTTCAAAAAGAATACTAACACGAACTGTCGTTTTTTAATCAATTATCAAATCAGAGCGGCAGAGATTATAGTTGAAATCATGTTAAAATGTTTTATTTTCTAAGTTTGCAGTTTGCCCCCACAAACTATCAGGAAACGTTTAAACTACAAAGTATTGTCTGTGGTTCTTTTATTTTTTCTTTTGAAAGGTTTTTTTCTAAAAACGCTGCATTTATTTAGATTTCTTAGGTTGGCAGTAATTTTTTTTCTTCTAAAGTCATGACAGCAAGAGATTCTATTTTGGCGCTTTTATAGAATAGGATATATTTTAAAAATAACTGCGATGGGAATTTAAAATCATGAAAATTTTAACTATTAATTTCATGCGAAAAAATGGGCAACAAACTTTTGTGTGCGATTATTTTCGAGCTTAAATTGAATTGAATTGCTGTCATTTCATAACAAAACTTTAGAAACCTATAAGTCTAAGCTATATAACGGCCGCCTAGTAATAAACCGTTTTTTCCACCCGCTACTTTTCCTCTTTGTCCTCCAGTCTACAGTAAATACTAGATTGTGTAACTATTAGGAGCAAAAAGAAACATTTACGGCGCGGCATGCGAACTGAATCCCAAACGATGTGATGGAGTCTATGATAGAATCCCGAGCGTAGGGAGGGATTATAAAGTAGACTCCTGAGCGTAGTGAGGGATTCAAGTGTTAACGCCTAAGGTGAAAATAGTTTTGCTCCTATGTGGCACATGTATACTGCTTTTTACACCACCTTAGAGGAAAATAAACAAATGTTATAGTTTAATATTTATTTTTACTTTGTTTGTGCTTAGTGTGCTTCCTGATCGAAATTAATCGATGAATTCAATAAGAAATTTGTTTTCAATGACGAACTGGCTGAAATATTAACTAATATCCTAGAACAGAAAAGTGCCACTTTGTTCCCTCCTAGCAGGGAAAAAAAGCCCGTATACGAGTAGGAGGTGTGAAAATTAAATTGAAATGAACGTACCTTTTAAGTTTAGGTTTAGTTTCATTATGCAGCTGAATTTCTGGCCACCGATAAACTTTTATTACTACTGGTAGTAGCATTAGAGGTAGTTTCTTGCCGCGTTCCACTAAAATTAGAAGTGAAAATGTTGTTATGAATAACAATTTGTAGGTAAGGTCGGTGTCGATAGAAATGTAAATAAAGGTTAACAACGACGCCGTATGGTATGGTTGGTTGACGACTAAATTTCATGACAATATAAATTTCAACACAAAAATAAGATGACAAAATATTGTTAATGAATTTATTTTCATTGAATTTCAGCAATTACGGGTATTTTTTATTAAAAATCATGTAAATGACAAAGGATGATATGTTCCGCTCCCATACAAGTTTGGCCCCAGACTCAACAAACATTAGGGGTATATAGTTACCCGCTTATTCATAAACGTGTTACAAACGTCATTTAGTTAAATAATGGTTTGTCTGTTTCTAACAAACACAACCGCCAAAGTGACAGATAAGGACAATAGATGATTCAGTTAAATGAGGTTTGAAATACGTTTATGAATAAGCGGGTAAGGCTCCAAATAGCAAATATAACTTCTGACAATTAATTGGAATTCGCGGACACTTCACAGAAAAGCGCAAAAGCCGAAATTCTTTCCGATTTTGAGGTTAGAATCTCCATATTTACAGTAAAGATGGCAAACTATTGTAATATTTAAATAAAAATAGAATGTTCTAGGGAATGTAGACGGCGCAAGGTGTAGGGGTATATAGTTATATAGGTCATACTGAACAACTTTCACTATTCAGATAATAGATAATTATAGATAATGTTTAGAAAGAGAGTGCGATGTACGATTTCCTTTTCCGATTTTGGATTAAATTCCGTATCTTAGACGACTCGACTGCCATATCATTGCGATGAAGTGAATCTCGTTTCTGTAAAATCATTGTGTAAAATGAAAAAAAAAAGAGAATATCGATAAAAAATGTACCTCACTACTACAACACTGGTGTTTACAAACTGAGTACCTAATGTTTATAGACTGTCATTTTTGGAATTAAATGTATTATATTAGTTCTCATGATTAAACCAGGAAATAAATAATCTTGCACTTACTCCAACACAACAGAAAACGAAATCCAAACATTTTTATTTTGCCTATATAACTATTTGTCGCTGTACTTATTTATACTCCTTTTTGACGCACCTGCCAATGTTACAATTATTGTAGTAGCTATTAGTTAGTATTCGTTTTAAAAAGGTTATATCCCAAATGAATATACAGTAAACTAGGTATTGCGCAAACTTCTAAAAAAGTTGCTGCATGTCTTGTAAGCATAAATAATGTTTTTGTGCAATTACGCGTTTGTGGCTAAATTAAAAACATATTTACGTTTTTTTTTATACTAAAATAAATCTTTATTTGTTAAACAACAATTAAAAGTAACTAAAACTAACATAAATCTAAATAGTTAATTCTAAATTTACGTTGATTATTAGAAAACCCTGATCATATTTTTATCGGAAGATTCCTTGGGATTTATTTTTTGCAAAAAAGTGAAAAGTCAATATACTGCGCCGAGAAAATAAAATCAATGGTTGTTGGGTACAGTCAGCAGCAAAAGTAGCTAAGCGGGTAGGGTGTTCAAAATTACCTACACACGCTCTTATTCTCTTATTAATAAAGTCGTGTCCAGCTCATTTTGAACACCATACCCGCTTAGCTGCTTTTGCTGTTGACTGTACATTTTGTCAACAGAGAGCTGACTTTTGGTAATCTTCATACATTGAATCTCCCAAGTGCCGCTGGCGCCACCAGCAGTGCAGAGGCCAAAATACTTCACATCGAGGGTCTGGTCGCCCGGCCACGATGCGATAGCTGTGTTTTCGCCCTCTTTCCCGACGGAGATGCCGCCTTCCCAGCTCACCCAGAAGCCTCGAAATTGGGATGCGCTTAAGATGTTGTCTGATGTTTCTTTACGTTCTGTGGATTTATTTTTGTCTTTTCTGATCACAATCAACGTGTTTTTAGATGCGCCGATAATGACCTGAAACACACTTACTAGTATTCCATATAGTCTAACAATTTTAGTTTTAATGTATAGGTAGAGTCGAGTCGTGGTCTTATTTATATCTATATCGATGCGAACTGAGGATGTATTTTTAACCGACTTTAATTCCATAGAAGGAGGAGGTTCTGCATTCGGTTTGGTGTTTTTAGTTATGTATGTTCACCGATTACTCCGAGACCCGTGGTCCGATTTCAGTAATTCTTTTTTTGAAAGGATCTACATCCAATGTGGTCCGATATTAATATGGCGCTGTTCTGATGATGAGATCTATGAGAAATTGAGGGAACTCCTCAATTTTTAATGGGTGTTTTCTTAAGCAACTCAAGCATTTCCTCTCGAAAACCACCAAATTTATTTAGTGGACCTTAAGATGAGGTCCACATATGATACGTGGAACTTTCCTTAGATTGAATGGGTGTATTATGAACTTTTTGATATATCTTTATCTATTATTCTTAGACTCGTTGTCCGATTTTGATAAATATATATAACCATTAAAAATGTCATATTATTGTCTTTAGAAAATAAACAATATAATATGTAACGCATGTCGAAAGCGTCAGGCAAGAAAAAAAAAATTGAAGAAAGAATCATGATTCTTTTTGTTACAAAAAAAAGCTATAAACTTTTGGCTGCTGGAATTTTGCATATATGATAGTGTTGATGTAGAGCCCATAAAAATTACAGGCCCTAACTCGCTGGGGGCAGATTTACTTAGGTTATGATATACACGCACAGATATGCCCGCTGGATTTGTCCGACGGATGTGCCCGGCGGAGAGATCCGTTCGTGTATGGCGCTATTCGCTATTCAGATGTGTCCGCAGACAAATCCGTGTCCAATTCGCGCCATACACGCATGGATTGGTCCGCCGGGCACATCCGTCGGACAAATCCGGCGGGCACATCTGTGCGTGTATCCCTAGCTATTAACTAGTAATAGATTTACTCTGGTTCACCGTTCTATGAAGCTTACTTCTACTATAGGCAGTGTGTCGTTTCGTGTATTGGAGAGCACGATGTGCGCGTCGCTACTTGCAGTCACTCTGAACTTCATGATTCTGCCTGATACCGGGTAGTATTCATCGCACGGGCACTCTTCTCCTTCATTCGCTTTAGCTGAAATATACCACAAATATACTCATAATCATAAAGAGTGACGATATATTTAGAACAGTACAGTAAAGCCAGGCCGTAAATAAACTGAACTGAAATGGAGTCAAGCACGCCATGGTTCTCAGCAGTGAGGGTAGGGGACAAAGCTACTTTTTCATGGCAGACGTAAAGAAATTCCTCAAATTCAAATAAACCCTACCCCATCGAGTAGCTGAGTTCAGAATTCGGCCTATCTAAGGCAATCTACAGTGAAAAGTTATGTATGGTATTGGTACCCTGAGCCAATCAAGGAGCTTTTTGTAGTGTCAGCAAAACCATCATTATAAAGTTTACATGATCGAATAGCAACTTGAACCTTTAATAACCTTGGAAAATTATAATCAACCTGGTAATAACAAAAAATAACCGGTAAGCGCATATCAGACCACGCATAATGGAGGGTTCCGTAGCTACAAGCGAAAATATTACTACGAGTATCATAAGGTCGTATTTGCCTGTTTACGTAGTTTTTTTAGAGATAACTCAAAAATGCCTTAACCGATAATGTTCAAAATAATTTTTACTTTATAAACCGTTTTTATTGTGGTAAATTTTTTTGGGTTCCGTAGTCAACTAGGAACCCTTATCCGTCCGTCCGTCCGTCCGTCCGCGGTCTAGCTCAGTGACCGTTAGCACTAGAAAGCTGATATTTGGTATGAGTATGTGCGTTAATCACTCCAACAAAATGATAGAATAAAAACTGGAAAGATACTTTTTAACCGACTTCAAAAAAGTTCTCAATTGTAGTTTTTTTTTCGCTTCAGCCCTGTCGTGTATGGTATCGTTGGATAGGTCTTTCAAAAATAGTAGAGGTGTTTTAAAACACTTTTTGGATAAAATGAATAGTTTTGTAAATAATAGCTAGCTCTGAAAGTTCAAAATGGGGCGTCCCTCCCCCCCATTTAAGAGGGTCCAAAAAATTTGAACAAAATAATGAAAGTGGGGCTTAGAGTACTTTCAATGAAAACTAAGTATATTGAATAAAATCTGAATCGGATGTATGTATTCACTCCTTACTTAATGTGGGAAGTCCTTGGCTACTATAACAACAAGATTAGATGGATTTGAATATAAAATTTTATCAAAAAGCTTGATATTAATACCAGTGTGGTATATAATTATGTACCACGAGAATCAATACAAATAATTATTAGATTTCCTAAAGACTTACTTTTTACAATAACTGCGTCTTTTGCGAGGAAAAAATCATTTATGTTAAAACCATAACAATAAAATACTCCACTCAAAAACAACAGTACGTGAAACTGCATATTCAAATATAATTGGAATTCATAGTGTTTTCCAAGAATAATAAAATTTCATCGCAATTGCGACGAAAAATTACGTACTTACTTTTGCATTTGTAAATACATATCTAAGTATTTGCATTATTTGAGGTGTTTTGTTATCTGCAATGCTTAAAACCGGCTGGAGTATTAAAAAAAATAAAGAACCGGTTTCTAGTATGGTAAGACTAGCACAGCGCCCCGCCAACACGTTCAATGCTGTTTGAGCTACGGCGACGTCGGCTTAGCAATTGCACTTATGGCCTTTGCAGACATTGCCGCTCACCATCGGGTTCGCTTTTAAGAAAGTTGACCGTTGATTTTATTCCGGTCACTGTCATGCTGTAACTAATTCTCGCAGCTACGTTCCCAGCCTGGGCCCTAGGCGGTACTCCGCCTTTGGCCTATTCAGACATTGCCGCTCACCCTCGGCCCATCAGCCCTCGGGTTTGCTTTTGACCGTTGCGTTTATTCCGGTCTCTGTCATGCTGCTGCTGAACTAATTCTCTCTGCCACGTTCCTACGCGGTACTCGGCCTTTGGCCTTTGCAGATGTTGCCACTCACCCTCGGGTCTTCGACTCTCGGTTTCGCTTATGAGGTTACGAGACACTTGGCCGTAGACTTTATTCCGGTCTCTGTCACGCTGCTGAAACAATTCTCGATTTCCTAGAAGATTTGTCTTGCTGCTGCAGAAGTACTTTCCGCTGGGATGTTGCGCACACACGCTCACCATACCTTCAGCGTTCGGGCCTCTGTTCAAAGCTTATTCTGCTGCAGGATCTCGGCATTCGCAGGTCTCAACGCTCGCCTTTTTAGTCAGTTATCTTAACACGGCTGAACTGATCAATTTAGATTCAGTATAGATAGATAGATATAGTATTTTGAATAAAAACGGTGAAAGATTACCATTTCAATGAAAAACATGTCCTTCATTAAATTGTCTACAATAGTAATCTTTGAAGTATATTGCGAGCAGTTAGGTTTTCAATTTAAGTGTCGCGCAAATTAAGACGAGCAAGTGTTACAACGTCACGTCATACAAAATAGTACCTATGACGGACTAGGAAAACATCAACCTAGCAAGAAATGCATTTAACTTGTAAATATTAGGTAGCTATGGACGGGCTATGTCCATATAGTCCCCTCCGTTATGGGAGAGGGCCTAAGTGATAGTTCAGATCTGGATACGGTTACCAACTTTTAGTATGTTGTTGGGTATGACACTAGGACTCCAAAACTGCGGAGAGACGGGGACGTCGATGAATGTCTCCCGTGTAATGACGTCATCAAAATGGCTGCCGCTTTGTTGCGAAAAGTGTAAATTTCATCCAAACTGTGCATTGCACCTATACGTGTGTAGTATCAAACGAAAGAAGATTAAATGTGCTGTATTGTTGTAATACATTATATACTACTGTATATTACAGTTTGACAGCTATAAACGAAAACCCAAAATCAGGCTAAAAAATAATTCGGATATTTGCATTTTACAACAAAATTATAAGTTAAACTTTAAAGCAGTGTACTACAATAACAAAACAGTCTAGTTAAGCTATACATTGCTATAAAAATTATTAAAATCTGGTAATAATTGTGGCAGCTATGATAAAAAACATGTCGGCACTGCCGAACTATTTCCTTAGAGTGAAAAAATAACAATTTTCACAATTTATAGAATATCCGCAGAAGCTTCGAGTATATTGTTGGTCAAATAATTTGGAGCCCCTAAATGTCGGAAAAATATCTCTATAGTGACTGAGGTCCAAATAATGACGTCATGAACGATACCGCTACCGAAATTTGTAAAACATAAATTAAAGCTATACCATGACACACACACACACATGTGTGTAGCGTCGATCGAAAGCTTATTGAATTTACTACAATACATTACTCTGAACTATATTCCCATAAGGGAGAGCACTAATAAAACGGCAAGAATAGTTGGTATTTAAAGCCTTTAACTTTACTTCTAAACCAATTTTGGATTGCCCAGTGTCTCCTAAATACCTACGTCGCTCATACGGTTCACGTACCTACTGTGTTATGTGGCAACATGGTGATTGTACAGAGGTGACATACACTTGCTAGACAAGTTTCACTTACGTTGTCTGCGATCCATTCTGAAAATCAAATGGCAAGATCGTGTCCCCAACACTGAAGTACTTCGTCGCAGCAAGATGCCGGGCATGGAGGCGCTGTTGATGAAAGGTCAGCTAAGGTGGTGTAGCCACGTTTGGCGTATGAGTGACTGCAGACTCCCGAAAGCCGTTTTCTACTCCCAGTTATCAGTTGGTAAACGGAAACGCGGTGGGCAGCACCTGCGTTACAAGGACGTGCTTAAGCGTCACCTTACTGCCTGTATATGTATACCCACAGACAAATGGGAGCGAGGAAAGATCTGTCCGTGTATGGCGCGAATTGGACACGGATTTGTCTGCGGACAGCGCCATACATGGACGCATATGTCCACCGGGCATACCCGCCGGACAAATCCGGCGGACACATCTATGCGTGTATCCCTATTAGCTTATAGCGTTTCGTGACAATTGTCGTGAGCTCTTCACCAAACCAGAACCTATCAGCGAACCTATTTATTGGCGATACATTATGTTGATATATGTAATTTAAAAAAAAATTAGGCAAACAAGTATACAGCCCGCCTTATGGTAAGCAGTTGTTGACACTTGTGATGTCAGTAATTTGGATAGATAGGTAAAATGTTTTTTTTTAGGAACTCGGTATAACAATGCATTATCGCCGTTGATAAGTTGATAACTATAAAATATTACGTAGACCTTTTATCTACGACAACATCGACAATATGTAACACGGACAGCTACACCATTATGACAAAAGTCCTGTTATTTATGTCATTCGCACTTTGTTCGCACTCTACCGTAAACCGTCCGATCTATAATCATAGACTAAAGAGGCTTTAGCTTGTCTCTGGTTCTACTAGACTGGAAATAAACATCATTTCATATGAAAACTTAGCGTATCAGTAGGTATATTTGACAAATAATTGTCTTAGTTTTATTTATTTATATAAATGAACAATTCATGACATAAATATCCACAACACATGCTTCGACTGATGGCTACAAATGCTTATCCGCAACAGGCTTCGTCTCATACAAACTATTTAATCATGATTGATGAAATCCGCAACAGGCTTCGTCATACTTATCCACTAACAGGAGCTAAAGGATCCGTTTCGAATCGTACCTTGCTCAAAAGTTCCCATCACGCTGGCGGCGTTGCCACGCTGATTGGCCAGCGAGATCTGTTGAACCAGATACCATCGAGACCGCGGGTCACAGCCCCTATCCCTCAGCCGCCTACCCAAATCTCTCACAAATTCTTTAGCCTCCAAGGTCTAAGGTCCTGCAGTTTCGACTGCAGCTGGCACAAAGTCGTACATTGGTTGAAGGCAGAGTATTTGGCATGTTTCCCCTTGGCCGCATACTCCACAGCTTAAACTGGAGATTGTCTTAGCTGTCAAATATCTGTGCTAATAGTGTTGGGGTGCAGGTCGATACTTTTATAGATATTTTGACGAGAGAATCTGAATAATCATCATAATCAATTAGCAGCAATATTAAGCAGGAACTAACCGTAACATTTAATTCCCGGTTATGTATGATGTTAAAAAAAAGTTTGAATGACATTATTATTAAATCTAAAATCGAAGCCATGGTTCCTAAGAACAGATTTCGCTATCTCTCATATTTTCTGACTTGTCCCTACTGACCCATTTGGATTGATCACCCTGTATATTGCGATATTGATTATGTCTACTTCTCGTACCACTAAAAGGCAATGCCAATTAGACGGATTTTACGTGGGTACATTAAAAAAAACTAATTACAAAATGTTTATATTTTTTTAAAGTTGTTGAACAAGTTTATTATTTGGGGGTGGAATCTACGTTTTAATAGTTTCTCATGCCACAGGAAACACCTGGTATAGTATAAATGCTGTATTCTTGTTATGTACTTCGTTTTTTTGCTAATTGTTTAAAATAATCAATCATTTTTATGAATTCCTTTTCAGTTATAAAAGTGGGTTGCATCAAATTTATTAATTTGTAGTTTGGTTCTTTTGCGGTGTCTCTTTTGAACCTCTTAGAATTCATGTAGGGCTTAGCTCGGGTGTCGTTTTCCATGTTCATCAAATACATTTTTCGCGGTCCTTCTTTTTGTTTGAAAGACCATCTCATTTTTGCTTGCAAAGCGTTGTCGTCTATTTTGAACCGCCGCTCAGTTTCTGTAGAAAAAAAAGTGCTGTAAAACTAACTTAATTAACTAGGCCAGTTTATGCCAACATGCCCACAACCACAAATGATTTGAAGAAGGAAATTTATGCTGCATCGGTGAAATTCAGCCGAATTTATTTAATACTAGCTACCCGCCCTGGCTTTACACGAGTGCATTTATACATATAAACCTTCCTCTTCAATCACTCTATCTATTAAAAAAAACCGCATGAAAATCCGTTGCGTAGTTTTAAAGATCTAAGCATACATAGGGACAGACAGCAGGAAGCGACTTTGTTTTATAATATGTGGTGATAGTGATTGTCACGGATTTTTTGACAAACGCGCGTGCACTGTGCGCAGGTTTGTGCCAGCAACGCCGTCGATCCCATTTGCCCGACGTGTTATTCACAAACCCTATTTAGTGTATTATATGATTTTATCACTACATAGTATAAAACAAAGTCGCTTCCTGCCGTCTGTCCCTATGTATGCTTAGATCTTTAAAACTACGCAAGGGATTTTGATGCGGTTTTTTTAATAGATAGAGTGATTCAAGAGGAAGGTTTATATGTATAATTAGACCCGTGCGAAGCCAAGGCACTAGTAAAAATATAAATATAATGAAAAAAAGTATTCCCCATTGAATTCAAATATTGCGTTCTTTTTGGGACACCCGTTATATGGGATTGTTGGTTCATGGCGGTTCAGTAATATTATTATGTCCTCTTAAATCTATTCTCCTTTGATTAGGTACCAATTTTAACAAAATTGACCATTATCCCTACTACTCTATCTTCAAACCTGCTGGACCGAAAACCTAAAAAAATGTACAGATTAGTCCTTTACCTATAACTACAGGAAAAATAATCAGAGTGCAGACAAGCCTGAGTCGGACTTAAGAAAAAAATTTAGAAGCGGGGCGTGAGTCCGACTCGCATTCAGCCACCCTATAAATTGTCATGAAATCATGCTGAAATCGTCTTTTTTCAAATAATAAATAAAAATACTTCCTACGGAACCCTCGGTGCGCGAGTCAGACTCGCACCGCACAAGCCCGATTCTTTTTGACAGATATTTTAACTGGAAAGACTATGTAGTTCGATTTATGCATGTGCCTCAACACACTTCGTGCAATTAGGTACTTGAGAATGTTGAGTTGCAGGAAGACGAAGGAATGGAGCGTTTTTTATAAAACGAGATTGCTGGTTCGTGAAAAATGCTACATGCCACGTGCAATACGCGAGGCGATCGAGATTGAGCATCGTCCTAATCCTATTCTATTTCTAATCGATATGGGGGCTGAAGGGTATACCTCCAGCATGGAAGAATGCAATCCATGGCCAGAACTTAAGTGTATGTTGTGATAATTTAGTGGACACAGTGAGTGTCGTTTGTTTATCGTCGCTCATGTTGGATGAACCAAATACCCTGCAAAACACTTTAGCAGCGTCGCCGCTCGTCGTGTCGCGCCACGCGCCGTACGTCGGCCGGCGCTCGGCGACGTGCCTCCCAGTTGTGTCGTGTTGAGCTTGAAGATGACCTAGACTCTTCGATACATGTCTCGCGAAGTGACTAAAGACTATTATGATCATCGCTTTGTAGAGCGTAATAGTTCATATTAAACTAGTGTGCCTAATACATTAAGGGGCTACTTTGAAAAATTATACGTTTCTTCAAAAGCTCTATTGACTAAACGGGAAAAGGGACTCAATGGGCGTGGCTTGTCCGAATCTAGGAATGGCCTTAAAGTGTGGATACATTTACTAGAACATTTATATGCAACCAAATGAAACTATACACAAATTTGATGAAGTAGGTACTTATTTAATCCCCTCGTCTATTATTTCCTTAATGTATAGCTCTCCGTCAGTGCTTTTAGTTTGAGCAGAAGGTACAGTGTCTGCTTTGATATGTAGTGATAAATACATATAATGACCTATTATAGAAAATTACTTGACGTAATTGCATTTATAGTAAAAATGTAATGAATCTAATTCAATGTATTTTGGTACATGGACATTGCCAAAGCGTACCTAACATGAAGTTTAGAGCTCCAAATCTGTTATATACTTTTGCAACCAATCGTATAAAAAGTCTGATATGAAGTCGTTAAGTTATGGATTAAGATTAAAAATAATATCTTTTTAGTATGACGCAAATAAACTGTGCATAGGTACAGTCGACTTCTTAAATATCGATGCTTACAATAACATCACCTTGTACCCTTGGCCTCTACGAATAAAGTTGTGTTCATAACTATATTCTTGTCCAATAAATGGTACTCGTCTATATTTTAGAAGTCAACTATATGCAAGGTAATTTCCGGGTAGCGATCAACAACTGTAAGTTATCAACATCATCATGTGGCAGTGTTTGATCAAAACAAATTTCTAATATATTTTTCAAGTACCTAAGAATAATCTAAAATTAAGTTCATCATACATAGTTACCCTATGAGTTTTTACATAGTACGCTACGTACTATAATATGGTTACATTGAATAAGGTGATTAAATTGTATGCAAAAAATACATTTTCTACTTATTATCTGAAAAATAATGATCTCTTACTTCACGAACTCAAACCCTCTCTTTCTAAAATAATTGCTGCTGCTTTGGGTCTTATGGAACAGCGACAAAACAAAGGTGTATCAAGGTTTTTACAACGGCTGCAATAACAATTCTTAATTTCAGTTATTGTTTATTTCCATATTACTTTATTAAAATCAAATAATATAAGTACTATTTCTACCGCAGTTGTTAGGTACTTTTAATATTATGATGACAGAGATCAACTATCAAAGGTCAAAGTTACAATCTTCTTAAATTTTATTGTCAACTTACCTGAAAATTAAAATAACATTATAGATAGTCGTAGGCAACCCTACCTCATAGAGTAGCAAAATTCGGCTTATGTTGGAAGTATGTAGGGCGATGCACGGTGAAAAGGTAGGGTTGCCTACGGCCTACTCTTGATCTATTCGTAATGTTAATTATTTTCAAGGGCAATCGTGACATAAATTATGTACCTAATGTAACGCAAAGCACAAAAACAATTGAATATATACAGTCACGAACCCGGATTTTTGAGCTACTTGCCATTTGTTCGTAATTTAGCCGTGTTATGAATGCCCGATGTTACCGACTAGTTGTCAACTGTCAGTTACATCGCTCATTTATTACACGGCAAAATTACGAACAATGGCTAGTAGCTCAACATTTCATGACCGTGAAAATATTGGAATTTAAAATATTTAAAAATAAATTACCACTCCATGTCTTTTGGCGAGCAACAGCATTGCTGATGCGTTAAACTATCGTTGGACCTTTCGTTATACATATGTCTCCGTAAAATTTTCTTTTTCCCAACTAGCATATGGTTTTTCAACTGCGCTTCTACGTGTTTTTTCAATAGGCCGTTAAGTTTTAAAAAATCTAGTGCTACATCGTCGATTTCAAAATCTAATTTGCATTCTGCGAAAACATTAAACGATTATTACTTACGTTAGCGAACAAGCATACGCCCGTTAAACTTTCATACTGACAACCTTGTCAGAACCCTTAGGGTATTCGTCTCACTAATGTAACATAACGATTGCGTTTGCGTTGGGTCTTAATTTGTATGGGATTTTTAACACAGCACACCAAGCGGAACGTATCGAAAACTAAACTACCGAGTATCTATAGAAGTATCTACTCGATGGTTAAGTTTTCGATACGTTCAGCTTGGTGTGCTGTGTTAAAAATCCCATACAAATTAAGACCCAACGCAAACGCAATCGTTACGTTACGTTAGTGAGACGAATACACTAAGGGATGAATACGAAAGTTATGTACCTGCATGACAGACGATATGATATTTGATAGTATGGTCCCATTCCATCCAGAATAACCAACCATAAAACTTAATTGACGTGGATTGTTTATCTTAGACAGAGACAAAAATGAGAGTCTCTACAGCTTAGAGCATTCAACCCGGAGTGGCCATGTCTGCCATTTTCTATACAAAAAAAGTCTACCGATTTTTGGGGGGCGAGGGGAACGTTAAATGTATGGCTATTCGTACGTAACGTCGAACTAGCTACGTTAGATAAACGTCAGTCCATACAATAAAATACGTCCGTGAGCTTTAAGAAGAACCTTCGGGAACCGACGATGACACACGAAGGTAATATTGCTGTTCTGCTTTTTCATGTGTCACTGTTGATTGATGCCCGACGTATCTTTCTAAAACCGGAAGGTTCTTTTTAGAACTCACGGACTGTACGTATGTATGTATGACCGCGGTTCATGTTTTTGGCAGAGGGGCTTAGTTGAATGCAAAGAGCTCTGCAGGCTAAGACTAAGGCGTATACTTAAAAAAAAATGACAAAATACGTTTTGCGGATATGTACAACACGAGTCGTAAAATATTTAAGGTCAAATGTTACAATCAAAGAGAATTAAGTACCTAGAGTGTTCTCTCCATACATGGCTAAATGCGTATATATAATAAGTTTTAAGCGAGCTTTGCTAAAAATTATTATTCAAAAGATTACAGCTTAATACGTATTACGATTTAAGTGTGCTTAAAACTTAGTAAAAATGAGTTTAACCATACTTCCCATACGACTTATTATTTAATTAGTAGTTTTTCTATGTATGGAGTTAGCAATCTATCTACTCATTTATCTATGGTTACAATAAATGTGATTATCCTGGCTTCAAAGTCTAGTATGATGCGACTTGATTTCATTCACCTGATCTAGGCGTAGACGATCTGAGTATATCGGAAATGAAAAGGCGAATTTCTTCAAAAAGAGGAAATAAGGTCAACTCGGCGAAGATCGTCAGTCGGCGAAGATCGGATAGCAAGCAATTGCAGCAAATTCTGTATAACTTTTTTTACGATTTGCTAAAACTGTTCTAGATCTTCGCCGACGGACGGTCTTCGCCCAGCTGATCTTAACTAATAATAGGCATATACATATACCTATGTCTTATCTGAGCTTACAAGCATTAAGGCTGAGAGTATAAGGAAACAATATATGTGACTGTGTTTAGTAGAGGGTACAACTTTTTTGATTCTAGTTTCCGAGATATTCGCAATTTTGTGAAGTGGTTGAAACATACAGTTTTTTTTCTTCCTCTGTGAAGCAATTATTAACACCCTAGAAAACATGTATTTAAAATAATTACCCGTCAAAAACGTTTATTAAGTAGTTTTAGAAGCTCGTAAAGTTTAGTACTGAGGGTATAACTTTAGGGCGCTACATTACATACGGCAAAACTTTAACCCGCTTATTCATAAACGTGTTTCAAACCTCATTTAGTTAAAATGTATTTTGTCTGTTTCTAACAAACACAACTGTCAATGTGACAGATAAGGACAAAAGATGATTTAGCTAAATGAGGTTTGCAATACGTTTATGAATAAGCGGGTAAGTGTTTTCACACTTTAGAGGCTCAGGCCGCGCGGGGATGACGACATAGGATGCGCGGGGGGGGGGGGGGGGGGGGGGGGATCGCAATACGAAAGGATTTCTGACCGTTAACACTAGTTATAAAGCTGAAATTTGGTATGAGTTTCTGCATTAATCACACCGGCAAAGTGGTAGAATTAAAACTGAAAAATAAATTTTATTAGGGTATCTCCCCTACACATGCGGTTTTTTTGGCTCCAAACATGTCGTGTGGGCTATCGTTAGATAAGTATTTCAAAAATAGTACAGGTCATCAGGTCAGGCAATAAAATCCGTTGCGTCGTTTTAAAGATCTAAGCATACATACAGACACAGACGGCAGAAAGCGACTTTGTTTTATATACTATGTAGTGATGATGAATTTAATAATTATTACCTAAGTGTTAATTTTCAAATTAAATTACAAAAATATTAAAAGTACGTAGTTTAATTTTATTTTATACCTTTTCCTTAACACAACTAACCATGATGGTTATTATATAGAAATAGTATTGATTGTAGGTGACCGTCTGTGGACCTTATTACATTGGGATAGGGTCTATCAATGGTCAATCGGGTGTAACTGTTTTTGTTGGTGGTGGTGGAAGTAACCTGAGTAACATATATAGCTATAGCTTACTATATAATTTGTAAACTGGAGCCTCGTCTGCCAACAAACCACGCTGTGGTTTGGCAGAAGTAAAGAGCGAAGAAAAATTGTGAGCTGTTTCGTGAATAAACATTTATTTATTTTTTATTTTATTTTATTTTACTTAGTTGTCCAAATCGTATTTTCTTATAATTCATCAATAACTTCGAAAACCATTTGTTCTCTGTTTTGCATGTTCTTCCCTCAAAATCGTTTAAACTATAGATGCTACAAAGACATGAGGCATGTATTATTATGAATCTTGAATGTCCTCCGTAACTTCGCTGTAGGAATATATTTGTCACGACCATAAACTTCAAATGCGATTTTCTCAACTTGTACATTTCGACAGTTTCAGATTCAAAAAAAAAAGAATAGTTGTACTTATAGATCTGGTTCTTATTTCTTTAGATAGGTAAGGTTATCTAGCTTTAGGAACAATCAATAACCCCAAATCCCGAAAGTTGTACCTTTTCAGATTCACAGTCACATATTAGGATTAATAAGTTTGATTCATTTGTTTATGTAAGTATAAAAATACTAATAACTATTTAATTTTTATTTATTATGAACATTAGTTAAATTATGGGATGGGTAATTAACAATTGATCATATTGTTTGGAATCCATTAAACTAGTCTTTCCTATGGTTCTTTTTGGGCGTAATAGGCAGCACGGGCATGAAGCCAAATGATGATAATTCATTTAGTTTTCTCCTTTTCAGATACACGCTATTATGAGGCTTTGTCGGTGTTGGTATAGCTTGTGTCCACCATACGTGTGGCGGTTTTGTACGTTCCATTGTGAAAGCTGTCCAAGTGTGCAATCTCCTGGGCTGCTGTATATTTTGAATGTATCTACCCGAAATTGTATTCACACGAGACAGGTGATTAACCGAATTAAGTATTCGTTTAGTTTTTCTAATTCGTTTGTTTTGGCTGTCCCAAGTCTTTCCGAACCCCAATTTAAGTAGAAATCTCGTACTTAAATGGCTTCTTAGATATTTTTTCTTGATTTTTATATTATTATAGTTTGGGTTATTATTTCTGCCATAAACTATATGGCTTTTAGTTATACAGTTAGAATCTGTTGAGAGACTGGGTGGAGAGAAGTCTGGGTAGCCGTAATTATAGTCTCGATTGATAGTTCTACCATAAACTATAGTGCTTTTAGTTACAGAGGTAGAATCTGTGGAGAGACTGGATGGAGAGAACTCTGGATAGCCGTAATTATAGTCTCGATTGATATTTCTATTATAAACGTTACTGCTTTTAGTTACAGAGGTAGAATCTGTGGAGACACTGGGTGGAGAGAAGTCTGGGTAGCCGTAATTATAGTCTCGATTGATATTTCTATTATAAACGTTACTGCTTTTAGTTACAGAGGTAGAATCTGTGGAGACACTGGGTGGAGAGAAGTCTGGGTAGCCGTAATTATAGTCTCGATTGATATTTCTATTATAAACGTTACTGCTTTTAGTTACAGAGGTAGAATCTGTGGAGACACTGGGTGGAGAGAAGTCTGGGTAGCCGTAATTATAGTCTCGATTGATATTTCTACCATAAACAACAGTGCTTTTAGTTCTAGATGTAGAATCTGTGGAGAGACAGGGGTGGTGTGGATACTTTATCTTATACAGAGACAAAAATGAGAGTCTCTACAGCTTAGAGCATTCAACCCGGAGTGGCTATGTCTGTCATTTTAACAAAAGATTTTTTCGGGGGAGGGGAACATCAAATATATGCCTATTCATACGTAACGTACAAATAGATACGTCAGGTAAACGTCAGTCCATACAATAAATTACATATCTATGTATGACCGCGGTACACATGGTTTCGGCAGAGGGGCTTAGTTGAATGCTATAAGCTCTGCGGTTGCTAGGATCTAACAAAACACTAAGGTGTATAATTAAAAAAAATGGCAAAATACGGTTTACGGTTATACAATACAACACGAGTCGTAAAATATTTAGGGCAATGTCACAATTGTGATTATCCTGGCTGCATTCCTGCCTATGCCTGGCATCAATGAACTTCACAAGCGTTCTAACCACCGCTTCATTTGTGTTACGATTTTTTTTTCACGTAATTTGACAAAATTTGCTCGTAATACTTAACATATGGAGTCTTATGATAAATAACGTAGATACTTACAAGTTTGTTTCCTAATTTTTAGCAAATTTCATAAGTATACATACTTATAAATCTTATAGTGACGTGTCATTATCATTAGTTTCGAAAACAATTGAACCGGCGGTTGAAACGCTTGTATAAATCGACCGTTTAATCGTAGTTAGGTACCTAGCTATTTTGAACTTATTTTGATAGGACTGGCCCTTGTGTCTATTTAAAAAGTTTTATTTTGTTTGTGTCAAATGTGTCTACGTATGACTCAAGTAAACGAGTAATTTGCACAACTTTGCCATTTCTCTATAGAACCATATGTATTACTTATGGATCGACGGGGTATATTATACAAACCTTTGTTTGGAGGACATTCACAATTAAAATTAGGTGCTTCATGGAGTATGCCGTCAGCTTTCCCAAATACATGGTGCCTTTGTACCCTTGGTTCCGGGGTAGCGTTATCTAGAATCCACCTGTCCCACGGCACTTGTTCGGCGAAAATTAAATGGATTTTAAATAGAATCAGTAAAAACGCCGACATGGTGATCTGTCCAAACAGAAGAAAGTTGTTTTATGTATGTAGAGGTATACAGCCCAGGCGCGGATCCAGGAATTTCAGCAATTATCTTCGCAAAAAAACTACACGGAGAGATAACTACGTCAGATGTGACGGAATAAAAATAGCAACGAAACCCCTCTACTTCGTTTGCTATACTACCCTTATTGCTAGATCCAGACATCTGGCAGCTCTTCATAGGTGGCGGCAAAATAATGCAAACCACTTGAAGAATACAAATCCCAGAGTTCTGGGTTTGATGCAGTATTATGGGAAAATATATAATTAATATGATTATGAGAAATGACGAATAATGAAAGTTATAGTTTATTGTTTACTGTTTTTGTTTCCGTAATAGGTTTACGCAATGTTTTTTGTTCTAATGTTAAAATATAGATACTTAGGTCTTGTCATTTATAAATGAGAGAACGGCAGTTATTACTTATTTCTAATTAAAATAATTTGTTGGTCTATCTCTTACCTCCCTTTATTTAAAACTAGCTGTATCTAGCAATAAATGAGCAATAACGATGGTATAGCAAACCGCTCTAATTATTGTGTATGTGTATATCTGACGTAGCCACCTCTTAGTCTAGTATGGTGTGACTTGATTTCATTCACCTGATTTAGTCGTAGACGATCTGAGTATGTCGGAAATGAAACCGCAAATTCCTTCAAAAAGAGGAAATAAGATCAGTGAAAACCGTCAGTCGCCGAAGATCGGAAAACAAGCAATTGCAGCAAATTATGCATAACTTTTTTTTACGAAATGCTATAACTGTTGTTGATGAACTGTTTTAGATCTTCGCTGAGTTGACCTTAAATAAAAATATCTATGTCTAATCTGAGCTTGCAGGGCTGAGACTATAAGGAAACAACATGTTAGGGTAAATAAGTTTGATTAATTTGTTTATATAAGTATAAAGGTACTAATAACTATTTATTTTTATAGAACCTACTTAAAACAAACTATATATATGCATCTATTTATTTATTACCAATATTATTTAAATTATGGGATAGGTAATTAACAATTGATCATGTTGTTTTGAATCCATTAAACTAGTCTTTCCTATGGTTCTTTTTGGACGTAATAGGCAGCACGGGCATGAAGCCAAACGGCGATAATTCGTTTTGTTTGCTCTTTTTCAGATACAAGCTATTGATGAACTTTGGCTTTGTCGGTGTTGGTATAGCTTGTGTCCACCATACGTGTGGCGGTTTTGTACGTTCCATTGTAAAAGCTGTCCAAGTGTGTAATCTCCTGGGCTGCTGCATATTTCGAATGTATCTACCCGAAATTGTATTCACACGAGACAGGTGATTAACCGAATTAAGTATTCGTTTAGTTTTTCTAATTCGTTTGTTTTGGCTATCCCAAGTCTTTCCGAACCCCAATTTAAGCAGAAATCTCGTACTTAGATGGCTTCTTAGAAAATTATTCTTGATTTTTATATTATTATAGTCTGGGTTGTAATTTCTACCATAAACGTTAGAATCTGTGGAGAGTCTGGGTGGAGAGAAGTCTGGGTAGTCGTTATTGTAGTTTCGATTGATATTTTTACCATAAACGATAGTACTTTTAGTTATAGAGTTAGAATCTGTGTCGACACTGGGTGGAGAGAAATCTGGGTAGCCGTAATTATAGTCTCGATTGATAGTTCTACCATAAACGATAGTGCTTTTAGTTATAGAGTTACGGGGTGGAGAGTAGTCCGGGTAGCCGGTACTCTGAGTGGTTGCCTTTGTGCGTGCCGTTATGTTGTACCCCGGATACCCAGTACTTTGGGTCCCCGTGTTAGCCGTTAGTTTCATGGGAGGGCACGTTACAAAACGAGATCTAGTTGATTTAGGCTTAAACTCCTCCTTTAGCTCTTTCATTGCGTTTGGATAAAAATCTTTAAAAGGTTTGCTTCCGTGATCTCCAACCATTACAGGAAATATCATTGCAAAGTTAGTTTCATTAAGTTCTTGACATCCACCCTCACAGATTTTATATGGTGCAGTAAACATCAAGTATGAAGGATTTGCATCAATCTCTAAAAACCAATATTGTAAAGGTATAAACACAAGTAGTTGCAAAGTAATTACTTTGAAACTACTCGCACCTATATAAAGATTTCTTCTTTAGCGTACATTAAATAAATCATATACCTGATGTATTTTATACGACATTAATTGGACTAACAGGTGATAATGATACAAAGATTAGTCAAGAAATATGGGGTGTCAGATAGAGTGTACCCTCGGTATCTAACAGCTGGGAACCGCAAAACGTTAGCTTAATCGCACCCTAGTTGTGATACACTAATGGGACTTTAGATTGATCGTTATATAAACACAACTCACTTGTATTAGGTACTAATGAAATCCATAACTTTATTTGCACTAATTTCATTTTCCCTGATTTCGTAGGATTTTTTTTCCATAACATCGCAATATCCATTAAAAAAAATCCATGATATTCATATTCATAATTATAAATTTGCAAATAACCTTAGTTATAACAACCGTTAGTATCATTTAAATTTACCATTAAAATAATTGAGAAACATTTGTTGCGTTCCAAACCTACAGGGCAAATTTTTATAATTATATAAAGTAAATATTTAGGATCCATGATTAAGTCAAAGTCAAGCATAAGGGTCATTTAGGTATGGAACGCCACATTTCGTTCCCTTTAACGGTGGTGTGCGGTTGGGGTCACTGTACTAATCACAGCGCCTTATCCTTCACAACTAATCTAATTTTCTCAACACAACTAATCTAATTTTCTCAACAATATGTTCCTGTGGGTGACGCAGTTTCCAATCTACCTAACCTACTTTAAAGACAACATTTTTTTCTTCGAATTCGAAGCTAACCTGCCTACTTTTGTGGCGCCAGTTCGTTATGTGGAGGCCTCAATTCCAACCTAACCGACGTTTCTGGCAACAGTTTTACCTGCGGGGGTAACATTTTTAACTGAACCAATTTCTTTCTAGCAACAGTCAATTTTGTGCGGGATTGCACTTCTAACCTATTAACCCCCATTTCTGGCAATAGTTAGTTCTTATGGGGTCGCGTACCTATCTAACCTAACCTATGTTCTTTTCTGGCAACAGTTTGTTCCTGTAGACTATGCAACTGATTTATTTTTTACTACGGCTGCGATCTTTTTACCCGACTGCGCAACGCAAAAGAGGGTAATGTGTTTAACAGTCTATATATGTATGTTTGTTCCTTTTTATTTTCATTGTCGCGCCGCTGGCTTTGCTATAACGTAACACTAGCAACTGACTCGCTGACGTAGGACGTAGGTATCAGGGTGGTTTGATGTGCCGTTTAAAGCCAATTTATGAAAAAAAGGATCATTATAGCTTGATACGAAAACTATTGGCAGTAAAACCATACCTGTTTATAAAAACTATGCCAAAAACCGATTACAGGCATTTCAGTCATATTGCTTCCAATTTATGGACTGTTTACAGGTGTAGAGATGTTCTACTATATCTAGTATACAAAAAGATAATATGTTTTCACAGGTAGGTATGTTTTTCTAACTCGTTCATATAGGGCTCGGACAAATCATCGCAAAACAATCGCAAGACGGCAATAGAACAAAATCAATAGAATCGCATTATGTACAATATTTTTAATTATATTTTTCTATGACATTTATTACTGCAACCCAAAATTCACCATACATGTGTGAAGGTATTTCCATTAACATTTTTTTAATGCTGATGGTTGCATTGCACATACGCAACCATTAACTTCTGCATTGTGTGGAACAAACCGATGTTTTATTTAACCATTTGTGTTAGATATAAAAAAAGTAAACAGTTGTTATAAAATAATTTCGAACCTTTTACTCGAAACTGCCGAAACACTTCTGTGACATCTTCCCAGCAATCGTCAAAAATCGAGTTGTTGATATGTTTCAACATAAATCGCAAACATCTTTCCCGAAAATTGTTTATACAGGAACAGAAAGTTGGCACTGTATATAATAACGAAAGCAATCATTTAACTTATCTTAAAAAACTACCTATGTATGTAATGATGGAGGTAGGTATGATTTGTTTTGTTATTTACCATAATTAGCATTTCCCTTTCGAAAGTAATTACTTCCAGTTTCGCCCTGTATTGTCTCATAAATTGTCGATAACCTTCTTCATCAAACATAGCCATATTTTTGGTAAGCAACCAACTAAATTCGCGAAATAATGAACTAATTTTATGTCAATTCAAATATTAATGTTATATATCACATCAAAATTTGACAACCTTTTATGAGTAAAAAGTTTTTTATCTGTAAACTTTTTTTTATTTAGGCTAAATAAGTTAGCAGTACCTACATATGAAGAGTAAATAATGTAAAACACACACACACATATAACAGTATAAATAATATTCCGCGAGTCGCGACTCTATATTAGTCTTGTCCCATGTCCATATCAGTTTCTGCGATGACTTGTCCGAGCCCTGAATTTATTGCGGAACAGGTCATGTTTGTTAGTTAACTACCTCCTTGTGTGAAAGCGATAATTCTCACAATTTTTTTATGGCTTAAAAGCAACTTCAAAAAACACACCAAGTGCGAGTCGGACTCGCTCACGAAGGGTTCCGTACCTAATGGTAATGGTACATAAATGGTCTATAAACACGGCAAGAAAATTATGTCTGTTTTATGGGAGCCCTCTTAAATATTTATTTATTTTATTATGATTTTTATTTACAATACAAACATAACTAAGTACTTATAAAATAAAACTATTAAAGCTAAATTTTAATCTAAACTTAATTGTTATTGCTTGTTGTTATAGCGGTAACAGATGTACATCATCTGTGAAAATTTCAACTGTCTAACTATCACGGTTCATGTGATACAGCCTGGTGACAGACTTACAGACGGACGGGCGAACAGCGGAGTGTTAGTAATGGTCCCGTTTTTACCCTTTGGACACGGGACCCTAAAAGGAGGTTCTTACTCAGTTAGGTTATGTGTATTTCTGTATGTTTGTATGTACGAGTATGTATTATGTTAGTTCGCGATAATCTGGCATTTGGCTGAACCGATTTATAGGTATAAAGCCAAGTAAACATTTCTGTTGATAATTTAAAATTCAGTTAATTTAGGACTACTACTGACCTACTTTATTTCTTCGTTTTTCATAATTAGAATACGATACCAATTGTGCCCTTAAAAGGATCACTAGCATTTTTGTTACACCTTGTATGTGCGCTACCTCGTCCCCTCAGGTTTATAGCACACTGTTTTGATTGGAGAGATGAGGCTAAACCGCCTCTGTGCATAATCATTTTTGCTTATGACATGTGTAATGTATAAAAAATAGCACTTAGTCGTTTTAGCAAATGAAATTAGCACAAATGAAATTAAGGAAAGCGAGGGTAACTAAACTCACTTTCTTGTTTTAGCAATTTTTGGAGAAACAGTTCTCCGTCTCTATTTTCATTGATAGATTTAGCATCCGATTCTTGTCCTTGAATTAATGATAAATAACTTATAGCCATAACAAATGCCATAATTGTGAACAGAAATTTACAACTTACACATTGATTGCGTCCGTTTGTGGAAATGGCAATAACACTCCTACAATATTATTTTCGCAACGCATTTCAAAACAACTGCACAGTGATTTACGGAAATGTTATTTTTTATTACCTGTGTACTTTATATTTAGTTGCTTACGGTAATTTTTTGTACTTGTAACGAAGTGATTGGCAGTTTTAAGTTCACAGATGCTCAAAATGTACCTAATTAGTTTCCATTAGTCATGCGCTTCTGAGACAGAAGGCCCGGCGTAGCGTATCGTCGGGCGATATTTATGTAGGCACATTAATTTATGTCTGTCCCTGACTCCAACGTCTTTCCAATTGGCGAAAGAGTTTACTATTGTTTCGCTGGGTGTGGGGCAAAAATAGTCGCCCAAGACCGTGGCCTACAGTGAGGGAATGTTAATAAATTCAAGTGTGGTGACATAACTCATGCGCATCTTTGTTTATATTGTGGTTGCCAGCACTAATGTCTAAAATACGCGTAAAGAGAAATTTACCAGATATTTATTTGAAATTAACTTCGTAACGGATGCTTTCGTACCATAAGACAGTTGAATTCATAAGAAAATAATCACTCATGAAAGTGTGAGGTAAAATAGGTTTATACATTTTATAATACAGGTATTTAAAATAAGACTGCACATGCCATTTGGCGGCAAAATAAGTACACCAATAAAACTTTACTTTATAACATTATCTTGGCACTAGGGATGATCTGCCGAGTCCTATCAAAATTAGGGGTCCTACCCCCACCCAACCAGCAATTTAAAAACTGGGCAAGTGCATGTCGGATCATGCATACGGAACAAACTAATACCAAAAGGTCGTATCTGCATAATTATGGCAGAAGTTATTTGGAGATGGCACTAAACCCCAAAAATAGCTAAACCGATATTATTCACATAATTTTTTGTAGATTTAAAGCTAGTGTTAAGGCGCATTTTCTTGAATTTTTCATATTTGTTTGTCTTATGGTTCAATAGTTCGATGGGGAGGACAATTTTTTTTACTTTCGAAGAGATTATTTCTGAAAATATTCACTTCATTAAAATATATAAAAGAAACCTCAATGTTATTTTTATAGATGGATGTGCTACATGTGATTATTTGGTCAAAATAATAATTGACAATCCTTAATACCTCGCAAAATATTGATCCTATAAGTATGGGTATGGTCTCATTCTGTTTAGTGTAAAAATACATAGAAAATGACCGTAGTCCACCGCTATCGGTAGGAGACCTAAATTTTGATAGGACTCGGCACATCCTCATTTGTAGTGCCAAGATAAAGTTAATAAACAAACTCCATGTTAATATTTTGCATCCAAAATATGCAATGCAATTTTTCTTGCACTCATATTAGAGGAGTCCCGTAAGGTAATAAGTATATAGAGTTTGGAAATTAAACTACATTTTATAAATACTGTACTTGATTCAGGAGTGGATTATTTTTTCATGGGAGGAATAAATTAAATGTAACTCTGGTCTTACGTTTCATCTACTAAAAATCTTAAAATAAATAAAATAAATATCATGGGACAATTATATACGCAAATCAACCTAGTCCCACAGTAAGCTCGATAAGGCTTGTGTTGTGGGTACTAGGCGCCGATATAATATAATAGATAGACATAGATAAATACTTTAATACAAAAAAAACATCCATAACTCAGGAACAAATATCCGTGATAAGCACACAAATAAATACCCTGACCAGGATTCGAACCCGGGATCTCCTGCTTCTTAGGCAGGGTCACTACCGACTATTTAGGCTAGGGGGCCGTTAAAAAACATTTTTCTCAATATTTTGGAATACTAAATATAAAACAGGCGGTGCAAACGCTGTTACGTTATAATTTAAGTAATACTTTAGTCTACTTAATAAGTAGAAAATAAAATCTCAATAATAATGTAAATAAAGTGTACCTACATATTTATTTCGCCCTCACGTTTCATTGTTTCCGTAATGAGTTTGTGTAAATGTAGCAAAAATATAAGGTTTCTATTGTAATTAGTTAATTGAATATAAAGTAAGTACTCATTAAATACAGTAAGAGATCTGATAGTAAAGAGTAAGATGCGTAATTCATGCAGAGAATTCAATGTAGTGACAGTTTTTGAGCCAGTGGCATAATATCTATTTTTAAACATCCACCTAATCGATGTCTAGGCTTCATTGGCCATTGTAACATTTAATTATATTCAATTTGGCTGATTGCCTATTTTACCTGCTAGGTATCCCTTAGTCTTGGCCGACTTCCAAATGATTACATTCACTGAACTGTCAAAGATAAGTTATTTTAGATACCTCGACATTGAGAATTTGAGTTACGGGCGTTGAGTGGATGTGTCACACAGATGTGACATTGGACGACTGAATTGAGTGTCATTTTACTTTGTTCTGCTGCGTCTTCTGCTAGCCTGTCACTTTGATTAATGGTCAATTAAAGTATTCATAAAAGCAATTAAAAATTAGCAAATAATACATTTACTATGTAGGTAAATTCTTTTTTTATAAAATATTACGTAGGCATAAACAAATGATTTACAAGGGCAAGGACCTAGTTTAGATTTGAGCTAGTTATTAATTTAGTTTAGTATTTGTACTGTAGTACCTCTGTATATTTAGTTATCTAAATAAATGTAGTATTTACAAATTGCAATTGGAAATTTAGTTAAAATAAATTACAATTTGTTTTCAATTACTTATTCTGAAATGTGTAGCAATTTACAGCCAAAATCACCCCAACAAAGTGAACCGTGCCAGTAACTAAACAAGGTTGATATTCGGTTAATTATTTATTTGCAATTAATGAGTTTTGGTTGTCACCTGACGATATGGTAGTCGCACGGGACTAGCTTTTCTTCCTTCTGTTTTTCAGGAAGCGTATTTCGAGTTAAATAGTTAAGTATAGATTTGCTAAATTTAACGTGCATTTAGAGGACGAACCTACACATCACATTTTTTTAGGTTTTTTCTTTACTCGTAAGGAGCCCTCAAATCCATTTTAAAATACTTACACCTTTTGATTGAGTTACCTACTATGGTACCTATCATTACGCTGTTATGTATAGGTATAGATAAATAACGTACTTAATTATGTTTTGTACATAGATTATACATATTTATAGAGTTGAGAGAAGGACGTATTTTCTCATAAATTGATCTAAGAGTTCATAAGGAGGCAGTGCCTATTAACTCAATGCAAACTGTCTGTAGGGGTCTCTACTGGTCCTTGAACTAAAATATAAGTAAAGATAAAAAAACCAGCATCTGTCCCCGGCTTTTGCCTCGACTCAATGGATACTGGAGTCCGCGTGGCAACCTAGTCCTATGAATTGGCACAGGCAATGGTTTACGAAAGCGACTGGCATCGGACCTTCCGTCCCAGAGGGGAAACTAGGCCTTAATATTGGGATTAGGTCCAGGTTCCTCACAATGTTTTCCTTCGCCGAAAAGCGACTGGAAAATAACAAATGTTATCTCGTACATACGTAAATTTCGAACAATTAGCGTCAGGGTGCTAGCACGGTTAGCATAAGTATGCCGCGACATTATCTCGCGGGCAAGAGATTAGACAACTGTCACTTTCTTAATGTTTAAATCAGAAAGTGATAAGTCTATCTTGTCCGCAAGATACACTTGTGCTAACCGTGCAGCGCTTAAGTTAACGCTAATTAAAATTATCTAAAAATATAAGTAATTAATGGCGGCATACTAAAGTTTAATATGTATATAAATTACAGCCGCCAAATTTCAAATTGAATCTATAGATAGTACACATGCTGATATCGCATAGCACTAACTTTTACTTATATTAATATCGCTTTGCATTGCTAGAACTAACCATTACTTATTTCTTATGAAGGTACGAGTATGTCATTCTGAAATTCAAAATATATAGGTATTACAAATCTGTAAAAAAATATAATACTCTACAGCAAGTGTTTCAAAACATGTTAATGATATGTTTGGCAAGTCTAATAAGAATACTTACATATTTTGTTTACTATTCATCCAGCTTGGATCAACTATGGCTTTAAACGAAAACATAGGTTAAATAAAAACGACAGTAAACCTTAAACATTTATTGCCTTATTTAGAGACATATTAGAGATAGGAATGCGGACAGCTTCCGACCGGAGTTTGGTTACTCTAGAGGTTGGTTGCACCGCTCGCGCGGTCATGGGTGCGGCTCCGTCACGACAAGGAAATCCTGTAACAGTACCACATAGGTCACGCGGGAGCTAGGGGTGAGTCCGCGGAGCGATGCCAAGCGAAGGTGTTAGAGCGAAGCTAGATGGAGACGGTGTTAAAGCCGAGTTTAGAATACTTCCTCGAGATTATGGACTTGGTGTGGTAGCGGTGGAAGCGCGCGCCGGTGGACACGGCACGCAGCAGCGCGGTGTCGCGGCTGGCCTGCCGCGCGCGGTAGCTGGCGTCCTTCGCGATATAGGTGCGCAGCGCGCGTTCGCCCCACGTCTGCGCGCGGGGCTTCTCCGTCGCCAGCCCCTTGTTCCGTCGGTCCAGATAATTGATCACGTCGTCGTAATAGTTATGTCGGTAGTCGTACATGTAATTGTATTGCAGGAACTTAGGTCTGAAAGGTGAAAATAAAAAACCTTAACAATATAAAGCTTACGACTACTTCAGGGCCGCGCCTTCAACTACTTCCGGTATAAAAAAGGGGGCAGAAATTGTTCTAATTATTTCATGTGTAGCCGCGTGGTATCTCACCTGACCCAGTGTTTGAATATTAGCTTTTTAGGCTCTGTTACGACGACGGGCTCCGGTGCTGGGGGCTCGGCCTCCGCGGGCGGGGCTTCCTCGGCGGCCTCGGCGGGAGCCTCTTCTGGCGGGGGCTCGGGCGCTGCGGATTCTTCGATGTCAGCATCGTCCCACATTTTGCAAGGTGATGGGTTTCTGGGTACAAAAACCACTATATTTTAGTATAAACGTACACATAGCACTAGAATGTCGACCGATACACAATGGTTGTAGGTATAATGTTATAAGCACTGTGGTCACGAACCTAACTGGGATTGGAGAAGCGTGTGGGCCGGGTGATCGCTTATCTACGACTGGTGCCGGCGTCCCCGATGGCTCTCGCAGCCTCCCGATTTATCTGTTTGCGCCCCCACCTGCCTGTCGCAAGCGTCGTGTGCGTGATGCTTGCTGCCAATGATGTTCTGTCAATACATTGACCGTGCTCTTCACACGAAAATTCCTCAACATTATTAATCCCGCTGCCAAACGGTGAACAACGTATGCGGATATATGGAAGCACTAACCATTTGAATGTATGCATGAAACAGCATAGGCGTAGGTACACTAAAGCTAGGTACTTAGTTTACACGTACCTACTTATATTATAAGTTATAACTTATAGTATTCACTACAAATTATAGTTGACTATAATTTTTAAACAATTGATTTTAATATACCTACACTGAGTTTATTTATCCTGTAAATTCGGCATAATATGATTAAATACGTAAAAATTCGTATATTGATAGTCCGAGATAAAAAGGCATTTTATTCTCTTCGTTGATACTGATCAAAAAACTAAAAAAAACGACTAACTGCGAATTGTTCTCTCTCACACAGGGTTCCGTATTTTCATTTACCTACATATGTCAACTACAGAAGTATTAGGTTTTGTGATTAATAAGAAATTGCATATTGATGGTATGTTTATAGTACTTCACGTTTCTAGGTTTACGGTTAGCAAATTCAATTAGTATGTAATAGTTGTGTGATAGGTACCTACCTATTAATTTTCTTTTTCGGGAAATATAATTTTAATTGTGATGTGATTAAAATTTACGATTTTCAGCTTCCATTCTTTAGTTGTGCTAGAGGGTACAACTTAATAGTGAATTTTATATTTCTAAGTCTAGGGGTAGTACCTATATACCCTAAAGCTTTTTAATGTTTGTTTTAGAGAAATACTTTGCATAACATTTCTAGTAGATTAATCATGAATCTATCCAGTGATCTATTTACTTTCTTAGGATCATCCCATTATAATAATAAACAACATGTTTTGTAGACTTAACAAATAAGCGCATAATTTTCAGTGATTTTCTAGACTATACGATAAATCTAAATCAAGTTACACTCGAAAATACCTTATTAGACAAATATTAAGTGACAATTATATAAAAAATTGCGCTAGTTAGAATACCAGTGAATTAATTTAAGCTAAGGAATATAGGTACTCTATAAAAAAAAGTTAAGGAACTAACGAGCTTTAATTTTAGCATAATATTTACATAATTAATAGCATTCTGAATAAGGGACCAAATTGGCATAGGTGATTTTTTTACCACTGTTGCCAAATAGTCACGTCACGTAGGTTCATGTAATTAGCAAAATGCATCAATCTTTTGAAATACTTTTATTTCCCGTGAATTCAAATCTCTCTAATTTATTGTAGTCCTCGTCAATAATGGGAAAATAAGTGAGGCGTGTGCACCGCGCGTCAAATGTCCAAAACACAAGCCTGAGGTGAGTGACGTCATCCAGTCTCCAAGCAAGTAACGGAGAACTGTTTGGAAGGAATATGTTTTAGGAAATTTTTGATCATATTAGGCGTGAAAAAAATGCGTTTAAGTACGAGTATACAGTTGTCGTACATTTTTTTTTCTTGTTAGAATACAAATAATCGAATGAAAGTTTTATCTTTTTATGAAGTTTTTTTATTTCTCATCAATATCTTTACAGAAATGTTCATAAGTTATTACGGATTTCCACTTTTTACATTATTTTGGTGTTGTTTAACATGTTTACTAAACAAATAATTAAATTATATATAAACGTTATCTTTCCACGTTTAATTAACTTCCTTCTGCTTTAATTACACCGTTTTACCTACGGATCTCTGAATACAAGGAGTTCCGTCTCTACATAAATTAGGCACGCAGTTAACAAAAGAGCATCAATCAATGAGTAGAGGAACGGGGTACACAATTATTAATGTTACTGAAAATTCATGGATAAGAGCCAAAGTGGTGTAATTTTGTCGCATTTGTAAACCATTATATTTTTAGGTATTACGTAAAATATTATGATTACGTATTAAGCATTGAGCTCAACAGTACGAGAGACTCATGGGTTCGTCTGCACGCCTAGCACATGAGTGACGCGGCAGTATCTCGCGCGCGAGATAGACTACCCGTCTCTTTTTAATTGGCGCAGTCAGAAAAGGACGGATAGGCTATGTCGCGTACTTATGTGCTAGGCGTGATGTGTACGATACCAGTCGCTTGAACACATCGGTTGGTTTGGTTGGTGGCTGTCGCTACCGCTCTACTGCTGGGGCTGATAACTGCGCCCGCATTACTCCGGCTCGGCAGGAATGGCGTCTTTCCGATGGGTTGCTCGTGTGGTTTGGATCAGGGTAATTCCCGAGCTTAACACATTGTTTGTACAAACAGCAACACTCTTAATTGTACATCGGTGGACCTTAATACAACAAGCGTAAGGTCCACCGATGGGCAGTTAACAGTGTGGGCGATGGAACGCCTAGTTATCGGAAATTGACCGGTGCACGTGAGATACAAATGTTAAAAAGTGTCTTTTTAAGAAGCTCTTTTTTAGGGTTCCGTAGCCAAATGGCAAAAAACGGAACGCTTATAGATTCGTCATGTCTGTCTGTCTGTCCGTCCGTGTCACAGCCATTTTGCTCGGAAAATATAAGACGTATCATTATCAAATTTTTGCATAAAGTGTATTGTGTGTGTTGATACTTAGTTATGTAGTAAAATTTCTGAAAAAAATCATTTTAGGGGGGCACTCCATACATGCAAGTAATAGTCAAAAAATATTTTTTTACCAAATATCAACATGATGCACATCAATCAATAGTTCTTTAAAAATAACACTGAGGTTTCTTTAAAATTTTTTTGATTAAGTGGATATATTCAGAAATAATTACTCCGAAAGTCTTAAAAATTGTGTCCCCCCCCCCGTAACTTTTGAACCGTATATCCAAAAATTATGGAAAAATTCAAGAAGATACATCTTTGAATATTCTTTCAACGAAAATTATTTTGATTATTATCGGTTTAGGGTCGGCGTTTTAGAGTTATCTTCAAAAAACTACGTACTTTGGCAGATACGACCTTGCGATTTTAATTTATTTGATAGTAGCTAGTTTTTATTATAGATAATGGTACGGAACCCTTCATGCGCGAGTCCAACTCGCACTTGGCCGCTTTTATTATTTAATTAAGTAGGTACAGACAGTTAACTATTGTGATTGTTACTACGCGGCGCGGCCCGTTATTAACCTACTAACCCGTTCTCCCTTATTTTTAATTGAAATAAAACTGGGACTATGAAATGCTACTATTATGGCAATTAAACATTGTAAATAATGTCTAAAAAAACATCGATATTAGTAAGAAGTCGGTGAATGAAAAACCACGGTTATAAATAAATAATTTCAGCTAACTGTAGATACATTAAATACCTACACATACGTAAAATATATTACTATTAGCTAAAACTTTGTTTAAGGTATTTGCAAATAATTTAACGTTGTCAGGCGATTCTGTCTGCATTTATATCAGTGCCATCTTGTTTACATTTAATGAAGGTTGTAGGTTGTAGATAACTAATTGGTAAACAAAATACAAAAGTCTGTGTATGCCAAATTAAATTATAAGATGTATAAGTGTAAAAAATAACGCTGCATTTACATCTATACATATGTGCATGTATGTGTAGGTATGTATCTGTCTAATTTTATATTGTCAATCATTGCCAATTAAAAACAGACTTGAAATAAAACACTCTGAGTACCTACTATGTAGACTAGAACTAAGGAGCGCGACGTATTCGTGTACAGTAAACACATGAAATATGTGCACGCTTTTGCACCTTATTTCATTGAAGTAAGGCTCAAAACTATATACACAATTTTGACGTTGACTGTACTGCCAGGTAAACAAATGTGCTACATAACTATGTTTGAACGGATATCGACATACCGGATATTTAGTCGTACTAATAATATAATCGTGTTAATCACATGATCGAAGAAATGCGTATTGCGTATGAAATACACTTTGCTTATCAAGTGCTGCTAGCCAAAGATGGTCGGGGTTTTATCGTCTTGTCGCCAAAACGGTCACGGTGTCGGTCACGTTCGAACCAATGGGTAAGTGCGAAAGTGACGCGTGACGTCATATCATAATGTTATCCGTCCCGTGTAACTGAGTGGGATTGACGCGCTCCGGGAGCGCACGGATCATCTGTGTGTACCTAGCTAATTGTTAAGCTGCAAAGTACTGCGTCTATGTCAATGTCAGTAGTTAAATCTCCTAACTAGAGAGTTGTGGAAGAGCTTGCACGGGGCACCGCGGAGGCCGTCCCCGCCGGCGGGTACGACGGTGGTGTGCGTGTGGAGTGTCACTACACTACTGTCACTGTCCTGTGTAGCATAGTCTGTCGCATTTGTCGAGTGGTCAGAGTCGGAGTCATTGTCAGATATCCCTCCTATCGCGTCGTTCCATCGACAGCTAGAAGATGTGATGGGGTCGTCGGGGCCAGTCAGTACATGTCTGGGTCTCAATCACAGCGCGGTCTTCAGTTACTTTCACAAACCACCACGACTGCCCACTAACATCCGGCCAACAAACTTTTAAAATATTAAAATTTACAATTAAATAAGAGTAATGCAGTCAACGTCACAAAGTAACTTTTAAAAATTAAATAAACTTTTAAGTCCCTTAACGTAAGCATGTTGAGCCTTTTTTTTTCTTCTTATGGACTTTAGGCGGTATTGCCTGTAGCCAATGTCAAGTATAAAAAGGCGGGAAATAAGAGCTTGTAAGATTCAATCTTTAGGTACAATGCATGGTACAATGTCTTCAATCGATAAGTATTTTGTTTAATCAAATAGGTTTTAGGCAACGTTGTTCGGTAGAAGTGGCAAGAGCCTAGTTAGGTTAGGTAGGTTAGTTGCTATTTGTAGAGTGATAGCTACTCCCTACAAAAGGCTCGAGGAGGCTACAGGTTGTTCTGAACCAATCAATGGTTACACGCCTTATAAGACTAATTCTTCATTATCCGCACACTTGTTCGTTAGATCACCGCACAATAAGCTATCTATATTACACACTGAACCACGAAAATGAACAAAAGACAAATAATTAATCCCAACGAGCTGCGACCATGATGAGCTCAACCCATAGACTCCCCACATGTTGAGACTTGTTGTTTAGAATAAAATTGAAATTAAAAGTATAATCAGCTGACACTCAAATGTCAAGAAGAAAAATCTTAAAAATACTTATTATGTTAAGCCAGTGAGAAAAATAAAACTAATAATTATATCTTAGTGCTTCAAAAGTTGTAACACCTTTTTTTCAACGTGATTCATGGGTATTCGAAGTGTTTGAAACATGCCAAACACTGGCCGAACTGATACTATTCTTGAACGTACCCATAAGGTGATATACGTACCAAACCAACCCTTTCCTTCTATGCAGCTCCTTCGTCACAAACGGGTACAATGGAGAGACATAGTGAAACGCCCTTGCCTTTATTTTTATCATTATAACACGCTCACGATTCAGTTTTAGAATCTTTATTACACTTCAGAATCTTAGAGTTCGGGATTCGAATGCCGTAATTATGTAATTTTCCTTCCTTGTGACACAGTCTAGTTTCAAATAAATATTTGTGGGTAAACAAGAAAAGTATATATTTATCTGCCCTAAAAATTCTTACAGCTGCTTCCTATGCACTAGCTATGCTAAACAATAACAACCGCTGCCATCTCTTCGCTTGTGTTGATTGATATATTCGTTGTTTTCATTTTGTTACATTATTTCGTAAGCAATAAACGGTGAAACTGGCATTTTATAGTAGGGTCATAAGTTCATAACTTTTTTAAATGATTTTGTTGGAAATAACAATGAAAGTAAACGCCTCAAGGACATACTTACCTATATGTTTCGTTCCACCCACCACGTCTCGTTCTTCACGGGGGCGAGAAGTGGCTCACGGAGAGCCGTTTTGCTGCATGGGTCGTAGCAAATGGAAATCCGTGATTTCTGCCTACCCCTTTTGGGATATATAGGCATGATTGTATGTTTCGTTGCACAAGCGAGGCGCGAAATCGCGACTCAGGTGTATCTACATGCCCGTGACGTGGTCTAACCAACTGAGATACCTACCGAGTTTAACCGTTGATTTTTTTCCACGCCTTTATGCCTTAAATGTATGTGTATCTTACCCCACACGAAACAGGAACAGGAGGTCCCGAGTTCTAATCCTAGTAAGGGTATTTGTGTGTTTATTACAGATGTAAGTATTTTAGTATTCGTCTATAAGTCTATATCGAATAATCATAAATGTATATAGCCGTATACTTAGTACAGTCGACGTCAAAAATATATTTACACTTTTGGACCTTATTACAAAGGAGTAAGGTGCAAAAGTGTAAACATATTTTTGACGTCGACAGTACTTAGTTTAAAGGATAGGAAATGAGAAATTTTAATGAAGTGCTATTCTGAGCGGAAGAAAGTGACGGATAATTCCAAAAATATCATTTTAATATTGTTGGAACATGAGTGATAGTTCAATGATTTCCGAAATTTATAGAATACACTTTTCACACCACCTGCTCGACAATGCCAAATTATGTATCATGAAAACCCCACCGAAAGCCAATCATTTTAGCCCTTGGCTTTAGCGGGGAATAATGTTTCATTATTCCCGCCGGGTAATAATGTGATTTCACTTCTTAATGTTATGTCCTTAAAGTCTAATTTCGGTAAATCCGCACGGCGCCCAGCCCATCTCCGCGAGCCGGGGCCTGCAGCGGATTTGAATATTAAATTTACTAATTCGCAATTGTCTTTCAAGAGGTGAGAAAAGTAGAGTATACTCCTTGTTGATAAAGCTGTTTCAGTCACGGGCGCGCTTAAATCCCTCACTGCACTCAGGACTCAGTCTTAATTCCCCATCGCTGCGCTCGGGAGTTAAATCTGGAGTCCTTCGTTACGTTCAGGATTCAACAGCGCGGCCGTGACATAAAACAGTGCTTTATCCCCTTGGTGTACAATCTACTATTACTTCAGTGAGCTTGTGGCATTGGGTTACCCTTGGCCCGGCACTGATTGATTTACCTATGTATCTACGTTGCGCTGTATTGACGAATAGTTTGGCTTCAATCGTTGGGCCGTGTGACCTAATGCCGATGCCAATCTACAGGATGGCCATCTTCACAAATAACCTTTGTGAATAGAAATAAAAGTATACTTAGATAAAATGTTTTAAGACAATTCAAATTGCCAATTTTCGAGGATATAAAGGCGATTTAGAAAGTTCAAAATACCTACAGTCAGAATTATATTACAAAAATCTAAGAAGGCATCTTGTTTTCTTGTTACAATATAATATTTTAGTATTTTTAAATATGTTATTATTTACCAGAAAAATATATTAACCTGTCGCTACTGAGCTCATAATTGATAAGTTTGTTAACTACAATATTTCTAACTAAAAATTCTTAGACCCTATCTATTTATCTACCTATGCTTGTCTTAATGAAAATGAATACCACATATTAAATAGTCATTGCATTACCTAACCTACTCCCTGTTGATAACTATTCATTATACCATAGACTTACACTAGTCGTTACTAGGTGGCGCTGATTTTATCTGATACATATTGGCTCTGTTTAGGTGGCTCTGAACTAGATGGCGCTAAATACTCGGAGCCTCAAAAAGTTCTTAGGCTATGGCCGTCTACTATATATTTAAGTCTATGATTATACTTAATGTTAATTTTTATTCTGGAATTTACAGTTGATTTTGTACAATATAGTTGATTTTAGCCACCTTAATACAAATAACGTATCTACCTGCCCAATAGCGTATTATCGAGCAAATTCGATCTAAAAATATAATAAGTATTTAAGTCTAACAACTAAATAAGCCTCGCATAACCCGCATTGAATAGAGTATAACCAGGTATAACTGACAAGTTAACTAGATGCACTCGTTGATAATACGCAATTTTTATCAATTATTGACAACCGACAATGATGTACAGTCGACCAAAAATGTGGTCTACCACTCTACGGTTGAGGTTCGTTTGAACGTCATGAGACAACAAGGTCGTGCATGTTTTAAACTCCGTTAGAAAAGTCAACCTTACCTTACCGGTCGTTAGATCTCGCAGAAACTTTTGTCAAAACTGGTAGACCACTTACTTGGTCGACTGTACCTTTTACTTGAAAACGTCACGTAGGTATGTATTCATGAATCGATAATGAATTCAAAATGTCGCGAATGTTTCTAAACCGCCTGTAGATGATTGCGCTCGTTTTGCGTCTCTAATTAGGTAGTCATTTGATGGCCTTGCATTGACCGCGTGGTGGTTTATCTTTATTTGGAGGATTTTTTGGTTTAGATGGTAGGTGCGAAGAAAGTTAACGATGTCACCACCGAAACAGTAAGACTTGTTCTTTTCGTAACAAGAATTAGGGTAGGTAGGTACCTGCTATTGAAATACTAAAACATATTTACATAAAGAAGTAAACTCCTTCTTAACACGGAAGCCTACCTATATTATGTCCGTCTGTCACAGACATTTTACTCGTGAACTACCTACTTAATGAGGCGTGGCGTAGGTATAGCATAGCAATGGAATTCCAAACCATTTGATTTTTTTGCCGCTAAATGTTTCGTTTTTGGTTAGGGGCTAGTTTAGATTTTTATACCATTCTTTGATTAACTGATTAAAGTAATCAAATAGGAAAACATTGAATTTTGATTCAAGTATCCCTAGAGTCAAAAAATTGTATTCTCCTCAGTCAATCAGGATTATATACAAAAAATCCCGAAAGTCATGGAAATCGCTGTACAAAATAAGAACCGGGTGTAAACCCTCTCCTAACCTCACTAAAGATACAGAAACAAATAGCGTAGGTACTAGTAGTACACTAGTAGCTACTAGGAGGAGTAGCAGTGCAGGTGACATTTCTCTTACAATTTCGGTATCTTTAGGGGTCTTTGACATAGATGGCGCAATTGACTTGAGCTTCAAAAAGTTCTTAGGCTGTGGCGGTCTATATCTCTATAGTCTCTGATGATAGAGACGACTGAGTCCATCTAGCGGACGCTTTCAGTAGTAGTATAAGTATAACACCGCGCGCGTTTGCACGTCCTCTAGCGAACCCTAACAGATGGCGTAAGAGTATATTATGCAATAGGTATAAGCGGGTTCTATATTTTTTTATTGTTAAGGTACTTATTACTTTTAAATATTGTGTTTTAAGTAAGTATGTTTGGTAAATTATTTCGAAAAACGCGTTTTGCTGCAGGCAATCGTGTGTTTATTATATAGGGCAAAATTTGTTATTTCTACTAGTTTGTTTATATAAGTGAGAGTGAGAACTTGTAATTGATGTTCTAACTCTACCTACTCTAGTTATAGAACCTAGTTATCTAATAACAGAGAGTATACATACATAGAGCGCCACAGTCTAAGATCTTATTGGGGCTCCAAGTCTGACGCGCCATCTAGTAATTGATAGCGGTACTAAAATTACGGTATTGCTACGGTAACTTTGGGTTGGTCTCGTTCAGATGGCGCTTCAGACTAGGAGCCTCAAAAAGTTCTTAGACTGTGGCTGTCTATATTATTGTATATATAGTCTCTGCTAATATATTACGCTGTTGGTTTTCCATGTATGTAATAAGTAAATAAATATCTGTTAAGTATATAAACTTATTATATGCAGGTAACTAGCTTCTGTCCGCGCCTTTGTGTGCATAGTTCGCTATACTTGCCTCTAGTCCTCGTCCGCATATTACTCGTTATATTACAATAACACATATTAAGCTTGAAGGAGCAAGATACTAATGGAGCCGCTTGTTTTCTTCGTATTTACATGTTCCCGTTTATTCCCGCTTTTCATCCATTTAATTAAAAATTCAAATTCGTAAGGTTTATTTCAGACCAGATGTATATATGACGGAAATCAGTCCATTAGTCTCACTCTTATTTAAATTTTTATATAAATAAAATATAAAATTATATAAGGAATAATCCTTATAACATTCTATGGATATAGAATTCTTCTTCTCTTCTTCTTAGTCGTTCCCTCATACCTGAGAATCGTGACCATATTATGTAATTGTCCTCCATGCAGTCAGGTTTTTGGCTAATTTTACTGACTTGTAGAGGCTTCTATTAGCAGCCCTCTTTATAGGGACCTTTACTACGCTCGCCCTCCACGTTTCCAAGAATAATTTGCTTCTCCAGACAGTAGTCTTCATAATGTGTTCAAAGAAACAAAGGACCCTCTCTTGACAGATATCCGCAAGTCGCTTTGTGATATAGAATTATTACATAAAAAAGAAATCAAAATTTAATAACTAAAACTGTCCTATGTTCTTCCTCGGAGCTCGAACTATCCCACACCTACCTAATTTCATTTAAATCATTTCAGCAGTTTAAACGTTAACCTATGTTAGAGTTTGAGATATCGCATTTATAATATTATACATATAAATATAAGTGGGGAAATCACGGGAAACATACATATAGACTCTGAGCTCTATCAAAGACTTGAATATATAATAGACGGCCATAGTGTAAGAACTTTTTGAGGCTCCAAATCTTTAGCGCCATCTCATCCAGAGCGACTTAAAGATAGCCAAAATGTAAGAGGAAATGTCACCTCACCTGCTCTGGCTACGCCATCTAGTAAAGACTAGCGTACTAGAGCAGGAGACATTTCCTCTTACATTTCGGCTATCTTTAGGTTGCTCTGGACTAGATGGAGCTAAAGACTTGGAGCCTCAAAAAGTTTTTAGACTATGGCCGTCTATTATATCTTTAAGTCTATGGCTCTATAAGTATAAGAAGAGAGACAAATTCTTCGGCAATCTCCTCTTAATCTGCTATTGTTAGGTACCGGTGCATTGCACGTACTTCTAATTGGTGTCAGAGAAATGCATGTCTCGTACTTACGTAAGTTATTAACAAGTTAGTATTATAATTTTAAAGTTTGTATTTTAATTGATGTATTATATTTATAAATAAAGGATAAGTAGAAAATTCCACTGCCTCGGGCGAGACTTGAACTCGCGACTCTGGGAAACATGCCCATGAACATGGGAAACATGAGAATCGCGAGTTCAAGTCTGGCCTGAGGTAGTGGATTTTTTACTTTTCCTTTATTTCTAAACATTGTGGTATCGTTAGCAGACGTTCTGATTAATATTATCCCTCTATTGCAGTAGGTACAAATGTGGGGTACTTACACTTAATTATATTTTGTTATCAGCAACCAAATTCCACCTACTAGTAACTTAAGTTTTGAGAATTCCGAATAACTAAAGCTTATTACTTACCAAAGTGTTTTATTGTTTACACTTTGAGTTATAATCAAATAAAATTTATTAACTCCTTACCAAATTTTAGTAGTTGCTTGTCCTTTTTTTCAATGTAGTGAATAATGCTTTTCGATCATGAAAACTCATGCAAGTTTGTATTTTAATGTTTTTTTAGATAACTTCAGTGTAGGAAATATAGAGCGGTTATTACTTAATTCATCAATTTTATTATTAATCAATTAATAAGAGCAGATAGGTACCAAAATAAAATGAACTCCACTCACAACAATGAATAGTATTTTATTTACGTAAAAAACAATAAATAAAGTAGGGAAATACGTAGCGCTTTATTCTTCTATCCAACGAGTACAAAATTAACATCAACTTACCATTGTACAATAAGAAAATGCAGGAGTGTACTTCCGAGCAAACCCCTCTACCTCAAACAATATAATAAAGTTATCATACTCGACATAAATGTAAACTTGTAGTTTTAGAGCGTCAGTAGGTTATTACATTACAGATAGTAAGTACATTAGTTAGGTGCGTTTAGAAGGTGACTTGTTTCTTTTCCCTCTGTTCCCTGATGGTGATCTTGGTGGCGGCGACGGCGGAGTCGGCGACGTCAGAGTCGGCGACGAGGGCGCGCAGACGCGCCGCGCGCTTCTCACGCGCCGCGCTGCGCTCTGTCAGCTCCGACATCTCGTCCTCCAGGTCGGAGAGGCGCGCGCGGCTCGCTTTAGCGCGCTGCGCTGCGGCGCTCTCGTCGTCCTTGAGAGCGGTCCACTTCGTCAGCGAGTTCTCCTCGTTCAGTCTGCGAGCGATGCGTTTCTCTGTGCGCTCCTCGTTTTCTTGCAGGGCACGTCTGGCTCCACTGACCTCGGACTGACCGATGCCAACTGTCTCCAAGATTTTGTCAGAGATTCTCATGCGATTTTCCAGATTTGATACGGAGTTTTCAAAGTCGATGTCCTCAGCAAAGCGAGACTGCTTCTTTCCGGCGCGGATTCGCTTAAGCGATTCTGTGATCTGTAATTTAATAAATAATGTCATTTAAGTTTACAGGCTATGATAATACTCTTACGCTCGTATAGTTAAAAATGTTTCTTTGGAGTACTAATTAATCAATAAATATGACTGTATTTTTTATTAAGTAATAACCACTTTTGATTACAAACTTATTTGATAGTCATCTCAAGATACAATTTCTTACCAGATACACTTAATAAATATAATCTTATTTTTAATTCATTAACGTAAAACTGTACCTATAAAATAAATAAAACCGTTTCGCAACTAGGTATGTAAGTATAGGTATCTACATAATCGCGGTAACTTTGTTTACAGTGTAGTTCTAGGAATAGACTCTCGTTGTATCAAGGTTTATGGCCAATAGACTCGATTCGTCGGATTATAGAAACCCAATTCCGAGAATTAAATTGAATTGAAACTTAAAGGAAGCTCGCTTTGACTGTTGAGGTTTTGACGCATTCAGTCTGTTAGATGGACTACATGTATTCAGTATTCACATTTGTTCTACGATAAAGTTTTTGTGGCAACTTCTCATTGATCAAAACTTACATTGTGACACGATAGTAACACATTAAGAATCGCCAAGTTTCCCAAGTTACGCGTTGGGTACGGACGGCACACGGACGCAAGTTAACTTTACAATATAATGTAGAATCCTTGTTAGGGGCTCGATTTGTATTGTGGGACGGAACTTTCTAAAAGTAAATCAATTACATTTATGTGTACTTATAGTTAGACATGTATATGAATTCGACACAAGACGCGGTAGTTTATTTTTAAGACGTGAAGTAACGAATGAAATTCGTGTTATTGCCTGTACTATAACCTATAAAAGTATAAACTAAGTACTAATGTAGCATTGAATTGACCGTAGAAAAGGAATACAAAAGCAGTTGAACTGTACAGGCAAAGCTGCGCATGTACCTCTATACCCTGGTGTGTATGACCCTATGGTCAGAAGGGAAAACTCGAGGTTATGATTTCGGCGCATCTGTCATTACAAAGTGGGAGAAAATGCTATTGTTTTTAGAAACTTGAATATTTTTACTTTTTGCTCTTTGTATATATTTAATATTTATTCACTAATAAACAACACTGTAAAGGCGAATACTTAATTTAGGTATGAGCAAGCATAAATTACAGTTGTTTGAATTTTCTTATTATACGAATAGCAAATATAACTATTTCTAAATAGTACATAAATATGGCTTTTCATGAACAAAATATTTCTTTTGGCTTAGGATCCAAGGATGGATTTAAGAAGTGGAGCCACCAAAACGTTTGTTGTAAACATTGATATCTACATCTGTTAAGTTACTAGGCCTAGTTTTGTACAAATTTTGTATAAATCAGGGAGCCCGAATTAATTTATGGTGCCATTCCAAGCAAAACAAACAAAAACCTGTAAAATGTGCATAATTTATAAACAATTAGCTTGAGAAAATTCGATTCATGTATTTATTTATAAGGTAATGTGAAAAATCCATCTAAATAAAGTATTTGCCTCACTATCTAATCTTTGGCAACATTTGCCAAAGAACCACTCGTTCTTATTTGGTGATTCAACTAGTCGTATGCAAAACTTCGAGCCTCGCAAAGGATTCACGGGTTTTAATTAGAAACTACTGACGCAATGTCCAAGTAGGTAGTAGGTATTTTCGCATTACACATGGAGAATTGAAATTGTGCCAAAGATGAATATAAATGGTCCTAAATAGTATGTGTATACATAAGTTACTTGATATGAACATGAAACATTGGTGAGATATTAATTTGTAACAGTATCGCGGTAGACAATAATCTAACTCTCTAATCAAAATACGAATTGCTTATTTCTTTCGCTTGGTTTAATAACCAAGCGAAAGAAATAAGCAATTCGTATTATATTCAATATTCCTGATTAATATCAGGAACATTTATTAAGTTGGTATGTTCGCGTAGATAACCGCAAAATAATTAGATTTCTACGTGACAAAATAGTCCGGTGCAAAAGCGAAGAAAAATGTTCTTGTTCATAGAAAACCGCAAAATATTTGTAATTTAGTTTCCGGCCTCCTAGGAAATCAAATCCTTCCCTTTATTAACGTTTTAATTAATTTCAAAATAATTGAAAGTATACCTAATGAATACTGTTGTGTTTTTAAATACTAGCCGTATTATTTTAACTGGCGCGAGACTACAAGCAAACGCACCGCACATTGGCCAGGAATGATTGGTGACCTACTCGCAGGTAACGTACCTACTAATAATAAACCCACGTGTGCTAGGCCAAAGTGCATAACGATTAGTTGATATCCTAAATTTAGCTGTATCGGCATATTCTTATTATCAACAATAAACAAATGTTTTGCAACTTCTTCTTCTTCTTAGTCGTATACTCTTGTCAGAGTAGTCGTGTTCATTGAGGTCGTTGCACGGCATTGGTGAGATACTAATTTGTTACGGTATCGCGGTAGCCACTAATCTAACTAGTTTACATTTTTACAAATTGGGACTTCATTTTTCCGTAAGAATTTCATTTTTTGTTGACGTAACTACATGTTCATCATGAAGTCGCGGACATAACTAACGAATCTGGTAATATTTCAGATACAGCTTTTAACTACGTTTTCTTTAGTAAAATACAAACAGACGTTATTTTCAGAAACCATCTAGTACATATATAACGCACGGAATCAGGGCCGGCATTCGAACGTTACAAATTGGTCCCTTATGACAGCAGTCTCACTGCTGCGGATTACCGACGATCTAAATCCGTCTATCGTGAAACTAAAGGCTGCTGACTTTAAACATATGTAAGTAAATGTGTTTTATTGTTAACTTCATCACTTTCATCAGGTCAAAAAATTACCATATGATGTGCCCACAAGGAACCGAAAAGGATTTCAACAGTAAAAATGCTCCAAAAGTGGTAATGATTTAAACTTAAAAGTGTTCTTCTTCTTCTTTGTAATAAGGTCCAAAAGTGTAAACATATCTTTGACGTCGACTGTACAAGGTTTGTGTGTTTAGCCTTATTTGTCGACACTATATGTTTTCATCATGTCTCAGTCCAAAGCGCTTTGAAAATGCACCGATGACCCATGCAATGCACAGTTACTTAGAAGCAGAAGTACGAGGAGATGTTTAAAATGACCTACACGCGCTCTTACTCGTGTCCGATATTTTGAACACCTCGTGACCTCACCGCACGCCTACGAGTAGCTACTTCTGCTGCTGGCTGTACTGAACAATAATAAATACATCATGCTAGGAATAAGAAATGCTCCTTCCAATGCACCAAGTAGTAGTTTATAAAGTTGGGAAATTTTCCGTACGGATAGTTTTCAGAACTTACATTTTACGAACAATAAAAAATAAGTCGCTGGACACCACCGTTATCAATTATTTTAACTGTCTCATTTACAAGTTATAAAAATAATACTAATAAACTAATAATATAAGGTGGTGATCCCGGACACGGCGCGTATAACTAGTCAGAAGGTTCCTCTCTCGGCGACCCTAACCACCCGTAGCCTGGGCCTTGCTCCGTTGCCGGCGGCTAGGTTAGGTTTTTTATAATGTTTCTATTGTTTTTCTATATTTTAGATGTCAGTGTAAAATGTTATAAATCACCTAGTCTACACGCAGAGAAATTGGTGACAAACGGAACTACTAAATCGAATAGTTAAATTATATTACAACATTTCTAGTTTGAAATACTTAAGCCTTGTTATCTTTACGAACAATTATTTAGTCTTACTAATCGTATATTTCATTATATTATATTTTTTGTATAGTCAACTCGCGAGTCTTGCTGTCACGGTTGCAAACAGAAGTTCTCGTATTGGTAGCCAGATATTTCTCTGCGTGTAAGAAGAAAAAAAATACAGAAAGAGAATACTAATAAAATATTTTTGATAATTTCCATACGGAATGTTCTCATTGGCAATTCTATTTGAATTCTCGTGTTAGTTTCCGGAAATTTCCACGAATATTGCTGAATTTTTGAGAATGTTCTGCAACTTGTACATTACTACGTGCATTGAAAAGGTTTAGAAAAGTTTAGCCGTACTCCGAGTGTAATTTGTTTGCATTTTAGATGATTTTAGTAGACAGTGTTGACATGTTATTTTATTATTTTCTAATTAATTTATCTAATGATGAACTCGTGATTTTCCAGTTCACCGAAGTATTTAATCCAAAAAACTTCGGTTCGAATTTAATCCAAAAATCTAAATAATGATCTCTTTTATTTTCCTATTAAAATACGCATTAAGAAATCGACACGCGCAGTTTACTAAATACTATTGAGGGTGCTTGCTTCTTGAACATTAATATGGTATTGAAGCTCAGATTTTTAAAAGACCAAAAAACTTTCCTGACTTGTCTCCTTTACTATCCTCTATTTAGGTACTTAAATATGAATAATCAAGTGAACACTATAAAGCGCGGGAATAAAAATAACCATAAATAAATAATTTACCTTGAATTGGTTAATAAAAAAAGTGAATTACTTGTAGATAAAGTAAAATAGAGTACCAGTGTGTAAATGAGGTTATTGTTGGTGTTAAAATCAGTTTAATCAAAGTCATGCTTATTCTTATTAAATAAGAAACCCATCGCAAAACTAGTTCTTACGAAATCTTTATCGTATAAACAAAATATTAAAAAGTAACAACTTAAACAAGCTGCTGTAAAGAAAGTCATATAATAATGTATGTAATGTATTTTTTTCAGGTTTTAATGTTCAGATGTGATATGGAATTTGTATTATTATAATATCAATCTTAAATCCACAGCGCAGGTGTAATTTAATTAAAACTGTATAAGCATGAGCAACTGCGTGATTAAATTTTTTTGGCTTCCTCGTTGGCACCTTTTGTTCTCGTCACCTTGCTCGGTTCTACCTATGTGCGTCTACATAATGGCATTATGCACTACGTATTGCATTTTTTTTCAATTTCATTTTAACATTATTTTGATGTAGATTTTATTTACTATAAAATTCGTAGTCGCCATTTCCGTTTTATGAACCGTTAATTAAACGAAGTATCTACCTTTGTACCTAACTGGGATAGCATGTAACTAAAACTGACAGTATTAATTAATTAAATTGCAGAATTTCTTTGAAAAATGTAAACGCAAACATGACTAATTTAAAAGAAAACATTACGGCTTTTTCAGTAATTATTAAAGTAGGTAAGTACTACACTTTTTCACCATATTGCATTGTAATAAGGTCCAAAAATGGATACATCTCTTTGTAGTCGACTGTACCTGAAACCTATAAATGACCAGACCGTATGCGTGGCTGTGTTATTCGGTGGCACCGTAATAGCTCTCAAAAGAGGGAACCTATTGGTATGCGATTTTATTCTTATTTGATTTGAAGGAGCATTTGTAGCGACCTTTTTAGAGATGTTTTATCAAAATCAGCTCAGCGGTTCATTTTTAAATTGATGGTAAATTATACTACTCTCTAATAAAAATACGTATTACAAGTACCTAGACTTGGCTGACGAGGTAATCGGACGTTGTTTTGGTGATCCGTTGTTCAGTTGTTTGTGCGAACGGTCTCATCTCAATAGCGGGGTTGTGGTTGGATTAAGCGTCGGATTCAGAAGGCGGTAATCTTGTACAAGGCGAGCATTATTCCGTCGATTTCTAATACTTCCTACACAATTATTAAATATGTAAAAAAGCTTTCAGTGAGTATTTTGCTGGCAGAACTCACAACTGGCTGCTACAAGTGTTACTGACGTATTTTTAACGTTCGTGTACCTACGTGGTTTTAGGTTATATTTAATTAAATGATAAAATATTAAAAACGGGAAGGAAGTTAAAATCGTGTGTTGGTCCGTCAGAAAATTAAAAAATAAATGAAGAGCATGGTTTATCAGGATTATGAAACGTGCCCGACGACGAGAAAATAGCCGTCAACAGAATTTAATTAGTTATTTAGATTATATTAAAAGAATATGATGAATTTGAAACCTTGCCGGGGAAAAAACTCAAGCAAAGGAAATGGCGTTACGTTAGTTTGGTTCATTTTATAACATTAAATAAAATATTTTTAATTGAATGTATACGTAAAACGTGTAAAATATTTTCTTATATTAAGATATGTCTTAAACTTTTGCAACTTAACAAAGAAGTAAGATGCGAAAGTGTAAAGATATCTTTGACGTCGACTGTAGGTAGGTACATGTAAGGTATTATCGTATACAGTAGTACTTCATGATGTTAGGTTGATATGTCATAAAGTTTACCGTCGCCTACCATATATCTACATTAATAAAATCGGCCAAGTGCGTATCGGACCACGCATAATGGAGGGTTCCGAACCTATTATCTAAAAATCTAATATCATACGTAACTACCAATGATTTTTTATATTATAACTCAATGGTAACTACCTATGAAATCAGTTTTTTGGAGATAACTCAAGAACGCCTTACCCCATAATTTCGTTAAAAGAATATAGAATAATGTATTTTCTCCATAGTTTCATATTTTCATACGTTATTTAGACTTTCAGGATTATTGCTGTAAATATTGACTAAACCAAAAATTATTCAAAAAAACCTCACAAGTAAATACTTTCAACGAAACTAATAAATTGAATGCGCTTGTGTTATTTTACCAAATGCCTACGGTATATTTCGGTCTCTAGCAACTACAGTTTGAAAAGTGGCAAAGCAAGTTGAATAACACAACCACGGACTTTAATTATTACGGTTCAAGTTATTTTATTTTATTAACCGACTTCTTTGGTATACCGTATCCATCTTTACTTTTCTTATCATGTAATGTCAATTTCAAAGCCGATATGTCATTTATTTTGGAGTTTATTCGTTCGTTACTTCGCATATTAAGGACAATTTTATAAGAAACAAATCCAGCAAGCCGTACCCGTACCTTTTTCATTACATTTTTCTAAATTGTTACATGTTCTTAAATTGTTACCTAACTTTTTATACCTAACATATGTAGACTGCTTACCTACCTAACCTACCTAACGCATTTGTATTTATATTCAAGAAATAATACTTTTCAGGTGTTACTGGATTGAATTTAATACTAGGTGAGTTTCTTTAAGTACATAACAACATTTTGAGGACAATACCAGAGAAAAGTGTAAAAATATCCTTAAAAAATGTTTGTTAACATGATACTTGAAGAATAAATATCCTTTTTAGGGTTCCGTACCTTGAAAGGAAAAAAACGGAACCCTTATAGGATCACTTTGTTGTCCGTCCGTCTGTCTGTCTGTCTGTCAAGACCATTTTTCGCAGGAAGGCATGGAGGTATCAAGCTGAAAATATCAAATACTCAAGTTTATTGTCCCTTGGAGCTGTAAAAAATCAAACTTAAAAGCCAACGCAATCAAAAGATACAGTCGGTTATGCTGCAAACTTAGAAACTTGAAATTTGGCACGAAGCAACGTATTATAGCACAGATAAAGGAAAAAATGCGAAAACTGGAACCCTCGGTGCGCGAGTACGACTCGCACTTGGTCGGTTTTATTTTTTTATAAGGTAAGGTTTGGTTTTAAGAGGAAAAAATCTATAGATACATACAAGGTGTAACAAAAATACTGGTGATCCTTTTAAGGGCATAATTGGTATCGCATTCTGATTATGAAAGACTATGATATTTCGCGAAAAAAAATTTCGCTTTTGTATGGAGGGTTGGCCGGCAGGGACGACGAGTCCCATACAAAAAATAATTTTTTTTCGCTTTAAAATAAGTTTTGTTCTACATTTCTTACTCGCAATACGATGCCAATAATGCCTTTAAACGGATCACTAGTATTAAATTTTTGTTACACCCTGTATAAAATAATAAAAATCACAATTGAAATTACTTATTCCGGAACAGAAAAATAACCACCACAGGCACACTAATTAAGAGCATAAATGGAATTCATGAATTATAAAAGAAAATGCTACAGTTATGTTAATAATTTGACTAGGGAATCCGTTATTCTCTTACACTGCTAGAAGTATGTATAAGGTATACTTACACTATGATTCCAGTGTAAAGTGGACCCTCCTCAACATTTAAAGTTCTTGACTACCTAGTAAAAATTAGTATAACTTACGTCGTCAGCCAGGTCATCTTCTTCGAGAGCCGAAGAGAGCGGCCTGCCGCGCGTGGCGCGCGCACCCCTGGAGTCGAACAGCTCGTCCCTCGCCAACCCCACGTCTACATTGTCCATCGCATTTTTGATGCGGCTCTCGACGTCCGCGCGGATGCGCTCGCGGTCGGCGTGGTCTGACGCCCCGGGCGACGCCTTGTGGTCCAGGCGGTCGAGCACCGGCCGGTAGTAGCTCTCGCCTTTGTCGTAGTTGCAATCGTAGACGCGGGTGCGCCGGGTTCTACCTAGTCGGCTCATGGTGGTGAGCTTAATCAACAATATATATTTAATTAAATTATCTCACTCTTAATTGCATACAGATTCGTTTCAGACTAGGAAGTATATTTAACTTAACTTTTTTGCCAACGACTTACGTCAAAATGTGAGTGTTAGAATTAAAATTTGCATTAGTTTGAGTATAAGTGAAATATTTATGGTTAATAAAATATTCGTACCGATTATAATGATTTAATAATGCCTAGTTTTTTCATATCTGACGTAAGAGGGTGGATTTTCTTTTTGGGTTCATATTACGGAAAAAAACATACAGGGTGTGAAAAAAAGGAAAATTTTTGCAAACTTTTTTTGTTGAGGCCTTTCGATTCCATATATATCCAGACTCAAAAGCTTGTATCGGACCAAAAAAAATTCCGCCTAGTAAAGTCACAAATTCAGGAAAACTTCTCCCATATAATTTGTATGAAAATGAAAAATTATTTCACACATGCTTTACATGCATGATTCTATTTCTATCCAATATCAATAGTTTTCTAGGGGTATTTTACTCGCAGCCCGTGTTTTTGTTTTTAATCTGAAATCGCCAATTTTCATTAATTTGAATTAATAAAGAAAATTCAACCTGTATAAAATAATATACATCAATTTAATCGAACATCTCGAAATTGTTTGAGAGCGAGGACACCGTAACATGTAAAACTAAAAATGTACTAAATATACCAACTTGTTCGGATATAAAATATCTGTGCAGGTAATCCGGAAATTGCAGCCGGTACATTACCTATGGTTTTTATGATATGAACAAACAAAAGAGCAAAACGCAATATCGAAGCGAACTACAAATACGCGCGAGTGTTTACCCTGTGAAGTGGTCGACATGAAACGAATTGACAAATAAAACACGTTATTGGATTGATTCCATTATCGTGAACACTGATTTGTATAGCCAGTGTTCAGTACACAGCCTGTTTAGTTTAACACCATATGGCGCAAAAATCAAGTTGCACGTGCAACAACATCACAAATTAAAATTCAATCCTTATTAAAATCGGCTAAATTAACGAAAATAATTTCCGCAACCTGAACATACTTATTTTACAACCAGCTAAATGTTAAATAATATTATTTTGAATTTACTTTCGAAATATTCTGACCTACTTCGAAACGTTTTCGGCGGGAAATTGTATCATTTAATTATAATAAAAGGTCTTGAAATATATTTTTTTAATGATTGATTTACGCTACTGTTCTATGTGGCTGCAGTGTTTACTTTTGTTTTGCTAGTTCTCTTTTGTTTCTTCATTCTGTGCTTCATGCTAAAAATATAAGCAGAGCTTATAAATGAAAACAAGTGCGCATCGAGGATAAAGTTTTCAATTTTTGACCATGGATAGAGTGCCCCACGATGAATATTTTTTAGTATCGGAGGTCCGTAATTTTTTTTGGATCTTCACGTCAAAATCAAGGGTCCCGTGCAATATGTTATTACTCTCTGGTTAAGGCTGATTGGGGTTGAGTGGTATCATTTCCGTATAAAACAGACACGCTTAATTCATTATTAAAATAATAAAATCTGTATTAAACAAAAGTTCGGCAGAGAAGAAAAAACACTCCATTATTTTTTTTTTAAACGGCACTCCAATACATGGCCAAAAATTCAGAACTTTTTCTCGATGCGCACAATTTTTTTCACTGTAGTACTGAGATAAAACCATACTATACTATCTGCCTTTAACAGTAGAATATCCAACTCCTTGCCTAATTGGTAATGCATAAAAAGCTGGACGAAGTCCTGTAAAAGTTGTTCGATTTGTATCATATTTTCCATTAAATACCTATTTGAAATGCCCCGTAATAAGTATTGCAGTTTGCAATGTATTTATAAATAACTTTGTGTGCTAATATTTCCCAATATTATGTTTTAATATGATTAAGTATACCCAACACCTATCCCATATGACATGAGGGTTGTTCCCAGATGTACATATTTACGTTTAAGCCAAAAGAAGTTAATGTTTTGTAAATAAAACAACGTTCGTGCGTATATATACTGTAATTAAGTCATAGACGAGTAAGTATTTGGCACGAAAAAGTAATTATTAAATTACATACTGGATTCGAAAATAAACAGGATGTATTTATTTATCCAGTAGCGCACGGTTGTTACTAGTATAATATTGACTTGACGTAATCCTACACAATTAACTCATGATAAAACCAACTCTTGGCATGAGGCCGGCGGAAAGTCATTGAAAATATTCGGCGTCAATGAATACGTTTTTAAACTGGACTGTATTTACTACAAGCGCGGAATGAACTATACTAGTAGGCTTGCATTAACAATATATATTTTAAATATTTAATAACAAGAGTCGAATTATCCAGGTTTTATATTCGAAATGACTAGTTCGATCATTCTATGTGATAAATGATCTACGCTAACCGGCGATGCGAACAGTGAAACATTTTCAAAATAGATTTCGCAAACATTTGATACGGGTATATTTTTAGTACCGAAAACCCGGTTTTTGTCTGTCCGACACGAGGTATTGTGATATGCACTCAGTGAATGTTGAACGGCGCGGCTAAAAATAACTAATCTGAAGCACATATGCTGAATAAACTGATGACTGTAGCTTTCGAAATGTGATTGTATTTTGAGCTTTACGTAAACACAACAGAGCACTAAAATAAGAACAAAGTAAATAATAAATCGCTAGGCATTGAGCATTTCTGTTGGTAAACTAACAAAAGAGCTTTCGCTTAACAAATCATGCACTAATTGAATACGTAAGATTATCCCTGATAAGAAAAATAATATGAGAAGGTAGACTGACCTGGAACGTGTTAAGACGACGAGCCGGCGGACAGGACTGGGCCGCTGACGACGGTTTCGGCGCGTGCGAGGTGTGGGTGTGACTATGTTTAACTGTGAGCCATGCTAAAATATACGTGATGTCTTTTGCTTACAATGATTTCCTAGCCGGAAAAGAAAAGATCTCTAAACTCGAGCGCGGATTTTCTGGAGCAAATATTTTACTGTGTCAATTAGATGTGACATTTGAAGGATTTCCAAATATTGACGACATCGTTACCGATACCTATGAACTATATTGTATTTTTTTACTCGTACATTTTGTAATTTATTTATATTTAATGCATACATAATAATATCTATATAATAATATCACCACTAAAATACTGTCTAACATGCTCTTGAGCAATAACTATATAATATAGTTAATACAAAATAATATTTTTTTTTCTGTGCACGTGGGGCCCGTGGCCTATGCGGGGCCCCTAAGCAGTTGCCTACTCTGTTCAAGGCTAATCCGGCTCTGCATAGAAGCAATAGTATATTACAGCAGAGGCCGGGAAAATAGGGAGGTATATACAGGATACTGGGGATACGAGGTCGGGAATTCGTTTTCACGCCGATATAGTGATTTTCTCAAAAAATAATGCGTGGAAATAAGGCTTAAAACCTAATACTTACAGTCTTACAGCCTAAAAGTCTATCGCACTCGCAGCCGGCGCCCGCCCCACAGCGACCGGCAGCGCCCGGCCCGCCCGCGGGGTAGAGCGCGTGGGGGGCGCCGGCTACTTTGCAGGCCTAGGCCTAGGCCTGCAAAGTAGAATAAAAAGCCTCTTCATAGCAAATGTCACTACGGCGCCCGAAACTTGATACTTCCGAGTCTATTATCACGAACGTAACGACAACATTTCCGCGCATGTTTGAGAAACATTATTTTCACCTTGGGATCCAATACACGCCCTGACCGAAAATATTTCATTTTGCTCCCACACAACCTAACCTATTGTGGCAAGTTGCAATCATGTTGCAATCACACTGTCAGATACCACAGATTTGAAAATCTACTTAAAAAGCCTTACTATCCTTACCATAAATAAAATAACTTTCCAAGAAATACAAGTAAAAACTTTTTCTAGCGCTTTCAATATTTTCTATTCTTTGTTCAAACACTTCAAAAAATTTTCATAATCAGTTCTATGTCAATGCTGACAATTAATGACTGCTAAATTATTTCTTTTTTTCTGAGGATATTGAATGCATGCTCAATACGACTTGGTGACTCTGTATCAGTTGTTGTTGCGGGATTAGCGGATGCCAAGATGGGTTGCATGCTGCGAAGTGACCCCATGACGCAGTGCGACATGTTCCTGCAGCCGGACACTGCCTTCTTGGCCGTCTCGAACCTTGGCGAAATGGGGTGCGTCCAATTCGAGGATGTAAGTATATACACATACACATACCTACTGGACTAAAATACGGAAAGGTCCACGTACAGTCACCATCAAATATATCGGAGCGGCCCACGTACTCAAAACTATCTTAGCATGCACTTTATCATCTTGATAATAGAGGCGTTGTTCAGATATTTGTGACCACCTTGGCCGCTCCGATATATCTGACATGGTACCTACCTAGTAGGTTTTCTGGTATCCTGCCTTTTCGCCGAAAATTGTATTGCTGAATTTCACTTGCCAACCAACTTTTCGCAGAAGTTTCATTTGGCCGAATAACTTTTACCAAATAATTATTTCGCAAACATTTCATTTCCCAACCCCATAGTTGGGAAATGAAACTTGCCTACCAGGTTGGGTTAGGTTAGACTGGATTATGTTAAGTTGGGAAATGAAATTCGGACAATTGAAACTTCTGCGAAAAGTTGGTTGGCAAGTGAAATTCGGCAATGCAATTTTCGGCGAAAAGGCAGAGAACCAGGTTTTCTTTCAATACTAAAGTGAAAAAAATTGTGCGCGTCGAGAAAAAGTTATACATTTTTGACTATGGATAAAGTGTCCCACGGCGAATATTTTTTAGTAGGAGGTCCATACAATTTTTGGACCTTCACGTCAAAATCAGGGGTCCCGTGCAATATGTTATTACTCTTTGGTTAAGGCTGCTAGGGGTTGTGTGGTATCATTTTCGTACAAAACTGACACGCAGAATTTATTTTTGATATTAAAAAGATATTGAAAAAAAAAGGTTCCGCCGAGAGGAAAAACACTCAGAAAAATTCGAGCGAAAATACATAGTTTCAAAAAATGACTGATTACAAATTGGCATCTAGATTCCAAAGTAGGTGGGTAGTTAGAAGTTTAAGTACTTTCCTAGATATTGATAGAAGCGAATGAATGGGTATGCGTGAAGTAGAAAGTAGAACTGTAAACAAATATGCGAACATTTTTGGCTAATTAACGTTCACTTCACATGATCCGGTCAAGCATTTTACTCACGGAAACTATCTGTTCTGTTGGATTATTACATTTATTACTCTCATTGAGATTAAGAATACATCAGTGATAAGTAGGTCGGTAGACTGGTAGAGGGTAGGAGGTCCTCTGCAATCTCCGCTCTCGAAAAAAGTGGAAGTAATTTTTTTTGCACAGGCTTTCTCAATGTTAAGTTTGTACAGTCACCGGCAATAGTATCTTCCTACACGAAGGCCGCAAAAATATGTGACGCGCTCTTATGGCCCTACAAATAGAAGCGTGTCAAATATTTTTGCGGCCTACGTGTAGGAAGATACTATTGCCGGTGACTGTACCTACCTAATATAATAAGTAAAATGTAAGTTTTTCAAAGAGTTTATCTCATGGCTTACTCGGTTATCACACTGGCGCCGCAACCGAATGGGCGAATGTGGTTATGGTCATGCAAAGTGCATGCGGAAACCGCAGCAGCCACGACAGGGTAATGTTTTTCTTGAGACTAAAACAACATTTTATCACGCCAACCACAAACATCTTGCAAAAATCGCAACAAATTTCACGTAAAACAAAAAAAAAATTCGCGTCGTGGTGTATATGTTTTCTCCATAGTAAGTATCGAAAACTAATGTTAAACGTGAACACCCGTAGCGTATTGACCTTTCAAAGACTACAGATTCTTGGAATACATCCTACGGGTTCAGTTTCCCAAAGGACGCGTAGTGAAACTTCTTATTGCAACCTGGGAATGGGAAATGACCAAGGGGAATGACCTGTCCCCCCAAAAGTGTGGTAGTGTGCGTGAAGTCTGGTCAGCCTGACCAAAAATATATAGGATATGACCGTGTGCCATGTTGCGGAATTTCATTGGAACTATTTTTTCATTCTAAACTGTCATCATATACATAAGAAAAAGGCGCCCTCTAGACAATGATCATATATTCCTGGTCAGGGTTTGTGTATCGGGGTATTTTGACAAATTCTGAAAATTTACCCTCCTCGATACAGTCTTAAGAAAACACCTAAATCACCATGCATATGCCTTTAGAAATTGAGGATTCCCTCAATTCCTCATAGATCCCATTATCAGAACAACACCAGACTAAACTGAATGGCTAAGCTACAAGCACTGACATAGGAATATAAGTAGACCGGTAGTCATCGTGTACCTAGTGCCGAAACCTATGTCGCCACGCTCAAACATGTGTGCAAACAAGTAAACGAAAGCTTCCGTGAATGTGTGAGTACGTCCTTAAATTAATTAAACTAAAACGTCATATCTTCATACGGTATTTTTAACATAAGCCTTTTTAATTTTAACAGCAATTTGACAATTATTCAAGCTTTTCGTTCACCCATTCATTCACTCAATAGAGATGAGCAGTCAAGATATTTATTTTATCGATATCAAAGTTTAATCTTGTGTGATGCCGTTGCTGATGCCATAGTATGACAATATTATATAATGACAGTTTAGTTTGTTGTTTACGTAGAATTTTGCAAGAAAATTATGAACCAGTTCCCAACGTCCGATTGAGCTGAAATTTAGTAGGTATATAATACCTAATATGTAACTTGGAAGACAATACAGTATTTTTAAATTTTCTGTTGACTGAGACTGAAGGTGGTCAGATTTGTGGAAGAGGATCAGAGTAATAAGACTAATTAGAGTCATCTCGTTCAGTAGTATATGACGTTTGCCAGAAAAGTAGTGTTAGAGTACTCGGGGTACTTCAATAGATACATGTGAACCGGTTCCAGCAGCCGTTTTGCCTATTGTATATGGACCGGGTAATGGGCTATGATCCTATGGTGTTGAAGTCTGGCTGATCAAAGATGAGCAGCTGAGTATTATTGGATAGACGGCTGATATTCATATTTCTTTGCAGCTGAATCCCAGTCTCAACGCATTCCAGCGTACATACGTCGTAGAAATATGTCGCATAGCCGAGATCGAGCGAAAACTGCGCTACGTCGCCGACAGAATGCACGAAGACGATGTTTTCATACCAAAACTAGGCGAGGAACCTAAAGCGCTGGAGACCCATGAAACAACCAGTCACGAGGTTCTTTGTTGTGTCTTCTATGGTTCTACCGTTTGACAGAGGGGTTTAGCAGGCACTATAAGTGTACGGCGCCAATGGCGAGCGAGCGTCGGCGTCGGCGAGTCGTCGTCATGATTAGTGTTGCAACGAGTTCACGAATACCTAATAATCAAAAGAATACGACGAAAATGTGGCATGTACATTAATTTGGTAGGAACATTTGATATTTGGGGAGCTAGAAAAATCGCCACCATCTTGGAAAATGTATTTTATCCCGAAGAAATTCGCCTGTCTGTGCGCCACATGCAAAAAAGTATTCTATGTATGAATTATCATGAGCTAGGCTTTAAACGGCTATTAGACATTGCAACCTGCAGGGCCCAATCTGTTGTGAACCCTGCCTCTCCCTGCCCCTCCTTCAGCTCCCTACAGGCCCTACCTTTAATTACACCTACCAACCTGACAGGTTGGGCCCTGCAGGTTGCAATGTCTAATACCGCTTTTAAGCCCACTTAGACCGACCAACACCGTAAGGTCCGGATGCATCAAGTAAACTAATTGATAATTTAGATAGTGCCGGGCCGGTCTCTGCATGGCGCAGTAAGGTACGGTCTTAGAACGGGGTCTGAACTGGGTGCATCCCCGTTTGCTACGCGTTTGCAACGGGTTTCAAACAAGCGGAGATTTTGCTATCAGTTTTTCGTACGGCCATGATACGGGCTAAGAACGAAGTGCCTACGGCGTATGTACAGCGTATGTACGGCGTATGAACGGCGTATCAACGGAGTATTTACAGTCGCCATCAAATATATCGGAGCGGCCAAGGTAAACAAAAATATCTGAATATGCACTTTATCACCTTGTGACTGCCTTGACCGCTTCAATATATTTGATGGCGACTGTACGGCGTAGGAACGGGCTATGAACGGGCATAGACCGGTGCATTGTGTGGGGCAACATTAAAGCTTAAATGGTAAACACGAAAGTTCCTCGTATCTTTGCGATAAAAATACTCGTGCTAGTGAAAGCTGCACAGGGTGGTTCCACAACAGGTAAGGAGCTTAAATACATCGAGTCATCCGGTTTCCCCTCGGATACCGTAATACGCCCCATTGGTTTAACCAGAGACTATAGAGATATAGATGACCACAGCCTAAGAACTTTTTGAAGCTCATGTCGATTGCGCCATCTATGTCAAAATAGCGTACTAATAGTAAACTAGTAGCTACTATATAGGTGGAGTAGCAGTGCAGCTGACATTTCTCTTACATATTCGGTATCTTTAGGTGGCTTTGACATAGATGGCGCAATCGACATGCGCTTCAAAAAGTTCTTAGGCTGTGGTCGTCTATATCTCTATAGTCTCTGGTTTAACTATACCAGAAAATGTCTATTTAACCCTTTTCCTGACCGCACCAATCTGGAAGATCTTTTCAATAATCCCAAATATCTTCGTTTTAGTAATCCATTTAAAGACTAATTAAATTTGGCAATAGTCCAACTTAATTTGTACCTAAAAACGAGAGATTAAGGTAGAGAAATTCAATTGACATGGATGTGGTCGATAAATCGTACTACGCCTGGAAAAGGGTTAATAGAGGTGCACAGTCCAAGAACTTTTTGAGGTTCCAAGTCTGAAGCCATCTGTATGAGAGCAACCCAAAGTTATCGAAAATTTAAAGGGACCATAGTAACGCTACTCGTTACTAGGTGGCGTTGGGCGGTTTCTGTACATTATGCGGTAGCTTTGGGTTGATCTCGTTCAGATGACGCTTCAGACTTGGAGGATGATATTGATATAAGACATGGATTGACGATGTGTGTACAAAATCGCGTTCCTGTGTGTTTCTGGTTATAGTACTACTAGCGCCGTCTATCGGTCTCCACAAATACTAACACCCAGTGTCATACTGTTTGTTCGGCTATTAACACCGACTGAATAACTCGACTCCAGACTCGACAGATCGCGCTGCGGCACTTAAATATTACCGAAAACAGACGTAGAACCAGTGCTATAACCGCGAAGCACTTCGTTCATTGAATCGTCCATCTCTCTTTCGTATATGCAAGAGCGATAGAGACGGGACCACCGTTTTGTCGATTTTCGAACTTCGCGGTAGGCCCTCAGAGGTTGGAGAACGAAATTTTCATCGTCATCCTTGCTTTGTAATGTTGATTCCGCTTAAATATTATCGTTTCAGAAGAAAAAAACTTTTTAAATATTAAAGAACTTTGGCGGCTAATCTAACTGGCTACCGTGGCCATAAATGAAAGTTTATTAGGATGTTGTCCGTCTAAATATTACTAGAAGTGGGCGCGCGTGAAATAGACTACCTATCTGTTTTTTTTAATACAGTTAAAATGAGACGGACAAAATAAATAGTCTATATTACGCGCATGATACTGCCGCAGTAGGTACAATAGTGCAGCAGACCTTTTCCCTAACTTTACAGAACATCGCTGAAAGATGGGAAAGAATTCTTATGGAGATGACCACGAACCTGATAACTATGAAAAAAACTTATTCAGAATTATCGGAGATGAGTTACATGTTGTCCAACCTCGGGCCGATGCTTGGCGACGCGGACTTGCGCACAGCCAACATCGGGGCGATTAAGAAGGCAGTGTAAGTGTTTATTTTATATAATTCAACTAGCATTTCTTCAGACAAAAACAATGTGACTAAACAGCTAAAAATAAGTATAATAATAAATAATAAAATACTCTTTATTGCACACCTTGATACTAGAAATCTAGACAGAAAAATTACAAAAACTTAAGGTGGTAAACAACAGGCATAAATCTAAATTAATATAAAAATATATAGTCCAAATCTTGACAGCCACGGATGGATTGTGTGAGAGATGATATGAAAAGAAAGGAGGTGAGTGATGAGATGACGGGTGACAGAGATGTATGGAAAAAAAGACATACTGCGCCGACCCCAAGTAAATGGGTCAAGGGCAAGCGAATGATGATGATGATCTTGACCGCCATGATTTTAACTATAGCCTACTATGATAGATACTAGTGAGTTTCTCTTTGCTTTCGGAAGGGACAATTAGAACCGGACTCTGAATATGCGAGTAACGTAGTTACTTGATTACAGTACAGGCGGCAAAAAAGGAACGGGCATGGAACGCGGAAACATCGCAACAACAGACGAGAGCAGCGGGAGGCTCACGGTGATCACGGGGCTCGTGCAGCGCAGACGTTCCTACAACTTCCAGCTCATGGTGTGGCGACTCTCTCACGGCTGCGTCTTCTTCTACAAACAGACAGAAAACGATGGAATTTTTCGAGACTCCGCAACCGTATGTCGTACAGAGCATAACTTATTTTATATTAAAATAAACTTTATTCATTTTCATCATTTAATTGCAATCAGAATTACTAATCATTTTTTAATTCACTTCACCCATTCAGTGCCCATGACGACACGTTGTCGTCACGGCTCTACAAAGAATTTTCGCTACAAAGCGGAAAACCCATGTTATCGGCTACGGCGTAGCGCTACGAGCGTAGCATGGCCGTGAATGTGTTAATTTGAAATTGAGTGAAGGTCTTCTAAGACCATTTTCGCGTAGCAGCACCAGATCTGGTAACTGCCCTCACTGACCCAAAAAGAAAATCCACCTGTATATACGTTTAGTATCTTTTTTCTTACAAATACAGGATACTTAACACTTTCCGTACCGCGTAGTGCTACGCGCTACGCTCGTAGCGCGCAGCCAGGTATTCGTCGTATGTAGCGCGTAGTAGCTACGAACAGAGAACCCGCCTAGCGGGCTCCTGGTCTTGAAAGTGTTAAATCATTATTATTTGTTTTAAGTAAATTCCATATTAAACACTAATAAGAAAAAAAAACACATGTCGAAACGTATATTATAGTCCAGTGGGTGTTTTCTCCACTTCTAACAAAAATAGGGACTTTTGTGCCTCTATTTGCAGTCTTTCGTATTTTTTTTTATAAAAACGGTTGAAGTTAACGCAAAACTTTCAATTAAAAATAATAAATTTAATATATCATATTTGTCAAGATATTCTCTGCAACAATTTGTTGCTAAGACTTATAGTTTTCTATCTATGTGACGCTCAAATAAACCTCCCCCCTTTTACCCTCACTATTACTATTACCTATTAATCGTATAACATGCACAGTTGAAGTACAACCAGAGTATAGCTTTGAGGTTGTTAAGCCAAGTAATCAAGTCATGAGTGACAGAAACCAGATCCTCAGCTGGTCCAGAATACTAGTGAAGGGGGCACCGCCGGAAGATATGTTCGGTAGTCTGTTCTTCCTCGCCGCACTCGCAGAGTGGAGAAACCTTCCAGCCCCATTGGTCGGTAAGGGAGTTGCAACAGCCATGCCCAGTCCTCAACCTGTTCAAGCGACACCAAAGTTTGCGGGGCAGGTCGAACCCTTTTAATTTTTGTGTCGGGTTGGTTATAGGGGTAATTTTCCGAGCCATGTGAGCAGGCTGCACTGCACCTTAATATTATGGGGCTCCCTTTCCTCAAATGGCCTATGGGTCCACTGGGTCCTAAAGGGTCACTATGCAAAAGGGGATCCCATCATTACTGAAATCCGTATGACGGCCTAATAGTTTGTCATGCACACCACCGATTATTATAATATTATCCCACAATTTTAAGCTTTGTCTAATATACCACGAAATACAAACTATTTTCAGAATGCCGACGTCCGGAAGGTGGCTTTCATTTTAGTTGTCCAAGGAGACAAGCTCGGTCAACGCATGCAGAAGGTGTGCGATGGCTTCCGCTGTGACCTCTACCCTATGCCCGCAACCGAGGACGAGAGGAACAAATCTCTCTTGCAAATCGAAATGAAGATTAAAGATTTGTCTTTGGTGAGTAGATGGATTATTTTAATAACTCGTAATATTGGAATATTCATAATAACAATAATAACTTTCTAAGGAGTCCATAAAATTAGGATTTGCACTTTTAGTCTGTGATGTATGGAGATGTGCCACTTTCGAAAACGTTCTCCGTTTACTAAGTGCATAGAGTAACTAATATAGTAGAGCAGCACAGCCTAAGAAGTTTTTGAAGCTGAAGTCAATTGCGCCCTCTGTCCGAAAGCCACCGAAATATACCGAAAATGTAAGAGGAAATGTCACCTGCACAACTACTCCACCTAGTAACAAATAGCGTACTAGCAGACCTAGGAATCGATGGGGCAAAATTTTATGACAAGTAAGGAGTTATCGCTAAACTCAATTATCGATGCTTTTTACCATATATTATACTAGTGATCACCCCCAGCATTGTATGTATTATTTGTAAGTATTGTTCTGAAGACGAGTATAATGTTCTAACAAAGCATATTTTAAATTATCGATAGGTAATAAATACCATCGTACTATGAAATAGTTAATATTATATCTTTATCAAACCCTTTTCATATAATTAGATAAAGATAAGTTACCCTTATTATTTTATTTTATTTATATTTTTTAATAAAATCATATTTTGACAAACAAAACCTGGAGTGGTCACTAAGGTAGAATTCATAAATCCGCGGACTGATTTGACAGCTCTTTTCATACATTTGACAATCGCTTTGTATGCCAGGAGCTGTCAAATCAGTCCGTGGAATTGTGGATTTTACCTTAGTATGTGGAACAAATATCGATACTTAAGTTTATCGATATGGGAACTCCCTACCTGTCAATAAGTTTTGCCCCATCGATTCCTAGGTCTGCGTACTAGTAGAACACCAGTAGCTCTTACATTTTCGGTATCTTTAGGAGGCTTTTGAACAGAGGCCGCAATTGACTTCAGCTTCAAAAAGTTCTTAGGCTGTGCTGCTCTACTATATAAGTTACTCTATGCTATGGGAGTGGCAAGTTTTCCATAAAAAATAGGTAACGTTCTTGAGAACAGCACAACTCTAGTGATGTACCCTTAATTATAATATATGGAATATGATGAACAACTTTCGTTTGATAGCAGTGTTGGTCTTGTGGCTCTAAAATTAACTTCTGATGATGGGATCCTCAACTAAATTGCCTCGGGGTGAAAATGGCTCGCTTTACGCCCTTGCTCTACAATCTACTATTGATTCCTAAGGGATCTCATCGTCATTGAACTCCATATAATGTCCTTTTTTGTCGTGTACACTACCGACTATTTTTTAAACACGACGTAAACGCATAGTAACACATTATTTTACTGCCTGGCGTAAAAAATACTGTTGTATTTTTCAAATAGGATTATGCGTGGGACAAATGTCATTTCACAAATTTAGTGAAGAGGCTAATCAATAAGACATTTTTTTTTCGATTATCGATAAAGCATAAGCGTGCAAGGAAATCGTAATCGGATAAAGGTAGACTAAAATTGACAGTTGACGCGAGTGACGCGATCTTTTAAAAAGTCAATTGCGCGAGTCAGTCACTGTCAAGCACTATTCACGTTTCATTCCACATACATATACTGAGAGTTGCAAAACATTGTTTCAAAAGGTTTTGTATTAAAGGCCATGGCAGGATAAGGGAACATCTGGTGCCTTAATAGCTATTCCACCTAATTTTTTTTGTGATGATGGGCCCTGCTGTTAGTAACACTTATACAAAATTACAGCATTCTCCTCTTCATACTTTCCAAGAAAAAAAATAATTAAGAAAAATCATTTTTCATGAATATTTCCGCTTCTGTAGATTTAATTAATTCGTGCTTTAAACATATAATACACTTAGCCGAGACGGACAATATGTCACTATAAACCGCATAACATTCCATAGACAGTTTCTTTATTTTAAGGGTTAACATTTTCATTTTTTTTTTCATAAGTTCTGAGAGAGGGACACCTCCAATTTTTTAACACATAATAGCCTTTTTGATGGCCTATAACCATTGAGTTATAATATAATAGAGGCGCAGACACAAACAAGATTTTCCGAAAATATAGCACAAAAAAATGTGTAGCCGGCCAGTGCGAATTATTTAACATCGTTAAGGTTGTATTACAAATTAGAAGAAAGATATGATAAAATGTCACCTGTCATTCATCTGGCGTTCAAAAATCACATGGCACATAAGAGCAATGGAGTCGCTCTTGGATCAATTACTTTATTATGTATACTTAATTTGTTTATTATGTATACTTAATTGTGACCCCCTAACCTTTTTAATTCTTTTTGGGGTTCTGTATACAACTAGGGACATAGTTCCAACAGAAGTTGAGTTTTAAACCGTTTTTGGTGTATTGTGTATTGTGACGGGCCGGCAAATACGGAACCCAACATTGAGGAGGGCCCGACATGCTCTCGGACGGATTTTCTACCTAAGTTTGTGAGGCGAATGTTAAAAGTTGTAGGCAAACGTCAGGTACCCAGATCGGTTGCCTGATTCGACTCCAGAATGGAATGAAAACTGCACACGGTCGGTTATGTTTACTTGTTTGCGTTCTGACCTAACGTATTCCTGACGGTGTAAACCGTACGGGCACAATGGGTGGCGGGTGAGGGTTATTGAGTTTTTCGGCCGCCGAGCGAGCAGAAAGGGAAGCAGGCATGCGGCCCATGCGGGGGCGAAGTACATGCTCAAGACAAATTTAGAATCAAAAGAAACACAATAGCTCGGTAAACATAGTATTTCATGCTTTCTTTTTAAATCTTTAATTCAAAAATTTACAGATCACACTTTGAAATAATGAAAAAATAATAAACGAAAATATTTACATAATTGCTTTCTTGGGATTAGATATGAGGATATTACGGTATCATTTGAGGTATATTTTACAAAAACCGGCTAAAGTTTGTGTCGGACCACGCATAACAGAGTTATTTAAAAAAATCACAAGTTATATATATCACAAGGTCGTATCTGCCTATGTTCGTAGTTTTTTGGAGATCACTCAAAAACTCCTTAACCGATAATGTTCAAATAATTTTTTTAGCAATTTCACTAGTGGCGCCTTGTGTTAAAATACACCTTGTGTTAAAATGTTATAAGGATACGTCTCAAAATGTCTGTGGCATACTTACGGAAGGACGGACGGACGGACAGACGGACATGACGAAACTATAAGGGTTCCGTTTTTGCCAATTTAGCCACGGAACCATAAAAAATGATTCAACATTATAAAATATAATATAATAATAAGTAAATTTAATTATTAAATAAGTTTTAATAATTTTCTGAGTTTCGTAATTTAAAAAAAACAACAACTACTCCACTAGCCTTATGCCTCAATGCTGTCAGTTCGGTTTAAATTTACGAAACCTTTACTTCCTATCGCCGATTGTGCCTATAGTTCGTTGACCTTCATGCTGTAGCATTTAAGCTTAATCCCTAGTCTCACTTACACTGGTAATATTTTAACGAAACGTTTGTTAGTCCTTTGTAAATATACTCGTCGGAACGATCGGGCTTCGCTCGGCTCGGGCTCGGCTCTCTTCGGCAAAATTAGTTGCGTTGCACCGGCTTTTACTGTGCCACATTTGGAGTGCTGATTTCTTATCTAGTATATATAAAATCATTGCCTATAACATAAATAAAATTCAAGCTTCTAGCATTGGTCCATCATAAAAAAAAAGTCTTAACTTAATCGTCGTCGTCACTAATAGTTTTTCTTTTTATCGATATGTCAAAATTATGATGTCAGAAATAGTACTATAATATCAGGCCAGTGATAAATCATTTATAAACATTTACAAAAAGGTTTAATTTAAGATGAATTTATTTCTTTTTTATTACGTCACAGGGACTTACCAACTTTTATTTTAATAATTTTTGTACTATGCACCAATGCTAGAAGCTTGAACTTAATTTATGTTATAGGCCATCAAAAAGGCTATTATGTGTTAAAAAATTGGAGGTGTCCCTCTCTCAGAACTTATGAAAAAAAAATAATGAAAAATGTTAACCCTTAAAATAAAGAAACTGTCTATGGAATGTTATGCGGTTTATAGTGACATATTGTCCGTCTCGGCTAAGTGTATTATATGTTTAAAGCACGAATTAATTAAATCTACAGAAGCGGAAATATTCATGAAAAATGATTTTTCTTAATTATTTTTTTTCTTGGAAAGTAAGAAGAGGAGAATGCTGTAATTTTGAATAAGTGTTACTAACAGCAGGGCCCATCATCACAAAAAAAATTAGCCGGAAAAGCTATTAAGGCACAAGATGTTTCCTTATCCTGCCATGGCCTTTGTTGTTGTTTACTAGTTGATGATTATTTTGTAACAGTGTATGCGTGAAATGTAAATTTTTCACCTGTTCCACGCACATTGCTATTTGAAGTAACTAATAATTTTTAACAGATTTTAGACGAAACCAAACTTCAACGATGCAAAGCAATGCGGATTATGGCAAGAGCCTATCCAGCATTTTTGTTGAAACTCAAAAAGGCGAAAGCAATCTATCACATTCTCAATTTTTTTACTAAGGACATCAGCAAGAATTGCTTGATTGGTCGATGTTGGATTCCAACCGTTGATTTGGCGCGAGTACAACAGATGTTGGATACATGTACGGTAAATATAAAAAAAAAACATTATTACGACTAAGGGTTAGTCTATCGTTATGGACACATGTGATAGATAGACCGTACGGCAGGAACAAATTTCGTTGGTCATCGCGTTCCAGGGGATAACTTGTGAAGTGGTTAAGGGTAATGTATAATGAAAGCTTGTAAGGGTCAGCTGCCTCTCCGTTGGTGGGTTGAGGAACGGCAGCCATATAATTGTGGCCAAAGGATAGTGGGATGGCCAAAGAGAGATCTCTCAGGGAGCGAAGTCCCAATGAGAGGTGGTTGGAAGTTATGTATACACAAACTGACATGCGTAACTTCGTTAGCGTGATTTAGAACTTATATGGACGCTAGATATAAGTTGCACTTGTAGTATGGAAGTTTGTCGCCACTATGTCGCCATCTATCGGAATTGTGGCGCGACGCTAGAGACGGCGGGCAGAGGAGACGCCACATAATCAATAAAAAAATGGTAGGGCAAATGCCCCGGTTTTGGCCACTTTAAGGAGAGTTTGTCATTTTAACGTCCGTCATTCTATATCAAATAGGAACTACGACACTCTTTATGTACGGAGTCATTGAAAATATATTACTATATCTATATAAATCTCTGTTGTTCAGATTCTGACATTAGATCTTATTTATTTCTTTAATGAAATGTCAGAAACGGGCCCAGGAGCCAGTTTTGGCCACTTTGTTCCGTGGCTCCTGACAACTGAATAACAAATGAACCATGATATATGACAATGATGCCAATGTGCTGCCTTAATTTACTCTAATATTAACTATAAACCATAGACTTGTAAATTTGATAATAAATTAATAAAGTTGAAAGTGGCCAAAACCGGCACAGTGGCCACAACCGGGGCATCTGCCCTAATAGCGTCCCGACTGAAACTTTGTCAGATGATAGATTATATCCTTTTTTTTTTTTTTTATTCAGAATAGGCAGGCGTTTGACTACGATATTATAAATATAATATAATCATCAGTCGACTATATCGCAGTGATAAGTAATAAGACCGTCAGCTGGTCACGTGAACATACGGACTTCAGGGTACATAAGCTGATGATGTTTCCCTTGGAAGAATAATAAATATGGAAGCGTAATCATCATTCAGAACCTGCACCAAAACTGTGGTACCAAAGGGGGTGGGGGCTATCATCGTTGTGCTCTAATGTCTCGTCAAAGGTTTTAGAAATTATCATGTTGTGAAAATATCCGTTTTGGGATAACCTTATTTTGCCGACACACGTTTCATCGAATATCATTACATCGACAACGATTCATCGAAATGTTTGTTCAAGTATTAGTACAAGGCTAATTTTTTCTCGAACCACGTATTAATAGTACCTGTACTCTTGTTACAGTATCACCTTTAAAAGATTCAGTAAAACTTACTCAGCTTTAAAATGCCTCTAGAAGTATAATTGATATTTCAGCGTATAATGGAAACTTCTGTGCCGTGCTTTATGTCGAAGATTAAAACTTTTGACACGCCTCCGACTTTCCATCGCACCAACAGATTCACATACGGCTTCCAAATGCTTATTTCAGCGTATGGAGATTCTACGTATAGAGAACTAAATCCAGGTGATTCAGGACGGTGGTCTTATATTGTGTTTTATATTATAACATCAAATAATATCAGTGTAGAAGCACCATGACTTATGATATTCCATATAGATCAAGAGTAGGTGGTAGGCAACCCTACCTCATCGAGTAGCAGAATTCGGCTTATATAGAGCAATGCACGGTTAACATTCACTGAACCCGACGCACATGTGCGTCCACCGTCATACAAGTTTGTCCCTAAGCCACGCCCCCTGGCAGTGAATGCGTTAAATGTTATGTATTTAAGTACCTGGTACCTGAACGACAAACGGGCCACTGGCGGTTCCTAGGTAATAGACCACATTATAAAGGACGCGTAAAGTATAAAATCTTGTGAAAATATCTTCTTCAACTTGTTCAAATTGAGTGTTACTACTTACCTCTGTTACTTTTAGCCCCGAGCTCCCCTACATCAATCGGTAGGTCTTAAAAATAACATTGAGTTTTCTATGAACAATTTTTGGTTAAGTGGATATTTTCAGAAATAATCACTCCGAAAGTCTAAAAAATGTGTCAAAATCATAATTACAAAAAATATGGAAAAATCAAGAAGATACAACTTTGAATATTCTTTCCATGAAAATTATTTGAACATTATCAATTAAGGCGTTTTTGAGTCATCTCCAAAAAGCTACGATTATACGCAGACGACGTGCAATATTATTTTTTCCAATAGTACCTACGGAACCCTCAATTATGCGTGGTCTGACACGCACTTGGACGGGTTTTTTAAAGTACGAATCAACCCAGTAGGGTTGATAAGTACTTTCGAATGGCAAAAGGTTCATTTCGCTGCCTATTCGATGGGGTAGGGTTGTCTACGACCTACTCTTGACCTAATACTATGCTATAAAAAAGGAACCCTTTTAAGTTCACCTAATGTAGGTAAAAGACGTGTTAATACGAATTCCTACATTGAGCATGACCGACATGCCGTAGGTCGATTTATTATTTAAAACTTCATTTAACCATAAGCGGTTCATATAACGTTATACATATATGTATTTTTATTGTTTACAGGCCTCTACACTATAATAACTTTTCCGTTTCTCTTCTCATTGATGTTTGGCGACATGGGCCATGGATGTATCATGCTCGCAACTGCCTTGTGGATGGTTATCAAAGAAAAGCAATTTATTGCAGAACGATCCGACAGCGAGATATGGAATATAATGTTTGGTGGTAAATATTTTGCTTACATCTACGAGACCATTTTATGTTGTTCTAAACTTCACATTAAATACATATATATTTAATGTGAAGTTTAGAACAACATGAAATGGTTCTTGTAACTGGTTTAAGCCTACTGATGTGCTGATGGAGGGATCGCACAATTTCGAAACTTATCACATCATGGAAAAAATAGTAACTTTACGTTTCTGGATTAAAATATTCCATTTGCAAAACATAAATTCAGTTTTTTGGTAAAAATCACAACTTCGATAAAAATACTACTAATCATTACATTATATTATTTTTCAAATGGGGTTGTGCATGGGACACATGTCATTTCAAAAATTTAGTGAAGAAGCTACTATTAAACATTTTTTTTTCGATAGCTAAATGTGTGGAAGGAAGCAAGGAAATTGTAATCGGACAAAGGTAGAATGTATATAGTCTAGGAAATATGGATTGAACATTTACCTTTTCCACTTAAATCTTTTTGTAAATATCAAACAAAAGCTAGTTGTAAAAGTGCCACCGTTCTTCAAACAACACAATCAATATTTTTTCAATCCATAAGTAGTAGCCATTTCTGCACCCGAGTGTCGGAGCGACTCATAATTAAGCGTTTGTTTTCACTAGTCAAGGCTATACGACTTTGAAAATAAGTAGTATAATCGCGTGATAAAAAAAATGCACTTTAGTCACTCCGGGTGCCATATTCTAATTTTAAAATGTATAAACAATACATTAACAACACAATCTGTCTTAAACATAACTCCAACACTCAACCAATAATCAACCAATATTGAAGTAGTATTGTAGTTGCAACCTAGTTTATTAATTCGTGGTTGCAACGCAGTAATTTTCAAGTAAATTCCGTCATTTTTGATTCAGACGTGTAGTCGTAAGCTGTATTGTGTTGTTATTGTATTGGATTTGCATTGAAGTTGGATCGTGTCTGTGCGTGTTTTAAAGTTAGAATACGGCCCCGGCTCCCAAGTAAGGATTAGTGTTGTTATGAACAATACGAGTAGATATGGGTGCTCGACTTCTCATTGTCCGGTAAGTGTTTACGCCGAACAAAAGATCGCAAAGTTCTATTTCTCGAACTATAGACTAAAATGACAGTTGAGGCGAGTGACGCGTCCTCATGAAAAGATGAATTATCGAGAGCGTGGAATTGCATATGTAGTAGTATTGTTTGTGTACAGGCATTCTATATTTGAATCCGCACACAAAAAGAGGCACAACACGGTACAACCACTACATATGCAATTCCACGCTCTCGATAATTCAACTATACCTATGGAAACGGCATATCAACGAATAACGCGTGTCGATATTGAAGTACTCGGATCGCACAAAATGGTGGTTATAGTGCTGTAGGTTTTACATACCCCTTTACATTTAAGTAGTAAAAAAACATTGTGTGGTTTTATGAAACCACTTTTTTCCGATAGGTACTATTTATAGGCATTTATTTAACTGAAAATTTTCGTTCTTTTTTCCGATTTAGGGACACCGCACACCTGAGCTGAATTAAGAAAATTCATAGACGAAATGCTTAAATTTGTCTATGGTTGCTTAAATTTGTATGGAGGCCAAGTTTAAGAAACCATAGACAAATTTAAGTACCTATGTAGTCTATGAATTTTCTTAATTCAGATCAAGTGTGTGGTGTCTTTTAAGGATTTTTAAGGTATTAAAATCTTAACTTAATAGGTATTTGGAAAATGGGAATGATAATTGGAATTCAATAGTTGACAAGATATTCAACCATACATTTTAATTTCAATCTGCGTTAGAGTACGAAACATATAAATAGTAGGTGCATAATAAATAGGTACAATCATTCAAGATTATAGATGCATGTTAAAAACTAAGAACATTATTTATCGAACGAGCGGAGCGTAAGCGAAGTGAGTTCTTACAGACACGCCTGCGGGTCGTTTTATAAAACCACACTTGTATTTTAAGGACCCTTATTACGTAACAGTTACATAAACTACTTATATTATATTTTACATATTTGTTGTGTACAGTCACCGCCGTCACCGGCAATAGTATCGTCCTACACGTGGGCCGCAAAAATATGTGATACGCTCTTATTTGTAGGGCCATAACCTGCAACCTTCTCTTATAGGTACTTTCAAATAAATAGTAAATATTGAGTATTATATTTTTCACCCACGAAACCCGTGAAATGATCTTCTTCTTCAGCGAGTATGCGACCACTTTTGGGCATACGCCTCTCCAATTTCCACGCAATATTTTTATATCGTCTTCCCATCTGATCTTTTTGAATGAGCTAGCTCTCTATGCTAGCATTGCTAGGACACGGTGAAATTTTTTTTTAGGGACAATCTTACACAAATCAACCTAATCCCAAACTAAGCAAAACTTGTACTATGGGTACTAGGCGACGATATACATAACTATATAGATAAATATATACTTAGATACATAGAAAACACCCATAACTCAGGAACAAATATTCGTGATAAACACACAAATAAATGCTTTTACCAGGATTTGAACCCGGGACCTCCTCCTTCGTTCGTAGGCATGGTCACTACCGACTGGGCTAGGCGGCCGTTAAATTATGTATAACATGGGGCCATGGACCCATGAATATGTTGTGTACCATACAGCTCAGGATATAACAATCAAGGCTGCCGTGGTCGTCACAAAGTTTTGACGAATCACTAGAATTTAGATTACACTTCGGACACAACATTATTAATTGGGATTAGGTATTCATTATATTTATCTTGAAACTACAGGTATTTTAACATATTTATTTAGTTTGCTAACTACTGAGAAATCCGGACACTTTCCTTAATTTCTATGTACAATAATAGAAGTACATAGGACGATTTTGTAGATTGAGTGTGGAAAGGTAATGTAATCGTAAACATTGCTAAATATTCATGCATTATTGTGTATGACCAGTTTTAAGATGTGGGTTGATATTATCCCATGGCCTTATTAGAGTTTAACTGTGCGGGAGCTATTCTTCCCATGGCCCGGTAAATTGTCTTGTCATGTCATAAGTAAAAACTCATGTAAGTAATAAAACTGTAAAGATCATTAAAATAATGTTTTCAGTGATTGATATACTGTTTCGTAGTAGATTTGGAGTTAAACGTTGACTATGATAACCGATATAAGATGTGGGAGGAATATATCCCTTCGTCTGATCAAGAATATAATAAGACACCATCGGTTATGACAGTTAATTACTTAGCCAGGCGATGGGATCACCGTAACCCACATTTTTATTTCTGGTTTAAAGGAACATCTCCGACTATCGTAAAAACATTTTTTACAAGGCATTTAATACGGTTGTAACTGTATATACAGTACTTATGAGGACACGCTAGTTCTTAGGGGCCTGGTAAAGGGTTAATATTAATATCGTTGGTCCCACCCCTGCAGCTTCTGAGCCGGAAATCCAAAACATGAAAATATACATCATTATACCGGCTATTTCCTGTAATAGGAGCAATAAAGTAAAACGTAGATTCTACTCCTCAAACCAGACAACGTTTGTTCAGCAACTTTTAAAAATAACCTATGGTTTGATTTTTATTTAACTTTAAAGATTATTCGAACAAGCAATGTATTCCAAAATTGATTATGTCTGTAGGGTGACAAGGCGGACAAGCAATGTCAATTGGACGGATTTTAACGTACATTGAAAGTACTATTTAGTTTGTATGAAAAAGAGACAATCTAACAAATACATATTTTTTAAAAGTTGTTGAACAAAAGTTTTATTGTTTGAGGACTAGAATCTACGTTTTAATTTATTGCTCATGTTACAGGAAATACACTGTATATGACGGGCCTATTATTAATGCGTGAATAAAAATGTGTTATCTTCCAGGCCGCTACATAATGCTGCTGATGAGTAGTTTCAGCATTTACGCTGGTTGGATATACAACGATTGTTTTTCGAAGGCCTTTACAATATTTGGGACAGGCTGGAAAACTAAAAAGTCTATATTTGAAGCATCTCAGCAGGAGAGTCATCTTTTGGAACCTTCGGAGTTCGGTCCCACTTACCCTTTTGGAAAGGATCCACTTTGGGAAGTAAATATACTTTTATTATATTTTTCGTTAAATATGTGTTATTGAATACAGAATAATCAGTCCGTGTATATGTCGGCGGCCGGTCGTAAAATCAGGAAGATAGTAATGTTCCTGCGTAATGTTATATAACCATAGTCACATTAAACCAATGTATAGGTAGGTTAGGTTCGTGAGGTTGCTTTAGATTCCCGAAGGGCAAACTGCCCAGGAATAGGAGCCCTGCTATTTCACGATATGCCTAGGAATTTCACGATATGCCCGATCTTACGATAGGCCGCCGACATTATATATTTAAAGTAGCTGTATTTTGTTAAATATACTTCTAAATAGAGAGATACCTACTGTGTTTGTCTAATATTGATGTGATTAAGTGGTTTAGCAGTTATTTGGAAGGTCGTCGGCAGCGTAAGATGATACTCTTCGCGGTGCAACACGCTCGCTGGCGTCCCGCAAGGTGGCTTGTTGTCTCCTCTTCTTTTTTCTATTTTTGTAAATTCGATATCTAGCGGTCTTTTTTTCTTCATTTCATTTATATGCTGATGATCTGCAAATATACTCCCAGTATCTAGCTGCTGACTTACCCTCTCAGATTCTAACCACCAATTCTGACTTGCAACGTATTCACTTCTGGAGTTCTTGCTATGGAATTACAGTGAATCCTATGAAAACCCAAGTAATTATCATAGGTAGCCCTAGGAACATAGCAAAAATAAACTTCGATAGTCTGCCACCTATTATGTTTGACGGAGTTCAGATTCCTAACTTGAGTCAAATTAAGAATCTTGGCGTGATTATGGATCGTACGCTTTCTTGGGTCCCACAACTCAATGAGATTAGCCGTAAGATTATCGCATCCGTTCGTTATCTAAGACGCCTTCGCAACTTCTTGCCACTTGCTACTAAAACTGCACTGGCACAATCTCTTCTGCTTCCCATCTTGGATTATGTCGACATTTATTACTTAGATCTTACTGAAGAGCAATTAAAAAAAACTGGAATGGCTTCAAAACGTATGTAATCGGTTCATTTACGGGCTGGGAAAATTTGATCATGTCTCCAGACCAGCTTCCGTTCGCAACTCAAGTGGTTCGCGATCCGATTTCGTCGTAATATCCATATCCTTTCTCTTCTCTACAGAACTTTGTTTATTCCTAATACTCCTGGCTACCTTAAAGAGCGCTTTAGTTTTTTGTCTTCCGTCAGGTGTTCACAAAAACTCCTTATGCCCCCATCGTCTTCTACTAACTTCTATAATAAATCTTTTAGTTGTCAGGATGTGGAATGCTTTGCCCATTGATATAAGACGTGCTCAATCTCTACCAATTTTTTAAAAGCGTCTAAAAGAGCATTATTTATCTCTTAAGGCCTCTCCCTCTTCGCTTTCCACGTGCAGTGCGCGACCCTTTAGGCTCCAGGGTGTGAGGATGTTCCTCAATCTTAAATTCCTACTGAGGTCATGCGTGCTTTCTTTGTTTTCTTTGTGTTACCTTGTTGTTGTTTTCTCTTGTGCATTGCATATTTGTATAAGTATATGTATTTTTATGCAGTGTATATTAATATTACATATTATATGTAGTATGTTACACGGTATGTATAGTATATTTCCATTTTGCACTGCCCAATAAATTGTTTCTGTTCGCTATTTCGCTATCTGAAGGTTGTCTGGTAGAGATTGCTTATTGTTACCTAATGACTTGAATTCTGTTTCTTTTTTTATATAGTATTTGTTTTTACCTTTTGGTGCACAATAAAGCATTTTATTATTATATTTATACGTTTAATTTGTGCCAAATGGAAATGGAATACAAATATGATCAGCCATTTGAAAGTACTGAAACATTTTCTTGATTATTTTATTATTATGTTAAATGGATGAGTGACTATTACTTTACAGCATCTATATCTGGGAGATTTAAAAGAAGTGCACTATTTTTGAAACAAAAAGTCGCAGCTTTTCCATATAAAAATTATTAATCAGTTTTGTAACGGCCCATAAATAAGGAATGTATGGGAAAATGTGTTACAAAACTGACAAAAAAATCTAGGAACCTTTTTTATTATTTAAATCGATAGTCCTCGTGATTCTGAGTAGAAATAACCCAAAATATGTTAGGTTTTCAGAAAAACGTAATGGTGCACTTTTTTCTGAAAATGCCCATCTACGAGTATATATTACACCGTGAAATTGTAAATACCGTTTGTTTATAATCTAACTAGCGAGATTGTAAACTATCGAAAAATTGTAACGCACTGCTTACAATTTAACGGATTATTTTTTGTTAGATTATTAACTATCGACGAGGAACCGTCATATTGTTAAACGTAAAACCCCTCGCACGTTGATTGGTCGGTTTCCAGAGTCTAGATAGACGCGAAGACGAGCGAAGTGAGTAGGAGTGTGTATGGTTAACTGCGATCAAACAAAGTACGATGCCGAGCGAACGAAGCGAGCGTGCCGCGGCAGCGGCCGGCGAGCTCCAGGATCGACTTTTTTTTAATGACAATTTAGTTTCTTGCTGACACCTGTGTTTGATTGCTAATAGTTAGGGAGGCGAGGTAGCTAAATGGCGTAATTCAACGGCGCCGTCGAGACCTATCAAAATCGAAAGATAAAATAATTTCGAAAAGAAAAGCTCGTATGGCAAAAACCATTTTAGCGGTGGGTTTGGCGTGTACGGTTTTTCAAAAATGTTAAAAAAACAGTTACTTTGGCATTCTCGAGGGCGTCAGATATTCATACTACGTATGCCCCGAGTGCCTCTGATAACAACGGTATACTAATCTGCCGGTTTGCGTGGTGGGGGTAGGCATATAAAGTAGTCGAAAATGCAAAAAAAAAAATTTACTCGAGCGCGTCAGATTTTCGGAAGGGGTGTTAAGTAGGCCCCAAGGAAGCTCCCTTTAAAAAAACTGACGATTTCGGCGTGACGATAAGTTACGATGAATTTTTGAAAATGCAAAAAAAAAAAGTTTTTTTGAAATACTCGAGCGCGTCAGATTTTCATAGGGGAGGTTTATCTCGGTATCCTGAAAGCATATTTTTTTAATCTGACAAAAATGTGGGTTCTCTTAATCTGACCGAAAAAGGTTTAACTTTCAATTCAACAAGTTTTAACTTTGGACAAAAATGTAAAGACACCTTTTTTGTGTAAAATAAAATTACCTTTTTTGTTTATTTCAACTTTTTTTTGTAAAATGTATCGTTCGCGACTTATATGCCGTAACGCGTTCTTAGGAAGACGAAATGGCTCCTCCACACATCCGGTCATGCGGAAACCGGCAGATTTTGTATTTTTAGTAAGTTTTAGATTATATTCTTCAACCAAAATTAAAAAAAATCGCGCTCGAGAATGCCGGATTAACGTTTTTTTTTTACAAGTTCGCGACCCTATAACTCGGCGGCGTCAAGGACTTATCGTCAGATTAGTTAAATTTAGTCTTTAAACACTAAAATCAACCCCCAATATCTTAAACTGACGCGCTGGAGTATTTCAGACTATTTTTTTTTACTAATCTGATCGTCTATCCTAGGCGCGCGTCACTACATATAGAGCTAAATACTTTACAAGGTTGTTCTATTAGGTCTAAGGTATATCTCATATCTTAAACTGCCACGCTCGAGTATTGCCGAAAATTCCCCTATTCGCCTCCCTAACTATAAGTTTATGAACACTTAATGATCTACAAAGAGACCGACTCATTGGTAAAACCAATTGGTTGGCGCTAATTAGCGCGAGAAGCTTTACGTTTGACAATATGACGGTTCCTTGTCGATAGTTTATAATCTAACGAAAAATAATCCGTTAAATTGTAAGTTACGTTACCGTTCACAATCTTTCGATAGTTTACAATATCTCTAGTTAGATTATAAACTAACGGTTTTGACAATTTTACGGTGACATAATACATATAATAATATTTGACCGCGCATCACGTGAAAACGGCTGAACGGATTTTGATGACATTTTGTATTAGTATAGAGATAGGTTGAGTCCCGAGAAAGGTCATAGGATAGTTTTCATCCCGAAAATAAACCCTGGGGGGCTGAAAATGGGGTTGAAAGTTTATATGGAGAATTTTTAGCCACTGAAACGATTTAAATGAAAATTAGTAAGGAAAGCCGACTTAATCATTAAGATGTATGGCTTATAAGTTATAAAATAAATGAGATTAAAAAAAATAGCAATGAGATAATTTGACTCCCGAAAATCAACCCTAGAGCAGATGAAAAGGTGCAAGTTTGTATGGCGAATTATTAACCGCGGAACCGACGATTAAGATGAAACTTGGCACATAGATAATTTGAGCCCCGGGAAAAAATATACGATAGTTTATATCCCGAAAATTAATCCTTTAGGGGGTAAAAATGGGGTTGAAAATATGTACGGGGATTCAATAACTGTTGAACGCTGGAGATAGTTTGAACTCTGGGGTAGGATATAGAATAGTTGATATTCATTCCTTAACGTTAATGAATATCAGAATTCATTCCTTAACGGGGGGTTACTAATTCTACGCAGACGCAGTCGCGGGTAAAAGCTAATTTTATATATTAGTTAATACATCAACATAAACTTTCACATTAATAGTATTTGCATAAAAACAATATCCATGATATAAGAAGACATGTGCAACTCGCAGTCACTGCGTCACAGACACCACTTTAATTCTCAAACTTTAAATTTTGAGGTCTTAACTCAATTCCTGGATGTGGCTTGGTGGATTCTGCATATTCTGCGACTCTGGTGAATCAAAACCTGGTTATGGGCCCTGCAACACTTTGCAGGCCACCATCCACTAAGTTAATAATTTAAGTCTGCATTTTTAACCGACTTCAAAAAAAAGAAGAAGGTTCTCAATTCGACTGTTTTTTTTTATTATTATCATTGTTTGTATGTCTTTCCCGACCACGGAACAATCCTTTGGGAGGCGTATGCGCAGCCGAAGCCAACGCGCAGAGGCCCTTTCGACAATTAAATGAAAAGTGAGGGGTACACTAAGCGGATGCTGCCCCTGCCCGAGTCATGGGACGCACGCAGAGACCGCACCCGCCATGGTGTAAGGACTATTGAGAGTTAATGGAGTCTAAAATGTACTAGGCTATTGGGTGAAAAGTATGGACTAATTACTGGGCTAATGGATGAAGAATCGGACGCCTGCTTAATAAAACGGTCTCCAATTTTATTTCCGGCAGACGGTGACTCGCCCTCGACAAGATGGGCCCCCATAAAAAGCGACATCAAAGATGGCTCAAGGGCAACACCGGTGCGGGGGCTGGGGGTAGAGAAGTGGCATTGGACTTTAAACATATAGCCAACTCGCCACTTAGGTTTCCACATCTACCCTCGAGAACGCAGCTCTAGCGACCCCACTCTGGACGGCCGGCTAAGGCAAGCCAGAGGCAGGGGACCTGTCCCACCAATCCGACAGGGCACCCCAGGGGCACTCGGGTACGCGGAGTCGCTACTCTCCAAGCTCCCCAAAAGCTGCCCTGCGTTGACTGATTGCGCTGGTGGAAACCAGTGTGCGATGGGGTCGTCACATCGATACGCCTTTATTATTATTATTATTATTTAATTTTTTTATTTTTTATTATTTATACATACATACAATCACGCCTATATCCCAAATGGGGTAGGCAGAGATCACGGATTTCCATTTGCTACGATCAATGCAGCAAAACGGCTCTCCGTGAGCCACTTCTCGTCGCCGTGTTTTGTATGTATGTTACTCGATATCTCCGTGAATCGTGAACCGATTTTCAAAATTCTTTTTTTAATCCAACGGATATAACCCCTAGATGGTCCCATTGTCACCAAGTCGGGGTCTGATGATGGGATCCTGGAGAAATCGAGGGAACTCTTCAACTATTATAGGCACAACTATAGTGATTTCACTATTTTTTACAGCAATTCGGCCACTTCCTGTTGAAATAGCGGATCCTAAGTGAAGTCGGTTCTTTTTTTGTTTAAAATTATATTCTAAAAATGTAAAGTTTGAGAATCTGTAATAAACATGACGTAGTGTGTGTCTTCTTATACCATAACTACCATAAGAGTCGACAGGCTTATAATTTTACGTTTTCAGTTAGCGAAGAATAAGATACTGTTTGAAAATTCGCTTAAAATGAAACTTTCCATAATTATTGGAGTAATTCACATGATATTTGGCTTGAGTCTTAGTTTATTTAATGATATGTAAGTATTTAACAATGTCGCGCATGCGTGGCATACTTGCATTTATTTTCAATTTTGATATTTTTATCATGATCACTTGTACCTAAAATATCTATTTATAAAGTAATTGTTTAAATAATTGTGTTTCAGATATTTCAGAGATCATAGATACTTGATCATTCTCGAATTTGTACCACAAATACTGTTTTTGCTGTGCATTTTTTTTTGGTTAGTCATTCTAATCTTCTTCAAGTGGTTCAAATACGGCGGTTTAGCAGGTAAGTTACAAAAAAGTTCAGTTTAAATTTATAAAATTTTGGCGAGATATTAAATTAATATTTGTCTCCTTACGATCGAAATGTTAGGTTAGATAAATTCTTACGTCTAATTATAAAAAACTAAGAAAAAAAAATGTTTCACACGCAAAAAATATTTGGTGTAGTATAGTAGTCAGCCGGCTGGAACCATCTGTTTCATGGAAAAATATATTTTTTTTCGCGTACTAATATTTCTTTTCCTACTGTTTCTTAGTCGCAATACGATACCAATTATGCCTATAAACGGATCACCAGTATTTTTGTTACATCCTGTATTGGTCTAAGAGCTGGCCACGTCAGATATGACACAATAATAAGAGCAATCAAACCTATGTAGTTAGATTGCTTTACCATCTTTGTTGTTAGATCCCCGGGCATCTGGCATCTTTTAATGGGTGGAAGTCAGAGTGACAGACCAACAAAAAATTTCAATTGGAAAAAAATTAAACCAAAATAGGTGAAGACTGCCGAAGTTGTGTCATTTATTTGTTGTGTCATATGTCATATATTTTAAATAATAGAACAGAGTTATTTTAACATAAGAACATACTATGTATTATTGCGGAGACAAAAACAGCAAGCGATTAACTATATATTTATATTTTACATTATTTGTCACTTCTTTCCCCAATAGGAACTTCTGGCTTTGATATAATCTAATTAATTACATAATTTCCCATAATATTGCATTAAACCCAGAACTCTAGGGTTTGTGTTCTTCAAGTTATTTGCATTCTTTGAGCTCCACCACTTTACAGCTGTCCGGCATGTCCGGATCTAGAAATAAGCATAGTATAGCCAAATAACGAAGGGAGTTTCGTCGCTCTCATTATTTTGTCATATCTGACGTGGCCAGCTCTCCGTAGTAGCTGTCTTGCTAACTTTTAGGTTGAATTCAGTGTTAATATGTTGAATAAAAAGATTATAGGTAGTATTTAATAATCGATTAAAGCTCGTTTCCCGCCTGCCGAAGTGATGTTTCTATTTTATTAATCACATCATCCATTTCCAGACGCAGGTGGCGGTTAATGTAAAAAGAGTCCTTTGATTGTCTTTTCAACTAATGTGCCTGCTACAACTTTGCCCACGATACTCAATTTCGTCTGGCTTGAAAAACATGGTTTTCTTCACTATACAGCTATATCTATCAGCTATATTATCTTAATTCTGATAAGGGGCTATTCATAAATTACATCATTTCAAAATGGGGGGGTCTGGACATCGGATGATGGTAACATAACGTAGGAGGGAACGGGGCTATTCGAAGCATAATCATTGGATGATTTTAGAGGGGGGGGGGGGGTCAAAAATCGTGACGTAATTTATGGACAGCCCCTAAGGCGGCTCTCTCAGTTATAATATATGAGTAGCTGTTTGGCGAAGAAAACTGTGAAATTAGCAATGTTCGTTGTTCGCGAAAAACGCTACTGGACGGAATATTTAGTCCCTATGATGGAATTTGCCACATTGACCTTACTTGTGTATTCGTATTGATATGTTGAAAAGTTGTTCTAAATGCTGATTTTTCTGTTAAAGACAACGTGAAGGCGGGAGTAGGTTGCTCCCCCTTGGTTCTAATCCTGTTCATCGACATGGTTCTGGGCTCAACGTCTAAACCCGTCGCCCCAGAGTGCGACGCCTATATGTTCGGCGGACAAAAAATTATACAGCAATCCTTGTTATTAATTGCCATGATCTGTGTACCAATCATGTTGTTCGGTCCACCTTGCTATGCTGCACAAAAAGCTAAAAAGACAAGAATATATTTACTGGTAAAGAAAAAGCAAACTAATATTAATATTTTTAATTATTTAGAGAAAAGGGCGTAAGCTAGGTCAGTATAGAATTTTTATACAGTGTGTGGCCCATAACACGGGCGAAGGATTGAAACGTAGATTCTACTTCTCAAACTGAACAACGTTTGGTCAGCGACTTTTAAAAATAGTTTTATTATTAGTTATTACGATAGTTTCATGCATAAAATGATGAATCTTATTAATTAAAGAAACTGCACATTAAAAGTAATTAAATTGGAAAAAACAAATCCCGTGTTCCTGCGTGCTGTGTTTGCAAGTGATTCAAGTATATTCCCTGTACGGATTCAGGTGAAAAAATAAAATGTATTCGAGCGATAAGACATGAAAACATGACGCCGGAATTTATAGAATGAAAAGAAACGCAACATTGGTGCGTAATATGGCCAATTTGTTGCCATCAAATCTAAACAGAAGGATCTAAAAGCGCACAAAAGGAATACGAAAAGTCGTTATATTTGAGGTTAGCTAGAGACATAAAAATTGTTCTCGGAATCGGTATTTGTGGTTTAATTGCAAGGATTTGCTACCTTCCAAGTTCTACCCTGAAGCATGTACTTAGGAACTCCATGTCAAAAATAATGATAATTAAACAAAACTAACAACATTTCTGAAATGAATTTCGGAAGGCCACCAAACAAAGAAGTCTCAAGTTTTGATTGCAAATAATATCAAAACATTCAAACACAGCACTTGATTTCAGTTTCTCTGCCTATGAATGTAAGTAAATTGACTCATTTTATGCTTGCAATGCCTTTAAACAGTTCTTGATTTTTTTAACTTAAGATAACTCTAACTGTTAGTCTCCTAACAAAAAATTTCAGCCATGAGTTTAAGTGATCGGCACTTAAAGTCCATACATTCGCTCTTGAAACACTGACATGATGCTAAGCAACTGACAGCTGTCAACGGCCAAACATGCAGCACAAAATTTGTTCTAGATGTCACATCTAGTAGGTTCTACCTACATAATAAATCAATGCTGTTAGTGCGCTTTCACATTATCCGATCCGATATCGGATGTAGGACCGATAAATAATGTCGGACGACATCCTACATCCTACATCCGACACCCTGCATCCGATAAATAATGTCGGACGACACGGAGGTCTTATAGACGTTACAATTTATCAGGCCTCTACAGACGACAGCGATATGACGAGGCAACAAAGTGAGATGGAACTATAATAAAGGTACGAGTAGAATGAGACAAAAGTTCTCAAACAATTTGCCTCTCATAATGTCATAATATGTGGTGGGTGGTAAATTTATGCTCAGTCTTATCAAATTATTAAAAGTACTTTTAGTTCAACATTACTTCAATACTTTTTACTAGTACAGTCAGCTGCAGAGAAAAGGACCCCCCTGCATACAAAGTTTGTATGGCAGTGGGGGCCTTTTTCATTGCTACTGACAGTACTGACCGTACCTATGTAAAGCCAATTTGGCGTGAAAACTCTTTGTAAGTATACAGGATGGATTTTCTTTTTGGGTCAGTAAGGGCAGTTACCAGATACCGTGCTGCTACGTGAAAATGGTCTTAGAAGACCTTTCCTCGATTTCAAATTAATGATTCGCGTTTACAAATTTTGGAAAAATCATATACAGGTTGCGAGAAAAAAAGTTTTTGACAAACTTTTTTTGATGCCGTTCAATCCCATTCCTATCCACGATCAAAAGCTTGTATGAGACCAAAAAAAAATTATAAGAGTGAGACCTGGGTCGCATTTTATAAAGTTACAATTTACGATTTCGCTGTTTGCCTCTCTTTCTAGCACACATATTGGATAGAAAGAGAGGCAAACGCGACCCTGGTACCTTTAATAAAAACTATATTGAATAAAATGACGGTTAAAAGCAAAATGAAAGGACGTAAGTGCCGGCGAGTAAAATTACTTACGCAAAATATTCCGTAATTATCGACCTTTTGAACGAATGTATTGTACCGGCCGGCAACTACGGAACCCTACACTGAGCATGGCCCGACATGCTCTTGGCCGGTTTTTTGATATTTTGAATGCTTTGTCTGTAATGTCCTCATACAGTATTATGGACCTTAAACGTAACAGAACTGATTGGCGCGATAAATAAATATAAATCAAATTACTGTAGAAAAAGTTTTCTTTAATATGTCGCTTTTTAGTACTCTACCGTAAGTTGACCTCTAGGAAACTATATAGAAATGGGTCGATAAGCAAAAAAAATAGAATGTAAAAATAAAAGTTTTAATTTTCATACAAAATGTATGAGAAAAGTTTTCCTCGATTTGTGACTTTTCTAGCCAGATTTTTTTTTTGGTCCTATATAAGCTTTTGATCCTGAATAGGAATAGGGTCGACTAGCATTAAAAATAAAGTTTGTCAAATATCCTATAATAACATATTTCTCGCATAATGTATGTTTTGAAAAAAATACCGTAAACGCAAATCTTCATTAATTTGAAACCGAGGGAAGGTCTTCTAAGACCATTTTGCACGGGTCTGGTAGCTGCCCTTACTGACCTAAAAAGAAAATCCATCCTGTATATGCGAAGACAATTATATACTATATTCATGTATGTTATTATTCTTGAACTACCTACACCTACGTTGTTTATTTCTACCGAATTATGTTTACTTCCTTGGCCATTTGTGTATTAAATAAATAAAAAAAAACGTTAAAGAATTTGGAGTTCAATTGTTTCGAGCATTCGAAATTTAAAATCCGCGCTAGCGTCGTCACGCACACTACAGCAAAGCTGTACCTACACATACACGCACACAAACAAAGTTTATCGTCCGACAGCCATCGGGGCTCCGACATGTTATATCTCTATAGGAAGTGCGTCGCCGATATCGGATGTCGGAAGACCCCAAGTAGAAAGGTAGCTGTTAGAGAGTACCTTGTGGCGCAAAGTCCGCCTTTTTTGCGTGAACGCATTATTTTAGTAATAGAGATTAGTTAAATGAATGAAAAAATACAAAAGTACGCATATTTACTTCAGTATAGACCCTTCCGACATCCGATATCGTGTAGGATAATGTGAAAACGCTCTTAGAGTCTAACACAATGACATCAAAAACTAATTCTAATTTCATAACCTAGCAATGATTTTGTTATGTTTATCTATGATTGCAATAGTCTTGGGGACTCGCCAGTGTGCAACACTCGGCTTAAGCAACATGCACATTTTAAATGGTTCACTTTCGGAACACTAATAAGGTTATTATAAGCTTTTATTTTAACTAATAACTATAACTAGGTAGTTATAGTTATTAGTTATTAACATTGTGATCAGTCCCAACAGTGCAATCAATTAACATATTTTTTGTTTTGTTTTAGGTTGTTCTTATCTCATGAGCTCAGCGGTGTTTGTCGAGTAAATGGAGTATGGACTTACTACCTTCTTCCGCCTTCACCTTTACCAGGATATTCTACTGATGAAAAATTAAGACTAACTTCAGTTTTGCTATGATATTTTTTAAATATAGAACTGAGACTGCCTTAACCCATGCCGACATTATCCTACTGATACAATACCAATAATGGCTCCTCCTATATCAGGAAGCATACTAAGCACAAATGTATAAAGTGGAAGTAAATATGATTCAACAATAACGTCTTTTATTTTCGTCTAAGGGGGTGTGAAAAGCAGTATGTGTCACATAGGAGCAAAATTATTTTCACCTTGGCCGTAACACTTGAATCCCTCACTACGCTCAGGAGTCTATTTTAGAATCCATCGCTTCGTTTGGGATTCAATGTGCGCCCTCGCCGTAAATATTTCATTTTGCTCCCTTGTTACACAATCTACTATTACGGTTTGATTTTTAGTACATATTAAAGTTTACCTGAACACGCAATGTACTGAGAAATTGATTATGTCTGTAGGGTGACAAGACTGACAAGCAATGTCAATTAGACGGATTTTAACGTACATTGAAAATATTTATTTCGTATGAAAAAGAGACAATCTAAAAACTACATATTTTTTAAAAGTTGTTGAACAATAGTTTTATTGCTTGAGGAGTACAATCTACGTTTGAATTTTTCGCTCGTGTTTTGGGCCACACACTGTAGAATTATTTGATGTCATATATGTGCCTGTACGTGTACAATAAGTAGTAATAGACGTTTAATGGTGGCGCTGCTGTGGAGTATGCTCTACAGCAGTGTCACAATGTAATAAAGCTGACAACGAAGCAAGTGATAAAGGTATTTTTTAAACTAGTCTAGAATATTATAGACATTATCATTGTATAGATATTTTTCTATATATTTATAAGAACTGTATCGTTTATTATGGGTACAACTTTACTTAGCCGTTTCTTTTTTGTTTTATATTTTTATTTCAATATCACACATGTGTTTAATCAGTGCTTTAATAAGGTACACATTTCGTCATGGGAGCTCGACGTAAAGCATATGGTTTGGACGAAATTTACCCAATCCTCTCGAGTAACAATAACGATTTTGGACAAATACTACAAGCCAATTTGCGGTTTGCAAACAAGACAATATCATACAAAAAAAAATCGTACTATGTAAACAGCAATTACACATGATTTGTATAGCGAAACATCTGGACATAGTCTAAGCATTTTTTTCGTTAAAAAAAAGCTTAGGGTCTGTGCATGGTGGCCTTTTAGAGAATATGGCATGTTACTTACGACAACTCTGACTTTGACATCTAATTAACTATCACGGAGCGTTTCTATCGACCCGCTTTAGCGATGGATCAACGCCATGAATGTCCGTTAGGCTTTGGTTTTTAGCTTATTTTTCTAGCTGTCTCTTTCATTTGGCTTGCATCAAAAATTGAAGGGGTTGCAAAACGTGGGGTGAAAAATCGTATTTTCGTAAAAATAAAAATTCACCACGTTTATTCCGCAGCTGCTCAATTGAACAATCATGAAGAGGACACTGGGACAACATGTTTTGGTAGCCTATTAATCTGTTTTTACTTTAAATCGTACCAAAGAGTCGGTGAAATAGTCTCAAATTCAGCTCGATAGGCTTGTCCAGATTGTATTTGCTATACGGTATTAAAAGCATCATGAAGTCCCTAAAATAAAAAAAATGTCAAACCTTCTTAAATCAGATATTGCTTAAAAATACCCTCAGATCAAACTCTTGGAACATAGTAATACAAAATAATACACATGCTAGCCGTCAGACGAGGTTTTATCTGTACCCATAATTAACGATACAGTCCTTATTCAAAAAAGGTAAGGTGGTTCTGCTGTGGAGCATGACGTAAAATATCGTCTCACCTTATTTAAATAGGACACCAAGTTTTTTAATAAAATCGAAGCCGTTAAGAACTAAGTAATAATGTAGAGATGGTTGGTAATTAAATAACAATTTCACAAAAATCGTTTCATTAGTCATTGCACCAGTTTTGCTGAAAAATTTACGGACACTATTATTATTAGATTTTTTCCACTTCAGCATTTTTTTAAAGTTACACTTCATTGCTAAAAAATATGTGAAACAATTAAACAAGCAAAAAAAAAAACAATTCCTGGATACAATTCAAATCTTTTAAACTAAACATAACACTTAAAAAAACACCAAACCGAATGCAGAACCTCCTTCTTCTATAGAATTGAAGCCGGTTAAAAGTGAATCTAACCTAAATTAATCTAACAAACTAAAACTTAATCAAATTAAAAAATCACCTCTTGGCTTGGCAAGTCCCGCCCATGCTGGCATCATAACCTTAATGAATTGCAATACTAATGCGCTGAGCGAGCAAGCTGCCAGCTTTACGGTCCCCGGTGGCATCCACCAACCTCTTAGACAAGGCCCCAAAGAAGGTGCGGGCACTGGGACCCCACGGGCCAAGCGTTTCAACACCGAAACTAATTACAAATACCTACAGGGCTGTTTTTCCAATAACTAGCCATATTGTGAGAGGTGATTACTTGATTAGGTAAGTCATACTGAACAACTATTTCCATGGGACTAACCCCGACAAACCCTAAAAAAGACTTTGGCCTCCCCATAGAAAATGTCGCCATCGGATAGGCTGAAATGTACGCAACAACCATTTTTTTTGAGTTCGGAATTGGTCCTATAGTAAAAGTTGGTCAGTATGGCCTATCAAATCACCTAGCATAATATGGCTAGTTATTGAAAAATCACCCTATATGTAAAAAACAAATATTTTGTTTATATATCTCTCGGCGGCGGCTGATCGTAAAATCAGGCACATCGTAATGTTACTGTATAATGTTTTAACGATAGTAGTAGTGTGTAGTTAGGTAGGTTAGGTCCGTTAGGATGCTTCAGATGCCCGAAGGGCAAACTGTCCAGAAATAGGCGCCCCCCGCAGCGGGGCTCCGTCAACTCAGGCAAATAAGATTCTAAGATTTTCACGTTTCACGATATGCCTAGGAATTTCACGATATACCAGATCTTACGACCGGCCGCCGACATATCCATCATATTTTAAATTTTCAGCAACACAAACCGAGAGCAGACACGGATCCATTGGCGTATGCGGAGTGGGAGCACAAAATGGAGCATGCGTCCGAAACTTTCGGTGAACTCATGATACACCAGGGCGTGGAGACCATCGAGTTCGTGCTCAGTACTGTCTCGCACACTGCGTCATACTTGCGGCTGTGGGCGCTGTCGCTCGCGCATGCGCGTTAGTACCTATGAGAACTACAGTACAGTCGCCATCGGATATATCGCAGCGGCCAAGATGGTCACAAATATCTGAACAACGTCTCTCTTGTCAAGGCGATAAATTGTATGATAAGATATTTTTGAGTATTGGCTGCTCCCATATATTATATGGCGACTATTTATGTTTTTTGTACGAGCATGTATATAGGTAGAGTACCTAAACAATTTAGGTTATCTTGTAGATTGCATATTAGTCATTTTATATAAATATAATATGAATACTGCAATCTGCCGTGGGGTGCCCGGCCTTAGAATTGTCCTCCACCATATCGTTCCGTGGTTACAGTAGGAGTCTGCTAAGGGAATATACCGGGAGACGGGCACCAGCATCTTCCGAAAGCCTAAACTACAATAAACCAAAAAAAACTGCGCGCGCCACCCCGCCTGCCAAGCGTGGCGCGTATGGCAAACCCCCCCCTTAATGGGGAGGCCTACGTTCAGCAGTGGACGTCTTATGGCTGATGATGAATACTGCAATGAAATAATATAAATCAATAAGAGACTTAGCATATTAGTAAAAAGCTCTAATAAAAGCCTATGCCTACATCATAGCTTAAGTTCATTGTCCTATTCTAAGATGTGCAATAAAGACGTTTTTACTTTTACTTTACCTACAACAAGGACTTATTAACATTTTAATATCATAAATCCCTACGACATTTTAATTCCCGCCACTATAGTTATGTCATAACCCTTTCAATTCATTGGAATATACCAAGTTCATTTCTTGTTGCAGAATTATCAGAAATGCTTTGGGTGATGATTTTCTCAAAAATGGCTCTTTCGGATCACACTTTATTTGGGTCTATAAAAATTGTAGGAGTATTTATTGTTTGGGCGGTATTTACAGTAAACATTCTCGTCCTAATGGAAGGGCTATCTGCGTTCCTACATACGTTGCGTTTGCATTGGTAAGTGTAGTAAAACCGTAATGTACAATCAGCGGCAGAAGTAGCTAAGCGGATGGGGTGTTTAAAATTACCTTCACACGATCTTATTCTCTCGACAATTAAGTCGTGTCAGCTCATTTTGAATACCCGCTTAGCTACTTCTGCTGCTGTCTGTACGACTTACTGAAATGAAATAAAGTGAAAATGAAATGAAAATGAAAAGCATTTTTGATGGCGTTGTTGCAAATATTGAGCACTAGCTTTTGCCCGCGACTTCGTCTGCGTGGAATTAGTAATCCCCCGTTAATTAATGAATTCTGGATATCAACTATTCTACATCCTTCCCCAGAGCTCAAACTATCTCCAGCATTCAACGGTTATTGATTCCCCATACAAACTTTCAACCCCGTTTTTACCCCCTAAAGGGTTGATTTACTTCCAACCCCCTTTTCACCTCCTCCAGGGGAAAACTATCCTATGTCGTTTCCCGGGATTCAAATTATCTCCATACTAATTTTCATCTGAATCGGTTCAGCGGTTAAAAATTCTCCATACAAACTTTCAACCCCACTTTCACCCCTTCCAGGGTTGATTTTCGAGATAAATACTATACTTTGTCCTTTCCCGGGACTCAAACTACCTCTATACAAAATTTCATCACAATCCGTTCAGCCGTTTTCACGAAATGCGCGGTCAAATAAACAGACAAACAGATAAACAGATAAACAGACAAAAATTCTAAAAACTGTTGGAACGTGTTCTATTATCGATTCTAAGTACCCCCAGCCAACTTATTTTCGAATATCTTCCATGTACAGACGTTCAACCCTCTTCAGCTTTATTATATGTATAGATAGTTCATAGTAGTTGACTTATCGCAGAACGTTTAGTTAGCATACCAACGTTTACCAATTATTGTTTCGCATAGTTTAATTTGGCCGTATTTTCAATTTGCATAGGTTAGGTTAGTATGCCGAATAAAAGTATGCGAAAAATAGTTACGCAGAAGGATATTATGCCATGTGATGATTTTGCTAAATGAAACTATGGGAAACTTGTTAGGGAAGTTATAATTTGCCATAATATAATTTTCGGCCAAGTAAACCGTAGGTACGGTCGACCAAATGGTCTACCAGTTTTGACAAAAGTTTCTGCGAGATCTAACGATCGCTAAGCTTGACATTTCTAACGGAGTTTAAAACATGCACGACCTTGTTGTCTCATGACGTTCAAACGAACCTCAACCGTAGGGGGTAAACCACATTTTTGGTCGACTGTACTATTACTACTATCAGCTGCATAATTGCATCCCCAATTAATGAATGAATTAGTTCTGTGGGTCTGTATTTATGCAACTATAGTACTCACAGTGGCGGTGTGAAGATATTATAGTACTAGAGCCCACGACCAAAACCATGTCTCATAGCAATACGGCAAAAACCCTATAAAATCGTTACATTATATGATTCTGAACCCGACTATTTAGGTGTGTAGTGTAGTAACGGTCGAAAGTGTAGCAACTGCGTGGGAGGCCATTTCTGCTGTGTCAATAAAAAAAACCGGCCAAGTGCGAGTCGGACTCGCGCACCGAGGGTTCCGTAAAAACCTAAAACAATTGCTATTTCTTATGATTGCTACAGCAGAAAGATATTATAGAGCTGAGTATATGATATGAATTTCAATTCAATACCTCTACGCGTTTACGAGGAAACAGGTAGTAAGTTTAAAATTAAAAAAAATATTTTAAGTACTATTTTACTAAAAATGTCTACTTTTCGTAAATTTTCCTTTGTCTTCGCTATATAAAGTTTCTTCGTGCCAAGTTTCAAGTTTCTGAGTTTACGGGAAGTACCCTTTAGGTTTTGAGTTTCTTGCGAGTACTCATCTCCAAAACATGCAACTTAAATTGCTATTTCTTTTGATTGCGTTGACATGAAAGTTTGTTTTTGCCACAGTTGAAAGGTATTACAGACCTGAGTATTTGATATGAATTTCAATTTAATACCTTTACGCGTTTACGAAGAAGAAGGTAGTAAGTTTAAAATTTAAAAAAATATTTTTTGTATGATTCTGCTAAAAATGTCTACTTTTTATAATTTTTCCTTCGTCTGTGCTATATGACGTTGCTTCGTGCCAAGTTTAAAGATTCTGAGCTTGCGGGAAGTACCCTTTAGGTTTTGAGTATCTCGCGAGTACTCAGTTTCAAAATATGCAACTTAAATTGCTATTTATTTGGATTGCGTTGACATGAAAGTTTGTTTTTGCCACAGCTGAAAGGTATTACAGACCTGAGTATTTGATATGAATTTCAATTTAATACCTTTACGCGTTTACGAAGAAGAAGGTAGTAAGTTTAAAAGTTTAAAAAATATTTTTTGTATGATTCTACTAAAAATGTCTACTTTTTATAATTTTTCCTTTGTCTGTGCTTTATGAAGTTTCTACATGCCAAGTTTCAAGTTTCTGAGTTTACGGGAAGTACCCTTTAGGTTTTGAGTTTCTTGCGAGTACTCAGTTTCAAAATATGCAACTTAAATTGCTATTTCTTTTGATTGCGTTGACTTAAAGATTTGATTTTGCTACATCTGAAAAGTCCCATAGCCCTGAGTATTTGACATGAATTTCAACTTAATAACTTTACGCGTTTACGAGGAAAAAGGTAGTAAGTTTAAAATTTTAAATATATATTTTTGTATGATTTTACTAAAAATGTCTACTTTTTATAATTTTTCCTTTGTCTATGCTATATGACGTTGCTTCGTGCCAAATTTCAAGTTTCTGAGTTCATGGGAAGTACCCCGTAGGTTTTGCGAGTGCCGAAAACTCTAAAATTTGCAGCATAAACGACTGTATCTTTTGATTGCGTTGGCTTTTAAGTTTGATTTTTTCACAGCTTCAAGGGACAATAGACCTAAGTATTCGGTATAAATTTCAGCTTGATACCTCCACGCGTTCCTGAGAAAAATGGTCTTGACAGACAGACAGACAGACAGACAGACAGACAGACAGACAGACAGACAGACAGACAGACAGACAGACAGACAGACAGACAGACGGACAACAAAGTGATCCTATAAGGGTTCCGTTTTTTTCCTTTTGAGGTACGGAACACTAATATAAGGGTTCCGTTTTTTTCCTTTTGAGGTACGGAACCCTAAAAAGGCAGTCGGTATTATAGCAATACGTCTGATATTGAAAATAAAACATAGATTTTATGATTGTATTACGAAAAAGTTTTTTCAGATATTTTGCGCGTAACATATAGCCTGAGCGCATTATTGAAAATTTCAACAAATTTAGCCTACCTGTATCATAGCAATACGGATAATTTTTATTTTTATTTTTCGTATTGCTGCCAGGATTACCAAAAACCTGTTTTCAGACACTTTAAGTGTAGCATATATTCCCAAAAACGAAAATAACGTTTCGGAGTCGCCTGCTGGCCGACGCCTCAGCGCTTGTTACAGTTGTTACGCTCCTGCGGCGGGTACGGCTTTTCGCGTGTTACGCTCCTGGAGTTCGATTTTTGAATCTCACCGGTGACTTTTTTGTATGCAGCCGATGACTATTTAGTACGAAATAAGTCACCCGATGAGATTCAAAAATCGAACTCCTGCCCCTTTCTTACTATTATACAGCTCACTCGGCAGCTGCTCCAAACGTTGGAACGACGCTCACTTAGTTCAGTGGCGTGCCCAGGGTTTTGAAATAGGGCAGTATTATAAATTGATATCTGAGTATCGAAAAGTTGTCTGATAAAGAAGGTGCTACACTTAATTTGTCTGATATAAATTTTTTGCACATGTGGACAACTTATTTTAAAATAAATAAATAATAAAAATTCTTTATTTCGGATAACCATAGGATCCATAGAGTGTTAGTAACATACAAACAAAATCTTAATCTAGTGTTAATTTAATACAATTTAAAACATTTACATTACATTTACAATTTTATCATGTCCAAAAATTTTCAGACATATTGCTATGATACCGATCGGTAAAACTTGTTAACATTTTCAAAACGGTCTCAAAATTTAATGCGTTCACATTTTCGTTTGAAAATTGTTTTGTTCGCATCAAATAACCAAAATTTACTAATATAAAAGATTTTCAGACGTATTGCTATCAGACATTCTTTTGTCTCATTTTTAATTTTTTTAAGTGATTTTACGGGTTTGCGCTATACCACTAACGTCTGAAAAATATGTTTCCGGTATCTCAGAACTATCATTCAACCACAGTCTGCATATCAGACATATTGCTATGATGCAGTTCGGTAAAATTCTTTGACAATTTTGAAAATTCGGTCAAATCAAACGCCACGCGGAAAATGTCTGATATTGGTATTTTCGAGTTCAGGATAATCGTATCTATGTATCGATTTGATGCGGTTTTGGCCGTATTGCTATGAGACAAAAATTTTGGTCGTGGGCTCTCGTACTATTACGAAGTAAGATCGGATGGGATATTTGTAATCGTGGGGTAACTGCAACTATGTTGAAATACTGTAACATATATAGATAATAATACCTAATAATAATTACCAGAATTCGTGTGCTTTGCTAGCTAGTAGTAGGGTAGGTAGCCCATGATACTAAATTTGCAGTTAGGCACTCGAGCGTCGTGGGGACCTATTGGTGAATTTTATTTACTTACATGCAGTTAGTAACAGTGGTCGTCTATATCTCTATAGTCTCTGGTTTAACTAATCATCCGTCTTACTAATGTAATCACTTCGGCTAATCATGATTGACACTAAAATTCGATATGATTTACTCATGTCGGCGCTCAATCAGATTGGAAAACTCTTGATTGAAATCGTAACATATTCAAATGATTAAGAATAATGTTCTCATTTTTAACTTTAGTTTCAATCACAAAAAAAATTGCCCGACTCTACTTTAAAATTGTGAAACAAAATTAAAAGATTTGTTCACTGCATAAAATCACAATCCGAAATAATGTTGCATCTGTCCCACGGTTACAAATACCCCGCCTGACCTTACGCCGCATCTGAAGGCGTCACACACAAATTTGTTGTAAAACATAATTCACGTATTGCAGGGTGGAGTTTATGAGCAAGTTTTTCATAGGCACTGGTATTATGTTCAAACCGTTTTCCTTCGAAGCATTATTCGCAGATTCTGGTAAAGAAAAAGTTGAAGTGTGCCCTCCTACCAGAGTTTTTGAATATTAACATATTTTTTATTTTAACGAAATAACTTAAATACGATACGATAAATGTTTATCCAATTTGTTTATTTATTGACAATGTGGTATCATTTAATTTCCTGATGTGAACATTATTTAATTTTACTTTTTATTAAATAAATGTAGGTATTCAGATTAAGTACCTTTCTGTGGTTTTATTTTACTTTTGTGTTCAAACGTAGGTACTTCCTTAACCTTTTGACCGCTATACGTCAAATATTGGACTTTAAATTTTGTACTCTGTCATAATTGATGAAGGTGTCATTCAGGTTGTCACTTTGTCTCAAATATCAAACGATAAGTAAATTGTTTGCGATTTGTAAATTGAGTTTTACACTTATGACAAACGTTTCAATTGAGGGACCACCTTTAGTCGAAAGTAGTCATTTACAGCAGTTATACATTTTAAGTAGTTTATTAGATATGGATACCTGTCATGCACGACTGAGGGTCCACCTTTAACTGAACGTAACTTTTGAGTAACGACTTTTACAAATTATTGGTTGAATTTACAATGGTTTGAGAACTTTTACTAAAGACTGGTAAGCTTAAAAGCTCAAAATTCCAACTTGGACCCTCAATGGGCTGAGAATCGAAATTTTGACATCTGCCTCTCTATCGCTCGAATATGTAAGTGACAGAGAACCAGGCAACGATATTTTTTTTTCTTGTTTCGCGGTAGACCCTCCTTTTGTGGTAGTGCCGCCCCCTACGCAGAGTTTTGCGTATTATTCCCTATTACAAAAAATAATTAAACGATAATCAACCTTGTCATGTTACCAGTACGGTTCATTATGGCTATGAACTTGTATTAGCACTTAGTGAGTTTTTGTTGTCAGTCTACGATATAATATCGTATTATGATATAACTGATATAAGGCTTTCAACCAAGCACAATCAAGTAAAAAGTACCGCTTTGAAATACACCCAAGCGCCCTATATAAAAATATATAGCGAGATGTAAGTACATTTTTTTCTAAAATATCTAAGTATTTTCGGGCTACAGATTACAGCTAAGATTCCACTACAAAGTGGATGATTAATCTCAAATGATTACCTTAAGGAATTAATTTTCATTCTTTAGTCGTCACTGTTTTAGTATATTTTCATTTTGGTTCACGCAGATAAATGTTTGAGCCTTTATTGCTGTCTACTCTCAATTCTTTGAATAAATAGCGTTAATTTATCACATCTAAATTATAATGTATAAAAAAATTAAACACATAGCATGGTAATTTCATTGACGAAAAGAAGTAATGAAAATATAAAAAACGGCCAAGTGCAATTTGTCCTTTATCTGTGATAAGACGTTGCCTCGTACCAAATTTCAAGAGTACCTTGTAGGTTTTGATTCCCTTGTGAGTGTCGAAAATTTGCGTAAATTTACGGCATAAACGGTTATATCCATTGATTGCGTTGGTTTAAAAGTTTGATTTTTTCACAGCTCCAAGGGACAGTAGACTTGAGTATTTAATATAAATTCCAGCTTGATACCTCCACACGTTCCTGAGAAAAAGGGTCTTGACAGACAGACACACGGACAAAAAATAAGGGTTCCGTTTTTACCCTTTCGAGGTACGGAACCCTAAAAATACATTGTTTCCTCAGCTAAAATATCAAAGTAGGATACTTAGTTGATTCAATGAGGGTTTCTTGAATCGATATTTTCACCAGGTGGCAACACCGTGGCGAGAGTTCCAGCTGTCATTATCATTATCCACCAATCATGTTTAATCATTTTTTTTTTAAGTGGATTTTGACAGCTGCTGTCAAAAAGATCTTTCGTCACAGTGCTACCTGGAATTCCGGAACTCATGGTCCTTTTATAGATCAAAACTACTTGGTTTATTTATTTTATTATTTATTAGTTATGTGATATTTATAACTTATAAAAGTGGTAAGTTTTTAAATAATAGTACCTATCTACTACTAGTACAGTCAGCAGCAGAAGTAGCTAAGCGGGTAGGGTATCCAAAATGACCTACACAATGCTCTTATTCCCTTAACAATAAAGTCGTGTCCAGTAGCTCATTAACACACCCTACCTGCTTAGCTACTGACTGTACCTACTATAAGTTATGTTGTGAAATTGTAAATGAATTTTAAAATTTGGAGTGTAATTTTAAATAACGCGTTAACGATTGACATTTAGTACCAAAGCAAAGGTATTGGTTTCAGAAATACTGCTACAGACATACTACTTTAGTTATAACAAATTACGGTGTATTGAGCAATTCAACTCGGTATATTTCAGTTAGCAGATATTTGCTGGTGGCTAGTGGCGGTGACTACAGGTTATGCTACTGGCGTAGAACTGCCCTCTTCATCTTCCTTTGTTTCTTCTTCGATGAACACCAGCGGTTCGGTCACACTTTCTTTGCTGAATTCTTCCTCTCGCGGCAGATAGATGCCGAATCGATCCTGTCCAATCATAATCATGGCGTTATATAGATTGTTGAGTTGTCACACACGAGCGCAATGCCGGCTTGGTGTGAGCGGGGCACCCCCCTCATGTCCGAATGTAAGCTTCATGTTGGCACAACGGACTCGCGCCGCGCTTACGCCTCGCCGACGTCGCCCTCGAGTACCAAGCAGCATAAGACACTCATTTTTTTGGGCAGTCGTATAACAATAGTAGGTATGACGCATGTTGTTGTCTAGGCACTAACCTTTGGGTATCTGTTGTAATGGAACTGTGGGTGACATACACACGGACGAGGTGGTGGAAACTTGTAGCTTTCGTGTGAGGAAATCTCGCTCTTGGGAGTTGGGGGGGTCTCGTAACCTATCAATATAATATTCTTGTTATAAACGAACTACTCCAGTGATAACTATTTAAAAGTAGCATGAATCTTGGGTAGTATAGTATAGTAGGGTTTATGTTCCTATATCTTTATTGTTCTGTGATAAAATGTAACGATGTTTCCGTTTAAAATTTAGAAAATGGCTAGAAAACCCAATAGATATGACAATATTGTGAAGTTGCCAAAAAGTCATAGGTAGATATAATAGGTTTATTGATCGATTTTTGTATTTTTTGATCGGTATCATATTAACAAAATAACAAAAGAAGAAATGCTTTTGTATCAATAGCGACTGTGGGGACAGTAATTTTTAAAGTAAATTAAGTAAGAATTTATATAATCATTACTATTTCCTTAGATGTCCGGTAGGACAGGTAAGTAGGTATACTTACCTACCTATTTACTAAACGTTTTGCCATAACGGAAGTATATATCTAATATAATAATTATAACTATGCCCATCGCATCCGCCCGAGTAAGACAGCATTTAAAGTTTGGAATTTCCACTCATATTACTACAACAGAGAACACGATTAAACTTTCCAAGATATAAGATGTAAGTGAAGCATGATGGCTGTTAGGGCCAGGCGGGGTATTTCCATTGCTTACCTATATATAAACGTAAGGTAAGGTATAATTTGGAGAACCCTCTTCGACCAAAAAGTGAGACCGAAAAGGAAAGGGCCTACATTTAGTTTGATTGCGCGAGTAATCATTATTTCAAAATAGCTAACATGACAACAAGTAAAAAATATTATAACGGTTCAGTCACTAATAATTTTTCGTTTTTTTTTACCAAAATTACGTAAGTGACCAGTTATATATATGACACCGTAAAATTGTAAATACCGTTAGTGTATAATCTAACTAGCGAGATTGTAAACTATCGAAAAATTGTGAACCGTTACGTACTGTTTACAATTTAACGGATTATTTTTCGTTAGATTATAAACTATCGACTAGGAACCGTTATATAGCCGTCAAACGTAAAGCCCTTCGCACGCTGATTGGTCGGTTTTCAGAGCCTAGATAGGTGCGACAAGGAGCGAAGCGAGGAGGAGTGTGATAGGGCAACCGCGAACAAACTACGCGCGACGCCGAGCGAGCGAAGCGAGCGTGCCGCGGCAGCGGCCGGCGAGCGCCAGAACCGACTTTTTTTCATAGCGCTTTAGTTTCTCACTGACACCTGTGTTTGATTGCTAAGTTTATAAATACTTAACGACTTAACGACCTACTGTAAAACCGACCGTCGCACCTAACTAGGCTCTGCAAACCGACCAATCAGCGTGCGAGGGGCTTTACGTTTGACAATATCACGGTTCCTCGTCGATAGTTTATAATCTAAGGAAAAATAATCCGTTAAATTGTAAGCAGCACGTTACGGTTCACAATCTTTCGATAGTTTACAATCTCTCTAGTTAGATTATAAACTAACGATTTTGACCATTTTTCGGTGACATATATATATTTTTAAATTTTCAACAAGTCATTATGGCAATATATATTGTAACGCGTCCGAGTAAGACACCACCCCCTACTATATACCGTAACTCATGAACAAATGATCGACAATTTGTTGGTAAAGCCTAACAAGTTCCTTTTTAGCCCTCGCCATGTTGCGGATTTTCGATGGAACTAATTTATTTTAATGGCAATGTTTTTTTTTGATAACTGATAGATAGATTTTGCAATCAACAATTTTTTTAAATACATTAAAATACTTGCGACAGAAAAGGATGATGGATTCAGTAGCATTCCATTATAGTCTAGTTCCATTTTTCAAAAAATCCATGTCGAGAAGCAAACGATATTACTTTTGGGCAACCGGGCTTTTTACCTGATTTAGACCCTGCTGTATCTGAATCGCCGGTTGCCTTCAAAGAAAATTTGTCCGGAAGTGAGATATTCAAGATGGCGGCCAAAAAAATTACCCATTTTTTACTTTTTCTTAAATAAACTCGTAAACCGTGTCCCCTATCAAAATATGTTCTTTTACTTAAATAATTCACATAAAATTCTCTATAAAAAAGGTTCTATACAGTTTTTTGCTGGGATCAAAGTTTAATGAGATATCGAGGGTATAAGATAGACCTTAAATATATAGACTAATTACTCTTTTCCCGCGTCTTCTCATTTATGAAACACCTTAGTGAAATCTTGTAGCAAATATAAATTTAACGTACATACTTTTTTACGTCTACAGTGAGCAACAATTCCATACAAAGTTTCACCCCCCTTTTCACCCTTTCAAAAGATGATTTCTGAGATAAAAACTATTTCATGTCCTTTTCCATAACTCAAACTATCATCATGCCAAATTTAAACTAAATCGGTTCAGCGGTTTAAGCGTGAAGAGGTAACAGACACACTAACTGTTTAAAGATAAATTATATTTTAAATACTCTGGTTGAGGCTGCTAGGGGTTGTGTGGTATCATTTCCGTATAAAACAGACATGCACAATTCATTTTTGATAGAAAAAAATATAAATCTATATTTAAAAAAAGTTCTGCGAAGAGGGAAAACTCTCAAATCACATCAGAGGGGATTTTGACGTGAACGTCCAAAAATTTTACGGACCTCCAACAGTAACAAATATTCATCGTGGGGCACTTTATCCATGGTCAAAAATTTAAAACTTTTTCTCAATGCGCACAATTTTTTCATACTAATATTATAAATGCGAAAGTGTGTCTGTTACCTCTTCACGCTTAAACCGCTGAACCGATTTAGATGAAATTTGGTGTGATGATAGTTTGAGTTATGGAAAAGGCCATAAAATAGTTTTTATCCCTGAAATCATCTTTTGAAGGGTTGAAAAGGGGGGTGAAACTTTGTATGCAATTGTTGCTCACTGTAGACGTAAAAAAGTATATACGTTAAATTTATATTTGCTATAAGATTTCACTAAGGTGTTTCATAAATTTATTATGGCGAATGTTAATCCCACGCAGACAAAGTCGCGGGAAAAAGCTAATTAGTCTATATGTTTAATGGCTGTCTTATACCCTCGATATCTCATTAAACTTTGATCCCAGCAAAAAACTGTATAGAACCCTTTTAATAGAAAATTTTATGTGGATTACTTAAGTAGAAGAACATTTTTTGGTAGGCGTCACGGTTTACGATTTATTTAAGAAACAGTAAAAAATGGGTATTTTTTTGGCCGCCATCTTGAATATCTCACTTCCGGTCAAATTTTCTTTGAAGGCAACCGGCAATTCGGATACAGCTAAGTCTAAACCAGGTAAAAAGCCCGGTTGCCCAAAAGTAATATCGTTTGCCTGTCGCATCGAAAAGGAGAGCGATTTTGAAATTTTGTGCCCTGTCTATTAAACAATGTTGTGAAATTAGTTGACATGACGGCCCGTCATTGACGGGTACCTACTGATATTCATAGTGCGGTTGTAATAAACTGGTTAGTTTGGTACTAAACATACTTCTACAATTCACAAGTACATAATTATATATCTCACTCGCTCTTGCACGATGCCAATACACACTGTCCCGAATATTCATGACGTACACGTATTGTTTCTTATGTTAAGCTGTTTGTAGCGACACTATATCAGGGCTAAAATAGTACATTACTACAGAGGCTGGGAAATAATATATTTCAAAAAAAAATAAAAAATAAAAAAAAAATGCAAAAAAATAACATTTTTTTTTGCAAAAAAAAAATCCAAAAAAAATCCAAAAAATTTTTTTAAAAATAAAACCAAAAAAAAAATGTCTAAAACAATTCTTCTAAAAAAAAATTCCAAAAAAAAGCAAAAAAAATAGTAAAAAATTATATTATGATGATTTTTGTTTTTTTTAATATGCATAAGTAGTGGCAGAATGTCAAATGAACCAAAAAGTAAATATCGCTTATAACCTTAAATGGCTGAATGCCATGATCCTGTGCCACAAACATATGTGGAATGGAAATTAAAAAAAAAATAGTTCCCGGCCTAGGCCTTCAATTTTATATGAAAATCGTTACCTGTTCTCTGGAGTTGATCCGCCCTAAACGTGATACTTTGAAGCCTATTATGACGTACATAACGAAGACATTTCATTGCATGTTTGAGAAAAGAAACTTGTCAGGCTTTACGATTCAGTATATAAAATTTAGGTTAAAATTATATTATCGTCATGCCAAGCTCATTTCGAAAACTTTTCTCGCTAATTTCTGTTCATCTTACTTACCATGGTAAGTACACACACACAGCAACACCCGTAACTAACCGTTTGTATAATCCCTATTGCATCTGCATAAGGTCTAGTTACGGGTGTTGCTGTTGGTACATGATGAGTTAGAGTATGCTTATTTAATAAGCTACAGAAATTAATAACAACAATAATTTCTGTCATATTTACCTTGACTGTAGGCAAGGCACCTTACCTTTAAAATTATGTAAGCGACGTAATGACCTCTTCAACTTCTTTCTCATTCTCTTCTCCCAGGCTATTTCAGCAGCTGAAAAGATAAACAAAGGTAATTCACAATTCAGAGATAGTTGGTGTCGATAAACCAAGTTCTCTACTTGGATTTATTTTAATAATTAATTTTTACTAAACGCAATGATAGGCGTCAACCAGCATACAAGGCCTTCTTAGATTGAAAGCCTGAACAGAAATATATGACCATGCACCCTGTTTCGGAATTTCATTGGAACTAAATTTTTCATACTAAACTGAACTGTCACCTTGACTCTTGACAATGGTCATATTCGCTATGTGCGAAGTGCATGGTGGGGGTAACGTGAACGATCGCAGCGCACAATGTAACAAGAAATTGGGCTCTTGTCAATATCACATTTCAAAATATTTGACATCACCCGTAGGGCCAACTGTCAAAATAGTGAGTCAGCCAGTGACATTTCATATAAGCAAGGAGTATATGCCATTAATAAAAAAGAAAAAACCCTTTCACCCCCTGCTCAAGAGATGGCGCCACACTCATGCACACAGCCAATACTCATATATTTCTGGTTAGGCTTCACTATGCCAGAATGCATGCTACTAAGCATTTTACACAATTTAAAGTACATATTTTATAATAAATTATTTTACCAATCCGTTCTTTTTCTAAAATATCCATTTCAAACATTCTGTAAGCACGGAAGAATAGTTCCGCAATATCAACTTTAATCTCGGTGACCGGTATTTCCATGGCTTCCTCAACAACCTTGGTAAGCTCCACGTAGGCAGTGTCGTAGAGAAGCGCCCCTTCGGTCACGCGACTGAAGATGGCCTTGTCTATGGTGTTTGTGACCATCTTCAGCATAACCTCGGACATCGTTGGGGGCGGTGTAGGTATTGGCTCTGCAGTGAAGAAAAAACCGTAACAGCTTTTGTGCTAAGTTTATATTCACGAAGTTACTATTTTAGGAACAGTTATTAAACCTAGCTAGTTTAAAGATAAAGCTTACGCTCACGCTCTGGAGTAGAAAATTGACTTCTTTTTAAATGTTTTATGCGTAAATAAACACCTACTAGAATCCTCAATTATGAACAAAACATGAATTATATTTAACTCTTGTATGAATAGGTACTGGTTTTTCCTACCATTCATACCAACTACATTTATTTAAAATATAAATACACTTTGTATTTTATTTCTGTTACTACTTGAGTATATAATAATCTTGGCATAACTTTCTATTTATTTAAAACCGTATTAAGTTCATTTCAAGCTAATTCTACTGCTTAACTATATCAAATAATGACGTTTTGACAGTTAAGTTATAGAGTCAGCAGTAAAATTAGCTTGAAGAGACTTAATACGCTCTTAAATAAATAGATAATCGTGCCAAGGTTATTTTGAACACATCGGCCACTTAGCTCCTTCTTTTGCTGACCTACGTTACTGCGATGCTCCTTACCTGGTGTAGGTAGGGTGGTTTCCGAAGTTACAAGTGAAATAAATGACGATGACATAGTGTTCGGAGTAGGCAATGGTGTACTGGGGTTTTCCAAGAAAGGAGTAGGATTGTGCTTCTTATCTATTTTTTTCAGGTCGATTTCAAGGTCTTTATCTTCGTAGGTAAACATATGCTTCTCATTAGAAATCTACAATAGATATTGATGATTAATAAATAACATGGCTTTCCGTACTTAGCCAGAAGAAAACAGATTTATTTTTATTATTTGACGGCTAGAACGAAGTGTTTAACTAGAGCGGTTAAAATAGCCTGCACAGCACCGCGACAAAGAGTTCTACGAGTATGTGTATCTCTTGTTACAAGGCATTTTCTATAAGTCTACATACTTAACAACAATGGTTGGTGCATAGCAAAGTATTTCCATTAATGGCATGAATATTATGAAATATAAATAAAAAACAAGTGCATGACATACACTCAGTTTGTGTTTTCACTGATTACCTTCAACGGTATCTATAGATCAAGCGAATGAACTACATACTTACTAGTGCAGGGGGCCAATTTTTTTACATTCGAGCGCCCGAATTCAAAAACTTTAAGCTCGAAAATAATCGCACACAAAAGCTTACAGCTAATTTTTTCGCATGAAATTAATAGTTTAAATACTCATGATTTAGATTCCTATATCGGTGTTATTTTTAAAACATAGTACTCATCAGTAAAAGTATGTCCATTTAAATACTTGAGGTCTTGGGCTCTGCCGGCTCTGGTCGATATTGTCACAGAGTTCGACCATTTTTGCAGCGACGGCCTTGAGGTTCTCCTTTGATTTCCCAGCAGTTACCATCTCATTAAAATATGTTTTTAACATGTACCTTATCTGCGAACAGACAAAGATATGTTTGTACATGTTAGGATTTGAAAAGTGTCGGCTTCACTACTCCGTATGTCACCAATGACATGTAAGTTAAACTTTATTGTATGAAAAAAATGTAGCTCCCGTCTAAATAATGTTGATTAGTTTACGTGATTAGTGTTTAGTGCGTGTACCTACATACATGCTACATGAGTTTAGTAAAACCAGAGACTATAGAGATATAGACGGCCACAGCCTAAGAACTTTTTAAAGCTAAAGTCTATTGCGCCCTTTGTTTGTGAGCTACTAGTGTAATATTAGTACGCTATTTGTTATTAGGTGGAGTAGCAGTGCAGGTGACATTTGCTCTTACATTTTCGGTATCTTTAGGAGGCTTTCGGACAGAGCGCGCAATAGACTTGAGCTTCAAAAAGTTCTTAGGCTGTGGCCGTCTATATCTCTATAGTCTCTGGTAAAACGAATACTTAGCTCCTAAAAGATTAACATTTTCAAAATTAAATAAGCAATTGTGCATAATGTCTATCTACCTCGGGGTTATGTGAAAGAAAAGCTTCTTGTTCCAGTTGTATCGAGGTGCCGACCCTGCCTATGGCCTCACGTTGGCATGGAGTGGTCGCTTCCCAGTCCGCTTCCCAAAACCCTTCCGTAACCGCAGGATCACTCATACGTTTCATTCTTCTAAAAAAAGGCATATTTAACGAAAATTTTATAAGCTAAATTCTAAAAATATTTTTGATAATTCCCAAACACGTTTAAAATAGTGCAATGAGAATAAATATTTATTATGTGACAGTGATAAATATGAATGCCAGATCGACTGTCAAAAATAATAGTGGTTTTGTCTGTGGCCGTCAATTAATATGTCAAAGCTAATGAAGTTTTATTTGAAACTGGAGGATCCTGTTCGGTCACTAAGTGAGGCTGAAAGAGAGGATAATATAGGGGCTTGCATCTCGTTTTAATTAAGACTAGTAGTTCGCCCCGAACTGTGAACTCGCGAATCTTGTGTTTCGCCATAAATGTGCAATACTTAATAGAATTACTATACAAATACCAAAAATAGGTATCGGGTATTTTTTTCTCAACTAACCACCATCAAGGTGAAACTAAACGTCCATATTAAATTGTGCGGTTGATGCGCAAAATTTTACCGCGACGAAATTGCTTCAGATTTGACAGTTTTTGTCTCATCTAAATTTAAATCCACCTCTCACATGCCTCTCACTCTGTTGCTTTGACATGTCGTTCTCATATGTGGACCATCTATATAGGTTTCGGTCACCATCATTATGCGTCTATGGTAACCTTTGATTATTAAACCAACCGGATGCGAGACGCGCTCTCATTTCTATCGGAAAAAGTCTGCCGTTTTTTGCGGGGGAGGGGAACGTCAAATGTATGCGAAACGTCAAAATAGCCACGTCAAATAAACGTCAGTCCATACAACGAATATGACCACTGGTCATATTCATTCGGCAGAGGGGAACGCCTGTCAAAGGCTGCTCCGATTGGTTTAAAGCTCTAAGATGGTAACTCTATCTAACTGCTCTAACATGGCTCTAACCATAGATATACCACCCATAGATCTGACACGGAACTAATAATACCAAGATAGAACGGGATGGTCTTATTACACTTTCAATAGATACGGCAGAGAGGTGCTATTATCGTTGGTCCTTGTCATAGTTTCTATTACCCTCCACGCGTTACTTCTAGCAGTGGAGGGTAACAAACAGATATAATGCGCGATTTCTTCAAGAATTTCTGTGATTGCTACGAGAAAAGCTGTTAGTTTTCCTAGAAAGTTGTGTCGGCTAAGGAAAAGATTGGTAAATTGTTCTGTTTTATGCTGTAGAAGTGATGGGCATCTATATATCTATCCCATACGGGGGTACACGTGTGCGGTCTCTAGTTAATGCTTGCTTTGAGGCTCTAATGTGTTAATGTCAGTATGCTGATGGCCCTAGCAGCCAAAGCTCTAATATATTTAAAAAAAAGTCAGTTGTCAAAATATTTACACCAAAATCAAAATATAATTGAAAATATTTTTGAAATCAATTTTATGCTGCTAATTGTTATGAAACAGTAAGCAGTTAATCAGGATTTGACGAGAGTGTTAATCAATACCTTTCGTTTGATACCATACTCAACCATACTTGCTCGTAAAAGTAGCAAATAAGATGACCAATGTAACCGGACCCCTTTACAAAACCTTTTTAGGCCTTCTAATTTCAGAACCCCCGTCTCAATCCAGCTCATATACGAACTCGCAAATTTTGTTGGTCTCTGCTACAACCCCAACAAATTTCATAAAGATCGGAAAATCGTTACTAAAGTTATCGCCGGACTAACTATCTAAATCAAAAAGCCATCCAAATGCAAAAGTTGTTTGTAAGAACGATCTTCGCTTACGCTCCGCTCGTTCGACTAGGTTTTATACAGTGCCACCAAAAAGAGTAGAAATTAAAAAGTGGCAACATCGTCAGTGTCGTCCCGTTTTTTAGATTGATTTGAAAGGGACGACACTACGATGTTGCCACTTTTTAATTTCTATTCTTTTTGGTCGGAGTTACTAGAGACACTAGAGAGTACCTACATGACGTACGCACGTTATTGCCATATGAAGGGTACACGGAAAGAACATGTCTAATTGTCTAGTCACTTTGTCAAAATTTTGAGTTATAGCGGTTTTAAAGTTTGGAACGATTCAATTAACCATACTATTTTCGTAACTAGATGGTTTTTATGAATTAAAAAGTGGATTTATGTAAAAAATTCCAGCTGTTACAGAAGTTGTTGTTAATAGGTCATTGCAAGTTCTAAATTTTGATACAAAAATCTCATTTTACGAAAAAAGGGACTAGACATGTTCTTTCCGTGTACCCTTCATATGTAGGCTTTTTGTGGAGAGGCACATTCTCAGGACCAAATAAAAAGTTGTCAGGCTTTAGTTAGGGAAATAGACACATTTTGCACTGTTATATGTTGCAACTGGCGTTGCAGCCCTACTATCTCGCTCTCTTATCGGCTAGTTTGTCCAACCAGATGCCATCATGCAGCCTCTGGCCTTCCTTGAAGATATTACGCCACTGGTCCCTGTAACAGACGAAAAATATATATTTTATGATAAAATATAAATTTTTCGTCTGTCCCAAACGTAATGCTACGAGAAATACACTATATACGACCCAGAAATCATATCCTGGATATAAGTAGACTAGATTCATCTACAGAAACTTAGCAACACATTTTTTTATTAAGCCAGTTCACCCCTCGCTCCAAAACATTTGAATAATTAAAAGCGCCTAATAATGGCTCGGCAAATAAGGCAAACCTTATAATGCTATGCATATTTCACTGGCTAATTTGGTTCGTTGTGTCGATCCAATTACATCCTAGCCGTTCGTTCCATTCTCCCTCCCCTACGTTATATTATATTCAATATTCACCCAAGGGCCACTTTAAGCTGAAAGTTAATTAATGATTGGTAGATCTTAACAAATGTACAATTGATATAACTTATAGTAAGTAAGTAAGTAAACAGACAGTAGCCATTCTTATACAATAGCATCTATAGGAATATATTAAATTTATGTATGATATGTATCATGATTACTATCCAACTGTATAAAAATAAATAAACATATCAATTTCTACTTATTAGAATCACGAATCTCTTAAATTCTGTGATAGAATCTGCAACTTTTATTATCTAAAAGATGTTTTTTTGTGCTTCAGGGTGGATGGGTGCTCTTTTATACATATACTTAAACGAATGTTCCTGTATATCTCCGAACCGGCTTGGCCCATTCTGTTGCAATTTCAGGGGCCTACTGCATAAAAACTTGTCTCTTTCTAATAAAATGAATTGGAAAGAGAGTAAAATCAACCGCCGTATTAAAGTTTAGCCGCTTATAATACCGTATTTAGCCAGAGATATGTATCTACCCGTATGTTAACTATTCCTAAGCAGAACAAAATTGTAATCCCGTCCTTTCTTCATCATGGATGATCCTGTTGACTTTACATAAAACAATACTTATATGTAACATCAACTGTAAAATGTATTGCATGGTTGTTTATTATCCCTAAAACAAATAAAATATAATAAAATAATAATAAAATTACGTAGGAACATATTAAGATCCTCATAATACTGGTAATGGTAGTTATGAGTAAGTAAAAAAATAATATTGAGAATCTAAAAGACAGATTCCAGTAATACTTAGTTTTCATGCTTCCTACTCCTTACCAATCAGTCTATTCAGGATGTAACCCGATCATTTTGAAAAGGTATCTCTTAAGGAAACCGAAACAATAGAGAAACTCCTTTCAACAGGTTTTGCTTACACGTAGGTGTCTTTTGTTAAAAGGGTTTATTGTATTACACGTTTTTATCTATTTTTAAAATAAATCCACATATTATTATTGGGTACATACCTACATATTCGTAATAAGCAGTTCATTAATTAGTTAAATAATAGTTATTTTGTTTAATGAATACGAAATGTACAATCAAGTTTTAGAGCCCAGTCCACTTTTATAAACTTACATTTTGAAATCTTCAAAAATATATAATCTATTACGCGGTTGATTTAACCTGTTTGCAATTATATTGAATGGTATATATACTTATCATAAATATCAATATATATAATATGTGTATTTATACCTTAGTTTTAAGTGAAAAATAATTTATTTAAGAACACGCAAAAACCATCAATAACAAACTTAGGTTTAAAACTAAAACTAAATAAATTTACAATATACTAAAATAAACTTATATATAAATCTAAAATAAACTTAAAGATAATATATTATATATGCTCTCCAGGAAGCCTTTGTGGGTCATGGTACCCAGAAGGCTGGCAGCGTTTTAAGTTGAGTAGAAATATCATCAACGCATTTGTTTAACTTACTTCAATATGGTTACAATTTTAAACTACCTACGAAAACGATAGATAACAATTATGCCCTTAAAAGGATCTCCAGTATTTCTGTTACACCTTGTATAGTCGTCGTCGAAGATATGTTTACACTTTTGCACCTTATTACAAGGGAATAAGGTGAAAATGTGTAAACTTATCTTTGACGTCGACTGTACACCTACTTTACACGATACAGGTAATTTGATACCTATCCATAATTACGGTTAATACTGTTATTTCTGACCGGTGAATAGGCATAAAACTGGTCGAAGTTTCCGGCTTAGCAATGTGCAAGCTAGGTTTTATATTAAAATTTTCAATGCAAAGTGTGACCTGTGTTGCACTGAAAAGCTTATAAATGGACTTCACACCAAAATAAACAAAAGTAGGATGAACGTCACAACGTGGAAAACATAAAGCTATAGTGTAAAAGGCAGTTAAGTAAAATGTTTTCATGAGTACCTAGACTAGTCTACTTAAAGTGTGAAGAATATACACAAAACTTTCAAAATAATAGACGGAGAGCTAGCCACGTCAGATATGACACCTAAATGAAAGCAACAAAACCTTTCTAGTCAGTTTGCTATATTATGCTTATTTATAGATCTGGACATCTGGCAGCCATAAAGTGGTGGAGGTCAAATAATGTAAATCACTTCAAGAAAACAAATTCTAAAGTTCTGTACGTCTAGCATGACTTACGTTGCGGCGCGACTCTCCATACTTCAGGCGCGACACGAAGTATAGAGTCGCGCGCGACAACGCATATCATGCTAAGGCCCCTGGTTTTGACGCAATATTATGAGAAATTATACTAATAATTAAATTATACCATTGCCAACAGCTTCTGTTGGTGAAAAGTAGTGCCAAACGACGTATAATGCAATTCATTTTTGTTATAATGTGAAAATATAGACCCTGTTCTCTATAACTGAGACAACTTCGAAAGTTTTTACCTGTTTTGGTAGTACTATTATCTAATTCAAAAATGTTGCTACTCTGTAACTGACCTCCACCCATTAAAAGCAGCTAGGTGCCCGGATCTAGTAATTAGAATAGTACAGCAATCTAACCTAAGGTTTTGTTGCTCTCATTATTGTGTCATATCTGACGTGGCCAGCTCTTAGTCCATAAGTGTTTGGGGTATCTAGCTTGTATCTAGCATCTCCGCTTAATATACAATTTAGATGCAACGCACAGAACACAAGTCGGAACCTTGTTTGTGTATGTTGTGTTTGTAAGATTATTAAAGAAGAAGTGAACAGGTTTTTAAAGAGTCGACAACGCGCATGTGCCCGCTCTGGAGTTGCAGGCGTTTAGAGACTACAGTGACCTACTATCAGGTTAGATGTATAAATTGTTGCCGCATAAAATTAAAATAAAACTACCTAGAGAGAGGACTGCACAATTTAGGTATACATATTGGTATTTTTAGTGTTTCGTGCGTACTCGTAAACTTGGTTTACGAAACACTTCGTTTAGGAATCACTTCGATCGTCGGAATTCACGTCTGCATAAACGCATTTTTTTGATTAATATCTTGACATCTGTTCGCTTACCATGAATTATGAAATTGACGTTTTCAAGAACGAGTATCGAGTATTCTATCTGTGTAGGTATCTTGTTTGTAACATATTCGTGTAATCGAGATGTATGATAGAAAATTCGTTACTTGTGAAACGAAAAATGTCAATGTCAAATTCATGGTAGCTGTACTGGCCTTTAGTCCCCTCCGTTATGGGAGAGGGCCTAAGTGATAGTTCAGATCTGGATACGGTTACCAACTTTTAGTATGTTGTTGGGCACGACACTAGGACCCCAAAACTGCCGAGAGACGGGGACGTCGATGAATGTCTCCCGTGTAATGACGTCATCAAAATGGCTGCCGCTTTGTTGAGAAAAGTGTAAATTTCATCCAAACTGTGCATTGCACCTATACGTGTGTAGTATCAAACGAAAGAAGATTAAATGTGCTATATTGTTGTAATACATTATATACTACTGTATATTACAGTTTGACAGCTATAAACGAAAACCCAAAATCAGGCTAAAAAATAATTCGGATATTTGCATTTTACAACAAAACTATAAGTCCAACTTTAAAGCCGAGTACTACAATAACAAAACAGGCTATTTAAGCTATACATTGCTATAAAAATTATTAAAATCTGGTAATAATTGTGGCAGCTATGTTAAAAAACATGTCGGCACTGCCGAGTTATTTCCTTAGAGTGAAAAAATAACAATTTTCACAATTTACAGAATATCCGCAGAAGCTTTGAGTATATTTTTGGTCAAATAATTTGGAGCCCCTATATGTCGGAAAAATATCTCTATAGTGACTGAGGTCCAAATAATGACGTCATGAACGTGACCGCTACCGAAATTTGTAAAACATACATTAAAGCTATACCATGACACATACACACATGTGTGTAGCATCGATCGAAAGCTTATTGAATTTACTACAATACATACATACATTATCTGTGAAAATAATGTATAGTTTAGGAGTTGTTGACAAAATAAAATATTCTTTTAGGAAAATAAAATGTATATGTTAATTCTGTGGCCAAATAAAATACAATACACTAATGTTTTGTATAGCATTAAAAACACCAACTATTCAGCTTTAAAACACAGTTTGAATTTATAAAATTTGATAAGAACTATAAAAGTTGTGCTTACAACTCTAAAGCACACTAACTATTTTACCTACAATGCACTCATACTATGAGAAGCTTGGGCCTAATTATTGACTAGTTTTTTCTAAATTTTGTAAGGATTTAGGGTTCCTTGTCATTAAAGTAAATAAAAGAATCGGCCAAGTGCGAGTTGACTCGCGCTCCAAGGGTTCCATATACATCACACAATTTTAACAATTTGTATTTTTAAGACCAACTTACGCTTGACCGCAGACTTATTAGTGTTTTTTTCTGTAATGTACAGGTAAAGAACTATATTACGTATTTTTTTCTAAAATGTAGGTTCGTCGGTTTCCGGGGGACAGAGAGCAATGGAAAATTTTTGCCTTATTTCTTAAATTACTTACAAACTATACCTTGTTATATATCAAATGAAAGGATTTGATGTGAAAACTACAAATATTTAACTTTTATAATTTAAATTTTAATAGTTTTGAAGTTATTTAAGAAATAAGGCGAAAATTTTCCATTGCTCTCCGTCCCCCGGAAACCGACGAACCTACATTTTAGAAAAAAAAACCTAATATAGTTTTTTGCCTGTACATTAAAGAAAAAAACACTAAAAAGTCTGCGGTCAAGCGTAAGTTGGTCTTAAAAATACAAATTGTTAAAATTGTGTGATGTATATGGAACCCTCGGAGCGCGAGTCAACTCGCACTTGGCCGATTTTTTTATTTACTTTAATGACAAGGAACCCTAAATCCTTACAAAATTTAGAAAAAACTAGTCAATAATTAGGCCCAAGCTTCTCATAGTATGAGTGCATTGTAGGTAAAATAGTTAGTGTGCTTTAGAGTTGTAAGCACAACTTTTATAGTTCTTATCAAATTTTATAAATTCAAACTGTGTTTTAAAGCTGAATAGTTGGTGTTTTAATGCTATACAAAACATTAGTGTATTGTATTTTATTTGGCCACAGAATTAACATATACATTTTATTTTCCTAAAAGAATATTTTATTTTGTCAACAACTCCTAAACTATACATTATTTTCACAGATAATGTATGTATGTATTGTAGTAAATTTAATAAGCTTTCGATCGATGCTACACACATGTGTGTATGTGTCATGGTATAGCTTTAATTTCCGTTTTACAAATTTCGGTAGCGGTCACGTTCATGACGTCATTATTTGGACCTCAGTCACTATAGAGATATTTTTCAGACATATAGGGGCTCCAAATTATTTGACCAAAAATATACTCAAAGCTTCTGCGGATATTCTGTAAATTGTGAAAATTGTTATTTTTTCACTCTAAGGAAATAGCTCGGCACTGCCGACATGTTTTTTACCATAGCTGCCACAATTATTACCAGATTTTAATAATTTTTATAGCAATGTATAGCTTAAATAGCCTGTTTTGTTATTGTAGTACTCGGCTTTAAAGTTGGACTTATAATTTTGTTGTAAAATGCAAATATCCGAATTCTTTTTTAACCTGATTTTGGATTTTCGTTTATAGCTGTCAAACTGTATTATACAGTAGTATATAATGTATTAGAACAATATAGCACATTTAATCTTCTTTCGTTTGATACTACACACGTATCGGTGCAATGCACAGTTTGGATGAAATTTACACTTTTCGCAACGAAGCGGCAGCCATTTTTATGACGTCATTACTCGAGAGACATTGATCGACGTCCCCGTCTCTCGGCAGTTTTAGGGTCCTGGTGTCGTTCCCAACAACATACTAAAAGAAGGTAACCGTATCCAGCTCTGAACTATATTCCCATAAGGGAGAGCACTACTTACTGCGGTTTTAAACAAGGCACTTACTAATTGAGAACGCTATTTAGTAAAAATACTTTTATTGACTTATTTACTGAAAAGAGTCTTTTAATGTTTAATTGAGCTAATCATCTCGAGAAGATCTAATAAGTTGGAGTAACTTGGAAGTAATGCAACGCCAAAACTTTAATGGAGTATAATTTAAGATTGCACTCAGTCGCAATTAAAGTTTTGACTGAAAACAAACAAACTTTGGATAGAAGATCGGGATTCCAATTTTGAAGTGTTAATCAGTGCAGCTCTTTGTTGTTGTTCTTGTAATTTTATACCAACACGCCAATATTACTACCATAGACTTAAAGATATAATAGACGGCCATAGTCTAAGAACTTTTGAGGCTCCAGGTATTTAGCGCCTTCTAGTTCAGAGCGACCTAAACAGAGCCAAAATGTAAGAGGTAATATCAGCGCCACCTAGGAACGACTAGTGTACTACTAGTACGTTATTCGTAACTAGGTGGCGCTGACATTAGCTCTTACATTTTGGCTCTGTTTTTAGGTCGCTGTTGTTTCCGCAATAATATGCAATATGTGTTGTTGTAATTTGAAAGTATAGGCCCTGTCCTCTGTAACAGATAACTTCGGCAATCTTAACTATTTTTTACAGCAAGGATATCCTGGACCTCTATTCGACTCGACTAAGTGTAACACTAACATAATATGTCACCTCTATTGCGATTGTATTGCGGCTCTATTGCGTTGGTATTACTGTTGGTTTTATCTGTCACATTAACAGTAAGGTAGAATTCGTAAATCCGCGGACTGATTTGACAGCTCTTTTCATACATTTGACAATCGCTTTGTATGCCAGGAGCTGTCAAATCAGTCCGTGGAATTGTGGATTTTACCTTAGGTATCGCTCACAGAGGACCGATCTCTTTATGCGCAATCGTTCTTAGGATAGATGCGCCCTTGTCTATAGTTTCTATAGGAATCGACCGTGTTAGTATATTTGACAAATAATTGTCTTAGCTATCAGATATCTGTGCTAATAGCGTTGGGGTACACAGATCGATACATTTATACATATTTTGCTGAGATAATCTGAAAAATCATTCTAATCATTCAACAGTAATACTACGCAAGAACTAAATGTAACAAGGGTTTGTATAATAATGAGTATTTATGGAACTTTTGTCATGATATACCTACTTCATCCATTTATATAAAATTATTCTCTTGCTTAGAATCTGATAATGTTAGCTCCGCAAATCTCAAACTGACACTGGCGCTAACGGGGCGCAAAGCGCAAGAGTGATACAAGCATCTTAGGTCCAACCACGTATATAGTCCTACCAGCACTCGCACATGCGCATTGCTGATCTGTGATTTTGACGTAAGTAAGTTCCTATCTCACTTTAGTGAAGCTTTGCGTCACTCAAAAGTGAGATATGGCTGAGGTGTTGTGGTGCTATTGCATGACACTGTCATTTATGCACAGTCGAATAGCCCTCATGATTCAGAATATTTTTTTCACACAATTTTTTTTAGCTTTACTCCGTGTATTTGTTTGTTTATTTGTTTGGTCATTATATGCATCCAATCTTGTAAGTTGTAAGTTAAATTTCAACAACTTCCCGGTGTCTCACTGAGCTGAAATTTGGTATACTTCCATAGTTTACAAGGCAATGCTACTAGGTACAGTCAGCAATAAAACTGTGTACCAAAATTTTTTTGGGAGGTACTTGTTTAATGACAGCAGACTAGAAATATTTACTTTTTTAATGGAAGGTACTCAGCTATGTAAAATAAACTACTATTTAACCACATTAATACTACCACAACCTATATATATGTAGTAAAAACTAAGTAATGGTAAGTATGTGCCATCGGGTTCATGAATCGGGTTCGGGGCAGTTTATAAATGAATTCATTGATAAATTGGGTATGCAAATGCAATTATGAAGCCAATGGTACGTAACTACAATAGATTGGATACTTACCCTAAAAATAAGTATTGTTAAATTCATTCTATAAGGTAATAATAGTCAGTATTGTTAAATTAATTTTATAAGGTACAAATAAAAAAATTAAATAACCTAAAATTTACTAACTTAAAAATACTAAAAAATTGTCAGTATGGTTAAAATGGTGAAAATATGTATTTCGTTGTTACTCTAAGAAGTTACCTATATTGAAATCATAATAAATAATCATTGAATAACAGAGATAGAGATTGCAATCATAATGAATTGATCACTCAACAAAATTTCAATTTTATGGATGCGTGCAATAACTATTGTGAAGTTCGGATAGATTGATAAATCTAAAGCCCGCGCGCCCAAGTTGCACTCCGGTGGGTAGTTCAATAATCCGATTTAGTACCGAGATCCCGTATTTACTATTACTCCTGGCGATCGCAATGAGCACTGATAAATTGCTTTACACTTTGCCTAGAATATCCGCCATATTTGTTTGCCTTATTTTACTAATAGGTACGATAGCTAACTCAATACAATAAATTTCTATTATTTAGAATTAGCGTATATCCTGCATATTGTTTAATAGCCACCCTCTTCAGAATGATTAAGTAAACAACATTGATTTATTATGTAGGTAGAACCTACTAGATGTGACATCTAGAACAAATTTTGTGCTGCATGTTTGGCCGTTGACAGCTGTCAGTTGCTTAGCATCATGTCAGTGTTTCAAGAGCGAATGTATGGACTTTAAGTGCCGATCACTTAAACTCATGGCTGAAATTTTTTGTTAGGGATGTCATCTCCTGTTACTCAATGGTAAACAAGTACCCTTAGTATAATCGTTTTATTAACGTAACGTAACGATTGCGTTTGCCTTAGGCTGTGTTAAATATCCCATACAAATTAAGAAATTTGTATGGGACATTTAACACAGCACACCAAGCGGAACGTATCGAAACTAAATCACCGAGTATCTATACAAGTATCTCCACTCGGTGATGTAGTTTTCGATAAGTTCCGCTTAGTGTGCTGTGTTAAAAAACCCGTACGAATTAAGAACTAACGCAAACGCAATCGTTACGTTAGCGAAACGATTACACTAAAAGTTCTGATTAACTAACGCAAAATCTTAGATCTCTCAGGTTCAGCGAAGTCCAGTTCGTCCACAAGTCAAACAATATTCCGGCGAGCGAGCACCAACGAAATTGAGCCGGAATCATTTATAAATGGGGGGATAAACTGGAGGCATGAAATAGGAGGGTAGGTGCGCCGCTGAATTTTGCATGAGTCGACGGTATCTATGTCTGTTGTGTTCGTTTACACATACACAGTAACCTGTGATTTCATATTTGCTATAGACGCCTTCTTAAATATTAAATATTTACTTTTTTAAACACACTGAGGAAATAGCTCTTGTTATATGTAGGTACACAGGGTAGAGAACCCTGGATTTAAAGTTATTGTTTAATAACTAATGGCCACGATACGGTCTTATAAAAGCGATAAGTGATACAATTTTGAAGTTTTAAGCCACTATATTTAAGGATAGTGTAGGCGGGCCATCTTAAATAGATTTTTCACGAAGTGACCCGTTATTATTTCCCGTGGCTATATTTTGCTGTCTCATTGTCGTACAAATTGCACTCATTAAAATTTCTCCTACAGTCGCCATCAGATATCTCGGAGCGGCCAAGGTGGTCACAAATATCTGAACAACGCCTTCGTTGTCAAGGCGATAAGGTGCTTGTTACGATATTTTTGAGTACCGTGGCTGCTCTCATATATTTGAGGGCGACTATACATTATTGAGCAAAAACCTTTTAGTGCCGCTTGTACATTTATTTTGTCTAAGTAGACTTCCAACTAGTCGCCTAGACGATTAAACAAGAATAACATATTGTACCTCCCCCCCGTATGAACACCTTACTTATCTAACTTACTAACCGAAATTTAACTAACTTTATATTTTTTTTACTTAACCTTTAACATAAACAAATGAAATGCTAACGAAGTGGCCAAACATGTGATCGTCCTAGGGAAAGGAAACCTATGTTGTGCCAGCTGCATTCTTCGGATTCCAAGGAAATAGCTACCTAGATATTTTTTTTTGATATTTATTCTTCAATTTAGGCACATTACAATGCACTTATGAACTTCAGATAGAAAAGAAAACTACCACCGGTTCTAACCCTACACCTCTGACCCGAGAAGTATTACTTAATACCGGCAAGAAACTCGGCGGGACTTATTTTTTCAAAACAGTAATACTAATACATTAAAGATACTATATACAATAATGCGTAGTTCTTCAAGAAGGCATATCAAAACAGCTGTAGAGGCAGATAATACGGTTAAAATACGACAAATCCAAAAATCTCTCGGACAGTCCTGACATTTGGTATGTATATTAATTAGAGGTCCCATTTTCATGTCCAGACCATTTAATGTTCCAGGACCTCGAGGAATCGCCAGCACCTTGGAAAATGTCATCCATCCAGAAGAATTTCGCCTTTAACTCTTAAACCTCGTATTCTTCGGAAATATGTCCTAGGGCAACATTAAAGCCTATTAAATTCTGCACAATACAGTCATATATGTGTTTGCGAATAAATTGCATTTTCTCAGAGAAAATCCTCGTACAAGTGATATGTTTGGTCAATACCTTCCCATGGCATATTTCATTGATATGGAACTTTCAAAATTACGAATTTGACCTTAGTTTATAGAATTGTACTTGAGCTATACAAACATCAACATTTTACCCGACTGCGCCCCAAACAAAAAGTAGGGTAATGGTTTACAAATTAAAAATCAAAACACATAGTTAGGGAGGCGAATAGGGGAATTTTCTGCAATACTCGAGCGTGGCAGTTTAAGATATGAGAGATACCTTAGACCTAATAGAACAACCTTGTAAAGTATTTAGCTCTATATGTAGTGACGCGCGCCTAGGATAGACGATCAGATTAGTAAAAAAAAATGGATAGTCTGAAATACTCCAGCGCGTCAGTTTAAGATATTGGGGGTTGATTTTAGTGTTTAAAGACTAAATTTAACTAATCTGACGATAAGTCCTTGACGCCGCCGAGTTATAGGGTCGCGAACTTGTAAAAAAAAACGTTAATCCGGCATTCTCGAGCGCGATTTTTTTTAATTTTGTTTTGAAGTATATAATCTAAAACTTACTAAAAATACAAAATCTGCCGGTTTCCGCATGACCGGAAGTGTGGAGGAGCCATTTCGTCTTCCTAAGAACGCGTTACGGCATATAAGTCGCGAACGATACATTTTACAAAAAAAAGTTTAAAGAAACAAAAAAAGGTAATTTTATTTTACACAAAAAAGGTGTCTATACATATTTTTCCAAAGTTAAAACTTTTTGACTTGAAAGTTAAACCTTTTTCGGTCAGATTAAGAGAACCCACCAACATTTTTGTCAGATTAAAAAAATATGCTTTCAGGATACCGAGATAAACCTCCCCTATGAAAATCTGACGCGCTCGAGTATTTCAAAAAAACTTTTTTTTTTTGCATTTTCAAAAATTCATCGTAACTTATCGTCACGCCGAAATCGTCAGTTTTTTTAAAGGGAGCTTCCTTGAGGCCTACTTAACACCCCTTCCGAAAATCTGACGCGCTCGAGTAAATTTTTTTTTTGCATTTTTGACTACTTTATATGCCTACCCCCACCACGCAAACCGGCAGATTAGTATACCGTTGTTATCAGAGGCACTCGGGGCATACGTAGTATGAATATCTGACGCGCTCGAGAATGCCCAAGTAACTGTTTTTTTTAACATTTTTGAAAAACCGTACACGCCAAACCCACCGCTAAAATGGTTTTTGCCATACGAGCTTTTCTTTTCGAAATTATTTTATCTTTCGATTTTGATAGGTCTCGACGGCGCCGTTGAATTACGCCATTTAGCTACCTCGCCTCCCTAACTAACATCTTGTAGCCTAGGATACTAAGCGGATTTTCACAATTGAGATATCATTAGATTCCTTTTAATTTGCACAATCAGCCTATCCTTTCTTTATTACAAAAAAAAATATAATGGCGGCCGTGAGAGGGCACCCAAGATGAGATCTGTTTCTGTCTGGTGCCTAAACTATTAAGCGGATTTCGATGAAAGATACGTCAGGGAATTGGTAAGTAATTAACACTCCAGAGTCACAAAATACACATTTACTATAATTGATGAGCATTGGCTCCGCTAAGGCTAACTAAACTACGAGGATTTTCTCTGAGAAAATGCAATTTATTCGCAAACACATATATGACTGTATTGTGCAGAATTTAATAGGCTTTAATGTTGCCCTAGGACATATTTCCGAAGAATACGAGGTTTAAGAGTTAAAGGCGAAATTCTTTGGGATGGACGACATTTTCCAAGGTGTTGGCGATTCCTCAAGGTCCTGGAAAATTAAATGGTCTGGACATGAAAATAGGACCTCTAATTAATATACATACCAAATTTCAGGACTGTCCGAGAGATTTTTGGATTTGTCGTATTTTATCCGTATTATTGCTCCTTCAAACAACACGAATAAAATAATAATCCAGAATAGCAATAATAAAGATTCCCCAAAAATCAGTCACTTGCTCCTTCGAACGCGCGAACGCTAAGAATCCAATGACGCGCGCGTACTCGTACCGCGCACCTATATTTATACCCTAATACCGCAGACACGAACGTCTGCTCCTTGTCGCCGGTCGTCTGACGACGCTGTCTGCAAATTCGACACCATTTAACCTTGATCGCCGCATCGCATGACGACACGGTGTCGTTTTAGCCGACAGGCTGACCTTTTGTTTATTCAATCCATAAAAGCCCTTAAATGTTTTTGTTCAATATTCTATTTTATGTGTTATATTATTAGACTAAGGTAACTATTATTGACTTCCATATTTTCAAGAAATAAATCAAATTAAATATTTTTTTACTCAAATGAAAACGATCATAACTCTTTTTGTCCACTGTGAATTTTATTGTCGTTGCCTTTAGGTTCCAGTTTATTTGGCAACTTTTCCCACACCTGCTATTTTCGTTTTATTAATATAATTATTTTACGTTTATCAAATATCTTTTCCCATTTTCTGCATAGGTCAACTGGGGTCATGTACCTACATGATTAGGGTGTTGTTATTTTAAGATCAGGGTGTTGTTATTTTGTTTCTTTAAGTATCGGACCATCGTACTTAGGTTTTTATTTAGTTATTTCCTTGTTTCCTGAACTTTATTACTGAATGAAAAGTATCAATAAAAGTCCATATTATAATAGACAATTACGTCCATTGTACCTTTATTATGATAGTTAGGTATGCATTTAGTCACAATATATAATGTAGTTTATATTTAATCTAAAGACAATGGGCTTGTTTATAGATAGGTAATACGCTTACCTACGTCATTAGTTCAAAAGTCAATACATTTGAGTTCAACGCTTGAAAGGTGGTAAATGGAACTCTCTGCTAGTTTCTCATAATTTGTCTGACCGTATGTCAGCGGGGCTGTACATACAGAGTGTTTCCTGTAATACGAGCAAAAAATTAAAGCGTAGATTCTACTCCTCAAACAACAACACTTTTGTTCAACAACTTTAAAAAAAGATGTATTTTGTACATTGCCTCTTTTTCATACAAACTAAATAGTATTTTCAATGTCCGTTAAAATTCGTCTATTTGACATTGCTTGTCACCCTACAGACATAATCAATGTCGGAATGCATTGCGTGTTCGGAAAAACTTTAAAGTGTCCTAAAAATCAAACCATAAGTTATTTTTAAAAGTCGCTGAACAAACGTTTTGAGGTTTGAGGAGCAGAATCTACGTTTTAATTTATTGCTCCTATCACAGGAAACAGCCGGTATATCATAAGCTCGCACATAGCTGTTTTATAAAAGAGATTGTTCGTGTCATCATCATCATCATCATCTTTTCAGCCAAAAGACGCCCACTGCTGAACATAGGACCTCTTTAAGGGTCAAAACAGACCTAGCGGAATTCCTCGCGGAATTAAGCCAATTCATAGACAAAATGCTTAATTTTGTCTATGGTTGCGGGAATTTGTCTATGTATGGAAGCCTCCATACAAAAAATCAGCTACCATAGACAAATTTCCGCTACCATAGACATTTTGTCTATGAATTGGCTTAATTCCGCTGTGATTCCGCTAGGTGTGTTTTGACCCTATGGGGGGGGTTTTGCCATACGCTTGGCAGGGGGGTTGGCGCGCGCAGTTTTTTTTTGTTTATTGTTTGTAGGCTTTCGGAAGATGCTGCTGCCCATCTCCCGGTATATTCCCTTAGCAGACTCTTACTGCAACCACGGGACAATATGGTGGGGGACAATTCTAAGGCCGGGCACCCCACGGCATATAATATAATGGCACATTAAAACTAGTCCTAAAATTTTTTTTTTGATAAGTTTTTACCAAATTCAAATCGTTCCAGACGTTTTCGATAATCTAGTTCACACACAGTCCCGGTCTGGTAACACATGGTAATCGTCAATGTTACCTACTCTTCTACTTGCACTTGTCCAAATAAAGAACGTGTTTATTTAGTGACATAATTTTATAACTAGTTACAATAGTTCGTGAAGGACCAATAATCGTCAAAAAAGAATTAATTTGTGGCGATATCAGGAGTAGTAAGCATCCTTAAGTTTTTTGAATGCTCCGAGCTCAGAATTAAGGTTGAATTTTTTATAAGGACGCAGGTACTAGGGGAGGAAGGGAGTCGCTGGCATGGTCTGCATATTGCATTAGATTTAAATTGTTTACGTCGTTAGGAAAGAAAGTTGTCCCAAACTGGACGAGAGGCGGGAAACTTTACCCGCGTAACTCTGTATATTTATTTATTTTTTCCAGACAGCAGCGTAAGAATTAGATTAAAACAAACGAATTATAATTGGTGCTAAATATACATAAATTTTGTGATGGAATCTCAAAGAAGTTGAAATACTTTTTGGCTGCGGTATATTATTATTGATTTGAGATTCCTTTATGTTTTTGAGCAACGATTACTATACTAATGTTAATACATTATACAAGGTGTAACAAAAATACTGGATCACCGCGATTTTCAACGCGAAAAAAAAAATTGGTATTGTATGGAGGGTTGGCCGGCCGGAACGACGCACAATATACAAAAAAAAAATTCGCGTCTCAAAATTATTTCTTCTACGTTTTCTTACTCGCAATACGATATCAATTAGGTATGCCCTTAAACGGATCACCAGTATTTTTGTTACACCCTGTATCAGTGGCATTTCTTTAAAAAAAACGTATAAGAAATCGGTGAAGAAGTGAGGTTATATTTATGGAATTTAATTACGAATCAGAGTTTAGGTACGCGATGTGTTCGTCGTTTTATGCATTTATTATCTTCTTCATATCAGACTGCATTTTTAACCCGTGACCCTTATTAATTAGTTTGACGTGTTTATCTGTGTGTCTGCCTGTGACATGCTCACAAAGGGATGAATTAATATGAGTGAGATTTTTTTCATAAAGAAGACTTATCAGCCGTAATGGTTCTTAGTTATATATTAACTGATAAGTATGTACTGCCGGTTTTAATGGTTTTTCCACACTTATGTACCTTACTCTGTTCACTTGTTGTTGTTGTTGTTGTTGATGATGTCAACCATTTCCCGCGTTGAGCTTACATTATTTTAGTACTATTGAGTGTGAAAGTCGGCGTTGTACGGTAGGGGCCTTGTTTTTTTGTAAAGTTGAGTTTTCCAAATGGCTACGAAGCGCCCACGGCCTCGGAACTGTAGGCTGTTAACCAAAGAGTAGTAAAATTTCTCATTAACTGATTTGCCCTAATTCACTGCATAATAAGTAAATTATGGATATGAGATATTCAATTTGGTCGAAATAAACGATGTTATATTTTATTAAGTTATATCTTTCATTATACCTCACAACTTCGCCCTCTTTGTATCCGGGACCTCACAAAGTATGACTGCTGACGGTGCTGGCCTATGGCCCACTAATTTGTCATAAAATCATTAGAACTAGGAGCTGCCGCAGCTCTGTTTGAAAGTGGAAGTCGACTAATATTAATGCAAGTTCGACGTAAATAGTATTAAAAAGCTGAAATTTGGTGAATATGTGTAGTAATCACGTCGACAAAATGGTAAAACAGAACCTGAAATAAAAACTTTTTACAAAAAAAGATAAACCGACTTCAGAAAGGATAAAATGAATCATTATATTATTTATATGCGTTACCAACTGATATGTTTGAAGTCGGTGCCAAGCCAAATTTGGAAGAGTTAATACGAAAGAGGCGATGTGTTCAGTGAATTGTTATTTTTACTAGATAACTAATCTTATACGGTTTGAATCGCACGTAGATAAACATTCGTTTCGACCATGTGTTAACTGTTAGGCAAGTAGGTACAGAAAGTATAATCATGCGTCCTATGATTGTTTGTTAACACATTGTTGGGACTATCCGTAAGTCGAACGAAGCCCGTGGTTCGGTTTGAATTATTTATCCTTCTTCATCTGAGGTTTAATCCGAAGTATAAAGGAATTAAATTGCTAGATAAATTTTTCTATACACACATATACCCAGTACACACGCCGTGTCAGTAAAAATGACACGATATTCAAATTTTCTATGGAAGGTCAATCTTACGCGTCTACATTTTTTTCTATTTGCCGCCTTTTTCTGATTATTGACAAAGCAGACGTGTATCAGAATATATATATCGTTGTCGCATTTCATTAAAATAGGATTAGTAGTTTAGACATGAAAATCTAACACATGAAATCGCCTTTGCATTATTAGTATCGATGTTTTGTGATGTTCACACTTGAAGCTGATTTGACCGGTTTTGTAATTTGTGGCTTGGCACCGACTTCAAACATATCAGTTGGTAACGCATATAAATAATATAATGATTCATTTTATCCTTTCTGAAGTCGGTTTATCTTTTTTTGTAAAAAGTTTTTATTTTACCATTTTTAGTGGTAATATATTTATCAAAATCGGACAACAAGTCTCGGAAAAATCGGCAAAGAAAGATATATAAAAAAGTTCATAATACACCCATTCTATCCATTCTAAGGAAAGGTCCACGTATCATATGTGGGCTTCACCATTAGGTCCACTCCATCAAATTGGCGGTTTTCGTGAGAAAATGCTTGAGTTGCTTAAGAAAAAACCCAAATCATCATACATGTGCCTTTAAAAATTTAGGAGTTCCCTCAATTCCTCATGGATGCCATCATCAGAACAGCACCAGATAAATGTGGGACCATCTTCAAGGTAGTTCCTTTCAACCAAAAAAATAGTTATTCAAATTGGACCACGGGTCTCGGAGTAATCGCTGAACATCCTGCATAAAAAAATCTTCATCATTATCATCATTGACATCAGGTCCACTGTATCGAAATAGTGGTTTTCGTGAGAAAATGCTTGAGTTGCTTAAGAAAACACCCAAATCACTATACATGTGCCTTAAAAAATTGAGGAGTTCCCTCAATTCCTCATGGATTCCATCATCAGAACAGCACCATATTAATATGGGACCACCTTGGATGTAGATCCTTTCAAACAAAGAAAGAATTACTCAAATCGAACCACGGGTCTCGGAGTAATCGGTGAACATACATTAAAAAAAACACCAAACCGAGTGCAAAACCTCCTTCCTCAATGGAATTGAAGTCGGTTAAAAACGTAAAAATAATGGAGTCCTCCCGTACACATGAAGTGAGGGTGTTTGATTTTCGTACCAACCCAACATTACACACAAATTAATACGGGTCTTGACATCTATTTTTTGATGAAGAACTTTTGGCAATAATTTCTTGAAAATTTAAAAAAATAGGACCCACTCTAACGAACTATAAGCCCAAACAATCTAAAAATATAATGAAAATAATTTAAAACAAAAAAAGAACCGACTTCACTTAGGATCCGCTATTCCAAGAGGAAATGGCCGAGTTGCTGTAAAAAATAGTGAAATCACTATAGGTGTGCCTATAATAGTTGAAGAGTTCCCTCGATTTCTCCAGGATCCCATCATCAGACCCTGACTTGGTGACAATGGGACCATCTAGGGGTTATGCCTGTTCGATTAAAAAAAAAAATTGAAAATCGGTTCACGATTCACGGAGATATGGAGTAACATACATACAAAAAAAAACATAATAATGATAAAAAAAAAACAGTCCAATAATTGAGAACCTCCTCCTTTTTGAAGTCGGTTAATGAGGGTTACTGAGTACTTTCAATAAAAACTCTACCGAATAAAATCGGTTGAGCCCTTTGTGAATCATCGCAAAATATTTTTTTAAGCTTCCCATGGCTGAAACATGAAATATAAACACCGGGCGTGTGAGCGAAACTCTACCTCATATATTTTGATACTGGTAGATAAACAGTTTGTACAAATTCATTTCTTTTCATTCACTTCATTTGCAGTCTTACTTATGCCATTTAATTAAGATAAGGATTTGTTTTTGCGATAACTCAAAATGGCTGAATCGATTTTATTTAATATAGTTTTCATTGAAAGTGTTTATTTAGCCGCAATTTGATGAATTTTACATATTTTTTGGGCTTACGGTTCAAAAGTTAGACGGTAGTAGGGACACAATTTTGTAAAGTTTTGAACCGATCATATCTATCAAATCAACCAATCAATCAACAAGATCAAAAACCATTTTTTTTAAGCTTCTCGATGAGCTCTATCGAATGTGCCACGTGCCCACTTGCTACTCGATGAGGTAGATTTCATCAAAAAATAGGGTCATGGTTTTGCTCACTGTACAAAACGCTGGAACATAACTTTTTACCGTGCATTGCCCTATACATATACATCAAATTCTGCTACTCTATGCTATGAGGTAGGGTTGCCAACAACCTACTCGTCCTCTAATGTGACTTATGTCATTTGAAAACATTGTATTGTTTATAAAATATATCTCGAGTCGCTCTGTTGTATTCATACAATGTTGTTATCCTCATGAATACCTTCTTAGTAGATCATTGCACACTGACTCATATTTCTTTTCATATCATAATATAAATAGGAACCGCTAGTAATGAGTCCATTTGGACTCTAGACACCGTGAACAGCCCTCGTCATGCAGAAACTCTTAATCACGTTGATTATTTTTATGAACTATAACCAACATGTGAAGTGTGGCGGTGTCTCCGATTACATGTATGGTGGACTTAGGAAATTGAATGTGTTTTTCTTAGAGGCGTTAGCTTCAATACGATCTAATATAGATGGTGCCTTTGGGCCTACGACTCGTATGCCAACAAATGAAAAAAGAAAAAAGCAGTCAATTATGAGTGTTGTAAGTCGGATAAAGGATAAACTGAGTGTGAAAAATTCATTTAAAAAAAATAGAAGCAGTTACGTGGACTACCCAGTTTACAGGCCGGCGCATATCTTAACTACTCCGCAGCTTGCTGCCACCCATGGTCGCATTATCGAAACACACGTAACGTACACCTTGGATGGCTACATGTTGACCTTACACCGTTTGCGTTGCAATACAGTATTTGACCGAACTAAAAACAAAAAAAAGAAGCATACAATCTTACTTCATCATGGACTACTTGGCAGTTCAGCAGATTGGATACTACTTGGACCAAAAAAATCGCTAGCTTATATATTATCTGACGAGGGACACGATGTTTGGATGGCAAATGCTAGAGGCAACTACTATTCTCGTGCTCATGTGACCATGGATATTAACTCGGAAGATTACTGGAACTTTTCCTGGCAAGAAATCGGTGAACGCGATCTACCGGCAGTATTAGATTATATCAGGAAAACCAACAACAGCACTGAACCGATAGATTATATCGGCCATTCGATGGGAGCGACTGCTTTATTAGTCTTGCTCTCAGTCGAGCATAACTATAATAGCTACATTAGAATAGCTTTCTTACTTGCTCCACTAGTGTTTATGGGACACAGTCGTGGCCCAATGGAGATGATAGCAAGAATTGAAGACGAGGATCAGCTGACGCAACTCTTGGGAACTAAAGAATTTATGCCTAATAGACGCATTATTGTACCCCAACCTTACGTCGATTTCAAATCCAAATTGTGTCACGACTTAGAGATTTATTGTAGCAATCCGTTGTTGTTTCTTACAGGATGTCCCTTGCAAGAAGGTTCCCGAACGACTGCGTTCACGGAGCAGCTTCAAGAATATCTCCCAGCAGGTGGATCCTCCAAAACGATTATTCATTATCTGATGTTAATTCTCAGTAAAAAATTTCATCGTTTTGATAAACCTGACTGGCAGTTCAAATTGAAATACATAAGCACCCCCATACTAATTTTGAGCTCAAACGACGATTTCATATCGAACGCGACGGATAACCAGATGTTATATCTTTCTATTTTAAATCCACTGGGTCATGTAGTAATTAACGGTCAAAATATTAGCCACAATGAATTCGCGTGGGGTTTTAACGCAGACTTACTGTTTTATTATAAGATTAGGGATTTGATTGGGCTGGGTCCGGACATCAATAAAGGCAGCGGCTAGTAAGTACAAGTATTTTAATTATATCATTTAAATCGCAAACGTAATTTAAGAGGCTGACAACACCCGATGATCTTCAAATTGACTTAAGCAGTTTTTTAGCTATCACTACTTGTTTTGAGAAAGTAAATATATATATATCTACATACATATATATATTAATATTCTTTATCTTTGGAGGAACTTTGTTAATTCTCCGATACACGCTTGGACGAAATCAGCTCGATAGAAAATATTTTCAAAGGTGCATCTTAAAATAAGCTTTAAACAGTTGTACGTCTTTAGTCTCTTGACTTATATACGTAATATAGGTACGTCTGTAATTAAAGATTAAATTCCACTATACTAATACTAAAAACTTCATTATTTTATATTTCTCAATAAATGCGTAGTTTTTTTAATTCATCGGTTTGCAAAATTTGCAATGAGCTAATCGTTACACAATGGAATTTAGCTGTTGTCATCCCCTTAATAGTAATTAATACAGAACCAATGATTTCTGCTACTGGCATAATTCAGTAATATTGTGATAATATGCTAATTTCGAATAGGTTTACAACATCTGCCTAGCTTCCTAAATAGCGTTGCACTCCATATACATATGTAAACATTTTTTTTACCAAATAAGAATATGATGCCATAATGCACATCAAACGATAGGTCTTTAAAAATAACACTGAGGTTTGTAGAACAATTTTTTTGATTAAATGGATATTTTCAGAAGTAATCACTGCAAAAGTCAAAAAAAATTGTGTCCCACCCTCTGTAACTTTTGAACCTAAGTCCAAAATATATGAAAAAATTCAAGAAGATACACCTTTGAATATTCTTTTCACGGAAATTATTTTGAACATTATCGGTTAAGGCGTTTTTGAGTTTTCTCCAAAGCAGATACGACGTTGCGATAGTATATTTTGGCTAGTAGGGTACGGAGCCCTCTATTATTTGTGGTCCGACATGCACTTGGCCGGTTTATATTATTCCAACTGTAGAGAATGCAACAATTTTGGATCTTAAAGTGGCAAGTGCCTATTAAAAAAAATCTATTTTATTAATTCAATTACTTTCAAGGGCCTTACCTAAAAGAAAGTATTTTTTTGCGCATTTCTATCTAAGGTTCTTGACTTTTTCTGATGGTATCTCACATTTTTGTGTGATATACTCATTAGGTTATTCTAGTTAGTTGTTTTTTGGTAACATACCATCATAAAGTTTCGTGCAGACTCATAAAATTCTCTACATAGTAACTACAGTAAAATCGTCCTGTAAATCTTACTCATCTCTCCCAAATCTTCACATACCTATATTTTAACGGATGGAAATCTAAGATAAAGTACTTAACACATTTTTTTATGTGATTTGATCGTCTAAACTGTAAACTTATCATAAATAATCTTAGAGTATTCAACCAACCGGGGCGGCCATTGACAGGCGTTCGCTTCTGCCGAAAAATATGTGACCAGTGGTCATACTAATTGTACGGACTGACGTTTATTTGACGTTACGTATACATTTGACGTTCCCATCCCCGCAAAAATAGGCACACATTTTATGTATAGAAAATGATAGACTGTGGTCACTCCGGTTGGTTTAATCCTCTAAGTAAATAATAAATATTATAGAAATGTAAATATTAAGGTGAAAGGTTAAGGTTATTAAGTTTAGGTAGGTGTTATTTAAAATTGTATGTGACTAAAAAAAGGATTAAGGCGATTATCACACTGGCGACGGATCCGCATGCGGCGCCGGTGCGCGAGCGAGATAGCGCTATACACATGCAGAGCGCTGTCTCGCTCGCGCACCGGCGCCGCATGCGGATCCGCAGCAGTGTGATAACCGCCTTAAACATGGTTGACTTTAAGGTTAAATTTAAGTTGAAACTGTTTCCTTTGACATCACTTGTCGGACATAACTGTTGTTTGGACATTGTTGGATGCAGATATTTAATATGTACAAGATGCACATTGCCGTTAATTTATTATTACTTTATAAAAAGACATTTAATTCAGGTTCAGAGAAATTTAAACTTCTTTACTAGGTACTACTTACGCGAATGTCTATTTGGAGGATTTTGATTTTGACTGTTTAATTCAATAAAGATAAATAATTATTTAATAAATTCTATTATTTTCTTCATGAATATATTCTATTCCTAACCAAACAAACCAAATAAAACATCGTCATCCTACTGAAAGTTAATTTTAACTATTTTATCATCAAAGTATTGCGGTCCTCTTTTGTTTTTAGTGATCTAAGTAGATTCATAAATATGAAAACTGTATAAAATACTATAAAAATATCATTATCACTTCGCCCTTTTAACGCACTGATATTCATGTAAATTGATTCATTTTGAAGTTGATAAACAATTTCGTACTTGTAAACATGTTGAATTTTATAAAAAAAGTTATTTGTACCTATAGCAGATCAGTCATCTACAACGTGCCTTTGACCATGAGGCTTTAAATACACTCGAGAGCAAAAATTTCGGGTCAGTAACATAAACTTTAATATCTTTAAAATGAATATCTTTTGAGATATTTAAGGAAATTCTAGTGACCCGAAACTCTTGCTCTCGAGTGTATATGAATCGATTACATTCATTAAATAAAACTGAGCTACTTTTAGTCTACAACTATTTGAATTAAATATTGTGACTCTTAAATAAATTTCTGATATTTTATTTAAACAAAAAAAATATTCTGAAATTTGTCCCATATTATTATAATTTATTTTATATTTTTTTATGTATTCATTGTGGTGTTACATATACATTGTATCATGTATATCGCCAATAGAGCCGTACAAATAGTTTTATACATGAATTTAAATGTCAATAAAAATTACAAAAAAAGATAAACCGACTTCAAAAATTATAAAAAAAAAATTAATGATTTATACCTATGCGTTACCAACTGATATATTTGAAGTCGGTGTCAAGCCAAATGTGGAAGAGTTAATATGCGTAATAAAACGACATACAACTCATAGTTATGGCGCTTGTTGTCTGCACTCAGCAAGTGCGTGTGTATGGCCCGCTTACCTACCTACGGCAATGCGCTCGGTGCCGCAGTCAGCGTCGCGTCGAGCTTCTATGGCTCCGCTACATGATGGGCCATCATAGGGACACAGCTATGCGTTAGAAGGAGCTAACGATATTGCGATCTCGTTCTGTCGTATAGCTGCGGCCTATCATGTAGAGAAGCCATAAGGGATTTGTGCAGTGTTCACTAGGACCTATCCCATACGGTTTCACGTGTTTGCCATGGACGGGCGCCAGACGCTCGCCGATCGAGCGGCCACTGAGTTTGCACCCTACAGGGAGGCGGGGGCAGCGGCCAGTGTACGCCACGACATCACAAGAGTCCGCTTCCGACAAGTCGTGTTGATTTCCCGCGCGGCCCATATTAGCGGCAGTGTATGACAAATTTTACTTGACATGTCCCATTCAGACGATTGTTTTCTTTTTGTAGCTGGGTCGGAAATGCATCTAAATTATGAATGAAAAATAAATAACTGGTTTTTTTGACGTAGTACCTACGTAACCACAACATATTTTTATGGGTCGTCACTTGAACAGGAGTTCGAAATGCAACGGTCGGAACGTACTTAGTAATTGGAGTTTCGTCTCGCCTGCGGCTCGTTTCATAAAACCACACTCGTATTTTAAGGACCCTTATTACATACACAGTAACAGTTACATGAACTACTAATTTAAAGCTACTAAAATCACTGTCCTCGTCTTAACTTCGCTAACTCTTTTGATACCTAATATTATGTAATAGTAAAACAACCTGAACATAAAATTCATGAATGTGGCATATTTTTCTCGTAGAATTACTATGCTGCTGTACCCATACCAAGTGTCGGCGCCGGCGGCAAGTAAATCGCGGAGGCTCGTATAAACAAAGTAAGTTTTTAATTGATGCAGAAACTTGCAATGAACGAATTTCAGTTCGTAACCACTAGGGATTACAATCCGGATTTTATTTGTATGGGAAAATCCGGATTGCAATCCCTAGTAGCCACCAAGGTATGTACGTCCGGAAAGCGTTCTTGGATCAAAATGTGAAACCATTCAAAAATACTGCATCTAGTTTAGTTTAGTATTGTAGTGCCTCTGTATATTTAGTTATGTAAATAAATGTATTTCATCAACTAAAAATTTAAATCTATGGAAGCGAATATATTCTTACAGATTTTCTAGTTTTCTTTTACCTAAGATAATAAATACTTGTTGGTTAAAGTACAATCTCTCTTATTTACTCAATATACTCTTGAAACAATACATTATTGTATTTCTCTTTTAAGAAAACGTGGTTTTATTAAGCGAAGTATCATTTTTTTGGTAAAGGAAATAAATACTTGTCACGAGGAAATATTTTCAAGATAACAATAATGTCTTGGATTGAGAATATCCCGGAAGCTTTTTTTTCCATTTAATGGAGTCAGTGCGAGTGAGACACCGGCCCGTACTTTAATGCCCTATGTCCAGATTCCTATGAATAATTGTTCTGCTCGGTAATAAAGTTCGAACCATTTTGGCAAAAATGTAATAGAGCTGTCCGGATACGTACTGACGTGGTACTCAGTCACTTTGCTGTAATGCAGGCGAGGTTAATGAAATGTCATGACTGAAGCTGACGCAATTCATACACAACACATTTGCGCAGAGTTTGTCCCCTGTCGTATCTCATTCCACTTAAGCTGGAGCATTGAAGGATGCAATCAGTGCACAGTAATGAATATTGGTAATGGACGAATGTCCAATCAGTCGATGATGATAATTGATAAAGTGTGCGATTTTGTTTACCTAGTATGGAAATCTCTTGGTATTCCTGGTTGGTTGGTCTACTGATATGAATATACTAACCGACGAACCAGCTGGCGAGTCTGGGTGGCCTGTTGGAAAAAATATACTGAGGTCAACTCGGCGAAGACCGTCATCGTCAGTCGGTGAAGATAGAATTACAGCAAATTCTCATAGCTTTTTTTTACGAAATGGTAAAACTTTCTAGAACAGTCCCGCAACAGTTTTAACATTTCGTAAAAAAATCTATGCATAATTAATTCGCTGTAATTATTTGCTGTACGATCTTCGCCGGCTGACGGTCTTCACCGTGTCGACCTAACTGACCAACGAGCTTGCGTTACTGGTTGGTATATGTATAAGGATAAAATATGTACAGTCGACGTCAAATACATATTTACACATTTTCATCTTATTCCTTTGTAATAAGTAAACATAGCTGGCGTGTCGGGTTGGCACGTTGGGAAAAATATACTAACCGACCAACTTTCGTATCTGGTTATTCTCCTGGGAAAAATGTACTAACTAACCAACCAGCTAACGTACCTGTTTGTTCTGCTAGGAAAAAATTACTAACTAACCACCTAGATGGCAATCTAATTGGCTGATTGGGAAATAAATATACTAACCGACCACCTAATTTGCAGCTTGGATGGATAGTTAGGAAAAAAGTACAAACCTTACCAAGCCGGGGCCGATTACATAACAACTTGTAACTAATCATATGAGCGGAAGTCTCTTTCCAATCCCATTTTTTAGAAAGAGACTTTCGCTAATAATATTAGTTACAAGTTGTTATGCAATCGCCCCTGGCTGTGGGCCATGAATGCCTACTACACTCGAGAGCAAAAGTTTCAGGTCACTAGCATTTTCTTGAATATGTCAAAAGATATTAATTTTAAAGATATATATTTAAAAATATTCAAGAAAATGCTAGTGATCAGAAACTTTTGCTCTCGAGTGTATTACATACAAACCAGATTAACGCGTAGAAAAAAAATACGAACCATCCAACTGGCTTAAATGTCCGGTTGATAGGTTGCTAATAGACGCTAGACGTTGGTTTTCACTGTCACTGTGTACTTATGAGATGCAATACTGAGTGGATGCAGTTGGGCGTTTTCACAAAACGTTGTTGATTTTCGTGTTTTTGAAATTTTAAGAATTTTTTGGATATTCCTCCTTAGAATCGAGAGTAGGTACTATTCATTCTGCTAGGAAATGAAAAGTGTCCCAAAATTTTCATACAATTTTTATTTTCCATTACGCTACTTTCATATAAGTGCCCATAGAAAAGTAGCGTAAGAGGAACAGGACACTTTTAATTTCATAGTGGAGTTGATAGTACTCACGATTCTGAGTAGGAATATGCAAAAAATTCTTAAAATTTCAAAAATATGAAAATTAACAACTTTTTGTGAAAAAGCCCAGTTGGGTTTTATGCCTTATCAAAATTAATGATCTGTATACACAATAAAAAATAATATTATTGGTATGACAGTATTAGTATAATATTATATAGTCCTTGCCAATGTCAACCAAGTTACCATACATATTTCTCAAAGCAAGAAGTATAATATTCTCGCGTTTAGCTCACATAACATTGTATGACAATACACCATTTGTAATCAATTGACTGCTATATATTCAAAGGTAGCTAGTACTTGTTACATTCAGGTATTATACGTCGAACTGTTCAAGCTTACCCTTGCATTATGCGGGAGCTACGAGTATTATTCATTATAATTATATTACTTCACCACCATCTACAAGTAAATTGTAATCCATCTATGCGGTACGCGTACAACAAGTCTAATGAAGGAAAAAATAATTTGGCTTCTTCCTTTAACAGTGTAGATAAAGAAAAATTAAAAATATTCCCGCCATCTATCTCTTGCTGCATTTCGCATGGACGCACAAGACAGAAGGCGAAAAGAGCAACGGCACGTTCGCGCCGCCCTCCACTGCTAGTCAAGGTTAGAACACCTCTATGGGATGTTAAACCAACCTCTACTGAGTCAGCACATTTCTCCACTACTGATGCCAGTGACGAATAATAAAGAATAACAGAAAGTCATGTAACGCACGCCTTGGATGAATACATTTTAACCTACCAGCAAAACTAATAACCAGCAAGATAAAATAAGGGTTCTTCTGCATGACGGGCTCTTAGGCAGCTCAGCAGATTGGATACTACTAGGACCAAAAAATCACTTCAAATTTTTTATTTCCGATAAAAATTTGTGAGAGATACACTGAGCACATACATTATGATTATGATTATGATTAGGATCATGCTGTGCACTGTACCCCTAAAGGTGGTAGATCGCTTCAAGTATCTGGGGCATATGCTCACAGAGGACTTGAGTGACGATCTGGACGTGGAAAGAGAAAGAAGGTCGATGGCTGTGAGAGGCAATGCACGTTGTAACAGATCGGTATAGTTAACGCTCTTCAGAGCCTACTGTCAGACGTTCTACACGTGAAGCCTGTATGTGAGATTTACACAACGCCTACCTATTTGACATGGCAAAATTGACAGTCGCTAGTGAAACAACTATGATGTAACACTTGTGTGACAGCAGGGGGGTACAACTCAAAGTAAATCTGTCAAAAAATTTGAACTTGTCATGCGTTAAGAAGGGACTACATGATTCGTGACGTTACGTGACATTACAGAGGTCTCTCTGTATTATACTATTATTTACTCTGTGGTGACAGCCTAAATCTCTATGGATTCACAAAAGAGTCCACTTACGTCAAAATCAATACAAAACTCTAGCGAGACCTACTGTAAATTTGACAGTTAGGTGTGGACATGTGTAGACAGATGGATATCACTCTATCCAGGAGTGATTCAACGATGACTTCTTTGCTCCATGCTGCGAAGAGTCAACAGCAACAACAACAACAGCAACTGTTGCGAGCAGCAACAGTCTTCTTAGGGCCGAGTGACTCGACTGGCCAATCACGAAAGTGTGGGTGGAAGTCGCATACTTGCTCTCACAATAGCTATTGTCTTCCTAGTCTGATGTTATTTGTTATTATAAGTTTAGTTTCATTGTTTTGATATTTTTGTCTTCATTGTAATTCTAACATAATTTTTAGTTATTATTTTTATTTAGTGTCTAACATATATTGATCTGTTGGTCTGAAATAATTGACTTTTAATTTCTTTGAATAAGTTCATGGGATAGTATAAATTCAGTTTTACGCGCTACAGAAGATAATGCTTATCAACAAGTGCCAAAAATAAGAGCTTGCATTGGGCAAAACCGGCAACTTCATGATTCTACCTTTTTAATAAATATTTTGATAATTAACCTAGTTAGTAGAAGTTAAAACTTGTGCTGTTCGAAAGAACTCATCAACTACTAAAGAAAAAAAAAACCTAAAATCTTCGCTCTGTGTATGGATACCACCATTTCTTGGCACTACTCGATGAACATTATTGCAGGGGCCGCGTGACTACCTGCTAGTCGTTGAAATCGTTTTTGTCAAAAAAATGGGGTAATTTTAGTGGAGTAAACTTCAAAATCATCTGACATATTTTGTCAGTTTCTTCCTTAGATCACACACATGACAAATGGCCATCATTGCCGGCAATAATATCGCAATATCATGACTCCAAAGATTAATTAATTGATTGATTTCTTAGTGCAAATTTATAAGATTTCAAAGGGATAATTAAAAAAGGAGGTTTTCTTGTTATATATTCTTCGTCACTCATGACTCTTGAAAAATCATAATATTCATAATTTTCATAATTTTCAGAATTGCTAAAAAAAATATGCCGCCGCCTTATTGGAATCTCCACAATAAATTGACTATATCTTCGTAAATATTTGGGCTGAGAATCTGGCAAGACAAATAACTTTCAGTAAATTTTTTGCTCTTTAACTTCTTCATACAAAAAGTGCATATTTTATGAGATTAAAAGAAAAACTGAAAAAAATTGGTTTTTGTGCCCCGCTAAATTCCACGGGTGCTTGAGGTCGAAAATTTAGGAGTCTTACTAGTATTATCCCAAAACACCTGTTGAAGTTCCGTTGAATTTGGATTACTTTCCAGATAAAATGTACATTTAACTGCTGGATTCTGCTGTTTATTTATGTTTTAAGATATTCGCAAAAATAATACTAAATATGTAAAAATAATCACTTGAAACTACCAATAAGAAAAAAGTAGCAATCGAAATTATGAAATAATTATTCACTTTTTAACGCATGCTTTAAAAAATTCATTGGGAGAAAGTAGAAAATATGGCGATACACGAAATATGGAATAGTGAAAGTTGCATACTGGCAAGACTAATGCGCCACAGCTGCAGTAGCCGCCTTTATTGCAAAATAAAAACATTAAATATTGCTACACGGCGTGGGGAGGGCTACATAACGATTGGCTTGTTATAAGGACGTGTTCACAGTGGTTATTATTGCTTTTAAATTTGTATTTTATAAGGCACAATGTTTGACACAACATTGCTGTTACTAAGTCCCTAAGTTACCTAACATTTAAAAGACTAGGTTTACTAAGCCTCTTTTTATTTGCAAACTAAATCCAAACAAAGATCAAATTGTTGAATGTCATGCAATTATCCTTGCACTAAAAAGACGATAGTGCTAAAGAAGTTATTTTTTGATCACGGCTCTTATACGTAGTTAGCTATGCATTCATTACAAATTAGGTAGGTACGGCCGCGTTTGGAAATATGGATACATTTAATGTGACAAAAACATGTAGGTATCCAAGACTTCACGCCTTGGTTATGGAGTCGTAGCTACATATTTTTGTCACATTAAATGTATCCATATTTTCAAACATGACTGTACACATAGGTAAAATAGAGCATTTACACAACCACGTGTACAGTCGAAGTCAAAGATATTTTTTTTCACTTTTGCACCTTATTACAAAGGAATAAGGTGAAAAAGTGTAAACATATCTTTGACGTCGACTGTACATAATACTTACTTCTACAAGGCACATTAAAAATGCACTTTTAGAATAAAACTCATAAGTATTGGCAATGCACATTGTTAAATAAATGTGACTTATTCAAGCAAAAGGTACATCATTGTAGGTTATTGATAGAGTTTATTTCTAAATTAATTATTATGGCAGTAATGCTGCAGTAATGCCATGTTGACAACCGAAAATGAAGTACATTTTATTTAAAAACGGCACAAATGAACTACCGATATTCACATTTACTCGTACATTATTCGCTTTACTCAAAATACCTATAATTATGAGCCATGTGCATGTGTGTACTACCCTTTAGTCAATTTCTATCACCCTTAAGCAATATGTTTGCCCATGAGATGGAATTATATGGCAGATTAAAGTATCGGTCAGCGTTGTGGAATCAATAATATTTATTATGCGTGACGCTATTGTACATTTGTACATATTATAACCACTGCGCCCCTCTGAGGGGCGCATGTGTATTTTTTACATTTTTACTACGAGGGTGAGCAGGTTGATCACTTTTTATAATGAATGTTTATTAAATTTAGTAGCTTTTGTTTTCGTTATTCTGAAACATTATCTTATTAATCTTTATCGAGTTAATACTTAGAAAAAATTATATACGTCATTATTAAAAGAAATGATGATTAATTAAGTGGATTGATAAAATGGTCACTAAGAACCCAAAAACATAGGTTACAATTTTTAATATATTCTTAATAATTATTAAAAAAAATACCTAAAATGCAACAACAAATGTCTTAGTTAGATAGTTTAAATATTCAAATATATTGAACAAAGTAGCTAAGTAGCTTCCGTGTAGGCATGTGAGTGATTTAAATGAACTATATTTTATTCAACTTGCTGACTCTTCAAAAAACTGATGCTTTAACTCGCTCAGTAACTCACATATCTCAGAGTATACACTGTTATCGCTCGCTCTTTTTTCCACTCATGATTCGAATGAGCCGGCCGAGTCAAACGAGTGAGACGATGCGAAATATGTGAACAGATCCACTGACAGAAATGAGTGACACATATCTCCGCGAGCGAAAGATATGAATCAATCTTTTCAATCCAGTGAAGCGTTTTGCGCATCTCTACTCCCGTAGTTCAATGTCAAACGGAGCACAAGAGGTTTACACAGGCTATTTTGCTTCATGATTATCGGGTCGCACTCATTGTAACTCTTCCCTCAAAATATCCAACGTACGTGATGCAATGACCCAACCAAACGCAAAAACAATTCACGAAGTGAATCAAAGTTTGCTGACTTTACAATCACGATAACGACTAATAGTCCAGGCATTTTATTTTCACTTGTATGGGAAAAATGTCAAATTTGGAAATAATTCATAACAGCAAGTATTTAGTTGTATGGCTTAAAAGTCATGTTAATCATTGCCTAGACAGAAAATCCTACAAAAATTTGAACATGAAAAAATCGTCATTTAATTAATTTCTAAATAATCGCCTAAATAAATAAATAAATATTTTATTATTTATTATGGTTCCTTAAGACAGGTTATTTATGGATGACGGAAAATCAGACAAAAAAAAAGAAACACTTCGTATATATTTTGATGAATATTTACTTCCCGATGGAATATTTGTAGGATTTTTCGTTCAGTCATCTTAGAACAACATTTTAAAACTATATAAATAAAAAATCGCTGTTATAAATTAATGTTTGAAAAAAACGTATCTTTACCAGAGTATAAGTAGTACCTACTCAATAGTTGTGCCTAGATCCGTTACTTGTAGTTTTATCATTATTCATAGGAGAATAATAATTCATTGGATCCACAATTACTTCTTATACAGGGTGTAACAAAAATACTGGTGATCCGTTTAAGGGCATAACTGGTATCGTATTACGACTAAGAAAAAGTAGGAGAAAAAATTTATGCACGCGAAAAAAATTTTTTTTTCTACGGGTCAGGTGGTCCCAGCCGGCCGACCCTCTATACTAAATCAAAATTTTTTTTCGCGCGAAAAATTTTTTTTCTCACTTTTTCGTAACAAGAATACGATACCAATTATGCCCTTAAAAGGATCACCAGTATTTTTGTTACACCTTGTAAATACGAGTAGATATGGATATGCCCTAGTTTGGTCTTCATTATATTTCACTCATTATTTTAATTACCTACCACAAAGATATGCCATAATATGTTTACCGAATGCATGATATTAAACTTTAACTAAGTAGGTACTATTTAATTTATTTAAACGGCCCGGCCCTATTTTCGCAAACCGATTTTATTTCATAGATTTCATAACTACAACTAGACGCCTCGTCGAAGACAATTCCCCGGTCCCGGAGGGGTAAGAAATAAAGATGGTAACAAAAATGACAATGTCGGCGCAACAGGTCGCCAAGTCTCGGCCTCATGTTCAAAATAGCTATATCGGTCATAATCTCGCGAAACAAGAGATCCCGCCTTTGCGAAAGTAAACAAAATACGTTCAAGATAATTGCGTGCTACGACTGGGCTTAAATGAACGTTTTTAGTAAAACACAATAAATACCTTTATTGTTGAAATATTGAAAAAAGAACGATACCGTTATATTTCGGTACAGAAAAATATCGGTTGTGCTACGTAAATCAGACCGAAACCATCGGTATGACGTCATATCGTATTAAAACGGTATCTATATTTTTACAATATGCAGTCCCTGCTCGAGAATAAAAAAATGTGTCCCCTCCCCCTGTAACTTTGAAACGGAGAGCCAAAAAATATCAAAAAATTGTGAAGATACATCACTGCATATTCTTTCCACGAAAATTATTTTGAACATCATCGGGTAATCTACAAAGCTCTATTTCATTGGCAGGTACGTGTTATTGATATTTTTTTTCGATAGTCGGTATCTACGGAACTCCCGATTATGCGTGGTCTGACACGCACATGGATGGTTTTTTTATAGCGAATGTTGTCTTTCGGCTGTTTAGGACCTACCTATACCTTATTTCTGTATGGCTTATTTTTTAAGTTTGGACCTTGACAAATAATGAAACTTGTATGCTACATTATTGTCGTATTATCGAGCCTACAATGTTTTATACCTACTGTTTATTTTTTCACTGACCATAAAATTTGCTCTTAGTGTAATCGTAAAATTAACCTTGATAAAATACTTACCCAACCTATGCCGGTTGGGTATTAGGCTGCAAGATCACGATCATAAATAACGTTTAATGCAATAAACACGTTGATAGTTTAAATATTCCAGCAGCGTTTAATTCGTTTTCTCGATGTAATATGTTTCCTGCGGAAATTAAGAAAGACCCCTTGCATAACAACTAGAACTCGCCAGATAAAGCGGGGTGCAGTAGCCATTTTGAATGATTATTACTACGACACACGCCTCGAAAATGCACAGTAATCTTATTAACGAAAGTAATGTATCATTACCAGCTACTGGTGTTTTAGATAGAGCTAAACCAGGTTTATTAACAATACAACTTTGTTTCGTCAATAATTTATAACAATATCTAGTCATTCGACGGGTTTTATATCTGTGTTGCATTCGTTTATAATATTTTATTTTTATATTTTTGCAATAATATTAACTACATTTTTGAATCTGTGGCGCAGAACTACAAACTAACACTACAAGTACGGTTATTAACAATCCTCTACCTACGTGTTTGAGTATGCTTAGTCCAACAAAAAGGCGGCAGCTGATGTTGGCAAGATTTTATTATACAATCATTGTTCCATACACTCACTGTTGTGTATACTCATGTAGTCATCAACAATCTTGCTGTCTCGCGGTCTACACCCATTTGGAGAATAATAAATTGGAATGAAATTGTTTTTGAAAGGTCGACATTCGATATTAGTCTCGAAACCGGCCGTGCACTCAGACACGTTGTTTTAGATATTGTGTGATTGTCAGTCTGCGTTTTGGAACGCGCATCATGTTCAGGTGGTCGGGTGGATTTTAATTAAACTTGACACGGGGATTTCCGGAGAGACGAGAAGGTAATGGATTTTTGACTTGCAATTAAATTAATAAATCAATAACAATATGTATCATGGGGATTAAAACTCTTACAAAACTTAGATATTTTGCTTACCTGTATCGACAAAAACGAATAAGTACATAATTTTGCTTGTTCAGGGGTAACCGCTTCCCTTTGAGCCGGGCGGCTTATCTACGCGTTTGCTACTAATTCCATAATAACGAGTAGGTAATTATTTTCGTGTAATACTTTATTTAATAAAAGTAGCTAAGCGAGTAGGGTGTTCAAAATGAGCTGGACACTACTTTATTGTTAAGAAGATAAGAGCGTGTGTAGGTCATTATGAAGACCCTACCCGCTTAGCTACTTTTGCTGCTGACTGTACCATATGATTGGGAGTCCCTTAAAAAATCTATTTTAAAATTAGAATTACTAAAAATAAGACCCGTTTTCATTGTTTCTAAGTGTGTTTAGGGTGTTCAGGGTCAAAGTCTTTCAATGAAAACTTGCCCCAACATTCAAAATTAAGCGGGAAATGAATAATGGTCGTGAAATGAATTTACATAACTGAGCGTTTCAGTTACTAACTAACCAATGTTTAACTAACTGGGAAATATAAACCCGTATTTTTTATAGAAATTACCGGTATATTGGTAACTTACTGGTAATTCTCAACTAAATATTAGCAGCCTCTTTGATGTATTACCTACTTTACAGTATTCTAAGAGCTTTGAGCTTTGTAGCAGTTTAAACCAGTAGTAATAAGCTAGCCTGCGAGAAATTATATTAGGTTCTTTTTTAGACAGTGTGTGGCCCAAAACACGAGCGAAAAATTCAAACGTAGATTGTACAGTCAACGCCTCACTAGGTATACACTTTTGAACCTTATTCCGCTGTAATAACGTTCAAAAGTGTATACCTAGTGAGGCGTTGTGTGTACTCCTCAAACAATAAAACTATTGTTCAACAACTTAAAAAAAAAAGTAGTTTTTAGATTGTCTCTTTTTCATACAAACTAAATATTATTTTCAATGTACGTTAATATCCGTCTTATTGACATTGCTTGTCAGTCTTGTCACCCTTGCGTGTTCAGGTAAACTTTAAAATGTACGAAAAATCAATAATCCGATCATTAGGGAATCCCCTCCATATATTGCCTTACAAAAGGTGGTGTAGTTTTTTTGTTAAATTATGCTCGATTTTAGACTGGGGGGGGGGGGGGAGCTTTGGCCGCTATCTTGGTTTAAAGGTGCCAAAATTCAGTATTTTTAATCTTGGCGCTTAAACGCCTATCAGTATGACTAAAGTGTCTATAAAACATATAAAGAATATAAAATTGTCTATAATTTATGCATAAATAATAGATCTGTAAGTCTTACAGATATAAAGATACAGGGGGTGAAAAAGTATAATTTTTGAAATCATGAGAACTTGATTTATGCGTTTCAAAATTATGTGTTGAAGATAAAGAAATAAATCTCTACCACAGTTTTGTCATCTTATAATGATTCTTTTAAAATATATTCAAAAGTTGAATTCACCCCTAAAGCGCTTATAGAGGGGATGAAAGTAGTAGGCTCACACACAAAATCAATGTTCTATGTTCGCTGAACAAACGTTGTTCAGTTTGAGGAGTAGAATCTACGTTTCAATCCTTCGCCCGTGTTATGGGCCACACACTGTATAACATAATAAACAAATTTGTGTAAAATCTACTAAGGATTCAATCAATACGGGAGCCGTAGAGTTTAAAGTGAGTTAAAAAATATACTAGTGAGTTATTCCTAATTTAAACCTATGGATCAAAGTAGGTAGGTTGGTCTACGGCAATTAATATTGTTGACGACAGGAATAAAATACTTAATGTGAATGCTTACGAAAACCGTAAAGTAAATACATAATTATATTCTATGCCATAACTAACTACGCAGCCACTTACTCGTCAAACGTAATTACGAATAGATTTTCTCTTAAAATATCACTGGGAGGCATTTGACCGTCCCGGGTAATTTGGGGTGGTAATGTGACAACTTTCGTCGCATTTACCCCAAATTGCTGGCCCGATGCTATGCGGTACAAATGTAGACGTACAATTATTTTGTTACGTTTCATCATCACTGGCCTTAGCGTCTATTACAGACGATTTAAACATGAACACTGTGGAGACAACACCTTTGGTGGCTATAAAGACCGATACGGGAACGACACGAATTACCACACTTCTGGCAGGAAAAGTAATAAATAACAAATATGGATCCTTATCGTTGAGTATTTTAACCATATTTTAGGTATTTCCAATAAATCGTCTTGGTAAAAATTACATAACCATTAGGTACGCAGATATTTTTCCCATAAGCATGTGAATGAAATGGGCTTCCTTTTTTTATACAACGGATAAAATATTAACACATGCTTGCAACCTTTGATGTTACTATTTCGTCGTTACTGACATTTTTGCAATATTTTTTGTCTTATTAGTTATTAACTAGACACCTGGAAATTAAAAAAAAAAACTGAATCGAAATGACTCCTGTGAGGTATTTTTTAACTGGAGTCATGATTACGTGTGTTCCATACTGTCCCTTATTAATTGTTGTCGTAGCGTAGATATATCATTAATCACCGAGGTTTGCGCCGGGTAACCATTGCTGCCGCAAATTCTGGCCGGGCATTTTTATCGGTGCCGATGCCCTAACGATTTTCGGCATGGCTGGATGGAAAGTGATTTTTCTAACTATCTGGTACCATGAATGTTACAAAGCTATTAAAAGCTGTTTTATGTAAAGCGTATATTTTGCTACAATCGCTTGTTCTAAAAGTCGATGTTTTTTATTCAGTTATTAATTTATTTTTCCATCCATGAAGTCGCACGAAATATGACAACTGAAACTCTAATTTAACAACGTATCAGTACTCTTTATACCATTTTCTAAAGTGTGAAATGTATTGACATTCGTATTACAGTAAGGCCTGACTAGTGCCTACGCCAATTCGTGGGATTAGGTTCTCAAGCGGACCTCAAGCCGGGAATAACGCTAGGAGGAAGAGAAGATGCAATAGTTAGATGTAGTCTAAATACAATTTAGATTCTCCAATGTACAAGTTATCTACACACTTTATAGGTACCTACACATATCATTAAACTTAATGTTCACACATTTTTGTCAAAGATTTCGTTTTTAATGAAAATCTGAGATGTTTAAAATTATCCTTGCCTTCTGTACTGGCGCTGGAGCATACGACAATTTGGTACAAATTGCATTGCGACGGCTGATCCTTGTCCGAATTCCTTTCGAGATAAGTTCGACGCTTCCGCACGATTTGCTACTGATTGCTTCACCGCGCCAACGAAAAAACAACGTGCCAAGGGCCTTGATTCACATAATACCACGAAAGTTTTCTTTTGATCAAGTTCAAAATTAAGACTGTAGGGAGGTTAGTGGGATTTTCAATAAAATACTTTCTTATTAATTGAAATTAAAATTAGCACTTACACCAATTTTATATTCTAGTTACACAATTAAAATAGAATATTAAATGCATTGGGTACTAGTATTGAGACAATTGATATTAAGTAAGTTAGTATGAAAGTAATTTAAATTAATATTCAAGTAAATTTTCCAATAAATATTATATCATCATCAGAAACTTGTTTATGACACAATTTCAATTTCCTCAGTCTCCCCTTTGAAAGCTTGATATGACAAGACTGCTTTAACAATATAAAAGTAGTATCTACGATAATATCGGCGGATGCCAATAAACGTTAATCATCATATATGACCCAATTAAACGTTTCTAAGTATGCGCACAAAATAAAGAAAATGATTACTTATTACTTTATATTTAGGTATTCTTAGGGTTCGTAAAATCTAGCTCAGTGACAACGTACCATAGATAAAACAGACACGCAGGCACTGGCTGCGAGGGATTAGGTAGTAGTTAATAGGGTTAATTTGTCAATTTTTACGATATTGAACTACAATTTTAAGATAAAAGAAATTGGATTGAGTTATCAGCCCATTCAGTACAAGGGCCTCTCCTCTATTAAAAAAATGTACAAAGCAAACTGAAAGTAAACTGAAAGCCAACTGAAAGCTAACTGAAAGCAAACTGAAAGCAAACTAAAAGCTAACTGAAAGCAAAATGAAAGCTAACTGAAAGCAAACTAAAAGCTAACTGAAAGCAAACTATACGCAAACTGAAAGCATACTGAAACCAAACTAAAAACAAACTGAAAGCACACTGAAAGCAAACTAAAAGAAAACTAAAAGCAAACTGAAAGCAAACTAAAGGCAAACTGAAAGCAAACTAAAGGCAAACTGAAAGCAAACTAAAAGCAAACTAAAAGCAAACTGAAACCAAACTGAGAACAAACTAAAAGCAAACTGAAAGCAAACTGAAAGCAAACAGTAAGCAAACTAAATGCAAACTAAAAGCAAACTAAAATCAAACTGAAAGCAAACTAAAAGCCAACTGAAAGCAAACTGAAAGCAAACTGAAAGCAAACTGAAAGCAAACTGAAAGAAAACTGAAAGCAAACTGAAAGCAAACTAAAAGCAAACTGAAAGCAAACTAAAAGCAAACTGAGAGCAAACTGAAAGCAAACTGACAGCAAACAGAAAGCAAACTGAAAGCAAACTGAAAGAAAACTAAAACAAAACTAAAAGCAAACTAAAAGCAAACTGTAAGCAAACTAAATGAAAACTAAAAGCAAACTAAAATCAAACTGAAAGAAAACTAAAAGCAAACTGAGAGCAAACTGAAAGAAAACTGAAAGCAAACTGAAAGCAAACTGAGAGCAAACTGAAAGCAAACTGAGAGCAAACTGAAAGCAAACTGACAGCAAACAGAAAGCAAACTGAAAGAAAACTAAAACAAAACTAAAAGCAAACTGAAAGCAAACTGAAAGCAAACTGAAAACAAACTGAAAGCAAACTGAAAACAAACTGAAAGCAAACTAAAAGCAAACTGAAAGCAAACTGAAAGCAAACTAAAGGCAAACTAAAAGCAAACTAAAAGCGAACTGAAAGCAAACTAAAAGCAAACTGAAAGCAAACTGAAAGCAAACTGAAAGCAAACTGAAAGCAAACTGAGATCAAATTGAAAGCAAACTGAAAGCAAACTGAAAGAAAACTGAAAGAAAACTAAAAGCAAACTGAAATCAAACTAAAAGCGAACTGAAAGACAAACTGAAAGCTAACTGAAAGCAAACTATACGCAAACTGAAAGCATACTGAAAGCAAACTGAAGGCAAACTAAAAGCAAACTAAAAGCGAACTGAAAGCAAACTGAAAGCAAACTAAAAGCAAACTGAAAGCAAACTGAAAGCAAACTGAAAGCAAACTAAAAGCAATCAAAAGCAAACTAAAAGCAATCAAAAGCAAACTAAAAGCAAACTGAGATCAAACCGAAAGCAAACTGAAAGCAAACTGAAGGAAAACTAAAAGCAATCTGAAAGCGAACTGAAAGCAAACTGAAAGCAAACTGAAAGCAAACTTAGAGCAAACTGAAAGCAAACTGAAAGCAAAAAGAAGAAACGGACAAACGGGGACAAACGGACAGGGAAACTATAAGGGTAGGAAGTTAATTGCAGGCGTCCATAGGCTACGGAAGCTGCTTACCATCAGGCGGGTCGTATACTAGTTTGCCACCGTCGTGGCATAAAAAATTAAAAGTCTAAAATACCCTCCTGAACCTGACAGTGATGGTAGAATAGTTGAAGGGTACACGGAAAGAACATGTCTAGTCACTTTGACAACATTTTGAGTTATAGCTGTTTTAAAGTTTGGAACGTTTCAATTGACCATACTATTTTCGTAACTAGATGGTTTTTATGAATTAAAAAGTGGATTTATGTTAAAAATTCCAGCTGTTACAGAAGTTGTTGCTAATAGTTCATTGTAAGCTCTACATTTTGATAGAAAAATTTCATTTTGCGAAAAAAGGGACTAGACAAGTAGACATGTTCTTTGCGCGTGCCCTTCAGTTATACTTCGTATGATTATTTGTTTTGAACACGCCGACAAAGTTTTAAAACAAAATCTGAAAAAATAATATTTTTTGTAATCTTATAGTAAATTAGAATATAAAATATGTAAGCAACGATAAAAAAAAACACGTTTATAGTTATATCCTTATAGTAGAGTACACCAGTATTACACGGTACAGATGATATCACAAAATAAACGTTTATCACCAATTTCCACCTTGTGCAGTTATGTATTTATTAATAATATTCAGTAGTAAATCCGTCATAGAGTTCTTCGTAAATAGGAAAGTATTTATTTAAATAACTCTATATATGCTTTGAGACTTTAATGCAGCATGTTTGTACGTGAAATTTTTAATATATTAGAAAAGTTACGCGCTGGGACGAGGCAGTGCGGAGGTTGCTCTACCGGTTTTAAATTTTGTTGCTGTGTTTTGGTTTTATTTTAATTTTAATAGGATTAGCATCGCTTTTAATGCGGGAAATAAACAGTCGTGGTTTTAAAAGTTCACTAAGAACAATCGTTAAGATAATGACCATAGTTAATTAGGTATATGTACGTATATACGGTAGCTAACAGCTCTGCCGCCGCCGAGCAATGTTTTTTTTTACGTGGTGTAGTTTAAAGTATAATGCTATTTGGTACTATTTGCTATAAAAGGTACCAAGTATGTGTAGAGACTATATTTATTGTCTTAACTCTTGATATATCTTAAGTATATATAATATAGATAGGTAAAGGAATCTCCCTTTCGTTGAGAAAGTAAGTATTATTTATACCTAGGAAAAAAAATAGTTATAAAGTCTCCAGGATTATTAAAATTGTATATTTATTCATGCATCATATCATTCAAATGGCAGTCTGGGAGAAAAAATAAGGCATTATAAATAAAACGAATTAGAAACACAGAAATACAATACAGGATGGTCACAGATTCAAACAAAATTTACGTTTCAAAAATGCATGAACTGTGGTTTTTTGATGAAATTTGAGACCAGTAAAAATATGTATTTCTAATAATAATCCTGTTTTCTATGTATTAATATATTTTGCATTATTGTTTTCCATCTGATCAGCTTCCTTTATGAAATCTATTATTATGGAAGTTTTTTTTTAGTAGTTATATCAAAGTGTTATGTTTTCATCTCAATAAAGCAATAATACTATGTAGCACAACTTCATGTGTGATCGATACTTGTAAACATAAACGTGCAAAGCCAGGTGCAGATAGTAGCGCAATCGCAAAGGCATAAAGATCTCCTTGGTTATGGTTTAGAAATATCAAATCCATACAGTCTATGTTACAAAGTCTCCAGACCTCAGAACAACATTAAAAGAACACCTTTAATATGCTTCATGTATCCTTAACATTGGTTGTAGAAATTAAAAAGAAAGTTCACTGTCTTTGGGGCAAATGCGCGAAATTGCCTGTCGCCCGACCAACTGAGCTACCGAGCCTTAGAGCGACAGTAACCTGCGTCTTACATTATAATTAAGATCAGCGTAGGACCGGTTATTCGTACAAAAGTTGTTATATTTTCATTAAGTTTAATACATAATGTTCTTCAAAGGGTTGATGACCTACGTTAAATATGTTTTATTGAAAGAGATAATAATATAACGCTAAAGTAATTATCAGGCATTTACTCGTATTTGTACTTTCTTTATTTGGGCAAGTAAAGCCTAAGAAGTTCCTTTTTAGCCCTCGCCACGTTGCGGATTTCAATGGAATTTTATGATTAATAATATAATTTATGATGATGAATGATTTTTTTTGACAACAGACGTTCAAAGTCATTAAATGTCACCGATGTAAACAAATCGAAAATAATTATAAATATTTCAGGATAATAATAGATTTTGCACTCAAAATGCCTAAAAATTTCACACCGATGCAAAACAAATAATTTTAAATACATTAAAATACTTGCGACAGAAAAAGGATGAGGGATTCAGTAGCCTTCCATTAAACAATGTTGTGAAATTAGTTGTTGACATGACGGGTACTATATATATAGTGCGATTGTAATAAACTGGTTAGTTTGATACTAAACATACTTCTACAATTCACAAGTACAAAATTGTATATCTCACTCGCTCTTGCACGATGCCAATACACACTGTCCCTACTATTCTTGACACGTACACGTAGTGTTGCTATATGTAAGCTCTTTGTAGCGACACTATATCAGGGCTAAAAAGGAACTTTTCAAGCTTTACTTACCTACTAAAAGCTTGTACACGCGATATTACATTGTTTTCAAATACCGTATTGTATGTTTTTCAATGTCAATAGATCTAGTTACCTGCGTTTGCGGTACACCATGACTACACTTGCGAAGTTGGTTAAATGTAATTTCTTATTTCGGCTAATTTTTATGATGAACAGCGATGTAAATCCTCACAAAAGATCCTGTTGTTTTTCACATAAATCATAAGAAAAAATTGCAGCTTTCAGTGAAGATCTATGCTATTGTGCGAAGGCTCTTGTTTGCATTTCAATAACAATCAAACCCTTTGTTTTCCATTATACGCCTTTAGCATAATTAAATTAAAATGCGGTTCGGGCTCTTATTAATGATAATAGGTTGAATAATGTACCGACGGCTTCCTTAGTTTTTTTAGTGCCTTTATCAGTCTGCTCAAAGTAAAAATGCGCGCGCTAAAATCTGACAACCTATTTATTATTTATGCAGGATGTAAGGTAACTGCAGTGCTTTGAGGGGGTTACAGCCATGGTATCGTTCATTTTTAGCCGTAATGTCTTAAACGAAATGGATCTTCCTTTTGTCGAGTAATTAAACTAGACATAATAGGTATGTGTTTTTACCAGGTTAGAACACAAAACAGCTGCAGGTAATCGAGACCACCACCACCAGTTTAGAGATCATTATTTTATATCGTGACATCACATTGGATCACTAAAAATCATTAAAATCAAAGTTGATTTCTCATGATTCATATGAGGCACGTAGCGTTACATCGTAGCTGATTACATTGGTTTCCCATCATGTAGGAGAAATGTTTCGTAGAGTTAGTTATACTACAAAAGTATACGCTTCGCTCACGTAAATTTAGTCACAGTCCTCATCACGTGCGGCATGACTTGCGTGTCTTCTAGGTCTACAAATCAAATATCTATGAACAGCCGCCATCAGATATATTGGAGCGGCCTAGGTTGTCACTAATATCTGAACAACGCCTCTATTCTCAAGGCAATAAAGTGCATGGTCAGATATTTTTGAATAAATAAATAAAATATAATTTATTTATTTTCAGATATCTGAGGTCCATAGATTGTTAGTTACACATATAAAACTACATTAGTAAACTATTCTTAACTTAAAGACTATACTTATACCTTGAATACCTTGGCCGCTCCGATATATTTGATGTAGACTGTACTTATAACAAGTAGTTTTGTCGTGACGTCATACAAATATGTTTTAAAAGACCTTTATTGTTCTTGACAGATTTTCCAACGTTACCCCACCCTACAGAATAGGGTTGGAGCGAAAAAAGATATTCACCCCCCAATTCATGTATATATATATGAGGGGTACCCTAATACAAACATTTTTTCAGTTTTTTTTCTACCACTTTACCGGCCTGATTAACCCACATACTCATCCCAAATTTCAGTTTTCTAAGTGCTAACGGTCACTGAGCTTGAACGCGGACAGACGGACGGGCGGATACGGCGTAACTATAAGGGTTCTTAGGTGACTACGGAATTTTTAAAAGACCATCAAACATTTTTTTTAAACTGAGTTGTACATAGATTCTGATTCATAAAAAAGGCGATTCCGAATATTATTATGTTTAAAAATCAGGTATAAAAAATATATTTTCACGCCACCTGCTCGGAAATGTGGCAAAAGAAGATCAAAATCCAAGCTGGAAAGTAAGCAATTGCTGTAGCATCTGAACAAACACTACAACAATTGCTATTTTGCAGCAATGAAATGTCATAGTAGAAAAGTAAAATCCAGATGTCATTGCATTGGACCCGCCAATGAGAATCATTTAAAACATTAAAAAGGTCTTTTTTGGCACCACTTTTTCATTCTAAAATAAAATAAGGTTGTTTATCGAACCAATTTCCTTGTTTAAAAAAAAGAAACGTCAAAATCACTCAGATCACCCTTAAGGCGTTTTTACCTTTTTAACCGTTTGTGGTTTTCTATCAAAAAGTGGGTAAGGAGTGAACCGGCTATTAGACATGGCAACTTGCAGGGCCCAATCTGTTGTGTACCCTGCCTCTCCCTCTCCCTCCTTCAGCTCCCTACGGGCCCTACCTTTAATTATACCTACCAACCGGACAGATTGGGCCCTGCAGGTTGCAATGTCTAATAGCCGTTTGAGTCGGATTGAAGCAAACATCGTAAAACGCTTCTTAAAAGTGAAAAAAAAGTAATAAAGGTGGAGCGAGAAAAATACATATTGAATTGGATAATGTTTGACTGAAAAACAAGAAAGTTGTATTTATGCAGTAAAAATGAGTTCAATAAGTGTAGAAAATGTTATTAATACGCTGGCGCCCACCGAAATTCAAGAAACTGCACAGGCGTAGAAATTTGTTACCAGTGAAATCGCGTCCTAAATAAGAAGGCCCATGAACAGTGATATTTTGTATACAATATAATATCCGACGAACAATTCATATTATGGAAGGATGACGAAAAGAAGCATTTATTTGCAGAAAGTTACATGCTCGTTTACTTTATCGTGCTTGTGAAAAGCATATGAACCGTCAATATACCTATAAATAGTATCTATTAAAGTGTTTGTATATGCCAATTAATTTTTTATTTTATTTCCTCACAGTAGCCGTGAAAAGCACTATGTAATGTCTCGGCCGAAAGCGCTATAGGTGGACTCGTATCTTCGAGGGCCTCCCCTGGCGGGTCGGCCCTCGAACTAACTCGATCCACCTATAGCTTACTTTCCAGCCTCTACAACAATGTACTATTACATACGTTTTTTTTGGCATGACGACAGAGTTGTTCTTTGCTAAGAATATCCATAACGTGAAAACGTCTATTATATATGTATAATTGTAAATATTGGAAGGAAATTGTAACAGGAGCTTGTCTTATATAAATTGAAAAGATATAATACCTAAAACATGAAATATATCTGCATAAAACTTTTGTGCAGCCGCGATCAAATTTCTACGCAGCTGAGTTCATACAACGCTTTGTCAACAGGAAATAATGTCAAAGCGTATTATATTTTCCTATATTTGTAACGTTTATTTACTATTAAGACCATGTGCTGTATTCTATTTTTTTAGAAAACTTAAACAATACATTAAACACAAAATCGAACTCAAACATAATTCTAACACACAATAATCAACCAATATTGAAGTTGTGTTGGAGTTGCATCGGAATAATTTTCAAGCAATTTCTGATATTTCTGGTCCAGACGTTAAGGCGCTAGATGTATTGCGTAGTTAATGCAATGGAGTTGAATTGAAGAGGAATCATGTCTACGAGTAAACGAGTTTAAAGTTAGATTACAGCCCGATCCGAAGCGCATTGCATGATTCGTCACGCCTCTGTAAAAATATTACGTAAGTAACTACGGGGGTCTATTAGGCAGCTTTCACACTGCTGCGGTTTCCGCATGCGGTGCCGGCGCGCGAGCGAGATAGCGCTGTCACGCTTGCACACCGTCTCCGCATACGGATGCGTTGCGGTGCCTGTGTGATAATCGCCTTAGTTTGTAGAACTTGTAGATCCAGGACGCAATAATATAGATATAGTATCAAATATATCGGAGCGACAACGGTAGGTACTCAAAAATATCTGAACATGCACTTTATCGACTTGACAGACATAGAGGCGTTGTTCATATATTTGTGATACTCCGATATATCTGATGGCGACTGTACGCCAGACGGAAACGACCACGATTAGGCACGTTAGCATAGGTTAACTGGGGTATTATTACAAAGTGAACTTTCCGCACGTTGTACCGTTATTTGTTCTATATTAAGGACTACTCTTCATCTTCCTATCAGTTGTCAATATACCTCAAGCCTGACTCAAAAGCCAGACCGCCTCTAGTGGCAAACTTGTAACGACATCTCCAACTTAAACGTAAGTTTTTTGATAAGTCAGTGTTTAAACGATAGGGAGGTGGGGTTACAGGTGGATAGGGTGTGAGGGGACGACGAGTAGTGAAGGAAACTCTAATTGTCGATATCGTTTAATTGGTTATCGATATCGGCACTGATATTCATTGATCAGACACATAGCCATAACATACCATAGTTGTTAGATACATAAAATAACACGTTTTTATAACCGAGGCACCAATATTATGAGTTACTCTTTAAATAAACTGTCTCTGATTATGATATGATTACTAAATCAAATTATTTATTAAATACAACCAAGAATTATATATTTTCTGTTCAACTCTTGGCGGACACTCATAGCTACGGCTTATCTGGTCCTGGGCATTGGATTTGCTCTATTTCTTATTATTCTAGTAAAAAAAATGGCGAATAACATTACTAAACGAAGAATAAATATAAGTCATTTTAAACTAGACTTTCTTATACATAAACAACACCTGAACCATCCTTAAGTCTCCCATCTGCATATTAAGGAAGTCCAATACAAAGTGGTTTCATCGACAGTGGAACGAGCCTAGCCCGTCACTGTGAAGCAACAGGGTCTCGGACGCGTGCGCGTTGCCACCCCAACTCGCATAAATGCCCCTGCGGGTCCGTTTGCCGCTCAGAGCCACGTCCGCAGCCGCCGCACTCCCCCAGCAGCAGCCCTCGAAGCCGCGCGTCGCTACGACCTCGTAGCAATGTTTAAATCACCTGTATAAATTTCCACCGCTCTTGTGTGCGTTGACTCTAAATACAGAGTGGCTGTGTTGTTTTTTTGCGGTCATGACTTTTAAGTGACAATGAACGTTTTGTGCTGTGGTTGTGACCTGTGCCGATTTTAACAGGTATGTGGGAATTTTAAATTGTTTTAGTGGAATGTTCTTTTTGTTATTTTTTTTATTTGCTAATTTTTTATTTTTTTATTTTTAGTTTTTACAGACGCACAAGAGAAGTGAATATTCTGGCATTTCCTGTTTCAGCCGAAGAGTACTGCATGAATAAACATTAGACCCTAATTTAAATTCGTTTTATTTCGCTTGTTTTATTATTTCTATGGTTTTAAATTGTGTTTCTCTTCTCTAGTAATATCTTTCATGTATCTACCTCTGTAGGTACGTATTTTTATGTCTTTGTATTTTTTCATAATTTATGATAAATTGTATCGAAATATAATATTACGGCTACGTTATAAGGAATTTGTTAAATTATTAATAAAAACTTTTTGCTTAATCTTTTGACCGCCGTCGTCTGATATATGAGACAAAGTGACAACGTGAATGACACCGTCATCAAATATTGGCAGAATTCAAAATCTTGACGTAAAGCGGTCAAAAGGTTAATAAACATTGTTTTATTCTATATTTCCTATAAATCACTCTGACGTGTTGAGTTAGATATGAAATCTATGAAAAAATAAAAATAAATTAACTTCGTAAGAGGTTGCGGGGTTGAGGACTAGATATACAATTAAGGCATAAAAAATAATAATAATAATTTGCTTCTGTTTGATGTTAATAGCTCAGAACACATGAATTTAAATGAATAAAAGAAACGTCCCTGTACATAGATAATATAAAATTCATTGGGGATGATAAATAAATACTTACGTGTTCAGGAACGTGTAGTTCAGATTAAGGCACAATACATACTCGAGCTGAATTCAGCAGAAAAATCCATCTTTCGGCTGAATTATGTTTATTGGCTCCATACAAAAATCAGCTACCACAGACAAACTTCCGATTTCGAATATGTTACGACATATGCAAGCTCTTTAGAAAAAGAAAAGGTATTTAGGTACCCGTTTTGATACTTAGTATGCTTTAGCTTCCATTGCTTCCTTATGTGAGTCATCAATCTGGTCTACACTCAATGACAATCAAAATTCGCTCTTTGTACCTATACAAATTTCCTTTCAAAGTGACTCGTTTTCATTATTCAGTGTACGATACACTGACACAAGACGGATATTATTTGCCAACCTACATTAAAAACACATAAGTTTTTTTTTAAATTAAAGACGCTGGTATTTCTTTAAATACCACAATGGCACTGCAATTACTAGTATTTACAGACAAAAATCTAACAAGTCGACAAATGGTATACTTACTCTATATATCCTTACTTGTCCTATCATGTAAGCAAACAATACACTTTTCTCTGAGCTGAGGTTACCGTTTAAGATGTTGTTGTATACTTAAAGATACTCACAAAGTATTAAATTCAGCTAAGTAAACAACGAAAGTCATTTCTAATAAAAATATCTTCAATAATAGAAGTAACGAACGAATAGCCGCAAAAAATAACTGACATACCCAGGTATTACTATGTCCAGAGTAACACGCTTTTGTTTACATGACACAGACAAGTAAGGATGAATCCACTATATATGTTTATCAAATTAATGTTATTTTCGTTCTTTGTTATATGATTCACTTGCGATTGCGAACTGAAGTTTATTTTTGTTTTTAATTTATATTGATGAATTCTTATTATAAATAGTTATGTAGTTTTATAAAACGTATAGTTCTTAACACAAGGCTCCGTATATGACATTTAATAAAATTAACAGGAACAAAGAAGTAATCATAAATTTGTAATATTATTATTTTTACAAATATATAAAGTATATCCTTCTCAACATATGTATATAATAGTACATTACGTACCTAGGGCGGTACAATAAAGAACGGCTCAGATCGCGGGCATTTGTGGCTCAAACCGAAGGTAAGGGCCATAAACAAGTGATCTGAGGCCTTCATTATTACCGCCCGTGGTGAGTACACAATTTTACGTCTTCTCCTGGGTGTGAAGTGAGATTTGCCGCCCATAGTGACGTAAAATTGTTTATTATGCACAATTTTAGGTACAGTAATAATGGAAATAAACATTGGTTGTATCACTAAAATCTAATTTACAAGCATAGGTACATACTATGTACTCATAGTTGACTTGAAATCTACGATAACCTACCTATATTCTAGAACTACCTAGTAACAAAGTTTAGACTACTATTTTCACCGGGAAGATTAATTATAATTAAAACAAGTCGTTTCAAGAAGAAATATAATCTCAAATATCATTTCCCTTCTGGAACTATGTATGCTATTACTCCATTTCAATGTTATTTTATACGTAAACTTGGCGTTTTTTTGGAAAAAACGTAAAAATTACACAATGAATTACTAATTACAATTTTTACAGGTGACTAAGGCCAAAAGGCCATCCATGGTTGCCATTTTATCGCCTAATGCGTCATTCGTCACTTTCGTACTTACATACTTGTTAGAACGTGACAGCTATGGTGACAAGCGATAAAAATACGACCATATATATCCGTTGCCCTATGAAAATGTTAGATCCCTTTTCTGCCACTACATTTTACAGCTTCGCCAAACTATATATCAGTTTGTTTGTGAAAAGGAGCGCTCGATATCTTATAATAATATAAGTATTTAAAAAAATACTACTAGCTATCCCACATGGCATGATTTGAGTTTTTATAAATATGGTAATTGCCAAAGTAACATAATTTTACAAAATTTGTGTCTGAATTTACATAGAGAGATAAGATGATAATAATGCTAAAGAGAGATAGAAAGAGATAAGGTATCCCGTTTGCCTTATTTAAATATCGTAATCATTGACTTTTTTCGTAACCCAGGGTTAATTACTAAAGCGTGTGCCTATATATTAATTCGTGAAGTGCTTATAATATCATTACTAGTAGAATGGACGGCCTAGTAAAATAAGTACCTAGTAAATACTTATTTGTATTAGGAATGTATTCTTTGCCACATTTAATGCCAATATTTTATGCTACCATTGTCGCGCCTATTAATCAAGTCTCTTTAAAATTCACGCGGAACAATCCTGAAGTTCTGAACTTACAATGAAAATTTAGAAAGCGAAGTGAAATATTATAATTGATAATACTTATATACTCCTATGAATGGATCTATTTAAGCATTCTATGAGCTTATAGGCTTCCATATTTTTTAATCAAGCAACAATAGTTGTGGCAGAAACGGTTAATTTATCACGTTACGATAATATATTAGTTTTAATAAGCCTTGTAAAGAAAATATGTGGAGAGGCTGGTGTTGGCGCACGCCACGGGGCGTTAGGCGCGGCACGGGGCCACTTCACTAAGGGCAGCACGGTTTGCATGACTGTATCGCGATAGTATCTCGCGGTCGAGTTAAAACTATCTGTATCATTCTATTTAACATGGTAAGAAAGAGATGTAATAGTATCTCACGTGCGAGATAATGTGCCAGCACACTCGTGAGAAGCATTCCGCCAGGTAAGGGAATCCCTGAAAGGGATTCATAAAAGTATGCGTAACTAAAGAACTTTTCTGGTTCTATGAAGCATGGATTTCCTTGAGCTCTGAAGGCGATTCATGGAAACGACCGTGCTCTCACAGCGCGTTGCAAGTTGCCGACGATATTGGCAGAATGGGGAATGGATGTAACCTACCGGAATAAAGTTGTAAGCGAGAATTGCGACATTTTGCGCCACCTGCTTCAGACCATACATTAGCGTACGTGGACGGCATATCCACAGCCGAATTACAACTTTTTATTTTACCACGTCTCTGTATTCGGGCTCTGCTTTGAATTACTAATTGAAATCTGTGTTTTACTGTAATCAATATTGAAGGCTTTAGCAAAAGCTTAATTTGGCCTCAATATGTCATAATTGTCCTTATCAGAAACATTGAGGTGTTACATTGGTAACCCCGTCTTAACATCCAATAACAACACTGACTGTGATAGATGTCAATGCCAGTCTTGGTAGATTTCATGGAACAGGTGGAAATGCTATCGTTAGTCTGTTTTTATGATCCCTTAATTTCATAAAACGCCTTGTTATACTTGTACATCAAACCATATATGATATAATACTTTACTCATCAAACATTCTTCCTGTTCAGTAAAATACACTAGGTACGAGTAAAATAAGTTCAGCCTCAAAAGCGTAAATGTATTAAAGAAATTCAGTTTAAAGTAAAACATGGCAAAATAAAGTCGTTCTTTTTTGTAAAATTTAATCTCGATAATTTATTTTAGGGAGAGGTCGAAGTGGGTGGGAATGGTGGGACCGAGGAAAACGCGGCATCGGTAAAGGTGGAAATCTATAGACTTTTAGTAAGAATCTAAATAAATATTACGGGACAATCGTACATAAATCAACCTAGTCCCACAGCCCGCTCAATTAAATAAGGCTCGTGTTGTAAGTACTAGACGATGATATAAGATTGACTGGTAGAGAATATGGCATTAAGTCCGCCTTTTGTACGTTAAGTTTCCTTATGTGCAATAAAGATTTTTAATATATATATATATATAATGCATATATAATTACATAGAAAACATCCATAACTCAGGAACAAATCTGTAAATAAACACAAAAATAAATCCACTGACCAGGATTCGAGCCCGGGATCTCCTCCTTCATAGGCAAGGTCACTACCAACTAGGCTAGGAGGCCGTTAAATATGCATTCACTTTTGGTATAAACGATTTGAAAATATTTTTATTAAAGCTACATCCTATAATCATTTGATTGAAAATGATTTCATTATTCCTGTACCAGGTAAAATCGAATTTTCTATCTAATTAAAGCCGAACACGGAAACTTTCCTGTGAACCGTTTCTCCCGGTAACTAAACCCCCACCGCTCCCTGTGCCCAGTGCGACGAAATGTGAAATTTCAATTTCAGAGTAAGATTTTTATTAAAGTATAGAGGCTCGGAAACCGCTCTAATATAGTTGGAAACAAATAAACGACTTTACTGAACTTTTTTTTCCTTTTATACATAAAAGCGTGGAGTTGATTTATCGCCGAAGCTGCGAGCGATCGTTGGTCCTGTGTCAAGTCGACGATCGGCATTGCATTTAAATATTTTATACGAAGTTTTTCACAGTTTATTGAATTTAATTCCAATAAATGTAAAATGTGGACACTGCGTAATATCAACGCTCAACTGCCTGGCATCATATCGTCCGACCGACTAAGGCTTCTCAAAGGTTCGTTCCTCAAAGGTCGGTTCATACCTGTAACACCTGCACCCAACGTGGGGGGCCATATGATACATGACCCCCCCCCCCCCCAATACGAACACGTCAAATTGAAAAACTCATTACTGACCCCCTCAAAAATTCGTTTCTGCTTTAGTGACCCCACACATTTCAGGCTGCGATCGCGCCTGTCTGCACCAACGGCATGGTGGCGTAGGAAAGGAACCTCCTTGCACATAGACAACAGCTCAAAGCATGATGAATCGATCACCATAAAACATAACTCTCCACTATTTGGTCGCAAATGAATGAGCCATCACAGCCCGGGCAAAGACCTCAATATGGAGTTGTTGTCAAGAAGGGTACCTAAAGAAGGGGTTTATCTAAAATCACCTTAACATTTCAATAGAACTACATTGTGGTTACGTCAGCCTCTATAGCTACGAATAGTTTACTTTCAGCGATTTAAAGTGCTTTTAAAATAGTTCGAGAACCGTCAAGCCGAAGAAGACTGATGGTGAAGGCATGAACTTAATGCTCACTTTGTGTTTGCGTCTTGCAATGCATTTAGAGTCGTGTCGGGCGCGTGAGCAGGTACAAAGACATGTTGTATTTCTTCCTTTTTACTATTTTGCATTTTTAACATTCTTCTGTTTTACTAAAACTAAAAGTATAGGCAGGTAAGTTATTTGAATTTGGCTTTTGAATATGATATCCGTAATCATAAGTATTAATTATATAGACGACATGTTTTGTTTTTTCTAGTAAAGACTACAATATGTAGTCATGGAATGTTAACATTGCTTTCATATACATAAATGAACGTAGATCAGCAACAGGCATCGTTTCATACACTTAATTAGAAACTCATAACAGAGTGTAAAGCTTACACATAAACACATACAAATAAATAAACATACAAATAAATACATATAAATACGAGTAACACAAAAAAAATCTTAGTTAAAGGACTAACGTGTAAACATTATATCGTTTTTAAATCACGTACAGTCGCCATCAAATATATCGGATCGGACAAGGTACTCAAAAATATCTGAACATGCACTTTATCGCCATGACAATAGAGGCGTTGATCAGATGTTTGTGACCACCTTGGCCGCTCCGATATATCTAATGGCGACTGTACGTTCGATGAGTACGCTGATGTGTGGGACATTTGCTACAAATAGCTATGTCTATATCACAGCCCCATGTCGCATAAAATAGAAGAAGTATATAGTTTAAATAGCTGTAGGCAGCGTAAACAAGTTAAGCATTCAAAAAGCAGCGTGAATTTTAAACGGCACACTGACGGATTTCCGCCGGTGCCGCCCTGCGTTACGGCAACCGAAAAGGCAAATGGGTCATAAAGGCATATCAATATTGACCGCGCAACTCCCATCCAGCGTACATCATGCCCGTTATATTAGCCATATCTCACGTTATGCGAGGAACCTTTTTTCTCTACTAATTTATGAACATGTCGCATATTTCGTATAAACGTCGTGGCAACGCCATTGCAGAGCGATAATTAGGTACATCATATCTTTGGTGTCAATCTGTCTGTAAATATAAAATACGGGTTGAGTGCTTCTGTGAAGGTAGATGTAGTTTTTCTAGAATTTTGTAAAAATAAATATCAAACATAATTATTTAAGCTACTTTACTGACGAAGTTTCGCGCAGATACATCTTTTACACTTACCATTTTCTTGTATACAATAAAAACTCACTCCAGTTGACCTTAACTAGGTACCTACTTCAAAAAATTTCAACTTCACTCTGTAAAAGACTTAATTAGGTACGTGGTTATTTTGAACTTTTCATTAATTAGCCTTTCTTTATAATTTGGGCGAATAAACCTCATTTAATTGCGAAGTAGGTGCCGTGTAATTACAGAGCGCGGCACGAACAACAGGATAAACATGAAAGCTGTTGTTCTATTCAATCCTTAAATATTTTATTTCAATTAGACCTTCAATTATTTACCCCACCCTTTCTTAGCGTGCTCAGTACTTTTTAAATAAATAAAAGAACCCAGTTAATTAAAATAAGTATAAATATCTTAAATCAATATGCCATTCAATCGATGTTATTGCTCAGGACGCATATTCGACTCGTCAGCTCTATATTCACGCCAAAAACAATATGAGTATGACCCTAATTCATTGAATACAAAAATACCTTATAGGTACTACTGTAATCTAATAATGTATGACTAAAAATGTAATTAATATCGATACATCTATCTTAATCATACCTAATCTTATCACACACGCACACACAAAGTATTAAGCATATACCAAATGTTTTTCAAACCCCATATTTAGCTCATATTAGTACAGGGACCTTTTTTTAAATTCGGCGATGTTTTGGGCCCGGCTGATAACACTTTATGTTCACAAAGAGTTGTTTTAGGCTCCACTTTACATAATAAACTGGTATAACGTCTAAACGGGGATAGCCTGTTTTGTACATATTACAGAGTTTGTGGCGTCAAATAAATGTTAAAATAATGAACGTATGTTTAAACATTTTAAGATTTTACTTTCCTACAGGTAGCAATAACTGTCATCAATATATAATATAGGCCTATTCGGAATTTATAATATTTAATATAATTAAATTCATAAAAGTGTACGATTTTAAATATTGCTCTGGCGCCGTATTCTAATTTTAAAATACTTAAACAATACATTAAAAATACAATCCATCTCTCACAAACATAAATTCAACACGCAACAAATAATCAACCAATATTGAAGTTGTATTGGAGGTGCATTGGAATAATTTTCAAGCAAATACTGATATTTCTGATTCAGGCGTTTATTTAGGCGCTAGCGTATTGTGTTGTTCATGCATTGGAGTTGTATTGAAGTTGAATCGTTTCTAAATGTGTTTTAAAGTTAGAATACGGCCCCTTCTCTGATTCACAGTTTCTCAATTTTATAGATTACATGATTATTTTATGACCGTCGTGATCTATAAATTAAGCCGATTTTTTCGCTGTGTATTTCATAATTATACACTCTGGGTAAAATAGCCTAAGAACAGAATTAACGCTATCCTTTCAGCTACAATTGGCATTTATATATATGCAGACTTGTCGGAACCGAAATAAAAAAAAAAACTCGTAATCCTAAATAACAATTCATGCAATGATTATAGCTAAATTACCTATTTAAATAAAATGAAATTTAAACTATGTGTAAAACTAAATTAAACTAAAAACGAAAAAAAGAAATACCTACCTACCAACAGTACCAACCCCATCCAGCAGCTCCGATTGTGGCATAGTCCCCATCACGCTAGCGGCGTTTTCCCTTTGAATCGCGAGACTAAGTCGTTGTGACAAGTATGAGCCGGCTAATCGAAAATAATCGCTCATATTTCTAGAATTCTATTTTGTAGTATCTGACAGAGTTTATAAAGTCAGAGTCGAGCACTCGTATCTGAAAAATTACTACCCATCTCTTGATATAATTATTTAGGTACAATGATCTTAGAATAAAAGTAAAATACGTTTTCAACGAATACATAAAATTAAATACTTAGTACATCGATGTACCTAAAATGTAATATGGAATATCCACTCCATTATTAAATTTGTAATTTTACTGGTGTATCTTTGTAATGTGAATTTTTGCCGCGGGACAATATTATTGTAAAGGTAAATATTATTTTGTAGAAATAAACAATTGAGAGGGCGGCCGGCTCCGACGCTGGGCGCCCCCGATAACGCGGAGCGTGCGGACGAATATGTTAGCGATACACCGACTTTTAGCTGATTTAGACGACTCGATTGTAATCACTACTTTTATGCAAAAAGTCACTCTTTATTTAGGTAACATAACAATTTAGGTACAGCCAATCAAGATTGCATTATGTATAATATTTGTAAGTAGTAATATAATTCCATAATGTAAATAAGAAAATCGACATCGGCCCCATTACAGTCACTATTAAAAGAGAAAAGAGAATATTACAGAACGCTTATGCATTTAGATTGGAAACAGCTGATCACTTACACAAAACATAATTCAAAACCAAAAAAGTACTCGGAGATATTATAACGATCATAACGAATGCTAAACTATTTTTTTTTATAAATATGCGTCATAGGCATATCTTAAAGAAAAAATGTTGAATGAGAATTCGGCAGAACTAGAAGTACCTATGTAGAAACGTCTGCGTATGTCTCAGAAAAAAGTAAAAAGCATTCTCTTGCTTCGCTGGGTGCGATTTGAGTAATGGCATTGCATTTTGAGTTAAGGATGAACTGTAAAGGCATCTACGTGAGAACGTTGAAAGATTCTGAGTAAGCTAAAAGGAATATAATCTTACATAAATTTTGTTCAGGATTTTAAAATAAATGCTAGAATAAATATTTGGACTAATGGGAGTTATGTCATCATTCATAACTATTGCGCTTAATAAGTTCCTTTTCTATACGTATTCGGAATTACATTTGCAAAGTTTTCGCTGCGATCGTTATTGCGATATTTACTAACCATCAAAATATAAAATTGTTTTAACAATATAAAATCAAGAAGCAGAATAACATCGTGTTTCAAATACTAAGTAGATATATACCATGTAGGTACGTAGTCGGGGAAGCTAGTGGTTATTTATTCACATCAAGCAAAATGAAGGTGTATTAAATTATTCAACAATAAGCTTGTAACGTAATACGCCTCGGGCTGATGCTGTTGCTAAGCTTCCATTGCACCCTAAAAGAGGGGCTGCCAGTTCAAAAGCATTATTATTAGGGTAACATTTCAAGCAAAATATGTCTGCCTGTAATTCGAATTTTAAAATACTATGTCTAATTGCCTAAGGTATGGACCCTTGTGTCAATAACATAATTTTATACATTATGTTTATAGCTATTCTTAATGGTAGCGCTTAAAATTATACCTAAACATATTAGCACAGTATAAGGAAGGTGGTCTTTTAGACCAGTAACCCATCTACGAATAAATAAAAATTCACGTTCGTTATTCAAACTCCGGACGCAGGGTTGTACCAAGCATATTTCGCGCAACGGTAGCACGCAGTGGCACACCCCTTATTTTATCATGTCTAATCATGTCTATTTCGGTCGCGTATCTCGCGTCGTCAGTTGTTTTTTTGCCCGCGTCCCGCTCCGATTCTTTGTTCGTAGTTGGACTACTCGTTGTGTGCTCCGATATTAGTGAATAAAAAAGCGCTTTCATTTTAGAAATACTCCTGGAGTCACTATTAGGTTGCTAGTAAAATGGTCATCTAATCAAAATACCGTCAAAACTTTTCTAATTAACTTGCTTCATGTATTTTAAATGAAATTGAATATTGTGTACCTAGTAAAAGTTATTACGAGGGGAATAAGGTCAGTGAGAGGGAGTTCGGGAAACGGTTACAAAGGAGCAATGTAACTTTCAGTACGTATTTACCGCAGACGCGTGCCCATGAAGTTTCGGCTAACGAGGGTCCCGCCGAAATGCTACCTGACCCTTCTGGCGTCATAGATTATACCGCGTTTTCAGATATAACTATGTCATATTAATGATTGATAGTGACAACTGTGTTTTATTTTATTAATAAAACGATGGTTATTATTTATATTTATTCAGGTTAGGGTTTATTTTCATACAAACGAAATTCATATTTTTAAATATAACACTTTCAAAATGCATAAAACGGTATTCATAAAGTTATTATTCATAACGTTCAATATAGTTAAAAGATCATTTATTTTTACTAATATCTAATGCCATATAGCATACACATTTAGTAAACAATTATAATGCATAAAACAGCAAGTATACTAGTAATAACCAAGCATAACCTAAACAGTTTTTACCGAGGTAGGTTTGTACATTTTACACGATTTGATTATAATACTGATTGTTTATTATGCAACAAAATATTTGTTTGTGTAGCGATCAGGTTACCTAGAAGTGTTTTCATGTTATTGTTTACTGCATCTAATTCTCGCTGATGAAATGCAGGCAATGTTTGTAAGATATTTGGTTTAAAATAATTGCTATTTATTACCAAAAACAAACCAGTCTGTGTTGAATTAAAAAAGCTTAAACGAGTAAAACCTATTTACGTAACAATTTTAAGAGATTTATCAGTTTTAAGTGTTTGTGTAATAAAATCCCTAATCTAGTGTTACAGCTTACTAACGGTTTTCCATATCAATAAAGGCTTTTTACCTGAATACGTTCATAACTGGACGCAGGATTATTCTGACGCATCATTGAAGCTCAGATTGAGGTTACACCTTTTAGAGCATTTCCGAACGTCCATTAAAGGATTTAGGGGATTAAACAAGTTCGCTTTAAGCTAAGTCCCGTTTTCGTACACAGACATACGGTTTGCATTTCAGTGGTTTTTACTGTGTTAGGATTTACAATATTATGTACAATATTACAAACCTGAAAACTATACGCTTACCATGAATTATGGCATTGATGTTTTCGAGAACGACTATCGAGTATTCTATCTGTGAATGCTGCTGCTGCTGATGTGCTTGCTGCTGCTGTTGCTGCTTGCTGTAACATATTAGTGTAAACGAGATGCACATCATGCACAGATAGAAAATTCGTTACTCGTTAACGAAAAATAACAATGTTAAACTCATGGTAGCCGTACCGTTTGTTCAGAATCAAGAGTGGAAACGATTGCAGTATATCTTAGCATGGGTTATATTTATTTTTTATTTTTACATTTTGTACATGTCTATTCTAAATATTTCTAATGCTACAGTTTATCGTTGTATCAGGAAGGGGAGATAGAGGTTGAATATTTAATAATGACGCCAGTTAAATTTGCTAATCTATGACAAAAAAATCCCTTATGAAGTGTCATGTATTCAGGTTGTCATTGCACAGAATAATATATAGATACACTCTTAACATTTCCGCATCAGGGAACAGCTAGGCGGGTTCTCCGCCTGTAGCGGATTTCCGCTACAAAGTGGGAAAACGCTGCAATGGGCTACAAGCGTAGCGAGTAGCGAACTGCAGTACGGCAAGTCTTAATACTCTTTATATTAAGAAGTACCTCAATAAAGCTACAATTGACCATTTACGAATGTCTTTTTCTAACCCCTTTTGTTAGAAGCGCTTTCAGCATTGTTAATTTATCACACTGAAATGCAATTTGATGGCGTCGCGTCGCTTTATATGAGTATGTTTTGTAGGTACATTAAAAACCAAAAATATAAGCACACTTTTAAACCATACTCCATTTTAAAAGGTGTCAAAATTGTATACATATTTTGACGTTGACTGTACCTTTATTTAAATATCTCATACAACGACATGCGTAAACTAATCAGACGAAATCTTATTTGTAACAATGTACCAATATGTTTATAAATACAAACTGCATCACACGTACCTACGTGTGAACGATTGAATTGAAACAATAGGTTTTATTATGAATATAGCGATTACGGATGGAGCATGTACAGTCGCCATCAGATATATCGGAGCAGCAAAGGTAGTCGCAAATATCTGAACAACACCTTTATTTTTAAGGCGATAAAGTGCATGTTCAGATATTGGTGACCACCTTGGCCGCTCCTATATATCTGATGGCGACGTTACCCTTTGTCCTAACCTTGTTGCACAAAGTGCCCACGCAGACATCTCCTCCGGTGTGGTTTCGTAACGAAGATTGCATGTCACACATTTCCTCGTTTTCTCCAAAATCATCTCTAATAAACTTAAGTATATACGTAGTTTACTTAAGAATATACATCTGAGTGACTGATCTGAATGACAAAATGTAATTGATTAAATTAGATTAAAAATTAAATTTAAAAAAATCAAGTAGAACGAAGATGTAATATAATCTGTTCAATCAATCATAATAAGGTACAGCGTATCAGCATTGCGATACAACGAGGAAATGCCGCCAACTTCCTTGGTACAATGCCGCAAGGGCCTAGTTTAGATTTGAGCTAGTTATTAATTTAGTTTAGTTTTTGTACTGTAGTACCTCTGTATATTAAGTTATGTAAATAAATGTTTTATTAGTAAAAAAAAAATAAGGTGCATATCTGAAGTTTGTATATCAACAGACGTTGGTGCTGTTGAAAATACTAGTAAGGATTCAAAAGACCCTTCTTAGTAAGTATTAATAGCGCCTCCGTTAGCATTGCTGTGCATTAAATCGATCTCCTACTTATACCTATTGCTGCACCGGTCGGCAAGGAAGCTTCCTAGGTAGATTCAACGTCAAAGATATGTTTATTCTTTTGAGTCTTATTCCAGGGGACTAAGGTACAAAAGCGTTAACCTATCTTTGACTTCGACTGTACATTAAAATAGCTGCGAAAGTGCTCTTTTCATGAAACTCACTGAAGCCAATGCTGAATGCGCACCGCTTGGTATTCAAGGTGTTCTGAGTGGATGAAAACACGTGTATACAGACATATTACCTAATGTTACATAATATATTTCCTTGCATCACATCATGTACGTCTATTCAATAAGTAAAATGTTGTGCTTGTTATTATTCATTCGACACCGTAAATGTACAGGCTGCATTAAGTTTTCCTACGTTAAATATAATTAGTACTCTGTTTTAAATTAATTCGTGTAATGCAAAAATAACGGCTTGGGTAAATACAAGAGCCCACGTCAGGGCGGATCCCGGCCTACATTAAAGAAAGAGGCTTATGTCCATACATAAATCCGAATTAAAACAGAAAAGACTCGAATAAATAATGTCGGCTCGTTATTCTTACGTCGTCCGGACTTTCTACTTACGGCCATGTTTTCATTTTTTGTTTTTAAAAACTCTGGTAATTATGAGTAAGCAAAATTTGCGGTTGAGGGATTTTCACTCCACCGATTATTTTATGGGAGTTTTCATTTAAGGGCTTCCATGACACACGTCACGTGGATTATCAGCCTACTCAGAAACCCAAAAGAAAGTCTCATGTAACAATGATACATTGCTATATTTTATGCTAGAGAAATAAGCTTTTTGTTGGGTACAAACTGAACATAGAATTCTTTAGGTTGTTTCTCTTCTAAGTACCTAAGTACCTACTCACGCAAAAAATATATTTTAATTGGACGGTTTATTACAGCAATTACAAGTTTTTTTCTGTACATTTTTTTACAATGTTAATTTTATTACGTGACTTAACATGACGCTTGCCGATTTCTCATTTCAACTATCAACCAAATTCCGACGAATACATTCAGTGTGCACGATTGAGTAATGCATTGCTGCCATTGATTTGTAAAGGCAATTATCGTTGTGGTTCAATGTATTAATGAATGAACAATAGCATGTTGTCAGTTTACCATTGTTCGTTAGGTGAATACTGATACAGGTTGATTTCTGCTTCGTGATTTCGAACTAACTACTTTTTCCGACGCGGTAACTGATCAACGGAATATTGTAGTATTTTCTCAAAACAAGAATTCATTTAAAAAATCCTAATTTTCAAGTAAAATCTTATCTTAAATTAAGTAAATCATTGTCACCCTATAACTTTTTTGACACACGCTTTATGGGTACCGACAAGACGTCACATCGAACAGGGTGACCAAATTCTATGCAAATATGTTTTTTTTTTCTGAAAAAGAATTAGCAATATTGGCGATATACTTATAATTCGCAATCATTAATTTCTGTATCATGCCTTGTTCTCTTGGTGCACGACACCGTATAATGCCTTCACATAGTCACATCACCCTGTATAGTAGTCACGTCTATATGGATACATTTAATATGTCAACCATATACAGGGTGTCCCTGAAATCGACGTCAAGCCATGAATGGATGATAGACCAAGTTATAACAGTTATCAGAAAAATACAAAAAAAATCTATCACATGTTCTTCAAAAATTATGGTCACTTTAAAAATTTACTAGAATATTCACGCCCTGGTCTCTTAACTTCTAGTAAATTTTAAAAGTGACCATAATTTTTGAAGAACATGTGATAGATTTTTTTTTGTATTTTTTTGATAACTATTATAACTTGGTCTATCATCCATTCACGGCTTGACATCGATTTCTGGGACACCTGTATAACCACGACTCTATTACCAAGGCATAAAATGTATGCCTTGGTAATAGAGTCGTGGTTATAAACATGTATTGAATACATGTTTTTGTAACATTAAATGTATTTATATTTTCAGATGTGACCGTACCTATGTACCTAACCTTTTGCTATAGCTGTTCACCACTTTTGTGACATTATAAATGTGAGACTCATGAAAAGGGAATACTTTATCTAAAATTTCCGTAAATAGAACGTATTTCGATTGCTCTTGAGTGTATTTGTACGAAATACCAATAATTACCTAGTCCCCTATATTTAATAGACATTTTTCGATTTTTGTTTAGTTCAACTAATATAGCGCACATAAATATGAACGAGTGCCTGTAGATGATTTGGTAATATTTTGGATATTCCTCATCTCTCCTCCATCTCCTCGGTGAGATGTCGCTGTCAGTATCAACGCTATTCGATTCTGCATTTCATTGACGCAACTCTGCCGGAATACCTCTAGTATCAGACGAAATCCCGGTTTGATGACAAAATTACGCTGTGAGTTCCCAAGCCTACTGCTACAATGTTCCGCATACCAACACGAAGGCTTTAATTAATCACTGTAACAGTTTTGCAACGGACGGCAATTTGGATATCCGGATTCCTTTTCTAAAGTAATATTTATACTTAGGAATCATTATAAATTAAGATCCGACGGATGCTTTGATTGATATAGGTACAGTGGAGCTTCGAAAACCCGACTCTAAATTGAATCGCAATAATACTGCCAGCCATCACCCACAGACCAGACACCTATCGACTTATTTTAGAGAGGTATTTTTTGGTTACTGATCGACTTTAACAGGTTGCGACTCAGATACAAATACCCATTAAAAAAGTACAAATTCGCCAACAAATATATCGGAGCGGCCAGGGTACTCAAAAATATCTGAACAAGAACTTTATCGCCTTGACAATAGAGGCGTTGTTCAGATATTTGTGACCACCTTGGCCGCAGATATTTGTGACCACCTTGGCGTAGGTATTATTTTGGTCCAGGCTACTGTGAGTACGTACAGTCGCCATATTTAAGATATATTGGAGCGGCCAAGGTGGTATGGCTATATGGCCACAAACATCTGAACAACGCATCTATTGTCAAGGCGGTAAAGTGCATGTCCAGATATTTTTGAGTACCTTGGCCGCTCCGATATATATTATGGCGACTGTACTATGTCAACATGTGTATGCTTTATGTGTAGTATGTGCATTATTTCCATAAAACATAAAACAGTTAAACATAACAAACATGTAAATAGAATAATAGGGCTATTCCTACCCGGCGTAACATTTTTCGCCGGTTGAATTATACGGAATCTGTTGCCCTGATTCGGCCACACTATCAATTATCCCTTTGCACGATACCTAAAATGCCGGTAATTATTACCCAAAGGCATGCCCGCGTGTTTTAGCGGGATTTAGATCGGATTCGATTGCGAATTGTTCAACACAGTTTGATTTACGTATTGCTTTGTCTTTATTGAGAATTCGAAGCCTATTGTGTTCACGGAATAATGTATTGTAGGTTCTTGTTGACGATTGATACCCAAATTTAGACGGTAATTAAAAAGGTTGACATTAAACTAGACCTTAGACAAATGAACAACGAATAAAATTTGTACATAATGTCATGATACAAGTTGATCATCAATTCATCACACACGATACGATATTTTTCGTGCGAGCGAGCACACTATAAGGAAGCTGAGTATGTAATAGTAAGGCACACGTGTTTCATGCGGCATTTTTAAACACACTTGCGAGGAAAAAAACAGAGTAAGTCCAAGCATTTCCAGTACGTACAAAATTCGATACTTTACATTGATGAGTAAACGTTCAAGTGTCTGTCTTGGAAGAATAATGTGCCTATTTATAAATTCCATTAGGTTTCATGTATTTCTCACTAGATTATATGGCAGCAAAGTTTAATGAGACCAAAAAAATCTGAAGATTTAAAACTAATGCTTGACACTGTTCATGTATTACTTAAAACAATAAAAAAACAACGAGTAAAATAATAAATATCTCAGATTGAGGAATATTTCATGTAAGTAGGTAAATAAACAACACGCTTTTTTTAGGCAATATCCAGAACTTTTTATATTATTTAGATAAATAAACTCTTTATACCTACTTAAGAACCTACTCATTTGTATTTATTTCGGTAAACAGACAAAATATATCAAAACGCATAATTTATATTTCTGACATAATTTTTACTGAGTCTTACGAATAAATGTAATAAATAGAAATGATTATTTTTATGACTAAAAGTGTTTAATGTCTGTGAACTTATTTGCCGTAAAAGATCTTTACTAAGTAGTTCAAAAAGCTTTATTACTAGAATAAAACTAAATCCTTTTATGTATAAATTGATAATATAATAAATAAAACATACATGTTTAATATGAAACAATCTAAAAGCGATGAAATGAGAACCTCGTTATGAACCAGTATATACCTACCTATAGCTCCGTCACAAAAATTTCCTTTATTTACGAATACTGCCTACGGTACAGCTTCTGTGAAAATTGCAAATCGTACGAATAAAGTTGATTGGAGCAAATATAACAATCTATATCTTTATTTCAAGAACAAAGTACAAAAACAAGTTTATCTATTTATTTTACCTACTATCTTAAAATTCAGATTATGTCTTAAAATCTGATAAAATTTATTTTAACTATTTACTTCAGATATCAAGGTAAACGTTATTATAAATAATTATAAAATTGTTATTGTTGAAAATTACTGTATTACTTTACATTCATATTCCTGTGTCGTGAATATAGCATTTCACCGTAGAGATTATTATGGCGTTGATTAATGATGTCGAGAATATTTGGCATTGCTACATTAATTAGTGACAAATACGCCGCGCCACGGCCATGTTTATCAACGGGCACACACGGGAAATCCTTGACTATTTCCTTAACGAATACTAAATACCTACCATTATTAGTTAAAACTTTACGGGGTGGCGGTTACTATGGCACAATAATAATTCCTTTTATAATCTAGAGTTATAAACTTAATCGTAAATTCGCGTTACTTTGGCCCTAGAGACTAATTTTGGCCATTGGGACTAGCTTGATGGAGGTTATGTTATGGCATTGATTTTTTACTAGACCCTTGTACACTGTTAATTCTTACTTGTCCTATCATGTAAAGAAACACTTCTCAAAGACATAACTTATCACGCCTTTCTCCGGGATTTTTACTTAAAATGTTGCTGTGTACTTAAAGATACTCACAAAGTAATGAATTCAACCAAGCAACCACCGAAAAGTATCCTATCTAATAAAAATCTTTATCAATATGATTAACGAACGAATAACCACCAAAATAACTGACTTTATTATGTCTTGATTGATACACGTTTGTTTACATGATAAGATAAGTAAGGATGAATTCACTAGACCGTATTAAAATCAACTGGGTCAATGTACCTAACTATATACGGTAATTAATAATCTATATTTGCTGGCATATAATAACTAATATAATAATATCGAAAAGTCAGTGACTGTGGAGGAACAATGCAAATTGTTTTTATGTATATATTTTTTAGTGAATCATATTTTGAGAAACAATAAGATCATTTTAAACAACCCCTTCTCTATTACATTTGATATCCGTATAATTACCGGATGTTTGCGTAAAGCGGAAATGACATACCAAAACGACAATAATCCGACGGAGAGAATGTCTCATTCACGAGGTAATTTCCGGGGACAAGGATCAAGAATCTCAGTTAGTCTTCAGGAGAATACCTACTGTAATGTTAAAACAAGGATAATGTAAATAATTCTTTTGAAAATGTACATTTCCCAAATAAAAAATGGAGCGACACTTTAAATGTTTACGTCACTCTGGGCGGTAAGTGAGATTTGCCGCCCACGGGCGCAGCGGCAAATCTCACTTCACACCCAGGAGAAGACGTAAAATTGTGTACGCACCACGGGCGGTAATAAAGAAGGCCTCAGATCGCTTGTTTATGGCCCTTACCTTCGGTTCGGGCCACAAATACCCGCAATCTGAGCCCTTCTTTATTTTACCGCCCTAGGTACGTAATGTACTATTGCGGTCAAGTCGACTCCTTTTTATTGTTATTATTACTTTTTATAATGCCGAAGCTTCACATGGCGTGTTTGAGCAAACATTCGTGTTGCCTCTCTTACTTATTTCATAGCAAAGAGAGAGATATAACACGAATATTTGGGCAAATAAGGCAATGTGAAGCGCTAGCTTTATGCCATTAACGGCACCGTTTTCGTGCCACAACGCGATGCACCTCGCAAAGCTCGGTTGTGATGTGCTACCTACTCAGATTTACGTAGTTAAAAAACATAGCTAAAAAGCGATAGTCTGAAAAACTATCAAGAAACAATAATACTTACTCGACTTGAGAAACATTACGTACCTACCGTTTCGTTACTTATTCTATATTTTAGTTCCCATACATACTCTCAGTGTTCCTGTAGTCGTTACACCATGGCAGATGCTGCATCTGACAATCTGACAAGCAGGGGTACAGTCGCCATCAGGTATATCGGAGCGGATGAGATGGTCACAAATATCTGCACAACACCTCTATTGTCAAGGCGTAAAAGTGAATGTTAGATATTTTTGAGTACCTTGGCTGCTCCGATATATTTTTGATTTAGACTGTACCATGTGCTCAGGGTGCAAACTGAGTGGATGCTCAAGTGAGGCGTTGCACCTACACGAGTATTAAACTAATACTAGCTTATGATGAGAGTGACCTCAGTGCACACTGCTTTTTGCGATCTCACATCATCGGTTCGACTGATGCTATGCTTGTAAAAAAAAGCATACATGTACTCGTACATATTGTCTTTAAAATCTACTGATTTTACAAATGAATGGGGCTATTCATAAACGTTTATCAAATCTAAAATACCACTGATAAACGTATATAACTCTCATTTTTATATTTGAATATCTTACAACATAGAACGAGATAAAAAGCTAAGATTAACGAAAAAAATTGAAAGTGTCAATTGCCACGAAACGGTAACATGAGTGGAATTACCTACACCAACATAATTATATTTCCATAGTTCACCTATACTATACATTCCCTCCGCCGGCTAATTTGCATGGTGCTCGATTATAGCCAAGGAGGGTAGTTAGGGTGAAACGGGCCTGATGGCATTTCAAATGAATAATTGCCTCGCAGATTTGACGTGAGGTATTTTTATTGCCTTGCTATATGAGCAATATTGGAAGTTTGATAAGCATCCGCTATAAACTTTCAAGCGGTTGTCATTGTTCGGGTTTGTAAATAGAACTTTGTGATAAATGTTTTTAACTAATGAGATTTGATAAATTGACAATATTTCATCTCTAATTTAGAAATTATTGGCTTTCAAAATTATAAAATTTTTATTTTATAAAAGTAAATTAAATAAAAACATTTAGAAATAGACATAGAAATCATTCGTGGCGAACAGTTACATGTTATTTGTATGCACACAGGTATTGTTAACAAATTTGATTGGTTCTCTGTATTTTGTTTGGAAAGTACTAATACGCTAATGGTTTATTTTATTTTTTCACTATAGGGGTTGTATTAAATTTATTCTACCGCGTGTTTATTTGATATTTGAAGCCAGACGCATGTTTTGAAATTATAATAATAATAAAATAATAATAAATAAATATTTGGGGACAATCTTACACAAATCAACCTAACCCCAAACTAAGCTAAGCTTGTACTATGGGTGCTAGGCGACGATATACATACTTAGATATATAAATACATACTAATACTTATATACATAGAAAACATCCATAACTCAGGAAGAAATATTTGAGATTAACACCCAAATAAATGCCCTTACCAGGATTCGAACCCGGGACCTCCAGCTTCGTAGGATATAATTATAAATCAATATTGTACTAAATATTGAGGTAGGTAATTCTTACTTAACAAAGAGCAATTGATTTATTAAATTTATTCAGTTGTGACATTTTCCGGCAAAGTAATCATGTAGGTAGCGATACATTGCGTGATGTAATATTTTATATGGAAAAATAAAAGTCGTAAAATTTTAATAAAATATATTAAAGTATGTTTATTAGGGTCTATACTATACTAACTACCCTTGGCGTATGAGGTGATATCAAAAGTAAACGCTGCGTAATGGCGTAATTTCAGTTCTACAGAATAATAGACCCTTATTTTAGTGCGATGGATCGAAATAATGAGACTAATTAGTAATGAATTAGTTTGATGTTGTCATTGTCAATGTTGTTAACAGTTCTGTTTAAATACACGATTTCTACGGAATGTAAGTCGATGGTTTATTTCAGAGGAGTGCATAAAAGCTGGCAATACGTAGTTATTACTTAACTGTTATCTCTTTATTTTCAATTTGGTATGTTACAGATAAACGAAACATTAAAAATTACTTTATTGTCCATGTCAAAAACTGTAATGAATAGGGAATATTACGCAAAACTCTGCGTAGGGGCGGCACTAGCACATCCAGAGGGCCTACCACGAAACACGAAAATTAAAGTATCGTTACCTGGTTCTCTGTCACTCTTACTTATTAAAGCGATAGAGAGGCAGAAGTCAAAATTTCGATTCTTTCGCTTCACGATAGGCCCTCTGTAAACAAACCGCCTTGGCACAGAGTAAATAATAGTATAATACAGAGAGACCTCTGTAATGTCACGTAACGTCACCAATCATGTTGTCCCTTATTAACGCATGACAAGTTCTCTTTCGCACTTATGCAAACGTATCGGATACGTCGTGTCAAACTCAAATTTTTTGACAGATTTACTTTGAGTTGTACCCCCCGGCCTTGGTGCACAAATGACATATTTATTCGTTATAAATTATCTATGAAAACTTGTAAAAAACTGTTTAAGGCCTAGTATGTATTAAGAACTCTATGGTTTACCGATGTGCTAGTGCCGCACTCTAGTGGCAGAACATTGCAGTAATATCTCCTATTGGAACGATCTCTTCCTACTTGTCAGTGACTGCATTCGCGTTATTTCACAATATAATAAAAGAATTACTTAAAATTCAGTGTCTCTAATTCCGGGCATAATATTGGCGACGAGGACATTCGAACATCACGTTTCAACGAATAAATTAACCAGGAGAGCACAGAATAGTCAAAAGTAAGAAATTAATTATTTCAAATATATAATGGCGGCGGAATACACATTTTGAGGTTACCTACAAATTAAAAGAAACCTTGCAAATCGTAATCTCACTTCTAAGGACCGGCGTAACGTGAAATGAAATGTTATTATGACAGATTCTACTTATGGTGGTAGTAAGGAAAACAAACCAACAGAAGATGACGACCAATTAATTTCGTTAATAAAACTCATCTGAATATGATTGATTTTCTTTTTTTAAATGTAAAAAGTTCGCAACCAACTTTATATGTATAAGTGAACCAAAATAATATCATTGTTAAATGTACCTATAAAATTTTGTTTGCTCAAAGGTATCTAATTTGTCATAAAAATGTGAATGTGTTTTAGCTACGTATCGCACTTTGTATACTTTAGGAAACTATGGGTAATTTTTGTTCTCACTTGATAATGCAATGTTCATGTAGGTAGGTACCTATGACTGTTTGTTTCTTTCAAATAAAAACCTAAAAAATCTTGGAAAAAGAACATACATATACCGGCGTGGAAAAGAATTACTAATAAGAATCGTTCAGGAAGAAGTGCCCAGACAGTCCAACGGTGCATACGCTTCGGAAGTTATTAAGTGATTACTATCAGAATAAAGAGCAAGAGCAACCTAAAACGGAGTACCAAACTTTGTTCACGTAACTCTTACTATCACTTTTCGGTCTTCTAAAGCTGTTTTTGTTTTTATTTAGTGAATAAATGAGTCAGTGGATGAGAAAAATTGCAACTTTGTCGATATTGAATAATGATTACTTCCTAAAACCACTCAATATAATGTACGCTCTATTAGTGAACAAATAAATAAGGTCTTCACTCGTCTACAAGTTCGTCATTCATAGATAGATAGATATGATTTAATTCAACTTATTATTTTTGTAGGTATTCATCCCCTTATTCATAAACTTGGCAAACCTCTTCCTATTAAATTTTGTTTATCTGACTGTATGTTAAAATTAAGGATGGGGACAAATTATAGAAACACCTTTTTAGACATGACTCTTCTTTTATCGACAGCCTTGACTACCACTGGAGGTGAAACAGCGCCCCTTATGTTGAGGCCCATTCACACATTATTTTGTAAAAACGTATTATTTTAGTGTGCGTACATACTTATATTTGTTACTAAAAACAACTAGAAAGTGTTTGAACTCACAATAAACATTAATACCATTTTTTCTACTCTCCTATGAAGTATATGAACAACTGTTTCGCTCGGTTTGGTTTTGTTTTTGTTTGGGAATTCGTGTAACAGGTTATCCGGATATGTATAAAACAATGTTCTAGCCCAACATAGATTGCCTTTACATCGACCGGCGAGAGAGTGTTTGTTCACGGTTGCCTAGTAACATACACTTACTTAAAAGCTTTTATGAAAAAATCTCTCGCGCGAATCAACAAAAACCGTTGTAAATATGGACTCAAATGAAAATACATGGTACAGTTTCAATATTGAATACCTACAATTTTCATCACTCGCTACGAAGTTTACACTCTTAATATATTAATGACAGTCCTGAGGTAATAGCTAGGGATATACGCAACGAGGTGCTCGCCGGATTTGTCCGGCGGATATGCCCGGCGGATAATCCGTCTGATTGACATTGCTTGTCAGTCTTGTCACCCTACAGACATAATCAATGTCGCAATACATTGCGTGTTCAGGTAAACTTTAAAATGCGCTAAAAATCAAACCGTAAGTTTTTTTTAAAGTCGCTGAACAAACGTTGTTAAGTTTGAGGAGTAGAATCTACGTTTTGACTTTGCTCATGTTACAGGCCACACACTGTATAAATTTTTGCATTAGGAACCTACATAATTCAGCAAAAACTACTTGTAACATTATTTGTTATGAACGGATTTAGGTTAACAAAACATTGCTTTAATAAGGGTGCAATTAGCACTTAACGTAATGAGGCGGCAGCCATTTTGAAGGCCCGGTACTCGGGAGACTTTCTCCAGCAATTTCAAAGTTCATGTACCACGCCCAACAACATACTAATTATAAAAATTGGTACTATATTCGAATTTTCAATTCGAATGTAGTACGTCTCGAACGAGTCTTCGAACGCGACTTCAATACAAGTTTGTCTACTAAACACATTGCACCGCAACGACTACACCTTGATAGAGGCCAAACGATCCAGTAGATCAAGCAATGCAATCAACTGACGATTATGTGCATTTTGTTCATTTTTCAAACGAAATTATCATTATTGCTTATGACACGAATTGGTCTTCGATTTAATATTTACAGCCATTAATCAAATTATTGTTATTTTTGGTAACGGAAACGGAAGCCATATCAAATAAATGACCAATAATTAGGTATAAATGATTATTTAAGTTTTTTAGGGTGCGTGAATAAAACCCCTGCAATTAGTGATGCAACAAACACTATGAAGAATACGAATATCACTTCTGAGATAAACTTAATTTTGCTGTTATTCTCATACATTCACTTAGACCCACAAACTGCAAGTGTAGGTTTGCAGAGCAGTTTAAAATTTTGAAGCTTTTTCTTGTTGCCTCAGATTTTAAGTTACCAAAAGTACCTAACAGGTTTTTAAAAGTATGATTTTTGTTTGAAATATGTAGTATAAATGGGAAACTTGGGTTGAACGACGTATTTATGTCCACTAGTAGCCTGTGTAACATATTAGTGATTTTTTTTCGTAATACTGTCTATTATCTACCCAGATTGTTTTTTTACTTATTTGCACACCTACAGCCGTTTAAATCTAAATATCTAAAAAGTGAACTAGTGGAAAGACGTATAATCAAAGGATTTGTTTTTCTCTAAATAGTTGCTGCCGTGTAACAAGTAAGTTATGCTCAGGGCGTATGAAAACTTGTTGTACGCCAGTAGAATGCCGCACACCAAATTACAAAGTCCTACAGAAAGCAGGAAATTGAACATATTTCAATAATATTATTTTGAAAGATCGGAAGCATGATTATAATGACAAAGGTTCGACGGGGATTTGGGACCGAATTTGGTGCTCAAGCAAATTCCAACTTTAATCTTGTCTGGTTATATACGCTTTGCCGACGGTTTTCCCGTAACTGAACCATTTACAACTTTATTAACATATCCGTCTCACTCGCGCGATAGCGGTTTCCGTATAAATCGGCGTAAACTTGCTTTATGTCTTTTGACGCTTCCCTTTCCGTTATAAGCTTAAATTGTGATGTAATTTTGCACGCAGCACACGTTGCTATCGCTCACAATAAAACCTCTCATTTTACCTGTTCGAGTGAACGGGCACACACGGGACAACAAACGCTAAACATGTTAGCCGAGGGATGAGACAGTCATAACATTTTATGATTTCTTTGATTTAGTATAATACATATTTATATGTTTAAAAATGTTACCTGATTCGTAATTAATTGATTAATTTAATACCATGCCGCTCAACAATCTTGCTCGTCGATATTAGATTTGGAAATTCATATTTAAAGACAAAGTATCACAAGAAATACTGGCAACAGCACAGCATTAACAAAGAAATTAACAAGTATGTAGTAGTATTTAACATTGCATATTAATGTTAAATACTACTACATACTTGTTGCTTATATATACATAATAATATACTATACACCCGCTATGATGTTTAGGCAGGTATTCGTAAAAATAAATTGCTTAAATGTAACATCGCCGTTTCTAAACAAAATCTACTCGTACAACATTGCCAAATAAAGAATGTATTCAAAAAACGTCGCAACAAACGACGTTTCCTAAACATATTACAAGGAGTATTTTCAGTCCAGCAACCCTAGCCCACTCTTATACGTCAACCATTTTTTGCAATACATCAATTGAATTGAATTACTCTTTTATAAAACCAAAACAGCCATTCACACACATTGCCTCAATGCTAGACCCGGAGAATGACTACGGGAAACGAAACGTGATTTCAATTTTCCCTACATTTATCATAAGAAAGAGGGAAGGGAAAGTGAGGGGAGAAGGGGGCAATTTAAGCCACTTGACGCGGATTTGACGCGAAGTGCTTTCACATTGGCGGCTAAACTGGTGGCTTACTGAATCACCCATCATTTGCCTTTGATGAGGTAAAATTCGCGATTGCTGATATTTACAGTATCTCCACTTGAATCGCTATTCAGAGGCAACAATCAAAATAGGTTTGTTTTTGCCTTTGGTATGAATGAACTGCGTATTTATTTTTATTGTATTTTAAGGTTAATATGACAAGAACATCAATACTTCCAGAAACATTACGCATAACCGTCGGTCTTTAATTAAATTAAGCCCATAGGACACCAACACAGAAATCCTAGCAGTGTGCTACCATAGAGTAACTTGCAATTATGAGTCAAACTACCGAGCGCAAAATGCATTAATATCAGATATTAAATATCTCATTTGATAAAACGCGTTTTCGCTGGTTGACGTCAAGAGTCGAGGACCGTTTGATAGAAATGCACTCGGATGTACTCTAATACTTATCAAAGAGATCAGTATAAGTCTGAGGAAGGAATAGGGCGGACTTCAGTGGCAGTGCTTCTCATACAAGCTATCTCAACTCAACGCTACCAGATATAGATATGGGCACCGGAACTTCCAGGCTAGGAAATCCATTTTTTGTAGGCCAAGTTTAGTTAGGTATAGATTTATTAGTTATGTTAATTCTAATATTAATTACCTACGACCTAGTTAATGATTTTTTTGTATTCATTTACATACATATACATATTATAATTCTGGTGTCTCATAATATTTTATACAACAAAGGCCAGTTAAATATTTACGAGTAACTCGATCTTATATTTAGAGCCATAAGAGTTTGTCACTTATTGCGGCTACCTATATGCTATAAACTAGCATAAATAAAGGTAGAGAAATATAAGCAAGCACCGTTCAAATGTTATTTAATTCTATGTCCCGGCGTTGGCTCGAGTCGTTACAGCATGAATATCGACACAAATATGGCTGCTGTTAAAATCAAGTTTTATTATGAAAGTTACACGAGAGAGCCATAGCGAAACAATGTTCAACTTGCCCGGTTCGCGAACGGAACGAGGACGCTCGACTAACACCATATTGATAAATACCCCTGCAATATTTTATACTCTATATGGTTAACTTTGCGCGGGTGTATGAAGTGAAAAACTAGTGCAAACATTTTAGCTAGCGTGTCGGACTTTGAAAGCGGAATATGAATAGCTAGAATGCAGGAACGCAATTTCATGGGTGACGGTACTTCATATAACACTATTTGCAGCATGGATTAAATAATACCTGAAGTATTCTCAGCTAGGGTAGGAAACCAGCGACAAAGTCTAAATACTTTCTCGCTCAGATCAGGTTTTATTGTCATGTCGTTTTGAGATTTAGGCATTCTGCATATGTGGCCCTTTTGCGTTCTAGTCCTTATGCGGAACAGGTCATTTTGTAGATCTTATCGTTTTGACCAACCCGTGACCCGTTTTCATTTATCTTGAAAATACTTTGTACTCTTTAGACAAACTTTAAACAAGTTCCAGGATTTTTTTTCCAAAAAATTACTTGTAATCTTTCAGAAAAAGATTTCAAAGCATACGGATGCCTCTAAATTCTTGAATACCTCGCACGGGACATGAAAGGTGTATGTAGGGTTCGTGCATAATGTAATATATCGTTTTCCGCTGATCTTAGACAAGTAGACGTAGTTTTCCGCTCTTCCTCTAGAATCCCTTTGTATCGCGATTATTTCAATACAGCACCTTTATGAAATTCAAATGAGGCCCCGAGAGAATTGGGACCCTTCGACCGGTTTTTTTTATTTATTTTCGAAGAAAGAATGGCTTTGCTATGTTACGTGAAGCGTACTGCTGGCTCATTTAAGTATTAACTGCCAGGAAGATACACAGAGATATCTTACCGTCACCTCTGTATGAGACAGATGTCTGTAGCCCGCCGGACGTGACCATACAAGCTCACCATTAATCGTGACGGTGACGGGATAGTATTGAAATAACCACCGTTCGTTTTATTTCAACCGAAAATTACCAGGCTTAGGTGACTAGCCGCCGTAACAGTGTTAATTATTCGTCGCTACCATTTTCTCGAAACCGTTTGGAAAATCCGATGAATCATGCTAGGCAGACTCAAATATCGATTGCTCCCGAATATAAGTACGATAGGTACAACGTAAAACATTTACACACACCACTAAAGCCCAATTTGTCTGAAGCGAATTGTTAATTATATATTTTATTACAAAATGGATTATCAGTACAGGAAAGCAATTTAAATTTAGACTAAAGTTCTTATTAAATAGCTTGAGGTAAAAAAAAATATTTGGGCTATTAAATAGTTGTACAACGAAAGACTCCTTAATCAAACTAACCTACGGTCCTTTATTCGCTGTGTGCATGATTGTGGCACCATCTCTTGAGATTGGGATCAATCTCTTTTTTTTAATAGGTTATATTCCTTGCTTATATGAAATGTCACTGGCTGATTCACTATTTTGACAGCTGAGAAGGGCTTATGCAGTTTCTTTTCTTGTCACATTGTGCCACCATTGTGCACTGCGATCATTCTCGTTACCCCCACCATGGACTTCGCACATAGCGTATAGAAGTATGAGTAACTATACAGTGTGTCTCTGTAATAGGAGCAATAAATTAAAACATAGATTCTACTCCTCAAACCACAAAACTTTTGTTCAACAACTTTAAAAAAATATGTATTTTGTAGATTGTCTCTTTTTCATACAAACTAAATAGTATTTTCAATGAACGTTAAAATCCGTCTAATTGACATTGCTTGTCACCCTACAGACATAGTCAATTTCGGAATACATTGCGTGTTCGAAAAAACTTTAAAGTGTCCTAAAAATCAAACCATACGTTATTTTTAAAAGTCGCTGAACAAACGTTTCCTGGTTTAAGGAGTAGAATCTGCGTTTTAATTTATTGCTCCTATTACAGAGACACACTGTATAGTAAATTGTGGGTTTGTATAAAAGATTTACAATAAGGTCATAGCACCGAGCAAGACGCGACGTCTCGGGCGCGCGAGCACCTTTACGAGTCCAGCACGTGCGCACTCATTTGAGATGAAATAACATAACACTACTGAGAAATAGGATTGCGCAGTAAATTTTCTACCGCCCAATTTAATCAAATCTGGGCGATAGAATCATAAACCGGACACGTTTTTACAGCAGTCTCGATTGTATATGATAGAAATCTACTCATGATGATTTAGCTTATTCTAATCGCATTATGGTAAAAAGTAAATAGGCACTACATAAGTATACCGAACTACTCGTGCATTGTATTATATCGTGTTTTGTATTGTATTAACACATTGAGTGACAGGAACTAGCTTACAACCGGGCTTTCTGTTTCTAAGTAGTCGCTTTTTTGTATAAAGGAAAAAAAGATAAAAGATAAAAGATATTTATTCTTCAATTTAGGCACATTACAATGCACTTATGAACGTCAGAGAGAAAAAGAAACTACCACCGGTTCTAACCCTACACCTCTGACCCGAGAAGTATTACTTATTACCGGCAAGAAACTCGGCGGGACTTATTTTTTCAAAACAGTAGTACAGTTTACAAAAGACTAAGATTCACTTAAAATGATAATTACTTAGGTTATCGAGTGTCATCAAAGCCAATTAACTTAGGTATTACAGTCATATATTAGTATCCCACGCCTAATAAAACGACACCCCACAAAACTAAGCTGGCTAAGTGTTTTTGAAACTTCAAACCGACTTACTCATATAAAAGTTACATTTTTTTATCCTTTTTCCGCATGCGGTCAGTGCATCGGTCTGTCTCGCCCGGGAGTGGGCCCGCGCGTGGCTATCTCCGTCCCTTCGCAAATTGAAATCGCAAAGGGTTCACGGCGACGGCGCCCGTCAATAAACATTGAGTAAAGCGAGACGTATCATTGTTCTCTGTATATTTTAATTATTAGAGCTGCCTCAGGCCGACCCTTTGGATGTGAAGGGGCTTCAATGGAGGAGATCTTCTGTTCATTTAATTGAAGAAAATCGTCAGTTAGTTTTCTTTTACTTTGTTTAATTTACGGTTTGGTCGTAGAAGTTTTCATTAAATAGGTATGTACAGTCAAGTAAAGTAGTGTGTACCGATAGGTTTTTTATCTAGTTTTTATGTTAAAAAAGCTTATTTATATTTACTGATTTTATTCAATGATGTATACAATTACATTATTATTTGTATGTCTTTCCCGACCACGGAACAATGGTGTTCGGGACCTTTGGGAGGCGTATGCGGAGCCGAAGCCAATGCGCAGAGGCCCTTACGGCAATTTAATGAAAAGTGAGGGGTACACTAAGCGGATGCTGCCCCTGCCCGTGTCATGGGATGCACGCAGAGACAGCACCCGCCATGGTGTAAGGACTATTGAGAATTGATGCAGTCTAAAATGTACTAGGCTATTGGGTGAAAAGTATGGACTGATTAATGGGCTATCTGATGAAGAACCGGACGCCTGCCTAATAAAACGGTATCCAATTTTATTTCCGGCAGACGGTGACTCGCCCTCCGCAAGATGGGCCCCCATAAAAGCGACATCAAAGATGGCTCAAGGGCAACACCGGTGCGGAGGCTGGGGGTAGAGAGGTGTCACTGGACTTTAAACATATAGCCAACTCGCCACTTAGGTTTCCACATCTACGCTCGAGAACGCAGCTCTAGCGACCTCACTCCAGCCAGTTAAGGCAAGCCAGAGGCGGAGGACCTGTCCCACCCATCCGACAGGGCACCCCAGGGGCACTCAGGTACGCGGAGTCACCACTCTCCAACAGCTCGCCACAAGCTGACCTGCGTTGACTGATTGCGCTGGTGAAAACCAGTGGGCGATGGGGTCGTCACATCCCTACGCCATCCACTTACATTTATTATTTTATATAAAAAATACTTTTATTTTCTTTTCCAAAAAATAAGCATTGTACTGCTATGCTTACCTGATCAAAAAATATGTGTCAAAAACAGTTCTTCGTAAATAAAACCAAATTTAGAAAACTAGTAGGTGTTTAAAATATGACTATCTGTAACTTTTTTAAGCGAGTACTTAACGAGAAAAAAGGAAAAAAGATCAACACGAGACAAAAAACGCTTAACATCAGTTGGGATTAACTACTTACACCTACTACTGCGGCCGAAGCGAAAATCAGCAGAAGATCTAATAAACATAGCGTCCAGTCCAGAATAATGCCTTTAGTACCTACCGTTTGGTAACTAAAACTAGTAACTAGCTCAGAAACACAGAAAGAATCCCAATCGGTAACTGGCTGCAAAGTGGAACTTTGCCATTACCGATGCGAACCACGGTTGGCACAGATAAGGTAACCACGGTTGGTTACCAGCTCCGAAATGGGAAAAATCCCAATCGATGGCTTCAAAACGAGTCTTTTACACATAGAAAAAATAATCGTTACCAGCAACCAAACTTCGTCTACCAGTAACTTAAGAATTGGGACTAAGTATTAAACCAAGGCTTATTACCTGCTTACCAAAATGTTTTGTTATTTATATGTAAACTTTAAATTATAATCAAATAAACTTTATTAACTCCGTACCGAATTTTGGTTATTGATAAAATAGCCGAATTGGTTCGATTATCCTTTTTAGGGTTCCGTACCAAAATGGTAAATAGGAACCCTTACTGTGCGACTCCGCCTGTCTGTCACAAAGCGAATTTTCTCAGAATTTACAGGACTGATTGAGCTGAAATTGTTTTAAACTTATTTTTTTTAAAAGGTGAAAAAATCGGGGCCCGTGTCCGCTACCTTATACATTCTTAAGATATCATTCTGAAAGCGTATTATTCTCGGAACCCTTGATGCGCGAGTTACACTCGCAATTGCCCGATTTCATTTTTCAGTGCACTACCGATTCATAAACAAGATTGGTAACCAGCTTAGAAATGGGGAAAAGAAATAACTGACCCTATACGTAAATAAAAAAAACGGGAAACATGATTCCTATTCCAGCTGGTTATGAAATATTAGTTATTAGATGGTACTAAAAGTACCTACGTAACAAACGGTACCTATTTTTTTCGGAGGTATTCAATTTTGTAATATCATGATTATTATTTTTTAAATCAAGATAAAAAAGTACCTTTGTATAAATTCATGATTCATTAGAATATTTTACGTTACAATAAAAAAGCTTAAAGGCCTGGGTAAATGAGAGTCGGGGCGCGAGTTTAATCGTGATTAAAAGGATTAGCGTTAGCGCCGCATTGGTAGGGCAATTTGTAAGTGATTCGCTTAGCTGGGACACCTATTTACAAAGTAGACACAATATTTAGCTTGACAACGATTTCACTGATTTTCGGAGTGTGCGTCGTAAGTGACATTTTAATTAAAAACAACCTATATTTAATTCGTAACTGTATATTCAATTATAATTATTTGTACACATAAATTGAGGCAAGTAAGTACACCGTTGCTTAGCACCCATAATTAGTATCAGAGTCCTAGCGTCGGAGTCCGTTATAAAGGATAAAGAAAAATAGAACATTTATTAAATCCGAGAAGGCTTTTTTAAAAACAAAACAAAAGATTGAGGGACTTAGGAGGAAAAGCTTTACTTAGTTTTAGCGTAGGTCGATCTGAGTAAGATTTTCCGCTAATCCGCTAATATTTTTTATTAGTATCTACCTTATAATAAATACGATTATTTTACTTTAATATTTTCAAATATATGTTTATTGAGGCTATTGGATAACTAAACTGAAGTGGAGTACTGTTATTTCAAATGCTAAATAAAACGCAATATAGGATATGTGTTCAGTGTTACGACCATGTCAAACGAACAGTGCATGTCACTTGAGCGGTTAACGTAACCTCGGGCTATGGAGTGCTTTGATAGCGCTAGTTTGCGTGTTTTCAAATGCAAATATATGTAGACCATCTCCCTACGTCATGCGTCGAGCTCTATATTTAAGTCTATTTTCGAAATATACGTAGTGTTCGGTATTAGGTCGTTCGTGCTCGTATTCGGTCTTCGACAGCGAATTCGTAAGAGCGTAACGTACTCATATCAATTTAAATTTGGTTATAGTATCGGCAAAAACTAAATATTATGTGTAAAATGTAATATTAGATTTTTTTTTCATGGTCCAAATGATTTATTTAACGTAAAATAGTGTTACAATTTTAATTAAACATTTAGCCAACAACAAGAAAGTGGCGCTAGTGCAGGGCAGAGGTAGACGGGCTGGGTAGGGCAGCACCGTCGATGAAACTGAAGAATTTGATTATTTATTCATCTTCTCGTATTAGCTAGGGATACACGCACAGATGTGTCCGCCGGATTTGTCCGATGAATATGCCCGGCGGACAGATCCGTCCGTGTATGTCGCGAATTCGACACGGATTTGTCTGCAAACACATCTGAATACCGCCATACACGGAGGAATCTGGCGGACACATCTGTGTGTATATTAGGTTTGTAGGAGAATTTCATTTATAATACCTTTAATACCTACCTATACATTATTTTCCATTAATTTCCTTTGACGGAACGGAGACGGTTAGGCATTGAGAGTGAGAGGGTGTTTGTTAGTTTGTTTTTTGTACGTTTTATTCACATTATTCGTGAAAAGTCAGGTGATCATACTAATGATAGATCTTAAGTAGATAAGTTTTAACTCTATACATGACACTGTTTAAAGCGAGGTTTAGACTAGCAAGTTTACTTGCGGCAAGTAGGGACGCAGCTATATGCTAGAATGAAATAGTGATATTCATGTCTCTTTCTGAACTATAGCTGCGTCCCTACTTGCCGCAAGTAAACTTGCTAGTCTAAACGTCGCTTAATAGTTAAGATATTGTCGGGAGGTTTTAGGTTCGACTTTTTTTGGTATCTTACTGATATTTTTTTAAGGTTTCCTTGTTATTTGACATTTGTCTGTCGAGCTCAACTCAGTGATGTTTAGTACTTTCGTTTATCAACCTTAACATGACATGGATAAGCAAACGTTTATTGTTCTTAAAAACATGTAGGTATCAGCTAAATAGGATTATCGTAAAATAACTGTATTTTTATATCATGCGGAAAGTCTTTCAAGTTAAGACTATCAAAGAACCGGATTAAATAAAATAAAATGCTATACTTAGTAAACCGATACTAAGCAAACCTACTCGTTGTGAATATCTAAACATTCTAAACGGATTACTTGGTGTAATAGTGTATACAGTCACCAGCGATACACTATCTGAATCCTCTGTTAAACACACAATATAAGTGTCAACAGGCTGATTAGCGCTTACTATGCCTCTCACGTTACTCCCCTATGTGTCTCTCTCGATAGACCTTGTTAAGCTACTATGTACGTATTGGCACGTGGGTGTATAGTATATCTCGTATGTTAACAAGCAGTACATAATCAAATATGGATCAGACTAGTGAGCATTAACGCGTATGTAATCGTCATGAATCTTTTGTCAAACAACTCAGTTTGAGTTATTAACCATGTCGAACATGGGTTTGTGAGTCGTAAATTAAAGTGTATATTATTGAATAAACAAAATATTAGTATAAAGAACAATTATAAGTTTAAAACTATATGTATTGTATTGTATTTAATATTGGGATAACAAAAAACATACACATGACTAAAAAAAACTTACAGCTACAACTTATCACACTATCTAAGCCTAACTATTGGTACCTAAAAGATATATACAAATGTCCCCTTAATATATTATATACTGTATAATAAATATTTAATATTATATAATTATAACTGTTGCCAAACGTGCAGAAATACTCGGCAATAGTGAAAATACAGCCGTATTAACAAAATGAAATTTCTGCATGAGTTTTATCTTAAAATAGACTAAGTAAATTTTAATTTATTTCCGTGTCCTAAAGATAGGCAATTAGTTCCAGGCATGTATAAATGTATGTATGTATACATAGATCCAGGGAAAACACACTATATCAGGCGAATTTGATAATATTACGCAACACAATTAACGCGGCATGTCAAAACTGCCGCCGGTGACTGAGTAAACTCATCAATTTGTGTATTTGCAAAGGTCACGTTACAAAACGTTTATTTGTATTATAACTAAAAATGTTAACTAACATCCCATCGCGGCCTGATACGAATATTAATGTGTACAAACGCAAAAGTTTCAAATACTCTATGTATGTATAACCAAACATAGGTTTACTGTGACTGTTAATAATCGACTTTAGACGATATGTTTGCGTTCAAAAGCTTTCTAATCGAGTTAAGTAAATTTACGGAAACTTACGCAATACTCATATTGATGATGGAGAATGTGGTTTTCATAACCAGGTGATAAAACAACACGACCTCATTAAGTATTGGACTTTTAGAATACTTACTCACGATGACGAATAGAGCTGTTGGAATGTAAGTACGTACAGTCGGCAGAAAAACTTTATCATATTTTGTCTTTGTATAAAAAACTTATTTTTATTCCTCGTAAATTACATCGCAGTCAAAACTACGCTGAAGGGCGCTGAATAAAACCAATCAACATTTTTTCTCTCCGTGCGCTGACACGCGACTGCTGATTCGATTAATACGTACAACATCGGAATTGAAATGGTATGTATAAGCTGTACTTACCTATCTGACTAGGGTCAAAACTGACATTCAAACCGCGATAAAAATGTTCCGGACGTATGTATTTTAGTTTATATTTTATTGTGGGTAGTTCCATTTCATAACTTTGACGATAAACAGGAAATCCCACCTTACCCCGTAGTCCTTCGTAATTGGGGTGAGCTGGGTTTTCATACAAAGGTGATTTTGGAAGATTGTTGGATCGATTTTTTTCTTATTATGAGTATTACTATAGCTCCATCCTTAATTGGAATACATTATTTTTGTTGCAATAGCGTTAAAATCCCCTCTCACCCCCCTTTCATCCCTTCTCTCCCCGTTCATAACCCAACTCTCCCCGCGAAGCCTACTCATCCCATTTTACGGTAAGGTGTGGAAATCCAACAAGGTCAAATATTTAATTAATACATAGCAAGCTTACAGCTAATTAACACAATTTTGTTATTTTCTCGATCCTAATAAATTCGATAATTACTTAGTTACCTAGAATTGTTTACTCGTTAGAAGCGTCTTTTTTTGTATTGGTAATAAAATAAGTATTAAAGATTATCTCGTAAAGACATCAAAATGCTGATAAAAAGCTAACGGTGCTAAAGAATATATTTATTTATACAATTTTAGACCTATCATGTAGTGGAACCATTCTAAGATCTCACCCACAAAACCAAATTGATACTTATAAGTTGATCAACAAATCTGGCGATTAGTGACAGAAGCATAATAAAGTGATACTTCACTAATGGTTTGGGTTTTCTCTAAAAATACTGACATATTCTGTTTATAATGTAAAAATTAAACATAATACGTACCTACGTATTATAGTACCTACTCAAAGAGACTTTTTTTAAAGATTATAGTGCCTTCGTGCATGTTTGACTACACAATTTGAAGGCCTACCTTAATACCTACGTAATGTCGATGAAAACCAATCTCAGGTATTTAATGTTAAAGTTTTGGTTACGTCCAGTATAACCTAATAACAGAGACTATAGAGATATAGAGGGCCACAGCCTAAGAACTTTTTGAAGCTCAAGTCAATTGCGCCATCTATCTCAAAGACCCCTAAAGATACCGAAAATGTAAGAGAAATGTCACCCGCACTGCTACTTCACCTAGTAGCTACTAGTGTACTACTAGTACGCTATTTGTTACTAGGTGGAGTAATGTCACCTGCACTGCTACTTCACCTAGTAGCTACACTAGCTACTAGTGTACTACTAGTACGCTATTTGTTACTAGGTGGAGTAGCAGTGAAGGTGACATTTCTCTTACATTTTCGGTATCTTTAGGGGTCTTTGAGATAGATGGCGCAATCGACTTGAGCTTCAAAAAGTTCTTAGGCTGTGGCCGTCTATATCTCTATAGTCTCTGCTAATAAATATGGACGTTTAGCGTAAACAACAGAGCTTAGTTATTATATTAAAGCCCGGTGGAACCGCGATGACACGGTGATTCTGACGGCGGTTGCTCAGCTCAGCATTAATCATTCTCAGTCACGTTTTAACGTGGGTCCGCAGCTCATCGCTCTCCCTTATTCTTTATCTGTTTTAATTATAAGCAATTAATTAATGTGGATTAAGGTTTTTTTTTAATATTGCAGGCAACTGTTTATATAATGAATACTAAAAATGTTAAAGAATATTTTATCAACACTAATACCTACGAAGTTTTTTAAGTTTTATTTGCTTGCGCTAAATATAAATATGTGCCTAGTTAATATAACATTAGTCAAGTTAGGCACACGCTACTGAAATATAATGTGAATATAATATCAAATCAAAAAATTAATATATTTCGACCTATATAATCCAATTAAATTAAACAATACGAACAATTTCCAGCTCAGTTATCTTGTACTAATAATTAGGCTGCACTGATAATTAGTGCAACAAACCGTAACTGGTTTATTAATTTTTGGTTGTTACTTAGTGACTAATTACATCAAACATATTCGGCAAATTAATTTACGTAAAATGTGACGCCGCGCCAACTATCAAACATTTCAATTTAAACTAAGTGGTTATTATTAGGATTACAAATTTTTTTAATGCAAAATTGTTAATAACTTCTGTTACAAGTTTCATAAATTTTGTATCGCACACGCCCGAAACACATTTCAGTTAAAATAGATCGTAAAAAAACCCATGTCAGGAACTCAGAAATGGAACAAAATGTGAAATAATGGTGACGCGCCACTTTACGCGCCAGGCTTAACGATCATGCCTAGATCACTTACTTATGTAGTTGTAATGTAGCATAAATACAGCCCCGGGTAATAAAACTTGCCAATCATAATACGACCGCTACGACCACACTGTCATAGATGCAACGACAAAGGAGACCATTTCAGCATCTAATCCTCCTTTGCATTGCTGTAAATTAGTAAAGTTATAGATTTTGTGACGGCGTTTGTTTGGTAATCTTTTACTAGGCTTGTAAGGTGAGGAAATTATCTTCTGTTATGCTCTTATTAATCAAATAGAACTAGACCTTACTCATAGTGTTGTGTTCCTACTGGTGAGTAAGGTTGCCAAAGAGCTCAAAGAGGACCCAGTGTTCCTTTAGCCGTCAACATAGTGAAGCCGCCTTTGTGTAAACGCGCATGTGACCCCTCAGGACATTTAGGCGTCCATAGGCTACGTTAACTGCTTACCATCAAGCAGTACGTATGCTTGTGTGCCACTGTCGTGGTATAAAACAAAACAACACAAACAACACCCGCTAATCCCGCTATGCTACTGACTGCTGACTGACTGACCATACCATTTGTCAAACAAAGTCGTAATTTTTCTCTTTCGCACCTGTGTGCAAGAGATAGCAATACGAATTTCTTCGTCGACATAAAGTTGCGAAAAGAAAATTCTTGTAGTTTATATGGGATTTTGTAGGTAATAAAATAAATATTCTATCGGAATTCTCAGTGACATTTACGCATTTTCATTTAGTGTCAGATTTCGACCACTAATAGAAGCGGCATCCATAAACTCGTCATATAAACTACAGGTCACAATTTCGCTGTTTATGTAGGTATGTTTATCTACTTCTCTTGGTAGTTAGAAAAGGTCAAATAGCGAAATTGTTACTTGTAGCGTTATAAACGCGACTCATTACTAAATCATTTATTTCTTTCAATTACAAATATAAAAAAGTATTTGTACTGTAGTACCTCTGTATATTTAATTATGTAAATAAATGTTTTGATGACCAAAAAAAATACCCTAAATATGGGTTGTAAAGCTGAACACGGCTCACTTTTGTATTTAATGGTGCAGAACGCAAGAGCGCATTTCTGAGTGCTGTAACTTGCGTATATAAAAATAAAACAATCGTAATCAAATTATGTACAATTCGGTGTCTACGAAAGGTAGTCTATAGATCATGGCGGCTATCGCTGAATGAAGGGGTTTCTCGTGCCATGAATATGCAAATACAACAGTTGTGCTGGCGATTTCCTCTTACAGATTAATGGTTCTACGTCATTACTTTCCTACTTGTTGATTTAATGACACATAACGCACGCACCACACTATTTACTAGTACCGCAGTATGCGATTCGTATGAGACGCTACTTTGTTAGAAGATATTACATGGACAAAGTAAGTTTATGCATAATTAACGTGATCTGAATATAGTGGTAGGTATAGTGAATGCTGAACCTTAAGCAATCCGAATGCTCCGGGTGTGAAATAAGCTTCCTTCGAGGTATTACTACGGACTATATTATGGGGATCTTAAAAACCAGTGAACAGTATTTAGAGGGCACAACGCGCATGCATATTAGACATTGAAATTGCATAGCATAAAATAGTGTTAATAAATGTCATGTGTCATTATTATTATTAAGTCTAATTTTTTTAGTCTGGTTGATTTTATCCTTATATCTGCTTATATGGAGCTAAAAATAGTTTATAAATAACGCCCCCGATTTAAATAAATTCCACGCGAGTAACGTCGCAATCGCATGCTAGTATGAAAATATCATTATATAGCATCCATTCGTTTCTGTGTGTTCTAATGCGAATAAAATTCTCGTTTTATAAAATCTGGTATTGCACATTTACTGAATACTTATATTTAATAAGTCACCATTATTAAACTATTACTTACGCGTCGCTCTTGTACATGCAGGCATTAATGAGGCAATAAGTATTGGTGTTATATCGGAATTAAATTTTGGCGTCTGAAATAACCTGCCTGCAAGCGTAGAATAATTTCCGTTTGTACCGAGGCCGTTTAGCTCCTAGCTACAGCGACGTAGCTCTTCATAATAAAGTTACGCTTGGCAAAGGTCAAACAGTCCCGAGAATAGCGCATTTGTGCATAGCATCTATAGAATGTGATATTTTCAAGTCAAAGTTACATCATTCTCGGTTATTATCAACAAGGCGTTCCTGCAATAAAAAATAATTTAGAAATATACTTTATTTATGAACAACTTTCAATGATGTACCTTTGTATTTCGGTGGGCGACCTACGATTTGTATCATAATCAAATGCATATAAATATCACATTTTAGAATTAATAGCTATTTATGAAAAAGAAGCGTCATATATTTAAGTACACTCACTGAAATTGCTGTATTAAAACACCCTTAGCGTAGCGAGTCTGGAGTCACTAAATAAAAAACACATTTAACACTTAGTAGCTGACCCTTTTCCCGATTACTCGGATAAACCTGGATACGGCAGTACGCCGATAACCTGCCCCGAGCCTGAGCCGCAAAGAATAGAAAAATAATCTGTTTTCCCCACAAAGGGATTGGGGTGAAAATACATTATTTCACATGTAAAAAGCTACGAAGACTTCCTTCAAAATGTTGAAAAATCTTTTTGAGTATTATGTCGACGTTAGAACTTTATTCTTAACTAAGTAACTTACATACATAGTGAAATATAAACTAAAAGTATTATTATGTACAATCAGAGAGTAATGTATTAAATAGAGGGACCCAGTTTAAGAACTTTTTGAGGTTCCAATTCTGAAGCGCCATCTGAACGAGAACAAATCAAAGTTACCGCATAATGTACTTAGGGGGGCCATCTAGTAACGTTATCATTCTGGATATTATAATAATGAGCGTTAGGAATAAACCATTACTAAGTTAGTACGAATAGGTAGGTCGTTTTAATTTAATAGCCTCAAAATGGGCTTCCGTTTTATGACAGATCTGTGAAGACCAGTATACTACCACGAGACCAGTAGATATACCACTACGAGACCAGTTACCTAACTCTGCGTTTGTTAACTACTTATTTTTCTTGTTTTAATATTATTCAAAGTTACCAAGTACTTTTCCATTCAAATCAGTTCTACGAAGGCTTTAAAAAGTGTGCTTTAAATTTCTTAAAGAAAATAAGCTTTAAAATTTACCTATTGTAGGAAAATGTCTTACGTACTTACTTATTTCTGCATTTCTTTTGTGTCGGTAATGTTTTGCATATTATGTAAGAAATGTTTTGATAGATAGATAAAATCTTCGTTTACGTTGTTTTTTAACCGAATATGGTGGATTTTTACCCGTGTGGTGCATAAAAAATCGCACCCTTTATTTAATTGACCTACCTTTTATGTGAGTAATTACGTAAACATGCAGTCTATTGCACAAAACAAGTAGTTTACGAGTAGATACAGAACAAAATTATTTTTTTTAACTTAAATAATATAGGACTGGTAGTCGACCCTGTACAAGTCTGACTTTACAGAAATACTGCAAATTGATGTACAGTTTAGCCATTTGGCACACGCATACTAGAGGCCAAAACAATTTTTTTGATCCGCAGTTCTTTAAACAATTTCCCTTAGGAGCGGGGTTCTGATTTTTTTTTATGTATGGGTATTCCCTCCTATTTTTTTTAAAGAACTGCGGATCAAAATTTTTGTTTTGACCTCTAGTATGTGTGTGCCAAACGGCTAAACTGTACATCGTTTGCGGTTTTATTTTGTGTACAAGGGGCACTATGGTGTATACATTCAAACTACTATGAAAATATAACCTTAAATAAGCAACCCTCCTCTGTAGCATAGCACCATAGACTCAGGTAGGCCTAGACACCTACATGTATAAGAAAGTACCTATACACTACCTACACACGTGTGTTCGTTGGAAATAGGAACATGACACATGTTTCGCCAAACTAAGCTGCTGTGGTTTTCATACGAGTATGAGAATATCTTGAGCATCTATCAGATGTTATTTATCGCTGTATTACAATTGGTACTATCACTTATAAGCAGAAAGCGTGTTTAGATTTATTTAAGACAAAGTATAAGTAGTAGGTTATCTTTCTAACATATTCGGTGCCACCTGTAGCCACGCATTCATCGCATGTAGCTCGTAGTAGCTACGAGCAGGGAACCCGTCGGTCGGGTTCTCGACTCTGAACGTGTGATCGCCTAAGCATGTAGTTGGTGGGTAACTAATTATGCTACATTACATTTTTGCCCCTCTCACAGCTTAGTGCCCTATCACATTGTCAAGAACACGTGCCTCATTTGCCGAAGGGCCACGGAGATAAACAAAGCAATGAAGCGCTTAATGGTTACTATTAACCACTAGACGCGGTAATAAAAATATATTAGGTCTCTTTCCGGGCAGGGAGCCGGCAGGCATATGCGCCGGGCACGCGATCTCTCACGCGTGGTATTCAGTTTACTATCGCCTATGGAAGCTATGGATAGATGCCAAGTGCTCACTTTCTCCTTTAGTTACTATTGTATCCAAAGTAAATTATACCATAGCCCTTATGTTGTCCTTATTATCTTAATTATAAACTGTATTTATTTGTTTATATTATTATTTTATTTATTATTTTTGTTAATCAACTTACTCTAACAGTTACACCAAACATGTAAGAGCTTAATATAAAAGTAAGTACAAAGAGAACTTAAATTATATGTAGCCCTCCATGTGCAAATCTTACTCGTACCTCGTACTTGACGGTTTCTTGTAAAAAATCAATTTATACCAGTTTTGGCGCGAGTTGGGGCGCTGTGAAATCTGACAGGTGACGGGAGGCGCCCACAATGCCCATGCCGTCCTTATCGTTGAAAGGGAAATAAATGAGAACACTTTTTCTGCCTTAAGAGCTGTTCGTTTTAAGTTTATGTTGTGCTTTAAAGTCTTTTGTACTGTAAAATGTCATACATTTTGTGGGGACTCTAGCTAAATATGTTGATTAGTACCTACTAGGAAAACACTTTATTTTACTAAAGTATTGTACACTAGACAATCATAAAACATACAATTTGTACAAAAACGAACTTATTCTTTTAAAGGACCTCTTCCAGCTAAGCTTAGAGAAATACTGAGATCTGACAAACATATTGAATTAGAGTTATTTGACGGAAACTTTTACCGTCTATACATGAGTACACACGTCGAAAGTTTCCGTCAAGAACTATACTTAAATCTTAAACGTTTAAGTAGTTCACGTAAAATAATTTCCGTTCATACACCACCCCGCCGTACCATCGTGTACCTACCTTAGTTATTTGGATGACATGTCCCAGTATCGTTTGGGTTCTACGTGATTTACCACAGCAAATCACGAGATAGCTTCTATTTTTAAGTTTTGCACAACAGAAAAATTCGCAATAGCGTGAAAAGGAGTAGTTTGGTTAGTTCGTGATGAGATTTGCGGCTGTGCCAGTCGACGAAGAGTCTTCCCTCGTAGGGGCCCGAGCTGCAACTTGTTTGACCAAGTAGGTACATATTTATGATACCTACCTAAGTTGGCAATCAAAGTCTTATTCCTATTTATTTTACATACCACGGCAATTCGGCTTAATTTTATTTTTATCGATTAACCAAGGTCTCCTAGGTATCTACCAGGAGCCATATTCGACATGGCATAATTGACATTAGCTGACGAGACCACTGCGAGATCACTTTTTTGTGACAGCCACAATCGCCATGGAATCACTCAAAAGTGATATCCACCTACGTCAAAATCAACACGTCTCGCTAGAGGATTGCCTCTATGGGCATGGGCGCCATCTTATTAGTTTTGACGTAGACGTCAGTATATTAGGGGAATCCCACGTAGCAAATAGTAAAGTAAGTAAAAGTAGGTAAAGAGAGCCAGCCCCCTTGAAGCATTTTATGAAAAGTCTTTTGAAAGCGACATCTATGTGTACAGTGCCACCAATAAGAGTAGAAATTAAAAAGTGGCTACATCGTAGTGTCGTCCCTTTTAAATCAATCTAAAAAACGGGACGACACTACGATGTTGCCACTTTTTAATTTCTACTCTTTTTGGTGGCACTGTATTCGAGATTTGTATATAAGGGACGCGACATATGAAAATGAAAACACATAAAAATATGTTCGTCTCGTTTTAACTCACCTCTATATCCATAATCAAAAAGAGAGACGGGTATTTACGTAAAAACCCAATGCGGCCGAAAAATTCGCCATATTGTGCGCCCATGCCGTCATCGTCTGTCAGTTGAGTAGTAATTTTCATAGATATACTTACCATAGATAAACAAGATAATACACAGGCCTTGAAAAAACGAGCCGAGTGAGATGGCACACGGGGAGACCTTCATCTTCACCTCTTTCTATTAGGGTGACCACGTTAATTTCAAAAGTTAGGAATTCCTTGTGATTAGCACACAAATAAATGCCCTGACCAGGATTCGAACCCGGGATCTCCTGCTTCATAGGCAGGGTCACTACCAACTAGGCTAGGAGGCCGTTAAACAATTGCAAGCCCTAGTAGGTACATACCCATTGGGAAAGCTGCAGTTAGTGTTGTTTGAATTTAGAAAACAGTGCGTTAGCTACTTCTGCTACTGACTGGATGTGTGGAGGCTCCTATTATCTATTATCGTTGGAAAAATAAAACATAAGGAAATAAAACACACCATAGGTAGGTATTCTAGAAATATTTAAGTCGATTATCAAAATAATGCTGACAGCACAGCAAAATACAACTGTGCATCAAAACCGGAGATAGATGGTCTATTATTCTCATAAAGAACAAAACTCAAACCTTAAACTTGTCTCATTAGTCATATGAAGCGGACACCCTATTTCAAGATTTAAGATTTTTAACGATATTTTTACTTACTACTAGACGGACTACTAGTTATAAAATAATTATTAAAGATTTTTCGTGCTAGTTTATTAACTTATTAAAACTAGTAGTCCGCCTCGAACTGAGAACTCGCGATTTACTTGCAAACGAGTTAACCAATATAAGAAGACCCTAAGGAGGATTTTTTTTTCTCCTTCTAGCTCCATAACTACTTGATGGATCCTGCTCATATACGAACTTACAAATTTTATGTATCTCTGCTACAGCCCCAAGAAATTTCACAAAGATCAGAAAAACGTTACTAAAGTTATCGTCGGACAAACTATCGAAATCAAAAAGCCATCCAAATGCCGAGACGTCCCAGTAGCCAGTTGACAATTCGGTCTGGAGTTGTTTGTAAGAACTCTCTTCGCTTACGCTTTGCGAGTTCGATAATTTTAAACAAAAATAGAACCGACTTCACTTAGGATCCGCTATTCCAAGAGGAAGTGGCCGAGTTGCTTTAAAAAATAGTGAAATCACTATAGATGTGCCTATAATAGTTGAAGAGTTCCCTCGATTTCTCCAGAATCCCATCATCAGACCCCGACTTGGTGGCAATGGGACCATCTAGGGGTTATACCTAGGGTTGCCAACTGTGATTCAGAGATTCGCTGTACATTTACGATCACATTGCGGGACCAGGCTTAAAACCGCGGGATACCTACACGCGGCCTCACTCTCACTGCAATAATGCACCCCCCCCCCCCCCCCCCTCCCCAAGAAGAAATATTCTTAAATTCACAAATCACAACCTTAAATAATAGCCGCCATACACAGCGACAGGGAGTGTCGAGCGAGCGAGTGAGCGTTGATGGCGCTAGCGCGCGTTACTCGCGGTATATTCAAGTAAAATTACCTACACGCTTTAAAATGATTCTAACATGCAAATCAACGCTCGTTTTGGTGGCTGAAGTACTGATGATCTAGTCTAGTCTGAAAACGGGACAATCGGCGTCCCGCGTGGACCCCTTGCGGGACGCATGCTCTAGGGCCCCAGAAACGGGATGTCCCGCATATAGCGGGACGGTTGGCAACCCTAGTTATACCCGTTCGATTAAAAAAAAATATTTGAAAATCGGTTCACGATTCACGGAGATATCGAGTAACATACATACAAAAAAGTAATAATAATAAAATTTGCCCCGTTGCCGGCGGCACCCTAGGTTAGGTTTTTTATATTGTTCTTATTGTTTTTGTATGTTTTAGATGTATTTTGTATTTTACTTTTATAAAAATATTGTAAAAAACCTGACTTAAGAGAAATGACAAATAAAGAAAAATAAAAAAATTAAAATGATAAAAAAAATAATAAAAAAAATTCAGTCGAATTGGGAACCTCCTCCTTTTTTGAAGTCGGTTAAAAATAAAAAAGTATGATAAGCATACGTAATTCTTGTAATCAAATATATTTAAAAACTTTTTTTTTTATTAATTTCACGCTAAATACTTTTTACCACAGAATTATTTTTTTTCCGAATGGCAACGTTTAGAGGGACAGAGGTCTCCCCGTTTTAGCATCTCTCTCGGCTCGTTTTCCTCCTTCACCTATGTCGAGCGAAAATTAACCTTAAAGTAATCACATTAGAGTATATTTGACTTATTGATATTTTTGGCTGATATTGCTCCAGTTTAAAGTTTCTTCATGATTATATGTCAATGCCTAAAATAATTATTTGACATTTGATATACTTCACATAAATAAACATAATAGATACTGGAGCCTGCCATACTGTAAATTTATCAAAAATCTTATAGGTCGGCTTCCACAGCGATGTACAGCCAATCTCGGAGATCGTAAAAACATAAGTCTTAAAGACTTAAATCGAAAGAGATTAAAATTTGTTGTTTAATCACAAGGAAAAAAATTGCGCTTACGAACTTTTAGGGTACTCAACTCAAGTGATATGCCGTTACCGAAATTTACGAAAACGAAGAGAATTTAAGGGGAAAGTTCTCGGTAACATTCTCCGCGGCGGTAATTATCGAGAAAATAGTTTAAATTTCCAAATATTCTTACTTTTTCAACATTATATCATTTTAATTCTTAATCAAAATATTGGTATGTATGCACGATAAGTCAACATTATTGTTTATTTATTGATATAAATATAATCGGATTTAAACCGGCCCCTGTGTTCATTTTGTGGTATATTTGTAACAAAAAACGAATATTTGGAAGAAGACAGACAAAACGTAAGACAAGAAAATAAATTATGCATTTAAAACCACACACAAAAATAAGTTATGGGGCTTCTAATAAGTATCAGATTTTGGGAAATTTAGGAAAATATTTTAAAAATCGTATCTCCAGAACGACCAAGGACGGAAAGGAAGGATATGACACCACCCACACCCCAAACAAATTTGTTGGGTCATGTCATGTGCCAAACACCCTGTATTTTCCCCTCTTCTGCCTGATATTGTGAACGCCAATCAGGCGACACTAAGATTTAAGTGCATTATGTCTTTGTAAAAATCCGCTTGTGTCGCAATTGACATCGTTCTAAACTATTCTAAAGATAAGCCCCGCCCCTATGTATCTTCCATTTCATTCTCGTCATTTTAGAAAAAATACTGCAAGAAGTACTGAAGTAAGAACGTAACGCTAACTGATAACCACCGACCCGATCACATCGACATAATTGCAAATTATTAACATTATTGGAAGTTTTCCTTCACCAAATAGTAAAGTATATTTCGTATATAAGTTCCGAAAAACTCATTGGTACGAGCGGGGGTTACCCGAGACCTTCGAATTGAAAGTCAGACGTCTAACCGCCAGGCTACCAACGCTTTTCAACTAGACTCCATACATAAAGCCACAATTTAAGTATGTTTACATGATCTCCGAGATGGGTTCTACAACGCTACGGAACGCTATGGAAGCTAACCGGTAAGTTTTTTGATAAATGTACTGTAGGGTGGGCTCCAGTTCCAGTACTAACATGGTGTTATCTATATTCGTATAAAAAAACCCGCCTTTTAGTCTCTGCCATGGGATTCCCAATGTCCTGTCAACATATCTAAAATGGTGGCTAATAGCCATAGACAAACACTCTAGCGAGACCTACTATAAATTTGACAGTTAGGCGTGTCCATCTGAGGACAGATGGATATCACTCTATCACCTAGCGATTCTACTGTGACGTCCACGTCTCGTTTTTTGTCTTGTCGAATCGCGCCCCAGGTTGTTTGACATCTGTCAAACATTAAAAAGTGAATTGGTTATTGAATCTAGTCCAGTGGTTAATTATGAATTAACCCGATTTAACTTATGTATATTGTACTGCGCAAATATAGGTAGATTAATATTTGAGCAGTTAAATAAGTTATCGATTTGCACGGAATTTGGTTACTTAGGCAATCCAAATGGGTAGGTACAATGTACCAATTTGTGCAGGTTTCATATGTCAATGTACGCATAATGAAAATATGAAACAATTACATATGTTAAACACTATTATATCTCGCACCCGCACTGCAACCAAGACACATTACAACACACTGCACTTTATGTGTCATCGTGAAGTTTATTTAGGACTTGTTTAAAAATATTTTTGGGTATAATAGGTATATAATTATTTTTTTAACTTGGGCGTGTTAAATTATTTTTCATGTTAGGAGACGTATCATTGATTTAAAATGTTAAAAGTATGAGTGTGCAAATTACCTACATTACATAATCCCTTTATTTACATAAAAAGTTCAAACAATTTAAGAAATAGAAATTCCCGTTGGTACACTTAATACAGTGACATAAAAATTATAGTCTGCTCTGCAATGCTTTGCGACATAATACCGGAACTTTTAATAGTTCGGAGTTATACTCGTTCTCGCTATTGTTATAAATACTATTCAATTTTAATACGAGACTAGGCAACTTTAGATATTAGTTGAAAATGATAAAGATTTTGTAGATAGGTATCTACGTACTTACTTCATATTTATAAAACGCTTGTAATAGAAAAACTACTGTCTGAAAAGCTTTGACCGAAACCTTTAATACAAGTTACACTCGTTCACACTATTATTGTTATAAATATTGTTCACAGTAGGTACGAGACCTTGCACATACAATTAAAATTGAAGCAAGTGTTAGATAGTACGAGTTATAAAACGTTTGCGAATATGCCCTGCTTAAATGCAAGCTCACGAGCCCCCGTCCTCGTGGATGAGACGACCCCGGCGTAAACGTAAAATAAACTTCGTCGCTCATGTCTATGGGATCGTTGTTTTAAGAGGAAATGTAAGTAGGCGTTGCATAACTTCGGGAGGATCCCTTATCGATTACTCATTGAAAAACTACATAAATACGTATCAATTTATGCTTGTATTATTAGAAGCCGTGTTAGGGTTCCTTGTAAACGTACTAGCCAAATCAATTGAATCACATTTCAATTTAGTATAGTGGAAGTTGGAACTGCTGATGAAAGCCATAAAACAATGGCATAATTGCTGCTTGTGAAATGTGGGTATTTTTATTAAAAGTAATCTTACTGCTATTACTGCCGCTTGCCGTATATAAGCTAATACACTTTAGTAGGTTCTTGATTATATTTCATAGGTAGGTGATCCTATGTATTTATGGACTTTGGAGAGGGTTGGTACGATAAGGAAAATATTATTAACACAGATCCTTACACGTATTTTTTTGACATATGATCACTTAAAATATAGCTAACATTATTAATCTCGATATTAATATCGAGCCAATATTATGTCTACTTAATATGTAATCTTGCCGCAATTCCACTCGTATAAATGTAATAGTAGACATGGCGCAGATGTTTCACGAATTGTGTGCCATATATTGCGCAACTTGGTCCAGTAAGCTTCGCGCTTTGGTATTCCTGGTGACAGTAGTTATATTTCATAAGTAGGCCGCGCCGACGAAACTCCATACACAAAAAGGGCTACATTTAGCTGCAACTATTTTTGTATGAATTGAATTCATATTTATTAGGTACTTAATATACTTAGGTTTCGCATTCATTTAGATATATACTTCCGCGCTATCTAACTTCAGTTTAATATCTTCATGTTTATAAAGTAAAACGATTAAAGTCAGAAACACCTTCATTAACTAAATTTAATCTCCTGAGCCGTGGGGTGCCCGGCCTTAGAATTGTCCCCCACCATATCGTCCCGTGGTTACAGTAGGAGTCTGCTAAGGGAATATACCGGGAGATGGGCAGCAGCATCTTCCGAAAGCCCAAACAACAATAAACAAAAAAAACTGCGCGCACCAACCTGCCTGCCAAGCGTGGCGCGTATGGCACCCCCCCTTTAAAGGGGAGGCCGTTCAGCAGTGGACGTCTTATGGCTGAGATGATGATGATGATGATGAATCTCCTGAGGTATAGTTACCGCAACTTAATAAATTAGTAGTAATAATAATTGTGAGGAATCGTTTTTGCTTTTTGAGTCTAAAATGCTCAAGATTATATTGATAGTTTCGGCATCTCAGCACAGCTATGTACGTTTACCTACTGTTAAGTACCGTAGGTATACATACAAAGATTTTGTGAGGAGCAGTCTGAGTTTGAAAAGAACAATGCGGGGAACGTCTGATTAATATGCTGAAGTTTATCAAAAGTATTATGACTTCTTTATATTATTTTCTTTGATAATTTATAGACGTTAAAATGATCCAAAATAGTCATGTATATCCGGGAATAACTATCAAACTAAATATGATCAAAAACTCGTTTAGTATATATTACTTACATTCAAAACACGGCTTTAATCCAGGGTTTGGCTTATGTGATATTTAATTAGCTATAACAACATACATTTTCAATAAACCAGTGCGCGGTTTCGCACTTAATATTAGTATCTTTTGAGCGGGTGAGAAAACCGAAAATAGGACCCATTCGTCATTCATCGCATCCGGAATAGACCCCGGAATTATAATACATGTTCGGGGTGAACCGTGTCTGTCCAGCTATACTCGAGTGAATCAGAGTTTACAAACACCTAAATATACCAATAACACGGTTTACGGCTGTATGATGCTCCTTACTTACTTATATGATGATGATGATGATGTCCTCCCAAACGTGTACGTCGGCGGTGACAAGAAAAGTTCAAGAAAAAAATATTAATTGATTATGAAGTGCATAGGCGCGAACGTGGTTTTAGGTTTGAAACCCTTAGTTTTGAAAGTCCGGCAGCACTAGACACAGAATAGCTCTCCAGATGAGTTTATGGCTTGGGCCGAATTTTTCAGAGATGACGCTTGGTGTCAAGTTCTTCAAGTCGGGTGCCTTATTTCATTACCGAGACCCGTAGTGACACCAGTTCACCAGTCCAATCTCCGAGTTGCAAGCTCCTCTCAAGACTTGCATGATATGCCAGTGGCAGACAGGTGTGGTTTTAAAACATCCTTGTAGCGTAATAGTTATTACCCGCCAGCCTTCCGCTTACCCGAGGCTAGCTCAGAGTACAACACTGATTTAGGCAATCTAGATGGTGCCATAAGTACAAGGAGCCCTCACCAACGTAATTGGCCTTTTATGAGCAAACACTCCATACCCGACAAATATATTTATGTGTCCTTAGCTATAAAAAAATTGAACACTTATTGTAAAACCAAACATGAACTAAACTATTACATTGGTTCACATTAAATGTACGGTGAAAAGGGCAAACGGCGCGAGAAGAATTGCTTTTTACGGATCGGCTAACATTCCGCAGGTCCTTGAGGGGTTGGGAAGGAAACATGGGGGTGACGGGAGGCTACGCAGAAATGAATTGTTTTCGGCCCGCCGTGAGGTTACATTACGTTATTGCGTACCTTTGTGGCTTTTTAAGTGTGTTTATAGGATTTGGCCCCAGCATGACTGAGGTGGATTCTGTGGCGCGGAAAATGTACGGCCGTTCTGAAAGAACTGGAGGATTGAAATTGCTCCATCGTAATATGATGGCAGAATCGTAAACTGGGGATACTTTGATTTGCCGGTCGAACTAGATCCAACTTCCATCTGTTGCTTCCATTTGTTAAGTAGTCGATGGAAGATTTAACGAGTCTATTTATTGATTTACTTTAGTGAGATTAGTTACACTATTATAGTTTAATTATTGGCAACCCTGATATTTTATACCGGGTGTTTCCTATAATAGGATTAATCAATTAAAACATAAATTCTACTCCTCAAACCAGACAACGTTCGTTCAGTGACTTCTAAAAATAACTTATTTATGGTTTGATTTTTAGTATCCTTCAAAGTTTATTCGAACACGCCCTGTTGTCTGAAATCAATAATGAATTGAAAAATCATTAAGTACACCTCCTAATTATAGTTATGATTTTTGACGCAAATCAAGGTATTGCAAATTTTTTTATTAGAATATGTGTTTTTCTAGCCATAGCAAGTACTTATAAACATGATAGTTATAAAAAATTGAGCAGTGATTTATATTGCCACCTCCCTACGCGGAATAGCAGCAGATTCAGCAAGCACAGTAATTTAATTTTGCTCGTTACATGGAAGGAATTATTCGAAAAAGTGGAGAGAAACTCATAAAGCTATTACTTTGCTTGGCGAGACCTGACGAAGCGTTTACAGATACGAGATGAAGCTCAAGATTAATTTCTAAACCGGTGTAAAATCTAAATTGTTACCTCTTACTGCGGCTTCCTGGGTCTTAATTAAAATTAACTATAAATTAAAACCCAACACTGTTTCTAATGAACTATAAACGAAGGGTATGATAACAGGAAAGAAACCACAATAAATGTTATTATTAAATTTAAACTTTCGTGAGACATATTAACATTATAAAATCCTAGTGCTTGAAGATGGAGACCTAGGCTCTCCGAAACATGTCGCGAGACGTGACTAAAGTGCCGTGAGTGTAACCGAGTTATTTTATAATGTTAATAAATGTTATTTTTAACTTGTATGTGTCACATGTGTCTAATGTCTTTGTGACTCGAACTAGTTGCAATATGAATTATGAACTACACTGACCTAACTAAGTAAGGGTACCTAAATATTACTAAAAAAGACAATATAAGTACTTAAATTTTATATTACTGTCGCAGCTACCAAGATTAAATTCATTCGACGTTTTATCTATTTATATACTTAAAGTGTATTGCACATACGCAATAAATAGTTATTAATTCGTGATAGTTACTAATTTAATTTTGAACAAAAATAATATCATGTATTGGAATGTGGAAACATAACGTTTTTTTAATTAGAATAATTAGTACCTATGTGACACGATATGACCTGAGTTCGTTATTAGGAACATGCTATTTCGACGTAAACTTATAAGCCAGGAGACCCTTAGTCGCAAATAAGCCGCAGGCGAACAATGTCCGCATTATGCTTGTATCGCGTTATGTTCCACTAACAAGGTGCACTCTCACTGCGTATGTAACTTGCTACTATTCAAAACATAAATGTGAATTGCCCAGTCCGTAAACAGTTTTGCTGGTTTCAAAAGTGAGATCTAAGTCATGCATAACATTATTTATGTTTATTTCCAGTTCATATTTTCAAATTCGTGTACAAGAAAGAGTATGGATATTGCATTTAATTGTAACGTTTCACTTGTATTCAATTTTTGTTTACCCAAGATGCTATTGTTTTTAGGGTATGATTGTTCGATCACCAAATCAACGTGAAGTCGATGGCCTTATAAATAAGATTGGCCATTAGTATCCCCTAATTAGTATATCCACCTTCAACAAATATATCTGTAACTATTTTAATCGAAAGTATAGTTATCTTGTTTGTATTCTCTGATAAACAAATGAAAGATATAATTATATGGTCTCGTGATAGAGTAATATGATCTTAATTGGTAATTAATATAACGATGAATTAATATGGCTTTAGGTCAGGCTGTCTGATTAAAGTGAGTGGGAGTAGCTAAAGACGCCTTTTCAGACAATTTACTCGGCTAGGATATTTGTTTTCACGAGAAGAAATAAACTTCGGTATGACTTCGGTACATAAACTGTTAACTTTATAAAAATATCCGTCAGGATTTTGCCAGTGTGGGCGTTAAAGTCACCCCGTTAAGCCCGTAACTACTAGTATAGCAAAAACCCGACGGAATGACGCGTATCCCATAGCAATCGGAACGGCCGCTTGTTTGGGATGCAACGTGTGTGGATACCCTCGCACCTTCCCATTTGGCCACCAGATCTGTCAGGGTGGGCGAGGCACAAATAAGGCAGCGCAAATGTGCTAACCTGCCTAACAGCATGGAGTTATGTGTTTTTTGAGGTAGAAACCCTTAGTCCGTGGAGTCCGGATGCCCCAAGCTTTTCAAAGAACTGAAGAAGAGATTGGTGAAGGCAACGGGTGATCGTAGGGCTGGCTCATTTCTCGACGGAAAATTAGGTATCGCCATTCAGAGAGGAAATGTAGCCAGAGCCAGCGTCATGGACAATTTGGGGGACATCTGGGGGCCAAGGTTATGAAGTGCTGTTTTTAGTTTTTAAGTTCCTTTTTTGTAATTGTGTTTATCATTTTGTATTGTGAGATTTTAATCAGAATAAATAGTTTATTAAAAAAACCCGACTGTCGAAAGTACAAACTTGCGAGTGAATTAATGTAAACCACCATTGTTTTTGCTTTTTTTATTTTAACATTATGCCACTCCATTTCTACCAAGTTACTCCTACACCTAAGACGAATCTAAAGACTCCTCACACTTCATAATCCGTCAAACGTTGTAGTTTGTAGAGCGTGCCAACGAAATGGAATTACATAGGTACATACTCATGAAAAACAACCCCTCTTTGACAGTCGGGTCATAAAATATCAGCTACGATCGTCCCTGTCTTTTCACCGCTTAAATTTTGATAAATTGGTGGTTAGATTTATTTCATATTTCATATAACAATGGCTATTTTTTTCAGGTAACTATAATCATATCTTTTATCATGGAGTCAGCAACTATGTCAAATAAAATCTGATGGTGAGTCACAAATTACATTACGTGTATGTACTAAGATTTCTCCGCTGTTACTTTAATAGTCTTACTTTTCAAATTCAATACTTGATTACTTATACGATAATTAATAATAAGTATTATTTTATTATTCAAATTCGTATTATATTATTTATGTTTATAAATAATGACAAAAGATATAAAATTATAGTACATTACAGATAGCTGGCATTTGTGGCCCGAACCGAAGGTAAGGGCTATAAACAAGCGATCTGAGGCCTTCTTTATTACCGCCCGTGGTGCGTACCCAATTTTACGTCTTCTCCTGGGTGTGAGGTGAGATTTGCCGTAGTGCCCGTGGGTGGCAAATCTCACCTACTGCCCAGAGTGACGTTAAATTAATTATTACATTTGAAAAGTTTAGTTAAACGTTAATCTGATCCAATTTAATTAAGATGTTATTAGCTTAATGATATGTTGCACGCTTCAGTTCAGTTTGAGTTATCTGTACCTAACTAGTAGGTATGCAGTGTTCTTTATCGGAATAACTTTGAATCGCTGCACATAAAAAGCAAAGAGCTGAATAGATGAAGCGCGCCTGGAATACGACATTTATATTAAAGGTACACGGGCATCTGTCTGATGTGTTGGCGCAAGTCTTAAACTGCGTGGAGTTTGGGGGTTTAGACAACTTTTTTCTAAGGTTTTTTATAAGGTTAAATACTTACGCAATATTTAGCAGTTTTTTATAGGTGTATTTAAGCAAAATTAGGTCAAGGATAGCAAAGATAACTGATTATTTTATTAGGTTGGTATTTTATTATATGATTAGGTTGATCAATCCAAATGGATCAGTAGGGAGAAGTGAAAAACTATGAGAGATCTGGAGGTCGATTTTTGAATCTCATCGGGTGACTTATTTCGTACTAAATAGTCATCGGCTGCATACAAAAAAAGTCACCGGTGAGATTCAAAAATCGAACTCCTGTTCTTAGGAACCATGGCTTCGATTTTAGATTGAACAATAATGACATTCACTTTTTTTTTAAATTGCATACATAACCGGGAATCGAACCTGGTCGAAGTCTAGGGAATGCAACCCGGGTTTTTTTAGTATGAAAATACCCGGGTATTACCCGGTAACCCGGGTTTCTTCATATTAAAAAAACCCGGGTTGCAATCCCTATCGAAGTCTCTGTAAACAATGTTAGATATAAATTCTGCGAGTTTTTTCGTGGTTGGTGATGGTGCGAATCATAAGTCATAAGAACACATTTTTAGGGTTCCGTACCCAAAGGGTAAAAACGGGACCCTATTGCTAAGACTTCGCTGTCCGTCTGTCTATCTGTCTGTTCGTCCGTAATTTAGAAGAAGGCTATATTATACATCCAAATTCATAATCTGCTACGGTGACTGCTATTTGTATCGCTGCGATATATTAAATAAGGTATACTTATATATAGATTGAGCTTCTAACGAACTAACTATGTTGATTTGTGTAAGAACGAATTATGTTGATATGTGAAAGATTGTCACGTAATATTTATTGACTTATATCCGCATCTAAAAACTTATTTAAGTTGATTAATTTGCGCATCCACACATTTAAATTTCACTTCACTTCAAAACTCACTCAAGATATTATCAGTAGTACAAAATGACGCAACTTAACATATTGTGTACAATACATAGGTACTCAGTATATGCGCCCGTATTCGATATGAAGTTTGACATAGACTAGAATGTGTCAAACTGGGCTGACTAGCGGCGATCAGTTTCCGCTAGTCGATATGGGTCCTTTATATTCATGTTTTTGCTATCGCTTCTCACCTGCGCCACTTCACGAGATAGGTACTAAGATTCGTAGCACAGCAACGGGGACGCCAGAGGCCGGAAATCGGTTCGGGGGACGGAAAAACGCTTTTGTCTTCTCCCTGACAGTTTATTAAACTCCTCAGCTAAGACGCTTAATTAACTGTCGTGAATAGGTAGAATTCTGACTATAAAACCGGAAATTACTATATTTGTGGCACTTTAGCTAAGTATTCTTAAGCTGATTTGATTAACAAAGCCATTATGTTTTTTCTTTATAATAAGATGATTTTGACAATCAAGGGTCAAAACAATAATAATTTATACATATATAATTTGGAAGGATGATATACTATTTAATGCTTAAAATTTCAATATGTGTAGTAAAGACACACATACCGAAATGAGGTCCAGCGGAGCGCTAGAGCCCAGGTAAGACAATTTGTTTCTAAACTCATTGAAACGATAAAGTGGTCACTTTGTGTGATTTTTTTAAACGATATGACCATTGGACTTAGGCCATATTCTATTCTAACTGTAAAACACGTTTAGGGACGAGCCAACTCCAATGCATTAACTACGCAATAAAGATAGCGTCTAAATGTCTGAATCAAAAATAAGTATCCGAATTTGCGTGAAAACTATTCCGATGCAACTGCAATTTCAACTTCAATATTGGTTGATTTTATGTTGAATTGTTGTGGGCTGGATTTATGTTTGAATATTTTGTATTTTTAATATATTGTTGATGTATTTTATAAGAAACGGTACTTACTATAAAGTTACTAATAGAAAAAGAGTATATTTACAGTTCAATAATCCTACCTGCATCATTTACTTTGCTTAAGGCATTTTTAGTTACTTGGTTTTCTACTATAGCTCAGCTCGTGTGTGAGTTTTTAAAATCTATTTGGTGTTTTTAAATACACAAATATTTGGAGACCGTAACGGACCAAATTTTTTACACATATCTAAATAGATATCATCCATAGATGGGCGAGTAGTCTATTCATGTATATTTTAAAACGGGTTCAGCAAATGTAAATATGTTAGGCGGATATTTACAGTAAAGTAAATTGCACTTAGCCTACTTAAAACGTTGCTGCGCTACGTTCCATGCCGGCACTTTGAGGTCACTATCATTTAGCTTTTATAACAATTGTAACTTATAAGTCTTTAATAGTAAGTTGTAACTTATAATTGTAAGTCTAATCACGGAAATTTCGCACCGACTTTGCTAGTGTCAAAGTGTGGAGAGCCAACATAAACGCATACTTATGTACATGAAAAAATTGCGGCTTTTGTACATTTTGCCGCTGCAAAGCCCATGCAGAATTTTCTGTCCTATGGATGCAAAGGATCCGGTCGGCAGCGCAAGCCCAATAATACTTAGACGTGAGGGGCGATGAGTCCTTATTGGGATTCATCGGGTTTCCTCTCAATGTTTTCTATCACTATACCGGGTGTTTCCTGTAATAGGGGCAATAAATTAAAACGTAGATTGTACTCTTCAAACCAGACAACGTTTGTTCAACGGTTTTTTTTAATAACTTATGGTTTGATTTTTAGGACACTTTAAAGTTTTTCCGGACACGCGATGAATTCCGAAATTAATTATGTCTGTAGGGTGACAAGCAATGTCAAATATACGGATTTTAACGTACACTGAAAATACTATTTAGTTTGTATGAAAAAGAAGCAAACTACAAAGTACATATTTTTAAAAAGTTGTTGAACAAAAGTTTTGTTGTTTGAGGAGTAGAATCTACGTTTTAATTTATTGCTCGTATTATAGGAAACACCCTGTATATCTACTAGGAAATGTCATTGACATTTCGTAGAAAAAGTTCCTAGAAATGTATTAGTACCTAGGTACGAGCCGCGAATAAATATGTACGACTTCCAGTTTGAAAGCCACTTCTTGGCTTAGAGCGTAACTTATTTGTAAATAAGTACAAAACTCGCTGTTAAAGTTAAATATCATAAATAAATATAATTAACATTGGAGGGTTTTGACTGCCAATCTAAATACTTAAACTCAATCAAAGTGGGATTTCCGTCACACGAAATTACGAACACCTTAAGTCGCCTGTTCAACAATAGGTTCTGGCCTCAAAGTGCTCAACTCAATCCCTAAGCATCTTAGGTAATGTCTAAGTTAGAGCGTTCGGTGAACACAAGAGCGCTCAACTTTAATTAATTTCATACTGGGCGTCTATTAGATACCTTACTTGTACATTGACGAAGGAGAATACACTGGCAGCTTAAATAATAATCAAAATTCATCTTCCTAGTGTTTGAGCCGCCTCTTTGCCACGGCTCAACTGAGCCCGGAATCTTATCTCATGAATTGGCATAAGAACTAGTTTTTACGAAAGCGACTGTACCATTTGACTAGAGGGGGATCAAATTTCTTACAACATCCATATAATGAGACCATGCACCCCTTGGTGCATGGTTTCCGATCGGCCAAATGCATGAAGAATTCGATGCTTTCAAATGAGGTAAGGTCAACTCGGCGAAGACCGTCAGTCGCCGAAGATCGGAATGCAAGCAATTACAGCAAATTCTACATAGCTTTTTTACGAAGTGGTAAAACTGTTCTAGAACAGCTCTACAAAAATTTTACCATTTCGTAAAAAAAACTATGCAGATTATGATTTGATCTTCGGCGGCTGACGGTCTTCGCCGAGTTGACCTTTCGACTATATGACGGACTAGTTGTATTTATTATTGCTACGAATATTATTCTCTTTATTTGTCTTTTTTATTAAGTTGTCTTTTTTTACAATATTTTATTGCTATTATTTTTATTGAAGGGGTAAAAATGCTTTAATAAACACGTAACAAAAATTAAATTAAAAAACCTAAACTAAACTAATATTAAAAGAAACTAAATTAAAACTAAATACAACTATAAATATATAAAACTACCTAAAAATAGTTACAGAATAGTTAAAAGTATACTTAGTGTAATTTTTTTCATCAATTTATCTGTAAATACAAAAAATAATAATTTCAACCCCAACATTGATGTTCCGATACTGAACATTTGGCTATACTTTACTTCATGCTAATCAAATGCTTAATACTAAACATTAATAACATGATAAATAAATACAATTTGCAGGGAATATCAAACAACGGCTCAGTAAGGTTTAATTGAACACTGAGTGTAATATTGGTAATAAGCTCAATCAATTAATCACAAAGCTTTTTGTAAAATCTAAATTATTAAGAGACCTCAAATCCAATTAACAAACTTTCATTTATTGAAACTAATAAGAATGATCAAATAATAGCAATCTTCTAAATATTAAAAAGCAAGCAACTAGCCATCTCATAAAAGACTATATTTCATAACTCATCTCGGAAACGCGCTCTTTATCCCTTAAAAGCGGTGGAGAAAAACGCACTTTATCCACATGTGGGGTAAGTAATTTGGTACAAATTGACTTTTTCTTTCATATTATCTGGCAAGGTTAATTTTGAAAGCATTCATTTTGCTTCGATTTTTTTATATTTTGTAGCTTATATTTTTCCTACGGTGGTGTGGTGAAAAATGTTGCATTAAAATGCAACAAAATTTGTTCAACCCCTCTTGCCTTGAGGCCCTTGTATGCTCAAGATTCTATTTGAGAACCACTCGCTACGCTCGTCGCTCAATTTTGGAAACCTTCGCTGGCTCCGTTAATCAATAAAATAACGAGAAGTTAAACATCAACTTTGCCCCAACTACGATTAAAATTATCGATCGATAACTTATTGTGATTAACATTATTAACTAACGGCCAAGTGTGAGACGGCCTCGTGCTCCAAGGGTTCCTTACCAAAGCACTTTTTATGATCTATTTTTTCTCGTACGTTTTGTAAAAAAGTTATTGAAAAAAATGTATGTGAATTGTATTATTTGTTAATAAGCGGCAATAAAATATACTTACTGAAATTTCAGGTCTCAAGATAGAGCTCTGTGACAGATAAATGGCATGTGTATCGGCAATAGTGCTAGTTATTCTGATTGTCCCATATCAGGAACGGAACCTTAAAAATGTAATTCCGAGTTACGTATATAACTTTTATAGTTTCAAGTCAAACGCAAGTTGCTCTCCTCAGTTATGGGTGCCGGCTGCCGGCGCCATTAGTAACCGACTAATTATTATACCCATGCTTGACTATTCATTTATAATTTATTATGGACACTTTAGCAGTAAAGTCAAACGTATCTTTACTTTTATCAATTTTAAATTGAGCCGGTTTTAAAGATCACTAGAGGAATGGAGCAGGAAACGGTGTGCGGAGTAATCTTGTAAGGTTGACTTAGCGTGTTATCTTTGGAGCTTTAAGAATTATAGTGTGCTTGGCGTGGGCTTCCGTCGACATGTCTCAGACATACTCGTGAATCAACCTTACCTATTTTACAGTTCTGCGTTAAATAGTTTAACAACTCCGAATCACACTTGACTATAGGCTTCTTCTTATGTTTCCTGTGATTTTTAGGTAATTAACGAACTATTTTTGGTTTAGTGATAGACATATTGCAAGTGTGACTATGTTTGACTGTATGTCCAGTCAAACGTAGTCGTTGTTGAGATTTTTTTTGGTTCCCATCCCATCATCGCCCATTAAATGTCACTTGAGATTTTTCAAAATCAAAGGTTTAATATACGCAAAGTTCGTGGCTTCGTGGATCTACCCAAGATTAGCTACGTAACTTTGGATTATAACAAAAAAGAAATGAGGGTAACTGGAAGCCTTAGATATGTACAGTTAATTCCAAATACAAGGTGTATTCAACTGAAATTCTTTAGAAATTTAGCAGTGTTTCGCATCGAAAAATAAAATTACGTCATATTTATTCGCCGAGACCTTTCATGTGCAATTTATTAGTGAAATTGTAATTACGAGTACCTGATGTAATATTTTTCTTGTAGGTTTGTTTTTGGTAAAGTGATAGATGCAGCGATCAAGTGGTTTCTGTTTTATATATTACAATTATAATATTTCTCAGTCATACGCATAACGTTAAAATACAATCATAACAGACAGCGCCAACTACAAAAAGTACGAGACGCATGGTTTTTATTTTACTAATTGTCCCAGATTCCGTAAAACTAATGAATTTTAATATTTATGGAGTTGATACGGATCATGCGCACAGTATTTTCCAAACTTAAATCTATAAATAATAATTGAACTGTCGGGTTCTTTGTTCATAGCTATTACGAGCTACATGCGAAGAATACTAGCTACAGGCTAGCGGTAGCTCATAGGACTAGGTGGCACTGAGTGTGTTAATTACATAGCTATGTTTATAAGTCGGGCGTATTTAGTGAGAAGCATTGAAAACTTACATAGGACTTCCGCAAATCCAAAAATTGCACCACCACGCGGGCCGGCTGTACAACCCTAAACACCTAAGGACTGCCGGATTATCGACGCACAGTCCCCACTCCCCCACGAACAAAAGTAAACAAGACACCTATATAATATTTAACAATTTCCCAGCCGCTGTAAATCCTCCTTCTTTGCGGAGTGAATACGCCGTTTCCAATAATCCCATGATCCTTATTTACTAGCGGAGGCTCGCAGGCCGCGTCCTAAGCCGTGCGAACATTCGCAACTACTACAAATATACATATAAATATGTTGTATCTTCGATGCCACACTAGTGTGGATTGTACTAAGTAAGATATTATTATGAGAAATAAATGGCGGCTATAATTGCGTTTTATAGATCACAAAATTCGGAATTGTACTATATAAATATTGATGTTAAAAATTTGCTATATTTTTTTCATTACGTCACCAGTGAGCCAAACATTATTTATACTTTATGCTTTCCGCAAGTTTTCCGCAGCAACTAATTACTACCTGCGTATTATTTTCTTTTCTGAAAATATACGTTTCGTCCACGGGAGACGTAGCATTATTTACATATTACACGTAAATAAATAAATACCTACTATGGGACAATCTTACAAAACGTATTAATTATAATGTACAATCCAATGGATATAATTGGTTATCGGATAAAATAATCATCACCGTTCACCTAAACACAAAACTGTCATTTGCTACGACCTTAACTCGGTTGTGGAGTCTGGGAAATACCTATCGTGAATATCGAAATTCGTAAATCATCTATTTGCCTTTTTATCTCGCATATTCCTACAATATAAATTATTCATAGACAGCTGAACGAACTGAGTGGTTAGAAATTACACCTATTCCCATTATTTTATCATCCATTTTATACAGCATGCTTTTTAAGTACGACTTAATTACTCTCATATTTTGTACAGGCAGAACAATATTAATGGATACATAATATAAGTAATTATGCATGACAATCCAATGTTTCCGCAATAAGTATGCAAATGAAAGTACAAAAAATTTATGCATCGCTTTGTTTTGAGCCCGGAGTTTTAACTCTCAATTAATTACACTTTTCACTAAGAGTTGAACCAAAGCAAACGATCAAACATATTCTCATTCAGTAATATTTGAAATGTGTCTTCCTACCTTACCTTACCTACCCAGCGATAGTTGACATAAAGTCTAAACAGTTAAAAATAGAACCGTTAAATTAAAAAAAATATGTCGTGTGCTTCACTATTGAGTCATGTGGGGGTGAAAAGGGGTTGGAATTGATATCGCGTCGCGAATGGAGTTTAGTCACTAAAGTCTCTGTTATGTCACATGCATCAGAAAGTATCATGTAGTGATCTATGTAGTGAAAAATGTAGTTAGATACGATTCAAGATAACGTTTGGTGATTCGTTTGCATGTTAATGTTTCTAAGTAACTAATGCTCATAAAATTGTGATTGAGGGAGGTTCCCGAACTGACTTCATGTAGAAAATCTCACAGTTTTGTAAACTTTACGCCGGCACATCAGTAAGGGCAAGTAGTGATAACAGTGGGCAGAACACAAATTATATGTAGATTGAGACGCAATACTGGGTGAGTCCTTGTAAGTAAAAAACCGGCCAAGAGCAGGTCAGGCCATGCTCAGTGTAGGGTTCCGTAAACTGAGACCATTAATTCAAAAGGTCGTTTCTTACGGGAAATTTGGCGGCGCTTACGTCATTTTTACTTAAGTCCTTTCACTATGGGTTTTTTAATGATAACTCAAAAACGGCTCAACCGATTTATTTCAATATAGTTTTCATTGAAGGTACTCATTAGGCCTCAGTTTCATGAATTTTTTCAAAATTCTAGAACCCACGATTCAAAAGTTAGATGGGGGGACGCCCTGTGGGGGGAAAACAGGGCTGTTTTAAACTTTCGGAGCTATTATTTCCGAGAGTATTAGTTTTATCCAAAAATTGTTTAAGAAGACCCTATTTTTTTAAAAAGACCTATCAAACGATAGCCCACACAACTTGGTTGGAACGAAAAAAAATTTCGCCCCCCACTTCACGTGTACGGAAGGTACCCTAACAAAATATATTTTTCGCGTTTTTATTCTCCCGTTTTGTCGGCTTGGTTAATGCACATATTCAAACCAAATTTCAGCTTTCTAGTGCTAACGTTCACTGAGCTAGACCGCGGACGGACGGACGGACGGACATGGCGTAACTATAAGGGTTCCGTTTATGCCATTTTGGATACGGAACCCTAAAAAAGAACGTCCCAAATGCCTACATACAACAAAATGTTACAGTAAACAAAGTGGCTTTCACTCGAGGACTATTAACTAAGGTAATATTTATTCAGAGAAGCTACATGACTGATGACCGGAGTCAAGCAAAGAAACAGCAAGCCGTAGGTATAGTATAATCGATGTTCTCTTAAACGACAGATGCTACAAACGGGTACTATCAATCTATTCCCCTCCACCCCCTCCCCCAGGGGTGAATTGTTATTCACGTCCCATTACCTCAATTTTTTAGAGTCGAGGTGCCTGAAAAGAAACCCTTTTACTTATTGTGTTTCATTTCTGAATAAGTGGAGGGCCATCTTTGAATTAAATGTCTTAAGTTAAATGCAATTTCATTTACTTTTGCACCTTAATGACTGTTTTGTTACATAAAATTGTATTTGGCGTATAAAATGCACGTAAGTGGATGTACTACGTACTTATAGGTTAATGTCAAGTATTAGAAACAAACAATAAATTTAAGCTCTCGAAATGGAAAAACGCGACAAGAATGTGTCTAGAATCGATTAAAGTACACCGCACACGTACGCGAATCGAGCAAACACGGAGAACTCCATGGCCCGATCCGGGTACGTGGACTCACGCACGGCCCGCCGCGCTATAATTCAATAAGACGATCCAAACGCCAAGTGGAATCGAACGCTTCCCTTCCACAACACATCCAGATTAAATAAAGTTAATCACCCGCTCTGTTACCTTTTGTACCTAGTCCTTTTCTATAATTATTATGTATAATAAGGGCACGCACTTTTTACTATGAACGAAAGCTGTTTTTTAGGGTTCCGTACCTCAAAAGGAAAAAAACGGAACCCTTATAGGATCACTTTGTTGTCCGTCTGTCTGTCTGTCTGTCAAGACCATTTTTCTCAGGAACGCGTGGAGGTATCAAGCTGATACCAAATACTTAGGTCTACTGTCCCTTGAAGCTGTGAAAAAATCAAACTTAAAAGCCAACGCAATCAAAAGATACAGTCTTTTATGCTGCAAATTTTAGAGTTTTCGGCACTCGCAAAACCTACGGGGTACTTCCCATGAACTCAGAAACTTGAAATTTGGCATGAAGCAACGTCATACAGCATAGACAAAGGAAAAATTATAAAAAGTAGACATTTTTAGTAAAATCATACAAAAATATATATTTAAAAATTTAAACTACCTTTTTCCTCGTAAACGCGTGAAGTCATTAAGTTGAAATTCATGTTAATTACTCAGGGCTATAGTACCTTTCGGATGTAGCAAAACCAAATCTTTATGTCAACGCAATCAAAAGGAATATCAATTTAAGTTGCATATTTTGAAACTGAGTACTCGCGAGAAACTCAAAACCTAAAGGGTACTTCCCGCAAGCTCAGAATCTTTAAACTTGGCACGAAGCAACTTCATATAGCAAAGACAAAGGAAAAATTACGAAAAGTAGAAATTTTTAGTAAAATAGTACTTAAAATATATTTTTTTTATTTTAAACTTACTACCTGTTTCCTCGTATTAACGCGTAGAGGTATTAAATTGAAATTCATATCATATACTCAGCTCTATAATATCTTTCTGCTGTAGCAAAACGAAACTTTCATGTCCACGCAATCATAAGAAATAGCAATTGTTTTAGGTTTTTACGGAACCCTCGGTGCGCGAGTCCGACTCGCACTTGGCCGGTTTTTTTTATATTATTGTGCTATACCTTACTCAGCCAAAAATAAATATATCATAACAATACTATGTCTAAATATTTGATTAGGAAAACTGAGCTTATTACAATTACCATAAGCAAGTAAAGGGCAACAACTCTGCTATTAGAGCGTGCAATATCTCCTTTCACAGCGGGTCGCTAAACAAAGCTTCATTATTCGTTTGACTCATTAAATAAATTAATGAATACGACGAAAGGGTTTTTGGCACGCGCTTCCTTGATGGGGCTCATCATATTGATGGCTCTAACATTTTGTCGCTGCACTGTTGGCATGGCGAGTCTCCGGATTTCAGCATGAGCCGTAACATTAAGAGGTAGGTACCTACTGTACCTAGGTAGTTAGCTATCTACACCTACGTTTACCCATCTGAATAATACAGAATTCTAATAAGCATAAAAAAATACTTTGACGTATATTTAACATTTAGAATTCTAAGAAATATATAATTAATTAATTACTCTAACAGAAGTATCTCGAGCGTATTAAATAATTTACTAACAAAAATGTATTCCGTAATCTCATATGAAACACTAACACGTCATAATTCACCTTACTAACAGATTATAATATATATTCTAGTTTATGATAATAGCAAAATTGGAACGAGACATAATAAAATCTTAATGTCTTGCTCGTCTTAGAAATGGCCGGAGTTGAGTGAGGTCGACGGAGCTGTTGTTGATTAATATGCAGATTGCTAGTTAGTGCGGGCCCAAGTTCGGCTGCGGGCTGCGGCGCAGCAGCTTAGCGGTGTCATATTGTATGATTAACCCGGAACCTCGTCCCAGCCCTCGGCGGGCCTTATTACGGGAACTATTTCTGAATAGTTCCAAGAAAGAATAACAACGAGAATGCGGTAATACTATTGTTGATAAATAAAATTATTATCACCTTTTCATATAATGTTCTAAAATCCCTTATATTAATAAATAATAGTCTATTTCAGTCAAATGTACTTATATGATTCTACAGATATCCATTGCATGCCTTTCAGTGAAATCGCATATAAGTTGTACGCAACGCTTTATTGATCTGAATACCTGGAAATTGCAGCCATAGAATATAAAACATTGTTGCAACTAACAAAATAAACTTTTGCTCTCCAAAATGTAAAGTGACACAATGCACAGTTCAGGCCCGGCAGGGGCAATAAGCGTACTATGACTCTCTGCGGATATCACAGTGTTTATGTAGCACAATATATACATACCTATTTACGCTCCTTTTTCCCCTCAATATTAAATATGTATTTATATACTATACTCACAAAAAATGCTAGATATTTTTACAGATATTTGTAATGATATTCGATAAACATTAATTACATTGATACTCGGGTATTTCCGGAAATCGTTTTTGTGTGTTATATGATGAGTTGTTCAGATACCGAGAATTGTTGGTTATTCCAACTCAGACCTGCGAGTACTACTTACTGATATTACAGGGATACAAAAAGAATATCAATACTTTCGAATCGACTAATCACTACTTTTACACGATCACTTATATTCGTAGGGAAATAGCGTACCTAATTAATAAAGAAAGACGTGAAGTGCAGGTAGTCTGGCTGGTAAAATTTCATTCATTCAAATAAAAATCTTATTTTCCAAAAATGTGACCATTCAAACGTATATTACAATAGTACGCTTACCATCAGTTTTGACATTGCCGTTTTCGAGAACGAGTATCGCGTGTTCTATCTGTGCTTCATGCTTGTAACATATTAGTGTAAACGAGATGTACAGATAGAAGATTCGTTACTCGTTAACGAAAAATGTCAATGATAAACTCATACATGGAAAAAAAGCTTCCGGGATATTCTCAATCTAAGACATTATTATATTATGTTGAAAATATTTCCTCGTGACAAGCCGTGACAAGAAAATATTCTTTAACGAAAATAAATTAAAGTTTTAAATATAACGAAGCGAATATATTCTTACAGATTTTCTAGTTTTCTTTTACCTGAGATAATACTTGTTTGATTAAAGTATAATCTCTCTTATTTACTCAATAATATACTCTTGAAACAATACATTTTTGTATTTATATTTTAAGAAACGTGGTTGGAGTGAAGAATCATATTTTTGGTAAAGAAAATAAATACTTGTCACGAGGAAATATTTAAAAAAAATGTCTTGGATTGAGAATATCCCGGCAGCTTTTTTATTCCGTGTAGTAGCCGTTTAGGTACAGTGGGCCAAGAAAGTGGTGTATCAGTTTTGATAAAAGATTCTGCGAGATCTAACGATCGCTAAGGTTGACTTTTCTAACGGAGTTTAAAACATGCACGACCTTGTTGTCTCATGAGCCAGTGATCGTAGTTTTTCTAGCATTTTTGGTGCTGTGCTAGGATTGTTATTATTTTTGTTAATTGTGTTAAACCAAGTATCAAATAAAATCAAAGTCATTTAGAACTAAGTAGCAATGTAGAGATGGTTGATAATTAAATAACAATTTCACTAAAAACGTCATTGCACCGGTTTTGCTGTAAAATGTACGATCACTGCAAAAATGTGCTCTACCACCCTACGGTTGAGGTGTGTTTGAACGTCATGAGTCATGACGTTCAAACGAACCTCAACCGTAGGGTGGTAGACCACATTTTTGGTGACTGTACAAACTAATTCATACGTATAATTCACAAACATAAGTAGTAGGTGCAATGTGTAAACCGCATTAATCGAATATTGAGATATGGCATTGGCTGCGGCTAATGCAAGTTCTCAATGCCTGGGGTAGTTATGAAGCATACGAGTGCATCGAATGCATCGAGAGAGATCGACACATAGGAGGACAGGAATGAGATAGACTGTGTAACGTAAGCTCGTTGATTTACCAAAGTCAAACACAAACAGATATGGATTATCTGACTACGCAACGTCCTGGAAATGTGTTGCAAATAATACGCGACTCAAAAGGTAAACCGGTTTTTTGTGTAGGATAATCTGGTGGCACGGTACGGGGGCACTACCATGCACGTCGAGCAAAACAAACAACAAAGGCACGGCCGTACCATCCTTTTCCCAAAGTAGTGCTAGCGGTACACGCCGAAATTCAGTATAATGCTGCAAATGGTGTTAAAAGCATAAAAATCGGACCGATTGATCTTTAGGCCAAATGAATCGATTCGGCCCGTAGCAGTAAAAAAAAAAAAAACAGAGTGCAGTTATGACGTCATCTTTTTTTTGTATGAAAAAAAAAAAATTTTGTTCTGAAACCTATCGTGTGTGGTATCAAATGAAAGGGCTTTCTGAGCTAATTCCAAAAATATGTCACATCATTACATTTCAGTCACATGTTTGAAATAAACATAAAAAACATTTTCAAAACATACCAAGTTTGGGCTCCTCGAGATACGACACCAAGCAATATTTTTTTGTAAAATATATCTCAAATGATACCTAATATCCCCATATCTAACCCCAAGAATGCAATTTTGAAAATAATTACATTAAGTATTTTTTTCTGATTTTTAATGTTTACAAAGTGCGTCGTATTACTCAATACGAGTACGAGTACCGTAATATGCTCCAACTTTGCCCCCAGGCGAAACTTTGCCCAACATTTTGAACAAATTCATTAATTTACGTAATTTTATAGTATGTATCTATGTATGTATGTACTTTATTGCACATAAACAAGTTTAACAATATTACAACAGTAAAATAAAAAATAAAAAAGATATGCACAAAGGCGAGCTTATCCCTAAAAGGGATCTCTTCCAGCCAACCCATAGTATAGTATTCTGGTGCGGGCAAGTGTTGATGTGAATCTCACAAAATGGGAAAGCATGGTGAGTAAAACCCATACTTATACTTATACCTGTATATAATAAGGCAATGGGGAAAGCCAGTGAAACCTTATTGTAGAGGGTGCTCTTTTAGATTCCATACAATGAGGAAAAGAAACAAAAGATGAATGGTCCTTAACAATGTACGGGAACTATGTACAGTTAAAAGGCTTTTCTTATGCAATTGTTTCTCTATACCTTTTTGCTTCAGCATTTTCATTTTAGAGTATTGTGACAGTTGCCATTACTCTAGATTGTTTATATCGTAATTCGATTTCAAAAGGATAATGAATGAAGAAGTCTTGATGTGGGCAATGTTACGTTGTAATGTAACAACTAGTGATGGCCAACTTTGCCCAAGACAAAAAAAATCTTAGGGCTATCGGCTTTTTGTATTAACCACTCGGCACAAAAAAAGGTGATTATTGTTTTTGAAATATATATATGACGTTTTGGAACTGTTTCTTTATTTTTTTAATGTAATTGTTAATGTGAAACCATAGTATTCAATTTATACATAATTTTCTTTGGTCTGACGATTTATTTGTAAACATTACTAAGATAGGTTCGTTATGATTTGTTTCTATTATAAATAATGAAATATAACTCATTTAATTATGTTTTGTTTAATATACATACTAATGCCTGAAAAATAAAAACATGACTAAATCAAAAAAATTAAGTCAAATGAGACAACCCTTGTACTTTGGAATGCTTGTATGCACCTTGTACCGTAAAGATCAAAAACGCGTACCTATCATTGCCCACCTAATTTGTACAAAAGTTCACGTACTTATCGCTGAACTATTTAAAGGGAATGATAGGATTACCCTAGAGATTTGCTGTAATTCTTGTTTCAATACTATAATCGCATTATTTAAGCGCAAATCGACTTGAGCAACGTTGGGTAAAACTCGATATTACTTTACCCACCCTCAAGTTCGCAAAAAATGGGATAAACTTAATTCGCTTTAAGTAAGAAAAATCCTGATATGTGCAACCTGGGTTCCTCGAGCTCACCTATCACGTTATATCAAAAGAACGTGTAAACAGAGTTTCATTACTCCGAGAATTATTAGATCCCACATTCGTAATAATGAAAAATTAAAAAAAAATACTTAGTGAAATTATTTTCAAAATTGCTTTCTTGGGGTTTGAAATGAGGATATCAGGTATCATTTAAGGTATGTTTTACAAAAAAATATTCAACCGTATCGTATTTGTAGGAGCCCAAACTTGGTATGTTTTGAAAATTATTTTTATTTTCATTTGAAACAAGTGACATAAATATAATTATATGATATATTTTTAGAATAGGCTCAAAAAGCCCTTTCATTTGATACCACACACGATAGGTTTCAGAACAAAATTTATTTTTTTTCCATACAAAAAAAAGATGACGTCATAACTGCACTCTGTTTTTTTTTTTTACTGCTTCGGGCCAAATCGATTAATTTGGCCTAAAGATCAATCGTTCCAATTTTCATGCTTTTAACACCGTTTGCAGCATGTTTAAGGCGTACCGCTAGTACTAAAGCCATTCTGGCCATTTTCGAACCCCCTCTAAATAATTATGTTATCGGTAATGCTTAAAAGTCTAAAATTCCTGTGATAAATGGAAGGAAGATATTTATGTTCCCAAAATAATTGAATGTCTTTTGTCACTGACCCACTGATTCTAAGGTACTTCTAGCAGACCCACAAGCTCAAAATTTTGAACACTTCTAGGATTTAGGCTATAGTCACTTAGTTCGAGAAAATTAAGCCGAATATGGGCAATCAGGGGAAATAATTCGTGTAGTTTTGTAAATTGGTACAATTATACCTTGTGGTGCCCACGTGACTATACTAAAAGTCCTCGGGGGTGGGGGTTGTGCTGAGGGTGTAGGGGGGGGATGAAGGTACCTTTTTTCAGATTTTTGGTCATATCTCGAATATCTGTAAGAATAGCATCATAGTTACTTCAAACAAAAGTTTAAACATAAAATTTCCTACAAAATTGGTCATATTAATTTTTACTCTACGATCAATACTTTAGGAGCTACAGGGTGTTTAAGTTAACAAAGATATATAGATAGATAAAGCGGAGAAATTCAAAGGTGTATGTGAAGTTCCAAGTTCCCAACCCGCTTTGGGCCAGCGTGGGGACTATAGCCCGATCCCTCTCGGGTATGAGAGGAGGCCTGTGCCCAGCAGTGGGACGCATAGAGGCTAATATCATCATTCGCTTGCCCTTGTCCCATTTACTTGGGGTCGGCGCAGCATGCCTTTTTTTCCACACATCTCTGTCACCCGTCATCTCATCACTCACCTCCTTTCTTTTCATATCATCTCTCACGCAATCCATCCATCTTTTCCTAGATTTCCTCTTTTCCTACATCCCTCCACATTCATTCTTAATACCTTTCTCGTAACATGACTTTCATCCCTCCGCATAACATGCCCGTACCACGCTAGGCAATTTGATCGTAGTTTGTCGCTTATGAGGCATAGAGGCTAACATATTATATATATTTAAAAATAGAAAAAACATATGAGATCGGCTCAAGGGTTCCATCAGCTCCTCGCTTCCAACCCCACATATCAGGAGGCATTTTGTTACCCAGCCACTCTTGTACTTGGTGGAATACTCGTAATGAATAGGTTTGAGTTTTATTTTTAAGGAAATAAGCAGATACTAAATTATCGTGTTTTTTTAATACAACGACGGTGGCAAACAAGCATACGGCCCACCTGATGGTAAGCAGCTAATGTAGCCTATGGACGCCTGCAACTCCAAAGGTTTCCGCGTTGCCGACCCTTTAAAAACAGGAGGATTCGCTGTGTTGACGGCTAAAGGAACAAGAGAGGCCTCTCGTCGTCAACACACTAGGTCCTCTTTGAGCTCTTTGGCAACCTTACGTCTTTTTATTACGTTTACCAGATTTACTCTGACACCATTTTAAAAAGGCATAAGAAGGCATGTTTATTTATTAGATTTTTTGATAAACGTCACTACCACCGTGTCACAAACAGGCGCGGTCCCAGGGGCGGGGTCACATGAGACATGAGTTTTTTTACTGACCCCCTCAAAAATTGTAAAATAAATTTTGCATTAGTGTGACCCCCCTCCCCCCCCCCCCCCCAAATTTCAGGCTGCGACCGCGACTGGTCACAAAACCGCCATTTGTAAACTAAACGGCTCAGTTTGTATGCTCCGCCCCCCGCGGCACAACTTTTATGGGGTCATTTTGCAGATTGACTTCGTAGTCTAGGTATATTACCAGTCGCTGTTTTAAGCATACTGAATAGTAGTGGTGCCAATGGAGGGCGAGGCGCGGTGGGCCGGGAGGGTCTGCGCCGCGCTGACGCGACGCCCGTAGTAGCTAAGGACTTGCGGTAATCTTGACCACTTGAACCTCGTTTACATTACCACCTTTGTTTTGTTTAGAGTTTTCAATGATCAAAATGGGAATTTTATGTTCGATCAGCAGGTAACTAAGCTAAAAATCTGAGTTATGATGAACAAATAAGAAAAAACGACGTTTTTTCAAATCGACTATTTTTTTATCTCTTCGTTAACTTCAACACCCTGTAGCTCCTAAAGTATTAATCGTAGAGTAAAAATGAATACAACCAATTTTGTGCGAAATTTTATGTTTAAACTTTTGTTCGAATTAACTATAGTGATATTCTTACAGATATTCGAGATATGACCAAAAATCTGAACAAAGGTACCTTCAACCCCCCCCTACACCCTCAGCACAACCCCCACCCCCGAGGACTTTTAGTATAGTCACGTGAGCACCACAAGGTATAACTGTACCAATTTACAAAACTACACGAATTATTTCCCCTGATTTTTTTAATTTTCTCAGGCTAACTGAAAATTCAAACATTCCGAAACATGAGTCGGGTTATCTAGTTTTACAAACCGTACTGGTAACAATCCTATATAAAATTATGCGATAACAAATATATTTTTTTTGTTGCTAAAGTTTTAGCTTTTACTCTACATATTTTTTTAGATAGTATAAGTTAGGTACTTTCAAAAAGGAATGAGATCCCATCAAGAACATTAAATTGTACAAAAATGCCAGTCTCGCAGCGGAGTTCTTCTACTGCACAAAGTATTGAAATCTAATGTAAAACCAAGCCGATGCGCTTCGAATATAATGTCGATATTTTTATAATAAATATAATGACCGGTCATCGTACGGCTAAACATACCTACGTATAGCACAAGCCGGCCTATCATAATAACACAAAAGTGAACTCGTCATGGTGGATCATGATGAATAAAGTAGCTTACCTTTAAATCAATTTTTTTATCATTTGTTTTTCTGCGCGAAAGCCTCGTTCTATACATAAATAAGATGTAGCTATTCTTTATATTTTACTATTCGCTGTGTGCATGATTGTGGCGCCATCCCTTGGGCAGGTGTTCAATCTCTTTTTTTTCTTTTTATTATAAATAGATTGTATTCTTTGCTTATATCAAATGTCACTGGCTGATTCACTATTTTGACAGCGGACAGGGGCCTATGCAGTTTCATTTCTTGTCACATTGTGCACTGCGATCGTTCTCGTTACCCCCACCACGCACTTCGCACAATATAGCGAATACGGTCCATTTTTGTAAATCGCAGATTATTTGGTTTTGTTGAGTTAGAACCTTTAGGTATAACTGGAGTTGTAGTATATGGTGTTATCCATAATTTTATTAAATCTATCGCTAAATTTATCGAAAATTGACTGTTTCTACAAATTTATTTTATTCTCTTATGTGTCTTGTTTTCTGCCAATAAATTCATTAAATCGTACGAAAGGTACTGTATGCAACGTTGTATGTATAACTAAGTCAAAAAATGTTCGTGGAGTATTTTTAACAATATTCGCCTATGGCAAATTGTTACCCACACCACTCGTCCTGTTTTTGCCTCTACTCTCTTATACAACGGTTGCATAAAATACTATTAATATTGCAAATAAAAGAAAATAAGTAGGCACCTAGACCAAAACAACACAATTTATCATAGAGCAGCAACGAATAAATACTTCATATCCCCTCGATACAAGCCTGTCTGTTACTTCCTGAGTAAGAACAATTCATGCCTCCGAGTGGGGACTGCATTAGCATGCCGAGACACCTGCACCGAGTTATACCGCGTAAGTAAAAACCCATGTACCACTCACGTCCTGCGCCGACCGTTCGGCAAAAATGAGGAAACTTTGCGAAAATATCCGAATCTTGCGCTCTTGTAAACTCGAATATATTTCCGCTTTCCGAGCATCTCCTATAAGGATTTATAATAATAAGTAAAGTAATACACACATTATATGTTTGTACTTATCGTGAATTCAAATTAACGACAATGATTGTAGATTATTAATACTTATAAAAAGCCATAATAATTATTAAGTCTACCTAGCAAAAAATAAAAATGAAGTTGCAGAATATGTGAACACCTCGCCTTTATACAGCGATAGTTAAGTGCAGCAGGCAAAGAAACAATGGCCGAGTTTCAATACAATAAACAAGAGGAGCATAAAATCCGTTTCCGAGCAGGAGACGGAATGGCCTCCAGGCTGTTAGCATTCCCGCTACATCGCTTTTCAAAGCGTTAAACACCGCGAGGGGATTTTTTTAAACACTGTCAATCTTTCGTGTTCAGTGAGATGAAACTAATCCTACTGTTATTCAGATTCAAAATTCCAGCAGGCAGATAGATGTTGGTTTATATTTTTTATTCATGAGACGTAATATGTTTTGATTATATTTCTTTTACTCTTAGGTACATTAGGTACCTACTTAGATTTTGAATTTAAGCAAGGTATTCTTTGCGTTAGGTACTTGTAGTTTTTGGCGAATACCATACCTATTAAAATGATTCAATACTTTACCTACCTGCCGAATAATTTTTTTATAGGCATTGATTTATTACCTCAAATAGCACTATATGCAAAAAAACTACAAGTATGTATCAGCAATTAACGCTTTATCTATTATCGGGGTCAATAAAAGAATAAAAACATATAAACAAATATGGCTGCATATTTAGGCAATAAAAAGCATGTGACATATGACAAAATATTATTTATTAAAGTTGAAATATAATTGACGAACATGTTTATTAAAAATGAATATCCATAACTAGATGTGAATAAGCTGACAATGAAAGGGCTGTTCTTTAAATGAAAGTAAAATCGTTTGTTTACAGTATTTTACTTTTATGGTAACCTATATTATGTTTAACCAGGGCTGTTTGCTAAAAAACTAATTTTTTGCGTGATACGTTTTCGACGGGACAGCATTTACTGCGACAGCGATTGACATTATTGTATCGCCTATTAAATTACGGATTGATCTGAACACGCAGATGGTAGCTCGCAATAACAACAAATTTTCCATTTCCGATCGAATCCAACCGCTCCAGGAACGTCACACGTCGGCGTCGGAGTCGCGGATGCCATTCCGACAGCGTACAACAAAATTAGGTTACCATTTCCCTCGTATTGGAAGAGCTTGCTCTAAAATTCCTCTCCGATTTCGAGGATAATTCTTGAGTATTCGACTATGAATTGACGTACGGAAATGTGACAGACTTCTGACATTCAGTGCCGTTACGGTAACTTAACGCGAGAAATAAGTAGTCAAATAAGCAGGTTTCTTTTGCGTAAAGGGATTTGGATTTATATACTTTCTCTATTGTTTGGTACTTTTAAGATTAAGGCCGTGTCCTACGTAGGCGAATGAAAGCGTTTAATTCCCGCAAATATATGAAACTAACTGATCGCGTTCGCTTTGTTTTGCGCCGCGCCGCGCCGCTTCGCGTTTGCGTGTTGTTTACCTACGTAGGACACTTCAATTGCTGGTCGACTGTTTGTTTCTCTAGCGCCGTTTCGCACTGCACCTCACCGCTTCGTATTCGTGTTGATTTTAAACGTAGGATACAGCTTAATGGTGATTGTTATGTTTTTTAAAATAAATTATTATTAAACCTGTTTAAGTGCAATCTAACCATGTAATGAAAATCCTTGTAAGTGATAAGTTAAAGAAATCATTAATATTATTAGGGGTATATGAAATTATTTAAATCTAATCTACGTAAGCGCATGTAACATACTCTGGAATAATCATATTAACAAGCGTCATTGCAACAAATATGCAACATTATTATATTTGAAATTGCTATAGTTTTAATTAGGTATAACCTAGACGTTTAGACAAGTACAAGGGCTCTGTTCGTTGGTTTTGAACCCACATCAGAGTAAAGTTGACGCAGCGGGCCGTTAATTACATAGAGGGTCAGTCCTTGTAGGTACCTTAGTGAAGACCATTTGGAAGTTTGGTGACCGGTGATGCAGGAACTTAGATACCTATACTGCAGAAAGCATTCACTAAAATCTTATACCCCGATAATGTATAGAACGTTTATTTGCCTTTCGTAACTAATAAACTGCTTTTGAATAGAACGCTCAGGATATGAAACTATTTCGCTACGAAACAATTACAAATTACGAGTAACATCAGAACTGACAGGTAAACAAATCAAGACGACATTATACCATAGATATTAATAAGCTTTTTGACTAAAATGAACTGTTGCCATATAAATGAGAATAATAGCGCCCTCTTGACAATGGTCACATATTCCTGGTCAGGCTTTATATACCTAGAGGTGTAAACTTAGAGCTTTAAACCAAGCGGAGTAGCCATTGACAGGCGTCCCCCTCTGCCGAATGAGTATGACCAGTGGTCATACTCATTGTATGGACTGACGTTTATTTGACGTGGCTATTTTGACGTTTCGCATACATTTGACGTTCCCCTCCCCCACAAAAACGGCAAACTTTTTCCGATAGAAATGAGAGCGCGTCTCGCATCCTGTTGGTTTAATAATCAAAGGGTGTAAAGATAGTGAATTTTTTTTATGCCGCGACAATGGAAAGCAAGCATAATAAATGGTCCACCTGATGATAAGCAGGTACCGATGCCCGTTCATATGCTACTCCAAAGCGTTTCCGACCCAAGTTTATAAAGTACCTAATAGTTTCATTCATTGCGTCAACAAGGATATGGGCGACTCCATTAATAACTAATCCTAACTTATCAATCAATCAAATGTTCCAACTCAGAAGGAAGGTATATCCTTAAAGGAATATTTCCTTTAAAAATACTTTTCATGTTTCTGTTTATTTAATTATGTGCGTAGCGGGCGCCATACCTGAAACATTATTCAGGGACCCAGGGGACGCATTGATCAGGAAAAATACATCCATCTGCCACTTTACAAATATATTTTTAGGAAACAAAGATTTATTTCTTCATGCTATTGTTACTGGTTTGAAAATCAAGCTAACAAAATATTTGCACTTCTGTATCTTCTTTACATAATTTATAAAACATATACTTTTAAGATATGTTGACTAGATATAAATTAGATGAAGCAAGGTTTTTCCTAACAAATCCAGACAACATTTGCAGTAGAAAGTGATTTTTGTAATTGATCATTATTTTGTATTTTTAAAGTACTTATATGTATAAAAATGTGTCATTTCGATTATCTACTCTATACTCAAAGACAAAGAAAATGGGTTAACTTGCTTGGAAGTTTCTATACTACAAAGCGACTTATTTTCATAGTCATAGGAGTATTTATTTTATTTTTTTATATTTTTTTTTATTGTGAAACATATTTACATAACATTACAGTAAGAACTAATGCGTTATGAAAGTTAAACTAAATAATTACATTGGTACAGTGGAAGGCCTGTAAGTATACTTATATATGTACCTACATTATGTATTAAGTACTAGTCGTATATAATCCATCGACATCTACATAACATTTAATATGCTAAAAGTGATTGATTTTCAGTTGTCATCAATTCAAGTGGTAATTAAACATTTCGCTGCTAGCTCTTTTAGCTGCATTGTTGGTGCTTATGTATGATAATCAATGGTAATCTCCTGAGAGCAGACCGACTAGCTAGCAATATTCAATGTATACCTAAACGCTTTGATGGTAATACTCGTTACAGTCATTACCTTTAGTCCGACCAGGACTTCAAGGACGCAATTTTGTATATTTTGGTGGTTGCATCCATCGGTGAAGCATGCAAAATAAAATAAGTGATAATTAATAAAATTGTAAGAAGTAGGCACATTGATAGGTAGCTCTAGAAACAAACAAATTATGAATTTCATACAATTTACATTGCCTAGCAATAAAATTATCAGTAGGTACTAGGTACGTCGGCGGAAGATCGTATCGATCAGGCATATCGGGAAATTCCTAGGCATATCGTGAAACGTGAAATCTTTGACTCGCTCCCTGTGAGCAGTTTGCCCTTCGGGCATCTGAAGCAACCTGCCTGCTACCTATACATTGGTTTAATGTGACTACCGTTAAATCATTACACAGGAATATTACGAAATGCCTGGTTTTCGATCGGCCGCCGACAAGTAGATTTTTCTGAAATTCCCGATAGTGCTCTTTTGTGGGAAGCCATTTTTGGTATTTAAGCTAGATTTCATGTCAACAATATTTTGCCGCCATTTACATTTTTCTGTGTATGTTGTATATAGGTACCAATTATTTTATTACCTTTATTTATACCAAACTACATGATAATTGACTCATGTACCTATTAGACTCTTTCTATTCAATATTTTTTAGCAATCATGGTATATGAAAGTACTCTGTACCTACTTAATTTAGGGAATATATCTCACGCACTTATCTTACGTCACTTCAGATAGATAGCGGGATCCATCAGAGGCTGTTGTTGGTTATCAATCATATTTGTTCGATAGCGAAAATATCTCTTTCACGATTGCTTCTCTTGATAAATATACACAGATTGTATCTGGATAGTATTTAAAATAAAACAATAAACTGACAAAAACCTTTCTTTAAAACACAATCGTTTGTTCTTAGGCTACAAGTATGTATACATATTGACATAAAAAGCAAATCAAAGCTAGTTTATCACCCCAGCACCTCTACACACAACCCTAACTTTTACCGCGATTTGACGAAGCAGATTAATTAATTAATTAGAATGCTAGATGATCGATAAGTCAAATCACTCAGACCATTCCTAACTAGCACAAAGCATGATGACAATCTGTGCGTAATGTACAACCATCTATGAGTTAATTCCAGCGTCCATACATACGCCTTAGCATTAATAGGTGTTTAATCAGCCGTAATATCGAGCCACCGCAATGGCGGTGACGGAGTACTCAATGGGTATTTCATAGTGCTAAGTCGACACAATAACCTAATCACAGTGTGCATTCTACTGTTGCTTAGATGCGTATTCAAGATGCTATATATAGATAAGGTTTCAAGGCTCTTTGAAATCGATATAGTAGATTTTTTACCTAGGGATGAAAGAAACCTACGAGTATGTTCGATGAGATATTTTGGCGTTCAACGGAGTGACCTCCTTTGAACTCAACAGGGAATTACAGTCAACATTCGCTGGGTTCTTTTAGATAAAAGGAGTTACCTATATTATGACTTCCTATACTTTTTTATTTATTTTTTACTACGTACATTTTCAATACTTGCTGTAATTCTCTGTAATATCTAAGTTCAATGGAGATCGCCAATATTTCGAGTAAAATGGGTTTTACTCGGGTTGAAATCTACCTACTTTTCATTTCGAATAAGAGGAAAGTAAAAGACACTTGTTTTGTGAAATCTAAAACCAGGCATAAACATTCAGTAAAATTTCTTGAGGTAGGTAACTTTAATTTTTAACCTTTTCACCGCCGTCGTCCGACATATGAGACAAAGTGACAACGAGAATGACACCTTCATAAATAATGACAGAATTCAATCGAATCGAAAGTTAAAATTTTTACGTAAGATGGCCAAAAGATAAAACAATTAACGCTAAACTAATCCAAATAACCGAAAATAATTTAAAATTGAACATTAATGACAGCATCGAAATCGTACGTTTTGATCGAAATCATCTAATTTTCATCGTGAATAGTGAAAATAAAAATTAAATATTTAAACTTTCAAAGTGAAAGACCAAAAATGAATCATTATCTAACAGATATATAAACAATGACTCACTTTCAAACTATGACATATTTTTAAAAGATATAACATATTATAAGTCACAATTTTATTAAATAAGGTTACATTAAAAACCGTATAATATTGTTCACCAAAAGTTAAGATGTGTTTTTTTATCACTTCACTACATAGTATAAAACAAAGTAGCTTCCTGCGGTCTGTCCCTATGTATACTTAGATCTTTATAACTACGCAACGGATTTTGATGCGTTTTTTTTTAATAGATAGAGTGACTCAATAGGAAGGTTTATATGTATAATTGCACCCGTGCAAAGCCGGGGCGGGTCGCTAGTTAATAATAATTTGTAATTTAATAATATGAATTTAGTAGTTATGGAATTGAGAGAGGATAAAAATGCATCTGCAATACACTGGACACCCATCCGTGGAATTATCCCTAAGTTATCATATATTATGACATATTGATTTACATATTGCTGCGTCATATGTTTAGTTCGGAACCCAGGTAAAGTGATATCGATGACTTGGATAGCGTAGCGTAGGTAACGAACCGATGATCCTAAACCTACCCAACAAAGGGTTTGTCAGCAAAACTATCACCATTACCATAAATTGTGTTACCATAGTATGAGTAGGTACATAATATTTAGGAATATATATTTATATCTTCTTACGCAACGTGTACCTACCTACATGTACTTATATGCGTTGACGAAGATAAGCAGGAGTCCGATTTTTGAATCTCATCGGGTGACTTATTTCGTACTAAATAGTCATCGGCTGCATACAAAAAAAGTCACCGGTGAGATTCAAAAATCGAACTCCAGGTAGATGCATGTAATAAAGAATAATAATAATTTTAATTGACCTTATTAAAAGAAAAAGAAAGATGAAAAAATTGAGGTTATATTACATTAAGATATCAGAGGCCGGGAAAATAAGGATTTCGGGCCAAGTAGGTATAGAATATAGATGGCCGAGCGTTGCGAAGCCGGATAGATACGAGGCCGGAAATCCGTTTTCACTTTCTCAAACATGCAATGAAATGAAATATAACTCAAACTCTTTAAAGTGTACTAAAAATCAAGCCATGTCCTCCTAAGGCCCAGCCATACAAACCGACATTCCCAAAATTGCCAGTGGATTCTAAATTTAAAAGTTAAGAAACAGAGTTGTCATTGGTTTGTGTGAAAGTTTAACTAAACAAAGGAAATACTACTGTTTCAATTGAAAATAATATTAATTTCAGTGTGCTTAATAACTACTCGTAAGTAGAACCTTGAGCCTTAGGAGGATAAGTTATTTTTAAAAGTTGCTGTACAAAAGTTGTCTAGTGTGAGGAGTGGAATCTACGTTTTAATGTATTGCTTCTATTAAAGGAAACACCCGGTATAGTACCTGCTGCGGGATAATTTTCACGAATAGATTTAATAAGAAATAACGTCAAAGACCTATCCATACAACGATAAGACATGTTGTTATCTTATTTATCCTTGCGGCAAACATTAGTAATTCTGTTTCGTGAGTATTTGTAGCACAAACTAAGCAGGGGAACACAGTCAAGTTTCGATTTCTATTAAATTTTCTGTGTTCTCAATTATTATATATACCAACTTGTGTCCTAATATACATATCACGGGTGAAAGCCCTATATCGATAAGCGCCGTGACATCTCCAACCTCCGCGACGTCAGCGTCGCTAGGCTAGGTCTCACTCACACACCCGCACGCGCCGCCGCATCTGAACGTCACCATTTGCATTTTATTGCCAAAGTTTCTGGCCACAGAACGCCTATTTTTATGGTAAACTTATTCAAATGCACGGCGACGTCATAAATCGGGTGAAGGGGTATTATGGCGTGGAAGCGGAAAACTTTTCGAATAGCGTATAACGTGGTCCGATGTACCTCGGACAGCTTATTTGTATTGCTTTTTATCCAATCTAATTATTTCATGTATGAAATGTTAATGTAATTAATTTTATAAGCACAATAGGATAATAAGCAGCAAAACCAAAGGCGTCCATCAGAAGCTCGGTCGAGTCGCACGTCAAGGGGTAATAAAAGGAATAAAGCATTGTCGATTTTTCTTAGTGAATAAAATCAATTTCCTTCTACTGGAAATTTCATTTATCGACCACCTGCGCGCCGTGCTCGATCAACCGAAGACCAATACAATGAAGCCCACTCTCTAATACTGTACAAGACGCTTTTAGATGAGTTCAATACAAACATACGTAACTCTACCTACCTACGTATCTATTCTTTGTCGGGTTCTGATATTAGCTGTATTAAAGTATCCAAAGGTTCCTCTACTTTTGCATACTGAGTACATTAGTTATTTATAAAGAATATCTTTGTACTATATATTTTATTCCTGGACTATTATCGTGTTATAGTATGTTTATGAGTTTTCTGTGAATAATTATCTGCCTACCAGCACAGGTTGTGACGGAGTTTTACATTTAAATAGCGCCATACATGGACGGATCTATCCGCCGGGCATATCGACCGGACAAATCCGGCGGACACATCTATGCGTGTATCTCTATTAGCTATTGGAGGTTTTACTATTGTATATTTTCTGCTGTTCGTACTAGCTATCCCACAAGGGGCTCATTCGTTTACGCATTGCGCTCAATGAAGAATGATGCTTGCCCAGGAGATACGATGCTGGTACAACAAAACATTCTTATTAATTCATTTCATTACAATATTAATGTTCTTATAACATCTACTTCTTGTATTTACGTCTTCTCGAAAAAGTTTCGATACTCATATTATAATATGATATTTTATCTTAATATCTGCTCATGTGGTTAGTGCTCATTAAAACTGAGTAAGTAAATTAATTAATTAATAATTTGTTATGTACGAACGGGGACGCGATATGCCAGGATGCGAATTTTACATAATACACGCGATCGTTTAATTTAATTTGTTTTAAAATAATTGTTTTTTCTTATTTTGCTGTTGCAAAGCGAGTATAATAATGAGCTTAACGTCCTAGGACATATCATAGGTTTACATTTAACCTACCATCATCAGTTAGATCATAGACTAAAGAGGTTTTAGCTTGTCTCTCTCGCACATGCGCATTATTGGTATGTGAGTTAGATGAAAACAATTGTACACGTGTATTTTATTTTCACGCAAAAGATATGCAGGAGGTATGTGGAGATGACAAAAGATTACACCGTAGTCCGTAAGGGCCTGCAACGGTGGATTCTATGCTTCGGTATGATTTACCGCGGTAAACACTAGATTCAATATAACCCGTTTTTTCCGCGTAACGTCACGACAGACTTTACTTTTTAGCACGGCGTGGCGTCATAAGTTATTACTCCGTAACTTTGATGTATAAATAAATATATTATAAATTAATTAACTAACTAATTACAATCTTTGATTTTACCCAGGATAACACCCTATCATATTAATTGATTGGTTTACGATTATACCGTGTAATAAGATCCTTTAAGCAAACGGCCTCAAACCCTTACAAATGGCCGACATAAAGACACAATAGCTTGAATCATCGATCCAGTAAGTAAGTTGAGATAATAATTTCTCCGGCGCGGCGGTAACAACTCCCGAGCAAGGTTTTGTGTCGTTACCGATCAAATTCCGTTTAAAAGATCAATGTTCGCCTAACTTTAATTAAATTTATTTCGTTATTGAATAAACTAAGTTTGAGCCCCTTGAACGTTTTGTAACGGAAGCACCGAGCAATAATAACTTTGACAGTTATAACCTCCACGTCGCTTAGTCTGACGGCGCGAGTTCGCGGGATACAAAACTTTGACATGGCATTTATAGTCCTCTGCCGCTGGTAAATCATTCACCAACATCACAGATGCATACTACAATGAAATTTAAATAGGCCACCTTGTATCAGGGTCACTATTGTCCCGTTATCACTGCTTTAAACGGTATTAATACATAAATGGATTCATAATAATTTAATAAATCCTCATAAATGTATTCAAATGCTGTAACATTATTACTGTATTTAAATTGTAAAATAAGAATGCAATCAGTTTCGTAGGGAGTCGTCTGTATGGTTCTTCCTCATGCTAAATAAAATGTGGTTTAAAAAATATTTTTTGTACAACTGTCATAAAATATCATTGTTGTGAACATTGTGCTGCACAATAAAAAAACTACAGAAGCAGACATTATATTGAAACAAAGGATCAGTTTTTAAACATACATCCAATAGCAACATACGTGAATACTCGTAACATCCCGTTATTTGTATTTTATCTACCGGACTCTCCCGTGATGATCAAAACAAAATTGTAATGTAATTTTTGGTTATGCTATTATTAAGCATTATTAAGGTAGGCATGTTAACAACTATTTTGGTGGTTTGCGTGCGGTATGTTTAAATCGAACATTCGAGAGTGATTGGCGACTTTCGGTTATGGTTACCTAATTACCAATTTAAAAGAAATGTATAGTAGTGAATATATAAAAATAAATATTTCAAACTAATTTGAGAGTAAAATACCCCTTAAGTAAGAAGATGATAAGTGCTAAATTCCCTCCCTATCTTTTTCAGCGCGAGTGAAAGAGAAACACTGCGTAACGATTAGTTTGAGAGCTCATTGCAAATTTTACAAAATGAAGAATTAAAAAAAAACTATGCATTAATTGAGAAATAAAAGGCAACGAAGTTTTTAGTATTAGTGTGGTGGAATTTTGTCCTTAATTACAGACATATAAGCCAAGAAACTAAAGACGTGCAATTGTTTAAACCTAATTTTAAGATGTAACTTTGGAATCATTTTGTATCGAGCCGATTTCGTCCAAGTTCTTTTAAATATAATGAATATTAACATTTTTTTTTTTTTACTTTTCCAAAACAAGTAGTTATAGCTATATGACTGTTTAGGTAAAGTCAATTTGAAGGTCATCGGGCGCTTAAATATTTAGGTACCTATTTGCTTTTTTAATTCCACATAAGTTATAAGGTAAATCTTTCGTATCCTAAACCATACAGTAATTAGCAATAAATAAAAATCTAGTCAACTAGCGAACTATTTTCTATTCATATAATTATTAAGTCTGAATATGTCTCATACATTGTATTTCGAAACAGACTGATTATAGTTACTTTTGTCGTGTCTAATCACATTTTAAAACAAAAGAGGCTGGGGAACATTATCGATGTGGATCGGAACTTTGTAGGCTTTCAGTACTGGTCCGCGGGGAATTTAGTAGGTAAATATATTCCAGAGCGCTGCTCTGCCCGGGGCCTACGCAGCCAGCGCTTAACGCGCCGTCTTTGTGCTTTCAGACTGTTTTAAATATGTTATGAAGTACATTCTTTGTGTGAACTTACTTTATATTTTGACTACGCGCTACGTTTGTACCCTAACACTATTTGTAGCAAGTTGGATTCGAAAGCAGAGGAACTAATGGTCTAAGAGCTGGCCACGTCAGATGTGACACAATAATGAGAGGTTTGTAACCAGTACAGTTAGATTGCATAACCATCCCTATTACTAGATCCGGGCATCTGGCAGCTTTTAATGGGTGGAGATCAGAGTTTTTAAGTTGGAAAAAAGTAATACCGAAATAGGTAAAAACTGCTGAAGTTGTGTCATTTATAGAGAACAGGGCCTATATTTTATCATTAGAACAAAAAACATTGTGTATTATTGCGGAAATAAAAACAGTAGGCGAATAACCAAAAATTACATTATACATCATTTGGCACTACTTCCATCAACCGAAACTTTTAGATATTATATAATCTAAATAATGACATAATTTTTCATAATATTGGATCAAATCCAGAACTCTAGAATTTGTTTTCTTAAAGTTATTTGCATTCTTTGACCTCCACCACTTTACAGCTGCCAGATGTCCGGATCTAGAAATAAGCATAGTATAGCAAACTAACTAGAGGGGTTTCGTTGCTCTCATTATTGTGTCATATCTGACGTGGCCAGCTCTCCGTCTATAATTATTACTAAAGAAACTGTATACTAGCACCAACATGATGCTACGATCTCGATGGACCTCATAATATGTACACTGTACTTGAGTGCAGCAATCTAGTGCAAACAGCAACACTCTTAACTTATTACAAAAGGCATAAGGTCCACCGATGGGCACTTAACAGTGTGGGCGATGGTACAGTCGACTACAAAGAGATGTATACATCCACTTTTTCACCTTAATGCATTGTAATAAGGTCAAAAAGTGGATACATATCTTTGTAGTCGACTGTACAGTGTAAAAAATAACACGTTTATTTTATGATCTTTTCAATTAAATTACGGTAGCTTGTTGGTGCTGGTACAGTCGACGACAAAGATATTTTTACACTTTTGCACCTTACTCCTTTATAATAAGGCTCAGAAGTGTAAACATATCTTTGACGTCGACTGTACAATCTTAGTTAACCACCACAAGTTTCGGTTGAATTGCAACCCTGGAGTTTTCAGTATTTTTTTCAAAAAAAATCATTCGAAAATTGGAATAATTTCTCTTATCTGAAAACTTTCCATGTATGTACAGTCAACGTCAATTATTTTTGGACCTTGTTACAATGGAGTAAGGTGCAAAACTGTAAACATACTTTTGACGTCGACTGTACCTATGTTAATGAATTACAAATATGTGTGCCCAAATATATAAATATAAGGGCATTCCGTCAAAAATACGTAATAAAATGCTATATGAATTACCAATATCATAAAAGTTTGAAAAATATCGCACTAGTCAGAATTGTTGAAAGGTCGTCACCGCGAAGTCCCGGCCGCTGTCAGCGTGAGCGGGGTAGCGACGGTAGCGTACCCAAGAAGTAATTGAGACATTTCACCTAAAACCTTCAAATACAATAAAACAGAAAAAAGCTTTTACACATACCTCTCCCAGCAAAGAGGGGACGATTATGACAGACATAGTGGTACATTTTAGGTTTGACGGCCCTCTTTACAGCAAAAGTCCATTTAGCTAGTCGGGAAGCAATTCCAGGCCAATGATGAATGTTACACTTTGGCTTGTAGGAGATTCATTTCCAATTCCACGAACGGGTTTCGACTATGAAATATTGAGCCCGTCTGTTTGTACTTACTTATATGTAAATGCCTCAATTAAAGACTGTTGCTGCTAATAAATTAATATGAGTCTGAGTACATTACAGACCTGTGACTGATTATGAATCGAATTATAGTAAATTAAATACAATGTATGTTGTGTATTTGAATAACCATGTCAACCTAGTCGAAATAGTTAAAGATCATATAAATAAAACTATTATTTAAAATACGAAACTTCTCTATGTATAAGCCTCGAGTTTTATGAAAGTAAAAAAAAATATTTTCGATTATCTCGTACTCGTTTGATCTAGATTATATAATCAAACCCCTAGTAGTTGCAACTCCGTAATTCCGATATTGACCATACAATCCAATTCCGGAGGTACAAGCCCTACTTACTACTAGATGATATAGTGCTGAAACAAGGGGCGGCTTACTGCGCCAGATTTCATCACGTCGCTTTAAGGGGGCTACTTTGAAAAATTATAGGTTTTTTCAAACGCTCTAGTGACTAAACGGGAAAAAGGAGTGAATTTGTTTTCGAATATATATTATTAGACTATAAACTCTTGTTTTTGGCACAAGCAGAAACACGATTGCTGAAAGTTGCCTCGATAGAAAAAAAAACCGAAGTTGGATCCTTTTTCTCCTTATTTTTCTTAGCTTACGTAAACTATAAGAGAATAAGCAATATAATTAAGTAAAAAATATGGTATTCTGGTTTATCTAAAAAGTCACAGAAGCAAAATTAGACAAAACTTTATAGATTCGCTTATTTATCGTAGTTTGGTCAAAAAGTCTGATCCTTAAGAGCGCTGCATCTCTTTCTTTCGTGCACGGGAGCCATAAACGTGTCTCTAACGGATGGGCGTGGCTTGTCCGAATCGAGGAATGGCCTTAAGTAAATACAGTCGAGTTATTCCAATATAATAGTACTTAGGTATTATTTGTTTAGATTTAAAATCCTTTAGACATATTTTGTTCAATTTCTCGTATTGGAGAACTTGACTGTAGTACAAGACACGTGCTCCAAACGTATGGTTCTAGAACCAAGCTGAAATATAATATAACGCAATACCTCTATCGACGGTTACATATAAACACATTTGACATATCTAAACTTGAGTAAATTTTTATCACATACATAGTATATAAGGCACACGGAGATATTACATTTCTGAACAGCACATCAGATATGTGACAATCGGAACGGTAGCTACCGACCAAATGCTTCATCATAATGTTTGTAACAAGAGTCGATATGTACCGACTCCACTCCAATGCACTCGGTTAGGGTAACAATTAACCACATAAGGTTCCGTATACTATCCGGAGCTCTTAATTCGTGGGGCGCCACCCTCGCCCTACCGTCTGTTTATGTAACCTGCCGGAGACTCTAATAAAACAAAGTGCAGGTGAATTTTAGCCCCTGTACTTGTAAAAAAATGATAGAACATTTTTTCCTCTGATTGCTATGTTTGCTCTGAATTCTAGTCGCCTGGAATCTCGCTGTGTTCGTGCGTATGGAATGCGGACTATTTTTTAATTTTGCACGATGTAATAATGCTACCAGTTTAGCAGGATAGTACCTACAATAAGATATTATACTTTACTTTTATCTCTTACTAGCTGGGCCTAAGACACAACTTATTTTTATTATTAGGGTATTTTTTTTTAATTATAATCTGATGACAAATCCAAGTATAATAAGTACGTAGATTGGGTACCATTGTTGTGGCTAATGCCTAATATGAAGAATATGAAATGCCTCACTTTGTTATTTTTGGCGTTAAGATCCTCGGTCAGTGGGTTGCAGCAGCCGCTCCATGAGTGGCTATGGCTATCGGTACTGGTATGTAATCGCCCAAGCATTTGTGGCCCTACAAGGAATATTTCAGAATTAGAGTATTGGCTATGTGCGAAGTGCATGGTGGGGGTAACGTGAACTATCGCAGCGCACAAGGTAACAAGAAATTGGGCTCTTGGCAATATCACATTTCAAAATATTTGACATCACCCGTAGGGTCAACTGTCAAAATAGTGAATCAGCCAGTGACATTTCATATAAGCAAGGAGTATATGCGATTAATAAAAAAGAAAAAAACCCTTTCACCCCCTGCTCAATAGATGGCGCCATACTCTTGCACACAGCCAATACGGAAGTAACACGTCTTTAAACTTCAAGTATTTCGAAATTTGATTTTAATTTAAAAATGTAAAGTTTATTGACGATATTAACAATCGCAATGTATGTAGTTACCTAAACTAGACATCTAATATCTGATAGTACCGTAAAATGTTAATAAGTACCCTTTTTTTCGCGATGTGACCGCCTGCACACATAAATAATACTTACTGTGTTTGATTACACCGTTGTCAAAATGGGTAAGTATCTAAGCAATGGACATGTTCTTTTCGTCTACCTTTATAATATTAAAGCACCTTAATATGACATATTGTAGTATTTGTGTCTAAGTAACTCCTAACTTAGCGCGATCATCTTCGAGCGTTTTTTTTTTAATGGGCATAAGATTTGCAAAATACATTTCCAATTATCCTATTCGCTATGTGCGAAATACAAGGTGCGAAGGACAAGAAATTCAACTACATATGACTCTTGTCAATATCAAATTTCAAAATATTTGACATTACATCACATCATCTATGCACAGTATAATTATGTCACGTCAACTCGACCGACTGTGAAAATAGTGAATCCGCCAGATAATTTCATATAAGGAAGGAGTCCAAGCTATTCATAAAAAAGACAAAAAAAATATTGAATCCCTGCTCAAGAGATGGCGCCACAATCATGCACACTGCGAATAATAAGTAGGGTACGGTATGCCGATAAAAACAAATTGCTAACATTAAATTGTTTGTTCCACAGGCACGATGTGGCGGTTAGCGCCACTAGTGACGCGACTCCTGATCGTGTCACTGGTGGCGCTCGTGTTCGCGGAGGGAGCAGACAGCACCTCGGTGGCGACCCTGACGCGGGGCCCCGTCCCCCGCCCCACGGCGCCCCTGCCCCGCAAGCAGCGCCCGCGCAAGCGGCGCACCACCACCACCACCACCACGCTCGAGCCGGAGGAGGACGACGACGACGTCACTACGCAGCCGACGACCACCACCGTTGATCCCAGGATGTTTGACCACAGTAAGTTTATTATTTTCATCAGTGCAAAGATATCAAAACCTGTGGATTTTACATCTCCTTGCTATTGGCGTCTCTTTCTTTGTAGTAAGATTTTCTTGAGTGTACCTACAGTTACAGATACTTTAAAGAGAATCTCCTTGTAGATTAAGTTAGCATGGTGAACGGAGATGCCAAGTCCACACAAAGTGTAACAAAAATGCTGGTGATCCTTAAGGGCGTAATTGGAATCGTATTCTAATTATGAAAACTAAGTAAAAACGCGGGTAAACAAGTGGTTTCCCATGGAGGGTTGGCCGGCTGGAACCAGGTGTCCAGTACAAAAGTTTCCGTGTCCAAAAAATTCGTTACCTACATTTTCTTAGTCGCAATACTAGGTCATCAATATTTTTGTTACAGTCTGTATTTGTAAATTTCTTTGCACCAAACTAGCTCATAAACTTTTGACCAGACAAGTACCTATAATTATTACTTTGCGTCCAGCAGCTCGCAGTACAGCATTTTCCCGCTTTATAGCGGAAATCCGTTACACACAGAGAGCCCGCCTAGTGAGTTCCAGGTGCAGAAAGTGTTTTAATTCGGTTACAGTCACAGGCATAATATTGTTTGTGCTTAATTAACTAATCAATTGGGAATATCGAATCGACCAATTGGACAAAAATATGTGATCACGGCCTTATTAAATTTGTATGGGTATATATATAAGGTCGTGTCTCGTGTACACATATTTTGGTCCAATTAGTTACGTCGATATTAACGAACTCGACTGTACAAGAAAGTCATAATCATCAAGACAGCAATATGCAGTGCGAATTTTGTGAAATCAAATTGACTTAGTTAAAACTCGATGCACCATCTCGGGTGGTAATAGTTAAACTAAAAATCCTGGAATATTCGAATTTACCGTGTGTGTCTATCAAAAAAGATCCTCTTATGTATTTAAATACTTCTATCCCGAAACTGACAAGTGTTTTCTTAAACCCCCTAAATAGCAGCCGGTTCTTGTAAAATCTTAGGATATTTAGATATATAGAATGATATCTCTGGATATTTAGAATGAGTAAAAGTAGTATCTACTCATACCTACACCGGCTTAGTCCCTGTTTGTTGTATTTAATGTTACCTGCGAACCGCGGGGAGGTTCTCCGCCATAAATCGTGGTATAATTAGGCGCTCGTTAACTCGTACGTGTCTGCCTCATTAACTGATGAATCCCCCTGCGGCTACGCTCAGAGCAGAAAAATCTAATTATTTCCAACAATATCGGAAGATAATTAACATTAACATATCCTAAAATCTTCCTATAATCTTTTTTTTTAAAGCCAGGTGGAAAATATTTTACTATATTTTTTTTTACATCGAGCATCGAATATAATTATTAATTAAGTATAGTTTAGCCAGATTTAGGTATGCCTCCGGTTCTTTTTTATTTTGTTTCCTTCTTGACATATAATTTAATAATGGTTATAAAAAAATTACGCTTTCCTTCGTCTTTTACACTGAATGAGATAATACAAAATGCTTCTTAAGAAGGATATTAATTAGAGCATTGTAAATATTTTATGCGGACGAATGTGCTATATAGCTAATTAGTGTTAAAATGGTGGTAGTGTTTCGTAATTCATCAGGCAAATTCCTATTAATTTGAATATTTAAAAGTACCTACTTTTTAATTTAATGATATACATTTCGTTCACACGAAAATTATTTGACGATAATTTTCTTTCCATTATTCATTTTAAGCTATTTATAATACTTTTTATAGGTGAAATGTATATATGTATAAATACTTAAATCCAAAATATACAATACTAACCATTAAAAACATAAGAAACCTGACGGCCCTCTGTCGATGGTAAGGAGAGGAACCACTGGGCTATGCGCGCTGTGTCCAGTTTTGACCCTTGATGTAACCACTAGGTACCTCGTGGCACAAATCGTCCCAAGATTTTATTATGTAATATTCATTCAAAACGATACTTTTTAAACATTTATTAATCGACAATTTATATGAAACAAAAACGATAAATCGAATTATCTATCAACCAGTCACGTGTATTTAACAACATAGTAGCATACGTACAAGTCGGCCACCCTTGATTTCAATATAGAGTACACACAACCAGTAAACTACAATATAATTATGCATTGAAAAATTGGAAAGCTACAGCTGGGGTTAATAAAGTCTCTAGATTTATTTCTACGTTACCTACGGAGGTAGGGCTTGCACCTAACCGACGATTTTATATCATTTAACTGAAAGCTTCCCTGCTCTTCATTGTAAAGTTTAATTTAGTTTTACTGAAACAGCTTAGGCAATGAAAGAGTTTCTTTTTCATCTTCTACTCGTTTGGAACAGCCGGGACCGATCAGGATTGTTTTGTAACTTATTGTGATTGATATTATCCGTTTGACCTTTTCTAATACAAAAACTGGATATATTATTATTTTATTTGAAGGACACCTCTCATTAGTTAGGTAAGCACAGTTTACATCAGAAAGTACACTTGGGTAGTAGTGTTAAAAATAATAATAACCTCTTAAATTAATCATTTATACACGGTGCCCGTGAGGATTGCGACAAATTTTAACATTGTAGTCCTTGTCATAATTGGAGACTAAAATATCGTATAAACTTTTCTGGATTTCGCCTAGTTTCCGAGTTATTGCCAATCAAACAAAAAAATATTTATCAGTGTAACTCGGTGTAAACCGCTTTTTTTATGGCGGTCTCACTATTTAGGTATGGGGTCTAGTTTAGACATCCTTATTGACAGATATCAAAATGATAGGAATACTTTGCGTAAACCATTTTTTATGAATAATAATATTAATAATGTAACAATTTATTTTAGTCGATACTTTGATCAATAACAATTTTATTATAGTCAAATTCGTTCAAAAATTCGAAAATATAAAAACAAAAAAAATGTTTTTTGGTGAAAGCTACCCAAATGCAAATAACATTTATTGCTCTTTATGACCTCAGGAATTCGTGGTTAAAATCTCTCGCAATGCTCACGCGCACCGTGTATAATACTTGTAAAAGAACTGGTTTTTCAAATCTTATCAATACAACGATATAATTGCATACATGGATTAATGTCCTATAACCAGAATCGCAAACCCATGGACAGAGCTATGGAATCTGTATAAGATTAAGGGTTTTACTGCTGAGGGAGTAAAACAGTGGAGGTCTTTCGGCTCTGGTTCTGGCGCCTCCCTTCGGCCCGGGGAGAGGGCGTCATTTCACGCCTCTTGAGCGCGTATCGAACCAATATTAGGTTTATTAGATAGATGGGCCCGGCGTGAAAAGCGATTTTTCATTTTTTTTCTACTTATCTTCTGAAGCTTGTTTTAAGCGTGAAGGTTATAAAAGTGTAAACATAAACACCATTGTAATCCTCTTAAATATATCAGTAGCACGATGTCAATTAGTAAGTTCGACGTGACATGTTACAGCACAGGCTAAATAAATGTTAAAATTACTTAAATAAGTATACGAGTAGCAGTACTTGGTTTTGTTTGAACATTTCATATACATTATTATTGGCCAGTAATTAGAATCTCAGAACCCCAGAAAATAGAAAAAAAAATTGGAATCACTGAGATGGTAGATATAAATCAAATTATAATATATGTCACCGTAAAATTGTAAATACGTAATACTGTTAGATTATAAATATTATAATTTATAATATATCCTGCGAGATTGTTAACTATCGAAAGATTGTGAACCGTAACATATTGTTTACAATTTAACGGCATTACTTTACGGGAGATTATAATCTATAGACGTGAAATCATCATATTGTAAAACGAAAAATTTCTCGTGCGCTAACTGGTCGGTCTTAAAGTTAGATCATTAAGTATCCATGGACATATCAATAAAATACAGGTGTCAGTGAAAACTCGTCATGTAAAAAACAACCCTAAAGTTACGTACGTACCTAAATATAATTAATTCTTTAAATTTTTTAAGAAAATAATAATGTAACAGAAGTTGGCTAAGTTTAGTGAATAAAGAGGGTATATGGAAACTAAGTTCCATCCACGAGTTGATATGTGTCAAACCAAGGAAAAAGGGACCACTTTCTCGATATGGTGCTACTAGTACTTTCTAAAACTATGCAATATTCACTATCTAACTATTAGTGAAAGAATGAAGTGTCCTTGCAAGTCGAAAAAATGGTCCGTTGCACTAAACTCGTCCACATATTATTATTTGTATTTGGCAGATTTCAGAAACAATGTAGGTAGACATTACTGTAAAAATTAGGTAGTTATTTGGCCTCAACTACACTTTATTATAATGTGAAAACTGTACGTCGTTGATATTGCATCAAAGAGAGCACAAATAGATGTTGGATTATGCTTTTCCAGGTATTTTATTAAAACTTGTTTCATAACTGCTGGAAAACTATTTAGGTACTAATTTATTTACAGTAAACTAGCCCGTATCCGCAGCACGGCTGGAGCACGAGCAGTAAAAGTTAAAATCATTTATCAAGAGTTTGATCGCGAGAACAAATCAAAACAAATATCGCAAGCACGAAGTCGAAATTTTAAACATTACTTTAACAGGACCTTGGCATTGTGCCACTCGAACGTGGTAAGTAAGTAGGACAAATGTTGTTTTCAAGTACTAGTCCGATATTTCACATTTGGCAAATCCATTTGTGCGGTCTATTATTCAACTTGTTAAGTTCTGAATAGGGAATTGAACCCTGAAATTTTAGTACCTATTAAGAACTCTGGTAATACCCGGAATCCGTGTTTTTTCACACTAATAAAACCCGAACACTAAAATTGTTGTAAGACCAATAGATGATTTATTGTTTAGATTAGTTTCAAGCTGTATGTTTCTATCAGGTCATAAATAAATATAAAACACCTCAATAAAATCAAATAAGTTTTTATAAGTAACTACCCATTTCTCTGTATTTGTTCCACCTACTTTATAACGTTATTTTACTGATGTAAAATGGTTGCACTTTGCACCTTAACGAATTATGAGCTAAGCTGTGCGTTGAGCTAAAATTGTAATTTAAATATTCCATGGAAAGAACTTAGCTCTTAGATCTGTTTGTGACCGTTATCGCTGAGAAACAATTTGAAATGTAAACCCGGTCCGCCGCTCAATGGCGCGGCCGGAGCTGGGTTGCAACTGCATTATTATTTCGTAAGTTAGCAGCCTTTGTCTCCACTGCAGGACTCGGGCTCGTGCAATGCAAAGTCACTCGCCTCCATCTGATCCTTGATTAAACCGCTACGAATCTACGAGTTCAACTATTAAAACCGACTAAATTACATTTCATGAGATTGCTTAAAACCAAATACAATTTATTTACGTCTTTTTTTAATAGAATATATTATGCTTAAATAACAGGCAAAATGGCATTAAGTCGCGATGTCGTCGCAAGTAATATAAAATATACCTTTTGGTCAAAACACTGATTTAGACATTTAAAGAAAGAAAGAAAATATTTTTTTTTGCTTTCACACAACCAAATGAAAAAAACAATATCTATATAATCTATAGCTAAGTGTGTCTCAAGCTGGCTCAAGCTCAGCATTGTGCCACAGCTTTATGACTGCATTTCACGGTTTTTACACATAACTATTAGAAATAAATGGGACTTAACCGCCTATATAATTTTTAAATTACCTTCGACGTTTCGAGGACCACATTGTCCCGTGGTCGCGAAGAAAGACTGGCTCCAGTTGACATCAACATCTTCTAGCCGCGCGAGTTTTTCAAACTACCCCCACTTGTCGCACGAGGACAATGTCGTCCTCGAAACGTCGAAGGTAATTTAAAAATTATAATTACGCGGTTAAGTCCCATTTATTTCTAATAGTTACCTTTTTGTCGTATAATCTTCAATATCTATGTATGAAGAATAGCGATAAAATAAGTCACGTCATTGACATAAGTCTTTAGTTCCCATATCTCTTTCCGCACAAACTGTAATTGTTAAGCGTTCGTGTTATAGGTACCATTACCTGACACAACATTTTTACATTGTAACTCAAAACTATCGTTAACTAACGTTTTAATTATAAATGTCTATGAATCAAAATTAGATAAAGATATTAGTTCAGTTGTTTGTAGGTTCAAAGGAATGCTTTGTTTGCAAACAGAGTCAGTCAACAGCTATTACCTCGCGTAGAGTCTATTTAGCCTTTGATGCGCACGGGCGCATTGGTTACGTTACGAGCGTCTAAAAGTGACACATTGACAAACAGCTAGGATTCAGATATTAACTTAATTATTATTCACACAAAAACTTGATATGTATTTGTGGAAATTAACCCCGTCCACACACAATGACAATCTAAAGCCTATATATTATTGTAAAACACAGATATTTAAAGACAAAACCATTTTTATAAACCCGTTAAAGGAAACCTCAAAACGGATATAAATTACAAGGAACACAGAGAGGTCAGTTTAGTTCAGTAAATAACGTACTCTAAAATTCTGATTTACGAGAGAGGGATGAAAGATTTAGTGCTATCCCAGGGCAATCCTGCTCTTCTCACACTCCAATAAAAATTGGACTAATTGCCTGGAATCTATTTAAACTTTCCAACAAAAATATCAATTGCTGAATGGAACGGGTTTACGCGAACAAATCGATGTTTAATATGTAAATGAATACGGGCGTATTATTTGCCAAAAACATCTCGTTAAATTGCGCAATCATACATTTGCATATTGAAAAATACGTTTTAAAGCTAACGATGAATGTTTATTTATTTAGTTTATCCAGTCTTTTAAACGATTTAGATGATTTATTTGCATTGTTAGTGTGTATTTACTTTTGCTATTTCGTTTAGATTTAAAAAGTTTTGGATAGTGTGACATATGCTTGCCGTAACAAGTTTTACAATACAACCGTGCTTATTATGTGACTTGAATACAACGAGACAAGTGCACGCAGAGAAATTGGTGACAAACGGAACTACTAAATCGAATAGTTAAATTATATTACAACATTTCTAGTTTGAAATACTTAAGCCTTGTTATCTTTACGAATAATTATTTAGTCTTACTAATCGTATATTTCATTATATTATATTTTTTGTATAGTCAACTCGCGAGTCTTGCTGCCACGGTTGCAAACAGAAGTTCTCGTATTGGTAGCCAGATATTTCTCTGCGTGTGTGAGTCGGACTTGCGTCCGAAGTGTTTCGTTATATCACACTAGTTTTTGCAATGTTGCTTTCTTAAGTCTGTATAACGCTGAACTGTATAATTTCTTATAGTCTTAAGGTCTTAAGAAGGTAGGTAATTTTCTGTAAATTATATTTCGAATTTTCAAGTATCCGAGATAAGGACGGGGGTGGTCAATCTTCAACCATTTATTTCAAATTTATTTTATTAATCTTAGCGGTTCCTGAACAAGCTCGTTTATTTATTATTCCACATAATACGATACGTTTTAATACTATTTTATTTTATTTACTTACTTATATTTATGAACGGTCAACAAACTAAAAAAAATAGATTACTTGTTCGCTTATATTCTGGATCACTAACTGTTCAACACTACTTCTGTACCACGTCTGAATTTAATCGGTTAAGTGGTTTTGGAACAAAATGGTAATAAAAAATGGGCAGACAGACGCACGAGTGATACAGTATAAGGGTTCAGTCTGTTCGATGGAGGCACGGAGGCCAAGGAGCCCTAAAAACACGTTTGTACTTGTAGGTACTTTACTGCGCAAGAAAACGTTATCGGTAACGTTTAACTATTTAAGAGGGGCTTTAGAAGACGTATTAACCTTAAACAATTTAATACTTGCCTTCACGAGACTATTTATGCCATTATAATATTTAATATAAATTTCTTCCTCCTCCCTCCTTCAGTTTCAAATAGCATTACACTGTTACCCGCAAATAGAAGAAGGCAGACACTCGTATCCATTCGACTACATTTCCGGCTAGAGTCGTATAAGAGTATTTCTTGGAATTTTCATGTTATAATTCACCTCGAATACGTCAGATATTCGAGTTCCTATTTGAAACAGGTTTTTTGTGCCGCTTCAAAGAGAATGTAAACATTGCCATCATTTCCTGCTCGTCGGTTCACGATTCGTGTTTGTACATGGCTTTCGAGCGCGATTCATGCACTAGGTTTAGTATTGTCCTATATATGCTAAACAAGGCCTAATTAACTGACATGTTTCCCACGAAACATTTATATCTACTTTTTATACAATTTAGTTGAACATATAACAGATAGTAAAATCAGTACAAAAGTTATGGTATGATTTAGTAACCAATAATTCGTAATAATTATAAGTAATTAAAGCACAAAAAAGTTGAGCACCCCAGCTGTTATGTGAGATGACTTACATTAATCGGTTGTTCACAATTTCTTTAAACGCTTCAGTCAAGTTAATAAATATCATACTAATTTATGTATCTTATCCTTATAGGTTGATTCCTAAACACTGGCTCTAGATATGTATCAAACAGTCAACACTTTCATAGAACACATTTTTTACTGAATTTAACTAAGTATATACGAATTTAGTTTACAATATACCTACCTAACTGATAGAGATACCTAAAACTTGCGCGATCCGCAAACATGAGCCGGATACAACCGCTTCAAAACGATTCAACAAAGAGCTCAAATTAAATTTACGTGGCGCAAAGAAAAAACTAGTTACAAGAGGAAATTGGCGGAGACAGTGACAAATTGGTCCCGCAAGAGGAGAATATTTTTCGCTCATTCTAACCGACGCGTGGACCTATCCTTTATTCCGCTCTGGCCGTGCGTGCATACGCGGCAGTAAAACACAATGTACTCGAATAATTACTGTCGCTGAGCATTATAATAAATGTGCTGTTTTTGGCTATTTTCATATTCTGCTCCGATTTGAGAGGGGCAAGCTTTCATTCATACTAATATTAGGAATACGAAAGTAAGTTCGTTGTCTGTATTATGCGCGTTTATCACGCTTAGTGTACGCCTTAAGGTTGAATTAAGTACCTAGATAAGAATTATATTATGGAAATGGTTCGACTCACGTGTACTTATGTACCTATAACACATTTATAAGGACCAAAGTATAAAATAAAGCTGTCTTAGCAAAGAAAAAGTTACATAATTTAAATGTTTAATATACAAGCTTATATTTTAATCCTAGTCTTGATAAGCTAATTAAATCTTAAATATTATTTTGACTTATTTAGTTAACTTAGCTTAATTAATCTAATCTTAATTTTAAACTAAGCTTAATTAAACAAATCTTAATTTTAGAATACATAGTTTTGGGTAAGTATCATTAATTAGTTTCTTGTTGTTTACTTAAAGCAAACAAATCAAAACATAAATAAACAGCACTTTTGTGAATTTAAATTATACCGATCTGAATTACCTTTGAATTACGCTTACGTACATTGTTATTACGAGATTTCTTCAAGTTATTCGATATTTTGTCGTACCTACTTACTTCATTGCACAAAATATTTTTTAAATAGATTGTTGTAATATGTGCAAGTAACATGAAAATTGTATGAAAAATGACTCATAGTCTCCTTAGAATTTATTCTTCTGCACAAACACTAATCAATAGTATGGTAGGGAAGTCAAGTTACTTACAAACGCCCTACAATAATTGATGCACTGCCACTGATTAATATGTGTCCACAGTGCAAATCTAAAAAATAAATTGTTATTTAACCTAGCGATAGTCGGTAGAGCACAAAAATCTAACTTTCTGAACGGTTCAGCAAAGTTGCCTCGTTGTTTTTGGAGGCCGTGGCTCTCTGTTCAAGGGCCGTCTGACACGAAACTTTTATTTTGTTTTTGACCTTTATTTATGAGTAAGAACGGTCTAACTACCTTTTCTTGTGTACAGTTATTTAAAACATAGTCAATCATTTCAATTTAGTTATGTAGCATGATAATTAAATTACCATGAAATATCTAAAAACTATCAAATATAAATTATCTTATTTGTCCTTTGTATATTTTTGCATCCAACAACGAGACTTCAATGATATAATTTTATCAACATCATGGACGTTGTACCGCTGTTTAAGTGTTTTAAGCACTAGTACACCTTAAAATGTAAGCGTTCCAACTTAAAACGCAGTTCAGGCAAGCGAAACTAAGTTAATGGAGTATAATATAACTTACGGCGACCACGGCATGGGTAACTTAATATAGGCATTAATTACGAGCGATAACCTCACAGGTACTCGTCCGGGCAGGGTCGTGCATGCAGTTAGTTACACGAGACGCAATTATCAGAAGACCTCGCCTCCAAGCAATACGACTATGGCTAGGGATACACGCACAGATGTGTCCGCCGGATTTGTACGACGGATATGCCCAGCGGAGAGATCCGTTCGTGTATGGCGCTATTCAGATGTGTCCGCAGACAAATCCGTGTCCAATTCGCGCCATACACGCACGGATCTGTCCGCCGGGCACATCTGTCGGACAAATCCGGCGGGCACATCTGTGCGTGTATCCCTAGCTTATGGCTGCTACCAGTGTTATCTTCCTTTGTAATAAATAATTAAAGTGCACTATGTCTTTTTTATATTCAATGGCGAGGCATATAGTCGCCATCAAAAATATGGGAGCAGTCAAGGTGGTCACAAATACTTGAACAACGCCTGTTAATTGCAAGTTTTCTTTAATTTCTATAGTTAATTCTCGAGAATAATGAGGTGTTTGTAAACCTAATTATGCTCATTATATTGCAAATAATAGTCTGTCTTTGGGAAGTTTTGTCGTAATATGCGTTCTTTGTTATAAAAAATTTTAGAAACTAGAAACAACAAAAAAATATACTGTTACCCGCTTATTCATAAACGTGTTTCAAACCTCATTTAGTTAAAATGTATTTTGTCTGTTTCTAACAAACACAACTGTCAATGTGACAGATAAGGACAAAAGATGATTTAGTTAAATGAGGTTTGCAATGCGTTTATGAATAAGCGGGTTAATATTTTATTTCACATTGACTCGGTGTGATTCTGAGGTCGGAAACATAAGTGTCTCATCACTATTAAAAAAGTCAGCCATACCTGATTTGTTGTAAGGTATATTGTAGCATATCAATTTATCATTACTAAAAAAAGAGTTTCGAAATTAATACCCTAGGGAGGTAACATGGTTCAAAGTACAAGAGTATTAAGCAAAAAGGGCGGGCAGGGGAAGGTAATACCGAAATATGGAGACTTATACGTATTAAAACGTAGTATGATATGGTATATACTCAGGTACCTTGCAACATAATAGGTATAATGCAAAATTACGGACACACTTTCATTGATTACCTGTGCAAAACAAATGCTTATTTTTTCTTGGAAAAGTCATCTACTGCTTAACGAGATGATTCTATCAAACTCAAACAAAATGAGCTTGCTCTATTTAATAACAGAGTTCTTATGACCACCCTCGTCTCCATCATCAGACCAGCTCGATGGCCCAAAAATTGTATTGTCAACCAAGTTACGCAGACACGCTACAACTCAGAACTGGCTTAAATCTGGCTTGCAAGATATTATCTAAACAACAAACTAATGGTCAAACACACGTGGAAAAAAGGATATCTTCAGCCAAAATATACCAATGCGAAAATATTATTGTTTAAACATAAGTAAATATTTTCTTGGACTAATTATATATCTTTAGCCCAAGATATATTTTACTTCAATAAAGACATTTTACTTGAATAAAGGTCACTTTCTAGGCAAATTGTTTTCGTTATATACAAAACGATATTATTTTGACGAAGAGAATTTGTCTTCGATGAAGATACTTTTCTTCAGTGGTGAGTTAAGTTACACAAATTTTATTTTAATTTAGTACAGTATAAGTAATTACTAACCAGTGTTTAACGTCGTTACTTTACCCGTGAATAGATTATAGGCGTCGTCGCCCTCGCAAGAGACAAGTGTTCGAATCTAGTGCTTTGCAAACAACTGCGGATGTAGTCAGAGCGACGGATCATTCCGTTTCATTACCCCGCGCCGAACGCTGCACGCCGACATGTGCCCGGCGCCGGAGTCGGTATATCAGTAGTTACATTAACAATTACACTCAAGTTTAATTCACGTCGTCAGCTCAAATAATGCGGGCGGAAACCGTAAACAAAACAATTACAATCCTAAGAAGGGTAGTTACGATCCCCCTTCGCAAGTTTCTTGCTTCGGTCCTCAAGTAATGTGACTCTTTGACGATAAATTACGGAGAACTTGTGCAATTTAGGTAGCACCGAGTACAGTGCTTAGCCGCCTAAATACTTCTCCACTCGTCACTAATTTTTAATTAACATTTGAAACATTTATTTACCTGAGTGTTTTGGTCGATTTATTTGTTCGACCACATTATTGCAATTGAAATAGGTACTTATTAAGTATTTCACGTTTGGTATACCAACTAATTAATCTGTGGTTTATTGGAGTTTCAGTTATTAATTCATAAACAAAATATAGAATTTATAGTTTATGTTACTATTTAATTGCGCTGAGTATTAGTTAGCGTCGATTAAATAAACTTACTTATTTATCTTTGGTATTATGTATGTAATAATATTCGTTAGTTACATGATTTCAGTGTGATTTTTACCTATATATCGGAGTTGTAGTCGGTCAAGAAAATTTATAAATTTGGAAGGTTTAAAGTTACTCATGTCATATAGGTATGTTATTTCATTACACTACGGCACTCGATTTATATATTCCATCTGGCCTAAGATATTGCAATTGTGGCTTACGTTCTAAAATGTATGCCACTCGGAGAGGCGCTTGGCTTGACACGATAGAACAGATGAATGATATAATGGCAGCCCGAACATCTAAGTTACTGCGAATCCTGACACGACAGTCGTAGCCACGTAGCGTTGCCTACGGACAAAACTGAGCGACTACGCGTGGCGTAGCAGGTCTACGACGCGCTACCTTGCCGCGCACATCACAAAAAAGGCAATGAGAAATGTTCTCAATGCTATAAACTACTACTAGTTTGAAAAAAGGCATTTGATGTTGTGAGAAGACATTATTTATATACTAGACTTAGAAATTTCTATGGTCAATAGGTAAAAAATCATTAACTTTTAGCGAAATTATTTAGGTGAAGTGAAGTTAGTTAAAGCCGCTTGTTGTCATTAAGTATTATTATCACAATTACGCTGATTACCTCTTAAATAAGTAAAAATAAATCTTTACATTTCGTTCAACTAAGGATTATTTTTGTTAAATTTAATTCAAATTAAAAAATACTCAGAAAAGATTTTATTTTATAAATTAACAAAAATATTTAGGAATTCTGTAAAATTTTGTAGCTTTTGCGCTAGCTCTTACTTTGTCTGCTCAAAATCAAGAGATCGGTAAAAATAGGTGAATAAAGTAGCACTGGAGCTACCACGGCCACATCGGCGCATTCGGTAAGGTTAATGAACCCCTGGATGTCTGTCAGAGTCGCGCTCGGCACCACGTCATTAATTTCTACCTAATGTCTGAAACGGGCGAGACGACGTTACCGACCGCATTTTGTGTTCACAGATACGCTAATAAAATTTCTAGATGTATTTTCACAAGATTTGTTGTCTAGTGTGGTGTGACTATAATATTACAATTTTATTGTAGTCAAATGCAAGAAATCCAAGAGACTATATAACATTAAATTATCATTATACGATTTGCATTTATGCTAATGTTGACAAGTTTGAAAGCTTATTTATTTGCTTAAAATAGAACCCGCTACAGTATGAGGACGTTTAATACGATTTCTCGCAAAATACTGCAGTTTATGTCAATCAACATCATGTCCCGCAGAGCAGTCCGGCATAATACGCTTATATACCCGCTTAAGACGCGTTGTTGGTTCGGTCCTTACAAAATCGTCTTTAGTGAGATGCATACACATAATATAAAAAAATTACCATGAAACAGTCGATTTTCTCTTTAGGAGTTAAATTAGCACATTAAAATGTGGACAATAGTACATTACGTACCTAGGGCGGTAAAATAAAGAAGGGCTCAGATCGCTGGCATTTGTGGCCTGAACCGAAGGTAAGGGCCATAAACAAGCGATCTGAGGCCTTCTTTATTACCGCCCGTGGTGCGTACACAATTTTACGTCTTCTCCTGGGTGTGAAGTGAGATTTGCCGCGGTGCCCGTGGGCGGCAAATCTCACTTACCGCCCAGAGTGACGTAAACATACTTAAAACACAATAAATAAAAGACAAGTGCTCCTAGTGCAAGGGGGTCGGCAAACCACAGCTCGCGAGCCGCATGCAGCTCTTTGAAGGGTCGGTTGTGGCTCTTCGAGTTCCCCTCTTTTTTTTTAATTCAAGTAGAAAACATAAAGTCGACTGCAGCTCTATCACCTTCCTAAAATCCCATATTTTCCGCCGGCAGGCTCTTTGTCAAAAAAGTTTGCCGAGCTTTGTCCTAGTGCATCAATAAGCCTGTCAGAAAGTATCCAATACACGTAGTGACGCCACACCTCCGACACCCATCGCCCGCCACTGCCGTCGCAGCCAACGCACACTTCATCAATAATTGAATCAGACTAGATACCTGGGAACAGCATTACAATACTCTCTCTAGCCTGTTTTATCGGGCCTTTTTTATTCCAAAATCATACCACAGTAACAAAAAAATTGGTTGGACGCAATGATTACATATTAAAATATATTTTTTATGAAAACGAACAAATATTTTAACGTTTTGCAATAATCTCTGGCAGATTAATATAGACGACATGGTGGTTGTCTGTGTAATAAATACCTTTTATGTAAATATATAGAATATGTAAGCCAATACGAGTATAACGAATGAGCTTCAATATTTCGTACTTATTCGGTCAAAATAGAAGCTCACTCTGTAGGCTGGTTTTGATTTCGTTGCAGGAAAACATGTTTGTTCATCATATTTGCTGGAGGATACATCAAACATGATCATAGAGGAAACCGGAAACTACAGTCCAACCGAAAAGCAATATTTAATGAAACCATATTTACGTAAATGTTTAAATAAAACAAGTTCGCTTTAAAATTTGTGGCGAAATTAAATTCGTTGCATATGTACGTATTTCGTTTATATACATCCCGTTGCAAAATATACCTATGGGTATTTCAATCAAATAGTGATCAACTTTTTACTTTAAAAACTGTAAACGTACGGGCCAATTTGTGACAGCTCGGAGCCGTGTACTGGCGCTATGTTGGTTCGCGTTTTTGGCGTTTTGCACCAAACGAAGTAGACTCGCTTGGATGGAAAATCGTTTAACAATTTTCATCAAAAATTGCTTTGGTATTGCTGCTGAAATTGATGTTATTTTATATGGAATATCGACGATATCTGTCACAATTTGTGCAGATATTAGGTAAGTAGCGGTAGTTAGTTGTTTGTGTTTAACTACTTTTTATTGTTCATTGACACATGTATCATTTATTTCATAATGCATTTATATTATAACAAAACAAAAAGTAATCGCGTTAGTAGTTCTTCAACTGTTAAACGATTATGATTCATTTGTTTACATTTAATTGCATTATATTCTATGCCACACTTCCGTGAGTACCATATGGGATATTTCGATCTTAATATAAATGATTTTTTGCATCGCCGATCACAAATCGACACAGTCACTGTCGTAAGGGGCAAATGCCTAGTTCTCAAGAATCGTACAATTTTGAAATCATGACATTGACAATTATTTCATAATTATTATTTGAAAAAATCTTTATCGACACCAATAAACTGATTAGATGTCATTAACTTTGATTCTTTAGAAAATAGTGCCTTGCGCCATATATTTTAAGAGTCCGGTAAATTTTCGATTTCACTCAAATTTTAGATACTATTTTGCAGTAACTAACAAAGCTTCTATTAGTTTGTGTACATTATTTTGAAAGCACGTTTCTTTTTTAATTGTATAAGTGAAACGTTTTTATTTATTTTATGTTTTATTTATAATGTATATCAATACGTTGAAAAATAAGTCGTCTGAGGAATAAATATAACATTTTATTTTTCATTTTTTAATATATTTTTTTAATGAGTAGGTTTAGCTAAATCAATATTTTGAAAATTTGCCGAAGTTTAGCTGATATTTTTGGAAAGATGTAATGAATTTAGAAAAATAAAAATGCGGAAATAAACTTTATTTGATCCTTTAATCAGATAATATAAAATATATTAGAGGCCATAAAAAAATCAAGCGACAAAATTGCTCGAATCAACGTCCTCACTCAACAAGCTCTGTAAGAATTGAGTTTTCGGTTACTTATTTAATATTAATATACTTTAAACTATCTTACCAAATGCAATTCATGTGCATAATGTCATTATCTCATTATTAGCGATTTTCATTTTCAAATCGTTACCGGAGTCTTAAAGACAAAAAATGTCCTTTATGAACATTTGTATAATCCCTCGCTAAAATTTAGAATCATTATCACACGGTATGATGTTGCACCTTCAGCCTTTTATTTTATAAGAGACAAAATATTTTGCCTTACAACGTACACAGTTCGGTTAGCTATGACAACATACCATCGCAAAACTTCTTTTTAAACTACCAATATTTGAATTAATCAAGTCGATAGAAAAAAAATCTGATTGCAATGAGTTTTTAGTGAACTGATGACAAAATCCCTTACGGCATTTGATATATTCAATGTTAATTATCTTCCTCCCAACACGTATGGAATCAAATTTTTGTAGGGTTTACGATAAATTTTGAGCACTTCTGTTGTCTTTATATCTGAAAGACACAAGCAGTTATCCCGTGTTTGCCTGACACGTTAAACACCGCTCCTCAGCATGTAGCCGAGTTGTCTCGTGCTTATAATCTCAACTAGCAACTCGCACCTAACTCCTCTTATATCTACATATTAGCACGTTTATGTGACAACACCAACTTCGTGAGGAGAGGCTTGAGAGTTCAACGTGAAGTTAGTGTTTAAAGATGATTTCAATTAATGAATTGTAAGGTGTACATTAGTGTCAGGTTAACAGAAAATTAGGCAAGCTTAATAGTTACATAAATCTATGTAAAATGTCCTATCATAAGAACTCCTCGATATTAGTGCAACATATGGAAGTATGTTTATTAGGGTCTTTACTAACTACCGTTGGCGTATGAGGTAATATCAAAAGTACACGCTGTATAATCAGCAGATTGTAAGGCATTTGATTGCCTATTTTGACCACATGACTTCGTGGCACTGTACTTGACTGAATAGCTTTTCATTGTGTCACAATTGTATAAAATACTATTAAAATATGGTTAGTGAAATTGTTTAGGCATATGAAGGCGCTCATGTGACTGCCTTCAAACAAAAACTACCTGAACATTAATTGCACCATTCATCTACAAGTAACCAACATCTAAGTGATTATTCGTTTTTGCCAATAGGAAAGGAGGTAATGGAAGGAACCAGGTTATATTATAATATTAACTCAACATTTTATTTGGCAGCGCAACACGTACGAACTACAGAGGTCGTTCTAGCTCCTGCGGTTCCGATGCGGTACCGCCACAAAATTTATGTACCGCTGAGCGAGCAAGTCTAGTCCCGTACTAAGGTTTAAGACTTGGAAACTGAAACAGCTACCGCTTCCGCGTGCCACCACTTCCACTGCCTTCTGCGTGGAAAGCTCGCCCTACATACGCGCAGTCCGCCCAGAATTGTAACGGCAATTACTGCGAACACTCCACGTTTCCAAGGTGTTTTGGGTAGGCATAGATTCCTTGGGGGGCACCCCGCTCAAATATTAAGTTTCGTAAGAATTTTAAATTAGAGCATTAGGCGCGGCGTCTCGGCTAAATTTAATATTAATAATGTTATCCGAGCGAACTCGGCGGAAGGCTGAAAACAATGAATTTTTAATAGTTATTCTCCTCTGCGACGAACAATTAATATAATGAGATAGAAAAGCAAGTTTAGCCTACCTTAGCCGGGGTAAGGCAAATTGCCGCTAATTCTCTATTAGATACACTCGGGGTTTCGCTAACTAAATGGTGCTATTGTTTATTTTAAATATTATCGACCACCTTCAATTTGTTTCATGTATCACAAAGCAGAAAAAGTTTAAATTACATAGACATACGCTTATACCCACGTAACTAATATATTCAAGTCTTCTCATTATACGAAATCATTAAGAACATTGTTAAGAGTTATGAATTTATTATGAAGAGGATGTGTGTGCGTTACTTCAAGCAATTGTTATGTAGACACACATTGATCGATAAGATTAAAAATTCGAAGTCAGATTTGATTCTATTAAAATATGTACTTATATAATACTTATAAGTGGATACTGAGGTCGTAACTCAGGAACATAGTCATAACACAAATACTAATCTATTATTCGTAACATGGTTCGAACATGTATGATTAAAAAGCCATGCACATACATGCCTTACCGTTTGTTCGCCACTATTGAATATTACATCTAAAAGAAACTGGTGATTCGACATGTAGCAAAGTTAGAGAAACTACACGATCACTTTTACTTTTTAGCCAAGTACAAAAAGGCGATATGCGAGTGGGGGAACGAATAACCATACATAGGTATGTACCTATGTACCGGTAGGTACCGGTGCAGGAGTCAGAAGTTAACATCTGAACACTCGACGATTATTATACTCGTAATCTGCATAGTAAGCTGATCTAATTAAATGTTCACTTTCATACCTATAACGTTTGTTTACATACATACATAAAAGTCTGTGCGGGAGACAGCGCCCCGCTGCTCCCCTTCATTTCCAGGTACGACATTTGACTGACACATATATAATATGCACCCGTGGCTGAAGCCTGACACGCAAACTTAACCACTCTCAACGACAATGATAACGGGTCTCCTTGTATGGAAACTTCAGGTACGGTACTCAGAATAGCGCACTCTTTCTGTTTAAATTGACGAAGATCCCTTTTGATAACGATAAGTACTTATCGATCCTGGATAAATCCCTTGAGTGCAGTTTGAGCGTGCCGTGCTCGTTCGGTAAGCCAATGGTTTCGGTGTTGGTACAAGCAGTAGGATTATCATGTTATAATTAAAATCACATCGAAACACGGCTCTAGCCTCGTTTGTCTTCGTAATAAATTGTTTGTTTTTCTCACGCCCGTTTCACATCATTTGTTCGTGTGTAATTTATCACGCTCTCCGCGACGTTGTGGATTAGACGGGCAATGCTCACATTACCACACACATATTTGCAAGATTAAGCTTTTACATAAAATATTAATACTACCTATTCATCTATTTACATTTTCTAAGCGGTGGTGGAAATTGTTACAACGCTATCAGGTAACAAATAACTAAGGTATTTAAAAATAAAGGTAATTACTTAATAATTGATATACTAAAAATTGTGGATGTTCAATTCAATATCTTTGTTGCCTTTGGAAAAAATTGGCGACAAACTTTTGTGTACGATTATTTTCGAGCTTAATTTTTTTGATTTCAAGCGTTCGGCTGCCAAAAATCGCCCCCCTGGACCGGATGCATCGGTCGTTTTGTCTTCCGTATCTACTTCAGTTTATTATTTAAATATGAATGTTGACAAAGTGATGTAATTTGTTCTACAGTATTTTTTTTATTCTTATGTACATGTATATAATTTACTACTTTCAATCGTAGGTACCTATTTTTGGTGGTTCCATAACAACATGCCAAATTATGCAAATTAAAATTTCCATTGTCGTTATTGTACTCGTACAAGTAAAAAGTTTTACATCCAAATGAAATCGGAATCATCATTAATTAATTAAGATATTAATAACAGTGCTTTGTTTTGTTTTTGTTTAAGGATTTTTATATTTAATTTAATGATAGTTTTAAGTAGATTTTTGTGTCTTGTTTTTGACGTATTGTTTTCTTTTTTGTATAATAAATAAAGGACTATTAAGAAATACTTAGAGAGCGTTACAAAGTGAACTATGTAAAGAAAAGATGTTTCATATAATTAAATCATTATTTCTGTTAACGCTCCAGTTACCTATAATAAATAAATAATTAACTCACACATTTTTTGACCTAATTAGACGTAGTAACATGAAGCAAAGGAAAATGTTGGACCATGCTTATTAATAATATCACGTGAATATATAAGTTTACCTTTACGAATCTCGAAAACGACTACGTAAAGAGAAGGAGGAGCAAGGAAAAATAAAGTCTACATATGTCGGAGTAATGCCGTCCACGAAACCGAATTTGAATTTTTCCTTTGTGCTTAACCGACATGTATTGTATTTTCGTTTTATTAAAAGCGGGAAAATAAACAAAAATTCGGGACGTCGGCCTCCCTCCCCTGCTTTACGCACCGGGTACACACTACACACTCCGGCCGCTACGCATATTTACTGACTGGATGTATACGCTCTTTGTAACTTCGCCCTGTAGCCTACGTACCCTATTCTACCTAATTGAGGGCCACAGGAAAAAGTTTAATGAAATAAAAGTTCCTCAGTTTGTATTACGCAAATAATATTCTTGTGTATTCCCGTAAAAATGGACGCATATTATGAGATTAGTATAATTTAAGGTAACAAAAGGTGTCTTCCCATCTGTCCTCGGCGCACGTGACACATGAAAAAGGATCCTTCTCATCAGAGCCCACCTCGGTGACGACCGGATTTTCATACTTAATGCCGATTTTCATAGTAACTAGGCATGTACAGTCGCCATCAGATATATCGGAGCGGCCAAGGTGGTCACAGATATCTGAACAACGCCCCTATTTTATTGTCAAGGCAATCAAGTGCACGTTCAGATAATTTTGGGTAACGTGGCCGCTCCGATATATTTGATGGCGACTGTACATAGAAATTGTAGAAATTGTAGAAATCTGTTACAAGGAGCCATTAGCTAATTTATGACAATTCAAATGCGTGAAATTAAAATCGACTAGTTGTTATGTTAAGTTAGCTTTGTTTCCTCCACCCGATACTAAATTAAATTACCTTTACTAAAAATCGCTAGGACGACGAGGCGGGCACAGATGGGAAGGATCCGGAACAAAATCACAGAATAAGTAATAAGTACAAGTACAGAAGATTCTCCTTCCTGAATTTGTAATTTAGCTACAGAGACGAGAACGTTAGCTGTCATGGACTCTTAAATAAATAAAATAGGGTTGTCAACATGATTCATATATCTATTCAGGCTTGAGACATGTCACAAACACTGGCTGAAATGACAATATGTGACATTTTCAATCAAAGGTACACATCATTGTCGGTTGTCAATAAGACGTTACCTGCCATAAAAATAATTTAGAAATAAACTCTATTAACAACCAACAATGATGTGACCTATGACTTTAAAACGTCACATATTCTCGAACGCACCCATAATGTGCTAAGCGATGTGCCAACCCGTCTCTCATTAGCCCTCATATGCGGTAAGCGCAATCGTGAAAAACGGGTACAATGAAGAGAGACATAGTGAAACCCGGGGGACAGAACTGTAAAAAAGATTAAGCAGGTGGGCGTTTTTACAAATCGTTGAAAGTTATAGACTGGTTCGGTATAGGCATACATAAATAAGTACGTAAATTACTTATTTCTCCATGGTATAGGTTATTCCTACTAGAACTACGAGCAGAATAGGTTCTACTGCGTTTCTAAGTCAAATGTCTTTATTTCTATACTTCCGTTATAATTTACGCGCAAACCTTTTAAAATCAATATACTTAAACATATCAAAAAATACTTTTTTTACTTTCCTACTAAATAAAAAAATATGAGGTAGGTATCAGACTGTATACAAGCAGTGTTAGTAAAACAAGTTATTAATCGAAAAAAGGGTCAATACTAAACGCTAAATAACAGTCCATTGCTAATGGAATGTCGGCGATGTAGGTAGTTTTTGCGAGCCGCCCCGCCGCCGGCCGCCTCGGGGGGACACATTCGTTAATTAAAGAAAAACAAAGCATGGACTCTCAAAGCGCAAAACAGTAAGGAACTCCTTATTACAAGAAATAACTGCAGAAAAGTAATTATAGTGTAATGAATTGTAAACACTTAGGCACCCACTTGAATAATAACTATGTATGTTTAAAAAGAATACTTAAGTTAATCATTGCCGATCTATGCGCTGTCGATAAGAAATAATATTATATGAGGAAGCAATATTGTAGTTTCATACTCGCGTTAAAAATAAAACCGGCCAAGTGCGAGTCGGACTCGCGCACGAAGGGTTCCGTATTATGTATAAAAACGGCAAGAAAAACATGTTTGTTGTATGGCAACCCCCTTATTATTATTTTTATTCTGTTTTTATTATTTGTTGTTATAGCGGCAATAGAAATACCTACATCATCTATGAAAATATCAACTGTTTAACTATCACGGTTCATGAGATACAGCCTGGTGACAGACAAAAACGGAAAAAACGGCAAAAAAATTATATCTGTTGTATGGAAGCCCCCTTAAATATTTATTTTATCATGTTTTTTAGTATTTGTTATAGCGGCAACAGAAATACATCATCTGTGAAAATTTCAGCTGTCTAACTATCACGATTCATGAATGAGATACAGCCTGGAGACACACGGTTCATGAATGAGATACAGCCTGGAGACACAGAGACACACGGTTCATGAATGAGATACAGCCTGGTGACACAGAGACACACGGTTCATGAATGAGATACAGCCTGGAGACACAGAGACACACGGTTCATGAATGAGATACAGCCTGGAGACACAGAGACACACGGTTCATGAATGAGATACAGCCTGGTGACACAGAGACACACGGTTCATGAATGAGATACAGCCTGGAGACACAGAGACACACGGTTCATGAATGAGATACAGCCTGGTGACACAGAGACACACGGTTCATGAATGAGATACAGCCTGGAGACACAGAGACACACGGTTCATGAATGAGATACAGCCTGGAGACACACGGTTCATGAATGAGATACAGCCTGGTGACACAGAGACACACGGTTCATGAATGAGATACAGCCTGGAGACACAGAGACACACGGTTCATGAATGAGATACAGCCTGGTGACACAGAGACACACGGTTCATGAATGAGATACAGCCTGGAGACACAGAGACACACGGTTCATGAATGAGATACAGCCTGGAGACACACGGTTCATGAATGAGATACAGCCTGGTGACACAGAGACACACGGTTCATGAATGAGATACAGCCTGGAGACACAGAGACACACGGTTCATGAATGAGATACAGCCTGGTGACACAGAGACACACGGTTCAGAATGAGATACAGCCTGAAGACACAGAGACACACGGTTCATGAATGAGATACAGCCTGGAGACACACGGTTCATGAATGAGATACAGCCTGGAGACACACGGTTCATGAATGAGATACAGCCTGGAGACAGCAGAGAGTCTTAGTAATAGGGCCCCGTTTTTACCCTTTGGGTACAGAGCCCTAAGAAAGAAGATTAGCGAGTATCTTGAGCGTCAATTTACTTTGCACTTTTGTGGTTCAAAATCAACTTTGCTCACTGCTTCCATAGAAAGTTCAGTAAACGTATTTTTTCCGCATTGAGTGAGGCGTAGCGGGCTATCGTAAATAATGAAATGTTATAGTGGTCACGTTTTGTTCTGCAGCGGAGCTGGGCACGTGCGAGGCGCCGCTGGGCATGGAGAGCGGCATGATATCCAACGAGTCGCTATCCTCCAGCTCCAACTACGACCTTAGCGTTTCGCCACTTAGTTCCAGGTGAGTAAACCATATTTGGATTTATAAAACATGATTGTAGACACGCAATTGTTGGTACGTCGACGTCAAAGATATGTTTACACTTTTTCACCCTACGCCTTTGTAATAAGGTGCAATACTGTAAACATATCTTTGACGTCGATTGTACAAGAGGTACGCAACGAAATCAACAAATCGTGTTTTAAAATTGAAGCCGATTAATGATACGTTTTCTTGTCCATCTCGCGATTTTCCGTAGATATCTAATCATTTAATATTTTACATTTTAAATTTTTTAATTAAACATCACGAATAGGTAACACTAAGTAGCGTAAAATCTCACAATATAAAAATATTCATATTTTTTTGTGTGAGTTAATTATTATTTTCTTACATTAATTAAATATTTTAAAGTAATCCAAGCTTCATTCAAGTACTTGGGCCTAAAAGAAGCTTACAATAAATACTTTAGGTGGAATTAAATATATTCTTATTTCCACAAATATACATGGGTAATGAATTTGTATTCCTTTAAAAAAAAACTTTCGGCATGAGTGATTGAAGACTAAGGCAAAAAGTGATAAGAGAAAGCGAATAATAATAATTATGAAACATATCGGAAGTTTTACTGTATTGTTTTACTGGTTGAAAATAATTGTGAATTTTTTAACATACTTATATTAGGTATAATATTAAATTAACGTAAAAATACACACTTACCCAATTAAAATGTCAACTATGTAACCAACAGATTTATTAGGTAGCGTCTTACTATCAGGATAATGTCGTGGGTCTGATATAAATATACGTTTCCGCATGATTGCATTACCTACTGAAAAGAAATACCTCCTCCAAGACGGGTTAAAACACCCTTAAAATTTTAACTAAATTATTTGAAAGATTTCGTCACAAAATGCGCACAGAAAATGGTTATTGCGAATTTAACTGGGCATTGTTGCACAACAATAGAGGGTCATGATACGGCCAAGTTGTAACAATTATTTTGAATCCCGCTACCGCAGTCGAGTAAAACACTCACGATTAGCTCAAACAATTAACAGGGGTCTCACATTCGAGCCTCGAGCCCGCATAAGCCGGCGCGAGACAAAACAACGGGAGCTCGGCGCTCGTTTGAGAAATTCACTAACAGAAAATTAAATTTTCATATGAATTCGGAGTGAGCGAGATCCTAAAAAGCCTTTCGGAGCACGGCTCAGAAAGATAACAAGATATAAGTACGGCCGGCTGCCGAAACGTTATCATCTGAAACACTTTACATAGGGTCAGAGGCGAGTTAGCAAATGGTACGTTAATTTAGCGTTTAGCTCGCTTTGTTCGCACTACTGATGAGATCGCACTTAAGATAGGTATTCAAATTAAACGGCCGGTGGACGCAGCCCGGAGGCGTCGCCCCTCTTGACAAAACACTCGCGCATTCTGACAATTCGTATAATACTAATTTTATTTGCTTATGCGCAAACGTGTCTTTTGTGTTATTACTTCGCGCGGCACAGTTATGTTAACAAATAAATAAACTTTATCTTTGCCCTCTGCCTCGCAGTATGCGCTTCGGCGATAACTGCCAGTGCCAGTACTTTCACAGATCACTTACCCACTAGAAGGAACGTAATAAACACCTCGCGGCCACGGTTCATTTCATTTTTTTTGGGTCAATCATGGGGACGCAGCTACGCGTTATAAGGAGCAAACAATAATGCAATCTTGTTCCTTTGTATAGTTCGTCCCTTACACTAGGCACTAGGCCATGAAGGCCCATGGTGGTAGCAGCGTTGACACTCCTCACAAAATTTAATCGACATATAAGGTACTTATATTGGAACGGTACATGGTGTACCTCTTTTCAAAAAGCTCGTTGTTCTCTACATGTTGCAAGGTCCTTCAGAAAAAACTATGATTCATCCAAAACAATATCTTACGTTTTCAATAAGTACGTTAATTTATATTTAAATTTAGCTATTGCCGTTGCCTGCTAATTAAATAAGTCGTAATGTAAGTATTTATTCTGATCAAGTAATTCAATTACCTCCAAGTCGAGTTATATAATTCAATTAAATGCCTACGTTTCTTTTAGAATAACGATTATTTACACAAATACAAAAAAAATACCATTATATTTTTTACAGCCTGGAGATTCTCGAGAGTTTTCCCAAAGAGAATACCCACATATTATAATTAAAAACTTTTAGTACTCATCTCCATCAAACTATTTCTGTTTTCCCTACAGGGTTGGGATAACTTTGATAACGGATTATGAGAAAATGATAGTACTGTAATATACTGAGCCAGCATATAGCGTGCGAGCCTGAACAGTGACAATACCGAACCGGTTGCACAAATTGTTTTAAGTTCAAGTGTTGTTCTAAAGTAAGTCTTTAACGTACTTTAGTCTTAGCTAAATTTGATTATGGACTATATGGACACAAAAAGTGCCCTAATTTTATACGATATGAGTATAGCGTTATAGTTGTTTCGAAAATATTAGGACACTTTTTTTGTCCCAGTTGAATCAAATAGATTCGGAGTAAGAATAAGCAAGACATTCTCAGAATCCGTACTACCCTCACAACTAGATCTTGTTTGTTGTTTCGAGGACGCCCAAAGTCACATCTGTGAAACAAGCTTAGGTCATCAATTCTAAGATCGCGAATCGAATAAAATCGTGTTTTATTCGTTGACATTATTAAAATAAATTGTTGTGTTCATTCATGTTGAAATTCATAATTTTTTAGCTACGTCAATCAAACGACAATCGTAACGTTTCGCGTAGGTCGATGATATTGTTCCTAAAAGATTTGGTTTTGTTGGATCGTGCAGAAAACTTACACACCCCAACTTACAAGCCTCATTTCACTAAGAATAGTGTGTCCTGGAGATCGATTTTTGAATCTCATCGGGTGACTTATTTCGTACTAAATAGTCATCGGCTGCATACAATAAAAGTCACCGGTGAGATTCAAAAATCGAACTCCTGGTCGGAGACTGTGTTTGTTAAAAACATAAATTATTAAATGACGCTTGTAAGACGAATCGGTTATGAATAAGGGGGTAAAATATATACAATTTCACAGAATACGGAGTGAGCTACGTGGTGGCGCGTGGTGCCCCAACGGCCTAATCTCGCCGCGCAGCCGAGAGTACCTCGAGATTGACCTCCAAGACGAGTACCTAATCACCGGCACGGAGTCCCAGGGCCGGTTCGCTAACTCGGTAGGAGTTGAGTTCGTGGAGAGCTACTCGGTCGAGTACTATCGCGCTGCTCTTAACCGCTGGGTCAAATACAAAGATTTTAATGGAAGCAGAGTGAGTATTATATACCTATAACTTTAAACATCACTTTTTTCTGAAATAATGATCCACGAATTTTGCAGCAATACATACTCAATTAACAGCTTTTCTTAATTACTTCATTCAAATTTGACTTTTTATTGAAAATTGAAAATTGAGTTTTTATTTATTGAATTGTAATTTAAATAAATGACCTGTCAAATAAAAATATACAGACTGCATGAGGATTTCATAAAATTGCGAATTCTCGATAAAAAGAAAATTACGGCACCAGAAATTCCCGTAAACCGTCAGCACATTAATTTAATAAAGACCACAAAGACTGCGACGAATACAAATATTACAAATTTAATAACTAATTACAATGCTTAATATCCGTCCCGTCATAGATCCTTTAATATTTATAAATGTTTAGGTAGGTATTATGTATATGTGCAATATGGACTAATAAAAACTCCAAAATTACTCTGCTGCCAAACTTAAAGTGCAAATGATTAAAATTGTTACATAAATTAGTCAGTGAACGTTAAAGTTTTTAAGCTCCGTTTGCAAAGACAGCGAGCTCAACTTACATGGAATTAGTCCCACTGCGGAGGAAACTGTACACTAGCTGTCGCTGCCTAATGGTACACGTGTTGTCCGTTCCGACTAATATCATATGTGGCAGCAATAGTACCTGGTATTATATTAAATACTCGCCCACGTGGAAAGTAGGATAGTTATTAGAATTAACCGGATTAATCAGGTAATTTTAAATTAGGAAAAGACATTTACCTAATACTTCTATTAACAACTACGAGTATAATGAATTAGCTAAGGATACACGCACAGATGTGCCCGCCTGATTTGTCCGACGGATGTGCCCGGCGGACAGATCCGTGCGTGTATGGCGCGAATTGGACACGGATTTGTCTGCGGACACATCTGAATAGCGCCATACACGAACGGATCTCTCCGCTGGGCACATCCGTCGGACAAATCCGGCGGACACATCTGTGCGTGTATCCCTAGCTATTATCATCGCGGCAACCGAAGACAATATTAAGTAGGAATATGTTTAAAATGATAAAAATATGATGAGAAAATATGAATTTCTTTCTGTAGCTAATCTAGACTCTACAGATATCTAATAACTAAAATAGAAAATTAATCGCCATTCCTTTATTGTTACAGCTGATTCCCGGAAATGTCAACACGTACACTCCCCGCAAGACGATATTAGAGGCTCCATTCGTGGCATCCAAAGTCCGCTTCTTCCCTTACGCTGCCCACCCGAGAACAGCATGCATGAGGGTCGAACTTTACGGGTGTCTTTGGAAACGTAGGTATAAGAGTATACAAGGTTTCTGTAGCTGGCGACGTCCCGGGACCCATTGCGAAGCGAACTAGCTCTGGCGAACGTAACTAATTTCTTATATTAATATCTAACTATTTGTATAAATTGTATTATTATTATTAACAACGTATTGTAGCATTGCGAATTCTCACCGCCCGAAGGCGGCATAATTAACGCCGTCTGTATTTCTTCAGAAAATCTAGTTGCCTATTCCGCGCCGAAGGGTGGAGACATGCAGGCCATGACAGGGGGGGCGCGGTTTGAGGACCTGGCTTACGACGGTGTGCAGCGCGACGGCAAACTTCTGGACGGGCTCGGTCAGATGACGGACTCCCTGTTAGGTCCTAACGACTTTGAACAGCCTGACCCTTTAGATACCCAAGGTAAACAGTTTTCAGATTTCTTTCAATGGTCCAATTAGTCACAAAATATTAAAATTCATACCGTCGAGGCCGACATGAGCGAAAACGGGCTCATTAAAGAAGACGCCCAGGATCGTGCAAAGTGGAGGAAAGCGAGCAGGAAAGCGGACCCTGGCAATAGCCGGGATAACGCTAGGTAGAAGAAGATACCGTACTACATTTCCACCATAAGAGCGTCGGCATTATCTATTTTGTACGCTCCAACCTCTAGGTACTGTTTCGTATATATACGAGTAGGTATTTATAACATAGCGGTCAGCCATTTGACCTCTTGTCTAATTGTCGAATCGATAGAATAATTGAATGCTGATTCATAATTGAACTAATGCTTACAGGTACTCGTTGGGTTGGCTGGAACAAATCGATGCAAGTGGATGACGAAGTTGAGCTCACCTTTAATTTTAGCACGACACGACTTTTCTATCACGTTGATATCCATACAAATAACATGTTTACAAAGGACGTGCAGGTATAGTACATTTATTTTTATAGTAACTATGTAAGATTCAATTTGTGTTGCGTACCGGTACATTTCTTTATTTATTTTCAACTTACCTATAGTGCAGATTTACAGTTCATTGTACCGATAATAACATACCTATGTTGATGTTGTTGATTGTGTTAAAATATGAACTAGATATTTTCAACTGACAAAAAAATTATCAACGCTCTTAAATTTGCTTTTCCGTGTCGTTCAGTTGTTCAAAGAGGCCGAAGTGTACTTCTCTCTGGAAGGAGAAAGATGGCAAGAGGAGTTTATATCGCACGAGCCGAAGCAGGACCGCGTGTCTGAGCATGCGCGCATGGTACACGTGCCGCTGCAGAACCGCACCGCCAAGCACCTGATGCTGCGACTCAAGTTCCAGCACGAGTGGATCCTCATCAGCGAGATCACCTTCAAGTCAGGTCAGCCCTGAAATATATTAAACTCCTCCCTGGAGGGAGAGAATGGCACGAGTTCATATCGCACGAGCCGAAGCAGGACCGCGTGTCTGAGCACGCGCGCATGGTACACGTGCCGCTGCAGAACCGCACCGCCAAGCATCTGATGCTGCGCCTCAAGTTCCAGCACGAGTGGAGCCTCATCAGCGAGGGTCACCTTCAAGTCAGGTCAGTCCCTGAAACATATTAAACTTCTCCCTGGAGGAAGAGAAATGGCAATGGCATGGGAAGCAGGACCGCGTGACCGAGCACGCGCGCGGAGCACGTGCCGCTGCAGCTGTAGAACCGCACCGCCCCATCAGTGTGATTACCTTCAACTCAGGTTAGTCCGTGTAGCATTATCGAATAGGCTAATTCGAGACCCAATAGAGTTTTAATCTCTAGAGTATCTGTTAAATGCACAACTCAAACGTGACTTATTTAATAAAAAGCTCTATGTAGGTGCCTAATACTAAGTAAGTAGTCACTTCTGCTTGATTTCTATAAATAAAATAAATCATCGCAAACGGCAGATAATTTATTTGCATTCCATTCACGACTCATTTTACGGCATCCCAATCAACGCTCCATTCCCGGAATAAATATCTTATGAATCCAAAACAGTTTACTGAATCAAATGTTTATACAAATAAATAAATCGGGCAAATAATTTGGGTGCGAAAAAAGTGAGCAGGAAGATTCATAAGCACGATTGGGTGATTTTTCGCGCGAACAAAAAGAGGGCCGCCCCGGAGGGCACAGGACGCTCAGGCACGCTAATAGATCCATTACTCCTCATCGGGCTCCTTATCTGTTCCGAGCACTCGCGAGCCTCCGGCTATTTCACAAATTTTATCTTTCTCTAATTAATCCACAGCTCTTTTGAGAGAATCGCCTCTTAAGTGATAAATCGCCTCGCGCTAAACGAAGAACTTGTAATTAAAGCAAATCTTTGATCTGAATTATTGTCTTCCCTGCTATTATAACTGAAACACCAGTGTTTATAACGAGTATGTTTACTGTCAGGAAAGTAAATTTCTGCCGCCTTAAGGAGAAAACCATAAGTGACCATATTGACACCCTCGGAATCAGGAAGACAAATGTGATTTTGATATCTAGCAGTTAATTCTGTATCTTTAACAGATCACGATTTAGACAAGTAAAACTACGGTAACGTTACTTCCTGTTAGAAAAATAAAAACTACGTGAAAAGTATTTAAGTGGTGACTTGTTTTGTTTTATTTTTATTTTGTCTTTATTTGAGCCGAACATTTATTTAATAAGATGAAAAAACATATTGTGGCATGATCTAAAATGTCTATGCAAAAAACCCATAATTTGACAATAATTTTCATTCTTGTTAGAAAAAATATTATTATTCATAACTCTTGGAATTTAAAAAAACATAAGTACGTACAACTTATGTTTTTTTTAAATTCCAAGAGTTATGAATAATAATATTTTTTCTTTCTTCTTTAATAGTACATTACTTCAGAGGCCGTGAAGTAAGGGATGTAAGCACGAGATTGCTGTAGACCGGATAAAGCGAGTCCTGCAATCCCTTTTCCGGCCAAGGATTGTATAGTGCTTTTCTCAAACATTGTATGAAAATATAATAAAATAACTACTAAGTAATCAAGTAAAATTGCGCCTTTTTATTTTTTTAACTTGACTTGACATTTGAAAAAGCTATTCGATCACCATGTTTAACCGCTTAATAAATATAGTTCTTTTTTACACTGCAACGTTGCAGAAGAATGTTTTTCTTACCCATTACGCCAGTCGAAGTTGAGAGATCATTTTCGTACACCAAGTGGATTTTTACAGATAGAAGACGTAGAATAACTTCTTACAATTTAGAACAAATATTAATTGTGTATCACGAATGTCACATATTAAATGGTTGAATTGAAAACAACCTTTTTTTTTATTTGGGTCTTTTATCGACTTGGCTACATCACTAGTCTGTGATAAACGTCAAATGCTACCTGAGATGCCACGAGCCTTCGATGTTTGGTGATCAATTTTAGTTTTCTGTTACATTATTACTCAAACTTTCTGTTACATCATAATCATAACTCATTAAGTTGCTGCAAATAAATGCAAGAAATATTTTAAGGCCAACCTAATTCATATTTATTCTTTATTCTTTAGTAGATTCTGAGAAATTTAAGGACAGATTAGATAAAGGTACAAAAATTCTGCGATTGACCCATTGATCATATTATATACAAAATAAAACCTTAAAATTTGAGTTTTATTTTATATACTTCAAAATATATTTAATTATCATAACATACACAGATAGAAAATGCCGCGGTATGCATACATGCTGTCGAGTAAAACGTATGTCTTTAAGTATGAAGGTAGACGAGATTTCTCATATATGTACATATGTTGTTTCAATAGTAGGTATAGCATCTAAATATGTTGCTCTTTGCGTCTCGTGCACCCTTCATCTTATTCTTATTGGATTAGTTCTAGCTCGATTCACAAAGTTCTCACATTTATGCTTACATATCAGAAAGACAGATTTGTTCAATCGTTGAAAATATGTATTTTCAATATTACATTAGCTAGGGATACACGAACAGTTTTGCGCGCCGTATTTGTCCGGCGGATATGTGTCCGCTGACAAATCCGTGTCCAATTCGCGCCATAAATGGACGGATCTATACGCCGGGCATATCCGCCAGACAAATCCGGCGGGCAGATCTGTGCGTGAATCCCTAGCTATCAACTTTCCACGCATCGTGCAGTTATATTTACTGCACGATGCTTTCTTAATGAAGAGTTGTTTGGTTGTTGAGTACCTGTACCTATACACATTTAGTCATATCTGTAATGAAATATTTCTGTATATCTCAAAAAGGAATAGAGCAATTTTATAGCGGTTAACGTATAAACTATTTGATATTCATCGACAATGGTTATTAGTGTTATTACTTAGAATACTTAGATAGATGTGTTTGAGTTAGCTCGCAAGAAGCCAGATGTACCATAAATAAATAAGCTTACTTGATTTTCTTTGGATATGAGTTCTTAATTTTGTTTCCGTGTTTCTAAATTTAAAATGTACAAATACATAATACTTATGTACAAAATAAAGCTTGAACCTTTACCCGATCGATAAATTGAGTTTGGGATATAGTGAGAATATCTTAAACCTTTTTAAATTGCTAATTGCTGACCGATTAAGATTACAATTAAGAGGTATTAGTATTTGTTTCCTTAGGAGCATTAAAATGTATTGGATCATTAATTTGTTTATAGAATTAACAAAAAATCGACTTACCTAAATTTCAAATAATTATTAACTTATAATATTTTTTGCGTTTTGTGAATTACTTAGTAAATTTGCAACAAATATACTGTATGAAGTTGATGCTTAAAATCGTATCTAGTTGGCACTATGTAGATAAAATTAGAAATTAGCACAGTATAAAACGACTCTTGGCACCTCTCTGCTGCTATTATATAGCACTGGCAGCTCGCCATTCCTCGCACCTCAGATCAAGTTGAGCTCCAGTTTTGCCATAGTTGGCGAAACAATACGTTAAAGATAGATAACTTGTAAATAACTTAAATTCTTACTGGATTTGCTTATTTTACTATAATTATATTAATTATTATACTTTTAATAATTTTAAACAAAAAAAGAACGGACTTCACTTTACATCCGCTATTCCAAGAGGAAACATGGCCGAGTTGCTGTAAAAAAAATATACTAAAATCACTATAGGTGTGCCTATAATAGTTGAAGAGTTCCCTTGGTTTCTCTAGGATCCCATCATCAGATCTAAACCTGGTGAAAATGGGACCAACTGTGAAGTATATACTTTTTCAAACAAGAATTTTCCAAATTGGTGCAGCCGTCTTCGAATAATCAGTGAACATACATAAAAAAAGCAAAAAAAACAATAATAAAAATCCCTACGAATTGAGAACCTCCTCCTTCGAAACCTAGAAGTATGTTAAAAAGGTTTTTTGTCACATTCATAAATATGGGCTGCTGTGTATGCTATTCTTACATACATTTTTTTTAAGTTTTTTTTTATTTCGACAATATGTCGAAGTCCTCTTGACGGAACAGAGACTTTAAATATATGGGTTTATGGTGATGGGTTGTTCCCAATTATTTATCTTCACAGAAATATTTATTTATTATTTAGAAATGAATAAAAAACCAAACAGTGCTGTATAAGTGTTTGTGTTATTATTAAGGTTTAATATAATGAATAACACGTATTAAATGTATTTATCCTGTACTATAAAATGATTACCCAAATAGTACCCATAATTTGAAGTCAATAACGCGACTCACGGCACCCGCGGCTCGGCGCCGTCAGCACAAAACCCGCGCGGCCGCTCGGCTAAGCCCACACCATTGTATCCCAACAATTAGTTCTGCTCTCGACACCTATTCATTTCCCCGCATTGTCTTAGTCTAAGACGGAGGCGGTGTTTTCCTTCTCGCAATACGTTTAGTTGTCAGCGCTGCCGACTAAAAATAAATACGTCAGTTAGTCAAGTCAAAGAATAATAGTGGTGTAAAACTTATTCGTAATCACCTAATCACAATCAGCCGTATAATTAGCTTAATAAAATTATGTTAAAGCTTTTATTACAGTTGTTTAAGGGTTGGTGGTGGTCATATTTTAATATTTTTTTTTTAGGCATTTTGCAACGTCAACTCTAAACGGTTGTAACCACAGACCAGCAATACGCATGTTACATTGTTACATACAAAGTAATAAGTTTATTTTTTGTTGACAGTCCCCACCGTGATAAACGCTTCAGCGGAATTTCTGGACGAGTACTATCGCACCGATATGCCGCCGTCGTCCCGCAAGAAACGCAACTCGTCCTTGCGCGTGAGTGTTGGGCTCGCCTGCGGCGCGCTGGTCGGCGGCGGCGCCTTCATCGCCGCCACGGTGGTGCTCTTGGCCAAGAGGACCAGGCGCAGAATACCGAACATGCTGAAGAAACCGTTTTGTCCATCGTTGCGGAACGCCACCTCCAACGCGAGGAACAACCGCAGAGCTCCTAGGCTGGCACTGGCTCTTGCTAATTGTCCACCGATACACATGCTAAGGTGAGTTTTGATTTAGGAACAAGATACCTAAATTTATTTTATTAAAAAAATAATTATGTTTAAAATAAATATTAAATAATAATAAATAAAAATATTTATTGAACTTAGCATACATTAATTTAACACTAAAATACTACAACAGTTTGTTTTATGCACCGATCAAATTATACTAGATATATATGTACACAATCAGAGCAAATAAAATGGCATCAAAAATAGTGATTATTATATAGAAATTATTTGGTTTCTTGTATTTAAGTGTCAATGCTAATACCTACCTGATATTAATGAATCAAACTGCAGTCTTGGATTATTAAACTTATTTTTATTTATAAAAAATCTTCAATCACAAGGATAGTGTTCCCTCCAAAAACACATCTGACAGTTCTCTCTAAAAAAAACTTGACACATAACCATAAACACAACAACCAACGAGTAAATATAGTCAGGCACGTAGTACATGTAATTATCAATATAAGGTCCAGAAATAGTAGTAGTAGTAGTAGTAAAACACTTTATTGTACAGGAAAACACAACAGAAATATATAACACAGCAATATGTACAAAGGCGAACTTATCCCCTTAAGGGATTTCTTCCAGTTAACCTTTGAGCAGTTGAGAGAGATTTGAAAGAGCTAGGCAGACTTGGATACCGTACGATACGAAATAACGAGTTGTATTATAAATTGTGATCTAACTAGGTATTAACTATGAAATAGGTAGATACACAGTTTGGTATCATAATCATACATAAATATAAATAAACTTCTTACATAATATATATATTTATATATATATACTATAAATACATACATACATACATATAGATATACTACATATATAAAATAAACTGAACCTATAATTATTATTACCGCAAATATCTCACTGTTTGGATTCGTTTGAAAGCCACAACTTGTTTAAATTAGCCTGAAATATAAGAAATATTCTATAAACTATAATATAACCGATGCTTATGCATAAGTTTATATAATGCCCAAAAAACATTTTAGAAAATATCAGTAAGTAACTCATATTGTTATCTCCTGAATTGTGCAATTCATTATTGTAAGAAAACATTATTCGGTAAAACGTTAGTGGAGTGACCGCATTTATAGACGTTGAACAGCTTACGACGGTCAGAAAAACCTCTATAGTCATACGAGCGATAGAAACGTCATTCGTTTCGCTTCGTCTCTGACGACGTGATCTGACATTGGCCGGAAACATGATATTAAATATGACGTATAAAATATTGTATTCTTAAGACTGTGTCGACCACGTGTCGACCGTCCAGTAGCGCCCTCATGCGGAAGATTGTATTTCCTAAAAAACGAAACAATTTCTGTATAGTCCCTCATGTTAAGTTGTAATCCTACTAATTTCGCAACTATAGGTCTTTGTCACATTTCATTTCACAGATTTTTTGCTTCATTACCTAAACGGCAAATGGTGGCCATTTTTTCCATTTAGGTGATGAAGCCAAAAGGAAGTACTTTAAAACTCTATCAAATACTTAAATTATAAGTTGCGGCATTAGTAGAACTACAACTTTACATGAGGGGTTATACACAAATTGATTCATTTATTAGGAAACACAATCCCCTTAATGAGGGTGCCATGGTCGACGTAGTCTTGCCGATTAGGCGTCGCAAGGTGCGGTAATATTCTTCATGCATATTGTATACCTAGTAACAAAAAAGTATACGCGAATAGATCAAATATATTTTCATAACTCTCCATCGATAAATATGATGATATTGATAACCCCAAAAGTGTTGTCGAATGCATAACGTTATTGAAAGGTCGCATCTAAGCGTAAACACACCGAGCCGTGACGCATGTTCTCTTTTATGTGCAGGCCCGCAGTAGTCGATGAGGATTATAGAGAGCCCTACAATATATGGAGGGAGACCCTCGGCCGGCGCGACAAGCATGACGCCCATGATCAAAACGAATACAACGGTGAGTTTCATTCGAGTTTATTTACCAGCGTTGTTGATTAAATTTTGTACCCCCGTTTTCCTGTATTTCAGGATATAGGGAGAAGTAGGATACCGCATGACCAACAAAAATTGTTCAAAATTTAACTTTGACTCATGTTATCAGAGTTAAAAGTTTCACCTGCCATATTAGGGTTTGTAAAGGGTTAAAAATATGTACTTACCAAACAACACGTGACTCGGTTGTTGAGCCAACGATGTAATCTCTCATTGGGTTATTTTCGTTTATAATTATTTTAAGACGGGGGATCTATAGAATTGAGAATGTATTTGGGATAGAGGTGGTACAATGATTTTAAAAATGGATTTTGTATATAACAGTGATGGTTCTTACTCTTAGATCTTAGCTTTTTTTACCGACTTCATTCAATAATTAGGGTGAAGCTGTTGAAAGCACGAGCCTCAGTGATGAGGAAACCGATGCTAGGAGGAGCAGGACATGAGTTTTTCTTAATCAAAAGTAGAATGATTTTCCTTGTAAGTAAAAGTCAACAAATTTTTAAGAGAGTCATTGTTGGTTTATTTCATAATTAAAATGATGCTGCAGCATCAACCCAGATCGTTTGCTGAAGCGTGGGGTCAGACCCTTTAAATAAACATCGGGGTCTTTAAAATGAAAGACCCTATTTTTTTAATTACAAACAATGGTACTTACTTCAGGTACTTAGTTCAGTAAAGTGTAGCATAGGGCCAATTGTTATACTGATGAATCTGATGATAGACATATACATATTTGTTTTAATAATAATAAGTATAATAAGATTCAGAAGGCGGTAATCCTGGACACGGCGCGTATAGTCCGAAGGTTCCTCTCTCTGCGGCCCTGACCACCGGCAGCCTGGGCCTTGCCCTGCTGCCGGCGGCACTCTAGGTTAGGTTTTTTATAATGTGTTTATGTTTTATATTGTTCTTGTTTTGTATGGTATATTTTTTTTTTTTGTTTTATATTCATATTGTAAAAAGCCTAACTTAGGAAAGAAAATAAATATACGGAGTATAATAACTAATAACTAAATCTGAAAGCAAAATTATAGGCATTATAGCTATCATAAGTTGCAATAGCATGTGTCTTGTAACCACGGCCAAAAAGTCAAATATTTCTAAGTAGGGAGTCTAAATGTACTTATACAGAGTGTTTCCTGTAACATGAGCAATAAATAAAAACGTAGATTCTACTCCTCAAACAATAAAACATTTGTTCAACAACTTTTAAAAAATATGTATTTTTTAGATTGTCTCTTTTTCATACAAACTAAATAGTATTTTCAATGTACGTTAAAATCCGTCCAATTGACATTGCTTGTCAGCCTTGTCACCTTACAGACATAATCAATTTCCGAATACATTGCGTGTTCGAATAAACTTTACAGTGAAATAAAAATCAAACCATAAGTTATTTTTAAAAGTTGCTGAACAAACGTTGTCTGGTGTGAGGAGTAGAGTCTACGTTTGAATTTATTACTCCTATTACAGGAAACACCCGGTATAAAAACATACTCACATTATTTATACTTGTTTCTTAATATATAAATTACTATTACTAAACAAATATTTGGGGCATGAAGTAGGTACAAAAGGCGTAAAATAAACTAATTTCCTTATGGTCATTGTAGATTAATGAAATTACCTATACACCGTGCTTTTTTATTTCCTGTAATTTCAGCATATGGTTATTGATTAGGTACGACTAAGAAAACGAATTGGCATAACTAGTTAAAAACATATTTGTCTTACAATATTTGTTACATCGGTCATTAATGTAACTAGGGTATTACAAGGAAGTTTGACGTAACACACAAGTGAATCATTTATTGCGGTGTCTCAGAGTACAAAGTCAATTTATGTAGGTTTACGTAATCCGAAAGGGATAAACTATCGATTATATAAATATATTTAATTCAAGCACAGCAATACATCCTTGCAGTTAAAGGAAAATCACACGGTGTGTATAAGTATTTAGGTACTTACTTCAATTTATTCGTTATTTTAAACGTTTGCTCCGTAATATTGATTCTGTTAAGTAAAAAATGGTACCCTCGATGATCCTTGCCCCAGGTCATGGGTTGCCGCGCCTGCCGCGCCGCTAGTTAGCCCGCGCGACACTCGCGCGCCCCTCGACTGCACTAGTGGCTTTTCGAGTACACTTGCCCCTAGATCGTTACTTTTCCCAGCTACTCGCCGACCTCTTACCTTCGCGAGTTTGTTTAATGGAAACGAAATGTCTTAATGAGCTTCGCAACGAGGCCGTTATTTATACTGTTTTTTTTTTAAATTAGAATCAAAAGGAAATTATGCAGTATTGTTCATGTATAAACATGAATAATTTAGTAACAACGCTCGTTTATGCGTTGTAAGCATAGAGATGATAAATAAAATATTTTGATTTAATTTAATAACGTAATTATCAAATACGCAATCTACTATTCATTTGCAAGAACTGTTGTCACGTAATCTTAGTTGGGTCATAACGATTCATTAATTATCTAGTGCACTGCAAGTAAAACCTAGAAGCACAGACATTAGGGCCCCTTGTAAAGAAAACTAAGATAGAGGGGCGAGCTCGTTACGACGGGCGGACGTCCGGTCGGAAGGGCAGCCATTGTTCAGGCGCCATATTGAAAAGATGATGCGCCCTCAGAGCACGATAATGGGCTAGCGGGTGCGGGCTATCCTGCTATCACCGACGGACGTACATTGTTAGAGGAAATAGCCAACATGTTCAAATATCGACGGATCTACGCTAGCTCGCTTAAGAATGCCGTAGAATAAAAATAAGCCACCTTCACCGTGTATAATAACACCACGCGCCACCCGCATTCTGCTGGAATCTGGAATGGTTATTTTGAACTCTACAGACTGGTGAATTTAATTTAACGGTAGTCAAGGTGGAAAACATGGCATCCTTATTTTTTTATTGTAAAGAGAATATGAGTTTTGTAGACGTTACCTACGACCCGTAAGGTACAAAACGCAAAGCAAAAGGAAAGAAATGCGGCTATTTAAATTCTTCGTATGATTCTTTTCAGTATATCAGTTTATTGTCTCGTGAAGCTGAAATTTTGTTCAAGTTAATAAATATGACTATAAAAATGTTAGAGAGTAAACGTGAGAACAAACATTCTTACTCAAAATAGTGATAACTGTTAAATGGCGTAATATGTGTGTAGGAGTTATATCACATGCAACCATCAAGCTCCTGGATTCACTTCACTGGACGTTCAATCCATTATTGCATTATAAAACAATCTATAAATTAGAATAGTACCGTCAACTGCTACAACTTTACTATACCTACGATGAGATGGAAGGAAGGCGGCCATCTCAAGAATAAGATAAAAATGGCTGTATGTGGGGAGGATGAAAAACCAATTCCAACGTGGGTCAGTTCCGTTTAATACTTATATGTACAAAACGCGAAAGTTTTAAAAGTAATATTGCAGAAAACCATGTTTTTTCAAGCCGGCATAGCTGTAGCAGTTGACGGTAGTCATATCCCTTCAGTACCTACCTGTATATCAATAAGTGTACCCAATATGTAAATATGATTTCCTTGCACGCAGAAATCTGTGAAGACCCTGAATTCCCGCGGCCCTACATGATGAAACGCCCCGACCCGCACGAGAGTTTCTACGCCGCCACCGACATCATACATCATGTGAGTTTTTGTTGCATTTTTTATACCACTACAGTGGTAAACAAGCATACAGCCCGCCTGATGGTAGGCAATTGCCGTAGCCTATAGACAGGCGCGTTGCCCTACCCTTAAAGAACCTAAGAATAATAAGTATATTAATATAACTATGCCTCCCCCCAACGTGCAAGATGTGGGATACGTTATTATAAAAATAAAATGAAGCTAGGCGGGACATGTTGCTAGGCAGAGTGATGACAGGTGGACCAAAATGTGGACAGAGTGGTGGCCGCTTTCAGATGAAAGAAGCCCCTGGCGTTCGTTAGCTCGATAGGTAGACGACATTCGGCAGGTTGCGGGTCAATTTTGGATGAAGTTGGCTCAGCACCGGGACAAGTAGCGTACACGAAGAGAGTGTGCTCAGCAGTGGTCGATAAAAATGCTGAAATGATTATTATGGTGCCTCCCCCCGTTACATAATGTTTAACTATAACCACTCTTCGATCTTCGATTATCTATTAAGAAATACCTATCGCGGCAATTAAGCACAAATGACGATAAATAAAGCAATGTCGTTATGTTGAAACACGATTTCGGAGAGCGATGTTCGTTACGCGCGGCTGCCGTAGCTGGGCCCCCGTGAGAACGCGCTGCCCGGCCAGATTCAATAACCGTCAAGGCCCTTGCTTTATTGGAAATGCAATTTGCATAATATTGAACCTTCAGATTCCGATATTTCTCGTTGGATGCATTTTTTATCGAATCAAACAATCAAGTATAACGGGAAAGTTACATTTCATGTATTCATTTTCCCGTTTTCTAAAGTATATTATGTTCACGGTTCATTAGTTCACAATTGTGTATTGATTTTCCTACGTTTGTTTACATACACAGGTCACCTATGGCCGACATACGAGTATTCGTGTAAATTGCAACATCGCTCACATTGTAGTATATACTAATTCACCGGTGGACCCTCCCGCGCGTGATTTCCCTAGGGAGTATCATATTGTGACGCCGCGGGGAGTGGCAAACCTGCTCATCGTTCATTTGTAATGAGCACAGTTATTTAACACGTTATTTGTTTGTTTGTTTCCATTCGAATTTCGGTGTTAACAGTTTGGGCATTTTAATTAAATGAACTATATCGACCGGCTAGCTCGGTCATTCTACTTTTTCGTGACCATTAAATCTATCGCCAGAAAAAAGTATGGTAGATATTGAATTGGTGCATTTTTGTTTTTAAAAATGGTTTTCGCAAAGGATTCTTTGGCATTTTGATATCTACCAATAAGGATGCCTAGACTAGAACCCATAAAGAGTGAGATCGCCATCAAAAAAGCGGTTTGCACTGAGTTGCAATATATATATATATTTCTTGTTTCATTGGCAGTAACTCTGTAACTAGGCGAAATCCAGAAAAGTTCAAACGACATTTTAATCTCCAATCAGGAATACACTGTTAAAATCTCTCGCAAGATACTTATATGGACTATGTATTCTTTTGCAATAACAAAAGTTCAAATTATCTTATCAAATGCAATTCATTACATTATTAGCGATTTTCGTTTTTAAATCGTTAAGAGCAAATAATAATTGCCTAGTACAAATTAACAAATGGTCCTTTTTTAGGGTTCCGTAGTCAAAATGGCAAAAACGGAATCCTAATCATTTCATCATGTCCATCTGTCCGTCCGTTCGTCCGTCCATCGTATGTCAAAGCCATTTTACTCGGAAACTATAAGAGACGTACCTTAATACATTTTTACATAGCGTGTATTTTGTTTGCTGCTACTTAGTTTTATAGTAAAATCGCTTAAAAAAAATATTTTAGAGAGGACACTCCATGTGTAACTAATTGTCAAAGGAGTGCTTATGTAACTGATCCTTAATCAGATAACTAGCAGACGTTAATCGATTGGATCGGATGTAGCACGTTGTATAATTATTGGTGAAATTGATTGGCATACATCGTCGTATATAGAATGCATTCAACGGCCATAATGAAGTTCGGTGAAACGGACAGGTGGGATATTGGATTAGCTTCTAGGCAAGCTTGCCTTTCATGCGTTGTAATTACGCTGACATGACCCGGTCATGTAACGCTACATACAAAACATCGACTATACAAAATAATAATACCCACCTATACAAGTACAAAAATATAAAACAGATGAATGAGAGTCTAATAATACGAAGGTTAAATAAATATGGTTCCCTTTATTATACATATAAAAAAATCTGAATATGTGACAGATTATATCAAAAGGTAGTATTTGGAGCGGACGAAGTGACGGTAAAAGGTTAGTTATTAGTGTTATTAAATGAAATCTAAAATTTATCGCGATAGTTAAGTACTTAATTAATACTTAGAAAAATTATTTACCTACATTCCAAACTTTGTAAAATAAACTCCACAGCCCGTATCCCCGAAATCAGGGACAAACTGATAAGTATAATGATCAACTTTGAAGTCATGGAAATCAATCCCACTAGTCTTGTTTTAAGTAGCCCCTTCAAAGACAGAGCCTGACTTTGAACATTGAGACTACAAAGCGTTGTCAACAGCTTTGCGGCGAGTGACATCAATCAGATCTAATCATATCTGACCCCAGTAGGAATCCTGTACTTACGGAACATTCATTTGCATTGTTGAATAGACGCAGATAGGTTTGAGGGCTGTTTAGAGATTATTTCAGTAGACCTGATCACCCCTTGTTGAGCAGACAGTGAAGTATAAGTTAAAATATTTTTAAGACACAAAACGACTACTGTAGGGGAGGCCAGTGAAAGATTATAGTAATTGTAGATGGGCACTCTTAGATTCCATTATTCTGATTTTTTTTTCTTGAAAATCAAACTTGCTTAGCAAACACAATGAAGATGACAAAACTCCAAACGTGAACTATGCGTCGTTGAGGAGTTCCGTTCTGATCATCATCAGCAGTTCCATTTCATCAAATATCACTTATTTAAATGTAATTACTTGATTTGTTGATGAATATAAAATCATTATATGTATGCCTTTCAAATTTGAGGAGGTCCATCGATTCCTTATGGATTCCATCATCAGAACTTGAGCCTGATAAAAATGGGGCCCAATCTGTATGCACTTACAATCAGAAAAAGAATTTTCAATATCGGCTCAGATATGACGGAGTTATAGAGGAACAGACATTTAAACAAAACATACAACCCATACAAACACATAATATAACGATGCATATAATATATAGATACATATAATATATAGATGTCGGTTAAAAATACGTTAATTGAATAAAAAAAAATTTTTTTTGAAATCTATTAAAGCATATTTTAATAATTTATGTTATAGAACCATCATGCGCCCGTCCATCATATAATTACGAACAAACAATATTAATTATCAATTCGTACATTTTATTACAATTGAACTGAAGTGAGCAAGACAGGCGCCGCAATCAAACCCTCAGTCAGATATTATTCCGGCATAATCTTGCAGAGAGCAAACATAAACACGAGTCCGCAAACAAGTGAAAACCACCCCACACCAACATTAGCTAAACATAACAGGAAGCCGCAACTAGCGAATATCAACAATTACTTTGAGCAGAATCAGTGGTCCAAAAGTGAGCTGCGATACTTGACTAAAGCGTGCTATTTGACTAAGCACCTAACTCAATACAATGAGCAGGCAGTCAGGGACGGGCACATTGTTCCCTCACGGCTATGTAAATAAACAAGAGGATCTTCTTCAACTAATTAGAGGTCCACGATACATGGCCCACTGAGTATTGAACGTTGACTGTCTCTACTCAACCGTTCCTGCGGTGACAACGGAGTTAGGAATTTACTATTATTTAGTTAGCACCTAGCTATCTGTTGTATATAAATCTGTTGCAAAAATATTGTTTTTGTAAAATAAATACCTATTCAGTTTGAAGGTACGGTCGACGTCAAAAATATGTTTACACTTTTGTACTTGACTCCTTTGTAATAAGGTCTAAAAGTGTAAACATATTTTTGACTTCGATTGTACACTTTAAAAAACAAGCTATTTAATTAACTATGCTACCTACCTATTTTTAAAATGTAATTAATTGCCATTTGTGTTTATTAATGCGATTTACTGCAGATAATTTTATTTTCGAACGAGCTGGCTACTCGAAATATGACGTCTCGGCATTTCGATGGCTTTTTGGTTTTGAGAGTTTGGTCGACGATACAATTAATAACGTTATTCTGATCTTTATAAAATTTGTTGGGGTTGTAGCAGACATACATAAAATTTGAGAGTTCGTTTATGAGCTAGATCGATCAAGGGGTTGTGGACTTAGAAGGCTTAAAAAAATCTTCATTTGGGTCTTGTTTTTTTGGTTAATTCGTTTGCAAGTAAATCCCGAGTTCTGAGTTCGAGGCGGACTACTAATTAACTATAGAGCGAAAAAGTAGCTTTTTTGCTATACTGATATAGTTGGCAATATTTATAGTTAATTATGTAAAACACGTAAGATATTGAGACTTAGTTGAAATTGCCCCCAGTTGAAATGGTCCCTCTGTACCTTTCCTATATTGGAGATATGCATGTTTTTGTTAATAGATATAATTTCCTTTATTAACGTTTCCTTTGCGACGTTTGTTCATAGAGTAGATAGGTTAATTCATACAGAAGTGTCAGTGTCTACCACAACCTGTGTTTAAAATATAATGGTCCGGAACATAGATATCACTCCCCTATAACAAACGCGCGTATTCTTAGCCTTTCCAGCAATGTCAAGAGTATACATAATATAAAGTACGGTAACATATTCCGATTACATGTAATTATAGTAATTAATCTTATTGTGTAGTCGGAAAAGCGGCTTGCCCTGCGCCGAAAAAACAACCAAATCAGGTTAAAGCTCAATAGAAGTGTAGTTGTGTAGTTTAAATACCTACATTTATTTTAGCACTTCTGATGCGTACGTACAAACGCTAAATACATTTTTTTTTAAATCTCTGTATTGTCTTAAATCGTAACATCGGGATAAGCCGCCGCCGGGGAGGGGAGGGCTGGTGAGAGTGAAATTTATAACCGTAGCTCCGCTTCGTTCATTACGCAGGACCCCACTCTTTAGCTACAATTACCTACTAAGCTATTCTAATGTACCTGCATCTCCCTTCACTACAACATACACAATGAATCGCTCTTAATACAATTCACTAGTCCACACATCGTTTACACCACAGTCATTTATTAAAAACAGATCCCATATAGTTGAAGATTGTAAGTATAAGAATTATTGAAATTGGAAAAACTAAGTTGTTTTTGTCTTACACTTACCCTTTTGGAGCAACTAAATACAAAATACCGTTTATAGGCCAATAAAATTAGACTTTTTTGAAGAATTAATTCCCAGCAGGCTGAAATTTGTTTTAATACCTTCATGTGGTCCTAAATACGTGTTATCCGAGTTTGCCCAATCCCAGGAGGTATGCATTATTTTTGGGATTTTTTTTGCTCCAATGTTGATCCTGAGGACCCCATTTCAGCATGTCAGCAATTCCTGGCAGCCCTATATTCACCAAAGCCCAATGAGACCTCCTTGAACAAAATCCGCCACGAGATATTCTCGAAATTCCTCATAAAGCCGACTTTCAATTTGGTCTCTCTACCCCCAACAAATGCAGCCGAATTTAACCCTCCTTAACATATTGAATGGAGTGACTTTTTCCGACAGACCTATCGTGTTTGAGCTACAAGCAAACAACTGAAAAAAGAGCAAACATTTAGCACTTACTTTGCTGCCAAAAGTTACGCACACCTCCTGGAACTGTGCAAACTCGGATGACATGCCTTTAGGACCACATGCAGGTATTAAAACGATTTCCAGTCTGCTGGGAATACATTCCTTAAAACTCTTTTTATTGCTCTTATTTTCTTTGCCTTTTAGAAAATTAATAAATTCTAGATCTGTTGTAGAGTCTATGTAGAAAGAAATACTTAGATGTTTCGTAGAACATTCCAGCTCTATGCATATTATAATAGTAATTAGCCCAATACGCGAACAGTTTTGAGCTTTGATGATTCACAAGGGATTCGAGTATAATCTGAGTACTAATAGCGAAAAATTGTTTTTAACGGTGCGCTAGGTATCCGCTAGGTGATTCAGTAGACGTGACCGGGATTAACACTGCGGATTCAGTCATTAACAAGCTTACTTTTATTAGTGTAATTACCGCTAACTCTTTTTTCTTTTTGTAGTGTGACCATGATTACAGAGAACAAAATTTCTACGTAACAAATAATAAAAAATCGTTGTTATTTCACTTAAACATGTCGGCGGCCGATTTATTATCGTTAACTAAAAAAAAAAAAATTTTTAAAATTTAAACTGTTTATTTCATAAGATATTAATCATAATTATACATTTAGATCTTAACTACTAATCTTAAATTTAAAAGATTTTTTGAGTTAAGGAGTCCGTTTACAATCATAATAATTATTATATACTTCTAATTAACATAGTGTACGGTATTCAGTCTATTATTTATATTGGTCGCTTGCCCTCTTAAATTAAACATATATTTTTTTATGATATTTCTGGTCTGCTTGTTCGTTCGACCCTCGATTGAGTTTAGTAAATCCTCTGAAAATCTGTTCAAAATACGCGGTAGTATGCACTTCCAAACTCGTTGCCCGTATTCATTGTTTGTGTTTGCAATCTCAAAGGTTTCAAGGTTGGCTAGGTTGCGTAAGTGTGTTGGGCGTTTTTTTTTCTTTAGGTATTTTATGTTGTTATGATATTGGTTTATAATTGCTAAGTCAATCTTCTCGAAAACGGTTAATACTTTGCAGTACTTGAACAGATTTTCATAGTTATTTTTATATTTATATTTTATTTTTATAGGTACAATTGTCTTAAGTATACGAAGTTGAAGATTGTAAATATCATTTAGGTATGTTTTATATGTTCTTCCATAGCTTTCTAAGCCATAGCTTATAACAGAATCTGCTAAGGACATGTAAAGGAGTCTTAAGGTATTATAGGGAACTTTTTGCTTAAGAACAGATAGTTTTGACAATATAGCTCTGAGTTTTTTGCATATATGGTTGATATGTGAGTTCCAGTTAAACTTATGGTCTATTTTTAAACCCAGATATGTATGTTCTTTTACAATTTCAAGGTTAGTACAGTTACAAGATGCGCTAGACATGTGCAGACAACTATGCTCATGGGCCACGATCTTCGGTGTGAAGTGTACTTTTTTATAAGGAGAGCGTATGTGCATGAGTTTTGTTTTAGAGTAGTTGAGTGATAGACCTAGGTCGTGCGCCCATTTGCACAATGTGTCAAATTCGATTTGCAACATGTCCTGTGCTGACTTTAAGTCCTCGTGAGCTACAATTAGACATGTATCATCTGCAAATTGATATACAGATCCATGCCGGAATATCTTACACATATCATTGACGTATAATAAATATTCCGTCGGAGCTAAAATTGATCCTTGTGCCGTACCGTATAAGGTCGGGATTAGGTCACTTTGTTCGCCCGCGATGCTTACCGTGTTGTATCTATTAGTATGGTAACTTTTTATGAGCTCCAGCATGGGTCCCTGTATACCATTTTGTTTCAGTTTTTCATACAGCGTGTTGTGACATAAGGTATCAAATGCTTTGGTAAAGTCTATCATAATTGCAAGTACATGGTATTTTTTATCTAGGTGGTCATTGATTTCGTCCGTAAACAAAGACAAAAGTTGAGATGTGCTTTTATTCCGTTGGAATCCAAACTGCTTTTTGTGTATGATGTCGTTACTTGATAAAAATGTGTTTATTGTATTTCCAAGATATTTTTCAATGATTTTATCTATACATGATAGGATAGTTATAGGTCTATAATTGTTGGTATCCGTGTAGTTACCTTTTTTATGTATGGGTCTTACGATACCTACTTTAAGCTTATCGGGGTATTTGGATTTTGATATACATAAGTTAATTAAGTGCGTTAAAACAGGGGTAATTTGTTCCGCGATGTACTTTATATCTTTTGCCCTTATTTTGTCAAATCCTGGGCTTTTTTTGTCGTTTATCTGTAATATAATTTTATGTAAGATTTGTTCGTTAATTTTTTTCAAGCGTAATGTTACGAAAGGAGTATTTATATAGTTTTTTTCATCAAGTAACGGCTTATCACAACTGCTTATTATGTTCTTTACATTATTATCAAAATCGGTAGCAAATTTGTTTGACAACTGTTTCGCTTTTAATTTGAAAGACTTAAGAAGCACATCGTCGATAGCATTAGAAATTCTTCCGGTCAGTCTATTTATAATTTCCCACATTTTTTTTGGGTTTTTGAAGTTGTTACAGATTTCCTTCTTTGTAAAATTGTTTCTAGTCATACTTATTTTTCTGTTAGTCCTATTCCTATATTTCTTATATATTAATTCATTTTCTTTATTTGTTGTATCTTTTAAAAATATCTTTAATAGTTCTTTCTTTTTATTACACATTGTTAATAATTTTTCAGTAATCCAGCTACTTTCCGATTTTTTATTTATACATATTTTTGACTTATGTGTACAGTTATTATAGACTGACTGGAAGTTGCTCATTATAAGATCAATTAGTTCATCCGGGTCGCTGCATTGAAATGCCGGGCTCCAGTCAATTTGGCTGAGTTCTATTTTAAGTTTGTCATTGTTCAATTTATTTACTACTTTGTACTTACTTACGTTAGCAGCGCTGATAAGAGCGAGCCCCGTTATGTAATGGTCGGCCGGCGCATCTCGCACAACAGCTGATCGCACGGAATGCGCCGACGCACCTGGTATGCATGCGTCCCGAATGAATAAATGATCTATACACGATTTGGATGTCCCATTTACATTTGACTCAACTCTTGTATAATTTGTGATACAACATTCAAAGCCAAGTTCATTTAGGTTATTTAGGTATAAACTTACAATGCTGTTTGTGCACGAAATGTCAATGTTCATATCGCCTACTAATATGCAGTCCGATTGGGTAGGATATTTTGATAGCAATTGCGACAGTTCGCTGATAAAGCTAGCCTTATTTAGGTTCGGTGGTCTATAAATCGAACACAGTTTTATATTATAACACTTAGAGATTTTCACGTCACCACACATGCACTCAAAACTCACTGTAGTCACGGGGGTTTTAGTGAAGGAAATACTTTTATGAGCGTAGATGATAATGCCGCCTCCTTTTCTTCGGGATCGTAACTCTGTGTGCATAACATAGTCTTGTATTTCGAACAAACTCGCCATTGTATCGGTGATGTTAGCCTCTGTTATTATTATTAAATGTATTATTTGTGGGCTTCTTGCAACGATATATTCTAACTGAGTGTGGTTTTTTATTATTGAGCGGATGTTGACATGTAATATAATTAGTTTATTTTGTGCATACGGTATGCTACTGATGAAGTCTGTCCAGGAGTCGTGCAAGGTCTCTATTGCAGTGTTCTCAAGTGGATCCATTCTATTTTGCATGAATAATAGTTGGCATGTTGACATTCACTTAGTTATATTGTGTGATGTGGTTCTAAAAGATAGATATTTGGTACATACCTATGTTTGTTGCAGCTCCTTACTAATTCGATCGATGTCTTTTTCCGCCCTAATATAGTATACCTTTTTGTCGCCCTGTTTTTTGCGCACCATGATCTGTCCGTTCCTGTACCACACGTATTGGCAAAGCGATTTGTCTCTCAGGTTTGCCTTAGCTTTCCATAGTAGGTAGGACGTTGTAGGTGTCAGTGACTCGCGTAGATAAACCTTCCGATCACCTTCTCCTCCAATGTCCCGAGCGGTTATTTCTGCGGATTTGGCTGCGTCGCACCAGTAGTCGCGCTTCCCCTCGCGCAAGGTAACCATGATGGGCGCGTCCACTCTGGCGCGCTCGGCTTGCGCGGAGCCGGAGCGAACGGGCTTCTTTTTTCTGACGACTCTGATCACGTCGCTGGGGTCTTGGTTCAGGAGCTGGCTTACTGATGTCGCTATTTTCTTAACGTCCTCATTCTCTTGTTCAGCGACCCCACAGATCTCGATGTCGTTGCACATCTGCGCCTGCTCACTTTTATACAGTTTTTGTTCAAGCACTTCATTTTTTAATATTAGGTTTTTGCATGTGTTAGTCATATCTTTATACTGGTTTTCCATGATTTTAAATCTGGTTTCGTGGTCAGCCAGTTTAATTTCAAATTCGTCTATTTTTCCCGAATAGAATTCGAGGGTAGCTTTAAGTTCTTGTTCAATAATTGTTTTAACGGTATGGCGTAGCTGCCGGATTTCTTGCCGCATTTCTAACAGGACGTTGTCTGCTTCGATTTGTGGTTCAGCCTCGGAGTCGTCTTCGTCGCGATCTGGTAGAATAACCGATATTCGTTTTTTGGAACCACCTTTTATCGGAATACACTTGGGGCATTTCCAATCGATTGAATCCGTTACAGACAATGCACTAAGTTGTTCCGTGGATAACGATGCACATGTAGCGTGCCACCACTTGTTACACTTATTGTTGTTGCACTGTACTCCGGGGGCCTTCGTATTGACAACTTTGCCACAACCACTTGCCGCACATTTAACCATGTTTACTACTAATTTGCGCACGCGCACTCACGGGTCATCTAGTGTCACGACCTGCCGTTAGCGCGCTCGAGACGAGACTCGAACTAAATAAGTATGTAGGGTTGTTCTTGCTCACGTCTCCTGAATCACCCATAATTGTTTGTTGTTTATGCAGTTATTATTTTTCTCTACGATACTATTGTACTCAACTATGTCAAGTTTTGGTGTTGACTCACGGTTACTTGTGCATCTCCTCATTGTGCAATTATAACTAAAATAATTAAACTAAATTATTCATGAAAAAATAATTATTATTGTGGAGCATTTCCCAAAATTTATTCAAATTATGTAAGTAGATGCGAAATGGGGTTGGCCGGTGAAAACTTTTGCAGAGGGCGCTGTTCCAGATTCCATACAATAAGAGAAAGAGATACAAACAATGATAGAAAGAAACAGACGATGAATGGTCCCTAACTTGTATGCAGGCATAAAGCTTTTCTTAGCCAAAAACCTTCTCTATGGCGTTAATGTACATCATTTTAATTTTAGTATATTTCAAAAACGGGTGGATTTCAATTTCGGACCATTCGAGATAAAACATAAAGTCATTTTCGCGAAAATAATTAAAAACTACTTCGCGCCATACAAATTTAGCTTTTCTAGGGACCAATTTTAAAGATGTCACTTTGACAGTTGCCAACCCCATTGAAAAATTATGCTAAATATCAATATTGCGTAAGACAAAAGGTCAATAACCAGTTTTTATTATTTTCAACTCAATAACCAGAACTGAATAACGAACGATACATCTTCCTGTCGATGCCTTTGCAGCAAATTGGGGCGATTTGTCGGAACGGTTAGCGCATTTATGACTGTCACAGCCACAGCACAGCACCAACAGCAGACGACTAAGGGGTCCGTTCAAATATGCAAAAATATAGTTTTATGTAAAGCTAACCCATCACCGCGCACCCGGTTAGTGTGCGAACAAGAACTAAACACGCGACTTGATTAAATTTTGCCCGCGCCGTAAAGTATTAATATGAGTCTTCCCGGCCATGGCAGTAAACTGCGCCCTCTAATTTGTTTACCGCGAGCAGGTGTCACGGGGCTTCCTCGTCTCAATGTTCCACTTATAGCTGTTCTTTGGAATTTCCCCTATGCCGCTTCTTGTATTAATTTAAAAGAAAACTCAAAAACTAACATTCTCCTAAGAACTCTCGGTTCAGGGTCATTCCATGAAAATGTAACGTAAGTTACCATTTCATTGTTTTTGTTATTTGTTTATGATGTATGTGCATGAGATAATTTTATGGAAAGTACTACTTTAATTCCGAGATGTACGAGTATTGGCACTAAAATGAGCAGCATTAAAGAAACACGCGAGTAGGTAATTGTGACTTACACTTACAGGGAGTAACTCTGGCGTGGTATTGTCAAAAGTTCAGGTCCTCGCAAAAAAATTGATGACAATAAATTATTAATTATTATTCTGTACCAGTAATTTTTTTTTTAACATGTGCCCAAATCGTTAACTTTTCCATTGTTTATAGAAAAGTAGCCCGTTTCCCTAAATCTGTTTGACCCTTATACTTATACGCTGTAAACTAAAAAGATTGCCTGTTTTTGATTTATTTGCAAAATTATCGCATCGCTTACAGTAATAAGGGTGTGAGTTGCACCACGCATACGGACTATTACGGACGGACTGATCAACATTAAATATGGCGGCGCTGCTGTCATCCCATAGAATACTGTCAAACTTTTCATACAAGAAAATTTAAGAGATATATATATACCGTGTGTTTCCTGTAATACGAGCAATAAATTAAAACGTAGATTATACTCCTAAAACCAGACACCTTTTGTTCAGCGACTCTTAAAAGTAACGTATGGTTTGATTTTTAGTACACTTTAAAATTTATTCGAACACGCAATGTATTTCGAAATTGATTACATTTGTACGGTGACAAGACTGACAAGCAATGTTAATTGGACGGATTTTAACCTACATTGAAAATACTATTTAGTTTGTATGAAGAAGAGACTTTTATTTATTTTTTTAAGTAAAAGTTGAACAAAAGTTTTATTGTTTGACGAGTAGAATCTACGTTTTAATTTATTGCTCTTATTACAGGAAACAACCTGTATATACATTTGTAGACCCACGCTCCTATTACTGCCCGAAACTTTATTTCGTCAAAAGTTGTCTAATGAGCTCAAACTTTAAATATAGCATACTATTGAAATGATGATTATATTAAATTTATTATTTCATTATCGGTCAACAGGCAGTGCACAGTAATTGTAATTGATATTAGAATTACAATTACATAAATTCAAGTAAAGAAGCGGTAAAAATATACAAAAAAAAAAGAAAAAAAAAATATTTAAGGGTTCCCATACAAAAGATATATTTTTATAGATAATACGGTACGGAACCCTTCGTGCGCGAGTCCGACTCGCACTTGGTTGTTTTTTTAGTTATTGTTGTTATAGCAGCTACAGAAATACATCATCTGTGAAAACTTCAACTGTCTAACTATAACATTTCATGAGATACAGCTTGGCGACAGACGGACAGCGCAGTCGTAATAGGGTCCCGTTTTTACCCTTTGAGTACGAACCCTAAAAATACTTAACCATACTTAACTCAAAACTTTGTCACAAACATATATGTAGATAAATGATGTATATGTAGACAGTTAAATACAATGTCGTGTTATTTAAAAACAGGCAAAAGAAAGGAAAACAACGTACGTACATAAAAGCCCCAGGCCGGGACTCAGGTGTTTTCAAGTCTGGCCTCCATTTCTCAAAGTGAATCCACGGCGCGGGCCGTATTTTATAATGACACGGGGAGTTTGTGCTACAGCAACGAATGCTGCCCACTAAAGGATTAAAGGACATGGATGTTACTATTTTTTCCTTGCTACGGCTTGTCGAGCTATTAGACTACAATGTCTGAAGGTAAATAATCATATTATTTTCGAAGTTTTCATTTCGATAGTGCTTGTTGCTATGCCTACTTAAATAAAGACATATTTGACTTGACTTGACATATTTTAAGTTTAGAGATATACTTTTAGATAAATTAGTACCACGGCGGCTTTCCAGAGCATATTCAGAAAGTTAATAATTTTAAACAAAAAAAGAACCGACTTCACTTAGGATCGGCTTTTCCAAGTGAAAATACCCAAGTTGCTGTAAAAAAAATACTGAAATCACTATAGGTATGCTTATAATAGTTACAGAGTTCTCCAGGATCCCATCATCAGATCCGGACCTGGTGACAATAGGACCAACTGTAAAGTATAGGCTTTCAAACAAAAAAAAATCCAAATCGGTCCAGCCGTCTTCGAATAATCGTTGAACATACTTAAACTAATAGCAAAAAAAACAAGCAAAGATCCCGACGAATTGAGAACCTCCTCCTTCAAATTGTTGAAGTCGGTTGAAAAGCCTATTTTTCTGATAGAACTCATAGCCTAAAAGGTACTACCCACCCTAACATTAACCTGTGAGATAACATCATTAGGTACTTGTATACACTTTAAGTTGTTAACAAATTATCCATAGGAGAAACAGCTTTTGTTTTATAAATTAATGTAAGCACCCATTAATCCCAATATACTTCAATGTGTTATTTTAAGACGTTTCCTATGAGTACTAATTTACTAAATGAACTATTAAATACGTATCGCAGTTGCTTTAGGAAATGACGTAACTACTGAATTTGTTAAATGGAATATTATTCACATTATTCAGCCTAAATAAACATTAACAACCACGACGTACCGAAATTGCATACCGATATATTGTATTATAGTAATATGAATATAATACCGGTATACTGTTCCTAGCTAAATAATACCACATGTAGGATTTAGACGCATGTTACAGGTAAAACCTGAAATAGAACGCCATAAGTTAGTTCCGTTTCGTCAATTTTGGAACGAAACACTAAACATTTTATTATGTTGTAAAATTGTAGCAATGCTACACTGTGTTTGATTGCAAATAAATGCGTCAGTATTTCATGTATACGAAAATGCACAATGCCAAATATTTTATTATTTATTTAAGATCTTTGCCTACTCGCTCACTGTGTATGTTCGGAGTTCGCACACATACCTATTGTATTGCTCCTTAGACGCGAACGAATCAACTAACCCGTTAACACCCATCCACGCAAATAACCCATTCGTTATTCTGAGACATGACCATGATTTATAAATACATTACTCCCTTTGAAACATGTATTATTTCTAGCTAAGTGTTTTATTAAAATTGGCATTGACAATTTACTAATGTGACCTTGCATGCGCCCTCATCTCTGGGTTATTATTTAACCTCGACCTTCGGAAAAAATGTGAAGTTGTCTGCTTGCTCCATATCAGCACAAAACCACTTAGACGCCTATTGAGGTAATGAAGCTAATTGCGTATACTACACGACTTGTTTAAAAAATCCCGGCGAACCTAATTAATGCTGTTTCACGAGAGCACCTGATGCCAGTGCTTAATTTATAATTAGAGCGTAGTGCACGGCGTAATAACGAGGATGTTTGTTATCACATGTTGGTAGTTCTAGACAATACATCGCCGTAGGGCGCGAGATAAATGGATAGAACTGTAGTGGTCGAGAACATGATGCGAGTTACGGGGATGAGCGACACTCGTCGGCAAAACGCAATGCCTACGAGGCCTTTTAATTTGCCACTTTTTGCATGCTGTTTGTGTTTCTAAATGATAAATTAGTTCAATGTTTCTATGTATGTAACTTTTTACTTTGCGTATTGCAACAAATTGTAGTGTATAGATATTAAACCTAAATACCTGTGTAAATATAATTAATGTAAGTTCAAGAAGGGTCATACATCTGCAGCAGCACACCGCAACCATAACTTGGTACACTCGCCGTATAAAATATTCAGCAGCAAATATACGCTCGCGATTATTACACACAAGCAATTTTATGGCGATTCCTCTTTGTTTACCTTGCAATATTGTTACTAAGCTTTAGGCAACGTCAGTTTTATGCATAGTGTGTAAATCTAATACCGGCGAATCTCTTAACGGTGATTAGTATAGGAAATAATAAATGTAATTAGATAACTTTTACTTAGAATTGCAATTATACCATAAGTTTTGAGACGACGATAAAATCAAGTAATGATAATTAAATAAATAATTATCGAATTGCTTCATATTATTTTTCGTCTTATTTTGCTTCATATTATTGATCAAAGATCAATGCCCATAACTTCTACAAATAGTCTGTCCGACAGTTTTACACTTGGAATTGGGCAGTTGGGCACCTTTCCTCGAAAATGAGGAAAAAAAATTCCTTCGTATGAAAATATCCTCCCTAACGCAATACAGGCATGGTAATTCAGCATAGAACTCGATTTATTTCTCAATATTTTGGTGTATAATTTAATATTTCATCCATTACAGTTTTATTATACTTCCGTTGCTTTCTCTCTACTAAACGTAAAATTTTAGGCGTCGTGCCTTCACCCCCTAAATACCAAAGTATTAAACGACTAGAATGATAAACATAGAAGGCCATTTTAAATAAATTCAATATATTTTAACTACTTATAGCATGGTTGTTAATTTGAAATATTTATATAATCGTATTACATTTTAGTAACTGAACTGTTTGAGTTTACATTCGTCTCAAAACTTATGAACCCACGAGGTAATTTTATCCATACAAAATAATTCGGCCTGCAATGTAATGCAAACATACTCGCGTTAAACGCTCGTTGACAGTTACGTTCAATACCATGTTTACAGTACATTGCTGCTGTTAAAATTTTCAAAAATTAATTACTTGGTCACACTTCAGTGGAACTTAAAAAAACATCTTAATTAATGATTACACTAATGAGTTCTATGTCTGGTGTAATTTACCGCCCGTATTAGATTTACACACTGTATATTATTATTGCGGACACGCAACTAAAGACGTTTTTGGCACAGATTCTCAAAAAGTGATACTTTTAGTAGGAACTGTTTAGCTTGCGGAAAGTTTGATTTAACGCACTAAATGCTTTTTGCTTTTTCAGCATTTAAATTGCAATTACTTGTGAGTAAAAGTTGTTTTTTAAAAGTACTATTAAAATTAATAATTTTCTTACCTACATGAAAATAATCATTTGTAACATAGCTATACGGAGATATTATTTATTTAAAAAATAGAGATATAGGTGTGGTAGGAATGTAGTACCTACTAGGTACTGACGCAAGCAATAGGAATTTACCTTACTGACATGTTTTCGCAGCTGTATTATTAAAACACATCGTTCCCTACTCACGCAGAATAGTACATTACGTACCTAGGGCGGTAAAGTAAAGAAGGGCCCAGATCGCTGGCATTTGTGGCCCGAACCGAAGGTAAGGGCCATAAACAAGCGATCTGAGGCCTTCTTTATTACCGCCCGTAGTGCGTACATAATTTTACGTTTTCTCCTGGGTGTAAAGTGAGATTTGCCTCTGCGCCCTAGGGCGGTAAATTTCACTTAGCGCCCAGAGTGACGTAAATACCATTACTTCACAAATCCCAAGATAGATTGGAAGTTGGTGTGGAAATAGTTAAAAACTCTCATAGAATTTTTCACCCCGGTCTATCATCGTCTAAGTAAGACGAAGAAAAAAGAAGAATTCAATCATAATAATAAGTAATTAGATCGACACAAAATTCAGGTCAATGAATATAATTAGGTATTTAAAAAAAGTTAAAAGTTTTCACCAGGGTTTTCAACCAAAACGTTAGCCTGTAAAGTCACAAAATGAAATACTTTAGTAACCATTGTTGGGGAGGTCGAGCGAAATGAGAGTGCACTTAATGAGACCCTTTGAGGCAAATACCAACTTAGATAATGAGAATTTTCACCGGGAGAACTCGGGATTTGTAATTTGAACTTGAAACCCTTAACTTTAACATTGAACTTTGTTTAAAATTAATGAGCCATAAGGAAATCAAATTGCTGCAGCGTAAGTACTGTTGTTTAACAATAATATTTTAATTGGCGTATATAATAATGTAGTAGCTACTGAATTTAATTAAATACGTATCTCGTGTTTATATTTTATAATAAAACGATTTACGGACACCGAATGTAAGTTGTTATTTGGCGTCCATTTTATTATTAATACCTACGTATCTACATGCCGCTATTGCACACTTACCATTTGGATCTACATACCTACTTGAATAAGATAAAGGTAATATTTTTATTCATTAAATATCAGTCAATTTATATTAAAACATACTAGTTGTTCCTGCTTATAATATATCATATGATTTTAGAACTGTTTTTGTATATATGAAAACAAACTGCGTATTACTTATCTTGCTCATCCGTAAAAATATACTGTCAAACGTCAGCCTGTAGTACCGTACCTTCGTAGCCAGAGAGTTTAACATATTGCACAGGATCCCTGATTTTGACTTGATGGTCCGAAATTTTTACGAACTGCCTAAACTAAAAATATGTATCGTGGTGCACTCTAACCATGGTCAAAAATTCACATCTGTATCTCGATGCGCACAATTTGTTTAACTTTTGTACTAAGTTAAAGTTAAAACCTACGGCGCACCAAAACAAGACATTTTATAAAAGAGCCCCCGGCTGAGTATGCGATTGATCGGATTAGATACATACGAGTACACCTGGCATAGCAAAAAAGAATTTCATCGCGATGTTTATGTTTTATGCATCGCTTTAGCGCACTTATCCCACCTCCCACCCGGCGAGCTCGCGGGCGCGGGCGCGGGCGCGGGCAGGCGGCACTCCATTACTAGTAACACGCGGCAACGCGTGGCCGCAACCTACCTGTAAGTACCCCCTAGTGCCGCGTGAATATGTCACATGCCCAGCAACACCCCACTTTCCTTCTGTGTGTAAGTAGGGTTGTAACACACGGCCACTATTTATGTTGCACGTGTGTAAACTTGAGTGAAGTTGCCATAATCGAGTTCAAGAGTTACTATTATCCTTAATGAAGGGAGCTACATACTAATTATTTTTATGAGGGAAAATATAAGTCACTTAGTAATTAATACTGATTGCACATCAAAAATACATCATACACTGTAAATCAAACGGAGATCAGATGGTCTATTACACGATCAACGAAGTCAGCAGGAATATGTGATGCGCTCTTATGGCCCTAGAAACAAAATTGTGTCAGATTGTTGCTGAAGCCTTCTTAGAGGGAATACCATTGCAGGTGACTGGTACTTATTAGCCCTAAATTTATTAATTTATGAGCAAGTCAATCATAACCCTCAATTAAAACTTAAATACACAAAAACATTTTGATACATTTTTCGCAGTTGCGTATATATTCTAGTAGGTATGTAACAGACAAAGTTGCAACACTACTTTTCAAACAACTAATGAACAGCTAAAATCTCTTACTGACTTTAAATACGACTTCACTATCTACCAACTTTTAAAAACCTAATAAACCCTAAGTTATAGTTATAGTACGGTACGGTATTATATTAGGAATTTATAATCTGTCAATTGTTGTTATAAGCAGAAACGTCTGCAAACGATATTTCAATTTTATAATTGAAAGGAAAAATGGAAAAATTCACCGCGTCGAGCAAGACTCGAACTTGCGACCTCTCGGAACACCGGTCCGATCGCACTGCCAACTGTGCTATGTGTGTGTTCGACGCGGTGAATTTTTCCATTTTTCCTTTCAATTATAAAATTATAATCTGTCAGTTTGAAATATGACTTAACTCTCTACAAACTTAAAAAAAAAACGTTATCCTCCTTATTTAACTTATGTATTTATTTACTCAATTATTTCCCCGACAGAAATCAAAATAACCTACATCACTAGTGGCGATGACTGCGTACTAAACTCTTTTACCCTCAGAGTGAAAATTAGTTTCGCAATATTCCTTCATCATTCGCCGTTACACGTAAAAGTGGCATTGAAATCGCCAACCCATTCAATATTCAAACTATCCTGGAGCCGCGCGGCTACAGAATTCAAGCAGAAAGGGGCCGGGGCTGTAATATTAATGGTACCGCCTAAGGTATGCTCGGATTTTACTCATTAGGGGTATTATGTGGACGGTTTCAAAATGATAAATGACTATAGGACGCTAAAATGAGTAAGGCGACTTGTACCCTGTGTTTGTTAATGTTTTACAACGGCTTCGTATGGCCAACATGCCCCGGGGTAAAGGATCATTTGTATAATTATTAATACCCTCACTATTTACACAGAGTGTGTCAAGTTTACTAACGAGCAGCGATCTTTTTATTACATAAATAACCATGTTAAATAAATGTTTTAGCTGAGCTCAATTTTGTTTCATCATTCTGGGAAGGTTCGAAAGGCACTTTAAATAGATTTGGTTTTTCTGTGACGATATTATAAATCAAAGCCAACTTTTATATGTAGCCAAAATACTGATTGCGTTCCTGAGAACTTAAGGCTTACGGACAAAAAAATACAGTAATAAAAAGATGACTGTCAAGAAAACTTATCAAAGAGAAAATTCGATTGCCAATAGGTAATTACAGGATATGACTTAATATAATATTTAACATTTTCGTGAAAACGCTTAACTGTAAGTGTATTTTAAACGAAATGTTTTGGAGGAGCTACCAATTGATAGATATTAAAGTGTAGGTATCTATAGCACCGATTATTACATCCATTACCAGAGAATCTAAATTAAACGCAATTTTCAACGTAAGGTCTCATAAACTGCGATAGGTATAAATTATTATCGAGAGCCCTCCTGTAATTATTTTACTTCTAATATGATATCATGTGTTAGTCCAATATTGACCGCGCCCGACTAGCCAGCCGGTAAACATTAATAACCAAGGGCGTTACGCCACCAAGCATGCAATCTGCTATTTAATTAAAATAACTAAACGCTCAAACATGTCAAACCAACATTAATTCCACCTAGCTAATGCGCGGTATTTGGAGACGATTTATAGAATTTGTGCTGAAAGGCTCGCGGACGATAAGCTGAGTCCGGGAGCATGATTCCTATTGAACGAATACTCGCCGAGATGTAGCAAGTCGAAGGCGAAGGTCAAGGTAAGCTTAAAACACGCTCTCGGGTTACAAATTTTGAGGTCTGTTAGATTGGTTAGTCTTACTAGCTCCCTTGCACATGCAACAGATGAGCATAACAGCGGCCAGTGCTTTCCGTCGCCATCCACTGATTAGGAGCACTTTGCAAAATGGCGGCTTCAACTTTATTCTTCAGTCATTTTGTATTACATTACCTAATTACTTACTAAAATCGAAGAACTATACAAATGACCCACTTTGCCTAAACTCATCAAAAATAACCCATTATGAAATAATTGTTTACCTTTTTTACTTAATCTATGCTAAAGTAAATACTTATCTTTCAAAATAAATATTAGACGGGACGTTACTTTGTATAAATAAAATGTAAGTTTTATGTTAGAATAAAAACAACACAACCACAACAAAAATAAACTAACAGTGAATCACAACTAAAATAATTCTATAAATGGCATGTTACCTGTACGCTGTAGGTGATTCTGATATGAAACGAATCTTACTAATTAAAATGTAGTTGTCACTGATGTCAATGATTCATAATACACTGTATTTTTTTATTTATTTTAATTGCAAGGGTGTATTCCTGAGTATGAATTAAGTTTTTCAAAGACATCAGTGTCCTAATTAGCTACAGTTCTAAAATAATCGATAGTCAATGTTTGCCTTTCGGATTGCGTAAACCTACATAAATTGTTTTTGTACTCTGAGATACCGCAATAAATGATTCACTTGTGTGTTACGTCAATAAAATAAGCTTCTTTTGTACCTATCTCAGAGAATTGTTGTTCGAAATTACATTAACATGTTATAATTTTTAATTATTTGGTTGAGTTAATCATAAAACCCTAATATCCTAGTTACATTTGCTACCGATATAACAATTATTCTAAACTAATAATGCCAATTCGTTTTCTTAATTGTACCTAACCATATGCTGAAGTTAAAGGAAATAAAAAAAACCCGGTGTAGGAGTGTATATACGCTCGAGAGCAAAAGTTTCGGGTCACTAGCATTTTCTTGAATATCTCAAAAGATATTAATTTTAAAGATATTCAGGAAAATGCTAGTGAGCCGAAACTTTTGCTCTCGCGATGTACCTAACCTACAGCATTTAGTTGTGCAGCATCCTCGCGTCGGGAACATACTCCTAACTCGCTAAATCCCCTGGCAAACTACAGCGGCGTTCTCTGTCGCAGCAACGAGTATGTGAATAATACAGAGGGATGAAAGTTTACAAAGGGTTTTAAATCTGCTTCTCTCGAGTCAAAGATCTTACGGATAAGGGACTTTTGTAAGGGACATGGCAAAATAACAAAGATATCATATTTATTATTGCAAATAAAGGAAATATCTTACGACGATCTGGGATTTCATGTTAATTTAAATATCAAAAGTATGCGCTGTATGAGTATATTCGTAACGATTTTGATAATTTAAACTCATTATTTTAGGGAAAAATCATACTTTTCTACTAAATATTAATTAGTGAAATAGAAACAATAAAAGTAAAATTTAAGATTTTACAATTTTACCACAAACAGGAAACAGGAGGGCTATTCGACTGTGCATAAATGACAGTGTCATGCAATAGCACCACAACACCTCCGCGATATCTCACTTTTGAGTGACGCAAAGCTTCACTAAAGTGAGATAGGTACTTATGTCAAAATCACAGATCAGCAATGCGCATGTGCGAGCGCTGTTAGGACTAGATACGTTGTTGGACCTAAGATGCTTGTATCACTCTTGCGCTTTGCGCCCCGTTAGCGCCAGTAGTAGTAGTAGCAAACTCTAGGAGGAAGAAGATTGATGTAAATATGTAAGGTAGTATTTTTTAAGGTGTCGGAAGATTTCAATTCAATTCAATTCATTTATTCATCAACCAACGTGGGTCATTCATTATAAATAGGTACATAAAATAATTAAAATAACAATTCAAATAACATAATAACTTAATTCCAATTAAATATTAAAAATAATAAACACATTAATTGACATTAAAATTAATCTAACAGTCCTAATATTAATAATAAGTAAAATTAATAAATAAGTAATAATTGACAACACAGAACTTATTTACATGTCATTTAGGGATTCGATGTCAGCACATGAATCATATGACAATGGTTCAGGTACTGACAGTCGAATCTCTCCGCTAATGCCCTCAGGATGCGGCTGGAGCTAGCCCGAACCCTGCGCACCAGGGATGTACAGCGTTTCCTCATGGTGGTGTAAAAACAGTCCACCCTGGCCTCCGCAAACATCCCTGAGGCACTACAGAAAAGGGGTAACCCCATCAGCATCCTGAAAGCATTGTTATACTGTATACGAAGAGCGTTGTACTGTTTTTGCGTATAGTGAGCCCACAGACTAGCAGTGTAGAAGGTAGTGCAAAATGCCCTAAAGAGCGTTATTTTTACCTCTGGGGAGCAACTAGCAAATCTGCGGGCCACCATGTTCGCTCTAACAGACAACGCTCTCCGCTCTCTTTCAATGTCATCATCATCTTTCAAGTCAAAGGTTACCACATGCCCAAGGTATTTAAATCGATCGACCCTTTTCAGTGGAGTTCCATATAGTTTAATTGGTGATACAGACAGTAGCTTTTTTCCTTTGGCTTGAAAGACCATGCATTCGCTTTTTTTGACATTGTATGTCAAACCGTGACTGAGTGCGTAGTTTTCGCAAATGTTTAATAATTTAGACAATCCGCAGGGAGAGGCACTCAGCAGCACCATATCATCCGCATAACTGATATTATTAATATATATACCGACATGTTAAAAAATTCGTACTATACCGTTCCAACTTTCTAAGACAAACGGTCACTGACATAATCCGCTGATAAACAGACGGACATGGACGAAACTAAAAGGGCTCCCTTTATTACCAGTTAGGCTTCGGAACCCCAAAAATACAAATCAGAAAAAAACCACACACGGCTTAATTAACGGAACCAAAATAAACTTACATAAATAAGACTCTCCTATACCTTTCATCGTAATGACTTATTGTTATTATAACTGCAGCACAGACGTGTATAATGTACTCAACTAAATAGCGCAATAATTCATGTGTTGTATAAATTATGCGCGCACAATTAGTGGGGTGGCCAAGTTGAAGCGGAGAATTCTTCGTAGGACTGAAAAGGTTTATACCAACAAGTGGTATCGTTGGAATCAGCATAAGCTACTGATTATTAAACTATCTCTTGTCACTTCATAAAGTGGTGGAATGAGTTTTTATGACGTCACAAAGATGGCGCGCGACTTAGGGTTAGATTTTGTCGATTATTTCAAAAAATATTTAGTCAATTTAAGCAACCGAGGTGTCATATGATTGATATTTTCATGCTTAATAAAATATGTAAATCTACCTTCAACCAAAAAGTTAAATAAAAGCCAAATTTATTTTTATTTAAATTTCTAGCACGCATTAATTTACATTATTAATTATGTTAAACTTTATTGCACAATAATAAAAAAATAAGTCCAAAAGGCGCATTTAATGCTTTAAGACATTCTGTTCCAGTCTTCCAGTCAACCATAGGGCAAACCAGAGATTTGCTATGGTGTGTGCCGTGAGATAAAAGGATTGTGTAATTATTAGTCTCATATTTAATTCCTAATTTCTAACTCTACACATTGTAAAGAAATATTTGTATATGTAGTATATGTGTATATGTAATAATCTTTACCTTTATTTAGCCTTATCATTACACATTTTATCAATAAGTAGTGTATTTTACAGTGTGTTTTTAACATACTGTTTACGCTGTTGGGGCAGCTCTTGTAAAACAGTTATCATCGAGGCCAAAAGAGCACAGCGTGCTGTCCTTAAAAATTTTTTAAAGAAACCCTTCCGGTATTCCACACTTTTACTATATAAAAAGTCCGAGGTGTTGACGGTTCGTCAATTTACCTACTCAAAATTGTTGTTGATAAGCACAAGCAAATACTTGAAACGAAGAGTGTATCGAACACAGGTTTCGTCCGTTAATACTGACCTTGCAAAACGATTTGAACCGTATATATCTACTTTTGTTTATAATTCCGTGACTAGACACTTAGACATTAAAGATAAACCCGTTTTTAAAGCCAAACAAGTCATTACAAAAGCAAAAGCAATGGCTAGCCAGCTTTACCTATGAATATACTGAAGATATTATCCAAATCAGAAAAAGTTAGACCTTCACATGTAATGTTTTTAATGGGATCTCATTCCTTGTTGTAAGTAGGGCTCCCTTTTCTCCTTCCACGTTCTTACCGTGCACATTCCCATACCTATTCTCACCCATGAACCCGTACGCATGCCCACATCCGAATGTATTAATGGGCACCTAAAACTGCCTTTATTATACTAACAACTACTATGGTCAAAAAAAGATAAAAAAATTATCAACTGGAAATGTAACTTTGCAGTTCTTTATATGGGATTGCAATGTACTCGTAAAGTTTGTAAAACCATGCAACCCGGCTGACATTGCAGTATGTTAAGATTATCAGAGGCTTTATAGCTCTAATACTAGCTGTATTCAAAATTTGGAGCTTTTGTGGATTAGCTAGAGTTAGAATTCGTATTATCTGTCATATAATAGTCAGTCAGTAACAAAACTAAGGAACTTTGACTTGCAATAATCCTTAAATTATAAGTAAGTAAAAATTAAATGATTTTGAGAATATGTTTTCCTTGTGTTATGACCTCTTTTTCACTGAAAATTCAGACTTCTAGCTACCACCAAACACCAGAATACCAAAATTTGAGGGCGTCGAAAATAGCTTGAATGGCTACGGGAAAATTATAGTACGGCCGTGAGAGAGACTAATAATTTCACAATCCTTTTATCTCACTGCACACACCATAGCAAATTTCTGTTTTGCCCTATGGTTGACTGGAACAGAATGCCTTAAAGCATTAAGTGCGCCTTTTGGACTTATTTTTTTATTACTGTGCAATAAAGTTTAACATAATTAATAATGTAAACACATATACTACATATACAAATATTTCTTTACAATGTGTAGAGTTAGAAATTAGGACTTAAATATGAGACTAATAATTACACAATCCTTTTATCTCACTGCACACACCATAGCAAATCTCTGGTTTGCCCTATGGTTGACTGGAAGACTGGAACAGAATGTCTTAAAGCATTAAATGCGCCTTTTGGACTTATTTTTTTATTATTGTGCAATAAAGTTTAACATAATTAATAATGTAAATTAATGCGTGTTAGAAATGTAAATAAAAATAAATTTGGCTTTTATTTAACTTTTTGGTTAAAGGAAGATTTACATATTTTATTAAGCATGAAAATATCAATCATATGACACCTTGTTTGCTTAAATCGACTAAATAGTTTTTGAAATAATCGACAAAATCTAACCCTAAGTCGCGCGCCATCTTTGTGACGTCATAAAAACTCATTCCACCACTTTATGAAGTGACAAGAGATATTTTCATAATCAGTAGCTCATGCTGATTCCAACGATACCACTTGTTGGTATAAACCTTTTGGGTCCTACGAACATCGAAAATAAGATAGCTCCTACGAATTGGCCTTTCCTCTAAATCATGGGAGGGGGAGTAGCAATTAAGTTGGAAACCTGTCTTATTTACTGACTCGTATAAGTGAACGTGTAGTCGGGTCAGATCTATCGCAGCAGGTAAGTGATTAATAATCGGCCTGTCGCACTTATACGGCCGTAGCTTACGGATATTGCCCACTTTCCTAATATCAGCTAAAATTTACTCAAATCACCTATTTACTTCTTTATGACAAACATTTTTTTACTTGCTTTGAATTTCTATACGCCTAGCCACAGAGTAAATAATAGTATAACAGAGAGACCTCTGTAATGTCACGTAACGTCACGAATCATGTTGTCCCTTCTTAACGCATGACAAGTTCTTTTTCGCACTTATGCAAACGTATCGGATACGTCGTGTCAAACTCAAATAGGCCTAGCACCATAGATATACCACCCATAGATCTGACACGGAACTAATAATACCAAGATAGAACGGGATGGTCTTATTACACTTTCAATAGATACGGCAGAGAGGTGCTATTATCGTTGGTCCTTGTCATAGTTTCTATTACCCTCCACGCGTTACTTCTAGCAGTGGAGGGTAACAAACAGATATAATGCGCGATTTCTTCAAGAATTTCTGTGATTGCTACGAGAAAAGCTGTTAGTTTTCCTAGAAAGTTGTGTCGGCTAAGGAAAAGATTGGTAAATTGTTCTGTTTTATGCTGTAGAAGTGATTATGGGCATCTATATATCTATCCCATACGGGGGTACACGTGTGCCAGCTCTAGTTAATGCTTGCTTTGAGCCTAGCACATGATTGACACGTCAGTATCTCATATCAATTTTTTTTTATTCGGGTAGGTTACGGCAATAAAAGGGTTCACTAATTCTGCACTCCTATCACAGAATTATACATATAGGGCAGATGCCCCGGTTTTGGCCACTTTAAGGAGAGTTTGTCTATTCAGACGTCCGTCATTTTGTGTCAATAAAGAATTATCACACTTTTTTTGTACGAAGTCAGTGAAAATATATTACTTTATTTACATGAATCTCCGCTGTTAAGATTCTGACTTTAGATCCATTTTTTTTCTTTAATGAAATGTCAGAAACGGGTCCAGGAGCCAGTTTTGGCCACTTTTTTCCATGGCCCCTGACAGCTGAATGACAACTTGTACATGACAGATGACAGTGCCATCTATACTGCCAATTTTTACTCTTATATTAACCATAAACCATAGACTTGTAAATTTGTCTATATCTTGATAAATTTGAAAATGGCCAAAACCGGCACAGTGGCCACAACCGGGGCATCTGCCCTAATTGTTTTTCATACAGAAATTTATCTTTCCTGCAAAATTTTGTCCTTCCTGCAATGTTTGACAGAACTTTGATATGATTGATATGCCTTTCGACTGTCTAGGGTTGGCAAATACGCGATTAGTTTGATTGCTGGACCTGCCCCAATCTGCCTCAATCTACCTAATCTATCAGTAATTTTAACACAAAACTAGATAAAGGGCAGATTTATTACTTAATTTGCCCAATATAACTGCGTCTTTATTTTAGAAAAAACTACTAATTAAATATTTTATCTTATTAATGGTCATGCCGCAAATAAACGAAGAGGATTTTGACAACCCCGAAAACGTATCCGATACGTTGTGAATACGTTCTAATGCCGTGTTTGCATTTGAATTCCAAGATGGCGGATTGATTTTGGGGATAGATTTTTGGTTTTTGTTCACTAAAGTTGTTCAGTCAGAACTATTGATAGCTTGTTATGCAGTGATCTAACGAATAAGTAGTTGAGCTAATGAAAAACTAGTCTCAAAACGTGTCTTACCATGTTTTTATCATCAAATGTTAACTCCGTGGTTGATCGCCACGTGCTCTTTGTAAAATACAGCTATCACTCTACAAAAAGCAGTACACAGTCAAGCTTTGAGAGCTTTAATAACTTTTAGTACTTACCGTACACTTGTCGCCATTACTTCGACAGTGGTTGAATTGCCCCAATATGGGCAGAATGCCATTTATTTCCAAAAGGACTAACTAACTAACGTTCTAAAGCCGTAGCTGTCACTTCGTGGAGATGGACACCCTTGCTCCTATTCGCGTCTTAATATAGCCTGACCAGTGCCTATTTGGACCTGAGATAATGACGCTGCAAACAGCATGTAATGTGACAATAATATACATACATTGAGTTATAATATAATCATTGTATACATAGGTTATATTCGGGACAGTGTGTATTGGCTTTATGACGTTTGCTGAATATGATAACACTACGGTTTATTGTTTTGTTTTTGCAAAATAGTGAGCAGGGTTCTAAGGCTTGGATATTAGTCAATCCTTCGTCCTTTTTCTATTTACAATAAGTTTTCTGACATCGTTTTAGATGGTTTTCGGCATATTAATTTATCTACTTTTATATTCACGAAATAGGTATTTCGTCATGATGTAAGTTTGTTTACTTCGAAGACATTCGATGACTTCTAACGTCTGTTGTCAAAGAGTATGTCTTGCCATTAAAATAAATAAGTACCACCAAAAATCTGCAACATGGCCAGACTCTGGTCGGGCTTTAAGTATCACTATACAGGTATATTCACGAAAGTTGGCGCGAGATTTCTACTGAGTGACAGCCATTTTAATAGAAATTCTGTCAAATCTCGCGCCAACTCTCGTGAATAGACCTGTACCTTGTGCAATCTAAGAAGCGGTTTTTGACACCTGTCATCTCAGTACATTTTATAGCCTAAAATCGATTATAGGTTATAAAATGTACTGAGATGACAGGTGTCAAAAACCGCTTCTTAGATTGCACAAAGTATACATAGTTTAAAACAAAGTCATTTCTGTCTGTCCCTATGTATGCTTAGATCTTTAAAACTAGGTACGCAACGCCTTAATGCCTTAATGCAACGACCCAACGCCAAATGCCTTGACCTTGCCCCCCATGGTCGAGGACCCAGTCCCGGAAGACCAAAGAAGCGATGGCTGAATGTTGTGGAGGCCGACATGAGCGAAAACGGGCTCATGAAAGAAGACGCCCAGGATCGTGCAAAGTGGAGGAAAGCGAGCAGGAAAGCGGACCCTGGCAATAGCCGGGATAACACTAGGTAGAAGAACAGAGTTTGTCCAGAAAGAAAAGTGTCGTGGTTTATATGGGAGCTAATACATTCCACGGCACTTTTATTTCCGGACTCTACTCTATTTTACGCTTGAGGATTTCGTCGACTGTACCGCAGAGGATTTAACGGGTGTAATGGTGTAACAAAAACTGATCAATGTGGCACAAGCCCGTAATAACCCGGGTTCCTTCCCACGCTAATTGACTGAAACACAACAGATACGTTATAATGCAAGTAAGTAATATACCGTCTACGGTTTTTGTTTAGGGAAAAACAAACGATAATTAATTACGGAAGATCGTTTTTTGCCAAACGATATTGTTGCCTATTGTGCCTACATACACTATCTACTAAATACAAATGCTATAGATCAAGAGTAGGTAGTAGGCAACCCTATCTCATCGAGTAGCAGAATTAGGTTTATTATGTAGGGCGATGCACGGTAAAAAGTTACGTATTTTATTTAGTACCTGGTAGCCTGAGCTATATATAGGTACCTGGAGCATTTTTTACAGTCAGCAGAATCATCATTATAAAATATATCTCATTGAGTAGTAGCAAATGAAGATTGTGCCATTCGAATGTACTAATCAACCTGGTAATTACAAAAAATAGTAACCAACCTTAAACCAAAAGCCTTTGTTATTCAGCCAAGTTTTATGTTTTAAAGTTGAAATCGACAAATACAAGTAAGACGTGCAAATGAGTTTATGGGATGGTTTGAATGCAGATTTACGCGATACAAGACACTGTTTATCAAAAAGTGCCAAAACATAGGAAGTTGCATGCCCAAAATGGGCAACTTCATGATTATACTTTTTTAAGAATTATTGAAATAATTAACCTAATAGAAGATAAAACCTCTGTCAAACAAAAGAACGCATCAACTCTTAAATAAAAAATCCTAATATTTCAGATTTGACCGTAGTACAGTCACCGGCAATAGTATCTTCCTACACGAAGGCCGCAAAAATATGTGACACGCTCTTATCTGTAGGGTCATAAGAGCGTGTCACATGTTTTTGCGGCCTTCATGTAGGAAGATACTTTTGCTGGTGACTGTACCTCATTTTATTTTGGCACTTCTTGTTAAACACTATCGAATATGCCACGTGCCCACTTGCTAGTCGTTGAAGTAATTTTTGTCAAAAATAGGGTAATTTTTTGCATACTGAACAAAATGCTCCAACTATTGCTCAGGCTACCAGGTACTAAAATACATAACATTTGTATAGTGGGTCCACGAGTACAAATTTTTTAGACCCCATAGACCCACCGCTTGAGAATGGTATTAATTTGCTAGTATTTAAAGACACAAAAAAATATAACCAAAACCTAGGTACCTATCCTATTTAAAAAAAAATAGTAATTAGAGGCGTAATTTATGTAAGGAATGACTCGAGGGCCCACGGAAACTGCCGAATTGGAGTAGTAGGTCATAGAGTGAGACCACGGTAACATTTGATCGTGCATCACCCTACATAAGCCGAATTCTGGTACTCGATGAGGTAAGGTTGCCTACGGCCTACTCTTGATGTACTAGTTATAATACCGATACTTAATACCTATTTACCTAGTTCTTGTAGGTGGAAGTAGTTCTTTTTATATGCCTCAGTTACAGTGCCACCAAAAAGAGTACCTAGAAATTAATTTTATTATGGTGTAGATTCTAATTCGCTCTTATGGTTTAAAAGCTATCTGCATGGACGTACGCAGTCAGTTAAGATTTGTAAAGAAGATGGCGCGCTATTAGTGTCGAATGCTAGACAGATAACTCGTGGTGTTCCTCAAGGCTCGATTCTTGGTCCTTTACTTTATATTATATATAGTGCTGACATAACCAAGGTTATTAAGCACTGTAAATATCATTTGTATGCAGATGATGTTCAAATGTATTACTCAGCTCGCCCTTATGATTTTACCGAATCAATCCAGAAAATAAACGAGGATCTCAGTAACATATCTTGCTGGGCGGAAAGAAACTGTCTAGTATTGAACCCTCTCAAATCAAAATATATGATTATGGGTACAAAATTACAGGTCTCTCGAATCATAGACTGTGATCCGCAAATAAATATCCAAGGATCATCTATTGAAAGGGTTGTAGAGGCTAGAAACCTAGGAATAATCATGGATAGTCAATTGAGGTTTGAGAAGCACGTTGGAGAGTTATTGAGGTCATGTTTTTACAGACTAGAGACTTTGTACCGGATAAGGAACCTTTTAAGTGAAAAAGTCCGTATAATTGTATGTGAATCGCTGGTTCTCTCAAAGCTAAATTATTGCGATGTAGTTTACAGTCCACGTTTGCAACACAAAACTCGTCGCCTAATACAGCGAGTACAAAATGCATGTTATAGGTTTTGTTACTCTATCCCTCTGAGAAGCTACATTACGCCATATTTAAATAAATCGTCCATGCTTAACATGTCTTCACGTCGACATCTACACCTTGCCTGTCTCCTTTTTGGCGTTCTAAGCACAAATTCATCTGAATACCTATTTTCTAAAATAAATGCATCAACATTATTTCATAACCGGTATGGCACTAGGTCTACTCGGCGGTGTCTATTAGAAATGCACCATCATAGGACGGCTGCTTTCACTGGATGCTTCCGATATCTCGCAACCAAATGCTGGAATGATTTCCCTCCACCTGTAAGGCAGCTCAAGACTAAATTATCCTTTAAATATCATTTAAAAAAATTACTTTTGGAAAAACAAAAAATAGGGATACCACACGGTTATTTGGTTGCGGATTACAGAATCTAAAATCTGGCTTAGACACTTTTGTTTCATACTTTTATGTTGATATGTTTATTTCTTTTTTGTAACTATTTTTACTATTAATATTATGATACGTATTATACTACACGTACACGCACAGTCACACTTCGTACATTTATTACTAATTCGTTACACGCAATGATTTTATATTCTAACTCGATGGTTACACGTTAACAAAAAAATAATTCTGTGCCCATGAATACTTTTTAAAATATATTAGCGTGACCTACGTGAGGTTTCGGCAGAATACCAGTGTTTTGCTCGAAAGGGTGAAGCGTATAGCTGAGCCGCGAACCCTTTTGTTTTGCTGCAACGCACACAATTTGTTACCTCATCTGTTGTTTATTTTTATTTATTCCTTCAATTTATTCTTTGATGTGTTAAAGTTGTATTTTCATTGTTATTGTATTGTGTGTTATTGCAGTAATCCAAATAAATGCTTTATCTTTATCTATCTATCTATCTTAAAAAGTGGCAACATCGTAGTGTCGTCTCGTTTTTTTTAGATTGATATGAAAGGGACGACACTACGATGTTGCCACTTTTTAATTTCTACTTTTTGTGGTGGCACTGTACAAAGGTACAGTCACGTCTGAAACAGGGATGCTTTTAATGTGACAAAAATATGTATCCAAGTCTCTACAATTGTCTTCGTAAATCATGTTTTTGTCACATTAAATGTATCCATATTGTGACCTGATGTACCTGTGCCTATGATTTTATAAGTGTGCACAGTGTTAAAAAAAACCGTATTACTTTATATTGTACCGTAAACCGTATACTTTCAATTTAACCTTTTGACCGCCATCGTCTGATATATGAAAAAGTGACAACGTGAATGACACCTTCATAATAAATTATGACAGAGTTCAAAATTGAAAGTTTAACTTTTAACGTACGGTGGTCAACAGGTTAATCAAGTAAAGAGGTAAATCAAGTAAAGAGGTAAATCAAAAGGGCGTTTCTACCCCGCACTTAGGTATTTTCTGAATGCAAGTTTTTGGAGAGAGCTTAAAAATGGCCTCCGATAATGTTCAAAATGATTATATCATCTTTTTTTGGACGTACTGTTTTAAAATAAGTGTATTTGATGTGATTACACATTGCACACCATATAACCTGTGTTTTTTTTAAATCATTTTCAAGAACTTTCTGCTTGTTCCCAGACTTATCCGGAGGAGCGCACCTGCCGGCGCGAGCGACCAGCGCCGGGCCTCTTCACCTCCATAAAACTTCCGGAAGCGGAGCCCCCAAACGGAGTGGCGCCCCTGCTGGATTTTCCGCGGGGGCGCATGCGACCAGTTACCTTCCTCGGCGAGGGCCCGTATGGGAGTGTAAGTATCCTTGCCATTTTTAAGATCTGACCTTCCAGCATAACTTACGTGAGATGGTACGGCGAATATCGCGTATGAAAAAAACCGGCCAAGTGCGAGTCGGACTCGTGCATGAAGGGTTCCGTACCATTATGTATAAAAACTAGCTACTGTCGAATAAATTAATATCACAAGGTCGTATCTGCCTAAGCACGTAATTTTTTTCCATAATTTTTGAACTTGCGGTTCAAAAGTTACGGGGGGAGGGGGACACAATTTATAGACTTTCGTCATCATTATTTCTAAAAATATCCACTTAATCAAAAAATGTTTAAAGAAACCTTAATGTTATTTTTAAAGACCTTATCGATTTATGTGTATCATAAAATAAATCGATAGTAATAAAATATTTTTTGACAATTACTTGCATTTATGGAGTGCCCCCCCCCCCCCCCTTAATTGATTTTTTTCAGAAATTTCACTACATAACTAAGTAGCAGCACATACAATACACTTTATGTAAAAATTCTATAATTATACGTCAGCAGACAGATAGTAGACATGACGAATCTATAAGGGTTCCGATTTTTGTTTTTTGCAAATCACTGATACACACCTATCATCCTTTGATTATTAAAGTAAGCTGTCATCCGAATCCGGTTTCGGGTTCGTGTCTTTTTTTCCTTAGTAAGGAAGGAGTTTGGACATGAATTTTTGAACAAAAAGTTTGATGTGTTGCATCCACAACACGACCAATAAAGGTCTTCAACGAATAAAATAATTGTAATATAATGAAAATAAATTATATTATGAACTATAATTGTAGTTTAGGGTAATGTAAGCCTTCATTTGGGTAATTTACAACTTTTTTTAATCAATCGTAGTATTGCATAAAAATATCATCTTCTATAGGATTCGGTTTATATTTTGTCTCTTCTTCCTTCTTCTCTTCTTTTGAAAATGATTTGATGAGTGCGTGGAAACTAGATTTGGTGGGAGCGTCTTGACTGGGTTTTTCTTGCTCGTTCTGGATCTGCGAGACGTCTTGCGTCGCGGGCGCCTCTGGCCGAGCAGCGGGGGAAGTCATGTTGTCTATATCTGGCATGGGAATTAAAGGAGTGCTTCTTTTTATGCTTTCTACACTGTCTTGCTTGCCTGAAATTATATAACAATCCCAATATCCCGCCGTTTATATGCGGATTTACGGAACCTTGTTCTCGAAGGCAGGGTTCGGAAAACAGTATTTTTGCTATTAAAAATAATAGAATTTTTCGTTCTTTTGCTTTCAATTTCATGTTAAATTAATAACCAATTAAAATATTCGGAGTATTTTGGAGTTTATTTCGGAAATTAGCTACGACCCGTGCTTAGAGGCACAATATGCGCCTGTATTTTGTGATAGAGACCAATATACTCTTAATAAACCTAACCAAATTGAGTCGAGGAATTGCCTTCAAACTAGTCAAATACTCGGCAACATAATGACAAATTAGCTTAATTTATGACATGCTTTTAAACCATATATAACATACATACATACATAAATACATACAATCACGCCTATATCCCAAAAGGGGTAGACAGAGATCACGGATTTCCATTTGCTACGATCAATGCAGCAAAACGGCTCTCCGTGAGCCACTACACACATAATTTTGATATTAAAAGAATCCATACGCAATGAGAATAAAATACCTAATGCTTATATGAACTTAGTCTAAACTTACTTGGTATCATCAACTTGTTTTTGATATTTGCAATAAAGTTGTCCATTATTATGTTTCGGTAACTAATAAAAGGTAAAATAAAAAGTTCAATTTGAATGTAGAGCTGACGATTTTGGGATTATTATTTTATGGTTTTATTTTTTCTTGAAGGCCTAATTATATGACATTTTTCTAAATTTGACATATATTTGTCACCCATATAGGTGATAGATAAATTTATAGACTTTCCAGCCAGATATTTTATAAAGAGGATTTTAACCACAGTTAATTCAAAATAAAATATGTACAGGTTGGTACAGTCGACCAAAAATGTGGTCTACCACCCTACGGTTGATGTTCTTTTCTTAGATCTTTAAACCAAGCGGAGAAGCAATTGACAGGCGTTCCCCTCTGCCAAATGAGTATGACCAGTGGTCATACTCATTGTATGAACTGACGTTTATTTGACGTGGCTATTTTGACGTTTCGCATACATTTGACGTTCCCCTCCCCCGCAAAAAACGGCAGACTTTTTCCGATAGAAATGAGAGCGGGTCTCGCATACGGTTGGTTTAATAATCAAAAAATCTTTTAAACGTCATGAGACAACAAGGTCGTGCATGTTTTAAACTCCGTTAGAAAAGTCAACCTTAGCGATCGTTAGATCTCGCAGAAACTTTTGTCAAAACTGGTAGACCACTTTCTTGGTCGGCTGTTCATATCTGGGTCGTGTTACAGAAACACTTTCTGATTAATATAGTGGTATGGTATGGTGGTAGATCTAAACATTTTTTTTTACTTTGTAAGTAAAATTAATCTTAAACTATGTAAACCTTAAACATGTCAACAGTTTCTTTGGATATAGGTACGCTATATGGGACGTCGCATTATGAAAGGTGCCCATTGTGTGAAAAATGTAATTTTCTACTTATTACACCTGAAAAATAATCATCAATATTGATGATAAAAGTAATAGTCAACATTATTGATTTTCTTTTCCTCCATGACCCCGAAATTACCCTATCCTATCATCTACGTAGTCTACATATTGTACTGGAAAACAAGTAGGTAATGTCAAACATTTCGAATATTTAAAGATCATTTAATTTTATCGAAGGATCTAATCAGAGAAGTACCTACCTAGTGAAATTAAATCTATTTTTGCTTTTCGTGCGTAAATTGGTGATCCAATACCATATGTAACAGTTACGTAAATACGACACTTGCCGTTGTTAAGCACCATTAATCGGACTAAATTGATATTTATAATCAATCATAAACTAATACTAATCGTTCTACGCAGAGCACGGCTTTTCTCGTTAATCGGGCCGTTAGAGTAATCTCGGGCCAGCTGTGACGGCGTGCACGGCGGGCAGTCTCCAATCGATACTTAAATTAAAATTAAATACAAGAGTTTAAGTAACTGTTTGGAAAGGCATTTAGTGTGTCGGCTAGTTGAGTGTATACCTATTCAATTTAAAGGGTTTGTAAGCTGAGAAGAAACATTCCCACTCCCTACTAGAGTTTGGGTAGAACTGGGCTGGAATTTAAAACCTAAGGGTTAAGCAAGATTTTTAGTGTTTCAATTTCTTATTTAAAATTAGGATAGATATCACTAATAAAATGGTCAAAAACAGTGACGTACACGCTGATCCGATTTACTTTATCTTCGAATTTACACAAATTGATGTACCTACTCGTACATACCTAGTACCTACCACCAGAAATATACATGGAATATTAAGGGATTATATTCTGACGAGGAAACGATTACTTGTATCCATGGGACACGCAGGGGACCACCGGATACCAATCGATACCAATTATGCCCTTAAAAGGTCTATTTTTCCCACCATAAGTTTTAAGAAATATTATAAGAAGATGAGTTGTAATAAGTACCCAGCCATTGATCCTTGCCCTTCAAAGTAACATTACTGAAACTCTATTCGAAAGAAATTTTCAGCATTTTGCAAATTCTTCCTAAACGCCAAATCCGTGCTACAAACGGGCTGTAATAATATGTACTTATTTCCAACAGACTGGTTTAAAAAAATTGGAAGCCATAAGTTACGTTTTTCATCCTATCGATCCAAAATTAAATGGCCCCCTGGAATGAGGTGAGCGATTAGGCGGCCACACGGCGCCGGCCACAGCTACCCGTGTAACTGTCTCGTAATATCTCTCCAAAACTAAATCCACATAAAAATATGGCACGCAGATTTGGTCTTTGGCCGATGGGGTCGAAAAGTGCTCGAGTGGAGTCCACGGACTACACGCAGAGAAATTGGTAACAAACGGAACTACTAAATCGAATAGTTAAATTATATTACAACATTTCTAGTTTGAAATACTTAAGCCTTGTTATCTTTACGAATAATTATTTAGTCTTACTAATCGTATATTTCATTATATTCTATTTTTTGTATAGTCAACTCGCGAGTCTTGCTGTCACGTTTGCAAACAGAAGTTCTCGTGTTGGTAGCCAGATATTTCTCTGCGATGATGCTCACAAGATGGACAGACGACCTTATAAAGGTCGCCGGAAGACGCTGGATGCAAGTCGCTTCCGACCGATACTTATGGACGTCCAAAGGGGAGGCCTATGTTCAGCAGTGGACGTCTTATGGCTGAGATGATGATGATGATGATGAGATTTGGTCTACCGTTAGAGAGCAGCAGGTTGCTATCAGATGTTTTAGATAAATAATTGCATTGATAGAGCGGTTAAAATCCAGACTGGTGTCAAGCGGTGACAAAGTATTTGCACTTCTATTCTGAGAAAAACACCTTTTTTATAAACGAATATTTTGATTCTAACAGATGTTAGTCACATAAATCCGAAATATTGGTGCGATTACACTTAAGTACCTTATTAGCAGACTTCTGAACCCTAGTGTTCACTCTGCACAAGGCTAAACCAATCAAAATAGTTGAATCTAATAAGTTTTAAGCGAGCTTTGCTAAAACTTATGATTAGTAGCAGTTGCTGTGAAACAATATTACGTTTTAAGTGTGCTTTAAACCACTTAATATTTATTAAGTTGGATTTTTAATGTTTGGAGTGAGCAATATATTACTTAATTAATTATATGTATATTAGTCGAGTACAAATATATGTATCCACTTTTTCACCTTACTGCGTTGTAACAAGACGATACGATGCTATTGACGATAAATGAGAAAGGCCACTGGTTTGGTTAAAACAAAATGTAATAATGTCACTCAATATGAAAAGAAAAAAAAACGTATTAAAACATAGACAATCATAGACAATAATAAGTACTTAATAAAAAAGTTAAGAAACTATACAAAAGGTTGTGCAGTCTTGTCGATTGTAGAGGTTACAACTTATTGTTTGTCGAATCGTATCTCATCACTAATTAATTCTAAATTGAATTTAGTCCACTTATCGTATCGTATCGATTGTAGGTACATAAGAGTAGGTATACGTATAAAGGATAATCGGTTATTAGCGAGCTATCTGCAAGCTTTGATAGAGATGGGATACCTCCGAGTACACTACATCTAACACCGATATCTGCCTAACTATAGGGATTATGTAATGGGCAGTTTCGTCTCCGCAAACCAGCCGCTTACCCCGTTTAACACTTACTAGTTACTACCTGCTAATCAACATTGATGCCCCGTCAGTTCAGAATTGGAAAATGCATGGAGTGGTGGGGATTTCTCGGGCGCCACTACACTTTTTTTTACATTTTCTACTGATTCCGCAACTTATGATCTATGTGATATTACCTAAACGGAACTGATAATGAAGCAAAAAATACGCATAATGAAACTATGTGACAAAGACCAAAAGTAGCATAATCAGTAGAACTACAACTTAACACTGAGGGATTATTCAGAAATTGATTCATTTATTAGGAACTTTAGGAAACACAATCCCCTCAATGAGGGCACCACTTGATGGTTGACAGTCTTAATTGTTTTGTACGAAATACTTAAATACAAAAAATAATATTTAGAATAAAGTTTTATTTATTTTTATAAAAATCACACAATTTATATGAACCCCATTAACAATACAATTTATATTTACTACACAATTACATTAATAAATTAATATTTATACATATTATAAGCGTTATTATTATAAGCGTTGGTACGAGTAGCCTGACGGTATTTAAGACGTCTGACTTTCAATCCGAAGGTCTCGGGTTCAAACCCCGGCTCGTACCAATGAGTTTTTCGGAACTTATGTACGAAATAGACTTACTTTGATATTTACCAATCGCTATTCAATGAAGGAAAACATCATGAGGAAACCTGCATACATCCACGGAGAAATTCAAAGGTGTATGTAAAGTTCCCAATCTGCTTTGGGCCAGCGTGGGGACTATAGACCGATCCCTCTCGTGTATGCGAGGAGGCCTGTGCCCAACAGTGGGACGTATATAGGCTAACATATTATAGTATCGAATAGCGTACTAGTAGTACACTAATAGCTACTAGATGGAGTAGCAGTGCAGGTGACATTTCCTCTTACATTTTTGGGTAGCTTTAGGTCGCTTTCGGGCAGATGGCGCGATTGACTTGACCTTCAAAAAGTTCTTGGGCTACGCTGCTCTTCTATATAAGTTACTCTATGGTTATGCTGTTTCCGGGAAATTTCCAAGAGCCATTTTATCGCGAAATAATGCCCTCTACATATGACTAATTTCGAACCATCACTTTTAAATACAAATCAAGTACGTTATTAAATCACGGACCAAGAGAGAAACCGGACATTACTCTTACTCTATTTCTCTAACCACAGTTGAACCAAATTACCGAGCGAAATAGTCGTTCATAGGTGACTAGTAAAAAGTAGTAAAGAACGGTCGGTTAGAAAATTGCCACATTTGACACATTGTCTGATGACGTCCTCCTCCTTAGTCAATACGAGACACAGTCCCCTAGATAACCCTCTCTTTCGGCCTCTCTTTGTGGTCGAAGAGTATACTCCAGTTTAAAATGATAACCTCATGGATTAAAAATATTTACGAATTATCAAAAATCGCAATTACAAGACAAATAATAATTTAAAAAAAAATACAAATAATAGGACTAAACATTGTGAGTTAAATATAATTTTCGTCAATCTGGGCGCTACGTGAGATTTACCGCCCTAGGGCGCAGCGGCAAATCTCACTTCACACCCAGGAGAAGACGTAAAAGTATGTACGAACCACGGACGGTAATAAGGAAGGCCTCAGATCGCTTGTTTATGGCCCTTACCTTCGGTTCGGGCCACAAATGCCAGCGATCTGAACCTTTCTTTATATTACCGCCCTAGGTACGTAATGTACTATTATAGAAGTTATCTTGTTATTATTATTGCAATCTGATTAGTAAATATTGACTAACAATGTCTACTTAAAGTAATAATAATAGTGCAATGCATTATGTTTCAAACAATACGCATTGATATTATTATACTCTATTCATCCTTACTTGTCCTATCAAGTACATAAACACTTCTCAAAGAAATTATAACACTTATCTGGGCTTATCACATAAAATGTAGTAGTATACTTAAAGATTCTCACAAATTATTGAATTCAAGTTTCAAGTTTCAAGTTTATTTGCATTCATGTTGTACAACAAAAAGGTATTGACATATTACAGTTTCAAACATGAGCCCTGCAAGGGCATGGCAATTACTTATTAACTAAATTATTATATCTAACTTAAACCTAAGAAAATTACACTGTAGCTTTAACAACATTCATATACAATATTAGATACCTCTAAGTGCCTACTAACACTATTTAAAATTTGTCCTCTAAATATTCATCAACTGAATAATAACATTTACTTATTAGCATTTCTTTCAGTCTACTTATAAATTGGTTTTCTTTGTTTTCTTTCTTTATTTGATCTGGTAGCTTATTATATATTCTTACTGACATTGATAAAGGGCCCGATGAATGGATTTCTAGACGCGAGGATGGAGGATTTAAGTTTGATTTATTTCTGAGTGCATAAGTTACCTGTACTTCTTCTCGTTTTGTATATAGTTCCGAGTATTTGCGGACAAACTTACATATTTCTAAAATGTATAGACAAGGAACGGATAGAATTTTGTGTTCTATGAAATGGGGTTTACAACTAGCAGAAATTTCTATATTTACCAGTGTACGGATGAGGTCTTTTTGCAAAATGAAGACGGAGGGGGCATCTGTACTGTTACCCCAAAGGATTATTCCATAACAGAGCCAGGAATTACCATATGCGTAATACGCTGAAAGTGCTGCTTGAAAATCGGTGTTTTTTTTTTTCTCTAAGTGCATAATTAAATCTCGACAGTTTTGTTCTGATGTTTCGAATGTGAGATTCAACCAAGTAACCACTGAAAAATATCATTTCTAGTAAAAAATTGTTCAATAATATAAGCTCCGAACTAATAATCGCCAAAATAACGGATATTAAAATGTCTAGATTGACACACGTTTATTTACACGACAAGTAAGGATGAATAGAGTGTAGGTAGTTAAAGAATACCTACTTAATCTTAATAGCCCACTGTATCTTGCGCAAGGGACGTACCTATGCCAATAAGAAAACAACTTTGTAGTTACTAAGTCGTTAATGGAGAAGTCATAATCTGTGACGGATACGGTACGAATCACCACTTTGGCCGAGCGAGATGGTTAATCTATTAATTAGATATGTGTGTCGTCTACATGGAATGGTACCACGGCGTGCGTTGTTCCGTATTCAATATTATATTCAATCAATAGAAGCGTAAGCGTCGGCCGCCAAATGGTAGCTTTTATAGTAGACTGTCACATTTATATCGTCGGAATACACCTAAACGGCTTTTGTAATATCAAATACTTTAAGTAATAAAGTATCAAAAAGGTGTTACAAAAATACCAGCAAATCGAAATTTTAGAAAAGATTTTTTTTGTATGAGTTTCATAGTCGCAATGGAACAACACTCCACATACACAAAATTATTAGTTATTTCTTCTTAAAGAAAATTACGACTTTAAACGGATTGTTAGTATATTATATTGGTAACACCTTGAATAGCCAGCTTGTTAAACACATTTGTACCTACATACTAATTAATACCGGTATGTCAGGCATCCACTCTGGCACATACCTCTAAACGCGTTGAGCACATTAGATGACAATATAGAGCACAATGCCTCTGATAACCAAACCGTCTAATATTAATTAGCATTATGTGTACTAAGATTAGTCACGCGAACTTAATGAATACGTGAGTGCTCAAGGCAGTGGCACATTTCCGCGTTTGTGAAACCCAGAACCTATAAGAGCGCGCTCGGCGCGGGAGGGCCGTGAACGCCGCCGTCGGTCCACAAAAATGCTCATAAAAATTGATTACTGACCGTAGCAAGAAAATGCAATCTGCTCGTTCCAGCATTCAGGGGGGCTCTCTCGATGTTCGCGCCGCCCCCTCACCTGCTACTGCCACACACCCCGCAACCAACGCTTTAATAGCTCGCGGCCCTTATTTTATTTTTACTATGTTACTTCGTTGCTACGCTCTTTAAATTGAAAGCTAAATTGAAAACGTAATTAGGTTGGAAGTAATTAAGTCCTACAAATATTATTGACGTTCATATATTAGGTACTTATTATTAGCAGAGGCTATAGAGATATAGACGACCACAGCCTAAGAACTTTTTGATGCTCTTGTTAATTGCGCCATCTATGTCAAAGCCACCTAAACATACCGAAAATGTAAGAGAAATGTCACCTGCACTGCTACTAGTGTACTACTAGTACGCTATTTGTTACTAGGTGGAGTAGCAGTGCAGGTGACATTTCTCTTACATTTTCGGTATCATTAGGTGGCTTTGACATAGATGGCGCAATTGACATGAGTTTCAAAAAGTTCTTAGGCTGTGGTCGTCTATATCTCTATAGTCTCTGTTATTAGTCAGATTCGTACAGTGAGACTATAATGAACAAAACTGCGCCAGTTTTATTAAAAAAGTTTGGGAGAGTCGATCTACAGCGCAGCACTTTATTCCGACTGCTGCAATTTGCTTCAATTCAATCACGGTTATTATAGTTTTATTTGAGTACTACGTTAAAGGAATGAAACATTTATATTTAGTTCTTTTTTATTTCTCGTTTGGTGTCTCATTGATTACTTAGTTTTCACTTAAAATGCAGCCAATAGAAGTTTCAAGATTTCAAGTAGGTTTTTTGGTGATGTTTCAATCGATCTAGTTTTTTGTAACGCAAATCAAAGACGGAAATTGGTATAAGTATGTAGAAGAAATAGGAGTCGGTAGATGACGCCTAAATCCTATTAATTCGTGCCTAACTCAATTTAGATTGTGTTTTTTTTTTACAAATCTGGCGTAACATTGCCTCAATGCCTTCCATTAATTTTATTGTTGAGATAGAAACAATATACTGTTACCTATAATTAATGAAGATTCAGTGTTCACTGTAGATACACAAATTATAAACATTACGAGGGAACGTATAATTGCTTCACAATTTATTCACAAGTTGAACGGGCTTTCTCCTTGGCAAAAGAAAAAATAGAGAGCGCGATAGATCACTCCACTTTGCCTTTAATGGAGCGTTATAAATAAATAAGTAATTAAAACGTAGGCGGCTCTTAATGTTGACAGAAGAACAAATCTTTATCTCTTCTTTTGTGAATAATTCAGCGCTTGTCATGTAACGTGCGATCCAAGTTCAGGACATTCATTATGGATAAAAGATATTTATTCTTCAATTTAGGCACATTATATAAACTAAATTAATCCTCTTAGTTATAGGCAGCTTTGCGTGAAACGAGAAGCGATTAGTGAGTTTTATCTTTGACAGTAACTCGCGTACAAAGCAGGAGGTCGAATCCTGATAATTTGTATCACATACCTGAGTTATGGAAGCTTTCCATGTATTTAAATATTTATCTACATGTATTGTATATATCGTCGTCTAGTCCCCACCTACCTACTTCACAAGCCTAGGTCGGTTTATGTGAGATTGTCCCATTATTTTACTTAAATAATGGGAAACCATAACAGAAAAAAGTAAACATTTATTTTTAACGTCATAAACCTCTTTTAATTTTGCATATTCTAAATGCTATAAAATGGTACAGTAAGTAACGTTACAGAAAGCTGGTGACATAACTTAGTTTGCACTACACAAACTAGGGGGAACATCAGGAGTTACGCCGTTGAAAATCGAAACAAAAATGTCTGCCATGGTTCCTGGTTAATCTTATTAGGTGTGTTCCTAGCGGAGGGCCCCGCCCGCGCCATTGAATACACAACACGGTTTGGAGCAGCTAGTTACTATTTATTACTTACACTTACCTTCCATACAAATACGACCTATAATTTATTCTAAAAACTTTTTCAAAAAAAGATAAACCGTTTTCACAGAGGATAAAAAAGGTGTATCTTTTATTGTAAACTGTTCTTAGTTTAAAATTTTTACTAGTTATATTTATATTATTAATATAATCATAATCAGACAACGGGTCTTGGAATCGTTAGGTCAACTCCGTCAATTGGTCGGTTTTCGAGAGGAAATGCTTGAGTTTCTTAAGAAAACACCCAAATCACCTTGCCTTTCAAAATTGAGGAGTTCCTTCAATTCCTCATGAATCCCATCTTCAGAACAACACCAGATTAATATAGGACCATATTCGCGGTAGTTCCTTTTAAAAAAAAAATTGCTCAAATAGGACCACGGGTCCCAGAGTAATCGCTAAACACGCTACATTTAAAATAATCCTCATCATTTTCATCAAAACAATCATCATCATCAAGTCAACTTCATCAAACTGGTGGTCTTCGAGAGGAAATGTTTGAGTTGCTTAATACACGTGCCTTCAAAAATTGAGGAGTTCCCTGAATTCCTTATGGATCCCATCATCAGAACAGCACCAAATTAATATGGGACTACCTTAGAGGTAGGTAGGTTCGACCAAGCGAGCAAAGTGAAGCGAAGCTTTTAGATTCAACTTAGGGCATACCTTTTAACTGGGTGCTTAGTGACAACATCAACGTTGACGTACTTGACGTACATAGTCAGATATAGGTCAAATAGAATTACCTACTTAAAGTTATATTACATTTCGCAATCTGTAGAGTGCCAACCGCGATCATCGACAATATAAAACATCTATCCCGTCTCTATCGTTCAAATATGGTACGAGTAAAGCAATTTATAGCCCTCCAAACGAAGGAAAACTTAGGGGAAATAATTCGTGTATAGCTGAATTTTGGTATAGTTGTAGACAAAGGTGTCTTACACAACATACCAAAAGTACCCATGGATAGGGGTGCCGCTAACGGGGAGAGGGGGGTGTAAAGGTCCCCTTTTTGGCTTTTCGTTAATAACTCAGTAGCGGTGGCTCATACGAAAAAATGTTCTTTTACTTAATTAATCCACAAATGATTTTGCACAAAAAAGGTTCTTTACACTTTTTTGCTGAGATCAATGTATAATGAGATTTCGAGGAAATACGATAATCACTTTTAGAAACTTTCGGAGCTTTTATTTACGAAACTATTAGTTTTGTCTAAAAGTTGTTTTAGAAAACCCATATTTATATTAAAAGACCTATCCAACGACACCCCAAACACTAGGGGTGGAGTAAAAAAAGAATTTACCTCCCACTTCATGTGTTCGGGAGGTACCCCAAAAAATAATATTTTTCAGATTTTGTTTTAAAACTTTGTCTGCGTGTTCAAAACACATACTCATACGAAGTTTAACTATTCAAGTACTAACCATCACTGAGCAGGTTGAAGAGGGTATTTTTTTATTTTTTATGCCACGACGGTGGCAAACAAGCATACAACCCGTCTGATGGTAAGCAGTTCCCATAGCCTATGGACGCCTGCAATCAACTTCCTAACCTTATAGTTTCGCTGTCCGTTTGTGCCAGTCTGTCCGTTCACGGCTTTGCGCAGTGATGGTTAGTACTAGAATAGTTAAACTTCATATGAGTATGTGTTTTGAACACGCAGACAAAGTTTTAAAACAAAATTTGAAAAAATATTATTTTTTAGGGTAGCTCCCGAACACATGAAGTGGGGGGTAAATTATGTTTTTTAATTCACCCCTAATGTGTGGGGTGTCGTTGGATAGGTCTTTTAATATAAATATGGGTTTTCTAAAACAATTTTTAGACAAAACTAATAGTTTCGTAAATAAAAGCTCCGAAAGTTTCTAAAAGTGATTATCGTATTTCCTCGAAATCTCATTATACATTGATCTCAGCAAAAAAGTGTAAAGAACCTTTTTTGTGCAAAATCATTTGTGGATTAATTAAGTAGAAGAACATTTTTTCGTATGAGCCACCGCTACTGAGTTATTTACGAAAAGCCAAAAAAGGGGACCTTTACACCCCCCTCTCCCCGTTAGCGGCACCCCTATCCATGAGTACTTTTAGTATGTTGTGTAAGACACTTTTATCTACAACTTCACCAAAATTCAGCTATACACGAATTATTTCTCCTATCGAGCAGTTAGTGGGCTTCCTTCGGTGAGCTATTAGAGGTAAATGCAGTTGAATATCAATGATTGCGGTAGGATTGTATTATTAGAAAGCTTTTATAATTCAAAATACGTTTGAAATATTATACGATTTATATAAACAGTATATGTAAATAGCAGATTTACGTGATTGACTCTTATGAAACCCGTTACAGGATTTTCCCCTCGGGCCGCCGCTGTCGCGAGCAGCCGACCTGTTCTTTTTACGCGACTGTTGTTTAACGGCGAGCGTTTGTTCTACAGCTACGCCATGTACACAGAAATGCGGGACACCTGAACAAACAATACTTTAATTCCATTAGTTTGAGACTCACTTTGTTTTCAACGTACTTTTGGAGACAACCCCAAGTTGTTTGATGTTAGTTTACGTCAAGTGCTACAACTTTGCACGGAAATTCATGTTTTTCATAAATTACTCTTAAAATTGCAGTATTTTTGGATTTCCTAAGATAATTTAGATCTAAAGGCTCATCATTTCAATAGTCTGCAAGATGTTATTTATTTTTAAAGTAATGGCAAAGGTTTTGGAGACACCGAGAAAACACGTGGCTGTTTCGCATGCTTGGACAGTGACTGTGCCCAAAATTAACTGTGATAATACAAAAATATTTACTATAATGGGTTGCTAAATAAATTATACAAATTTTACCATTACCGTCAAGTCTGGCAACTTTGCCACTTTACACAGGTGTTGAAAAGTCATAGTACATTTTTAACCAGAATTCATATGAAACCACTGAAGTATGAATGACGCGACACATAATATATTTATCAACGAATCGAATGCATAAATAATATGGTTTTTAAATTAAATGACGGATAATAAGGTTGCACGCCTAAAAAAGAAACTGGCAAAGATACCTATACCATGTGGCAACTTTGCCAACTGTATTTCTACTTTCTAAATAAATTTATTTGTATTTACAATATTAGTAAAGAATATTCAGTAGTTAGGATACAATAGTTTTGGAATTTGAGCCTGCATGACATCTTTACACACAATAAACCACAGCAAAAGTGGCAAAGTTGATCACCCATTCAAGAAAATTTCATAGAAAGTCAGTGAATGTGGTCAGGGTTGACACAAATGAAAGATTATTTATTTAAATACTTATTTATTTATTTACATACGAGTAATCAGGTTATATAAGTACTCTTGAAAAACATAAAAAACACTTTGATAACAATGTTATCAAAAAAGAAACATAGAAAACTCTTTAAGATAGATAAAGATAGATCAAGATAATTTATTATCACACACAAGTTACATAAAAAAGGGAATCACAGACACTTAGAAACACAGCGTATAAATAAGTATCTATAATTTTAAAAACAATTACAACCTATTGTGACAATAGGGGTGAACTCAGCGATTGCTGTGGAACGGACTGGCTGCCACAGCATTTGATGAAAAGTATAAAAAGGACCTATCTTATCAAAAAATTAATTTAATTTTTTGCTTGTGTAGTACAACCCTAGGCCTCTACAAAACATGGCAAAGATGCCCCCCCCCCCCCCCCCCCCCATATGAGCTGGCGTGGTCCGGTAACTTTGCCAACAAAATTATGGGACTCAATTCAAACACTACGGCATTTATAAGGTAATCAATCCATTCCTTACCATTTAAATAACATGTTACCTACTGATATTAATTATTTTCGTAAATTGAACATTATGTGCTACGGTTATTAAAATGAGTAAACATGATAAATATAAAAGACACCTTCGGCTTTTTCCCTGGTTCCCTGGGCCTCTAAATCCGCTAGGCGCGAAGCCATTTTCTACGCTCGGTAAACTTAGAAACTAGGCCAAAGTAGGCTTTTGCGAAATATACGGGAAATTCTCTCCCTCGCTATATTATAACAACTATTTCTTTTGAAACTTCTCACATGACATAAAATAAAAATGTAAATTTAACTCTCGTGTTCTCAAGTAATGTAAGATGTACTTACAGTTTTCCGCTATTCACTAAGGAGGTTAAATGTTTCCGAGTGCTTATTTTGTCGCATATTAAATACAATAATAAAAAATAGTATTTGTCATCTACCTAATTATTATAATACACGACCTGGGAGCCAATTTGTGACTTTCGAGCGCCCGAATTCAAAAAGTTTAAGCTCGAAAATAATCGCACACAAAAGCTTACCGCCAATTTTTTCGCATGAAATTAATAGTTTAAATACTCAAGATTTTAGATTCCTATCGCTGTTATTTTAAAACATAATTTTATCGTTTTATTCTGAGTTGTAAATGTCACTTTCGAGTACTCGAATATCAAAAATCACTCCCCTGGGGGCCAATTTTTGACTTTTGAGCGCCCGAATTCAAAAAGTTTAAGCTCGAAAATAATCGTAAACAAAAGATTACCGCCAATTTTTTCGCATGAAATTAATAGTTTAAATACTTATGATTTGAAATTCTCATCGCTGTTATTTTTATAACATAATTTCATCGTTTTATTGTGAGTTGTAAATGCCACTTTCTAGTACTCAAATCTCAAAAATCTGTAAGAATACAAGGTACAACACTAAAATGACTTGACGAATCCTATAATAAGTAGGTAAGACAAGTACCTATCATTTTTTTACTAACTTCACTTGAATCGATAATAATTAGGTGGTGATTTTTGCCTACGATATAAGTTACAATTTCTCTGTTTGCCTTTATTTCTATTCTGATAAACTTATTTGTTTATTAATCTTTCTTTGAAGTAAATCGCGAAACTATTGCAATTCTGGAAAAATATTCAGTGTTCAACCGATAAGTTATCGCAAAAACGTCACGAAACGAATACCTATAACACCGAAATATAACAAGATATATTAAATTTGTATGATGCTGATGTACAGAATTTTAATAATATATTTCTATACCTATTACATTCATAACCACAACTAAAAAAGTGTCAAAAGTGTGTATATTGTTCCATACAAAATTAATTTTTGTGATGAATTGTCCGAGCTATGACGATAACCCTGTAAAGCTTGAGTTTTACGTTACCGATGCCGACTATTAATGAACCGATGACGATAAGTCAATTAATGTTACTGTTTTACGGTTCACTAGTAAATAGATTACGTAGCTCTGCGTGAACTAATAGAGAAGAATCCAATACTCTATATCGGTATCGTGATCGGTAACCTTTTTATATAAAGTCATAATGATTTTGAGTAGGTATTACTTTTCAAAAAAAATTGACGAGAACGATGTGGTTGTATTTTGCAACCAATAATACCAAAACTATGTATTTAGGAAAACCGCCAAACAGTTGAACTAATTTTGGCAAAACATGTTTAAGATCACTCTCTAGAAAACCAACTTTAAAATAAAAATAGCCACATTTAAATCGGCCATTACATAGGCACACATAGCGATCAAACTTATCTCCCCCTTTTGCAGCTGGGGTTAAAACCAGTTGTGCGAATTCTAGAAAAATAAATTATTTGTCGTTATATTTAATATAGGCTGTTGACGGTCACATTGAATATGATTTCTCAACTAGAAACATTTAGGAATTATTTACCAACACCATTTATTCAATGGCGCCAATTCATATTAGTATTTGCTTATACATTAGTCTTGTATTTTTTCTTTAGTAGCAAAGGAAAGTGACACTGCGAAACATCGCAAATCCTACACATGTAATTAATTGGCGCGATTACAAATAATACAAGTACCTAAGACAACGTCCGTGCGTTTTTAAATATTAATTTTCGGAAGCATATTTCTACATAATTTAGGCATCATATTTAAACGCTCTAGGTATGTAGTCCCTGCTTCACGTTACCTCTGGTAATCGCATTCCTATGTAGGGGTAACGAATAGGCAGTCGTATGGAAAACCGAGCGATGCGGAGCTCCCGATGCGAGACTGCATTTGCATACCCATTTTTGGCATTCAATCGCCGAATCGTAATTGTAACATAGGATTGAGGCGGATTTAGAAATCTGCAATCCACCCAAGTTCGTCCGTCGGGTAGAATTGCTGGCAGGTTTTATTATATGTAGGGGTAAACAAACTGGTAGAGCTTGTGCCGAAATGGGAGACGTTGAGACTGGCGTAGGAATCAGTTCCCAGTGAAGTAGGAGTAGGTTGCAGAAGGGTGGAAGAGTAGGAGAGATTGAGGGGAGAGTGGTGAAAGACTAGAACGGTAGGACTTCTGGTATATGAGTCAGTGGGAGTGAGGTGAGAAACGGTAGGCCTGGCGTAGAGTGAAGTTGAGGTCGATGAGAGTCGGTGGAAGTTGGCTGTACAAATTTCACCGGGTCAGCTACACTTTTTCAATGCTAGATATATAAGTAGTAGAAATATGGAATGTCTCGCGTGTCCTTGGTCTCTCATTTGACTATATACCACTGAAAGTCAAGGTGAACCATTAGGTAAGTAGGAACTTAACCGCACATGTAAGTTATGAGAAAATCGTTTTACAGCTCCAGATTTGCGAGACGGATGGCATCGAAGAACTGAGCGACGAGGAATCCCCGAACGGCACCCGCCGCCGCCTTGTTGTTGTCAAGACTCTCTGGCGAGGCTGCCATAACGATATCAAGTAAGAACCGTACCAGGCTGCTAGGTATTACGCGGCCAAAACTAGCGTATCGACAGAGTTGCACGTCGTTAAGCTGGACGTCTCACTCTCTCTCGCTGTCTATAGTGGTTCGCGCTACAGCTTTCCTGCTTTATTTTTATTGCCCTTACGTTATGTTAGTTGCGACTCTACTGTATGTACACTAAAACAATATACAACTTCATATAAAATAATACGTTTTTATTTATGTTTTGTTTTCGTTACATTGAATGTATTTTATTTAATATTAAGTTTCTATAGTAACCTTTATATGTTTGATCCGAGACAGCAATGAAGTGTGCCCTTCAGCAGCGGATAGCTACGCCTCACTGACTTTTATTAACCATCAGTAATAATAGCTCTAAAAATCGGTTATGCGTGGTGTATAAAACAAAAATATGTATTTAGGTCAATATTTCTATTCAATACATCCTAATGTCTTACGAAGTTAGTATTAATTTTAGATGTGACTCGTCGGAATATTGATTATATGTAGGTAGTTATGTATTAAAAAAATCTGGTTCAGATGAATTCAGTAGTTACACCAGATAAGATCAATCAATAGTTTATACAGGGTGTCCAGTAAATAATGGCTAACCTTCTAATCACCAATAGGCCACGTTGGCCTGGTCCAGAAAATCCACTTTAGGGTTTAGTAAAAGTTCCCTGGTTTTCGAGATTTTCACACTTTTCATAATTTTAAGTTTTCGGTTCCTTATTTGACTGTTATCGTCGTGGTAACGAGAAATGTAATGATTTTTCCGTTCTGTTTTATGAAAAATTGTCTCAAATAGTGCTACTAACTAACTGATATTAAAGTGTCTTCATAATCATACAGATTTTTTTGAAATTAGGCCTTAATTAAAAAATAGTAGATTGTACAACAAGTGCATAAAACGCACCATTTTACGCGAGGCGTTTATCCATACGAGCGAGCTTGCGAGCGAGGATGGATATAAAGTACGAGCGTAAAATGGGTTTTATGGGCGAGTTATACACTCTACTTTTTACTTCGATTGTGAGGAAATAAAAAGAATAGGAATTTCTTTCATAAGTGTTTATATTTTTTTACTTCTCATGCTCGTAAAGTTTCACTTTATGCTGGGTATAGGCGGACTAAAACTCAATTTTATGCACAAGTGCATAAAAAATTGACTTCTTCTAAGGCTATTTTGACAATGGCAATTTTTTATGCACTTGTGCATAAAATTGAGTTTTAGTCCGCCTATACCCAGCATAAAGTGAAACTTTACGAGCATGAGAAGTAAAAATATATTTTTAGACTAACATTTTGTTCAAGTGTGAAAATCTCGAAAACCAGGGGACTTTTACTAAACCCTAAAGTGGATTTTCTGGACCAGCCTAAGGTGGCCTATTGGTGGTTAGAAGGTTATCCATTATTTACTGGACACCCTGTATAATAATACCTAAGCCAATCATATTTATCAAGTTCCAATGAATCCCTATCGTACCTATATAATCTCCACATACCTCTCAACATTCGGACCTGAACAAGCCAATACAGTTAAACTCGTCCGCCATACTGCCTGAAGTGTCAATACAAATGGATTGCTAAATTAGGTGATACGTTTCAGGGCGGCGTTTGCCAGGGAAGCAACATGGGGTGCTGGGCTGAAACACCCGCAGCTCGCACGAGTGCTAGGGCTGAGTCTACTGGAACCCCCGTGCGCAGCTCTCGATCGCGGCAACGCTGCACCCTTGCCTTCGATATTGAAACCGGACAACAAATTGAAGTATGTATTGAATGAGTTATTCACAATGCGTAACATGCATCACTAGCTATGTACTAAAGCAAGGACCCAATTCGACAACCGAAATTTAATACCGTTAGTGAGACCTAACAATAAATATCTCGCATAGATATCCACGTGTCATAGTTTGGTGTCCAATAGGGATCCAATAAAAGCAATGTATCTGTGAGCACGGCAAAATATGGAAAAATTAAATTGGGGACAGATGCAAATAGATTACCTAAGTAAAGAGATGGAAACATGGCTGTAGTTTCCTGGTATGTACTTTATTTGTAAAACCAATGTTTTTTTGAACATAAATAGTGAATTCGCTTAATGTAAAGTACCTTAATACTTAATTTCTTACGCTCGATAGGTAGATAGACTCATTATTGTTGTGGAAATTGTTAATTATTGTTTTTTCACGTAAGTGGTGACATAGGTACCTACCTACTGACCAAATTATTTATTGTTTCAGCTATTCGAGTTTGATTCACATATGCTGCCAGATTGCAGCCGGCATGAAGTATCTGGAGTCATTCGAGTTAGTGCATCGGGATCTCTCGGCTCGGTAAGTCTTTAGTTTATAGTTGTTTAAGTAGTTAAAACCATTTCTTTCCTGAGAGTTACCCCGTCTCGCTCTTTGAAAAAAGAACATTAGATAATATCAGTGTTTTTATTTAATCAAATATGTAAGAAGGCAATATTTTATATCTCCTAATTAATTTTTCTTAATGAATTAGTGGTCACGACGGTAAAGCATATCAAATAAGTTAAAAATAGTGAGTCCTACGTTTTACCGCAGCCACGATATCATAAATAAATGCAACTGTTATCTTAGTGTATTTTGTATTATTTCAGCAACGTCACCGTAAGTGAAGACCTCAGCGTGAAGGTGTCGGACTACGCCATGTTCTGCGACGAGTTCGTCGCGGACTACCACGTCATGGCGGACGGCTCGCGCTTCCCGCTGCGTTGGATGGCGTGGGAGAGCCTTCTGATGGTCATTCTTACTACATACTTATAAATTGTAGCGTTATAGTGATCCGCCGCAGGCAGCCACAGCGGGCTAGAAAATCCCTGATACCTATAGCCCCCTCACGCCCCCCAGGGGAGTGTAAGAAGAACCTCGATGATGTGATGAACCACCTCAGTGGCTACCGCGCTGTGTCAAGCTTTTAATTTAAGCAGTGTTCATTGAGGCTACTGCCATACATTTGCATGTGTTACCATGTCAGACGCGCGATTGGTCACCACTATTCGTGCAGTACGGGGCACAGATATGTTCAGAAATTGTCATAGGCAGAATGGCTGTACGATAAATAATTTCCATTCATGCGGTCCTGAGCACGGTTAAGTAAAAAGTTGTAAAGAAACTTGTGTAAATTCATAACTAATATCGATGATGCTTTCTAAATTGTCAAAGACGCCTGGCGATAGAAAAGGCATTAGGATGGAATTTCGCTTTGAATATTCACAGGTCTTTTAGACTATTCCTTCCAGTTTAACTGCAATACAATTAGAAATAAGGAAAAATAAGTACGATTATCCGATCGGAATAATGTCACAGCAAGGACAGCAGAAAAAACAAGGACCCCAGTTGTAACCTTCCTACAAAAATGGCATACGGGAGCTGACTGTATTTTAATGAAACGACCATTGGATAGTTTACCCTTTTTAACAATGACTGAATTAATCTGTTGCAGGGTATGTACTCGCCAGCTAGCGACGTCTGGTCGTTCGGTGTTACAGTATGGGAGGTGCTGACGTACTGCACGGCGAAACCCTTTGAGGAGATGGATGATGATCAGGTACTTATGTTGTTGCATCTGCATGCATGTATGAAAAATATGTATGGTAATATTATGACGACTATTTGTGTAAGCGGAGTTTACCTACATAGCCATCTAAGTTGCCTTGGAGTAAAATGGTCGGGTGTAAACGTTGGGTCACGTAGTAACAAGTATAGGAGTGCGAAACTGACCCTTGACCCGATACGCCATTAAATGGCAAGCATCCTAGGTTTCGCAATGCAATCGTGCGACGAAGTAGCGATGTGTACCTTATCGTATGTCTGTCTGTCTGTTACCATCTTCATGCTCCGGTAATATGGAGCTTTATTTGTCAATTTATCTCGTCTTACATAATACCTATATGCCGTTTTACTGTAAAAGAGATAGTTTATAGACTTAATAAACTTATAGATAATAATTAAATAATAGATAACGTTTTAAATAAATAGGTGGTTGCAAACGCGAGCGAGTGGAGGCGCGGCGGGCGCGGCGCACGCGTGCCGGCGGCGCCGCCGCCGCGCTGCCGCCGCGAGTTGTACGACCTGATGCACGAGTGCTGGCGCCGCGAGCCCGCGCAGCGCCCGCGCTTCAACGACCTGCACCGCTACTTGGAGCGTATGACGCACGGCTTCAAACCGCAACACGCCACTCTCCGCTAACTCGACCAACCTCCGAACGATGAACGTATGATTACATTATATAGATAGGTTTTAATATAATTCCCACTGAAACCCCGACCCAGTTAGTGTTAATATTAATATGTATGTGTTTAATTTATAAACGCAATGGATAATTTGACGAATTTTCAGTCATTTTGGATTCGTCGTGCTCACATTGTCCATTGTCGTCCATGTCAACGGTCTATATATTTATAGATATACAGATTTGATAGCTTCCGAATTCTATTCAGTAGCTCTCGGCCTAACCGTTGGATTAGCTCCCTAACTGAATGGATTTCCGGTCTGCTCGATAGGTCCATCATTGGAATCATCAGCGTTTTATATCAGTCCAAATTTTAAATGGAAAATAAATACAAATAATTAATAAGAATTGTTAAAATTTCATGTATCTCGGATATTTTGACAGACTGATAGGGAAAATCGAGCAGTATTAAGTTCAGTATTAAATTTACAATATTTAGGATAGGCTGTAGGTTAGAGCGTGTTTTATGTGACACGCTGCTTTGCATTTGAGCTGGGCGCTAGCCGAGCTGCGGCCGCCGACGCCCTGCTCGGCCAGTGCGCAGCCGCGCCGAAAGGCATTTTGATAATTTGTAGAAAACCAGGGCACTTCGATGTTAGTGAACTCATCTTGTGCCGATGGTTTGCAAGCTAGACGTAGGTTTCTGAATCACTCTCTACTTCTATGCGAAGCATGCTCTTGTACATACCTACAGTTGATATCTAACTGTATTGGAAGCGGTTCAGAAATCTACAAGTCCCTTGAGCGTTGATTCTCCGATCGGTTTGGTCAGTCCTCATTCTCGAAAATTATTGCAACCTTGTCGTTTATTAGGAGTAGATATAAATTATTTGTACCTACATACTTCAAAGTATTTTGTAAAGGTATTTTGCAATGCAATGCTACATCTTCTGTCCATGTTTTCATTTGGTTCTTAATAAGCCTTGGGTCAATTGCGCAATAGCTCATAGTTACTGACTAACATACCAAGCCGGTAAGAGGATCAACATATTTAAATGTTTCGCACACTATTTCAGCGCCCTTCCACTAGCGCCCCACGATCTTCCACTCACCGCCTATACGGCAACCCTACTCGTACTCGGGGCTACTCGGGTACTGGCTGCGGCTCGCCACTGCTGTCGCCTTCATTGATAAACTGCGGCCTTATATCGAAAGTTCATTTAACCGATTTAACGTATCAAAATGTTATATCGGATTCGGAAGCGTATTTAACTCGCGCGCGACCTCTAGTAGAGCATACTTAAACAAATGCGAACACAACACAAGTTGAATTTTGGATTCAAATACGGCTATCGGTTACTAATTTGAAAGCGACTTTAGTCAGGAGCATTATTTACATTTTCATTCCTGTACTCAAGTAGCCCCTTCCTAGTATATCCAAATCTACTCCTATTTTTTTAACCTGTTTTAAATGTTAAGGTTAATTATACTTCGGAGATGAGTCATCTCCAGGGCGATGTTTGCCCCCTGTGCTTCTTGTTTTCTTCAATAGGCACTTAAAGGTTGCTCACACTGCATCCGCAAATATCGATATTACCTAGGTACGTCTAAGCGAATTTAATAAGAGAGATATTTTAATAGTGAATCGAGACGATCGACATCGACCGTAGTCATGGGCCAATTTAATTGAGGGGAGGACGCTGTGCTTATATCCATATTTTCGGACGCTACGTGTGATCAGAATATCTAAAGGTTGGATGGAGCCGAATTACTCCTGTTATACTATAGCTGGCTTATATCATAATAATAATAAGGAATGATCCAAACATAATTATATCTATATGAATGTTCTATGTCATCAATGTTCAGTGTAAGGGTATTCTAAGATCCAGTTGTTCCCCGACAGAGCTGTAATATTTCATCGATGATTACGCTTTCAGTGATTTAATTGGGCATTCATTAATACTTGCAGAATTAGAGCTTATCAAAATTTTATGAGTACCTACTTACATATGTCTACATATTTTCCGACGTCTATAATTTAGAATGATTAGGTACATACGTTAATTTGAAACAAGTTAAAAAACACGAAATGTCGTTATAAAGTAGGTAACTACCCAACTATGGTATACATACTACATTGCTATGCCGATGAAATATTACCAGTTCTATAACAATTAGGATATAATATTCGTGAACGTCCCCTCCTGATGACACGCGAGCTAGCGGACCGACAGACGAGGTGTATAGCGAAAAACGAAACGGGATCAGTTGCTTAAAATACTTTTCTCACTGGGTATACCAACATATTACAATATAGTCAATCGGGACATTTGAGTCTGTAGGGGCTACACTGTCCTACCATAAATAAAAGATACCTTACACCATGACTGCATTGGCCGGACTTTTCCCAGTAGCAAAGGAAGATAGGTCGCGGCTAAAGGGTCTTCGCAATTAATTATATACGGATTTATCTACCGTATGGCACTGTTACCCCATATGCGCGCATGACTTGACTGATCTTATTCAACCATTCTTTTACTACCAGTACGTCGTACAGTCACCATCAAATATATCTGAGCGGCCACAGTATTGAAAATTATCTGAACAAGCACCTTATCACCTTAATAATAAAGGCGGTGTTCAGATATTTGTGACCACCTTGCACCCGCTCCTATTTAACTGATGGCGACTGAACATCAAATACACATTATTATTATTTAAGTTTTTAGTTTATATAAAATCGAACTCGGTCCCCTTCCGTTTTAATATTTTTTCTATTATACGAGTAATAATGCTCTACGCGTTAGGTACTGATCCCGTTCAAGCGACATTCACCGCAACATATTTAAATTATAGACGCTTTGTATGTGTTTAATAATAATTTATTGATTAGTTTAGTCATAATGGGATACGTGTAATTCTCTTAGCAAGCAATAATCTGAAATTAGTTGTGAATATGAGTGTTACTAATGATTTAATGTTTTAAGCATAATAATTAATGCAGTAATAACGCTGAATATCTTGCAGTCTTACCTACAGATGTTTACCCTCTCTATTATTTTAAAAAACGTCGAATTATACAGAGTGATCTTAACAATTTAAATTAATTAAGTTGTAATATTTCAGAGTTATCTATTTTATCGTTGTTCCAAAATAATAATGGTTTTAATTGGAGGAGTTTTAAATAGTTGCTTTAATTGTCAGCTACCAAGTACTAGAGACTGCAAAATATAAAGCAGACCCAATTGGATATTTGTAAATAAGGTTGCAGTTGAGAGGAATCCTGCAATATCAAAATTTATCTATTACTGTATTGTTTAGTATGTTTATTTATAGCTGCACAGAATAAGATATACCTAGTTCGTATTGTTGTACGTTAGACATACGATACGCTCATTCATTAATCATTTCACTGCTTGAGGATTGAATACTATTTCCGGGAAGGGATTGTGGCAAAATGATATTTAGTTACTTAATACTTATTTTAATACCCAGTAGGTATACTAAAGTCATCTTTGAAATAATATTAGTACGATAGTCTGACTTCATGACTAGGCAAATAAAATTTGCATTGAATGTTTTAAAGATGGCTGCACGGTGCACACATGTAAAGTAGGTTCAATAAGTACAGGTGTAGTCACACCATCGTAGAGTAGACCACGACACGTGGAAACGTATTTGTAAGATCACTGTCAATTTGTTACTTCTTCTTATTTCAACCATGTCATTAATCAGCGTCCATTACGTACTTACTAACTTGTGTGTTATAAAATTAAAAATCTCGTTAACTTTTCCATTGGAGTAATACATATGTAGATTACGAAGAATGTTGTGTTATAATAGACAATGAGTAAATATTATTGTAAGGTAATTTAATTATATACTGCATGCAAATGTTGATGTCGTCTTAAAATGTAAGCTCGCGTATCGAAGATCCTGCATTAAAGATGGTCCTAATACAATACCCTAATGCACCTCTCGTCACCACTAGCTCTAAACCACCCCCTCAATATTTAATCGTAAATATAAAAGAAAACAGGTTAGCTAAGGAACTAGTAGGATAAGAGAGTCCCTGCAAGAATATATTTCATTTAAAAGAGTAATTGTAATTAATATTAGTTATTGTATTAAACGTTCATGTAACACGACAGTTTTTAGTTAAGCGTGGGTTATGTACAACGAATGAAAACTTCTATGATACTATAAAGTGTCAATGCTTGTTCCGTAAGCCGTATACAAACAAACGCAGAATACAGTTCGTATGTATTTTTATACTAACTGTGTTTGTTTGCATAGTTGTATAGATCGGACGCGCCCTCCGCGCCGCGTCTTCCACGCCGCCGCCGCCGTCGGCAGGCGCGCGCCTTGTGCTTCTTCGCTTTATTCGCGGAACGGTTTAGATAACTGCAGCTATCTATCTCGCTGCTTTCCCAGTTTTTAGACCAGGTAACAACGATTTCCGTTTGTTTGCATCTATTAAAAAAGCGTGTTAGGACTCCGAAATATAAATAATTGACAAACGAGGATTGTGCTTGCAATCTGGGTATTTCGAATAGTAACTTTTATGGAATTTTCCGGAAAAAGCCATATTATCCGGATAATATGCGGATAGTTTCAAGCTCTACTGAATAAATGGAATTTTATTTTTACTAATTCTAGCACTATAAAATTAGTAACTAACTACTTCAATTTCAGGGAAGTCCGTTCCGTAAACATAGCGGATTTTCATGTACCCTTTTCAATGTACTCACCTCCTCTATGTCACTTTTAAGGTGCATCACATGCCGAATAAAATAAAGCTTTATAGCCTAAGATTCATTATCGCTCATCCACATTTCACAAAGGTGTTAAACCTTGTTTATTAAAGCTAACGATCTAATCGTCCTGTCGTTGAGATTAGGTTATCTGTGCATTGAGATCAATGTTAAGTATTCGAGTATCGTTTATAATTATAATATAAGTATTCGTACAATAATATACCTAACGTGTAATCACCTATGACTAAATGTGGCTGTAACTCGTAATACATATGATCGAATTCCAACTACTACCTACCTAATATCACCACGCAACTGACTAACTACTATGCTGGAGGAGCACGGCACCCTCCCGCCACCAGCTTTACGGAACATATTTCACTTCTTTTCAATGGGTAAATCAAGCCCCAGATATTCTTTACTCCAACAAAAGTGATACTCTTTACTTAGGTATTAGGATATTATTAATTTTATCGCATTGTCATATCATTACATTATTGATGTCTCGCATCGCGTCTACATCTAAAGTTTTTCCAAGTTGATGTTATTTACCTACTAATTCTTATTAAAGCAAGTATTCTATTCCTACTGTTGGCGTGTTAGTAGATTAATAGGAGTCATTTTACGGGCATTAAGATTTTAATAGTATTACGATAAATATGTGTCACCCCCACAATTTTAATAATAAGCAACCAGGAAGTACGGTATTACCAGTTTCTAATAACGCCAAATAGCCGCTTTGGAAAGGATGATAACAAAATAAGGACCTATGCCTGAATTAATGAGCCTATGATTTAGCATTACCTATCCTCTTTACCTTATGTAAAATATGCAAATTTGTATTATACATTTCTTCCATTGTAAAGCAATTAACTTTAAAATCAAACCTTAAATACAATCGCACTAAGTAGTATGTACCAGATTTGATGATAACTATCACGCATTAGGTACCTACTGTTCTTTGACAGCTTAATTTACGTTATCAGACCTTTTTAATGAAATTCAAGATTGTAGTTACTCGCCAGCCAATAAAATAAAATTATCTCTTAAGAAATTGGTAGCACTAACTATAACAAAAATACTGGTGGTCCGTTTAAGGATATAATTGGTATTGCTATAGAGAAAACTTTTTTTAACGCGAAAAATAAAATCTTCGTATGGGACACGTCTTTCCAGCCCGGAACTATCCATGCATAATTTTTTTTTGTCCCGAGAAATATTTTGCTTCTTAGTTTTTCATTAAAATAGGAAAACCAGTTATGCCCTTAACAGGACCAGCATTTTTGTTACACCTTGTATTTAAATCGCTTAAGGGTTTACGACAAAAAATACCAAATATGTATTATCAACGTATAAAGCGCCTGCAAAACGACTCCTTTAATAAGTGATGGGACCAATGATTTGTGCACTAGAGCCGGGCCCGCGCTGCTGCGACCGGCCGCCGACGGAATGCTAAAACCACCCCTAGGGCACTACGTGCAAGCAAGTTCGTATTAAAGACAATATTCTCAATTTTATACAACCTACCTATACTCATTTTGGTTGAGTAGATAGCGTAGTTGCTTAAATACCGGTGTACAACCAAAGTTAAGAGAGCTCCTTTGTAATGGACACTAGGCCTTTCTTAGCTAATAATGAATTTCTCACCACGATTAGTGGTCATAACTTCATAAGAATTTGTGTCTTAAAAAATGGCGTTTCGTAATTAAGTACTTCTAATGCTATCCCCGATGTGACAACTATCGATATTTAGTAATTACGTTCATGGGCTATTACTTTATTTGTATCGTACTCATATCCCTGGACTAACTTGTTACTATGTACCTACCTAGGTTGAAATTAGCTACCTATATTAGTTAATTTTAACCGATACTATACCTATATATTTTTTGAAATTTAAACAGGTTTTGCAGATCATACTTAACTTGACGTCGTTGTTTACATCATGTTAATGTAACCTTCGGAATGTGAATCGTTTTCAAGCAACAAGGTAATTTATGTCAGTCATCATTAAAGTGTTCCCGACATATGGTTGCAACTTAAGAGCATTCAACCAACCGGAGCGGCCATTGACAGGCGTACCCATCTACCGAAATCATGTGACCAGTGGTCATATTTATTGTATGGGCTGACGTTTATCTGACGTGGCTATTTATTGTTACGAACGAATACGACGTTCCCGCGCATAAATCGGCAGACTTTTTTTGTATAGACAATGACAGACATGGACGCTCCGGTTGGTTCTCTGATTCTCTAAAGGTTGCAATGTTTTCTATTATCCTTGTCGATTATCAACAACGCCGTATTTCCTTGAAAACGAGACATTAAAAACCTGTACTCTTACGTAATTTGGTTCAAACATATCAGTGTGTTAAGTATTTTAAACGGAACCTAATCATCATCCGGTTTTAATATGCTATCTAGTATTTAGCTACTATGTGGCCCTTGGCTGCCAAAAGGTTTCCGACCCCTGATTTAAGTTATTTTGCAGGTATTTGTGCAATTTCAAGTGAATTCTTTACTTCTGCGACTGTTAACTTACTTATGTTAGGTAGCTTCTAATAGAAATGTTACCTAACAGTACAATTACTTCAATCTTGGTTTATATTAAACACTCCTTTAAGACGATGATAATGATACCTGATTATCTTATTGTTGGAATCACGTAGATAGCATATTTTCATCTCGATGTCGTTTCTATTTTACCTCACACTTATAAATGAAATTCATTCTGTAGGCACAGTATTTATAAAATAATCAAAGACTTTTAAGGCAAACGCCTTCTTTTTATGTAATTTTAAATGTTAAAATAAATGTTGAATAACATATCAACCAAGTTGTTTTATTTTACCTTAGTTAAGTATATTTGGGTCACCTCTCAACGAAATCATAACGAAAATGTCTAAAATAGCAAATACCAATTAATTATTCTTAACCTCAGTGATGGAACGTCCATAGAACTCAATTCCCATCGGCTTGCCTAATTTACAGCCAATCTTATACCTACTTTAACCAACGCTCATGAAGAAAAGTAAATCCAAATTAGCTCCGGCTTCCCTACAAATAATTATAATGCGCGCTCTAAAAATTAGGTTGGGCCAAATATTTTAGCACCCCTTATTGTGAAATGTTCATGTAATTCGGCTCAAATTAAATATAACTATTGTAAATTAATTCAATGAAAATTGCAGCAGGGATATTCTCACAATTCTGACCCTTGTGCCACTCAACGTAGCTCCTGTCACGGCTGAAAATATATTATGACAAAATATCTAGCCACGGCAGTATACATAGTACTGTATTTACCAACGCGTCAAGTCTTAGATGCATGCTTTTGTCACATTAAATGTATCCATATTTTCAGACGTGACCGTACAATAGCGCGTACCTACATTTTATTGCAAGCGAATTTAATGTATATATCTTATAAACGCAGATTAAAACAAAGAAAAATCTGCTCCAGATAAAGTTGACATGAATTTACCTATAGGTTTTTGTTTAATTCATACACGTTTTGATAGTCACTTGGTATATTTCTATTAAAGTTCGGTACATCCTTAATGTTAGTCGTAAACAGTGGAAAGGATGGAGACATTCTATGTTACTATTACAATAAAATTTAGTCTACACAGTAGTCACATTATCTTTTTAACATCACATTTATACTATATTTCATCATACTTTACTTTCAATTAACCACTTTTTTGTAATTTTATAAATATAAAAGTAAACATTTCAAAAAATATGTTTATGTTACAAGTTTGCATTAATGCCGGGTATAGGTATGTAAGCAACAGGTAGGTAAGACTTTCGAGTAACATTACAACAGTGGCATATTTTAAGTTTTAAGCCAAAGTTAGGTTTGCATAATTTTCTAACGGAATATATTTGTTTGATTGTATAAAAAAAAATTAAAATCCATTATTTTTTTGCTTAGACTCAATATCTAAGCAAAAAAATACGAGTCTTAAAAATTATCATCAACCCAATCACGACCTTTGAATAGGTCACGTATTCCGGCTAGGAAGTCTATTCAATGTTAATATTACCCGGGCTACGGACCCCACATAGTGCAAAACACTGCAACAATAATTGACAATATCTAAGTATATTGCACTAATTACCTACATAAAATAATATATGCAAATTATTGTATTGTGGACGAAATACATAAAGGGTAGACGGACAGAACATGTCAAGATTGACGTTCCTTTGATTCTAGTTTGGAAATATGCAATCAGCCAAAAATACCTTCACTTTTCGTAATTGGATGTTTTTTATGTGCAAAACAATGGATTTATGCTAATATTTACAACTGTAACAGAAGTTGTAAGTTTTGAAATAAAAAAGTAATCAATAAGAAGTGACTAGAAAATCTAGATATGTTATCTGAGTTATCTCCGTATACCCTTGTCATATGGTTTTCACCGATTCACCATACAAATTGTTCGAGCGATCGGTGTACATTATATTTCGTCAACTAATACCTAACCACGTATAAAATTTTAAGGTCATACTTGGTGATTATTTATAATCTCCTACGACTAAGGAAGGTGCTAGAAGTCTATGTATACACATATGCATATTTAACAGTATTTTCAAAACTATTGAGCTGATTGAGATATTTGAGATACCTACAAAATATCAATAAGGAACATGACGGCACACGTCTCACATTGGAGTCACGATCATATTTTTGCGATTATTTAACGATGATTACACGATTTTCATTTTTTTTTTGCGATAATAATGTATGTAATCTTGTATCACGGTAAACAATTACTAAATACTTATTCTATGATTCATATTTTAAACAAGACATATATTATATTAGCAACCAAGTTTCTATTGCCAAAAATATTGGAATGCAGTTTAGGAACTTAGATTATAGACAGGCATTTACTATCAGTACAAAACGCAAACTTAAATAACAGTAACTTTAATATAATTATCTATTATTGTCAGATGAGACATAGGCGATTATCACACTGGCGCCGCAAGCGGATCCGTCGCCAGTGTGATAATCGCCTTATTTCTGATATCAGTTAACCAGTGAGCGACTTGCTTAGGTTGCGACCTTTGCTCCTGTTGTAACACTTCCATATAATAGCTGCGCGATTGCGGTATTTTAGGGATTACTTTTTAGAATATACATGGTCAGGCTTAAAAAAATAACAGTACCTAAATTAGCATTCGTTAGCAAAATATCATACCGTAGTCTGTCCAGACAGAGAAGTGTATGTACTCTTTGAGTAATAACAATGGAAAATGGAAAATGGAAGTGTCGTTGAATGTATGAGCAGCCATATAAAGCACGACACTTTTCTTTCCGGACAAACTCTAATAATCAACCAAATTCTCAATGAAGCTCTAGCTAAAATAGATAAATATATATAATACTATATAATACTTTTTTTTAATATACTTACCTAGATAATATTTACGGAATGTCGTATTCGGTAGGATGTAATTACGGTTCGAGGTTTTAGAAACAGGTTTGTACCTTATTTTACAAAAATATTTTATAATCGGTATTTAGCAAAGACAGTTGTAGATATTTGAAAAAAGTGCCCGATTTGGAGACCTATATGTAGAAAAGGTATAAAAAGCATATTACAAAATCTTACTTATCGGAATAGATTATTCACAAAATAAGTAAAAACGTCAGGTTGTAAGCAACATCGCTGGTACATGTTCATTTTTCGACCTTCATAGCTACAAATGTTTAATAATTTTATATTTACGTTTTCCCTATCTTTATCTATACTGAATCGTTGGCTTCCTTCCTTGTACTAGCGGCACCAGGCTTGGTTGAACAACAAAATCACTGAACACTATACTACTTCACTAAGCCGCATATTTAGCTACAATCTCATTCGATAATCTATACACGTCGGTTAATTAGTGCAATAATTTTTGAATAAGATGGTGGATACAATTGCCGGTTCTATTGCCAAAATGTAATAAATATGAATCATTAAACACTAAGTATTATAATACTACGTAACTATAAATATAATATCGGGTTATTTTCGGCAATTCGGCCGCGATTTGCTTTTGATTTTGATGGCGCGTCTAATGATTTTTTCTTGAGTCCTAGAGCCCGTTATAAAGGACGAAATGTAATAGAGAAATTGATCTTTCATTAAATTGGAACTGTTTCCAAATGCAAAAAAATACAACAGTTTGGAAGATAAACTCACAAAGCAACGCGGTAGATGGAGCTGCAATCGTTTAAAATGTATGTATTTGGATATGTCCCTCGTATCCCTTGTAAAAAAATATCCAAGCGTATGTAGAGTTCCAAAAGAGACAGTAGGCCCCATTTACACACAGAGGGCGTTTAAAACTTACACAACTTAAGCAAGGTTTGCATAAAGCTGAGTAGTTATCTACAGCAAACAAGAATGCGCAGGCGTCACTAGTGCCGTAAACTACATTAACGTAAATATTCAAAATAAAAATCACAATGAACAAGGGAGCACATAATAACATTAAAAGTAAGTAATAGCTTCGGACGGTATCGGTTTCATAAGCTACAAAATTCGTGCTGCCATAAGATATTCGCTCTTAAACTCTATGCTAATACCGTAAAGTACAAGGGAAACAATTACAATATACTGAAAATAAGCTTGCTTAATCTGTTAGCAATTAGCACTACCTAAAGATTATCTGATTAATATTTTTTTTAATTATACGTAAGTATTGAAAGACTACTTATAATTTAAGTTTTCTCGTCAAGTTGCGTTTTAGAATTATTTTCAGTTCTTTCATGTCATGACATATCTTTAACTCTCACCATCTTGAGGAGCAAACATTAACCAAGAATGGCGTCACGTGTAATTGCCTCTCTTTCGGCAGGGTGTTTTTCTTGAAAATAAGTCACAGCAATAGCTGGCTTTAACACGTGATGATGATTGAATACAACTTTACAAATACTTATAAGACATATTGTATCCTGCAAATACTAACCTGACGTCATTAAGTCATATTTCGCACATCAATTGTTGCTTCTTTAGTTACACGTTACATGTTATTGGACATGACCAATATGACCTTTTAAATATTTTTGTAAGAGTGCAGGAGACGGTCTCTTAAAAGATAGTCATCTTTTGCAAGACGTACAGCGCTTGTGAGAGGGCTGCCAAATATACGATGTCACCAGGTATCAAGAACAAACTCTAATATCGGTTATGTAAACCACGACTTTTGCTTATACCATATGGATTTTGAAACAAAGTTATTCAATAAAATTATTTAACTGTCATTCGGTCACTAAAATACGATATTATGTATCGATGGAATTATGTCATCGACCCATTGCCGTAGCCAGAGTTGAATTTAAGGTAGAGCAGTATAGTTCGTTTTTTTTTAGATTAGAAAAAAGTTGACAGGCGCATGTACAGGGTTCTTTATCAGGCACGATACGGCATGTCACAAGTATCAAAGTGCCAATGCGGCCAATAAAAAATATTTAAATAAATTTGTATTTATAATAAAGCCATGCGTAGGTATTATATTAATTATTTTACAGTATTGTAATAGTAGTCGTTATTACGAAATAATTTATTCTTATCATTGTTAATGTTTTAGTGAATGTTGCACAATAAAAAACCTGGAGAAAAAGAGGTTCGAAACATGTGGTTTTCGATTTATAACGTATGCGTGTGTCACTGTCAGTTTTTCAATTGTCATGTGTCTCTAACGTGATAATCAAAACGAAATTGTGTTTTTATTGCTGGTATGGATTATAATCTGCAAATTGCCATTATTTATTAACAAATGTGAACTCTTCATCATGTAAACTAATCGTTTGTTGGTGTGCTCGCAGTGTGTTTAAATTGAACATTAAAACAGAAGAGTTTAGAACAGGTTGGCAACTTCTGTTTCTATGTTTACTGTTTTTCTAATCTCAAAACAAAACGAAATATTACACGCGGCGCTTCAAAATTTATTGTCATAATCAATAATATTATAACGGCATTACGATTTTAAAGTAGGGCATTATCCCACAAAATCCCCCCAGCCACAGCCCGAGCCCGACCCGACCGAATCTATTGACCGAATGAGTTAACTACGACTTTGTTTTGTGGTACCGTTTTTATATTCATTTGTAAAAGACTAAAGTACTTATTATCTGATGCTCTATGTTGCGTACATCATTGTACTACACCGTTGGGACCCTGCCTAATAACCAACTACGCAATATGCTAATCTTTAATGAAGTTCATATTCTTCATTCCTTAGAATAAATATAAAGAATATTGCCACCGCTAAAAGTATGATTAAATACTACGCTGTTAAGCAACACAGATAAAATCTTATATCAAAATTTACTAATTATCAAACTACACCATTCCATGCTATAACAACAATTCGCTACACATCAAAAAGCAGACATTATTACATCTACGAAATAACTGAACTTCATAAGTTGTTTCAAGTATTCTAAATTAAATTATATCTATCTACCCTAAAATACTCGGCAAATTTAATGTATCTAATAGCGAAACCCAAGGAAGACAGATTTTCGTCTTTTATGTATTAATTGTGTAAATTTTGTCGTAATCAGAGCTCTTTTCGAGAACCGATTTATGAATGTTGGTGCTAAAGCAGTAGGTATGATTTGTATCAACATTTCTGACGTGAAGCTAAAATAATTTTGAACAAAAAAGAACCGACTTCCCGTTTTAGACTCCAGCTTTCCAAAAAGAAATTCCCAGGATACTGTAAAAAATATCGGACCTAGTCACAATGGAACCAACTGTGAAGTATTTATAAGTATATCTTTAAACTTGCAAACATTTTTTTTTTAATCGGTCCAGCAGTCTTTAACACATTCATTGCCACCCAGCCAGACATAACATCCGCGCCAGGCCGCAAAAATATAGTCATGTATATTATTATTATTCTTCTACCCTATAGACGGGCATTGAATGTTTTAAATAAAGTCTGTGAATATACATAAAAAATAGTAAAAACAAAGATCCCGACGAATTGAAAACCTCCTCCTTCGAAATGTTGAAGTCGGTTAATAACATTTCATTGTCCGCCTCTATTCAAAAGGAACTTAAGTCTTGATGTACTTATGTCTTTTTAATCCCATAAATATACATTGTAACTTTTTATTGGTAACCTAACTTAGATTCTACTTTCAGATCTTTTCTGTCAGTTGACTTGTACGTGCTTAAAACAAAATACATATTCAATGCATAATATACATATGTATATATTTCTAGGTGCCGCCAAACGTGGCAACTTACCATATGTGGTATCTTTACCATAGTTGGTCTACTTTAGCAAGAAAATGTGGTGTAATTAAATAAAGACTCGTTGTATTTTAAAGGGATCAACCTTAGAGTTCTATGAGTTATTTATATTTGGTAAAACAATTAGTTATATACAATAAGTAAGTACAATTTTCATGCTATAATTTTAAACAAAAAAGAACCGACTTCACTTAGACTCCACATTACCAAAAGCAAATACCCAAGCTAGCGTAAAAAATACTTAAATCGGCATAGGTGTGACTCACCGCTTCACCAGATCCTGGCCTTATGACACAGGCATCAAGTGTGCAGTTATACCCCAACAAACAAAAGATAAATATCCAAATCGGTCCAGCCGTCTTCGAATAATCGGTGAACATACTTTAAAAAAAATAGTAACAAAAGTTCCGACGAATTGAGAACCTCCTCCTTCGAAATCTTGAAGTCGGTTGAAAATAAACTTTGGTAAAGATACCACAGAAGGTAAAGTTACCACGTTTGACGGTATGGACAGACAACAGCAGAAGTCGGCGGGTGAGGTGTCTAACATTTAGTTTTCATTAGTAGAGTCGTGTTGAGCTCATTTACGAACACCTCACCATTTTGTATACTTCAGCTGCCGACTGTACGTGTACAATCGAATACTATTTTGACCAGCAATAATTCAGGCGAATGACAGAGATACGGAGGTATCTTTTTTCAATGAATACATTTTGCAGATTCAACTTTATTCGTCCCTTGTTGCCACGTTGTCCTTGGTCACTTTTTACAACCAGGTTTAATTGTAATTAAATATATGAAATATGCAATTTGAGGTGGAAGTGTCAGTCATCCTGGAAGTGTAGGTCATATTTCTCAAGCGCCATCATATTCTCATTTATATACTATACAATAACTAAAGTAATACAAAGCGTTTCGGAATGGTACCTACAACAGACCCATACGAGATTCAAACTGTATAGTATACTTACAACTACTCAATAGTATCGTTGACCGTACAAGTATTGCCGTGTAAAACATGTATATTCAGCAGTCAGTTTAGGATCTGACGAAGTCCCACTGGTTCGTAGGTTGGTTGTCGCATATGACCATGAGCAGAGGTTCCGATCTGTAGGCGCGTTCGACTCCCAGGCACATACCTGCCGCTTCGTTGTAAATCGGACTGCCTGCCTGTAAATAATAATATTTCTAAAATTAAACACAATCAACGGCAAACACAATGGACATGTAATGAGACGGGATGAACATTTTATTTGGTACACAGTTTTATTGCTGACTGTAATTTAGTAGCATTGTCATGTAAACTACGGAAGTGCAACAAATTTCAGCTCAAACAAACACCGGGAAGTGGTTGAAATTTAACTTACAAGATTTGATGCAATGCATATAATGACATAAACAAATAAATAAACAAACAAACATACGGGGTCAAGCTAAATTAAACCATAGAGTAACTTATATAGTAGAGCAGCACAGCCTAAGAACTTTTTGAAGCTCAAGTCAATTGCGCCCTCTGTCCGAAAGCCCCCTAAAAATACCGAAAATGTAAGAGGAAATGTACATGCACTGCTACTCCACCTACTAACAAATAGCGTACTAGTAGCTACTAGGTGGGGTAGCAGTGCAGGTGAGATTCAAAACAGTGAGCTTCAAAAAGTTCTTAGGCTGTGGCCGTCTATATCTCTATTCGCTGTGTGCATGATTGTGGCGCCATCTCTTGGGCAGGTGGTCAATCCCTATTTTTCCTTTTTTTATAAATAGGTTGTATTCCTTGCTTATATGAAATGTAACTGGCTGATTCACTATTTTGACAGCAGACAGGGGATTCGCAGTTTCATTTCTTGTCACATTGAGCACTGCGATCGTTCTCGTTACCCCCACCATGCACTTCTCACATAGCGAATAGTCTCTGATTAAAGTGTGTAAAAAGATGCAGTATAAACTAGTAATGAAGTTACCGAAGCCTTGTGTTTCCACTCCTGCGAACCGCCGAGCTCGTGGCACTTGCCCAGCGTGGGCGCCACGTTGCCCGTCGCGTCCAGACACAGCGTCTGCCCCAGCACCAACTCGTGGCGGGTCGTCTCGAACCACATCTACAAGCATAGTACAAACTGGACGTAGTTCAGCGTAAAGGATCCATCCTCAAAAATTTGTTGATAGATTTTTGTGGATTGGATCATTTTGCCTAAACTATGTAAAGCATAAAATGTATCAATACGGTGTACAGTTTCTAGTTATATAAAAAAGTCCTGGCGGTCAACAGGTTAAGTGCAAAATGAATTAAAACATAGTTGAACATAGATTTTAAATAAATATACTAACAAACAAGTAAGCTTGAATTTGCTAGAAATAGTGACCATGATAATATTGACAAATTAGACACTCCACACACCTGATTTGAATTCAGCAATGCATAGACAAAATCAGCCGGAATGCTCAATTATGTCTATGGTAGCAGAAATTTGTCTATGGCTTCCATATAAAAATTCAGCTACCATAGACAAATTAATGCAACCATAGACAAATTTAAACATTTTGTCTATGAATTTCTGCCTTAGTCAAAAGCACTCCCAGTCCCAACAAAATAACGTATAAACCTAAAACTAAAACAAACAGAGAACCTAAATCGTGATCAAATATGATGCGGGATTTAAGTTAGAGGTGCGAATAGAGTTGAAGAACGAAAATTGAGAAAGGCTCGGCCATGACTTGGCACCGCGCGGCGGCGAGCGGCAGCCATCAGTGAGAACGTAAGCTCTGAACGCGGTATCTCACTCTCACCTTCGAATTAGTGACTGATGGAACGTTTTGGGTATCCATAATTTGTTGCAAGCCTTAGAACCATGCCATGGTGACGTCACCGGCAAGTATTCGATCGACTTTTTCGACGTCACATAGCCATTAGTGAGCTGCGCTACCGTTGCTGGCACTGCCATGGTATCCCAGTGAGGCTGTGGACTTACTTGGTTAATTGTCCGCAGGCAGCCGGCGAGTACCAGGCCGCTGCCCTTGCTCTTGATGTCCTTTGCGCTCTGTACGCACAGCGACGTGTTTTTCAGGCGTATTTGGTATGAGTCAGTGTAGTTACGCTGTCTGTAATAACACAATGCCAGTTCATTAGTATGTTTGGGACAGTAATCAATGTGACCGTTACATAATGAAGGCATTCAAATAAGAGTGGGTTTATGAAACGAGCTGATAGGATAGTTTCATAATAACATCACATGAATGTTTAAATGCTTAATTATGTATGTTAAGAATGCGTTATCTACACTCATATTATAAGCTATAATGTGTTCAGGAACCGCATGTTACGACCGGCATTGCGGCATTAATCAATGTTGTTAGCAGTAACTCGCAAAATTAAATAATTTGATTGTTAAAATAATTATTATTCGCAATTTGTGCTTGGAACATATTTGACCTGGAATGCCACGGTTGGAACTTGTTCTTGCCGGGGTCGTTGAGCGCCGCCACCCTGCGCTTGGCGGCCGTGTCTTCGCCCTGCTCCAGCTCGGGGTACACGTTCTCGAGGTACCACTTGAACGACTTGCAGTGGAGACGTTCCCGCAGCGCCTTGCGTTCGGATATGTCGCCCACTGACACGTGGGCCGCCGACGGGTTTTGATGTATCACTTTCTTCTGCAATGTGTCGTAGAAACGAACAAATGAGCAAGATACTATACTTTAAAGTTGTGTATGACATCACGCGGTCGTCATCACAAAAATACGTAACATTTTTTGATAATGAAAATTCTGACCAAAAAGTGTAGTTTAACAGTGGAAGAGCCATACTCATCCCTTTTTTTGTTGAGAGGGCACTAGCGTAGAAAAGACACAGTATGATTATTTCTGTCTATGCTTAAAGTAAAACGACTTGGCCAAACTATAACCGACAGATTAATTATATTTTATGTTTAGGATATATTCTAATAGAAGGCATACGCACAATGTACTCGTCCATCCACACATACGCCATCCTCATGGAGTTGTGCAGCATGTAGTCCTCCTTCTCGCCGAGCCCGTACGGGCGCCGCTTGCGGAACACGTGCCCCACGCGGCTGCAGGGCACCAGCTCCAGGCTCCCGCCACACATCCATATCTGGAATTAACATAACTTTCTCACGTGTCTAAGTGTAGTACTGCTAGAGTTTAGCCATTCTCGAGAACGTAACCCGTTTTGTATGGGAAAGGGTCTCGGTCGAGAATGTTTCCCATAGTAAATTGAGAACGTTCTCGAGAACGGCACGTCTCTGGGTATACGGCCTCAGCGACGAATGTACGGCGGCGTGTCGAGCTTCCAAGGCCTGAGCGGACGCTCGATTTGAGTGTCCAGCGGGGCGGAGCGTGCCGCGTGCATGTTAAAAAACAAATAAAAACTCATACTAGTGTCCTGAGTCGACGCTGCACAAAGTGTATGGACGCTCGGCCGCCCCGCTGCACGCCCCGCCGAACGCTCCGCTCCACACGTCCACTCAGGCCTGGCACCAAGGTACTTAAGCAGCGAAAACTGCGATCACTCCCATACGTTTGTATTTCATCATCTCAGCCATAAGACGACCACATCGCGGTATCAAGTCGGTACGAAATTTTACAGTGGGCTCTTCTACCACAATCGTTTCAGCAAAACAAACAACTACCGAGCGGTGCGCCGTGAGCGTCCGTACACGGCACCGGGCACAGTGCCGTTACACCGTACACGGCACCGTGCACGGCGCCGTGCCGCGGCGCGACGTCGTGTATCACACCGTACACGACACCGTTCACGTCGCCGTGCCGCGGCGCGACGCCGTGTATCACACCGTGCCGTCCAACGTTGACGGCACCGCGACGTTACATGTTGGCCGGTGACGTGCCGCAGACATTGGGCCACGCCCTTAGCAGACTCCTACTGCAACCACGGGACGATATGGTGGGGGACAATTCTATGGCCGGGCACCCCACGGCTGACGTTTGTATTTATTTGCCATGAACGCAACTCCGAACGCTTGGCCGCTCACCGCCACATGAGAGGCCACTCAGTTTTCAACCTAAAGACGTGATCTAGTGAATTCCCTAGAGTGCGCCAATAGTATTTATTATACGTGTGCAACTGTGCAATCGCCATCAGATATATCGGAGCGGCCAAGGTGGTCACAAATATCTGAACAACGCCTCTATTATCAAGGCGATAGAGTGTATGTTCAGATATTTTTGAGTACCCTGGCCGCTTCGATAAATTTGATGGTGAGTGCACGCAAATATTTAGTCTACAAGAGTAAATCAAGCTATTCTTCGCTAACAATAGCATTCGTCGCCACATTTGATCGTATCATCTATATGTCATTAATCATTATATTTAAATACTATCTTCGTATATTCGATTTGAGTCAGATATTCAGTTTAGCAATAAACATGGCAGTTACGAAAACACGCACAAAATATGTAGGTGATGTTTCTGTATTGCATCGATTGAAAAAGAACCACTTCGAAACTGGACCAAGAGAAGAGAAAAATAGACGGTATAATGTCGTGGTTACACCTACCGAGTACAGTGGCGAGTCAGTACTCTCGACCGAGTACTCGCAAAGTGTAAACGCATCGCCGAGTACTGGGCCGGGCCATTTTACTCTCTCGGCCGAGTGGCATTTTGCTGTCTCGCCACTGTACTCGTTAGGTGTAACCACAGGCCTTAACTCTGCTACTTGCCCCAGTTAGATAGGTGCCTCACTTTCAGTAAATGAAATCCCAATATATACCAAAACGAAAACCAATAGGAAGCCTGCTTACGCACCACAAGCCCCCCAGTCTTTAACGAGGCATTGCTCACAATGCATGATTATGCCTTGTTTGTGCAATAATCACTCCGGAAAGCGCGTAGCCGTAGTACACTGCAATATCGAGTATAATCATTTACGTTTACCAATTCCTTCTATTTTAATCATGTATTTTAGGCTTGGTGCAGTTTCAAATCAAAATAAAAGAACCACGTTCGGCCAGATCGGATCTCGGTACATTATTATTCAATTATGACCGATTTAGGTACCTAGCCTTAACTCGGTACAAATTGGTACATTCGCTTTTTATTGTAAATTATAGCCACGGATGGCCGTACGTAACAACAGATGACGTCAAGGATGAAAACAAGGGGCCTTTTCGACATGTCAAAACAGCATATTTTAAGCTGTTGCTGCTGTAAAATAGTAACTACTTTATCTTGTTTAAATAATACTGAATTCAACAACGCGTTCCCATTATTCAGACAATCGCGTACGCAGGAGAATTCAGTGATTTGACCCTGAAATATATCGATTTAGGCATAAGCTGATAGCGAAAGGTATAATAGCCCGAATTTTAAAGGTATGCTATTTTGTACAGATATTGCAGTCTAGGTATTATAAGGTCCTTGCTACTGAACCAACGGCAACTCAGAGAATACTCACCCTAAATGAGATCTCGAGGTTCTCGCCGCCCCACACGTTCATGCCGGAGTCGTACTTGCCAATGTAGTTGAAGTACTGCCGGTATATCGCAAACAGCCCACCGGCCATTGTCGGAGACTTGATAGGTTGCACGAAATCTTCATCAGCTTAAAACAGTTAAAAATGTATTTAACTGTACTATATGTTCGATGACATGGAAAATAAATTAATATCGTTCGATCTGGACCTGAGAACTACTTTATTGATATTCAACTTCAAAACCATCATACTACCTATTAGCTGATGAGCGATGAGCAAGGACGAAGTCTCTTGTACAATAGAGATCAGGCTATACTCATGCTATTCATAAGAAAAAATAAAAACTTTTAACAAAAAAAAGTTAAACCGACTTCAAAAAGGAGTAAATGAATCATTATATTATTTATATGCGTTACCAACTGATAGGTTTGAAGTCGGTGCCAAGCCAAATTTGGAAGAGTTAATACGAACGAGGCGATGTGTTCAGTGAATTGTTATTTTTACTATATAACTAATATAATACGGTATGAATCGCACGTAGATACATTCGTTTCGACCATGCGTTAACTGTAAGGCAAGTAGGTACAGAAAGTATAAACATGCGTCCTATGCTTGTTTGTTAACACATTGTTGGGACTATCCGTATGTCGAACGAAGCCCGTGGTTCGGTTTGAATTATTTATCCTTCTTCATCTAAGGTTTAATCCGAAGTATAAAGGAATTAAATTGCTAGATTATTTTTTCTATATTCACATGTACCCAGTACACACGCCGTGTCAGTAAAAAGGCACGATATTCAAATTTTATATGGAAGGTCAATCTTACGCGTCTAAATTTTTTTCTATTTGCCGCCTTTTTCTGATTATTGACAAAGCAGACGTGTATCAGAATATATATATCGTTGTCGCTATTCATCAAAATAGGATTAGTAGTTTAGACATGAAAATGTAACACATGAAATCGCGTTCACCTTTGCATTATTAGTGCCGATGTTTTGTGATGTTCACACTTAAAGCTGATTTGACCGGTTTTGTAATTTGTGGCTTGGCACCGACTTCAAACATATCAGTTCGTAACGCATATAAATAATATAATGATTCATTTTATCCTTTTTGAAGTCGGTTTATCTTTTTTTTGTAAAAAGTTTTTATTTTTCCATTTTTAGTGGTTATATATTTGTCAAAATTGGACAAAAAGTCTCGGAATAATCGGTAAAGATATATAAAAAAGTTCATAATACACCCATTCTATTTAAAGAAAAGGTCCACGTATCATATGTGGACTTCATCATTAGGTCCTCTCTATCAAATTGGTGGTTTTCAAGAGGGAATGTTCGAGTTGCTTAAGAAAGCATCGAAATCAACATACATGTGCCTTTAAAAATTGAAGAGTTCTCTCAATTCCTCACGCATCCCATCATCAGAACAGCACCAGGTTAATGTGGGACCATCTTCGAAGTAGTTCCTACCAAATAAAAAAAAGGAATTGTCCAAATCGGACCACGGGTCTCGGAGTAATCGCTGAACATCCTACATTAAAAAAATCTTCATCATTATCACGAAAACAATCATCGTCATCAGGTCCACTCCATCAAATTGGTGGTTTTCGTGAGAAAATGCTTGAGTAGCTTAAGAAAACACCCAAATGAGCGTTTCTTTTTATTTTTGCCACTTTTCTCGACTTTCTATTTTATGGTAAGTTTTATGTTTTTTCTAGTCAGAATCGCGAGCTGATTCGATTTATGCAATAAAAAAAGATGTCCCATAAAACTCCATACATTTTTTGATTTTTTTTACTTTTCCTATTGTGTTACCTACATAGAAAACATATGGCAAAGGTAAACACAAGAGGAAAAAAATTTTTGGGACACATTTTTTTCTTGCATAAATCGAATCAGCTCGCGATTCTGACTAGAAAAAACATAAAACTTCTGACTAGAAAAAACATAAAACTGAGAAAGTCGAGAAAAGTGGCAAAAATAAAAAGAAACTCTCAAATCACTATACACGTGCCTTTAAAAATTGGGGAGTTCCCTCAATTGCTCATGAATCCCATCATCAGAACAGCACCAGACAAATGTGGGACCATCTTCAAGGTAGTTCCTTTCAAACAAAAAAATAATTATTCAAATTGGACCATGGGTCTCGGAGTAATCGCTGAACATCCTGCATAAAAAAATCTTCATAATTATCATCAAAACAATCATCATCATCAGGTCCACTGCATCGAAATGGTGGTTTTCGTGAGAAAATGTTTGAGTTGCTTAAGAAAACACCCAAATCACCATACATGTGCCTTTAATAATTGAGGAGTTCCCTCAATTCCTCATGGATCCCATCATCAGAACAGCACCATATTAATATGGGACCACCTTGGATGTAGATCCTTTCAAACAAAAAAAGAATTTCTCAAATCGGACTTAGAATCTCGGAGTAATCGGTGAACATACATAAAAAAAAACACCAAACCGAATGCAGAACCTCCTTCCTCAATGGAATTGAAGTCGGTTAAAAAGTTATGTACGCCTTATTGAGTGTCTTTCAGGACATTTAGAAGAGTCTAATGATATGCTATTCTGCTGATTTACCTACTTCGCATAATAGGAAGCAAACTATAGATATTCAGAACAAAATCAATTATAGTAAATAACATCTTTATAATTTTACAAAGAAAGTTAAAAAGTAAAAATGACTTACTCTTCAACGTTCCTTTAGGCAAGTTGTCCCATTTAAAATGAAGCCCCCAATTGAACCCTCCTCGCACCAAGGGGCTGGCCGAGTACTCGAAGGTATCGGCATTAATGACGTCAATGACGGGGGCCACCGCTCGCGTCGAGTGTAATACGGTGGACCCATCCACTCCCTCCGACAAGCGGGCTAGGAGCGGCGGCAACCACTCCGTGTTGACCTCGATGTGTGAGTCCAGGAATACCAGTATCTGCGGAGATCCATTCAACATTAACCGCCAAGCATCAGACGGAAAAATCGTGGCCTCAGCGCCAGCGTATGGCATACCATCAACTCAAGTACCTAACAGTGGCGGTGGGTCAAAACATTTCTTCGGCAAACCAGAGCTTAATTTGGCTTAAAATTTCTTCATGAGCTGCAGGTAAACTGCTCAGATGCAAGCCGCATGGTATGGCATACATTATAAACAGAAACAAAATCAACTATAAGTATAAGTAAAGGTTAAGACCAGTCAGCCACTCGATGGCCGCGCTAAGGGTAACTTACCTCTCCATTGCTATTCTCGGCGCCGTGTAACCGCGCGCGAATCAGCCCCTCTCTCCTACTTGTCCGTAGAAGTTTTATCAAAAAACCACGTTTAGAATCCCTATCGGCGGGCTTCTTCTCGCCATTAGGATCATCAATTATATAATCGACAACATTCTCGACATCTATATTATTGGTTTCAAGCATTTCTTCTTCCCTGCGCATGTTATTATTAAGATCATTTACTGCTTTCTGTATATCGTCATGAAGACCTTCTATGTCACTGTAATCGTCAACCAGAATGATTTCTTTGAGATGTTTCTGGTCTGTCCTGTCTAATATTGAGTGCACGGAACGCATCAGAGTTTCGAAATGTTCATTGTAGAAACAAATAACTATGGACGTCTTTGGTAGTTTATTGCTGTACTTTCGTATACGACATCTGAAAAAGGGCAAAATCAAATTTTAATATGATGGCATTGAGTAGGCAAAGTGCTATAATACGATGATGAGATTGATGAGTAATGGTTATCAACTCATCACACATACCTATACACCAGTGGCGGTGTGTCCATAGAACACGATTCCCGTCGGCTTGCCTAATTTTCAGGCACCCGAGTAGTTTCCCTACAGCTCATGAAGAAAATTTAAACCACATTAAGCTCCGGCTTGCCTAAGAACATTTTTGACCCACCATCACTGCTACACACTGGCCCACATCACATAAAATACCCGTATTGATGTAACTTTCACAAAAATCATCAATGAAATATGGGTGGCATGTAGGTATAGATGTAACGCCGGGTGTAGCTTGTAGCAACAAGGTTGACGGTTATAACACTTATAACCATATTTATGTAACACATATTATATTAGTAGCATTAGTGCTTATTTTAAAATGGAAACCAATACAGGTAACCGATTTTTGACTTTCAAGCGATTTCACATGAAATGAATTGTTTAAATTACTATATTGCTGTTATTTATAAAACATTATTTCAGTGTTTTTCTTTAGAAATAATAGATTTGAGAATTTGAAATTTAAAAATCGTCCCCTGATAACACAAGGTTTGTATAACTTACAGTTTATTTCTTGTGTCTGGTACACCCCGGTGATTTCCTATTCGTTGTGATATGAGCGTGTTAAATGCATGCAAGTTGTACCCCTTGTCACGTATCCTGACATCCTCTGCATTTCGTATCAACCCAAATTGATTGTCTGAAAATTTAGTGTAAATTAGGCTACAAAAAAATCTAAAGGCTCTAATCTTAGTATTTACAGAGACTACAGAGATATAGACAATCACAGCCTAAGAACTCAGACATCGATTGCGCCCTCTGTCCGAAACCCGCCTAAAGATTAGTGCTCCTGGTCATGGCCGTGTTTCGTGTACCCGTAGCCGCTTTTGCATTTTAAATAAAGTTTTAAATGTGATCAAAAATCACACCAATCCCACCTCTAGTTTTTTTTTGTACAAACTCATAATGGCTGGTTATCAGAGAACAGAATAATACCAAATATGTAATTACTTAAAAAAACAGATGGAATCAAATCAATGCAAAGACCACGAGTATAACACATAATGCGAAGGGTCCGTCCGACACAAGCTCTCTTTCAACAACCGAGCGGAGCGGAGCCGAAGCCGAGCGGAGCCGAAGTCGAGATTCGCGGGAACGTAGCCGAATCCAGAAACGGATACGTATCTTTGACGTGACCGTGTAGTACGGGATCTTAGCACCGCCGGTGCTAAGGCTACGTAGCTACGGTTCCGCGTGTAACACGTATATCACAAGCCCTACTAAAGATACCGAAATTGTAAGAAGAAATGTCACACTAGTGTACTACTAGTACGCTATTTGTTACTAGGTGGAGTAGCACTGCAGGTCCATCTCTGCAAGTCGAGATTATGCTGAGCCAAATAAATGTACAACTGTGCCATTTTATTCATAATAAACAGATATTTTTTTTTAGGTGACATTTCTTCTTACAATTTCGGTATCTTTGGGCGGCTTTCGGACAGAGGGCGCAATCGACTTGAGCTTCAAAAAGTTCTTAGGCTGTGGTCGTCTATAACTCTATAGCCACTGGTATTTATTAAAATTGCATCAGCTACTGCTTTAAAGCCCAGGACCTTTTAAAGCCTGATAAGTGTTCTTTTTACGCATGTTTCTCAAGTATCTTTGTACATAGGAATTGTCTGGACTAATTACTAGAAAAACAAATAATTCTGGGATATATGAAGGGTGATTAGTTGATGCCAGGAAAGGACTAATACATGCTACTGAATTTAGCCTTTACAAGTAGCCCGTTGTATACAGGCCTCAATATATGTACAATATAAGGATTTATAGAATGGTCCCTAACGGACAATCTGCATGGTTGAGGTTGCATGGTCACATTCAACAGAAAGACCATAAACAAGAAGTATCAACTAGGGTATACCTAGACTTTTATCTGGCTTAGCTGACAATTTGAGTCCCATCTGTTTGGCATACTTTTCCTTCAGCATCATTTTTCTTTGATAGTCAGATGGATTTTTTTGGTACTTCCACATGTTTCCTGAATACTGGTTTTTGACCCCAGGAGTATCATAGAGCAAATCTTTGCCTTCCAGAGCAGCAATAGACTTGTCGTTGTTCTTCATCCGGTTTTTCTCCTCGGTATTCACTAAACGGTAATGTATTTTTGTCTCACCATTACTCATATCAGTTTCACCTAAAATTATTAGAAATACAAGTTGTTACATTAACATCAAAGATTTTTTACAGTTGAAATCTAGCCATTAATTAAAAATAATTGCCTTAGTTTGCTGCCAAACCTATCTGTAGGTATATATATAATTGCAAAAAAATAATTGACCAAAAATCAACCTGGTTTTGTTACTAATATGATTGATTATTACACCCCATTATTTAATGCTCAGTTTGGGGGCAAAAAGTGATGTTGCTTCACATTATTAGTCGATTCATATTTATCTATAAAGGGTTGTTTGTCAACATAAAATGCTTATTATGTGAATGTATGGAGATACATTCATTCCAGCTTTTTCATCAGATAGGACGGCGACAAATTATAGAATCGTACAGAGACGACTTATTAGGTACTACATGCCTATAGTGTTGTATAACCGTTTAAGTTCGGGGGTACATATTAGTAGCAGGTGTAGTAGTAGCACTTTATTGTATATAAAACGAGTTATGTAACACATAAAATTTCATTAGTGAGAGAGCACCATAAAGGGAAACTGATAGGTACGTGCAAAATTAACAAACATATTAAATAAAAATCCGGGCTTTAAATCTGTAAATATTATAAATCACTTGTTAGAAAATAAGGAAGTTCAAATTAATAACAGCGTTGTTAATAAAAGTTGCATAGAGCATTACAAAAAACTACAGTTTTTGCCAGTTACATCGGTTTGAAATGATTTTCACAAGCAGGCGACGAAGTTTGACGTCATGCAATATGGAAAAAATATTGTTAATTTATTATGAAACATATAATAAATAAAAAATAAATAAAAGTTTTTTATTTCATAACAATTTAAAAAAAACACTATAGCAGAGCACTGTTAAGTATGAATCAGATCTATTTATATGTCATTAAGTGAGTAAATCAACTAAATTTTATATCGATATTGATTATCGCAACTGCCCCATCACTTGCTCCCAAACTGAGCATTAGATAACGGGTGTATTGATTATGGCTATGATTTTTTATGTACCTAACTAATTGTAATGTATCAAATCAATAAATATAAGAATATAATTAATTTCTATGGATTTAACTCATTCCTTCTTTTCCTACTGCGTATCTGCAATGGAAAATGGAACAGTAAACACCGATTTAAAAACAGTCTTACAAAGATAATTTGTGGTTAAAGAATATAAATATGTTTTCAATAATATTGACTTCACATTTTGGTAGTTATTATGGCATCTGCCAATGCTGAAAAATATCTTAACATGTAATACCATAATCAGCAATGTTGACAAATATTGAGGTTCTAGAGGGTATTTGGTGGCCCCAAGACTTGCCACAGTCACAGACCTGGTGTCTTTGCTTAGATCAAGGGTCTCTTAATAACTTTTTTACTTGGAGGCATAGTAGGTCCCCGCATCGCTTCACAAAATTTAACTTTTCTCTGTCCCTATTAGCCATAGCTTAAAGACCCTAGCTTAGATCATATTTAGATTTTTTTTCTACTAGCAATAAGATTGTTTTTTACTTATACTGATCAAATACTTGGCCATAATAGGTTCCATTGGTTTTATGCTAAGAAAAATACCAAATTAAAGAAGTTATAGAAACAAAGAAAGTTATTGATTTAAGTGACTTAACTCGCGGAAAAATAAATGATACTAGACAGTAACTAGTAATATACCCATACTTTAAGTAATAATATTTAATAGTATAAAACTTACCACTCATGTTCAGCAACCAATACAAATATAAAGAAACACTCCACGTCGCCGAAGCAATTATGATACCCCAAAGAAAAGAGTTATTTATTTTCCCCATTCTAAGAAAATATCTCAACATCGGAGGGCATAGAAATAGAAAACCAATTCACGTAGTACTTTTAAAATAGGGACAGAGTGTGTTGGGTAACCCGGGTATGTATAAACTGCATTACACAATAATACTCTGGCTGTATTACAGTCCAGACAACAAATGCTACAAATAAGGAGGAATTTGTGGTTATACTAAAGCATTCGGAGACTCTTTTACGGTCCTACATGCATACTAATATTTAGTATTTCGGAGCCGAAAACAAAAAATGTTAAAAGTGACAGCAAGACAAGACACACAGATTACACTGCACTGCACCACAGAGTAAGTAAAAGCACAGATAGATGCCCTTAAAAGGATCACCAGTATTTTTGTTACACCATGTATACAAGACCTATGTATGATTTTTTTTCGCCTTCTAAGTCCACAACCCCTTGATTAATTTGATTAATCATTTCGATAGTTCTCAGTTTATTTAACAACGCTGTTATTAATTTGAACTTCCTTATTTTCTAACAAGTGATTTATAATATTTACAGATTTAAAGCCCGGATTTTTATTTAATATGTTTGTTAATTTTGCACGTACCTATCAGTTTCCCTTTATGGTGCTCTCTCACTAATGAAATTTTATGTGTTACATAACTCGTTTTATATACAATAAAGTGCTACTACTACACCTGCTACTAATATGTACCCCCGAACTTAAACGGTTATACAACACTATAGGCATGTAGTACCTAATAAGTCGTCTCTGTACGATTCTATAATTTGTCGCCGTCCTATCTGATGAAAAATCTGGAATGAATGTATCTCCATACATTCACATAATAAGCATTTTATGTTGACAAACAACCCTTTATAGATAAATATGAATCGACTAATAATTCGGCAATTATTTAAAACAAACGCGATTTTTATAAATAGTTTTAAAAGTATGCTGGTCAATAAATGTTATTACTCCGTAGACGAGTATATGGAAGATAAATTGTAATATGCAACAACCAGAATGTAGTTTATAAGTATTTAGAGTAGGTACTAAATGGTGATCGCACTAGTTTTAGATATTATTGTGTTAAACTTCATTGTTATTTTTACTTAAATGTTTATAATTTCATATTGTTACAAAGTTCCTGTATTAGTTACATAAAATTAGTTTTAAGAAATATTGCTTTACCCTATCAGGGTCCATTGTGCTAATCTTTGTCGTGTACTTGATTGGTTATTTTGGTTGCAAATAAAGATCTCTATCTATCTATCTATCAGTTATAGACGGAGAGCTGGCCACTTCAGATATGACACCATAATGAGAGCAACGAAACCCCTTTAGTTAGTTTGCTATACTATGCTTATTTCTAGATCCGGACATCTGGCAGCCATAAAGTGGTGGACGTCAAAGAATGCAAATAACTTGAAGAAAACAAATTCTAGAGCTCTGGTTTTGACTTAATATTATGAAAAATTATGGAATTCAGTAGATTATATAATATCCTAAAGTTTCGATTAGGGGAAGTACCTACTGCCAAATGATGAATAATGTAATTTTTGGTTACTCGCCTACTGTTTTTGTTTGAGCAATAAAACACAATGTTTTTTGTTCTAATGTTAAAATATAGGCCCTGTTCTCTATAAATGACACAATTTCAGCAGTTTTTACCTATTTCGGTATTACTTTTTTTCAACTTAAAAACTTTGTTGGTCTGTCACTCTGATCTCCACCCATTAAAAGCTGCCAGATGCCCGGATCTAGCAATAAGGATGGTTATGCAATGTAACTGGACTGATGACAAACCTCTCATCATTGTGTCACATCTGACGTGGCCAGCTCTTAGACCATTAGAGGCCCACTAATACTAACTAGTATTTATAAAAAAAAACAGTCGAATTGAGAACCTCCTCCTTTTTTGTTTGAAGTCGGTTAAAAATGATATTAAAGTAAACATATACTATACATATATATAAAAAAGATTCCATATGGATAGCGACTTTACTGCATATAGAAAAAGGTTCAAATTGCGTTAACAATGCGTTTAGATCAAGAGTACCTAGGTCTTAGGCAACCCTACCTCATCGAGTAGCAGAATTCGGCTTATGTAGGGCGATGCACGATAAAATGTTACGTATTAAAATATTATAATGTGTTATTTTATAATGTTAATATGTCTCACGAAAGTTTAAATTTCATAGTATTAAAATACATGTTATAAAATGTTTAGTACCTTACCTGGTAGCCTGATACAAAGTTGAAGCATTTTGTACAGTCAATCCAAGCATCACACTGAATTAGGTAAGAAAATGATCAAAAAACAAGACTATTCTCAATGCCTCTCCGCCTGAATGAGCCCCAACCTTCACACGAGAGCTGATGGGAAGCTATTTAATATCTCCCTGTTGAATTTTAAGCGATAAGTACCGCTAAGATTTTCATGCTGACAGCCTTCTGTTTGCCGATGATGCGGCTTTCATCGCAACGTCTCCATGCGAGCTTCAGACTATGTTAGATAGATTTTCTCATGCATGTTAAGCAAGACCAGTTGTCCTGCTGTATGGCTCCCCATTGGAAGTAGTCGATAAATTTTGCTACCTGAGGCCAGTTTTATAAAGCTACAAGTTACAATTTACAAGCGGAAGTCTCTTTCTAACGGGTTCCCTTTATTTGGCATACTTTTATTTGTCCGAAATGCTTTTCGCATAACAGACCTGGCATAATCGGTTTTAGACGAATGATAATGTAGCAGAAACCTTATTTCGTATAATTCACAACATGGCGAATATCTTTTTGTCCGCAAATGATTTAGCATACCACTGTTGTAGCCGAATGTTATTACGCATAAACTTGATAAGCATAATTGTATTTGGCATAATTTTCACTATCCGAAAGTTTTTTAGAGTACACCGAAGCAACCAAAACGCTGCGAAAAAAGTGGGTTAGGTCAGGTTAAAACGGTGATCTCAACGGGAATGCACTTCTGTGTTTGGGTTAGGTTTGGATAGAACCGCGACCTCAACAAAAAAAAACTGCTACGAAAAAGTGGGTTAGGTTGGATTAGAACTGTGATATCATCAGAAACACAATATCAACAGAAAGTGGCATTTGAATGATGCAATTTGGCCCTAATACTATTTGCCAAACAAAATTCTGCAATATAATTTTCGCCAAATAAATTTTCTGCTCTTACACTTTATGCCTAAATACGATTCGGAATATTGACTTTATGAACCAGTAATATTCGGACCACTAACAATCTGCCAAAGCCAATTATGCTCAACATAATTATGCTAAAACAGTTTATGGGTAAAGCTAACTATGACCATGTGGATTATGCACAATATAAATATGACTACAATTATTATGCGAAAACAGGGTGAACCCTTTCTAACACAGGGTTACAAAGAGAGTTCCGCTTGTAAATTATAACTTGTAGCTTTATAAAACTGGCCTCTGGGGTCGACCGTGACTAGGGTGACCAGACGTCAGGAATTTTCCTGACATGTCAGGAATTTTGGGCATATGTCAGGAATGCGGCCGGAAAAGGGAAATGTCAGGAATTTTGGACATATGTCAGGAATGCGGCCGGAAAAGGGAAATGTCAGGAATTTTCGACTAATAAAGTAAACTGTTATAATTTGAATTAAAAAAAACTTGGTTATGTAAAAATTTCGTTTTACGAGCTTAGAACCTTTGCTACTTATTTTACTGGTTTACAATTGAGATCCGCTTTAATTCGCATTTATCTATACTTAACGTTAACTATCTATAGCGTCTATAGCAGTTTTTGTGGGTACGCTAGCTAAAACATAAAACATCGGAATAAATTCGTCATCGGAAATCTTATTAAAAAAAAGGAAAAAATGAGAGTCCCGCGAGCTCAAGCTCGTGTCAGGAATTTTGTCAGGCCTTTTGAAATTTGTATCTGGTAACCCTAACCGAGACGAGCAATCTCTCGCTAAACGCAGATATCGACATTCGCATCGGCAAAGCGGCGACCATGTTCAGGAAGCTACGTACAAAAGTATGGAATAATAATCATCTCACTGTGAGGACCAAAGTATTCGTGTAGGTAACCAAGCATGCATACTCAGTATACTCTTGTACGGAGCCGAGACCTGGACTTCGTATGCAAAATAGGAAAGTATAAGTTCCATAAGTATGCGCTGCGTGCGTAGCTTACTGGGCCTCACATGAAGGGATAGAGTCACGAATGAGGCAGTTCTTGCTAGAGCTTAGCTACCCAGTTTCACCGCCCTACTTAAATAGCGACGTTTGCGGTGGCTGGGGCATGTGCATCGCATGGACTCTAAACGCCTTCCGAGATAGGTCATGCTTGGCGCAGTGGCGGGTGCGAAAGGGAGTGACTTGATCTCATTTAACATCGAGCATGGAGATTGGGAAAAGCCTGCTGACAACAGGGACCAGTGGTGTAATATCCTCAAAGAAGGCCACTGGCCAGAAACTGAATGATGGGATCTGGTTCAACAAACTAGCCGATAAGAGGGCGAGACGGCAGGGTTATAATGTTATAACCTTATTATGTAATAATATAGCTGTGCAAAATGTGGGCGCGCATGCCAGTCCCGTATTAGTTTGTACAGCCACCAAAGGAAGTGTCTAAGTTGATTTTGGACATTGCGTCTAATCGTTTGCCATATAGACGTGACAGGCCAAAGATGACCTTAGAAAATTTACCCCGATTCGGTACAAATAATACTAACAAGTACAAAAAAAATGCTTTAATAAGTAATACACACTAAATATTAAAATAAGCATTACAAGACCTTTGAAGAAGTCATCCAACTATAATAAGAGTGTCACTAAGAAATTTATAAGGCGGTACTTCCAAATTAAGCGGCGCCGGACCCTTCCGAGCTCGCCCAGCGTTGTCGAAATGACTCCCGTGACAGGGACAATAAAAACCTCCTGGGAAGTCTCCAGAGTTGGGAATCGGCACGCAGCCCAGGTGAGTACAAATGCCTATCACTACAAGCCATTCTTGCTTTTGGACACGTTTGTCTGTGGATTGCGGATCTTTCAACGAAGAAACAGGAGTTGCATTTTCTATATCAATTTCTGATTGAGTTCTATTCTTCACAAAAACTGGTTTGCCTCGCCACTTAAACGACATACACACACCTGGGCCAACTTTAGATATATCTATTTCTATTGAAGCCATCGCGAGGACATCTGCGGCAGCTCCCATGAAGTGAATATAGTGTGCAGCATGCGACTTAACGCCGTAAGCCGTAAATAATAGACCGAAAAACCCAAGAACATAAATCCCTCCTGGTTTTGAGTCTCCTGAACCCCATGTTGTCTTTCTAGGATCTACGTACGCACTTTTTCTGTAGTTATCGAAACTGGGGTATTCAAGATCACGGTGGAAAGGAGGTTTCGGACATTCATTTGCAAAACGTACTTGAGTCCATAACGTAAGCACTGCTGTGGGTTGTTTTGTGCAGTGTTTGCTTCTGCATATTTCTTGTTGACTTGTCTTGTCAAAGATATCCTTGGTGACAAATTCTTCATTAGATACAACGCTAATTATTTTTATAATATCGCGGCAGCATAATACATTCCGAAATACAGCACTGCCGGACCTCGTCAGGACACTGCTTAAAAAACTCATCACTTACATCGATTAAACACTGTTAGTTTTTAAACAATTTATCCATATTTTCAACCAACTCGAAGACAACATTGACACTTAGCTAGTCAAAATGATTATTTATTTGTTTTTTTCAGGCAAAACTGTATCTTGCCAGTTATTAACTTTTGTGTGCAGATTTATACAGTTTAAACCTGCGTAAGTATTCTGTTCTGCATAGACATCAACTAAATTAAGTCACCCGCCAAGTTTGATGTGCATTTTTGCGCGACCATACATTGTAGGTAAATTAAGTATACTTATTCTGCTGGAAGCTGAGCTTGTTCGGATTATCTATTTCACTATTGTATTCAAAATCTCAAGCCGGGAAGGTGCAAAAAAAAAGGTTCACGGCACTACCTATCTGCCGTAGTGTAAAGAAAACTAATAACGAACTTCTCGCTCTCCGTGGGTAATTTTTTTTAAATAGATTGCGACTGTGAGTCTTGAGTTAACCTAAACCTAAATATACCTACCTATATGACCAATACATACCGTAGGTTCAATGCAGTAACGGCATGCTGCATGACTTCAGAATTTTTCTCTGTCGAACCGTGAATACCCTACGTAATCTGACAGCTCTTGCCATACAAAGTGGTTTACATTCGGATCGGATTACAGTATTTAATTAATAAAATACTACTACTTTATTTACAACAAACTGAAATACATGTCATATACTTCAGAAAAAGTGACCAAGTTCTCCGGTGTCCGAGGCCAGATTCGAACTGGCGTCTTCAGCTATAATAATAATTTATATAGTAGTGTTTGTGTTACTACTTAAAAATTGCAAATCAAGAAATATTCTACAAAATAATTTAAAAAAGATTTATTATAACAGATATATAATGTACTGTCACCGGTAAAATTATCTTCCTACACGAAGGCCGCAAAAATATATGACACTGTCTTGTGGTCTTATATGGCTCTACAAATAAGAGCGTGTCACATATTTTTGCAGCCTTCGTGTAGGAAGATACTTTTGCCGGTGACTGTACCTTTGACTTGAAAACGTCACATTCACTTTGTAAAATATACCAGTCAGACTTAAATTGGTTCGCCTGTAGGTACCGATATGCACGAGCATCTATAATAACAGGTCATCGAAAAACCTCGTGTCTGTTATGAGTCGGTCGGCCCCGACCGAAACGAGCTAGTAGCCGGGATGTTATAATTACTTACTTTACCTACTTGTATCTAACAGACAGTATTGAAAGCAGGGCAAGGGGGGCATGATGGGTCAATGCTCTACCTTAAAATTAGCCATACTTTACCTTAGATTATCATTTCCCTACTGTCTTACCTGCAACACTGGTTACGGGCCTGATTTTAAGGTAGTTACATATACATATACATATGTTGAGTTGAGGGTGTTCCAGCTGCGATCGCGCCACTACGTGCACTTCAGCTCGTTTGTGGTGCGCGTGCCGCGGCCGCTGCTGGAGACAATCGAGAGCGCAGGCTTCTGGCCGAAGGGTGTAGTGTTTCGGCGGTTCCGGGGAACGCTGCCAAATATTACACCAGAGCAGGTGGCACAACAGAAAACCGTCGTGTCATCAAGATAATAGTTTTAATTTATAATGTAATATGTATGCTAGTCTTTAAGGTATTTATCTATGGGCCACTAGTTGCCTGAAAATAAACGTTTTTCATTTCATTTCATTTCATTTCATTTCATTTCATTTTCATTTCATTTCATTTCATTTCATATGTTGCGTTTTCAAGTAAAAGGTACATCATTGTAATAGCTTAGATAGCGCGCATATATAGGTGCGCTGTCTAAACGTTTATTCACGCAATCCTACCCAAGTCCTTCGACCGCTTCCATAAAGAAATTATGCAATCCGCCCGAATGAAATAACCGATGCAACGAAGCCAATATATTATTTAGTACTGCCAGTGTCATACACATTTTTAAATTTTGTATTTGGTCTGTCTGTCTGTCTGTCTGGCTGTCTATCTGTCAAGACCATTTTTCTCAGAAACGCGTGGAGGTATCAAGCTAAAATGTATATCAAATACTCAGGTCTATTGTCCCTTGAAGCTGTGAAAAAATCAAACTTAAAAGCCAACGCAATCAAAAGATAACAGTCGTTTATGCTGCAAATTTTAGAGTTTTCGGTACTCGCAAAACCTACGGGGTACTTCCCGTGAACTAAGAAACTTGAAATTTGGCACGAAGCAACGTCATATAGCATAGACAAAGGAAAAATTATAAAATGTAGACATTTTTAGTAAAATCATACAAAAAATATATATTTATAATTTTAAACTTACTACCTTTTTCCTCGTAAACGCGTGAAGTTATTAAGTTGAAATTCATGTCAAATACTCAGGGCTATAGGACCTTTCAGATGTAGCGAAACCAAACTTTTATGTCAACGCAATCGAAAGAAATACCAATTTAAGTTGCATATTTTGAAACTGAGTACTCGCGAGAAAATCAAAACCTAAAGGGTACTTCCCGTAAACTCAGAAACTTGAAACTTAGCACGAAGAAACTTTATATAGCACAGACAAAGGAAAAATTACGAAAAGTAGAAATTTTTAGTAAAATCATACAATAAAATATATTTTAAATTTTAAACTTACTACCATTTTCCTCGTAAACGCGTGAAGTTATTAAATTGAAATTCATGTCAAATACTCAAGGCTATAGTACCTTTCAGATGTAGCAAAACCAAATCTTTATGTCAACGCAATCAAAAGAAATACCAATTTAAGTTGCATATTTTTAAACTGAGTACTCGCGAGAAACTCAAAACCTAAAGGGTACTTCCCGTACGCTCAGAATCTTGACTCTAAGCACAAAGCAACGTCATATAGCACAGACAAAGGAAAAATTATAAAAAGTAGACATTTTTAGTAAAATCATACAAAAAAAAAATATTTATAATTTTAAACTTACTACCTTTTTCCTCGTAAACGCGTGAAATTATTAAGTTGAAATTCATGTCAAATACTCATGGCTATAGGACCTTTTAGATGTATTAAAACTAAACTTTTATGTCAACGCAGTCAAAAGAAATAGCAATTTAAGTTGCATATTTTGAAACTCAGCACTCGCAAGAAAGTCAAAACCTAAAGGGTACTTCCCGTAAACTCAGAAACTTGAAACTTGTCACGAAGAAACTTCATATAGAAAAATTACGAAAAGTAAACGCGTAGAGGTATTAAATTAAATTGGAATTCATATCATATACTCAGCTTTATAATATCTTTCTGCTGTAGCAAAACGAAACTTTCATGTCCACGCAATCATAATAAATAGCAATTGTTATAGGTTTTTACGGAACCCTCGGTGCGCGAGTCCGTTTATTATTATTATCATCATCATCATCATCATCATCATCTCAGCTATAAGACGTCCACTGCTGAACATAGGCCTCCCCTGTGGACCTCCATAAGTATCGGTCGGAAGCGACTTGCATCCAGCGTCTTCCGGCGACCTTTTTAAGCTGAAGTGGCAATGGGCAGGCCACATTGCACACAGAGTAGATGGCCGATCGGGTCGAAAAGTGCTCGTGTGGAGACCACGGTCTAGCAAGCGCAGCGTAGGACGTCCACTCACAAGATTATTATTATGCATCTACATAATAATATGTGGGCGAGTTTAGTGCAAGGGACCACTTTGTCGATTTACAAGGACATTTTTTTCTTTTACTAATAGATAGTGCATATTGCGTAGATTTATAAAGTACTAGTAACTCCATATCGACAAAGTGGTCCCTTTGTCCGTACACTGACACATATGTAACGCCACTGGATTTTACCAATTTATAATTTTATGGTAAAAAAAATTAAGTAGGTAATCAATAAGTAATCATAATAATCATGTTATAAGTCACCACCTATTTCTTTTTTTGTTGTTGAACAAAAATAGTATTACAATGTTTAGAAATACTTAAATGAAAAAGTAGAAAAATCCACTGCCTCAGGCGAGACTCGAACTGGCGACTCTGGGAAACATGCCCATCGCTTTGACCAACTGAGCTTCTGAGAGTTGATGGTTCCGAATTAAACATTCCTCCTTTCATTCATTTTTCCTTTATTTCTAAACATTGTGGTATCGTTAGCAGACGTTTTGATTAATACAAAAATTTAAAAAAAATTGTTTGAGAACTGGAATGTACGTTTAAATTTTTTGCTCGTGTTACAGGAAACACTTTGTTACGTAATTACATAAATTGATTTTGCTCGATTCGCATATGGTTGCTATTAGCATTCAAGATGCATTGAAGTGTATTGCAACCAGATATCTATGATTGAAACAAAAGAAAAAACCTCTTAAGTACACACAACGCCTTACTAGGTATACACTTTTGAACGTTATTACAGCGGAATAAGGTTCAAAAGTGTATACCTAGTGAGGCGTTGTGTGTACATCTATCTTCCTATACATAGGTATTGAAACGTCTAATAAAAAAGATCACCAAAGATACAGCAAGATCACTGTTAATACCATATACGTTAAGAACCTAGCTATTCCACAGAAAAGTACCAAGTCCCAGTTATAGATACAAAGGCTTGCTAGCCTGCCCTTAACAAATAATGGAATAGTAGAGAAGGTAAGAACCACCTGTATTTGCGTTTTGCGTGATCTGATCTACTTAAGGGTCAAAACAGACCTAGCGGAATTCCTCGCGGAATTAAACCAATTCATAGACAAAATGCTTAATTTTGTCTATCATTATCGGTAGCTTAAATTTGTCTATGGTAGCGGAAATTTGTCTATGGCTTCCATACAAAAAATCACATACCATAGACAAATTTCCGCTACCATAGACAAATTTAAGCATCTTGTCTATGAAATGGCTTAATTCCGCGAGGAATTCCGCTAGGTGTGTTTTGACCCTAACTTACGGTAAAATGCATCATGAATGGTTATTAATTAACAAACTGATCGACGTTAAAAGCTGTCAAACTATTAAAAAAATGACTTTAACAGACAGTTTCAGTGTTGCCAGGTCTCCTGATTTATCAGGAGATCTCCTGATTTCGGGGTCTGTCTACTGATCTACTGATTTTCGTACAGATTCTCCTGATTTTTTGGATATCACTCCTCACATCAAATAAATCCGCAATTTTCAACGAACATAAATTGATCATAGTACAAGAAGACAGATATAGCACTCACTCTCACTACATCACATACCTACACCACTTTGATTCTCAAACACTCAAACTTATAATTTTGGGGTAACTAACTTAGTGGATATCGCCTGGCCGCCGTGCAGATTGCACGAACAAATTTTTTTGAAACAGTTGATTTCGGTCCTGTATGTTTATTTTTTCGGTCATATCAGAATCAGCCATACAAATCACTAAGCGTCACAACACACCTAGCGGAATTCCTCGCGGAATTAGCGGAAGTAGCGGAAATTTGCCTATGGTAGCAGATTTTTTGTATGGAAGCCATAGACAAATTTCCGCTACCATAGACAAATTTCCGCTACTTCCGCTAATTCTGCGAGGAATTCCGCTAGGTGTGTTGTGACCCTAATAATGGAAACAAGTAATAAATAAACTATTTGGTTAAAGACAATAAGAGGCAAAATAGAGGGTTTAAAAATCATTTTCCCAGAAATCGCACGATGACATCGCACGATTTTACTAATATTTTTTTTTTTTTTTTTAAAAACCTCAGTTGCAGAATACAGATACCTATAATTTAATTAAAATTATCTTAAAAGTTAAAATTTGACTCAAAGTGGGGACATTGACGAAATGAGTGCTATACCTGTCTTTATTATACCGTGAAATTAATCAGTCATATGTACCAACCTTAAAGGTATGACTTAAGGGCTTATAATAGAAACTACTGTCAATGCGCAAAGAGAGAAACTCTTTCGATACACGCCACTAAAAATCGCATGGTATATTTTATGAAAACATTATTTTTTCTTCAAAACGATTAACCAAATTTTCATGAAACGCAACGTCTTGATGTACTAAAATTACTAAATAATAATATATACTTCGTTTCACTGCATATTTTCCGGAAGTCGACATCCAGCATGCCTATCTTGCGTGAAACGGAGATAGCGCTTTTACAACTAACGTCTCATTCTAAAATTTTAAATCAGACTACTTTGATGCTTTGGCATTTCACTCTCGTCTGTGGACACTTCAATCTTTTATTGAAATCGTTGTGCCCTAGCAGTCTGTAATCTATACCTACAAAATAATCAAAATTACTTAGGCGATTCACACACTTGATCGGAACAACTTTCCGCTACTTCCGCTAATTCCGCGAGGAATTCCACTAGGTGTGTTGTGACCCTTAAATACCCGATCTGAGAAAATGCTTACTTTGCCGTTTAAATCGAATTTGTAAGAGCTCGTAAACGGATTTACATGAAATTAACAACTAAAAATCATATAAAAATGCATTTTGGTAAGTTTTGGTTAATAAAACTGATCTCCTGATTTTTTCTCCAATCTCCTGATTTTTAGACTAGAGTTCTCCTGACTTTCGCAAAAAAGACCTGGCAACACTGGACAGTTTGGTGCAATATGCCCTTAAAATCTCATGAGTACTGTCGCGTGCTACAACTATGCCTACGATGCACAACTTTGCCTGGCTTGAAAAACATGGTTTTCTTCACCAAATATCCATTTATATCTTACTAGCGACCCGCCCTGGCTTCACACGGGTGCAATTATACATATAAACCTTCCTCTTGAATACCTTTATCTATTAACCGCATCAAAATCCGTTGCGTAGTTTTAAAGATCTAAGCATACATACAGACAGACAGCGGGAAGCGACTTTGTTTTATAGGTACTACTATACTATGTAGTGATAGTGATTCCTGAAATGGGAGAAAGGCGGACATCTTCGGAATAAGATATAAATGGCTAAAAGAAAACACCATGCAAAGTTTGTGCATCGTAGGCAAAGTTGTAGCACGTGACGGAATATACAATATACCTACTTACCTAACAATCAGAGGTTATGTTTAGCTGTAATTAAACAATGCCTGACGACGTCCTGTTAGTAGGTCATGTATGCTCCCATGCGGACAGGCGGGTTCATGGTCATCTTTTTTCCCAATAAGTAATTATTGTCTTCAGTGAGTGGCATTAAGATACGTACCAATAAGATAAAGCGGCCAAGTGCGAGTTGGGTTGGCACCCTAATGATTCCGTTCGTACCGTACCTACCACACAGATTTTTGTTTTTTAACTTACTAATGTAATATTTAAGGGATTGATAGAGTCTGTCCGGAAAGAATTGTCGTAGAATGTATGAGCTCCCATATAAACCACAACACTTCTCTTTCCGGACAAACTCTAAAACGTTAAGTTACGAATTTTCGTTAACAGGACTCTTTTAGTGTCTAGACACTAAAAGAGTCTTGTTAACGAAAATTCCCTAGGGCAACTATTTGGGATTTCTCGGGGAAACCCCCGGCCCGGCTGATTACCTATTCTAAAATTAAAAAATACAAGTAATTAAGTTTAAACAACGGCATTTTCAAATAATATAACTAAATTTCCCGATATTATAAGAAAAGAAGCCACTACATTGAACAAGTTAAATAGTAAAGAACCTAATAGTGTCATAGAATATTTTATGTATGGGGCCATCTCGATAGCCATGCGGTCGCGGCAAGGCTGCCTGCGTGACGTAAGGCGTGAAAGTACACTGCGCGGGCGCCGATGCTGCAGTTGCTTTCGGCTCGAGCGTCCAGCGCATCGCCACTTGCCGCCACACTTAACCGCTACGTGAGTATACATATCGAGTTTTTCGCGGGTGCTTATGCGATTTTTTTATTACAGATGCGAGAGTTTTTAGCAATATGGCTTTTCAGTAGCAGTTATCATATATTTTTAAAGGGCACAATGCTTTATGATTGTGAGAATTAAATTTAATTACCTAAAGAGTTTGACTATACCCATAGTTGTCAAAATAAATTTGTACCTTACCTGTGAACGCTTTATTAATTATTAACTAAGTGCCTTGTATTTAGAAGTAACTAATTTTATTAATTAAGTAATAGTGTGTATGCGTGTAAAATATACAAATTATTTGTATACTTGTACATTGAACCGCAGAGCTAGAGGAAGTGAGGGGGTTAAAATAGTCAACGTGCTCTTACTCTTAACAATACCACCTAAAGTACTTAGAAGTCGTGTGTGTATTTTACTTTCCTGCTATATGAAATCAAAAGTACTGTTTAACATCTAACTAAGATAAGTAAATAGTTGCCTACATGCAATTAAGTCTTGAATGCCTTCTGCCTAACTTGTTATTCCATGTTATGTAAGTCGGTACTTAACCTAGGTACGTAATTATTAACCATGTATTTTTGGAAAGAGATAGGTTGGTACTCACTGTTAGTTTATTAGTAAATAATTAGGTACATGTGGCATATTGGGAGGTACTCAACATATAAAATAACCGGTAAAGCCTAGGTCTTGAATTCAACCATATCGATTCGTCGCGTGCGATATTTAAAATATGAGACGAGGATCCTGAGAATTTTAATCTTTCATATCTACTCTGAACAGAAAGTCTACGAATCAGGTTTTACGAGTAAGTGAACTACTAATTACTAACCTAAAACGTAAAACCTCCTAACTACATATAGTCCAGTATTGCAACTATGGTCCTCAAGTTTAATACCTAGTAATTACAAATTATCAGCCCCAATTTTCTTTTGGGTAAAACTGGAATATACAGTTTTTTCACTCATTTTTGAACATATTTTGCCTTAGAACTGTTATAATACTTATAATGTTATAAAAGTATAACAAAAGTCACACCCGTCAATGACAAGGTTTCGGACAAGGTTTTATGCCAAGCATGGCACTATTGTCACTATTGTCTCTGTCGTTTGATTATCGGCCTAACAAGATCCTTTTTAGCCCTCGGCATGTTGCGGATTTCCGATGGAAGTAAATGACTGAGGAGCCGAGCGTAGCGAGGCGACGAACGTCTCCGTTTTCACTGGTACGACGATTTGGCAGATTGATGTGTGTGTATTGGTTGGTTGGTTGGTTGGTCAGTGTCGGTCTATAGGTCGCATTTTTCATCCGATTTCGATGAAATTTAGCATGTACGTTCCAAAAATTGTCGAGCCATTTTTTGATTGGGGGGAAAATGAGGGGGAAAAGGGGGAAGTTTGCTGTCGCGTTATTTATGGACGGATTTCAATCATTTTCAAGCCAACACTTCCTTAGTTTGTTGTAAAAAAAAAGTTTCGATGGTGGGGGAAAAAGGGGGGAAATGCTCCGAAATCTACAGTTCACAGAACTACTAGTTTTAATGGCAATGATTTTTGAAGTGAAACTTCTTATCCGACTTCCAACAAGAATGCATTAAATAGATAATCTCGAATGTAGTCGACTTCGACGTCGACGTCGATTGAACCAAATAATCAGCCTGTGTGGCCGAAGGTCTGAGGTTCGAATCCCAGCGTACACTATCTTTTTCCATGTTTTTTTTTCTTTCTGTTTTTAGAATTTAGATTTTATATTCTAGTTTCACTTCTGCCGCGCGGAGGAACTCCACGCACCATTTCTTTTTTTACAACAGACGTTGAAAGTCATTGAATGTCACCGATGTGAACAAAAATTTCCCACCGACGCAAAACATATAATTTTAAATACATTAAAATACTTGCGACAGGTAAAGGATGAGAGATTCAATAGCATTTCATTAAACAATATTGTTAAATTAGTTTGTTGACATGACGGGTACTGATATTCATAGTGCGGTTGTAATAAACTGGTTAGTTTGTTACTAAACATGTATATTAATTATTATTTTTCTCATTTAAGGCGTCTGTAGTGCTACAATCAAAAATATTTATTAAAAGAATGAGCCATTACCGCCAGAATCTGATAAATATACGGATGTCGAATATTTTGAATCAGATTATGACGAATAGTTAATTATTCATATTTATTTATCAACTAAACATGCTTTTTCGATTACCTGAAAACATACTTCTACAATTCAATTGTATATCTCACTCGCTCTTGCACGATGCCAATACACACTGTCCCGACTATTCATGACGTACACGTTTTGTTGCTATATGTAAGCGGTTTGTAGCGAAGCGACACTATATTAGGGCTAAAAAGGAACTTGTCAGGCTTTTCATAGCGAAATAAATAAAAATTACATTTTTGGCTTCAATTTTATGGAGTTAGTTTTACTTATACTTAGATAACTTAGGTTTTCCGTTGGTACGGTAGAGTTTGTGCGGAACGAAAAGTGTCTAACTCTAAACTTAGCATTCCACTGAAAAATTCAGCATTATCCCTGATCCGGTCAACTTATTGTTCAATGTATGGGGTAGACAAACAAACTAATAAAGTTATAAAATTATTATAGCATCATACCTTTAGGTATAGTGTTTAACGCACACTACCGTCCGTCCCCCTCCCCCTAAAAAACTCAGTCGTTGGACAAATGAATCAACTCTTTATTTTCTAAAATAAAGTAATACATAAAATGAAAAGGTCCAAAGGGGAGGCCTATGTTCAGCAGTGGACGTCTTATGGCTGAGTGATGATGATGATGATAAAATAAAAGTTGTTATTTTATCTATAAAAAAATTGGCAAAGTGAGAGTCGGCTCACGCTCCGAGAGTTCCTTACATCAAGCAATTTTAACAATATTTTGTATCGTAAGTCCGACTCACGCTTGACTTGAAATAGCTATTTATGCAACAAGTGCGGAAAGTGGATGATTTCCGACGAATGGAATTTTATTCACGAGCGAGCAAAGCGAGCGAGTGTATAGGTAAAGGAATACGAGTCGGAAATCATCTTTACGTACGTGTATCATACAATGTTAAATTAAGAAGAAAAAAGCCCGCCATTGGAAAATTTGTCTTCAACTCGTCATTCACTATTCAGTTTTGTTTGTGTTTTAATAGAAATTTATAAAAATGTCAAGTTCGAGTGAAGAAATGTTAACACCCGAAAATGTTAGAGATGAAGCGCAACAAGCCAACATGAGCCTTCTACCAGCGAAGTCAAAAGAAAAATACTTAAACACTTAATGTGACTTTTTGCATTGGAAAAACGACAAGAATGCCGGGTCTTTCTCTGAGAACGTCTTGCTGGCTTATTTTAACGAATTAGCCAAGAAATATAAGCCAAGCACATTGTGGTCGCTGTATTCCAAGCTGAGGACTACAATAAAATGTAAAAACAACATTGACATAAAATACTACACAAACTTAATCGCATTTCTTAAAAAGAAAAATGATGGTTTTAGACCAAAAAAAAAGTCGAAAGTCCTAACAGCAAACGACGTCGAAAAGTTCTTGAACGAGGCCCCAGATAATAAATACCTAGCAACTAAGGTAAATTATTCTATTAAAAATACATATATTGTGGAGCTAGCTTACTAAGTTATTATAACGAGTATAAAATAAATAAATATATAAGTACATCATACATAAATCATAACTTATGTGACGTTTCCGTACTTTTTTTTGATGTATAATGCGACGTATAATTTCGTACGCTAACCCCCTGTAATTTATTACATAACTTTAAAATTCAATAACTTCTTATAGAAAACGTGCAACATTTAATTAAGCATTGTTGTTTCCAGGTTGCTTTAATTTTTGGCATTACGGGAGCTTGCAGAAGAGAAGAACTGGCCAATATAACCATTGATAATATAGTAAATCACGGAGAGATGCTGTTGGTTAAAATACCTGATACCAAGACAAAAATCGCAAGATCATTTGTAATTCATGGACAATGCTACGATATTGTTAAGAAGTACGAATCTCTGCGCTCAGGTAAGGGAAAAAGCAACCGTTTCTTTCAAAATTACGCGAATGGAAAGTGTCAGCCCAGAATATTGGCGTCAACAAGTTTGGCGGTATGCCTAAAGAGAACCGGAATTGTACACCGGCCACAGTTTTAGGCGCACCTCTGCGACCCTATTGGCTGGATCTGGGGCCGATATAACGACCCTCAAGCGCCACGGTGGGTGGAAATCTACTTCGGTGGCGGAGAGCTATGTCGAAGGTTCCATCGAAAATAAAAAAAAGATTGCTGCTCAAATAGTCAATCCTGTCAATCTGAATGCCGCCCCCCGCCCCGACACTCCTAATAAAGAACCTGCTGCTAAACGACCCAGAACAGAGACGATCACATCAAGTTCACTTGGAGTAGACCGTCCTCCAACACCACCGGCTTGTAGCTCACACTCGAAAAATGACGATGTTTTGCAAGATCATGTTGAACATGTTGTAAGTCAAACTGTACAATTTGCGGGAAAACCCATGTTAGGCCGGGAAATCTGGCGGTGCGTAGTATGGGGACCTCGCATTAATTCCTCAGTCGATGATTCTTTTGCTGGGATATAGTATAGATCATAACAAATACCAAACATAATTTTTCCAAAAAAAAAACATTTGCCAATTTTGGTATTTTCACCAAAATGTACAAAAAGCTTAATAATTTGTACTGGAATATTTCTCAGGCTATATTTTTTTCACCACACGATTTTTTTTGATCATTGCCAGATACTAGGAAAAGTTCCAAAAAAATGTCAATAAAAAGTATAAAAACTGTCATCTTTATTTAAAAATATCTGTTGACACTCGTCATTTTGTTTGGAAAATTTCTCAGTCAAGTTTGTAACAGTGGTTGTTATGTTAATCATATTTTAACATAATATTTACGAATTTCCAAAAAAAAAATATTAAAAGAAATAACTTATTGCAGTAAAAATAATACGGATATATTTTTTTTGGAAAAACATTGATACACCATCTACTCATGACACTTTATCATACTGTAAAGGTTTTTTTGTCTGAGGAATTAATGCGAGGTCAACCTCCTTATTGCCTGGTCTATGTCTTCTAAGTTTGAAAATTGTACAAATATAACTTTTAATTTTAATAATTAAACTTATTTGCCATGATATGTTTTTTGATTTACTCGCACAATGCATAGTAAAACATTGTATGATACACGTGCGTAAAGATGATTTCCGCACTTGTTGCATAAATAGCTATTAAATAGGTAGTATTTCTTATATTGTGAAAAAATCTGTAACTAACGTTTATTTTTAATTATTATCAGCACGTAGTAAACCTCTTTGTATAAGGCTGAGAGCGGAGTTAAAAAAAAAATTGAAACCAAAAAAAAACTAGTGCGGAAAAGTACTACTTTCCGCATGATATGGCTCCGTAGGAATAGTACATTACACAACTAGGGTGGTAAAACAAAGAAAGGCCGAGATCGCAGAAGTTTGCGGCCCGAGCTGCAAGCGAGGGACGTAAATATGCGATCGAGAGCTATCTTTATTACCTCCCGTGTTGTGTACATCGTTTTATGTCTACACTCGGCCAGAAAGTGTCTTTATCCGTACGCGCAGCGTGCGGAAAAAGCCACTTTATGGCCAGGTGTGGCATAAACGTACTTTTCGACCACATGCATTGTAAAACTATTTTGTTTTTTTTTTGGTTCAGCATTTTCCAAGATATGGGACGAGGGGTCTAGTAAATTTCCGCCTCTTGTCTCACTATCGCTAATATAAGTTCGACAGCTGAGTTTTGTTGAAGTTCGCCTAACTATTATGTGAATACGGTACCTACCGCCTATTGAAAAAAATTATAGAACCTTTTTTAAGTATTTACAATTGAATAAGGGTTTTTTTACAGACCTTATTTTCGTAACATTAATATTTTTCTCAAAAATAAAGAAAACTGTAAACTGGGACACATTTCGTGCTTAAGAGGAGGTACCGTCAGGGGGCGGGAGACGGACGGTAGTGTGCGTTTAACACCATACATAAATGTATGATGCTATACAACAGTTTAAAAACTTTATTAGTTTGTTTTTCAAAAAACTTACTTTGACCGGATCACCCCAAAAATTGTTAAAGCTGGACCCAACTTAATCTTGAAGATCATCATCATCATCATCTCAGCCATAAGACGTCCACTGCTGAACATAGGCCTCCCCCTCCCCTTTAAAGGGGGGGTTTGCCATACGCGCCACGCATGGCAGGCGAGTTGGCGCGCGCAGTTTTTATTGTTGTTTAGGCTTTCGGAAGATACTGCTGCCCATCTCCCGGTATATTCCCTTAGCAGACTCCTACTGCAACTACGGGACGATATGGTGGGGGACAATTCTAAGGCCGGGCACCCCACGGCACAAACACACGAACTTCAAATTATCATTAAATTTATTTATTAGACAAAATATATGAATAATTCCCAATAGCTAATGCATAATAACACCAAGCACTTACAAATACATATATGTCCAAACAAAGCAACAACAACATCTCCATGGAAAGTTTATCTTTCATGCATACCTCGGGCTTTATCACATTAAACCAAGAAAGCACACATGCCAGAGACGGTGATATAGCAACAAAAAGAATTATCGCACACATTACCAATAAAATGATAAAGCCAACTTTCAGTAACAAACTATGCCCTTTTGTGCAAGGTGCGATGCAAATAATACAGCCGCTTATTAATAGAAATACGCAAATGAAACCAATGAAACCGATCAAGGGGTACTTGATCTCTTCCGGCAGCGTCCCGAGGTATTCGGCCACTTCGTTTTCAAACATGACCAAAAATACAGCAACCGTCATGCCGCAGCCTCCGGTCAGTAAGGCTATTAATGCAATAAAGACTTGGGCTGCTTTCAGGGGACAGCAGCAGCATTTTTGGACTGGAGGTAAATTTTCCATTGCTCATAAAAAAATATGCAACACAACAACAGGTAAAATCATTGTGTAAGGGTGTAAAGTGATTTTTTTATTTATTTGACATTTTGTAACTACATAACATAATATATTTGGCTAATGTCACGTAACATAATAGCTGATAATAGCAAAGAGAATATAACACTACTACGTGATAATAGATAGCTTTGAAACATAGAGTACCGAACTCTTTCGTGCGGTACTCGCGCATGCGCATTACTTGATCCGTGCTTTGAAAGATAGATGATTTGTGTCGTTTGTGTCAGTCAGTAGGTGTAAGCAAAAAGGTAACATCTATCTATTATAGTACAGTCGACTACAAAGAGATGTATCAATTTTTTCACCTTATTGCATTGTAATTAACTAATTAAGGTCCAAAAGTGGGTACATATCTTTGTAGTCGACTGTACCTGGAACTTATGGAAGGAGGAAGATTTTCTCGTGACGGTGTGGTGAAATATTTATTTTCACCACTCAACCTCGGAAACGCGCTCTTTATTCCTTATAAGCGGTGGGGAAAAAACACATTTTATCCACATGTGGGGAAAGTAATTGTAATTTGGTACAACTTATGGCTTGTTTTTTCACGTTATTTGGCAGGATGGACTTTAAAGAGACGTTTTTGAACTATATAAGTTTATAGCCCTCCAAACGAAGGAAAACTTAGGGGAAATAATTCGTGTATTGATATAATTCTGAATTTTGGTATAGTTAAAAAAATACCCTCAAAGTCAAAGTCAAAGTCAATATTGTCTTTATTCAAGTAGGCATAGCAACAAGCACTTTCGAATCGTCAGTAACAATTTATCTTAAATCCCCTCTTCAACCTGCTCAGTGATGGTTAGTACTTGAATAGTTAAACTTCGTATGAGTATGTATTTTGAACACGCAGACAAAGTTTTAAAACAAAATCTGAAAAAATATGATTTTTAGGGTAACTCCCGAACACGTGAAGTGGGGGGTAAATTATGTTTTTTAATTCACCCCTAATGTGTGGGGTGTCGTTGGATAGGTCTTTTAATATAAATATGGGTTTTCTACAACAATTTTTAGACAAAACTAATAGTTTCGTAAATAAAAGCTCCGAAAGTTTCTAAAAGTGATTATCATATTTCCTCGAAATCTCATTATACATTGATCTCAGCAAAAAAGTGTAAAGAACCTTTTTTGTACAAAATCATTTGTGGATTAATTAAGTAGAAGAACATTTTTTCGTATGAGCCACCGCTACTGAGTTATTTACGAAAAGCCAAAAAAGGGGACCTTTACACCCCCCTCTCCCCGTTAGCGGCACCCCTATCCATGGGTACTTTTAGTATGTTGTGTAAGACACCTTTATCTACAACTTCACCAAAATTCAGCTATACACGAATTATTTCTCCTATCGAGCAGTTAGTGGGCTTCCTTCGGTGAGCTATTAAAGCAATCTTTCAGCTTGGATTTTTTTTTATTGCTTTTATTTCTCCTGTGGTGAAAATTTTCGTATTATACTCGGCAGCAAGTTTGTTCAACCTCTCTTGCCTTGAGGCCCTCGTACCCTTAAGATTAAATTTTTGAGAGTAGACCGTAGCCAACCCTACCTCATCCAATAGCAGAATTCTGCTTAAGTGGGCAATGCACGATGAAAATTTTGGTATTTTAGTACTTGGTACCTAAAGGTAAACTTGGAGTATTCTTTACAGTCAGCCTAATATGACCCTATTTTTGGACAAAAACTACTTCATCGACTAGCAAGTGGGCACGTGGCGTGGCCCATAGTGCTTATCGACAAGTGCCAAACTTTATAGAATTTAACCCGTCACTTTTACGCTGTTCAACACGCACATGACCGATTTCTATTTAGCATAAAAGACATGCGCTTTACTAGGATCTAACGTCTGGATCTGGATCTGGTGCGGTCCTCGAAAACTACGAAAAATCGGCTAACATACATGGCGTAATATAGCCCACAACGTGAGGAATCTAAAACATTTTTTTACGTTAAGATGTGAACCACTCTGTTATTTGATGGCGACTGTAAACACTTATAAATAAATTAACGCCATTGTTTATAAATTATCGACTCTAAGCCCTCTAAGCAGTAGATGCAAAAGCAAAAGCACTCACTTTGGAATTTGCCGTGATAACGAAGCACAATACTTATTGAACAATGAGCTTTTGTTATTCCAGAATGTTCATCAACACCGGTATCCTTCTTCTCTTCATTGCGAGTTGCTTCTCTGCACCAGTAGATGAGCCAATTCGTGTGGAGCTACCGGTGTATGACCAGCCACAAGCCAGCTCCAACCTGAATCCCACTCCCGTGGAAGCTGACCAACGTTCAGAATCAGCCAGAAGTGACAAGTCAATTGTTGGAAATCTCATTGCGCATAAAATTCAGGCAGCCGGCCAGCTCGGGAAGAGAATTGCACATAATCAATATAATCATGCTCAAGTGGCACACTACGTAAGTGTTTGTAAATTTTATGAAGCACCTGTAAACGCCTCAGTACACAGTGGTGAAGGATGGGCCGGTCTAAAGGGACGCAGCTATGCGTTAGAGGGAACAAACGATATTGCGTTGCGATGTCATTCCGTTGTATAGCTGCGTCTCTTAGACTGGCCCGTCCTTCACTACTGTGTACCTACTGGGCCCTTTACAATATTTCACAAATAAATATAGGTAGGTAGACCAACAGTAAGCGCGCGGGCGGCATCCTGTATAACTTGTATAAGCGCCCTAAACTTAATCGAACGAGCGGAACAACAAGCGAAGCGAGTTCTTACAAACAACTCGCTACTGGGAGTCTCGGCATTTCAATGGCTTTTTGATTTAGAGTTTGTTCGACGATAACTTTAGTAACGTTTTTCTGAAATTTGTTGGGATTATAGCAGTGATACATATAATTTGAGAGTTCGTATATGAGAAAAATCTATCAAGGGGTTGTGGATCCAGAAGGCGTGATAAATTCATTAAAAGGGTCTTGTTATACTAGTTTGCAAGGAAATCGCGAGTTCTCAGTTCGAGGCGGACTACTAGTTATTAATGTTAATATGCATTATTGCATAATATGCATTATGCATTTAAATATACTACTACTACTTACGAACCAAGGACATTCAGTTTTGTAGGCAGGTCACTACTGACTGAGCTACTGACCGACTATGCTAGTGACGTGACCACGCCTGGCCAACAATAATAACGCGGTATGAAAATATGTATCGTCAAATGCTCTTCCGCAAGTGTCAGCTCATCTACTTATTCCGCCAAACTTGGTATATAATTAAAACTTATGTACATATCTATGCTTAACCATCACTTAATACATCTACTTAGATAACGAACTGTAAATAGAATAAAGTCAACCGTTTAATTAAAGGCGCGAAAATCATTTTTTTCTAAAGGTGTCATATTTCTCTTGATACTAGGAGTCCGCCTCAACTCGAACTGAGAACTCGCGATTTACTTGCAAAAAAACTGACCAATGTAACAAGACCCATTGCGATAATTTCTTCGCGCTTTCTAGCTCCTCAACTCCTTGCTCAATCTTGCTCATATACGAACTCTCAAATTATATGTACCTATCTCTGCTATCAGTATCACCCCGAAAAATTTCATAATAATTATTATTGGGAGCTGTAATCTCCCACTGCTGGGCAAAGGCCTCCCCCAGTTTTTCCAATCCTCCCGATTATGTGCAGCGTTCGGCCATTCCTTTAAAAAGGAGTCTAATTCGTCTCGCCATCGTTGACGAGGTCTGCCAGGTCCCCGTTTTGAAGTGGGCTGCCACTCGGTGGCGATCTTGGCCCACAGCTCGCTTGGCATGCGGCAGACATGACCAGCCCAGTCCCACTTTAGCCTGGCGGCTTTCTGAGCTACGTCGACAATTTGTGTTTTGGAGCGCAGCGTGGTGTTTCGGATTCGATCCGTTAATTTTACACCTAATATGCTGCGCTCCATGGCTCGCTCCAAGTTTGGACCTCTGAGATACTGTCAAAGACCAAGTCTGTGCACCGTGGGTGAGAATTGGAAGGATGCACATGTCCATGAGCCTCCGCTTAAGTGAAAGTGGGAGATCACTTTTCATTAAATGTTTCATGGACCAAAAGCTCCTCCAGGCGTAAATTTCATAAAGATCAAGAAAACGTTACTCAAGTTATCGACGAACAAACTCTCGACGAAAAAATCAAAAAGCCATCGAAATGCCGAGACGTCCCAGTAGCCAGAAGTTGTTTGTAAGAACTCGCTCCACACGTTCAATTAGTTGATCATCCTTTTATCGAACCCACATCGAACTTAAATAGTTCGATAAGTCTCCTAGATGATACATACACGTCTTTAATGGGGAACACGAAATGCCGGTGCTGCAACGCAAAAACCCTGGCGGCGTAATTTTTTCATTCATTTCATTCATTTTTTCGGCGTATCATCTAGGAGACTTGTCGAACTAGGTTCAGTGTCATGGGGTCTTATACTATTTCTTTTTAAACGTCCTAACTTCAAATTTACAGGAGGGGGCTGAATATTTAGCAACTGGATATTTCGGTGAACCGGCGACGACGCTCGAAGGTGCTATTCTCGAAACTGAGGGATACGGTAGCAGAAAATTGACATTGAAGGAAAATTTACATGGCATTGTCGCAGGGCTCTTGCAGGTTAAATCTTTATTGTGATTGGTTCAGCAATTTTTGTATATGCTTCGCTTTTTGGTCAAAGTCCACATTCGCCTTAAGAATTGTTAGAGCAGGGTTGCCACCTTTGTGGAGGGAAATATATTACCCAAACCCCCTAACTTAAATGAAAAAAGTATAGTATTTTAGGTTTATACAGTCCGGGTTTATCTCCAGGGTTTAAATTGACTGCATGACAAGTTTCATCAAAATTTCTTAAATAAGCCGTGTTACGATAATTGTATTAACGCTTTCAGCCTAAACCTATAGTCGACACAATAAAGGAAGAAGAAAAGTATGGTAACTCAGGGGACAAATTTTATCCGGCTGGGAGAGCCCTAGTCAATGGTGCCGAAGGAGTATCCAACCTCGTTAACTCGGTGCTTGAGGTGAGTAGTATACAGGGTGTAACAAAAATACTGGTGATCCTTTTAAGGGCACAATTGGTATCGTGTTACGACTAAGAAAAAGTACGAGAAAAAAAATTTCGGCGCGAAAAAAAAATTTTTTTCTTTGGGGCAGCTTAGGTGGTCCCAGCCGGCCGACCCTCCATACAAAACCAAATTTTTTTTTCGCGCGAAATAATTTGTTTCTTACTTTTTCGTAATTATAATACGATACCAATTATGCCCTTAAAAGGATCACCAGCATTTTTGTTACACCTTGTATTTAATACCCGTGATAGGTACTACTTGGTCAGGAGTACATAGGTAAAGAGATGATCAGTATGATCACATTGATCACAATTTGGCACACTGCTTGCACTATTTATTTATGCCGCCATCAACATCCCTATTTGCTATACACTCAACACCAAAAATATGTATACCTACAATTTTGAACCTTATTGATTACAATGAGCAAAGTGCAAAAGTGTATACCTACATATTTTAGCCTTCACTGTACCTGCACGCGCCATTTTGATGCTCGTCACCACCATACCAGTTTTCGAAGGCACCGCATTACACTAACCGTTTTGATTTCATTTATCGAGAAGAGATCGAAGAGAAGATATCGAAGGAGTTTCTTGGATGGTGTATGTTCACCGAGTAAACGAAGATGGCTAGATTTTTTCTTAAAGAATATATTTAGTTACTTCATAGTCAAGTGGTCCTGGTTGTCATTAGGTCAGAATATGACGAAATTCTGGCAAAAGGGAACTATTCAAATATTATAGGCACACCTATAGTGATTTGCACAAAATACTTGATTTGTTCTGCGGTGATTTGGTTATTTTGATGGTAGCTCCCAATTAGATTGATCGACGACGAAACACCGTATTAAAACATTGTATCATTTGTATGCCTAGCCGAGTTAGGGCTCATTGTAACTGTTGTTACATGCTAAATATAAATTACATTTTAATTTGTTGAAGTGGAACTAGCTTCTTCGCCTGACGAAGACCATTAAATAATGTCCCCCATTAGCTACTAGGCCGAATTTTATGTAATTATAGTATAATTTAGGAACAAGTTATTCATTTAAGTATGTACCTGATACAAAAATTTGATTTAAAAACGAAAATATTTTTGGACTTTTAAACTATTCTTCACTATACATATTTGTGGTAAACAAAGGCTGGTGCACGGTTTTCAATAATTATCTTTCTTACAGGTCCCTGGGACGATATTCAGGAAGATTACAAGACTCGCTACTGAAAAACTTAATAACTTAGGAGGAAAAATTATTGGGCTCTAAGTAATATGTACTTATTTTAAAACGTAAAATTAGGTTTACGACACTTAACTGCTAACTTAAGCTATTAAAAACATGTAAATTATTTAAGCATAAAATAAATTAATATTCTCAACCGAAAATTTATTTCATATTATAAGACTCAATTTTCTATTTTTTTTTCTTATGGACTTTAGGCGGTTGCTATTTGTAGAGTGGTAGCTACTCCCTACAAAAGGCACCAGAGGCCAGTTTTATAAAGCCACGAGCCACAACTCACAAGCGGAGAGAGTTCCGCCTGCAAACTGCAACTTGTAGCTCCATAAAACTGGCCTCAGGAGGCTACAGGTTGTTCTGAACCAATCAATGCGATGGTTACACGCCTTTTAAGACTAAGGGCCGGTTGCACCAAACTGTCTGTAAACGTAACAGTAATCGTAAAAAAAATCTTGTATGATAAGTCTGACAGTTTTCTATGGGATGACAGCTCCGTCGCCATATTTAACGTTGATGAGTCTGTTAATTGTGCGTGGTGCAACCCACCCTAATTCTTCATTAGCTGCACACGTTCGTTAGATCACCGCATAATAAGTTATATATTAAACACTGAACCACGAAAATGAACAAAAAACAAAAAATTAATCCCAAAGGGCTGCGGCCATGATGAGCTCAACCCATCTCTATTAACTTTATGTAACTTAGTAAGTAACTAATCATCCATCGCTTGATAGAAAATCAAAACGAAACAGGCGTTGACCTACAGTGTGGTGGTAACTTGATCTTGACCAGTGGTTTGATAATTTCCAACCAATATAATCTGTTCAAAAATATATCAAACATCCTGTATAAAATGCCAAAACACAGGATTGTTAGATTTGTATCTCTCTTACAAAGAAAGCTATTGTTGCCTTACTTTAACCCTGCTACAGCTCTCTTTCAAAATAATATACACACCTCTTTCTGACAGTTATATACTTAGTTCTTTTCGAATAACAAACGTTCAGAGGCAGACTATTACACATAGAGAGTATGGAGCAGTACTATTTCATTTACTATTTTACTTCGTAATCTATTATACCGGGTGTTTCCTGTAATAGGAGCAATAAATTAAAACTTAGATTCTACTCCTCAAACCATACAACGTTTGTTCAGCAACTATTAAAAATAACTTATGGTTTGATTTTTATTTCACTTTAAAGATTATTCGAACACGCAATGTATTCCGAAATTGATTATGTCTGTAGGGTGACAAGGCTGACAAGCAATGTCAATTGGACGGATTTTAACGTACAGTGAAAATACTATTTAGTTTGTATGAAAAAGAGACAATCTAAAAAATACATATTTTTTAAAAGTTGTTGAACAAAAGTTTTATTGTTTGAGGAGTAGAATCTACGTTTTAATTTATTGCTCATGTTACAGGAAACACTCTGTAGACTTTCGCTAATTTCATTTCATTTCATATCATTATCACATCACACAAAAGTGACGCAACGACATCAGTAACCACACTCTCGGTGTAACACTGACTGTTATCTACTGTTGTAGAACTCTAGGATAACCAAATATGACGTTATCTATAAAAAGGGACCTTGTCGATGGCGCTTAGCCCATTCTTAACGACAACGCAATATGATTACGACGCTGCGCGACGTAAGCGCCATCGACATTAAGGTCCCTTTTCATAGATAATGCCACAATTATATATTATATTAGGAACGGATTCAAGATTTTAAACAAAACAGGCTTTAAAAACATTTATTTTTAATCCAAAGTTGATTTCACAATGTGTTACCTAAATACATATAATGAATATTATAATATATGGAGATAATTTGTCGAATTACAATTCAAATAAATATAACTAGTTAATCTATAAGTACGCTAATATTAACCATTCAAAATACTTAAATGCTATAACTTTATTTACATAAAAAGAAACGCGAAACAATTGTATAAGTAAACATAAGACGTACAAAGTCCATGTAAAAGACGATTCCGCGTTTAAAATTATAAAGCTTTACCTCTGCCTCTGGGGTACAGATGTGAAACGTTTCCAAAATGTTGAAAATTTTCATAAAAAATAAAGGTTCATTCTCAGACTAAAATAAAACAAGTTTCGCATATTTGAAACCTTTCCGTCAGCAAATGAGTACAGTCGGCAACAGAAGTAGCTAAGCGGCTAGGGTATTCAAAAATTTCAAAATGAGCTGGACACAAATTTATTCTTAAGAGAATAAGAGCGTGTATAGGTCATTTTGAACACCCTACCCGCTTAGCTACTTCTGCTGCTGATTGTATGTACAGTCGCCATCAAATATATCTGAGCGGCCCGAGTACTCAAAAATATCTGAACAAGCACTTATCGCCTTGCAAATAGAGGCGTTGTTCAGATATTTGTGACCACCTTGGCCGCTCCGATATATCTGACGGCGACTGTACTCTAGGATTAATCAATTATGTTCCACGAGCAAAACTAAAGATATAATTCAGTTACACATTAATTTCCAAATTACTAGAGGGAGAAAAGAGAGATTCGTTCATAACTATATTGATTTCATATACAGTCGCCATCAAATATATCGGAGCGGCCAGGGTACTCAAAAATATCTGAACATGCACCTTATCGCCTTGACAATAGAGGCGTTGTTCAGATATTTATGACCACCTTGGCCGCTCCGATATATCTGATGGCGACTGTACATTATCCCTTCAGTCCTCACAGGCCGCGAGCCAGCAACATATTTTCTTGACCGAGTTCCTTTAGAAACTGCGAACATATAACGGCGAATATCTACATTCTATCTACATTAAGTAGCAACCACTCTCTACATATACAGACTGGAGTTGACTGAAAGGGTATCAAACACGAATTTATCCGACTTTTCACGATCGGAATTATTGTCAATAGAAAAGTAAAATAAGGTAAACAAATATGACTGAATTTCTAGACAAAAAAGCATTTGACATATTACACAACAATATTAAAGAAATCTTTTTCATAAAACCATAAGTATAATTAACGGATATTTTGACAAAAAATGAATATAAATAACAAGTTGTATAAATTGACAATGAAACCATAACTGTTCTTTAAAAGTGCGTGATTGCGATCCAATGAACGTGTTTGTTTGTTTACATTATTTTACTATTCTATTGCGCCGCAACCGCGTGCGGCGACGGTGTGCAAGCGTGACAGCGCTATACACATCCGGAACGCTATCTTGTTCGCGCACCGGCGCCGGCGCCGCATGTGGAAACCGCAACAGTGTGAAAACCGCCTTAACCTCGGTTCCAGAGTGACATAGGCTAGTGACGTCTCTGTAAAAACGGCGCACAATGAACCCCAAATTGCGTAAGCCTAAGAAAGAATATCTTGCAGAACCAGTCGAGTATGAAAATGAAGAGTTTATAAAGCTGATTTAAAAAAAATATATATGTTAGGATCTTCTTTTGTTAATACGAGTTTTTTTGAAATTTCATCAAAACGCAATGAGATCATAAATTCTCCAAACCTAATAAGAGGCGTATCGTGATAAATGGCGTTGGATTGGAGAGCGAATGGTTATAAAGCTTACTTGTTTAATTGTACAATTAGGGAGGATAGTCGAAATGTTCCACATCGCAACATTATTTTTCGTTACAGTGCCACGTATCTTTAGAATGTCACATTATATTAGGTGCAAAGATCTTCAGTCACCGCGAGCGTGAGCGAGAGGGAGCTACGGGCGCGTCAGAGGTGCCGTCATTCTGTAACGTCAGGTGACGCCCGCTGGTACGTATGTGACTAGCTACCATAGACCTCGCAATAGTATAGAATAAAGTGTTGTCTAAGGATCAACTATCCAAATCGTGAACGATGTTCCAACTGTGAGGCATTGATCTCTAAAATAGAATATGGGCTAATAAACCGAAGTAATTGTAATTGTTCATATAAAAAGTTGGAGTAAATGGTGATGTTTTCTATCAATAAGTATGATGAAACAGGCACGCGCGATTTCATACTATTGCTGTGTGGGTGCTTGGTGCTTGCTTCTTACAGATTAATATTTGTTCTGTGATTCCGTGTAAGCAAAAATAAAGTAGCAGAAGTAGCTAATATCAAATAGATCTTCCTTCGAGAAACAATATAAAGGAGGTACAGACTCGAACAAGATTTACTGAAAATATGGCTCGTGAAAATTTGTAATCATAAAGTCTTTTACCATAATAAGACTGTCGTTCTTACAGCATTTTTATGGGGCCATTTTTTGGGTGACAAGACAATTGGATGCGATACATAATGTCCCCACTTGGGCATAGTTTTATATAGTAGGTATATTTAACAGTAACCATTGCTTATTATACAGTCGTTTTTATTGATACTCGCAATACATTATTCTACACAAATCGATTGTAAGACAACTTTCCAGCTAATCTCAGAAGAGAGAGACGAGTAAATAAAAATCTACTTATTTGATTTTGCGATTTCATTGCGAATGTGTGGTCAAGATATATTATATACATCAGATAGACTAAGAGCCGTAACAAAAAACTGTATATTTCTTGGTAATTTATTTTACCTGATTGTAGTCACATGGTGCTGCACTGCATTAGTGATAAATAATGTTAGATTACATATTCTGAACATGTAATATTACAGATAAAATGCACTACATTCTGTTTAATCATATTGCATCCATATATATTGTAATTTAACTATAGATATACATATAGATTTATATACACTGTACACAATTTTTTCAGAACCTTCAACTTCCACGGGATTATACAGTATTTCTATATAGTTTAAAATACTCTACAATCACAACTTTGTTCAAATAGACTCCCGCTTAACATACACACTATTGTTGTACATACAATAGTGTTCTATATTCTTTTTACAATAGCAAATATCAGAATGAGAGTGAAGTCCAACCAATATAAAAGCGTAGCTAGCGCAAGGCGTTACTGTTGCGTATAACAGTAACGCCTTGCGCTAGCGCCTAGCTAGCTAGGCGCCGTGTATGTTTCTTTGTCACAATTCGAACAAAATGATACCGGTGGATACCACTTTCTACTTGTGAAGTAGTAATAATCCCTACTGACATTATAAATACGAATTTAACTCTGGTTGTCTGCCTATCTGTCTGCTACCTCTTCACGCTTAGGATAATATAATTAATATATCATTCACGGATATCCCTTCAAAGAGTGAAAAGAGGAGGAAGAATTGTATGTGCTCTAATGTAATGTTATGGCCATTACATTTAAAGAATAAATAAGATTTTATTATTGCTAACGTGTACCAAAGAAATCTAATCTGTATATGCGCCGTCAACTGTAACCGAGCGGCCAACGTACTAAAAAAGCTCGGCCGCTCGGATATATATGTTGGTGACTGTACCAAATTATACAGTTTTGATACTTTTGATATGACATAGCTCACAAATTCACAATTGAGTACTGCCTTTGATTACACCTAGTCGTGTTATACAGGGTATAACTAAAATACTGGTGATCCGTTGAAAGGCATAATTGGTATCGTATTGCGATTAAGAAAAAATAGAATTGTTTTTTAGACAAACTATTTTTTATGGTACACTTGGTTTCAGCTGGCCTAACCTCCATAAAAACCATTTTTTTTCTTCGCACGAATATTTTTTTGTTATTCATAATTAGAATAGGACACCAATTATGCCCTTAAAAGGATCATGAGAATTTTTGTTACACCATGTATCTAACGCTGCCATTTAAAACCCATTTTACGTATGAATGACTTTGAAAGTAGCATTTTACTTAGATTCTCCTTTTACAACAATACTAACAATAGTTTAGTAAAAAGCAGAAGAATAATAAAGTTAGGTACCTATGGCAAATAATGTATTAAGATCAGATTTTTGTGAGTACGAGTTATTGGTCTGGTTCCAAGTGTATACTATGTATGTAAAGCGCAATACAAATTACTTAGAAAATCAGCATCTGCACCTTTTAACCCCCAACGTTGTCAAACCATACCAAGGATGACAACAGTAATAGCATTTATTTGATTATATTTATATCGTCAAAAAGTATAAAACATTTATATCATCAATCGACTTTCGTCATCGAACATATGACCTTTTCATAAAAATATTTGAATATAAAGTATATTTACAAAAAACAAAGTCAACACAATTTTTATGAAAAAAGACATTCTCACATCGAAAACAATATCTTGTCTTACTAAGATAATATTTGCGCAAAAAATCCAGCTCTTGCTTAAACAACGTTTATGGACACGTTCAGACAGAACAGACGTAAAAAATGTGTAGTTATATATTTATGTATAGTAAATAAAATAAGGCAGTGTTAGAGCACCGGCTACAGCCGTTGTGCACACATTTTCCTGTTTAAAGAAGTTCTCATCTCCACCACCACGAAGTCACTTTAAAATAACATACTAGGAACGCTAGAAGTGATATATGGAAATTACTAGGGTTGTATTCATCCTTCACTTCCTACTATTTCAACCAAAATGTACAACAATCAAAAAGTGACACAGGACTAAATGATAAGTACATCAAAGAATACAAACTCGTCACCCTGAGAATCGTCTGGTGACAACCAAAACTCACTAATTGCAAAAAAATAATTGTACTAAAATCAACCTTATTTTGTTACCAATAAGGTTCGGTCAGTGATAGTAATTAATTAGTGTGTTTTGGTTGTCAGCCGACGATATTTATAATATAAACCAAAACTTCTCACTTACGGAGAAGTTACACATTGTATCAGTTTTTTGATACCCACGTTTTAAACACATAATTATGTATATTATTCGCTATGTGCCAAGTGCAACGTGGGGGTAATGGAAACGATCGCAGTGCACAATGTGACAAGAATACAGTGTGTTTCTGTAATAGGAGCAATAAATTAAAACGTAGATTCTACTCCTCAAACCAGGAAACGTTTGTTCAGTGACTTTTAAAAATAACGCATGGTTTGATTTTTAAGACACTTTAAAGTTTTTTCGAACACGCAATGTATTCCGTAATTGACTATGTCTGTAGGGTGACAAGCAATGTCAATTAGACGGATTTTAACGTTCATTGAAAATACTATTTAGTTTGTATGAAAAAGAGACAATCTACAAAATACATATTTTTTTACAAAATACATATTTTTTAAAAGTTGTTGAACAAAAGTTTTGTACTTTGAGGAGTAAAATCTATGTTTGTTTTAATTTATTGCTCCTATTACAGAAACACACTGTATATGGATGGTAGCATAAAGGATGACAATCCCTTTTTTTGTGATAATCCGCCATATGAGATTGTCATCCTGTACGCTATCTTTGCGCTACCATCCATAGGTTCCTATGTCACCTCAATTCGGTCAGCTGTCAAAATAGTGAATCAGCCAGTGAGATTTCATATAAGCAAGGAGTACGAGTCATATATAAAAAATTAAACAAGAGATTGAACACGTGCTCAAGAGATGGCGCTACAATCATGCACACAGCGAATACCGGAACGCTTACATTTGGAACGCTGTTGTTATTGTACAGTCGCCATCATATATATCGTAGCAGCCACGGTACCCAAAGATATCTGAACATGTACTTTATCGCCTTGACAATAGAGGTGCTGTTCAGATATTTGTAACCACCTTGGCCGCTCCGATATATCTGATGGCGACCCTGATGGTACCGCGTTAGGAACTATAAGTAATACTAAAAGTAGATGAATATTATTTAAGTCATCCAGTAATTTGTACGGCGATTGTGACTTGCGGACGTACTAACATTGATTTAAGTTGCTACAGCCATTCTGTTGCAGGATACTTAAATATTTTGTAAGTCATACAGTCTACACTTTAGACCACTTTAAATACGTTTGCCTATGAAACCAATGGGCTATTTTAATAGTTACACTAATACATGTTTGCCCCCGTTATATCTGGGTATGGTTATATTCCTAATTTTGTAGGAATATCACCAGTTACTTTTAAACAAGGTTGAAGGAGCCGATTACTGTTTATTTATAGTTTATTTATTACCTTAGTCTATGTAAGCAACCCTCTAGAAGAAAGCTTTACTAGTTAGCAACATGAGCGTCTTCGCTTTCTTTATAAGTAGTCTGAGAATGTCGATAGCTTGGCATCGGCGATAAATAACAGCATAGGTGACTCTGGCTGGAGGTACTCTAAAATATCTCAACATACACTTTATCGCCTTGATAATATTTGTTGATGGCAACTATAGGTGACTCATCTTATGCTAAGACCTTGCGCATACATGTAAATTACGAGCGGTGCCTTTTAAGCTATGACGTTTGAATAATTTCCTCTATCATAAAAAAAACTAGTAGCATGTGAAAGTATTTCTAACTTAGAATACGAAACAAATAAATAAGTCATGAATGTTATGATTGACCGCTTCAGTACAGAGTCAAATGAAAGTTAACAAGGCAGCAGTGGCGGCGCGTCCACAGAACACGATTTCCGTCGACTTGCCTTAGTTTCAGGCGCCCGAGCAGATTTCCTACAGATCGTGAAGAAATTTTAAGCCCATTTCAGCACCGGCTTGCATAAGAAAAATGTTGACCCACCGCCACTGCAAGGCGTCTTGAAGATAAACATTTCAAAGGAAAATTTTCGTTTTCCTTAACTTAAAAACCACCAAAGAGCATATCGGCCATGCTCAGTTTATGGTTCCGTAATTTCCGGTAGGGAGAGGCGCATTTAACACATTAACTGCTATGCTACGCGCGTAGCGCTACGCCGTAGCCAAGAACATGGTTTCCCGCTATGTACCGAAAATGCTTCGTAGAGCCGTGACGACAACGTGTCGTCAACGTCATTAGCAGTGAATGGGAAAACAAATCTTGCGAAACTACTGATTTTATAAAAAAAAAATAGTTTTTGTAATGCCTCTAACGCCATCCCAAATAAAAGTGAAAACGAAATAAAAATCACCCACTTCATTTGGTGTATTAATTGAATTCCGGAAAAATAACCTAAGACCATCATGATATGACACTGCAAACTCACACATCACTCGGCTAACTGAGACGTTTTAAAACAGCAAAACGTCGAAACTATCAAACACCTGCACCATCCGACTCGAGCCCTAATGAATTCTTTACCTTCTCCAAAATCAAGCAACGTCTGCGTGGTCAATACCTGGCTATTGGCAGATACAAAACGACAATTTTGGAGACCACGACTCGATGCGAATAAGTGTTATTATCATTCGTTCTATCGAATGAAAAAGTGTATTAAATATCACAGCGAGTTCTTTGAAATCAATAAATAGTATTTGTGTTTACAAATTACACAACTTAAAAGGCACCATTTATACAAAAACCTGAAACATAAGTGTATTTTTTTTCTATTTAAGAATATATATTACAAGTCAAACAATCAATATATTGCAGTTACAAACAAGTTACTGTAGATTTATATATTAGTTTCTATCGGGACCTCACTCACTCCGTCAACCCAGATCCACAAATATATCACAAAATGGATGAGCATGACGAACAACACATACTTTTTAAAGTCTGTCAAAATCTTTAATTTTAACTCACTTCACTTGGGTTTTAATTGCGTCATGTTTAATTCAAAATCAAACTGGTAAATAATAAAGTCGGTCACAAACGAAAATTTGTCACGTTTCTTTTGTCACTTTTTGATATAAAACAAGGTATCCTTTTCACTCGGGATCGACGTAGTCCAGCACAGTGAAGTCAATGTACTTGTCCGAGCGGAGCCGTCATGGCCTCGTGAGCCGCATCTTGCGCACGGTCTCCACATAGTGCTTGTTGTGGGCCATCACACACTCCTGCACCTTGGGCGGCATCTCCTCCAGCGAGGGCGCGGTGCCCTCGTCGATGTCGGTGCGTCTGTAGAACAGTATGTAGGGCGTGCTAGATCGGTTCAGGCCGCTCAGCTGGCCCTCCTCGGCGGCCGACACGACGTCGTCGTTGTACATGTGCCATTGACCATTGTCTTTGGCCAGTGTGTAGTAGTGGCCGGAGTCGAGCGTGGTGCCGGCGTGGATGACGGCGGCGTACAGTATGTATGCGGAGTGGTCGGCCTGGGAGCGCACAGTCGGCAACGTCACCGTGTGATTATGGTGTATCGAGAGCATTAATTTGGTTTGAACTTGCAGTTTCGGCTCAAATCTGTAAAACAGAAAAACACAATTAATATTAATGTCAAAGTTAAAGTGAAGACAGTAAAAAGTTTTTAAATACATATAATCATAGAGCACACTTAGCATACTTATTTCTCTATGGCAAAATACAAGTATTACACACCGACCGACTTGAAATGCCGACCTTGACGGTCAAAAAAGAAAAGTCTAAGTCGCTATGTACAAAAACTCACTTGAAATTCTTTAGCACCAGAATAAGAAACTTAGGTGTAGTTTCGATTAGCACGCTTCTCTCGGCGTCGCGCAAACCCCCACAGTCGCGGCAGTCGTATCTGTTGTCGCCGGACAAGCGCTCCTTAGAGCAGTAGAACTCCAGCAAGCTCTGCACGCTGTGCTGGGTGCCCTCTAGCTTCTCCGGGAACGCGAGCTGCAGGTCTCGGAACACGTCGCGGGACAGCGAGGACGAGTGGCATTCTGTGCACTCGACGCGCGTGAGCAACACGCCGCCGAACATGCTGTCGATGAACGAGTCTCGGCGCAGGAAGGCCGACTCGGTCATTCGCATGCGCTTCTTAAGGGGCAAGTGCATTTCGGGATCGCCGTGCCGCTTGAGACCTGAGCTTGACCCTGAAACGGATAACAAGAGCTATGGTTACTTTACTGAAATCTGCGCAATGTTAACTTAAGTGTAATTCGTTAATCAATGCGATATCGTGGTTTCAATAACCAGCCATATTGTGAGAGGTGATAACCGTGATTAGGTGAGTCATACTGAACAACTTTTCCCCACAGAAAATGTCGGCGTCTGATCGGCCGAAATGTATGCAACAAAAAACTTTTTTCTTGTGATTTCTGAGTATCCTCCGAGGGATTCCTTTAGCCGTCAATACAGTGAATACTCCTTTTTATAAAGACTCAGCTATGCGCATGTGACGCCTCTGTAGTTGCAAGTGTCCAAAGGCTACGTTAGCTGCTTACCTTTAGGTGGGAGGTAGCCTGTTGGTCACCGACATGGTATAAAAAACATAATGTAATGAACTGACTGCTGTCTGTCTGGCGTATGTTTCAGTATGAGCAGTAAACTAAGAAAAGAATAGAATTACAACAAAAAATACTTAGTCCACCCATTAATGGGGACTCCACACTGATGTAATAAAATGATGTGAAATTCAATCCAACAAGGAGGCCGATATTGTGACCTTATAACGGGATCCTTATCTTATCACACTGTATTTTATATACAACAAGCCTAGCGCCACCATAAATATTTAGTAGTATACATATATTGCTTTACTTGAGCTATTGTGAATTCATTACACATAAAGTGAGTCCAGTGTATGAGTGAATGTACCTTTTTGAGACAAATAAAACATGTGTAAGTCAGTATCTAGGTCTACGAAGTCGAGAAACTGACCGGCTGCGCTGCTGCCGGGCCGCGGCGACACGGACCGCCGGTTCGAGCTCGGCTCCGAATGCTCGCCGTCACTGGAAAAAACGAAGCCTTTAGTGTCTTAGTAATTATAGTTTGCCAGGGTTTGTTTTACTTCAAGCATAGACAGAGAGAATCATACTATATCTTGCTTATGATAGTACCCTCGTTACAAAAAAAAGAGATGAGAATAGCTTATTACTTCCACTGTTACTGCACTTATTGGCCAGCCACACTATAAAGAAATGATATGTGTTTAAACAGCCATAAAAGTGGGTAAGGGTGGTATTCCACTGCACATGTAGCACACAATAGCACTGAAGAACAATTTATTTTTATTTTTTAATATCATCTCTGGGCGTCTACGTGAAAGAAGCCCGATGCGCCAGGCAGCTCCTGAGTGTAATTAGCAAGTGTCCCCGTTACCTAGAGTGTGGCGGTGAATGCGGGCTGCCGTGCGGGAGAGCTCTGCGGCCGACGATGATGGGCGGCCGAGTGTAGTCGAAGTTGCGGTCGGACCCGTGCTCGTGGGATTGCAGTAACTCGAATAAGTATCTGATGAAAAATTATATGTAAAATCATATTACAATTCACAACCCAGTTTTTATTTAGAAAAAGGTGGGGGTAACTGGATAGTATCGGGACTTAATATCAATATAACGTGCCTCAAGATTTACATTTTAAAATAGTACAGTATAATTCGGATTCATCTGACTTTTTATCGGCGAACACTGACAGCCAAGCGTGTTGCTTCCAAACCTTAGGTCGAGGTTTCTATATCAGTGCCTGGCTGGAACTACCAATTAGTATTTCGGAACCGATGTACGAAATAAACAATGCAGCTGGAGGATCCCAGATCAACATTGTCAATAAGGCCTTGCTCTCCGAATAGGACAGTCAGATAGCAATGCCTGTTAGGATCAAGTACCTACTTTAGTAAATTTATTAAATGTGGCAAATTTCGTTTTCCATCCCATGAAAATGTTACTCTATACCGGGTGTCTCCTGTAATAGGCGCAATACCTTGAAAATACTATTTAGTTCGTATAAAAAAAGGAGACAATCTACAAAACACATATTTTTAAAAGTTGTTTAACAATAGTTTTACTGTTTGAGGAGTAGAATTTATGGCTCTTATTACAGGAAACACCCAGTTTAATTCTGCCGTGAACAAAAACCATTAATCATTAAGGGTTTTGAATTTAAGTACCAAAAAATGTGAACGAATATAATGACACGTAATTGTAGAATTATTTGTAAGAAAATACTGCATAGCCATATTGATATAGCCATGCCATACTCTATGTTAACACTTTTTGATACTTATATCTTACGTTGCTACTTACCCCAAGAATTCAGAGCTGTCATGCTGATTGTCCTTGGTAAAGAAAGGAGGTTTGACCACAGAGAAGAACTCGTCCGGGTTCAGCTTAGTGCTGATCGAATGCATCATTTTGGCGAACAGCATTCCCATTTTCGACCAATACGGCACCGCGTTCATCTTCAACACTGTGTGGGTACTGAAACTGTGGCAACCAAAGGCTGTTGTACATATTTTAAGACACTGACAGTAAGTAACAAAACATACTGCTGGCATAAATTAGGCTATTTATGTTACATAAGTAAATATTAATCTAGTTTATATCAACTCTGATGGTTAATCCTAAAGCTAATATACAATAATGACCAGATTAAATAAATCAACAGAATCATAAAAAGAACCGCATAATTTAATTTACTTACGACATGAACGCCATTACATAAAACAACATAAGCAAAGCTTTGGTAAATACGCTATAAAATCTTATATAAATATTTGAAATTTGTCTCGGTCCACATCGCCATAATAGAAAATCTTGATTACTTTGTACTCTTCAATAGCTGGATAATAATCTTTACAATAGTCATTTCATTTATACAAGAAGTGAACATATCTAAACATCTTGAATTTATTTTCCTCAAAGACATAAATACACATCATAACATCATTTCTAATTCGCAGTGCATATTTATATTTAGCTGAGCAGTAAATAAAAAAAAAACATGGGTAAATATATTCCATTCAATCTTTTGCTTTGCGTTAACAATCTGTAATTAAATATCTATTCCCTTTTCACTTTTAAATTAATCTACAACAAGCAAGAACAAAAATATTCGCATGCAAGTAAAGCGCTAGAAAGCAGAAACAATAATTATTGATAAAGAAATAAATTAGCAGTGCCATATACAACTTATAAAATAACAGTACAATATGCGGGTGGCACAATATATTTATATTAGGGCGGCGTGTGCTGGGCTAATACTTCTGCATTTTACAAAACTTTAGTAAGTTGTGTACCAAATATCATTTCATATTTACTAGTAGCTTTTCGATGAAAGTAAACATCGTGAGGGAACCGGGCCTAACTCCAAGAAAGTGTAGTTTTCCCTCTGAGTGGAAAGTCAGATGGCAGCGGCTTTCGTAAAATCTTCTGCTTCTGCTAATTCACGGCATTTGGTTGCAGAACGGACCTCAGCTTGAAATCGAGCCGTGGCAAAAAACTGGGAAAACGCTAGGAGGATACATCTTTCGCTTCGCTCAATTGCCAATTCATTCAAACTCTATGAAAAACAACCTGCTCTATTTTTTATTTATTTTATAGCTGGGTCATAAACGATTGCAGCGTCATCATGGCGCTTGGCTTTGCTCGTTTAGCCATATTGATAAGGTGACACTTAAATGTTAGGATAAATTCCGCACAAAAAATGCAGTTCGTATAAAAAAAATACAAATAAAAATATATCGTGCACTATATGTATTGCAAATAGCAAAATAATAATAAAAATGTATGTATAACATACATATCAATAACAAATAGCAAGTCAATCCCACCCCTGAAAGTCGAATTTATTTAGCTTGCAATATTTTTTCCCAAACAGGACACGTTAAAGAAAAGCTTATAAAAATGCGAACACAGCAACAAAAAATTAGGAGAAGAGCGCATGTTTAATCTGCTATAGCAAGCAGCCAATTCATTAGTTATTAACAGCTAAATATCTCTCAGCTAAAATGATTATAACATTAATTTCAAATATTGGGCCGGTTGTACTCACGCATTTGAAGGGATAGAGATTACAGTAAGTAGCTGAATAGGGCCGGGTTAAGATAAAAACATTCGCATGGCTTTAATCCAAGAATTATTGATTTAATCAATGACTAACTGTCTAAAAAAACATCTCACGTAATACAGAAAATTACAATCAGCACGTAAAAGTGGCACAGTAAAAGGGTTCCTAGTAAAACCCCTTTGGCCGAAGAAAGCCGAGAGACGGCTGGCCGTAATTTTCTGTAACATCTAAATAAGAAAGCAGTACTTACGGCCTAGTGACGAGCAGCGCCTGCATCACGCTGTTCATGTAGCACGTGTTGCCAAGGTTGAGCAGGCCCACCTTGCGCATGGGCGCGTGCGAGGTGGCGCCGGAGGGGCACACGTCACGCGCGCGCCACGGCGGCCGCTGCAGGAACCGGCAGTCGCGGGAGGCCATATGCCGCTCCAGGCACGACATCTGTTCAACCATTTGTATTGTCAAGCCTTAAGCCCAAACCCAGTACTATATTGGTTCCAGATTGCAATCCCTAGCTGTACGGTAACAACGCACGACATACCTTGTTTTTTATTCAATTCTGCCACTGTCGGTGGGTGATTTCGAGGATATAAGCCACCACGCCCTCTAATCAGTAATCACTTATTCGTATAAAATACAAATTGCAGCCGCCAGAGTCTTTGCCTGAGTTAGTTGATAAAGAACACCAATAAAGTTAGTGATAAATATACCGGGTGACTTCTAATTCGAGGTATTACTTCAAGGACCTAATACTAGAGTTAGTTTCCAACCACAGAGAACCTTCCTATAGGGTGATAGTGATAATTTTGCACATTTTGATCACCAAGTCTTTAAGAAGGCGCGAGCGGCGGGTGGGTAATAGCGGCGCTGCGATTGGTCGTTTCAAGGATCACGTGGTTGCGTAGTGATGGGACATGTGTAGGTACTACAATACAAGTAAGAAATAACCGGTACAGTGCCTTGGTTGTTGTTAAATGAAGTAGGTATTTACTGTTTACTAAATTAGTAACAAGTAACAATAATGCAATATGTATTTGCCTACTTTAAGTACCTATAAATTTTACCGAGTCGCCTTATAAGACTTATCTAGTACTTAGTTATTTACCTTATCTGCGCATTGAATGTATCTTATAGAAGCAAACCCCATGTGACACCCATTAGAAGAGTCTTCTAGAAGCAACGCTCATGTGACACCCATTAATAGTTCCTTAAAGCAACTCCTATGGTACACCCATTGAAAGCGCCTTTTATAAGAAACGCTCGTGTGACATCCATTGAAAGTGGCTTACAGAAACAACGCTCATGTGACAGCCATTGAAAGTGTCTCATAGCAGCAACGTTCATGTGACACCCATTGAAAGTATTTTATAGAAGCAACGCTCACGTGACACCCATTGAAAGTGTCTTGTAGAAGCAGCGCTCATGTGACACCCATTGAAAGCGTCTTATAGAAACAACGCGCATGTGACACCAATTGAAATTGTCTCATAGCAGTATATGCTCATGTGTTACCCAATGAATGTAGCTTATAATAGAAGCAACGCTAGTGTGACACCCATTTAAAGCTCCTCAAAACAACTCTCATGTGAAACCCATTGAAAGTATCTTATAGAAACAACGGTCATGTGGCACCCTTAATACCCATATTTATTATAACTTTATGAAAACAAAACTACCGCCTGAATGAGTATATACATTTTACAAAATACTCAAACTAAAATAAAAAATAAAACATAGATCTCTTGTTTTCTTTTCAACCGACTTCAAGATTTCGAAGGAGGAGGTTAGTAATTCGTTTTTTTTTTGCTATTTATTTTTTTGTGTATGTTCACCGATTATTCGAAGACGGCTGGATCGATTTGGAAAATTATTTTTTGTTTGAAAGAGTACAGGCACACCTATAGTATTTTTTTACAGTAACTCGGGCATTTAGTCGTGGAAAAGCGGAGCCTAAGTGAAGTCGGTTCTTTTTTTGTTAAAATGATTAGTATTTATTTCGTAAATTTTGTAAGTCAAAAATACGTTGTGCCGGTATATAAGTCCGGTACCATCATCGGTCCATCACTATCGAACACGTGCTTTCGTAAGAAAGGACTAGCACGTTGCGTTCTTAATAAAAAGAGACGGGCAAACTATTTCACAACTGACCAATTGAAAATAAACTCCGCTGGCTAGAAGCATATTTCAGTCAAAAAATGATTTTGACGTAAACGTGGAATGTTGATTCTAACTCTTTCGATTCTTAACGTTTAGAAACATTTGCCCCGTTATCTTACACTACTATGCCATGATTTTTGTTATTAAAATCGATGACATGGTTCCTAAGAAGAGATCTTCGTATGTTTATATAGTTTCAGACTTTCTTATACTGACCGATTTAAATGGGCCACCCCGTATTCGCTGTGTGCATGATTGTGGCGCCATCTCTTGGGCAGGTGGTCAATCTCTTTTTTTCCTTTTTTTATAAATAGGTTGTATTCCTTGCTTATATGAAATGTAACTTGCTGATTCACTATTTTGACAGAAGACAGGGGATTTGCAGTTTCATTTCTTGTCACATTGAGCACTGCGATCGTTCTCGTTACCCCCACCATGCACTTCGCACATAGCGAATAAGCTTTCTTTACCATACGAGCGGTGACCCTAAGTCGCCTTATAATACCTATCTAGTGGTTACCTTATCTGTGTTTCAAAGGAATAAGTCCGCATTAACCGAGGGTCAAATCTAACTGGTTACCGAGTTATTACACTTTGTTTATATTTTATTGTTGCCTACAACTTAGGTACAGTCAAGGAATTTGATTCGCGTACCGTCTTAAGTCTAAATTACTGATGGTGATGACAATTAATAGTACTAAGGGCTATGTTTCTTCGCTTGCTTAAAGAAATATAAGCCTTATGATATTCCGACATTTCAAGCAATAAATCAACGAAACGGTACGCGAATCAAATTCCTTGACTGTACGTAATGACCGTTATTTTTTATTTTCCTTTTATTTAACAATACGCTTAACACTTCTTTCGGTTTTTACCGAAATTTCTTAATATTAAATTATTTAATTTTTTAAATGGTCGCATCCACGTCCTGGACTTACTTAAGTATAGACAATTAAGACCTTTATTTATCAAATAATGATAAGTATATTGCCATAATTCTTGTACAAGATCACAGAACATTTACTAAGCTTCAAGACTTTACATAGATAGTCACACTGGTAGGTAACATGTCCAACAGAAACTGCAAAGCTAGGTTTTTCTATGAACAGTATTTAATGTCTTATAATGGGCCCTTTGAAATGAAAACATTTTTTTGTTCTAGTGCAACCGAGCTGTTGATCTTTCTAGACTAAACGTTGTTTACTGTCAAGCGTCGATAGTAAACTACCTCTAGACAGACAGCTCGGAGAAAAATAATTAAAAGCCGAGTATTTCTTGTTAATGCCTGGAAATTATGTCAATACTTTTCGCATTCGTTTGAGGTAAATACATATAGTCATCATTTTTAACCATCGATTTGATACCGCGTAGTGTTTTGACCACGCTGACATGGCCGCTGGTCACTTCCGCATACATGGGACGCAAAGACGACGATATCACTCGACTCATTTTGGACACTAATATTGAATCATAATTTTTTTTACTAGGTACGGAATCATAAAAATTATGGCAACGATTGAGTTTTTTAAGCGGCTCTGAAACATTCGTATTCGCATTCGAATATTCGCATCCTGAATGCGACCCTGTGACCACTGCTTCTAATTGCTTGAAGACTACACATTTGCAAAAGTTATGTACAAAACATATAATTGATTTGGATTCGATTTGGTAGACGCTATCAAGGCACGCCACCATAATTTGTATTTACAGATGTAATGGCCTCTATTAGCATCAGTCGTGCACACGTTAGAACGTTTTACTCGTTGTGCGCATGTTGCGTTTGTTTACTGTTGTGGACTCACTGGCAGCTGTTCGTCCACAGCCTGCGACACAGTGTGGGTTCCCGTCACTAATATAAATTCTCAATTGGTAAAGGTATAAATATAAATAAAACTTACCAAAGCTGCGTGTTTTTCTTTGAACACTTCCTGGGCCTCGCCCTTGAGCGCTTCCATACGTCCGTCGACCATCGCCGTGAGGATGTCCACCACGTCCTGGAGGATCTGGCGACTCCACTGACCGCTGTCGGCGGCTAGGTTCACTAACACGGTGCCGACGTGCGGAGAGATCTGATGGAGATTGTTCAATACATTATTATTCTCTTTATTTTTCTTTTATCTTAGGCTAGGTAATTTATAACATTTTTATAAAAGTAAAATACAAAATACATCTAAAACATACAAAAACAATAAAAACATTATAAAAAACCTAACCTAGGGTGCCGCCAGCAACAGGGCAGGGCCCAGGCTGCCGGTGGTTAGGGCCGCAGAGAGAGGAACCTTCGGACTATGCGCGCCGTGTCCAAGATTACCGCCTTCTGAATCTGACCCTTGATCCAACCACAACCCCGTAGCGAAAGTCTCTCAAGATGTTGGTCGAGACTCTTCGCTATGAGACCGTTCGCAGAAACAACTATCGGCACAATGATCGCCCAATCAACCTCCCACATGGCGGTTACCTCGTGAGCTAAGCCTAGGTACTTGCTGGACTTGTCCTTCTCAGCCTTCACGAGGTTCACGTCACATGGGACAGTGATGTCGACGAGCATGGCCCGGCGTTGCGGTCGATCTATTACCACGATATCAGGCTTATTGGCTACAATAGTCCTGTCCGTGATTATAGATCGATCCCAATAGAGCGTGGCACGATCATTTTCGAGAACTGGCGCAGGTGTGTACTTGTAGTACGGCACTTCGTGGTCCACAAGACCGTATAGGAGAGCAAGCTGCTGGTGTATAATCCTAGCTACGAGGTTATGTCTGTGCAAGTACTCGCCGTTAGCAAGATGAGAACAAGCGGAGATAATATGCCTGAGTGACTCTCCGGGACGGCGGCATGCCCGACAAATGTCGACCGTACCGTACATTATTATTATTATTAACCAAAAAAATTACGCATATAGGTGATATCTCGTAGAAATGAAGTGGATTTACTTAACAGTATAAAAATCCAGCCAGCAGTTACTATGTTACATATACATACATTGTAAGCAGATCGTTAAAAAGTCCTATACTCACTCTATCGAGAGCTTCGGCGGATTCTCGCAGCGACGCCATGATGTGAAATATGACATCGGCGACGGACTGGCGGAGTGCCACCGGGTTGCCCATGGCGAGGAATAGGTGACCGACGTTGTCTACTGACACTTCTACTAAGAGATCAAAATGTTCGTTTTCCTGCAATAAAATAATATTAAGAACAATCATATCACTAAATTAAGTTTATAGTTAATTAGGTATAAGTATAAAGTCTTGCTACGCCCTAGTAGGGTCCATGTCTGTACTGGTTAAACTCTAAGAACACCTTTTATAATCCCCTAATATTAATTTATAAGGAATAAATGACATTGATAATGAAATGATAATAATGATAAATTAGAAAGAATACGAACTTACAGTGTAATTTTGGATAAAAGCAGGTACTGTCAACTGCTACAACTTTGCCTACGATGCCCAACTTTTCATGGCATGAAAAAATTCCTAGTATATTTTACAATGATACATGGTAAACTAGGTTCAGGTAATACGTTTTATAAATCTGCAGGGTACTGTAATAAAAAATATGCCGTTTATTTATTTCATTTCTTAACTCAGTCTTTGTAAGGGTAATGGCGCCACGGGGTTCCATATATTTATTAGATTTTCTAAGGATTTGCCTCCACATGCAGTGCACGTTTTCGAGACCTTAAAAACAAGCCTCACGGGCCTTTGTCTACTTTAGCATACATATTTACAGGTTTGGGTCCATGTATTCCCGCTCCAGTATTATTATGTAAATAATAACTTTATATATCAGTAAAGTAACTCTCAAATTCGTGCATCGTACCATTTCACTAAAATATTAGAAGACTGTGCAAACAAATATCCTTAATATTTGACGTTTGAAATGTCATGTCAAAAGATTCAAACAGACTAGTCTCGGGGCGGGTCCGAATCGGACATTAATTACTAAAACGCTTTGCCAAACGTAACAATTATAGTTTGGCCAGAGTTTGTTCCACTTCAAGCATAGACAGGGAGAATCATACTGTCTTTTTCTAATGCTAGTACTCTCACTACTAAAAAAGGGATGGGTATAGCATGTTACTCTGACTGTTACTGCGCTTTTGGTTTGCCAGACTATACCATAAACATTGTGAGTATATTGCTGAATTTTGGACACAACTTCATAGAGCAAGATGGCTAGTTACAGATTAGATATAAATTACTAATCAAGGCATGTGACGTCACAATACCAGAGGTCAAATTAATGTCAATTAAAAAATTAAGAACAACTACGAATTTTATTTAATTTTAAAAAATAATAATGGAGATTAAAAAGCCAGCCTAATCCTCGAAATTGTTTTTCAATCACCATACCTTGTCCTATTTTGGTATATCCCATTGGGGAAGGCCGGTGAAAACTTTTTATAGAGGGCGCTGTTCCAGATTTCATACAATAAGAGAAAGAGTCAGAACATGAATGGTCCTTAATTAGAATAATTACAATTAGTATGCAGTCAAAAATCTTTATTAGGTAAAAACCTTCCCTATGATGTTAATCTACGGCATTTTAATTTTAGTATATTTCAGAAACCGGTGGATTTAAATTTCGGAGCAATCGAGACAAACCATTGAGTCAATTTCGCGAAAATAAATAAAAACTACTTCGCGCCATACAAATTTAGCTTTTCTAAGGACCAATGTTGGAGATGTCAGTCAGCCGTTGCCTTCCCCATTCTAACGTCTCAAAGTTCAAAGTGAAGTGATTTTACCTCTAAAGCCTTGATGTAGGCCATGACCCACTCGCCGAGCGTGGGCGTGCCGTGCCACTCGTACATCCAGCGGTAGAGGCACGAGAGCGAGGCGCGCAGCCCGGCGGCTTCGGGCGAGTGGTCCGCCTGCTGCACGAGCCAGCGCGCCGCGGACAGCGTCTCCTCCTCGTTCAGCCCGTCCAGCACCACCAGCACGATCGACGTGGCCGGACACGCGTCCGACTCTGGCAAACAATACAATATGCTGCCGCTTAAATACGAGTAGCCAATATCAAGCAAGCATTTCAAAGCAAAGAATAAGAATATATTTGATTTATATTCGAGGATCGCATCAGCGTAAGTTTATTTATTTAAACGAATGCACAGTAAAACAAATTATAAAGACGAAGACAGCAAAAGTTCATGGATGGTGTATTCTTTCTCACTCACTATTCTCACTAAACTGTGCCTTTAGTGACAACTCGGCGAAGTCGCGCGCTGTGCGCGACCGAACAAATGATTGATATTTCATTGATGTATTTAATTTACCATTTTTATTTAACTAGTAATATTTATATTATAACGTGTTCTTTTATTAACACGTTCACAGTCCAGTGCCCCACACATGGGTCACGACGAACTATCTCCACAAGCCAATGCCCCATACATGGGTCACTATAGCCGACCAGGTATGCACTCCAATCACTATAATTCACCTCCTACTGCATTCTATACAAGGCTTATAAAGACAATGCTGATATTTTAGTTGGATATGAAACAGCATTCTAATATATATTGGAATAATCCGAGTGTGTACTGGGTCGTTCCATAGTGACCCAAACGTGGAGCACGGACGTGTGATGGAAGTAATTTGCTTGGACGTCCAAGAAAATTGAAACATTTTGTATCGGGACTGTGAACGTGTAAAGTTTGTAGTTCATCCCTTAATTTCTCAGTATCGTTGCCGCAACTAGCAAAGAGCGTGCCCACGATGCCATAGCGGCGGATTAATTGTGCACCGGAATAGGATTAAATGTTTGTTTTAGCATACAAAATTAATTGAATATTCATATTTTGTTTTATGTGTCGGAGAATGGTTCAATATTACCATATATCGCATTTGAAACGAATGGAGAGTGCAATTGAGAAAGGTTTAGCCAGATACGCCAGCATAGGTTGTATTTGTAACTAGTATTCTTCTATGGGATTTAACCAAAAGAAAGCATTGGTAAGAAACAACTATTGGTAGTACCAGAGATTATAGAGATATAGACGACCACAGCCGAAGAACTTTTTGAAGCTCATGTCAATTGCGCCATCTATGTCAAAGCCACCTAATGATACCGAAAATGTAAGAGAAATGACACCTGCACTTGGGTGTTGGGACAGTTGACTATGGTTCAACACAGTGTCAGTGCGCTGTGAAAACAGAAGCGTTAAAAATTTGAACATTTTAATGCGGACGATTTACCAAAATCGTGAGAAAAGGTGGGAGTGGTAGAACCATCAGGGAACTGAACAAGTGACGATAGTGGTGGTGCCCGTTACTATTCTACTGGTATGCTAAAAATATTCATTTAATTTTATTTTAGTCTAAATGTATCTAGTAGAAATGGCTGAAAATTGTTAAATTTACGCCAAGACTGCACAAGTTTTAATATTCTGTCGAAAATCAACAACAATAATTTCAACTTTAAACACGCAAAGGTCCGTAGACGTAATACCTGATTAAATGCTCCGTTCGTGGATTACATGAAGATTACCGTGAAACATGGATGAGCTAGATGGAATTACAGCTCATTAAGCCTTTGTACAAACTTTTTGACCATAATTGAATCGGCCGGTTTGGGCATTAGCCGCCCGGGTACTTTTATCTGAACCCTATTATAATTTTTCTGGAAAGAACGATTTGTTTACTACGGAATAGTACGGAAACTGCGGACTTTTTGAAAAGATTATTTACAAACGGAATCAGGATTTAAATTACGTATTAACTATTGGTCGCAATAAAGAGTTTATAAATGATTGTCTGTTCCTAATTTGCCGTAAGTATTTAGTTGTTTTCATTGCAGCATTTATGGTGATAGGATAGGTATCTTTTTGAATTAGTTAAATAGGTAGCGGGTCAAACTTGATGACGTTTGACCACTTGTAAACAAATAGCTGTCAATTTAAACAGCTTGTCACCGTCTTTACTTTAGTGTACAGTCAACGCCAAAAATACGTATACACTTTTGAACCTTATTTATAACAATGGAGTAAGGTATACAATTTTTGGAATTAAATTAAACTTATGGTTTTATATTTTGAAACTACGTCTGATTACCTGATATTGATAAAACCCCCCTTGGTGGTAAACATATCGCTACGTAAACCACATTATGCGGTTCGGGTACATGTCTCACGCTGAATGTTCATCCTTACGGCAGCTATCAGTTCAATATCGTGTACGTACATCTGCCAAAAATAACACCTTTTGACAACCGATCAAATCTTTCTAGGCATACACAATCAGCCCGATAAAATGCTCACACAATGCTGCCGTAAGAACGACTCGTGCAGTACTTTCTCTGCCAGTCTTATTTTGTTACGGTATAAGACGGCCAGTTACAATTTTTTACAAGGCATATTTTCAGGCCATCTTTTTTGAGTCTGTACTGTACCACCTTTATATTGTTGCTAGTTGCTTTTGGCCGATATTCTATCGAACAGCTATCAGTTCATAGACTATTCTCACGTTCAGCGTGAGACATGTATTATAAAAGTAAATACTATATCAAATGCACCCTCCAAAAGAGGAGCAATTAAAATGAGTGACTTCACTCAATTGTCTCTAGTCGCGCACTAGCAAGCGACAGATGCGTACGTACTAATCAGCTCCCGTCACCCGCGTATGAAAGAGACATGCTGTATTTTCGAACAACGAGAGTGAGAAAGATGTAGTGATAATCAATATAGACAATAGGTATAGATACTATAGATACTCGTAAACATAACAGAATCCTTGCTAGGTTATGAAATAAATTTGGAAGTATATTTTGTGCTCATTATGATAGAGTAAAACCAATCGATATCATTTGCCCTGAACTCCTGGGTAGGGATGTCACAAATATTTGTATTCGCATTCGTGTAATTGGTATTCGCAATGCTAGCTGCTACATGCTAATTGCGCATGTACATGACAAAAAAAAACACTTGAATCATTTAGATCAATAATATATATAGACTCATCACTCATCATTTTCTGTACTTTTGAACTACGGAAACATAAAAAAAATTATGAATGATGACTCAGATCGAGTTTTTTTTAAAGCTACTCTGTAACATTCGAATTCACATTCGAACATTCACACACTTAAGAAACGACAGTTGTGACATCCCTAGTACTAGTTCAGAAGATCCACCGGTATTAACATCAAATAATATTTAGTGCTCAGTTTCGAAAATATTATTCTTTCCTTCGATCCGGACCGTATTCGAAGTAGTCATAAATGTATAACAAATAAAAATAACCTTGTGTTTGTTATTCGTACGCTGTAAATGATGAAGGATTGTGAGATGAATATTGAATATAGAGTACAGTAGCTTTTCCGTGAAAATACTTCAACGTTTACAGTTTGCTGCACACCGCTTAATCGAATCGGACGGATATGTTTTCAATATTTTACCGTTTTTATTTTTGAGTACTTTCACATTTTTTTACGTCAATATATTCGTCAAAGCTGCATACATTTTTGAGGCTCAAAGGATATCGAAACGGGCATAACGTTTGGGAAATATTGGATAAAACCTATATCAATACTTGGTATAATTATTTATTTCAATTTTAGTTAAACCCGGGGGTACGAAAATTAAGCCTTTCAAACTAAAATTTTCGGTATCTAGGTATTGTGTACTTTAACCTAATGAATCGTAAACATGTAAAGACGGCTCTTCTTGAAAGTAAATCTTGAACAATATAGTATTTTATACAATTGTGACATAATGAAGAGCTTTTCAGTCGAGTACCGTGTTTAAACCATGAAGCTTGCTGAGTGGCCTAAGTACCTAAGGTTGAAAAGCTTTATTATGTCACTATTGTATAAATAACATATTTTCTACGGGTCTTCAAAATAGGCAAGCCTGTAAGAATTAAGTTCGTCGAATGCTATACAACCTGCTCCCTCTATAAAAATTCCCGGTGGGTCGTACCGTACTGGCGGTCGGGGAGCAGTATGGTCGACGTTGTATGAATGAGCATTTCTTTTTATTTTTGCCACTTTTCTCGACTTTTTATTTTATGGTAAGTTTTATGTTTTTTCTAGTCGGAATCGCGAGCTGATTCGATTTATGCAAGAAAAAAATGTGTCCCAAAATGTTTTTCCTCTTGCGTTACTCTTTGCCATATGTTTTCTATGGAGGTAACACAATAGGAAAAGTAAAAAAAATCAAAAAATGTATGGAGTTTTAAGAGATATGTTTTTTTATTGCATAAATCGGACCAGCTCGTGATTCTGATCAGGAAAAACATAAAACTTACCAAAAAAATTTGAGTCAACAAAAGTGGCAAAAATTTTGAGAAACGCTCTGATAAATGATAATCCAATCCATCTATCTTCTAAACATATCTTCTATGTGTATAATAAAGCTGAAGAGGGTCGTAAGTCCGTACATGGAAGATATAAAGTAAGAAAAAAAAAAATGGCTGGGGATACTTAGACTCGATAATAGAGCACGTGCTAACAGTTTTTAGAATTTTTGTCTGTTTATTTGACCGCGCATCACGTAAAATCGGCTGAACGGATTTTGATGAAATTGTGTATACAGATAGTTTGAGTCCCGGTAAAGGACAAATAGTTTTCATCCTGAAAATCAACCCTAGAGGAGGTGAAAAGGGGGTTGAAAGTCTGTATCGAGAATTTTTAACCGCTGAAACGATTTATATGAAAATTAGTACGGAGATAATTTGAGTCCCAAGAAACGACATAAAATGTTTTTATCCCGAAAATCAACCCTAGAGGAGGTTAAAAGGGAGCTGGAAGTTTGTAAGGGGAATCAATAGCCGCTGAACGCTGGAAATAGTTTGAGCTCTGGGGAAGGATATAGAATAATTGATATCCAGAAGTCATTCCTTAACGGGGGATTACTAATTCAACGAAGACGAAGTCGCGGGCAAAAGCCAGTAATTTAAAAGCTCCATCGAAAAGTACGCGCTAGTAGTTCTGTCTACAGTCTCAATTCAAGCATTATAGTAGACGAGTGGAAAAATATAATCTATTAGGTATATCTGAATCGCATCTGAAACTCGAACATTTCATAATTTTTGTAAAATATATTTTACTGAGTGTGTGTATACGATTCTATTTACCACCCGCAAAGCAAAGTCATTAACGTGGGCAAAGCTTCGCTTGAAGCTCAGATGTAATTAATGATTGAAACACTTTGCTGTAGGAATACGAACTGCAGCAACATAATTATTGTGTGACTGCAACAGTCACAGCCTGGATTAAACTACCTAGTCTAGCCATAAGTTCTGTTACTTGTGAAAATAATCATATTTCTTTGACGGTTCAACTAATTTACAAAAATGGTATATATATTTATAGATAAATTAATTTAGTTTTTAAATGATATATTTTTATCTAGAAATGTCCACATATGGCTTTAACATTTGCTTTTTAACGATTTGTTTCGTACCTGTTAATTCACGCACCTTCTTTATTGGAAAAAAATCTACCCTGCCGTCAAGGTTGTTTTTAGAGAATCAATATTTATGTGGTGTTTAGAACAGACCATGTCCTCTAACACCGACCACAATTAATTGTCCAGGGAATTTAGGTAAGTGCTGGAAAGGGGCCAATCAGCATACTGAGAAGAACAAAGAAAATTACTTTTCAGGTAAGACTGGGTGGAGTGAGCTATTTGAAGTGAGGCCGAATTCTCCTGAAAAGCCTAAAGCATATTTTTGTATATTGTCCTGTTAACAGGTTTTACCATAGTATTTTAAAGCTCATTTTGATACAGTTTGACTGAAATTTTCAGTCGCTAAACAAGCCTGTACGGAAAAATGGATTTTAGAGACACCTTGATATGACGCATCTTACTAAATCATGAGCTATGCTGGATAATGACGTTGCTGAAGCGTGTATACTATAGTTTAAGCTTCTCGAGTGTTGTGTGCTTACATTTATATATTTCGTTTGTTGTATTGCTGTATGACATTTAAAATATTTAAAGGCAACTGTAGTAAATTCCCCCATAAAAACGGTGCGTGAATTTTACTATTGAAAAGCTGATGATTAAAGGCTTGTATTAAAACCAACATTGGAAGTTTCGGACAAAGGATATATTACTTAAGAGCTTTATTTTATTACCTATTCATAAATATATGATTATTGTAATCAAATTACATTACATTGAAAATTATTTACGTTTTTGTTTGTAACAGAACTTATGGCTAGACTAGGTACACAGATACTAATCTAGGTTATGCCGTGGACACAACGCAAAGGCATGGCTTGATTGATAACTAATACCCGGGTAATGAGGATGGCTAATAACTCTCAAATCAGCACAATCTGCACATAATTACTTTGTTGATTGGTTTTCAATGGCCTGGCAGTCCGGGATTTACAAAACTGATGCTATTAAGCAGATTCTAAAGACATAAAAAAGATATTTGTGTGAAAATAATCCTCATACGTGTTTGTCAAAAAATGACATTTGTGCTGAGCCAAAACGCTCTTTTGAGCGTACACGTGGAGTCGTGCAATTAGGTACATCCATTTATATGTAAAAGTTGTGTTTTAGGCCGGTACGCGTTTTATTTTGCTGTATTTAGCATTCTTCGCATCATCACATTCATCACCAGCATGTTAAGGTACGGCAGGGAAGTCCCGATGTGCACGGATCTGGCCACGCGGTGCAGGAACTCCTCGATAGTTGGTGCCAGTATGCGAGCGAAACGCTAATGGTTACTCACGAGGGTCAAAGATGAAGGAGTGGAACTTGTCGAGCACCGCCGTTATGAGCTCGTTGTGCACCCCGGTGTGCACGGATCTGACCAGCGCTGCAGGAACTCCTCGATAGTTGGTGCCAGTATGCGAGCTAGATGCTAATATAGTGGTTACTCACGAGGGTCAAAGATGAAGGAGTGGAACTTGTCTAGCACCGCCGTTATAAGCTCGTTGCGCACCCCGGTGTGCACGGATCTGACCACGCGGTGCAGGAACTCCTCGATCGACTGCAGCAGGTCCCACAGCTGCTCGTCGGTCCCGGTAGTGCGAGCTACACAAGTGACATAGTGACGTGATTAAGTATGGTAATAAAACACAGTGACAAGTATGGCATATTTAAAGATATTCCAATTATTTAGGTACCACTTCGTTCTTTGTAGCATTCATTAAATAAGGACTCACGCAAAATAACGCTTAATAATAAAACAATTAAATGGCAGACAATTTTACACGGTCATCTTTAAGAGTTCCTCATAACATAGGTGTAGCAATAAGAGAGAAGTAATACTTACAGAGGCATTTGACAATATCTTGGCAATTTCTGACTAGCTCAGACGGAGGCGGCAGGTAGTGTGGCTGCTCATTCATTAATTTGATATACTGCATCAGAGAACTAAGGTCCAGCTGGCGGTTGTCTTGCACCAGCTCATGCTTCTTCACTGCCATGGTTAGGCTGGACAAAAAACATATTACATACAATGTACTTATTATAAAATATAATAGTACACGGTTGTCACGGCCCGTATTTGAAGGCTAAGGGCCGGTTTTCCCAAACCGTCAACGTCATCGTTAAATGAAATGAAATGAAATGAAAAACGTTTATTTTCAGGCAACTAGTGGCCCATAGATAAATACCTTATAGACTAGCATACATATACATTATAAATTAAAACTATTATTTTGGTGACACGACGGTTTTCTGTTGTGCCACCTTCTCTGGTGTAATATTTGGCAGCGTTCCCCGGAACCGCCGAAACACTACACCCTTCGGCCAGAAGCCTGCGCTCTCTATGGTCTCCAGGAGCGGCCGCGGCACGCGCACCACAAACGAGCTGAAGTGCACGTAGTGGCGCGATCGCAGCTGGAACACCCTCAACTCGTAGCCAGTTTTCTTCAAAACGTAATCCACCACATCTGCTGCCGTGGCGGAAAAATGCAGGCGCGACACGTATAGCGCCTTATTCGGTGTGGCAACCCGCAGACCCAGGGTAGCACCCGGTTCCGCAGTACCACACTGGCTTTTACGAGGCGCCTTGCGCGCCCCATTTTTCTTGTAAAAAGTCTTGTATGCAAACTTTCAGTTTTCTATGGGTTGACAGCTGCGCCGCCATATTTAACGTTGATGAGTTCGTTAGTTATGCGTAGGCAACCCACCTTACGGGCTTGTTGCACCACGCACAATTAACGAACTGATCAACGTTAAATATGTCGGCGTAGTTGTCACCCCATAGTAAAATAATAAACTTTCAGCAAGAAAATAAACGATTGGTGCAACCGGTCTTTAAGACGATGAGAACGAATATAATTCAATCATGCTAACTCTGCGTTGCAATTATTAAATAAGGAACTGTCGATAAACGCCATAGTTTAATTGGGAATTTATCGTTGAATATCGATGTTAAATGTCAGAAATGAGACTCGATAGTCGCTTTTGTACTTTACCGTGGACATCCCAAATGCCAAATGCATGGCGATGTACGCAGACGCTTTTAGATTATCGTCGACGGTAACGGCAAATCGTGGACGCATCGCATATAATATTATACATTTCGCTTCCCTGCAATATCGTGATGGTAAAATTTGACAGTATCGTCGAAGTCCACGGTAAATTATAAAAGCGACCAATCAGGTACGCCAATTAAGTTATGAAAATGCGGTGAGTATAATAAGGTTGCTATATAATTATGACACCACACTAAACCGCGTTGGTGAATATCATAGAAATTACTAGTATACCGGATCATATAGGCGTCGTGTATCAAGCAATCAAGCCATGATACACAAGCCCATACTGAACAACTTTTACTATGGGACAAACTTCGAAATACCGAAATTTTTTTTTGTCAGTTTCTTACATTTCGGCTGGTCACATGTTGTCGTTTTCATGGGGAAACCAAATTTTTATATACGAGTATGTACTTGAGTATATTGAATATGTGACATAAACAAAAAAATCAAAAACTCAAATTAATCTAGTAGTGACACACAAGTTTCACGACAATGTTTCTGTGTCTGTTAATCTTTGTATACACTTTCAACAACCAGGGGCAGCTTTTCTACGCACAGTGCGACAGGACTTTCAAAACAAAATTTGGGTTTAGGCAAGTCATACATACATATACGGGCTCGTTTCATTGTCGAATACGACATGGAGGACTATTATTATTATTAGCCATGTCCATTCCATTCGCATTTTAAGGGAATACAAACACATAATATCTTGTGACTTGGTAGTTTGGTTGGTAATTATCATACCCCGGGGTTTTCGGTGCGGGAATGATTTCGTGTATTTATAACTTTGTTTATTGTCAAATAATTACCAAACTATGAATTAAACGTAGGTAGTAAGGTCCAAATGTGCTTAGAAATGTTAAAATAGTATCGTTTTTTACAGTTTTTACCTGTTATTTGGCTAGTGTATAACATTCCCGCACCGAAAACCCCGGGGTATGGTAATTATAGAAGTATGTTATTGGCTGAACAACTGACACATGTGATTTTATTGTTAGTGCAGTAACATTATTCCGCAGTTCCGTACATGGCGGGAAGAAGTTGACAAGTCGCGGTGAAAGGTTGATGAAATTTGAACTTAAAAAAACTCACACGTTCAAATTTTTTCAATTTTGTATCTCAAGTTATCAACTTCTTCACATCTTGTACCGTATTATCCCTTCACACATCCCATGAGCAGTCAATTAACTTTAAGTACCCAAGGACCTCAAATCATAGTAAATTTCTATCCCAAAACTGAGTTTTTACATTGTTATTTTAAGTGAGACATACATAAAATTAAAAACAAACAACTTTACTACTCCATAATCACACATTGTACCTATCTACATTATTAATTTAAGAAATAGTTTTACTGCAACTGTAAATACAAAGCATGCACTATGGGTTCTCTTGAAAGCCAGGATTGAATACTAGTATTATTTTAATTATTAATTGATATTGTTTTAATATCTTTCGGATAATCTGATAATTTGTTATTTTTATGTAAATTAAATTTCAGAATATCATGTAAACATTGTGAAGGCCGGGAGCTATTTTGATTTATAGTAATAATGGTAACGATCCCTGCTTGAAAGCACATTGCTTAATGTTATGATGCTTTTAACAGATGTGCTCTGGTGTTAAATGTCAAATGAGCAAATTCTACACCACTCTACATACTATATTTATATGACAAAGTAAGGGCTAGTAGTATAAAATACATAAAAAAGTTTGGCCCATCCAAATAAAACACTTCCAAATAAAATTTTACACAGGTATGTACCTGTTTTATATTACTATCTACACTATCAAAGCTATGAAGCTTTGTGTATTATTTGCTTCTTCCAATGCTGTTTTAAATTATTGTGTCAACCATTTGTAATAAATAAACAGACAATATTTGAGTAACAATTTAACTATAAACTAGATAATTGCTCCAACTTTGTAACCAACCTGTATATGCAATATTTACTAAGCCATTTATATCCATAAATAATCCACATTACCAACATAACTGATGTACCTATTTGATGTATTGAACTCTGAGAAAGGGTATTTTATAAACTAAATAATGAAGTACATATGAAGTACGACCATTAGCTGCCAAAAGTCGTGACCTACCTCTTGTGATTGGTCATTGAAGCTGTGAGTGCAGTCATTATTTTTTAAAGTAAATAATGAAAGTACATAAATCTAAAATCGCGGGACCGAGTGACGTGACGGCCACCGGCGGATGCGAGCTCCGTTTGCCGTCCGGGAGATTCCTACCTACGCAACAAACCCCAACCCCGACATCAAAATATTGCATCACATGCGCATTTGCATCCACCCTGCAATGGCTTTGTAACTATTTACACTACCTCCATAAAATGGCTTCCACGGCACATCTGATAACATTTTATTACCTGAGTATTAGACGCTAGTAAATATCATACTTACATGCTTATGCAAAACGCTGACAAAATAACAATCACTGCATATGAGTTCACCAATTCTTGTCAAAAATAGAAATACACATTGTCCCTTGCACCATAATATCTTTTAAATCTGTGATGGAACGACGACGATAGCATTGTGGAATCGCGTATGGAGAATTACCACAAACGATACATGCGTCTTGTGCTGAATTCGTATGCCTACATTTGCACAACAAAGTGATCACTATTATGTCCGACTTCATTGAACATCGAGATTAGACATGTAGTCCACTTCTTAAACACCTTAAAACAATACACACTGTTCTGTTATTTACATAAATAAACTCAAGATTAGTCCACTTTTGATCTTAGGTTGTTGATATTCAGTTTCACAAGTGAATAAATTTATTTTTGTGTATCGATACCAAAATCTTCCATGAATCACAAATGTATCCAGACCAGAGTTCTCTTGTCTATGAGTAAAATTAAAAAAATATATCTAAATCTAACCATAAACCATACCATAGCCCATAGATTTACTATACTCTAGACGGAGATCAGCGTATACCCGGTAAGGGACAGATATATTTTGACAGTAAGGAATAGAAATTTCCCCATTATTTTACCATAAAGGTAGTTTTTACAATTTAAAAAATCTCCAGATTATAACATGACCGCTATATTTTTTATACAGTCATTTTGGTAAAAGTCTTAAAACGAGTCGCCTTAATTGGGGGGTGGGAGGGTTTAGGGGGGGTAGAGGGGAGGGTGAAGGATCCTCTACAGTCATATTTTAGCCAATTAAGCAATAAAAAATACTTATTGTACACATGTTTAATGCAATTTGTAGATTCTTACATCCATATTTTATTCAACATATAAAATTTTGTAGAGTTTGTCCGGAAAGAGAAGTGTCGTGGTTTATATTGAAGCTCATACATTCTAGTCATTCTACGACACTTCTCCTTCCAGACCGACTAAGTATGTAATATTTTTCATACATTTTTTTTTCATTTCCTCGGGTTAAAATTGCTATAAATTATTTTAATAGGACCCAAAGAACCCCCCAAGAGCATCAGTTATCCTAAAATTAGGCGACTCGTTTTAAGACCCAACCCGTCATTTTCATTAAAATCAAGATGAATGTCTATTTTACTACTCAGCTTGTCTAATCCAATAGTTATTTTAAACGACTATTAGACATTGCAACCTGCAGGGTCCAATCTGTCAGGTTGGTAGGTGTAATTAAAGGTAGGGCCCGTAGGGAGCTGAAGGAGGGCTAGGGAGAGGCAGGGTACACAACAGATTGGGCCCTGCAGGTTGCAATGTCTAATAGCCGTTTAAGTATAAAACGCCATTTCTGTTCGACGTATTGTCAAAATGTTCATAAACAAATATTTTTCCTCTTTCAGAACATAACTTACCATAATTACTTAAGTCAATATTTACCCAGCTTTGTGAGAAAATAATTTTTAAGTCACTGACCACCCCGAAATAACCCGGTTGCCATGGTAACGATTACACAAGTATGACAAACAAGCGGTGACAAATAAAAAAAACCCATAGACCTACCATAGAATAGACAGAGGCTCCGCGTATACCCGACAGGGACAGCTATATTTTGACAGCTAAGATTTGTGATACCACATGTAAAGAAAATCCCCCATTATTTTACTATAAAACTAGTTTTCATATTATTATATTTTTCGCCAGATACTAAAATGACAGCTCAATCTGGGGAATCTGACTTAATCAGCCTAATCCGACCTTCAAAGTAAGCTAAAGCTAGATATATGCCTAAGTTACTAACTAAACTATCTGACATAACAATTATTTTAGTAAAACATATTCATTAAAATCTTTGTCAGAGTTTTCGTGAAATTCAATAATTTTACTCACACTTAAAGTTTAAACTTTCAATATTACGTAACCCAATAATTACCCAACTCGATGGGTAAAGTCACTTTAAAAGCACTGGCCACCCTAAACTAGGCCAGTGACAGTGACAGTTCGATGGCAGACACCCGATGGCAGGCAAAAAAAACGCATACGCGATGAGGGACAAAAATTCTATCATTGCTTCTCATTTGCACGCGTACGATTGTGTATGCGCACATCTCTTTCATCAGTGTATATGTGTGCGTGGTGTTACCCCCCTGAAAAAACCCTATACGCAATGAGCGACGGAAAATGTGTCATTGCATCTCATTTGCACGCGTACGATTATGTATGCGCACATCTCTTTCATCAGTGTATATGTGTGCGTAATTTTACCCCTTCCATAGCCAGATTTTGAGCCAATTGAGCCAGATTTAATAATTAAGTTATAGCACAGAATAAATAACAGTATTATACAGAGAGACCTATGTAACGTCAAGAATCATGTTGTCCCAGGGGGGTAACATTACGCACACATATACACTGATGAAAAAGATGTGCGCATACACAATCGTACGCGTGCAAATGAGAAGCAATGATAGATTTTTTGTCCCTCATCGCGTATGCGTTTTTTTGCCTGCCATCGGGTGTCTGCCATCGAACTGTCGCTGTCACTGGCCTAATTTAGGGTGGCCAGTGCTTTTAAAGTGACTTTACCCATCGAGTTGGGTAATTATTGGGTTACGTAATATTGAAAGTTTAAACTTTAGGTGTGAGTAAAATTATTGAATTTCACGAAAACTCTGCCCTTCTATGGCTATCTAGAGTATAGTTTAAATGGCAATTAGACATTGCAACCTGCAGGGCCCAATCTGTTGTGTACCCTGCCTTCCCTACCCTCCTTCAGCTCCCTACGGTCCCTACCTTTAATTACACCTTCCAAACTGACAGATTGGGCCCTGCAGGCTGCAATGTCTAAAACCGCTTATATTCTTTGGTATAGAGCTTTATAGTACTGGAGCCGACGGAACTGTTAAATTATCAAATTTATTTACGCTTGGCTTCCATATAACATTGTAGAGCCCGTCTCGGAGATCACGAAAACATAAGTCTTAAAGGTCTTAAATGGGCGCTAGTATGTATGGCGTCAAGTTGAAAAAACGAAAAAATGACGTTAATTTATCAACGAGCTAACACCTCCAAATTTTGAGACACGGTAGAGCCCACCTCAAATGACCTACATACCGAATTTAAGACCATTCCGGTGGGCGCACTAGATTTTAAGACCAGTTGAAAATACGAAAAGATGGCCTTAATTTATCAACGAGCTAACAGCTCCAAATTTTGACACACGATAAAGCCCACTTTAAATAACCTACATACCAAATTTAAGACCATTCCGGTGGGCGCACTAGATTTTAAGACCAATTTAAGAAGTAATCGATTCCATACGAAAAATAGCAAATAGCTTTAAATTCGGTTCAAAAATACATTTTAACGGGTTGACATAGCGGCATATTCATATTCAAGGGTCTCATAGTTAGATATGCCGTAAAAGTATACTACATAAGTCTTAAAATTGGAAAATTCGTCATAGCTGTGCTTAAGTCAGGGTGTTTTGAATCACGTCAGGGTGTTTTGAATCACAAAATTCATTTTTCATTTTTAACTTAGGGGTGAAAGCAAACGTACGGTGGACGGCACGGCTGCCTGGTTCAGTAACCCGACTGAATCACACACGCACACGTCCAGTTGTGACATTTTGATATGACATTAGGTTTTTATGCCGTACGGTGGCGAACCGTATGTGTGCGGGAAACTGGCATTTTAGTATGAGAAATGCTCCTTCAGGTGACCTGACGCGGTGACCGTATACGGCGACCTGACATACAAACCGAACGTTTGCCTGGGCCTTAAGGGGTAAAATTTCGATTCAGAAAATCTGCCGTAATACCATTCCAATGGTCGCATTAGATTTTAAGACCAGTTTAAAATACGAAAAAATTGGGCTTTATCGTGTGTCAAAATGAGAAGCGGTCTGCTCGTTAATAAATTAACGCCATTTTTTCGTATTTTCAACTGGTCTTAAAATCGAATGGAATGGTCTTAAATTTAGTATGTAAGTTACTTGAGGTCAGATGAACCGCGTCTCAAAATTTGGAGCGTTAAGATGAATGATAACATGTCTTTTTTAGGGTTCCATGGTCAACTAGGAACCCTTATAGTTTCACCATGTCCGTCCGTCAACCCGTCCGTCCGTCCGTCCGCGGTCTAGCTCAGTGACCGTTAGCACTAGAAAGCTGAAATTTGGTTTTAATATGTGCATTAACCAAGCCGACAAAATAATAGAATAAAAACTGGAAAAATATATTTTGTTAGGGTACCTCCCCTACACGTGAAGTGAGGGGCGAATTTTTTTTTGTTCCAACACAGTTGTGTGTGATATCGTTGGATAGGTCTTTTAAAAAGAATTAGACACAGTTTTTAGATAAAACTAATATTTTCGTAAATAATAGCGCCGAAAGTTTAAAACAGGGCGTCCTCCCCATCTAACTCATGAACCGTGGGTCCAAAAAAAAAAATCACGAAAGTGAGGCCTAATAAGTACCTTTAATAAAAAATATATTGAATTAAATCGGTTGAGCCATTTTTGAGTTATCAATCAAAAACCCATAGTGAAAGGACGTAAGTGAAATGACGTAAGCGCCGCCAAATTTCCCGTAAGTAACGACCTTTTGAATTAATGAATTGTAACAGGCCGGCAACTACGGAACCCTACACTGAGCATGGCCCGACATGCTCTTGGCTTTTTTTTCAGACAGTTACATATTCTAGGAGTACCTAACTTGACGCTTGTCTGTTTAGGGTTATAAGTAACTGTTAGAAAACGCCTATAAGCATTACGGCAGATTTTCTGAATCGAGATTTTACCCTTAGGGCCCAGGCAAACGTTCGGTTTGTATGTCAAGTCGCCGTATACGGTCACCGCGTCAAGTCACCTGAAGGAGCATTTCTCATACTAAAATGCGAGTTTCCCGCACACATACGGGTCGCCACCGTACGGCATAAAAACCTAATGTCATATCAAAATGTCACAACCGGACGTGTGCGTGTGTGATTCGGTCGGGTTACCGAACCAGGCAGCCGTGCCGTCCACCGTACGTTTGCTTTCACCCCTAAGTTAAAAATGAAAATTGAATTTTGTGATTCAAAACACCCTGACGTGATTCATAACACCCTGACTTTAGTACTGCTATGACGAATTTTCCAATTTTAAGACTTATGTAGTATACTTTTACGGCATATCTAACTATGAGACCCTTGAACATGAATATGCCGTTATGTCAACCCGTTAAAATGTATTTTTGAACCGAGTTTAAAGCTATTTGCTATTTTTCGTATGGAATCGATTACTTCTTAAATTGGTCTTAAAATCTAGTGCGCCCACCGGAATGGTCTTAAATTTGGTATGTAGGTTATTTAAAGTGGGCTTTATCGTGTGTCAAAATTTGGAGCTGTTAGCTCGTTGATAAATTAAGGCCATTTTTTCGTATTTTCAACTGGTCTTAAAATCTAGTGCGCCCACCGGAATGGTCTTAAATTCGGTATGTAGGTCATTTGAGGTGGGCTCTACCGTGTCTCAAAATTTGGAGCTGTTAGCTCGTTGATAAATTAACGTCATTTTTTCGGTTTTTCAACTTGACACCATACATACTAGCGCCCATTTAAGACCTTTAAGACTTGTGTTTTCGTGATCTCCGAGACGGGCTCTACAACCTTATATGGAAGCCAAGCGTAAATAATTTTGATAAATTAACAGTTCCGTTGGCTCCAGTACTATTATGTTGGCTATATATATCTGTCAAGTCAACGCCAAATTGCGATCTTTGTAGGTACCTGTCTTAGGGTCGCCACACACCTAGCGGTTTTCCTCGCGGAATTACCGGAAGTAGCGGAAATTTGTCTATGGTAGCGGAAATTTGTCTATGGTAGCAGATTATTTGTATGGAAGCCATAGACAAATTACCGGAAGTAGAGGAAATTCATAGACAAAATGCTTAATTTGTCTATGAATTTCCGCTACTTCCGGTAATTCCGCGAGGAAAACCGCTAGGTGTGTGGCGACCCTTAATGTTGCCGTCCCAACATAGATATAGCACCCATAGATCTGACACGGAACTAATAATACCAAGATTGAACGGGATAGTCTTATTACACTTTCCATAGATATGATATGACAGAGAAGGCGCTATTAATTATTATCGTTAGTCCTTATCATAGACTCACCCTTGTGATTATTGCTTACTTCTATAAGGGCCTAAGTACAATAGAAACGTTTATCACCCTCCACCGCTCTTTGAAGAGTAACAATGAAACCGACTAAATTATGTAGGCTAGCTACAGTATGCTATCACTATCAGCCATCTTGAAACAAAAAGCAAGTATCTCATAGAGCTGAAACACCCGTATCACCGTAAGGGATAGAACACACACAACGCGACTAATTTGGAAACGCATTTCAAGATGGCTGATAGCATACTGTAGCTAGCCTACATAATTTAGTCGGTTTCATTGTTACCCTTTAAAGAGCGGTGGAGGGTGATAAACGTTTCTATTGTACTTAGGCCCTTATGGACGTAAGCAATAATCACAAGGGTGAGTCTATGATAAGGACTAACGATAATAGCGCCTTCTCTGTCATATCTATGGAAAGTGTAATAAGACTATCCCGTTCAATCTTGGTATTATTAGTTCCGCGTCAGATCTATGGGTGCTATATCTATGTCTTGAAATGCGTTTCCAAATTAGGGTCGCCACACACCTAGCGGTTTTCCTCGCGGAATTACCGGAAGTAGCGGAAATTTGTCTATGGTAGCGGAAATTTGTCTATGGTAGCAGATTTTTTGTATGGAAGCCATAGACAAATTACCGGAAGTAGCGGAAATTCATAGACAAAATGCTTAATTTGTCTATGAATTTCCGCTACTTCCGGTAATTCCGCGAGGAAAACCGCTAGGTATGTGGCGACCCTTAGTCGCGTTGTGTGTGTTCTATCCCTTACGGTGATACGGGTGTTTCAGCTCTATGAGATACTTGCTTTTTGCGTCCCAAAGAGATTAATGCTAAAATCCTAGCATCTGGATTATAGAACGATGTTATATCAAAAAAAAAAGTTGACAAAAGCTAAAATAAAAATCCTACTCTAAAAAATCCACTACATAACAATTTAGCCATAGTCAAAATGTAAGAAAAAACCAAAATTAAAGTTCGGTTTTGTAGGCCTATATTAGTTACTATTTATTAAGTTGGGTTAACGTGCGTAGCATTGTAACAGTTGACATAATAATGACTCCCTTATATACACAATAAAATTATTGTTAGTTCAGTTCGCATAATGGATTCTCCACTAGCGCCGAATACTGATACAGAAATCAATGATGTGCGATCTTACTACTTTAAAATTGAAAATGATACGCCATATCCATCTACGTTAAAAAGTAAAACATTAATTAAATACACCAAACTGCCAGACTACGATTTTGAAACAAAAGGTGCGTATTTATACAAATTCCATTTTTAGGCCTCGCTTTGACTGGTTTTTTATGATTCGTCTGCTGAAAATTGTTTAACATTTGGGTTGTGTCTAATAGACCTATTAGAATCAACAGTATTTGTTCATACTTCGCAGTTTATCAATCATTAAAACCGCGACTACGCCGCATCATGGAATTGGATCAACCTCAAGTGCAAACAAGTCGATCTCTCAAACTTGGCGCCGTGTCTGCTTCGAGAATTAATTCAACCACCAAACGGAAAATGTGTTCAATATCGGAAAATGAAGAGAACAGATATACTCCACATATTAGTAAGATGATCTATTTGTAACAAACATGCTGCAGTGAGGTTTATAAATACACAAAGACTATAAGTTTACGCTTATATACTAGCTGCATAGTTCCCTTTCGGGTCCAGAATGCCCAGTAGCTAGTAGCTGTAGCTAGTAGTAGTAGCAAGATCCTGGAAATTCTGTCAATCTTTAGAAGTAGTATGACATCTTTCAATAAAGTTTTTTTTTTAATAAATGGCTTTCTCTCTTTGCACATGAGCAATGGGAATTCTGCCAATGACAAGTTGACGATGTTACTCACATTTTATTTATTAAATAATTATAGGCAACATTGTTCGGTTTCAGCCTTGCTCTTTGTAAGGGTGATAGCTGCTCCTTACAAACAACATGTGACAACCATGCCAGGACAACTGTCCATTTAACTACAGAGAGTTTACACGCGTTTTGAGATTAATTCTTCATTAGCTGTACACTTTTTATTAGATCACCGCACAATAAGTATTAGCAAAAAATTCAAAATTATTCCCAAGACGTCTAAACTACCCTGCGTTACGAACAGAAGTCATATACAACTTTATGCGTGAAAAAAAAACGGACATACTTTATAGATCAACAGTAAGTTGTAGGCAACCCTACCTCATCAATTACCAGAATTAGGCTTATGTAGGGCAAGTGCCCGCACCGGGTGCCGGGTGCCTGCACCCACTTGGGTGACTTTCATCATCTTTCATGCAACCGACACTAAATAAACTAAGAAGAAACATGAGGATACACAAACAGGTAGAATAACTTAGTCCCATTACTGAAGAATATTGTAGTAGGTGTGGCTGGTAGGCAAGAAAAACAGAGAGAGAGCAGAAATAATTTTAGTACTTATATTTAATATGGTTACAGTGTTGGTAGCCTGGCGGTAAGACACCTGGCTACCAATCCGAAGGTCTTGGGTTTAAACCCCGTTGCGTACCAATGAGTATGAAATATACTTTGATATTTACCAATTGCTATCCGGTGCAGGAATACATTGTTAGGAAACCTGCAAGACAGCTATCCTAACATATTATTATTTTTTAATATGATGATTTTTCTGGGCTTTTTTTTCTTTTTGAGGTGTTCGTTATAGTATTGCTATGTATTGCGTTGTATTGTTTTTATTATTATGAATTAATTCATTTAACAGGTAAAGTTGTGACAGCTTCAAACAGATCATCTAGAACCACTCTACAAGACAACAAAAAAGAGGACAAAAGTAAAGCACAAAAAAATATTTCCAAATCAACAAACTCAGTCAGATTAGGTAAAGTATATCTAGTATATTACACAAAATCATGCAGCTGTTGTCATTAATTGTGCCATGTCTTTATTTTTAATAACTGGTTTATATTATTTTACAGGAAAAGATTCAGATTGCATAAACAGGTCTCCTGGGACAGGACAGGACTATAAAAGTCCAATGCAGAGAAACTATTTGAAGTCCACTAATACAGACAGAAGTAGGTCAAATGTTTAAGAATAAATACTCTTATTTAAGAGGCTGACAACACCCAATGACCTTCAAATTGACTTAGTTTTTTACTTTTTTGGGAAAGTATAAAAAATATGTTAATATTCATTATATTCGGAAGAACTTAGTTAATTCCACTACATGATTGGATGAAATCAGCTTGATAGAAAAAAATCCAAAGTTACATCTTAAAATTAGCTTTAAACAGTTGTGTGCCTTTAGTTTCTTGATTTATACGTCTGTAATTAAAGACAGAATCCCATCACCCTAATATTTAAAACTTCACTTATTATTACATCTATACGCCTACCATATCTTGACGTGTTACGTGCGAGTTCATACTTCAAGCGCGACTCGAAGTATGAAGTGCCAGGCGACAACGTTAGATATGCTAGCCTTACTGATTATTGCGCATCTCTACTCAACATGTCAAACAAACTGCAATAAATAACAAGCCATGAAGAAATAATCAATATTGTCTATAATTGTTTGTGTTTATTTTAGGTACTCGAGCACCATCTAAGTCAAATATTAAAACAAACAATATTACTAACAAGAGGGAATATACTGCTTCTAAACCTTTTCTAAACAGTAAGCAGACAGTTGTTAGCCTTCACACTTCATTTGACAATGTGAAAAGCAAAAGTAGCAAAGACAAAGGTATGTTAGTAACTAAAAAGTAAGTTAATATTGTATAAAAGTTAGGGCTCAACCCTGTAAAAATAAATATGTTGCTCCACCCCAACCTAAAGGTTACATACAATTCAGGTCTATAATTTTTCAGTAGGCGGTTGGTAAAGAAGTTACACTGTGGTTTTGGACCACAAAGTGCCTTAGTTGTGGGACACTTTACATACATTTGACGATCGTTTTGTATATAAATGTCAGGAGCATTCAAATTACTCCACTGAATTATTAATTCTATTCAGTCTAAACCAGTTAATATTATATTTTTAATTAACATAATAGTGAACAGTTCCATACAGCCACACCTTTAACTAGTCCATCGTCGACCAGAGTTACTTCATACCAATCGCCTCTGTTAAATATGGACCTATAGCTCTTTATACCTCTAAAACCGAGCAAATACGCTTTTAAAAAAATCTGTGCGTGATTTCCTTGCTGGTGGATCAAAGAAAACCCAAGTTTCTTTTAACCGTTAGTTTATAATCTAACTAGAGAGATTGTAAACTATCGAAAGATTGTGAACCGTAACGTGCTGCTTACTATTTAACGGATTATTTTTCATTAGATTATATTATAAACTATCGACGAGGAACCATTATATTGTCAAACGTAAAGCCCCTCGCACGCTGATTGGTCGGTTTCCAGAGCCTAGATAGATGCGACACGCTAATAGGCCCGTCCAGACCAGCCGCACAGCCTCGCGAGGAAATTGCCGCGCGCGGCAGCTCGGGTAGTGTGGACGTGCCTCGGCCGAGGCGGCGCGCATGTTTGCCGCGGCCGCGGCCGATCGGCTCGGTGTCGGTATTCGGCGCCTCAGTCGTTTGCCTCGCGCAGGTCTGGACGTGTTTATTATTTGGTGCGCGTGGTTTTTTATTTGTTCCGTTTGGTTATTTTGCAATTGTCTAAAGTTATAGTTTTGTATTAAAATAATAATTAGATTGGACAAATAAGGTGATAAATTTGACATTTATCTAGTTTTGTATTAAAATTACTGATCGATTAGGAAGTTTGAGGCAGATTGGGGCAGGTCAAGCAATAATACTAATTGCGTACTTTACGTCGTACGTCGAAAGATAAAATTGTATGGAGACGTCATGTGTCACTGATTTTGTAGGGAAGATGAACTTCTGTATGAAATACTATTATATTATTCTGTGGTATAGCTTTAAAAACCAAAATAAACGTAACACAAGCCACGGTTGTTAACCATGTGACGCCATTTTGAACAGCTGACAGAGGGACGCCATCTTGCCGAGCAATTTGGCTCGGGCTTTCCTCGCGAGGCAAACGTCCCTACTAAAAATGTACACAAACACGCTGCCGCGCGAGGAATGTTCGATTGGTCGTTTGCCTCGCGCGGCAATTTCCTCGCGAGGCTGTGCGGCTGGTCTGGACACGCCTATTTGGTTGGTTTTACACTAGCTCGTTAAGTATTTATAAACTTAGCAATTAAACACAGGTGTCAGTGAGAAATTAAAGTGCTATTAAAAAAAGTCGGTTCTGGCGCTCGCCGGCCGCTGACGGTTCACAATTTTTCGATAGTTTACAATCTCGCTAGTTAGATTATAAACGGTATTTACAATTTTACGGTGTCATATATATATATGTATATAGTCGTATGTATTTTTGTATGTATATATCTATGAATGTATTTATATATGTATTTTATGTATATTCGAATTATGTAATGCATGTAAAAGAATTTAGGATTAGTTTCGCAATTTTTTAAAGTTTTATGCATCCGTCATTTAATTGATTTCTGTATAGTTAGAAGCCTACAATTTTTCTGCTTGGCCCTAAGGTTGACTGGTAGAGAATACCTTATGGCATTGAGTCCGCCTTTTGTACAATAAGTTTTCATTTCGTACAAGATTAAATAAATGAATCTTTTCTTAGGACTTGGGACTAGGTTGATTCCTGTGAGATGTTCCCAAATATTCATTTAATAATAAAGTTATGCTATAATTGTACATGTTATTTCCAGAACAATCCAGATTCGTCAAAAGTACGCCGAGAACACCTAAAGTAAATTTAAGCAAAAATGTAGTAACCCCTAGTGAAAATGAAGAATTTATTATATCAATGAATAATGATTTGGTTAACAATTTAAAAAGCATAGCATCTTCAAAACATCTTTTAAAGAAAAATCAAATTAATTCTCTATGGCCTGACAAAAAACCTATAGTCAAAACAAAGGACATGGTTCCGTTAGGAAACCCTCACTTAGTAATACAGGTGCCTCTTGAAAATTCCAATGAACTTGAATATAAGTCAATAAAAAGTAGCAGATCTTTTTCTGTCCAACATACTGTTGATCGCGGTACTGATATGGATCAGAAGTTAATTAGTAGAGATGCTAATGTAGGCACCCCTCCACGCCCCGTTATGGTGAATGAAGAAACGGAGACCTCAAACAATGCATCGGAAGCAACCCAAGATGTCTTCGACAGTCTTGACATACCTAATGTTACACTAATAAAGGACAAAAGTAATATTGCCAAAGAAGAGATAGTCAACTTCTGTAGTCGCTCAATGCCTCACTTACAATCGTCACCGTTTAACATAAGCCCTGAGAAAGAAAGCTGTGACGAGCACGTTAGTAGTGGAAAAACCAAAACTTACATAATTGGTCGAGCCACGTTCACATACACAACCAAACAGAAAATAAACTTTCACGTGGTCGGCAGCAGCGACGACAGCCAATCTAATCAACCGCCTAGTCCATTAGCATATCCGTTAAATGTGGTGTCGCTTTTAAAAAAGAATTTGAACCAGTGTCATATCTCTGAGGGTTCCGAAGGCGAGCATTTACCCAATAAAACAAGTAAGCCAAATAGTTGCCATAAGAAGGTTGATGAACTCCAAGCACTTGCTTGCCCTTACGTTTTTAATAACAATAAATTGGTCAAACCGTCAGACTTAATCAGCACAATAAGAGTTAATAATGACTTGTTACACAACGATTACATGAGCGAGCAGTTTCAAAGAGAGCTTCATTTCATTGATTCATTTTTTGAATCCCTACAGTATTTAGAAAATTGCTCGTTATCAGAAAAATGTTTTTCTGATGCTTCAAGCGAGAACTGGATTAGCAAAACAAGGTTCGATCTAAAGAATACTGAATACAATTCCTTCTTGTCGAAGCTGGAGAATGGCGCTGGTGCTTTAGCCAATGTTGACGATATCGAAACAATGGCATCAAAAAGTCTTTGTCTGGTGAGTACATTTCCGTAGACATGGCAATAATAATTATCACATTCGCAAACAAAACATCGATGTGTCGCTTGTTCGTAAGGTCGATTTATCATTGCAACTGTTCTTATTGACACACGACCTAGTGTTACCCTAATGTTTAGTCGGGAAAAAACTTTGCCGGCGCAAATTACAAGCACGGCACTCCCTCCATTCAATTACTAACATGCTCGCGCATGAGTAGTTCGTGTCATTAAGTATTTTATTTGTAGGTAACCATGTTCTTGTGTAATATGAGGTGACCACTAATCATGTAATTAATTTGCTAATTTCAGCTTAATTTACTAATTCGCAATGAACAACGGCGTGCCAAGGATTTGTTGTTTGTTTTGAAAATGCGCGAGGATGCATTGAAGGATTTTACAAAGAGCCAGATTATTTGGTTAGAAAACAAAAAGAAGCAAGACAATACCGACGTGTCCACGCTGAAGAAGAAGCAACGAGGTGCACTGTTGAAGCTGCAGCATGAGTGCGGCGAGATGCAGCGCATGCGCAAGGCGCTGCTCACGCTCTCCGAGAGGCGTAAGGCTGCTCTCATGAGAACTAGGAACAGCATAGAGTTGAGACTCAGAAACAACGTCGATGTGGAACAGATTCTCCTAGGAAAAAAGAAGTTAAAGAGAAATATTTCAGCTGACCGAAATATAGCTCCTCTGAAATGCTTCGACTTGTCAAGCAGTGGTTGCGAAGAGAGCTCATCATCTAAAGCCAAGGAGACGCCAGTTCTTCTCCAAGAACTCCCGGCCACGAACTCGTCCGAGAAGTACGTCCAGACGGGCGACAGTATCTGTGAACCAGTTCAACTCGTAGACCAGGCGACAGACACGACAGCGGAAAACTTCGTCGCTGTTGACGGTGGATATTTAAACATACTCTTTCAGAATCTCTCCTTACCTCAAATTTTTAGTTCTGGGAAGCAATATGAAGTTCATGAGGAAGCATTGAGAAACATCGTGCAATCATCTAACAAGTCTCACATTAAGGACCATCGTGACAGTGATGTTGTTGAAAACTTCATGGATAAGATTAGGAATCGTGATTCAGATAGGTCTTCGTCGGCGTCGACTGCCCACAGTCTTGTAGATGAGTTTGATCAATACTACAAGGGGCTGAGTGATCGCAGTAAGTCGCCAGCGGACTCTCCGGATCCCGAACAAATAAGCCAACTGCCACAATCGCGGGTATATCAACTATCAGAATCATGTGTTCAAACAATGGATATTAAACCGGAACAAAACGAAAAATGTGAAGTAACCATTGAAAGTGATGTCTCTGAGAATGTTGACAATGTTGTAAGCTTAGAAACTTCGGTATGTGATCCGACTTGTGTATGTGATGCCTCAAATAATGCTCTAGAAAACGAGTCGCTGGAAAATAACGATGCACCCGTATCTCCGAATCAAGCTGGTCCTCTGCCTGTGCCACCAGGCGCGGCATCGCCTGACTCACTCAGTACATTTGGATCTGACACTTCAGTCATAAATTTTGGTAAGATCATCGTTTTAGTATATTTGATATTATATATATACATATATTAAGCTTTATTAATCCCTTACAGAGTTTTCTTACAATTCTTACAAGTATATCTTAAAAGTATTTTAGTTTATTAAAGTAGTTAGTAGTAGTAATAGTTAGGTTTTTTTTTTTGTTTTTTTAAGGGCCGCCTTTTGCGGTAAAAGCCTCCTCCAGATCGTGCCAGTTCTCTCGGTCCTGTGCCGTTCTTGCCCAAAGCGCTCCGGCTACTTTCACGATGTCGTCACTCCATCGTTGATATTACTCAGTCTTTAAGAAAACCTTTATATCAGGGAATTAATTAGTTATCCATAACTACAAACTGTCACAGCAAAATGTTTAATGACCCGATAAACGCTTTCCAGGAACACGCTAAGTGGGTTCCGTTTCTAAAGAATTTAGGCAGTTAGGCACTAAGTGTTCAGTGAGAGCACTGGTAGCCTGGCGGTATGACGTCCGACTTTCAATCCGGAGGTCTCGGGTTCAAACCCCGGCTCGTACCACTGAGTTTTTCGGAATACGGAATATCATATGATATTTACCAGTCGCTTCTCGATGAAGAAAAATGGGAGGAAACCGAAGTAATCCCGATAAGGCCTTGTTTCCCTTCTGGGTTGGAAAGTCAGATGGCAGTCGCTTTCGTAAAAACTAGTGCCTACGGCAATTCATGGGATCAGGTTGTCAGGCAGACCCCAAGCCGGGACTAACGCTAGGAGGAAGAAGGCACTAAGTGTTCAGTTGTCATTGCAGGTAGCGGCAGCACGGGGAGCGACTCGCAGAGCCTGGACGGCGCCTCGACGTCGTCGCTGGGCCACAATGAAGCGGAGGAGCTACGCCGGCAGCAGCTAGCCATCGAGAGAGAGGTGAGTGGCAGGAGCCAGTGCTGCTCCTGGCCTATGAGCCGCAATGTGACTGAAACGCTGTGAGCACAAGGCCCCTAATTGATGAATTTGCCACGGGCCTCGTTGGTATAGTCAGCCACTGCACAGAACTTGCACAGTGCCGCGTCAACGTTGTAGCTGGGCTAGGTATTGCCATACCGGTCTTTTTTGTAGGGGCTACGGCGGCGGCTAAGCCACAGTATGCAACAACCTTTTTGAGATTCTGATTACATTGTCTATAAGGTAATCTGTCTGTCTGACTATATATTTTGGTGGCTATACTCGTAACCTCACTAAGCGGCACGTTCTACCTACATCGATAAAACCGACTGTAAGAATTTTTTTATTTTTAGGATAATATTTCATTGCTGTACTTTTCTTTGATCAATCCATAAATGCTCACCGCAAATGCAACGAGTCCAAACACGACGGAATAATATTGAGTTATTGAGGAGTTCATATGGCTATCTTCCAGCTCCATCATCAGATCAGCTCCATGCCATAATAATATTGCATTGTTGTCCGTTTTACACACGCATGCAAGATTTCAACCCAATTGGGAAACTTGCAGTGGGTCAAAAACTTGCACATTTTTAAGATAGGCAGACAATGGGACAGATGAAAACAAATGAAGCTTGTAAAAAATGGTACACTGGCCACATCAAATATATCGGAGCGGCCAGGGTACTCAAAAATATCTGAAAATGCACTTTATCGCCTTGACAATAGAGGCGTTGTTCAGATATTTGTCACCACCTACTAAACTGGATTCACAGAGCACTGAAGTTATCACTTGGGTGCCTGTCCATCTGTCACAATGGTTTTTGTTATTTTGTAACTATGTGCGTCGGCTATATAAAGTCGCAAACCTCGTAACTCCTCCGGAGGTGTTACTAGGTTTGCGATTTTAGGTATTGTTGGCTTCTGGTAGCAATTACTAATTTCCTTGAAATGGAGTTGCGAGGTTTGCGACTTTAGCCGACGATTAACACTAACGTGTACGACCGTCTAGACTCCAGACCAGACTGTCGATTTGAAGCAGATTGTAAAATAGTAATTTCTTATATTTCAGATTAAAGCTCTAGAACAGCAACAAAATCAGCTGCTAGTCGTCAGAGAGATACCCGACAAGCCGCCACCGCCCTACACGCCACCCAACAATGTGCCAGTCAAACCTTCACGTATGTTCGTTCTGAACGACGATATAGAAGAAAAAATGCAGGGGCACATAGCGCACGGAGACGTTTTCACTTACGACCCCAGCGACCCGTTTAGCGTTTTTATAAAAGATATTTGCGAAGAATCTCTAGCCAGGCAAAGGCAGGAACAAAGCGACCAGCCGTGGGATGCGGTCAACTTGCTACCGCACAAACAAGAGCTGAGCCCGGAGAAGATAGGGCAGAAAACGATAAGTGAAGTCAAACAAGTGCTGTCTGGTGTTTCGCCGACTGTCGTTTCAGGTAAAATATTTTTAGTAACTAATATCCATTCAAAATGCTACGAAAAATGAAAGATAGTTGGTGGTGTACAGTCGTCATCAAATATATTGGAGCGGCCAAGGTACTCAAAAATATCTAAACATGCAGTTTATCGGCTTTACAATAGAAGCGTTGCTCGGATATTTGTGACCACCTTGGCCGCTCTGATATTTACGATGGCGACTGTACATACAACGTGCCATATTACTACTACTTACTGTTGTTCACTCTGAATTAGAATACGAAAACATTTTGTTTACACTCCCCTCTATTTCTGCCCCAGTCCAAGTTGGGTCAGTTCGGTTCGGGTTCGCGAGCCATCCGGTTGCCTCTCGGTCGCTTGACTAAGCGTCATTGCTTAGGCCTATATGTCATACTGACAACCGTTTAAGCGTCAAAGTAAAAAAAAAAACAATTTTGGCACCTTCAAACCAAGATGGCGGTCAACGTCCCGCGCCTCAAGATCATAATCTAGGTTTTAACCTTTTCGACGCTAACGACGTATATATCCGTCATATGATACCATACGTTTTACTCTAAACTAAATATTAGTTTGGCATATGAATGAGTGCATTGACATTTGTCATGGCGTCGAAAAGGTTAGTTAGTTAGTTAGGAGCCTGTAATGTCCCACTGCTGGGCAAAGGCCTCCCCCCGGTTTTTCCAATCCTCCTGATTCTGTGCAGCGTTCGGCCATTCCTTTAAAAAGGAGTCTAATTCGTCTCGCCATCGTTGACGAGGTCTGCCAGGTCCCCGCTTTGAAGTGGGCTGCCACTCGGTGGCGATCTTGGCCCACAGCTCGCTTGGCATGCGGCAGACATGACCAGCCCAGTCCCACTTTAGCTTGGCCGCTTTCCGAGCTACGTCGACAATTTGTGTTTTGGAGCGCAGCGTGGTGTTTCGGATTCGATCCGTTAATTTTACACCTAATATGCTGCGCTCCATGGCTCGCTGGCAAACCCCAAGTTTGGACCTCTGAGATACTGTCAAAGACCAAGTCTGTGCACCGTAGGTGAGAATTGGAAGGATGCACATGTCCATGAGCCTCCGCTTAAGTGAAAGTCGAAAAGGTAAACCTAAGTATCAGACGGAAAAATCGTGCCCGCAGCGCCAAGACGAACCGGTTATATTTTTGACGTGATATCACGTGCTGGCGGTGAGAGCATGACGTTTAGTGCTCGTGATATGACGTCAATGGCGGTGATAGGGCTAATAATCAACCTATGCCCAATACCCATTCAAACAGTTTATTCCCCACCTTTTGTAAGGTAATGTAAAGAGATGATTCCTGACAAGAATGACTAGATTAATGTTTTAAATCGTGAACAGGCGTGGGTGCCCGGCGATCGGATCACATCGACGATATTCTGTTCGCGGAGTGGCGGCGCTGTGAGCCCGAGTGGACGAACTTGTACACCGAAGAAGCCGCTATCAAGACACAAGTCTTCGAGAAACTCTTCCAGAAAGTTCTCAGCGAGACCGTCGACCAATACAAACAAACTGTCCTCGGACTGATCACTCCCGATGTAATCATAGACAAACCAAGAAAAAAAAGTCATCCACCAAAATTAACAGAAACCTAATAACTGTCTAATTGTGTAATCCAATTATAAATTATTATTACCAGCCTATCTGTTGATCACTGGTTTTGTATGTTAGATATTATTACGTACCTATTCGTAATATTATTATACATGTACTCGTATATTATTGGAAAAAAGTCATTAAATTAATACATACTATTTGCTGTTGGTAAAATATTTCTGTGTTGTCCTTTCTAAAACCTTTCATGAAGTGCGTGACTATGTTCTAATTATGACTAACGGCATTATAGCACGAAGCTAAATATCTTGCACAAATACGCGCGCAAATATGACACAATCTTGTTTGTAGAGCTGTAAGATCGCGTCATGAAAGTGTGTACTTTGGAAAGAGAAGTCAAGTATCAACTGCATCTCGTTTTGAACAAGGTAGTAATGACACTAATGACGTTATTTGTCAATAATGGCAACAAGTCAATATCTCATGCTGCACCACACTTCGGGTTATTCGGCCGAATATTCGTGTTATGTCTCTCTCTCTATACGATAAAAATAGAAAGAGACGCAACACGAATATTTGGCCGAATACCCGAAGTGTGGTTCAGCATCAGTGTCGTAACGGGTGCGAGTGAGGCACAGTTGCTATCGTTATTGTGTCAGTATGTAGAGCTAATCTATAGACTAAATAATCTATTAGAATAATAGTTCAAATAGTCCCCTTAGTGTACCCTAGCTTTTCATTAAATTGTCCAAAGAGCCTCTGCGCGTTGGTATCGGTTTCGCATACGCCTCCCAAAGGTCCGTTGCACCATTGTTCCGTGGTCGGGAAAGACATACAAATAATAGTCCAAGTATCAGATAAAAGTATTGTAGTAGCAGTTAAATAAAAGTCAAAATGAATCACGTGGAGTCCAGTAGTTACATTATTCTCTTTATTTGGGAATAATATTAACAGAGAAAATATCACATAGTTCTTACATTTAACACTGACTACTTAATATTATAAATACTTAATTTATTTATTTGCAAAAAATACAGCAATTTAGTATATAAGTAGATGCATACTTTAGGTATTATTTACTGCCATTATGAAAGTATAATTCAGAATTTTAGTTTAAATCTCACTAACAACACATAGGTACGCATTAATTATATATGTCTTAGCCAGATCATGAAATTTATCATTTCATGAAATGGTACAATTTCCGCTGCCCACATCTTGATATGGTCTAGCCACTCTAGGCAGATCAATGAGCATTCAGGGATTAACGATAGGTGTGGACAACTAAACGCACGGCTCTTTCATGATACGACCAAACGGTGTTTATATCGTAAAATACACATAGACACTTCATTGTTTCACTGAGATAGTGTAAGCATATTGTGTCGTTTTAGTAATAAGTATACATAACTCCATATCGACCAAGTGGGACTTTATTCCCTGCACTGACTCAAAAAGTTACATTTAAACGGCCAGGAAATCCAACGTTGACATTTAAACGATATGGTAAGTTTTAGCTGGCCATTACATGATACTCGTATGGTCGGTCATATCACGAAATGATCAATTCTACGACCGGACTACGACATATACAATGACACGAAAATGTTACCAACTTAATTTAATAGACACCGAAAAGGTACACTTATTTGATATTTCGTACACACAAACACATCGAGTTATAAAATCATTGCACAAACAGAATGAAACACGGAGTACAAGTTATCTACCTAATATTAATTATTATTACCTAATATCATTTATTATATCAGAATCACGACGACGCCACAATACGTCTGCCTTGTTCATGAAATATTACTGCAAATATTTTGTTGTCTACGAAAGGGTTGCAACTTATCTAAATTCCTTTTAAATAAAAACCTGCAGCACATAACTAAATACTACAACTGTTCTATTGTCGATCAGAAAGAAAGGGATTAAATTGTAATTTTTCAACAGGCACACTAAGGGTCAACTCATTTCTTTGTATCAAAGCGCAAAAAGTAAGAATGAAAAACCATTTGCAGCCATTTCGTGGCCATTAAGTTATACTATATTAATACATATCTATGGGTATCTGTTTCATAAAAAAGCTTACATAAAAGACGCAAAAGTATGCAACTCTGTCTGGTGTATTTTCATCTGTGTCCGCGGGGGACGGATGGGATTAGGTATTCTGTTAAAAGTCATTACTAGTTTTCCCCGTCAAACCGAACAGTACGCGATTGAAGCGAAGACAGGTGGCAATACACCCTCTGTCGTATGATATTCAAAGCCTTAAAGCTCTTTTAATATAGATAGTATAGTTTAGTATGTCGATATATTTATATACAGAGTCCACGTCCAACACGCGTTTCTTAAGACCCACGAAGACAGTTCCGAAATCATCATTATTACAACGTCAAATCGTCATTACAACGGTCGCTGACAAATTATCATCCTTAGTTAATTTCTGCACAAAATGGTGTAGAAAATATTAGGTGTTCACAGAATAAGATAATACAGAGTAGAGAGGCTTGTGAAGAAAGGTGATTATTAATGTTACTCTATCTACATCTACACATAGTGATGGGTGAGTAACACGAAAATTACCACCTTTTGTATGGGGAATGTTTCCATTTGGAAATATTCCCCGTACATAAGGCAGTAATTTTCGGTAACTTGCCCACCACTAGCTACACATGACAATGACAATAAGTAATTTATAGTAGGTTTCAAAATTGTAACAAATACCTAGTAGTTTATATTTTGTGACAATTTACATGAGATAAAAATAATACTTCGGGTTGAAGTCGTTAAAGAATACCTAATATGAAAACTTTGTATTACGCCACCAATGCGTCACTGTTGCAACTCACCGGCCAAATTGTAGGTTCATTTAAAACTAACCGTGCACTTCTATTGCAGTGCATAGCGTGGGAGTGCTGCAACAACCTTGCCATCTTATTGGCATCGAAAGTCATTGTAAAAATTCGTAAATAAGAGTACTTAGTAGTTAATTGGCAAATTTTAAAATCGTTCTCCCAATAATCGCACGATTTTTCTCATCTGAAAAACATGAAGTATAGTTTTATGTTACTATTCTCGTGTTGTAACCTGTATTGACATTTTTATTTACACTGTCTGGTCGACTGCAGCATGGAACCAGTGTGGTGTGGATGGCAGCATGTTATAAGGCATGTTACAAGCATTTGCTTTGTTATCATTCTGCACTGCAGTAGATAGGAAAGCATTTAGAGATAGCCTATCATTATACATTGTTAGCTTATTAAAGGCACTTTACTCATCGCATCTTAGCACTTAATCTGTAATACTGCAGGCCGTTAACAAAGATTTGCCGAACTTAAGCATGACTCGTGTTGCACAATCCCATAGTCGTCTCCATTACTCATATACCAATCAGAACACGTCAAAACTGTGCTCTATCGTTAACTAGAAACCGGAAAGGATCACAGTTTCCTAGGAGCTACTTACAGTCAACGACAATATATAGTTATTTGTGCAACAAGAGAGGAAAGTTCGTTTATCTTGCGAGTGTTGATTTTTTTGAGTCCCAAGTAAGCGAATGATTCTAAGTTAGAATGTTGAGCGTAGCGAGGGACTCAAAATCAACACTCTCAAGAAAAACGAACTTTCCTCTCTTATTATTTTCACCTCAGCAGCTCGAACAAGCCCCCTTCCCCGCGAAAAACTTTCACCCCAGGGATTGATGAAAGTCGCACTTTCGTCACTGTTTTTTCGCAGGGAAGTAGGCTTGTTCGAGCTGTTAAGGTGAAAAAATATGTATACACTATTGCACCTTACTTTCAAAACATCTTTTTGGCGTTGACTGTACATATTTTTTGAACTGACGTGAAATTGATCGAACAATTAATATATAGCCGGGTTATAACACCAAATCGGCTCGGGCACTCTTGATCAGTATGGAATTACGTGAACCATCCTTTATATTCTACTACAAGCAAGTCAAGGAGCTTGTAAGCGATCGAACAGTTCGATTACTTAGTAGTTTTCGTAAAACTTTGTACACAAGCAACACTGGCGTCATTTAGCATGGCTGATTACTGAATAATCTATTAGTCGTCTGCTTTAAGGATGGACTCCAGTGGGTTCGGTCCTTTTCTTCTAGGATTTGAAACTTTTGCTGGCTCAGCTGTAAAAAAATAAACAATATATTACACAAACGGTACGTAAAACGTCTTAAAAAAATGAGAGGGGAAATTTAAAGAAGCAAAGAGGAAAATGTCATAACATTAAGACCATATTATGCCAATGTTGCCGCAAGTGCGACTGAGAGAACATAATATATAACATCAATGTTATTAGTTTAACAGTTACCCGCTGTAAATTTTTCACCAGTCTTATCATAAAATCAGCGCTGGGCAACGTGTGTCTCGAATAAAGTCGTTCGATTCATATACTTATATTTCAATGAACTCATATAACAACAGTCACCATTCACTTTGAGCAAGTCGTATTAGGAGCCCTTTTTCTGGTGGAATGATCTCCATTCTCTAGTTGTGTTTCTACTCACTCGTCTGGCTCAGCGGCAGCTGCGTGACCTCCAAGCACGCCATCCACTCCGTGATGGTGATCTTGGAGTCGTGGTTGATGTCGCAGTAGCGTGGCAGCTTGCGCCCGCATCTCCGCAGCGGCTCCATGTTAGCGATCAGCTGGTGGAACGATTTCCACTCGCGTCGCTCCAAAGCTTTGTTCTTGTCCTTGTCGAGCATCACGTAAGTCCATGTCGCTGCTTGCTCTTCTTTGGATGCTCCCCATTTCACGATTTCACTGCGAATGTATAAGGTCAGATTATTATAAGAATACTTAGATTAACCCTACACAAAAAAGAGCAAGGTGCAAGTTTCCTCCTCCAAAAATGTATGCTCGTGTTTTTATATTGCTTGAGTGCCTCGCTTTTATCCATCTCGAAAAACGGACAATATGGCTTCTTTATTTGTTTATAAAAGATTTTTTATTTGCTAAAAGCTGAACATTGCGTCAGGACTAAGACTTATTGTAGGCTAAAAATATCCGCTGCACGTACATGGAGATTTATTTATTAGCTTACCCGGGTCCCGTTCCATTTGTTGTAGCAGCCATTTTTGTAATAAAAAATCTCATCAAATCTCGTAGGAAGTTTGACTTCATTGGTTCTGGGCAGCCTGAAAAAGAAAAATAGGTTACTTCGTTCATTGTTTCTCTGGCACTTTTTTCCTTAGTAAAATTCAGTATATTTATGTCAGATTTACGTTCTTCGTCTCTTTATTTAGATTTAGAATAAAAGCTTGACCACCGGTAGTTTTGATGAATGTAAATGTACCTATATCTTATTATTTATCTACGAGGGAAGCCTGATAAGTCCTCAGCCTAAGGCATTAAGTGAAAGAATACTTCAAATAAAACGAATAGCACGCATTAAGAAACTCTTCTCAACATGAATTATGATTGCCATTTTGACAAAAACCTATTGTGTTATTTTAATATGGACGGTTAATATCATCATGTCTTTCGAAATCGAGTGCTCCATATTTATTTTTAAATTATTTTGATATTTTAATCTCGTCTCACAAACGAAACATAGCCTTTAGAAAACTTTGTTTAGTAGATTAATATTCTCCAGTTTCTCAGCTTTCAGACAAGTAAGTTGTTTTATTAAACTTGCTTAATTCGAAAAGGACATAAGCGTCGTAATTATTGTTTCCGCCCTGAGGTCTCATTAGGGTGATTAAGTAGAGAAAAAAAATCTTATAGTCTAGCAAAATTTAAAAATAAAGCAGTTATAGCATGAGTCATAGATCATTTAGGACTAGTCACAAAAAATCTATTTTGATATTTTCATGTAAAAAAAAAATTGCATGGTAGCTGCCGCAAATGAACTTGAGCCGCTTCGCTTGACGGGTTAAATAAAGACGCGATAATTTTGATTGTGATCAATTTCTTAACTATATTTTATACTGGGTTAGAGGTCTAACAATTTATATTCTTTAAATTAAAAAAAAGCTAATGTGCAAAAACTTCTGACAAAAAATAAAATCGGGTCGGCCTTTTTTTAAGGCACATTGAAAACTTTTTATTTTGCGTTATTGAAATACGGCGTGCTGAAATTATTCAGTGCATTTTGCTGAGAAAAGACTATATTCTAAAAGAAAAATATAAATTTTAAGGTATTATTTCACAAAATGCCTTAGGTTGAGGATTTATCAGGCTTCCCTCGTAAGTATTTATGCGGCGGGCGTCGCAGTCCGGCCTGCGGTCCTTGACGGATGAGCCCGGGATGGGCTTGCGGGTGTCCTGGTGCACGCACCAGCAGTACCCGGTGGAGCGGCAGCACTGCTCGATGTAAAGCTGACGGTACCTCTCATGGGGCTCGCGTGGTGCGGCGCAGCGTCGCAGTCCGGCCGGCGGTCCTTGACGGACGAGCCCGGGATGGGTTTGCCGGTGTCCTGGTGCACGCACCAGCAGTACCCGGTGGAGCGGCAGCACTGCTCGATGTAAAGGTGACGGTACCTCTCATGGGGCTCGCGTGGTGCGGCGCAGCGTCGCAGTCCGGCCGGCGGTCCTTGACGGACGAGCCCGGGATGGGTTTGCCGCTGTCCTGGTGCACGCACCAGCAGTACCCGGTGGAGCGGCAGCACTGCTCATGTAAAGGTGACGGTACCTCTCATGGGGCTCGCGTGGTGCGGCGCAGCGTCGCAGTCCGGCCGGCGGTCCTTGACGGACGAGCCCGGGATGGGTTTGCCGGTGTCCTGGTGCACGCACCAGCAGTACCCGGTGGAGCGGCAGCACTGCTCGATGTAAAGGTGACGGTACCTCTCATGGGGCTCGCGTGGTGCGGCGCAGCGTCGCAGTCCGGCCGGCGGTCCTTGACGGACGAGCCCGGGATGGGTTTGCCGCTGTCCTGGTGCACGCACCAGCAGTACCCGGTGGAGCGGCAGCACTGCTCGATGTAAAGGTGACGGTACCTCTCATGGGGCTCGCGTGGTGCGGCGCAGCGTCGCAGTCCGGCCGGCGGTCCTTGACGGACGAGCCCGGGATGGGTTTGCCGGTGTCCTGGTGCACGCACCAGCAGTACCCGGTGGAGCGGCAGCACTGCTCGATGTAAAGGTGACGGTACCTCTCATGGGGCTCGCGTGGTGCGGCGCAGCGTCGCAGTCCGGCCGGCGGTCCTTGACGGACGAGCCCGGGATGGGTTTGCCGCTGTCCTGGTGCACGCACCAGCAGTACCCGGTGGAGCGGCAGCACTGCTCGATGTAAAGGTGACGGTACCTCTCATGGGGCTCGCGTGGTGCGGCGCAGCGTCGCAGTCCGGCCGGCGGTCCTTGACGGACGAGCCCGGGATGGGTTTGCCGGTGTCCTGGTGCACGCACCAGCAGTACCCGGTGGAGCGGTAGCACTGCGCGCGTGCGTAGCGCCCGTCACCTGTGCACTCGGGCACGTAGAGCGCCGCCGCGCCCGCTTTCTACGCAAATAATACTTATGTTATTGACAGGGTTACTCAAAATTCTTAGATAAAAAAATTGCTTAAATCGTGCTTAAATCAGACAATGAAATCTGTGCTTCAGACATCACTCTCTCGTAATCAGACAATAGGCCAAGTAGGTAATGGGCCACACTCTAGTTGAGCTGCTGGTTTTTTTTAACCAGGCAAATTGAAAAAAACATGTTTACAAAACTCGGAGAGGTATTTTCTAAACTTGTATAAAGACATTAGAAAACAGGTCAATAAGATATTGAGTTCAAGAAATATTCTGAGCATTAAAAATTTATCGTGAAGCCTCAATACTACAATACACAGCCTACACAGCCTAACCTAACCTTATTTGCCATAGTCACAGTAAAAAATAACAACATTTACAAATACCACACACGCATTTAGTTACCAATGTTAGGTACTTAAAAATCTGTTTTTTTTTAACCACGTCGAGACTCAAATAACTATCGCCAATTAAATTAATCGAAGAAATAAAGGCCTATTTATTGTAATTTGTACGTCGAATTATGCAGAAATACCGTACTACGCCCATTAATCTAAACAAGCAGAAAAAAATTGATCGACTACGTATTAAGTACCCTTCACTACGCAATCAACATGTTTTTTATGATAAGTACAACATTAACAGATTCCATACGGACAAACGACCACGATTATCACTTTTATGTGTTTATGTATGTTTATATCATAGATGATATCCTTGGCAAGGATGATATAAGCTTATATCATTCATCATAAATATCTTAAAGCGCTGTAGCATAGCCGTAAAGCGCGTGACTTACGATCAGGTCTTTCGGTCAACGTTGGCTCGTATCAATAAGTTTTGCTGAACTTAAGAAGGAAATAAATATTACATCATCAGCTGACGGTCTTTCCACCCCAGTACAGCTGGCTGATGATTTTCTATGTTCATAATATTTAGTATTTGACAATGTTCCACAGGGGACGCATTGACTGAAAGTTTTTTTAATCTGTTAATGTGACCAGCTGGACGTCTTTGCATCGCGATATAGCTGGATGTTTTGTTTTTATAGTAGCATCTGACAACGTTTCAATCGGTATGACAATTTTTTAAAGTGTTTCTTGGCTGCCGTTCGTAAACCCACCGAGGGAGCGTCCGCTGACGCTCACGAGGTTTCATTACACATCGCCCTTAATCAGCATACGAGTTATCGAATGGGACGCGATTAGTCATTAAATTTCATTCAGTGTTATGTTATTATATATCTATAGGAAGTTGATAATTATATCTAACTGAACTTGCTAATAAGATAAATGTGAAAGCTTTATACGTCAAGTATCTACTACGTATGTACTTATTTCTGTCTAGCAAGTAAGTACATTCAAATAATTTGTTATTTCGTACAAATCGCGTCTGCTTAGTGCTTACTTCAGATTACATAGGTACTCGACCATAGTTAGGATATTAAGACATTATCTTTCTGCAAGTGCCAATGCAAGTAATTTTCACAAAGCGTGACACATGTTACAGCTCATACGAATGTTGGTAGACAGACTTGATTACACTTACATGTTACGATCCTACCAATACCGTTTTATTGCTGTGAGTAATTAAGCCATGAATTAAACCATACTGTAAAACGAACAGCAGAAAACATGCCCGTTTAATTACAATCTCAGAAGTAGGTAAATTATGTTTGTCATTCATTCATTAGTACCGATCATTTAAACCACATTCATAGACCATCTCCTTAGACACCGCCAAGTAATGTTGAAGTAGAGCCAAATTCTGGCATTGGCCATACAAAAATTAGCGGTGTACTACCTACCTATATTCGAACAAATCGTAAACGTTAGCGCAACTGAAATGTGAGTTTCCGTCCTTTTACTGCTATTTTATTAGGCTATATCTCTTAACTATTATTACTTAATCAAATGATATGCATAATGTAAGGACATTCAGAGTATTTCAGAGTACTAAGTCAGGTGTGAGGGAGACCAAATATTTAGCTGGTCCAGCCAGGATAGGAGAGTAGGGGACAAAGCCGAAAGATGTGGTCGGTGGTCACATTGGCAGACAGTGGAATAAAAATCTTACACATTATAACTCTATAAGTGCCTGCCAAGTGTGGCGCGTATGGCAAACCCCCTCCTCAAAGGGGAGGCCTATGTTCAGCAGTGGACGTCTTATGGCTGAGATGATGATGATGATGAAGTGCCATACGTCATATGCTTGAAGTGGTGGACAAGTGATCTATGAGTACATTGTAATAAAAGTAACCTAGTGTGCCATATTAGGCCTGATAATTAAGAACGTGCGTAAACCGCTTTGATATCGCTACACTAATATTATATGTATTCCTTTAAGCTCAAAAGCCTAGTCTAGCGAGCATACTAATAAATAAATAAAAACACATATTTATGACTGATTTTAAACATTAATAATAAATATTGGACGCCTCGAGTAACCTGCTCTGTCTGTTGCTTCAACCAGCTATTATTTTAAGGCGCAAGTATTTACTTGTCTTTGTAACTATTTATGTAGATATAGTCAATTAATTACCTTGCCCTACTATATTAAATCCACCTAGGACTTAAGGGGCTACTTTGAAAAATTATGGGTTTTTTCAAACGCTGTATTTACTAAACGGGAAAAGGGACTGAATCTATTTTCGAATATATATTATTAGACTATATACTCTTGTTTATGGCACAAGCCGAAACACGATTGCTGAAAGTTGCCTCGATAGAAAAAAAAACCGAAGTTGGGTCCTTTTTCTCCTTATTTTTCTTAGCTTACGTAAACTATAAGAGATTAAGCAATATAACTAAGTAAAAAATATGGTATTCCGGTTTATCTAAAAAGTCACAGAAACAAAATTAGACAAAACTTTATAGATTCGTTTATTTATCGTAGTTTAGTCAAAAAGTCTGATCCTTAGCGCTGCATCTCTTTCTTTCGTGCACGGGAGCCATAAACGTGTCTCTAACGGATGGGCGTGGCTTGTCCGAATCGAGGAACGGCCTTAACGTAAGGAAGGAGCGAGTGGATGTATTTTTTGCTTGAGAGCAATGCTTATTGAATACAATGTTGAGCACGTACGAATGTATTATTTACGTATAAAGAAGTGACATATTTTTGCAATAAAATTCATGACGTTCTCGATCAGGTGTCTGATTGAAGTAGGTACAGGAATTACTGCCAAAAAGTGGGGAGTGCATAAAAAACCAATTCGTTTCGAAACAGTTTCACGAAAGTTAACCTAGTTGACAAGATGGACGCAACTTAGGGAAATGAAACCAATTCACAATTCATCTCAGTGACAAAGATTTTGAGGATGTATCCTTTTCGCTAAACTGCACCCAAACAATCCAGTTATGCCCACCTGTTCGTCTAGCACGGCCTGCCTGTCCGTGAGGCAGTCGTTGGCCTCATCCTCGCGGTGCGCCTCCGCCTCGGAGCCGTCGGGCGCGAACGAGTGCCTGATGTTGCCTGGCAACACTGAAAAAGAGGCATTTCATTACAAACATACACTAAGCTCTATCTGCTACTTTGTAGCGTAAACTGTAGGCGCTAGCAAGGACCACTCTGCTTATTGGCATGAAGTCACGATAAGTTGCCAAATATGTTGACTAGACAGCTGGGCCTATTCGCTGTTTGCATGATTGTGGCATAATTTTTTGGGCCAGGGCTCAATCTTTTTCTTGTTATCCTTGCTTATATGAAATCTTATCTCAATATTTCGACAATTGGTAACTTATTAATTGTTTGTTACAAAAGCAAACAAACCCTAAACGTCTATAAATTAAATATACAAGCTGAGTTAACTTCCTTTCATTTCAACATTAAACTTCAAGAAAATTTCAACGTGACAATATAAAACACTCATGTAGTGTCGATTCAATTTTGCTCATAATTTTCGATACATTTGCAATGATTCTTTTCACGACCGATACGACCGGGCTCGCGCTCACTCTTGGAAATAATCATCGAAAAACAATCGAAAAATGTCGAGTAAAATTCTGTCAAAACTACGTTACTGACCCGATTTAACCTTTTGACCGCCAGGTGGCGGCGTAATACGCCGTGCCCCTGACGCCAGAACCAAAAAAATAGGTAAGATACGCATTGAGTTATATATAAAATCATTGAAGATACGTAATAAAGCTAAAAATCATTAAAGGGTTCTAGGAGTGAAGAGATAATCAAAATGTCTCTTTCTTTCGCTAGTAACTTCGCTACTAAAAAAGGGAGCCTTATTACTTTCACTGTTACTGCACTTTTTAGCCAGACTATAGTTTTTGAATGGACATTGGTGGCGTCAGTGGCCAAACTTAGTTGAAGTTAAAGGGAGTTCATCATCACCTGCACTCGGGTCCTGCGGCGGCTCCTCCTCGCCGTAGTCGAGCTCCGGTTCCGGCCCGCTATCCTCGTCTGCGTTCAACGACATGAAGAAACGGAGAGAAACTATATATTATTATTATGTTTGCACAACGATTTGCATTGGCGCGATTAAACATGGAATTAATTATCAACATTGAAGCTGGGGTTGTTACACTCGTACTCCAGGGATCGGAAAACTGCTTTTCAATTTAAAAAAAAGATTAATTTACTTTCACTGCTGCTTGAAATTAGTGAAACTAAAGGGAAAAGAAATACAGACATGCAAAGCATATTGTAGCCGCAAATTTTTGAGCTGAAGTACAGTCACCGATAATAGTATTATCCTACACGATGCCGCAAAAATATGTGACACGCTCTTATTTGTACGCTCTTATGGCCCTACAAATAAGAGCGAGATATTTTTGCGGCCTTTGTGTAGGAAGATACTATTGCCGGTGACTGTACATGTCGTAATACGACACTATAACGCTTAAACAATATTTTGCACTTAACCAGTCATAGCCCTTTTAAATATATTTCTATGGTACAACTAAAACTGTCTACTGCCAACTAATTCCCCTAAAAAGCTTCCCGACCCCCGTTTCATACCTTCACAGTTTTACAAGCAGGTTAATTGCGGTTAATGGATGGTAAATTATTCATAAACGTCTCTCAGACCTTCATTAGTTAAATTATGTTTTTATTCCTTATTATCTGTCACTTTGACAGTTGTGTTTTTTAGAAACAGACTAAACCATGCCTCAAAAAGATAGGTTCACATTTGTAAATTATTAAATAACATACTATACTTCTCTAGCGCTTTGGAACGACGCGTATCAATATCGTTGTTACTAAGGCGAAGAGGTACGAGAACATCTTTCAAACTATAGTATCCGCAGAATTAAGTGGCGACTGAGGTCATAAAACTTCTCTTTCATACTTGCACCGCCACGCCAAGAGAGAAGGAGACAGCGTTATGAACTCAGTCGCCACTTGTCTTAATTCTGCGGATACTATAGCAATTATGAAACGCACTGTAGGTACTCGAACAAGACATAAAAAAAAAAATAAGTTAATTGGCTTATTATCTGTTAGTTAAGCAATCAATTATATAAAACAGTTCTAACAAAAATAAGTTTAAAAGCGATGCGGATTTGAGTCAACAAGCAACATGTACAGTCGGCGTCAGTTATGCCTACACATTTACACGTTATAATAACTATACGAGTAAGGTGCAGAAGTGTAAACATATGTTTGACGTCGTCGACTGTACCTACTGAAATAAACTTTGAAACAAAGCCCACACACAATAACATCTAAAGTAATAATACATTGATAAGGTTTTCCCGTCGCGTCCCATTAGCGATAATTCGTTTGACAGCTGGGTAAGTCCGGGAGCAAGGTGACATCATCGGAAGACACTTCATGAACTATGATTTTAGGAATTACCATAAATAAACCCTGACGACATATTCACTGTTAAACATTTGTCTGAAAAATCATATAAGTTAAACGGAATTGGAGCTTTCTATACACAGTTATAGTCCATATTTGATTGACAACTCAGCTTACGTTTACTATTGCTGTTTGTAGGTATATGTTGCTTACTAGAGACAATATAAAGGGAGGGTTTCATATGAAGCCACCTTTTCGGAGACCGGCTCCACGGGCATCAGGGACGTAACGCGAAAACCTAAAGGCACTCACAATCCGGCGCAGGCGGCTCGGGGTTGGTGAGCAGGCAGGCGGCCCACTCCGCGGCCGCAATCTCGCCGTCGCCGTCCGCGTCGCAGCCGCGCGCCCACGCGCGTGCGCAGCGCTTCGGCTTCACCACCTGTGAAACAACCGGCATTTTATCCAACGAGCGAGGGCAGTGAAGCGAGGTTCTTACAGACAACCTTGGACAAAACTGCTGGGTAGTGGACGTTCGTGCATTTCGATGGCTTTTTAATTATGAATGTTTGTTCCGCGATAACTTTAGTCACGTTTTTCTAATCTTCATGAGTTTGTTAGGGTTGTAACAGAGATAATATAATATGAGCTGGATAGGATAGACCAGGGGAACAGAAGGCCTCAAAGAGTTATGTTAAGAGTCTTGTTATACAGGTCAACTCGTTTGCACGGTTTGCAAGAATCACGAGTTCTTACTTCGAGACTACTAGTTTATTAACTTACTAATCTGAATTTATGACGCATTGTAATATACGTTGTTGTGCTTTTGATTTGCAATTATTTATTCTTCTCTGTTAAAAAACCCTATATCGGGTTGTCCAAACCTTGACGTTCGAAGAAATAAATTAGATTCCTCGCTCCCAGGGCTATCAGAGTATACGGAATATACCTTATGTATGTTAGCCGATTTTCTGTAGTTTCCGAGTTATGATTTTTCTTTTCTTAGCAATCTGGATTTGGTCGGTCGTCGAGACCTTCGTTCGATCGCAATACTCGAAAACTACAAAAAAAAATTGGCTAGCATACAGGGGATACATTCTAACAGCGCTGGGAGCGGGCGGGATGGGGAATCTAATTTCTTTGGACATCAAGGTTTGGACTTAGTTCAGAATACAAAAAATGAACAGACCTTCTTGATAAGCCTCCTCAGCCCCCTGTACTCGGGCTTCTGCAAGGCCCCGCTCCTGTCACGGTCCAGTTCGCCAAACTTCCAGTCGGCCACGGCGCGCGGCTCCATGGAGCCCGCGCCCGACCGAGCCCGCTCGTACTCTACACTGAATATCTTTATGAGATTCGCGTTGAACAGCACCCGGTCCGATCGGGAACAGCCTGGTAACAAAGAAGGAGTTTTACAAAACTGCTACACTATTGAACTCAAGATTTATTCATTTTGAGCTTTCAACTAATATAATATAAAGAAAGAATTACTCGCTCGGAACTCTTCGGCAAAACTTGTCATATTATAAGTAGAAATATGAGGTATCATTCTGTCTGCCACTTTTCTATGTGAGCTGGCTGTAATTCTATGTATTATACGGGTTCAATAATTTTATAAGAAGTATATGAACACTAAGGAAAAACATGGCAGTTCGATTAGATGGCGCTATAAGGCCATACTTATGTAATTATGTATTACGCGACAACTCTGGTTGTCTAGCTTTAGGTACAACTCTATTATTCGATTATCTTAGATTACACAAAGACGGATCAAATATTTTATTAATTTATAGTTTCTTATTAGCATTATGGACAAAACGTCTTGACATTATATGCATCTCATATCTCATTAGTTAGGATATTAATTATTTATGAGAAGGTAATTATGTTAATAATGGTCCCAAGGAACGAGGTTATTTGAAATAATAAGACTCATAACCTTTATTTTCTTTGAGAACAAAAAAAAACAACTTTTATTATTATTTGATATTCTAAATAATGGTACCCTTAAATAGATAATAATCTAAATAATAATTAACAATAATAATAAAAAATTACATAAGTATAATAAATGCCCACGTGATTAAACAGTTTGTAAATAAGCCATGTGTATTTAATATTTACGATATAACTTAATTTAAAGAAGCCCACACAATCGCTTTTAACAAAAGATTGCTATTAAGTTAAAAACAATAAACAAATATGAAAGACTGTTTATTCGCGCTGCTGATAGTGATAATATATCACGAGTCAACATTGTGTATAGCTTAAACGATGTCCATGCACGGTCGATGTACTAGCAATATTGGCATGCATCTGAAATGAGACCTTCATCTAGAACTCACTTCTTTTATTCCGTTGACCTCGGACCGATGACCGACGTCTGGTGTGCGATTTACCTGAGAACAAAACGCCCTGCGGTTAGTCAGAATCAGTTTACGATCTTTGCGTATCGATTTAATATATTTTATGTATAACGCCTTCTAAAATCAGGTAATTTATTGCACAATCAATTTATACATGTTGAGCTATTCTCGCTTTAGTTAACACCATTCGCATTTGCAGCAACTGTTCATACATATTCATCACAAATCACAGTCACGATGGGCAACATGTAAAGTTATCGAGCCTGACATGTGGTAGGTAGGTAGGTACCTGAAATTTGTTGTAATTTTAAAATTCTATACCAGTTCCGAAAGGTTTCATATCACATTTAGAAAGACTGTTGCATTTGGTATTTGTAAGATCACACACAACTCTTTTAAACCTATCGATTTGATATTAAGGGTGGTTCAAAAACGGAGTCATTAAATTAATTAACAAATGCACTCACGTAAGCTATCATAACATATATTTGAGTTGTATGTGTATATTCGGCAGGTCGCGCAATACAGCTAAGTTAAATTAATCCAACCGCACTATTAAGGGAATCGTATATCGATGTATAGGCGGCATGGATGCTCCTGTAGTGGCATAGTAGGTAGGTATAGCCACGGGAGTCGAGGGGCCGTCTGCCCAACCGGTCCACACGCTAGCAGTAACCAGTGGTGTGCTGCTTGTCGATACGTAAACGAGCATCCCATTAAGACCTTAGGAAATTAAAGCTTCATATCTTAATAGATGTTTTTAAAGTGGGGTGGTGAAATCTTAACGCAATGCTGGGTACAGTATGTTTAGTTTAATCTTGGTTTATATATTTTTTATTTTTTTGAGCTATTGTTTTCGGGGTTAATTGAATGCTTTTCTTTTCTGAATCAAATGTCATACATAGCGAATATTTTCATCTTACAAAGCGCATCTTCTTCTAATTACTTATTTATTTTTAAGCCCAGCTTTTATAAGATTTAACTATTAGTACCTGACTTTTCAAATTGCTAGCAACACTAGGTAAGTACCTAAGCACTGTATCGAGATAAGTTTGACCCATGTTTGACCAGATATCTCACATCCTTCGTCCTTCCATCTTACTTCAATTTGTCGCGTTTTTATTAGCTGTGTGTGTACCTTTTTAGTAAAAAGGAACCGTAAGATTTCATTCAATTTATTCTTCAATAATCATTAAAATCACTTGGTGTCCCATCACTACGGCACAACCCAATGGTCGATAAAATAGGACAACAAAAAGGGATACAAAAAAATACCGAAATCGGGTTTCGTTAACGATCGGGCAGACTTGTTGGCGCCTGGCCCAAATGGTTTTCAGATTTTGCAATGCAACTCCACGCAAATTGTACTTAGGTGTTATTTCAGCAGTTCAACAAGTTATGCTTTAACTTCGCTGAAACTAAATTAATTCAATGTATTGTTTTGGGTGATAAAAACCACTTTTTGATAATATCAGTACGTTAATGCAACGCCTGTTTAATATGTATCCATCCAACAACTAATTAGGTACCATATCGGCATACCTGGCCGCGATAAACTGACCGGATCGACATCGTCGATGAGACCATTTCGCAATTAGATTGCAGTTTATCTGAACGGGAAATAAACTGCAGGTACCTAATGTGTTTGTAGTTGAATTTAGTTCAGGTAGATATTATGATTCTAATTGAATTACTGTATGTAGGTACTTTGAATACAGAACGGCAGCACGGCACGTTGATCCAGAAACACGGCCCGTCATCAACAAAGCATTCATTTAAAAAGATATTAGTGTGGCTTTTTTCCCGACGCCTTGGGACTATGAGAGTCCTCGCCCAAAAAAAACGAGAAAAAACTTGACTCCATTGTATTTCGGCGTCAAGCTGTCTGGGCGACCGCTGTTTCTAAGAACCCAACTTACAAGTGTTGTTAGCTCGCTCTTTTATAGTTCATATAATAATGCTGGGTAATATTAATGTGAGGACCAATCCGTTATACTTTCCAAGGTATTTAAATTTGAATAAAACGACGCATATCGATTTACGAGTAGAGTTCAATTGTAAAGTACATCATTATCTGCATTTTATTTTAAGCACGTGAATTAATAACTCATATAAGTACAGTCACCGGCAATAGCAGGTATATTCTTCATTACGAAAACCGTTAATATGTGTGACACGCTCTTGTCCAATAATAAATTAACGAACTTCAGAAAGGCCCGCATCAGATATTGTACACAAGTACGCTGTGATAATTCTGTGATATGCAACATAAAGTAACCATTCCAGAATGTAATTTTTGGAATGATTTTCATTTTTTGAACCAACTGATATGGAGCTTGTAAAAAACTAACCGTTTGACTGAAGAGAAGATCCAGTCAGATTTAAAACATAAAGATTACTGAAGAACAAATCAAATTATTTTTAATAAATATTTTGATTTGTTTATTTTATGTAGTCACACCACTATAATATAAATTATAAACTTATATAGATGTCATATACAAAGGAAAAAGTGACCTAGGCCTCCGGTGCCTAAGGCTGGGATCGAACCAGCGTCTTCTGCATCCGCGGGAGACCTAGGCCACTTTTTCCTTTGTATGTTACATCTATATAAGTTTATAACATAAATATTCTTGATTTTCATGCGATTCCGGTTTTGTACCAAGGTATGCTTATCGGGAATTAGGTTTATAAAGTCAATACCCGGCTGAGCTAAAAAGCTTCGCATTCTTAATATGAATGTTTACGTTACCTTCCACCGACCCCGCCGCGGCGGCGGCGGCGGCGGCGGCGGTCGTTCGGCTAACCGGGTGATGAAGTACAAAGAGATTTAAGATCCACATTAGTTTTGTGTCCGATACTGAAATCATTAACGAAAAAACACACCTACCATATTACAGTTGTTTATTTTTAGCACTTGAATAATTAATGCCATCGTATTTAATAGCTTTGAAAAATATATCCTGTCTCAGAAGATTCTGGGTATCTACAAATCACTTTAATTACCATATTTCGAAATGTACATATTGTATTATTTCGCATACTCATTTTATGTCATGCTATCCTTATTTGTTGCTGCATAACAATTATAACCCTGTCGTCCCTCAATATTTAAATTTACTATTTTATATCTAAAAGTTGATAAATACTAATATAATAGGTACCTAATGCATAACCAGGTACAAATTTATCGGAAACTGAAATAAATATTTGGGAGCTACATATGTTTTTTTTATTTATTTAAGGGTACAACTCTAACCAGTTATGATTGTCTGTATTAAACTATCTTGTAATTTTTTTTAAGGCTAACTATCTCTGAAATCTGAAATCGGCCAAGACAACATCATAATTTTAGTTACATGGACATGGCTGCGTAGCTAATGCGCTAAACATTCGAGTCGTTCTCAAGATTGAGATTACGGATGACAAAATGCGGGGACCGAAGAGCAGCATATTCCTTGCAACGGGGTCAACACAAGTGGCAATAAATGTGTTTAATTGCTTGCTTGTGCAGGCCTCAGTGAGTAATGGACGCCTGGCTGTAACCGCCGTTAAGAGCCCTTTCGACTGACAGTAAAGCGTAAGTTATAAACCTAGTTAGTTCAGAAATCTAGTTTGAAGTACCTACTATCTAATTGAACGTACGTACTTACATGGTTGTCATACGGTTTTTTTGTAGTGACGTCATAAGGATAATTTAGACGTGCTTGTGCTCCCAAGCGAAGTTACTATTGGCGAAGTGCATTTCAGTAGATAACGCGTGCACTTTCTATGGTAGTCTTTGTACATGTTTCCATAAATAAACTCGACTATTGAAATAATATAGCGGTAAAAGACATTAAAAAATTACAAATTTATTAGATAAAAAAAGGCTACATTAGGCTTTTACGACGTAATAATACTCATAACGAGGAAAAAAATACACACCTATTTGAAAGTAATAACTATAGACTTAAATAAAACTACAAAAGATATACCACCGTTTTGGTTGATTACGTTAAACATAATGTGGTGTTCGGCATGACTAAAGCTAGACAATGCTACTATACTGAGGCCTAATTTGTAAATTCTGTCGAGTGTCTAGACACAACACAATAGTAATACTACTAAATGTTAAATTAGAAGCTATATACTTATCCGCTTATTCAATACACGTGTTTCAAACCCCATTTAGTTAAATTATATTTTGTCTGTTCCTAACAAGCGCAACTGTCAAAGTGACAGTTAAGGACAAACAATCTAGTTAAATGAGGTTTGAAACACGTTTATTAATAGTAGGCGGGTTAGTTAGAGAAAATAAGCCGATTTATTTTATTTACCGATTAAGCGTTAAAAGGGAAGAATATCTAGCTATCTTCTAAATTTTTAATTAAAAGCTAAGTAGGCACCAGAACAATAGTTAACTCTTCCTATAACTTATTACTTCTTTTTCTTACATAAGTACCACTAGGTACTTATTTGTCCATTCACTTAAAACTATCTTCGCCATGCCAATGCTTTAAAACTGAGTAGCACATACAAATAGCATAAACAGTACGTTCGTGTGTCCAGCGGGAAATCTTCTCAGCCGGACCATTGACAGATGTCAGACCAAGCTATTTGCTGTAAACTTTAAAGCTCGCCTTTCTTGGACGACAGGCGTCATTAATCAGCAATCTATAGTGTGCCGCAACGACCAGCGAGTAATCTAAGAGCCGTTTTATGACTCAGTAAATCAAGAAACAATTCGTTCGCTTTGCCGCAGACCTGCAAAAACTGTTTTATTGCATTCCATTGATTTAATCGAATATACTAGTTATACTACTTTAACTTTGATTGGTACTATATAAGGTTTTTACAAGTCAGTTACCGGGTCATTTCGGGCTCACGATGCCGATGGTAGTCAATCTGAAGAGGAGTGGCATATCAGATCCAGGGGGGTGATTTTTGAGAGCCGAGTACTCGAAAGTGACATTTACAACTCAGAATAAAACGATCATATTATGTGTGAACAATAACATCGATAACAATTTAAAATCATGAGTATTTAAACTATTAATTTCATGCGAAATAATTGGCGGTAAGCTTTTGTGTGCGTTTATTTTTGAGCTTAAACTTTTTGAATTCGGGCGCTCGAAACTCAAAAATTGGCCCCCAGGCATAAGGTTGGTTGACATAGGGACTATTAATTAGATACTTCTTATCCTAAAAAAATTCGACAGCTACCTACTCGGACGAAGTAAGTAAATAATAGGGCAGGATGTTAAGTTTTATCCAATGAACAGTAAGCTAACTGTATCCTTTCTTTTTATACCGATACTTTACCTAGTTTGTTGTAGGTACCGATATAAGGAATATTACTACTTCGCCCATTAATGTTATATTATATCTCATAGACGGAACTAAAATGAAATCCAGTCGGATGAGTAAGGTCCTCGAGTCGGTGTTTTGTAGGAACTATACCTGGGCTTATTTTTATTTTGGGTTTATATATTTTATATGCATCATCAGTTTCACAGTAAAATTAGTCACTCAACGAACTTGCAAATTAAACTGTCTTAGGTATGTTTCTTCCTAGTCTTTAGGGTATCTTTTGATAACGGTAAAGTAGGTATACATAAATATGCGCCTGTTTACAATATTTTAGGATGTCCGTCAATTCCCACTCCCACCTCAATTTGACTCAAAATTGCACAATACAAAATATTTTACTTTCTGGTCAGAAAACGCCCTTATATAACTTACATGCCCCGTGGGGGGCACCTGCCTCACTTGATCTTAAAGCTTTTCCGAGTCAATAACCATGTTAAGAGGTGAATATGCGGGTTTGAACCGCTGTAAGGAAGCTGGCGATTAGAAGTGTCCGGGATCGGCGGGCGTCGCCCTGCGTAGGTAGACCCTTTGTCTGCGGCAGCCGATCTATATACATTCTAACAATGGTTCTCATCGGCTGAACTTTCCAGCACTAAGGTCTGCACGTTGGTCGTAGTGACACAGAAAAACTAAAGTTGTATTTTCCTCCCGAAAAGTAAGGCCTCTAGTCCAGTGTGTGAAGCACGGCACGGCGTTGTTCAGATATTTGTGATCACCTTGGCCGCTCCGATATATTTGATGGCGACTGTGCAAGAACACGTTTTATTTTATCACCAAGCAAAGTGATATTTTACATGAAGTGTGTCAAAAATCTATCCTTACTTACACACACTTCATTCATATACATTTATATACTATAATATGTTAGTGGCAGTGAGTATAGAAAGAAATTAGAGAGACGCGAGAGAGACGACTCAGGGCCAGTTGCACCAACCTCTTTTGACGGACTCATCAGCGTCACCCGGCGAAATATTATGAAAATTTCCATACAGTAAAATTTTGCGAACGTTTTAACGGTGACAGACTGTTTGGTGCAACCGACCCTTAGTATACTTAAACATCCCACTACTTATCTGTACTGGTCTAGCTTAGTAACACGTGGGTCGGACTGGTTGGACTTTTAACCAAACAAAGTTTAATCTGGATATTCTGGAGCATATTCTTCGGTTCTCTTTTGTCTTTTATTACTGACACGCTGAACGGAAGAAAATTAGATCATAAGTATAATTCTACCTTTTTCTTCCAATATTGTAAGAACAGAAGAAGGAAATATAGCGTGTATGTATGTAAGTTAAAGATAAATGATTTTGTTTTTTTTGCTTAAAGTCATCTAAAAGTGCACATAAGCAGATCGATTACCAACTGACTTGAAATGCCGTCACCGTGTTAAATCATAGCGCACAACGCATGACAGCGACTTTCTACGATATACATCGTTGTGATTTTAGCATTAATGCGCGTGCTAATGCTGCAGTGCGCTTGTCAAGTGTTCGGTATGTTACACGAAAAAAAGTTATAGAATATTGCACATTTTTTAAAGTTTTAACAAGGCAAGTGCTTTAAAAAATCGATTAAAGGAATAAATGACTTCGTATGACTATTGTTACCGTTTCAGGGCTAAACGGTACATACTGGTAATAACTTAAGAGTTGCCAGGACGCTCGCATGAACTCGCGTTCCCATACAAACGAAGTTCAGCACTCATTTTAAAACGACATGCTTTAGAACCATGAAATTTTGCATGGGAATTGTAGTAGTACAGATCTAGGTCGAACATTCGTTTTTGTTGCTAAAAATTATAATACAAAGAAATTATAGCAAAAATAAGTTTTGTATGTAAATCTGTAACTGGCTGTATTTTCTTTGTAGGTATTACAATTTTTAGCAACGGAAACGAATGTCCGGCCTAGATCTGTACTACTAAAATGCCCATGCCACATTTTATGGATCTAAAGCATGTCGTTTTAAAATGAGAGCTCAACTACGTTTGTATGGGAACGCGAGCGTCCTGGCGACTCTTAACTCTAGAAATGTAGGTACAATGGGTAACTTTTCTTTTAAATTCTACTTCCAGAGAAAATAAGGGCACTGCTACGAACGAAGCCACGGGGACAGCTTAGTAGGAAATAAATTAAATTATACTTATATTTACCTTTTTTCAATCAAAAAATTTAATTAATGTAACGTTAAATTAGGTTTATTTAGATTTTTCACATTAGTCGGATAATTTACACTGTAAGTAGGTACTTATAGTATTCTCCGCTCTTTTTGTATACCTGCCTAAATATACGATTGTGTGGGGTTTAATCAAAATATTATTTCAAAATACCAGGAAAGTAAACATTCAGTTATCTATCATCACTATCATCAGCATATTTTGGCGCAGCAGATCGCAATTGTAGCTACAAATAGCACAATATCTGTCTCACTGAACCGTGAATCGGATTTTCGATCATACACCACACACAGCTCCCTATACGCACTTACGATTGTACTATGCCTACAAATGTCGCTTAATTCGATAATACCTTTGCTGTAAACAGATGGCTGGATTGCTACCTTCCGCCTACATGGGGCCCCTGGGCCCTTATATCTTCATAGTTCATCTGGGTTAAGCGTGCCTGTATTTGAGAATACAATAGACTAGCCTTGGTCTCTGATATCGTATTCTAGATCATTCCACATATGAAAAGATAATGCCAATTGTAGCTATTGACATTAAAGTGTGCGTGTCGTGTCAGAAAAGCCCCACGTTAATCGTTGAACGTTATGTAAGCAGCATATAATGCAGTTTAAATATAAAAGATGTTTATTCATCAATTTAAGGATATTACAATGCTTAATTACTTATGACCGTCAGAGAGAAAAAAAGAAAATACCACCGATTCTAACCTCTAACTAACTCTGACCCGAGAAGTATTATGACATGACATGACCGGCAACAAACTCGGCGGGACTTATTTTTTCAAAACAAAAAACTAAAGTGACTATATGTAATTGTTGTTTGGTCAGTTATTAATGTATTGTTCTGGAAATTTTATATAATGTAAATCAATTGCGAGCCTAACATCAGGTGTTGTGTTGAAAATGCGACGCAAAGTAAACACTCGCGCGCATCTGGATCATTGTTTACGGCTTGTTTCAAACACACTCAGACTGCTATTTACAACTTACGACGTTACTCAGAACAGATGCTGTGAATCTGGATCTGATATTTAGTTTTAGACAATTTATTACTGATTTATCTCATGTTTAGCCTGAACACCACTGTTGAGTTTTACTCAATTGTTATTACAATAGCCGCACGATCTGCGATTGGGAGAATATTGGGATCGACATAGTATAACGATGGTTAGTGCTTTAAAAATTCAGCTATCCCATGTCATAGTACCTATTATAATCCATCGGATAGCCGAATAGAATAATTAGCATGGATTAGGTATGTGATATTTAAGCAGAGCGGTATAAAGTGACATAGGGAACGAATGTCTCGCGATACAACAAAGATATGCGAAGTTATACGACTTCAACTTACAATGGTGCCGGTCTCTTACGTGAAGTCGATGAATATGTCACGCGAAGTCAAACAAGACCGCTTGTCATATTACCGACATTTGTCCCCAGTAGATAAAACTTGAAGATATTGACAATAAACGTATTTAGTACAGAGGTATTATATGAGTTTCAGGTCAGAAATAGTTATTCTCGGAAATACTCACTTGAATTATTACCACACCTAAAAAAACAGTATATATTAGGTGTATTTGTTATGTATAAAGGCTCTTCGCAACAGCGTACATATGTTTAGCAATCAAAATTCAAATAGGCTATTCGACTTATCAAAGCGACAGAACAATTTTAAAGTGGCTAACATCTTCCAATACCATACTACTAGTATATTGGCTACTTTATATTTATATTTAAAGTAAAGCTATGCCAACACTGTAACTTTAACTAGCCGAATAGCGCATTTAGCAATGTGGACCTCCAGCAAACTGTATAGGACGAATCCTGTTTACTTGTCCCTACATCGCGAGACCCCCATTATAGACGAGCGCATCAGAACAGAGGACACTCACCAGTGTTGGTACAATCAGGTCTCCCATTCCTGACGGCGGTGTCCTGGAGCGGCTTGCCGTCGGGCGTGACGCACCAGCAGCCCGCGGCGGCGCCGGCACCCGCGGCCGCGCACTGCACGGCGGCGTAGGTGCCGTCGGCGCGGCATCGCGGCACGAAGTTGGCGCGACGCCCGGCCTGCCCGTTCAGGGCATAGCGCAACGCTATCAGACACGACGATTGGCCCTCTAAAACAAATGATTGTTAGAATAAAAACAGGCCTACTGTGTTAAAAAAGTTCATAGAGTTCAGTAAAGTTTAAAACCTAGGACTAGGAGTAGGTAACAAGCATGAAATACTTATATTTAGATACGCGCGAAGAAACAATGATAAATCGCTTTCAATCACTTATACAAGTACATGCACCTATGTTCTTACAGTGCTGGATATATCACACGATATAAGATAGAGCTAGGTTATAGGAAGGACGAACTTATAGACACAGACTGTTTGACTATTAGAGCGAGCCAATAAACAAAGGCCTCCTGTACACTCATCAATCATTATTTTTCAACAGACCGTACATATGGCACACATGCGACGACAGCGGCCTGCGTGTGATGACCATAGATCAGCTAGATCTTTTGCTAGGCATCCAAGATTTTTTTGGTAAGCATGAGTGCACAAATGCTTTAATTCGTCTTTTGTTACGTACACATATACATTATCCTGTTTCATGAAACATGAAAAATTTACAATTTGTGAACTGTAAGCGATCTCTTGAGCAGAGCGATTGAGTGGTAACAGTATCCCTGCCACCTGAACAAAAAGGTATACGGAGACGTTACACGAAAAATAAGAGCCGCCACAACGCGTCGTGACATAAACCTGCATATTGAACTTACCCGCACATGGTCCTTTTCGGGCTAGTGCAACAGGTTCACCCGAGCACTGGGCTTTGAGGAGATGGCAGCGCGTCTGGTACGTGCGACCGTCGGTCCCGCACACGGCCCGACGCGGCCCAGCGTTCCCGTCGCACGACGCGGCGCGCCCGCAGTGTTCTTTGTTAGTCTGCACAAATTGCTTCATGTTAAACTGGAGTAAAAACGCAAAAATATTGAGAAATGTTTTATGTGTTGTAAAAACATTAAATCATCCTTTTTAATAATTAGGTAGGTATCGAATTGGTAACTAGGTATTTTATTTATAGTTGTAAAGAAATAACACGAACATTAACACCATAGAAAACTTGTATCATACTTAGAGATGCATATTGCACACTTATTTCTAATAAGCAATAATTACTATCAAACAAGCATATTTGCAACTTGTGCAAGTAATTACTATAACAATGTCTAGGCTAGTATCAGTATTTCTTTTTGTCACCAATCACCACTCGGTAACAGAACTTACTAACGGATAGTACGTAGTAGTAATTGGTACGTACATAAACAGCAATAATTAAAACTACTTTTAAAGTAACCTATTTTGGCAATTGAGACTTCAAAAAAGGTGTGTGCAGGTTTTCAAAAGGTCTCTGAGGTTAAACCAATCCATGGAGACATTGAGAGTATTGAGACCTGCACACGCGCCATGAGCTAAACAACGTGGTTGACCGGTTATTTTTGTCAACCACAACATACCTACGTCATTTATAAAATTAAAAACGCATAAATATCAAGAACTACACGTCATCCACAAGTAAAACAAGTTCACATCGCATTACCGAATGGAATGATTTACAGTTCACCATTCGGCGGCATTTGCCCTTTCGCAGATTGGGCATGCGCCTAGCTGTCACCGGCGGGGAATGTGACGGGAATTGACAATCGTACTCAATTAATTTCGGTTAGAAGGTATTGATTATGTGCACGACTATATAGGCACGTTAAGAAGGAGCATAATTTGACTCGATTGACGACAAATCTAAACTCGTTATATAAAGACGTCGGGTACATATACTTGTTTTGATTTGTCTGTTACTCCTCGACTTAATAAACTTTAATTCTAGACTACCTCTCGTGATTGCAAAGTGTAAATTTTATGCATTATTTAAATGACATTCGTGAATTAATTACCTATCAAGATAGAAGCAAAACTTTCTGGGATCTAACATACGATAAACATAATGCTTTTTTGTTTTAAAACATCGAGCTATGCTTTACGATTATAAAGCAGGCGAGCTGATTAGAAAGGTCTTTCATCCACCATTCCATGAACAATAGCTCGCAATACTTGCGAAGACTTCAAATCTTTTACTTACGTCTATTTTCCTTATAAACGGGCTCGATTGTTTGTTAAGCCGTCATTATGATTCACTCCGCGACGCAGGCCGGTGTGCGAACGATCGTCCTAATGCTCTTTTTGCTTGACATTGCATATTTCAGTACATTAAAGAATACCAGATACTTAAAATTTTGGGCATTATCATTGTCAAAACGATATGGGATCAATAGGATATGTTAAAATATGTATCTTGTCGCGGAATTAGTGCATCAAGTTAGTTAGTAAATAATGTTATTATTTATATAATAATAACTTCGGTAATGCAGTAGTTGGATGGTCCTTAACTATATAGGTAATGTAGGTACGGGAATCAAAAAGGTACAGTTAGAAAGCTTTTCCTAAAAGCAAAACCTTCCAATCATACTCTGCGTCTGTAGGAAACACCTTAGACAACCCTACACGTGATCGCTGGGTGGTGCTAAAAGAGTAACAAACTTGGCATCTGCACTGTCCCATCTGGACTTCGCAGCACTAACTGGATTTTCTTCGCCATCTATATCCAGTGACGTGTAGCCATACGATAAATAAATCCGTAGTTTTAGTCTAGGTACCGCTATATATGGATTTAGGTATTCCGGAAACCAGTAGATTCCCATTTCGGAGCAATTCGTGACAAAATAATATTTAAGTTATTTTCGGGAAGATAAATAAAAACTACCTATTTCCAGCCATAGGTACAATCTTTTTTTGGGATGTCATTTTGATAGATATGAAAACAATAGGTATGTAAATACATAACTAATTCCGGTAAATAACATACTAATTCCGTTAAATAGCATATTTAACTCAGATTACCACCTTAAGCCTGACCAGAACTTGTCAAGATGGCGCTATTATTCTCATTTATATGGCAACAGTTCAGTATATTCAAAAAGCATATTAATCTACCTATATAGTAAATTGTCATCTAGATTTGTTTACCTGTCAGCTCTGGTGTTAATTTGTAATTGTTTCTTTGAGAACTGTGACAACCTATTATCATTAAAATTATTGACAGTGTAAGAAATTAGTTCCAATAAAATTCCGCAACATGGCGCATGGTCATATATTTCTGGTTAGGCTTCACCTAATTCAGAGTTGACCCTAGATCAATTTATGATACGGACGACGTGTTAAATCTGGAGTCGGCATTATGGATTTTATCATTTTGCTAATATTTAATAAAAAGTAAGTGAATATAAGTAGACATGAAGTATAAGGATAAAAGGCTTATAACAGTACAGAAACGAATGTCGTAATGTTAAGATAGAGCCGATAATGAAGGTAACCGCTTGATTGACCCTATTAACGTAGGTACTAATAGCTTTGAAATGTCAAAATTCACGTTTTGTGCATTATGTATACATCTGTCGCTGTTGAATCTATTATGTTCTTATAGTTTATATCTACGCTGTACAGGTATAGTAAGATTTTTATAAGATGTCCGAATGTTAGATCTCATTCTACTATTTGAATTGTGTAAGTACCTATGCAAATAAATAACCAGCTTGATTTAACGACACAGTACATAACATACAATGCAGAAAATAAATAAAGTAAGTACTGTAATTAAGATAAAATAAAAATACCGTCAAGAAACCGGTTTTCTATTTCGCAATAAACAAATGGATATTACTGAGATTTGTTAAACGGGGACATCTAATTTACCGTTCGGTTAAGATATCTACCACCACACCACAGACATGTCCTCGGAGCCGGTTGAATAACTTTACTCACAAGCAAAAAGCAAACTCCTATAAAATATAAAGAATCGCCAGATTCTAACGGGGAGCCTGCCAATATGATGTGATCTTAATCCTAGCTCTACATGTAGTGTAGGTAGCTGTCGCCGCGATGTGATGCCGATGCCGGGCCGGTCCATACAATCAAATAAAAACAAGACGGCTAACAACCAATTAACTAGGTACCTAAATATTGTTCAGAACAGGATCTAATGGTTTCAATAACTGTCTTATTTTTAAATAAAGATTTGCAATCAATTATTAGTTTAACTTATCTAGCTTCATAATCATAATAATTACTAGGTATCTTGCATGCAATTAATTTGGTATTAGTGAAATAAAAATCCAAAATGCACGATATTAGTGTAACGTGTATACAAACCCCCATTTAATTAAAAACATTTGATTGGATAAACGTAACTTAATATGATTATACAAAGAAGAGAAATAATAAAATAAATGTTTCTTTACCTTAACGTTGGGCACTGCATCAGTAACGTATAACAAAAACGTAACAATAAAGAACTGGAACATTAAATCATTGATAATATACATAATTGCTAACAGGTATCTATAATTAATTACTATATTAAATACGATACCATCTATCGATAGATCACTCGTTCACTAAACCGACATCGATCGGCTGATAGCTAAACAACTTTTTAATGATCATATTGACATAACTGGGTTTGATTTTACACCGGTAATAATACGGTAAGGATCGGACGCGAGACGTTCGTCTGGAGTGAGAGTTAAAACAGAATAAAATACATAATAACAAGGATAGAGCGATCCCGTGCGAGAAGCAGCGCGCGCGCACCCCGCCCCGCCCACCGCTTAGCTGATTTGCCACTCTCCACGGGAATAATGATGCGCCATTAATACTTTAAACCGGTGTTAATCACCAAATAAACAACCGGTGTAAGAAATATAAATAAAAACAGGATTTTCTGTCGATACCTGTTAAATCATTAGGAATAATAAATCGCCTAACGCGGAGTCACATAAGTAACAAGTCTACCTTATTTTTTTCTATAAATCTCAGCTAAGCAACGACGCGTTTACACTGTTATTCCGGAAGTCCTACCTACGTGAAATTTTATTCAGAAACCCAATGGACATAATAAAAAATTGTTAATAAAATAAAATTTAACCTACATAATTAATTACATCACCCTCTATAGGTATACCCAAACGCCACTTTGGATAATGGCATTTATTTATGCCTTTTGAGCCAAAAGGCGATGGCTAGAGAGCGGCAGCGGCAGAATTGAACAGTACCTGCACTGCACCTGGGGATGCCAGGTGTCCGGGTACGTCAAACATACTAAACTTATTCCGCTTTTTATGGCTAAGTCAAACCAAATGTTTACGTGCCAAGCCTAGTTATCTCGTTTTTAATAGGCTATACAAATAAACGAATGTATAAATATAGGTAAATTTGGAACGTAACTTCCAATGAAGCGACTCATATAATACCAATCGAACTTCGCTTGCGACCCTCGTTTAAACTTATATTTTTAAACAAAATTTCCGATCACTGCAAACGCACTTAATATTTTAGAAAACTTATTGCCCAGCCCAGCATCATAAGCAAATGCATGGATTATTTATTATTTAATACTATTACTGAAGGAAAATTTCTTCGCGATTCCCATTAAATAATAGAAATGTACACAATATCTAGCGTAGTCACAACTTTGCCTACCGGTTGAAGAATATAATTAAATCGTTGATTAGCGAATTTTATTAACATCCCGATTTCGACACGGCGGATATGAACCAAAATTTGAACCACTCTATTAAATAATCAATACGTAACCTCAGAGAATCCTTAACAAGTAAACAAAGTTGAAGCATTTGCCTGCGACTTTTATATAGCTTCTAAAACAACGGTATAAGTATTTGAAGTCATTTGAACCGCAAGCTATATGCCTAAATTATCTTAGAAAATCCAAAAATGCTACAGATTACAAATATTTTAAGAGTAATTGATCAAATACTTCAATTTCCGTGCAAACTTAGCACGCGACGGTACCACAAAGGATTATATTTTATTTTATTTTTAAACATTGTGGAATTACTAAAAAAAGCGATTAACAGATTTTGTAAAATAAAACGATCTCCCCACATTATCATGAGCATAGTTGGAGATGCTCCACGATTGTAGAGGCTATCATTTTCCGTAAATCATGGCCATCTAAATCGAGCCTTCATAACTTGATAGGTACATCATACTTAGTCCTACACCCTACAGTATTGGCCTATTGAACGGTATTGGATTGTGTGACCAAGACAGTCTTTCGTAAAAGCGACAAGAAAGACATGCAATAAAATATAACAAATAAAGTATATTTGCTATATATCCTTGTCCATGAGATGCTGTTAGGTACTTTATTTATAACAGCTGTAAGAATACCATGGGAGCAATAAATAAGTACGATTATGATTAGGTAATTAGGTATACTATAAAAGAGCATCTTTTTTAGATTTAAACCTAAAATAATTAAATAATATTCTACAGTTTTCTGCATGAACCGCGAGGATGGTTTCTAATGAGTTTATACAACCATTCCTTGTAGACCAACTCCAGACAACCGGTTTCAGTATCATCTAAGCAAAGAGGTAATAAGACGCAAATAATCAATATTGGTATGAATACTGTCGTGGTGAGTGAGAGGATCAAGTCATGTGCAATAAGGATAACTACAGACTACTACCCGGACCATAGAGAAATAATTAAGCATAGAGTGCTCACTCCATAAAGCTTGACTACTAAGGGGATTAAGGGAGAAGCGGGCAATGGGAGTGAATACCAAGTTTTACAACGGGCGCCCTAACACAGCGCCTTTTGTCTGCTCCTCCCTCAGTCCCTTAGCCGTCGTAATACTCGTAATATCACACTTTAAGTGGCTGCAGCACTCTAAGCTTACTTATATTCTATGACCCTGACTCGAATAAATAAGAATGTCCTGATTTTTTGCGCCTGTTGTCGTATTTTTATAATTTATATTAGGAGCTTTTTGCGACCTACCTAGTTATACGTAATTAATTAAGTCGTATAAACTCGCTTTTGGCGCTAGTATAATGGAGATTAATATCGTAAATCAAACAACGCAATAATTATTTATCATATAATATTAGTCTTCTTTTTAGGGTTCCGTACCTCAAAAGGAAAAAACGGAACCCTTATAGGATCACTTTGTTGTCCGTCTGTCTGTCTGTCTGTCAAGACCATTTCTCTCAGAAACGCGTAGAGCTTTCAAGCTGAAATTTATATCAAATACTCAGGTCTATTGTCCCTTGAAGCTGTGAAAAAATCAAACTTAAAAGCCAACGCAATCAAAAGATACAGTCGTTTATGCTGCAAATTTTAGAATTTTCGGCACTCGCAAAACCTACGAGGTACTTCCCGTGAACTCAGAAACTTGAAATTTGGCACGAAGCAACGTCATTAATAGCATAGACAAAGGAAAAATTATAAAATCTAGACATTTTTAGAACAATTAAATATAAATATTACAAATTTTTAAACTTACTACCTTTTTCCTCGTAAACGCGTGAAGTTATTAAGTTGAAATTCATGTCAAATACTTACGGCTATAGGACCTTTCAGATGTAGCAAAACCAAACTTTCATGTCAACGCAATCAAAAGAAATAGCAATTTAAGTTGCATATTTTGAAACCGAGTACTCGCAAGAAACTCAAAACCTAAAGGGTACTTCCCGTAAACTTAGAAACTTGAAACCTGGCACGAAGAAACTTCATGTAGCACAGACAAAGGAAAAATTACGAAACGTAGACATTTTTAGTAAAATCGTACAAAAAATATATTTTTTTCACGCCACTGTTCGGAAATGTGGCAAAAGAAGATCAAAATCCAAGCTGGAAAGTAAGCAATTGCTGTAGCATCTTAACTACCACTACTAGAATTGCTATTTTGCAGCCATGAAATGTCATAATAGAAAAGTAAAATCCAGTTATGTCATTGCATTCAACCAATGAGAATCATTTAAAACATTAAAAGGTCTTTTTTTGGCACCACTTTTTCCTTCTAAAATAAAATAAGGTTGTTTATAGAATCAATTTACTTCTCAAAGCAAGCATTAACTAGAGCCCGCACACGTGTACCCCCGTAAGGGATAGATATATAGATGCCCATAATCTCTTCTACGGCATAAAACAGAACAATTTACCAATGTTTTCCTTAGCCGACACAACTTTCTAGGAAAACTAACAGCTTTTCTCGTAGCAATCACAGAAATTCTTGAAGAAATCGCGCATTATATCTGTTTGTTACCCTCCACTGCTAGAAGTAACGCGTGGAGGGTAATAGAAACTATGACAAGGACCAACGATAATAGCACCTCTCTGCCGTATCTATTGAAAGTGTAATAAGACCATCCCGTTCTATCTTGATATTATTAGTTCCGTGTCAGATCTATGGGTGGTATATCTATGATTTACTTATTTAAAAAAAAAAGAAACGTCAAAACCATTTAGATCACCCTTAAGGCGTTTTTGCCTTTTTAACAGTTTGTGGTTTTCTATCAAAAACGCCTCTAAGTAGTGATTCGGATTGAAGCAAACAACGTAAAAACGCTTCTTAAAGGTGAAAAAGAAGTAAAAAAGGTGGAGCGGGAAGAGTACATATTGAATTGGATAATGTTTGACTGAAAAACAAGAAAGTTGTATTTATGCAGTAAAAATCAGTTCAATAAGTGTAGAAAATGTTATTGTTAATACGCTGGCGCCCCCCGAAATTCAATAAACTGCATAGGCGGTTGCTGGAAATTTGTTACCAGTGAAATCGCGTCCTAAATAAGAAGGCCCATGAACAGTGATATTTTGTATACAATATAATATCCGACGAACAATTCATATTATGAAAGGATGGCGAAAAGAAGCATTTATTTGCAGAAAGTTACATGCTCGTTTACTTTATCGTGCTCGCGAAAAGCATATGAACCTTCAATATTAATACCTACAGGGTGTAACAAAAATACTGGTGATCCGTATAAGGGCATAATTGGTATCGTATAGTGAGTAGAAAAAGCAGGAGAAAAATGTTTTGGACGCGAGAAAAAAATTTTTTTTGTATGGGGCGAGTCGTTCCAGTTGGCCAACCCTCCATACAAAACCAAAAATTTTTTTCGCGAGAAAATTATTTTTTCTTAGTTTTTCACAATAAGAATACGATACCAATTATGCCCTTAAAAGGATCACCAGTATTTTTGTTACACTTTGTATAGTATCTATTAAAGTTTTTGTGTTGTTATGCCAATTATTGTTTTATTTTATTTCCTCACAGTAGTCGTGAAAAGCACTATGTAATGTCTCGGCCGAAAGCGCTATAGGTGGGCTCGTATCTTCGAACTAACTCATCCACCTATAGCTTACTTTCCAGCCTCTGCAACAATGTACTATTTACATTTTATACTTACTACCTGTTTCCTCGTAAACGAGAAGAGGTATTAAATTGAAATTCATATTATATACTCAAGTCTATAATACCTTTCTGCTGAAGCAAAACGAAACTTCCATGTCCACGCAAACATAAGAAATAGCAATTGTTATAGGTTTGTACGGAACCCTCGGTGCGCGAGTCTGACTCGCACTTGGCCGGTTTTTTTTCCTCTAGAGACAATTATAACAAATGAAGAAATAGACGGGTGATGAAAATTATAATAAGACTGCGTAGGTATACCAGAGATGAGCGAGGATTAAGAACCAATCCTAGAGCCGCGTTGTGCTAGGATAAACAAATAAAGTAAATCTACTGGTTTTCAAAAACACATTACTCGCAATCGCAACGCAACGCAACGGTCTAGGGAAACACAGCCTTATGTACGCTATTTTACGGCTAAGATCTATGAACAGAAACCAGTCCAAAAATTTCGACCAGGGGGCCGATTTTTGACAGCCGGACGCTCGAATTCAAAAAATTCAAGCTCGAAAATAATTGCACACAAAAGTTTGTCGCCAATTTTTTCGCATGGAATTAATAGTTTAAATAATCATTATTTTAAATTTCTATCGCTTTTATTTTTAAAACATAATTTCATCGTTTTATTCAGAGTTTTAAATGTCACTTTCGAGTGCTCGAATCTCAAAAATCACCCCCCAGGCTGCACTAGATCTCTACTTCCGGGCTTCGGGTAGCGTTAACTAATGAACAGCAGAGTTGTGTTAAGGGGACGAATAAAATAGAAGAAGTATGACGATTGAGTACGTACTCGTAGTAGTCCGTAAGAGACTGCAACGACGAATCTTTATCGCGGTAAACCCAGCAACCGTTGTGGATGGCAATCCACCGCGCCGCACCGGGAGCGCATGGATCAATGGGTGTGTACTTTACTTAGCTATGATTTGGGCGGCTAAGTCAGAGTTACGTCGATAATAAGTGGTGTTGTCCTAACTAAAAGGATGACCGACATAGCAGATATCAGGCCTGAAAATGTGGGACATAGGGGATAAGGATGGAACTGTGTCTTTTAGTACTTAATTTAATATGAATAATTTTTTTTATAAATGTCATCAAACATCACCATGTGTCCCAAAATTCAACGATAAGCTGGCACCAGAAGATGGAACTGCTTATGACTACTCGAGGGAAAAAATTAAATTAAAAATATCTCAATTTATTATGCTATTACAAAAAAAAATTGACACTCCTAATGGGATATAAAAATTTGGTAAAAATGGCATAACTCTAGGAAAACTAGGCACAAAAAGAAATCTAAACAAGAGCCATAATTTTTTTGTAACTTTCCTCAAGTAGTCATGACCAGGTCCATCTTCTAGTGCCAGCTTAGGCGATTATCACACTGGCGATGGCATGCGGCGCCAGTGTTATAATCGCCTTAATGTTGAATTTTGGGACACGTGGTATAATAGATGTAAAATACATGTATCTCATGTAACCCAGACCAGAAACGTGAATTGCGGAATCAGTCATTTTGCACCACGTGTTAAAATGGCCTTTACTAAAGCGGTAGACCCGTAACTACCCAACACACAGCGTGTCTGCGGAGAACTATAAGTATGGAAAATATAAGTATTTTGGGGTTAACTATTAGTATTTAGGCTTCAAAAAATCGTTTAAGTAATATAAATTTTTTTAGAGCACAAGGTATCCTAAGAAAGGTATTTTGAATATGTTTGTGTTAAATTTTAAAATTTGACATTATCAAACTCATTACATTACATTGCAAAATCATTACAATAATATTTGTTAGTTAAGTGTTAGGAGAACGCAAATTGGACAGTCATTGTCAATTATTTGTTTTACTAACCCCAATGCATATTTTTTCGTCTATTACTCAGAGCATTTTCTTATGATCCGATTAAGTTACATATTTATAAAAACAAATTATAAAGTTTTGAAATGATTATAGCATCATACCTTTGGGTATGGTGCTTAACGCACACTACTGTCCGTGCCCCTCCCCCGACGCCATTTATTTTATTTTATTTGTTTCAACTTTAACCTTTATGTGATTCCACACAGAATTTTTTACAGTATTTATTTTAGTTTTCTAAAAAAAAGGTGAGGTCTCTACTAAATAGCAACTGTTGTTAAAAAATAATGTTAAATATTTTTTATACGTAATTGTTGACTGTAATACTTGAATCGAGATTGTGGAGATGGAACTACTAGCGCATACTTTTCGATAGAGGTTTTATGGTCGCATATTTTAGCATCACCAACAATGGTAGAAAAGATTTCCATACATTATTGTAGCACTGTTGCCGGAGCCCGCCCTGCGCCGCCGCGGTCGTCGGCGTTCGTCGAACTCAATTCTTACCGGCTTGCCTATATTGAGCACTCGTTAAAAAGTTAGTATACAATACAATAGTGACATAATCAAGCTTTCTAATCTCGTAACTTACTTAGGCCACTCAGCAATCTTCGTGGCCTAAACACTCAAACTCGACTGAAAAGCTCTTAATTATGTCACGATTGTATAGAATACTATAGCAGTACTTACTCCAATAGTTTTCCAATGTTCCTTTTACTTCTAACAGTTGTAACATCAAATAATGTCGGGTGGCTACTATGACGATTAAACACTTAGTGGTATCTTTTAAAAAGAAACTCCTATATGAATTCTTACAATAAAAGTGTCCATTAGGTACAATGATTATACATTTTATTGTATTTTAACTTTTTGATAAAAACATTGAAAACCAAAAGATATCACAGCTAAACAATCACAACAAAGTTAGCAGTTACCTTACCTGTCACTGTCACTACTGTCAGATTTTTTTGGCCGTGCTTCCAAATCGAACTTGTAATGTAGTATTTGATTGTAACTTTTATTACAATTATAGCAAAATGTAATTATGTTTATTAGTAATGGTGTTAAATTAATGTTGATATACATGTGTAGGTTTAAGAATTAATATATTATCATGGAGAATAATAAACATTAAATTTTAATACACAATTCGGAATTAAAGTTATGACAATTGGCCTTGAAGCTATTCCTACATTAAGGGTCACCACATACCTAGCGGTTTTCCTCGCGGAATTACCGGAAGTAGCGGAAATTCATAGACAAATTAAGCATTTTGTCTATGAATTTCCGCTACTTCCGGTAATTTGTCTAAGGCTTCCATACAAAAAATCTGCTACCATAGACAAATTTCCGCTACCATAGACAAATTTCCGCTACCATAGACAAATTTCCGCTACTTCCGGTAATTCCGCGAGGAAAACCGCTAGGTGTGTGGCGACCCTTAGAAGACTTCGATTTGCTTAAAGCGGTATTACACATTGCAACCTGCAGGGCCCAATCTGTCAGGTTGGAAGGTGTAATTGAAGGTAGGGCCCGTAGGGAGCAGAAGGAGGGTAGGAAGAGGCAGGGTACACAACAGATTGGGCCCTGCAGGTTGCAATGTGTAATACCGCTTTTACTCTGCGCCTACACCGGAAAAGGAAGACTATTTCAGTGCTTATCTTTTGCTACTTGTGTATTCTTAACCTCAACGTTTGTTACTGAAAATACTAGAATGAATACCTAGATAAATTGCAACGTACCCATTTAATTTTGCACATTGAAATGATGATTGATGTTGATATTGTGTAGCACAAAATAAATGTGCACACGGAACGTTGTTAGCTTGACATATTTGACAGTGCATTGCATGGTCAGTGATATGGATGGTAGAAGAAGTCAGTGACATTGGTCACTCAGCGGGCTGCAGTAAACTTCGATAAACGAAATGTTATACTGTCTCTGTCGCTATAAATACGAGCGTAAGAGATGGAAATAATGTAATTTCCATTTTCGAAGTTCGGATGACGGTGAGTTCACGATAGCAGGGGGGTACAACCACAGAGTAAATAATAGTATAATACAGAGAGACCTCTGTACTATGTACTATACTATTATTTACTCTGTGCCTCTGTAACGTCACATAACGTCACGAATCATGTTGTCCCTTCTTAACGCATGACAAGTTCTCTTTCGCACCTATGCAAACGTATCGGCACAGAGTAAAAGCGGTATTACACATTGCAACCTGCAGGGCCCAATCTGTTGTGTACCCTGCCTCTTCCTTCCCTCCTTCAGCTCCCTACGGGCCCTACATTCAATTACACCTTCCAACCTGACAGATTGGGCCCTGCAGGTTGCAATGTGTAATACCGCTTTAAATAATAGTATAATGCAGAGAGACCTCTGTAATGTCACGTAACGTCACGAATCATGTTGTCCCTTATTAACGCATGACAAGTTCTCTTTCGCACTTATGCAAACGTATCGGATACGTCGTGTCAAACTCAAATTTTTTGACAGAATTACTTTGAGTTGTACCCCCCTGGGTCGCGTTTTATAAAGTTACAATTTACAATTTCGCTTTTTGCCTCTCTTTCTATCCAATATGTGTGCTAGAAAGAGAGGCAAACAGCGAAATTGTAAATTGTAACTTTATAAAACGCGACCCTGGTATCGGATACGTCGTGTCAAACTCAAATTTTTTGACAGAATTACACTGAATTGTACCCCCCTGGTACACGAGTGTACACTGGTGACGATAGGCTGTTCGTTGACATTGAATGCGTCTGGCGTGAGAATAAGGGTCAAAACACACCCAGCGGAATCACAGCGGAATTCAGCTTATTAATAGACAAAATGTCTATGGTAGCGGAAATTTGTCTGTAGTAGCTGATTTTTTGTATGGAAGCCATAGACAAATTTCCGCTACCATAGACAAAATTAAGCATTTTGTCTATGAAATGGCTTAATTCCGCGAGGAATTCCGCTAGGTCTGTTTTGACCCTAACTTATGTAAGTAATTTGAATGGGTTCAAAATTTATCATGTAAATAATGCGAAAATAAAATGCATGTAACGCGTATGTCTTTCAAATAAAGGTTTTTATATTTATAGAATTTTATCACTATAAAGCTTATCAGGCGAGTCCTACGGTTTAATACCACACTTTACTACGCACCTAGATACTAAAACCTTCGGTATCTATCTGCGCTTTAAAGCGCCCGTATTGCCCATAATAATAGGAAATGCTAGTTTATTTTTCATTTTTACTAGGAAAAGATTGATATATAATTTATTTAAGAGTCGCCAGGACGCTCGCGGTTCCATACAAACGCTCTCATTTTAAAACGACATGCTTTAGAACCACGAAATTTGGCATGGGCATTCTAGTAGTACAGATCTATGTCGGTAAGTCGTTTTCGTTGCTAAAAATTGTAATACAAAGAAAATACAGCCAGATACAGATTTACATACAAAACTTATTTCTGCTATATTTTCTTTGTATTACAATTTTTAGCAACGAAAACGAATTACCGACATAGATTTGCTAGAATTAGCTCACCGAAGGAAGCCCACTAACTGCTCGATAGGGGAAATAATTCGTGTATAGCTGAATTTTGGTGAAGTTGTAGATAAAGGTGTCTTACACAACATACTAAAAGTACTCAGTGATGGTTAGTACTAGAATAGTTAAACTTCGTATGAGTATGTGTTTTGAACACGCAGACAAAGTTTTAAAACAAAATCTGAAAAAATATTATTTTTTAGGGTACCTCCCGAACACATGAAGTGGGAGGTAAATTCTGTATTTTAATCCACGCCTAATGTGTGGGGTGTCGTTGGATAGGTCTTTTAATATAAATATGGGTTTTCTAAAACAATTTTTAGACAAAACTAATAGTTTCATAAATAATAGCTCCGAAAGTTTCTAAAAGTGATTATCGTATTTCCTCGAATTCTCATTATACATTGATCTCAGCAAAAAAGTGTAAAGAACCTTTTTTGTAGAAAATCATTTGTGGATTAATTAAGTAGAAGAATATTTTTTCGTATGAGCCACCGCTACTGAGTTATTTACGAAAAGCCAAAAAAGGGGACCTTTACACCCCCCTCTCCCCGTTAGCGGCACCCCTATCCATGAGTACTTTTAGTATGTTGTGTAAGACACCTTTATCTACAACTTCACCAAAATTCAGCTATACACGAATTATTTCCCCTAAGTTTTCCTTCGTTTGGCGAGCTAAATGCCCATGCTAAATTTCGTGGTTCAAAAGCATGTCGTTTTAAAATGAGAGCTGAACTACGTTTGTATGGGGACGCGAGTTCACGCGAGCGTCCTGGCGACTCTTTATCCTCATTTGTAGCTCCGCTGTCTAAACAAATGCAGATGAATAAAAATGATAGAGAGTTGACTAAACGGTTGCTCGACACAACCCGGGATAACACAGCTGGCCTCACTCAGTGCCTAATTATTGCTGTCCAGCAAGGCAATGCTGCCAGCATCCTCAGCACCATCACCATGGAACGGCGGCCAACATAAGAAATATAGGTGTTTTCATTTTAGTAATTTTATTTTAGGGTGTTTAGGTTGTTTAGTTTTACTTATAGGTTATTGAAGGAGCGGAGCATAAGCGAAGCGAGTTCTTGCAAACAACTTCTGACTACTGGGACGTATCGGCATTTCAATGGCTTTTTGATTTTGAGAGTTGGGTCAACCGTAACTTAAGTAACATTTTTCTGATCTTTATGGAATTTGTAGGGGTTGTATTAGAGATACATAAAATATGAGAGTTTGTTTATGAGCTGGATTGATCAAGGGGTTGTGGACTTAGAGGGTGAATAAAAATCTCATATTGTTATACTGGTCAATTTGTTTGCAAGTAAATTATGAGTTCTCTGTTTGAATCGGGCTACTAGTATTATTGTTGATTTTATTTAAGTTATGTTTAAGGTTATTATGGTTTGTATATTTGGAAAGTATCACCACGTATGAAACATTCCAAAGCGCTTCGTTTTTCTTACATTCACGAATATTAAGGATGCAAATGTTCGAATGCGAATACAAATGTTACGGACAATACGGAGTAAATTGAAAAAAGTTAATTTTGCTTAGCATTTTTATACTTCCATCGTTCAAAAATACAGAATATGATATGCAGGAAAGAGTTCAAATCAAAATTAATCTCTAAACCGATATCATATCCGATATGGTTCAGTAAATGAATAAATATAACGGAGCTCAAGATTATGAGCATAATATGACATGGACTCTGCGAGTTTTTGCGCACAAAACAGGTTAAAGATTTATTGACAGATACAAGTATAACAAATTGATCCAGTAATGCTAGTGTAAAATCAGTGAAGATAAAAATTATGTCAAATATTTATGAATTATGGGCTCCTGTTATCATTGAACAGGGTTGTTCATTGAATTGGATTGGAAGCTGTGGCTAATGTGATCAATAATGTCGTATAAGTAGTTACTTAAATATACAATATTGTTGTATAATAATAGTTATATAATAGTAGCTGTATTAGTTATATAATAGTTATTTGTTAAAATATAAAAAGCTAGTATAGTTAAATTGGTGATTCGCCGAATTCCTTATAAGGGGTTATTCTATAGCTCATTTGCAACGAATTAAGTCCGTCCGTCCGCGGTCTAGCTCAGTGACCGTTAGCACTAGAAAGCTGAAATTTGGTTTGAATATGTGCATTAACCAAGCCGACAAAACGGTGGAATAAAAACGCGAAAAATATATTTTGTTAGTGTACCTCTCGTACACGTGAAGTGGGGGCTGATTTTTTTTTCGTTCCAACCAAGTTGTGTGGGATATCGTTGGATAGGTCTTTTAAAAAGAATTAGGGTCTTCGAAAACAGTTTTTGGATAAAACTAATAATTTCGGAAATAATAGCTCCGAAAGTTTAAAACAGGGCGTCCCCCCCCATCTAACTTTTGAATCGTGGGTCCTAAAATTATGAAAAAAATCATGAAACTGAGGCCTAATAAGTACCTTCAATGAAAACTATATTGAAATAAATCGGTTGAGCCGTTTTTGAGTTATCATTCAAAAACCCATGGTTAAAGGACGTAAGTAAAAATGACGTAAGCGCCGCCAAATTTCCCGTAAGAAACGACCTTTTGAATTAATGGTCTCAGTTTACGGAAGCCTACACTGAGCATGGCCCGACATGCTCTTGGCCGGTTTTTTTGATTAAAAAAACCCATCTTTCAGCCTAAAACTGGTAATTGTGAAACAACTATTTAAATTAAAAATTAAAAAATGCTTTTATCCAATAGCCTTATTACGTTTAATGAATAAAACAGGTCAAATAAAAAGATTTGAAGGCACATGCTTCCGGATTTTTTAATGTCATTGTTTTTAAGGGCAAAATAACCGGCCAAGTGCGAGTCGGACTCGCGCACCGTTTTGATCCCTAGTTGACTGGACTTAAATCGTTACAAATGAGCTATAGAATAACCCCACAAAGAATACAGCGAATTATCCATCATCCTGTATACTCTAACACCTTTGATGATTGTTTCGAACCGTGTCCACTGACTGAGCATCTTATCTTCTGCCGGATGGTATTGTGAAAAGGTATCAATTGTCATATGTCGGTAAGGTTCATTTCTAATTGAATCCAGCGATTATCACACTGGTGCCGTAACCGCATGCGAGTACGGTGTGCAAGCGTGACAGCGTTGCACATGCAAAGCGCTATCTCGCTCGCGCACTGGCGCCTTAAAAATAACCCAGTTATTGCTAAGTACGAAATAAGCTCTTTCGTAAGAACAAAAACTCGTAAACGTATAAACTAATGGAAAATAAATAACTCAATTTTTTATTTCATTTTCTTTTCAATCGAAGTTTATTGAAGTGTTACAAAGTACAGCAGGTATACCGTAGCAAACAACATAATGTACTTCTTGGGGCAATTGCTACTAATTACGATTGCGATTTTGTTTGCCATGCATTTTGTTAATGCGGTAAGTGGTCCTGAATTATTAAATTATAAATATCATTATTTCATAGGCATGTCATGTATATACATGTATACTAGGTTATACTAATTGGTCCCTCGACACCCTCGAATAGGACAGAACGCATGTTAGATACATGGATTTAACAGGATACGAGTACATCATCAGGCCCTAGTCCTAGATATGACCAAATATGTACTTAACCGGCTCGATGAAAGTGATAGCTTATTCTTTCTTGCTTTGAGGAAGCTTTGGATGTTTTTGTTAGGGCATGCCTACATATTCTATTGCTTTATGGCTAAATGCATGGGCTGTTTACCAAACTTTACGCTTATACAGATGCTTTAGATATTAATAATCATATTGACTGAAAATAAATCATAACATTACGTTCTTGAATCTCCTTCCAGTGTTGTGGAGCCCATGGACAAGATCGCGTTAGACCTCAGTCTAAGTTCCACAAAGTTGCTTTACCCAATCGAAAATCCATTTACCGTTTACAAAACAGCACTTCACCTTATTAAAATGAACCTAATAAAACGTTCCTTAACTTAAAAATTAGTCTATCTACCATTTTATGTCCTTCTTAAATAACAGGCGGGATTTCAAAAAGCCTCCGCAGTAAAGTCAAACGCGTATGATGAGGATCCTATCAGTGCTACCACCACCATGCCTATCGAAGTACAGAAGATACTAGCTCAAATCCAAGATACCAAGCTTGTACGAAACAAATCCCACTTACAAGAATTACTCAAACAAATGAAGATAGTTTATCAAACTACCACTGCTAAGAGAGCTAAATCGAGATGTCCCTTTGCAAAATGCAAAGCCAAATCTATGTAATAGATTTATTCATTCTAAAAACGCCGATAAATTCCAGTAAATTCTGGTAGATACTGTCTTTTAATTAAATCAGTTTCACAGCGTTATAACTCTTTCATTTTGTTTGGCTCCGTTTGTCTTCACCCACTCCTATTGACTTCCAATTCCAACCATCTCCCAACGACTCTTACTTCACCATGAAATTATTTTTACTCTCAAAACTTATAAATGGTGTAACCGACACGACTTTTTCACATTATGGACATGAAGTTATCATGATAATGGATAATGAAAAATGCATATTTATTCTCCACGATCCTTATTTTTACTCGTAATTGTATTTTTTTGGAGAGCTATAAATATAATATATTATAAACGCTATAGCAGACCTTAAAATTGAAAAAATTGTGCGCATCGAGGAAAAGTTGTGAATTTTTGACCATGGATAGAGTGCCCCACGATGGCGAAAAAAAAAGAATTAATGAACACGTGTTGCAATTCTGACGATTTAGGCTTAAGTTAGTAAGGAAAAATGTGTTTTTAGTTCTTCTTGTAGAAGGTATTCTGAGCAAAATTGACTAATAAGCAATACATACAACTAAGGATGTTCACGTTTCACATTGATTTTTGATACTTACCTTGGAGAAAACAGACACACCACGACGTAAATGTTTTTTTTCGCGTAGTTTTTGTATGGTAAATGCTTCAAAATTGCTTGTGTTTTTTTTAATTAAACGATATTTATTATTTATATAACGTTCTAAAAATAATATCTTTTTGAATGTTCCTCCAAGGTTCCTCCCAGTTCCTCCCAAAGCTAGATTCTAAAGAAGAAATAAAATGAGGTAAAATTGAACAACAAGTCTGCCTCATTTCTGAAAACTTCATTCCAAAGAGTCTTCGTTCCGTAGAAAACATGCAGAACTTGTCAAAATGCTGGACGCCGTAAATGTGAGGTAAATGTAGAAACATTCTAAGGAAACATCATAAATTACAAGTGTCAAATCAAAATACATAAAAACGTAAATCATTTACGAAATTCATAATAAAAAAATAATTTTATAAAAATGTATACAAACGATTTTCGTCCTTTTTACATTCAAATTAAGAAAGAAGAAGAGAAAGGTGACAAGTATGCCAGGATCAATATGGAAGTAAAGCGCATTGCTAAACCGTTACCTCATAATCCATTCACGAAGAAAACCACTTTTACGCAAACTTACCCAGCGACGTTACAGCCTGCACTTCCGCGGAAGCTTGGCTGTGGCTATTGTGGATAGCTTTTGCAAACTTTTATCGAGTGACATGATAAACAATCCTGACAATCTAAAAGGAACGAAAAATCGACCTCTCATGAATTTCCTCTGTGTTCTATGGGCCAAAAGCTTAGGTAATGTGTTAGGCTCTTCGATGAGACTGATATCCTGCCACTGCATGTCGACAAATGTGTATATTTTCATTTTACAATCATATTCGCATCTGTCGGATTATATTATGCTAGATCTGTCGTGTTTCGAGGAAGCTGAAGAATTTAAAACGGACCGTGTATAAGACAATTAAGATAACTTTGATTAAGATAACCAGTTACCTATTGAATGTTAAAACTGCGTTCTTCAATTTCATTACGGAGACGACGAAGAGCATTTATTGTTAGACAGTCACCTTGAGGAATCTTCTTAAGACGATTTGACTACATACTTATAGGTGAGTTTCTAATTCATTCTATGATATGCAATGTTACATTCTGACGTAGAAAAATGTTATGGCACACACACACTACGACCATACGCATCTAGTAAGGTTGGAGTATAACCAGCTGTGGATTAGTCCCTCAAAAATTTTCTTAATCTTATTGGCGCACATACTCCTCCTCACTCCTACCTACAATCAGAGTTGGGCAAAGAGTATCTACTCGTATTTACGAATGACCGGTAAGATGACTAAGTAGATCAGTTTCATTTTTATTTAGATAAATTAGTTGGGATTTTAAATAAACGATGAATGTCAGTAGTACAGTCATGTAGAACTAGAACTACTAGAAGTGGTCGGGCATGATGAAATGAAAATAACCTTCAACAGAAGTAATTAATGTTTTGTACATACTTAAATATTATCATCATCATCATCATCATCTCAGCCATAAGACGTCCACTGCTGAACATAGGCCCTTTGGACCTCCATAAGTCATTAAAGGGGGGGTTTGGCATACGCGCCACGCTTGGCAGGCGGGTTGGCGCGCGCAGTTATTTTTGTTTATTGTTGTTTAGGCTTTCGGAAGATGCTGCTGCCCATCTCCCGGTATATTCCCTTAGTAGACTCCTACTGCAACCACGGGACGATATGGTGGGGGACAATTCTAAGGCCGGGCACCCCACCGCAAATACTTAAATATACAGGGTGGCTCGTTCAAATCGGTCAGTATGGGAATGTCTGAAACTATAAGACATACGAAGATTTGTTCTTAGGAACCATGTCACCGATTTTGATAAAAAGAAAAACTGCATTCATACATTTGAAAAAAAAAAAACTGTACCCAGCTCGGGAATCGAACCCGGTTGTTTTGAAAAAATAAACTTACCCTTTTTTTATATCGATTGTGTGGGTCTTAAGCTGTAAATGTCTCTAAGAAACATGATGTCTAAAATGAATAAAATGCATTGTTTTGACATACTTTAATTTATCATACTATCAACAAGCTATAAAGCTATTCCAAACCCTCTTAGAACCGTACAGCATTTTTTATGCCAATTCGCCCAAAAGATGAACAAAGTGCCCTGAACGGTTTGTCAGTAAAGCCTGACAAGTTCCTTTTTAGCCCTGATATAGTGTCGCTACAAACAGCTTACATATAGCAACAATACATGTATGTCATGAATAGTCGGGACAGTGTGTATTGGCATCGTGCAAGAGCGAGAGAGATATACATTATGTACTTGTGAATTGTAGGTAGGTACTTTTTATATTGGAAACCCCAGACTGTGCAATAGAAATCGCAAGTCCCTACTACCGGTAAAACCAAGATCTTTTGTCAATTCGGTAAGCAGAGTTTTTACAGTTCGTACTTGCTTTCGCACAGCATAGAATTCATGAATTTTGTGCCTAATGGCACATTTGTCGAACTTGTCTATTTTTATGAATATTTTTGATTGTAGCACTACAGACGCCTTGGATGGGAAAAACAATAATTTAATAATTAATATACATATTTAGTACCAAACTAACTAGTTTATTACAACCGCACTATGAATATCAGGACCCGTCATGTCAACAACTAATTTCACAACATTGTTTAACGGAATGCTACTGAATCCCTCATCCTATTTCTGTCGCAGGTATTTTTATGTATTTAATATTATTTGTTTTGCATCGGTGTACAATTTTTTGGCCATTTTGATTGCAAAATCGATTATTATCCTGAAATATTTACAATTATTTTCGATTTGTTTACATCGGTGACATTAAATGACTTTCAACGTCTGTTGTCAAAAAAAATCATTGCCATTAAAATAAATTAGTTCCATCGAAAATCCGCAATATGGCGAGGGCTAAAAAGGAACTTGTTAGGCTTTACAAAAGCAAAATCAAATACCCAAAAATTAATTATTTGACGCCAATAAATGAACAGTGGCGTCCTAAGGCCTATACAAGCAAAATTAGGAAATTTGATTGATTTAGCTTTGTGCAATAATTGAAGTGGTATTCTGCCGTGCTGCCGAAAATTGTATTGCTGAATTTCATTTGCCAACCAACTTTTCGCAGATGTTTCATTTGGCCGAATAACTTTTACCAAATAATTATCTCGCAACCATTTCATTTCCCAACCCCATAGTTGGGAAATGGAAATTACTTATTAGGTTGGGTAAGGTTAGGTTGGATTATGTAAAGTTGGGAAATGAAATTCGGCCAAATGAAACTTCTCCGCAAAGTTGGTTGGCAAGTGAAATTCGGCAATACTACTTTCGTCAAAAATGCAGAGCACCAATTGAAGTAAACAAAGGTAAATCAAGTGTTTCAATTTAAAATGGTTTCATCTTTTTCAAATTTAATAAACACTATAAGTAGGACCATGGGCCTTCAAAAATAGTATAAGCAGTGACGGTGGGACAAAATTTTTCTTAGGCAGCCGGAGTTTATATTGGTTTAAAATTTCTTCATGAACTGTAGGAAAACTGGTCAGGTGCATGAAAATTAGGCAAGCAGCCGGGAATCATGTTCTATGGACGCGCGCCACTGATAGGTAGAAGATTTCTCTAAAAATGTTCAGTTTTGAATTTTCTACCTAAAACATGAACAGATAAATTTAGTTAGTTCAAGTTTTGAGCATGATATTCATGATATGAAGTAATAAAATTCATGCTAGCTGCATGTTTTGGGATGCATCCTAAAATATAAATTAGTAAATTCTCGTAGTTCAAGTTTTAGGTATAGTTCTGTTAGGTGAACAGTCCCGTTTCCATATTAAAGTAATCCCCATGATAATAGAGTGACATAAAAAAAGTTTTGTTCATGTTTTCAAAATCAAGTAGCAAAAAGCAATTTAAAACATAAATGGTGTATGTTTTTTATAAGAGTAAGAATTTTTAAAACTAACCTAGGCCCAAAAGTTGAACGCCATTAATCCATTGCAAGAATCACAAAATATTGGAACCATGACTTGAACAATGAATATTTCATAACATAAGTTAAAATATGCTATTCAAAGTCATGTAAGTTTCAACATTAAAGTTTATAAATTTATACGCAATTATATCTTTAAATTTTGAACCATTCTTAATAAGATTTCCATACTAAGGGCGATTTTTGCGAGAGGTATAGATTTGGCGAGCTCTCACGGCCTCATACTTAGATTTATTATTTTAGAAGTTTAAAGTCAGTATCGGGAAAGTAATTTAGTTTTAATAAATAAAAAAAAATGCAATATTAAGGCCGAATGTTCATCTTCTAGGGGTCGTTAAGCTTTATATTTGTTTTGCCTTCTTTACGTTTTCGGCGCCTTTCGGGGCAAGGTGTAACAAAAATGCTGGTGATCCTTTTAAGGGCATAATTGGTATCGTGTTCTTATTGTGAAAAAGTAAGAAAAAAATTTTCTCGCGAAAAAATTTTTTGAGTTTGTATGGAGGGTTGGCCAGCTGGGACGACTCGCCCCATACAAAAAAATTTTTCTTTCGCGTCCAAAAAATTTTTCTCCTACTTTTTCCTACTCGTAATACGATACCTATTATGCCCTTAAACGGATCACCAGTATTTTTGTTGTACCCTGTATGCTGTAATTTTCCGTCTTTCGAGATCAAAAACAGCGATTAAAAAAAAAGATAATAAATGTAACCCGTTTTCTGGCGCCTTTATCAGGTTTCATTTCGCGCCTTTCAAGATTAAAAGCAGTGATAAAAAAAAATAGTCCTAAAATTCCCAATTGCTTGAAAAAATTACAAAGAACGTTACGTTTTCAGCGCCTATATCAGCCTCTATTTCGCGCCTTTCAAGATCAAAAGCAACGATTTAAAAAATAAATAAAGAATGCAATCCTGATAAACCAAATCGCTTAGAAATATATAAAGAACGTATCTTTTTGGCGCCTTTATTTCGCGCCCTTCAAGATAAAAAGTAGCGAGTCACGTCTGATCTTCTTCTTCTTCTTCACTGGCTCAGTGACCCAAAACGGATCTTGGCCTCTGACACAAGAGAACGCCACTCTGCCCTGTTCTGCGCCACTTCACTCCAGTCCGGTACTCCAAGGGCGGATATATCTTTCAAGGCTTCGTCGCTCCAGCGGTATCTGGGGCGTCCAGACGGACGCTTTCCACCCGGGTGCCCCACATACGCCCTTCTCACAGCTCGATCCTCTCCCATCCTCTCCAAGTGTCCAAGCCAGCGGAGTCGTGTGGCTTTGATTTCGCCAATTATATTGGGCATAGCGACTAGCTCCTCTAGCTCCCTATTCTTCCTACGCCTCCAGCTTCCAACTTCGCCCCTGATAGGTCCCAGAATCTTCCGCCAGATTTTCCTCTCTGCCACTAACAGCTTGCTCTCTTCTTTCTGTGTGAATGTCCAAGCTTCACACCCATACATTAAGATTGGTCTGATTACTGTCTTGTATACTCGAATCTTAGTCGGTCTACTGATTAGCTTGGATATGAGAACTCGATGAAGCGTTGCCGAGCATCTTAGGGCGTTTTGGACTCGAACATCTATCTCCTCTTCCCTGTGGTTGGTATCAGTTGCTGTGCAGCCGAGGTACTTAAAACGATCCACACCTTTGTAGGTGATTGCTCCGACTACTAGGTCTTCTCTTTTTACTCTGATGTTCTTATACCTTTTCATTAGGAGATATTCAGTTTTCTGGTGGTTAATTCTGAGTCCGATCTTTTCTGCTTCTTGCTCAACGATTCTCGCCATGGCCTCTAGGTCCTTTTTGTTCTGAGCCAATAATCCCAAGTCATCAGCAAGCCCAATGACTTTATGTATGCCATTCAACTCTACACCCCCATCGTGTATAAGCAATTTCCGCACGACGTATTCGAGTGCCAAGTTGAACAGCATTGGCGAAAGGGCGTCTCCTTGTTTCAGTCCAGTGACAACATCAAATTCGGCTGTCAGTTCTCCACAAGCTCTAACCCTCATCCTACTTACTTTAGTAGCGACACTTATCATCCTTACCAGTTTGTCAGGCACTTTAAAATGTTTTAAAATGTTATAAAGTGTCTCCCTGTCTACACTGTCGTATGCCTTGGCAAAATCAACAAAGAGGAAGTGGATGTTTTGTGCGTACTCCCATTTCTTCTCCATCAGCTGTTTCAACAGGAATATCTGATCCACAGTACTGCGGTTCTGGCGGAAGCCGCACTGGTAGTCGCCGAGTATGTCTTGGGCATAAGGCTGAAGTCGACTCAATAAGACATATGAGAGGACTTTGTATGCCGTCGGGAGAAGTGCAATGCCCCTGTAATTGTTACACCTTTTCCTGGATCCTTTTTTGTGAATGGGGCATATCACCCCAGTGTTCCACTCCTCTGGTTGCCGTTATTCTTTCCAGATCGTAACGATTATCTCACGTCTGATAAAACAAGAAATTGAAAAAATAAAAATACCAAAAATTATATACCAAAAGGTAAAAGTACCACCCGCCGTCGCACCACTCCACTCCAAACGTACATATTTTGCGCCCGCGCCACACTCGCTTTAAAACTTTTTTTTTCTTTTGCCATTTTGGCGCTCCCCTGCCATCCAGCGCCTAGAGCGCCCGCTCCACTCGCTCTACCCTAGGACCGGCCCTGGCGGAGACGAAGCCAACGCGCAGAGGCCCATTCGATAATTTAATGAAAAGTGAGGGGCACACTAAGCGGGTGCTGACTCTGCCCGTGTCATGGGAACCACGCAGAGACATCACCCGCCATGGTGTAAGGAAGATTGAGTTAATGGAGTCTAAAATGTACTATAGGCTATTGGGTGAATAGTGTGGACTAATTACTGGGCTATTGGGTGAAAAACCGGACGCCTGCCTAATAAAACGGTATCCAATTTTATTTCCGGCAAACGGTGACTCGCCCTCCGCAAGATGGGCCGGCCCCATAAAAAGCGACATCAAAGATGTCTAAGGGCAACACCGGTACGGAGTTTGTTCGACGATAACGTCGATAACTTTAGTAACTTTCTGATCTTTATGAAATTTTTTAGGGTTGTAGCAGAGATACATAAAATTTGAGAGTTCGTTTATAAGCTGGATCGATCAAGGGATTGTGGACTTAAAAGGCGAAAAAAAATCTTCGTATGGGTCTTGTTATATTGGTCAATTAGTTTGCAAGTAAATCATGAGTTCTCAGTTCGAGGCGGACTACTAGTCTAAGATAAGAAATTCTCTAAATAACGCGTAACTCTGCATACATTTGACCAAAATATATACCTAACTAAGGTGGATTTTGGGCGCGATCCTTTCCCAACAGCAGCCAAAGTCAATTGCTTGATAACACTTTCAGAACCGGGTGACAGAGGGAGGACAATGCTTCTAGCTACAGAGTGCGCCGTCCTCAAGTTCGTGCATGCCAATTGTTGGTACGATTTACATGCATTACCTACCCAAGTGCATACATTGGATTAATACCTACTATAAAACCAGTAATATTTGTAACAATTCTAATGAAACAATTTTAACTACTATGTTTTTTCTGACGGTTATAAGCGGACATTAGCATTTCTCGTCAGCTCAATACCCGTTCGTTGTTGAAAGTCAGTATGCCAAAGGCTTTTGATGGCATATGAAGATTCTACAGTGAAAATATCATAGTACCAGTAAACAGTAGGTATACCATGGACCTATTAAAATAACATATACCAACGTAATCCCGCGAAGTTAAAACCGTGATTTCATGATAAACCCGATAATGCCGATTTCTTGTGCACCCTCACTAACTTGTAAATGACAAACTTCATGATGGAATCCCAGGTTTGTCTTAACGGGAGTACTAGTTACACTGTCCGTGTATTTTCTATGCCAATGAAGTGTACGCAGATCTATTAAATTCGAGTCCACGTGGTGGCCCTTACGAAGTTTTACATAAGTAGGTACCTAGGTATCTTATAAAATTTAATGTCTATAAGTTTACTGTCAGTTATCTATAAATAAAAGTTTTCAGTCTGAACAATCGCTAGTGTTTCATTGTAAAATTACCACTCCATTAATTCACCATTTCATTAGCAACTGTATTTATGTAACCACTACCTACTGTAAACGTAATGTTTTAAAAAGAAAGAAATCTTACTTTTTTAGCACCTATATACTGTAGTGTAGTGTAGGTACCTACTGGTACCTTAGTTAAAAAGACATCCGTCCTTGTTAAGTTGAAGCATTGTTCCAGGCAAAACACGCAAGTTTGTTAATTAGATGAATAAAAACTGCAGTCGCAGTTCATACTTAATTAGACGAGCAAGCGATGACGTATGTACTACTAGGTAGTAGGTACTACTGAAAACATTTATTGCCGTAACAGCATGACTAAGCTAAATATGTGCATAGCCTGTCCGGTTGCCTATGATTTACTTCATTAGCATGGTGTGACGGGCACCTGCGCATTGCTTTAAATTTTATTTGTGCGTATTTTACTTAATTAGTATTAGATACCTCCCTATAATGTGCACTCGGTAGTCGGTGCGTAAAACAAACATGTACGACCATATTATCAGAGTGATCACGTTACTTATCTAGTTTGCCTTCCGCAACTCGGTAGTTAGTATCTTGTGAAATCCATTAAATTAAATTATTTCATTATTAGTTCAAATGCAGGCACAGGAAGAGGCTGAGGTGCAAGCAGACTTGCTGGGGAAAGGAATAAAGGTGATGATCATTTCATATACTACGTATTTACATTACTAGCGCATGCTGACTAACATTTTTTTGGTTATCAATACTAACTTAGTAGCCAGTTGTGCAGTCTCGTCAAAGATATGTTTACATTTTGTACCTTACTCCTTTGTAATAAGGTGAAAAGGTGTAAACATACGAGTATATTTGACGTACGACTGTACATAATACATGTTTTGAAAAACTACTGGATAACACCATACATGATTGATTAATCTTGTTTTTAGGAACCCTTATCTTTATAAGCCATAGTCAGCTAATAGCTAATAATAGGAATAAAAACTAAAATATGTTTTTAGGGGTAGACATATAGTTACATACCCGTACAGTATAAGCAGAGACTATACAGTGTATAGTCTCTGGTATAGGCCTTTAAAAAAAACATAGGGTCTTCTAAATCAAGTTTTGGATAAACCCAATAATTTTGTAAATCACAAAGGCGTCTAGCCGTGGGTAAAAAAACATGAATTAATACGTCCTTTTAACGACAACTATATTGAACGAAATCGTTTAGTTACCTAACTCACCTATCGCAAAAAATATCCTTTTTTTACTTTTAAGGATATAATTGCCGCAAATTATCAAAAAAAACGTCTTTAATTGGCTGTGCTCTGAGAGGCCCGCAACTACGGAACCCTACATTGAGCATGGCCCGACATGCTCATGGCCGTTCTTTTTATTTTAGTTAAATTAAGGGTACTACATTCTTGAGCTTAAATCAAGTTAATTTCCCAAAGACACTAGTATTCTAATTAGCTCTTTCTTGTAGTCTGAGACACAGCTACAAAATGACGCACCTACCTATTAAGTTAAATAATTAATGATTTGGTTTAGTTCATTTTAATAGGTGTTCTGGTAACATTAGTGACTGATTTAACATTTAATGATTTAATAAGATAATTAGAAAAAAAATTACGATATTATGAAAACTAAGTACCTATGACAATTGGGTTCCTTAATCGTACCTATATGTTAAGTTAAAGGATATGCACAAATACTGAATGAAGTTAGAACCAAACGCAATTCGTAGAGTTTCCATAAATATAACCTGCGTTCTACTTATACATTAAATAGTTACTAAAATACTGTATTATTTGTTTTTATAAAAAAAATTAGCTTATGTTTGCTGAGTCAAACATATATCTATGTATTAAGGGCAAAATTGGTCGATTTCACGGTACAAGAGCGCCTATATGTTTTATCACTGCAATTTTGGAAGCGGTAACAGTATTGCGCTTTAAAGATTGCGTCAAGCGTGACATAGTTGCCTTTAATATTTCATGCAATCAATGGCAGAAACTGGCCGAAGAAGTGGCCCTGTCATGTTATCCATGATGGTCAAACCAAGCACGTCGATGCCTGGTTTACTTCTTTAATAGAGAAACGTATGTGGCGCCACGAGCAGGCATCTAATACCCGTCCACCTGGGGAGCATACACGTGCTGAGACTAGAACTTGTAACTAAACGGATTTGTTTTTTGCATCACCCTTCTCATCCTCCTAGTCCTAGCGTTTGTTCCAGCTTTTTGCCTGGACTTAAATAATTGAGCCTGGAATTCGCTTCGCAACCTAATCTCAGGATTGACGTAGGCACTAGTTTCTACGAAAGCGACTGCCATATGATCTTCCAACCCAGGGAGGAAATTAGACCCTATTGGGATTAGGTCGGTTTCCTCCCAATGTTTTGATGAAAAACTCAGTGGTGCGAGCCGGAGTTTGAATCCGAGATCTCCAGATTGAAAGTCGGCATTTTGACATGCGGATGCGGATATTGAAAGGCTCACATCCGCGGCTACGGATGCGGATGCGTATGTTAGATTAGGTACACAATTGTGTACCTAATCTAACATACGCATCCGCATCCGTAGCCGCGGATGTGAGCCTTTATATTAAGCCCAATATTAAAGTTCTGTATTAAAAACATAACAATCTAGTCATTTCTTGTCGCTATCCACCAAGGACATAGAGCTCGAGCGACGAATCACGAAAATGTAAACATATTCCTATTGGGTAATGGTGAAATTACCTACTTTACCCAACAGAGAGAGTCTCGGCGTGGCGACGGCGCACGTCTCGGCCGGAGACGTTCCTAATATTCCTATACCCTACATGTTCCACATCTGCATCCGCATAAGCTCCGCATTGATTAATGCGGAGGCGGATGCGGATTTTGAAAATGATGCGTAAGATCCGCGATTGCGGATGCGGATGCGAATATTCGCAACATCCCTTCGGATGTTAACCTTGACGTCGCACTCCGCTCTCGCCAGCCCGCCTCGCTAGTGGGTTACTATAAGCCTTTAGGTAGGAATAGCAGTTTTTTCACCGCTCTGAGAAGGAACTTGGCCTAGATTTTTCTTATCTTAATTAGCAGTGATAGGTACCTAATACTTTTGTTATACTACTAAGTATAGCATTAGCAGGTTTATTTATTTCTGAATAATTATGATTTAAAAAAAAGAACCGAGTTCACTTAGGCTCCACCTTACAGAAGAGATACCAAGAGCAAATGTCCAAGCTGTTGGATTAAAAAGCCAAATCACTAAAGTTGCGTCTATAATAACTGAAGAGTTCCCTGCCTCGATTTCTCCAGCATACATGCTAAATCTAGCACCCGCGTTATTTTTAGGGTTCTGTTGTCAACAAGGAAGTGTCTCTCCACCCATCCACAGCTTAAACTTTGATGAAATTGTGCTACAAAGCTGTTATTCTGTTATGATCAATGATTTTATTATAACTCAATGGTTATGATACAAACATAATTAAATCTTGAAGTAATTAAGATAAAATTGGGATTTAAAAAATAGCAGTTGTCGTATGTTGTACGAATACGTGTTGTGTTGTTAAGTTATGAAGGGCGGTTCGATCCGTCAGTTATCATCGTAGCCAAAGAAATGTAAATATGTAAGCGCAAATGTAATGCCATCAAATATATCGGAGCGGCCACGGTACTCAAAAATATCTGAACATGCACTTTATCTTATCGCCTTGACAATACAGGCGTTGTACAGGTATTTGTGACCACCTTGGCTGCTCCGATATATCTGATGGCGACTGTACCTCCTCATGTCTCTACAGGGTTATATGTATTATTGAATAAATTGTTTTGTCTCCTAGCTAGGAAGGGTGCCCGATATCTGGCCTAAATTGAGGGAGCTTTTCTATTGGGTACCAGCCGCAGGGCCGCAACTACAAGTGGGAGGCGGCGGGGGCATTATGGAGCAATGGCCTACCTTATAAATTTAAATCGGCCCGAAAAACAATGAAAATACGAGTAAAGTAAATGCCCTATCTAGTATCTACCTTAAGGCGATTATCACACTGGCGACGGATCCGCATGCGGCGCCGGTGCGCGAGCGATATAGCGCTCTGCGGATCCGTCGCCAGTGTGATAATCGCATAAATGACTAGCACTGCCCGATCTTAGGCGATAGATTATCATTATCACTCTGGCGCCGCGTTATACACATGCAGGGCGCTATCTCGCTCGCGCACCGGTGCCGCATGCGGAAAACAGCAGTGTGAAAGCCGCCTTAACTGCATCTCCAGCTAGGTATATGGCGGCGGACACGGCAGTGTGCACGTAAAGTGTCGTCACTATCCTGGGAGTCATGGTGGTCAGTTGTGTCCGTCGAGTGGTAAGAGCTACCTATGTCTGTTTCTGTGTCGACGTCGCTCATCGCGTCGTTCCGTCGACAAGACTACTCATAGGTACGTTTGTTGCACACGCTCGCGGCCGACAGCGGCAATATCCGAGCGATATCGCTCGGTGCTTTTTCCTGAAATAGGCATCAATTATAGGCAGTAATTAAGCGTTATTAGCGTACAGGGTGTAACAAAAATACCTACCTACTGGTGATCCGTTTTAGGGCATAATTGTTAATTGGTATCGTATTGCGAGTGAGAAAAAGTACGACAATTTGTTTCCTTATTTTTCCTTATTAGAATATTATTATGCCCTTAAAAGGTTTATCAGCGTTTTTGTTACTCGTTGTATATTATAGCATAGAATAAAGAAGCATTGCGATCAGACACAGCAGAATTTTTTTAAATGCTCTTTTTGCCTAAAGGGCGACATATTAAGTACGATTAACACAAGTTAAAGGACAATTAGCCTAGCTTACTTAATCAAATGACTTCATTATTCCAATTGCAATGTCATTAGTAACACATCAACATTTCGTTCGCAGTTAGGTGAACGTAAACTCATAATTAGTTGATCGGTTGTTAAAGTTACCGCGTCGTAGGTACGTCTTCTACGTTACTGAACTAGGATAATTTTGGTGATGTGAATGACAGCGGCTAAAGAGACAGCGTGCGACTGCGGCACGAGAAGTCAGTCGTGATCGTGCGTCCTCAGTAACGCGCGCACCAACTGTTCGCGCGCTCGCCTCCGCGCATGCGTACCGGAGGATGCGACGCGAAACATTTCAAATAATTCATCGATCTATCTTATAAATCAGTGCACGTTCATTGAAGCCGAAGCGAAATATCCTCCCTGACAAGATGGAACATAAAACAGGGGTTAGTATGCTTTCTGCTTAATAGTTACATTACTAATTGGCAATTGCGAATTGCGCGGTAACTAAGCAAAGATATGACTTTTAACATTTATTTAGTAGTCTGATTTAACTCTTAATGTAAGTGGCCTATACTAAATGTTTCTAATAATTCTAATACACTGAATTGCATAACAATAAACACGGGTCAATTTAATGGAAAATTCCATACAGATTAACCTGTTTTCATTGCTCTTGAAACTGTTTGATATGTTGTAGGTATTTTGCGTATTTTATTTACATTTTATCAACAAAAATAAAAGTAAATTAGTAGGCACTAGTCAGTGACAAGACAATGTCTACAAAAAGCCGGTCGAGCGGCGACTAAGTAATTAAGTATTTACTTATTTTCACTGTTCTCTCACGTAGCACCATAACCATAATTTTAAATTATTGTTACGTTTTATGTCTTCGACCATTTCCCAGCGGTTGCCGCGAACACTCCTATGAATGAAGTTATCTCTGTACTAATTCGCCGCGCGTAATATTTGTTTATTCACGGAATCTCAAATTATGTTTGCAAATTAATATTTGTAAACATAAGCGAAAATAAGTTGTGTTTTGAAGGTTAGAAGAACGGGAAGGTTAGGTAGATTTTTAATTATCAGACGGCTTTCACACTGCTGCGGTTTCCGCATGCGGCTCCGGTACGCGAGCGCTGTCACGCTTGCACTACGTCGCCGCATGCGGTTGCGACACCCCAGTGTTATAATATAATCGCTAAAACCTCCGGAGTATACTTACTAAATATATTTTTTTAATGACCGTCTGTAGTTGTCTCTGTTTTATGAAGGTGTTTCATTCATTTATTTGTGTTAATTCCACGCAAACTAAAGTCGTCGGCAGAGGCTAGGCATTTATAATTAATATAATAAAATTATACTAGGAAAATTAAAATTAATTTTTACGGTATATCTTAAAAATAATGCGAATAAGAAGGTCATGCAGATCTTAAATGTTGTAGGTGTGTAGTGATGTGATACTAGTGATTATTAAAATAATATATTCATACTAAAACGGAATCCAAAGATCACTCTATGAACTAAGTCAGTTATCCTTATCAATCCTAGTGTATTGCACATAGGCGCAAAGTGGAGCGCAAGGTTGATTCTAAAACCCTGTCTTATCTGGTATAATAGACTAAGAGATGACACAGGAAAATAAATTACCATTTTAAAATTTTCCTTCAAGTTTTCTGCATTTCCTGATCTCCACCGATGAACAGCTGACAGATGCCCGGATCGAATAATTTGTTTATTATTCATTTTTGACAGAATCGCTTAATCAATTTTACACTAACATAATTATCTACACTACCTTATAAGTACACAGACGAGTGAAGGCGAATGCGAAAGCGTTGAATAATGAACAAAAATGGGAGGTTTCCTTTAAAAAAAGCTGGTATCCTTGCGGTAAGACGTCAGACTTTCAATCCGGAGGTCTCTGGTTCAAACCCCGGCTTGTACTGCACAGTCACCGGCAAAAGTAACTTCCTACACGAAGGCCGCAAAAATATGTGACACGCTCTTTTTTGTACGGCCATAGGAGCGTGTCACATATTTTTGCGGCCTTCGTGTAGGAGTCTTATACTATTGCCGGTGACTGTACCACTGAGTTTTTCGTAACTTATGTACTGAACATCATTTGATATTTACCAGTTGCATTTCAGTGAAGGAAAACGTAAGGAAACCGGACCTAATTTCAAAAAGGCCTAGTTTCCCCTCTGGTTTGGAAGGTCAGATGGCAGTCGCTTTCGTAAAAACTTGTATCTACGTCAATTCATGGGATTAGGATGTCAAGCGGACCCCAAGCCGGGACAAATGCTAGGAGGAAGAAAAAAAAGTTTCATATCTCTCAAAATCTACTTATGATTTTGAGAGAGATGAAACTTCTTCCATCTCACCTTCCACCTTCATAACCATTATCCGGGGCTAGCTCTCCGTCTAACTATAAGCATCAAGACTCGTGCTTTACACCAAGATAAGAAATGTCGAGCGTCTATCTGAAGTATCGATCGCTAATATTGGCTTTAGGTATAAACATATCTGACAAACTATCATATCATATATTCGGTAACCTAATACAGGGTGCTCGGACCCGACGAATAACCTAGGTATTTATGCAATTCCTGCGACTAATAGGACAACAATAATTATAATATGTATAATTTTCGTTAGATGCCGCGCAGACAATTTTTTTTTCCACATTTTATTTGTACACATACGATGAAACGAAATTCAGTTAATTTCTCCAATTTTTTAATGAATGTTTTGGCGAATATTCTTACAAGTTAACTAATGACTATGAGATCAGAATTCACAAGTCAAATTTCTTTGGAGCAGGTATGTAGCAGGTGTTATCAATAGAACAACAGGCATTGAACTTGTTATTTGCAATAGGTAAGTAACTAGCCATTTAAAACAATATAATTTAGTTCAGGCACCAGTCCGGTCGGTATCCTATTCAAAGGGATTTTTCAAAAGACTGCTTATCAAAGCCGTGGCTCTGCAAACCACATTAAATGATGAGGTTAAGCGCTTAAAACGTCTTTATGCAATTTTTAAGGTACAATCAACGCCTAAAATATGTATAAACTTTTGAACTTTATTACAATGGGGTAAAGTTGAAAAGTGAATACATATTTATGGCGTTCACTGTACCCTGCTGATGACATAAGATCCAATGTTGCAAATGAGGATAAACGTGCAAATCTATGCGCAGATAACGTCGCTAACAAATAAAACAGGATTGAATGTTTTTGAAATTAATGTTTTGAAAAAACCCGCGAGTTTCTTGCCGGTAATACCTAATACTTTCCGGGGTCAGAGTTGTAGGATTAAAACCGGTGGTAGTTTCTTTTTCAAAAACAGATTTTCTGGTAGGTAATGTTACTAATGTTGGTTCACACCAGTGGGTTGATGTGATTTAGCCAAGATCGCTAAGCCTTATCTTAATAATAAAGGTGCTTAATTAATTACCATTAATCAGTCCCTACTATTCACCCAATAGCCTAGTAGATTTTAGACTCCATTAACTCTCAATAGTCCTTACACCATGGCGGGTGCTGTCTCTGTGTGCGTCCAATGACACGGGCAGGGGCAGCATCCGCTTAGTGTACCCCTCTCTTTTCATTAAATTGTCGAAAGGGCCTCTGCGCGTTGGCTTCGGCTCCGCATACGCCTCCCAAAAGTCCGGAACACCATTGTTCCGTGGTCGGGAAAGACATACAAAAATAATAAGGTGCTTAGAAATTTTTGGACATAGTGAATTTTTAGATATTTGCGAGCATTTGTGTTTGATGGTGATTTTCTATGGATAATCCGGAGGACTTCCTTTACCTTTACCTTTTTTATTTAAAAAAAATGGATGCAAATAACAGTCACAAAATAACGAAAGTAAGAAAAAAAATGTGGAAGTAAATTGTAGTCACACATTGCCAGGGAGTCCCCACTCGTGAGGTAGGTACCTAAGTAGTTGCATAACTTTCATTTCCTGTGACCTCGGTCTTTCACCGAGAGTACCGAGACTGATTATTAAATTCGTTACAATATTCGGCACAGTACCCGTCACCAATTCAAACAAAACAATATTGTGATTGCTGATGTCTCTTACTTTAGACCCACCAAACTTGTTCATTTAAATGTATGCTTCATATAACTTCTCTTTTGAATTGTTTTTCTCGTCAACGTATTACAAAAACTGGATTGCGAAACGCGTGCCAAGCGAAATCTTTGTGTCGTGTTCGGCGAAGCATGTCCGTGGCCATCGCTAAAATACCTGATGTGATGCAGTGCAGTTTGATAGTTTTAATGGAAAACAATCAAACTGCACTCTCTATCGGTCAAGCATCGGACTAAACAGAATTGGTTTTAGGTTGCAATGTGTATATTATCTTGAAATCTAAAACAGATTTGATATACCTTCTTATGTACCTACCTAAATATTTATAATACAAATTCAAGCAAGCGCGTCGCTAAACTCTTACCTATTTACTTTTTAAAGAATCAAATGAGTAGTTATTGAGATATTTTTGGTGTAAGTACCTAAACTGTGAAACAATTCATTGATACTATAATAACACTATATGTACCTACCTACAGTGACAGCGTGTCAATACTTATTGTCGTTACCTATTGATTAATTGAATATACATGATTATATTATTAATTATGGTTTAACCCCTCGTGCTTGACCCACGAGAGTAGCGAATGGTTCAAAAAATTTAATCTTGAGCGTACGAGGACCTTGAGGCAAGAGAGGCTGAACCAACTTTGGTGCTATGCATAGTGCATATTTTTCGAATTTAAAATACTTATTTTTAATACACAGGTGAAAGTTACATTAGACAGGTTAAAGAGATCTTGTTGTAAGGGCTGCAGTAGTAATATTGTTAATCGTCATGGTAGCTTAAAATCGCAGGCTATTTTAATTAAATTAATCACAGTCTTTTACTTCAATCATGTCAGTGACTGAACATATAATTACTACTCGATAAATCGATAATATATATTCTTAAAGTTAGGTTTAACGCGCATCTTCTTGAATTTTTTAATATATTTTTAACTAATGTTTCAGAATTTAGAGGGGAGGATAATTTTTTTTTGACTTTCGAAGCGACTATTTCTGTAAATGTTCACTAAATCATTTTTTTTTCAAGAAACATCAATCTTTCGACGTGCAATAAATTGATACTTGATTTTTTTTGCTAAGACTCGGCAGATCCTTATTTCTAGTACAATGGTTTCATTGATGTACGTACATATTTTTGCCTCCAAAATATGCTATTTTTTTCCTGTAACAGTAAGGTTTATTTCTATGGCGGGTGATTTTTTTGTTTTTTGTCATTTGTCTAATCGGTCCTTAATTTTCACAGTTTCGATACGAAAATTAGCCATAGGTATATTTATATGGCTAATTATCGTAACGAAAATAAGAAAATTAAGAATAACTTAATTATCTTATCTTTTCTCAAAGAGAATTAAGTACCTAGAGTGTTCTCTCCATACATGGCTAAATCCGTATATATAATGAGTTTAAAGCGAGCTTTGCTAAAAGTTATATTCAAAAGATTACAGCTGAATACGTATTACGATTAAAGTGTGCTTAAAACTTAGTAAAAAGGAGTTTAACCATACCTCCCATACGACTTATTATTTAATTAGTAGTTGTGCTATGCTATGTATAGAGTTAGCAATCTATCTACTCATTTATCTATGCCTTTTCTTAATTTTCTAATTTTCGTTCATTTTCAAACAGAAAAAATTGAGGACAGATATGATCCAGGGTCGTCGGTTAGGCGAAGTAACTTTTAATTTTACGTAATTGGATACCTAACTAGTCTCGGCTAGTAAACACCGTTATTAAGATATTTATTGACATGGGACTTAGAGGAAAAACAGCAGAATGCATGAAAACTATAATTTTATACAGGATTGCATGTGGTTAGGTGGTTACTGTGGTTAATTTCGACGGAATGCTAAAAATAACATAAGAGCTGTTTTTAAAACAGTACCTAAAGGTTAATTACTCGTATTTACCTAAAACTAACAAGTAGCAGTTAGGTATGTGCTTTTGATTTTCTGAACTCCTTTAAAAATGTATGCACTAAGTAATTGCACTTATAAAGCCATGTCAATCTCATGCCGCTATTTTTAAGTGCACTAACATTAACAAAAACTTAAGTAGATAGATAGAATACTAGACAGGAGCATCTATTTTATTTATGTAATAGACGGAGAGCTGGCCACGTCAGATATGACACAATAATGAGAGCAACGAAACCCCTCTAGTTAGTTTGCTATAATATGCTTATTTCTAGATCCGGACATCTGGCAGCTGTAAAGTGGTGGAGGTAAAAGAAAGCAAATAACTTAAAGAAAATAAATTCTAGAGTTCTGGTTTTGATCCAATATTATGAAAAATTATGTAATTAATTAGATTATATAATATCCAAAAGTTTCGTTTGGGGGAAGTAGTGCCACATGATGTAAAATGTGATTTTTGGTTACTCGCCTACTGTTTTTGTTTGCGCAATAATACATAATGTTGTTTGTTCTAATGTTATAATATAGGCCCTGTTCTCTATAAATGACACAACTTCAGCAGTTTTTACCTATTTCGGTATTACTTTTTTTCAACTTAAAAACTTTGTTGGTCTGTCACTCTGATCTCCACCCATTAAAAGCTGCCAGATGCCCAGATCTAGCAATAAGGATGGTTATGCAATCTAACTGGACTGATAACAAAGCTCTCATTATTGTGTCACATCTAACGTGGCCAGCTCTTAGACCATAAGTAATTGTAAGTCAAGTCAGTCAACTATAAGCAAGATACAGAGTGTTATTATTCATAAGTATAAATAAAATTATTTTATAGAACACTTCCACTATACCTTGTGCAATCTAAGAAGCGGTTTTTGACACCTGTCATCTCAGTACATTTTATAACCTAAAATCGATTTTAGGCTATAAAATGTACTGAGATGACGGGTGTCAAAAACCGCTTCTTAGATTGCACAAGGTATAGACTATGTATAAGTAAAATAGGTAGGTAATCTGAACACGATTTTGTTGTGGTGACACGATCCAGGAAAGTAGTATTTCCCGACATAGATTCATCACGATCCAGAGTTACTGTGCCAAGGTGAACGGCATCGGCATCTGATGATTAGAATACAAACTAGGAGGGATGGCATATTATCAGATTACATCACTGCAACGAACAGTCAGTAAACAGTATTGTTGTTTGCGAGGATCTGTGCTATACTTAGTCCAGATCTGGAGTTCGATTTTTGAATCTCACCGGTTGACTTATTTCGTACTAAATAGTAATCGGCTGCATACAAAAAAAGGCACCGGTGAGATTCAAAAATCGAACTCCTGGACTCCAATTCGACTTACCAAACTAATCAATGACTCATGTTACTATAGTGACTCAATAGTAGTGACAGTTAATTCTACAGGGACTCAAAAGGACTCTCTATATATTTTAGGACTAGGACTTAAGGATGACGCGTAATGGAAATTCTAAAATGTGAGAATCAGCTGCTCACGATTAACCTTTTGAACGCCAAGCATCGGGCGGAAAAATCGTGCCCTCAGCGCCGGCAAGTCAAGCCGGTTATATTTTGGACGCGATATCACGTCCTGGCGCTGAAGGCACGACTTTCCGTGAGCGTGATTTGACGTCTTTGGCGGTCAAAGGGTTAAGAATCTTTGATTTGTGAAAACGTCCAGATACAAGAAACATAACATGAGATACTGGTAAAAGGGGAAGAAAAGAAGAGATGGCAGGAGCTATAGGAATGTGATGTGATTGATTTACTTACTTTAATTTTGAGGTTCGGGTTTTCTGCTATTTTGTGTTTATCGTTTAAATTGTGAAATTTTACGACAGATAATAATTCAAAATTAAAATTCATATGGCAGGAATGTTTTTTAATAATAAAGTGAAATTCAATGAATAAAATCAACGTGCTCGTGCTAATACTTTTATCGAGATTTAAATTTCTGTTTAGTTCCTTTTTTATGTCCACAACTAGCAAACATCTTCTTCTTCCTTCTAGCGTTTGTCCTGGGGGTCTGCTTGACAATCCAACACAACTAGCAAACTATGACACATTTTAGATTCAATATTACACAGCTATTTATGTACAGATATAAATAAATGACGGCACATTAGGTATTTGTCTTGAATTATGTAGGTACATGATACATAGGTACTTACCTATAAAGTAGGTATAGTTACGACGAGCAGGGTTTTAATTAATAACATAAATATTAAATGAACATTAATGAACTCCTGCCATATAGTTTTATACAAAACTTCAAAAGGGTCTATCCGATCGAGGCGAATCGACTTAGCTTACGAGTGACAGATTATCGCGATTCGGGCTCGTGACCTATAATGGATTAAGTACATTACGTAATGAAGTATAATTATTTAAGAAATACTTAGGTACCTACGTTTATAAAGGTAATGGACTAAAAGCTGGCCACGTCAGATATGACGCAATAATGAGAGCAACAAAACCTGTCTGGTTATATTGCTGCACTCTAGGTATATGCTTATTGCTAGATAGGTACGGGCATTTGGCAGCTTTTAATGGGTGGGCTTGTAAAGCTGCCGAATTATATAGCAATAAGCTTAGTGCAGCAATATAACCAGACGGGTTTTGTTGCTCTCATTATTATGTCATGTCTGACGTGGTTAACTGTCTATAAAAAAACCGGCCAAGTGCGAGTCAGACTCGCGCATGAAGGGTTCCGTACCATTATTTATAAAAACCAGCCGTAGTAGCTACTATCGAATAAATTATTATCGCAAGGTCGTATCTGCCTAAGTGCGTAGTTTTTTGGAGATAACTCAAAAACACCTAAGCCGATAATGTTCAAAATAATTCTTGTTGAAAGAATATTTAAAGGTGTATCTTCTTGATTTTTTTCATAATTTTTGGACTTCTGGTTCAAAAGTTACAGGGGACACACACACAATTTTTATGACTTTCGGAGCGATTATTTCTGAAAATATCCACTTAATCAAAAAATGTTCAAAGAAACCTCAATGTTATTTTTAGAGACCTATCGATTAATGTGCATCATGTTGATATTTGGCAAAAAAAAATTTTTGACTATTAGTTACATTAATGGAGTGCCCTCCCTAAAAATTTTTTTTTATCAATTTACCTACAAAAGTAAGTAGCGGCACACACATTACAGTTTATGTAAAACTTTGATAATGATACGTCTTATAGTTTCCAAATAAAAAGGCTGTGACATACGGACGGACAGACAGACAGACAGACATGACGAATCTATAAGGGTTCCGTTTTTAGGGTTCCGTAGCCAATATGGCAAAAACGGAACCCTTATAGTTTCGCCATGTCCGTCCGTCCGTCCGTCCGTCCGTCCGCGGTCTAGCTCAGTGACCGTTAGCACTAGAAAGCTGAAATTTGGTTTGAATATATGCATTAACCAAGCCGACAAAACGGTAGAATAAAAACGCGAAAAATATATTTTGTTAGGGTACCTCCCGTACACGTAAAGTGGGGGGCGAAATTTTTTTTCGTTTCAATCAAGTTGTGTGGGTTATCGTTGGATAGGTATTTTAAAAAGAATTAGGGTCTTCTAAAACAGTTTTTGGATAAAACTAATACTTTCGGAAATAATAGCTCCGAAAGTTTAAAACAGGGCGCCCCCCCCCCCCATCTAACTTTTGAATCGTGGGTCCTAAAATTCATGAAACTGAGGCTTAATGAGTACCTTCAATGAAAACTATATTGAAATAAATCGGTTGAACCGTTTTTGAGTTATCATTCAAAAACCCATAGTGAAAGGACGTAAGTAAAAATGACGTAAGCGCCGCCAAATTTACTATTTATTTAATAAGAAACGACCTTTTGAAATAATGGTCTCAGTTTACGGAACCCTACACTGAGCATGGCCCGACATGCTCTTGGCCGGTTTTTTGCCATTTGGCTACGGAACCCTAAAAACCTAAGAGCACGTTTCACAACTACACCCACATAGTTTTCTTTTAGGAATCGCCAAAATAACGCTATTGATTTGTTAATGATAGAACATAAATTTCTCCTAGAAGATTATGCAAGTCGTAAGTGACGATAAACTATTGTGTGGGTGAGTAGAATCCTTTAACAGTTTAATTCTTTTGCAAAACTTGCTCCTTGTGAAAATAATCACTGACTGCTGAGCTGCCCCAATCGGCTGAGCTCCTGAAGCGACTCAAGTATGCAACCATAAATAGTGGTTGGAGATTTGAGCCGTTTAGACCCTGGGACCCTGGGGAGAAAGCGCTCACAGGGTCTTCAGAGAGTGTAGCCGTAGGCTGGTTGAATTGACACGTGACCAGAAGGCTGGGTCATATCTAGCACATCGGATCAGCATTGCAATTCAACAGGGCGATGCTGCCAGCCTTCTGGGCACGCTGCCAATAAGACGGCGATTTGGGGAAAATTTTATTATTATTTTACGTATAGTTTTATTGTTCATAGTGTAGTGTTTTAAATATTCAACAAATTTAATTCAAACGATTTAATAACTAATAAATCACTGACTTTATAATTAAAGTTCCTTATAACTAAAAAACATTGCGATGTACAAAACTCTACCAAAATGCTATTGATATGCTGTTAAGAAAAAAGGTGTCAACCCACAATCATTTTGCAATAAGATGTCAACTCTAAAAATGTACGCTTAAAGTTTACATCTTATTGCAAAACGAATGTGGGTTGACACATATTTGCTTAACAGCATCCTTTGCTTATTGCAGTTATTTTGAGTCCAGGGGGGACCGGCACAATCGGCCGGGAGATTGAACTTACTAGATTGTAAAGAGGCTTTCTTACCGGCTTGCCTATTTTAAGCACTCGTAGTAAATCTATTATTACATTATACAATAGTGACATAATTAACCTTTTTCAAACTTGTAATATACTATTAACTATTATATAACACAATGAATTCGATGAGGTTACAAATTCTTGATTGAAGTTGAATTACCTTTACGTGGTGGTTCGTCTGGACTCCGGGCTAACATGAATTCCTAGAAACATTTATTGGAGATGATTTATGAAGAACGATTAACGCAGGCGGGCTGCGCTCCTATTTATGACATAATTGTGCCGTGCAGATGACAAGATTTTTTGATTAAATATTTCTGTAGGTACTTTTATCCTTTTCTAACTTCAGGCCAATAGCCTTGGATTGGATCAGCGACCTAGCTCAATTAAATGTCGATGTCCGGGAGGATAATGTTTCATCGTTGCCGAAATAATAAAGTGCCGGCCCGTAGGTTTACAATACGCAGCCGGTACTGTTATACGAACGCGGTTCGCGACAATACAAGGACCGATGTAATGCTTTTGTCATTCGGTTTATTGAATTAATCAATGTCCGAATTCCTCACCATACATTGACATCAAGTTACGACTTACATTTGTAGATTGTCGACCGTGAATCGAAACATGCGAACTTTTTATGCTATTGTTGCTTTTTTGTAACGTTCGAAGAGGTAACTATGTAATGTTATAATGTAACCGTCTGGTGCTTAAGTCATGTATCGGGCTATAATGATTTAACCAAGGGACAACTTGTTCTCTTCAAGACAGTTTTATTGTAGGCACACCCAGATTCAAAACTGCATTGACACATTGATCACACTAAGTTTTTTACGCCACTTCTATATATTGTTCTGTCAAGTCGATGTAAACTTAGCCTAGACGAACTCTATTATAATCATTTAACGTGGAGAAGAAAAAAATCCTGAGAAGGCAGTTAGTTAATAGTGTTAATGAATACGCTTCTTCTATTATTAGGCTCTCACAAGACTTACTGGATAATACTGGTTATGAGCACGCGCACTTTAATTTTGTCATGTCATGTCCTGGCCTAATTTTACATCCATATCTTGTTAACTTTCATTAACGTCTTTAGATACAATACCGTCAGGAGACATTTGAGATCTCATTAATTAATAACGTTCGTCGATTAATTTCGTTGATAGACATAATATTGTATAAATAACTTGGCAAATTCCGCTTTGTCTGCTCTAACGCTTGCGACTCTTATATTAGCGTATACTAACAGCAAAGCTGGCCATTGGTAGACCGTAGACGTAGCAGTAAGGTTCAAAAATTATCCAATGTAACTATCGCCTGTGACCGATGGTAAACACATGGTACAGTCAGCATCAATAGTATCTTCCTACACGAAGGCCGCAAAAATATGTGACACGCTTTTATTTGTAGAGCCATAGGAGCGTGTCACATATTTTTGCGGCCTTCGTGTAGGAAGATACTATTGATGCTGACTGTACCTACACACCATTACTGAGGCAAAATAATAGAAAGTGACGTGATTGTTTTTACCTCTGCTGTTTGAATAAAGATAATGTCACGGTCTGTGGTCACGGTAGAACAAGACATGTATAGCCTTTACACGTCATATTGACCACATATTTGATTCTCAAACTTTCAATTTTGAAATAATTTTAACTAATTTAGTGAATAAGTGTAATGTGGCGTAGTGGATTATGATTATTATGAATAATTTGCAACTCTAGCAGTGGCAGCGCGTCCATAGAACACAATTCCCGTCGGCTTGCCTAAGTTTCTGGCGTTTAAGCAATTTTCCTACAGCTCATGGAGAAATCTTAAATCTAAATTCAGCACCGGCTTGCCTAAGAAATTTTTTGACCCACCGCCACTGAACTCTAGTGAATCTAATAGCTAGGGTTACACTACACACACGGATGTGTCCGCCGGATTTGTCCGGCACAGATGTATGGCGCTATTTAGATGTGTCCGCAGGCAAATCCGTGTCCAATTCGCGCCACACACGGACGGATCTGTCCGCCGGGCATATCCTCTAATTTAGATGATATTACCCCAAAATTTCAAGGTACCAAAGTCTTATACATTACCGGTATAAGTTAGATGATGTCACTTCAAAACTATTTTTGAGTACCTTGGCCACTCCGATATATTTGATGGCGACTGTACTTAAGTATTACAAAAGTAGCCATATTCATAATATCGTAGATACGTCCTTCTGTAACTTTACCGAGACGAATTGGTCGACAGATTGCATTATGTGTAATAACCTGGTAATAACTAATAAACCATAAACTTAAATATAAATAAAAACTAATCTTAAATAAGTAAAAAATTGCATGTTTCTCAAATCTGAACTCTTAAAACTGCCGTTTGTCGTCTAGACTGTCCTAAATACACAAACATAAAGACTACACCATTCATATCAGTTTTTTCTATCATCTTTTGTTTCAATTATGAACAAAACCTGCGTTATAAAGGATTAGGAACGATTAATGTGCCAAATAATTCAAGCACCTATTTAGCAAGCATTTGGTAGACAAAGTAACTATGTCGAGGATAAAGTGCGCAGCCTTAATATTCAGGTACCTTCAGGCACGTCGGTCATGCGTGACCGAAGGTCGAAGATAATTTTTTAGAAAAACAAAATGTAAATTTGTATAGGTAGTGAAGTTAATTTCTTGCGTCTAGGTAGATAATGTAGATATTATCTCGTCTGAAAGCACTTTCGTAAAATCATTAGATCATTACTAAGTAGGCAAATTACATGCTGTTATTTCAATCATATCGACTGTACCGGTTTTTCGGACTCAGTACTTACAACAAAAGGAAAAATAATAGTGCGTTTCCAGAGCTGTGCGAGGATGTGTTGTGAGGAATGTGTTGTCATGAACCAATAGAAAAGCTTCATTTACCTCGCTCAGCACAGCTCTAGTGGAAACTGCTAAGGGGACCGGATTTTTAGATACAGTTCTTAGATGATTAATTATTGAGTTTATAGGATGACTTTACTATTAAGATAATTCTTGTATGGGATAATACTTAGCTTAATTGTGCCCGCCACTGAGCTCAGACGGTTGATAAAGCAGTTGAGAGTTGGTATTCTGGAAGAAGGTAGCTCAGATTGGGGAATAAAGTAGATAAACATTATACAGCATATTGACTGATTTTGTTTTTTTTTTTCAGAAACTACCTTATCCAAAGGCTGTGGGATTCATAGTAACAAATGAGTTATGTGAAAGATTCTCTTTCTATGGGATGAAAGGTAAGGAAAACATGAAAGTAATCATAGTTTTTTTGTTTTAATTCGTCTATTGTTTGTAATATTATGATATACGTACGTAGGTACACCGGGTACACGTATATATAGGTAAGTGTAGACTATACTGTAGCTGTATAATATAGCCATGTATCTCATGTTATTTTCGGCTCTGAAGGTAGGATATTTGTTGGATTCGATCAGATCATTTGACTTGCCATCTGCAGTGTCAGCAATGTGAACTTGTGGTACAGTCGACACAACTTTATTGTATAGAGCGTGTATAGGTCATTTTGAACATCCTAACCGCTTAGCTACTTCTGCTGCTGACTGTACCTACTCGTGTTGTTAGATTTTCTTAAAGTACTTTTAGTAACATTCAGAGAGCTTTAAATAATCTTACAAACTTAGAATTAGGTCTTGTTGATATTTTTTCTATCGGCGATCACGGAACATCCCGTACAAAAAATACCTACTGGTATACTATATTGCATGACCTATTTACTTACAATATAATGCGCCTGTATTTTAAGTCCAGCATACTATATTTTATCTAAAAGCTTGTGCTTACCTACTTAACATTATATGTTGCTTTAGAATGAATAGTTCTACTTAGAAAGAGTTATCTAAATATATAAAAGAAGAAACTGACTGACTGACTGACTGACTGACTGACTGACATATCAACGCACAGCCTAAACCGCTGGGTCTAGAGTTTCCAAATTTGCCATGTAGGTCCCTTATAAGGTCTAGGGGTGCACTAAGAAAGGATTTTTCAAAATTCACCCCGTAAGGGGGTGAAATGGGGGTCCAAAGTTTGTATGGGGAAACAAGATTTGTTAGACTATTTTATTTGAAACTTCACCGGAGTATTCCTAACAATAAATGAGTAAACACGTGTTTCAGCTTTTTTGAAAATTTAACTCCTTAAAGGGGGAAATGGGGGTGAAAAAGTCTGAAAATCAATATGGGTATCGTTCCTATGGTTTATCGGGTCGCTGATTACGAAAACAACAACCATATTATCATACAACGTGGCAGGTGTAAAATATCATCCCCCAGGGGGTGAAATGGGGGTCCAAAGTTTGTATAGGGAAACAAGATTAGTTAGACTATTTTATTTGAAACTTCACCGGAGTATTTCTAACAATAAATGAGTAAACACGTGTTTCAGCTTTTTTGAAAATTCAACTCATTAAAGGGGGAAATGGGGATGAAAAAGTCTGAAAATCAATATGGGTATCGTTCCTATGGTTTATCGGGTCGCTGATTACGAAAACAACAACCATATTATCATACAACGTGGCAGGTGTAAAATATCATCCCCCAGGGGGTGAAATGGGGGTCCAAAGTTTGTATAGGGAAACAAGATTAGTTAGACTATTTTATTTGAAACTTCACCGGAGTATTTCTAACAATAAATATGTAAACACGTGTTTCAGGTTTTTTGAAAATTCAACCCCATAAAGGGGGAAATGGGGGTGACAAAGTCTGAAAATCAACATGGGTATCTTTTCTATGGTTTAACGGGTCGCTGATTACGAAAACACCAATGATTTTATGATACAACGTGGCGGGCGTGAAATATCATCCCCAAGTTGGGGTGCGATAGGGTTGAAATTACTAAATATCAATATGGGAGTCGATTTATGGTATTTTGGGACGTTAATTAAGTATGAGAATGGCATCAATTTCGAAATTTTTGTTAAAGAAATAATTTTACCTCCGTGAAAGGACATAGGGTAGTTTCTATACCGAAAATCAGTCCTTAAGGGGATGAAAAGGGGATTGGAAGGTTGTATAGAGAATTTTTTACCGTTGAACCGTTTTAAATGAAACTTGATATAATAGATAGTTAGAATCCCGGGAAACGACTAAGGGTTATTTTCATTGAAAAAATTAACCCGTAAAGGGGTGAAAAGAGGGTTGGTAGTTTATATAGGATTTTTTCACAGCTGAAGCGATTTAGATGAAACTTGGTATACAGATAGTTTGAGGCCCGGGGAGGAAAAAAAAATAGTTTTTTTCGCGAAAAATACCCTTAAAGGTAAAAAAGTTAAGGGTGAAACGGGGGTGGAATTTTTAAACGTGAACGATTTAGATGAAACTTTGTATAGAGATAATTTAAGTCCCGAGAACGGACATATAAATAGTTTCTATTTCGAAAATAACCCTAAGGTTAAGGGGATGAAATGGCGTTGGAGGTTTGAATGGGGAATTTTTAACAGCTGAACCGATTTTGATAAAACTTAGTATAGAGAGTCCCGGGAAGCGAAAAGGATGTTTTTAGGGTTTCGTACCAAAATGGTAGATAAGGAACCCTTATGGTGCGACTTTGTTTGTAAGTCAGTGACCCAAAGCCAAGCATGTAACGCTAATTTATGAATTTTAAACATTAAGCGGGGGGGGGGGGGGGGGGGGGATTTGTTAGTAGGTAAATGAGAAATCAAAAAACAAATAACTTTATTGTGTGGCGTAAAATAAAAGGGCTTAATGTGAGGATCTCTAATTAGTATAATTTTAACATACACATAACTTTGAAGTTATTACAAAAAAGGTGTAAATTAATCAATATTGGAAACTGTTCGACAGAAAATTTTGCAAAAATTACAGATATAATAGTTATTTACGTATAAATTACAGGAAAACTAATAAGAGTGCAGTCAAGCACCAGTCCGACTTAAGACCAAAAAAAAAATCGGGGTACGTGTCCGATTCGCACTCAGCCGCCCTATTAATTCTCATGAAATCATGCTGAAAGCGTCTTTTTTCAAAAATGTAATAAAAAAGTTGTTCGTACGAAACTTTTGAGGCGCAAGTAAGACCCGTACTTGCGTGTTTTTTTTTAATTTCCTAAAATCGTTACTTAAAGTGGTGAAATGGGGGTTAAAAGTTTGTATGGGGCATTTTTAAATGTTGAACCGATTTAGATGAAACTTGGTATGGAAGGTCCCGGGAAGGGGCAAAATTGTATTTATCCCGAAAAACAAAGCTTACGGGGGTGCATAGCAAAGGGGTTGGAAGTTTTATAGAGAAATATTTTCAGTTGAACCGATTTAGATGAAACTTGGTATAGAGATAGTTTGAGTCTCGGAAAACGACATAGGATAGTTTTATCCCGAAAATCAACCCTTTAAGATGTGAAAAGGGGGTTGAAAGTTTATATGGGGAATTGATAACCGCTGAACCTATTTAGATGATTTGGTATAGAGATAGTTTGAGTTCTGGGGATGGATACATAGTAGTTATCCCAGAAGTCATTCCCTAAGAGGGTAAAAAGGGGGATCAATTACAAATTCTACGCAAAGGAAGTCGCGGGGAAAAACTTTTATTCAAGAGTAGAAATCTGCATTAATCATAATGTACGCGGGCGAAGCCGCGGGCAACTGCTAGTTCCTAATATGTTTACACGTGGCTTACCTGCACGAGTAGATATACATACATATACTCGTATGTAGGTATAATCCACTTACTAATGGTAATGGTCCTAACGTTAATCTTTATTTATCTTATCACCTGCAGTGAGCCGTGTTAACGTGTTTTTTAACCTACTAAGAACTGTTTCCAGTCAAACTGAATAAACATTTATGCCATAATTTCGCCATCGAAGTTAATCATAATCACTTTATATCTCTACTCGTGTATTAATATGAAATGCGTTATATTGCGTTAAGGCTAAATTAATATTGAGTAGGTAAGTCTCATTGACTTGTACAATGATTGTAATACTTTTAAATAATTATAAAGTATCTACTTGAGACAGCTAAAGGCCACACTAACACTTAGAATCGAGTGTTTTACGGTTAATGGACTTTAATGAACTGCGTCATTGTACTCTTTGGATTTTGTGATTTCCCGACTAAAAGATCAGGTGTAGATAATCTTTATTTTCTTGTATAAATAATTGTATATTGTTGTATTAATAACTACCTAACAAATAACTCATGTATGAAACAGTCAATTTCCAAGATATATTACGTAGCTGCATTGTTCGAGAGTAGCCTTGCATAGAAAATAGCAATCAATACTAACATAAATGAACAAAAACATGTTTTCACCCGTGTTTTCGTGCCATGTGGAAATAACTAGTAAAAGGTAAGTACTAATAGTTGACTAGGTGACGGACCAGGTGTATTAATAAAAAACTGCAAATCTACTTTTTGCAAACCGCCTACTGACATCCTAGAAACTGAAGATAGCTCCACAAAACTCAACAATGAGTTTGCGTGTGAAAACACTCTTAGGTGTCTACACTACATTATAGAATGTTATAAATTAACAAAATGCTAAATTATTACCTCTCATCCAATGCTTCTTTTTCAATTTGTTTCTGTTTATCTTTTTCTTTACAAGTATGTACTTAGTTATATTCAGTAAATATGAAGGTATGGAAAATATTTCCTAAAGGATTACTTGGTGCGTCAAATAGTGCTGCAAAAAGAACTGTCATCTTAAAACGGTGTCGAATGTATTATCTACAACCCAAGAACGATGTGGAAATGGCTGGCATCGTCGCTTTACGCCCTTGCGGAACGTTTGTCTTCAGAACACCTTCTCCATCAATCCATCATTCATCTTTAAAGTATTGGATGACTGTATCCTTGTTTAATAAGTATTGTATATAATTAAATGAAGAAGGTTTTGGTTAGTGGCATTAATGTTCTAACATAAATAGTTTTAATTAAATATGAATAACTACAAATCGGGACATAAAAAAATCGGAAGGAGAGGAGAAACAATCACGCGACCAGTTTCCAGTTTTTTTGTTACTGTTTCTGTTAGGTATTTTTTTTTCCTTTCATCCTTTCATCCCGATGGGACCGGAGCCGCGTAAGGTAAACTCATTATATAAAAAACCGGCCAAGAGTATGTCGGGCCATGCTCAGTGTAGGGTTCCGTAGTTGCCGGCCTATTACAATTCATTAATTCAAAAGGTCGTTTCTTACGGGAAATTTGGCGGCGCTTACGTCATTTCACTTAGGTCCTTTCACTATGGGTTTTTGAGTGATAATTCAAATACGGCTCAACAGATTTAATTCATTATAGTTTTCATTGAAGGTACTTATTAGGCCTCACTTACATAATTTTTTTCAAAATTTTTGGACCCACGGTTCAAAAGTTAGATGGGGGAGGGAGGGACGCCCTGTTTTAAACTTTCGGAGCTATTATTTACGAAAATATTAGTTTTGTCCAAAAATTGTTTTAGAAGGCCCCGATTCTTTTTAAAAGACCTCCAACGATACCCCACACAACTGGGTTGGAACAAAAAAAAATTCGCCCCCCCCACTTCACGTCTACAGGAGGTATCCTAACAAAATATATTTTTCCAGTTTTTGTTCTACCATTTTGTCGGCTTGGTTAATACACATATTCAAACTAAATTTCAGCTTTCTAGTGCTAACAGTCACTGAGCTAGACCGCGGACGGACGGACGGACGGACGGACGGACATGGCGAAACTATAAGAGTTCCTAGTTGACTACGGAACCCTAATTAGGTACCTACTTCTAGAACATTTTACCTACCAACCCAGTAAGTTTAGCTGAATCTCACGACACAATTGGCATATCTAAAACTTAATACTGGTTTTAGATATGCAATTGCAAATGTCGTATTTATACTTAATTAAAACTAAAAAAAATGTTATTAGGTAAGTAAGTAAAGAAGCAAAATTAAACCTAGTCGCAGAACACTGACATCGAGGACGTAATGGAGCAATTAATTACAAAGCATCTTTCTACTTAGGTACTTAATTATCGATTGAGTATTCATCTCCAATTTAGTTATGTAGAGTTTCATCAAGTTAACTTTGCATGGACTTTTCAGCGACATAATGTGCAATTGCCATCATAAAGCTCATTTCTCATATAGACGTTTATTCTGGCTCTCAATCTCCTCTCGCTTTGTTAACGTTGTCTGACTATATTTGTACCTATATGGCAATATGCATCTTTTCATACCGCATTTAATTTTTTTTACGCTTTTAGCGATCCTGTCGCTGTACCTCCGCGATAAGCTGGGTTACAGCGACGACGGCGCCACGATCATCTACCACGTGTTCACCATGTTCGCCTACTTCTTCCCGCTGCTCGGGGCCATGATCGCTGACGGGTGGCTCGGCCGCTTTAGGTAACTTTTAGCCATCCTGTCGCTGTAGGTACCTGCGCGACAAGCTGGGTTACAGCGACGACGGCGCCACTATCGTCTTCTACGTGTTCACAGTGTTCGCCGTGTTCGCCTACTTCTTCCCGCTGCTCGGGGCCATGATCGCTGACGGGTGACTCGGCCGGTTTAGGTAAGCAATAGCGAACCTGTCGCTGTACCTCCGCTATAAGCTGGGTTACAGCGACGACGGCGCCACTATCGTCTACCACGTGTTCACCATGTTCGCCTACTTCTTCCCGCTGCTCGGGGCCATGATCGCCGACGGGTGGCTAGCCCGGTTCAGGTAATTTATATCAATATTGATTAACAAACAAGTTCTGACGTCAATTATACATTCCTACGTAGGACCCGTCTAGTTAGGATAAGGTATATCCTACTTACATTTTGTAAAAAAATATTTGGATATGGATGTATCAAGATTAGGGGGTTGTAGTAGTTGAATTAATCACTGAACAGGAAGGTACCTTGCCAACCTACGTACCGTGTAATTCATATATTTATTTCACACTTGAATTCCGTGAATGGACCATGTTGAACTGGATTCTGGCACTTCTGCCCACAGTGATGCCTACTTATCTTATGTAGGTACCTATGCTATCTAATCTTTCTCTCAGAAATTAACATATTTGATATTTTGACGTTTTACAACTCATTTGCCATTTATATTTTCGTTACCCAACAAATAAAATTAATGTGTTTAATGGTATCTTTTCAGAACAATATTGTACCTGTCAATGGTATATGCGCTCGGCAGCGTTCTGATATCGGTGACAGCCATGCCTCCAGTAAACATACCCAAGTTGTAAGTAATTCGGGGTGTTTGCCTTATTTAAATACAAATGCCTACAATGCAATAAATAATTATAGCAGATATAGTAGTATAATCGATCGCATATGCATATATATATGAAAAATACCATTAGGTATCTACAAAGTGAGGGCGCCATGAATGATAATATATACATGATATTTGTAGTAAATCCCATTCTATACTACAAATATCAGTCCACTTTGTAGATACCTAATGGTATTTTTCATTGGCATAGGTGCCAAGTGCTTAGATACACATTTTGATGCCATTTAAGTCGATAAGTCCACGTACTACTAATTGTAACCTACTATTTACTTCGCGTTTATATTAGCAATTACTACTGGGTAAGGGTACCGAGGTAGGCTTTCTATCTCCTCACTTTGTCAACGTTGTCTGACTACATTTATACCTACACTTCGTTTTTTTGAGATTAGGAATTATATATGGCATATGCATATTTGTATGCGGCATTAAAAAACTGGGTCCGGGTACGTACTTAGGGTAAACCACCCTAAATCCAGCCCCCTCCTAATACCGGCCGTGTCTCACAAATCGTGGCATAAATTATAAAAGGTCCAATAATGTTAGGCTATTAATGTACCAAAATAGACCTTATTTCATACGCGATAGACAATACCGGCACGGCGGCCGATCGGTGCACTTACGACACTTCAGTCGGCCGTTGAACGTGGACCGGTGCGTACATGTCATAATTCGCCAAAATTTTACCTCTATCCCGACTGCGCAGGACATTCTTGGGTAAGCGATTTGGCTGTATTATATTCTTTTGACGTGGTGTTTATTGGTTGTTTTCGATAGATATTGAAACAAAGAATCATTTGACATACTAAATTCATTAAAATGTTCATGCTAAATTGTGATTTTTAAGGGGCCGGGTTTAGGCCTCGGTTTTTGGTACTAAATCTAATTATCGGCCGCCCCGGCCGGTATTAGAAATTCCTATTTTTCCCACGATTCCTAAAACCAGCAGGGGCGGCTTCCTTTGATATTTGACAGCAATAATAATCAGCTGTGATGCACAGTGGGTCAAAGTGAATACTTGAGGACAAAATCATATTTTTCTTCTTTCGTTGCTGTTTTTTGGGTTACAATACAATATGTAATGAATTTGATTTAGATACATTATATTGATTTGTACCTATGCTTTAGCTGTAAAATAAAATAATAAAAACAAGATCTTTGTTTAATAGTAATACTATTTGGTAACGTTAAAAAACAATATTAAAAATAGATAATTGTGGTTATTATGAGTTTTCAACTTTTTTTTTTGTTTTCACTTAACGTAACGCTGCGCTTGCCGATCCGTCCCTTACCTTGAATTAGGTACCTACTAAGAACAAACAATTGTATATTTATTAAAGACAAGATGCCGCTCGCGGCTTCGCCCGCGTTGTATCCTGTTTCAATCCATATCATTGTCTATCTGTATGCCAAGTTTCATCGACATCCGTTCAGCCGTTATCGCGTGATTGAGGATCAAACATCCAAACATTGCTTCTAAATTTCGATAGATGGCGTTGCCTATCAATTACATTACATCACGCTATCAAGATTTTTCTTGTAATCATGACCCCGCCCCCATACATTGTTAGGTTATGTTCTGAAATTTTACGATTTATAATAGGTATTAGTTAGATTTGAAAATGGCTCAATAAAATTCAAAAGTCAAATCTGTGTGATTTTTAAAAGGTCTACTGTAAACAACTGTCATCATGGCGGGTGAATTTTTCAAGACTGATTTATATACAGCGTAAAAATAAACAATTGTATTTACAGCGCACATTTTTTAATTTGAATCTCCAATTTTGTCCACTGATTGGAACCAGTGTGTCACCATCCTGTTTGCATATGCCGATATAAGGCAAAAATCTGGCCGGATTTAGGCACACGTGGGCCGATGTTAGGGAAAAGCGGTGTGGCTTGATAAAATAAATCATAATAATTATGTGACGAAGTTATTTTTTAATATTATGTAACAAAAAGAAAGCCAATTAAATATCACACTAGGAAAAAAAATTACATGACACGAAATTTAACTGGTTTACATATTATGTGTAGTTGAAGTCAGAAAAACGTTGACGGGGCCGATATTAGGGTGGTTTACCCTATTTAAAAAAAAAAAAGGGGCATATCGGGTGCGCACATTTATACCTTACTATTAAGATATGCTTATTAATTAAATAAATTTAATAAGAGATACTTATGTATGTAACTATGTAGATATGTGTGGATGAACCTAGCAAGTGCGAGTATATACCTAGTAAGAATATTTAGAGAGGGGAGTGGCGTAATAAAGAGGACTATTATCAGCAGTGGGTGCATGGATACGGGCTAAACTTAATAGATATAGAAAAATATTTTAAGATGCCCGAATGTTACAAAACACCACGTTCTACTATTTGGACGCACTTTATTTTTAAATTATATCTAGGTAGGTATACCAACATCACAAAAAGTAACCTCGAGTAAACCAAAGAGGAGTAGGTACAGACGACGCATCCACGCGCATGACTAAATAGACGTTGTTATAATATGATATAAACAGAATCATACTCTTAGTAAAACGTAATTAACTAATTAAATACTCCATCAATCAGCCATGTTAATTGACAGTAATTATAACGACTGTCACGTGATTGCTTCTTTGATAAATTCATATAGAGGTCGACGACTTCCAATGTGGGACCTTGGTGAAATGAATTGCACCATTGTTTTGGTAAAGGCACCGATACAATAATGTACTCAAGCCTCCAAATGGAAACTTCACGAAAATAATAACACATTTTTCTACTCCTGCATTCTAATTTGTCAATAAAATGACTGATATGTATATTCAAAGCATATACTTTATGAACGTTGTCATAAGATGACTCAAAAGTCGATTCTTAGGGATATAATGGGTCTGTTGCCGGGACGGGCCCCGCACCGCCGCCACCCGTCGCTGTAGACGGGGCGGGCGCCGGCTCAATCCGCCGGGAGATTGAAGACAATTGTATAGTAGCAGCAGGTCATTCGTCGAACTCAATGCTTACCGGATTGCCTAGCACTCGTAGAAAAACTATTGTGTTCAACTGTATATAATTAGGTCTTAAAATTCTCTGGTCTGTTTTTACAAAATTCGGCTTCGCCTCATTTTGTAACTTCGACCCTCGAATCTTAAGAACCCTTATTATGTAACTGTTGCACAAAATACTATTACAATTTAGTCTGTCTTTGGCTAGTGTTGCAATACATAGTACCTACCTACCGAAGCAATAATGGGGTGCTCCCATCTGACCACGCTTCCGGGTGCGGTTCGGTAAGGCGACGAAAAACTTACCATGAGTCTCCGGCGTGCAATGATGGTCACCCTAACATCCCAATCATCAATTCATTTACAGAGAATTCTCAATACTAGCGTTGCTGTTGATAGCATTCGGCACGGGCGGCATCAAGCCGTGCGTGTCTGCATTCGGCGGCGACCAGTTCAAACTGCCGGAGCAGGAGAAGTACCTGGGATACTTCTTCAGCCTGTTCTACGCGGCCATCAACGCCGGCAGCCTGGTGTCCACCTTCCTGACGCCGATACTGCGCGCCGATGTGCACTGTTTCGGAGATAACGATTGTTACTCTCTGGCATTTGGAGTCCCCGGAGTACTTATGATCATTTCTATTAGTGAGTACCTATCCATGATATGTACAGTCAGCATCAGCAGTAGCTTTGCCGGTGGGATGTTTATAGTGACCTTCACAGGTTCTTGTTATTTTATCAAAAATACTCATGCGACGATTATATTGAACACCCGCTTAGGTAGGTACCAATAGTTCTGTATCAGATTTTCATGAATAAAGCAATTAATATTTATACTGCTGTCAGTAAACAAGCTAATTGGGATATATCATTCGTCTACACAAATAACCTCTTACCTCTGCGCTTAACACTCTCCTTTCCACCGTGAGTAAAAAATAGTTTACTAATGGAAAGGAAAATATAAGTCATAATGAGACAACTGAGACAGCATATTTCTGTAGTTTATTCGAAATTATATGTATAGTCTAGAAATACATATATACAACATACAATCACGCCTATATACCAAAAGGGGTGGGCACGTATTTCCATTTGCTACGATCAATGCAGCAAAACGGAACTAGAATTCGTAAATCCGATCAGACAGGCACAACTTTTTGTATGCTGTGAACGCCTGATTATATACTTCTTAGTTCTTACATTTTTTCTTACATTATTTTATTATATTCAAAATTTCGTACAATACATAAATACTCTACATAAGCAGCAGCAAGCAGCCACAATGATTTTTCGGTATAACTATTCATTTCAATGTGTTTATGTTTTTTTCTTTTCAGTAATTTTTGTTGCGGGTAGAAGATTATACGTCGTAAAAAATCCCGCCGGCAACATAATAGGGCAAGTTGGCGCATGTATAGGTGTAAGTACAACTGATGTTAAATATAGGTACTTTAACGATGAGAAAAAACATTAAGTGGGTGTTAGTTAAGTCATCTAGTCGGAAGGTTGAATAGCGCATCGGTATCGGTAATGTGCAATGTTCTGGTAAAGTTACATCACGCGAACTCTGAATTCAGAATACCATCACACGTAATGAGAAGTGGCTCACCTTGGACAGTAAACTCGTCCCACACCAAAACGCAAGCAAACTGAATTTATCATCGGCATCATCGCATTTACTGTTATGCGGCTACCCAAAAAAGTTGCTATTATTTGCTAATAAGCTTATGGCAAGTACAAAGCTGCTTATTGTATGTATGTTTCTAATGTTAGCAGGTAAAGTAACGATCACGTGTAAATATATGTAGGAGTATAGTATAGTGATTACATTACAGCCAAAACATGAAACGAGCTGAATCTAACCCCCTTATTCATAAACGTCTCTCAGGCCTTAATTAGTTAATTTATCTGTCAAAGTGACGAATAAGGATGAAACATAAATTGACTAATGATAATGAAACCTGAGAGACGTTTATAAATAAGGGGGTAAAATTATTACCCCATAGGTACGTACTTTGTATATGACATAACGTTAAGTTATGTCATATGTCTACAGTGGATCAGCATATTCATATAATACGTCAGTTATTAGTAATTTTAGGAGCGATATTTCAGTAAAAAACCATCTTGCCATCGTAACAGAGGCCACAAAATGAGTGGCAAACATGCCAGTACAGGAAAACAATTCTGTTAGTTGAAGGTGCAAACCCTCAACTTTAATAAAATAACGTTAAAAACTGGGCATCTACCTATGTGCACTGCCCGGCACAGGCTAGTATAGTAGGGACTACCTACTCGTGCCTAGCAGGAAGTGTGACTGTTAAGTCTTACCTATATAATTGCAGCACGGCATTGTAAAGTCCGCGAAGAGCAAAGACAAACGCGAGCACTGGCTGGACCACGCGCAGGAGAAGTACGGGCCCGCGCTCGTGGAGGACGTCAAGGGGCTGCTGCGCGTGCTCGTGCTCTTCACGCCCGTGCCCATCTTCTGGGCCTTGTTCGACCAGCAGGTAACAATACACGACGAGAAAACGAAAAGCTAGCCGTTGAGCAAGGTTGCCTGCCGGTTTTCTCATACCTATTCGTGTATTGGCTTAATGAACTATTTATGAATGAGTACGTATTAATGGTTACTTATAGGTTCAGATTTAACTTAGAGAATTAATTGTGTCCTTACTTTTATTTGAGGTTAAGAGAAAAACAATCTCAATCAATGAGTCAGTATAGGTATACTGACTCATTTAGTGAAACAGCGTCAGTATATTGTACAGGCTTTATTAAGCAAATTAAGAATAAGAATAATTTTATTCAGGACGCTTGGTAATCAATTGGAATATCATGAAATTCTTACATAAATATTTAAAAAATGCGTCACTGATAAACTTTCGACTCATGGCTCCTCTACATGATGGGCCATCATAGGGACGCAGCTATGCGTTAGAGGGAGCTAACGATATTGCCATCTCGTTCTGTTGTATAACTGCGTCCCTATGATGGCTCATCATGTAGAGCCAGCCTCAGCATTAAACTTCAATTAAGTTAAACATAGACTTTACTCCCTTATTCATAAAGCGTCTCTCAGGCCTCAATTAGTTAATTTATGTTTGGTCTAACAAATACAACAGTCAAAGTGACAGATAAGGACGAAACATAAATTAACTAATGATAATGACTATGACACCTGAGATACGTTTATCAATAAATAAGGGGGTAAAATTATTACCTCATTAGGTGTAGGTACCTAATTCCTATATTTTCTCAATTCGTATAAACATTAAGTTATAAGTATCTAGATCGAATTGACAAAACATAAATTAACTAATTAAGGCCTGAGAGCCGTTTATGAATAACCCTTTAAATATGACTAAGTATTAAGTAACTGTGTGACCTGCAGGGCTCGAGATGGACGTTCCAAGCCGACAGGATGAGACAAGACATCGGCAACTGGGAGCTCAAGGCGGACCAAATGCAAGTGCTAAACCCCTTGCTTATACTTGTCTTCATCCCAATATTCCAAGTTGTAAGCAATTTTTATTCCTTATTTATAATTATAACCAAAAGAGAAGGGAAACTTTTTATAGGTAATCTTATAAATTCTTTTTTAAGGCAATATACCCGTTCATGACCTGGTGCAAACTTATAAGTAAACCTCTACATAAAATGATATGGGGAGGACTTTTAGCAGCTGGGGCCTTCGTCATCTCTGGCATTGTGGAGTTGAACCTTCTGGTTGGTATATTTCTGATAGTTTTGCATTTCAATTAGCATTTAAATAAACATATGTCATGAAATATAATTTGTTTACAGCCTACATATGGGACACCTGTATCGGTTGGACTGGCACAATTGAGAGTGTACAACGGATTCAACTGTAATTTAACACTAAGTGTTCTCCATGACAACAATCTGGGAGAATTCCATGTTCCGCCGCTATCTGTATATGAAAAATTGGACATTGCGACGGATAGTTTCATAGAACTCCCATATTCCTTGCAAGGAAACGCTAACACTGAGTGTGCGGGTGTCAATTACAACGGGACATTCAATTTGGAATCAAAAACTGCTAATTCTTTCTTTGTTAGTAACGAGGGCGTCTATAATTTCACGGACGATAGTGAAAAAGTAATTGGTGCAGTCGGTGTAAGGTAAAATTATGCGTTTTTTATTTTATTGTACTAGGTAAGTATACTAATTCGATATATAATAGCAAAAAAAGTTACACAATTCATTCAGGTTTCTCGGTTTACAACTCGTCGCGTTTCGTCCTATTACAAACCTCACTTCTGTAGTATTTCTCATGAATATTGTTCCAAAATTTGTAAGCTTTCTTGTCAGACCAAGGATGCACTAATTTACTTTGTTTACCAATGAGCATCAAACTGTCGTCTTCTAAAGTGATTGCTGGCCAGTGGTACTTGGTCGCGAGTGAAGCAGGTGTGGGGTCACCAAATTTCGCAAAATTTGCCCACCATTCCGCCAATTGACTGATCATAATTCTGTTTATGTTACTAGTATTGTTTTTTAAATTTACGTAATTTTCCCACATAGGCTCACATTTCAACAAATAACAGATTTCGTCCCCGCTCGCTGCGCCTTTTACCGCGACATTGGCTCCGGCTAGAGCAGTATTTTTTACTGCGTTCAATGCTCCAACAAAGTTAAATTTATACATGAACACCTTGTTTGAGTTTATCTTTAAAATAGCTTGAATGAACTTGAACAAGGGATATTTATACAGATCTGAAGAATATTTCAAAAAGTCGTAAACTGACTCTTCTGAGATACCGTCCTTGAAATATTTGTTCTTTATTTGATTTGCTATTAGTTTATATATTTCTGACGTATAATTATGGCGACAGCCATCTGAAAAGGGTACCATAAATTTGAATATACCGGAAAACATTTTTAAATACACAGGATTGTGTATAAACGGTATAATTTCCGAAATACTTTCTTGGCTATTGTATCCTACAAGCATAGACACATTCAATTTAAAATTTGGTCTACGTTGAAAAAGTTCATCTGGAAGCATAGTTATCAAAGACTTGTTTGATTTTATTTCTCTATAAGGTGTGAACGGTACCACGGGTCTCTGATAGTTAATTATATCAATAGCATTGTAAATCTTTTGTGACGCCAAAATAATTTTCTCTGTGGAAGCACGCAACAATTGCTTTACACCATCTTTAAGTAGAGCCTGGGATAATTTTTCAAGTTCATAACCTGTTTCCCGTGTAATGAGCGAAGCAGAAAACATTGCTCCGCTCTGGAGAATCATCTTTGAAAAGAGATTACGAGCTTTTGTAATCAATAACCAAGACAGAAAAGTTGCAGCCGATCCGCTGCCCATGACTGTCACTTGCTTGCTGTCACCACCCAATCTCTTTATATTTCTTTTAATCCACCTTAAAGCCATTACTATATCTTTAAGCCCCATGTTAGCATGTGAATCAGTTTCGTTAATTTTTAAAAATCCGAATGGGCCAATCCTATGCGTGACAGTTACAAATAAAACATCATTTTCTATGAAAAAGTCAGGACCATGTAAATGGCTGAAACTTGAAGCGAATGCATAACCGTGTATCCATACGATCACCGGTTTTACTGAATCAGTATCAGTTTTCGGTAAATGTGGCGTGAATATGTTTAGATAGAGACAATCTTCGTTGCCGTAGATGCCATGTTTGTGAATGACATGCGATTGTGCGCAAGCGCCGTAAAACTCCCGGGTTCCGTCCCAAAAACCTTTCCATTTCTTCACAGCCACGGGGTCCTTGAATCTCAATCTGCTTATTGGAGGCTTGGCGTAGGGAACTTTGTAGAATGAATAAAAACGTTTTCCTTCAAAAACCGTGGCTGCCTCGACACCGACTAGAGTTCCTTGTTTTACAATTACTGAGACCTCGCGAGATAAGACTTTCGAAAATAACGAAAGTAATAAAAAATAATACCATCCTCCACACATTACTCACTGCTTATATCGTAGTATTTTCTGTGACAAGTTTGTCTGGTTTTTATCAGGAGTTTTAAATTAAAATCACTCACGTGTCAAATGTTTTGATTACAAGTAAGGTGTAGAGGGATATAAACTAAGCAAAGTAAAAATTCTAAATAGAAATTCTACTAGACACTTAATTTATTACCTACTTACCTATTTAAAAAGTATTAACAACAGTTTAGAATAAACTCTTATCTTAAATTTTCTCTAAAAAAATAACAATATGTATATGTTTGCTTCCAGATTTTTATCGAATATTAGAGGTGTTAAACAAATATCGATTGTAGGCGTAAAGAAAAATGAAACACTATGGAGTCTGCCCAGTAGTAATAGGACTAGGAAGATAATACAGAGGGGCTCGTACGACGTGGTCGTGGCCGACCAGACCGTGCTGACTGACTATTCATTCCAGACTGGAGGGGTGTATACAATCAATGTGTATGAAGATCCTAATGGAATTTACGTATGTATTTTATTACTTATCAGAGTTTGTGCTGACAGAGAAATGTCGTGGTTTATAAGGGCACTATCATTACTTCATCCTGTTGAAATATGAAAATATTTTGTACCTGTATTATTAGTAGGCACCTAACCTATGTACCTACACTGACCTACAGTTTAGCACTATCATTCTACAAAGTATAAAGGAGGTGGTTCGTAAACGTAAACATACTGATATGATTTTAAGCTCTACAATGAGTAAAAACACGAACCGTACGAAGCAATACATACGAGTACTAGGTACCTACTGCACAGTGCACACATAATATTTTCTTAGTAGAAATTCCTTAGTAATAGAACTCAGCGTTCTAGAGTTTTATTAAACTTATAAAAAGTAGTAGGTACAGTCGGCAGCAGAAGTACAATAGCTAAGCGGGTAGGGTGTTCAAAATGACACGCTCTTATTCTCTTAATAATAAAGTCGTGTCAAGCTCATTATGAACACCGTACCCGCTTAGCTACTTCTGCTGACCGTACTTAACTAGTTGTTACCTATTTCAGGTTGCAAACGACGTGATAATCACGCCGCCGAACAGCGTCCACATACTGTGGCTGATACCGCAGTACGTGGTGATCACGATGGCCGAGGTGATGTTCTCGGTGACGGGGCTGGAGTTCTCGTTCACGCAGTCGCCGGCCAGCATGAAGTCCGTGCTGCAGGCAGTCTGGCTGCTCACGGTGGCCATCGGCAACCTGATCGTGGTGCTCATTGTAGAGGGGAAATTCTTGGATGCACAGGTGAGGAACTCGATAGGAAGGAAGCAAAAACCAGTGTGCATTCCCTAGTCGATATTTTTCGCGCCTATTTTGCATAAAAAATATGCATGTACCTATGTATTGTAATGATGTATATGTTTTTTCAATAACTAGCCATATTGTGCGAGGTGATTTGGTAGGCCATACTAAACAACTTTTACTATCGGGTCAACTACGAAATCTCAAAAAATTTTTTGGCTGTTTCATACATTTCAGCCAATCAGACGTTGACGTTTTGTATGGGGACGCCAAATTTTTTTTTTATTTCAGAGTTAGTCTCATGTTAGTCCCATAAAAAAGTTGTTCAGTATGACTTACCTAATTACCTCCCACAATATGGCTAGCTATTGAAAAAACACCCTGTATATGAATGAATACATTACATGCATAATGTAGGAGTTTTTCCTTGTTACCCAACAATCCGTTTGTGTGCAGTGGAAGGAGTTCTTCCTGTTCGCGGGGCTGATGGTGCTGGACATCCTCATCTTCATGGCGATGGCCTTCCGCTACCGCTACGTGGAGCTGCGGTCCAGCTCCGAGAACCTGGCCGTCGAGGAGATCAAGATGCCTCCTAAAACCGACACGAACAAAAACGATAAAATCAACTGATAAATTGTTGTATAGATAACCTGTATTAATTTTATTATATAAATGTTTTGTTAACAATTTCATGTTTTGATTTGTCACCCCGAAGTTCAAGTTTAAATTGGCTTGTGTTGAGTAGAGACAAGATTTTTTAAAGATGTTCTAATGTTACTAAAGAGCTCTTCCTACCAGGCTAAATCAGAAAAAATGTAAGTAGATATTGTATTCTTATATGCTAGTATTGATATGGATAGTAGGTAGATAAGTAGCAGCCAAATTTAACAAAACTGAGTATATTTAGCAATAATTGATGGTAGCTGGTGCTATTTTACAGGTAAGTATTAGTCAAAACGTCCCGGTATTATATTTCCCGGTTATCGTGGGTCTTGAAAGTGAATGCACAGCACTCATTTCGAGTTGCTGCGTAATACCTAGGTAGGTACCTACCTCAAATATCTATGTTGAAAATTTCGGCCCCATCCTCTTTTATTTGCAGCTGCTAGTGCTATTGTCTTATTATAGATTGGACATTTAAAAAAATGCTGCAGTTTGGAATGAGAGGTGTGACTTCTGATTTCACGGCCATTGGGTAATTTTTTCTGTGTCAATAAGTAAGCCCACACCCCAATCACCTTATCGTCGATTAATAACTTTTATTGTAAAACTCGGTGTCTGCTTAAAATCTAAATTAGACAATATCGCAACCGGGGTTGTAATTTTTTTTTATCAGCACATTTACCTGGCAATGTACAAGTTGCAGAACATTCTCAAAAATTCAGTATCATTCTCGGAAATTTCCGGAAATTATTAACTCGTAAATGAGACAATCAGTTAAAATAATTGATAACCGCGGTGTCCAGGGGGGTAATTTTTGAGATTCGAGTGTTGGAATCTGACATTTAAAAACGCAGAATAAAACAAAGAAATTAAATTTTAAAAATAACAGCGATAGGAATTTGAAATCATTATTATTTAAACTATTAATTTGATGCGAAAATAATGGCGACAAACTTTAGTGTGCGATTACTTTGATTACTTTCCAACTTAATTTCTTTGAATCCAAGCGCTCGAAAGTCAAAAATTGCCCCCAGGGACTTCCTGAATAATTTTTACTGTTCGTAATTAGTGCTGAGAACATTCCGTATGGAAATGGTGCATTACTACATTTACCTTTAATATTGCTACATTTATAGTTAGGGACCTAAGTGGCTTACGGACTTTTTAAGCATACGGAAAATGCAGACAAATAAAATAAACGCTCTTCAGAAGCGGAACGTGGCTCGTTAAATGGCGTGAACACATTATACAATTGGTTTTGGGTAATTTGTGTGTTGTTCCCATCGAGGGGCGCCGGCCGCGACCCCCGCTGGTACGGATAAACTGGATCGCAAGGGGCTGCTCAAACTTTGCCAGACCGTTTTTTTTAGGTTTGTAAAAAGCTTCTGCAAATCGTTTATGCTTACAATGGTGTTTGTATATACAAATACATATCTACGGTAAAAGTTTAACTGAGTTGAAACCTAGCTTTATTAAACTATTTCGTAATACAAACGCGCATTGTATGTATACCTACTTAAATATATTGAGAAATTTAATTGTTTCTGTGTCCATTTTCCCATAGAGCTACAGTTTGAGAACCAGTGACATCAATTGAAATAAAAGGGGCTGCAGACGACTAGTTGATAATTGCGTATAATAAATGCTCAGAAACAACAAACAGACAAATACGGGTTAGGGTTGTATTCTTTACGCGGGTCGCGATCAACAGGCATTTAGTAGGTACCTACTTGTACACTGATTTGTGACTAGGGACCTAGCTTATTCTGCAAAGCCAGTGAATTGAAGGATATCAAATGTATTTCATATAGTTACCCGCATGTATTATGTTCATCACTATTGTGGTCTTGCAATTATTTATTCAATGCACGAAAGCAGGCAACAGAGAGTTTTGCCTGTGTTATTTTGTAAACAGGGCATTGGGTTCGCAAGTAGGTAAGTACACATATTCCATAATGTCAGAAGAATTTAAAATAATATTTTAAAACAGGTTAGTGAGAAAAGTTCAACATCCTTAAAATTACAACGTTCTAGCTTGTTATTACTCGAATTTCGAATGCGTACATTCTGCGAAACGACCCGCCACTTTAATGACAGTGTTTGAATGTAGTTCACGACACGGATTAATTAATTGTAGATAGAAAAAGTTTTTGCAAAGGAGTCGGTACATGTTCCGGGCACTTGGGCCGCGAGCGCGGCGCGTGGCGCGCGCGTGCCCGCCGGCCGCCGCACCCACGTGCGCTCTCCGAGGATAATCCCCACCAGACCATATGCAGACAAATAAATAAATTAACCAAATCCAACCGTGGAAGTTAAAACGCGGTTAGAAATGTTGGTTTAAGAATTTTTAAATTAAATTAAGACCCATGTGAAAGTTGATTCGGGAAATTTAAATATAAAAGAGATGTCAATCAAAGTCGGAAAACGGTGCATAATTATTTCATCAGGCTGGCTGATCTAACATCAAAGATATTTGTTTTCACGTCTAACCATAGAAGATTTTACAATAAATTGAAACAAAAAAAGAACCGACTTCACTTAGGATCCGCTATTCCAAGAGGAAGTGGCCGAGTTGCTGTAAAAAATAGTGAAATCACTATAGGTGTGCCTATAATAGTTGAAGAGCTCCCTCGACTTCTCCAGGATCCCATCATCAGATCGGGATTTGGTGAAAATGGGACCAACTGTGAAGTATACTCTTTCAAACAAAAAAAGAATTTTCCAAATCGGTCCAGCCGTCTTCGAATAATCGGTTAAGTAAATTATGAAAAAACTAAACGGAAATACGTACTTATTTCAGAACTTCTCCTAATCCCTAAAGTTGCCCCAGGGACTGATAAAATCAGAAGTAGGTACTAGCCGCGCCCTGCGGTTGGCATTCAAAGCAATTAAAAGGGTCGTGTCACTCGTGAACACAGTTGTGCACACATGCGTTCAACAAGGCACTCGGCGTGTATCACACGTAACGCCGACGCCGACAAGAGATCTCACGCGAAAACTATCAAACATATTCGCGCGGGGCGTGGTCGGCGTGCGCCGGCGGCGCGTGCCGGAGCACCCGTGACAAATCAATTACTAGCCCGACTTGCACAGCTTCCAAAATTACCTACAAATTACAACTCGAAATTGGCTGATAATTAATAGGTACAGTAAGTTTAGGCCCCGTTGGCCCCAGCATTTATCGCATGGAAAGTTTTTAGTTGCACATTGCAATTCATGGAGGTCAACTTTTTGTTTATATTGGCTAAAGTTCTAAACTAATGGCTCTATGACCTATTGACCTCATGACGCCTATTTTTAAATGTATTTTTTCGTATTATATTTAAAAAAATTAGGTAAGTAGTTCCTGTGCTATTTCATTAAGCATTATTACAATGAACCTACAATAGTCCTAAGCCGTGCTACAACTTTACCTACGATACGATGCATAACTTTGCCTGGGCTTGAAAAACATGATTTTCTTCACCAAACAGCTATGTATTTATGTCTTATTATTTCTGAGATGAGAGAAAGGCGGCGATCTCAGGAATAAGATATAAATAGTTGTTTGGTGCTTGGTGCAGAAAACAATGTTTTTCAAGCCAGGCAAAGTTGTGCATCGTAGAAAACGTTGGAGCACGTGACGGTAAGTCCGCCATTTTGAAACATTTACAAAAACAGTCGACGGTTTCTAAACTCTCGCGCTTTATGGTTTTATAAATGGGAATCCGTTGCTTGATATCCTCCACATGTATTGTGATGGTTGTACAGACTGTCCTAGGTACTAGTTGTTGTAGCCGTTGTAGGGGTAAGTACGCGGGGAGTCGTCATCACTCGTCCAGTCGTTCCACTGGTCAAGATCTCGGCTTGGTCCGCAATATCTGCCGGTTGTTTTCCAATTTGACGGCAGGGTCAGCTGGAGTTTGTCTTTCTAGGTCTATGAGATCATCCTGTTTAGGGTCTGTGGCTTTTTGGAGCTTGAGTTGCTTAAATCTTGTCCGCCTTTTTTAAGGCATATTGGAAACATTTTCTATTCATTGAAACACGCTATATGATTTAGTATATATCCATTGCAATTTGTAGAGAAAGGGCTATTTATTTCAAGCTTATCTTACAATTTATATGTTAGGCTCACTTTATTTTTGCGTCAAATACATCTGAATATCTCATACATATCATAAGTTATATTTATTACGAGTATTACCGCGTATAAATCAGTTTTTTCGCGAACTACCGAAAAACGACTGCACAGAATTTCAAGCAAAGCAAAGTTGTATAGTAACAGTTTATGCCTACCCCGGAGCAATATCTAAAGTGAGTAGTCTTTCCTCCAAAGCGGGTGTCGTGACGGGAACAGCTACCTATAATTTCACAGGCCTTAGGGTAGACAGACTTGTTTGTTAAATAAGTTATGTAATCAGGCGTTACTTTGATGAAGTCCATATTATTGAGACTTGTTTGTTGTAAGTTGTAACAAAGTAAGGTTTAGTTTAGACCTCTAAAGCGTGTTTTCCTAACAGAAGCATCATTGAAGTGGAAGACTCTTGGAGTGTGTTTTATGGCAGCTGTCAGGAGCAGGCCTGAGCCCACCAATAGGAGGGAACGTTGGCCATCGATCCGACGGACCCCTCCCACACCGTTGTATTTTCAGCCGTAAAAAGGGAGCAACTAAACTTTTCCAAAAAGTATATACATATGTATGTATATATGTTTATATCACTTCAGTCAGTCAGTCTATCAGTTGAACATTACTACAACAGTAAAATAAGTAGATTTGGATATTTATGTAAAAACAGGCCTCTGAGTTCATAATGAGGGTGGAAAATACGTAATACTTCACGAGGTTCGAGACATCTCAAGCAATATTCGAAACGAATGAAGAATGATATTCCCTTACGTGCATCAAACAAAACTCTATTCATACAAATGTTTCCCTCGCTAGGGTCGCAAAATTTAAATTTTTAAACTGTCTTATGTGGGTAGGTGAAGGTATCAGTAATCCGGGAAATTATCAACATCAATGAAAAATCATTGACAACCCTCTGCTCCACAGTCGGTAAAGACCCCGCCCCTTCTGTTGTAGACAGCGACACCCACTGTGGCGCGCGCCGCCCCTCTGTTCTCAACCAAAATTAAAACTTTGCACACGGGAGTAAGGCCTCAGATGCTTTCAGCAGATTTGCTCCCCTTATTTGTCGGGTAAAGATGACGGTCACCCCTGGTTCTATAAAATTAATAGAGTCGAATCGCAAAGGCTCATTCCGTTTACACTGTCCGGGGAAATATTATTGTGCTCGTCCCTGATCAGTGGCGTTTTCATTTTGTGTTGCTCGCCATAAGGGAGGTATGTCAGGAGCCAGGACACAGATTGCAGATTCGTCAACTTCACCGCCCTTAAGGTAAATTGCTAATACACATTTTTACTTGCTCATTTTTATGTTGTTACTTATATCATCTAGTGTTAAATAATTTAGTTTTTAATACACTCATTTTTATATCAATAAGTATGTAGATACATTTCCTGATAGCGCATGTTCTATATAAGTAGATAGGGTGTTATTTGTACTCCCATTCAGGAGCGCTCCGGAAGTGTTATAAAAGTGCCAATAACATGTTCTTATTCCCCATCAAGTTTCGGTTTACTCTGTCATACAAAATGCATGGAAAATAGCAACAATATAGGAAGAGACAACCTCGAACACTTTTTTGTACACAGCTCTACCACTGGAAATGCTTGTTTGCAATTTTATTTAAAGTTTTGTTTTTATTTCTAATTTCTAATAACTGTTAACTATTCAACGTACAATGCTGTTTTAGTGGCATAGAGAAAGATAATTTATCACAGAAGTTTTTTAATTCTGTTATCGTGTGTGCGACTTCATGTCCCGTAGTTAGAAAAGTCTAATAAAGTGTTTTTTTCTGACTATTTTGCGTTTAAAATACCAGAATGTACTTTGCCTGGCTTGAAAAACATATTTTTCTTCACCAACGAGCTATTTATATCTTATCCCTGAGATGGCCGCCTTTCTCCCATAAGGAATAAGATATAAATATCTGTTTAGCGAAAAAAAAACATGTTTTTCAAGCCAGGCAAAGTTGAACATCGTAAGCAAAGTTGTAGCAGTTGACGGTATACATAGTAAATCAGCTGCTGGCATACGGTCGGTCTAACTAGTTGCATTTGTTTTTGACTAACTTTTGAACTGTGGTCAGCGACAGTCGGCGGGTGGAGTACGCCGGCATGAAGTTCTCATACGCGGACGGCTCGGACGACGAGACTCCGCTGAACGCCGAGCTGCCGTCGTGCGTGTACGCCGCGGCCCGCAGCCGCCTGCAGCTGCCGCTGGCGGCCTACGTGCACCAGCACACCAGGCAGCTGCACTCTGGTGAGTTCTCCTGCCGACTCGCTGCGTTCTGAAATTGATTAGTCATATGCATACAAGGTCATAGAATCTCAAGCAATAAATAGTTGATGAACGCTATTTTTATAGGGAACGCTGTCTATTCTTTGACAACCTGTTGCTGTAATCTCATGTTTCTTTTGTTGGTTATTTAAGAGATGATGGACCGTAAGGCATGAAATAATTGTAAATGGTTTGCATCTGTCTTATAACTTTATAAGTGTTAAATAAATCTAGTCTTCATACTTGGTTTTTTTTCTGACAATTTATTTAATTCGAAAACGCCGATTGCCTTGTACGTTTACCTACAACATACCCCCGTTGTTAGTTGACTGTTAATGTTATTGGACAGAAGTCCTGCTGGAGGCGTCCACGGAGCCCGAGTACCAGTGCGGCGGCTCCCCGTACCGCGTGCAGCGCGCCGCCGCGAACGTCCGCGAGCGCCGACGGATGCTGAGGTCCGGCCCCAATGGGTACCCTTTTATTTGCACATTCTGTTTTCGTGCTTTTTAATTTACACCAGGCCAGCCTAAGTAACGCCCGAATACTCCAACGTTCTTTAATTGTTATACATAATCTGTAAATAAGTATTGGATACGGAAATTATTTAAGTTGCAAGGGCGGTAAGGCGTGCGAATTTCAATCCTAACGTTGCGGGTCGAACCGCTTTGTAATACCTATCACCGAGCTCTTGGAACTTATGTGCCTTCCTACAGACAAAATATCATTTGGTATTAAGTATTTAGGTACTAGTCGCTTTTCTGTGAAGGAAAACATCTCGAGGAAACCAACTTTCTGGATTAGAAGGTCAGATAGTTAGCAACGCAACACTAGTAAGAAGATGAAAAGAAAGACTGTAAATGGTGCAATACTCGTAAGACCCTTACTATTTACTCACGTTACACTGTACCTTGCATTTTCCCTGCCCATACCCTAGTAAAGAAAATGTAAGTTTCCCGTCGTCTTTATTTATGTGTTGTACGTGTGAATGTTGCTAAAATGTGCGTGTGACGTTGTGTCTTTAGCAGTATAAACTCGGCGTTCGACGAACTGCGTGTGCATGTGCCGACGTTCCCCTACGAGAAGCGGCTCAGCAAGATCGACACCCTGCGCCTCGCCATCGCGTACATCGCTCTACTCAGGGAGGTCAGTCTTAAACCACATCTACGATAGTCAAACCACGTCGCGTACTATGCATAAATTTCGTAAGGGACATTGCGTGGAGAGCCGAGGTAAAGGACTTTGTATGAAAAATTACATTAATTGTGTAAATGATAGCAGATTCCAACATTCGCCGCAGTAAAGTCTATGTAGAACTAACGTTCTCGGACCTTAATCTATATTCTAAGACATTAGTAGTTAATAGACACAATAAAGCATGATATTACGAACTTATGTAGGAACTATTGAGCTCGCTACGCTCGTAGCGCTACCCCGAAGTTCGTAACGTCCGTGTCGCGTCGCCCGTCGGCGTTCGATGCGCAAAGGTCCTGTAAATTTAAATTGCATTGTAAGATTCCTGTCGTGCTCCAGAGTTCTCCACGGTTGATTTTTTCACTATAATGGATATCTGTTTCCAATTTGTGGTTTTTCCACTTACTCGTAATAAAAAAGTAAAATAAAATTAAAGTTAATTGTAAGGTTTTTGAGATGAGATATTTGAATATTACTAAAGTACGTACTCTCAGACCATTTGGAAATGGTCGGAGAGTACGTACGTACTTTAGTGGTCTAGATGTCCTCATCTTAGTCATCTTAAATATTGAAATATTATACCGCGGCCTAAGATTTTAATTTTATTCTTCAGAGATGAAGCAGCTCGTATTGAGTGTGTACTTTATTATAATTCATAAGTAAGTCTTCTTTTTAGGTCTTGGACGCAGATTATGATCCACTAACATACGTTGAGAAATGTTTAAGAGGAGAAATCAAAGCAGACAGAGCTCATTGGAATACAAGTGGTAAGTTTTTAATTACGACTAGGTAACATCTGTTTAAAATTAAGGTATAAATTTTTATTAACAGACAAATTAGAGTTCAATCTTTTATTTTCTTCTGGGTTATTACAAACTAATCTAATTTAGTTGCGCAATTTTATTTTTATCAATTGACCGCAAATAGAAGGGTAATGTATGACTGTATGCATACGTAACTAAATTATATATAATTATGTTCAGACCTAACGGCCCGACTGTCGTGGATCAACTGGGAGAATCTGGGCGTCAACCCGCAGCGTCGCAGTGTGCTCACGTCCCTAGCTCTGGGTTCGGACAACATGCAGTACTCGCATAACTGAGTCGGTTGCCACTCAAGAGGCAGTCGACTGTGCGTCTAGCGCAGCGTTCATGGCAAACAAATGAAAAACGTATGAAAGTGGCCTCAGTGCACGCTGCTCAACTTAGGAAGCGCGCCCAACGCTATTGTGCCGCCGAAAGTTTGCCACTGAAAACTGTACGCCGTTGCTATCAGCCGATGACATTAAAGGCTGTGGACAGCCAAGTATTAGCTTTTAATTGGGATATCTACAGCCAATCAGTGGCAATAGAACATGATATCAATCAACCAATAGCTAGTTAGGTACTACACTGTTCTCAAAGTAGGTACCTATGCTCTGTAGATCCCTAAGGCTCTGTGCGTTGTCAAAATTAGCAAAACAAAAGTCGGGGTTCATATTATTTCGACGCTGAAAGATTTATTTATTTACAATAATTTATTTTTGGCCATTTTAGTAATGCGAGGTCACGTAGGTATGTGGCGTCGTCAAAGATATATATATATATATATTTATGTTTACAGTTTTGCCTCTTACCTTACTAGACTGTGAACATATCTTTGGCGTCGACAGTACATATATTCATCTACAAACCTAACGTAGGTAATGTATTTAATACAATATTAACATAAATAAAGATTTTAGTTTTCTTGGAAGAAACTTCGACTATGTCAAGAGTTAACTAATGACAGTAATGACAATGTGTGGAATAGCTTGTCCAACGACTACGGGCCGCAATTATCATAGATATAGGAATCATATAAATATGAAGAACCTATGAATCCATTATGAATCATATATTATTATTACACAATCATAGGATCTTCATATCTATATGATTCCTATACCTATGAACCTAATACAGTTAGTTCTATGTTGGTGGTATACCAGTGTAGTCGCCATCAAATATATATGAGCGGCCACGGTACTCAAAAATATCTGAACAAGCACCTTATTGCCTTGATAATAAAGGTGTTGTTCAGATATTTGTGACCACCTTGGCCGCTCCGATATATCTGATGGCGACTGTACCTATACCTACATCATATGTAATAGACGTATATAATATATGTATCATGTCACCTGCATGTTAGTAGATTATGTAAGTTATCATCTAAATTACGGAAGTAGGTATCTAACTTGCGCAGTCTCCTAAAAGTAGTTGTTATATGTATGTATTTAGATAGGTACTTACTACTTACGTAGTTCAAGATTAAAATTAAAATTATATGCAGCAAAGTTAAGTAAGCATGTGTAAAACACTTATAACGGCACAAGACTAGGTTACCTATTCACAGATGAAACACCTCCTGTCAGTAGATAAATTAGCACTAACAAATAGACATATGCGTGCCAAAGCGATAAGAATATCTAATAGGTATTTGAACCTACACATGTAGCATTGTAATTTGTAATATGTGTCACTATAACGTCTACCTATACTTTTGTACATTTGTAGAATTGTATGTTAAATATAAGTTAAGAATAAGAACAACTTTGTTACTGGTATGTGCATTTAACTAATTAGAATATTGGGACAATTTGAGCCTCGGGATGACAATGCACAATGCTTTATAGGTCATAGCCTTCATAATTATTTGAAAACGTGATCATTTTCAAAGTGGCCGAATATTCCAACGGTTAACTAAATTACACCAGCTACGGCCCTTAACCCTTTACAAGGTAAACCAATGTTTGATAAATGATCAGTGGTGAGACAGTGCAATATTAATTTATAAAGTTATAGATCGTAAACATGTACAGTCAGTATGTAAATATTTATTTAAAAATATATAGGTATAGTTAAACTATCGTTGGTAGTTTTATTTCGCCCTTGACTACGAGTAGGTACAATACTACAATACCTACCAACAAATAATCGGATCACAATGTTAAATATGTGACGTTCCGCGAGTAAAAGGTACCTTATGGTTGGCGCTTACTCTATTGCTAACGACGCTCCAATACCAATGCGATTAGAATGACCAGACGTCTGGAACTTTCCTGATATGTCAGGAATTTTAGACATATGTCAGGAATGCGGCCGGAAAAGGGAAATGTCAGGAATTTTCGACAAATAGACAAAACAATAAAATTGTATACACTGTAAACTATTATTTGAATAAAAAAAGAATCGTTATGTAAAAATTTCGTTTTACGAGCATAGCACTTTTGACAAATTTTAAAAATAAACACTTAGAATTGTGATCCGCTCTTATTCGCATTTACCTATACAAAAGGTTAACTATCTAGTATCTAAGCGTTAAAATGTACTAGTAAATAATAAATATCAGCAGTTTCTCATTGAAAAGCAGTAACTTTGCATTTATTAATCAAGAATTGACATCATCAGCTTGTATTGTAACGTACCAATAATTAAAAATTAAATAGTTCCTCAGGATGAGCTGTACTGACTTTTTAGGTTTTTAGTTTTCAAACAAACGTTAATTAGTTCTTGGGCAATAGAGCCTATCTACTACTACTTACATGTAATTATTTCTTTGGAAAAGGCTAATTTTGTGCAAGGCGCTTACCTACGTTATAGGTTACGTATACTGACCTATAATTTGCCAGAAATTCGTAGTACATAGGTAGGTAAGTATTGCATCCCTTTTGTAGAAGAAACAAGAGCGGAGCGGAACGACATCTGGCTAGTATCGATCTGAGTGAAGTGCTGCGTTGCCACCCTATTAAATAGTATAAGAGCCCATGACACTGAACCTAGTTCGATAAGTCTCCTAGATAATATACATACAATTAGTCACGTCTTTAATAGGGTACTTTCCAGTAGATAAACTTATTTGCTGTGTTGGTGTTGCATTCGTAAAATCAAAATTTCAAAAATCCAGGTGTATATGTGTCTGCGCTTTAAATGATTTTATAATGGGTAAAACTTTTATAAAGGAGATGTATTCATCATATAGTATTGTGACGAAAAAGTAGCTAATTTGACTTCATAGAAAAGTAGCCAATTGGGGAATACGAAATGCCGGTGCTGCAATACAAACCCGCCTGTCGTTTACCTTAAGTTTTTGTAATTGTTCTGTCTTGATTCCATGTATCGAGGTGTGCATGTGCAATAAAGAGTACAGTCCGTGAGCTCTCAGAAGAACCTTCGAGTTTTAGAAAGAGACGTCGGGTATCAATCAACCGTGACTCATGAAAAAGCAGAACAGCAATATTATCTTCGTGTGTCATCGCCGATCCCCGAAGGTTCTTCTAAAAGCTCACAGACTGTATTTTATTAAAGGTAAGACAATAAACTCTCTTTTCTAGATGATATCTATATTTACTATTATACCCTAAAAATTATACAAAAAATAAATAAGAATAATAATTCAAAATTTGTCAAATCATTTCAAATAGATAATTGCGTTGTAGTATGTTATACCATCGGTTCACAAGATAAACTTTTTACTTTTTTTAGGGTTCCGTACCTCAAAAGGAAAAAAAACCGGCCAAGTCCTCAGGTCTATAATACCTTTCTGCTGTAGCAAAACGAAACTTTCATGTCCACGCAATCATAAGAAATAGCAATTGTTATAGGTTTGTACGGAACCCTCGGTGCGCGAGTCCGACTCGCACTTGGCCGGTTTTTTACGCTTTAAGATAATACTACAATTATTAATTAAGTAGATAACTGATAAGTGTGGCAACTGTGGAAGCGTATCTACCAAGGAACTGAGGGAATGCATTTAAATACTGTATACAGAGGTAACATCGGAACTGTAAAATAGACTTTCAAATATCTAACCATAACTCTCACCGTCTTTCAAAATAATACAGTTAGCAGCCAGTGGCGGCGGGTCAAAAAATTTCTTCAGTGAACCCTCTGACCGCCAAAGACGTTAAATCCGCGCACGGAAAGTCGTGTTCTCAGCGCCAGGACGGGACGTGATATTACATCCAAAATACAGTCGGTTTGACTGAGGGCACGATTTTTCCGTCCGATGCTTGGCGTTCAAAAGGTTAAACCTTTAAAGGTTATCCTAAAATAGTAAAATAACTATATAAAAATGACACTATTAAGTATTATTAATAACATTAGAAGATTAACTAAACTAACTTAAGCATATAAGAAATAAATAAAAAAATACTAACATTATATGATGTTAGTATTTTTTAAATAGCTAATATTTATGTAGATCTGGCGCAGAAAGCATTACTTATATCATATAAGTAATGCTTTCTGCGCCAGATCTACATAAATATTAGCTATTTAAAAATCTAATGACTGTGTTATACTCCACTTTTATGCTTAACTACTACGAATATCATAAACAATGTCAGTTTTTCAGTCAGAATACCAGCCAGAGAATCTAACTAGTCTAATTAAACAACAGAATACAGTGTACTGATTTAAACTCACGCGATTTTCACTCATTATTTTGACAAATACGGGACTTAATCGCTTACACTTACTTTTGTAATTTTCCTGACGTTTCGAGCGTGTCGTAAAGCTCGTGGTCGCAGGCAGACTGGCGAGGAACCGTATCAGCATCTCCTAGCCGCGCGGGGTTTTTTTACATTTATTAGGGAAACCAAACGCACATTAGCGGATAGGGTCAAGGAACATATCACAGCAGTCAAAAATCGGCAAGTAAACAAGTCTGCGGTGGCCGAACATTTGTTAGAATCTGGACCAAACCACTGGATTGAGCTCCATAATCCAAAAGTCCTCTCCACGGAACGTCGTCGCGTCGTTATAGCAGTAAACTACGAGAAGCTATTGAAATTAGGAAGTATAAAGATTTCAACCAGAACGAGGTACAGGGGAATTCTTCTTCGTGGAATCCAGTGATCAGCAAATGTAAGCGTGGAAAAACGTGCATTTCCAAACCATCGGATGTTGTGAGTGTTGTGTGTAGGCAAAGTGACAACCCTAGCGTAAATGTGAATAATCAAGACCAAGTGCGGGTAGTTCGAAAAACCCGCGTGGCTAGGAGATGCTGAGACGATTCCTCGCCAGGCTGCCTGCGACAACGAGTGTTACGACACGCTCGAAACGTCAGAAAAATTATAAAAGTGTACGCGATTAAGTCCGTGTTTGTCAAAATAACAGAGTACAGATTCATCACGGTATTGCACCAGGTATAATCATACTATGAATATGTACATAATATCTGCTGTCAAAAAAATTCCGCCGCCGTTAACGAAGAACAAATATTCTGCCGCCCCGAAATAAGCATCATCCTTGCATCCAGTCGCTACGTCACTGCCAACTATCTGTTCATATCTTTTTTTCTGGTTTAGATTTCCTTTTGTAAGGTTGTGGTGCCATTTAAATTCGGAAAACAGATTATTAGATTTATCTCTGTAATATGTTATCATACTATATTTTGAAGAAAACGAAAATAAATACTGCAAAATAAATGTAAAAGGAATAAATGCACATTTACGCCTAAGTCTACACATACGCCTTTCAAGGCCAGTCTTCTGCTGTATCGTGTACCGTGTGCCACGTGAGCCCCGAGCCCGCGGGCGCGTGCCGCGACGGCAGCAGCACGTGCCGCGCGAACGTCCTGCCCTGCGTCAGCCCGAGAAACAACTTCCAATTCTTCCTCCTCCCAAAGTCATAAGGATTCCTAAACGAATCGCCCTGAGTTTTTCTGAAACACGCGTTAATATGAGCTTCCACGCTCGTTTCACCCCTGGCTATGTTCTTGCCGTGCATGATAGTTAATGTTCCTAATGCGAATAATACTGATACACAGGTAAAGGCCATGAATATGACAGCTTTCCGCTTCCAGGGGTGTGCGGCGATGCGCTGCGTCTCGGTGACGGGCGGCACGGGCAGCTCGTGCTCGCGGGGAGAGTTGATGGAATCGTACTCGACTATCACCTTCACTGGAACCAGCACTCCACTTTTGTTCATGCGGACCGGGTGCCCGATCAGATCGGGGTCGTCGTGTGGAATGATTCCGCCTGCAAAGATAAAGTTTCCAATATTACTAATCAAGATGCAAAAGCTTAAGTGATATTTCTCTGCTCTTCTTATAAGCGAACGAATTAACACATGCTGAAGGTAGCACTTTTTAAAATGAAAAGTAACTAAGCCAGTAAACTCCGACAGACTTGAGCACACGAATATACTTCGACTTATAACACTTTTTTCCACGTTAGAGTTTAATGAGACGAGAGAGGCCAGAATTGGTTTCTACAACAAATCTTACCAGTGTCATTCACCCACAGGACTTGGTATCCTACATCGAAGCCAGCAAGGATGACGAACGCGACGCCCGCGACCATGTAGGCCATGTACAGGTAGAAGTGGCGCGCGTTGTAGTAGCCCACGCAGTTGTTCAGCCACGGGCAGTGGTGGTCCATGGCCAGCACGCAGCGGTCGCACACCGAGCAGTGGTGCGTGCGCGGCGGCTTCGGGGATATACACTTCTTGCAAATGCTGGCAGCTTCAGCTATCATTGATCCCTGGACAAGAGGCGTGTGTAATAATCACACGAGAAACATAAAATAATAATGTACTTAATCTTTGGCTATGGCTACCATGGCTGACCGATTTCTCTGAGTTGCTTAATTAAAGGATAGCAATAAGACCTCCTTTTAAGGGATAAGTCTGCCTTTTGTACACAACTACTGTAGTTTTTGTTGGCCATTAAGTGTGTAATAAAGTTTTACTAGTACTATTACTAAAACATGGAGAAAGAAACTAAAGCAAATTAAGCCCTGAATAAAATTTGATGAAATAGCCCAATGACAAATTGTAAACTATAGTCATGTTGAAACAAAAAAAATATTTTGAAGCCGTATTTCACTGCGGACGCAATATGTGAATATAATATACCAGGCAGCACCTGCTCAGCACATTCAAGTCTTAAGACAAATGTTCGTACCGGCCGAAACATTTCCACTAACAGTAACTAAAAAAACTCGAGTTTATTTTTATGTGTCTAATTCATATGGATCTATCATCCCACTGTCTACTAATTTGTGCATCAACCGATGATAAATCAAACTCGTTTATGGCTCTTTTGCCTCGTTTCTTTCACCTATGCCCCAGCATTTAATATTTTTAGTACATCCGGAACCAAAAATCCAAGTGCAGCCAACCATTCTCAACCATTTAAGTGACACCTTTCCTGCTGAAACTTGTCTTAATATTTTCAGACTTCATTATAAGATTTCATTATAACTTACATGAGGGGGATATCCTGGAGAAGTAGCCACACCCATATAGTAATGGAAAACGATATTGAGCAAAAGCCAGTTGCCGAATATGACCAGGAACACAGTAGTGTATGGACACCTGAGCCACCAGTATGGAAGCCCGACCCAGTAAGCTATGGCCACTACTGCAGCTGTCAATACTGTTACACAGAACACAAACACCTGGAAATAACATTATCACATTTAAAAACAAATTGTGGGATTTGTGGCCTGATAATAGGAAAGGCCACTGTTAAAGTTACATTTCCAACAGAGATCCTTAAAAAGCTGAATTTGTGTGGTTATGTAATTATTATATATTTTCGTGACGATGGCTCTATGTTTTCTCTTAAATTGCTCCTAAATAGAAATGCAGCGGTTACTGGAGTATGTTATAATGCTGTAGATTAATGCCATAAGGAAGATTTTTGCAGAAGAAAAGCTTTTTGACTACATACTGTCATAATGTTTAGTACATAGTTAATGACCATTCACCTTATCCGTCTTTATGCCCTTTTATGGCCCTTATTGAAGTAGGAACTCATTAAAAGTATAGACTTAGGCCATCGAGAATTATAGATTAGAAAAACAAAAAAAACTACATAAGTACTTACCTTTCCCAGATACTTAGCGAAATTGTCAACAAACCAAAATATAGGTTCCAATAAAAAGTCTACAGCATAGCTCTGGCTCATGTGTTCATTGTAAGTGATAGAACGAGCTGTCAATACCAACTGAGAGTGTTTCCAAGCTATGTAATCTCTGTAATAGTAAATAAAAGCAATTATAAATTTTACATTTTCATGGTCCCTGGAAGCTCATAAAGTAGTCCATGTATTTATAAAAAGCACACTCGTGGTTGCCTTTATTCATTGTAGCTTTACTTCCAAACTTATTTCTTTATATTCGTATTTTTGATAGATTAATTATGAATATTTTAGAATAAGGTGCAATCGTATGTACGCCTGAAAAGGTAGAATTTGGAGACACTAATAAGAATAGCAATTATAACTGCTAATGTAACCCAATTTCCACATACACGAATAAATCATTTCATTTCATTTCATTTCAACAGTTAATTGTTCCTGCCAGAATATTATTTTAAGTTCACTGAAAGGTTTGAGAACCACTGAAATTACTACAAAAAGGACCATACACCAAGTTTATTATGAGTTGGATAGACACAGACATCTGTTAGAAATCGTAGTCTAATAAACTGAATTGGTAAAAACATACAATAATACGCAACTTTTATTTCTTTAAGGTGAATTCTTGTTTAAAGCAGATGAGATGATATGAATAAAATATCAAAACAAAAGTAAGAAACAAAATACCTTAGTCTGGGGCAGACTTCTCGCCACTTCAGCCTCCATTTTATGACTGCCATAATTTTATACCAGAGCCTAAAACTAACAATAACTCATAATCTTTCTTATAATTTCTGTTAAGTAAAAAATGTAAGAAGTTACTTGAGAGTAAATAAAAACTATATTTTCCTACCGGTTTTTCTATGCAAGTACTTATTATTACACAGGATTTGAATTTAAAGTCTTGTCAGACGCAATCATAGTGAGGTTTTATTATATTTCCTACGAGGAAAATCCTAATAAATATTTACACTTGCTGCAATGAAACTGAAAATATACTTAACAAAACTGGCAAAACTGCAGCATGATTGACGTTTAAACGTCATCGATGTTACGTCAATCATTTGTTTATGGTTAGGTTAATGGGGTCTACTCACGGTGCTCACGTCTAGATTTGGCGTCAACACGACGTCGTGACAATTCAAGGTCAAACATCTCAACTTAAAAACCTCAATCAGCGATATGCGTACCGTGATATAGGAAATAAAGTCTCTCTTCCGGACATTCATATTTATTTAATAAATAACAGCATTCCCTTATCGTGATTGCTGACATATCTTGAGTTTTTGCCCATGAGCTACTTAGGTACTAAAACATCCATGGACTAAGAGCTAGTCACGTCAGATACGTTAAAGCATTAAACCTGTCTAGTTACGATTTCTTTGCCATCCTTATTGCGAGATTCGGGCATCTGACATTTTTATTGGGTAGAGATCAGAGTGATAGACCAACAAAGTTTTTCAGTTGAAAAAAATACCAGAATACATAGATAAAAACTGCGAAAATGTAGTTATTTATAGAGAAAATAGCCTATATTTAAATGGCTCCTCTACATGATGGCCCATCATAGGGACGCAGCTATACGTTAGAGGGAGCTAACGATATTGCGATCTCGTTCCGTCGTATAACATTAAAACAAAATACATTGTGTATTATTGCGGAAACCAAAACAGTAGGCGACTACCTATAAATTGCATTGGATATCATTTGGCACTACTTCCCCCAACAGCAACTTCTGGCTATGATATATTCCAGGTAATTTAAAAAAATGAACTCAAGTTTTAAACACAAAACTTCCGTCAGAATCAGACATATTAAATAAATAAACACGGGTTACTCACGTCTTTTAAGTCGAATATTATAATAAGTAATATTGTTTATTTAAAATGAACTCAAGGTTTGTTTTCTTCAAGTTATTTGTATTCTTTGACCTCCACCACTTTACAGCTGCCACATATCCGGATTTAAAAATAACCATAGCATTAGCAAACTGACTAGATGGGTTTCATTGCTCTCATTATTTTGTAATATCTGACGTGGCCAGCTCTCCGTCTACCAACAAAGGGACGAATCAAATTTTTCCCAGAAGGTAGTCAAAGTCAGAAGTTCAAAATGGTCTTGACGAGCTTGTCTTGTTTCAGCTTATTTTTTAGCTTAGCTACTTCTGCTGCTGACTACAAAACCGTCAGAAAATCACATCGGAATATCTATTTCGACTGCGCTGGTATCTTATTCAATCTCGCAGTCGAAGAGACCTTAGAGACCACTACCGCAGCACGGCTAGCACATCTCACGTTGTTGCGGGACTCCAATTTCAAGCGCGACTCGAAATATGAAGTGACAGGCGACAACGTAAGATATGATATGCTAGCCCGCCAGGTTCTTGGAGGCAGATGCTCATTAAATGGACACTAACACGCTATTTATTTATTTAAAAAAATTGCGCCTGCATAGACTCAGTAACTGAACTGACTCGAACTGTTTTTGTGGTAGTTAATGAACATATATAATGAATGAGTAGGTCTTGCGAAAAAGCTCTTTGATACTGTCTTATTAAATAGCGCTCTTAATACAATAGGCGACATATGTGTCCGCGACATGCGTCGCAAGCAAGCGACATAGGGTGAAATGGTGCCACATTGCTTGACTTCGCAACAGCGACTTTCGGTGAATTGGTGCGGCGTTGCCAGGCTTAAAATATAATTAAAATTTAATACAATATTCTCAACGACTTCGCCAGACGTCTAATTATTTATACAGACTGGCGTGGCGTGATGTTGCCTGATATGTCGCGCGAAATCGCTCGACTTTACTTGGCATGTCTCCCTGTAAATCCCTGGCATGAAACTTGGGCGATGTTCAGCGATTAATAAATAAAAGGCAGCACGAGGCCCGTTACATAAACGTACTTTTTATTCAGTTTTCAGTGCTGTTAACAGCGTACATTGAACATTTAAATTCCGTTATCGCCCGGTCTGTAGCTCGACTTTACAAAGAGCGATAGAGGTAGGTAACGAAATTTAGATTATGGGTGTCGGCGATAGCCCCTCTGTGTCATGGTAAGGACCGGCCACACGCTGCATTAAACAATTGAAACATGTCTTCGATCCCTACCACACCAGTCACCAGTTGCAAGTTACACAAAACATAAGAAGATAAATCTAAACAAAACAAAAAACAGTGCTTACAATGAGGATAAACGGTATAAGCAACGCGTAGGATAGCTTTGTAATTGCTCTGCAATTGGATATGTCAAATGCATGACACTCCAGTGTCTAACCCCCTTATTCATAACGTCTCTCAGGTCTCAATTAGTTATAATTGTTTTGTCCTTATCTGTCACTTTGACAGTTATATTTGTTAGAAACAGACAGAACTCACAGAACATAAATTAACCAATTGAGGCCTTATTTATCAATAACGCCAAAAGACATTTATGAATAACGCGGTAAGCGTATATAATAAGGGATTAAAAAATGGTCAGATTTTTTTAATCTGTGGCTCTTTATCCTCATTTTACTTATATACATGTCAGACAAAACAGTGTAAGTATTCGCTAAGCATTCATGGTGCAGCCAGTTTTACATGTTTATTGTTTTTGTATGGTAATTGTTACCACCACTATTAGATGATGCGAATTTATGAAACAACACACAGTAATGTACAGATTGCGATTAATTAACTCGGCACACTAAAAGCGGTTTGGAACATGTCCTCACAGCGTCATATTCAGGTTAAGCAACACACAAGAATAGGCTGCTACCTCATCAAATGTGACCGAGATTATACGCGCATTTATTGTTTTCGCTCCCTGGTATGCTTATGAAGTTATGACCTTTTGTTACAATTATAAACTATACGAAAGCTGTTCAGGAAACAACTTTACAATTTAAAAGGCATACACCGCATCGTTTTGTTGCTTAATATTTTATAACTTCGACACAATAGTTCAACTTAAAAAAATATGAATGAGCACATCCATGCCTCTTCATTTCTAATAAAATAAAATACACTTTTTAGACATCAAGGACAGCTACTGAAATACTTATTACATAGTAAAAACGTGAAAAATACACTTACGAGACAGTTAAGAAGTCATAGAAAAGGGTTCACATTTAAAATGTCGTCTTATCGACATAATCATCACAGCGATTAATCAGCTTTGTTGAACTCCTAGTATCCTACGAGTACTAATCATTAAATTAACCCCTAAACAATCTAATCATGTTCCGAAATTAGCTACAGAAAGATCTGTTGAGCATTGAGATCAAAGGTGCCTTTTAACAAACATGTTGCAACCAGGTTTTTACCGATACTTCTTGATATATATCTGTTAAAACAAATTGCATTGTTTTGTATGTGATATGTATTATGATTTATACTTTGGAAATAACAACCTCATATGTATTTAACAATGTAAAACCACTTGATATTATTACAAACTAAACTATGACAGGTCGTGAATTTACTATTATTAAAAGAAGAAAAATATATTATATTCCAGCTTATTATCTCCTGGTTAACGAACGGCGAAACCATGTGTGTATCGACAAAAACCGGATTAAGGCAAAAACTGTTCAGCAGTCAGGTACTATGTTTTTCTGCAGATAATATCAGGATCATATGCACTGTTAGAGAAATTCAACTATCGAGTCCAGCCCGAAAATCAGTGGTCTGGCGCTTTAGCGCGGTAAATACTACAATCGATACAATACACACACTATCCCTATAACCGCTAATAGACATCACTTTTATATTAATCTTACTAGGGCTTCCTTTTTTTTTCAAGTAACACGAGATGTAATGCATTTAAGTAATTGCCATAGTTTTTAATTGCATATTTTGTGTATCGACAATACATAGGGGGCATATTCGCTTGCGGCTAGGTATACTATGCGCCCACTCAATCTACGGTTTCACCAGAATAAGATTTGAAACCCTTTATATAATAATATTAAAAATGTTACTAGGTATACATTCTCCACTCTAAATTTGACACCCTGGTACATTTTGGTCACGTTTTTGTATGGTGTTGGTGCACTTGTCGGTAATTAAGTTGACATCAGAAACTTTCTATAAACCATCTAGGAAGGTAGGACTACACTTAACAGATATAAGGCAATAATATACTAAACTCTCCATAGTGTTTTTAAATGGCAATCACGACATATAATAGACAATTTATCGAGAAACTTAAATACACTAGCTAATTATGGTAGTACAAATGGAATTACAAGAGAAATTATGCATGTATGTTATTTTTATCAATTAATTTATAATATAATAACTTCAATAAAAATACAATATTCTTACATAAAGGGAACAAACATAGGCATTAAATGCAAAATAGTCAACAACTCGTGTTTAAAACTAACGAACCAAAAATAGTATTTTCTTTCATGGCATTTAACTATGAATCAAAACTTAAAAATAAACCTTAACTATAAACAGTCTTACGATGGAAATACGAACAACAAGTGTCCTTAATATTGTAATTAACAGTTTATATTGAGGCACAATCAACATTTAGCGCATATTCACAATACTACGAGAGATTGGAATAGGATAGGTGGATACTACTCGCGGGACTCAGGGACAGAACCCACGCACAGATCACTATATACCACGTAGTAGGAATCGAGTCATTTTAAACTGATGCATTGCATGGAATGTTGTTGATAGCGAGTGCCATATCTGTATATGGTATGTAGTAACAATCACAATATATATAGTGGTATCCTCGGTAATAAATGGTTATAATTAGTTCGTCAGATAGATTATCAAAAAATATTGGATCCTATTTAATCTGTTGTCAATCTAACAAAAAATTACAATGATAAGGCGCGTTAAAGTTTAGGAGTTGAGATGCAGAATAAATAATAGTAAGATGTACAAGAAGATGAATTGTATAATATAAAACAAACGTGTCTAAACGTGGCCTGGATCTATAATCACCGGGCCGTACTCGTAATTACGGGCCACTAGCATCGGGTAGTACAATTGCCATCAGATATATCGGAGCGGCCAAGGTGGCCACAAATATCTGAACAACGCCTTAATGTGCTTGTTCCAGGGCTCGGAAACCGGAATTCGCTCCATAGTAAAAACCGGTTTTTTATATCGTTCTTTCGTTACTGTTTCATATTTAATCGAAAAATCCTATAATATGATGTGAAAACTACATCGGGTTTTACATAAAAACCATAAAATATTTAATTAAAAATATTGGGTTATTTCGGGGTTTTACTTTAACCGGTTATGAGCCCTGGCTTGTTCAGATATTTTGGAGTACCCTGGCCGCTCCGATATATTGAATGACGACTGTACTTACATCGGCGCGACGAAATTGCGCAGAGTTTTCTGACGTCATACCGTGTTAGTGTAACACGGTGAGATGTCAAACCTTTAAAGGTCCATATCTTCTAAACATCATCATCTTTTGTTTAATTAACCCTTTGAACGCCGTAACGCCGTCGTCGTCGACGCAAACGAGTCAACATAAACCTCTTATTTTGAATGTATGAAGGTTATTATTTTTGACAGCATACGCAATCAATAACACTTAAAGGTGGACAAGACCGTTAGCGAATTCAGAAGTGGATCACCGCTGTAACGTCGGTGCTGATAGTTTCTGTTTAAGATTTGGCTACGCACGAATATCCTTACATTCGTGTATTTGACGTCCAAAAGGTTAAATGACAAGAAATGTGTCTATGATTTTTTGATAATCTAACTTGTTGACTAATTACATTGTTAGGACACTTGCCTATTAAACCCTGGTCTGTAATGGTAGCTATTCCTCCCGCAGCGGCGAGTAGGCGAAGGGGCTCGTGGCGGGCATCTTGGTCACGAGCTGCAGGGTGCGCTGCATCACGCGCAGCCGCGTCAGGAGGTTGCTGCTCGCGATCATCATGCTCTGCACACAATTGTAAACACGGTCATCATTTACTATTGACTGTTCAATGTTTCAGATCTAACGAAACATAGTACAGTTGCCATCAGAAATATTGGAACGGCCAAGTTGGTCACAAATATTTGAACGCCTCTTTTAACTAGGCGATAAAGTGCAGATGACACCCGTGCAGATTCAGGTGACTTTCAGTCAACCGTGGTTTAAATCGGCAGCGGAGATTCATATAATTTAAGAGATCGTATCGATGAGCAGGATCGATCAAGGGGTTATGGTGCTAGAAGGCAGGCAAAATGTCATCACATGGCCTTTGTTATACTGACCAGCTTGTTTGCAAGTAAATCGCGAGTTCTCAGTTCGAGGCAGATAACTAGTTTATTCGTGTTTAAAATCCAGGCACGCTACCTGCAGCTCGGGCGCCAGAGGCAGACTGGCCACCAGCCACCACAGCCAGTCGGGCCCGTCCGGGTTGCGCCACCACTCCTCCTCCACCGTCAGCGGCATCTTGCCGAACGCGCGCTCCAGCTTCCAGCGCACGCTGCGCTTCAGCCTCTTCAGCCACACCAGCGACTTCAGCACCACGTCGAGACCCACGTCGCGCATTATGCCGATAATGAAGTGGTCCGAGGGGATCTTGTCCGTCAGCGTCTCCACCCTGGCGAGGCAACTGAAACAAATGGAAGTTTTTAACATATTGGAAAGAGAAATACATTCTTTTTAATATGAGAGTAACCCTGAAATAGCGAAAAGAAATATCTGAAACATTCTGAAAGGACAGTTACAGTGCTAGGATAGCATTCGGACATCTTAAAATTCTTACTATACCTGTCCATCAGCCGTTCAACAATTTTGAATCGCGAAACGCCGATCGTCGACAAGATGATCCGTCCATCCCCGCACTCTACGCAGTCGCGTACTTCCAGCATCTATTCAACAAAATGACAAACTTATTTAAGAAAGGTACCTAGCATTTTTAATAACGAACTATTTCATTTTAGGACAATTTGGAATGATACCCACGAATTACAAAAGGTTGGGCACATGCGTGTGTCAACTGTAGAGTAACCATGATTTGAGCCGAGAATGCAAGCGGGAAAACAGAGTGAAAGTGTTACCGTGCCGTAGGAGTCCGTGTGATCCTCGTTCCGCGCCACGATGCCGAGCCGCCGCGAGCCGGACTCCAGGATCCGCCGGATGAACACGCGGTAGCGCGGCGCGGAAATCAGGAGCGGACACGGCACTCTGCAAATGTTTTACCACTAAACTAAATAAACTATACCACTAAACTATACTAAATAAATGTTTTCTTAGTGTCCAGGGAAGTGTGTAGAGAAGGATGGCGGAAAACTATAAAAAATGTCGTATAGCAACCTCAATGACCACGACTATTCTGACAAGAGTAACTATACGACTAAGAAGAAGAGAAGTGTCCTGGTAAGGATGTGGTCAACATAGCGGAACAAATAGTATAAGATAAATTTATTTTAACGAAACGTACAGTCACCGGTAATAGTATCTTCCTACATGAACGTCGCAACAATATGTGACACTAGTTTGTTATTAAATCAAATACAAACTTTGAAAACATTGAAAAAATAATCAACCCAGTGGGATTTTTTCAATGTTTTCAAAGTTTGTATTTGATTTAATAACAAACTATTGTTTGAGTGGAATGCACCACTTTAAAAACACGTAAAAATAATAATATGTGACACGCTCGTATTTGTGTTTAGGGCCATAAGAGCGTGTCACATATTTTTGCGGCCTTCGTGTAGGAAGATACTATTGCCGGAGACTGCACCTACTTTACACATTTGTGGACTAAATCTTGATCTGATGACGACTACTCGTGCGTATTGCCCAACTTTGATCTCAGTAAACAGATAAACTTAAACGGGCCCACAAATTAGGCAATCGCGCCACTTACACTTATAACAAAGATGACGACGTGGCACTTGATATCGAAAACAGAGACTTCTTAGAGGTATAGGCGAAACTTTGTATACACGTTCTCAATCCATATTGTCTTGCTGTGTAGGAAAAAGTGAGAAGACACGATCGAATCGAACAGAAGCGTACGATTTAACAGAAACCAGGTTAAAAAGATGTAACAAACATTAATCAGCCATTTCGTATGGACGTACTCACTTGGGAAACGCAGTGACGCATATGAAGACCGGCACGACGCTGGGGTCGTGCGGCGGAGGCGGCGGCGGCCGCAAGTCGATGGAGGCCAGGGCTGCGCTTATGAACCCCGACGGCCGAGTCTGAAATCAACAGTTAAGGTGCCGTTCTATGAAAAACATCGCACTGCGCGGTTCCACCGGGAGTGTGGTATCCTTGTCAATTAATTATCACTGCATAGTATAAACAAAGTCGCTTCCTGCTGTCTGTTCCTATGTATGCTTAGATCTTTAAAACTATGCAACGGATTTTGATGCGTTTTTTTTTTAATTTTGGTCACATTGTGATCAGGTCAGGATCTAGTGATAGGATTCTGGAGAAACCGAGGGAACCCTTCAACTACTGAAGGCTCACCTATAATCATTTGAGTAGTTTTTACAGCAACACGTGCATTTGCTCTTGGAAAGGTGGAGCCTAAGTGAAGTCAGTTCTTTTTGTTTTGTTTAAAATTATTATCTTAGTTCCTGAATTCCGCTAGTCCAGGGGTTTCCAGCCTTTTACACAATGCCTGATGCGCCTCACCCAACGTTGTGAAATGTTGAGACAAAACCGGGCACCGTCCGCGCCGCGGTACAGGTCTTATAAAGTTAAAATTGAATGTCTCCCAAGTGGGGCGTGCCCCACTAGTTGGGAAACCCTGCCAGCTAGTCTATTAAGAAAGTCGTAAAGCATAGAGAAGTAAGTAAGTTTACCTACTTATGTCATATAATGCAAATTGTGTTTTAAAATAACGGGAACAAATAGGTTAAGGACTTGCAAAGAATTAGTACTTTCTTGTCGAGTTCTGATACAGTATTGCATAATCTTGTACTAGTTACGAGTACATGTTTGAATAAAGTACGTAAATAAACAAACAATACAGCTTGTTACGACTGGGATGAAAATTTAGCCTTCCGGTTTATTTTTAGCTCATGACTCAGGTTGAATTATATAAGAAACAGTCATTTCAGACTTAAATCTAGACTTTGGCGAAATCTGGTGTATTACAATAACCAAACTTTTTTATGCGTTAACAGTTGGCAAATTTGTATTTTTAGCACTGTTTAAAATAAACGCGATGCAGACAGTTATATAATTAGTATTTGATGTATAGTGTATGATGACATATATCTTATTTAAAAATATTGTCACGAAAGTCATCATCATCATTCGCTTGCCCTTGTCCCTTGTTGATTGTTGGAGATAATTTCCAAGAATTTAGTTGAATTCCATCAATTTCAACCAACATGGGCGCAATATAAATGACTCACCAGCGCGAGGTTAAAGTTGGTGAGGTCGCGCATGCAGAGCGGGCAGGCCTTCCTGTAGTCCATGGAGCAGGCGATGCAGCTGCGGCAGTAGGTGTGACCGCACGGCGTGGTGACGGGCGCCACGAGCGTGTCGCGGCACAGCACGCACTCCAGGTCGGCGGGCGCCAGCCACGTGTCGGCCGCCTGCCCGCCCACCGCCGCCGACAACTCGCTCGTCAGCCGCTCCGGCTCGTGCTCTTCTAGTAGTATCGCAATAGTCTGGAAGAACGTGCGTGTGCTAATGTGACAAATGTTTATTACTAGGATCCTTATTTCTGTGCGCAGTCGATTTGCGTCTGACGCGAATTCTCCTAATAGTTTCTGTTAAGAAGTTACAGTTGCACAATTGTTTTAAGTCTTATTCCGCTGGCATGATAGCGTTACGTTTTATTATTGGTGGTCCCCAAAAATCCTTTATCAATTATCATATTGACAGCTTATCAATTATTATAGGTAGAATATAATGTAATTTCGTTACGCTCACACTGAATTATATGTACAGTCGACGTCAAAGATATGTTTACACTTTCGCACCTTATTGCAAACGAGTAATATGAAAAAGTGTAAACATATCTTTGACGTCGACTGTACCGATCCATATTTCTAGGGATACACAATCATTGCAGCATCAGCAGTTTCTCTGACAGTCTTATTACAGTTTTATGGTACAAAACCGGCCAGCGGTTCCAATTTGAGTCTGTACCTTGATTATACTGTTGCTCGTTGATTCTATACCATAAGCATTTGGAATTTTAACTACGAGAATTGTATTGTTTCCATCAACTTTGATCACCTAGGTACTCATGTAAGGGGAAATAGTTTATTTACCCGTTCGGTTACTGCACCTAACGCTAGGTTAATGCACTCTTATCTTATCAATGTATTAATGGAACGAAATAAAATGAGTTAATTTCCATAGCTCGAACAAAGAAATGCTAAAAATGACAATCATTCCATTACCGGCGGGGTAATTTAACAAAATCTGTTTTTTTACCTATTCAAAATCACTAAAAGTTGTCTGGAAGAGATCGCTTTTTAGCGATAAGACCGCCAATTGTTTTACCTCTACTTTTCTGTTTGTAACTTGTGTATACTCTGTTTTTTTTAATTTGAGGTGTGCAATAAAGAATATTTATGTTATGTTATGTTATGTTAAAAGAGAATACGATTATACCCTTAATGTAAACGAATCACTACTTATGTAAAATTTGTATTTAGGTAGGTATACAATTGCAAGCGTTCTTTCTCCAACTTGAACTTATTTTATTTCGTTCTATTATTAAATATGCGGTCACTACAGGCCTCAATTGTTTTATGTAACCTATAAATTATTTAAAAATTTGGCAATAGCTGCCGAAGCAACAGTCCGTGTCTGAAACAAGCAATTTCAACGTCACCATGCACAATCGGCCCGGCGCGTCGTCGCCGTGACGTAACGTTGCTTCAGCGCCAGATTAATGGCGCAAGTCGCAACAGAGCGACAGAACAGAACAATGCCGATACTGTTTATTCCTTACGTTTGCATTCACGTTTTGAGGAGGCGGACAACTAAACTGCAATGCCATGTAAAATGACTGACACTAGGACTCATCGTTTACACCACATTTTGTCTGAAGCATCTTAGGAAATTAGGTAAAAAAAATCGTTTTACAAATTTTAAGCCTGAAAAGGGTCAACAAACAATATCAAAGCCTTGAAGGAATGATTTTGGAGATTACAAGTATACTTAGGCGTTAATCCAGGTTTTAGCACAATTTTTGTGGTTGTTAGCAGCTATTGTTAGCGCGAGGTAAGAATAATTCAAGTCGGTTAATAACCACCGGAAAGAGTGACAATTGAAAATGTACTATAAATATTCTGATTCTGATAAAAAAAAACAATAATGATCGCTTCAGTGCCACATTTGGTTTAGACTACCCATGAACATCTCTAAACTAAATACGGCAATGCCCCTGTGTCAAAAACGAATTGTTAGTATAATTCCTCAGTAACTGAATAGAGCCCAGCAATATTCTATTTATCTTTCCTTAGTACTTCTCCCAATCGATCGCCGATTTGTTTTGAAACAAAACACGTTTACTGCATATAACGCAGGATGTTTACATGCAAGGACTGTGCGTGCGTAGCGGCACTGGTCTTGGGGGTCGATGTTAAATCAGTATGCAAACGACTGCATTACTTTTGGTACAATAAAATTATAGCCCGTGACCGTATATTCCTGCTGATATAAAACTTCAACTGTACTGTTGTGTTATGTGAGTTATTCGCGTATCTTCGACCTGTGATTAGGTATGTGTTAATAGCCACACAATAATATACCTATTGTATTCTAACCCCAAAAATGTAGGTAAGTAGTTGATTAAAAAATTGGTGGCACATTCCAAGAGGCCATGCGATTGCCTCAAATGAGTTATAGTGCACATTTAGAAATCATTTATTCGTGGCAAACGGGTATTAATTGTAATAAAATAAAACAGGTAAAGAATAAAAACACAAAAACGAATTATATTTAAGTACCTAATGCAACTTAAAATAAAAAGTACAATTTTTATTTAAAAAAAAGTGAGAGACCTGTTTCCCTGCTTATGTAATGCTATTATTACACGACTGCCCAAAAAAAGGAGTGTATTGTTTTCAGCGTTCATGTATGTATGTGGGTAAAATAAAATTCTTTGTTCCACTAGAACAACTGAACGGCTGAACCGATTTCGATGTATGGGGTATCATTAGAATCGTTACGTTATCCCAAGTAACATAGGCTATGTGACGTCACAGTAAAAACAATATGGCGGACAAAATATTCCAGATTGACCAACCCTAAGAAAAAATTTTTTTGCAAACCTATCAAGTGGGGTATCAAAATGAAGAGCTGTTCACGCTGATTACAAAAATGTATATAATACATAAATAAAATTCTTCTTTCATGAATACGAACATTTTAGAAATTTAATCAAAAGTCAAAAGGAAGGGCGTTGGAAGTTGGGTCGAAAGATGTATAAAACTTACATGTTTACTTGTAATAAATATCAGAGACTAGGGAGGAATAATAATAGTTATAGCAATGGCTCGTAGTTACAGTATCCGAGAGGCAACCGGATAGCTCGCGGTATATTTAACGGCTCTCTACGTGTTGTGGAACAAACCTGTGCAACCCAGATTTACCCACGTTGTACTTTGTGTTTCATCCCCCCCCCCCCCACCTCCTTTTTCTGATGGCTGACGAATCGATTACCGACCAGCCGGTGCACAGGGCGATTTGCATGCTCGATCTGGATCACATAAAAATATTGGAAATTGAGAGGAGGAGGATGAAAAACGAAGTCCAACGTGAGTCATTTCGGGTTGCATAGGGTGGTTCCACAGCACGTAGGGAGCTTAAAGGTCACAGCTCATTAGAGCGCCTTGGCACCCGACCCTCACCGCTTCACTTCGAGCGGTTAAATAGTTATTCTTTATATGAATTTGTATGACCATGCGCTCACTACATCTACTCGACAACGAGTGGACGCTGAGCGACGAGGCGATGTGGGTCGGCTCAGTCGGTTGCCGAGGCGTTCTAATGACCTCTAATACCGTGAGCCATCCGGTTGCCTCGCGGACACTGCAACTACGCGTCATTACTCTGAATGTAATTAGCCTCTTGGGTCCTAAAAAACAAGTTAAGAGGTACGTGTGTAAATGAAAAGTTATCATCCTCCTAGCGTTTATCCCTGCTTTTTGCCACGGCTCAATTGAGCCTGGGATCCGCTTGGCAACCTTATTCCATGAATTGGCGTATGCACTAGTTTTTTTACGAAAGCGAATGCCATCTTTTCTTTCAACGCAGAGGGGAAAACTGGGCCTTATTGGGATTAGGTTATTCGGTTTGTCTCACGAAATTTTCCTTCACCGAAAAGCGACTGGTAAATATCAAATGATATTTCGTACAGAAGTTCCAAAAAACTCAGTGGTACAAGCCGGGGGTTTGAATACCAGATCTTCGGACGTCTTACTACCAGGCTACCAGCGCTTTTACGTGATAAAAAGTAATTTAAAAAAATTTTAGGGTTCCGTAGTCAACTATATAAAAACCTTTATAGTTTCGCCATGTCCGTCCGTCCGTCCGCGGTCTAGCTCAGTGACCGTTAGCACTAGAAAGCTGAGATTTGGTTTGAATATATTATGTGCATTAACCAAGCCGACAAAATGGTAGAATAAAAACTGGAAAATATATTGTGTTAGGGTACCTTCCGTACACGTGAAGTGGGGGGAGAAATTTGTTTTGTTCCAACCCAGTTGTGTGGGGTATCGTTGGATAGGTCTTTAAAAAAAAATAAGGTTTTTTAAAACAGTTTTTGTAAACACTAAAATTTTCGTAAATAATAGTAAGTAAGTAAGTAAGTAAGTAAGTTTATTGACATCAAAAGGATTACAACTATGTATACATAATTTCTTAACTATAATACATAGGATGCACTGACCAAATATTTTTCGCTGGTGCTTAAAATAGGATAAACCTGTGCTATAAGTACCAGCTACCTTCCATTTGATTAAACTTTAGACGTGAATACTTATGCAAAAATAATACAATTATACATACTGGATAAGTTGAGCTATTAAACTAACATACAAGAAAGAGAAAATATTTGTTACAATCGGTAAAAATTCGAAAAACTCCAATAAATGTGTGCGCGCACTCGAGTGTAAGTGTGTGTTGTGTTGTGTTGTGTTGTGTGTGTGTGCGTGTGTGTGAGTATACGTGTGCGTGTATGTATTAAAAGTACACTATAATTACACACAAAAAGTTATGAAACAGGGTGCAAAAGATTTTCAGTTTCAATATAATTTATCCCCAATAACCATTTTGTCAAAGTTTCTTTGCATGAGTATTTGACAAGGTGAAATATATTTAGTATAGAATTAAACTTATTATACAGGAAACAACCAAGAAAGCAATAAAATCTCTTACTGAACGCAGTTTTACTGTCAGCATCTCGTGGAACCATTATTTTTCGTCTGCCCCGATGAGTTCTATGGATGCTTGCTAGTGTGGAGAAAAAACACTCGGAATGTTTCTTTAGCACTATATGTAGTAGCTCCGAAAGTTTAAAACAGGGCGTCCCCCCCCATCTAACTTTTGAACCGTGGGTCCAAAAAATTTGCAAAAATCATGACAGTGAGGCATATTTAATAAGTACCTTCAATGAAAACTAATTGAATTAAATCGGTTGAGCCTTTTTTGAGTTATCACTAAAAAACCCATAGTGAAAGGACGTAAGTGAAATGACGTAAGCGCCGCCAAATTTCCCGTAAGGAACGACCTTTTGAATTAATGAATTGTAACAGGCCGGCAACTACGGAACCCTACATTGAGCATGGCCCGACATGCTCTTGACCGGTTTTTATACTTTCGACTACTAATCCAAAGTTCGTTTAATTATTTCTACGTCACTAAAAGGTTTTAAATAAATAAAATAATTAAAAATTAAAAAACACGACTGCGTTTGTTTTAAATGAACTGAAAAGTTAAAAATAAGTTCTAAACATGATAGAGAATGTCTTTGAAACCTTATTATGGTTGAGACTGTGCCTTCCTACACCCTGATGTATGCTGGATCTTTTAAAATCTTATTTTAGTTCGATCGCAGTCGGGGGACCTTTTTATAGGTATTGTGTTATACAGTTTAAAAGGTCTCCCGACTGCGATCGAACTAAAATAAGATTTTAAAAGATCCAGCATACATCAGGGTGTAGGAAGGCACAGTCTCAACCATAATAAGGTTTCAAAGACATTCTCTATCATGTTTAGAACTTATTTTTAACTTTTCAGTTCATTTAAAACAAACGCAGTCGTGTTTTTTAATTTTTAATTATTTTTTTCATTCTAAAATGTAATTAAAATAAAAGTTTTAGGTATATCCATGAATAGTCCCATAAAAATTGTTATACTTATTTGTGTTTCTGAACTCGTATTTATAGATGACAAAAGTATCCTATAGTTATCCTCTTAACTGTTCTGTATACTCTGAGCCATCAAGCTAAATAAGGACAGTTTAGCGCAACTATCATAATTCGTAGTATTTCGATATCAATAGGGTCGGTGAGAATCATGCCTATAATATCAGCATAGTTACCTGCACGAGCAGTTTCCTGGCGACGTCAAAGTCTTCGTACGTGGAAGCGCGCGCGAGGTGCGCGGCCGCCTCCAGGTACCGCTGGCGCCGGATCAGCTCGCACGCATGCAGCACACGGGCCTGCGCATAAACTACACGGTCACTTTTCGAGTTTTTTTTTTTTCAACGACAATTATGAAGAATTTATTATTAATTTATTTTATGACCAAGGTTTTCGGCTTGCACTATGCAACGCTGGATAAAATTGTGTGCGTCACATATTCTATTTCTATAGAAGTAAGGTATACTTGTTGATATCTGTTCTTTAACAAAATAAATGTCAATTGTAGTCACTGTCATAGAGGAAAATTTAATGCATTAAACTTAAAAGGACCAAGTCAGTTGACTGCGCAATGTAATGAAATTTATTTTGTCAAATATACAATAGTAATTTGTGATTAAACTTGTATCGCCGTCACAAATGTTGAAAGTAAGCTCAATTACATGTTTGTGTACTTCTAGAGTAAATCTAAATATATTCAATAATAGACAAGTTTTCATTAAGAAGCTCGCTAAATTCAGTTGCAATTCGCACATAAGTATTAAGCACGTATTTATTCAGGGTCTGTGGCTTGACATCGTTCTGGTATTCGAGCGAGACAGTGCCGGCACGTATATAACGATGTCCTGCTCGCACACCGTAGCAGTTCGCGGATTCGTATCCGATGTAAGGACCGGCTTATTGTATAGTATAGGGCATCGGTATCGCAATTAGATGTACCAATTTATGAATGAATTCATTGACAATTTGGCCATGCAATTATGAACCCGATGGTACATTGAACAATTCGCATAAAGAACGTAATCCAAGCAATGTCGATAAGTTACTTCGGTCCAATATCTGATACTGATTGTTAGAACTATTGTAACTATAGATCCGACCAGAAAGAAATAATTTACATTTATTTAAGCAAATCTAGTTGAATGTAAGGAGCGCTGGTAACGACGTCACGGGGCCCATTTCATGAGTCCTTGCACCATGATGCCATAATATTTCATAATAAGTCGAAAATGTTCAGACTAGGAATGTATTTTTCGTATAAGCCATATTGAGGAAAAAGTGTAACATTTACTTTTATTGGAACACCTTTGTTTTTGGGAGTCGGTAAAAAAGGAACGTATCACTCGTAGGCTAAAAACGAATCTATACTCTAACTCCTCGTTCATCAGAATTGGCTCAGTGGCTTCGACACGCAATAAGAATATTCATAATTCTTAAATGTTATGTTAATAGAAAATTTACTAAACACGATACCGCAATTATTTACGTTACGTGCAAATCAAAACCTTGTACATGCGAAGAAGCTTTAGGTAATGGACCTCGGAAATCTTTATGGGACAATTGTCCGATCGACATCGAGATGGCTACTAGCGATTTAAGCGATTGATTATTTTAACGTTCAAATAAAGTAAGTGTGTAGTATGTTAATCGCACGTGCTCATACTGCCTATGTCGTATTATAAGAGATAAGAGAAAACACACATCCGCAAAGAAAAAACTCATCGTTACTCGTCTCTATCCCATCATCGCCGGTCGAACAACTGCCTAAAGGACTAATATTTATTAAATTTGTAAGAGATAACAAACGTGGGTTAAAGGTTAAACAATTAATTATTAAGTACAATCATAACTAAACAAAAATGTATATTTATCGCACAAGCAAAGTCAAAATAATACGTACACAAAACATTCAAAATACATTCTGCTAGGCTGAAAGGATCTGTCGCAACATTTAGTTATCAGTGATACACGCATGTATATGTTATAACACTTATAACACAATTACAGTTATATATTCCACGCGTAGGCGTCAGGCGCGCTGCGTGCTGCATTATTATAATTAATGTTAAAGCAGTGTCATTACATACTAGCATTTGAAATATAAATAGCATAATGAGTGTATTACAACTAAATGTCGGAAAGAGTCCCGAGCGTTTGGCTAGTAAGAGACACATTATAGCCGATAAAAATGTAGCCGCATTAATAGTGGGATCTACGCTCGAGATTCTTTTCGACGATGTTATGAGCGCTATTCGGCCGATATGGTAGTGACAGAAAGGTGTGAAGTTCACCTGGGGGGTCATTGGCAAGCGCGCCGGCACGTCGGGCGCGGTGAAGCTATCAGGAGAGATGGTAAGTGAGACGCGAAGGCCACGCGACAAGCGTTGTGCAACTGTACGACGGCGTGCCAATGCTTGACAATTCTCTGTTGATTAAAAAAATATATTGGTGAGAATTTGCGCAAATTAACGAAATAAATTAAATTCGCAACGCTATAGTAATTATATTGTCACAGGACGTAAGGGTATTAGGAGTCATATCTCAATGGCGTTGAACGCCTACTCTTCTAAATGGTTCCTATTGATTTTTTTGGAGCCCATCATACCTATGTTTAGATACTTTTGTTAAGTTGCTGAACTATGTACGCGACATATTGCGAGTGTATCCTCATTTAAGCAGGTAAGTTATGAGAAATGGACCAATCGGGACGTCAGAAGGTTGGTCGCACAACGACATCCGTTCAATTCAATAAATTAATGTGAAACGTATGTCCTTGTGACATAAAGCGACGAATTATTATCGCACAATCAGTGTTAGTAAATGAGTCACCTCGCCTCTCCCACCCCCGTCGTAGTTGTCAAAAATCTAATTTCTGAGGCCCTAGTGAAAAAGGGTACAAGTCAAAATGGATCCGCAAATAAGGGTATAAGTGCCGTATAGTTTATAGGACTTGTGACCTTATTTGCTGAGGCATTTTGTCTTGTACCCTTTTTCACTAGGGCCACAGATTTAATAACAAGAATAACATACAGTTATGATGGGTTCCGTAGGCCCGATTCATCTATGACATTTGCCCGGCTCGCATAAAACAACGTTACATAATTTGCTAAGGAGTTGTTGCGTTTCGTTATATAACGCATAGTTCAAGGTACAAGCGCAAAGCGGCATGTTAGTTACGAACTGAACTAGGGTAATAAGTATTATGTCACGCGGCCCACCCGAAATTCTATACATCGAAGCCTTATACAATGAAACATGAGTTAATTAATTTTAACACTTCAAAATATTAAACATTAAAACTTACTGATTAGTACATAATATTAACAAGTCAAGGTGAACTGTTATTGTTTACTTTCTACACAAATAACATGTTATGACAGAGTGCACAAAACAAATTGTAAGAAAAATATAAATAGGATTAAGATTTATTTTCCTAATATTGTGAATATGCATTATTAGTAAACGATAGTTTTATGTGATACTTAAACATTTTCATGGGCCGTATGAGGTAATCTAATTCTGATCGAATAATTTCTTGATGGCGATTAGTGATCGAATAGTACGAGTAGGTACTGTAAGGCAGTATATACACAGTCAGTAGGTACTGCAATACACAGTACACGTATCTTGAAGGAACATATGAACCTTACATTTTATACGTTTTTTTACATCATAATAATGGTCACAAGCACACAGCCCTTATGGTAAGCAGCTATTGAAGCATATTGCCTGTAACTCCAGAGATGTCTCACGCGCGTAGCCGACCTTTTTATATAAAGGAGCATTTACTGTGTTGACGCCACGACGGCCGGGTTTCCACATCATGTTTAAACGGGATCACTTTCGTGTTTAGGAGTACGCATGCTTTTACCCTGAGAAGCCTCTTAAAATAATTAAAATGTACTACTGCAGAGTATATTATGTAGTAGGTATACAGGGTGTTTGGCAGAGGGTTGGACAGCGGAGAGGTGGGGCCATATGCTACTTACTTAGCCCTATAAATTGGGCCTAGGCCCAAAGTTTAGGAAAAAAAATTAGTTAACTTTCATAAAAATTCCTTAAAGACTTAAAGTCAAATAACTTATAAAAATGAAGATAAGTATCTTTTTTTTATTATTCTTATCTTGAGTGTCGAGTATCCTGATATCGTATTTTTAATTCAAGGCAGTAATCTGACAGCTCTTGTATGGTCAGAACTACTTAAGCCCTGATCTGTTCCAAATCTGCCTTTAAAACCCTGTTAATGGTACTAAAACCGGTTTAAATAAAATTTGTTTTTCTATTATTTTATTATTTATCATTCTCCATTTTGTCCGCTCCTGTCGTAAGTTTTGTTCTATGCTCTCCATGACACATTCAACAGTGTCTTTTGAACATTCTTGGTGTGAGTTCATTCAAGCAATATCTTGTTAAGTAGGAATATTTTTATCGCAAGTAGTTTTTGTCGGTGTTACAAAAGACTCCCTTGGCCAAACGACCCAATACCGTTCAATAGGTCAATACTGTGGGACTTTCTTCGATCTTTAGGATCGATTTAGAAGCATTGGTTTAAGGAAACTAATAGCCTCTTAACTATCGTAATAATCTCCAACTCACTGAAAAAAGTACAAGCAAACTAATTCGTCTATTTCATCAATAACCAAAATTTGGTAAAGAGTCAATAAAGTTTATTTCATTATATCTCAACGTTACTTAACAAAACATTTTGGTAAGTAATAAGCCTCAGTTCTGAAGTCCCAAAGTTTTACTAAAATTTCGTCACTAAGTATCAAAGTCTTTACAGTAATTAGTCGGCTATTGTTTTTTTATTTGCAAGTTCGTAGAGAAAAGTTATTTATGGTATAATACTTTCGTGGTTCAGGCAAATACTGTGCTGGAATGTTTAAGCAGATTTGACTTGTATCAGGCCTTACTTACTTGAGTAAGTTAACTTATTTGACTTTTTTCTTCTGCATAAAATTTTAGCTAGTACAAGCTAAAATTTTATGCACATACTCAGTACAAAATATTAGGTACAGCCGACGTCAAAGAAATGTTTAAACATTTACACCCTATGACCCTAGTCCCTACTCTATTGTAACTACAAGGCGAAAATTGTAAATATATCTTTAACGTTGACTGTACATAAAATTAGCATGCAAGTCCATGGAATCTAAAGTTATTTTGAAGTAAGTGTATTACAATCCCATCAAACATAAATATAAATAACATATAATTAAAATCGTATTTACTAACTTTGATTACCTACCCTTAAAGTACCATAGTACTCGGTCGGTCGGTAGTACCTAGTAGTTAGTCGGGTAGTTTGTTGGCTTGTTTTACTCAATTAGCAAGCTACAGTTGATATATTTTCAGGTGTTCGAATAAACCAAACTTTTTGCGTAACTAATGGCAATTAAGGGGCGGATACAGGCCGAAGTCGTTTTAGACCTCATTTTGAACAATGAATTAGTATAGTTAATGTTACGTAATCGCGTTAATATGGCTATCTACTTATTCATAAAGAAGCCGTGCAGAGGCTCCAATTGATAGTTTATTTTTTATTAGCTTTGATTATCCATAAACCGACTCCAAAAGTAGCGAAAAATCAAAAAATGGCGTTCCGTTTGAACACGTCGCATTGCGATTTTGTCTTCGACAGTAATGCGATCGTTTTGTTATTTTGGAAGCCAGATAACTGGACTAGTGCATCGGAGCATATTCATATTTTTCCTCATAAAGATCACAAAGAAATTCAATCGTAAACTTAAAATTTTGAAAAATTCCCATACATTCGCCATATTGTCAAATTGTCTTTGTGACTCAGATGCCCGCTGGGGCTCCTTGGAAGCAGACGTATGTTGGATTTTTAGCCGTGACATTTCATTTTGACAATTATTCTGACAGAAAATCGTATACGTACACGAAAGAGGATACCAGTAGCTAGATTGTATTCAACATAAATAGGGAAAACTAATAAAAGCCATGAGTCACTTTAAATTACATTTTTTCATATTTACACGTCGTAATACTAGAAACATACAACTAATGATTGAATAAATGATACTGTTCTATAGAATCCTCATAATAAATTGCTTAAAAACCTGTTCAAAATTAAAAGAGTTTTTGGATTGATTTTTAATTAGTGGACTTTATTTTTATTACATTGGTCATAATATTACGACATTTTAACATGACTTTTAACGTCAAAATACTTGAATGTCAATTTTATTTTAATTGCAATCTTTATTTACTTAATATTAAAAGACTTGATTCTTGAACAGGGGCGCGCAAGGCGCCTCGTAAAAGTCAGTGTGGTACTGCGGAACTGTGTGCGGGTCTACGGGTTGCCACGCCGAATAAGGCGCTATACGTGCCGCGCCTGCATTTTTCCGCCACGGCAGCAGATTAAGATTTGAAGAAGACCGGCTACGAGTTGAGGGTGTTCCAGCTACGATCGCGCCATTACGTGCACTTCAGCTCGTTTGTGGTGCGCGTGCCGCGGCCGCTGCTGGAGACCATCGAGAACGCGGGCTTTTGGCCGAAGGGAGTAGTGTTTCGGCGGTTCCAAGGGACGCTGCCAAATATTACACACCGGAGCAGGTGGCACAACAGAAAACCATCGTACCAACCAAAATAATAGTTTTAATTTTATGATGTAAGTAATATGTATGCTAGTCTTTAAGGTATTTATCTATGGGCGACTAGTTGCATGAAAATACATGTTTTTTCATTTTTAACCGACTTCAATTCCATTGAGGAAGGAGGTTCTGCATTCGGTTTGGTGTTTTTTTATGTATGTTCACCGATTACTCCGAGACCCGTGGTCCGATTTGAGTAATTCTTTTTTTGTTTGAGAGGATCTACATCCAAGGTGGTCCCATATTAATATGGTGCTGTTCTGATAATGGGATCCAGGAGGAATTGAGGGAACTCCTCAATTTTGAAAGGCACATGTATGGTGATTTGGGTGTTTTCTTAAGCAATTCAAGCATTTTCTCACGAAAACTACCAATTTGATGGAGTGGACCTAATGATGATGATTGTTTTGATGATAATGATGAAGTTTTTTTTATGCAGGATGTTCAACGATTACTCCGAGACCCGTGATCCAATTTGAATAATTCTTTTTTTGTTTGAAAGGAACTACCTCAAAGATGGTCCCACATTAATCTGGTCCTGTTCTGATGATGGAATATATGAACAACTGAGGGAACTCCTCAATTTGTAAGGCACGTGTATGGTGATTTGGGTGTTTTCTTAAGCAATTCAAGCATTTTCTCACGAAAACTACCAATTTGATGGAGTGGACCTAATGATGATGATTGTTTTGATGATAATGATGAAGATTGTTTAAATGTCGGATGTACAGCGATTGCTCCGAGACCCGTGGTCCGATTTGAATAATTCTTTTTTTGTTTGAAAGGAACTACCTCAAAGATGGTCCCACATTAATCTGGTCCTGTTCTGATGATGGAATCTATGAACAACTGAGGGAACTCCTCAATTTGTAAGGCACGTGTATGGTGATTTGGGTGTTTGCTTAAGCTAGTCAAACATTTTCTCACGAAAACCGCCAATTTGATGGAGTGGTCCTGATGATGATGACTGTTTTCGTAATAATGATGAAGATTTTTTAAATGTCGGATGTACAGCGATTGCTCCGAGACCCGTGGTCCGATTTGAATAATTATTTTTTTGTTTGCAAGGAACTACCTCAAATATTGTCCCACATTAATCTGGTCCAGTTCTGATGATGGAATCTATGAGCAACTGAAAAACTCCTTAATTTTTAAAGGCACGTGTATGGTGATTTGGGTGTTTTCTTAAGCTACTCAAGCATTTTCTCACGAAAACCGCCAATTTGATGGAGTGGTCCTGATGATGATGATTGTTTTCGTGATAATGATGAAGATTTTTTTATGTTGGATGTTCAGCGATTACTCCGAGACCCGTGGTCCGATTTGGACAATTCCTTTTTTTTTATAGGAACTACTTAGAAGATGGTCCCACATTAACCTGGTGCTGTTCTGATGATGGGATCCGTGAGGAATTGAGAGAACTCCTCTATTTTTAAAGGCACATGTATGTTGATTTGGGTGTTTTCTTAAGCATATCGAGCATTCCCTCTTGAAAACCACCAATTTGATAGAGAGTACCTAATGATGAAGTCCACATATGATACGTGGACCTTTCCTTAGACAGAATTGGTGTATTATGAACTTTTTTATAAATCTTTACCGATTATTTTTCTGTACCACCAAATAAACGATTTCTATTCTATTCTCTTCTATTCAAAACATACCAAGTTTGGGCTCCTCCAGATACGATATGGCTGGTTTTTTTTTTGGTACTTTATTTTAAAAATAGCTTTCTTGGGGTTAGATATGAGGATATCAAGTATCATTTGTGATATATTGTACCAAAAAAAAACAGCCATGTCGTATCTGGAGGAGCTCAAACTTGGTATGTTTTGAAAATTAGTTTTGTTTTAATTTAAAAAAAAAATCTGAAATGTAAAGATGTGGTATATTTTTAGAACCGCCTCTATTAGCCCTTACATATGATACCACACACGATAGGTTTTTTAAAAGATTTTTTTTCCCATACAAAAAAATATGAATCAGCACCCCCCTCCTAAGGGAATTTTTTCAAAGAACTGCGTGTCAAAAATTTGGTTGACCATCCATTTGCGTTTTTTTGTGTACAAGGGGCACTATTATGAATAAGAGGGTAAGTCGTGAAATTGATAAGGCGACAGCTCCTAACTAAAGCATAACACTTCAAGTAGGTAAATGAATTGTGATCGTCAAGGATAAAATAGTGAAAAATTGTAGAGATAATTTTCATTTTGCACGAAATATAAAATTATAAACGGAAAAATATATAATGAATTTCTATACACGTATGAATCCATAAACATTTATAAGTATATATATAAAAAGTATTTTTAAAATGTTTTTTTTACTTTAACTGATATATGAAAATAATATCAAGCTCAAAAACATGTATAGCACGGACTAGACTTTTTTGAAGGGGGCGCTCATGTACCTTATATCTTAGCAAGGGAGCTTGATCAGCTTAATTGACACGAGGGACAACCATGCAAAGTGGCGTGGCCTGATGTAACTGAAATGCAGATTCAAAGTTCTAAAACGCCTCCAGTATACTAGGTAACCTATTTTGTCTTATCAAAGGGCGTTAAGGTGGCAGTGTTTCCATTTTAAAACCAGGTGAAATCCTTTTTTACATTTTTACATCTGTCATTTATACTATTAGTCATACAAAATATTTTGAATATTTATGAATTAAAAACTTATAGTTTGGCCAGGGACTTTCTTAATTCGGGCATAGACAATGAAAATAATACTGCCACACTTCTAACGGTACTGCAGATTTAGTTTCCCAGACTATACATTTTCTTTAAGACCGTTCCAGTGACCTTTATAAATTAAATTTTACAAATTAGAAATCTCTTCTGCCAGCAAATCATTTGCATGAAACAATCACCAAATTCAAGACCGTTTAAAGGATTTGTACTCCATAAAGCCACCATTATTTTACCTAAGTAGGTAAGTAACAATAGCAGCTGAAAAACGTATCTAAGCTTAATTCAAGAATTATGTCACCAAAAAAACGTAAGTAGAGTTTCATATTTTTTTTTACAAATTTAAATGAAATATTCAAAACATTATGTTTGGGCCATTTTATCATAATTAAAAACAATGTATTTGTTGACTTTAATAGGCCTTTAACTATGTGTAGCAAAAAATTGGTACAGCCGCCATCTGATGTATTAGAGCGGCCAAGGTGATCACAGATATCTGAACAATGCTTCTATTGTCAAGGCGATAAGTGCATGTACAGATATTTTGAGTACCTTAGCCGCTCCGATATATTCGATGGCGACTGTATAGCAGGCTCAAAATTAATTTGGAGCTAGTTCGTGAGTTCAACTGGTCTTTAAATTCAAATTGGCCAAAATATTGGTTTTATATTTGATATGTTGGTTATTGAATGTGTTCCATAGGTACCTTGTGCCAGAGTTTGGAGCGATGGGATGGGATGGGATCAAAGACATGTTCTTATTGTGCAGTTAACTTGACGCTTATCTATTTGCGGTTATAAACAACGGTTAGTTTTTTTTATAGGCATTACGCCCGCCTATGTCTTCAGTAATATTATTATATTCGATTTATTATGGTCTAAATTTTACGGGATATGTTATATCAATGTACTTAAATACGTATGAGTCTGAAAGTGTGTTTGTGCCATTTATATACATTTTTGTAAGGGATTTAAAGTCATTTGCTATTTATTCATATGAAATCAATTATTTCTTAAAATGGTCTTAAAATTTGAGCACCTACCGGGTCTTAAAGTTGGCATTTACTTATGTAGGTTATGTAAAGTGCACCATAGCATGTGCTAAACATTTGGAACGGTAGGCTTAAAGATAAATCAATGTAATTTTTGTATATTTTCAAATTGACTCAATACAATAATATGAGTGAATCAACTTTTAGAAAAGTTTTTTTAATGAATACATTGTTTAAAATTCGGCTACCAGATGTTTGATAAGTCATGCAACCAAGCCAACACTTCAGTGTATAAATTTACGTGTTTTTATTTATATGTAACACAGCAACGCTTCTATCATAAAAGATATTAAGTGTCTTAATAGTATTTTGTGCAACAGTTACATAATGAGGGTTCCTAAGATTCGAGGGTCGAAGTTACAAAATGAGGCGAAGCCGAATTTTGTAAAAACAGACCCGAGAATTTTAAGAACCCTTATTATGTACCGTTGCACACAATAGTTTTTATACGAGTTCTTAAGCAAGCCGGTAAGAATTGAGTTCGACGAAAGCCGTGCACAACCTACTGCTTCTATGTAATTGAGTAACTTCGATCTCCCGGTGGATTGTGCCGGCGGCGCCCGCCCGACACGTAATGCGGGGCCCGACAACAGTTTCACAATATTGTATGGAATTCCTTTCTGTGATTGTTATGGATGCTACAATATGCGACCATAGAAGCTCTATCAAAAAGTATGCGCTAGTAGTTCCGCCACCACAATCTCAATTCGAGTATTACAGTCGCCGAGTATAAAAAAGTTGATTTCCCCACTTCTTGATCTCCAAGATATCCTCTACATCTACAAAACTATATACTCGTTAAGAATTTTGATTTTACAGTATGGTGGGCTACATTACTAAAACTAAAATCATACGGAAGTATGCGAAACATTTACTTAGTAAATAAAATTAATATAATTGAATATGGGATAAAAGTTTGGATTTATTTGCATGAAAGTTTATAGAGATACCTACCGAAACAACTCTTAAAACGTTATTCAAACATTATTTCCGTTCATTTCTACCTAAGGTTGTTCGGCTAGTTAACTTTCCAAAACACGTATCTCGATAATGCATTGCCAAAGTCATTTAATCATTTTAAATCAAACATAATAGGTACGTCATGTGACGTAATCAGGATAGACAAGGAAAGCAAGATATGATATGTTATTTCTCTGTCTTCTGACAAAGGAAAACATTACAGTTTAAATTTCTTAAGTGACACCTCCTTTGAGTTGTTTCCTTTGGTTAGTATATCGAACTAATAATGGCAACCTATAAAAAATATTAACGGTCAATGACCTGGCCCCCAAAAGTGTGGTAGTGTGCGTGAAGTGTAGTTGTGTACGAATCAGGGTAATTTGACAGAATCTGAAAATTCTCCCACCTGTACCCGACCCTTAAGCCGAATCGCAGAAAGTCGAAGGTGGAAATTATGAAATATGCATATTGTATAAGATAATAAGTATAATGCAAACTCAACGAGGTTTCTTACAGTTGCCTTACCTATAAATGGTATTACAGTGAAACCTGGTAAGTTGGGACCTGGATAAATGGGAAACCTCAATAATTGCAACCAAACGGTCGACTTCGGTTCCTTGGCACCAAAATATATTTAATTATAAACCTCTATAACTGAAAGTATTTTTGTCTGTTGTCTTTTCAGGCTTCCTGTCCAGCAACAACAACCATTTTAGATATCATTTAGTTAAAAAAAGAAAGATTTAGAGCCCTGATAAAAAATCCTAGCATACTTTTTATCCATTTTGCTCATACGAGACTAGGATCAGAATTTCTCAAAAACAAAATAATGTATTTAATTAAAAAATCGCCGGCCTTTAATCACTTGGACACCAAGCGTCGAAACGTAGTCATCATTCAAGTTCATCATCAACATTCATTTATAAAATCACGAGCAATGTCAATAAATTTTTGGAAAAACTATCTACAAGTATAGGAGGATATAAAGAGCAATTTTTTTACAAATTTACGTGGGCTTAATTGCAATAATGATCACCACTTCCCTTTTGCAGTGGTGTATGTCAATAGTATTATGAGCCAGTTAACTGGGACCAAGAGCTCTCAACCGGTCTTGGTGACCCATAAACTGGAACTGAGTGAGACTAGCCAGGCCAGGCTCGGCCGGGCCGGGAGCCGCGCAGGGGCGGCCAATCCCGGCGCGAGCTCGCCGCACGTTACTGCGCAGTTGCACGCAGATTACACATTTAAAACTGATTTTACTACGCAACTTGATTGATTTTATTTAACTTTCAAACACACTGATAACAGACGAGCCGATTTCGAAAATATAATTACATAGACATAGATAATATATACCTAATTACAATATTACTTATTACCAACTAAATATTTTCGCGACATTTTAAGAAACTTGCGATATTTTATCGTAATAAGTGATGAAAACTTGTTGCGCAGGTCAGTGCTGTGTCGCACTTAACCCTCCTCCAGGCATAGTAGGGTCGACTACAAAGAGATGTATCCACTTTTGAACCTTATTACAACGCAATAAGGTGAAGAAGTGTATACATCTCTTGAATTTAAACCTTAATCTTTGAAGTAAGGTTCAAATTAGATTTAACTGCCGCACAACTTTAGCTCGCCTTTAAATTATTACCAAAACGTAACTATTTTGAAGATATTTAGGATTTTTGAAAAAAAAATGTGTATTATCTGTGCGGCCTGGAAAAGTGATGGAGAGAAAAAACTGAATATATTGATATTAGATATAATAAACATAAAGAAAGATTATTGCCGTTATATTTAGGTAAGTATATTTAAATTTGTGGTAGGTGTTAGGAGCTGTAAATTATAAAATAAAGTAACAAATGATACGAGTAAATCGTACATGAAAGAGTTTCACGTGAAGCTAGCGGCAACAGAGATGAATCATCTGAAGGCGTACTGTAGTTCAGCCCAACGTAACCTGCGACCCGGCGGACGACGCGGGCAGGCGCTCTCGATCGCTTCGCTTACAATGTCATTACATAACGGCTATGTAACAAATGGACGATTTACATAATAGCTTTGTCGGTTCACTATAATACCAGAGGACTACGCGACATTCATTACTCGTACAATGAAAAAGTCTTTTCAAATTTCCTCGCTTATAGAAGTATTTTTTTAGAAATATCTACCAAGTATTTGACATTTGTGTAGCTGAAGGTGTAGAGATATTTTTTAAGGGTGACGTAGGACGGTGTCAGACTAGATTAGCGGAGTCACCTCGCGGCTCAATGTCAGGTGGGGCATTGACTCGTAAACACGACGCACTCTCAAACAATCAATACTTATATCCACTTTCGTAGAATTGCTACTCCGCGAAAACACACAATGTTGTATTCAAGATAAGTCATACCACTTATAAGAATTTTTCGGATAATATATATACACTTATATATTATTGTGCCCGTAAGGGACATCAGAACATGTTATTAGATTATTAAAATTTGAACTACGTTATAAACACCAATATAGAAAACTGACATGTATAATGGACGATAAGAGTACATTAGACATGACGGTGTAAAGTATATATAGCCTATTACTTTTTTTTAAATCGGATATGTAGATTATTGTGACCGTAAGCAACAACATGTTAGGTTATAACAATTTTAATAGTTATTTATGCTACAAGTGCAGAAAACAAGTAATTGAACTGAACCGAACGAGTGGCGGTGTGAATTAAAACACGACCGAAGGGAGTGAATTTATCACTTATTGAATCCTAAACTGCACTAAGATCGTATAATCGAGCGTCTCACGAATTATTATATTTACAATTTTTACCCAAAGTCATGCAACGTAACATGAAACTCATTAACGTAAGTTCATGTAAAGAAAACATTTCCCGCGGTCAGCCAAATCTTGGGTCAAAACATTGACGTTAGTGTTATTTAATTTAAAATGTAATAAAATAGATTTAGGCAGTAGATTTAAATATCATAAACTAAATAGCAAAGCAATGATTATTACGATTAAAATCAGTAAGTATAAAACATAAGATAAAACTTTTTAAATTTAAAAATAAATATACATGTCCAACGGTCCGAATTGAACAAGGAAAACTTATGTAAGATAAAATATGTTTTATTATTATTACTAATATTGTATTTTAATCATATGTCAAATAAAATAATACATAACCAGGATGTTATACTGTCTTTTTGCTTTGGTAGTCTTTATTTTTAATTGAATTGACGTAAAATAAATACAAATACCACGATATTATTTTTTAAACATTAGTTTGGACCAGACGTGCAGACCCAACAAGCGGAGCGCGGACATGCGCGTTGGACGGTAGCGAGCGGTCCTAATTACACTTGAGACATACTTGAGATAAAAATTTGTATCAAAATTTTTGTTTGTAACTTTCCGGAAAATACATAATTCATTCTGGTTTAATACAAATAACAATTATTTCAGGACATATTTCCTTTATTTAAGATCTACTTAATTAAATGTTTTAAATTAAGGTACCAACGTAGAAGACTAATTTCGTTAGGAATCAATAACTCGGGTTGGACTCGATAAATGGAAAATTAAAAAGCTACTTTTCCGCACGTGTGCGGAAAAGAAGCACTTTCTATGCATGTGTGGACCTATACAAAAGAGCACTTTCTGAGCATATGCATTGTAAATATATAATTAACAGCAATATAAAAAACTGATCTGTATAATGCACCGATATGTATAATGGACAATACGAGTTCATTAGACACGACGTTGTAAAATATATCTAGACTTTTCCTAGATACCCACTTATACTACAATACAGGTTAACGGAAAGTAAATTACATAAACGTATCGTTTGCAAGCATTATAGAATCAGACTAGATATGACACAAAAAAAAACACTTTGAAAATAATAAAGTAATCACTCATTTATGCATGTTAACACTTTAGCATGCTAAGATTATTAGGTTTATTATCCAAAGTAAGTAAACCAATGTGAAAAAAAACAAGGAGAGCTAGTTTATTGACGCATGGACCAGACACTGACCTTGTATAACCCTGCTGAGAATCGTGCACACAAATTCATGCAGTGGTTGCCCTCTAACAGGTGGTCGCTCCGGCGCTCTCAAGGCAACCCTAGGGAGAAAAACGAGTAGCTTTATTAACGTTACCCTGCAAGAGGCAGAGTTAGCCAGCTATATTGAAGTAAAACTTTTCTTGCAGGTACAATTCTGACAAGTAACATGAAAACACATTTTCTGTGATTTTACTCTGGCTAAAAAACCTGACTCAAGTATTATAATAGGCACAATGATTTATAATCCAGAATGGAAGTACGAATTTATATTAAAAACAGACGAGGTAGGTAGGCATCGTGTAACTTTTACATCAACCTAAACTTACATCTCCCGTATGACACTTACGTGGTTAACAAATTGCGATCTCCGTAAGTTCTTTGTTTTATTCAAAAGTATTGGGTTTTAGTCGAGAACCAGTTTATAGTTAAATATTTCAATAAAAACAGGGTTACCCAATACTTGTTCAAATGGCAACAATCAACAATAAAGTTTCATTATCCAAATCATGTGCTTTTTCATTGTAGTAGAACATAGTTTAGTGAGAGAGTTTTCATCCCAAAGGTAGGACTATGTACACTACACGACCTACGAGTAGATCGAAATGTTTCCAATATTGGTTTTCAATATTAATAGTTAGTGTTGCGCTGCTACATATTTTACATTTTTTATAGATCAATATTGTCAATAGTTTCACACGGTGCCGGTAGTTTGAGAGCATCTAGGCTACATCGCGGCGTTTTGTTTTGTCTGTCCGTCGGTCCGTCAGAGACCCTTAGGCGGCTTTCACACTGCTGCGATTTCCGCATGCGACGCCGGTGTAGTGCGCGAGCAAGATAACGCTGTGCATGTGCATAGCGCTGTCACGCTTGCACACCGACCCCGCATGCGGTTGACTAGCGGTATTTAAGCTCCCTACGTGTTGTGGAACCAACCTGTGCCACCCGAATCGACCCACGTCCCATACGTTGGACTGTTTTTCATCTCCCCCACCTAATTTTACTGACGGCTTTCATCTCTGACGAGTCGATAACCGACCAGCAAAGTCCAACGTGTGGATCAGTTCGGGTTGCACAGGGTGTTTTTGTAATAAGGTTCAAAATTGTATACATATTTTTTGCCTTAACTGTAGGAAGACTATCCTAAGTTTACCCTAAGTACTGGCGTGAAGGGCACTGTTCCATTTCCATTAGAACCGGAAAATGTAAGTACTCCCCAGCTACCCTGAAGTCTTCGCGTCTTGTCTGTTGGATTATAATACACGCACCTGGACGGCTGTTTGTTGGATAGTATTTTGGCGATGAGGTGTTGCACGCAGGTGTCTACGTGAGGCTCGGCCGGCGCCGGCTCGCCGCACGCGCACGTCGAGTTGCTCTTGATGCATCTACGAGGAATAACGATAATGTTGATGCTAGTAACATGGCCATTAACGCGCAAAGCTATGCATAGGTGGCGCTGCGATCGTACAAAAATATATTGTTGTTTATGCTTTGAATATGTTAAATTCATACAGCATATGGTAAAAAGTCGCTAAACGTATTTAGGAAGCCAAGATACAAAATACATTTAGCATAATTTACGATCAGTGTAGTTTTATCCTCATTAACACTTACTAAATAAATAAAAAATCAAGTCTCGTTTTTAACTACCACTTTTATGGCTCTTCAAAATCTAAACTAAAATCGTTGTAAGAGTCTAAAATTTGCATGGGATACCACTCGATTTTTTTTTATTGAAAAACGAAACAGACAGTTAATAAAATTGATACTTACTGTATACAGCGGGTGTGTCCGCACTGGCCGGTGACCGGCACCGCAGGCAACGCGCCGCAGTCGGCGCAGCAGATGTCCTGCTCCTTAGGCATTTTCTTGAGGTGCGCCAAGTTCACGAGCTGCCCCGCCACGTGCATCGCCTGCTGCAGGACCAGCGGCACCGGCACACTCGGCACTACCCGCGTCACCATCATGCAGGACATCATTAGATGCACGTTAACTTCGCTCTTCCAACTACGACCCTCTCGCGGCAAGTCAAATGGTGGTACCGACAAATTACGAAGAACCCGTAACAATCTCTGCCGCGGTTGCCGTCTCAGTGTTTGCAACCAATTTGTGGGGGCCGTACAATCGTTAGGCAATGTCGCACTGTTGTTTGACAACATTGCAGTTTGTGTTGTAGAATTTATGGGATCCTCTTGGTTCGAGCTTAATTCGCCGCCTGGGGCTTCATGGCTCTTGGAAAATAACATAAGAATTCCTGCAGCTCGGATATCATCATTAGTTATTCCTAATTGTAAAGCCTGGTCTTGATCCGGGGTGACTGTGGCAGATGGGGTGCTGTGCCGGTGAGTGACGCTGATCGTGTAGGGTTGCTGCCTGGCTTCGTTCGCTCTCCTGTACAAGGGCTCTGTTCGAGCTACTCGACGCAAAGATCGCCTGAGACTAAGCCTGTCTCTCGTACGACAGTCGATAGTCTGTGGGCTTCCTTGCAGCTCTGGTTGGATATCATTCTGTGGGATCTGAAAATAATAAAATTCTAATTTTGTCAAAATGTCATAAGTTGCCGGGCCACGTGCATCTTGACTTGTTGCTCATAACTATATACGTTTATTTCGGCGACATCGACAGTCAAATACAGCTAACTTATTTTGTTCGAGTAGCCCGGCCGCATTTCAACTCCGCACTATTGATTTTCTGGAGCGACCTTAGCTAACTGCACCTCTATTATCTCTGTTGAATAATACATTAACGGTATACCTACTCGTATTTTATTGACACAAACTGTTCGATGCTTAATACGATGATATATATCCATGTTAAGGTTCGATGTAGGGTTATAGCCTTTCGTAATTTAACCCTTTGATTGGCCCCTTTTACAAACATCGAATACAAGTGATGGCTTGACGATTTCACAGCTTAACATACATTTAAAGCCTCACGGTCAAAGGCGCGCTGTGTACGACAACCATTTTAGATTACTAAATCGATGACGATTTATTTTATCAATTAAAGAGTCATTTCTATGTAGGTATAATAAAAACTAAAAGTTGCTCAGGAGATATACCCCAAGCTAAATACGCTTAAGCGCTGAAAAATATTGTGCATGTAGAATGTAATAGATATACAAAAAATTTACTATCTAGTCTATACAACCGATTCCGAATCATGATATTATTTAAGTTAATTCGAAGCCCGAGTGCATCTTTAAACATTGCACTTGACCTCGATTCAATAAGAACACGGCTAGAAACTTTGCTCTCATCTGTCGGATCGGAGCGAAGCCGCTGTCCGCTCGGCGGCGTCCGCTTGCACATACGTCAACTAAGCGCTTACATAAAATACGCCATTGAACACAGTCATCGTCTGGGGTTGGCTGCTCGCAATGGTCTTACGCAAAGCGCGAGTAAGCGGCGCGTTATATAACGCGACCTAGTGGCACACTGACTCTGTATGCCTGTACCTCGGTTGCACTGCTCTACCTACGTACGATTACTGAGTAACCCTTCTATCTGTTGTAATGTAAGTCGCGAATATTACATATTCAATACAAATACACGTACATAACGCGCTATCTGATCACATTATACCATCGCGTGGGGCCATTTAGAACTATGACAATGTAAGATAACTGTTCGAATATTTTATATGTCATCGCGATGTGTCGAAAATAAAATGTATAATTTATAATAACTTTATATTAGTTAGTTACAAATGTTCTAATTATTGCTAAGCTATATGTAAATTATACACGCGCGCGCGACTGTAATTTAAATTAATGCTGCTTATATTATAAGCCTTACAAGTCATTATCAAACAACAAAATCTACCTAAGGACCAGAACAATGGTTTTACCTAGTTTCGGCTTATTTTTCGTTAGAACACGACCTAACTAAACATTTTTTTAATACCACGACGGTGGCAAACAATCATACGGCCCGCCTGATGGTAAACAGCTACCATAGGCTATGGACGCCTGCAGCTCCAAAAGGTGTCACATGCGCGACCCTTTACAAAATGGAGGATTCGCTGTCATGTTGACGGCTAAAGGGTCCCTCGTCGTCAACACACTAGGTCCTCTTTGAGCTCTGTAGCAACCTTGCTCACGAGCAGGAACACAACACTATGAGTACATAGTAAATGTACGGGAAAAGTGTTCTTCTATTTGTCTCTTTTTAGTACATTACCTACCGTAAGTTGACCCCTGTGAAAGTATTGATACTGGATAGGATTGGAATCGATTGGCATAAAATATATCATGTGAAAAATGAAAAGTTTTATTTTTCATACTAAATTGTATGGAAAATGATTTCCTCGATTTGTGGCTTTTCTAGCCCGAACATTTATTTTGGTCATTTACAAGGTTTTGATCCTGGATGCGAATGGAATCGATTGGCATATATTTTTCTTTATCAAAAATGATTTTTTCGAAAATCTGTACTAGTCTACCTTCATCAATTTGAAATCGAGGGAAAGTCTTCTAAGAAAATTTTCGCGTAGCAGTACGAGATCTGGTAGCTGCCTTCACTGACCCAAAAAGAAAATCCACCCTGTATTCCTGTATAATAACAAATCCGCGAGCTTTCGCTTAAAGTTGAATTAATCTTAGAATATTAAGACCATTAGCGCCCTCATTGTGGGGATTGTATGTATTTGCTCATTACAAAGGTACATCATTGTCGATTGTCAATAGGCGTATATACACCTGGCGCACCGCCTCACGAGGAATTTGCCGCGCGCGGCAGCTCGACTAGTGTGAACGTGCCTCGGCCGAGACAAACGCATGCGCGCGCGGCCGCAATAGTGCCCCTTGTATACAAAATAAAGCCGCAAATCGATGTACAGTTTAGCCGTTTGGCACACACATACTAGAGGTCAAAACAAAATTTTTGATCCGCAGTTCTTTAAAAAATTTCCCTTAGGAGGGGGGTGCTGATTCATCATTTTTTTTGTATGATAAAAAAAAATTTTTTTTTCAAAAACCTATCGTGTGTAGTATCATATGAAAGGGCTAACAGAGGCGGTTCCAAAAATATACCACATCATTACATTTCAGCCATTTTTTTTAAATTAAAACAAAAAGAATTTTCGAAACATACCAAGATTGGGCTCCTCCAGATACGATATGGCAGAATTTTTTTTTGTACAATATATCACAAATGATACTTGATACCCTCATATCTAACCCCAAGAAAGCATTTTTGAAAATAATTTCATTAAGTATTTATTATTTATTTTTCAATATTACAAAACAACACAGTACAAAATGTACTGAAGTAGAGTTCTACTAGAGTCCTACTCCAGTACATTTTGTACTGCGTTACTTGATAATTTTGAAAAATTAAAAAAAAATACTAAATGAAGTTATTTTCAAAATTGCTTTCTTGGGGTTAGATATGAGGGTATCAAGTATCATTTGTGATATAATGTACATAAAAATAATCAGCCATGTCGTATCTGGAGGAGCCCAAACTTGGTATGTTTTTAAAATCATTTTTGTTTTAATTAAAAAAAAATGGCTGAAATGTAATGATGTGGTATATTTTTAGAACCGCCTCTATTAGCCCTTTTATATGATACCACACACGATAGGTTTTTGAAAAAAAATTTTTTTTTTCTCATACAAAAAAAATGATGAATCAGCACCCCCCTCCTAAGGGAATTTTTTTTAAGAACTGCGGATCAAAAATTTTGTTTTGACCTCTAGTATGCGTGTGCCAAATAGCTAAACTGTACATCGATTTGCGGTATCTCTGTAAAATTAGACTCGTGCAGGGTCGGCTACAATGCCTCGAGCGAGGCACGTCCACACTAGCCGAGCTGCCGCGCGCGGCAATTTCCTTGCGAGGCGGTGCGCCAAGTGGTGATACAGTTTTATATTACTTTTGATTTGACTTCATCAATCATCACCTAAACGGGAAAATGGGGCCACCATTCGTCGTTTAGGTATAGCAAAAAAATACGCAAAATGAAACTATGTGACAAAGACCAAAAGTTGTGGAATATTGATTCGTTTATCAGAATATACAAACAATCCCTCAATGAAGGCGCTACTGGACAGTCGATAGTCAACAAGCAAGTGATGACGGGCAGGCTTTTTAGGGTTCCGTAGCCAAATGGCAAAAAACGGAACCCTTATAGATTCGTCAATTTCCTCATGTCTGTCTGTCTGTCTGTCCGTCCGTATGTCACAGCCATTTTACTATAAGACGTATCATTATCAAATTATCACTCTAGGGAGTGACGAAAGTTGCGACTTTCCTCACTCCAAGGAGTGAAATTTTGTTTCTAGAAGCTTTTCGTCATAATGATGATGCTTTTCATTCAGGAATGTAAATAAATGTGTTTTTTTAACTTTATATGTTCTCACTGCTGAGGTGAAAAGTTGTATGTGTCATACGAGAGGAAAGTTTTTTTACATCTCGTGTTCTTGAGATCCCTCGCTACGCTCAAGGTTCAATCTTAGAATCACTCGCTTCGCTCGTGATTCAATTATAGAATCTTTCGCTTACTCGGGACTCAAAATCAACACTCGCAAGTAAAACCAACTTTCCTCTCTTGTTGCACAAATAACTATTTAACTTCTCATGCTCTACAAATGTGTTATATGGCTTACTAAGGCGGACTGAAGTAAGTAGTACATTTAGGCTTTAGGGCTTTAGATAATTATGACTTACAAAGCATATTAAATTGATCAATCAGAACATTTCATCACTATAATAAATCCACCAATCACAACTCATATCAAAATTAACTGGAACGCTGGGTTCTTTTTAGGTGCATACCTACACTATTTAAATAATATTCAGAGCAATGGCCTTTATGCTCGCTATGCTTAACGGTCTTTATGCCGTGTCGTCAAAATGGTTGCAACGGAAGACCAGCGCTGGCCTTGCCAGCATTAACGCTGAGTTGCAACCATTTCGTGACAAAGTGTGTGTATTTTTCTGTTTGTTTCCTTTGTATATGTTTGTCATGAATAAATGTTTCTTTCTTTCTTTCTTTCTTTCAATGACGAGTTAGTTTCCGTGTCCGCGAGGTAACCGGATGGCTCGCGGTATTTATTTTAAGCTCCCTACGTGGAGTGAGCATGTAAATTGCCATTCACACTGGCTAGTCGGTTATCGATCCGTCAGAGTTGGAAGCCGTCAGAAAAATGAGGGGGGGAGGATGAAAAACCAAGTCCAACGTACCGGTCAATTCGGGTATCACAGGGCGGTTCCACAACCCGTAGGGAGCTTAAATACCGCTAGCCTTAGTGCCTTTCGGACACTGTAACTACGCGCCATTGATTTAACTATAATTTAAGGGGCTACTTTGAAAAATTATAGGTTTTTTCAAACGCTCTAGTGACTAAACGGGAAAAGGGACTGAATTTATTTCCGAATATATATTATTAGACTATATACTCTTGTTTTTGGCACAAGCCGAAACACGATTGCTGAAAGTTGCCTCGATAGAAAAAAAATCCAAAGTTGGGTCCTTTTTCCCCTTATTTTTCTTAGCTTACGTAAACTATAAGAGATTAAGCAATATAACTAAGTAAAATTATGGTATTCTAGTTTATCTAAAAACTCACAGAAACAAAATTGGACAAAACTTTATAGATTCGCTTATTTATCGTAGTTTAGTCAAAAAGTCTGATCCTTAAGAGCGCTGCATCTCTTTCTTTCGTGCACGGGAGCCATAAACGTGTCTCTAACGAATGGGCGTGGCTTGTCCGAATCAAGGAACGGCCTTAAGTAAAAAAAACATTGTGTTTAATATGAACGAACCAGAACACAGCAATGTTTAAATCGACCAATCATGAAACGCAATTCATTTCTCAACACATGAAGTGTTTTTAGTTCCATTAATATCATTAAAAACCGGCCAAGTGCGAGTCGGACTCGCGCATGAAGGGTTCCGTATCATTATTTATAAAAACCAGTCGTAGTAGCTACTATCGAATGAATTATTATCGCAAGGTCGTATCTGCCTAAGTGCGTAGTTTTTTGGAGATAATTCAAAAACACCTAAACCGATAATGTTCAAAATAATGTTCGTTGAAGGAATATTTAAAGGTGTATCTTCTTGATTTTTTTCATAATCTTTGGACTTACGGTTCAAAAGTTACAGGGGGGGGGGACACAATTTTTATGACTTTCGGAGCGATTATTTCTGAAAATATCTACTTAATCAAAAAATGTTCAAAGTTCATTGATGTGAATCATGTTGATAATTGGCAAAAAAAATTTACAATTAGTTACATTACATGTATGGACTGCACCCCCTAAAATTTTTTTTAGCAATTTCTCTACAAAACTAAGTAGCGGCACACACAATACACTTTATGCAAAAATTTGATAATGATGCGTCTTATAGTTTCCGAGTAAAATGGCTGTGACATACGGACGGACAGACAGGCAGACATGACGAGGTTCCGTTTTTTGCCATTTGGCTACGGAACCCTAAAAACCGGCCAAGTGCGTGTCCGACCACGCACAATGGAGGGTTCCGTAGCTACTACTGCTACCTGCTACTAGCGAAAATATTACTATCGCAAGGTTATATCTGCCTATTTACGTAGTTTTTTGGAGATAACACAAAAACGCCTTAACCGATAATGTTCAAAATCAATTTCGTGGAAAGAGTATTCAAAGATTTAAGGTATCTTCAAGAGGAAATACCTATACTATAAGCGGTATTTTTTTTTCATACAACGACGGTGGCAAACAAGCATACGGTCCACCTGATGGTAAGCAGCTACCGCGTAGACTAGAGACGTCTGCAAATCCAGAGGTGTCACATGCGTGTTGCCGACCCTTTAAAAACAAGAGGATTCACTGTGTTGATGGCTAAAGGAACCAGAGAGGTCCCTCAACGTCAACACACTGGGTCCTCTTTGAGCTCTTTGGCAACCTTACTCACCAGCAGGAACACAACATCATGAGTAGGGTCTAGTGCTATTTGGCTGTGGTTTTCTGTAAGGGAGGTACTTCCCCAGTCGGGCTCTGCTCCAAATTTGAGCGAGATGACATTCGCTGTGCTGTGCCCTACCACACATAGCGAGATGACATTCGCAGTACCCATACCTCTCTTTTGGACGTAGTTTAAGGAGAGACCCGTGTCCGGGCGACGTAGTTAAAGGACATACCCCGGGTCCAATATGTACATATGGTAGAATTAAAATTGTGCGCTAAAAATGTGTACATATTGAGAATATTTTAGTTTTAGGCGTACAAACTTGAGCGGATTCAGTGCGAAATTCAGTTATTACAGATAAAAATCTGTCGAAAGAAGGAAAAATCCATCTTCCATCCGAATTTTATCAAGGGGCTTTAATAAGGATTATATTTTAGAATCCGTTAATTCGTTCAGGATTCATACTAGGTAGGTACGCCTAGATTCAAAGTAGGCTGGTACGTGGCTGGTACCTACGTTTGCAAGAAAATCGGTGTAATAATACCTTGAAACTAAGGAACCACCGGGTAGTCGTGTGATGTATGACTATTGATGTATGATTATTATATTATAAGCAGGTATACTATCTGCTAACAAACAGGCCATCGAATATAAAAGTAATCTTAAAAAAATTCGACGAATTGATTGGATTTCGAATTTTCTATGGGACGGCCAAATCTTTTTGAGATTGGTGGTTCAATGTTATATTTTTCTATACGAGATAATTTGTTAATTATAAATATAACTCTTGGGGCAGGTCGTATCATGCACAACTAAAGAATTGTTTAATGTTAAATATGGCGGCGCAGTGCATCCCACGGATGGAACGTTGACAAACTTTTCATGCAAGAAAAATTTAAAGTCGACTGCACAAACCAGTCTGTTGGCACTGTCAAGATGTCAGAAGTAAGTCAAACCTATGTCAGATGATTGCAGGATGAGTAATCATACGTCAGGAGTAATCTCAAAATAACTAATATTCGTGCGGTGCTAATGATTGTCTTTAATGCACTGCAACTGACGATGACGTTAACAGGCGGTTTCTAGTATTTTTCACGGGCACGTAGTATTATTTTGCCAATTGCTAATAACAGGTAGGTACCTAGTTCGTCTTTCCTGCTAAGCGCAGATAGGAGAGAGGGAAAATATAGGTACCACTTTATAAGATGTTTGAATCTTAAGAGGACATTTTACCTACAATTTCTTACTATAACAATTTTTCAACCTATGTCAGACCACTTCATTGGGACTGTCATTGCTCCCGTATAAGATTACAGGGGGCCCGTTTAAGGTTTACGACGGACAGAACTATTTATTGTTTTGCGGAATCAGTTCATTTTACGTGGCGAAAACATATTTAACTATACCTACGTCCTACGGTAGGACTCCTACCTACTGTGTGTAACATACCTCTGTAGCTAATAGCTAATGCTGCAGACGCATATCCCGCGGCCAGCGGCGCGACGAGATGCTAAGACCAGCACGTCTAGCACATGACTGATGCGACAGTATCTCGCGCGCGAGATAGACTAACCGTGTTTAAGTACCTATCGCGTCCCGTATTGTTACTTGTCCCATTTGTGTCCCGTTTTTTCAATCATCATCATCATCATCTCAGCCATAGACGTCCACTGCTGAACATAGGCCTCCCCTTTAAGTGGGTTTGCCATACGCGCCACGCTTGGCAGGCGAGTTGGCGCGCGCAAGTTTTTTTTTGTTTATTGTTGTTTAGGCTTTCGGAAGATGATGCTTTTTTCAATACCGCCATAGAATACCTACATACAAAGATAGACTACAATGGTTCCAAAAATCGATGCTCTCAGCTGGTTTTCTTTTAAATAGGTAAATTCCGAGTGGGTAATTGAAGTCTAACTGACCAATGTGCATTTGGTTTCCCGACTTCCGCGGCCTTAGCCAGAGCACCACCGTCTCGCTTGCACAGTCGCCATCAAATATATCTGAGCGGCCTAGGTATTCACAAATAGGTATCTGAACAAAGTCTCTATTGAATAGACGATAAAGTGCATGTTCAGATATTTTTGAGTATCTTGGCCGATCCGATATATTTAATGACGACCTAGATTATCGCCACATGCGAAAACCGCATCAGTGCGATATGGAATGAAAATGTGTTGGTAGGTATGTAGGTATATTGTACACTATACAAATAATATCGAAAATGCTACGTGGTGGTTATGGTTATGGATAAGTAATAAAAGCGGATAAAATGGTCGTGTTCTATAGTAACAATTTACTACCTATACCTATATAAATTATTCTGTTTGCATTTCTTTAATTATAAGAACGAGAGAGCAACAGCAAAGATATAGGTAGGTAGTAGGTATGTACGGTAACGGACTTTATTTTTATTTTTCGGCCATTTGGGGTTCACTTCACTTTTTTAGTTAACCATATGATGGGTGGTAAGGAAAGGGAGCCTGGGGGGCGGAGTCCCCCGCATATAGAAAAAACGGGTTCACTTTACATTGGACATTACATTTCATAGAGTAAGTAGGGTGATTGTGCCAGTTTCCCGTCCAGGTCCAGTTTACCGTCCACTTCATTCAATTGGTGCAAATGAATGGGAGAAACTTTTTAAGGTTAACAAAAATAATATTTATAGTTTATTATATAGTAGATTTTATAATTTTAACCTTTTACTTTGAGAAAAACTTGTCTATAAACATAAATAAGTGTGGTTGGAAAACTAACAAGAGTGGACGAAAACTAGCACAATCCCCCAACCTACTAAACAAAAGAAACTAGTTTGAACCGTTGAAATTGCTTAGCGATTAAAGTTCGTGACTGTACATTATAGGTAGTTTTAGGAAACCATTTTTTATAAATTTCCATCTACGTTTTAATTGATTGCTCCTATTTACAGGAAACACTCGGTACAGTTTGTAACCATTCCAAAGCTTTATATTCCTATTATTCTTATACATATCTAAGTAGGTAGGTACCTACATATGTAATGCACCTATATTATGTAAATGACGACAAGACACAATTACGTAATATACAAATTTTACTACGTAGGTAATAATAACCGTATTTTACTTAAGAGTTTTAGTGGGTCTGACAAGAGTCTCATCTCACTAGTTGCGCTTTGAGCGTCTACGATGTTTACACCAACACCATACTGTTTACGACAAATCTCGCGCGCCGCTTCGCTTCGCCGTGCAGCCGGCCTCGCCGATCTACTGTTGTAAAACTGGGTTTTTAATTATTTTTCTAACAAATTTATATAATCAGTACCTAATAATTTAAAGGTATATCAACAATATTTTGACGAATATATGACCTACGGTTTTATTGGATCGTTAACGGTCATTTCATGCTACCGGCGCGATTAAATCATCCCTAAGCTTGATCCTTACATAATTTTCTTACGTAATGACCACGTGGCGAGGATATCGTTCTTTAATAGCTCACTAGGAGCCTAATACCACTTACAATTACGTAACATTATTCTATAACGTAAATTTGATCTTGTATACCTATACCATTTCGTGGAGATTTCAGAAGGTAGCATAAAGTAAAACTATTTACTATGTTACCTCGGATGTAGTAGACGGCAACGGCATTAGAAGCTCGCTATCCGGCGGCCACATAGTTTAAACTCCGCTTTTGTTTCGGGTAATCAAGATATTTAAAAACTGCAATCTGAAACTATTTATAGATACACACGACCATGTACTACCGGACACTTATCAGAACTGACTGACTGACGGTGACGAGAAAGATGGTGGGAATTTGAAGGAAGGAGAAAACAAGAGGTGAAGGGGGAGGGTATAACGCGCTGTCAGTGTCAAAGTGATCCATAGACAATTTAAGGCGATGCTCAGCATAGATATACCACCCATAGATCTGACGCGGAACTAATAATACCAAGATAGAACGGGATGGTCTTATTACACTTTCAATAGATACGGCAGAGAGGTGCTATTATCGTTGGTCCTTGTCATAGTTTCTATTACCCTCCACGCGTTACTTCTAGCAGTGGAGGGTAACAAACAGATATAATGCGCGATTTCTTCAAGAATTTCTGTGATTGCTACGAGAAAAGCTGTTAGTTTTCCTAGAAAGTTGTGTCAGCTAAGGAAAAGATTGGTAAATTGTTCTGTTTTATGCTGTAGAGGTGATTATGGGCATCTATATATCTATCCCATACGGGGGTACACGTGTGCGGGCTCTAGTTAATACTTGCTTTGAGATGCTCAGAGATGGTTCAGAGGCGACGTTAGGGTCGCCACACACCTAGCGGTTTTCCTCGCGGAATTACCGGAAGTAGCGGAAATTTGTCTATGGTAGCGGAAATTTGTCTATGGTAGCAGATTTTTTGTATGGAAGCCATAGACAAATTTCCGCTACCATAGACAAATTAAACATTTTGTCTATGAATTTCCGCTACTTCCGGTAAATCCGCGAGGAAAACCGCTAGGTGTGTGGCGACCCTTAATTGGATTTCTGCCGTTTGACTCTTAACTCGCAAATTTCCCTACGATTCTATTCTACAGTCACTAAAATATTTTCATCATCAGTCATGCATTCATTAAATAAATACTGCAATGAGACTGATTTAGATCGTGAATCATGAAAACAATAATTGTTTGGTCATATCTAGCTGGAGACAGGATTAAATCACGTTAAAGAATAACTTTAACATGGTTTGTCATTATAATTGCAATATGCAAAACTTTGTCTCTAAACAGCTACATGGTTAACGTTATAATTATATCGAACAATGAAGCGAAGAAATATAATATAAGATCAAACGAGCTTCGCAAGCGAAGTTCGATCGATATTATATGAGTCGCTTCATTGGAAGATATAATTACCCACCCGCCCTTTGATCCCAGACTCCAAAGTTTTGCACTTAATCTCTAAAAATAATGAGGTTAATCCAAGATGGCTGATACCGCCTGGGAAGGGTTGGAGTCAATGCAAATACTTATTTTTTTTTTTTATAAATCTCTAAAATAAGCGTGCATATAGGTTGCCAGTAACATAAAGTATACTACATGGTTAACGTTATAATTATATCTTCCAATGAAGCGACTCATATAATATCGATCGAACTTCGCTTGCGAAGCTCGTTTGATCGTATATTAAGATCTGAATTCAGACCAGGTGTGTGGTGTCCCTTAATACTCACTTGTCATCCTCAAAGCGGTATTAGACATTGCAACCTCCAGGGCCCAATCTGCCAGGTTGGAAGGTGTAATTAAAGGTAGGGCCTGTAGGGAGCTGAAGGAGGGTAGGGAAAGGCAGGGTACACAGCAGATTGGGCCCTGCAGGTTGCAATGTCTAATACCCGTTTTAAGGGTCACCACACACCTAGCGGAATTCCTCGCGGAATTAGCGGAAATTTGTCTACGGTAGCGGAATTTTTTCTATGGTAGCAGATTTTTTGTATGGAAGCCATAGACAAATTTCCGCTACCATAGACAAATTTCCGGTACTTCCGCTAATTCCACGAGGAATTCCGCGAGGTGTGTGGTGACCCTCATACTCACTTGTCTTGTCATCTCTCATACTGGCAAGTTGGCATTGGCATATTTGGCATTACTGGCAACACTCCTCACGTCATACGTCAAGTCAAGTTTCTGGCGGGAAATAGAAAAAAGTGGACGTAAAATTTTCGCTCATAGTTTTAAAATTGTTAAATAATTGTAAAAACTAGTTTATTTTGTATATATTAGTGATAAATTTGTACATAATTACTTAGTGAAAGTTTTTAAAATGACTAATCCCGGGGGGGGGCGGGGGTAACCCGCCCACCTCCCAGAAGCGCACCAAACCCAGCAACGACGCCAACGACAATGCGATGGACGATGGCGGCGGCGGTGAGCGTTCCAATAATGAACAATACCTACCTTATTTTAAGCCAAACTATAAAAGACTATACCCTGAAAACTCTACCAAAACAGACTTTAAAGTGTTTGTTGAACATACAGACCCGAAGGACAGACTGGGAAATAAAAGCCCAATATATCTCAACCACATATTTACCACAGACATAAAAGGTGTGATAATGATACAACGCGTAAACGCTAACAAAATTGCAGTAGTTTTTAAACAATACAACACGGCAAACAACTTTTTAAATAACTCTGCATTTTTAGAAAAGTATAAAATGAAGGCATACATCCCGGCAACACAAATTGAAAAAACTGGTATAATACGATTTGTTCCAACGAATATTTCAAACAAGGACTTATACTCTAAACTTAGCTCTATCTATGAAATTATATCTGTACGGCGATTCTCAAAGAAAGTTGGACAAGAGCGAGTTGCACTGCAGACAGTTAGCATTACATTCCTATCTAATGCATTACCGGACAATGTACAATATGATCTATTCTCGTATAGAGTGTTTGATTATATACCACCTCTACAGCAATGTTTTAAGTGCTTTAAGTTTAATCACTCCGCTCGAGTCTGTAATGGCAAGCAGAGATGTTCGATATGTTCAGGTGAACATATTTACAAAGATTGTGACAGACCAAATGAGATCTCCTGTGTCAATTGCAGCGGCCCTCATCTGGCTATATCAAAAGAATGCCCAATTAAGATGAAGAAACTTCTAGAAAAGAAAAATAAGATTACTTATGCAAGTGTAGCACAAACTAAAATGCCTGAAAACGAATTTCCCTCCTTGCCATTGACAAAATTTATCTATCTGTAGCTGAAATTTTAATATTTTATGAGAATTTTTTACTATTTGATTTTTTTTTTTTTTTTTTTTTGACTCCAATTATAATATTTAATTCTATTTTATACTTGACATTTTTGATGAATTTGTGAGTTTTATTTAATATTAAGTATCTAATAATAATAGTAATCTTAAGAAATAGTATATGTAAAATTGTATTGGACTTATGTTGTCTGAAATGAATAAATGAATGAATGAAAAACACCAGACTGTGACGTTGCCAAAACCTATACAATTTGTAAATAGTAAAATTGTAAATAAAAATGTAAATTCTGTAAACAAAAATACTGTAAATAAAAATGTAAATAATAAGCCTGCCCCGGAAGTTACACAAACAAATGCCCAGCCTGTGGATCTCAAAGCCTTGATCCTCGCTGATGATAATGTACTTTCTGTTTTAGTACAAACACTGGTAGAGCTGGGCAACAACCCTGCCCCTGTACCCATCACCACAGCATCCATTAAAGATAAATTGAAAAAAAATCTTAATTCATAATGGATTTAGGTTCCCCTGGAGAGTCTCAACTACGCATTGCACAATTTAACATTCAAAGTGCAAATAGTAAAAAACCTTTATTAATTAATTTTCTGAAACAAAAGAACATCGATGTATGTTTACTCAATGAAACTTGGTTTAAAGAAAATCTTAATTTTAGAATTCCCGGTTATAATCTTCACTACAAATTATCTAAAAATCCTCACAATGGTGTAGCTATATTAATAAAACCATATTTGAAATATAATACTTTAAATACATCGTTTTATGAAGATATACAAACAATAGCTGTTTCTATATCTACTGAACGTGGTAATATAACGGTACTTTGTGTATACTGTCCTCCCTCTAGTGGGCACATACGATTAAGTAGGCTGCGTAATACAATCAGAGACCTCCCTAAACCTATCTTTATTGGTGGTGATTTTAATGCACATCACATTGCATTTGGTTGCTTATCAACAAAAGGTCGTGGTAAAGATCTGTATGATATTATAGATGAGTGTGATTTGTGTATATTAAATGATGGTAGTTTTACTACAGTGAACCGTCCCAGAACTAACCCCTCGGCCATTGATGTCAGCTTTACTAGTGATTGCTTAGCACCTCTTTGTGAATGGTTTGTGCATGATGATTGTATGGGAAGTTATCATTACCCCACCATAACTGTAATGTCCCTTTCCGTTGACAAATATCAAATTAATCCTCCTATTGATAAATTTTTATACAAAAGAGCAGATTGGCTTAAATATAATGAACTTTCTAAAAGCGCATTTGAGGATTTATCAATTAATGTTGAAGACCCACTTTCCACTTATACAGAATTCTGTAGCCGTCTTGATGCCCTTATGCATAAAGTTATTCCTAAGTTTTCAAAATCTGCCCATTTTGCTAGCAGACCTCCAACACCTTGGTGGAACGAGATTTGTGAGCAAAGTGTTATTGCATCCTATAATGCTTTAAAACTTTATAGAAGTAACCCTACAATTGACAATTACATAAATTATAAAAAGCTTGATGCATTGAAAAAGAGAACCATTTCTGAACAAAAGAAGAGTGGATGGAGTGACTTGTGTAATTCATTCAACAGAACTACACCTATTAGTAAGATTTGGAACATGATTAAGATGTTTAAGGGTACTAAGTCCAATATTAGATCACACAGAGACGAATTCATTTCTCCCTTTTTAGATAAGTTATCTGATAATAGTAATTTAAAAGAGATCAGTAACTTACACTCTTATTTCAATAACAATAATAGTAACATAAATTCAATGTTTTTAATGGAACCATTTACTTGGAATGAATTTATATCTAGTCTACGTTCCAGACGTAACTCGAGTCCAGGCTTAGATAACTTTCCATACATAGTAATTAAAAATCTTCATATATCTGCTCAGCAATTGTTTCTTGATATTCTTAATATGTTATGGCTTCAATCAATTATTCCTGAGTCATGGAAAACGCAATGTGTTATCCCAATTCTTAAACCAGATAAATCCCCTGATCAGGCTAGTTCATATCGTCCTATATCCTTGTCTTCATGTCTCGGAAAGCTATTTGAAAACATGATTAAAATCCGACTTGATTGGTTTGTGGAAGCCAATGGTATCATCCCTGATGTGCAGTATGGCTTCCGTCGTGGGCGTAGTTGCGCTGACAGTTTCATTTCTCTCATCTCTGACCTGAAAATAGCAAATAATTCAAAGTTACACACTGTTTGTGTATTTCTTGATGTTCAAGGAGCTTTTGATAATGTTGATCCCGGGATCCTGGTCAATATTATGTCTGATGTAGGAATACCCGGAAGACTCTGTCAGTGGATATATAACTTTTTAAATAATAGGACATTGTATGTTAAATACAATAATATTTTACATGGGCCTAGGTCAGCATCAAAAGGCACAATGCAAGGTGCCACTTTATCACCATTGCTGTACAACTTGTACACCTGTGAAATCTGTAAATATGTAGATACCAGTGTTGTAAATATTTTGCAATTTGCTGATGATATAGTTTTGTATAGTGTTAATAGGAATTTGCAACTCGCCATAGATAACATTAACAGAGCCTTAGAACAGTTAAGTGTATATTATGAAGGAAGGTTAAATTTAAAAATAAATGCTTCTAAAAGCAGCTTCATGATATTTGGTGAAGATAATCCAAGCAGTGATATTGTATATAGTGGGGATACTATTGATAGAATAAGATCTAAAAAATTCTTAGGCATTGTCATAGATCAAAAACTAACTTTTGAAGAACATGTAAAATACATTTCTAAAAATGCATTGAAAGGCATAAATATATTAAGATGTTTAGCTGGTGTATCTTGGGGTGCAGACCCGAAAATTTTGTCTGTATTATATAAAGCTATAGTGAGAAGCCATTTTGATTATAGTGCTATGGCATACATTAATAGTACACATGCCCGTAAATTAGATATTTTGCAGAACAAGGCTTTGAGAACTATATCTGGAGCAATGTGCTCAACTCCCATAAGGGCCATGGAAGTTGAGACCAAAATTATGCCACTAATTTTGCGACGTCTATATCTTGCCGAAAGATACTGTCTGAAACTATTGTACTCTAATAACACACAAATTATTAAAAAGATCTTACCCCATCATGTTAATGTGGTTGGTCCTTTGGCAACTGGGGAAGGTCTCCTTATAGGCAATTCACCAATGTTGTATCATATTTTTCTGGAAATACAAAACAATTGTGGTAAAATTAAAAGACAGCAACCATGGCCATGCTATTCCTCCCAGTATAAAAGTACTATGCTTCCAATTAAAGTTGTAGATTCAGTCACTAATAATATAGACATGTTGCAATTTCTAGCTGATAATGAGTATTATACCATGTATACAGATGGAAGTAAAGGTGAGGGCTATGTACGTTGTGCTGTATATGATCCTCAGTCTAAATATTCTCAGAGCTTTCTTTTGCAAAATCAATGCACCATATTTACAGCTGAGGCTTATGCAGTATATCAGGCACTTTTAAGAATTGAAAATTTAAATAATTGTAAATATTTTCTTATTGTAACTGACTCTCTAAGCTTGGTCCAGGGCTTGTTGAACTTGAAAATGCATTTTAAAACAAATTTCATTCTTTATGCAATTAAAGAATTGTTATTTAATTACTATCTTAAAGGTAAAGATGTTTCCTTTATGTGGGTACCTTCCCATAGGGGAATTTCTGGAAATGAAATTGTAGACAACGTTGCTTTCAAGGGTGTAAATTCACTTGATGTTAGCGAAGCTATGTATGTACCATTGACTGACTATTTCTACTCTATAAAGTTAAGTGTTAAAATGTTATGGGAACAAATGTGGAAGAAAGATCAAGAGCAAGATAAAGGAAGATGGTATGGCAGTATTCAAGAAAACCTACCAGTTAGACCATGGTATGATAATCTTCAAAGAGCCAGTCGTGACTTTATTACCACAATCAATCGTTTACGCTATGGACACAATGCAGCACCATCACACCTTGCTAGATTAAGAATTATCCAAAGCAATGTCTGTACTTTTTGTGAAACCGAAGAAGGAACCGTTGAACATATTATATTTAACTGTCAGAAGTTTCTCCTTGACAGATTAGTCCTTGCCAGTGAATTAAGTGAAGTGTGTAAAAATTACAATGACTTTTCTTCCCGCCCGCCGCCGATTAAAGAACTGTTAAAAGATAGTGAAACGTATATCCCAATTTATAAATACATTAAAAATACAGTGTTAAAACTTTAATTACTTAAATTGTAGTAACAATGTGAAGTGCCGTGAATCCAAATAAGACTTGGCTTAAAGGTCTCGCAACCAGGCCATAAAATTCCAAAAAAAAAAAAAAACGTCAAGTCAAGCGAAACTGCATAAAAAATAAAATTTATCCGTTGAGTTTCTTTGAAGTGTATTGTTCCGATGTTTTAATAGTTTTCACGATTATTTATTAACAATTAAGCTTTAAAATGGCGACATTTGATTTGAGATCATTCAGTTCGGCTTTAAACGAAACGAACAAAGTACAAAGTGGTGTAGATTTTACTGAAAAATCTATCTATCTATCTAAATTGGATACCGAAAAGGATGGTGAGCGTCGCTTTTTTTATCTTTAAAATACATCTGTTCGTATGAAAGCGATACAAAAGGGGTTTTAGAAGTAATAAAAGGTTTTTATAGGCTATTGTTATTGATATTGTTTACATTCTAACCTCTACCGTTGCATCACGTGTTGATTCTGTTCGTTTGTTATGGTGCTTTTGGCGCGATTCTTCCGTACTATACAATCGGTTAGTAGAAATTATGCTGCAAGTTAATATAAATGTATGTTATGTGCAATTGCGAGAATTCATTATATAGCCTTGGCCAAAAGTATATTACCCATGCGATTTTCATACAATACTCGAATGTTTAGTTCAGCGTTTGAAGCGTTTCCATCTTTTTTGAAGTTATTTAATCAGTTGTTGGTCCAAACTGAATAGGCATGTTTTGTTGAAGTTAACGAGACAACTGTTACATCTTTATTTATTTTTTTCGGTTAGAAATTTGCTAATTTATACTACCCGTGACTGTAGTACTGCAGTAGTTTGTTGGTAGACTATAGTTACATTGGTTACCACGAATTCAGGCTTCCATATAAAATTACGTATTGCCGTTAGCTTAGAAGTTGCGATATAATTGTCTCCGTTTTCACTGGTACAATGATTTGGCAGATTGATGTGTGTGTATTGGTTGGTTGGTCTGTGTCGGTCTAGTGCCTTGATTTACTTGCCAAAAATTGTCGAGCCATTTTTTTGATTGGGGGGAAAAGGGAGGAAGTTTGCTGTCGCGTTATTTATGAACGGATTTCAATCATTTTTGGGTAAAAGGTCAAGCCAACACTTCCTTACAGGTTGTTGTAAAAAAAAGTTTTGAGGGAGGGGGAAAGGGGGCAAATACTCATTTTCGGGTAAAAGGTCAAGCCCACACTTCCTTAGAGGTTGTTGTAAAAAAAAAGGGCGAGGGAGGGGGATAGGGGAGAAAAAGGGGGGAAATGCTCCAAGTCTACGGTTCACAGAACTACTAGTTATGAGTCAAATGATACATGTATGACCTTACATACTCTTAACCTTATGTATATATATGGGTGAGAGATAGCATACACGCTACAGTAGTAACTGTATAGAATACATATTTGCAATTTGTAGCACTTAATTTGCATTTTTGTGACCTCCAGTTTTTGTAGTTTATAATTACCTCAAAGTTGTATGAGTATGTGTTTTGTGGATGTAAATTGACAAAATTTGATCCGTACAAAGGGAAAAAGCCAATATAATAATTAAAAAAAGTCCATTTTACATGTTAGGTATGTTTATTTGTATTTCATAGTAATATTTTTTTATATTTTGCAGCAAACGATATAGTAGCAGCCATATCAGCATGCCCCGACCTGTACTACCTGACGCTGACGGGCTACACGCTCGCCGTGGCGGCGGCCGAGGCCATCGCGAAGGCCCTGGAGTCCCACCCAGAGCTCAAAGTTGCCCGCTGGTCTGATATGTTTACTGGGCGGATGAAGACTGAGATAGCTCCTGCTCTAGTGAGTAAAAGAGATTGTATATCAGTTTTTTAAAAACAAATACCTGTTCATCCAAACAAAAAAAAACGTTCGTCAACAACTTATGAGTAGAAAATGGAAAGATAACCATTTGGACCCAGGTACGTCCTTAAACTACGTCCAAAAGAGATACCTCTGGCACTGCAAATTTATTTATCGTATGGCAAATAAATTTGCAGTGCCAGAGGTATCTCTCTTTTGGACGTAGTTTAAGGACGTATCTGGAGCAGAGTTTGATACTACCACCTTACAGAAAGCCACATTGGGATAGCCCTAGACCCTACTCATAGTGTTAGTAGTAGTAGTAAAACACTTTATTGCACAAAACAAGTATTACATGACCAAAATATAGTAACTCTGTTCAAAGGCGAACTTATCCCTTAAGGGATCTCTTCCAGCTAACCTGATATTGGTCAGACATGGTAGACAATAGTTATTTGTGCAACAAGAGAGGAAAGTTGGTTTTTCTTGCGAGTGTTGATTTTGAGTCCCGAGTAAGCGAAAGATTCTAAGTTTGAATCTTGAGCGTAGCGAGGGATCTCAAGAACACGAGATGTAAAAAAACTTTCCTCTCGTGTGACACATACAACTTTTCACCTCAGTAGTGAGAACATATTAAAGTTAAAAAAATACATTTATTTACATTCCTGAATGAAAGGCATCATCATTATGACGAAAAGCTTCTAGAAACAGAATTTCGTCACTCCCTGGAGTGATGAAAGTCGCACTTTCGTCACTCCAGGGAGTGAGGAAAGTAGGCTTGTTCGAACTGCGGAGGTGAAAAGATTTGTACATTACTTGTAGTGTTTTGTTTCTACCAGTGATTAAGGGCGCCAGAGAGCTCTATAAAGATGAAGTGTGTTGACGACGGGAGACCCTCTTGTCTCTTTAGTCATCGAAACAGTGAACCCTCTTTTGTAAAGGTCGGCAATGCGCATGACACCTCGGGATTTCCAGGCGTCCATAGGTTAGAAAGAAAGAAAGAAAGAAAAATCATTTATTGCAAAGAAACTACAGACAGCACCACAACAATTTAAACTTAAATACTAAGTACTTAAGACTAACATTATTTTAAACATAGAAAAGAGAAAACACTAGTGGGGAGAAATCAAAAAGTAAATAATTACAATATTGATGCTGTTGTAGTGGGTGCAAAAGGACGCCACTCAGCATGTGCCCTGGCATCGAAGATGCCACAGCGCTGGTCTTCCGTGGAGCCCAGAGACGGAAGGTAGTGCGAAACAGATAACATAGAGAACAAAACAACAAACATATGGGATGAAATAGGAGTTACTTCTAAATACAGTAATAAATAAATGTAAAAGTAATTATGTGGTAGTTATAAAAGATAATAGGTGGTGTTAGCATAAAAAAGAATAAATATACATACGGTTACGCTAACCTTACCTTAGATTTTGCCACCTCGTAGTATTAAAAAAATTCTTTTGCTTTCAGAAAGCGCTCGGTGATGGCATGATCGCAGCTGGCGCCCGGCTCAAAGTCCTGGATCTGAGTGACAATGCCTTTGGCCCCATCGGGGTTGAGGGGCTCGCCAAGCTGCTGCAGAGCGATGTGTGCTCTGAGCTAGAGGTATGTTCTGACTAGAGCTGCAATGGATATCGGGACTATTCGGTATCTGGCCAATCCTGTCAAAATTTTATTATTCAGTTGAATACCAGAGAGCTATTCGGCCGGATACCGGGTGACATGTTAATCAAGTTTAAAAACAAGAGAAAAAACAAAACAAAAACTAGTCTAGAGAAAATCCCTCACGATACTGCGAGAGCTCACCAGCGCGGGGGATGCCATGGCATGCCGGCGCCCACCGCCGCGGTATCCTAGAGCGTGCTCCTCAATGTTCCGGAGAAATCTCCGTAATGCTTCGAGGGCACCTTATCGTGATTGATAAATTTAATGATATCTCCGCTCCACTCCACCAGTTTGTGCAGGCTTATTGCAGAGCTAGGTCGATTTGTATAAGGTCGTCCCATAATATGAAAAAAATTGCGTGGTTTTATGAAACCACGATGCAAGTGAAACTTTACTATGTTAGCATGGCGCTTAGAAATTGGTGCCCAATTGGTTTGTCATGCTAGACGTACAGAGCTGGAATGACTTGCCAAATGTAATTCATTAAATATAATAGAACTATGTTTCTAAAATTTAGAAAAAAAAATCATTCGTCCCACGGGGTTTAAACCCTCGCCCATTCGATCGTAAGGGCTCTTACAGACGAGCGACAGTACGCGACTCACTGTCGCGCGACCGTCGCCGATAGTCGGCGACGGTCGCTGGCGACCGCCTGCGACAGCTATCGGCGACAGCTGGCGACAGTCGCCGACTATCGGCGACGGTCGCGCGACAGCCGGCGACCGTCAGCGACAGCTGGCGACAGTCGGCGACCGTCAGCGACAGCTGGCGACAGCCGGCGACCGTCAGCGACAGCTGGCGACCGTCGCGCGACCGTCGCCGATAGTCGGCGACTCGCGTACTGTCGCTCGTCTGTAAGAGCCCTAAGACGCGAAATATAGATTTGTATACCGCGGTTGACTGCCAACATGACATGAACCTTATTGCTTATGAAATAAGCCTCACCTTACTATAAACGAGCATCAGCGTTATATATGTAACGCGCGACATGCGGAAAGCAGGACTTTAAAATTCGAGGCGATGGAAAAAAAACGCGAATTTACGTTCATACGTTTTGACAGGAGCTCCGTCTAAACAACAACGGTCTGGGCATCACCGGAGCCCGGTTACTGGCGAAAGCGCTATCGTCTCGTCCGCCGAAGCTGAGGGTGTTCATAGCGGGCGGGAACAGGCTCGAGAACGACGGAGCGACTGCGCTGGCGCAGGTGTTCGAGGTATGCAGGTTATCTGTACAGTCGCCATCAGATATACTGAAGCGGCCAAGGTAGTCACAAATATCTGAACAACACCGATCAAGGTTAAGCCGATATAGTGAATGTTCAGATATTTTGGAGTACCTTGGCCGCTCCGATATATTTGACGGCGACTGTACTAGTTGTGGCTATGAGATATGTTTACAGTAAGATATGTGCGGTAATTCATTTATTAAGTATATGTTATATATGTGTACGTTTATGGTATATGAGGATCGTCAGAAAAAAAATACCATTTTGAAAAAAAAATCGTCAATTCTTTTTTTCCATATTTGTCATCAATACAGAACTATGTAAATACGCGTCACAGAATTGACATTGAGAACAAACATTGAGATTTTTTTTAAATGAAATCGATAGTCCGATTGTGTACAGAAATAACAGAGCGGCCAAGGTGGTCAATAACATCTGAACAACGCCTCTATTGTCAAGGCGATAAAGTGCATGATCAGATATTTTTCAGTACCCTGGCCGCTCCGATATATATTATGGCGACTGTACCCAACCCCTTGGCTGCAAATCTGACTCGCATTTAACCGGGTTTTAATATAAATAAATTAGTTATTAGAATATTAATTTCACTTCAAAATCATTTTACAGAAAATGGGATCTCTCGAGGAGGTAGCGATGCCCCAGAACGGTATATACCACGTCGGCATATCAGCGCTGTCGGAGGCCTTCAAGCAGAACCCGCAGCTGAGCTGCCTCAACCTCAATGACAACACCATCGGGCCCAAGGGCGCCGCGGCCATGGCCGGAGCCCTGCCCAAGTAAGTCCTGGACTGACCCGCTCATAAACGTATTTCAAACCTAATTTAACTAAGTAATCGTGTGTCCTTATCTGTCACTTTGACCATTGTGTTTGTTGAAAATAAACAAAACATAATTTAAAGATTTGAATCACATTTATGAGTAAGCGAGTATCTGCTTATTCATAAACGTGTTTCAAACCTCATTTAGTTAAAATGTATTTTGTCTGTTTCTAACAAACACAACTGTCAAAGTGACAGATAAGGACAAACAATGTTTTAGTTAAATTAAGTTTGAAATACGTTTATGAATAAGCGGGTAAATGTTTATGCAATTACCAATTAGTCTTATCATATTTTAAAATGCATTTTGTGTTAATAATAGATTAAATGTCCAAATATTGAAATATATTTTTTATACAGTTGCTCAAAAAAGTGCTTTTCTTGTAGTGGTTTAGCGTGCGGAAAGTTTGATATCGCGCACTAGTGCTTTTTACTTTTCCAGCCAATCACAGCTAATGACAGTGACAGACAGCCAATCACAGCGCCGCACCGCACCGCGCGGAGCGTTCGGATACATGTACTAAAGTAACCTCAAAGTGAATAATTCACAATTTTCTAATTTTTTCGCAACTGTATTAAAAAACGTCGTTCGATACTCGTGCGTAAATGTCATTCTTCACTCGTCCCGAGTCTTGCCACGAGCCGTAGGCGAGTACTCGTGAAGTAATGACATACTTTCCGCACTAATATCGAAATGTACACCTCAGCAGTTCGAACATGCCTACTTTCCTCACTCCCTGGAGTGACGAAAGTGCGACTTTCACCACTCCAGGGAGTGAAATGTTGTTTCTAGAAGGTTTTCGTCATAATGATGATGCATTTCATTCGAGAATGTAAATTAATGTGTTATTTTAACTTTAATATGTTCTCACTACTGAGGTGAAAAGTTGTATGTGTCACACGAGAGGAAAGTTTTTTTACATCTCGTGTTCTTGAGATCCCTCGCTACGCTCAAGATTCAAATTATAGAATCTTTCGCTTACTCGGGACTCAAAATCAACACTCGCAAGAAAAACCAACTTTCCTCTCTTGTTGCACAAATAACTATTAGAAACCTCTATTTTTTATAAGATATTAAATCACTCTACAAAAATTCAAAATATTCAAATGAATAAAGAAAATTTAAAGTTTGAGAATCAAATTGGTGTCTGACGTAGTGATGGCAATACCTAGTTTTCTACCACGATATCAACGTGGGTCCTTTTTCCTTGCACTAACACATTTAGCTATATTTAATGTTAACTATTTAATTTTACAGGTTAAAAAACCTGAAAGCGATCAACTTCGGCGACTGCTTGCTGAAGAGTAAAGGTGCGCGCACACTTGCGCAGGCGTTTAAGGACAACTCCACACTACTAGAGGTACGTCGAGTACACTTTAATATTTCATGGCGAAGTTCCCTGTAAGAACTTCGCTTCGCCGCTATCGCTCGTTCGATAAAATACGTGTTTAAAATTGAGATATGATCTAACTGACGGAATAATTATTGTGTGATCCAGCCAAATAGTTTTAAACACACAGATTCCCGGATCTAGCAACAAGGAAAGTATAGCAATGTAACTAGACGAGTTTTGTTGTTTTGATTATTATATTGTGTTATATCTGACGTGGCTAGCTCTTCGTTTAATACGGTATTAGCCGTGTCTACATCTGACGCACCGCCTCGCGAGGAAATTGCCGCGCGCGGCAGCTCGGCTAGTGTGGCCGTGCCTCGGCCGAGGCGTTGCGGCCAGCGCGTTTGTCTCGGGCGAGGCACGGCCACACTAGCCGAGCTGCCGCAATTTCCTCGCGAGGGGATGCGCTAGGTGTAAACGCGGTTATTAATAATACTCAGGTTACTTAAGCCGGCCACCGACTATCAGTCCGCCTGCAGTCCGACTGACGATCTCGGCCTGTCAGTTAGAACAAATAATTTAAAACAAAAAAAGAACCGTCTTCACGACCGCTATTCCAAGAGGAAATGACCAAGTTGCTGTAAAAAATAGTGAAATAACCAAGTTGCTGTAAAAAATAGTGAAATAACTATAGTTGAAGAGTTGCCTCGATTTCTCCAAGATCCCATCATCAGACCTGGACCTGGTGGCAATGGACCAACTGTGATATGCTGTTTCAAATATTTAATTTTCTTTAATTTTCCAAATCGGTCCAGCCGTCTTCGAATAATCGGTGAACATACATAAAAAAAAAAGCAAAAAAAAACAAAGATCCCGACGAATTGATAACTCCTTCGAAGTCTTGAAGTCGGTTGAAAATTGCCGGCTCCGAACAAATTACAGGCCGACATCGTCAGGCGGACTGCAGGCGGACTGATAGTCGGTGGCCGCCCTTACTCTGTCAATTCGATTCAATATTTTGTTGTGATGTGCAGTGCTTGGATCTGAGCCACAATGAGATCGGGCGCGCGGCCTGCAAGGAGTTGGTGGACGCCATCACCGTGCTGCCGGACAGCTCTGACAGACTCTCACGTGTCGTGTTGGCAGGGAACAGTCTCGGTATGTACTCGTACCTCTACGACGCCAATAGCCGTCCTACACCTGGCCCACCGCCTCGCGAGGAACTTACCGCGCGCGGCAGCTCGGCTAGTGAGGACGTGCCTCGCCCGAGACACACGCACGCGCGGCCGCAATGCCTCGGGCGAGGCACGTACACACTAGTCGAGCTGCCGCGCGCGGCAAGTTCCTCGCGAGGCGGTACGATAGGTGTAGACATGGCTAATAACGTCTATAGACGTTCTACTACATATGCTGACGTTACGTGGGCGAATCAATTTTTTACTGTTGTTTACTCTGTCCCCGTTGTCCGAGGGACATCCTCATACTATTTCATAGAAAATCTTTGGTTGTCCAAGGGACGTAACCATAGCAACCAGGCGCTTTAAAAAGTTGATTGACTCACGTACAGTAACGCCAAAAATATCTATACGATTGTGAACCTTATTATAATGGAATGTGGTGTAAAAGACTCAGCTGTTTGGAGTTACGCACGTACGTAGTTACTGAGTTTAATTGATAGCCATTCACGGTTCAAGCTGTTTTCTTGTTTAGTATTTACTCTATGAAATGTCCAGTGTAAAGTGAACCCTAAAAGGCTCAACAATTAAAGTGGGAGTGGGGGTGGCAGCAGAAGTAACTAAGGAACCTATACACACCGCGGTTTTTGAACGCGCCGTCTACTCGCGTTTGTACAGATACTGTGCTGGGTGCTCCGTATTCTTGATTTATTTTAAGAAACGCGCGTGACATCAAGGCCGGAGCCCCGATGGCAACTGAGATTTATAATTGTTTATCTACACCCACATCATAAACCCTCCATGATGCGTTCAAAACCCGCACGTTATAACCACCATATAAATAGATTGTTTTGTTAGTAGTTAGAACAAATGTGTTATCTGTAACGATGTTATTATTATCAAATAATAAGCAAAAATTCGATATCATTATGAAAATCCGGCTTGCTCCTCGACCGCCGGCACGCGCCCCTCCAACCGCCGGCACAATCGAGTTGGCCATGGCGATGGCGTGCAATCCGTGCAATGGCAGTCATCCAATCATCATTTAGAGTTTATAATATGTGTGTAGATAAAGCAGTGTATGCAACTGTACGTAATTAGGCCTTAATACACTCGTGATCTTATTATGACACGAACGAAGTGAGTTTCATAAAACCACGCTCGTGTTTTAAGGTCCCTATTACGTAACAGATACATAATAGTACATTACACAACTAGGGTGGTAAAACAAAGAAAGGCCGAGATCGCAGAAGTTTGCGGCCCGAGCTGCAAGCGATGGACGTAAATATGCGATCGAGGGCTTTCTTTATTACCTCCCGTGTTGTGTACATTGTTTTATGTCTACACTTGGCCATAAAGCGTCTTTTTCGGTACGCGCAGCGTGCGGAAAAAGACGCTTTATGGCCAGGTGTGACATAAACTACTATTATTTACATTGACTTTTTGTTTAAATATAGAAATTTGATATATAACGACCAGTAATGTAGAGGTTTCTTTTCTAACCATTCCGAGGTTTCCTCTTCCGGTGTTGTACCTCTACAATACACCAGGGATGTCACGAATGTCGTTTTTCTCACATTCGCGCATGCAAATGCGAATATTCAGGATGCGAATGTCCGAATGCGAATACGAATGTTGCGGAGTAGATTCAAAAAAGTTAATCTTACTTATCATTGTTATGCTTCCATAGTTCATAAATACAGAACATGATATGTGATGAAGTCCTATGTTATTGATCAAAAAGAGACAAGTGATAACGTCGTTTTCACTTCCTGTGTATGAGCAAGCATATGACCGTCGGCCGAGTCGGCGCTGTCAAAATAGGATGCGTTCTGCCCACATTCGCATTCGGAAAATATTCGCATCATTTCATGCGAATGCGAATGTTGATACGAATGTCAAAAATGATGCGAATATTCGCATTATACGAATGCGAATGCGAATATTCTTGACATCCCTACAATACACACGGAAGACAGCTTATTGACCATTACACGACTACATTAAACATCATAAAAAGGTTCTAGGAGTGTTATTTCATAGTTTCTGAACGGACGTCTATTGACGTCGGTGGCGCTTGGCCCGACTTGCCGATGGCGTGACTGGCCGTCACTGGCGTTCAGAAAGTTAATGATCTATTATTACAGGAAACGCGGCGAGTAAAAAGAGTATGAAAGCGCAACTTGGTACAGCTGGGGAATTCACGGACGACGAGGGGGAGAGCGGGGAAGAGGATGATGATGATGATGATGATGAAGGTAAGTTCAAAGAATGTATACTTCGTTTTTTTAGATTAAAAAAATCGTGCGATTGTTACAGTGCGATTTAACCCTTTGACCGCCAAACACCTCAAATCACGCGCGCGGAAAGTCGCGCCCTCAGCGACAGCACGTGATATCACGTCCAATAGATAATGTGCTGACGACGAGCGCGTGATTTGACGTCTTTGGCGGTCAAGGGAGAGAAATAACTCAATAGAGAATGTTGACTCAACTTATCTACAAGTATGTACGTAAAAGTTATTTTTTAGTTGCAGCGGATGGTTTCTTGGTTGGTTCTTACATAATTGTTTATATTACAGGCACAGAATCAGAAGAAGAATCAGACGGTGACTCTCAAGACGAAGATAATACGGAAGACAGCGCTACAGAAGACGCTCAGCACAGCGTCGACAACAGCGTCAACACCAGCATCAATACCACAGCCACCAGCAATAACACCACTCTGGACACATCAGGTACATGTCTCATGCGATCACATACGCGTGTCAATCAGGGACCGGAAAACCCCTTCATTTAATTAATCTTTTCGATAGGGTAACCCTATCGTCACGGTAACCGTTTTAATAGGGTTAACCATATTCAATGTGGTTTCCCTATCGAAACGTCTTAACGATAGAGTTTACAATAGCTTGATCGCATTCTAAAACACTTGTTAGGGTAACCTCAGTGGGGTTTTTCGAATCGGGAAGCGCTAACCTTTGGGTAAGACAATGATGTGCTTACAGAGTTGATAGGGTTTGTAAAAACAACCGTATCAAATACCCGATCTAATACCCCTCTATTGGTAACCGGTTCCGGTCCTTGGCGTGAATGACGAAGCGAATGGCGCGTGGCTGATCAGACGTGCGTGCCACTGGCGCGCGTGCTCGCGTCGGGGTTTTGTACGGGGAGACGATTATGTGAACGGACACTCGTACGCTAATGATTCGTATCCGACGCGCATGCGCACACGCTGGCGTGATCGCCGTATTAGAAAAAGTTCATTGTTTTTGCGTCACTCATTTATCCTATTCATTTCGTTTTTTTTGAAGAAAAAACAGCCGGTCTTTCTTTTGTCTATAATTTAGGTTTATTAGGGTCTCCCCCCATTTATCGACGCGGAATCGGCTTTCGCCGATAGAAAATATCTTTATGTCGACGCATTAAGAGCTAACAAGGCACGATTCGGCTCGGCTCGGCTCGGCCGACGGCTGCCGACGCGTCGACGTCTTTTTCGTTCTTATTGCGTCGACATAAAGATTTTTTCTATCGGCGAAAGCCGATTCCGCGTCGATAGATGGGGGAGACCCTAACGAATAAAACATTCTGATTGTCATGGTCAATGATTTTATTCTGATAAAGATTTGTCGTCCTGATTTTTTTTTGTTTTTACGAAACCTGTTTAACTAGTAGCTCTTACTTATCATATGTATAGTTATTATGTTACTTGGTTGAATTCAATACTTTGTGTGAATTGTGAGATTGTTTAAGTATACAACAACATTTTAAGTTATAAACTTGTATAGATGTCATATACAAAGGAAAACATATACATATATACATATAGTAAAAATGTAAGTTTGTAAGATACGTAATAAAATATTTATATTATATTACATAACAAATTCGTATAGTGAAACAAATCAAAAATATTAATTAAAAATAATTTGATTTGTTTTTTCAGTAACATTTTAAGTGATTATCTCAGAGAAAAGTTTGTTTACATGTCAGGATATAGTATCGATGAATACACTATACTTTTCATTTATTTGTCTATGGTTATGCTAAAAAGAGAAAAAAATAGCCACTAACTCTTTATTTCTTTGTTGGCAGGCATGGAGGAAGTGAAAAACGACGTAGAAAGATTCCTAAAACAGCCCACGTTAGAAAATCTGGAAAGATTAGGATCCAATCCAGCTGATGTCTTTAAAGCACACATAGAGGTGAGTTTATAAACGCCAAAGACGTCAAATCACGCGCGGAAAATCGTGCCCTCAACGCCAGCGTGATATCACGTCCAAAATATAACCGAGTACGCTTGGGAGCTTTTCTGTACGATGCTTTTTGGTCAAAGGGTTGATAAGATTGTCATTAAATAATTTCAAAGAAAATAGAACAGACTTCTCTTAGGCTACCTTGCCAAGATCAAATGCTCGACATACTGTAAAATTAAGTTAATATTTTCAGAAATAATCGCTTTGAAAAGCCTTAAAATTTGTCCTAAATAAGTTTTAAATCGAAAGTTGAAAAATTCAAGTAGTACGTCTTTGTATATTCATACGAAAATTGTTTTGAGCTTTATTGACTAAGCCTAAGCCGTTTTTGAGTTACCTCAAAAAATGTAAAATAAACTTTTTCCATAGGATGGAACGACATTTATGTATGTATTAGTTTTTCTAATTGATTGAAGTTTTTGTAATTTGTTCTTTCAAATTATTAGTCACTATTATTAGTGTGATATTCTTCGGGCATTCATCATTTGACTTGATTGTGTCCTAAAAAGATGACCTTATCACCTAAGTATTACAGTTAGTTTCTTTTGACAATAAAAAAAAAAACAAAAAAAAAACCGGCCAAGTGCGAGTCGGACTCGCGCACCGAGGGTTCCGTAAAAACCTAAAACAATTAATATTTCTTATGATTGCGTGGACATGAAAGTTTGGTTTTGCTACAGCAGAAAGATATTAAAGAGCTGAGTATATGATATGAATTTCAATTCAATACCACTACGCGTTTACGAGGAAACAGGTAGTAAGTTTAAAATTTTAAAGAATATTTTAAGTACTATTTTACTAAAAATGCCTACTTTTCGTAATTTTTCCTTTGTCTTTGCTATATAAAGTTTCTTCGTGCCAAGTTTCAAGTTTCTGAGTTTACGGGAAGTACCCTTTAGGTTTTGAGTTTCTTGCGAGTACTCATCTCCAAAATATGCAACTTAAATTGCTATTTCTTTTGATTGCGTTGACATGAAAGTTTGTTTTTGCCACAGCTGAAAGGTACAATAGACCTGAGTATTTGATATGAATTTCAATTTAATACCTTTACGCATTTACGAAGAAGAAGGTAGTAAGTTTAAAATAGATAGATAGTTAGATTTTAGTTGTTAAGCGCGACCTGTAATGAGTTATTACCAATAAATGATGTCTATGTCTATGTCTAAAAAAAAAAATTTTGTATGATTCTACTAAAAATGTCTACTTTTTATAATTTTTCCTTTGTCTGTGCTATATGACGTTGCTTCGTGCCAAGTTTAAAGATTCTGAGCTTGCGGGAAGTACCCTTTAGGTTTTGAGTATCTCGCGAGTACTCAGTTTCAAAATATGCAACTTAAATTGCTACTCCTTTTGATTGCGTTGACATAAAGATTTGGTTTTGCTACATCTGAAAAGTACTATAGCCCTGAGTATTTGACATGAATTTCGATTGAATAACTTCACGCGTTTACGAGGAAAATGGTAGTAAGTTTAAAATTTAAAATATATTTTTTTGTATGATTTTACAAAAAAAAACTACTTTTCGTAATTTTTCCTTTGTCTGTGCTACATGAAGTTTCTTCGTGCCAAGTTTCAAGTTTCTGAGTTTACGGGAAGTACCCTTTAGGTTTTGAGTTTCTTGCGAGTACTCAGTTTCAAAATATGCAACTTAAATTGCTATTTCATTTGATTGCGTTGACATAAAAGTTTGGTTTTGCTACATCTGAAAAGTCCTATAGCCTTGAGTATTTGACATGAATTTCAACTTAATAACTTTACGCGTTTACGAGGAAAAAGGTATTAAGTTTAAAATTTTAAATATATATTTTTGTATGATTTTACTAAAAATGTCTACTTTCTATAATTTTTCCTTCGTCTATGCTATATGACGTTGCTTCGTGCCAAATTTCAAGTTTCTGAGTTCATAGGAAGTACCCCGTAGGTTTTGCGAGTGCCGAAAACTCTAAAATTTGCAGCATAAACGACTGTATCTTTTGATTGCGTTGGCTTTTAAGTTTGATTTTTTCACAGCTTCAAGGGACAATAGACTTAAGTATTTGGTATAAATTTCAGCTTGATACCTCCACGCGTTCCTGAGAAAAATGGTCTCGACAGACAGACAGACAGACAGACAGACAGACAGACAGACAGACACAGACAGACAGACGGACAACAAAGTGATCCTATAAGGGTTCCGTTTTTTTCCTTTTGAGGTACGGAACCCTAAAAATATGGAGAAAACCAGTTAACCTTTCGACCGATAGGTGGCGATGTAATACGCCGTTACCCTTGGCGCCAGAGCCAAAAAAGATAGCCAAGTAATAATGCCAAACATCATAAAAGGGTTCTAGGAGTGATATTTCATAGTTTTTTTTAACGGACGTCTATTGACGTGCGTGGCGTCAGTGGTCCAACTTGCCGATGCCGTTACTGGCCGTCATTGGCGCTCAAAAGCTTAAAGTTCTATACTTTTACACACGGCGTGACGTGACGAGCTCCCATTTTTAAACTTTGACGCGCTTTATAGAATTAATGATGTTTGATTGTCATATATGTCTAATTTTTTTACAATGTAACTGGCGGATTTTTACAATATTTTTTTTTCTTGACTACGGCGAACGGGTTATGATTTTAGCAGTCTCTGTATGTAAATTTGTATTTACGTATGTTCTTCCGTAGCGCCTAAACTATTCATCCGATTTTTGATGAAAATGTCAAATTATTCGTCATTTTGACCCGAGTATAACATAGACTACATTTTAGCCGACTTCAACAATAGTTTCCGTATTCGGCTTACAGTTATTAAGACTCCGTATCCACCAGAAATTAACGAGGATGGGCTGCAAGGAATGTGTTTTAAAGAATTAATATTTATTTACTTATCGTATGGCTAATTAATACACTGTGTTGTAGGTTTTTCATGCAATTATCACAATTTAAGTTTTAGTTTTCTTAAGTAGTCAGCGGCGTCGCTCGTGAGGTTTTTGAAATCCTGAGGTGGTCCGTTGTACTTGGTGATAGGGCATTCGAAAACGATGTGGTGTACGGTTTGTTTTTGGCATCCGCATTCGCATTCTTCAGCGTCAGCCCAGCCTCATTTTTTCCGCAGATATGCGCAGTGCCCTATTCCAGTTCTTATGCGATTTAAAGAACACCAGACTTGGCGAGCTTCTTTGAAACCTTGCGGGGTTTGTCGAGGATCGAAGTCGAACAGGCCTGGGCTCTCGTTGTTCGCTGCCCACTCTTTTATCCAGGCGGTTAGTATATGCCAGTCGGTTGGCGGCTGGTGCACAAACAACGCTGGTGGGTTTCGCGATTTGAGTCTGGGTGAGTTGAATGTAGCCAAGTCCGCGTTAATGGGCAAGTTTGGCCTGGCACGAATTTTTTCAACCTCCTTTTGGAGGTGTTGACGACGTCGCAGGTGCGGTGGGGCGATACTGCTAAGGGCTGGTAGCCAGTGGGCAGGAGTTGGTTTCATGCATCCAGTGATTAGCCTCATCGATATAATTACTTTGTTTTACTTATTCTCGCACAGCGTTCTCCAGGATTGGTTCTTAACCCTTTGACCGCTAAAGCCGTCATATCACGCGGACGGAAAGTCGTGCCGTCAGCGTTAGGACGTGATATCACGTCCAAAATATAACCGGTTTGCCTTGTGGCGCTAAGGGCACGATTTTTCCGTCCGATGCTTGGCGTTCAAAAGGTTAACAAACAAATTCCTCGCAACGCATTTTCGCTCATCTCTGAGGCTGCACGCACGAAAACATGCGAACGGCTGCCGCTGCTAGCGGCGAGACGAGCGGCGGCACGAGCGGCGAGATCAAAATGTTGCAATGTATGAAATTTTATCAAACTGTTTCCGAAAACAGCGGCGAGTCGCGCGCGCGGACGTTCGCATGTTTTCGTGCGTGCAGCCTGAAGGAAACGCATGTGAAATAGTACATTACATCAAGTAGGATAGGGATACGAGGCCAGGAATCTGTTTTCACGACGAGGCATGTATAGTGCTTTTCTCAGAAAAATGCGTGGAAATAAGACCTAAAACCTAATACTTAAAGTCTAACCCGCTTATTCATAAACGTATTGCAAACCTCATTTAACTAAATCATCTTTTGTCCTTATCTGTCACATTGACAGCTGTGTTTGTTAGAAACAGACAAAATACATTTTAACTAAATGAGCTTTGCAACACGTTTATGAATAAGCGGGTAAAGGTCTATCGCACTTGCGGTCGGCGCCCGTGCGGCAGCGACCGGCGGCGCCCGGCCCCCCGCGGTCGAGCGCGTGGCGGGCGCCGGCTACACAGCAGGCCTAGGCCTGTAAAGTAGTATGAAAATCCTTTTCATATCAAGTGTTATTACGGCGCCCGAAACGTAATACTTCCGAGTCTATTTTCACGAACGTAACGACAACAATCCGTGCATGTTTGAGAAAAATGTATTTGCCCGCGATAACGTGTTTTCGTTCGTATTTTGTCACAGAGCACACAAGACATAGAGGAGCTCTGGACCCGGTACGTGGAGGCGACGCTGTCCGTGGCCGGCTTGTCGCTGGCGAGCGCGGCCGCGGCGGAGGTGGCGCAGCAGCTGTTCGCGCGCACCGTGACGGTCGCGGACCCCCTCGCCGCCAGCTGGCCAATCACCGAGCGCCTGCTGCGGGGACTCGCGCTCATCAAGGTACTAGTACTCCGCCTCCGCCGAGAACTGACAACTCCCGTTTTCCTTGCAAACGAGTTCATCAATATAACAAGACCCTAAGGAGGATTTTTTTTCTCCTTCTAACTCCAGAACCACTTGATCGATCCTGCTCATATACGAACTTACAATTTTATGTATCTCTGCTAAAACCCCAAGAAATTTCATAAAGATCAGAAAAACGTTACACAAGCCTTATTGAGCTTACTGTGGGACTAGGTTGATTTGTGTAAGATTGTCCCATAATATTTATGAACCTTTGGACCGCCAAGCATCCGACGGAAAAATCGCGCCCTCGACGCCAGCGCGCGCGAGCGCGCAACGCAAACCGGTTATATTTTGGACGTGATATCACGTCATGGCGCTGACGGCACGACTTTCCGTGCGCATAATATTACGGCTTTGGCGGTCAAAGGGTTAATTAATTATTGTTTCCAGTCTGAAGAAAATACTCCAATCCGCTGGCACCTCCCCGGCTGCTACCAAAGCCTGGCGCGCGCGCTGCCCGACTTCCCGGTGACCCTGCGCTACACCCTCCGCTTCTTCGTGGGCGCTAAACTGCACAACCTCCCCCCTGAGCTGCGGGAGTCGCTTCAACAATACCCTGTGCTTTTACAGGAGTAATATACGCTTATTTTAGGGCTACCTAATGATTCCCCGAAATATTACTCGCAGATTTTCGATTCGCAGACAACGACTCGCCGAACTACGATTCGCAGAATGGTTTATTCGTAGGTGTATCGTTTGATCGACTAACGTTTCGCAGCTCTATGGTTCGCAACCGATTCAGTTCGCATCTGTTTCAATTCACAGAACTATTACTGGAAGAAATTCATTTGGCAGAATAATCATTTCGATTCCGTAACCTTTAGTAGAGTAATGTTTAGAATTTTACACAATTCGTTTTTTAGGGACTGTAAAAGGCCAAACACGTTAACGATTCAAATATGGTTCGCACCATGCGTGCCAGTGAACTCTGCATTAAAAGCAAATCCCTAAAACTAAATTTTATATCGTGTTGTTAAGTTTAAATTACCTACTTATTGTATAAATAAATATGTAATAAGTAGGTATAAATGTAAGTATTTATTTTTTAAACCACTTTTTCACTAAGAAAAAAATCATACAATTTTGGTGTTTTTAGATTTCGTTCCCTATTGTATCAAAATGATTTACATAGATTTATATTTTTATTTTATTTATTTATATCAATTTATACACGGTGTATTAGAAATACTGGTGATCCGTTTAAGGGCATAATTGGTATCGTGACTGGTTGTGACTAAGAAAAAGTAGGAGAATTTTTTTTGGACGGGAAAAAAAAATTCTATGGGACAGGACAGGACAGGGGCTCCCAGCCGGCCGACCCTCCATACTAAACCAAACATTGTTTTCGCGCGAAAACATTTTTTTCTTACTTTTTCATAATTAGAATACGATACCAATTACGCCCTTAAAAGGATCACCAGTATTTTTGTTACACCTTGTATTAATAAATTTAAAGAAATCAAATACGCTAGGGAAGTTCACGTTGCAGTCATTTTCGATACTTACTGTGGTGGTGTTACACACACACACACACAGATACACCACGACGCGAACGCGAACGTTCTTGTATGTGTCATGGTGACCTATTGATTGTCCGAAATATGATTCGCCGATTATCGATTCGCAGACAACCATTCCCAGATGGGTTTTTTGGTAGAAACACGATTGGCAGAATTTCATTACGCAGAGTAATCTTTTCGAAGACCAGTCAATGCGCAGATTATTGATTCGCAGAATTTCTTTTCGTAGAATGATCGTTTTGTAAGTGACACGATAAGCCGACCAACCATTAGTCGAACAACGGTTCGAAGAATGATCATGGGGTATTTTGTATTGTTTCCTAGACCTATTATAAAACGCCGCTATTTTATAATATGCCTAGCTAAAATCCTTCATATCGTTCAAAGCTCATCCGTTGTTGGCATTAAGCATGTCGTCTATTCGTAAGTAGGGTATTTAATGTATTTACTTCCATGCGGTATAGAGCTAGAATATTATACTAGCTTTTGCCCGCAACTCGTCTGCTTGAAATTAGTAATCCATCCCCCTTTTTATGTCCTTACACAGGTTCTCTATGTGTCTTTAAGAAATTATTTCGTAAATATTCTATATTATCTAACCCTAGAACTCAAACTATCTCCAAAATACTCAGACTAATATTTTTTTAGAACGTCACATTCGCAATAAATATAATATATTTAAAATAAAAAAATATCCTAAGGAAGTAAATTTAATGCAGTTTTTAAATATATGCAATTTTTATAAACTTATGAATATGATACATACAAGAACGTTCGCGTTCGCGTCGTGGTGTATCTGTGTGTGTGTGTAACACCACCACAGTAAGTATCGAAAATGACTGCAACGTGAATTTCCCTAGCGTATTTGATTTCTTTAAATTTATTAATACAAGGTGTAACAAGAATGCTGGTGATCCTTTTAAGGGCGTAATTGGTATCGTATTCTAATTATGAAAAAGTAAGAAAAAAATGTTTTCGCGCGAAAAAAATGTTTGGTTTAGTATGGAGGGTCGGCCGGCTGGGAGCCCCTGTCCTGTCCTGTCCCATAGAAAAAATTTTTTTTCCCCGTCCAAAAAAAATTCTCCTACTTTTTCTTACTCACAACCAGTCACGATACCAATTATGCCCTTAAACGGATCACCAGTATTTTTAATACACCCCTGTATAAATTGATATAAATAAATAAAATAAAAATATAAATACTATGTAAATCATTTTGATACAATAGGGAACAAAATCTAAAAACACCAAAATTGTATGATTTTTTCTTAGTGAAAAAGTGGTTTAAAAAATAAATACTTAAATTTATACCTACTTATTACATATTTATTTATACAATAAGTAGGTAATTTAAACTTAACAACACGATATAAAATTTAGTTTTAGGGATTTGCTTTTAATGCAGAGTTCACTGGCACGCATGGTGCGAACCATATTTGAATCGTGAACGTGTTTGGCCTTTTACAGTCCCTAAAAAACGAATTGTGTAAAATTCTAAACATTACTCTACTAAAGGTTACGGAATCGAAATGATTATTCTGCCAAATGAATTTCTTCCAATAATAGTTCTGTGAATTGAAACAGATGCGAACTGAATCGGTTGCGAACCATAGAGCTGCGAAACGTTAGTCGATCAAACGATACACCTACGAATAAACCATTCTGCGAATCGTAGTTCGGCGAGTCGTTGTCTGCGAATCGAAAATCTGCGAGTAATCATTAGGTAGCCATGTGTCATATTCATAAGTTTATAAAAATTGCATATATTTAAAAACTGCATTAAATTTACTTCCTTAGGATATTTTTTTATTTTAAATATATTATATTTATTGCGAATGTGACGTTCTAAAAAAATATTAGTCTGAGTATTTTGGAGATAGTTTGAGTTCTAGGGTTAGATAATATAGAATATTTACGAAATAATTTCTTAAAGACACATAGAGAACCTGTGTAAGGACATAAAAAGGGGGATGGATTACTAATTTCAAGCAGACGAGTTGCGGGCAAAAGCTAGTATAATATTCTAGCTCTATACCGCATGGAAGTAAATACATTAAATACCCTACACTTACGAATAGACGACATGCTTAATGCCAACAACGGATGAGCTTTGAACGATATGAAGGATTTTAGCTAGGCATATTATAAAATAGCGGCGTTTTATAATAGGTCTAGGAAACAATACAAAATACCCCATGATCATTCTTCGAACCGTTGTTCGACTAATGGTTGGTCGGCTTATCGTGTCACTTACAAAACGATCATTCTACGAAAAGAAATTCTGCGAATCAATAATCTGCGCATTGACTGATCTTCGAAAAGATTACTCTCCGTAATGAAATTCTGAGAATCGTGTTTCTACCAAAAAACCCATCTGGGAATGGTTGTCTGCGAATCGATAATCGGCGAATCATATTTCGGACAATCAATAGGTCACTAAATAATCGTTTGTCCACATCTGTCAATTTGACAGTTGTGTGTAGAAAAAATAATAAACGAGACTTCTAAGACGTTAATTAATAAGGGGGTTAGTTTGTACAGTCGCAACCACATATAAGCTAAATAATCGTTTGTCCACATCTGTCAATTTGACAGTTGTGTGTAGAAAAAATAATAATAAACGAGACTTGTAAGACGTTAATTAATAAGGGGGTTAGTTTGTACAGTCGCAACCACATATATCGGAGTGCATGTTCAGATATTTATGAGTACATTGACAGCTCTGATATATTTGATGGCGACTATATGCTGTGGCAGTTTCAGTAGTCACCTTAGATTTTTTTGTGAACTATAGAAATGTCATAGAATATTTATACACCGTGGGCAGATTAAACCAGACAGGTTTTAACCACGTATTCCCGAGGCCAAAAGAAGCAAAAAACGTCATACGACTTTTGGCCAATTTTGCCAAAAAAAAATTTTTTTTTCGTTTTTTTTTCGTTTTTTTATTATGTTTTAAACATAAAAAGTAAATTTTATCACTAAAAATATCACTTACAATTATTATTTTACATTTTTTTCCTAATAACTAGTTAATGAAAAAAGTTTTTTGTTACATTGACATCTGTCAATAAAGATCTCATCAGACTAGTCTTCATAGTGGTGACATCGTCATCAAAACGGGCTATTTTCGCTCAGATACAATAGTGTTTGAATTTTTTTAAATTGGCAAATACTCTGGAACTAAGGCGAAGTCGACCTAGGGTCATACAATGTTTTTGCCTTCTTTTGGTTTCGAGAATACATGGTTAGAATCCGTTAGAACTATGGGACATATGAAGGGGAAGTACCTTAAATATCGTAGATAGGGTATTTTGCTGAAAGAAGACATTATATTATTTTTAAAAGTTAGTAATTCTGCATTCAAAGATTTTCTACAAATAACTTGCTTCGTCTGGGAATCGAACCGACTTAAATGTGAAAAAAACATCACCCTTACTTTTATGATACCAATGGAAAGAATAGCTAAAAAATAATAACTCTTCTTTAGTAACATAGTATTTTAAAAGAAAGGAACAACGTAAAATGTTTGAGTCAAATTTCTAAAAAATTATTTAGTGCCGAAAATCAAGTAATTCTTAGAAAATCTTTGAATGCAGAATTACTAACTTTTAAAAATAACATAAAGTCTTCTTTCAGCAAAATACCCTAACTACGATATTTTGGGTACTTCCCCTTCATGTCCCATAGTTTTGGGACGCCCTGTATAGGTGTTTTTCGTTTTAGTTTTATTGATATGTAGCAATAAATAAATGGTTTGTGTAATCTTAGAATCATGGGCGTAAGGCTGGTTTTTATATTTTTTAATACTTTAATTATTACATAAGAGCTATATTTTGTAATTTAATGGAATAAACAGTTATTTTATGACTCTTTTTATTAATTAACCCTCTAATTTCACCTTTTTTCTAAAATCATGATAAGCATTTTAAACACACTCACACGTCACACATGGGACATGACCCCCCCCCCCCCCCCCCCCCCCGCAAAATCCTACATTTCTAATACGAAAAAATTTGAAAAAAAAATTCTACATTAGTGTCCCCCCCCAAAATTTTCGTCTGCGACCGCGCCTGATTTTAAATTTATTAGACAATGTAAAGTCGCCGTCAGATATATCGGATCGGAGCGGCCAAGATGGTCACAAATACCTGAACAACGCCTCTATTGTCAAGCCGATAAAGTGCATGTTCAGATATTTTTGAGTACCCTGGCCGCTCCGATATATTTGATGGCGACTGTACACCCTGCGGGCCACGAGTGGCGGCACGAAATCTAAATTAAATTCAAAATTCAAAATATATTAATTTAAATATATGGTTGATGTAACTGGTGACCGAAGAGCTGGCGGTTTCCTCGCACAGCGTATCAGCATTGCGATACAACGAGGAAATGCCGCCAGCATCCTTGGTACAGCAATCCGTGGTGCCGCAAGGGCCTAGTTTAGATTTGAGCTAGTTATTAATTTAGTTTAGTATTTGTACTGTAGTACCTCTGTATATTTAGTTATGTAAATAAATGTTTTTCCTTACTTTATTTCATATATATTGGTTTTACAGTGGGAGGCAATACAGTGATCCCCACACTAGGCTGAGCCTGTGACGTGGGGATCTTAACGAAATACATGAATATTAAAGCTAAAATTAAAACTTAAGAATTTTGATTAAATGACCGAGAAACTATCTAATACTTAAGTACAAAAAGTCGGTTAAAATGGTCTTAGTAAGTTATAAGTAAGCGGTGTTTAAGTAAAGTTAAGTATGTGTGTTTTTAATGTGTGTATATGTATGTATGTATGAATTAGTTATGTGCCTACGAAATAAAAGTGTGAAAGACATAAAATAAATCGTTATCTGTGTCTTGTAACCACTATACAACTACACTATGCCACTATACTATGTTTGTATTATTTTTGTAACCACTTCTTCACGGTGCCCAAGATACAGGCTGTGCCTAGTTTGGGACCGACGGATATTCACGCCATGGAACACTCCTGTTACGCTGATTATTTATTTGTAACTTCTAAATTGTCAACAAATTTATGGTAAATAAACGATTTGATTTGATTTGATTTGATTTTGATTTGTTTTTCGAAGAGAGATTTTTATAAATCGTTCATCCTCACACCCTGGAGCCTAAAGGGTCGCGCACTGCACGGTTTAAGAGCAATTTCCTCCCGCGAACGCTCTGACTGTGGAATGAACTGCCTGCCGAGGTTTTCCCAGAGGGCTACAATACAATACAATACAATACTCTTTACTGAACACCTCAAAAACAAAACCAGTACAGGAAAAAATATATATATATAAAATTAAATTAGAGGTAAACAACAGGCGGTCTTATCGCTAAAAAGCGATTTCTTCCAGACAACCTTTAAGTAGCGGAAATTCATTAAATAAACTACAGTATGAGGTTCTTCAAAAAAGGAGTTTATAGGTTCTTAAAGGGTAGGCAACGCGCATGTGAATTCTCTGGGGTTGCCGGCGTCTATAGGCTACGGTAACTGCTTACCATCAGGCGGGCCGTATGCTTGTTTGCCGCCGTCGTGGTATAAAAAAAACTTTTTTCTCGCAGCCATACTTAGCAGCATCTCGAATCATTACTGCTTGTCCCTGCCTTTCCCACAGCTCCTAAAGTGCCCTAACATTTAGTACACTTCCCAAACTGAGAGATTGGGCCCTAGAAATTGCATTATCTAATATCGGTTTAATAACACCTGATCTGAATTCAGAAATCATAGACAATATCAGACAGAAATGCTTAATTAGTCTATGGTTGAGGAAATTCGTCTATGACCTCCATATAAAAAATCAGCTACCATAGACAAATTTCCGCAACCATTTAAGCATTTTGAGCATTTTGTCTATCAATATCTGAATTAAGATCTGAATTCAGACCAGGTGTGTGGTGTCCCTTAATACTCACTTAGGGTCACCACATACCTAGCGGTTTTCCTCGCGGAATTACCGGAAGTAGCGGAAATTCATAGACAAAATGCTTAATTTGTCTATGGTAGCGGAAATTTGTCTATGGCTTCCATACAAAAAATCTGCTACCATAGACAAATTTCCGCTACCATAGACAAATTTCCGCTACTTCCGGTAATTCCGCGAGGAAAACCGCTAGGTATGTGGTGACCCTTATATAATATTATAATATGTAGTTTTCTAAAAGCAATTCTAGGAAAATACTCAAAAATGTTAAAAAGTTAAAAGTACATTTTATACTCAACATAAGGTTTAGCAACTTTTTTTCAGATGGTTCTCAAGGTCGGTGGTCTCTGTGGGTTCTAACAGGGTCGCGTTTTATAAAGTTACAATTTACAATTTCGCTGTTTGCCTCTCTTTCTATCCAATATGTGTGCTAGAAAGAGAGGCAAACAGCGAAATTGTAAATTGTAGCTTTATAAAATGCGACCCAGAGGTCTCCCCGATCTTTCTCGGCTCTTGGCTCGGTTTGCACCTTCACCTAGGTATGTCGAGCGAATATAAACTTTAAAATAATCCTATTCATGTATATTTCACTTAAATTTGCCTGAGTTTTCTCCTGTTATATCACAGGTCATATCTACTCCGTGGATTACACTAAAGGCCTCTACAAACGTAAGCGACTAGTCACCTGCGATTTTTAATACACTGCGGTTTTTGATCCATTGATGGATGTCGTTGCATCTATCTATAAAACGGCTGTTACACATTGCAACCTGCAGGGCCCAATCTGTTGTGTACCCTGCCTCTCCCTACCCCTCCTTCAGCTCCCTACAGGCCCTACCTTTAATATTACACCTTCCAACATGACAGATTGGGCCCTGCAGGTTGCAATGTCTAATACCGCTTTGAGTCTGGCAAACCAAAAAGCGCAGTAACAGTCAGCGTAACATACTATATCCATCCTGTTTTTAGTAGTGAGAGTACATAGCATTAGAAAAAGACAGTATGATTATCGCTGTCTATGCTTGAAGTGGAACAAACTCTGGCCAAACTATAGATAGATGCAACGACATCCATCAATGGATCAAAAACCGCAATGTATTAAAAATCGCAGGTGACTAGTATGGCAATATCTCGAAATCGCGCGCGAGTTTTGTGTCAAAATTGCGCCGATTGTAGAGGTTAATAAATTAAAAAAATGTGTAGTACCTAAGTCTATGGATGGTTTTCTTCCAATCCAATCTTCCATTCCACTGCCAATACTGCCATACCACTGATAATACTGCCATACATTAAAATACATTTGTACCAGAGACATGTTCCGTACCTAGTACTTTAGTTGTGTGTGAAAATATTTATCGTATTGTGGATTTTACCGTGTAATAATAAACATTTACTTGTTTTTGTAATTGTTTCAATGGCAACTATGGACTTTCGAGTGTTAAACTAGTGACTAGTTTCTGTAACTTGCTGGCAGTGATAAAATTATATATGAACAGTGATACGCATGCAGTATTTGGAATACAGTGGTCATTATTGAAATACATATTATGTACTGAATCAGACGCTTGGATCGCCGTGTTTGTTACATTCGTTACCGCGATGTGATCGCAACGCAGCCGATGACGACAACTAATACACATTACCTACTTCTAATCATCGTAGTAACTGCAATGTTGTAAATTGTATACTTTTAATTCTTAAACACGCTCAGCCGCATACTATTAGCAAGATGGAAGACGACGGAGATGATAAAGATGACTCGAAAAGGTAAGTGCAACCCATTTGTAATAGTTGTATCAATACAACCACAAGTTTATCTAAACCATTATTTACTATAGATCACATGAGACTGTAATTTCTAAAGTATTTTATTAATGAATTATGATACTTTATAAAATGATCTGGTTGTAAATATCACATTGTTTATACTGATAGAAATTCATATTCTATGTACAATTTACTAAACGATTACTTAGTAAAAACAAGCGAAACCTGGTAACATAAGCAACCTTTTTTGGACAAAAATATCCCATATTATTGTAGGATTGGTTATACACACATATGCATGTATTAAGACAAGCCTCAATTGCTATAATTTTAGGAGGACTAGGAACATGAGTGAAAAGAAGAGGCGAGACCAGTTCAATCTACTAGTCAATGAACTGAGCAGTATGGTGTCTGCCAATAATCGAAAGATGGACAAATCTACAGTCTTGAAATCAACTATATCCTTTCTAAGAAATCATAATGGTAAGTTTTCTACGGCTTATTTTTGTTAACTAATAACTTAAGATGCAATAAATAATTGATTGGCCAGTTATCTAGCCGCTGAATATTCAGCCTAAAGTTTTACCTACAATTAACCCAATTAAATGTGCAAGTTGCAATTTCTTCAAGAAATTGTAAGCTACCTAAAGTTATGCCCTTTATTGAATATTAAAATTGATAGGTTAATTATTTGGTAGTTTACTATGTACCTATTCCTCCTGTTTTTAAACTCGACTATGTGTCATATATATGTGTCATTTCACTATCCGGTATCTGATGGATAGTACGCTACTATCCAGTATTTGGACGAATAGAAAAAAGGTGGCCTTATGAAAATGAATAGTGGCTGGATATCCGTTGCATCTCTACTAATTAGGTCCTAGATTGAATAGGTTCTTATTAAGGTCCAACTGAGAAGGTTTTTTGTCATGAATGAGACTGAAAAAAAAAAATAATTCTCGAGATCTTGGTTGGACCTTAGTCATTATCTCATTATTCCTTAAGAGTCCGGTTAACTATTTTTTCGATTTCGAAGTAACATCACTTCTATTAGATTGTATACATATTATGATTTTATGAAAGATCGTTTCTTTTTGAATGAAATAAATAAAAAGCGTGCATTATTTTATTTTTCATTTATAAATATTTCTAACACCTATTTCGCAATTTTTGCTTGAAGAGGTGAAAAGAGTAAGGTTTTGATTAAAATTAAGTTATACTTAAATTAGTGTGTAAAATATATAAATACATTGCAAAATGAGTCTTCTCTGGAATAAATGTAACAGTTTTTATCATTTTCATATATATATTTTTAGGGAGAGTATGTTTTGCTAGTGGGTTATTGAGTCAAAAGCTTTTTTAAAGTTGACAAATCCTATATAAAGTGGTAACTTGAACTCATTGTGTTTTTCAATTATCTGACTTAGGTCCGGAGGTGGTCTGTTGTGGAAAACTCCTTCATAAATCCAGCTTGTTCAGTTGACTGTTTCTGATCTGATAAGGGTGTAAGGCAACAATGCAATTACTACTAAGTAATATCGTAGAAAAAATCTTGTAAATATTTGACGTCAGGCTAATTGGTCGGTAATTGGATATGTCATAAGGGTCTCCTTTTTTGTATAGTAAAGATATATGTGCCTCTGTCCATTGGACAGGTATATCTTTTTCGTCTAATTTTTTTTAAAATAAACTTGTTAATGGTCCTGCCATTACTGGTTTCATCATTTTGATGATTTCATTTTTGATGTTGTCTGGTCCTGTGCTTTTGTCTTTTTAGTCTATCTATTGATTTTTGTATCTCGCCTATTGAAAAGTACTTGACGGTTGGATTTCTCTCTTCCCTTAGGCTAATATGAGTCTGTTCCGTTTGTTTATGTGAGTACAGTTCTTCATTGAAAGTTGTGGTAATTTTGTTGATGTCCTTTCTGTTGGTTGTTTCTTCTCCTTTTTTATTTTTAAGTTTTGGCATGATTGATTTTCCACTGCTTATAATTTTTTGCGTCTTCTTTATTGTGCCTGATTTTTCTACATTTTCTCTGATAATATTAATTTATATTTTTTCATATTTCTTCTACCTTTTATTCTACCTACCTACCTGGTAGTTCTTTTCTTTGGGATTTTGTCTTATGCTGTGTATTCCTTAATAGTTGACGCTTTTCAATGAGGACTAAGGTTTCTTTTGTCAAAATATTTCTTTCTAATTTGCTGGTGTCGGGCTTTCCTTCCAAATTTTCTTTTGATGTAGCTGAGCTGCCTCGCGCAGCAATTTCCTCGCGAGGCGGCTCGTCTGATGTGGACCCGCATATTATTGGCTAACAAGCTAGCGAACTGGAAGAGGTTACATATATAAATATTAGCTAGCTGACATAAAACCCAATTTAGGTTTTGAATGCCATATTAAAAAATACATTTTTTTTTAGAAATAACAGTAAGATCGAGAGTACATGATGTACAAGAAGACTGGAAACCAGCGTTTTTATCAAATGAAGAATTTACATATCTGGTTTTGGAAGCACTTGAGGGCTTTGTGATGGTCCTCTCTGCCCGTGGACATATTTTTTATGTATCAGAGAGCATAACCTCATTACTGGGACACAATTCGGTGAGATCATTGATTTATTTTTATTAATTGTTTATGGTTTAACTCACATATTTTGAGTCACTAGTGTCACTACACGCTACTATGCTTAAAGAGTTTAGGCTCCCACTTGAAAATGGTTACCATCATTGATACGTGTCATATGTACTAATTAAAATTCGGGTGTTAAGTTGAAACAGTAAGAGTCTGGAGACTGATAGTCTCCATTAACAACATTATTATTCCAAGCAAAGAATAAATTCTAATATTAATATTTAAATTGCAGGGTGATGTGGTGAATAAAAGCATCTTTGATTTGGCATTTGAGGATGATCACCCGAACTTATATAATATACTCCAGGGTCCCGGCTCTGCTGTAGATACAGTACAAAGAGGAAACCAAGGTATAAACATGCTCTAATTACAACATTTAAACCTTTTTTTTAACAGGAAATATACTTTACTTGATACTTAAGAAGTTTTTTGTGATAACTTTTATGTTAAAAATATATTTGCGAATGCATTTGCTAGATATTGTTTGAAGAGCACTATTTTTCGTGTAGCTTTTGATTTAAAATGCAATTTAAAAGATAATAAACCATTGTGGTTGTGTCAAACAAAAGTAAAAATAAGTTAAGATTGCAGATAAAATGGAAAATTCTAAAATGTAATATTTTCCAACATGTAGGTGTCTACTTATACCTAGCTATAGTACCCCCTATATCCTTTGTGCGCCATTCTGCTTGGCGGCTGAGCGGTTGATGTGTTACTAGTTGAAGTTTGTTTTATCCAGTATTTTGTATATCACTGTTATTTCATTGCCTTGCGAAATGTAAGCTGAATTACTGTCCTTGCAATTGCAAAAATAACATAAGTCCTTTCTATGTTTAGACGCGTTTTCTAGTAATTTTGTAGTTGTGAACGTTTTATCTTATATAATACGTATTTACAAGCAGCGTATTTAACGTGTTTCCAACCATAATAACTATAATAACTAACGAAAAAAAACAAATGAATCGGAAAACTTAACAAATAAGTTTGTAAAAGAAGACTCAAATAAATAAACTCATATTTGCACAGCAAATTGTATCTCTATCCTCCACTAACAATTGGCGAATATTCATTGGTTGATTCTTGAGGTTGAGGGCTTTATATTCGATACAACGCGAATGGGAAACCCGACTCGTATCTTGAGAAAACTTTGGGCTAGTAAATATAGCTAATATTCAAGTAAATTAGCATCAACAGTGATCACTGATCAGTGATCGACCGCTCGACTGCTTTTACTGAGCCACTCAGAGCTAAATTTTATTTTGTATATTTAAATAGACATCCTCGGCAAATGAATGGATTAGTTATATTATAAGGTTTGCAGCTAATAGTGTGTTATGTTTTAGATAACGAGATACGGTTCCAGTGCCACCTGAGACGCGGCACTCTGGACTTTAGAGACGAAAGCACATACGAATTAGTCGAGTTCAGTGGACATTTTCGTAAGTATCATTCTCACAATGTGTACGAAGAGACCAGGGAAAAGTACGATTTTTTTTCCAAATGTCTTGTTCTATTTTTAGATATTGTAAAAATATACATGCGACGCACAGTGTGACAAGATGCCTAATTTCAGGAGGTGTTCTGTTGATGGTAAAAACAGGTAGCCTACTTAGACCAGAACAATGCTACGAGCTACGACTAAAGCTCCTGATTGCCAAATAAAACTTCTTGTCAGACTGTGCGACGTGTCGATAATTGTAAGGTTGAAAATTACTTCCTACATGTATAGGACCTATTTTGTAAACTTGATGTAAAGCGTGTTAGGTAAAAGGTATAAAATAGATTAGTAGTAGAGTTTTCAATATAAGTAAAATGTTAACGACATGTAATTAATTTGTTTCATGTTTAAGGTACAAACAAGGAACCGCTAGATAATGAAGACATGCCTTACAGAGCAGATCACGAATCCAGGTAATACATACTTTAATATAATAATAAAATGTTCCATTGTATAATGTTTCATCATAAGTCGGGTTCACACAAGCCGAGGCGCGCCACATGGCTCGACCTGCTATGCTATGCGCGGCAACTCAAAGCAAGAATTTAACTAGAGACCATACACGCGTACTCCCGTAAGGGATAGATATAGATGACCATAAATCACTTCCACAGCACAAAACAGAACAATTTACCAATGTTTTCCTTAGCCGACATAACTTTCTAAGAAAAATATTTTCTCGTAGTAAACAAAGAAATTCTTGAATAAATCGCGAATTATAGTTTTTGTTACCCTTCACTGCTAAAAATAATGGCGTCGAAGGTAATAAAACTATGACAAGGATCAATCATAATGGCACCTTCTCCATCGTACAGTCACCGGCAATAGTATCTTCCTACAAGAAGGCTGCAAAAATATGTGACACGGACACGCTCTTATGGCCCTACAAATAAGAGCGTGACTCATATTTTTGCGGCCTTCGTGTAGGAAGATACTATTGCCGGTGACTGTATGTACCTATTGAAAGTGTAATAAGACCATCCCGTTCGTTCTTGGTATTATTATTCCCATGCCCCGTCTATATCTTTTATCCTTAGAGCATTCAACCAACGCGAGCGGCCATTGACAGGCGTTCCCCTCTGCCGAAAGCATATGATCAGTGGTCGTACTTATTTTATGGACTGACGTTTATCTGATGTGGCTATTTTTACGTTACGTAACATACATTTGATGTTCCCCTCCCCCGCAAAAATTGGCAGACTATTTTTGTATAGAAAATGACAAATATGGCCGCTCCGGTTGGTTGAATGCTCTAAGCTTTTATACTATGTGTATGCGCAGAAATTTCCTCGCGAGGCCTGCGTTGACCCTTGGTTTACCTTTATCTCGTTTGCACGGAGTTGGCGCAGGATATATTTTTAAGGCTTCCGTAGTTAACAATAGTAATAATCTGTGCGTCTCAACTCAGTGATGCTACTAACTTATTACTAGAAAACTGAAATTTGATAAGAGTAGTTTCATGTATATACAGCCTTGGCCAGAAGTGTTGAGTACTAATGCGATTTTCATACAAAACTAGAAAGTTTAGTCCATCGTTTCCATCTTTGTTTAAGTTATTTTGTCAATTAATTTAGACTAATAGGCATGTTTTGTTGAAGTTAGTAGTAACTGCATAGAATATTTGCAATATGTCGCACCGACTTAAATTTACATTTTTGGTACCTTCTGTTTTCATATTTTTTAAGTCCTTGAAAGTGTTATTAAGTGAAGTTTTCTATATTTATAAATAAAATATAACATTTACCGTTACCGTACATTGTTAGGATAGGGAAATAATGCTTAGCATCAAAATTGTAAACAAAAAGCACCTATGCTCAACGCTTCTGGCCAAGGCTGTAGCTCGCCGACAAAGTGGTAAAACGAAGACTTAATTATAATTTTTAGATTAAATACTAAGTTTCTTTTCGCTTCAATCTTATTATGTAGGTTTCGTTTTGCCGCGTACACACATTACATAAAAATTATAAATAGGGATCATCCATTAATTACGTCACACCAATTTCATGACTTTGACCCCTCCCTCCCCCCATGTCACATTTCGTCACAATGAACTGCACCCTCCCCCCTTAGTGTGACGTCACATTTAGATTTTTAGTTTAGTAAGGTAAAAATTACAACATCACTTTGAAACTAACTTTTTATGAGGATTGCCAGAAAAATAGTCTCAAATTTATAGGAAACGAAAGTATTCAAACAAATCCGAGTATGTAGAAAATTAGTTTAGTACAATGTTTGCTAACAAATGTTTTTTTTTAAACTTAGATTTTGTAAAAAAATTGTATGTGAGGATTGTGAGGTCACAAACATGGAACTCCTCCCTCCCCCCTGTCACGATATGTCATATTTTGTGGACTAACAACTTAAACAACTCAAATGGTTTATGTTAACTATCGTTATACTCGCTTATAAATACTGGAAGAAATCTGGCATAATAATTTTAGACGAGATATCTACACCGGGGACGAGCTTTGCGACAGACTTTAAAAAAAAATCCGCAACTTTTTATAAGAAATCTTAGAAGTATGTTTTCGCGAAAATAAGAGAAGGTTACTCAAAGAACTGCGCAGAAAGCGAAACGTGAGTGAGCGGTCACGCGACGGGAGCCCTACCGAAAATACCGAAATATAGTCCCGAAATGTAACTTGTATGGGTTTAACTATCACAGACAAACGTTTTTGTAACAGAAATGTTAGTTAACTAGGGACTTCCTTCCAATTTATCGATAAAACAGTTTCATATACTTATTTAGAAGTGCATCTCTTAGTAGGAACCATACGTGTGCTAAGTTGCTATATTTCGTTTTTTTTAGATTAGAAAAAAGTTGAAAGGCGCATGTACAGGGTTCTTTATCAGGCACGATACGCCATGATACATGTCACAAGTGTCAAAGTGCCAATGCGGCCAATAAAAAATATTTAAATATATTTGTATTTATAATAAAGCCATGTATGTGTAAATGTTAAATTGAATAATATTAATTATTTTACAGTATTGTAATAGTAGTCATTATTAATGTTTTAGTGAATATTGCACAATAAAAAACCTGGAGAAAAAGAGGTTCGAAACATATGGTTTTCGATTTATAACGTATGCGTGTGTCACTGTCAGTTTTTTAATTGTCATGTGTCTCTAACGTGATAATCAAAACGAAATTGTGTTTTTATTGGTGTTATGGATTATAATTTGCAAATTGTCATTATTTATTTACTATAAACTCTTCATCATGTTAACTAATCGTTTGTTGAATAGTCTTGCAGTGTGTTTAAATTGAACATTCAAACAGAACGGGTTAGAACTACTTAGAACAGATTGGCAACTTCTGTTTCTATGTTTACTGAATTTCTAATCTCAAAAAAACGAAATATAACTCGGGCCACCAATACTAAAGTGATGCAGCAAAATATTTTATTGACAAAAACATTATCGCTGTTACTGTCATCATGATGTTAGTCAACATAAAAAAATATTATTTATTTTCTTCATAACAATCGTAGCAGAATATTATCTCATACATTATTCTTACTCTATAATATTAATATATCTACTCATAGAATATTGTCTTAATTTGATTGAAATGACATCCGCATAATTTTATATTATTAAGAGGCTCGATATCAGACGTTTATAGTTAGTAAACGAAGGATTTTTAATGAGCACATGTATTAATATTTAATATATATCACCATCTTCTTATTATAGCTATCCAATTCCTAAAACTTGCCCCAAGTTAGCACAGGTATGCTGATCACTATACATTCCGTTGTTATTTAATGATAGTACTTATGTAATACTACAACATAGTACTTTTTTGGGATTTAAAAATTGAAACAAACATATATTTTTTACAGCGATACTTATTCTCTTTATAGGTAATTTATAATATTTTTATAAAAGTCTAAAAACCTAACCCAGGGTGCCGACGGCAACGGAGCAAGACCCAGGCTGCTGGACTATACGCGCCTTGTCCAAAATTACCACCTTCTGAATCTGACCCTTGATTCAATCACAACCCCGTAGCGAAAGTCTCTCAAGATGTTGGTCGAGACTTTTCGCTGTGACACTGTTCGCAGAAATAACTATCGGTACAATGATCGCCGATTCAAATCAACTTTCGACATGGCGGTTAACTCGTGAGCCAAGTCTTGTCCACTTGCTGGACTTGTCCTTCTCGGGCTTCACGAGGTTCTCTCTCGTCACATGGGAACGGTGATATCGATGTGCACGGCCCGGCATTACGATCGATCGGTCAGCACTATATTAGGCTTATTGGTTACAATTTAAACGGATGCAGTCCTGTGCACGAGCATTTTCGAGAACTGGAGCAGCAGTTGTGTACTTGTAGTACGGTTCTTCCCGGTCCACAAGACCGTACATAAGAGAATGTTGCTAGTGTATAATACTGGCTGCTACCTAGTCGGTCCATAAGTTCTGTCACAAGAGTTTTGACTGATAAAACAAAATACAAAGCTTTTATTATAAAAATATAGACATGATTAGAAAGCTTATTTCATACAGATTAAAATATACTATGATTAATTTAAAATCACGATCGCGTATTTTATAGATCCTTGTAAACTTGGTGATTGTTGTCTGACAAAAACACGCCGATAATTTGTGAAAAGTATACTTCACAAAAGTTGGTGAAGATCATGTTGTAGTTGTCCAGGAGTTACAAATTGTTATTTATAGGGAAGTAGAACATTAAATAATATTTCGAAACCTATATTTAGTTGACTTGCAGCTATTCTACTCCTGAACCTTTTGAGCAAAACGCTTAGATTTTTCTGTTATACATCAAGGTAGTCTAACAAAATTGTGTATACCAGCCTTCTTGTCAGTCAAACCCATGTTAATCTATATTAATAATCCCGAGCAGGGGGTACGGAAAAGTCGAACGAGACTATGCTCAAACGAAAGAGCGTAAAGAATAAAGAGTTTTTGAATTGGACACTTATATCGGCAAAATTCGGATTGTCGCGTATTTTACGTTCAAAAGTGTTAATTTCGCGACATAAACGCCGGCCATATTTTGTTAGTTGTCAGCATGTTGTCAGTGACGTGACGTCACAGTGAGGGGGCGTTCGGAAATTGTGAACCATGTTTGCGTTCGGCGCATATATGTCCAACGTGCATTGCGTGTCGGACAGGTTATGTGGTCAAACAAAAGCAGGTAAAAAGTAAATAAATGCTGATAATAAATTTAATACAATACGGCTGATTTACAAAATATTATTTTACAGTAAGTCTATTAGCACTATTAAAGGAAAATGTAAAGATGTTTGCAAGTATTCGAACACTACCTACATGTTTTGTCATTGTCATGTGAATCCAAACGTCATACTCATATGCAATGAAAATAATGAAATGACCCGCGGGTTATGTTTATTTACCTAAGTATTTTACCGAAATATGTCTCGAATACTATTGTAGATAATTATCAGCGTTGGTTCTATGAGTGTAGTGTAGAAACTGATGCATTTTCTAATATGTTCAGGCCGGATATTGTAGCGCCGAGCGCAACAAAAGTTTGTTTACAAATGAAAATTCTAATCTTTTATTAAAATGACTGTAAGTATGACAAAATTATGTGTTATATTGAATTAACTAAAACGTAAAGTCAATCTTTGCGTAAAAAATTGCACATTTGGTTATATCTTTGAGTAAATAACCATGAATACATTAATGTTCTAAAGGATATCACATTGTCATGAGGCATGTAGAAGATTATTTCTAAAATGAATACAAATTAATCATAGTTTAATGAAATAGGCTGTGGTCAAAATTAGGGGTGCTCATTTTTTATCCTAGGTATTCACAAATATGCTTATAAACATGAATTGTATGACCAAATGCTGTCATAAGTATAGTAAATAGTGTGTGCAATTGGATGGCGCAGTTATTCTAATGACACAGTGTGCGGATATGTATGTAAAGTTGATCCGTGCGGTTTTCACTGATGTCTGATCCAGGTTGAAAGCAGCGTGTGCAGTGTCCTGTTTTTGTGGTTTTTAATCACAACAACCTCCTTCACTTCAAAGTGAATAAATTTAATGGCTACTGTCTCTGTCTGCTGTAATTAACTTCAACTACATTGAGCCGGAGTTAATTATTGGATCACTCAACTGGTAAAAAATTAAATTAAAAATGCATTATTTGTTGCACAAAAATAGACACAAAAAAAAGAGTGGTAATATACACTAGAAGTAAACAGAAAAACAATACTCAAGAAGGGAAAGGAAAAAAAACACAACAAACAATCAACTTAAGAACTAAATTCGCGACAATAGGCTCGGAGCTCAGCATTTGCTCCGAGCTTGGTCGGCTACACAGTGCTGTTTTTCAGCCCGCGCCTGTCTCTTGACTTATACAAAATGAAAATTTAATAGCTGGCTATAGAGTAAACATCGCATTCACAGCTTGCACTTAGTTTTTATTAGTAGTTTCTTTTTGTCTCTGTCGTTCATAAGTGCATTGTAATGTGCCTAAATTGAATAATTTTAAACAAAAAAGAACCGACTTCACTTAGGATCCGCTATTCCAAAAGGAAGTGGCCGAGTTGCTGTAAAAAATAGTGAAATCACTATAGGCGTGCCAATAATAGTTGAAAAGTTCCCTCGATTTCTCCAAGATCCCATCATCAGACCCCGACTTGGTGACAATGGGACCGTCTAGGCGATATACCCGTTCGATAAAAAAAAAATTGAAAATCGGTTCACGATTCACGGAGATATCGAGTAACATACATACAAAAAAATAATAATAATAATGTCTCGATCAACACCTCGAGAGACTTTCGCTAGGTGGCTGGATCAAGGGTCAGATGCAGAAGGCGGTGGTCATGGATACGGCGCGGATAGTCCGCCGGTTCCTCTCACTGCGGCCCTAACCACCGGCCCTGCCATACCCTCTAGGATAGGTTTTTTTATAATGTTTTTATTGTTTTTTTGTGTTTTTGATGTATTTTTGTACTTTACTTTTATAAAAATATTGTAAAAACCTATCACTAAGACCAAAAATAAATAAAGAACATAATAATGATACAAAAACAGTCGAATTGAGAACCTCCTCCTTTTTTGAAGTTGGTTAATAATAAATATCTTTTATCTTTTTTATTACATGCCACCTAATACCTAAAAGGAGGGCCACGTTTTTTCGAAAGTATATAGAGGTATTACCCGAGCGAGGTAGGACGGACGGAATCCCGGGACTTTCAAAAGCCGGGATTTCAGGATCCCGGGATATTCGGGACTTTAAAAATCCAGGATTCCGGAAATGCTTCAACGGGCTTCCGGGATTTTAGGCAGCTGGGGTCTTGAAATGCGGGACAACCGAATTTTAGGGTCCTGGGAGTCCGTAACTTAAGAATACCGGGATACTGGAACTTTCAAAAACCGGGATTTTTGAACTGCACGAAGCCGAAAAACCAGGGATTCCGAGAATGCGAGAAACCGAGATATAAGGATCCTGGGACTCCGGGACTTTAGGCAACGGGTGGGTTTCCTGGATGAAAAAGCCGAGTTCCCGATATACCAGGAGTGCGACGTTCTGGGGTTTTAGGATTTCGGCATTCGGAGTTTTTGAAACCCATGCGGGAAACCAAGATATTTGAATTCCGAGATTAAAAAGCCAGTGTTACGAGTCGTTAGAAAGCCGGGATTCAAGAAATGCGGGCCGACGGGATTTAAAAGTCAAGGGAGTCCGGAGTTTTGATATCCTTGATTAGGAGACTTAAAATATGGGATGGACTTGCGGCCATCTTGGCGAGCAAGGTGGTTAGGTTTCGTGATTAACTTCTTATTTTTTGTTCATTTTCGTGATTCAGTGTGTAATATATAGCTTATTCTGCAGTGATTTAACGAACTAGTGGGCAACTAATGAAGAATTAATCTCAAAACAAGTGTAACCCCTGTTTGAGTTAGATATCCGTTAGTCCACGTGCTGTTTGTAGGGAGTAGCTATCTCCTTATAAAAAGCCTAACCTCACCGTACAACGTCCAGCTCTTGGAGCGAAATTTTAACTAATTAACCGTACAATTGTTGTCTCTACTTTGACATTGGGAAAATTGTCCCAATATTGTGGACAGAATGCCATTTATTTTAAAAATTGAATTGAATATGGGATTTCGGGGGGGTGCGCCAAAGTTCACATAAAATTTGTACTTCGATTATTGGAAGTCCGAAATTGTTGTTTATAATTTTTTAAATCGTAATGATCATTTCTTATAAGTATTTTTTGTTCATAACTATCGTTACTCCGAATTATTTAAGTTTATAATGTAAATCAATATAAATATCTATTATACTAATATTACTTTCCAGAGTCACCGTTAGGTACGACGACGAGCGAAGCGAGGAGGAGTGTTAGGTATCTTGCGATCACAACACAACACAATTTCGGTTAGGTTAGGTTAGGTTAGTGTGTCATCCTGCCCGAAGGGCATAACTACCCAGAATAGAAGCCCCCGCGAAGCGGGGGCTTCGTCGACCCTGTCACAGAAATGACTACTATCAACAAAAAACGTAGGAAATTATATTATGTCTCAAAAAATTCGGACAGCAAACAATTATTAACACTGTCGTTATATGAAAAAATATTATAACCATAAAAATTATGACAATTTTTTTATGACGAATGATAATTCTGATCACAAAACGGTATTACTGAAAAAATTATGCTAAGTAATTTTATGTGAGCCAATATGGACCCGATTTCGGGAATGTGGGAAATCGGGATTTTAGGGTGCTGGGAGTCCCGGTATAAGGGATTCCGAGATTTTGAGACATAAGGAATTCTGAGTTCCAAAAAAATCTGGATGGGGTCCGTGACATTATAAAGCCGGGATATAAGGCCGTATAATGCCGGACGCCGGAATTTTAGGGTTTTAGGAATCTGGAACTTTAGGGATGCAGAATTCTGAGATTTTTAAAAGCCTAGATTCCAAAAATGTGTCTCTCATAAATTTTAGAGTTCCTGTCCCAGGAGTCCAGGATTTTATAAATCTGGGAATCACTAAACCCCGAATTATGGAAATAGTGAAACCGTGATTTTGGATTGCTGTGCGTGTGCACCCGAACCCGGACATAAGGGCATGCGGAATTCCGGAACTTTAGGAGGCCGGGATTCTGAAAATGCGGCTTGCTGGAGTGGTCCCAGCGGTCCAGGATTCCGCAACTTAAAAACATCGTAATTTCGGAACTGCCCGAGGCCGGGATTTTAAGATATTATAAACCAGGGATTCCGGGAATTGAAACAATCGGGATTTTAGGGTCCCGGGTGTGCCAGGACTTAGAAGTACAGGCTTACGGGACTTTAGAAATCCTAGGAATCCTGGATTGCGGGAAACCAGGTTGTTTTAACATATAATATTTTCATTATTTTTTTTTAAATACATAACATTTATTTTACCCGAGCGAAGCCGGGTTTTCATCTAGTTATATATTAAAATGAAGGCAAAAGACCAAGCTAATGCAGCATGCAAAATTAAAGTCACTTAAGTAGAATTGAATAAAAATAATTAGGGTCTAAAATAACTCAAATAGGGCGCGTGTTTTTGACGTGATTTTTTATTTCGCTTTTTAAAATGTTATTTATAAGGAATTGTGTAAAACTGCCACAAGTATTTGCATTAAATAATATCTTAAATTGATCACTGTTAAATAGGCTTTCTAACCATATATGGTAATAGTAAGCATTTGCTAACAGTTCCTATTTTACAAGTCAAAACCCGAGTGACAGAACTTATGAACTGACCAGGTAGTTTTTGGCTTTGCAAATACTCTCCGTTAGAAAGATGAGAACAAGCGGTGATGATACTGATGATATGTCTAAGCGACTCTCCGGGACGGCGGCATGTCGACCGTTCCGTCCTTCAGGACATATTCCCGATAACAACTACTTTATAATTAGCGTGTTTATTACACAGAAAACGATGTTATATTAATTTTATAAGTATATTATAACTGTGAAAAGGAAGTACAATTTGTCGATAAATGAATACCACTGGGAAGTCCCTAGAGGGAAATTTTATTCGTGCCACTAAAAGTTCTGTCCGGCTACTTATTACGTTTGCCGTAAACTCGGGAGCTCAGTGCGCGTTTTTCATTGAACTATTCTGACGGTCCGCGGTGGTTGTATTAATAACAGCTAGTTTTGTTTCGGTCCTTCATTTATATCTAAAATAAAACGGTCAAAAGGAAATCGCGTAATTTTATTTTAAACCATTCTTGGTTACTCAAATTGTTCCTAGGTAAATTAAGGAATTGTAGTTAAGCGTCAGCTTCTAGCTCATAATTTCGGCCGTTTTGCCTATTGGATATAGAATCTCGGGCTTTCCAAATAAGTTTCCTGCTCCAACAAATAATACGATGTAAGACGATGTGCCGCAGGTTATTCGTGTGTACGGGCCGACTGCACACGCCTCAGCTGATCCGCGACGTGTCGCTGGTGGACTCGAACCGCAACGAGTTCACTTCGCGGCACAGCTTCGAATGGAAGTTCCTGTTCCTGGACCACCGCGCGCCGCCCATCATCGGCTACCTGCCCTTTGAGGTGCTCGGCACCTCCGGCTATGATTATTACCACTTCGACGATCTAGAGAAGGTCGTCAATTGTCATGAAGCATGTGAGTTCATATTTTCTTGTATTATCGGTTGAGGATGAATCGTCAAGCGCTGGTGGCCTGGCGGTTAGGACGTCAGACTTTTAATCCGGAGGTCTCAGGTTCCTGAGTTTCTCGAAACTTTGTACAAAATAACATTTGATATTTACCAGTCGCTTTTCAGCAGAGTAAAACATCGCGAGGAAACCGGACCTAATCCCAACTAGGCTTAGTTAACCTAGTTTCCCCTCTGGGTTGGAAGGTCAGATGGCAGTCGCTTTCGTAAAGCCTAGTGCCTATGACAATTCCTCGGCTTAGGTTGCCCAGCGACACTCTAGGCTCAATAGAGCCGTGCAAGAAGCCGGGTCAAACGCTAGAATAATGAATCGATATATGGGTTGGAGATACAGTTAGTATCACTTTGGAACACGATCAAGTGCAAGTGAAACTCTTTTTTTAAGGAAACTTTACATATTCAAATTCAAATTCAAAATATATTTATTTCATATTATATTGGTTTTACAATGGCAATACAGTGATCCCCACACTAGGCTGAGCCTGTGACGTGGGGATCTTAACGAAATACATGAACATTAAATCTAAAATTAAAACTTAGAATTTTGATTAAATGACCGAGAAACTATCTATATTTCGTTGTATAATGTAAATTATTTGATAACTCTAGGAATTAGTGGCTTTTTAGTACCCTAACCGTTGTTACATATTACAAAGCCTTCTTGACGGAACACTAAAGGTACGGATAGTGTATGTGTTACTGTATAAAATCAATGACGTTGCGGGAGACGTTACTGAGACCATTTCGTCCACCACATTATTAGACTTATTATAACAGCTATATCACAATACCTAATACATGTTTTCGTTTTCAAATTTTAGTGATGCAGAAAGGGGAACTGACATCTTGCTACTACCGGTTTCTGACTAAAGGCCAGCAATGGATTTGGTTGCAGTCACGTTTCTACATTACCTACCATCAATGGAACTCTAAGCCAGAGTTCGTAGTCTGTACACATCGTGTTGTAAAGTAAGTGTACATTGACTGTGCCGTTTTCAAGTCAAAGGCAGATCATTGTCGGTTGTCAAAGGCGTTACTGCCATAAAAAAACATTTAGAAATAAACTACCTACCTAAGGTACCTTTGACTTGATATCGTCAGGTGGCGCTGCTGTCTAAGACCCCGTTCCCACTTGTCGGATGTCGGGCCCGGATTTCAATCGGATATTCCAGTGGCAGAACATTTTACATGAAGCTATTCCCACTTGCACGACACAATTTTGTATGAGGCGCCGACACCCGATTAAAATCCAAGCCCGACATCCGACAAGTGGGAACGGGGTATAAGTAAACATCTAGTTTACTAGCAATTACGTTTTACATTAAATAAATAGTGCTACTCAAGGTAAAATGGCAAAAACAGTGAGATATAAGTACAAGCTATATGTGACAGTGATATCAAAAGGATTTATTATGTAAATAAACAAAAAATACTTATACAAAGTGACAAGCCGTTTTTAAACCGAACTTTATTTGAACCATTTCGAACTTTTGTCGTCGACCTGCCAGGAAGAATTGATATATTTTATTGGATAAGTTGCGGATATTAAGATAACTACTGTTCCGACACTTCTAGTTATGCCACCCCGCCCACTCCTATTGTTTACGGACATAGAACAATGAAATAGGCCTACTTTTCCGATTTACAAGTCGATACACACTTTAAAACCAAAATGAATTGTTCAGCGTGCTCGGAACCTATTACTACCAGCTCTGATACGCTAAAATGCATTTTATCCAAAGACACTTAATTACCACTATATAATTGTCTTGGTATGTCGTCCTTGATATATACTGAGAACAAAAAGGAGCTCGAATGCTCATGGCGCCGTTACCAATTTACGGCATGATTTAGTTTTAGAGCACAACAATATTAATAAATAAAAAACATCAAGATTTTACAACGGAACTTGAGAACACTAAGTTTAAAATAGATTCCCTAGAAAAGGAAAACTAACAAATTAAAAGTTTATAACTGAGTTAAAGCTTGTCCCAGAATAAAATGTCGTTTATACAGGCAGCGATTACGCAAAAAGTTTCAATCAAAAATGTTAAAAATACTGTCGTTTGTAAGATACTGACCTTCATTAATAAATATCACATAAAAAAAAACTTAAAATCAAAGACATTTCCAAAGATGTCGTCTGCCCAAGAAAAGCTGCATGAAAATATATTGTACAAATACGTGCAATATGGAGACAATTCAACAAAAAAAGTAGCTTTGGAGCTAAATACATCTATAAGAACCGTTCAAAGGGTGCTTAAACGATTCAGGGAAACTGGTGGAATCCGGCGACAGCCTGGAAGTGGTCGTAAGAGGGGGTTTGTAGATAAGAAAATTGAGAAGAAAGTCATAGCTGCTTTGCAAAGAAAACCAACCCTCTCTGTAAGAGATTTGGCAAAAAAATTTAAAACATCTAAATCGACAATACAACGAGTGAAGAAAAATAGTCACATAAAGAGTTTTAAACAAACTAAAGTGCCTAATAGAAATGCCAAGCAGCAAACGGAATCAAAAACCAGATCACGAAAATTATATTCAAAACTAACCAAAAAAAATTACTGTAAGTATTGTTATGGATGACGAAACATACTGCAAATTGGACTTTAAGTCACTACCTGGGCATCATTTTTATTCTGGGACCGACAGAAAAACTATCGATGATATGTACAAGGTTATCAAAACTGATAAATTTGCCAAGAAAGTTCTCGTATGGCAGGCCATTTGTTCATGTGGCAAACGCAGTACCCCATATTTTGCTAAGGGTACTGTTAATGGCGACATATACCTGAACGAGTGTCTGAAAAAACGGCTGTTACCGTTTATAAAACAGCACAAGAAGCCTGTTCTGTTTTGGCCTGATTTGGCCACGTGCCACTACACAAAGAAAGCTATAGAGTGGTATCAGACCAATAACATTGAATATGTGGATAAAACCCTCAATCCTCCCAATTGCCCTGAGTTGCGGCCCATCGAAAAATATTGGGCTTACGTGAAACAAAAACTCTTAAAACATAAAAGTAATGCAACTTCAGTAGATAACTTCAAGCGAAAGTGGAACGAAGCTTCAAAATTAATCACAAATTCAGATGTACAAGTCTTGATGGCAGGGGTGAAACGTAAACTAAGAAATTTCTGGATGAATAAAACTTTGTAAAAAATAAATTCATAATTTTGTGTATTAAATGCCTTTATAATAACATTACGTCCATAAAATAAGGTAGTTTCTTTTAATTTACCATATTTTAGGGAAAATTTATAAACGACATTTTATTCTGGGACAAGCTTTACAGCGACTACAGTCTTGTTTCTCAAACTGGGTTAACCAGGACTGTTTACCTATACAGGCTATATATACATAAAGACAATGAAAAGAAATTCGTTTTGTATGGGTTAGATGAACACTACGGAGAGACCGAATCAAGGTTATTTTGCCGAATTGACAACATGTTTCGTGACTTATTAAATATAAACATTAACGGATTCATTGAATCAGCCAAGCGGATGGGAAGAAAAAGGAACCGTCGTCCACTCGAAGTTGAACTTATGAGCAAACACATGACAAATTATGTATTACAAAACAAATTTTGCTTTAAAAACACTGCTTATGGAGTATCTGAACTTCTAGACAACGAAGTTTTGCATAAAAGGAAAATTCTACGTGAACACCTACTAACTGCACGTCGGAAAGGACGTTTCGCCGTTATACGTAACTATCGTCTATACATCAACGGATCCAAATTCCATCACTCGACATCTGACCCTGTAGCATTCTGCTCCTTAGACGAAACGGACGATCGTAACTTGGGGAATTCTTCGATTAGAACAACTGAACAACAAAACTTGAGTACTATACATAAAGGTTGAGTACCCCAAAAATGGGGCACACAAAAGGACAAATAAAAAAAATTACAAGGTCAACTGTAGCGAATTTACTCTTTATTTATAATAATACTCGAATTTCAGTTCAACTTCTGAATGGAACGAATCATACAAACTTTTGGTAACCAGGACACGTGACACTTTGCACGACATTACTATCGTATATTTTAGTGGCACAATACCCTGTTATTCGATGATTAGCTGCTAATATATCTCTAACAGGATATTTTTTGTGGAATAACTTTTAGTATAGACAAATCATTTCGATTTGCCTTAGTTTAGGCTGATCCGCGAATAGTACCCTACAGGCACTGTCAGCGACTCAATTATGATCCTACCCCTCAGATACTGCTATAGAGAAGTGACTACTTACTAATGCCACCAAAACAGTAACAATGAGCTGTGGCTTCAGATCATAAGTTCTAATCGTTCTCAACGATCTATTTATATTACATTTCTTTGATCATTCTTCCTCTCGTATGTAAATTATCGCCTACTCATGCCATGATTATCAATACCTAGCTAGACCTATAAATAATGAGGACACTAAGCATTATTTTTAGCTCATAATCTTTAAGAATATATTATTAAGTCACTACACGCAAAGCTTTTTTATTTGGTATTAGTTTAAATTTGTTTTTGTGCAGGTTCAATCATCATTCATTGAACGCACTCAAACTTTGGTCAAAATTATTGTGTACGGATGGCGGTATATTAATAAAATACGATGATTGATTACATGTGTTTATTGGTCAAACACAACTTACAGACTACTCAATACATGGTTGATACATGACTAATATTATCTAGAGTATGCAATACATACATACACCACACGCCCCCTATTATTTTTATATAAAAAAAAGTATATATATATATAATTTTTTTGTATTGTTTAGGAATAATACAGCTTAGTCCTATTTTTGTGCAATATTTTTTGCTTATTTTTACTATCTAGAATGATTACATTTGGTTCGATATCCTTAATTACCTTAAATGGACCTAAATATAAGGGATCCAATTTATTTGAACAAGCTTCATTTTTAACTAAAACTAAATCACCCTCTTTATACTCTACAGTGTTTACATAAGTGTCGTAGCGAGCTTTTCTTTGCTCTTTACTATTGCATAGATTGTTCTTAGCATCTAGTTGCGACTTTTGAATCCTATATTTTAGTTCATATGGATAATCATTATGGTTGTATAAAGGATCTAATGTGTCTGTTAGATTCGTCGGTATATTACATAATTTGCCAAAAACAAGTTCAAATGGGCTATATTTCGTTTCACTATGTACAGTGGTATTGAAAGCAAAACACCAGTAAGGTAACCATGTACTCCAGTTTTGTGGAGCGTTATCTGTTTGAATACGCATAAAGGAAATCAGATTTTTATGACTGTTTTCTAGCGCACCTATAGTTTGATGATGATAAGCCGTTGAAGTTAAATGTGTAATTTTTAAGAGTTTACATACTTCTTGTATGGTTGCTGAAATAAATTCCGTCCCTCGATCGGTAACAATTTCACTGGGTATGCCGTAGCGTAAAATAAAGTTGTTGACAAATGCAGAAGCGACGCTTACCGTGTCCTTTGTTGTAAGGGGATACGCTTCGACATACTTAGTGAGGTCACACTGCAATGTTAAGATATAACTGTAATTATTATTATCTTTTATTAAGGGTCCAACTAAATCTAAGAATATTCTACTGAAGGCTGACTTACCTGTGTCAGTTATTGTCATTGGTTCTCGTATATACTTATAGTGCTTCTGCTTCTGACATGAGTCACATCTCTTTACGTAATCCGTGACGTCTCTCTCCATGCCGTTCCAGAAAAATCTACGTTTAATGTTGTTTAACATACGTCTAATGCCAGCATGGCCACTAGTTGGCAGCATGTGGTGGTCATTTAGTATGACACGAATTGTGTCTTTATCGGTGATTCTTTTAATTCCTCTTAAAATATGTAACCGAGGGCCGGTCCAGGTAGGTAATCTATTTATAGAACGCGCTAACTCCTCCACATTTTTCTTATTATTTTCATTTCTTATTACATATACGTTGTTTACATTTATACTTTCACAAAAAAAACTCAACGCCCTCGCAAAGGCAACTCGTGCGCAATGCGATCGGGATGTTGGTTTGACATAAATTAGGGACTTCGTTTCTACAAACGCTAAGTCTTCATTTTCTTCTGTTACATAGTGTTGTAACTCATTGATTTCATTATCTTGTAATGTTAGTACTAGTTCTGTGTAATTATTTGGAACTTTTAGCATATCTACCACTCGTGGGTGGGCACTCCAGTCATCAGTTATTGGTACTTGACTTACAGGGGAATCTTTGTTTGGTATTTCGTTATTTTCAATTTTTCTTCGCTGAGCCCTAGTTAATACTGCTATAATGTTCTCGTGCATGTCCTTCAATTCGTTGCTACTGATTTTTATACGAGATAATGCATCGGCTGCTACGTTATCTGTCCCTTTTACATATTCTACGTCAAAGTCATACTCTTCTAGTGTCAATCGAAATTTCATTAAGCGACTATTTGGGTTAGCCATGTTAAATAAATATACTAATGGTTTATGGTCTGTTTCGATTTTAAATTTTTTACCATATAAATATGGCCTGAAGTATTTTATTGACCAGACAATCGCCAAAAGCTCTTTATCTATAGTTGGGTAGTTAATTTCGGCTTTATTGAGAGTGCGACTGGCATAAGCTACGGGTCTATTGTCACTGTTACTTAAAACCGCTCCTAGTGCGTAACCGCTAGCATCAGTTTTCAATATAAACTTGTTATTTTCGTCAAAGTTTGGGTATTGAAGTATAGGTGGAGTAATAAGTAGCTTTTTAATTTCATTGAAGGCTGTATTGCACTCATTTGTCCAATTAAATGGTACATTTTTACGGCAAAGCTTTGTTAATGGTAAAGTGATTTCTGCAAAGAAAGGTATGAACTTCCTATAATAATTTGCAAATGCAACAAATCTCCGTACGTCGTCGGGATTTTCTGGAGTTGCATAATTTTCAATTGCCTTCGTTTTGTCCGGGTCAGGTTTAATTCCGTCTGATGATACTAAATGTCCTAAATATAATAATTCTTTCTTTAAAAAGTTGCATTTACTTGGGTTTAATTTAAGATTAACTTTTCGAAGTCGAGAAAATATATCTAACAGGTTTTTATTGTGAGTTTGTAAATTTCGTCCGAAGCAAATCAAGTCATCTAAATACACAAGACATTTTTCGTGGTTTAATCCTGCCATTGCGATTGTCATAGCCCTAGAGAAACAACTAGGGGAAATTTTCAACCCTTGGGGTAGTCTTGTTAGCTGATAATGTCCGGAATTTGTCGTAAAAGCTGTGAGTTTTCTACTATTTTGGTCTAAATTTAATTGATAGTATCCTTGACTGAGGTCAAGATGTGTGAAATACATTGCCCCTGAAAGTGAGTCTAAAATGTCCGTTATGTTAGGAAGTGGGAATTTATCATCTACGATCCGATCATTAAGTTTTCTGAAATCAATTACTAAGCGCCATTTTTGTGAGTCGCTATTTGATTTTTTGGGAACTAATAGAACAGGGCTAGACCATTCGCTATTTGATGGTTCGATAATTTTGTCTGCCAACATATCCTTGACTTTTCTATCTATTTCTTCTCTATGAATTCGTGGCAACCGATAGGGTTTAACATAAACTGGAACGGAGTCAGGTTTCAGCGTAATATTGGGTTCATAAATATTTGTAGTTGATAACTTATCTCCAGGTAAATGGAATATATCTGAATATTTTGCGCAAATGTTTTGGATAGACTGCCTTTCCTCTTTATTTAAATGAGTCAAATTTAAAAATGACAGCATTTTTCGAACGCGTTCAGTGTCAATATTCTCGCATTTTTCAAAACTACAAATATCATACTCATTCAAAGTAACTATTTCGGGTTTTAAATTACTTATGCTTATTTCGTCTTCCCGAGTATTAAGTATTTGTATTGGAATTTTTCCATTAGTTGGACGACTAATACTTCCCGCAATATACACCCCGTTGCACACTTCTTTTGAACTTACTATGCAATCTTCTTCAAAGTTTGTCGTTATTAATATTATTTTCTCGCATCGCGGAGGTATGAATAAAACATTGTTGTTATCTGGTTCTCTTGTACATATTGGTAAATTAAATATCCTATTTAAATCAACCTTAAACAATGATAAAATATCTAAATCATAATCTATAAAGCACCTATATTTTTTGAAAAAATCTCTACCAATTATTCCATTTGTCCAACATGGCCATTCTTTTATAACATGAAACTTGTGTACAAATTCCTCACCGTCTATAATAAAGCTTAGGTAAACATAGCCCTCTGTATCGAGATGCCCCCCGAGGCCATTTACGGGTATGCTACTTTTAGTAATAGGAATGTTAAGCTCAGTTACAGTTTCAAGGCTTATCGCGCATAGTGACGAGCCCGTATCTAAAAGCCAAGTACAAGTTACGTTATTAATCGGTAATTCTATGTAATCACTACTGTCGCATGTAAATATGTTATTGACGAAAAAACTCTGACTCATTTTCTTGCGTTGCGATATTATTTGTATTCTCGGTTGGATTATGCGGGCTGTTGTCTTCGATATAATTTACGGTCGGGCGATTATAATTACCGCGATACATGCTACGCGAGTAGCGATTGCCTCGGTGCATATGTCCTCGATAGAGCGGGCGCCCGCGGCTGCCCGTACTATATGCTGCGCTCGAATCGTTTCGAGTTGCGTGTGAGTAGCTCTGACCAGTAGGCTGACCTCTATTTCCTTGATTATACCATGTGTTCCTACCTCGTCCTGAGAATGGACGGGCATTGTACTCACCTGAAGGTCTTCCTCGGGAACCCATAAACATTTCCTCCTGTGGCTGTGCCCGCGAACTAGACAATTCCTCGTCTTTCGCAGCTCTAATGGTGTCCTTTAGGGAGTTGTAGTCACGAGCTGTTAATATGAGACTTAAATTACGTGATCTCAGGCCGTCAGTGAAGCATCTAATAGCTAATTTTTCATTAATGGGTTTTAACACGCTGAAGGCGTTGCTGTTACCGTCGGCCTGCGATATTGTTAAATCTACAAATAGTTTTTCTATTCTTTCACCATACTCACCGATGGTACTGGTTCCCTGCTTTTCCTTAATGAGTTGGGCGTGAAGCGCGGTAGGGGATTTTTTTGTTAATAAATGCAATTTTATGTCGCTTATGAGGTCCTTACAAGAAGTATATGAGGATGATAACCGTAATTTTGCGCTTTCTGTCAATCGTGTTTTTAAAACAAATTTAATTAAATGTGGCTGACTGTCCGAGTCGATCATATCACTGTATAATTCTATGGCATCGATCAATTTTTTAACACTGTCTTCGTCGCTAGTAATTTCTGGTAATAAAGACACCGCCGTTTTAAGGTTAAATTTCTCCATTGTGCTTTTGCTTTCAATGCCCTGTTTAGTCGTAGAACAAAATTCTTCTATTTTAATGTATAAGGTTTCTATTCGTATACAAATTTCCTTAACATGAATTATATCACTACCCTTAATTAAGTTACTAGTTATTTGCGCATTTAGAGTCTCAGAACAAGTTAAGTATTTTTTATACAATTCAGTAGCTTTTGTTAAATATTTTTGCAAGATATCTGGAGTTCTTTTCTCCTTAGCTAGTTTTTGAGTATTGTCCTTTAACTTTTTTAAACTATCGTACACACTAGAAAGTTCTTCAACCATTACATATGATTAGCATAGAGTCACTTCAGTTTTATTTTTATGAAGCCGATAGCCATAGCGTTTCGGTACGTAAAATTTAAATCTAGCACTCACTCACTGTTACGACACCGTTAATGGTAACACTGCAGTCGGGTACAATCGTCCTTAGGCAACGTCGTCGGCTGACCGCTTATCTCTTCTAAAAGACCTCCGGAACATGACGTGGTGATTTAATTCTCGTTGTATCATTTTCTTGTGACACTTGTGGTAAATCTTGTAAATACCGTATAATATCGCCAACAGAGCAATCAACAATATGATGGCTAGTATTATGTTGGTAGTGGAGGCGTGGAACTTGAGTTGTTCTAATTCGGCATTATTGCTGCCCCCCGCTGCATTTTGTGCTATTATAACTTCTTCTTTTTTATCAGTTGAAGTTGAAGAGCCCATTTTAAATTGTTCGCTGCTGCACTATTTTTTATTGCGATGGGAACTTTCTTTGCCAATGGTTGGACAACTATTACACTAAGTATCGGCCGAAATACGAATTGTTCTAACAAGGCCGCAAGGAGTCTCAACTTCCAGTCACTCGTGGCGCACATATTTGGTCCGATCACTGACTTTTAAGGCAAACACGCGCGGCGCGCGGCGGCTGGCTCAGGGTCGCCATGTACGGATGGCGGTATATTAATAAAATACGTTGATTGATTACATGTGTTTATTGGTCAAACACAACTTACAGACTACTCAATACATGGTTGATACATGACTAATATTATCTAGAGTATGCAATACATACATACACCACAATTGTACATCATTTCTGCGCCACGTTTTGAACAAAATAAATTTGGTTTAGCATCTCCCTTGGCAGCAAATACAGCATTGTAAGCTCCTAATTTAAGTTGACTTCACTTTTTTGTGTAAGTTTGCGATTTTTGTATCTTTTTGCAAAATAAACCGAGAAAGGTCTCGATTTTACATAAGAAAGCTGTACTGTCACATGCTTCGCTTTTTGCCGTTACTTAATATCTCTTTATTTATTTTTTCGGCTATCATCCTGTTAAATAGCCCCTCTGCAATATTTTAATACCAAATAGGCAACTTATTTTAGGCTATACGCGTTTTTTTGCACATCTTTATAACCAACACGATTTTTCTAAGGGTTTTCGTGCAAATTGACTTCAGTCCTTTAATGTTTAGAGCTCATTTTCATGAAAACCAATTATAGATTTAATAACTATGGTCATACTTTTTATTGGTAATGTTGTAGCGATTATAATTTTAGTACACAAAAAAATCTATACTGCCCAAGTTAAGAAGCATAACAATAAATGTGTGCCCCGATTTTGGGGTACTCAACCTTTAGTAAAAAATTACGCACCTAATAATCAACTTTTTCATGTATAATAAATTATTATACACGAAATATATTATTATATTCTCTTTATTCATTTTAAATCTTAGGCTAGGGTTTTTATAATATGAATATAAAAGTAATATAAAATACAACATACAAAATACAATATAAAATATAAACACATTATAAAAAACCTAACCTAGGTTGCCGCCGGCAACAGGGCAGGGCCCAGGCTGCCGGTGGTTAGGGCCGCAGTGAGAGGAACCGGCGGACTATCCGCGCCGTATCCATGACCATCGCCTTCTGCATCTGACCCTTGATCCAGCCACCTAGCGAGAGTCCCTCGAGGTGTTGATCGAGACTCTTCGCTATGAGACCATTCGCTGAAACGATTATGGGGACAATGATCGTCGAGTCAACGTCCCACATTGCGGTTATCTCTTGAGCCAAGTCTAGGTACTTGCTGGACTTGTCCTTCTCGGCCTTCACGAGATTCTCGTCATGGGGGATAGCGACGTCGACGAGCACGGCCCGTTATTATATTTATTATTAATAATATATTTGTACTTCATCAAAATATAAATGGTTTTAGTACACAAGGCCAACGTCTTAAATGTACATTTAGAAGAACTGAGAAATTTAGATAAGCCTATCGACATAATCTGCATGCCTTATCCATTCTGGTATATAAAAAAAACGGGATTACAATGCAGATAATATAGTAAAATTTACTGAGTGCTTACAAAGCCTTAATTTTAACGGTATAAAATAGACAACGTTTTAACACTGCCTTGCCTGTATATTTACGAAACGGCGGTATACGTTAAATACAACATTGACCAATTTTCGGTTAGTAAGAGTAAGAGTATTCGACGACGTAAAAAAATGTTCTTAAATAATAAACAAACTCCCGGCTAGAAGTATTTTAGGCATGGCCCCAAAAATGTATAATAAATTAGTCCCCCAAAAGATATAATAGAACTTGAACATATCGCAATATTTAAAAAAAGATTGTTCAAACTGTTAGTTGAAAAAGTGTATAACTCAGTAGGAATACCTGTCTGACTTAGAATTGTAATTGCCTTAGGAATTATTTGTAATTATTTAGCTATAGTTAATGTTTGTGTATAAATTATATTTCTGTGGCTTGCGCCATCTTGACATAAATATTTGTAAGTATGCCTAATAATGGCTAAACATGGTGGTACCCGAATCATGTAAGAACTGTAAAACCCTGGTTTACAAATAAATGCATGATTTATTTATGATTTTATGATTTATGATAATTATGATAATGTCACAATTAGCATAGGATATACCGTTTTTAGTACACGCGGCTATATACATAGTAAGATGGGGATTTTAAAACTATCATTCTGGATAATTGCACAGAAAAGGCCTAGCCGGCGGTTCTCTATCGTCCTCGCCTCTTCGATTCGCGCCTTCACCAGCGGCTATTATCAAACTGCTGAAGCTGTTATTTAATTACGATTAGAAGCTATTATCAATACGCTAAAAGAATTTTTCCCTGCATAAAGTGTTTAGTGTGCTCTTAAGACAAATTTCGTATTATCCACTAAATGCGCAGAGTGTATCATCGGTGATCATAGTTACCTGTGTATGTGCACTTTTTTGGAATAGGTACCATTTGGCGGAAAGGTTGCATTTTACGTTGATAGATTCAATATTGTGTTCGAGCAATAAAAGCGTAAACGCCGGGCGCATACTATATTTAGAGGCATAGGTACACTGTTATAGGTCGAAGTCCTAAGCTATAGGTAGTTTGTCCAGGGACTACTTCAAGCATAGACACAGATAATCATGCTGTTTATTTCTTACGCTAGTACTCTCGCTATTATTATTATTAGTTATTACTTCTACTACTACTACTCTTTTTGGCCAACCAGACTATATTTCTAAAAATTCGTGATAACAGTTACGCAGATGTGGCAAAAGGCGGGAAACAGGAGTCGGGCGAGACGGGCGTGGATCCGGTGGGGCAGGATTGTGCGGAGCCCCGGGAGAGCAAGGCGGAGGAGCCGCCCGAGGAGTCCGCCGCGGACATGTCCCCCACCTACATGTCGGAGGCGTGCGACTCCTTCGCCGCCTCCTACTCGGCTGCTTCGCGGGTATGTTGACTTTTGAGAGTGATTTTTGCTAAGTGACTGCCAAACTATGCGCAGTTAACACTGCATTCGTTTTAAAAATCTGAAACGGAAGGGCCTTGCTCATCTCATTCGCTGATCAAATGTTGCATCTTAAGAAAGAAGTCGCATCTCGATTTTTTTAGCCTAAAATGGTAAACCATCTTATTAGGATATAGAAGGAAAGTAAAAATGAAAGAAAACATATTTAATTTACGCCATAAATACACACGAAAATTAAACAATAATTATTAAAAATACCACAAAGACGTCAAATAGGATCCCCACTCAGCATAATGCCACAGCAATTCAAGCCATGGCGCTGGTGGATTTAAGAGTTAAAAACTAAAACTAATTTAAGACTTTAATAAAACTAAGAGCCAGTTAAATAAAATATATAGGAGAGTAAAGAAACAAACAAATACTGTATTCAAAGGACCAATGTTTGCCCGTATCATTTATTGTGATTTCATATTTATTTTTTATTTCATATTTAACCTTTTTGACGCTTTAACGATTTATGTCAATGCGCTCATTCATAATCCAAACCAAAATGAGTTAAGAGTAAAACGGATCCGCCGTTGGCGTCGAAAAGGTTAAGAAAATATCGCCACTCCACACATTCAAGTCTGTACAGTCAGCAGCAGAAGTAGCTAAGCAGTTGAAGTGTTCAAAATAAGTTATTTAAATAAGGTTGATGCGACTTTATTCTAAAGAAAAATAAGAGTGTGTAAAGGTCATTTTGAACACTTTACCTGCGTAGCGACTATTGCTGACTGTACTGATGGCACCCTGTACAGCCGGCGTCAGTGAAGTCGGCGTCGGGCAGTTCCACCGGCACGACGGTGACGACGGGCGCGCCGACGCAGTTCGCGCCGTGGCCGCGCGCGTGCTCGCGCTACGCCGCCTCCGAGCCGCGCTACGTGGCCGAGCCCGCGCGCTACGCGTCCGGCGGCGACACCGGCTCGCTCTCCGGCGACTCGCGCTCCTCGCAACGGAACACTACTCGCTCGGTCAGTACTTGTACAAGTCGCTCTACCGACCAACACATTTATATATCTAGTCCTTTATAAATATGCGAATGATTCGTAATCGGTGATCGGGAACCAATTTTTCCAATTCAGTTATTGATAGCGATCACATTTATGTAGCAGTTGGGGTGCAGATGGGCTTTTATATTTCAAGTTGTACAAAAACTTAGAACACATTTCTTTCCTACTTGGATCCAACGTGATTCTGACGCGAAATCACCTAAAATTCCAAATAAATATAAAGGGGAGTATATAATAAAGTGAATACTTGCGAATGCGATTTCATATACATAATATGCAACGAAAGATCACCTCACTTAGACCACGAAGCTTTTGGAATAGGTACTTAGTTTATTCGTCACAAGTCATGGAGCCCCACTAGGAAAGCATTTCTGGAAATCAAGGGGAGGAAAAAGGAGTTCAATGTTTTATAACGACTTCCACGCGGACGAAGTCGCGGGCGGTGTCTAGTTTTATTTTACATAAATGTCACCCCATCATTCATCCAAATGTATTAATGACTTTAGTTTTTTTCTCTAACTAGAAGGGTGCGTTACGAAATACCGAGTTTGCCAGTTACGGTTACGGCAACCTCATGACGTTCCCGCAGCTCAAGAACGAGCCGATGCTGGTGCCGCAGCGCGCGATCGGCGCGCAGTACCTGGAGCCGTCGCCGTACGTGAGCGCCGTGAGCGTGCCCAGCGTCGCCGGCGTGCCCGGCGCGCCCATGTTGTCGGCGGTGCCGGCGCTGCCCGGCGTGCTGCCGCTCTCGCTGCCGTCGCTACCCGTCATCGTCACGCCCGACCAGGCGCAGATGCAGGTGAGATCATCACTGTCTACTGCTATTATCGTTTACCTTTTGAGCGCCATTCACGGCCAGTCGCGGCATCGGCATGGCGGGCCACTGACGCCACAGACGTCAATAGGCGTCGGTTCATGTGTGGCATTATTACTTAGCTTGCCTATTTGATTGTAAAATAACAATTGTAAGTACTCATCATTTGCCGCTTGTAGTTTTTCTTTATAATATTATATGCAGTATATTTTTATTTAAGTGTCAAAAACTTAATAGTAACAGTTAAGTACTTATATTAATAATAGCTTGTATTTCTGAACTTATTGATTTCTAACTTTGCACTTTGTTGTGCAATAAAATCATATAAGCTACAAGCAAATTCACTAATAGTATTAGCTTATACTTTGTTATGCAATACGCACTAATAGTTCGATAACTCTATACTACTAAAGACTAAATAAAAACTGTTTACCGATACGTCAATTTTAAGGTAATTGGACGAAATATAAATGCGGGAGCTCGGTGGCACAGTGACGCACTGCCATCTTAAATTAAAAAAAAAAATTAAAACTTGTCCGCGGGTTCCGGATTGACCCCCATATTCATAAACGTCTCTCAATTACTTAATTTATGTTCTGTCTGTTTGTAATAAACACAACTGTCAAAGTGACAGATAAGCACAAAACTTAAATTAACTAATTGAGGCCTGAGAGACGTTTATGGATGAGGGTAGTTATTCTACGTTGGCACAAGCGAACATACACATTTTATTAACGGTTTATCCGTGTTGAAAGTGGTATCGATCGCAATGCGAACGCGAGTCGCCCTCGGCGGCGCTCGCTATTAAACGTAATCTGATGATGCGAGCTAGTGGCCGTGGCAGGAGCAGTTGCAGCAGAAGCACGAGGAGCTGCAGCAGATGATCGTGCGCCAGCAGGAGGAGCTGCGCCAGGTCAAGGAGCAGCTGCTGCTGGCGCGTCTCGGCATGCTGCAGCCGTTGCCCGCTGTGAGTACACACATCTTTATCTTTCAATTGCCATCTTTGGGTCTCCTTGTAAGCTAAATTTGACGTACTTTCTGTTGTCATGCAAGTTTTGGAACATAATATAGTATTATGATGACATCGAACTGATCTGATGATAGAGACCAGGGTTGGCCATATCAGAGACTATAGAGATATAGACGACCACAGCCTAAGAACTTTTTGAAGCTCAAGTCGATTGCGCCCTCTGTCCGAAAGCCGCCTAAAGATACCGAAATTGTAAGAAGAAATGTCACCTGCACTGCTACTCCACCTACTAACAAATAGCGTACTAGTAGTACACTATAGTAGCTACTAGGTGGAGTAGCAGTGCAGGTGACATTTCTTCTTACAATTTCGGTATCTTTAGGCGGCTTTCGGACAGAGGGCGCAATCGACTTGAGCTTCAAAAAGTTCTTAGGCTGTGGTCGTCTATATCTCTATAGTCTCTGGCCATAGGAAGACTCTGACAAGAAACAGCAATATCATTGGTTTGGGTTTGTAAGAATCTCGATCAGGACAGTACATTTGGCGTTAAAAACTTTTACCAAAATGTTTTTTCTTTTTAAATAATATATTGTAATATACAAGAACTAATTTGCAAAAGGCGTCATTTCATTGTCTTAAAAGTACTGGGAAATAGGTATTTTTTAAGATGTCGGAATTTACTAAGGGTGTCTACACTGTCTACCTACAACTCCGACATCTTTAAAAAGATCCTACCATATATGCCTAGTGCGAGGTAATACGAGCGACATGTTGCAGGTGGGCAACGCTTACGTAAACAACGAGCCGCAGCACACGGGGCGGCTGCCCGCCGAGCTGGGGTACGAGGAGTCGGAGCGCGCGCTGGCCGTGGCCGGCTACCCGCCGCCGCCGCCCCCGCCGCCCCCGCCCCCGCCCCCGCCGCGCCCGCACCCCCCGCAGTGACTCGCGCACCGCGCACCCACCAGCCCCCAGCTTGCCATGCCACCTAACATATCAGCTAATGAAACAACTCAACTTACTGATCGCTCCAACACTTAACATATCTATAGTGGGCGTTAGATTCAATGCCAACATTATTGACTAAAGTCGATTAGTCGGACATTTGAAGATTTTACGAGAAATTTCGTAGATCAACTTTCTCTCGAGACATATCCTAACGGAGATGTTCTGTAGCATGTGTGCCAATACCAATGAAAATGTATGTGATATTTCGATTTTCTTTATACGACGCTTCTTTCATAATACTGTTGTAAAATTATGAAAAGTTATTTTTTTATTGTATATTATACATATTTTAATTTTTATAGCCATAAAGCTCACCCTGCTCATGTATATTATAATGTGGGTCCTTTTATTTTTATACTAGTTTCGTAAGATTTTTTTAGCAAATTGAAATCGTGCTATTCCGATCATGCCATAAATCTATTATTATTAAATCGATTATTATAAAATATTTTAACATCAGCAGTAGTATTAATTTAGTATTTCTGACGTAGTGGTGGAGATATCTTTCTGTTTCGTTTAAGGCGGTTATCACACTGGTGCGGATCCGCATGCGGCGCCGGTGTGCGAGCGAGACAGCGCTATACATATGCAGAGCGCTATCTCTCGCGCACCGGCGCCGCATGCGGATCCGTCGTCAGTGTGATAATCGCCTAAGCGCCGTCACATCAATTAATTCTGTCGTGTACGGTTAACGGCTAACGTAGACACAATCTGAGGTAAGTACAGTCAGCAGCAGAAGTAGCTAAGCGGGTGGGGTGGGTGGTCAAAATGAGCTGGACATGACTTTACTGTCAAGAGAATAAGAGCGTGTGTACGTCACTTTTAACACCACAACCGTTAAGCTACTTCTGCTGCTGACTGTACAGTATTTTAGAGATGCCCATTTTATATTTTTCATTAATAGTGTCGGTTTCAAGCTTATAATACATACCTATAATTTTAATAAAATGTGTAATGAGTAATGTAGTAATTTTTTTAAGATGTCGGAATCTTACTAGAGATTCCTACCGACAATACCGACATCTTAAAAAATTCGTACTTTATATACCTACCTACACGAAGGTAGTGATATTTGTCAGATAGAACCGGCACTTTGAATTCCGTCTCAGAAATTAATAGCCGTTTTCAGTTGTGTCTGTGGTGGCCCAACATGTGACCTTTTTTAAATTATAATGTTTTCAATAATAATGTTTGTGTTGCTCTTAATTATTACGTGGCTGTGTATCTTGATTATAAAACAGTACCTATGAAATTTATTTTGTTGATATTTTGTAAATAGTGTATCGTATTCCAAGACAATCAATGTAGGTGAGAAGTTTATATATAATAAATTAATAAACAATCATTTCTATAAATATATTTTAAAGAAAATATTGTATTTTTTATTTGTTGGTTTATTTTGTTGCATTTGTTTGTATAATGGCTTATATTTTAATTATATTTTATAATGTATGTTAGTTACGATGATTAGAAATTATTTTATGGTATGACTTAGTGTGTAGTTTAACGTAAACCAGGGTTAAAGAAATTGAATTTTTTTAAACAAATGGTGACCTGAACGTATATAATAATATGTGCATATCTAAATTCGAAGAAGTACCAAACGGTCGTAGTTATTTCTTACGTTCTATTTATGTTTCCGTACAGTCAACAGCAGAAGTAGCTAAGCGGGTGTTCAAAATAACCTACAAACGCATACACAATAAAGTGGTGACAAAAGTAATGTAGAGCACCCTACCCGCCTAGCTACTTTTGCTGCTGAGTGTACACTATGAGTGCCACCTGGAATCTTATTATTACTAAGCTACCAATGTCCGCCTGTCTACTCATCCGTCTGTTTGTCTATCTACTCAACACGGGGCTCAATTCTAAAAACTAGAAAAGGTGGATTTAAGGTGGTTTTTTATTACGATTTGAGGTTAAATGTGTTTTGCATTTAATTAATTAATTTGATGCTATTACTGCTATTAGGCAGCAGTGGCGGCGGGTAAAGATATTTATAAGGCAAGCCGGAACTTAATTTGGCTTAAAATTTCTTCATAAGCTATAGAAAAATTGCTCAGGCGCCTGAAAATTAGGCAAGCCAACAGGAATCGTGTTCTATGGACGCGCCGCCACTGTTAGGCAGTATTGTACTCATGCATACAGATCTGCAAGTTGCGGTAACTTTCCAAATAAATGGAAATATTCTCGGAAACTAGAAAGTTTCATAAGAAATAAAGGAAATTGGAAATTTAAGAAATGGAAAGTTTCAAATTCCATACAAAAATGTGAGAATTTTCCGAAATTTTCATATGTGGAAAATTTCGCAATTTTGGAAGCTTTCCGAAGGCACATCAGTACTCATGCTATCGTTAATATTTAAAAGTATTGCCTGTTTAAACGCCTGCTTGGCAGCTTGATTTACTATGGGTATACAAATAATAATTAACTATTTGTGTTGTAATGATGTCATTATTTCAGCAAATCTATCAATATTCCTGTATACATTGATATTTGGACACCGTTTAAAATAAATAGGAAATAGCTTTATATCGTTTCTATTGACCCTGTTTTACGGAGTATAATTCTTTTGTTATTGTTTCGCATGAGACTGGAAATATTTAACAGAAACAAAAAACTATATGAAATATGATTGAATATGTATATTAGTGTTTCTGTTTTTTTATATATATATATGGGTCTGATGAAATAAATCACGCTTGTGCGCTAAAATTAATAATCTTTAACACACTTGCCGTCAACAAAAGAGAGGGTTTGTTCACCTTTTTAGACTTGCGTGGTCAGAGCGAGACAGCAAGATGGTAATATGATCTTAGCTGTCACTTTGGTTGTCAACATGTAGATATAACCACGAAGGTAATAAGTTGGCGCTACTTACTTCGACCAAAAAGTGAGGCTGAAGCCTGAAAGAGAAGGTAAATTAAGGGACTGCATCCCTATTTTTTTTTACTAAGCAAGTAATGACTTCAACAGACAATAATGTCAACAAGACGACTAGGCAAAATGTTAATATGTGTCAGATTTGTAACGACTGCGAATGGGACACTTTGTTATCCATCGAGACGTTTTTCTAGTCTCCTAGGAACGACTGTTTTGCTCGGTAATAAGGTTCAACTTGGCCAGGGAAAAAGTGTAAGTACTAGGTCCATATTAATGCGTAACTAGGGTGACCAGACGTCAGGAATTTTGGGCATATGTCAGGAATGCGGCCGGAAAAGGGAAATGTCAGGAATTTTGGACATATGTCAGGAATGCGGCCGGAAAAGGGAAATGTCAGGAATTTTCGACTAATAAAGTAAACTGTTATAATTTGAATAAAAAAAAACTTGGTTATGTAAAAATTTCGTTTTACGAGCTTAGAACCTTTGCTACTTATTTTACTGGTTTACAATTGAGATCCGCTTTAATTCGCATTTATCTATACTTAACGTTAACTATCTATAGCGTCTATAGCAGTTTTTGTGGGTACGCTAGCTAAAACATAAAACATCGGAATAAATTCGTCATCGGAAATCTTATTAAAAAAAAGGAAAAAATGAGAGTCCCGCGAGCTCAAGCTCGTGTCAGGAATTTTGTCAGGCCTTTTGAAATTTGTATCTGGTAACCCTATGCGTAACACACTATTATGTTATGACGTAGTAGTTAGTCTCTTTTGCATCTAATATGTCGCAAAACGCAAATGCTGGTTTCGCATTTTATTAAAGATAGGTACTAAATGCAAAAATGTGTCTGTCTCTCTGTCTGTTACCTCTTCACGCTTAAACCGCTGAATGTTATTTGTTATGCGGATAGTTTGAGCTTAGGGAAGGAAGAACAGGATATTTTTACCCCAGAAGTCATCCCTTAACGAGGTTTAACGTTTTTATGGGGAATTAAATAGTTTAAGTTCTGGGGAATGACATAGAATAGTTTTATTCTAGAAACCATCAATGAAGGGGGTGAAAAGGGAGGTTGAACTTTGTATGAGGAATCAATATTTTGAACTGATGAACCGATTAGGTCAATTACTAATTATACGCGGAGGAAGTCGCGGGCAAACGCTAGTACTTAGTAATTATTAGTTGAGTAAGTAGTAATGTTTTTACCAACCCTTCATCCTTTTCTAATTCTTAAATGCGAAGCTCTGCGTGCTAACATCCAAGTCTTATTATAGGTTTGTAAATATTTCTTAATGTGCAATATTCGTTTTCTTAACAAGTAATAGATTGCAAACGATAACTTACGTTAAAACACGTGTACGTTTAGGAAAACTAATTGTCACGTTTCGTATTGGATCTGTGTAAGTCGAATCACTTATATTCGTATAACGAAAATAAGGTTTACACTTTTGTGCGGCTAAATTAAGTGACAATTAGGGGTTCAACAGTTCCCCTTCGTATCATGTTTTTTTTTAATAATGATTGTGGTATCTCTATTATTATACCTACCAAGATTGCAGTCTGCAGTGTTAAGCCGGTATGCACAATAATTACACCGGTAGAATAATTCATGTTGTAAGCATAGTTATAATATTTATATATATAGCAAGTATATTTGCAACATCGACGAATAAATCTGAAAATTAGAAGATTCTAGTAGGTAAAAGTATTAGTTTGAGGTTCTAGCTTGCTTCAATCGCCAATTGCCATATCCTATGTAACTTATTGAAAGAGATGTACGTTTCCATAGCAATATAACCTTGTTATTCCTTGTTATATAATAACATGCTAGTTGAATAGAGCCAACCCGTTATACCACTTATACCATAACACACCACCATCAATAACGCCAAAACTAGACCCGTGTTCCCCTCCCTCAATAAAAGCTGGAGAAGTTAGCCTGAGTGTGCAACTGTAACTTGCAAGATGTGAAAATATTCGGGATCACATCTATCTCTGTATCTTATAATATCTGTACAATTAAAACAGTAATTTAACTGTCGCTAACACGAGTGTATATCGTGTATATATATATATCAGAGCCACTAATTGACAAGCACGTTATTTTACTGCGGAATAGCTAAGCTAATATATTATATCGTCGGTTTAACATATTTTATGATAATACCTTAGAAAGCCACACAGTGTAATATTATTTTAGTGCATAAAGACGAAAAATATTGTGTAGAAATGTTTATTTTTGGGAGCATTACTGGCTGTCATTACTCATTACTCATTAAATGTAGGTATATATTTAAAGTGCCGGCATAGAAAGAAATGAAATTGCGTCGAGTTCTATAAAAGTTATTTAGTTTTACGCTCCAACTCGAGAATGTAATAACCGAACGTGTATAACACTGTGCTGCAGATTATTTAAGTGTTTTAATTGTCAAAACGAGGTTTACAAAATGTCACCGACGTTTTTAGATCGAGTATCTCGACTGTACGTATAACCACCGGGTTACGCAGCTAAACTGTCCTTGTTTATTTTTTTAAATTAAAATAATAGAATACAATTACGTATGCTTTCAGTTATATTAGGAACACTCTAGATATACAGCATTTTAACATAGATTTCGTTCGCTTTTTTAAGCATTTTGCCATAGAAGGAATTGCACGCGCCACGCACGATCTCATCTACCATACCATGTCATTCGACATCAGGCGATGTATGCAATCGTTACCCCCACCACCCACACCGAGCACTTCGCACATAGCGAATAGGTTTCAAAGCCCGTGTTTTGCAGTGTGCGAAACATTGTCTCTCTTCATTAACCTAAATATCAGAAGAAGACTTCTTTAAAGAATTTTTAGTAGTATGTACAGTTGCCATCAAATATATCTGAGCGGCCTCGGTACTCAAAAATATCTGAACAAGAACCTTATCGCCTTGACAATAAAGTCGTTGCTCAGATATTTGTGACCACCTTGGCCGCTCCGATATATCTGATGACGACTGTACTTACCTTGAAGGCTACGTTTTTCGGTTAGCTGTAGATCTCGCCCGATCCTTCAACTGCTTCTTCTTCTTCTTCTTCCTAGCGTTTATCCCGGCTTGGGGTCCGCTTGACAACCTAATCCCATGAATTGGCATAGACACTAGTTTTTACGAAAGCGACTGCCATCAGACCTTCCAACCCAGAGAGGAAACTAGGCCTTTTTGGGATTAGGTCCGGTTTCCTTACGATGTTTTCCTTCACCGATAAGCGACTGGTAAATATCAAATGATATTCCGTACATAAGTTACGAAAAACTCAGTTGTACGAGCCGGGGTTTGAATCCGAGACCTCCGGATTGAAAGTCGGACGTCTTACCGCAAGGCTACCAGCGCTTCAACTGCGCTCTCTTTTATTACATTAGTTACCTATTAAAAATGCATAAAAAGTACATGTAATCAAATTTTAAGATGATAAACAGGAAATAAAAACAGTAATATATTATAAGTAACGAATGTATTGCGATAACTAGATCAATTTATCCTCCGAACCCTGTAAGGTGGTGTGCATAGCTAGCGAAAATATAGGCAGCCATATCCATGATATTCACAACTCTGTGGTAAACAAAAGTTTATGCATACTTACTAGACATGTAACGAATATTCGCATTCGCATTCGCATTCGCGAATATTCGCATGTTTTTAGATATTCGCATTCGCATTCGCATTCGCACAATTGAACGCGAATATTTTGCGAATATTTTAGTACCTTATTTGTGCCGGAAATGGAAGAAAGTATCTCACTATCTACCGCTATGTCGGTTGACTTACATTTAAAACCCTGCAATTGAAATGATACAATTCATATGAAATGCATGTGTATAGCGCTGTCTCGCTCGCGCACCGGCGCGGCATGCGGATCCGTCGCCAGTGTGATAATCACCTACGATACGCCGCCCGGTTATGAACTGCGTCAATAAAATGTTACCGCGATACAAGCAAAATGTGGTGAAATTACGAAATGTATGAAAACCCAAATATTCGCATTCGGATTCGCATTCGCGAATATTAATTACAAATATTCGCATTCGCATTCGCATTCGCGAATGTTCCAAAACCGACATTCGTTACATGTCTAATACTTACAAATAATATTGATAATTTTAGATCGTTATTTTTATATGAGTGTCAACCGTTATATAATAAGGACCGTGAACACGACTGCAAATGATCTTCTTTGGAAAAATGTAAAGTGTATTTTGATAAATATTGATGTTCTTAAATGTACTTACAATTTGGAGTCCGTTTCGGGGCCGGTATTAGCTCAAAATAATGTGTTGTGTTGTGTTACACGACTGGCGTACTACCGGCCTTGAAATAGGCGTATTATAAGGAAAGATACAGGGTAATCCCAAAAACGAAGCAGGATTTTTCAGGAAGAGAGTGATATTGTCTGTAGTCTAATTTTTAGTGTATGTACAATGTTACTTCTGTAAGAAAAGGTAATTTTAGAATGTTTAATAAAGTAAACAACTATTTTCGGCATTTCCTTTATTTTCCCAATGTTTCATTGAAATATTGTTGTAAAGATCATCGTTTTCAACCGACTTCAAGATTTCGAAGGAGTAGGTTCTCAATTCGCGGAATCTTTGTTTTTGCTATTTTTTAGGGTTCCGTAGCCAAAATGGCAAAAACGGAACCCTTATAGTTTCGCCATGTCCGTCCGTCCGTCCGTCCGTCCGCGGTCTAGCTCAGTGACCGTTAGTACTAGAAAGCTGAAATTTGGTTTGAATATGTGCATTAACCAAGCCGACAAAACGGTAGAATAAAAACGTGAAAAATATATTTTGTTAGGGTACCTCCCGTACACGTGAAGTGGGGGGCGAATTTTTTTTTCGTTCCAACCAAGTTGTGTGGGGTATCGTTGGATAGGTCTTCTAAAAAGATTAGGGTCTTCTCAAACAGTTTTTGTATAAAGCTAATACTTTCGGAAATAATAGCTCCGAAAGTTTAAAACAGGGCGTCCCCCCCATCTAACTTTTGAATCGTGGGTCCTAAAATTTTGAAAAAATTCTTGATACTGAGGCCTAATGAGTACCTTCAATGAAAACTATATTGAAATAAATCGGTTGAGCCGTTTTTGAGTTATCATTCAAAAACCCATAGTGAAAGGAGTAAGTAAAAATGACGTAAGCGCCGCCAAATTTCCCGTAAGAAACGACCTTTTGAATTAATGGTCTCAGTTTACGGAACCCTACACTGAGCATGGCCCGACATGCTCTTGGCCGGTTTTTTTATATTTATGTATGATGTTCACATTGTTCACCGATTATTCCAAGACGCCTGGCCCGATTTGGAAAATTCTGTTTTTGATTAAAGAGTAGGTAGGTATATAGTTCACAGTAGGTACCTATAGGCTAACCCATTGTCACCAAGTCGGGATCTGATGATGGGATTCTGGAAAAGACGAGGGAACTCTTCAACTATAGTGATTTTAATATTTTCTGTATTTTTACAGTAGCTCGGGCATTTGCTTTTGGAAAGGTAGATGCTAAGTGAAGTCGGTTCCTTTTTTTTATGTCCTATGTTGAAGAAGTAGCTAAGCTGGTAGGGTGTTCAAAATGACCTACACACGCTCTTATTCTCTTAACAATAAAGTCGTGTCCAGCTCATTTTCAACACCTTAGCTACTTTTGCTGCTAACTGTACATTAGTTTGTGTGACGTCATTAGGAAAAGGTTTCAATTGAGTCGGCTCGCGACAGGAAAACGTGATAAAATTACGAGTACATGGTACAGTCGTCATCAAATATATCTGAGCGACCAAGGTAATCAAAAATATCTGAACGTGCACTTTATTGCCTTGACAATAGAGGCGATGTTCAGATATTTGTGACCACCTTGGCCGCTCCTATATATGTTATGGCGACTGTAACTACTCATTTGCCGGATATTAACAGAAATTGTTATGGTAGGGGAGCCGAAGAGGGGATTTTGGAGTTACTCGAGTGCGTCAGATAAGGACGTGGTTGATATCTTACAAGCCGTTGAAATCACCCTAAACCACCTTTAACCAGCGCCTTTGGTGGGTTGGTTGGTGGAGGGTTAGTGATGGACAGTTAAATAATTGATTAGTGGATTCGGTGATTTTTTCAAGTTGATGCTTTGATTGTACTAATAATACATAATCTGACATTTAATTTATCTTTTATTACTAGGTATATCTTTTCTTAATCTGACGAATTCAATTTTAAGTTTGAGGTAATTGTACCAAAACCACCATAAATCTCAATGCCATCATCCATTTTGTCAGATTATCAGACTGCAGCATCAGTGACACGTCAGAACTGTCAGAAGCCTGCAATTTCTGATCTGATGAGCTCAAGTAAGTAAGTATTAGGTACATGTGAACTTTTACGATGTAGTCTTCAAAATGGTCTAAGTCCTCACGACGCTCGAGTGACTGCAAATTTAGCATCATGGGCCCTTTAGTAGGGGACTCCTATTACATTCATTATTGTAAAATAAAATACATTTGAAAACTTATTACTTATTTTATTACCTACTTACGGTCACAGTATCATGGTTATTTACTCAGTTTTATTTCTAAATAGGTACCTATAGGTAATTATAACATGATAGTAAGTATATGGTGGGGCTAAAAGGGCGGCGAATAAACAGCAGAACAGGTTAAGTTTAAAATCAAGGCTACTTTGGTATCATACTGGTCTTATATTACTATGAAGGGGTTAAGGAGGCATTCCGCGAACTACCTCACGCAGAGAGCTTGAACCGTGGCTTGAACCGCAGATATCTGAATTATAAACTAAGTCAGTGGCTGGAACCCTTTTCCAGGCCGCACTAATCCAGTTTATCCAGTAGGTAGACCTTCTCAAAAATCCCAAACGTCTTCAATAATTTAAAATTTAAATTTTACGATATCCCATCGTAATTTCAACCTTAAGTCAGAATATTAAGGTTCAAATTAAATTGACATGAATGATATCGATAAATCGTACTACACCTGGAAAAAGTTTAAAGCGCCGAGAGGGAAATAGTACATTACTTCAGAGGCCGTGAAGTAAGGGATTTCAGGACGAGATTGCCGCCGACCCGATTTACAGCCGATTTTACGGACGAGGCCGGATAAAGCAAGTCCTGCAATCCCTGTTCCGGCCAAGGATTGTATAGTGCTTTTCTCAAACATTGTAAGAAAATATTATAAACTACTAAGTAATCAAGTAAAATATTTACATTGCCGCCTTTGTTATTTTTTAAACTTGACATTTGAAAAAGCTATTCGAGCACCATGTTTAACCGCTTAATATAAATATAGTTAAGTTTTAATTTTATCGTCGCATCGCAAGTATGTTTTTATAGAGTGGTCGTTGGCACTATGTACCTCATATTTCCTTTGTCAGTGTAATCTTAGTAAGCAAATTTAAAAAGTTAGAGCAGCGGACAATAATGTACGTTTCATACTAACCCCATACATATTAACTTCTTGACCTAAGGCCAAGAAGTATCTAATGTAAGGAGCCATAAATGAGCAACTCCATGTCTTCATTTCGTGATATATTAAGGCATGTATACATCGGAGTATGTTTGAGAAAACAATAATTATATTAAAAGTGAGCAGATTTCAGTTCAGTTAAACAATCATATCGAATAGGAGAAAACTCATGAAACGTAACTACATAAGCATAAGAATAAACTCTTTTATTATGTTATGAGATGATATAGGTCAGTAAAAACTTAACTTTTATATAACCAGCCGAGGGATCGGTAGTTGAATATCCAATTGGAAACCACACAAAAAATGCACTTATATACGAATTATAGTCGTACTTAAATTAGTTGGATAATATAAATACATAATAGAATGTATCACTTACCATATATACCTACATTATTATATAAGTACATAATATCATTTTCAGAAATTTACGAACACAGTTATTTTTTTACAACAGCTATCCTTATCTATTTCTCCACTACTTAACTATACACTTTTCCCTTTAAAGCAACTCTGTGAATCTTTAAACACTGTATGACACCGAAATGTCCCAACCCTAATTATAATGTAATAACAAATTAATCTCATTCAGAGCTTGAGATGAACAAATATTTTTGACACGCCCTTATTTATTATATCTACTTACAGTCGACCAAGAAAGTGGTTTACCAGTTATGACAAAAAAATATCTGCGAGATTTAACGATCGCTAAGGTTGAATTTTCTAACGGAGTTTACGACCTTGTTGTCTTATGACGTTCAAACGAGCCTCAACCGTAGAGAGTGGTATACCACATTTTTGGCCGACTGAACCTATAGGTAGTTATTCGATAACAGTAAAATAAAATTAGGTAGCTTAATTTATTTAATCACTATGGGCTGATTGATTCGTTCACGGTGGAGGCGAGTGAATCCGTTAGTTGAGGGCGACGTGTTGTCCTTTGCACATGCGCCAATACTGGCCTTGAAGAGCAACTAGTTCCGCGTGTGTCCCTTTTTCCACAATTTTACCTTAAAACCAAAAAAATATTACATATCTAACTAAATAATCTCTAGTGCCATACACTTGACAAAGGCGCACCTCGCTCCAAAGGTTTTTCATACTCAACGTGACTACTCTACTTACATTAAGTAATTGTAGTAAAACTTAGATACGTATTCGAGGCTACTTACTAATTATTTTTAACCGACTTCAAAAAAGGAGGAGGTTCTCAATTCGACTGTTTTTTTTATTAGGTATAAATTTTTTTTGTATGTATGTTTATTCGATATCTCCTATAGTCTGTATCTTTAGGTATTTAAATAAAAGTAAACAAACAATTTGTACATTCTCGGGTAGTTATAACATTTATTGGTTAACCAACCAAAACGAGTATTATATAACCAAATGCAAAAGCGCCTAGATCTGTCACTGAACGAACGACCTGACTTTAACTTACATTATTTGATCATGTAATGTTTTCATCTACTCTCAACTGGCTTAAGGAGCCATTGGAGGGTAGATTTTGTTTACTTTTATTTAAATACCTAAAAATACAGACTATAGATGGTCCCATTGTTACCAAGTCGGAGTCTGATGATGGGATCCTGGAGAAATCGAGGGAACTCTTCAACTATTATAGGCACACCTATAGTGATTTCACTATTTTACAGCAACTCGGCCACTTCCTCTTGGAATAGCGGATCCTAAGTGAAGTCGGTTCTTTTTTAACCGACTTCAATATCTCAAAAGAGAGTAGGTTATCAATTCGGTTGTATGTTTTTTTTATGTTTGTTACTCCATAACTCCGTCATGTCTGAACCGATTTTGAAATTTTTTTTTTGATTGTAAGTATATATATACAGAATGGTCCCGTTTTTATCAAAACGCAGTTCTGATGATGGGATCCATGAGGAATCGAGGGAACTCCTCAAATCTTAAAGGCATACATATAGTTCTTTTTGTGTTTTTATCAACAAATCCAGCATTTTCAACCAAAAATGTGATAATTGATAAGGTGGAACTGCTGATGATGACCAGAACGGAACTCTTCAACGACGCATAGTTCACGTATGGCGATTTGCCCCAGTCGCTGTGTTTGTTTAGCAATTTAGATTTTTAAGACAAATTTGTGTCAAGTTCGAGTTCTGATGATGGGATCCATGAGGAATCGAGGGAGCTCTTCAAATCTTAAGGGCATACAAATAGTGATTGTTGTGTTTTTATCAACAAATCAAGCATTTTCAACGATTTGTCCTATGCGCTGGTGTTTGTTAAGCAAGTTCGATTTGCAAGACAATTTTTTTCATTTCAGGGTAATTCCACGATTTCCACGAGACTGTACCGTCAGTTACCAATTCTTTCGTGTGTTCTGTGATTAAATAATTCAGCAAATATAAGTGTTCATATAATATCTTCCCTATGCCTACAGGTAGATATATTGATACTTAACTTTGCTTACTTAATCAAAGAACACACGAAAGAATTGGTAACTGACATTAGAGTCTCGTGGAATTACCTTCAATTGTATGGAATTTATAGTGCACCATCTACAATAATCCACTCCTCTCTTTCGCCGGCCTTCCCCAACTGAAGTCGGTTTTTTTTTCTTAAAAATTATTGTTTAAAATTATGTCAATGGCAGTTATGCGGGCAAAGATATATGCAGGAATAGCCTAAGGCAATTTTATCCTACCTACTTGACATTCATTTTATGGCAATGTTATGTATATTTTAGGGCACAAACCTTTGTCAACAACGCAGATGAGATTAGCGTCTTTGATAGTCGAAAGCCGGTGGGCGATGGTGATACATGTTCGTCCTTTGGCTGCCTTCTCCAGCGCTTCAGAGACGGCCTGGAGTCAAACAAAACATTTTTCATATAATTTAGGTGTGCATTATTTAGAAGTGCTTGCTGCTTCTGCTTGCCCGATAGCTGCGCATCGCTCCAGGCTCGTGTCGTAGCCGTGACATTACCTGTTCGCTGTTGGTGTCGAGCGCGGAGGTGGCCTTGTCCAGCAGCAGCAGGCGCGGGGAGCGGATGAGTGCGCGCGCGATGTACACTAGCTGCTTCTGTCCACCCGACAGCTGCGCGCCGCCTCAGGCTCGTGTCGTAGCAGTGACATTATCTGTTCGCTGTTAGCGTCGAGCGCGGAGGTGGCCTCGTCCAGCAGCAGTAGGCGCGGGGAGGGGATGAGTGCGCGCGCGATGCACACTGACTACCTCTGCCTGCCTGATAGCTGCGCGCCGCTCCAGGCTCGTGTCATAGCCATGATATTACCCGTTCGCTGTTGGCGTCGAGCGCGGAGGTGGCCTCGTCCAGCAGCAGCAGGCGCGGGGAGCGGATGAGCGCGCGCGCGATGCACACTCGCTGCTTCTGCCCGCCCGAGAGTTGTGCGCCGCTCGCGCCCAAATTCGTATCATAACCCTGACAAAACATTACGTGTTATGATTATAGTACCTATATTGAACGTGACAGGCTAGTCAGATTGAAGTTAGGGAAGAAACACGTAGGTATTACAGGTCTGTTTCCACAAATAATTTAGATAATAATTACATAAATTACGTAAGCTTAGAGACAACTATTAAACTACTAGGTGTTACATACTTTGGGTAGTGAAACTATGAAACTGTGTATATTTGCAGCTTTAGCAGCGGCTACGATTTCCATAGTCGTGACTTTTCTAGTGTTGTCCCCATAGGCAATATTTTCGCCAAGCGTGCGGTCAAAGAGAACCGGCTCTTGCTGCACCACGCCCAGCTGTTTCCGCAAGCGTGGCAATGTTAACTGGTTTCGGACATCTCGTCCATCTAATTCCTGAAAACAATAGGTAAATATGTTTATTAGTTGTTTATCGTAGGTATTGTATAACAAAATAGCTATACATAATTATCGTTAACAGACACAGTAACGAAAACTTATTTCTACGTAAATCTTTCTACGTGATACCTGCCGTATTAGTACGGGCGGCGGCCGTAGGATCTGCTACGTTAAATGATACAAAGATAAGCCCTATGGCACATGCTCTTAGAAGTGATGCTGATTTCCGAAAAAATAGTGAAAAAAATTAGAATTGGCCGAAAGCACAAAAAAGTACCACTTCCGGTGTAAAAAATGTATGGTATTTAGCTATGTCATTGGATATAAAAATAACACTTGTGGTAAAAAAATATAATTGATTTTTAGGTACCAAAAAACCCAGTCTGCCAGTTCCTGCAATCCTGCATCACCGGAAGCGCCCGGCAGACTAGTTTAAAAGTAGCGAATTTGACTCCAAATTTACGTCACATTTGAACCAGTCTGCCGGGCACTTGCGGCCATGCAGAAACGAAACTGGCAGACTGGGTTTTTCTGTACCTAAATACAAATTACAATTTGTTGCCACAAAAATCATCTTAGTATCTAATGCCGTAGGTAAATACCATCCATTTTTAAAACCGGAAGTGGCACTTTTTTGTACTTTCGGCCAACTCTATTTTTATTTACTATTTTTTCGGAACTCAGCATCACTTTTAAGAACATGTGCCATAGGGCTTATCTTTGTATCACGTTACGTAGCAGATCCTACGGCCGCCGTCCGTACTATATATTCTACCTAAACTGATACAAAAGCCTAAATAACTGAACGAAGATCAATTTGCACCTACTTACCAAATAAATAATAAGCTACGAACTGACTTTTTGACGTAACTAAATACCTAAAGGTCTACGTATACGTCTACATGTTTAACTGAAGTTTGAAGGAACAGCGCCATAGAACAGTGCAGGCAGGAACTTACAATATTGCCGGCGTCGGGGTCGTAGAACCTCTGCAGCAGCTGCAGCATGGTGGACTTGCCGCAGCCCGAGGCGCCCACTAGCGCCACCGTCTTGCCCGCCTCCGCCTGCAGGTCCAGCCCGCGCAGCACGCGGATGTGTGGCCGCGTCGGGTAACTGAACTCTACATCCTTGAAACTAAATTGTCCGGTTGACAGCTTGAAAAAAATAATAGCTAAATGAGATTGAGTGAGAACGCAAAGCTCAACGAAGGCAGGTCCAATCAGGTTTAGAATTCCATGGCCAAATTATCACGTAGAATTCATTCATAAGTTAATTGGTAATTAATGCAATTCTGAATCCGATGGTATCTATTAGCAGAGACTATAGAGATATAGACGACCACAGCCTAAGAACTTTTTGAAGCTCAAGTCGACTGCGCCCTCTGTCCGAAAGCCGCCTTAAGATACCGAAATTGTAAGAAGAAATGTCACCTGCACTGCTACTCCATCTAGATAGAGTTACTAGTAACAAATAGCGTACTAGTAGTACACTAGTAGCTACTAGGTGGAGTAGCAGTGCAGGTGACATTTCTCCACCTAGTAACAAATAGCGTACTAGTAGTACACCAGTAGCTACTAGGTGGAGTAGCAGTGCAGGTGACATTTCTTCTTACATTTTCGGTATCTTTAGGGGTCTTTGAGATAGATGGCGCAATCGACTTGAGCTTCAAAAAGTTCTTAGGCTGTGGTCGTCTATATCTCTATAGTCTCTGCTATTAGTGAAAATATTCATGTGACAAATGAATTATTTTCACTAATAGATACATACCATCGGATTCAGAATTGCATTAATTCATGTGACAAATGTGTGTAAATTTATTTTCTCACTAATGCTCGCTATGTTTCATACCCTAAGCCTAATTTTAACCACATTTAGAGTATAAAAATCAGCAAATATTGTTTTTGACTTTCAGGTTTAAATTACCAACCAGCTTTTTTTAAGTATTCTGATTTAACTTCTGGTTATACATATTACATATAACTTACCCAATCTTTTTTGTCCTTGACTCCATTCGCTGTTACCACCTTCGGTTCCCTGTTGATGACGGCCAGCACGCGAGTTCCACAAGCTTTAGCAGCGTTGAAGCTGGGAGCGTACACCAGCGACTGGCCCAGCATGTACGCGCCATACATTAACGATTCAGTAACTCTGTAACATTGAACGGTGCAACAATTTAACTAATTAATCGGTGTAACTTTCTAAGCTTCAATTTTTTAACCGTTATTCTAGGCTCTAAATTAAAATAAATTAAATGATTTAGGATATCAGGCAACTTACAAAATCACATATTCGTATTTTATTTCTTGCGCTGCAACTAGGGTGGCACCATAAACCGTAGCACTACAGTATGACAGGAATGGGACATATAATCCCATGCCCAGCACCAAACCGCGCCACCGTGCCTTCTTGGCCACAGCAACAGAAGACTGATCTAACTCTTTGTCGAATTTTTCTAAAAACTTTGATTCAACTCCTGGAAATTAACATAGATTTCGTATAGAGCTCAATAATATCTTAAAGTGTTCCTAATACTATGTATGTCTCATTCCTGTGTAAGTTACTTACCTAAACTTTGCACAGTTTTAATACTTATAATGGCTTCAGTTGCTATTGTTGTTGCAGATTCCAGAGCCGCTGTTTCATTTTCTTGAGATTGCTGAGAAACAATCCCCTCTAGCCAGATGCTTCCAACCATCTGAATTTAATAATCATCAATCAAAGAACAATCTGGTAAATCTAAAATCTCCGTGTAAGTATGTCAATCGCAGGCATGTGACTCTAGCCAGGTATTTGGTAAATATATAGGTAAGTATTGTCATTTTCCACACGTTAATAGGAAAACCGTATTGTATATTATGGATATTTAAACTTGTTCAAAACATCTTTCATAACGATAAGCTGATAATGATAGGGAAACCACATCACCTAAGTAGCCATTTCATTGAATTTTCCTATTGAAAAGATTCAAATGAAAGAGTTATCATTTTGCAGGATTGTTTCTACTAGTAAAATATATCGGATAAACTACCTAGTTTGGGTATTCGTTTATTCTTTGCCAACAACATTTACATTGTATTGACTAAGCCAAGGCCCGTATAATATACCAAAATAACTTCTTAATAAACGCCTTAGTTACGAAGTACCTAGACTAGACCTTTAACTGCACTTTAAAATTGTACCTACTATAATATACACTCGTACTCACAAGGGGTAAGAATACGGATCCTACAAGAGTCAACTTCCAGTTATAGCAGATGGCCATGATGAAGCCAACCAGTACAGAGCTCAGGCCCTGCAGTATGAGACCAATCCTGAGTCCCGTGGCCCCCTGGACAGCTGCTGCATCGCCAGTCAATCGAGAGCACAGCGAACCAACTGTGTTCGACTCCTTATCAAAATATCCAATTTCCTGAAAACAACAAGTTATATTGGGTACTCACTTACAGGCTGTTAACCATGCATTGGTTTATAAACTTTAAACTCACTTGTCTAAGTAAACCACTGAAGTACTGCTGCCGTAATCTCGTGGTCATCTTGAGACCCGCATTTGTAAAGGTAACGCTCTGCAGGCACATGGATAATCCAGCGACGGCGGCTACCACGATGAACATGCCTGAATAGAAGTCCGCCTGGTACCTTATTTCGTCGTGATTTTTTAAGGCGTAGATCTGTAAATAAGTATTACTTAATGCCAGCAACTCAATTTGTGATTTGTTATTCAGAGAATAAAAAAAAAGTATTACAGGTTTGTTGCTTACCTACCCCGCTTGTATATCCAAATAAAAGGGCGAACACAGGAAAACAAGCACCTTGCAAAAATGCTGCCAGCGCTCCGACAACCAGGTATGGCCATTCTGGTGCATTCAATTTTATCAGCTCCCAATCACTCACGGGCTTCATTTTCTACAAAATACTCCAAGTTCAGTTGACAGTCGCTTATAATATAAACATTTCACGAGCACATTAACTAACGTTTACACAAGCAAGGCATGCTTGAATATTATTGTTATATCGTTATCTGATGACGACAGTAAGTATTGGTTCGTTCGAACTTACTTCGTCGTCATCCTTTTCCTCATCACTTTCCACAATATCAGCATTATAAACAAAGTTTTGCAGTCCAGTGGATATCATAGAACTTATAGAGCCTCGAGGAGTCATCCAATCATGCGAGTCTGAAATATTTTAGGTATAATTTTAATTGGGTACCTGTATGTAATGTAATGTAATACGTACGAGTACAAGTTAGGGGAGTACAGGTAATGCTACGGGTGAATAAGTATTTATCAAACATCATTGTACCTTTTTTTATCGAGTGGTGCCTGTGAACCCTTCTGCTGGATTTCCTCCTGACATCTACACGAGGAGCTAGAGTAGCTACTTCTTCGATGTCGCCCTCCCCATCTATCTCCTCCGGTAAGGTATCGATAACATCTGGCTCCTTTCCTTCCTTTCCGGTTGTTACCAATTTGTGGTAGAAACCTGCAAACGTGTTATTTGTTTTATTATTATTATTTATTAAGGTAATTACAACAAAATCATTACATTTGATACAAGAGTATATCGGTAAACCGGTGTCGTTTGTCTCGATACCGATTCCGCCGTAGTTTATATAAAACAATTGTTTGTTACATACTACACATAACTAAAAATACCTATAATCTATTTAAAATTGAAAGTTGAAAGTTTAAGTGGTTATATCACCTCCTGATTTTTTTTAATAGGCAAAGAATGTACCTTTGGCTTTTAGGAGTTCTTCGTGAGTACCATGTTCAACAATTTTCCCTTGATCCATGCATATAATTCGATCAGCATTCACGATAGTCGATAACCTGAATAATTAATTAATAAGCGGTAAGTTTTATATTTAAAGATATGAATACCTACCTACGTGCAAACGGCCTCCTAGCCCAGTTGGTAGTGACCGTGCCTACGAAGCAGAAGGTTACGGGTTCTAATCCTGGGGCCGATTGCATAACAACTTGTAACAAATATTATTTGCGAAAGTCTCTTTTTAATTCGAAAGAGACTTCCACTAATATTAGTATGTAGTTACAAGTTGTCTGTGTACATTTACTTATTTGTGTGTTTATTATCCTATCATACATGGAAAACACCCATATCCTGAGTTATGGGTGTTTTCCATGTACCTAAAAGATATTTAATATATTTATCTATATAAGTAGGTATATCGTCCCATTGTACAAACTTTGCTTAGTTTGGGACTAAGTTAATATCTGTAATATTGTCCCCAAATATCTATATATTATTTTAATAGGACAGTTCATTTTAACCTATTGACCGCCATACGTCAAAAATTGAACTTTCAATTTTGAATCTTGTCATAATTTATGAAGGTGTCATTCACGTTGTCACTTTGTCTCATATATCAGACGACGGCAGTCAAAAGGTTAATTGCACACTAACAATGTAGACGTACCTGTGTGACACAACAATGGTAGTTCTTCCGACACTAGCGCTGTCTAGAGCCACTTGTACTTGCTTCTCTGAGTGCGGATCCAAAGCTGAGGTCGCCTCGTCCAGAAGAAGAACGGCCGGTTCCAGCAGCAGCGAGCGCGCAATAGCGATGCGCTGCTTTTGACCGCCTGAGAGCAGCGCACCTCTTTCTCCAATAACAGTGTCATAGCCCTGAATTATTGAAAGGAATCAATACGTGGACAAATTTGTGTACTATTTCCGTTTTTGAATATTTATGTACCTAATTCAAAAGACGTCTGCTAATATACTCACTTCGTGCAGGTTAACAATGAAGTCGTGTGCGTATGCCATTGTGGCAGCTTTTATAACTTCCTCTCTGGTTGCGTCTTGGTAGCCTATGGCTATATTCTCATGAATGGTTCCACGGAATAAGACGGGTTCTTGGCCTACGACACCTGCAAAATATTCGTTTATGTTAAGCAAAAATCAGGGAAATTCAAACATAATCACAAACGACGAGCATGGTTTCAGTCGGTATATGGCAGGCAAAATATTCATAGCAGATCATTATAATTGCCTGCGAATGTAATTCATTTAAAGCAGGTTGGATTTACGGACATATTGTTCTTCGTCACAATAATCAACCTTTCACAATAAATGAAGAGTGTAGGTTTTATGTATTTCACAATGCTCTGCAGTGCCACCAAATTCAGCTGTCAAAATTTGAGCTACCTACTGTCTCTATGCTCTAATCTACTCGCCATCAAATATATCGGAGTGGTCAAGGTGCTCAAAAATATCTGAAAATGTACTTTATCGCCTTGACAATAGAGGCGTTGTTCAGATATTTGTGTTTACCTTGGCCGCTCCGATATATGAAACTAGTGAAGAGTTAGGAACTAAAACAAGCAAAACGTACCTAAACATGACCGGAGCCAACCTATGTTCAGTGTTCTCACGTCCCTGCCATCGATCTTGACTGACCCGGAGTGCACGTCGTACAGCCTCTGCAGCAGCTGCAGTATGGTGGACTTGCCGCAGCCGGAGGACCCAACCAATGCCACGCACTCTCCCGGTTTGATATGCAGGGAAAACTCTTTTAAAACCTGTTCGAAATTTATGATTGTTGACAAACTTACAAATATTTCAAAACATTGTGATGAAAAGATAGTTTCAATCAATGTCAATCCTAAAAACAAATAATTTCAATTATAAAATGATATTGATAAATGTGTGTTTTGAGTTCAAGTAATATTAACCATCAAGTTGAAGTGAATAAGGAACATGCTGTTACACTTGTTAAGAGTCGCCAGGACGCTCGCGTGAACTCGCGTTCCCATACGAGTACAAACGTAGTTTAGCTCTCATTTTAAAACGACATGCTTTAGAACCACGAAATTTGGCATGGACACTCTAACAGTACAGATCTATGTCGGTAATTCGTTTTCGTTGCTAAAAATTGTAATAAAAAGAAAATATAGCAAAAATAAGTTTTGTATGCAAATCTGTATCTGGCTGTATTTTCTTTGTATTACATTTATTAGCAACGAAAACGAATAACCGACATAGATCTATACTACTAGAATGCTCATGCGAAATTTCGTGGTTCTAAAGCATGTCGTTTTAAAATGAGAGCTAAACTACGTTTGTATGGAAACGCGAGCGTCCTGGTGACTCTTAAGACATCATCATATCATAGAAGGGAGAATAGAAGGAAGAAAAAAGAGAAGGAAAAGGGCTTACATGATGGATCAAGTGACGCAGAAAGTGGACGTCGTGGTGTATCAGGCAGCCAAGGAGTAGGCTGATAGAAAAAGGAGATATCTGTTATTGTAGTGTGGGTAAGGTAATTAAGCGATGGTTAAGGTAGAGATTTAAACAGTAACTGATTTTTTTGTTTTGTCTCCTGTTGCTGTTCTTTGCAGCTAATAAGCCCTCACTCGGTGTGGTGACTAGCTCTCCTTCTTGTAGGAGTTTTATACGTAATATCATTTTAAACATAAAAGAACCGACTTTACAAACTCCACATCTCCAAAAGCAAATGCCCATCAATTTTTCCAGGATCCCATCATCAGATCCTGATCTGATGACAAAGGGATTAACTGCGAAGTATACCCTTTCAAACAAAAAAAGAATTTTCCAAATCGGTCAACACGTTTTCGAATAATCGGTGAACATACATAAAAAAGTAAAAACAAAGAATCCGACGAATTGAAAACCTCCTCCTTCGAAATCTTGACGTCGGTTGATAACGGAATCATACCAAATTTAGCTCGAGATACCGGAAAATGGTTGTAGCTGACAAAACTTGAATATCAAATGAAATAAAAGTGTGTTATAATGGAACAGCATTTCTGAAGTTTTTTCTTATAGTTGAATATAATCTCTAGGCATGGTTCGTGTTGGCACGTACCGTAACATCGGGACGCGAGGGGTAGTTGAAAGAAACATCTTCAAAAGAAATTTCACCGATCACTCGTCTTGGTTTAGCGCCTTCTTTGCTCATGCTATTAATTTTCGGCTTTCTTTCTATCAAATCGAACACGCTGGCAGCTGCAGCTCTTGCTGCCGAAAATGACTCTGCGTGAGGCACGCAAAAGGTTATCGACTGCGTGGCCATGTACATACTGAAGAGAACCTAAACAAAACAGACGCTTATAAGTGGAGTTACATTTTATTTTCTTATCTTTGTAGAAAATTAATAAATGTTTTTTATTTTTATTACAACAGTTGGCAACATAAAGGGTCTGCTAGGCTTCCTGGAGGAATTGGACTGGCACGAATAAGGCCACCCGGCACGCAAAATAGGTGCAATATATATGTACCTAGTCGTCGAGTTGCGGAAAACAGCCCGCGTTAACCTTAACCTTAATTACAGCAGTAATCTTGAAATAAATAGCCTTACACTAAAAATATTCCCGACTACGTATTGCCGCTTATCAGGATCAGAAATAAGGAGGTCTCGGAGTACAAGGCGGGTGCCGTAGGTGAGGCCGATGGCATTAAGTGAGTAGGTGAGCACCCAATTGAAGCCGGTGCCCAGCCCCGTGTACAGCCCGCGTTTGCGACCGTACCGCTCAGCTGGTTCCAGAAGCTTTCTGTACCTGGCGGATTCATAAAAAAACGTGTAGTTAAGTTGAATCCAGCACAAAGTTAATTAATTATAAACAGTGATCGGCGAAAAGGATTCCACACGGGGTGAATGACGTCAATCATTATGCTAGTATGGATATGCCGCGGCATTTGCGGGATAGAAAAATAAAATTACAGTAATTTTCACAAACATTTGTAATTACTAATTAGGTATTTAAATGAAATTATTTATTTCGCATATTATTTCTTGTTTTTTTTCATCTCTATAAAATTAAAATAACAAACCATTATTTTACTGGTCAACGAGCGAGTTCTTAGTTCGGGGCGGACTACTAGTTATTACAAGTCGTAACCGACACTGATTCATTCTATTAAACATAATACAAACACGTATATATTCGAGCAGTTTAATTGGTATCGCGGGCGAAACGGCGCATCCATAATACTATGTCTAGTTGAATTCCCGCGGTGTGGAATCCTTTTCGCCGATCACTGATTATAAAACATAATAATACCAGGGGTTACACATTAAATTATCTATACGATTTCTCACCGCAAGGCTTGCATCAATAAATACATCATTCATTCAAACGGTAAGGTCACTTAGTAACGATACGACACGCTGTTTTTACACGACTGCCCAAAAAAAGGAGTGTATTGTTTTCAGCGTTCATGTATGTATGTGGGTAAAATAAAATTCTTTGTTCCACTAGAACAACTGAACGGCTGAACCGATTTAGATGTATAGGGTATCATTAGAATCGTTACGTTTTCCCGAGTAACATAGGCTATGTGACGTCACGGTAAAAACAATATGGCGGACAAAATATTCCAGATTGCGCAAACCTAAGAAAAAAAAATCTTACAAACCTATCGAGTGGGGTATCAAAATGAAGAGCTTTTCACGCTGATTACAAAAATGTATATAATACATATATGAAAGTTTTCTTTCGTTAATACGAACATTTTAGAAATGAAATCAAAAGTCAAAGGAAGGGCGTGGAATTTAAATCGAAAGATATATAAAACTTACATGTTTAATTGTAATAAGTATTAGAGACTACGGAGGAATAATTATAGTTAAAGCAATGGCGCGTAGTTATACTTAGTGTCCGAGAGGCAACCGGATGGCTCGCGTTATGTAAGCTCCCTACGTGTTGTGCCAACCTTTGGAACCCAAATTGACCCACGTTGTACTTAGTTTTTCATCCCCCCCCCCTCTCATTTTTCTAACGCTGATGAAACGATTACCGACCAGCCGGTTCACATGGCTATATGCATGCTCGTTCTGGATCATATAAAGTACTGGAAATTGAGGGGAGGAGGATGAAAGACAAAGTCCAACGTGGGTTATTTCAGCAAGTAGGGAGCTTAAAGGTCACAGCTCATTAAAGCGCCTCGGCACCCGACCCTCACCGCCTCACCTCGAGCGGTTAGTTAATCTTTATATGAATTTGTATGGCCATGCACGCACTACATCAACTCGACAACGAGTGGACGCTGAGCAACGAGGCGATGTGGGTCGGCTGCCGAGGCGCTCTAACGAGCTATGACCTTTAATACCGCGAGCCATCCGGTTGCCTCGCGGACACTGCAATGCAACTACGCATCATTGCTCTGAATGTAATGAAATGTTCTACTTCGCGCTATTGAAATATTTCTTTACAACATCCAGTACCGTAAAAAAAGTGCTGCACTACGCCGTTTTGAGCCAAACCGTTTTGAGCCAAAGAAGCTAATAGTTCTTGTGGAGTTTGATGATAAAATTACCTACATTCAACAATACTGTAATACTGTAGTGTAGCCATGGTGCTTCTGGGAAGAAAATTGGGGGCGTAGTATGGTTTTATGAGGTGAGAGGTTAAGTAGCCTGGTGTGTCCTCTGTTATCAATATTGAAGACACAGACCACAAGCTAAAATAAACTACACTAAACAAAATTGGTTTCGATCTTGGCACCAAGAAGTTTATTGCCATAGATCTGCCAACTCATGTCGCGCTAAGTCACGTATAAGGTCATGCAATTAGCCTCTTGGATCCTAAAAAACAAGTAAATACCTATCTATTTACATGATAAAAAAAAGTCATCATCCTCCTAGCATTTATCATGGCTTGGCAACCGAATCCCATGAATGGTATGCAATGGGGTATGCACTAGTTTTTTACGAAAGCGACTGCCATCTTTTCTTTCAACACAGAGGGAAAAACTGGGCCTTCTTGGGATTAGGTTCGGTTTTCTCACGATATTTTCCTTCACAGAAAAGCGACTGGTAAATATCAAATGATGTTTCGTAGATAAGTTTAAAAAAACTCAGTGGTACAAGCCGAGGGTTGAATACGAGACTACCAGCGCTTTTTCCGTGAAAAAGTGTTTAAAAAAAATCGTCTTTATGCTTTCGACTACTACTTAATCCAAAGTTCGTTTAATTATTCTATGTCACTAAAAGGATTTAAATAAATAAAATAATTAAAAATTAAAAAACACGACTGCGTCTGTTTTAAATGATCTGAAAAGTTAAAAATAAGTTCTAAACATGATTGAGAATGTCTTTGAAACCTTATGGTTGAGACTGAGCCTTCCTACACCCTGATGTATTCTGGATCTTTTAAAATAAGTACATATTTTGCTTCGATTGCAGTCGGGGGACCTTTTTATGGGTAGGTATTGTGTTATACAGTTTAAAAGGTCCCCCGACTGCAATCGAAGCAAAATACGTATTTTAAAAGATCCAGAATACATCAGGTGTAGGAAGGCTCAGTCTCAACCATAAGGTTTCAAAGACATTCTCAATCATGTTTAGAACTTATTTTTAACTTTTCAGATCATTTAAAACAGACGCAGTCGTGTTTTTTAATTTTTAATTATTTTATTTATTATCGCGATTTATTAAAGAGCAACTGCCAACCAATGCGAGAATCCTCATTACATACTGTCACCGCTTTTTTGTGTTCGTAGCAAGATCAAAGCAAGATGACAAGAAATGCGAGGATTTAGTTTTTACTAGTAGAAAGAAAAGCAGGGACCGGGACCGGTTACCAATGAAAGGGTATTAGATAGGGTATTTGATACGGTTGGTTTTACAAACCCTATCAACTCGGTAAGCACATCATTGGCTTACCCAAAGGTAAGCGCTTACCGAATCGAAAAAACCCCAATGAGGTTACTCTATCAAGTGTTTTTAGAATACGATCAAGCTATTGTAAACTCTATCGTTAAGACTTTTCTATAGGGAAACCACATTAAATATGGTTAACCCTATTAAAACGGTTAGCGTAACGATAGGGTAACACAATGATAGGGTTACCCCATGGATAGGGTAACCCTATCATTGTGTTACCCTATCGCAAAGATTAATCAAATGAAGGGATTTTCTGATCCCTGAAGAAAAGAGACAATATCCACATGGTCTCAGCGAAAACTAAAGTTTGGGAACCCTCGCGTCGCGGCTGTTACGGAGCATCTACAACTTCAGAAACTTACCTGTCGACTTCTCTACTTTCACCCCCGAAAGCAACAATGGTTCTCACTGATTTCAATACTTCTTCAGCTTGCTTTCCAGCCTGGCTGTAAGAATTCATTTCACGAACTGAAGACTTTGTTTGATACTGAAAAAAAAAAATTGAATCTAGAATTTTTTTTCATTTTCACGTTTTTGTTGGGGGAAAGTACTGAATGATATTGATAAATGATATTTAATGCAATGGATAGTTAGTCTGACGAGGTTAGCTCTTGTTACAAAAGGTTACCGTTATAATGAAAATATTAAGTATGAATTTTTACACTATGTTTTATAACATTTGTAACATCAGTGTGGAAATACCATTATGCGCACACACTTACGTTTGTTAAAATGACGGAGGCTGCAATAGAAAAGGGAACTACTGACAGACAGGCGAGTGCTAACTCCCAACCGAGAGGGAACGCTTGGCAGATACTAATAACAGCCGTGCCAATTAGATTAGAAACAACTGCTAGCTTTTCTCCCATACCATCTTTTAGCTTCATCATGTTCCTGAAAAAAAAAACATATTGGTACTTATTTAAAACATTCTGCGTCATTAGTAATTTTTGGAATTGATTTGAACCGCAAGTTAGGTACTTAAGATTAAATGAGGCTATGTATTCAGCCAACCAATTACTTACTCTGACATTTTGGAAGCCATGTTGAACTCCGTGTCAGTATCGAACCATGTCATATCCTGTCTTAGAACAGCCTCTAAGAAAAACTTACGAATTCGCGTTATCTGAAAATGGATCATGAATATCATGATGATTTAAACTTTCACGGGTTTCACATATATAGGTATTTGTACTCTATAAATATTTTTGTGTCAATATTTGGTTTGTTTACTAGTCTTCATTCGGGACCACAGGGATAATGTCGTCCTTGAAACTTCGAAGGTGATTTTGAAATGATATACGCGGTTAAGCCCCTTATGTCAAATTGATACACATCATGTTGTTATTAAAACTCTCGGAAGTACTGATGCCCGACGGTAAGTTTCCGAAAATGCGGAATTTCCATTTGAACAATGCAGCCACGGACTGTGGTAAGTCGCGTGCCCGTGATAAGTAACGGAGGGAAGCTTAGGTTATCAATATTGAATTCTAATGTCAGCTTCCTATCAGTGGCGGTGGGTCAAAAATTTCTTAGGCATCCGGTGCTGAATTTGGCTAAACATTTCTTCATGAGCTGTAGGAAAATTGCTTATGCGCCTGAAATTTAGGCAAGCCGACGGGAATCGTGTTCTATGGGCGCGCCGCGACTGCTCTCTATTTGAATGCATCAACTATAAGTTACAGTAAAGAAACATAAAATGGCGTTACTAACATAATACACATCTTAAATATTTTTGAACGAAACGAAAAAACTCTGTAAGTGGTGTCAGAGCAAAGAAAAGTTACTTTATATTACTGTAAGCATAGATAGAAAATTAGTAACAAAAGTTGAGGATTTAATTTGGTGCTATTTACCTGTCTCAGAGCACTCCAGTTGATAAGTGCTACAGATGTCATGACGAGCAGGAGTGATACTGCCACGATGACGAACGTGCCTATGGTCATCGCTGTAGCGTCTGCAACTAGAGCATCCATGTGCTGCTTGTTAGTTCCATTCTTGCTATCGAAACAAAAAAATGTTGTGTTGGAATAACAGCTAGCCTCTTGCGGAAATAAGTAGCAGGGGAGTGTGTAATATACGTAAAGATTGCATCGATGTTAGTAATTTGTCCTCCATATTGCTCCGAGTACAATACAAACACGAACTTTTACAGCGTTTTAGCATGGCGATTACCACAAACTCGTGGCACCGTAAACGTCACTGGTCGTAGAACTGCCACTGGGGGCCCACTGACCCAAGATTAACCCAGCACGTACCTAAATATTTCACGTGTTGGATCGATACAACGTAACACAAATAAGGCCGCAGATAAAGTTAAGCTTCGACAATTAAGTTCAATATTACGGTTTTTTGTCAACACAGCGGTATAAACGTAATAGATCCAGAGTAGGTGGTAGGCCACCTACTCTTCTTAACTTGGTATAAGAAAGAAGGTCTTACAATCTCTGGCCTCCTCCGAAGGCTATGGTGATCGGCATGTAGCTGGTGTACTGTGACTGGTAGCTAGTGCGTTCTATGAAGGTTGTGCTGAGCTCTCCGATCTGCACTAGGATGAAGCACACACCGCCGCCACTCAGCAATCCCAACAGCACCCCTAATGCTGTCGCCGCGCGCTCCGTCCATGTCGCGTAACGATACTACGAGGAGACATGATTCATAGGTAGAGGTACAGCTTGAACACAAAGGTCCGAGTAAGATACTTCGCGATAGTATAGTTCGCTTGCCCCCTAACATAAGGCGCCAGATACTTAACCATAATCTATTGTACATACATGTCTCTAGGCTTGAACTCAGGATTCTTGTGAAAAAAATACTGTGTAAATATTCCCTTTTCCATTCTAATAAATTATATTTCAGGTATATCAGAGCGATCAAGGTGGTCACAAATATCTGAACAACACCTATTGTTAAAGCGATAAAGTGCATGTTCAGATATTTTTGAGAAGCCTGGCCGCTCCAATATGTTTGATGGCGACTGTACTTTACTTTCTAATTCGATATTGCCTGTTCTATATTTTTGCACTTAAATCATTAACGTTATATAATCATATATTTTTCCCGACCACGGAACAATGGTGTTCCGGACCTTTGGGAGGCGTATGCGGAGCCGAAGCCAACGCGCAGAGGCCCTTTCGACAATTTAATGAAAAGTGAGCGGTACACTAAGCGGATGCTGCCCCTGCCCGTGTCATGGGACGCCCGCAGAGACAGCACCCGCCATGGTGTAAGGACTATTGAGAATTAATGGAGTCTAAAGTGTACTAGGCTATTGGGTGAAAAGTAATATGGACTGATGAATGGGCTATTGGATGAAGAACCGGACGCCTGCCTAATAAAACGGTATCCAATTTTATTTCCGGCAGACGGTGACTCGCCCTCCGCAAGATGGGCCCCCATAAAAAGCTAATCATATATTAATTATTATTACTTACTATCTGAAGGTACGAAACTTTAGGAGGCTCCTTTTCTTTTTCTCTGTAAAAAGTAAACTTAACTGCAAAATATGTTATTTTCAGTTTCATTGAGTGTGAGATAGTGTAAACCCTATTGCAACGATAATATATAAGTACGGTTTTCAATTGTCATTTACTCGTAAGTTTGTAGGTTCTCGGAAACGCTCAGATCTTGCAGTAATAAATAGTTACAATAAATAATAGGGAGGTACTCGTACATTTAACAACATCCACTAGCTGCACAGGTGATCTATGCTACATAATATATCTAACAATATGATTAAATAGTTCGCTTGCATAAGTATTTATTTATCTTTTCGTTAAGTATGCTTTTCATTGAAGATTGCAACAATCACAATTATAATAGTAACTAAGTACTATACCTATCTTTTTACTGGGCTTACCTACTTTTACTTAGCCACTAAAGAAGTACAAAAAATTAAAAATATGTATTTTCAGTCTTGGAAAATAATATATCACAGGTATTTGATCCAATGCAAATTCCTCGACAAGTTACAAAACTTAACTATCTCATAGTAGAAACTTGTCGAAGAATAAAAATAAGTAGAACTACAGTGGGAAATCATTCGTCTTACAGTAAAATTAAAAACATTAAATAGGTAACTATTGTATTCGTATCAATTGTATCTTCGATTACCTAATCACTTGTTAGACAATTTTTAATTTCGTGTAGTTTATAAACACACAATGGCTATGTGAAAAGAAAACTACAACAACTTTAGAGATATTTTACGCCATAAATATTTACAACTATTCCGAGTTACGGCGCACGGCATCAAAGCTACGGTGATGTAAAGTTACCTGCTAACACAGCCACATACAAAAAGTAAGTAAACCTATTGACTAATGGGGTTGGCCGGTCGAAAGTTTTTACAGATGGCGCCAGCATAGTTGGTACCTGTCAGTCCTACCAATTGTGTCAAATTCTTGTTTTTTTTTGGAATTTTCTGCCCTGGATGGGCTAGCCTTTAAGCCAAATCCCAAACAACAATACTAGTGACAGGTACCAGCTATGCTGGCGCCATCTGGCCAAACCGTTGACAGTAGCCAACCCCATTTTATGTGTTTACTTATATAATAATAATAGGGCAAATATTATCTGTTTTACACATACATAAATAGCTGGCAAGGCTGGATCAACCTTATGTATAGTTTGAATAATAACAAAATATGGATTACAAATAATTATCCATGAATTTAGTAGGTATTTAATAAATATATATAGGTGGTAATATAATAAGCAAATAAAATTTGGGAAAAGTGCCTATAATGCTAATATCGCAGGGAATATCGCGTGGCTGATTGTTTTATTTCAAATGTACTTACTTATTTTTTTTATTTCCCATATCGTAGGAAAGTTACTACCGTGAGCACTGAGCAGATTTGCATGTGCGAATGGATACGCGCTGAGATGAGAGTGTCACGCGCGAGGAGTCTCACTCGATGTGGGACAAAACAAACAATTACATCTTTTATACACTGAATTGGAACCACTACTGCTTAATTTATGTTACACAACGTACAAATCAAGGACTCATTAAATGCGAGCGCACAATATGAAGTAGTCGTTCGAAGAAATATTAAGGAACATTTCTTGAAAAACTTTTTACAGGATATATTTATACGGCCTCCTAGCTCAGTCAGTCAGTAGTGTATCTGCCTACGAACATTTGTCTTTGTATACAAGTATTTATTCATATACAGGGCAAAAAATCATGGGCCGTGGAGGGGAACTACCTTAAAACGTTGAGCTGGCTCAATTCACTGAAAAGAAACATTTAGTAGTGGTACTTTTTTGTGTTTTCAGCCAAATTCTATTTTTTTTAACTTTTTCTTCGGAACTGAGCATCACTTTTATGAACATGTGCCTTGGGGCTTATCTTTGTATAACGTAACGTAGAGCGGTCCAAACACTGTCAGTAATAATGTCATTATTTCTGTACCCATCCTTCTCTTCTTCATATAATAGAAAAGGACGGGTACAGAAATAATGACATTATTACTGACAGTGTCTGGACCGCTTAGCAGATCTTACGGTCCCCACCCGTACTAATTCATTTATTTTTTCCAAAATTCACAAAAAGACCCTTTTTTCCATACTAATGGTTTGATTTTATTGATTTATTTTTTTAATATTTATGGCTTCTTTCGTGACATAAACTTGGTTGGTATTAAGACGTTTTTATTATTGTTGGAAAGAGGGTTGTTTGGGTTCAATTGTCATAAAAATAGTTATTGGCAAAAATTACAAAATAAGTATTTTTGTGAACTGTAAATTTTTCCGAAATGTAAATGCTGTTAATGTCCCTTTAAAAAAAATGTTTCCTTTCAGTAAATTAAGCTAACTCAACGTTTTAAGGTAGTTTCCCTCCATGGCCCATGTTTTTTTTTTCGCCCTATAGGTATATATTGTAGTCTAGTAGGTACCCATATCGACAAGTCACAAAATTTCACAGTCAGTTTTTTCAGGTCACAAATTTTGAAATTCGTTCTTCTTCTCGATGATAATTGGGTCACTGGGTCACGGATGATCTCACAGATGATCTGGATATGGAAAGAGAGCGGAGAGCGCTGGCAGTACGCTGCAATATGCTGGCACGCAGGTTCGCAAGGTGCACTAAAGAGGTAAAAGTTTCATTGTTCAAGGCCTACTACCAGTCCATGTACACTTGCGCCCTGTGGACCAGATATACGCAGAAATCTTACAGCGCTCTCCGCATCCAATACAACAATGCTTTCAGGGTGCTGATGGGGTTGAGGAGGCATTGCAGTGCATCAGGGATGTTTGCGGAGGCTCGAACGGAATGTTTTTACACAATAATTCGTAAACGAGTCGCATCCCTGATGAACAGCCCCAACAGCTTCCTGAAAGCCATTGCTGAAAGATGGGACAACCCTATCTTATTTTTCTGGGTGAAAATGCACTCATTATCCAAGTGCATCCCCCCAAAAATTTTATTATAATATGTAGAGAGTGTTTAGAATAGTTTTACTAACCAATAGTTAATAATTTAATAATAATGATGTATATAATTACTAATAAAAATATGGATCTTTTATAATCTGAAATAAATATTATTCATTCATTCATTCATTCATTCATTCATTCATAAATTAAACTACCCAACAGAAATATATTAAAGATTTAAATTTATTTTATACTTGGACATAAATTTCAATGCATACACGAGTTACTCTTGTTAAGATTCCTTCAATCGATTCTCTCTGCATCTCAACCTTCTTTCTCTTTCAAATTCCTTCATCCTGATAACATAATCTCGCTGTTCACAATTGAGATAATTATGTTTCTCGTGATGGCATTTATATACTAAGGGGAAATTCACGTATCGGCACACTTGATAATCCAACAGGTAATCCGCGCAATAGTCCCGGAACTTGGGTGGTATCCGCGCAGACACCAAATCTTCCTGATTCACCTCTCTGTCCATCTTGCGGGCCTTCCTTGTATATGTGAACCCAACCTTGTGATTGAACGTTGGCGCGGTATTTGGTTCGAGGCCTAGGTGCCGACTAGTCAATGATCCCATTACCTGACCCATGCTTGAGAAGACTTTATTAATTAACTACTTTTAACGATAAATTTCTTATAAAGTTCTAAGTAATTGCCATGTAAATGCATGAGCATGAAAGTGGCATGAAATCAATAAATATTCATGCGTAACTGGTGACGTTTAGTGTCAATCAAATCAGCCAGTTCGTATATTAAGATCAAAACATATGTCCGGATTTTGTGTTATATTACGGATACATAAAGCTCTACTTTATGTACGGATACGGTTAACCAAGTCGAATGATCGATGAAAATCGATTACTGTCCGTCGTGTCGATTTATAGTTCAAAACCTTTAAGAATAAACTTTGACACTTGAGTCTTGACGTAATTAGTGATGAGGTTAAGACGTATCGTTTGTCAAATTTAGCGATTATTAGGTAATGAATCGTTCGAATCGATTTTACTACAACCGATTTTTTCTTATTATATGCCTATATATTCTCAAATTAATGATTGTTATCTACTAATTATGTATGACATAATAATATTTCCATAATTAATACAATATGATAAGAAAGTTTTAGGATGTTCCATTTTTAACATCGTACTTCACTTTATTTTCATTAATTTTTGTTTTTATTTATTATTATATGTAAATAATTGATTGTATTCATAAAACACACATTAAATTAACAATTTTACATCATAGCTTACAAATATGCAATCTTAATTAATTACCAACTAAAACTAAAAGATAGAATATGCCTACTACACAAAAGACAACTAAAATAAGAACAAAAATTATCTGGCATTATCTTACTACCTCGTCCAGACACCCACCTCGCGACCCTCCCGACGCAAAGGTGCCCATCACGCTCACCGCGTTGCCACGCTGAAAGGCGATAGACAACCTTTGCACCAGGAAAGACCCGGAGCGAGGGTCCAGACCTCTCTCTCGCAAACGCCTCCCAACTTCTTATTATTATTTTTATTCTTCTTCTTTTTTTATTCTTCAACTTCTTCTTATTATATATTAGTAAATATTGATTACATAATCGATTTTTATCGAGTTACGGAAATGTTATATAAATCGGAACAGCAGACATGGTTACAACACTAAATTTAAAAACAAAAAGACGTAGACCGTAACTGTTTACATGCTAAATTGTTATTATTAAAAATGCAATAACTAAGATATGAAAAAATGTAACATTCATTAAGCTATGTTTATGAAAAGTGAAATATTAGGTTTACATACATGACAAGCTTTAATATCGTTATAGGATTTTATTTATAATTTCAAAGTGTCTTGCGCGTTCACGTTCTACGGGTGTTGCAATGTGTCAAAAATTCATTCTTACAGATTTTGAACTATATATTATAGTGTATCGAAAACTCCAATGAAATGTGACATTAGTAATTTATAGAAAAAAATGTATGACTACACGGATCCGACGTAGGTAATAAAAACAAGTATTTTTTACATTAATAATATTAACGTTTAATGTAATTAATACATTCACACATAACATTTTAACGATAATGATGCTGTAACGTCATTACATGGTGATGAAGTTTTCACCTCCCTAGCTTGGAAAGGCCTTTTTTATTCTTTAAAAATAGATAGCAAAACTGCATTTTATTAACAAGAGTGCAAAGAATATTTGAAATTCGAACGTGTCATTAGTAACTTTTTTAGCCATAACAACATGTACCAAAAGGCCACTCTATGTATATAATATGTTCGCATGTTTTGTATTGTTTTTCAGTTGTTTTTCTGTACCTCTAGTTGTATCTATGTAGTATTTTCCTCGCTTTAGTGAGGTGAAAAGATTTGTGTTAAACACGGTTGCAAAGTTATTTTTACGTCTCGTGTGTTGTAACACTAGCTACGGATTATATTTTAGAACTACTCTCTTCGCTCAGGATTCTATTTTCGAACCATAGGATCCGTTCGCTAGCTCAGAGTTCAACCCTAGAATCAAGCGCTGGCTCGTGTTTCAATTCCACACTCGCGGTTAAAATACAACATTGCTCCATTTTGTAAGTAATAAAAAACCATAGTTTTCAATGCGGTTGATAAATTTTTATAGGGCTCATCAACTTATTACAGACGCACCTATAGTAATTTGAGGATTTTTTGCACCAATTCGGGCATTTGCTTTTGTAAATGTAGAGCCTAAGTGAATTCGATTCTTTTTTTGTTTAAAATTATGAGTTATATTAAGATATTAAGCTGCGGCCAACTCGTATATAAGTAACGGTAGTTGTTAAAGGATTTCATTATTATTTATCTACCAACTTTCCGCATCTGTCATGATACTCATGATTTTCATAAATGCAATTAAATGAGATAAAGCTTAAATACAATTGAATAAATAACAACAAAAGTAAAATCACTTCTTTATTTACAAATATATAATTTGACTGGTGCTGCGTTTAGGCGAGCTGTTGTCCTTTTCCCATTCGGTAGTAGAAACCTTTCATGTCCATTAGTTCATCATGGGTGCCTTTTTCGATGATGTTTCCTAACAAAAATACATATTTTTTTAAATATTTTTTTAGAAAGTACTAAATATTATTTACATAGGCAATTTAAAGTATTACTTTGGATGGTTCCTGAGCGCGTTTTAAGTCTTTATTCACTATTCTTTTATGAACTAAAAACCGAAGAAAAGCAAAGTATAAAAGCAAACTTCTTACAGACAACTTCGGATACAACAGAACTGTCAGTTGCCTACTGGAACATCCGTGCATTTAGATGGCTATTTGATTTGAGCGATTGTTCCGCGATAACTTTAGTAACGTTTTTTCTTTATGAAATTTGTTGATGTTGTAGCAGAGATAAACATACTTAGAAATTCGTGTATGAGCGGGATCGCTCAAGGGGTTATGGAGCGAGAAGGCGCAAAAAGGATCTTCATAAGGGTCTTGTTCTATTGGTCAAGTTGTTTGCTAGTAAATTGCAAGTTTTCAGTTCGAGACGGAATACATACTTCTTATCACAGATATAGTACAGTCGCCATGAGATATATCGGAGCGGTCAAGGTGGTCACAAATATCTGAACAACGCCTCTATTATCAAGGCAAAAAAGTACACGTTCAAATATTTTTGAGTGACTTGGCCGCTCACATACCTTTGATGGCGAGTGTACATAGTTAACAATAATTACAGATTTGGACCAATGCATGGCGCCTCCGGTTTCCTATTTTGAAAACTACTGAATAGCGTTCGAAACGAGTTCCGAAACCAAACCAGCCGAACACCAAGAACATTAAAACTGAACCGTACGTTTACCTTTGTCCAGTACACAGATGAGATCGGCATCCTTGATAGTGGAAAGCCGATGAGCGATAGTTATACATGTTCGTCCTTTCGCCGCCTTCTCCAGAGCTTCCGTTACAGCCTAAACAACAATTTTAGGGAAATTAATTATGGGCAATCAAATTAGCGTTACCATTATGATGCGTGATAACGTGCTTGAAAGTTTGAATAAGAAAGTTTTGTTTCCCTCTAGCTATAGCGAGCTATTATTTAACAGCAATAGAGGAGGCAAAATCGACTGATTATATTTGATGTATCTGTTATGGACATTAAGTGATTAATGCGGGCATTATTTATAATGCCCGGGCATTATGAATAATGCCCAGTCGTATCAGGCCAAGTGATTAATTATTATCTATATTTCATTATTTATCACATTGTCTGGTCATTATGAATAATGCTACGTGACCATTGGGCAATTTGATAATATACAAAGGAAGTTTAGACTAGAGATGCACCGAATATCCGGTTACTATCCGGTATCCGGCCTATCCGGCCCTTATTTTAGTATCCGGCCGGATACCGGATATCTTCGTACTATCCGGCCGGATACCGGATGTAGTCAGAGTCGCCCACTAGTCATACAAAAAATTTTTTTTTACACAAAAATACGCGAGCGCGTGTGTACTTTTGAAAGAAGTTACTCCGTACTGACATAATAAAATTCGTTTTGTTGCCTAGAATTCCTAGGAATGTATCCGCGCGAACGTTCACTACGACACAGGTCGAAACCTACACAACGCGCACCTGCGAAACTCAAATTGTAGGTATAGACCGCCGGCCGAATATTCGGCGGCAGGATACCGAATATTCGGCGGAGGGTCAGGCCGAATATCCGGTATCCGGTATCCGGCCAAACCACTATCCGTTGCATCTCTAGTTTAGACATTTGAGTCTGCACTTTTGTCTCGGGCAACGCCGCTTGGCACGATAGCTGCTAGGTCGAGTTTGATATAATTTTCGTATAATATGGGTTTGAAATTAATGTTTTACTCCTTCATCTATAAAAAAATATTAAAATAATTACCCTATTTTCACGATTTTGTAGGTTCATTTTGTGTTATTTTTTAATGTTTTTTATTACTCTGCCCATAGTTGTTGGACATTATGTATAAAGCGCGGACAATTCAATTGTTTGAATAGTTATTATCGAAGATTTATTACTCTGCCAAATAGGTGATGGGCATTATGTATAATGCCCGGGCAATTTAATTATTTTCATAGTTATTATCAAATTGCCTACTCATATTGGGCATTATTCATATTGCCCGGGCATTATGTATAATGACCTATTTATCACTTGGTCCATAACATATCTACTAATTAATTTGAACAGCTCTAAAGTAATGGAAGAGCGCGCCCGCGATGCACACTTGCTGTTTCTGCTCTCCCGACAGCTGCGCGCCGCTCTGGGCTCGTGTCGTAGCCATGACATTACCCGTTCGCTGTTGGCGTCGAGCGCGGAGGTGGCCTCGTCCAGCAACAGCAGGCGCGGGGAGCGGATGAGCGCGCGCGCGATGCACACTCGCTGCTTCTGCCCGCCCGACAGCTGCGCGCCGCTCGCTCCCAAATTCGTATCATAACCCTGATACAAGCACTTCATGTCAATCACTCAATCGTGACATTGCGTTTATTACGCAACTAATAACAATACTAACATACATATTGTGACTGGTTTTTGATTCGCTCAATTATATTAATTGGAGACAATTATGTTCCAAGCTGCTGCCTATATCGTTTAACCGAGGAGCGGTGGTAAAGCACACAGTTGCACTGTGATTTTCGGACTGCTTATGTACTTATGCATGTTATGTACATATACAGGCTGGATTTTCTTTGTGGGTCAGTGAGGGCAGCTACCAGATCCCGTGCTGCTACGCGAAAATGGTTTTAGAAGACCTTCCCTCGATTTCAAATTAATGAAGATTTGCGTTTACAGATTTTGGAAAAAAAAACATACAGGGTGCGAGAGTCATTTTTAACACTTTTCTTATGCCATTCGATCCCATTCCTAAGAATAACAACATAATAGTAGTCTCACTAGAATATAACGTTTGTTTTATAATGTTAACGTAAAGGTGTAAGAAGTTATAGGCAAACAATTAGACCTGTAGCATTTTCTGTAATAGTTTTTTTTTATTTAAAGCGTAATGGCAATGACCTGAGGTAAAGAAATGATGAAGTTGTGTATATTGGCGGCCTTGGCGGCGGCGACGACCTCTTCCATGGAGGGCTCGCGCGAGTTGTCCCCGTAGGCGATGTTGTCGGCCAGCGAGCGGTCGAACAGTACCGGTTCCTGCTGCACCACGCCTAGCTGCTGGCGCAGGCGCGGCAGCGTCAGCGATCGCCGTATGTCTCGCCCGTCGACCTCCTAATACACATTTTAAATATATACAAATATAATATAACTTGCTTAGACGTCCAGTTTAAAACAAGCGGAAATTCAAGAAATGTTTGACTTTGAGGGTAATTTGTTAAGTAAATCAATAACAGTAACTGAGGTTTGAATTTTTTGAATTTAGTGTAGTGAAAATACCGGCTGAAAACTCTTACAGCAACGATATGTGAAATATACGTACAATATTGCCGGCGTCGGGGTCGTAGAACCTCTGCAGCAGCTGCAGCACAGTGGACTTGCCGCAGCCCGAGGCGCCCACCAGCGCCACCGTCTTGCCCGCCTCCACCTGCAGGTCCAGCCCGCGCAGGATGCGGATGTGTGGCCGCGTCGGGTAACTGAACTCTACTTCTTTGATAGCGAATTTACCGGTAGCAGACTGTCAACATACACATTCAAATTATGAACTTTGTTTTAACCATGTTAGTTAAGCAAGTGTTAACAATTTAGTTTTGGCATGGAAGTAGGTGTTTAGTTGGCGGTATGACGGTGCAGCAGTAGCGTAGTAATCGGATTGGCGTGAATACACTGCATCGGAAAAGCATTCCCTATCCATACTTACTCCGTCTCCGTAACGCAAAGTGCCTAAGTTGTAGGGAAATTGTCAAATTACCAAATATTTTCGAGAATTAAACAATTGGTTGCAGCATGGTACAGTCGCCATCAGGCCAAGGCCAAGGTGGTCACAAATATCTGAACAATGCCTCTATTTCCAAGTATAAAGTTCATGTTCGGATATTTTTGAGTAGGAACCTTGGGCGCTCCGATATACTTGATGGGGACTGTACGTACCCAGTGCGGGGAGTCTGCGACTCCAGGCTCTGTGATGACTTGTGGCTGCCGATGGATGACGGACAGGATGCGCGCTCCGCAGTCTCTGGCCGCCTGGAAGCTGGGCGCGTACACCAGTGACTGTCCCAGCATGTACGCGCCGTACATAACTGCCTCTGTTACCCTGCCATCACACATTAGGAAAGTCTAAAAACTGTGGTAATAAATGTAATAACTTTTGGTAGTATGGACTAATAGCTGGCTACGTCAGATATGACACAATAATGAAAGCAAATAAACCAGTCTGGTCAGATTAGGTATACCTACAATCTTTATTGCTAGGCCAGAGTGACAGACTAACAAAAATTTTTAGTTGGAAAATAGTTACACCATAATTTTAAACAAAAAAAGAACCGACTTCACTTAGGATCCGCTATTCCAAGAGGAAGTGGCCGAGTTGCTGTAAAAAATAGTGAAATCACTATAGGTGTGCCTATAATAGTTGAAGAGTTCCCTCGATTTCTCCAGGATCCCATCATCAGATCCCGACTTGGTGACAATGGGACCATCTAGGGATTATACCTGTTCGATTCAAAAAAAAATTTTGAAAATCGGTTCACGATTCACGGAGATATGGAGTAACATACATACAAAAAAAAAAATTATGATAAAAAAAAAAAAAAAATCAGTCGAATTGAGAACCTCCTCCTTTTTTGAAGTCGGTTAAAAATAGGTAAAAACTGCGGAAGTTGTCTCAGTTATAGAGGACAGACAGAGCCTATATTTTAACATTAGAACAAAAATATTGCGTAATATCTTCTACGGTTGCCGCGATAGTTATTCATGAAATAAAACAACTTTGAACGGATTATATCGCGTATACTGAACCCGACCACGTCCCGTCGACCCGTGACCACGAACGCTGTAAAGTGTTCGAAACGTCGGGATGTAATTTAAAATTCAGTATACGCGATATAATCCGTTCAAAGTTGTTTTATTTCAAAAATATTGCGTGTTATTGCGGAAACATAAACAGTAGGTAGGCGACTAATTATGATTATGAATTACATCATACGTCGTTTGGCACTACTTTCCCCCAAAAGGAAACTTTTGGGAATGATATGATCTACATAATTTCTCATAATATTGCACCAAACCCAGAACTCTTGGATTTGTTTTCTTGAAGTGGTTTGCATTCTTTGACCTCGATCATTTAAGAGCTGCCTGATGTCCAGATCAAGAAATAAGCGTAGTATAGCAAACGAACTAGAGGGGTTTCATTGTTGTGTCATGCTTACCTGACGTAGCTCTCCAGGAGGCCAGATAACTCGTATTAATCGCGTTGTAACAGAAGCTTTATAATCAATTCCAAAAGGCGAAAAAGCCACAAATTGCCTAAATATATCAACATTTAAGTTATGATTTAAAAGTATCTTACAAGAAGACGGTTGAGTAGGCGAGCCCCTCGTACGCGACGAGCGTGGCGCCGTAGACCACGACGCTGCAGAAAGCCATGAAGGGCACGTACACGCCCAGCCCCAGCACCAGCCCTCGCCAACGGCTCTTCCGCGTTATAGCGGCGCTGGACACATTCAGCTCTGCATCGAACTTATCCATGAAGTTCTTTTCTATACCTATTATACACTCAATTGTATTAAGAGCCCTTTAACGTCACTAGCGCCACTGGTACATAGCGGCCGCCTTTTTTAATTATCTATCGGTATCTCAGGATCCTTACTATGCTTAACAGCATTCTATTTGACCCTGCAGCGCCTGAGTACTTGCGTTCCAAATTTCAGTTTGTTACGGCACAGCCAGGCCGTGAGCTTCGAACCTTCCGGAAATTGCTACTTACAGTCCCCTACCATCGTCCTGGTTCCATGACCAATTCTTTTGTAAAGCAAGCAGTTCGTCTTTGAAATGGTCTCCCATTAGATATACGGCAAGCTCAGACTAAATTCTCATTCAAGCGCAAGTTGCGCAAGCATCTCACAAAAGTTCCTAACTAAGGCTCATAGTAGTTTAGTAGCAGGTTTAGCAATAGGTATGTAGTGTAATATGTAATATATATATATATATATATATATATATATATATATGTATTGTATGTTGCATGTGTATGTATATATATGTAGTATATGTATAAATTATATGTAAGTAACTTGTTATTTTAATTTTCTTAAATTTTCTACTCGTTCCCCGCACTTTTGATTTTCTATCTGTTTGGCCTGATGGTTGACTGGTAGAGAATGCCTTTTGGCATTAAGTCCGCCTTTTGTACTTTGTTTTACTGTGCAATAAAGTTTAAATAAAAATAATAATAAAAAATATCACTATTAGATATGTACCAGTGACGCTAGTAGATAGGTATAGTTGAATTATCGAGAGCGTGGAATTGCGTATGTAGTGGTTGTACCGTGTTGTGCCTCTTTGTGTGCGGATTCAAATATAGAATGCCTGTACACAAACAATCATCATCATCATCATTTTAGCCGTTTGTCCCGGTCCTGGGCTAACCTCATCCAGAAGTGACCTGCAATCTTTCGAATGTCATCTACCCAACGAGCCAACGGACGCCAAGGACTCCTTTCATCCGAAAGTGGTAGCCAATCCGTCAACATTTTAGTCCACCTGCCGTCACCCAGCCTGGCAACATGTCCTGCCCAATTCCATTTGTACACAAACAATACTATTACATATGCAATTCCACGCTCTCGATAATTCATCTATACGTTAAAGGGCACTTAAGTACTTACTACATTATCTGTAGTCTCTAGACTACTTACTGCTAATATAATAGGGATCGTATCGTATACTTCAAAAAATAAATTATCTATTAATTCCTCGCATATTCGCAGTCTATTTCAAAAATATATTTATTAATTTTTAGCTTATTCCTTTGTAATAAGGTGTAGAAGTTTAAACATATCTATGACGTCGACTGTACATTGCAGGGTAGGGTCAATATCATTAAATTTGAACTGCTTCGTATGGTCTCAATTACATTCATGGTCATTTCACTTGTACGCTCGCGAGCAGAGGCAGTATTAATAGTTGTTTGGATTGAATTATCGAAAATCATTGCAAAAACAATTGTACTTCATCTACGTTACATGGCATAAATATTTACCTATGTTTATATTTAAGTATCATGTGCTGAGATTGAACTTTCAGTAGTACTTTATGGAGAACTATAGGGTCTGTGTAAACCTTGCAAATATAGTTCAGTGAAAATGTCCCGGTGGGAATTTGAGGTCTGACAATCGGGTTAAAAAAATCAGCAATGCCTGTTTAATGCTAAGCAAAAGGTACAATTTCAGTGGCTCATTTCTTTATAATTGTATCAATAAAAAATAAATAATTGTGAATTTATATACGATCATACTTACCCGTTTTACTAATAAAGATATTGCGATTTGACAAAGGATAACAAAATAAGGGTTTTTTTTATTTACCTTAATTGCAGGGGTACACTCCTGAGCTTAAATTAAGTATAATTATCAATAACACCAGTGTCCTATAAGCTTCAGTTCTAAGATAATCGATAGGTAACAACTAATTTCAAATTATGTATAAAAGTAAACCTACCTATAAAAATCCCAACTACAAAAAGAATACCCCGTCTAAAATGTCCGCCTGCGGCATGGTCCCCATTACGCTGGCGGCGTTACCTCTCTGCACAGCTAAGGATATCCGCTGGGAGAGGTACGCGCCAGCTCTATGGTCCCCTGTAGTCTCGACCAATCGATAGGTTATTTTATCTTTATGACTGTGTAAACCTCCATTAAATCGTATACTGACGAGACACCACAATAAATGATGCACCTATTTGTAATATGATGGGTAATACGTCAATAAAATATTTTTCCTTTTGTATCGAAATTACGATAACATGTCATAATTTTAAATTGTTCGGTTGAGTTAATCATTAGTGACCGACATAACAATATTTTGTAGGACGAAAAAAAAACTAATTATGCCAATTCGTTTTCTTAATCGTACCTATTATATCTATACAGTGTGTTTCCTGTAATAGGAGCAATAAATTAAAAAATAGATCTACTCCTTAAACTACAAAACTTTAATTCAACAACTTTTAAAAAATATGTATTTTGTAGATTGTCTTTTTTTTCATACAAACTAAATAGTATTTTCAATGAATGTTAACATCCGTCTAATTGACATTGCTTGTCACCCTACAGACATAATCAATTTCGGAATACATTGCGTGTTCGAAAAAACTTTAAAGTGTCCTAAAAATCAAACCATACGTTATTTTTAAAAGTCGCTGAAAAAACATTGCCTGGTTTGAGGAGTATAATCTACGTTTTAATTTATTGCTCGTATTACAGGAAACACCCGGTATATGTACCTAACCTGCTGAAAAAAAACACGTAGTAGGTAAAATGGAGTAAGTGAACAAATATATAGCTACCTAAACTCTGGACGGTTCTGATACTGACGACCGCCTCAGTGGCGATGGCAGTGGCCGACTCCAGTGCGTCGCGCTCCTGCTGCTGCGACTTCTGGGACACGATGCCTTCCAACCAGATGCTTCCCACCATCTGTAATGTCGCTTAGGTTACGTAAAATGCAGGGACCATACTCAGGTCGAAATCGAAACTTATAAGATAATTTAGATAATGTTGGCTTTAGTTGTTATAGTTGTATTGAGAATTGTAGAGTCAGCAGCAGAAGTGGCTAAGCGGGTAGGGTGTTCAAAATGACCTACACACGCTCTTATTCCCTTAACAATAAAGTCGTGTCCAGCTCATTTTGAACACCCTATCCGCTTAGCTACTTTTGCAGCTAACTGTACTGTATGGTTCTTGTCTTGAATTTATGTACACAGTATCTAAAATAAACACAATACAACTTACAAGTAGATACTTTCAAAAGTTCAGAATAGTATGTGTATTGTTTCACGTCCGCGGGAAATGTGGATTTAAGAAAATCTACGTACTTATTCGTCTATGCAGGCAGAAACAACATAAATATGTACTAGAAATTAGCGCAACGTACTATCGGCAAGAATGCCGTGCCGACTAGAGTGAGCTTCCAGTTGAAGCAGACAGCTATCAGAAAGCCGATCACGACGGAGCTGATGCCCTGCAGGATGAGGCCGATGCGCAGCCCCGTGGCTCCCTGCACCTCGGCCGCGTCGCCGCTCAACCGCGCGCACAGGGCGCCCACCGTGTTGCTTGTGCGGTCGAAGTACCCTATTTCCTGAAACAGATTCTCGAATAAAGAAAGCGACAAGTACCTTTAACTACCTAACTACGAACAAGCAAATATAAGTGTTACTTAAAAGTGTTTATTCATTTGACAGCGTACGACTACCTACTAACGTACGGTTCACTAGTATATAGTACTTATACTGGTTATTACTTTCTGATCCCCTAGAAAACCCCTGGTCAGAAGACACAAATATTTATATTTATTTTTCAATTGAACGGAATGAAAATGTTCAATTTCAAAACCGGGGATCAGATTTGATTTGGGGATCAGAACGGAATTCCATATATTCATGTTTACCAAACCCTCGTAAACAACCAACTCGTGTGGTGTAACCACGGACCTAGAAAATATAGGGACGTAATGTGTGTAACAGCTCTTGAGCTCAAAGTGTGTTCAGATTTAAAGCTGACGACACTGCTTTCCATACAAAAAGCATAATTATATTAGTTCGATTTGAACATATGTCAATTGAGTTATCAATTATAAAAGAAGTAAAATAAAATCCTACTCGTTCTATTGTAGCAAAGATGTAAGTATTTGCAATATTGTAATGTATATTTCAATATGGCATTCGGAGGCAAGTGTAACCTGCGTTAGTAAACTAGAGAAGTACTGGTGGCGAAGCCGCGTAGTCATCTTGAGTCCTGAGTTAGTGAAGGTGACGCTTTGGAGGCACATCGTCACTCCTGCCACTGCGGCCACCAGCACGAACAGGCCAGAGTACACATCCGCCATGTGAAGCATGTAAGTATAGTCAGAGGACGCGAAAATCTGAAAAACAAGATGCAACGTTGTATAGTCTAGCTTAATGCATACTTTCTGATTCAATAATGTTTAAATACTTTATACTAGTTATTTCGTGATTACACTAAACACCACAGCAGATCAGCATAGTGTTAGCGTATAACCAGCTGAGTGACGCGCTTTGCTGTTTAGGGCTTAAAAGTTTAAACGAATATATGATTGTTTACCGCAGCGGTAAATCCGAAAAGTACAGCAAACACCGGGAAACAAGCCCCCTGGATGGTGGCGGCGAAGGCGCCGATGGTAAGCAGGGGCCACTCCGGCGCGTTCAGCTTCAGCAAGTCCCAGTCACTCACGGGTTTCACATCCTGTCAAACCAGAAACACTTGTTCGGTTAACGAATCATGTTAGTTATGGCTAAATATTAATATTTACTTAGGTACTTCGTAATACTTTACTTCTTGGTCATCCTTGGTTTCTTCTATTTCTCCTCCATATCGTTGGGAAAAGTTTTGCAAGCCGTTGGAAACTACAGAGCAAATTGAATTGCGAGGCGTGTTCCAGTCGCGAGGTTCTGCAATGGAAATATAGGTATCACCCATTTTTTATGGCAAGTACCCATTTTTGTATACCCAATTGGAGCTTCAAAATTGCGACTAGGTACTAACCTCTCATACTTGAATACTGCCGCACTAGTTTCATGGTAGATCGTCTCCTGATTACATTTTGTTCAGAATCATGGTTGCCATCGCCTTCTTCGGGCAAAGTTTCTATAACCTCTTTAACGTCTTTACCAGCTGTTACCAGCTTATGATAAAACCCTGAATTGACAAAATGATTGCATTTTAGTGTTCATTTATAGCAAGTACAAAGTGTGATAAGAAATAAGATGTGCCCCTGGTATTAGATGGAAAGTCAAAGAGTATTTAAATACTTAACTATGAGTAAGAAGAAACATAACCATTTGTTGTTTGTACTTCCGGGACTTTCCGGGGAGATGTAATTAGGCACGCATTCAGAGATCAAGTATGGGATATACAGGGATACAGGACAGGGTTAAAATTAAGTAGGTAAATCAGTGGTAAAAGGAATGGGAAAAGACAAGTTGCCTTAACCTTACCATCCTCATCATCATCACCTTACATTCACTTCATCATCATCCTACCTCACCTCAGTTACCTTACCCCCCATCATCATTCATCATCATACCTTACCTCATCATCCTCATCATCCTTACCTTATAGTCATCACCTCATTCACCTTATCATCACCGTCATCTACCTTACCTCATCCTCATCATCATCATCATCGTCGTCATTTACCTTAGTTTTTAATGGTCATGTACTTTTTTTGTGCAATAGTTAAAGTGTTTTACTACTACTACTACTACTACTACAAGTTCTACGCGGACGAAGCCGTATGCAGTGGCTAGTGAAGAGTAATTTATAACATAATTTGGACTTCAGTCCACGTACCATTAGCTTCCATAAGTTCGTCGTGTGTACCGGACTCAATTATAATGCCCTGGTCCATGCATATTATACGATCCGCATTGACAATCGTTGATAACCTGTAAATTATACGTGATTATCACAGTCAGGCTCGACAGTTGACGCCATTGAGCACCTGTAGTAATGAGAAATATATACTCACCAGACCAAACAATAATGTTCTAGTTAGACTGCATTTCAATTGTGCTGGCAATTTGAAATCATTATAATCGATTTTGGAATGGCGGTTTCCAAATTTTAAAATGAAGTGACCGGATGATGCTATGACTCACCTGTGAGAGACAGTGAGGGTGGTCCTGCCCACGCTGGCTTGGTCCAAGGCCGCCTGCACCTGCCGCTCGGACTGCGGGTCCAGCGCCGACGTGGCCTCATCCAGCAGTAGCACGCTCGGCTCGCGCAGCAGCGCGCGCGCAATGGCGATGCGCTGCTTCTGCCCGCCCGACAACGATGCGCCTCTTTCTCCAATCATTGTATCATAACCCTGGAAAGAAAATTTGTTTGACATAAACAAAGAGTCCTTTAGTATCTACAGTACCTACAGTTAGCAGAGGCAACTTAGCTAATAAAATGGTACTGGCGTATGTTATCATTCATTATTTTACTGTAAGCGGGAGGTATTCAATTTAGTTATTATGTATAAGCTTTTTGGAATATATTATATTCTCAACATTAGCATGAAAATCTACCTAGTATCCCTGCGTCTTCGCGCAGGTCTAAATTGATGAAGAATAGATATACGTACCTACTTACGTATAAATAATATAGCTACAAGCAGAGACTATACAAATACATATTAATAGACAGCCACAGTCTAAGAACTTTTTGAGGCTCCAAGGACGCCATCTGAACGAGACCAACCAAAGCTGCCGTATAATGTAGAGTAGAGTACCTACTCTCTGCCCCTTAATAATAATAAACGCCAAGTAGTAATTAATCCAGTTACCATTATTAAGGTATAACTACGGAAACTTTGGGTTGGTCTCAAATTGAGACTCTCAATCAGATGGTGTTTCAGATTTGGAGCCTCAAACAGTTCTTACACTATAGCTGTCTATATATTATGTATAGTCTCTGCTACAAGTGAGCATATATGGATCGAATACCAAGGACAAAGAGTTTCCTAGGAATATCCAAATACAAAAAGTAGGTAGATGTGTAGGTACTCAGTAGTAAACATACTACTTTCTAGGTCCGAGTGCACTAAATTAAAATTAACTGCATTTAGAATTCCAAAAATCGAAACCAGTACCTACATATTGACAGCCAACCACCGACAAAAAACCGGCCAAGTGCGAGTCGGACTCGCGCACCGAGGGTTCCGTAAAAACCTAAAACAATTGCTATTTCTTATGATTGCGTGGACATGAAAGTTTCGTTTTGCTACAGCAGAACGATATTATAGAGCTGAGTATATGATATGAATTTCAATTTAATACCTCTACGCGTTTACGAGGAAACAGGTAGTAAGTTTAAAATTAAAAAAATATTTTAAGTACTATTTTACTAAAAATATCTACTTTTCGTAATTTTTCCTTTGTCTTTGCTATATGAAGTTTCTTCGTGCCAAGTTTCAAGTTTCTGAGTTTACGGGAAGTACCCTTTAGGTTTTGAGTTTCTTGCGAGTACTCATCTCCAAAATATGCAACTTAAATTGCTATTTCTTTTGATTGCGTTGACATGAAAGTTTGTTTTTGCCACAGCTGAAAGATAGAATAGATGAGTATTTGATATGAATTTCAATTTAATACCTTTACGCGTTTACGAGGAAAAAGGTAGTAAGTTTAAAATTTTAAAAAATATTTTTTGTATGATTCTACTAAAAATGTCTACTTTTTATAATTTTTCCTTTATCTGTGCTATATGACGTTGCTTCGAGCCAAGTTTAAAGATTCTGAGCTTGCGAGAAGTACCCTTTAGGTTTTGAGTTTCTCGCGAGTACTCAGTTTCAAAATATGCAACTTAAATTGGTATTTCTTTTGATTGCGTTGACTTAAAGATTTGGTTTTGCTACATCTGAAAGGTACTATAGCCTTGAGTATTTGACATGAATTTCAATTTAATAACTTCACGCGTTTACGAGGAAGATGGTAGTAAGTTTAAAATTTAAAATATATTTTTTTGTATGATTTTACAAAAAATTTCGTAATTTTTCCTTTGTCTGTGCTACATGAAGTTTCTTCGTGCCAAGTTTCAAGTTTCTGAGTTTACGGGAAGTACCCTTTAGGTTTTGAGTTTCTTGCGAGTACACAGTTTCAAAATATGCAACTTAAATTGCTTTTGATTACGTTGAAATAAAAATTTGGTTTTGCTACATCTGAAAAGTCCTATAGCCCTGAGTATTTGACATGAATTTCAACTTAATAACTTCACGCGTTTACGAGGAAAAAGGTAGTACGTATAAATTTTAAATATATATTTTTGTATGATTTTACAAAAAATGTCTACTTTTTATAATTTTTCCTTTGTCTATGCTATTAATGACGTTGCTTCGTGCCAAATTTCAAGTTTCTGAGTTCACGGGAAGTACCCCGTAGGTTTTGCGAGTGCCGAAAACTCTAAAATTTGCAGCATAAACGACTGTATCTTTTGATTGCGTTGGCTTTTAAGTTTGATTTTTTCACAGCTTCAAGGGACAATAGACCTAAGTATTTGGTATAAATTTCAGCTTGATACCTCCACGCGTTCCTGAGAAAAATGGTCTTGACAGACAGACAGACAGACAGACAGACGGACAACAAAGTGATCCTATAAGGGTTCCGTTTTTTTTCCTTTTGAGGTACGGAACCCTAAAAAGCGATCCTTTGATATAAAACTATAATTTAAAAAAAATTATGTAGGTTAATGAGACAACTTGGAATTAACTAAGTAAATAAAAATATACAAATAACGTACATTGGGCAGTCGAGTTATGAAGTCATGAGCATAGGCCATTGTTGCTACTTTGATAACTTCTTTTTCAGTCGCTTCCGGATACCCAACAGCTATATTATCCCGAATTGTACCACGAAACAAAACAGGCTCTTGACCTACCACACCTAGAAATATATGTACTTAAAGCACAGATAAAATAGTTTATATTCATAAACAATAGTCACAACAAATTCTTATAAAGTTAATTCGTGCGTTTCGGAAACACTCACCCAAAGAAGACCTCAAGTATCCTACATTTAAGGATTTCACATCGTACTTATCGACCTTGACTACGCCAGAGGCAGGGTCATACAATCGCTGCAAGAGTTGTAGTATCGTTGATTTTCCACATCCGGACGACCCTACCAATGCTACGCTTTCGCCAGGGTTTACACGAAGAGAAAATCCTTTTAAGACCTGTCAATAATAAGATGACGAATAAATAATAAGTGGTACCTATTTGGAGAACATATTTAGGAATTGAAGCAATTCCTAATAGACGGAGAGCTGGCCACGTCAGATATGACACAATAATGAGAGCAACGAAACCCCTCTAGTTAGTTTGCTATACTATGCTTATTTCTAGATCCGGACATCTGGCAGCTGGAAAGTGGTGGAGGTCAAAGAATGCAAATAACTTTAAGAAAACAAATTCTACAGTTCTGGATTTGATCCAATATTATGAAAAATTATGTCATTAATTAGATTATATAATATCTAAAATTTCGGTTGAGGGAAGTAGTGCCAAATGATGTATAATGTAATTTTTGGTTACTCGCCTACTGTTTTTGTTTCCGCAATAATACACAATGTTTTTTGTTCTAATGATAAAATATAGGTCCTGTTCTCTATAAATGACACAACTTCAGCAGTTTTTACCTATTTCGGTATTACTTTTTCCCAACTTAAAAACTTTGTTGGTTATTCACTCTGATCTCCACCCATTAAAAGCTGCCAGATGCCCGGATCTAGTAATAGGGATGGTTATGCAATCTAGCTGTACTGGTTACAAACCTCTCATTATTGTGTCACATCTGACGTGGCCAGCTCTTAGACCATAACTATATTCTTCTAAATGAAATGAGTAATAATGATTAATACCGAAAGAGCCCAATAACTAATACAAGAATTGCTGGTTAAGCAATTTCTATTGACCCTTATCCCATTCATCATTTTTTTTCGTAGCCTTACCGTGTCCCTGGTGTCCCACTGCTGGGCAAAGGCCTCCCCTCGCTTCCGCCACTCGTCACGGCCTAGTGCATAACTCTCACCACTCGCTACAAAATGCGTAGGTACAGATCGTCCCGCCACCAGCCATTATTTAAAAAAAATTGGTAAGTATCGTAAGTTACTCACTTTGACGTCAGGCCTTGAAGGATAACTGAATGTTACATTGTCCAGGGATATTGTACCAGCTAATTTACCAGGTTTTAGGCCCTTAGGGTTCATGCTATCTATTTTTGGCACACGATCCAAGATACTGAACACACTTGCAGCCGCGGCACGCGCCGCAGCAAAGGCCTCCGAATGAGGAACGATGAAAGTTATCGATTGAGTTGCCATGTAGATGCCAAACATTATCTGCAACAAACAGTAGGACAATGATGCATATGTATTTTAAACACACGAGCACAACATTCGTCGTTCAACAAACCAGAAACATTCCTCGTTTTAATTCCACATAAATATTATATTTAATAAAAGCCATGCAGTAAATAGTGACTCACAGAAAATATTTTGCCAACGACATATCGTTGAGCATCAGGCTCTGATCTGTCCATATCCCGGATGACGAGGCGAGTGCCGTAGGTGAGGCCGATAGCGTTGAGCGAGTAGGTGAGCACCCAGTTGAACCCGGTGCCCAGCCCCGTGTACAGCCCTCGTTTTCGACCATATCGCTCTGCGGGCTCCAATAACTTTTTGTACCTACAAGCGTTTAGTAAGTATTTCTTAATTCACTTTACGGTAGGTTAATGCTTCATAATTAGTGTTGGCAATAACTTAAATTGTCTAGCAAACAGAACTCGTAGATACCTACAAAATTTATAATAACTGCTTTATAAAAGTGCAATTGGGACTTTCTTGTTTATACATGTTCCAGATTTTTTTTAAATTACTAAATGATAATGATAGTTTCGGGGTATGCTCAATCTGCGAGACTCCGTGACAATAGACACATAAGAAGGATATTAGAAAGCTGACCCGGCGAACTTCGTATCGCCAACAAATTTTTTTTTATTTCTCCAGGATTTTAATAGTTATTCTGCTATTCGGAGCGGAGATAAATCTAAAATCTCAAACATCATTGAAGCCGATTCATCCGTTTTTGAGATATATATATGGTGTAACCGACACGACTTTTTATATAGGTATAGATATTTTAAGTAGTACTTATGAGGACTTGCTTTCATTATTTTTCTTTCATTTGCAACCGCCCAAATCAACCGTCGACGGACCGTGCACGGGGCGAGCCAGGTCCTAGCGTTGTTTGTACCTAGTAACGGCCGTCAAACAACAAAACATGACCGTGCCGTCGACGTTCCGGGTACGGAACGAGTCTCTTACGGTACTCGAAGGTCACGTGATGATTTCTATACAAAATGAAGTATCGGAAGTGTCGGATCGAACCCGGGAATGGACACCGTGAATTTTCATTTTATTTTTTTATTTTATTTTATTAGGTAGGTACACTAAACAGATATCATACACACTCCAATACCAATATAGTAGGCGTTAAATGTGTTATAATAACTAGCACGATATCCAAAGCAAGTATACACAGCATGTTTTACAAGTAAGCGTAGAATTTTACAGGTACAATATCTAAGAGCGATCATTGAGTAATAAAACATGTTATTGAAGAAAAAACTAACTAACTAAAGCAACATTTGCATCATCTTTTAATGTGTTAATTTGGCATATACTACACTACCAGTGAGTAGGTTCACGGTTCACGGTAGTTACTTTATTCTATTCATTAGATAACGCGGCGTACTATTTATTCAGTTGCAAAAATAATCAATGCCAAACCTGTCAATTTCTTTGTTTTCGCCAGCAAATGCCACAATAGTTTTGAAGGATTTAAACATTTCTTCCGCGTGTTTCCCAGCTTTACTATACGCTGTCATCTCACGAACTGAAGATGCAGATTGGTACTAAAACACAAACATCTGTTAAGATATAACTCGTGGCAATTATGATTAAATTACATAAAATAAAATAAAAAATAAAATAAAATAAAATATTATAAATGCATTTTTTTTTCTTCTTCTTGTATAGTGTAAGTAAGTGATTTTGCTCCTAATTAGGCTTGCCCGGTGTTGCAAATACATTTATAGTTTTAATTTCTGTGTGTTATTTATTACAAGTAATAACTTATGAGTTTAAATAGCCAGTTTTGTATCGGAATATTCCTTATTTCCTACTGTAATACACATGTGCTTTAGTAACAAAGTGTTTATTGTATAAGTACTATCATATCCTGTTTTCTATCTGTGAGTTCCTGTAATTGGCTCTGTATTTCTACCTAAGATGCTTATTGTATATATGTTAGCTGTTGGAACTCCTTAAATAAATATAAATAAATAAATAAATATAAATATAAATAAATAGTGAAATAAGTAAATATTTACATCTGATAATTTTATAGACGCCACTAGCGAAAACGGAAGCACAGTCAGACATGCCAGAGTAAGTTCCCAACCGAGAGGAAACGACTGGCAAATGCTAATGATAGCGGTGCCCAGCAAGTTGCACACCACCGCGAGCTTCTCGCCCATGCCTTCCTTTAACTTCATCATGTCTCTGTAAACAAGCAGGCACCCAAACAACATTAACGGAATATTATGAGATCGTTTTGTGAAACGACCAAGATTTGTTATTAAGGGTAATCCCAGAATTAAGAGGTCACCAAGATAGATGTTCTGCTACATTAGTTACAAGTTACGTTAAGCGTGGAATACCTAATGTAACTACTACAAATATGAAAGTTAACTCACTCTGACATCTTAGAAGCAAGATTGAACTCAGAATCAGTATCGAACCATTCCATATCCTGACCCAATACAGCTTTAAGAAATTTTTTTCTTACTCTTGTAATCTGGAAAAAAAATATTAATCACATGATAAACATATTTACGAAAAATGGCAATTCCGATCTCTAAGGCTATTTTCATAACTACTACATTTATATTCCGAGGTTACTCGTATTTACGGAATTAGCTACAGTTTTCCTAACGAATCAAATTAGCTAGGGTAAGACAGAGTAGATTCGTACACTGGGAGCCTTCGTACAGTGGCCATGGCCATATCTCGGCTATCCAACACGCTGAAGCGTTCGTATTTGTATACAACATGGCCACTTAAATGCATGGGCTACCTTCCAAAAGTAATGACAGTGCGGTACAAGACTTCGCCAAAAAGAACTGATATGTGTTTTCGCTACTAATAAGTAATTTTGCGAGAAGTAGCTAAGCGGGTAGGGTGATCAGAATGACCTAAACACGCTCTTATTCTCTTAACAATAAAGTCGTTTTCAGCTCATTTAGATCATCCTACCGACCTACCTGCTTACCTACTTTTGCTGTTGACTGGTACAGGTACCCTTGCAATTAACGGAAATAAAAAAAAACACGGTGTATAACTATTTATAACGAGAAAATTATTTTTCTTATTGGGTAAGTTTTTAAAATTTGTACTGAAGTGTTCTTAGTTGTAACGATGCATTAAATGTAGGCCTCACAACTCATATTTATGATAAATATACTACTTAAAGGATGTAGAAAAAACCGCTAATTAATTCATACCAAATATAGTCTTTCAAACTGACTGTATTTGAAAATTGAAATGTCTATATAACGTGATATTTTATTCTCTGTAACCTTTATTCTATAGGTTTTTCAACAGGAGTAATCTGTTTCAAAAATATGTGGTATGTAAATCAAAATATGACTTTTTCAATAAAATTAGACATTTTCCCGATTTATAATTTTTGATTTCGGTGTTTAAATAAACTGAATTACAAGTTAAAAATGTTCTTTTAACGCAGAATTTAACCTTCTTTAATATTGTAACAATGATATTTTCCGTTGCACGCATACGTAGAATGGTTTCTGTTTCTTACAAGGTACTTAACTACAGTACCTACTAAATCTAATAAACAGTCAGCGCGTTATATCCACAATCCTTATCTTTATTTGTATTGTCTACAAACCTAGTCCATAGTTTCATACTTCAATTGTATTGTATTTTCTCGAGCAACATTGTTTTTATGATGTACCTATGTTAGCGAAGTTGTTTAGAAATTTGAAGCGAGATGGTAATTTTTTTTAACTTTCATATTTATTATGCCTATCCAAACATATTCACTTTAACGATAAATGGTAAGAGAAGAACTATACCTACTCAAGTACTCATGGTCATTAAGCTAAGCCGATCACAGAAACACAACCTAGTTAAACCAAAACTATTTAGTAAATTTTAACTTTAACATAGGTACATAGAACGACGACGAATGTTAAGAAGTACATACATACAGTATGTCCTTAGCCATTGGACAGAGCCTTAAATCCCACATAGGGCTATTTCTCAGGAATACTCTAACCTAACGCTGGGTTAATTAGAACAACAAAAGTTATTTAGAATATACATACACACATACAATCACGCCTATTTCCCAAAAGCGGTAGGCAGAGACCACAGATTTCCATTTGCTACAATCAATATAGCAAAACGGCTCTCCGTGAGCTACTTCTCGCCCCCGTGGAGAACGAGACGCGATGGGTGGCGAAACGCATCGCCGCCATGCGGATGATTATTAATTAAATGAATCACCACAGCGTTACTCCGAGCAACCATTATATGCAGGTTTATAAGTTTTTTAGGGTTCCGTACCTTAAAAAATAAAAAGGAAACCCTTATAGGATCACTCGCTTGTCTGTCTGTCACAGCCAATTTACTCCAAAAGTTTAGGAAGTTTAGGGGGATAAATTATATTTTAAGGGGGAAATGAATTTCATTTTTCATTTGTATGACACGTGTGGGCTACCAATAGAAAGCGTGCCATCACACACCTTTGTCACATAAGACATTGGTCAAATCAAATTTGTATTGAGTGTCATGAATTTAAAAAAAATCAATAAGGATGAAGGGGACTTCTATTCGAAACGCAGGGTAGTTTAGACGTCTTCGGAATATTTTTTTTTCTCATTTAAGTTGTACAGTGTGCAATATGAAGAATTAATCTCAAAACGGGTTAAACACTCTGTTAAACGGACAGTTGTGCTGGCATGGCCGCCACGTGTTGTTTGTAAGGAGCAGCTTTGCAAACAGCAAGGCAAACCGAACAACGTTGCCTATATTTATTTTTAAAATAAAATGTGATTAACGTCGCCAACTCGTCATTGGCAGAATTCCCACTGCTCTGTACAAAGGAACAAAGCCATTTCTTAAAAAAAAGAAAAAAAAATAAGTTATCTAATTAGTGATATATAGTTAATATGTAAAGCTAACCTGTTTCAAAGCACTCCAATTGATTAAAGCCACGGACATTATACAAAACAGTATAGAGATGGCTATACTGATGAACATTCCTATGCAGACGGCTTCGGCATCTTTAATAAGGGCTTGCATGTTTTCCTCAAACGACGCATTTACACTGAAAACCAAGAATGATAATTATTACTTTTATGATTTCTATAGGTAGCTGGTTAAGGTAAGTCAGATTGATACTATAGAGATTCAAATCAAAATTATTTATTTGTCAAACATAAGTAGTACAACATTAGGTTTTAAATATAAATTTATATCACTATGCTTCGGACTATAAATAAATATGTAGTTATAGGTCAGGCAACGAACAGATATAGAGGGAAATGCTTGGAACACAATTTTTTACTTTTTTTTTGTCAGAGGTGGAGGTAATCCTCATTGGATACTGCCGGCCCGGTTTCCGACAGCATGCCCGACTCAGGTGGGGATTTCTCCCAGTTTTTGACTTCGTAACTTTGTTTGGACTAGTTAGGAGGTGAACATATCCAAAGTCCTCGGCCGTAGCCCTTGAGCTGGGGGGGAGAGGGGGGTTAGAAGGTCCCATTTTTTGGATTTTCGTAGATAACTCAGTAACAGTGGGTCATACGAAAAGATGTTCTTCTACTAATATCATCCACAACAAATTTTCTACAAAAAAGATTCTTTTCACTTTTCTGCTAGTATCAATATTGAATGAGATATCGAGAAAATACCATAAACACTTGTTTAAACTTTCGGAGTTTTTATTTACAAAAGTATTCGTTTTATCCAAAAGTTGTTCTTTAATATCCTTATTCTTTTTGAAAGATCTATACTATCCAAAGATACCCTAAACATTAGGGTTGGAGCCAAAAAAAATTTACCCCCACTACATGTGTATGGGAGGTACCCTAAAAAATCATATTTTATCAGATTTTGTTTTAAGACTGTGTTGGCGTGATTGAAACACATACTCATACGAAATTTCACTTTTCTGGTACTGACCATCACTGAGCAGAGTGAGCAGGGTTCCTACCCCTATAGTTTCGCCATGTCCGTCTGTCCTTCCACAGCTTTGCTCAGTGATGGTTAGTACTAGGAAAATGAAATTTTGTATCAGTATGTGATTCAATCACGCCAACAAAGTCTTAAAACAAAATCTGAAAAAATATGTTTTTTTTAGGGTACCTCCCGTACACATGAAGTGGGGGTAAATTTTTTTTTGCTCTAACTTTAATGTGTAGGGTATCATTGGATAGGTCTTTCAAAAATAATAAGAGTTTTCTAAAACAGTTTTTGGTTAAAACGAATACTTTTGTAAATAATAACTCCGAAAGTTTAAATAAGTGTTTATGGTATTTTCTCGATATCTCATTAAATATTGATACCAGCAGAAAAATGAAAAGAATCTTTTTTGTAGAAAATTTGATGTGGATTATAATAGTAGAAGAATATCTTTTCGTATGACCCACTGTTACTGAGTTATCTACGAAAATCCAAAAAATGGGACCTTCTAACCCCCCTCTCCCCCCCAGCTCAAGCGCTACGGCCGAGGACTTTGGATATGTTCACCTACTAACTAGTCCAAACAAAGTTACGAAGTCAAAAATTGTGTTCCAAGCGTTTCCCTCTATACCTTTTTTCGAGCATTCAATGACTGACCTATTAAAAGTTTTGTGTGTATATGAATTAGAGATATACTCGTAATATAAAAACTTTTTACAAAAAAAAGATAAACCGACTTCAAAAAGGATAAAATGAATCATTATATTATTTATATGCGTTACCAACTGATATGTTTGAAGTCGGTGCCAAGCCAAATTTAGAAGAGTGTTATTTTTACTATATAACTAATCTAATACGGTATGAATCACACGTAGATATACATTCGTTTCGACCATGCGTTAACTGTTAGGCAAGTAGGTACAGAAAGTATAATCATGCGTCCTGTTTGTTTGTTAACACATTGTTGGGACTATCCGTATGTCGAACGAAGCCCGTGGTTCGGTTTGAATTATTTATCCTTCTTCATCTAAGGTTATATCCGAAGTATAAACGAATTCAATTGCTAGATTAATTTTTCTATTACCCACACACCACATTTACCCAGTACACACGCCGTTTCAGTAAAAAGGCACGATATTCAAATTTTATATAGAAGGTCAATCTTACGCGTCTCAATTTTTTTTCTATTTGCCGCCTTTTTCTGATTATTGACAAAGCAGACGTGTATCAGAATATATACCTATATCGTACTCGCATTTCATCAAAATAGGATTCCTAGTTTAGACATGAAAATGTAACACATGAAGCTGATTTGACCGGTTTTGTAATTTGTGGCTTGGCACCGACTTCAAACATATCAGTTGGTAACGCATATAAATAATATGATGATTCATTTTATCCTTTTTGAAGTCGGTTTATCTTTTTTTTGTAAAAAGTTTTTATTTTTCAATTTTGAGTGGTTATATACAGGGTGTAACAAAAATACTGGTGATCCGTTTAAGGGCATAATTGGTATCGTATTACGACAAAGAAAAAGTAGGAGAAAAAATTTTTGGACGCGAAAAAATTTTTTTTTCTATGGGACAGGTGGTCCCATCCGACCGACCCTCCATACTAAACCGAATTTTTTTTTCGCGCGAATAAAATTTTATTCTCACCTTTTCGTAATAACTCATAAGAATACGATACCAATTTATGCCCTTAAAGGGATCACCAGTATTTTTGTTACACCTTGTATATTTATCAAAATCGGAGAAAAAGTCTCGGAATAATCGGTAAAGATATATAAAAAAAAGTTCATAATAAAACCCATTATATCTAAGGAAAGGTCCACGTACGAGTATCATATGTGGACTTCATCATTAAGTCCTCTCTATCAAATTGGTGGTTTTCAAGAGGGAATGCTCGAGTTGCTTAAGAAAACACCCAAATCAACATAAATGTACCTTTAAAAATTGAGGAGTTCTCTCAATTCCTCACGGATCCCATCATCAGAACATCACCTGATTAATGTGGGACCATCTTCGAGGTAGTTCCTATCAAACAAAAAAAGGAATTGTCCAAATCAGACCATGGGTCTCGGAGTAATCGCTGAACATCCTACATCAAAAAATCTTCATCATTATCACGAAAACAATCATCATCATCAGGACCACTTCATCATATTGGCGGTTTTCGTGAGAAAATGCTTGAGTAGCTTAAAAAACACCCAAATCACTATACACGTGCCTTTAAAAATTGAGGAGTTCCCTCAATTGCTCATGGATCCATCATCAGAACAGCACCAGGTAAATGTGGGACCATTTTCGAGGTAGTTCCTTTAATCCTTTCAAACAAAAGAAAAATTATTCAAATTGGATCACGGGTCTCGGAGTAATCGCTGAACATCCTACATTTAAAAAGTCTTCATCATTATCATCAAAAATCAAAACAATCATCATCATCAGGTCCACTACATCAAATTGGTGGTTTTCGTGAGAAAATGCTTGAGTAGCTTAAGAAAACACCCAAATCACTATACATGTGCCTTTAAAAATTGAGGAGTTCCCTCAATTGCTCATGAATTCCATCATCAGAACAGCACCAGGTAAATATGGGACCATTTTCGAGGTAGTTTCTTTCAAACAAAAGAAGAATTATTCAAATTGGATCACGGGTCTCGGAGTTATCGCTGCATTTAAAAAATCTTCATCACTATCATCAAAAATCAAAATAATCATCATCATCAGGTCCACTCCATCAAATTGGTGGTTTTCGTGAGAAAATGCTTGAGTAGCTTAAGAAAACACCGAAATCACTATACACGTGCCTTTAAAAATTGAGGAGTTCCCTCAATTCCTCATGGATCCCATCATTAGAACAGCACCAGATAAATGTGGAACCATCTTCGAGGTAGTTCCTTTCAAACAAAAACATAATTATTCAAATTGGACCACGGGTCTCGGAGTAATCGCTGAACATTCTGCATAAAAAAATCTTCATCATTATCATCAAAACAATCATCATCATCAGGTCCACTGCATCGAAATGGTGGTTTTCGTGAGAAAATGCTTGAGTTGCATAAGAAAACACCCAAATCACCATACATGTGCCTTTAAAAATTGAGGAGTTCCCTCAATTCCTCATGGATTCCATCATCAGAACAGCACCATATTAATATGGGACCACCTTGGATATAGATCTTTCCAAACAAAAAAAGAATTACTCAAATCGGACCACGGGTCTCGGAGTAATCGGTGAACATACATTTAAAAAAAAACACCAAACCGAATGCAGAACCTCCTTCCTCAATGGAATTGAAGTCGGTTAATAAGTACTTATAAGCAGTAAGTGCCTTTTAAGTTCTGTCGTCTCTGATTATTAAAGAAAATCTAGTATCATGTGAAACTACTTCATTTTAGAATAAGAAAACAAATAAATGAGTCATGATTAACTGAACCATTTTAGTACAGCGTCGAGTAAAAGTTAACATTGTGAAAATGGAAATCTGAAAGGAAAATTCTCGTGTGGTAATTTTGTGTAACTTTAAAAGAGGTTTAACGTGACTTCAGTTCTTTGACTACGGTTTTTAGTGACAAAGCACTATGCCTTCGGATTATGGAACGTTGGTTGCTTGACTCTCAGTGATAAACCGCGTGAAGGTGTTCGAAAACCGCTATGAACCAGGAACACATTGAGGCTGTAGGTACGGGAACTGATCATAGAAGATCGTCATAAGACATACCGTGTGATAGCTTCTGTAGGTGTACAACCATTTAAAAAACTTTGCATGAAGAACTATGAGTAAGAAAATTTATCTCTCGCTGGATACCACATTTACTTTCTGCTGACCAAAAACGGCTTCGGCGGGTTAGACGGTGCTGTACAACTCTGCAGTGACTCGACCGATAAGATTCAAAACACGTTTATGACCTTGTCAGTGGTGAATCTTGGGTTTATGCTTACGATTCAGATTCCAAACACCAATCGACCGTCTGGGTGTTCCATGATGAGCCGAAACCGATTAAAGTCATGCTCCCTAGGAGGACCTAAAAAACTTGCCGCCTCGTTTGAGCCAAAACTGCACACTTCGCCATCATCGTGATATAGGGTTACAAAACAGTTGACTCTTGTTGGTATACCACTGTGTGCTTCCCAGAAGTTATCAGTGAATTCCGTAAAAATAATTTTAATTGTTGTATGATACTGTAGAATGACAGTGCAAGCTCACACGCAAAGGCGTTTTTAAAAGAGTAAACAACGAAACTGCTGCACCTGCTGCTGCTGAACCTGCTGTACATATACAGCCCTGACTCGAAGTAACATCTTCATGATCAACGGTACTGGACACCTCAAGAGGCTGTTGACGCATACAAAACGGATTTTTTGAGCGTAGCGCTCACCTAGCGCTCGCGTAGCGAAACTGACAAGTATATTACTCACAGTCGTTTCCCGCCACCGAAGAGCTGCGCGAGAGGTAAGAAGCTGGACAAGCGGTCCGTCTGCACGGTGCGCTCCACGAACGACGTGCTGAGCTCCCCGAACTGCACCAGGTTGAAGCACACGCCGCCAGCGCTCAGCATCCCCAGCAGCATGCCCGCAAGCGTAGCACTCACCTCCAGCCAGCTCGCGTAGCGAAACTGACAAGTATTTATTTATTTAAACTTTATTGCACAATGAAACAAAGTACAAAGGGCGGACTTAATGCCAGAGGGTATTCTCTGCCAGTCAACCATCAGGCCAAACAGATTAAAACAATAGTGCGGGGAACGAGTAGCAAAGAGAAAATTAAAATCCGAAGTTACATTACGTATAACTGCATATAAATTTATTCTACATAATTCTGCACATAATACACAAATAATATATGACATATACAATTATACACACATGCATATACGAGGGAAATCTGATAAGTCCTCAGCCTAGGCATTAAGTGAAAGAATACTTCAAATAAAACGAATAGCACGCAATAAGAAACTCTTCTCAAGATGATTTATGATTGCCATATTCATATTTATGTTTGAATTATTTTGATAATTTAATCTCGCCTCACAAACGAAACATAGCCTTTAGAAAATTTTGTTTGGTAGATTAATATTCTCCAGTTTCTCAGCTTTCAGACAAGTAACTTGTTTGATCAAACTTGCTTAATTCGAAAAGGACATAAGCGTTGTAATTATTGTTTCCGCCCAGAGGTCTCATTAGGGTGATTAAGTAGAAAAACATAAAAAAATCTTATAGTCTAGCAAAATTTAAAAATAATGCAGTTATAGCATGAGTCATAGATTATTTAGGACTAGTCACGAAAAATCCATTTTGATATTTTCATGTAGAAAAAAATATTGCATGGTGGCTGCCGCAAATGAACTTGAATCGCTTCGCTTGGCGGGTTAAATAAAGACGCGATAATTTAGATTGAGATCAATTTCTTAACTATATTTTATACTGGGTTTAAGGTCTAACAATTTATATTCTTTTAATTAAAAAAAAGCTAATGTGCAAAAATTTCTGCCAAAAAATAAAATCGGGTCGGGCTTTTTTTTAGGCACATTGAAATCTTTTTTTTTGCGTTATTGAAATACGGCGTGCTAAAACTATCCAGTGCATTTTGCTGTGAAAATACTATATTCTAAAGGAAAAATATTAATTTTAAGCTATTATTTCACCAAATGCCTGAGGCTGAGAATTTATCAGACTTCCCTCGTATGACTACATAACATATATAACCTACTACTAATCTACAAGTATATTACATTCACTTTAATTAATTTGCAGTTTTATAAATTTTATAATACATCGGATTTAAAAACTGATGCAAATAAATTGACGGTTGATAAGTTTTTTCACCCCTACTATTCGAAAAAGGATAATTTGTTGCCCATTTACAAGGAACAAAAGTGACTTTTGATACCTCTGCGATTTGTTGCCCATTTACAGGGAGCAAAAGTGACTTTTGATCCCTCTGCGTTTTTTTTAGTTTTCCTTGTCTTTGCAACCGATAAACACTTTCCGTACCGCGTAGCGCTGTACGCGCTACGCTCGTAGCGCGTAGCCAGGTATTCCTCGTATGTAGCGCGTAGTAGCTACGAACAGAGAATCCGACAGTCGGGTTCTCGGTGCTGAATGTGTTAAAATGAGACAACATTATATAACTTCTCTTTCTAGCAGATAGCTAGTTTAGTACCTTTCTTTCGTTTTTCTCACAGAAGGAGTAAAAAGTAGAGTGTACTACGCGGTAGCAAAATTATTTCAATCTCGGGTTACTTGAATCCCTCACTACGCTCAGGATTCCACGTTAGAATCCTTCGCTTCGTTCGGGATTCAACACGCTACCCTCGACCGAAATAAGTCATATTGCTCCCTTGCAATACAATCTACTATTGATGTGCTATAAAAATATCCCATTATAATGTATCATACTTACGATTTGGAAATACGAAACTTTATTAGGTAATTTAGCTTTCCTGAAATAAAGAAAAAATGGCATTTGAACGAATGTAATGTTTATTAAATAGGTAACACACATCCTTATCATAATTAAAGTTAATCCAACCGCTAAAAGTAAACCAAATTTGATTTGCATGATTTGACCAAAACAGGGAAAGTTAACTCAAAGCTCGTAAAACAAGTAACTTCCAAAAATATTATTGGTACATACTTTATTGCTGACTAATTGTCATGTAAATTATGGAAGTAAACCAAAGGGTATAACCGTATAAGCATGGTGAAACAGCTCTTAACAAAAAACGGGTTTCCTTGTGCACCTCTCGTAAGTATAAAATAAATTGTTTTGGAAAATTGAAAAATGGAATTTTACCCACTTACGAAAGTGATAGAATCTTTTTTTTTAAACAGCCTTAATTAATTTAATTATATACGCAATATATCAAAACTACAAAGAAAATTGGATCACCAGTTTGGTAAAAAATAAATAAACATTGATTTTTACCTTTTTTTATTTGAAAAACCACAATTGATTGAGGGTTTATATGTATTTGGTGAACATACAACGTATATAAAGACAAATATTCCAGCATAAGGGAAACCATTTTTTCCAAGCCAATTTTTTCAGCTCAACCAGACACCGGGAAGTGGTTGAAAATTAACTTACAAGATTTGATACATACCTATAGATTATAAATGTTATTTTCTCAAAAAGCGAAACGTTTAAGCTCTCAGGCTAATAAGCAGTCATAGTACATACATGTGTATATTCAAACGCTTTTTCATAATAATCATTTGTTCGCGTGGCATAACTAATATTTGTATAATACGCAGGGGTCTAACAAAAACTCACAGGCGCAATAAAATTTCAAATTTAAAAATATTTACTTACTTTTCTTTTCCCTTTTTCACACCCATTTTTTCTAGTGTAGAATAGAGAGGCAGGTATATCCAGGTAAATAAAAGAATACTACAGTTGTGAAGCGGCACTCGGTCCGGCTTACGTTGGAGCGGAACTCGCCGGCACTACTCGCGAGCCGTCTCTCACAGTTTCATTTATACGCAAGAGTACACGACACGTACACGCGTTGTGTTAGCATTTCATAAAAGTTATTGGAGTACCTATGTTACTAAATCCCTTTCTTATCTTTTATCCATCATCTTTACTCTATATTTTTCAGAATTTATCTTTATAAATCATGATCGTCCTATGACTTTGTAATTACTGTAAGTAGGTAAATATAGAAGATGTAGTGTAAACTAATCTGAACGGAGAACCGGCGATGTGAAGCTCATGTTATATCGGTCACTAATGTAACTAGGGTATTAGGGTGTTGTGATTAAGTCAACCAAATAATTGAAAATTACGACATATCAATGTAATTTCGAACATTACAATACAAGTCCGTGAGCTCCGAGAAGAACCTTCGGGTTTTATAAAGAGACGTCGGGTATCAATAGTGACACGTGAAAAAACAGAACAGCAATATGTATTATCTTCGTGTGTCATCGCCGATTCCCGAAGGTTCTTAAAGCTCACAAACTGTACCTACTCCGAGTGTTTTTCCACTCCGCAGAACGTTTTTTTATATATGGATTTTTAATTTTTTAATAACAAAAATTTATCCTGCCAATCTGTTTTATACGGAAACTAGCGACCCGCCCCGGCTTTGCACGGGTACAATTATACATATAAACCTTTCTCTTGAATCACTCTATCTATTAAAAAAACCGTATCAAAAATCAAAATCCGTTGCGTAGTTTTAAAGATCTAAGCATACATATAGTGCACGGTGTACGAGTCTAATTTTACAGTAATACCGCAAATCGATGTACAGTTTAGCCATTTGGCACACGCATACTAGAGGTCAAAACAAAAATTTTCATCCGCAGTTCTTAAAAAAAATTCCCTTAGGAGGGGGGTGCTGATTCATAATTTTTTTTGTATAGGAAAATATTTTTTTTTTTTTCAAAAACCTATCGTGTGTGGTATCATATGAAAGGGCTAATAGAGGCGGTTCTAATAATATACCACATCATTATATTTCAGCCATATTTTTTAAATTAAAACAAAAATAATTTTCAAAACATACCAAGTTTGGGCTCCCCCAGATACGATATGGCTGGTTTTTTTTTGGTACTGTATATCAACAATGATACTAGATATGCTCATATCTAACCCCAAGAAAGCAATTTTGAAAATAATTTCATTTAGTATTTTTTTTAAATTTTTCAATATTATCAAGTAACCCAGTACAAAATGTACTGGAGTAGGACTATAGTAGAACTCTACTTCAGTACATTTTGTACTGCGTTATTTTGTAATATTGAAAAATAAAAAATAAATACTTAATGAAATTATTTTCAAAATTGCTTTCTTGAGGTTAGATATGAGGATATCTATTATCATTTTTGATATAAAGTACCAAAAAAAAACCAGCCATATCGTATCTGGGGGAGCCCAAACTTGGTATGTTTTGAAAATTATTTTTGTTTTAATTTAAAAAAAATGGCTGAAATATAATGATGTGGTATATTATTAGAACCGCCTCTATTAGCCCTTTCATATGATACCACACACGATAGGTTTTTGAAAAAAAAATTTTTTTTTCCCATACGAAAAAAAATTATGAATCAGCACCCCCCTCCTAAGGGATTTTTTTTTAAGAACTGCGGATGAAAATTTTTGTTTTGACCTCTAGTATGCGTGTGCCAAACGGCTAAACTGTACATCGATTTGCGGTTTCTTTTTGTATACAAGGGGCACTAATAGGGACAGACAGCAGGAAGCGACTTTGTTTTATACTATGTAGTGATGATACCACAATTATCAAATATACCACACAACCCATAGCAGCCTTAACCAGAGATTAATAACATATTGCACGGAACCTCTGATTTCCACGTGGAAATCTTGTAAAAAAAAATTACGGACCTCCAATACTAAAAAATATCCATCGTGGGGCATCCATCCGTCCATAGTCAAAAATTCAAAACTTTTTCTCGGTGCGCACAATTTTTTCAATTTTAAGCTCTGCTATTAGAGTAAAGTAAATACACGTTAATAATATTTATAATTGATATGGTTTTTAATTGTAAGTAGGTATTTATTAAAAATATACAACTGTTCGAATATGATATCATGATATGACATGATTGGTATTACCTATTTAACCTAAAGCTCCATTGACATTCCATTAAAGAAATATCGATACGGAGAGAATCAATATAAATTTAAAATGATTAGTTTTGGTGCGTTAATTTAATAATGAAGGAATGGCGCGAAAACCGAAAAGTACGATAAGTTGTGTGTAAGGAGCACACAACTTATCGTACTTAGCGTCCTGCTGTAGAGAATATATCTCGAGTTCCCTGAATTTATACGTAAGTAAGTCAGTCAAATACACAATATATATTTACAGTAAACGTGGGTCTTGTTGAGGATTATGACTAGTGATCGGCGACGGCATGAACCATAGAGTAAAGGGCCGCCATCTCATATAGGAGAGCGGTCGAAAAAGTGTCCAGCTGTTAACAGTAAATAATAGTTCCAAATCTCTCCGAGTGGCGCCAGTATAGCTATGCAACCTCATAGCAACTTGCCGGAGTGAAGTGCGCTGCGTATGCGCTACCATATATTCTATAGCTATTTTGGCGCCACCAATTTAACGCCTTTTGACGGACATTTTGTAACATAGAGACTGTCATCCTTATACCTTCTACCACCCATAAGCGACAGGTAGCAATTTATATCACTTTGACATCAAACGTAATAACGCAGGGCAGCTTGTGGCAAGCTGTTGGAGAGTAGCGACTCCACGTACCTGAGTGCCCCTGGGGTGCCCTGTCGGATGGTGGGACAGGTCCCCTGCCTCTGGCTTGCCTTAGCCGGCTGTCCAGAGTGGGGTCGTTAGAGCTGTGTTCTCGAGGGTAGATGTGGAATCCTAAGTGGCGAGTTGGTTATATGTTTAAAGTACAGTGACACCTCTCTACCCCCAGCCCCCGCACCGGTGTTGCCCTTGAGCCATCTTTGATGTCGCTTTTTATGGGGGCCCATCTTGTGAAGGGCGAGTCACCGTCTGCCGGAAATAAAATTGGATACCGTTTTATTAGGCAGACGTCCGGTTCTTCATCCAATAGCCCATTCATCAGTCCATACTTTTCACCCAATAGCCTAGTACATTTTAGACTCCATTAATTTTCAATAGTCCTTACACCATGGCGGGTGCTGTCTCTGCGTGCGTCCCATGACACGGGCAGGGGCAGCATCCGCTTAGTGTACCCCTCACTTTTCATTAAATTGTCGAAAGGGCCTCTGCGCGTTGGCTTCGGCTCCGCATACGCCTCCCAAAGGTCCGGAACACCATTGTTCCGTGGTCGGGAAAGACATAACTAACACGGTCTATCATTAAAAATAAAACACGCCATAAAAAACTTAATATTGTAATTATTTTGCAGTAGGTATATTCACGAAATGATTATTTTCTCTCTCTGACGTTTATAAATGCATTGTAATGTGCCTAAATTAAAGAATAAATAACTTTTATACTTAATGTTTTTATGTTGTCTATGTTTGATATATTTTTAATCTACTATCCACTTATGTAAAGATCATGGTCTCTTTACATCGAAATACGTGAGTGGTGCGAAGTTGTAGAGCGATATAGCTTACCCTTATCGTTCAAGTAAATACCTCGATAGTAAAAATGATTTTATAACTAATTGACTGAGGAGCCGAGCGTAGCGAGGCGCCGAACGTCTCCGTTTTAACTCACAAAGAGTGGCCGCACGGGCGCGCGGGTGCGTGTTGGGTCTGGGGTCTCTCACTGGTACGACGATTTGGCAGATTGATGTGTGTGTATTGGTTGGTTGATCAGTGTCGGTCTAGAGGTCGCATTTTTCATCCAATTTCGATGAAACTTGGCATGTACGTTCCTTGATTTATTTGCCAAAAATTTTTGTTGCCAAATTTTGATTCGGGGGAAAATGAGGGGGAAGTTAGCAGTCGCGTTATTTATGGACGAACTTCAATCATTTTCGGGTAAAAGGTCAAGCCCACAGTTCTTCCTTAGAGGTTGTTGTAAAAAAAAAGTTACGGAAGAGGGGAAAGGGGGGAAAAAAGGGGAAATGCTCCGAAGTCTACGGTTCACAGAACTACTAGTGTTTCAATTATACAATAAATGCAAATTAGGTCGCATCCATATTCTGCTTTCCTCCTTAAAATGCTACCTGTCGCCTATCACTAATTATAACTAGTACCTACTACTATGTACTGTATTTACCTGGTACGTGTGTTTATATTTCCATAACATTATGTCTCTGAAACCTTCAACGTCTATATTTAGTCTGGACTATATGTAGTCTGTCAGCTTCTGCATAAAACTAAGGAGTCAGGAGTAGTACCAAAGTTCGAACCCGAGATCCTTAGAGCGAAAGTTAGGCGTCTGACCGACCGAAAGTTTTTAGGGTTCCGTAGCCAAAATACCAAAAACAGACCCCTTATAGTTTCATCATGTCCGTATGTGCGTCCGTCCGTCTGTATGTCACAGTCATTTTACTAGGAAACTATAAGACATATCTTCATAAAATTTTAACATAATATGTTGTATGCTCGTACGTAGTTATGTGGTAAAATTGCCGAAAAAAAAATTTTTCAACCGCAAGCCTGCCGAGCCCTATTTAGATAAAGATTTAATATTTCTTATTGATGTATTAGATTACTTGTATTTTATTTTACTTTATTTGGCTCAGTGTGGTGTCCGTATTTTTTACTTATTGAAAAAATCTTTGACGTCATAAGATAAACATTGAAGGCAGTTTACAACATCCATTAAAAGATGTTACTTATATTTAGCTTCGCTGTAAATAATAATCCACTAGAGAACGCTCTTATTGCATTAACGTGATAAGAAAAGTAAATATTAACGACGGAAGTGTTTGATATCTGTAATGTACCTACATACATAGTTTAAGCAAGGTTAGGTAAGGTTTTCTGCAGACTCATTGCAATAACAATTTATCAGCCCAAGCCACCAGACTATGGTACAGTCGTGGCCAGATAATTAATAACACAGTTTTTTTCTTCATACAACTGCATACAAATATGACTTTGGAAATTTGATGAAAAATACTTGATGTGGTTGACCAATTTTATTATTGAATAATACAATGCACGGGTGTTTAAACATGGTTTACTTTAGTACAAACAAAGTTGATTATTGATTTAATTAAGTGAAGTACCAAAGCTATTTAATATTTTGAATTTAATATATGTAGTAGGTCTATAGATGTGCAATTCATGAAATAAAAACTGTAGGTGCCGCTATACCAGAACACTGAAAAAAAATGACAAATTATACTTTCCATTATTTTGACATATATTTGTACTAAAGTTTCAGACAAGATTTTTTGTAGTGATGAGTTTTAATATGTAGTAGCCTACCAAAAAATCAAATAAATCGCAAAGACCAAATTCAAGAAAATAATTAAAAAGTGAAAAAAATAAACCGCCATATTTCGAAAACTGACAAGTGTACATGGGTCGTTTGGGAACAGAGCTTTGCCTACAAGGAGTATCTAAAAATAAAATAACTAGAACATTTGATAGAAAGGCAAATTTTATATAGAAACACGGCTACAGCCTTTCCTAAGTCATATTTGTGTACAGTTGTATGAAAAAAATAATCGTGTTCTTAATTATCTGGCCATGACTGTATATGAGTGATAAAGATAGGGTTAAGTCACCAATAAATGAACGACTCAGCGCCTACCTCAACTTTGGTATTATTGATGTAAGTTATACAGTTATAAGCTTATAAGGTTATCACTACATAGTATAAAACAAAGTCGCTTCCCGCTGTCTGTCCCTATGTATGCTTAGATCTTTAAAACTATGCAACGGATTTTGATGCGGTTTTTTTTAATAGATACAGTGATTCAAGAGGAAGGTTTATATGTATAATTGCACCCGTGCAAAGCCGGGGCGGGTCGCTAGTAACCAATATTCAAGCAGTTTCGATTAAACTATTATTAGCCCTGTTATGATAATGCAATATTTAAAATAAAACGATTATGAGCTGAAATAGGCTAAGTATGGCCTTAATTGCCAATATCCAATATAGGCCAAAAATTAATAAAGTGCAACTGAAAAACTACTCCTACTACTACTCAATGGCGCACCGACCCAAAGTGAGTCCAGGGGGCCAATTTTTGACTTTCGAGCGTCCGAATTCAAAAAGTTTAAGGTCGAAAACAATCACACACAAAAGCTTACCGCTAATTTTTTCATATGAAATTAATAGTTTAAATACTCATGATTTTAAATTCCTATCGCTGTTATTTTTAAAACATAATTTCATCGTTTTATTCTGAGTTGTAAATGTCACTTTCGAGTGCTCGAATCTCAAAATTCACCCCCCTGGGACGACCTATTGGCCTGCGTCCCGCTACGCGACCCAGGTAAGCCAATTTAGGACCGCGATCCTCATCCATCCTAATAACGTGGCCGAGCCAACGGAGCCGGTGTGTTTTCGTCTCGCCGATAATATTGGGTGCAGCCACTATCTCCTCAATTTCGACTTTCTTACGGACTCTAACACTACCGTCGAATCTTCCATCCTCATTGGACCCAAGATCTTCGGCCCATCGCAACTGAAGAACAAATCAAATTATTTTTCACCTCACTAGCTCGGAAAGCCCTTTTTGTTTGTTTAATATCTATTGTGAAAATCGCTTTTTATCCACATGTGGTGAAAGAGTTTTGACATAAGTGACAAGTGGCTTAAGTGACATTTGACAGCTAACAAAACGTAAAACGTTAAAAGTGCAGAATTTTTAACATCGCAATTAATGAATTGCATCGAGTAAAAACACTTAATACAGTCTTACAACTTTATTTTAATTCATAAATATCAGCATTCAACATTAATCTTCATTCTTTTTGTAAAAACGGATAAATTGTTCTGACAGCCGAATAAGTCTACGTACGAACAAAACGCATCTGACATTTAATAAAACCTTTTACGTCTAAACTTTTCATTTCAATTCATCCATCATATCAACGTTAAATATTCGCATGTTTTTCTAGGTTGTTTTGTTAAAAATTAGTGATGCGAGTGATGAAGAAGTATTAAACACCTGAGGAATTACGGGAAACCGAGCAAAATGCACCCTTTTTCTTATTTTCCTCGCTGTAGTGAGGTGAAAAGTTTTGTGTTATACACGGGTGAAAGTTATTTTACGTCTCGTGTATTAAAGAACTCGCTACGCTCAGGATTCTATTTTTGAACCACTCGCTTCGCTCGTGGTCAATAATAGAATCCTTTCGCTAGCTCGTGTTTCAAATAACACTCGCACGTAAAATACAACTTTCACCCCTTGTATAACAAATAACTATATAATATACTCGTAAATACAATGGGCACTGGATGCCCAGGTAACTTTTTCCTTTGTATATGATATCCACTAGATGTTCTTAGCCATTGGACAAAGCCATAAATCCCACGTAGGGTTATTTCTCAGGAATACTCTAGCTACTAGTTTTTTAATTATAACAAAAGGATGAAAAATATAATTTCTAACAAAGGTTATTTCTAATATCCAAAAACTAAAATAAACATACTGTATTACAGTTCGTTTTTTTTAGATTAGAAAAAAGTTGAAAAGCGCATGTACAGGGTTCTTTATCAGGCACGATACGGCACGATACATGTCACAAGTGTCAATGCGGCCAATAAAAAATATTTAAATATATTTGTATTTATAATAAAGCCATGCGTAGGTATTTGTAAATGTTAAATTGAATAATATTAATTATTTTACAGTATTGTAATAGTAGTCATTATTGCAAAATAATTTATTCTGATGATTGTTAATATTTTAGTGAATGTTGCACAATAAAAAACCTGGAGAAAAGGAGGTTCGAAACATATGGTTTTCGATTTTATTATTTTCAAACGCAGACTTCGAAAATGGATAGGAACTTTAAACTTGTACAAGGTTGAGGAATTCTATAACTTACCTTTCACATAACTTATATTAGTATACCTTCTCGTTATTAGAAATTATAAGGCGATTGAGTACCTACTTGAATGTAATGTTCATATGTATAATATAATAATCCTACTATTGTACCTGCTAGTATGTAAGATACACACATGTGACCTGTAACTTCGGTGTTATCAATAAACATTTGTATTTGTATTTGATTTATAACGTATGCGTGTGTCACTGTCAGTTTTACAATTGTCATGTGTCTCTAACGTGATAATCAAAACGAAATTGTGTTTTTATTGCTGGTATGGATTATAATCTGCAAATTGTCATTATTTATTTACAAATGTGAACTCTTCATCTTGTTAACTAAGCGTTTGTTGGTGTGCTTGCAGTGTGTTAAAATTAACAATGATAAGAATAAATTATTTCGTAATAATGACTACTATTACAATACTGTAAAATAATTATTATTATTCAATTTTACATTTACAAATACCTACGCATGGCTTTATTATAAATACAAATATATTTAAATATTTTTATTGGCCGCATTGGCACTTTGACACTTGTGACATGTATCATGCCGTATCGTGCCTGATAAAGAACCCTGTAAATGCGCCTTTTTTTCTAATCTAAAAAAAGCGAACTATAGAACATCCAGTATATAAGTTTACTGCCCTATTATGAATGATTTACTTAATCCTCGAGTCACCTTGAGGATTAAATCGTTCACACCAGTAAAAATTAAAAATCAAACACTCTAATTATGAACGCTTGGGCGCAATTACATGATAAATAGTATAATTAGACAAACAATCTCAAAATTATGTTATTTTTTCTACTCGTCGACTATAATGATTTGAATTGAGACTTTGCAGACCGAACTACTAGCGCATACTTTTCGATGGAGCTTTTATGGTCGCATATTTCAGCATCGCCATCGATGTTAAGATGAATTTAAAGCACGTTTCTGAAGTGTTCGACGTCTTCCTCCCCGAGCTCCGGCACAATTCACCGAGACACCGAAATTACTAAATAGTATACCTAGAGGTTGTAAGGCATTCGTTGAACTCAATTCTTACTGGCTTGTTGATTTTGAGCCCTCATACAAAAAGTATTGTAGTATCTATACAGTAGTGAAATAATTAAGCTTTTTCTACTCGATGACTGTAATACTTGAATTGAAACTTTGTAGACGGAACTCCTTCTTGACTCCTCTCCTCTCCTCCTCCTTTTTGTAAAGGGTCGACAACGCGCACGTTACACCTCTAGAGTCGCAGGCATCCATAGGCTACGGTAGCTGCTTACTATCAGGCGTGCCGTATTATGCTTGTTCGCCACCGTTTGCCACGTGTTCAGAACCGGCATATGAAAAGATGCAACATCGAGCCCTCTCAGTGGGAAGGTTTGGCAGCACAGCATCCTGAGCGGCGCAGGCTGATGCATGACAAAGTACGACGAGCAACGTAAGGTTGACCTCGACGCTATACGCGACGAGCTGAAAGCACGCCAGCGTGCTACCATTCACTATCTTATCTTCCTAAAGAGATCGAAAGCAAACAATAAAAAAAAATCCAGACAACTTCGATTCGACGCATTCCCAAATATTCTTTTTATACTCGGCGACTGTAATAGTTGAATTGAGATTGTGTTGGCGGAACTACTAGCGCATACTTTTCGATAGACCTTGTATGGTCGCATATTGAAGCATCCATAACAATCACAGAAAGGATTTCCATACAATATTGTGAAACTGTTGTCGGGCGCCGCATTGCGCGCCCCGCGTGTCGGGCGGGCGCCGCCGCGCCGACACAATCCACCAAGAGATCGAAGTTACTCAATTATATGAAGCAGCAGGTTATGCACGGCATTCGTCGAACTCAATTCTTACCGGCTTGCTTAAGCACTCGTAGAAAAACTATTGTGTGCAACGGTACATAATTAGGTCTTAAAATTCTCGGGTCTGTTTTTACAAAATTCGGCTTCGCCTCATTTTGTAACTTCGACCCTCGAATCTTAAGAACCCTTATTATGTAACTGTTGCACAAAATACTATATAAATACGCCTGCTTTTAAATTATTTGCAAAACATTCGCAGCGCTCTAAATCTAAATCGGTAAAACTATATCTTCGCGTTACACTCAAACACCTTTCTAATAAGATTGCAGCAAAAATTGAGTAGGCGTTTGTAGTTGTACAATAAGAATTAAACGAGTTTATGTTTGCATTTTAGTGATTTGTTAATAGGTAAGTATATATTAGAACAGAAAATTAACAACTTAGCTCCCTGGATGTTATATTTATGATATTTATTTACAACATGCGCCGTAAGCCGTAACCCAAAAAGGATCCTTTGAAAATAATATGCATTCACTTGAATAGTGTTTTATATTCAAATCCAATTAAACATCTTACTGAATTTCGTAGCAAACTAGAATCAAATTGGCCGGATTTACAGATCACAAATATCTGAACACCGCCTCTATTGTCAAGGCGCTAAAGTGCACGTTCAGATATTTTGAGTAGGTAACCTGACCGCTCAGATATATTTGATGGCGACTGCGTAGGTACCTATATATAGATGATGAATATTTTGTAACTTGGCCAGACTTAATATGTGGAAGAGTTTGTGATTCTTTTACAAAACTAACTCGGTAAAAGTCTACTCAGTCAATCGCGCTATATGCGTGAAAGCCCCCCAAAGATACCCAAAATACCGCAACGCCGGGCCATGCCCCATCACCGCCATCATGCGGGTTCACATCACCGTCCCATGTGACGTGAACCTCGTCAAAGCCGAGAAGGACAAGTCCAGCAAGTACCTAGACTTGGCTCACGAGGTAACCGCCATGTGGGAGGTCGATTCGGCGATCATTGTGCCGATAGTTGTTTCTGCGAACGGTCTCATAGCGAAGAGTCTCGACCAACATCTTGAGAGACTTTCGCTACGGGGTTGTGGTTGGATCAAGGGTCAGATTCAGAAGGCGGTAATCCTGGACACGGCGCGTATAGTCCGAAGGTTCCTCTCTCTGCGGCCCTGACCACCGGCAGCCTGGGCCTTGCCCTGCTGCCGGCGGCACTCTAAGGTAAAATCCACAATTCCACGGACTGATTTGACAGCTCCTGGCATACAAAGCGATTTTCAAATGTATGAAAAGAGCTGTCAAATCAGTCCGCGGATTTATGAATTCTACCTTAGGTTAGGTTTTTTATAATGTGTTTATGTTTTATATTGTTTTTGTTTTGTATGGTATATTTTATTTTAATTTTATATTCATATTGTAAAAAGCCTAACTTAAGAAAGAAAATAAATACCAAAAAATATTGATATCAGATATTCCTTGGTAAAATCATGAAATATTTTACTCGTGTTAAATTAGAGAGTTATCATTCGCTATTTTTGATAAATTATAGAATAGAATAAAATAGAACTTTATTGCATTCATCTTAGTTACGATATATTTTCACAGTTCAAAGGATACCGTATGGGGATTGCAAATTATATCTTAAAATATAGCACATTCAATTATAATAATAATTACAATAATTAGAATAATTCAAAGACTAACATTTAGGTATAATGTAAAGATAGGTATGAATGAAATTTATTTGCGTCGAAAAAATCTTGCAAGGGATAAAAACCGGCCAAGTGCAAGTCAAACTCGCGCACGAAGGGTTCCGTGCCATTATCTACAAAAACGGCAAAAAAAGTCATGTATGTTTTATAGGAACCCTCTTAAATATTTATTTTATTCTGTTTGTTGTTATAGCGGCAACATAAATACATAATCTTCATATTCTATGAGGTATGTTTTCTACTTATTAACAAATTTGGTGTATTTTGCTCCCCACTTATTTCCTTTGGAAGGGGTGGTTAAATATTCTTACCCATTACGGATATTTTATTTGTAAATTACTTGCTATTTTATCCTATTTTTGTCTCAGATTCATGGTACACATATTATGTCTGTATTTAGCTTTGGTATATAGAGTCGGGCTCTTTTGTACAAATTTACTAGCTTCCGGAATATACAAACTGGGTAGAGGTACAGTGCCACCAAAAAGAGTAGAAATTAAAAAGTGGCAACATCGTAGTGACGTCCCGTTTTTTTTAGATTGATTTGAAAGGGACGACACTACGATGTTGCCACTTTTTAATTTCTACTCTTTTTGGTGGCACTGTAGAATGTTTAGGTTTTTAAAGTGAGATTTGCAGGATTCATAATATTTGGTATTTGTAAGTATTCTTATGCAATCTTTTTGCATTAAAAATAAATGCGTTTTGTCCGTAGGTAGTATTGCCCCACAAAACGATTCCATATTGGAGACTAGATTGGGTGAATGCAGTTGCTGGGTGAATGCATACACGGAAAAAAAAGCTTCCGGGATATTCTCAATCCAAGACATTAATGGGTAATTTGCAGAAAAAATGTACCTTTACTTTTTTTTTATTTGATATATTTTTTGAGTCTATCCTATGCAGAATCATGAGCTCTATCGAGTCTGATAGATTAAAAAAAATGTCCCAACTGTTCCAAAATTTTCATACAAAAAATTTCGTTACGTTCATATAAAAAGTGTAACGAAACTGAGAATTTCTCAGTTTCGTTACACTTTTTATATGAACGTAACGAAATTTTTTGTATGAAAATTTTGGAACAGTTGGGACATTTTTTTTAATCTATCAGACTCGATAGAGCTCATGATTCTGCATAGGATAGACTCAAAAAATATATCAAATAAAAAAAAAAGTATAGGTACATTTTTTTTGCAAATTACCCTAATATTATCTTGGAAATATTTCCTCGTGCATCGAGAAAAAAGAAACTACCACCGGTTCTAACCCTACACCTCTGACCAGAGAAGTATTACTTATTACCGTCAAGAAACTCGACGGGACTTATTTTTTCAAAACATTAATACTTACATTAAATCTTAAAGATAATATATACAATAATGCGTAGTTATTCAAGAAGACACATCAAACCAGCGTGAGAGACGGACAATGTACCTACACGGAAGAAAAAGCTTCCGGGATATTCTCAATCTAAGACATTATTATATTATGTTGAAAATATTTCCTCGTGAAAAGCGTTTATTTCCTTTAACGAATATAAATTAAAGTTTTAAATATAACGAAGCGAATATATTCTTACAGATTTTCTAGTTTTCTTTTACCTAAGGTAATACTTGTTTGATTAAAGTACAATCTCTCTTATTTACTCAATATACTCTTGAAACAATACATTTTTGTATTTCTATTTTAAGAAAACGTTGTTTTATTAAGCGAGAAATCATATTTTTGGTAAAGGAAATAAATACTTGTGTGATTGAGAATAACCCGGAAGCTTTTTTTCCGTGTTCCTATTGTGAATCTGACTGCCTCACAAAACGTTTGATATGGTTTCTTAACTGAACTGTATCAACTGTGAAATTTTAAAATGATATTGAGTGTATTGTAAATAACGTGAGTGTTTTTTACTAATTCTTCGTTATTTTGACATGAGAATACAATGGAAAGGTCATCAGCACAGAGGAAATATTTGATATTGTCCGTGTTTATTATTTTTGGTAGTCGTTGATGTAAATAACTAAGAGACTTTGAGGCAGGTGAAGCCGGTGAAGGTATAAATAAAACCAAGCAACAAGTGTTTTTAACTTCGCATTTATAAAAGTAACTTTGTTTATATATCATGCACAAGCCTCAAGCTCTTATCAAAACTGTTACTATTAAAAATATGGGTGAATCCGGTCTGATTTCAAATTTGATACCCTAGTAATTACTATTACACACTGAATGAAAAAAGGACAAGCGAACTACTTCGGGTATTTTATTAATGACCAGTTAAGTTAAGTTAAGTTAATTTGCTTATAACTCAAAGTTTACTTAAAAATAACAAAACTATTTGGTAAGTAATAAGCCTTAGTTTTGAACTTTCAATACTTTAGTTACTATTAGACGAAGTTTGGTTCCTAATAACAATAAAAAAAACTGCATTTTCATTCCATTCCAAATTTCCAATCCCCTAAAAAAATTGCTATTCTGTTCGACTCCCGCAAAAAGTTGTAAAAGGCAAGAGGACTTGAGTGAATAACTTGTACCTATAGGTAATTATAATAACGCATAATGTGAATTAACTCACAAAAAAACTATTGATTAACACCGAGCCAACAATAAATACAACAGCAGAGAATACGAATGTGTAATAAATAAATAAAAACTATGAACTACCGGACATTTATTTACTTATACTACTACCATTAATAATTAAGATGCTGCCGAAAAATAAAAATAAAAAACAAATATAGGGGCCTCAGCGTCGAATATAACTTCGTTCCGTTCGGCGTCGAGACCCTTGGCCCGTGGGGTCCCAGCGCACATGCTCTCTTCAGAGATCTTTCTAAGAGGTTAGTGGATGCCACTGCATGGTGACCGTAGAGCTGGCAGCTTCCTTGCCCAACGAATTGGTATTGCCACACAAAGGGGAAATGCTGCCAGTATCTACGGTACCATGCCGCGGGGGGATTTTTTAGTTTAGTGTTTTTTGATTTAAGATAGCTTTTAATTTATATTTAAGTTTTTATTTATTATTGTTCCTAGTTTTAACGCGTATATTTACCAAATAAAATTCCATTAATTAATATACGACCGTGACCACCCAGAAATTATATGTATAAATATATCTGGGGGCACAACAGTGCCCCCGCCAAAACAAACAACAAAGGCACGGCCATATTACCATCCTTTTCCCGCTAGATACTTCTAGCAGTCTCCCACAAGCTCCAAATTTTGAACACTTCTACGGTTTAGGCTAAAAAGTCACTGAAAATTTAAGAATAGGGGATATTACTGCAATGTTCTGCCACCAGAGTGCAGCACTAGAACTTCGGTAAACCATAGAGTTCTTAATACATACTAGGCCTTAAACAGTTATTTACAAGTTTTCATAGATAATTTATAACGAATAAATATGTCATTTGTGCACCAAGGCGGTTTGTTTACAGAGGGCCTATCGTGAAACGAGAGAATCGAAATTTTGACAACTGCCTCTCTATCGCTCTAATATGTAAGAGTGACAGAGAACCAGGTAACGAAACTTTTATTTTCGTGTTTCGCGGTAGGCCCTCCTTTTGTGGTAGTGCCGCCCCCTACGCAGAGTTTTGCGATTTTATTCCCTATTCCGCAATATCAACTGGCTGTCTAATTATTTAAACCGCACTGTTAACATTGTAATCCCATATAAATATATGCGATAACAAAGTTATTTTTCGGTTGCCAAGTTTTATCTTTTTTTTAAACTACATAATTCAAAAAGGAATGAGATCCCATCAAAAACATCACATGTACCTACAAAATAATGCCAGTCTCGCAACGCAGTTCTCTTACTGCAAAAAAGTATTGAGGTCTGATGTAAAACGAAGCCGGTGTGTCAGTGTGTAGTTTACTAAGAAACAACATGTCATTGTGATCTTTTGAATATTCGATTTCTATATTTTTATAACAAATAGACCGAGACTGTAATTTTTTTGTACATGGGATTAAATATTTATCTATATATCCCGTGAGCATGAGCGCTAGCGCTGGTAAAGAGATGGATATAGCGGTATTAATATAAAAACACGCTATTTTATTAAAATCCGTTAAATTGACTTTCCATTTCTTATTTTCTACGTTTCAGTGTGGTTTTATGACTTTTTAATTATTATCCTAGTTTCAGTGTAGCTCTCGATAGTATTTAGGTATAAACGTGCGATTGGTATCTGGCGGAGCTATTAATTAGGTACCTACACACCGGCCACGCCACGTACACAAAGAACCAACTGGAAAGCAGCGTTTCGCAGCGCTAGCCCTCGTTATCAGTCGCGCAAGAACCTAATCACTTTCATTGCAACCCCGCGAAGGAGGTCGCCGCGGCTATCACCTATCGCGCGCAGTGTGTCCCGCGCAGCAGCCGCGCGCAGGCGTGCGCATGGCCCTCGCGTGACAGTCGCGCCCCGATCCGCGACGCGACGCCCGGCTCGCCGGGAATGGAGGCCTGCTGCGCGATCAGAGCTGCCGAGGACCTTGTGGGCGACCAGGTACGACGAGCCCTCACAATCTGGAGCTTCGATCCTCATACCACATACTTTGTGCAAATTTACTCAAGTGCAGTTTCGACCGGCGGACCCATTACAATGTGACTCCGAATTGGGCCATGAGCTTGCGCCGGCGCTAATTGCGGTTAACTTCTTCCCGATACTGCCTACAACTCTAACGAGCCCAGGAGACCGAACACCTAAGGTTTTCCTAAGTGCAGGTGTAAAGACAACGTTAAGTGTTATGGTCATAGTGCTGAAGCCGAAATCCGATCTTACATTAAGCTGCGCAACTCCACCACATGGGCCTGAGCGGCATCAGAAATATACGTGGATCATAAAGTAACTATATATGTGTCCCCGTGGTTTGCACAACTCGAGTACGGTAACTTACTCATATTCAGAAAGCTTTCAAGTTTTTCCGGTAGGTAAAATATGTGCCTAATAATAGGTACGTAGGTCATTCTCGTTTTTGTCGCATATTTTTATGGATAATACCCACAACTCATCTTCTTTGATGTTTATTCACTTATATGGATATAAAATATATAATTGTAACTAAGATAGATAGTAAATAAAAGGAAAAAGAATGCTCGTACTTACGTATGTACATACGTGTGTTACCTACTTAGATGACCAGGATTACCAGGAATCAACTATACAAATCATAAACTCGTCATTGTCTGACACTGATCTCTAAAATAGAAAACGGTCTATTACACCGAAGTTATCGTAAAAATCATCTAAAAGTTTCACTCGAGGAAATGGTGATATTTTTTCCTTATCATATTGCTAAAAATACGTATCAAGTAAGTATGAGGAAATCAGCACGCGCGGTTTCATACTATTAATGATGCTAACTACTTCTAGCTTGATCTATTGTTCTGTGGGTACCGACCTGTCATTGTATTAAATATATATGGTAATTAATGTTTGCGTATAAAGCTATAAAATAACTCACGACCAAATTGATAGGTACCTACGGTTAACCAATTAGATTCCTAAGCCACTATAGAACTATGCCATAGCAGCAGTTGCCGGAGGAAACGTATCAACCACCTAAGATGGCTCACTCCACACAAGTGGTTACTAGCCTGAAAGTTTGATATTATGTAGACTAGATGACTAAGGGACTGAGGGTAGAGCAGGCAGGAGGAGCATTCACGCCCCCTGCCCGCTCTCCCCTCAGCCCTCTTAGTCGTCAAGCCATCATAATGGTAAGCTTTCGGGCTAATTACCAGTTGTCTAGAGTGAGCACTTCATAGTACCTACTAGCCCTACTGAACTAGCTATTATGAAAAGGCACTACATCGGTCAAATTGGTTCATATACATTTTAGCTTTAATAGTCAACTATTTGGAACTTAATATATCTACTCAAAATTTAGATAAACTATCTATCACTTTGAAATCTGTCTGTCAATAAGGATTATCCACTTTATCCAGGCTTCATATAGTGGCAACATAGCCATTAAAAATACTTTAGCACTGAGTACAACAATCGAAGGTTTTTATTTTAATAGTTGAAAAGTTTATAGGACATTTTAATCTCTAAATATGATAGGAATACACAGTTGAAATGCTTTGGGCACCGCGTGAGCACATTGCATTACTGATAATCGATATTTTAGACGTCTTCTGCATTACTCTCCAAAACACGCGGTTCTTATTAGCTTTATTATTATTAGTTGCGCTAAAGAGAATTAAGTAAGTAATTAATAAATTATAATTACTTAATTTATTTGTGGTTGCACCCACCTGATAAAAAATAGTTCTCAAATTAATGGATACATATATTCACAATATGTGTTTAAACATAAATAATTTTACACAAAAAAGAACCGACTTCACTTAGCCTCCACCTATCCAAAAGCAAATGCCCGAGCTACGCTAAAAAATACTTAAATCGTTATAGGTGTGCCTATAATATCTGAAGAGTTCCTTCGATTTCTCCAGGATCCCCTCATCAGATCCTGACCTAGTGACAATGGGATCATATATGAAGTACTAAAAAAAAAACAAATCGGTCCAGCCGTTTTGGAATAATCGCAGAATATACATTTAAAAAAAATGAATTGAGAACATCCTCCTTCGAAATTTTGAAGTCGGTTGGAAACAAATCAGGATATGTAATAGTGATTGAGTAAGTTATAGCTTGACGCCGGTTGACACGGGATAGGGGGCGCACGGCGCACAGTAGAAAAGACATCAACGCCGGCCGACGGCGACGGCGACGGCGGCGGCGGCCGGTCGCCGCCGCCGCCGCCCCGGGACCACTCTCGCGTTACTCCTGTCCTATACTGGTTCGCGATTTTAGAAGGAAGGATGGCCAAGTAATCTATCGATGGATTGCACCAAAAAGGTCTGGTATTAAATAAATTGAAGCTAAAACAAGTCGTCAAATTCAAGGCCCTAACAAGTCCTGCAACCAGTTTCGTGGCTCGCATAGCAGATTTTCATGATGTTCAGTAACAATTCCAACTCTGTACTAATACGGATGATGACAGATGTTGAATGCGGTAACAAAATTTAGTTACTTACTTAAAGAATACAAAATTAGCAAAACCTATATCGTAATAAAGTGAACATTAAAACATATATTGAAAATAAAAGCATTGCGATTTCTTTTGTAAGGAAAAAAATAACAATGATACCATTCGACTCTTCTCATTTCACTGTACGAGAATAAATTGTACAGCAACTATGTATGTGCAGTCGCCATCAAATACAGCGGCGCGGCCACGGTACTCAAAAATATCTGAACATGCACTTTATCGCCTTGTAATAGAGGCGTTGTTCAGATATTTGTTACCACCATGTACATGCTCGTACATAAACGCAATATTTCACGGTCAAACTAACTACTAAAAGGGCGACTATGTGGACGTGGATTCACAATGTCATATTATTTTGTTATACCTTGTGCAATCTGAAGCGGTTTTTGACACCTGTCATCTCAGTACATTTAATAGCCTAAAATCGATTTTAGGTTATAAAATGTACTGAGATGACAGGTGTCAAAAACCACTTCTTAGATTGCACAAGGTAAGTATAATATTAATAGTGTTTTGAGCGGCAAGTGCGAATGTCAGATTTTGCGTCTTATTTATTACTGCCCATGTATCTATATGTACCTAAGATAGACATTTAATCCTCACAACAAAACGAATCGATCTATTGAAATCACACCTATTGAAAATAATTATCTATATTATATGTTTATTATCTAGACCGTTTGTCAGTTACGTTTTGAATAAACGGCCCTTATCATTTTACCAATTTTGGCAAGAGATCAGTTCTGTCATAATAAAGGTGCCGGTGACTTGGGAGACGAACAGGAAGCAAGTTAAGTATTGATATCGACGTCAAACGATGGGTTAAAGCTGTAAAATATACACCTGTATAATATTAAAGCTGTATTTATACGATTTTTTCTAGGACGGTGTCTGCCAAGTTGTTCTTAAACATATTAAAAACTTCCAAACACAGCCATAAAGCACAAACGATCAATTAGAGAACGTTTTTGTTGCTTCAATTATTATACCTTGTGGTAGACCATAGCTGCACCATCCGTGAACCTTTTCCTACTGGAGGATTCTTAGGAGGATCTTTAAATATCTTACCAGTAAAAAAAAAAAAAAAAAAAAAATTTAATCTGTTTATTTCATAATAAGTATTGTATTACATTTCATAATCTTAACTTATAATCTTAATTTGAAAAGATTTTTTAGGTTAAGGAGTCTTCTGATTCATTTATATTTAGGTATATATACAGAATTATCATGCATATTGTGTTACATAACTAGTTAGCACTTTCATTTTTTCTTATGTCTAACAGGTATTTTTTCATTACATTTCTAACTTGGCCCGTCGATCGAGCCTCTATTAATGTTATTAAATCATATGGAAATTTATTTAAGATACTCGGAAGTAGACATGTCGAAATTCTTTGTCCGTACTCGTTGTTACTTCCCGCAACGTCGAATGTCGGGGTACATGCCAGGTTACGTAGTTGCTTGGGTCTTGTTTTTTTCTTTAAGTCTCTTATGTTATTGTTATACTGAGTGATAATTGCTAGATCTATTTTGTCATACACCGATAATTTAAGTAATTTGATGACTTTTATATGAGGAAAAAAGTATGATACTTTTCCTGGTTTTGCTTATGTATAATTGTATATGTATAATTCGGAGAATCAGGTAATGTATGGATGGTGCGCAAATTAAAACGGTACAGTGACTTTTCTACACATTGAGTAAACATTTACTTAAAATTAAATAAACATAGAATTTATAATCTAAACAGAAAAACAACACTTATCGTTTAGAAAAGTGTGCAAATCCTGAAAATACATTATAGAGCACTTAATAAGACTCCAAGTTTACTCTGACTCCACTTAATAATCCAGTATTTCAGTAATGTAAACATTTAAATATATCGAGACAGTTCAATAATGCACTAGAATCTTTCGCAAATAGTGTGAGATACAATTAGATTAAAATATTTATAGTTTGTACAGTTACCCTTACTCTAGACCAGGGGTCAGCAACAGGCGGCCCGCGAGTCTCCTATAGAAGTCGTCGTTATTGACAACCAGCAATGGGTACTTTTTGCCTGATCAATTCACAAGTAATTAACAAAGTGAGGCCCGCGTCAATTTCGTTAGCTACTATGTGGCCCTTGGCTGCTGAAAGGTTGCCGACCCCTGCTCTAGACGGACAAGTGGTCACATAACCGATACAGAGTTAAAGTTAACATAGGTCAAGTAGAGTTAGTTGCTATCTTACAAACTTACAGAAAACGGTTTGTGAATTGGGAAGTTGTACGGTTACTTATGAATAACAGGAATCTTTGTTGTCTACAATACAGTGCCGAATGGTTTCCAATCTTATGATTTGCATAATAAGCTGATACTTTTGAATGAATGGCTTCGATGTCAACTTTTTATTATTAGCCCAAATGCAGATAGAATTGATGTCAATGCGAGGGCAATATAATAATAATATAAACTATTTGAATTGTTAAACAGATTTATCAGTTTTATCACACTCTAGTTGGGTCTTGATAAGTGCAAACACGCTAATGGAGCTTTACTAAATAACTTGTCTATTACTAGTACAAAATATTGAAAGAATAAGCGCATATTGTAAATACGAGTACACACTTATTGTAACACCGAGGAAAAGCAGGCTACCATATAGGCTACAGTGATCGCTTACTTTCAGGCGGGCTGGATAGGTATTTGACACCGACGTGATACAATAAAGTGTTCACTGGAATTACTAGTGGATTAAGAGTCGCCAGGACGCTCGCGTGAACTCGCGTCCCCATACAAACGTAGTTTAGCTCATTTTAAAACGAAATGCTTTAAACCACAAAATTTGGCATGGGCAGAAAATATAGCAAAAATAAGTTTTGTATGTAAATCTGTATCTGGCTTTATTTTCTTTGTATTACAATTTTTAGCAACGAAAACAAATTACCGACATAGATCTGTACTACTAGAATGCCCATGCCAAATTTCGTGGTTCTCAAGCATGTCGTTTTAAAATGAGAGCTAAACTACGTTTGTATGGGAACGCGAGCGTAATGGCGACTCTTAAGTAACGTACGAGAGTGTCCAAAATAGGCCATCCGGCGACATTAAAATAAGGTTTTTCCTAAGCAACGGTGCGGCAGAAAGGGTACCCGCGGCTCCGGCACGGCACGGCAGTGCAAGCACAGCGCGTGGTTGGTCCATATATATGTCGGCGGCCGATCGTCAAATCCGCCAGATCACGAATTTCCTAGGCATATCAAGAAACGCCGCCATTTCATGATATGCCATAAAGTTGGCCAGGAATATCACGATGTGCCTGATAAACAATACGGCATTAGAGCGGATCGATTAGAGCAACGCATTCGTCGATATTCCTAGCTATATGTATACCGGGCACATCGTAAAATAGTTTACGTCACTCTGGGCGGTAAGTGAGATATTACGCCCACGGGCGTAGCGGCAAATCTCACTTCACACCCAGGAGAAGACGTAAAATTGTGTACGCACCACGGGCGGTAATAAAGAAGGCCTCAGATCGCTTGTCTATGGCCCTTACCTTCGGTTCGGGCCACAAATATCCGCGATCTGAGACGTTCTTTATTTTACCGCCCTAGGTGCGTAATGTACTATTCTTTCTTGGCCACTGGATATTGGCTCCTAAATGGACACAATTTTAGCACTTGGAAATTTTTGGATAATTTTTTTGCGTTAAGTTTTTTCTATTACGTACTGTATCTTGTAGAATATGTTATAATAAGCATCTTTTGTTATTTGATATTTTTCTCTAAAATTAGCCGCTAAGGAAATAGGGACACTAATAGATGAATATTTTTAAAGCGTTTGGGAATATAATCACGGAAGACTGATGTGTCACAGAGCCAAGATAATTTTAGATTTTCATATCATTCTTCAAAACATTTTTATGCTGAAAAGGTACAGATTACGATATTAGCTAGAGATTCACGTATAGATCTGCCTGCCGGATCTGTCAAGCGATTATACCTGTCCTTGTTTTGATATACTTTTTCAGTGTATTAATCTGTACGAGTTTTCAAGCTCACTAAAGCTCGTATGAGTCGTTACGACGATACACAATTTTTTTTATAACAGTTATGTTTAAAAACCTTTCGTGAATTGTTTTCACCTGATGGTCTCTTCGGAAGATCAGCGCTGACAACCGCCAGCATCATGCTGAGATGAGACCATTTCGTGGCACTTTCTTGTTTTATGTATTCTTTCCTTTTATTTCTGTTATGTGTATGTGTTTACGAATAAACTATTTCTATTTCTATTTCTATTTCTAAAAATATGACACAGTTATAACTGGTTACAACCAATTTACTTAAAAATCGATTTAAAACGGATTTTTGTATGTTTTTCCATCGATTTAGAATATAAATCATTGATGTTTTCCAGATTGTCCCTGGCGGCAGTCGCTGGGCCGCTCCGCACGCGCCCGGACTCCTGGACTCATGGTTTCAGATGCAGATGCAGGTCAGTGCCACTAACATTATCTCACTGCGCGTGCTAACTCTTTACATTACACCAACAAAAAGCATTTTAAGCGGCAGGCGAAGTTTTGTAGATAAATATATCACAATCATAAAATCAAAATATACTTCTGAACGACACTCCCAAGGAAGCCCAACAGGTATATTCAGTTCACGCACGAATATGGTACCTAGTATCTTTTTAAGATGTCCTAATCTTACTAGAAATTTCTTCCTATAATTCGGACTTAAAAAAAAATCTTACTATTTTTTATATAGCCTATGTTGTGTCCCACTGCTGGGCAAAGGCCTCCCCTCTTTTCCGCCACTCGTCACGGCCTGGTGCATGTTCCCGCCAGTCGCTACAAAAGGCATCCAGGTCGTCCTGCCATCTCTTTTTCGGTCTGCCTCTACTCCGGCCCTCCTGCGGGGCCCATTCAGTAGCCTTTTTGGCCCACCGTTCCGGGTGCATTCGGCATACGTGTCCAGCCCAGTCCCACTTGAGCTTGGCTGCCTTAGCACCCACATCCGCAATACCAGTTCTGGAACGCAGTTCGATGTTCCTTACACGATCGGTTCTCGCTCCATCGCTCGCTGGCAAATCTTTAGTCGGGACTTCTGGGCTTCCGTCAGTGACCAAGTTTGGGCGCCGTAGGTTAGGATAGGCAGGATACACATGTCGACGAGTTTGCGCTTTAGTGCTAGCGGAAGGTTGCCCTTCATTAGCGCCTTCATGGACCAGAAGCTCTTCCAGGCGTTCTCGATGCGTCGATCGATTTCCTTGGACTGCCTGTTGTCGAAGGATGCTATCTGGCCCAAATAGATGTATTCGTCAACATATTGGATATCCTGCCCATCTACCCTGACCCTATGTTTTACGCCATTGGTCAGCCGAACCACACCGACTGCGTTTGCGTAGATGTGCACGTCCCGCTGCGTTGTAAAATAAGAATTCTTATACGACATGTCACACCGCTTGCGTGATGGCGCGTGACGTGTGCGAGCGCGTGCGGTTGGACATGTCTTATGAGACTTCTTATTTTAACTGCACGTCCACGTAGCCGATGTGGTTCAGTCTTTAGACGGACGCCCACAAGACACTCCCGTTGCTTCCTTGGGTCCTGAATCCAAGATCTTCGTGCTTAAACTGTAGGCATCTGGTAACTAATTAATTCTGCACTTTTGACAGCTGTTTCTCATATTAAATAATCAGTCATACGCTATGTTCGCGTATGTACGAGAGCAATAAACAATGCTTTTAACATTTTCAGATTGCGCCCAATCACCTCAAAGATGAATAATAATTTTTACTAAGTAAAAAATAAGTAGGTACCTAATCGCGAAAAAATCTAACATAACTAGCCATATTAGATTCTATTTGCACGTAACTTTCTGATTAAAAACCATTTAATCGGCTATTACAAGCATTAACAAAACACATATCTTTTTTACATCACTAATTTATAATAGCACTTACCCGCTATAGCTATTACAAACAAACATATATGAAAGAACTCACTTCGTTTTTGTTTTAGCAATTTATATTCAGAATGTAGCTCGGCATTGGAAACTAAGAGTTCATAAAATGATAATACATGATCGAGGACTTTATGAGTGTTTTACTCATTATGACTTAATTACGTACCGATAGATACAAATTGGTACCAATTTTTACCATCGAACTCATTAAAATATCATAAATACCATAATATTAAGAAACACAACACAATAGGGAATATGTAATTGTAATTATGTTATACAGCACAGTAAAAGGCGTCGCGCAAGCCGAACGTCCTAATGAAATTACGAGTATCAGTCACAAAGGACCGACATCGACAGACAGCGCTTCGTTAAAATTGAACCACCGTAAGAAAGACTACCGAACAAGCGTGAATGCTACGAATACAGAGGTAGAGTTACGCGCGATAGAGTCTATAAGTTTTGTGAATACATTTAATTGGAATTGTCATGCCACTCTTGTGCCCCTATTTTGATAAAAAAATCACAAGACAAATGTAACTTTTCGTGTAGATATTTGAATAAGACAATGAAGTACAAAATGATTTAATATATCAGTAGTAAAGTAACCGTGTAAGTACCTAAGTAATAGAAATAAAAGTTATAAAAGTAAAAAAGTACCGATTTAAGCATGCAAGTATGAGCACTCTAGCGCTAATAGGCCATTGAATTGCTCGGCTAGTTTTGATTGCTGGTTTTTACGCAGCCGATCGGAATTAATGTCAAGAGACCAGTTAATAATAAACACTAAGTTACCTACTTATTAGTTATATTCACACAAAGTTTCATGCTTCATCGTTTAATATGGCGCTACTTGTTTTATTAGTATCTCCATACCCTTAACCTTATATTAGAATAAAAGCGTCACGCTTATTACTGAACTGTCAGAGTTAATTAAATTAAATAGTATTTAACTGTTGCTATTTTAATTACCTTATTAATGATATTATTACCAAAATAACGATGCGCTGAGCTATTATTTCCTGTGTTGTTCTATTTACAGGAAGGGCCTCCGCTTCGCGGTCTTAATAACAAAGCCTTTTCGCTATTTGAGCACAATGAGCACGTATCTCCTAGATACATAAAACAGAACAGAGATTTATGTGTCATAAAACAGATTGAAATTGACAAAATTCGATCCATTTTAAAACTATTACTGTACTGCCAAGTATTTAGTCATACCAGTCCCTTACTCATAAAAGTATTATCAAAATTGAGAGATCAATAGTCTGTACTGTTTATTCGTTTCTGGTGCAGGCCGTGCAGGAAATTAACGGACAACTATACATAACTTAATTTTTATATGAAATTTAGGATTCGCCGCTGAATTTTCTAAAACCGGATGCTATGGTCATATTCAATCTTATATAGCTTAAGTAATACAGGTATAGTTTCACAACATTGTTTTTTGTTATTCTAAATAACAACAATGCACATGAGAATCATTGAAGTGTGCGAAGGAAGCCACAATTTTTATCGTTATTAGGTTGCGTGGTGCGCCGTGACGCGCGACTCCCTGCGCACTTCTGATCAGATTCTAATGGTCAATCAAGCTATGACTCGTACTATTCTATTTTCGTTATTACATATTTTTATTTAGCTTCCATGTGTGTTATTTTAACTGGCAAAGAACAAGCGGTACACGTTTAGCAATAATATAGTGTACAAATGCCTATTCAGACAATATTTTTAACTCTTCAACTATTATAGGCACACCTATAGTGATTTCAGTATTTTTTTCACAGCAACTTGTGCATTTCCTCTTGGAAAGAGAGCCTAAGTAAAGTCGGTTCTTTTTTGTCTAAAATTATTGACATACTTAGTTACCTATAAAACATTGTATTCCTACTTATAAATAATACAATGCAATTCATGTTTTAAAGTTTGTCACAATTATCACCATTTTTTAAACAAGTGTGAAACAATCAATAGCACCTTTATTGTAACTAAAGTAGGTTTCGGTAAAGGTACATAGGAATGTTTTTCCGTGCGTAGCGCGTGTAAAATAATATTAAACGCACCATTAGAGCCGCGCGCACTGTGACATCGGCCATTGTTCGCTGCCTCCACATCCACATCCACATCCACGTTACGTCATCGTCACGGTAGCCACTCACACGAGACTATGGGAATTAAGCTTATATCAATGGACTTATTTAGTTAATTTAGTTATTAAAAGGGTGCCCTGATTTGAAAGATAATGCAATATTTAGGTAACCTCTAGTTGACTAAGAATGCTACCTAGCTCTATTTTAAATACTTATTACTAATAAACAATATTTTTTTTTATATAAAAATCTAAATACGTATAAACAAGTCGTCAATGAGTACTTTGTAGATAAATTAAATTGTTTTACAGCGATGATGAAATCAAACTTACGCAAAACACTGAAAAAACAAGATAGTTACATCTCAGTTATTTAAATTATAGGTACCTACAAACTAAAACCAAGGTACCAAATAAAATAAATGGGGTGGATGTAATTTTATGTTTTTCCAAATCTTATTTATTTCACTGAAATTAAATAAATGTGTTGATTTTATGAAGCTAAAGATAATTAAGTATTTAAAACACATTTATTTACTCTCATATTACTGGACAGTACTCTACTCCCTAATATAATATTTATACCCCTACTTAACTGGTAGCTTCCAAAGTTTCTGGCCTTTTAAAAGAATACGTATTAGCAATAAAATACTTTCTATAAAGGTAAGGTAAGTTCCACAGATCTACATTGTCTGCTTATTACAACGATTTTTGTACCCATCGATTGCTTGATGAAATAAGCTTCATAATTATATATTTTCGCCCTTAATTTCAATTAGCATTATACACTTCAGTGACTTTACTCAGTTGCGTAAGCACAAACGTAAATGAGATTCATAATATGAACGGGGAGGAGAGGGCCGAGGGGCGGGAGTATAGTGACAGGATTCACGGTCCAACTGACGAACACAATGATCGCACTCAATACCGATCGATTATGCCTTTATATGTATCTACATACACATTATGTGTAGATACGTACCATTTAACTATTAGTATAATTTTGGATAGGTACCTATGCGACATACTCGTACTATGGTTTAAAAAGCTTAATCTGAGTATTCAAAGTTAGGTAACTCACGTTACTACTTGGTTCTGTGTACTCTACTTCTCATATGTTAGGTATCTGTATATAGTAAACCTACTTACCTCTTAAAAAGCTACCTCGCCACAATATATGTAAATAACTATTACTTAAGTGTAACATTTTTAACGTGCAGATATCTATGATCACATCAGGTAAATTAAACTTGTAAGGTATTACCATTTTTGAACCAATTTGGCAATATTAAATAGTACACATTATCGAGATACTACGTATATCCTAATCCTACTATATGTCATGTCACTTGATTGGCCTACAAAATAAACCTCAAAACTGACGTTATTAGTTGCAATATATTTTTGTATAGATAGGCGTCCTCGTATCGTATTTACTATCACAAAGTAAATGTAACTTTTAAACATTAAAGACTATGATAAAGTTGAAATCCGCGAACATGGTGTGAGATACCATGTTCAAACAGCGCTGAGGACTAATAGCACCCCGTAACTTTATCAGTTTGTCGATAAGTAAGTAAATGCGCCGCGTCTGTTCACTTACAATATACAATTTGCTATCGTACCATGTGATTTGTAAGATTTGTATAAATACGTGCATAATACGAGCGATTTCATTATTACTTAAATTCACTATACCCCAGCAGCTACGTACATTTCACATAGAAAGTAATCGGAACTCAACGGAACTGCGTTGTTTAGGGGACCACTAGGAAGACCCCTAAGTTTTTGAACTCGATGATCCTGTGGAACTTGAAGGGGAGACAAAAAGCTCTAAATTTTCCAGTTTCTTTGCTTATATCGCATAAAATAAGCACTTTTAGTGTACTACTTGTATAGCAAAGTTAAAGAGCAATAAACATCGTAAAAGTTAGCTGTCATACCAGATTTTAGGCCAAATATCAACGAAGATACAGCCAATTTATTGTTGAGATTGCATCATGACACTTAATAGCTTAACGAAAAATAATATATGGTTGTCTTGAAGAAATCGCTTATAAGTGATAAGAACGCTTGCTGTTTACCTCTCTTCATATTTAAATAGGTTTAGTGTGCTGTATTTCTTATTCTGAGGTGTGCAATAAAGAGGATTCTACTTTACTTTTACTTAATATCCACAGAATATCATATGTTACTGGTTTTCTAAGACATCAATATTGTTGATTCTTCCTCCTAGAGTTTATTCCGGATTTAGCCATGGCTGAATTGAGGCTTTTAGCCCCTTTTAAATAGTCCTGATTGATAATAAAATTATATAGAAATGAGTAAAAAATGTAATACTACATTATACATTTCAATAGATTTTATCTAACTTTGTTGCGCTGTATAGTTGTACCTATACAATGCCTTAAAATCTGCTATGACAGCTAGCTTTCAGGAAATTTATTGCTCTTTAACTTTGTCATACAAAGTGTACACTGAAAGTGCTTAGTTTACGAGATATAAGCGAAAACTGAAATAAAAACAGGTTTTTCCCCTCCTAGTTTCACACGGTCCTCGAGGTCGAAAACTTATGAGAGTGTTCGTAGCATACCCTCAAACTACCTGTTCTATTAATATTCTTCACTGAGTTCACTGTTCTAAATCAAATGTGTGTCACAATTGACATTCAAGTTATAGGAGGTACCTTTGTTACTAGAACAGCAACTTCAAATAAAATATGCGATGCGAATGGATTTCATGTCCATTTACGTAGCGCAAAATCGATTCCAGACGATCTTAGAGCTTATAACACGGGCTGAGTGCGGACAATCTGGGTTAGGGCGACGCGACCCTAAATCGAACTTGTAATCTCCGTCTGACGGCGTACGAGGGAGCGAGACGGGGCGACGCGAGGCTGACCTAGAGTAGCAGGTTGGGAATCCGGAAGGTACGAAGGAACCGGCTCCACAGTGCATTTTTCCATTCAATGGAAAGCGCGCTTAGAGTTTGCAACGATGAGCCCTGCGGCTCTTTTAAATTATTATTTATATATTTTTTGTACGAAAAGCTCGTACCTATGTATAATCTGAATTATCGTTAGGTACTATTGATTTATTTACACTGAGGTCTCCATTATAAACGTTTAGTTTAATGAATGTTTTATAGGTTAGAAATGTTACATACCACCTAGTTACCTAATTAGATTAGTTTAAGAATTCGTTTGTCTCTTTGTTATAAGTTCTAGATTTTATACAGATAGTTCCTCGAACTCCACCAATTCACCCGAGAGCCATATAAAAAGCTGAAATGTTAAATATTTTCTTACACTGAGAAAATGAAACGGCTAGAAATAAATAAGTTTTTGCTATTTACAACCGAGTGACTCGCTTCGTATGGAGCCTGCAAAGTTCGTTGCTTAAATCAAAGAAGTCAACTTGGCTAACTTACATATGTGAAACTACACCATTAAATTAGTTAAAAATAAATAAGGGAATCAGGGAAGGGTTATATTTACTAGGACACTTATTTGGATTTAAATAAGTGCTTGGTAAAAATAACCAAGAATAGTTAGCAATAATTGCTTGTTTGTAATTGACAAAGCTTAATTGCGTGATTTAAATAAGACTTGGTTGTATATAACCAAAAATATTTTAACCGAGCCAAATTGGTACTTTGCTAACACAGTATTTTTTCCGTGTAATAGAGTTTGCGTTGGGGTCGCCTACGCTACCACACGACGCCAACGTTGTGCGTTGTCCATGTATGTAGTATCATACTACATACTAGTACTACTCGTATATAGTATGTAGTGGAGATGACGGCGCCGACTAGTCTATGTAACAAGTATGTTGCGACCGTCGCCATCACTTGTCCAATTTAATGATCCTCAGAAAAACTCATGCTATTGCTATCTGTCTCTTCATTATGTAATTTGCTGCAACAGTTCAATACAAAGTGCTTTCTTATATGCTCAATGTATTAAATAATGGTAAAAAATACAAGTTGCCCTTTTCGATCAATTTAGGCTGCGTTTCCACCAGAAATGAACGAGGATGCGTTGCGAGTTGCGAGGAATGTGTTAAGAACCAATCGGTGCAATTTATAATAATATCGGGTGGAATGCAGTGGCTGCTGAGCTGACACTAAGCTTTGGCAGAAAACGAGGACGGAGACCGAGAGAGAAAAAGCTTCTGGTACCAAGCTGTGTAAGCCTTCCCGAATTACTTGGCCGAGTGAACTACTCGTAAGCGAACAATATTGTCCGGATTTCCAGGCTGAGCATTTCAGATACATTCTGAATTTCAGACACAAAGAAGTTTAAAATGAAAGTGTTCTTATTTGGATATCGATCTATTTTTGATCGTGATACATAATTATGACTATGATACAGAGACATGACTGTGATTTACTTATACTTACTAAATTATGGGTTTTGTTACAAAGTAGGTTCTACTTGTCGTTGCGAGTCAGTATAATACAGGCACATAAGGCTACAATTTATACCAGCTTCTGTTCAGCATAAAGGTTAGGCCTGCCGCCGCCGCGACGCATTCGGTCTCGAAGTGCAACAAATTTCAAAGGGCATGTGGCCCAATTATCGCGTGTCAGCGCGACGGTGCACAGCCTGCACTGCACGGCTTTCTACCCCGCGGCCACGCAGAGCGGTGCGCGCATTCCGCGCCCGCGCATGCTGACTCTGCCCATCGTATTTGCACTGCTTATATTAGGTACCATCATTTGACACCTAGCAATGTAACCATATAAAATTAGTTAACACGAGCAGATTAGCAACGACTTCGGCTTAAAAAGGGTCTGGCCGGACCTCCGTAGCAAGATCGCCCCTGGCTGAATTTGAGATATTGTTATACACGATTATTTGTTTTATTATTACATATACTTTTGGTGAATTGTGCCTTAAATAATTACCGCCTGCGAAAAAATAAATTTAAAATCATCTCTTTAAAGTTCATCCTGCCAGATAACTTGTACCAAATTACTTTCCCCACATGTGGTTAAAATGCGTTTTCCCCACCGCTTTCAAGGGATAAAGAGCGCGTTTCCGAGATGGAGTGATGAAAAAGATAATTAAAAATGAAACATTATTCGTCATATTGAGGTCATTCATTAATCTTGTAGATTTATTTATTCAATTAAACCTCGGCTCCAAAGGGGTGAAATTATGGGTGCTCAGAAAATTATAATTTTAGTCTACACTTTTTACACTCAAAGTGCCTAATTTCCATTTTAAAATGCAGCGATCTACCATAAAACTCCATTATCAAGTATTTAACTTCTTATGACTATTCGATATATACTTATTCAATTAACACAGTAAACGCAACAAAAAGCACACTAAATCCTACACAAAATAAATGGCAGCGAAAGTGTTACGATTAACATATAATAATAAGGTAATATGACTAAACTGTATAAATACTTTAAATATGTTAAACACTTGAAATATGTTATTTGATTTCACCAATATTTGTCGTTAAAAATAACGTTTAGGACTTTTTCAAAACATTCAGTTTACTATAGTTAATTTCGTCCAAATTACCTTAAAGGTGTATCATTGAGTCCATCCATGCTTGCTCGACTATTTACATATGTTATCTCTTATTGACACGTCCGAACGACTTATCGGTCGCTTCGGTCTGGATGTGCTTATATGCATCGCCGCCGCGCTAGGTCCAAATCACTTAAAAATATTTTTTAAATAGTCTTCCATTGGTAGTTCTAGCCAATTTCAGTATAAATTGAAAATCTAAGCGACCTAATCTACCTATGCCAAAAGTCAGTGACCTATTTGTAGTGAAAATATTTCGATTAAAACCAGACATATTTATAAGTTTTTGTGGCTAAAATGATCATATTCTAGGGACTTTATTTCAATATCGAATTTATCGATAACTAATTCTTACTTCGGAGTGAGTAACATTTCATGGTAGGTATGAAATTCACCAAGTAAAGATTAACCTGTAGGCTGACCACAACCTATGTTATGTTATAAATCTTATATTATAGTGGTAATAAAATAATTTATTAATTTTTCATCAATTTTAACAACTATGTAATAGTTTGTTATATTACCAACATGGGTATAAAAAAGCTCTGTATAATGTGCCACTTGCATATTCGTATTAATTATGTTATACATTATGTTATGTATGACAAAACTATTTTAAACAAGTACAATTTATCGAAGAATGCACATAGTTGGGAAGTCCCTAGGACATTTTTATTCGTGCCAATATAAGTTCGACTTATGCCTGATAATGATAACAAACGAAGCTGAGACAAAAACATACATACGCCCTTTCAATCAAATTATTAATATTTTTTGTTGCAGTTACACGACTTACTTAGTTAGCATAACCGTTACCCGCGCTTTATTCTTAACCTCAACTGGTCGATTACGAAACTCAGTGTAAGAAAAAAGCTATTAAAACCTTTATTAGTGTCGTGAGTGTTGATAGAAAATCCCAGCTACATAGGTTTAACTGATTATTGAATGATTTATTGTGTGAAGTGCACGTTTAGAATAGTACAATGTGTGTGTTGACTTTTCTAAACAAAACACACCGTTAGTTACCGGTGCCAGGGGCGGGGGAGGCGGCGCGGGGCGCCGGGACACCTGCGCGAGCGCCGACGAAAGTGATCGGCGCGGCGGCAGAACTTTCGGCACGCAGATATGTCACTTCTCTGGTTAATCATCCTAGAGCAACAATCAATGTTATATAATGCCTACGTAAAAAACAACATCAATCGTAATAAATTATGAAATATTCGTAATCATTGAGACCGTAATCGTAATCGTTGAGTAAAAACATCATGTGCTGCAAATTCACGTATAAGCTTATTGTAATCATATAGCTTTCAATAACGTAAATATCACCATGTGTAAATAGGTATATTCCTTGAAGCTGTGTCAGTGTATAGGTTAGAAGGACCTATCCTTACTGCCGCTATCCATACAGCCTACTGTTGAAGACAGATAGCTACTACCGACTGCCGCTTCTGAGCATGGCTGCGTCTTCGTGCCAATGTTGGTCACTGTGACCGCACGCGGCAGGTTATGTCCGATAAAAGCCGCGATCGTATAATGCCATTCAAGACTTAACCAGCCTTTTTGAAACCGCCGACCGACCAATAACTCAGGCCTCCGATAGGGGCCCTTTTTGTAAAGCACCTAAACAATTGCCCAACTGCAAAATAATCGCTTCTAGTGGGTGTTGCCAAGATAGCAGTAGACTTATAGTGATGAGTTTCGGAATGTCACTTAGTTGACTCGAGAAAGATTAAGTGCATTTGTAGTTAGTTAGTTTAAAGCGGAAAGAAATGTAGAGACGTACGTAGAATCGTAGGTACATCAAGTAGGTAAGTTTGTACAAATCGATAAAGTAAATTTAGAAACAAATTATGGTACAGTTCCTCGTTATGAAAGAGGCCTTGAGAGTTGAGAGCTATTCGCATAATTAATGTATGATTTTATTGGTTTTTTTTTTAATTTTATGGTTCATTTCTAATTTTTATTTTAGCGGCACACCATTTTAAGACAGATGAATTTCAAAAATATCGGATATGGAAATTGTACCCAAAATGGAACAAACCCAAAACTACTACTCTACCCCAAAATACTACTACTACTACTAATAATACTACTTTTGGGTATTGTACTCTATACCCAAAATTTCAAAAGTTGTAAATAACCCCAACCCCACGACACAGAACTATAACGAAATTATATTATTAAAGCTTCGTAGGATGTAGTTGTTATAGGTCCTACTATTATCCTGTATTGAATATATACATGAGTATATAAATCATAGGGAGATTGTATTAAACAGTACTGAAGGCTAATTTTTGGCTGTGACTTAGATACATCACTAAATTGGTACATATTTAAGATTTATTTACCATACATCACAAATAATATGAATTCATCCATTACAAATGAGGAGGCTAAATCTACTTTAGCAAGTTAATTTTGGGTTAATCCCAAAAAAGATTCACTGAAAAAATGAAACAGCTACAAATAAATAAGTTTTTGCTATTTACAACTCACTTCAATTCGCATGGAGCACGCAAAGTTCGTTGCTAAAATCAAAGAAGTCAACTTGGCTAACGTGCGTATCTGAAACTATACCATTAAATTAGTTAAAAACAAATAAGGGAATCAGGTTATAACCTATTTACTAGGACACTTATTTGGATTTAAATTAGTGCTTGGTTAAAATAACCAAGAACATTTAGCAATAATTGCTTGTTTGTCATTAACAAAGCTTTATTCCGTGTTTTAAATATGTCTAGGTTGTATGCAACCAAAAATATCTTATCTTACCCGAGCCAAATGGTATTTCGCTAACACTCATATAGCCGTACAGGATGGATGTTTATATTCGTACCTACCCTAGTACCAAGTTTTATGCATGAGGAGGTTTTAAAATTTAGTCGGGTTTAGTAATTTGAACTATTTAATGAAGAGTTTTTATGAGGGAAAAACAATGCTTACGCACAAATAAAGTTAACAGTTTCGAGAAAATTCAAACTATAAACTTTGTAGTGTTGATACATGGATACGTGGAATCTGATGGAATTTCTAAGCAAACAATCTAACTTATTCGTCGATAAATGTAACCTATTGAATTTTGTCTTAAGAAATGCTTTGAAAAGGAGCACCGGATAGTGAGTACCTGACAGCAAAGGCTAGTTAATATAAATAACAGTGGGTAGATAAGTACTTACCTGTATCGTGTGTAAACTTCTGACAATTAATGTGTTTATGAAACGTTATTAACTAAACCCCTTCCTGTTTTTTCCTCCCAAGTGTGATGAAAAACGTCGCATTAAACGCACGTCTGTCTAGACATCAAATTAAGCTCCTCCTTCTGTAGTTTATGTTAAGAGGTAGACTTATTCCCACACGTAAAACTTATGAATAGATCCTCTTTAAGTGTTTGTATTTCTACATACTGTTAATTATTACATGCTTTAAGTAATAGATGCGCGTAAAGAATATTAGGTAGGTAGTCCAAAGGTAGTCTGTCAAATATTACAGTTGGTAAGTACGTTTGCGCATGGCTCACTTCATTTGTAATCAAGTAATTGATAGGCAAGAGTCAGCAACGTTAGGCTCTAGCGCTGCAGGATCGGGTTCGGGCTCGGGCAGAGCTTTAGATATGTATAGGTAATGTCGTGACAATGGTTGGAATTCACGCGGAGTCGTCGGTGGCGCACTGCGGATACTGGGCGGTCTTGACGCCGGGTCAAACATTCTAAATGTTCCATTTGTATGACGCAATGTGCCTCGAACTGGATTTGCACTCGTCTCACAGGCACCCGACCTATGTATGTGTGCTGTACGTAACCATAACTTATACGAAAACCTATTAGAACAGTTTACTATTTAATCGAACAGGAGAGCTTTTATTTCTTCTATATATTACAGTAAATGAAACTTGGATTATTTAGTAATACGAGTAGGTACCTACAGTTTCAATAAGCCGTTTTCAAAGTGAGGTCATTGGGATCGTTTATGCTATGCTTTAAAGTGAATGGTACGAGTATAGTAGGCATGTGAGGTATGTGTTATTGTTTTTCCGGCGACCCTATCCATCGCTGCACCGATGCGCGCGGTCTGATGGTTCCATCCTTCTATACGGTTAACGTAAACATGACATTGTAAAAGTTGTTATATCCGATGCGACGTCGTCTGGTGCGGCTACTTCACTGGTAGCAGACAGCTTGGCGCGCCACTTTTTTAACTATAACTCTTTTAACATACAAAAGTCGAACACTTAAGCTGGTGGGGACTGCGGCGGCAACCGCTTTCTTTTTTTACAGCATCTAATATCCATACTAAAAAAGATGTGATATAATACACTACATTTGTTGTACACGTGCAGTCAGCTAGACTATGATATGATGAGGTACCTACTACAGCACTAAGTAGTATATAGGGGTAACGCCATTTCCTCGGGTTGTTTGGACTCTATGGGACTAGTCGTATTTATTAGGTGCTATAGAAGTGAAGCTTAAAAGTTTAGCTTGAGTAGGAATATTTAACAAGTTCCACTCCCTTGTGATACCTGGTTGAATTGCGACCTGTTTTACACTTCCGTAGCGAAAATCATAAAAACCGAACGTACCTACATGTAATTTAATCATGCCCGGATCAGTCCAAAAGTATATAGGTATGCCAGAGCGATTTTAGGAACTGCGAAACAATAAGATATATTGTACATCTAAATTTTCAGTAAACACCAAAGTTAAATGGATATAGTAGGGTTTTGTCTCAGTACAAATGCGAAAAAAATTGTGCGCATCGAGAAAAAGTTGTGAATTTTTGACAATAGAAAGAGAAGAATCGCAACTTTTTCTCGATGCGCACAATTTTTACAAATTCGAGCTCATCTAATAGGTCTTTATTGTGATATTTAATTATTCTTATCATGTTCTTGCTTGACATCGAACTGGACTGTTCGAGCGTTTCTCAGCTCGCTTATAGTGGACGGTGTACGAGTCTAAATAATATTACAGAAATACCGCAAATCTATGTACAGTCATTTGGCACACGCATACTAGAGGTCAAAACCATTTTTTTTCCCGCAGTTCTTAAAACAATCCCTTAGGAGGGGGTGCTAATTCATCATTTATTTTGTATGAAAAAAAAATTGTGTCAAGAATATTTTTTTAGAAAATTGTATGTGGATGAATTCAGTAAAGAACGTTTTTTCGTATGAGCCACCGTTACTGGGTTAATTACGAAAAACCAAAAAGAGGGAACTTTATACCCCCCTCACCCCGTTAGCGGCGTTCCTATCCACTAATTAATATGTTGTGTAAGACACCTTTGTCTACAACTAAATATACCAAAATTGGGCTAAAGTACACGAATTATTTCCTCTAAGGGCTCTAAGGTTTCCTTCGCTGGGCGGGCTATAGATCCTCATCATGAGGGATACGAAATTAAAGTGCGGCTAAGCGATTTTACGCACTCTCCATTTTTTATGACGATATCATTTAGTTTTTGTTCTGGGAGCCTGAAGCACATAGCAGTTTGTTAGAAGAAAAATTGTAAGAGTAAATATTATTGCCTAGAATCACTATTAAATATATCGGGGCGGCCAAGGGCCCCAAAAATATCTGAATATGGCGTTCTTAAGATATTTGTGACCACCTTGGCCGCACCTATATATCTGATGGCGACTGTACAAAAAAACTATATTCCTAATTACTGTAAGATTGCAGTTATTCTCCATTTGGGTACCTACAGGATGGTTATCAACCTATAGCACATTATTTGCCACAGAAAAATAGTACATTACTCACCTAGGGCTGTAAAATAAAGAACGGTTCAGATCGCGGGTATTTGTGGCCCGAACCGAAGGTAAGGCCCATAAACAAGCGATCTAAGGCCTTCTTTATTACCGCCCGTGGTGAGTATACAATTTTACGTCTTCTCCTGGTTGTGAAGTGAGATTTGTCGTAGCGCCCGTGGGCGGCAAATCTCACTTGCCGCCCAGAGAGACGTAGTTAATTTTATACCATACTTAAATAAGTATAAGTATATATATCTTAAGCGCACTCGTTTAACAAAAGATGATTCACAAAGCTATTGATTATTTAATGAATTTGATTAGCAATATATTATAATTGTGCTCGTATTACAATATTTTGGTTGGTGAGTCATTTTACTCCCAGTAGGTATTACGCAATGCCCATTACTAGTTTGTCTTAATAGCCTCGGGCAATAATATAATGTGACTCATCTATAACAACACACGTGGCACTGCAAAAACCTTCCTATATGTTAATAAGGCAATATATTGTATAGTTATCGTGGTTGGCAAAAAACAGTAGGTAATCTAATAGAATCACATGAAATCAAGATTTAAAAAAAAATATTATTCTATTGAGTCTTTAGCCTGCAGAAAGTAAAATAAATAAAGTATGGGTAAGTTTATCTTATCTTATAAAGTTAGTATGTCTCACGAAACTTTAAAGTTAATAGTATATTAGGAAGTTCCGTTATTAACGGTCCTCTTATTCTTTAATTTAAATGTATTGTCATACATATTATTATTTACTTGTAATCTATATTGATTCCGAAATTATACTCTTTATTCATTTTTCATCTTAGTAGTAGGTTTTTTAAATGATTCCGAAATCATATATTAGTACATAACTTAAATAAATGCGAAAAACTTAATATAAAAAAACCAGCTAAGAGTATGTCGGGCCACGCTCAGTGTAGGGTTCCGTAGTTGTCGGCCTGTATAACACAATACATCCGCTGAAAAAGATCATTTACTAAGGATATTTGGCGACGCTTACGTCATTTTACTACGCGATTTTCAGTGATAATTCAAAAATGTTTCGACCGATTTTATTCAATATAGTTTTCATTGAAGGTACTTATCATGCCGAATTTTCCCAATTTTTTGGGACCTACGGTTCAAAAGTTAGATGGAGGGGAACGCCTTTTTGTAAACTTTCAGAGCTATTATTTACGAAACTATAGTTTTGCAGAAATATGTTTTACAAGACCTTTATTATTATTTAATGACCTATACAACGATATCCCATCCGACAAGGTTAGAGTGAAAAAAAAAATCACCCACCACTTCATGTGTATGGGAGGTAAAAAATATTTTTCCAGTTTTTATTCTATGACTTTGTCGACGTAATTAATGCACATATTCACACCAAATTTCAGCTTTCTAGTGCAAACGGTCACTGAGCTAGAAGGGCGGACAGACGGACGGATGGACATGGTGAAACTTAAGGGTTCCTAGTTGACTACGAAACCCTAAAAAGGAAAAAGGTCGTATTTTTGGGACATAGCCATAGTCCAGGGATTTTCACACTTGTCTGAGTCGATTACCATATACGAGCGTAATTAGTTAATTACATCGGTTACTATAGTAAGTAATGAATCATATTTTAGGTACTTACGTGCTTTATGAATTAAAATACGTACGTTTTACGTAATACATTTAAATTTTACAAGCCATGTAGAACTTGTCACGAACTCATCATGATTTGTATTGATCTGGTACCTAGTTGTGGTGTAGGTAAGTGCAGTAATAACCCGATAGGCCCACTAGGCAGGTGTCTGCAAGATCATGAAATTGCAATTGATAAGCGGCTCACTGCAGTTTCACTTTATGTGCGCGGATAGGAGCTTGGGACCCGTTCTACTTGCAATGCACCTACAAGGCTTTCTTGTATCTTAATCGCCTCTAATACAGTCATAATACCACTTAATACAATCTATACCGAATAAAACTAAAATATTTCTCGATGAAATGCAACAATTTGTATATGTTATATTCATATTTTCCTTTGTCCTGGCTGGTCGCATAAGTCGCACTCTCTCAATGCTATATTTAACCCATGGCAATCAGATAAATAAGAAAAAAAACTGGCCAATAGCATGTCGGGCCATGGTCAGTGACTACATCCATTGAAAAGCTCATTTATGTATTTTGCGGAACTTACTCTCTCTATCTCATCTACTCAAAAACAGCTGAACCGACTTTATTCAACATAGTTAACGTAAAAAGTACTTATTAGGCCTCACGTTCATGATTTTTTTGGGCTCACGGTTAAAAAGTTAAAGGTCGGTCATTATTTACGAAAGTATTAGTTTCGTCCAAATAAACGCTTATTTATATAGGATTGGATCGAAAAAGACATGCACCCCTCCCCACGTTCTCATCATGTACGGAAGGTACTTGTAATACCATTTTTTCAGATTTTGTTTTACCAATTTGTCGGCGTGATGAAAACTAGGTCCTATTACCAAATTTGAAAGACTTATCCAACAATACCCCAGACGACAGGGTTGGAGGTCATACACAATTTCAACTTTTTAGTGCTATCGGGTCACTGAGCTAGACCGCGGACAGACGGACGCATGGACGGACGGACGGACATGACGAAACTATACGGGTTCCTAGTTGACTACGGAACCCTAAAAAAACACAGATTTTTAAATCTGTAATTGGATATAAGTACTTATTATTATACATATGTATAACCCTATAATGAAGCATGTCGAATTCTCCCATATTCTATAAGAATTCCCCCACCCCCAGACCTTTCTAGGTTTAATAGGAGTAAAATCTTGCTTGTTAATGTTAAATCGTAGAAAAATACAATATTAATGCATTTTATATTTGCACAAACATTTTATCTGACAATGTATTCGTATCTTATCAGTATTTCTGCTATGTAGGTACCTACTAAAAGAAGATAATATCGAAAACATAGTATTTCGCGAACTCCACCTTTGTTTGGTGACCTACATTAGTTTTTTACTTAAGGTGCAACTCTACCCGATGTACGCGTAATATTGACCACGAAAATGATCTTGAATAGTATGTTCACTTACTGGTTCCTATCATGAACTAATTACCTACCTAAGTATAACGACAAAAGAGTGAATTTCACTCTTGGTGAGAACTTAAAGTGTGACTCGTAATTAGTGTCCATTTAATGATACGGTCGATCGCTCCGAGAACGTATCTTCATTATTGAATCCACTTTGAAACCATGGTTTTAGTCCTTTACGTATTTTCTTTTTTTTATTAACGGCGCCGCTCGCCGAAACTTCGCGTTCACGTCACTCATGATGATAACTAGCATTTTGTCTGAGGATATTCTTCTGAAGCAGGCTGAGCTTCGCCTGTTAACGTATTACACAATGGCTGGCTAAGAGGTAAAAGAGGCTGCATCAGCTAGATATATCTTTGTAGCGTAACCTAGTGGTTAACTTTAGCAGAATTTATACTCATTGATTTTGACCAGGTTCGATTCCCGGTTATGTATGAGAGTTAATAAAAACGTTTGAATGTAATTATTATTAAATCTAAAATCGACGTCATGGTTCCTAAGAACAGATCTCGCTATCTCTAATAGTTTCCGACTTCTCCATACTGACCCATTTGGATTGTACACCCGGTATAAAAGAACGATTAGTAAAATAGACTATTGTAACCGATACTACAATTAAGTAAGTAATAAAATTATATATAGTCCGAACCTATTACTGTGTTATTATTGTACTTTTCTTTTTCTTCTCTTTTGTGTTGTCTCTTCGGTCCTCTCTGGTGTAATATTTATATTTTTCATTTAATTTATGTACCTATGTATTTATATCCATCTTGTTTATATATTGTGTACCTTGTTGTACATGTTGCTGTAATTGTCTACCTAATTTCAATTTCACTCTCATTCACTCAAAGGTTAACTGGAAGAGATCCCTTAAAGGGATAAGTTCGCCTTTGTACTTTACATCTTTTGTTTACTGTGTTATGTACAATAAAGTGTTACTTACTTACTTACTTACTTACTACAATCTTGTAAGGAAAACTATTTTGTATTTACGTTTAGTATATTTTGAATTCAATCGACCTATTTAAACATGAATACACACTAAACTCTCGTTATTTATACTATTTTGGTATCATGGATGAGACTTTTTTCTCCGTGTTAGAGTAAACTTTTATAAAACCTCTACTAGACGTTCTCGGCTCCCCAAATGCATTCACAGAGTATCTGCAGTTTTTTGTTTTAACATCGATTTTTCTATTTTGATAGCGATTTGAGATTATTATATAGCAATCAATTATTGTCCGTATTTACGCTTTTGCACCTTATTATAACGGAGTAAGGTACAAAAGTGTAAACATATCTTTGACGTCGACTGCACTTGTGGTATACAACTTTAGTAATAATATCATTAGGTAAGTACCCGATTCAATTGCAGTTGGTCAATAAATTAATTTTATAGTATGTAGGTACAGTTAGCCAAAAATGTGTTCTACCACCCTACGGTTGAGGTTCGTTTGAACTTCATGTCATGAGCAATGATCGGCCGGCGGTAGCATTTTATGTCATTTTGACTTCCAACGTAATAACTAATATGGATAAGCCTATGTTGTTCAAAATAAAATCACATGTTTTTATGGATTCACTGAATTTAATTTGTTATAGTAAATTATCAGTCTCATCTCTTTTCAGCCAATCCCACGGAATATTACATAGAAGGGTAACTTGCAGAAAAAATGTACCTTTACTTAGTCCCAACTGTCCCATAATTTACATACAAAAAATTCGTTACGTTCATAAAAAAAGTGTAACGAAACTGAGACATTATCAGTTTCGTTACATTTTTTTATGAACGTAACGAATTTTTTGTATGTTAATTTTGGGACAGTTGGGTCATTTTTTTTATTCTATCAGACTCGATAGAGCTCATGATTCTGCATGCGATAGACTCAAAATATATATGAAATTTAAAAAAAAAGTAAAGGTACATTTTTTCTGCAAATTACCCAGAATCAAAAAATGTTATATATCAAAATTAAATTGTTCTTGGTCTATTTTTCTACGTTTTTCACCCAGATGGTGTTTTTGAGTATTTGTTTTGCGTTTAGCAAACAAAATTTTTTCACATTTTGTACAACATCTTAAACCTTTCGTTTTGTCGTATTTAAGATCCGGTTGATCTTGTAACCATTTACGAATGGTAAATTCGTTAGGCATATTTTACGTTACACCAAACATTATACCGATATATACCTAATGAAATAAACAATTCAGTTATTCCGTTTACGTGTTCAATTGATGGATAAAATAATGATGGGAACGTCAATGAGACAAGTGCAAGACAAGAGTTGACGCAGACACATTTGTTCGATAGATAATTTATGAGTGGCCTATACTTTATTCATAACAATAATAGAAATGTTAAAACCTCGATAATAAAACTGGATAAAAAAATTAATGGGGATATAAATTCAGTACAAAATTAAATAAAATCATATCCATGTAATACTTTCGTCGGAAAAATGCTACCGGTGTCCGATCATTGGTCATGAGACAACAAGGTCGTGCATGTTTTAAGCTGCGTTACAAAAGTCAACCTTAGCGATCGTTAGATGAGTGTTTCTCGATAATATTGCCACTTTTTAAAGTTTTGTTATATTCTGCAAATTATATGTTTTTTCTACTTAAAATCACGAATTCTTTCGATTTCAATGGGATAAAAAAATGTCCCAGAGTTTTTTTCCTATTGTGTTACCATTTCCCCATACAAGTTGTATGATGATTGTAACACAAAGGAAAATCTCAAAATGTATGGATATTTTCTTTTGGGATGGAAAGAGCTCGTGATTCTGATCAAAAATATCATAAAATTTACAGAGAATTCTATAAATTCCAAAAGTGGCAATTTGTTTGAGAAACGCTGAGATCTCGCAGAAACTTTTGTCAAAACTGGTAGACCACTTTCATGGTCGACTGTACTGTCAACTGCTACAATATTGCCTAGCTTGAAAAAGATGATTTTCTTCACCAAAAAGCAATTTACAGTACCGGCCAATAATAATTTTTTGTTACGTTTTTTAGTGATTTCCACATCACTAATTTAGGTAGTCTAAATAGTAGTAATTTTTTGTGAGAGCGATGAGAAAAACTGGTCTCATGTGATGGTCTTTTCATATAGGTCTTTTTTATATGTATAGTCAACAACAAAATTTTATTAGTGCTTTTTTAGTAATCTTTTGAGTCTCCTATTGTAATTCACAGTATTTCATTGCAGTATTCATCTTGTATAAAATGACCAGTAAAATATGCAATATTCAAACTAATCTACATACATTGTTTACTTTTTACATGCTCGTACAAACAAAACACATATGTGATATATTATTGGCCGGTGTTTGTATATTTTATAAATGTGCAGTTCATATATACAATTTATATCTATAAATATGTTTATTGTCTTAATTTGTGAATGCAATTTCTTATCAGGCTTATCTACAACGCGATTGCGACGATACGTTATTTATTAGATTAGGTACAACCATTTACAGTTTAAGATTACTTTAGGTATGAGCACATAATACATCCTATCTCAACTTACCCTGTTACTAAGCAAATACCTAATATCTATAGTAAAAATACATGAATTGTTTGAATATCACACAATTCTGTTTAGTGTATATGTATTTGCTTAGAGCTTTAAATCAAGCGGAGTGGCCATTGCCAGGCGTTCCCCTCTGCCGAAAATGTATGACCTGTGGTCATACTCATTGTATGAACTGACGTTTATTTGACGTGGCTATTTTGACGTTTCGCATACATTTGACTTTCCCCTCCCCCGCAAAAAATGTCAGACTTTTTCTGATAGAAATGAGAGCGCGTCTCGCATCCGGTTGGTTTAATAATCAAAGTGTATTTGTATGAGCATAGAGTAACATATATAGTAGAGCAAGACAGCCTAAGAACTATTTGAAGCTCAAGTCAATCGCGCCATCTATGTGAAAGCGACCTAAAGATCTCCAAAATGTAAGAGGAAACGTCACCTGCACTGCTACTCCACCTAGTAGCTACTAGTGTACTACTAGTACGCTATTCGTTCGTTCGGTGGAGTAGCAGTGCAGGTGACATTTCCTCTTACATTTTGGGTATCTATACTATCTATCTTTAGGTGGCTTTCACGCAGATGGCGCGATTGACTTGCGCTTCACATAATTCTTAGGCTGTCCTGCTCTACTGAGGGTAATAGGTCGTATTAGTACGCCTCTATTTTCAAGGCGATAAAGTGCATGTTCAGTTATTTTTTGGTTAAAAATAAAAGTTCCGTAATTAATAGCTCTGAAAGTACAAAAAAGGTCGATCCAACTTTTGAACCGTGAGTCCAAAATTTTTTAAATATATCTTGGAAGTGAGGCCTGATAAATACTTTCTTAAATTTTACTGATGCTAGGAGTTTTTAGTTGATATTTGTACGTAACCCTACAGGACAGAAGAGTTAATAGTTTTCAACTTCTCACAGACTCACAGCAAAGATCACCTGCACAGCTACTCCACCTAGTAACAAATAGCGTACTAGTAGTAGTACACTAGTAGCTACTAGGTGGAGTAGCTGTGCAGGTGACATTTGTCTTACATATTCGGTATCTTTAGGGGGCTTTGACATAGATGGCGCAATCGACATGAGCTTCAAAAAGTTCTTAGGCTGTGGTCGTCTATATATCTATAGTCTCTGATAAAACTATGAAATTATGTTTTAAAAATAACAGCGATAGGAATTTAAAATCATGACTACGAGTATTTAAACTATTAATTTCATGCGAAAAAATTAGTGGTAAACTTTTGTGTGCGATTATTTTCGAGCTTAAACTTTTTGAATTCTGGCTCTCGAAAGTCAAAAATTGGCCCTCTGGACACGACTTTATTTGATTTGAACACCTCACTCGCTTAGCTACTTCTGCTGCCGACTGTACTTGGACTCATTGCAATAGTTTAATGAATACGTTACAGATATATTTAAGCCTATTAGATGTTATTGTTTGAACCCAGCAGGTGGCGCTGTTAGGTATATTTTTTATTCGGCTTTTTATGAAGTTCAATTCTAATTAAGTAATATACTTAAGTACACATAAACTTTGTCAATAAATCGTAGCCGTTAGTTTGTAAAAATCTACTAACAAGATTATAATTAGATAGAAATCCATTATTAACGATTCCCCGATGACAACTCAAGACTTTACAAATTAACCGTAACGTCATTAAGTCATAAGCACCAGCTGCGTTAATAGTACCTAAAAAAAATTAATAGTTTAACAATATTTATATTTCGCAGCATAAATATACATAAACATAATAAGTATACCTCCTGCCTGCGAGACTGTCGAGATCCGAGACGTTGACACGACGAATCTACTTTAAGCCTTATATGGAATCGTAAAGAGTCTTGTTTGCATTGTTAATGTTACTAGCATTTCACTATCGATAATTCTATCTCTGTCTGATGTTGGAGGCGTGATTCGCCATTTTGAGTAGAATGACGCAGCGTAACTGTGAAATGTATACCTGTCCTGTTCTAGCTTGCCGGCAACCTTTGACCTAAAGAATCGATTTAAGTGAATGCGGTCGGTGCCGTTTGTGAGTCGATTAATTAGCCAAAGTAGCAAGACTGAATAACTAATCGCGATACTGCCATTCAGATTGCGTTATGTCCGATGATTTCCACGATTTCCGCAATTTATGAGACTATTCGTTAGAGGCTCGTTTGTTTTAACCGTCTCGGACATTTACTGCACTTCACAATCAAACGCAGGGCCATGAAAATCAGAGTCGGTTACTTGCCTACCCCCATCCCATGGGTCCATAGGTAAATCACGATGCAATAATATATTGTAAGTATCATATCATATATATATATGTGATATTATTGCATAACCGGTCAAGATCATGCCCGGTCATGCTCAGAGTAGGGTTCCGTATAGCTGCAGTTGCCTGTGACTGTCACGATAGGCAAAGTCAAGAAAAAGTGGCTAAACATAAGTGCTAAGATACTAAAAGTAAGGAGTTATGATTATTAGCTTTATGCAATATCTTAAAAACGATTTAACCAGTAATATTAAGAAAAAAGATTTTTTACCGTTGGGGAAGGGTTGAAATGGAGAGGAAATAAATGACAGTCACTTTTCTAACATAATTTTATTTTCTATATGTAAGTACCCTTCAAAATACCAAAACTTTACTATTTATATGTGTAGTTGGTACGTCGTTATCTCTTTTTTTTGTCATTAGTACATAACGTAATAAGAAAATTTTAACAATAATTACAACTGACACCACCACAAAACGTTGCGTACGGGCTCAATGACAGCACAAAGGTTTATATTCTGCAGTAATGTTTATAAATAGTTCGTTGTATATTCTGGATAACTTAACAAGAAGAAAATATTACCCATTGTCGATTCGACGAACATTGACTATTATCTTTCCGATGACAAATGAGCTCAAAACTCTGTGCACATAGCATTAAGCAACTCCGAACTCAGTTTACAAGGCACTTTGCTCTTACATATTGTGCATTGCCGTGGCAACGAGCCTTGTAAAGTTATAGAACGAAGTCACTGCGCAGTGTATCTAGACACGTTGTCCGTACGATTAAGCTTGTGTCGTCAGGGTATAAGAGTAAGCCGATTTAGATCGGAACAGATAGAAGGCGCGTGATGCTAATTCTAAATTTAAATTTGTGTTCGTTTGGGTACGTACACTGCACACAATCAGAATTCCATAAGAATGGAATCTCTACGCTGACAATGTGCATTGTCATTTGACAGGTGACGTATGAGAGGGTTATCAAAACATCGAGGTGACGATTTAGTTAAGATCCAGACTCTTTAGCATATAAGGTACCTTGCAATGAAATACTGATATTTATTTAGTACACATAGGGTATATATAATGGTATCGTAAGGCAGAGTAGGTATATCATATAAAAAAATATTCAATATAACAGAACATACTTACACCAAATTCGATATTAGTTTTAAAAACCATCGAATTTGGTGAATTACAACAAAACTACGCACACATAACGAATACCGGGATTCGATAGAAAGCTAGAGGCGTCGCGTCGCGTCGCGTCGTATCGGTCACCTCACATCGGGTTCAAGGCGTGATACAAATACATGGTAAGGTCCACCGTAATAAATCTTACAGCATTTATCAGGCGTTCCCCTCTGCCGAAAATATATGACCAGTGGTCATACCTATTGTATTAGACTGACTTTTATCTGACGTGGCTATTTTGACGTTACGCATACATTTGACGTTGCCCACCCTAACCGCCCTATAACTAATTTACTATCATTTTAAATAAAACAAGTATCACCCAAAAATATTTTTGGTACACAGTTTTATTGCTGACCGTACCTAGCAGCATTGTCATGTAAACTACGGAAGTTTACCAAATTTCAGCTCAATCACATACAAGATTTAATTGATGCATATAATTACATAAACAAATATTAGTCCCGTCACCACCTATCGGAGGTTTCGATTTTAGCGATTTCTGGTGTTAAATATGACTGGGCTATATACGGGGTCAACCTGTATATAAAACTGTAAAAATATATTTTTATTTTATTTTATCGAAATTTATTAAGCCCGCAGGGCATCTTGTGGCGAGCTGTCTGGAACTGACGACCCCGCGGACTCGTGTGCTCCAGAGAGTCGGTCAGGGTCTTCGTCTCTTAGTCGCAGTGGACCCCAAGGGGACTCGCAGGACTCTCGGCTCTGGCTTGCCTTAATTGGCCATCCAGAGAAGGGGCGTCAGAGCCATATGCTCGCAGGGTGGTAGTGAAACACGCAGAAGTCGCGACTTGGTACAGTGCCTGGGTGGAGTACAGTCACTGGCAGAAAGCGGTGCACACCTCTCCACACTCTGAGCCGTTCACACCGATGTTGCTCCTGGCCTTCTTTGCGACGGCAGTTTCAGGGCACATCTAGTCGGCAGTGAGTCCCCGCAAGCCTCGATAACGCGTGCCTACATTGTTATATATGGCAGGTATCCGGAGCTCTTTTTAATTAATAGCCCTATCTTTCGAACCAATCCCACTTCAACATCATAGCCCAGAACTCTTTCCATTTATTTGCAATAGCTCTAACACCTGCTGGGACGGGACCGATGCACGGGTATCTATTGATGTGTCCAAGAATGGGTTCTAGTAAATGTAATTACACTAATTACAAAGCAAATATCTAAAAAGCCTCTGCGCGTTGGATCTGTATACGCACGCTAAGCCAACCAAAAGACCGGGATGTAAGGCCTGGGATTCTCAAAGGAGATACAAATAATAATAAAAGTATTTTATTTCATGCAAATAAGAATAGCTTTTAAATTATATAGCAAGTTACATGCAAATATTTAAAATTTATATACCTTAGCAAGTCCAAAAAAATCAGAAATACTCATGTAAATAACGCATTTTTATGTAGGTATACGATAATGATACGAGTATATCAAACCTATATTGCAAAACTCTTTTTGATGGATTTTAGGGAGACCCCATCAAAAATTTGATGCACTCCCCGTTTTAAAACAATCTTAGAGCCAAAAGGACCAACTCTGCAAAAGGGAATTCCATCAGTCGGACTACGACAAAGTACCTTTGTCAAGCATGAAATAAATTAACCTAATCTAATCGACTAATCATAAATGAAAAACACCAAGGTGGCAGACGCTGGACTTCAACCAGAGTTAGCTCCGAAAGGCGATGTGATCCGCTCCGCATAAAGAGTACTACTATGAGTAACAGTAAAGGTACCTATAATGTGCAATGTACCTATAATGTGCTCGATATACCCAAAGGTTGTCCATTTGGGACGTCAACTTACTTGAATTTCCTTTTTTCTTATTGTATTCGTTTTGCAATCCCAACTGTTTCATATCTTTGTGTCTGCGGAGTCTGTCCTCCAGTGATACCTAATACTCGTGTCTCCTGTAGTGCAGAAGCTTTAAATAGGTACCTTCTACCTAAGGGACTCGTAAAGACCACACAGGTTTTTTGCGCACGCGGTGTAATAAGTGAAATTATCTGGGCACATCGATTGTGGTCAGACCGCATAGAAAGTAGCGCGCCGGCTCGCCGCGGGCGACGCGGTCCGAGCCCGCGGCCCCGAAGCGCGACTCTCCTGTGCGCCTAATGAATAACTGCTTACTATATATATATATAACTACATATACATTATATTGTAGCTACATAAACAACGATTATTTAATAACATTACCGTATTTTATTTATTTATTAGTAATCAGTTCTCAAAAGTCGCGGATCGTGGTTTAACTTGCAAACGAGTTGACTAATATAACAAGACCCTTATGAAGATCGCCTTGTCTCAAATATATATTTATCGCTGCTACAAACCCAACAAATTTCATACAGATAAGAAAAAAACGCTACTAAAGTTATGGCGGAACAACCATTAAAAATCTTAAAGCCATCAAAATGATGTTCCCGAAGTTGTCTGTAAGGTCTTAACTTCAATACGTTCCGCTCGTTCAGTAACGTACAAACAAGCGTAAAAACTTTAGTGTTCTTTTCTTGTATGTTGTTAATTATAATAGTTATCTTATCAAAACCTATACGCTATTGTTTGTAACCCATCTTTATGACATCGTATTAATCTGGTAAAACAGTAAATTGTGGCACGAGTTCGTATTATGGCGAATTGAAAGCAGCACAGCGTACAGGACAGGTGGCGCGCTGCCCGGAGGCAAGAGGCGGGGGGCCCGGGGCGCGTCTTCGCCGGTAGACAAAACACCTACTTATCTAGACCTAGCCTATATTTATAAGCCTAAATATGCAATACGTATCCTGATATTGTTGAAACATAACGATATCATTGAAATACATTACTTTTTATATTAGACTAAATAAACCAACTTAACACGAAAGAAAAAGAAACTTACGGTAAGTAGGGTAGTCAGTAATTTATATTTTCCTTGACAAAATTAATAATTTATATTGTCGGTCAAAATTTGTATTCTAACAGAATTCGTTTTGTTATCAACAAAACTAGAAAAGCAACTTGTCTGTATATCTAAGCATGAATGGAAATATCTTTGCACATATGACTCATCCATGCTCAAAATTTATTCACGAGATGGACTGGAAATTTTAGCACGAGCCAGCCGTTATTAGTAGGTAACCGTCATCATTGTAGAAATTTAAAGTAATAATCATTATTTAGAGTCGTAGGTAAACGATAGGCGTCCAATCGGTGTATAGGTATATGCTCTACAATATGGAAGTTTTATTAGAGCTTCCAGGGGAATTAGCTTTATATTAGATGAATACCTACATTCATATACCTAAATATAAATATGTACACTGGCCACTGTTGTTAAGCATGAGTGGATCATAATTTGGAAGCAGCTACGCTTCTGAACTGTCTGGCTGATCAAAGTAAACCAGTCCGTTTATCGACATAACTGCTTTATCTCCCGATCAATCTCGCCACCTGTTCAGTTCAGTCGTAAATCTTCATTATTGTCCGTTTTTTACCATTTTACTGTTACACAGACCACTCATATCGTCATATTGTGGCATTCGCGGCTCTATGAACCGGACGTTTACGGCTGTTTCGGGTGTTCCACACGCTTGACTTTTCACCAGGGTGACTTATTACGAATTGCCTACTGAACCCCAAATTACCTAAGTAAGTATGTACCGCCATTATGAACTAAGTAGTTTGAACAACTTTTATTAGTGAAGTTTGTATACATGTTATACTTACCTACTTATATTCCAGTATCTAGTCGAAATTAAATACTTTAGTCGTCTTTAATTTGCTTTTAATAAATAAAATAATTGAAAACACATACATTCTTATACAATACATGTTATTTATATATGTACACAATAAATACTCGTAGGGCAGATGCCCCGGTTTTGGCCACTGTGCCAGTTTTGGCCATTTTCAACTTTATTAAGCCATAGACAAATGTACAAGTCTGTGGTTTATACGTGATATAAGAGTACATTATGGCAGTACAGATGGCACTGTCATCTTTCATGTTTCAGTTGCCACTCAGTTGTTAGGAGACATGAAAGAAAGTGGCCAAAACTGGCTCCTAGGCCCCTTTTTGACATTTAATTCATAAAAAAAATGAAGATCTAATGTCAGAATATTTACGGCGGAGATTTATATAAAAAAAGTAATATACTTTTAATCAATCCGTACATAAAGAATGTCATAATTCCTTATTGACTCAAAATGACGGACATCTGAATGGACAAACTCTCCTTAAAGTGGCCAAAACCGGGGCATCTGCCCTACAATACCTATTTCGTAGGTATATTGCTTCCTTTATGTTCAGTATTTCCCTTCATTTTAGCCTCGTAAAGTTGAGTTGGGATTATATTTCAGTCACTTAAAATATAACATATATTGCAAAATGCACCTAACACCTAATATACGAATATTGGAATCGCTTGAACCAACGCACTCGTAGAAATGGTATCAGCTGCATTCCGCCGCGGCGCGGTGCGTGATTACTGTCCCACTGGTTTAAATCAGGCATTAACTAATAGTCAGATCTCCAGTTTTCTCGTACAAGTGATTAGTTCTCAAGCTATCTACTGCACAAAACATCAAGTTGCTTCCATCAAACTGACTATATGGTAAGACAGAGTCGGTACGTCATTAAATGTGACCGAAAAGGATTTACTTGGGTCTTAATAAGGAAAGGTTTGACCAACAGCGGTACAAGTACTACCGGTGACGTTTGTGCTACTGGTACCCACATTATTACTGTGTTGTTGCCCTCGTCACGACGAGAAAAGTGTTATTAACTTGTTATCATGTTGCAAGCCGACACACGAAACTGACTACGTTAATTAAAAAGTAGATAAGTTAGACATTAACGATTCTCGCATTCAAAAACAAACGTACCAGAAACATATTTCACTTTACTTAAGTGCTCGCAATTATTTCAACAAAGAAATATTTAAAAACGGCTTATCATCTAATGAGTTATACAATAGTATAACTTTGTACAATTATTAGCTTTTTAATATTGTTATTATCTACATAATTAATTTTGATGCTTATAAGTACCTAATAGATGCAGTAGCAAATGTTTTTCAGAATTACTCGTCTGAGTTTGACTTCAAGGTATAACTTATGGTTAGCTTAAGTGGCCTGGCCACTTAATGCGTTTACATGGGTAGATTGTTATAGGTACAGTTTTACTGGCCTGCAAGCAATATCAATATTTTTGAGTGAAAAACACCTATCCTCTAGAATAACATGCATTGTCACTAACGAATGTCCGTAGGTATGTAAACAACAAACATAAGGTTTAGGTTATTGTTGATAACCGTAGCTTAATTCCAATTACGTCAAATGTAGATAATGTCGATAGGAATAAACTGTACCTAATACCCGCTCATCAGTAGGAGCGATGTCAAGTGCAAGGTGCCGCCGCAAGGCCCGCGCCCGCGCCGGTGCCGCGCCGCGCCGCGTGGGCGGGCTGCCGATTCCCATGTCCCGCGCGCGAACCGACAGTTATGTCAATATGCGACTTACCACTTACATATTAATGTTATCCTCATTTAAACACAAAACAGGACTGTTTTAAAGTTATCTAAATATAAGAGGTACATACAATTCCTTGTAAAAAATATTGAATAATAAATATAAAACTCTTTACAGCTGGTGTGTCCTTTTAAAAACTTTCTCACTGTTATGAAAAGCATAACTTTAATAATGTTTAAATAGTAAGGCTTTGAAACTTTGAACTGTACACAACTTACGATAGGTTTAGCAAAATCTGTAGATAGGTAGATTGGGTACTCCTGAAGTACCTTCTAAGGCTTCTAGAGCTCGGTAAACATGTTTTCTAATCAATGTATTCATCCTTACTGGACTTATTATGTAAACAAACGTATGGCAATCTAGTTATCGTATTCGTAGATTATTCGTTCGTTACTTCGATTATTACGGTAAAATTTTATTAGAAATTATATTTTTCAGTGGTTACTTGGTTGAATTAAATACTTTTACCTATACTTACCTAAGCAAAGTATGATAATGTATTTGGGAAGTGTTTTGTTTACATGATGGCCAAGTAAGGATAAATACACTGTATGCGTATTGTGACATCTATAATGCATGTTAATTTGTGCTATTCCAGTTTCTGACAACAACGCTAAATTTATGTGAATTGTGAATCATCGATCTGTTGAAAATCAGATATTTAAATGAAACGTCGATCTCTCATCGGACTGACTATCATTTTTAAACATAATTAAAAGGCGTACTTACAAAACTATTGTCGCCATTTATATAAAAGATTATACGGAAATGGTGTTCTTAGTTTGATTATCACCTGCGGCAATTTAGCTCAGCTCACAAATGGTCGAACGAAAAAGCGGGCTGCGGAATAGAAAATACCGCAGTCCGTTAACTCACATGGTGACATCATCACAAAGCCATCTTAATTTCTGAACCCGATGTTAGACGCATAAGTATACCTATAAAATACAATGCGTATTATCATAAAACCACCATTACGAACCTAAACATACATGTACAAGTTCGCCGGGTCCTATAACTAGTGTAATTAAAGCGAGAAGATTCATTGCTCGCAAGCGCGATGAGTTCTGCTATACTAGTGGCTGACAAATATTCTCCAAATGTTTTTCAAAGTTAAATAATTGCTAAAATTTAACATCACATCGATACTCTACAGTGACAGACAAAAGGGTTTTACATATGAACATGTCAATCCGCTTGCGGAAGGCGGCTATGAAGCCTCCGAATTTAGAAGCTCGGAGCGTATTTATGATCTGATGCTAATGGGGTATCAATAGCAAATGTTCCGTTACAATACGGACAACGATTCTATTGCTTTCAACTTCGATGGATCAAGAATGTAATAAGATATAACTGGTTACAATAGGGCAGTTAACATTTTTTTGGTGTTTTAAACTCTTCGAACACGATAATTGTAATTCTCTGTGGTGCATGTAACTTTTTTTATTTGAAAGTACGGTTGAACGTGTATGCTTGTTGCGTTTGAATCTTTCCTATAGAGGTAAGGTCCAAAGAAATAAATTCTATTTTTACGCCCTAGTTTTCCAGCCTCGTTTACTTTTTCAGTACTTGATGTATGAAAATATTGAAAATATGCTCCCAAGTCGTCAACTTTTACTGCAGTATAAGGATGGGTTGCACCACGCACAATTAACGGACTCATCAACGTTAAATATGGCGACGGAACAGTCATCCCGTAGATAACTGTCAAACTTTTCATACACGATTTTTTTACGATGACGTTAACAGACGGTTTGTTGCAACCGGCCCTAAGAGGTCATTTTTGTTTTTTTTTTAATCTTTATTTAACGAGCTTAGTCTAAAAGACAATGTCGCTCAATAATATATTTCAAATATAACATTACCAACAAGATACTAAGATGCTAAACTATTACTTCCGTCTTCGGATACCAACTAGCACCATGCTATACAGAGCTCTAGCTTCTCTCGATTGAGGGAATGCCAAAATCCTGTTACAGCCGTCCAGTTCCTTAATATTAATACCTTGAGACAAAAGTTCACTTCTCTTATCCTCGTTGCGGACGCACTCCACCATAATATGATAAGCATCCTCCAATTTACCACATTTTGTACATTCTGGCGTCGATGCTTACTTATAGATCTGATTAAATCGGTTAAGTTACACTGGTTAAAATGATAGGCCGGCAAACAAATGCGATGTGATTCAATAGCAGCTATTTATCACTCACACTACGTTCGCGCGTTTTCAACTCGTCTTCAAAGTATTAAGACACCTTTAAATCTTAACTTGGTGTGTAACCTTACTGTTTAATCCTCTATGCACCCGGCGCGACACTAAAATTAAGTATAATTAATGCTTAGCCTCAGTGTAGTAAGTAGGTACTAGCCTAACCACTTAGGCAAATTCTATTAAGTACTCATTAAATTTTTATTCGTAAAAACTACTTTTAAACAGGGAAAACTATTTAATTTAAAATTACTTACGAAGGTAGAGAAGAAAACAAGTCGTCATTATTTTTTGCTATTAAATCGAGAACGAGAGTCTAAATACTCGTAGGATAGAGTAGTACTTGTATAGTAGAGCAGCACAGCCTAAATAAGAACTTTTTGAAGCTCAAGTCAATCGCGCCATCTGCGTGAAAGCGACCTAAAGATAGGTACTCAAAATGTAAGAGGAACTGTCACCTGCACTGCTTCTCCATCTAGTAACGAATAGCGTACTAGTAGTACATTAGTACTAGATGGTGTAGCAGTATATAAGTTACTCTATGCTTGTAGCAACCCCATCGTCAAGCCAAGGGATTTTATGACGCTTAAATGATGATTCCAAAATATATTACAGCATTTATTTTACAGTATTTAGTTATGCCTTACGTAGGTAAGTAATCGAAAACTTAAAAAATAATCCAAATTAGGAAATAATTATTTGACATCAATTTAACTATGAATTAGGGCTTCCAAATACCGGACCTTCTGTGATGCCGGTATTAATACCGAAATTGATTTCTCCAAGACCGGGATCCCGGGATCCCGGGATTTTTGGGGAAAAAAATTGAAATGTATGAAAACATGAAAAAAATGCCTTGTTTCATCAAATCCGTATTTATTGCGCAAACATATTACGTGTGTAGTTTGCAACTCCATAGTAGAGAGAAAAGTGGCGATTAGACAAGTCATATTTTTCAAAAAATCCATGTCGAGAAGCAAATCATATTACTTTTAGGTAACCAGACTATTTGCCCTATTGAGACCCTGTTGTGTCCGAATTGCCGGTTGCCTTCAAATAATATATGACCGAAAGTGAGATATTCATGATGGCGGGCGGCGGCAAGATAAAACGGCGATTCATAAATTTATTGTGGCGAATGTTAATCCCACGCAGACGAAGTCGCAGGAAAAAGCTAACAAGTCAATATGTTTATTGTCTTGTTAGCTTGTTCTTAGCTCTATCTTATAACCCTCAATATCTCATTAAACATTGATCCCAGCAAAAAAAGGTATATAACCTTTTTTATAGAGAATTTTATGTGAATTACTAAAGTAGTAGAACATTTGTTGGTAGAGGCCACTGTTTACGGATATTTAAGAAAACCTAAAAAATGGGACGTTTTTTGCCGCCGTCTTGAATACCTCACTTCCAGTCATATGTATTGAAGGAAACCGGCAATTCGGATACAATACAACAGGGTCTCAATAGGGTAAATAGTTTAGTTCTTCTTCATCCTAGCGTTTATCCCGGTTTGGGGTCCGCTTGACAACCTAATCCCATGAATTGGCGTAGACACTAGTTTTTACGAAAGCGACTGCCATCTGACCTTCCAACCCAGAGGGGAAACTAGGCCTTTTTGGGATTAGATCCGGTTTCCTTACGATGTTTTCCTTCACCGAAAAGCGACTGGTAAATATCAAATGATATTCCGTACATAAGTTCCGAAAAACTCAGTGGTACGAGCCGGGGTTTGAACCCGAGACCTCCGGATTGAAAGTCGGACGTTTTACCGCAAGGCTACCAGCGCTCTAGGGTAAATAGTTTAGTTACCTAAAAGTAATATGGATTGCTTCTCGACATGGATTTTTTGAAAAATAAGGACTGGTGTATATGGCATAACTTTAGGTAGCTCACAATTTTATGAACAAGTTGCAACCTGCACTGGTGCCGTGGCCAAGCCAATTGCTTGCTCGAATTAGCTTAACATTTTTGACAAAATATCCGGCAACCATATGTAAAAACATGTCTAAGACGTGTGATTTACGTAACCAACAGCCGGCGCGGTAGGTGGCGCCAGTGGCGCCAGTGCAGGGCAGAGAAAGAAATCATCAGAATAGTTAAACTAGAGAGAGAAACAGACGTAAAACAGCCGCGCACATTAGCCGCTATTGCCAGTATGCTGCGCAGCGATGCCTAATTTAAATATTTGGATGGGTAGTTTATGTTTGTTACACATATTTTGACAGTTTAACTAGTTTATAAAAATACCGGGATCCCGGTATTGAATCAGAAAATACCGGGATTGAAAAACGTCCTTAAAAAGCCAGTATCCCGGGATCCCGGAATCCCGGGATCCCGGGATTGGAAGCCCTACTATGAATCACTATTCAGATAGATGCTCTTGATTACTCGTGATGAAGCGATTTACAATAAAGTGACAGACAGGCGAACATGCACGCCGTGTTTCTACTGACGCGTTTTAATTTTATGTAAATTATATCTATGTGTCCTATTGTAAGAACGACTATTGTTTAGATTAAGATGAATGGGAGGCCGAATCATATATTCTCACTGTAAGCTCATTCTTATATTAAGTAAGACAAGTTACCCAAAACTTAGAGTAAATATGACCGCCTACGGCAACAAAGAATTAGATCAAGAGTAGGCCGTAGGCAACCCTAACTCATCGAGTAGCAGAATTTGACTTATGTAGGGCACGGTAGGTAGGTACGGTAAAAAGTTATGTATTTTACTTTTATTACTTGGTAGTCTAAGCTAAACTTGGAGCTATTTGTACAATTTGTAATTTTCTATACAAAAAAGTGCCGTTTTTTTTTGCGGGGGAAGGGAACGTCAAATGTATGCGTAACGTCAAAATACCCACGTCACATGAACGTCAGTCCATACAATATACATGGACGACTGGTCATATATTTTCGGTAGAGAGAAACGCCTGTCAATGGCCGCTCCGGTTGGTTAAATGTTCTAAGTTCGTGATACTACATTATTCAAAATAATTAACCTAGTAAACGAAAAAACTTGTGCCATTCGAAAGAACTCACCAAAGAAAAAAATCTAACATGTCAGAATTGCTTGTGGCTACCCCCATTATTTCGGAATATTTACAAATCTTGCTGACAGACTGCACAATTTTTTTTAAATTTTAGCTATGGAATCTTAAAAATATATTTATATCGAAATTAATACTATTTGCAAATAAACATTAGTACCTACCCTTTCTCTTATTTAGTAACGATCTATAATCTAGTATTTCATCAAGTCATCATGCTAATGTATAGTTTGTTTTATATAAGAATATTTGTTATATAAAACTCTGAAACTCGGACATCGCAAGAAATGTAACTATACATGTAAGTCTGTTCAACAGACTTACATGTATAGTACGGTAGTTGTGCTAGAACAGACTCTGTTCTAGCACAACTACCGTCAACAATGAACATTTTAATCTTGTTCGACTGAGTTAAACATTTACCAGGTGGGCGAATGTTTCTCTTGTTTAATTTAGACCTTATCATATTTCAACTTCCTTTCATGAAATCCAAAAAATGCGCAATCCTTACTAATGACGGAATCGTGAGTGGTATACCTACTCTGTGGCGATAGGATCGTGAGTGACGATATTTCCGGCAGCGCGTGGGCGGTGCGGTGCGCCTTCGTTTCCCGGTCTTAAACGGTTTGAAAGATAACTTCGCACACTCTCAACCACCTCACTTCCTCTTGACATGGGGTCATAATCTTTCATCTATAAACATGACGCTTTGCGTTGACATTAGAATTTAAACCTAATGCCGCACTAAAATGAGCACATTTTTGTGTTTCATTAATCATGTTTAAGGCTTTTGGGCATAATTCAAAGAGGCACCATTCATTGAGAGAAGTAACGGGCAAATAGTATGCTCGCGTCTCGACGACACCGTTCAAGCGGCCGAGTACAATCGAACACTTAAGTCATAATCGACACTAATAAAAAAATTACGGCTACACCACCTACATTTAAAATTTTAAACTTTATAGATATGAAAACATGTAGATAACAGGCAAAAGCATAATATCACTACATAATATTTTTATCCTAGTAAAATTTTGGCGTTTCTATACAGAACTTACTTATTAAGTAACACTTTTTTCTTTAATTTAAGCCTCAGCCGTACATGCGATGAAATCTCTCCTTTTACCCCACGCCCCCTCCCCTCCCCCTATTTAATCAAATTAAATAATTACTCACTTTACCTTTGGTTCTTATCCATTTATCATATCAGAGTTCCGTAGCAAACTACTCTACTACTACCCATTTACCCAAGTATCTATTAATCAGTCAACTGTAAAAAATACGTAAATAGTATGTTTAATTTAAAATACGTACAAAGACATAGTTAGGGGGGATTTTATTCATACATTTTTCGTTACTTCCATTCTGTTACGTTATAATAACGGAATGTTAAATCAATCTTTTTTTCTTGTGTCATGATTGCAAGAGCTCGAGATTCAAATACAAATTTAATAAAAAGGTTATGTAACCTAAAAGGTTGTGTAGGTAAAAGATGTAAAGGTTGTGTAGGTTGCTGGTAACTTTAAATAAAATGGCTCACAAATATGTACCACTATTGCAATTTCTTTCGTCCTGGATTTATCACCGCAAACCAATTTAGTAATAAAAATCTGCCAAAAAAGGCAAGGTATACTTACTACTTAAGCTAGTGATAGTACCAAAAAGTGTATGTGTATGAGAGCCCGTATAGTAGTATTGTATCTGTATGTGTGTTCAAAATAACTTGTTTGGCTGTCAATGTCCGTGTCAATCTGCGTATACACACAACACGTGTGTGCGAGGCGCGTGCGCCGCATTCCAGCGCGTACTCATTCATACTCGTATATATACACGCACGCATAAGTGACGGTCTTTTTGTTTTAAGATTTTTCTGTGTTAGGACAATTGCACTAAAATTTTAATCACTTTCTTTGAGGCACAGATTACGTAAACGGGGTTTACATGGGTGACTCGTATTATCGTAGTTTTTTATTTTTATTTACGTATATTTAGAGATGAGTGTGGATATGGAGAAGAATGGTAGGAGTAAGCTAGAAAGAGAATAACGAACGAAGAAGTGCTGAATTTGGTACAGGAGAACAGGCGGTTTAGCATAATATACTTTGTCGCGCGCGACTGCATACTCGTACCTACTTCGAATCGCGCCTGAAGTATGGAAAGTCGCGCGACAAAGTAGTCATGCTAGACGTACAGATGTCTGCTAAAAAGGATTGAAAACAGAAGATACGTCATGAAGATTACATGAGTAATCTTAAACAAAAAATAACCGACTTAACTTAGACTCTACATTTCCAAAAGCAAATGCTCGAGCTAACGTAAAAAATAGTTAAATCGCTATAGATGTGCCTATAATATTTGAAGAGTTCCCTCGATTTCTCCAAGATTACATCATCATATCCTGACCTGGTGACAATAGGACCAAATGTGAAGTTTCCAAATCGGTCCAGCCGTCTTCGAATAATCGGTGAACATAAATAAAAAAAACAAAGGTCCCGACGAATTGAAAACCTCCTCCTTCGAAATAGTGAAATCGGTTGAAGACTATTATTGAAGCGAGAAGAAGCAAAACGAAGAGACGGAGGAAGAACAACACGAGCGTTTCTAGATCAAGCCAAAGAAAAAGCCAATGTCAAGAAGAATGGCGATTACTCCACCGACAAGAGCCAGGCTCTTAGAATTACGATGGTTTATATTTTCTTTAGATTAACTCGTGTGATCGTGTTTTTTTTACATACCACGACGGAGGCAAACAAGCATACGGCCCGCCTCATGGTAAGCAGCAACTCCAGAGGTTGGTCGCGTTGACGACCCTATTCAAAATATCCTCCATTTTGAAAAGGGTCATTGTGTTAACGGCTAAAGGAACAAGAGGGTCCCTCGTCGTCAACACGCTGGGTCCTCTTGGAGCTCTTTACGCACCAACAGGAACACAACACCATGAGTACAGGGTCTACTTATTACTTCATGTACTTTATACACGCTGTAGTCCTGCACCACACTAACGTCTTCTGTTTAGACCAATGGTTGAACCACCACCATTTGCAGTTGACCACCATTTGTACTTTTTGCAGTTCCGTAGCCAAAATGGCCAAAACGGAACCCTTATAGTTTCGTTATGTCCGTCTGTCCGTCCGGTCGTCCGTTCGTATGCCATAGCCATTTTACTCGGATACTATAAGACTTATTTTGTATGCCGCTTTTGTATACTCCATACATGTTGCACATTAATCGATAGGCATTTAAAAACAACATTGTGAACCGAGAAACACAAAAAGATAAACCACCCCGAAAAGTCAAAAAAGTTGTGTGTCTTTATATGAGAGGGATTAATCAAGGGGTTATGGAGCTAGAAAGCGTGGAACGAATATTCATAAGGGTCTTGTTATATTAGTCAACTCGTTTGCAATTAATTCGCGAGTTCTCAGTTCGAACCGGACTACTAAATCTATTTATTTATTCTTCAATTTAGGCATTAATATAATGCACCTATGAACGTCAAAATACTAGTTGAATAAATGAAAAAATTATATATGTATGTACAAGGGTACTCCACTCTGAACTCGTGCATCTTAACTATTATACTTAACGAAATGAAACACAAATGTGTTTGCTTGTTTGTCTATCTTATAGTTTTCTCTCATTTGCTCAAAGGTTAACTGGAAGAGATACACCTTACAGGGATAAGTTCGCCTTTGTACTTTGTTTTCTCTTTTATCATGTTTTATTGTAACTTTTTTTATGTACAATAAAGTGTTTACATACATACATACATACAAATATCCAAATTTGTATTTATCCACTCATTTGCTTCGTGTAGCTAGATCTACCAACTTTGTGCACCCCTAAATTGCTTCTGGTAGCCACAGCTACCCAGCGGTGTTCGTGCGGTTTTTGATTTTTAATCTCTAAATGGCTGCTCAGATATGGTGTAAATTGTTATTAAAACACAGACTACCAACATAACATTTATAGAAAAGATTCTCCACAAAACGCCAAGACACCAAATAAACACACTAAACATGATAGAGAAAAACAGTTAGTAGGGAAGTTAGGTGGTAATACATAGCTGGGTAAATTATTCACGAGCGCATTCATTTTTCACCATTTTCCCGAGTCGGCCCAATCAGTGCGATGGGCGGGCGCGCTCGATACTTGCGCGCGCATTGTGACCGCTCCAGTATTTAGCTCACAAGGCTAGCTATTTCTCCCACTGTCAAGAGGCAAAACCTAGATACATTAGCATGCTTGAACATTTAATATAATTTTGTTTAAATCTCTTTGGCTTAGCTATAGCTTATTCCGAGGCTGATGTAACCGGGAAGCTCATATACATATAATATAATACATATCCCTGATACAGCCTCGGAATATTACCTAAGGCATAATTAATATATAATTATGTAAAAACCTTGTATTTTTTATAGTTGAGTCCATCAAGCTACGTATTTAAGATTTCGTTCCCTTAATAAGGAGACTAAATATAAAGGTCATTTAAAAGTACGTTTAAGGAAACAAACCCGGTTTTTTTGATACAGAGCGCAGAGAAGGTTATTCGGAAAGGTGAATTAATAATTACCTTTAAGTTATTAATTTATAATAAATGCATATTGCTGATAGTTTTATACATACATACACATACCCAAGATTATATTAATTGATATAAATAAATATCTTAAATAGTACCTATACAAAAATCGTTAAGGTGCTTATGAACTTGTCTCAGAAAACCATTTTTGATAAAGTAAAGATAAACAAATAAAAATAAACCTGTATAAAATGAACCGACCTAAATTGAACTAGTATTTTGTAAGTTATTTAAATAATAAATCATGCCTAATGTACTTAAACTCCTATTAATTTACGATGTTCTTAAAACTCGTACTCGTATGTACGAGTTCGTACCTACTATGAGCTATCATATAAAAATATCAAGCTCTTTCCGTCTAATTATGTAGGCACTACAAGAAGCTGTTAATAATTAACAGCTCTTTAACGCCTTTTGCACATCTCCACGGCGGAATCTACACCACGGAACTGCGCCTACGCCGCACAAATTCGCTCTCGATCAGTTTAAGTTAGCGGCGAAACGTGTCTATTCCGGCGCGGAGATGTACAAAGGCCCTAAACCCAATATCGGAGCCCACAAAAAAAAGGGGTATACAAAATGATATTGGTATGTACAGACATTCATAGACATCCTCGCGCGGTCACTCTTACGAAAGTAAAAGGAGGCGCATTGAATTGGGGCTTTTTTTGATCAAAATTATCGCCTTAAAAAGTCATAATTATATTTTTTCAAAATGTTCAGTCTAACCGTTTAAGACTTGCCGTCGGCTCCCAACTAGGTATTACTAATATGTAACACTGGAGTATAGCCCTAAGCATTTCTGAATAATGCCATATATCGCATATTTAAGTTTTTATTGTACGGACTAGCAGCGGTTTCTGATACCGCATATCATGCCAGCCACGGCAGCAACAGACCAACAGTGAGTGTTTAGTTTTAGCTAAGTACTACGGCATGAATCGAGTTCGATTCACGCAGTTGCAAGCTGCTAACTGCGGTCTAAACTTAAACACTCTACTACTTTCTGCCTAAGACGCTGATGCCGATCTTTTACCTGCCGATCAAAGAACCATTTCTAGCTGCAACATCTGATCAAGGCAGCGACAAAATATTTAGGGTGAAATTTGCAGTGTTTCTCTGCCCTCTCCCAAATACTGCACCAAAGCATCAATAGCTTCTTGAGACATTCTCGCGATGTTCTATTCATTCTAAAGGAGGTACAAGACATTATTATATGTACTTATATCTGAGTTACTTATACGAGTATCACGTAAACTTTGGTAACTGTTGTAACTGAAATGGGCACTGAACTTTTCTCTACTCAAATAAACGGCAGGTTAAATCATTGATTCTAAATGAAGGTTGCTGTCGATATTTAATAAGTACCATAACACATGTAATTTGGAAGGTCTGCATAGTAATTTTTTATTTCCATCAAATCATCAGACTTGATGGTCAATCCATGCAGTCTTATAAACGGGATGACGCTCACGAGTAAAATATACCATTTAATGATTGTAATGAAAGTTTAGAAAATAAAATATATTGAAATTACTTTTAAATCATTATAAAATGTATCATAAATACTTATGTTTCTACTTATTTTCTATTTCTAATTACTATTTCTTACTAACTTACCAAAGATCAACATTAAACCGATCACTAGTGCGAGGCAATTCATTTAATTGACCATATTCCGTCTTGGTGGCGACAAAACACGTGAATGATGGCACTGCCGTGCCGCCGTAAAATTGACGGTTATTGTTCGCCTTATAGCTTACTAATCACTTTTATTACCGGGCTAGAAGGTAACTTAGGTACTCGTTGACTTATTACGTTTATACGAGGATATAGGTACATAGTTATTTATACCTTGGCATTTTATATTGCAAATAACGAAAGTGAGTTGAGTATTAAAGAAAGGGCTTATTCACAGACACCTGATGATGTTGGTGTTAGGAACGGCATCGGCAGCGAAATCCGAGATGTGGTCGACGAGCGTGCCACAATCCATTACCAGCGTGGCGGCGCCGGCGGCGGGGGCACTTCCATTAGCTAATTACCTACTAGTCGCCACCGACCCCTTTCTTGGCCAGATTGTTGCCGAGCTGTCTTTCCTTGCTAATTGATTTTGATAATAATTTAGGCCAGGTATATCCAATACTATTATTTCGCACATCAAAAAAATATCTTACCATTTTACGACCACGTTTATTAAATTAGCATGAATACAAACTTACTTATTGTAATCATTCATTTTGAAGGTAGGTAGGTATACAATTTAGGTAAATTATAAATAATCCGTTTAATTGTTCACATATCAGGTAACTGACGGCCTTTTTAGGGTTCCGTACCAAAATGGTAAAAAATGAACCCTTATGGCGCGAATTTGTCTGTCACAAAGCCAATTTTCTCAGAAATTACTGGACCGATTGAGCTGTTTTTTTTAATTTACATATTTAAGTACGGTGACCCGAAAGGTAGGCATGTAACGCCAATCTTTTATTTTGCTGGAGTCACGGCAGAATAGCTGCCACCACGCGAAACTGCGGTAGCCGAAGAGCAGCTGGAAGAACGCTACTATGGGATGCGGAGGAGAGAACAAATCTTGTAATGATGGTTGTTTATTGTTTTAACAATAGCACCCTACATGTAATACGCAATCTTCATTTGAACAATGTCAAATCACACCCCTCCTTTTCGTCGCGACCGTCAAATTATAAAGTTAAACTCTCCCCTCGAGCCGATGGTCGTCTAATGGGATAATGGCGTCGCGTGCGCCTCACGCGCCGCGCACGGCCGTGCACCTATGCGGTAATTTCATTATAATAAAATGGAGTCAAACGTGTAAACGATGGCCCCGGCCCGTGCCGTGTCAATTCAACCCCTATCAGACTTCATTTAACCTCATTAACTAGAGAGTGACGAAGTGCTTATTTAATCAGCATGTACCTATTCGTTTAGTTGAACGAGTGTAGTTACAACGAATCTGCAAAGAACTTTTCTTTGCATATTTGAGATGATACTTTTTTTTACCAGATTTGGTCATTAAGTCATTACGGTCTTATAGACTGTTTAATCGGTTGACAAAATGTAATGTGGATTCCGGATGTAATAGCGTTAGTTCAACTGTACATTACACAATAAACGAAGTAAGAAATCGTAAAAATGATAAACTGTCATCCCTTAATTTATAAAATGATGAGTTAGAAGCATTACCTAAAAAGTGCTCAGCGGGCACAATAAACATTATGGGCGCATTCATTAATAGCTGACCACTGACAAACGGTGTCTTTGCCCCCCGCGGCTCCTCTTTGCCCTGTTATCCCTATAAAGCCCCTTGGTCTCCCCCTCATCCTCCTGCCCCCTATCTCCCCATCTGCCAGGTGTAAAACTGCCCGGTCACGGAAAGACAGACATGCGATGCGGCTAATATGTTTTTATTATTAAAACTATACGTATTGCTCATCCCCTCGTGTCAGGGGGATGACCCATGAATATGTATGCGGTGATTTGTTTGTAGGCCTTTACATTGTGCCACAGAAATCTATAGGATAATATAAATACGGATACATTTTTATTCGTAAGATATAAGTTGTAGTAGATACTCGTATAAAATGAAGCACTACTTATGAAAGAAGAAAATATCTAAACAGTTTGTTTAGTATTTTTATTTATTTAAACTTTATTGCACACAAGAAAAACTTGGTGTACAAAAGGCGGGCGGATTTTTAATAGGAGAATGTGGTAATATTACCCCAATCCAAAAATTTTGGTCATAGAATTCCATTCAATCCTAGAAGTGACCAACTTGAATAATCATACCACGAAACATGTTGAACAAAATTAATATTACTGAGCCAGTTAAATATAGAGGAAACAAACGTCTTGGCTCGAACGTATTTTCGAAAAGCTAAGCACAGGGACTCACTTGCCTAAAATAAAATGATCTATTCAAAAGCTAAATTGAAATGTGTGTCGCGACTGTGAGGTGACTAAAGTGCACATTACTTCCGTTCCGTTTCTTTACATGTTAGTGAGCCTCGCGCGTATCACGTAATTCCTTGAAAGCTCCTAACGTGAGTAATGTGGAGGAAAAGACGTGCGCCGCCGGTAATGTCAACTCTATGGCGGACCTAATGCGTTGAGTTATCTTTAGCTACTATCGCGGCTCCATTCCTACCTACTTACTTCAATACGGGAAACGATTGCTAAAAAGATAGCTTTACCATCAGTTTATAAGTAAGAGCTTTTACCTGCTACTTATTATAAAATATATCTAGTCATTTTTTGATCATATTTGATTTTTCATTAGTACCTACCCACATGTATTTTTGGATGCATTTTTTAGGACAACTAGTTCACATTTATTCTGACGATTTTGACCCATTAGTTTAATTAATTATGGATGTGGAACACCGACGCTTACACTTACTTTTATTATTTCGTCTGACGTTTCTAACGTGACATTACGATAATAGCGAAAAGAAAATGTAGTTAATAAAAAACATAGGTAAAATAATATACTAGAGAATGCAACTCGGATTTTAGTTATTTAAATAATCGGGTATTACCCGGGATTCTTCATATAAAATATTTTTACTGCATTCCCTAAAGTGTACGAAATGACATCCTGATTTTAATAATACATCTAGTTAAGGTTAGATTTTATAATTCTTTTAAGAGGTAAATGTGGGTTGACACATATCACTTTATTAATCATGTTTTCACCCATAAATTGTTCACGTTAACTCGTGGTCCCTCACCCTCCACACCCCACACCTCACCCCTCAGCCTCGGTTCAGCGTTTACGGAAAATTATGGGAAACGCAAACAGAACTCGAATTACAATGTCTTTATTTTTTCATTTTAGCTGCCGTGGGACTGGCGCCATAATGACCTCGATGTGTAAACACACTTCCAGCCATGAGCCTATATGGGGAAGTTGGAATGATGTATAGTATCCATTATTATTAGGAATGTTACGGAGCTGCGTCTTCAGTTCCAAAGTACCGGTATTTCACACAAAATCCCGGTGTTTTTGTCCTGAAAGATTTACCAAAAACGTAGCCATTTTTTTTTGCATACTCTATTGTTCTGGCTATTAATGACAGTAATCATTTCTAAATCATCTGTAAACAAAGCATTCATAACTGCCTCACTGTGTCCAAAACAGAAGGGATTCGTTAACAGATTATGTTTATACATGTGTCCCAGTGTAAACGCATCTTCGATCACAGGTGAACATCGTTAACTTAGTTCTTATACTTAGTTAGCGGCTTAACTAATTACACGACTGCCCAAAAAAAAGAAGTGTATTGTTTTTTAGGGTTCCGTACCTCAAAAGGAAAAAACGGAACCCTTATAGGATCACTTTGTTGTCCGTCTGTCTGTCTGTCTGTCTGTCTGTCAAGACCATTTTTCTCAGAAACGCGTAGAGCTTTCAAGCTGAAATTATATCAAATACTCAGGTATATTGTCCCTTTATTGAAGCTGTGAAAAAATCAAACTTAAAAGCCAACGCAATCAAAAGATACAGTCGTTTATGCTGCAAATTTTAGAGTTTTCGGCACTCGCAAAACCTACGGGGCACTTCCCGTGAACTCAGAAACTTTAAATTTGGCACGAAGCAACGTCATATAGCTTAAACAAAGGAAAAATTATAAAAAGTAGACATTTTTAGTAAAATCATACAAAAATATATATTTAAAATTTTAAACTTACTACCTTTTTCCTCGTAAACGCGCGAAGTTATTAAGTTGAAATTCATGTCAAATACTTAGGGCTATAGGACCTTTTAGATGTAGCAAAACCAAACTTTCATGTCAACGCAATCAAAAGAAATAGCAATTTAAGTTGCATATTTTCAAACTGAGTACTCGCGAGAAACTCAAAACCTACGGGGTACTTCCCGTGAACTCAGAAACTTTAAATTTGGCACGAAGCAACTTCATATAGCATAGACAAAGGAAAAATTATAAAAAGTAGACATTTTTAGTAAAATCATACAAAAATTAATATTTAAAATTTTAAACTTACTACCTTTTTCCTCGTCAACGCGTGAAGTTCTTAAGTTGAAATTCATGTCAAATACTTAGGGCTATAGGATCTTTCAGATGTAGCAAAACCAAACTTTCATGTCATCGCAATCAAAAGAAATAGCAATTTAAGTTGCATATTTTGAAACTGAGTACTCGCAAGAAACTCAAAACCTAAAGGGTACTTCCCGTTCCCGTAAACTTAGAAACTTGAAACCTGGCTCGAAGAAACTTCATGTAGCACAGACAAAGGAAAAATTACGAAACGTAGACATTTTTATAGTAAAATCATACATAAAATATTTTTTTACATTTTATACTTACTACCTGTTTCCTCGTAAACGAGAAGAGGTACTAAATTGAAGTTCATATTATATACTCAAGTCTATAATACCTTTCTGCTGTAGCAAAACGAAACTTCCATGTCCACGCAAACATAAGACATAGCAATTGTTATAGGTTTGTACGGAACCCTCGGTGCGCGAGTCTGACTCGCACTTGGCCGGTTTTTTTTAATTTATTTATGTTATGGAAGTCATTTTTTAAGATGTCCGAATCTTAGGTACTAGAGATTTCTTCCTACAATTCGGACATCTTTAAAAATCTTACTATACCAAATGTTTAATCCATTCACTGCTAATGACGACACGTTGTCGTCACGGCTCTACGAAGCATTTTCGCTACATAGCGGGAAACCCATGTTATCGGCTACGGCGTAGCGCTACGCGCGTAGCATAGCAGTGAATGTGTTTTAATATTTTTTAAGAGTTACACTGTTGATCGTCCTTGCCTCACGTCATTGTACAAGATAGTAATTATGTTTAATTGCATTCCATTATTTATAATTGAAATGGGATTTTGGGAATATTGGGCTTAGGCAAAAATCACGACATATAGCTGTGTGTCAGCCAAAGTTTGCAGAGCAAAAAGGCGACACTACAGCCGTGGGTATATTTACACGAACCATTTCGGCCCACTTTTGACCCACGAACGAACTTTTATTTAACAATATTACCTACACACTTCCCATTTTGTCAAGATAAAAGATAAAAGATAAAAGATATTTATTCTTCAATTTAGGCACATTACAATGCACTTATGAACGTCAGAGAGAAAAGAAACTACCACCGGTTCTAACCCTACACCTCTGACCCGAGAAGTATTACTTATTACCGGCAAGAAACTCGGCGGGACTTATTTTTTCAAAACAGTACTACAAATACATTAAAGATACTATATACAATAATGCGTAGTTCTTCAAGAAGGCATATCAAAACAGCTTGAGAGACAGACATGTACCTGCCTATTGTGTAATTAAAATGAAAAATAAAAATAAAATCCAAATCTGACTGCTTCGCAATACGTTTGATATTCTTTCTTACTTGAACTGTGTCCTCTAAATGTTAGATGATTTTATAGATTCTGGTTTGGGCCATGCATATATGTCTGTCATATAGTCCTCGACCCTGTAATAACCCTTTGACATTAAAGTTTTTTTCAAGTATTTCTTAAGAGCGGGAAATGATAGATTCAAAACATCGACGGGTAACTTGTTATAAATATGAATACCCTGGCCAAAAAATGACTTATATGCTTTGCGGACACGACATCGTCTGGTAGCAAGCTTATTTTTATTTCTAGTGTTATAGCTGTGGATGTCAGAATTCTTCTTGAATGTGTGTATATTCTTTACAACAAAAATAATATTATCATAGATATATTGGGACGCAAGAGTTAAAATATTAATTTTTTTAAATAATTCTCTAATTGATGTACCTGCCTTTAAGTTATACATAAAGCGAATGGCTCTTTTCTGTAAAACAAAAATAGTCTGTATGTCAGCTGCTTTGCCCCAAACCAGAATTCCATATGACATTACACTATGAAAATAACTATAATAAACTAAGCGAGCTGTCTCAATATTAGTCAGTTGTCTAATTTTTCTAACGGCATGAGCGGCTGAACTTAGTCTAAGAGCGAGTTTTTTTATATGAGGACTCCATTGTAAATTTTTGTCCAACGTTGAACCAAGGAACACAGTTTTATCTACTATATCTAAACATTCACCATTTATAACTATATTAGTGTCCATTGGTGCCACGTTTGGCAAAACAAATCGAATACATTTAGTTTTCTTAGCATTAAGTAACAGATTGTTAGTAGTAAACCAGTTTAGTACGCCAGCTAGTGTATTGTTAATTACAGATAAATCATTGGATTGCCGTTCAACTTTGAAAATTAAAGATGTATCATCGGCAAACAAAATCATACCACAAAGGTTTTGTACTACACAAGGTAAATCATTTATATAAACCAAAAACAGGAATGGGCCCAGAATGGAACCCTGTGGCACTCCTAATTTTACTAAAGTCCCTTTAGACTGGGTTTTATTTACAACAACTGTTTGTGTTCTATTGCTAAGGTAAGAAGACATGAGACTCAGGGCATTTTCTGAAAGACCATAGTGTTCTAATTTAAGAATGAGCGTTCTATGATCTACACAATCAAAAGCTTTTGAAAGGTCACAGAATATACCAATTGCATCATAACGTTTGTCTCGCCAAGCATTGAAAATATGTTTAATGAGTTCTGCAGCAGCGTCGGTTGTGGAACGTCCCTTTGTGAAACCAAACTGATTGCTTGTAAGCAGTCCATGTCTGTTGAAGTGCCCCAGTAGATCATTTAACATTATCTTTTCAAAGACTTTACTTAGTACAGGAAGTATCGATATCGGTCGGAAATTATTTAGATCACTAGAATCACCCGATTTAAATAGAGGTATGACTTTACTACATTTCATTAGATCTGGAAAAACACCTTGTGAAACTGAATTGTTATAAATGATGGCTAAGTAAGGCGCTATGTCGTCTATGATATTGCTGATGACTACAACTGATATTCCCCATAAGTCCTCAGTTTTCTTTAAATTGAGTGATTTGAATGACTTTACAATTTTTTCGGAATCCACTAGGTCAAATTCAAAGATCGTATTACATTTCTTAATATTAGCGCAAAGTAAGGAATGAGCTTGAGACGAAGATGATTGTAGGCATTTTGTGGTATTTAATGCTATGTTAGAAAAATAATCTTCGAATGCCGAGGCAACATCGTCATTTGACATGACCTGTTGTTCCTCCGAGACAATGTTGACTTGACAATCGCGTGATTTACATTTACCAGCTTCCTTATTAATAATATTCCACACTGTTTTCACCTTGTTGTCCGACATTTTTATTTTTGCACTAGTATAGTTCGCCTTAGCAGTTAAACACACCTTCTTGAAAATTTTTGAATAGTTTTTTACATAGTCCAGAAAATCTGAAGTTTTGTTCACTTCTCTCTCTCCATAAAGTTCATAAAGCCTCTTTCTACTTTTATGAATACCTACAGTAGCCCATTCACTAAACTTTGCTTTAGCTTTAGTTTTTGACCCACTAATAGTTCTCAGTTTGAAATGTTTATTAAATTGACAAAGAATCATACTAAACAAATCTTCATACAAATTATTTGACTCATAAAAATGTGAATAAGGCAGTGTGGAGAGATGATTTTGAATTTCTTTTTTGAATAATTCCAAACGATAACCAGTAATGGGTCTATATGTTATAGTTTGTGGAATTTCCTGAATTGGCTTTATAAAAGATGCCCTTTGACCGCTGTGATCAGAATTAAAACAGTTAAATATTTCCTTATCCAGACATTCACAGTTACAATAAATATTATCAAGGCATGTTGCACTAGTGACACCCACCCGGGTAGGTTCAAAGAACAAATTAAACATATTAAACGACTTAAATAAACATAGCAATTTAATAGAATTAATAGAAGATTCAAGCAAATTAACATTAAAATCTCCACAGACTATAACATGCTTTCGGCAGTTTCGGTTATTATTCACTAATTTCAGCACATTTTCCATGGTATTTTCAAATGTGTTGAAATCAGCTGCGGCCGCTGTTGGTGGTCTATATACACAAATAACAATATAACTTTCTAATTCTACACAAGAAATTTCTACAATTCTCTCTATGGAATATTTTACAACATCCTTCCGTTCTTTACATCTCAGGCCATTTTTAACAATTATAAGGGAACCACCATGAATGGCAGATTTTCTAGCATAGAAACTGATTAATTTAAAGTTAATAAAATCAAAAATTAAATGTTCTTCTTTTAGCCAATGTTCTGTAATACACATAATTTGTACATCATTATTATCTAAGAATAAACCTATCTCTAACTCTTTGCTGGAAAAACCCTGAATATTCTGATGCACAACATTCATATTCAGATGTTTTCCCGCTGTCCGACAATCTAGTTTAAATGTGAAAAAGTCATTGTGGCGCTGTTCGCTTGCCGAGATCTATTTATAACACTATTATTTCTATTTGGCTCAATATTAAAGGCCAACAAATCAATAAGAGTCGTAGTATATTTCTTCGGCAAAAATATCTTCCCGGGGATTAGCCAAAAGCGCTCAATGAATTTATTTAAATCAAAGAAATGATACTTATTATTGAGAGATATGGAGTTGCACATTAATGAGTTGTAGCGTGATATTTTACTATTGTATTCATAAGGCATATTCTCTGAATATGGCAGTGCACATAAAATAATTTTGCCCACTCCAGATCTCTCAATATCATTTAAAGTTGACATCAGCTTATCTATGCTTTGCTTATCAACATTGAGACTATTTCCCATTAAAATTACCAATGTAGTGCTGTTATCATAACATCCCTTTGAAATAAGGTCACATAAATGGGACAAAGTTATGTTGTGGTAACAGTAATTTGACACTTGTTGTTGTAGTCTAAAGTTCAATAATGGGCCCATTCCTAACCCAATCTCATCAGAGTAAATAACCGTCTTCTTGACAGGTTTATGAACTGCTGGCACAGCAAGCTTAGAGGCGTTGAGGGCCACACTTGGTTCATCAGACACTGTTGGTGGTGTTTGTTCACAACGACAAACTTTACTATTAAGAAGCATCTTGCAACGCTCATCTAAATTATGATTTTCTGCCAACAGTTTTGAAAAAGCCTTAGTATGCTCCTCAACTTGTTTATTACTAGATTCATATCTAGAGGATATTACCGCAAGCTCATCCTTTAACCTATTTATCTCAGCATGCAATTCCTGTAAATTACTTTCTTTGGTCACAAGCTCTAAATGGCAGTTATTAACCCTATTTTTTGTTACCGATCGTCAGTTTTGTAAAACTATCTACTAATTACGGAATCAGCTAAAGATCTCAACTGTTAACGAGATACTGACCTCTGTAAATGACTATTTCTACCACTAACTGACTCACCCACTCATCAAAACCTTTGACTACTTCCAGGTGATCATCAGGTGATATTGAGTTTGGATCCCGCTAGGAAATCGTGTGTACATGATAGGAAAAGTCTAAAAACAGTTCCTATGTTTACATATTTTATATGAAATAGGAAAATTCACTGCATATAATCCTACTTACTAATATTTTAAACGAGAACATTTATAAGATTTGTGTGAGAGGCCATATATAGTTCTAAATTAATAATTAAATTGTACATGTGATGTACATCTAATACATATGTACGTACGGTCAGCTGCAGAGAAAAAGGCCCACGCTACATACAAAGTTGGTATACAAGGGGGGTATTTTCCTCTGTACATGTGTAAAACAAAAAATAGTACAGTGGCTCTACTGTCTATTTATATAGCTTACCATGCTTATCCTTAGTAAGGATAATCTGAAAATTTTCTATTTTATTATTGCGTGCAGTTAGGCACTACAGAAAAATCTGTGACTTGAATTTGAAAAAAAGATTATTATCAGGTACGGGTGACCCCCGCCCCCGGTCGTGGGCGGCGTTCTGTTATCGACCCGCCGCCCGCCCGCCCAGCGCCGCCCCCCGCACTTGTCATATCTAACACATCGATGCCAATGTGTGTTCACTGCCTATAAAAAGTTATTGCTATTGCTTATTGCTGCCAATATTTGAAAGTAGTAGTACTATTGCTACTAATACGTATAATATAAACCTACAGGAATAAACATACTTTTTACTTCTCATGCTCGTAAAGTTTCACTTTATGCTGGGTATAGGCGGACTAAAACTCAATTTTATGCACAAGTGCATAAAAAATTGCCATTGTCAAAATAGGCTTAGAAGAAGTCAATTTTTTATGCACTTGTGCATAAAATTGAGTTTTAGTCCGCCTATACCCAGCATAAAGTGAAAGTGAAATGAAAGAAATTCCTATTCTTTTTATTTCCTCACAATCGAAGTAAAAAGTAGAGTGTATAACTCGTCCATAAAACCCATTTTACGCTCGTACTTTATATCCATCCTCGGTGCGTTTTATGCACTTGTTGTACAATCTACTATTAATACTATATTACTTTTACTGCACTTGCAGGTAGATAGGGTATACACTCGTAGTTAGCAGCAAAAGTGGCTTAATCGTTCATGAAATGACCATAGCACATTTTTTAACAATTAAGTAAAGCTACTTCTGCGGTTGTCTGTACATTCAACTTGGCTATACTTGTTTAAGTTTCGTTATTATTATACAATTATATCAGTCAATATAACTTTTAAAGTTTAGCTCTGATTTATGTTCTACGATATTCAAACAGACAAATGCTACATTTAACCTCAAGGATAAATACCAGTAGGTACAGTTGACGAGATATATTCACATTTTTCACCTTACTCTTTGTAACAAGGTGCAAAAGTGTAAACATATTTTTGACGTCGACTGTACATATTCAATCAATAAAGTATTGAACTATTACTAAAAAATGCGACCTCTAGACCGACACTGACCAACCAACCAACCAATACACACACATCAATCTGCTAAATCGTCGTACGTCGTGAGAGACCCCAGATAGTGCAGGCAAAATAAGCATATATATGCCATTTTGGCGGCAAATTATGTACATCAATGAAACTTTGTTCATAACTTTATCTTGACACTAGAAATGAGGATCTGCTGAGTCCTACGAAAATTTAGGGGTCCTACCCCTTTTCGGGGGTATGGGGGGAGGGGAACTTAAAAACCGGCAAAGTGCGTGCCGGACCACCCATTATAGAGGGTTCCGTACCTTCGATGAAATAAGAACGAAGTAATGCCAAAAGGGCGTATCTACATAAGGAAAAACTTTTTGGAAATGGTTCAAAAGGTCAAAAACTCAAAAATGGCTCAACCGATAATATTTAAATTTAATATCATAAAAATAAGTGTTACGGCATATCTTCTTGAATTTTTTAATATTTTTTTAACTTATGGTTCAAAAGTTTGAAGGGTAGGACACAATTTTTTTGGCTTTCGAAGCCATTATGTCTGTAAATATTTACTATTTCAAAAAATGTCTCAAGAAACCTTAATATTATTTTTAAAGACCTCTCCATTGATGTGCAACAAGTTGACATTTGAATATTTTTTTTTGTATTCAAAATTTTCCCACTCGATCATAACCCCCGATGGGGGTAGGACTACTAAATTTTGATAGGACTCGGCAGATCCTCATTTCTAATGCCAAGATTAATTTAATAAACAATGTTTCATCGATGTACATATTTTGCCTGCAAAATATGCTATTTTTCCTGTATTAAGACCCAACACGCACCCGCGCGCCCGTGCTCAGTCAAAAAAAGAAATTTTACTGACATAGGTACAGGCTGGTCGTGATCTGCAACACATTTTTCTGACTCGGTAACTGATCGACTTTATGGTATGGTAGTATTTTCTTACAACAGAATTCTTTTTTTTTTTTCATTAAATTTCAGTCCTTAAGAGTCCGCTAAACATTTTTTTTTATTTCGCTCAACTTTTTGATTCTATTTTGCAGTAACTAACATAACATAACTTTTTTTTTGATGGAATAAATACAACGATTTTTATCCTTTTTTAAAAATAATTCACCCTAATCTAACACCTGTTATGCGATTTGAGCTTGGAGAGGTGAATAGAGTAAGGTTTTTTATTGATTAAAATTAAGTTATACAAGCACGTAAAATATATAAATACATTGGAAAATGAGTCGCCTGAGGAATAAGTGTAATAGTTTTTTCATTTACATATTTATTTTTTAAGGGAGGGTATGTTTTGCTAGAGCAATTTTGCAAAAAATTGCCAAAGTTTAGGTGACTTTTATTGGAAGATATTACAGTATTTTACAAATAATAGTTTTAAGCTATAATACAAAAATAAACTTCACTTCATGCTTTATTCAGATAGTCTAAAACATATTAGGGTCCATAACAAATAATAATTAAAAATCATACCACAAAATTGCATGATTCAACGTCCTCACTAAACAAGCTCTGTGAGTTTTAAGGTATTAAATGTCAATATATATAGATCTAAAGTACTTTTTTGCAATAACAAGACTTCAAGCTATCTTACCAAATGCAATTCATGTGCATAATGTCATTTTTTTTTATATAAATGGCTTTCTCCCTTTGCACATGAGCAATGGTAATTCTGCCAATGACAAGTTGACGACGTTAATCACATTTTATTTGTTTAAAAAAATATAGGCAACGTTGTTCGGTTTTAGCCTTGCTATTTGTAAGGGTGATAGCTGCTCCTTACAAACAACACGTGGCGGCCATACCAGGACAGCTGTCCATTAAACTACAGAGAGTTTTTACACGCGTTTTGAGACTAATTCTTCATTAGCTGCACACTTTTATTAGATCACCGCAGAATAAGCTATCAATATTACACACTGACCTACATAAATGAGCAGAAAATAAAAAATGTTTCTCAAGACGTCCAAACTACCCTGCGTTACGAACAGAAGTCGCATAATGTCATTATTAGCGATTTTCGATTTCAAATCGTTACCGGACTCTTAATTAAGTAAATCATGGTCACCCTATGACTTAAGACATACCTACGCTGTATGGGAAACGACAACCACATGATCACCATCCTAGATTCACCTTTAAGTTTTGTACAGTCGACGTCAAAGATATGTTTACACTTTTTCACCTTACCCCATGGTAATAAGGTGCAAAAGTGTAAATATATCTTTGACGTCGACTGATCCATGCTTTGCTCCCTTGTTCCATGACCCCGAAATTACGCTGTATAAGTAATTAACGGATATTTTAACTAAAAATGAATGTAAATAACAAGTTTATTGGTATGAATTGACTAGGGTATCCTGTTCAACAGTTAACCACGCGGACACAGTTAACCATCGCTGTAATTCGCAAACGCAACGTTGCCACTTTGTGCTGCCGCGCGATTTAAATGACGCAATGGTCCCTCTCCCCTGTCCCCAGTTTGCCGCGAGCTAGCGTGCGCGCCGGTTGTGTGAAGTATAATTTTGTGTTTTTTAATGAAGACAGGTGAAAAAACAACGTGAGTACTTTTTCTTTATACTCGTTTTAGCTTAGCATTACATGAATGGTTATATAACCGTTCGTTGTGTAGAGTAACTAAACATGTTCCATCTGGTAAAGTACTTGGGTGCGTAGTCAGGGTCATTTAAAAATTAGGTTTGCGTAACGGCTCCGGGATTGGGGTGGTCTACAATTAACCAAAACGGTGTGTTCTACAGTTAACCATGGTTAACTGTGTACCGCATGTGATTAATTGTGTACCATACTCCAATTATTTATGAACCTTTATTTGCTTGCTGCTTTTTTCAATTTTGATTTACTTTATTTTTTAGATGGGGCGTACTAAGCAACTAGAACGAAAAAAAGGAGGCCATTCCGCAGATGATATGAAGAAAGCTATAGAATTAGTCCAAGCTGGAATGAGCATGACAGTGTAGTGATTGGAATGAAGGAATGACGGTAAGGAATGAAGTTATTCGAATATTTTAATATTGTAGTGTCAGTACTGAAGTAATGACATTATACTGACAGTTTGTGGTGCGCGGTGCGCGTCATTCCATCATTCCTTCAGTATTCGTGGAGCGATCGCCGAGGATGAACGCATTTGGAGCTAATCTATATTCTGCGGGGATTGATTCACTCAAATGAGTGTTTTTTTTGCTTATAATTGGAGTAAATGATTGTAATAGCTTCAAGTACTTTGTTTCGCTCATCCGAAAGTAATTCTTGAAATGCTTCAGTGATGCCGATATTTTTAAGAGGTACATGTAAATATTCCTTGAAAGACAGCCCCTTTCTGTATTTTTTTCTTTTAACCCGTTTTTATTGCAATTATTATTGCCATTCAGGCTATCTTTTTTGCGTCCATTGTCGACCGCGACCACTGTCGTAATGATGAAAAATACTGACAAGTGTGTGGAGAGGTTTTGGAATGTCATTACTGAACGAAGGAATGACAGTATTAGTAATGTCATTACTACTGATAGTGTCTGGACCGCTCATAAGGAAGGCTAGTAAAGAATGCAAACTTAGTTATCCGACTGTCCGACTGTACGTGAAAAGAGCCGATGAAAATGCTGGTCAGCCAGTGCGTTTGGTACCAAACTACGAAGTGAATAAAATTTTTACTTCAGAAGAGGAACAAGAGTTAGTCAAATATATTGAACATTGTGCTTTACTGTTTTACGGCCTCACTACTAGAAATTGCCCATTAAGCGTATAAGTAAATTCTAATTTTATATTTGAGAGTTCAAAGCTTACTCATATTGACATAATTATAAAAAATAACGCTTTTGATATCATTAATATTTCAAAACTTTAAGTTAAATTGTTGAATACTTGATCACTTTTTGTTCCTAACTAATGTAAGAAGAGTATGTTTTTTTGTTGATTTTGTAAAATTTACCCTTTATTTCAAAATAAAAGCCAAATATTATAACGAATGGGGTTATTATTTCAAAATAAATACCTTATTAATATTAAGTGATTAACTGTGTACGCCATGGTTAATTGTAGCATACCCCCCCGGTTAATAGTGTACTAGGGGGTGGACACAGTTAGCCATTTCCCATTTTTTTTTAAAACATGGTTTTCTCAAGAACTGTTAAGTAAACCAAATATTCTTAAATGCCAAATTGTAGCCAGATTACTTACCTTTCGGTAAGAATAGAAAAAAGTTGGCTCTCACTGACCAATTAAGCGCTGTGATGCTTCAAATTTTAGGTGGTTAACTGTTGAACAGGTGACCCTATGGGTGTTCTTTTAGAGTGCGTGATTTCAAAGAAATAAAGGTAAATGGATTTCTTTACTTTATTTTAAATTTCTATGGACCCCTTGGTAGTTAACTTTCATTATATTTAGGGTTTAAAAGCGTTTTTGTCGATGAGTCTTTATATTAGATTTTCGAACATGCGGAGCGTAAGTGAAGCGAGTTTTTTCAAAAAACTTCTGGCTACTGGGACGTCTCGGCTTTTCTACGGCTATTTGACTTTGAGAGTTAGTTCGACGATAACGATCTTTATGAAATTTGTTGAGGTTGTAGCAGAGATATATATAATTTGATAGTTCTAATAAGAGCAGCATCGATCCAGCTTGTTTGCAAGTAAAAGTGAAGTAAAACGTGAGTTTTCAGTTCGAGGCGGACTACTAGTATTTTCAAATAAATATCAGTAATTTTGAGGGTCGTCGACTTGGAGGTAATATTTTGCATATGATATATGATATGTAAGCACCTCCCCCTAAAACCTAATTAGTACACAGTCCCTCGGGCGGTGTACGTACAAACATGAACTGTGACCCCGTTTGACTTTAACTAGCTTCTAAAGCTGGGTGTGGTCCCCAGTTATTGTTTACGAATCTTGACCATTGCAAAAACAAGTATTTCCGGAGACTTTGCGATACTATCGAACAAGGTAAAAATATATGAACTTAGACATCACGCGCAAAAACATAATAATAAATTAATAATGTATAATTAAAACTTTAACTAGATTACTTTGCATTATTTCTATTATTGGCACTAAATATATTTTACGTATCATCATCATCTCAGCCATTAGACGTCCACTGCTGAACACAGGCATCCCATTTGGACCTCCATAAGTATCGGTCGGAAGTATATGTATAATACCAACAAATTATATATACTTATGTAATTATTTATTATATTTATCTTAAACTTAGGTACTGTCGCACTTTAAACAATCGAGTAATAGTGTAATTCAGATATATTATTATCTTTTACTGTTTTTATGTTGTGTTTGAGCGACCTAAAGTCGCTTCTTATGCTATATTAGTGAACAAAGTAAAACATTCGTCGAAGACTAAGGCAATCAGTCCAACATACACACAAACAACTTCACAGAATAAACATGTGTTTATTTAAAACTGAATGGAAACCGCATCAAAATCGGTTCAGCCAAATGCGAGATAATCGCGAAAAATCATATTAATAAATATACGGGTCAAACTGAGAACTTCCTTCTTTGAAGTCGGTTAAAAACAACTTAACTAACAAAAGTAACAAAGTATTAACATACTAAATTATAACCTAAAACTATTTAAAAACTACCTACAAAATTACAACTAATAGAAAAATAAGATTCAGGTAAGGTCACCAAGTTCCGAACACTGGAGAAGGGTTCCTATAAGACTGGCCGCGTTCCCCCTCTGGATCGTTTGGGCGAGGAACGAGCCAGCCCTAGCCCAGTCCATGTTGGTCCATCCAACAATGTGTCTCGATGAAATTGTGCCATTCAGTGATTGATATGTTTCCGGCAACTTTTAATGTCACTCAGCTTTACTTCGAATTCAATCGGAAGTCCTTTCTTGAGCTGAGTAAACGAAAGCTGACTCGGTTCGCGGCATAGGTTGATATACACATTAAAATTGCTTAAGCGCAACCTAATCCATAATAATACGAGTATCTGTATTTATCTATTTATTGATAAAGTAATTTTGCAATATTCTAAATATTCATATTATTATTTTTTGTAACGTCGGTAAATGGGATATTTATGTACAGTTACGGAGTTAAGTTTTAATTATATTTAGTATATACACAAAATTACAAGAAATAGTATTCATTTGATTTATTCACTGTCTGATCAAAATAAAATCAAGCAACTAGGTACGACTACTAACCGACTTACCTTTAGTTGGAGCGGTGTGATAAGTTACGTACTTTAATTTTAAGATAAAATCTATAAGTGCAAGTCCGTCTTTCTTCACTCGCAGGTACAAATCTGCGGGAGGTTCTACATTTCACAATAGCTGTCGGTCGGCATAAGCCGACTGATTTAGCTGGCTCGTGAATGAGTCGAGCTGAAACGAAATAAAGCACCTAACAGGTCGCCATCGACATAGACTACCAACACGCGCCATAATGGTGAGGTCCCAACGCCACCTCGCGCGCCAATAGTCGGCATTGAGAGCTTAGTTGCAACGTTTCCTACATAGCTTATTATAAGTATAATCGGTATTTCAGTGTAACCGTAAACATTTATTTTCATTAATTATGTTCCACATAATTTATCGAGCAATATAACATCTTGTTTTAATGAATGTCATTATCATATACTTACTTAGCTAGTGACTTATGCTGTACAACTCAATCGATTTTCGACTAACGTACTAGTACGCTTACCATGAGAACGAGTATCGAGTGTTCTATCTGTGCATCTAGCTTGTAAAAGATTAGTGTAAACGAGATGCACAGATAGAAAATTCGTTACTCGTTAACGAAAAATGACAATGTCAAACTCATGGTAGACGTATAGGTTCCTACTGTGACCGATCTACGCCGGTTGATCTGTGCGCTAGTTGCTTAAGCTCGTCTAGCCGCGCTGGAGGAGCCGCTTGCGCAATCGTTCGATCCGCAAAGGTCATGGAAGGAATTCGCGCGGTCCGGCGTTCTTGCGACACGGCACACTGTTCCACAGTTTCCACTCAACACAGCGACCAGACCATATAATGGCGAAACGATTTCATGAAGGGTCGCTGCGCTGCCTCTGTTTGACTTCGGAAACTGTCTGTTATATCGGACGATTACCCATTTGACTAATTTGAGCTCAATAAGTAATACGCATTCAGTTTTGCTAGAGCTTTTTTGTTGTGAAGACATTTAAGGAACAAATTGTTAAGGCGAACTTTACTAAGGTTTCAAGTTTCAAGTTTATTTGCATTCATGTTGTACAAAAAGGTTTTGACATATTACTGTTTCAAACATGAGCCCTGCAAGGGCATGGCAATTACTTATAAAATAAATTATTATATCTAGCTTAAACCTAAGAAATTTACACTGTAACTTTAACACGCAGTTGCCAAAGTTAAAGTGCTATCAAACTGGATTATGAATTGTACCTTAATTACCTGGTAGTTTTTTGTCTATAGCCGCTTAAGGGATTTGCCGTAGGTACAACCCTATAAACCTGTAGGCTATAAACCTATACCTTTAGCCAGACCTCTTGCTACATGAACCCGATTACATCCTGTATTATGAGCCAGGTGCAGGCGAAATATCACACCAAGGACAAGTTTCCAAAGTTATGAAATTTCCCACACCACAGACTATTCAATGCATAAGGCTGTAACCATTTTTCACTATTTAATCATTTCTAATAGGTAAATAGTAATAATTACCATTTTTTAATACCGTACCGTACCGTAGTCAGTACTGACGGCGTTATAGCACATTTTTCTCACGTCAGGTGCTTAAGTAAGCACTAATATACATCTACCTGACTATGATAACTAATGTGCTTCGATAAGAAAAGTGTGCTACGACGGTCCCACCCACTTTCTTGTGATAAACTAAAGAAAAGTAAACAGTGATTAAGCATGGTAGGTAGATAATAAAAGATTAGTATGTATGTCTTTGTCTACATTTATTTACATAAAATTATTCAACATTGACACCTAAATCTTACAAAATCACTTATATACCTCCTTATCTTTATCACTTATATACCTACATGTAATACTTATTCTATAGTAGGTACTAATTATGACAAATCAATTGCTATCTTCACTAATAAAAGGCACTACGCATTTAATTGATATTGCGTTGCAGCAGAATAATTCCCAGACCTATCATAAGCAAATTAAATAAATTAAAAAGAAATATGTATGTATACACTAGATAACTATGTAAATACATATTATATTATTCACACACACAATAAATCGCCCGAGATAACAGTACACAAACAGTAAGTAACAACAACATTTTAGACTGCGGTCTCCACTTAATACTTACTATGAGTAATTTTCCTTAAATTTTGTATGAAAATCTAAATAAAAATGTACTTATGATTAAATGATTACATAGATTTCAATAGGTATGTCATATAAAAACATATATTTATGGCCTTTGGATATCAGATCGCTGTTTTGACTGGAGTTAAATCTATACTAGTAGTCCGCCTCGAACTGAGAACTCGCGATTTACTTGCAAACGAGTTGACCAATATAACAAGACCCCAAGGAAGTTTTTTTTTCTCCTTCTAGCTCCATAACCACTTGATCGATCCTGCTCATATACGAACTTACAAATTTTATGTATCTCTGCTACAGCCCCAAGAAATTTCATAAAGATCAGAAAAACGTTACTAAAGTTATCGTCAGACAAACTATTGAAATCAAAAAGCCATCCAAATGCCGAGACGTCCCAGTAGCCAGGTGAAAGTTCGGTCTGGAGTTGTTTGTAAGAACTCACATCGCTTACGCTACGCGAGTTCGATTATTTTCGTAGTTTCATAAATTATCATAATGTTCAAGTTCAAGTCAATAGTGTGCAATGCGCATTAACAAGGGAAACAGAAGCGAATACATATATTTCATTTCAATACGTTAAAGGTCATAAAAATCATATTAATAGTAAAAAAAAACATAAAAATAAATATCCAAGACGCTTAATGTCGTGTGTCAACAGTCAAGTAGAGTGTGTAGGTACCTATTAGGTGGAACATTATTAAGTAACAGTACCCGCCCTTAAAGGATTATTTCAGGCATAAAAGATATTCTATATCCTTCACCGGAATTCAACTATCACCATACTCATTTTATTTAAATCGATTAAGCGGTTATTAATTCCCCATACAAACTTCTACTTCTACGCCCTTTTTCACCCCTTTAAGACGATGATGATGATGGGATGATTTCTAGGATAAAAACTTCCTGTCCTTTGTCCTTCCCCGGGACTTAACATATCTTCATACCAAATCTTCATCTAAATAAATCAGTTAAGCGGCTTAAACGTGAACAGGTAACAGGCAGACAGAGACTTTTTCGTATGAATATTATGGGACGATCTTACACAAATCGATTTAGTATCGCAGTAAGCTCAAAAAGGCTTGTGTTGTGGGTACTAGACGACGATATATATATATATATATAGTAGATAGGTGAGATATATAGATAAATACTTACATAGAAAACATCCATAACTCAGGAACAAAATATCTGTGATAAACACATAAACAATTGGTCTGACCAGGATTCGAACCCGGGACCTCCAGCTTCATAGGCAGGGTCACTACCGACTGGGCTAGGAGGCTGTTAAAATTACAAGCCATTACTAGCTATTTTCCCCGACTTCGCCTGCGTGGAATTAATTAGCTAACCCCCTTTATACCCTCTTAAGGGATGTCAACTCAAACTATCTCAATACCAAATTTCATCTACGTTCCGAGGTTACTGGTCATCGATTCCCCATACATATCCTTACACTTGTTAGGTATATTTTTTGATATAGATTTGCTATCACTGTCAAAATAATCAGATTACTTAATTCGAAAGGCGGCTAAATCTGTTCCTGGAGCGATTTTTACATACATCCATAGAGTCGAGAGCGCATGCGCCGCCGCCGTCACCTGCGCGCCCTGGCGCGTGGGCGCTATTGTATGCTAATCGAGTTACCCGCAAAAACGACCTTAGTGTGATCATAGCTTTATTACACATACGCCTTATTGTATGCTCTGGAGTAATGGGACACTAAGCAAACTATTTTCTGTGCGCACTGTATGAAAATAAGTTGAAGGTACGAAACCGTAAAATATATTATACACAAACTGCGTGCTAACGTGCTACACCTATCAATCCATTACAATCTAACTTTATTACAAAACAAGGGGCTTGTTGAACAGCTTTCGGCGGGTATAATTGAAAGAATAGTTTTTATCTGTAAGGGCCTCTTAATGATATTGAACCACGGTTTTAGTAAATAGTAAATTATTATTAGTTGTAGAACACATCCAAGTTAAAAAAAATTTTTCGTAAAAGGGTATCATTTTCATTTGTCTTTCACATCAAAATCTGTCAGAAAAATAAAGCTAGTGTTGTATATTGTAGGCACAAACAGCAACACACATAACTATTAACCATCGATAGACTACATAGTCTACATACCATTGCAATCAAAACAGCTGTCAAAATGCATTTTTCCCTACGAGTCCACTCGCGATGTATCCGGAACTTCATATATATTTCCTAAACCTTTAGTAGATAACCCACAGAGCAGTCGGTTTCGCTATCATTTCGCGCTCTATACACCAGACATCTCGGTAAAACACGGTAAAATCGTTCCGCGGCGTCGATTTCGCCGCAAAGATGTGTTACAGCCGTTAAGTTCAATGTTGCATCTCATGAAACTACTTATATTCGTGATATTTTTAATTTCAGACATCTGAACTCGAGTCGCTGCTTTGCAAGCAGGAGGGCGCCTCTCTAGCGCCCGCCCACATGGACCTTTTTGATGGCGGCACTTCTTCACGCGACGATGCGTTCCTGCGGCCCGCTCTCTGGGAGGACATCGCCTCCTCAATCAGGAACATTGATCCCGAAAATGCAAACATGCTCGCTCCGCTCGGAGCGACACACGTCAAGCTGGAAGCGGATGATCCATTGCTTGAAGAATGTGCTACGCCGCTACTCAGTCCTCTCGAAATCAAGACGGAAAGACTGTGCGGACCGCCGACGTACGCGCAGCCGCAGCCGCCTCAGCACACGCCGCAGCCGCTGCCGCAGCCGGCCAGCTCGTTCGCCAAGTACCCGCCGGCGCGTCTGGTGTACATGTCCCCGCTGACGCCACCAGGTTCCGACCAGGGTAGTCCAGGCAACTCTATGCAGGTAAATTTCGCTTATAAACTTCTCGTCTCAGAACGCCAGAGTAAGCAACATTTATTTTTAATATTGGTCCGCATTTTCGTACTTTTGTCTTGTTGATTTTAACTGGTTGCTGGTTTACATGTGTTTCTGGCTTTGTGAGATGACACCACTTGACTTATCAATTTCGTTGGTCATGCTTTGCGATTGCTTGCCATGCGACGGTTAAAGGTACCATCTCGTGCTGTTGCGATCGTATTACCTACTGGATGGCTACCGCAACTCATAGCATAAATGTAATTAAAGCGATACAGAATGAATAACAGTACTTTAATAGAGAATAGATTAACCCCTACATCAGAGTACTTATTATTACGTACTTACTATGACGAGTAGTTACTTACTATTCAGTATAGCAAGGTCTGAAAAGGCAATAGGTCTTCGTATTCACCTGTACATCAGCTTTTAGCAGAGTTTAATGACCAGACCACGGTTTTCTTCATAGTACGTTGCTTCCCTTGTGTGCCGTATTTTTTACGACCGCAACCCGCGTAAGGAGTAAAATTTATCCGTATAAAGCACTGTATTCACAAATTGCGGACTTTAACGGTTACCTACCCAGATCTATTAAATAAGTAATTTCAAGAAATGATAAATAGAACAATACGAGTATCTACATAAAGAGTAGAAGCAAGAAACGTTGTTGTTGCAGGGCGCGGGGCGCCGGACGCCGCCGCCGCCGTACCACCCGCCGCCGCTGCTGCGCGCGCCGCACCCGCCCCTCCCGCATCATCACCAACACCATCACCAGCAGGTAAACGCCATATCCCAACTATAAACTAGTCACAGGGTCGGCTAGTATGTAGCTAATCTCGCGTCCCCCGCTTTTACAACTCATTAGACAGTAGACACTAAAGTATTATTTCTCAAACATGCAATGAAATATTCTCTTTACGATCATTATAATAGACTCGGAAGTATCCCTTTTCGGGCGCAGCAACTCGTGCGGCCTGAAAAGAGATTTCATACAAATTTTCAGGCCTAGGCCTGCAAAGCAACTTTTTAATTGTTTCAACGCCCAACGACATTCATACAGCATCCAGTATGGCGGCTTTTGAAAGGTTGGTTATGAGACTATGTACGCGCGCAAGGGCTATTAGACACGAGCTGATATTAGGACTCAGGATCTCTGTAGTTACGAAATACATTTGGAGGGTTTTGATTCGTATTAATATTATTTATAAAAATGTGTAACGGGAGATCATAGATAATATTTGTAACGCTCTCAATTTATTTACTCACCATATACATTTTCTTTCTTAATTTCAGTTCATGTAGTAGCAAGGCCCTTAAATAAATCTTTCGAACAGATACAATACGTATGTCTGTGAAAACAAAAAAATGTGGGAAAATTGCAAAAACCCTACTCAATATTTAATTCTTTGTATTTATAATGTCCAGGAGTTCGATTTTTGAATCTCACCGGTGACTTTTTTTGTATGCAGCCGATGACTATTTAGTATGAAATAAGTCACCCGGTGAGATTCAAAAATCGAACTCCAGTTGTTTTATTCTGTAATAATTTGGCTGCAATTAAAGTGAAATTGGTAAATATTGTTCGAGTGCAACTGATGAACATTATGAATGGTCGAAATTAAACGTACTAAGAATTATAAATTTTAAAAGCCGTTCAGTGACAATGAAATGCAAAGACAGGATTTAGCAGTCCAGGAGTTAGATTTTTGAATCTCATCGGGTGACTTATTTCGTACTAAATAGTCATCGGCTGCATACAAAAAAAGTCACCGGTGAGATTCAAAAATCGAACTCCAGACTTCATAACCCAATAGTAGATTGTACAACAAGGGCATAAAGCAATCCATTTTTATCCGAAGCAATTTATTGGTCCGAGCGCAGCGAGGATCAATATAGTTGAGGATAAAAATGGTCAATTATGCCCGAGGTATACATTCTGCTTTTCACTTCGATTGTGAGGAAAATTTAAGTTGAGTGCAAATAAATAATTACCTTACACATATGAAAGAATATTGATTTCGGCGGCCATATTAATTGTTCTGCTACTTTTTGCTCACTCTGTTCGGTTAACGTATTATGCGACAGTGCAATTTAACGTCACTCGACGTCATTATTTATGTTCAATCGTTCAATAATTCTGGGAAATAATATTTTCACTTCAAGTTAAACAATGAAAGCGCTGTAAAGTAAAAGAACATGAAAAATAACCAACTCCCACCAATTTTTTTTTTTTAATGTTTTTTTTTAATTTTCATCATGTGAATTTATACTTATATACTTGTTTTCTGCCAAGTCGGCATTTTGTAACAATAATCAACTCTTATTTTATCTAATTTCATTAATTTAATTATAGGAAACACGGAATTCAAATAATAATAGCAAGAATAAAATAAAACAACAAGTTTCAGAAGTCTACGCAATTTTACTGCTTAATTAAATTGTGCAATATATTTTGACTGTGCTTGGCTGTTGAGCCTCATTGTCTTAGTTTTAGAAGAAAATTTTACTTTATGCACTAGAGCACAAAGAGCGATTTTATGTCGTCTACGCACGACTTAAAGTCGAACTTTACGAGCATGAAAAGTGAAAAGATGTTTTTACGCATATTTTTGTTTACGTGGTAAGTAAAAATTATTTGATGTAAGTAGGTTGTGCATAGGAAAATTAATTAACAACAATATACCTAAATATTGGTTACTTACTTACAAGTCGTAATAATGGTACATTTTGCTTCAAGTGATTTATAGCTATCAATGCAAATTGTGTTGTTTCGTTCGAAAAAAGTTTACGTATTTATTGAGCTTGTTGAAATATTACTAAAAATTCTAAAACGCCGATGTACGAAGGTGTCTGAAGTGAGAATAACAAAACAAGTTAACGGATAGAGTATTAGTAGTCTTATGTCCGAAACTATTTTTATATTTTTCTTTTATATTTCATTGAATGTTTGAGAAAAGCACTATACATACCCCGACGTGAAAACGGATTCCCGGCCTCGTATCGATATTCGATTCTATACCTACTTGGCCGGAATTCCTAATTTTCCCGGCCTCTGCTGTAATGTACAAATAACCTTAACTAAAACTGTGACCCTCGCTGGCTTCACCCACTCGGTCAAAAATCAACATAATGTGGCTATGACGGTGTGATTTTTAGAACTGAAAGAACAAATCAAATTAATTAATTAATTTGTGTGATTTTTGTTATGTCATATTTTTCTATTGCAATTTCCGTAAACAAAATATAAAATTTCAATGTGCAGACATTTCTAAACAGGGCACTCATATTGCATCGAAGTCAAACAAATAAGAACCGAATTACTCGTCATCTCTGGTGGCCCACCGACTATCAGTCCGCCTGACGATATCGGCCTGTCAGCTTAAAAAAAATTTGACAGCTCCGAACAACTGACGTCCAACATCTTTTACCGTTATATAACCTTTTTTTTTTGTCGGTGTGAAAATGCTTTACGCATCCCCCCGGGCCCTGGGGAGGGCCATAGTGGGGGGTATGTGGGACTCTCCTCCTTCCACAACTCCCTCCGCTAGCACTAAAAACACACCGGCGTCGTCCGCTCTACCGTTAGGGGGAACGTCGCGGGATGGCTTGCGCATTCGTCCGCGGCATTCCCCGGGACCGTTATAGTATCTAGTGTATCTACAGAACCCTAAAAAGGAATATTTAGGTTTTTAAAGGGTCTTCAAGGAGAATGCAAAAGAGTTGCAGATGCTTATTGGCTACACGGTGACCGTTTGCCATTTACTAAATATTATGGTGCGATTCTGTCTGTCTGTCACACAGCCAATTTGCTTCGAAACTACTGAACCGATTGAGCTGTCATTTTTTACACATGTGTGCAAGTCGATGACCCAGCCGGGTCGTTCGCGTAAGGAAACTCCTCTGAAACCGTACAATGCACGCCCATTTAAGTCCAGGAATTGAATGAAAATAAAAAATATATAATTAGCAGCAGGCGATGACCCAGGGGCCCCCAATGGGCGCACAGCTCCCGGCGCCCGCGCAACAGCACCACGCGCCTCACCACGCGCCCATGTTGCACTCGAGGCTGGGCCCCGCTTCGGTTAAGTACAACCGGCGGAACAACCCCGAGTTAGAAAAGAGAAGAGTACATCATTGCGACTTCATGGGTAAGTGACTTCACACTTCCAAAAAAGTTTTTATTGGTTCGCATACGCCCGTTATCCTGCCGTGTGTGTCACGTTTTTCGATATGACCAGACCAAATGGCGTTCAAAGAATATAACAGGATTATTTTTAACGGAATATATAAAATATCTGTCTGACGAGAGTCTTATGAAAAATAAGTTACGTATTTCAAAACCACCAGCTAATATAGTCATAAACTCCTACCACCAGTTTTCAGTTGGATTAATACCTAACTACAATTTGTTAGTTAGGTTTAAGTAGGTACCATAACTATGCATTTACATCAAAAGGGGTGTATGCCCTACATACAACGTGTTAAAAAAAAGCTGGAAATCCATTTAAGGGCTTATTTAGTATCGTATTCTAATGATGAAAAAGTAAGTTAAAAAAAATTCTCGCGAAAAAAAGTTTTTTCTGTTTGGAGGATTGGCCGCGTGGGACGATGTGACCCTTACAAGAAAAAATTTTTCGCCTCCAAATTTTTTTTCACCTACTTTTCTTATTCGCATTAAGATACTGATTATGCCCTTAAACGGATTACCAGTATTTTTGTTACACCCTGTAGGAGTATAAGGTGCTTCGAAAGCCGTAACGTATAACATACTCGTAGTAACATTTCGTGTTTTGACTGTCCTGATTATTACGCAGGGGTGTGTAATGTTTGGCATACAAACAAAACTCTGCTACTCCATCTAGTAATCAGTAGCGTACTAGAGCAGGTACATTTTGGCTATCTTTAGGTCGCTCTGGAATAGATGGCGCTAAAGACTTGGAGCCTCAAAAAGTTCTACGACTATGGCCGTCTATTATATATTTATTCAAGTCTTTGTTAGATAGAAGTATGCAGATTACAGATACAATTACTTGTCTCGCACCCTATTTAGCCCATATGCATTTCTATTGAAGGCGTTACTGTTTTTAACCGACTTCAATTCCATTGAGGAAGGAGGTTCTGCATTCGGCTAGGTGTTTTTTTTTATGTATGTTCGCCGATTACTCCGAGACCCGTGGTCCGATTTGAGTAATTCTTTTTTCGTTTGAAAGGATCTACATCCAAGGTGGTCCCATATTAATATGGTGCTGTTCTGATGATAGGATCCATGAGGAATTGAGGAACTCAAGCATTTTCTCACGAAAACCACCATTTCGATGCAGTGGACCTGATGATGATGATTGTTTTGATGATAATGATGAAGATTTTTTTTATGCAGGATGTTCAGCGGTTACTCCGAGACCCGTGGTCCAATTTAAATATTTTTTTTTGTTTGAAAGGAACTACCTTGAAGATCCCACATTAATCTGGTGCTGTTCTGATGATGGGATCCGTGAGGAATTGAGAGAACTCCTCAATTTTTAAAGGCACATGTATGTTGATTTGGGTGTTTTCTTAAGCAACTCGAGCATTCCCTCTTGCTTGACCACCAATTTAATATAGAGGACCTAATGATGAAGTCCACATATGATACGTGGACCTTTCCTTAGATAAAATAGGTGTATAATGAACTTTTTTATATATCTTTTCCTACCGATTATTCCGAAACTTTTTGTCCGATTTTGATAAATATATAACCACTAAAAATGGAAAAATAATAACTTTTTACAAAAAAGAGATAAACCGACTTCAAAAAGGATAAAATGAATAATTATATTATTTATATGCGTTACCAACTGATATGTTTGAAGTCGGTGCCAAGCCACAAATTACAAAACTGGTCAAATCAGCTGCAAGTGTAAACCTCACAAAACATCGGTATTAATAATGCAAAGGAATGCGATTTCATGTGTTACATTTTCATGTCTAAACTACTAATCCTATTTTGATGAAATTCGACAACGATATATATATTCTAATACACGTCTGCTTTGTCAATAATCATAAGAAGGCGGCAAATAGAAAAAAAAAATGTAAACGCGTAAGATTAACCTTCCATTGAAAATTTGAATATCGTGCCTTTTTACTGACACGGCGTGTGTACTGGGTATATGTGAGTATAGAAAAAATTATTTAGCAATTGAATTCCTTTATACTTCGGATTAAACCTTAGATGAATAAGGATAAATAATTCAAACCGAACCACGGGCTTCGTTCGACATACGGATACTCCCAACTATGTGTTAACAAACAAACATAGGACGCATGATTATACTTTCTGTACCTACTTGCCTAACATTACAGTTAACGCATGGTCGAAACAAATGTATATCTACGTACGATTCATACCGCCTTAGATTAGTTATATAGTTAAAATAAATAACAATTCACTGAACACATCGCCTCGTTCGTATTAACTTTTCCAAATTTGGCTTGGCACCGACTTCAAACATATCAGTTGGTAACGCATATTTAAATAATATAATTATTCATTTTATCCTTTTTGAAGTCGGTTTATCTTTTTTTTGTAAAAAGTTTTTATTTCAAATTATTTAATACGTTTCAGGTTGCACAAAGGTATACACCAAGAGTTCTCACCTGAAAGCCCATCAGAGGATACACACAGGTAGGTCTCCCCTAAACACTACATACCTATAGTTTTATTATTAATGCGTTTGCGAACACTGCGTTATGCGAAAGTATTTTATTATATAGCTATTAATAAAATAAAAATAGAATCAATCGAAGGAAATTATTCCTAATTAAGATCTGTAGCAGGTGATTATTTTAATTCGTATCACCCCCGAAGAAACTTGACTTATATTTACAACTGAAACTACTGAAAGGCAGTATATTCAACGTTAATCTAGCGAAGCGAGTGTCTGTTTAGAGTTCTTACTTGGTACACATCTAATCATGCGTTGAATAATGAATTATGTTTGTAAACCGGTTCAAATATTGATATATTTGAAACGATTTACAAACAAAATTCATCCAACGTCTTCTTCGGGAAAATCAGAATCTGATGCGCGCTTGTATATTGATTGACTATATCAATCAATAATCACGCAAGGTTTGCTTCTTTGCCATAAAACACTGTTAAATTCAACTCGGCGAAGATCGTCAGTCGGCGAAGATCGGATAGCATACGAAATGGTAATACTATTCTAGAACATTTCTGCAGCAATTTTACCGTTTCGTAAAAATAAAAGCTATGCAGAATTTGCTGTAATTGTTTGCTATCAGATCTTCGCCGAGTTGACCTTATTACAGAGTCCCGTGTATACGAATAGATAATCATTTTACATAACATTTCGACTGTGTTAACATAGGAGAGAAACCCTACACTTGCCAATGGCCGGAGTGCGAGTGGCGGTTCGCGCGGTCGGACGAGCTGACGCGGCACTACCGCAAGCACACAGGCGCCAAGCCCTTCAAGTGCGCGGTCTGCGAGCGCTCGTTCGCCAGGTCGGACCACCTCGCGCTGCACATGAAGCGCCACCTGCCCAAGACCTCCAAATGACACGCGCGGAGGGGCGGGGACCAGCCTCCCGCGCCCCACTCAACACCGGTAAACATCATAGCACTATTACACAGAGAGAAAATGATACTAGAAACAAGTAAAAAATAGTAATTCCCAGGACAAGTAAACGTTTACTAAAAACAAGGAAACGTTTACTAAAAACAAGTAAACGTTTACTAAAAACAAGTAAACTTTACTATAAACAAGTAAAATTTACTAAAAACAAGGAAAGGGTTAACTTGTTTTTAGTAAACGTTTACTTGTCCTGGGAATTACTATTTTTTACTTTGTTCTAGTAAAATTTTCTCTCCGTGTAGAGAGACAAGGTTTACAATGTAAAACCAGGGCCTCTTCATGGAAAATCATTAAACAAAGTTGCAGGCCTTAAGACATAAATCATGGCTGAATAACAAAAGCTCCAGGTACAAGGTCGGTTAATTTTTTTGTTATTACTAGGTTGATTAGTATTTTCGACTGGCATATGGTTCAATTTGCTACTCGATGAGGTAGATTTTATAATGATGTTTTTTGTTTTACAAAATTCTGGGCAAAAAAAAGCTTAGGCTAAACTATATAAAATTTCACCGTGCATTGAACAATTTAAGCAGACTTCTGGTCTGCATAGGTCATTCTAAGATGCCATAAGATAAGGCTCATATATGGGTGCGTCCCATAAGATATAACTACAAAATATATAATTTCATATTAATAACGTTCACAAGATATAATGAACGTTTGCTATAACAACAAAATCAATATTTTTTTTATTAGGAATAACGGTCAATTAATATAATACTCATTTTGTATAATAACTTATCATATAACACTCAAATACTCTAAATTTAGTTAATATAACATACATAACGTATATCGATCATAATATATACTATCTTTTAATATAATAATTATAAAATATAATAGCGTATGATATACTAAATAGGTTATAACTCCATTCCAACCTTTTGCCCCAAAGTGTTTTCACGCATATCAAACTAAATCAATAGGTTGGTTAGGTTCGTTAGGTAGCTTCAGATGCCCGAAGGGCAAACCGCCCGGAAATAGGAGCCCCGCGAAACGGGGCTCCGTCTAGTTAAGTTGAGGATTCAACATTTTGAGAATTATAGAATAGTTAATTAGACGAGCTGCTACTTAAAAAATCGTGTAGACCAGTTGCTTTTAGGCGAGTTGATATGTACACGAGCTGCGATTTAGACAACCCGTTATTCTATACGAGCATTATGTATTTTGGTGTTAGATGTATTGAATATTATACATTATAAATCTAAGGTATTATGAACGTTATACATTATGACCGTTATATACAACGATATTATACTTAAACAACGTTATACTTAACAAAATTAGATATTTTGATGTTATATCAAACGTTCATTATAGACTTTGAACGGTATACAAAACAAGCTTATGCAATATGAGCGTATAGAATATGAATATTATACAATAAGTTCTTATATCTTTTATTACTTACCCCTCATATATAGATTTTCTTAACTTAAGCATATTAAGGCCTAACTGCGCAATTAATGTAATAACTAATAACTGCGAAAGTTTTTTTTGCAAATTAGAGGTATCAGATATGACATCATATCGGCTCATCACTTAAATCGTAACCTTTAACTAGTGTAACTTGTTGTAGGAGGAATGCAGTGACACCATCTTCTTGGAGTGCGACATCGACACAAGCCTGATGGACACATTCTACGGTGCGCTGTGACGTGCAGCGCGCGCGCATCAGAACAGCCGCGGACTGACGCGACTGCTGCTGAACATTTCTCAAATTTATACTTTTAATAAGAAAATTACAAGATACGTACGCTGCTGTATTTCAATACATTAAATTGATTAGATACTACTTGTGAATAATAAATTTATATTTATTCAACATGATTACCAAGAAAACAGCTTTAGAAAGATTATTAAGGGAGATATAATTCAATGCAATCACAAGCACGCAATTTAGTTTAAGTAACATGACTACATGGCATTGGTATTATATGATTTGAAAAATATTCCAGTGAACAAATTTTATAGATGGCAAAAGTCTGGTTAAGTGGCAATAAGAAGTAAGTACGATAATATTACGTAACGTCAACAGTTTAATTGCAATTGATATTTTTCAATACGTGTGTCGATTGTGTCACCTACAAAACTCGGCTTGACTAATAGTAAATATTGTTTATTTTTCCATTACTGAAAAACTGTACGAAAAAAATACCTATACGTAGGTATTGCTGGCTCAATTGAATCTACGATACCTAATAAGCAACAAGTCTCGTGTGATTTGGCTTATCCCAGTAAAAACAAAACCTCTAAAAATATCTAATCAAGATGCTAATAAGTTTGAAATGTGTAATGATTTAATTAATCATTAATGTATGTACCTACAAGTAGGTAATCAGTAGGGGTCGTGTACTTGTTTGTATAGAAGAGTTGCTCACTGCAATAGCAATGAAGTCGCTGTTGAAGCTTCGAAACATAAAAGCTCTAAGTATTCTTTAGATATTATTATTATTGATTAGTTAAATTATAATAAGTTATTAACTAAGAGAGCAAGGAATATCCAAGATATTACAGTTATCTTTATATTATTATAGAAATGTCGGATAGTTCGTAGTATAGTTATATGCGTAGAATACATAGTCGCGTTACCGGATCTAACGACCTGAGTTGTGGTTTTGATATTGACTACGCCATTGACAATCCAATTTAAAACTACGCAAGTAAAACCATGTACTTAATGCGCGCTTCGGCTCGGATCAAATCAATCAGTAAATAAAAGAGAAAACTTACAATAAAATCTATTTAATATTTTTTTTAATTTTAAAGCAAAACTTTTTTATGTTATTAATTTATTATACTTTAAAATAAAAATTCTATAATTTTTAAACGTGTAGCGATGCCTTAGAGTTGACAGATTTTCCATATGCTTACGTCAAAATTCGTATGGGTTGACAGCTAACTCAATCCCATTCTCATCGCGATTCAGTAATACCAGGGGGGTACAACTCAAAGTAAATCTGTCAAAAAATTTTAGTTTGACACGACGTATCCGATACGTTTGCATAAGTGCGAAAAAGAACTTGTCATGCGTTAAGAAGGGACAACATGATTCGTGACGTTACGTGACATTACAGAGGTCTCTCTGTATTATACTATTATTTACTCTGTGGTAATACCTATAGGCGTGTTTAAGTGTCACGTCATATCTACGAGTATAAGGTATTTCAAAAAGTTTGATGTTCCGTTTATGGGTATATCGTGGTATAAGGAAACAAGGTATTGCCATCCCTACTTCACGGGCACCACTTTGATAAAACTTTAAATTTTTGGGTAATTTTAATAGGTAGGTATATAAAATAGTTATTACTTTGCTGGATTCGTCAAACTACGAGCTCAAAATAAAAGAGTTGTTATAACATTAAATGCAGATATTGACGAATCCAGCAACGTAAAAACTATTTTGATGTATTAGAAAGGTACTTAAATACACAATACCTATTTTAATATCTATCTTTAAATTGAAATAAACACTATTATTTACCAGTGACACTAAAATGAACGCGCTTAACAAATAATATTAGTGCAATTCTATTTATTCCTAATTAAGTGAGTTGTATTAATTACGCGCAAATAACTCGTACATACATGAATTTATTTTCTAGTATAATATCTAATGGATATAAAAAAGTTGCTTCAAAATGAATACTTATCTAAGAAAAATGTGCCGCCAATTATTATTGAAATGCTTTTATTGGGTAACTTTCGTTTCAGATACTTAATACTAGATGAGAGAAACAATTGAAAACCACAGCTCCAAACCAACTTTTATCTAAGTAGGTAACTAGACCTACTTGTTGATTCGGGTCGTTACATTCGTACACGCAATATACACTTTCTAGTCTCGATTTATTAAAGACAATTTAATCAAAAGTACACCACGGTAAACATCTTGCTACGTCTGATGAAACTCTTCACGTCTTACTTTGGTATGACTCACGTGTTTTACACACAGAAAAATGCACACGGAAGTCATAATAATGCATAATGCACTTATTATGTACCTACTTATATTAATTATATGAAACGAGATATTTTAAGGTCCAGTAATGTAGATAACAATGTAAATTACAAGCCTTATTGCTTCCGTCCAATTGAATATTCTAAACATTAAATACGGTTCTGAAATATTATGCCTTACAGCATGCCTGCCCTAAGCTTGTTCTACTTACTTCTAAACACACGATATATGAGGATATTTAAACAGCTTTAATTCATACTTCGTTAGATACAATTCAATTACAAACATATATACTTAGATAAATCAATTTCTTAGAACTTAAAGAATAAAATAAATAATCAGATGTTTATGTCAAAACCGTTCCCATTGTCATTCTTGTCTCTAAAGGCATATACGAGTACAACAGTGTTACCGTTCTATGAAGCCTTATACTTACATAGGTATAATTATTTTTACATGGTTTACATTACAAAAAGGCAACAACTTTCCACTCTGCCTTATAATTAATTATTAATACTAAATACGCGTATGTGTATAACCAAATATAAAATATATTTATCTAAATTAATTTAACTTACCGATTTTTTCAGCAGTATACTCAGTGTAGGATTCCGTAACTACTAACAGCCGACCTACTAAACAGTATTTACGATCGCGTATTCTCAAACGATTAGTAAAATATGCGTACAATGCGTACGATTTTAAATCTCTAGAATTTCATTCAATCTTTACGTATAAAGGAAGCCTAAAAACATCTCTGATTTGTCGGTGTGAGTGATACCTAATTACAGATTCCTAGTAGAGACACTGAAGTAATAAGTTGCAGGCATACGTACCTAAAGAAACAATACACGACAAACTGACATGTTTCCCAGTAGGTACATAAAACAATCCAATCTTTTATCAAGTTATAACAGTAGAAGTGACTGTTACGTATTCTTCATCAAACTGATATACAATTGTATAGGACTTAGTCGCCGTCGTTAAAAAAAATAAAAATTATTATCAGATAGAATAAATCATTTAAATGAAGCGAGTTATTACTCTAAGGTTACATACCCAACCCATACAGTTACCCGAATAAAATAGTTAACGTGAGATCTGTAAATATGTACTTAGTCCAAGAAAATAGTCGGTGGTAGAAAATGCCGAATGCTGCAACACTTAGTTACTTACCTACTTAATATTTCCGTGCTAGGATTCCTATTCTTACAAGTCTTACACAACCTCACAAACTTCGGAAGCTCTCGATTTTGGCAAACTTAGCTGAATTTGTAGCAGTTATCGTCCGACAAACTGAATTTGCCATAACTAATAGTCATTAGTATTTTTAGTGTAAATACATTTTTCAGTTTTGTTTAAAGTTAGAAATTTCCTACTTTTCCATTGCAATATTTTTAGCTTAGGAAGTAGTAGGCCTCATAGCACCAAAATGTTAATTGGATGCTGTTTACACCTTGTTATAACGCGAGTACTTCCAGTATCTTTGAATTATTTCAAATTTACACTTAGAATCAAACATACGTGGCGTTCCATACCTAAATAGTTCTTGTGCTCGATTTTGAGTTACCTAAATCCACGTTAAATACGCTAACTACCTAACACAACAACAAACTACCCCAATCATAAATTAGCATAGGGTCGTTTAGGTAGATATGAAATGCCACATATACACCGTGGGCTTGACTGACCCGAAAAACCTTAACTACAACGTTTTTTTTTTAGTAAATGTAAAGTGAGTGTTAGTAAAATGATCACCTAAAACGCATTGGTAATTTTTTCTTTGAAAATTTTAGTTTATGGGAAGCATGCCTTGTCACTCTGATATCTGTCAATGAGGATGTGTAAACTATGCCCAATAGTCGCAACAACGCCATCAAAAAGGCGTTTGTCGCCGAGTTATTTAATCTGTAAATTATTATTAATTGTTCAATTCAATAATATTTTATAATGAAATATATTTTAATTGGTATTAACTCTGAAACTAGGCGTATTCCAGAAAAGTTATTAAGACATTTTAGTCTCTAAATATGATCAAGAATACACTGTTACTTTTTTTCTAGTTAAAGGGTCCGCGGTGTATAAGTATGTCTACACTTTTTCACTTCATTATTTTGAAATAATTCAGTAAAAACTCAACAAATATGCTTTTATTAAATTATTTCCACTTAAAAAAACCGTAATGTTTAATCCCGGGTTCTATATTTCTTAATAGTTCTGTATTTCTTTTAGTGACAAGGGAACCGGAAGCGCTGCACTCCAAGCCAAGCAATAACTTTTAAACATAATAGACTCTGTTAGCACTGATTTGACAGCTTACTAGTATAACTACCAAAAATGTATTTTTGGTACACACTTTTATTTCTTTCTGTACCTCCTGTTTGCTATTTGTGCGATTATAAATTGATACTCGAGATCTTTTTAAATGTACCTTTCCTTACTTGAGGAGTTCCTTAGGTCACCTTATGCTTGCGTCAGCAGATCAGCTCTGTGTTATTTTTGGATTATCATGTAAATTACGGAAGTATGCCAAATTTCAGCGCAGAAGAGTTCAATTTAGTATACTAAATTACAGCACATAAAACATGGATACATAATTATCCGGGTCAAGCTAAATAAAAGTGTGCAAAAATGGTAAACAAAATTATACTCTCAGCTCTTACTAGAGCTGACGAACTTAACGTGAAGTCATGTCATTATTTTTAGGACGTAGCTGTTGTGTGTCTAATATAATGTTTTATTGCCATACACGTGACTATAGATGCCATATTTTATATGAACACATATTAGATATTAACATTAGATACTAGTATATTATGAATGACCCTAGCCGAATAAGGTTTGTTTTCTCTTAAACCAATACCTCACTGTTTCCAATCTAACTTATTTCTATGCCTTTGTATATTATTTTGTTTACATTGTACTTCACTTGTAATTAATAAATAACTGTATTTTTTGTTTGTATTAAGTAGTTGTTTAAGAATATTGACTAAGTCACAAGATAATTTATTACCAATGACATGTTTTTGAACTCTTTTTTATTTTAATTGTTAAGTGTAAAAAGTTGATATATATATTTTGATGAGATAGCTATGGGTTTGATGTATTTTTTGTATAATTGTAAAAAGTTGCCAGATGTGTGATTGCCTAACAACTGTTGTTTTATCTAGCCACATAAGTAATATACATAGGAGTCTGAATAGCGTGTCTCAAATCATAATTATCAGCCATGTCCAATTATAACATAAGTGATATGATAAGACGCATTCCGCCCATTAAAAAACGAATAAATGTAAAATGTATACCTTCTTGATCAAATTAACTGATGCTAATGATGAGATTCAGGCAAAATAATGCCGATCACAAACACTCCGGTTTATCACCATGGGTATCATGACAAGTTAACATAACGAAATGTCTATCTATCTACTATTATAGTCTAACATGTAGTTATGCTTGCTAATGCTAAGTCACTGTGCCATAACACTTTCTGTTGTTGAATGTTACCCTGCCTTAGTTGCATTAATTACTATATGCGCCGAATACAAATAGTTAACGACAGTCTTTATCGGAGATCACCTATATTTTTACTTGTGTATTGGGATCTATTCTAAGCCATATTTCCCGAATCATAAATACCCAGATACATACGTACATATTGTTCTTAGTCATTACAAGCTTTTATTTAACTCACAGTGTTTGTCAGTATGTGTGTTAGATGTTTAGGTAGAATCTTGCGAGCCAGATTTGAACCAGTTCCTGATGTCCGATTGAGCTAAAATTTTGCATACCTGCGTAACTTGGATGACAATACAATATTTTGATACCATCGAGCTGGTCTGATGATGGAGACAGGAGGTGGCCATAAGAACTCTGCCATAAAATACCTCAACCAGGTTGAGTTTAGGTTTGTTGGAAACGCCTCGATGAGTATTCCTTGATTTTCTAAAGAAAAGTACAGTCAGCCACAACATCAGAAGCTGATTTGGTACCTATTTCTCCTAACCGATACTAGAATTAGAATCGTCTTAATAAGTCGCTGTTTGGGCTCATTCGACTTGTACTGGTAAGAAGTTGGGACCGATATCACAAGATGGAGCTCATGCTGAACCCTGGGGGCACCTACTGGATCTCAGGTTTGGGGCAACATAGACTCATGCTGTTTGAGCTCATTCGACTTGTACTGACGAGGAGTTGGGACCGGTATCACAAGATGGACTTCATGCTGAACCCTGGGGGCACCTACTGGATCTCAGGTTTGGGGCAACATAGACTCATGCTGTTTGAGCTCATTCGACTTGTACCTACTGACGAGGAGTTGGGACCGGTATCACAAGATGGACTTCATGCTGAACCCTGGGGGCACCTACTGGATCTCAGGTTTGGGGCAACATAGACTCATGCTGTTTGAGGTCATTCGACTTGTACTGACAAGGAGTTGGGACTGGTATCACAAGATGGAGTTCATGCTGAACCCTGGGGGCACCTACTGGATCTCAGGTTTGGGGCAACATAGACTCATGCTGTTTGAGCTCATTCGACTTGTACCTACTGACGAGGAGTTGGGACCGGTATCACAAGATGGATTTTATGCTGAACCCTGGGGGCCCCGCACTGGATCTCAGGTTTGGGGCGGCATAGACTCATGCTGTTTGAGCTCATTCGACTTGTGCTGACGAGGACTTGGGACTGGTATCACAAGATGGAGTTCATGCTGAACCCTGGGGGCACCTACTGGATCTCGGGTTTGGGGCAACATAGAGTCATGCTGTTTGAGCTTATTTGACTTGTACTGATGAGTAGTCGGGACCGGTATCAGAAAATATAGCTCATGCTGAACCCTGGGGGTACCTACTGGATCACGGGTTTAGGACAACAAAGACTCATGCTGTTGGGCTCATTCGACTTGTACTGGTAAGCAGTCGGGACCGGTATCACGTGATAGATTTTATGCTGAACCCTAGGGGTACCTACTGGATCTCTGGTTTAGGACATCATAGGTTCATGCTGTTTTGGCCTACTGTGACATCCGATGGGTTTATAATTTTGAATGTTCGTTTCGCGAACATTTTAGTAACGTTTTTCTGGTCTTCATGAAATTTGTTGAGGTTGTATCGGTGGTATATAATAAGAGACTTCAATGAGCTGAAATGACCAGGGGGTTCTGGAATCAGAAGGCCTAAAACAGTTTTGTTGAGGGGTTTTATTATAATCGCAAGTTCTTAATTCGAGGCGGACCACCGGCGGTTCTGTTAGATTAGAATAGAACCGTCTAAATCAATAGTATATGATTGTCAAAAGAAAATTATACGTGCGTAACTATTATCGAACGAGCGAGTGCAGCGACGCGAAGTTCTATCATTCAACCTCGGACACAACTGTCAGTTTGGGTTTTTAGTAGCTGTTTCTCGAAATTATGAGGTCTATGTTAACTTAATTAGGCTTATTGTTTTGCAACTTTAATGTGTCATTAGGGATTTTTCCGTAACATAATGTTCTTTTTGAAATATAACAAAAATGTTTGTTTCTCAAGAATTTTTAAATTACCTGATATGGTTTAGCGGTCAGAAATAGCATACCGTAAGTGTTTCATCACTATTATGATAAAAAAAACTCAGCATGCCTACCTTGATGCCTTATTGCCTACTTTGATATCAGGTAACACACCCAATGACCATTTCTATTAGCTAAAATTAACAAGCAATAAGAAACCGGTCAACACAGCGAAACGATGTGTTAGTCGAAATGTACAGGCTACGGAACATGTCTCTTAAAAACTAAAAACATAAAAATAAATTTAAATAAAAAACTTTTAAAAACAAGCTTTTATGTGAATGCTCTAAAAAGAGAAAATAAGCTTTTGAGTCAATCAAACTTTTTTTATAGGAATTTTGTACAATTTTATGACATAAAAGCTTGTCGCGAGACTTTCCCGTGTAAAAGAGATTGCACATATTTTAGGTGAAACCATGTAGCCAAGTAATCCTATGACGGTAGTATAAAATTAATTAAAATATGTAATGTGCCCAGCCCATTATTCATGAATTAAAATTATAATTATCAATGTATTTATAAAAAAACAAATTCACGTCAAGTGTTATTTACGTGTTTTGGATGTAGTATATAGTACATATAAGATAGTGCTACTTGGCGGTTTGTCATTTCTCATTGAGTTAATAAGTTGTTTTTGTTACGCTAGTTGCATCTTTTTAATATGTCAAACGAAAGCGACACAAATTTGCAATGCAATAACAAATCACGAAGTGAATTTTGAAGTCAATAACGAGTTATATGACAATATATTGGTATGTGTCGAAGCCTGTGGTTGACCTACTGTTGTATCTGTCTGACGAAGCCTGCGGCGTGGATTATAAAATTGTAAATCAAAATGATTTTGTTATAATATTCAATATTTACATAAGGTTTCCTCGATATAAATGTGCAATCTCTTTTACACGGGAAAGTCTCGCGACAAGCTTTTATGTCATAAAATTGTACAAAATTCCTATAAAAAAAGTTTGATTGACTCAAAAGCTTATTTTCTCTTTTTAGAGCATTCACATAAAAGCTTGTTTTTAAAAGTTTTTTATTTAAATTTATTTTTTTATAAACTCTCCTGATAAGAGACAAAATCGTGACAATTTCACGTCAAAGAAACATCATTGTCGGACCCCACAATTCGTTACTGTAATAAAATTATATTTTTCCACGCGTCGACTCGTTGAATCGAAACTTTAAATACCGAACTACTAGCGCATACTTTTCCATGAAGCTTTTATGATCGCAAATATTGTAAACGATGCTGAAATGGATTTTCATACTGTAGGTACTATACATTACAACGGTCTCCCCGACCGCCGGTACGATCCACACCGGGAGATCGAAGTTACTAAATTACTAATAGACGGAGAGCTACATAGCCACGTCAGATATTATATGACACAATAATGAGAACAAGGAAATCCCTCTAGTCAATTTGCTACACTATGCTTATTTATAGATCGGGACATCTAGCAGCTGCAGCTGCTGTAAAGTAGTGGAGGTCAAAGAATGCAAACCACTTCAAGTAAACAAATCCCAGAGTTCTGGTTTTGATGCCACAATATGAGAAATTATATAAATTTTCTGTTAGGGGATAGTAATGCTAAACGACGCATAATGTATGTAATTCATAGTTTGTGGCCTATTTATTTTTGTTTCCGCAATAATGTTATGCAATGTTATTTGTGCTAATGTGAAAATATAGGCCCTGTCCTCAATAACTGAGGCAATTTCGGCAGTTTTTGCCTAATTTGGTGGTACTATTTTCCAATTCAAAAAAATTGCTAGTAACTCTGACCTTCACTCATTAAAAGCTGCCAGATGCCCGGATTTAGCAATAAGGATAGTATAGCAATCTAACCAGATGGGTTTTGTTGCTCTCATTATTGTGTTATATCTGACGTTGGCCAGATCTTAGTCCATACGTTGTAAGCAATTCGTCGGCCTTAATTCTTACCGGCTTGTCTATTTTGAGCACTCGTACAATAGTGACATAATTCGTACTCAGCAATTTTCGTGGCTTAAACTCGGTACTCGACTGAAAAGCTCTTCATTATGTAAGTTTAAAATACTATATAAATAAACTATATCAATCTAAAATGATATTATAACGGGGTATTTACCATGTATATTTGTGTTTTTGGGCACCCGATATTTCGTAACACAATGATGTACCTTCGAAGCTGAAAACGTCACTTATATAGTATGGTATGTATGTAAAACGTTTGTATCTATTCCTACCTTATTTGTTTACAAGGCTGTTAACCGAAAAATACAACAAGGTTTTATAATCATAAAAAAGTTCATGTTTTCAAAACTTATTTTAATAGAAGATAACATAATCAACTTTAAATTTATATCACGTATTTTACTCATGCCAAACCTTGCCAATTTTGTGATTCGGTGTCTGTTTAATTAAATGACCTAAATACTTATAACAACTTGTCCAAGAGTTAAATGAGATGTACTTATTAAACGTCTACATACTTATATTGCAACAGTTGGTAACAAGCATATAGTTTTCTAATAAGTCATTTCCACTGCTATTCTGCAGAAACAAACTTGTATTCAGTTTTGCAAAAAATACATTCACTATTTTATATTTAAATAATGATAAAATATATACATAGGTATCACGTTACACAATATCTAATTAAAATATAATTTAAAAAAGAAACTTCAAACTTACACATAGTGTTTAATCACTATTAAAGAAAGCTTTTTAACCATAAAATTATAATTTAATACACATCTTACATTCACAGTTAAAAATAAAATACCCTGGTAACAGCACTTATTATCCTATTTGAATGCTTTAGAGTCGATCGAATCATATATAAATTACTTTACCACATTTTTTATTTGTTCTAATGCAATTCCTTGCTATTTGAATAATTTATTTCTATCAAGTCCATTCGCCATCAGATATATCGGAGCGGCCAAGGTGCTCAAAATATCCGAACATGCACTTTATCACCTTGACAATAGAGGCGTTGTTCAGATATTTGTGATCACTTTGGCCGCTCCGATATATCTGATGGCAACTGTATGAACTGTATCCACACCTAACTACATCACCTAATACTTGAAATATGCACTTCCGCTGCCCTACTTAATTATAAATGGATCAAGTTTTCTATAATCGAATCAAAAATCATCAGTATGTTTGAGTAAGATTGTTAATGATAAATGATATTGATAACATATACACTAAGATTTATCATTATACTAGCTAGGTTGGTAAATAAAATCTTGCCTTAAAGAGTGTCTTAAATTTACCCGTGTGAAGTTACATCTAGATTTATAATTACCCTTAGTCAACTATACAAGTAAGTGCTGTCCCTGTGATGTTTTCTGAAATCTGTTGTATTATAAAGTTTGGGAAAATTGAAACACATGTTATTTAAAGTATTTTAAACCAACAACGCCGCGTATACATATAACATGATCTTCTATCATTAATTGCCAAGAGATGATATTTATAATCTGATTGTCAACTGAGCGAACCTTATGTAATAGTTTATCTTAAGCATTAAGAGGGTTTATTGGATTTAAAAGTGGTTTAAACGATTTGTTACCTATTTAAACCGTTTTTACATAAATAGAAACGTTTACAGTCTTTGAAATACTGTTAACTAGTCAATTTATTAATGATATTCAAAGTCTATTATCAAATGGTAGATCCCCAACCACTTCGCTGGTTCAATATTACAGGGTTCTATGTTTCACTCTTATAGAATTTGAACATTGTCATAGTGATTATTTTGACTAAAACGGGATTAAATCGCGTACACTTACTTTAGGTATTCCCTTGACTTCAGGAAATTTACAAAAGTAAGTGTATGCGATTAAGTCCCGTTTTTGTTAAAAATAATGAGTGAAAATTCGTGTGAGTTTAAATCAGTACATTGTCATAGCGATACTAAAGTCTTAATATTTTCAGAAAACATAAAAATATCCAATGCTTTTACCAAACAAACTAGTTAATAAACTGCTTATTACGAATATGTAAACAGTATTTCATAAACTGTGAAGGTTACTATGTGAGATCGATTTTATAATTGTAAGCGAAATAGGTACGCGAAAACCTGCAATTCTACCCAGTAAACCCTCTTGAATAGTATTTGAAGTTTATAACTAGTGGCAATTTTAATGCTTAATCGATTACATAAAGTCCACTTTGTTAGCTAGACATTAGAATATAAAATAGCATAATCGGGCTGGTGATATCTTACTTAAGAATTTTGAACTGACGTACAAGTGACATTAAACAGATATCAGAAACATTGTCGAGTTACACATTCTTAAAACGCTTATATGATTGGCGACTAAAGCCCTCAAAACTAATGTAAAACAAAGTATTGCAACCAATAGATGTTAATAAGTATATTATTGTAATATTCACATTTCAAAACAAATTAAATTTAGTCACATTTATGTTTGTATTAATATTATCAGCACCCTTTTTCACCCCCTTCCCTCATGGGCCATCATGGCCTAGTATAAGGGACGCAACTATAAGACGGAACGAGATCACAATATCATTTGATCCCTCTAACGCATAGCTGCATCCCTAGGATGGCCCATGATGGCCTATGGTAAACACCAGTCATAAGAAGCATTGAATTTCAAAAAGTTGTCATTTGGTCCACTTCAGGTATGTAGGTGTATCATGCCTCATTCACTGCCTGGTATTATTTGACCGACTCCGTACAATGACCTTCAGAATCGATTTGCAATTAACGTAAGAGCGTTATGATTATCACACTTGCGATTTGTGAGCGAGTTTTGTATAGAAATCGCTTTCAAATCGCTCAAGTGTGATAAGGCCCTAAGAAACCGGCTTCCCATTATACCTACCCCACTCTTAGAAACGTATGGGAGAGTAAAACGCTCATCTCATGTGATATAATATTGCCACTTAATTCTAAAAGGAAGTATTAAAACAAAACATTCCAAAGAGCACATGGGCCATATTCTAACTTTAAAACACGATTAGTAACAATCCTACTTCATTAATGAATCATTAATACTCACATCCAATACTACGATTGATCACACTATCGTTGCTCTTATAAGGACCTCTCTCGGGGAAATCTATGTTAACGGCTACGACGTAGCGCTACGACCGTAGCATATCAGTGAACATATAATTCACACACAAAAATAAAATATTTGAACTGCTTACAATAAAACGTACCTACCTAATCTACCTATGTAGTTAGAAATTACGCTATGAGAATGGACCATTTGTGACATTCCACGAGAAAAGGTACCTTATGGCGGTTGGGGCTTATGCTATTTCTAACGACGCTGCAATACTAATGCGATGCTGCGCAACGTTAGCGCCAACCGCCATAAGGTACTTTCACCCGTGGGACGTCACATTTGGATATCTTTAAAAATAAAATTTGAAGTGCTACACTGTCAAAATTCGGTTTTTCCTTACTATTTTCATAATAGGGTTACCTTGAGATTTGTAGCGCAAGAATATAATACTTACATAATGCTAAATATTTCATATTTTCCAACATAACACACGACTGTTATGCTTGGTTAAGAATGTCTGAATGCAATAACAAATATATTAACAGTATAGGTAATCATACCATTAATCAGCTGAAGGATCTTAAGGTCCCTAACATATTATATCACTTCCACGTACTGAGGCATACACAGCATTACTTATACATATCTTGTGTATAACACTCACAAAACAAGTAAAATTTCCAAATTTTATCTAACCCGAGTGCGGTATGACTTCGACGTTATGTTATGTGGTTGTTTTTTTATGTGCCCTTTGTCACCCTCACAATCGAACCGAATCGAGGGCCGTAGTAGCTACGGGGCATTATGGGGCTATGCCCTGCCTTAAAGTATTAAACTATACCTTAAATACTACCATGGGCTCGAAAAACTATGAAAAATAAAGTAAATGCCCTACTTTAAATTACACTGTCCTATCTTAACGCTCTGCAACTCTGACTATAGCCCTGACCGAATCTAAATAAATGACATCTAACAAGTCTTAACACTTCAAACATACAAATAGATACAAATAAGTACATAAATGATACCTACATACATACTTGCTCTAGAAAAACTTCGGCAGTCGAGTAAGAAAGAATATGTAGGTACCTACCATGAATATTTGGACAAATACAACGGAGTGAAGTGAATTCACTATTAAGACGCCCTTGGCAATGAATTTCGTGACACACATTTGATTTATTTGCTTAGTATTGTGTGACATACCTTCCCTAGCATGTAGGCAAGTAAATAAGTAGTTCTCCGGGTCGGCGCGGGTGCTAAACGGAGAACGGTATCATCCCTAACGTCTTGCACAAACACGACACCGTTATAACCTACATTATATATGCATCATTGACATCTCCTTGACCATTATGACGAGGTGTGTGCCCGGTTTTACACTCCTGAAACCAAGTCGACCAAACCAAAACTTAAGCTTAATATTCTAGTTGTCTAATAAGTGTTGTAATTACCTACTGTGCTGTTAGCAATATAACCATGAGCTGCAAAGTTTTTCTAGTGATACTCGGGTCTTGCTTCATCGCTGCTTTAGCTATTTCCGTTAATTACGACAACGCTGATGCGGAAGGCGCTGTCGGCAACAGGGAATGGAATTTTGATACAGAGGAGTTGGATTTGGAAGAAGAGGAAGAGGATGGACATAGAAAAGGAAAGATTTGTAAGTTCATTATATTATAAGGCTCTGCGAATTTTATTTACCTACATAAAAGATAAAAAAAAAAGATAAAAGATATTTATTCTTCAATTTAGGCACATTACAATGCACTTATGAACGTCAGAGAGAAAAGAAACTACCACCAGTAAATATATTAAGGCTATTTCTTAAATAGGACTGCAAACTAGGTACTGGCGCACAGTAAATAGTGTATACATGGTATCTAATACATACTATGAACATACAGAATTCTCACTATGACATCACGAATTATGTTTCCCACAATTACATCCTGGGGCAGTCCTCAACCGATTTAGTGAGCCCTATTGTGTCAACTCGTCATTTAAAAAAAACACTATCTTGATCCTATCTCAGTGTTTACAAAGGAGATATTTTGCTAAAATTTAGGCACAAAAGTATTCGTTTCTGCATTGGGTTTTATATATATACATCCTACTACTTACAGCATTAACATTAAACTATACATACTCAAGTTACCTTGTATCAATTTTGTACATATAAATAAATGGAGGTATTTTCAAGTATAAATAAATATACAAAAGTATGTTGTTAAACAAATACTTATGTAGGTATGATAGGTGTGTCTTTTGTGTGTTATGAGTACTTATGAGTATTATTTTGTGTTATGAGTATTATATTGACCTATTAAGCTAAGATGTTTTTTTTTGGTTAAAATAAAGATTGTAATGGACTATGTAAGTACCTATAAGGTAATATACTAAAGACAAATACATAGAGAATTTGCTTCTGCGTGCGCGCTGCCGTATCAATTTGTTGTTTTTACTCCACCGCGGCAAAAACGCTATAGGTAAGTGTAAGTGTTACATTTTTTGTGCATTATAAGTAACTTGTAACAGTAAAGTAACTCCATTCATTTACATATTTACACAATACAAATACGATATAAACGATTGGCCAGCTGTATCTCATTAGTTCCAGGTTAAATAATTACCGAAAAACCACCCAAATATAGCCCGAAACTGCATCTTTGATTAAATTTCATTACCACTATGATTGTAATGTACCTAATATTTTTGTCAATAACAAAGCTCTTATAGTTCCGTGGGTTTAAAACATACTTATGGCGTTTTTAGGGCTTCGTAGCCAAAATAGCAAAAACGGAACCCTAGCTGATAGTTTTGTCATGTCCGCCGTCCGTGCGACCGTCCGTAGGTATACATATATATATTCATGAAATTTTATCGAGAGGTGTGTTTTTATGCCGCTACTTAGTTTTCTAGTTATTTTAGTTGCTGGCAAATTTATTTTAAGGGAGGGGGGGGCATATAACCAGCTAAGCATAAATGTCAAAAAATATTTCAACATGTTTCACATCAATCGATAAATACACGGAAACCCAGCCTCGTATGTATTCCTGCAGAAATAGCGATGTTCTTTTGCGTTTCAGTGTTTCCATTCGTGAGTATAGTTCGCTTCGCAAATACAGAGTGCGCGACGGCCACCACTATGACCGGCACCTGTTTGGCGCGTCGGGAGTGTAACAACCTCAATGGCACCATCACGGGGACATGCGCTTCCAGAAGGGGCCGATGCTGCGTAGGTGAGTTACTTTCCTAACGAGTCCGATATCGACCAAAATATGTGTGACCTGAATATTCCCGACTTTTTATTTGGAAGTCTGAACTCGTGACTGTAGTAAAAATTAATTAAAATTGATTTATGTATCTAGTAAAGTGGACACCATTTTATTTAAATCCTCCAAATAAATTTCGGGCAGTAAAGCGATCAGTAAATTTATACAATAAACTCATGTCATGAGTCGTAACCTCTTAAGTCAAAGCTTCATGTAAGAAGATACTATTGCCGCTGACTGTACCTAATTACCTATAACATTTTTAAATATACTAAGGCGTACACTCAGATATCATATAAGGATTTTCTTCTTTGATCTGTGAGCGAACACTAGGCATTGAATGATGGCTCTTCCAAGTTTTGCCGTTACAAAATCCATGCAAAGTAAAAAAAAATCAAATAACCATTGCTATTTCTTAAGTAAAACAAGATAAAAAGGTACCTACTTGCCTTATCCTAGTGGCCCGCGGGTGCAGCAGCACGACTAACGTGAACAACACATACTTCACAAGCCCTGGGTACCCGGCGGCGTACTCCGGCGGTGCAGCCTGCAGCATCATCGTCAACCGCTGCAATAGCAATATCTGCCAGGTAAATGGATGCGACACTGTATTAGTTCGTACCTCCATTTGACGGCCAGCGCTTGGGCTATTTTATTGTAGAATGCAATATTGAATCTGTACCACGTAAGCGCCGACCGGCAAATGGTACCTCTAGAAAAATTACGTCACGAATAATCGCTTTTTAACTTTATTTGTACAGTGGAGGCCGCCAATATTGTCCAGTATTACCGTAATAAAGCAGGGTATTCAAATGTATGACGTTCAGAATACCTGCCCACCATTCCGTTACGCGTTAAGGTACAGTCGACGGTAGGTAAACTAAAATCGTTTGCAGCCTGTCTCGATTTTGGTAGGAGTTTTTATGGCTGCTCTACATAATAGGCCATCACAGGGACGCAGCTATACGACGAAACGAGTTCGCAATATCGTTAGCTCCCTCTAACGCATAGCTGCGTCCCTATGATGGCCCATCATGTAGAGGAGCCATTGCCCTATTGAAATAGGGTACCTAACGATATTCGTACCATCCACTGTAAACTCTGTAAAGTATAAATAGAAGCACCAACGATAATTTTAACCAACTTTAAATACCCATGAGGAGCTTGTAAATTCTCTTGTTGATTTCTTCAGGATCTGATGAAAGATCCTGAAGAAATCAACTGAACCCTTTAAATATTAGAACCACAATTATAGAGTGGAGTAGCAGACTTGGTTATTTTTCATAGTAACTTGTGCATTAACTAACTCTGAAATAAATATTTTTCTATAATATATAAAATATATTTTTTAATAATATTTGTAAAAAAAAATAAGATAAGTGGAAGTAGTGGTTTTATTGACCTTCCTATTACTTACGGTACTTACTTAATTAGGTACGAGTATAGCAGTTTCGTGGTAGCGTGTATTGTGTGGCATTGTCACCGAAATCATAGATTTGGCTTTGCATTTTGCAAAGGGACATCTCGATTTATATAGTAAGACCAAGATCACGGAATAAAAAAAAAATACACAAAGTATTCAAAAGTCACAAATGTCATAATTCAGCCACAAATCACAAGAATCAAAACTGTCCCTACAGATCTCTTTAAGCTCACATTTTCTACACACAATATTATTCGTTAATAAAATCTTCAAAATTTATTCATTTAAATCACAGCGTACAAATTAATTTTACATAAGTCAACTTAACTATAAACATTGCTGCCGTTCGTTGTCGTTTCCGGTGCAAAAGTGCCCATAACGCTAGCGGCATTACCCCGCTGGATAGCTACGGACAACCTTTGCACCAGAAACGACTCGGAGCGGGGGTCCTCTCCCTTTTGTCGAAGTCTTTTGTTTTGTCTAGTTAATTATTTTATAACTATATATTTTAGGTCTAAATCGCGTCTCAATCGAATAAACCCGCCGAGATTCGATTTTTTTATTAATTACCAAATTAATTACGCGCATGCGTGATATTGTTGCCATATACTAATAACAGACGGTTAGATTTGGTTCGGATCGGACAGCGAACTTGGTTCGCTCCGAAACAAATCTGCCCGTCTGTAAAGTTGTCGTCTAACCATGTCTCCCAACTCCATAGACACTTTTTTATCTATTCTCCAAGATGCTCCAAGTAAGTAATTAAGAAAAAATATTCCAGCTCCGCATTGACTTCCTGGATTTGGTGCTCGCCCAGCCGGACGGCGACGGCGTCTGCGCCACGGACTCCATAACGGTGACCGGTGGCAACACCGTCGTGCCCACGCTCTGCGGAGACCTCACCGGCCAGACCATCTTCGTCGACTTCGACGACGACGCGGCCGTCACTGTCACCATCACAGCCACCGCGAGTACCACCTTCAGCAGGCGGTGGAACGTGAAACTCACACAAATTGCTTGTGATTGTCCTGGATTAGGTTAGTTTTTACGTTATAGGTACGTCACATAGATAAACTTCACTCACACGCCAAGATTTCTGATGCAAACGAGCTAATATAAACCTTACTTCAAAGTATAAAGGTTACTTTTTATATGATTCCAACGTTTTCCCACTTTGTGAAGAAGCGGATTTCTTCACACAGATTACACACAGAGAGCCCGTCTAGCGGGTTCCCTGGTGCGCAATATGTTGAGATTCCTTAGCGTGATAAAACACATGATCTAACTTAATTAAGAAGAATTCCAAGTAAATGCAATACATAGGTAGTCCTTTTCTTCTTCGCTGCATTATTCATTTCAGTATTAGTTAACAATCGTTTTAGCACCCAACGGCTGCCTGCAGTACTACACAGGCACCACAGGCACCATCTCCAGTTTCAACTACGGCACCGCCGCCAACACGGCGCTAAGCGCTTCGCTTGTCACCGGCACCCGCCAGATTGCCAACACGAACTACGGCATATGCATCAGGATGGAAGCCGGCTATTGCGCCATTCAATATGCTCAGGTTCGTTAACAAACTTATTTTACCACAAATTGGGAATATACTTACACATTTTTCAATAACTAGCCATATTGGGAGAGATGATTAGTTAGGTCATACTGAACAACTTATTCTATGTGACCAACCCTGTAATCGCTAAAAATATGTTGACGTCCCCATAGAAAACGTCGTCTTCTGATCGGCCGAAATGTATGAAGCAGCCAAAAAAAATTTCAGATTTCGGAGTTCGTCCCATAGAAAAAGTTGTTCAGTATGGCCTACCTACCAAATCATCTCGCACAATATGGCTAGTTATTGAAAACACAGCTTGTATGTCCAACTAATTTTATTCGGAACTTTCGGTAATTCGACAATCAACACCACGCGTTAATTTCGTATAAGTTGATACCAGTACTACCAGTGGTCCCAATACATAATAAATACGGTAAATATATACTCGTACCTACGTACTCAGAGTAAATATCCACTCTTTATAGTAGCTTTTCTCGAATTGGTTTTCAGATAGTAGTAGGTCTAGGAACTTGAGCAGTTTTTTTTATTAGAGGATAATCTGAGCGAATCATTCCGTGAGCGTGTTTTTGGAATTCGGAATTACTAAGACTCTGCTGTCCGTCTGTCTGTCAGTCTGTCACCAGGCTGTATTTCATGGACCGTGATAGTTAGACAGTTGAAATTTTCAGATGATGTATTTCTGTCGCCGCTATAACAACAAATACTAATAAAAACAGAATAAAATGAATATTTAATGGGGCTCCCATATAACAGACAAGATTTTTTGCCCTTTTTATAGATAATGGTATCTATACCATTCTATAGAACCATTGTGTTCTATAGAACCCTACGTGCGCGAAACCGACTCGCATTTGGTCGGTTTTTATTATATTTTATTGTCGAATACCCTCGGAATGTTTCATATGTACATCCTGTTTGTATTTTTAAAGACTTCTGACATCTACTCGTTCACGGTGACTGGTGACGTCGAGGGCGCGGACGACACGGTGCTGGGCACGGCCGTGGGCGCGGTCAACGACGGGGCCTGCACCACGGACTTCGTGGTCATACCCAACCCTACGGTCGCGGCCACCGGTGTCGCGGTCGGCACTGACCGCTTTTGCGGGATAGGCTTCGTTACCGTGCAAAGTAAGTGTTTTCTTTACGTGACGATGACGCTGCTCGAATTAGTACGCACAATTTTGTTTTCTATACCTATTAACCATAATCATCCAAGTTGGCCTCTGAATAAACGAAATTTAAATAAGGTTGACCGCTAAATATACGTCTGTTTTTGGCACAGTAGCTCTAAAACGGAAGAACCGGCGATTTGTTGCGTTTTTTATTTGAAAGTAGATTTTTTAGAGATGGTTCTCCTGTTCTATAAAAATCGGATTCGCGTATGTTATTTAGGGCTTTTTTTTAATGTATAATTTTGTTTAATCAAGCCTGGTATTTTATGTGTAGCGGGAGCGAAGCCGTTCGTGTTGTACGTGGTGACGGACGGCAGCGAGGGCGCCACCGCCACCACCGCACCCGACGTCGCCAACCGCGGCTTCACGCTCACCTACACGCAAGTGGCTTGCTAAACTCTTCCGTACCCTACTTATTTTCGAACCAACACTAAAACGCGCTCATCTGCCGTGCCCCCGCCAACTCGAACAAAACAAACAACAAAGGCACGGCCGTACCATCCTTTTCCCGAAGCCATTCAGGCCATTTTCGACCCCCTCTAATTCTGTTTCCGATAAAGCTAGAGGTCTGAAATTTCTGTGAACAAGAGGCTATAACACAAGGCACATATATTCTCAATATCATTGAATTTCAACGTATACTTAAGTCAAAAGTTCCTTAATTTTGTCACCTAAACGACGTTCATACAATATGTTAATTTATTTGTATTTATTACTTTACCCTTAGGCTAAACATGGTATATGGTACCTAAGTTAAATCCTTAAGTCACTAAGTAACTCTTTAACGAAACCGAGATTACTGATGTTACTGCAATAGTTTTAGGTTAAAAAACATAAAGTATGCAAGACCTCTAAGCTCACCTCTGGGAAAGTGATGTTAATAAAATAATAATATTATGTCTTGTAAATAGTAGTTGGTAAGATGTTATATTAGTGCAAAAGGCTAAATATAATTAAAACATTTGAAAGGAAGACTTTAAAATTAGTATTTATTGTTTTCTTTTCGACCATGTTCCATATATAGAAAACATACGAGGGCGACACTGAAAATTATTAGAACTGGCCACTTGTAAACTATAAAATAAAAAAACAAATTTAAAATTTGAAAATGGAACTCTTTCATTCATTTGTCATCTGTTTTACGATTTGGCGGCTAATTGAAAATTGTCTGTGTTACGTTGGCATGAATTTAACGCGAGAAAATTTTCGTGCAATGATTTTTTATGACTTTCGATGTCATTTAAGTCAGCAAGAAAGTTATGATAGACTTCGATTGGCCTTTCACGATGAAGCCCCATCTCGTGCTACTGTTTACAACTGGTTTAATGAATTTAAACGTGGTCGCACTAATCTCACCGATGATTTGCGTGAGGGACGGCCTTCTACGGCGACGACTGAAGATAATATCAGTGTTGTGCGGCGTATGATAGAGTCTGACAAAAGAGTGACCTATCAGCAGATTCGTACAAGCTTAGGCATCGGTATGAGTCAAGTCCATAAAATCCTCCATGAACATTTAGCGGTGAGAAAGCTTTGTGCCCGGTGGATACCTCATAATTTGACAAAGGCCCAAAAAATCCGTCGTGTTGATTGGTGCCATGAAATGGCTCGAAGATTTAACGGAGGCGACTCAAATGCTGTGTTCGACATAGTTACGGGTGACGAAAGCTGGATTTACTGTTACGATCCTGAAACTAAAAGACAGTCTGCTGAGTGGGTGTTTCCTTCCGAGGAGTTGCCTACTAAAGTAAAGAGAGGTCGAAGTGTGGGGAAAAATATGGTCGCCTCGTTCTTCGGAAGGGCAGGTCATTACGCAACAATTGTTTTAGAGGATCAAAAAACAGTTACTGCAAAGTGGTATACTAACAATTGTTTGCCACTTGTCTTGGAAAAAGTTCGGGAGAAACGACCTCGAAGTAGGATCCTCCTTCACCACGACAACGCCTCGTCGCACACCGCCAAGCAAACGATCGACTATTTGGCCAAGGCAGACGTGGAACCAATAGGTCACCCGCCTTATAGCCCCGACCTCGCACCTTGTGATTTTTATTTATTCCCAAAAATTTAAGAAAAACTCAGAGGAAAACGTTTTATGGACGCCGAGGAAGCAGTGGCTGCGTTTCAAAAGGCCGTCGAAGAGACCCCTAAGGAGGAGTGGGCAAAGTGCTTTTCTCAGTGGTTCTATTGGATGCAGCGATGTATTGATGTAGAGGGAGACTATTTTGAAAAGATATAATAATACTAATAACTTGCTAGTTTGTTCAGTTTTTGATTTTCTAAAAATTTTCAGTGTCACCCTCGTATGTAGAAAAATAAAATATATTTTATAAAACTGCTGTTTTGTTTATTTAGCATCCAAAATAGTCAAATAAATATTTGTTTAATTGTTGGTACAACTCAACCCGAATTCTGCTATTCGTCTACCTTATTCTAGGTTGCCATTAGTCCAAAATATGGGTAAGTAATGTATTCGTGAAAAGGTAAGACTAGAGTGCTATCATTTTGCAAATAATACCAGTATATACGTATTTAGATTTGCGTGTTCGCACTCGCGTCGGCGCACGTCGGACGTTCAACGAATCATTCGCGAACGAAGCCAACACGAATATTCATTGGTATACTAGTATACGGTAATATTATATGCAAAATTTACAAAAAAAAAAACCAGTCGGATTCGCGTATGAAGAGTTCCGTACCATTATCTATAAAAACTGCAAAATAATCATGTCTGTTGTATGAGAGTCCCTTTAAATATTTATTTTTTCTGTTTTTTAGTATTTGTTGTTATAGCGACAACAGAAATGCATCATCTGTGAAAATGTTAACTGTCTAACTATCACGGTTCATGAGATACCTACAGCCTAGCGACAGACCGGCGGACGAACGGGCCGCAGTCTTAGTAATGGGGTCCCGTTTTACCCTTTGCGTACGGAACCCTAATGAAAAGCTCTTGTCTATGATCCCTTTGAGCACGCGTTAGAGTGTGTAGACAGTCACCTCGGCATAAAATATTAGCAAAATGTTTCAACTTTCCCAGAATACCTACTTAATCGACTAGTAGTTAATATATAGACACGTGAAATTAAACAATCAAAATTGCTAAAATCACAAAGCGTGATGTAGTTCTGGATTATTGATATGTTGCTGGGAATAGTTAAGGCTAATTTACATATTTATTTGCTACAGCTAATTAGGCTTGTGCTAGCTGAGCAATACATTAAAAACTACAGATTTTTTCATATCCATCCATTTTATTTTACAAATTATATTTTTTATTAATAAGGTCGCTTTAGCAATTTTGTAGGCCCCTTAATTTTCAATAATTCGAATCTAAATTCGATTGTCTACCTTAAATATTTTACGGCTAATAAAATCTTTGAAAAACTAAAAAAAATATTACATTCGACTTGCGCGCGAACTCCCAAAAAACTGCAGACACATTGACGAAAGACCAAAGAAAAATTAAATTTAATGCCAAAGACTCAAATGGCCCTATTTTATGAAATAGTGTTCCATCTTTTCACAAAAAAAGGTGACTCAAGAAACACATTGCGATTCCGAATCTCGAAGTGAATATCGGCATATAGGTTATTAGGTATTTAATTTAATTTTATCAATGAATAAAGTGGCCCTATCTCAGGAGCTTTAAAAGATAGAAGTGTAAATGTGGACTTAAATGATGGATAATGAAGTGCCCTTTAAAACTCCAACAGCAACCTTTATCAATAAATGGACAGTTTTTGAGTTTATACAGGAAATATCACAAAATTGACAGCTTTCCACTAATTTCTCGGCTAGCTCAAGACTCTTCTTGTATAAAAATATTATCAAATACTGCCGTAATCGTCCCTTATAATATAATAAAATATTTCAACTACATACATATATCACGCCTTGTAAATTTAATATCTGATTTCACTAGTATAAGGAGGAGGACGGCGGCGATAAAGTGTCGCGCGATCTAAAATACATCACATCAGCCATGCAAATGCAGCAGCAAAGGTGTTAGCTCTAATGTAATGTTGTATTCAGTTACCATCAGATATATCGGAGCGGTCAATGTGGTCACAAACACCTGAACGTCTCTATTGTCAAGGCGATAGTGCATGCTCTGATATTTTTGAGTACGTTGGCCGCTCCGATGTACTGTACCTGGTACAGTATATCGGAGCGGAGATAGGTACAGTGTACCAGTGTACCTATCTATCCAAATATCAGTTTTTCGCGTCGACCATTACCTTCCCCGACCTTCTCTTGTTTCATCGATAATTCCTACGTCTAACCAGCTAGCATGACTAAGAGGATGCTGTCGCACGCGTTAATGTTGGTCATGCCAGAAAGTCTGGGATTAACCTTTCGAAATATCGGACGGAAAAATCGTGCCCTCGGCGCCAGCGCGCAAGGCAAACTGGTTATAGGTATTTTGGACGTGATATCACGTCCTGGCGCTGACGGCACAACTTTCCGTGCGCGTGATATGACGGCTTTGGCGGTCAAAGGGTTAAGGGTCAACCACAAACTGTTTTTTGCTCCATTTCTCACTCTATTATTTCAAGTTTGTATTATTTACATGTCATGGGAGGAGGTCAGTGGTGGCGAGTCTATGATTCCTTTCGGCTTGCCCAATTTTCAGGCACCTGAGCAGTTTTCCTACAGCTCATGTAGAGATTTAAAACAAATTAAGATTCGGCTTGCCTAAGAAAATTTTTGTCCCACCACCACTGAAGGAGGTGGAATAAAAATAAACGAAGAAAATAGAAAATACTATTTCATTGGTATCTATTTAGTTAAAGAAAGATGCGTCACGTCATATTCACAAAACAAGACAACCGTTAAGGGGCTCCCTGGCCTGGCGCCAATGACCTTCGATTTGAATCTCTTAGTTTTCAAACGATTTTTACAGCTAATCATATTATCAGCAACGGCCTTAAGGCCATTCCTCGATTCGGACAAACCACGCCCATCCGTTAGAGACACGTTTATGGCTCCCGTGCACGAAAGAAAGAGATGCAGCGCTCTTAAGGATCAGACTTTCCGACGAAACTACGATAAATAAGCGAATCTATAAAGTTTTGTCTAATTTTGCTTCTGTGACTTTTTAGATAAACTAGAATACCATATTTTTTACTTAGTTATATTGCTTAATCTCTTATAGTTTACATAAGCTAAGAAAAATAAGGGAAAAAGGACCCAACTTCGGATTCTTTTTCTATCGAGGCAATTCTCAGCAATCGTGTTTCGGCTTGTGCCAAAAACAAGAGTATATAGTCTAATAATATACATATATTCGAAAATAAATCCAGTCCCTTTTCCCGTTTAGTCACTAGAGCGTTTGAAAAAACCTATAATTTTTCAAAGTACAATACTATAGTATCAAACAAGTTTTCAAACAATATAGTATCCTAGATATACTTCAATATTCATTGTCTTCGAGATATTTGGCATCACATTCTAACAGTTTTAGGGCTAATATGTGGTTTTCTGACTTTGTGTTGATTACTATAAAAATAAAATCTCTCTTCAGTTTTTCAAGACCTCAAATTATTTATTATTTACGCGATATTATTTGGCTACACGTCACTGTATACAGAGAGGCATTTCTTCTTTCAGGTGGTAGTAATAGTGGGAAAGTAGATGGTGAACAAATTCCAGTGAGTGCTGCGTCAAATGCGAACCCTAATATGAAGATTTCGTATATGTAAGATACTTCACAGCGTTGGGATATCGAAAAAATCATAAAAAATAAGTGCAAATGTTGGAATATCGAATCAAAACTGGTCAAAAATCGATAAAAAACGGGTGTAGCCCCTGTAGGCAAGGCACTGCAAGGTTTTTTATAGGACCAACTAAGGCGGATGGTAAGAAGTTAGGTATAATAGTCGACTGCGGACTAGTTGTATGCTTGGTTGTTCGGTAACTTGGTCGTGGTTGTGTAGATTGTGATTGTGTAGATGATTAGCGTAAGTCAAACACTTAACTAGTTTTAATCTCAAAACTACGCTACTTTCTGCAAAAAAATAAAAGAGCATTTTATTTAGCATCCGCCTCAATTAAACAGTATACCTTGCATCAAGGTTTGGTCTCTTAACTTTAGGATAGAACCACAGCTATTGAACAAGTAATTTCTAATCGCCATAGCTCAAAAGACAGAATTTTGTCAACAATTAATACACATTAACAAAAATTACATCATAATTGTTGTCTTCGAGTAAAACAGTGTCTTTCCTGTGTGCGTCTACATTCTTCAGCTATAGCTACGAGAATACTATCGCAAAACCGATCAAGTTTGGAAACCTACATGAATTAACAGTTAAAGATGCGAAATATTTCAAAATGTACAAAATGCGTGATACTCATCACGCATTTTGTACATTTTGTGATTATGCTAAACATTGTGAAGAAGTGTTAATCTACATATGTAGGTATATTATTATGCGTAGCAGAGTGACGTTCAAATTATACAAGACGTAACTATAAAAATGCGACGAGTCTTAAGTAAACACTTTCGCAAATGCATGTAATGTAATATTTATATAAATAAAGTAGTAAAATCTCTATCTCCAAACACAACTATAACAATACAACAGATACGATCGTAAGAACGTGTTCACGCTTATGCGTGTGAGGCCGTAACTTTCCCTTGTCTTCGTTCTAAGGAGCTCTTGATGTCGTCGTACCACACCCCTATGTCTGTATGGCTCCGCAAGTCTTGGAACGCCTGGCAACCCTCAATGCTGCTCAGCACTCCATACACAGCAATATCGGCAAGGTTCGGCTGGCCACCTCCTAAAAATTTAGTGCCTTTCTTTCTGAGAGCTCCCATCCAGTCATTCGCTGCATCATAAAGTGACTGACGGACGTCATCTTTGATCTGATGCCTGTAAGGATTACAATCAAAATTACTAATGAAACGGAATGTGATGTATGTATAATAATATTACAGTAATCATTGAAAGATATTTAAATAATGTTTCATCATAAAACCTACCTTGCCTTAAGTCGTTTAGCAATAACCCACATAGCAGCAGCTCCACCATAAACCATGAGAGCACACTCCCAGGCAGGGAACGATTCACGCCAGCGTCCAGCCTCTTCAAACCACTTGAAAGTATCAAGAGCTTCCCCTGCTGTTCGATATACATTTGGGGACAGGGTGTGAACTAGGACGCGGTCCGCCCACTGCCGCCATTCTCGCTCTTCCCTGTAAATGAAGTATAAAACCGCTTCTTAAACATTTGTTACAAGTTCAGAAACAAGTAACATAACCAAACATTGAAGGCTCGTGGCATCTCATGGAGCATAGTGATGCGACACAACGTTTTTTATGCGGTATTTTCGATACGATAAAATAACCAATGAGTAAGCTAAACGAGTCTTTGCAAATCGTTTTTAAAATTGAAAAATTATTTTCGTTACTTAGACTGCACCCAAAAGGTAAACTGGTTTACCAAAAACTAAAAATAGTGTTATCAAAAAATCCAGGATATCAAACAATAAAACATATCAATAACTTGTTACAAAACAAAGAAGTTGAAATCAAGGAAAACATTAGCAAAAATACACTGCAACATTACAGAAGAATGTTTTTCTTACCCATTATGTCAGTCGAAGTTGAGTGATCATTTTCGTACACCAAGTGGATTTTTACAGATAGAAGACGTAAAATAACTTCTTACAATTTAGAACAAATATTAATTGTGTATCACGAATGTCACATATTAAATGGTTGAATTGAAAAGAATCATGTTTTTAATTTGAGTCCTTTATCGACTTGGCTACATCACTAGTCTGTGATAAACGTCAAATGCTACCTGAGATGCCACGAGCCTTCAATGTTTGGACATAACATTTTGCATTTTTTTTGCATAATGTTATTATTTTAATTCATCCAATTTTTTTTTACCATTATTTTATAACTAATCTAATGATTAATACTGTAGGCATAAGGTTGGCTGAAACCTATTTAATTTTTATCTCAACACAATATAAAAATTAATAACTTACGCTTCTGCATTTCTTTCAGTTTGATCAGAGACAACAGAATTATGCATAATGAAGTACTTGTTTGTTACATCAGTCACTTCCTTGCCCTCATCATTCAAGTATCTAGTGACTGGGTAGAATTTAACAACATCTCCCAGTTGACCATTTTTGTCTCTCAAATATGTCTCCAGTACAGATACTATAGCTGAACTGTCCATTAATTGCTGAAAAAATACAAGTTTAAATTAGTTAATAAAAACATGCCTACAAAATTGTTACACAAAATTAGATATTGAAATAAAAGTGAAAGTAATGAAGTGACGAAACACCACAAATCAAAGCAAAAATAAAAAATCACCTGATAGCCTCCATCGACTTTGGCTAATAAAATAGGTACTTTTTTGTAGCCTGACCACTTGATAGCCTGTCGGAGAACAGCGTCCACCTCCACCACCTCGTAGCTGATGCCCCGTGCATCAAGGTATGCACGCACCTTGCAGCAGAAGGGGCAGGTGCGGTATTGGAACAGTACAAGCTGCAAGTTACTTGTGTCGGAGTCATTACTGACCTGAAATTACAGCAATGTCTTAGTCTTCAATTGTGCATAGCTTGCACTGACACTTTACACATTTACTTGGCAACTGTTATGTTTGCTAAAGAAGGTTTTATTACAAAAGTCGGATCAGGAGCACAAACTTATCAGGCTAATTTTAAAGCACATGGTTGAAACCTACAAAAAAGTAAAAAAATAGAAATTAGGCCAACAATACAGCACAGAGGGATAATCCTCTCTCCTCTCTAAGCCATGTTGCTTTTATCTCAGCTGTACCTTGAGTTACTAACCTAACCTATCCTATCACTCTTTAATAACTGGATGGTCTCCGTAAGTTGTTATAAATAAAACCATTAATATTGAGCTAGCAATGGGATTAAGCTTAATTTATGTAATAATGTCTGTATAGTGTATATACTTATAACTTTGGATCAAGCAATGAATGTAGATTTTCTAAATACATCAAATATACAACATAACAAAATTACTTTGTATTGAGCTTGGTATATTGGTGCTTCTTTGAGGAATGGGTATTCTTCGTTTTCAATAGGAGTCACTTGCTTTTTAGCATTAATCTTATAATGCGTATAGCCGCCCCAGCCCGCCCCAACTAAAACACCAACACTCGCTCCGATTAAGGTTATTTGTGCTGTGGACCTTGGGAACCGGCCTTTGGTAGAGTAATATATTTTTGCTAATTTCGCATTCTCCACTAGAGAAGGTATGATTATCTTACGAAATAAATTAAATGTAGGACGCCACATTGTAATGTAAACGCTTAATACTGTATTGATTATAGTCAACCCGTTTCACAAACGTAAAAAACTCATACATAAATCACAGTAGGATAAATTGGATTTTCAGTTTTGACTTTGACAACTAATCTGAAATCTGACATTGCCAATGCCGAATGTTACCCTCCCTGTATTGCCAAAAAATACAAGGATGCGGGATAAAGGCGAGCACACCAAATCAAGTTTATATTTCTACACCAACCAAACTGAACCAAACGAACTAACGAAAAATGGCAAACAGGGGCAAAACATGGGGCAAAACACACCTGCATGGAGGAAGTAATTTAAGCTACCATCGACAAATTTGCCTAGAATTTGCTTTATTCAGCTCGGGCGTGTTTTCCCCTCGAATTCTAAATTTGAATATTTTAAGAAAACATTTTGACATTCCGAAAAGATATTGACTCCACACTAGATTTTATAAGTACTTAATTTTCTCCACATACGGGTCGCCACACACCTAGCGGTTTTCCTCGCGGAATTACCGGAAGTAGCGGAAATTCATAGACAAAATGCTTAATTTGTCTATGGTAGCGGAAATTTGTCTATGGCTTCCATACAAAAAATCTGCTCCCATAGACAAATTTCCGCTACCATAGACAAATTTCCGCTACTTCCGGTAATTCCGCGAGGAAAACCGCTAGGTGTGTGGCGACCCTACATGAGACAAGCATTGCCTACGGGTCGCCACACACCTAGCGGTTTTCCTCGCGGAATTACCGGAAGTAGCGGAAATTTGTCTATGGTAGCGGAAATTTGTCTATGGTAGCAGATTTTTTGTATGGAAGCCATAGACAAATTACCGGAAGTAGAGGAAATTCATAGACAAAATGCTTAATTTGTCTATGAATTTCCGCTACTTCCGGTAATTCCGCGTGGAAAACCGCTAGGTGTGTGGCGACCCTACTGCGGAGTTTAGTATTTTGTCCTAGTATTTTTTAGACAAACAAACCTATTTATAGGAAATTTTACCTTAGGGGCAAAATACACCTGTGTTTGTATAGAGGCCATAGACAAATTTAAGCTACCAACGACAAATTTGCCTATGAATTTGCTTTATTCAGATCGGTGTGTTTTGCCCCTTATCCTGTCGAATCAAAATATACAAAACCGGTAACACAGAATCTTCAAGATATGGTCCATCCTTAATAAACCATAGACAACATTGTATATAGACTTGCTAGTCAGTCTTTCTTTTTCTTGCTTTGATTGTTCGACGTTCATGGCAAAATTGTTGAAGTTAACAGAGTCACTTAATATTTTTGTGTTGTTAGAAATATTCTCTTGAACACTCATTGTGTTCGTATCATTTTCTATACTTTCAAAATAACTTTCGCTTTTTCTATCGAAGGCGTTTCTATCGGCACTTGTAAGGTACATAATACTGATGCTCCTCAATTTAATGTGAGAAGTTTTAAAGAAATAGTGATGATCTGTGCTGCGTGGCATTATTAGTATTGTTTTGTGCGTAGGAGAGTGGTTATGCTGGAAGTATGCCTTCGTCGTCGCGGACGCGGGGCTGCGGCCGCGGCCCCGACGGGGCCCTCCGGCCTCCGGTCATAGCTCCCATGTCAGAACGGCAGCAGTTGGCCTTGGTAATGCAGATATCGTCACAAGATGCTCCTCCAGGTTTGATCTCACTTTAACTACGCACTTGTTTTCTGTAAAGTTGTCATGCGTCATTTCCCGCCCTTTTTGTATTCAGCCGCTCCATCCACTGCCGAAGAAAGAAAACGTACCAGGCAGCAGCGCAATGAGCGCGGAGAGACGCCTCTACACGTCGCTGCCATCAGGGGTGACCATGATCAAGTGAAAAAGCTCCTTGACCAAGGCCAAGATCCAGATGTTCCCGATTTTGCGGGTATGTTATAGTTCACTCTACTTTGTATAAAATACTAGCTTGTATGTACATCAAGTATTCATTCCATTTATATTATTAACTAATGCTATACGCTTCACAAATTGAACATACCAATGGTTTCCGCAGCTGATCGGCTGAATCATTTTACTTAAAACAATCCAATGATGAGTTTGGCTATCAATCTGCATTAGCACAAGAGGCAGCCCAAAGATGTTGTTGTCATTTTCATAAAAACAGGAGTTAATTTACTATAAGTAAATTACTATAACAACTATTTTATTTATCAACCAAAGGTGCCAGTCTATGGGAAAACGGACCACTGTCAATTTGGAGTTACTAGTACTTTCTAAAACTACACAATATACACTATTGGTGAAAGAATTAAGTGGCCTTAAATCGACAAAGTAGTCCCTTGCACTAAACTCGCCCACAAATATCTTCAATGCAATTGTTACAAAAATTATGTTAGAAACATATTTTTATGCCTTAATGTTCTAATATGTGTAGTCAATACTGGGGTTATTGTAGTCACTATATGTATATAGCTTTGCATAGTGTAAGATTTGTCAGGTGGGTACAGCTAGTCACTATCAGATATATTTGTTCGGCCAAGGTGGTCACAAATATCTGAACAACGCCACTATTGTCAAGGTGATTAAGTCCATGTTCAGATATTTTCGAGTACCTTTGCCACTCTGATATATTTGATGGCAACTGTACTACCAAATTGGGAAAGGGATTTTAAAGCGTCAATAGAAAAACAGTATCTGTACTCGTCTCTGTCTCAAAATTATATATGATTATCGAATACATTGTAAAGGTTTACAAAATATGATTCACCATAAACATTCAGAACTTGTTTCAACATTGCTGTATACTCTCTGACAACCTATGTGACAACTGGAGTCATATTACTACTCCTTCACTCTTGCTGGTACCATGCAAGTGTGAAGGAGAAGTTTTATATCTTTGGTTGTTAGTTAGTTTGGGTCAATGATACGGTTTTCATATCCATCTGATTATCTAAATGCTATGCAAAACACTGATTATCAACGTAAATTACACAATACCTTGTATTTCCATTAATTGTAGGACTTTAAATATTATCTGACAATACCTGATTACCTGAAGTCACAATTTTTTCAAATGACCAACAAAACATACCAAATTTTTTACAATCTTGGTTAGATAGATATGGTAGTTCAGTCCAGTTTTAGTCTGTAGAGTAAGTAAGCAGCGCCATTGAAATAGTATTAGGTAAGCTATAGTTTTTATTTTTACACAAGCATGATAATGGGTGTCACCATAGGAAACCAGACTAATCCAATAAGTTGTAGTTCTCCATCTGGGTTGAAAAATCTGTTGGTTTTGTTATAACTATGTGCCTGCACCCATTTTTCAGACTAGTTTGCCAAATGGCCCCCTCCCCCTGGGCTCCCAAGGCAAAACACTGGGAATGTCCCAGTTGGTTGATACTAAATATATTCAGTATTATGTTGAAGTATAAAGGAATGTTGCATTTGAACTTTAATAACATTCGAGTACAAATATCAAATTTTGTATTAATGAGTACAAATTGAGTATATGAGAGAATTTAGATGGATCGGTCAATGGAATTAAATATTAATAATAATTGGGTACTGGATTAAACTATGAATTAAGGTAAATATTTTTAAAGATCCATAACGAATTCTCCTTCTGTATTTTTCTGCCAAAGCCCACATTTGAGCGCCATTTATAAAGGTACGTGGCCAATTACCAAAATGTGTAAATCCTGTCATAGTTCATTTGCTGTCACTCTTAATGTATTGCAGAACATGTCTTGAGGCCTTTCAGTTTTGTGGATGTTTTGTTTACTTGCCTTTTGGTAAAAGATATTCCTTGGTATATCAGGTGAAGATGATGTCTGGATAACTGAAGTTGAATCAAAAATGTACTTTAATAGTTTACCGCACTTCTAATCACATTCTTAGTTACTTTTGATTCATAATCAGATAGCATAATCTTTACTTTTTAATTGGCATCATGGGTATTAACAAATGATTCCAGGCAGCCTAGTTTCAAATATTTATTGTTACATAGAAAAAAAAACAATTAACTAATATTGAGTGTACAATGAAGAAATTCATTGTTTTGTAATATTTTTTGATTTTTGCTTTGCATAGTTTACCTATAGCGAAATTAAATTATATATTATCATTTCAATTTGAACTATCGAGTCGTAGATATTTATCAAAGTAGAAATCAACATTAATCTCTCGAATAATAATCATAAATAGTATGGTTTGTTTAGAATGTATTGGATCTTCTTTGAGGTTTGGTTGCCTTGCAGCTCAGTAGGTGAATCTAAATTTTATTCTAAGGAGTATCCTTTATTCCATGTCTTGATGTCCATGCTGCTTTTTCCATGTTACTTCTGCAGTTCACACAATGTTTAATGATCCTTATAAACATACAACTTACTGTGTTTAGTTATGTTTTGTTTACTGTTTTTTTTGTGCAAAAAATTACAAATATGTGTATACATATAAAAACAACACCATGTGGGGTAATGGCTAAGTTACATGTTAATTATACTTAGTTGTATACAAAAAGTAGCGATCGATGCCACAACACAAGGCCTTCCTACTTACCTACCTAAGCCTACCCCAGATTTCAATGCCCACACTCTCTTTAGAAAGGTCAGAAAGGTGGTAAATAGTTTTAAGGGTTGATGTGATTCTCTTAAAGTAATTTTGTTGTATTCAAATGTTAAAATTGTAGGGTAGGAAAATACATAAACAGTCTAAGCTGCTTACTGGTCGTAAATATTTATCGGTAGGAATACTGAATAAAGTTAATTGTGACTATGAAAGTAAACAGCTTCTTGGTTTTCGAACGTTCCCTTGGTCTTAACTTGATGCAGAGACTACAGAGACTATTGTCTTTGACTTGATGGAAAGATTAATTAAATATTTACGCAATTTATTGGTGATTTTCATCGACACTAATGTGATTATTGCTTGAAAAACCTATTTGAAAAGTTTTATTTTACATAGCATCCTCCATCATTGTGTTTATGTACAACCGCTTTATAGACACTTGAACCGGAGACTGGTTTACTGATTGATGGTTTCTTTCGTTAGGTTGGACACCCCTGCACGAGGCGTGCATATATGGTTGGTACCAGGTTGTCATAGTCCTTGTGAAAGGTGGGGCCAACGTGAACGCTAAGGGTCTGGACGACGACACCCCGCTGCATGACGCTACAACCTCGGGGAACCTGAAAATGGTTAAATTCCTAGTGGAGCATGGCGCTGATCCATTTGTTAAAAACGCCAAGGCTAAAATGCCGATCGACTACGCAGCTCCTCATATCTACGAATTTCTGGAATCATTGAAGGGTATGTTTTTTTTAAATCATAACGGTTTTTTGTAACATGCCCTGCATCTATAAAGATACTTTTGAATGTGCAACATAATTTCGGTTCTTCATTTTAAATATGTATAGTACCTGTACCTACTTGGTAATGTTATTTGCCATTTGTAATAAGGAATGAATGTATGTATATATTATGGAATTTCATGTAGGTAGGTTACATTGATTTTCTCCTTTAGCAACCTTTTTAATTAATTTAATTTCAAGTTTCGTGTGGTGAATTGCACCAGTGGCACCAATGCTATAAGAACCGATATACACTCGAGAGCAATGAAAACGGGTTACCTAGTGTGAAAATTTCTATACAACACGGGACAGAATCCAGAGCTGAAGTAATGGAATGTATAAATAGAGGAGCACAGTCTAAGAACTTTCTGGGGCTCCAAGTTTGGTAGTTAGATGGCGCTGTATGGCCCCATCCATTATGTAGTAGGTAACTCGGAAGCAGCAGACTAACTTCTCTGACTAAGTTAAGATTTGAGTTAAAATAGGGCAGTGGTAATTTTAGGTAAGGCATGCCAATAACATGTTGTGTCCTTATCTGTCACTTTGACAGTTGTTTTGTTAGAAACTTACAAAAATTAAATTAACAAATTGAGGCCTGAGAGACGTTTATGAATAAGGGGGTTAGTATATACACTAAATACAGTATTCGTTTTTCTACGGCATGGACATCCAACGACGCAATATAGCAACGTTAGGAGCGCGGGGGATCGACAGACGTGTCAAGAACTTGTGAAAGTTGTCTATACATTGGAATGACAACAAACAAAAATCCCGACATTACATTACATTAGACCAAATATGTGAATAGCTATTTAAAAAAATCGGCTCGGACAAAAATATTTTTAATTCAGACTTTATTGAACCTAAACCAGAAATAACCATGATAATAAGCCCATTTAACTTCTTATTCGTCGGTAGGTTAACCTAATTCCATAATCAACTTTTACGTGTCGATTGTCGCATATATCCTGCGGTCATATTTCACTAGCTGTAAGCAGTACGTGTGTGATCTACTGGTGCAATTAATCGGTTACATAAGCAAAATAAACTTAAATAATAACCTAAGGCGTTGACTGGCAGCACTAAGGCGATTATCACACTGGCGACGGATCCGCATGCGGCGCCGATGCGCGAGCGAGATAGCGCTCTGCATGTGTATAGCGCTATCTTCTCGCTCGCGCACCGGTGCCGCATGCGGATCCATCGCCAGTGTGATAATCGCCTAAACGCTCCTCTACATGATGGGCCATCATAGGGACGCAGCTATGCGTTAGAGGGAGCTAGCGATATTGCGATCTCGTTTCGTTGTATAGCTGCGTCCCTATGATGGCCCATCATGTAGAGCCAGCCTAAGAGTGTTAAGGCAGTGGTAGGAGCGTTGGTAGCCTGCGTGTAACTGGTTCAAACCCCGGCTCGTATCACTGAGTTTTTCAGAAGTTATGTATGTGACGAATATCATTTCATATTTACTTACCAGTCGCTTTTCGGTGAAGGAAAACATCGTAAGGAAACCGGACCTAATCCCTTTAACGCCTAGTTTTCTATCTAGGTTGGAAGGTCAGAAGGTATTCGCTTTCGTAAAATCTAATGCCTACGCCAATTCATGGGATTAGGTTGTCAAGCGGACACCAAGCCGGGACAAAGGCTAGGAGGAAGAAGTTGATAGCCTGGCACTCTGGCAGTAAGACGGTCCTACTTTAAATCCAGAGGTCTCAGGCTCAAACTCTGGTTCGTGCCAAGGAGTTTTTCAATTGCTATTCGCGTAGAGGTTCAAAGATGTATGTCAAGTCCCAACCCCGGTTTGGTTCAACGTCGGATCATGGCTGGACCATAACCGGACTATAGGTCTGTGACCGGCTTAGCTTAGTGACCGTTAAAGCTGGAATACAGGAATAATTAGAAAAATAACGGTCGATTTCGCCCTTGTATTTTTTTTCAGACATCGCAGAGAATAATTTAAATGTGTCTACTAATTTTTTTTATTATTAGTGATAGGCTTAAACAATAATAGCCAATATGTCGAGTTTTAAAATAGTCTCGAATCGTTAAAAAAAAACAAGTATAGATCAGCACGCCTACCGCGAACTTCGAAAATCGAAATTTCGCTATCTCCGTCTCTATCGCTCTTGCATAATCGAAATAAGAGTGATGCAAATAGATGATCGAACAAAGGGTTATAGACCGGGCACTGGCAGCTACCAGACCCCGAAGGATGAAATTATTGATCACAGGGGAAGCTCTATTTACTACACCTTTTTTTTTCTTCTTATGGACTTTAGGCGGTATTGCCTGTAGCCAATGTCAAGTATAAAAAGGCGGGAAATAAGAGCTTGTAAGATTCAATCTTTAGGTACAATGCATGGTACAATGTCTTCATACGATAAGTATTTTGTTTAATCAAATAAGATTTAGGCAACGTTGTTCGGTAGAAGTGGCATAAGCCTTGTTAGTTGCTATTTGTAGAGTGATAGCTACTCCCTACAAAAGGCTCGAGGAGGCTACAGGTTGTTCTGAACCAATCAATGGTTACACGCCTTTTAAGACTAATTCTTCATTATCCGCACACTTGTTCGTTAGATCACCGCACAATAAGCTATCTATATTACACACTGAACCACGAAAATGAACAAAAGACAAATAATTAATCCCAACGAGCTGCGACCATGATGAGCTCAACCCATAGACTCCCTTCAGTCTAACTACACCTTACTTTTTCAGCTTTCTAAATAGAGGATGCCGCAATACGTGAGACAGATATAGATACGCGGCGTCCCCGTAAAATGTAAGGGCTTTAACCCCCAGGCCAACGGTTTTTAAAAAAGACTACCTGTAACATCCTCTTTTTGTATTTTTTTCTTGTACAGAATTTTTAGGACGACGAATTGACAATGAGGCTTGAATTGAGGATTTTTTTTCCAGTCCGTTAAAGGGAAATGGTTCCAATAGCCATTTTTTATGTACTTTTATTCATAAATTTATGGACTGGACATAAGAGTGGAGCGATAAATACCGTTTCCTGGCTTCCTGCGGGGTGTGGCACAATTTACCGGTAGATTGTATAACTCAATTGTTATAAGTAGCAGGTTGTAAGGTATTCGTCGAAGTCAAATCTTACCGGCATGCTTATTTTGTTCAAAAGTTAAAGTATGCTTTTTGGCTTTATTTCGATGGATATCGTTTAAATATAAGGCTATTAGGGATACAAATAAAAATAAATAAATATTGTAGGACAAGGATTCGAACCCGGGACCTCCTGCTTCATAGGCAGGGTCATTAGTCACTACCGACTAGGCTAGAAGGCCGTTAAAATATATCGATATTATTCGAAAAAAATAATATTTTCAATTTTTAGTCTTATTCCAGTTTTTCAAAATTTCAAACTCAGTTCGCCACCTTTTAGATGTCGATATATATCTTTTCGTTATTGTCACTTTATGAAATCCATAAGTTCAAAAAATCACATGATGTCGATTAAAACGCTAATATTTTACATTAACAACTACTAGTACTATTAATTATTAATTTACCACACCACAAGGGAAAGTCCAAATTAATAAAACAGTATATTTCGCTCCATCCTATTGGATATATCCTATTGAATACCTAGTCTAAGATCCGAAAAGATATAACTTTAAACGATTGCAATACCGTCTACGCGTTTTATTGCGCTTTTATCAAAACCTCATAGGTATGTACAGTCGCCATCAAAATTCATATATCGGAGCGGTCACCTTTACAATTTGTTCAGATATTTGTGACCACCTTGGTCGCTCCGATATATCTAATCATTAATAGCGACTGTTACAACACGTAGAACAAAATAAAAATATTTAAAGCGGTATTACACATTGCAACCTGCAGGGCCCAATCTGTCAGGTTGGAAGGTGTAATTGAAGGTAGGGCCTGTAGGGAGCTGAAGGAGGGGTAGGAAGAGGCAGGGTACACAACAGATTGGGCCCTGCAGGTTGCAATGTGTAATACCGCTTTTACCCTAATATTAAAAACTTTAAAAAACCGATGTTAAAGAAAGTGGTGTCTATGGTTTACATTTTATTAAGCATGGCAACACCACTCGGTACGTCACTAGTAATGATCGGACTCGGCTGTCGCCATTATCTGACTTGGAAAAAAACAGCCGTCTGTTCTATCGCTGTGATGGCCGCTTGTGTTACTAACTTCGTGACGGTATCAAGGACCGATTTAGCATAAAAATTATTGATAAAATTGTAGAGTGCAACAAGTAAAAGCTATTAATAGTGCTCGAAGACGTGAAATGCAAAGAAAGACGCTCTCGAATATAAAAGGCGAGTATTATTTTATTGTTAAGTCTTAGCAATTCGCGCACGCCGCCGCTGTTCTAAGATGACTCTTAGCAATATATAAATCATAATTTAGATGTTGACTGACGTGACAGTCATCAAATCCTCATTTAGGTGTTCGCCCCGTTATCGCCTTTTACATGGTAACAAGAGTGCCGTCTCGTTGTGCACTAGATTTCATTTCTTGGTGTTAATGCCCTCTATTCAACTATCGATCATGGTAATATTTCGCTATATGTATTGTGTGTATATGTAAAAGCGCCGTATGCTACCAACTTATCCCTTATAAAAACTTTGTTGGTTAAGTTGTTTTTCGGTTTTAAATATAAAACTTGTAATGATTCAAATTTGGGCTGTATCATATAGTTTAACAACAATTTGTTGTAAACTACATATAAAATAACGAAATAAATCGAAACCTCAATTCTCAATCAATTATTCCCATACCTTTTGCAACTCATATATTGCTAAGCTGTGAAAATCAGTTATTCCAATTTCTTAGCTAACCTATTAGTCTTATTACAAAAATTTATGGCACATAAATTAATTCAGTTTAAATTTGGAATGTTTAAATATTTTCACAGATAATAACGTGAGAGCCTCACACACGGGTCGGGCAAGGGATGACAGCAGCAAGAAAGTTGGCAATGCAAGTACTTCGAGTGACAGCAGCAAACGCAACATGGACTGCCTAGCACAGGAACACTTTGACAACAAGGACTCCTCGGCACAAGATAAAGGCAGTGGAGACAATAAAGATGGTGATGAAATAAATACATATTAGAACACTTGAATGTTTTTGCGACTAACCATATCCTTAAACATAAATTCTAATATATTCAGACTGTGTATGATAAAATCCGGGCATGCATGATATGGTAGATCTTTTTATTGAATGTACCATCGGGTTCATAATTGCATGGCCAATTTATCAATGAATTCATTCATAAATTGCCCATGCATTTTTGAACCCAATGGTACATATTCAAGCCACACTTCTATTTAATAATTTGTGGTTATCAAGCTACTAATAAAATTAAAAACCTAATATTAACGTTACACTATCTATGAGTTTGATCACTTTATATTTCACAGTGCCTATATTTTTTTATCCACAACCATTTGTTCTGACAGTATTTACGAAATTTTCCTGTTATTTTTATTTATTTTAAATTAGATAAATCAAATTATACCTTATTACTTTTTTGCACCATAGTTAACATTTTTCTCATTGTATTTTTTGTAAGATGATGTTCTATTGACCATAAAACAGCTTGTGAAAATATAAATACAATTGTGGTATTGTAGCAAGAAGCAACTGAAGATTATCAAAAAACCCTGGACAAAAAAATAAAATTATGATGGAATATCTTCAGTATAAACTGAGACAAGCTGTAACTATAATTACAGATCATTAAAATAAAAGAACTGCTTGAATATGTGGATCCGAAAGAAGATATACCAGGAGCATGCCTGTATTTTATCATACACAGTCTTTAGTATTGGTTTTTTATTTCAGAAGGCAATCAACTTAGCAGCGGAGTTGTGTCTTCATCGCAAGATGAAATAGCTGCTGGCCCAAAGCGGCCTTTTACAGATGAAGGTCATGAGGCAGACTCTGTAGAAGATGATATTTCCAAACGCAAGAAGAGAAAGGAGGAAGACAAAGAGCCCATGGCTAAACCAGCTTCAGTTCCGCGCAGTGGCCCTGGACGGTATGCTCTAATATATTTCAGTCAATAGAACATAGTATTATAGTAGTGGCACGGACACAGATATTACAATTGTCATTGTGTTTTTAGCATTCTTACTGGCACAAAGCCTCCCGGCCCAGCTAGCAAGACTGGTGCAGCTCCACTTGGTAAAGGTGCTAATATGCAAGGTGGGGGAAAAGGCAGTGCAGCTGGCTCCTCGACAGGAAAGGGCGGCCAGCAAGCTCAGGGCAAAGGTGGCGGTGTAACAGGAAAGCTGGGTGCTCAAAACCAGGTACATATTTCAACACTTTGATGATGGATAATATTTTATTCCTTATATCAATATCATTATAGCCTTCTAACCACTACAACTGTTTCATACAATTAGTTTGGACTGCTAGTGCTATGATAAAGCCATTAACCACCTGTCCAAATATCCAATGTTCGGCAGCTTAAGAACTAGGTCACACATTTCAGTCAAAAATGTCACAGAATTTTGCACTTGAATACTAATAAAAGATGGAAAGTAAAATTGTATTGTATTAATAATAAAAACCCACACACACATTTTCTCTTTTTTTTTATTAAAGGGTTGTTGGGGCTGTTAATGGATTATTATTTATATGATTGATTTCTATATTATTTTATCTTTAAGGGCAAGGCGTCTGGTAGTACAAAAGGTGCAGCCAGTACAGTTCCAAGTAAACAAGAGCGAAAAAGCCCCGTCGCCAGCCCCAAACCAAACCAAGCTAAGGACGGTGATGGTGACCCTGAAGATCAGAAAAATCAAGAATGTACAGCACCTAAGGTGCCGCCGTTAAAGATAGTCATACCAGGCGGCGCGGGGGGCTCCGCCAACAGAAACGAGCAAGAAGGTGAAGGTAAATAGTTCTAAATTAATGTCGTATTTATTTATTTTACTCTTTATAAGGACCTAGCACCAACTATTTTTGATGGACTCATCAGCGGGTCCCAGCAGGGTACTATGGAAGTCTCCATACAATCAAATTTAACGGTGACAGACTGCTTGGTGCAACCTACCGTAAATGTATAATTAGGTGGTGTATGTAGTACATGTTCTAACTGAGTGAATGCATGAGTTCAGGCGGCAGCGGGCAGCGCGGCGGCGGGAAGGGGCGCGGCAGCGTGTCGACGCTGCCCTACGTGCTGCCGTGCACCAGCGCCGACGCCGGCCAGACCTCGGACAGCTCGGACGGCAACTCCGACGACAAGCGCCCGGGAGAAGGGGGCAAGGTACACACTCATCATACTTTACATTTAGGTTATCCCTCACAAACAAGTAAGTGCCTTTTGTACACTAAACTTTTTTAACTAACGATGACGTCAAAATGCCAAAGAAGGAACATTTGTGAAGTTAAAAGAGCTGCTAGCGAATCCCGATTTCCTTTTAAAAGTTAACTCAAAAAATATTTTTCCTCCCAAGGCTGGGCAAAGAGTCCTCCGTTCGCACAGGACGAACGATGGAGAGAGAGAGAAGGACAAGGAGAGGACTTCCCCTCAGACCGGGAGCGAGAGTCGCTCCGGGGCGGGTTCCACTCAATCGACATTGAGTTCCAACAAGAGCCCCCCGCCCTCGGGCTCTGTAAGTTCTCTGTATCATGTATTATGATTAGATAGAACAAACCCGTAGGTAGATCGTCGTCGGGAACAGCATGTCACTGTCGTATGCAAAGCTAGCAGATCTAAATTCTACATAGAGTACTAAACATTATTTTTTATGGCATGAATGTGTATCCTATTTCAGTGCTATTTTATTTATAAATGTAGTAGTTGGGTCCGATTCTAGAAGATATTATGCCATGATACTGAGTGAGCATGCGTCTCATTGTTCTTACCTCCTTTATTGTATCACTCCCTAAAAAGTGATGAATGTATGGTTTATTTTGTTTTCTGTATAAAGTATCCGTCTAGATGTGGCGTTGTGTGACTTCCTCTGTACTACTGTTCCTTATTCCTTGTTGTAGGGGCAGGACGGCGAGCACACTCCGTCGACGTCGTCGGGCGGGGTCAGCAGCCGCTCCGAAACAGGTACGGACATTGACTTCTGAGTTAGCTTCTATAGCCATTCATTAATTTTATTACTCTTCTTTCTGTTATATATACATTAATTTAGTATGCACTTTCATTTTATTACATTTGTAATTGTAGCCAACAATCCTGGACCTTCAGTGGAGCTGCATCCTAGGAAGCGCAAGATTAAAGCTTCTAAGGACAGCCACTCGCGGGAGCCGATCAAAACCGAGCCCGCACCCGACAGCACTGTGTCTCACAATGTCACGCACTCGAACCCCTACCAAATGTACATTCACATTCGTAAACAGGTAAACAATCTCCTATATCCATATGCACATTATATTATTGCGGACTTCACAATTTTGAAATATTGTTTATCTTATAGATCGAAAATCGTCAAAAGAGCCTGTTTCCCGTCAAGCCTAAACCCCCCAAAGACTTTAACAAGTACTTGATGAACCGCTGTACTTACACTCTGCAAAGCAATGTCAACCCTGAGCCCCAGGTAGAGATACCACACAACATGCCCCCGCAGATGGTCAGCGAATTCACAGACCAAGAGAAAGAAAGGTTACAATCTGCTTTATTATTTGCCTATTTTTTGTTTAATTTTTGTCATTCGACTTTCTATTTAATTTTACTTAAATTGGAAAACAATTCATCTCTTCACAGAACCCGTATGAGAATCCAACATCTAGTTGAGAAAGAAAAGCTTGTCTTAGCCGTAGAGCAAGAAATTCTGCGCGTGCACGGACGCGCCGAACGCGCAGTGATCAATCAGGTAGAGTATACATATGCAGCTTAACTTCGATTTGATTACCGCACGAGTATAACATTGTAATACAATTGTTTTATTTCCAGTCGCTTCCTTATTCCGTATGCACAATGTTGCGCGATAAAGAAGTGTACAACGTGCTGGCTCCAGAACAAGAAGAGAAACGCAACGCCCAGCGCTCGCGCTGCAACAGCCGACAGATCAACTCTTGGCTGCAAGAAGTCGACGATAAGTGGGAGAAAATCAAGGTATATAATATAAACATTTAAATAGTTTTTATTTGTTAGTTAAGACAAAATATCGGATCTATTTCATGTTTTTGTTATTAATAAACTAGCTACAGAAGACGGTTTAACGCGTACTGTGCGGGGAACCTCGAGTTGCAGGAACTGATATAAAATTGCGTATTATCCTACAAATCGTGATCGCTTTAAAAAGTATTATCCTACCTCAGCGCATTCTTATCATCTTAGACTCCATTTCTAAAAATCCATCTCTGACTTTTAAACCTAAAGGACAAATTTAGACTTCATTGTGACACAAGTACGGTTTGCTTACGCTGTTTTCTGTTATTCGATAAGCAATTGGTGACGGCAGTCGTGTGAACCGGAGGCGCCTGGGTCGGTCTATAGGGTTAGGTCACATGTGTTTTAATTGAATAATACATATTACTCTATTATTACGGTTATATTCTTGTTTACAGGAGGGCATGCTTCGGCGTCAGAATACGGAAGCTGAAACTTTACATGCTGTCCAAAAAATGGGGTGGGAGTGGAAATTGAAGGAACTCGGTATTTGCGACTACAAAACCACCCCTAAAATAGATCCAACACATGTACCTCAAATATTTGTGTCTAATTTCGATTTGCGCGCATAAACATGTCTCACTTTTTAAAATTAATTTAATGTTAGCCTGGTATCCAGACTGATCTCTTTGTTTAAGTAATATGGCTATAAATATTGACAAAAATTATGTACCCTTACAAAAGTTGGAAATATTATTCAATTGGTGCTAAAAAATATTACCTATAAGTTTATTTTTGACATCAGCTCTGAGCTTTTCGCGTTTCTGACGGGTTTTACTGGATTTATTAATTATCATTAGAAGCATGATGCTGCATGCATTCACTCTGCCTGGATTTAATTCTCATACGCCGGGCGACCGTGTTGCATCAATAAATAAATCTCCTGAAGTCCTGAAAGTAGATTGATCAAAAATTGCGGCGGTATCGTTATAAACAGTGGGCGGCTGGCGGATGCAATTTCCGTCAAAATAACGTCAAACGATATCCGTAATATGGATATGACTACAATTTATTAAATAAAAGAAAACATCGTTGCAAAAAACATACAATTTTATGAATTTTATTATTGTAAGTCAATGGTCATATTTTAAGTTAGTGCAGTCCATTCGTTTTTAGTTCAGTATCCACTTATATAGGGAAAATTACCTCTCAACATCTTTAGACGTAAGAGGAACGTTTTTTTCAATGATATTTCACCACTGTGTGTGTTTGTATTGTAACCCTCCTTACAATAAAAACGGAGTATATTTTAACACATTAAATTATACTCCAAATTTAATAAAAGTCTTATGCATCGTATGCTTTCGTCAGCATTTTGCATCCGTCATCCGCCCTTTAGTTATAAAATAAAATCGTATAAACCCTCCTCTCTAAAATTCATGCAAGATACCTTGTAGGTTTAAAAGACTACCTGGTTAAAGGAATTATATCTTCGAAAAAATTCTCTACCAAATAGTGATCGAACTTGTTATGAAGTTCGTTTTGATTTATCAATTTAAATAGTACACAAATTGCTGGCGTAGAGTTTATCAGAATTGCGAAAGTCACTTGAGTTTATATGACGTTGTAATGAACGCAAATAAAATCAAACCATTATTAGTAGGTCTACCTTCCTTGTAAAGTATTTTATATAATTTACATTTAAAGGACATATATAATTTTATTTGCGTTCATGGATAGAATGTCACAAGATGTGATGGCAAATCTGAAGCCAATCATTACTTTTTTATTTTAATGTTCAAATATTTTTATTGTTATATTTAAGAATTTAAAAATAATGATCTCATTAAAATGATACTTGATTATGATAACTAATGGATAAGTTTTAAGATAAATGAATTCATTGTTAACACATAGTATACAATTATAGGATATGGGTAGCTTCAACATCGAGCAATGTATTAAGGTACTTTTCCATTTGTACAGTCGCCATCAGATATATCGGAGCGGCCAAGGTGGACATAAATATCTGAATAACGCCTCTATTGTTAGGGCGATAAAGCACATGGTCAGATATTTATGAGTACCTTGGCCGCTAATGGAGGCTGTACTGCCACCCGCGATGGTGGCTCGCGTTACACATCTAGACTATTACCAGGAGCCATAGCCAAGATGACAAATGATAATCTATGACGTCAATCGAAACGTAGACATGTTGTATTGGCGTTATTTCTGTTGGCTAGGCCCCTGAGGTGGGTGAGGTGTCGCAGATTCAGACAATCCAGACTAATTTATACAACGGGCGCAAAAGCATCTGTCCACATTGTTATCAAAATTATAATTTCGTTATACAATTTTTTTTAAGACACAGCTTAATGTTATTCGTACAATCGCCATCAAATATATCGGAGCGGCCAACGTACTCAATATCTACAATACAAGAATATCTGAACATGCACTTTATCACCTTGTCCACGTTGACAATAGAGGCGCTGACGGCGCTGTTCAGATAATTGCGACCATCTTGGCCGCACCAATATAACTGATGGCGACTGTACTTGTTATGTCAAATGAATTAGTCTGTGTCTATAATTGCTTATATTAACTATATAGGCATAATAGGTATCAATGTGACTACCAAACTATTCTTGTGTGAACATGTCATAACCAAGTGTGGCAGAGAACGAGTTTAATGTGAAATGATTTGAATTTTGGCGTGCCCGTTCCGTGTATACCTTCTGTTCCGTGTTGTTGTCAATGAAGTAAGTTAAGTTTTATTTTGACATATGTACATAACTGGACGTACAATGTAATATGACAAAAAGATAATAAACAAACCATAAGATCAATGAGAACAAGTTTTTTTATTATTTCATTTTATGTGAGTGCAGGTGCAGCCATAACAAATTTATTAAGCCGGGTTTACCTTTTGAACGCCAGGCATCGGACAAAAAAATCGTGCCCTCAGTGCGAGCGCGTCAAGGCAAACCGGCTATATTTTGGACGTGATATCACGCCCTGGCGCTGAGGGCACAACTTTCCGTGCGCGTGATTTGACGGCTTTGGCGGTCAAAGGGTTATAAAAAATTCAGTAGGAAATAATTTTTGGTAAAAGCCCTTTGTTTCCACATTTTACCTCCACTGACAAAAAGCTGCTGCTAGATGCCCGAATTTAGAAATGTTTCCACCCGAGATGAGCGAGGATCCGTTGCGATGATAGAATCTAGCTCTTCATTGACCTATCCGCAGTATCCACACGCAGCAAACACATTCCTCGCTCATCTCTGGTGGACACGCACAATAAACTAAGTACTACACCATAAGTTGCCTTCTACACTGCTACGGTTTCCGCATGCGGCGCCGGTGCGCGAGCGAGATAGCGCTAGTTGCGACGCCAGTGTGATCATATTATAAGCTACGCGCATGCAAAATTTCATGCCTTCTTTAGGATGGGACGACATTATGAGTTAGATATCCCATTTTAACACGTTCACAGTCCAGTGCCCCATACATGGGTCACGACGAACTATCTCTACAAGTCCGTGCCCCGTACATGGGTCACTATAGCCGACCAGGTATGCACTCAAATTACTAAAATTCACTTCCTACTGCATTCGATAAAAGGAGTCCGAGTGCGTACCTGGTCGATTCATAGTGACCCAAACGTGGAGCACGGACGTGATGGAAGTAATTTGCTTGGACGTCCAAGAAAATTGAAACATTTTGTATGGGGACTGTGAACGTGTTAATGTCCAGATGATTTGATGTTTGGGGACCTCGAGGAACCGCTGCCTTGGAAAATGTCCTCCAGAAGCGAATTTCTTCAGGATGGAGGACATTTGTCAAGATGGTGACGGTCCCAAGATCCTCAAACGTTAAATGTTCATAAAAACGGTTTCCTATTTTCAACCGACTTCAAGATGTATGTTCACCGATTATTCAAAGACGGCTGGACCGATTTGGAAAATTGTTTTTTTTGGTTGAAAGAGTATACTTCACAGGTTTATATTAGATTATTACACAGTTTTATTTAGCTTAACCCCGTAAATTTGTTTACGTCACTCTGGGCGGTAAGTGAGATTTGCCGCTCACGGGCGCAGCGGCAAATCTCACTTCACACCCAGAAGAAGACGTAAAATTGTGTACGCACCACGGGCGGTAATAAAGAAGGCCTCAGATAGCTTGTTTATGGCCCTTACCTTCAGTTCGGGCCACAAATTCCCGCGATCTGGGCCATTCTTTATTTTACGTGTCTCTGGGCGGTAAGTGAGATTTGCCGCCCACGGGCGCTGCGGCAAATCTCACTTCACACCCAGGAGAAGACGTAAAATTGTGTACGCACCACGGGCGGTAATAAAGAACGCCTCAGATCGCTTGTTTATGGCCCTTACCTTCGGTTCGGGCCACAAATACCCGTGATCTGAGCCGTTCTTTATTTTACCGCCCTAGGTGCGTAATGTACTATTACCGCCCTAGGTAAGTAATGTAGGTACTATTATGTCATATGTGCATCAAATCTTGTAAGTTAAATTTCAACCACTTCTCGGCGTCTGATTGAGCTGAAATTTGGTATACTTCCGTAGTTTACATGACCATGCTACTAGGTACAGTCAGCAATAAAACTGAGTACCGAAAAAAAGTTTTTGGGAGTTACTTGTTTTAATAAATAAAAAAGATATCTGTCACAGTACTCACTGCAGCAATTTTTTATTTAGTATATTTTAACAATTTAAGGTTTTAAGTTTTTTTTTATTATTTATTAGTTTCTTTAACAAATCTACACCATACTTGTGAATTAAAATGCTTTGTATAATGTGCAGTTGCTTTTACTCTTAGAAGAAGAATTAAATAAACTTTACATACATCCTACATATTAAGCAAGGTCCTTGCAGCAAGGGACTATTACAGCTAAAAAGATCTATAGGTACTTTACATTTTGTTTTGTTCTCGTTAAGAAACAACTTCCAGCTACTCTAGACATGTAACAATTATATAAAAGCTTTACAATAGTGGCAATTTTCGTATAAAAAATCTGTGCCACATTACAGCTGTGAATGCTGACAGCAGGTACCAGGTGACGAGATATGACACATGCTCATTTCTTAAGGTAACTCTAGTTTGATTGGGTATTGGCCAGCCTTCAAGTGGGTCTGGAATTCCCCTTGCGTCGAGCCACACTGGAGCACAGTCTAAATGCTCACTCATTGCATCCAAGTCTCTGAAATATAAAACTTTTTTAACACATGCATACTAACATTTTCTGGTCTGGTATTCATTTGTTGCTTTGGGGCATTTTTCTTTTAACTTGTACTTTAAAGCACAACTTAAGTCCTTTTTAGTAATATCTAACCGTCACATTCCTAACAAAATGTATGGGATTTGACATTGACCATCAGTTTTGGTACACAGTTATGGGGAAATGCCCTTTTATTAATAAAGAATTTTTTACTAGAAATGATATTTTTCGGTGGTAACTTGGTTGAATTCAATATTTTGTGAGTATCTTTAAGTATACCATAACAACACATTCCTTTAAGAAGGCAAGGAATCGACCAGAATGGAGAGCAAACAACATAGAGCAACTTATGGTGGTCACGACCCTCAGTGAGGATTCGACCCTGAAGAAGAAGAGAAGAACAACACTTTATATGATAATCCCAGACAATTAAAGTGTTTGTCTACATGATCAGATAGGACAAGTGAGGATGAATAGAATATCTCTATTGCCCATCTTGTATCTTACCTAGAAAACCATGATCCTTTTTCAGGATTGTTCTTTGGCATAAATGGTGCTCTCTTTTCAGTAAGCCTTACAACTCCTGTTAACTCCACTTCTCCTTTAATCATGGACGGTTCACGTTTCTCCTTAGGCCGCATGCTCTGATGAACCCAACCACGATTGACCAGTATCACCTCGCTGTGTACACGGATAAATCAAACTGTCAAATAGCAAGATTGTGATTAATAAAAGCATCATTAATTATTTAAATGCAGACATTTAAAACTTACCCTGTATCAGATAATTTAAATGGGGTGACAACTAGCCACCCTTGGTTTTTCTTAGGGTCAGACACCAGGGAGCCGAACCTCTGATGTTCATTATCAATAAGAGCCCGGGGTCCTATTAAAATCTCCTTGTCGTGAAGAAATTCACCTTTTACTTTAACTGGCATATACTGCATCTCTTCAAGTTTTGAAAAGCTAAAAGATGGTAAAGATACACACTTTTTAGATACCGAATGGATTGTACTGTAGAGTCACCATCTGTAGAGTCACAAATGTCTGAACAGGCACTTTACTGCCTTGACCAGGGGTCTCCAAACTTTTTTATCCAAAACATTTGCACGGGCTCGGGCAGGGAGGGATGGGGATTAGATGAGACTCGTGTAGCACTAGCCGCGGGCCAGATTGGAGCGTCTCACGGGCTGTGCTTTGGAGACCCCTGGCCAATACAATAGAGGCATTATGACGATATTAGTGACCACCTTTGGACTTCAATATTTGATGGTGACTGCACATGAAACATATAATTGAAAGTAATGTATTTCCAAAGTATTGTTCCTGCAGACTTACTCTGTTGGCATAGGGACTGGAGTAGAATTAGATTTGGCTTGAAGAATATCAATAAGTTCCAGTTTCCATTGAAGGCGGTAGACCTGCCAGCAGCCCAGCCCAAATGAACTTACTGGTATAACCTGCAACATTCACTAGCATTAAAATAGAATACAAAATGATCGATGAATTCAATATTATAAATAAGTGAAAAACTTAACAGCTATTTAGAGAATATATTTAAATAAACCATCCAACCGTAATAATAATAAGTAAACGTTAACCTCACCAATAAAACCCATTTTACTGCTTCCACTGGCTCTTTCTTCTGCGACTGCCTTTTGATAGTATTTGCATATGTTGCTTTAGTTTTTATTAAAAGATTTTTTGGATATTTACTCCTAGGGAAGGTAAATTCGCGAGCTACTTTGCACAGAGTTCTGAACATTTCTTTTATTTTTTATTTCCCGTTTGACAAATTGACAGTGACACCCAAGTGACACCTCTTGGTCTTAACCATGTCTTAACGTAGTGTTATATTCTCTTTGCCTCTTGGCTCTTGGGTTGTGACCATAGACCTACTATGTAATCCTTAGAGCTTTAAACCAACCGGAGTGGCCATTGACAGACGTTCCCCTCTGTCTGCCGAAAACATATGGCCAGTGGTCATACTCATTGTATGGACTGACGTTTATCCGACGTGGCTATTTTGACGTTTCGCGTACATTTGACGTTCCCCTCCCCAGCAAAAATCGGTAGACTTTTTGTATAGAAAATGAAAGACATGGCCGGTCCGGTCGATTGAATACTCTAAGGTATGTATGTATATAATGAATTGAACGAGCGGAGCGAAGCGAAGCGAGCTCTTACAAACAACTTCTGGCTACTGTGGTCCTTAATCCTGGGCTCATTTTACCTACGTAACATGACATCACTTTAAAATGCATGGCAACATAATGGGACGTCTCAGCATTTAGATGGCTTTTTGATTTTGAGAGTTTATTCGACGATAACTTTAGTAACGTTCTTCTAATCTATATGAAATTTGTTAGGGTTGTAGCAGAAATACATAAAATTTGAGAGTTCGTTTATGAGCTGGATCGATTTCAAGCTGTGGACTAGAGGGCAAAAACAAATTTTCTCATGGGTCTTGTTATATTGGTCAATATATCCGGTTGCAAGTAAATCGCGAGTTCTCAGTTCGAGGCGGACTACTAGTCATTCCTATTTCATTGACGCGATGAGGGACGGAGAATGTGTCATTGCATCTCCTGTGTGGTGAGACGCAATCACACATTTTCCGTCCATCGTGTGTACATTTTTATAAATAATCGTTGTTTGATCGTTGGCTTTTCCTGATTTTAGTAAAATCTAGTGCGTTCATACTTAGTTATCTATCCTCGTGCCGCCCAATGTACACTTTCCTTCACAAAAAATCTTGCGGTCCGCACCTAATTTAGCAACCCGGCGCGTTCATAGAATTCAACTCTCGCCGGGTTGCCTAATTTTCAGGCACATTAACAGTTTTCCTATGGCTCATGAAGAAATGTTAGGCCAAATTAAGCTCCGGGTTACCTAAGAAAATTTTAGACCTGCCGCCACTGGCACCAATGGCCCCCATAGTATACAAGATACAAGTAGGGTTTGCAAAATCCGTCGGTTTTTCGGATCTTATAATTATAAACCGCATAAAACGGCTCCCACCGTATTCCTTACAAAAAAAATTAAAAACATATTTACATACAAACATACAAACAAACAAACATACTATAACAGGTTCACCGCGATACAGGCGAAGCCTAGTGCGGAGACCCCTGACACATCCTGAGGCCAGTTTTATAAAGCTACAAGTTACAATTTACAAGCGGAACTCTCTTTCTAACCCTATGTATTAGAAAGAGACTTCCGCTTGTACATTGTAACTTGTAGCTTTATATAACTGCCCTCTGTAATCTGTTATTTTTGCAATAAACTTATTGTTATTCTTATACGGGTCGAACTGAAAACCTCCTTTTTGAAGTCGGTTAAAAAATAACAAACTAAGGTAAAAAAAACATAACTACAGACTTGTTACTAGTTAAACCTTTGATTATTAAACCAACCGGATGCGAGACGCGCTCTCATATCTATCGAAAAAAGTCTGCCGTCTTTTGCGGGGGAGGGGAACGTCTAAATAGCCAAGTCAAATAAACGTCAGTCCATACAATGAGGGGGACGCCTGTCAATGGCCACTCCGCTTGGTTTAAGGCTCTAAGAGTTAAGTTAAACCGTGGCGATAATCGCAAAAAAATATTCTACTTTATTCCTCCTTGAAATAATCACGGAATGTTTACAAAGGACATATTAAAGCCCTTTAGCAATGAGGTACAAATTCGGGTTATACGCCTATGTCTACGAGATACGAGTAGGTGTTTCTATTTCAACAGTATCTTTACGAAATGACGAAATTCAAAGTCATATTGTATAGATTGTAGAGGTTTATCGAGCTCATAGTGTCATTTCAACTCACTTTTTTAGAATCCGGTAATATCGGAAATATCCGGAACCTGAACACAGTTGGATCCGGAAATTCGGTGGTTATCCGGATATTTCGGATATCCGGATTACAAACCCTATATACAAGACTTGCGTGTCAGGGGGGGGCAATTGCTCCTGTTGCAACCCCCCATTGTAACAATGCTGCAATGATACAATGCCGACCGTTTTGCCTAGGAGCTCACAAGGCAAAACGGTCGAGCTGAGGGCACGACTTTGCGTGCGCGTGATTTGACGTCTTTGGCGATCAAAGGGTTAAATAGCTGGGAACCATGTAGTATGAAAGAAAGGGTAGAACAATATCAAAACTGTATCCGCTAAAACATCCTGTATATCAATCATCATCATCAATCGTTGATAGGTAGGTAAGTTCACCTATGGACCGTACAGGAGATACCTACCACACAAATCTTATTTCTTGTTTTTATTTTTATTATGTGTTCTTAATTAATATAATTATTTGGTGTAATAAATATAGGTAAACTACTTGACTCCACACAGTCAAACTTAATTTAGTTTTGTGGAGCACTGTATATAATTAAATTTATAACCGTGTGTTATTAATAAATAAATAATAAATAAGTACTTATTGTTGCTATATGTCTAAAACGGCTATTACACATTGCAACCTGCAGGGCCCAATCTGTCATGTTGGAGGGTGTAATTAAAGGTAGGGCCTGTAGGGAGCTGAAGGAGGGGCAGGGAGAGGCAGGGTACACAACAGATTGGGCCCTGCAGGTTGCAATGTGTAATACCGCTTTAAGCCGACTTTCACACTGCTGCGGTTTCGGCATGCGGCGCCAGTGCGTTTGATAATCGCCTATTTCACGATTACGAAAATCACTTCCTTTTTTGACAATATACGTAAGTATACAATACAATAAAAATATTGTATACGGACGTTTAGTTATAAGTGTATAATAATTTTCCTCACGACATATATGTACAATCGTCATCAGATATATCGAAGCGGCCAAGGTGGTCACAAATATCTGAACAACCCCTCTATTGTCAAGGCCATAATAACAAAGTACCTACTTGTTCAGATGTTTTTGAGTTTCGTGGCCACTCCGATATATTTGATGGCGACTGTACCTATCCTATAGGTGTTTTTTTAAACACATGACATGAAAACCTAAATTGCTCGTTCACATTGTGCAAGTTACTCTTAGGTAACAAACAATACATGCTCAATAATATACATTGATGTTACGTAGACAATAGGCGCTAATGTTTGCACAGCGGTTGGGTGCTCCGATGGCAGTGCTCACTGTAATATGTGGCACTCGAGTTGGCATAAATTTGGAGACACGTAGCGGGCACAGCAACAATTGATAAGAACAATGACTACTCTCATGAAAATATATCGATAATTTTTTTGAGCATAATGACCCTATAAAGCAATTTCCCGCTATTTTAAAAACTTATGAATGGTTTAGGTAATTAAATCAAACTTCACTGGCTAAAAATTAAATTTAATATGGCAAATCTCATACGCAGTTATACTAAAATAAACAGCTTGCTGTCCGTAAAGCTCCAGCTTCATGTTGCTGTCATTTGCCACATAGCAGATCTGCAAAAATTTCGATGCATTTTGCAGAGCTAAATACATGTCCATGCTTGTGTCGTTCACCGGTAACACAGATAAGTGACCGGTAATCAATAAGATACAGCCAACGCCAAACACAAGCACCTATATATATTTGAAGCATGTTTGAACCTTTTAAAAAGGACTGTGGTGCAAAAGTGTAAACACATGTCACGATTTTAATTCAAGTCAAAGGTACATCATTGTCGTTTGTCAAGGCGTGACTGCCATAAAAATAATTTAGAAATAACCACATATTTGAAAAGAAAAGATCACATATTTTTGGCGTTGACTGTAACTAATTAAGCATTTACACCTGAGAAGTGTCATATATGTATGCGATTTGTTTTTTAGTTTTAATTAACCATTTCACCGCCGTCGTCGGATATATGAGACGAAGTGACAACGTGCATGACACCACTCATAAATTATGGTTATGACAGAGTTTTAAATTGAAAGTTAAAAATCCCTTATATTGAAATCTGTATTTTTACGAGGTAATTGTAACAAACCAATGTATTTTTTTGACAAACTTTACTTAAATAATCATTCATGTTCAATAATTTTCTCTGGATGAATTAGGCCCCTGTACAAATAACATTTACTTATAGGACCTACTTAGGCAATCTTAATCATTTTGCGTGTATGTGCGCAATATTATCGATAATCGATAACTATAAAAAATGTAACTCGCGCGGCACTATTAATATTCAGCAGCACCATGTGGATGATTAATTCTTTTTTTATCATTTTCTTGGAGCACGACGTGAGTGCAGCACGCGACGATGGCTTCGGCTAACACGATAACAGTAAGTTATTTAGATAATCTACTAATAGTATCAATGTTATCATCACTAAATATGATTTTATTACTAATTTTATCAGTTAACTGTAGTTATCTATTAGTTGAAGTGATTGATCGGGGGAACAGGTGTGAATGTATCGCTAGCGAATAATTACGGTACATATTAGTTAATAACTATTTTTATGCTTTTGCGAATATCGTCGGTGCGACAAAAAAAATCGCTATGTGTTTTTTTAGGTTTTTTTTATTATTTCATATTTTAATTCCTTTTTTGATCCCGCGTCGACCCATGAAACAGTTTTTTTGATATCTTTATTGGTTTTGAAAATAACTATTTCCGCTATGTGCACGCGGAACAAGATTTGGAGGAAATAAATCGTTATGTGTGTATTTTAGCACATAGCGAAATTAAATACTCAGTTTCCCGATGAAAACCATGTGCAATTTACTGCACTTAGCGAGTTTTTGAGGAGTAAACTACCCTACTTTAATACCAATTCAAATAATTACTACCTACCTATGTAATAATTACGTGCATAAAATATCGCCTAGATTTTTAAGATTTTTTTTTCTAGATACTCTTGTGACCTGTTTTATTATTTGAGTAGGTAATTAGTTTTTAAGCATAAAGCAGCTTATTTATTTTGTTAAAATAATCTATTATGGGTAAGTTGGAGTTTGTCCGTGAAGAATCTTTGCTCGGTCTCAGGTGATGTAGATGTGGTAAATAAGAAGTGGACTACTCTATTGTTGTAATCCAAATTAAGAAAAATACAAAAAAAAAGTGATGTGCACAGTTGTTGGGAAATCAGTGAACCCGTGGGTTTCTGGACCTACACATAGGTCAAAAGTTGTATGTTGTATGCAAAGTAGGTACCTATAGCCATTTGAGAATTATACCAGGATAGATTTGAATGTTGCTCAAATAGTGCGAGAGCTTTATGATAGTTGGTGACATTTAATATAATATTTAATAATAGTAAAAAAATTTAAACAAAAAAGAACCGACTTCACTTAGGATCCACTATTCCAAGAGGAAATGGCCGAGTTGCTGTAAAAATACTGAAATCACTATAGATGTGCTTATAATAGTTGAGGAGTTCCTCGATTTCTTCAGAATCCCATCATCAGATCCAGACCTGGTGACAATGGAACCAACTGTGGAGTATATTCTTGCCGTCTTCGAATAATCGGTGAACAATTGAGAGCTCATACATTCTACGACACTTTTCTTTTCGGACAGACTCTAGACTGTAACTGTTAATACTTAACAGTTACAGTTACAGGCTGATCCTATGAAGTCAAAAATGTGTATTAAAAACCCTTGCTTGTCGTCAACTGCCGTTGTCACGTCAAGATTGTTTTTTTTCCACGTCTTGCCGTCCGCTAAAATATACAGATATAAATTGTATTAGTAAACTAAAAAAAACATTACCGCACTTAATTTTTTTAAAGTCGACTCAACTAAAGCTAGAAAATATTGGTATACTGGAGTAAATAGCATCAAGTCCAATCTAAACTATAATTTGGTAGAAATATGCTGAAATATGAATACTTATATGTTTTTATAAATAAAAGATAAATTATTTTTTTCATTTTTGACAACTGACGTAGTGTAGGTATGTATATTCAGTTTTTTTTCGTTACACAATGAGTTTTTACAAGAGTTCGAACAAAAGTCATTCATATTTCGGGTTAAAGAATAATTTATTATCTCAAAAAGAAATTTACATTTCACTTACATGAGATACATTTTTAAACAATTTGAATTACATTAATATAATTATTTATGCCTCGAGTACTGCCTGCATCAAACTACAGTCACCTGGACCAAGTTTTAATATAAAGAAAGGCGTCAAGCAGGGAGACCCGCTATCGCCCAAGTTATTCACCAGTGTCCTCGAACAAGTATTTAGGAAACTAGCGGCTGGCTGGACGGGCAAGGGTATAGACGTCGGCGAAATGCGATTAACAAATCTTCGTTTCGCCGACGACATAGTCTTGTTTTCGTCTTCAGCTGCGGAGCTCAGCATCATGCTACAAGACCTAAGCAGGGCAAGCTTTGAGGTGGGATTGAAGATGAACATGTCAAAGACCAAGCTTATGACCAACAGCTCAGAAATAGAGGTGGTAGTAGATGGAAAGGAAATGTCATATGTCCATGAGTACATATACCTAGGCCAAATAGTCTCCTTCCAGGCACGACAGGACAAGGAGGTCGCAAGACGTACCGAAAATGCCTGGAGGAGCTATTGGTCTATGAAAGAACAAATGAAGGGAGACTTTCCCATATCTTTAAAAAGAAAACTCATGGACATGTGCATTCTCCCCATCCTGACCTACGGAGCACAGACTTGGTCTTTGACAAAAGTTCAGAAATCCAGCCTCAAGGTTTGCCAGCGGGCTATGGAGCGTAATAGTATTCTCGGCGTGAAACTAACCGATCGCATTAAAAATACTATACTACGCTCTAAGACTAAAATAGCTGACGTAGCGGAAAGAGCCGCTAAGCTGAAGTGGGACTGGGCGGGACACGTTTGTCGCATGCCGGATGATTTGTGGGCCAAAGTAACTACCGAATGGGTCCCACAAAACCGAACCCGGGGCCGCGGCAAACCTCGACGGCGATGGCGAGACGACCTTGACGCCTTCGATAGAAACTGGTGGGAGACGGCTCAAGACCGGGACACGTGGAAGGGAAGGAGGGAGGCCTTTGCCCAGCAGTGGGACACTCTTGGCTCCTATAAATATAAATAAAATATAATTATGGAGTAAATTACATTATTTACCATATTTGACAATATTTGCTCCAGCAAACATGCATTAGTAAATAAAATTAAAAATAAGGATTAAAATTAAATTATTAATAGTGTTTAATTACTAAGCAGAACTATATATGTATATATTATTTCTAACTTAATTAACTAGCTACCATAAAACCTATTCGAAATATTTAGAGGTAAGCATTTCACTAAAATAAGAAAAGGGTAGATGTAACATGCCATCAAAGTAAGTTGCACAAACAAGGTGAACATAGTGGTACAGTGTTACAGTAGGTCAGTTTCAACTTAGCAGGTTATCGTCATTTAGGATATACATTTTTAATTTATGTTTAAACGTGTTAAAGGAACGTGCATTTTTTATATTATCAGGTAATTTATTATACAGCTGTATGCCTGCAAATGTCACCATTTTCTTACCGTGACCGGATTTTATTTGCGGTATTGGTAATACAATGTGGTTCATTCTCCGATTATTCCGTTGGGTTATTTGATGTTTTTCGGTCAATTTAATTTCACTATGAATCATATTACTCAATATTTTTTTTATTAGTATGCATGTGGTGTATGTAAATAATTGGTTGATATTCATATATTTTTGCAAAAATATCCGAATTCTCGAATTCATTTGTGGAAATATTAGTCTAAAATTATCGATAAACCTTGACCTCGAAATGATTTGGGAAATGTAACTTTTCAAAAGAAATGAACAATTCCCATTCGTTATTATGGCCCAGGTGACACAACACAACACCGACAAGAATAATGCCTATTTTTTTCGTAGTCGAGTTACAGTTTATTTATTAGTTAACCGACTTCAATTCCATATTTTAAACTTTTTTCTTTTTTCCTAACGATACTTGTTTTGTGCAAGAAAGTGTTTTACTACTACCACTACTACTTCGATATACCCAAGAACTCGTTGTTCTGTTAGAAAGAGTATTAAAATAACCAACATTATTTCATTGAAAAAACCGATATGTGTCCGTTTTAATGCTACGAAATAGTAGCAAGAAATCGCTATGTGTAAAATATGCACATAACGATTTTAATCGAACCAAATTTAACTCGCTATGTGGCAATATTCTGGTTTTTTAATAATATCGCAAAGTTTTAATTAAGAAACTGCTATTTTTTTTCAAGGGTGACATATAAAATACCCAACTCTATCATTAAAAAAATATAGGTCTAACAAAAATGCTACAATCATTAAAATAAACAGTTTTTATTGTCTCCTGAAAAGTAGCTCAAAAACACATAGCGATTTTTTTAGTCGCACCGACGATATAACATATGCCATATATCAAAGAGATTATCTATTTTTATTATACATTCGGTTTGAACTGTTATGATCTAGGAACCGGTTTGAATTTACCGGGCCGGTCGACCATATGTTAAAATGAATCCGGTCAAATAACTTATTTCTCATAAAATCCAAATAAAAGTTGATTACGACGAGATTTCCTAATACGAAATGCTTGATACTGACAGATATGTAATATTTAGGTAGGTACACCGAATCACAGATCTTTTCCAGCACGTAGGTATATTATTTTTTTAATTTTTAATATGAATAAAGTAAAAATAATATTAACATAGTTTTAAATCCATGCACTTATCCAGCAATATGGTCTATCCACTCAATTTATATAAATGTCCATATGTGACCGACCCATTGCAACTTTACGTCGTTAACTTCAATCAGGCTCCTTCCTTCCTTTCTTCCCCTTGAGCTGTAACAGCTGTAACCATTGACTGTATAACACAGTAGGTAAGTAAAATTTTAGGTCAAACATTTACAGAACTACTTATATTTTTATGACTATTTACACAGGTACCTAAGTGTTTCATTTAAATGCTTTATCGATCGGTCGCTATGGCACTGTGACTAGTATGATTTGCTATGTGTGAAGTATCAGTGCTGATTAAATAAACGCCTTTATATTTGTTGCAGTGGTGGCAATGGCTAGTCCACACAAATGACATCAAGCAGTTGTGGGCGGCCCAGCCTACCTATCTCATCTCGCAAGCCGTCTACCTGATCGCAGGCTTTGTCACCTTGCTTCACGGTGAGTTGCTTCATGCAGCTTTACGGTAATAAGGCCCCTCGCACGCTGATTGGTTGGTTTCCAGAGTCTATATAGGTGCGAGGACGAGCGAAGCGAGGAGTGTGTTCGGTTAACTGCGACCAAACAAAGCGCGAAGCCGAGCGAGCGAATTTGGTTAGAAGAAAATTGTATTTGATAAGCAAAATTATCTAGTTAGTCCGCAACTTATTGCCATCAAACATAATCGAAATTAATTTTAGCAGTTAAGATTAAGTTACATAAGTACAAAGTTTTGCAACGTGTTATTTTGTAGCTTTCAGAAAGGGCGGCCGATGGCCGTACTTCTGGCTGGTGACGGTGCTGCACGGACTCTACGCTGACAACTTCTGGCACTTCGTGGTCCCGGAATATGACAACTTCTGGCACTCGCAGACACCTATCATTTTCCTCGGAGCCAGGCTACCGTTGCATATCATCTTCGTGTGTATGTAATACCTATTTACCTATTCGGGAGGATCTGTATATTTGTTTGCACTCTTCAAAAAGAGATTGAACCGACATAAGAGGTGGGTTCCGTCTTACTGCGGGGCTCATTTATCCACCGTTGCCTTTTGCCTAAAAACATAATGAAGCTTATTAGATTTGGACTTCGCATTAGTAGTACTTTCTAGTTTAGGGATATTATAGCGTTTGACTTGATTGTCAATGTGCAGACCCAGCGTTCATCTATCATGCCGCGTACGCCGTGTCGAAGCTGAACCTGCCCCGCTACGCCGAGCCGTTCGCCGTGGGCTTGGTGACCGTGCTCATCGACATCCCGTACGACATCGTGGCGGTCAAGTTCGTGCACTGGACCTGGCACGACACCGACCCCAACATCTTCGACCGGCACTACTGGGTGCCGTGGAACTCTTACTATTTCCACGCCGCTTTTGCGGCCAGCTTGGTTTTCTTTTTCCACGCTGTCAGGAAATGGTTCGCACCTAAAGCTTCCCAGTGGGAGTCTGCTGGGTGAGTAAGATTTTCGTTAAAGAGGATTAAACCAAATGGAGTGGCCATGTCTGTCATTTTCTATACAAAAAGTCTCCTGAAGTTTGCTTCGGAGGGGAACGTCAGATAAACGTCAGTCCATACAATGAGTCTGACCACTGGTCATATATTTTCAGCAGAGAGGAACGCCTGTCAATGACCGCTCCGTTTTGTTGAATCCTCTAAGTTAAATACTTTTTTTGTATAGGTACTCTCAAATCTATTATTATTTATTCTATAACAATATTACATTTATACAACAACAATAACAATATATTTTTTGGTATTTAATACTCGCACTAGAATATTAGCTTATAAATTTTTTAGGTAAAGTAGGTACTTACCTACTAAATCTTCTTCGGTATGACGTTTGATCATGATTTCAGTAAGAAGACAGAATGGAAGACCGTCGTGATCGCGACTCTGCTCGGCATGCCCGGCGGCGTGCTGCTGTTCATCCCCATCTACCACCCGCTGCACGACATGTACCACATCCACTCTGAGGTCACCTTCTTCCTACTGTTTTCCGTCTTTGGCGCCTTCGTGCTCCACGGCCTTCTTAGCGACCGGGAGAAAACTAAAGAGAGGTAGGTAACGTTATATTTCCTGAAGTCGCTGAACCATTAATTAATATTAATACAAGTAGGTACAGTCGCCATGCCATCACTGCCATCAGATATACCGGAGCGGCCAAGGTGGTCACTTAAATCTGAACGACACCTCTATTTTCAAGGCATGCTTAGATATTTTTAAATATATATCATAAAGTGCATGTTCAGATATTTTTGAGTACCTTGGCCGCTCCGATATTTAATTAATGGCGACTGCACGGCTAGCACATCATGGGTGCGACTCTGGCTTACTACCAAACAGTTATCTAAACCTAATTCCTGGGAGATGTGATGTTGTGCAATAAATAATTTAATTTGATCTGTTTCCTAGACTGACCGCCATCGACTACGTGCTGCTGCTGCAGCTGGCGGCGCATTACCTGACCTACTGGGCGTTCGTGGTGTTCTTCCACCCCGAGCGCGAGTGGTCGCTGGGTCTGCACGAGCCCGTTGGGCCCTGCGATGAGGTGGCCACGCTCACTACGCCATTCGGACAGGTAACGCTGATTTCATTCACCCTACGTCCTACAGTACTACTCCTACTGGGCGTTCGTGGTGTTCTTCCACCCCGAGCGCGAGTGGTCGCTGGGTCTGCACGAGCCCGTTGGGCCCTGCGATGAGGTGGCCACGCTCACTACGCCATTCGGACAGGTAACGCTGATTTCATTCACCCTACGTCCTACAGTACTACTCCTACTGGGCGTTCGTGGTGTTCTTCCACCCCGAGCGCGAGTGGTCGCTGGGTCTGCACGAGCCCGTTGGGCCCTGCGATGAGGTGGCCACGCTCACTACGCCATTCGGACAGGTAACGCTGATTTCATTCACCCTACGTCCTACAGTACTACTCCTACTGGGCGTTCGTGGTGTTCTTCCACCCCGAGCGCGAGTGGTCGCTGGGTCTGCACGAGCCCGTTGGGCCCTGCGATGAGGTGGCCACGCTCACTACGCCATTCGGACAGGTAACGCTGATTTCATTCACCCTACGTCCTACAGTACTACTCCTACTGGGCGTTCGTGGTGTTCTTCCACCCCGAGCGCGAGTGGTCGCTGGGTCTGCACGAGCCCGTTGGGCCCTGCGATGAGGTGGCCACGCTCACTACGCCATTCGGACAGGTAACGCTGATTTCATTCACCCTACGTCCTACAGTACTACTCCTACTGGGCGTTCGTGGTGTTCTTCCACCCCGAGCGCGAGTGGTCGCTGGGTCTGCACGAGCCCGTTGGGCCCTGCGATGAGGTGGCCACGCTCACTACGCCATTCGGACAGGTAACGCTGATTTCATTCACCCTACGTCCTACAGTACTACTCCTACTGGGCGTTCGTGGTGTTCTTCCACCCCGAGCGCGAGTGGTCGCTGGGTCTGCACGAGCCCGTTGGGCCCTGCGATGAGGTGGCCACGCTCACTACGCCATTCGGACAGGTAACGCTGATTTCATTCACCCTACGTCCTACAGTACTACTCCTACTGGGCGTTCGTGGTGTTCTTCCACCACGAGCGCGAGTGGTCGCTGGGTCTGCACGAGCCCGTCGGGCCCTGCGATGAGGTGGCCACGCTCACTACGCCATTCGGACAGGTAACGCTGATTTCATTCACCCTACGTCCTACAGTACTACTCCTACTGGGCGTTCGTGGTGTTCTTCCACCCCGAGCGCGAGTGGTCGCTGGGTCTGCACGAGCCCGTTGGGCCCTGCGATGAGGTGGCCACGCTCACTACGCCATTCGGACAGGTAACGCTGATTTCATTCACCCTACGTCCTACAGTACTACTCCTACTGGGCGTTCGTGGTGTTCTTCCACCCCGAGCGCGAGTGGTCGCTGGATCTGCACGAGCCCGTTGGGCCCTGCGATGAGGTGGCCACGCTCACTACGCCATTCGGACAGGTAACGCTGATTTCATTCACCCTACGTCCTACAGTACTACTCCTACTGGGCGTTCGTGGTGTTCTTTCACCCCGAGCGCGAGTGGTCGCTGGGTCTGCACGAGCCCGTTGGGCCCTGCGATGAGGTGGCCACGCTCACTACGCCATTCGGACAGGTAACGCTGATTTCATTCACCCTACGTCCTACAGTACTACTCCTACTGGGCGTTCGTGGTGTTCTTTCACCCCGAGCGCGAGTGGTTGCGCAAATCCTTCGAGCCCTACGACACGGTCACAGAGCTCATCACGCCTTTCAGGTCGGATCTTATTCTGTGCATCCCTTGTGCAGTAGAAATAGAGATCGGGACTTTAAGACAGATCCACTAACATGAATGTTTAATTTTTTGACCGCCGTCGTCTGATATATGAGACAAGCGTGACAACGTGAACGACACCTTCATAAATTATGACAGAGTTCAAAATTGAAAGTTCAATTTTAGACGTAAGGCGGTCTTAAGGTTATTACTAGTAGTCCGCCTCGAACTGAGAACTCGTGATTTCCTTGAAAACGAGATGAAATGACCAAAATAACAAAACCCATATGATGATTTTTTCGCACCTTCTAGCTCCATGACCCCGATCAATCCTGCTCATATACCAACTCTCAAATTGCTGCTACGAGTATAATCCCACCAAATTTCATGAAGATCAGTAAAACTTTACTAAAGTTATCGTCGAACGAACTCTCAAAATCAAAAAGCCATGGAAATGCCGAGACGTCCCAGTAGCCAGAAGTTAAGAACTCACTTCGCTTACGCTCCGCTCGTTCGATTAAATTGCAGACCCTGCAGAAGCGTAAATACTTCTGTCCCGACAACTACGACGAGGGCTACTTCAGCTTCCACTGCGTGGGCGGACAGAAGCCGCAACCCGGCTCCTGGTGGTACGTCATCTGCGGGACACCGTTCGAGTGAGTACTCTTTATTCACTTTTCTTTATTTTTAGCAACGTACTTGTAACTTCTGAACCCTAGTGTAGGTATTCGTTTCACTAACGTAACGTAACGACGTAAAAAGACCTAAATTAAACGCAATCGTTACGTTACGTTATTGAAACGAATACACTAAGGCTGCCTCTACATGATGGGCCATAGGGACGCAGCTATACAACAGAACGAGATCGCAATATCATTAGCTCCCTCTAACGCATAGCTGCGTCTCGATGCAGCTATGATGGCCCATCATGTGGAGGAGCCATAAGGGTTCTGGCTTATGGCTGACTGCGGAAACCCACACAATAGCGAACGGTCCAAATACTTAATGATCTTTTATGTGAGGTTAGTCGTACCTACGTCGTTTTGCCACACACTTTTCATACAGTCGCCATGAAATATATAGGAGCGCCCAAGGTAGACTAGGTAGGTACTCAAAAATATGTCAGCATGCACTTTCTCTCCTTGGCAATAGAGGCGTTGTTCAGATATTTGTAACCCTTATACCTAATATATATCTGATGGCGACTGTACCAAGCACTTGTTTTAATGTAAGTAAATATGTACCTATATTTATATTATATCAGGTGAGATCGTGGTCAAACGCCTGCCTATTCTGCATAAAAAAATATATTGGTCTGTTTACGAAAAGATACCTACTTTTTGAACTTTTTACCCATTCTTGTACCTACAGTCGGTATAAGAGACATCGGTCACAAATATCTGAACAACGCTTCTATTGTCGGTAAGGCGATAAAGTCCATGTTCAGATACTTTTGAGTATCTTGGCCGCTCCGATATATTTCATGGCGACTGTAATAAGTATATTACTGCAATAAAAAATGATTTTCACCTCACTAGCTCGGAAAGCCCTTTTTGTTTGTTTAATATCTATTGTGAAAATCGCTTTTTATCCACATGTGGTGAAAGAGTTTTGACATAAGTGACAAGTGGCTTAAGTGACATTTGACAGCTAACAAAACGTAAAACGTTAAAAGTCCAGAATTTTTAACATCGCAATTAATGAATTGCATCGAGTAAAAACACTTAATACAGTCTTACAACTTTATTTTAATTCATAAATATCAGCATTCAACATTAATCTTCATTCTTTTTGTAAAAACGGATAAATTGTTCTGACAGCCGAATAAGTCTACGTACGAACAAAACGCATCTGACATTTAATAAAACCTTTTACGTCAAAACTTTTCATTTCAATTCATCCATCATATCAACGTTAAATATTCGCATGTTTTTCTAGATTGTTTTGTTAAAAATTAGTGATTCGAGTGATGAAGAAGTATTAAACACCTGAGGAATTACGGGAAACCGAGCAAAATGCACCCTTTTTCTTATTTTCCTCGCTGTAGTGAGGTGAAAAGTTTTGTGTTATACACGGGTGAAAGTTATTTTACGTCTCGTGTATTAAAGCACTCGCTACGCTCAGGATTCTATTTTTGAACCACTCGCTTCGCTCGTGGTCAATAATAGAATCCTTTCGCTAGCTCGTGTTTCAAATAACACTCGCACGTAAAATACAACTTTCACCCCTTGTATAACAAATAACTATTATTCTTTACAATATAAATCGGGACTTATTAATTTTATGTCCCAAACACTAAATTGACTAGTATTGCTCCAATCTTTCACACCGATCTGTTAAATACAGTCGCCATCAAATATATTATATAGGAGCGGCCAAGGTGGTCATAAATATCTGAACGACGCCTCTATTGTCAAGGCGATAAAGTGCACGTACAGATACTTTTGAGTACCTTGGCCGCTCCGATATATTTGATGGCGACTGTACAAAATCACATCGTTGGCCAATATAGCTTTCATATTAGGTAGTCTAACCACACTGGTATATAAAAACAGAACTTTACAGCACAGGACTAAGGTGTGTCGTATCGTGTTGTGTCGTGTTGTGTTGTGTTGGTGTAGTTAGTAACGTGGCGGCTGCCCGCAGGAACCGCGCCGAGTACATCGCCGTGGTGTCCGGGATCGTGACCTTCGCCGCCGGCGTATTCTACGCCCTCTACTTCAAGACCCTCCAGTCGCAGCCGACCAAGAAATTGAAGTCTAAATAAATACTCTAACTTATTCAACACATCATTTTAAATTTGAGGTTCCATAGGATTTCAATGATCAGCCAATTTTAATAGAGTATAACTATTTAATCACCTTTAATGATATGTTCGTTTCGACATACAATCACAATAACATCATCTTATATAAGTATTTGTGTAGGTACTTTAGTGCCAACCAACTCTTAACTCTACGAGCTACCGTCCATCAATTATTTATTAAATGAAATTGTTAATGAATGTAATGAATTTTTGATGCATGATTTTTGATATGTTTTTGATGTGCGATAATGAGCAACCCACCTACCAGTATTCTAGACTGCAAGGATATTGTGCATTTAAGATACCCCAAAGTGGGATAAATGGGGCTTGCGCATTTCTTTTGACAGTCTAGTTCACGGATCAGTGGGCAGAGGGCGAAGCGATCTATGATTGTATTCATACATTTCAATAGAGCTGCCGTCTTGCGGGGTGCCTTACAAGTAAAAATATTTGCACCTACTATGTATTTACTACTAAGTATTTTTATATGTAATTCCGTACTTTTTTTATTAATATGGCATTTTATATTAAAATTAATTAGAAAGTGTTACCTACATAAAAGTCGATGTATTTACTTACAAATACCAAACAAAGAAAGCGTACTTCGCGTTTCTGAGCACTTAAGCCGCAAGCGAAACATACTTTACTTATGCGATAATTTCATAAAATAACATACCTGGATGAATAATATAACCTCGTAAAACTTATAAGACCTTTTATAGCTCACCGAAGGAAGCCCACTAACTGCTCGATAGGGGAAATAATTCGTGTATAGCTGAATTTTGGCATAGTTGTAGATAAAGGTGTCTTACACAACATACTAAAAGTACTCATGGATAGGGGCGCCGCTAACGGGGAGAGGGGGGTGTAAAGGTCCCTTTTTTTGGCTTTTCGTAAATAACTCAGTAACGGTGGCTCATACGAAAAAATGTTCTTCTACTTAATTAATCCTCAAATAATTTTCTACAAAAAAGGTTCTTTACACTTTTTTGCTGGGATCAATGTATAATGAGATTTCGAGGAAATACGATAATCATTTTTTGAAACTTTCGGAGCTATTATTTACGAAACTATAAGTTTTGTCTAAAAATTGTTTTAGTAAACCCATATTTATATTAAAAGACCTAACCAACGACACCCTACACATTAGGGGTGGGTTAAAAAACAGAATTTACCTCCCACTTCATGTGTTCGGGAGGTACCCTAAAAAATAATATTTTTTCAGATTTTGTTTTAAAACTTTGTCGGCGTGTTCAAAACACATACTCATACGAAGTTTAACTATTCTAGTACTAACCATCACTGAGAAGGTTGAAGAGGGTATTTTTTTACTTTTTTATTTTTATGCCACGAGGGTGGCAAACAAGCATACGACCCGTCTCATGATAAGCAGTTCCCGTAGCCTATGGATGCCTGCAATCAACTTCCTACCCTTATAGTTTCGCTGTCCGTTTGTCCCCGTCTGTCCGTTCACGGCTTTGTGCAGTGATGGTTAATACTAGAATAGTTAAACTTCGTATGAGTATGTGTTTTGAACACGCAGACAAAGTTTTAAAACAAAATCTGAAAAAATATTATTTTTTAGGGTACCTCCCGAACACATGAAGTGGGAGGTAAATTCTGTTTTTAACCCACCCCTAATGTGTAGGGTGTCGTTGGATAGGTCTTTTAATATAAATATGGGTTTACTAAAACATTTTTTAGACAAAACTTATAGTTTCGTAAATAATAGCTCCGAAAGTTTCAAAAAGTGATTTTCGTATTTCCTCGAAATCTTATTATACATTGATCCCAGCAAAAAAGTGTAAAGAACCTTTTTTGTAGAAAATTATTTGAGGATTAATTAAGTAGAAGAACTTTTTTCGTATGAGCCACCGCTACTGAGTTATTTACGAAAAGCCAAAAAAAGGGACCTTTACACCCCCCTCTCCCCGTTAGCGGCGCCCCTATCCATGAGTACTTTTAGTATGTTGTGTAAGACACCTTTATCTACAACTATGCCAAAATTCAGCTATACACGAATTATTTCCCCTAAGTTTTCCTTCGTTTAACGGGCTATTAATACCACTTAGGTTGGTAACAGGACGCCGCAAGATGCCAACTCTTAAGAAAATATATGAATTCATATTGATGCTTCTGATATGAACAGAAACCCTCAAATGTGGATTCATAAATAATTTAACACCTACTTATTTTACGCTAACATCATATCTGCTTTCAATGTAAGTTTTGTTTCTATTTTAACATTTTTTAGAGTAGGTACGGAAACATTTTAATTAGCCAATTCATTTTTACGCAGTTTGTCATTTGTGAGTTAACATTTAATATCTAAACACGGAAACAACATTAATATTCATTTTTTTTTAGTGGAAGTTTCAAAGTACTTACTTGGTTATAATTTTAAACCACAAAAAACCAGGGTCATTTACTATTCAATGTTATTAATCAAGTAATTTATCCGACTAAACAGTATCTAAGGTACAGTCGCCATCAGATATATCGTAGCAGCCAATGTGGTCACAAATATCTGAAAAACGCCTCTATTGACAATAGATGATAAAGTGCATGTTCGGATATTTTTGAGTACCTTGGCTGCTCCGATATATTTGATGGCGAGTGTATTTAGTATAGGTTCAAAATGAGGCAGGCGTAGTGTCAACTACTCCGACCGAGTTACCGTCTAAATCTAATAGTAATAATAACTTCGACCCTATAGTTTTGAACTGAACTATAAGGCCAAGGGAGGAATGTTTCTTGACATTAATTTACATACTCCGTGTACCTATGAAAAAATACGAATAATAAATTATTTACGCGACAATAACAAATAAATGAGCAATTTTACTTCCCCCTTCAAATATACCTATTTTTATAAATATAAATAGGGTGCATTGGGGTAATTCCGATAGGAAAAAAGTGGCGGGTAGTTCCGAAAACTGACTCTTATTACAATGGGATACGAGCGATATTTGCATGATGTTCGTGATTACACACCGAGAAATTATCCCAATGCACCCTGAGTACTACCAACAGCGGTGAGTGCCCTAGACAACGAATTCGTCAAAAAAAAATCGACTGTGTTATTTTCATTAGTATTGTATCCAGTTATATTAAATTATGATAAACGGGAAAACCGTTCTGGTTTCCACATGTAAAACATGCGTGTAACTGATGAATGATTAAGAATTATGATGTTAATACGGGAGCATTAATGGCATGTCAAAGGTAGGTATAGGTATCTACTAATTTCTATTCTAGATATAATACCCACTGAATATCTATCTGTAGTGCCAGCGCAACGTGCTCATAGTAAGTGGTGGTATGGGAAGCGTAAGCTGATAAGTGAATGATCATTCACTCAGAGTTGATTGAATAATCAACTGTTTTCCGGCAGTTTTGGGGTCCCAGTACCATGCCCAATAACATTCTTATTTATTTGCTAGTTTAGTGGTGTCTATTGTTTGAGCTAATTCAATGTACAGTCGCCATGAAATATATCGGGGCTTCCAAGGCGGTCACAAATATTTGAACATCGCCTCTATTGTCAAGGCGATAAAGTGCATGTTCAGATATGTTCGAGTACCTTGGCCGCTCAGATATATTTGATGGCGACTGTACTAAAACTACGACGTTGACCTACTCGCATAGAGCGTCGACCAACTCTCAAAAGCACATTAAAATACATGCAGCATACAATTGCCATCAAACTAAAACCAACTTCACTAAACCAATGTTATGAGTACTTTGTTAGACTGAAAACAAATTACCTACCCCTATGCATGTGTTTAAGTATATATCTATTGCTGAATAGGTATCCCCTTTATTTAGTTACTACGTGCTACTTGATACCTCACCCGCAGGTAACACTAACTAAACATTTCAACTATTAATCACAAATTCTATTATAACAATATAATCCTGCAAATCATCCGAAGGGATCTATTAGTTTTGATAATGACTGCGCCTTACGATGTTAGATAATTTTTAAAAACAAATTGACAACAGCTAATAAGCTATTCTGCCGAGCGTCGCGTGTATCACCACCTAAAACCTGCCTAAATAGTACCTAACGTTCCTACTAACATCATGTGGGTCCTACACTGATGCTACGCTACACTGTAGGGTATACGTTTCAGTTTATTATGATGGCGGTCTATGATTTGTCAATTTCATAAACATACCCGGTTCTTGCTAGTAAGTGATGGGGTGTTATTATTTATATCGAGAGCGAGTCCATAATTATTAAGTATAGGTAAGTATTCCTGGCACAGGGGGTGCTAATGAAATTAGGGTTAGGGTAAGTATCTACGCGCACCGCGCACTGACAACTTCAATTTCAACGATAACATTCAGCAGTGTGACGACCCTGAATCATTTATTTTGTGCACATTACAGGAACCAATGTGTATTAATAATAAAGTAACAATATCACAACCTATAAAATATGACTTCTAAAGTAACGATTAAAAATCTAAATTAACAAAAAATTACTAAAAATCATATAAAAGTAGTGTACCTTAAAGGCAATAATGCTCACACGTTACATTACTATGTTTAAGAAAACAGTTAATTGTAAAATGCTACATAATTAAAATATGATTGCTAGAACTTACTCTATAACAATTTTTTTCTATTAATATTGAATTTTATTACATGTCAGGAGGTAAGCATTTCATTGTCAGCGTGGTGGGCGTCTAACACTACATCATTAAAATACAACGTATGCGTAGGTACTGCAGTGTCTGCAGTATGGATACACTCGTAAACAACTGACCAAGGAAGCGAACAGAGATATGTACCTACTCAAAATTATTAACATTGTATAATATTTATGGCCTGACAAATAAATTATAAACTAAAAGATACGTTTACAAACACATACACATTGTTTTTTAAATTACATAAAGTATAGACAGGGGTCAGGTTCGACTGCGGGAAAATTTCAACTAGATAATTCAATGCAAATATCTTTCGTGTTTTATGATTAGTTACATAGTTTTCTATAATGCATAAAATAGCTTTTCCGCTATCCAGACGTAGATTCAGCTTAAATTTTCCCGCAGTCAAGATTGTCCTATTTTACCTGTATCTTATTTTGTATGTATATTATATAGGCACACAAAAAAATACGTGGAATGACTTATACATACACTTTCTATTCAGTTTGACTGTTCATAAAAAGAATAGGTAGCAACATTAGCATTATTAAAAAAAAACCGTACCTATGGAAAAGGGTAGGTACATGATCACAAATTACATTAAGTATATTAAGGCTCAGTATCATATACGTCCTCTTGCACAAATACACGTATTATTACCTGCAGACAAACTGTGAACCTGCAGACAAACTGTGAAAACAGTTTTGCAGGAAACTGCCCTAAATTTAATTTCTGTACTGTGATGTAATAATAATAAATAAAATAAATAAATGCATAACTCAGCATAAAATAGCAAAAAAAAATCAACAGAACAGGGTGACATTTCCTTCAAAGTCTAATTGTCTCGGCTGTGTGCATGATTGTGGCGCCATTCCTAGGGCAGGGGTTAAACCTTTTGTGTTTATTTTTATGAATGGCTTGTAAGTACTTCTTTCTTATGTATATAAAATGTCTCCGGCAATTTCACTATTTTGATAGCTGACCGAGTAGATGTCAATTATTTTCAAATTTAATATTGAGGCCCTTTGTAGTTTAATTTCTTGTCACATTGTGCACAGCCATCGTTCACGTTACCCCCACCAACCCACCATGCACTTCGTACATAACGATATCGAATAAGTTATATGCAAATACGCCACTCATACGCCAACATCACGTACGCAAGCGAGCCGATGCAAACTTTACTTCAAGTATGAAAGTTTCTTATAGGCGTTCTTTTCGCTGTGGCCACGACTATATATACTCATGACATCTTTAGGTGTCCTTGGCGTTCAAAAGGTGAATAAAATAGGACTTGTTTCAGTACTACAGGATATAAATTTCTGCTCACATTAAAACAACTGGGTGAAATCTAAGGGAACGGCTGTTGTAAATATGTCGCTGTAGTCGCGAGGCGACGGCCGTGTCCTCTACTCTAGGAGGCTCGCTATTATATTTTATTCGCGTAAATATATTGCTCACTTTACTCTTATAGAATTTCTTTTAACACTCAGTATATATTCTAAGCACATCTTAGATAAGATGTTATATAATCACATTGAGATATTCGTAAATAACATTTCCATAATGTATTTGTATTTTTTACAATTTAAACAGCGCTTACATTACATATAGGCGTAAAACATTGCTCTGTAGTCTGTATTTGGTAAGTGTGGTTTTTTGTGAATGTTTCTTAAATACAATTAGGTACTTTAGGTAGGTATAAAAGATCTATATATGTTAAACCAGCATATTAATAGGCACAGCTAGTTAGTAGTAACACTCGTACCTAATTTATAAGTTGGATCCGTTAATTGTTTTTCATTAATTTAGTCGAGTTTGTTACGATACACAAAGCTCATCCTTCAATGTGTCAATAATTGTCACTCGCAAGTACAGGTCTGCAGTCAAATCTCCGCGTGTCCCGATTCATTCGCCTAAACAAGGATTGAAGCGGACGGATAGCAATCATATCATTAGGGAACAGCCTTCAAATTATTCTAACCGAAAAATAAATAAGAAACCAAGCGTTACTACACAACTCGTAAACGAGATGGAAGGCCTGTCGTTGGATAGTCGATAACTCGGAAAGGAGATCTAAGGCCTGTTGTTAAAAAGTTGTTCGACGACAGCGGGGTCGGCGAGGGTGGAGATGTCGCCGACGTCTCGGTCGCCGATGGCTACCTTACGCAGCACACGGCGCATGATCTTTCCGGAGCGCGTCTTGGGCAGGCCGGGCGCGTACTGCACGGTGTCGGGCACGCCGAACGCGCCGATGCGTTTGCGCACCAGCTTGCGCAGCTCGGCCAGCAGCACCTCGTCCAGCTGCACGCCGTCCACGAGCACCACAAAGCAGTACAGCGACTCGCCCTTGATGGGGTGCGGCTTGGACACGACGGCTGCCTCGGCCACGTGCGGGTGCTCCGTCAGCACGCCCTCCACCTCGGACGTGGACATCAGGTGACCCGACACGTTGAGCATGTCGTCGATGCGCCCCGTCACCCACAGGAACCCGTCCTCATCGCGACGCGCTCCTGCAACAAAATGCCACATCATTCACCAAGTATTCTTTCTTATTCTTTACTCACCCAACAGTTGTTTGCAAGGCCAAGAATATCTGTGCTCACTCTACGCCCATACCCTTACTTCGTTCATTTATTACCTATGACTTTAATCCAAACGTTTAACTTCACCTACTTATAGTACGGGCGGCGGCCGTAGGATCTGCTACGTTAAATGATACAAAGATAAGCCCTATGGCACATGCTCTTAAAAGTGATGCTGAGTTCCGAAAAAATAGTAAAAAAAATTAGAATTGGCCGAAAGCACAAAAAAGTACCACTTCCGGTGTAAAAAATGGATGGTATTTAGCTATGTCATTGGATATAAAAATAATACTTGTGGCAAAAAAATACAATTGATTTTTAGGTACCAACAAACCCAGTCTGCCAGTTCCTGCATCACCGGAAGCGCCCGGCAGACTACTTTAAAAGTAGCGAATTTGACTCCAAATTTACGTCACATTTGAACCAGTCTGCCGGGCACTTCCGGCCATGCAGAAACTGGCAGACTGGGTTTTTCTGTACCTAAATACAAATTACTATTTGTTGCCACAAAAATCATCTTAGTATCTAATGCCGTAGGTAAATACCATCCATTTTTGAAACCGGAAGTGGCACTTTTTTGTACTTTCGGCCAACTCTAATTTTTTAACTATTTTTTCGGAACTCAGCATCACTTTTAAGAACATGTGCCATAGGGCTTATCTTTGTATCAAGTTACGTAGCAGATCCTACGGCCGCCGCCCGTACTATTATTTACATAGGTACCATCGGGTTCATAATTGCATGGCCAATTTATCAATTAATTCATTCATAAATTGCCCATGCCTTTTTGAACCCGATGGTACACAATATATGTGATATTTTCAAATCAAAGGTACACCATTGTCGGTTGTTAATAAGGCCTATATCATTTAGAAATAAACTTTATTATTTAAAAACCGACAATGATGTACCTTTGAAAACGTGACATATGAAATAATATTTTTAGAGTGCTTTTCCTCTCCGCAGTTCATGGGATGGATTAAATGACGTTTTACGAGCCTCATAAGTCATAAGGCACTGCTTATCAACAAGTGCCAAAAAATAAGTGGTTGCATTGCCCGAAACTGGCAACTTCACTCTACCTTATGAAAAAATATTGAAATAATGAACATAGTAGAAGATAAAACTCGTACTATTAGAAAGAACGCAGTAACTATTATAGAAAAAAAAATCGTATAATGTCAGGTTTGAGTAATGTTACCACAATTTTTTCGACATACTTCGAAGAGCACTATCAAATGGGCCACGTACCCACTTGCTAGTGAATGAAGTACTTTTTGTCAAAAAGTAGGGTAATATTTTGCTGACTGTACAAAATGCTCCAACTTGGGCTCAGGCTACCAGGTACTAAAATACATAACATGTGACCGTGCATTGCCCTCCGTAAGTCGAATTGTGCTACTCGATGAGGTAGGGTTGCCTACCATGCACCTACTCTTGATCTATGTACAGAGAAAGGAATGGTTAAAACGTTAAGCTTTGTGAAGTAGGGCCTGCAACTTTCAAATAGGGATATGTTGGCTTTTGTGCTTACATTACAAGTACTTACTGTTTAACTTTAACTTGACATTGAAAACCTATATACATATATAGGTCATGACGTTATCATTATTGCTAGTGTTTGTTTTGGTTTTCATCTTGATACTTGATTAATATGTATTTGAACCGCTTGACCGCTTTTATGGTGCAGTACGGATGTAGGACCGTTCAATGTAGGGCACAGCTCTGCTACAGTTGCTACAGATCATCTCTACAATCGGTGATACATATCAATTGTTTACCGTTTGGCGTATATATAACACATTCCTCCACCGCTCTTGTTTATACTGGGTGTCCTTAGCCATTGGACAAAGCCTTAAATCCTACATAGGGTCTTCTCAGGAATGCTCTAACGCTACTATTTTTATTTCACTTAGAACATAAGGTAAAAAAAATAAAACAAAAAGAAACGGTATAGTTATTCATTGACTGTCATTGGCAGTGTTTTTGACAATTTAGTATATTAGTGAGTGACACGTCACGTCAGAGCACCGCATGTTATGGTAGGTATGTGTGGTGTGTGTCGATGTTGGAACCTGCACACATTTTAAAATTCTTTTTTCTACTCGTCGACTTTAATCTGTGTATTAGGATTTTATAGACTAGACTTAAACCTTACACATTTAAATGTTGGATAGTCTATGGCACTTACGGGATCATTAAATAGATTTATTAAACAACCCGCCCCTAAACTAAAATAGTTTTGAAAAGAGAATGTCATTCACATCTCGGTAAAATGTGTAGAGTTTGTCCGGAAAGAAAAGTGTCATGGTTTATATGGGAGCTCATACATTGTACGACTCTTTTCTTTTCGGACAGACTCAACTTTATAATTTCCGAACGTACTTAATCTGTAAAATTTTCTTCTACTTAAACTTGCTTCTACGTTGTTATTGGATTATAAAAAGACCAATCACAACTACACCGACATCTTGGAAGTAAGTTTAGACACAGTTTATTCTATCCATCTCTTTCTACTACGCACACAATCATATGTATATCTCTTTTCGGTGGTGTCTGTACCACCGAATAGGCTCAGATACAATTACTTCTGGTTTGAAAAATAGTGTTTGACGTTTGATTGGGAAAAATTTAGAAAGAATGAAAGAAAATCAATTCTTACTTACCACTCGTAGAAAAAGTATTGTATACAATAGTGACATAATTAAGCTTTTCAATCACGTACCTTAATTAGGCCACTCAGCAAGCTTCGTGGCCTAAACGCAGTACTCGATTGAAAAGTTCTTGATTATGTCACTATTGTATAAAATACTATTTTTTTCTTTCTTATGGACTTTAGGCGGTTTTGCCTGTAGCCAATGTCAAGTATAAAAAGGCGGGAAATAAGAGCTTGTAAGATTCAATCTTTAGGTTCAATGCATGGTACAATCTCTTCAATCAATACGTATTTTGTTTAATCAAATAAGTTGTAGGCAACGTTGTTCGGTAGAAGTGGCATAAGCCTTGCTAGTTGCTATTTGTAGAGTGATAGCTACCTACAATAGGCACGAGGAGGCTACAGGTTGTTCAACCGATCAATGGTTACACGCCTTTTAAGACTACCTAATTCTTCATGAGCTGTTCCCTTGTTCGTTAGATCACCGCACAATAAGCAATCAATATTACACATTGAACCACGAAAATGAACAAAAAACAAAAAAAATGTTCCCGAAGGGCTGCGACCATGATGACACCTTTACTCAACCCATAGACTACACATTTATTTTATCACATTATATACGTTTGTCAAGTCTTTGTTAGCTTAGAGCTTTTAACCAACCGGAGTAGCCTCTGACAGGCGTTCCCCTCTGCCGAAAATATGTGACAAGTGGTCATACTCATTGTATGGACTGACGTTTATCTGACGTAGCTATTTTGACGATTCGCATACATTTGACGTTCCCCTCCCCCGCAAAAATCGGCAGACTTTCTTTGTATAGAAACTGACATACATGGCCGGTCCGGTTGGTTGAATAGTCTAAGTTTGTTAGCAATAAGAATAATGATGTATTTTCTCATGACCTTTTTTTTATTACATACAGTCTGCTCTAAACCAAGAAATCTTAATTCGTCAATTTCTTCGTAACCACTGCACCGATTGTTAAGATACTTGTTATAGTTGTTATACTGGTTCTAAATACCCTTTTATACATTTACTTTTCGGCTTTGTCAATGGCTAAGGCCATCCAGTATTTTTATACAAAAGATCATATCATTGCAGTACCTACTTATATAAAAATAATTATTGATGCCTAGGCGTTTCGGATGCCACAATTTATATGCGTTATCAACTAATTTATTTGAACTTTGGAGTCGGTTTATTTATTTTTTTGCAGTAAAAAATAGTGTTTTTCCGTTATTACTGGTTATATAATTATCGTAATCGGACAACGGGTCTCGGAATAATCGGTGACGATATATAAGAAAAAAATCATGATACACTCAATGTCAGAAAAGTTCCACATATCATATGTGGCTAATGTGGCCTTTATCATCAGGCCCACTCCATTAAATTGGTGGTTTTCGAGAGGAAGTGTTTGACTTGCTTAAGAAAGTACCCAAATCACCATACATGTGCCTATTTAAACATTTAGCAGTTCCCTAAACTCCTCATGGATCCCATCATCAGAACAGCACCGGATTAATATGGGACCACCTTGGAGGTAGTACCTTTGTAACAAAAAAAATTTTTATTCAAATCCGACCACGGGTCTCGGAGTAGGTAATCTGTTAATATAACGTAAATAAACACACCACAGCGAGCGCATGATGCCGGGCCAGCTTTCGTCCAGGAGTGTAACAACTAAATACATTGTGTCAGTATGACTTACCATCGCCAGTGCAGTAGTACCCCGGGAACTTGGAGAAATAGACCTGCTCGAAGCGGTCGTGGTCGGCCCACAGCGAGCGCATGATGCCGGGCCAGGGCCGGGAGAACACCAGGTAGCCCTCGCCGGGGCCCGTGATCTCCGCGCCGCTTTCGTCCAGTAGTGTAACAACTAAATACATTGTGTCAGTATGACTTACCATCGCCAGTGCAGTAGTACCCCGGGAACTTGGAGAAGTAGACCTGCTCGAAGCGGTCATGGTCGGCCCACAACGAGTGCATGATGCCGGGCCAGGGCCGGGAGAACACCAGGTAGCCCTCGCCGGGGCCCATGATCTCCGCGCCGCTTTCGTCCAGGAGTGTAACAACTAAATACATTGTGTCAGTATGACTTACCATCGCCAGTGCAGTAGTACCCCGGGAACTTGGAGAAGTAGACCTGCTCGAAGCGGTCGTGGTCGGCCCACAACGAGTGCATGATGCCGGGCCAGGGCCGGGAGAACACCAGGTAGCCCTCGCTGGGGCCCGTGATCTCCGCGCCGCTTTCGTCCAGTAGTGTAACAACTAAATACATTGTGTCAGTATGACTTACCATCGCCAGTGCAGTAGTACCCCGGGAACTTGGAGAAGTAGACCTGCTCGAAGCGGTCGTGGTCGGCCCACAGCGAGCGCATGATGCCGGGCCAGGGCCGGGAGAACACCAGGTAGCCCTCGCCGGGGCCCGTGATCTCCGCGCCGCTTTCGTCCAGTAGTGTAACAACTAAATACATTGTGTCAGTATGACTTACCATCGCCAGTGCAGTAGTACCCCGGGAACTTGGAGAAGTAGACCTGCTCGAAGCGGTCGTGGTCGGCCCACAGCGAGCGCATGATGCCGGGCCAGGGCCGGGAGAACACCAGGTAGCCCTCGCCGGGGCCCGTGATCTCCGCGCCGCTTTCGTCCAGCAGCGTGGGCTTCACGCCGAAGAACGGGAAGCCCTGGAATAACCAACAACACTATGTAATGTGCTCACTGCCCAGTGCCCACTAGGAAACCAATACATGTCGTTGCAATCGTAAATATCAGTTTTTGTATCTACTGCTCAACTAGACGCTCGAACCAGCTCCGTGTCATCATAATATAATATTGTTACGCGGTATATATCCGTGCAAAATTTCAGCTCAAACAGAAACGGGGAAGGGGTCAAGCTTAAATCGTAACTTTTTCAACTTTTTTGTAGGTACAGTCGACGCGTAATTTGTAATACGGTGCAAAGTGTTAACATATCTTTGACGTCGACTGTACCGTAACGTGCTACTACTTTATAATAATAAGATAAGATAAAAATAGTTATTTGGTGAAGAAAACCATGTTTTTCTAGCCAGGCAAAGTTGTAGCACGTGACGGTACAGTCGGCCAAGGGACAATAAGGTCGTGCATGTTTTAAACTCCGTTAGAAAAGTCAACCTTAGCGATCGTTAGATCTCGCAGAAACTTTTGTCAAAACTGGTAGACCACTCTCTTGGCCCAAGTGGTACCTAAAATCTGTGTAATACAAAGTAGTTCCTTAATGTCACTTTAAAATCTGTCAATAAGGACGTTTAGACTGGGCCCCATATTGCCGACATCGCCCGCGATTAGCCGCATATTTATTGGTGTTTATAGAACATTTTAGTCTCTAAAAATGATTTGGTACATTGTTTAAATTTGTTGAAATCCTCGAGAGCACATTGTTGTACTCCACATGCGTTTTTTTAAATAATGTAAACAAAGCAATCACTTACCTCAGGCGTTCGGCCAACGACATAATTCAAAAGGTCATTGGCCAGATTACCAAGTCCCGTGGTTTCCTTTGTTTATATGTATTATTTAAGAATGGATACCTATGGAAATTATGGAAGGCATTTATAGGTATTTTATATTTATTGACATTACCGTAGACTTGTTTTCCCTCAATAAAAAAGCGATGAACTATTTTTTGTTAGATGTCAATGCAAATCGCTGCCTTTTTTTTCAATATTTCTAATAAGGCGACCCTTTACAAGCAAAGATCTTATTTTAACTCGTCCTCGTATTTGTTTAATTAAACAAATACCACTTCGTTTTTTAGTTTCAAATAAAGACTTTAGTTGTTGATTTTTTTTTGTTTGTAATTTAAAAAAAATAATTAGGATAATTTAAGTTGCGTTAAATATTATTTTCATAATTTTCAATCGTGGCTGCATGTCGATTGCTTCCGTTGCTAACGATTGTGCTACAAGTTTTTCTGATGTTGATTTTATTTATGATAATTTGTATATCAAATATAATTTTGAAGCGATTTTGCGTCGAGCTTCCAGCATTAGAGCAGCTTTGACTGAGGCCACTCCCATACGTTTGGTTTGTTTGATCCCCGATCACCGGCCAGTTAGTTACCACCCTCGTTGTAGTAAGTACATACCGCAGCTCCAGGCTTCATCGGCGTGGCTCCCGGGAGGCTGGTGATGACGTGGCCGCCGGTCTCGGTCTGCCAGAAGGTGTCGGCTATGGAGCAGCGCCCGTTGCCCACCAGCTTATAGTACCACAGCCACGCCTCTGGGTTGATGGGCTCGCCCACGCTGCCCAGCACCCGCAGTGACGTCAAGTCATGCCTGATAGTATAACGCCACATTTTGGTATATTATATTAATCTAACTGAAAAATAAACTAAATTTTTTCTGTGTAGAACACAACGAATTTAAAGTCCCAAATATCTCGAAAAAAATTTAACAAGTTCACTTTAAAATAACTCGCTAGAAAACCTGCTTTCAAATAAATCCAAAAAACACAAAAAAATCTGTGATTAAATCAGACAGAAATACACACATAGCGCTCAAACTTATACTCTCTTTTTGGGTCGGGGTTAAAAAGTGACGCTGCAGTTACATAAGTACCTCTTGACGGGGTCCTCGCCGAACTTGGTGAGGGTCCGGATGGCGGTGGGCGCGGTGTAGAACTGCGACACCTTGCACTTCTCCACAACAGCCCAGTAGCGGTCGTGGTCCGGGTAGAATGGCGTGCCCTCGAACTGCACAAAATTATGTATAGGTACATGATGCTTATCCAGTTTTATTACGAACTAGTAGCCCGCCTCGAACTGAGAACTCGCGATTTACTTGCAAACAAGCTGACCAATATAACAAGACCCATGTGTTAATTTTTTCGCGCCTTCTAGCTCCATAACCCCTTGATCGATCCTGCCCATATACGAACTCTCAAATTGTATGTATCTCTGCTACAGCCCCATCAAATTTCATGAAGATCAGAATAACCGTTACTAAAGTTATCGTTGAACAAACTCTCAAAATCAAAAAGGCATGCAAATGCCGAGACGTCCCAGTATGGCTACTGGGACGCAAGCGAAGCGAGTTTTTACAAACAATTTCTGGCGAAGTTGTTTGTAAGAACTCGCTTCGCTTGCGCTCTGCTCGTTTGATAATCCAAAGCTTTTATTCCAAAAATGTAGACAGGACTAGAAAGCTTATTTCATTCAGATTAAAATATACTAGTAGTCCGCCTCGAACTGAGAATTCGCGATTCACTTGCAAACGAGTTGACCAATATAACAAGACTCTAAGGAGGATTTTTTTTCTCCTTCTAGCTCCATAACCACTTGATCGATCCTGCTCATATACGAACTCTCAAATTTTATGTACCTCTGCTACAGCCCCAACAAATTTCATAAAGGTTCAGAAAAACGTTACTAATGTTATCGTCGGACAAACTATCTCAATCAAAAAGCCATCCAAATGCCGAGACGTCCCAGTAACCAGGTGACAGTTCGGTCTAGAGTTGTTTGTAAGAACTCACTTCGCTTACGCTCCGCGAGTTCGATAATGATTTATGTTTAGGGTCACAATCAACTGGAACAGGGTGCGTGTTTTTAAGTGGTTTTTTATTGCGCTTTTTCGAATGTTACAAGGAATTTTATAAAACTGCTTCAACTATTTGCATTAAATAGTATTGTAAATTGATCACTGTTAAATAAGTTTTGTAACCATTTACTGAAATAATAAATAGTACTCAAGCAATCTCTAACAATTCCTATTTTACCAGTCAAAACCTAGGGACAGAACTTATGAACCGACTAAGTACTCTGCGACATATACAAACACATGAAAAATTACTAAAATCTACGTTTTAAAAATCTAAAATGACAGTAACATCATAGCTAGTAAGCTATGATGTCGTAAATCCTACCTACTGGTAACAAATGATTTACACCACAAATTTAACTTTGCCTTTCCTAACAAGTTAGTTGTTCTTACTTAGATAGGTACGTTCGCCTCGGAGCACAGTGTCTCAGGCTCTTGTCACGTAACTAGTGTCTTCAATGACCTCTATTAATTTATTTATAAGTAGCTGTCATAACACAGCCTATTAGTTATTGGAAAATAACGTGTCAACTATGGAAAGTTAGCGGTCTCGCTTGGCTATGCTGACGTAGGTACATAGGTATCTATCTCGTGGCGAGATAGTGCAGAATGTACAGATGTATGTACCACGTGTACGTACGTGATTATGATTATGTTTATTTTATCATTATATCTTATACTTATTAATGTGGCATTGACGCGACAGTGTTGACTAAATACAAGAAAATTATAATTTTATTTCAATTAAACAGCTGGTCAAACATTACATCTGGTCTGAAATAAACTATTTGCATTTGAAGCATTAGCTAAGTATCATTTGTGATAGGTATATAAGGGTTATAAATTATAAATAGTAAACACATGGGCTTAGGTAATAAATACTTACTATAAAATTTGTCAATCATCTTGAACTAGCTAAAACTTTTAATGTGTATGCAACACATTACTTCATTTATATCAGAAACGTTCGTTTATAGAGATGTATGAACATCATTTACCTATCAACCAAAATTCTTTGTATTCTGTGTATTCAATTAATTGTACCTTTTGCCAACAGTCGACCTGGTTGCGTAAGATGGTGGGGTACAGCAGGTAGCCGTCACTAAAGACTCAGTTACTCACGAGAACAGATGTGGCAGCGTTGGTCAGCGGCGCATAGATACACAACGTAGATGTGACCCGTGATCCAGTCGACGTCGGCGGTAGTATTTACAGGCCCTTCTCCCGGTAGTCGAACACATAGTGGTAGAAGGTGGGGTACAGCAGGTAGCCGTCACTAAAGACTGGTACTCACGAGAACAGAGGTGGCAGCGTTGGCCAGCGGCGCGTACACGACGTATGTGTGGCCCGTGATCCAACCGACGTCGGCGGTGCACCAGTACACGTCCTTGTCCCGGTAGTCGAACACGTAGCGGAATGTGGCGGTGGCGTACAGTAGGTAGCCGGCAGTGGTGTGCACCACGCCCTTCGGTTTACCGGTAGACCCACTACAAAGGAAACGAAGCTGGTAACTTGAACCTAAATGTATATTATTGGTACATATTATTTTATACTTAACATGACCATTAGAGGAAAACAATGTCAGGCTACTTCTATTTAACGACATAGGTAGGAGGGAATCGTGCGGGTCTGTTTGTTTTAGCTAATAATAGGGGTATCCGACATACCTAAAATTTATATTTATTACTAATACCATACAAGCATAATAGTGAGGGATTGTTGTTAAGTAAGTTTATCGAAAAAAGTAGGCTTGTATGTGATTCAATCTGAACACTATCCAAGTCCATATTTATCTGGCGGAGGTAGGTACATTCAAGCAATTTGATTGCTAATAGGCAACTATACTATAGGACCTTTCCACAGTTAAGTTCCACCACGTATCCACTGGCAACTGCGAATATGACAAGGTTCTATAGTGACCTATGAATCTTCATTTAGTTGACTATACACATTGTCAAAATGGAAATAGTGCAGTAAATGAGTAGCAACACCGTGCGTGACAGGACAGTTATTGTACTATACAATACATCCTTACATTGCAGTACAGTAGGTAGCACACAGATAGGTACGCAACCTGCATTTGAATGGCCACACTTGCATAATTGGCTTTAACTTGTAATTTTCGTGACGAAAAGATGAAATGTGTTAAGACAATGTAAAATATTAGTGTGAAACTAACTAGGCATATGTGGATACTTACGCGTGTTTGTTAATTATCGGTACAACCAGGGTGAAGGGTGAAGGTTTGTTTTTAATGTTTATTTTTATTAAGTGTAAAATGTAGCCGTAAATTAAAACACCCCAGGTCTGGTGATAAATACTGATTAGAGCTGTGTAGACTGATATCATATTCGGAAATATTATCGAATTTATCATTTTTTTCATTCTTATGCTAATTAATCTATTTAGGAACAGCTAATTAGCATCTACTGACGGTAAAACACATAGAGCAACGAATTGAATGGTGCGACTTTCGATGTATTGCTGGCGCCTATCACATACGCGTGTAAATGACGAGCCGCGCCGCGTGACGAGGCGAATGTCGCGCAACTGATCTGACATGCGTATTGCCACTCGCGCGCGTGCTCGCGTCGGGATTTTGTACGGGGAGACGATTATGTGAACCGAACATTCGACGAACTCAGACGCGCATGGGCACACGCTGGTGTGATCGCCGTATAAGAACAAAACGTGACCGTCTACTTCTATCATCATCACTCAATTCTGAAATTACTTACGATGTTATATAGGATATTCACATTTCTCAATTATAGGTATTTCTTCCATATAAAAATAATAAAAAGTACCTAATTTAAGTTGTAATTGTTTTATAGGAATAACTGTATAGGTACCTAACCGTTTCTATTGTTTGTTACAAGTATACCTTGCAACTAAAATTTAACGTAAAGACTCCGTAGCGTTTTCCTATGTAAACAAAATCCAAACTTATTCAGGGTCGAATATGAATAAGAATTACAAACCTGGTGTAGAGCATGAAGAGCGGTTCCTCTGCGCCCATCCATTCGGGCGGACAGAAGGTAGATTGCCCTTCCATAGCATCATGCCACCATATGTCTCTGTCTTCGGTCCATTTGTACTGTAAAAAATGCTTAAGTCATAAGTCAATACAATGGCAATTTGAATGTTTTGTCACCAAATTGATAATATAGATTTGACATTCGGTCAGTTTTCAGTCAAGTTTCCGCCGCGATGTGAGGTACTATTCGGTGCGGGGTGCTGCGTGGTCCTTCTGTATAAAATGTTTCATGTGATGTTTCTACTATATGTATGTATACATTAAAGGCTCAACCGTCGTGCCTGGGCCAGGGTGGTTTTTATTTTAAAGCGGGTTCGTTGCTGACCCGCGTCCAAATTTTTAATCGCTTTACAATTACAAAAAGTGCTTTCCGGCGCTGAGTCCTCGCGTTATTTTTGGCGTGGACCTACGCAAAGGTGTTTTAACATTCGACATGACTGAAACTGGCGAAACAATCTTACCAAAGACGAGATATCATCGGGCAGTTTCCCGCACGGCGTGACCCTCTTGAGGTGTGACACGACGATGCACTTTTCGACCTTGTGGTTGTGTTTAGCCTGGGCCTTCTGCATGGCCTCGTCGCACGTGTTCTTGAGCACGAGCAGCTTCTCCCCGCGCCACCCGCCGTCCGCCGTCACCAACACCTTGGCTTTGCAGTTCGCCATCCGCTCCGCAAGCGAATCCGAAGAGAAACCTGCGAACTGTACGGCTACGTTTACTATGTGTTATATTATACTATACTTATTTACACATGTACAGTCCCCTCTATTGTTAAGGCGATAAAGTGTATGATGAGATATTTTCGAATACTCTGGCCGCTCCGATATATTTGATGGCGACTGTAGAGTAAGAATAATTCATAACAGATACACATTATGTAATTAACTCTATCTCACCTGCAGACAAACTGTTGAAACAGTATTGCAGGGCATTGTGTAACTTAATGAATTTAATGATACTTTTTGAATGATAAACCAATCTATCTATTAGGCCAATCGAATAAGATCCATAATGAGCGTATTGAAGAATTAATTCCCAACAGACTGAAAATCGTTTTAATACCTTCATTTGGTCCTAAATAAGTGTAATCTTAGTTTGCCCAATCCCAGGAGGTGTGCATACCTTTTGCAAGCAAAATAAGTCCTTTTCAACCCCTGGTAGCTTCTGATGCAATCAAAGAGCGGTGTAAATTGGTGCTTTGTCGATGCTTACCACTACGGAATGTATGGCCCCGATCCTCGCACAAGCGAGCATGCACACCACCGTCTCCAGGATCATGGGCATGTAGAGGGACACGCGGTCACCCTTGCCCACGCCTTGATCCCTCAGCGCGTTGGAGAACTGGCACACCAGATCCAGTAGCTTCTTGTATGTGATGCGGCTGTAGTCATCCGGATGGTTTCCTTCCCTGGAAAAAGTTGACTTTGAAAGGTTTTGTGCCACTAGGTACTACTTAATAACTACCTATAAGAGCTTTTAACTTCGGAAGCATCGATTTTGCTTATTACTATGGATGGGCTTCGCGTCTGTGCGTGAAGAAGTGCTGTGCTGGAATTAGGAACCAAATCTACACTTTCCTTTCAACCAGATTCTATTATTACTTTACTCTGATGCAGCCAACCTCACTTCGTGTGTTGGGTTTTGTGTACCTAGTAGGTACTTACCATTACCATTTACCATATTAAATATTAAGAAAAACAACATGAATATTTAAAATAGCAAACCACGCCAATATTTAGGCGTTATAAGATGGAATTTGTGTGAAAGAGAAAGGGAAGTGAATTGTGTTCGAGGTGAACCAGGAACTAGAAATAGCAATAGTAGGTATCGTATCTAAATAAATAATGACCGCAACCCACCGCAAACGCTAGTACCTATGATTCATGGTCACGGTTACGGAACCAGTTTTCGCAAAGGCCGTAATCAGTAATTAAATACTACGCTGGGTCAATATGATACTGTACACCTTTCGATATCCGGATTAATCTAACATTTCCCTGTCTAACTGTGAACAGTAAGTACGCCAGTATAGCAAGTTATAATGTACAAGTTGCCGAACATTCTCAAAAAATCAGTAACATTCTCGGAAATTTCCAGAAGCTTACACGAGAAATTAAATTAAATTTACAATGAGAACATTCCCTATGGGAATTATCAAAAAATGTATTAGTATTATTTTTATAAACTCGTAAATGAAACAGTCAGTTTAAATAATTGATAACGGCGGTGTCCAGCGACTTCCTGAATATTTTTTATTGTTCGTAAAATATAAGTTCTGAGATCATGCCGAATGGAAAATATCGCAACTTTGGAAACTTCTCCTCAGTGCATTGCTACGCCAGTAGGCTTATGTAACTTCGCCACCAAAGAACACTATCTATTTATTCCTACTAACTAGTCAAAAACGCGAAAGTTTTTATTATAAATTATAATTAGTACTTTGGATGTTGGGATCTTTGGATTTTGGATGTTAGTTCCGCCTTAACATTAAAACGGCTAAACAGATTTGTACATTGGCACATTGGTATAAATATGAGTACTTATTTACCTACTTGTTATCTAAGAATTGACTCGCTAACTGAAACGAGGTTTTTATCCTTAATATCTTTATATACGAGTACATAGTTACTTGGACTTTAACGTTTTTTAAAGCGATGAAGCGAACGGACTGTTTGGTGGGATGGTATCCGGAAGGAAAAACAGGGTCCTTCCGAGACTAGACATGGTATCCATGCACCTACACGGGCTACATGTAATGGGGCCCACCCACTATCATTGGGCCTGACGATATTGGCCTGTCAGTTGTTCGGATTTTTGTTCTCAGGCGGATATCGTCAGCCGGACTGATAATAATAATGCTCCTAACGAGTTTGCACTTCCAGCGAGTTGAAGTTGAACCTGATCTGAGTTAGATTGGAATCGACTGATGAGAGTATTGTCGCTGATTCGCTATTAAGCACTAGCCTTGCTGAGAAGACGTCTGCACGAAACTCGATCAGGTAGGCACGACGACAGTGGGTCGGAGTGACTGATGGGGAGGGAGTTCACCAATGTTACGATTTCCATGCGGGTAATGTTATGAGCGGAAGCTCTTTAATACTGCTAGCCTAATGGTCGGACTGTTATCGTCTGTCACCAAAGCGGTCACGTTCTAACAAGTATGTAGTTAAGTGCGAAAGTGACGCATCTAGATAACTTGACGTGATGATAGGCGATAAAATGGCAACCATGATAGCGTTCTGAACTATGAAGTTAAATAGTAGGCTAACAGCCTAATGATGATTATATGATAATATTATATATACTTAATATAACAATAATAAAAAAGATAGATAAAGAAATAATATGTTAGCCTATATACGTCCCACTGCTGGGCACAGGCCTCATCTCGTGCACGAGAGGGATCGGGCTGTACCTAAGTCCCCATGCTGGCCCAAATAAAAATAAAAAATGTAGTAGAAATAAATAAATAAATAGCTAACAAATAGCTTTTCTTAAAACGCTCGGGAATATTATTTATTTATTTCCAGATAACAACATTGTTAAGGATATAAGTATAGAAAAATAGCGCTAACCTTTAGATTAAGATAACAAATGTTACTTAGCACAAATGATCCCAGTTGGTCGTGAATAAAAATTAAGTATTTATTTTATTTAAAACGGGTTGGAGACTTCACATACACCTTTGAATTTCTCTGCAGATGTAAGTATGCAGGTTTCCTCACGGTGGTTTCCTGTACCGAATATTTCGTACATAAGTTTCGAAAAACTGATTGGTAAGAGCCGGGGTTTGAACCCGAGACCTTCGGATTCAAAGTCAGACGTTTTACCGACAGAGTCTGGACTAGTTACCAACGCTTCGTGAGGATAATATCCGCAAAATATGCGCAGATGGCGTCGCAACTCGCAATCGCAATGAAACCATAGACATACTAGGTATCCCTAGACCTGCAACGGTAGTAACAATACCATTTTTTTTATTGGGAGGACATAGTTATGGGTTACCCTCATCTGGCAGAATAATATTGGTCAGAAATACACTTGGCATAACATGTTTCGCAGAAACACTTTCGGTCGAATGGTAATTTTGCATAAAGGTATAGTTGGCATTAACTACTACTACCACGCATACGATACATGATATATTGATATAGGACACATTCGTCAGATTCCTTTTTCGTCAGGATCAATCTATAGCCTGTTTTTTTTCGGACGACAACTTATTTCAAACAAATATGCTTATTATAATTATTAAAAATAAAATTAAAATAAAACCATTTATCTTATAGAAGTATAGGAACATTTTATATGGGGATATTCAGGGGGGTGATGGGAAGCGGTACCTACCACTTTTCAACCTGGCAACATGGACTTTCTTTAGGACTACTTGTAGTCCTTGACTTGTGACCCTTGGGTCACAAGTCAAACTGCGTCTCTAATAACTATTCACACAGCGTTGTACTGCTACAGCCTGCTCTCAATCGGCTTTTCAAGACTACATATGTGCTCGATCGATTACTTTACAATGCTGTCGTGACATAGAAATAAAGTTAATGGCTAAATAGGTACCAACTTTTGGCGCTCTTTTATGGACATAGCCCGTCGATAGCCAATATTTACACATTTAATGTCTTTCTTGTTAGGTTAATGTTTTCCTAGTCGCTCAAACTATTTTGTATGACGGTGTAACATTGCTTGTCTTGATTTGTTTAACACATAAATTGAAAACTACAGGATGTTTGGTCCATCATTTGCGAAATTAAAATGCCGAATAGGTGGGTTCATTTTCTATTTCTTCACGCCTTCTAAAAAATTCTTGGGTCCACGAGTATTATTTTTTGCTTTTTTTTGTTGTTTTTGAATAAAAAAATAATTTTGCAAACGATGGACCAAACACCCCGTATCTACTTATACGTTTTGCCATAATTTTTGGAAACGAATACGGGACTGCGGGGCTTAAACCTAGAAATAGAAAAACGGCAGAAATGGTTCCACAATAGCTGCTAATAGCCACTGCTAAGCACCATGCCTATACAGTGTGCCCGTGAGCATTGCAAGACATTTTAACCACGACTTCCTGATGTCGATTTCGTCAAAAAAAAAAACTTTATTTGTAGCTTTTTTTTCGATTTTTTGAATCCCAATGATTTTTATATTCGAACTCGATGTTTGGAACATAAAAAAATAAATGTTATTGATAAAAATAACGACTAAAATAAATAGGTAAATTTTTATTCGTAAAAAATGTTTTTTTTTAATTCGCAAAGTATTCCTTGGCCTTTTGATATCTGTGAATAAGGATGCCTAGACTAGACCCCGTAAAGAGTGAAATCGCCATCAAAAAAGCGGTTTGCACTGAGTTAACTACAATATAATTGACAGTAACTCTGAAACTAGGCGAAATCCAGAAAAGTTTATACGACATTTAAACTTCAATTATGATCAGGAATACACTATTAAAATCCCTCGCAATCCTCACGGGCACCGTGTATAATCTGTGGTTTATATCCTCATTTCATTACAAAAATACAATATAATAAGCGAAAGCAAGGTAACGTGACTGTTGATTTAAGAACTACCTATTTAGTTTTAATCATTAGTCATGGGCTGATAAACATTTAGTTACTTGTAGATGTTGATATAGGTACCTACTGCCTAGATTGCGTTACTTACTTTATATGCAATATAATACACAATAATATACATCTATTACGCCACGATTAATTTATTATATGTTACTATTTTAATGTCCTATTTCTTATATTCTAATTATATAGGATCCTACCTAACTTTACTTACCTAGTAGTTAAAACTGCTATTCGATGAAGTACAGTTGCCTACGACCTACTCTCGATCTACATGTCTTATTTTGTCCAAACGGGCCTGAACTATTGAAATAAATACAAAAAAAAAGTTATTTATATAATATAATAGTTGTTCCCTAAATGTCAGCATAGGCATTTCGTGCTCCCCTATTAAAGACGTGACTAATTAGTAATTATTACATATATCATCACACATATCATCTGAAAGACTTATCGAACTAGGTTCAGTGTCATGGGCTCTTCTACTATATGCGAAGCCTGGAAAACTATATTATTCATTGGCATAAGGAAGTTAAGTCCCATAACTGAAAAAATGTGTAATTTTTTCGAAAAAGGTACCATTTGGCGAAAGGCGCCGCACTTACCTACGGCTACGTCGTAATAGGTAGGTACCTAGGTACTTTGTACAAATTCAATATTATAATTGACCAATAACATAAGCACCCGCCGGCCGCCATACGATGGGTACCTTTTCCGAAAGTGTCACAAATTATGGCATAGGTATCATCGAACTCGCGGAGCGTAAGCGAAGTGAGTTCTTACAAACAACTCCAGACCGAACCGAACTGTCACCTGGCTACTGGGACGTCTCGGCATTTGGATGGCTTTTTGATTTCGATAGTTTGTCTGACGATAACTTTAGTAACGTTTTTCTGATCTTTATGAAATTTCTTGGGGCTATAGCAGAGGTTCGTATATGAGCGGGATCCATCAAGTGGTTATGGAGCTAGAAGGAGAAAAAAAATCTTCCTTGGGGTCTTGTTATATCGGTCAACTCGTTTGCAAGTAAATCGCGAGTTCTCAGTTCGAGGCGGACTACTAGTGGTATATGTTTTCGATAACTAAGTAAGTCAAGATTGATATCGGTTGAGTACGGCCAAGAGAAACAATAAGAATTACAAGATTGTCATCTCGTATCGCGTGCTATCAGCTATCACACTTATCTGCTATTAGATATAAGTAGGTAGACTCTTCTATATGACTGTTAGGAGGACTAATCGTTAGAGATTGCTTGAGTACTATTTATTATTTCAGTAAATGGTTACAAAACTTATTTAACAGTGATCAATTTACAATACTATTTAATGCAAATAGTTGGGGCAGTTTTATAAAATTCCTTGTAACATTCGAAAAAGCGCAATAAAAAACCACTTAAAAACACGCACCCTGTTCCAGTTGATTGTGACCCTAATCATAAATCATAATCGAACTCGCGGAGCGTAAGCGAAGTGAGTTCTTACAAACAACTCCAGACCGAACAGTCACCCGGCTACTGGGCTGGGGCGTCTCGGCATTTGCATGGCTTTTTGATTGATTTCAATAGTTAGTCCGACGATAACTTTAGTAACGTTTTTCTGATCTTAATGAAATTTCTTGGGGCTGTAGCAGAGATACATCAAATTTGTAAGTTCGTATATGAGCAGGATCGATCAAGTGGTTATGGATTTAGAAGGAGAAAAAAATCCTCCTTAGGGTCTTGTTATATTGATCAACTCGTTTGCAAGTAAATCGCGAGTTCTCCGTTCGATAAGTTTGATAACTTCATGCCGATACCATGTGGTATGTCAATTCCGGTTATATTCACATAACCTATGGTTTAAAGATATACGTGACTAGTAGAACTTGACCTCCATATTCATAATATACACACAGATAGAAAAAATCTCTTCAACCAAAGAAACCTATTTGAATCAAGAGATATCCAGTTTCCCATATAAGGAAAAAATAAAATTCTTTATTTTAAGATATAAAATGTTTCAAAGTTTATTACTTAACCTAATAAATTCAATACTTTATCCGAGATATAAAAATCTTCTTTTTAAAATAGCTTAATATTCTCACGAAGGGCGTTTGAATTTTGTTTTTGTATTGTATTTTTTTTAAATTGAACTTTATGTGTCTTAGCGCAATACATAAAGAACTTAAGCCAAGAAAGTTTGTTTCTTGGATGAAGACTCATAGTTTAAATTGAGAATTGAATTTCTCCACGGAAACAAGAAATCGCATTAGTTCAAGAGCATGTGTTACTTGATGTAAAATTTGATATTTTCACACCAAGATCTAAAATTTCTTGGCGTATGAAATCGATTACTTGAAACAAACAATAACATTTTCTAAGGCGGTTATCACACTGGCGCGGATCCGCATGCGGCACCGGTGCGCGAGCGAGATAGCGCTCTGCATGTGTATAGCGCTATCTCGCTCGCACACCGGCGCCGCATGCGGATCCGTCGTCAGTGTGATAATCGCCTTAGTGTCTCAGTGCACTACTTAAAAACCTAGTAGCAGAAATTGTGTTTCTCGGGACTAATCCCAAGAAAGGAAGTTTAACTAAAAGTAGATAATACAAATATAAATTATGATTATTTATATACTCACAATTTATAATCGTATTAACTAGAGCTGAGATTGCTATTGTGAATCTCAAATAAGCCCGGGTAAAGCGGCGAGGGTCATGAAGTTACGTTGAACAAACGTTCGCGTGTTCTAACCTACACGCAGAGACATCTATTGATGCGCAGGGTAACTAACGTCCAAGATTTAAATGTTTCAAAGCAAAAATTATGTGCTTCTTCTTTGGAATAGCTGTGGCTCTTGATTGTAAGTTGAAAACATCAAAGCAAAAATTAATCTCTCTTGCCTAAAAACTTAAAAATCTCAAATCTAACTTTTGGTGCTACTTCTTTAAATTAGCTTTGGCTCTTAGCTGTAGATTGAAAACATCAAACCAAGAACTAATCGATCTTACGTAAACACATAAAACTCTTAAAGGAAAATGTTGGTGCTTTTTTGCCGTAAATAATTATTATCTTAACTCAAATCATTACTATTCGCTTTAAAAATAGGTAAAGTTAAAGCTAAATAATTTTAAATCTTCTTTTAAAAATCATGATATTTTTAACTCAAGTCATGTTTATTGGTCTAAGGTATTTATTACTCTCTTTAAGAAACCGCGTGCAAGAGAGTTTTGCGTTTTGAATTAAGATATTATTTCTATCTGTGCACGCTTATTCGGCATACCTAGTTTCGCTTACGGTGGTCTCCTTTTAACAGCGCTCGACGGCCTTTTGTGACAAGCAATGTCCTAAAAGTAAAGTGAAGCTCTGTATCAGCTCTCTTCGGAAAAAGGCATCGAAAGTAGGTATAGGCCTTTGTGCCACTTTTAATTTTGCGTGCTGTTTGGCTATTAGCATATTAGAGACCTACCTACATATGTACGTAGGAAGTGTGTGAATGTGAATTGCAAAAAAAGGGTACTTTTCACAACCATGAAATGTCTTCAACATTAAAATATCTTTAAAAAAAAAATTATGCATTTACACTCATTTTAACCACTCTTAAATATGGTGTCACTCAAATGCTAATAGAAACATTATAAAAAAAAGTATAGAGTATAAAAAAAATGAAAATGTTGTATTTTTTCTCCCATACAAAATGCATATGTCTTCGCAACACTCCACTGTAAATAAAAAATCATAACTTTAATGTAAATTGATTTAAGCGTGTATTTCTATTAAAGGCGTCTTGAATACAAACTATCTATAGCATGTATAAAATGGTTTTTAGAAGGACTCAACATATATTTTATTGAAAATAATCGTGTTTTAAGATCGGGGACAGATTTCGTTCCTTTGTGTTACACACTTGTGTTACGCTATTTCACGCGTTTAAAGATAAAATATGAACGCGTCCTTTATCTTATTACTTCTGGCACCACTAAATCTACGCGTAGGTACGCAAATGCACGTGTCGTTAGCTACGAGTATGTTGGTTTTTGAACTGTGGGGAGAGAAGTTGTGTTTCAGTGTTTTGTCGCAAAAAAAATGAGAAATTTGGATAGCCGTTAAAACAGTTAACTGCTATTTAATACTCTTTCCACATTATACTATAGATAAATTACTCGGCTATCGGCATGGCTTTTGCGAATTCCTGAATTTGAGGCCAGTTTTATTTTACACGCGATGAAATATATTGCGGCGTCGATTTGAGCTTCCATTGTGTGATTTTGTGTGACGTAACAAAAAAATTTTTACCTAAAGGTTGGTTCACATTGAAATTTGAAATATGTGTTTTGCTGCTATATATGCTCCAAATCTTAACTACTTAAATATGACAATAATGTTTTAAGGTTTTAGTAGTTTACTAGGATATATATTATATGAATCATGAACTTTTTTTCAATATAACACGGTCTTTATAATTTTCTTTGTAACGTCCATCATTTTTGTGTCACTTTTTTGTGAATATTCCATTGTGTTACGTACATTTTTTTGGCAATTCACCCAGGTATGAGGTCTATGTAGATAAGTAGGACGCGATTCTCGAATCTTTTGCCTGCTCGGGTCTCAATAATGAGCAAGTTTCCTCCCTTGCTTGTAGGTACCTAACCTACCTACTTATTATTAAATTAAAGTAAGTTATTAAGTAAAGAGGTTTCATAGTTAAGTGGATTAGGTTTAAAAAATATCATTACATGGAGGCGATCAGTTGAGGAGGCTGGCTCAATTGGTCTCGGCTGGAAATGAGGGATAGAAGGAAGAAATTATCATCATCATCATTATCATCACCATCATCATCATTACATACTTTTTTGGCAGCCTTTAGAGCCCTGAACGAGTCTGGGTCTGGGGTCGTGATGAGGTCAGTCCTGCAGCGTGATACGGGCGGGGACCGTTCATGATCTGCTACATGTTACGTGATACAAAGATAAGCCCCATGGCACATGTTCAAAAAAGTGGTGCTGATTTGAGCGTTTCTTTTTATTTTTGCCACTTTTCTCGACTTTTTATTTTATGGTAAGTTTTATGTTTTTCCTGATAAGAATCACGAGCTGATCCGATTTATGCAATAAAAAAAGATGTCCCATAAAACTCCATACATTTTTTGATTTTTTTTACTTTTCCTATTGTGTTACCTCCATAGAAAACATATGGCAAAGGGTAACACAAGAGGAAAAAAATTTTTGGGACACATTTTTTTCTTGCATAAATCGAATCAGCTCGCGATTCTGACTAGAAAAAACATAAAACTTACCATAAAATAAAAAGTCGAGAAAAGTGGCAAAAATAAAAAGAAACGCTCATTTCCGAAAAAATAGTTAAAAAAAATAGAATTGGACGAAAGCACGCAAGCAACGAATTTCTCCAAATTTACGTCACTGTTGAACCAGTTTGCCGGGCACTTCCGGCCATGTAGGAACTGGCAGACTGGGTTTTTCTGTATCTAAATACAAATTACTACTTGTTACCATGAGTATCATATCTTAATATCAAATGCCGTAGGTAAATACCATAAATTTTTTAACCAGAAGTGATACTTTTTTGGGATTTCAGCCACTTCAATTTTTTTTGGAACTCTGCATCTACCTATTTTATGAACATGTGCCATGGGGCTTAATCTTTGTATTACGTAACGTAGCAGATCTTACGGTCCCCGCCCGTACTATGAGGGGCCGCGTGACTGCCAAGTAGAAAGGGAGAAAGAACGAAAGTAAGAAGTACCTATAACCTAATTGAGGGGGGAGTTTAGTAGAGGGAAGAGCAAGTATGCAAGGCTGGCTAAAACCAAAGTTATTTTATACAATAATAATAAAATTATGTACATTTTATGGTATTTTTTAATAATTATATTTTTACACCATATTTTTTTATTCCTTTAATTGCAAGGGTGTATTCCTGAGCTTAAATTAAGAAGGTATATTTCTCAAAGACACCAGTGTCCTAATTAGCTCCAGTTCTGAGATAATCAATAGTTAATATTTGCCTTTCGGATTGCGTAAACCTACATAAATTGTTTTTGTACTCTGAGACACTTGTATGATTCACTTGTGTGTTACGTCAATAAAATAAGCTTCCTTTGTATCTCGGAATATTGTAATGTTCGAAATTACATTGACATGTCATAATTTTAAATTATTTGATTGAGTTAATATCCTAGTTACATTAGTGACCAATATAACAATTATTTCAAGATTTTATTGTTTTCTTTTTTAATCTAATTAGGTACTAGCGGCCCGCCCCGGCTACGCACGGGTGCAATTATTATTATACATATGTATATATAAATCTTAAACCTTCCCTTGAATCACTCTATCAATAAAAAAACCGCACCAAAATCCGTTGTGTGGTTTTAAAGATATAAGCATACATACAGACAGGCAGCGGAAGCGACTTTGTTTTATACTATGTAGTGATGCCAATTTGTTTTCTTAATCGTACCTGAGACTATAGAGATATAGACCGCCACAGCCTAAGAACTTTTTGAAGCTCAAGTCAATTGCGCAAATCTATGTCAAAGACCCCTAAAGATACCGAAAATGTAAGAGAAATGTCACCTGCACTGCTGCTCCACCTAGTAACAAATAGCGTACTAGTAGTACACTAGTAGCTTTTAAAACTTTAAGTGTGCGCATCAAGAAAAAGTTGTGAATCATTTTTTTGAACATGGATAGAATGATGACTATTTTTTACACCCCCACGATGAATATTTTTTAGCCTTGAGGGCCGTAAAATTGTTGGTCCTTCACGTCAGAATCAGGGGTCCCATGCAATATTTATTACTCTCTGGAGTCTGGTTAAGGTGCTAGGGGTTGTGTGGTATCATTTCCATATAAAACAGACAGACACAAGTAAAAATCCATATTTAAAGTAAGTTCTGCGGTGAGGAAAAACACTCAAAAAATATTATTTTTAGAACGTTATGCAGGTTGCTACAAACCTTGACGTCAAATTTTTTTTACATTCCTCACATCATGGGCTATCAGAATATACCCCATGTATGTTAGCCGATTTTTCGTAGTTTTCGAGTTATGAATTATTTAACTTTTGGACCATCCTGTATAGCTAATAATTAATAAATACGTATCATTTATTTAAAAAAAAAAGTATTTATATTATATCATAAGGAATTATATTTAATGCAGTTAATTTGTGTTAAAATGTAATGTTGTTGTGTTGTGTTTGTGTTAATTTGTATTATACTATACCTACCTAAATGGAGATCAGATTTTCGTATGTTCGTAAATTTTCGGGCGTAGGTAAGTAGGTACTGTTTATAGCAAACCGTTGAGAAAAATCACATCGTACCTACCTAATATGCGCAACTTTTCCCTACGTTTAAAAAAATAGAAATAATTGTAAAATTGCATAATAAAAATGTCATAAACTGTTGTACTTTCATATTAAATATAAACTAAAAATGTATCGACCCTTCTCGTATTTCATGCGATAAATAAGTGATAATTGTATTTTATATGAAGTGTTGGGTTGGGGTGTTATTAATATGTGATTTTAGTGAAAATTAAGAGATAAATACTACTGATTTTGGTTAGTTAATGGCCTATTTGTGTTATATTATATTATATTATAACAATTTTTATAAATAAGAACCATGCAATTGTTTTTTTTTATTTTCCTTTTTTTTCTTCGAAGGTTGGTATTGTTGGTAGAGCGCTAAAAATAATACCTATTTTGATTATTTTTGCTAGAACCGTAATCCACGCATTATTACGCAACTTTTGATACTTATTACGATATGAGTTTTGAATATTTATTTTCTTCCATACAAAATCGGCTACCATGTTACATAGTAGTAATCCAGTAAAGATAGGTTTTTTCAAACATTAATTTCAAATAGCGATTTTTTTGTTTATATGCTTCTGCTATTATAAATTATTTGCAAATTTTTCATTTTTCCCATACAAGTGAAAATAAAATGACTGTACTATAGGTAGGGTTGCCATACGTCCCGTAGGCTGGCTGTCACCGTATTTAAGCATCGCGTCCCGTATTTTTCAAAAATTCGATGCATCAGTCAGTCACCACCGTCAGCACCTTGTTTATTGGACATAACTAGCGTTTTGCTTTGCGGGGGGGGGGGGGGGGGGGGGGGGGGGTGCTATTGTCCCAAAATTAATGGCAACCCTAACTATAGGTAATGTGATGCGGATAAAATAAAATGAATTAAGCGTGTAATATTTATGTGCGTAAGTAATTGTACCGATTAAGGTAATTATGTATTGAACGCTCATTTTATTATAATTATATTCATTTTTGCACGCTTTCTTAGGTACCTATTCTACCTATATATTTAATTCGCTAAGCCTTTCAGCGAGATGAATTGTTTGTTAATAAAAAATTACTAAGGGCTAAGGGAGGCTTAAAAGTCGGGCAATTGGGCCAAGAGGAGTGATGTAAGCTAGGTAAGGGAAAATCAATAAGTTCGCGCGCCGTCTCCGTGGTGCATTCGCTCAGCTGACTATCGATTGTCATATGGGTACTAGTGCGTAAAGGTAGTGGTCGTACTTACCAGTAATATGCGATCTTGTCCCCGTGACCATTCCTCACATTGCGGTCCAATAGATTGAAGCAAATATTAGTCACAGCACCTTCCATCCATTTGACAAAAATGTTCCCTTTATTCAGGTCGAAATTATACGATACGAATTTGCCGGGCTGAGCCGGAGTCTGCCAATCGAATTCGCTCGCTATTTGAGACCAAAACTTTTCAGGATCATCTAATGATTGTTTATGCATTTCCTTATAGTTGTCAAAAGACGGCAATAGAGACTTTTCTACAACATAATGAGTCGGTTGGTAAACACGCGACATCGCGGCTGATTGCGTTCGTAATCGCCGCGCGGAACAATATGTACGTCTATCTCAGACGGCGAACTCGCAGTTACTGTCAGTGTGTGCGTATCGACATCGACCTTCTGCTGTGGCTCCGTTTTTTGACGTTTGTGCTGGCTTGGCACTCGCATCGCACTCGTCAGCTCGTCACTCGGCTATGTTCGTGATTCTCGTGAAAGAAAGAGGTCGAACATGACGACCGCATGAAATGCGCGTGCGCGGGTCTAACCTGCGCGCGAACTTTGACAGCGTTTTTTCAGGCCCACGAGGCAAGACTGATAAGTCATGAGCCCAAGGCCTCAAGTGAAAGAATACTTCAAATAAGAATAATAGCACTTCTCAACCTGATCGGAATCGAGTGCTCCAGATTTTTTTTTATTTGATACTTTAGTGTCACCTCACAAGCGAAAGCTTAGCTTTAGCAAGCGATAGCTTTTAGAAAATTTTGTTTAGTAGTTTGATATTCTCCAGTTTTTTAGCTTTTAGACAAGTTGTTTTACCAGTCTTGCTTAATAGTCCTTTTTAGCCCGTGCCCATAATTACCTACGTAACATGACATCACTTTAAAATGCATGGCAACATAACGGAAAAGTTCTGCTGGGTCAGGATCAGTAGATAACTGCATACAAAATTGGCCGGAACTCCAAAAAACCTCACTTCCGGTTTTAAAATGTATGGGGGAAAACTTACGTCAAACGTCATAGCTAAAATCCATAAGTGGCCTTCCACCGTAGAACGTGAAACATAAGTCTGCCAGTTCTGATACGGCCGGAAGTGCCTGACAGACGGCGACTAAGGTGGCAATTTTTGTCGCCATCTGTCAGGTACTTCCGACCATATCAGAACTGGCAGACTTATGTTTTCTAGTTCTATTATTTAAGGCCTACCCTAAATAATGCCATTTATGGATATTAGCTATGACATATGACGTAAGTTTTCCCCCATACATTTTGAAACCGAAAGTGAGGTTTTTTGGACTTCCGGCCAATTTTGGAGTTCCGGCCAATTTTGTATGCAATTAATCTACTGATCCTGACTCAGCACAACTTTTCCATTACGTTGCCATGCATTTTAAAGTGATGTCATGTTACGTATGTAGGTAATATGGGCCCGGACTTAAGGACTATAATTTGAAGGGACATAATCTTAATAGGGTGATTAGACTGATTAGGTAGTAGAAAAACGGAAAATTCTAGAAAATCTTCTAGTCTAGCAAAATTTAAAAATATAACAATTACCTATAGCAATAGATCAAGAGCAGGTGGTAGGCAACCCTACCTCATCGAGTAGCAGAATTCGGCTTATGTAGGGCAATGCACGGTTAAATGTTGTGTATTTTAGTAACTGGTAGCCTGAGCCCAAGTTGGAGAATTTTGCACGGACAGCAAAAAGTTGTCCTATTTATTGACAAAAACGATTTCGACGACTAGCAGTGTCCTCATCGAGTACTGCCAAAAATATTGTGGTAGCCACACCAGACCTGAGATTATAGGACTTTTCTCTTTAATAGTTGATGAGTTCTTTCGAATGGCACGAATTTTAACTTCTACTAGGTTAATTATTTCAATATTTTTTAATAATTTAACGTCTTATTTTATGACACTTGTTAATAAGCATCATCTTTATGTATCGCCTAAAACTGCATTTAAACCATCCCGTGAACTCATTTGCACACTTGCATTAATCGATTTACAGCTAAAAACATAAAACTTGGCTGAAAACAAAAGCTCCAGGTTTATAATCGGCTACCGTTTCTTGTTATTACTGGGTTGATTAGTAGTTTTAAATAGCATAAAGTTCAATTTGCTACTCGATGAGGAATTTTTTAAACGATATTTATGCTGACTGTACAAAATGCTCCTATTTTAGCTCAGGCTACCGAGTACTAAAATATATAACTTTTGATCGTGCATTGCCCTACATAAGCCGAATTCTGCTACTCGATGAGGTAGGGTTGTCTACCACTTACTCTGTCAAGTAAAGAAGAATCTATTTTGATATTTTCATATAAAAAAACTATTGCATTGTGACTGCCGCAAATGAATTTGAGCCGCTTCGCTTGACAAGTTATAGGAAGATGCGATGATTTTTCTTCTGTTATCCAAATTATAATTTTGGCGAATTTAGCTATTGAATATAAGTATAGATGATGCTGTTTTTGTCAATATAACCGCGAGTCGATATTAATAGTAGGTAGGTATATCTGTTGATTCAAAAGTAAAAAGGTCCGCTGAAGAAATTCAAGACAAAAACCTGCTTCATAGATCTTGGAAGCTGATGTGCGACGAGACTCAGAAGGTCCTAGCAAGTAATTGGTTATTTGTACTAATCGCCAGGGGTACTAAATAGTGTATGTTGTGCTAACACATAGACGGAAGCACTTGAAACTCATCCAGAAGCGGTTCGATAAACTTAGGTGTGGATTGTTGTTTTTTCAGGCACCGAATTCATTCTTACCTACGACACGAACACTAAATGATACAGGTTGTGCTGGAATCAATTGCTTAGCTATATTTATACTAGGTAAGGTGTAACAATCAATATTCTTTAAATTAAATAAAAGGTTTGGCGCAAAAAAATCTGGAATAAATTAAATCAGGGAGATCTTCTTTAAGGCACATTGAATTTTTTTTTTGCGACAATGGAATACGTCGTGCTGAAACTATCCAGTGCATTTGGCTGAGAAAAGACTAAATCCTCAAAGAAAAATATTTATCTTAAGCTATTCTTTCACTTAAAGCCTCAGGCTCACAAGTTATAAGTCTTCCCTCGTACCTATCAGTTTATCATAACATTCGACAAACGCACCAAGGATTTATTTTGAAAGCAGGTTTCATTTTGAATTGTATGTGAAACGCTTTTCTTCAATTCCTTGGCCCGGTCTCTATCGCTCTTGCCCATTCGAAAGAGAGTGATGGAAATAGACGATTCGATGAACGAAGTGGTTCGCGGTCAGGACAGCACTTGACTACAGCACTTGACTTGAGTTGAGGAGGCCTCCTCAGGTGGACTACCGCGAAGTTCGAAAATCGACAAAACGATGGTCCTGTCTCTATCGCTCTTGCAAATACGAAAGAGACTGATGCAAATAGACGATTCGATGAACGAAGTGCTTCGAGGTTATAGGCCAAGCGCTCGCACTTCGCACGCGTTGTCCGCAGACCGCAATAGCGATATTCGGAGATCTTATTTTATTACTTACGTGGTTACCTAGTTTTGTACAGTCGCCATCAAGCGGCCAGGGTACTCAAAAATATCTGAACCTGCACTCTATCGTCTTGATAACAGAGGCGTTGTTCAGATAGTGACCACCTTATTGGCCGCTCCGATATATTTGATGGCGACGGTACTTAAATTACCTATTTCAATTTCGTTTTAATTTGTTAGAAAGCCCTATAGTAAATCAATTATACATCACTGCTTTAGAATTGCGATCACTATGTTATCATTGTTTTTATTTAGGCACTTATATTTTTTGCTTGTGCCATCTTCTTTATGTACTACTGATCTAGCCAGTTATCGTAAACAATAGGGACGTAGCAATCACTTAAGATTAGTCAGCAATACATAAGTAGGTACCGATCTTATTGTGACTGTTTGTAGCCACGAACCACGACGGTGGCAAACAACCATGCGGCCCGTCTAATGGTGAATTGTTGTGATAAATTGATAATTGACAATGTCAAACTAACCGCGGACGTACTTTCTTCTGAGGGCTCCTCTACACGATGGGCCATCATAGGGACGCAGCTATGCGTTAGAGCGAGCTAACGATATTGCGATCTTGTCCCGTCGTATAGCTGCGTGCCTATGATGGCCCATCATGTAGAGCAGCCATTAAATCATCAGGATGTCGGGCGTAAACGCCTACTTACACTAGCAAGCCGAGCAAAGAGGGCGCGAATTTCAAGTTTTCTTATCATCGACTCATCGTCATCAACCTTTCACGTTAGTCGGTGGTGTTCACTTAATTATACGGAAAATGATGATGATGGAATTTCCTTGTGCAGAGTTAGTACTTAAGATACAAGCAATGCTTTAAGAAGAGGAGCCATAAAAATTTTTGATGCAAGTTTTTTGGAATGTGGGGGTTGCCCCCCAAAATTCATTAAAAAAAAAGTAGAGCTATATAGTCAAGTTTGATATCGTTTTCGTGTAAAGAAAGGATGCCGAATTCATTTTTGGTATTTTACTTATACCTTTCCATATAAAAAAATTAAGAAAATATAAGAAATATGAAATCGACGTTTGAGGTTTTTTTGAATAAATGTCTATATCTTTTTTAATTATGGTCGTAACGCGACAAAAATATTTTATGTTATAGTCCTGTCATTCCCCTTTATAAAAATTATACAAATTATAAGTTTATTTCAATATTTTAACGAAAAAAAATATATAAGTAAACCTACTTTCAACAACAATCTCATTATGTATGAAAAACGACTTAATTGGAGCTCTAACGCTTACCTAATAATATGTTTTACAAATAATGGTATCATATAAGAAAGACATACAAATTAAAAATAAATTACTATTATATTTAATAATAATAAAAATTGAACCTGGCGCTAAGACGTCCGATTTTCAATCCGGGTATAAGGTATCGGGTTCAAACCATGGCTCGTACAAACAGCAACACGCCGTCGATAGACCTTATGCCGTTGCAATAGGGGTTAAAAAAATAGTCAAAATAGTAAAAATAGCCAGTGTTGGCGATAGTACCGCACGGAATACCAGTAGCAGGAAATACCAGTCGCTTTTTCGGTGAAGGAAAACTTCGTAAGGAAACCGAATTTAATTCCGATAGGCCCTAGTTTCCCCTCTGGGTCGGAAGTTAAGATTATGGCAGTCACTTTCATAAAAAGTAGTGCCTACGCCAATTCATGGGATTTGGTTGTCAAACGGACCCCAACCGGGACAACCGCTAGGAAAAAAGACTATAGCATTTAAAAAAACAAGTAGGTACCTAACAGTGGCGGTAGGTAAAATTTTTTCTTAGGCAAGCCAGTGCCGAATTTGGCTTAAAATTTCTTCATGAGCTGTAGGAAAACTGCTCAGGCGCCTGAAACTTAGGCAAGCCGACGGGAATCATGTTCTATGGCCGCGCCGCCACTGGTACCTTATATTCATTCTCTTTTTCTATATCCTCTATTCAATTATACACTACACAGCCTCATATCTGGGAACATTCACAATATTTTCGGGCAGTTAATTCTTTCAGTGGCTTCGATATACCTAGTTTCAAAGGCAGAAGTCACCTTGGGAGGATATTGCAGCTACGCATTCAAAGTCAACCTTTTGCCTTTAGAACACGAAGAATTTAAAATAGAAGTGAAAACAAGTCGTCCAGTAGGTGTTTCCGTCCCTCCCCCATACTTTTGTGTCCCAATTTCAGTCTTTCATATTTTTAATAAAAACGGTTAAAGTTACTACAAAACTTTCAATAAAGGATATATTGTTCATAAAATTCTCTACAATTTTTGCCTTTGAAGTATGTTGCTAAGACTTATAGTTTTCAATCTATGTTTTGATAAAAAAAATCTCCCCCCCTTTTACCCCCACCGCACCATAAATTTAGATGGCTCTGCTTCCTAAAATGTTCTATGGGTCCTAAGGTCTCACTATGCAAAAGGGGATCCCATCATCACTAAAATCCGTATAATGCCCTTTGTTGTCGTCTGCACCGGCGACTACGTCTTCACTTTTCGAACTTACTGCCCTTTTAACCGGCTTCAAAAAAGGAGTTGGTTTTTCAATCCACCAGACCTTTTGTTTTTTCTGACGTAAATTCTTTTCCAGACTATCTCAACAAACGGAAAATGTAAGGAAAACTATTAGCCACCGTTTATCAGTTGTATTAGTTTATCACGGCCTTGAGGGGGAACAAATTTTTCTTACAAGAGCGTGCTGATTCTTCTTTCATAATCTTTGTAACGCTTTGGTGTAAACTGTAATGTTACAATATTTATATTGTTACAAAGGCACATATCACTTTAATTGTAATATTTATAAGTAATTGCATCTTGTTGCCACAAACTTTTATGTAAGTAAAATATCTCTTTTCGCTCTGATTTACACCCGCAATCCTGATGCATAAGTACGTTTTATTTATAAGTACTGCAACGATATTAGGTAAAGTATTTTTAACTATCCAACACTTAGAGCTTTAAACCATCCAACATCAAAACATGTATTTACTTCGACGTTTACGGACCAAAAAGTTGAGCACAAAAAATATCTCTTGTATGAACTCACGTCCATGTGTTACAGTTGTTAACTACAAATAAATTTGTAAGTATAGTTACGGTGTAACCTCTCAACCTCATGTAAGTCCCTTTACTACCGACACTTTATTATTGGATTTTCATAACGTAGTGTTTATATTTATATTATAGCCTAGCCTCTTTGATTTTCAACGGATCGTAATTTGAAGTAATTTTGACATAAGTAAGACTACCTAAATGACACTTCATGACAATTACCTAAGGGTCGCCACACACCTAGCGGTTTTCCTCGCGGAATTACCGGAAGTAGCGGAAATTTGTCTATGGTAGCAGATTTTTTGTATGGAAGCCATAGACAAATTTCCGCTACCATAGACAAATTAAGCATTTTGTCTATGAATTTCCGCTACTTCCGGTAATTCCGCGAGGAAAACCGCTAGGTGTGTGGCGACCCTAAGGCTGGCGAAAAACTCAGCTACTGATTGCGGTTGACTGATTTCACTTAAGGTAGGGACACACTGATCCCACGTACGCAACGTATGCAATGCATTATAAAATCTGGACCCTGATATTTGTATGCTTAGAAACATACTTGTCATATGCGATGTCATGTCATGCAACGTTCGATCTGTCGCGCCAGATCGGCGTGGGAACGTGGAGGGGATATCACACGCTTTCGCACGCGTACGATCAGTGTGTTTCTAGATTTTTTATGCTCCTAGCGCGTCATTCCTACTTAGTATTGCATACTTTGCGTACGTGGGTATAGTGTGTTTCTAGCGTCTGATGTCAATACACGTCGTATAACCTGTGGTATAACTACGTGGGACAAGTGTGCACACAATCTCTCCCACGTTGCATTGCGTGCGTTGCGTACGTGGGAATAGTGTGTTTTTACCCTTAAGCTTTGATTTTTGGCTTGTAAAAAAAAATCAGATGTGCCAAAACATTAACCCTATAACCGAGTCATTGTATCCAAAAAACCGACCCTACCCGTGAATAATAAATTCTTAGATTTTTTTTCGTAGGTCCCTCGGGGAGTGTAAATTCAAAAAGTAGACTGAATTTGGCTCCTGCTTATATTCGAAAAACGGTTTTACAGTAAAACCGTGAGGACAAAACTTCTAGGAAATCTGTTTCTCTACAAGTTTGGGCTTCACAATTTTTCTTCTAGAATCGATTTTGGGGGAAACGGTATCAGTAAATGTAGTAGTCAAACACATATGTTATATTTTAATAAATATTCTCTATTAAAGGTATTAAAATTGACTAATATGCTTAAGTAAAAATTCAACACCATTAACATCAACATTTTTCATAAACTATTAACTGGTACTTACACAGGAATATATTATACAAAAATTATCTATCTACACTTTACTGGTTCTAACACTTCTAAGATCACAGAAGTCCAACGTTGTCAACTCACTTGTCACTAGACTAAAAGTAACATTAAATTTGGTCCCATCAAGGAAATACTGCAATCCAGTATTACTGGACCGCGATTAGAATGGGATTAGAGTTGTCAGGTTTTCCATATGCTTACGTCAAAATTTGTATGGGTTGACAGCTAACTCAATCCCATTCTCATCGCGATTCAGTAATATCACTTTCGAAGTGACCATTGATCACTTATCAGCGGCGCTCTTAGTGATGTATTGACAAAAGTTGATATCAAGAAACAATACAATCCTTTTTTGGGCAGTCGTGTAATAACATTCATGATGATGCCATGCCATGATTTTTTTTGTCATGAGTATGAGTCATTTCTGTTTTTAACCGACTTCAAAAAAGGAGGAGGTTCTCAATTCGACAGATTTTTTTTTTTTTTTTTTTATCATAATTTTTTTTTTTTTTGTATGTATGTTACTCCATATCTCCGTGAATCGTGAACCGATTTTCAAAATTTTTTTTTGAATCGAACGGGTATAACCCCTAGATGGTCCCATTGTCACCAAGTCGGGATCTGATGATGGGATCCTGGAGAAATCGAGGGAACTCTTCAACTATTATAGGCACACCTATAGTGATTTCACTATTTTTTACAGCAACTCGGCCACTTCCTCTTGGAATAGCGGATCCTAAGTGAAGTCGGTTCTTTTTTTGTTTAAAATTATTCCATATAGGTAGCGATGATGAAATGTTTCTCGATTGTCATTTTTTTAAATACCACGACGGTGGGAAACAAGCATACGGCCCGCCTGATGGTAGGCAGCTACCGTAGCCTATGGACGCCTGCAACTCCAGAGGTGTCACATGCACGTTGCCGACCCTTAACAAAAAAGGAAGATTCACTGTGTTGAGGGCTAAATGAACAAAAGGGTCCCTCGTCGTTAACATACTGGGTTCTCTTTGAGCTCTTAGCCAACCTTACGGTGAGTGGAGCAGGAACACAACCATATATGAGTAAGGTCTAGTGCTATTTGTTTTCTGTAAGGTGGAGGTGCTTCCCCCAGTCAGGCTCTACTCCAGATTTGAGCGTGATGACATTCGCTGTGCTGTGCTCTAATGTGCGGGCTTAATTAATTTTAAATCGTAAATAAAAGTTTTGTGACGCTTGTCGTGCAACTGTATGTCGACTTATGTATAAGTGACGAATGGACAATGTATGTACTGCCGGGTTCAAAATTGCGTGGCCAATTTATCAATGAATTCATTCATAAATTGCTAATGCAATTCTGAACCCGATGCTACATGTACATTCTTTACCGCCGTCGTTTTGTACAGTCGTCGTTATGTGTTATTTCATACTCACAAAAAGCCTAAAACATAACGTACGATTGTACGAAACGAGTCATCAATTGGAAAGAACCCCAAAGTTCTATACGTATAAATAGTTCATAGTCTTTGTAGCCACTATTAATCGTCTGTCATTCCATTCATTTTAATTCGTCTGAACTTAAATTGCAGTGTCTTTAAACTACGTGGCTCGGGGTTACTCGCGATTCTCCACTAATTAGAAAAGGATTGTGCCAGCGCTGCTGACACGAACGTTGTCAAGTACATCTACCCCATTCACTGCTAATGACGACACGTTGTCGTCATGGCTCTACGAAGAATTTTCGCTACATAGCGGGAAAGCCATGTTATCGGCTACAGCGTAGCGCTACGCGCGTAGCATAGCGGTGAATGTGCTATTCGGTGTCTTCCTTATCGCCGTGTCTCTGCTAGGTGGCTAAGGACATGAGTCTCCGGCGCCGGAGTCTCCGCCCGCAGCGCTTCCAGGCGGCGGTGAGGCAGTAGAGGAGGGTCGCGACTGCGAGCACGGTGAACGCGCGGCCCGCCAGCGAAGGCCCGGCTGGCGCGGGCGCCGAGCCGCCGCGCGCCGCCGCCGCGCCCGCGCCCGCTCCGCGCCACGCGCGTGGCGCCGGCTCTGTGCCCTCCGTTTCTGAACCTCCTACTGTAGTTTAAAAAGAATCCAGTTTTAAATGCTATACAGGGTGTAATCGTTTAGTGTTTACAGGTGATTATTCCGAAAAGAATATAAAATTAATATTTTTGAATCAATATTCAGACTGCGTTATCAAATGAGTAAAATTACATCGATATTTTTATTTGTAAGGAAACTAGACATATTATTTTTTTATGCCATACTATCCCATTTTTATGCAGGATTAAAAGCATGTATTATGCGACCAAAAATAATCCGTCTAGAAAGCCAAAAATCAAAGAAATCTTTACTCATACAATTTGTATGATATTAAAACTTTTTTCTCCTCCCGTACTTTTATCTGTCATTTATACATTCGTCATCAACATCACCTATATAACAACATAGATAATATACTCGAAGAAAAGTCTATTTAGTCTATTCCCCAAAATAGCACTTGTTCTATAAAAGCGCCAAAATAGAACTGCTTGCTGTCATGACTTTAGAAGAAAATAAATTACTGCCAACCTGAGAAACCCAAATAAACGCAGCGTTTTCAGAAAAAAAACTTTAAAAAAGAAAAATTAAAAGAACCACACTTTGTAGTTTTTACGTTCGTTTGTTAGGAAAAATTGTGCAAACTTTGAAAAATAATATATTATAACATGATTTTAACTAATCTCTGTTGCTCTGATTTGATAATTGATTAAATAACGACTGTTTGTGCTAGTATTCTTTTTGAAATACTGTGTTTTAAAAGGTGAAACTTAAATTATTGTTGAATTTGTTGATTATGTGACACAGACAAAATAACTGTAACATCCACGTTGTGTTAAATTTCGGATATAAACTACTATTATGCAACAGTTGTATAAGAGGGGTCAAAAAGGTGAGTGGCGTGGGTAACAATTTGAGCCGTAGGCGAAAATTGTTAAGAAAAACGCCACGAACATTTTTTGACCTACACCTACTTATACGACGTTGCATACAATACTTTTTCTACGACTACACTATACTTTTACATAAAAACCGAAATTGAACACAACGTGGATATTGCAGTAAGTTTTTTTTTCTGAAAACGCTGCGTTTATTTGGGTTTCTCAGGTTGGCAGTAATTTATTTTCTTCTAAAGTCATGACAGCAAGCAGTTCTATTTTTGCGCTTTTATAGAACAAGTGCTATTTTGGGGAATAGACTAGACAGACTTTTCGTTATATAGGTGATGATGATGACAAATGTATAAATGACAGATAAAAGTACGGGAGTAGAAAAACTACTATTATTTTTCACATGCTTTTTTTATGCCAATCTATTCCATTCCTATCGAAGAAAGGTCTTCTAAGACTATTTTCGCGTAGCAGCACGGGATCTGGTAGCTGCTCTCACTGGCCCAAAAAGAAAATCCAACCCGTGTAGTTGTAAATGAGTATTATTGTTAATGCTGCGGTAGTTTAGTAAAAATGCGACTAACTGGAAGATAGCTCAAAATGCAACGTGGAACTTGCTTATACGCTGCCGCTTACCAACGACCATATGGACGCCGGATTCGGCGTGAAAATGGCGTGAAAGGAATGCAATGGCCTTGGGTCAATAGCATACTGGCCCGCATACGATTTTGTACTAATTTTACACGTAACAAAACTTAGGAACACGAATGAATCCAGACATGTCTATGTATACGCACCGATAGTCCTCGGATCTGTGGGCGGGTGCCTCGGCGCGAGCGTGCGCGCGGCGGGCGGCGCATGCACGGCGCGCGCAGGCAGCGGCACGCGCCGCGGGCACTCGGGCGCCGGGCGCGGCCCGCTCTCGTCCGCGGCCAGCACGCGCGAGTATGCGTGCAGGCGCCCGCCCGACGCGCGCTGCGGCAAATCTGTTAATTACGTTGAAAAGCCGCTATTATACATTTTGGAACCATAGAAAAGATCAAGGGTCGATTGCATAACAACTTGTAACTAATAATAATAGTAGTCCGAGTCTAACTGAGAACTCGCGATTACGTGCAAACGAGTTGACCAATATAACAAGGCCCTTTTAATGACTTTTTCACGCCTTCTAGCTCCGCAAACCCTTGATAGATCTTTCTCATATAGAAACTCCCAAATTATATGTATCTCTGCTACAATTCCAACAAATTTCATAAAGATCAGAAAAACGTTACTAAAGTTATTGTCGAACAAACTACTTACAAAATGTTATGCAATCGGTCCCAGATATAGAATTTGACATAATCCTTGAGATATGCTTTTCGCTTCAAGGCCAACTGCGCGTATATATTCCCATTTATCATCATTAGCAGTTAGGGACAATAGTAGATTGTGTAACAAGGGAGCAAAATGAAATATTTATGGCGAGGGCGCACATTGAATCCCAAACGAAGCGATGGAGTCTATAATAGAATCCCGAGCGCAGCGAGGGATTCTAAAATAGACTCCTGAGCGTAGTGAGGGATTCAAGTGTTAACGCCCGAGGTGAAAATAATTTTGCTCCTATGTGACACATACTGCTTTTCACACCCCCTTAGACGAAAATAAAAGACGTTATTGTTGAATCATATTTACTTTCACTTTATACATTTGTGCTTAGTATGCTTCCTGATATACGAGGAGCCATTATTGGTATTGTATCAGTAGGATAATGTCGACATGGGTTAAGGCAGTCTTAGTTCTATATTTAAAAAATATGATAGCAAAACTGAAGTTAGTCTTAATTTTTCATCAGTAGAATATCCTGGTAAAGGTGAAGGTGGTGTTTGGCATTATTGGAAGAAGGTAGTAAGTCCATACTCCATTTACTCGACAAACACCGCTGAGCTCATGAGATAAGAACAACCTAAAACAAAACAAAAAATATGTTAATTGATTGCACTGTTGGGACTGATCAAAATGTTAATAACTAATAAGTATAACTACCTAGTTATAGTTATTAGTTAAAATTACCTTATTAGTGTTCCGAAAGTGAACCATTTAAAATATGCAAGTTGCTTAAGCCGAGTGTTGTGGACACACTGGCGAGTCCCCAAGACTATTGCAAACATAGATAAACATAACAAAATCATTGCTAGGTTATGAAATTAGAATTAGTTTTTGATGTCATTGTGTTAGACTCTAACAGTTAGAGTTATCTTAAGTTAAAAAAATCAAGAACTGTTTAAAGGCATTGCAAGCATAAAATGAGTCAATTTACTTACATTCATAGGCAGAGAAACTGAAATCAAGTGCTGTGTTTGAATGTTTTGATATTATTTGCAATCAAAACTTGAGACTTCTTTGTTTGGTGGCCTTCAGAAATTCATTTCAGAAATGTTGTTAGTTTTGTTTAATTATCATTATTTTTGACATGGAGTACCTAAGTACACGCTTCAGGGTAGAACTTGAAAGGTAGCAAATCCTTGCAATTAAACCACAAATACCGATTCCGAGAACAATTTTTATGTCTCTAGCTAACCTCAAATATAACGACTTTTCGTATTCCTTTTGTGCGCTTTTAGATCCTTCTGTCTAGATTTGATGGCATATTACGCACCAATGTTGCGTTTCTTTTCATTCTATAAATTCCGGCGTCATGTTTTCAAGTCTTATCGCTCGAATACATTTTATTTTTTCACCTGAATCCGTACAGGGAATATACTTGAATCACTTGCAAACACAGGATGCAGGAACACGGGATTTGTTTTTTCCAATTTAATTACTTTTAATGTGCAGTTTCTTTAATTAATAAGATTCATCATTTCATGCATGAAACTATCGTAATAACTAATAATAAAACAGAGATTAATATCAGACCACACCACAGACAACGTATACTTAGATCGAATCGATTGCTACGTCTATTCGTTATTAATAAAAAAATCGATTTGGAAAAATAATATAATGATGCTAACTATTTTTAATCAATCATAATAGTAACGCACCTACTGAATTGAAGTATATTTATGATAAATATGAGTAAAACAGAATTTTATAACGTTTAAAAAGAGTAATAAATATAAAAAAATGTATACACATAATCGATTATAATGAAAGTGTAATCGATTAATATAATAAGACATTTTGTTGCCATGGCGGACTGGCTGGAAAAAAAAAGTAATGTCCTAGAACAGAAAAGTGCCACTTTGTTCCCTCCTAGGAGGGAAGAAAAGGCCCGTATACGAATGGGTGGTGTGAAAAATATATTATGTCGACGGCCGACCGTAAAATCAGGCATATCGTGAAATTCCTAGGCATATCGTAAAATGTGAAAATCCTTGACTCGTTCCCTGAGTCGACGGAGCCCCGCTACGTGGGGCTCCTATTTCTGAGCAGTTTGCCCTTCGGGCATATGAAGCAACCTGACGAACCTAACCTACCTATACATTAGTTTAATGTGACTATCGTTAAAACTTTACACTGGAACATTACGATCTGCCTGATTTTACGATCGACCGCCGACATATACATACATGTAAATGTAATGAAATAACCTCAGTGGCTAGCGTACGGCAGCGTTCACTGAGATTGTTCGATTTTGGACCCTGCGTCCGTCGCCGCCGCTCGAGGTGCCACTCAATTTGCACTGTCATTAACCGACTTCAAAAAAGGAGGAGGTTCTCAATTCGACTGAATTTTTATTATATAGTACAAGTATGACAGGACAGGACAGACTGACCGGAGGGGATGATGTGCACGTCGCGCTGGCGCGCGCGCGGCGCGGCGGCGTCCCGCAGGGCGGCGGGCAGGTGCGCGGCCAGCGCGTACTGCAGCCCGGCCAGCAGCAGCCAGTGGCACGAGCGCAGCGCGCCGCCCTCCAGGCACGACGAGTCGCCGTACACCACCAGTCGCCCCGCCTACGGTACGTTTTAAATATATTTCTCTAAATAAAAACATCACAACATTGAAAATGTGACCGTTTGAAAGCCATACATCACATACGAGTAGAAAAACGTCACTCAAACAAAAAAGATCACAAACACGAGTGAGACAATATAAACCTTACGTGAAAGAGTTAAGGATACTTTTATAGCATACGCCATAACATAACACTTATACCTTGTGCAATCTAAGAAGCGGTTTTTGACACCTGTCATCTCAGTACATTTCATAGCCTAAAATCGATTTTAGGTTATAAAATGTACTGAGATGACAGGTGTCAAAAACCGCTTCTTAGATTGCACAAGGTATCAGTGGCGGCGCGTGAAGTTTTTTCTTAGTAAAGCCATAGTAGCCGGGGTGAAGTATTTGAGGTAGGTACGTTACATTTGTTAGGAGTTATTTTAAGACCTTCAGCTTTTGTTTTCAGAATTCCAATTGCACACACTATTTTTTTTTGTTTTTTTTTTATAATGGGACAATCTTACGCAAATCAACCTAGTCCCACAGTAAGCTCAATAAGGCTTGTGTTGTGGGTCCTAGGCGACGATATATATAACAGGTAGATATAGATAAATACTTAAATAAATAGATAACATCCATAACTCAGGAACAAATATCCGTGATAAGATAAACACACAAATAAATGCCCTGACCAGGATTCGAACCCGGGACCTCCTGCTTCATAGGCAGGTTCACTACCCACTAGGCTAGGAGGCCGTTAAGGTTTTTACCATACTTTTGACTGCATTTGGTCATCCAAATACAGTTCATGTTTATAGGCACATATGTGTAAACCTCCTAAGATAAAGATTGAGACCTAACTTTGACCATAACCTATTTCATTAGACTATCAGTAATTTGTATTCATTTTAGAAATAAAAATAACAAACCACAATTATGTTCTCACATGCCTCATGAGTCTCATGACAACGTGTTATCCTTTAGAACATGAATTAATTCATGATAGGTACTCTAAGATATAACCAAATTTGCAATCATTATACGCAATGATAACAAAAGTGTTTGATTTTTCTGCGATTAGAATCGACTTTACGTTTTAGTGAATTTAATATAACACATAATTTTGTCATACTTACAGTAATTTTAATAGAAAATTCCTCTTTATATATTTTGTAAACAAACTTTTGTTGCGCTCGGCACTCTGATATCCGGCCTGAACTTTTCCAAAAATGCATCAGTTCTACACTACACTCACAGAACTAATACAGACAATATTTTCAATAATATTCGCGACATATTTATGTAAAATAAGTAACTAAACAAAACCCGCGTATATTATTTCTCCCATCCAATTTCGGCACTTTGTCTGACGTTTGAAATTTTGACATGATATTGACAAAACGCGTAGTTTTCGAATACTTGCAAACAACTTCACATTATTTCTTTAACAAAACACGAAATAGCAATTGCAAATAATATATAACTGTTTCTCAAACAATATTTAATACAAATACTTAGTTGTTCTAAAATAATTAATATGTAAAACGCGTTTTTATTCGTACATTGTTAATTCTTTTAAATTCTTCACGCGAATTGTTATTTCAGAACGGCAACTTGCGACTAATGTCATATTTGTGTGAGTAAATGTCACTTTAGATCTAAATCGTGCCATAATGTAATATTTTTAAGGTTCATAATTGATTGAAATAACCCGATAGAAAACGGCTTCTCTGCGCCATTTTTCCGCGGAATATTAACAGTGTCTATTTTGCTTTTTTGTGTGCAATTTTCGTATGTAGTGGCTACTATCATTACTATGGTCGAGAGAGGCTACTGCGGACCGGGTTATAGGCGAAAATGTTTCGGTGGATACATGTGTGTGCGTTACTCGGAATGAATTGGCTATGTGTGTAATAACATTTTCGTAGTGTGTTTGGACTTCTTATTAACCAAGTGAAGCTATTAGACATCGAGTTATGTGGTGTAGCTAGACATCGAGTTATGTGGTGTAGCTAGACATCGAGTTTGGTTGAATGGACGTAAAATTTTAGGGAAGCCGGTGGGAATCGGCTTCTATGGAGGCGCCGCCACTGCAAGGCATAGGAGTTCTTGGCGTTGTAGGCATGACTACTCATAACATACACACCTTGGGCATATTTTCGACGGTGTGGTTGCTGTAGTCCTTGGTCTGGCCGTCGGTCTGCAGCAGCCCTAGGATGGGCACGTCCACTGTGCGCGCGCTCGCCGACCCCCCCTCCCCCGGCTTCTCGCCCGACATTATCTGGAACCAATAACCATTCAAAAGAACCGGCCAAGTGCGAGTCGGACTCGCGCACCGAGGGTTCCGTAAAAACCTATAACAATTGCTATTTCTTATGATTGCGTGGACATGAAAGTTTCGTTTTGCTAACTGTGCTTGTTCCGTTTTTTCCTTTTGAGGTACGGAACCCTATAAATTACCACTAGTCGAATCTACTCGTATATAATGCCATTGATAATCATCCTACTAAACAATAGGATGAGTTAATAGTTGATTGTTTGACAAGGGTGTAAAGTAAGGCCTGATTCGAAACAAATTTGCCAAATTCAGAGTGATTTTTCTTGGATATTTTCTAGCTTACTATACATATACACTACACCATTATAATTATCAGAATCACAAAATTATTATACCAAAAAAATTGTTTTAAATTAATTCTAAGATAATAAAGAAAATCAAATAAACGCCGCCGTCTTTTTAGTTAGGCGCCAAATTGCTGTCAAAAACTTGATAAGTATGGAAGAAACTTGCACATAACTAATTTCCAACATAACCTGTTACCTAATATTATACCAATACTGAAAGGCAATTTCATTGCAATATCCATGAAATAATGAGGATCTAGACATATCTTCAAATATCTGGTGTATCAGGAATTTCGTCGATATGGTGTCAGTTACCTGGCATTGGTTACTTTTCGATAGAGAAATCGACACCAACAATCACTAAAAGAAACGGTTCGCAGCTTTAGTTTAATAATGCGGATTTCCAATATTACTTTGACAATATTTGGAGATGAACCACGATGGTTATGAGGCCATCAGCATGCTTAAGCCAATACCCTCGAAATCGGACCAAAAAACTTGATTCAACAAAGTCCCACAGTATTGACCTATTGAACGGTATGGAGTGGAGTGTCCAAGGAACTAGTTCGTTAAAACAACAAAAACTATATGCAATATAATATTTCAACATTGTTCTTGATAGGACTCAAACCAAGAAACTGTCAAAAAACACTGTCGGATGTATGATGGAGGTCATGGAGGGCATACAACAAAACTAACGACAGGAGCGGGAAGATGATGGAATGGAAAATGATGAATTTACTTATAAATAACAATTTTTAAACAAATTTTGAATAAATTATGGAAAAACAAATCTTGATTCAGCCAGCTTCAGTACCATTAATAGGGTTTTGAATTTGGCAGATTGAATTCGAATCAGGCCTTAAGACATATTACCACGAGGTGGTTATTTTCCCGAACGAATTTGGGGAAAATTGTTCGAGTGGTAATATAGCTTTTAGACCATAGTCATACATACTATTTTTCACTTCGATTGCGAGAAAATAATGATTATTTACGCAGAATAACTAATCTAAGGTGAAAATATGGTTTTAACGCCACTGTTCGGAAAAGTGGCAAAAGATGATCAAAATTCAAGCTGGAAAGTAAGCAATTGCTGTAGCACCTGAACTACCACTACTATAATTGCAATTTTACAGCTATGAAATGTCATAGTGTAAAGTAAAATCCAGTTATGTCATTGCATTCGACCCACCAATGATTTTTTTTTTTATTTGTTCGTCCAAATGGACAGGCTAAAGCACTAAGCCATACTGCCTTGTCATAAGTATTTTTTTTCCTTTTAATGAATTCAGTCCAATTTAACGTCTTCAGTAAATACTATTCATATTAGGTCAATTCCGAGTTCAATGTCTTCAGTAGCTTTTATTGTGGTGAAACAGCTTTTTGTAAAGTGATAGCTGTATTTTACAAAGAGCATGTGGCGATCAACCACGGAGTTAACATTCGATGATTAAAACATGGAAAGACACGTTTTGAGACTAGTTTTTCATTATCTGCACCACTTATTCGATAGATCACTGCACAATACGCTATCAATATTACATACTGAACAACTTTAATGAGCAAAAAACAAAGAACTATCCCCAAGATCAACCCGCCATGTTGGAATTCAAATGCAAACTCCCCACCAATGAGAATCATTTAAAACATTAACGGGTCTTTTTTTGGCACCACTTTTTCATCCTAAAATAAAATAACGGTGTTTATCGAACCAATTTACTTGTTTAAAAAAAAAGAAACGTCAAAACCCATTCAGATCACAGGCGTTTTTACCTTTTTAACCGTTTGTGGTTTTCTATCAAAAAGTGGGTAAGGAGTGAGTCGGATTGAAGCATGATTGAAGCAAACAACGTAAAAACGCTTCTTAAAAGTGAAAAAAAAGTTAAAAAGGTGGAGCGGGGAAAAATACATATTGAATTGTATAATGTTTGACTGAAAAACAAGAAAGTTGTATTTATGCAGTAAAAATTAGTTCAATAAGTGTAGAAATAGTACATTGTTGCCGAGGTACGGAAAGAAAGGAATTTTCTGATGAGGTACTTGGGTGCCAGGGCGAGGCTTGCCGAGGCCTGGCACTAGTTCCGAGTCAGAAAATTCCTGTTTCCGCTGAGGTATACATAGTGCTTTTCTCAAATATGTGAGGAAATAAAGAAAAAATTTAGAAAAAACTACAAGTATTTTATATTGGAAAAGTTGTGTTGATACTGAGTTTTATAATAGGTAATACGGAGGTGCCGTGGGGTGCCCGGCCTTAGAATTGTCCCCCACCATATCGTCCCGTGGTTGCAGTAGGAGTCTGCTAAGGGAATATACCGGGAGATGGGCAGCAGCATCTTCCGAAAGCCTAAATAACTATAAACAAAAAAAACTGCGCGCGCCAACCCGCCTGCCAAGCGTGGCGCGTATGGCAAACCCCACTTAATTAAATGGGAGGCCTATGTTCAGCAGTGGACGTCTTATGGCTGAGATGATGATGATGATGATGAATACGGAGGTACTTTTAAACATAGCATAAATAAACCACACCATAGTTGGCTTCTTGTTTTTTGATAACTGAAATAAGCTAAAACACATTTTCAGAAAAGATATTAGTATTTATGCTCATCTTCGAATTCATACATACGTCATAAACATAAACCCTTCGTCTCTTGACCTAGCAGGAAGCAAGTAATCCACTATTATTCTTTCAAAATTAGGTAGAGCGCTATCAATTTCCGCACTACATTCATTTCTGAAAATCATTATTTAAGTTTATTTTGTACTATAAAGTAAATAAACAACGTAACGAAGTAAATTACCATAACAAACTAACTTTTTCGCTTTTTAAATTTATTTTTAATAAACCATCGACAAGATAGCCCGACACAGTACGCGCATGCGTATTCGCGCGCGCACTTTTTGAAGCCCTCTACACACGGCTGTTTAAATGAATTATTTTACTTGGCTGAATCCGTTTTTGCCTTGTCCCATTAGACTTATATGCAAATATGATAATTTTAAAAGTTTAACGCAGCGGAAAAATATGGAATTTCATACATTCATTTTACTCCTAGAAGTAAAATGAAGCACTTTCCGTGTTCGATTTAGGAATAAAATGCGGCCATTTCCGAGCATGTTTGAGAAATAGTACATTACAGCAGAGGCTGGGAATCCGTTCTCACACCGAGGCATGTATAGTGCTTTTCTCAAAAAAATGCGTGGAAATAAGACCTAAAACCTAATACTTAAATCCTTACAGTCTATCGCACTCGTGGCCGGCGCCCGCGCGACAGTGACCGGCGGCGCCCGGCCCGCCCGCGGGGGCGAGCGCGTGGCGGGCGCAGGCTACTTTGCAGGCCTAGGCCTGCAAAGTAGTATGAAAATCCTTTTCATATCAAGTGTCACTACGGCGCCCGAAACGTGATACTTCCGAGTCTATTTTCACCAACGTAAAGACGACATTTCCGCGCATGTTTGAGAAAATGTTATTAATTAATACGCTGGCGCCCACCGAAATTCAAGAAACTGCACAGACGGTCGCTAGAAATTTGTTACCAGTGAAATCGCGTCCTAAATAAGAAGGCCCATTAACAGTGATATTTTGTATACAATATAATATCCGACGAACAATTAATATTATGGAAGGATGGCGAAAAGAAGCATTTATTTGCAGAAAGTTACATGCTCGTTTACTTTATCGTGCTTGCGAAAAGCACATGAACCTTCAATATACCTATAGTATCTATTAAAGTGTTTGTATTGTTATGCCAATTAATTTTTTATTTTATTTCCTCACAGTAGTCGTGAAAAGCACTATGTAATGTCTCGGCCGAAAGCGCTATAGGTGGACTCGTATCTCGAACTAACTCGATCCGCCTATAGTATAGCTTACTTTCCAGCCTCTACAACAATGTACTATTAACTTGACGGTCTTTCAATTAGTTCGACGCGACGCCGTAGGCCCCGGCTCGCGGGGATGGACTGGGCGCCGTGCAGACTTTACGAAATTAAGACTTTAAGGACATAACAATAAGAACTATTAGAAGTGAAATTATGTATACATATTAGCCCTAGAGGTTAAATGTATGTACTACTTTAGTCCGCTTTCATAAGTCTAATATGACAGACTTTTTAGCATGAGAAGTGAAAAGTAAATGTGGTGTCACCTGCTGGCCCTGGTCGGAGAGCGGCGCCGTGACCAGCACGCCGTGCTCGGGGAAGCTGTGGATGTGCGTGCCGCTCGCGTAGTACATGGGGTGCCCGCCCAGCTTGAACGAGCCCTCGAACACGCGGTCGCCTAGCGCCACCTGTACATCACAGACATCAGGTAACAAGAATCGCATCTGAAAATTTCATTAACTTTGCCCACCAATTTGCGTCTTATGGATCAATTGTTAGTAGAGAATTCTAAACGTAACCTAGTAACAGGACTTAAAATAAGTGCAGGCAGAATGATATTCACATCTCTGTGACGCTTGATGGCAAGGATGGCTTTACGAGTAAAGGTAAGGTGACGTACCTGATACATGCTGAGTAGGTCATTCAAAGCCGGAACATTGGCCCCTCCTGTTTCAGGTATCCACCTGCATAATAACAAACAATTGAATTGATCAAACGTTTATTCCAACGGAATGCTCTTGGTGTGCTTTCCTGAGTAATTAGGACGTATATGTATACATATATCTGACCGTGTTTGTGATTGCACTTATCATTGCGCAGTGCGCGTAGGTAATTTGACTATTATGTTATGTGTCATAATAAAATAAAATAAATATCATACTATGCTTGCTAGTAAGTATTTATTTCATGTGCTACAGTTATTCATCTTGTAGTCAGTTTCCTCTGTATTTTGGGTGCAACTATATTAAACAAGTACCTATACAAAATCCTTGTTTGACATGCCATGAAAGATGATTCTGTCCTGAGCCTGATGTTCAAATGTAATTTGTTTCAAGTTTATTTATTTGGTCAAGTGACAAAGTACGTTACATTTAGCAAGTCATAATACATGCAATATCTATTGAGTATCATTATATAAGTAATAAATAATATAAAAATCCCTTAGCATATTAAAAACGTACATATATTTGGTGGAGTAAATGTACATTACCACATGAATCACAATTTTTAAATAACTGTTTCAACCACCACCGAGGACATACTTTCATCTTTTTGTTAATTATTCGATGAATGAACGCAGCAGCTGTTATCGCGTCCGACGCCATTTTGTGCGACAACATTTTGAGCGTACGACGCGACGAGTGCGTTGCCTCACCCCGAGTATAAAATGGCGAAGCATGCCGCGGGCCGAGCTGCTCGAATTCGTACGCGGCTTAACAGTGATTCGGCGCACTCACCATTGGCGCGTATTTTCATCGTAGAACTTGACATGACGCAGTAAAGAAGCGTTGTACCAGTCGGCGAACACCACGAGAGAGAGCCCCGCGTCCACTGACTTCTTTAGAGCGGCCATCTCTTCCGGAAAATATTCGTCTTCGGGGTCCACAAGCAACAGGGCGCCGTATAGAGACGTGTCCACGCAAGTTAGTGGAGTTCCTGTGTACAGAATCAATCAATCAAACTCAAAAGAAAATTTATTGACGCCAAATTTACGCGTCAGGTTAACGGACACGGTAATCGAATCAGGATTAGGGCACCTGAAGGCGCATCTCTCAAACTAAACACCAGAACCCCACACACACACACTATTCTACCCACGGAGCTCAGCCGACCTGGAAACCGTAATCGGCAACCAGATAGGGTACCTACCTATTCTATCGTTTGTGTAAGACTCTTTAAAAGTTTAAGACTCACCCATGACCTCGAGGTAGAAGCCGTGGTCGCGCAACCGGCGGTACATGTCGCGGAAGTTGGTGTGCAGGTGGTCGGCGTGCCAGTCCAGCGGGTCGTGCTTGGCGCGCAGGTCGTCGCGCGGGAAGTACCCGCCCGGGTAGCGCAGGCTGTGGAACTGGTCCCACAGGAGGCGGCGGGAGCGGACGGGCACGGGGATTATTCGCGCTCTGCAAGTTCAAGGTTACAGTAAATAACTATTCACTTTTACGACGACCAAGTGCCCACAGCGCCAAGAATAATTAGAAGGTTTCATTAGCTTCATACTTTTTTAAAGTTAATATTAGCTCGCTTGCACACGATCTTAACTGAATTAAAATATCAGGACAAAAGTGTAAGTTAAAGAGGAAACATATTTGCGTAAAAAATGCTAGTAAGAGAGCTAAAAGAGCAACACTCCTTCGATGTGACTAATAATTACAAACGATAAGAACATGTTAGCAGTAATTTAAAGTTTGATCAATCACCTTATCGGCAGCATCAGCGTGGCGTTTCTCATGGCGCTGTCGCCGCTCTCGTCGTGGCTCTCGATGGTCACATTCACATGGCCCTGTTACACAAACAGTTGTTACACTTTGAACAAGCCTCTGATATCTTCTTTATTATAAAAACTTCATAGTTAGTTAATTAGTTATTACTGAAAATAGTACATTGTGCAACATGGGGCGTAATATTCTTACGCCCCGAGTTACACACAATGGTTTTAATCACAGTTGCGAGGAAAAAAAGCAAAGATAAATTCAAGAAAGTTAATTAGGCAGCAAAAGTTGAGAACGTACATGACAGCGCTCAGCCCCGCGCATGCGCCGTTGCTTAGCAACGCGGTACAAACATTCCGTGCGTTTTGTTATTACGACATATTTTTCGAACTAGAAATTAAAAATAATGAAGATATTGAAACGTATAGATTGTGTGTGATGTAATTTTAGAATAAGGCTAAATTTTAAAGATGAAATTAAACTTTTTGAATTTTTGGCTGAACATCATACCTCCTTAGTTCTGAAATGATGTACGAAATCCGTTGCAAAATTTAAAACGAGAGTAATTACTCCCTTGGGGATAATATCTCGCCATTACTCCCGCGGGAACAATTTAGGTCATTGTCCTTCTGTATAAAGGCAGGAAATAACACCATTTACGAGCAGGTGTGATGAAAAAATATTTATTCAGTCGACAACAGCGGCGGCAGCGGTGAGGTGTGGGTTCTGCATACATACCTCCACGACCCCGTCGAACGCCGAGCCTCCTTCCAGCACGGAGAAGCTGAGCGCGAGCCAGCCGGACCAGGGCCACAGGATGGCGCTGTAGTCTGCCGCCACCGACAACAGCGGCCCATGAGGCAGGTGTGGGTGCCAGCTCACGTCTTTCTATTATACAAACACAATACATACACGTTAACAAATAATCAAAAGGTATGTCCAAATTTAGGGAAAGCGCCGCCAATGCACCATTAAAAAAAACGCTTACTGATTGTTTGTATCACACAACACCATAGGTAGATTAGGTAGTGTAGTCCACAGAGTTCATCTAACAATTCACTACCGACGCATTTGTCTAGATCTAGTCGTTGCTAATAAGGATGTGACTCGGCTCCTCTCCGTAACTTCCTCAAAAATGTTTACCCCACCAATACGTACCACGTGTCCGGACACGCCGAGCCCGTTGATGACGGTCACGTTGGCTATGGTGGGCTGCGCGCTGAAGTACAGCGGCTGCGTGCAGTACGGCCACATGTACTGGCACTCCGTCAGGTCGATGTATGGCGGGCTGAGGCTCGCCTGCGGCTCGTACTCGCGCAAGAACTGCAGATACGAATACACGTGTTATTCAAATAAAAAAGTACCGTCAACTGCTACAACTTTGCCTACGACGCAGAACTTTGCCTGGCTTGATAGACATGGTTTTCTTCACCAAACACCTATTCATATCTTATTCCTGAGATGGGAGAAAGGCGGCCATCTCAAAAATAAGATATAAATAGCTGTTTAGTGAAGAAAACTGATATATGTGTATAAGCAATAGCTATATAGGCATGTGTCACAGCTGATTGTTCGGTCAGTGAACTCGCGGGTAGGTTAAGAAATTAACCAATAATGTCATGTCACAATTCGGTGGTAGTTGTAATGTAAGTTCTCTCGAAATATATTTTTGAATACGAACGGACGTAGACTGGCCTTTTTAATTATTTATGCCGGTTTTCTTTGCTCCCATATATCTCAAGTCAATGTTTTCCAAGCCAGGTAAAGTTGAGCATTGTAGCCCGTAGGCAAAGTTGTAGCAGTTGACGGTAGTAACCAGATTACTTTCATTAGAGGTTCAAAGATTATATCTGTGAGGCCAGCAGTGCATGGTTTAAGTTGATGTCACATTACTTGGTACGCGCTGATGAGATCGAGTTTCCCGTGGCCCTGCTCGAACATGTTGGCGCCGGGCAGACGCCGCGCCGTGATGCACAGCGCTTGCTTCACCGCTGCGGGCGTGAGGCTCTGCCGGGGGACCCCGCTCGCCAGTAGCGCTATGGCGCCAGCCACCACTGGCGACGCCACCGACGTGCCTAAGGGAAAAAAAGCTTTGTATTAAACTTATTACTTCAGGATATTAAATCTATACTTGTTTGTGCTTGGACTTATCTAAAATACGGTAAGGAATACTTACCGCTGAGCGAACGGCACCCGCCAGTGACGCTAGAGCCACGAACTCCACTGCCGTACGTCACGATATCGGGTTTCATGCGCCCGTAACCCTAGCAGAAAAATAAACGGTAATAAGTAAATGAATGATCAAATGAGCTGTAACAAGCTTGAGTGCAATATAAATGGTTGGTTACAAGATTATTTACATGAGGCAGCTCCCAAGTGGTCATGCCGCGCGACGAGAATTTGGCGATGCGGTCGTCGAAGCCGATGCCGCCGACACCGATCACGTCCATCTGGTCGGCGGGGTTGTTCAGCGTGCCGTACAGCGGCCCGTCGTTGCCGATCGCCGACACCATTATCACCTGCCAAAATGGCTTGTATAGGGTCATACGAATAATGGTTTCAACGAAAACATCTTTGTAATGTAAACGCGTCCCTTTCAACTCTTGGTTTTTGTCACAATGTCAAATGAAATTTTAGACGTTGTATTACGACGATCCCACTATTAACCTTCTGAATGCTAATTTAACATAATCATACGCGTTAAAGATAGAACGGCTGATTAAAATGTGAAACAAGTGCAATTAATAATTTTAAACAAAAAAGAACCGGCTTCACTTAGCATCCGCTTTTCCAAGAGGAAATGCCCGAGTTGTTGTAATAAATACTGAAATCACTATAGGTGTGCCTATAACAGTTGAAGAGTTCCCTCGATTTCTCCGGGATCCCATCATCAAATCCGCACCTGGTGACAATGGGACCAACTGTGAAGTATACTCTAAGGCGATAAACAAAATCCACAAAATTATAGACCAATAGCCCTCATCCCAGTATTCGCTAAAATATTTGAAAAAGTAATTCATCAAAAACTATATGTCTTCCTCGATAAAAGTAACATTTTTTGCAAAGAACAAAAGGGATTTAGAAAGAACATCACTATAAACATGGCAATATATGACCTAATAAAAATTGTAACAGAAAATATTGATAAAAGGATACCGGTTTTTGCATTGTTTACAGACATGACCAAAGCATTCGACTATGTTGATCATAGGTTACTCCTCAATAAATTGTATAGATATGGAATAAGAAGTAATGTAGTAGATCTTATTGAATCCTATCTTAACAACCGCCCGCAATACACTGAAATATCCAAAATATGTCTAAAAAGTAAATACAAAAGAACATACATATCAAATGAATTGCACATACAATATGGTGTACCTCAAGGCAGTGTCCTTGGTCCACTTCTTTTCTTGACATACATAAATGACTTTCCAAGTCAAGTTCATCATCCAATGATAATGTTTGCTGACGACAGTACCTCAATTGTAAGTTTTAATAACTATGTAAACTACGAATATGATGTAAACTTGGTATTAAGGGAGATGATAACATGGCTTTGTAATAACAATTTAGTAATTACTTTAAATAAAACCAACATAATGCATTTTCACCAACGAAAAACTGAACTAAATATAAATATTAATTATGATGACAACATAGTTGAGAGTGTAAACGAAACGAAATTTTTAGGGCTTATGATTGATGACCAACTTACTTGGAAAAGTCATATAGAATATGTTTGTAAGAAAGTAAATAAATCCGCATTTGCATTACTAAAACTTGCAAAAATTGTAGATAAAACGGCAGTACTAACAGCATATCATGGCCTTGTAGCCTCAATATTAAGATATGGTGTCATATTTTGGGGAAATTCGGTCCATAGAGACGCAATCTTCATAGCACAAAAAAGATGCATACGTGCATTGTTTGGAATTAACCTACCGGAAAGCTGCGTTCCATTCTTTAAATCATTAAATATATTACCTTTTCCAGCATTATATATTTATGAATTAGCTATTTTTGTCAAAAACAATCCTCAAATATTCCAAATGGTATCTCAACATCGCAGCATTCCCGTACGTTCATATTATCTGAACAACATTTGTAACAGCCAACATAATACAGCTTTATTGGCCAAGGGCATATTAGGAATGGCCCCAAAAATTTTCAATAAAATACCAAACCACATAAAAGGCCTAAAAGCTAATCAGTTTAAAATTATATTTGGTAAGTAAATGCTATTACTCAGTAACTGAATTTTTTGAAGATACATAACATAATCACCGCATTAAAATTGTTTAAGGCCATAATTGTTTAGATTTCTATTGTGTTCTTTTATTTTATAAATTTTATGTGATGTTATTTACTGTAAACAATTTTTTTTAATATGCTTGTAATTTAACTTCATATATATATATTATAAGTAACCCTATAAAATTTGTACGCCAACAGGCAAATCACAGAGTTCTGTACCCACATTATTATAAGACCTTGACTGTATAGTCTGTAACACCTGCGATTTACAAATAAATTTACTTTACTTTACTTTACTTTAAACAAAAAAGAATCTTCCAAATCGGTCCAGCAGTCTTCGAATAATTGGTGAACATACATAAAAAATATATTGATATTTATCAAAAAAAAAAAAACAAAGATCCCGACGAATTGATAACCTCCTCCTTCGAAATCTTGAAGTCGGTTGAAAAGTATGTCCCCTCGCAAACAATTAAAATGTCAACACTACTGGGGTATTTTTATCATGCCCTCCCTGATGGCACTCCCACCATCGAAAATGAATCATACGTCGTAATCCGTCAAAGGATGTAGACCATAGGGTGTGCTAAGGATTTAGACCTCCATACATACATACATAAATACATACATACATACTCTTGAAAATCATAACCCTATCATCAGTCCCGTAACAACACAGAAATATTCCACCTTAGAAACAAGAAAGCAAAACGCATAATATTTTCTACGTTTTATCATTGCAATTCAAAAGTCAAGTAAGATGTTTTTAACAATAACGTCGAATAGCTCTCCACATTCGGTCAGCTTATATTAAATATTAGCGTGCATACACAGTATAAGGAAGGGTGGTCTTTTTACGTTAAATCCGCACATACAATTTGAAAACACATTGACATTCGCAACGCAGGCATCTAGTACAACCATACAACAGTAAAAAAAGCAATTAGGTAGCAGTTTAGCTGAGCATATTTATATGTGAAAGTCTCCCTAAGAGCAAAATAGCTGGGTGTATGTTATTCGCGCAGCAGCTGCAATAAGATGATGTATAATATTATGCCACAAGAGGGCATTTCCATACATTTTAACTATCAGTACAGCACAGACAGCAGACACAGTCTTTGTTGACCTTGCGATGCGATAATTCCTACATTTTGTTAACATTGAAGTAACTACAAGCTACATTTCCCAGGTCCCTATTCCTCAAAACCATGTAACTTGTAATAAATGCGGATGACACTTATTACACCGTTTATTTGAAAAAGACGCTACGCTTATTTAATTTCACTGTAAGTAACATTTGAGATACGTCCCATGTGTAAAAGCGCCATTGAAACGTATTACATGAAAAGCATTCTTGCCAAAGTAAAAAATTTCAACCGGCACAATTAATGAAATACGTTTTTTTCATATTGTGTGAGGATAAACGCGCAAAGAGATGCGTACATAGTGCTGCAACCAAAAAATAAGTTGGGAATATTGGGACCATTACATGAATTATCACTATCAGATCACACCGGCGCCGCCACCGGATGGGTGAACGAGATAGAGCTATACACATTAGTCAAATTACTCATGCAGAGCGATATCTCGCTTATACACTGTCGCCGCATGTGGAATATGCAGCAGTGTGATCTGCGCCTAACGATTTGGGTTTCTATCGTTATTCGCTATGTGCGAATTGCATGGTGGGGGTAACGAGAACAATCGCAGTGCACAATGTGACAAGAAATGAAAATGTAAAAGCCCCTGTCAGCTGCCAAAATAGTGAATCAGCTAGTGACATTTGATATAAGCAAAGAATACAACCTATTTATAATAAAAAGAAAAAAAAGAGATTGAACACCTGCCCAAGAGATGGCTACACAATCATGCACACAGCGAACTGAGTGAGGACAGCCTCTCACCTTGTTGGCGCTGAGCTCCCACACCTTGTCGACGAAGGGGTGGTCCATGAAGTCGGGCCCGCCGATGCTCAGGTTCAGCACGTCGATCTTGCGCATGATCGCGTAGTTGAACGCGTCCAGGAACCACGAAGTGTAGGATACCTGGAACGTACGAATATATCACCCTTGATGATTGGAGAGTTGAGTTTTTTTGACAATTTGAACCTTGTTTTACGTTACTCGGTTAATAGGTTGTAATTAACAATTAACTGTCTATTCTTATACAAAAACTACTCTAGATCTTTCTAATGTCTAACTGTAGTTGCATTCTTTTTCACAATGAGATCCTTTGCGGCATTGCGACTGCGTCAGATCAAAACTTGCAAAATGTAGTACAGTCGCCATCAGAAACATCGAAGCGGCTACAACGGTACCTGGTTGTCGGTGAACTCGCGGAATATGTGCAGGTCGGCGTCGGGCGCGAAGCCCAGGCAGTCGGCGCGCGAGGCGATGACGCCGGCCACAAACGTGCCGTGCCCGAGAGCGTCGTTGAGCGTGTTCTCGCCGGTCCAGTCCGTGCAGGAAGCTCATTACTGGCTACAACGGTACCTGATTGTCGATAAAGACGCGGAATATGTGCAGGTCGGCGTCAGGGGCGGAGCTCAGGCAGTCGGCGCGCGAGGCGAGGACGCCGGCCACGAACGTGCCGTGCGAGAGAGCGTCGTTGAATTCGTTGAGCGTGTTCTCGCCGGTCCAGTCCGTACAGGAAGCTCGTTACTGGCTACAACGGTACCTGATTGTCGGTAAAGACGCGGAATATGTGCAGATCGGCGTCAGGGGCGAAGCCCAGGCAGTCAGCGCGCGAGGCGATGACGCCGGCCACGAACGTGCCGTGCCCGAGCGCGTCGTCGAGCGTGTTCTCGCCGGTCCAGTCCGTGCGCTCGCGGACGCGCCCGAAGTGCGGGTGGTTACGCGCCAGTCCCGTGTCGAATACGGCCACCTTTATGCCCTCTCCTTAAGGTATAATATAGTTGCATTTAGATTCATGATTCCTTATTCCTTTTATCTAAGTTAAAATATTAAAAATCCAACTGCAATAAGGTTGGGATTTCAAAAACCCTTACCCTTCTTTAGTAGTTGGGTAAATGGTAAAGATTAACATAACTGTCTCAATTCAGCCGAAGATAGATAAACTTACCAGTAACACCAAGAGACCAGAGTAAATCCGCTTTCAGTACGGACGTTATTTGCCTCGGCACCGTCCTTAGGAGTTTCCTAGAGGTATACCCATTCTGAAAACAAACGACACAATTTGAAGCATTATATTTACAATACTCGAGTATGTGAATACTTTGCATAATATATTAATTCTCTTTTTATTCGTCAGTGACGTCAATCTACTTTTAAACTTGTGGATTTCTCTTGATCAGCTGGTTTTCCAAGGAGCCGAGTAAGCTTAAGTATTTCACTGTTTACCTCACGTGTTTGGCGCAGAGAGCGCAGCGCGCGCGCGCGGTGGCTGCGCCACCCCGCGTACAGGCAGCCGCCGGGCCCGCACTCCTCCTGCAACAGATCCACGCACTCTTCAACTGGGTATGCTATACCACAGAATTTCTATTGGTACATATAGAAAGAGACCTACTGATGGCTACCATTCCACTGAGGCGGAAATGAGAGCAGACGTGTGGGAATAACAAACAGTATAATCCGCCAGCCATACTTTATCTGCTCAGGCTGCTCTGCTCTTCTCCACCTCACAGTTAAAGCAATGGTGCGTAGTTAAGCTCCCTACAAGTTGTGAAACCGCCCTGTGCAACCTCCCCCCCATTTTTCTGATGGCTTTCAACTCTCACGCATCAGTAACTGACCAGCCACATGAATGGCCATTTGCATGCTTGTTCTTGCTCACATACAGATACTAGAGAGACATCTTTGAGCCTAATATTTGTTAACTCTCGCACGGTTTTCATATCCGCTCAGTGAAAAGGCAGCCTATATCCAGTTCAACATATATATTCACATTTCAAGTATCCCGTTTTAGAGAGTAAGTATAGGAATGAGTGGTTAAACTTAGTTGGATAATATTGTACTAAATTGTAGGGATTGTGTTAAGGTGGACATTCTTTGTTGTCTCCATTATGTAAAGTGCCTCTTGCAATATGTGATGGCCACCTAAGCCTATTTGTAACCTCAACCTCCTTCAGTAATTTCCCAGTGAAACATAGGGAATGTGTTTATGTGTTTGTGTATTTGGGAGTGGTACCTCTCGCACATATTTGATGGTCCTCTGGACTTGCCGCTGGGCTGTCACGCGTCGCACTGCAGGATGATCGCGTAGTGCGTCCAGAGCCCTTCTGTCGCCATCCTCCAATAATATCACATCAAAGTCGCTGGGGAACTCTTTGGCTGGGTTGTTTCTCTGGGTAATAGTCCAGTTAAACACCTGAACAATATGGAAAAAAACATTGTCGCAAATATAGTTATTATCAGATAAAAAGTAATTATTATGCCTTTAAAATGGTACTTTTAACAAATGGTAAAACACAAATTCGATGTTTTGCAATTCCAATTTATCATGTTTTTAATATTATTACAAGAAAAATAATTAGATTAGACCATCAATAACATTGTGATATCCATATTTATAAGTAACAAGCGAGCCACTTAATTAATGATATGATAAATAAGTATACTTGGCTTTTGGATGGAAAAGGCTCTTGTATGTCATAACATCCTGGACAGCTTAAGATTACCTGCTTGCACTAATTACTTTAATAAATTTATAACAAACAGGAAGAAAAATCATTATTGTCTCTACATGTTTACTCTTGATATTTTTTAAGAATCACACCAATGATTAAAAGCAAAGGTTACTTACCCCGGCGTTTCTTAAAGCGGCTGATACGTAATTCTCTCGGGTGCGTCTCGGGAAATATCCTTTAAATGTAATAATATGCTCACTGCCAACAACTTGTGTATTGTATTCGTAGTCGACCCGAGGTGAACTTGTCGCGTTACAAGAGGTGTCCTCGTCGACTGTTCCTTCACACGTACTACAACCGACGAGCACGAACCCCAAAAACAAGCACAGTTTCATTTCAGCCCCCCCCATGATTAGACAAAAATATTACAAAATTACATTTTGCTAAAGGCAGAAGAGAAATCTAAATTCGTTTGCTGCGATATCGGTGATATTTGTTGTACCATTGACGTTGCGGATTGAATCCCTACACCCGATATAACATCATCAACTCATTGCGAAATTTGCTATTACTATGAAATCATTATAAAGCCACTTTAAAATGCACATGTCCCATGTCAATTCAATTTCAATTCCTAGTTTTCAGGCATAGGGTTCAGTCATAGACGTACTATAGAAAAGACAGAGGGCAGCGTATACCCGACAGGGACAGCTATATTTTGACAGCTAAGATTTGGGATACCACATGTAAAGAAAATCCCCCATTATTTTACCATAAATCTAGTTTTAATATTATTATTATTTTCTCCAGATACTAAAATGACAGCTCAATCTGGGCAATCTGACTAATACATATTCATTGACTGACTTTGTGCACAGACTATGATCAATGATCAATTGGCTATGGGTTGAGCTCATCATGGTCGCAGTTCGTTGGGATTAATTATTTGTCTTTTGTTCATTTTCGTGGTTCAGTGTGTATATAGATAGCTTATTGTGCGGTGATCTAACGAACAAATGTGCGGATAATGAAGAATTAGTCTTAAAAGGCGTGTAACCATTGATTGGTTCAGAACAACCTGTAGCCTCCTCGAGCCTTTTGTAGGGAGCTATCACTCTACAAATAGCAACTAACAAGGCTTATGCCACTTCTACCGAACAACGTTGCCTAAAACTTATTTGATTAAACAAAATACTTATCGATTGAAGACATTGTACCATGCATTGTACCTAAAGATAGCTCTTATTTCCCGCCTTTTTATACTTGACATTGGCTACAGGCAATACCGCCTAAAGTCCATCAGAAAAAAAAAAAAAAAAAAAAAATGATCAATTGATCAGTTGTTTTGTAAACTTCATGCCCGAATGACTTTCACGTCTTACGTACGCTCGTGTAACAAAAAATGATTATTAAATTTAAAATGCCGTATTGTGCAATATTAAGCTGCACAAATGATAGTGGTTTAAAATATCTTTCAGGTGGATGTATTTCCTATCACCGTTAGGTTTTTTTGTAAACATAATCCAAAAAACGAAATAACTGTTTGTTTTGCATTATTTGCGAATGTACGTTAAACAAAACTATATTTTATTTGTTAGAACTTAGAGTTCATAATATTTTGTCACTGTTCTTTATGTTTATCTAGAAAATTCGCTATCCTAAATGTCAAATAACTTTCGCTACTCGAGTGCCGCGCAATGTCGATATTTATATCGATAAAGTTAAAGCTAGTCTTACGACATTTCAAGTTTGATGTTATTATTTTAGATAAGTTTTAAGTTCAATATATAATTTAGCGCATATTTGTATTTATCAAGACGGCGGTTGCCGTTTTAACCCCTAGACGTGCGTGCAAACCATAATTAAAACAGTAAGTAATAATATAAGGCGTGAGATTTCCCGAGAGCATAATTACAATAATAATTGATAACGTGACGAAAACCTAAGATCCCACAAGTACAGATCACATCAACATTTACTTCAAATCTCCCACAGTAATATTAAATTTCGCGTCTTTTAAAATGAGAAATTGGTTTATCAGACTAAAAAATTCGCTTTTATCTAATAATAATATGTTAGCCTCTATACGTCCCACTGCTGGGCACAGGCCTCCTCTCATGCACGAGAGGGATCAGGCTATAGTCCCCACGCTGGCCCAAAGCGGTTTGGGAACTTCACATACACCTTTGAATTTCTCCGCGGATGTATGCAGGTTTCCTCACGATGTTTTCCTTCACCGTATAGCGATTGGTAAATATCAAATTATATTTCGTACATAAGTTCCGAAAAACTCATTGGTACGAGCCGGGGTTTGAACCCGGGACCTTCGGATTGAAAGTCAGACGTTGTTACCGTCAGGCTACCAACGCGTTTTTATCTAAGCGTAGAAAATTGCTCAGTTAATATTATATTAGTTGTTTATTCGTCGTTCTCATTTGTACGGTATCAGAAATTAAATTTACATACATCACTTCTAGTCCATATCCACACGTACAAAACTTAATTAGCTATTTTAGATTTGTTAGTGGAAATAACCACGCAAACTAGCGTCAAATATTGGAATTTTACCGCCCCTTTCCTGATTTGATGGTCACAATTTTACAATAAAATCAAGTGGAATCGATCAGCCTTCATATGTATGCTTTCACACAAAATTAATTTGACAACTTAATCGGGTTGTCCCGTCTACACTGGCCTTGAATGCGTACTACATGTTGTTTTTCATACAATTACGATTAGCATTACCTAGCACCTACCTATATCATAAAAATTATAATCTTAAGTAAGGTGTAAATGGTGTAATATAATTGTTTTAAGTTATATATATAAGTAAAGTGTGATCCCATTATTTTATCGATATTTTTGTGTTCGGATAGGTATTTAAATGCATATTTTATCACCTAACCGAACACACAAATATCGATAAAATACTCGGATCACACTTTCCCCTTCCTATATCGAATGGCAAATAGTCATATCATTATAAGAAGTTCACAGTCACATGGGACATTTTGTTTTTGGATGTTATGGGTATGCAAAAAAAGTTCCCAACCTTTAGCTACTCGCAGGCATGTACAGATCTCGAATATACCAGTATAACGTGACCGTATAAAACGTAACAAATATAAAAGTCTCGGTAGAGAGTACCATTTTGTACCTTTTGGAGTTGAAACACTTGAAACTCTAGGTCCATGGGGTCCCAGCGCACACAAGTTTTTTGCAGAAATCGCAAAGCGTCTGGTTGATGTAACTGGTGACCGAAGAGCTGGCGGTTTCCTCGCACAGCGTATCAGCATTGCGATACAACGAGGAAATGCCGCCAGCATCCTTGGTACAATGCCGCAAGGGCCTAGTTTAGATTTGAGCTAGTTATTAATTTAGTTTAGTATTTGTACTGTAGTACCTCTGTATATTTAGTTATGTAAATAAATGTATTTACGTGACCGTAAGATCCGTAACAAATTATGCATAGTGAGACCTTACATACACTGGTTTCTTTAGCCCTTTTCTCGCCTGTAATAAGAAAGTGATTTTAACTATAAAATTTATTTAAAATAGTGCCATCCAGTGTTAAGTAGTTGTATTAAGTGAATGTTGAGCGAGATTTTGTAAGATAATTAAATAGTCATATCTCTCATAACTTTGACATTACATTTGAGATTGTGGCTCAAGTAGCCTACAGTTGAGATTCGATCGAGAAATGTCTATCAATCAGTAATAGCCTATCGGTATGGAAAGTTGCTACCAATCAGAGCATTTTTGTAATTGTGTGACGTATTTTAACGTACCTATGAATGTCTGAGTTTGGCGACACCACAGAGTAAATAATAGTATAACAGAGAGACCTCTGTAATGTCACGTAACGTCACGAATCATGTTGTCCCTTCTTAACGCATGACAAGTTCTTTTTCGCACTTATGCAAACGTATCGGATACGTTGTGTCAAACTCAAATTTTTTGACAGATTTACTTTGAGTTGTACCCCCCTGGCGACACTGAGGGCCTACCGCGAAGTTCGAAAATCGACAAAACGATGGTCCCGTCTCTATCGCTCTTGCATATACGAAAGAGAGTGATGGAAATATTCGATTCGATGAACGAAGTGCTTCGCGGTTATAGGCCTGGTTTTCATACTAAATATCAGTCATTTCACATCCACTAGTTTATTAATTCGTGGTCAAAACACACCTATAGATTAGATTTTTTGTATGGAAGCCATAGACAAATTTCCGCTACCATAGACAAATTTCTGCTACCATAGACAAATTTAAGCATTTTGTCTATGAATTGGCTTAAGGGTCGCCACACACCTAGCGGTTTTCCTCGCGGAATTACCGGAAGTAGCGGAAATTTGTCTATGGTAGCGGAAATTTGTCTATGGTAGCAGATTTTTTGTATGGAAGCCATAGACAAATTACCGGAAGTAGAGGAAATTCATCGACAAAATGCTTAATTTGTCTATGAATTTCCGCTACTTCCGGTAATTCCGCGAGGAAAACCGCTAGGTGTGTGGCGACCCTACCTAGCGGTTTTCCTCGCGGAATTACCGGAAGTAGCGGAAATTCATAGACAAATTAAGCATTTTGTCTATGAATTTCCGCTACTTCCGGTAATTTGTCTATGGCTTCCATACAAAAAATCTGCTACCATAGACAAATTTCCGCTACCATAGACAAATTTCCGCTACTTCCGGTAATTCCGCGAGGAAAACCGCTAGGTGTGTGGCGACCCTAATTCCGCTGTCATTCCGCTAGGTGTGTTTTGACCCTAAAATACATCGTGAGTACCATGTTGTTCGATTCCAACCTCGACACTGGGTGGGTGGAACATAAAGCTGTGGAATCATTAACTGATGGAGGCTTAGAGCTTTAAACCAAGCGGAGTGGTCATTGAGAGGCGTTCCCCTCTGCCGAAAATGTATGACCAGTGATCATACTCTTTGTACGGACTGAAGTTTATTAATGACGTGGCTATTTTGACGTTTCGCATACATTTGACGTTCCCCTCCCCCGCAAAAAACGGCAGACTTTTTCCAATAGAAATGAGAGCGCGTCTCGCATCCGGTTATTTTAATAATCAAAGGATGGAGGTATAATTATAATACCCCCGCAAAAACAGATTGGTTGATTTCGTGTTGTCTTGTCAAAGGAAGTATCCTTCTTTTTTAACCGACTTCAAAAAAGGAGGAGGTTCTCAATTCGACTGTTTTTTTTTTTATCATTATTATGTTTTTTTTTGTATATTTTGTATGTTACTCCATATCTCCGTGAATCGTGAACCGATTTTCAAATTTTTTTTTAATCGAACAGGTATAACCCCTAGTTGGTCCCATTGTCACCAACTCAGGGTCTGATGATGGGATCCTGGAGAAATCGAGGGAACTCTTCAACTATTATAGGCACACCTATAGTGATTTCACTATTTTTTACAGCAACTCGGCCACTTCCTCTTGGAATAGCGGATCCTTAGTGAAGTCGGTTATTTTTTTGTTTTAAATTATTACCCGCATAGGGTTACAGATAGGGTGTAATCATGGTGTAATGGCACAGAATAATATAATAGTATTTCATACGTTCCAAGGTCGCTGTCATTTCGTGGATATATATATGTCATTTCGCATATAGGGTGACCAGATACAAATTTCAAAAGGCCTGACAAAATTCCTGATTTTGGGCCAAAATTCCTGACACGAGCCTTGAGCTCGGATTCGCGTTTTATTTAATACGTTGCAGTGGGGGGGGGGGGGGGGGGGGGGGGGGGGGGGGTTGAAAACTAACTCTCAATTGCTCAAAGGTTAACTGGGAGAAATCCCTAAAAGAGATATGTACGTATTTGCTGTGTTATATATCTCTCTATCTCTCGTTGTGTTTTCTTATGTTTATTTTACATTACCAAATTTAATTTACGATACCAAAGTGGCTTAACTGATGTAGATATCAAGATAAAGTTGAGAGCCTCCCCCCCTAAAAAATTACATCAAAAATCTTGGTGGCTCCACTTCTCAAAATCCATCCTTGGGTCCTAAGGAACAATCATGACGAGAGAAATCTCTTGTTCATGAAAAGCCGTATTTTTATGGCTACACCAGCAACGAAAAAGTTCTATGCTCGTAAAACTAAATTTTTACATAATATTTACTTAAATAAAAGTTTACAGTATATACAATTTTCTCTATTTGTCGAAAATTCCTGACATTTTCCTATTCCGGCCGCATTCCTGACATATGTCCAAAATTCCTGACATGTCAGGAAAATTCCTGACGTCTGGCCTATAACCGCGAACCACTTCGATCATCGAATCGTCTATTGGCATCACTCTCTTTCGTATATGCAAGAGCGATAGAGACGGGACCATCGTTTTGTCGATTTTCGAACTTCGCGGTAGGCCCTCTGCATGGTCACCCTATTCGCATACGACTATTTTGTCAATGTCACATCAGTGCGTCAATGTTAGTCAATAAAAAATGTCATAATAGGTTTTTCTAGTAGTATTTCGTATTATTTTATAATTTAATATGTTTTGAATAACAATTTATAATGTTGATATAATAAGTTGTGCATAATTCGTAGTTTGAATTGTTATTGGCAAATTTAAAATAATGGCAGCATATAGCCTAAGTGATAGGTTCCCACGAGATCCCACATACTACAAGTTTTACGACCCTGGTGCTTACCAACATGAAGAAATAAATAAAACAAAACCAGCTAAAGCCCCATTTCTTTCCAAGACGCCTCGTAATACCTCATGCTCTAGGCCAATATGGACACATGCTTTTTATGACACTGCTGTTTCATCTAACATTCCTAATTGTACTTCTATGATGTCGAAAATTCCTCGTTTTCCTTATGAGGCTTTAAGTAAAGAAGATATTGATGAAATTCTTTGCAAGTGTGGTTTCCCAACATGTTGTCAATGTCCTGTAGAAGGAGAAAGTCATCCAATACAAAATATCGTCTGTCAAGGTAAAGTGCCAAAACATATAATAAAAGGGGTAACACACCGAACGGGCGGTGGTCGCGGCCGCTCAGCTCCATCAGACGAATCTCCACCATTTTATGATGCAAGAGTCATTGAAGCAACAATGTTTTATCAAGGATGTAAATGGAGTAAGAGGTCTAGTGCTAGAGCAACAAAGCCTTTAGAGCCAAGCCCTGGACCAGCGGATTACATATTAGAGAATCAACCAAGTGAATCTGAAAAAAAAGCTGAAATGTGTAGATTCCAGAAACGTAAAGAATCAAAACAGTACAGATTTATAGAGATGGTTCAAATGAGAAACATTTTAGAAAATGCACCTGGACCGGCAACCTATTCTCCCATGTCCCCGAAAGGTGTAAATTTAGAAGAATTAGGGCCTAAAGCTGAGAGATTTCCCACATTAAAATATGATGTTCATCCCGGTCCAGCTGACCATAATATTAAAAGAGATTTCGATCTACCAGCAAAAGTGGTTACACCCTGTCATGCAGTTTTACCAGAACCGTCTTGTTTTGGAACAAAAGCTCAACGATTTAAGGCGCGCAAAGAAGAAGGTCCTAGTGCAGCTAGTTATTGTGCGACATATAAACATCACATTCAGATTTGTTCGAAAGCACCCTTTGGGTCAGAAACAGCAAGATTCAAGAGTATGAAATTAGAGGAAATAGAAGAAAATGATATCTCAGTTAGCGGTTATGAACAACAGCAGAATGAAAAATTGCACGATCCTTGCCCCAATCATACATGGGAATTTAAGTCAAAAACTGTGCGCATGAAACCACTCCTTAAATGTTGGAATGAGCCGAGCCCCGCAGATTTTCTTCCGGACCAAAAGACATCAAAAAAGCCGCAAAATTTGCAATATCTTGCACCATTTTGTTCATCGGATGGTCGTTTTACACCATGGTATAATTGGATTTCCGTATTTGGTAAATTAAGCACACCTGGACCTGGCTACTACAATGCAGAAAAAGCCCATTGCAATCCAGCAGTAAATACTGGTCCCCTGTATCGTGACCGACGTTTCCACTCACCTACATTTGAAACTCCAGCTCCAAACGCATATATAGTAGGAGGTGGTATTGAAAGTATTTTAAACACGTACAATCAAAAATTGAAAAGTAATGTCAAAGAAAAGGGTCAACTATTTTGTGATATAACCCCTGAAAGGAAAGTTTTAACATTAGAAGAAAAAGAAACATTGCTTCTCAATAAAAGTATTGCGTTGTGTGATGATATCATTAGCAATATATCTGAGACGCCAACGCAAGATAAAACATCTTCAACCATGACTGACAACGAAAAAAACAAGAAAAAACTATTACGATTCTTTTTATACAAACATCAAATGCCTATATGTAAATAAAAATATTATTAAAATCATTGACTTAAGCTGCGTCCACATTTGTATCTTTTTGCCGATCACGATCATGCGTATCGTATCGAGCTCCCGTATCCTAAGTATGGACGCTCACTTTGAGTATGCCGTATCACTAGCATAGTGGCGTGAAAAAAAAAAAAATGCGTCCATACCAGGGGGGTACAACTCAAAGTAAATCTGTCAAAAAATTTGAGTTTGACACGACGTATCCGATACGTTTGCATAAGTGCGAAAGAGAACTTGTCATGCGTTAAGAAGGGACAACATGATTCGTGACGTTACGTGACATTACAGAGGTCTCTCTGTTATACTATTATTTACTCTGTGTCCATACTAACCGTAGCGTATCAGCGTATCGTATCGTAACGCCGTATCATTAAGTATGGACGTTCACTTTGGCATACCGTATCACTAGCATCGTGTCGTAGCATCGTATCCTAACACCGTATCATTTTTCGTGATCGTTCGTCAGTACGGAGCTTTTAGTTCCTCCACCAGGCGATTTATTACCTCGCCCAACTCGTTCCGCCGTCTTTTTTAGGGTCACATCTAGCGGAATCGCAGCGGAATTAAGCCAATTCATAGACAAAATGCTTAAATTTGTCTATGGTAGCTTAAATTTGTCTATGGTAGCTTAAATTTGTCTATGGTAGCTTAAATTTGTCTATGGTAGTTTAATTTTGTCTATGGTAGCTTAAATTTGTCTATGGTAGCTTAAATTTGTCTATGGTAGCTGATATTTTTGTATGGAGGCCATAGACAATTTTCCGCTATCATAGACAAATTTAAGCTACCATAGACAAATTTAAGCATTTTGTCTATGGATTGACTTAATTCCGCTCTATTAACATAAAAACAATTTAATTATCCATTATAAACTCCAAATGTCCCTACGGAAAACAAGATGAGATCGGTCAGATCGGTCCTGTACACGTACAAACTTGTTAAGAGGCCTTAGTCCCGTGAACGTTCCTCAATTCCACGATTTACTCGATAGATGGCGTTAGCGCTCAGTACACGGCCGCTGGCAATAACAAGGACGATACGCACGCTTCAATAGTCTTGATCGTTTTCAACTTCAATTACAAGCAAAATTATTTTTACGCATAAGTTTTACAGACTTTTTATTTTCTTTTACATGGAAGAGAGAATTATACGCAACTAAAATCAATAGGCCTGTTAGAGGTACAGTCGCCATTAGATATATCGGAGCGACCAAGGTGGTCACAAATATCTGAACAACGCCTCTATTGCCCCAGGCGCGCACACAACACCGCGCCAACGCCACAATGCATGCATCGGAGCGACACACCGAGCCAGCGCGCCACGCGAGCACACCTCACCGCGGCCGGCGGCCGACTGAGAGCAGCCGCCCCCTCCCGCGTCCCCGCGCTCCGATCCGTATATAAAGGCTCGCGCGCCATACATCGGGGCAGTGCTTCTCACCGCCTTCAGCCGTGAGGATCGCTGCGCCCCGGTGTGCCGGCCTGTTTCTAGACGGGTTGTATGCACTCGGTTCCCCCGCTTACCTTCCCCCCTCGTTGCTACCCTGCGCCCCGCTGTGCTGGCCTGTTTATAGACGGGTTGTATGCACTCGGGATACGCACCCCTCGTCGCTACCCCGCGCCCCGTTGTGCCGGCCTGTTTACAGACGGGTTGTATGCACTCGGGATACGCACCCCTCATTCCCCTGGACCCGTCCTACTACCCCCTCCCCCCTTACGACCGTCGTAAGGGTTGAGGTTACCCGGACCACCCTGTTTGACATAAGCCGCGATCGAGAGTAGGGATCCGCGCCGTCCCGCCGCGACTATCCCGAGTCGCCCCGCGCCGTACCTAGCCTAGGATACCTTGATAAGTAGTTAAGGCCTGTTCAGAAATAAACTGGCATAAAAGCCCACCGATTTGTAAAGTGTGCCTGACCCGTGTTTCTATTTACCACCCTGCACCCCTCTCTCCTCTGAGCTAACTGAGAAACCCGAGGTCCCCCCAGGACTAAGGGAGTTGTATGAGGCTACGTACACCCCGGTGCACATAACCCCATCACATCTGGCGCCCAACGAAATAACTCACAGGAGTCTTAGCGGTATCCAGAACGGAACCGACGCTGGAGAGGGAACAGGAAATTAAAAAAAAAATTAAAGGCCAACCGCACTACAGAGAGACATATTCTCACCTATAACCACAAGAGATAAAGGCACGACTCCCCTCCTGCCCACATCACATCTGGCATTTTAGTCGTCCCTGAAAAGGGGGAATAGTCGCGCCCCACCCGCCCGAAAATACTGATTAACTCGCTGGAAAGCCCGACGCTCCATTCGAGCAGAAGAAAACTAAGGCCGATAGATCTTCACAAGCAAACCAATGCCAACAAGTTGGATATATCAACTGAAAAAACCAGAACTCGTGCAAGCAGCAAAGGAACGCAATATCCCGACAGAAGGTCTAACGGTGGAAGAAATCCGAAAAGGATTAGTAGAGATCATAAAAGAAGAAGACAACACAGCAATGGCAGAAAACAACCCAAATGTGTTACAAAGCTAATAAAGGAGTGGAACCTGTCATTCAAGACCACAGACAACGCCATTGAATTCATAGAAAGGCTGGAGGAACTCATCAAAGCGAGCAAGATTGAGAAGAAGGATATATTACCAGCATTACCGCGCATCTTACAAGGTAGGGCATTGCTCTGGTACAGGAATAATGTGGAATCATTGACTACGTGGGACCAATTCCTAAAGATATTTAAGTCGTACTTTTTCCCAACTAATTACGAAGAAGACCTGGTGGCCAGAATTGTCGCTAGAAAACAAAGAGTCCATGAGAAATTCACCGATTATGTCACGGACATTCAAACACTAATGCGAAGGTACGGAAATCAAAGCGAGTCGGAGAGGCTACACCGCATTCACGAGAATATGCTAAGGAGTTACAAGCTTTACATCAAAAAACAAGACTTTACCAGCCTACCAGAATTGTTGAAACTCGGAAAAGATTACGAAAACATATATAGTCCCACGTATAGGGAAACACAGTCATCGGAAGCAGAGACATACACCAACAGCTACAACGGTCAGACAACCGCAAGCAACGACGAGAATGCACAGGAGCATGCAAGTCAAGGCAAAGACACCAGAAGTCAGAGTAACCAACAGACAAGACGCAAAGAAAGTGACACGCCATGCCAAATAGTACACCCAAGGAAAACAACATGGGAAGGACACGAAACAGTAGGAGCAGCCGATAACCCACAGAGAGAAGATGACAACAGGATATATGCTGACATAAAAATCATGGGACGAGAATACCGAGGCCTCATAGACACAGGCGCAACAAATTCCTATATAAATCAACAAACATACAACGAGTGCAAGGAAACAGCATATCAAGAGAACACAAAAACGAGGCAAATAGTACTCGCAAACAGCACCAGAACTCAAGCTCATAGAAACCTGCTAGTCGACCTGGAAATCAAAGATATAAAAATGAAACACTGGCTAAGGGAAATGCCAACAGCAATCGACATCATAATAGGTATGGATGTACTCAAACGACTGGGGATGTCAATACACTGGCCAACAGGCGAGAATGAACCGCAGGAGGGCAAGGAGCAGCAATTAATCTACGAAAGAAGTGAAGCTAATTTAAAAAGTATTGAAGAAAAAACTAATACAGAAACAAAAATACTTGAGCCAAAAGAAAAAGGAGATGGTAAAAAAGATGATGAGATAAAAGTATATGTGTCTAATGACAGTGGTGGAATAGTAGAAATTAATGATCTACCTGTTATAAGTGATGCTAATATAAATACAGAAGATAATAAAGATGATGATTCTAGTGTATCGAACAGTGATCAAAAAGTGAATGAAAAATGTATAGTTGGTGATGAGACATCTCGGATTTCAAGTGAAGAAAACGCAGATAATGCTAGTAACAGTACAGAGATAATTGATACAATAGAAAAAATAGGTGACGTAAGTTATGAAAAAAGTGTTGACAAAGTGGGTGAAACAGATAAATGTGCAAATAATGAGAAAAGTGACGATAAAAGTAAAAGCTCGTCATGCGGACGAACAAAATCAGATAGTGAAATATCAGACAAAGAGAGTTTAGAAGTTGAAGACTTGGACATTCAACCAAAAATAGTTTGTATATCCGACAACAAAAACAACAAGAAGAAGAAGAAAAAGAAAAAGGACAAGAAATCTAAGAAAGAAAGAAAGAGATCGGATTCTCGTGGAAAAACTAATGGAAACTATTATAAAGAGGGAGAAGATAACTCGAAACAAAATCCTACCATTCCTACCACTGTGATAGAAACAATGGATGACGACGATGAAGACGAATATGAATATCTAGAAATTTCAGACGATTCATCAGGCGACGAGGTAGAAGGAGTATCCGTTTTATACAAAGAACCAGAAGATATAGAAGCATTTTACGCAAGAATGGATAAAATAGACTTACATAAAGACGAAACAACGATACCCATACCAAACGAAAACTTACCGACGGAAAACGATACTAGTGACCTTGGAAATGGATCATTGGAAGATAGATATCTATGAAGTAAGAAGGTTAAACGAGTGGTGACTAAATCGAAGATTCTAAATACTATTAGAAAGAAGAAAAAAGAGGTAAAGAAGAGGTTAGAAGAAGCTAAGAAGGTACAGCAGGCCGAGAAAAAAGTTGAAAAAGAAAAACCAGCTGATACACCAACAGTTGAAGACGGCACTTTTGAACACTATAAAAATGAAGTCGGCCCACAGCGACACCCGAACCCAGCCAGGAACCAGCAACACGGAAAAAACGCGCAGAGCCGGATGGAGAAGGAACCGCGGCCAGAAGCACGGCTTCGGCCGCATGCCACCGACACGCGCGCAATAAGCGCACACAGCAGCAGTACAGAAAAAAACAATGTATATATAGAAAAAAAAAATGTAAAAGAAAATAAGAGAAAAAATAATACAAAAAAAAATTATAACAAAAAAAAAAGATTATTAAAAAAAAAAGATACCAAAAAAAATTAAGAAAAAAGATATCAGAAAAAAAAATATATGGAAAAAGGGGGGTAGGGGGATAACAAAAAGGACAACATGTATTAATACGGTGATTTTTCCCCTACAGGTAAAAATCTCCAGACGGGTGACGGGAATGTGATGACGCGCCCCAGGCGCGCACACAACACCGCGCCAACGCCACAATGCATGCATCGGAGCGACACACCGAGCCAGCGCGCCACGCGAGCGCACCTCACCGCGGCCGGCGGCCGACTGAGAGCAGCCGCCCCCTCCCGCGTCCCCGCGCTCCGATCCGTATATAAAGGCTCGCGCGCCATACATCGGGGCAGTGCTTCTCACCGCCTTCAGCCGTGAGGATCGCTGCGCCCAAGTGTGCCGGCCTGTTTCTAGACGGGTTGTATGCACTCGGTTCCCCCGCTTACCTTCCCCCCTCGTTGCTACCCTGCGCCCCGCTGTGCCGGCCTGTTTATAGACGGGTTGTATGCACTCGGGATACGCACCCCTCGTCGCTACCCCGCGCCCCGTTGTGCCGGCCTGTTTACAGACGGGTTGTATGCACTCGGGATACGCACCCCTCATTCCCCTGGACCCGTCCTACTACCCCCTCCCCCCTTACGACCGTCGTAAGGGTTGAGGTTACCCGGACCACCCTGTTTGACATAAGCCGCGATCGAGAGTAGGGATCCGCGCCGTCCCGCCGCGACTATCCCGAGTCGCCCCGCGCCGTACCTAGCCTAGGATACCTAGATAAGTAGTTAAGGCCTGTTCAGAAATAAACTGGCATAAAAGCCCACCGATTTGTAAAGTGTACCTGACCCGTGTTTCTATTTACCACCCTGCACCCCTCTCTCCTCTGAGCTAACTGAGAAACCCGAGGTCCCCCCAGGACTAAGGGAGTTTTATGAGGCTACGTACACCCCGGTGCACGTAACCCCATCACAGTCAAGGCGATAAAGTGCATGTTCAGATATTTTTGAGTACCTTGGCCGCTCCGATATATTACAGTCGCCATCAGATAGATCGGAACGGTCAAGGTACAGTCGCCATCAAATATATCGGAGCGGCCAAGGTGGTCACAAATATCTGAACAACGCCTTTATTATCAAGGCGATAAGGTGCTTGTTCAGATATTTTTGAGTACCGTGGCCGCTCCGATATATTTGATGGCGACTGTACTCAAAAATATCTGAACCAACGCCTCTATTGTCAAGGCGATAAAGTGCACGTTCAGATATTTTTGAGTACCTTGGCTGCTCCGTACTGTCACCATCGTGTGCATGTACAGTCGCCATCAAATATATCGGAGCGGCCAGGGTACTCAAAAATATCTGAACGTGCACTTTATCGCCTTGACAATAGATGCGTTGTTCAGATATTTCTGACCACCTTGGTCGCTCCGATATATCTGATGGCGACTGTACTGTCACCATCAGATATGATTGAGCGGCCCGACCAGTCATGTGCATTTTATCTAAGTTCGCCATTATATCTGGAGTCGTTTATTTAAAATATATGGTGGAAAACTAGCGCACGGCCTGCCTTATGGTAAGAGGTGAGGGTACGGACTGGTAGTTGTTTTCGGCTAATTTGAAGGTGTGAATTTTAAAAATGATGTCTGTTTTAAAATCCAAGATGGCGGTGATACACTTTTTGTGAAAAATCGTCATGGTAGTCGTTTTCTGCTAATTGATGGGTGCAGATTTCGAAAATAATGTCTGTTTTCAAATCCAAGATGGCGGTCATACACTTTTTGTGAAAAATCGTCATGGTAGTCATTTTCTGCTAATTGATGGGTGCAGATTTCGAAAATAATGTCGGTTTTCAAATCCAAGATGGCGGTCATACACTTTTCGTGAAAAATCGTCATGGTAGTCATTTTCTGCTAATTGATGGATGCAGATTTCGAAAATAATGGCTGTTTTCAAATCCAAGATGGCGGTCATACACTTTTTGTGAAAAATCGTCATGGTACTAATTTTCTGCTAATTGATGGGTGCAGATTTCAAAAATAATGTCTGTTTTCAAATCCAAGATGGCGGTCATAGGTCATACACTTTTTGTGAAAAATCGTCATCGTAGTCATTTTCTGCTAATTGATGGGTACAGATTTCGAAAATAATGTCTGTTTTCAAATCCAAGATGGCGGTCATACACTTTTTGTGAAAAATTGTCATGGTAGTCATTTTCTGCTAATTGATGGGTGCAGATTTCAAAAATAATGTCTGTTTTCAAATCCAAGATGGCGGTCATACACTTTTTGTGAAAAATCGTCATGGTAGTCGTTTTCGGCTAATTCATGGGTGCAGATTTCAAAAATAATGTCTGTTTTCAAATCCAAGATGGCGGTCATACACTTTTTGTGAAAAATCGTCAGGGTAGTCATTTTCTGCTAATTGATGGGTGCAGATTTCAAAAATAATGTCTGTTTTCAAATACAAGATGGCGGTCATACACTTTTTGTGAAAAATCGCCATGGTAGTCATTTTCTGCTAATCTATGGGTGCAGATTTCAAAAATAATGTCTGTTTTCAAATCCAAGATGGCGGTTATACACTTTTTGTGAAAAATCGTCATGGTAGTCGTTTTCGGCTAATAAGGGGCTCTAGATTTCAAAAATTATGTCTGTTTCAAAATCAAAGATGGCAGTCATACACTTTTTGTGAAAAATCGGCATGGTAGTCATTTTCTGCTAATTGATGCGTGCAGATTTCAAAAATAATGTCTGTTTTCAAATCCAAGATGGCGGTCATACACTTTTTGTGAAAAATCGTCATGGTAGTCATTTTCTGATAAGATAAGATAAGATAAGATTTCTTTATTGTCATAACTGTGTACATTGAGATGTTTGAATATAATAAAGTCCAACAGCTTGCCCATTTCGGACGTACAATAATAAACTTAAAACTAGTCAATTACCTATACTAAAGCAATAACAACAATAGTATTTCAAAACAATTTAACCATTTGTACACATAAAATTCTCTAAATTCTCTGCTAATTGATGGGTGCAGATTTCGAAAATAATGTCTGTTTTCAAATCCAAGATGGCGGTCATACAGTTTTGGAAAAAATCATCATGGTAGTCATTTTCTGCTAATGGATGGGTGCAGATTTCGAAAATAATGTCGGTTTTCAAATCCAAGATGGCGGTCATACACTTTTTGTGAAAAATCGTCATGGTAGTCGTTTTCGGCTAATTAGGGGCTCTTTTCTGCTAAACGACGCCTTATACCGAAGACATTGCTAGTCACAAAAGGACCGACTAAGTGCTTCGTTAAAATAAGATCAGCTTAAGTAAGACTACCAGTATGAGCATGAATGCTACAAATATGAGATCAAGTTGTAGATACATTTTACACGTTACACAAATAGATACTACAACCAAATAGTAAAAAGAAAAACCTAAGTGTGAGTAGGATACATAATACAGGGTTCCGTACCCTCAATGTGAAATAATGTGGACGGATGAACGGATATACAGATGAATGGACGGATGGACACATAGACATAATTTTGACTATACACACGTAGGTATTTCTAGTGACCAAACCCTGACTCCATCATGAGACCCTGGACCCGATCTCAAGCGAAAGTGCTCGTCAAGCTAAGGCTAATGAGCCCAAACACGATGGAGTTGTGATGAGTAGATAGGCAGTTCTAGTGACCAACTCCTGACTCCATCATGAGACCCTGGACCTCATCTCAAGCGGAAGTACTCGTCAAGCTAAGTCTAATGAGCCCAAACACGATGGAGTTGTGATGAGTAGATAGGCAGTTCTAGTGACCAACTCCTGACTCCATCATGAGACCCTGGACCTCATCTCAAGCGAAAGTGCTCGTCAAGCTAAGGCTGATGAGCCCAAACACGATGGAGTTGTGATGGGTATTTAGGCAGTTCTGGTGACCAACTCCTGACTCCATCATGAGACCTTGGACTTCATCTCAAGCGGAAGTGCTCGTCAAGCTAAGTCTAACGAGCCCAAACACGATGGAGTTGTGATGAGTAGATAGGCAGTTCCGGTAACCAACTCCTGACTCCATCATGAGACCTTGGACCTTATCTCAAGTGGGAGTGCTCGTCAAGCTAAGTCTAACGAGCCCAAACACGATGGAGTTGTGATGAGTAGATAGGCAGTTCCGGTGACCAACTCCTGACTCCATCATGAGACCCTGGACCTCATCGCAAGTGGGAGTGCTCGTCAAGCTAAGTCTAACGAGCCCAAACACGATGGAGTTGTGATGAGTAGATAGGCAGTTCCGGTAACCAACTCCTGACTCCATCATGAGAACTTGGACCTTATCTCAAGTGGGAGTGCTCGTCAAGCTAAGTCTAACGAGCCCAAACACGATGGAGTTGTGATGAGTAGATAGGCAGTTCCGGTAACCAACTCCTGACTCCATCATGAGACCTTGGACCTTATGTCAAGTGGGACTGCTCCTCAAGCTAAGTCTAACGAGCCCAAACACGATGGAGTTGTGATGAGTAGATAGGCAGTTCCGGTGACCAACACATGACTCCATCATGAGACCCTGGACCTCATCTTACGTGATGCTGCTTATCAAGCTAAGTCTAATAACCTCAAACACGGTTGAGTTATGCCTAGTAGATAAGGATTTCCGGTAACCAACTTCTATCATCAGACCCTGGACTACATCAGGGCTCAAAGTAATAATAAGAAAGTAAACTAAACATAATCAGTCATTAACTAAACCTTAATAAATAAAGTAATAATAAAATAAAGAAAGTAAGGATCTTGGTAATTCATTCGCAGTGCTGCATACTTCTCTCAACTATAGGGCAATGGAAACAGGTTACTACGTGTTGCCAATACCATAGAAGGTTACCCGATTTAGGTGACCTCTGGGTGTAGCTATGTGGCAAACTTACGTAATGCGCGCGGGACGATTTAACACAGGTCCGTCGTCTACGAGCTCTCGTTCCATACTAAGCCAGAGACGGCGGCGCGGTGTGTTTTGTCAAGTTTTGAGGGGATTTAGAGTCATCTTTAAAAAATTCTACCATAAGTAAATTTAGAGTTACAGTAATGATTTTTTTTTCATGGTAGATGCATAGTTGAACTTTGCTATGTTTATATTTTTAGGGCAGAATAATAATAGGACTTCCGTGAAAAAAAATTTATGTAACCCTGTTTTGATCAAAAATTTACAAGTATTCAGAAGGTATTTTCTCTATTATCCAAGATGAAATTTTTATATTTTTTGCCGTGGCCGTCTTAAAAATTTTGTGCTGAATGAAATTGTATTCAAATTTTATAAGAAATGTTCTCTATGTTTGAGTTATCCTAAAACAAAACGACATGTATATCTGCAAATTCCGGAAAGGCCTTCCAAGAGAAGCCATGTTTTTCATAATTCTTGCTCAAAAATGTTATTTTTTTCCCATGGCCGTCTAGATAAAGGTACGGACTATCATATACATAAAAAATTAAGTTAAAAGCACTAAGTATTTTTGCGATATCCTCAAAAGAAAATTGAGGTTTTCACAAAATATGCGCGTTTAGGGAATAAGGCCTCTTAATAGCGTATCCGTATCCCCGTATGATCGCCGTATTGATCGGCGAAAATCCAACTCAGATGGATCGCGGCGTATCGCGTATCAGATCATGTCCGCGTATCAAGATACAGTGTCAATCAACGCGTCGCGCAAAAACACGTCCATACTTACCGATCATGATACGCGTCGGAGATACGCGACGGAGATACGATACGGCATAAAGATACAAGTGTGGACGCAGCTTTAGACATTTTTGACACAAAAATCGCGTGCGATTTCGAGACGTTGCCGTCTAGGTAGGGGCAACGAAATCAATCGATGGATCAAAAACCGCAATGTATTAAATATCGTAGGTGACCAGTCGCTTACGTTTGTAGAGGCCTTAACTAACTAAGGCTCAAAACACACCTTTCGGAATTTTGGCAGTAATGTATGGAGGTTTGTCGATGGTAGCTTAAATTTGTCTATGGCCTCCACACATTACTTAAAGCGGTATTAGACATTGCAACCTGCAGGGCCCAATCTGACAGGTTGGAAGGTGTAATTAAAAGTAGGGCCCGTAGGCACAGAGTAAATAATAGTATAACAGAGAGACCTCTGTAATGTAACGTAACGTCACGAATCATGTTGTCCCTTCTTAACGCATGACAAGTTCTTTTTCGCACTTATGCAAACGTATCGGATACGTCGTGTCAAACTCAAATTTTTTGACAGATTTACTTTGAGTTGTACCCCCCTGCCGTAGGGAGCTGAAGCACAGAGTAAATAATAGTATAATACAGAGAGCCCTCTTAAACCAAGCAGAGCAGCCATTGACAGGCGTTCCCCTCTGCCGAATGTGTGTGCCGTCAGCTCATACAATGAGTGTGACCAGTGGTCATACTCATTGTATGAGCTGACGTTTATTTGACGTGGCTATTTTGACGTTTCTCATACATTTGACGCTCCCCTCCCCCGCAAAAAACGGCAGACTTTTTCCGATAGAAATGAGAGCGCGTCTCGCATCCGGTTGGTTTAATAATCAAAGGTTTTACTGCCTCGATTCCGCTTTGGGTGTGTTTTGAGCAGGGGGGTAACATTACGCACACATATACCCTGATGAAAGAGATGTGCGCATACACAATCGTACGCGTGCAAATGAGATGCAATGACACATTTTCCCTCCCTCATCGCGTATACGGAAATTGTTGTTTGTCACCCTTTGTTTGTCACACTTCTGTCATCGTCACCATGGCAACAGAGATATTTTAGGGTAGCCAGTGACTTAAAAATCAATTTCCCATAAAGCTGGGTAAATATTGACTTACGTAATATGGAAAGTTATGTTTCAAGAGAGGAAAAAATATTACTTCATGAAGATTTTGACAATACGTTCAACAGATATGGCGTTTTATACTAAAATAGCTATTGAATTAGGCAATCTGGGTAGTAAATTAGATATTAATCTTGATTTTAATAAAAATGACATTTGGATTGCGCGGATTAAGATAGATTGTTGTAAATATAGAGCTCATGTTATAATTTGGAGATTTTTTCAAATATGAAAACTACAGTTATGATAAAACAATGGGGAAATTTCTATACATGTGGTAACTCTAACCCTATCTGTCAAAATATATCTGTCCCTTACCGGGTATACGCTGACCCTCTGTCTATTCTATAGTAGGTCTATGGTTTTGAGCCTGACACTTTCACTACAAGTTGCCCCTACCGACCCTACGTCACCTACAAATCGTCCCTACCGGCCAGTGTTGCCAGATCTACGGAAAAATCCGTAGACCTACTGATTTTGGCTTTGTGTCCCAGACCTACAGAAATGTTTGGTGAATATACGGAATTTCAGAGTAATCTTATTTATTACAAAAAAATATATACCTACACGGTGACCGTGAGCATCTGATGAGGATTACTAAATGTTATATGAATTTAGGTCGATTTCGCGAAAAAAAATAGTTTTGTTGCTTTTTTCGATTTGTTGAATGCTTTTGAACATAAAAAGGTATGTCATTGTTAAAACTGGGTGTACCTCGGAATTCCTAATAACGTTTGTCCTAAAATCACTTGCCCTAACCGTTTTGTCCTAATTGTCATTTGCCCTAATGATCAATTACCCTAACAGTCACTTGTCATAATGTAATGAATGTCCTAATGCTCATTTGTCCTAAAATTGTTTACCATAATGTTCAAAAATCCTAATTTTATTTGCCATAACATTTGAAACCCCTAATGACATTTGTCCTAAAATTACTTACCCTAACCGTTTTGTCCTAATTGTCATTTGCCCTAATGATCAATTATCCTAACAATTACTTGTCATAATGTAATGTTTGCCCTAAAGCTCATTTGCCCTAAAAATTCTTACCATAATGTTCGAATATCCTAATTTTATTTGCCATAACGGCGTATGTTAGGGTTATTTTTTTATGACCCTAAAAACGAAACTGCTCCCAGAGATAGGTAGGTTAGGGTTATTTTTTTTTTGATGACCCTAAAAACGAAACTGCTCCCTGAGATAGGTAGGTTAGGGTTATTTTTTTTTGATGACCCTAAAAACGAAACTGCTCCCAGAGATAGGTAAGTTAGGGTAATTTTTTTTTGATGACCCCAAAAACGAAACTGCTCCCAGAGATAGGTAGGTTAGGGTTATTTTTTTTGATGACCCTAAAATCGAAACTTATCCCAGAGATAGGTAGGTTAGGGTTATTTTTTTTGATGACCCTAAAACAAAACTGCTCCCAGAGATAGGTTGGTTAGGGTTATTTTTATGACCCTAAAAACATATGAGCATTAGGGCAAGTGACAATTAGGAAAAATTACCAGTAGGACATTTAATATTAGGGTATGAAATAATAGGAAAAATAATATTAGTTCATTTGAAATTAGGTGTTTTGATCATTAGGACAAATAACTTTTAGGTCAAATAATAATTATGACAAATTAATATTATGGAAAAAAAAGTTAGGGCAACTGATGAATAGGTCAAATGATATTAGGTAATAACATATTAGGGAAAATAAAATTCATCGATACGGTGATAGGGCAACTGCAATTAGGACAAATGAGCATTAGGGCAAATGATCATTAGGACAAATAGCATTAGGGAATACAAAAATAGGACAAAAAACTTTAGGGATTCAGATATAGATCCGTTAAAACTATCCATTAAAATAAATAGGTACATTTATTTTCATAAAAATGGTTTACGCAAAGTATTCCTTGGCATTTTGATATCTGTCAAGTCAGGGATGTCTAGACTAGACCCCATAAAGAATGACTTTAAAAAAAGTGGTTTGCACTGACTTTAATTCTATTTCTGTCATGCGGCATGACTCATGCCAGCGTCACTATCAAAAAACCAACTGGCTTTGGCCGTAGTAGCCGCGATAATTAAAAGAAAGAAAAAGACCTGGGTCATGCCGCATTATCCCATGAATAAGGCATATCTATTATAGAAGATAGGACTTCTTTTCGACGCGCGGCAAATTTCAAAAGTTCCCTAATGACCCTAACCTCCCTACATGCTATTTCACTTCACAATCGGCAGTGCGTGTAGGGAGGTTGGGTGTCGGGGCACTGCCGACCGCCCTAGATCGGGACTCCTACTCACAACTTGCTATAGGTGCTCTTATACGGGCGATAGAAATTGCCGAATTGCCGCAATTTTGACGTCACGGCCATATCGAGCAATATCAAGCAATTCGAAATATTGCTCAATATGGGGCAATTATTGCTCCAGTATGGCGCCATTCTGGCTCCATTCGAATTGCCCCATATAGCAGCAACTCGGGAAACTAGGCAATACGTTCATACACGAGAAATACAGTGGAGCAATACGACCGCGCCGTTTCCCCTCCCCTTGCACTGTACCAACTGGTCGCTTCACCCACGCCCAACCGGCGATCGCGCCGTTTCCCCTCCCCCTACGCCCGGACCGCGCTCGCCCTACTAGAAAAAGAATGGGACATGCATATATGTGCGTACGGGATAGAAATACAAATTGCCTTGAATTTTCCAATCGTCTGGATATACCGGCAATTGTAGTCGGCAATATAGAGCAACACGGAAATGAATGGAGCAATACGGGAAATGATTGCCGAAATAATTGCCGCAATATCTAGAAATTGCCTCGTATTGCTCAATTAATTGCTCCATATTGCTCCACTACTTTCGGCAACGTATCGCCGGGCAATAATTGCCCGAAAAATCGCCCGTGTAAGAGCACCTTATTACACCTACCAACCTGACAGGTTGGCCCTGCAGGTTGCAATGTGTAATACTGCTTTAAGGGTCACCACATACCTAGCGGTTTTCCTCGCGGAATTACCGGAAATAGCGGAAATTCATAGACAAAATGCTTAATTTGTCTATGGTAGCGGAAATTTGTCTATGGCTTCCACAAAAAATCTGCTACCATAGACAAATTTCCCCTACCATAGACAAATTTCCGCTACTTCCGGTAATTCCGCTAGGAAAACCGCTAGGTGTGTGGCGACCCTTACTCAAGAGATATTCTCTTTGCTCAAGAGAACTCAATGAATGTTTATTGTTTAGTTTCGTTTAGAGGTTAGAATTCTGTAAAAATACCTAAATACCAAAAAGTTGATTTTATTTATCCGTTTAATAAAACTAATAAAGAAATGTCTAGACTTGGGGCTTTACACTTGACTAAACCCACGGGCTCAAAGCATACTGCAACAGTAATTTTTTTTCATGGATCTGGTAAGAATTTTTTTGTTGGTGTTGGTGACTGATGATGTAAATTACATTTTATTGTTGCTCTATAATACTTTTGACCTTTGACGTTACTTCCATAGAAGGAGGTCCGTTTGTCTATTTTTATACTCGTCGACTGTAATACTTGAATTGAGATTGTGTAGACGGAACTACTAGCGAATACTTTTCGATAGAGCTTTTATGATCAATTGGTCACATATTGTGGCATCGCCAGCGATTGTAGCACTGTTGCCGGAGCCCGCCCTGCGCCGCCGGGTGGGACCAGCACAATCCGCCGGGAGATTAAAGTTCCTAAATTGTACAGAGGCATCAGGTCTTTCGTCAAACTGAATTCTTGTAGAAAAAATATTCTATACAATACCTAGTGACATAATCAAGCTTTTGAATCTCGCACCTTATTTAGGCCATTCATCAAGCTTCTTGGCCTAAACACTCAACTGAAAAGCTCTTAATTATGTCATGATTGTATAAAATACTATTGTGCCTAATCGACCTTCGAAAGGTTTAACTAGCTTGTCCTGTAGATAAACTTATAATATCCAACTTCAAATGTAAATATGAGTTTAGGTATTAAATATTTTGATATACCTACTTATGATATGCTGGTAACAGTATTATGCTGCCATCCAGCTGCTCAGATAATGGAGTCTGAAGCTCTTCATAATAGCCTGTATAAAACAACTCACTCTCATTAACTCTTTGACCGCCAAGCATCAGACAGAAAAATCGTTCCCTCAGCACCAGAATACAGAAACTCACTTATATTTTGAATGTGATATAATGCACTAGCGCTGAAGACACAACTGTCAGTGCGCATAGTTTAATGTCTTTCGTGGTCAAAGGGTTAAGGTGTGGTGACCCTTGGCTGTAATTGTCTCACAGCATAGTAGATTGGCGTGTCTACACAAAGTAATTAGACTGGTAAGGAAATAGCTGCGCGAAGCAAACAACCCATTCTTGCATGGTAGCATGCTCATGCAAATTTTGTAGTCAACATGTTTGCCCTGTGAGAAAATATGCTCAGCAAAATGGCGTCTTTCACATATTTTTATTGCCATGGCTTATGTTTTGTTTATTTTGTTTTATTCGTGTAATTGGGGTCTCTAGCATCCTATACTATTTGTTAACTGCAAATAACGATATTAATTTGCGACACTATTTCTACTATTACTATCATTTGTTCTATTTCGCTCGGGACAAAATAACCATGCGCACCAAATAACATGTCTAGACCTACTTGCTTCGTGCCGCATTATCCTCATGGGTCTGCTCGCTCTGTGGAGACCCACCTGATGACTGTTGAAAAAGTAAGTCAGTTTAAGACAATTTTTTATGAAAAAAAAAACTTTTTTAAGAGTCGCCAGGACGCTCGCATTCCCATACAAACGTAGTCTTGGTCTCATTTTAAAACGACATGCTTTAGAACCACGAAATTTGGCATGGGCATTCTAGCAGTACAGATCTATGTCGGTAATTCGTTTTCGTTGCTAAAAATTGTAATACAAAGAAAATACAGCTAGATACAGATTTACATACAAAACTTATTTTTGCTATGTTTTCTTTGTGTTACAATTTTTAGCAACGAAAACGAATTACCGACATAGATCTGTACTGCTAGAATGCCCATGCCAAATTTCGTGGTTGTGTTGTAAAGCATGTCGTTTTAAATTGAGAGCTGAACTACGTTTGTATGGGGACGCGAGTTCACACGAGCGTCATGGCGACTCTTAAGCTAATTTCATCAAAATTGGATATGCAAAGTCATTAGAATCAAGGTTTACTTTATAGGAGATACAGGTGGAAACATGAAGGAGTGGGTCAATATAATGGCAAAAAACTTCACATTTCCACACATCAAGGTTATGTTCCCCACTGCTCCCTTGCAACCCTACACTCCTAATGGCGGTGCAATGAGTAATGTTTGGTTTGACCGTGCCGATATATCAATCAATGCCCCTGAAAAACTGGAATCAGTATCTAGAATAGAGGTGGAAGTCAAAAATCTCATTCAGAGTGAAAATAAATTGGGTATACCTAGCAACAGAATAATTATTGGTATGTAATTATCTTATCATACTAGAATTACATTCATGTTTAGTATTATGTTATAGCATTGGCAGGAGACTGTTAAAATGTTTTTCTAGTTAGTATACTGTATAAGCCTATTTTTAGATGTAAGTATAAATAATTCAGAGGATAATCACGTTAGAACATTACAAAGTCTATCTATACCTCTTACCATCACTACATCACAGACGCCACTTTCATTCTAAATTAACTAAATTAGGGGATGTGGCTTAGTGGATTCTGCACAATCTGCAGCTCTGTGAATCTAAACCTGGCCCACACTGAGCAAGGTGGCTACATCTACTAATTTAGTCACATGCGAATAATGCATTTATTTCATATAAACGTTAATACCAAACATTGTCATAATAAAAAAAAACAATTAATGTCAACTTTAAAACTAACTAAATAAACTACTTACTAATACTTTAACTACACTCCACTCCGACCCCCACCCAGTCCAAACGACCCAATGATGCTAGCAGCGTTGCCGCGCTAGATGGCAGGCGATATTTGTTGGACTATACAGGTAGGAGCCGGAACGGGGATCACCCCCCCGGTTACGCAACCGCCGCCCCAGGTGCTTTATCAGGTCCCTAGCCTCTGAACACCATGGCCCCGCCGTTTCTACGGCCACCGGAACAAAATCGTATATCGGTTCCAGGTTGGCGTACTTAGCATGTTTTAGCCTGGCGGCATTCTCGGCGGCCAAGCCTGCTGTCCTGCTGGTGTGCGAGATGAGAGGGCGCAAACGTACTCACGCAGGTTGCGTCCCAAGGCAGGCAGCGGCCTAATTTACTTAATATTACTTACCCCAAAATTTTAAGTTAGAGGACAGAGTGGTGTCTGTGCCGTAGCATAGAGTAACTTATATAATAGAGCAGTACAGTCTAAGAACTTTTTGAAGCTCATGTCTCAAAGCGCCATCTGTCTATATTATCTATAGTCTCTGGCCGTAGTGATGGCTATGCCTTGTTTTTTTCTACTACAAGGATAGTGAAATACATTTGAAGGTGTGTGTAAAAATTTTTTCTAGTAAAATTTTATTTTGTAGGTGGATTTTCAATGGGTGGCTCACTGTCCTTCCACACTGCCTATAGGTGGGACAGGAACATCGCAGGAGCCTTTGTGTTTAGCTCTTTCCTAAATAACGGATCAGTTGTCTACCAAGAGCTGAAAAATGCATCCAACACTTCAAGTGAGTACCTACTTTTTGTATCAGACCAATTTGATTCAAAATTCTGACTTACACGCTATTATGTTAGTATCTTAGTACTTACATATAGTTATTTGTTATACAAGTGGTGAAAGTTGTATTTTACGTGCGAGTGTTATTTGAAACACGAGCTAGCGAAAGGATTCTATTATTGACCACGAGCGAAGCGAGTGGTTCAAAAATAGAATCCTGAGCGTAGCGAGTGCTTTAATACACGAGACGTAAAATAACTTTCACCCGTGTATAACACAAAACTTTTCACCTCACTACAGCGAGGAAAATAAGAAAAAGGATGCATTTTGCTCGGTTTCCCGTAATTCCTCAGGTGTTTAATACTTCTTCATCACTCGAATCACTAATTTTTAACAAAACAACCTAGAGAAACATGCGAATATTTAACGTTGATATGATGGATGATTTGGATGAATTGAAATGAAAAGTTTTGACGTAAAAGGTTTTATTAAATGTCAGATGCGTTTTGTTCGTACGTAGACTTATTCGGCTGTCAGAACAATTTATCCGTTTTTACAAAAAGAATGAAGATTAATGTTGAATGCTGATATTTATGAATTAAAATAAAGTTGTAAGACTGTATTAAGTGTTTTTACTCGATGCAATTCATTAATTGCGATGTTAAAAATTCTGCACTTTTAACGTTTTACGTTTTGTTAGCTGTCAAATGTCACTTAAGCCACTTGTCACTTATGTCAAAACTCTTTCACCACATGTGGATAAAAAGCGATTTTCACAATAGATATTAAACAAACAAAAAGGGCTTTCCGAGCTAGTGAGGTGAAAAATCTTTTGTTTATTAACCGACTTCAAAATAATTTTAAACAAAAAAAACCGACTTCACTTAGGATCCGCTATTCCAAGAGGAAGTGGCCGAGTTGCTGTAAAAAATAGTGAGATCACTATACGTGTGCCTCTAATAGCTGAAGAGTTCCCTCGATTTCTCCAGGATCCCATCATCAGACCCCGACTTGGTGACAATGGGACCATCTAGGGGTTATACCCGTTCGATTAAAAAAATAATTTTGAAAATCGGTTCACGATTCACGGAGATATCGAGTAACATACATACAAAAAAATAATAATGATAAAAAAATTCAATCGATTTTTTTTAATCGAACGGGTATACTCGTAACCCCTAGATGGTCCCATTGTCACCAAGTCGGGATCTGATGATGGGATGCTGGAGAATTTGAGGCAAATCTTCAACTATTATAGGCACACCTATAGTGATTTCACTATTTTTTACAGCAACTCGGCCACTTCCTCTTGGAATAGCGGATCCTAAGTGAAGTCGGTTCTTTTTTTGTTTAAAATTATTTTTTAGCCCTACCTATCAACACATGTTGCTAGTGCCACGATAATCAAAGCGTTCATTTAACGTCCAGTCTGTTGCTACTGCCGCGTACGCGTGTCAGTAGAGTAGAGACGCATCTGGACCTCGCAGCACTCACTGGATTTTTTTCATTATCTGCTTTCTCACTACTACAACCCTAGAAAAGAAATGCCTATCTATATCCAGTGACATGTAGCTATACGATAAAAAATGCGTAAATAAATGTTGCTCACAGACTGCACGCACATCGTGTTATAAGTTTGGCATGCTTGGCACCTCAAAATGCTGAAATGATTAGAACCTCATGCATTAGAATAGAATAGAATAGAAATAGTTTATTCGTAAACACGTACACATAACAGAAATAAAAGGAAAGAAGACATAAAACAAGAAAGTGCCACGAAATGGTCTCATCTCAGCATGATGCTGGCGGTTGTCAGCGCTGATCTTCCGAAGAGACCATCAGGTGAAAACAATTCACGAAAGGTAACACAAAAAAAGAAAAAAGATATATATAAAACTAAAAACAAACAAAGAGTATTAGAAGGAACACAAATATTATAGATCTACATGAACATGATCTACATGAATGACACTCTTAATCCCTTGATCGCCAAGCTTCGGACGGAAAAATCGTGCCCTCGTGATAGTAGGTACGTGCTGGCGCTGAGGTCACTACTTTCCGTGCGTGTGATTTGACGTCTTTGGCGGTCAAAGAGTTGAATAATTAATTAATCAAATATGTGACTAGAATAACTTTATCCGCACATTGGTAGCATTCACGCTTATTCGGCAGTCTTGTTAACGCTAGTCTTGTTTTAACGCCGCGGTCGGTCGGTCTTGTGACTAGCATTTCCTCACTCCTCAGAACGAACCGCTCTACATATTCCGCAAAAGGGGTCGTTTTCGTGGAGACTTATGGTCCTCCATTGTAACCCCGAACCACATCGACCGCGTGTGCGTAGACCTGTGCACGTCACGCTGCGTTGTAAAATAAGAATTCTCATAAGAGTATGTCACGCTGCTTGCGTGACGGCGCATGACGTGTGCATGCGCGTGCGGTGTGACATAGATTTCTTATGAGACTTTATTTCACAACGCAGCGGGACGGCCTTTACTGTTCTCCTATTTGCGTGCTGACTGTGATTATCTGTATTATATGTGTTCAATGGTTAGGTTAGTAAATTTTCATTGAGTTAGGGTCGGTTGCACCAAACCGTCTGTTAAAGTCAACGTAATCGTTAAAAAAATCTTGTATGAAAGTTTGACAGTTTTCTATGGGATGACAGCTCCGGCGCCATATTTAACGTTGGTGAGTCTGTTAATTGTTCGTGGTGCAACCCGCCCTTAGAATATTATATTTTACTTATTACTTATTAAATGACGTAGCTTCAAACTTCCTAGTTATAGGAAATAAAAATAACAACTTGTTAACTTTAAATTCCAGTACCACCTCTGCTTCAATGCCATGGTGACAACGATGACTTGGTTCCACTGGAGTGGGGACAAGCTACGTTCAATGAATTAAAAACACTTGGAGTTCCGATTCAGTTTCATATTTTGGAGAGGCTGGGCCACCAAATAAACAAGCGGGGGCTTCATCTCATAAAGGACTTTATTGAGAAACATCTGCCTGATGTGTGATAGTGATAAATTGATAATGATAAGTATGATAACACAGAAACGTATACATTTTGTTTTGTATGTACATATTTACATAAAATCAATTCGATGGCAAGACTAAAAAAAAAATGACTATAGTGAATTTTAAGTGAGCGTAGGTACTAACTAGAATATTAGAAATTAAAATATTATCAAATACCTACGCTGTTTGCTTTTTCAATTTTCATAAAACTGTATGACCAAAGAAATAGACAAGGTTAAGAAAGTTAGAAATCTTTTTTCTCTTCTTGAAGACAATGATTGTGCCACTAATATCAGTGTCTTCGAAAATGTTAATTATCCCTTTATATGTCATTGTTTATATGACAGAATGAGATTGCAATATAATTAGTTGCCTCTAACTAACCTAACATATAGTGCTAGCGGTACACGCCGAAATTCAGTATAATGCTGCAAATGGTGTTAAAAGCATAAAAATCGGACCGATTGATCTTTAGGCCAAATGAATCGATTCGGCCCGTAGCAGTAAAAAAAAAAACAGAGTGCAGTTATGACGTCATCTTTTTTTTGTATGGAATAAAAAAATTTTTTGTTCTGAAACCTATCGTGTGTGGTATCAAATGAAAGGGCTTTCTGAGCTAATTCCAAAAATATGTCACATCATTACATTTCAGTCACATGTTTGAAATAAACATAAAAAACATTTTCAAAACATACCAAGTTTGGGCTCCTCGAGATACGACACCAAGAAATATTTTTTTGTAAAATATATCTCAAATGATACCTAATATCCTCATATCTAACCCCAAGAATGCAATTTTGAAAATAATTACATTTACTATTTTTTTCTGATTTTTAATGTTTACAAAGTGCGTCGTATTACTCAATACGAGTACCGTAATATCCTCCAACTTTGCCCCCAGGCGAAACTTTGCCCAACATTTTGAACAAATTCATTAATTTACGTAATTTTATAGTATGTATGTATGTATGTACTTTATAGCACATAAACAAGTTTAACAATATTACAACAGTAAAATAAAAAATAAAAAAGATATGCACAAAGGCGAGCTTATCCCTAAAAGGGATCTCTTCCAGCCAACCCATAGTATAGTATTCTGGTGCGGGCAAGTGTTGATGTGAATCTCACAAAATGGGAAAGCATAGTGAGTAAAACCCATACTTATACTTATACCTGTATATAATAAGGCAATGGGAAAAGCCAGTGAAACCTTATTGTAGAGGGTGCTCTTTTAGATTCCATACAATGAGGAAAAGAAACAAAAGATGAATGGTCCTTAACAATGTACGGGAACTATGTACAGTTAAAAGGCTTTTCTTATGCAATTTTTTCCCTATAGCTTTTTGCTTCAGCATTTTCATTTTAGAGTATTGTGACAGTTGCCATTACTCTAGATTGTTTATATCGTAATTCGATTTCAAAAGGATAATGAATGAAGAAGTCTTGATGTGGGCAATGTTACGTTGTAATGTAATAACTAGTGATGGCCAACTTTGCCCAAGACAAAAAAAAATCTTAGGGCTATCAGCTTTTTGTATTAAACACTCGGCACGAAAAAAGGTGATTATTGTTTTTGAAATATATATATGACGTTTTGGAACTGTTTCTTTATTTTTTTAATGTAATTGTTAATGTGAAACCATAGTATTCAATATATACCTACATAATTTTCTTTGGTCTGCCGATTTATTTGTAAACATTACTAAGATAGGTTCGTTATGATTTGTTTCTATTATAAATAATGAAATATAACTAATTTAATTATGTTTTGTTTAATATACATACTAATGCCTGAAAAATAAAAACATGACTAAATTAAAAAAAATTAAGTCAAATGAGACAACCCTTGTACTTTGGAATGCTTGTATGCACCTTGTACCGTAAAGATCAAAAACGCGTACCTATCATTGCCCACCTAATTTGTACAAAAGTTCACGTACTTATCGCTGAACTATTTAAAGGGAATGATAGGATTACCCTAGAGACTTGCTGTAATTCTTGTTTCAATACTATAATCGCATTATTTAAGCGCAAATCGACTTGAGCAATGTTGGGTAAAACTCGATATTACTTTACCCACCCTCAAGTTCGCAAAAAATGGGATAAACTTAATTCGCTTTAAGTAAGAAAAATCCTGATATGTGCAACCCGGGTTCCTCGAGCTCACCTATCACGTTATATCAAAAGAACATGTAAACAGAGTTTCATTACTCCGAGAATTATTAGATCCCACATTCGTAATAATGAAAAATTAAAAAAAAATACTTAGTGAAATTATTTTCAAAATTGCTTTCTTGGGGTTTAAAATGAGGATATCAGGTATCATTTAAGGTATATTTTACAAAAAAATATTCAACCGTATCGTATTTGTAGGAGCCCAAACTTGGTATGTTTTGAAAATTATTTTTATTTTCATTTGAAACAAGTGACATAAATATAATGATATGATATATTTTTAGAATAGGCTCAAAAAGCCCTTTCATTTGATACCACACACGATAGGTTTCTGAACAAAATTTATTTTTTTTCCATACAAAAAAAAGATGACGTCATAACTGCACTCTGTTTTTTTTTTTTTTTACTGCTTCGGGCCAAATCGATTAATTTGGCCTAAAGATCAATCGTTCCAATTTTCATGCTTTTAACACCGTTTGCAGCATGTTTAAGGCGTACCGCTAGGACTAATATGTATAGCTGCGTCTTCATGATGGCTCATGGTGTAGGGAGCCTAGCTTAGATCATCCGCGCACGCTTGCGCCCAAGAAGGAAGAACAAAGGTAACGGTGCAACGCGACTCGCTACAGTTGCAGTCTCTCGATGACGCGAAGTCATATAGGCAGCTCAATTGACGTTTATCTAAGTCCTTGCGACATGATCTGCGTCTCTTTAATACTAACCGTATTAAAAAGACTATTGAGCGTAACCAGGGCTCCAAAGTGTTCGCAAAGGATAAGTCTTCAGCAACAGCACCAGATTAATATTGGACCACCTTGGATATAGATCCATGAGATAATATAGATAGGGGGAGTCCGGGAGAGATGAACCCCATTTTAATTAAAGATGCCTAAAATTTTATATATTAGTCGTACCATCTTGTAATTGCGCTCATGTGTGTAAAATTTAGTTAGGTATCACTTGGTATTGTTAGACACATATTTTTGAATTATCATTATTTTTAAACTGACAAATGATCATATTTATAAGTTTTATAATACGACGACGTGCGTAGCGGTGCGTGACTTCTAGCGAACTAACTGGCGGCCACAGACTACTTAGAAGATACTACGTATCTGGCGGCGCAGGCGCGGGCGGCTCGACGTTCGGCGGCCGCGCGGCGCGCGGAGTACACCCGCCTGGTTGTGTTAAAATTACTACCGGATTAAGTAGATTGGGGCAGGTCATCAAACTAATCGCGTATTTGTCAACCCTAGACAGTCGAAAGGCATATTATGCTCTAAGGCAAAATTGTATGGAGACGTCATGTCATGTATCACCGTTCATCTGTAAAAGTTCTGTCAAACACTGATTTATAAGGGAAGACGGACTTCTGTATGAAATACTATTAAGGTTAAGGTTGCCCCTATTTTGCGTGCCGGGTGGCCTCATTCGTGCCAGCCCAGTTCCTCCAGGAAGCCTAGCAGACCCTTTATGTTGCCGACGACTTCCAGGAATGCCCTTGGCGAACCAAGATGTTTCGCCCGGTAATCTGCCACCCCCGGACATGTGATGATGACGTGGGCGGCTGTCTCGTCCTCTTCCATGCAGGCCCTGCAGAGGGGACTGTCAGTGACACCTAAAGTGAAAAGATGTTTGTTTAGAAGGGCATGACCAGTTAGTGCTCCTGTTATTAGTCTGAGCTGCGGCCTCTTGAGCTGTTTGAGCTTCCGAGACAATCCGGGGTTGATTGTCGGGAGGGCCTCCTTGGCTTGCCTGCATGTATTTAGGTTAGTCGAAAATTGTTGGTGTTCTACCTTGGTGTTGTGACGTAGTGTTCTCCGCAGCTATGGAACAGGTAGAGGTATTATGGGTTCGGGACCTACCACTTTCGCCTCTGAGCCACCTCTCGCTAGAGCGTCAGCTGCGTCGTTGCCACGTGAGTTGCTGTGCCCTTTGATCCACTGCAGGGTTATACTATTGGTGGTACATACCTCTGTTAGGATTCTGTGGCATTCGTATATGAGACCTGAGGTTATTTTGTGACTCTGCAGGGCTTGTAGAACCGATCGACTGTCGGAGAGTATACGGATGGGGTAATCCGTTACCTTCCTAGAGGCGATTGCGTGAGCGGCCATTATTATGCCCATACACTCTGCCTGGAAGACCGTATTGTGGGCTCCTAATGGTGTTGAGATGTGTATGTTTAGATCCTCAGAGAAAACTCCCGAGCCAGTACCTGACCTTGTTTTGGATCCGTCTGTGAAGATCCTCAGCTCCCTGGGGTTGAGATCTTGTACTTCTTGTCAAAGACGAATTGCCTAGGTATCGCATCAATAGCCGCCTCTAGGAGCGGTTCCTTACTTACGGCCTCATAGAGAATTTCGGTATGTGGTGTCCTAGGCGCCTTCCAGAGATTCAGCTTCTTTAGCCAGACCGCCGCAGCCATGGCCTCTTGTTTGACGAAGAGATGCAGCGGCGGAAGGCCCAGTATAGCTTCCAGGGCTGCAGTCGGTGTGGTCCTCATACAGCCCGTAGTTGCCATGCAGGCCAATCTCTGTAGTCGTTGTAGTTTGGCTTCGACCGTAGATAGCTTGGTGCGTGGCCGGCATACTATCGCGCCGTAGCATGTAATAGGTCGAATTACTGCCTGGTAAAGCCATAGAGTGATCTTGGGGTTCAGTCCCCAAGTCTTACCTACCATTCTACGAATTGCCAGAAGGCGACCGTTGCTTTTTCGATTTTGTTGTTTAGATGAGTGCTCTAGTTCAATCTGCAGTCGAGTATTACCCCTAAATACTTTACCTCAAATGACTGTTGGAATGAAATACTATTATATTATTAATATGTGGTTAAACCTAGGATTTACCGGTAAAACCTAGGTGTTACGGGTAAATCCTAGGTTTAACGCACTTCGGGCTTTTACAGTAACAAGTACAATAGTACTTTTTCTACGAGTACTCAAATTAGGCAAGTTGGTTAGAATAGAGTTCGACAAATGCGTATAGTGTGGTGAACGAGTGATTCTATATAGCTGGAAATGTGGAAAGCAGAAATTTAGACTTTGGAACTTTGTTAAGACTAGTTAGGGGACTAACATACTAAAAGACCCCAGCCCCCGGAAGTTAGCCCGAGGAGGGGGGAGGCAAAGAAGGTCCCATTTTTTAACCGACTTCAAAAAAGGAGAAGGTTCTCAATTCGACTGTTTTTTTTATCATTTTCTCCGTGAATCGTGAACCGATTTTCAAATTTTTTTTTATTCGAACAGGTATAACCCCTAGATGGTCCCATTGTCACCAAGTCGGGATCTGATAATGGGATCCTGGAGAAATCGAGGGAACTCTTCAACTATTATAGGCACACCTATAGTGATTTCACTATTTTTTACAGCAACTCGGCCACTTCCTCTTGGAATAGCGGATCCTAAGTGAAGTCGGTAATTTTTGCCACTTGAGTCTGTCCTGTGCTCTTTGTTCCCATTTTAGGCTTTAGGCTTACATCTTTAAAACCATGCATCATAGACAATTTTGTTGTAGTACATAATTAAAGCTGATAAAATTCTCTACAACTCTGATGAACTCACTTTTTACCTAAGGGTCAAAACAGACCTAGCGGAATTCCTCGCGGAATTAAGCCAATTCATAGACAAAATGCTTAATTTTATCTATGGTAGCGGAAATTTGTCTATGGCTTCCATACAAAAAATCAGCTACCATAGACAAATTTCCGCTACCATAGACAGTTTGTCTATGAATTGGCTTAATTCCGCTGATGATTATGAATGATTATTATTATGATTAGGTGTGTTGTGACCCTTACACTAATGGTTGTCCTGATATGAGCTCCGAAAAACGGACGATTTTGTAAGGTAGGGTATTATCCACAATACTTGTCATACTAACTGGCAAAAGTTAATCTGGATAAAAAAACACCCTAGAAATCTTATAATGAATTAAATTGCCTTTTAGAATATATGCACATATACTGATATACACCGTGTCCAATAATTTCGCGACAATTTAGAATACTTAAAAAAAAAATTAATCTGTATTGATACTTATATAAATGGACGACCCCTTTTTCTACTCTAAAACCTTCTCCAGAGTGTAACAAATATTTTTTTGAAAACCGCATCAAAATCGGTTTAGCCAAACGTGAGATAATCGCGAACAAACATACATACAAACAAACAAACATACAGGTCGAACTGAGAACCTCCTTTTTTTTTGAAGTCGGTTAACAAAATATATACCTAACTAACTTTTTTTGCCAGTTGACTACATTTTTCGACTCAGTGCCGCATGAGACTGTAAACTGTAAGATACTAAAATATACTATTTCTCAAATATGCAATGAAATGTCTTCGTTACGTACGTCATAAAAGGCTTCAAAGTATCACGTTTAGGGCGGGCGGATCAACTCCAGAGAAAAGGTAACGATTTTCATATAAAATTGCAGGCCTAGGCCGGGAAGTAATTTTTTTAAATTTCCATTCCACATATGTTTGTGGCACAGGATCATGGCATTCAGCCATTTAAGGTTATATAGGCGATATTTACTTTTTGGTTCATTTGACATTCTGCCACTACTTATGCATATTAAAAAAAAACAAAAATCATCATAATATAATTTTATTCCTTTTTTTTGGAATTTTTTTTTTAGAAAAAAAATGTTTATTTTAATTTTTTTTTTAAATTTTTTTTGCAATTTTTTTTTCAATTTTTTTTTCAATTTTTTTTGTTTTTTTTTTATTAATTTTTTTTGCAATTTTTTTTATATATATTTTTTAATATTTTCATTTTTAATTTGTCTTTTCTAACTTTCTGAATTTATTCAGTCACCATAAAGATTCAAACTATAGTCACCATATACATTATTAATACAAGTTTACGAGTAGACTTTTGCCTTACGTATGTCGGAAAAAAAATTGGATAATTTTCATATTTATTTCATTGCATGTTTGAGAAGAGCACTATACATACCTCGGCGTGAAAAGAATTGTGGAGAATACCCCCCACTTAACAAAATCGTCCGTTTTTCGGAGCTCATATCTGGACAACCATTAGTGTTAGGTAAATAGTAAGTTCATGAGAGTTGTAGAGAATTTTATCAGCTTTAATTATGTACTACAACAAAATTAATTGTCTATGACGCATGGTTTTAAAGATTATATAAGCAAAAAAGCAAAAAACGGGACCTTCTTTACCTCCCCCCTCCTCGGGCTCACCTCTTGGGGCTGGGGAGTTTTAGTATGTTAGTCTCCTAACTAGTTTTAACAAAATTTCTGCTTTCGACTTTTCCAGCTAGAGCCGTTTTATTTTAGAGCATTCATTTACCAGGCTAGTAGTTTATAAGGAGCTCGTACTTACATTCTACGATACTTCTCTTTCCGAACAGACTATAGTCACGCATTCAACACGAATTTATAAGTATACCTTCATGCTTTTAGTATTATGAGTATTTTACATAGGTGTTAAAAAATATGTCATTGTCAAGTCATAAATTATTCACAAATGATTGGAGTTGACAATTTTATGAATGTCGATTTATTAGAATTGTGAGCATTTATTTGTGAGGGAGCTTGTTTATGCGAAATGGGGCCAAAGAAACAAGAGCCTTTAATAAGTGATGATTTTTGGCGTAGATTAATAGAGGATAGTCCCTTAAACGATAACTCCTGGTCTGTACAAGTAGTCATGATTGAAGCAGCCGGCAGCGATCAAGACCGAATTTATTTGAATAAATTCGAGGTATTTGCGGCTGAGAAAAAGAGATTTGTAATAAAGAATATTTGCCGGTCTGAGACAATGTTTATGATTAATCAGCTAGGTGGAGAAAAAAAGGTCAAAGACGAAAGCCTCCGTATATTCGAAGAATGTCAGTCATTTTTAAAGGAGAAAAAAGATATTCCTCCAGACATACAGGCATTGGTAGTGAAACATCTTATATTAAAGATGAAAGAAGAATATCTTTTTATACAAAAACAACAACTACATGTGCGTGATGGCATGCGTAAAGAATCTGCAACCATGATCGACAAAACTGAAGTTAGAGGAACGGTTTGCGTGCCTCCGTCGGAAACGGCCACAGCCCCGCCACAACCGCAAGGAAAACGTAGGAAAAGTGAAGTTGAACCCCTGGTCGTTAATGAACCGGAGGAATCTAAAAAGTATAACACTTTATTAAGAGTCAGAGGAGAAGAATGGAGAGACAAAGTGTACGTGGATGACTACCCCCTGGACGGGCCTAACCTTTACGTCGCCGTATCAGGGTTTATGGAGCCGCATTTAGCGGGATGCTTAATCAAAATAGGCGTGCCTTTAACTGCTGTATTTCAAATTAGAATAGATCTTGCTTCACAATCGGTCCCCTCAACTTTAATACGACCTTTAAAAAGAGGGCAAAGTCAAACAGATGTTTTAATTGAGCAGTCACTAAGATTCTGGGAAGATGTACAACAATTGCGCATAAATAAAGACACTGCGAATGACTATGACAACACAGCTTTTGTAGTTTTTACACCTCCTTACTGGAGTTCAGATGATTTGAGCGGAGAGTCCGATAAAATTTATGATGAATTGTGTTTCCTTATGTACGATATACAAGATTTGACTCGACAGCGTAGTAATTTTCTGGAAAATATGGAAATTATTAAGATTCCAGTCGAACCTAAAGACATTACTTATGAAAAGTACTACCAAAAACTTATCAATGGTTTGCCTCTGGAATGTTGTAGTACATACTCAGTCTTAGACAGTATCCTTGAAACTGTTTGTGAACAACAGAAGTTGGCTGAAGCTAGTACTAATAAAACGTCAAATATTGAGGGCATAACTTTAAAACAACCACGAAAACAAACACCCATAGAGCAGCCTATTCCAACTGTAGAAGTTAACATTAAAAACGGCGAAACGCTAATCAACGAAGTTTTTGATGCACTGAATGCAACAAATTCGAATAAAAAAACTTATCGCTTAACATATGGGGAGGAGTCTGAGAATTACAAAGACCCTGTAGTCATTAACTTCGGAGATTTTTCAAAATATCAGACATTTCACCTCACCAATGTTAATTTAGATAATATCGTTTTCTCGATGTTATTTGGTATGCCTGTAAACCGGCTGTGGAGCGTACAAGAACGGCCACGAGACGAATTAGAAGCCCAAATTAACTTTCACGTCAACGTTCTTTTATCATGTTTTGATCGATCTGATGTAGAGACTACCGAGCTTAATAGACTTTTGCATATTTTGGCGTGTAAGAAATTATATAACAATAGGAGCTCGCTCAAAAAGACTCACCTTGCGTCGATAACAATATCAGACTTTAAAAAACGTTACTTAAGACGCAGCGCACTTGCTGAGCCATTGCCTAAAATTACACCTTTGGTGGTGTCGAGTGATACAATCACCCGTTCATTTCCGTCAATTACTAAAGTTGAGGCGAGTTCAACTTTAAGTTCAAGTACCGCAGATTCCCAAGAACAGAAGTTACAATATCTATTCGGTTGCCCGGATATAAGTGAATTAGTTTCACCTTCTGAAATAGCAAACAATGCACCAAATGATCACGTTATTGATGACTTCGAAGTGTTTGAAGACTTTTCTGAAACACGAGCTTTCCAAGTTTTGCGCGAAGCTTTTACTCATTTTAATTGCCTGGATTATAAGTATTGTGAAGTTACTGATACATTCAATTTAATGTTTTTTAACAGCCATGATAACGATGGTATAGCTCGGGAAGAATGGCGAAGTCACTTACCGACACCTGTCTGTTTACAAGATTTTTTTGACTTTGTCTTAGAAGAACATTATGATTGGATTCAAAATGAAGAAAATCTTTACGAGCAAAAGCTTGTTCATGATTCTCAATCTCAATGCGCAGCGGTGGACCCTCTAACTTTGCAGTCCTGTATAGATAATCAAGACGTGGATGTAGAAATGCTGATTGAAGGTTCTCTTAAATTCCAAGAATTGAATGATGAGAAGGCTACAGGAGATTTAAGTGTAAACACTTCATTGACCCAACAAAAGTTGCTCGATGGCGCGTCTACGGCGACAACCTCAAGAGTCGGTGATATAAAAAGTAGTAAAAAGACGAAGTCAACAGTTCCCTCTATAATAACGTCGCTTTATGATTCAAATAGTGATATGTTCATTCCGCCTAAACCGTTTCAGGGCTATGATGTGAGTGAAAGGAGAGTGGAAGTATTTGGAAAAGATGGTACTTTTTTTTCCAAAGATGGGACTCGGGTATCTAGTCGGTATAATTTTATGATACCAATGAACTTAGGAAATATTATTCTGAACGTAGTAACGGGTAATAGTTTAAATGAATTTTGGGTACACAAGTCTTTAAAAGAGTTTGTCACAACAGGAACAAGTGATGAATGTGAATCGTTTAGGATAACTAGTAAAGATCAAGTAGCGTTCTATTTTAAAAAAGAGTTGTATTCTTTGCCGACTCCAGTGGGGCAGGGATCGTCATTATACGATAATATTCAGGGAAAAGCGAAAGAAACTATACCTTCTGAAGCAGAAGCTGCTGCCTCATTGGAATTTAATACATTCCATTCTCTGTGCGTTACTTGGCCTAATGGACTTATCACTGAAACTGTCCATGAACACAATTCCTCAGATCTGTCTCATATAAAGCAATATTATGTAGTGCCAGGGCCACTACCTGACGAGGAAATGAGATGTATCAGCTTAAATGGTGAAGTTATTATTTTCAAAATGTCGGGTCTCATAGAGGTTCTCCATTCTGATGGTACATACATAAAAATTACAAAATATGGAAAAAGAGTAAGTAATGATACACCTTTTGAAGAACCGCCTCCTATAGAAAAAACTACGAAAGGGTCTGTTAAAACGCAACGGACTGAAAAACCAAGTCCTAAACATATAACGATTGAGCAAGACAAAGTAACAGAAAGTGCCGTGCCGGAAAAAGAATACGACTTATTTATTGATGAATATGAAATAATTGAAACTAGTGGTCTTCGGAAACAGTGGGTAGAAGATCATTCATATGATATAGAAAAGTTACTGATACGAACTGCCACCGATTACTGCTTAGGTGAGGTGTATTCTCGCAGAATGGATGGGACGCAAATTTTACTTAACAAAGACGGTGTTCAAATAGTAACGTTTCCTAACCGTACTAGGATCATAACGCGATTCATTGTGGAAGACCAAGAGATCTATCCGGAATGGACTGAAGAGGAGGTCTCTTACTTTGATTTTTTGGGTTCCGGTATTTTATCAGAAAAGTCAAAAGTTTCACTGTCTCAAAAAAGCAATTACAGTCATACTTCCAAATTATCTAGGCTTCAAAGTTACCAGAGCTCCATGTCTAAGAAACCCTCAGAAGAAGACCATAAACAAGAAATAAGGCTGGACGGTTATATTTCTGTCCGAATTAGCTATACCATTGAACATGAAAACTATACATCTGTCACTGTGAATAAAGCAGATGGGATTGTTACTGTAACATCGCCTAATAATAGTAGTGTAACTTTGAATAACAATAAACATTATGAAATTAACTTAGACCCAGCAACGGTAGCGAGTTTTGATGGTCAAGATTTAAAAATAGATTATTCAGGATGTACCGAATGTAATTCGAAAACATCGTGTAAAATTAAAATATGTCAAGATGATAATAACCTCGTGGGTAAATCCCAGCAATGTTGGTTACACCTAGAAGATTCTTTTGGGAAAAAAATTGTAGTAAACGAAGAAGGCGCCATTTTGTTTGATGAGAAAAAACCGCAGGTTAATACGCTCCTAGATCCGGAAGCTCTGAGTCCAACGTCTGCTGTACAACTTGAAGAGACTGATGAGCTCAAATCCGAAGAACGAGCACCGTCCAATGTGAGTGTATTAGTGCATGGAAAGTGCAGGCAAACGTATAGTGCAAAGGAAATGAGATTCTTTATCCTCCGACGGTAAGTGAAACTTTATTTAAATACTGTACCCAAAGGGGCGTTTTATAAAACCAGTATTGCTTACCTTGTCGAAATATACCTACTTAAATCAGAGGCCAATAGAACTCACTAATAGAAGAGTAAACAAATGTAAGCAAATATGGTTGACTGACAACGGCATTAGTTGGCAAGTATAGGTTATCTATGAACTAATAATGTAACCCTTGTCGTTTTAAGTGCGCGAAGCAATGAAGGTGAAATAGTTTGTATGAGTATACATTTATTTATTTTTCTATTGACCTCCGGTTTAACGAGTACTAGTAGGAGGAGTAGTACCTACTGCCTACGGGTAACGAAGTGCCTATAAATAGCTGACACACAGTCTTATTTGTTGGGCCGTAAAAGCGTGTCAGATATATACTTTCCGCACTAATATCGAAATGTACTAGGTATTATTATCTACACCCATATCATAAACCCTCCATGATGCGTTCAAAAACCGCACGTTATAACCACCATAAAAATAGATTGTTTCGTTAGTAGTTAGAACAAATGTCTTATCTGTAACGATGTTATTATTATCAAATAATAAGCAAAAATTCGATATCATTATGAAAATCCGGGTGGGCCCCGCCCGCCGGCACGCGCCCCTCCGACCGACACAATCGAGTTGGCCATGGCGATGGCGGTGCAATCCGTGCAATGGCAGTCATTCAATCATCATTTCGGGTTTATAATATGAGCAACTGTACGTAATTAGGCCTTAAAACACTCGTGTGAAAATCACACTCGTGTTTTAAGGACCCCTAGCTATTACGTAACAGTTACATAAACTACTATTCAAAGAGGTCATATTTTACATGCGAAGATATGCAATAACATCGATAACTGATATAATTTAAAACAAATAAAAACTTTTTACAAAAAAAGATAAACCGACTTCAAAAAGGATAAAATGAATCATTATATTATTTATATGCGTTACCAACTGATATGTTTGAAGTCGGTGCCAAGCCAAATTTGGAAGAGTTAATACGAACGAGGTTCAGTGACTTGTTATTTTTACTAGATAACTAATCTAATACGGTATGAATCGCACGTAGATATACATTCGTTTCGACCATGCGTTAACTGTAAGGCAAGTAGGTACAGAAAGTATAATCATGCGTCCTATGTTTGTTTGTTAATACATTGTTGGGACTATCCGTATGTCGAACGAAGCCCGTGGTTCGCTTTGAATTATTTATTCTTCTTCATCTAAGGTTTAATCCAAAGTATAAAGGAATTCAATTGCTGGATTAATTTTTCTATACTCACATATACCCAGTACACACGCCGCCGTGTCAGTAAAAAAGGCACGATATTCAAATTTTCTATGGAATCAATCTTACGCGTCTACATTTTTTTTCTATTTGCCGCCTTTTTCTGATTATTGACAAAGCAGACGTGTATCAGAATATACATATGTATCGTTGTCGCATTTCATCAAAATAGGATTGGTTTGGCACCGACTTCAAACATATCAGTTGGTAACGCATATAAATAATATAATGATTCATTTTATCCTTTTTGAAGTCGGTTTATCTTTTTTTGTAAAAAGTTTTTATTTTTCAATTTTTAGTGGTTATATATTTAACAACAAGTCTCGGAATAATCGGTAAAAAAGTTCATAATACACCCATTATATCTAAGGAAAGATCCACGTATCATAATAATATGTGTACTTCATCATTAGGTCCTCTGTATCAAATTGGCGGTTTTCGTGAGAAAATGCTTGAGAAGCTTAAGAAAACACCCAAATCACCATACACGTGCCTTTAAAAATTGAGGAGTTCCCTCAGTTGCTCATAGATTCCATCATCAGAACAGGACCAGATTAATGTGGGACCATCTTTGAGGTAGTTTCTTTCAAACAAAAAAAGAATTATTCAAATTGGACCACGGGTCTCGGAGTAATCGCTGAACATCCTGCATAAAAAAATCTTCATCATTATCATCAAAACAATCATCATCATCAGGTTCACTGCATCGAAATGGTGGTTTTCGTGAGAAAATGCTTGAGTTTCTTAAGAAAACACCCGAATCACCATACATGTGCCTTTAAAAATTGAGGAGTTCCCTCAATTCCTCATGGATCCCATCATCAGAACAGCACCATATTAATATGGGACCACCTTGGATGTAGATCCTTTCAAACAAAAAAAGAATTACTCAAATCGGACCACGGGTCTCGGAGTAATCGGTGAACATACATAAAAAAAAAAACACCAAACCGAATGCAGAACCTCCTTCCTCAATGGAATTGAAGTCGGTTAAAAAAGAACCGACTTCACTTAGGATCTGCTATTCCAAGAGGAAGTGGCCGAGTTGCTGTAAAAAATAGTGAAATCACTATAGGTGTGCCTATAATAGTTGAAGAGTTCCCTCGATTTCTCCTGGATCCCATCATCAGACCCTGACTTGGTGACAATGGGACCATCTAGGGGTTACACCTGTTCGATTAAAAAAAAATTTTGAAAATCGGTTCACGATTCACGGAGATATGGAGTAACATACATACAAAAAAAATAATGATGATAAAAAAAATAAAAAAAAAATTCAGTCGAATTGAGAACCTCCTCCTTTTTTGAAGTCGGTTAAAAAGTCGATAAAACTGAATGGTGTACAGTCGCCATCAGATATATCGGAGCGGCGAAGGTGGCCATAAATATCTGAACAACGCCTTTATTGTCAAGGCGATAAGGTGCTAGTACAGATATTTTTGAGTACCGTGGCCGCTCCGATATATTTGATGGCGACTGTACCTCAAACTTTAATTCTTGCTATGCTCCATGCTGATGAAATAAAAGCGCGACAACCCGCGGCCATTTACTAAAAGCAAAGAGTCACGGTCTAAGAACTTTTTGAAGTTCCAAGCCAAGTCTGAAGCGCCATCTGGACGAGAGCAACCCAAAGCTATCACGCTTAATAATACACAGCGACAGCAACGTTGTTCACAGCAGTCGCTATGGCCAAATCCGGTCATGTAGGTGGTTGTTTTGTTTTGTTTACATTCACGACACTTTAGTCATGGAGACCTAGGCTCTCTGAAACATGCCGCTCGACTCGAAGTGACTAAAGTGTTGTGAGGGTAACCGTAATATTTTACAGTGTCCGTATGTCTCACGAAGGTAATTTTTTTATAAATTACTGCGTTCTTAAATTGCTCTATGTCGCCAGAAATTTAAGAAAGCAATGTGTATGCCATTAAAATTAATTGGTGTTACAGATGCCGGCAAACTCTTAAATATTAGCCGAGGTGGTGGGGGAAAGTTTGCGTATCAAAACTATCAAACTCCTACGTGTCAGAAAGGGATGGCAATTTCTCAAGATTGTTGAAGAAGTTTGCCGGCACCTGTGTTAAAAGTGTGTGGGTAATCATACGTATTTCATTAATATTTCTATAATTTGGTTCATTCTCAGTGACTTGACTTGCTCCGAGCTGGTGCACCGTCTTCTGCTGGAGGAGGACATGAAGGCTTGTCGTTTCCAGCCTTGGTGTTCGATTAACGAGTACGACACCTTTGGTGACCGCCGCAGTCTCCTCTCAATGCTAACGCCGGTGACACTTACCGAATCTGAGGTTTGGATTGGTTTGGCTTTAATTAAATAAATGCAATGGATTGATGATACATAACATTACATTAGGTACCCACCCTTTACCCGTCATGTTCGTAATCCTTGTTACTAGGGGCTAAGAGCGCCATGCCTTGTAAAATGTCTAGTGCAGGGATGTCACGAATGTCGTTTTTCTCACATTCGCGAATGCGAATATTCAGGATGCGAATGTCCGTATGCGAATACGAATGTTACGGAGTAGATTCAAAAAAGTTAATCTTGCTTATCATTTTAATGCTTCCATAGTTCAAAAATACAGAACATGAAATGTAATGGAGTCCTATATTATTACACAAAGAGTCAAGTGATACCGTCGTTTTCACTTCCTCTGTATGAGCAAGCATATGACCATCGGCCGGGTCGACGCGGTCAAAACAGGATGCGTTCTGCCAACATTCGCATTCGGAAAATATTCGCATCATTAGATGCGAATGTGAATGTTGATACAAAAATGATGCGAATATTCGCATTATTCGAATGCGAATGCGAATATTCGTGCCATCCCTAGTCTAGTGTTACCACAAGATTGCATAATTATCAAGAAACAAGGCTGAACAGCTGCTTGTATGAAAATACCTTAACGAAGTGACCGTTTTTTATTGTCATTGAGTTTACCGAAAAACAGGCTCTATAGATATATCTATATTACATTAAATTAAGTTATTTATCTTTATCTCTTGTAGAAATGGGTTATGCACTCTGAATTATCCAACAAGGCCAGTTCCTTAAGGTACAAAGATCTGAAGAAAGACTGCGGAAAAGGATTCTACCACTGGATGAGGCCGTACGAACGCTTCGTGCCCAAACCTCATTCATTTGACGGAATCCCGCCGAGGCTACCAAGAGCCTTTATTTTGAGGTTTAGTAAATTTTTAAAGTTTTTTTTTCTAATTCTTTGGAATCCTCTGTATTGGACTCTTTAAAATTGCTTAGGTGGGGTCTAGTCCATAGATATCTACTCTATTCTATAATACAGCGTCTCCACTCCAGCGTGTCATCCGTTTCACTTTCGTGAATAAAGCTATTATCTACTGACTGTATCTAAATTATCCCAAGCTATGGCTTGTGTCAGGGCTTCTATACTGGAAAATCAAAGAGTTTATCTACACCCATATCATAAACCCTCCATCTAGCTCACCGAAGGAAGCCCACTAACTGCTCGATAGGAGAAATAATTCGTGTATAGCTGAATTTTGGTGAAGTTGTAGATAAAGGTGTCTTACACAACATACTAAAAGTACTCATGGATAGGGGTGCCGCTAACGGGGAGAGTGGGGTGTAAAGGTCCCCTTTTTTGGCTTTTCGTAAATAACTCAGTAGCGGTGGCTCATATGAAAAAATGTTCTTCTACTTAATTAATCCACAAATGATTTTGTACAAAAAAGGTTCTTTACACTTTTTTGCTGAGATCAATGTATAATGAGATTTCGAAGAAATACGATAATCACTTTCAGAAACTTTCGGAGCTATTATTTACGAAACTATTAGTTTTGTCTAAAAATTGTTATAGAAACCCCATATTTATATTAAAAGACCTATCCAACGACACCCCACACATTAGGGGGGATTTAAAAAACATAATTTACCCCCCACTTCATGTGTTCGGGAGCTACCCTAAAAAAATATATTTTTTTAGATTTTGTTTTAAAACTTTGTCTGCGTGTTCAAAACACATACTCATACGAAGTTTAACTATTCTAGTACTAACCATCACTGCGCAAAGCCGTGAACGGATAGACTGGGACAAACGAACAGCGAAACTATAAGGTTAGGAAATTGATTGCAGGCGTCCATAGGCTATGGGAACTGCTTACCATCAGACGGGTCGTATGCTTGTTTGCCACCGTCGTGGCATAAAAAATAAAAAGTAAAAAAATACCCTCTTCAACCTGCTCAGTGATGGTTAGTACTTGAATAGTTAAACTTCGTATGAGTATGTGTTTTGAACACGCAGACAAAGTTTTAAAACAAAATCTGAATAAATATTATTTTTTAGGGTACCTCCCGAACACATGAAGTGGGGGGTAAATTCTGTTTTTTAATCCACCCCTAATGTGTGGGGTATCGTTAGATAGGTATTTTAATATAAATATGGGTTTTCTAAAACAATTTTTAGACAAAACTAATAGTTTCGTAAATAATAGCTCCGAAAGTGATTATCGTATTTCCTCGAAATCTCATTATACATTGATCCCAGCAAAAAAGTGTAAAGAACCTTTTTTGTAGAAAATTATTTGTGGATTAATTAAGTAGAAGAACATTTTTTCATATGAGCCACCGCTACTGAGTTATTTACGAAAAGCCAAAAAAGGGGACCTTTACACCCCACTCTCCCCGTTAGCGGCACCCCTATCCATGAGTACTTTTAGTATGTTGTGTAAGACACCTTTATCTACAACTTCACCAAAATTCAGCTATACACGAATTATTTCCCCTAAGTTTTCCTTCGTTTGGAGGGCTAATCATGCGTTCAGAAACCGCACGTTATGACCACCATAAAAAGAGACTGTTTTGTTAGAAGTTAGAACAATAGTACATTACTACAGAGGGCGGGAAGTAGGGGGTTGCCGGCTGAGTTATATAGACGGATAGTTACGAGGCTGGCAACCCCTTTTCACGCCGAGGTATGTATAGTGCTTTTCTCAAACATGCAATGAAATAAATATGAAAATTATCCAATTTTTTTTCCGACATACGTAAGGCAAAAGTCTACTCGTAAACTTGTATTAATAATGTATATGGTGACTGAATAAATTCAGAACGTTACAAAAAAACAAAATTAAAAAAAAAACAAAAAAAAATCCAAAAAATAACAATTTTTTTTAATAGAAAACAAAAAAATTCAAAAAATTTTTTTTTTAAATTTAAAAAAAAATTTAACAAACAAAAAAATAAATTTTCTAAAAAAAATTTGCAAAAAAAAATTCCAAAAAAAAACACAATATTATGATGATTATTGTTTTTTTTTTAAATATGCATAAGTAGTGGCAGAATGTCAAATGAACCAAAAAGTAAATATCGCTTATAACCTTAAATGGCTGAATGCCATGATCCTGTGCCACAAACATATGTGGAATAGAAATTTAAAAAAAAATACTTCCCGGCCTAGGCCTTCAATTTTATATGAAAATCGTTACCTGTTCTCTGGAGTTGATCCGCCCTAAACGTGATACTATGAAGCCTATTATGACGCACATAACGAAGACATTTCATTGCATGTTTGAGAAAATGTCTTATCTGTAACGACGATGTTATTATTATCAAATAATAAGCAAAAATTCGATATCATTATGAAAATCCGGCCTGCAATGCTCCTCGACAGCCGCGCCGCGCGGTCCTCTGACCGCCGGCACGCGCCCCGCCGACACAATCGAGTTGGCCATGGCGGTGCAATCTGTGAAATGGCAGCCGTTTTAACAGTTTTAGAACGCGTCATTTCGGGTTTATAATATGTATGTAGATAAAGCAGTGTATGCAACTGTACGTAATTAGGCCTTAAAACTAACAGTTACATAAACTACTATTATGTCCGTATCTATAATTCGTTCTTTATTTCAGTGAAAGGGGCGCAGATCGTATCGATGTTTGGCGATTACCTCTCAGGATATAACTACCTACGAATTTATGTGTAAATGTTTTCTAGAATTTTAGAAAAGCAATGGAAAGAACGGGATCGGAAGAATTTCAGAGGTGCCAGAGAGTTAGCGAGGGCTGTGCTGAAGTACCGACGGATCATAGAGTCCGACTGCGAGAATATCCTGCTCGTGCCGGTTGTCGACCCGCGCTCAGAGGAGGAGCAGCGCGTACACGACCACGTGCAGGAGCTGGGACACAGGTTAGAGAGCACGAGAGGCTGGGTCGGAGTACGTACCGGTGGGTCATAATATCTGATTGTGAGAATATACTGAGAATATCCTGCTCGTGTCAGAGGTCGACTCGCGCTCAGAGGACATGCGACGCGTGCACGACCTCGCGGAGGCGCTGGGGCACAGGTAAGCTTTAGAGCGTGAGGAGCTTAGGAACCGGAATACCGGCAGATCTTCGAGTCCGACTGCAAGAATGGTCTGCGTTGATGGTCGACTCGCGCTCGGATACCACATTTTACATAACTGTACAAGCTAATTTTAACGATGACGATGATGTTAACAGACAGGTGTGGTGCAAATAACTGCTCAGGTGTCTGAAAATTTGTCAAGCCGACGGGAATCGTGCTATATGGACGCGCCGCCACTGATACATATGTAGAGCGCTATCTTGCTCGCGCACCGACGCCGCATGCGGAAACCGCAGCAGTGTAAAAACCGCCTAAGTCTTTAAACAGGCAGCTATTATATTAAATACATATTACGCTCGGCATAGCAGTATGATAAAAACGTCAGCCCTCTCGCCTTACTCGACCCCGCGGTTTCAGAAATAGTTTCGCAGGCGTGGAGCCATTTAGAATAAAGGTTTGTGCCCATGCCCAACGTGTTCGTCCCAACACATGCAAAAATAGTATTCTTTGTATGAATTACTATAAGGCTTTGCCCACATAGACCGACCAAGTCGACCAACGCCGTAATCAGGTGCCATGACCGACCAGCATACTAATAGAGAATTTTGCCGGGCCGGTCTTCTCTGTATGGCGCGGTACGGTCTTAGAACGTGGTCTAACCGCGTATGCTCCGCGTAGATTTTGCTATAAGTAGGAAGAAGTTTCAGCTTTCATACGGCGATGATACGGGCTATGAACGGGGTAGGTATTATGTACTGCGTATGAACGGGGTATGTATGGCGTATGAACGAGCATCATACGCTTGTCGGGTGTTGATACGTTATAAGTAGTGAGCATTTTTTTCGGTGCTCGCTATTATGTGATGGTACGGTCACGGTTTGGACGGCATAGTGCGTGGGCACAGACGTTAACTAGGTAGTTCTAGATACCTAGTTATTACAATTTTCAACGTCTGATGAGTATTGACCAAGCTTTTTCAAGTGTCTAGGTGCACTAAATGCAGATGCATTATGCATGTACTACCCGGATTGATTCAAATATTTAGGTTTGTACCGAACTGTCAGCATTTTATGTACATTTGGCACCAGCTCTTGTAGCCTCTTGTGAATTCACCTGTATGTATAAATTGCTTTATTCATAGCTTTATTCCTTAAGTACCTAGGTACCTATTTTATGTTTCCTCGGTTGTAAATATTACCTACAGAACTAAATGTATAATTCATTTATTTCATTAGATTGGGTGACTTCCGTTAATGATCAAAGGGAGCCGCTGTGGTGGCGGCATGTGTTTGATTACGAACTTATTATAAGATTTATAAGTAATATTTAACTAACAATATGTTATGTTTGTATTATAATATTTATAATATTTATAATGCTTTTGTAAATATGAACCTTTGCCTTTCGTGTCCTTTCCTACCTAAATCCACTCCAGGACTGACCGAGCGCTCCTTTACTTATGGGGCCCACCCACTATCAGTCGGCCTGACGATATTGGCCTGTCAGTTGTTTGGAGCTGTCAATTGTTTGTTCTAACTGACAGGCCGATATCGTCAGGCGGACTGATAGTCGGTGGGCCCCTTACAATTAGACCAGCGTAAGCAAGACTAACGGATAAGCGTGAATATTATGAATATGGCGGTTAAGTTATACCTATTAAATCAATATCCCTGCAATCGATATGAACTATTATATATGCTTCCTCAGCGTTCAGCGTTAATCATTCGCCATACAATTTTCCAATCCCCTTTTCACCCCCTCTACGATTGATTTTCAGGATGAAAACTATCCTATGTCGTTTCTCGGGACTCAAATTATCTCCGTACTAATATTCATCTAAATTGTTTCAGCGGTAAAAATTCCATAGAAACTCAACCCCCTTTTCATCCCCTCCACGGTTGATTTTCGGGATGAAAACTATCCTATGTCCTTTCCCGAGACTCAAACTATCTCCTATACAAAATGTCATCAAAACCCGTTCAACCGTTTTCACGTGATACGCAGTCAAGGCAAACAGCTAAACAGACAAAAATTCTAAAAACTGTTGGAACGTGTTCTATTATCGATTCTAAGTATCCCCAGCAAACTTTTTTTCGAATATCTTCCATGTACCGACTTTCGACCCTCTTCAGGTTTATTAGTAAAAAAATATAGATAAAAAAATAGATATGGATAGATTTATTTTCGTTTATTACACATTTGTCCTATTTTCTGTGTAGGGTATACGAGGAACTGAAAGCAAAGCTGAGCGCGTCGGTGGCCGATAACGCCAGGGCCGACATCACCATCAAACCGGAGCCAGAGCAACATACTACCGAAGAAAGCTTTATGGAATCGGAAGAAGGTATCTTCAGCCGTCTTTATCACTGACTATAACGTAACAAACATACCTAAGTAGATATTTATGTTAAGTAGTTGCTATAGCATAGCATCAGCAATAGTAGATTGTTAATTAACCTAATAGGGATAAAAGGCACAACCGGACCCCTATTCGACATGGCAAAACTGACAGTCTCTAGCGAGACAACTATGATATCACACTTTTGTGACAGCCGAAATCTCTGGATAGTATTTATGGATTCACAAAAGATGATATCCACTTACGTCAAAACCAATACAAAATTCCAGCATGACCTTCTGTACCTACATTTGACAGTTACGTGTGGACAGATGGATATCAGTATCAGAGTATCACTATCCAGTAGCGATTCAAGTGTCACAGTTTGACATATATAACTCAAAAGTTCGAGTGACCGAAAATTCTGTAAATGTAGTTATATTCCCTTTTATAAATAAGGTCATGTTTCCTTTAGTAAAAAAAAACTAATACTCATTTTAAAGATTTAAGGTCGTTCCCTCCCAGGGTTCGAAGATTTATTTCCACACTGGTATAAGTGTATGCCTAATACCTATAGTCCTATACCGAGCCTGTTTTACTATACATAGATGGCGAACCGCTCCTAAATAAAGAGGACGCGGAGCGTGAGGCGTTGGTGACAGAAGCGCAAGTGGTAGAAATGAGCCCGAAGTTGAAACGGTACTGGCGCCGCCGCGAGGAGGAGTACAAGGAAGAACAATTTTACTTGTAAGACAATCTTCACTTTGGACGCGGATTAGCAACGCCGTCTTTCTTTACCATAAGGGCGCACGGGGCCCGTGCCGGGACCCCCATCCTCAGACGGGGCCCAAAAGATGTTAGACGACGTTTTTTTACAGTCAATGTTGTTCCTAATTGTGCGCCCGAGGCCCCGAGGCCCCGAGGATTTTCAAGTGCCCAAGGGCCCCAGATTCTATGAGCAGGCCGGATCGATCAAGGGGTCATAGAGCTAGAAGCTGCGAATATATATATAATAGGTCTTATTGTTATATTGGTCACCCCATTTGCAAGGAAATTGCGAGTTCTCAGTTCCAGGCGGACTACTATAGTATCCGCAGAATTAAGTGGCGACTGGAGGTCATAAAACTTCTCTTTCACACTTGCACCGCCACGGTAAGAGAGAACGCAGTCGCCATTTAATTCTGCGGATACAATTTCACCGAGACACGTCTTATAGTTTCCGAGTAAACTGGCTGTGATACTACAGTACTGGAACAGTTTTGAACTTTTATAATTCACAAGTGCGATTTTCATTTTTAGTTAGAGAATATAATATGATCAGTCATAGTAAAAAATCTTTTCTAACAGTTATTGACGATGCGCTAGGTATTATATAGATATTTGTTAATAACACCAAGAAAAGATTATCCAAATTACATTTTTCTTTACCACACTATTGCATTTATCTATTTCAATATCATCTGTCATTTTATAACAGTTTGGTCAATAGATTATGTGAGCATATTCGTAAACAATTTGTAAAAATATGCGTGACCTTGAATTCTAAACGAACGACAAATGGCTAAGACGACGAATGCTATTGACAAAACCGTTATAAAATGTGAAGTTATGTAGCAATAATAAAAAGCGATAGCCTGTTAGAGAAAAATAAAACTTGCATTATCTTTTCTTTATGTTGCAAACAAATACGTGTATTATACCTAGCGCCATGCTAACAATTGTTAGAAAATATTTGTCATTATTAGTACTTAACGTATTCTAACGGGGCACAATATAAAATCGGACTTGTGAGTTTTGTCATTTTTATAGGTTAAAAAGGCGTAGTTGTACTCCACTATGACGGACGGACGGACGGTCATGTCATGACACTCATGGCGAAACTATAAGGGTTCCGTTTTTGTCATTTTGGCTACGGAACCCTATTAGAACCACGTTTTGTCACTATATACTTTGGTAGGGCAGGCATGTACTTACAACCTACATGCATCTGTAAAAGTAAAAACCTTCGACCGAGCAATCCCATTGACGATGCAGTGCGCATGACGTGCGGTCCACGTGGATACTGGATACTTGGATAGTGACCCAACATCATTCTGAACCAGGCATTTGCTGCGCGAGGGTAGCGTACCGCCATTCTTCAACAACGTGCTGGGCGGCGCAATCTGGTGGGAAGTTAACCACACCGCCGGCGCCGCTGTGGACCGCGCCGAGCGCCGCAAGATGAAGTGCGTGTGCGAGGAGCCCGAAGCCAGCTCCACCTCCAAGGGCCTACCCAGCCTACCCTTGATATGAGGCCTACGTAAACCGAGCTTCCTCTCTACCTCCAGAGTAAATTACGAGCTCGTTTTGAGTTTACCTTTCTTGTGTAATTAGATGCATGACGTCAGACGTCAGGAATTGAGTAATACAATAAAACTTATTATTCACTTTAGATACTTATTGTTTTCCTTGTTTTTATAATCCAATGTTATCTGAATGTGACAAAAACGAACCTAGTGTAGAAATTGTGAACATCTCTTTGGCTGCCATATACAAAATTCCATCATTCGTTATAATGATATTAGCATAGCACACGAATAACCGGCCAAGTGCGTGTCGGACCACGCGTATTGGAGGGTTCTGTAGCTAGTATCGAAAAAAAAAACCGCAAGGTCGTATCTGCCTATAGGTGTACGTAGTTTTTGGAGATAACTCAAAAACGCCTTAACCGATAATGTTCAATATAATTTTCGCGAAAAGAATATTCAAAGATGTAGGTATCTTCTTGAATTTTTTCATAATACTTGGACTTACCTACGGTTCAAAAGTTACAGGGGTTACTAGAGCATGGTAATAGGTAGTTAAGGTAGTCCTCAAAGACATAAATGGATATATGGAGTAGCTTCTTCACCCGGTTGAACAAAAGTTTATTCATCCCGTGCTTCGGGCTTTGTCTTCTCTCTTTCTGCAGGATGATTCCATTGATTAGGAGAGTAGTTGAATTCGCTTGAAAGCTGTTGCTGGGCTACTGAATTGGTTTAAATCTCCTACATCGTTACAGTATATTGTTTTCTGAAACTAACTAGTGACGGGGGAACACGACACTCGGCGCCAGAACTCCGGACGTGTTGACTCATAAACGAGTGATTAGACTAACACGTGTAACGTAAGCTCTACCACTAAAACAAGTATAGGTAGGTAAGTATTACTACATTCATACAGTTCGAGTCTCGCCTGAGGCAGTGGATTTTTCTACTTTTCTTTTAATTCAAAACATTCATAATTAGTCTTAGAGCGTACTAGGGCCAGTTGCTCGAACTGCAAATGACGGGCTGAACTGATTCATTTGTAGTTTGACGTAAGATAATATTTTGTGAACGTTTTAACTGTTACATATGATTTTGCGCGAGTGACTGGTTGGTTCGATTTAGACGTGTGCGCCGCGCCGGCGTGGCGTAGCCGCGCCGTGGGACCCACGCCGCCGCCGCCGCCGCGGATTTCAAAATCCACGCCGTGGGCCAAAATTTCAGGATTCGACAAAAATTAGCCAACGCCAATATCCGATCAAGGAAAGTCAAATGAACATTTAACGACGTATATTGATGAATTAAACCATAAAAACATCTACAGATAGAAATAGTTAGGTTTGGGTTATTATTCCTCTTACGGGAGAGACGAGCAAGCAGGTTTCCGCCCAGGTCACTTTGCACAGACCACACGAATCCCTACGCATCCTTATTGAACAGTGTGTACAATGGTAGTCAGAGCTTTTCCTGGCATATGTGGACTTTAAAAAGGCTTTCGACACCATGAAGTGGTCCAGCCTGTCGCAGGAGTATATCAAAGTTCATCATTCGCTCATTGTACGAAGGTAGTACAGGCAGGTTGATTCATGTAAAAGGAACGCAATAAAGATAACTGCCGGTGTGAAGCAAGGATGCCTCCTATCACCGGCATAACCGCTGTTATTCGTAATTCTCCTCGATGATGTGATGAGCAAAGTGACTGGAACACCAAGAGGCATTAACTTGGACACTAAGGAGCTGGAAGATCATGATTACGTCGATGACATCGTGCTGATTTCGCTATCTCTAGCCAATCTTAAAGCTAAACTCGAGAGCCTTCAAGACAAAGAAGTCATGGGCCTGCGAACCGACGTAAAACTGTTGACATATATGCGAGTGAAATTAGATTGCACGGAACATTTGTTGCTCAAAAACGATCGCCTGGAATCAGATTCTAAATTTGTATATCTCGGAAGTACAATAATATATCGATGAGGTGCGGACGAAGGATACGTCGAGAGCAGGATTAAGAAGGCAAAAATTGTATTTGCGTAACTCAAGCCTGTTTGAGATTCCAACGTGCTTACTCGTCGCATTAAAATCTCCCTCTTCAAATCCATTGTTAAGTCCGTGCTGCTCTTCGGCTGCGAAACCTGGAGATTGATAAAGGGACTTACACACAAATTACATGTGTTTGTCAATAAGATCCGCATCTTCTGCCTGAAGATTATAAGAAATGAGGATTTGTGAAGTCAGTCTTCTATCACCCAGGAAGTAGCACTATGGAAGTGGAGATGGATCGGACATACTCTTCGAAGAGGAGCATTGAATAATACCAGTATCGCTTTTGAGTGGCTGCCTCAAGATAGAAAGCGAGCCGGCGGCGCACGCCCTGCACACATGTGGCGGAGGTGCGTAGAGACCGAGTTGCGACCCATAGGACTGAGCTAGAGAGAGACCAAGACCAAGACGGTTGCTCAGGATAGAAAGGCGTGGAAGGATCTTGTAGAGGCTTTAACCGCTCACCCCCCTCCCTACGTAACTAAAATAGTGTCACCAATCACCAAAACCAAAATCGTATCACCAACAAAATTTGCCAGAGTACAAGAGTGTTTTCGGTGTCAGGATTGATCCTTAATGCTGAACTGTATGTTTGGACTTACTGCGAGTAAAAAAAGGATCTTAATTTACCACAATTATGAAAAACATGAACATAAATGCGATTTCCGTAAAGAAAACAAGGCTGTGGTGTACTAGAAAAACCCCCCTTAAATTAACAAACAACTTCAAACATTTGTTTATGTTCCCTGTTCGTAAGAAGTGTTTAATATTTAACATATTTTTAATATGAACCAATACGTAGGCAAAAGCGACCTTGACGCCGGCGTGGCGCAGCCACGCCGCCAAAAATTACCGGCGCGCCGCCGCCGCGGATTTTTATGGCGGCGCACACGTCTAGTTCGATTCGAGCAAATTGAACTCATAATTAAGTACGTAGTACCTACCTATCTTAAAGGGGTTGTACCTATGAAGACCCCGTTATTTTTCCAACTTTGGCGTGGTAACAGTATATCTTTGTATTAATTACGTATACCTATGAGTTCAAAGGTCTGAGAGTTCCATTGGTAATTTTAGTGGTTGTTGGTACAGTCGACCAAAAATGTGGTCTACCACCCTACGGTTGAGGTTCGTTTGAACGTCATGAGACATCAAGGTCGTGCAAGTTTTAAACTCCGTTAGAAATGTGAACCTTAGCGATCGTTATTCTCGCAGAAACTGTCAAAACTGGTAGACCACTTTCTTGGTCGACTGTACCTAAACGAAGAATCCCTCAGAAAACGGCGGCAGCGAGCGTGGGCGACATCATCTAGTTATCTGTGGCGGGCGAGGGAGTCAGGTTCGGGGTTCGGATGGCTTACGTTCGGCTCGCGGCTCGCGGCTGCTGACTTGACGCGTTCAGCATGGGAACCGAACGCGTTATTTGACACGGGTGCTTCTGTTATACAACTTAGGCGAGCGAACATAAATTGCATGTAGATATCCCTTCTATCAGTAAATAGTAGGTAGTATTGATAGAGCTTCGTAGAGAAGTGCTACATGCAGGAACGTTACTAACCTTACAGAAAACCACGGCCAAATAGCGCTAGACCCTATATACTCTTATGTTCCTGTTGGTGAGTAAGATCTAAACAGGACCCGGTGTGTTGACAACAAGGGACCCTCTTGATCCTTTAGCCGTCAACACAGTGAATCCTCCTTTTATTAAAAGGTCGGCAACGCGCATGTGACACCTCTGTAGTTGCAGGCCTTCATAGGCTACGGTAGCGAGTTGCTTGCGATCAGGCGGGCCGTATGCTTGTTTGTATAAAAAACATGTCATAAAACTTTACATCAGTAAGTACATACCTTATTTAGTTAATTTATGTTTGTCTCTGTTTCTAACCAACCACAAATGACATAATATTAAAAGGACAGCCGATTTTCAGTTATTTGATGCTTGCAGGACGTTGATGTGATGAATAACAGCGATCTCCCCCCCCCCCCCCCACACACACACACCACCACCACCACCATATATCCACTTATGGGCCTTCCCGGGCTCCGGAGGGATGCGTAAACGCATTTTCTCTGCAAAATTTATAAGCAGCATAACTATGGCGTCTTTTGTATGATCAAATTGATATCAAGCATTTGTGTTTTGTGTAGTTCATAATTATTTTACACAAATCAATGGTTCATTTGCTATGCTGCATTGATTGGGATGCTGAGACATGGGTTTAATGGGTTACGTTCTTACAACTCGGGGTCACCACGCATCTGTGCTTCCGTACTAATTTTGTAGGTATGAGAGCGCAACAAAAATCAAGTTACAGAGGTGAACCTGGATTGTTATATGACAAATTGGTCTATAGAATACTCTTGAGATGTGCTGTTCTAATCGTAGAAATTTACGAATAAAATTGCGCTGATGTGTGGTGACCTCGTAAGTACAGTCGCCATCAAATATATCGGAGCGGCCAGGGTACTCAAAAATATCTGAACATGAACTTTATCGCCTTGACAATAGAGGCGTTGTTCAGATATTTGTAACTACCTTGGCCGCTCCGATATATCTGATGGCGACTGTACTCCTTGTAAAAGCTTAATATGAGGTGTCTGTGTAGTCTGTAAGTTACAGGTACAGTAAATATTAATAACTCGTAGAAACTACTAGAAACCTCCTGATCAAAAATTTTAGCTTTTAAAAAGTATAGGTAACAGGTTAACAGGCAACGGTTTTTTATTGCCTTGGATACCGGCAAGTCCGGCAACATTCACAGTGATGACCTGATGACAATATGGTCGCTTAAACCTGGTGCCTAATAAGTTTCACGTGTTTTAGAAAATATTAAAAAATATATATATGAGACAAAGTCCCAGCCGGCTAACTCTCCATACACATCCAATTTATTTTACGCGAGAAAATTTATTTTTTATATACTTTCCTAAAATACGATACTAATTAACCGGATAGATTATTCATTAGATTATTCATATCTAGAGAAAACCGAAACCGATTTTAATTAAAAGGATCACCAGCATTTTTGTTACATCTTGTATTGTTATTCCAAGCTTATTTGATTAATTAATTATTTCGTTAGCCACACACAATTTTTAATCAATTGCAGAAATTAAGTCGCGGGGGTACACAGATAAAAGGATATCTTAATCCAAGATATTCATACTTGTATATAAGGAAAATCGATAATTTCTTAAATCAAGTAAAAAATACCTATCTTGAACCAAGTAAGTTCTATCTTGGATCAACAAAATAATACTTGGTTCAACAAAATCATACTTGGTTCAAGAAATTATCGATTTTCCTTATATACAAGAATGAATATCTTGGATTAAGATATCTTTTTTTTCTGTGTAAGTAACTGAGTACTTGAGTAGTAAGTTAATTTGTTTGGCGCTGTCACTAACAAGGACCGCTATAGCGAGCGCAATCTCAACATCAGGAGGTCGCCGGAGCACCCCCTATTGGTGCCTGGACATGGGCGGAGTGGCTTCCTCGCCAATTTGCAGCTGAAACTAATAGAATGCCAGGACGGAGACCGAAGGCCAACGCAGGCGAATTCGTACGTAGTTTTCCCCTCCGCTTTTTCCGCCACGACTTTGCCAGCCAGTGGCGAAGTGGCTAGCTCGCGATGCGATTGGCCCACAGTGTAACCAATGTCGGTGGCGCGCGAGCGTGTGCCCTAAGCACGAAAGGGACCGCAGGAGCGTCGCGCTCTTACAGAACGGACAGTCGGTCCCGGGCCCTTGCGTAGGACCGCGTGCCTACGCTGCCGCATGCTCACCACCTGTTTATCAACAAAACCTTTCATTCCCCAGTGCATGTGCCATCAAAAAGGATAATAAGGACGTGTCACGTAATCTTTGAGTTTCACGTGAGTAGTGGCTAATATTAATGATAATTTCGCTGGCGCGCTGCTAGATGGCGCTAGGTGTTGCGTTGAATAACCGAGATCGTGTCATTGAACCGGGCCGGGGTGTTACGCGGTTGTTGGTTGTGCATTGTGCACCTTTATCAGAGTTCATTTGTTTTAGTCCTCTCATTCACCATGGGGGGCTTTAATGGCTTTCGACGCCAGCCTTGGAAGTATCAAGAGCCACTTGATATTTAGTTAGGTATTATTATCTTGACAATTGAAAACTAGAATATTTAAGTGCGGCTTTATGTCGCAATTGAAACTTTCATACAATACTTCCGAGTGATTATTTAATTAGGTACCAATGAATAGGCATCATGTGTTTATTTTCGTTGCGCCTAGAACTACTTAGTAGATAAAGTTTCCAATGCGCACTTGCCTAATCCCACCGGTTTCTAATTTGTCGAATCCACGAGATGCTAATTAGAAACAGCGCAGCTCTTGTTTGATTTCCCTAGCTTGTCTTACATTACAACTAGGGTGATTGTGCTAGTTTTCGTCCACTCTTGTCAGTTTTAAGTCCACACTTTTTATATTTTTATATATACACGTTCTTCCCAAAATAAAAGCTTAATATAAAAAAAATCTAATATTGAATAAACTATAAATATAAATTTTGTTGACCTTAAAAAGTTTTTCCCATTTATTTGCAGTAATTTAATAAAGTGGACGGTAAACTGGAATCACCCTACAATATTACGAGGGTGGGTTGAAAGTTCCTACCCTTTTAGGACATCAGGTGCATAGCTTGAAATAAATGGAATTACTTATCTTAGAATATAGAAGTACTCATAGAGCAGACAAAATGCACTACACATGCACATCTCAGTAAAGCCGCACATCAGTTAATAAAATAAAAATAATAACCATAAAAAAAGCTAACCATCAAATTAAATTGAATTCTTATAGGATGTCTTTGTCCTTTATTTTTATAATAAATAAAAAATATAAATTGGCAATACTGCTACAATACTACATATATACACTAATTGTGTATACAGAGTCCTAACTTACCTAATTAGGCAATTGTTTTCAGCACACCCTGTGTCCTTTAGTGTTCATGTCATAGGAACATGCTCGAGGCCCTGAAAAACAGCAATCCACCAGTTTACCAAGCCCCTTTTTGGTGAGGTGAACACATACCTGTAGGTAGGGTAGATGCTCCGGTAGTGGCCACTGTGCTGGTTTTGGCTTTTCAACTTTACTAAGATACACAATAGTCTATTGGTTTATTGTTGATATACGTAAGAGTAAATTATGAAAGAACAAATTACGCTGTCATCACTACAAGTCAAGTTTTAAATACATCTAGACACGGCAGTGTGTCACCCAACTTCACCCAAGTTTAGAGCACCAACCATTTGGGGCTACTTTTGACCCCCTAATAACTTGAAACATTAGCCCTTCAAACTTCCAATGTCGTTCTTGTAAGACTATATACCTACCTAACTAGTAGTTCTGTGAACCGTAGACTTCGGAGCATTTTTCCCCCTTTCCCCCTCCCTCGAAACTTTTTTTTACAACAACCTCTAAGGAAGTGTGGGCTTAATCTTTTACCCGAAAATGGTTGAAATCCGTTCATAAATAACGCGACAGCAAACTTTCCCCCTTTTCCCCCTTATTTTCCCCCCAATCAAAAAAATGGCTCGACAATTTTTGGCAATTAAATCAAGGAACGTACATGCCAAGTTTCATCGAAATCGGATGAAAAATGCGACCTCTAAACCGACACTGACCAACCAACCAATACCTACACACACATCAATCTGCCAAATCGTCGTACCAGTGCACAGTGAGAGTAAAAACGGAGACGTTCGTCGCCTCGCTACGCTCGGTTCCTCATGCAGTCAATTACTGCATCCCAATATTCAGCTAAGATCATTTCTCAACGTTCACGACATAGTGGCAAAACATGTAAAATCACTATTTTTACCACTGCTGCTTTCTGCTTTTAAACTTAGCACTTTTTTCAAATTTCAATGTAAAGTAGGTATAAGGTATGAAAAGGTTAAAAGAGTAAAATATATGTGACGTTTTCAAGGACAAGGTACCTACCTACCGACATCATTGTCGGTTCGGTTGTTACCAGAGTTTATTTTTAAATGAATTATTGTGACATGACAGTGCTGCAGTGATGCCTTATTGAAAATGATGTACCTTTTTTAAGTACTTGAGAATGGCACACTTAAGGTGTGAAAATGATAAAATGTGGATAAGGTGAGAAGGGTAAATGTCTAAATGTGTACATATCGCTTAATATTTTTAATTATAATAATTATAAGAGTAGGAGATGCACCTACCTGTCTTTTACAATAGGGTACTTTCCAGTAGATAAACTTAATGTTTCGTTGCATTCATCAAAAACAAAATTTCAAAAATACGGGAAAATCTAGGTGTAACATGTGTTTGCGCTCTAAATGATTTTATAATGGTTAAAACTTTTATAAAGGAAATCTATTCATCATAAAGTTGATAAAGTACCTCACAATATTAGTCACCCGTATAAACTCCATATAACAAATCGTTTTGACGTTTGCTCAAGAGTACCTAGCTGATTTGATTTCATAGGAAACTAGCCTATTTTGAGACTGATTGTCACCACAGGTGCCCACTAGTCTCCTCCTATAGCCCGATATCCAGGCCATCCAACATTAACATCAATAGTCTGCACCTGGCGGGGACCCTCTCTAGGTGTATCATATTGTTCGTTCGGGGATGGTGTCCGCCACGTGTATCCCTTTCTTTTAGATTAAACTGTCTTAAAGGGCCTCTGCACAGTTGGCTTTGGCCCCACGCAGGCCTACCAAAGGTCCCATGGTCCCGAGATATGGAAAAGACTAACAAATAATAATAATAAATATCATGGGACAATCTTATATAAATCAACCTGTCCCACAGTAAGCTCAGCAAGCAAGTAAATAAGGGTTTAGCGGTCCAGACACTGTCAGTAATAATGTCATTATTTATGTACCCGTCCTTTTCTATGTATATGAAGAAGAGAAGGATGGGTACAGAAATAATGACATTATTACTGACAGTGTCTGGACCGCTAGGTTGTGGGTACTAGGCGACAATATACCTACAGGCTGTTTCCTGTAATACGAGCAATATAGATAAATACTTAAATACATAGAAAACATCCATAACTCAGAAAAATATCCGCAATAAACCTGACCTGGATTCGAACCAAGGACCTCCTGCTTCATAGGCAGGGACACTACCGACTAGGCTAAGAGGCCGTTCTCCAACGGTTTCGCTAATAAAAGAAACGAGATCTAACTGGAAATTAACCAGGTTCTTTCCAAAGTTTCAAAGCTTAGATCACTGTTTCTGTATACATAACGTGGCAAGTTTTTACCTAGGCAAGTACCTATTCAAGTACCTAAGTGCGTTGAAGCTAAGCTGCTTATTTCTACCTCCATACCAGCCCAGCAGATGCAAAAGAAAAAACTTGTCGACAAAACAAATCATTATAAGCAATTGAAAAACGATATGTATGTATGGAACAAGATATAAGGAGCTTTAAAAAAACTTGGTTTCCAGATAGGTAGATCTAATTTCTTTTAACTGCGAAACATTTTATGAACTTGGTAATAATTCACATTTATCCGCGCCGCGCCGCGCTTCCATTCCTACTAAATTAGGTACTCCAGCAGCTTCTAGACTTAGTGACCGCGAGTTCTCTAATAAACTGCTTAGCAGGTGTAGGTAGGTACCTACTTGAGGTGATCTGTGAGGGACTAGTCACAAACCGTCACGCGTTGGGGATTGGCGGGGAGGGGACGCCTTTGGCCGGAACGGAATTTGGTCGATTAGCCACGGGACGGGACCAGCGGACACTTGAATACTTTGCTTCTTCTATCGTCTCTACCACTTCAATGTAGATCAGCATCATCTCATCTGTGAAACTATTGGAAATAACTATAAAAATAAAATAAAAATATCATAATGACTCGTACCTTATGGGGGTGGAAAGGGAGGACGATTGTATAGTAGCCATCAGATATATCGGAGCGGTCAAGGTGGTCACAAATATCTGAACAACACCTCCGACGCCTATTTTTGTGCACCTCGGCCGCTCCGACATATTTGATGGCGACTATACTGTGGGCTGTGGGTACCTACTAGGCGACGATATTCCTACTTATATAGATACATATATACTTAGACTAGCGACCCGCCCCGGCTTTCGCACGGGTGCAATTATACATGTAAACCATCCTCTTGAATCACTCTATCTAATAAAAAAACCGCACCAAGATCCGTTGCGTAGTTTTAAAGATCTAAGCATACATAAGGGACAGACAGCAGTAAGCGACTTTGTTTTATACTATGTAGTGATGAAAACACCCATAACTAAGGCACAAATATTCGTACTAAACACACATATAAATGCCCTTGCCAGGATCCGAACCCAGGACCTCCTGCTTCATAGGCAGGGTCACTGCCAACTGTACCAACTTGGCTAAAAGGCCGTTTAATAATACAAATATTATAGGAACCGTCGACACGAAAGAAGGTTGTATTTCCAGTTAATCATGTATCATAACATAAAACAACGGGCTTGTGAGAGTCGGACTCGCCCTCCGAAGGGTTTTTATCGTAAAGTCTGACTCACCCTTGACCGTAGACTGCTTATTATTATTTTACGTGTTATCTAAAGTACGTGATACAAAGATAAGCCTCATGGCACATGTTCATGAAAGTGATGCTGAGTTCCGAAAACATCCATCAATACCATCCATTTTTAAACCGGAAGTAGTCTTTTCTGTGTTTACCGGCCAATTCAATTTTTTTTACTATTTTTTCGAAACTTAGCATCACTTTTAAGAGCATGTGCCATGGGGCTTATCTTTATATTACGTAACGTACCAGATCTTACGGTCGCCGCCCGTACTATATAATCAATTTCCTCATAAATTATCATGCCATCGCCAACTTGAACAGCTGAGTTTTGTCGAAGTTCGTCTAGCTATTAATTAAGTGAATACGGTTCAGCCTATCAAAAAAATTCATTGGACCTTTTTTGTTTAAAATTTAATAAGGATATTCTTTTATGTGATTTTTTTCCTAGCTTTAATATTTTTCTCATAAAATAAAGAAAACTGTTAACCAGAGAGCACATTTCGTGCTCAAAGGGGGGCTCAGCAAGCTTCGCTTCGTGGCCTAAACCAGGGATCGTTACTGGTATTAGGCCGCCTCTACATGATGGGCCATCATTAGGGACGCAGCTATGCGTTAGATAGAGGGAACTAACGATATTGCCATCTCGTTCCATCGTATAGCTGCTTCCCTATGATGACCCTTCATGCAGAGCCAGCCTTACTAATATAAATAGACGGAGAGCTGACCACGTCAGATATGACACAATAATGAGAGCAATGAAACCCCTCTAGTCAGTTTGCTATACTATGCTTATTTCTAGATCCGAACATCTGGCAGCTGTAAAGTGGTGGAGGTAAAAAAAATGCAAACTTGAAGAAAACAAATTCTTACAGGATTATTCTTCTGGGTTTGATTCAATATTATGAAAAATTATGTAATTAATTAGATTATGTAATATCCAAAAGTTTCGGTTGGGGGAAGTAGTGCCAAATGATGTTTGATGTATAATGTCATTTTTGGTTACTCGCCTACTGTAGTGTTTCCGCAATAATACACAATTTTTTTGTTCTAATGTTAAAATATAGGCCTTTGGTCTCTATACTTGACACAACTTCAGCAGTTTTTACCTATTTTGGTTTTTACTTTTTTCCAACTTAAAAACTTTGTTGGTCTGTCATTCTGATCTCCACCCATTAAAAGCTGCCAGGTGCCCAGATCTAGCAGTAAGGATGGTTATGCAATATAACTAAGCGGGTTACATTACTCTCATTATTGTGTCTTATCTGACGTGGCCAGCTCTTAGACCAAAACGTAAATAGCGCCTAACTTTCACAATATTAGCATGATATTCTCAAATGTAATTTAAATAGTTAAGGGTAATATATTATAATATAGGTTCACCCTGTTTTCGCAAAATCATTGTGGTAATAATTATATTGTTGATGATAATCTATATGATCATATCATAATTAGCTGTAACCATAAACGGTTTTGGCATACTTATGTTGAGCATAATTGGCTTTGGCAGATTTTTATTGGTCCGAATATCAGTTGGTCATAAAGTCATTATTCCTAATCCTAGTTAGGCATAAAGTGTATGTGCAGAAAAATTAATTGCCGAAAATTCTGTTGCAGAATTTTATTTGGCAGAACAGTGTTAGGGCCAAATTGCATCATTCAAATCACAGGCAGGTCATATTGTATAAGTACTTACTGTCACGTCAATGCAGCAATGAAGGTGTGATGCGTTTCTTTGGATTGGAGGGTCATAGTTCTAATCTATCCTAACCTACTTTCTGGCAGCCGTTTTATTTTGTAGAGGGTCATAGTTCTAACCTAACCTAACCCACTATTACGCATAATTGCCCTTAGATTGAGTTTATAATTCTAACCTAACCTAACCTACATTCGTAGCAATTTTTTTCTTGTTGAGGTCGCAGTTTTAACCCACTTCTGCGTAGTAGTATCTACTTGCCTCTCAAGGTCGCACTTCTAACCTAACCTGAGCCACTTTTTTCGCAGCAATGCGTTTTGGATTCGGTGTATGCCAAAAAACTTTCGAATATTAACAAATATGCCAAATACACTTATGCTTATTAAGTTTATTCGTAATAAAATAACATTCGGCTACAACAGTAGTATGCAAAATAATTTTCGGACACAGAGAAATTCGCAATATTGTGAATTATACCAAATAATAAGGTTTATGCTACAGTATCATTCGTCTAAAACAAATTATGCCAAGTCTGTTATGCGACATGGGTTTCGGACAAATAAAAGTATGCCAAATAGAGAGAACCCTATAATATATTATCAAAGTATCTGGAAAATATTCAAAAATATTCATTAAAAACCGAGATACCCAGATAAGAAAGAATACTTACCGGTTAAATTTATGAAAATAATACCGGTACAGTCGCCATCAGATATATCGGAGCGGCCAAGGTGGTCACAGATATCTAAACAATGTCTCTATTGTCAAGGCGATAAAATGCATGTTCAGATATTTTTCAGGACACGGTATTCGGTGGGTATTCGATCCCTGGCCTAACCACGGTGCACGACTGAGAAGCTTTTCATTGTGTCAATATTGTATATAAAATATTTGTAGGCAATATTCTATTCGTATTTTAAATGTCCTAACCGTATAGTATATCCAACACGTGTAAGATCTCATGGGAACGCGCCCACTCTAAATGCATTAACAAGATAGGCGGCTATTTATGAATTTACTATACCTACAGTCCGCGAATAACTAGAGTCACTCACTGGACTGGACCCAGAATAGTTGCCGCGGTGAAGGGTCGAGCAGACTTGTTTTATGAGTTTTGGGTAAATTGCAGAAAAAATGTACCTTTACTTTTTTTTTTATTTGATAAATATTTTGAGTCTATCCTATGCAGAATCATGAGCTCTATCGAGTCTGATAGATTTAAAAAAATGCCCCAACTGTTCCAAAATTTTCATACAAAAAAATTTCGTTACGTTCATAAAAAAATGTAACGAAACTGATAATTTCTCAGTTTAGTAAAGGTAAAGGAACATTTTTTCTGCAATTTACCCTTTTATCATTTTATGATACATATAATATAGTGATGTGATAGAGATATTACCTACAGATACGCCTAATAAGAAGAAACTATTTTTCATATGGATTGACTGGGGGAAAGGGTCAAAAGGAAATAGATAATAAAAAATAAAATAAAATTGCAAACACCTTATTAAGTACGTATACACAATAATATGCGAATGAATTTGCGGCTAACCGCTGGTTACCTTATATTATATTATAACACGGTTACACTCACGGCACTTTAGTCACGTCTCGCGACATGTTTCGAAGAGCCTAATAGGTAGGTCTCCATCTTCAAGCACTAGGAGTGCTACTTGAACCGGCCCGCTGGTTACCTATTTCATAATGCAAAAAAAGTTTGGAATTTGATTAGTTAAATAAGTAAGTACGTAGGTGGTACAGTCGACCAAGAAAGTGTTCTACCAGTTTTGACAAAAGTTTCTGCGAGATTTAACGCTCGCTAAGGTTGACATTTCTAACGGAGTTTAAAACATGCGCGACCTTGTTGTCTCATGACGTACAAACGAACCTCAACCGTAGCGTGGTAGACCACATTTTTGGTCGACTGTACCTAAGTATAAAATAATACTAGATACCTACATTAGATAGGTACAATGAATGACTTCAAATAAAAAGCCTAGGACCGTTATTTTTAACGCTTACAGACTTTACAGAGGATAGGGGCACGGCGAACCAGTATAAGGAGATCTTCGACTACGCATAGCTGTGGAGGACAAAGCGGGCGTTTTTACTGCTTCATCTCATCAGGAGAATGTATCTATCTACACTCGGTTGGATGGGAATAACGGCCTAGGTCGGTATGTCAATAGAACACATTTTACCAAAACGGGCTACGGCGACGTTGCCGCTATTCTCCCCTCCTCCCGAGGGAGCGACGTTGCCAACTTGTAGGATTTGTGGGCAGCTAGATTTGGGGTTTCTCGAGAAGACCCTTTCTTTTTTTACCTGCTTGCCTATTGTTAGATTAGAGACATTTTTTACCATAGTATTTTTTGTCTCACGGCTGTGATGGAGTTAACAGTAAATTCTAGTTTTTTGAACAGAAAATGTATAAGTAGGTGTACACTAATTGGGAACTTAAATTAAAACAGTGTTTTTTCAATAACTAGCCACATTGTGGGAGGTGATTAGGTAAGTCACACTGAACAACTTTTTCTATGGAGCAAACCCCGAAACCACAAAAAAATTTGACCTCCCCAACGTCTGATCAGCCCAAATGTATGAAACAACCAAACATTTTTACGGGATTTCGGAGTTGGCCTCAGTAAAAGTAGTTTTGTATGGCCTACCAAATCACCTCGCACAATATGGCTATTAATTATTGGAAAAACATCCTGTATAAACAATGACACCCAGATTAGTTTAGATGTACATATCACTGTGATATCAGTCAGCAGCAGAAGTAGCTAAGCGAGTAGGGTGTTCAAAATGACCTACACACGCTCTTATTCTCATAACAATAAAATCGTGTCCAGCTCATTCTAAACACCGTACGGCGTACCCGCTTAGCTACTTTTGCTGCGGACTGTACCTATAACAAGTAACTACACTAAAAACCATAATTAGGTGAACTAAATTGACAGGAGATTTCATAGAAAACTTGTCAAACAACTGTCAGATGTATGAACCCTCCTGTCAATTTAGTATCCTGTATCTCTAGACTTTGTTTGGTTCCAATATTAGAATCAAATAAGTACATATTCTCTGGGATTTTTACCTCATTGATATGTAGATGTCATAAGATGGGAGAAAGGCGGCAATGTCAAGAATAGGATATAAATCGCTGTTGGTGAAGAATACCATGTTTTTCAAGCCAGGCAAAGTTGTGCATCGTAGGCAAAGTTGTAGCACGTGACGGTAACTTGATATCGAAATTCGATGAAATAGCTAAGTAGCTCTTTAAGATCGTAACTTGAAAGAAGCCGCCTTATTACGTAATACCTACACATAATACTAAAGAGCTACGACGGTATATACCTACGAAAAGGCGGTATCACATCACATTCGACAACCGGCGACGTCAGCCGAAACTTCCGCTGGCAACGAAAACAAACAACGTTGTTCCGCGAAACTTTCAAAGTCATCTGATAACCACTGGACTAATGGGGCCCACCCACTATCAGTCGGCCTGACGATATTGACCTGTCAGTTGTTGAGCTGTCAAATTTTTGTTGTAACTGACTGGCCGATATCGTTAGGTGGACTGGACTATCAAGTCCCTAAGGGGCGCCCTAAGAGTTTGCGTTAGGTCTTAATTTGAATGGGATTTTTAACACAGCACACCAACCAAGCGGAACGTATCGAAACTAAAGGAGGTCACTGACTATCAGTCCGCCTGCAGTCCGCCTGATGATCTCGGCCTGTCAGTTAGAACAAAAATTTGCCGGCTCCGTACAACTGACAGGCCAATATCGTCAGTCGGCTGCAGGCGAACTGGATAGTCGGTGGCCGCCTTAAATCACCGAGTGTCTATACACCGTGAGCAGATTAACCCGACGGATTCTAACCATGTATTCCCGAGGCCAAAAGAAGGCAAAAACATTGTACCTGTACCTATGACTCTAGGTCGATTTCGCCTTACTTCCAGAGTAAATGCCAATTTAAAAAAAATCAAACACTATTGTATCTGAGCGAAAAATGACTGTTTCATGATGGAGGTCAGAATTATAGACTAGCTAAATCTTTAATTTAGATAATAGGACTGCACTACCAAAATAGGTAAACACCGCCGAGGACAGGGCCTATATTTTCACATTAGAACAAAAAACATTGCATATTATTGCGGAAACAAAAACAGCAGTAGGCAAACAAAATATGAATTTTATTTTACGTCGTTTGGCACTACTTTCCCCCAACAGAAACTTTTGGCAATGACATAATCTAATTATTGTTTATGTAGTTTCTCATAATATTGCATTAAAACCAGAACTCTAGGATTTGATTTCTTGAGGTGGTTTGCATTATTTGACCTCCACCACTTTACAGCTGCCAGATGTCCAGATCCATAAATAAGCATAGTATAGCAAACTAACAAGAGGGGTCGGGGAGAACCGGCAAATTTTTGTTCTAACTGACAGGCCGAGATCGTCAGGCGGATTGTAGGCGGACTGATAGTCGGTGGCCGCCTTTACAGTGAACCACGTTGGACCAGACTTGGTTTTCATCCCCCCATTTCCTGGCTGCTTCCAACTCTGACGGATCGATAACCGACAAGCCGGTGTGAATGGCAATTTACATGCTCGTTCTTGTTCACATAGATATACGGTTGCCTCGCGGACCTGAAACTACGCGTCATTGCTCTGAATAGTTAGGCTGCAGGAGATCTCCCGTAAACATCTTAAATCATAAGATTGTGTGTATATCTCTCTCTTAATAAAGTTGAAAATCGCCAAAACCGGCACAGTGCGTGGCCAAAACCTATCTGCCATTCTGCCCTACTTAATTACGTGAATTTTGATTTCGTTTAAATGGTAGGCCCTCCCCTCAGCCTACCTAATAAATAACAACTATAGTTAGCTTAGCTACCTTTGTATTTTAAATTTGTAAGGTTCCATGGTCAAAATTCCTTACGTGCATCGGGATTTAGCCAAAAATACGTGTTGCAACACTTCAAATTTAGGTGTTTTTGTGCAAGTTTTGTGATGAAATCAAATCAAACCCAATGTTCCGCGGGGGATCTCCTCTTCTTTTTCCATCAACCGAACATAGTGGTACATTCGTAAGCTTATCATACACTCACTGAACCTAAGATTTGAATATTTAAAAAATAATCCTTGTTTTTTTACTTTTAAGCCGACTTAATCATTAAGATGTTTGGCTTATAAAATAAATGCGATTTAAGAAAAATCACTTGAGAGCGTAGGGATGTTTTTTGCGTATCCCGTCACCGGATTAAAGCTTATATTAGCTACACGAACCTATCCTAATACACGAAACGTATTGTCAAGTACATACTCCTAGTTAGTGCGAAGTTCAACTCTGCATCTGCAAGCAACACTCCCCGGGCCCGTGGGGAGGCACAGCCACCCTTCGATCGATTCCATGGGGCTGTTTTATAAACGCCTGGAGCCTATATAACGAAGCAGTCTCTTTCCAACTCTGTTTGTTAGATAAGGATACCAGTTGTTCATGTTGCACGGGATGCAGGCGCTTGTGAACCGGCCCCCGTCCGCTAATCCCAAAACACGTCGCGGGCATAACCGATATCTACCTAATAGGTACATTTAAAAAAACTAAATTGATAGAACGTCCAAGTAAGGTAGACCTCTGGATCTGCAAGATTTTTCCAAATTATTCCTTTTGCAAATCTTTTATCTACGGCTATTGGCGAGTATAACTATGACCTAATATAATAAAATATAGGTAATTTTTATTTATTAGATAAGTATTGTAAATATGAATATTAAGTATTATTGCAAACAAACCCGTGGCAGGTACATTAGGTACAAGTAACTAAGTTAGACTCGTTAGTTGACTAATACTTACAGCCATTTTCAAGATGTGCTCCGCGGAGCCCTAGGGCTTAGGGCTTCACAAAGCCTCTTTAAGAAAAAATATCTAAAACCGCTTTTCTTTCTTTCTTTTCTTGTCTATCAATTATAATTTTTTTTGGGCAACGTCAAATATTTAGTTTTTCAAAAGGGTTCCGTTACCAAAAAAGTTTGCCCAGAGCTGGACTAATATAGATGAAGAGTAGGCCGGTAGGCACCCCTACTTCATCGAGAAGCAGAATTCGGCTTACGTAGGGCAATTATTATTATTCTTCCAGCGTTTGTCCCGGTCTTGCCACGGCCCAATTGAGCTTGGGGTCCGCTCGGCAACCCAATCCCAGGAAGTGACGTATTATTAGGCTCCAGTTCGTACGAAAGCGACTGCCATTTGACGTTCCATTCCAACCCAGAGGGGAAACTAGGCCTTTTTAGGATTAGGTCCGGTTTACTTACGATGTTTTGACGAAAAGCGGCTGGTAAATAAGAAATGATATTTTTAAATCTGCTACTCTATGAGGTAGAGTTGCCTACGGCCTGCTCTTACTCTTTAAGATAGTACTGGAAAAGTTATGTAAGACACCTCTACCTGCAGTACCTACACCTACATCGAAATTCAGTTATGTACACGAATTATTTCCTCTAAGTTTTCCTTCGTGGGGTGGGCTATAAGTGGAGTAACTTTCATGCATTCTGATTCTGACCAGTCTTAGTAGAACTACTCTTTGGCCGCCAGGGGTGCCGGGGTCACTGGCCGATGCGCTCACACCCACACGGGGGAGGAGAGAGACAGCGCTACACGAATCCTACAATTACTGATAAAGACAAAATATATTGATATCTAGATGATGCACAGAATAATCAAACAAGAGTGTCACAAGTGAAAAGTGTAAATAAGCCAAATTATGAAATCAAAGAAAGTGTATACAGTTTGATTATTCATAAAAGGTCTAAGGATCTCTACCTTAAACCAGAGACTATAAATAATAATAGACATCCACCTTCTTAAGAACTTTTTTTTACTAGCGCCATCTGAACGAGAGCAACCTAAAGTAGTAATAATAGTAGGAGGAAATCATTTTTCACTGCAGCGCCATCTAGTAACGAACGAGTAGCGTACCGTTAATAGCCGTAGTATCTTTATAGGTTGCTCTCGTTCAGATCAGATCTAAGTACCTATATTGCCTCTATAATAACTTTATGCCCCATCCACGTAACAGAAATAAAATTATTAAAATTAATATTCTTCGAAAACAATCGACTTCATGTGCAGTGCACATAGAATTTAGGTAGGTACAGTCAACAGCAGAAGTAGTGAAAATTTGTAAACGGCCATTCTTAAATCGTAATAAAACAAGTTAAAGTACCGCACGAGTCGTTCTATACCTAGGCTGGCTCTACATGATGGGCCATCATAGGGACGCAGCTATACAACAGAACGAAATCGTAATATCGTTAGCCCCCTCTAACGCATAGCTGTGTCCCTATGATGGCCCATCACATCATGTAGAGGAGCCAAGTAGTGATTATATTCTTTTCGATCTTAGACTATTCAATCAAGCGGACTGGCCATGTCTGTCATTTTCTATACAAAAAAAGTCTGCCGATTTTTGCGGGGGAGGGGAACGTCAAAAGTATACGTAACGTCAGATAAACGTCAGTCCATACAATAAGCATGACCACTAGTCGTATATTTTCGGCAGAAGGGAACGCCCCGAACGCCTGTAAATGGCTGCACCGGTTGGTTAAATGCAAGCCTTTGATGGACGTAACATAAAATCAAGGCCGTGTATTGAGGTGTATCTTTGTCAAAAAATTGAGTTTGACAGGACGTATCCGATAAAGTGAAAAAGAGAACTTGTCATGCGCTAAGAAGGGACAACATGATTCGCGACGTCACAGTCTCTTGAGTCTCTGTGTAATACTAAGTATTATTTACTCTATTTTAAATCTTACTCTGTGATAAAATGTGACGTGTGACGGGTATAGGCCTCGATGCAATTTTAAATGTCGATATCGATAATTAGTATTTAATATAAGATAGTAAAAAAAAACAATGAGTACTTGATTTAAAAAATCTGGCAGTTTTTTTTAATTATTAATGATTAAATAAATAATTCCATTATAAAAAATATTTGTTTGATTAAAGTTTTTAAACGACTGTGAAGCTTCTTTGTGTCAAATGGGTTTGACAATGAAAAAGAGTTTAACAAATCTTATTAAATTAAATAAATCTTATTAAATCTTTCTTAAATCATTGTTTATAGAAAAATGCCATGAAGTTAAAAAGACGGAGTTTACAACAAAGTGTACTTTCCTTATTCAGCTAATGGTAACAGTCCGATTTATTTATTTACGTTCCATTCTATAAAAGCAGAGTAAGGCTCAAAACACACCTAGCGGAATTTCCGCAGTAGGTAATGTATGGAGGCCATAGACAAATTTAAGCTACCATCGACAAAGCTCCATACATTACTGCGGAAATTCCGCTAGGTGTGTTTTGAGCCTTAACTACGGTACGGTACGATGGAAATAAAATCAATGGATCCACTAGCGACACCTTCGTCACCTTATCACACTGCAGCTGTTTGTAGGGTTCATAAGTTTTGATAAACTCCCATAGATGGCACTGCGCTCACTAGTTATAATAAGGCAACTCCTTAAATATAGATGGCGTTTTAAATCAATTTAACCAGTTATAAATTCAGTATTTTAGATTTTAATTTAATATTAAATCGGTTTTTATGTTGGGTAAATTCACAATAATTATTTCTCAAAGTTGCGTATTTTGTATTACTACTTGCTACTAGCTGCTTCATTGTTATCGGTACAGCCTGCGAGTGTAGGTACGAGTAAAAAGTATTTACTTACTTTATACATATAAATTAATTCGTAAAGTCAAGAATTTACAAGCAGACTTAATAAATACCTACAATATTATAACATAGAACCCAGTTTGCTATTCGGCTGCGTATGTTACGTTGTTTAATTGATGTCTACCAAGATGCGTTCCATAGTTTCTATTAATTCTGTTAGATTTTTTATTTTTTTCATTGTTAGTGAAATAATTTAATGCAGATTGCTTTAATTATTCCATCTTCATTATGGCTTCTGTGACTGATTACGGGTATTATTCCTTATCTTTATTAAACCAGTATTGAGTAAGGTAAGGATAACGATGAAGTTTTAAAACTATACTTACCTACGTTTTGAACCATTTCGCGGTAATCGCTTTTTTGGATGTGCTAATAGAATTAATTTTGGGGTAGCTTAATTAAAGCTCCTATGTTCGGAATCCCTACAGGGATATAGCTAGTTACTCCGGTGTTCTTAGAAACCCAAATCAATTAAATGAAGTCTGCCCATGGGGGCCATGAACACGTACACTTACCTAATATGGATAATATAATAAAATATTCCTACTCGTTATCATTACTTTATTGAACAATTTATTTAACAGCATTTAACACAAATAATGCTTAGACGACAGTTTTATTGCATTGAAAATGGGCGTCAAGTAGTGAACAGTTGCATGGCTGGTGATTATAGGATTTTTGGTATGGCGACTATGGCGCTTTGAAGCGCCATCGCTACATTGCCGTTTCTTTTATACTCATGCGTCAGAACGGGATGGCAGTAGTAGCATAGCAATAATAATCGCACAAACTCTAATTTCGTCCCTCGCGCCCTTTCGTGTGCTTTCGTGCCGATCTGAATAACCGGTTTTGCTTGTGGAACGGTTGTAAACTCAACCAACCAATGACTGCTCTGGGTTTCCAGCAGGCGTTCTATTGGCGACGGGTGAGCGGTTCAGTTCAGCGCGGGGTGGAGCGGGGTGGTGCGGGGCAAGGGTGCGCCTCACCGGCAGCGCGCGCAGTTGTGTTTCGCCACTCGAAAAGAAGGTTATTGTAGCAATGAGACGGGCATCGGACTATCGATAAAGTGTGTTTGTATGTCGTTTTCGTCGATAATAAGTGTTGTGTTTACTTTCACCCGTGCGAATGTCTCGATCCTTACCTTTTTGTTTGTTGTTTCTTTTAATCACTGCCGCATGGGACGGCGCTTACGTTTCAGTTAACCTTTTATTTTGAAACGATGGAACGTTGTTCTTATGGTTTTTACACCAAAAGGTATTTTATGTTATTTTTTATTTTATGATTGCGAACGGTGTGGGTGCGTCGCGTGTGTCTAAGCTATTTGTCATCGACATAGTGGGTATGAATAGCAACATCAACATTGACAAACCGAATGTGACTGGACTGACATAATAATGAGTGAAGGAGAAAGGATAAAACTTTTCTAATGTACCCTACTTGGGATGTTTTCTGATTCATATGTGTATCCGTTTTCTCACCCTGCAAAAACTTTAACGCAAGGGTCGAGATTGCAGTAATGGAAGGGGACTCAGTGGTTATTATTATTGCAAGGGTTCTAGTAAAAGCTGACAATGTGAGGCCCTACCGCTCGATGGTCGGCTGTCAGGGGAGGGAGGACGCCGTCTGTCTGCACACATGCAGAACCGGTTCGCGCTCTGACTCCCCTTGTACCGGTTTACTCTCTCTAACACCACGCAAATCCAAAGCGCCCTCTCTCTCGCACGTTTTCATTTATTTTTTGCTTCCCCTTGTGAAATAATGCCAGACGGGTCGTTCTGTTCCTTATTATTATTTTAGTTATATCTATTCACCTAACAAAACTCAGCTTACTATAATATAATAAATAGATCTACAAATAGACTTATTCAAAAAAAGTTTGTCATACTTCCAGAGGGGTTTGGTAATAAATTAGAATTCAGAATGTTAGTAGGTACCTAACTATAATTGTTTAAAATATGTTAGTATACCTCTAAGTCCTAGCTGTTGCATGACTAAACTCACTCAAATGCATGCCAAACTATCATTTTACAAGTACCTCGGTTGACAGCAGGTAGATACGTGTTTAGTTTTAAGTAGTCTCATGTGAACACCTAATGGTTCAGCCCAGCCCAGTAAGTCTATTCTTGTGCTCGATGGGGTTCCCACTCGCCTCTTTTGTAGCTACGTATAAAAAAGCACATGCGGTACTAACTACATAGGCACTGACAATTTAGACACTGAGTCTGATTGTGATTGCACAGACTATTATATGTATGTACCTCATGATCATGAATGTCATAGGTAACTCGCGTTACCTCGTAGTTCAGCCCAAATGTAGCAGCATGTAGCTCGAGATTTGCAAGGAAATGTAGGTACAATATTAAGCTTCGTGGTATTAACAGGTACCATTTAGATAAAGGGATTCTATTCTTTATTTGCGTACCTGCTAGGTTTGCCATGTATCTATTTCTAAGCATGTGAACACACAGTTATAAGGAGCTTGTCGAATTGATGTCCGTTTTATAAGCAGATCTTAATGCAGACAACTTTCAAAATAAAGTTATTAGTAGCTTAGCGGTTCATTGGTAAACCCAAACAATTGAATTACATCTTTATAAGACCAAATAACTGTGGTCTTATAGCTAAAATGAGACTAATATTTATCCCTCTTTTTTATCTATATCTACTAGGGCATGCAATACCGGTATTGCTTGTATAGGATATTCCGGTATTAGACCATACAAGCAATACCGGTATTGCATGCCCTAATACCTATGTCCCTACTTCCGTGAGTAAAACTTACAGGTATAATTCTGGCTACACCTGTTAACACGGACTTAAACAACATAGTACCTACCAGTATTTGCGTGCATTAGAAGAAATGGGAGGATAGGTAATAACATGATAAAACATTGAAAGAGAAAATACCTTTCCTTTTTAAGTGCTTACCCTAATGAACTGGTTCTAGGGAGGTACGGTACGGCCACGGCCTCGGTAAGCAAAGTCTTACGAAAATCCCTTGAAAGGGATAACATCCAGGGTTAGAAAGAGACTTCCGCTTACGAATTCCAACTTGTAGCTTTATTAATAAAACGTATCGTGAAAGAATAAAGAACAATAAAATTCGATGTAGGTAAGGGATTTTACTGAGAAGTACTACATACCTACCTACTTATACTTGATCACCTTGACATTAGAGGCGATGTTCGGATATTTCTGACCATACTGGCCATTCCGATATATCTGATGGCGACTGTACGTCCTATTAGGTATTTCTTTCTCTTGATAACTTTAACTTTGTATGACAACGATAGCCGCAAGCTCTCACATTTTATAACATTTGTAAACTTCCAAGGTTTTTACACATCTCTATAGGAAGAAAGGCGACTCAACCCCACACACATTTCATATCTTATACTTATGATCATAATAATTATGTATGGTGCTCAAACTAACGAAGTGGAAAAAGTTAATGTGCTTCTCACCGATAGAATGGGATCTGATCTGATAATCTGTACTGTGAATACGTATACATACTTTATACACTATTAAGCTAGATATACTCTGGATAGCTCTCTTCCCTCAAAAAGTGGGACAGAAAGAGAAGTCACAGTAGAGGATTGCATCTCGTTTTGATCAAGATAGTAATGACGTCATTGGAAAATAATTCCAACATGCCTATGCCAACTACACTAGTCAATACTGTTACAAGTCGCCACGCGCATGTGACACTGAAGGAGGTGTAAAAACGCTACAGAAGCTGCTTACATCAGGCGGGTCGTATACTTAGTTTCCAGCGTAGTGGTAAATAATTTTAAACAAAAAAAGAACCGACTTCACTTAGGATCCGCTATTCCAAGAGGAAGTGGCCGAGTTGCTGTAAAAAATAATGAAATCACTATAGGTGTGCCTATAATAGTTGAAGAGTTCCCTCGATTTCTCCAGGATCCCATCGTCAGATCCCGACTTGGTGACAATGGGACCATCTAGGGGTTATACATGTTCGATTCAAAAAAAAAATTTGAAAATCGGTTCACGATTCACGGAGACATGGAGTAACATACATACAAAAAAAAAATGATAAAAAAAAAATTAGTCGAATTGAGAACCTCCTCCTTTTTTGCAGTCGGTTAAAAATGCATTTATCTAGCTCAGTAATAAGCTTGGACTTGGTTGATAAATGTAAATGTACCTATAGCTTCATGGTATGTACAGGTAACGATGAACTTTGATATATCTACATAGACACAGGAAGCCATGCCCGTTCTCTCGCACACAAACACAGAATGCACAGACTAATCCTGTTTAGGCTTGAATATACAACACCCCCTTGCGCACCCCTTCGTTTAAGCATTCCATAATTGCTTAATGCTTATTATGTTTTCGCTTGGAAAACCAAAGGGTTCCCTTTTTTGTTCACTTAATTTAAATTATATTTTAGGTTAATATAATACCTACCCTACATTTTGAAATATGATAACAGTAATAACAACAACTATGTAGTCGCCACAAAATAAGGCCATTCACGTTTTTAAATAATAGGTATATCTATATGTATTCTTTTGTGTGAGGTTGAGGGGTTAAGGTCTATTTTATATTCTTAAATCTACACTCGTACTAAAGGTTTATTGACTGTTGCGAAACAAAGACAATAAACCAAATCTTGATTTAATACTAGGGGTAGGTACTCTAGTTTTGCAACTTACGATTTTTTTTTCATGAATTCACATTATTGAAAATTTGACACGTTAATTATATATCCACCATCCATTTCCGTTTGCTATTTTTTATACACACTTTTAAAATAAATCACAATCGCACAGACTGTACGAAATACGAAAGCACTTAAAATATTGCAGTTGAAATGCAGGAAAAGTAAAAAAGCACTGTACCTAGTAAAACCAAATCGAACGAGCCGATTGAGTCGAAACTGATTAAACTGGACGTCTTGCTCGCTTTCGCTGTCTGCTGTTCATAGCGTTCTTACTTTTATTTATTGCTTTACCTGCACGTTCGGTTTAACTCTACAATAGTGCAAAAAATCTCTAACTGTTAGGCAATGTATATTGCTGTGTTCACATACTGCACAGACCGCGGCAAACTTACAAGGCGCAAAATTTTCACGCTATTTTAAACGGGATATGTTTAAAACGCGATACGGAATCAAGGCGGCAATGTGCACAAGGCACGTAAATTTTGTGACTCAGTGTTCGGATGTTAGACTTATTTCCTACACCTTTTACACTTGTCTTCCAGAGTCGTGTATTACAAAACAGTTATATTTGTCAGAGAGCCATCCATCTGTAAGGCTCAAAACACACCTAGCGGAATTTTGGCAGAAATGTATGGAGCTTTGTCGATGGTAGCTTAAATTTGTCTATGGCCTCCATACATTACTGCTTCCATTCCACTAGGTGTGTTTTGCGCCTAATTGTGTTGGTATATAATGAGAGAACAATAACAATGATAATAAACGCGGAAAGTAACGCACGCTGCCATTGTTTAAAAATGCCGCATTTGATATGTAAAAATGTCTCTTATGTTAAAAAATAAAACATTTATGATATATGGGTGTTTAAATTCATTTAGGGACCAGAAACCATTTCTACCATCCAAACAAATATTTTTGATAGGGTAACCTTATTAAATGGTTACCATGTCATTTCAATAGTTAGCATCTATCGTTATAGAAACCGTTTCGATCAAGGTTTAACATAGTTACCGGGTTCTCCTGCCAAGAAGACAATATTTACAAACCATTTATCAAATCATTATTCTCTTATCAACCCTACCTGCCATTTTCCTTTCTCTTTTTCGCGCAAACAACTTATCAATAGAGATTAAAACAGCTTAATCGCATTCTAGAAACAATAGGGGAATTTCCCCTAAAAAAAGTCTTCTGATGAATATCGTTCCAGTACATTGTTAAGGACCACGCATTCATACTTTGTCTCTTTCTCTCATTGTATGGAATCCTATATAGGGTCGGCACACACCTAGCGGTTTTCCTCGCGGAATTACCGGAAGTAGCGGAAATTCATAGAAAAATTAAGCATTTTGTCTATGAATTTCCTCTACTTCCGGTAATTTGTCTATGGCTTCCATACAAAAAATCTGCTACCATAGACAAATTTCCGCTACCATAGACAAATTTCCGCTACTTCCGGTAATTCCGCGAGGAAAACCGCTAGGTGTGTGGCGACCCGTAATGTGGAACAGCGCCCTCTATAAAAAGTTTTCACCGGCCTTTCCTATTGATAGAATTAACCGCATTTGTTTAGACTTGTTCGGTTAAGGGAACGATATCGGTTAGCACATGAGGCACATTTTATCCTCAATGATAGGGTTTGCAAAAAAACCTTATTGAGTACATACCCAATCGAACATCCCTTTATTTGTAACTGATTCCGGTTCCTGATTTAGAAATATGTAGAGCCAACAGTGAAATTGTAACGTGTATGTATATATAAAAAAGTAACCTCGTTGTTAAAATAAAAGAGGCTAACCGCAATTACCTTATCCGCTATTACAGTATCACCAATCGGCTCTCTTTTTTCAACGACTGTTTATTGGAAAGAGACGTAATAAGGGTAATTGTAGATAGAGTCTGTCCGGATTGTCCGGAAAGAGAAGTATCGTACAATGTATACACTCCTATATAAACCACGACACTTCTCTTTCTGGACAAATTTTATTAGATTTATTAACTCTGCAAAGACTTCGCTAGTAAAAAAAATAAGTATGTAGTTAGGGAGAGAGATAGGTAAATGGTAAATTTTAGGTCACGATCATCTCATATTTTGTCGCTGCATAGTCCATGCAGAATTAACATGGTTAGACTCTAACACGCAACCCGACCTATTATCACAATAAATATGTAGAAAAGTGTTAAACACACTCATGAAGAGTTACGAGAACGGTACGTTGTCTGTTGTATCGATAAAAAAAACTATAAAAGAACACGGAGCAACACTATCAGTTTAATTTGACACATGTCAATTCTGATTCAATTCACTCTATTGTCATTGTCAAACGAACAAACAATGTAATAAAATTAGGACTTTCCTTGAGCTGCGCTGAGCCACTTTAGCAGAATAATAGATGAAAAGCCATTTTATAAATATAAACCTATCCTTAGGCCTCTAAACCTCTTACGATAAGTGCAGTACGTTAGCCATGTGATTTCCCCTTTGTGCTAATAGTTCTAAACACAGTACATACAAACCGAAGATTACAAATGTCAAATAAACACAGAGTGCTTGACAGGTAGCGTTAAACGACGGGGTTGTGTTACTAACATTTATGTGGTTGTTTTAATTAGTATTAATTCGGCAAACACCCCACTCGTAGTTTTGGTAACTCAGGATCACCTTTCAGATCGGAGATACTAGACAACATCCAGAAGAAGAAAGATCAGGACAAGGAGCAAATTCAAAGTGCGGGGTTCCAGCAGGTGTCGAAAGGCGAGAAGGGCGGAGTCGGGCCCGAGAATGCGAGCCCCGCAGTGACGCAGCATGTCCCGGCGCAGCTGCTGTCCCCGCCGCCCGCTCCCGCCCCCGCCCCCGCGCCCGCGCCCGCGCACCAGCTCCAGCCCGCCGACAAAGACAAGACCATCAAAGTAGCCAACTCCACCACCATCACTCTCATCGAGAACGGCGCTCTCAACACTGACAAGGACAAAGACGCTAACTACCCTAAAAACTATTTCACTTTAGAGCCAAAGAATGATAAAAAAGATGACTGCAACAAAAATAGTATTACAATAACTAGAACGGTGCCCAAACAGTCACCCGGACAAGACAAGCCAAAGGGGCAACAGAAGCCAAATAAGAGGCCCTTGCAGTGTTTGGAAACACTTGCTGAGAAGGCAGGTATCACTTTTGAGGACAAATACGAAGCCGCAAACACTCTATTAGCTTTAGATAAACAGAACAACACATTTCGGAGGCCGCAGGAGCTAAAGCAGCCTAAAACAGAGCCCGACAATCTTGTACAAACGGAGGAGTATAGATATAGAAATCAGAAAGAAGAGGATGATAAATTACAGGTATTGTCTCTTTTATAATCAATAATATTCACAATAGTCAATTTTACTTACCTTCAAACTGTAATCTTTAGTTACATAGCAAATTTTGTAAGCTCTGTGAGTAATGAAAAGGGATATTTAAATGGGCTCCGCAAAAAAGGGCACAAACCCTATTAAATGTATGGCAGTTATATCATTTTTATCTAATGAGTACAGGTGAGAGATTTTCGTTTACAACTAACAATTATATTGCTTACTTTATTATACATACAAGGAAGTGAAGTTGTTTTCCTCTTATTGCTATATTGAAACATGAGCAAGCAAAAAATTGTAAGGGTTACAAGACACATGCACTGAACAAACTTTGCCTAGTGTAATAGAACATTATTCACCGCAAGGAAATTACACGCCATATAATTACAAATTTAATCAAAATTGATGCTACTTTAAATATTTTTTCGTTCAAAATCATCTCTTATAATGTAGAAACAGTCAGAACTTGCATTAAATTACTTATGGATAATTGATTAATATGCAATGGAGAAGGGAACTGTTAAAGGTTATGTAGGATGGCTCTAGCAGAGGTTCTACCGGTCACTAATTTTGCTCTATGGAATTTGATTTAAAGGTCTAAAATCCACGCCATATAACCAATAAAAACAAGTAAACTATTAATGGGACAGACAGGAATGGTCGACATGAAAAATATGTTTATAATATGTTCCTGTGTATATTCTGACCAAAAAGTGTACAAATTAAAAAGTGGCAACATCGTAGTGTCGTCCCGTATTCATAGATTGATTTGAAAGATGCGACACTATGATGTTGCCACATTTTAATTTCTATACTTTTTGGTCGGAATATATGTAATAATAAGGTCCAAAAGTGTAAACATATTTTTGACGTCGCCTGTACAACCTAAACTGATGCCTTTTTAAAAACTGTTAACCAGCCAATCCCATTAAAACCACTATTTACAAAATGCAGAGAATGTATTTGATGACCAAGCATAGTGAAAAATACATCATTCTTCCACAGATCCAACAGCAAATAATTCAGCAGCAACAACAGCAGCAACAGCAGCTGCAACAGCAATTGCAGCAACAACAATTGCAACAACAGTTACAGCAACAACAACAATTGCAGCAGTTGCAGCAGCAGGCCTTGCAACGGCAGCACCAGGCCATACAGCAGCATATTAAAAACCAGCAAGACCAACAAGAACTAGTAAGATATCAATAATTTATAGTAGTTTATGTAACTGTTACGTAATAGGGGCCCTTAAAACACGAGTGTGGTTTTATGAAACGAACGAAGTGAGTTTCATAATAAGATCACACAAGTGTTTTAAGGCCTAATTACGTACACTGCTTTATCTACACACATATTATAAACCCGAAATGATGATTGAATGACTGCCATTGCACGGATTGCACCGTCATCGCCATGACCAACTCGATTGTGCCGGCGGTCGGGAGGCACGTGCCGGCGGGCGGGGCCCACCCGGATTTTCATAATGATATCGAATTTTTGCTTATTATTTGATAATAATAACATCGTTACAGATAAGACATTTGTTCTAACTACTAACGAAACAATCTACTTTTATGGTGGTCATAACGTGCGGTTTTTGAACGCATCATGGAGGGTTTATGATATGGGTGTAGATAAAATAATTTAGGCATCAGGTTAGATTTTTTATAATGCTTTTATAATTTTTATATGTCTTGGATGTATTTATACATTTAACTTTTATAAAAATTCACTTTATTTTCCTTCTCAAGCTAGGCTTAGCTTGAGAAGGAAAATAAAGTGAATTTTAATAATTTACTATAAGTATGTATAAATAAAGGATATGGTGGAGAAATCCATCAGGTAAGTCTCAGTAGCTCAGTTGGTCAGAGCGATGAGCATGGCATGTATCCCAGAAACGCGAGTTCGTGTCTCGCCTGAGGCAGTGCATTTTTCTACTTTTCCTTTATTTCTAAAAAAACATTCTGCTCAATGCAAAAACAAATTTACTATAGTCTATAAGTGTTAGTGCAGGGAATATAATCCCACTTTATTGATGTGGACTATATGGAGTTATTAGTGCAGGCAGCAGCAGAAGTAGCTAAGCGGGCGAGCTGTTCAAAATGACCTTCAAATGCTCATATTCTCTTAATAATAAAGTTGTGTTAAGCTAATTGTGAACACCTCATCTGCTTACCTACATTTGCTGCTGACTGTACATGTGTTTTGTTCTCCCTAACAGTTGCAAAAGCAGTTCCAACAGCAACAACAGCAGCAGCAACAACAACAGCAGCAACAGCAGCAGCAGCAACAACAACAACAGCAGCAGCAACAACAACAGCAACAGCAGCAACCAAAGCAAGAGCTGCAACAAGTTACTCAACAGCAAGATTTACAACAGCAGAAGTTTTTACAGGTTTGTAGTGCTTTACATGTGTCCTCCAACATTATTATGTAGCCGAAATGAGAATAGGATCAGATTTGACAGATTTGCCATACAGTTACGTCAATATATATTAACATGGATTGAACAGATCCTAATCTGATTGCGGTTTAGTAATAATATGTTTCATCATCATCTCAGCCATAAGACGTCCACTGCTGAACATAGGCCTCCCCTTTGGACCTCCATAAGTATCGGTCGGAAGGGACCTGCATCCAGCGTCTTCCGGCAACCTTTATAAGGTCGTCTGTCCATCTTGTGAGTGGACGTCTTACGGTGTGCTTGCTAGTCCGTGGATATGTTTAAGAAACATTATTTCAAATATTTAATTTCTCGCATTACATCACCATCCTCCTAGCATTCCTGCTTTTTGCCACGGCTCACTTCAGCCTGGGGATCGGTTGGCAACCTAATCTCACGAATTTGCTTTCGCCGCGGCACGTCAGTAAGCAATATTTCGGAAAACTATGCACTAGTTTTTACAAAAGCTAAAACTCGGGATAAACTAGGTGTTGTCGGGATTACGAGGGAAGTCTGATAAATTCTCAGCCTAAGGCATTTGGTGAAATAATAGCTTAAAATTAATATTTTTCCTTTAGAATATAGTATTTTCACAGCAAAATGCACTGGATAGTTTTAGCACGCCGTATTTCAATAACGCAAAAAAAAAAAAGATTTCAATGTGCCTAAAAAAAAGCCCGACCCGATTTTATTTTTTGGCAGAAATGTTTGCATATTAGCTTTTTTTTAATTTAAAGAATATAAATTGTTAGACCTTAAACCCCGTATAAAATATAGTTAAGAAATTGATCTCAATCTAAATTATCGTGTCTTTATTTAACCCGCCAAGCGAAGCGATTCAAGTTCATTTGCGGCAGCCACCATGCAATATTTTTTTCTACATGAAAATATCAAAATGGATTTTTCGTGACTAGTCCTAAATGATCTATGACTCATGCTATAACTGCATTATTTTTAAATTTTGCTAGACTATAAGATTTTTTTATGTTTTTCTACTTAATCACCCTAATGAGACCTTTGGGCGGAAACAATAATTACAACGCTTATGTCCTTTTCGAATTAAGCAAGTTTTATAAAACAAGTTACTTGTCTGAAAGCTGAGAAACTGGAGAATATTAATCTACCAAACAAAATTTTCTAAAGGCTATGTTTCGTTTGTGAGGCGAGATTAATTTATCAAAATAATTCAAACATAAATATGGAGCACTCGATTTCGAAAGACCTGATGATATTAACCGTCCATATTAAAATAAAATAATAGGTTTTTGTCGATATGGCAATCATAAATCATCTTGAGAAGAGTTTCTTATTGCGTGCTATTCGTTTTATTTGAAGTATTCTTTCACTTAATGCCTAGGCTGAGGACTTATCAGACTTCCCTCGTAGGTCAGGTTTTCTCATGTGTTTTTTGTTTTCTGATGTTTTCCTTAACAGAAAAGCGACTAGTAAATATCGAATGATATTTCGTACATAAATTCCGAAAACCTAGTGGTGCAAGCCGGGGTTTGAACCCGGAAGTCAGATGTCTTACCGCCAGGTTACCAGCAGCGGATTTTTTCCCAATCATACACGGGATTTATATTTATAATTTTTGAGCTACATCTATAACATCATAAATAACAATAGTATTTGGATAAAAGATATCCTGTATTATATTACCATCAATTTTTTCCCATAAGAAAAGCAAGATTTTTTCATGTTCTGTAAAATTATCAGTATATACATTGGGTTTCAATTACTTGAGCTACTTATTAAGTGATCAATGTTCATTCGTGCCAAAAAACCTTTATAGTCATGCTTGGCCGCACGGGCATCAGCCAAACGCTAAAGGAACAGATTTATTAGCTTTCTACTGTCTCACAGCACAGCAATGAGTGTATCTTAAAACGAATAGGGGATTGCTCCGTCTACTAGGATTGTTCTTACACCTAAAATGACCTGCCAATTAAGACGTAATAATTGAAATTTGATCACTAACGAATATATATTTTTATATTTGTTTGTGTATACGAAATTCCATTCTTCCTAAATTCTGGCTATCATTTGTTTTCTGCGTCAGGCCCCGTAGCGCCATCTATTAAAAAGAATTTGAGTTATTTGGACAGCGTGAATGCCGCCTCTGCCCTGCACGGCGCCTTCCTGCACCCTCCGTGCGTAGGCCGGAGCCTCCCTATCCCTAGTATATTCCGACCAAAGAGTGTAGAAATTAAAAAGTGGCAACATCGTAGTGTCGTCCCTTTCAAGTCAATCTAAGAAATGGGACGACATTACGATGTTGCCACTTTTTAATTTCTACACTTTTTGGTCGGAATATATGTGTAGGTGTAGATACATATTTTCTCTCCCCATAATCCCATTGTCCTTTTACAAATGTCGATTTATACCCCACATTGGACTTTCTTTAATTAGACTTAGGCGCAGCTAAGCTCAGTATAAGAGACATCTAATAGGATAATTTGTTGTTTAATATATCAGTGATTTTACTTCAAGGTGTTTATTGATCGTTACTGAAAAAAAGGTAACAGGTGTAGATCATATCTCTCACAAATTTATTTCAGGTTATGATAGAAAATAAAACGTAGTTAAATCGTCGCATCAATAAAAACAATGTTTTATAGGAAAGGGACAGAAGTCTCACGAGAGATTACCATCTAATGTCAATAATGTATTGTGCGACTGTAGGTGTGTTTGTCGGCAGGTGGTGAACAACCAGCCAGTGCACACGCAGCAGTTTAACGTGCCCGGCATCGGCGAGATCAACCTCAGCTTCCTGGCGTCCCCACAAAGCAACGTCAACCTGCTATTCGACAAGACCCAGAAGGCCATGAGCGGTGACATCAAACAGCAGGTACAGTAACCAAGTGGACGACCACCCGCAGACTTATTGGCATAGCTCGGACAATTCTTCGCAAAAAATAATTTTGTATGGAACAAGATACACACTCTTGACACTTTTTTAGGTTGTGGTTAATGGTTATAACTCGGTATAACTCGATGCTATCACTACATAGTATAAAACAAAGTCGCTTCCCGCTGTATGTCCCTGTGTATGCTTAGATCTTTAAAACTACGCAACGGATTTTCATGCGGTTTTTTTTAATAGATAGAGTGATTCAAGAGGAAGGTTTATATGTATAATTGCACCCGTGCGAAGCCGGGGCGGGTCGCTAGTAGAGAAATATTATTAAAATACTGTACATAAATAATACAAATTTAATATATTGGTTATATTTTGATTTTATATTCGTTTTGCGACCTTTTTGGGATGAATTGTCCGAGCTATGGTTATTGGTTACCTAGCCGATTCTGACTAAACATTGAGAAAGAACCTTGGAAGGGTTTTAATTTTGCTCATCAAGCATTCGTTTCTATCATGAAATTCATGAAGCATGGGTATGCCGCAGAGACTGACATCGTGTATTTTAAATCCGCAGCAACTAGTAGACGGTCAATCTCAAGTGGTCCAGCAGCAGATGAGCATGGCGCAGCACGAGCAGACGCAGCAGCATCACCAGACGGTCACGGTCGTCTCCTCCATGCCCAGCTCCATGGCCGCGCATCAGGTTACTCTTCGCATTTCACTTCATTATACACAGGGTCGGACTGGGATCATCACGGGCCATGTGGGCTGGCGCCAGGGTCCGACGCAGCTTTTATACGCTCTATTTGGGCAGAGGGTTAAGGCTATAGCAGAGTACAGTCGACCAAAAATGTGGCAACCCTACGGTTGAGCTTCGTTTAAACGTCATGAGACAACAAGGTCGCGCATGTTTTAAACTCTGTTAGAAATGTCAACCTTAGCGATCTTTAGATCTCGCAGAAACTTTTGTCAAAACTGGTAGACCACTTTCTTGGTCGACTTGGTCGGTACACCCATTTCTAACAGACCATATTCCTTATACTGTGGCAATAGTCTCCGGTTAACGCTGCTAACACCACATTATACAGAAATATTTTTATTTGTATAATCGCCACCAATTATATCTGAGCGGCCAAGGTACTACAAAATATTTGAACGTGCACTTTATTGCTTTGATAATAGAGGAGTCGTTCAGATATTTGTGACCGCCTTGGCTACTCCGATATATCTGATGGCGACTGTACCCCTTCCATAATTAAATCAAATATGCAGTGCCGCCGTCTCAACCACAAGTATGTATACTTGTGGTTGAGACGGCTGTTCCTAAAAGCTTTTGGCTCGAGTATAGCAACTTCACTTCAAAGATTAGACAGCTGTCAGCAATTAAAACACGCACTGTTTGAACAGGTCCAACAGCAGCAGACCGCGGCGGGCATGCAGCAGCAGACGAGCGCTGGCATCTCTAGCATGCCGCCGCTTCAGAGCCTGCCCCCCAACACGCAGCATCCGCAGCAAATCAGGTTGGTAATAAGCTGCCATGAAAAACAATTGTTTGCTACCGTCAACTGCTACAACTTTGCCTATGATGCTCAACTTTGCCTGGCTTGAAAAACATGATTTTCTTCGCCAAGCAGCTATTTATATCTTATTTCTAATAAGGGAGAAAGGCGGCCATCAGGAATGAGATATCAATAGCTATTACGTGAAGAAAACCATGTTTTTCAAGCCAGGCAAAGTTGTAACAGGTGACGGTAATGTGAAATGAAATTTGTCAATAAACTCTCTTAATAGTTCCTTATAACAGTGTCTCATCGTATAAGTTGATTAATTAATAACGTATTTAACAAAAAAAAAAGATAATTGCACTCCAAGTCAATTTCACTTAACACTGACGCTGGCGTAGTTATTTAGTGGTCTTTATAATGAAAGTAAAAATGATTATTACTATAATGTGTTATATTTCAGCGCGGAATGGGGTCACAGCCGCGTGCAGGTGATCCAGCAGCCGCTGCAGAACAGCACGTACCTGCAGCAGCTGTACAACGCGCAGGGCCCCCTGCTGATGCCCGGCAACATCCTGCACCCCGGCATCAACTCGCAACAGATACAGGTCGCTCATTGTAACTATGTTAACCCTGACCACAAATATATGACCATGCGCCATGTTTTGTACTTTCATACTAAACTGAACTGTCACCATTAAGTCACATGAGAAAAAATGCGCCCTCTTGACAATGGTCATATATTTCTGGTCAGGCTTTATATACTATTTCTCTTCACCTGTCTGTCTTCTACAGCTGTCGATTGGTTGGAGTATAACATATAAGAGCTCAAAGAGGACAAAGTGTGTTAACGACGAGGGACCTCTCTTGTTGCTTTAGCCGTTAACACAGTGAATCCTCCTTTTTTTAAAGGGTCGACAACGCGCATGTGACACCTCTGGAGTTGCAGGCGTCCATAGGCTACGGTAGCTGCTTACCATCAGCTGGGCCGTATGCTTGTTTGCCACCGTAGTTGTATTTAAAAAAACTTCAGACTTTAATTCTTCCATATCAGATGTCGATTGGAATTCTGTTTTGTTACCTACACAAGTCAAATTTAATAATAACTCAAAAACGTCTCAACTGATTTTATTCAATATAGTTTTCATTGAAAGTAGGTACTTATATCAGTGGCCCATACAAGAAAGCGACTAAGACGGACATACATGGCGGAAGTATAAGAGTCCATAGTTGACTACGGAACCCTAAAAATGATACTGTAAAATATATACTTCAGCAACCACAATCTCAATTTGTCACGTTCACGTTACTATATTGTAATGTGGTGAAAGTTTTTGTGTCACGCTGATTGTACTGCTTTATAATTTAACAATACATTATATGTAACATGAACAGAATATGACGGCAAACCTTGTTGGTTACGCCATCCACTTACTACAATTACGCACCAGGTGGCTGGCGACAACCGCAAAATTATTCCTTTGAAAGGGCTTGATTCCTGAGGCGGCGTTTCATGGTTCTAATTAAGTTGTCAGACACGGATATATATTTATATTGACAATGAGGAAGGCAACTTTTGAAGGGTTGCCACTAGTTTTTTTCGATGGTATTTGGCTTAAAGGGCTAAAAAAATATCCACGCCAGAAAAATCCTAAAGAACAACAATTTCACCCTATTAGTAGAACCATAGACTTAAATATATAGTAGACGGCCATAGCCTAAGAACTTTTTGAGGCTCCGAGTATTTAGCGCGATCTCGTTCAGAGCCACCTAAACAGAGCCAATATGCATGAGATAAAATCAGCGCCACCTAGTAACGAATAACGTACTAGTAGTACACTAGTCGTTACTAGGTGGCACTGATTTTATCTCATGCATATTGGCTCTGTTTAATTGATAGTGGAGTCTTAATGAACACGACGGATTTAATACAATACCCGGATTTTGTGATGACAGATAGAAGCAAGCGATTTACGATTTGCAATGTAAATGTCAAGAGCAAAAAACACAATACTTATAGACACGTCCATAAGTCAAAATGTCACCAGCTATAATACTCATGAATATTTTTTTTGCAAACCATACTTTGCTACGAAAACTGCACGTTGATAACGACCACTAGACATGTATAGTATAACCTATGCTGGCGCCATCGCCACTGATTCCTGTCACAGAGTTTCGTTGCACACACATTGTCCGATTCGCACTCCCTATTTCTTAACCACACCATTGATGTGAATTATAAGTGAATAGTTGTGTGTATGTTGCAGGTGATCGCCGCGGGCAAGCCGTTCCAAGGCAACCAGTTGGCCCCGCACATGTTAACTGCGCAGGGCAAGCAAGTTCTGCAGGGGCAGGCCGGTTGGTATACTGTTACTAATTATTTAGAACCTACTTTACATGAGAATAACCTTTTAATCGCCTTACGTCAAAAATAGTAGTTTCCATTTTGAACTCTGTTCCAATTTACGAAGGCGTTAATTACGTTGTAATTGTAACTGTCTCATATATCAAACTATGGCGGTTAAAGGGTTAACAATTAATAGGCCTTTAGAGACACGCATATTTATGATCTAAATATTCGCCATAAAAATTGTATAGAAATATAAAAAGTAGCAGGCAATTCTACCGTCTTACACTACCTTCAATAACCCCGCAGACTTAAGGGGTTGTGCTCTGATTTCTAAGAAGATTCTCCACATAGACACTTTAAGCAACTATGAGCTTCTGTGACTGCTAGTAATAACGTCTAATATTTATGTAATTCTTGCTATAAGTAGTTATTCACTAACTTAGGTATGTAACGGAAGTCATTAACCATTTTTTGGATGGATTACTTCTGGTATATATGTATGCGGCAAATGTAGGTACTATCAGGCTTTTAAAGAGTGTTCTGGCTTAAATGCAAGTATTTAGTAATTCCATTTTGTATGATGTACATCATACTTAACTGCTTTCCTGTGGTTAAATTACGTATATATTAGCAACAAATAACCCAGAATAAAATATAGTTCCGTTTGAAGAATAGAATATGACCTTGCATCCAAGCGCTTCAGACACCCGTTCCACTGCCACCTCGAGCAGACCTTCACTATGAAAATGTCACCTAATTCATCGTCGATAATTGCCTCATGCCAAATTTTATTTGGCTACTTATTCATATTCTGTACGAGCAGCTTACGAACGAGAAAATACTGCCACCCCACAGCTGGCTAACGTTGTTTCAGTATCCTAGTTAGTCCTCGGTCGTTGCACCTCCCTTGCCGCATTAGTGAAGCCCCATTAGTAGAAATAGCACATAAATCCTTATAGAAAGTACGTAGTGTGTTCAATCAACCTCAATGTATTTACTCCCCCTAATGTGAATATGAACTTCCACACTATTTAGTTTTTCAGTAAACTTTGCAGGTCTAACGACGTATCAGGAACAAGGTTTATAAATTTTGAAATTGGATTATAATTTGGTTTTCAGTCTCGTGATTGATGGACAGTGTATGTGTCTTGATTTTACGAGGGCATCGTTTTGTTTCGTTATTTGGTACTGATCAAAATAATAATTGGCTTTCGAATTCCGTTCTGTTCCAAGCTTTTGAGACAAGAAATGATTTAGTTCTGTTATGTTGGTTCTTGTTTGGAGCGTTCGCTTTTTACACATTTGTTGATACATACTTTTAGTTCCAATTGAAGCACTTATTATATTTATTTAGCTTGCTATGCATATTTAGATAAACTCACTTAGGTAATAAAAACACTGGTGATATCTTAAAAGTTGTTTCTGTGGATATACATATTATATTTGTTTCATCGATATATAATTAAGTCAGGAAACAGCTTATAAGATTTACTTATTCACTCGAGTCATAGTATTTCTTCTTTTTAGTATCTTTGTGTATTGTATCTTTTGGACAGACGAGGTAGTACAAGGGGCTTATTATATTAGATTAACTTTGTCTTGTCAGGGGTCGCGCGACATCTCAAACGAGGTGTTATTAATTTAAATATCTCAGGAAGTTAAATAAAATAATTGGCACAAAAATATTTCAATATAATTCTTATTAATTTTAAAATAAGTTGTTTTAAAATCAAAGGTCTTGTCACTTCATTGTCGGTTGCCGATAGAGTGCTACTGCCATAAACTACCTTTTTGAAATATACCTTATCAACAGCCGACAATTTTGTCGTTCTTGCTCATAAATTTTCTAATGTATGACCCTGACAAGAAATATAGTAAGATACAATTTATAAGGATTACCACACCCTAGCTTATATAGGTAAGCTAGTGCGGCAGTTGCACCATGACTGTTGAGGCAAAATCCGTCTGTAGGGTAACTCTGTTCACGAAAATATAACTTTCATTCAAACTCTAAGCGGTGGCTGACTCGATCGATAAAACAGCGAAAGTTATTATTTAGTTATAGCTGCTCAAAGCGGATAGTGATAACACTTTGTTCACGCAGAGATCTGCGTTAAAAGAATTACCCGCAGACGGATGCGCTGACCCAATAATGGACAAGTATGATTGCTAGCCATGCGTTTATAACCATTACTTCATCTTCTTCAAATGGATAACATTTTTGCCTATAAATTTAAACGTGTAAACTACCACCAATTTAAGGTTGACTTATACCGATTTAGTCACATATTTGTCCATTTATGTGAAACGCCATGTCGTCGCAAGAGTCGCGGTTAGCAGCCGTCTTGAAGCTCGGTGTAGTGTAGGTAACGTTTATAAAAGTCGAGTCTGAAACGAGTCGTGTAAAGGCATGTTGTGCGCCAGCCCCGTTCCCAGGCTACACGACGATCCCGGCCATCCCCACGACGCAGAACCAGACGTTCGTGTTCAGCCCGCTCGGCGTCATCAACTCGCAGCCCAGCCTGCTGCCCGCGCACTCGCAGCCCTCCGTCTCTGGCATCTCGCACCAGCAGAAGACTAATGAGATGCACAAGGTACTTCATTGTTTATATTTCTCTATCTCATTCACCTCATATATTATATACAGATAATTACCTTTAGCCCAAATACGTGGCCCCAAATAGGGGTCCTAATATGAACCCCTGTGCCGAAGAGAGCCGAGCGAATGATGAATTATTATTATTTTATCTGTATTATAGGAGTTCAACTATCTCTCAACAATTACAATTGCTATAAGTTAACTCCACTGAACATCGGCAGAAAAAAGTGGATTTATAAATTCGTAATCTTCATTAACTCTGACCGCCAAAGTCGTTAAATCACGTGCACGGAAAGTCGTGCCCTCAGCGCCAGCACGTGATATCACGTCCAAGATATCACCGGTTACAGTTCCGGAAGTCATACAGTATTACGAAAGAGTTTCTAAACAGGGGTCTTATTACACAATGAACCTTCTCAACGTAGTACTAATATTAAAATTTTGTATGAATTAATGAAGTATATGTAGACGCATAGTGTTTAACTTGTGCGGTTGGTTGTGCGCTGGCAGGTGATGAGCGGCGGAAAGGTGACGGGCGGCAAGGCGGGCGGCGCGGTGGCGAGCGGCGCGACCGGCATGCCGGTGGCGGCGCAGTGCGTGCAGGTGTCGCAGCCCGTGCTGGGCGCGCAGCAGCAGCAGGCGCAGATCATTAGCCCGCTGCAGGTGTGTACCCGTGCTCACTAGAATAATACGGAGGCCTATCCTTCAGTAAATAGTACATTAAGTCAGGAGCAATATGAACATTGATTCAATTTGGTTCGGTCCAGTCTGGTCCGGTTCAGCCGGTTATCATCATACCAGCTCCACCTCCCCGCTACAGTTTATGCTCCTATTTTTGTTCCAAGTGTACGTAATAGTAATAGCACCTTTATAGTATATGAAATTTGGCAATGTTGTAGAGTATCAGTTCTGTATCTAGGAGTGATTTGCCCACCTGAGGTTAGCTCGACCCACATTTCTCAAAAGTGTGGTAAACCGTCACAATTCATGCTGTTTCTTTAATAAAAAAATTAAGTCTAGTTCGTTATTTAAAGTTGGGCTTCTTATCTTATAAAACTATACTCTAATTATGGATATACTCTAATGCGTCTGTAATTCTGTATTAAAAGTTACTTGAATAAGCAAGCTATTTATAAAACATTTCTATTTATAAATAAGTGATATTCTTATGTAGCATTCGGCGCTTAGCAAACATGTAACTTCATGTATATATTTGTGACAGCAATCACGCTGAGCGAATGTTTTCTGCTGTGCTATGTAAATTTTGTTCGTAACGCTTCATTCTGGCATTTAATGGGTACTTAACATCGAAGTTATTCCGAAAAAAATACTCTAACCGACACTTCATTCGCGGGGAATCGATTTCGGCGAAGGGGCTCGCGGCATGTGAAGTTGGGCTTAGGTATTAGGGACACCACCCACCTGAGCTGAATTAAGAAAATTCATAAACTAAACGTTTAAATTTGTCTATGGTTTCTTACATTTGCATACGGCCTCCATAGAAATAATAGACAAATTTTAAGCATTTTGTCTATGAATTGAATAGATGAGGTGTGTGGTGTCCCTTGACCAGGATGGTCTTCTGAGTAAACAATACGGTTCTAATTAGTCGGTCAGTTTTTACCTATCAAAAATATTGTATTTCTAATAAGAATTCTTTGGTTTATCAAGCAAAAGAACGTATTAAAGGCGCGTCAAAGTGAGGGCTTACGACGTTACAGCGCGCGCAAAGTGTAGCATGGCGTGACGAAAACTGGATTTTTAACGTCAGATCAGTTTTTGTTTAATTATGATAATAAACGTGTTCAATATGTTTTAATACTAAATACATTTTTGAATGAGTAAAGCATATTAGTTTTGTAATGAAGTTGTGTTGTGTTGTGTGTCGACAGAGCGGCGGCGGCACGATGCAGTTCGCGCCGTGGCAGATCTCGGGCGCGCTGCCGCAGGTGTGGGCGGGAGGGCTGCAGGCCGGCGTGCCCGCGGGCCCGCTGCTCGCCTCCAACCCCATCTTCCTGCGCGGCGCGCAGCCCGACGCGCCCTCCATGTTCATACAGCACTCGCCGCAGAACACGCAGCATCACAACAGTCAGTATTACCACATTATAAAGCGAGGAATAGACTAGCAAGTTTACTTGCGGCAAGTAGGGACGCAGCTATATGCTAGAATGAAATAGTGATATTCATGTCTCATTCTGAACTATATCTGCGTCCCTACTTGCCGCACGTAAACTTGCTAGTCTAAACCTCGCTTAAGGACAAGCTTTTCTGACCTGTAACATTTAATTTCGACTAATAATACAACATTTGCTCGGTTACCTGCATGCTGACTGAAACTATATATACATGTTATATTTCGACTCCTTAGAAACTTGCTTAATTCAAGCACGTATTTTACACCCGGGATACACATTTTATTATTTCAAAAGCGAGTAGGCGCAGTTCGTAGGCGGTAGTTTTTAGATTTATTAAGCGACTATAAATTGTCATTATGCTAAATATAATAACATGCATATGGTTTTATTGTAGATGATAGTTAAGATTAAGAATCCAGAATTAAGATTAAGAATCCAGAATTAAGATTGTAAGCAAGATAAGTCGCAGTTCTTCTTGCTAATGCTAGGAGAACAATTTTTAGTCTCCGGTGTACCTCTGATTAGTAAAATTCTGTTAATATTTATGTGCGAGCGCAGCGAATTTTTCTTGTTTGTGGGCTTATGCGAACATTGTAACGTGATGTTATTTTAGGTGGTTCTCAAACTTTCCATTAGCGACTTATCACTTTTGTGTTTATTTCCTGGAGTTCCTAAATTACGTCTTGAAATGTATCTAAAATTAATTGTTAATTTTCTGTTTTTATTTTCACCCTATGCTACTGGCAGTACTGGCTTCTTTTTATAGAAATTCATACTGTTCTTATTTCGTACTTTATAAATAATTGTTATGGGATGCTATTGCGAGGTATTTTTGAACTTCTACAAATTTTACAACTGTTACACTCTTACCCGTGCAGCATCTGACTGGCGAAATAATATTGTTTCTTGAAATACTCTCGTTTACACAAGAGTCACGTGACGTTAGAGTGTAATTTGCCCGATAAGCGTATAAGTTATTATGAGAGTAACGTTGCGATACATTCCAGACGTGAGCGTGTCGTGCGCGACGGGCACGGTGGGCAAGCCGCGCGCGTCCACCGACGGCATGGCCAAGGCGCCGCGCCCGCTGTCCGCGCTCATGCCGTCCGGCGCCATCCGCCCCGCCTCCTCCGTGTCCACGCAGACCAGCGCCAACCAGGCACAGAACCAGGTCACTCTACTACCCCTAACACATATTTTTATAATACCCGCCTGATGATAGGCAGCTACCCTAGCCTATGGACGCCTGCAACTCCAGAGGGGTTGCTCAACATGCGCGTTGACGGCTAGAGAAACAAGAGGGTCCCTCGTCGTCAACACAAAGGGTCCTCTTTGAGCTCTTTGGCAATCTTACTCACCAGCAGGAACACAGCACTATGTGTAAGGTCTAGTGCTATTTGGCTGTGGTTTTCTGTAAGGTGGAGGTACTCTGCTTCAGATTTGAGCGAGATGACATTCACAGTACCCACACCTCTCTTTTGGACGTATTTGTCCGGACGTAGTTTAAAGATACCCGGATCCATAAACAATGATGAGACATTCTAGAACTGCAGTTTTAGTGATAAGGGATCACATGATAAAATATGTTACTTCTGACGACAGGCGAAGCACCGCGGCAAGCCGGGCGTGCGGTCGCCGGCGCCGGCCGCCAAGCAGGACGCCGCCAACCAGACCAACAAGATGCAGCACCAGATGCAGCAGCCCAAGCAACAGTCAGTATCTCTCTAATACGGAAAAAAACGCTCTATACCTCGTTTTTCACAGATTAGTAAAATAACGGTCGATTTCGACACTTTATTAAAATAAAGTGTCGGAATCGACCGTTATTTTAAGTCTTTTCAGCCATATCTGGACAAAATTTTAATGAGACCACATTTTTCCACTATTAGTGATACGCTTAATCCAATTAGATACAAAATGGCAAATTTAAAAATCGTTTTCCCAAAAATCGCAATACGATTTATCTAATCTGAAAAAAAAAACGAAGTATAAGCTATATTGCACAACGCCGCCGACATACATTTATTTTAGCAGAGGCGGGAATTATGTCGGTCTGAACCTTTTTTTCGTGGTCGAACCGTAAGTACCGTACCTTTAACCGTAAGTAACCGGATAGTGGCAAACGACCGGCGGTGCATTCGGTGGTATGTAATGTACGACCAGCGACCAGCGTTGTGTCAAGCTCCCATGGCGAACGGCGTTCATTGAGGTCACTCCCATACTTCTGCATTCAATTGCCCACTGTTTGTTCCCTCTACACATGTCATTGACAGATCTTCGAGCGATTATACACACAGCTCATTGGACATTATTCACGCAAACATTACCACAATGGAGGTACAAAGTGCGACAAGGTTGATCAAATGGCTTACGTGGGCCTCAGATATTGAACTCTAGTCAGTATAGTCAGTACCATTCCCGATCTTTTAGTATAAGTAGCTTAGCAGGTCAGGTGTTCAAAATGTCCTTCACAGAGTTGTTCTCTTAACAATGGTTTAGTTAACTAACTTTTCCATTCCTGCTAAAGCTACTGTCAAGTTTCATGATATGTATGCATATTTTCGAAATTATCAAATAACCATTAAACAATCAAAGTAGATGACTTTTGGCGGGTGACAGCGTCCTTCGCTTGCACCGCGCCTGCGCGGGCTATTTGCGTTGTAGCCTTTCTTGGTAACGGTGACGTACGAAAGATTACTTAGTAATTAATGTAGCTAATTAGTGGCTTATTCGTCTACATACGCGCGCGATCGTTCGCGTTCAAAATAACGGCCGTGCGCGGTGGTGTGCTGCCCGTCGCCAATACACTACGTAAACATTTGTGCACAAGGTCAAAGTTTTCAGTGCAAGTGCATCGTGAATATTATATGGGTCAAACTAAGACAGGTAACTTTATAGTCCATTGTATATTAGAAATTGCTGACTTTCAAAAATAACTTAAGGCTTATGGGGAAAGCTACAGTTTTAATAAATTAACTTAAAATTTATTTGCTGTTCTCCTTTACACATCGACTTATAATAGGCTACTTTCCGGTAGATAAAATGAATTGTTTCGTTGCATTCATAAAATCAATATTTCTAAAATACACGAGAAAATCCAGATGTAACATATTTGTGCGCTTTAAGTGATTTTATAATGCTTAAAACTTTTATAAAAGAGATATATTCGTCATATAGTATTGTGACTTCACTATATTCGTCTCCCGTATGAACTTCATAATATAACATATCGTTTTGACGTTTCCTAAAGAGTTTGACTTCATAGGAAAGTAGCCTATTCACACTTGTTCTTATCCGCGTTTGGCCCTATTTTTTACCACGTTTTCACCTGCCTGTGGGGTCTAGCTTAGGGTTCGCTAGGCAACCTAACGCGAAGGCTGCACGCACGAAAACATGCGACCGGCTGCCGCTGCTAGCGGCGAGACGAGCGGCGGCACGAGTGGCGAGTGGCGAGATCAAAATGTTCAGCAATGTATGAAATTTTATCAAACCGTTTCCAAAAGCAGCGGCTCGTCTTGGCGCGGGCGGCGGCAGGCGGCGGTGCACGAGCGGCGGGCTCAGTCGAGCGCCGCACGTGCGCGGCGAGCTAGTGTTGTGACGTGCTGTTGTAGTGATTTTATATTTTATCGGCGTATTTAACGAGATGTCACTAGATGAATTAATATCTGCTATTTCAGAAAAAGAGCAACAAGTCTAGAGACTACCTTACACTTTTTAAACATACTCTAAAGTCTACCCTTCCATCTTTAATAAACAATTATATATATTTTTCCTTTGTTATCAGGGTGCTACTAATGAACTCGAGCGGGCAGATGACGCAGATATCGAGCGTGCAGGACAAGCAGCCCATAACGAAGACCATCCAACAGCAGGCGATCATGCAGCAGCAGGCTCTACAGGTAGTTGCATGCTAACTTGCCAGCAGGGGTCAAATCCAACCAAATGTTCACAGAGTTCACTAGACAAGCCACAAAGTAATTTTTCCGAATATCGAATTATATATACGTAAAAGGTAATATGTAAGCACAATGTAACAATAGCAATAAGGATTTAATAAATAAATAATAATTATTATTATTAATTATATATCCGGTCACGCTTTCGGCCGAACACTGTTGCTGGTCCTAAATTTTGGTGGTTGGGGCACATTGAGCATAAGTACACTAATTATGAGCAAATCCCCGAGCTACTGTTATAAATACTCACATCAATGTGTGCCTATAATATTTAAAGAGTTCCCTCGATTTCTCCAAGATCCCATCATTAGATCCTGAACTGATACCAAGGGGACCAACTGACAAGTATTTCTTTAGAAACAAATTTAAGTTGGTCCAGCCGTACAGAATATGAATGCAAAAAAAAAAAAACAAAATAAGATCCCGACGAATTGAGAACTCTTCCTTCGAAAGCGGTTTGTAAATAAACTTTATGTTGGTTTATTATTATTAGCAGCAGCAACAGCAACAGCACCAGCAGCAGCAGCAGTTGTTACACCAGCAGCAAACGCAGCAGATGGTCCAGCATTACCAGCAACAAGGTGAGTCTACGCTCTGCATGATCTAATCAGAACATATGTCTTACGCGCTTTCCAGTTAACGTATAAATCGTAATAAGAATGCATTAAGTCCGCCTGTTGGACTTTGTTATTAGTGCATTCAAGTATAAAAGCCGTCAAAGAGAGTAGTCTCCTAGGATAAACTTCAGTCAAAAAGTGTCGAGACTTTCAAACAATTATCTTGTTTTCTCTTGGTACAATACTTCGTCGTTTTTTATATCGTCGTATTAGAAAAATCGTGCTATACTCGTACTGCGATTTCTGGGAAAATGATTTTAAAACCCCGCATTTTTGCCTCTTATTGTTTAAGATTATCACTAACAATGGAAATTAAAACTAGGCAAACCCAACTGTTAATTTTGTAGTGTTAAAAAAAATGAGATATAGTCGTCTTTTGCTGTAATTTTATGAGGAGTCCTGTAACGTTAAGAATGTTATGTTCAGCGGGCATGACCCTCGGCATGCAGCAAGGCTCGCTGCCGGTGGGGTCGGTCGCGCAGAGCCTGCCCATGGCCGGCATCCCCCAGACCATCTCCATGGTGCAGCAGATACATCCCGTAAGTATTCTTCTTCTCATGGATTTCAATTTTTTTAATAAATCAATATCAAGATACATACCTAGTATCTTCAACAAACATGGGTATTACAGAACCGCGATTAGATTGGGATTGAGATAGTCAGTCCATGCTAATTTTGACGTAAGTATCTGTCAAGTCTAGTCCTATTCTCATCGCGGCTACATTATATTAAAGTTGCTCGTTTTCTATTGTGGGACATACCACAATTAGGATACCGGTGTCCGTATGTAATATTGGTTCTGCCTTTTCCCAGAAAATTGTATTGTGGAATCAACCAACTTTTCGCAGAAGTTTCATGTTGCCGAATTTCATTTCCCAACTTTAATAATGCAACCTACCCTACCTAACCCAGCCTAGTAGGTAATAAATTTTCATTTCCCAACTATGGGATCGGGAAATGAAATGGTTGCGAAATAATTATTGACATCGCATTCCACGTGCATACCGTGAGGCACGGGCCCCGGACAGTTGTCCCCCGCCACGCGACTTGTTCGGTTCACTCCCAAACTTTGATAGGTTTCGCTAGAGTCAATATATTAAGTTAACCTTCGACATAAAATAAACTTTACTGTGTTTTCATAGTGACTTTCTTTTCTGATCAACAATAATACGGAGTCAGTAATCAGTGATAGACATTTACCTACACTATACTTCATTTTTTTTACTACTACTACTTACTACTTACTGCAGTGGCGCAGCGACCCAAAGTGGATCTTCGGTGGTTTCGTTTTTTTTTTTGAGATTAGAAATTGAGTAAACATAAAAACAGAAGTTGCCAACCTGTTCTAACCTGTTCTGTTTGAATGTTCTATTTAGACATACTGTAAGCACATCATCAAACGATTAGTATACATGATGAAGAGTTCACATTTGTAAATAAATAATGACAATTAGCATATTATAATCCATAACAACAATAAAAACACAATTTCGTTTTGATTATCACGTTACATAGACACATGACAATTGAAAAACTGACAGTGACGCACGGTGTACGTTCTAAATCGAAAACCATATGTTTCGAACCTCTTTTTCTCCAGGTTTTTTATTGTGCAACATTCACAAGAACATTAACAATGATATGAATAAATTATTTCGTGCAAATGATAATTATTATAATACTGTAAAATAATTAATATTATTCAATTTAACATTTACAAATACGTACGCATGGCTTTCCTATAAATATAAATATGTTTAAATATTTTTTAATGGCCGCGTAGGCACTTTGACACTTGTGACATGAATCATGCCGTAGGTATCGTGCCTGATAAAGAACCCTGTACATCCTTCTTTCAACTTTTTTGTAATCTCAAAAAAAACGAACTATATGTGTGGAAATTGGTCGTTTGTACATGACCGGTACTGTCATTTTATAGTTTTTTTAGACTAAATATACATGAAGTATGCACGTTATTGTCATATTTAGGCAGTTTTTAGCGACACTTTTGCAGGGCCAAATAAAAAATTGTCATGCTTTAGTGAATGTAAAACCGCATCGTTACCGGTATTCCTAAAAATCAAAATAGTGCCCGACCATCGCAATATTTACATGATATTTTTAAATGTAATTTAGGTAAGGGCAATCAATAACCAAATTAACCGGAAAATATTCCAAAATATTCATTAACAACCGAAATTGAATACTGGTTAATCTGTATGAAAATAATACCGGCATTCGATCTCTGTTTTAAAGTGGCGGATCAGTAGCAGTTCGCACCTGTACATAGCATGTAGTTTATGGTCGGTGTAATCGGTTGGCAGGGCGTGCAGCTGAGCGGCATGTCGCAGGCGGGCACGCTGGTGGGGCAGCTGGGCGCGGCGCCGTCCGCGCAGGGCGCGCTGGCGCAGGTGCAGGCGCTGCAGCAGCAACAGGTACCTACGGCAGATCACTCTTGTACAGTCAGCATCATATATATCACATCAGCTAGATTAGCCAAATAGTTCGTCACACCATACAAAATACATGGTGTGACGAACTATTTGATCACTTTGGCTGCTACAGTATGTTTGACGCTGACTATACAGTCGACGTCAAAGGTATGTTTACACTTTTGCACCGTATTACAAAGGCCGTAGTGCAAAAGTGTAAAACTGTAAATATATCTTTGACGTCGACTGTACACATACCTCGTACACATTGATCCAGTATCATACAGATCATAAGTTTGGTCGTAAAAAAAGATTAAGAGATTGGGAAAATATTTGAAACGTTTTTTGTAATTACACTTAAAAAGATTGAGATATAGCCCGTTAAAGTTCCACGTACAACACCCCTCCCCCCACTCCTTGTTGTCACTTTGTGTATATCAGATGACGTCGGTCAAAAGGTTAATGTCCTGTCAAAGCTACCTTTAGTATGACGGCTTATTCAATGTACTTAGTCGGTTCATAAGTTCTGTCACAAGAGTTTTGAGTGATAAAAAATAGAATACATTATTAGAAAAATTATTTCATACAGGTTAAAATATACTATGATTAACTTAAAATTAGGATCGCGTATTTTAAATATCCTCGTAAACTTGAAGATTGTTGTATGTAAGTTGTAAGAAACTAAGTGTTTTAAAATGGGGTTCCTATTTGTACGCACGTTGACGACATTCACGGCGGATGCCTATTAACAGCAACTACATTATTATTTCCGTAATAATATTATGTTAAGTAAGTTCGTACTGGAACTATATTCAAGTGAAAGGAGGATAAAAACCCACAGGTTTCGTTATATATAAATGGTGCGGTTTAACCACCATTGTGGATCCATTCCTGAAGTTTTCTGAGGTTCTAGAGACTGTGTCATATGGATGAAATTTCCAAACCATAACCATACGAGAGGAGATGTTTGTTTCTATGCGATAGCAATGCCAATTGCGCATATTTTTGCGCTTTCATCCTCATTAAACAAGTATTTGAAACGCCCAATATCACCTTTGATTTGTACGTTTATTTATGTTCAATTTACCTTGTCTCTATCTTTTCATTTCGCATCTAATCTACAATCAGCTACCGTTGTCAGTCCATTGACGTGTAAAGAAGCGATCATTTGTCCCGTTTCCAAAGGTACCGGATTGTCAGTTGTCAATAAGACGCTACAGGCGTTAAGATTTAAGTAATACTGTGATATTAAGGCCGTTCCTCGATTCGGACAAGCCACGCCCATCCGTAAGAGACACGTTTACGGCTCCCGTGCACGGAAGAAAGAGATGCAGCGCTCTTAAGGATCAGACTTTTTGACTAAACTACGATAAATAAGCGAATCTATAAAGTTTTGTCTAATTTTGTTTCTGTGACTTTTTAGATAAACCAGAATACCATATTTTTTACTTAGTTATATTGCTTAATCTCTTATAGTTAACGTAAGCTAAGACAAATAAGGGGAAAAAGGACCCAACTTCGGATTTTTTTTCTATCGAGGCAACTTTTAGCAATCGTGTTTCGGCTTGTGCCATAAACAAGAGTATATAGTCTAATAATATATATTCTAAAATAAATTCAGTCCCTTTTCCCGTTTAGTCACTAGAGCGTTTGAAAAAACCTATAATTTTTCAAAGTAGTCCCTTAACATTTGAACTATGTATTTGCAGACTCTGGTCGGCAGTGGGCTGGTGCAGACCTCGGTGGGTATGGCGGTGCAACAGCAAACTGCTTTGAACCATTCCACTGCAATGCAAACAGTAAGTTTTATGTATATTTTTGCAGTTATCAAATTTAAGCTAGTTTTGTGTTCCTTGTTTTTGTTAGCTCAGGAGTCTCAGGACACATTTTAAATTTTGAATAGGATCTCCATATCTCCCGATTGTGCGCCTCTTCTGCCCAGTTGTTAACGAAGGTATCTAAATCATCCCGCCATCTCCGTTTGGGCCTACCGCGCCCGCACCCCTCTACTATATTAATTAATTAATTCCTTGTTCCTAGGCGTGACTAAAGTGTCGGTAACTCCCAATGCTACTCTGGCCGGGCTTGATTCATTGTCATTAAGGCTGTAGCTTTTAACTGGCTGTATCGTTTAATTCCGTTTGTAAGGAAACTACTTCCGCTTGTTCTACATGTGACTAATTTTTGTGAAAAAGCGCTGTGGGATTCTGAGGCCGCTGCCGAGACTATTAACCCTTTGACCGCCAAAGCCGTCATATCACGCGCACGGAAAGTAGTACCGTCAGCGCCAGGACGTGATATCACGTCCAAAACATAACTGGTTTGCCTTGCACGCTCGCGCTGAGGGCACGATTTTTTCGTCTAACGCTTGGCGTTCAAAAGGTTAAAACGCTGCTTAACGTTAAAATTTGACGCATAAGGATACCAGTAGTTAAATATATTTTCTGATGATTAATAGACGATTTACCACCATGGGGCTTGGCTAGGTTTGTTTGTGAACGATACTGTACAAAACACAAGTTATATTATGTTATATACAAATTAACATTAAAAGACGAAGTTATCCCTATGGGTTCTCTTCCAGTTAACCTAAGTTGATGAGACAATAAGGGCCCCTTACACTAACCATTTTTGACGGATTACCAGCGGATCCCGTCAGGGTACTAGAGTCTTGCCGGAAATAATAGTGTCGTAGAATGTATGAGCTCCCACATAAACTACACTTTTCTTTCCGGACAAACTACTATAAAAATGTCCATACAGTAAAATGTAGTGACAGCTAACGGCGACAGCCGGTTTGGTGCAACCTACCCTAAGGGCCAGTTGCACCAAACCGTCTGTAAACTTCAACGTCATTGTTAAAAAAAACTTGTATGACCGTCAAACTGGACGGTTTTCTATGGGATGACAGCTCAGTCGCCATATTTAACGTTGATGGGTTCGTTAATTATGCGTGGTGCAACCCACCCTAAGAGTACGAGGTAGGTGGTAATCTGAGCGTGGGTCACGTTGGCAGTCGGGGCTCGCGATGGGCGCGGCGGCGGCGGCACTGCGGGCGCCGTCGCTGCTGCAGGTCGCGCCGCTGTTGCACCACGAGGTAGCCGTGCATTTATTCATTCCTGTTCATGTTTTTTTGTCGCCATTTTTTTTGCATTTGCCATTATTATACCCATCCACCTCAAGAGAACGTTGATTATATTATAGTATAAGAGCCCACGACACTGAACCTAGTTCGATAAGTCTTCTAGGTGATATATATAATTAGTTACGTCTTTAATGGGGGAACACGAAATGCCGATGCTTCCATGCTGAAAACCTGCTAGCGTATTTTTTTTTTATAAATAATACTTCCGGTTTCGTGTCTGATAACACCCTAGGTTTCCTTTGTTCCTCGAAGCAGAAGAGGGGTAAGACTATACAATAATGCAGTACTGCAAGTCCAAGTGCTTGGCTTTATCAGTGGCAGCAGTATCATAAGATTGTAGGTGTACGCCTAAGCCTTGCGCCTATTTTTGATCACATGAAAAAACTGGGATATCTGTTTTGGCGTACATCTTACTACAGTACATCCTTACTACAATCTTATTCAAACAAAGGGGTAGGGCTACAAAAATAACTTGTAGCCCTACCCCTCCCCTGCTTCGACGAACAAAGGAAACCTAGGAGACTTAACACTCTTATCAAATTAGAACTCGTAACTTTACCTTTTTCAAAAAAAGTTAAATACGCCGGCAGGTTTTTTTGCATTGCAGCATCGGCATTTCATGTTCACCCATTAGAAACGTAACTAAATAATTATAGGATTCTAGGAGACTTATCGAACTAGGTTCAGTGTCATGGGCTCTTCTGCTATTAAATACCTAATTTGTTAGTATAGTCAATGATCGGGATTGTAATTTGTTGGCCTGTCTGCATGTATCGTCGTCATTGCACAAATAATGTTTTTATTTAAGCATTTCGTACTGGGCATTCCTGAACGGCTTGATTAAATGTTACTTCAAATATAACTAAGAAGAGTTCAAGTCAGGTGTCTTAATGATTGTATATTTATTGTAAAACCTTTGCTTTTGTATGAATAACGGGCATGAAATTAATGATTAAAATATTAGCTTACGGTAAATCGCCAGTAACTGGCCACCGTCCAGTAACTGGCCACCTCGAGCTAAAAATGAGTTATATTCACCTATAAACAGAATTCATTTTAGCATGATGTTTTAATTACTGGCCACAGTGGCCACACTTCAATAACTGGCCGCGTTATACTAAAATGAATTCTGTTTGTAGGTAAATAGAGTTCATATTTATTTAGTATGAGGTTGCAAGTTACTGGAGGGTAGCCAGTTACTGGCGATTTACCCTAGTTAAGTATGCGACGAAGCAAATTTTTGCTAATTCATTTTTTTGAGACTAAAATGAAGTACTCTACGTAGGTAGGTAATTTAGCTATACAATCAAACGAAAGTATAATGGGAGTACAGAAAAAAAACTTTATGTTCTGTTTATTCATTTTAAGATATAAGTTAAACGTCGTGAAGGTCGCACTTTTATAAATGGCGTTATTCCTCCGGTAAATGTTTCTAATTTAAAGCCGGGCTCTACACATTCTGTCGTCACCGTTTCCATGAACTGTCGTAGCAACGGAGAATACTATCTTAAAACCGGATGAACGACTGATAACTGTTTCTCTGCCTCCCTACCGCCTGAGAAAAAAAAGGTACTATAATTTGGAGCGCGTGGTACGATATCTAATCAACGAAAACGCCATGCTTAGTGTTTGTACAGTAATACTCGCTTAAGACGGTATTGAAGGGACCTAGACAAAATCACATCGTAGGGCTTAGGAATCGGGTAAAATAGTATGAACGCGGACGCGTGCTACGGGTTTTTCCTTGAATTGCACCTGCGCGCGGGCGCTCGCTCCGTGCAACCGCGCCAGCGTTGCCCGTAAGCAGGAAAGCGTAATATGCGAAATCGTATTAAATGGGTTGCACTGTATGTGTTACAAGTTGTTTTGATATTGCAGGTGGGCGGCGGGCTAAATTCGCCGCAACTGACGCTGGGCGGCGGCGTAGGGCTGCTGTCGGCGCCGGTGCCGAGCGCCGTGCTGCCGCTGCCGCCCGCCGCGCTCGTGCACGTCAAGAGCGAGGACGACAAGCCCGCGCCGCAGTCGCAGGTCACCACACATTCCATTATGACCTCTGGTTTGGCTATTATCAGCAGTGTTTGACGGTTTGGAAGCCACTCGGGATGTTAAGCTACTTATTTGACGTCTCTGTTTTTTGTACTACCATTTCTACGCGATATCCCGCGTTATGCAATACAAAACACCAATCACTGATTATTAGGTCAAAAATAATATCTTTTTTTTTACTTTACTGTTACTGATTAACTTGTTTACCAGGCTATAAGTTGTATCCTGTGGTATAATTGTAACATTACATTGACTTGAATCCATAAAATTAAATATACGGATTATATTATAGACAACGGTGCAGCAGATAGCGCCGCAGCCGATGGCCACGGAGCCGGCGGGCGAGACCGCGGCCTTCCCCGCGCCGCCCGCGCCCGCGCCCGCACCAGCCGCCTCCGCCGCGGACACGCAGCCCGCGCCCACCGCCGCCGTCGGTAAGGACTATCGATACACTGACCCGGGGCGACGGATATAACGCTCGGCGATCCCGGACCCGGACGCCATACATTATTTGAAACATGGTTAATCGATACATGTTATTGGACAGGTCCGGCGAATGGCGAGTCAAAGGCAACAGAAACTAAACAGGAGCCAGAGGCGGCCCCCGCAGCCCCCGCTCCCTCTCCCACGCCCGCACCCGTCGCCGCTTCCGCCCCCTCGCCCGCTCCGCCGCCGGCGCCCGTGCCTAGCAGCGCTCAGCACACTACAACTTCGGCGTCCCAGGTACACATGTACATTTATTGTTTTGCTTGAATTTGAAAGATACGCCACTTTTACACCTTTTATAGGTGGAAGAGTCTGCGGGCAGCCTCGCAAGGCCTTCTCGGGCGAATGCCGCGGGATGTTTGCCGCGCGAGGCTGCCTCGGCACAAAATAACAACGCGGGAGGCTCGCGCGGGAGAAAATTTCGACCCGGAAAACGTCCGGTAAGCTTAATCCCCGTTCATGCGGCAATATAAGGAACGATTTGAATAGTAACTAGACTAAGGAAAAAGTAAAACGATGTCGCTCACATACTCCTTGGATCGACTAGCTCAGGCTCCCAGAGAACCCGGGCGATTACGAGCTAAAATGATGCTGTCGATGGTCGATGAATTCATCGTCAAATGGATACAATACTTATTTCCTGTCCTGTATACAACTGCCGTGTGAACGAGCTTATTTGTGATTAGAACGTTTAGAACTATTGCTTACTTGGTAGGTAACTTGTCTAAGTTATGGGTTTGCAATGGTTGTCAATAATCCCTTTCCTGTTGTCGATCAACATTCCTACACGATCTTAATTATCTATAAAAAGGATTGTGTAGTTCAAAAATCTGGGGCAAAGGGTAGGAGGAAGAAGAAGATTAAATACACTCCTTTCACACAACTGTAAAAGTTAAAAAAAGTTGTTTTGTCTATCAAGCTAACATATATTAAGCCTATTCGCACGATCAGATGCGGTGGTCCTGCAAGCTATGACCAAGAACGAGACAACCAAGGTTTTTGATCTCACTATCTTGCTCTATCCTATAGTTTAAAGAAATTGCCGTTCAGTCGGTGTAGATGTGGCTTACGTAATTAGCAGTAACCAGATATTCGGTGCATCTCTAGTATATATCTGTTGTCGTAGCCTATTATGTGTGTGTATACGCAGGTGGTGACGACGGTGGCGCCCAGCGCGCCGGCCAGCACCGCGGCCGCCGTCTCCGTGCCCACGTCGTCCGGCGCGCCCCTCTTCAAGAGCACGCAGTGTGCGCCGCGCCACATCAGCCAGCCAGGTACACGCCGCTTGATAACTACCATGTCGCATGTCGGTCAATTACATAGAGTTCTATACCAGGAGGACGCCTCATCTTTCCAAACAAAAAATCTGCCAAACTCTGAGGGGGACGAGCTAGCACAGCACACATACAAAATGTGTGCACACAAATGCAAAACTCTCTTTACGCACCCACACTAAAATAACTACGCAAGTTTCACAAGTTTAGTTTTCGTTTTCGAAGCTAGTTGAGGTTTCTGGTGACCAGAGGACTGGTCATGGTCATTATTTCGCGCAGTAGATCAGCATAGCTATCCAGCGCGGAAATGCGGCCAGCCTTATGGGCACCCACCACCGGTACCACACGACCGAGACCTATGTAAATTTTTTTTATTTGTAAGTTTTTAGTTTAGTTTAAATAAATGAATTGTACCCAATAGAAATCTATTTACAAAAAAATCAAGGTTTAAATTCATTTACAAAGGCGCAAACTATAGTTTTATATTATTTTGTTATTTTCTTTTTATACTTAAACTAGTTTGTAAATGAGTGTGCAATTTAAGCCTTGATTTTTTTTAAATACCTATAGTTTTACTAATAGACCGGCAAGACTCTTTAGTTTGTGATTACGTTATTGCTTTTTCTTTTTTTTTATTAATTTATATATATCATTTTACAGACAAAGGACTTCCAAAAGCGATGGTGAAACCCAACATCCTAACGCACGTGATCGAGGGCTACGTGATACAGGAGGCGGGCGAGCCGTTTGCCGTAAGTTGCCCGTGTGCATGATATCTGCTCTGTAGTCACGTCTATAGGACAGACTGTATATTTAGAGCTGTGATAGAATAATGTTTTTAACCCAAAGGTAAACCGGCCGCTGCGTGAATGGGCGGCCGACAAGGACGACAAGGAAAACAAGCAGCCTTCCGACGAGCCTCCGCGTAAGTTCGCCTAAGCTTGCCCTAAATTACATTGCTACTATTCCGTGTCCGTTGTCCTACTTAAGTTAGTTGCACCATTAGTAGTTACTTATATTTGAATTTTATTTATCAGGCAAGCAGATCATCCGACTGCTGCCTGACCAAGAGAATTATACGGTAGTCCTCGCCGGGCTCAAACGTTAGTAGTGATACACTTTGCCGGAAATACTTCCTCGCTGCATTTCACCCTAAACTTGCTTACTAACCCATTTGTGATCAACTATTCGTGAGCGATTTTGAGGTCTATAACCCGTTGCTATGGCAAAATCATTAACCATCTTCTTTGAAAACAATATAAAAGTTGTTGTTTCCATAAAATAATAATTATCTTGTTCACGTTATGCAGGCAAGAAGCAGATGTTGGAAAGTAGCGGTAGTGGGCATCACCATCTACCCCGCATCAGTTCGAGCCACGAGAGCGACCGCGAGAGCAATGCCAGTGCACGCGCTTCGGCGGGCGCGGGCGCGGGTGCGAGGGCGGCGGCGGGCGCGGGGGCGGCGGCGAGCGCCACCGCCACCGTCAAGACCGAAGGCGCCGCCAGCGCCGAGCCCGCGCCGCCCGCCGACGACGCCGCCAACAAGCCGCAGCTGCCCAACGTAAACAAGTGGACGGTGAGTAACACTAGCTGACTCTGAAGTACTAATGACATATGGTTGGATATGAATGTGTTGACAAAAATATAATCTAAATTCGCAATTTTAACTATAAAACCAGCCGTGAAATTCATACGTGGTATTAAACCTCTCTCAGTGTTGATCGTGTTATTCAAAATAAAATAGAGCTAAATAAATAGTCATTACGCTAGCAACCCCTATTCTTAGTAGTACCCACTGATACTCGTATCTTTAAATTCCAACAAACACGTTCAAGTAGGTATGTACTGGACTACATTGCATTCCAATTTATATACATGTAAGTATTATCTTTGTTTACTAAATAAAACACACCGATGACCTATCAGCGACGTGTTATTAGCAGTAAAACTTAAACACAATTTATTTAAAATGCGCGTAGTACAGTACAGGTTTGCTTATGTAGACTTACCCCTTATTCATCATATAAACGTTTCTCATTGGCCTATTCAATAAAGCTACAAGTGACAATTTACAAGCGGAAGTCTCTTTCTAAGGCTATGTATTAGAAAGAGACTACCGCATGTAAATTGACACTTTTCGCTTTATTAAATAAGCCACAGGACTTACTATTTTTGACAATTTGCTTTGCCTGAGCTACGAATTTCCTGTACTAAGTCACAAGTAGGACACACGGATCTATATCTGAATCCCTAAAGTTTTTTGTCCTATTTTTGTATTCCCTAATGCTATTTGTCCTAATGATCATTTGCCCTAATGCTCATTTGTCCTAATTGTTGTTGCCCTATCATCGTATCGATGAATTTTATTTTCCCTAATATGTTATTACCTAATATCATTTGACCTATTCATCAGTTGCCCTAACTTTTTTTCCATAATATTAATTTGTCATAATTATTATTTGACTTAAAAGTTATTTGTCCTAATGATCAAAACACCTAATTTCAAATGAACTAATATTATTTTTCCTATTATTTCATACCCTAATATTAAATGTCCTACTGGTAATTTTTCCTAATTGTCACTTGCCCTAATGCTCATATGTTTTTAGGGTCATAAAAAAAATAACCCTAACCTACCTATCTCTGGGAGCACTTTCGTTTTTAGGATCATCAAAAAAAAAACCCTAACCTACCTATCTCTGGGAGCAGTTTCGTTTTTAGGGTCATAAAAAAAAATAACCCTAACCTACCTATCTCTGGGAGCAGTTTCGTTTTTAGGGTCATCAAAAAAAAACCCTAACCTACCTATATCTGGGAGCAGTTTCGTTTTTAGGGTCATCCAAAAAAATTACCCTAACCTACCTATCTCTGGGAGCAGTTTCGTCTTTAGGGTCATAAAAAAATAACCCTAACCTACGCCGTTATGGCAAATAAAATTAGGATATTCGAACATTATGGTAAGAATTTTTAGGGCAAATGAGCTTTAGGGCAAACATTACATTATGACAAGTAATTGTTAGGATAATTGATCATTAGGGCAAATGACAATTAGGACAAAACGGTTAGGGTAAGTAATTTTAGGACAAATGTCATTAGGGGTTTCAAATATTATGGCAAATAAAATTAGGATTTTTGAACATTATGGTAAACAATTTTAGGACAAATGAGCATTAGGACATTCATTACATTATGACAAGTGACTGTTAGGGTAATTGATCATTAGGGCAAATGACAATTAGGACAAAACGGTTAGGGCAAGTGATTTTAGGACAAATGTTATTAGGAATTCCGAGGTACACCCAGGACACACAATACACAATGAAATTGTATTAATTCAGTTACTAACTACCATCCGTTTAGTAATGTTATACAGTCAATTAATACAACAATATTAAAAATTTACGATCAACTATCATTTTACATCAGTAAATCGGCTTTATGAATCTTCCCCGCGTATTTTCTCAGTAAATCGGCTTTATGTAATTAAAATGATGTCCGATTTGTACTTGTATTACGGTACAGTCGATAGGCCGCAAAAATATGTGACACGCTCCTATGGCCCTACAAATAAGAACGTGTCACATATTTCTGCGGCCTTCGTGTAGGAATATACTATTGCCGGTGATTGTACATGAATATATAACTCGCGTGCAGGTGGCTGAGGTGTGCGAGTTCATCCGCAACATCCCCGGCTGCGCGGGCTACGCGGACGAGTTCCTCATGCAGGAGGTGGACGGGGAGGCGTTGCTGCTCATCCGTGCCGAGCACCTCGTCATGGCGCTGTCCATGCGGCTCGGGCCCGCGCTCAAGATCGTGGCCAGCATCGACGCGTTGCGGCCCGACTCCGACCAGCCGCAGCACGACCACGACTGAGGTAACACCACCTCACCTCACCTCACCTCACAACATACTACATATAACATAACTCGCGGTCACCTCACATAGGCTGTCGTACTTATTATTAAGTATGGGAGCGCCACAGATCACCTCACCTAAAATATAAGATAGAGCAAATAAGAGAATCGTGGTCACAAAAACTTCGTCGTATTCCGTAGTAATTAAATACTCGTAGTGGATTGTACAATAAGAGCATTTAATTTTTTTCGGGCAATTTGTATTTTAAAATATAATAAATAGGTACAATTTTCTGCTTTACACTTGTTTTGTGAGAGGGAATTATATACAGTACCGACCAATAATATATATTATCACCTACATGTGTTTACGGCAGTTTTTATTTTTTTTTAATATTTGTAAATGATTTCTACCTCTTTAGGTAGTCTAGCAGTAGTATTTTGTGAGAACGACGAGAAGAAATAGTTTAAAGTAACGGTTTTTTGGTTTTTTCATAGTGTTTTTTTTTAAATGCATATTTAACTTTTTTATTTTATTTAGAGCTTTTTTTGTAATATGCTAACCCCCTTATTCATAAACGTCTACTAAATTTAAGAGGCCTCTGATAATCGTTTGTCCCTTTCCGTCCAACCTATATGAGGGAAAGGGACAAACGACTATCAGCGATCTCTTAACTTTAGTGGCCGTTTATGATTATGGCGATAAGTCTCCTATTGTAATTCACAGTATTTCATTCTATCGATAGGGTTACCCAATGGTTACCCTATCGTCACGGTAACCGTTTTAATAGGGCTAACCATATTCAATGTGGTTTCCCTATCGAAACGTCTTAAAGATAGAGTTTACAATAAGCTTGATCGCATTCTAAAAACACTTGATAGGGTAACCTCATTGGGGTTTTTCGATTTCGGTAAGCGCTTACCTTTGGGTAAGGCAATGATGTGCTTACCGAGTTGATAGGGTTTGTAAAAACAACCGTATCAAATACCCGATGTAACCCCTTTATTGGTAACCGGTTCCGGTCCTTGCGAGAGAAAGATTTTCCACATATTGACGGACATGCAAATATAGTTACTGTTAAAGTAACCTCCAACTTAATTATCAATATTTATGTTTGTCCTTTGTATTAAAAAGGCAACTGTATTAAAAACAGTCGTTCGATACACGGACGGATGTCATTCTTCACTCGTCCCGAGTTTTGCCACTCGCCGCAGAGACGCCAGAGCCATTAGGCAAATATCTCGGAACTCCTGGAATAATGAGTATAGTGTGGGGTATCATTGGATAGGTCCTTCAAAAAGAATAAGGGTATTTTTTGGATAAAACTAATACTTTCGTAAATAATAGCTCCAAGAGTTTAAAACATGGCGTCCCCCCATCTAACTTTTGAGTCATGGGTCCAAAAAATTTCTAAAAATTCACATTAGTGAGGCCTAATAAGTATTTTCAATGAAAACTATATTGAATAAAATCGGTTGAGCCCTATTAGAGTTATCACTTAAAAACGCATAGTGGAAGGGCGTAAGTGAAATGACTTAAGCGCCGCCAAGTATCGCTTAACAAATGACCTTTTTGAACGGATTTTTATTTATAATTTATTATTAATCAAACAACAAAGATTACATCTTACTCATAATCCCCGCAAAACTGTTTGACTGTTTGACAGTGTGGATGTATGGTAACAGGCCGGCAACTACGGAACCCTAAACTGAGCATGGGCCGACATGCTCTTGGCCGGTTTTTTGAGAATTATTTTGTCAGTATCCATTTAATACACTCGAAAAAAACTACATTGAACATTACTATTAATCAATCAATGAACATTTAATTTAGTACACATTACGTTAGGTGATAACTGATAACACTAATAACCAAAACTCACTAACTACTACCACAAATTCATATCCACAATGAACCGTACTAGTAACAAAATTAGGTTGATTTTAGTTTTATTATATTATCATCAGAATCATGAAGCAATTAAATAATAGCAAATACCGAGTTTTGGTTGTCTCCTGACGATTAGAAGTACACGTGTAATAATAATTACAATAAATGTGAAAAATGGCTTTGTGTTGAGACGATTCCATTGCATTGGGGCACGTATACTTAGTGTAAATCGTGTAGGTATGTATGTATATCATATAGCGTTTTCCAAGTAATATTGTACCTGTGTGTGGTGACCACGCGCTCCTTGTACAGTCGCCATCAGATATATCGGAGCGGCCATGGTGGTCACAAATATCTGAACAATGCCTCTATTATCAAGGCAATAAAGTGCACGTTCAGATATTCTTCAGTACCTTGGCCACTCAGATATATTTGATGGCGACTGTACAAGCGTCATAGTTCTGTCGGCCGGTGTAGTTCTACATCTGCTTAAATATTCATAAACATGACTCGAACCTCATTTCACTAAATAATCTTTTGTCCATATCACTGATATCAGTCATTTTGACAGTTGTGTTTGGTACCAAGTAGATTTTCATAACAATATTTACCGATTACCAAAGTAGTTATGAATTTTCATTCCATACATTTTTACAACACTGGCCCAGATAATACAGGGATCTTAGGTACAGCCATTAATGGTCGTCATGGTCAAACTTTGGTTTAGCTAGCTTGTATTTCGGTTCGGGCACAGCTTCCGACCATAGAGCACTGTCTGCTGCAAATATTTATGCATGCGATCTCAGAGCATATACCTATGGAGTAAGCTTAGGTACATTTCCCCTCTGTCAACGTTATTAGCAGGAAAATCTAATACGTTTATAAAAACTATTTCAAAAATCGATTACACGCATTTCGTTCATCGTTTTCAGTGAGTAAAGAGCTCCGTGAAAATGCCTTTATGTATTGTTTTTAGGTGTAAAAAATGTCTAGTTTACAAAAATATGAAATATAATTTCACATGTAATTATAGTTTTACTTTTTTCATCATTACTATTATGATTAAAAAATTAATTCATATCGAAAATGCGGCGTCGTTCACAGAATCGATTCAAAGATAATCGTTTATTTTCTGACGGGCAGTAACTATTTTGACGTTTGACAGTTATGCATATTTAACGCCCCTAAGGATTACTGCCTTCTATATTTTGTTGCTGAAAGTACAAGCAAAAATGATCCTTGGCTTTTTTGTTTGACATTTGCAAAGACTGCATCCGATAATGAACCATATTTCAACATATGTAAAGTCAACTATCTGTGGCTCCATTTAGTGTCGTGACTTACTGTCAAATATGCGTGATATTTTCAAGTCAAAGGTACATCATTGTCCGTTATCAATAAGGCGATACTACTATAAAAAAACATTTAGAAATAAACTTTATTAACAACCGACAATGATGTACCTTTAAATAGAAAACGCCATACGTATACTACCTCGCCCCCCTCAGATTTTGGCAGACTTTTTTGTTTGGAAAGATGAGGCGATGCGTCCTCCAGGTATAGAGCTTTATGCATGCGATAGATTAAAATTAACTGCATGTTTGTTTTGTTTTGTTTCAGAATTGCTTTAAGTCCAATCAGAGAGGGCATCGGTAGAGTTAAGTACTCACGAAGATTATTTAATGTGTTCATAATTATTTTTTCCCGAGTAACGAATTGTGTATATAGTTTTAGCCTAATGTTTCAATTCCTTTATTGTAGAACCATTGGTACCACTCATTTTAATAATTGTTCAAGTATTATTTAAGATATATGGTAGAAGCTTAACATGCAGTAAGTTTGTACTTATGTTATGAATCAATGCTATTTTTTATTAATTAATCAGATTGACGTAATAATTTTAGGTAATATTATTCAAATCTTTATTATGTCTTAAAATATTATGAACCACATCAACTTTGCTTTTCAAATGTGTTTTTAGTACATAACTAATATTCAGTAGAAATAAGTAGTTGGTTGTTTGTGATGTAAGTATCCTTAGGTCGAAACGTATACCAGGCGTCGCCTGGCCCCGCGCCCCGCGACTCGCGCCCCGCGCCCCGCGCCCCGCGCCCCGCGACTCGCGCCCCGCGTCCCGCGCCGCGGCAGCGGGGTGTCGCGCGACTCGCGCGGGCACTCGAGGACGACTTGTCGAAAGTTCCGCCTATTTAGTTTTAATTTAATTAAATTTAACGTAACATTATGAAACGATTGTCTCTTCCATTGAGCAGTCTCGCCACAGTCCTTGTGATCCCATTGTTATCAATACGTTCCCATATGGATTATGGACATTGTTCACTGGATCCCTTTATTTAAATATTATTGGAAATTGCGGCGTTCTCATAAGTATGTAACTTTTAACAAAACACTTACCGATTTCTCAAAACAGATGTCATATGAAACTCATGCTATGCCTATGCATGGGATATAATATCTGGGATATCATAGTCATAACCCAAACCAAAATCTATCTTCACTTTACTTTCTGGCTCTCTGAAATGAAGAAAAAAGCGGCTAGAAACGGTTAAAGTTATATTAATTATTACGTATGTACCTACATAATGGTTCCGCAAATAAATACCATTCACTCGTGTCAGTGCAACTCACAAGTAGTAGTATCAACTGTTAATAAATTACGGTCCTTGTCCATTAATAGTACATTACATAAATTTAAGTAGAGAACATGTTTATGCCATACGATAAATAAATAACAGCAGAAGCCAGGAAAATGAGGAATCCCGGCCAAGTAGTTATAGACCGGATAAGGATGCGAGGCCGGAAATCCATTTTCACGCCGAGATATGTATAGTGCTTTTCCCAAACATATATGAAATAAAAAAGAAAAATATAAAAAATAGTTTCGGACATAAGGCTACTACTAATATTCTACTCGTTAACTTGTAGTTCACCAAAGAAAGACCACAAACTGCTCGATAAGGGAAATAATTCGTATATAGCTGAATTTTGGTCAGGTTGTAGATAAAGGTGTCTTACACAACATACTAAAAGTACCGGTGGATTGGGACGCCGCTAACGGGGAGGCAAAACACATGAAGTGGGGGGGTAAATTCTTTTTGTTACTCCACCCCTAATGTGTGGGGTGTCATTGGATGGGTCATTTAATAAAAATATAGGTTTTCTAAAACAATTTTTGGACAAAACTAATACTTTCGTAAATTTTAAAAAGTGAATATTGCATTTCTTCGATATCTCATTAAACATTGATCCCAGCAAAAAATTGTAAATAGTCTTTCCTGTAGTTTCAATTATTTGTGGATTAATTAAGTAGAAATTTTTTTTTCGTATGAACCACTGCTACTGAGTTTTTTACGAAAAATCGATAAAGGGACCTTTACATTTTCCCACTACCTAAATGTTTTTTCACAGACGTAAATGTTTTTTCTATGCTGCTCGAAAGATTCATTTTAGGGCCATGCTACATGAACTGAAATTAAGAAGGAAAATGTATATGATGCCTGAATAAATTCAGAGCATTACAAATATGTCTCTCGTTATACATTTTTTACCCGACTTCAAAAAAGGAGGAGGTTCTCAATTGGACTGATTTTTTTTTGTATATATGTTAGTCGATATCTCCGTGAATCGGTTATCAATTTTTTTTTTTAATCGAACGGGTATAACCCGTAGATGGTCCCATTGTCACCAAGTCGGGGTCTGATGATGGGATCCTGGAGAAATCGAGGGAACTCGTTCAACTATTATAGGCACATCTATAGTGATTTCACTATTTTTTACAGCAACTCGGCCACTTCCTCTTGGAAAGAGGATCCTAAGAGAAGTTGGTTCTTTTTTTGTTTAAAATTATTATAAAAAGTATTAATAGCCCGTGCCGCGTACATGGTCTCATAATTCATAACCAACCTTTCATGAGAAAGAAATTAAAAATCTAAATCAGCTGTTCGTAAAACCTGCCGCCAGCTTTGATGCTGCGAGGCACCGCGAGTGCCCGGCCCCCCGTGAGAGAGACATGAAACATACATTACAGCCCTAGGTCGAAATAAAGGATGTACGGCCCGCATCGCCTACTTGTAACAACAGCTCTTACGAGCGAGTGTGATGAAAATATTATTACTACCCCATGACATGAAAATTTAATTTAATTTTATTTTATTGCTTTATTTATTAGGCCTGCTGGATTAGAGATGTTGTACTTTGCGCTTTATACGATAACGCCAGTTGGCAAAAATTAAGGTTTGACAATTCAGTTACCACAAAACATATGGCGTCGTATAAGCGCCTGCATCGAGATAAGGTATCAAGTTTGTGGCACGATTATTACTTACTCTCTTATTCTTAAAACTAGCAAACCTCTGTTAATATTGTGTCCATTTCGTCTCAAATACATGTGACAATTACGAATAGGATCAAACTATTATAGCGTCGTTTTAGATCTGTGTGACGCTTCTGAACAACGCCAGGCTAACGCTAGAATTTACCGGCGTTGTTCATGTTCATTCACGTAAAGCCGCCATCAAATATCAAGGTACTCAAAAACATCTGAACAAGCAAGTTATCGCCTTAACAATAGAGGCTTTGCTCAGATATTTGTGACCACCTTGGCCGTTCCGATATATCTGATGGCGACGGTACATGAAAATTGTTTGCCCTTCCATCATATTAACATTTATATTTAACGTCGCCTTTTCGCACTGACATGTCTGCATCGTCTTTATTTACATGTAATTATAGTATTGATGTAAATAATAATGTAGGATTAATTTAATAAAGAAAATTCTGACAAATACCCATTTAAGAATTAATTTTATGTAGTCAAAGCATATTTTAAATTATATATCTAATGTTTTGTGTCGTCTAAAAAATAATTCAATATGAGTTCTACCAGTGGTTTTCTTAGTGTATATTAGTTTTCGGAGTTAATGGAAAGAATAATTGTTATTAATTTAGATGTTACGTCTTACTTTGTTTATTGCATGTGCAATAATATTGAAATAAAATAACTGTAAAAGATAATTCAATCTTATAAATATTAAAATGTAGGATGTAACATCTCTATACGAATCGACTTATTACTATGGTGCTATTAAATTTTGGGTTTGTGCGATGATGGGCACGGGAAACCCGCGGCCGCGGCGCGCCAACCGCAAGCGCGCCTGCTGGCCCGCTGGCCCGCCACTCCAGTCTCGGCACTATTATATTATGGCTCCTCTACATGATGGGCCAACATAGGGACGCAGCTATGCGTTAGAGGGAGCTAACGATATTGTGATCTCGTTCCGTCGTATAGATGCGTCCCTATGGTGGCCCATCATGTAGTTGTAGAGGCAGCCTTATAGTGCTTTACGAGTACATTCTGCTAACGCCTGACTAACCTAACTAATACTGACTTCATTGTGACTATTGTGGTCGTTGTCACTAATTCAACGACATAGGCTAATGTAAATAGTGGTTGTTACAATAATACCAAAACCAGATCAAATGTATATATAAAATATGTCCGGTGGATTTTTTGACTAATTAAGGTCTTATTAAATGTACGGTTTTATTACTACATGTTATTTATGTTAGCATATCACTTCCGTGTGAAATGTTATCGATGTACTCTGGTAAATGTAAGTCTTGCTCGCGTGGAAGTCAATGTTTGTGCCTAGTTAAGCCCCAAGTATTACATTTTACTACTAAGGGGGTCTGCCAACACTTTCCGTGCCAACATTTTCTACTTCCGCTCTAAAAACCTGCGTGACGCGTTCAAGGCGGCGAAAGTGTTGACTGACGATGGTATCCTAATTTCTTGATAAATACAGTGGTATACAGAACGGGGCGTCTCCTGGTACAATCGCATATGGTGCCTGTTTCAAAAAAAGTGAAAGATTGTGCTTGTAAATACTGTTAAGTCCCAAGTTCTCACTTGCCAGTTCCGAGTGTTTGATTGATCAATTAGAACTATAGTATTTTTGATCTTTACAACTTGGATCAGGCACGATCTGTGGTTTTCACTGCATAGTTATTAATTTATTATTGTTACATAAATGTATATTTGTGATATTGCTTATAAATATTAATGTGTAGTAAGTTACTAAATTAGTTTCTCTTTCGACAGTTTGAGCAGTAGGTAATAGAACCTAAAGTGTTACCAAAATTGTTGCATCGCGACGGCTCACGGTCTAGTAATGACGGGCTCCAAGTAGTAAACCTACACCTTATGGGAATACACCTATCGCAATGTAGTTCATTTCCATTATCTAATGTGGTTTCGAGCAAAATACCTCAAACATGACATTTTATCTATTTGCATTTAATCCATAATTGATACTTCTTAGTAGTGACGTGATGAAACAATTTTGATAAGTTACCGCATCATTTATATGTATAAGCTCGGCGGCACTCTCCGCGCGGCCACGCTTGCCGCTTGCAGTGTCAGGCAAGAGCAGCGCGGAGCTCGGAGTCTGGCGGGCGCCGAGCGGAGGGGCTCTTAAGGTTTACGTCGACTAGGTACCTACCTTGCTTAAAATGTTACTAAAGGTGACGCTCACGACGAAATTAGTAAAAATACACAAATAAGACTGATAAAAATATCTTTAATTTATTACTTTCGCATATACCTAGGTACAAGAAAACCCACAAAAACTGACACAATATTTTCGATCACAATATTTGCATTCATTAGAGCCCGAATGTATACGTACTCAATTTGGTTAGTAACCCTTTATCTACTGATATTTTAAATTCACAATCCTCTCATCCATAAAAGCATATTTATATGCATGTTTCCAGCATATATATATGCTTTTATATCTACACCTATCCATCCACGATGCGTTTAAGAACCACCATAAACATAGACCGTTTTGTTAGAACAAATTTCTTATCTAACAATGTTATTATTGCTAAGTAATGTTATCGAAATTATTTCATTCAAATTTCGAACATACTAACAACAAATTTGATTTGAACTTTATTCTAATAGATCAGTCGAGATTATGTTTAGTTCGAAATGTTTTTTTTTTTTTATATTTAATGGCTTTCTCCCTTTGTCATAGCAATGGGAATTCTGCCAATGACGACGTTTCACACTTTTTTATTAATATATAATAAAATATAGGCAACGTTGTTCGGTAAAGGCCTTGCTGATTGTAAGGTGATAGCCTCCCTACAACCACGTGGGCGGCCGAGACCCCGGATAACCGTTTGTTCGACTAAAGCGTGGTTACGCGCGTTTTGAGACTAATTCTTCATTAGCTGCCACTTGTTCGTTAGATCACCGCACAATAAGCTATCAATATTACACACTGAACTACGTAAATGAGCAAAAAACAAAGAACTACTCTAAAGACGCCGCCGCCATCTTGAGCTCAAACGATTATCGGTTGAAATGATTGTCAATTTGCATATAAATTTGACAAATGTCGCAGTATTAAGATATCGAACGATATGATAGTTAGGGACGACTAGTTTGTCTCTGAATTAAAAATAAACTATGAAAGCTGCTAGAAAACTTTTCATTGCCGACTTAACCGGTTAAATTTGTTTTGTTGCATATAATTGTTGGATTTATTGAATTTAAACCATAAAATGAGCGACCAAGATGATCGAACTCGCGGAGCGTATGCGAAGTGAGTTGTTACTAACAACTCCAGACCGAACTGTAACCTGGCTACTGAGACGTCTCGGCATTTGGATGGCTTTTTGATTTCGATAGTTTGTCCGACGATAACTTTAACACTCAAATTATATGTATCTCTGCTATAACCCCAACAAATTTTTTAAAGATCAGTAAAACGTTACTAAAGTTATCGTCGAACAAACTCACAAAATCAAAGTCATCGAAATGCCGAGACGACCACTGGGTACAAACAACTTCTGGCTACTACTACTCCCTTCGCTCGTTCAATTAGGCATTAAACACTCGTGTGATATGTTATTATAAAACTCACTCGTATTTTATAAATGCTCTTCATTATCTACAGTCACATAAACTACTATTAATGGATTGGGGGTGGAGGAAAAGTTTATAGACCGTTCACATTTGAATCAACAGTGTTAAATTCGCCTTGGGAATTTGAATGATAATTAAAGAAAGGATAAAGTTTGTAATTTATAGGTTTCGTAATTACGATTGTAATTGGTGTATTTTGTTAGAGAAGTACGCGTAGCTAGAGCACTAGGAGTTGCTGGCGGCGGGCTGGCCGTGGCGGAAGATGCCGGCGACCGACGACTTTCGACTGTGTTGATTTGCCCGGCCTTCACGTGTACGCGCCATACGTTTACCTCACGTGCTGGAAAACATTGTCTGATTAGGGATATAATGACAAGGCACAATCCATTGATTAGAATACTGAACCACATTGTCGTGCCACGGTGACCACGGCAACAGTGTGGTCGTTGCACCTGTACAACAAGGTACCCGCGGGTAATAAGGCCTGTCGCATATTAAGGCCTAGGAAGACTAAGGAATATTTATAAAATAATGAAAAACATGTACAAGTTTAAATATTATCCATTATTTTAGTACATTTTCTACAACATGTAAGAAAAATTGATATTTTTATCTTAAACAAAAGCGAAATATCAAAATGAAAAATTAATGGGTAATAAGGCCTACGAGCAGGAGGCTAATTATAATTATATATTTTATTTTTATTTTGTTAGGGATGAAATTATGTGAACAAAGTAATAATATTTAGTATCTCTGGTATTCATCTCGAATACCAGAGATACTAAAACTATAGTCTAATAATTTTGGCATGTTAAAACCGTAGGCCTTATTACCCTGCTACAATGTAAGATTTTAAAATTTTCTATTTTTATTTTGCAGATAATTTATTTAACCTTTTGACCGCCATACGTCAAAAATATAACTTTCTATTTTTAACTCTGTCATATCATAATATATATGAAGGTGTCATTCACGTTGTCACCTTGTCTCATATATCAGACGACGGCGGTCAAAAGGTTAAGTAATGATTTACATTAAAACATGTTTATTAAATTGTATATTTTAGATTTTATTACACATCTCCCTTAGCAAGGCCTTATTACCCGCAGGTACAATCACCATCAAATATATTGTAAAAGTAACAGCTAGAGTAGCCAAATAGTTCGTTACACCACACCATACAAAATATATGGTGTGAAGAACTATTTGATCACTTTGAATGTTACAATATATTTGATGCTGACTGTACCGTAGTAGTAGCGAACTGTGGCATGGAAAGTGTTAAATGATAATTGGGGAAAACTATTTGACATTTGTCATCTACGGGATCGTACCTAGGTACCTACGATGAATACTGTATTTAGTTATGATTGTTTTAAATGGCGGTTGGTTTGTGTTGACAACTACGCGTAGTTAGAGTAGTAAGAATCGCCGGGTGCGGCCTGGGACACGCGGAATTTGTCGGTGGAGGGGCGACGGCTCTTGAGTTTGGGCTTCATGTTGCCGCCCTTCACGTGCCCCTGCCCCTCGCCGCGCGTTTCCGCCACGTGCTGGAAAACATTGTTTAATTAGGAATCTTAAAATTTACAAAGCCTGGAAAGGTGGCACAGAAGATATATTAGTCGGAGTAGTGCAGGAAGGTCTGCAAACTAGTGTCCGGCCGAAACATGTTTTTTTGCCGAAACCGAAAACGAAGGTTCGGCTCTAGGTGCAGTTTCGGCCGAAACCGAAACCGTAACTTTTATAGACATGTTAAAATCATTGAGTTAAATGTCAATAAGCCGTTATAACTTGTATAGGATAGGTGGTATAAAGAAGAACAAGGTTAGTAAGTTTTGATTGATCATCCTCCTAGCGTTTTCCCACGGACTCAACGGAGCCTGGGGTCCACTTGGCAACCTAATCCCACGATTTTTTTTCTAATTTGTACACAACTCCATGTTATATCGGTGTATGGCGTATTTTAATCCCTAAATTCGTTTTGCTTTGTAGAATTTTACACCGCTCTCGTTTGTTATGTAGCCGAGTTACGCATTGTGCGGTTAGATCTTTCAACTTTTTTTTTTCGCGAAATAAATGCAGAGCACAAAGTATTTTCTAATCAATGTTTCATATGAATAAATATAACTATGTAACTTTTTAACAACTGTAACGTAAAATTGTACCCCTCTTTTGAAAGTATTGTCACAAGTCGACCATGTTTTCGTACATAGATATGTACGAAATATGGGAAACAGACAGATGTCTGACATCAGTTTTTTTACTTTGGTATTTTTTTTAGGATTTAGGATCTGCTACGTTAAAATTAGCAATAAAATAACCTACACGATTTTAAACCATATGTATTTTCAGAGTAAAATTACGATCAGTAAACAAAATAAAAATATGACAGTTTTGTTCGATACTTGGAGTTAAAGATTTATAGCATCTATCTGTATGGTTAAAGTAATACGTTTTGTTTAAAAAAATGCTTACTGCGGAATATATGAGTCGGAAAACAAACATTTGTGCTTTATTAAAATTGGTATGTTTTCTTTTAAATTATGAATACGATTTTTTTATTTGTATGTTATTCATTAGTTATACTGCAGTTAGTTATAATAATTCGCCAAGATTGCATGGACTATTTTAGTTTTACAATCAGTATTTAAAATAAATCGTCTAGTGTTTTTACTTGATTTCTTCGTGTATCATATTCAGCGTAGGCCGACGTAGTTCCTTGGGCAGTCCCTTGCATGAACTCAAGAGTTTAATGTTAGATAAAATTTATACTACAATGATATCATATTACAATTGATGAAATAATCTTCCAAATCACATGTACACTTTTTTGATATTTATTTATTATAATTTTATCACTTAACCTTTTGAACGCCAAGATCTTTTAAAGTGGTCGAGTACTGTCGTGCCTGCCACGCCAACAACCACAAAAGTGGCTATGGCAGACGCTGTCAAAACAATTTTACTGTTGACAGATAAGGTTTAAATTAGTTTCTCACTAGTTGAGATGTTGGCGTGTATGCCACACATTTTGATGCGAGAGAGAAAGCGTTCAAAAGATTAAAAACTTTACTGAGACAGAACTTGTGGACCGATTAAGTACAATGTTGTAAGTTTCGGCGCGGCCGAAACCAAGACTTGGGCCGAAACTGGCCGAAACCGAAACTTCGGTCGGACACTAATGCAAACTTTATATTAACTTTATTTAGTATGTAACTTTTTAGAATTGTTATATCCATGAACGAATATATTATGTTGGTTGTACCATTCTAAAATTCAAAAGACATTGGTAAACAAACGTGCCACGCGCCTGATGTTAAGAATTTAAGAGGACTATTAGTACGGACGGAAACCGTAAGATTTACTACGATACGTGATACAAAGATAAGCCCCATGGCACATGTTCATAAAAGTGATGATGACTTCCGAAAAAAAAATAGAATTAGCTGAAAACACAAAAAAGTACCACTTCCGGTTTAAAAAATGGATTGTATTTACCTACGGCATTTGATATTAATTACGTGTTGTGAAAATAGTAATTTGTATTTAGGTACAGAAAAACCCAGTCTGCCTATTCCTGCATGGCCGGAAGTGCCCGGCGGACTGCTTCAAAAGTGACGTAAATTTGGAGTCAAATTCGTTACTTTTAAACTAGTCTGCCGGGCACAACACCATATATCATACTTTTCTGTGCTTTCGGCCAATTAAATTTGTTTTAATATTTTTCGGGAGTCAGCATCACTTTTATGAACATGTGCCATGGGGCTTATCTTTGTACCACGTAACGTAGCAGGTCTTACGGTCGCAGCCCGTACTAAGTATATAAGCAGTAGCAACTCCAGTGAAGTCGCACGAATCGTCATATGTAACCGTGCCTGAGTGCGAGCAAGCTTACCCGGCTGCTTATCTGGTCGGGGTAGTCGACGGGGCGGCGCGCGGGCAGCGGCCGGATCATCATCTTGGTGCGCGTGAGCGGCAGGCTCGGCGGCTTGAACGAGATCCAGTAGATGGTGTGGCCGCGCCGATCGTCGGGATTCACGTATAATCCATTTAGATTACTGCCAACGCATAAACTCATGTCAAAGCGGGTATCTAACGTACACGAAAAAAAAAGCTTCCGGGATATTCTCAATTCAAGACATTATTATTTTCTTGAAAATATTTCCTCGTGATTAGTATTTATTTCCTTTACCAAAAATATTATTCTTCGCTTAATAAAACCACGTTTTCTTAAAATAGAAATACAAAAACGATTTGTTTGTAGAGTATATTGAGTATTGTACTTCAATCAAACAAGTAAGTGTTATCTTAGGTAAAAGAAAACTAGAAAATCTGTAAGAATATATTCGCTTTGTTATATTTAAAACTTTAATTTATTTTCGTTAAAGGAATTAAATGCTTGTCACGAAGAAATATTTTCAACATACAGCCTTGGCCAGAAGTGTTGAGCATAGGTGTTTTTTGTTTACAATTTTGATGTTAAGTATTATTTCCCTATCCTAACAATGTACGATAACGGTAAATGTTATATTTTATTCATAAATATAGACAACTTCACTTAATAACACTTTCAAGGTACTTAAAAAATATGAAAACAGAAGGTATCAAAAACGTAAATTTAAGTCGGTGCGACATATTGCAAATATTCTATGCAGTTACTACTAACTTCAACAAAACATGCCTATTAGTTTAAATTAATTGACAAAACAACTTAAACAAAGATGGAAACGATGGACTAAACTTTCCAGTTTTGTGTGAAAATCGCATTGGTGCTCAACACTTCTGGCCAAGGCTGTAATATAATAATGTCTTAGATTGAGAATATCCCGGAAGCTTTTTTTCCGTGTAGTGGACCATGGACGTATTCCTTATTTTATTAATTTTGTTCAAACTGAATATAAAGATTCGGAAAAGGCGGTAGGAGCAACCTTAGAAATGAGTTAATTCGTCTGGTGACAAGCAAAACTTACGAAGTACTACCACAAGTTCATAGCCATAATTAATGAACCATATTGGAAACATAACAACTATAACAAGGTTAATTTTCGTTTAATTTTTTTTAGTAATTATAATTAGTGTGTTTTGCTAGTGACCTGACCTGACTACCATATATATAATGTGGTAGGTACTTTACTACGCTAGTTACACAACGTACCTTTTGTCGCACTCTTTGTACCACCAGGCGCCGCCGTGCTCGACCGCGCACGAGCCATCCTTCCACTCGTCGTGGTCCACGTCCATAGCAGAGAACTTCTGCCCGGAGTGGTACGACAGAGAATCACCTGGGTGTTCAATCTTTCTTTAGAGTTTGTGGAGGTGTCTAGACAGTACCTAATTCTTTTCTCATGTATTATATCATTAGAGTTTATCTAATAAAAAAAAGAGAACTGTTAAATATTTTAGACGATTAGGTAGGTACTAGGTACGCATTGCTTGTTCGTTTCTTCGACAATATTGTGATTAGATAGTTGGTGTAGCAACAGTTTCTGTTTTATCAGAGTTACTCACCGGCCGTGCCGAAGTATGTTCCGAGGGTGCTCATCCTATATCCTTCGTGCTCAGGGCCGATGGTCAGCACAGAGTAGCCGGCGTAGGCCTCGTGACCGTTCTGCGACTCTAGTTCGATCCGCATCTCGTACAGCTTCTGGTTGGTGAGGTAGTGAAGCTTTTCCAGCCCCATCCAGAACTCGCCGGCGAGGTTACCGAAACCGTACTTGTAGTCATTCCAACCTTTATAGAAATCTTGGGAACCGTCGAAGCGGTTTTGGAATACCTGTGGAGTTAGCGAAGATTTGTTTTGCCACGGTCTTTGTAATTTGTATATTTACATAAGTACTTATTAGTCCTTTCCATATAAAACGCCTATTATGTTATATTGAAATTATAATATGGTCTGAGTGAGGTACGATAATTTGTCTTCAACACATTCAACATACAACGGACATTGCCAACTCTTTCGAATATTATTTAAGATTGTTAATATTTAACGGCCTCCTAGCCTAATGGTAGTGACGCTGCCTATGAAGCAGGAAGTCCCGGGTTCGAATCCTGGTCAGGGCATTTATTTGTGTGTTTATCACAGATATTTGTTCCCGAGTTATTATGGATGTTTTCTATATATTTAAGTAATTATCTATATCGATCTATTATATATATATATATATATATCGTCGCCTAGTACCCACAATACAAGCCTTATTGAGCTTACTGTAGGACTAGGTTGATTTGTGTAAGATTGTCGGAATATTTATTTATTTATTGTTCGTTTTACATTAAGATGTCTGTGCAACGGTTGAAATTAAAGAAGATTTTTTCTTCCACCTTCGGGATCTGAAGCCTCCGATTTAGCGTCAGGCGACGATGCAGAAAGGAGAATTTTAACACACAATTTTAAGTTTCAAATTTATAATTTGTTCATGGAATTGAAGTTTATTTTTAAGTGTTTATCCGTTTTATTTTATCCGTCCGCAAACTTTTCCTGCACAAGATATCCTTACTAACACATAAAACCTCTAAATTAATTCCTAACTACAACTTGCTTCTTACTAGACACGTTTTTAAGTTACCCATCCCCCGTGTCAATTCTACCTTTGGTAAACGCTTTGGAGATTACATCAAAGTTCCTATCTACAATACTATGCTAACCAAGCTCAAACAATGTAACTTTATGAACTGTACTACTTTAGAAGGTAAGAAACTCCTATTTAAATTGTTATTTTCTCTTGATTATGCCGAGACAGAAAGCATTTTAAGTAATTAAGACAATTTAGGTTAAGTGATTGCTGTGTCTAAGTCCAACCAAATCTATTTGTTATCTAATTTGGCTTATTTTGTACGTAATATTACGTTATATAAATCTGTAACTGGTTCACCGCGATACAGGCGTACCGCGTCTGTAATTTAATTTATGTTAAATAAAAATTTATCTTTATCTTATCTTTATCTAAGTGATTCATGGGTGATCGAAGTCTTTAACGCAATAATTAAACGTAGAGGGCAATTTTGTACACAGTTGTAAAGTGAGCCAAATAAAATAATGAACAGAGAATCGGCACACCTTACATCCTCATAGAACAATTTCGACATGGAGCCGCCATAAATTCGGCCTGATGTCACGGCTGCCCTAACTGCTCTCAAAGCCAAGAAGACGCCAAGGCCAGAACAACACACGGCTGAGATTTTTAAAGCAATGGAATAAACTTGAATTGACGCTTTACTTAAAGTGATTTGGATGCAGTCATTTGGAATTCGGGGGAATAGCCTAACAACTGGACGCGGTCGGTGATTCAGCCACGAGAGAGGTTCAACTACAAAATGTGACAGGGGCCCTGGCTTTCATATCTTATGGCAGCAAGATTACTTTTATATGTAGGTAACTAACAAGAATTCTACATTAGTAATGAATGAGGAGCAAGAACGAGGAGGAAGTGCCATCCATGTTTTTAACAAATTACAATTTTAATCTATGTGTTAAAAAAATTATTTGAGCTCATGAGTACCTAGTCCCTAAATATGCTCATTATATATATGTTTTTGTATTTTTGTTTTAAGAGAATAATTTAAGTTCACGGTTAATTTGGAAATGGCCGTCTCAAGTGACGCCTGTAAGCAGAACATTATTCAGTCGAAGTGACGTTCAAAAAACCCAAAAATAAAAAATCCCAAAGGATCATGATCATAGAGTGACCATTCAAGGGTTAAATCTGAACAGTAGTTAGTTAAACCCAAATCGTTTTTATATTGTGCACCGTAAATTCGCTCATTTTCCTGAACGTTTTTGACCCATTCAGTATCTAAAGCTCTATACAGGGTGTAACAAAAATACTGGTGATCCGTTTAAGGGCATAATTGGTATCCTGTTACGACTAAGAAAAAGTAGGAGAAAAAATACTTGGACGCGAAAAAAAATTTTTTTTTCTATGGGACAGGTGGTCCGCCGACCTTCCCTCCATACTAAACCAATTTTTTTTTCCGCGCGAAAAAAATTTTTCTTATTTTTTCGTAATTAGAATACGATACCAATTATGCCCTTTAAAGGATCACCAGTATTTTTGTTACACCTTGTATAAGAAACAAACGAATCCCAGGCGCATGTAGGAGGGTCCCCCTTACCGTCCAGCCACCGCCTGCGGTGGAGAGATCGCACAGCACGTAGAAGGGCTCCATGCCATCGGGGTTGATCTTAAAGATGCCGGAGACGTTGAAGCCCTGCATCTGAATTTCATAGCAGTCCAGGGGATACCGCTCCGATCGATCCACACGGTTTGACCTGCGGCAACGTCAAATAAATGATGGACCCGCAACTATGATAGGGACTTTGATAAAATTAGAGACACTTATATCATGACATGTGTAACCAAACCACACACAATCACTTAAGTTGCTTTTAATCGGCACTCTAACCATAACTTTCATAAGTAGGGATTATGGAAATGGTTATAAATATGATGTAGATAAAAGCAGATATCTTACTATGCAGGTAACTTTTACTATGTTAGTCTCCTAACAATCTCCCAAAGTCAAACTTTCTGCTTTCGACATTTCCAGTTAGAGTTTGTCCGGAAAGAGAAGTGTCGTAGAATGTATGAGCTCCCATATAAAGCACGACACTTCTTTTACCGGACAAACTCTAGAATCATGCGTTGACCACACTAAAAAGAGAAGTAGGTAGTTAGTATTTTAACTTCTTACCGACTCATTCGACAAAACTGCCGGGTTATACTTACTTGCAATCACATTTCTTTCCTTTTTGCTCCATTAAAGCACGTCGGAACTCACTGATGAGACCAGTCGCGTCCATCGGATCAGATCTGAACACAAACAAACGTTTGCAACCATACAAATAAATGCATTTATTACCTACTAAATAAATCTTCCACATCATAACTTTTTTTTAACACAGTGTTTGATCTCCACGAAGAAATTCCATTCTGATGACTAAATAAATTATAAAAACAATTTGAACTGTATTGCTATTTACATTGTTCAATTAAATAAACATTCAACATGACTCGGGCAGTGTTTTGAATGCCGCATTTCTACGTAGCTACATTCATAACAAATTTCTTTTCCATTTCTTTACCCGTAACATGCTAAGTTACTTGACGGCGGGTTGTAATTTGAGGTACAGTCGACCAAATGTGGTTTACCACCCTACGGTTAAGGTTCGTTTGAACGTCATGATGAGACAATGATGTTTTAAACTCCTGTGCAAGACTGACTGAGCCTGAGACTGAGCTGAGACTGTGCAACTTGTAGACCACTCTTGGTCGACTGTACCTAAATCAAGTACTAAAATATGATAGATGTGATTAAAACCCAAAAATATATGAATACAACCTTATTTGTATGGGTTAGGTCGTGCACCTACACTGAGAGAAATTTGCTTTGTGAAACTAACAAATTCGACTTGTTGCGTGTTTATCAGTTTGAAACTAAAGTATTTTAGTAAACGGAATCGATCACCAATATTGATAATACAAGTCGAATTTGTACGAACAACAAGGTTAAACTTGTTAAAAGATATTGGATTGAATCAGCCAAATATATGTTTAAAACAATATGTGCCATGTTGGTTTTATATAATCGAGTTGTTGATTTAAATAACACTTAAGTGACAAGTTACTTGTAGAATCAACTAATTAAACTTAACAAAATCGAACTTGTAGTTTAAACCAAAGAGCTTGTAGGCGCTATTTTAAAATGAGAGTTTGGTTGAACGAACGTGAATTCTGGTTGTCTTTTCTCTCAGTGTATATGCATATTTTATTTAGTTCATTTTATCCCATCGATATCTTAGGATTGTACACAGATTCAGTATCACAAATGGTATTTTTATACTCGGAGACTGTAATACTCGAATTGAGATTGTGGTGGCGGAACTACTAGCGCATACTTTTTGATAGAGCTTGTATGGTCACATATTGTAGCATCCATAACAATCACAGAAAGGATTTCCATACAATATTGTGAAACTGTTGTCGGGCCCCGCATTGCGTGTCGCCGCCGGCACAATCCACCGGGAGATAAAAGTTACTCAATTACATAGAAGCAGTAGGTTGTGCACGGCTTTCGTCGAACTCAATTCTTACCGGCTTGCTTAAGCACTCGTATAAAAACTATTGTGTGCAACGGTACATAATAAGGGTTCTTAAAATTCTCGGGTCTGTTTTTACAAAATTCGGCTTCGCCTCATTTTGTAACTTCGACCCTCGAATCTTAAGAACCCTCATTATGTAACTGTTGCACAAAATACTATTGTGTACTGAGAAAATACCATACCAGATACAGTCAGCATCAATAGTATCTTCCTACACAAAGGCCGCAAAAATATGTGACACATAGGACCGTGTCACATATTTTTGCGGCCTTCGTGTAGGAAGATACTATTGATGCTGACTGTACATACCTACTCGTTTTAGATAAACCTAGCTGTCGTCTCTGATCCCGAAAGTTAAGCCTACTGGAGCCGGCCGGGGGCTGGAGCTGGAGGTTTACGGGCCTAAATGACCCCTTGGGGTAGTCATTGCCTAATTTGTCTGTTATTAATAATTATAAAATATGGTGTTTGGTTCAACAATGTTCGTAATCTTCTTCATACACGGAAAAAAAAGCTTTCGGGATATTCTCAATCCAAGACATTATTATTTTCTTGAAAATATTTCCTCGTGACAAGTATTTATTTCCTTTACCAAAAATATGATTCTTCGCTTAATAAAACCACGTTTTCTTAAAATAGAAATATAGAAATGTATTGTTTCAAGAGCATATTGAGTAAATAAATAAGAGAGATTGTACTTTAATCAAACAAGTATTATCTTAGGTAAAAGAAAACTAGAAAATCTGTAAGAATATATTCGCTTGATTCGCTTCGTTATATTTAAAACTTTAATTTATTTTCGTTAAAGGAAATAAATGCTTGTAACGAGGAAATATTTTCAACATAATATAATAATGCCTTAGATTGAGAATATCCCGGAAGCTTTTTTTTTCGTGTAAGAAAAGGAAATGGAAACTAAATTTATTTGAACCGACTACATTATTTTATAAAAACGCATTTTCAACTCGGTTACAAAATATATTAGTAGTATACTTTTTAGGGCTTCGTAGGCAACTAGGGACCAATATAGTTTCACCACGTCGTTGGTTTAGCTCAGTAAGCATTACCTACAATACAAGAAAGCTGTGGTGCGAGTTAAGTAGGTATGAGTGGTATAAAAGTGGTGGGTACTTAACAAACGATGTAGGCTGTATCTAGTCGGATGGCCTATATTGAACACTCGTAAAAATAGTATTGTATACATATTTAGGCCACTTGGCAAATCTCGTGGCACCATAGCGCTAAAACAGAAGAACCGATGTATCTTTAACAAAAAGGAGGGGCAAACAATGTTTAAGAAGACATGATTTATAAAAATCGGTTCAGCCGTTTCGGGGATTTTCATAAATTGTAAAGTTTTAATAGTAATTTATAAAGTCAATACTTTCGCAAGCTCCAAATAATAATAAATGATAGAAGAATGAATGATAATAGATTCAAATAATAAATGTGCCTCTCTCTCCCAACCGTCTTATAATTAGGGAACCGTGGGTCCAAACCAAAATCATGAGCTTTTTAAGATAAAGTCATTCAAAGAAAACTTGGACATGGTCGGGTGAGTGACTTATCACAAAAAGTTATACTTACTTGCGAAGTCAATACGACGTCATTGTAGAAAAAATACTCTCTTTCTCTTGTTTTGGCCATATGATCCGGTAAAGTCCCATTTTATGTCCACCTATAGATAACCACAGAGCCTTACACTAACCATGGCACGACATGCTCTTGGGTGGTTTTTCCCTAAATTATTAAGTAGGCAGGAACCGGAACTGGGGTAAAATAATGCAAACCACTTTAAGAATACAAATCCTAGAGTTCTGATTTTGATGCGGCACTATGATGCATTATGTAAATAATTAGATTATATTTATAATTTTCGAAAGTTTCTGTCAGGGAAAAGTAGTGCCATGCGACGTATACTCGTAATGTAATTCATAGTTTGTCGCCTACTGTTTCTGTTGCCGCAATAATATGCAAGGCTTTTTGTTCTTATGTGAAAATTTTACCTTCTTTCGTAGCATTTCTTTCCATTTAAAAATGTTTGCTAGTTTGTAACTCTGACCTCCACCCATTAAAACCTGCTACAATCCTTATTGCTAGATGGCCGGATCTAGCAATAAGGATGATAGTACAGCAATCTAACCAGACGGGTTTCGTTGCTTTCATTATTGTGTCATATCTGACGTGACCAGCTCTTAGTCCAATTCTTATAGTTACCTTAAAAATTTGGCCTGACCAGCTATATAAGAGCTCATAAAAGGCTAAATATTTAATTTTTTGCTAGGGTCGCGGTCATCAAAATCGATGTATATATAGTTACCAAATTTCAGCTTTCTTGTACTACTGAGTTACGCTCCGGAATAGTCAAACTATAAGGATTTTTAAAGTAAATATACTCAAGGACAGTTACAATCAGTCTCATCGCATAGAAATTTCCATGCAAGTGACCTGTATACATTGTCCTCGTGTGTATTATTGGGTAATAAATACGAACTTGAGATCCTTCGCGACGTAAGGGCGCTTCTTGACCTCGGCGATGGTCGCGAGGATGGAGTCGATGCCCGAGGTGGCGGTGCGCATGGTCGCCTCCAGCTGCGCCAGCCGCTCGTCCAGCGCGGCATCCGGAGTGGACCCCCCTGTCACCACAACGACAAAACACACATAATCAACTCAAATACCTAACAATAGTTCATTGGTGTAAATACAAGGAGTAAACTACAAATACTCACACCGATCAAGGTATCTAACATTAATCAGAAAATGTGACAGGGCAAGGCAAAAGGTCCCGCTTTATTCTAGTTATTAGTACTTCCTATAACACAATTATACGCTATAAGAGGAATAAGAATAGGACTCACGCCCCAGAAAAAAGCTAATTACTAGAACAAAACCTAAAACTAGACACGATAATAAACTAAAAACAAATTGAGGAATTTAATAATTAGTTGGGCAAGGGTTCCCGTTCCAGTGTCTACACTCTGCATGAGCCAAGCAGAGTACCTAGGTATCTAGTTTTCAGATTGAACCCTTAGAGGTCAGTAACGTCTCCAACGGTCGGTCGCGGGTTAAAAAAAATACCGGTCTGACTTATAAATGTTATTGTTAACTAATAACACCATACTAACACATACACGGAAAAAAAAGCTTCCGGGATATTCTCAATCCAAGACATTATATATAAGTATTATTATCTTGGAAATATTTCCTCGTGACAAGTATTTATTTCCTTTACCAAAAATATGATTCTTCGCTTAATAAAACCACGTTTTCTTGAAATAGAAATACAAAAATCTATTGTTTCAAGAGTATATTGAGTAAATAAGAGAGATTGTACTTTAATCAAACAAGTAGGTATTATCTTAGGTAAAAGAAAACTAGAAAATCTGTACGAATATATTCGCTTCGTTATATTTAAAACTATAATTTATTTTCGTTAAAGGAAATAAATGCTTGTCACGAGGAAATATTTTCAACATAATATAATAATGTCTTAGATTGAGAATACCCCGGAAGCTTTTTTTCCGTGTACATATACGTGTTTTAACAACACTTTTAAGGGCGTTGCCTGAAATAAATAATTTTTAATTTGCACTGCCACGAGTGCAGAAGAGTCTGTAAGAGCAAGTTTGGCCTGGCCAGCCACATATCATAAAAGGCTAAATCCTTATTTTTTTTTGCTGGGATCGCCATCATATCATCGAAATCGATGGGGAGGTTTTGCTAAGTAAGGAGAACATTTCCGAGCATAAATATCAGAGAAAAACTATTTATTTATTGATAGACAAATAAGTAGGACGGGTACCTACCTACCACCACGAACCGTCCCAGCCCAGCAGAGAACACACAGCACATTTCCGAATAGATAGAGTGAAAGTACTAATTTATAGGTATATATAGGTAAATAAGTATGATTAGGACTGCTTCTAGTGCTTCTGCTCTTTTCACATGTAACTAAATTAATTATAGGTACTCCGTTCTACCGTTTAACTAAGATTGACTGATGGTGATGCTGGTAAAAAAAGTTGCATGATATTTTTTGAGTAGCAAGTAGGTTAGTTTTGAGACTGAGAATAGCTCACGTAGTAATTAGTTTAGTAGAGTAGATGGTTTGTATTTGGTAAATATAACCAGGTGTTAGAGAGTTTGGACCTGACGCGATACATAGGTTGGGTCGTGCGAGGGTGCGGGGAGAGGGCGACTGACCCGAGCCGCCGGCGGCGCGCGTCTTGCTTTGTAGGACCAGCATCTTCTTCACCGTGTCGACCTCGGTCATCAGGTGGTCCATCATCGAGCCCGTCTTGAACACGGCGCCTTGCCCTCGGATCGATTTGTTTATTTCTCCCAGATATTTTAGAATATCATTCGTTTTGTCGTGAACTTCAATGTCCAGCCTATTAAGCTTATAATCGATGCTGTCCACTTTTTTTAAGTACTTTTCGCTAGACGATATAGTGTCCATAATTTTCTCGATGACCGACTCGGAATCCGGCGGAATCGAGTTTAGGTTTCTGGTCGCGTTTTCTCGCCTTTTGGAGTACATCATGGCATCGTTTAATTCATTTTCGTACTCCTTCCACAGGGCATCGTTTTGGTAGTTTCCTAACGGTTTTACTTTGGTGTCTTTGCCCGAGCTACCTACCAATGCTACAAATAAGCAAGTGAATTGAAAAAACACAACGGCCATGACGAGTTAAAAAGATGTCAACTGTTCGCGAGTACCGATGTGACTGACAAGTAAATACAATTAACAACAGCGCGCTGTTTACAAATACGAGACAAATGATATTTAAATACCATAAACACAACTCACACAACACTAATTTGCCTACAGACTCACCAGCACCCGTCGTTATGATGAGTAAGTAATTAAGCTTGTGTTTGTGTATTTAAGATACTGAAATAACAATTCAATTTGCGCGGCGATCTACGAGGATTAGGGTAACGGAACCAGTCAGCACAGTATATTATAATGTACTTAAATAAAAAATAAATTAAAAAATTACAAAAACCCGCCTGCGTAAAAAACTAAAGGGCCGAAAACAAGGCCAATATACGTTACGAATTTGTTATTTAATATTGAAAGGCATAAGATACATATTAAATTCTAATGTGGAACATAGCGACATTAACGCTATGTTCCGCAAACCTTCCCTAAAATGGGTCCGGGATGCGACTGTTCAGTCGGGACCCATTTTAGGGAAGGTTTGCGCCAATCTAGATTTCAAATGGGTCCCGACTGTTTAATGTCGCTATGTTCCACATTAGAATTGAACACATTAGTATCGTATGCTTTTCAATATTAAATAACAAATTCGTAACATATATTGACCTTGTTTTTGGCCTTTTATTTTTTACGCAGGCGGGTTTTTGTAATTTTGTAATTTATTCTTTATTTTCAAATTTTTTGTGTCATAGCAATGTCTTGTAGCAAAACTAAAAATAAATCCTGCTCACGCCATATAAAAAATATTTATCCTTTAGTAGGTAAGCACCTATTTCATAATACAGCAGGTCTGCCCCCAATAGGCAATTGGCGGTATCTCAAAAAAAAAACACTTTTGAGTTAAGTACTGTATCGCATAGCTTGAAAACATCTCTTTCATATGTACTAATAGAAAAAGCCATTTTTCACTTATAATTAAAAATGTCTATGAAATTTTTCCCTATCTCAAAATTTCTCTTCATTTCTAAACCATTTGGCGCTAACTCAATAGGGGATGTTACTGCAATATTCTGCCACCAGAGTGCAGCACTAGCACACCGGTAAACCATAGAGTTTTTAATACATACTAGGCATAGAGTTTGATACTAGGCCTTAAACAGCTTTTTACAAGTTTTCATAGATAATTTATAACGAATAAATATGTCATTTGCGCATCAAGGCGGTTTGTTTACAAAGGGCCTATCGTGAAACGAGAAAATCGAAACTTTGACATGTGCCTCTCTATCGCTCGAATATGAAAGAGTGACAGAGAACCAGGTAACGAAATTCCTATTTTCGTGTTTCGTGGTAGGCCCTCTGGATGTGCTAGTGCCGCCGCCTACGCAGAGTTTTGCGTAATATTCCCTATTATTGAAGCGAAATAGCGGCATATTTGTATACTTCCCACAAGTGCTTCATATGATGAGATACCGCCAATTCATTTAGTAATTTTGCAAACCTTACTCATTACAAGTGAATTATTCGACGTGCAAGGCTATTATAGAACTACCTTCTGAATTATGAATGCAAAATGGTTACTTTATTTTTATGTATAACGCATGAGTAATAATGTAACAAGAATTGTTATTGCTGTTCAATTATTAAGTAAAAAAAATGTACCTATTTAACATATTACATGTAACGATTTCTACCCGTTTGACTGTATCAGTTTGGTTTATCATACAGGCAGGAGTCTAAATAAAATGTTAGTCATTGTTGATTTTGATATATGTAATGACAATGATATCATATATGTAATTAAAAATAAATTAATTGGATTTTGTATGGGTTGACTCTTTCTCGCGCAGGTTCAGGTTCAGGCTAGGTTTAATTTCTTTAAAAGGTACACAAACACATATTATGTAAGTTACAAGTTACAACATATATGCATTTAATGTTAGCTAACACGTTTTGCTGCAGATACTTGTGTCTAAGAGGGCTAAATTTGTTATTTCTGCTAGATTGGTTTTATAAGTGAAAACCTGTAATTGGCTTTATAATTCTACTCTAGTTTATAGTAATGTTTTATGCTGTTGGTTTTCCATGTATCTAAAAAAAATTAGCCAGGAGTACCTACTGCAGTAGCAGCGTGACAGGATAGCAAATAAATCAAGGAACGTACATGCCAAGTCTCATCGAGATCGGATGAAAAATGCGACCTCTAGACCGACACTGACAAGTATAGTATTCTTTGGACACTGACCAACCAACCAACCAACCAACCAATACACACACATCAATCTGCCAAATCGTCGTACCAGTGAAAACGGAAACGTTCGTCGTCTCGCTACAAGCTGCAAAATAGCATCAAAAATTTGAGCGAAATCGACAATTATCCTTATTAAATTCTAAACAAAAAAGGTTCTACAAATTTTGGTTTAGTATGGAGGGTTGGCCGGCTGGGACCACCTGTCCATTGATATCACCTGTCCCATAGAAAACAAAAAAAAATTTAGCGTCCAAAAATTTTGTCTACTACTTTTTCTTACTCACAATACGATACCAATTATGCCCTTAAGCGGATCACCAGTATTTTTGTTACACCCTGTATACATTTTTTTCAATAGGCTCTCCTGTATCCACGTAATAGCTAGGCGAACTCCAACAAAACTCAGCTGTTAAACTTTGCGATGGTGAGAGAAGAGGCGGAAATTGACAATACCCCTCATCCTTTATCTCGGAAACCGCTGAACAAACAATTTTGAAAAACATACAGAAAATAGTTTTATACCTAAAGATAATAGAAAAAATAATAAGGAGTCTACAGTCAAGCGTGAGTCGGACTTACGATACAAAATATTGTTAAAATTGTTTGATGTAATGTAAGGAACCCTCGGAGCGCGAGTCCGACTCTCACGTGGCACACAGGCGAAAAACCTCGATTTCTTGGCATTAATTAAAACAATCTAAATGTTCCTTAGCCAGTTTTGGTTATGTCGCTGGACTGAACAATAAACTGGGGTATCTCTGCGTAATAGGTACAACTCGGCCAATCAGCCTGCATATTTGCGTTAGGTACACGTTTCGGAGAATGGAAGGGATTAGTTGGACGGAAAAAATATCAAATGATAGGGTTCTAGATAGGATTAACGAGAAAAGAAATATAATAGCGACAATAGAAAATAGAAGAGGAGTACTAATTGGACATCTGCTACGACACGACATGCTCCTAAAGAACATCATAGAAGGAAAAATAGAGGGAAAGAGAGGAAGAGGAAGACCGAGAATAAATTATTTCAACCAAATAAAAGAAAAGGTTCAGGTCGTGTCATACCAGAAGGTTAAGGAGTTGGCAGAGGACCGGACGAGTTGGAGATTGCTTCACCGACAAGAGCACAGCTCTTAAATATAAAGAAGAACACGTTTCGTCAAAAGTTTTGACTTCTACAGTGCATGCGTTATCAATTTTCTGCAAATTTTCAAGGTTAATAATTATGATTTTTGTTAACATATACGTGCCCGAATATCAAAGTATTGTAGTGCTGGAGGTCAGGAGAACGTATTGAATATGACATGACATGATTTTGTAATTCCAGTTGAATGTATTTGCGATTTAGCTTATTAACAAGAAATAAGTAGATAAAAAATATTGTCATTGACTAAAAGTTCACTTTCCCGTTCATTCCCGTCTTGAAACTGGATTATTTTATATCCTCGTTTATTAAGGTACCAATTTATGCCTAAATACTTACATTGATTTTGAAACCATTGCTTACTTTTCTAATGTATGTATGTAGTATGTACCTAAGTATATTTGTTTGTACGTATGTATTTATGTTTTTATTTGCGTCACATAACTTGGCTCTCCAGCTTTGCAGCCATAGAACTCGATGGCGTTATGGGTCCTCTTCATGATGGGCCATCATAGGGACGCAGCTATACGACGGAACGAGACCGCAATATCGTTAGCTCCCTCTAACGCATAGCTGCGTCCCTATGATGGCCCATCATGTAGAGGAGCCATTACATTGCCGGTCTGCTCCAATTTCAGATACCTCGGTTCGCTAATACAGTGTGATGGAGACATTGACCGGGAAGTCAAAAACCGGATTAGCGCAGGATGGATGAAATGGCGACAGGTCACGGGAACCATTTGCGACGCCCGAACGCAACTTCGATTGAAGGGGAAAGCTTATAAATCACTAATAATTACCGTAAAATGGGGAGAGTTGGGCCAAATCAGACATTCAAACCTCGATAATATTTAATAGTATTTTATACAATAGTGACATAATCAAGAGCTTTTCAGTCGAGTACCGCGTTTAGGCCACGAAGCTTGCCGAGTGGCCTAATTAAGGTACGAGATTGAAAAGCTTAATTATGTCACTATTGTATACAATACTTTTACTACGAGTATTAAGTAAGAATTGATTTTCTTTCATTCTTTCTAAATGTTTCCCAATCAAACGTCAAACACTATTTTTGAAACCAGAAGTAATTGTATCTAAGCCTATTCGGTGGTACAGACACCACCGAAAAGAGATATACATATGATTGTGTGCGTAGTATAAAGAGATGGATAGAATAAACTGTGTCTACACTAGACACATGTCTACAAAAAACATATATTTTTTATATTTATTTCATTGCATGTTTGAAAAAAGCACTATACATATCTCGGCGTGAAAAGGGGTTGCCAGCCTCGTAACTATCCGCGTCTATATAACTCAGCCGGCAACCCCCTACTTCCCAGCCTCTGTAGTAATGTACTATTCTGTATGTTTTTCAAAATTGTTTGTTCAGCGGTTTCCGAGATAAAGGATGAGGGGTATTGTCAATTTCCGCCTCTTCTCTCACCATCGCAAAGTTTAACAGCTGAGTTTTGTTGGAGTTCGCCTAGCTATTACGTGGATACAGGAGAGCCTATTGAAAAAAATGTATACAGGTGTAACAAAAATACTGGTGATCCGTTTAAGGGCATAATGTAACGAATGTCGGTTTTGGAACATTTGCGAATGCGAATGCGAATATTTGTAATTAATATTCGCGAATGCGAAAGCGAATATTTGGGTTTTCATACATTTCGTAATTTCACTACATTTTGCTTGTATCGCGGTAACATTTTATTGACGCAGTTCATAACCGGGCGGCGTATCTTAGGCGATTATCACACTGGCGACGGATCCGCATGCGGCACCGGTGCGCGAGCGAGACAGCGCTATACACATGCAGAGCGCTATCTATCTATTGCAGGGTTTTAAATGTAAGCCAACCGACATAGCGGTAGATAGTGAGATACTTTCTTCCATTTTCGGCACAAATAAGGTGCTAAAATATTCGCATTCAATTGTGCGAATGCGAATGCGAATATCTAAAAACATGCGAATATTCGCGAATGCGAATGCGAATATACGTTACATGTCTAGTCTACACTTACTTCCAAGATGTCGGTGTAGTTGTGATTGGTCTTTTTATAATCCAATCACAACGTAGAAGTAAGTTTAAGTAGAAGAAAATTTGACAGATTAAGTACGTTCGGAAATTATAAAGTTGAGTCTGTCCGAAAAGAAAAGTGTCGTACAATGTATGAGCTCCCATATAAACCATGACACTTTTCTTTCCGGACAAACTCTACACATTTTAAAGCGCTATTAGACATTGCAACCTGCAGGGCCCAATCTGTCATGTTGGAAGGTGTAATTAAAGGCAGGGCCCGTAGGGAGCTGTAGGAGGGGAAGGGAGAGGCAGGGTACACAACAGATTGGGCCCTGCAGGTTGCAATGTCTAATAGCCGTTTTACCGAGATGTGAATGACATTCTCTTTTCAAAATTATTTTAGTTTAAGGGCGGGTTGTTTAATAAATCTATTTAATGATCCCGGAAGTGCCATAGACTATCCAACATTTACATGTGTAAGGTTTAAGTCTGGTCTATAAAATCCTAATACCCAGATTAAAGTCGACGAGTAGAAAAATGTATTTTTCATCACACCTGCTCGTAAATGGTGTTATTTCATGCGGGTGTACTGAAGGACAAAGGCCTACTTTGATCCCGCGGGAGTTAGGAATTCTTATAACTCCACAGTGTGGAGTTATAGGTTTAGTTTTAAAAATGTTGACCCACTCGTACATTACTTCAGACTCAGGACATTTATATTCAGCCAGGGTTTTTTGTAATTTCACCCAAACTTGACTACAAGCAAATTTTAAAGTATATAAAACTAATACGGTATATTTCTTCATTATTTTTAATATTTAAAAGTATTTATCATTAATTTTGGTAAATATTGTTATATTAATTTTGCAAAATCTAGTTCGAAAACTATGTCGTAATAAAAAACGCACGGAATGTTTGTACCGCGTTGCTAAGCAACGGCGCAAGCAAAATGGCGATCGAATACCTATTTGAAACGTCACCGTATTTAAGAATTATTTCGCTTAAATTTTAGTTTTTTTCCTCGCAAGTGTGATGAAAAACATTGTGTGTAACTCGGGGCGTAAGAATATTACAAACTCGAGTCTTTAAATCGCTCCGGCAAGCCGTCGCGATTTAACTAGACTCTCGTTAGTAATATTCCTCTTACCCCCCATGTTGCACAATGTACTATTACATGTGGCATGTTTATTTTTATACTTCAAAAATGTTCTGGTCGTATACATTTTAGTTTTTTCACGATTTGTGTCTCGATTGTTCTACCAGCATGGCGGCAGTGTTTTGGGAATAGTCTCTTTATTTTTTGTTAATTTTTGTGATTCAGTGTGTAATACCATAGACTTAAATAAATAGTAGACTTAAATAGAAGTCTAAGAACTTTTTGAGGCTCCAAATATTTAGCGCCATCTAGTTCAGAGCCACCTAAACAGAGCCAATATGCATGAGATAAAATCAGCGCCACCTAGTAACGACTAGTGTACTACTAGTACGTTATTTGTTACTAGGTGGCGCTATATATTTAAGTCTTTGGTAATACATAGCTTATTGTGCAGTGATCTAATAAAAAAAAGATGCAGCTAATGAAAAATTAGTCTCAAAACGCGTGTAATAACTATTGATTGGGTTGGACATCCGGTATTCTAGGCCAAGACCGGCTACGTGTTGTTTGTAAAGAGTATTAGCTATCTCTTTACACAAAGCAAGGTCTCAGCGTACAAAGTCAAGCTCTGAGGGCTATTTAACTTTTAATCGGCCGTATAGGTACTTGTCGCATTACTTCAACACTGGCAAAATTACCCCAATATAATGGACAGATGCCGTTTATTTTTAAAAAAGAACTGAACTGTGTAGTTACATTTCATAACTTCAAAGATTAAGAGTCGCCAGTACGCTCGCGTTCCCATACAAACGTAGTTCAGCTCTCATTTTAAAACGACATGCTTTAGAACCATGAAATTTGGCATGGGCGTTTTAGTTGTACAGATCTATGTCGGTAATTCATTTTTGTTGCTAAAAATTGTAATACAAAGAAAATACAGCCAGATACAGATTTCCATACAAAACTTATTTTTGCTATATTTTCTTTGTATTACAATTTTTAGCAACGAAAACTAATTACCGACATAGCTCTGTACTACTAAAATGTCCATGCCAAATTTCGTGATTCTAAAGCATTTCGTTTTAAAATGAGAGCTGAACTACGTTTGTATGGGAACGCGAGTTCACGCGAGCGTCCATGGCGACTCTTAACACAAAATCCCACCTCACTTCGTAGTTGCAGGGTGACTACGGCGTGAGGTGGGATTTGTTATTATTATAGATACTTTTGGATAATAAAAATTACAATATAGCTTATTTTGTAAATATAAATTCTTTTCGTAGCAGCCTATAAAAACCAACTCACCCCTCTGTCATCCTTAACTTCCCCATTCATGACCCAACTGCCCTCGCCATCCCGTCTCTCCCCCCATTTTACGGTATATTTTATTACATGTAAAGCATATAAATAAAATGAATAATTAAATATTATGGGACAATCTTACACGAATCAACCGTAAGCTCAATAAGGCTTGTGTTATAGGTACTATGCGACGATGTATACATATAATAGATAGATATATAGGTAAATACTTACATAAATACATAGGAAACATGCATAACTCAGGAACAAATTTAATACTCGTGATAAACACACAAAAATAAATGCCCTGACCTGGATTAGAACCCGGAACCTCCTGCTTCATAGGCAGGGTCACTAGTGTCACTACTGACTAGGTTTAGGAGGCTGTTAAGAGGCTGACAAGACCCGATGACCTTCAAATTGACTTTACTTAAACAGTCATATATCTATAACTACTTGTTTTGGAAAAGTAAAAAAAATATATGTTAATATTCATTATATTTAAAAGAACTTGGTTAATTCCAATACACGATTGGACGAAATCGGCTCGATAGAAAATAATTCCAAAGTTACATCTAAAATTAGCTTAAAACAATTGCACGTCTTTAGTTTCTTGGGTTATATGTCTGTAATTAAGGACAACATTCCACCACACTAATACTAAAAACTTCGTTGCGTTAAATTTCTCAATTAATGCATAGTTTTTTTTAATTCATCATTTTGCAAAATTTTTAATGAGCTCCCATACTAATCGTAACGCAGTGTTTCTCTTTCACTCGCGCTGAAAAAGATAGGGAGGGAATTTAGCTCTTATCATCCTCTTAAGTATAGGTAACGTAACGGTGTACTGAATTAATTGATAAATGAATTTGAATATTTTGAATGATATTAAAATATGTTTTTTCCGCAAAGATTAAAATAAAACAATACGTCAACATTTAATGTCACGTGAAAGTTTTTTATTCGTAGTGCATTGTACTCGTAGCGCGGTGAAATTACGTATCAAATTAAAATTGCTTCAAGATTCATAGATGGCGGCATCATCTCTCTCTCTTACCAGAATATATAGTGATTCGGATATACGCGTAGGAGGTGCAAGCAACGCGCGTGTCTCCTCACCTAAACTATTATTAATTATTCTTATTTTTAGCTTAATGATAATGAACATGGGAGTTTGCGGATCCAATTGGTAGCTCTTGAGGTCCAGCATCACTATATTGGTTTTCGTTTAATCCAAACTGAACGCGACCGCGTACATGTATACAACAAACTTACCTTTTACTCCTTTCAGAGACTGATACACCAAATCTAAGGTTCTCTGGACCGATTTCAGCACCGCTTCCAGGTCCGTTACGGGTTGTAATGTCCTCAGGATTTCCGTTAGATATTTCATAACGTTGGATGTGTTTTCGTGGAAACTAGAATCAAGACGTTTCAATTTCCTTTCAATTGTCTCTACTAACTTCAAATATTTTTCACTTGATATCAGAGTTTCCACAAATCGTTCAATTACCGCGGCTTCGTTCTTTTCTAGTCCTTTAGGTAATTCTTTCACACCTGTGTCTATATATTCTTCGCTATGATAATTCGTGTAGTTATTATCTTTTGCTTTAGAAATGGTGAGCAAGGAGATACTCAATATTATTCTTAAAAGAAACATAGCGGTTGCTATACAACAGCTGTGCACAAGAGGCTGCAATGACCGTCTCGACTCGACAAGTAACTGCCTAACTACCTGTTATAAGTTGTTTAAAAACATCTCTTTATACTCTCATGGAGCTTCTGGAAGGAAAAAGATACCGACATTGTTTTAAATAAGCGGTTTCCGGCCTGCAGAGATGTGCACCTGATTGGAACAAACGTCTGTTTTAAGATCCACGACAAAATTAAATAAGTGTGTTGTATACGTCGTAGCCACCTCGTAGACATGCTTTGCGGACGGACAGACTGCAGACGGATATGATGCACCAATCAAATATTAATAGACGTAGGTACCTCGCGTTTAGAAATCCATTCATGCACGGAAAAAAGGATATCTTCAGCCAAGAATACCAATGCGAAAATAGTATTGTTTAAACATAAGTAAATATTTTCTTAGTATAATTTTATATCTTTAGCCCAAGATATATTTTACTTCAATAAACTTCGGATTTTTTTTCTATCGAGACATTTTACTTGAATAAAGATCAGTTTCTAGGCAAATTGTTTTCGTTATATACAAAAATATATTGTTTTGACGAAGAGGATTTGTCTTTTTCCGTGTGAGGCCCTTAATCAATGTCGGTAATAATATTATAATAAACTACCGTAAAACGGGGAAAATAGGAATCGCGGGGTAAATTGGAATAAAAGTCTGCTTTTCTAAACTGGTCTGTTAGTTCCATTACAACCAGACAGGAGGTGAACTTATTAATTTCTGAATGAACAGGGTATTTTTTGCTACTGACTACACTAAGCATTTAAATCAGCCAATGCCGTTTCAGTAAGAAAAACACATTTAAAGTTAGGGTAGTCGCCAACACGTGTGCATACTGCGTTTTAACTTCAAGTTTTAGGTAAGTAATATTGTGAAAAGTGTTAAAATTTGTGCAATATCAATCATAATAGTGTATTGTGGTTTAGATAAATAAAAAAGTAAGTAAATAATTTTAATATTTCATTACAAATCTTAGTTTTTCTATAACCACTTGTTTTTAGGTTAATTTTGGGATAATAGGAACGGTGAAGGGGGAAATTGGCAAGTCAACAGGTATAATTGGAACAACGTGGGGGTTATTTGGTTTGTTAATGGGGGAAATTGGCATTACCTAATAGGGTTGTCAAAAATTAAAAATATTTAATTCAATAAAAATATGGTCTCACGAAGCATTTTTAATTTAGTACCTATTGTAATGATTTTTTTAGACTAGTTTAAAAATCACCTGATGATGATGATGGTGATTATGATGGTACCTATCTATATATCTATATCTTTGAATAGATTGAGTGACAACCCTAGTGAAAATTCCAATTAACCTCACTTTCGAACCTATTTATCCCGTCAGGGGTAAATTGGAATCCGACCGAGTTTTTGTTAAATATATCAAAATATGGCAATAAGTCGGGAATCTAAGGCTACTCACCATCTAAAAGAGCTTACCATACATCTTTATGTAGTACTATAAAATACTCTATGACTTACGGAAGATGGTTAAAATTCTAGCTCTGGGAATTTTACGATATTTTTGTAAATAACTCGAGATCAGGCAAATTTTTTTTATACAGCTTCTAGAAACGATTTCAAGGACCTATATTTTCGAATCCACTTATTTCCAGTTCCGGAAAATAGTAAAAAAAAATACAGGCCAATAAAGGTGTTTTTTCAACAGCACCCCAGATATCAATAATTTTATAACGAAAATATGTTTGTAAAAATCAATTATTTGGTTCTCAATTCGAATCCAATTACATATTTAGTGGGAAATAAGAGTATTTTAACGAATATAATAATTTTATATTTCATTCAAATAATTCTAAGCTAATAACAAAAACAGATTTTTTAAAACGTTAATATAAAACTAAAAATCAAACAAATAATTACCATATCGAATAAAAAACAATATTTATATGGAAATAAGAATTTTACAATACGTCAAATAACTTTTCCAGCAAATTGATATCAGTAATAATGTGAACGCAGACTTTTTTTAAAGTATATATAACACCATAAATAATGAATATCACATTAAAATTATCGTTAATTGTTATAAACAATTACATATTGCACATAAATGCAATCTGATATCGATCTTAGCTTCCTACGCTTAAGTATCATTTCAGAACGCACAGTTATTACACCGCGCGCTGTGAAGTGAGCGGCGCGCGGCGCGCGGCGGGCGGAACGTCACGTCAGTCTACCTTAGGGTCGCCACACACCTAGCGGTTTTCCTCGCGGAATTACCGGAAGTAGCGGAAATTTGTCTACGGTAGCAGAAATTTGTCTATGGTAGCATATTTTTTGTATGGAAGCCATAGACAAATTTCCGCTACCATAGACAAATTAAGCATTTTGTCTATGAATTTCCGCTACTTCCGGTAATTCCGCGAGGAAAACCGCTAGGTATGTGGTGACCCTAACATAAATGAAATAAAGTCCAAGTTCAAAATACGGCACCAAAAGGTGTGATTCTTGTAAAGTTGACTTTATGATTATGACAACAAAATAGTGCTCTCCCTTATGGGAATATAGTTCAGAGCTGGATACGGTTACCTTCTTTTAGTATGTTGTTGGGTACGACATCAGGACCCCAAAACTGCCGAGAGACGGGGACGTCGATGAATGTCTCCCGAGTAATGACGTCATAAAAATGGCTGCCGCTTCGTTGCGAAAAGTGTAAATTTCATCCAAACTGTGCATTGCACCTATACGTGTGTAGTATCAAATGAAAGAAGGTTAAATGTGCTATATTGTTGTAATACATTATATACTACTGTATATTACAGTTTGACAGCTATAAACGAAAACCCAAAATCAGGCTAAAAAATAATTCGGATATTTGCATTTTACAACAAAATTATAAGTCCAACTTTAAAGCCGAGTACTACAATAACAAAACAGGCTATTTAAGCTATACATTGCTATAAAAATTATTAAAATCTGGTAATAATTGTGGCAGCTATGTTAAAAAACATGTCGGCACTGCCGAGCTATGAAAAATCTATATAAATCTATATCTATCCTTAGAGTGAAAAATATCAATTTTCACAATTTACAGAATATCCGCAGAAGCTTCGAGTATATTGTTGGTCAAATAATTTGGAGCCCCTAAATGTCGGAAAAATATCTCTATAGTGACTGCGGTCCAAATAATGACGTCATGAACATGACCGCTACCGAAATTTGTAAAACATAAATTAAAGCTATACCATGACACATACACACATGTATGTAGCATCAATCGAAAGCTTATTGAATTTACTACAATACATACATACATTATTTGTGAAAATAATGTATAGTTTAGGAGTTGTTGACAAAATAAAAAAAATTTTTAGGAAAATAAAATGTATATGTTAATTCTGTGGCCAAAGAAAATACAATACACTAATGTTTTGTATAGCATTAAAAACACCAACTATTCAGCTTTAAAACACAGTTTGAATTTATAAAATTTGATAAGAACTATAAAAGTTGTGCTTACAACTCTACACAACTACAACACACTAACTATTTTACCTACAATGCACTCATACTATGAGAAGCTTGGGTCTAATTATTGACTAGTTTTTTCTAAATTTTGTAAGTATTTAGGGTTCCTTGTCGTTAAAGTAAATAAAAAAACCGGCCAAGTGCGAGTTGGGCTCGCGCTCCGAGGGTTCCATATACATCACACAATTTTAACAATTTGTATTTTTAAGACCAACTTACGCTTGACCGCAGACTTTTTAGTGTTTTTTTCTTTAATGTACAGGTAAAAAACTATATTAGGTTTTTTTTTCTAAAATGTAGTTTCTTCGGTTTCCGGGGGGCGGAGAGCAATGGAAAATGTGAAATTCCTTTTATGGCAAGATGCTTAAAATTATACAAGCTAAGGAAGAGAGAATAAAACATATCAATTAATGTGGAATATATAGAGTGTGTTTAATATAATTAATAACATAACATCTCATATTATATTGTTTTTAAACTTTTATACAACTTTTAAACTAGGACAGTTACTCTGCCCAACCCTGTACACACATATAGGTGCAATGCACAGTTTGGATGAAATTTAAACTTTTCGCAACAAAGCGGTAGCCATTTTGATGACGTCATTACACGGGAGACAGTCATCGACGTCCCCGTCTCTCGGCAGTTTTGGGGTCCTAGTGTCGTGCCCAACAACATACTAAAAGTTGGTAACCGTATCCAGATCTGAACTATCACTTAGGCCCTCTCCCATAACGGAGGGGACTAAAAAGGAGATTCAAGTGTATAAAACTCATCTGTCAATCGCAAACTGACTTTAAAACAGGTGTAATATCTCTCTCACGGTCAACGACCCGCGCTGTGCCGCGCGGGCCGTGGAGCGCTTTAGGCTCCCCACACCTAGGGCTTGCAATTCGAATATTCGAAATATTCGAATATTCGGCCTATTTCGGTATTCGAATAGTACCGTGTATATTATTCGAATATACGAATTTTTTTTTTCTGATTGCCGCAATTAATATTTTATTAAAATTAAATATTTTTAGGCATTTTAAATCGCGTATCATAACGAAATTGGCATATCCGTGACGTTTCGAGCACTTTACAGCGCCTATTAGCACAGGTTTTCCATCTTGTAATCGTTAATATACGCGATTTAATCCGTGCTTCATTTGATTCGAATATTTTTCACTATTTTTAATAACTCTCTCTGTAGTTGCTCCTTCATACCTGAAAACAGTGATCACCTGCCTTCTTTCTGGGTCGAATGACTTGGTTTTATTGAGTCCTGTTCCTGGCCATTTCATACAACTTGTTTTCTTCTTTAGCTGGTCATGCCACCGCGTCGGAGATTTACGTTTCCTTTTGCCTTCCACCTTCACCACCATGAATAAGTTGTCAAAAAGTTCTCAAGGTTGTTATACCCGCATCTAGCAATGTGGCCGAAGTATGATAGTCCAGTCTTTAGCGTGGAGTGGCTGACTGCGTTTTACGTAACTTTCGCCTGCAGCACCAATTTCTGAATGCATTGATTCTAATTCGTTCTTTTATCAGGTTAGCCCACGTATTTGCATAATATCATAAAACGGGGAATACGAGCGCTCGAACCATCCTCGTTTTAATTGTAATTCCCGTCTTTTCCATATGAAGTGCCATTGCGTCTCTCTCCAATCCCCATGGCGATGGCGATCCGACGTTTTACTATTGGAGCACTGCTGCTCTTGTTAGAGATGTAGAAATCGAGATAGATATGTCTACCACTTCGATACCCCCGCATACAGATGGTCTACCTAGATTTTCAGTTCGGTCTCCTATCATAAGTTTAGCTAGTTAATAGAGTATTGACTCTTGACAGATTTGGCGACCGAGATAGCTTTTAATACTTAACAAATCATATACGCTCTGTATTAAAAATTGATTATTTTGTTTTCTTGATTTGTTTTATTAATTATACAAGATTTTATTTGATTAAAAAGACTTAAAATACACAAATCCAATCATTATAGGTATTAATTTAAAAATCCCCAACTATTCGAATAGTATTCGAATAATTCGAATATCTCCAAAAAAAAATCGAATATTCGAATATCTGAAGTCGTCGAATATTTGCAAGCCCTACCCACACCTCAAGGATTTCCCCTCTCACGCCCATACTAAGTAACTATACATTTAACACTCTTTTGTAAATATTTCTGATTTTATTATTAATTAGTCTACTTCTACTTGACCTCAACGACAAGTCTACTAAGTTTTTATTGCTGTTTTTTTTTTGCTGTGACTTTTATTTAAGTCGAAATAACAAAAATATGAATATCAAGATTCATATTATTTCTTCATTGGACTCGGTGTGAAACGTGTAAAGACATGTTAAATAAATACATATTGGCCATAATTGGCCTGATATCTTCAATGCCTTTGTCGTAATGAAATTTTATATTTTAAAATTTCAAAAATGAATTATATTTTTGAGTTTCTATAACAAAACTAATTGGATATTACTTGTATTATTAAGAACATAATAGAAAGAAAGTATTTTTATTGATTTCAAAGTTGATACCTTTTTCGCCTGATTTTCTAGGAATTTTAATAACTTATTTTAAACTTTATTCTACAAACGCAGTCATTAATATTGGTGGATTCATCTAATAATCTATTCCGAATGTGGTAACCTATTTTTGGATGAAATAAAATTGCTGTTATCTATATATTGTTTTTTTTTTCTTTGAGCGAGACCAGATAACTCTCAGACTTGAAAGTGAACATTGGACCTATTTACCCCGTTTTACGGTACCAGAATAAATAAAGAGAGGAAACAAAGATAATAAAGTTAAAAGACTGAAACAAATACCTATTAGGTATTCTTTTTGTAGTTGGGGTTTTTATTGGTAGGTTTATTTTTATACATAATTTTAAATTAGTTGTTAGTATAGTTTTTATTTGTTAAGTTTAGTTTTAGCTTTAGGTATATTATTTATTGGAAAGTATGTAACTTTTCAAGAGATGTACCCTCAGTGTAACTTTCTTACAAACTCCTGACAATAATAAATATAGTTTGGCCAGAGTTTGTTCCACTTCAAGCATAGACAGGGAGAATCATACTGTCTTTTTCTAATGCTAGTACTCTCACTACTAAAAAAGGGATGGGTATAGCATGTTACTCTGACTGTTACTGCGCTTTTGGTTTGCCAGACTATACTAAAATAGTTAGCGAATTATTATACATATTTATCATTCGATTCATTTTCGTATCATTAATTTGATGTTTATAGCATAGTTAGTACAAATGTACTTATCGAACTCGCGGAGCGTAAGCGAAGTGAGTTCTTACAAACAACTCCAGACCGAACTGTCACCTGGCTACTGGGAGGTCTCGGCATTTGGATGGCTTTTTGATTTCAATAGTTTGTCTGACGATAACTTTAGTAACGTTTTTCTGATCTTTATGAAATTTCTTGGGGCTGTAGCAGAGATACATAAAATTTGTAAGTTCGAATATGAGCAGGATCGATCAAGTGGTTATGGAGCTCGAAGGAGAAAAAAAATCCTCCTTAGGGTCTTGTTATATTGGTCAACTCATTTGCAAGTAAATCGTGAGTTCTCAGTTCGAGGCGGACTACTAGTATACTATACAATTCACACTTGCACATTCTCACGTCATGACAACATGTGTGTTCTTTTTTGGAATTGGAATCAATCGATAGAAGTGAAAACTAAGGCAACCTACGGCAATCTATGCGCCCCTAATAAATTGCTCCGAATATCAACATCAACAACAACAATATTCATTTTACATGTTTGGCTTGTGATGCGTTTTTGTTTTCGTGACGGTGTCGGTGACGCGAACTCATAAGATTTTCCCCTACGAAAAATTGCCCAAGGCGGCTAAAAAAGTTTTCACTTCAAAAATATCTTTTACGCGCAATTATGGACCATTTTTGAAGTTTTTCAGAGGTCTCAGTAAAAAATCGTTGTTCATTAGTTTAAATTAGCATTTTAAATATGTAATATTTAACAGTACCTTTTCGAGTTCCGTACCCAAAGGGTAAAAACGGGACCCTATTACTAAAGGTGATATCAGACGGTTCATTTATTGTTCATTTTCGTGTTTCATTTAGCATCTTTCACTCCAAGTGACACGTTTGAACACAAAATGAAACAAAAATGAAAAATGAATTCATTAATGAAAATATCCAACAGTGTTGGATATTTTCATTCGGCACCTTTCATTCGCACTCCGAATGAACCAAAAATGATCAGTCTGAACACGGAATGAACGTTCACTTTGCCAAAGTGAACGTTTACTTTGGCAAAGTGACTTTGGTTCCCCATTTTCTCGAATCCTGTGAGTAGTATCAAGACGAATATAACAAATATAACCGCATCAAAATGGTGTTCAAGTGAAACGATCAGAATACTTTGTTGTTTTAGAGAATTTCAAAAATTACCAGTGTCTTTGGAACCGCAAACTAGACGAGTAAGTATAAAGACAGAATAATTCTCTCAGCAATGTATCTGAGGCTCCAAATATATTTACAATGCATGAACTCGGAAAGTGCTCTTTTTCAGAGTAAAGTCGTGTACAGAAAGCGATTCTTTGCCGCACACTTGCGGCAAAGGATTTCCATAGTACTTTTCTGCACAACTGGCCGCTTTCACACCGCCACTCGTTCGGAAATTAATTGCTTTCTGCACTTGTAGCATAATTGGTAAAACAAAGAAAGGCCGAGATCGCAGAAGTTTGCCGAGATCGTAAATATTCGATCGAGGGCTTTCTTTATTACCTCCCGTGTTGTGTAGTACATCATTTTATGCCTGCACTTGGCCAGAAAGCGTCTTTTTCCGTACGCGCAGCAATATATATATATTATGGCCAGGTGTGGCATAAATATCTATTCTTCTTGGCAATCCAAGGTCTCACTCACCACCTTTTACGCTTTTTTTCTTGCCTTTTCGTTAATTATTTAATTAAGTAATCGCAAACTAAACTTATTCCGAGACGCACAACCCGACATAGTGAATGAAATAACAAGTGAATATTCATTTTTGTCTTTGCGTGTGAACATGGAATGAAAGAAGAATTAAGCATTAATTCCAGTGAACGTTCATTCGAGTGAACCGTCTGATATCACCTTAAGACTCCGCTGTCCGTCCGTCCATCAGTCCGTCTGTCCATCTGTCACCAGGCTGTATCTCATGAACCGTGATAGTTAGACGGTTGAAATTTTCACAGATGATGTATTTCTGTTGCCGCTATAACAAATTCTAAAAACCAGAATAACATAATTATTTAAGTGGGCTCCCATACGGAATCGATATGATATGATTTTTTTTGCCGTTTGTATAGATGATGGTACGGAACCCTTCGCGCACGAGTCCGGCTCGGACTTGGCCGGTTTTAGAGTTTTTCATACTCAAGCATGACAAAACTGTGGTAGAGATTTCATTTCTTTCAGCACATAATTTTGAAACGAATAAATCAAATTCTTATGATTTTTCACAAATTATACTTTATCACCCCCTGTATCTTTATATCTGTAAGACTGACAGATCTGTTGTGTATGGAAAAATTATAGACAATTTTATATTCTTTATATGTTTCATAGACACTTTAGTCATACTGATAGGCGTTTAAGCGCCAAGGTTAAAATACTGAATTTTGGCACCTTTACACCAAGATGGCGGCCAAAGCTTCCCCCCCCCCCCCTCAAAGTCGAAAATCTAGATTCTTAATAACTACCCTGTAACCTACCAATATCCGTTAACAAAAAAACTACACCACCTATTGTAAGGCAATGTATGGAGAGAGGATTCCCTGATGATTGGATTAAGTAGGTATATATTTATAATCACCGAAAAAAATCATTTCTAATAAAAAATCTTCAATAATATAACCAACGAACGAGTAACCACCAAAATAATTGACATTACTATATCTATAACAATAAATATTTGTTTACATGATAAGACAAGTAAGGATGAATTCACTATACATAAAAGTATAGTAAACAGAAGGCGCGGCGCGGCGGAGCAAAGGTTACAACTGCGATAGCGACGTACAATGAATCCAACTTGATAACCAGTTGATATTTATCACTCGATTAGGAGAGACTTCAGTTGCGAAACATGTTGAAGGTAAGGGTTTAAGTCATAGTTTTTCTCGAATAATCATTTTAACATATCAAGTTTTATTTACGTTAACACCTATGCTGATTTATGAAAAATAGAGCTCTTAAAGCTATATAACCTAAAATACACTAACATAACCTACTTACCGAATACACGATGTTTATTCGTAATATAATTAATGAAGGTATTCCAGAGTGTAAGTGTCAGTCGATGTTTAGGATGCTGTTTTTTACCCTTACCCCTTTACCAAAGTTGGTTACACATGTACCTATGTTATGTTAAATCCTTAAAATTAATCGAACGAGCGCTCAGCGAGCGTAAGCGAAGTGAAATTCTTACAGATAACTTCGGTCACAACGATACTGACAGCTGGCTACATAGATGTCCCTGCATTTCGATGGGTTTTTATCAAATAATATCAACCGACTTCAAAATTTCGTAGGAGGAGGTTATCAATTCGTCGGGATCTTTGTTTTTTTTAAATGTATGTTCATCGATTTATCGAAGACGGCTGGATCGATTTGGAATAATTTTTTATTTGTTTGAACACACACACACACACCCACACACACACACACACATACACACACACACAGACACACACATGGGATACTGGAGAAATCGAGGGAACTCTCAACTATTATAGGCACACCTATAGTGATTTCACTAATTTTTTTTACAGCAACTCGGCCGCTTCCTCTTGGAATAGTGGATCCTAATTGAAGTCGGTTCTTTTTTTGTTTAAAATTATTTTATACTACTTATGATTAAGAGTGGTAGACTCTTGTCTAAGTTTTATTGTTTTTTGTTTTGTATTTTCTATTATTGGTGAACAAAAAAGAATACTGTATTATATTCCGCTCAAGTGCGCTATGCGCCCAAAAGTCCCGTTATACTTATTTGTCCTAAAACAACTTCCTCAATGATTTAGTCAAGTCATCAAGTGTAATCGCATTTAGAAAGTCTATTTAGGTACTACTAAGTTAAGATCCTATTTAATTAGGATGCTACTTAGTTATATTCCGCTCAAGTGCGATATGCGCCCAAAAGTCCCGTTATACTTACTTGTCCTAAAACAACTTCCTCAATGATTTAGTCAAGTCATCAAGTGTAATCGCATTTAGAAAGTCTATTTAGGTACTACTAAGTTAAGATCCTATTTAATTAGGATGCTACTTAGTTATATTCCGCTCAAGTGCGATATGCGCCCAAAAGTCCCGTTATACTTACTTGTCCTAAAACAACTTCCTCAATGATTTAGTCAAGTCATCAAGTGTAATCGCATTTAGAAAGTCTATTTAGGTACTACTAAGTTAAGATCCTATTTAATTAGGATTCTACTTAGTTATATTCCGCTCAAGTGCGATATGCGCCCAAAAGTCCCGTTATACTTACTTGTCCTAAAACAACTTCCTCAATGATTTAGTCAAGTCATCAAGTGTAATCGCATTTAGAAAGTCTATTTAGGTACTACTAAGTTAAGATCCTATTTAATTAGGATGCTACTTAGTTATATTCCGCTCAAGTGCGATATGCGCCCAAAAGTCCCGTTATACTTACTTGTCCTAAAACAACTTCCTCAATGATTTAGTCAAGTCATCAAGTGTAATCGCATTTAGAAAGTCTATTTAGGTACTACTAAGTTAAGATCCTATTTAATTAGGATGCTACTTAGTTATATTCCGCTCAAGTGCGATATGCGCCCAAAAGTCCCGTTATACTTACTTGTCCTAAAACAACTTCCTCAATGATTTAGTCAAGTCATCAAGTGTAATCGCATTTAGAAAGTCTATTTAGGTACTACTAAGTTAAGATCCTATTTAATTAGGATGCTACTTAGTTATATTCCGCTCAAGTGCGATATGCGCCCAAAAGTCCCGTTATACTTACTTGTCCTAAAACAACTTCCTCAATGATTTAGTCAAGTCATCAAGTGTAATCGCATTTAGAAAGTCTATTTAGGTACTACTAAGTTAAGATCCTATTTAATTAGGATGCTACTTAGTTATATTCCGCTCAAGTGCGATATGCGCCCAAAAGTCCCGTTATACTTACTTGTCCTAAAACAACTTCCTCAATGATTTAGTCAAGTCATCAAGTGTAATCGCATTTAGAAAGTCTATTTAGGTACTACTAAGTTAAGATCCTATTTAATTAGGATGCTACTTAGTTATATTCCGCTCAAGTGCGATATGCGCCCAAAAGTCCCGTTATACTTACTTGTCCTAAAACAACTTCCTCAATGATTTAGTCAAGTCATCAAGTGTAACCGCATTTAGAAAGTCTATTTAGGTACTACTAAGTTAGGATCCTATTTAATTAGGATGCTACTTAGTTAGGATACCTACTGAAAAAAGTAAGGTTTAAGAGGGCTTTAACTCTCATCTCAGTCTTATCTATTTTGTTCGGAAACACTTCGTAAATTGGACTTCTGAGCAGCCTTCAAGTTTACATGTGTTTCGCAGTGTTGCGGTACTTAGTAACGCCACAGATTGCGTTATACTTAAATTATTCGCGATGATGTAGGTACTTATTATATGACATTGTTCTTGTTTTAATGTTAACTCGTTATTATGGCGCGCAGGGTCTAGTCGGTCTGGTGACCGGGGGCGGGTCGGGGCTGGGGCTGGCCACGGCCGAGCTGCTGCTGCAGCAGGGCGGGCGCGTGGTCATCTGTGACCTGCCCACCAGCGGCGGCCGCGACGCCGCTAAGCGACTGGGCGAGAACGTCGCTTTCGTTCCTGTGGACGTATGTCATTCATCATAATCATCATTATCAATATTATTTTCAGCCAATAATCACACACACTGGTACATAAGTCGCCCTTTGCCCGTCACATGATATACGCCACAAAGTCTGGCTAATCTAATCCAGAATTTCCAGAAGAGAGACGCTTCGAACCGCTTCCACCGTCCTATGGTAAGTCGTAATTGGTTTGCGATTGTTTCAGCTTTTTTTTTTACAGATCTCATTAAATTTATATTTGGTTACCCTTGCCTATGATAACACCTGGGTAAAAACTGGCGGATGTCCAGGCGGGAAAAATAATGACTGCAGGCATTTTCAATATATACTATAGTTGTTGTGTTTCTGCCAGGTGACCTCGGAGGCGGACGTGAAGACAGCACTGCAGAGCACTAAGGACCGGTTCGGGCGCCTCGACGTGGCCGTCAACTGCGCTGGCATCGCCACCGCCCAGCGGATCTACAACTTCAAAAAGGATCAGCCTTTCGACCTCAAAGCATTCCAGAGAACCGTTGAGGTAGGTCCAGCCCAGCCTAAGTAGAGCGAGCACTTAAGAACCCATCCATACTAGATTAGGTACCTACCAGGTACGCGTTATTGAATATGATGTAAAACTCTGTTACTCGTTGCTATTAAACTTTCTCGTTGTTCCTTGTAAATATCAATATTTCGCATTAATCATTTTTTTATATCGTCCCAAGCATGTGCACTTCCAAGTCGCTACTGTTAGTGGGACGGTCGCATAAAACAAACGGATATGTGGTGTACCTCTACCTTCTACCGTATATGTGGTGTTCCCGAAACCTCCCACCGATAAAAAGCCCTATGCTACTTCTCTATTGACTTCCTTCATATTCTATTTATTTTTTCTAGAATCATTATCCTAAAGACCAGCGATTACCAAAATACCTATAGAACTTCTGTGGAAGTAATATTATTCAGAATAATTTGAGTATGCTCAAAAGCATTGCTAGCTAATAGTTTAAGGAAAGCTTTGCACTTGTTTTGATGCCAACAATTCGGTACTTAAACTATGTATACGACGTTTAGGTGAATCTGGTGGGCACGTTCAACGTGATCCGGCTGGCGGCGGGCATGATCGGCAAGAACGCGCCCGACGCCGACGGTCAGCGCGGGGTCATCGTCAACACAGCCAGCGTGGCCGCCTTCGACGGACAGGTACTTACCACAACTGGGGATGTAACGAATATACGCTTTCGCATTCGCAAATATTAGCATGATTTTAGACGTTCCCATTCGCAGAATGCGTTGCGATGTATTGTTTAATTTGAATTTTCTAATTAAGAATGTTTGAACAGAAAACAACAATCATTTGAAATGGCTTTTAATTATGTTCATTAAAATTATATATTTGTCGATTCATATGAGTTCAATAATACGTGCAGTGCAGTTAAGTGCCTAGTTTGATATTTAGTAGCACACAAAATTCAATTTCTTGACATTTGGTATAATAATAGTGTAAGGAATCAATCTTACTAAAACTTCCCATATACCACTGCTTTGACGCCATCCCCATGTTCGCAAATTGAGCAGTACCAAAATATTCGCATTATTCACGAATGTTTAAAACCCAATATTCATTATACATCCTATCTGCATTATCACTACCTAACCTAAGTTGTCGAGAAATCGTACAAAGATCTACTTCCCCATTTCTAGCTCTTAGGTTCGCGTATTATATCATGCGACTCGGTCACTGGAGGGCTTTGGTCCCTTTTCTTAATGGTCTAAGAGCTGGCCACGTCAGATGTGACACAATAATGAGAGTTTTGTAACCAGTCCAGTTAAATTGCATAACCATCCCTATTGCTAGATCCGGGCATCTGGCAGCTTTTAATGAGTGGAGATCAGAGTGACAGACCAACAAAGTTTTTAAGTTGGAAAAAAGTAATACCGAAATAGGTAAAAAAAACTGCTGAAGTTGTGTCATTTATAGAGAACAGAGCCTATATTTTTAACAAAAAACCGGCCAACAGCATGTCGGGCCATGCTCAGTGTAGGGTTTCGTAGTTGCCGGCATGTTATAATTCATTAATTCAAAAGGTCGTTTCTTACGGGAAATTTGGCGGCGCTTAGGTCATTTCACTTACGTCCTTTCACTATGGGTTTTCGAGTGACAACTCAAAAACGGCTAAACCGATTTAATTCAATACAGTTTTCATTGAAGGTACTTATTAGGCCTCACTTTCATGATTTTTTTCAAAATTTTTGGACCCATGGTTCAAAAGTTAGATGGGGGGACGTTTTAAACTTTCGGAGCTATTATTTACAAAAATATTAGTTTTATCCAAAAACTTTTTAAGAAGGCCCATTCTTTTTAAAATACCTATCTAACGATATCCCACACAACTGGGTCGCAACGAAAAAAAAATTGCCCCCCACTTCACATGTACGGGAGGAGGTACCATAACAAAATATATTTTTCCAGTTTTTATTCTACCATTTTGTCGGCTTGGTTCCAAACCAAATTTCAGCTTTCTAGTGCTAACGGTCACTGAGCTAGACCGGGTTCCGTTTTTTGACTAATGGAACCTTAAAAACATTGTGTATTATTGCGGAACCAAAAACAGTAGGCCAGTAACAATAAATTACATTATACATAATTTGGCACTACTTCCCCCAACCGAAACTTTTGGATATTATATAATCTAATTAATGACATAATTTTTCATAATATTTGAACTCTAGAATATGTTTTCTTCATGTTATTTGCATTCCTTGACCTCCACCTCTTTACAGCTGCCATATGTCCGGATCTAGAAATAAGCATAATGAAGCAAAACTAACTACAGGGGTTTCGTTGCTCTCATTATTATGTCATATCTGACGTGGCCAGCTCTCCTTCTATAAGTACCTATATGACATCTACTTAATTCAGTTTATTATTTCATAGTTGCAACGTGGTTGCAACATTAACGAAATAATAAAAGAAGAAGTCAATCTTTTATCCAGCCTATGTACAGACGACTTACACACGCTCTTATTCTCTAAACAATAAAGTAGTGTCCAGAACACCCTACCCGCTTAGTTACATTTGCTGCTGGCTGTACCTATATTCAGTTCAACTGGCCCAGCGAAAGAGTACAATTGTTGTGCATTTTATAGGACGCCCTTTTTCGCTGAGCTAATTTGATTTATACCCATTTTTACTAGGGCCCCGCTGCCATTCGTTTACAGATCGGGCAAGCAGCGTACTCGGCGTCCAAGGCGGGTGTGGTGGGCATGACGCTGCCCATCGCGAGAGACCTAGCCAAGCAGGGCATCCGAGTCGTCACTATTGCTCCAGGTATTTTCACTAATACTTTTTACGTCGAAGAAACTTTATTTAATTTCACAGACATTGTAGTGGTAAGTAAGTACCTACCTACAAAATATGTTAAAACAATTAATCTTATCAAATTAACAGTAAACTTAGAATTTACAAATACCAAACTGGTTATTGCCAATCATTAGCCGAGGAGTACGAGTAAATTCCATCACCTGAACAGGGTCTCCATGTACCAACTAAGGCAAGATAAACAAAGTTCCAGAGAAATTCACGTAATGTCACGAATGTGCGAACTAGGTGTGGAGTGAACTGAGAAGATTTCAATGTAAGATTCTAAAAAAACTGGTTTTCAACAGTCGTGAACATGCAACTGAAACTTAATTTGCCGAATATAATTAACTCCGCTTGAAGTAAAACTTGGCGAATAAATAATGTATAGTTGTATACCTACCTACCCTACCCTATACATGAGAAGAGAGACAGTTTTGTAACCGTAAATGTGTGCACAGGGTTGTTCCGTACGCCGATGATGGAGGCGATGCCGGAGCCCGCGATCAAGGCGCTGGAGGCACAGGTCCCGTTTCCGGCGCGCCTCGGACTGCCCAGCGAGTTCGCGCAGCTCGTCGAGACTATCATACGGAACCCCATGCTTAACGGAGAGACTATACGCCTCGACGGATCTATCCGGATGCAACCCTAAATTAACATTCATTCGATAAGATGCTGTAATTACAGTAAGCTTCTATATAAAGTAGGAAGACGTGGTGCCGTGTGGACGAAATTGTGATTCCAATAGTGAGCCGATTTCCTCGTGTTTACGCGCGACACGCGGCAACGTCGAAATCGAGTGTGTGCGCGGCTTACTATGGAATCACAGTTTTGTCTTCGTGGGATCACCTCTTCTTATTTTATACGTCTATGGTTAATACACTGTGAAGTTTGCGTGCGTTAAGCTATACGTAACTATAATACCGCTTATGAGTTATGTATGAACCCTAGTTACCATTCTCATTTGCCGTCCGTCTGCTCCAGGCACTCCAACTAACTCGAAATAATTAATCAGACCTACGACTATAAATACAATTTATTGTGTTTTAAAATGTCTTGCTTTCGTTATTGATTAATATTTAAAACTTGACCACAATTGCAAATTGTTCTACTTCCAACACAGCTAACCTTTTTTTTCTTACGGGCAACAATAAATAATGTTTACGTAAGGGTCGCCACACACCTAGCGGTTTTCCTCGCGGAATTACCGGAAGTAGCGGAAATTTGTCTATGGTAGCGGAAATTTGTCTATGGTAGCAGATTTTTTGTATGGAAGCCATAGACAAATTTCCGCTACCATAGACAAATTAAGCATTTTGTCTATGAATTTCCGCTACTTCCGGTAATTCCGCGAGGAAATCCGCTAGGTATGTGGTGTCCCTAAAGTAGCTGTTACACCTTCCTAAATCAGTTCCTAACGACAAGGACGCCGCTATAAGTTAGACACGTTAAGCAATATCTCCAAACGTGTCTAGCGTATTGCAACGTCCTTGTCGTTAGGAACTGATTTAGGAAGGTGTAACAGCTACTTTAGACCTAACCCAAGTAGGTAATTACCACAGATCTAGTATAGTATAGATCCATTGACAATGATCAAAAGTGTGACAAAAAAAGAAATGCAAGTGTGTGGGTAAATTGTCTATGTGAGTGTAAAAATAGTGCAGCCAAGTACAACAGGTTAATTATCTATCGACATTTGACTTTTTATCGATAAGATGCACCCACATTTATATTCATATTTTACGCTAAACGTCATGTTAGAATTAGTAAAATAATAATGTATTTTTTTTGTTGTAGTTATAAAATGTTCAATACTTAATTTGATGACTTATTATATAATTAAGTCCGAGTTTGACGCATTAACCACTTTAAACCCCAACTAACGGCCTAGCGTCTAAAATACCGTTGATTGTCCATTGCAACAGGTGCAATTTGTCGCTTTTGAACTTCAACGTGGATATCGGCAGTATTTTTTATCGAATAGATATCGATATAAGATCCTATGACGTTTTGTCAATCCCTAGCGTAGAATAACAGTTTCAATTTTTACACAAAATAATCTTGAATATTAACTTTAATGATAAAATAATACCACACAAAGAAAGAAACACTAATATTCTATTGTATCTAGTGCTTACTTTCAAGATTTATTTTGCTAATTCGGTAAAATATGGTTTCAAAGACATCGATCGGAATATCATATTTGCCTGTGAAATGAGTAATTTAGTGGGTTTTTCTTGTGTTTAATGTTGGAATCAGGTACACAATAAGATACCACGTTTCTACTTTTTCATTTCAAGTGATTTTGTTCTGGATTGTTTGATATTTTACGCGATAAAATATGAGCTGTCGCGACGGTGGTGTTTGTGGTGTTTTCTGAAACTCAAAAGTTGGAACACTTGTGTATCTCTTTCGCACTAGTGGAATGTTCATATGCGCTATTGCGCACTTCCCGTCTCTTTAAGCGAGCGCCATTTTATCTCTATGGTAATTACTAATTTTACTGTACCGTCAACTGCTACAACTTTGTCTGGCTTGAAAAACATGGTTTTCTTCAAGTTTTTCGGCCGTTTGGTGGTTGGTTGCTTTGAAGGTCCCATTTTTGGATTTTCGTAAATAACTCAGTAGCGGTCGTACGAAAAAATGTTCTTCTTCTTATTCGTCCACATAAAATTTTCTACAAAAAACTTCATAAAAGATTCTTTTCACTTTTGTTCCAAGCATTTCCCTCTCTATATCTTTTTTCGAGCATTTAATGACTGACCTATAGGAGTCATGACAGTGTTGCTAGATGGGCCTGGACTGGACATTCTACGACTCTCTCTACTTCCATACCATAGCTTAATAATCGATAAGGTTTGAACTCTGAAGTTCTGCGATACCTACTTACGTATATATAGGTACAAAATGTTTTTTCAATAAGTACCAGTTTCAATAAGCCATACTAAACAACTTTTACTATGGGGAAAACACCGAAACCTCGAAAAATGTTTGGCTGTTTCATACATTTCAGCCGAATACACGTTGACGTTTTCTATGGCGAGACCAAAATTGTTTTTGGTATTTCCGTGTTGGTCCCATAGAAAAAGTTGTTCAGTACCTACTTACCTGTCACTTCACCATATTATACTTACTTTCATCTGTGGGTGTAGCTTCTATAGGCTTTCAAAGATTTTAAACAAACAAAAGATCACATTTACTTGCTCCAGCGCATATTGAACAAGAGGCTTCTGACCTGTCTCACTGATGATGCAGTATGATAATCTGACAAAATGGATGGGATTGAAATTTACGACGGTCTTCATAAAATAGCCTCAAAATTAAATTTGAATACGTCAGGTTACGAAAATGCCTAAAGATAAATGACAGATTATGTATTACTACATTTACTACCCACTAACTGCCCACCAACCAACCCACAAAAGGCGCCTGTAAGTGGTTGAGGGAGATTTCCACGGGTTGACTGACGCGCTCGATAGCTCCAAAAATCCCCTCTTATGCTCCCCTACCACTAGAGATAAAAGTGAAGCTGGTTAGAAATCATAAGCCAAAAGTTTTTTAAACGAAAATATCATTTATTTCTACATAACGGGCGGCACGGGCGGCGTGAGCGTGGCCCCGCCGCGCGCCGCCGACGCGCGCGAGCGTCTCACAATGTTTCTTGATCACCATGGAAATAAATACACAGCGACGCAGCCCAAGGGACCACGCCGCTCCTCATGTATCTATGTTGCCGACTAAAAATAGATCGTGTTTAAAATTACGAACTTAGACATCTCTAAACAAAATTTACAATTAAAATAAGTTTAAAGATTTAGTGACAACATTAACTATTTTACCTTATAATGGTATAAAAGACGTAATGTGAGGTAATGACACAGTGTAGTGTGGCTATAGTACTTTACCCCGGCGTATCCACTCTAACTGAACTTTGAATTGCAATGAAATCAAAACGTACTCAAAATATTATAACTAGGCATGTCGTATTTTGGACCGCATACGTTGAAGCATTTTGCGCATCGATAAGAACAGCTTTAAGGGGAGGGGAAGAAGCATATTTTTTTTTACATTATACATTATAAAGAATAACGAGAAAACTGTATTTGCCTTCTTTCTCGTACAAATTGACAAATGTGTTAAAGTACGCCCTGCGACTAATTAATTTAATAGGGAGTATATGTGAGTAAACAAGTTAACAGTGATGCTTAGAGCAAATAGTGTGATGCTACATTCCGTTTTGAAGCCACAGCAACAGCAATCATATCGCCCGTGTTCAGTTAGAATGCAGTCAGCCTTACAACAAGCCGGTATGGCGCAACTTAGAGGTGTACTTATGCATATTATGATACGTCGAGCGGCTGGGCCGCCGAGTTGCGAGGTGCGTTCCTCGCCCTCTGATCACAATAACACGTAAACAGCCCTATACTCTATTGCATCAAATAGAACGATTTTAATACACTAACAGCAAATGCGAATTGCATTCGTAATTGGTATCCTTTAGTTAAGCCCATTATTCAGAATCAACAATAAAATAACCGTTTAATAGCTCGAGTAAAACTGTTTACGTTGACCTAACTATATTTACAATATTCATGAAACAGAACTTACAAGCTCGCAAAATAAAGTTAGGTGCAACAGAAATTAATGTTTAGGTCCTTAATAGACTTACAGCTAATATGAACCCTCCAGGCAAAGGCATGTCAATTCGCTCAAATTCACGTCCTCACAAAAACTTAACCGAGAGAATACTATACACAGATTAAAGTTAAACAACACATCGACTGAGATTAAATCTAACTTATCGTTAATGAACAACAAAGTGGTTAACTTACAAATTGGATCGCCTCGTGTAGCGTTACCATTAGCGTTATTTTGGAATGTGTGCGACGTGTTCGTGTCGTGTCGTCGGCGCCGAATCTGAGCGAAGCGACTCCGCCTGACCACTCATCGCTTAACTCTAATGTACATTTATAACACACCAAGTGTATATTTTGAAATATGTACTTAGTTTTTATTTATAAATATAGATATTCCTTACATAGACATTAAAATACAATTTTAATCTATATATTACAACCTAACTTTAAAAAGTAAATAGTAGGTTTAATGTTTATATGTATACAATAACTCTTACTCAATAATGAAATTGTTGTCGACAAAAATAAGCAGATAACAAAAAGTGAAATAGCGATAAAACTGACTAACTGAAAAATTTACTTATGAACACTGGCACCTTATTGTTGAACCGTTTATTGTCTAAATTAGTAGTTCCACCGAGAAAACAGACATATTGTACTTGTGGGGAGAGAGAACGGGAGGGCCTCTCCCGGCCGAGACTGTCGCGAACCCTGTACAATTATCTAACTAATGGCACGCCACTCTGTAACCATGCACGTCACCTTGGACCTTCACTAATTAAGCTGCTGTATTTCACGTTAAAGGTAACCTAAGCGCGATTTACAATATCAATATCACAAATACATACTCGCACGTGTATGTATGTAAACAAAACCCGCATATCTCGGAGCCTATGTACGCACGCGAACGTCGCGACGCACAGGTCTGTCGCCCGGCTTGTAGCAGCCTCCGTGACGAATTCACGAACTGATAGTCCTATCATTTACTCGGTCGTCGAATGGAAATGGGATTAGGTACTTCTCTTATATGTTATGTAGTCAGGTTTCGTAAATATCGTGTGAATGGCTCCGAGGGTCCCACAGCTCCCCGCTACCCGATCTGCCGCTCGTGTCATGATTTTTTTTATTACACTGGAACCATAGACTTAAAGATATAGTAGACGGCCATAGTCTAAGAACTTTTTGAGGCTCCAAGTATTTAGCGCCATCTAGTTCAGAGCGACCTAAACAGAGCCAAAATGCATGAGGTAAAATCAGAGCCACCTAGTAACGACTGGTGGCGCTGATTTTACCTCATGCATTTTGGCTGTTTCTGTTTAGGACGCTCTGAACTAGATGGCGCTAAATACTTGGAGCCTCAAAAAGTTCTTAGACTATGGCCGTCTACTATATCTTTAAGACTATGACTGGAACGTATGTTGTTTCAAGTCGGCGTCTCACTAATATTTATTTCAATGAGATAGTGATTACATATATTTTAACTAAAATATTTACGTTACATGTGTAAAACATAATATACATCATGTTTTACACATATAACTTGTTATATATGTATATATTCGACATCCCTGTGCATTTTTGCTACCCTAGGTAAAATCAGCTAGATATATGCTGATCAATAAGTAGATTCCTCTTGAACTATAGCTGATACCTACATACATGGCAGCCATCATTTACACATGACAATGCTCGATTTTATGTATTGGCGCGATGCACGGAAAACTTCTATGTAGTACAAAACATTAATACTGTTACATTAGACAATAAACCGCAAAATCACGTACAAATAAATACTGTATAAATGGTAACACATTCGGTAAAATCAAAAATTGTGCTATAAATGGTTTCAAAAGTGAGTTGTATCAAAAAGCAGAAGAGCTGTAGTAAAAAAAACGAATAAATCCCGATGGACAAAAAATGCAGCCTATGTTACCCGGGTCACAGTAATGAATCGATTGCCAACTTGTTCATCGTAATGGGATGAATAGTTTAGGCGCTACGGGGGAACATACGTAAATACTTACATTTACATACATAGACTGCTAAAATCATAGCCCTTCCTTTTAGCTTCGCCTTAGTCCAGTAAAGAATCTGAAAAATGGTCTCAAATAATCCCTCCACTATCCGAATGGTCTCTTGTCATAATTCAATAATTATATTCATTGATAAAATTAAAAAAAAAACGGTGATACGGAATAGAGAATTATAAAGTCTATAAAATAAACCACTAACCGCTAGCAGTGTGTTAGTTATTAGGCATTGGAAAAGTTAAACGACAAAGTGGATCTGATGGTACGTGGTTACAAAAGTGGGGAAGGGCGTACAACAAACGTGTGATGAAACTTACAAACTTGCAAAACGTTTATGCGATATACATACCTATATACAATAAAATATTATTCGGTTGTTCAATGACACAGGAGGTAATGTTTTTGTAATAAAATTACCACAACAACACTAGAAGGAACTCTTTTTTAGTTACTTTAAAGCAGGTACTACCCTCCACGAGTTGGGCTGCTATGTGTATATGTCTAACATATAACAACAATAGGTGGTAACTATTGTTCTGTTGCAAATCAAATATTAGCAAAGTGTGACTCGGATCAGTATCACTAAATCATTATAAGGTAGTTCATCAGTGTCGGACTGTTGTCGGGCGGTCAGTAGCAGGCGGTCAGTGGCAGGCGGCTAGTGGCCACGGTGACCAGCAGCCAGCGGCCAGCGGCCAGCGGCCAGCGGCCGGGTCGAGGCAACGGATCGAGAGGAACTTCCTCGCGCACCAAATATTACATATAACACTCATTCATTCATATTTGTGTTTAGTGTAGTGGTAATTTATATGCTGTAGTATTGCGTTTTAACAGATTAAAGTATATTAAAGGACTTTTGTAAAGAAAGTTTCCTTAAAACAGAAGCAGTATTCAGCTAGTGAGTCAAACGTGCGGAAAAACTTCAGCAAATGAACAGAAATTGTGAAATGTTCCTTTCGATCCGTTTCCAAAAATTCTTTATAACTAAACTCAAATAAATCTCTAAAATATGTCATGAGAATAAATTTACAGTGTTCACTGGACGGTATTAAATATAAAACACAGTGCAATCATTTTATACAAGAGCCGCAAAGTCAAATATGAAAATAACATCACCCAACATGTACTAACTACTCGTTGATGCGGCTTACGGTACCGTCGCACTTGGTGCAATGACACTATAATATAGGTATATAATATTAACATTTACTTACACAAACCGTCAATCACATTTTCGATTAATTATAACCATCCGAACTAGACACGACGCACTACGGAGGCGCGCGCGCCAGCGGCGAGCGGCGCGCGCACGCGCAGCCCGTCGTGCGCGGCTCGCTGCGCGCGCCGCCCGCCGCTCTATACCTTAACTTACAAAAATAAAGATCCCAAAACAAATTGCAGCGCAGGTACCTACATAATACACAGTGATAACAATATTTTATATATCCACTTTCACTTACAGATTGATCATTTAATTTCATTACGTACACTACTATATGATAGAAAAATACGAAATAATGTACTTTCATTTTAACATATTTTATATGTTAATAAAGAACAATATTTTTTATAAAAATACATCATTTTCCTTGGCCGTTGGCCAGTAGAAACTAGTACCCATATTATCTTTTAAAAATCTATGATTTTTAAGGCTTCTTTCAGTAGGTACGTTGAGGGTTAATTTACATAATTTATAATAGTATAAGTATATTTAATCACTGTAAATGTGCTAGTTAGTTTTAACAAGGATTATAATTTGTACTGGTATGGCCGATAAACATAATTTGACATTATAATTTATAACAAATATAAATATTTCAGGGTTAATTTTAAACATGAATTTAACTCCGCACAATTGGTCTTATATTTATAATAAAAAATTAAAATGTTACATGTATGCCAACTCTCAATAAAATCTGTAATAGTGAACCATATATAAAGCCGCCGCGCGCGCGCGGGCTTTGTCACCGAGGTCCACGGGGAGACCGCATCGGCTGTACACTATATCACCATAGAACACACACTTTACTACAAGTGCCTCAAAATTACCAAAACAATAATTCAATTGTGTATTTATAATTTTGAACTGCAGATAAGAAAAGGCGGCGCTAGAAGAGCGCGCGAACCATACATACACGTCCTATAGTTACCATAATAAAACTAACAACTATTATTATACATATCTTTAACTAACATTAAAAACGGTTTTTCATCAAATTTCTTCGTTTATAATCACAGACGCTTTCCTAAAATATGTATGTAATATTTCTCTTCACTAAGCAACAAATTCCCAAAGAATCTACAGTTAAGACATTGTATTTACAATATAAAATATTTTCAGTGAATATGCTAAAGAAGCCAAGCCATCAATATACTACAATTTTATTATTTTTTACTTGTCCCAGACGTTTCACAAATCGCTTTTTTATTCTTACTCATGCGTTGCAGTTGATTAAACTTGTAATATATGGCTGATCGTACTATCCCTGCAGAACACGGGATATCGTCATCTTATTCTTGACATAATCATCTAGCCTGGCGAGTAAGGCATCTCGGTTCCGATTGTTTTGGGGTAAGTCACGAATTTCCCGGTAATTATATATTTCGGCCACGAAGACTGAGTTAAAGCTCGCACATGAGGTCGTCGGTCTGGCGTTGCTGACTGCAGTGATTGTGGCAGCAAATGGTCAAGATTTAACTCACCGCGCTCTGGATGTCCCCGAGTGTTATAATTACTTATAATAAACGTGTGAGCACCGATGCTTTACTTTCTTAAATAAGATACTTGTTTGTACTGGATTAGGCCGGCGTGATGCTCGACTGTTGTGATTTATAGACAAAGATTCAATGAAAATAAAAAACTAAGAAAACGCACGAAGCAAGAACAATATTTGTTTTGTTTGACTTGGCTTAAGATTTCGTCTGACTATTGTTTCCATGCGATCGAGCGTACAATTTACTGATTATCATTTTGATTCACATTTAATTAAGACGACATATTATTAAATAAATATTTCTGTATTTATGTTATGTAGATTAGGTAGATAAATATTTGTTTTATGTATTCGGACTAGGTACGCGCCGCACCGCCCGCCGGCGCTCAGCGCAATAACTTATTTAATCACACACCAAATTACAAACTAAAGCTAAGTTAATAAGTAAAGTTTGTCGAATAACGTTATCTGATGTGGTGTCGGGGCGCTTGGCGCTTCTTCGGTCTTAACCTTACCCTTCACTGGGACTTCAAGATCTGGAAACAGAAATCGCCAACTGTGTAAAAACACGCCAATTCATCTCTTTCTATAAAGAAATAAGCAACAAAATATGGCCGACATGTCGTTTTGTTCTAATATTTACTGGACAAAATAACATGAACGTTTAGATAACTACAGTCCAAGTAAGTACTTAAAGTACTACCTGAGTACCTAAGATAATGAGGTAGAGGTAAGTTCTTAAAGAGATTCGCAGAAGGTATATAAAAACGCCACGCGTAGACCGACCACAACAGAACTTATTTGTGAAAACTTACACATACAGGGTAGGGTGCACTAATGTAAACAATCATGATGGCCGGGTGGCGCGTCTACCATGAGCGAAGCCTAATTAGCTATGCCGGCATCGGCATTGGCATACTACTAAGCGTGTTGTATGCTAAGCTAAGCATTTGAGTGCTCGTATTCTACAGTATCTTATGTACATTTCACCAAGTAGGTACATACTACGTAGTATATTTTATTTGGGTGCTAAATATTCAGGTATATGTACATAGATTAAACTGAACAACTCGAAACAATATTTTGAAATCTGAAATTAATCGTAAAAATACGATATTGGGTAAAAATACACTTTTGTATTCATCAAAAATGGGTATAAGATTTATTTGTAACATAAACCATTAATGAAAACGGTAGAACTTACGACAAAACATTTCCATTAAATTCTCTTATGTTTTCAAATTACGAGTTGCGAAATTTGTGTGAAGACGTGTTTCCTGCCATATAATCAGTGATCGTAGATTTTCCACCCATTTTGGTGCAGCACTAGGATTGCTATTAATTTAAGGCTATTAAATCGTTAAACTAAGTATCAAATAAAATCAAAGCCATTTAGAACTAAGTAGTAATGTAGAGATGGTTAATAATTAAATAACAATTTCACAAAAAAAAACGTTATTGCACCGGTTTTGCTGTGTGCTTTTGGTACTCTTTTATGAACATAAGCCCGTATTAATGTAAGATTTATTATAGAGTAATCTTAATTTTCTCATGTTTCTTTTGGTATATTATCATAACTGTCAGTTTATTATATGGTAGCCAATCATTTGGTAAACAACATTTCACAAACACCATTAGGCAAACTAACGACACCTAAATTAGAAGTTGCATAAATTTTTTTTCTCAAACATGCGCGGAAATTTTGTATTTACGTTCGTGAAAATAGACTCGAATGTATCACGTTTCGGGCGCCGCAGTGACACTTGCTATGAAAAGGATTTTCATACTACTTTGCAGGCCTAGCCTAGCGCTCGACCGCGCTGACAGGCCGGGCGCGGCCGGTCACTGTCGGGCGGGCGTCGACCGCGACACGGTCCCCGCATTATACCGAGAGATACGGACTGCGATAGACTTTTAGGCTTTAAGTATTAGGTTTTAGGTCTTATTTCCACGCATTATTTTGAGAAAAGCACTATACATGCCTCGGCGTGAAAACGGATTCCCGGCCTCGTATCCCTATCCTAATATACCTACTTGGCCGGAAATCCCTGTTTTCCCAGCCTCTGCTGTAATGTACTAATTTTACAAATAGTTCAAAAGATTAATGAATATTTACTTGAAAAAATATTATATTACAAAACATTATTTGCCAAATTATTCATTTATTATTTAGGGTAATTAACAAAACAACGCATGGTAAAATACGTTAGTAAAATGCATTGCTTGGTAAATACTTCGTTTAATAAATCATCATGGTGTGTATGCCATCGCCCCCCCCCCCCCCCCCCCCCCGCCCATCTAACTTTTGAATTAATGGTCTCAGTTTACGGAACCCTACACTGAGCATGGCCCGACATGCTCTTGGCCGGTTTTTTTATATTATCAAGGGAGACTATTTGCGTGCGATGACGAGCGAAGCGAAAGGAGCGTTTTGGGTGCGACCTAACAGTTCTACTAGGTTCTAATTACCAATCACATTCAGTTTGTATTGTGTATTTCGATGTTCGGAAAGTTATTATTTTCGCCACTGTTTCCTATCCAGACTTTTTATTGTTGTACACACTTTATAAGTGAACATATAGTTCTATATTTATGGCGTACGCTTAAGGTACAATTCTCTTCTTCAAAAGGATAGGCAGAAAAGTCAAATCCGCTCATAAAAACCAGTTCAAAAATCGATTACGCGCATCATTCTCAGTGGATAAAGAGCTCCTTAAAAATGTATTTAGGTGCTGTTCTTCAGGAGTGAAAATTATTCTACCACATCTAGTTTACGAAAAGATATAATCTAATTTCACATGTAAGTATAGTTTTACTTCATTTAGTTCATTTATCATTACGTTTATGATAAAGGTTTTTTAATCCAAATCGGAAAGCAATATTCGTTTACAGAATCGATCGGGCAGTACTTAACCATTTTGACATTTGACCCTTATCCATATTTAAAGGTCCGCATTCGATAATGAACCATATGTTCAAAATTGTAAAGTCGACTACCTACCTGTTGCTCTATTTAGTGTTTTGAAGGCTGCGTGGTACTTTGCTTTAGTGTGGGTGCAAGTTTTGCATTTGTGTGCACAGATTTTATGTGTGCTACCTGGCCCTCTCAGATTTTGGCACTTTTTTGTTTGGAATCGCTGTGTGCTCATTGTGGCACCATCTCTTGGGCAGGGGTAAAAAAAATTTTTTTCTTTTTTATTAATATCTTGGACTCCTTGCTTATATGCAATGTATCTGGCCGATTCACTATTTTGACAATTGACCGAGTTGAGTTGACTTAGGTGATGTCCAATATTTTGAGAGAGAGATTTTGCCAAGAGCCCTTTGCAGTTCAATTTCTTGTCACATTGTGCACTGCGATCGTTTACGTTGCCCCCTCCATGCACTTCGCAAATACGCGATATTTGTTATTTGCGATATATGACACTGGTGTACAACTCAATAAATCCTGCAAGCATTAATTTTTATTTGGGTACTGATTCATAACGGATCTGTTTTATTTAAAATGTTTTAATTTGAATTGATATTACTGCTGGAAACAAATTGTGTAGACATAATATAAATGTGGAAGTATAGCCTAACAAGTTCCTTTTTAGCCCTGATATAGTGTCGCTACAAATAGCTTAGATATAGCAACAATACGTGTACGTCATGAATAGTCAGGACAATGTGTATTGGCATCGTGCAAAAGCGAGTGAGATATACAATGATGTACTTGTGAATTGTAGAAGTGTGTTTAGTATCAAACTAACCAGTTTATTACAACCGCACTATGAATGTCAGTACCCGTCATGTCAACAACTAATTTCACAACATTGTTTAATGGAATGCTACTGAATCCCTCATCCTTTTTCTGTCGCAAGTATTTTAATGTATTTAAAATTATTTGATTTGCATCGGTGTGACATTTTTTGGGCATTTTGATTGCAAAATCTATTACTATCCTGAAATATTTACAATCATTTTCGATTTGTTTACATCGGTGACATTAAATGACTTTTAACGCCTGTTGTCAAAAAAAACATTGCCATTAAAATAAATTAGTTCCATTGATAATCCGCAACATGGCGAGGGCTAAAAAGGAACTTGTTAGGCTTTAAGTAATGAATAAATAAGCTCGAAAGTTAAGAAAAACAGAAAAATAATGAATCAACGTGAACGTTGTAGCCAAATATACAGTTTCAGTAATAATTACTTAATGGCAACAGATTCAAGAATTCCAAGGAGAACCGTTGAAACAGTCCTGGACGTCTGAATCTGAAGTCATGATAATTAGAGACCTCGTCTACCGTTCAGAAGCCTCGCACCGTAGGACATGAGGGTGTTGGGTTACACGGGAAAACCATGAAGACATAGTAAAAACTGTAGTATTGTCGGAAAGAGAGCTATTCATATTCAGAAATCGGTTAATGATGTGATTAAGTGCAAACCTGTGCTGTTGGAAACCAGGAAAACTGAAGGCGCATAACATTTCACAACAAAGCCCAGAGAGCCTAGAGACGAGGGCGACACTGGAAATTATTAGAACTGGCCACTTGTAAACTTTATAATAATAAATTTAAAATTTGAAAAATGGAATGTTAATATTATTGTGTTTTTATTTTATTCATTTGTCATCTGTTTTACGATTTGGCGTCAAATTGAAAATTGTCTGTGTTACGTTGGCACGAATTTAACGCGAGAAAATTTACGTGCAATGATTTTTTATGACTTTTGATGTCATTTAAGTCAACAAGAAAGTCCCATCTTGTGCCACTGTTTATTACTGGTTTAATGAATTTAAACGTGGTCGCACTAATCTCGCCGATGATTTGCGTGAAGGACGGCCTTGTACGGTGACAACACTGACAACTGAAGATATCATCAGTGTTGTGCGGCGTATGATAGAGTCTGACAAAATAGTGACCTATGAGAAAATTCGTACAAGCTTATATAGGCATCGGAATGAGTCAAGTCCATAAAATCCTCCATGCACATTCAGCGGTGAGGAAGCTTTGTGCCCGGTGGATACCTCATAATTTGACACAGGCCCAAAAAATCCGTCGTGTTGATTGGTGCCATGAAATGGATCGAAGATTTAACGGAGGCGACTCAAATGCTATGTTCGACATAGTTACGGGAGACGAAATTTGGATTTACTGTTACGATCCTGAAACTAAAAGACAGTCTGCTGAGCGGGGGGCACTCGATAAAAATCGCAGAGCTAACAAACAGTACCACTATAATATAATAATACTAGATGAAAACCCGGCTTCGCTCGGGTAAAATAAATGTTATGTATGGTAAAAAAATAATAATGAAAATATTATATGTAAAAAAACCTGGTTTCCCGCAATCCAGGATTCCTAGGATTTCTAAAGTCCCGTAATTCTATACTTCTAAGTCCTGGAACACCCGGGATTCTAAAATCCCGATTGTTTTAATTCCCGGAATCCCTGGTTTATAATATCTTAGAATCCCGGCCTCGCCCTGTTCCGAAATTGAGATGTTTTTAAGTTTCGGAATCCTGGACCGCTGGGCCCCTTCAATTCCAGCAAGCCGCATTTTCAGAATCCCGGCCTCCTAAAGTTCCGGAATTCCGGATGCCCCTATGTCCAGGTGCACAGCAACCTAAAATCACTTTTTCCATAGTTCGGGGTTTAGTGATTCCCAGATTTATAAATTCCTGGGACAGAAACTCTAAAATTTCTGAGAGCTGCATTTTCGGAATCTAGGCTTTTAAGAATCTCGGAATCCTGCATCCCTAAAGTTCCAGATTCCTAAAACCCTAAAATTCAGGCGTCCTGCATAATACGAATCCGGCTTTCTAATGTCACGGAACCCATCCAGATTTTTTTGGAATTCAGAATTGCTTGTCTCAAAATCTCGGAATCCGTTATACCGGGTCTCTCAGCACCCCTAAAATCCCGGTTTCCCACATTCCCGAAATCCCGTATTTTAAGTCTCCTAATCAAGGATATCAAAACTTCGGACTCTCTTGACCTTTAAATCCCGTCGGTCCGCATTTCTGGGATTCCGTTTCCATTTTTAAAGTTCTAATATCCCGGTATTCTTAAGTTACGGACTCCCAGGACCCTAAAATTCGGTTGTCCCACATTTCAGGACCCTGTCTAAAATCCCGGAAGCCCGTTGAAGCATTTTTGGAGTCCTGGATTTTTAAAGTCCCGAATATCCCGGGATCCTGAAATCCCGGCTTATGAAAGTCCCGGGATTCCGTCCGTCCTACCTCGCTGGGGTTCCTCTATATACTTTCGAAAAAACATGAAAAACAGCGCTGTGTATCTGACCAAGCTCGCAGCAAATGCCGAGCTCCGAGCTCCGAGCCAATTGTTGCGAATTTACATTAAGTAGTTTTAGTTCTTAAGTTGATTGTTTGTTGTATTTTTTTTTCCTTTCCCTTCTTGTGTATTGTTTTTCTGCTATTTTTATGCGACAATAAATGCATTTTTAGTTTAATTTTAAATTTTTTGCAGTCGGGTGATCCATCTCACATCAAATAATTAACTCCGGCTCAATGTAGTTGAAGTTAATTACAGCAGACAGAGACAGTAGCCTTTCAATTTATTCACTTTGAATTGAAGGTGGTTGTTGTGATTAATTGATAGGTGAAAAAAAGCTTAGAAATCACAAAAACTGGACACTGCAAACACTGCTTAAGGCCTGGATCAGACATCAGTGAAATATCCGCGCATTGTGTCATTAGAATAACTGCGTCGTTTCCGCTGTGTCTGAGAAGGGCTCTAAACTGTAGCAAAACAACACATTCATCTATCCAATTTCATTAACTCTCAAAGGCGGCGCGTGTTTTTTTTCTTAGCAGAGCCATAGTGGCCAGGGTTTATTTAAAGGCCTTCAACTTTTTTCTTCAGAATTTCAATTGCACACACTATTTACTATACTTATAACAGCATTTGGTCATACAATTCATGTTTATAAGCATATATGTGAATACCTAAGATAAAAATTGAGCACCCCCAACTTTGACCACAGCCTATTTCATTAAACTATGATTAATTTGTATTCATTTTAGAAATAACAAAACACAATTATGTTCTAAATGCCTCATGACAACGTAATATCCTTTAGAACATGAATGTATTGTAACGTGAAGTTTTTGATTTCTCTGCGATCAAATTTGACTTTCCGTCTTAGTAAATTCAATATAACACATAATTTTGTCATACTTACAGTTATTTTATTATAGAAGATTATCCTTTACATTTGTAAACAAACTTTTGTTGCGCTCGGCACTCAAATATCCGGCCTGAACTTTTTAGAAATTGCATTATTTTGTACACTGCACTCATAGACCTAACGCTGATAATATTTACGATAGTATTCGAGACATATCCAGGTAAAATACGTAATTAAACAAAACCCGCGTATTCATTCATCCTGCTTTGCTTGACGTTTGAAATTAAAACGGCTATTAGACATTGCAACTTGCAGGGCCCAATCTGCTGTGTACCCTGCCTTTCCCTTCCCCTTCTTCAGCTCCCTACGGGCCCTACCTTTAAAGCGGTATTACACATTGCAACCTGCAGGGCCCAATTTGTTGTGTACCCTGCCTCTTCCTACCCCTCCTTCAGCTCCCTACGGGCCCTACCTTCAATTACACCTTCCAACCTGACAGATTGGGCCCTGCAGGTTGCAATGTGTAATACCGCTTTTAATTACATTTTCCAACCTGACAGATTGGGCCGTGCAGGTTGCAATGTCTAATACCGCTTTAACATGACAAAGACAAAACGTAGGTAGGGTTCGAATACTTGCAAACAGCTTTGCATTATTCCTCAAAACACGAAATAGCAATCACATATTTTAGGCGTTGACTGTACTGTACTGTCGTCAATTTATATACTTAAACATGTTATTTATATTCATTTTTAGTAAAAATGTCCATAATTATTATATTTTCGTGAAAAGTAATTCTACTTTCACTCTACAAACATTGTTCACAATTTCCGAACGCACCCGTCACTGACGTCGCTGACAAAGAACAAATATGGCCGGCGTTATGTCGTCAAATTAACACTTTTGAACGTAAAATACGCGACAATCCGAATTTTGCCGATATAAGTGTCTAATTCAAAAACTCTTTATTCTTTACGCTCCTTCATTTGAGCATAGTCTCGTTCAATTTTTCCGTAGAGGCCCGCGAGATTATTAATATAGATGTACTTATTCAATAGATTATAATTTTAGTATTTTTTATTTTACATAGAAATTCATACAATTTAGGTAAACAAAACTATAAAAAAAATTATTTACAATTTCGCAAATTTGTTATGAATCAGGGCTTATTCTGAATATTATTCTGAATTCAAAGCATAATGCAATGCATGTCATTTAAATAGTGACCTAGGAGTACCAGAGGTGCTTTAATTCCTTTTTTATCCTATACCAGTATAATTTTAAGCAATAATTGAATCGTTTTCGATTAAAATGTGCCTACTGTTTAATGCGGCAAAATTTTTGGTATTTAGAAAAGTTAATAGGTACTTGAAAGTCAGCACATGTGAATACAGGCTAGATTTTTAGATGAGCTGACATAACAATCCCTATTGTTTTAATATTAATATGAGTATTTTATGCCATTAAGGGATATTTCCAAATGTATATTCGGCGTCAAAATTGTATTTTTCCACAATCATTTTGATGCCAATCAATCTTGTTTCATTCAGGCATTAATATAATTTAACACATTCAGCACCGAGAACCCGACAGTCGGGTTCTCTGTTCGTAGTTACTACGCGCTACATACGAGGAATACCTGGCTACGCGCTACGAGCGTAGCGCGCAGCGCTACGCGGTACGGAAAGTGTTAAAAGACCACCCCAAGAGGCTTAGGATATTAGGCAAAACAAATACAAAATAAATACAAAAAATACTTTATTCAAATGAATGAAACGCAACGATTACCACGGAGAGCGTAGAAAATGGACAAGCTCTTCTATAACGTTTATCAGTGCCATTACACACATTTATTCATAATAATTAAAAGAGACATCGACGTGTATCAAAAAAGTGTTATAGCCATAACGATGTAAGTCATGCTCATTAGAAATTACTCATAGGTTTTGACGTTCAAAACGATAATTTATTTACTAATGTTAAAACATATAGCACCTTGTACTGTTACGTAGTAACAACGCATGGCCTTAATTGGTGCTATCATTTATGTAGGCTAACAGGGCTTTGTTGACATATTCGATTTTCACATTATTTCATTATTCCCATATTTATGTTGATTAAAAGCAGTGGATCACATATAGAAATTTGACCTTATATAAAACAGGATCGATTGAAACCATTCAGGATTAGGTATTATATTATTTCATCGTACTCCCCATTGGCACACAAACCTCAAAGGTTTTGCCTGCGATGGATCTTATAAAAAATTACAGTATTTATTCTCAGAAAAAATAAAGTCGTAGAGATATAAAATAATTAGTCTTTTTTTACGCATAAAAAATTATAAATTACCTTGGTTCTATAGAACATTTCTAATAACCTAGCTGTGTCAAGTTTTTATAAATTGACTACATGCTGGGAGATTTCGCGCTTCGACCTTCGCGTGAACTAATATTTTTTTTAGTATCGAATACTAGTGAATTTATTATAATAATCATCAGCTGAGTAATTGTGGAATAAGACTGTAATAAAACAAATGGCTCGAGTTAATTATTGATAATTACTAACTCAGTTAGGGATAGTGTAGTTCTGTTAGTTAGTTAGTTGACAAGTTCAAGTCCTAGCTACGTATATTTTTGGGTACGTACTCGTATTTAATAGTTTTATTTTAAGAAACTGCCAGATATTTTTTTATTATGTAGCGACTGCATTAATTTTTTTAAACATTTACACCACCAGTCCGGTCACTACTTATATCGATGGACACGGTTTGTGAGGCCTTTTCGACAGGTACGCGAAAATAAATGCTAAAAAATGTGTGTAACGTGATCGCGTAAGTCCTAACCAAAATATTGCTTAGCTTACACCAACCACCACCAGAAAATAAGCCATTTGTATACAGTGCCACTGCCAGTAAGGGGGAAGGCACGAGATATGTCATGAAACAGTTTATATCGTCATACAAAAAGACAAAATGAATGGCAAGAATGTATCTGTTGCAAATAGAAGCAACCTACTAGAAATCTGGCTGAGTTGAGCAATGATCGTGCAAACACCGTGCGGGTGCGAAACAGCGCAAAGGGGATGCTTACTCTAAATGGGCGAATGCGGCTCAATGGCGTCGCTTGGCAGGAAACCGCACCTGACACAGAGCAACAAGTCTATTAAGGTACCACCTAGTGACCTAGTCTTCTAGTAACTTACTCACTGGACATACCTAAACCCCAATATTACGTGAGATGAAGGGACGGCCGCTATTGTTTTGTTATAATTATTATATAAGAGCAAAAATTGTCCACGTATCCCACTTCGTCACGTGTGCCACCCCCTGCCAATTTGACTTATTTTATAAATATTTATCAGTTCCGCAACGCGTCTAATTTCAAAGTGATGATTTGGTTAAGGTGTGATGAACTTGAGTAGCAATCTATACTTGAGACAGCCTTTATTTCAAATGCAAATCGGTATGACATATTTGTAATGATACTAGTAGTTATTAATAAAAATTAGAGGATAGTAGTAAGGGAAAAGCAGCATTATCGTTTTATTTATTCGTTTTATAATGTATTGAAACTTGACATCGGAAAATACATTAATCTTACGTTATCTTCTAGAGGCTTCCTCGTTATTTGATTTTTCTAAATTATTATGTAATAGGTTCAGGTTCTACAGCACACTAGCTCTTATATTTTATATAACAATAGTAACAAGTATTCGTTTACAATAGGAATATGTATCAGTTATATATTTGAATAACTGGTTTCGGTTCCTGTCCGTGAACGAACGACGAAATAAACCCACTTGTAAGTTAAGAACCCTCAATTTGTCATTCGAATACCTATTTCAAAATGGGGAACGGCAAACTATTAAACGAATTGTAGGCCATCTTTTGTTTATTCATAATTTCAACAGTCCCAATATTTTTTTTTTGTGTAATACACATATGGAAAATATAAAATGTATTTTAAAATATTTTTGCAAGACATAGTAAACATTTCTTATTAATCAACTATACCGATATGTAATTAATTATTGTAAAATATCTTATTACACGTGTAACTGTACTAATACAGGTATTTCATATGTGATTTGTAATTGCAAGGTGATTTTAATTTACTTATTCGGATAAGTCATTATTTAAAACTCATCATGGTTTTAATAATAGCATTATGAATATTAAAATAAGGTAGATTTTAGCAGTTTAAAAACCATTTATCTATCACAAACTAGCCAGGAAATACGTGTAATAACTGAAATAAGATACACCTTCAATAATATAAGTATGTAATCTTATACGTAGTCGATATTTAGTTAAGCATGAATGTTTAATATATTATTAAATCAGTAAAGATATTGATTTAAAAAATTGTGTTAGCAAATTCAGAACTTTCATTTATATCGAGTTCGGATATTGTAATTAACCGAAAATACAAAGAAACAAACTTTCACTCTTAAGTACAAAAAAGTAATTAATAAAAAAAGTTAATTGATACTTAAATATGTATAATATATATCAACTAAATAAGGAAAGGTAAAAATAAGAAATAGACGTTGTGTTACATAATGCGGAACTGATTATCTACCAGCGTCATGTAAAATGATTAGAGACCAACCCCCAACCCAGAGTTATAAATCAAAAAAGCTACATTAATCGGTTATTTGAAGAAGTAAATGGCTTGCTGCAAAGCATTGCAGTTGTTATAGAGTTGCCAGACAAATGAATGTCCATATTACATCAGGACAACTGTCATAAGAAAATTAAATAAGAGGAAACCTAATTATGTTTCCTGAAAGCGGTGCCATGGTGATAAGATGATGCTGGCAACTCTGTCATAATAATAACTAGTGATGTGTTTTAAAATTAAGATAATTTCATATGATATAGGGTAACATACAATCGGTCTAGGGTCGACGTGTGCTCGGCACTCCGGTTAACCATTTCGCCTCCGTTCGGCCTAAAACGAGACATAACGTTGCATTTCCATTGTAAACACTACTTAAATGCATACATGTATATAATCATAAGTATCGATATTGATATATTGATAATAATAGGGAGGTAGTGTCTGTGTAAGTGTAGGGGTGGGGGGGGGGGGTGGGGAGGAACTCACTTGCGTTTCGCATGAAGCATTTCCATGAGCAGAGTCTGCGTGGGCGCCTGACCTGCGCAGTGCCGCTGGTAGAGGTGCTCCTCGCCGCGCGACGCCAGCGCGTGGATCTCCGGCACCACGGTCACCAACTTGCCGAACTTGTCCTGGAACCGATCGACAAACGAATCAAAGCAAAGCCACTAACGTTTCTACTTAACCCACGAGCGTTTCTTTATTTTCATTAGACATAGGTTTTTATACACGATGGGCACTAATAACTAGAAATATTTTAACAGTGTATTCCTGATCATATTTAAAATTAGATGCTAGAATGTCTAATAAACTTTTCTTATAAACGCCTACTTTCAGAGTTAAAAGCAATAAAAAAAACATTTTTTATTATAAATAACTCAGCACAAAACGCCTTTTTGATGGCGTTGTTGCCACTATTGGGCGTATTTTACACATTCTTGACAGAACAGAATATCAAAGTGACAAGGAACACTTTTGTTGACGAACACAAAAAAATGTACAAATTTGTTTTAGGCGATCATATTATTAATAACATTTACCTTTTAGGAGCAAATAAATAAATAAACATTTTTTTTGACGAAAGTGACTTAAAAGTCATATGTTCTTTTCTTTTTTTAATAATTAAGTAGTTATTTAATTCGTATTTATGAGTGACATACTGCTCAGTGCCCACGTCTTCTGGTCTTAAACATTAAACCGTCTTCCAACTGTATCGAAAACTTTTGGTTCATCCCGCCATCTCCTCGAAGTTTATCGTGATATCAGTATTGCATTGTCAAATCCCGTTGGACCAATATCTGTATTCGTCATTAGTTCATTACGCATACCTACTAAGTTTTCATTGTATGGCAATTTTTACAATAAGTACCCCGCCATGTTTAGTCAGTTCATCGATTGTGGTAGCCGCAACGCGCAACCAGCCCTTAGTGGACAACATTGTTAAGTCCCGGCCGTTTTATCATAAATTTTCATCAAGTCATAAACTTGCATCGTACGTAGAAAACTCCCCGTAAGAAAAGACATGCTATGAACGATCAGTTTACCGTATTAACAATATTAAGAGTTATGTTATTGAAATTTTTCCGTAATTTCTAATAACGTTATATCGAAGTGAAGACTAGATTTGTCTGTTCTTGTAATTTCTAGGTACTAGTACTAACCTGTATATTTGGATAACAGGTGAGCGTGTAATCTAGAAGCGCAGCTTGTACCGTCTGGTAGCCATCACGAACGCACTTGACGTTCACGATGCCCCTTACGTCTGAAACGCCAGGAAAATCCTTCAAGACAGACGACTAATTATCTGCGTTCGATTATACTTGTGTAAAAAGAACAATAAAATAAAGTAAAATAGGCACTCATTCGCTTTAAAGCGTAAAATAATATTTTGGGGGCAGTACACGTTAAGAATGATAATAGGTGGAATAGTACTGACCGGGATTAAGCAGAAGTAAGAATTTAACACAGATGTAGTCTGGAACGTCGAATTTAAGGTCGGCGAGTTTGTTCTGCAGCTCGTTGAAGTGGTCAGCCAGCGCGGGCACGCCCAGCAGCCCCAGGCAGATGAGGTCGAACTTCTGGCCGTTGTGCAGCGTGGTCTCGTCCGGCAGCCCGTTGTGCATGCGCTGGTGCAGGTGGTCGAGCACCAGCATGTCCGACCACGAGTTTTGCAGCAGCTTCATTTGATCGTCCACCTGCAACAAGCCATCGTCGCGTTGCAATATCGACATTGCCTGCCCGAAATGTTACCGCGACCGACTTGATTGCAATGTTACCGCGAAGAGAGGACACCTTGCCGACATTTATAAAACAAAAAGTAAAGAAGCAGTTGCAATATTTTATTTATGTTAGTAAGTTAACGCTACACTAGAAAATACTGTAATTGACGAGAACTGCCTCGTTACTTAACTTTTTAATTGATTTAATAAGCATTTTCAGCTTAAATGTTCGGCAAGAAATGGGACCTATACCGCCGAGTGTTGAGGTTCGTGTGACGCAAATATATAAGTAGCGTGATCTGCTAAAATCAATTAGCCGTATAACACGTTATCTGCGATCTGCGCCGTATCTGACAGCGACCGACGCACAGTCGCACACGGCGTCATTCCGTGACCCACATTTTATTGAATTGCATTAGAAAACACAGGGCGGTGCGCGAGCGCGTTAAATTTGCAGTTTACGAAATGTTACAACTGAATTTTAGAGCTCAGCGCGATTGCCACACCGGTATCTTGCTCAACGCGATGAATTGAGATCGGCCCGACGAAATCAGAATATTTTATCTTTCGAATCGATCTTTCAACACTATTACCGCGCAAAATTATATATTTTACTGTTCTGTACATAAAATAGCTTCTTCCTAAACATATAGGTTTAGTTACTGCACCAGAGTTGCAAATAATGTTAGGTATTTAAAAATTATATTGAAAGGTTTTATTCTTAATAATTAGTACTTTAAGATATTATAATAAATCAGAAATTACTAAATTATTGTACGACACTACATATACAGTAGGTATCTATGTGCTATACTGTATACTTTAAAAGCGTCCATAACACATTCGGTATATCGTAACCTAATACTACTTCGTAATTTTTTTTAGATATTGATATTCGATATATGTACCGTCAATTGCTACAACTATGCCTACGATGCACAACTTTGCCTGGCTTGAAAAATATGGTTCAGGGCAGAAAGCTATAAATAGCTGTTTGGTGAAGAAAACCATGTTTACCAAGCCAAGCAAAGTTGCGCATCGTAGACAAAGTTGTAGCAGTTGGCGGTACAGAAGATAGTGCGGGACACGATGTCCCGCGTGTGTAGTAATGCGGCAACGAGACTCGCATCGAAGCCGGCGCGAAGTAGGTCAAAGTCGGAATGGGTTGCGGCGTGCCTGATTACGTGACCAAACTTCAACATTGAGACTGAACACTCATCGTCGTCTAGAAAGCTCTCCTAATATATATCGGACGAAAACCATTTAAAAAAAGGGTTAAGGCACATTAACATTCAGAAGACACTGAAATGTTACAGTGCCAGCCACATTGAAGTTACATAATAACTGCAAATGTAGGCCGAGTGGCACTGCGGCAGGAGCAACAACAGTCAAACGAAATGTCGAATGTGTCTGTATTCAGTTATGTAGAGCGTTACATTTAAGCAACTGCCATTATGACTTTATTGAAATGTCGTAACGTTACTGTTGAAATTGTCTAGCCTCAGCAAGTTAAGAATTTTAGGGTTCTTATGGATTTTTATAGTCTTTTGAAATTGAAGGAGACATGTATGAACCTAATCCTGGAACAACATCGAATTACGAAGGTAGATTTTTTTTAAAGCATTAAAGTAGAAATTCAATTAGTTCTAACAATACAACCAAGTAATGAGGGTTAGGAACAAACTCCCAAAAGACTTTCGGCACAAAATGTGAACCAGTTTAAACATAAATTGGACAAACATACCTACATCTACTTGTTAACGATAACTGTCATAATGATTACTGGATACAGGCAATAAGTATCAGTTGCCATAACTGCCTGCCTGCTCATCATTTATACACTTAAGTAACGTAAATCCATGGACTGCGCGCCGCACCAATGCCTCAACCCTAGCGGAATTAAAAGTCCAGTGCCGCTTATCCACCATCTGCCACCAGCGAATCCTCCAGTTCTTCGGACACGTGACCAGACGGAAGCCAGACAACTTTGAAAAACGCATTGTGGTTGGCCACGTGGATGGAGGACGGGGGAGTGGACATCCACAGACCCGTTGGGTCGATACAATGTAGAAGACCTGCCAAGGTTCCATACAACAGCCTATCATTCGGACAGTGGAAGATCGTGCGGCTTGGAGAGCCTTGGTGTTTAAAGCGACGACCTCGTCTGATCGCGACCCTCAGCCACGAGGAAACGAGGAAGAAGAAGAACGTAAATCATGTCCCACATCATTAAAATGAAAATGTAACCGTTAAACAGAAGATGTTACCTACACTAAACCTACTCGTTACCATTGAAATGTTTTATGCTGGAACGGCAAGGCAGTAGAATATAATCCGACTTACAACCGCCTTGCATATGGTGTTAGAAGAGCGAAAGCTTTATGCAACACGTATGTACCTACACCTACTGATATTGTGAATAATCCTTTCTTAGCGCACAAACTCGGAACTTATACATTACAACTATGCGTTAACAACGTCCGGCGACATCTTCCGAGTGCAAACTTCCGAGTTCCGAGTACTAGCCCTGATGCATATATTTAACTATTTTCGTCTACTCACAGCATTTCTTTAGGCTCTTCCATTTGTACACAAAAGTAGTTTTAGGTCATAATTCACCACCGTTTTACTATAATAATATTACAGTATTTTGATTTTTCATTAAAATATTCAACACCGTTTTACTATAATAATATTAATAATATTGTTTAAAGTCCAGTGACACCTCTCTACCCCCAGCCCCCGCACCGGTGTTGCCCTTGAGCCATCTTTGATGTCGCATTTTATGAGGGCCCATCTTGCGGAGGGCGAGTCACCGTCTGCCGGAAATAAAATTGGATAGCGTTTTATTAGGCAGGCGTCCGGTTCTTCATCCAATAGCCCATTCATCAGTCCATACTTTTCACCCAATAGCCTAGTACATTTTAGACTCTATTAATTTTCAATAGTCCTTACACCATGGTGGGTGCTGTCTCTGCGTGCGTCCCATGACACGGGCAGGGGCAGCATCCGCTTAGTGTACCCCTCACTTTTCATTAAATTGTCGAAAGGGCCTCTGCGCGTTGGCTTCGGCTCCGCATACGCCTCCCAAAGGTCCGGAACACCATTGTTCCGTGGTCGGGAAAGACATACAAATAATAATAATATTACAGTATTTTGATTTTTCATTAATGTATCCTACACCAATGCAATTAAGTACTTACAAGTAATACAAGAAAATTATCACCTTGGGAAAGCGGCATGGCGTAGCTATAATTTTGGGTCTACGAAGTCAACTTTGCAATAGGAAAGCACAACATAATTTGGACAATGGTTTTGGAAAAACTTTCTTTTTCCTTCAGCAACAGAAGTCCCTCAATATTTCCATTATACAATCCAAATAAACTACATTAATCTCTTCCATTATTGGCCCCCATTAACCATTAGAAGTTAACTACAAATAATTATTAAAATAAATGTGAAAATGAAAATTGCTTTGTAGTTTGAACTTAATGAACTTTCTTGCATCGGGGCTAGTACATATTGGTACCGGATATTTGGTTGTGTTTGAAGTAACGAGTTGCCACAAACAAGCAGTGACGGCGACGGCACGCGGCAGTTGCTCTGACACTTCTGACCTCAATGCGCGCAGAACGCCGCCGTGTTCCCTCCCGGGTTTTGTCTTCAAGTACACCTAATCTACAGATCTACTAACACGGTTTAGGAATAGTGAGGATAAACTGGCTAAACTACGCCGACGCATACATCGTTTAGTTTGTAAACTTTAGTTTGATGTTAACATTTGTATTTAATTACAGACTACATACTCGTAGGTATCTTTTGGAAACAATTAACAGCAACTGCCTAGGTTTAATATTTGATTTTAGTACGTAGGTATTTTTAATACTTTTTTGTTCGGTCCAGTCGCCGCGAAGTTTACGAGTTTACACTACGTAGGTAAGTCTTATTTAGGATAATAGACAGGTCACAAAATTTCAAATTCCGTCTCCTTCTCGATGCTGTATCGTATGTTACCTCTTCACGCTTAAACCGCTGAACCGATTTAGATGAAATTTGGCAAGATGATAGTTTGAGTTATGGGAAAGGACATAGAGTAGTTTTTATCCCAGAAATTATCTTTTGAAGGAGTGAAAAGGGGAGTGGAACTTTGTATGGAATTGTTGCTCACTGTAGACGTAAAAAAGCATATACTTTAAATTTATATTTGCTATAAGATTTCACTAGTGTTTCATAAAATTATTATGGCGAATGTCAATCCCACGCAGACGAAGTCGCGGGAAAAAGCTAATTAGTCTATATGTTTATTGTCTATCTTATTCCCTCGATATCTCATTAAAAATTTTTTGGTAGGGGCCACTGGTTTCGAGTTATTTAAGAAAAGCCAAAAAACGAGTAATTTTTTTGGTCGCCATCTTGAATATATCACTTCCGGTCATATTTTCTTTGAAGGCAACCGGCATTTCGGATACAGCAGGGTCTAAACCGGGTAAAAAGCCCGGTTGGCCAAAAGTAAACTAATATCGTTTGCTTCTCGACATGGATTTTTTGAAAAATTTCACTAGACTATAAACTAGTAATTCAACGTTTGCGTGAATAATTTGATAACAAGCATGACAGTATTATGGTAGAGTAGAGACAGAAAACTTAATAAATTTTAGTTACTGAATCTTATTTCTTTATTTTTAATGGCTGTACCTAACATTTTGACGAGGAAATGCCAAAATCGCCAAATATTTTATTAAACTGGTATCAAATCAACAGTAGGTATAGTTACCTAATTTGTTTTGGTTGTCATGTCACCGATATGAAAGCAACTTTTCGAAATTTTGTCAGCATGTGTATTTACAGTCATTAGCGACTGAAAACTACTTTTTCTGATATTAATTTCTACAAAAATATATATGTACTTTATAAACGCAGTGAAATAAGATCCTTCCCGACCGCCATCGCCAGCATAAAACCACCGGGAGATTGAGGGTTGGTATAGAATCAGCAGATTGTAAGACGTTCGTCGAACTCAATTCTTACTGACTTGCTTATTTTGAGCACTTGTAAAAAAATATAAATAAACACGGTACTCGACTGAAAATACTATTAGTACCTAGACCTGCTTATGCGATAAAATACAAAAATACTATTTTTAAGTTCTTACCTAAGTTATTTTAAAACGTGTTTAATAGATCATCGACATCATCGTTCAACGTTAAGCTGAATACTATAATAAAAACTATAAAAAGGTATTCGACACAATTTAAATTTCGAATCAGTTTGTGTGGTGCATGATTAAATAAAAACAACGTCATCGACCGGCCGTTCAAGCGGCCCAAGTTCATCGTGCTGTTATGCGAGCGACTAATCGTAACTGGTAACATTACGTAAGAGAAAGCGAAGAAAGGTTGCGTTCCGTTACCGACCGGTGTGGTTACGCGCCCGCGGTAAAAAGTGCTTTCTCGAGCATCGCGGCCACGGCCAGTGTGTCAAGTGCGCCGGGAAAGTGCAGCGTTGCCGCCTCGCGTTACGTCACGGCCGGAGGGAAGAGTCCGCCTTGCTCGGCGTTTTAAGCGCTACATGCCCATTTTACGTCCATTTTGTTCGTCCGGTTGGTCAGCCAACATTTTTATTATTCTAGTTAATACTCATCCGTACCCTAATTGGCTTAAAACTCTACTTATTAAACCATCAAATTACTTACATACTACTGTCGTTAGCAACACGAATAGGACTTATCTATCGGGCTGTATTAACGCGCTCTGCGAGTAGGGTCGAGTGCAAAGGCATTTATATCTTAAATCTTTACAGTATAAGTAGGTATAGAGATTCAACGATGTCCTAATTTCTGAGAACGAGTCGTAAACAAGCCCTGCCGCTAAGCCGAAACAAAAATCGCTATTTGTAAAATGGACGCCGTCTGCGAGAGAGGGACAAGTATCGTCGCGCGGGATGGCAACGCCGCACGCCCACGTGACCGGCTGCGGTTCTTGCGTAAGCGTACGACGACCACGGCGTGGGTCCAACGATGTTCCCGCTTCTGTCGATTACCTCTCGCTGATTGATCACTCCTGTCTCGCGACCGCTCAGTATTTTACTTCCTTCCTAAAATGACGCCTACTTATAAGAACTGAAGTCCAATGATGAACGATAACGTTTTTGTAGGTTTTATATTTTACATCCGCAGTTTATCCACATAGGTACTTGGTTTACTGATTGCCCGCATTATTTTCAATATGAAGCGTACGGTGGGTTTAGATCATGAAACTGCAGTGACTAACAATGGGACGGAATCATGGATCAGGTACGGATATGTTTGTTTGTTTGTTTGTTTGTAAAGGCTGGTCGTCCTCCCCGTCCAGCCAGTGGCAGGCGGCAAGCGGCACGCTTGTGGGATCTTGACCTAGTTGGAAGTACGCGGCGCGGTGTAGGTATCGATTGCAACCGGCCCCTCCACGTCGCTGCTTCACATGAACCTCAACTCACACTCGATTAGCGCACTCCGCTAATACAGAACTATTCCTGGAATATAATCGTTCGCAAAGCTTTTCTATAATAACTAGCTTAACAACATATAAAATTCGCTCAGCAGCGCGATGCTACACTTTCGCAAGCAAAATTGGTGTACACCGGGGAGTGGAATGGGGATTCGGGAGGGATCACATACTTATCTGGAAATTCACCTTTAAATACTTAAAGAACACGGTGTTTCGCGCCCAGTCCACTTGAGAGAACAAGTTTTGGTCCAGCACTTTACACATTAACTCGAAGAGATCAACTTCGCACTGGTTATAAGTTTGGCTCTGCAAGAGTCCGAAGAGCGAATTCTGCCACTCGCGGTCGTCAATCGTCTGGACGAATTCTCGGATCATGGGCGAGACTCGTAGGGTTTCCGTGCTCGTGGGCTCGGCGGTGCTGGAGGGCGTGGCGGCATTGGTGGCGGGAGCGTCGAAGGCGAAGGCGTCGGGCGACGCCGAGTGCGGTGAGTGCGCCTCCCACTTGTCGTGCGCGGGCGGCGGCGGCGGCTGCTGCGGCTGGGGCTGCACGGCCAGTAACGCCGGGCCCGGCGACGACTCTGGTGACGACGTCAACGACGACACCTGCGGTATCTGGATTTCTTGTTTCACTGGCACTGACGCGTAGGGCGATCCGAAGCCCAGCACGAGGCTGCCGTCTCCTATCGATCCACGCAGTGTTTGCACTGCTATCTGCCTCTGTCGCATCATTTGAAGCTTGCGAGCGCGGTCTCGTTTGTACATAGGACCGAATTTGTTTCGCCCTCCCCGCATCCGATCTGCTCGAACAGCTGTAAAAAAATACATCGATTAATAAAAAACCGGTCAAGCGCGTGTTGGACCACGCATAATGGAGGGTTCCATAGCTATCGAAAAAATTAATATCGCAAGAAGGTCGTATCTCCCTATATAGTAGTTTTTTAATGATAACTCAAAGACGCCTTAACCGATAATGTTCAAAATATAAAATATGTATTAATATATTTACACTTTTGGACCTTATTACAAAAGGTGCAGAAGTGTAAAGATATTTTTGACGTCGACCGTAAATTATGACATTTGACAAAAATATTTGACAATTACATAGTACCATGTATGGAGTGCCTTTCATAAAATATTTTCTTTCTCAGCAATTTCACTACAAAACTAAGTAGAGCGGCACACAAAATATACCTTATGTTGTGTTTGATTTGATAAAGGTACATATGGCTTATAGGTTGTTTCTGAGTAAAATGGCTGTGACATACGGACGGACGGACGGACAGACGGACATGACGAAACTATAAGGGTTCCGTTTTTGCCATTTCGGCTACGGAAACCTAAAAACTATAAATTACCAAACACAATAAATAGTGTTTTTCTAAATATGTAGTACCTATTATGACTTATCCTAGGATGATGGATAGGTAAGTCACAATAAGAAATAAATAACTATCAGGTGGTTTTTAACTGGTTTATTTCATTACCACAAGCGACTGAACGGCTTTTATAGTAGACGACTAGACGTGCTGCAATGCGGCGTAATATGGAACGCTACCAGCAATCGATACGATAATTTACGTTTGTAGGTGTCTATAGTTTTACATAGAAGAGATAATCGGAAGTAAGAGAAGGTAGCGCACCTTTTCTTACTTCCGATTATCAAACAAATTAATGCACAACTTAACCTCCCAAATCAGACGTTGCCTTAATAGTACTCTCCCTTAAGGGATACATAGTTCACCAGCTGGCAACCCCAACCCCTACCCCTGGCTGGAGTATGTTGTTGGGCAAGGCACTGGGACCCCAAAACTGCCGGGAGACGGTGACGTAGGTAAAAGTCTCCCGCGTAATGACATCATCAAGATGGCTGCTTCAGGCAAACTTTGCATTACACATACACGTGTGTGGTACACATAACATAACATAACAGCGGAATAAGGTTCAAAAGTGTATACCTAGTGAGGCGTTGACTGTACCAAATAATAGCTGATTAAATTTGCTACATTTGATTACTACATTATATTCCAAAAAATAATAAAGTTTATTTCGAAATAAAAATACAGTCGAGTACTAAATCTTAAAACAACAGTCATTCATTGCTACCGTTCCTTGCCGTCCCCAGTGCCAAAATATATTACAGTGTAGAAACTATTGAATAAAATAAATTAAAAATGGTTGTAACTGTCGGAAGCTCATTTCTAAAGTGTTTCTAGATAATGACATCAGAAATGTGAACACTGTCTGAATTTATAAAAAGTAATTTTTTGCTATAGGTAACATGAGTCATATACAGGTATACTTGTATCATATATAGGTATACTTATGTGTAGCATTTAATTGAAAGCTTATTAAATATACTATAATCCTCTAATACATTGTTAATTACAATAATTTATAGTATAAGATAAGAGCTATAAACAAAGACACGCCAATTTTTTGTAAAATCAAATATGTGTAGCCGAACTAATAATTGTAAATAAAAGTGCTATCAATATAGCACAAGCAACATGATTCGTAAAGTAAAATAACTGTTATTTGTATTGTCATACAGCACTTTTATGTAAGTACATATACTCAGTTTTGATGAAATTTGCACTTTAAGAAACGCGGGTGCAGCCATTTTGATGACGTCACTACGAGGGAGACTTTCTCCTACGTCACAGTCTCCCGGCAGTTTTGGGGTCCCAGTACCTTGCTCAATAACTAAAAGTTGGTAGGGGTTGCCCACTGTGAGCTATCTCTTCAGCCATTTCCGGCAAGGGAGAGTACTATATAACCAATAACGGCTCTCACAAGTAACTCGATGCACCACCACGAGCAAACGGTAACTACGCCCGATAATGTTAAATGCTCAGAGGCAAAATAAACCCGAGAAAGAGATAGTAGTATACAACTAGAGCCTTGGCCAGAAGTGTTGAGCACCAATGCGATTTTCATACAAAACTGGAAAGTTTAGTCCATCGTTTCCATCTTTGTTTAAGTTATTTTGTCAATTAATTTAAACTAATAGGCATGTTTTGTTGAAGTTAGTAGTAACTGCATAGAATATTTGCAATATGTTGCATCGACTTAAATTTACATTTTTGGTACCTTCTGTTTTCATATTTTTTAAGTACCTTGAAAGTGTTATTAAGTGAAGTTTTCTATATTTATAAATAAAATATAACATTTACCGTTACCGTACATTGTTAGGATAGGGAAATAATGCTTAACATCAAAATTGTAAACAAAAACACCTATGCTCAATACTTCTGGCCAAGGCTGTATCTGTACACAAATCGACTTCATTATGTCCTGGTCCTGGTGACCCATTGAAGAGGTGGTGGTGGTGGTGAGGGTGGTGATCTAATTAAATAACACCAATCAATATTTCGCTTAACCGAGGCAAACGCAGGTGATAGATTCCACTAGGCTAAATCGCAGTTCGTGATATCATAACATCGGACACTTGTGAAATAAGTATATTATGTGCCTGTGGCAGTCGGGTCGTATAATTCGCAGATTATACGATCCGACTGCGACATCTACTGACCTGGAATTTATACCGACTATACCGCGTTCACGGCGACCATATGTACAGTAGAATCGACGTCAAAAATATGTTTACACTTTTGCACCTGACTCTTTTTTTAAAAGATGCAAGTCTTCTTCAACGTATCTTTGACATCGACTATGGGTATTACTGGACCGCGATTAGAATGGGATTAGAGTTGACAGATTTTCCATATGCTTACGTCAAAATTTGTATTAGTGCTAGCGGTACACGCCGAAATTCAGTATAATGCTGCAAATGGTGTTAAAAGCATAAAAATCGGACCGATTGATCTTTAGGCCAAATGAATCGATTCGGCCCGTAGCAGTAAAAAAAAAAAAAAAAACAGAGTGCAGTTATGACGTCATCTTTTTTTTGTATGAAAAAAAAAAAATTTTTGGTCTGAAACCTATCGTGTGTGGTATCAAATGAAAGGGCTTTCTGAGCTAATTCCAAAAATATGTCACATCATTACATTTCAGTCACATGTTTGAAATAAACATAAAAAACATTTTCAAAACATACCAAGTTTGGGCTCCTCGAGATACGACACCAAGCAATATTTTTTTGTAAAATATATCTCAAATGATACCTAATATCCTCATATCTAACCCCAAGAATGCAATTTTGAAAATAATTACATTTAGTATTTTTTTCTGATTTTTAATGTTTACAAAGTGCGTCGTATTACTCAATACGAGTACGAGTACCGTAATATCCTCCAACTTTGCCCCCAGGCGAAACTTTGCCCAACATTTTGAACAAATTCATTAATTTACGTAATTTTATAGTATGTATGTATGTATGTACTTTATTGCACATAAACAAGTTTAACAATATTACAACAGTAAAATAAAAAATAAAAAAGATATGCACAAAGGCGAGCTTATCCCTAAAAGGGATCTCTTCCAGCCAACCCATAGTATAGTATTCTGGTGCGGGCAAGTGTTGATGTGAATCTCACAAAATGGGAAAGCATGGTGAGTAAAACCCATACTTATACTTATACCTGTATATAATAAGGCAATGGGGAAAGCCAGTGAAACCTTATTGTAGAGGGTGCTCTTTTAGATTCCATACAATGAGGAAAAGAAACCAAAGATGAATGGTCCTTAACAATGTACGGGAACTTTGTACAGTTAAAAGGCTTTTCTTATGCAATTGTTTCCCTATACCTTTTTGCTTCAGCATTTTCATTTTAGAGTATTGTGACAGTTGCCATTACTCTAGATTGTTTATATCGTAATTCGATTTCAAAAGGATAATGAATGAAGAAGTCTTGATGTGGGCAATGTTACGTTGTAATGTAACAACTAGTGATGGCCAACTTTGCCCAAGACAAAAAAAATTCTTAGGGCTATCGGCTTTTTGTATTAACCACTCGGCACAAAAAAAGGTGATTATTGTTTTTGAAATATATATATGACGTTTTGGAACTGTTTCTTTATTTTTATGTGAAACCATAGTATTCAATATATACATAATTTTCTTTGGTCTGCCGATTTATTTGTAAACATTACTAAGATAGGTTCGTTATGATTTGTTTCTATTATAAATAATGAAATATAACTCATTTAATTATGTTTTGTTTAATATACATACTAATGCCTGAAAAATAAAAACATGACTAAATTAAAAAAATTAAGTCAAATGAGACAACCCTTGTACTTTGGAATGCTTGTATGCACCTTGTACCGTAAAGATCAAAAACGCGTACCTATCATTGCCCACCTAATTTGTACAAAAGTTCACGTACTTATCGCTGAACTATTTAAAGGGAATGATAGGATTACCCTAGAGATTTGCTGTAATTCTTGTTTCAATACTATAATCGCATTATTTAAGCGCAAATCGACTTGAGCAATGTTGGGTAAAACTCGATATTACTTTACCCACCCTCAAGTTCGCAAAAAATGGGATAAACTTAATTCGCTTTAAGTAAGAAAAATCCTGATATGTGCAACCCGGGTTCCTCGAGCTCACCTATCACGTTATATCAAAAGAACGTGTAAACAGAGTTTCATTACTCCGAGAATTATTAGATCCCACATTCGTAATAATGAAAAATTAAAAAAAAATACTTAGTGAAATTATTTTCAAAATTGCTTTCTTGGGGTTTGAAATGAGGATATCAGGTATCATTTAAGGTATGTTTTACAAAAAAATATTCAACCATATCGTATTTGTAGGAGCCCAAACTTGGTATGTTTTGAAAATTATTTTTATTTTCATTTGAAACAAGTGACATAAATATAATGATATGATATATTTTTAGAATAGGCTCAAAAAGCCCTTTCATTTGATACCACACACGATAGGTTTCAGAACAAAATTTATTTTTTTTCCATACAAAAAAAAGATGACGTCATAACTGCACTCTGTTTTTTTTTTTTTACTGCTTCGGGCCAAATCGATTAATTTGGCCTAAAGATCAATCGTTCCAATTTTCATGCTTTTAACACCGTTTGCAGCATGTTTAAGGCGTACCGCTAGTACTATATGGGTTGACAGCTAACTCAATCCCATTCTCATCGCGATTTAGTAATATACTGTAGCTATAGGTACCATCGGGTTCAAAAATGAATGGGCAATTTATAAATGAATTCATTGATAAATTGGCCATGCAATTATGAACCCGATAGTACATGCAACGGCCAAAACTACACTTTAAGTGTTGGTAACGACCAAACTATCTAGTTTAAAGTCTTGTTATTGTAAAAAAGTAATTTTGGTCTATATACATTAATATTTAATACCCTAAAACTCAATTCTTACAGATCTTGTTTTGTGAGAACGTTGATTCATGCAACCTTGTCGATTGTTTTTTATTATTATTTGTTATGGACCCTAATATTATTTGAATAAAGCATGAATTGAAGTTTATTTCTGTATTATTATTTATTATTTTTTGTAAAATTCTTAATCTTTTCACCTCTCCAAGCAAATAAAGTGAAACAGGTGTTAGATTAGGTTGATTTATTTATAATTAAAACATAAAATAATAAAAATCTTTCTATTTACTCCATTCAAAAAGAAACGATCTTTCATAATATGTATACAAAATAATAGAAATTATGTTAGTTATTGCAAAATCATCAAAAAGTTCAGCGAAATAAAAAAAAATGTTAACCGGACTCTTAAGCTCACTATATAATGAACTTGGTGAGTTTTAAGTAGGTCTTAACTTGTATTATCGGCTATTATTTAATGGAAAACTAAGGCTCCATTCGACTTATTTGGCGATCAAAAGCACGCAGAAGTTACTAGTCCCTTCTACTTATGTACGATACGAGTACGATGTAACGTTTACACCCATATGTAAAAAAGCTAATAAAGAGTGGTAAGGGAAAAATTAGCCGTGCCTTTTCAGATTTTTCTTTTTACTTTGTGCCAATATATGCCATTGATATTTTAATAATCTATATCTATAATATTTAAATATATAAATATTATCTAGCCACAAAATGGAGAGGACCGTCTGGAAAGAGACGTGTTGGCAGGCCGATACAACGCTGGGCCGAAGATTTAATCAAAGTTGCTGGCAAAAGTTGGGTAACTGAGGCTGCAAACAGAACGCTATGGACGGAGTTGGAGGAGGCCTTCACCCAAAGAGGGGTTCATATCAAGAAAAACTAGAAAAAACAAATTTATTTACTTACATATTATTTTATTTATTTTTTGCTTACAACTGAAATATATAATACTTAAGCTTTGATATGAATAAACGGCTTTATTATTATTATATAATATTTAAATGAAAGAGCGTTTGCAAGTTTTCGCCTTTTTTGTTTCATAATACGAGTACACACAACTTTTTGAACAGCGACTTCTGACAGAATTTATGAGGTGTATCTCTCAAACATCGTGTTTTGTTAAGTTTGATGCACTATTTTATACCCTTATAAATTGTCTGTCTTCCATATTCAACTTTTTTTATTTGATTTAATTTTGAGGTACATTCGCCATCAAATATATCGGAGCGGCCAGGGTACTCAAAAATATCTGAACATGCACTTTATCGCCCTGATAATAGAGGCGTTGTTCAGATATTTCTGACCACCTTGGCCGCTCCGATATATCTGATGGCGACTGTACATGAAATTTTTACTTCAGCATAACTATTTGCTTTATTATAGAAAATTATCTTCTATAGAAATACCACTGTCAGAGGTTAGATCAGTCTTCTAGTGCCCCTTGTATACAAAAAGAAACCGCAAATCGATGTACAGTTTAGCCGTTTGGTACACACATACTAGAGGTCAAAACAAAATTTTTCATCCGCAGTTCTTAAAAAAAATTCCCTTAGGAGGGGGGTGCTGATTCATCATTTTTTTTGTATGGAAAAAAAATTTTTTTTTCAAAAACCTATCGTGTGTGGTATCATATGAAAGGGCTATTAAGAGGCGGTTCTAATAATATACCACATCATTATATTTCAGCCATTTTTTTTAAATTAAAACAAAAATAATTTTCAAAACATACCAAGTTTGGGCTCCCCCAGATACGATATGGCTGGTTTTTTTTGGTACTTTATATCAAAAATGATACTAGATATTCTCATATCTAACCCCAAGAAAGCAATTTTGAAAATAATTTCATTAAGTATTTATTTTTTATTTTTCAATATTACAAAATAACGCAGTACAAAATGTACTGAAGTAGAGTTCTGCTATAGTCCTACTCTAGTACATTTTGTACTGCGTTACTTGATAATATTGAAAAATAAAAAAAAAAACTAAATGAAATTATTTTCAAAATTGCTTTCTTGGGGTTAGATATGAGCATATCTAGTATCGTTTTTGATATACAGTACCAAAAAAAAAACCAGCCATATCGTATCTGGGGGAGCCCAAACTTGGTATGTTTTGAAAACTATTTTTGTTTTAATTAAAAAAAAATGGCTGAAATATAATGATGTGGTATATTATTAGAACCGCCTCTATTAGCACTTTCATATGATACCACACACGATAGGTTTTTGAAAAAAAAAAAAATTTTTTTCCCATACAAAAAAATGATGAATCGGCACCCCCCTCCTAAGGGAATTTTTTTTTAAGAACTGCGGATGAAAAATTTTGTTTTGACCTGTAGTATGCGTGTACCAAATTGTTAAACTGTACATCGATTTGCGGTATTACTGTAAAATTAGACTCGTGCAGCGTGGACTATTCCTAACTACTCTGGCTAAAATCCAGTGAATAAATGTAGCTTCTTGGTAAGATGAAATTCTTAAAAGCAGGTATCTTAAAAGCATAAAACGGGCTGTAAAAATGAAAATACAATCGTGGCATTGTAGCAGATGTCGAGTGAAGAATGTCAAATTATGTTGTTCAAAAAGTTACGAAGTATGTTGAAATAAAAACGCGAAAACTTATATATGCTAACACATTCTAATATGATTGTATTTTTATTTGTTGTTGTTGTCCTAAGGCACCCCAGAGGTGCAGAGGGCCTTCACTAACTCGCGCCACGCCTTCCTATCCTCAGCGACCCTTCTAGCCTCCACCCAGCTCAGTCCCGCCGCTCGCAATTCACTCTCGACTGACCGACGCCAGTATTTTTATTTAAACTTTAAATAATAGTATGGTATCTACGGATAATTAAAAGAATACTGCTTCATAATTATCACTCCATTAAAAAATATACGAGAATGATAGCACACGGCTACTTTTTTCCCAACCACTTATTAATTACAAATTTCCATTTACCTTTATGAATAAATTTTCTACATAGTTTTAAAAGTGCCCTAAGATACTGTGTCGTGGCTTATGCCACAACAGCGACAACATATAGGTAGAAGTTGTATTCGGAACGGAAGGTGATGTTAATTAAACGCGATCGCAGACATATTATGAAAGGCCAAAACGAATACGAAGATCGAAACCCTAATGCTGCTGTTTTGTAAGGCGTTTCCTACTTGACAATAGTTGATGTCGGTATTGTTGGTCTTACTTAAGTCAGTTAAAATGTTATGCTCATGAGATTAGGGTGAATTATTTATAAATGAAGCATAAAATTAAAAAATCGTAGTATTTATTCCATTCAAAAAGAAACGATCTTTCATAATATGTATTCAAAATTATAGAAATTATGTTAGTTACTGCAAAATAGCATCAAAAAGTTGAGCGAAATCAAAAAAAAGTATACCGGACTCTTAACTAAGTATATGTATGTAGAGTTAGTTATTAATTTAGTTTAGTATTTGTACTGTAGTATGTACCTCTGTATATTTAATTATGTAAATAAATGTTTTTCTCAAAGGACAAAAAAAAGTATGTAGAGTTGTTCTTGCTCACGTCTCCTGAACCACCCTGTTTTGTATTCATGTCATGTATCACCAAATTAAGAGTCCGGTAACGATTTGAAAAGAATCGGTAATAAAATGACATTATGCACATGAATCGCATTTCAAAACAGATTTTTTTTTCATAAAATTGATGTAGCTAAACAGAGTAGGTTTAGCTATATAAATTTAAAAAAATATATATGAAAATGAAAAAAATACTGTTCCACTTATTCATCGGACGACTCGTTTTCCAACGTTTTTGAGTTATTTTGCATACTAGTATAACTTAATTTTAATCAATAATATCTAGAGAAGAAACAAAGTAATGTTCACCTCTCCAAGCAAAAATCGTGAAATAAGTGTTAGACTAGGGTGAATTATTATTAGGGTAAAATAAAAGCGTTTCACTTACACCTTTAAGAAAGAAACGTGCTTTAAAAATATATATATACAAACTAATGGAAGTATTGTTAGTTACTGCAAAATAGTATGAAAAAGTTGAGCGAAATAGAAAAAAAAATTACCGGACTCTTAAGGAATCGTCCATTTACTTATAATTTTGTGCCGTTCTCGCCGCCATATTACTTGTTATTTAAGTAAAACTAGGCCGTGATATCCTATCGTACGAGTAGACTATTGTAAGTATATGATATATGAAGGTGTAGGCACGTGGGCCTAATTATGTTTATGACTTTGCACTTTATGTGAAGAAGCCACTCTCCAGCTTTGTGACTCAGGCATATTATGGAGGCAATAAAAAATGTACAATTCATGTATTTGGGTGTGTTTTAGCAAGAACGAACAGCAATGTGTAAGTTCATTGCTTGGAATAGCTGGCAGTATGCTAAATGGATGGCAAATAAATAACACTGAAGCTGGAGCGGAAGGGGTTTTCAGTGAGTTGCCGGCTCGCCCAACCCACGAGTTAAAAATAACAACCAGTTTTTATTGTAGTCAACGCGCTTCTGCGCGAAAAGGACGGGGTTATGCAAAGTCGGCAGGCACTGGAGCAGGACGGTGAGCGTAACGGATTTGAGCATTGCAAGAGTGCAGTTTCATTTTGCAAACTGGGTTGTACTTCATGAAGGGATTTTAGCAAGAAGTGCGATTATTTGATAGTTTACTCAAGTTTTAGATTCCGATGTGCTTCAGAAGTTACCATGTGAACCCCACATTGAATTTTATGTTTCGTTTAACAAATAAGAATGTTTGTAGGTATGAGAATTGTAGAAACAGATACCTAGGCACAGATCCCTTTAGAATTGAGAGAGACAAGAATAGCCTGTTTTTCATTGAACTGTAAAAAAGAGACATTATAATCTAGTAGCATACCTAATTTAAAGACATTCCTATCAGATTATATTTTTATAGCAATAAGTTCATCTTGGAATCCGTTTGGCTGACGCAGCGTACCGGCGCAACCATGTCATGTCCTTTATCTAAATTAGCCGGCTTTTCTAATTAGAACAGAATGCGTTTGCTGTGCATCTAATAGTGCCGTAATGAGTACACGATAGTTGCCGATAATACAGTGAACGAGGTCAGCTCTGTTTATTAAACGAATAAACTAGATCAAGGTCAAGGTCATTTTTACAAATCAAAAACCGCGTCTTGGTGACAGCGAACGATGTGCAGAAATAGACACGTACGTAAGAAGTTCACCTCGCATTCTGACGCTATTTGTGGCTATGTCCCACTTCTCTCAGATGGGTCAAGGTCGACCTTGATACCGAGGTTACTAGAACACCGTCATGCACAGCACATCTCCTGTTTATTACGTGTCAAAGATCATCATATCATATACAAGAATTTTAGCAGATTATTAATATATCGCGTTCAAAATTCAACTAACCTCAAATCTTGGTTCTTTCTGGTTTGATTTATACCACCTAAGTCAAAAGATTGACTTTGCATTCAAAATCATAATGAAAATAAAGAACAGTAGTGCACATTTGCACTGAAAGGACGGGAAGAGGTGGGGATCACTCCTTATACCGACGAGTCGGTGAAACTTGGTCAAGGCTGGCAGCACCCCGCTTGCCGTCCCCCGCTGCGGTCCGAGCGGCAGCGAAGGCAGCCGAGCGCCGCCGACTGCCGGCCGCCCGCACGCACTCGATCGTACGCCCAGATAGCGGCAGCCGGATCGTTACACAACCAAGATAAATCATCACCCGCGATCATCTACCAAACTGTGTCAAGATCTCGCTGCTCTTCTATTCATAGTATGTAGAGTACGACGGAGACTGACTGGATTCCGATAAGACATTCGTACTAACACGAATGCAATATAACATAGGCCACAATTAGCCTTTTGTAAGGTTTCAGCGCATGCCTTGGCATGAGCTCCCCGCCACGGCCACGCACGCTTTACAACGCCAAGTGGATTATGTATACCTACTTAACTATATTTTACGCATTGAAACCGGTTTTCGCGGCACTCGGTTCTGACGCGTCCACACCAAAAATCTATCCAAGATGGCGGCTCTCGTTCAGCCATCGTAATAATGACAGGACAGGTAATGCCTAAAAAATAGAAAGGACCGGTGGTGTGCGAGGCCGCTCTGTCGAAACACCCGATTCGGGTCAAGGCAGCGCGCCGAAATACTCGACTGGCGCGCATTTTTTGTTATTTAACATCTGTCGTCTTGGCTAAGGACCGGTCGTCTTATACCGAAACACTACTTTTAATTAATATTATCAATCTTAAACACAGTAAGTAATGTAAGAATGTATAAAATGGATGCAGATTCTTGTAAGTATTTAGTTTAACAATATTCTTATTGAAATCAGATGTTTGCGCGTTTCTGATTCCTTTTAAGATGGGGCATGTAGTCATAATAATGGCGTGCCCTAGCTCAAGAGTAAAGTCCAGTTTTGCATAGCAAGTGGTAGGTTACGTAAAATGGCGTGCAGCCATCCATGTAACAATTTTAACAATTATTCGTCGCTCGCGCTGCGATGCGACCCGGCAGCCGGCATCCAGTCCATTGCTGAGGACTTGATAATACCTAACTAACGTAAAAAATCTAATTTTAATATTAAAAACAACTTTCATACATTTCCCATGTGAATGCGACAAATTAAAAATACCACAAAGCATTAAAATCTTTACAAGAATACATAGAAGTAGAGGCGGTATAGTGTTTTGAAGTACCTATATTTTTTTACAAGAAATGATATCCAATTAGTTTATGACCGACTCTATTAACCGGACATTTGTGTGTGACAGATAACATGCCAGCTAGGCTACTAGTTAGTGTGCGGATGGATGCGGATAGTAGTAACTAATAAATATTACCTGATTATTAAGACAACAAAAAGGAATAAGAAACAGTTTTCTTAAAGATTCGAATGCAGTGTGCGCTCGCGTCGCGTTTCATTTGGATGTAGTTAATCCTCTTAGCAGGCGATTACGTTACGTACTCTCTAGGATTTCGACAGGCACCATAGCAAATTCGAGTCGTAAGCCCGTGGATGTGTGTAAATGTGATACGTGTTCAGGTCACATTTGGGTAGAGTTGCGACAGGCCGACCGAGGTGTCTTGTGAAACAAGCGCTTGCGCAGCAGCGCGAGCGCACCCCACCGACACCGAACGGCGGCCGATTGTGTCGAAATGCACGATACATTCGCCGACGCGCGCCCGATCCACAACCCCGCCTGACTTGTCAAGTTTCCGTCCACGTCATGCCAAGTCTCATTATTGAGCTCTGGCTTCGCAACCCTAATAAATAATGTCGTCGATAAAACAGATTTAGTTAAAACAACACAGACAATTATTTAACCTAAATTGTAACCGTGGCCTCGCCTCGTTATTGAGCTATTTGATTGCAATTAGTGTACTCTTGTATACATATTTTGCCAAACATTTAATTGAGATTCGTTGAAAGGGAGATAATATAGGTAAATAAATAGCCTCTAATGAATGATCTATTACGAGAACGGGTTAATCTAAGTATACGAGTAAGTTCTTCATATTTAAGTGTATTTTCTTTGTCTGTCCTGTCGTGAAACGTGGGAGTTCTGAATGAAATTTGACTCAGGAGCATGACGATATTTTGTTCAGTGATCACGGACCCATGAAGGATCAGTTTTAGTTTAGCCTTACCAAAGCTTTACGATAACGGCTTTGGTAAGGTTTTGGGTCGCGTCGCGAGTCAACCGACCGACAGGCTCGAGCAGTGGCATGGCAAGCCGAAGCCGAAGCCGAGCCGGTGCCGGTGCGCTGTCTCGGTGGCATTGCACAAGGCTCAGCGCAGGTCGAGCAGGCGGTGCGGGGCTCTCGCAACCGCGCTATTCGGGTCACCCAACGATTTGTGTGAATTGTGTCATCTGATACATGCTTGCGTTACACTACGTTTGCGATTAACTTCAATTAAATTAATAACAAATCTGCTAATTTACAAGTTAGTTATAGAGAAGACCTCTTTCAGAAGATTTTATATTTGGCACAATTTACTTACTTCTTATAATAGTATTTATTGGTTAATTATTGAACCGAGAAAATCTACTTAATTGAAATTGCTATTTCCAATCGGTAAATTTCCGATTATTTTTTTGTCGCTTTTATTTAACTTCGTTTTAAGTAGGCATGTTGTAATAACAAATGGAATTAATCGTGAGTTTGTTTATTCGAGTAGTAAGTAGATGTTGCAAACATCGGCCGGCATCTGGCGAAACGCGGAATGGCGAATAGTTAGATTACTAACACAGAAACTCTGTGTGTGTGCACGCACAAATACCTACGTACGCATAGCCAGCCAGCAGCGCGCGCGCCGCATCGCGGCCCCGCCGCATGTAGGTCAGGGCGCTCTGCGGCCGCGCGCGTTTTAAATTTAGAACGAACGCGCGCGCAAGCAAACCCCGCCCAACAACATTAACTATTTCATCTTTTCACCAGTAATGATTGCCCTTTAGACTAACTTCAACTACTAGAAATAAATTAATATTTAATAACCCTTGACCTATACCGACCTGCAAGGTTACCTACATACCCCGTGCCGTTTAAAAAAGCTCAACGTTTTAATTAGCTTATGTCTCACGTAATCACTGTAAGACAGTATCTGATAATTCTTTGCAAACGAGATTGTCAGTATAACAATACCCTTTAACATAACCTTCTGACTCCAGAATACCCTGGTCAGTCCAGCTCATATGCCACTGCTTCTGCTACAATCCCAAAAAGTTTCGTTAATATCAAAAAAACGTTACAACAAAGTAACACACATTCAATTCAAAGTCAAAAAGTCATCAAAATGCACAGACGTGAGACGTGCCAGTAGCCGCCTGACAATTCTGTCGTGTCCAATGTTGTGTGTAAGAACTTCGCTTCGCTGCGCTCGCTCGTATGATAATAATTAGCAGATCCTTATTCATTCTTACAAGATTTTATTCATTCTGCTATGAAAGTGAGTCGGAAATACGGGGTGTTTCCGGTATAGGAGCAATAAATTAAAACGTAGATTCAACTCTTCAAAATAGGCGTTTGTTCAGCAACTATTAAAAATAACTTATGGTTTGATTTTTAGTAGGTAGGTACACTTTATTTATTAAGTTTATTCGATAAATACATTCCGTGTATTCCGAAATTGATTGTTTGTAAGGTGAAACTGTGACAACATTGACCATAAATGTCAGTTCGACGGATTTTATCGTACACGGAAAAAATGGAGTGTTAGCAAAGTACCAATTTGGCTCGGTTAAGATATTTTTGGTTGCATACAACCAAGACATATTTAAAACACGGAATAAAGCTTTGTTAATGACAAACAAGCAATTATTGCTAAATATTCTTGGTTATTTTTACCAATCCCTCATTTAAATCCAAATAAGTGTCCTAGTAAATATAACCCTTACTTGATTCTCTTATTTATTTTTAACTAATTTAATGGTATAGTTTCACATACGTACGTTAGCCAAGTTGACTTCTTTGATTTTAGCAACGAACTTTGCAGGCTCCATGCGCAGGAGTCACTCGGTTGTAAATAGCAAAAACTTATTTATTTCTAGCTGTTTCGTTTTCTCAGTGTATACCTACATTGAAAATACTATTTATTTTGTATGAAAAATAGACCATTTAAAAATTAAATACTATTTATTTCAAGTTGTTGAGCAAAAGTTTTTTGAGGTGTAGAATCTACGTTTTAACTTACATATTGCTTATACTATTACCTGTAATAAACGCCCGGTATAGGCCCTAGAGAGGTAGGACCTAAAAATGAGTTTATTTATTAGTAAATACTTATATATTTCTAGTAGGTACCTAGTTAAAGTTCTCCAAAAGGGCAATGAGTTTCATAGTGTAGCCTATATGTACTTACTATGTAGTATTGTTGTTGTATAGGCAACTCTAGCCTAATTGACCGCGCGTTCAGAGTATACTGATGAGTGATGACACTGATGATGACGTTGAAGATACGTAAGTGCCGGCAATAGTGCCGGTGGCAGATCTCAGTCGCATACAGCGGCTCTCTATGATTTGAACCTACGTTCCTTCTTAAAGGCTTTGAGAACGCAACACGACACGTTTTAGGATCTACGTAGTCTACGTACTAATAAAGTGAACATTTTAAAAATCTATTGAAATGGTTCAAACATATCACATAGGTAGAGAGAGAAAGATATCACTATATCAGGCTTTACCAATTAAAAGTTTTACGAATTTTTATAGTACGAAATTTTAAAAACAATATTGCCATTCCATTTCTAACGTTTTACTGTAAAATAAATTGTATAGGAACCATATACATTTAACGCAACATTTCACTATAATAATTTTAAACAAAAAAAAGGACCGACTTCACTTAGGATCCGCTATTCCAAGAAGAAGTGGCCGAGTTGCTCTAAAAACAGTGAAATCACTATAGGCGTGCCGTGCCTATAATAGTTGAAGAGTTCCCTCGATTTCTCCAGAATCCATCATCAGATCTGGACCTGGTGACAGACAATGGGACCAACTGTGAAGTATACTCTTTCAAACAAAAAAGCATTTTCCAAATCGGTCCAGCCGTCTTCGAATAATCGATGAACATACATAAGAAAAATCAAAAAAAAAACAAAGATCCCGACGAACTGATAAACTCCTCCTTCGAAATCTTGAAGTTGGATGAAAATAGCTTTGACATAATTTTTTCCATACTTTTAACAGGGCGACTAATGATCGTGACGTCACTTTTGCACGTCATTTTGTTAGGTGGGCAATTTTACTTTAACTTGTACTTTAAAGCATGACTTGTGTTTCAATAACGTCTAACCGTCACATTCCTGACAAAATGTATGAACGGATTTGACATTGACCGTCAGTTTTGTGATGATTGCTAACCGGCCGTTAATGGTACACAGTTATAAGTGGAAATGCCCGGAGTGTTATGTATGACTGTTATGAGAAAAAAATGAAAATCTCAGACTACCTATAAGTCTCACTTCTGACTTAAGTGTTGCTTTAACGTAATCGGCCCTATATAGACATTTGATCTTCACGACGAAACGAATCGATTGATACCATCATACCTACATGAAAAATATTCATCATGCCTATTGGCCCTTGAGGGTAACTTGTCCTATTGCGATTAACTTGATACATGATTTTCGCATTGACTTTGAGTGTTTTTGTTTTCTATTAGGTGGTCTTTACGTGATGGTTCAAGTGGGACAAATAACTCAACCTCATTGCTCCTCTACATGATGGGCCATCACAGGGACGCAGCTATGCGTTAGAGGGAGCTAACGATATTGCGATCTCGTTCCGTCGTATAGCTGGTGGCCCATCATGTAGAGCCGGCCTCATATGCCTGCTCCACACATTCGGCCAACGTAGACTAATTTCAGGGACGCAACTATACGACGGCACGACATAACAACATTGCTTGCTCCCTCTAATAGGTTCATATAGCCTTGTCGCTTAGATTGGCCTACGTTGCCCCAATGTTTGGATTCGGAATACGGTTCATTAAAAAACATACAGTTAACCAAAGTACAACAATTTTCTATTCATTTAGTCGATTATAATATAGGATTATTTTACGAAAATTGTAGGTACTTACGTTATTAAATGGTTGGTAATACTTTGGGCCAAGGCTACTAAACATAGCTATCTACATCAAAAATGGCTTGAAATGTCTTGTTTGTTGTATAGGTATATACATTCCTAAAATCTGCATATGTATAGTATACACATACTTAGAATGTAGAGTATAGGTACCTACACTTAGAATGTCAAGGTTACTACTACTTTTAGAATCTCTCTACCTTTATCTTAAACTACCCTCTTCACTGGTATTATATCCGTAATACTGTATGTAGGAAGAGTAAAATAACGACATTTTATATTAAAACATTATTTACGAGTAAGGTAATCGGCCAGGCTACCTCTCCTCTAGTCCTTATTAAGTTTTTGTCAAAAATGACATTTTTTCGCAAACTTTTAACGCCGACTCTACTTTTCTTGAAAAAAATTGTACAAGGTAAAATAATTATTTATTAGTAATCTCTCTAGATTAAACTTGAAATTTTTATTATTAAACATTTCGTTTGTAAGTACCGACTTGTATGTCTTTCCCGACCACGGAACAATGGTGTTCCGGACCTTTGGGAGGCGTATGCGGAGCCGAAGTCAACGCGCAGGGGCCCTTTCGACAATTTAATGAAAAGTGAGGGGTACACTAAGTACTGACTTATTATGGTTTTTTTATCTCCTTTTTGACATGTTATTTAAAGTCAAATACGAGGTCAAGAAAATAAGATCAATAAAAAGCGTTTCGGGGAATTATTTCCCAGCAGGCTGGAAATCGTTTTAACACCTGCATGTGGTCCTAAAGTCATGTCATCCGAGTTTGCACAGTTCCAGGAGGTGTGCATAACTTTTGGCAGCAAAGTAACTACCTACTAAATGTTTGGTCTTTTTTCAGTTGTTTGCTTGTAGCTCAAACACGATAGGTCTGTCGGAAAAAGTCACTCCATTCAATATGTTAAGGAGGGTTAAATTCGGCTGCATTTGTTGGGGGTAGAGAGACCAAATTGAAAGTCGGCTTGATGAGGAATTTTGAGAATATCTCGTGGCGGATTTTGTCCAAGGAGGTCTCATTGGGCTTGGGTGAACATAGGGCTGCCAGGAATTGCCGACATGCTGAAATGAGGTCCTCAGGATCAACAAAGGAGCAAAATTTTCCCAAAAATAATGCACATCTGGGATTCGGAAAACTCGGTTGACACGAATTTAGGACCAAATGAAGGTAGGTATTAAAACAATTTCCAGCTTGCTGGGAATTCATTTTTCGAAAAAGTCAAATTTTATTGGCCTATACTGACTGTGTATGTTTTGATTTTATTATATACCTATTACTGTAATTTCATATTGTATATATTCAAGAAATTTCTTAAAGCAAATAAATATTTTTAATGTGATGTTGATTTGAGACACGATTGCAATAACACGAAATTAACCCACGATCCAATCTAAGCACCTTTAAATTGTTGGGCTCATTACCTTACTTACTACCTACGTACCTAAGTACTTGACTATTACTACTATTGAATGAATCTACCATTCGATGTCTCCCTTATTATTTATTTGTTAATTTTGTATTAATTAGAGTAACTAGACGACAAGCCAACTATTTAGGCTAAAGTAAAAGTACCCACGTAGACGTAGGTAGGTACTTAAACAATTAACAATCATTATCGATAAGTAACTTTAAATATATATAGACTCAACTCCCCTGTATGAAGTGCACTGAAACCATACCCTTATTCCTATAAAAGTTAACGCAGGGAGATCCAGTTGTAATGTAAATTACCAACCAGTTAAGCGTAAATGGGTGAAGGTCAAACAGGATGCTGATGCTACGCTCTGCGTGTCTAGCTGTAGCGGGCGACTGACGCTGACACGCCGCGGTCTGCGATGTCTGACTAATGAACTTTTATTATGGGACCCAGAATCATTATAATAATTTAATTGAGTTACTGATTCATATCGGATACTTAACATATTCCCGAAGTAGGTATTCGGGAAAAGTGTCGGAAAGCAAAATGCACCTTAAACTGAATACCTACCCATTAAAGGTTAGTAAGTTGGTAGGTATTCGACTCTTGCTGGGAAGGTATAGGTAGTTAGTAGACGTAGCAGTTGTAGTAGTTTCCTACCTGTTTACATGGTAAGTACCAATTTTAGACATCAAAGGCCTGATTCTGTCAGTGATAAGGATATGCAATAAACGTCCTAAAGCCTAAAGTTGAAGAAGCCAGAACATTGACGATAGCTACCTGTGTTCTTCTCTTCATTAATTTGATGTTATTTAAGCCTTAATCCTAGGACTTCACTGAGTGGAGTAATCTGAAAGCTCCTGCTTTGGGTTTATTAGATTTCGCAGATTTGAATAGGTACCTAGCTAGTTTATTACCTACATACGAATACAGAATCGCAACGGAAACGCAAGTATTGTCTGAATACGCTGCAGCCCTATACTATACACGCTATAGGTACCTACCTATGTACGAATAGGTTACTACAAGCGATTGCGTCCGGGTTTTGTGAAGCTTCGGTCTACCAACCGCGTTTGCCTCGGTTTACATGACATCTTTAGTCTTATACGAAATATGGGCAGGGGAAAGCATGATGTTAATACTACTGATATAATATATAATCACTCACCTTCAAGTTTCATGCCGACATCCAGACACTTCTGAAATCGGCAGAACGGGCAACGTTTCCTCTGTGTTTTGTCTATATGACATGCACGTTCTGCGACGCATGTGTACACCTTCTTATTTTGTACGGTCCGCTTGAAAAATCCTTTACATGACTCGCATGTGAGCAGCCCGTAGTGGTATCCACTGACTTTGTCTCCGCACACGGGGCACAGCTCTTCTATGACATCCTTGGTGTCCGTCTGGTCACACACCGCGCCGGTTGCCGGCAGGTAGGCTCCGGCCTCGCCGCCGGCGCCTGTGGGAAACAGATATGAGGGATCCAAATTTGCGTAGCCAAAAGACTGCTGCTCCGGCCCGCACTGGTAGGCGGCGCCTTGCGGCACATACTGTTGGGAAGTTCCCGAGGGCCCGCCGCCCGAACCCGAGCCTTCCGGTCCCGGGCTCAGATCGAACGGGGACATGTTGAGGGACATGAGGCCTGTCTGCTGGTCCATCGTCATACTCGGCCGCACGTGGCGGCTGCTTATTGCAAATCCTACAGGCGTTCAACCGCAACAACGTTTACACAGTCACCGAGTTCACTAGCGGTCTAGCCGCAACACTATCTGCCGTTTGCGGGCTGCACCTGTTCGAGCACTATAGAAAGAGGCACGTTAATCCAGCACATGTTGTCCTACGCGGGTATGGTCGAAAGTCCTATCGGCGCCGGGCGCCGGTATAAGTTGTAACCGTTCGTAAGTTTGAAGGCGCGCGCTCAATTACGATCGTCGCAAGTGTAAGTACAGACAGCGACACGCGTACCAATCCATGGACGTCTCGCGATCGACTGGCAGCCGGCGACAACGTCGCGCGTGCCGGCGCCTCCCGCATGCGCGCCCCGCCGCCACCCGCGAGCCCCCGCCCGCTCGCACAATGGAAAACGATTAGGAGCCCATGTAATAAGTGAAAGTGAGTCGGTGACCCACTTTCCCGCGATCCAGGTCTATGTTAGTGCGCGTTCGCGCGGTTGCGCCACCGGGCGGGCGGGGAGGGGCGCGGGGAGCGGCCCACTGACCCAGTTGCGCGCGGTGCCGCAGCAGGGCAGGGTTGCTGCGAGCGAGCTTGTGTTTATGTTCGCATCGTAATTGCTCTCGCTTGCAGCATGACTGCTGAAAAGCATCATCTCTAACTGCCCTAAGTTTACTTGCCGTACATGCCTAGGGAACGTACCCAAACTACGTGACCCGTTTAGGGGGGGAAGGGGGGTCGTCAAAATACTACTCTAGGTCACAGGGGGAGGGGGGGGGGGGAGTCTTAGGTTCTGTCACGTAGTCAATAATTATGCTAAAATCTCGCGCTTCTAATTATAGGTTTCCACGCACTTTTGGCGTCACGCGGTCAGTGACGTGTTAATAAAAGGCAATAAGTAGGTATGCAAAAATATTTTTTTTGCTTTCTATCTCCAAAACATCACTCTAAACCATATGTGTGAGTTTTACTACGTGACAACTAGGGGGGAGGGGGGATCTTGGCAATTACTACGGATGGTCACCGAGGGGGGAGGGGGGTCAAAAACTGAAAAAAATGGGTCACGTAGTTTGGGTACGTTCCCTAAGCTTAGAGGTTTAGATTAATATGAAATATGAATGAATACTCTGCTTTTGTATACAGTTACACACTCAAGTAAGAAGCGAAGAAATATATAGTAACGTATTGTAATATTTATAATGTAAAATATAATCTTGCTTTAAAAGCCTAGTCAGTCTGGACGACCCTTTGGGTCGCTTTTGACCTCACAGAAAATCACATGTGAATTGCAATAGATTGCGGCATTCGATCTATCGATCGATTTAGATGCACCTATCAAGACGGCGACGTACGTACCTATAGAAGTTGCATACGATTATTGCGTCGAAATTACTCCAAATACACCTAGTAGAGCAGGCTCTCCCGTACAACGTCGTATGAATAATTATTAGACCGCGGTTTGACTTGTGATCCTTGTAGTACTACTCCTGGGCTTCAAGAAAGTCCATGTTGCCAGGCTGGAAAGTGGTGCCGTTTCCCCCACCACCCCCCTGAACATCCCCACCCCACATTTTCAAAAACCACTCAAAAACCTATCGTGTGTGGTATCATATGAAAGGGCTAATAGAGGCGGTTCTAAAAATATACCACATCATTACATTTCAACCATTTTTTTTAAATTAAAACAAAAATAATTTTCAAAACATACCAAGTTTGGGCTCTTCCAGATACGATATGGCTGATTATTTTTTTGTACAATATATCACAAATGATACTTGATACCCTCATATCTAACGCCAAGAAAGCAATTTTGAAAATAACTTCATTTAGTATATTTTTTAATTTTTCAAAATTATCAAGTAACGCAGTACAAAATGTACTGGAGTAGAACTCTAGTAGAACTCTACTTCAGTACATTTTGTACTGCGTTATTTTGTAATATTGAAAAATAAAAAATAAATACCTAATGAAATTATTTTCAAAATTGCTTTCTTGGGGTTAGATATGAGGGTACCAAGTATCATTTGTGATATATTGCACACAAAAAATCTGCCATATCGTATCTGGAGGAGCCCGCAAACTTGGTATGTTTTGAAAATTATTTTTGTTTTATTTAAAAAAAAATGGCTGAAATGTAATGATGTGATACATTTTTAGAACCGCCTCTATTAGCCCTTTCATATGATACCACACACGATAGGTTTTTGAGTGGTTTTTGAAAATGTGGGGTTGGGATGTTCAGGGGGGTGGTGGGGGAAACGGCACCACTTTCCAGCCTGGCAACATGGACTTTCTTGAAGCCCAGGAGTAGTGCTACAAGGATCACAAGTCAAACTGCGGTCTAATAATTATTCATACGACGTTGTACGGGAGAGCCTGCTCTATAGTAGATCATTGGAATTGAAACATAACATAACAACTGTGTTTTTACAATACAGAATACCTATCCTATGATACGTACTAGGTACGGTTATTTTTGACAAAAATTTCACTTCATATCCTGAATAGGTAATTTATTCATGTAATGTATCCACTTTAAAATAATCTTGAAAGTATGTATCTTTAAAAAGTAGTTCATTTCTTTACATATACACTTGACCTCGTCAGTCTTATATCAAAGTGCATACCTACTTGCTTTCCTACAGCTATTAAGTTACTAGTTCCAGACCATAAATTAAACTAGAGGCCGCAAGCACCCTCAGTCAATGTACATAACAGTAAGTATAAAAACTAAGAGTCATTTTTTGCACAAACTACGTATATGGCACATGATGACATGACATGACACCACGAGAGCAAATTATGAATGGGAACTATGTATGTAATACAGACTGGCTGGAAATTATCGGGAATTTCCAAATACGAACACCTTCCCTTAATGAGGTAATAATATTAGGCCTTTTCATCTATGTCTATGTCAGATGTTTTAAACAGCATCCTGGTAACGATACTTGCGTTTGTATATGTATAGTGCCCGATCATTAAAAGCGTATTTATTGTAATCATGACTAAAAATAAATTATTGTATCAGGAATAAATTAAATACGAGACCACCTAACGCGGTTTCTCCGCCGATGTCGGATCATCAGAAGTCGCCGGGTATTCATTGCAGGACGTCTGACCCATTTGTTGGTTTTAACAGATAACATAGGGTCGTTTCTTTCGACTTTCTCCAGACGTCATAAAACCGTAGTGAATAAAGAAGGAACGAAACTTTAGGACCAGTCCCGTTATGCATCTTTTTCGAGGAAGACACTGGTCAAAATGAAATATACAATAAAGGCATTGCATCTCCACACGTGCAGAACACGAAACTATACCTGAGGTTTTAGTGGGTCTGTCAGGTCTCTGGCAAGTTTGCCATTATACAATTGATAGTAGAGTGATACTAAGCGCATTCGGTCCTAGTACCATGGTCTGTCTAACCACCATGTCAGCCGGAGTGTATACATGTACTATAAATATAACACATGATATGACTATTTTTCATAACTGCATTAAAAAATGTCACCTTCGAGATGAAGTCGCCATTCAATTTTTAAAATGAAATATATTACTATCTAAGATCTTGACCCGGTTCGAGCTAAAATTTAGTCAACGGGTCATGAACGAACGAAGTGACTGTCTATGATAGCCTTGTAAACAGTCTCAGACATGTTATTTTCCAAAGCTCTGAATTACTGCCGAATCCGAATTACAGGCCGCTTACGAGTAAAGTGAAGAAGAAAACCGCATTCTTACTTATGGCGGTTATGGATAATGACTCAATAAGTTTCGATTTCATAACCGTGACTTGAATATGTAATGAAAAAGCGACAGTGGAAGCAAGCAACATGCGCAAAGTATGTCATTTTCGCTATCACCCAGACGCCATGGCCTCCATCGAAAGCAAGAGTACTCGGAGCCGCACGCGCAGCTTTCTTTGCACGGCTGCGACGTCACACTTTCGCCACGCCCGGTGACGCGCGTTGATGTAATGGATCGTAATAGAGCAGTAATAGGTGTGCCCACTCATGCGAGCAGATTATGCTCGCGCTAAGCACACCAACTTGCCATTAAACAAACAACTAACTGGGGAGGTAGTTGGTACTATTTAGGGTTTGACAAAATTAAATGTATACAATGCGTTTGTACACGTATGTCGGAGCCGTTAACCACATATAAGCATTTTATCGACAAATCAGCTCCCAAAACATTTTTTTTTCAACCATTTTTAAAAAGATAGATTGTGTTTGCAACAAATTTTAATCAAGAAAGAGTGTAAGCGCCTTAACAATCATTCAGTTTTTTTTATTATGAGACTGACCAGCGATTTATCCTAAATTCACCTGATATGATGGAAGGTGAAGACAGAGCTCAAGATGGAGCTCACCGGTTCAGTAATAGTCTATTCACTCTTGCTTTAAAGAGACCGAGAGATCGTATTTGTCAGGAAATACAGATAACGGCAGCATATTCCATTCCTCGGCAGCCCGCACCCCGCACCAAAAAAGACAAAGCAAATCGTTTCGTGAGGACAAAGGGAATGCTAACTACGAACGGGTGCATTCGCTCTCCGAGCCTTGTAGTCCGATGATGGAAAGGGGAAGGTGGAATTAGGTCATGAAGTCCTTGTGCGCACCCCCCAAAATGTAACCGATAGAACACCGATAGACAAGCGACTCGACGGCGATGCTTCTGGGGGGTGATTTTTGAGAATCGAGCACTCGAAAGTGACAATTGAAACTCTGAATAAAACGATGAAATTATGTTTTAAAAATAACACTGATAGAAATTTAAAATCATGATTATTTAAACTATTAACTCCATGCGAAAAAATTGGCAACAAACTTTTGTTTGCGATTATTTTCCTGCATGAATTTTTTAAATTCGAGCGTCCGGCTGTCAATAATCGGCCCCCTGGCTCTGCAATTTTGACTTGACAGTTGGGTCATCTCCGAAAAGCCTGAGCTCGGTGCTCTATCGCGTCCAGGTGAGGGCCGTCAGCTGCTACTTGGCGGAACCGTCCCATAGGTGGCAACAGTATTCCATGCACGAACGAATTTGAGTTTTGCATAGAGAGAAGCTGATTCGGCGTGAAAAAGTCCTAGCAAGTAATTCTTATTTGTTCAAATCACCACATGCAGATGATCTTGTGCTAAATTATTGACGGAAGCCCTTGCAACTCATCCAGAAGCGGCTTGATAAATTGAGAGGGGTTTGCTGTTTTTTCAGGACCCCGAGCGTGATCTTTTGATATGATCACCACATGACGCAGGTTGTGCTGAAATATTAAGCTAATTAAGCTGACTTCATTTTATGCTGGGTTCAAAAGTGTAATTATTGACTTTTAAAATAAATAAAAAGTTAAAGCGAAAAAAAAAGGATTCCGATAAGAATTCTATTAGATCAGCTTTTTCTAAGGCATATCTTTTTTTGCTTTATTGAGATACGTCATGCTGAGAAAAGGCTATGTTCTAAGATAAACACATTTATTTTATCTAATCTCATAATAATTGGCTAGAGAGATCACCCCGCCCTCTATAAACTGCTAATTATTTTTAGCCAAATCCGATTCTTTAAACTTGTAATCGGATTTCTATTAGGTAGTCATCGATGTGACGTGATTTCCATTATTCTATTGTAGTTAATGAAGCTTTTAAAAATAATCTTGCCTTATTAAATTTAATCCTTGTTTGTTTTTTTTTCAGCAACGAAATTGATGAATGCAGGTTCTATTGATATTTTTTATCAATTATAAAACTAACTACCCGACGTTGCAGGTTCATGGCTCAAGAAATTCCGTTTATAAAAGAGGGTGCCAGTTGGCAACCAAAATCCGCAAAATGACGATTAGATTTACCGAAGTAGACTCGAACTCAGGTTGGTCTTAAATATACGGTTAGTGTCCATGCTTAGGTAGTACCTTACATTACGTACACACAACGCCTCACTAAATAGGTATACACTTTTGAACGTTATTACAGCGGAATAAGGTTCAAAAGTGTATACCTAGTGAGGCGTTGACTGTACGACCAGTGGATGGATTTCTCAGCCTAGAGGTTCGGGCGTCCGCCGCAAATGCAGACTATTTTTAATGGCTCCTCTACATGATGGCCCATCATAGGGACGCAGCTATGCGTTAGAGGGAGCTAATAACGATATTGCGAACTCGTTACGTCGTATAGCTGCGTCCCTATGATGGCCCATCGTCTAGAGGCAGCCTTAGAGGTATCCAAAGGTGACCAACATGGCGAAAGTACTTATTAACTGTTGATACATACATATGTGGTCATTTTAACACGTCTTACAGCTTGTTGGTTATTGGAACGACAACGGCTAGGTAATCATTCAGTGTATTTGCATCTGTGTAAAGCTCAGGGGCAGGGGCAGGGGCAGCGGCGGCGGCGGGCGGCCTAGCCCTCTCGCCGAGGCGATCCGAGGGTGTTTTTGGATTTCGGGCCAAGTGCAGTAGGCAACTGGGTCAGTGGGATTCCCTCGCTTCCGTCATAGATACTCGGGTCAAGGTTTTTTATCCACAGTGTAATCTTATACCAAGACTTAATGCTCTATATCTTTAACAACTACAAAAAAGGGATTAATATTAATTCAATCCCATCTTAGTCACCGTCTTTCAATTTTTTATGGTTCGAAAGTTACAGGGGACGGGGGACAAACAATTTTTTTCACTTCCCATGCTGAAAAAGTGTGTCCTATTAGGCATATGAAGGCGGACTAAAGTAGTAAGTTGAGGCTCTAGAGCCAATATGTTTACAACGTGTCCCAAATTTCAACGATAATCTGGCACCAGAAGATGGTCCTGCTCATCCACCAAATCAGGAATTCATTACTCAAAACATGAGGTGTTTTTAGTTCCTCCTTCAATATCATTAAAAAAGATAAAACCTTTTGGAAGCGATCTAAAGCTAACTATACCGTCGCGACGTCTGTGGTCCGTGTTTTCTTCTTCGTTCGGCAAAATAACCACCTCATGGTAATATGGCTTACTGTAGACCCGCGTCAAACAATCTACTTGTACTATTATACCTTCGAAGCGATTATTTCTGACAATGTTCACTTATAAGTAGGTCAAGCAACGAAAAGGTAAAGAGGGAAATGATTAGAACATGATTAACATAGGATATTCATTTCAGCAATTTTACAACAAAACTAAGCGGCATACAAAATACACCTTATATTTAAATTTTATTAAGATACGTCGTATTGTTTTGTTTTCGTCATCACAGAATTTAACTTTACCCTTGATACGAGTACGTATAATATAAATTGATTCAATTTTACCATATATACTGCCTGCAAAATTAATGGAATAACCCTAGCCCGAGAGTAACCAATACAAGCAATCCATCACCATCATCCTAGTGTCTGTCCAGGTTTTCTGCCTCATATAAGTCTGGGATCCGTTCGTAATGTAGCGTATACACTATTTAGGCACTACCATCTGAATTTCCATCCGAATAGGGAAAGTAAAACTAAGCTTTATTGAAATTAGGTCTGGTTTTCTCACCATGTTTTCCTTCACCAAAAAGAAATTTCTAACTCATCCGACTCTTCCGAGGAACGCAGTGGTCCGAGCCGGAGTTCGAACTTCGGATTGAAATTAACACTCCTTACTGGACCGTAAGCCAGGATCTAATTTCATGATCAATCGCGTCCCAGGCGATAACCTTGAGAATGGGTAAGGGCGATGTATAATTTGTGAATGTCAGCTGCGGCTCCGTTGGTGAGTTGAGGAACGGCAGCTATTTAATCACTTTTAAAAAAACGGGACGCAATGGCCAACGAAATTTGGTCCTGGCTCACGGTCTATACTGTTAGGCCACCGACGCTACTCGAGCGAGGGTAACCAATACCTGTTATTAATTAAGATTTTACGTTTTTTTCCTACACGCAAGCCAATAAATTGCAACTGTATTGCTTAATACAATCTTGACCCTTGGTATTTTTGTGCAGAAAGTCACATGGCATACTGGTCGTGACTTTGTGAATATTACGAAATGTACGTTTACTTATAATTGTGCCCAATATTTATAAGGACAACAATGTAGCATGCGGATAAAATTATATAGAAAGCTTACTTCGAATTTGGCGGGCTGTGTGATGCACTCTACATGCAGTCACCATCAGATATATCGGAGCGGCCAATGTGGTTACAAATATCTGAACAAAGCCTCTATTGTCAAGGCGATAAAGTGCATGTTCATATATTTTTGAGTACCGTGGCCGCTCCCATATATTTGATGGCGAATGCATGTAGAGTAGAGTCGACGTTATAGATATGTTTAAGTTTACACTTTTGCACCTTATTACAAAGGTGTAAGGTTAAAAAATGTAAACATATCTTTGACGTCGACTGTACACAGCGGCACGGGGCAACGGCCATTGTTACAATCTTGCGACGTCCAGCGCCATTGGCTCAGACGCTTTAACGATGTTTCACGGTGTACCGTTCCGTGTCTTACGCTTTCTATGCAAAGTGTCGGAAGTCTCGTGTAGGACACGGAACGGAACACCCTGAACCATCCTTTAAAGTAACTATTATACCCTTTTTGACAAAAAACGACTTCACCGACAAATATATTTTTTTAGCATTTATTTCATGTACGGGTACGGGGTGCCTCCTTTAAACATATTTTTTTACCTATTTAACTCCGAAACTAAGTAGCGGCGCATAAATTACATCTTTCATCGAAATTTCTTGAATAAAAAATATTTTTAAGATTATTATCACTGCATGCGGCTGTACTCACTTGTGTTTAGTCATTACGCGCGACATGTTTCGGAGAGCTTAGGTCTCCATTCTCAAGCACTAAGATATATCAACGTCATATCATTAGATAGGTTTTCTAAAATAACTTTTAGGTTCCTAAAACGGTTTTAACTTAATTAGGTACATAGTTTCAGAAATAATCGCTTCGAGAATGTTACATCGAGTCAGTGTTGTAATTGTAACCGTTTGTTTTTCAAAACCGTTTAAAGCAAAACTTGTTGCAAATTTTCTCACACTAGTGCTTTTTACTTTTCCAGGCTATCACGAGGCTGTAGAATCCAACATGACTTGCTAGTTCCCAACGACATCTAAAAACGCTGTCTTGGTACCTGAATTTCAAACAAATAATTGCATAGATTTTAGACACAGTACAGTAAACATTAGTTATGAAATAATTGTCCTTTATATTAAATCAGGTTAAATAATATTATATTTCGATGCTAGTGCGGAACTCCTGGAATAATGACATTCTTTCCGACCTCGTATCGAAATGTACTATTTTCTGCAATTTTACTACAAAACTAAGTAGTGGAATAAAAAACACACCTTATTTTAAAGTTTTATTAAGATACGTCGCATACTTTCCGGCTAAAACGGCTGTGACATACGGACGGACGACGGACAGACGGAACGGACATGACAAAACTATAAGGGTTCGGTTTTTGCTATTTGGCTACGGAACACTAAAAAGAAAACTTAACTGGTCATGTATATGAAAGCCGTCAGACTTAATCCATAATTTGTTGTTTGTTTTTATCGACTTGGCGGGGGCACTGCCGTGCCCCCAGATTTAAATTGAGCAGCTTCTCACCGTGGATTACAATTAGCAATCACTGCAATAAGCATATATCAGTGTATGGACTCAAAGGAATAATAGGAACCTGTCATGTGGGGACACTAACGAGTGAGTTAACTATGCGACACTACACAATCAATGACAACGTGGTTGAAGTTTCGACTGGACTGGTGTTTACCTCTATTATATATATACCAATACACAATCTAGGTGTGTGTACATAGGCACATACCATACATGTACACATGAATTATCATTTATCATAGAAATGATGATCCGTCTGAGTCATATTAATTGTAATAGTAGTAGTAATTAGGTTATTCGCGGTTTATTATTTACTGAACAAGTGAAGGTAGAGCGAAAAAAATTCACCCCCGAATTCAAGTGTACCCTAAAAATAATATACTTTCAGTTTTGTTGTAGCACTTCGGCGTGTGGGTTCCCCGTTACAGTCTTTCAAAAGTAGGTGTGTAGGTGCAGTCAGCATCAATAGTATCTTCCTACACGAAGGCCGCAAAAATATGCGACACGCTCCTATGGCTCTACAAATAAGAGCGTTTCACATATTTTTGCGGCCTTCGTGTAGGAAGATACTATTAATGCTGACTGTACTTACCTATTTAATAATCGTGAATCGAAATTCTATGAGCCCACATTCTAATTTTTCAATCCTGAATAACGTTGACATGAAGCTGCCCAGAGGCTTTGTTCTCATGCAGAATTTTAAATGAAGCTTCAGCAGTGTTTTCTCTTCTGAAATAGGTCACAGTTGCGTAGCTGCGTTTCACAATGCAATATCTCTAAACTGTTGTCGTTCCAACTTGGATATGTATAGGATATCCCCCTACATTTGGGGAAGGTCGGTATCGGTATGTACTGTACACGAATGTACATTAATAAATACGTACAGATGTCAACAAAGTTGTTGTTTTTCCTCGTAAATTAAAAAAAGTTGTGTTACCCATATAATCCATATTGGAAATAGTAGGCAATGAAAAACACGCATTTGCATATTTGCATATTGCACTTTAAAAATTTGGGATTTACCATAATAGCCCAATCATATTAGACTTTTTTGAAGTATTAATTCTCACCTCTTCTATACTCAATCCCAGGGGGTGTGCATTATTTTTGGGAAATTTTTGCTCCTGTGTTGGTTGAGAACCTCGTTTCAGCAAACTATGTCAACTATTTCTGGCAGCTGCCAATGAAATCTCTTTGGACAAAATCCACCTCGAGAAATTATCAAAATTCCTCATTCTCTCTCTCTCTCTCATCTGGCCTCTCTACCCCCCACAAAAGCAGCCGAATTTAACAATCATCAACAATTAATGGATTGACTTTTTCCGACAGGCCTACAAGCAAATAACTGAAAAAAGTGCAAATATTTCGCAGTTATTTTGCTGCCAAAATTTATGCACACCTCTTAAGAGTCTAAAAGATTCATTATATTTTGCTTCCAAAATATGATATATTACTTGCACTACATAAACATATCCGAGTCGCATTGGCGTGACATGAATCATGCCACTGTCGATCAATATTCGCCCGTTGTGAAAACAAACACATACTGTTAAGCTTGAACACAATTGCACAGTAGTATGAATTAGCATAAATCCATCAGATGCGATACGCATAACTTTGCACAATATTAAGCATATTTAGGCGCTGACCCACTTTTTTATCAAACCTGGTGTTGATACGAACGCGAGCGCATGGCACACACGCGCACAGCGTAGCAATGAGAACATTGGTCTTGTTTGTGAAAAGTAGTATGTGTTACAGAATCTCAATACATTTAGGTCGATTTGGAGTAGCAGTACTCACAGCACACCTGTGTAATCGCGCACACAGCTATACGCTACGAATAAACATTTAATTATATACAATTGTAGTTACAAATTTAACTTATCAAGTTATCAAACCTTTATTAATGATAAGATTGAAGATTTAGTCGGAGATGTTATAATACTTATAATACATTAGTTTATCGTCAACGGCGGCGGCGGGGGATAGGTAATGGCGAAAAAGTGAGCGTACGTACCTATTAGTTTTTAATTTGTCGGCCTTGTTTATTTAATATTACTCAATAGATAATAATTATATTAGGCTTTTATGTATACTTTTAATTACATAGGATATTTACATAAGTAGGTATGCTTAGTTACTTAATAGTTTATTTTATGACCGTAGTAACAACAATTATTCGGTTGCTCAATTGAGAATAAAACGAATAAACCGACAATTAAGATGGATGTAATATACTAAAGTGAACCTGAATTTTAAGAATACCTACTTCTTAGGCGATTATCACACTGGCGCAGCAGTGTGAAAGCCGCTTTACTTTAACTGAAAATCATGGAGGGGTGTGGTGTGGTGTAATAGATACTGAACAGCAGGGCGAACAAGTGAAATAACACAGTGCGGGGAAATCTAAAAAGACCTATTAATCACCAGTCTAGGCACTTATCGGTAACTGTACTTTTCTTTGTGTACAACCTCTAACTGTTCACCAAAATGGATACAACAATCCCAAACACGACGGGAGTTGAGTAATTCCTATGGCCACCACCTTCCAGGTCCATTGATCTGCTCCATGTCATATTAATATTGCATTGTCGTTCGAAATTACACACGCATACAAAAATTGTGTTTAATTGGAAGTGGGTCAAAATAACTTGCAATATTTAAGAGACAATGGGACAGGTGAGTTGAAAGAAAATCAAGCTTATAAAGATAATCGCGAACAAACATACATACATACAAACAAACATACGGGTCGAACTGAGAATCTTCTTTTTTTTGATATCGGTTAAAAAAGGTTTTGTAGGATCTAGAAATTTAAGGGAAATTTAATAAGATTTTATACAGTCGTGACACAATGAAAAGCTTTTTAGTCGAGTACCATGCTCATGAAGATCATGAAGATCGCTGCTGCGTTTTGGGGTATTTTTCCTCCTGTGTTGATCCTAAGAACCTCAGCATGTTAACTATTCCTGGGCTGCCAGGAATAGTTAACATGATATACTTATTCATGTGATATATTCACCTAAGGCTAATGAGACCTCCTTGGATAAAATCTACCACGCGATATTCTCAAAATTCCTCATAAGGACAACTTTCAATCTGGCCTCTCTACCCCCAACAAATGCAGCCGAATTTAACCCTACCGTTTTTGAGCAAATAACTGAAAAAAAAACCGGCTAAATGTGCGTCGGACCACGCATAATGGAGGGTTTCGAACCTATTAGCGAAAATATTACTATCGCAAGATCGCATCTGCCTATGCACGTAGTTTTTTGGAGAAAACTTAAAAACACCGTAACCGATAATGTTCAAAAAAAATTTCGAGGAAAGACTTGAATTTTTTCATAATTATGGACCCACGGTTCAAAAGTTTTCAAGACTTTCGGAGTGGTATTAAATATCCACTTATTAAAAAATGTTGAAAGAAAGCTCGATGTTATTTTTAAAGACCTATCGATTGATCTGCACCATGTTGATATTTGGTACGTCTTATATTTTCAGAGTAAAATGGCTGTGACATACGGATGGACAGACGGACAGACGCAGTGGCGTATCTATAGGGTGGTACAGCTGGCAAAATGCCACGGGCCCCCGGGGCCCCCACTCTGAGAAGCCACGACTAAAGGCATTTTCTGTAAAAGAGGCCCCATGTGATGAATTTTCCACGGGCCTCACTTAGCGTAGTTACGCCACTGGACGGACGGACATAAATAAACTATTTTGCCATTTTGGCTACGGAACCCTAAAAAAGCTAATTATTTCATAGTTATTTGACTGTCAAAAGTTATGCATATCTCCTAGGATTGGGCAAACTCGGAATCACGCATTTAGGATCACATGAAATGCCGACTGTAATGATTTTGTTAAATAAATAAATAATTTTTATATTTGATTGGCCTATAAGTGAAAAGCTTAATTAGGTCACTATTGTATACAATAGGTACTTTTTTACGAGTGCTCAAAAATAGGGAAGCCGGTTAAAATTTTGTTCAGCGAATGCCTTACAACCTGTGGATTGTGCCGGCCCACAACGTCCTCCACCCCGACCGTGCTATAATATTGTATGAACCTCTATTAATTATTAATAATATGTGATAATATGTGACCATAAAAGCTCCATAGAATGTATGTATGTACGTAGTAAGTCTCAATTCAAGCATTATACTTAGTCGACGAGTAGAAAAAACGCTGACCCGGTCGAAACTATTGAATCTAGTCAACATCAGTGCCCAGGGTTCTTGCTACAGCCTTAGTGGCGTGCGTCGGCGGGGCGGGCAGCGTGGCGTGATGGCGTCAAGCTTTAACGGGATCTCAGCAGCGTGCATGGAACTTGCACTGAAGCCGCTGCATCGATAAACACCGCACGCTTACCGCTATAGCGACCATTTTCGTACGATCACTTCTATTTCTACAACTAGCTACTTACAGTACCCACTGCCAACCTGTAGGTATGAGCATATACTCCCATAAGCATATGCTTATTACATATACTATCTTTACCAATATTCACCTACTTGTTGCCCCCAGTAAAAAAAACTTGATGGCTATACAAAAATGTAATACAATGCAACATCAAACTAAAAGGCAGTATTTATATGGTGAGAATGCTATTTCTCACGTACATATGTAAATAAAGGCAGCCTTGGCCTGGTTACCACGATTTTAGCAGTATTACAAAATACTCGAGCGATGCGGCGGCGGCGCTGTGCTGGAGTGGGTTGCCACTTGCCAACCCATGGAGGTACTATGACGCTACACCGACCGCTTGTTTTGTTCGCTGCTAACGAAGCCTGCCGCATTGAGGAAACCATTTAATTTTACTTTTCTGGGCTTTATCGAGAATGGCGATGTACTGTTTTTCTGAGTAGGTACTTCACAAGGACAATGTTCGGCTATTCAAATGAAAATCGGGAATAATGTTTTGTTGAGTGATGTCGCCTACGTAGTTCGTACTTAAATAAAATACTGGGTTTTGTCATTAAATCAAGAATGAGATTAATTTCCCATGACAAATAGTGTAACTATAATTAATATATAATAAAGAAGACAAGATTTACTAAGAATGTACCGGTATGCGACTTTACCTACACGTAGGTACCGAAAAGCTAAGTACAAAAAGCATTCTTTGTACGGCAAAAGCAGCGATTTTGCGAATATCTTACTAACTACATGTTGCTGTTCATTTATTTAGTTTTACTCCGCTAATTCCGCTGCAGCAAAGCAGAGAAGCACGCAACAACAAAAAGCATACCTACCTACTCTCTGAGCTAACCGCTTGTCAAATTCGGCGCTCTTGTTAGAGTTGCCCAACTCGGCACGGCAAGGTCTCTGCGGTTGGGCAATGAGCATAGACTTCAGAATATTGTTGAAATATTAACGAGCCTGTGATTTTGGGGTCCCGTACAAAGAAGGTCAAATAAATAAACTTATTTTATTCACTTTACTGTAAAGTCGTGTAAACTGATAAGGGGGCTGGGGTTTAACTAGGCTTACTACTCCTACTTTGCAATTTTGACTCAATAATTGTTTTCATAATACGTACGGTATTATGAAAACAATATATTATTCAGCTTTCCTAACTTTCTAACCATTTTTATGTCACCTCAGTCTGTTGCTGATGGCTATGCTGCTAATGCTGCAACTACTGTGGCGCCGTTGTAGTCTTTAAGAGAATAACTTATGTCATTTGTAAGTTAAATATGTATATGCAGTATTACTATAAGTAATATCTAAAAGTTTTAAAAATAACTGTAACCTGAACACGGAAACTATTGGTGAAGTCGGTGTAAAATGTTAATTCATCTAAGTTGGATAAATAGTTTAGGCGCTACGAAGTCGGAGGATAGGATAGACGTAACTACATACATGCATACAAATAGTCGGCTAAAAAGGTGCTCAGCATTGCCTAAATGTTTGTTAGGCGTTTTGCAATGGGTTCTAATGGTTCTACGATATGCTCCGCGGAGATTTTACTTTTCAGTGCTTGGCGTGCTCCTACAACGGTCATGGTTTTAGAATAGTGGGCAGAGATCTTTCAACGTCGAAAAGACGCAGCTGCTAAAATAAATCCTTCCTTTATTGTTGAATCCTTTTATAATCGGAACCTTGGATGAATATGATTGCGCAATGTTGTTGCAGTATTAAGGAGTCAGTCAGTCCGAATAGCTTTATTTGACGCATACAGTATAAATCAAACAAAGGATTTCAAAAGTAGTTCAAAATTACCATTTTTTCCGCTCGTTCGCTATTCATTTCAATTTTTCACGTCAACAGTGCTGTCTCCATGTAAATCATGTAATACATTCATTAGTGCTCAACATTGCCACACTCACGAGCACCCGCGCCGTGCCCCACTTACTTAAGACCCATTAAATCTCGCCAAATACCAACCAAATGCCTAAAATTCGAAATCTATTACAAATTTGCCAGTGTACAGCAGGAACAAGGCGTGACAATAATTAACAATTTTAGGTTTTAAAAACATGCCCATCATATTGCAAGTTGTTCTGAACGGGTTGTTGAGTCAAATGCTGTTGCACAATTGACGCAACCTTCGAAATGGAAAAGAAACGCATGCACGGCCCACGTTGGCGGCCATATTGGAATCGAGAGTCGGCAGCTACGCAGATCGAGCCTTTTTTGTCAAAGCAAAAGGCAAACGGTTAACGTGTTACATGTACTTACAATTATTAAATTATGCATTGTAATTCGTCATTTGGCTGCCCTAATCCGGGAAGATCTGCATCTTCCCGGATTTGGCCACTTTAAGAGAGTTTGTCTGTTCAGACGTCCGTCATTTTTTGTCAGTAAGGAATTATGATTATGACACTGCACTAAGTCATTGAAAATATATTAGGCTATATTACTGTATTTGTATTATGTTAAGATTATGACATTACATCCTATTTTTTTCATGTAATGAAATGTCAGAAAGGGGCCCAGTAGCCAGTTTTGGCCACTTCTGACATCTGACTGACACATGACGGATGAGAGTTCCATCTGTGCTACCATAATTTACTCTTATGTGAACTATAAATCATAGACTGTACCATAATAGAGTTGAAAATGGCCATAACCTACACAGTGGCCACAACCGGGGCATGTGCCCTATCTACTCTCCAGTTCAGTAAGTATATGAAGCAACGGTAGGTGGAGTACTTACTAATACAAATGACCTATGTAGACTACTTGCAACTAAATGTGTACCTTAACGTTAAATTACTAAATACTACACCGATATCTAATAGTTACATATGTCAATAGTGGATTTAATATTTGTAACAAAAATAGCTTTCGTAAGGCTATTACAGGCTTCAAAAGTGCGAGTAGATTAATTAGACCTAGTACCTACATACACTACCAACCTACTGACAAATAAGTCACAATCATGGTCATGGATTGGTGCGGTATCCTATCCATTATCATGATTTCACCATAGCTTCTTTCACAGACTGCAAACTCAGATTAAATAATTATATTTGGTATTTATACTATCGCTCTTAAAATGGCTAGCATTTCTGCTTAGAATACTGTTCTCAAGTTTCAGTTATTATATTACAACTGAAGGATAAATCAAAGTATTTTAATAAATATTTTGAGTTGTTTATTCTAAGTAGACATACTACTACATATAGCACAGCCCTGGGCTCCAGATGCTTAACTCACTTTTTCCTTTATATGACATCTAGGTATATAAGTTTATAATTTTGGTTATTCTTTATAAAACTCTGCTTCTGAACACCAACAGGTGATGATAGCTGCCAACTTTGATCTCCATCTTGCTTCCATCAGTAAATAGTAGCGGTCTGTCATTCTCTATATTTACTAGGCCTTCTTGTCTTGTCATTAGGAAGGCAAACTCTCGTATTCTATCGGCTGCAATTCAATTCAATTCAATTCAATTCTTTATTGATAACATATATGTTACACGTCATTTAACATTTAACATGTTTTGTACAAATACAGTAATTATAATTTAAGACAATCTTACAACACATGCACGAATAATCAATATATATATATTTTTAATTTAAACATTTAAAATTTAAATATATAATAAATGTAATGTCCTAAATAAAACAATATAATTATGTCCGCTGCGTGGGGAACGTTTACTTGATGCGTTCAATGCGTTTCTCAAGTTGTTTCCCGGGCAGGTATTTTATTGGTTTACCTCTTTTAATTGAATAGAGTCGCAGTCGCTCCATCGATCTGATTTTTAGAGGAATTACTTGGGCCAGTAAAGCTGCTCCCAGGGCTCGTAACCGGTTAAAGCAAAAAAACCCCTAAATATATTTAATTATTTTATATTTTTTATTTAAAACCCAATATTGTATTCAGGTTTTTATATTATAGGATTTTTCGATTAAATATGAAACAGTACCTAACGAAAGAACGAAAAAGAAAACGGTTTTTAGTTTTACTATGGAGCAAATTCCGGTTTCCGAGCCCTGGCTGCTCCTGTTAAAGAGATGATCCGGTGCGCTTTAGCTATTTTATGCACAGATCTAGTATGTATAGATCCATTGACAATGATCAAAAGTGTGACAAAAAAGGAATTTACCCACACATGGGTAAATTGTCTATGTGAGTGTAAAAATAGTGCAGCCAAGTACAACAGGTTAATTATCTATCGACATCTGACTTTTTATCGATAAGATGCACCCACATTTAGATTCATATTTGACGCTAAAAGTCATGTTAGAATTAGTAAAATAATAATGTATTTTTTTTGTTGAAGTTATAAAATGTTCAATACTTAATTTGATGACTTATTATATAATTAAGTCTGAGTTTGACGCATTAACCACTTTAAACCCCAACTAACGGCCTAGCGTCTAAAATACCGTTGATTGTCCATTGCAACAGGTGCAATTTGTCGCTTTTGAACTTCAACGTGGATATCGGCAGTATTTTTTATCGAACAGATATCGATATAAGATCCTATGACGTTTTGTCAATCCCTAGCGTAGAATAACAGTTTCAATTTTTACACAAAATAATCTTGAATATTAACTTTCATGATAAAATATTACCACACAAAGAAAGAAACACTAATATTCTATTGTATCTAGTGCTTACTTTCAAGATTTATTTTGCTAATTCGGTAAAATATGGTTTCAAAGACATCGATCGGAATATCATATTTGCCTGTAAAATGAGTAATTTCCTGGGTTTTTCTTGTGTTTAATGTTGGAATCAGGTACACAATACGATACTACGTTTCTACTTTTTCATTTCAAGTGATTTTGTTCTGGATTGTTTGATATTTTACGCGATAAAATATGAGCTGTCGCGACGGTGGTGTTTGTGGTGTTTTCTGAAAGTCAAAAGTTGGAACACTTGTGTATCTCTTTCGCACTAGTGAATGTTCATATGCGCTATTGCGCACTTCCCGTCTCTTTAAGCGAGCGCCATTTTATCTCTATGATTTTATGCGAATCGTCCTAGTAATCCGGTTTAATTATCGAACATACATATCAACCTATAGTCCGAGTCTATGTCATAATGTTGCCTATATGAATAAGAAAAAAATAGAAGCGGAAAAAACTCGTCCAGTAGGTGTTTCCCCTTCTCCCCCCTACTTTTATGTATCTAAGTTAGCGGTTTTTTATATTTTTAATAAAAACGGTAATCGTTAACCTAGCAAGAATAACATTAAATGGGTAAATATTGGCTATCGAAGGGCTACATCCATAAGAGAGCACGAAAAGTTGGTATTTAGCCATTAACTTTATTTCTAAAACAATTTTTGATGGCCCAGTGTCTCCTACGCCGCTCATATTCTTTTCTGTTTTATATAACACAAAACACTTCTAACCACAAATTTCGCGAAAGGTAGGTATAACTTGAAAACTATAAGGCCTAGTAATATACTTTCTTAACAATTGGTGTACTTAAAGAATTTAATGCAGAATGTTTTTAATTGGCAGTTTTGTTGCAGGTTCTAGCGTTTTCATAAAAAAAGTGTTAAAACTGCAAACCGGGACACAAAATTGAGGGGAGGGGGAGGAAACAATCACTTGACGACCTGTTTCAACTAATTTTATTTCTTACTTACATATACAGGGTGGCTCATTCAAATCGGTCAGTATGGGAATGTCTGAAACCATAAGACATACGAAGATTTGTTCTTAGGAACCATGTCACCGATTTTGATAAAAAGAAAAACTGCATTCATACATTTGAAAAAAAAACTGTACCCAGCTCGGGAATCGAACCCGGTTGTTTTGAAAAAATAAACTTACACTTTTTCTATTTAAATATCGATTGTGTAGGTCTTAAGCTGTAAATGTCTCTAAGAAACCAGATGTCTAAAATGAATAAAATGCATTGTTTTGACATACTTTAATTTATCATAGTATCAACAAAACTTCCTTAAAGATTTAATGCAATGCTAATGCCACATGATAAGGTGTATGTAACAAGTAGAGAGGTACATACAAACAGCCATAGAGACAATTTTACATGCCTGAACTTGTTGAATATTGTAACGGTGGTCACTTCGAACACCTACTATGATAAATTAAAGTATGTCAGAACAAATCTTCGTATGTCTTATGGTTTCAGACATTCTCATATGTTGTAGCATTTACCTTGCCACCTGAGCCTTTTCTCATTTATCATGCTGGCGAAAGTCCCGCGGTGCTCTCCATCACCGTAGCGGTCGCGCCTTATTCTCATATATCTCGCCGTCACCTCAACATCTTAGTTTTTCATCACTGAAATACGCAGAACATAGGAATAAAAACACAAACACATTCTCGCCTTTTTCCTTGTCGCGGAATTTGACTTAAAGTTTCCAATTGTTCCTAAGAAGCTGGCTCACTCACTTTCTTATAATTTCCTGTATCATTGGCTAGAAAATCCCGTCATTTAATTACTAAATATTCTACTTTATTAGTTTTTCTTGCAATTTTGATTTGTTTATTTATATATCACCATAGTAACGTATTCTGTCTAGTTTTCTTAACTTCTTAAATCTTAACCATGTAGTTAGGTTTTATACCTTTTCAATAAGTCTGTTTAATATTTTATACTCATGTTGTCCTGGTACGTGTTAATTTTCAAAATTCAACTTAAGAACATTGAATTCGCTGGCTGCCCCTATATAAGCGTGGCGCGGCCATAGTAAAATCAGTCTACAGTCAGGAGTCTGAGTCTACAGTCATCAGTCAGTCTGAAGTGATCAGCCTAAGTCTACGGTCAGGAGTCTGAGTCTACAGTCATCAGTCAGTCTGAAGTGATCAGCCTAAGTCTACGGTCAGGAGTCTGAGTCTACAGTCATCAGTCAGTCTGAAGTGATCAGCCTAAGTCTACGGTCAGGAGTCTGAGTCTACAGTCATCAGTCAGTCTGAAGTGATCAGCCTAAGTCTGCGGTTCGTCGGTAAGGTCGAAGTGACCACCGTAACTTGGCCTGGACTCCGATACCACCTTCAGCGTCTACTGCAGTCGTCCCGGAGGGGCGATTCTCCACTGCCGTCGTCCCTAGAGGGCGATTCTTCGCTGCCGTCGTCCCGGAAGGGCGATTCTCCGCTGTAGTCGTCCCGGAGGGGCGATTCTCCACTGCCATCGTCCCTGACGGGCGATTCTTCGCTGCCGTCGTCCCTAGAGGGCGATTCTCCGCTGTAGTCGTCCCGGAGGGGCGATTCTCCGCTGCCATCGTCCCTGACGGGCGATTCTTCGCTGCCGTCGTCCCTAGAGGGCGATTCTCCGCCGCAGTCGTCCCTAAAGGGCGATTCTCCACGGCCAGTCGTCCCTAAAGGGGAATTCTCCATTGCCAATCGTCCCTAAAGGGCGATTCTCCGCTGCCCTTGCCCCTAAAGGGCAAATCACCGCTACGGTCGCCCTCCTCTGTTAACCGCTGCAAGCTCCCTCTACTAGTGCAAGTATCGACAGCGGCTACCTTCTAAATAAATACCCGTCCACGGCCATAGTCACTTTACGGCAACTGATAGGAATAAAGAACCCATTACCTGATTTTTCTTTCCTAAATTACCTTCTTTACCTGCTCAGATACGTGCTCTTCCTTACATCTGTTTGGAAGAGGACGTATCGTGACAATGTACTGACCGATTTGAATGAGCCACCCTGTATATACAAGGTGTAACAAAAATGCTGGTGATCCTTTTAAGGGCATAATTAGTATCGTTTTCTTATTGTGAAAAACTAAGAAAAAACTCCTTCTCGCGAAAAAATTTTTCTCCTACTTTTTCCTACTCGCAATACGATACCTATTATGCCCTTAAACGGATCACCAGTATTTTTGTTACACCCTGTATATAAGGTACGTGCATGCAAATCTCATGCTTTCTTCCGGATGGGATGGGATACTATTACAACTTTGAATGATTTTAATAGTTTACTCAAAACTTGTAATTGTAAAACATGTATGAAAAAAAATATATTTCGTATATAAACTAAGTAAAAATCCGGGTAAGGATATCCGAATAAAATGGATACTGCAAGCCCTTGACATACCCATGTTATAAACACTGGCTGAAATGATATTATTCTCGAACGCACCCATAACTCCCATAAGGCGATGAGTGATGTGCTGATGTGCCAACCCTTCTTTGACATTCCCTCATGTGCGGTATTACCAGGGGGGTACAACTCAAAGTAAATCTGTCAAAAAAATTGAGTTTGACACGACGTATTCCATACGTTTGCATTAGTGCGAAAGAGAACTTGTCATGCGTTAAGAAGGGACAACATGATTCGTGACGTTACGTGACATTACATTACAGAGGTCTCTCTGTATTATACTATTATTTACTCTGTGGTATTACTGGACCGCGATTAGAATGGGATCAGAGTTGACAGATTTTCCATATGCTTACGTCAAAAATTGTATGGGTTGACAGCTAACTCAATCCCATTCTCATCGCGATTCAGTAGTAAGCGCATCGACAAAAACGGGTACAATGGAGAGAGACGTAGTGAAACCCCCCTGACCTAATATCGGAATGTAGTATATTGACATTTGGATAGGACGTGATCGCTGGTGCCACCGGAATTCACCGGAATAACCGCTAATATAGTTAATAAAGTCTTATAACCTTCTTGGTTTGTCTCATTTCCAAGTCCGTGTTGAGAATTAGTTGTATGGTCATTACATAACTATCCACGTGCAACATAAAAGTTATCAAAGTCAGCGAGCCGCCAAGGGACTCGAACGAAACCCTTTAAAATGTTGTTTAACCTTCAGCATCTTAATAGTAAGAAGTGAAATACGGATCAACTTAAATTGTCGTGTAGTGTGCAAACGATACCTCACGATGTACTAAAAGCAACCCTAACCAGGAGGTTAGAAAATGTAAATTATAGAATGAAGTCAACTGCAGTGTCTCGGAGCCTTGGTGCTGGAGAGGGTCGCCGGCGGGGGAAGAGGAGGAAGGGGGCACGGTCGTGGATGACGCGCGTCCTACTGGCACACTGACACACTTACCCAGTGACAGTGGTACTGCTTTTGGTTCGACGAGGTCGCCACGGTGCGTCCTACGTGTACGATAATAATGTACGTATATATATGAATATGATAAGCTCGACATTACTATAAATAGCGTTGTGTCAGGGAGAGCACTTGTCATAAGCAAACTTTGATTGTTGGTGGACTTGCTTTAAACTCTAATCCTTGGTAGAAATTAAAAGCACGCTAGTACGATAAGAGATTATGATCATGTTTTCATGAAAGGCTATATACCTTATACCAAAGATTACCTATATCCTATTTGAAACCGAATACCGGTGAGAATTATTTATATTTATAGTTGCAGAGTACGATACCGGCCTAACTGTGTACAAGCAATTTCTAGGAAGGAATGAATCAAGGTCTCTGCTAAAAGGAAAATCCGAACTCCGACGACAACGATAAACGAAAGACAAGCAAGCATGGCGGATGTCGGCTGCCTTCGACTATTTTTTTAGTTAAATACATATTATTTATAGGGTGTGTATTTATGTGTAAAGTTGTAAACCAAATGGAGCAATGGGGTAAACTCTGCTCCTACATATTACGAGTAGAAATATTTAACTAACTTTGCTTTTATTTAAATCAAATAAGGAAAAAAAATATTACAAATAAAGATTTTCATAATAACAATGTTATCTATCTCTAATAAACTCTATTTTTTTTATCTAGGACACACTTGTATTAAAAACCTTATTTTAAAAATAAGGTTGCATTAAGTATGTACATATCAGTGGCGGTGGGTCAAAATTTTTCTTATGCAAACCGGTGCTGAATTTGGCTTAACATTTCTTCATGACCTGTAGGAATTAAAACTGCTCAGGCGCCTGAAACTTATAGACGGAGAGCTGGCCACGTCAGATATGACACAATAATGAGAGCAACGAAACCCCTGTAGTTAGTTTGCTATACTATGCTTATTTCTAGATCCGGACATCTGGCAGCTGTAAAGTGGTGGAGGTAAAAGAAAGCAAATAACTTGAAGAAAATAAATTCTTGAGTTCTGGTTTTGATCCAATATTATGAAAAATTATATAATTAATTAATTTATATAATATCCAAAAGTTTCGTTTAGGGGAAGTAGTGCCAAATGATGTATAATGTAATTTTTGGTTACTCGCCTACTGTTTTTGTTTGCGCAATCAATAATACACAATGTTTTTTGTCCTAATGTTAAAAAATAAGCCCTGTTCTCTATTAATGACACAACTTCAGCAGTTTTTACTTATTTCGGTATTTTTTTTTCAACTTAAAAACTTTGTTGGTCTGTTACTCTGATCTCCACCCATTAAAAGCTGCCAGATGCCCGGATCTAGCAATAAGGATGGTTATGCAATCTGACTGCACTGATTACAAACCTCTCATTATTGTGTCACATCTGACGTGGCCAGCTCTTAGACCATTAGGCAAGTCGACGGGAATCGTGTTCTATGGGCGCACCGCCACTGGTACATAGGTATAAGTATTTTTTATAAAGCAAGATTCTGAATATATGATGCTAGTTTGCTCTTATTATCAATTTATTGTAGTAGTAGTAAAACACTTTATTGCACAAAACATGTACCTACATGACCAACAAAAATATAGTAAGTGTGTACAAAGGCGAGCTTATCCCTGCCGTTCCTCGATTCGGACATTTCGGACAAGCCACGCCCATCCGTAAGAGACACGTTTATGGCTCCCGTGCACGAAAGAAAGAGATGCAGCGCTCTTAAGGATCAGACTTTTTGACTAAACTACGATAAATAAGCGAATCTATAAAGTTTTATCTAATTTTGTTTCTGTGACTTTTAAGATAAAGCAGAATACCATATTTTTTACTTAGTTATATTGCTAAATCTCTTATAGTTTACGTAAGCTAAGAAAAATAAGGGGAAAAAGGACCCAACTTCGGTTTTTTTTCTATCGAGGCAACTTTTAGCAATTGTGTTTCAGCTAGTGCCATAAACAAGAGTATATAGAATAGTAATATATATTCGAAAGTAAATTCAGTCCCTTTTCCCGTTTAGTCTATAGAGCGTTTGAAAAAACCTATAATTTTTCAAAGTAGCCCCTTTAATTGATCTATTCCAGCTAACCTTTAAGCAACAGAGATATTGGTCAGACATGGTAGACATAGATTTGTACATTACTTGTACGTGACGGCAAAACTACGGAGAAATATTGTGTTACTAAAGGGATTCAGCACAGTGATACGCCTTATAGCCATCAATTTTGCCGTAATTCATCATTATCTCGACGTTCTCCGGGGAAGATGAGCTAATAATGGAGCTATCAAATGGTGGGTGACCTACGCTATATCCCACGAGTATATCCGCTTCCGTAATTGACCATGAAAGAAAACTTGTTAGTAATTTATAAAAACAATGTAGCCTATCTATGACGTCAATCTGTGAGGAGTGCGAGGTAAATTTCTTTGTATAAGTATATGCCAGATGTTATTAATACCAACAGATAAGCTTCAGTAAGCATTGCTTGAATTGCTTTCAGAGATCTGAGGCTCTCTTGGATTGAACCGCGTGAGTCACTCGACGAGATGATGACAACATCGAACAGTTAATCCTTTAGATGCAAAACTTTTATCTTCTCAGCAGCAGGAACTAGGGTTCATAGATACCTAAAAACAGTGAGCAAAACTAAATTTTGCTGCGAGCGTGAGACAAAATGACGTTGAAGTGACTTTAAAATTACAATCAATTCTGCGCGCGAGGTCTAATACAAATTCGAAATACTCTGCTCTGAATCTATTCGCGTTGTCTTTTTTACGTCATTAATAAATAGAGACAGAAATATATTAAACGTCATTCAAATTAATTACAATTCTTAAGTATACTGAACATTCCGCAGCAGGCCTCAGAAACAGAATGAAATGTTCTGAAACGCGCAGTACTAATTTGTAAGTATTATTTAAGGATGATGCACGGTGTTCCGGACCGTCTCCAACACGATACTTCCTACACTTCACTTTGCATACAGAACATCACGTGACCCCCCAGGATCACGTGACGCTCTCTATACAAAATGAAGTGTCGTGTCCGAGACGGGCCGGAACACCGTGCATCATCCTTTACAGATTTAAAAATATAAATTTCATCACAAAGTTCAACATCTTTTCCGTTGAACCTAAATATGTAATTTAGCTACCGATTTGTAGGTACCTACAAGACTTATGCATCTAAAAATGATTAAAAGTAAATAGGATTGAAAATTTACATGAACAAGGAGCGTAATTTTGACGTATTTTTCGAGTGTTATGCGTGATACTTATATGATAATTTATTTATAACTTAAGGTCAATTCGCCGTCAGTCAAAAAAGCTACGGAGAATTTGTTGTAATTGCCCGATCTTCGCCGACTAATGGTCTTCGCCCAGTTGACATTTAAAGAAAGGATTATGTGAAACTGCTGCAATAATTATATTTTTCTACTCCTGCATTCTAATTTGTCAATAAAATGACTGACATGTATATTCAAAGCATATATTTTTTGAACGTTGTCATGAGATGACTCAAAAGTCGATTCTTAGGGATATAATGGGTCTGTTGCCGGGGCGGGCCCCGCACCGCCGCCCGCCGCTATAGACAAGGGGGGCGCCGGCACCATCCGCCGGGAGATTGAAGACAATTGTTTAGAGGCAGCAGGTCATTCATCGAACTCATTGCTTACCGGCTTGCCTAGCATTCGTAGAAAAACTATTGTGTGCAACGGGCCAACGGTACTTACATAATTAGGTCTTAAAATTCTCGGGTCTGTTTTTAAAAAATTCGGCTTCGCCTCATTTTGTAACTTCGACCCTCGGAACTTAAGAACCCTTATTATGTAACTGTTGCACAAAATACTATTTAAGCTAAGTTGGGGAGTGGACGCTAAAAAAATTGTGCGGGACATAGGCGCCGTCGACTTAGACAAAAGGGAGAGGACCCCCGCTCCGAGTCGTTTCTGGTGCAAAGGTTGTCCGTAGCTATCCAGCGGGGTAATGCCGCTAGCGTTATGGGCACTTTTGCACCGGAAACGACAACGAACGACAGCAATGTTTATAGTTAAGTTGACTTATGTAAAATTAATTTGTACGCTGTGCTGGGAGGGTATATAACATATTACATTAAAACATTAGTGAAGTTTAAGCTAATGATTATTAAATAAGCGTTTAAACCATATAAGTGAATCAATAAAATATCACTGTATATTCATATTTATTTAGTAAAATGTATACGGCACTTACCAGTTTTATATAATACGTCGAATTTAAAGCGATCAACATGATTTAGTGTCTTAAATGAGTCATACATATCTGCAATTATATATTAAAAGATTGTATGTACTAACCCACTCTTAAAGCATAGTTCACATAGGTAATATTATCGAGATATGCGAGATAGATCATAATCCGGTATACCTGGATTTATCTGATATGATATATTTATGGATTTATAATAGCACTTAACACTTGTTCAACCAAGTTATTTTCCTGAGTGCCAGACCTTGGTTAATTTTTATTTTTTAATACCACGACGGCGGCAAACAAGCATACGGCCCGCCTGATAGTAAGCAGTTACCGTAGCCTATGGACGCCTGCAAGCGCATGCGTGTTGCCTACCCTTTAAGAACCTATACACTCCTTTTTTGAAGAACCTCATACATAATTTGGGGCTTTCTGTCGAAACAGACTAAATTTAACGATTTAGCGATCTTCGATCCAGACGAAGGATTTCATAAGTATTTGTTCACTAACAATTTTCGTCTTTCAACTTCCATCGTCTATACTATAATTTCGAAAATCATGAACCTATCCGAATCAAAAACTTATCACTAAGGCGTCTTTCATACTGCTGCGGTTTCCGAACGCGGCGCCACGCCAGTGTGATAATCGTTAATCGCATAAGTATTCAACATATTGAATTTGAATAGCGATGGTCATTTTTAAATTTTTGACATCTACGAGTACCAATTATTAATTTTGCGACAACCGTGTGTCAATTCTATGTCAACTATGCTTTATTTGCTAAAGGATTCTCGGCTAATTAATTAAAGCCAATTAATTAATATTAAAGTACCAAATAAAAAATGTTAAATACCTATTCAATGGCTTATTTACAAGTCGTTCCAGCCAAGGTTTACGTGCACAATAGGTAGAACCAAGGTTTGTTTGTTATCTCACTTTTCCATTGTAGGTAAAGTAGAATTTCCTTGCAGCGGTACGTACTTCCCTTGCATTCTGTAATCTGTATTCATTAAGACTATGTCAAGGCGAAATCTATGCCTCATTAAATAACCGTGGAAGAAGTAATTAAACACTCCTCGACTCGATCTAAATTTAATTTTGCTATTGTTTAGAGTAGCAAGTGTTTCAACCTTATGGAAGGTTATTTTATTTAAAGCATTCTTGAAATCAAATCACGTGTGCGTTTTTTGTTACGAAACTATTGCATAACTAAAAACTTTTTATGAACTGTATAGAAGACCTTTGCTGACGTCTAAAAATAAACAGGATCGTAAACAAGATTTGTAATGCACAGCTAGTTGGTTGCGGCGCAGAGTCGCGAGCATGGTCGAGGGTCGGCAGGAATATGGGCCAAGTTCACATGAAACTGGGTCAGGGGGATTTGAATAACTGCTGGGAGCTAAACTAAACAATCTTACTAGGTACAAGCTTTTATCTTAATTGTGAAATCACATCTTATAACATCGCGTATCATTTAATCTTAGTCATTAACATTATAATAGTCATAGACAATTTGATTCCTTGTGGAATTTGATAGAAGTATGCTTAGTTACGAATTAAACTAATCGGTTGATCTCCGTTTAGGGCCTAGGGCACCAAAACGTATATTACATTTGTACGTATTATATTTGGTATTAATTTTGTAATTATCTAATAAAATAATTATGCGGCATCACTTTAGAGGACCAAGTACATACTGTGTTGGCTAATTATTTGTTTATCCGTCTTACTGTTGAGACTTTGGAGTGCTGGAGCGCGGAGACGAATGTCTTTCTTGGGGAATTGGGGCGCCGCCTCGCCTGCAGAAGAGAGGCTTGGGCCATCGCTCCGGGTCGTTCCTGGTGCAGAGGCTGTGCATCGCGTCGCGATTCAACGCGAAAACGCGGCGAGCGTGATGGGCACTTTTGCGCCGGGAATGATGCGTGGTGATTTATTTGAATAATTAGACATATATTTACTTTTGTTTTTTTTTAGGTTTAGACGTCTTGTTATTAATAGAATAGAAGAATGTAAGATAGCTTTAAGCTTACTTTTTTGTATTTATTTGAAATGGAACATATGTTTTAGGCAGTTTTGTCAGTTCTCTGTTAAGTAAGTTTGAGGACTTTGAGATGGGTGTGACCGGCTCTTTTTTATATTTGTGGACAATCTTACACAAAAAGACCTAGTCCCACAGTAAGCTCAATAAGGCTTGTGTTATGGGCTTATGGGTACTAGACGACGATATATAATATATAATAGATAAATTACTTAAATACACAGAAAACATCCATAACTCAAGAACAAACATCCGTCATAAACACACAAATAAATGTGTTGACCAGGATTCGAACCCGGGACCTCCTGCTTCGTAGGCAGGGTCACTACCGACTGGGCTAGGAGGCCGTTATACAGGCAGGGCTGAAAAATCGAATGCAACATGAATGCAACTAAGTACCTTAAATATTGTAAATAGCACATTCTGTGTAAAGGAGACTTTCCTTTGTTTTTAAAAACAATAAATTCTGCATTTATGGATTTATGAAAAATCGCTTGCCTCGGTCGGGGCTCGAACCGGTCAAATGTGAAAAAAACTAACGTGCCGTAATTATGCTTTGATAGAAGCTGATGACAAAACAACTTTTCCTCATAAAATTTCTAATTCAGGAATGCATTAGATTAGCATATCGATGAAAAAATACTTTGGTACTATTTATTTACATTTTCTTAAAAATAATGCTCAAGAAAAAAAATCACAAAACGTAATTGATTACATGAAATTGCAATTACATATAGTTGATTACATGCAATTTAATTAGAATTACTATTTAATAAATAAAATTAAAAAGATTAGGTGGTACGAACTATATTATAGAAATAAATTAAATTACTTTTAATTTCTCAGATTAATGATTTTAGTTGCATCGTGAATATCGTGATAAATACCAGTATTAAAAGTAACAACCTTTTTGCATTTTTCAGCAAGAATCTATAAACAAATAAACGTCACTTTAATGAGAATTAATTACAACCAGTGGTCGATTAAGATCTATTAATCGTGTCGTAGTAAACTATTTGGCACTGACATTAAAACCTTTCTTTCCCATGAGTACGCAGCGGTGATCTAGGCCAGGTCAGGTCAAGATCACGTTCGGAAATGGGTCAGCATCGCATCCGTCGCCACCCCCTGCGATGCGTGGCGCTGGGTGGTGTTCACTGCCACGTCCTTGCCCCGTCGATTCGGCAGGTACTCGGTTAGACCAACAATTTCATTTTAAGCTTAGCCATGGCATGAGCCTGATTGAAATCGATCGCATAGAAATACAGCAATGCACTGTTACGGTATCGATTTGCACGGATAATACGAATCCATGAATAAGTAAGGTGCAACGTAGAATAATTTTCATGTCTCTCCTTTGTAGAAATCGATAGAAATATGTGGCAGTGGCTGTATGTTATAAGTGAAGACTTGAAGAGATAATTTAACATCTAACCTTTTTAAATGCTAAAATATTATTGAATGCTACCTATTATATACAAGCTCCAATTGATTATTTACCTATTTTTATAAATTTTTACTTGGATGGCCGTTATATTTAACAAGAACAACACAACATTTTACGCATGTATATTGTACAGCCTTGGCCAGAAGTGTTGAGCATAGGTGTTTTTTGTTTACAATTTTGATGTTAAGCATTATTTCCCTATCCTAACAATGTACGGTAAAGGTAAATGTTATATTTTATTTATAAATATAGAAAACTTCACTTAATAACACTTTCAAGGTACTTAAAAAATATGAAAACAGAAGGTACCAAAAATGAAAATTTAAGTCGGTGCGACATATTGCAAATATTTTATGCAGTTACTACTAATTTCAACAAAACATGCCTATTAGTTTAAATTAATTGACGAAATAACTTTAACAAAGATGGAAACGATGGACTAAATTTTCCAGTTTTGTATGAAAATCGCATTGGTGCTCAACACTTCTGGCCAAGGCTGTATATTATAGTATGGCGCCACCTACTAAAGTTTTTGAAAGGCTATCCTAGCCATATTTATATTTAGTTTGGGCATTTAGCTGCCCCGTTCACTAAGATTCAACTTTTGCCAGTGGGGGAAGAGTAAAGTCAGTCAGGGTGGAGGTTCCAATGAATGAGTTTACCATCGAGTCGGTAGACAGTTGAGTATGAATGGTACCCACGACCTCCAGTTAGAATCGCCTGTATGTCTCTCAGCACATTGACTGAAACAAATATCTCAGGCCTTTTTATACGGGGCAATATTTAATAAAAATTAAATAACCATCTTGTGTCATAGGTATATATTTTAATAAATTACGCCACGTACATACGAAGGTACTCAGACCGGCTACACATCGTCAGTGACAAGTGGGTCAAGTTTACGAACAGGACGGAGAATAACAGATCTGCACTTGTTGCTTTGCTATATATGTGTGACCCACTTACCTGTTGTTACTTACTTACGAAACAACTTACTTTACTTACAACGAGTACTTATTACGGTTATCATTTAAGCTGCGGTCATTCGTAGAACTATCACAGGGTAGTTTAATAGTATAAATGTCCAGTAACCATTAGGTATTATATAATTATTAATTTGAAACAGAAAATAAGTTACCTACTTGAGTTGAGATAGATCATTTTAGTTGCATTACTACTAATTACAGCCAAAATGAAAAATGAATTTAACCTTTTCCACGCCAAAGACGTATATATCGGCACCACAGGTCCAACGCCAAAGACCGATATATCGGTCACCGACCACAGAGCAAAATAGACCTACATGCACAGGCATAAAGTTCAACTTCATTTTTGACATTCAGATGTCGTGGCGTCTGAGTGGTAGGTTTTGCGTTTGACATGGCGTCGAAAAGGTTAAAGCTTCTTGATCTTTTCAGCAAGATGATATTTCTATACACAAATAAACATCACAACCATTTGTATATGTCGACATATGTCGGCGGCCGATCGTAAGATCAGGCATATTGTGAAATTCCTAGGCATATCGTGAAACGTGAAAATGTTTGACTCGTTCCCTGAGTCGACGGAACCCCGCGGCATATTTCTGGGCAGTTTGCCCTTCGGGCATTGGAAGCAACCTAACGAACCTATAGGTAGGAACCTATTATTATTATTATTATTATTCGTATGGCTTTATTCCTGTTCTTAAATAAAAATTACAATTATGTGAACATATTCAATATATAGCATTATAGTTTTATGTCTAAATTAAGTAGCCAATCCCTTGCTTCCGGTGTTGGTTTTAATAAATTTTGCATGCCACCCTCGAAACGTCTTCTAGGGCACATTTCTACAATGTGTTGCACAGTTTGTATTGGCTCCCCACAGTCGCATTCTGCTGTCGGTGACAGGCCCCATCTGTGTAGGTGGTAGTTACATCGTCCTACTCCCGTCCTGATGCGGTTTATGGTGACCCAAATCTTGCGTTTCTCCTTAAAGCCTGTTGGGAATTTAGTGGGATCGATGTCAGAGGCACCATCCTGTTCTTCCCACTGCTTTTTCCATTCCGCGAGGACATTGAACGGGGCTAGTCCCTGCAGTTGACGGTCGGACCAGATAGGTTTACGAGACTGACGGTAGGAACCTATTTATACATTGGTTTAATGTGACTATCGTTAAAACATTACACAGGAACATTACGATCTGCCTGATTTTACGATCGGCCGCCGACATATATTAAAGTTGGGGTGGGGGAGGATTTTAATGAGCTTCTAGGAAAGATACTAGATCCCGTGCCGCTACGCGAAAATTATCTTAGAAAGCATATTCTATTATCTTCAAAGAACGTTTCTTTTTAAATGGAATAAATCTTACGCTTTTTTATTTAATGTTTAATTTATAAACCATTCACCCTAAGAGTCCGGTAACGAATTGAAAACGTAAATCGCTAATAATCACATTATGCACATGAATAGCATTTGGTAAGATAGTTAGAAGTCTTGTTACAACAAAAAAGTACTTTTTAACACAGTTGCTCAAATCTAGTAGTAGTTTATAATGCGAGAAGTTGGATTTCTCGCACTAGCGCGTTTTACTTTTCCAGCCAATCACAGCTCAGGATTCATGATCACCGCCCCGCATCGCACGGCGCGAGTGTTCGAATGAAGTAACCTCAAAGTGACATATTGTCCATTTTTATAATTTTCTCGCAACTTTATTAAAAAACGTCGTTCGATACACGGACGGAATGTCATTCTTCACTCGTCCCGAGTTTTGCCACTCGCCTGCGGCTCGTGACCAAATGTCTCGGAACTCGTTGAATAATGACATCCTTTCCGACCTAGTATTGAAATGTACTATTAGGTCTATATTATTTAATAACCGAAAACTCAATTCTTACAGAGCTTGTTCAGTGAGGACGTTGATTCGTGCAATTATATCACGGTTATTTCAACGCACTTTTCGTATAAATTCGTCATTTTTAAAAATACGCGTATATTTTCACACTTCACATTTAAGTTTTGGAGGTAAGGTAAGGGGGTGAGGTTGAGGAGACTGTTAACAATAATGCGTTTATATCTAAAAGGTAGATGGCTTTTAGGGTTCCCTTACCGAAGGTTGACGCATCCAGACCTAATAGCCAATAAACATATCTCTCCGACTTTCTGTATGTCAGAAGGAATTATTTCAAGAACCGTAATAGATGGGGTGGACCGTTAAAAAGTTCACAAAATTAAGTAAAATTAAATAAAAATTTAGGCGGCGCCCTAAGGTGGCTGGGCTAAGGCGCATTTCGAAACAAATCAAAATATTTAAGAGGCCTTATTCCCAAAATGCGCGAATGTTACATTTTAACGAGGTAAATATGAAGGTCTTTACGGATTTTTCAGTTAGACGTACCGTTCATTTCCAATTCTTGTTAAATTGGAATAGAATTTAATTTAGTATATTATGTTTGAGACGATTATGAAAAATACAAGGAAAATCTTAGATAATAGACAAAAGACCGTCTGATTATATGCCAGTTTTTTTTATGAAAACACGGTTATATTTAATTTTTTCTACGAAAAACCTAAACATATTTTGCCCTTGAAACATTAGCATTACTAAGTTAAACTATATTTGTATCGCGATAAAAGATATCATTACTACAGTTGTAACTTATAATTTAATATTATGAATTTATGAATGTTTAAAAATGACCTGTAAATCACACTTCACAGGACACTTTCTGCAAGAATCGTATTTTTATCTACTTAAAATAATAAATATGTATCAAAAGTATTTTTTAACCTATCTTATAAATAGCATTTTATGCGGGTTTTTTTCTTTTATAGACATTTTCGACTTTTTAGGGAATAAGGAGCCTTAAGTATTCAAAATAATTTGATTTGTTTGTCAGTTGAACTTTTTTTGTTTTAGACTACAGCTTAAGTCTTGCTATTGGCTCTTTTTAAGGTTCCGTAGCTAACATGGCAAAAACGGAACTAAGCCGTCTGTCCGTCCGTATATCACAGCCATTTTAATCGTTAACTACTAGACGTATCTGAACAAAATTTGTATTTTGTGTTCCTTTTCTTAGTTTAGCAGTAAAATTGCTGGAAAAAATGGAAGGTCTCTATTTTTTTACAAAATGCCAACTGAGGTTTTTAGATTTAGTGAATATTTTAGAAATAATCGCCCCAAAAGTCAAAAAAATTGTGTCCCTAAAATTTATGAACCGTAATTTTTGTAAGTAAAAGAATACAAACCACTTCATGAAATAAAATCCTAGACTTCTGTTTGGATGCAATATTATAAGAAATAATATAAATAATTAGATTACATAATTACCAAGGGTTTCTGTAGGAGGAATAGTGCCAAACGATGAATAATGAAATGGATAGTTTTTCGCCTACTGTTTCTGTTTCCGCAAAAATATGCAATGTGTTTTCTACTAATGTGAAAATATAGGCCCTGCCCTCTAACTGAGACAACTTCGGCTGAGGCTTTTACCTATTTTGGTAGTACTATTTTCCGATTCAAAAATTTTGACCTCCACCAACCTCCACCCATTAAAAGCTGCTAGATGCCCGGATCCAGCAATAAGGATAATACAGAAATCTAACTAGACGGGTTTTAGTTGCTCTGATTATTGTGTCATATCTGACGTGGCCAGCTCTTAGACCATATGTTCAACGGCAGCCCCGTGCCGAATGCTTCACGTTAGCAACAGACTGACCGATATTTATTTATTATATTATTATCAGTAGAATTAAAATTTTATTTATGGAACAAAAAAATCACCTATATCAAATACATAGTATCTAAACTTTTATTAAACTCGAGTAAAACTCTACTATTGTTGCAGGTGCAGGTTTATATTTGATTTTATCTTTCACTACATGTACCAAGAATGTGAGAAATTTAGTTTGTAAATTGGAAACTGTAGGTACTTATAAGGATACTAACAATATTATAAATATGTAGTAATATAATGAAAAGATTCTCTAGGTAGGCAAGGCAGTACCTCGCTCCGAGTGAGCGAATAAGTAGGTGAAGGTTAAACGCCATTGTAGGCGGCGCGAACATACTGTACTGAGCAATACAACACTGACTTACCTCTATAAAATTAAGCTTTTTTTCATAGGCGGCTCTTGCGAAACAGTTTTGAGTTGTTGGTTCGTTTAATTTTCATTTTTAACAAGTTAGCAAGACGTTGCAACATCGGCTCACAAGGTAAATTAATAAAAGTGATCGTCAAGCGAGCTAACTTTAATAACTTTTACAATGCATATGCTCAGAAAGTGCTCTTTTGTATAGGTCCACACATGCATAGAAAGTGCTTCTTTTCCGCACACGTGCGGAAAAGTAGCTTTTTAATTTTCCATTTATCGAGTCCAACCCGAGTTATTGATTCCTAACGAAATATTAGTCCTCTACGTTGCTACCTTAATTTAAAACATTTAATTAAGTAGATCTTAGATAAAGGAAACATGTCCTGAAATAATTGTTATTTGTATTAAACCAGAATGAATTATGTATTTTCCGGAAAGTTATAAACAAAAATATTGTTACAAATGTTTATCTCAAGTATGTCTCAGGTGTAATTAGGACCGCTCGCTACCGTCCAACGCGCATGCGTCCGCGCTCCGCTAGTTGGGTCTGCACGTCTGGTCCAAACTAATGTTTAAAAAATAATATCGTGGTATTTGTATTTTTTTTACATCAATTCATTTAAAAATAAAGACAACCAAAGCAAAAAGAAAGTATAACATCCTGGTTTTGTATTATTTTATTTGAAATATGATTAAAATACAATATTAGTAATAATAATAAAACATATTTTATCTTACGTAAGTTTTCCTTGTTCAATTCGGACCGTTGGACATGAACATTTATTTTTAAATTTAAAAAGTTTTATCTTATGTTTTATACTTACCTACTGATTTTAATTGCAATAATCATTGCTTTGCTTTTTAGTTTATGATATTTAAATCTACTACCTAAATCTATTTTATTACGTTAATGTTTTGACCCAAGATTTGGCTGACCGCGGGAAATGTTTTCTTTACATGAACTTGTTAATGAGTTACATGTTACGTTGCATGACTTTTATTAAAAATTGTAAATAAAATAATTCGTGAGAGGCTCAATTATACGATCTTAGTGCAGTTTAGGATTCAATAAGTGATAAATTGAAGTGCCGTGATGTAAATGTTTAACGCAACCGGAGATTTTACAAGAACCACCAAAAGCAACAAACCGCCTCTTTCTTACACAGGTATTTTAGGTCTTTTATTTCCTCGCATAATGCATTGTAAAATGTTGTATGCTACATTTGTATAAAACAAGTAATTGCGACTCGTGTCGGTGTTAAAACACTCCCTTCGGTCGTGTTTTAATTCACACCGCCGCTCGTTCGGCAATTACTTGTTTTCTGCACTTGTAGCATAAATAACTATTTTGTTTGACTTATTTCTAATAGTGTATGTGTATTATACATACATGTTTCTCCCTTCCTCTCTAACAAAACAGGATATAGGTATTTTTTAATGAAATACTTTGAACGCCATTATAAAAAAGGCTTGGGTTCGGGAAAGTCCTTACCTTCCTCATCCGTTCTTGCTTCAAACCAAGACTGTGTTAGATTAAGATTAAAGAATACATTAAGAAATGTCTTATTATATTTAATGAAATATGGCTTTAAAAATCGTACAATTGGGGGAAAAGAGCAGGGGGTGAATATCCCATCATTCAGTAAATAGAAACGGCCGGGTTTTTTCTTAATATTCTTGTTTTTTTTTTAAGTTAGACTCACGTTTGACAGTAAACTTTTTATTAGTTTCCTTGTAATCTATAGGTAAATATGTATTTTATTATATTTTTGTGCCTTATAACAGTTTAAGTATATAACATTTAATTTTATAATAATTTTAAGTATACAAGTATGTAGTATATAGTAGTATGTCAGATCGATCAATACGCTCGTCAGTTTTCAAAACTGTTTTTATATTTTCTACTTCAGTTACTGCGGTACTGCCTCTAAATACTTGCGGTGTAAGTAACATGTGTGTAGGTATAATAAAAATTCGACTCATTCGGTTCAGTACTTAAAAAGTAAGTTTGCTGATGCGTTTCTTAATGCACGGAACCCTAAAGTAAATAATAAAATAATCCTAACAAAAACCGCCACCAACGAAATCAGATTTCGCCACAGTATCACACAAACAACAGTAAACCTACCGAAATTCAATATTAGAACAGTGGCACATCATTAGTACATCTACAAAAGTCAAAGTCAGTTAGGTCTACAAAAGTAAGTCGAAGCGACTTCCTTCCTAAAACATATTTATCGATAACTGTTTCGGAGTGACATTTCATAGCAGATACTAAGTTCGCCGAGTAAAGAATAAATGAACCTGTATGCTGATTGATACCTATATATAATAAAATAGTAAAGTCTGACTTTTTATTTGGCCTTGACAAAGCTTCGCTAAAAGCAGCCTACATGGCAGTAACGTACGTACGCGTCCTTAGTCCTTTTTTTTCGTGTAAATATATTATTGTATTCACAATAATTTTTCTTGCATTTTGGGATTTTTTTGTCATTTTTGTGGTAAAATTGTTATAATTGCGAAATATTTTCTTCTTGTTCATATTGGTGACAATGGTGACATTCGATGACTTTGTACTTTGTACGTCTGTTGTCAAATAGCAGATACTACTTGCCAGTAAAAAAAATAGTAGCAACATACCACTGATATTCCGCAACATTGCGAGGGCTAAATAAAAAGCTGTTGGGCTTTACATTTTTTATAGAATAAAATTTCAAAAATAAAGTGTATACCTCTTATTTGGCCACCCTGTATTTATTAGCACAAAAACTAATACATAAAATATAAATTCATTTGGATTAACAGAAGTGTGCTAAAAGGTCTTCACTTAGCTTGATGTCCCGCAGTGAATCCTAGGACACACTACGTGACGCTGATTTTCAGTGGAAACTGGTAAAACTAAAATTAAAAGTAGAACTAAAAATGGTTAGTACTTGAATAGTTAAACTTCGTATGAGTATGTGTTTTGAACACGCAGACAGTTTTAAAACAAAATCTGAAAAATATTATTTTTGGGGTACCTCCCGAACACATGAAGTGGTAGGTAAATTCTTTTTTTTACTCCACCTCTAGTGTTTGGGGTGTCGTTGGATAGGTCTTTTAATATAAATACGGGTTTTCTAAAACAACTTTTAGACAAAACTAATAGTTTTGTAAAGAATAGCTCCGAAAGTTTCAAAAAGTGACTATCGTATTTACTCGAAATCTCATTATACATTGATCCCAGCAAAAAAGTGTAAAGAACCTTTTTTGTAGAAAATTATTTGTGGATTAATTAAGTAGAAGAACATTTTTTCGTATGAGCCACCGCTACTGAGTTATTTACGAAAAGCCAAAAAAGGGGACCTTTACACCCCCCTCTCCCCGTTAGCGGCATCCCTATCCATGGGTACTTTTGGTATGTTATGTAAGACACCTTCGTCTACAACTATACCAAAATTCAGCTATACACGAATTATTTCCCCTAAGTTTTCCTTTTGGAGGGCTACCTATTCAAATTAGAAGAAAACACCCCGAGGAGTGAGTAATCACAAACAAAAATAACCTTTGAATGCGACGTTGACTTTGAAAGCGCTACCTTAGAACCTCTTTTTTTCTTGTTTTCAAATATTTTTTACGTAGAAAATGTAGAAATCGCTGGGTTGATTGTTTTGTGCGAAACTTTAACCGAGACCTTACTAACGTCCAAAACATGAAGTTTCAAAAAAGTTATGCTTACTAAAGGCAACCATTGTCATTTTATCAAAGAGAATACTTATAAATTTAAGAATTTAAATTTTATTGCTTTGTTATTTCTTTATTGTTTTTTTTTTTGCCTACTCGATTTGAGCTTTTCAGTGACTTTGGAGTTTGGGATCCCATATAACAACGCTCAGACGGCAGCCTTTCGATTCGATATTTTCTTGTTAAGGCTACGTTCACACGGAGCATTTTTTCTCGTATATCGTATACGAGATTTTATCGAATCTAGTACTTGTAGTAGTGACTACAAAATTAGTATACAACTTAAAAAAAACGTTCACACGTCTATGCGGAAAAATTACGTGTTCGAGACATATTTTTTAACACAGTTGCTCAAAAAAGTGCTTTTCAAGTAGTAGTTTATAGTGCGGGAAGTTGGATTTCTCGCACTAGCCCTTTTTACTTTTCCAGCCAATCACAGCTAATGACAGCGACAGACAGCCAATCACCGCGCCGCACCGAACCGCGCGGAGTGTTCGGATCCATGTATTAAAATAAGTCAAACTTGGTATTGGTACCTATATATTGTAAATTATTTTTGTTTGAATTAAAAAAAATGGCTGAAATGTTATGATGTGGTATGTTTTTAGAACGGCCTCTATTAGCCCTTTCATATTATACCACACACGATAGGTTTTTGAAAGATTTTTTTTTGTTTCCCATACAAAAAAATGATGAATCAGCACCCCCCTCCTAAGAGAAACTTTTTAAAGAACTGCGGATCAAAATTTTTGTTTTGACCTCGAGTATACGTGTGCCAAATGGCTAAACTGTACATCGATTTGCGGTATTTCTGTAAAATTAAGACTCGTACAGCGTCAACTAAGATGGCTGTTAAACCGTATGAAGGAAATATCGAAATGAAAAATCGCCGTATGAAACGTAGCTATGTGGTAAAAAATATGTCCCTAACACGTGATTTTTCCGCATAGACGCCGTGTGAACGTTTTTCAAAGTTTTATACAAATTTTGTTGTCACTACTACAATCTACATTAGATGAAATCTAGTATACGGTATACGAGAAAACTTGCTCCGCGTGAACGTAGCCAACGGTTCCTTTTTGATGAGGAACATTAACTCAAAACAAAATTCGCACAGTTCAGTATGCAGCTTTTCTGGTTAGTTTGATTCGATTGAGATAATGATGTGCGTATGGAATATTGTAAGGTATTTTCCCTTATTGCGCTAGAATATTCCCCTATATACATGTATAGCACTAAAGGCGCTAGACGTCGAGTTGCGGAAACTTGCCCGTTCTACAATACAATACATGTATAGCACTATATCGGCCAATCAATATTATGTAAATGGTATTTAACGTTTGTCATCGGACTACGTAGTTATGTACTCACTTACCAATAAAATACAAAGATTTTTTTAAATAAAAGAAACTTGAAGCTCATGCCCAATGCATTCGAAAACACTTATACATGACCTTAAATAATCGTTTAACTGCAAGCAAACAGTGCGGGTGACCACACAGCATGACCGGTACCACATATACGACAACTACTCATATATCAATGGCGACATGTTCGAACTCCATTCCAATACTGCTTACATACGTCGAACATAATTACAGTATAGTCAAAGGCAGTGATGTATATTAAACAGCGAGTGCATTCGCGCCGCGGAGCATGACGTTATGACACTGACATCGTAGTGGTTCTCCTCGACCTAGTCTGCTGCTGAGCCATCTAAGGAGAGCTATCGAGAGCATGGCCACCTGGCTCTTAAGGTACATTGTTGCTTCAGTTTCTTTATTAATAAACGTTTTGTCTCGTGACCTGAATAAAACATACTATTTTGTAGTAGGTAACTATATCTGATACAGTTTCTGATATTCTTTCATCAGAAAGCAGAATTACTTAAAAAATTCAAGCAATTATTATGGTACTTATTTTTATAATTACAACTTTAAGGACATTTATGTAATAACCATCTAGAATTTGTTTAAGTATTGTTGATTTAAAGCCATATTATTTATAACTAGTTATTCTTTATTCTATTACAATGATATGATGACTTGTAAGCCACAAATCACGAATGTAACCTACAGCATGTTCCGTGTGCGCAGTTCATAAATTTTAGATGTATCAGGTATCTTATTTTATTAATTTCAAACATTAATTTGTACTATACAATTTACTTTCATAAAAATCTTATAAATTAAAATAAACGTAAACTACACAGAGTATAGCTTGTTACGACACTCCGAAACGAATTAATTACCTCGCAACCGGGCGGAGCATTAAAAACGGCTTGCGCAAGAGCCGATCCGCACCTTGACACAGATAGCGGTGCTGTCGTTTTGAATACACAAAAACCGGACGCCATCTCGACTATTTTAAATTGATTTGTATGAGTACCAGGCCAGTAAATCTATAGCTACTATTTCATGCCTCACACGCCTGAAAATTTAACAAAAAGCCTTCCAAAAAAACTGTTTACCGAATCATTTGATATTCTACCTACTCGTACATCCATTACAAAACAAATGGTAACTGATAAAGTTGCTACGATTTACCAATTACCCAAAACTATGTTACATAAAAAGAGATACTTACACGTTTAGGTAAATTGTAAAATTTAAACTTCATAGCTACCATGCGATGCGATGCGATGGAGGTCACAACAAATATTCTTTAAATGTATACGGACTTTAATACTTGAACCGTTTACGATTCAAGCGATTTTCTTTTGGTTAGTAGGTATTTGTCCTATTAACCCTAAATGGTTCAACAATTAAAATACGTGACCTTACAACAAGTAGCAGATACACCACAAATTGAAAGCGTAATATCCTTTTCCGGGACTCAAACTATCTCTATACCAAGTTTCATCTAAATCGATTCAGTGGCTAAACATTTTCTATACAAATTCCAACTTCCTTTTCATCCCCTCAAGGGTTGACTTTCGGGATGAAAACTATCCTATGTCCTTTCCCGGGTGGGTCTAAAAAAAGGCATTATGTAGTTGGCACCTTAATCCCAAAACGCGCGAATTTCACGAAATGCTTCATTTTCTTCGAAGGCTATGGCGAAAGTACTTACAAGGAAGTGTACCCAACTGTCCGACTCCGATTTGATTAATTTTTATATATGTTATAGAGTACTCTAAAATAACCGACACGTAATTTTTTTTAGCCCCCCAAACCCAACCTATATTGAGATATTGTCCTCCAAAGCACTGAAAAATGGCGAAACCATCTAAGTTCGGAAGAGAGTTTTGTTTAAGCAAACTGCTCGTTAATTACTAGTTTTAATATATGTTGGAGAACATGAAAAAAAATGGACACGTGTTTTGCTATTTCGGCTCAAAACCAATATTTTACAAAAAACACACTTAAAATTTACATACTTTTCACGTTTCACTCACTCACATTGTCAAAATTTTTTTTTTTATCAAATATCAACATGATGTACATCAATCGAAAGGTCTTTAAAAATAACATAAGGTTTCTTTAAAAAAAATTGCTTGAAAAATTTTTTTTTGACCAATTTAAGACGTATCTATCAAATTTTAACATAAGGTGTTTTTTGAGTGCCGCTACTTAGTCGTGTAGTGAAATTACTGAAAAAATATATTTTTAGGGAAGGGGGGGGGGGGGCACTCCATACCAGGGCTTGTAACCGGTTAGGCGGTTATCACACTGGCGCGGATCCGCATGCGGCACCGGTGCGCGAGCGAGATAGCGCTCTGCATGTGTATAGCGCTATCTCGCACGCACACCGGCGCCGCATGCGGATCCGTCGTCAGTGTGATAATCGCCTTAAAGCAAAAAACCCCGAAATGATCCAATATATTTTATTATTTTATAGTTTTTATGTAAAACCCAATATTGTATTTATGTTGTCACTTCATATTATAGGATTTTTCGATTGAGCATAAAACAGTAACGAAAAGAACGAAAAAAAAAACCGGTTTTTACTATGGAAAAAAATTCCGGTTACAAGCCCTGCTCAAATTTTATTTTTTTATCAAATATCAACATGATGCACATCGATCGAAAGGTCTTTAAAATTAACGTACAGGTTTCTTAAAAAAAAATTTTGTGGATATTTATTTTCAGATATAATCTCTCCGAAAGTCTAAAAAATTAGGAATATTCGAAGAGCTGTATCTCGATAAGTATTTCACCTACAGAGCTAATTCTAGCCTCAAATTGTAGAAATATTAGTCTTCTTAAAACTTGTCTTGAATATTTTTTTGTAAACCGCATAGTTTAGGACTTATAATAAGAATACTAAAAAAAGTGCGAAATTTTCGTGGTTTCTCGAGTGCTGCAAAGTTAGCACATGTCTTTCGAAGCTGCAAACTTGGATATACAATGCTGGTAGGGATCCTAACAATATATAAAAAAATCAGAACTAGTCGTTAGCTTTCCATTTTAATATTCGGTATGACTGGGCTACAAGGTACTTATCAGGCTTCACATCCATGATTTTTCTCAATTGTCTTGGGCCGACGGTTCAAAAGCTACGATTTTTGTAAACTTTGACGCCCTTTTTGTAAACTTTCAGAGCTATTTTTTACGAATCTAAATTAGTTTTATCCAAAAAACGTTTTACTCGAACTCTATTTGATTTATTAAATACCTATACAACGATACCTCACATAGAGCGAGAAAATTCACCCCCAACTTCATGTGTAGGTACGTGAGGTACCATAATAAAAAATATTTCTCCAATTTTTATTCTAAATATATTACTTTGTCGGCGTGATTAATGCACATACTCACGCCAAACTTCAGCTTTATAGCCTAACACCTAACCGGTCACTGAGCTATACCGCGGACAGACGGACGGACGGAAATGGCGAAACTATAAGGGTTCCCAGTTGATTACGGAACTCTAAAAAGGGTAGGCAGTCGTGCCATCACGCAATACCGTTTTGACATTTCGCTCTCGAACATTAGGACTTTATGACGTTGCATTTGTTGCAAAATAGAACGTAAGCCATTTTTTAGCATCGTGCCGATGCCGTGCCGCAGAGCCCGCAGATCTCGCAACCACCTTCGCATGTTACCGTGGGCTGCATAAAGGGCCACGATTACCCACCAACAAGTGCCACGTGTAGAGTTGAGTAACACTACCATCGACTACAATGGTTGTTGATATGCTCTTTAAATTATTTTGTAGGTAATGTAGGTATAAATAATATTGGTATTGGCCATTGAGTAACAGGAGATGACATCCCTAACAAAAATTTTCAGCCATGAGTGTGATCGGCACTTAAAGTCCATACATTCGCTCTTGAAACACTGACATGATGCTAAGCAACTGACAGCTGTCAACGGCCAAACATGCAGCACAAAATTAGTTCTAGATGTCACATCTAGTAGGTTCTACCTACATAATAAATCAATGGTATTGGCAAGCACAAACTTACCGTAGCAGACGCAGACCGAAAAGGAGGTGGCGGGACGACTTTACATGCAGTCTGTGGAGTAGCTCTCAGATACATACATACTCTTTTTATTTAAATTTTATTTTTGTTGTTTATTTCTCCTTTTCACAATACTTAGTTATTTACTTTTGCAAACAATGAAAAATAATACGAAGAATTTTGATGTGATTTTCAAGGAAAACAGGATGACCCTAAAATGAATCATTTTATTATAACAATTTTTTCTCATTAGCCTGGTATGGTCCCACTGCTGGGCAAAGGCCTCCCCGCCTTCCATTATTATCATAATTATGCACGTTTATTTCATCGCTCTCACTAACAACTTCCAGCATTTCAATTCTGTTAAATCTTCTTAGCATTCTTTAGTTTAGTTCTTTCAGGCCTATCGCGACTGCGTGTAATAGAAATATAACCTCGTACTCTTTGGAGGATAGTTAAAAATTTTACTCATGTCATGCGGGACAAAAACGTATCCATAATACTCAAGTTATGTAGTTGACTCTACACGAAAGGCAGACACTTCTCAAACCAATAATTTGTCCTATTAAAAGGAAATAATATGTTGACAATTTCAATGATCATCAGTTTCAAGCCGGAAAAAAAGAGAGGAGAAGAGGAAACCCCTTTTTGTTCAGGCGCCATTCATTTATTACGTAAAAGGATTTAGCGGGAGGCGGGAGGATTGACTTGACTATGCCTTACTTCTAACGAGAGGCTTTTTATTTTTTTGTCTTGTTAAAGGATACAAATTAGGTGGCAAAATTTTGATCTCACTATCTCGCTCTATCCTATAGTTTGAAGTGATTGCCGTTCAGACGGTGTAGATGTCGCTTTAGTAATTGGCTGTATGAAATGATATTTCTTAGTCGGATGAAAAGTTTAAAAGGTAAAAAACAATACAGTAATGGATCTTACTAGTCAACGTCTAAAATATGTATACACTTTTGAACCTTATTACAATGGAGTAAGGTTCAAAAGTGTACACATATTTATGGCGTTGACAAAATACTTCGCGTCCGCTAAAACAGGACAATAATGATTTTAATTTTTTTTAATTCGTTTTGGTAAAGAATGAAGATCTTCACGTACTCATTTTGCTACAGTAAGGTGAACCTTTCCGAGCACATTGGAGAAAACATAATTTCACTAAATGAGGTTTGACCCACGTTTATGAATAAGCGGGTTTCTATATTAAAACAGTTCAGAATAGAACGCAACACTCATAACGCGTAATATATTTGTACCGTGCAACATTTCGCGTGTTAATTAATCGTATCTCTTCAGACATTCCATGCTCAACGTAAATTAGGTAATTTCAGCGTCAAAGTATGCCGCAGTTGTTGACGCCAACCGATGTGTGTCAGGTCACCGAGACTGGGCGTCATCCGAATTTATTTTATTGAACCATCAGAATGTAGCCCACCTTAAAATAGGGTTTTTATACATTCATTTCTGCCCAGATTTGATTTTAGCTGTGTGGTTTTCTGTTCAGGTGCCATTCATTTACTACGTAAAGGGATTTAGCAGGGGGGAGGGGGCTTGACCTTGTGTTACTTCTTCTTCTTACGAGACGCATTTTATATTCTTGTTAAAAAAATTCTTATACGTAACAAATTAATGACGCCAAACTACATATAGTGCTCATAAAATACTTAATTATAATTTCATATAGATACGACTTACGGAATTAAGCATTGTTTGTTTTAAAACTACCCAAAGTAGTATCTTTCTAATTTTACCTAACTCAAGGGAAGTCATCGATTAAACCTTTTAGATGCCATAACAAATGTCAATGCAGTCATATTCATACGCCAAGCCAAATAATGAGTTTAAGAGTCAAACGTATGCAGTATGGTATCTTATGAGGGATCTTAGAGCATCTTTATGTGAGGGAATTTGCAAACACATGAACAGCCCAAAGTGCATGAATAATTAAGGTTTCTGTGCTAGTTGAAACCAGAAGAGTTTTAAGTCTAAATAGTAGAAGATACAGTCAGTAGAAATAAGATTAAAGAAATAACTAAGCACATTTAATACATTAGTTAATGAACAGCGCTTTCCAACTATTGTTCGTCTAAATACCTGTACTCTGTGCTTGATACTGATACCTAATATTAAAAAAAACTATCCTAGGTACTAAAGACGGAGAAATGTTATGACGAAAGTGGCCTGCCTTCTGACGTCAGAACGACAGAACTACGTCGGTTTCAATCAATTGTAATCAACAATTTACGTTTAATAATACCACGTTTATCGGACATCGGATTGCGCCAGTGCGGTTATGCGGTATACCTTCTAGAGTGCACTTTCTTAAAACAGGGTACAAATAAGTCAAAGTTATGTGCATAAACCCGTATAGGTACCCCAGAATCCTTTACTGCACTCGATACATCAAACAGTAATTTTAGGGCCATACGCATTTAAGAAAATAAATGTATTGCTAACAAATAACAATTGTATTTATACATATAGACATACACCCGTCCAAAAAATTCGAAATACACATATTTTTGCGTTGATCCTGAAGACATACAGGCCGTCAAATTACTCTATTAATCTGAAGAATATGCTAACTATAATATGATATAATAGTAAAAATAAAAACGCAAAGGATTTGGTACATATTTGATTTTACTTCTCGATCAAGTACTTTCGAGAAATTATAATCACAAAATTTCTTAATGGCGACAGCAAGTGTTATTTTTAGTTTTAATATTTTGAAATAATACATTTTAGTTTATTTATATTAACGATTGGAAACAGCTGGGAGAGGCCTATGTGTCAGAAGACACGCTGATCACTAATCCGGAAAATCCGATGTGTTAGATTTTAAGTAAATTTGTTTATAAATGTTATTTATACTGTTTTAGTTTTCGGCAATAAAGGCTATTATGATTATGATATTATTTTATGTGCCAACTATGTATCAAGTTTTGAATTAATTGTTAATGTTTATTGATTTAATTCTTTAGCTGTAACTGCTACTCGCTGTGTTGTTAAGATATATAAATGGAGGTAAAAGGTATCCTTTACTAGTTTATATGTAGATGGTAGTTATTGGTAACGTGCGTGTAATGGCGGCGCTCGACGATATACGTCTCCTGCGAAACTGGGTCAGTGGGTCAGAGGCGAGGTCCATTGATAGCACCGACTACTAATGTCGTTCCTCGAACTACCTATATATTTTTCCATTGTAATATTCTCTCGACCTGCTCTTGTACGTTTCTGTTATGCCTAAATAGGTACCTATATTTTTAAAGATATCCATATTTGGTATAAAATAAATTTTGGCGACAATTCAAACGACTTACGTACCCTCAAATCCATTGCATCATTGCTTACGATCTTAAGTACTCTGCTTGGCTTAAAAACTTGGTGTTCTTCCTAGAATAGATGTTTATTTCATGAGTTGGGAGAAAGGCGGCCATTGAGAATTAATAGTACTTATATTTAGTCGACATAGAGAATCACTATTTTTCAAGCCAGGCAAAGTAAGGCATTATGGGGTGGGCAATATTTCAGAAGTTGACTGACGGAATTTAAAATCCAATAAATTTTAAATAATCAACTTACTTTATAATAATAACTAAAACCCGAGTTTAGGAACAATTGATTCATTTATTGATACTAATTTGTAGAAATAAACGTTTATGAATAAGAATTCATAAACGTCTTACAAGGCTTATTTGACCACCTTTATTAGGGTTTATCATTAACTGTCACTGTAACAACTGTATTTGTTACAGAGAAAATAAAAAATGACTAAAAGGCTTGTAAGTATTACGGTAATGTGATGAATAAATAAGGGTTTAAAGTTCTGAAATAAGTTTAATAAGACTAGTTGCCATGCCAAGTAAATTTAATACCTAGGTAAAAACAGCAATCTAAAAGGCTACGAGCGCTCAGCAAACACTTAAGTGTGCGTGCCTCAAGTTATTTGTTCTATTTTAATGTTACTCGAACGCACCAACCTTGCCCTACATTCAAGATTACAATTAAAATAAAAAAGTACACACGAAATGCAGCCTTCTTGCCCTCGTTTACATTATGTTTTCACTTTGCTTGGTATATCTAGTCAGGCAGACAATAATTACTTAATGTTAACACTTTGTAACCAAATTTATAAGGACGGGTTATTTAACCTTAAGTATAGGTACAGTCGTCGTCAAAGATATGTTTACACTGTTGCACCTCTGTAATCAGGTGCAAAATTAATGTAAGCATATCTTTGAATTTTTTGACGTCGACTGTATATGCCTTTTGTCAGGGAAAATAAAACCTGATCGTGTTTACGTGACTATTACGTGGAGTAACGTAGTAGGCAATACATATACCTTATAAAAAGAAAAAAACATATTGTCATGTTTCGAGACATTCGAGGTAGTTGAATCAAGGAGAGGAAGCTTAGAGCATCACACCGACAAATGTCACACTTCTTGTACCAATATTATATATAAAGGTAAAATAAAACACTGCGAAGTTTAGTCGTATCAACGCGATACTGTTATAATTTTCCAGACTCAAATGGTTAATATTTAGGTATAAAAGGAAAACATGTTGTTTTTTCTTTTCATGCGAAATAAAAGATTGAAGGACCAAGGAAGTCGGGAGGATACTAGTCTGTCGATGACAAGCAAAAAGCCAGAAAGAAATCCAGAAAAATCTACGAAACGAAAAAAATGCGCGATAAAAGCAGGTAAAAAACCGGCCAAGTGCGAGTAGGACTCGCGCATGAAGGGTTCCGTACCATTATCTATAATAAAAACTAGCTACTATCGAATAAATTAATATTGCAAGGTCGTATCTGCCTAAGTACGTAGTTATTGGAGATAACTCAAAAACGCCTAAACCGATAATGTTCAAAATAATTTTCGTTGAAAGAATATTCAAAGGAGTATGTATGGACTTACGGTTCAAAAGGTATGGGGGGACACAATTTTTTAAGACTTTCGGAGTCTTTATTTCTGAATGTATCCACTTAATCATTTTTTTTAAGAAACCTCAATGTTATTTTTAAATTCCTATCGATAGATGTGCATCATGTTGATATTTGGTAAAAAAAATATTTTTTGACAGTTACTTGCATCGAGTGCCCCCCCTAAAATGATTTTTTTTAAGAAGTTTTACTACATAACTAAGTAGCAACACGCACACAATACACTTTATGAAAACATTTGATAATGATACGTCTTATAGTTTCAGAGTAAAATGGCTGTGACACGGACGACGACGACTGTGAGACAGACAGACAGACAGACATGACGAATCTATAAGGGTTCCGTTTTTTGCCATTTGGCTACGCTATGGAACCCTACAGCTGGTTTTTATAGATAATGGTACGGACGGAGCCCTTTATCCGCGAGTCCGACTCGCACTTGGCCGGTTTTTAGGGTTCCGTAGCCAAATGGCAAAAAACGGAACCCTTATAGATTCGTAGTGTCCGACCGAAACATGTTTTTTTGCCGAAACCGAAACCGAAAGCGAAGGTTCGGCTCAAGGTGCAGTATCGGCCGAAATCGAAACTTTTATAGACATGTTAAAATCATTGAGTTAAATGTAAATAAGCCGAACTTGTATGGGATAGTAGTGCTAGCGGTACACCCCGAAATTCGGTAAAATGCTGCAAATGGTGTTAAAAGTATGAAAATCGGAATGATTCATCTTTAGGCCATATGGATCAATTCAACCCGTAGCAGTAATATATTTATAGAATCAGCTTAAAAAGCCCTTTCATTTGATACCACATACGGTAGGTTTCAGAAGAATTTTTTTCCCCATACAAAAAAAGATGACGTCAGAACACTCAGAACTCCTCTCGGTTTTTTTTTTTTTTTACTGCTACGGGTTAAATTGATTAATATGGCCTAAAAACCAATCGTTCCAATTTTCATGCTTTTAACACCATTTGCAGCGTTTTTAGGCGTACCGCTAGGACTATAGGTGGTATAAAGAAAAACAAGGTTAGTAAGATTTGATTGATCATCCTCCTGTTTGTGCTGGCGTTTTCCCACGGACTCAACGGAGCCTGGGATCCACTTGGCAACAAAATCCCATGATTTTTTTCTAGTTTGTACACAACTCCAAGTTATATCGGTGTAAGGCGTATTTTGATCCCTAAATTCGTTTTGGTTTGTAGAATTTTACATCGCTCTCGTTTGTTATGTAGCCGAGTTACGCATTGTGCGGTTACAGATCTTTCAGCTTTTTCGCGAAATAAATTTACCCCCCTTATTGAAAGTATAATTGTCACAAGTCGACCATGTTTTCGTACATAGATTTGTACCTACGAAAACATTGGAAACAGACAGATGTCTGACATCACTTTTTTTACTTTGGTATTTTTTTAGTATTTAGGATCTGCTACGTTAAAATAAGTAATAAAATAACCCACACAATTTTAAACTTGACAGATGTATTTTCAGATTAAAATTACGATTAGTAAACAAAAGAAAAATATGACAGTTTAGTTCGAAACTTGGATTAAAGGTTTATATAGCATCTATCTGTATGGTTAAAGTAATACGTTTTGTTAAAAAAAATACTGCGGAATATATGAGTCGGAAAAACCAACATTTGTGCTTTATTAAAATTGGTATGTTTCCTTTTAAATTATGAATACGATTTTTTAAACTTGTGTGTTAGGCATTAGTTATACCTACTGCAGTTTGTTATACACAGCAAAGTTTAATCGACTGAGACATCAATGCTGTTTGTAACAAGTCTCTATAATATCTCTATCTCTTTTTAACAAGTATCTAATAATTCGCCAAGTTCATCATCAATTGATGGACTATTTTAGTTTAACGATCAGTATTTAAAATAAATAGTGTAGGTTTTTTTTACACTTTTTACTTGATTTCTTCGTGTATCATTTTTATTTTATTATTTTATTTTAATTAATTACTACGGGATATTTGTTTTACTATACTTTTCCAGAACTCAAACTAGGTCCATACCAAATTACATCAAAAAATCTTACATCTAATCGGTTCATCAGTTCATGCGTGAAGAGGTTACAAACAGACAGACACACTATTGTATGGATCTACTCCTCTAAATACTGTAATGAGTAATGATTAAAATCTCACGTGACATTTTGTATCTACCTACCTACTCTTATGTCTTTACTTGAGATCAATACTTACGTACTACAAGCGCGGTAAGTGATTATGTCCAAGTCTGTTAACAGTTTTGTTTTGGACTTTGCAATTATTTGTGTCTGTGGGATTGCGAACGAAAGGGGCTTTTCTTTAACCCAACTCTTTCTGGACTCTGTGGTTTCAATAGTATTAAGTTTCTTGGTCACATTTGTGTCGACATTTTAAGAAGGAAATCAATCTCATGTGATTCGTGTCTGGAACATTGAGATTGGCCAGGTGGTAGGTATTAATATGGTAAGGTGCTCTTACACGGGTAACACGGGCGATAAAAATTGCCGAATTGCCGCAATTTTGACGTCACGGCCATATCGAGCAATTTCAAGCAATTCGAAATATTGCTCAATATGGGGCAATTATTGCTCCATTATGGCGCCATTCTGGCTCCATTCGAATTGCCCCATATAATAAAGCAGCAACTCTGGAAACTAGGCAATACGTTCATACACGAGAAATACAGTGGAGCAATACGACCGCGTCCCCCCCCCCTTGCACTCAGACCGCACCGCACTAGCCCCAAAATCAGAATCTCTCTGAACTATGGACGAGGTAATTCTAGCTGCGGAAGCTTGCAGTGCATTTAAAATAATGACTTAAAAAAGAGAAATAGATGCGTTCATATCTTGCAGAAAGAAAACTAATTTTCAGAAACAAGTTTTTAGATTATTCCTGTTGTTTACACACGAATGACACGAATGCCTAACTGGATGCCAAATTTCAACGTTCTAGGTCATCTGGATGTAGTCAATAGTTTTGATGAGTCAGTGGATCAGTGAGCCAGTCAGTGAGTGGTAAAAATAGTGATTTTCTAAGGTCAATATCTCGTGAATGGTTACAGATTTTTAGCTGAAATTTCTGGATTCATTGGAAATATAAGTATAAAGCCCAAATGGGTATCAAGTTCTTAGGATTTAAGGTTTAAAATAGGGCGTACCCCCTCCCTTTTGAACCGTGGGTTCAAAAATTCACGAATGTGAGGCTGTGGGTGTGTGGTGTGGGGATTAGTACTTTCAATTAAAACTATTTTGAATAGAATCGGTTGAGCCGTTTTTGACTTATAATATAACTCAAAAACACATAGTAAAATGACGTAAGCGCCGCAAAATATTCCTTAATAGACGACCTTTTGAACGAATTTATTGTAACAGGCCGTTTCCCCTCCCCCTACGCCTGGACCGCGCTCGCCATACTAGAAAAACAATGGGACATGCATATATGTGCGTACGGAATATAAATACAAATTGCCCTGTCTTTTCCAATCGTCTGGATATACCGGCAATTGTAGTCGGCAATATAGAGCAACACGGAAATGAATGGAGCAATACGGGAAATGACTGCCGCAATATCTAGAAATTGCCTCGTATTGCTAAATTAATTGCTCCATACTGCTCCAATAGTTTCGGCAGCGTATCGCCGGGCAATAATTGCCCGAAAAATCGCCCATGTAAGAGCACCTGTAGAGTCCTCTGCAATGCAAATAATTACAACCGCGCTCAAGTTGACTCAAGTCAAGTCGTTAATGAGTGCATAAGATATGGAGAAATATAGTAAGCGTTAGGAGTGTAATCTATTTTAGTAGCTCAGTGGACCTAATCCCTAAAGGTGCTCTTACACTTTGCACTTAAACAGGCAATTATTGCCCGGCGATTACTACGTAGCAGAATTTAATTGAGCAATACGCGGCAATTATTTCAGCAATGATTTCTCGAATTACTCCACTTAGATGCTCTTACACGGGCGATTTTTGGACAATTTGCCTAGTAAATAGTCCCGAGGTGCTGCATATGGGGCAATTCGAATCGAGCCAGTTTGGCGACATACTGGAGCAATGATTGCTCCATATTGAGCAATATTCAAATTGCTTTTCCAGCATTTTATATAAGTTTTTACTAGACGAGTTGCCAAACTCAAGAACAAAGCTTTTAGATCGACGGCTTTCACACTGCTGCGGTTTCCGCATGCGGTGCTAGTGTGATAATCGCCCGAGGAAGGGATACCTACCTACCTACCTAACCTACTCACCTTATTAATAGTCAGGATTATAACCGTACTCGATAAAGATATAGGTAGTCACCGGCAATACCTAGTACACGTATCTTTCTACACGAAGGCCGCAAAAGTACCTATGTGACGCGCTCTTATGGCCCTACAAATAAAAGAGTATCAGTATCACATACTTTTGCGGCCTTCATGTAGGAAGATACTATTGCCGGTGACTGTACAATACTATACTTATAGTACTCATGTCGTTCATAAAGTGATTTGTAAATCTAAAGTACCCAATCTAATGGTCTAAGAGCTGTCCATGTCAGATATGACACAATAATGAGATTAATGAGAGTATTGTAACCAGTGCAGTTAGATTGCATTACCATCCTTATTGCTAGATCCGGGCATCTGGCAGCTTTTAATGGGTGGAGATCAGAGTGACAGACCAACAAAGTTTTTAAGCTGGAAAAAAGTAATACCGAAATAGGTAAAAACTGCTGAAGTTGTGTCATATATAGAGAACAGGGCCTATATTTTAACATTAGAACAAAAAACATTGTGTATTATTGCGGAAACAAAAACAGTAGGCGAGTAATCAAAAATTACATTATACATCATTTGGCATATATAATGTAATTAATTACATAATTTTTCAAAATATTGGAACACACCCAGATCTCTAGAATTTGTTTTCTTCAAGTTATTTGCATTCTTTGACCTCCACCACTTTACAACTGCCAGATGAGCGGATCTAGAAATAAGCATAGTATAGCAAACTAACGAGAGGGGTTTTGTCGCTCTCATTATTGTGTCATACATATCTGACGTGGCCAGCTCTCCGTCTATAAGCCAAAACGAAAAGAATAATAGCTACCTATCTCACTGCGTAAATTATAGTAGCCAAGTTTTAGGAAACGCCAAACGGAATGAAACATTTTATCAAGCAGATAATAATAATTATGAATCATAGTATACTTAGGTTTGGCATCCGCTGCGTGAAGCGTAGAGTTGTGCCATTCTACTTTTACTGTGGGAAAGAAACTCGAGAACATTTCCCTTAAAAAAACAGAGAACGTTCTCAAGAACGGCACAACTCTAGTTAAGCGTATGCGATTGGCACATTGTTTCCAGTCACTACAATATTTTATAATTTAAGGAAAGCGAGGCCCTAAAAAGGTACTTTGCTAATTATATAAAAAAATTAAATATTTACATTTTCAACTACCTGTGATAGACAAACACACATTTCCCCACAGACGGCCTTAAATGTACGCTTTCCTAACAGTACCTACAGACTTTCATTCAATGTTGCTTTTATAACGCTCACTAATAAATTAAATTATACATAAAGTGAACTTAACCTGATTCTAAAGATTAAATGAATGTCGGACATAAACGAGGTACTCGTATAAACCGTTTAACGTACTGCTTACGCAATTATCTAATTGCGAAGATATGAACACCAATTGTATGCGAGTTAGTGCACCCTTTGACGCCTAACGCCCCGCTTCCCGCCCCGCCAAACGCACCGCTTGACGTTCGCCACGCTAAGCAATAATAAGGTTGACATTTTCCCAGTGCGCGCTTTCGCATACGCATCGCCGGAGTCACCTCTGTCCAAGATGGAACTGGCGTGGAATGCGCCCTCGCCGCTGCACCACCAGCCACACCAGCCCTTCAACATTCCCCCGCCAGAAAGGTCTGTCAAATACATTTGATCTGATCTGAATTTTACAAGTACCTACAACGATGACTATATTTTGCTACATAAATTTAATATACGATTGATGTTATTTTAAGTTACTAGGTATAACCAAACTATTTATGTTAGCACTTATACTGGTTACAATTGCAGATTGCTGCCTATTACATTCTGATACAAAAGCCCACTTGTCGGAATCCAAACAGAATCAGCGTTCGCCCTACTTCCATAAATACTTGTGAACACTTGCAACAACGCGTCATTGACAGAGTCTGCGTAATATCATCTAGAACGAAACCAAACGAGTTCGATCTGTGTGGCCCTGCGGCGGTCGGCGGTTCACTCTTACGATCTTACGTCAGGCAGGCGGCAGGCGGTTACTTCACATCAGAGCAGCAGCCAGCGCCGGCTGCAGACTGCAGCGCTCCGCATCGCGCTAACCTGCCCTACTGACACCGAATGAAACCAAAAACGTTGCCGACCACAACTGAATACTAACTACGTCACATCACATCACTGCTACGCTCTCACTACAGAGTGATGCATTATTACTACGTATGGCCCACTTAGGACTGCTGGTAAACTTCTCGAAACACGTTCTTCGTGCCATTATCTACGACATACAATTTAGTTAAACGCTATTTCACACGACCAGTCGGCCAATTCCATGGCAGGATAGCGCGAAAAAACAATACGGCGCGACGTTGCCACATCGTGCAACCAGCGTACGAGCAGGTAGTGTAGCCACCACATTGCATACAACATTATGTAGATGTATGTATTATTATACAACACTTGTCTCTTTTGAATAAAGACTGTCATATATAAATAATTTTCTCTCAGGCCTCATGAACCCCAAAACATGCGTCACTCTGAACTTCTATTACAGAAACAAATGTTTATGATCAGATTCATATTGGGATGTCAATTATTTTAATGGAACAAGATGATGATTTTTCCAGATAGATTTAGTTTCTTCAAAGTGTGTGCAAGAAATGGCAATATTACATCCGGTTCGAACGAATGGGATTGTTTTCCTAACAGATACTTATAAGATTAAAATGTACTTACCGGTGGAAGGATCCACATACGCAACCTGAATGTCTATAGCTAAATGTTCTGCAGGTTTGGCGTCCGTGGAGCTCATAATATCGTACTCCACTGGCACTTCCGTCACGAGCTCGTTTTTCGGCTGGCTCGTGGAGGCGGCCAAACTCTGCGTAACACTCATTTTCGGAGCGTCTTCGTGCATCGTAAAAGAACGACACAACGAGGCCACTGAATTATGCCTAAGTTATTTATTTATTTCACTCACAGCGTAAAACAGTCTATCCTATCTTTAAAAATCGCTTATAAACGAAATGTAGGTCTCTGGGCCACTTCACTTATACTTTGGTATTCCGACATAACATAACTTGATACAATTCAATGGAGCTACCGTACTCATGACTGACATTGAAATAAATCGGTAAAGGGCAGAAGGAAATTAACCTAATTTTAAGCAAAAGTGTGTCATGACCTATTTAAAAAAAAATGATATTACAAAGAATCTAGAAAAGTAAGTTATTTTTTATCAGTTGAATATCTTTGATTGTTTCATAATTACGGACATAATTAGAAATAATAGACAGTAAAACAAATGTTATTTCAAGAATTCCTTGTAACTAACACCAAAATATATATAATACAGACAAAATTACTGGGTTTGCTTATGAATACGGTGCGTTGTGTAATAAATGACCGTTTCTATTGCACAATCCTTTCACAAGGGCTCCGAATGTAGGTCAATCTTTATGAGTTGGATAGCATACTGACATTAAATGTTTTTATTAGTTACAACCTCCACAGGATTATTTGAAGGATAAACTATTTTTTAAAATATCACTACGGATAGTTAAAATAAAGATTAGTATAAAATATGTTATAAAGATAGTATTTTGGTCAAGCATCCGGTTTCAGTGTCGCCATCTGGCCAATGGCAGTGTTGCTCCGGTATCTGTGTGTTTATCATTAGGGTACGAACGCAATCCAAAAGAGGGCGCTTAAATCAAGCTGCATTATTGGCTTGTATAAGAAAAACCTCGATCAAACTGGAAAGCGCGTATTAGTAGGCGTAGGCACGCGTAGGTTTTATTCAGACATAGGAAAAAAGTTATAAAAGGGGCATGGTAACACACAAATTTAAGCATTTTGTCTCTGAGTTTGCTTAATTCTGCTCAGGTGTGTGGTGTGCCTAATACCAAGATCGAACGGGATGGACTTATTACACTTTCAATAGATAGACAGAGAAAGTGCTATTATATTCATATTTTGTCCGATATAAAACTACATGTATTTCCCTTCCAGCACGTCCTATTATACGCGATTTCAGAGACGCCCTAGAAAAAAATCAGGATAGAACTTCACTTTAGCACAGAGTAAATAATAGTATAACAGAGAGACCTCTGTAATGTCACGTAACGTCACGAATCATGTTGTCCCTTCTTAACGCATGACAAGTTCTTTTTCGCACTTATGCAAACGTATCGGATACGTCGTGTCAAACTCAAATTTTTTGACAGATTTATTTTGAGTTGTACCCCCCTGACTTTAGGTAAGTTCGTTTAATCGTCCTATCATTATCGCTGGTCGTTGTCATAGTTTTTATTACGCTCCACGCCATTACGATTAGCACTGGAGGGTAACAAACACATATAATAAGCGATTTCTTCAATAATTTGTGTTTACTACGACAAAACCTGATATTTTACTTAGAAAGTTGTCGGCTTGTCAGCTAATGAAAACAATGGTAACTTGTTCGGTAGAAGTGATTATCGTCATCTATATCTATCCCTTACAAGTGTGCGCGTGTGTGCGGCCTCTAGTTAAATTCTTGCTTTGAGGTATTATTCGAGTAAGGCACAAAACACACCTGGGGGCCTATCGGTAGCTCTTAAACTCCATGCAACGTTGGGCGGAAACTGAGCTGCATTGCTTTAGACCTATTACAAGCTCTTAATGCTTGGCAAAAAAACGGTCAGTTTCCGGCTGAGCGACCCAGCTGTCAATAAGTCGTTCAAATTAGCTCAGCGTCAATAACCTTATCGGGACGTGTTTATTTGACGTTTAGTTGCCGGGATTACTTGTCAAATTTATCGATCATAAGGTCTAATTTCCTGTCAAATTACGACGGAAACTGAACTGCATGGCAATAATGCGATTGTGAGCGTGTCACGTGACTTTGGACGCGGATTTTAATCTCAATTTAACCATAAACTAAATAAAATCTACCTCACCGGTGGTATTTGACGTTTAGTTGCCAGGATTACTTGTCATTTTCACTATTCACTAAAAAGTTCCTCTGGAGTAGCTTTTTTCTGAATTGTTTTAGGATTGATGATGATCATGATAAGGATGATGATTACATCATCATATATTTATGGGTATATGTCGATAATGACACCATGATGGGTCGTGGACTCTTATTTATTATGATAAAGTAGGCTTTTACTCTACTCACGGATGCGTTGAGAGTTGAGGGACTTAACATATAAGTACCTACCTTTGAATTAATTTCGAAGTTTTGGTTTCTTATGAAAATTTCTAGGTCGTGTAAAATTTCGTGTTTAAGAATACCTATTAAGATACCACCCCTGCACCTAATTAACCTGTTTGACCTATGGTATGGTTCACTGGTAGAGAATGCCTTATGGCATTAAGTCCGCCATTTGTACCATTTTGTATTGTGCAATAAAGAATAACTAAACTAAGCTAAGATAGTGGTAAAAATTAAATAGTGAGCCATTGTTCACGCTCGCATTTCCCAATTTTAAAAGGTCCACGTGTGGTCAGACTTAAAGCGGTATTACACATTGCAACCTGCAGGGCCCAATCTGTCAGGTTGGAAGGTGTAATTGAAGGTAGGGCCCGTAGGGAGCTGAAGGAGGGTAGGAAGAGGCAGGGTACACAACAGATTGGGCCCTGCAGGTTGCAATGTGTAATACCGCTTTTAGGGTAGAGCGCATGGAGTAGGCACCCAACTTAATGACGAGGGCGGTGCCCAAAACCAATAAATGGCACCTGTCTTTAGGATTGCTAGTGAACCTCAAAAACACGCCGAATGCCAATTAGCCTCTATACTGGCAACGGTTATGGCGGATGGTGGGCATTCTTATACCCATGGTTTCCTTCAATACAAATAGCCATGTATGTTTAGATGATTAGTCGTGATTATTTGGTAATTTTCTTTCATAACTAGCTTAAATAAGATAGGTATCTATTCTTGCAAATAAAAAAACGGTTGATTTTTTTATATTTAAATATATTTTTTTTTGTATTAACAAAATTTATGTGCTTTCCGCATGCGGCGCCAGTGTGATAATCACCTTACTCTTTAATGACGGTTTTATATGTAATGTAGGTAAACGGTAGGCACAGTTGTCCCCGAGGGCGCACTCCCTCCGACTAAACATGCCGCCATGACCGGAGGCCGCAGCTGTTTTACAAAACAGCCCTATTCATATCTATAGATTTTAATCGAGTCTCGCGAGCCCGCCGCTCGCCGCCACCGTATCGAGCGAGACGACCAAAATCTATAGACTTGAATGGACCCGTACAGCGGCGGCCGCTCGCCTGTCGTGAATTTCGAGTCCACAAAAAGATTGGCTTGAATTTTTCATTTTTAAACTACCATATCTTTACAAAAATATTCGATACTTATTACGGATTTCAGCATTTACGAGACTAATTCGGTGTTGTTGAACTTGTTTATTAAACAAAGGGTATAATTTAATCACTCACTAAATAAGTGCTAAGTCGATTACCTAATAAATAATATTGGCCACTAGAATAGTAGACTGCTACCAAAATTGTACCACCTAATAATATCAAAACGATGACCAAAAACATATCTTAAAATTTCCCGAGAATTACATATATATGTATCACCAAAATAAATATCTGATACCAAAATCGGATCACCAAACAGTATGAAATAGATAACCTAAAAACATATTGACCACAAATATAATTACTCCTCTATACGATGGGCCATCATAAGGATGCAGCTATGCGTTAGAGGGACCTAAGCTAACGATATTGCGATCTCGTTCAGTTGTATAGCTGCGTCCCTATGATGGCCCATCATGTAGAGGAGCAATAATAATTTGCTCTATTTTTATAAGCAAGCGCCAGTTGCTAGCCGTTGCCGCGGTACGCTCGCTTCGCTCGCTCGACTTCGCGCACTGGTAGTTCGCAGTTAGCCTGACACATTACTCCACGCTTCGCTGGTCGTCGCACCTATCTTAACTCCGTCAAAAAACAGTCTTCCGTGATCATATTACAGATGCCATTTTTTTTCATAAATTTAGAAGGCATATTTTATTTATTTGGCGGTAGATCTACTGTTCTGGTATGAGAACGAATTATGTGGTAGTAATGTTGCTAATAATAGGTATCAAAAATAAAAATTGGTGGTAGATCTACTAATCTGGTTGTACAAATCTTTTTCAGTGTACGAAAAAGACATATGAAAACTGCAAATGGTACATGAAAGTGAGTCGAAGAGAGAAAACAACCACTGGACGTTTCCACTAAACATTGTTTTTATCTAAGTGTATTGGGTGAATTTCGATACAAAAAAGTGGCGGGTAATTGCGAAAGTTGACTCTTATTACAATGGGATACGAGAAATATTTGAATGATTTTCGGAATTACCCGCCTTTCGAAATTACCCTAATAAATCCTATAAGTACACAAACATAGGCTACATGTATGCTTAAAATACTTTCTTCCAGACAATATTTTTATCTGAAAACTGTGATTATTAGGCGTGGTTACTCCTGGCGCATCGCCTCGCGAGGAAGTTGCCGCGCGCGCCAGCTCGGCTAGTGTGGAAGTGCCGCGCCCGAGGCATTGCGTCAGTAAACATTACACGGGTCAACCTGTAACAGTAAAGTTATGAACATTAGTTCTAAGCATAAATACTGTAAACGATGGCACTCTAGTTTTTGGGGTTCCGTAGCCAAAATGTCCTGTTTGTCACTGACTTAGGTCAGTAACTGTCTGTGCTAAGAAGTTGGCATGTAAATACCTATAGATCAATAACTCCAACAAAGTTGTAGAATGAAGGCAATAAACATTGAGTAACAGGAAATGATATCCCTAAGGAATTTTTTCTCCCAAAAGTTGTATTGAAAATTACTAAATTCTATACTTACTACTACTTACTGTCATCCGCCAAATATGGCGCACAAAAATTGTTCTAATTAGATCATTAATTTATATGAATTCATATATATCCATGTTCTAGATGTCATATCAATACTCTATTCATCCTTACATGCCACTCTAGACATAGTAATGTCAGTTACTTTGGCGGTTATTCTTTCGTTACTTACTTCTTATTCTATTATTGAAAAAATTCTTATTAGAAATTATATTTTTCGGTGGTTACTGGGTTGATACTTTATGAGTATCTTTAAGTATACAACAACATCTTAACTTGAGTGACAATCCCAGAGAAAAGTGGGACAATGTATTTGAGAATTGTTTGTTTACATGATAGAAAATTTTAGAAATCTCTCAAATCAATTACATACCAATAATACTTCGTTTTCAATACATAATAATACATTGTATCCATATCCATACTAATACTATAAATGCGAAAGTGTGTCTGTGTCTGTCTGTTACCTCTATCTTCGTGCTTAAACTTCTGAACCGATTGAGATGAAATTTAGTATGAAGAAGGTAGTTTAAGTTCCGGGGAAGGACATAAAATAGTTTAATCCCAGGAATCATCCCTTAAGGGAGTCAAAGGGGAGTGGCTGTTTGTCGCGTGCAAAAACTAACATATATATAATTCTAACTATTTTAACTAATATTATAAATACGAAACTGTGTATGTCTGTCTGTTACCTATTCATGCTTAAACCGCTGAACCAATTTAGACAAAAATTGGTATATACATAGATAGTTAGAGTCCTGGATACTTTTCATCCCGAAAAAAAACCCTTAAAGGGGTTAACTTTTTAGATGATACTTGCTATAGGCGCTATTCAAATTCAAATCGATTATTTCAGCTCAGATGTCCATATAGTTACATAAGAAATAAATTATAACTAAATAAGAATTAAATCACAACAACACTAACACAAAAGTTATTTGTGTAACAAGAGAGGAAAGTTGTTTTTTTTGCGAGTGTTGATTTTGAATCACGAGCGAAGCGAGTGATTCTAAGTTTGAATCTTGAGTGTAGCGAGGGATCTCAAGAACACGAGCTGCAAAAAATCTTTCCTCTCGTGTGACACATACAACTTTTCACCTCAGTAGTGAGAACATATTCAAGTTAAAAAAAACACATTTAATTACATTCCCGAATGAAAGGCATCATCATTATGACGAAAAGCTTCTAGAAACAAAATTGCACTCCCTGGAGTGAGGAAAGTAGCAACGAGTACTACAAATACATTAAAGATACTAGTAGTAGTAGTAGTAAAACACTTTATTGTACAGGAAAACACAACAGAAATATATAACACAGCAAATATGTACAAAGGCGAACTTATCCCTTTAAGGGATTTCTTCCAGTTAACCTTTGAGCAGTACAAGTAAGTAAGTACTATACACAAATAAGTAAGTATAAGTTTACAAAGGACCCGCTTTTAGGTATTTTATTAGGAAAAAGGATATAAATGTGCTTGTCACTTGAAGTACCTTCTTATTAAATGACAATAAATGTATCTTATTAGCGAAAAGAGATTAATTAATAATATTGTTAAGTGCGTTAATAATGGGGCAATCGCGCGCACCCTAAATACAACCGCGTAATTAAAAGGCGCCTTTCACCATGTCCGCATTTTTCCCAGTTTGACAAGGGAAATGTTGGTTGCGACTTAATCCTTTAATTACAGTTTTATATGTAGGTATACGGCAAGCGAAGTTGTCCCGGAGTGCGCACTCGCTCCGACTAAACATGCCGCCATGACCGGAGGCCGGCGCCGTTTTCCAAAACGTCCCTATTCAAGCCTATAGAGTCGCGCGAGCCCGCCGCTGGCCGCCACTCTGTATCGAGCGAGACGTTCATAATCGTTCGAGACGTTCAGGCGCATTACAGTGGTAGTTTCCTCTCCACCCTCACTTTTATCAAGCCGAGGTGCACTACATAGCCCGAGTTGCTTCGTGCAGCGATGTCTTCACCGGGCTGTGAGGGGAGGTTTCAAGGTGATTTTTCATGTGTGCAGTTTGATTCTTTGACGACGCAGAACATCAGCAAAGATTTCACGGGTCAACCTGTAACAGTAAAGTTATAAACATTAGTTCTAGGTATAAATAGTGTAAACGTTGAATGGCACTCTAGTTTTTGGGGTTCCGTCGCCAAAATGTCTGTGCTAAGAAGTTGATATTTAATTTTGGCATGGAAATACCTATAGATCAATAACTGCAACAAAGTTGGTAGAATGAAAACTAAAATAAAAACTTTTTACAAAAAAAAGATAAACCGACTTCAAAAAGGATAAAATGAATCATTATATTATTTATATGCGTTACCAACTGATATGTTTGAAGTCGGTGCCAAGCCAAATTTGGAAGAGTTAATACGAACGAGGCGATGTGTTCAGTGAATTGTTATTTTTCCTATATAACTAATCTAATACAGTATGAATCACACGTAGATATACATTCGTTTCGACCATGCGTTAACTGTTAGGCAAGTAGGGACAGAAAGTATAATCATGGGTCCTATGTTTGTTTGTTAACACATTGTTGGGACTATCCGTATGTCGAACGAAGCCCGTGGTTCGCTTTGAATTATTTATCCTTCTTCATCTAAGGTTAAATCCGAAGTATAAAGGAATTCAATTGCACATATACCCAGTACCTTACACACGCCGTGTCAGTAAGAAAAAAGTCACGATATTCAAATTTTATATGGAAGGTCAATCTTACGCGTCTACATTTTTTTCTATTTTCTGATTATTGACAAAGCAGACGTGTATCAGAATATCGATATATATATTCTGATACACGTTATCGCATTGCATCAGAATAGGATTAGTAGTTTAGACATGAAAATGTAACACATGAAATCGCATTCACCTTTGCATTATTAGTACCGATGTTTTGTGATGTTCACACTTGAAGCTGATTTGACCGGTTTTGTAATTTGTGGCTTGGCACCGACTTCAAACATATCAGTTGGTAACGCATATAAATAATATAATGATTCATTTTATCCTTTTTGAAGTCGGTTTATCTTTTTTTTTGTAAAAAGTTTTTATTTTTCCATTTTTAGTGCTTATATATTTATCAAAATCGGACAAAAAGTTTCGGATTAATCGGTAATGATATATAAAAAAGTTCATAATACACCCATTCTATAACAGGAAAGGTCCAAGTATCATATGTGGACTTCATCATTAGGTCCTCTCTATCAAATTGGTGGTTTTCAAGAGGGAATGCTCGAGTTGCTTAAGAAAACACCCAAATCAACATACATGTGCCTTTAAAAATTGAGGAGTTCTCTCAATTCCTCACGGATCCCATCATCAGAATAGCACCAGATTAATATGCGACCATTTTCGAGGTAGTTTCTTTAAAACAAAAGAAGAATTATTCAAATTGGATTACGGGTCTCGGAGTAATCGCTGAACATCCTACATTTCAAAAATCTTCTTAATTATCATCAAAAATCAAAACAATCATCATCATCAGGTCCACTCCATCAAATTGGTAGTTTTTGTGAGAAAATGCTTGAGTAGCTTAAGAAAACACCCAAATCACTATAGACGTGCCTTTAAAAATTGAGGAGTTCCCTCAATTGCTCATGAATCTCATCATCCGAACAGCGCCAGATAAATGTGGGACCATCTTCAAGGTAGTTCCTTTCAAACATAAAAAATATTATTCAAATTGGACCACGGGTCTCGGAGTAATCGCTGAACAACCTGCATAAAAAAATCTTCATCATTATCATCAAAACAATCATCATCATCAGGTCTACTGCATCGAAATGGTAGTTTTCGTGAGAAAATGCTTGAGTTGCTTAAGAAAACACCCAAATCACCATACATGTGCCTTTAAAAATTTAGGAGTTCCCTCAATTCCTCATGGATTCCATCATCAGAACAGCACCATATTAATATGGGACCACCTTGGATGTAGATCGTTTCAAACAAAAAAAGAATTACTCAAATCGGACCACGGGTCTCGGAGTAATCGGTGAACATACATAAAAAAAAAACACCAAACCGAATGCAGAACCTCCTTCCTCAATGGAATTGAAGTCGTTTAAAAAACATTGAGTATCAGGAAATTATATCCCTAAGGAATTTTTTGTCCCAAAAGTTGTAATGAAAATCACTAAGTCTAAAGTCTAAGTCTAACTAAACTTAACTACTACTCTTTGATTCACTCACAGCTATCAACCGCCAAATATAGCGAACATAATTTGTTCTAATTAGATCATTAATTTATGTGAATTCATATATATCCACGTTCTAGATGTCATATAACAATACTCTATTCATTCTTACATATCTTATCATAGTGTGTCAATTCTAGACATAGTAATGTCAAGATTTTAGCATCGTCGACTAAACTAAAATGGATTTTCATACAATATTTTAGTTCTCTCAGGTGCCGAAGCCCGCCCGGCCACGCCGCCCCGGTCGTGCGGGCGTCGGCACAATCACCGAGAGACGGCAGTTGCTCAATTATATGTATGCAGCAGACTAACGCATTTATCGAACTCTATTCTTACCGGCTTGCCTAGTTTGAGCACTCGTAGCAAAAGTATTGTATACAATAGTGACATAATTAAGCTTTTCAATCTCGTACCTTACTTAGGCCACTCAGCAAGCTTCGTGGCCTACTGAAAAGCTCTTTATTATGTCACGATTGTATAAAATACTATTACGTGATAGGACACTATCACAAAAAAAGAAAACCTCCAGAGTGTAACAAATACTATTCTGAAAACCGCATCAAAATCGGTTCAGCCAAACGCGAGATAATCGCAAACAAACATACATACATACATACCAGTGGCGGTTAAAATTTTTTTTAGGCAAGCCGGAGCTTAATTTGGCTTAAAATGTCTTCATAAGCTGTAAGAAAACTACTCAGGTGCCCGAAAACTAGGTAAGCCGGCGGGAATCGTGTTCTATGGACGCGCCGCCACTGATACATACAAACATACGGGTCGAACTGAGAACCTCCTTTTTTTGAAGTCGGTTAGAAATTAAATTATGCCAAACATTGCAGTAACATTAAAAACTCCACCATAAATTCAAATGTCAATTACATTAGGTCATAAACCATGCCCCTAGAAGCCACATGTAGGTCATTACAGTTCCAGAGAGCACAAGCAGGATTCTCCCAGAGACGTAGCGAGCTGTTGGAACTGTCACGTACCCGGCGCATGAGGCGGCGGTGCGATTCCGGATTATCGCACTAAAACCGTCAACTCTAGCCCCCGCAAACATCCCGTAACGTGACAGTCCCTACAACAAGCAGAAGCCGTTGTTATATTGGACGCGCAGGGTATTGAGGATTTGTTTGTGTAGGTCATCCACAGGCTGCACGTATAAAAGGATTGGCAAAAAGCCTTGAAAAGGGTATTTTTGACATCCCCGTTACAACGTGCGAACGTGCGCGACAGCATAATACATCTTACCGACAATGCCCTGCGCTCCCGTTCTATATCGGCATCATCCTGGAGGTCCTCGGTTATCCAGTGCCCAAGATACTTATAAGATACTTGAGCCGCAATACTCTATTAAGAGGAACTCCGTTCAGTGACACAGCAGGCACTGACGCATACTCTTTTTGCCAATGATTTTTTGCTATAGACACGAGAAGATGAGAACTTTAACACCTTTAGGTGTTCTTGGTGTTCAAAAGGCTAATAAATCCATAACTTACGTTGGTGATTGCGCATGGCCTTCAACACTCTCCAGCCATCTTCAATGGTCGTTGCTCGCAACTCCAACACCCCAACCGTTTCTTATGATACTGCAGAATTGTCCGGATAGTCATAAAACTGAAAGTAAAAGTTTACCGGCCAAGGGAGAGTCGTACTCGCGCCCCAGGGGCTCCAGATATAATACACATTTTTTTTATGTTTGTTGCATTCTAAAGCAGTTGTTGACATCGTCTTAGGTATTGGTTTTTCTGGGATCTAATAAAAATAAAGAAAGAATGGCCCCCAAAAATAAAATTTGAGCTGTGGATTCAAAAAATATGGAAAAATTCAAACTCAAACTCAACCTACTCATGGAATCAACCTACAATCATATTCTTGGCTGGTTTTTCTTATAACTTAAAAATTATGGCCATACTTACGAATCTACATATAGTATAATAACACTAACAATCGGGACGTCTGGGACACAAGCAAACATCCTTTGGGCTTTTGCCACCTATAGCACAAAAAAGCCAACTGACTCTTGGGGTTGCTGGTATGTTGACAGTTTCAAGAACTTTGTGAATGAGTTTGTCATTGTCACGGGTCTTCCTTGAGTAATTAATGTAATTATGCCAAATTTTCCTAGTATGGGAGCGCTCAAAACTACGATTGCGTTTTCCCGGACTCTAATATTGCCACACGCAACGCAGGTACATACATAATATACATATAATATGTACAGTCGACGTCAAAGATATATTTACAGTTTTGTACCTTATTACAAATACGTAAGGTGCAATAGTGTAAACATATCTTTGAAGTTTACTGTACATACTAGTAAATCCAGAAACACTTACGTTGCTGATTGCATGTAATGCACATCGCCTGCAGCACTCCCCAATGATCGCCTTTAGTTTTTCTGATGATACCCGCAGAAAGATGCTCTTCGCCGACAGTCGAGAAAACTGAAAAAAAAAATGTAGTCTTAGTAAACTTTTACCAGCCAATGACGAGTCGCAACCGTGCCCGCTTAGGTTCCGTACATCATACAATCTTAACATGGTTTTTTCTTAAGCCGTTCTTGGCCTTACACTCTACATCTAATATAAAAATAACGGAATATTTTGTTCAAAGTATTCATAGAAAATATAGATAAAAAACCTAGGAATATTAAATGTATATACAGTGTGTGGCCCAGAACACGAGCGAAAAATGCAAACTTAGATTGTACTCCTCAAACAATAAATCGGGACACAAACAATAAAACTATTGATCAACAACTTTAAAAAAATATGTAGTTTTTAGATTGTCTCTTTTTCATACAAATATTATTTTGAATCCGTCTAATTGACATTGCTTGTCAGTCTTGTCACCCTCACACTACAGACATAATCAATTTCGCAATACATTGCGTGTTCAGGTAAACTTTAAAATGTACTAAAAATCAAACCGTAAGTTTTCAAAAGTCGCTGCACAAACGTTGTTCAGTTTGAGGAGTAGAATCTACGTTTCAATCCTTCGCCCGTGTTATGGGCCACACACTGTATAGGTTAAGTAGGTCTATATATGTGGACGAGTTTAGTGTAAGGGACCACTTTGTCGATTTACAAGGACACTTTTTTCTTTCACTAATAGATAGTGCATATTGCGTAGTTTTAGAAAGTACTAGTAACTTTATATCGACAAAGTGGTCCCTTTGTCCGCACACTAACACATATTTTCCATGACTACTTTAAATCTAAAATATATATAACAAAGTCATGTCGGTACGTTACAGCATTTATACCTCAAGAAAATCGATGTTAATGATGTTTGATTTTTTGGATTTATCACTGCCTCGAATAGCAGAATATTAAACATTAAAATATTGCAGAAACTAAAAACCAATTAGTAGCGCTACCAAGTTCGCCGGGTCAGCTATTTTACATTAAAAGGGATTGCAACCCCAATTATAAGCTTATTTTACAATCTTAAGAGTCGCCAGGACGCTCGCGTTCCCATACAAACGTAGTTTAGCTCTCATTTGAAAACGACAAACTTTAGAACCACGAAATTTGGCATGGGCATTCTAGTAGTACAGATTTAGGTCGGACATTCGTTTTCGTTGTTAAAAATTTTAATACAAAGAAAATACGGCCAGTACACATACAATAGTATTTTGTGCAACAGTTACATAATGAGGGTTCTTAAGATTCGAGGGTCGAAGTTACAAAATGAGGCGAAGCCGAATTCTGTAAAAACAGACCCGAGAATTTTAAGAACCCTTATTATGTACCGTTGCACACAATAGTTTTTATACGAGTGCTTAAGCAAGCCGGTAAGAATTGAGTTCGACGAAAGCCGTGCACAACCTACTGCTTCTATGTAATCTCGTAACGTTCGATCTCCCGGTGGATTGTGCCGGCGGCGACACGCAATGCGGGGCCCGACAACAGTTTCACAATATTGTATGGAAATCCTTTCTGTCATTGTTATGGATGCTACAATATGCGACCATAGAAGCTCTGTCAAAAAGTATGCGCTAGTAGTTCCGCCACCACAATCTCAATTCGAGTATTACAGTCGCCGAGTATAAAAAACTTATTTTTAACACAGTTGCTCAAATCTAGTAGTAGTTTATAATGCGAGAAGTTGGATTTCTCGCACTAGCGCGTTTTACTTTTCCAGCCAATCACAGCTCAGGATTCATGATCACCGCCCCGCATCGCACGGCGCGAGTGTTCGGATGAAGTAACCTTAGTGACATATTGTCCATTTTTATAATTTTTTCGCAACTTTATTAAAAAACGTCGTTCGATACACGGACGGAATGTCATTCTTCACTCGTCCCGAGTTTTTCCACTCGCCTGCGACTCGTGACCAAATGTCTCGGAACTCGTTGAATAATGACATCCTTTCCGACCTAGTATCGAAATGTACTATTTTGCTATATTTTCTTCCGACAATTCCATAGAAGAAGGAGGTTCTGCATTCGGTTTGGTGTTTTTTTTTATATATGTTCACCGATTACTCCGAGACCCGGGGTCCGATCTGAGTACTCCTTTTTTTGTTTGAAAGGATCTACATCCAAGGTGGTCCCATATTAATCTGGTGCTGTTCTGATGGGATCCATGAGGAATTGAGGGAACTCCTAAATTTTTAAAGGCACATGTATAGTGATTTGGGTGTTTTTTTAAGCAACTCAAGCATTTTCTCACGAAAACCACCAATTTGATGGAGTGGACCTGATGATGATCATTGTTTTGATGATAATGATGAAGATTTTTTAAATGTAGGATGTTCAGCGATTATTCCGAAACCCGTGGTCCGATTTGAATAATTCTTTTTTTGTATGAAAAGATCGAACTACCTTAAAGATGGTCCCACATTAATCTGGTGCTGTTCTGATGATGGAATCCATGAGCAACTGAGGGAACTCCTCAATTTTTGTAGGCACGTGTATAGTGATTTGGGCGTTTTCTTAAGCTACTCAAGCATTTTCTCACGAAAACCACCAATTTGATAGAGTGGACCCGATTATGATGATTGTTTTGATGATAATGATGGAGATTTTTTAAATGTAGGTACATCCGTGGTCCGATTTGAATAATTCTGTTTTTGTTTGGAAGGAACTACCTCGAAGATGGTCCCACATTAATCTGGTGCTGTTCTGATGATGGGATCCATGAGGAATTGAGAGAACTCCTCAGTTTTTAAAGGCACATGTATGTTGATTTGGGTGTTGTCTGAAGCCACTCAAGCATTTCCTCTCGTCAACCACCAATTTGATGGAGTGGACCTAATGATGAAGTTCACATATGATACGTGGAACTTTCCTTAGATTGAATGGGTGTACTATGAAGTTTTTTATATATCTTCACCGATTATTCCAAGACTTGTTGTCCAATTTTGATAAACATATAACCACTGAAAATTTAAAAATAAAAACTTTTTTACAAAAATAAGACAACCGACTTCAAAAAGGATAAAATGAATCATTATATTATTTATATGGGTCACCAACTGATATGTTTGAAGTCGGTGCCAAGCCAAAAAATACAAACCGGTCAAAACAGCTTCAATTGTGAACATCATCATCATCTCAGCCATAAGACGTCCACTGCTGAACATAGGCCTCCCCTTTATTAAAGGGGGGGGGGGGGTTTGCCATACGCGCCACGCTTGGCAGGCGGGTTGTTGTTGTTTAGGCTTTCGGAAGATGCTGCTGCCCATCTCCCGGTATATTCCCTTAGCAGACTCCTACTGCAACCACGGGACGATATGGTGGGGGACAATTCTAAGGCCGGGCACCCCACGGCACTATCTCTATCTGTTACATTGTCATATCTAAACTACTAATCCGATTTTGTATATATTCTGAGACACGTCTACTTTTTCAATAATCAGAAAAAGGCGAAATAAAATAGAAAAAAAATGTAGACGCGTAAGATTCGCCTTTCATAGAAAATTTGAATATCGTGCCTTTTTACTGAAACTGTGGGTGTACTGGGTGTATCTGAGTAACTATAGAAAAATTAATCTAGCCATTGAATTCCTTTATACTTCGAATTTAACTTTAGATGAAGAATGATAAATAATTCAAACCGAACCACGGACTTCCTTCGAGATACGGGTAGTCCGAACAGTGTGTTAACAAACATAATGCGCATGATTATATTTTCTGTACCTAACGGGTAACGCATAGTCGAAACGAATGTATACCTATGTGCAATCCATACCGTATTAGATTAGGTAGACAGTAAAAAGAACAATTCACTGAACACATCGCCTCGTTCGTATTAACTCTTCCAAATTTGGCTTGGCAGTGGCACCGACTTCAAACATACATATCAGTTGGTGACGCATATAAATAATATAATGATTCATTTTATCCTTTTTGAAGTCGTTCATCTTTTTTTTGTAAAAAGTTTTTATTTTGTGTGAATATGTTCCGGCTTTTAATTAAATGAATTAACTCTTAAACACAAACCTGTATGTGCCGAAACGACTTCCGTCCCAGCTTCTTCTATTTATTTTAGGAACGAAGACGAATTCATCCAAACTCAGATTACATCTGAAAGAGTAATAACGCCAAGTTAGTCAGAAATAATGAAATTTTGCACAAAATTCTCGGAGTTAGAAAAGTGCGCACTCTATGGGTCGAGTACAATGGTGTAAAAAACCGACCAAAACCGTGCCAGTCCACGCATAACGGAGGGTTCCGTAGTAAGTCGTTTTTTTGCACATAACTCAAAAACGGTTAAAGGGATAATGCTCTAAATAATTTTCGTTTAAAGTAAACTAAGCCACATCGTCTTGATTTTTTTCATATTTTTCGGATTTACGGTTCAAAAGTTAGGGGGAACCAATTGTTCGTAAGTCTAAAATAATCGTTTATCTACAAGTCTACATAAATCGATCAAGAATGAAAAATGTTTCGAATAACAGGTGACAGAAGATGTTGCCGTTAGGACTGCGTGGCTAATCTTTTTAACCGACTTCAAAAAAGGAGGAGGTTCTCAATTCGACAGATTTTTTTTATCATTATTATTTTTTTGTATGTATGTTACTCGATATCTCCGTGAATCGTGAACCGATTTTCAAATTTTTTTTTAATCGAATGGGTATATCCGATATTAGAAAAAAAAATTGAATAATTTTGATCTCGTAGGTACAAACGTATTTGATACTACTGACACTTCTGTTATTTCTTGTTTATCATAATCTTTGAGTTCTGTCAAATCGTAGTTGCACCCGCGATAACGACGTATGGTTATGAAGAGAATTTAAGTCCCGGGGTAGGATATAGGATAGTTGTTTTATACCAGAAATCATACTTTATAAGGACAAAAGTTCAAACAACGCACAAGGCATTCATATTCCGGGTGCCTTACCTCATCGGCATGGTATTTTAAGTAAATTCAAGTCATTTATTATATCTCAAAAAAAGACAGAATTTGTTTAAATATTAAAATCCAATGATGTAAAATATTGAATAATAAATATAATACGGTGAATACTCCTTAACATTAAAAGGTCGCAAAAGCGCATGTGCCACCTTCACATCAGGACGTCGCGCATATCGTCCGGGACTGTGCACTCCGCAAATAGGACGGCGATCCAGCAGACTTGTTTACCCTCGACAACGACGTAATCCAATGAATGCAGAATTTAAACATAACACTCTAAACGAGTGACAAAATGCCATATCATTAAATTAAATAAACCTCCGGAGTAGCAGGCGTCCATAAGTCACGGTAGCTGCTATCAGCTTAGCAGGTGGGGTGGGCCAAATGTTTGCGTGCGACCATTGTGGTAAATAAAAAAAGGGATAATCATTCGCGTGTCAACCTAGTGCCACAGCACAGTAAGATCAATAAATCTTGTATTGTAGGTAACTACCACTGCCACTCATCATCACCATTCGCTTGCCCTTGTCCCATTTACCTGGGGTCGGCGGAGCAAGTCTTTTTCTTCCACACATCTCTGTCGCCCGTTATCTCATCATTCTCCACGATCACTTTGACAATATTTATAACAGATAGATAACATCCACAACTCGGGAACAAATATCCTTGATGAATACAAAAATAAATGCCCTTACCAAGATTCAAACCCGGAACTTTCTATACAAAGATAAATGCGCAAGTAATAATCTATCTGTCTGTTATCTCTTGAAGCTAAAACCACATACCGATTTAAATGAAATTCGGCGAGGAGATAGTTTGAGTCCTGTGGTAAATACTAAGACAGTCGCTATGTACGAAGTGCATGGTGGGGGTAACGAGAACGATCGCAGTGCTCAATGTGACAAGAAATGAAATTGCAAATCCCCTGTCTGCTGTCAAAATAGTGAATCAGCCAGTTACATTTCATATAAGCAAGGAATACAACCTATTTATAAAAAAGGAAAAAAACAGATTGACCACCTGCCCAAGAGATGGCGCCACAATCATGGACACAGCGAATATGTCGACATCGAGCATGCGACCTCTCTGGAGTTGCAGGCGTCCATCGCGGTATAAAAAAAGAACATAAATAATATGGGATAATCATTCACTTATCAATCTAGTCCTACAGTTAGTTTAATAAGGCTCGCCTAGTCTAGGTGACACTATTTATATTAGATAGAAAACATCCACAGCTCAAGAATAAATAAATTCATAAGAAACACACAAATAAATGCGCTTACCAGGATTCAAACCCGGGACCTCCTGTTAAACTGTGTGTTATGTATATTACACTATGCTCATCCTATAAATTTTGTATATAGCAGTACTTATCTATCTCTCTCGTTTCTCGTTATACAATGTATGTATAATATACATGTTGCCGCGTTGGTCTACCTCATTTCACTTCACTCATCTACTCAAAGGTTAACTGGAAGAGATCCTTTAAAGCCACAATTTTGCGACTGTACTTGCGTTTTCCTATTGTAACATTGTATTTGTACATTAAAGAGTTTACATACACTCATAAACTTACCAACACTAAAATTATAAATGCGAAAGTAACTCTATCTGTCTGTTAATTACCTCTACATGCTTAAACCGCTGAACCCATTAATAAGAATTTTAGTGTAAAGATTTTAGCCCTGGGGTAAGATCAAGGGTGTCCATCTCCACGAAGTGATAGCTACTGCCATGGAACGTATCGGATACCTACGTTTTCGGGTTATTAAAATCGCCTTCGTTTATTTGCGGAATGACCACAGATAAGATAAAATAAGTATTTGAGTAGTTTATAGTAATCGTTTTGTACCAACATATGAATTCGATTGTAAATTGTAATGAATCTGACATTTATCTAGTTTTGTATTAAAATTACTGATAGATTAGGTAGGCTGAGGCAGTTTGGGCAGGTCCAGCAATAATAATATATACTATGCGTACTATAGTCAATCCTAGAAAGTCGAAAGGTAAAATTGTATGGACCACCGTTGTCACCGTTCATCTGTCAAACACTGATTTTATAGTGAAGATAACCTTCTGTACGAAATACTATCATATGGTAAAATATAGGTCAGCAACGCGCATGTGACACCTCTGGAGTTGCAGGCGTCCATAGGTTAAATACAGTACCTAATTGCTTACTATCAAGTAGGCCGTATGCTTCTTTGCTGCCGTCGTGGTGTAAAAAAGAAAGAAATAATATGGTACAATCATTCACGTATCAACGTAAGCTCAATAAGGTTTGTATTGCGGGTAGGAACTACTAGGTGACAATATTCATAATAGTTTTTAAAGGGTAGGCAACGTGCACGTGAGTCCTCTGGGGTTGCAGGCGACCATAGGCTACGGTAACTACTTACCATTGGGCGGGCCGTATGCTTGTTTGCCAATGTCGTGGGGTAAAAAATTTTATACAAAACATCCACAACTCGAGAACAATAATATCCGAGATAAATGCCCTTAGCAGGTTCAAACCCAGGACCTCATGTTTAACTAACCCATGTATTATAATTGCGAAAGTCTACCTGTGTAATGAGCTAACGGTTGCTATGCCTTCACATTTAAACCGCTTAACCGATTAATATGGAATTTAGTACACGGTTAAAGACATAGGATAGTTTTTATCCCAGAAGTCATCCCTTAAGGGTATGAAAAACAGATGGATGTTTGTATGGGGATTTAATAACCGCTGAACCGATTTGGATGAAATTTGGTATAGAGATAGTCAAGAGTTCTGGGGACGGATCCTTGCAAATATTATAAACGCGAAAGTAACTCTGTCTGTTACGTCCTTACGATTAAACTGTTCAACCGATTTGGATGAAATCTGGTATAGAGAGAGATAGTCAAGAGTTCTGGGGTTGTAAATATTATAAACGCGAAAGTAACTCTGTCTGTCTGTTACCTCCTTACGATTAAACTGTTCAACCGATTGAAATGAAATTTGGTATTGAGTGTAGGGAAAGGACATAGGATAGGGAACCAATAACTACTAAACCTATTTAGATGAAAATGGTAAAAAAATAGTTTGAGTCTCGGGGAAGACATAGGGCAGTTATTATATCAGAAACCATCCCTTTGTGGAAACGGGCTGGAAGTTTGTATGGGGAGGGAATGAATAACTGCTGCACCGATTAAGATGAAATTTGGGATGGAGACAGTATGAGGTCTACGCAAAAATAGACGCAACATATAGACGTCGAGTTGCGGAAAACAGCCCTCGTTAACCAGCATGAGCTCTGTATGCAGAGCCTAATTTTTAAGACTCATCCAATTAACCCAACAGGAGGTTTGGGGCTAGGTCTGAGGACATTGTCATAAAAAAAATTGTACTTGACCTTATCTACCATATGGTACCAACGACTGTTGCCTGAAATCTATTTTCATAATATTACTTTAAAAAAATGCATACCTGGATTATCTTCGGGTGGATGTTAGAACTGGATTATGTGAGAATGATAGAAGATGTTCACGGAGCTCTTCACCTGAAATTGTTAAATAATGTTCAGTAGTACATCCGTATTTGTATAGGGAGTGTATGTGGAATCAACAACCGCCGCCTCGATTAAGATGAAATTTGGTGTGGTGTTCAGAAATGACGGAGTAACAAACAAAAAAAACCGGCCAAGTGCGAGTCCGACTCGCGCACGAAGGGTTCCATGTCATTATCTATAAAAATCATCATCAATAAAAATATCTATAAAAATCAATCATGTCTGTTGTATGGGAGCCCCCTTAAATATTTATTTTATTCTAGTATTTGTTGTTAAAGCCGCATTAGAAATACATCATCTGTGAAACTTTCAACTGTATAATTAATTGTCACGGTTTATGAGATACAGCCTGGTGACAGACAGACGGACAGACAGACAGATCGGCAGACAGACAGACGGACAGCGATGTCTTAGTAATAGGGTCCCGTTTTTACCCTTTGGGTACGGAACCCTAAAAACATACAACCGAATTGAGAACCTCCACCTTTTGTAATGTTGAAATCGTAAAAAAAACTTTATCTTAATGGCTTGTTCCTCATCCAATTAACCCATCATTCTCTACAGGAGGTTTGGGGGTAGGTCTGAGGACATTTTCATATTAATATTTTGGTATTCAATAAGGTATATTGTCAAAAAAAAACACCTGGCGCACCGCCTCGCGAGGAAATCGCCGCGCGCGGCAACTCGGCTAGTGTGGACGTGCCTCGGCCGAGGCAAACGCACGCGCGGCCGCTTTGCCTCGGGCGAGGCACTGCTACATTAGCCGAGCTGCCGCGCGGCAATTTCTTCACGAGGCAGTGCGCCAGGTGTGGGAACGCCTTGTATATGTATATACGAACTTGACCTTATATATGTATATACTTAGTTTAAGAGTATTTGTGTGGTACATGTATGTACCGATATATGTATTTATTAGTGTTTAGGTACCTAAAGCTTTTTGTGTTTCCAAACTTTTTATTGTTCTTTTGTGCATAGTTTGTCTTTCATCATTTAGTATTTATTCCTTTCTCAGTCTCTCATGGGTTGGCTGGAAGAGATCCCTTTTAGGGATAAGCTTGCCTTTGTGCATATCTTTTTTATTTTTTATTTTACTGTTGTAATATTGTTAAACTTGTTTATGTGCAATAAAGTGATATATACATACATACATACCTTATCAACCATATGGTACCAACGACTGTTGCCTGAAATCTATTTTCATAATATTACTTTTTAAACTCGAGTTGAGACCTCCTTTACTAATATTATCGAACGAGCGGAGCGTAAGCGAAGATCGTTCTTACAAACAACAACTGTCACCTGGCTACTGGGACGTCTCGGCATTTGGATGGCTTTTTGATTTAGATAGTTTGTCCGACGATAACTTTAGTAACGATTTTCCGATCTTTATGAAATTTGTTGGGGTTGTAGCAGAGACCAACAAAATTTGCGAGTTCGTATATGAGCTGGATTGAGACGGGGGTTCTGAAATTAGAAGGCCTAAAAAGGTTTTGTAAAGGGGTCCTGTTACATTGGTCATCTTATTTGCTACTTTTACGAGCAAGTATGGTTGAGTTTGATATCAAACGAAAGGTATTGATTAATACTCTCGTCAAATCCTTATTAACTACTTACTGTTTTATAACAATTAGCAACATAAAATTGATTTCAAAAATATTTTCCATTATATTTTGATTTTGGTGTAAATATTTTGACAAATGACTTTTTTTTTAATTTATTAGAGTTTTGGCTGCTAGGCTAGGGCCATCAGCATACTGACATTAACACATTAGTTAGAGAGAGTTACCATAGACGCATAATGATGGTGACCGAAACCTATATAGGTGGTCCACAGATGAGAACGACATGTCAAAGCAACAGAGTGAAAGGCATGTGAGAGGTGGATTTAAATTTAGATGAGACAAAAACTGTCAAATCTGAAGCGATTTCCTCGCGGTAAAATTTTGCGCATCAACCGCACAATTTAATATGGACGTTTAGTTTCACCGTGATGGTTAGTTGAGAAAAAAATACCCGATACCTATTTTTGGTATTTGTAGTAATTCTACTTACTATATATTGCACATTTATGGCGAAACACAAGATTCGCGAGTTCACAGTTCGGGGCGAACTACTAGTAAATGCGAAAGTAACTCTCGTCTGTCTGTTACTTCTTAACGCTTAAACCACTTTAGCGATTTAGATGAAATTTGGTGTGAAGATAGTTTGAGTCCGGGAGTAACATATAGGTCGACAACACGCATATGTGACATCTCTGGAGTTGCAGGCGTCCATAGGTTACGGTAGTTGCTTAGTGTGTACCATCAGGCGGGTCGTATGCTTGTTTGCCATAGTCGTGTTACAAAAAAATATGGGGCAATCATTCACAAATCTACCTAGCCTCACAGTAAACTCAATAAGGCTTGTTACTATATGTACTAGTCGGTGACAATAATAATATATCATAGATAGAAAACATCCATAACTCGGGAACAAAGATTCATGATAAAGACACAAATAAACGCCCCTACCAGGATTCAAACCTGGGACATACAGCTTAATTCACTAATACTTAGGTACTTACTACAGTGGCCAAACAACCTAAAGTGGATCTTGGCCTCCGAGACCAAAGACCGCAGGGCTTCTCTTTTTTCTTTCTTCCTCATAGCTTTTGACCCAGCTTGGGGTTCGCTTGACAACCACATTCCATGAATGGGCGTAGGCACTAGTTTTTACGAAAGCGACTGCCATATGACTTTGCAAGCAGAGGGGAAACAAGGTCTTATCGGGATTAGGTCCGGTTTCCTTACGATGTTTCCTTTACCGAAATGGACTGGTAAATATCAAATGATATTCCGTTCATAAGTTATGGAAAAGTCAGTGATACGAGCCGGGGTGTGAACCCGAGACCGGATTGAAAGTCGGACGTCTTACCGCCAGGCTACTAGCGGTCTTACCACGAGGCTTCTCTAAGCGATACTAATATTTTAAATTCAAAAGTAACTCCAACTGTCTGTTACCTTTACACGCTTTAAAAACTAGTATATCGATTTCAATGAAATTTGAGACCATCCATATTGATGCCAAATGTAATGAAATAAAAGGTGTACTCACATTATCACAATTTCGCTTACCTTGAGAACAAGATTGGCAATAATGGCTATGTCAGCCACGGGAGCTCATCACCTGCAGCTCAGTGGAGTTCTCTGCAGTCAGCGCTCTTGAACTGGAACCGAATCCGGCTGTGGAGTTATTATGCATAATTATTAGTTTTTTTTTACATTCAACTACTATATTGATTTGTACTATTATCACTGCAAGCGGCTGTACTCACTTGTGTTAAGTCACTACGCGCGAAACATGTCGCGCGTAGTGACTAAACACAAGTGAGTACAGCCGCATGCAGTGATAAAGTGTTAATATGTCTCACGAAAGTTTAAATTCAATATATTGATTTGGATGAAATCTGAAAACAGCCACAACTCTAGAACATATCCGTAATAAACACACAAATAAACTCCCTTTCCAAGATTCAAACTCGAGTTGAGACCTCCTTACTAATATTATAAATGCGAAAGTAACTCTGTCTGTCACTTCTTAACGCTTAAACCACTTTACCGATGAAATTTGGTGTGAAGATAGTTTGACTCCGGGAGTAACATATAGGTCGACAACACGCATATGTGACATCTCTGGAGTTGCAGGCGTCCATAGGTTACGGTAGTTCAGGCGGGTCGTATGCTTGTTTGCCATAGTCGTGTTACAAAAAAATATGGGGCAATCATTCACAAATCTACCTAGCCTCACAGATTCATGATAAAGACACAAATAAACGCCCCTACCAGGATTCAAACCTGGGACATACAGCTTAATTCACTAATACTTAGGTACTTACTACAGTGGCCAAACAACCTAAAGTGGATCTTGGCCTCCGAGACCAAAGACCGCAGGGCTTCTCTTTTTTCTTTCTTCCTCATAGCTTTTGACCCAGCTTGGGGTTCGCTTGACAACCACATTCCATGAATGGGCGTAGGCACTAGTTTTTACGAAAGCGACTGCCATATGACTTTGCAAGCAGAGGGGAAACAAGGTCTTATCGGGATTAGGTCCGGTTTCCTTACGATGTTTCCTTTACCGAAATGGACTGGTAAATATCAAATGATATTCCGTTCATAAGTTATGGAAAAGTCAGTGATACGAGCCGGGGTGTGAACCCGAGACCGGATTGAAAGTCGGACGTCTTACCGCCAGGCTACTAGCGGTCTTACCACGAGGCTTCTCTAAGCGATACTAATATTTTAAATTCAAAAGTAACTCCAACTGTCTGTTACCTTTACACGCTTTAAAAACTAGTATATCGATTTCAATGAAATTTGAGACCATCCATATTGATGCCAAATGTAATGAAATAAAAGGTGTACTCACATTATCACAATTTCGCTTACCTTGAGAACAAGATTGGCAATAATGGCTATGTCAGCCACGGGAGCTCATCACCTGCAGCTCAGTGGAGTTCTCTGCAGTCAGCGCTCTTGAACTGGAACCGAATCCGGCTGTGGAGTTATTATGCATAATTATTAGTTTTTTTTTACATTCAACTACTATATTGATTTGTACTATTATCACTGCATGCGGCTGTACTCACTTGTGTTAAGTCACTACGCGCGACATGTCGCGCGTAGTGACTTAACACAAGTGAGTACAGCCGCATGCAGTGATAAAGTGTTAATATGTCTCACGAAAGTTTAAATTCAATATATTGATTTGGATGAAATCTGAAAACAGCCACAACTCTAGAACATATCCGTAATAAACACACAAATAAACTCCCTTTCCAAGATTCAAACTCGAGTTGAGACCTCCTTACTAATATTATAAATGCGAAAGTAACTCTGTCTGTCACTTCTTAACGCTTAAACCACTTTACCGATGAAATTGATGAAATTTGGTGTGAAGATAGTTTGACTCCGGGAGTAACATATAGGTCGACAACACGCATATGTGACATCTCTGGAGTTGCAGGCGTCCATAGGTTACGGTAGTTGCTTAGTGTGTACCATCAGGCGGGTCGTATGCTTGTTTGCCATAGTCGTGTTACAAAAAAATATGGGGCAGTCATTCACAAATCTACCTAGCCTCACAGTAAACTCAATAAGGCTTGTTACTATGGGTACTAGTCGGTGACAATAATAATATATCACAGATAGAAAACATCCATAACTCGGGAACAAAGATTCATGATAAAGACACAAATAAACGCCCCTACCAGGATTCAAACCTGGGACATACAGCTTAATTCACTAATACTTAGGTACTTACTACAGTGGCCAAACAACCTAAAGTGGATCTTGGCCTCCGAGACCAAAGACCGCAGGGCTTCTCTTTTTTCTTTCTTCCTCATAGCTTTTGACCCAGCTTGGGGTTCGCTTGACAACCACATTCCATGAATGGGCGTAGGCACTAGTTTTTACGAAAGCGACTGCCATATGACTTTGCAAGCAGAGGGGAAACAAGGTCTTATCGGGATTAGGTCCGGTTTCCTTACGATGTTTCCTTTACCGAAATGGACTGGTAAATATCAAATGATATTCCGTTCATAAGTTATGGAAAAGTCAGTGATACGAGCCGGGGTGTGAACCCGAGACCGGATTGAAAGTCGGACGTCTTACCGCCAGGCTACTAGCGGTCTTACCACGAGGCTTCTCTAAGCGATACTAATATTTTAAATTCAAAAGTAACTCCAACTGTCTGTTACCTTTACACGCTTAAAAAACTAGTATATCGATTTCAATGAAATTTGAGACCATCCATATTGATGCCAAATGTAATGAAATAAAAGGTGTACTCACATTATCACAATTTCGCTTACCTTGAGAACAAGATTGGCAATAATGGCTATGTCAGCCACGGGAGCTCATCACCTGCAGCTCAGTGGAGTTCTCTGCAGTCAGCGCTCTTGAACTGGAACCGAATCCGGCTGTGGAGTTATTATGCATAATTATTAGTTTTTTTTTACATTCAACTACTATATTGATTTGTACTATTATCACTGCATGCGGCTGTACTCACTTGTGTTAAGTCACTACGCGCGAAACATGTCGCGCGTAGTGACTAAACACAAGTGAGTACAGCTGCATGCAGTGATAAAGTGTTAATATGTCTCACGAAAGTTTAAATTCAATATATTGATTTGGATGAAATCTGAAAACAGCCACAACTCTAGAACATATCCGTAATAAACACACAAATAAACTCCCTTTCCAAGATTCAAACTCGAGTTGAGATCTCCTTACTAATATTATAAATGCGAAAGTAACTCTGTCTGTCACTTCTTAACGCTTAAACCACTTTACCGATGAAATTTGGTGTGAAGATAGTTTGACTCCGGGAATAACATATAGGTCGACAACACGCATATGTGACATCTCTGGAGTTGCAGGCGTCCATAGGTTACGGTAGTTGCTTAGTGTGTACCATCAGGCGGGTCGTATGCTTGTTTGCCATAGTCGTGTTACAAAAAAATATGGGGCAATCATTCACAAATCTACCTAGCCTCACAGATTCATGATAAAGACACAAATAAACGCCCCTACCAGGATTCAAACCTGGGACATACAGCTTAATTCACTAATACTTAGGTACTTACTACAGTGGCCAAACAACCTAAAGTGGATCTTGGCCTCCGAGACCAAAGACCGCAGGGCTTCTCTTTTTTCTTTCTTCCTCATAGCTTTTGACCCAGCTTGGGGTTCGCTTGACAACCACATTCCATGAATGGGCGTAGGCACTAGTTTTTACGAAAGCGACTGCCATATGACTTTGCAAGCAGAGGGGAAACAAGGTCTTATCGGGATTAGGTCCGGTTTCCTTACGATGTTTCCTTTACCGAAATGGACTGGTAAATATCAAATGATATTCCGTTCATAAGTTATGGAAAAGTCAGTGATACGAGCCGGGGTGTGAACCCGAGACCGGATTGAAAGTCGGACGTCTTACCGCCAGGCTACTAGCGCTCTTACCACGAGGCTTCTCTAAGCGATACTAATATTTTAAATTCAAAAGTAACTCCAGCTGTCTGTTACCTTTACACGCTTAAAAAACTAGTATATCGATTTCAATGAAATTTGAGACCATCCATATTGATGCCAAATGTAATGAAATAAAAGGGGTACTCACATTATCACAATTTCGCTTACCTTGAGAACAAGATTGGCAATAATGGCTATGTCAGCCACGGGAGCTCATCACCTGCAGCTCAGTGGAGTTCTCTGCAGTCAGCGCTCTTGAACTGGAACCGAATCCGGCTGTGGAGTTATTATGCATAATTATTAGTTTTTTTTTACATTCAACTACTATATTGATTTGTACTATTATCACTGCATGCGGCTGTACTCACTTGTGTTTAGTCACTACGCGCGAAACATGTCGCGCGTAGTGACTAAACACAAGTGAGTACAGCTGCATGCAGTGATAAAGTGTTAATATGTCTCACGAAAGTTTAAATTCAATATATTGATTTGGATGAAATCTGAAAACAGCCACAACTCTAGAACATATCCGTAATAAACACACAAATAAACTCCCTTTCCAAGATTCAAACTCGAGTTGAGATCTCCTTACTAATATTATAAATGCGAAAGTAACTCTGTCTGTCACTTCTTAACGCTTAAACCACTTTACCGATGAAATTTGGTGTGAAGATAGTTTGACTCCGGGAGTAACATATAGGTCGACAACACGCATATGTGACATCTCTGGAGTTGCAGGCGTCCATAGGTTACGGTAGTTGCTTAGTGTGTACCATCAGGCGGGTCGTATGCTTGTTTGCCATAGTCGTGTTACAAAAAAATATGGGGCAATCATTCACAAATCTACCTAGCCTCACAGATTCATGATAAAGACACAAATAAACGCCCCTACCAGGATTCAAACCTGGGACATACAGCTTAATTCACTAATACTTAGGTACTTACTACAGTGGCCAAACAACCTAAAGTGGATCTTGGCCTCCGAGACCAAAGACCGCAGGGCTTCTCTTTTTTCTTTCTTCCTCATAGCTTTTGACCCAGCTTGGGGTTCGCTTGACAACCACATTCCATGAATGGGCGTAGGCACTAGTTTTTACGAAAGCGACTGCCATATGACTTTGCAAGCAGAGGGGAAACAAGGTCTTATCGGGATTAGGTCCGGTTTCCTTACGATGTTTCCTTTACCGAAATGGACTGGTAAATATCAAATGATATTCCGTTCATAAGTTATGGAAAAGTCAGTGATACGAGCCGGGGTGTGAACCCGAGACCGGATTGAAAGTCGGACGTCTTACCGCCAGGCTACTAGCGCTCTTACCACGAGGCTTCTCTAAGCGATACTAATATTTTAAATTCAAAAGTAACTCCAGCTGTCTGTTACCTTTACACGCTTAAAAAACTAGTATATCGATTTCAATGAAATTTGAGACCATCCATATTGATGCCAAATGTAATGAAATAAAAGGTGTACTCACATTATCACAATTTCGCTTACCTTGAGAACAAGATTGGCAATAATGGCTATGTCAGCCACGGGAGCTCATCACCTGCAGCTCAGTGGAGTTCTCTGCAGTCAGCGCTCTTGAACTGGAACCGAATCCGGCTGTGGAGTTATTATGCATAATTATTAGTTTTTTTTTACATTCAACTACTATATTGATTTGTACTATTATCACTGCATGCGGCTGTACTCACTTGTGTTAAGTCACTACGCGCGAAACATGTCGCGCGTAGTGACTAAACACAAGTGAGTACAGCTGCATGCAGTGATAAAGTGTTAATATGTCTCACGAAAGTTTAAATTCAATATATTGATTTGGATGAAATCTGAAAACAGCCACAACTCTAGAACATATCCGTAATAAACACACAAATAAACTCCCTTTCCAAGATTCAAACTCGAGTTGAGATCTCCTTACTAATATTATAAATGCGAAAGTAACTCTGTCTGTCACTTCTTAACGCTTAAACCACTTTACCGATGAAATTGATGAAATTTGGTGTGAAGATAGTTTGACTCCGGGAGTAACATATAGGTCGACAACACGCATATGTGACATCTCTGGAGTTGCAGGCGTCCATAGGTTACGGTAGTTGCTTAGTGTGTACCATCAGGCGGGTTGTATGCTTGTTTGCCATAGTCGTGTTACAAAAAAATATGGGGCAATCATTCACAAATCTACCTAGCCTCACAGATTCATGATAAAGACACAAATAAACGCCCCTACCAGGATTCAAACCTGGGACATACAGCTTAATTCACTAATACTTAGGTACTTACTACAGTGGCCAAACAACCTAAAGTGGATCTTGGCCTCCGAGCCAAAGACCGCAGGGCTTCTCTTTTTTCTTTCTTCCTCATAGCATTTGACCCAGCTTGGGGTTCGCTTGACAACCACATTCCTTGAATGGGCGTAGGCACTAGTTTTTACGAAAGCGACTGCCATATGACTTTGCAAGCAGAAGGGAAACAAGGTCTTATCGGGATTAGGTCCGGTTTCCTTACGATGTTTCCTTTACCGAAATGGACTGGTAAATATCAAATGATATTCCGTTCATAAGTTATGGAAAAGTCAGTGATACGAGGCCTCCGGCCGGCCCTTGTAAAAATTTGTCCAGGGACGCCACCCCCTAAGGCCGCCTCTGTGCTAAAATAAGCATTTTTAACAGGACAATAAATAAAAAATTCTTTTAAATCAAAAATAGTCACAATAATAATTAGGATATGATTTTTGTTGAGCTGTAAAATACTAGCCCTTGAAAAGTCTTTTACACCTATGTTTTGCACAAGCCTTCCCCTATATTTTTTACACTTTTTGCTAAAATTTGTCTTTTTTTATTGCATACTGAACACCAAATATTAACACTACCTTGCATGTTCACATTCGAGGCGGTGGTCTTTGTAAAGAAATACTGGGACCTATTTAAAACAACTAAAGTTGTTTATAATAGAAACACAAGGTACTTGTATTAGATTTTGCCCCGAACACATCCCTTTTTATGAAAAACAACAATAGCTCAAAAAACAGTTTTATTGTTTGATATTGAGCAATGATTGTAGTTTTAAGACATTTTAATATTAGTATTGGCTACAGATTGTTGTTTTAGTTAACATTTGCATGCCTAACTGGCACAATTTCATTGTAGAGAAATATCCAGTCAATGCCATTTTATTGTACCATATTTTTTGCAGTTAAAGAATTTATGATTTTGATACTCTGGTACACAACCAAGGATTCTAAAAGATAAAAGAGTCTTATAAATAGGTATTTACCAGTTGAAACTGCCGAATTCCACGTGTGTGAAAAACTGACGAGAAGTTGGAAAACAGCACGGCATCGTTGTACGAAATAATGAAGGAGAATTTGGAAACTTTGCCAAAAACCACAAAAGAAACGCAATGCGCTGAAAATTTAGCACTTCACCAGCATATTCTAGTAATTTAACTATTTAAAGAGAAATAGCAGCGTTTAGGTCAAGTTTAAATTATGAAATCATTATTATCAAACACTACATTAAATTCTCTTTGTTATCTAACAACTTCATTACTTCAGTCAACAAAGACGAAACATCAAGTTCAAACTTTAACGGTCGATGTCATTATTGTCAATTGGCATTTTTTCAACATATTTTATAATATTTTTTTGATTTGCTTGATTTATTAAATTTGTTGAAAATATAAAAAAAATTAAAGCAAAATTACGCTGATTATTTTAAAAGCAATATTTTTTTATGGTTTTGGAAAAATAATAACTTGCAATGATTCGTGAAAAGGAACCGTGAAATGTGACGATGAGGAGCGTTCGTAACTTTTTTCATTCTAGTGTAACGTTAAAAAAACCTCGCAAAACACAAAACTTTCTTTCTCCTTTCTTCCTATCTATTAAAGGTATATTTATTTCAGATATTATGTTTTTCGCATTAAATAAGACACCATCATAAGTTATCGCATCGTTATAAACTTTATTTAGTTTCAGAACAAACCCTCAATTTATTTTTTTCCAGCCATAGACAATACATTACCTCAAAACGGGGAGTTTTCGTTGAGCTTACGACAAAACCAGTCAAAGTTGAACGACTATTGAGCGGCAATAGGGACGTAACATTAACTTAAAAGCAATTCAGCGCACTTTTACCTCACCGGAAAACTGAGCGGCGTTAAAAAGTTACCGATAGGCCCCCTGAGCTGAATTAAGCATATTCATAGACAAAATGCTTAATTTGTCTATGGCCTACATACAAAGAAATCAGCTACCATAGAAAAATTTAAGCATTTTGTCTATGAATTTGCTTAATTCAGCTCAGGTGTGTTTTGTGCCTAATAAAAGGGTAAGCGCCATATTGTAGTACCTTTTGATCTAATAGAATATCTAGATTATCAATCAGTTCAAATCCATAAAGTAGAGCTTTATGGTTCAATCACATATAGATGAATGGGGTTGGCAACTGTCAAAGTGACATCTTCAAAATTGGTCCCTAGAAAAGCTAAATTTGTATGGCGCGAAGTAGTTTTTATTTATTTTCGCGAAAATGACTCAATGTTTTGTCTCGAATTGCTCCGAAATTGAAATCCATCCGTTTTTGGAACACACTAAAATTAAAATGATGTAGATTAACGCCATAGGGAAGGTTTTTGCCTAAGAAAAGCTTTATGCCTGCATACAAGTTAGGGACCATTCATCGTCTGTTTCTTTCTATCATTGTTTGTATCTCTTTCTCTTATTGTATGGAATCTGGAACAGCGCCCTCTGCAAAAGTTTTCACCGGCCAACCCCATTATCGAGAGCGTGGAATTGCATATGTAGTAGTATTGTTTGTTTACAGGCATTCTATATTTGAATCCGCACACAAGGAGGCACAACACGGTACAACCACTACATATGCAATTCCACGCTCTCGATAATATACATATGTACGTGTAAGTCTACAACTACGGATATTTCCGTAAATAACCTATATTTTCAGTTACTTAGAATGTAGTAGTCTCTTATTTACAATTATTGTGGTCATTCGTGATTGTTTTCAGATGCGCTTTTTTATCCCTTTTCTGAAAACCATAGACAAACGTTACATTACGTTATGAATAGTGGACTCTGGGTGTACGTTAATCAGAGACTTAGAGACATAGACGGCCACAGCCTAAGAACTTTTTGAAGCTGAAGTTAAGAGTCGCAAGGACGCTCGCGTTCCCATACAAACGTAGTTTTGCTCTCATTTTAAAACAACATGCTTTAGAACCACGAACTTTGGCATGGGCATTCTAGTAGTACAGATCTATGTCGGTAATTCATCTTCATTGCTAAAAATTGTAATACAAAGAAAATACAGCCAGATACAGATTTACATACAAAACTTATTTTTGCTATGTTTTCTTTGTGTTACAATTTTTAGCAACGAAAACGAATTACCGAGATAGATCTGTACTGCTAGAATGCCCATGCCAAATTTCGTGGTTCTAAAGCATGTCGTTTTAAAATGAGAGCTGAACTACGTTTGTATGGGGACGCGAGTTCACGCGAGCGTCCTGGCGACTCTTAATTGCGCCCTCTGTCCGATAGCCGCCTAAAGTTACCGAAAATGTAAGAGGTAATGTCACCTGCACTGCTACTCCACCTAGTAGCTACTAGTGTACTACTAGTACGCTATTTGTTACTAGATGGAGTAGCAGTGCAGGTGACATTTCTTCTTACATTTTCGGTATCTTTAGGCGGCTTATCTACAGTCTCTGCGTTAATGAATTCATATTGATTTTAATGCATTAATTGTATTCGTGCGCAAACTCACGGTACGGATGGCAAAAAAAGAAAAAAAATCGGTAAACAACATTTTTATATAAAAACTTTTACAATAAATACACTCCATTGAAATATCGATACATACATAATAAAGACACAATTTACAGCACATCGTAGCTAAAATGGAAATTGATTAAATGACTCTAGTAATAAAAGCGGGTAACACAATCAGGCCTGGTCCTTTGCCGCGCTCAGGATCTCCCTGGAAATGATGAGCCTTTGGATCTGTGAGGTTCCCTCGTAAATCTGGTAGATCTTGGCGTCACGCATGAGCTTCTCGACGGGGTACTCGGTGTTGAAGCCGTTGCCGCCGAATATCTGGACGGCGTCGGTGGCGTTCTTGTTGGCCACCTCGGACGCGTGGCATTTCGCCACCGACGCGATCACCGTGTTCCTGAAACCTGCGAAACACCATTACACGCTAGTTTCGTATCAAGCGGGGTTCTCTTCTGACGGAGTAATGGGGTTGGCAACTGACAACGGTTTGGCCAGATGGCGCCAGCATAGCTGGTTCCTTTTCACTAGTATTGTTGTAAGGGATTTGGCTTAAAGGCTAGCCCATCCAGGTAAAAAAAAACAAGATTTTGACACTTTTTGTAGGACTGACAGGTACCAGCTATGCTGGCGCCATCTGTAAATACTTTCGACCGGCCAACCCCATTTTAAATTGAAGGAAAATTATGAGCGAGTTTCGAATATGCGATTTCCTGGAAGACACACTTGAAACTGAGCTGTGAATGCTTATAACACTAGCTCTACTTTAGAAGGCATGAAGTGACATGTGTAATAACAATTATAGTGTATACCATTTTTTGGTAAGAATGCGCTAAGACGATGAATTTTTAGGTCTTAATTCAGTTAATCCAGTCTTTTTACCATAAACTCTCTTTTTGAAAGTAAATTTTGTACATATACAGTGTATGTATAAAATAATCCTTTAAAAATTAAAGAATAAATGTAAACCGTCGTAACCCTTTGACCGCCAAGCATCGGACAAAAAAGTCGTGCCACTGACGCCAGAGCGCACGAGTTATATGTAGGACGTGATATCACACGCTGGCGCTTAGGGCACGACTGACGTGATTTGATGTCTTGGTTGGTAAGTTAACACTTATATTTGTGCTACGAGTTAGCATAGAGTAACTTATATAGTAGAGCAGCACAGCCTAAGAACTTCTGTAGCTCAAGTGTATCGATCGAGTCTATGGAGTAAGATAGCTTAACGCTCGATGATAAACGTGTATATAGCAGTACCATGGTCGACGAGCCACGCGGCCCGCTGCCACGCGAGGCGGGAGGTCTCCACGCCCATGGCCATGTCGGCCAGCATGAACGCCACGGCCTGGTGCTTGGCGATGGGCACGCCGAACGTCTTCCGCTCCAGCGCGTACTTCGTGGCCTCGTAGAGCGCCCGGTTCGCGAGCCCCGTGGCACCTGAGGCTACCTGGAATTTTGTTGACAGACTTGTTTATGTCGGGTTGTTATACAGTGTGTAAATCTAATACGGGCGATAAATTAAACCAGACATTAGATTTACACACTGAAGTTGGGGATCGGACTGATAAGTGAAATTGGACGGTTTTTCAAAATATCGAAACTATTAAGTACTCAATGTGTTTGATTAGTCGCGTACGACTTCATATGACAATGGCGATCTTATGTCTCAGTACCAAATGAACCGAAATGAAGTTTTTATTAAATAATTAAACTAAATGAAGTTAATATCTACTCATAAAGGTGGACAAATGTTCTGAAGAGAATCTATTGGTTCCAAAATCTCGATGTGGGCATAGTATGTGTGACGTTTTCAAATCAAAGGTGCATGTCGGTTGTCAATGAACCGTTACTGCCAATTTATTTAATTTAGAAATAGATTAATGAAGCTTCTCGTTTATAGTTATTTATTAATTTTCTATTGTAATGTTATTTATGCAATAAATCAATGAAGACAACCGACAATGAAGTTAATGTACCTTTGACTTGAAAATAAATATTTTATATTTTGTAGGCATTTAGGTACAAGCATAATTTACTACATATAGCCCATGGGCTATAGTTATCAAAGTACCTATATTTCAACAAGGCTTACTTCCTCTGTGAAATGTGTCAGACCTAAAATAGAAATATTGCAATATTTTAAAAACCATTTGCATTTTACCGTACGGAAATTAACTATTAGGATTATGTACTGGCATAGCTGTGAAAATTGTCAACGTTCTTTCAATCACATCACATAATCTTTAGCAACTATTTTCCATTTATGGATATTGATACATTCCATATATACAAGTGTAATTAAATAAGCAATAGGTAATGCTGTAGTGGCAGATGGTTGCTACCAAGAATATGAACCCCTTGGACATACCGTTTCTTCTATCATTTAAAAAATGGTTGGTATTGGCAATTGTTTCTTTGCAGGACGATTATCTTAAAAGTAACCGTCAGTTGTATACGCTTGAATGCCGCTGTTGGGCTATTTTTCCATTCCATTTGGATGGGACATATGTTTATTAAGAAAAAACTTATTCCCAACCTATCTGTGTCCGCAAGGGACAGATGTGAGTTCACCTAAGAGACCCTGAAAAGATAGTTGGGAATTCCATCCTTCTTCAAGCCGCTAAATGGGGCATAATTCGGGTAAAGTTAGTATAGTTACCGGCGGGCGCGTCTTGTCGAAGGCGCCCATGGCGATCTTGAAGCCGGCGCCCTCGCCGATGAGTACGTTCTCCTTGGGAATGCGCACGTCCTCGAACGTGATGCCGCGCGTGTCAGACGCGCGCTGGCCCATGTTTTGTTCCTGAAATCACCGTTAAGTTAATCATAAAATAAAATTGGAAAGAAAACACTTACATAGTCTAAATTGAGTCCGCAATCGCTTTTTTACTAGTAAATCAAAGAGTTAGCTTCAATTCAACTAAATCACGATATGAGCCAACGCAGTGCCCTCGCTTTACGTTTAACAATATGACGGTTCGTTAGTTTATAATCTAACGAAAAATAATCCGTTAAATTGTAAGCAGTACGGTACAGCTCACAATTTTTCATTATATTATATATTTGGTTCACAAATATGCGAGGAATTAAAGTAATACATTTTATTTTACTTATAAGACCTGATTCGAAACAAATATGCCAAATTCAGAGTGATTTTTCTAGCTTACTTTATATATACACTACACCATTTTAATTATCAGAATCACAAAATTATTATACCAAAAAAATTTTTTAATTACCTAATTCTAAGATGATGAAAAAAAATCAAATAAACGCCGCCGTCTTTTTAATTAGGCGCCAAATTGCTGTCAAAAACTTGATAAGTATGGAAGAAACTTGCACATAACTAATTTCCAACATAACCTGTTACCTAATATTATACCAATACTGAAAGGCAATTTCATTGCAATATCCATTAAACAATGAGGATCTAGACATATCTTCAAATATCTGGCGTATCAGGAATTTCGTCGATGTGGTGTCAGTTACCTGGCATTGGTTACTTTTCGATAGAGAAATCGACACCAACAATCACTAAAAGAAACGGTTCGCAGCTTTAGTTTAATAATGCGGATTTCCAATATTACTTTGACCCACGATGGTTATGAGGCCATCAGCATGCTTAAGCCAATACCCTCGAAATCGGACCAAAAAGCTTGATTCAACAAAGTCCCACAGTATTGACCTATTGAACGATGTGGAGTGGAGTGTCCAAGGAATTAGTTCGTTAAAACAACAAAAACTATATGCAATATAATATTTCAAAATAAACATTGTTCTTGATAGGACTCAAACCAAGAAACTGTCAAAAAACACTGTCGGATGTATGATGGAGGTCATGGAGGGCATACAACAAAACTAACGACAGGAGCGGGAAGATGATGGAATGGAAAATGATGAATTTACTTATAAATAACAATTTTTAACAAATTTTCAATAAATTATGGAAAAACAAATCTTGATTCAGCTAGCTTCAGTACCAATAATAGGGTTTTGAATTTGGCAGATTGAATTCGAATCAGGCCTTAATGCAATGGTTATTGTATGTAATTATAATGATGTAGGATGCTCTTCAGTAATAATGATCGAATGGTCTAGCATTCTACTAAACAAATGCATCTATGTAGGTTGGTGTTTGTAAAGGCTTCATAATCTATGTCTGTGTACCTTGCGTCCGGGAGTGACTCCGGGCCAGTCCCTCTCCACGATGAAGCCGGTGAAGGCCTTGCTGGCCGGGCACTTGGGGTCTGGGTTGGTTCGCGCCAACACGAAGTACCTTTTAAAAATAATACCTCTATAACGAGACTATCGAAATTAATAGATCATATTAACGTGAAAGTTTATACAAACACATGGTCGTTTCCAGTATTGTACTCGTATTTAGATTTTTTTAATAACGACATGCGAAATACAAACTAGTAATGTCACGAATATTCGCATTCTCATTCGTATAATTCAAGTATTCGCATCATTTTTAAAATCCATATCAACATTCGCATTCGCATCAAATGATGCGAATATTTTGTGAATGCGAATGTAAGCAGAACGCATCCTGTTTTTACCGCGCTGACCCGGGCGATGGCCGCATGCTTGCTCATGAGCAATGCTCATACACACGAAGTGAAAACGACGGTATCGCTAGACTCCTTTTGATCAATATAATATTATAAGATAATGGAAGTATAAAAATGATAAGCAAGATTAACTTTTTTGAATCTATAGGTACTCCGTAACATTCGTATTCGCATTCACATTCGGACATTCGCATCCAGATTATTCGCATTCACATTCGCAAATGTGAGAAAAACGACATTTTTGACATCCCTAAATTACAAACTAGTAATGTATATACTGTTTAATAATTTTCAATATTACAACCCTCTTGAGGAATGTAACAGCAAATGCGTGGACCTTACCAGTTGGCGACGCCGCCATTGGTGATCCACATCTTCTGTCCGTTGAGGATCCATTCGTCACCCTTCTTCTCGGCCTTGGTCTTGATGCCGGCTACGTCAGAGCCCGCGCCGGGCTCGGTCACGCCGTAGGCCTACAATGTTACACATTTGTTTAATTGGATTTTGATCAAATTTAATGTAGGTTATACACATTTTTTTATTAGCCCGTAACTTGTTGGGTGGTGTAATATGAATATGTAATAAAATAATTATAAACAAAAAAGAACCGACTTCACTTAGGATCCGCTATTCCAAGAGGAAGTGAGTTGGTGTAAAAAATAGTGATATCACTATAGGTGTGCCTATAATAGTTGAAGAAATCCCTCGATTTCTCCAGGATCCCATCATCAGAATCCCATCATCAGATCTGGACCTGGTGACAATAGGACCAACTGTGAAGTATACTCTTCCAAAAAAAAAAAAAAATCTAAATCGGTCCAGCCGTCTTCGAATAATTGGTCCAAAGATCCCGACGAATTAAGAACCTCCTCCTTCGGGGATCCTATTTTAACGACTCTTTGTTACTATTAACGATTAATTCTATGGCGTTCAAATAAATGTATTATGGCGTAACGGGCAACTTCCTAAAACTAATCGCTTCTTTTTTAAACCAACGAAAACAACTGACGTCAGTCCACGGTGCCCGATCAGACCTGCTCGAATTGGGTGACATCGCGGTGCCCCAGGGTTCCGTGATTGGAAATAATTTATTTTCAATATTGATGAACGATTTCACAACCGCAACTGACGACGCCGAGATTGTGATGTTCGCGGATGACGGATGTGTAATCGTCGCGGCAGATAATCAAGACCTACTTACAGCAAAAGTGAACAAAGTCATGAACCAGGTGGCGTCTTGGTTTTCGGTCAACGGCATGATATTGAATGTAGACAAAACCAATATAGTGCACTTGTGTTTAAGAGGCAAACATGAACAGCCACTGAATATCACCTGCAACGGCCAGCTAATCCCCCAGGTGGATCAGGTCAAATATCTAGGGCTCGTTATTGACTTTAAATTATCATGGAGCCCCCATATCGAGGAGCTATGTGCCCGTTTAGCATCTGCCCACTTCACGCTTTGCAGACTCCGTCCTAGTCTCAGTCCTGCCAATATCAGAAAGGCCTACTTTGGCTATTTCAATTCTTTACTCTCATACGGTGTCGACCTGTGGGGTGATGCGGCCGACCGCATGAAACCATTCCTTGCACAGAAAGAAGCAGTGCGCTGCATATCAGGGGTTCCATGGGATCATCCAGCTCAAGAATTATTTATAAACAATAAAATATTAACACTACCGTGCATATACATTCTTGAGGTGGCAAAGTACGTACGACGAAATCTATCTGATTTCCCCAACCGTGGTGACACACGAGGTAAGAACTGCAGGAGGTGTGACGAACTAAGGCCTCCTGGGACAAGGCTTGGAAAAACAAAAAAATGTCTTCATACGATTGGACCAAAGGTTTACAACACACTACCGCAAGAAATAAAAGATACGACTAGCTACTCTGCTTTCGTTAATAAACTTAAAAATAAACTACTCACGGAGGCCCACTACTCCCTGGATGCCTATTTCAAGTGCCAGACTATACAATAATCACCCCATTATGTACCTACCTACTTACTTGTAGTAACCGGTTCGTTAACCTAACAACAAAAAACACATATAACGCATCACCAATGTACCTAGCTATATACCTATATACCTAATAAGAATTAGTTTTTAAGCAATGACATGTAAAATACCTATTTCATCAATAAATTATCATATCATATCATATCATATTCTTTATTATAACAGTAAGTTTGCAATATTTTCTTTCTTACTTTCTAATACCGTATTTCTTTGATTTTCGAAAACCGTCCAAATAACACTAAACATCATGATGGGTGGATGGATGGCTACTCCACCTAGTAGCTACTAGTGTACTACTAGTACGCTATTCGTTACTAGGTGGAGTAGCAATGTAGGTGACATTTCCTCTCACGTTTTGGGTATCTTTAGGGGACTTTCGGACAGATGACGCAATTGACTTGAGCTTAAAAAAGTTCTTAGGCTGTGCTATTATATAAGTTAATCTATGCTAAAACTATATACCTCCTAAATAATAATAAACTGAGAATAATTAAATATGAATGCAACTTACAGCAACAAGCGGTTCGTCGATTAGTCTGCCCAAATACTTCTTCTGTTGCTCCTTGTTACCAGCAATAATCACTGGCGTTTGCTGAAATATTACCAAAAACAAGAGTTAGCTCGCATAATACACTAGGTTTAAAATAAATCATGCTATTATTATATTTATTATAATATAAACCAACCCGAAGCACACAAAAGCATTAAAAAGCAAGCAAAGGGTATGATGTTAATAAACTGCTAAGAGAAGCCAATGATACCTACGAGTCTGGAGTGAAAATGTGTGAGGTAATATAAATAGTATCGACATAAATAAATGGGTCAGCTGCTAACTGCTTTACTTTTTAAGGCTGGCTCATAGGGCCATCATAGGGACGCAGCTATACGACGGAACCAGATCGCACCCAAGTAACATTTTGAGCTGTATAATAGCTGTATCCGCCAATTTTTCTGCTGTATAAAGGCTGTATTGACGGGCTTGGAGACCGTTATATCCTCAAAAAGGGCCCCAAATTATACAGCTCTAAGTGTTAATATAGCTGTTTAACGACGAATTTTACAGCTCTAAGTTTTGATATAGCTGTTTAACGACGAATTTTACAGCTTTAAGTGTAGATCTAGCTGGTTAACAGCTGTATTATTACTGAGTTATGGCTGATTTACAGCATAAATAAATTCCATTATACAGTTAATACTCCTCGGCTACACTTTTTATGCCTATATTCACAGCAGTAAACTGAAAAAAGTCTACATAAGAGATTTTTTTACCCGAGTTGTGTCTATTCTACTTTGGAACGTCATAATTCGAAGACATCTTGTAAAATATACGCATCCATTAAGTGTACAAAAGGAAACTAAACCAAAGTGCGGTAGTAAACGATATTCTGTACCTATTCTGCTTGCGGCTGTTAGTTTTATGTGAATGTATATACTAATTGTAAACAAAAAACTCACGCGCCCTCGAAATTATAGAGATAATTCAATAATTATTGTATATTGTGATTTAGTGGATCGAATCTTTTTTTTTAGATTGACTCTTTTGTGTTACTTATGCTTCTCTATTTAACAATAAAGTTATTTTATTACATGTAATTAGTAACTACTTAAGTGTTATAATTGAGAAACGTAATAACAAACCCATTTTAGGATTTTTAAAGATTGTAGGTTATGTTATTAATGGCGTTCGTAATTTAAACAGCATTAGCTCTTCAAGTACTCGATTTTGAAGCTATATGCTGAACTATGGAAAAAATTGAGTGTGTTTACCAGCCTCGAGTTCAATAGCTGCTGTGTAATAGTATTTAATTTTCGGCTTTATAAAATAGTATGAATACGCTTTTAAACAGCTTATAACATTACATAAAACTCTTGTAAAGGTTACAGCTTTATAAAGGCTTTCTATAGAACCATTATTCAGGTATTATACAGCTTCATGTGATGGCATTATAACCGAGTATGTTTACACCATTATTCAGACAATAACATCATTGTATACTCTTATTCCGCCGTTACAAAGCTTTAGTTTTCAAAAAACGCAGTTCGCTTTTTTTAGCACTTAATTCTGTATAATGGTGTTTTTTTATGTTAATATAAAGCCAAAAGTAATACTTTCGACATTATACAGCGGTAAATCAGCCTCACTGTATAAGAGAAACCTTTTCTGCGCTAGTTCAGCTTTAACAGATTTTCTACTCCGTTATTCATAAGTTTTTAAACTCTAAGCTGTTTACTAGCGAATTTAAGCATCTTTTTAGTCTAAAATGTTACTTGGGCAATATCGTTAGCTCTTTCTAACGCATAGCTGCGTCCCTATGGTGGCCCATCGTGTAGAGGAGCCATAATATGTCTACTAGTTAATCTTACGGTGTAAATATACAAACTACTTCTTGTTAAACTATGATGCGGGTGATGGAAGCTAACTTCTGCCATCACTGAGTTAACAGCAAGTGGGTGGAACTAAAACCCCTGAAAGTACGACGTAGTGACATCCCACGGAGATCGCTCTACAAACTACTTAGCTCGCTTGAGGCCGGACAACATGCGCACCAGTCTAGTTTTCTAATCACAGAAATCCTCCAAAAGTCCCATGATCATCCAGGTTTCATGCACGAGAGACATGCAGTTTCTCTTCCTCTAAACATAAGTAGAATGACACTAAATTGATAAAACGTCGAAATGCTTGTCTTAACACTTTCCTTGCCAGGATAACGCTAGGCGTTCATTTTATACAGGCTTGGCACTCAGTGTTTAGAGACTAGGTACTAGGTAATCATTTCCATACCGTGATTTATAATGCTCATATTATTAATTCATCAGTCTTTTTTAATCAGCTCAGTTTTTTAAATCATTATTTAAATAATATTTATCGATCATTCTACATATATTAGGTTTCGGATCAACTAAAATAAAATTGATTGCAATTTTTGATAAAGTTATAATTAGTGTGTATGTAAGACATTAGATTACTTTGACACGTTTTCAATGTACTTGAGTTTTCTTTTTTACATTAGACGATTAGTAATTTAACTTCCATGCGTTTAGTAACCTCTAATCTTAAATAATTTTAGTAAACAGGCTAGTTTTTGATACACAAATAACTTTAGTTGGTCATTCTACGTAAGTATATTCGGTCTCGGAAGGTAGTAAGGCCTGTACCGTTAAGGGTCTTTACAAAAGTTAATGCTGACCTTGGCAGGTATTTGTAAGTTATTTACTTTCAACTTTTAGTAATCCCAATCACTCTTATTACTTTATTAACAACATTTTAAAATTGGTTTATTTTGTTATCTAAGCAAGAGCGGTGTATTATTAGAGTTCCAATTAATATATGTATATGCGAATCTATGATGAGATATATTTCTGCATATGTCACCAGTTTTTGTTTCAATAGTCATTTGTACCGTCAATACAAAAGTATCACTGAATTTCGGTTTTGATGATTTATTTGAAATATACAACACTTTGTGATACATAGTTTAACAAAACTATAAGGGTTTCAATATTTGTCGATCATAATATACTTAATCTCGTGATGTATGATTTTATCTTCGGAACCGTAAACCTTAATGTTACTGGTTTGCAAATGTTTTGACAAATTTTCTTGCAATTGTCGCAAATGGGCTGCATATTGCGCAAATGATATTTCCTTAATTTTTTGCATTAGCGTACGAATAAAAAAAACTGTTTTATTTTCAATAATTATGCAAGGGCAATTATTATGTTATTAAACATAACATAGTCACAGAGGAAATTATTTGTTTAATCTAAGTTTTATTTTAAATACTAAAAACTTTTTGACGAAAAACTTAACGGTACATGCCGTAGCTCTAAAACTAACTGAAATCAAATGGATTATTATGTTTATATTATTATTGTCTACAATGCCAATTGACAAACTGAAATCGTGTCACTCACTCCTAGCCCACTGGCCTCCATAGCAGTCATGATACCGGTGCAGCCATAGGCCAGCTCCTCTGCCACCATGCAACCTTCGAAAACTCCCATGTTCATACCACCTAAAGGAATGAGAAGGTTGAAATGATAAGCCGTCGAGGCACAGAGAACTTTTAATGGTTTCAAACTGATTTAATTAAATACTTTTAGAGTTTTCTTTACTAATAATGTTACTTTGTATTATAACCACGAATTAATAAACTAGATTATAACCTTAGACCAAGTTTACATTTACTGATTGTAAACGTTATGCACCTAAGAATCAAGAACTAATTAAGTATCTGAAATATAATACTTTAACCGTTTTCGTTAAGGTACTCGTATGTAAGTATTGACTGAGGATCGTGACCAACTGTGATGTCCCTCCATCTGACGCGGTCGAGAGCCATACGTAAGGACTAAGTATGTACATAGTTATGATTAGTGATGGATTAAGATTGTTCTGGGTATGCCCTACTTTTGTGCTACAACTACATTCAAGTTCATAGAAGTCGTACATTCGTAGATGAAACTAAACGAAAGGATCGATAGGATTATGTTTATCTATCCTGTGCCTAACCAAATTTATAGCCTGCAATATTGTATTTTGATTCCCTATTATGTTTGAAATGACAGCTCTTTATTTCAAATAAATTGCTGCTCGGTAAATAAGGGTCTCTTAAAATGACTCAACCAGGCGTAGGCGCCTCATAGTATACAAGACTTGCGTGTCAGGGAGGGGTGCAATAGCCTGTATCCGCGCCTGGACTCAACAGAATGTTATTCCTATTCACAATAATAATATAAGTACAACTCATATTGAGATATAAAGAGGCTCTAATTTAGTCGCCATTGTCGCCAACCTATAAATTTTAGTATTATTTTCTATTTTTAAGCTACCCTAATTCAGTTACTTAGTGGTCTGGTTAGGTATAATTAGAACTGAATAATGGTCACCGATAGATAAAAATCATAAGGCGACAACAATTCTAAATCATAATTGGCTGTGACAGCGTCCAATCATACTTTTTGGGTTTGTTTTATTAAGTTGCATAATGCGATGCCTGCGGGCGGGAACTGGGACGCACGAGCATTGCAGTCGCCATACAAAACTGACTGCCAGGTTATTAGTGGCCAGGGTCCCCACAATCCCTGATCATCCGTAAGCAAGTTCTTCAACGATCAAACCGACTTCGAACACTCCCATATCGACGCCGCCTGAAACGTCTACTGATTTGCAATAATCTAACACGGCCTCATACAAACCCCATTACTATTACTAACCGATTTTTTTTCTGTATTTTTCATTATTAATATTACAAAATAAATGTTATACCACTTGCACAATTACACCCATTTGTAGTTCTAGATTCTGGAATCTAGATATAACGATACAGAAAAAGTGTAATTGTGTTATCAGACATGACATAACAGCTCATATCGCCCCGTAGTGTCACAAAAATGCTGGTGATCCGTTTAAGGGCGTAATTGGTATCGTATGCTAATTGTGAAAAAGTAAGAAAAAAATTTCACGATAAATAATGGTTTCGTATGGAGGGTTGACCGGCTGGGACGACGTGCCTTATACAATTTTTTATAGCGTTAAAGTTTTTTTTCTGCTTTTTCTTAACACACTCACTGCTATGCTACGCGCGTAGCGCAACGCCGTAGCCGATAACGTGTCGTCATTAGCAGTTAATGGGGTCTCAATACGATACCAGTTATATCCTTAAACAAAGCACCAGTATTTTTATTACTTCCTGTATAAAGGTAAACTAACGTAAGGTGTATATAAACACATAACCCGCATTTGTATATAAATATGATAATGGCCGGATAATCTGAACCCAGGAAATGTGATACATTAACTAAGTGATTGTTATAATTTAAACAGGAGATCTGACTGAACTGAACTAGACAAATATTGAACCAATTAATATAATTGAAGGAGAGTAAATGTGAAATTCTACAATAGGGATGAAGGTTTCCAAAACCGATTTTTTCACTAGCTTGGGGCGACGAGTGACTGTCTAAGTCCATCAATAAAAAAAATATTAAACATGATTGGTGGATAATAACAGCTAACTACGTGCCTGGTGAAAAAATCGATTCCGGAAACCCTCGTTGATTCAAATGGAATGTCCTTTTCAGAAGAGTTTTTAGTTGTCAAAGTGTTCGGTCATACACAAATGAGTACTGTGGACGGTGTCCGCTAACAGTGACGAAATGTGGATGGCGCGCGGCGCAGAAGACACGCGAAAGAATGGTGGTTGGGAAGGACAATGAACATAGAGACTATTTCTATAACTGCGAGGCAAGAGCGCCGAGTGAGTTTTTATTGTAAGACTCACTCCCAGATTACTACTGATGATGGCTGTCTTAATGGCGGTACAACCGAAAGCGAACTCTTCAGCGACCACACATTCCTCCAACACTCCTAAGTTGCCGACGCCGCCTGAAACAACTCTCACTCATCAATAATTCCATACTTCGACGGCGGTCCTGAGGGCCTACCGCGAAGTTCGAAAATCCACAAAACGATGGCCCCGTCTCTATCGCTCTTGCATATACGAAAAAGAGTGATACAAATAGACGATTCGATGAATGAAGTGCTTCGCGGCTATAGGCCTGAATTACTTATGTGTCGATAATAATTCGGCCAGCAGAAATAACGGGGGAGTATTCAAAATGATCTTCACGCGCTCCTTTTATCTTCACAATAAAGACGTGGCAAAATAATTTTGAATATTTTACCCGCTTAGCTACTTCTGCTGCTGACTGTTCTACTCGTTTACAGATAATTTATACCGCTGACGAGGTATCATCCTCATCACGTTATTTTACTCCTTCCATGAGACTAGGGAATTTTCATCAGAAAAAATACTAGTAGTATTTACATAAGTAATGTATCTATTTGATTTTATTTGATTCTATTTGATTGATTGTAACGTTATCATAAGAACTTAATCGTTGAACTTAATTTCATCATTATCATTTTATTCTGTTACTATGGAAGTTGAACTACTTTTTTTTGTGTTGAACTTACTCAACTGGAGCACTCTGTATGTATAGGGACAAATTTCATACACGACAGTTGGTTTTATTATATTTTTTAGAAGGTAATGTAAGTGACTAATATTTTGTAACGTAAGTGACCTTATTTAGTTAACACGTTTGTTTACATGATTTAGGTATTTGCCGAAACTCACGGGAATATTTATTCATCATTTAATTATCTTTGAAACTCTATAATTACTTTTTCATAAAATGCATTATATTAGCAGATTATCTGCGATGAAACATCAATGATATAATCGGGTTCCGTTTTTTGTAATGAAAGTGACCAGAAGTAATTTATTTCAAAATAAAGTAAGTGTGCTCATACCGCTGTTTTTCTTTATAGTTAGGGAGGCGAATAGGGGAATATTCTGCAATACTCGAGCGTGGCAGTTTAAGCTATGAGAGATACCTTAGACCTAATAGAACAACCTTGTAAAGTATTTAGCTCTATATATAGTGACGCGCGCCTAGGATAGACGATCAGATTAGTAAAAAAAAATGGATAGTCTGAAATACTCCAGCGCGTCAGTTTAAGATATTGGGGGTTGATTTTAGTGTTTAAAGACTAAATTTAACTAATCTGACGATAAGTCCTTGACGCCGCCGAGTTATAGGGTCGCGAACTTGTAAAAAAAAACGTTAATCCGGCATTCTCGAGCGCGATTTTTTTTTATTTTGTTTTGAAGAATATAATCTAAAACTTACTAAAAATACAAAATCTGCCGGTTTCCGCATGACCGGAAGTGTGGAGGAGCCATTTCGTCTTCCTAAGAACGCGTTACGGCATATAAGTCGCGAACGATACATTTTACAAAAAAAAGTTTAAATAAACAAAAAAGGTAATTTTATTTTACACAAAAAAGGTGTCTTTACATTTTTGTCCAAAGTTAAAACTTTTTGACTTGAAAGTTAAACCTTTTTCGGTCATATTAAGAGAACCCACCAACATTTTTGTCAGATTAAAAAAATATGCTTTCAGGATACCGAGATAAACTTCCCCTATGAAAATCTGACGCGCTCGAGTATTTCAAAAAAACTTTTTTTTTTGCATTTTCAAAAATTCATCGTAACTTATCGTCACGCCGAAATCGTCAGTTTTTTTAAAGGGAGCTTCCTTGGGGCCTACTTAACACCCCTTCCGAAAATCTGACGCGCTCGAGTACATTTTTTTTTTTGCATTTTTGACTACTTTATATGCCTACCCCCACCACGCAAACCGGCAGATTAGTATACCGTTGTTATCAGAGGCACTCGGGGCATACGTAGTATGAATATCTGACGCGCTCGAGAATGCCCAAGTAACTGTTTTTTTTAACATTTTTGAAAAACCGTACTCGCCAAACCCACCGCTAAAATGGTTTTTGCCATGCGAGCTTTTCTTTTCGAAATTATTTTATCTTTCGATTTTGATAGGTCTCGACGGCGCCGTTGAATTACGCCATTTAGCTACCTCGCCTCCCTAACTATTATCGAATGTACTTCTCAACTATGCGTTCTAATTAGATAAAATCGTATTAACAATATTTACCTCCTCCCTTCGTAGATACAATTATTTCTACTGTCAGAATTCAGCCAAAACGTAATGTAAGTGACCATGGAAGTACCCCAATATTATTTAGTTAGGCGTCTAACTGGTACCTTTAGGACGACAATTTATATTGCACTGGAAACAATTATGTACAAAATAATGTTTAAATGGCGTTTTTTCTTAATGTAACTTAACTATTGAAGGTATGAAAACCTGGGCAGTAAGGTCACCTAGCTACATGATAGCGAGCGAAGAAAATATTCCAGATGTATCCTATCCTATCCGATTGAATGTATGATGACAACATTAGCATCGTGAAAGACAACACAGGTATACAAGTGAATAGAAATGACCCCATAGCACCGGCCAAACCAAGCTGATTTGGTGGAAGTGCAGTGTAAATATGCTCTTTGAATCAATCTTTGTCTATTAGCATATTTAGCGATTAGCTGACAATACGCGATGCATATTTGTGACTCGGTTTAAAACATGGCGGCGGCACATGCATTGTAGTCCACTCATGGCACTAACTTGCACAGATAGATAAGATAGGGATTTTCTCCAATGAAATTAAGTTAGTGCGTTAAACCAAAACGCCCAGCGAGTAGCAAAGATACGGGTGAGGGACTCACGCCCAAGTTGGTGCCCCCTATGGCAGTGCAGATGCCAGAGCACCCGAAGGCGAACTCCTCGCCGATCAGGCACTCCTCGAACACTCCTAGATTACCGACACCGCCTGAAACATCCCTCAACTCTCAATTATACATACGAAGAAGTCAGACAATCAATCATCAAACTTCATGTAACGTTAGATGGAAAAACATATCTTGTCGCTCAGATAAGAAGAATAATAAAGACGAACCGCTTTACTTATACATAACACTGAAGACTGAAACTTGCATTATAGCAATTTCTTTATACTGAAAACTTATTTAAAAATGTCCCGATTAGAAATAGATATTTTATATACCTAGTAGTATGTATAGGTAAGCCAGACGAAACAAAAACATTACCCGCGTTTTGTAGTAAACCGTTAAGTCTTTGATTAAATGTGTTTGAGAATGTAACATAACTATTGTCTCGTATGGTAAGTAGGATAGGAACCGATGGTGCCAAGCAAACAGCTGCAGCATCCTAGTAACGCCATGATAATATTGTGTGGCACTCACTCCTAAGCCACTGCCAGTGATCGCTAATGTGATACCCGTGCACCCAAACGATAATTCTTCCACTATCATAGTCGATTCGAACGTTCCAATGTTTGCCATGCCACCTGAAATTGCTGACTTTAATACTTATTTCTTTACTGCTTCTACATAGTTTATACAACAAATAAAGTTGGATGTGCTGGATAAATATGCCTGTGACACGCGGACATCCATGTGAGATCACTTGTTTGAGACATGTACTTGACTTAACGACCTCCTAGCCTAGTCGGTAGGGACTCTGCTCCGATTTACAAGGTCCCAACTGTCCCAAATATGAATCCCTGGTTAGGACATTTATTTGTGAGTTTAATTCAAATATTTGTTCCTGAGTTATGGAGCTTTTCTGTGTATTTAAGTATTCATCTACTACTCTCTATTATGTATATATATCGTCGTTTAAAACCTACAGCACAGGCCTTACTTGACTGCGGGACTTGGTCCATTTCATTTTGTGTTGATTGATTCATAACATTTATATGTGTAAGAGCCCCAGTTAACTACTCAGAATAGCTTTATTTTTAGGGGTCAACTAGGAATATTGTTCGTTCAAATAGTTTCGCCATGTCTGTCTGTCAGTCTATCCGACCGCAGCTTAGCTCAGTAATAGTTAGTAGGTACTAGAAAGGTTATTTATAGGTATTTTTTAAGCTTCATACTAATACTGTGTTGGTTTTTCACATCTCTATTAGTTATTATAAACGCCTCGGTAAATATAAATCAAATTCTGTATCTTTTTCACTGCCTTATAAGTTGCTAGATAGGCTTTACCTGTTGCGGCATTATAATACCACTAGATTGTCATATTCTTGACCTGATCTACGGATATTACTATGCCTAACATTTACCTGAACGGTATCGGACTATAGTAATTTAAATGTTATTGTTAGGATGAAGAATGATATGCAGGAAGAATATACCTAGCATTCATTAGTGAAAATGAGGTTAAAAACTGCCCATAGGGATCTGCAACAATAATATATAGGATAGAGATATGATAATGTAGGTAAGTACCTAGTTCAATTATCAATGAATCGTCGAATTACCATAACTATTAGTTTTATCAATACTCTGAGACGTCATTGAACACAGAGAATTGACGTTACATATAATTGTATCTAGTGAACATTGCTGACTAAAGCGGGCTCTAATTCTCCATTATTTACCAGATTTGTCGAAAACGAACGGCTGGTTGCTCCTAACTCCGAATCCTCAACTGGCGCAAATAAGCATTTGAAGAGACGTTGGCTTCTTTTATTTCATTGGTTAATTTAATATAATAGCCCCTGCAACGACATAGCATTTCATTTTTAACCTCATTCTCTGGTTCCCTTTCAGCCATATGTTGCCGTCCCTCACCGCTTCAACCCATACATAACCACGATGCGTTAGAGCTCACTCCGATTTCGGTGATGTAAATGGCAGCCATGATGCCCGAACAGCCGAACGCCATTTCCTCGGCGACGAGGCAATTCTCAAACACCCCTAGTCCTAGACCGCCTGTCGTTGACATGACAAAACAGATTGTTTATTGTAAAAAATACATTTGTTAAACAGCTAACGCCAAAGTGGCACAAATTAACACAGTAATTATATTATTACAAATAAATTAATATTAAATATTACAAATATTATTCAATACTACTCGCAGGCATCTCTTTTTCAATCACTCTCTTGCACTCGGTAGTATATCTTACTCGTATCACCCGTTTACCCAATACATCATTTTTAGATTTATTTGATACCTGCTAAGTATTTCACTAGATCAGATTGCTCTTAATTCTGAACCTTTGTCAGGCTGACCTCGTCTGTATCTAGTTGAAAATATTAGAACACTCCATGAAGAAACGTGTTCTTTAATAGTATTTTTTCTACTCCTGCATTCTAATTTGCCAATAAAATAACTGACATGTATATTCAAAGCATATACTTTATGATCGTTGTCATAAGATGATTCAAAAGTCGATTCTTAGGGATATTATGGGTCTGCTGCCGGGGCGGGCCCCGCACTGGCGCCACCCGCCGCTGTAGACAAGGGAGGCGCCGGCTCAATCCGCCGGGAGATTGAAGACAATTGTATAGAGGCAGTGAGCAGTTCACGATATGGTGTTGCAAGACCGGCGAATACGTATTAGGCAAATTGTTGATGAGACTGGCTTGTCATATGATGTAGTGCAACATATACTTACTAAGAAATTGGGTATGAATAAGATCAGTGCAAGATGGGTGCCACGAATGTTGACCGTTGATCAATGCTCCCAACCATACGTCCTGTGTTGCTAAGGCTGCCATACACAAAGCAGGCTTCGAATTATTACCACCCACCGTATTCGCCTGACTTGGCCCCCAGTGATTACAGGCTATTCCCAAAATTAATGGAATTTTTACGGGAAAATTTTTTTTGGACAATCAAGAGGTGATATCTGTTGTGGAGGAGTGGTTTTCAGAGGTCGGACAATTTTTTTTTCAGGAGGCTATTGAAATGCTGGAGCACCGATGGAATAAGTGTATGAGTGTTGAGGGAGACTATGTAGGAAAATAAAATATAAATCTCGAATGTAGTTTCATTGTAAGATGGTTAGGGGTGGAGCATTGGGATCAACCCTCGTAATGATAACTTGTGTTTGACTATGACCATGTTAATGTCAAACTATGTAAATAATTTTGATTTAGAATTATATTGTAGGTGCTACGGTTTGACGATTACGATAACACTTAAAATATCCCCTTAAGCTAATCTAAAATGCGGCAAATAACGTGTATTTTTTTAGTAACGAAGAGAGCCTAGGCCACTTACGCCTTTGTTGGACGTCAACAAGGCTGCCTTTATCCCAGCACATCCGAATGCTATCTCTTCGACGACAAGGCAAGAATCAAACACATCTATTTCCATTCCTCCTGCAAATATAACTTGAACACAACGTTCAGTCGGCTAATTATCGAACGAGCGGAGCGTTAGTAAAGCGAGTTAGCGAGTTCTTACAAACAACTCGCTACTGGGACGTCTTGGCATTTCGATGGCTTTTTGATTTTGAGAATTTGTTCGACGATAACTTTAGTAATGTTTTTCTGATCTTCATGAATTTTTCTCAGGGTCTTGTTATATTGGTCATCTCGTTTGCAAGGAAATCCTGAGTTCTTAGTTCGAGGCGGACTGCTAGTTTTATTGCTATTATAACTTAACCTACTAGTTGCAGTACCTTTAGTGGCATAACTCAATGCCTGAAATGCTTTACTAAATAGGGGACATGTGTGCTTAATTAAAAGGAGATGCACTTCTTTTATCGCATAAGAATGTTTTTTTACAGTCCATATGCTGACGTTAAAGTGACACGAACGCACTTACACATTAAAATAAATTAGGGTATCATATTTTTTCTATATTAAACAATAAAGAAATACTAAACCTACTGAATATTTCAAGGGACTTAAAAAAAAACTGTTGTTTTCAATTTATCATGTTGCATATTGCTGTTCTGCTATTTAAATGTATATAAATATGTAATAAGATGGCGAAATTTTCCTGAAACTCTAATCCTGGAAGTCAGACATACTGAATATGGAACTTAAAAAACATCTAAGTTGGGCTTTGCATCTGTCCTTATTGAATTTGAATGGATGGCAGGAATATCATGACCCTTCATCTAAACGACAAGTGTTATATTGTCCAATGATATCCAATAATTGTTGAAACAAATATCTTCTAATTACCTAATTTGTTAATGACCTATAGGACTATGGATTTTGGATATCCTGGGTATGATTCCACGCTCCGACTTTTTCTATAATTTCTAGCTATTTTATTCCTTGGACTCCCTCGAAATACGGTGGTTAAGGGCTAGTTGCACCAAACCGTTTGTTAACGTCATCGTCATCATTAAAATCTTCTTGTACTTATGATAAGTTTACTGCGCCGCCATATTAGACGTTGATAAGTTCGTGGCGCAACCCGCCATAAGACGATAATTTACGTTAAGTAAGAAATGAATGAAGCCTATTGGGGGATAACAGAATGATATCGTTACCGCAATGTTCGGGAATGTGTCCATTCATGAGGCCGACCTCCCAGGCCTTCTTGACGATGGGCCACGGGTACTCGCCGCTCTTGTCATACTGCGCCGCTACGGGGATGATCTCCTCCTTGGTGAACTTGCGGGCCAACTCCTGCAGGGCCTTCTGCTCATCAGTTAGTTCTGTAAACATGTGGACATAGGTAAATAAAATCGCATATCAGCTGCGACACACTTCAACTCAATTATGTAACAGATAGTTAGAAACTATTTAGCAGTTGACGGTAATAACTAGTGAAACTAGTCATTATCAATTCGAATTCTTTGATTTAACAAGTCGGTATGTTCTTTTTATGTTGACTGCCGTACAGCCGTCAAGCTATTGCAACGTCTGCCTAATTATGTGTTTGTATATCGTATCAGTATATTCTGATAGCCCACGACGTGAGGAATCAAAAAAAATTTTTTTGACGGCATGGTTTGCACCGCCCTGTACATACATAGATAATTAAGGCGAAGTGTCATAAAGTCATAAAGCTCTATACTGGAGTAAGCTTAGGTACATTTCCCCTCTGTCAACGTTATTAGCAGGAAAATCTAATAGGTTTATAAAAACTATTTCAAAAATCGATTACACGCATTTCAACCATCGCTGACAGTTGAGTACAAGCTCCGTGAAAATGCCATTATGTGCTGTTTTTGGATGCAAAAGGTCTACAATTACATCTAGTTTACAAAAAGATGGAATATCCTTTCACCGGTAAGTATAATTTTGATTTAATTACCATTATGTTTATAATAAACGTTTTTATCAAAATTAGAAATCAAGAGTCGTTTACAGAATAGATTTAAAGTCAATCGATTTTTATTCGGAAACCATTTTGACCTAGTGATAGTACCTATAGAGGTGTCCAGATAATAATAATACTAAGATTGAACGAGATGGTCTTATTAAAATTTCAATAGGTATGACATAGAAGGGTGTTGGACAAACGTGTAGATCGTGTAATTTTCAAGTCTAGAAATACTTGGTTTGAACATTGTGACGTTTGACACTTACCATATTTCAAAACCTAAGGTCGACAGCCTACTGTAATTAGTATGAAAATGCAAGCAAATATGATACATTTGTACATTTGTATGGACTTCATAATGAGTTCATACGATATTGAACCATGTGTTAACATCCGTAAAGTCGACTACCTACCTATCGGTCTAGTGTTTTGAAGTTTGCATGGACATAATATTCCTTTCATATCTAGTGCTGTGCAATGCTCGATATATTGCGATATTTCATTTAATCATTACATCAATCCAAAAATATATCAATTAATGATTAATGTATGTTAATCCGCTAGTCCGAGTTCACATCTCCTCGCTGTTTTCGCCATTGTACCGTGAAGACGGAAAGAGTGCAGAGATCTGGCCGCACCACCAAACCAACATATACTATGTTTTTTGAATGGTAGGTAATGGTAATTCACACCTCCTATGCTGATGTAAATAAATAAGTCATATGGTCTTAACTAAACGACAACTGATGTAGTGACTGTTGTGTACAAAGCTGTTGGCATAAGTTGCTGCGCGGGCGCTCGGGCGACATCGACGTTCGAAAGACGCTAGTGTGGGGTTAGCCTAAGATAAATATTTGGGAAAACAAATTTTCTGCAGGTCAACTTTTTTTTAAATATGCCATTCCCACAATTGAAGATGGCTATTGTTGTAGTTGGAAACGAGGTTCACCAATGCCACTGTATATCACCAAAGTCACAGTATTAGCTATATATTCCATTTCGATAAATTTACGAAATGATTCTATACGTATGTAAAGTGGCGCCATCTACGACATTTCAAAAAAATATATCGATATCGATATTCTCTAGCAACATGCCCCGCTCTATTATTCCGATTCGATTACATCTACAACCATTGTAGGATATCGTGTACGCACTTGTTTTATATTACGACTATTTGCATCAGTGTGAAAATTTAAATCAGTGTTGAGGTTTTTCTTTAGTATGGGTACGTAGAAATGAGAGATAGTTTTGCATTTGTGTGCACAGATTTTATATGTGTGCTACCTCGCCCCCCTCAAGTTTTGGCAGACTTTTTTGTTTGGAAAGATGAGGCGATGGCTCCTCCAGAGTATAGAGCTTTATGCATAAAGTAGATATTGTCAAGTTACCACCCGCAAGTGTATCAAAACAGACTTCTTTAATACTCGTAGCAATAAATCTTTGTAAGTGATATAAGAAAACTCTTATCATTTATGAAACGCGACCGCTAATCCTTTCTACATAACGATTGATACGCGGTGATAATACCGACTAAAGTACAATCTACATACCTACATATTTATAACTTTGTACATACTTAGACATTGTACTTACCTATTGATCTACACTTAAGATAAGAATAATCAATACAGACGGGTCACGTTGTAAAAAACGTATATGGGTTGTTTTTTCAATAACTAATAGCCATATTGTGAGGTCATACTGAACGACTTTTTCTATGGGACCAATCCGGAAATCCCAAAAAAAAATTGGCTTCTCCATAGAAAAGGTTGACATCTGATCGGCCGAAATGTATAAAACAGCCAAAAAGATTTTGCGAGTTATTACTATAGTAAAAGTTGTATAGCTAGGTACCATATGACCTCACACAATATGGCTATTAGTTATTGAAAAAGCAGCCTGAATAATGTGACTGTGACAAATTTTATTTTCCCCGACCGTCCGTCCGTCCGTTCGTCCGTTCATCAAAACGAGAACCGGAAGTAAATATTTTGTGACAGAACATCGTATTAGTTATAAGACATACGTTATATGAGACTGGAGTACCTACCTACCTACTGTAAGAATGATTTCTTTTATTTTTATTGTGTATTTTATATGGACTTTTGTCTGAAATATAGTAGATTGTACAACAAGTGCATAAAACGCACCATTTTACGCGAGGCGTTTATCCATACGAGCGAGCTTGCGAGCGAGGATGGATATAAAGTACGAGCGTAAAATGGGTTTTATGGACGAGTTATACACTCTACTTTTTACTTCGATTGTGAGGAAATAAAAAGAATAGGAATTTCTTTCATAAGAAGTTTCACTTTATGCTGGGTATAGGCGGACTAAAACTCAATTTTATGCACAAGTGCATAAAAAATTGACTTCTTCTAAGGCTATTTTGACAATGGCAATTTTTTATGCACTTGTGCATAAAATTGAGTTTTAGTCCGCCTATACCCAGCATAAAGTGAAACTTTACGAGCATGAGAAGTAAAAAAGCGATTTTTTTATTTTTTATTTATACTTGGACACAAGCTTGTCAAAATGTATGTAAGTAGACATAAGTTATTGTGCTTAATTGAACAGACATACCAGCAGGGGGCAATTCGATAGCCGAAAACTAACATTCGTTAGAAACACCACTTTGACACTATATCTTGTACATTTTTGTCAAACAAGTAGTGACCTCTCGCCATAAAGGTCTATACCTGGAGTAAGCTTAGGTACATTTCCCCTCTGTCAACGTTATTAGCAGGAAAATCTAATAGGTTTATAAAAACTATTTCAAAAATCGATTACACGCATTCAGTTCATCGTTTTCAGTGAGTAAAGAGCTCCGTGAAAATGCCTTTATGTATTGTTTTTAGGTGTAAAAAATGTTCTACTATGTCTAGTTTACAAAAATATGAAATATAATTTCACATGTAATTAGTTTTACTTTTTTTATCATTACTATTATGATTAAAATATTAATCCATATCGAAAATCCAGCGTCGTTTACTGAATCGATTCAAAGATAATCGTTTATTTTCTGACGAGCAGTAACTATTTTGACGTTTGACACTTATGCATATTTAACGCCCCTAAGGATTACTGCCTTCTATATTTTGTTTGAATATACAAGCAAAAATGATCCTTGGCTTTTTTGTTTGACATTTGCAAAGACTGCATCCAATAATGAACCATATTTCAACATATGTAAAAACAACTATTTGTTGCTCCATTTAGTGTCGTGACTTACTGTCAAATATGCGTGATATTTTCAAGTGAAACTAGTGAAAGGTACATCATTGTCCTTTATCAATAAGGCGATGCTGCTATAAAAATTCATTTAGAAATAAACTTTGTTAACAACCGACAATGATGTACCTTTAAATTGAAAACGCCATACGTATGCTACCTCGCCCCCCTCAGATTTTGGCAGACTTTTTTGTTTTGAAAGATGAGGCGATGGCTCCTCCAGGTATAGAGCTTTATGCCTCTCGCGGATATCCACGTGTCAGTCACAGTTTGGCGTGTCGAATAGGGGTCCAGGAACCCGCAATATTTTTAGAAGGGAGGCCCGCAAATATTAAAGGGTACTAAAAATTATTTTTTGAGAGAAGATATCATAAATACATTTTAAGTCGCTTGTAACCGGAAATGCACGCGGAGCGCGGAGGGCTCTTTTAAACTAAATTTCCTACAAAGAGAGACTTGCATTACTACATTTAGTACACGTGTATAAAACGGCTCCCTGGTTGACTGAAATTAAGCTTAATTCAATTGGCTCTCTGGATAGATGTTTGTCGGGTAGCCAAATTTGTCCAGAAAAGTTCGTTATTGGTTTCACGGTATAAGTATAAACAAAACTACAGAGACAACTCTAAGAGATTGTATTAACTAAGTAGGTACAAAAACAAAATACGAGTAAATATGTAGAAATTGTAATAAAGACTGCGTGATTATGCAATTCTTTTTTAAACTTGCTGAGTTACGTAACTATAACCCAGGTAGGTACCAAAAATTATAATCGGACGTAATTTTGATAAGCACAAGCATATGTAATCATTTATCTTCAAGTAAAGGTCGTAAATAACTATTTTTCACTCTGAGTAATCCACCAACCTGTGGTTATCATTTGATATGTTTTTACAATGTATTTGTTATTGCAAGTGTTGTTTTGCTGTCTTAAGTCGAACCAATAATGTAACTGACTTTAAACAAGTGCATGCGGCATCGCACAACAAACAATTTTCTTGACAAAATGCCGTAAAGAAATTATTCTTTACTGCCATTCTGGCCACTAGCAGGAAAATTATATGTTATAGAAAAAACGAAAAAAAATTATTTTTGATATTTCAACTTCGTAAAACGAGCCCAATCACAATAAATATCTGTTTTATAATATAACTGAGCTCCTATAACCTCCCGGTCTCCATCACCAGTTTTCAGTTTAGCTTAACTCTATGACGTAGCATAGTTATGGTAAGTTTACTTGTACTTAGCCTTTCACCCCATGAATTAGAATTTTAAAATTCATTTAAAACAATTTTTTATTGATTAAAGTTATTTTCTCTTCGTTGTTTTCTCATAACTGAGGATCGTGCGCCCAAAATACTGCTCTTATGCGATTTAAATTGGACGAAGCCATGCTCTTAGCAACAAGGGATGGAAGCCTATGGAGGAACATGGTCTTCAACAGAAGACATTATGCGATGTCACGATCCTCAGCACTGCGGGAAGGGAACAACAGGTGAAGGAAACGGTGAACACCCATATGAAATTTAAAATTCAAATCAAACACACATGTTCTTTACATTTAAACAAAACCTGAATTAAACAATACAAGGATGTTTAGTGCCTTCAGTGTCAGTCATTGTGACAAATGTATGTAAATAATATTTGTTAAAAAAACATTGGCATCTGCTTGCTTTGCCTTTTATGAAATCGGAGATATACTTAGTAACTATGGCATTTCATATTATATGATCGCTTTTAATCTTCCAATAGGTAACTAAAAGATAATTTTAATGAAGTAATAAAAGTAGCGTTTCACTTTGGGACTTGGGACTGTTATCAATGTCAGCTGTAGTTGTGCAGTGGCAGCCATTAATCCTGGCCTTTAGATAATTTTTTTCACAAGGACAACATAGCACACCTCCTACAATTAATACCATTGGTTACAAAGTAGTCATTCAAGTTATTTTATTTAATGACACAGTTGTGTCATTAATAAAATGTGTTTGTGAATGCCTGCTTAATAAATAATAATGAGCAAAATGTGTCACATTAATCTAAAATATAATTAGCTATACAAGGCGTAACATAAATGCTAGTGATCTTTTTAAGGGCATAATGTTGTATAGTATTCTAATTATGAAAAAGTAAGTCCCAGTCCCATACATTTTTTTTGGGTCAAAAATTTTTTACTTCCACTTTTTCTTACTCGAAATACGATACCAATTGTGCCCTTAAACGTATCACCAGTATTTTTGTTACAGCCTGTATAACTTATATTTAAATGCTCAGCAAATGTCGTGTTTCAAAAAATTCCAGGCATAGAAAACAGATAGGTAAGTTTGCGTGGAATGCTTATGGTTGTATCAGTATGAAAGACTATTCCATATGTATAGAACAGCCATTCTCAAATGTGCTACGCGGCGCCCTAGGGCTCCGCAAAGCCTCTATGGGGGCTCCGCTAAAATACTTTTAATATTTATAATATTTCGCTGTTCAACAGGGTTCCATCACCAAAAAAGTTTCGAGAACCGCTGGTATAGAAAGTGATTTTAATGTATGTTCGTATTTACCAAAAGAGAAGCCAGTAGTCAGGACCGGTTTTGGAGCTGCAGCGGCAGGGCGTGTAGTTGACAGCTGTCGGTACAAGGGACGGGTAGCCCGGGCAAGCTAGAAAATACAATCTTCATGATCATAATATAAAACAAAGTTTTGACATGACCAACTATAGCTTATAATTATAATAACTTTAATATAAGTAGTTAAGTTTTATAAATAAATCATTCTACACTTTAATTTTTGTTTGTTAGGTATAGAATGATTTTTTAAAGATGTCACAATTGTAGGTAGAAATCTCTAGTAAGATTCCGATTCTTAATTAATTTCTACCTTATTATAAATAAAATCAGCTAGTTTCACTCAAATGTGAAAAAGCTGGCTTTAAAGCCAATTTATCATTTTGAGACGGAAAACCAAATAGTGAGATTTTAAGGTAAAGTTTAAAAAGGGTAAAGTTTGCATTATCCGAATATTATTTGGATAATATGGCTACTATCCGAATAATTCCATACAAATTACTATTTGGATAATTTGGATTGCAAACTCTAGGTAAAATCCTCATTCTACATGAATTACATGGTACAGTCGCCAACAAATATATCAGAGCGGCCTGGGTACTCAGAAATATCTGAACATGCACTTTATAGCCTTGATAATAGAGGCATTGTTCAGATATTTGGTACCACCTGAGCTGCTCCGATATGTCTGATGGAGACTGTACTAACCTCAATTAAAATTATGCTACAAAACAGTAAGCATGATGTTAATACAGAAAGTCTTTCTTTGTCTTGGTATAGCTTACACAACCTTATGAGAGTTTAAACGTACTTTTAAATTTATACACTATGACGAGTTCACGCAGTCGCATAACATTGATCGAACGTCGAACTCCGGATGGTAGAGTGGCCTCCACGTTAAACGAACTTTGGACATACTTATTATGAATCTCTCATCTCCAATACATTTATTAACTTCTTATAGCATGAACAAATACAATCTAAATATTAACATTAAAGTTAAAAACAGCTTTTGTGCCTGAAGAACTTAACAAGAATCCCAGAAATAATTACTACTGTTATATTCAACGTACTGGAGATACTTGTAAACAACTATGTGAACACAATACCGAATACTTACTTGGCTTAAAGGCTGCATTTTCGTAATATAACAATTTTTCAATGAAATAAAACTCTTGCGAATTTCTGGACTTTGCACTGTGTTGTGAGTTTGTTAAATGTCGTGCATATACCACGACTCGTAAAATAGAATGAATCGAAAAGGAACCCTACGACTATCATAATAAATACATCAAAAAATGTAGGTGAGAAGTGGGGAGCGAACGACAAATAAGATAACAGATAACATAATGCTATGTACACTTAACGCCATAAATATGTGTACACTTTTGCCCCTTAATACATTGTAATAAGGTTCAAAAGTGTGTACATATTTTAGGCGTTGACCCTACACAACAGAATACTAGTATTTTTTTAAATTGATTGTAAGAAAAATGTGTTTGTGTGTTTCAGTCATTTTTCAGTGAGTTATTGAGTCAATGGCCTCTTAATTTATAGCGATTAATTTTTAAAGTTGAAGTGAAGAGCTAGTATAGTTTGGACAGGGACTGTTCTAATTCAAGTATACAGACAGAGAGAAAATCATACTATCTCTTTCTTACGCTAGTACCCTCTCGACTAAAAAAAAGGAATGCCTATAGCTTAATACTTCCACTGTTACGGCACTTTCTAGTCAGCCAAACTACAGCTATTTCTCATTCAAATTATAAGTTTATTTTACTAAAAATGTTAGTTTTTTTTCCTCTAATGGACTGTTGGGCGAAAATGTTAGTTATATGATAATTAATATTGAATGGCGTTTTCTCGTTATGTTCAAGCATGGTTCCGTATGTATGGCTGGATCTATTGTTCCGATTAATGAGATAATTACGAATCATATCGGGTACATTAAAGCGTTAATGTAGGTACAAAGCTTTTGAAAACATAATTAAATTGAGATAAAAATAGAGTGAAATATGAAGCTGATTTTGTATTTATTGATCAATAAATTGCTTTGTTTGTACTGCTTGTAGTGATCTGGCAGACCCGCGAGCACTGTTTTAGTTGACAAATAAAAAAAACGTCTCTCAATGCCAACCAACCAACCAGCCCAACCACCACTTCCAACATAATTAAAAAAAGGGCGTCAAGGCGAACGAATTGTGTTTCGATGGAATAGTTTCTGTGAAATGTGCAACTAATATTATTTTGATCCTAAACGGCATTGCAAAATTATTATTGAAATGCTTTCATCTTTTTTAAAAAGGAAGTAATGATGACATACGTCACATAATGTAGTATCGTGTCGAATAGGAAAAAGTTGGTAGTCGTGATGTTAAGAAGGCGGAATGGGTGATGGTTGGTTTATATTCCGGTTTAAATGTGAATAGTTGTAGGTCAGATAGCAATATTGTCAGTAGAATAGGTGTTTCGGTATGTGGCACAGTCAGGCCGTGTTATGAATAAGGAATCATTGTTGGCTCGAGCTGCCGAGGAGCGGGAGCGCATCTTTCAACGGTATGAAAGGGGTCGCGAGAATCTCGCCGGACAGATAGACCCTTGGGAGGACCCAGAATATGAGACATACCACAAAACAGACAGGTGAGGAAAACCCACTTCTAAGATATCGTGCATAGAAGGTCTCTTTCTTTACAACGTAAATAATTGTAATATACATTTAAATATTTTGCGAATTGTCTTAATAAATACAAGCACATTTAATGACATTTTAAACAAATTTTTAAATTCAATATCCTCAAAATATCATCGTACATCTGTTGTGAAGGCATTTGGTACCACAAGTACTTATTCACCCATCCAGTTTATCATAATTATTATTACCAATTTGATTTAGGTAGGTATGTGGTATGGTGATAAAGTGATTATTCACTGAAGCTATTAACAGGAAGCTTATGTTAACATGTACCTATATACATAAATATAAATACACCTATTAATTAGTCTGTAAATTATTTGATAATATTACACTAAGCCAAGTAGATTTAGATTCCTGTAATACTTAAGTAGGTATTATTTTACTTTAGGATGGAATTTACCATTGTACATGATGATAAGATTAAAACTTACCGGTTGACCGGCCAGTGCTTACACCTAATTTTTATTGCTGGAATACAATTTATAACCTGTAAAAATGGACTTAAAAGTGTCACTCAATATGAGATCTGTGGTCGCTTATTATGGCCGTTCATGGTTAGGCTGATGTAAGCTGTCCAACACAGTTTACACAGTGAATTGAGACCAATGTCAATGTTAGGAAACAGTTATTAAGTAGCTGCTGTCAAGGATATGTTTATACTACAGCTATCAAAAAATTGGTAACTTTCATAAATTGTTTAAAACAGTTATCATCAGTCAGAAAATTTTAATATATATATTTTTTTAATTCAGTAATTGTCATATTCTTATCTCTCCAGTACAATCCACCCTGACTAGCAAAAGCACTGGATGAGTGAGAATGAGCTCTTTCTCTTTCTAGGTTGCATTTTGAGCTGAGGTAGTTATAGTTGAAGTTGTGCTGTACTATTGTAAGAAACAGGGATGTTTTTTATATAGCTGCTAACAGTTCCTTGTATTGCATTGTTACCTACTTAAAGCAGAAGTTTCTAAACTATGGTCCTGGGCTCAGTCTTGCAGGCTAGAGAAAAGAGCTAAATTATGAAGATATTAAATAGAAAAGTATGCAGACCTTAGCTGACTTAGTGTCATTTCCCAATAAGAACACTAAATTAACAGATTGAGATTGATTGAACGTTAATTTATATGGATTCATCAACTGATAATATGATTTACATCTTAACCCTTTAACGGGCAAGACTGAAAAAAATCCTCGATTCTAGCCTCATCGCCAATTTATAGTCCTAAAAATTCTGTACAAGAAAAAAATACAAAAAGATGATGTTACAGGTGGTCTTTTTTGAGACCGTTGCCCTATAAAGGGTTAATGAGTAGCAAACACTAACTAGGTACTAGCGGTTTATATTTTTTTGTATCAGTATGAGTTAATTTAATTAGATTTTTTTATTTCAATAATATTTATGTCACTGTACAGTCAGTAGCAGCAGTATCTTAGTGGGTGTGGTGTTCAAAATGACCTCCACACTCTTTACAATAAAATGGTGTCAAGCTCATTTTGGATACCTCATCCGCTTAGCTACTTCTACTGCTGTATCAGACAGAGAAAATCTTTATTTATTCAGTCTGATTTGTGATACTTACTAGTTTTCTTCAACCATTTGAATGTGACCAGTTTGTTATCCAAACAAAGTAAGAAAAATAATAGTAGTTTGTTTAGTTATTGCATCAAACACAAATATTGTGAACCTTAAAAAATAATTCACTGACAGACAACAACAAAACATACTACAACACATAATACAATGAATACATTACATGCCAGTATGTAATACACTTATTAATACAGTCTAATGAATGTTCAATGTTTCAAAGTTTGTATTTGATTCAATATTACTACAAAGTACAATTTTTCTTACAACAGTCGAGGCAAACTGTTATAAAACATTCATACTTGAGTATTTGTAAAACTGATCTTACTAAATATTGAAATGTTAAATTGTGTTGTTATTACAATACCAGTACTGGTTGGAATTAATAAAACCTACTGAACCTTATTGTGAAGTAGAATTACATTTCTTTCTTTCTTCTTTAAGGGCATATGCCTATTTATGTTTTAATTTTTCCACCACTTTGTACATGCGCCTAAATAATACTAGTACACAATGGTTAATATTCCTTCAGAGTAGTAGAGTAAATAAAATTCCTCCCTACCCTATGTAGATTTCATCCCCTCAAAATTAATCTCTTTTTCGCCTTTCCAGTAGACTCAAACTAACTTCATACTATTATCTAAATCAGTCAAGTTTAAACGAAAATGGGTACCTAACATTTTCCCATTTACTTTCCCATTTATGAATTTTATAATATTATGCAGGGAAGTAGAGAGATATATATATGTAGGAATTGTAGGTAGTTAGTGCACCACACAATATTGAAATAGATGACTTTACAGGATTTGGTGTTTCATTGTTTTATCAGATAACAGACAAATGTCACGAATTTGTGTTCATTAGCTTTAGAACGGATGTAATGAGAGTAATGCAATAAACGCGTGCCCACATTAATTTGCGTTTTGTGTTATGTACTGACAGATAAACATACTGCAAACAAAGTGCTTAGCAATCTATTTGCTGCGGCGAATGAAAATACATGTTCATTATTAGCTATTTGTGAACCTATGATAACTAATGCTTAATTGACAATAATACCAACATGTTGATATATACTTTTATGTTATGATTACCTATTTCGCTTTATTTGGCGATAGCATAGCACTGCGAATTTCTATTAAAAATTATGTTATGTAAGTAGGTAGTTGTCATAAATGAGTTCAGTTAACATTAAGTAAATACGTAGTATGTTACTAGTATCAAGGTTTTTAATGTCAGATGCCTGAGCGTTGCCAGTTGTATGTATTTATCATTGAATTAACACCAATCGTGAATGATGTAAGTACTTGTTTCAACTAGGAATTGACTTTATTGTGATCCATAAAAATTATCACATTTTCCAAGGATAAATTTAATACGATTTAATACATGTCTTAGTTCAAAGAGCAGATGTAGGTATTGTATATCTTGTATATTGTTAGTATCAAAACGAAAGCCAAATGAATTAGTCCAAATATGTGGATGACATTATGAACAATATGAACTGGCCATCAATTACCGAGGACGCGCAGTGTCGCGGGAAGATGACTCACACTTCACTGCCCACTTTCCCGTCGACAATGTCGACATTAAAACTTATGGTCATATAAACTTCCACACTTTAAATAGGTACTAGCGTTATCCTTAATAGCGTATGCTAATATTTCCAGATATGGATTTATCCACGACGAGCGGCTGCCTCAGAAAACGGCGCCGCAAAAAGTCAACATCGAAGTCGAGAGAGAAAAGAAATGGGTGAAAATGTTAAAAAACTGGGATTCACCCTCTACCAAAGAAAAACTTCACAAGCGTACATACAAGGGCCTGCCACTCTCATTGAGACCGCGGATATGGTGTAAATTACTTGACATCAATCGAATAAAAGCGGAAAAACTTGGAAAATATCAGGAAATGTTGAAGTTAGCCAAACAATGGTCTACAGATGTCAGACAGATCGACTCCGATGTGAACCGGCAATTTCGAGAACACCAATTCTACAGGGAGAGGTATTCAGAAAAGCAATGTTCGCTGTTTAACGTGCTGTGCGCGTACAGCATGTACAACTCGGAGGTGGGGTACTGCCAGGGCATGTCGGGGCTGGCCGGCGTGCTGCTCATGTACATGGACGAGGAGGACGCCTTCTGGGCCCTCGCCATCCTGCTGTCCGACAGCAGGTACAACATGCACGGACTCTACGTCGAAGGTTTTCCCAAGTTAACGCGTTTCTTAGGCCATCATGATAAGATACTCACAAAGTTTATGCCCAAGTTAAAACAACATTTTGATAAGTACGGGTTGGATGCAATACTATATTCACTCAAATGGTTCTTTGTATGTTTTGTGGAGCGTGTGCCCTTCAGTTTGTGTTTGCGAGTGTGGGATATATATCTGCTCGATGGCGAGAGAGTGGTTACTGCCATGGCGTATACGATACTCAAGCTTCATAAAAAAGCTATAATGAAATTGAATGATATGGATCTAATTGTTAATTATATTCAGGTGTGTATTTAATTTAAATTTTAACAATTTCCTGGCTAGTTTCGATCAGTGATAATAAATATTGTTTCTTGCAGGTAAAACTACATAAAGACTTTGGTTTCGAGGATGATATTGTGATAGTAAATCTAGAACGTTCGATGGAAGAGCTCCGGCGAGCCAAGCTCGACTACCCGGGGCCGCCGCCGCCCACCGAGCTGCCGCAGCGGCCCCTCGGCGTGTTCGTGGAGCCCGACGACAAGTCCAAGATCGGCCAGCGCGCCGACACCTTCTCCGATACAGAGAAACAAGCCAGAGCCACTGTGATATTAAGGTAATCAAATAACTACAGTTTCATGATAGTTGCTAGTGGAACAATCAGAGCGTACACGTAACTCGTAAACGCTAGCAATTGTATTAATCATGTAAAATTTCACGCGGATGACTTACCCTCACCACGACGACCATACAATATGCTTACTGGGAATTTCTTTTTTATGTGCGATTGCCATCTGACCTTTCCATTCAAAGCGGAAACTAAACCATACTGGGATTGATCCGGATTTCCTCTTACTAAATGGTAACCGGTAAATATTAAATGGTATTTCGTTCATATGTTCCTAGGAACTCGATGTTAGCGACGAGATGGGGGTAATAGAATCTACGATCTCAAGTTTGGTTACTGCACGCCTTTCACAATAACTACGGAATTCTTTCTTTCCAACTTCAACAAAACTACGGTCATTATATTGAGGTCAAAAATGTAAGCAATTAGCAGAGCTCGAATTTGTAAAAATTGTTCGCATCGAGAAAAAGTTGTGAATTTTTGACCATGGATAGAATGGCCCACGATAAATATTTTTTAGTATTGGAGGTCCGTAAAATTTTTGGGCCTTCACGTCAAAATCAGGGGTCCTGTGAAATACGTTATTACTCTATGGTTAAGGCTGCTAGGGGTTGTGTGGTATCATTTCCGTGTAAAACAGACATGCGGAATTCATTTGTGATATTAAAATTGTAAAATTTCTTATTAAAAAAAAAGGTGTCTGGCGAGGAAAAACACAATTTTTTTTTTTTAGAACGTCATATAACTAATATATATCATTTTTTTTCTAATAATAAAAAATATTATAAAGGAGCATATTTAATGTAGTTTCTAAATATATACAATTTTTAGGCTTATAGTATACAAAAACTACGCGAAAAAAAATGTTTGCTTCGTGGTGTATATGTTTTCTCCATAGTAAGTATCGATAATCAATGTGAACGTCAACATCCGTAGCGTATTTACCTTAAAATGCATGTATTGCTTGTTATTAGTAAATTTTATTCATAATAACTTCACAAAATGCAGAAATAAAAAAATACAATAAATAAAAACATATTTTTCTCCTTAACTTTAACATAAACCGTCACAATTCAAACGACGCGACGTCTGTTTTCCGTTACTCAACTTAAGTTAAAAAAAAACCAGAAGTTTTTTGTATTAAAGGTGTATAAAATGTATATGTTTCTATAATCTATATTAAATATGCTTTTTTATAATATTTTTTATTATTTGAAATAAAGGATATATATTAGTTATATGACGTTCTAAAAAAATAAAAATAAAATTGTGTATTTCCTCGCGGCACAACTTTTTTTTTAATACGAAATTTTACATTTTTAATATCAGAAATGAATTCTGCATGTCTGTTTTACAAGGAAGCGATACCAAACAACCCCTAGCAGTCTTAACCAGAGAGTAATAACATATTGCACGGGACCCCTGATTTTGACGTGAAGGTCCAAAAATTTTACAGACCGCCAATACTAAAAAATATTCATCTTTGCTCACTCTATCTATGGTCAAAAATTCACAACTTTTTCTCGATGCGCACAATTTTTTCGCATTTGTACTGAGACAAAACCCTACTAAATTGGGCGGTTGAAAAGCTAATTCTACGACCTCAGGTTTGGTTGCCGTTCGCCTTACTGCTAGCCTATAGCGAATTCATCCTTACTTGTCTTATCATGTAAACAAACACTTTTTTCCGGGATCATCACTTAAAATGTGTTATATACTTAAAGAAACTCGCAAAGTATTGAAATCAACTAAGTACCCAGTGAAAAATATTATTTCTAATAATTTTATTTATAATGATATTTCATAATTTATTTCAATTCGAAGTATTGAACGAATAACCTAAAAAATAAATTACATTACGGTGTCTAGATTGACAGACGTTTGTTTACATGATGATAAGACAAGTTAGGATGAATTCACTATACCTAAACCTATTGGCAATAGGTTTAGTTTAGGTATTAGTGATTATACTATTGGCGCAAATACTGGATTATACGAAAGCTGTTGAATTATTGTGTTTCAACTTGAACAGAACAACTCTCATCAATAGAGGTCAAAAATGTGTCCAAAGGACAAAGAAATTAAATGGACGAAATGCATGACATCTCCACCACTCCACTCCACCTTTCCAAGAAAAAATGCCCGAGTTACTGTAAAAAGTAATCAAATCACTATTACCAAGTATTGTACCAAACCTTGGTACAATACTTGAAAGAGTTCCTTCGATTTTTCCAGGATCATATCATCAGATCCTGACCTGATGACAATCTGACCAACTGTCAAGTACACCCTTTCAAATAAAATCTGAATTTTCTAAATCGATCGAAACGTTTGCTAATAATCGGTGATATAATTAAAAAAATGTTAAAAGCAACAAAGATCCCGACCCGACGAATTGAGAACATTCGAAATCTTACAGTCGGTTGATACTCGTAAATAATGAATGAATGTTGTTCCAGACGCGAGAAAGCCGCCCTGGAGCTGCAGGATCTCCGCGTGTCGCAAAGCGACACCGTGTCAGGTAATTTGGACACCTCCCCGTTATCATCGCGCACATCCTCCGTCGAGAGCCTCGGCTCCGACCACTTTACGCATCTGTGAGACTGTGATGCGCGTGTCACTACTTGTCCTGCTTTCGATGACCCGCCCTCTATTTCACCTAGTTGGCAAGAATTCGAGTCTTGTGAGCGAGAATTTGACTGTTTTTAAAAGTCTTAAGTCTCGAGTTGAGTTATTTTTAAGCCATTTCGAAGCGCGACTAATGGAGTCGTTCCATAATATTACAATGACTCCATAATTAATTTTGTAGGTTGCATCTAGATAATACCACAGAAAACCTCACAATTAAATATATAAAGTTTGAATAGGCATGATGATTTATTTATTTATGGTATCAATCGATTTGTTTTATTTTTTGTGAGGATCAAATGTTTATATGGGGCGAATTGCGTTGAAACAACACAAAAGTCAGAGTTAATTTATCGTTGCTATACACTTAATGTTGAAATAGGCTGGTTTATTCACTTTTTCGTACTTTAGAGATTTACGTAGATTTCGAGAATTTTGTATTATAGTTATACGTAATGTAACTTTGGATTTTAGTTTTCTCTTTGCTAGTCGTTCCCCGCACTATTGTTTTTTTCTGTTTGGCCTGATGGTTGACTGGTAGAGAATGCCCTCTGGCATTAAGTCCGCCCTTTGTACTTTGTTTTATTGTGCAATAAGGTTTAAATAAGTAAATCAATTTTAGGCGTACCTATAGTCGTCTTTTGACTATACCAATCGATTTTTTTATATTCAATATTTTATGATACATGGCTCATTTTGTATGCATTTAACTACATATTGTTACAAAATTTAACATGTATCGTCAATTCATCATCATTCATTGTAAAATATTAGATCTACTGTAGAAATAACTATTTAGGCTGAAATCCAGAGACTTAACAAATGGAATATAAATAACCGATTCGAGATTTAAAGATTATGACTCGAAAGGCTCGAGTCTGCCAATTTTTATTTCATATTTTTGACAGTGACTGTAATGTAATGTAATGTTCGACAAAGTGTCAGACATTACGAATTCAAAGTAACGGCACATTTTAACGGTCACCGAAAGCTGCCTTGTATTTCAAGTTTAAAAATGAATTACATAGGTACATCGGGCTAAGGAGCATCGAAAACGGACGAGAATCCATTAGTGAATACTTGCCAGAATTAGTTTATAATATAGCTGCATAAATATAACTATGCCGAAGTTCAAATGACACACTGACCCCACCAACGATGATTAGTTTTTGTTTTAACGTACATATACCGGACTGTAACTAAAGCGCACTGCATGCCTGCCTCCATAAAACTTACTAGATTTTATTTTGTGTTGTTTTTATGTCAGGTTAGTTTGTTATTTGTTAGTCAATACATTAAATTTGTCAATGGACTTCCACGCCACTCGTACAGTCGCCATCAAATATATCGGAGCGGCCACGGTACTCATAAATATCTGAACAAGCACCTTATCACCTTGACAATAAAGGCGTTGTTCAGATATTTGTGACTGTCTTGGCTGCTCCGATATATCTGATGGCGACTGTACATAACATAAAGTAGGTACGTGTCGGTCGGATCTCCCATACTAAGAGGCACTGTAGTTTATTTCACGTACCATTGTGCGTGGGACAAATTTCATTTCACAAATTTAGGGAAGGGGCGGATCAATATATATTTTTTTCGATTATCGATAAAGTTTGCAAGGAAATCGTAATCGGACAAAGGTAGAGTATAGACTAAAATTGACAGTTGACGCGAGTGACGCGATCTTTTAAATTCGATTGCGCGAGTCAAGCACTACTGACGTTTCATTCCACATGTGGGGTGCATTGGCGATTTAATTGTTTTGTTTATATTGAACATGTATAGAGAGTTGCAAAATATTGTTTCTAAAAGTCGTAGTATAAAATTATAAAATAGTACCTAATTTAAATCCCATATTTTTTAAGTTTACTGGTGGATGATTAATTGTAACAGTGTTTGCATGAAATGTAAAATTTTCGTCTGTCCCACGCACAATGATACGTGATATAAATTATACTAGTAGTTATATTTACTACTTATTAGTTGAGTTGTACTGAGTTTGATTGCACAATACATTGCATCTTTAAATAAGTTTTCTTTCGAGTATCATATAAGTGGTTAGAAGCAAAACAAACGGCAGGCTTGTAATGTAAGAAACCTATAAAACAACCGTGTCAGGACGTCCCTTACTGTGCGCAAAGGAATTTATACTTTACAGACTAATTTTCCATATACTTAGGGCAAATCGCCAGTAACTGGCCACCGTCCAGTAACTGGCCACCTCAAACTAAAAATGAGCTCTATTCACCTACAAACAGAATTGTACTGTGTAGGTACTGGCGATTTAGCCTATATGGTGTCCGAAGGGTTGTAACTTGTACGATATAAACAAGCTTCTAATTCCTCTGTCATTAATTGGGATCCGCCCTGACTTTAGCCGGTTGAATAAAACTGTACAGTCGCCATTAGATATGTCGGAGGGGCCAAGGATTAACAGTGCATGTACAGATATTTTTGAGTACCTTGCCCGATGCGATACATTTGATGGCGACTGTACCTACATAATTATTTCCACTAATCATACGGAGTTATAATCTCAAACTTCTAGTATTATGCAACTGATTAAGTATCTCGAGTTATCAGTGCAACTCAGTCTTCATTAAACGCTCTGTAGTAAGAATTTCAGTCACAAATTACATGTATATAATTAATTTGAACGGCATGATATTTTTTCGGTATATCAGTATAAATAATGTAGCATAAAGTATCATTCATTTTAATATAAAATACGCTGAAAGATATGGTCACAACATTGTCTCGAATTTATATAAGTATTTTTTTCATTTTACATACTTAGTAGTTTAGTATTTACCGATATGGTTTTAGTTAAATGTGAGTTCATATAGTGCACTTGTCTTTATTATTTATGATGCTCTAGCATTTAACAAACAACTAAACCTTTGGAAGTATGGTAGTTGAATTTATGACGTTATTGATGTTATTATACTAAAATGGGAGGAATATCTTAGCGTCTAGAAAGGACAAATAATAGTTGGATAGTAAATCAAAATAATATTGAGCTGTGTAATTACGCCATCTAGGTATAATATTAATTGTTGATTTAAATAGTCATATGAAAAACCACCTTTAAAATCTAAATTGGTTATATGTGTAGGTATTTATTTAAATTAATCACTTTAGGCGATGTTCGCATTGGATGCGCTTATCGCGAACGTCGAACATCGACATTTTTTGATACCCCTCTCTATCGCGCTTGGGTATCCTTCGAGCGAGAGAGATTTATAAAACGAAATTTCGATTTTCGAGGTTCGCGGTGGTCTACCTGGTCGTCCTGATCTGCACGCTATTCCGGTTTACGAGTTTTTGCTAATTTCGAGAGTTTTGTGCCTTAGCTGCATTGCACTTGTGGATTGTTATACATTTTCAACTATAATTTTCGTGCATAGTTACGTATTTTATCCACATTAATTTTTTTACACTTATTACTGTGTTGTGTTTATATTTTATTGGTCTATCCCACGGTCTATCGGCGTTGTTGATAAACGGCAGTCAGTCTAACGAGCCGTTGATAATCGTTTATCCATTTAACAGACGTTTACTATATTAGATGGAATAAGGGGCTTAAAATATTGGTACATTTTATATTATTAGCCTGATTGTTTCGCCTCAGTCATGGAATTGAGATTAAGTTTAAACGGTTCTAGCCTGAGATTATATTTTTATGCAATCAGTTAAATTTTGGCATACAGTTGGAAGAAATATACGATGCGTTGAAATGTTATATAAAAGTGAAGATAAGTTCCTTCCCTGATTAGCCTCGGTTGCATTTACATACCGCTTCTTGTTCACGATATTGAAGCTTCACTGATCGTGATCACGGCGTGGACGGCATTGTTCACTATAATTCAATTGTTCAAAATCACTTGATGCTGACTTTCGGGTATCTAATCTTACCTTGAATAAGTTTGTACCTACTTATAATAAAATATAAATAGGTACATAATAATAATTAATCAACATGCTCAATTTTTTTGTATACAAATGTTTGTGCCCTAAAACAAAGTTTCCTTTGAAAATATTTGATGACGCATAATATAACGAGTACTTTGTCATGAACTGAACCCTAAAAACGCAGTGTATATGTATTTTAGTATTTTATCTTCGAAAGTTCATGTTTCCTTCAATATCTGGGTTTATTACGAAGATATAAAAGTTATTTTAACCTTAACCCCCGCCGTCGTATGATATATGAGGCAAAGTGACAACGTGAATGACACTCATAAATTATTTATGTTAGAGTTCAAAATTTTCATCAAAAATCAGAATGTTCATGCAAATTAATATGCATTGCGGGTTGACCGTACAAAAAAGTGACTTTGACACTTTTCATTATAGACTGGGAGCAAAATCTCAAATTCGCTCTCCTTCTCCATGCGACAGGCAAATGATATTACTTTTGGGCAACCGGGCTTTTTACGTGGTTTAGACCCTGCTGTATCCGAATCGCCGGTTGCCATCAAAGAAACTACAACCAGAAGTGAGATACGGCCAAAAAAAGGACCCGTTTTTTAGCTTTTCTTAAATAACTCGAAAACAGTAGCACCTACCAAAAAATGTTCTTCCACTTAAGTAATCTACATAAAATTCTCTATAAAAAAGGTTCTATACAGTTTTTTGCTGGGATCAATGTTTAATGAGATATTAAGGGACTAAGATAGACAATAAACATATATACTAATTAGCTTTTTCCCGCGAGTTTGTCTACGTGGGATTAACATTCGCTATAATAAATTAATGAAATGCCGTAGTTTAATCTGACAGCAAAAATAAATTTAACGTATAAGCTTTTTTACGTCTACAGTAAGCAACAATTCCATACCAACTTCAACCCCCCGTTTCATCCCTTTTAAAGATGATTACTGGGATAAAAACTATCTTATATCCTTCCCCACAACTCAAACTATCATCACACCAAATTTCATCTAAATTGGTTCAGCGGTTTAAGCGTGAAGAGGTAAGAGACCCACTGACTAGTCCAAAATTATTAAACTCTCTCTCCTTCTCGATGCGACAGGCAAAGCATATTACTTTTTGTTTACACGGATTTTTACCCTATTTGGACCCTTCTGAGTTCGATTTGTGCCTGTATAGGAGGGTGGGAAGAGAGCCGACCACAGCGTATCACAACTGTGATGTAATAGCCGTGGACTGGACACGGGCCGTCAGACGCGCGAAGAATGCCCTGCATGAACGGAGCCTCGTGCTGTCATTTCCGTGGCTATAGGAGGAGACCTGGCACTACCGGCTCTAATTCGCCTAACGGCCGATAGTGATGAGGCGTGGGCGGCAGTAGCCACCTTCAGTGTCACAGTTTTGACCCAAAAGGAGGCTGCGGAGTATATACGCGAACATGACGTAAACTCACTCCTGCAGAAGACCAGGCATGCGGCGATGTTGCCGCCTTTACATTCTTTACACCCACTCTTTACACCTTTACAACAGCTCCATCATTCGCCTGAAAGGTTCCGAGCTAGAAGGCCCTCAAGTATTCCGAGGTGCCGTCAGCGGAGGAGATTGCACGAGCAGAATTACAATGGGCCCGTAAGAGCAACGACGACGGGGTACCGGAGGTCTGCAGACGTGTTCCCAAAACCCCGTCCACAAAGCGCATGGTGGAATACAGTGTTGACGGCGATTTCTAACTTTAAAGACCAGTATATTTGGAACCATTGCAAATAGGTAATCTTTTTTTTTAAATACGTGTCATTACAACTGTTATTCCCAAAAATAACAATCGTTAAAAATAAAGTATAATCAATGGGGGGGGGGGGGGGGTATCCATACGAGGAACATAGATTTTTCGTCGCTTAGGTTTATACTGGCCGCCATCTTAAATATTCCACTTCCGGTAAAAAAATTATTTAAATTTCGAACTCAGAAGGGTCCAAATAGGGTAAAAATCCGTGTAAACAAAAAGTAATATGCTTTGCCTGTCGCATCGAGAAGGAGAGAGAGTTTAATAATTTTGGACTAGTCAGTGGGTCTCTTACCTCTTCACGCTTAAACCGCTGAACCAATTTAGATGAAATTTGGTGTGATGATAGTTTGAGTTGTGGGGAAGGATATAAGATAGTTTTTATTCCAGTAATCATCTTTAAAAGGGATGAAACGGGGGGTTGAAGTTGGTATGGAATTGTTGCTTACTGTAGACGTAAAAAAGCTTATACGTTAAAATTATTTTTGCTGTCAGATTAAACTACGGCATTTCATTAATTTATTATAGCGAATGTTAATCCCACGTAGACAAACTCGCGGGAAAAAGCTAATTAGTATATATGTTTATTGTCTATCTCAGTCCCTTAATATCTCATTAAACATTGATCCCAGCCAAAAACTGTATAGAACCTTTTTTATAGAGAATTTTATGTAGATTACTTAAGTGGAAGAACATTTTTTGGTAGGTGCTACTGTTTTCGAGTTATTTAAGAAAAGCTAAAAAACGGGTCCTTTTTTTGGCCGTATCTCACTTCTGGTTGTAGTTTCTTTGATGGCAACCGGCAATTCAGATACAGCAGGGTCTAAACCAGGTAAAAAGCCCGGTTGCCTAAAAGTAATATCGTTTGCTTCTCGACAACGATTTCTTGAAAAACAAAACCAGACTATTAGCATATATTTAGTCTCTCTCCGTCTAATAAAACTACTGCATTTTAGAAGCAAATTTCGCCTTTTGTGACTAACTCGACGACTTTTTCGACTGTTTATGTTTACTGTGCTAAAAATGGAATAAGCCGAAGGGTTTCAATCGTAGCGTACGCATAATATTTCCTTTTTTTTAACACTCGTGATTCGTGAATGATCCACCACTGCCACTTGTCATGGACGGGAAATCTTTAAAAATGTAGCTCTTGTACTAGTCGATTAGGCTATAGTAAGCATAACAGTAACTCAATTACTAATGTTGCCATAGCGTTCTCGTTCTGGTTCTGGCAAAACTGCTGTTGATAATACTATTAATATGCTGTTTTCAAGGAAAGCGTTGTTTTCTGGGGCACATGATTTGTACAGATTTATGTCACATACTTACGAGTACCTACTCGGATATTCTGTTAGTGAACAGATGTTTTTTTTTAAATAAATGATAGGTTTTTTCTTCTTTGTTCCGGTTGAGCAATGTGTTTTGCATGTGTGTATATGATGACTTAGTTTGCAAATCAGTATACAATTGAGTACTTACCTCATATCTAGAGGGCGGAGTACCGGTGGCAAATTTCACACTAAATGTATGGAGTCGCCTAAGTATTCTTGTGATTAAATAAATAACGAATAAATGATTAATTTTGCATAATAATTTTTAGGAACTTATAGAAATTATCTTACGAGCATACAAATATAATGTAATATGTTGTTAATATCTATAATACATAATAATATGTTTTCTTATCAAAACATTATCATTAGGTACTAAATACTACACTAAGAAGTTATACGTTATTTTCAAGACCATTCAATTACAATTGAGGACGGGAATTATGTGTAATTATGGTAAAAAAATATTATATCGATGAATGGTGACTTTGTTAAAAGAAATTGAAAAATAACCCAAAACATTTACGACATAACATTTAGATGTTCCTGAAATCGATTTATGAAAATAAATGTTAAGTACTTACTTCCAATTTACGAGTAGGTACCATACTAGTACATTAGGTAAATGAATAATTTTATTATTCAAGCCTAAAATAATAATTATAAAAACGACTCCATACCTTTTGTGTGAAATTTGCCACCGGGACTCCGCCCCCTACTCATATCATAACATAAATGCGTTAAGATGTATGCACTAGCAAAGTAATTTGGTGGTACGGCGGTGGGTTTATGTTGTTATTAACGCTTACAGACCGCATTTAACACGCTATATTAAGATATGAGGAGAATATAATTATACTGGCGAATTATTTTTATTACTACACCTAGTTTGCTAGATACAGAGACTTTAGCCAGTTCCCTGGCTCACCGCAAGGCCTGCACGCCCTCCTCACATCTTGCATTTTGCATTGTTTGTGCTAACTTCATAACGCTATCGTTTCCTAAATAAATTTTCCATCACGTTTGTTATCAATTATTTCCTAAGGACATTTTGTAATATTTTATTACAAACTTAATAACACATTACGGCGTTAACTGCCAGCTGATGGATGACAAATGGTTCGTTGTGTTTGTGGTGTTGAATCTCTGCTCACACTGAGTGCTGTCACTGTTCACTGACGTTGTTTTGCATAAACCCACCCCTATCATTCATTTTTAATACGCATCAAATTTAGCAATAATATGTTTTATTTAATTTATTTTTAAGTAACTTAAGTAAGAGATGATAATCATTGGCTTCAAGAAGCGAAGCGACATAGTCAATCATAAATATAATAAAGTGTAATGAAAAAGTATATATATTATATGAATATTTGCTCCTCGAGTTCTGGCCACGTGGGACCACTATACATTACTCGATATAAATTAAATATAGAGTAAATTTCATGTTATCGTTTTATTTTTAGTTTTGCCGCCGGTGGTGGTCTGAGGGATAAATAATATTAAAAGAAAATTACATTACAGTAATAAAACGAGTGGTACGTGATACTGTACACTTTATTAGATATCACAATTATCACATTCCAATTTGTAGTAAGCACACGTTTATTTTGGCGCTTATAGATGACTCGTTAAGTGTTACATTATTTTACATGAAGCGTTAAGCTATATACTTACTTACACTAAAATGTGCTTTCTGAGGTACAGTCGACGTCAAAGACATCTTTACACTTTTGGACCTTATTACAAGGGAGTAAAGTGCAAAAGTGTAAATATATCTTTGACGTCAACTGTACATTTAAAAATAACGTTATGTGTGATAAAATTATATTGACACGTTTACAGTTTATAAGTTAGTATACAGCGGTGGCCTTTTGAAGGGCAAACAGTGCAGCCCAGGGTCTCAATCTGGTTAGGCTGCCACTGATAATATGTTATATAATTGTGTGAATAGTCGAGTACGATTCAAGTGAAGTGTTTTTGTCCCCCAGACCTGTCGCAAGCCGTTCCCCTCCACACCTCCCTGGCCTCCGTCGACATCCACCTCGATCCACCTTCCTCTGTCCTAGGCACGAGCAATTCTTTTCCCGAAAAATCACCCAGTTACTTATTTAAAAGAAAAAAACGGAAGACAAGAAAGCACTAGCACATAAATTTGTTATGTTATTGTAAATAATGTATCCAATAAAAAAATATTGTTTGTTTTTCGTAATGTTGACGACTGAAGTATGAGCAGAGATTTTCCATTACACTCATTACGTATTGCATGTGCATCGACACAGTTTGGTTTGCTTGAGAATGTGTGTGTTTGTAACGAACGTGAGGTAAGTTTATTATTTACATTTTCATTTTGCATGAAAGTAATTTGGTACATCGATTCTAAGGCTTTGCTATTTTAACACGTTAACTCTCGTTAAAATTGGCATCATCACGATTAGTTTACTTACATTAATACGATGATTTAATGCTTTTAATTTATTTTTATCTTTTTATACCACGATGGTGGCAAACAAGCATACGGCCTGTCCGATGGTAAGCTCACTAAAGACTGTATACTTACGTTAAAATCCGGCCACGCATGATCTGGTACATCTCCCTTTCGGATACACATATTCAAGCAGTTCTTTTTTATAAATAATCTGTAATCATAGTAATATATAATAAAAATAGAATCATATTACAATTGTATGGGCTTGTCTCAGTTTTTACTGAAGGTATTCCATCATATCTTTAATGTTTTGTCCAGCGTTTTTTGATAATCTTCACTCGCTTCCTGCTACAATACCACAATTGTATTTATATTTTCACAACCGGTTTTATGGTCAATAGAATGTCATCTTACAAAAAAAATATGTTTTGAAACTCTATTCTACTTGAGGTAGTCAGGAAAACTTTCTACTCCAAGCACTGAAAGTAATTTTTATATGGCAGCCATTTTTTTGTCAAAAAGTCAAACTCACCAAAGTTAGAACACCTCCGAACTATTTCAATCTAAATACACTTAGAAAAATGTTAGCTATGGTGAAAAGAGAATTTAATAAGGTATAATTTGATTTATCTTGTTTATAATAAAAAACTATTTTTAACAGGAAAATTTGGTAAACACTGTCAGAACACTGTGGACAACAAAATATAGGCACTGTGGAATATATAGTGATCAAACTCATAGACAACGTAACGTTTATATTATGTTTTCAATTTTATTATGTAGCTTGATAACCCCAAATTATTAATTAGAAGTGTTGGTTGAATATGCACATTCAATAAAAAGATGTACCATACCATGCGTGGCCGGATTTTAACGTATACAGTCTTTATGCGCCTTGCCGACACTTTACAAAAAGGATTATTACTATTTGGCTGTGGTTTTCTGTAAGCCCCATATCACACATAGCGAGATAACATTCGCAGTACCCATACCTATCTTTTGGACGTTGAAGGACATACCCGTGTTCGGACGTACAATATTTAATTCATTCTACAGGTGTGGGCAAATTAAGCAGTCATAAAATAAGTATAATATTCTATATATGCCATGTGGCCCCTTAAGTAAAACTTAAAACATAAGCCATTCAGAGAGTTAACGTGCCGAACTGTGAACTGATGTTTAAACAGCTTAATCATCACGATAGTGTGAGTCGGGTGTACATATAATACGGGTGTTGTGGCAGAGCACAGCGGCGTGGCGGGCGGCGCGCGCTGCGACGACTCCGTGTCGGCGCTGGGCTCACGGCGGTCGCTGGCCGACACGTCGGTGACCAGCACGGCGGACCTCAGCGTGTTCTCGAGCGGCCGCTCGCACGCGCCCGACAACTCGCTCGACACGCACAGCAACGCCAGCGACGACGGCACTGGGTCAGATGGGTGAGATGTCCTTGTAGATGTACGCGCCCGACGTATGTGGTTGCCACGATTTTACCATAGATGCTGGCTTCTGGTCTGAACCTTTGAAGTTTCATTTTAAAGAGTAGGAGGAAGTACTTAAATACGGCCCAATGAGCATATTGCTTGCGCACGGAATTTTATTTTTGTATTGCCATCTTAAGAGTCGCCAGGACGCTCGCGTGAACTCGCGTCCCCATACAAACGAAGTTCAGCTCTCATTTTAAAACGACATGCTTTAGAACCACGAAATTTGGCATGGGTATTCTAGCAGTACAGATCTATGTCGGTAATTCATTTTCGTTGCTAAAAATTGTAATACGAAGAAAATATAGCAAAAATAAGTTTTGTATGTAAACCTGTATCTGGCTGTATTTTCTTTGTACGGCTCTTTCTTTTCTAACTGAGACAACGGTATTACTATTTTCTAATTCCAAGATTGATGTAGTCTATCACTCTGACCTCCACTTATTAAAGGCTGCCAGATTCCAGAATCTAGCAATAAGGATAGTATAGTATTCTAACCAGACGGGTTTGGTTGCTCTCATTATTGTGTCATATCTGACGTGGCCAGCTCTTAGTCCATTGCGTTGAAATAACCACAAACTTACGCTATTCCTACTGTAAGAGTTACTGAATAAAAGCAGTTTGACATGCGATGAGTTTTAAATGAAATACGCAACTCGCTGCCAATGTAGGCTAAGCAATAGTAATCAGCTATTTCTAATATAACCGGGAAAACCGTGGCACACCATGATAGGCGCGGTACTTGCTAGTGTATGTACACCGTGTCAAATAAGTTCGCATACAGTTTCAAACTCTCATTAAAACAAAGTACTAATAACAACTGCAATAAAAACTATATTTCATGAAAGATATTCTTATATACAATATTCACAATAAATGTTTTGGGATAACTCCGCCTTTAACCTTTATCACCAGCTTCAAACGTTTTTCGAATCCGTCGCACGCGGCACGCACTGCCTCCATCGGCATTTCGTCCCAAATTTGTACGATAACTTTTTTGAAATGCTCCAAATTCTTTATTTTGTAGTTATTAAGTTTCGAGAGCATATATGACCATACATAAAAGTCCAGTACATTTAAATCCGGAGAACTCGGGGGCCATTCATTTTTTGGCAAGAAATCTGTTAAATTGGCCTGACACCAAGCTTGAACTGCGTTTGCCGTGGGATGGAGCTCCGTCTTGTTGGAAACAATAGTATAGTAGTCGTTTCCACACAACATTTTTAAGTTTGGAGCAACATTTTTTTCCAAAACTTCTGTTTTATAGTAATCAGCATTGATCTTCACCCCTTTGTCGATAAATACCAATAGTTAGGGAGGCGAGGTAGCTAAATGGCGTAATTCAACGGCGCCGTCGAAACCTATCAAAATCGAAAGATAAAATAATTTCGAAAAGAAAAGCTCGTATGGCAAAAACCATTTTAGCGGTGGGTTTGGCGTGTACGGTTTTTCAAAAATGTTAAAAAAAAACAGTTACTTGGGCATTCTCGAGCGCGTCAGATATTCATACTACGTATGCCCCGAGTGCCTCTGATAACAACGGTAAACTAATCTGCCGGTTTGCGTGGTTGGGGTAGGCATATAAAGTAGTCAAAAAAAAAAAAACTACTCGAGCGCGTCAGATTTTCGGAAGGGGTGTTAAGTAGGCCCCAAGGAAACTCCCTTTAAAAAAACTGACGATTTCGGCGTGACGATAAGTTACGATGAATTTTTGAAAATGCAAAAAAATAAAGTTTTTTTGAAATACTCGAGCGCGTCAGATTTTCATAGGGGAGGTTTATCTCGGTATCCTGAAAGCATATTTTTTTTAATCTGACAAAAATGTTGGTGGGTTCTCTTAATCTGACCGAAAAAGGTTTAACTTTCAAGTCAAAAAGTTTAACTTTGGACAAAAATGTAAAGACACCTTTTTTGTGTAAAATAAAATTACCTTTTTTGTTTATTTAAACTTTTTTTTGTAAAATGTATCGTTCGCGACTTATATGCCGTAACGCGTTCTTAGGAAGACGAAATGGCTCCTCCACACTTCCGGTCATGCGGAAACCGGCAGATTTTGTATTTTTAGTAAGTTTTAGATTATATTCTTCAAAACAAAATAAAAAAAAATCGCGCTCGAGAATGCCGGATTAACGTTTTTTTTTACAAGTTCGCGACCCTATAACTCGGTGGCGTCAAGGACTTATCGTCAGATTAGTTAAATTTAGTCTTTAAACACTAAAATCAACCCCCAATATCTTAAACTGACGCGCTGGAGTATTTCAGACTATCCATTTTTTTTTACTAATCTGATCGTCTATCCTTGGCGCGCGTCACTACATATAGAGCTAAATACTTTACAAGGTTGTTCTATTAGGTCTAAGGTATCTCTCATATCTTAAACTGCCACGCTCGAGTATTGCAGAAAATTCCCCTATTCGCCTCCCTAACTACAAAGAAAGTTTACCCCGCTTACAAACTGCTCCCCAAACCATCACTGATGGTGCACTCTGGAATCTTGGCACATTCCTCTGATTATCTGGAATATCTTGGATGTTAGCTGCCCACAAACGATCATTTTGAACATTGACAGGTTGCTCTAATACGAAGAGTTTTTCGTCCGTGTGGAGGTCTCCTTGTATCTTCTAATTGTAGTATAAACTAGGTTACGCTTAATTCCAAAAGGTTTCAACGCTGCAAAAATTGCACTCACGCTATCGCCCTTCGCTTATCGCCTATCGCTTAAGAAATTTTGAGATAATAGGTTCCCGGAATTGCTTCATCATGGATTTAAAGTTAACGACGCAAGATAAATATTTTTAAAATATAGTTATTTGTTCATGACAATATAAACTTCAAATTATAATGACAAAACTGTCTGAAAGTTGTCTATTCTTTTCAAACCAGTGCTACAAAAAGTGTATTCGAACTTATTGGACACGGTGTATGTTAGGGTGGGCCGATTTTGTATGGAAGAAAATAAATATTCAAAACTCATATCGTAATAGATATCAAAAGTTGCGTAATAATGCGTAGATTACAGTTCTAGCAAAAGTATTCAAAATATGTATTATTTTTAGCCCTCTACCAGCCGACGAAGAAAAAAAAATAGAGGTAAATTTAAAAAAATATTTATAATATTGGATGGCTCTTATTTATTAAAATTATTTTAATATAACATAAATAGACCATTAACTAACCTAATTCAGTAGTATTTTGCTCTTAATTTTCATTAAAATCATATAATATAACACCCCAACAGGTCATATAAAATACAATTATCACTTTATCGCATGAAATACGAGAAGGGTCGTTAATATATACAATAAATTTTTAGTTTATACTGAATATGAAAGTAGAGCTGCTTAAATATGATAAAAACGGTTTTTGACATTTTTATTATGCACTTTTACAATTATTTCTATTTTTTAAAACTTAGGCAAAAGTTACGTTTTGTACCAATTCAGGCATATTACGATGTGCTTTTTCTCATTCGTTTGCTATAAACAGTATATTATATTTTTATGATCTATTTTATTAATTTGTTCACTAATGGGTCTAGAATAGGATTGGAATACAAATTTGGGCGTCTGCCATATATTAAAAAGTTTTTTTCAAAAAACACAATTTACGAGTACTTTTTAGACTTCAGAAAAAAATGTTTAGAAGTATAATTGACGGGACGTTAAAATCATGTCGGATGCAAAAGGCATTGCTTTCTTCAAACAAAAAATTATAATGAAATATTATTAAAAAAAATACATTTATTTTTTACACTTAATCGCTGGTAGAGGGCTCAAAGTATATAGCTAGATTTTTTAAATTATTTTTCTCGTTTTCTACATAAAATTACGCATCTTTTAAGTGGTATTACATTGCTAATTTCCAATATTTACTCAAACGGCCCACCCTAATAGTTAGGGAGGCGAGGTAGCTAAATGGCGTAATTCAACGGCGCCGTCGAGACCTATCAAAATCGAAAGATAAAATAATTTCGAAAAGAAAAGCTCGTATGGCAAAAACCATTTTAGCGGTGGGTTTGGCGTATACGGTTTTTCAAAAATGTTAAAAAAACAGTTACTTGGGCATTCTCTAGCGCGTCAGATATTCATACTACGTATGCCCCGAGTGCCTCTGATAACAACGGTATACTAATCTGCCGGTTTGCGTGGTGGGGGTAGGCATATAAAGTAGTCAAAAATGCAAAAAAAAAAATTACTCGAGCGCGTCAGATTTTCGGAAGGGGTGTTAAGTAGGCCCCAAGGAAGCTCCCTTTAAAAAAACTGACGATTTCGGCGTGACGATAAGTTACGATGATTTTTTGAAAATGCAAAAAAAAAAAGTTTTTTTGAAATACTCGAGCGCGTCAGATTTTCATAGGGGAGGTTTATCTCGGTATCCTGAAAGCATATTTTTTTAATCTGCCAAAATTGTTGGTGGGTTCTCTTAATCTGACCGAAAAGGGTAATTTTATGATGCTTCAAGTCAAAAAGTTTTAACTTTGGACAAAAACGTAAAGAGACCTTTTTTGTGTAAAATAAAATTACCTTTTTTGTTTATTTAAACTTTTTTTTGTAAAATGTATCGTTCGCGACTTATATGCCGTAACGCGTTCTTAGGAAGACGAAATGGCTCCTCCACACTTCCGGTCATGCGGAAACCGGCAGATTTTGTATTTTTAGTAAGTTTTTGATTATATTCTTCAAAATAAAAAATAAAAAAATCGCGCTCGAGAATGCCGGATTAACGTTTTTTTTACAAGTTCGCGACCCTATAACTCGGCGGTGTCAAGGACTTATCGTCAGATTAGTTAAATTTAGTCTTTAAACACTAAAATCAACCCCCGATATCTTAATCTGACGCGCTCGAGTATTTCAGACTGTCCATTTTTTTTTACTAATCTGATCGTCTATCCTAGGCGCGCGTCACTACATATAGAGCTAAATACTTTACAAGGTTGTTCTATTAGTTCTAAGGTATCTCTCATATCTTATACTGCCACGCTCGAGTATTGCCGAAAATTCCCCTATTCGCCTCCCTAACTATAATGTATGTATATTGCTGAGACTTCGACATATTACAGCGCACTAGCTGTGATATGAATTTAGTTACCCATGTTATACCTAACAGCCAAAGACGTCAAATCACGGGCACGGAATGTGGTGCCCTCAGCCAGCGCGTGATATCACGTCCATAATATATCCGGTTTGCCTTTCAAGCTCGCGCACTCTGGCGCTGAGGGCACGATTTTTCCGTCCATGCTTGGCGGTCAAAGGGTTAAATAAACAGCCAAACCTTTATTTTGAGACTGGGCCTTATATTGCAGAGATTCGTTAGATCTGTGAAATGACCTACAATACTGTTCAGTTATCTCTTAAATGTAAATAGATGGGTCCTTCACGACCTATCCACTAATTCTTACGAATCAATTAATCCTTTTGATCAATATATTACTTCCTCTGGGGAGGAGTATGTTTTGGAAGTGTCTATCTTTACATAAATAAAAAATAAAAAAGCCTTTATTTCCAAATTTCCTATTTTTTTTTTTTTTTTTTTACATTAGAAGTTTTTTGCGTATTGGTTAGTAGGTTTCTTATAGTTAATAGTTAGTGTTAAGTTTATGTTTTTATATATACTATTTATTTATTTAATTTGGACCCCTCTTCGGGTGTAGGCCTCCTCCAACTCTCTCCATTTTTGCCTGTCTTCCGCTTTGTTTAGCCAGTCTTTTCCTGCAATTTCTTTGATATCATCTAGCCATCGTTTATATGGCTTTCCCACTTTCCTTTTGCCAATAGGGCCTTTCCATTTCGTTGCCAGTATCGTCCATCTATTGTCTTTATACCGTGCGATATGTCCTGCCCATCGCCATTTTAATTTGAGTGCCTGTGTTAGTGCGTCTTGTAGTTTTGTTTTTTCTCTTATAGACGTACTCTTTATTTTTTGTATCTTTTTTATGTTGAGCATGCTCCTTTCCATGGCTCTTTGGGTGCATCTTATCTTTCTCTTCATCTTATCTGTAAAGGTCCATGTTTGGCACCCATAGAGCAGGCTCGGTAGAAGGCATGTATCCGCCACTATCTTTTTTAGGTTCAGGCTGTATTTGCCTTTTAGGATTTCCTGCAGTGACCAGAATTTCCTCCAGGCTATGTTAGCTCTTCTTTCCACCTCTTCTTCATTGTTTGTTTTTGTGAATGACAGTTGTTTTCCTAGATATATATATTGGTCTACATAATCTATGTTATTGCCGTTGATATTTATTTGTATCTGTTTGCTGTTTGTCATTATTTTGGTTTTATTTGGGTTCATTTGTAAGCCTACTTTGGTGCTTTCTTCGTCTAGTTGCTTTATAAGCTCTCTTAGTTCTGTTGCAGTTTCGGCTACTATGACTATGTCGTCTGCAAATCTCAAATGGTTTATGAACTGGCCCTTCAGGTTAATGCCTTTGGATTTCCATTTGAGATTCTGAAATATGATTTCCAGGACAGCAATAAAGATCTTGGGTGATAAAGGATCTCCTTGTCGGACCCCTCTCTCTATCCTTATTTGTTTTCCTCTTGTCTCCAGCTTGACTCGGCTAGTGCTTTTCGCGTATATATTCTTTATAATATTGATGTATTTTTGGTCTACACTGAGCCGTTCCAATGCATTCCAGATTGCGCTGTGGTTGATGCTATCAAATGCCTTGCTGTAATCTATAAAGGCGACATATAGGTTTCTATTGAACTCTTTATACTTCTCTATTATCTGTTCTAGTACTTGTATGTGGTCAGTGGTGCTGAAACCGGCCCTGAAGCCGGCCTGCTCTCTTGGTTGTGAGTCGTCAATTGTTTTGGATATTCGCTTTAACATTATTGAGGAGAACAGTTTGTAGATGCTCGCCAGTAAGCTGATTGGCCTATAGTTACCGATGTCTAAGGAATTGCCTTTCTTGTACAGCAATATTATATCGGAAGTACACCATTGCTCTGGTATGGTCTCGGAATTAAGTACCATATTGAATAGATGTGTTAGATGTTGAAGCAGAATTGGTGCACCATGTTTTAGAGCTTCGTTTGTTATTCCATCTGGACCTGGGCTTTTTTCGGTTTTCAGTTGTTTTATGTGCTCATACACTTCTTTTTCTTCGATCTGCTTTACTGACAAGTTTACGTTATTTGCAATGGGTGTTTCCTCTTGTATGTGGTTGTAGTCTTTCATTCTGTAGAGTTCTTCATAAAAGTTTGTGGCATGATTTATTATGTCTTTCCTTGTTTTTGTTTCTTCTTTGTCTTGTCCAAGTTTTTGTATCCAAGATTTGTTTAGACTGAGTTCTTTTAAAGCTCTCTTTGTACTTCTGTATTTCTTTAGGTTCCTTGTAATTACTTCCTTTCTGTGGTTACTGTAGTCTATTCTTATAGATTTCTTTGTTTCCTTGAACAACCGGGTAAGTTCTTTCTTCATATTTTGGTCTTTGTCTTTCTTAAACATTAGTTCAGTGCGTTGTTTTATTAGTTTTCTTGTATTGTCACTAAAGATATTGTTTATTTTTGTGTGGTCAGTCTTGGTCTTCTGTGTTACGCTGTCTACTATTGACTTTTCTATCTTATTGTAGTAATCTTGAACGTTTGTATCTTCTGTTTTGTTTCCTAGTTTTGTCTCTAAGCTTCTGATATAACTATGTATTTCCTCTTCTGTCTTTAGGCTTTTAAAAGAAGACTGGAAGTTTTTTCGACTCTTTTTTGGAAGTTTCAAGTTAAATGTTGCTCTCAGAAGTCGGTGGTCTGATGGAAATAGTACATTATTCAGTACTTCGAAGTTAGTGATATGTGCTGGTCGGTTTGTCATTATGAAATCTATTTCATTTCTGGTGTTCTGATCAGGAGATATCCAGGTCCATCTTCTGTTCGGTCTTTTGTTATAAAAGGTATTCATTATGGAGAGTTTGTTTCCTAATGCATATTCTATGAGTCTTCCTCCTCGTTTGTTTCGGTCTCCGTAGCCATATTTGCCCATAATTAGATTTTCTTCCTTCTTAGGGTAGCCTATCTTTGCGTTAAAATCTCCCATGACGATTATTTTGTCACCGGCTAGAGTGTGAGCTTTGTCTATGTCATTGTAGAAGTTTTGGATTTCATCGTCGCTTGATTTCTCTGTGGGCGCGTATACCTGAATTATCGAGAGTTCTACCCCTTCTATATTGAGTTGAAGCAATGCTACTCTTTCTGAGAGTCCTGTGAAATTTGTGATTTGGTTTTTCAGATTCTTTTTTATTAGAAACCCCACTCCGTTCAATCCTTTGGTTTCTCCATAATAGCAGAGGATATAGTTTTCGTACTCTTCTATACTGCTGCCCATTCTTCTGACTTCACTTAATCCTACTATGTCATGGTTTATTTTACCGAGTGCGTTGTTTAACTCTATATATCTTTCTATTGATGCTAGAGATCGTACATTATAGGTGCAAATTTTCAATGTTTTCTCTGTTTTTATATCATTTTGTGGCCAAACCTTTATTTTGAGACTGGGCCTTATATTGCAGAGATTCGTTAGATCTGTGAAATGACCTACAATACTGTTCAGTTATCTCTTAAATGTAAATAGATGGGTCCTTCACGACCTATCCACTAATTCTTACGAATCAATTAATCCTTTTGATCAATATATTACTTCCTCTGGGGAGGAGTATGTTTTGGAAGTGTCTATCTTTACATACTGTGCGTATATTGTTGTTCGCCAAAGTCATGCCCAGGCGTTTTCGGCCCTAAGAACTCACTCGTACCCAAAATAGGGTTGAGAGCGATCCTGTAACTTTAAGAGGCCAAGATCTACAACAACCCACTGTAATTTTTTCACTAATCGAGAGCGTATATTGTGTAGTTTTAGGAATGGCGAATAACTCCATTTGGAAATGTGGGATCTATTCCTTGCACTGTCACAAATTAGAAGGTAAATGTTCGTACGAACCACATGTTGACGTGCCGGGTTTTCCAGTTCCGGTATTTGCGGGCTGAGCATCCAGCGGGCGCCGTCGACGACGCACTCCACGCCGCGCGCCACGCCGCACCCGCCCTCCACCTCCCCGCTCTCCGACGACGTGGTGCGCATACACGTCACCTACAACCCGCTCGCCGCCAGCCCCTCGCACCTGCACCCCGTCTCACCCTCCAAGTACAAACCATACGCCGAGGAACACCACAAACCCCTTTCGCTCGGGTTCTACGCCAGCAACGGCGCCAGTAACATGCCATCCGATAACAGAATCAGAATACAAGTGCCGTCCGAGGAGCTGTTGACGCCTGTCGTCGACTCCGGAAGAATCATTACGCAACGGTACATAGACACGCGTTCTGACTTGTACGATTTGAAATAAGCCACTAGTGTGTAGGTACTATTGATCTGAAGTTACTTATTTAATGAGGACGTGATCTATCAACGCAATAGGTAAGTGTAGCTAATCAGAATCTCTTTCGGTCAATAGATCTGAATTTTGAAAAGTATTAAGTATCATATTACTTTCTATAATCTCGTTGAAAAGCTTGATTTACAGAATAGTTAACTGGAGCCAAATGTTATGTAAGTAATGTCAGCTCTTAAGTTGTGCCCAGATCTAGCGAATGCACTGAACATGCGTGATCTGGTCGCGCCTTTATGAATAAAAGTGTAATATCGGTACGGTAAAAACAGGCTTATGTTTTTTTAACTTGCAAACCAGCCTGTTTTCAATGCTAATACTCGTAAGAACTGATTACCGATAACACATTTAGGGAACTGAGTCAATTTGAAAAGATGGATTGTTTAAATTTATTTATGTAAATATAAATGTGTTGATATTATGTAAGAAGTAGTAAATACAGTTCAAATTAAGTCATACGTGGTTAGGAATATCGAATATCGACTAATTGCTTTATATACAAGTTATTTGTGTGAGCAATTAAAATCGTGTTTAAGTGTAGTATATGCACCCATACAGTGTGGAAAAAACCTATGAGCCTGGAGGGGAACTACCTTAAATATCTAAATACTTGTTTTACGTAAAGGAAACATTTTCTTATTTTGAATAAAAGACATAACTGCATACACAGATTTATCGACAAGTTTACTCAAACCGAGAATACTACGAACACAAAAAAAGAAATATTCACTTTCTATTTTATTTCAATAATCGTTGTAATTTCAGAAAGGTCACAGTTACACTCGTCTGTCGTAAATGATATAACTATGTACTTACATTACTTAATTCAATTTTTTTGTAGAACTGAACTATTCATTTTCCAAAAGTAAATCTAGTTGAATAAAATCAGAGATATTAATTTAGTAAAATAAGCAATTTTTAATTAGTTAAAGGTAGTTCTCCTCCAGGGCCTATTGATTTTTGCACCCTGTATACCTACACACACTAAATGTCAAATCTATTCTATGACCAGAAATGAGTGGTCTTCGATTTGTAACAAATCTGCACCGTGAGTTCTAGGCCGGAAACTCTTGTAAGTTCTACTTATGCAGACCATAGAGAAATAATAAGCAAGTGATGCAGACGGGGCTATAATTCAGAATGTGATATGGATATCAAATGATATCACTATGTAACTGTTGCACAGATTCGTCCCTACTTAGTATACGTAAGTAAAATTTACAAGTTTATATCCTGACTTACTTTAAATTAAAAGTAATTTAATGCAGATTTCTATTCAAAATTTCTATAATATTTTTCCGCCGTTTGATCTACCTTACCTTACTACATATATAATCTTCCAATGGCTCCATTTAATCTAACAATACATACGAAGTTAATAATTGTAACGTGTAAATCGTGTAATTGTTCAGCCTTTGTAAATGCAATAACTGCGATCGTGTGTCATAGACGCGCTATAGGGTCAGAAATTATCTATGTGTTTATTTTGTAAAAAGCAATGTGATAAGCAATAATTTCATTAAATAACTGTTTAGTGATTGATTACGCTTGCGGGATGGTTAGATCATGAAATCGTGACGTTTATTAATATTGTTATATTAAAGTAAAAAAAAAATAGAAGCATATATTAATCTATATTTGATGATAGTGTAATTTGAAGTATCTCGTGATGCTTGTCTAAAGGGCCAGTTGCACCAAACCGTCTATTAACGTCACCGTCATCGTCAATATGGCAACGGAGCTGTCATCCCATAGAAAAAACTGTCAAACTTTTCGTACAAGATTTTTGTTGACGATGACGTTAACAGACGGTTTTGTGCAACCGGCCCTAAGTGAGCTTTTTCTGTTGACTGTACTGTACACAGTTCAAAATATCAACAGTACGTCTAGCATGACTTACGTTGCGGCGTAACTCCCCATACTTCAGGCGCGACTTGAAGTATGGAGTCGCGCGCGACAACGAATGTCATGCTAAGGCCCCAGGAACATGTAAATATTTCATTTAAATCGCGGGATGGGTTATTATTAATACGAGTAAAGTTAGCAAACCGATATAAGCTGAGAAGGACTCCTGCGCGCTTAATGTATACCCATACAATGGTTTCTGCAGCTCCAAGGGCGTAAGGCGTAATCGCAAAAATATTACGATTACTTAAATTAATCACGGTAATTTATTTGCGCCACTACAAATCATGTGCATTTAATATATTCCTTCGTATACTCGTAAATATTAAAATACATTAGTAATCTAAAATACTTTGCATCAGGTGTGCTGAAAAAGAACTTACCTATACGGCTTGTATGAAAAATATCGCGCGAGCACGCCCATTAACATAACACCCAATATTAACAAAATGTGCAGTTTTCAACCAACGGTGCATATTGTCGCTTGTATGCTAGCCATAAATAGAATTTAAAACAACCGACAATTTGATACCTTTTGCCTGCAAACGTCACAAATAAGGTCCGTTTACAGTTATGTACAACACAAGTATAGGTACAGTCAGCAGCAAAACTAGTTAAGTGAGTAGGGTGCTCAAAATGACCTGGACACGACTTTATTGTTAAGAGAATAAAAGCGTGTACGTAGGTCATCGTGAGCACCCTACCCGCTTAGCTACTTTTGCTGCTGACTGTACATAGTATAAGCCTAGTCATTATTAGTGACTACTTGCATTTAGCAGTTCGAAATGTGTTACTACGAGTAGCTGCAGACATTCACGTATCGAATATATTGTACCTCCTGCCTACACGATCTATTTATTTAAAATGTAGGATAATAGTAGGGTTTTGTCTCAGTACAAATGCAAAAAAAATTGTGCGCATCGAGAAAAAGTTGTGAATTTTTGACCATAGATAGAGCGAGCAAAGATGAATATTTTTTAGTATTGGAGGTCTGTAAAATTTTTAAACCTTCACGTCAAAATCAGGGGTCCCGTGCAATATATTATTACTCTCTGGTTAAGACTGCTAGGGGTTGTTTGGTATCGTTTCCGTGTAAAATAGACATGCAGAATTCATTTCTGATATTTAAAAAGTAAAAATCCGTATTAAAAAAAAGAACTGGGGAGAGGAAAAACACGAAAAAAATTTTTATTTATTAGAACGTTATATAACTAATGAATATCATTTATTTTTGAATAAAAAAATATCATAAGGAAGCATATTTAATGCAGTTTCTAAATATATACAGTTTAAAAGCGTTTACCATACACAAACTACGCGAAAAAAAATCATTTACGTCATGGTATATATGTTTTCTCATTTTCTCTATAGTAAGTATCGAAAATCAATGTGAAACGTGAGCATCCGTCGGATATTGACCTTCAAATGTATGTATTGCTTATTATTTGACAATCTTGCTCAGAGCAGGTACCTTCTACAAAATGCAGAAACTAAAAAAGAAGTTAAAACACTTGCTCGCAATTAATACTTAATTTAGTAAGGAAATATGTGTTTTTAATTCCTTTTTTTTTCGTTTCGTAGAAGGTATTCTGAGCAAAATTGATTAATAATACGCAATACATACATTTTAAGGTCAATACGCTACGGATGTTCACGTTTTACATTGATTTTCGATACTTACTATGGAGAAAACATATACACCATGACGCGAATGATTATTTTTCGCGTAGTTTTTGTATGGTAAATGCTTTAAAACTTTATATATTTACAAACTGCATTAAATATAATTCCTTATGATATTTTTTTTATTGAATTTTAAATGATATTTATTAGTTATATAACGTTCTAAAAAATAATATTTTTTTGAGTGATTTTCCTCTCCGCAAAACTTTTTTTATAATATGGATTTTTTCTTTTTTAATATCAAAAATGAATTCTGCATGTCTGTTTTATACGGAAATGACACCACACAACCCCTAGCAGCTTTAACCAGAAAGTAATAACTTATTGCACGGGGCCCCTGATTTTGACGTGAAGGTCCAAAAAATTTTCGGTCCTCCAATACTAAAAAATATTTATCGTGGGCCATTCTATCCGTGGTCAAAAAATCACAACTTTTTCTCGATGCGCACAATTTTTACAAATTCGAGCTCAGCTATAAGTGTTCAATGAAATGTGATTTTACGCTGAATCTCGTCAAAGACTTGGATTATAACATATTGCTCCAAATTAAACATAATGTATTTTTCTTCCCACACACAATGCTATACATGTACCTATATATACAAACACTTAAGTTACTAAACATTTCTTAACAGTATTTTTGTAAGTAAGCGTCTTATGTTTTTTTTGTACAAATGGTAAATTGCTATCTGTTGCAGTTTAATATTATTTTATAGCAAAAAATCTTAATGTTTATGCAAAAATTATTTCTTGTAGCAATAGTGGTACAGGACTGTATGGCTATTATCACACTGGCGACGGATCCGCATGCGGCGCCGGTGCGCGAGCGAGATAGCGCTCTGCATGTGTATAGCGGTATCTCGCTCGCGCACCGGCGCCGCATTCGGATCCGTCGCCAGTGTGATAATCGCCTATGAAGCTCTGTCCTCTAGAACAGTAATAAAACATATGAGATATATTTTGTGGATTAGATTATTTGAGTACGCCTGCGCCTGCAGCCCTGCCATGAGGACAAACCCACAAATAGTAACTGTCTTTTGTTTAATAGAAACAAAAATACTTAAGTATCCTTTCACTGCCTGGGACGAGACTCGAACTCGTGATTAAATGATACCAGTCCATCGCTCTATCAACTGCGGCACTACCGGGACTTGCCCGTTGGCGGCGAATTTTGCCACCATAATTTATGATTATAATAAAGTGTTTTACAAACAAGTCTAAGAATAAATCATTAGGTTTAGTACCTGAATTAGGCGCTGTCTAAAACTATGATTTGTTGTACGTGACGTTAATTTAATGTGACAAAAACATGTATCCAACACTACGCGTTGGTAAGTCGTGGCTACATATATTTGTCACATTACATGTATCCATATTTTCAGACGTGACTGTACCTATCTAACTGGATTCTCAATCGTTGCCTTAAGACGAACTGAGTTAAATACCACCTAGTAGTGTAGTGGTCGAGTACATATTTGTCTATTTTTTTTGTCAATATCGCGGCACGAATTTTTATGACATATTATTACAGTTGTTTAATTTATTAGTCTTGGATTATAAATATTGTAATTTGTTTTAAAATACTATATTCTGTATTGGTGGATAAGAACTTTTTAAAGCTCATGTCGATTGCGCCATTTATGTCAAAGCCATCTAAAGATACCGAATATGTAAGAGAAATGTCACCTGCAATGAGTTCACTACTCCATCTAGTAACAAATAGCGTACTAGTAGTACACTAGTAGCTACTATCTCGAAACTGGAATTCAAGGCCAAAAAATCTATGACAGATACGTCAGTGTCATAACCATCATTGTCGCTTATGTCACTGTCAAGTAAACTTTTCAGGTTTCGCCAACCTTTTTATAATATGCTGCTTTATATTGGCCAACATTATCATATTATTTATTCTGTGACATTATCTAAAGAGTGGAGCGTAAGCGAAGTGAAGTACTTACAGACGTACGGATACAACGGAACTGTCAGCTGGCTACCTAGACGTCTCTGCATTTCGATAGATTTTTGATTTTAAATAATTGTTCCACGATAACTTTATAAATTTTTTTGGAGATGCAGCATAGATAAATAATATAATTTGAGTGTTCAAATATGACCAGATTGATCAAGGCATTATGGTGCTTAGAAGGCGCGAAAAAATCATCATAAAGTGTCTTGTTATATTGGTCCACTCGTTTGCATGTAAATCACGGGTTCTCGGTTCGAAGCGGGCTACTTGTTAAAATAAGGTTTTTGTAAAAAAAAAAGTAGGTATGAACTTTTGTCGCCGACTGTACTCTACTTTCAACAGTAAACTAACACGGAGACAATTCTAACGAACATATTAAACACAATAAGGTTTCGTTTTTGACTTGATGTAGTTCTTAACTTAGTCGTAAATTATTGTACCAAATGTTATGAATACCCGAAGTAATACAAGTGCAATACCAGCTTTGCAACCAAAAATCACAGATGTTTAACTTTTTATTAGGGCGTCTTTTATTTATGTAAAATAAGTAAATACAATTACTTCTTTAAATTATAGGATTGAAATTACCAACAAATAAATTATGTTAGCGGGTTTTTAATAAAAAAGGGAATATACCATTGCACAAACATTTTACTGCAGTGGCAACATTGTAGTAACTTTTTTGGCCTTGAATTACAGTTTCGAGTATAGGTGGAGTAGCAGTGCAGCTGACATTTCTCTTACATATTCGGTATCTTTAGGTGGCTTTGACATAGATGGCGCAATCGACATGAGCTTCAAAAAGTTGTTAGGCTGTGGTCGTCTATATCTCTATTAGTCTCTGGTATCTGTGTACATCGGTATAACCATATCTGCGTTGGGGGTCGTACTTTTTGGTTTATATTTGCTATAGTTATTTATATATCAGGCGGGCCGTAGGTATGCTTATTTGCCATCGTTTGGTAATGTATACGTAACGCATGTATATAGGTAAGTGTTTCTAATTAAACGTACTGTTAGTAATTGTTAAAACGTACAGTGAGAATCGCAATAATGTCAATGAATACTGCTGTTCGATATAAATAATTTAGGGTCGGTTTTTATTCCGTGCGCCACACCTACACACACACACACACACACACACAGGGGTGACTATTACGTGAGCGGCGGTAAGGCGCAAGTCGCCTTAAAAGGCACTTTCAGTTATTTTATGCACCTTAAACATTTATTACTCTTATATCGTCGGATTTTGCGATCCAATTTTTCCCTAATTATTTGAATAAGTATGTTAATCCCTTAACCCAGCTTTATCAATCAAATCGTGTCCCTAACGAAATGATAGTAAGGCTTTTTATTGTAAATAATATTTCATGAACAAATATAGGTATAAACCAGATATTAACAATAACTTAAAACAAAAAAGAACCATTTTACCTAGGCTTCACCTTTCGAAGAGCAGAAAATCACTATAGGTGCTATGATATAATAGGTGTGCCTATAAAAGTCGAACAGTTCCCTCGATTTCTCCAGGATCCCGTCATCAGATCCTGACAATGATCCTGAAATGGTGACAATGGAACCAACTGTCAAGTATAACCCTTTCAGACAAAAAAAATATTTTTTCAAATCGGTTCTGCAGTCTTCGAATAATCGATAAACATGCATAAATATAATAAGGCATGTTTATCGATTATTCGAAGACTGCAGATAAATAAAAATAGCAAAAACAAAGATCCCGACGTCTGTTCGTTGGTCCCATTTGTCATCAGGTCAGGATCTGATGATGGAATCTTGGAGAAATCGAGGGAACTCTTCAAATATTATAGGCACACCTATATTTGAGTATTTATTAAATCACCAAGTGAAGTCGGTTCTTTTTTGTTTAAAGCTACTTGTTTTAATTCAAGCCGAGTACGAGTCTACCATTAGGATTAAATAGTTAAATTATTATAAAAGTACCCGACGGCTCAATAACTTTTTTGAGGGCCTGGGGACCAAATACTTCCGTATCCGCTATATTGATTTGGAAAACGATGGACTCAACTGATATACACAAACTGAGGCCTAAAATTAATGGGATACGGTCATATCGAAGGCATGGAAATGGGGAAAGGCGTGTGGTTAACATTTGATGATAACAGCTAGAATATGTGCGGAAAGAGAAATCTTCTTATTCATTAATTCCCTTACCATTATAAACCACGGTACGACTCTTTCCGCACTGTAGTTTCTGGTATTACCAAATTAAAGTAGCCGGTATGAGCCTCATCTCATGTCCACGCATCTTATGCGTCTTTAACACGGCTGCGGTTTCGGCATGCGGCGCCGGTGCGCGAGCGAGATAGCGCTCTGCGTGTGTATAGCGCTGTCACGCTTGCACACCGTCGTCGCATTGGGTTGCGGCGCCAGTCACGCCAGTGGGATAATCGCCTTACAGTTGGATGGCATTAAACTTTAGGTACATGCAGGCCAAAATTACCTTTTACGAAAAATATATACCTACTTGTATACAGTGCCACCAAAAAGATTAGAAATTAAAAAGTGGCAACATCGTAGTGTTGTCGACCCGTTTTTTTTTTAGATTGATTTGAAAGGGACGATAGTATGATGTTGCCACTTTTTAATTTCTACTCTTTTTGGTGGCACTGTATGTCGGCGGCCGGCCGATCGCAAAATCAGGCATATCGTAAAATTCCTAGGCATATCGTGAAACGTGAAAATCTTTTGACTCGTTCCCTGAGTCGACGCGTAGCGGGGCTCCTATATCTGGGTAGTTTGCCCCTTGGGCATCTGAAGCAACCTAACGAACCTAACCTAATACCTAAGTATACATTGGTTTAATGTGACTATCGTTAAAACATTACACAGGAACATTACGATCTGCCTGATTTTACGATCGGCCGCCGACAAATACAGTCTTAATATAAATAAAATATAAAATTGACCTATCTTTACATAAAGCTATGACAACTTAAACCAAAATAGAAACCTTAAACATCGTAAATCAGTAGTGCAAAGTACGTATAAGTTACAGTTTCAATATAACATACCTACTCGTATTTGTATATAGCGATAATGTATTTACACGAATCAAATTCAAAACATCTATCTATTTTACACACCTATCTTGGACACTTAGTAATTTGGCATTTTAAATTGTTGACAAATGAATTAAATATTTGTTGAATTCACAATAATATTCATTCATATTTAAATATAATAATATTAATAATATATGTACTTGTACATATTTACAATAGGCACATACTCTTAAATAGTTCATAGTAAAATTCGTGTAAGTACCTAAAGAAAATTGATTGGTCACTTACTGTTTTTGTAGTGATTATGTGTGATGATGATGACTATTTTTCTGTAATATGGTATCTAAAAATGTATAGAAAATATTAAGTATATTTGTATTCTTAAACACTTTGTCAAATTAATTAAAGGAATGACGTAGACGTCCAGTTTTGTTCACAAAAATCTGTGCCATTTCTAAATTAAGATTGATTGGTAAGCTATTATATGTTTATAATGTTGTATTTTATTTTATTATGCTTGGCATTTAGTAGGGTATTTTATGTACCTAAGTATTATATTTGTTAATTATTAAGTAAGTGCTCTTTTTTGTATTGTAGGAGGTAGTGGACTAAACATTTATTTCAGTGACGACTTATAAACACAAACAGGTATCGGATAATCGGATACTTAAATATTTACCTAAAGTTTGGCAGCGTGAACGGTACGGAGACGGACTCCATTTAATTCGTATAATTTATATACTCCAAAACGTATATTAGAGTACAAATCTACGTATATAAATTTACTTACCTAGAGGTATGTAGATATTATTTATTTGAAGTTCTTTTCCATGTGAAGTATTAGATTTAATTTACCTGCAATGGGATCCTGCCATTTGACCAAAATATTTTTGACCAAATTTCATTTCCCAACCAAACTTTCCCAACCGCACATTTGTCAACCCAATCTTTCCCATATACTTATTTGTCAAATTAAAGTTTCGACAAATGATCATTTCCCAAATTATTACTCAAGCAACTTTCAATAGACCAACTGATGTTTTGCCAAATGTTTCACTTGGACAAAAAATGTTTCACAATTTTAATTTTGTCAAATAGATGATTACACAAATGATTTTTATCCAAATAAATGTTTAGACAAAAAATGTTTATCAAAAGTATTAGTTGGACAAAAAATGTTTCTTCAACCCTCATTTTGTCAAATAAATCAGTGGACAAATGATATATATATTTAGTTTAGTTTAGTCAAAGCATAGTTTAGTCAAATATTGTTTGTTAAATGTTTTAATTGGACAGACAATATTTACTCAGCTATTATTTTATCAAATAAATTACTGGACAAATTATTTAAATCCAAAGCAATGTTTAGTCAAATAGCTAGGGGTATACGCACAGATCTGCCGGCCGGATTTGTCTGGCGGATATGCTCGGCGCATATCCGCCAGCGCATGAATGATGCATAGCGCCATACATGGACGGATTTGTCCGCCGAGCATATTTATCGGAAAAATCCAGCGAGCAGATCTGTGCGTGTATCCCCTAGCTAATAGTGATTGTCAAATGTACTTGAACAAGCAACTTTTATTTTGGCAAATAAATGACAGTAACAAAACAAACACTCTCCAAACATTCCAAACCAATGCTCACATAATATTTTGTTCCTTAAGGTTAAAGGAAAAGTACCCCCACAGAATAGTAGGTTAAGTTAGGTTACCGATGTAGGTGTGTTATGTTGAATATGTTCCTCAGTGCGAAAATAGAACCCCGCGAAGCGGGGCTTCGTCGACATGTTGGCGGGCATAAGCAGACGAAGACGTCCCTGCCATTGCCGATGTAGGTTTGTTAGATACCTTTTGCCTCTCAGAGCGGAAATAGAAGCCCGCGAACTTCTGCCAGAAAAGTAGGTTAGGTTAGATTATAACTGTGACCTCCCATCGAAACGAACTTCTGCCAGAGAAGTAGGTTAGGTTAGAACCGTGACCCCACGGAAATGAACTTCTGTCAGAAAAGTAGGTTAGGTTAGGTTAGAACCGTGACCCCACGGAAATGAACTTCTGTCAGAAAAGTAGGTTAGGTTAGGTTAGAACCGCGACCCCACGCAAATGCATTTCTGTCACAAAAGTAGGTTAGGTTAGGTTAGAACTGCGACCCCACGGAAATGAACTTCTGTCAGAAAAGTAGGTCAGGTTAGGTTAGAACCTAGACCCCACGGAAATTAATTTCTGTCATAAATCCTAGTAAACAATAACATTAACTGTCTTATTATTTGCCGTAATTTGTTTGAAATCAATTCAAATTTAACGATTTTTTGTAACATGAAAAAACTACCAAACGGATTTTTGTTTAAAAAATAATTTGCCTAAATAATGACGGCAATCGTGTCTATGTAGGTTTGTTAGATACCTTTTGCCTCTCAGAGCGGAAATAGAAGCCCGCGAACTTCTGCCAGAAAAGTAGGTTAGGTTAGATTATAACTGTGACCTCCAATCGAAACGAACTTCTGCCAGAGAAGTAGGTTAGGTTAGAACCGTGACCCCACGGAAATGAACTTCTGTCAGAAAAGTAGGTTAGATTAGGTTAGAACCGCGACCCCACGCAAATGAATTTCTGTCACAAAAGTAGGTTAGGTTAGGTTAGAACTGCGACCCCACGGAAATGAACTTCTGTCAGAAAAGTAGGTTAGGTTAGGTTAGAACCGCGACCCCACGGAAATGAACTTCTGTCAGAAAAGTAGGTCAGGTTAGGTTAGAACCGCGACCCCACGGAAATTAATTTCTGTCATAAATCCTAGTAAACAATAACATTAACTGTCTTATTATTTGCCGTAATTTGTTTGAAATCAATTCAAATTTAACGATTTTTTGTAACATGAAAAAACTACCAAACGGATTTTTGTTTAAAAAATAATTTGCCTAAATAATGACGATTTGGGATAAATTAGTTTACAGAATGATGATTTGGCATATGAAATTTTGTGAAATGAAAAATTACCAAACGGGTAATTTGCTAAAAATATATTTGCTGAATGATACGTTTGCCATGACTTGTTTTGCGTTTCGTATGTTTTGGCAACTAATGCATTCGGTTAGTTAAGAATTGGTAAAGTGAAAATTGTCAAAATAAGGAATTGCCGAAACATTTATTTGCATATTGTTGAGTTGCCAAAAAAATGTTTGCGTAATATTTAGTTGGGAAATGATTATTTGGTATTTATGTTTTTGGGAAACATTATTTGGGAAGTGAAAATCTGGCAAATAATTTTTGGTAATACATCAGTAATCCACCTGCAATGCATTCATCTAACGAAGTAATTTTTTATCTTAAATACTAATAAGAACCAACAAGTTTTTGTGAACAGATCATTTAATTTAGAAGCCTATTTCTATATATTGTCTTAGCTTCTGCCGGGTGTTTGCCAACTTTAGATAAATTTAATTTAATTCGATTATCCGATCTCTGCATAGAAACGGTATTTGCCCAGAGCTTAAAATCTTATTACTTAATGCCAGTTGGCAGTTTTGGCACAATCATAATGTCGTGGTGTCCCTTTAAGTAAGTGTTGAACAGCAAATTTAACGAATATAGACGAGCACCCACAAAAGCGTGTGCGTGACACACAGTTTTATAATTCCTTAACAATTGGAGCAAAGTAGATAATGGATAAGTCAAGGTGTAGGGCACGCCTACATGAGCTTCCCTGAGTATGAAGTCAGGTAGGTTGTACAGTCGCCATCAGATATATCTGAGCGGCCAAGGTGGTCACAAATATCTGAACAACGCCTTTATTGTAAACACGATAAGGTGCTTGTTCAGATATTTTTGAGTACCATGGCCGCTCCGATAAATTTGATGGCGACTGTACTGTGCATACCTACCTACTTGTAAGTACCTGCCTAATAAACAATACATACTATGTATGCCATTTGTATCTATGTATTCAACTATTTGTGGCATAATGTACTATGTGTTTCAAGTAAAGTTTTCCGATACCTAAATATATTAAGGTTTTTAAATTTGCGTTTCTTTAAAAACGAAAAAGTTCACAAGTTGTGTTATGGAGTAACATTAAACTCATTTCACAATTTTGGATTTTTTAAATAATTACCTATATTTAGAAACCTTGTGCAACATTCACAAGAACATATTGTTTATTTCTAAATAAAAACTACATATAAACTAAACTAATACTAAAACCTAAAACATACCTACAAATAAAAAATGGGCTCCAGATCAGTACCACTCGGTAGGGTGTCCAGAAGGCTGGCGGCATTGCCGCGTTGTACGGCAATACCGATGCGCTGGGCAAAGTATGCCCCAGCCTTCTGGTCACCCGTCGCATTAATAAGGCGCTTGGCTAGCTCCCTGTAAATTTTGTGAGCTCCTGGTCCCCACGGCCCAAGCGTCTCCACCCCAAACGGCTCAAACATGTAACCACTGTCGATAAATTCATTATATACTTATTACATAAAAAGGCGTATTTGTATAGAGGAGGTTAGGCTGCCTACACCATGGGCCGTCATGATTACGCGGCTATGCGTTAGAGAGCAAACGATATTGCGATCTCGTTTCGTCGTATACTTATTTGCGACAATTAGACTGTCTTTAGGTCTACTGTCTATGATAGCATTGGTAGGTAGCCCATAGTAGAGAGGTGCCTTTAGAGATATATATTATGACTATCGTTGACGATAATCTTGATACCTAATACGTACAGCGATTATCGCAGAAATAATGTTCACGTTCAGTCACCGGCAATACTATCTTCTGACAAGAAGGGCGCAAAAATATGTGATACGCTCTTATTTGTAGGGCTATAAGAGCATGTCACATATTTTTGTGGCCTTCATGTAGGAAATAGTACATTACGCACCTAGGGCGGTAAAATAAAGAACGGCTCAGATCGCGGATATTTGTGGCCCGAACCGAAGGTAAGGGCCATAGACAAGCGATCTGAGGCCTTCTTTATTACCGCCCGTGGTGCGTACACAATTTTACGTTTTCTCCTGGGTGTGAAGTGAGATTTTCCGCTGCGCCCGTGGGCGTAAAATCTCACTTACCGCCCAGAGTGACGTAAATACTATTACCGGCGACTGTTCTTGGTCATAAAATATTGCACTTGCTTTTTGCAAATTATTTTGCTCGAACTTCATGCAATTGTAGCGTAAATAGGGATGAAATAACTATAAACCTAATAACGTGTCATAGTTGCAGATTCCTTAATGGTCCCTAAATACACTAAGGCTGGGTTGCACCACGCACAATTAACAGACTCATATGGCGACGGAGCTGTCATCCCATAGAAAACTGTCAAACTTTTCATACGAGATTCTTTTTACGATTACGTTCATAGACAGTTTGGTGCAACCGGCCCTAAGTAAATAACTTGACAAAGGACAGAATAAAACAATCGCATGATTGTACGATTTTTAATTCATTATAATTATATCTAAAACATCTTTTATAAAATTAGATATGGCCCTAGTACAGTCGCCATTAAAATATATGCTAAGTACTATGTTTAAAATGTTAACATTCATTCAAACGCCTTAAAAATAAAGTCGTGTTCCGATGTCTGCGAGAAGCATGCTTTACGAGTACATCCCCCACTATACTCGTCTCGTATCTGATGGCAACTGTACTTACGGGCAATAAGTATGAATAAAAAATACATAGTTATGACGGGCCAAATAGGAACTTCAGTACCTAGTAGATTTGGTTATACAATTAGGTATTTCAATTTATATATAAGCATGCGATACTTTAGGTTCTTACTCCAAATTAATAAAATATTATATTTAAGTTCATCACAGCCGAATTCACTGAGTAAGGTCTGTGTGATTTTTATTCATAAATATGTAGGTATATCTGAAGATTCTGAAGGGGAATATAATTGATTGTAATCTCATGCAGAGAAAGTATATATATTAAATGTATACTCATGGTATACACACGGATAATGTCTCGTTCCTTACCGAAATTATTATATTTTATTCATGATTATTTATTTAAAAAAAATAAAGCGGAGATTACAGCTGTTCGGAAGACATAAAATAAATAAATAAATAAAATGTGTCTGTCTTACTAAAAGATGAACTAAATCGAAGTATTCGGCAACTCTGCTCTAGCTGGCTCTGGCAAATCGATCGAACTAATTTACCCAACTTATACTTAAATTTTTCTATTACATCTATTGCTCAGGATCATGTCATGTACTTCGAAGACTTTATTGATCTACGAGTAGTTATCAAAAGGCTTACGAATAGCTATGTTAACATTTTGTTTACTCCTTCAATGGTGGACATTATAAAACGCATTACCTACTTACATAAAGAAGGTGTGGTGTGTAAGTAAAGTCGAACCACTTATGTAGCTCTGAAATTCCAAGCGCAATGCACATTTTGTTATTGAAAAGTCCATGCCAAAATGTTGTGCTCGAACTGTATCAAAATAAACTTTTATATTCTTTCTTATTTTATTCTTTGTAATGATTAAAAATTTTAGTGCTTTTACATTATAATTGTAGCAGTATCTAATTGATAAGTTTGATAACAAATAAGGAAGTAGGTAGGTATTTTGAGAATAAAACTACCAATTGAAAATATACGTACTCGCAGAGCCTAGGGTACACATACACACCGAAGATGATTTACAAAAAACCTACTTGCTAGAACACATAAAATATAACCTTATTTCCACTATTTCAATATACCTACTTAGAGTTTAGACTGTAGCTTCTCACAGAATACTAGTAAATGCAGCTTCAGCTTAAGGCATTAGGTATACTCGTATTCATATTCTCTTGAATAAATTACAACATTTGTCTAAGTTTTCTAACATTAGCTAAGTAATACAACCCATCTAAAGGTTGACATTGTAAAATGTACAGTTAAATTTGAAATCTGAAGTTACCAAAGTAAAAAAACATGATCAGGTAGGAATTCACTTTGTATAAAAGGTTATAATTAAGTCAGTTGCTGGGTAATATGGGAAGTGTAGTTATTACCAAGCAAAACATACAGCTTCGCAACTTAACTAAAGACAGTTGGTTAGGATCATGCGTTCCTAGTTATTAAACAGATGGTACTTAGCTCAGATTGGCAAGCAAGTCTAGCTTAAGTATTATTTGCTTTCTGAACATAACAAAAATCAGACGCACATTGCAAAACTTTGACGAGAGCGACGACAACCTAGTCAACCGTTAATAAATTTTCACCAACCGTCAGAGTCAAGCTATAGAGTCTATAGTCAGCCTGAAACAACCGTATTTAATGCTCTAGGATGTAAGTTTCATTTTATTTTACCTACTGTAAGTTGTAATTTACAGCTCTCTTGAAAAATACAAATTTACCATATGGCGAGATGATTTCGAGTATAAAAGGCACTTGTTCTTTCTTGTTGTGTTTGCTGATTTAAGTAAGGCAATTTAGCTAGAGATAATATACACTGCGTAATTCCTATCAAGTCTTACTCTCCTCAAATCTGGGATGGGAATGCAAAAAAACTTTTTGATAAAATTATGTTTGTACCCAGATCACTTTAATACTTTCCTATATCCTAAAAACTCAGTGCTTATCATGTGGATTTCCCTGCTTTGATTATAAGTAGCACCATTATCTATCAATCATAGTTAATAGTTGCATCACATAATAAATTAGATTTTTGATAATTGTAAGGCATATAACTAATTATGAAACAGGTCTACCCGCATTAGGTACCTGCTTATTTTCTAGCACTTCACTTATACAGTGTAAATGCCGCCGCCTGCTTCGCGGCACACCGTATCGGCGGGGATCTCCTGTCCATTTTTTAACTCACTCGCAATTCCACTATTAGGAATATGCTTTTATTATGTCTATCACTGCGTCCTTGGTGCCGAAAATAAGCGCAAAAAGACCAAATATGAGCACAAGAACGTTTTTCCAAATTAAAAATTTCCCTGGACCGAAGCCGATGTCCCAGTAGGTGATGACCTCTATGAAGGCAGGCGCTATCAGTCCTAGAATGGAAAAGCAGAAAGCGCCGATGACGCCCATGAAGGGGCCTATCGTAGGCACGGCCACGGCCAGCATGACGCACAGGGTCACCATGATGGTGCGCATCACGTAGTCGGCCAGGTCGGGCCGCTTCGTGAACTTGTCCTTAATGCAGCTCCACATGATGTCCACGCACACGAAGAATTGCAGCCCAAACGTGCAGTACACAGCTATGGCGATCGAAATTTTCACAATCTGGGCAGGACTGAAACAATTCAAAATAGATTATGTAGGTACCTACTGCCTTGTTTTAGACTATGTACTTTAAGAAATGTAAATATTTATCAGCTAGTTACTATAACTTATATTTTACTTTGTGAATAATGAACTAAGTAAATATCATCACGGCAACAGGAGGCAATATTGGTACTTACATTTCTTTTATCTCCAGATTAAGTGTAATAGAATCCTCGACGGTGTCAACGTATCGGAGGTATCCAAGAAAACCAAGAAGCATGTAAATGAGAGTCACGCCTGACATTCCCTTATTGAGCACCCCGCAGAAACCCAGCATCGAACGCGGCGTCTTCATGGCATTCTCCAGTGGCATCACAACGCCGATAGCTTCCATGGCAAATATTGTAAGTGAAAAGAATTGGGGCCAACTTGATGGTGGTGTTACTAATTCAACTTTCTTGAAGTCAAGGCTGCCCGTGCCCACTAAGTAGTAAAATGTTATTCCAAGTCCGACGCCCATAAAAACGTTAGCAATCATGGACACGGGTGCGAGGTATTTCAGGTTTCGGACCCAAGCCATGAAGATAAGAGGTAGTAGAAGCGCTATGATGAATATCCTTATTTCCACATCTTTCTCTTCGACGCCCATGTGATGAGCCACCACCTAAAATTTAATATACCATTCTCGTAAAATTTGTCTTTGTTATTAAAATCGTTTACTACAGTGTGGAAATTTATAAAATTTAGTTTGATTAAAGTCTGATAATACCTCTAAATATCTACTTATATTGACGGGCGGACTAATAATTATTAATATGGACAACTAACACGGATTCAGAATTGCAATGCAACAACCGTACCTATATTAGTAACAAAAGAGAGACAAACAAAGATTACCTACTGATTACAAATATTTTATTAAACGTGACCCTGCTAAGTGCTGGGGGCCGATTTTTGACCTTGCGAACAAAGTAATCACACACAAACGTTCGTCGTCATTATATTTACGCATGAAATTAATATATTGAATAATTATGATCTTAGATTCCTATCTTCGTTATTTTTAAAACATAATTTCGTCGTTTTAGACAGAGTTTTAAATCCCATCCGCGAGGCAGCCATCTGGTTGCCTTGCGGACACTGAAACTACGCGACATTGCTCTGTATAATACTAAATGACATTTACTTAAAATAATAAATAATGATAGTCATTACCTGTAAAATGTTTTTGGCCACTATAACCGTATACACGGAGCAAGTACCAAAGTAAGTCATGAAAAGACTTACAAGGATAAAAAGTCTGAAAGAAAAAAATTACATTAGGAAGTGCTTGTAAAAATGTAATTATTAGAAATAATAACAACAAGTAAGGTTAATGTGGCTAATTCCGACATTCATAGGGATTATTTCGTCCGAAACTTATTGATTTTCAATCGTACAAAAAAAAACCATTTGCTTTTGATTGCTGTATCTAAAAGCAATCGCTACTTTGTCGATGAAATTATAAATTTTGTTAGTTGTTCGAGAAAAACGCTAATGTACGGAATAGCCCATATGACGGTATTAGCCACGTTGATCTTATAGGTACAGGTTCGGGATCGTGTGTGTGTGTGTGTGTGAATGTGACACCGGCCTGGCGACTTAGATATCGGTTACACACTAATTCTGGCGTCAGTTCAGTCCATCATTCTGGTCAGAGTATCGTGTAACCATCGGACTGACGGATAGACTCATAAAAATTCAGAATTATAAATAATATTCCTCAGTCCACTCTGAACTTATGAATGACAGAAATGACTGCACTGACGCCAGAATTAGCGTGTAACCGATGTCATAGGGATGTTATTTGACCGTCTATAGAAAGCATGGGATGTAAATTTAGTACTAAAAAAAATATATTTTTTCCAGTGTATTGCTTTTAGTTTCCCCAGAACGGCTTTTGCATATAGGTACCGGTACACAAAGTAATTTATATAGAATCATCATCATCAAAATTTAAGAGCATGGCTCTTGTCGGTGGAGTATGCGCCAGTTTTCGCGGTCCTCGGCTAGGCTTTTTAGGTCCCTGTAAGACACGACAATTGCTTATATAGAATATAGATAATTAATAAAGGGTACCTGAAAGCATTTCCCCATCTTCTTAGAGATTCTGGGCCGTTTTCCAGCGCCGCCTGTCCCACTTCAGGAAAACTCATGGTCGTCCGTCTAGTTTTCTTATACAGGACGTGAGCACATTTAATCTGCAAGTAAAGTTACACATTACCACATAATGTATCTAAGCAAATTTGTTCACGTCATTGTGTAGGTACCAAATATACAGTGTGTAAATCTAATACGGGCGATAAATTAAACCAGACATAGAACTCATTAGTGTAATCATTAATTAAGATTTTTTTAAAGTTACACTTGACTGTGACCCATTAATTTAAATGTTTGCATTACATTGCGGGCCGAATAATTTTGTATGAATAAAATTTTAATTGCAATTCTAAGTAAAAGTTATCCACCTAATTACATTTCTTATGTCCTAACTATTCGCCGTTAAGAGATTCGCCCGTATTAGATTTACACACTGTATTTAACTAAATATATTCGCCTCGTCATGTATTTATTACAAACAAAAATAGTATTATAAATAATGCATTCGCTATCGTTTCAAATATCGCCTGGCAGCATTGTTTACACGGAGCTACTTCCTATCAGATAACCCCGTTCGAATAACAGGACCCCTATTCGACATGCCAAACACGTGGATATCCATGCGAGCTTACTATTCACTAGTACTCGTTTGACTTATACTGTAAGTTTGTACTAGAATGTGTCAAAGTGGTCTATCAGGTCACTCGGCGCAGTCTTATTTATCCTAAAATTGTCTTTATCAAGAACAATGTTAATTTCGCTTTAGCTAACTTACACAGTTTAGTCAATTTAATCATCAATTTGAATACCACTTATCGATTAAAGAAGCGGGAGGGTGAGGGACGGGGTGGAGGGGGCAGTAAGTGCGGGTTCCGCTGCCGGTAGGTGCTTACCAAAACATAAGCGCAGTGCGTGCAGACGACGGCCACGAGTATCGTGAAGAAGATGCCGAGAATGAGGCCGGCGGATTTGAATGCGTAGGGCATGGCGAGGATTCCGGTCCCGAGCGAGGCCTTCAGCAAATGAGTCAGAGTATCATTGTTCCTGGTGAAAAACGTTACATAAATCAAGTAGGAATTAAGTGGGTAGGTTGTAAATATATGGTAGTTACGTTCTGTTACAAATTGAACAAAAATCACTACTTCGATTTTGGCTTAATTGAAAGTTGCAAAATGTGTTCAACTTATAATCATTTAATAAATTCGAGAAACTGCAATGTTAGATTCAGTCAGTAGTATAGTCAGTAAGTCATTGTATTGTTACATTTACAGTGTAGCTATTGGTTTTATTTTTGAAGCGTTAAAATCGTAGTTATTTATTTAATCGTATGGCATGTCTTGATCGCTTTACAAACCAACTGATATTTCGTCTGGTGACAACCAAAACTAACTAAGTACTTCCACAAGTTAATAGCCATAAGGAACCGTACCAGTCACAAAACAAGGTTGATTTTCGTTTATTTATTTTTTGCAATTAGTGAGTTTTGGTTGTCACCTGACGATTTACAAATTAATATCTAGGTTCGTAGTTATTGTACTGTACAAATAATGTAACGTGAAAGAACGTACGATGTAGGATTGTCCACTTTTCTTTCCGTAAATGGATCAAAGTCACCTGCTGTCTCGACATCTTTTGTCATATTGTATCTGAAATGACAGATAAAAAGGTAAATCAATTGTTGATAACGCTATCGGTACTAAAAAAATCCCAAATAATAAATAGTTGTATTACGAATTGTATAACTTACTTGCTGACAATTATTTCTTTGCTTTTTTCATCTTCCGGCATTAAGTTTTCCAACTCATGTGGCGGCTGCACACCGCCATTTTCTTGTTTCTAGAACAGAGAAATGAACATTTTAGGTCTCTTAAACAATTTAACTAAGTATATTCTATCGAAATCAGGCCGGCCACTGTGCAGCGATTTGACGGGATAGTGTGCCTGCGCCATCGTAAAGACATGACATAATGAAATGGTTTCACGCATATGTCAATAAAAAAAAAGTTTGGTACTTACCGTGCCCATATTGCTGTTTTGTAGACAGACTTTGGTTTAGGTTAAGGGTGTCCCGATCTGCAGGCAAAGAACATATATATTAACTTATAAACTTCAATATTTTGAATCTTCATATTTACCTATAACAATACTAAAGTGACAACTTAATAAGTAACAGTAAACACAAACAGTAGTCACACTCAGTGTCTTCTACTTGCTAAGAGAACCGACATCAAGGACGGAATAATGTTTTATTTATTTCTTACGTCTGGACCGGATCATTATCAGTTGTATTTTGCATTACAAGACCTTTTCACACGTTATTGAAATATACGCTAAACATAGAGTTGCGAGTGGAACCACACAGTTTTATTATCAGTGCCGGATTAACCCATAAGCAAATTAAGGAATTTCTTAGGGCGTTACGCCAAGGCCGCCAATTTAAAATGGCGTGAATTGCTTGAGCAGTGAAGTTTTTACAGCAGATATGTAAAGCAGGCACCGGTAATAACACTAATAGCACTTTATTAAGCATAACATAGTAATGCAAGGAATTTATACAGAATAGTACAAAATACAGATTATAAGCGGAAAACGTTTAATTTAATTCTGGTTTGGTTGACTGCATAATATTAGCAATAATGATAAAATAATGTGGTCACCCTTGCACCCGACACTATTACTTATCTAAGTATAGTGTGCAGGATGGTATACATACATACATGCATTACACACGTGTTTAAAGTTTAGCTATAATAAATAAATAATAACAGAATTAACTAATAAGCAAATTGCGCCCTTATATAACATATATTATAATACGAAAGTTGCCGTTTGCCGTCGAGACACTCGGACCTTGGGGCAAGGGTGCGCTCGGGCTCCACAAGGAGCTGAGTAAACGATTGAGGGAGGCAACAGTTGACCCTCGCGCGGGCAGCTTTCTCGCACAAAGGATTGCCATTGCAATACAGCGCGGGAATGCTGCCTGCGTGATGGGAACCCTACCGAAGGGCCCCGGTTTAGTGGTAAGTTTTTAGTATTTTATTTTTAAGTTAGGTTTTTAGTTTTAGTTAGTTTATTTTCATAGTAGTTTTAATTTTATACATTATTATGTTATTTAAGTTTTATGTAGAATGACAGATACTCGTATGAATGAAAGTCATGCGATCATTTTATTCTTTTTGTAAGAACTTAGAAAATTCATTTCTATGCCCGTACGAAGTCACCCCGGTAATCAAAAGTCACCCGGATTAACTGTATTTAATAAATAAGAGCTGTTTTGTGAATATTAAATAATTAAAATAATATTATAATACAATAAATTAATATAATTTACTCAAAATTTATTAGACATAACAGCCTTTGAAATGTCAGATATATAAAAATATAGGTAAGGAAGAGAAGTAACTAAACATTTTAAATCTTTAATAAAAGGGTAAGTACTTATACAATACCAACAAAAGAATAAAATAATAACAAACATACAGACTGTGCAACATATTTGTACTACCACTATGTGCCGTCGGGTGCATAATTACATACCCAATTTATAAATGATTTTTTGGCTATGCAATTATGAATCCGATGGTACATAGGTGTCCTTTAACTTACAAATGTTATGCATACAAGTAAGGATTCAAAATGTAGACAAATGAAGTCGCGTGCAAAAAAAACGTGTATTTAATTTAATTTAGTTATAGACTGATTCTGTAACGTTAAAATATTTTAACGATTTCTAAGTATGTGCTATTACGAGGCTACTAATTTGAGCGCTTGCCCTATCTGATATTACTCTACAACTTAAAAGTAAGCTCAACGAGGCTCCTTATCGCTTAAATAAAATGTAAAAAAATTCTTAGTACTGACATTTTCGCCATAAGCTTCTAAATAAAAAAGCATTTCGCGAAACACGCGCGTTTTAGTAATAAGGCCTCATAAAACAGGCACCTATCTCGTGACTCGTTGTTGATTAGGTACTTAAGAGTGGTGGTGATCTCAATACACATTATAAATACTTAGGTACTTAGCTATTAATATTAGTTTTTTATTCTCACTCTCAGACTAGCCGTGTTCCGCAGGGGCCTGGAGGCGACTGACCGTTGTCGCCCGTGATCGCTACTGCCGCTGCCGCGGGCGCCCCTACAGTGCTATCTACTGATAACGAAGTGTTGCGTCGCGTATTGCGTGCGTATTGACATTCACGGTAATAATAAATAACGAAAACTCGAAGTCATATACGTGTCATCTATGACAGATAGATGGATCACACATATAAGTTAACTATTTTAACGGCTCGTAACAATTTAATCCATGGACCGGAACCGGTTACCAATGAAAGGGTATTAGATAGGGTATTTGATACGGTTGTTTTTACAAACCCAATCAAGTCGGTAAGCACATCATTGGCTTACCGAACCGAAAAACCCCAATGAGGTTACCCTATCGAGTGTTTTTAGAATGCGATCAAGCTAACTTTATCGTTAAGACGTTTCGATAGGGAAACCACATTGAATATGGTTAACCCTATTAAAACGGTTACCGTAACGATAGGGTAACCCTATCATTGGGGTTATTTAAACAGCTTAATTTTATTGTATCCATAAAATAAAGCAATAACATGCATCAGATCAGAACTGAACAGAGCCAATATATATAAATATGATACATATATATACCTCGATGTCAATTTATTTTTATTCTTACATCGTGTGCTATCAGAATATAACCCATGTATGTCAGCCGATTTTTCGTAGTTTTTTATTCTAACTCGATGTTTTTTATTTATGATTTTTTTACTTTTAATTTTTGTTAAGTAATTCCGAGGTGAAGCAATTAATTTAATTAAAAAAACGATTCAACTTTCTTCGTTTCGTTTTGTAGCACAATCCTTTACAAATGGCGCAGTTGCTAAAAAATCAGCAGTACCTACACACTAACGCAGTAGGCCAGCCAGTTGACGCATGTGCAATGTATCTAACACGTGTAAACAATCACAAGTTTCATGCATCTATGTAAGTAAATATTCTCTCTGTGTCCCCAATAATCTTAGATGGTAATTTCGTTTAAATAAATGCCACGACACATCTACGGCTTGCAATCCGGATATTTCAAAAAGTAATTTATATGGAAACTATTTGAAATATTCGTATTATTATCCGGATAATTGCAATCATCGTATGTATTCATAAGTAGACAGGCAGCACATTCCAGTTTAACTGAAAATTAAAAGACTGGGTAAGACATTTCTATAAAAATAAAATTAAGTAAGTAAATGCAAATTTCATAACTTGTAAGATATAGGCATCTAAAGTATTTCTTAGCCAATATTTTTTTTGCAGAATTATTTTTACCGACAACATTAATAGTATGACTTTATCATATAGAAATATACATAATAGTTTTAACTATAGTCAAAGTTATTTTTTGTACAAATGTAGAATTGAATGTCCAACAAGTAAAAAGGCCGTCATTTATTTACAAGTGGTATCAAGTAACTGTCTGTGTGTACAATAAAGTTTACGCTCCAGCGACGTATCTGAAAGACTTAATGATAAAAACCACTTTCGCCATTATTCGTACTTACAATATAGATGTAAGACACTTTAAAAAATATCCCGTTTCTACAAAGTCAAGAAAAAAGTGCTCTTTGTTGATAGGTCGGTCAATTTCACACAAATGTGTAACTTTAAATTGCGTTATTAAAGTGAAATCGGTAAAACCTGCGGTATTATGTTTTTTGTAAGTACTTACCTACTTTATAATCTTCTATAGGTAACATTTTTATCATCACCGACATGAATGTACAGACTGTATACGTCCGACTGTACAGTATAGTCAGCAGCAGAAGTAGCTAAGTGGGTAGACTGTTCAAAATGACCTACACACGCTCTTATTCTCTTTTCAATAAAGTCGTGTCCAGCTTATTTTGAACACCCTACCCGCTTAGCTACTTTTGCTGCTGACTGTACCTAATAACCAGTCTATCATTACTAGTTTATTTTAAGTTTGTATGGTGGATAAAAGCTGATTTAAGGTTTTTTTATGAATTAGGCTGCAGTCTATTCACAAAGACAGCCTGTTAAACAAAAATGCACACAGCAGGTAGACTACGGAGGTTATCTACAGGTTAAGTTCGGCGCAACCAACACAAAGTAACAATAAAATACATTTCTACTAACATAAGTCATGTTATTAAAACACGGTTTAATGGGTATTAACTTAATACCCATTAATACTATTAAGGGGAAGTCAATTCAGAGTTAGCTAAAATTGAGTAGAGTTAAGAAATAAGTATCAATATTATCATTTCTCGACAACTGTTAAAAATAAAAATATTTATTTTTATTTTTTAATGTAACGTCTCAGATCTGAATTGAAATACTGATAGGTAGGTAATAACTGTAATAAGTATCTATTATAATTTCTCATTTTTCTTTACTGTCCCATTTAAAATGTCTAATACAGTGCACCTATACGCGTATGTCGTACCTTGAATTATACAGTGCTGATGACCTAAATTTTAGTTTTACGCTAAACTAAAATGTATACATCGCTCGGTGTTGAAACTTATATTACTGACGTAATAATAATTTACAGCATTGTCCTTGTTTAAACAAGTTCATTAGCTGTAACAATAGCATCGCACATCGCACATATTCATTCACGTTAAATATTAACAGTTTAATATTTACCAGCAATGACGCGTAGGACGCCACGTATCGCTCTACGTACCGACGCACCTACCTTCGGCAGGTGATAATGTGACTATTGATCATGTTTATACAAACTTGATGTTTAAATTACAGGAGGTACCTACCGGCGGGCATAGGTAAATAAGATGGAACTAAAGAAGTTATCGGCGTCACATCGCTAACGTTACTTTTTAATATTGCGTGTTTTAATGTGACTCCTGTCTTTCGTAATTATCATCTCTGTAGAGACGTAAAGTGCTTCATATTTATAAACTTCAATAATCATCCAAATTGTTTTTTTTTTGTAAATGGCTTGTTCTTTCATTAAGGTCGCAAAGACACCAATTAATAATTTATATCATAATTCGCACATAAGTATTATATTGAATACAGTACATACCCACATTATAAGACACGTATGAACGGCAAACATCCGTTGAAAAATTAGTAATCCTCTTGTTCCTAATGACCTAGCTTCGGGAGAACAATAGCCGTGCACTCAGACACTTAACACTGAAGGCACTGTGGCGTTGTGATAGTTCATAATGATCCATTTTAAGTATTTTAATATTAGGTATCGGTATCGCTCACTAAATGGATGATATCGTAAGTAAGTCGTAATGACAGGAAGCTTTGGTAAACTCATAACTTATTTTGTTTACGTATAGATAGGTAGGCTGAAGACAAGCAGAGACAAAAGTTAAAAAGTTTTGTCACTGCCTAAGTTCAGGAGCGCTGGTAGCCTTGTGGTAAGAAGAGCGCTGGTAGCCTTGCGGCATAGATAAATGAGTAGATAGATTGCTAACTCCATACATAGCAAAACTACTAATTAAATAATAAGTCGTATGGGAGGTATGGTTTAACTCATTTATACTAAGTTTTAAGCACACTTAAATCGTAATACGTATTAAGCTGTAATCTTTTGAATAATAACTTTTAGCAAAGCTCGCTTAAAACTTATTGCATATACGCATTTAGCTATGTATGGAAAGAACACTCTAGGTACTTAATTCTCTTTGCTTGCGGTAAGAAGAGCGCTGGTAGCCTTGCGGTAAGAAGAGCGCTGGTAGCCTTGCGGTAAGAAGAGCGCTGGTAGCCTTGCGGTAAGACGTCCGACTTTCAATCCGGAGGTCTAGGGTTCAAACCCCGGCTCGTACCACTGAGTTTTTCGGAACTTATGTACGGAATATTATTTAATATTTACCAGTAGCTTTTCGGTGAAGAAAAACATCGTAAGGAAACCGGATCTAATCCCAAAAGGCCTAGTTTCCCCTCTGGGTTGGAAGGTCGGAAGGTCAGATCGCTTTCGTAAAAACTAGTGTCTACGTGTCAAGCGGACCCCAAACCGGGATAAACGCTAGGACGAAGAAGCCTGCCTAAGTTCAGGAGCTTTGGTCAGGTTGAGAATGAATTATTAAACAGCAGCATAACAATACAACGTGTTTTTTATTTGCATTAATTCAGCATATGGTTAGGCACGATTAGGGAAACGAATTGGCAAAGTTAGTTTAAAAAATATATAATTGACAATTGTATATCGGTCACTGCTGTTTAGGGTTGCCAGGCCCAAAAACACAAAAGCCGGACATTGCGCTTAATTTAGCCGGACATTTTACCCTGAAAGCCGGGCATAACTTTTTTAATAGCTAAATTTAGCCTTTTATAAAGCCGGACAGTTGTTCGATAAGCCAGACATCATTTTGTAATAAAAGAAACGATTTACTTATTTTTTTAGGGATATTTAGTCAACTAGGAACAAAGAACCCTAATAGTTTCGCCTGGTCCTTCTGTCCGCGGCCTAGTTCAGTGATCGTTAGTACAGTTGACGTCAAATATATGTTTACACCTTTTCATCTTACTCGTTGTAACAAGGTGCAAAAGTATAAACCTATCTTTGACGTCGACTCTATCTACTAGAAAATTTAAATGTTGTATTAGTGAGTATGTGTAATTAATCACGCAAACAAAATGGTAAAACCAAAATAAAAAAAAATATAAAAAAAATGTTTAGGGTACATCCGTTGTTGGATAGTTCTCTTAAAAATAATACGAGTCCCAAATTTATGAACCGCGGGTCTTAAAAATTACGAAAAAAGATACAACTAAGTGAATTCTACAACACAGTTAAGTTTTTTGTAGCTACACAAAATCTAGATATAGAAAAAGGATCATATGATCTCTTTTTAATGACATATTAAACTATAATGCCCTTATTCATAAATGTACCTACTTATATCAAACCTATTCCCGATAAATTGTCGTTAAATATTGTCTCAAATTCTAGCCATCAGGGGTCTACTTTGGGAATAAACACCATAATTATATCCATTTTGGACACAAGTGAATACCCCTTTTTACTTAAAATTAAAGAGTTCTGCCTTTTGGTAAATGATAACTATTTATAATGAACTTATTTGACAATTTTATTAAGTAACTTGTAAATAACAGCCCTCGGAGCAGTCGCTTCTTTACTTGCGATCGACTTTCGACTCGTACCACTCGCGTGGCAGTCAGACGAAAAGCCTAACAAAAGCCGGACAGGTCGGACGAGTAAATATTTAGCCGGACACGTCCGTAAAAAGCCAAACATGTCCGGCTAAAGCCGGACACCTGGCAACCCTACTGCTGTTACTACTTATTGGGTATTAGGGTATTATGTTTAAGTCAACCAAACAATTGAAAATTATGGCATGTCAATCTAATTTCGAACATGAATATTCCGTGATACAAAGGATGCATTATTTTATTGACGTATACGTATACCCATAGGTGCATCATTTATTGGGGTGTATGTACAACATTAATTGAAAACGACGTTCGTGTAGCTTAAAAAGAAAATAAGTCACACTCCGGTGCAAAGGATTTTAGGTCAGATTATTCAGTAACTAATAGCGCCCGCACAACGGAAACGGTAGATATTTAATCTCTTTGATGGGCAACGGTGTGAGAAGCCTTTTCCACTAGGACACAGTGACAGTGGAGTGGGTGCAACCGCAGGAATAGAATGATATATTCACGATTGTTGGATGCATCTAAAAAACGCGCCCGGCATTGATCGTTTCACCTTATAAAAACACACAGGCGCAAATACTAGTAAAGTATGCTAAATGATATATCACGATGCGTAAAATCGTGCCGGTTGTAAACGGCACCTCATGCTGTTATTATTATTAAGCCACATTCGTCATATCAGCACACGGCAACGTTGATTAGGTGAACATTAAATATATCCTTGTTATCATGGATTAGGGTAACAGTGGCATGACGCAGCAATGTAAGAGAATCATATGCATCTTATTAGAATGTTTTAATTTAAACTAATAGAGTATGTAGGTATAGGCACCTACACGACAGTACTCTACTTGGCAATACTGATTTTCTGTTATATATGTCGGCGGCCGATCGTAAAATCAGGCAGATCGTAATGTTCCTGTGTAATGTTTTAACGATAGTCACATTAAACCAATGTATAGGTAGGGTAAGTTCGTTAGGTTGCTTCAGATGCCTGAACGGCAAACTGCCCAGAAATATGGCGGGGCTCCGTCGACACAGGGACCAAATCAAAGATTTTCACGATATGCCTGATTTTACGATCGGCCGCCGACATACATATATACACATTTTATATATCAAGATAAGAAGAGAAGATATTTGTGTAAGATTGTCAAAATAATTATTTTTTATTTAAAATATATGAAGTTAATTTTTAAGGTTCCGTTCCTGTAAAGGAAAAAGCGGAACCCTTATATTAGTTGTCCGACTGTGGTGTACGGGGACAACAGTTTATCAACGGTAAACTCAAAGTTTATCCCTCAATCCATTTTTTCTTTTCGCTACAGCAATGTACGGTGATTGTTAAAATTGTGTGATGTCCACGACTCGTACTTGGCTAGTTTTTTAAAACTCGAAAGAAAATATTGACGTCGATTAATTTTTGTACTTGTCTTATTTCTTATAGCCATATAAATGTATGGCTAATATTAATTAAAATTAGAAAATTAAGAAAAGATGAGACTAAAGTTTTCATCATTTTCGTTACGATAATTAGTCGTATCACTACCCATATTCTTTTTAAATATTTGAATCCCAAATGGCTTACTATTTCATCTATGAAAACTTACGATTTACTAAAAACTTACTACATATTACTACTTAATAAAATGAAAACCTGATTAACTTAAAAATAAACAGAATTAAGTGAAATATATTATTCTTCCATTTACCACCACATTGCAATCCATTTATGAACGTCAGAGAGAGATTGAAAAATACATTGTATCTTTTATGTAACCACAATGCAAGTGAAACTTTGCTGTTAGCATGACGCTTAGAAATTGGTGTCCAATAGATTTGTAGCAATCCCTTCCCTCCCCATGGTAGCGCAATAGCACATATCATGTGGCGCACTTCACTCCGTCCATAAACTGCTAGGTTAATTTCATACCCACTAGCTACACTAGTGCCACTCTGGAGGGATTTGGAACTTTAGTTTACTGCTTACAGCGGGACACTTCTGCGACTATTCCGCAGATACTATCTATCGTCGTAACGTAGAATTGTGCTCACTGTTCTTACTTAAAAATAATTACTATATATTAACAACCTATAGGTATTTCCAAGAACCGATGCGAATTTTCACCTAAGCCGGTAAATCGACTCGCCACAGACGCTCTTGATCGCTCTATCGCTGCCGATGCCCGACTGTAAACAAAATATCAAACATAACCTGCCATCGTTCATGGAATCATCAATAGACGCGAAACTTTGCATTTTACTTGACGGGCAGTGTACTCTGTACATATCGTACACTAGTATGTTTTACGAGTGCCAAAGCGGCTTTGTGTACCTAACACTAGCACTCCTATCCTTGAGCCCGGTGTCATGGCGGTAACAATAACAACATTATGTTATTGATTATTATTACGTCTTAGCTAAATATAATTTGAATCAATTTCAAAAATAATTATATAATACTTACGTCTTATTTACAATGAAAGTAACCAGTCATAGAAATTTTAGTGCCAAAAATGTAAATTACCTAACTAGGGACTTCCTAACGATATAAAATTTACCGATAATGTTTCGAGTTCATATTTCATAGGCTTCATAGCAAATATTAAGTTCACCGAGTAAGAAAGTATAAATTTAACTGTATACCTATCGATAATATGGAATGATAATATGTATTTTAGAATTTATTGCAATTAATACAAATTTTAAAATTTAAACAAAAAATAAGTTTAATACAAAACGGGTTTAACAAGTTTTTTAAGCGACTTATAAAAACTTTATGCTCTATATATTATAATAATATATGTAACTTGCAAATTCATACCATTTAACACAGGGCCGTAGCTAGGGGGGGGGGGGGGGGGGGGGGCATTAGGGGGCAATGCCCTATCTTAAAATACTAATGCCCTACCTTAGAAACTACAATCGGGTCAAAAATGTATGAAAATAAAGTTAATGCCCTACCTTAAAATTCGTTATGCCCTACCTTAAATTACCACTGCCCTATCTTAACTTCAATTCTGGCTACGGCCCTGATTTAACATCATAACTGTCATAAGGATTGATCGATAAATTACATTGTTGGTAAGTCCCTAGGACATTTTCATTCCTACCAGTAAAAGTTCTATATCTGAAAGTAACAAATGGTTTTTGAAGAATTTCTTTTCAGCCTTAACAGTGTACATACATATTACATATCCACTTATTAAAAACACTTCGAAGACGTATAAGTGACGGTGTAAGCGAAATCTAATCCGGACGAATATTGAAACCAGAGCTAGATTTTAGCTGAGTCAAATAGATTAGAACTCTTAGGAATAGTAAAGATAAATACCTAGTAGGATTGTAGACGCATTGTTTACTAAGCTAAGAAAATAAATAAGTTCTGGCTATTTCAATATAGCTTCATTGTCATGATGAGTAAGCATAAACCTTGGGCTTGAATATAGTTTTTAAAGTCAAGTAATTTATTTTTTCTACTCCGGTACTTTTATCTGTCAATTATATGGTCCCGCCAACGAATATAAAAGCATGTCTTATGACATTCCAAAAAAGTCTATCTTGTCTATTCTTCATAAAGACCCTAGGGTTATTATGTGATAAAAAGCAACTGCTAAAAGCGGTATTATAGACATTGCAACCTGCAGGGCCCAATTTGTCAGGTTGGAAGGTGTAATTAAAGGTAGGGCCCTTAGGGAGCTGAAGGAGGGTTAGGGAGAGGCAGCTGTACACAACAGATTGGGCCCTGTAGGTTGCAATGTCTAATAGCCGTTTAACCCAACAGATAAAAAAGAAAAACAACACTAAATCACAGAGTAAATAATAGTATAATACAGAGAGACCTCTGTAATGTCACATAACGTCACGAATCATGTTGTCCCTTCTTTACGCATGACAAGTTCTTTTTCGCACTTATGCAAACGTATCGGATACGTCGTGTCAAACTCAATTTTTTTGACAGATTTACTTTGAGTAAAACGAAACTCAAAACTGCTAACTTAACAAACGACTGAATTCATATGGTTTGGAACAATAACAAAACTAAAATAATTGCTGCCAACATAAGGAAAAAAGAAAAAAGCAAGTAAGTTGATGACATTTGAAAAAAAATATATTACCGTGTCTATGATTACGTTCTCTCAACTGTCATTTGCCACCACTTTTCAACTTTTCGCTCGCGCCAGGAGCGCGATGCCATTAAAAAAAACTTCTCGCTCTTTCTTAAAGCAAACTGCGTTTAATTTTGTATTTTATTTAAACCCTAGTCGTAGAAAAAGTAATGTATGCAACGTTGTATAAGTAGTTCAAAAAAGGCTCATGGCGTCTTTATTAACAATTTTCGGCTTCGCCTCAATTTGTTACACACGCCACTCACCTTTTTTGAACCCTCTTATGCAACTATTACATCAAATACTAATACCTACGCGCGTTTATAAAATGTCACTGTACGTACATAACTATAGGTAAATAATAGTACATTTCGACCGAAAGGATGTCATTATTCAACGAGTTCCGAGACATTTGGTCACGACCCGCAGGCGAGTGGCAAAACTCGGGACGAGTGAAGAATGACATTCCGTCCGTGTATCGAACGACGTTTTTTAATAAAGTTGCGAAAAAATTATAAAAATGGACAATATGTCACTTTGAGGTTACTTCATTCGAACACTCGCGCCGTGCGATGCGGGGCGGTGATCATGAATCCTGAGCTGTGATTGGCTAGAAAAGTAAAACGCGCTAGTGCGAGAAATCCAACTTCTCGCATTATAAACTACCTACTACTAGATTTGAGCAACTGTGTTAAAAATATTTTTTCAATGGTTGTAAAAACCTATTTCAGAGTACATGTCTTAGAACTAAGATTTAGAAATGCCTTGTATGCTAGGAGTTATCACTTTAGATAAACAATATCGGATGAAAATATATATACATTCTGACATGTGACAAAATGTATCGTACGTTAAGACTTCACGCCGTGGTAATAGAGTTGTGGCTACATATTTTTGTCACATTAAATGTATCCATATTTTCAATCGTGGCTGTACCTAAAAGACATCGAGCCCTACACGAGCGACTGATCCAGCGAAAGTTGAAGCCGACTAGCTCTAGTCTACTAAAAAGGTCGTATGAATATTGGATTTCAAAAACAGTTGAGTCGTTTAGGGCTGTGGTTGTGGCCGGCGTCGCATTACGTTACGCCGTCGCAGAAGCCTTACTTTAACAGAGCTGATTTGTACGCTTGAATTACACTGCACCTACTAGCGTTGCAGCTTCGAATATACTTACACCTAGGAATTTTATATGTGTCCAATAAAAATAATATAATAATAAGAAGCGAAGTGAGTGACAGCGCACATATAACCTCACGTTGGTGATGTAGCAGGAAATGCAAAATCATAAATTTCAGTTTCTTTGAAATTGGTATTAAAATTTTTTTTCACTTCTCATGCTCATAAAGTTCGACTTTAAGTCGTGCGTAGACAACATAAAATTGCTCTTTGTGCTCTAGTGAATAAAGTAAAATTTTCTTCTAAAACTAAGACAATGAGGCTCAACAGCCAAGCACAGTCAAAATATATTGCACAATTTAATTAAGCAGTAAAACTGCGTAGACTACTGAAACTTGTTGTTTTATTTTATTCTTGCTATTATTATTTGAATTCCGTGTTTTCTATAATTAAGTTAATGAAATTAGATAAAATAGGAGTTGATTATTGTTACAGAATGCAATGAAATGTTCTAAGTATAAATTCACATCATGAAAATTAAAAAAAAAACACAAAAAATTTTATTGGTGGGAACCACGTGGGAATTGGTTATTTTTCATGTTCTTTTACTTTACAGCGATTTTATTGTTTAAATTGAAGTGAAAAAATTACTTCCCAGAATTATTGAACGATTGAACATAACTAATGACGTCGAGTGACGTTGAAATTGCACTGTCGACTAATACAAACGAATCGAGTGAGCAAAAAGTAGTAGAATAATTAATATGGTCGCCGAAATCAATATTCTTTTATATGTGTAAAGTAAATATTTATTTGCTCTCAACTTAAATTTTCCTCGCAATCAAAGTGAAAAGCAGAATGTATACCTCGGGCATAATTAAACTGCTTATTTTTCTTTTAAAAAACATATTACGATTCTCGACTTAAGAGTTGCCAGGACGCTCGCGTGAACTCGCGTTCCCATACAAACATAGTTCAGCTCTCATTTTAAAACGACATGCTTTAGAACCATGAAATTTGTCATGGGCATTCTAGTAGTAAAGATCTATGTCGGTAATTTGTATTCGTTGCTAAATATTGTAATACAAATAAAATACAGCAAAAATAAGTTTTGTATTACTATTTTTTGCAACGAAAACGAATTACCGACATAGATCTGTACTACTACACAGATAGAAATAATATCTTAATTCAAAACGCAAAACTCTCTTGCACGCGGTTTCTTAAAGAGAGTAATAAATACCTTAGACCAATAAACATGACTTGAGTTAAAAATATCATGATTTTTAAAAGAAGATTTAAAATTATTTAGCTTTAACTTTACCTATTTTTAAAGCGAATAGTAATGATTTGAGTTAAGATAAGAATTATTTACGGCAAAAAAGCACCAACATTTTCCTTTAAGAGTTTTATGTGTTTACGTAAGATCGATTAGTTCTTGGTTTGATGTTTTCAATCTACAGCTAAGAGCCAAAGCTAATTTAAAGAAGTAGCACCAAAAGTTAGATTTGAGATTTTTAAGTTTTTAGGCAAGAGAGATTAATTTTTGCTTTGATGTTTTCAACTTACAATCAAGAGCCACAGCTATTCCAAAGAAGAAGCACATAATTTTTGCTTTGAAACATTTAAATCTTGGACGTTAGTTACCCTGCGCATCAATAGATGTCTCTGCGTGTAGGTTAGAACACGCGAACGTTTGTTCAACGTAACTTCATGACCCTGGCCGCTTTACCCGGGCTTATTTGAGATTCACAATAGCAATCTCAGCTCTAGTTAATACGATTATAAATTGTGAGTGTATAAATAATCATAATTTATATTTGTATTATCTACTTTTAGTTAAACTTCCTTTCTTGGGATTAGTCCCGAGAAACACAGTTTCTGCTACTAGGTTTTTAAGTAGTGCACTGAGACACTAAGGCGATTATCACACTGACGACGGATCCGCATGCGGCGCCGGTGTGCGAGCGAGATAGCGCTATACACATGCAGAGCGCTATCTCGCTCGCGCACCGGTGCCGCATGCGGATCCGCGCCAGTGTGATAACCGCCTTAGAAAATGTTATTGTTTGTTTCAAGTAATCGATTTCATACGCCAAGAAATTTTAGATCTTGGTGTGAAAATATCAAATTTTACATCAAGTAACACATGCTCTTGAACTAATGCGATTTCTTGTTTCCGTGGAGAAATTCAATTCTCAATTTAAAGTATGAGTCTTCATCCAAGAAACAAAGTTTCTTGGCTTAAGTTCTTTATGTATTGCACTAAGACACATAAAGTTCAATTTAAAAAAAATACAATACAAAAACAAAATTCAAACGCCCTTCGTGAGAATATTAAGCTATTTTAAAAAGAAGATTTTTATATCTCGGATAAAGTATTGAATTTATTAGGTTAAGTAATAAACTTTGAAACATTTTATATCTTAAAATAAAGAATTTTATTTTTTCCTTATATGGGAAACTGGATATCTCTTGATTCAAATAGGTTTCTTTGGTTGAAGAGATTTTTTCTATCTGTGTAGAATGCCCATCCCAAATTTCGTGGTTCTAAAGCATGTCGTTTTAAAATGAGAGCTAAACTACGTTTGTATGGGAACGCGAGCGTCCTGGCGACTCTTAAATGAATCCATATTTTCAGAACAGGGGGGGTGATTTTTGAGATTCGAGTACTCGAAAGTGACATTTACAACTCAGAATAAAACGATGATATTATGTTTTAAAAATAACTGCGATAGGAATTTGAAATCATGAGTATTTAAACTATTAATTTCATGCGAAAAAATTGGCGGTAAGCTTTTGTGTGCGATTATTTTCGAGCTTAAACTTTTTGAATTCGGGCGCTCGAAAGTCAAAAATTGGCCCCCTGACTGTAGGAATCACTTAAGCTGTACCTCGAGGTAAACAGATGGTGAATTATTAAGTAATTCTAGCGACACTAATTTATTGATATTCTGCTCTGAGTTACGTCATTTCTAATTTTAGTGTTTTTCAAGACTTATACAAGTCCACAATGAGTCGCATAACTCGCATTGCTTGTATATGACGCAATAACACAAAAATAGTTAATCACTTTCAACTAGTTCAGCTACTTACCTATTGATCCAGAGAAAAGGCCCTACTGCCGTTATACCTTGCTACGGTGAAATCAAGGTAAACATTGTTTTGGGTAGATAGCTGACTTAGGCAGTCCTACTAAATAGTTACATATTTAGACCTATTCAAGCAATATGTAAAGCGTTTTAGCAGCTAAGTAAGCAGCTTAGTAAGTAGGGGTGTATGAGGCTATACCAAGAATACAACTATTTCTTAGTGAAATCTGTTTTTGTAACAATGAGATACTTAATCAAGTCTTCAAAGTAATATGTAGCAAAGCAAACGACGGAACAAAGAACGTATGTTTTGAATATCGTAGTGGGCAAACTGCCAATACAATTACATTTATATCAAAACGTACACTGCAGATTGAGTATGAATTAATTGAATGGATGTTTTCGTTTATTAATTTGTTATTAATAAAAAATACTAAATGAAATGTTTTTTAAAATCACTTCCTTGGGTTAGATATGAGGATATCAATATCACGTATCATTTTTGGTATATTATGCAAAAAAAAACTGCCATACCGTATTTGGAGTGGAGGAGCCAAAACTTGGTATGTTTAAAAAAATATTTTTGTTTTATATTGAAAAAAATGGCTGAAATTTTTTTCCCATAAAAAAAGGGAAATATTATTTGTGTCTACCACAACAAGGTCACTTGTCATGATTTTTGACGGTCTTGTCAGGATGACACTAAGAGCGAAATTTCAATGAAATCACATGTCAATTGTTAAGTTTAATTTATTACTGATACATTGCGTGCCTAATTAATTTGTATGAAATTTTAATATTTTTAACTAAATTATGCTAATTTCAGTTCATTAGCAGGTATACTTTCAGCCCTTAAAATTAGTGTTGTTATGAAAGTCACGCACTGTACATATAAGTACATGCATATAATATATAAAACTAAATTACAAAAACGATTGTTTAGTTGCAATTACATAATTATCAATAAGTTGCACATCAATTAAGAGGGTTTTAATAATAACTTTGATGTCTTATACAATTTTTGTCTAAATAAATATTTTCTTGACAAAATTGTATACTCCACCTATAATTAACTTTTGAACCGTAAGTCTAAAAATCAAGAAGTATTCAATAAGATAAGTTAGGACTTACTTTTATATTTGTTTAAAACATATTTTAAACATTATTTTGGAGATAACTCAAAGATAGCTTGCAGTGAATCTTTGAGTTATCTCCAAAAAAATACTACTTACATTTATAGTGGCGTACGCGGAGAGTAGATGCGCCGATTCCCTTTACTTTTATCCTATTACATTGATGCTACATAGGTACATAAACATAATAGTGGAGTACAACAACGCCTTTTTAACCTATAAAAATGACAAAACTCACAAGTCCGATTTTATATTGTGCCCCGTTAGAATACGTTAAGTACTAAGAATGACAAATATTTTCTAACAATTGTTAGCATGGAGCGCCATGCTGGAAAATAAAACTTGCATAATCTTTTCTTTATGTAGCAAACAAATACGTGTATTATACCTAGCGGGTATAATACAAGTATTTGTTTGCTACATGAAGAAAAGATTATGCAAGTTTTATTTTTCTCCACCAGACTATCGCTTTTTATTATTGCTACATAACTTCACATTTTATAACGGTTTTGTCAATAGCATTCGTCATCTTAGCCATTTGTCGTTCGTTTAGAACGTCACGCATATTTTTACAAATTGTTTACGAATATGCTCACATAATCTATTGATCAAACTGTTATAAAATGACAGATGATATTAAAATAGTTGAATGCAATAGTGTCGTAAAGAAAAATGTAATTTGGATAATCTTTTCTTTGTGTTATTAAAAAATACCTAGCGCATCGTCAATAACTGTTAGAAAATATTTTTTTAGTATGACTAATCATATTATATTCTCGAACTAAAAATGAAAATCACACCTGTGAATTATAAAACTTCAAAACTGTTCCTGTATCGTACTATAACCGACACGCACTTTTTATTATTCAATTGTATCGCAACGTGTGGTGTTGATATATTATGTCAGAGTTATCACGATATTGACCCTATTTTCCATTATTATATTGTGCATTGTACTAAATAAATTTCAAGTTAAGTATTAAATTCAGCAGATGGCTGATCGCCGCTCTAATAATGCCATGTCACGACTTTGCCAGCGTGCGATGCCGCTACGGTAATTGGGATAATTTACAATATAATACCAATTTCCCTGCGCTGTGATGTAATGAATGTTGCAATATGGATAATTTCCCTAATTGTTCTTCTAAATAAGGAAGCCCTTTGTCTCGGGGTAGGTGTGCTACCTCGCAAGTAATTCGGCCACTCAGCAATAGTGCTTCCTATCTCTCTCATTATTTGTACCTCCGTACACGAAAAAAAGGTAATTATTTTTATTTCTTCTTAACTATAATAACATAATTTAAAAAAGCTTGAACAAAATAAAACATAGGTACATTTAAATATGAACCCAAGTCTACTTAACAAGGATATTCATTTATTTTTAATTTCATGTTTCAAAACAGTATAAATACCTAGTATGTATGTACCTAAATAGTTCTTCTAAGTTCTTCTAAGTCAACTTGTACCAGTAATGTATGACGCCGCCGTAGCGATTTTAAACGTAGTGTTATTATCTTATTATAAGCGTTAAGTTGAAGTCAGAGTAGCTGACGGTATACGAATAATAAGGCGATTATCACACTGGCGACGGATCCGCATGTGCCGCCGGTGCGCGAGCGAGATAGCGCTATACACATGCAGAGCGCTATCTCGCTCGCGCATGCGGATCCGTCGCCAGTGTGATAATCGCCTAAATGCTAAGTTACATAATTAGAGGCATGGTAAAAGATAAGATGTACTTTATTGGCAGAAAACAAGATACATGAACATGAGATGTTAAATGGATATTTTATTTACAAAATTAAAACATGTGCTAACTGCTAACTAATAGTACATTACGCACCTAGGGCGGTAAAATAAAGAACGGCTCAGATCGCGGATATTTGTGGCCCGAACCGAAGGTAAGGGCCATAGACAAGCGATCTGAGGCCTTCTTTATTACCGCCCGTGGTGCGTACACAATTTTACGTCTTCTCCTGGGTGTGAAGTGAGATTTGCCGCTGCGCCCGTGGGCGTAAAATCTCACTTACCGCCCAGAGTGACGTAAAACATAATATACCCAAACTAGATGTAATGTAATTTCGGATGGAAAACGGGACTATAACTTTTTTTTTCGAATTATGTATCTACCTTTCTTCCGTCCGGTATTACCCGGACTTATTTAGATATTTAATTAAATTATCTGCTGTTGCAAAATACTATAATGTAATTGTTAAAAACACACCAGTTAACGATGTGTTACAAATGCGAATAATCTATTTAAATAGGTATTAGATGCATGGGTATACGAGTACACAGAGTATATTTGGCCGATAGATACTTAAGGGGCTACTTTGAAAAATTATAGGTTTTTTCAAACGCTCTGGTGACTAAACGGGAAAAGGGACTGAATTTATTTACGAATATATATTATTAGACTATATACTCTTGTTTTTGGCACAAGCCGAAACACGATTGCTGAAAGTTGCCTCGATAGAAAAAAAATCCGAAGTAGGGTCCTTTTTACCCTTATTTTTCTTAGTTTACGTAAACTATAAGAGATTAAGCAATATAACTAAGTAAAAAGTATGTTATTCTGGTTTATCTAAAAAGTCACAGAAGCAAAATTAGACAAAACATTATAGATTCGCTTATTTATCGTAGTTTGGTCAAAAAGTCTGATCCTTAAGAGCGCTGCATCTCTTTCTTTCGTGCACGGGAGCCATAAACGTGTCTCTAACGGATGGGCGTGGCTTCTTCGAATCGAGGAATGGCCTTAAGGGTCGAAGTTCGAAATGTATCGTAAGATAAGAACAGGAAATGTGTATTAATTGACAACAGGGTTTATCTTGATGTGCGTTCATAGGTCCTAATAGAACCGATAACGTTGTCTTATTTCTTGCTGGTGTTTTTCATTGTATAAATTAATGCAATAATAACTAGCGTCATTTCAATCGTCCCAGACAGCTCCTAAAGTGATTATAGGTACGTCTATCAGATGATAGTTTATAGGTACTTTTATAAATATACATCAGCTGACGATTGTATTTCGGTAGAAAAATCATCAGCCGGCAAATTTCATTCAATGCGCCCCGAGTGAACTTTTTTCAGATGATAGTTCATAGTTGTAGCTAATATGAGTATGCTATTTGTATTACAACTAATAAAAATCATCATACGTTGTATCGCAGCCGATAGACTGTCAGCTGAAGCACTGAAAGCCGTAACGTAGGAACCGGACGGTAGCATCTAACGCCTCTGTAAGTGTTCAGCTGCCACTCTGTTAATGAGTTGAGGAACACGTAATAAAACCATTGAAAATGGCACCCAAAATCAACGCCATCGTCGGGTTATTTAAATAAATATAACCTACATCGTTGTCGGTTGTCAATAGGGCATTGATGCCATAAAAAAACATTTAGAAATAAACTTTATGAACAACCAACAATGGCGTACCTTTGCTTTTAAACACAAATGCTTCCTCGCAATTGACAAATATTAAAAATGACCGCAATTACGAGTAGGTATAAGACTTGCTGCAATATAGCATTATCGATGTTATATGTATTAACTACGCTATTACCTGCATATACAACTAGACGATAAAGCGATAATAGTTACCATACTGCGGTGTAACAGATTAGAATTACAAGGTGTCGCATGCGCTGTTGCTAGTTTGTAATCACGGCCAGGGAAAAACTTCGCGTAACTTGCATGGCTTTAAACGGATGGGAGGTGATTTTTTTTCGACTACGCGCATCATGTCCAAGATTATCACCTGTATCTGACCATTCTGACCATCTCACGGTGTTGAAAGAGACGTTTCCCTGTGAGACCCTCCGCAAAAACAACGATCGGTAAAATGATCGTTCCAACTATCAAGATAAAAAAAATACTTCGAAGCAATTTTTGTTTCAGCTCCAAAATATGTACCTAACTTATAACTTAATCGAATAGGTATTCCATGCTAATTTGTCTTGGGAGGATTTTATTAATAGAAAATATGTAAATATGAAGGTAAAGTCGACCAAGAAAGTGGTCTACCAGTTTTGACAAAAGTTTCTGCGAGATCTAACGATCGCTAAGGTTGAGATTTCTAACGGGGTTTAAAACATGGACGACCTTGTTGTCTCATGACGTTCAATCGAACCTGAACCGTAGGGTGGTAGACCACATTTTTGTAGTACATAAATAACATCAACAGCACTCAACACTACTTTGCCTGTATCAATGGATTAAATAAATCGTTTGTGCTTCGTGCCGTGCAAGTTTCCACTTAGCTGAGCTAAGTCTTTAATGAGTTCTGCTCTTATTTACCTACTCCCATTCCGATTATATTTCTGCATGATGTATTTGATATGTATAGATGCATGATGAACTTCAAATTGGCTTGCAATTGTAACTGTTTAAATACAGATTTATTTTACTTAAAGTGTGCTTAAAGTAGAGGCATACACTCTTGTATTGCGAGGTTTACTCTAAATCATTGGTTCCCAAACTTTTTTGATCGACTTAGCAGGAAAAAATATGATATCCCTTTTAAGCCCAACTACGGGGTGAGGTGGGAAAAAATACCAGCAGATAATAAAAAACTAAAATTCATACGGATCCTTAAAATCTCCTCAAAGATGCGTATCAATTGGCGAGCATAACGAGTTTACGTAAATAAATTTAATGGGTTGATAATATAGCTACTGTTCGTTTCGATAATTGAGTATATTATTTTTATTCGAATAAGACTCCAGTCAATTAATGTTTTTATTGTTTTTGTGTGTTTTTGATGTATTTTTGTATTTTACTTTTATAAAAATATTGTAAAAAACCTACACTAAGATAAAAAATGAATAAAGATAATAATAATAATATGTTAGCCTCTATACGTCCCACTGCTGGGCACAGGCCTCCTCTCATGCACGAGAGGGATCAGGCTATAGTCCCCACGCTGGCCCAAAGCGGGTTGGGAACTTCACATACACCTTTGAATTTCTCCGCGGATGTATGCAGGTTTCCTCACGATGTTTTCCTTCACCGTATAGCGATCCAGTCAATATATATGCATAAAATTTTCTGTAGAAAATGACCCATTTACGTAACATTTCATTACATTTAGACTATTCAATTCAATTCAATAGTATATTTCAGACCAGATCTCCATATAATTAAGTACATAATAAATAAATATTAATTAAATTACATTTGCGCTAATACAATAATAACTAAATTAAATTATGTCACACAATCATCAATCATAATAAATAAAAATTAAAAATTACTTGACTTTAAAAAGACTATGAGCGACTATGGTTTTTCTTTATAATACCTTACGCTATTTATTTATGGTAAACTGTGTAGGCACAGAACGTAACGTATTATAATACATAAATTGAGTAACCAAGGTACTTCACTCGTATGGTACAGGATACTTTACTCGTATTGGCCGTAAAATTTCAGGTCCTAAAAATATATACCTATGTATCATTAATTATGATGAACTCTTACGTCAATTTTTATCAATTTGGTAATTTGCTACTAGATGTTATACACACGCGTAGCAGTCGACGTTATTTTACAATACCGCGCGATTACGCGCAATGTAGTGATTATTAATAATTTCGCAATGAGCACAGTTCTGTTTGATAATGTAATAGGCCGGGAAATCTGGCGGTGCGTAGTATGGGGACCTCGCATTAATTCCTCAGTCGATGATTCTTTTGCTGGGATATAGTATAGATCATAACAAATACCAAACATAATTTTTCCAAAAAAAAAACATTTGCCAATTTTGGTATTTTCACCAAAATGTACAAAAAGCTTAATAATTTGTACTGGAATATTTCTCAGGCTATATTTTTTTCACCACACGACTTTTTTTGATCATTGCCAGATACTAGGAAAAGTTCCAAAAAAATGTCAATAAAAAGTATAAAAACTGTCATCTTTATTTAAAAATATCTGTTGACACTCGTCATTTTGTTTGGAAAATTTCTCAGTCAAGTTTGTAACAGTGGTTGTTATGTTAATCATATTTTAACATAATATTTACGAATTTCCAAAAAAAAAATATTAAAAGAAATAACTTATTGCAGTAAAAATAATACGGATATTTTTTTTTTGGAAAAACATTGATACACCATCTACTCATGACACTTTATCATACTGTAAAGGTTTTTTTGTCTGAGGAATTAATGCGAGGTCAACCTCCTTATTGCCTGGTCTATAAGTACAACATGCTGTAGCTGCTTACCATACCATCAGATGGGCCGTATGGTAAGTAGTTTAACACCGTCGTGGTATAAAAAAAACATGTAAGAATCGTGATGAGATGAGAATCAAGTACAACTGACATATATACATTTTTAATATGTAGATACGTATGTACTGCTGATAGAGAAACGGCAAGTCGAAGGAGTGTATATAACTAGTGTAAGTAAATATGCTTCATAAATAACAATTTTGTAGGAAGATGTTTTTAGTATAAGCATAATAGATAAGGTTATTAGAATTCGTTCGCAATAAAAATACAATAGGTATTATTTAAGTAAATCATTACACAAAATACGCTTTAGATAGAGTTTAAAAAAAGGTAAATGATATTTATTCTTCAATTTAGGCACTTTACAATGCACTTATGAACATTAGACAGAAAAAGAAACTACCACCGGTTCTAACCCTACACCTCTGACCCGAGAAGTATTACTTAATACCGGCAAGAAACTCGGCGGGACTTATTTTTTCAAAACAGTAATACATTATTGCATATAAGTAGTTAAAGATACTATATACAATAACGCGTAGTTCTTCAAGAAGGCATATCAAAACAGCTTGAGAGACAGACATATGTACCTGCCTATTGTGTAATTAATCCTAATCTGACTGCTTCGCAATACGTTTGATATTCTTTCTTACCTGAACTGTGTCCTCTAAATATTATTTATTGTGTTGTTATTGTAGGCAAAGCAATTATTATACATTGCTATTTTTACAGACGCTTTTCCAGGTGACCCTGTGTAAGTAAGTAATTAGGTACAGTTTTTTTTATGAAATACGAATTAATCGACAATTATACTGAATAATGGCATCGAATCTTTTCACAAATCGAATCGAAGGTACAATGTCCGACAGCCGCCAAGTCATGAGCTTTTATTAAAACAAGTCGAATTCGTCTATGGGTATCTATCGATCGACTTTAAATGAGGTTAGCCTTCGTGACGTGGGAGTGGGACACACGTTAAATAAATATTGAATAGGAACTTACAATTTGCAGCAGAAGTAGCTTAGCGGGCAAGGTGATCAAAATCATCAATATCATCATCACGCGCCAGCATTATCTTTAAATTAAAGTAGTTTAAAAATAATTTTGGACATCTCAGCGACTTAATGCTTAATTTAGATAGGTACCAATAAACGAAACATATTCCTAGGTACAAGCCCGCCTGTTATTGAGGGTTCTTATTTATGACCTCTTTGTTAGTAAGTATAAATAGATATCAACCTTGACCGTATCTATCTGATTAACATAAATATTTTTTACTTATTTATAACTTTATTTTATCATTTTTATCACCACTCTTATCATGAGATTATTGAGAATATACAAACAATATCTGATGACTGCGGCCGTTAAGTCACGGACGTTATAATTAAATAATATATGTAAATGCTTAGGTACTTTAGTATAAATTGTATTAGGCGCTCTACACACACTTGAGCGGAGTTCAGTCGACCCAAGTCGAATCCAAGTTGGTCGTAAATAAAAATCATTTATTAATGACAAAAATCAGCCAGAGTGGAGAGCAGTACGTCCTTGGGTTTTTGACTACCTATTCATTGGATCAACTGGCAATCCAAACCTATTGGTAACTTAGGATGCTAGAACTCATATAATACCGAGCATCACAACTAGTACGCAAAAATTGGCAGACTAAAAGGCGTCCTGTGCGACTCCTTTTGCCGAAGAGTATATCGTTCTAAGGAAATAGCTATTCACAAAGGACGGACCAGCCGTCAGCGTTACCAAGACTTCCCATTAATCGTGAATGACGAATATGGAAGGTCAAGTTATAAAATATGTATAGAGATTTTCGGTGAATTTCGTTAGAGTCAGTAGGTCTGTTAACCTTTACGCCTGTACTTATATGTACCTAAGGAAGTTATGAAATACCATGTATATCTGCGCTGCGGATAATGCATAGTGGATATTGTATTTTTTTGTGTATGCTGACTAACTTGTAATTGTGTATTAAATAAATGATTGATTACCTATATCTTGAATCAGTTGAGTTATTGACATCTAAATGAAATGATATTGCAAATTTTCTTATCGTTGTCTAATGTTTAAAAGATATCGTAAATAGATACCAAGCCAGGATATATATTTAAATGCATAGGTAGGTCCATACCGTACATATGTTTACAGTATACATACCTATGTGACGTTTTCAAGCAAAAGGTGCATCATCGTTGGTTCTTAATAGAGTTTATTTTTAAATGAAATATTATGGCCGCAATGCCTTTTTGACAACCGACAATGAAACAATGATGTACCTTTTACTTGAATACAGCTAATTCATCGCACCAATTTAATAGATTGACTTACAGGTTTCGTAATTAGGCATTTTTTTTGAGGTAGTACCTACCTACACACACTTATTATCCTATCAGGATCAAAAGCGCTTACGACTCTGAATATAAATCGTCTAAAAAAGTTTTAAAAAGTAGTGAGAAATAAACGCAAAACTCAAAAAAAATTTGCTTAATTAGTGATTTGTCCTACCTATTTTATTTTTATATTTTATACTTTACTAGCGACCCGCCCCGGCTTCGCACGGGTGCAATGACTGCAATGCTGATACAAAATATATTTCGTACATAAGCCTTTCTCGTAAAAAGTAAAGGATAAAAAATGATTATTGTGGGTTATCCCTAAGATAGAGACATACTATCGCGGACTTTTTTGTAGACCTTTTTAAGGTGTACAATATTACTTTGATCTATCTCGAAGGGTTCAGCCAGCGTTTGCAATGTACCTATGTAAGCGCAAAAAAAATGTGTTTATTTACGACATCAAATTAGAAAACTCTAAAATTGTCAGTGTACTTCTACTAAATTATGCATATATTATACATATAAACCTTCCTCTTGAATTACTATTTAAAAAACCGCATCAAAATCCGTCGCGTAGTTTTAAAGATCTAAGTATAGGTACATAGGGACGGACAGACAGCAGGAAGCGTCTTTGTTTTATACTATGTAGTGATAAGATACCTCTCCATAAATAACATGCCTAATAAGTGTACTTATACACGTTTTATTAGGTTAAGGTTAATAAATACATACATATTGGCAAGTAATAATAATACACAGGGAAATAAATTCACATTCTTAACAAAACCCGTGGCTATACCATGGAATAGGTAGGTACCTTCGTATTTTCCTGTGTTCTCTTAAGGACGCATTGCAAAAAAATACACTAAACAGTGGCTATATGAAGTGGAAGAGCTACATATTTAACAGATTATATTGACGTGCACCTATGGCCTTTGAACAATAAGGCCGTAGGTACCAGGATCATATTTAAAAGTTTAAAACTAGTACTTTTGACTGCCTACTGGGTAGTCTAAGTACCTACATAGTTAAAACTTTTAAGGACATATTAATTGAATTTAGGTAATAAATGGTTAATGAATTAACAAAATTAACACCCCATATCCTGAATGAGGCGCTTAGTTAATCTGTATTTTTTTTCCTGACCTATATCTATATCCATCAGCCATTACGCTCATGAACGTGTGGGTAAATAAACGGGTGTCATTAGATTAGGAGGTGTGGTCATGTCGTGGATAGTATAAGTAGTATAAGAACCGTTGCGTACAACAAATTAGTACAGTACATAGGTACCTTTTAAAAATGAAGTGCGAGTTTAGCTCTACTCTTATTTGAATGAGTTAGGTGTGACGTGAGACAGTGGACATTTGTTCACTTCGACCTACACCTCAGGTACCTACCTATGCGCCGCGATGACAAAAAGTTCTAGCGGCGTTCGCGGTAAGGGTATAAAAATAATGAAAAAAAAGTAGGAATGTCCAAATGTGACTATTCTATTCCTATGGCATTATAAACTTCCATCAGTGCCTTCTTAAATGATAAATATTAATTACCTATATATATATATGTTATTTTACGTCACTCTGGGCGGTAAGTGAGATATTACGCCCACGGGCGGAGCCGCAAATCTCACTACACACCCAGGAGAAAACGTAAAATTGTGTACGCACCACGGGCGGTAATAAAGAAGGCCTCAGATCGCTTGTCTATGGCCCTCACCTTCGGTTCGGGCCACAAATATCCGCAATCTGAGCCGTTCTTTATTTTACCGCCCTAGGTGGGTAATGTACTATTTTACGTTCGGCTGACATGGTATAAAGTGGGCCTAGAAATAATATAGTAGGTACTTACATATTAAATTGCCTATATAAAGGAAAAAACTTTTTTCCACTGATTAAGTAAACTACCTATAGTGTTATAAAACGAACAAAGTCGGTTACTTATTAAGCTACAAACTAAATTGGTAATTAGTTTCCTACTAGCTTTAATAGTGCCTATATTAAAGGTCATTGACTGACACACAGCATGAAAGTATGTTACCCTACTTTAGTATGTGTATTGTTTCCAAAGTGGGTAAATGACCGACGTCAGCAATGTCTTGAAAAATGTACCTATCTGTAATATAGGTACTTAGACGCGTTCGCATAACTGGAGTTTCGAAAGGTTTGTTAACTGTTGATAAGAAGCAAGTAAACTTAATTAACGGTCGTTAAATGTAGGTTGAACAAGTTACACTACAAAAATATAACATAATATACCTTCAGTTCTGTAAGAACTGTAAGAATTCAATCTAGATACACGTTCGATATCGTATCAGTCAAACAAATGTCAAAATGACGACATTACCTATGTTGATGGTAATAGTCGGTCAGCGCGACATGCAGCGATATTAATACGATATGTAAAAACTTATTTTCTGACACAAACACTTACCCCTCCGTACGAGTCTCGAATTGGCTGCCGGCTGGCAATAGGTTATGACTGAAGCACTGTGCCACGTGCTTTAAAAATAGAATGCGACACGTCCGTCCGACGCACGAGTGAAAATCGTAATGAACGCAGCGAGCGAGCGTTCGTACAGAGCGGCACGACTCGCCGGCGGTGGCGCTTGGCCGAATACAAAACGCCACAGGAGCCGCGGGCCGCGCCTGCTGCGAGCGGCCGCTCGCGAGCCAGCAACTGTCTCGGAATGTTGCATCATGCCGGCATAGTATTCCCGCATCCCACATGACTCGCGCCTCTCGCCCTTGAGGCTATACCATGCCCACCTCACCATCAAACTGAAAGCATTCATCAAGTTTAGTACAAAGCTTAAGAGTCGTAATTTATTTTAGGGTATGATTTATCAGATCAGACTATGACTTACCCAATTAACATACTCCGTAATCGAACTGGCAAAAGGGGCAGTCGAAGTACGTTAGAAACGTAATAAATTAAAGACACCATTTAAATTTGAATGGGTAGGTAGGTAAAAAAAAAAACAACATGATCCATCTACAACTTCTAGGTAGGTATTAAAATTACATTCATATACCTAATGTAAATTTTTATCTTTAGGTACTTAATTTGCTATCTACACATTAAAAAAAACTTAGTACTTACCTAATTTTTATATTCATAGATGATCTAAAAAAAGAGATGCCTGTAAAATAGTCTCCTGTCCTGTAGAATAGTTTAGTCAACAACTAATTATTTTTTACCTATCTAGAGTAAAATATTAGTTATAACCGCATTAAAATGCAGCTCATATTTGGACGAGTTTAGTGAAAGGTAGTTGTAGATTTAAATAAATAATACCCATGTTATCCTAAACATACAGTTACCTACCGGGGAACGGGACGTCTCTTGACGGCGCGGTCTGTTGCTTACCTATAATTAGGATGTATCACTAAGATGAGTACTTTTATGCTCAGGAGTTCGATTTTTGAATCTCACCGGTGCCTTTTTTTGTATGCAGCCGATGACTATTTAGTACGAAATAAGTCACCCGGTGCGATTCAAAAATCGAACTCCAGGTTGTACAGTTTACTATCATATCACATGAGATCATACACTCACTCTTCAATTGTAATTTGAATCGGTTTCTTAAGTCGCTTGCTCTTTAAAAAAACTATCTTGTATCTTGGCTCAGTAGTAATATATTGAACGTTTTACAAAAAGTCATAATTAACCTGTTAAACATTTATTGTCTTTAAATGACGACCTATTGTTTACGCTATTGGAAGATGTTACGATACATATACTGTGTTAATGTACCTACGTGTAATAAATGGTTAAACAATAAAAGTCAAACAATTTACATATACAATGGAATTTTCGTAAGTAAAGGAAAATAGTTTTTGCAAATAGGTACAGTCGCTATCAGCCTGTCAAACATATCGGAGCGGCCAGGGTACTCAACATATCTGATTATGCACTTTATCGCCTTGACAATAGAGGCGTTGTTTATAAAATTGTGACCACCTTCGTCGCTCCGATATAGCTGATGGCGACTGTAAAGTAAAGTTGTAAAGGTTGCACGGTAATTTGTGATAATGATAAATATGTTTTCTGAAAATGTTTACGTCCTCTTTTTATTACTTAGTACTCACCGTACCTATTTCATATGTGGGCGTTTTGACAAAACGTTGTTGGTTTTCGTGTTTTTGAAATTTTAGTCCAATCCAATCCAAGTATTATGATTATGTGTCCGTCCTCATCCTTCATTTGTTTAATCCAAGTAAGTAAGGTAGGTACCTAAGATTTATATTATGCGTACATCAGTTCTGTAATATATTCAGGCCAATTACTTCACGCAATAGGTACAAGTGGGTACGTCAGTTAAGCAGTCAATGCGGATTAATAACGGTCTTATATTATAAATGGTAATGGGGTCGCCCATTCTATTACGGTTGTAAGTAACTTTTAATACTTCAGACGATTTTTTAAATAAGTATATCCTGCTAATACTATTTTATTCCTAATTTAATTTCCTTTTGGAACGACCCATAATTCCCACAAACTGCATTTATATTCATGGGGAAAAGAAGGAATTCGTGTGAAAAGAGGCGGAATATTTGCCCAAATCAGAGGGACAATAAGAATATTATACCAATATCAGCTACTACTTACATAAGGAAACTATTTTTTCTGTCACCAAAATTTTGATTTGCCACTAATTTGTATCCCGTAATTATAATATCTGCCTCCATACACTACAATAACAAATATATCTGTGGTCATATTAAATAAAACACGGGTTACTCACGTCTTTTAAGTAGAATATTGCTCGACATGTTTCGCTCCATAACGAGGAGCTTATTTATGAGCCATTCGCGTTGGCTAACCGTCGCAGACTGTCACGGAAGTTTTGTTTTGTGTTTAAAATATCTGTGGTCATTTTAATCGAAATGATCTTTAACTTTGTAATACCGAATTAATGGGTATTTAAACGAACCTTTGATCGCCAGATTCGTATTGCCAGAATGGTAAATCAGTACTTACCCAAAAAAAGTTACAACATAACTCATAACATTGGTGCAACGACGAGAGAAGCGAGGAGGAGTGTGTTAGTTGGACTTAGAAGTAACGGATCCGATCAATTTTATAGGGTTCCGTACCCAAAAGGTAAAAACGGGACCTTATTACTAAGACTCCGCTGTCCGTCTGTCACCAGGCTGTAAGTGCTGTAACTCATGAACCGTCATAGATAGACAGTTGACATTTTCACAGATGATGTATTTCAATTGCCATTGTAACTATAAATAAAATAAAAAAAACGGTACATATTGAATACCAGAGACTATAAATGATATAAGCCATACCGCCATATTTTAAGAACTTTTTGAGGCCCAAGTCTGAAGCGCCATCTAGACTAGAGCAACCTAAAGATACAAAAATAGCAGGAGAAAATGAAATTGCGCTGCAGCGCCATCTCGTATATAAATGATATAATAAAGAGTTAAAAAGGTGTCTAAAACTATCATAGTATCTTAATACTCGAAACATTAATATCGCGATCAATTTGATGATCAGTTGCGCGTGTTTCACGACTGGTATACATACCAGTACGTAATTATCCTCAGATGCCCGGTATCGTACGTAGGTAGTTAGCGTACTGTTTCAGCGCGGTGGGCGCGGGCGGCATCAGCATGACGCGGGGTCGACGGCGATTACGCCAGCCGGCGGAGCACCGTGCGGCGCTTGGTGACGTCATGTCGACTACAGAACCTTTTGTTAGCTTTTGTAAGCTACATTACATATTTATCTAGTACTTGGTCTATGTATTTTAAAATGACTAAGCATGATTTATAAAAATGTGTAGTTACATAAGAAAGTACCCGAAAAATGTTATATATCGACCGACCTGTGGGAGTGCTACCGTTTACCAAAAGGTAGGGAAACAACAACACAACACCCTTCATTATTATGACTCACCTGCGACAGGCTGGCGCCCTATCCGCCTACCTATTCCTCACAGTAAAAATATGCATTACTTATCATAAATAACGTCAGTTCAGAGTTTTTTTTAAGTCTTTATTTTCAACGTAGGGTATATTACGTACGCACAAGTACAATTACAACAAAAATCGACCAAGTGCGTGTCGGACCACGCATAATGGAGGGTTCCGTAGCTACTGGCGAAAATATAACTATTGCAAAGTCGGATCTGCATAATATTTACGTAGTTTTTTAGAGATAACTCAAAAACGCCTTAACCGATAATGTTCATCATATTGATATTTGGCGAAAAAAAAATTGACAATAAATTACATGTATGAAGTGCCTCCCTAAAAATATATTTGTTGCAATTCCTATATTTTTTTCTATAAAACTAAATAGCGGCACACAAAATACAACTAATATATAAATTTCATAAAGATAAGTCTTATAGTTTCTGAGTAAAATAGCTGTGGCATATGGACAGATGGATATGACGAAACTATAAGGGTTCCGATATTGCCATTTCGGCTGCGGAACCCTAAAAAGAATCTTAATTTGATATAGTATTTATATCGGTAGGTACGGTAGGTACTAATACGGATTTGCGGCACCCGTCAGTTACGGGCCACACAACTTTTTTGAAAGTTTGAGTCCACGTAAGTTCACATTATTACGACGGCCTTCAGCTTCCGTTCCGTCATTGCACTACTTTTAGTTCCCCCGCCATGGTTATTACACATACCCAAGTAGCTCCAGGCTATAAATACAATCATAAAGCGGTATTAGACATTGCAACCTGCAGGGCCCAATCTGTCAGGTTGGAAGGTGTAATTAAAGGTAGGGCCCATAGGGAGCTGAAGGAGGGGAAGGGAGAGGCAGGGTACACGACACATTGGGCCGGCCCTGCAGGTTGCAATGTTCAATAGCCGTTTTATGGCTCCTCTACATGATGGCCCATCATAGGGACGCAGCTATGCGTTAGAGGGAGCTAACGATATTGCGGTCTCGTTCCGTCGTATAGCTGCGTCCCTATGATGGCCCATCATGTAGAGCCAGCCTTACAGTTGACCGGTGTTGGTGGTGCACTGTTTGCCGATTTAGGCGCAGCATGGCATACATTTGAGCGGCATGCAGCTATCATAGACAAAAATGCGGAAAAACCCTATTTCCGGCTAAGTTTTGTGTATTATTATACAAAATTCCTGCCATCACAGACTCCGCTTCTACGATAGCTGAATTTGAATTTCACTGAAATGTGTTTTGCGCCTAAATATCTAATAGGTATTCAATTCTTCTAAATAATTTATTCAGAATACCTAGCCTCGAACTCTCGAGGTTTATATTATACCTATATTATTCTACGTGAGATATATCACGAAACGAGTATCACGAAATTAGTAACGGTTGTATAAAGTTAGATTTTTAGCCCATACAAAACAATCCGTAGTGCTTTTATTAGTCCTTACAATTAGTTCCTGACTTTAGTGAAATTTGACTTAGTTTGACTATACTATATTACTTTACTATTTAAGTGTATCATGATCATGACTAGCAAAAACTAAATAATTAAAATTACTGCAAAAACGTATCGATGGAAACGACGAACGTAATCTAAGAACGTTAAGAACGAAGTATGTTTCCGATTACAAAGTAATTCGCATTTATTTATTATACTACATATTATATTAATATAACGTTACAGATGTACTAAATACGAAAATTAAAAAGTGATAAGTCATCGAAACTGCAACCGGGTTGCGTGACCAGAGTCCAGACACGTGATGATTGCTCCGAAGAGATCGGCATTTGAAACAAGGAGTCATTAGCTGATGTAATAATCACGTCTGTGACGTTTCTAAGTAGTACGGAGTTTATTGCACTACTTGGACATACTTGGCGACCGTATCTATTTCACATAGGTAAGTTGACAAAATGGTATTAGATGGAACCTGTATGTTTTCTTTTTCTCAGTTGACCCACCAGTGAGAATAGTACAGACATCGTGTTCTAGGCTTCCGTCAAATAGCCCAACTTTGCCCCCATACTAAACTTTGCCCAAAATGAAAATTTTAAAGAATCTTTGCTAAACGACTTTCGGTACCAAGGGATCAGGATCGGTTTGGTTACAATTCTAAAGGTTTCCTCTTTTATCCGGGCCCCAATATCCAGATTCCACTGTATTTCCTACTTTTAAAGTTAGCTGATCACCGCCCTATGCTCGCGATTTTTAAGAGTTCGGTAACGATATGAAAACGAAAACGGCTAATAATGAAATTACTCACATGAAGCGTATTTGATAAGATAGTTTGAAATCTTGTTATTGCAAAAAAGTACTTTTGGTCTATATATATACAGTCAAACCTGGGTAAGCGAGACTTCAAGGGACCAGAGAACATTTCTCTTTTATCCAGGTTTTTCTCTAATCCGAGTTTCTCGCTTATAGAGGTAAATGGCCAGAGTTTTCTCGCTTAAACAGTTTTAAATATGTATAAAAAATAAGTTGCAATAATAGGTACGCATGTAGATATTATTATTTTTACGTGTTTTTAAAGTGGTGCATTCCACTCAAACAACAGTTTGTTATGAAATCAAATACAAACTACACGCACTATGTAGATATTTTATTACTCAGATTATACGCATTCATGGCTGAGAACAATTGACTATCTATATACTAATTTGAAAATCTGTTAATTTTATTTGCTTTCGTGTTATCGTCTAGTTTACACTTTTCTAATTCATACATTTTATGAAGGATATTGCTATTTATATATGTCAAATACCTGTAAAAACTGGGGAAGTATTTCCAAGATATATTTATCAAGCCAGTGGCTTAGTTCTATGCATCGCAATCGGTAAATATTTAAGAACTGAGCAATTTTAGTAGAAAACAAAAAAGATTGGCCCCCGACGCACATTTGGCTTTTTCAATACAATGTAGATCTTTCACAATAACCTAAGATACAGACTCGGTTTTTCATTTGTTAGACGCAACACGTATGCGTTAATTCCACGAAATTTAGAAAGCACAAAAAATTACTCGCAGGACTCTCGCTAACACAGGTCAAGAGGGAGACACTCACTGCTGTTGTTGTTTGTAGGTACGAACAGGAGAATGGACTCTCCCTCAAACAGGTTTTTATCTCTCGCTCATAGAGGTAATCGAGGACAAAAACGACGGGACCTGACAAAAATTACTCTCCCTGATAGAGGTTTCTCGCTTACCCAGTTTTCTCTTATCCAGGTTTGACTGTATATTAATATTCAATACCCTAAAACTCAATTCTTACAGAGCTTGTTTAGTGGGGACGTTGATTCGTGCAATCTTGTCGTTTGATATTTAATTATTATTTGGTATAGTCCCTAAAACGTTTTATATTATCTCAATAAAACATGAAGTGAAGTTTATTTCTGTATTTGTATTATTGTAAAATACATTAAGATCTTCCAAAAAAACAATTTGTTACATTATTCCCGAGACGACTCATTTTGCAACGTATTAATATATTTTACGTACTAGTATAACTTAATTTTAATCAATAAAAACTTTACTCTTTTCACATCTCCAAGCAAAAATCGCGAAGCAGGTGTTAGATTAGTATAGGATGAATTATTTATAAATGAAACATAAAAAAAATATCGTTATATTTACTCCATTCAAAAAGAAACAAAATTTTATAATTATAGAAGTTATGTTAGTTACTACAACTAGCATCAAAAAGTTGAGCGAAATCGAAAACAAAGTTTACCGGACTCTTAATTTGTTATCAATCGTATCGGGTTTACAGTACTGGGTTCGTTTGATGCTTGCGTTATTCTTGCGCAGGATCGTGAAGATCAAGTGCAAATATCTTATTCTTATTCTTTATAGGACACTTTTATATCTCACTGTTTTCAATTTCTCACCTTTTCCCCCGTTCCCCATATTATCCCGTTCATATTACTCCGTTCTCCCTAAGAAACTATGTAACTCCTTATAAACGAAGTTCCAGTATTTAACCAGTGTCCTGTTTAATATCCTAAATGTAAATGGCCTTATTAGTATCAATAGAACAGTAACGTACTCGCGAGTCAAGGTAAGAGCCCTCAAGTAAATTGCAGCTTTCGTATCTGGGGCGAAGATATAAATAATATGTGGAAATACTACTTGGAAAGACGCCAAGTAATGTCATCGTACGAGATTTTGTGTCGGTGTTAGAATTACTTGACAGGAAGAAGGAAGCTAAGAGGATGACTACTTCAAAATTATCTTGTCATATACCCTTGATATCTGAACATTAAGGTCGTGGTAACATCATTTTGTACACCGCGCCCGTTTGGCTACTTCTGCTGCTGACCGTATCCGTAGTAATATTACAAAATACAAATGCAAAAGTAGCTCATTGAAACATCAGAAAAATTATCACTTAATGAAATTCGCATTATTGTTAATTATCGTATAAAATAAATGAAGATTTTAGTAATATTGTGTTGGATTGTTTTCTTAATTATATAAACATAATTTTCTTAATTCGAGACCCTTGGCCCGTGGGGTCCCAGCGCACATGCTCTCTTCAGAGATCTTTCTTAGCCCGGGCGCACACAGAAGGCGGTCACCGGAGTTCTGCGTACGCGTTCCATTGGACTTATATGGAACGCGAACGCAGAACTCCGGTGACCGCCTTCTGTGTGCGCCCGGGCTTAAGGCGATTATCACACTGGCGACGGATCCGCATGCGGCGCCGGTGCGCGAGCGAGATAGCGCTAGACACATGCAGAGCGCTATCTCGCTCGCACACCGGCGCCGCATGCGGATCCGCAGCAGTGTGATAACCGCCTAAGAGGTTAGTGGATGCCACTGCATGGTGACCGTAGAGCTGGCAGCTTCCTTGCCCAACGTATTGGTATTACCATACAAAGGGGAAATGCTGCCAGTATCTACGGCACCATGCCCCGGGGGGATTTTTTAGTTTAGTTTGTTTTGATTTAAGATAGCTTTTAATTTATATTTAAGTTTTTGTTTAATATTGTACCTAGTTATAAGTGTTATAACATAACGCTTATACATATTTACCAAATAAATACAAACTATTTTCACATTATAGACATATACTCGGTATTGATAACAAATGAATAAATCGCGCGCATGTGGTAGTGATCAGCTAGCTTTAAAAGTAGGTAATACAGTGAAGTTTGGATAATAGGGAAAAAAATGGTTTCGTAGAATTTGTACTACGACCTACCTTCATGAAAAACCTGGTTAATTGACTCAAAATTACGGGTAGCTTGAGATTTGTATTATCCAGGTTACATTGTAATTATTATGACGTAAAACAAAAGAAGCTGTGTTTGCAACCGGAATTAACGCTAAGATGAGCGAGAATTATAAGACAAACAAAACAACGAAAATATATAAATAGCAATGTCTTTATTGCACCTGAGTTAAATATTTACGAATTATTTTTGTCGGGCACTTGCATATTCCAGTTGATTGCGAATGTTGTGAGGTGACAGGTCACATGCAGCACGGCAGCCGCCTCTTCTTGCGGCACCGACGGCACTGCTTGCAGGGCATGCAGCAGGCAGGCTCCGGCGGGTTCCACGCGCACTGGATGTCCTTGCACACGTGCGTCGGCGGCTTAGGGCGAGCTGGTGCGCGCGGCGTCACCAGTTCCACCTTTTCATCAAAAGTCTTTTTTTATACTTTGACACCACAACAGAAAATTAACATTGGGTTCTCGGCTTGGCGGTATTAAATAGTTGGGAGGTAGACCTGAGTATCAAATCATCGGTCTGTGGCATACCGACATCCATATCTTGGGATTAATAAAAATTCACCTATGGATTCCATAGGTGAATTTTTATTAATCCCAAGATTTTATGATAGAAATATGAGAATTATTCATATTTTTAATGTTTCTAGTCAATTTTAATGTAGGTCGTTGTAGAGTTTAAGACCAGAAATTGTAAGCCATTTATAAAAGTATGTAATAATAATGCGACGATGTTCTTCCTCGACAAATTCGTCGGCATTAAAGTAAAACTCTACTCCGTGCGTAATAGTGCCCTAAGGAGATTTTACGAAATAAATAGATTTTAGATAATAGATAGATACTAGTATTGAATTTATGTCTGCCTCTTGGCCACGTAAAACCAAACTATAATGTTGCAAGTTACACGCGGTGGAGGGCGACCGGGAATGTAAAAGCAGAGTAAAACTTACCTCGATGTTCCCAGTTCGGTTGGGCTCGTCAGTCTGCTTGCCGATCTTCAGCACGAACACGTCCTTGTTCGGGTGCAGCACCTTGTGAGCCTTGACGCCCTTGGGCGCGTCCTTGGGCGTCACGTTGCAGGTGCTGCACAGAGAATCGTGCGTCTCCTTCTTGCTGTACAATAGCTCGGAGTTGTTGGCGTTGCGGTTCGTGGTGGCCTCACAGATGTCGTCGGGAATCTGGTCGTAATTTGATGTTATACTATATTCCCTTCGTTTGTACATGTATTCATATAAATATACCGGGTGTACAATCCAAATGGGTCAGTATGGAGAAGTCGGAAACTATGAGAGATAGCGAGATCTGTTCTTAGGAACCATGACGTCGATTTTAGATTTAATAATAATTACATTCAAACTTTTTTATTAACTCTCATACATAACCGGGAATCGAACCTGGTCAAAATCAATGTGTATAAATTCTGCAAGTCAAATGGCTACCATTTTGAACATTTACTGAAATAAAATAATTATCTTATAGGTGGGTTTTTTTTTCAATTATTTAAACAAGATTCCATTAGTGTTGTGCTTCATGCGACTTGCAGAATTTATACACATTGATTTTGACCAGGTCCGATTCCCGGTTATGTATGAGAGTTGATAAAAAAGTTTGAATGTAATTATTATTAAATCTAAAATCGACGTCATGGTTCCTAAGAACAGATCTCGCTGTCTCTCATAGTTTCCGACTTCTCCATACTGACCCATTTGGATTGTACACCCGGTATATGTATTTAAGTATAACTTTTTAAATTAAGGTTTAATTCTAAATTACTAGTTTCATGATGGCACTAGTTTTCTACTACCCAGAGGATAACTGGTAGAAATCGCTAAATAGCGATTAAAACAAAGGCTTACCAATTGGTAGGTTACAACTAAGTAAGTAAACGACTGTAGCGGCAATGCGTAAGCGCACAGCAACAAAGTTTCAGATTCCATATATCGACTACATTTACAGGATGGCACATATACAAGGTGTAACAATTATGCCCTTAAACGGATCACCAGTATTTTTTCTTACACCCTGTATGGGAAAGGTGATCTAAAGTACAGATTCAACCAGGCAGTCACAAAGTAGTGTCCGACCGAAACATGTTTTTTTGCCGAAACCGAAACCGAAACCGAAGGTTCGGCTCTAGGTGCAGTTTCGGCCGAAACCGAAACCGAAACTTTTATAGACATGTTAAAATCGTTGAGTTAAATGTCAATAAGCCGTTGTAACTTGTATAGGATAGGTGGTATAAAGAAGAACAAGGTTAGTAAGTTTTTATTAATCATCCTAGTAGCGTCTGTGCTGGCGTTTTCTCACGAACTCCACGGAGCCTGGGGTCCACTTGGCAACCTAATCCCATGATTTTTTCTAGTTTGTAAACAACTCCAAGTTATATCAGTGTAAGGCGTATTTTGATCCTTAAATTCGTTTTGGTTTGTAGAATTTTACATCGCTCTCGTTTGTTATGTAGCCGAGTTACGCATTGTGCGGTTAGATTTTTCAGCTTTTTTTTTCGCGAAATAAATGCAGAGCACGAAATATTTTCTATTAAAGGTTTCATATGAATTAAACATAATGATGTAACTTTTTAACAACTTTAACGTAAAATTTTTCCCCCCTTATTGAAAGTATAATTGTCACAAGTCGACCGTGTTTCCGTTTTCGTACATAGATGTGTACGAAAACATGGGAAACACAAACAGACAGATGTCTGACATCAGTTTTTTTTCTTTGGTATTTTTTTAGGATTTGGATCTGATTTTTGATTAAATAAATAAATAAATCTACTGCGTTAAAATTAGCAATAAAATAACCCACACGATTTTAAACTTCACTGATGTATTTACAGAGTAAAATTACGATCAGTAAACAAAATAAAAATATGACAGTTTTGTTCGATACTTGGAGTTAAAGGTTTATAGTATCTATCTCTATGATTTAAATAATACGTATTGTTTAAAAAAAAGTACTGAGGAATATATGAGTCGGAAAAACAAACATTAATTTGTGCTTTATTAAAATTGGTATGTTTTCTTTAAAATGATGAATACGATTTTGTAAATTTGTGTGTTATTCATTAGTTATACTGCAGTTAGTTATACAGCAAAGTTTCATCGACTGAGACATCAATGCTGTTAACAAGTCTCTATAAAATAATTCGCCAACATTGCATGGATTATTTTAGTTTTACAATCAGTATTCAAAATAAATCATCTAGTGTTTTTACTTGATTTCTTCGTGTATCATTTTCAGCGTAGGCCGACACAGTTCCTTGGGCAGTCCCTTGCATGAACTCAAGAGTTTACTGTTTGATAAAATTAATATATAAATGATATTATCGTATTACAATTTATGAAATAATCTTCCAAATCACATGTACACTTTTTTGATATTTATTTATTATAATTTTAGACCTTAAAAACGTTACTGAGACAGAACTTGTGGACCGATTAAGTACAATGTTGTAAGTTTCGGCGTGGCCGAAAGTTTCGGCCGTTTTTTGGCCGAAACCGAAACTTAGGCCGAAACACGATTTTTTGGCCGAAACTGGCCGAAACCGAAACCGAAACTTCGGTCGGACACTATCACAAAGTTAGTATTGGTATATTACGTTTGTACAGTCGACGACAAAGATATCTTTACACTTTTGGACCTTATTACAAAGGAGTAAAGTGCTAATGTGTAAACATATCTTTGCCGTCGACTGTACTCGTTATTACTGATTTTCACAGTATTTCATTACAGATATTAGATATTTGCGAGGGCGATGCAGGTCCAATCAAACACGACGAAGCGCCAGGGGAACACGCACAGCTGTCGCGGAGGCATTTGTGACAGTGACTTATTTATTGCAGGGTACCTAGAAGATGTGGGGTGCCCGGCCTTAGAATTGTCCCCCATCATATCGTCCCGTGGTTGCAGTAGGAGTCTGCTAAGGGAGTATACCGGGAGATGGGCAGCAGCATCTTCCGAAAGCCTAAACAACAATAAACAAAAAAAACTGCGCGCGCGAACCTGCCTGCCAAGCGTGGCGCGTATGGCAAACCCCCCCTTAAAGGGGAGGCCTATGTACAGCAGTGGACGTGTTATGGCTGAAATGATGATGATGACCTAGAAGACTATTTAGAACACACGGTCACGAACTCCTGTCGTCGTATGTGCACTATGGGATGGGCACTCAGCTCGAAGACTATTTACAGTTGGCCAACCTGGAAGAATAGCTGGTTCTCGTCGCCTGCGCCCGCGGCGCCCATGCCGCAGGTCTCCGAGCACACGGACTCGTCGTCGTCGCACGTGCACAACTGCTGCAGTTTAAGTTGCGACGGCGTCAGCTTCTGAGGCTTGAACGTGCTCTTCGGGATTCTGATTTTCACCTAGCACGAGGCCAATCATTAAATTTTAACGCTTTGAAAATACTTATTTTACATAGATATGTGTATATGGATAGGAAATAAGGCGATTATCATGCACACACTGGCGCCGCAACCGCATGCGGCGACGGTGTGTAAGCTTGACAGCGCTATGCACATGCAGAGCGCTGTCTCGCTCGCGCACAGGTGCCGTATGCGGGAACCACAGAGTGTGAAAGGCGCCTAAATTATGACATGCCCATCGCATTGAACTGTGTGATTACAGTGAGTGTGGCTGTGCTGTGAATATTTTTTTTTACATTACTGGTTTAACTAATATGCTTTATGAATATTTTTATACATATAATGAGGCACAAAGGGCATTTTTTATATTTTTTGTATGATTAAACACCTAATAAACTTAATAAAATTTAGGATTTCAAAAAAGTATTTTTTTATCGTAAATTAATTTTTATATAATTATGTAAAAAAATATCAAAAATTATTCAAGCATCCTTTTTAGGGTTTCGTAGTCAACTAGGAACCCTTATAGTTTCGTTATAAAATGTGAAGTTATGTTGCAATAATAAAAAGCGATAGCCTGGTGGTGAAAAATAAAACTTGCATAATCTTTTCTTTGTGTCAAACAAATAAATGTATTATACCTAGCGCAATGCTAACAATTGTTAGAAAATATTTTTCATTATTATTACTTAACGTACTCTAACAGGTTATAAAATCAAATCGGACATGTGAGCAACTTCATTTTTATAGGTTAAAAGGCGGTTACGTACTCCACTATAGTTCCAGTACCTACCTGCGAGGCAACCGGATGGCCCGAGGTAAGTAATCCTTAAGTACGCGTTGTGCAACCACCCTGTGCAAACCGAACTCACCACCGTGGGACTTGGTTTTTTATCCATCCAGCCTTTTGTTTTAGGGGGACATTAATTGAAACAACTATGTGGATTATGGAAAAAAACGTTGTAATAAGTGTAGTAGTTATAATAGATTTTGGGGGGGGGGGGGACCAAGTCTCGTGTATACCCCCCGGGATACGTCCCTGCCCCAGTTCTTTGTTTTACTGAGCTGCTCCACGCGTGCTACGGATGTGTTTTTATTTGCATTCTGTGTATAAGAAAAGTGAAAACTTACTTCGTTTCCGTTAAATATGGCCCCAATTTCTTCATAAGGTTTCTTCTTTTTTTTTTCAATTTTTTTTGGTTGAGGTGGAGTTTGAGCCATATTTACAAAAAAATGTTATTGAAAATTTTGCTTTGTGATAGAATTTTATAGTGAGTTGACAGTCAGATCCAAAAAGGAGTCCCGGTAGCCTGACGGATAAAATTACTTCAGGAGATGTACCTATGGAGGTCGAATACTAATATTTTTCAACACACTTGCTTGTAACGAGGTTCTTATTCCACCTCTTTTAGGCTCATAATCCTAGATATTAAACACGCGTGCATTTCACAATTATTATCGAACTAGTGCAATAATTTAATAATCCGATCAAGTGACGTTTGTACTCTAGTTACTTGGTTTTGCTCGTTTACAGACCGTGAAGTAAATAAGTATTTGAGAATCCGATATTTGTGGTCAACTCGGTCCTGCCCGGTTAGAATAAAAAAAATAAGAATACTCAATTGGAGTTTTATCAAGTTTATGGTATTTTGGCATATCGAATATCATTTAACAATCATGGACTAAGAGCTGACGACGTCATATAAACCTATGACACAATAATGAGAGCAACAAAACCCGTCTGGTTAGATTGCTGTACTATTCTTATTGCTAAATCCGGGCATCCGGCAGCTCTTAATGGGTGGAAGTCAGAGTTACAGACGAGCAAAATTATTTAATCGGAAAATAGTACCAATATAGGTAAAAACTGCCAAAGTTGTCTCGGATAGAGAGGGCTGGGCCTATATTTTCACATAAGAACAAAAAACATTGAATATTATTGCGGAAACAGAAACAGTAGGCGAAAAGCTATCAATTACATTATACGTAGTTTGGTACTATTCCTCCAACAGAAACTTTTGGCAATTATATAATCTAATTATTTATATGATTTCTCACAATATTGCATCAAAACCAGAACTCTAGGTTTTTTCATGAAGTGGTTTGCATTCTTTTACCTCCATCACTTTACAGCTACCAGATGTCCTGATCAATAAATAAGCATATTATAGTTAACTGAAAAGAGGGGTTTCATTGCTTTCATTATTGTGTCATATCATATCTGACGTGGCTAGCTCTTCGTCTATCACAGCGTGATCGTAACTTAACTGATCGCAACAATTGGATCTGCCACTGCCAGTTTAATGGCAAAAATTAAGTGTTACAAATAATCTAAGTATAACTCTTTACTAAAATGGAACAGAAAGTAAAAAAGGATCAGAAAGCTAAATCTAAGGGTGCATCTTGTCCAAGGATTTGCCAGTTAGTGCCTACCAATGTCCCGGGACCCAAGAAAGCGCAAACCGTCCTGCACCCTAGGAAAGACGTGTTTGTTTTAAGGGTAAATATGTTAAATACAGTGATATTAGATCCCTATAAGTTATTTGTGTCAGATATTATTGTATTTTTGTACACTAACGAGTACGGTTCAATCAGTAAGAGTAAAATAGGGAGGTAACTAGGTACCTACAGTTCTAGATGTTACTACCAACTGTAGGTAACCTACTTATATTTTCCTTTACTAAACTAAATATTCCTGATTGATTAACTAAGAAGTTTCTTAGGCCTAGGGTCCCTAGCCACAGCACGTTGTAGAAGCACAGTAAGTGTTTAGTGCTTGCTTACACTGGTTATTTCTATCCGTGGTTCAGTTGGCTCAGTATATATATATATATATAGTGTATAATTGTAGAGGACAGGTCAAATTTTATATTTTTCCTTGAAGGTGGCAAAAGTCGGTATAAATGGAGAAAGACGCTGCAAAATGGAGCTGGAGTTGGTGACACCTAAGGGTCCAGAAGTAAAAGTCCCCGGGCGCATTGATACAAAGGGTTCGCAATGTACGCCGCCGCCGCCCCCTTGCGCCGGTTGCTGTCATAAAATTCAATGCAAATAAATGCTCCCGAAGAAAAATGGGCTGCAATGTGCAGTCACTTTCATAGAAAGCATATATATGTATGTAAAGGTACCTACAGCTGAAATAGATCATTGTTTGGTAAATAATTATTGTAAACGATAAACAAAAAAACGTCTGATTCTAGATTGTTTTAAGATTTATTGCTGCCGAAATTGACTAGAGATGCGTTGTAGTCCATTTATTTTATATGTGCGTTGGGGTAAGATAGAAAGGTATTTTTTAGGGGTAAGACAAAAAATCGTCCATATTCCGGAGCATTACAGACTACTTTTTATCTTACTCCTAAAAAAATACCTTGCTATCTTATCCCAACGCACCTTATATTAATTAGTGTTTAGTGTGAGTTCAAACATTCGCTAAGTACCTACTTGAGTTTAGTAACAAATGTATGAACTCGCACTAACCACTAAGGTGTAAAAGGGGCCCTTAATACCTTCGAAGCCCTCTTTTGAAATTAGTGGTATATATGAATGTAGGTAATATCTGTATTTTGTAATTTAATAAATAAATTTATTTAATAAACCAGTGAAAGCCTATCTTAATTCCTTATATGGTACGAGTTTGTTTCTCTATCAAATACCTCTACTTCATTGATCTTAACCCTTTATAAGGCCCCAGTTATACAGATATGCTACGTGAAAGTTAAATACACTACCATGTTTGTAATGCACTGGGGAACACATCTACGGCAAAAAAAACGAAATTGTGTGGTTTTATGAAACCACGATGCAAGTGAAACTTTACTGTGTTAGCATGGCGCTTAGAAATGGGTGCCCAAAAGAAATAAATATGTCCATAACTACTGTGTTTGCATTTCACATTTCGCTTTTGCATTTGACTTATTTGCATTTATGGCGGTGCATTATTCACAGCACGCCGCACGTAATTATTGTTTAAAAATCAGAGCTGGAATGACTTGCCAAATTAGAAAAAAAAAATTCGTCCCACGGGGTTTGAACCCTCGCCCATTCGATCGTAAGTCTCATGCCATACCACAGTGCCACCGCTGCTGTTACGTTTTGAACGCTTTCTCTCTCGCATTAAAATGTGGCATACACGTCAATATCTCAACTAGTGAGAAATGAATTTAAACACATAGATATACCACCCATAGATCTGACACGGAACTAATAATACCAAGATAGAACGGGATGGTCTTATTACACTTTCAATAGATACGGCAGAGAGGTGCTATTATCGTTGGTCCTTGTCATAGTTTCTATTACCCTCCACGCGTTACTTCTAGCAGTGGAGGGTAACAAACAGATATAATGCGCGATTTCTTCAAGAATTTCTGTGATTGCTACGAGAAAAGCTGTTAGTTTTCCTAGAAAGTTGTGTCGGCTAAGGAAAAGATTGGTAAATTGTTCTGTTTTATGCTGTAGAAGTGATTATGGGCATCTATATATCTATCCCATACGGGGGTACACGTATGCGGGCTCTAGTTAATGCTTGCTTTGAGATTTAAACATTATCTGTCAACAGTAAAATTGCTTTGACAACGTCTGCCATGACCACTTTAGTGGTCGTTGGCGTGGCAGGCACGACAGCACACGACCACTTTTAGTGGCTCTTGGCGTTCATAGGGTTAAGCAATTGATAAGATAAACGTTATGTATGACAGACATAGTGATAAGGACCTTTGAAAGGACTTAGTTTTTGGTTTCCAGTTAGATGTCACTTCTTTTATCAGAGAAACCGTTTACGAACTTATCATTCATTTTCATTTAGGTTTAGGATGGGTTATCTAATTCTAAAAATTAATATGTATTTACACAATTTACTTACCCTTTTTTAACCTTTTCACCTTACCAACATGTTACCCTTACGTACACCTTACCCACATGTTACAAATAAATAGATTATGAATGATAACCCTTTTCACCACTGAATATATTTTACCCATTTAACCTTTTCAGGCTTTCTTCAATTTACTCTTTTACTTTACATTACATTTCGAAAAACTTCTAAGTTCATTAAGCTTTCATTAAGCGTAGTACAGTCAGCGTCAAATATATTGTAACAGCTAGAGTAGCCAAATAGTTCGTCACACCATACAAAATATATGGTGTGACGAACTATTTGATCACTTTGGCTGTTACAATATATTTGACGCTGACTGTACATCACAATTTCATATCCATAAGCCTGACCAGAAATATACGGGTGTAACAAAAATACTGGTGATCCGTTTAAGGGCATAATTGGTATCGTATTGCGACTAAGAAAAAGTAGGAGAAAACATTTTTGGATGCGAAAAAAATTTTTTTTGCTGTAATCCACCAGGACCCCCTAAGGTAAAGCGTAGGTAGGTAGGTTAGGTTCGTTAGGTAGCTTCAGATGCCCGAAGGGCAAGTCGTCCAGATCTAGGAGCCCCGCGGGGCTCCGTCAAGTTAAGTTGTGAAAGGGAATGTAAAAGAAACACTTTGGGGGATCCTGATGAACTCATGAGTTCAGCCGGATCCCCTAGGGGATCTGACTAGGGGATCCTGGTGGACTACATAATTTTTTTGTATGGGATAGGTGGTCCCGGCCGGCCAACACTCCATACAAAACTAAAAAAGTTTTCGCGCGAAAAAAATATTTTTCTTACTTTTTCATAATTAGAATACGATACCAATTATGGCCTTAAAAGGATCACCAGCATTTTTGTCACACCTTGTATGACCATATGGTCAAGAGGGCGCTTTTTTTCTCATGTATGGTGACAGTTCAGTTAAGTATAAACATTTAGTTCCAATGAAATTCCGCAACGTGGCGCATGGTCAGGGTTTAACATTATAAATACTATTACCACCTGAGAGAAGAAATACCTATATATATCCAGTGACGTGTAGCGATATGATCTATAACAATGCGAAAGGTGTGTCCATCTATATGTCTGTTACCTGTTCACGCTTAAACCGCTAAACCAATTTAGATGAAGTTTGGTTTGAAGATAGCTTGAGTCCCGGGGATGGACAGAGGAAAGTTTTTATCTTTATAAAAACTTACTCCGAATGTAAGAAGAAATATCACCTACACTGCTACTCCATCTATTAACGCATTCACTGCCACCGGGCGTGGCTTAGGAACAAACTTGTATGACAGTGAACGCACATGTGCGTTGGGGGCAGTGAATGTGTTAACGAATAGCGTACTAGTACACTAGTAGCTACTAGGTGGAGTAGCAAGTAGCAGTGCAGGTGACATTTCCTTTTATATTTTGGGTATCTTTAGGTGGCTTTCACGCAGATGGCGCGATTGGCTTGAGCTTCAAAAAGTTTTTAGGCTGTGCTGCTCTACTATATAAGTTACACTATGCTATTATTTAAGGATACCACCACAATAACACTGACAATGACAACCTTTCATTAAAATTATTGCCAGTCTAAGAATAAGTTCCAATGAAGTCCGCATTATGGTGCATGGTGATATTATTCTGGTCATGTTTTACCTACCTCTCAGCGAGATCATAGTGAACTTTGAACTAATATTAGTATGGGCGGGAACCGAAAGATCTGCTACATTACGTGATATGGACAGTCGCCATCAAATATATCGGAGCGGCCAAGGTACTCAAAAATATCTGAGCATGCACTTTATCGCCTTGACAATAGAGGCGTTGTTCAGATATTTGTGACCACCTTGGCCGCTCCGATATATCTGATGGCGACTGTACAAAGCCCCATGGGCCTGTTCATTAAAAGTGAAGCCGAGTTCCGAAAAAATAGTAAGAAAAATTGAATTAGCCGAAAGCACAAAAAAGTACCACATCCGGTTAAAAAAATGGATAGAAGGTTTATCTACGGCATTTGATATTTACTAAGATGATACTTGTGGCAACTAGTGTTGTGAATTTAAGTTTCGAGGTGTAAACTACAAGACTCGAGTCGCGACTTCTGAGTTTAGAAGCGTCGAACCTTAAAGCCTCAACTTAATAAGTTCGCGTTGCTGCTTACGAGCACACAGTCCTCGAGTCTTTAGGCCTCAAGCTTTAAAGCCTCCTAAGCTTTGAAGGTTTGAGTCTATAATGTTTGTAGCATTTAAGTCTTAAAAGCTTTTAACAAATTAGATTAATCTATGCTATATTTGATAGTTATACATCAAGGTGTCCTTGAGGAACCTGTGAGATTTTAGAAGTAATAAAACCGGGCAAGTGCGAGTTGGACTCACTCACTGGGGCTGGCGCTCCGTACTTTTTAGTATTTGTTGTCGTAGTGGCAACAGAATTTCAGCTATTAAAATATTACATATAAATTTATTTCGGTTCATGAGATACAGCTTGGTGACGTGACGGACGGACGGACGGAGAGCGAAGTCTTAGTAATAGACTCCCGTTTTTACCCTTTGGGCACAGAACCCTAAAAACTAGGTAGACCGCCACACCGGACACCGCCAAATTAAGGGTTAAAATAAATACACAATAACGCTCGTTGTTTGAGCTCTTAACGCTTGACTCAGGCCTTCGAGGTTCGGGGGCTTGTGCTTTCAATAGGCCCGAGTTTTTAAAGCTTGAGTTCTATATTAAAAGACTTACTATTAAGAGCTCAAAAAACGCTCGAGTCGTTAAGGTTTTCAACCGTTTCTGAGCTCAAACCTTTAACGCTCGAGTGTTCAAAGCTTGAACCTTCGGGCTACTTTGAAAAATTATAGGTTTTTTCAAACGCTCTAGTGACTAAACGGGAAAAGGGACTGAATTTCTTTTCGAATATATATTACTAGACTATATACTCTTGTTTTTGGCACAAGCCGAAACACGAATGCTAAAAGTTGCCTCGATAGAAAAAAATTTCGAAGTTGGGTCCTTTTTCCCCTTATTTTCCTTAGCGTACGTAAACTATAAAAGATTAAACAATATAACTAAGTAAAAAATATGGTATTCTGGTTTATCTAAAAAGTCACAGAAGCAAAATTAGACAAAACTTTATAGATTCGTTTATTTATCAGTTTGGTCAAAAAGTCTGATCCATAAGAGCGCTGCATCTCTTTCTTTCGTGCACGGGAGCCATAAACGTGTCTCTAACGGATGGGCGTGGCTTGTCCGAATCGAGGAACGGCCTTAAGGTTTAAAAGTCTTCAGGACTAGTCTTTTAACAACACTAGTGGCAACAAATAGTAATTTGTATTTAGGTACAGAAAAGCCCAGTGTGCCAATTCCTGCATGGACGGAAGTGCCCGGCAGACTGGTTCAAAAGTGACGTGAATTTGTAGTTCGTTACTTTTAAACTAGTCTGCCGGGCACTTCCGGCCAAGCAGAAACTGGGTTTTTAAGTACCTAAAAATAAATTACTATTTGTTGCCACAAATGTCATCTTTATATCCAATGACGTAGGTAAATCTGGGTAAATTCCATTCATTTTATTACAACAATATAGCACATTTAATCTTCTTTCGTTTGATACCACACACGTGTAGGTGCAGTGCAGTTTGCATGAAATTTGCACTTTTCGCAACAAAGCGAGCAGGCATTTTGATGACGCCATTACTCGGGAGACATTCACCTACGTCCCCGTCTGTTGGCAGTTTTGGGGTCCTAGTGTCGTGCCAAACAACATACTACTAAAAGTTGGTAACCGTATCCAGCTCTTAACTATATATTCCCATAAGGGAGAGCACTATTCCCAAGAGTCGCCCAATAGCATAGTATTATGGAATCTGATACCTAGCCTCACTGACCCATTGGAAAATCCATTATGTAAGGTATATAAGTACCTATATCTACAATATATTTTAGGCAATGGTCATCAACTGGCACGGAAAATTGATAAATAAAACAACAAAGTATTGTGAAATGATTTATATTTATATATTTTATTATTGTTATAATTCAGTCATTGCTAGAATACCTACTTAACGTTATTTATCTAATGGGCTCATGTATATTCCGACCAAAAAGTGTAGAAATTAAAAAGTGGCAACATCGTAGTGTCGTCCCTTTTAAATCAGTTTAAGAAAACGGGACGACACTACGATGTTGCCACTTTTTAATTTCTAAATTTTTTGGTCGGAATATAAATAAGTAGGTATTTCAAGGCGATTTAAGGTCAGAGCTCATTTAGAGCGCCTCTGCACCCGACCCACACCGCCTCACCTCAAGCGGTTAGGTATTCTTTTCTTTGCTATGCGATCACTACCTATATCAACTCTGAGTCCACTCGTTGTCGAGGACCGCTCTGAGAGATGAGGCGGTGTGGGTCGGGTCGGGTGCCGAAGCGCTCTAATGAGCTGTGACCTTTAACGCATCGTATCTATACAAGTCATCTGACAAAATGTTTAGGTATGTTTCTTAATTTCTGGAAAGATCTATGTTTGCAAGTCTTAAAAAGCTTGATTTAATTAGTTAATTTTGTGTAACTATACAAAAAACAAGCCCAAAGCCAATTCGAGGAAGACCGTTATTGAGGCAAGACCCCCTACACACCTGGCTAAGGAACAAAACACACCTGAGCTGAATTTAGTAAATTCATAGACAAAATGCTAAAATTTACACATTTTGTCTATGGATTTGCTGAATTCAGATCAGGTGTGTGGTGTACCTTACTCCGTGCGCCGCCGGTTAGGGAGCTGAAAAAGCGAAGCACTGTCTTAGCGTCTCGTAAGTGGCGTTTTTAGGTATACAAACCAAACATTGAACTAAAGATGATGGACTTCTCTACATTTCTCAAAATCAGTGGGTTTGTGCTAAAATATGATTTCAAAATTAATTGATTAAACTTCTAGCTGTATAAATTATAATTAAATTAATCGATCGGCAATAGTGGAAGCCTTTGTTGGCAGCGGCAGATTAAATTAACTAAGATTTGGATTCTACAGAATATACCTTGTAGATTTAAATCTATACCTACCTTATGGGTCTTTGATTTGCAACGTTAGTTTTAGCTTACTAATACTGCAAGTACTTACTTAAACTTAAGCCGCTATTAATGCGCTTTTGAAGCTAGAACATAGTCTTTGCGTTCTTATAGTTTTGTAAGGTAGCGTATGAAGATGGGGAGTTAGAAGACTATCGAACACGATAGTGATGTATAAGGCGTTCCAAGTGCATTATGCTCACAGTCCTTTCGAATATGCGGCAGATGATGATATCTGCTTGATCAGGACCTGGGTAGAAATCTTTGTAATTTTTGCAAGACCAGAAATATGCAAGTTTCGGGGTGTTCAAGTTCTTTGGGTCTCGCAGAGATAACACGGTTTATCGGTCTTACAAATATTTCAAGACACGCATGGTGGAGACACACAAGGTTTATTGCAACATTTTCCTCGACATGGTTTACGACTAGTTTTGCGAGTTTTATAAGTGGAACCTCTTTTACAGGTTTTGCTAGATTTACAAACTTTACTTTCCCTTTTTTTACTGCAACACTTAGTCGTAATATCAGTTTCTGAAGGGAACCTGGAACTAGGACAGTCTGGACTACTAGGACTGCAGCGTCCACAGACCTTGGAAGGCGTACAAATAGAAGGTTTGCATTTCCTGCAAGGTTTGCCCGGCTTCTTAAGATTACATAGGTTGCATTGGTCACAAGGAATGCAAGGCATGTCAGAAACGATATCCGTAGCAGAAATGCATGTATCAGAAGCGTAGGAAGGAGTGCATGTTTTACTAGGAGAGTCATCTCTTTGTCCATTTTTACAAGTTGAAGAAAATAAAGGCAAACACGGATGAGAAGTAATGCAAGGATAGCACGAAAAACATGCCGGGAAAGGACTGCACGGGCTGCTACAAGGATTGCATGGGTTACAAGGTTTACAAGGCTTACAAGGTTTCAATTTACAAGGCGAAAAAACTATACTAGTTTTTTTTTTTGGACAGGCCAAGTCAGGAACACAGGGTCGGTAAGGGAAACACGGCCTGCAGGGCTTGCAACGTGGAGGTTTGCAACTTTTGCAAGGGTTACAAGCTCGACAGGACCTGCAAGTACTTGGTTTGGGGCAAGGTAGGATAGAAGGGCAGCAAACAATGCAGCTAGGTTTAAAAGGGAAGGGGGGAGAGCAAGGCTCACATGGTCTACAGGGTTTACAACGTTTAGGCTTAGGTCGGCAAGGCTTAGGCCGGCAAGGTCTGCAACAAGGCTTCGCTGGACAGCCGGGGCAAGAGACTCTGCCACATAAGCCACAAGGCCCACAGCGAGTAGTTTTTGGTCCACACGGAAATTTGCATCTTAAAGGTTTTTTGCAACACCTCGGCTTGAATGGGCGGCATACAGGGATTTTACACTTTGACGGCCGACAAGGTCCAGGCAGTGAACATATCAAAGGAAAATTCGAACAACATGAAGCAGATCGACCGGGCGGTGGAGTCCATTCCAAAAATAACTCATTTTTAGCCAGAGGTGCTCCATTCAGTCTGCGGATTACTAATTCAAATACTCCACGCCGGGGATTATTTGTGGTGGTCACTTTTATTGGAACTTTTTGTTGTCCACTGTTAGAATTAAGAACCATGCAATTTACTGGAGTACATGAATCAGCGCGCGGTCCTAATCCCATTGCGATACAGTTTGGCCCTAGACAAGAACCGGGACCATGTATCGAGCACAATGGGGCCGGGGCAATTCTAATGTGCGATATAGTTGCCGACAATGATTCCGGATTACTATCTAGCTCGGTATTTTTTTTCTTATCAGGTTCTTTTATAGATACAGCTTTAGAATAATTTGAGGTTGCTCTTGTACAACTATCATCTCCTTCTTTCTTGTTGGTTTGTGCAGATGTCGATAGTTTTGTGCTTTTCGCTTGTACGCTCTTGCTCTTGCTCAAACTGAATACTTCATCTGGGTCAATTTTAGAGGCTTTGCAACCATTTTTTTTCCTGAAGTAATACATTTCAGCATCATTTCTTCCAAACATTTCCTTTGAATAATCTTTTTTGTAAATGTTATAGTCGGTAATATTTGATATGGGACAAGGATAACTCTCGTAGTCAAGTCTGTCAGCTGAGCTAGGTCTATGTAGAATATTACTGCGACTTTCGGTGGAAACTTGGAAGGACTTGTGTACAGATGCGGTGGCCTGTGTTCCCGATGTGCGATGGCGACTGAACTGGTCAAACAGCGTCATATATACTGTGGTTTGCTTTCTTTCGTAATTTGACCTATATACTGAGTCTGGTATGTAAAAATTATTCTTGCTGTTTTCCTTCAAAAGGTAATAATTAACGCTGTTCCTCTTCGACATGATAGTGCATAGACTGGGACTGGGACAGAGAGTGATTGAGCTTGTTTTTGAGCTGCTACAAAATGAGTCGTGATAGGATATATTTTGTAATTCAAAAACTTGTGTTTTTTTATGTTGGGTGTTGGCAATATAATTATTAACTAAGTCGAGTTGCTCTTGCCAGCTCGGTAGCTCAAGCATCGGCTTTTGTTCTTGTGGTGAAAGACGGCGACGCAGCGTACCCGGTGATGCACCTACGATAAGTGGACTACGCTTTATTTTCGTTGTTACAATAGCCTTGATAAGACCTTTAGTTCTTAGGCGTTTCGTTTCGTTCATCAGGCTGATATAACCTTGAGTAAGTAACTTTTTAAAATAAGTAAATTAGGCATACAAATAAATAATACTCAATTATGACGTATATCGGCACAAGACAGCCGAACGTTACGTCTTAGAAACATCTACGTAAACAAGCTAAAAGTTGAGATACTCGAATCGTGGGAGTCGTAGGTACTCGTACTCGGATAATTCTACCAGCGAGCAGAAGGTCGAGCGTAACGCATGTTACCAATTTTTTTTTCTTCTTCTTAATGGTGCAAATTTAAATGTAATTAAATAGGTATACCTGTTGATAAAAGCAATTCTTGTTTAGAGATAAGTTATCATTAGCGTATGGACATGTGGTGGCAATTTGAGCAGAGAAGAAAATGGAGTCGTCATTATTATCTAGAAACTTTTATGATTAAATGACTAAATTCAAATTTCATATGAAATTACTTATACAATTAAATACCTACTAATTATTAATACAGGTAAAGTAAGACTAGATATGCCATTTTAGCGGCAAAATATGTGCAGTCGACGTCAAAGATATGTTTACACTTTTGCACCTTATTACAAAGAAGTAAGGTGTAAAAGTGAAAACAAATCTTTGACGTCGACTGTACATCAATGTAACGTTGCTTTATAACTGCCAAGGCCTATCAAAATTTATGCGTCCTAACCCTATCGCAAAACAATCATCATATAAGTATGAGTATGGCCTCATTCGATTCAGCGTTTATTACGCTAGAGGAATACATCGAAAATGATACTTCAATCGCTTATTTTAGTAAATGTGTACTTTTAAAAAACCACATTTATTAATTATATTTCTTTCACAATCCTCATCCTCACACTTAATCGATAAACTTCCTAATAGCTTAACTACATAACTACAGCTTAACTACTACTATAACTTTCGGAGCTATTATTTACGAAACTATAAGTTTTGTCTAAAAATTGTTTTAGTAAACCCATATTTATTTTAAAAGACCTAACCAACGACATCCCACACAATAGGGTTGGGTTAAAAAACAGAATTTACCTCCCACTTCATGTGTTCGGGAGGTACCCTAAAAAATAATATTTTTTCAGATTTTGTTTTAGAACTTTGTCGGCGTGTTCAAAACACATACTCATACGAAGTTTAACTATTCTGCAGAGCAGAGTGCAGTTATGACGTCATCTTTTTTTTGTATGGAAACAAAATTTTTTTGTTCTGAAACCTATCGTGTGTGGTATCAAATGAAAGGGCTTTCTGAGCTTATTCCAAAAATATATCACATCATTACATTTCGGTCACATGTTTGAAATAAACATAAAAAACATTTTCAAAACATACCAAGTTTGGGCTCCTCCAGATACGACACCAAGGAACATTTTTTTGTAAAATATATCTCAAATGATACCTAATATCCTCATATCTAACCCCAAGAATGCAATTTTGAAAATAATTACTTTTAGTATTTTTTTCTGATTTTTAATGTTTACAAAGTGTGTCGTATTACTCAATACGAGTACGAGTACCGTAATATCCTCCAACTTTGCCCCCAGGCGAAACTTTGCCCAACATTATGAACAAATTCATTAATTTACGTAATTTTATAGTATTCTGGTGCGGGCAAGTGTTGATGTGAATCTCACAAAATGGGAAAGCATGGTGAGTAAAACCCATACTTATACTTATACCTGTATATAATAAGGCAATGGGGAAAGCCAGTGAAACCTTATTGTAGAGGGTGCTCTTTTAGATTCCATACAATGAGGAAAAGAAACAAAAGATGAATGGTCCTTAACAATGTACGGGAACTATGTACAGTTAAAAGGCTTTTCTTATGCAATTGTTTCCCTATAGCTTTTTGCTTCAGCATTTTCATTTTAGAGTATTGTGACAGTTGCCATTACTCTAGATTGTTTATATCGTAATTCGATTTCAAAAGGATAATGAATGAAGAAGTCTTGTTGTGGGCAATGTTACGTTGTAATGTAACAACTAGTGATGGCCAACTTTGCCCAAGACAAAAAAAAATCTTAGGGCTATCAGCTTTTTGTATTAACCACTCGGCACGAAAAAAGGTGATTATTGTTTTTGAAATATATATATGACGTTTTGGAACTGTTTCTTTATTTTTTTAATGTAATTGTTAATGTGAAACCATAGTATTCAATATATACATAATTTTCTTTGATCTTCCGATTTATTTGTAAACATTACTAAGATAGGTTCGTTATGATTTGTTTCTATTATAAATAATGAAATATAACTCATTTAATTATGTTTTGTTTAATATACATACTAATGCCTGAAAAATAAATGCATGACTAAATTAAAAAAATTAAGTCAAATGAGACAACCCTTGTACTTTGGAATGCTTGTATGCACCTTGTACCGTAAAGATCAAAAACGCGTACCTATCATTGCCCACCTAATTTGTACAAAAGTTTACGTACTTATCGCTGAACTATTTAAAGGGAATGATAGGATTACCCTAGAGACTTGCTGTAATTCTTGTTTCAATACTATAATCGCATTATTTAAGCGCAAATCGACTTGAGCAATGTTGGGTAAAACTCGATATAACTTTACTCACCCTCAAGTTCGCAAAAAATGGGATAAACTTAATTCGCTTTAAGTAAGAAAAATCCTGATATGTGCAACCCGGGTTCCTCGAGCTCACCTATCACGTTATATCAAAAGAACGTGTAAACAGAGTTTCATTATTCCGAGAATTATTAGATCCCACATTCGTAATAATGAAAAATTAAAAAAAAATACTTAGTGTAATTATTTTCAAAATTCCTTTCTTTGAGTTTGAAATGAGGATATCAGGTATCATTTAAGGTATATTTTACAAAAAAATATTCAACCGTATCGTATTTGTAGGAGCCCAAACTTGGTATGTTTTGAAAATTATTTTTATTTTCATTTGAAACAACTTTTGACATAATATAATGATATGATATATTTTTAGAATTGGCTCAAAAAGCCCTTTCATTTGATACCACACACGATAGGTTTCAGAACAAAATTTATTTTTTTTCCATACAAAAAAAAGATGACGTCATAACTGCACTCTGTTTTTTTTTTTACTGCTTCGGGGTTCGGGCCAAATCGATTAATTTGGCCTAAAGATCAATCGTTCCAATTTTCATGCTTTTAACACCATTTGCAGCATGTTTAAGGCGTACCGCTAGGACTATTTGTTATTTTCCCTTCAGCAATATTTTTTTATGTAATCGCCATGTCATGACATATCAGGTGCCTCAACATATTTCCCCTTCTATTTTCAATCGTTTTTAACGGACATCTGTTCTCTCCTACCAAATTCAGCACACTTCGTTCTTCGTTATATTCTCTCTCCGGCTTATTCCTTCCATTCCTTTTATTCTCCTCCATATCCACATTTTAATTGCGCCTAACTCGTCCTTATCACGCTGGGTTAATGACCACACCTCGCTTCCATATAACGCTAAGTATACTTCAGACGTAGGACTTAATAACTCGCTTTCTGATGTTACGTGATATCTTTGCTTTAAATATGTGTTTTTTGGCCATAGCCATAGGTACGTGTGGTGATATCCGTAGTACAGGTAGCAGTAGAAGTAGCTAAGCGGGTGGGGTGTTCAAAATGAGCTTGACACGACTATGTTGATATGAGAATAAGAGCGTGTGTAGATTATTTTGAACACCTCACCCGCGTAGCCACTTTACTAGTTAAAAAAAACAGCACGATTAAACGCCACGACTATAATTCGATATTTGGATAAAACAATCAATAAATCGTTACTATCATTAGTCATTCAATCCTAAATGTACCTAAATAGTCGACTCCATTGCCCTCTCTTCCCAATAATACCACCACCTGTCTGTGTGCTATTTAGTTGTCATCATACATTTGCAATAGAAATAAATTTCAAGTGTTTGAAAACTTATTTTAAATGTATTTGATATTTATTTCTAGTGATTGTAACCAGCATATTCGTTTCACATTTGGTTTGTATCGGTCCAAATCATTGTTCTTGGACAGTGTCAATCAAAAATACGAGTAGGTACCTACTTACTTAGTAATCTAATTTATGTTATCTTATCAGATAATATTTTATTGTTTTGGTACAGCCGAGTTCTAAATAAAATACTCAAGTATCGATGCAATTTATTGATCAAGAAACATCCCTAATGTTCATATTTTTTATAGGGGTCGTGTAGGTAGTTATATTAGTTACACATATTTTAGTTCAATCAATCGCATTGATATTTTATTTAGAATTCGAGTGTAGCTTGATAGGGCAGAACTGGCCAAATGCGAGTTGGACTCACTCACGCCTTGAGGGTCCCATACATCACAATTTTAACAATCACCGAACATTGCTGTAACGAAAATAATATTTGGATTGAGAGACAAATTTAGTAATACCGCTGTCTGCTGTTTCCATTCATAGATTTAGAAATTAGAATAGAACACGATTAGCTTGTAATAGATCAAGAGTAGGCCGTAGGCAACCCTACCTCATCGAGTAGCAGAATTTGGCTTATGTAGGGCGCTGTACGGTGAAAAGTTACCTACCTACCTTACATACGATTTGTAAGTTTCTAGTAAGTAGCAATTTTTTTTGTAATGGTACAATAAATTAAAATTTTGGACTAAAATCATAAAATTTGGCTAGAAAGAAGGTCTTACAGTACAAGTAAAGGAAAATGACTTGTGATGTAAGACCTTCTTCCATGCTAAATACCTATCATGATTCTAGGTCTGTGGGAAGTACTTATTCTAGATAGATTTTGAGTCCCCTGCGAAGTGTTAGAAAATAAGGTTCAAATGCCCGTGCTTTGACTTAGAAACGACAAGGAGTCGGGACCGTTTCGTCTAATAATCTTATTTTGTCACCTTCTTAACTTGTCATATTGTCATACGATCCACTTGGACTAACAGTACTGTTCTAGGAACTGCATGCTGGCGACAACATGACATTGTGGACGATTTAAAAAGGTAAAAAAATGTATTGTAGCCGGAGTGTTCCTCAGCCTTATGCGCGTTCATGCGAAAAAATATGGGTCTTGATAGACAGACAGACGGACCAACAAAGTTAACCTAATAAGGCTTCCGTATTTTGACCTTTTGAGGTACGAAACCCTAAGATTTCGGCCACAAGAGCAAGAGCAGTTTAGTTTATCCCCACGCAGACCTAAGGAATCGATGGGGCGAAATTTGATGATTATATATTTTATAATTATCGATGCTTTTTCCATATACTAGTGATCGCCCCCAGCATTGTATATATTTTTGGGAGTACTGTTCTGTAGTCTGAGTGTAGAATACCGTAGTTACTAACTACTTTGCTCTCACAATAGGTAAACCCGCTGGAAATTAGTGAACGCGCTTGGGTTTTTTATAAACTTGCTAATATGTGTCCAAATCTATGTCAAATGGCGGACAATGGATGCAATATGGTGACGAAAGCATAAGGTGGATAAGACTTTTATAAAATTTCGAGTAATATTTATGTATATAAAAATATTTGCAGTTGAGACTTTATGTGAATTTCCTTCAATATTTACATTTAAAATAATTATGTCAAATGAAACTTGATAAAACGGATCTAATTTAAGATTCTTCTAAAGGCTCAATATTTTGTACAAAATGTCAAGTAAATTTATTTGCTAAACGAAAAAGCGTTATTCATGATTAATAATGGTGAAGTATCACTTTACGAATACGCACCTAGTAAACCATCAAATTAAAATTAATGGACTGATATTCTATATGTAATATAGAAAAAATATATGATTATTTACTTCAAAAATAAAAATAAAATTATGTAAGTGTTTGGCAATTATGTTCTCTTTTTTAAACCAATTGTAGTCATATCCACATTATGTATATCGTTTGACGTTATTTTGACGTAAATTGCATCCGTCGTCCGCCCATTTTGATCTGGTATGTTTTATTTACATACCCCGGCCGGCGAGAGCAAAAATGCGTCTGCTCCTAGTGCTTTAACTGAGCCATTAGTATTTGTTATTTATTTCAACTTGATACCTCCACGCGTTTCTAAGAATAACCCTATAACAATTTTCTATCAATATAAAATTATTATTTACACACACACATTTCACATTATTATTTTTAAGCTTATATACTATTTCAATCAACTGATTACAATTATAATCAATTTATCATACTCACGGGAATGTACGTAATAGATAAGTGACAGTTGTAAATAGATACTTTTCACATACTCGTAACTAATAGACCTCTTTCATATCATATGTGTATTTCGCGATTATAAACAACTACTATTTGACATTGACTCAAATCAATGTTGTTTTTATCGACATCGACCAAAGTGTGTGTCCTCGCACTATTAAGCTGTCAACGCATTTTTGCTCTCGCCGGCCGGGGTATGTTTATTTATCATTGTAATAAATAAACTGTAATCATAATAATTAACAATTAATTTAATACAAAATCGCTGGAATACAAAATTACAAAAATAAAAATCCCTAGTTAATACGATGCCTAGACGGCGTTCATTCGGGTTTTATTTTATGTATCTAGTGGTTGTAACAAATACTAGTAGGTACTAGCAGCACCGACGGGCGGGCATACATTGCGCGCTACGATTGTCGCGGACCGCTACCTTCTTATTAATATAATCCGGAATGGGTGTTACGAACTGGTATTCAAATTTGGACTTTCGTCCCGCTCCTTCCACGGTCTTTCCTATTTTCAGCTTTATCACTCGGTTAGAGAAATCGTAGACAACTCCGGGATAGTCCTGCGCAGTCGGGGACATAAGCTGCGCGGGGTCCTCGCGCGTCATGTCGCCTACGCCGTCGGACGTTAGGTTGAAATGTGCTCGCTGCTTGTGGTTCAACGCGCAGGGATCTTGTGGCATTTGAAATATCACCCTGTTTCCCGGCGGACAGCAATCTGCACAATTTTGTGACCGTGTCAGGAAATCATCATGGTAACTGAAGGTACCTACATACATTTTAATAAAAGTACCTATTAAAATAAAAGCAACGGAATTTAATGAATAGAAAAGTGTAATTTCATTATTTAGCCGGACTGGTAAGCCTTCGTATTTTTTTACTCTTTCTTATTCTTCTCACGCAACATTCACAGTTCAGGTCAGATTGCATTCTTATATCTCTTGTTTGCAGCGGAGGTGCTTGGTCGCCGCCTTTTGGCGTAACCAGCTCCAGCTCTAATTTAACCTTTCTATCTGCCTGGACTGCAGTTTTGGCTACTTTCAAAACAAACACGTCCTTGTTTTGCTTGACGTTGTCGGCTGCAGCGCGAGGCGGCTGGCTGTGCTTGGCGGCCGTGGGGCAGCCCTCGGTGGTGCACGTGAACTGCGTCTCCGCGAGCTGCGGGCCTCTGCAGCACACGTCTTCGGAAGGCAACGCCAACGATATTTGATTTTTTGCACACGGTGCTTCGCACGGGCCGTTATTCTTTTTATCATCTTTTCCTTTTGGTGGAACAAATGGTCGCTGCATGGCGCAGTGTGTTTGACTAATCTTCTTGATGGTCGATGAATGGACTGGTACTTTGATCTTAAGCTCGTTGCCGCATAAGTTGGTTCCTATCTCTTCATATAGATTATTGCGACCTGGCCATATTAAGAAACTAGTTCTCATGTGTTCAGTTCTTGCATAAATAAAAACCTGACTAACGATTTTGAGCAGGTAAGTGTTGCTAAATATTAGACTTGGCAGATATGTAGATATTGGGGTATGAATCCTGACAATGATCTACTTATATATAGGTACTTACACAAGTATACGCATCTTGGTAAAATAGGAATTTTATAATATTTTGTCATATATATTGAGCTTTTGCTATCATTAAAATTCACCAGGGGTATTAGCCAAGATGACAATCGCTTGTAGAAAACCAAACGAAATGCCATGGGTCCATCTATCACTCACCCTACTAGTGCGGTAGTGACTCGACTCACTACTAGTGAGACGGATAGCGCTTTGATTCGTTTTCTACAAACGATTGCCTTCTTGGCTTAGCCCCTTGTTGTACCAAATTACGTGACTTATGTGTTTGGTCTTTTACTTATTTCTAAAGCTGAGAATACTCGTAAAGCTACTGAGTGTAAACGAAACAAATGAAAATCTTCTTTAAAACAATTTTCAAAAACCGGCCAAGGGCGTGTCGGACCACGCATAATGGAGGGTTCCGTACCTACTATAAAAAAGAAAACCGCACGGTCGTATCTGCCTATGTACGTCGTAGTCGGCATCGGCCACGGTGGCCACAAATATGTGAACAAAGTCTCTTTTATCAAGCCGATAAGTTACATGGTCAGATATTTTTGACTACCCTGACCGCTCCGATATATTTGATGGCGACTGTAGGTACGTAGTTTTTTGAAGATAACTCAAAAACGCCTTAACCATAAAGTTATAAGCAAGGATTCATTTAGATATACTGGATATACGTACTGGATAGACGTACTGGATTTTCTTGTCAAAAGTATTGCCAGGAAAATCCAGTAAGTACGTCTATAAAAACCTGTTTCAATAATGTTTACACGCATTTCGTTCATCGTTTTCTGTGAGTAAGGAGGTCCGTGAAAATGCCTTTATGTATTATTTTTAGGTGTAAAAAATGTTCTTCTACGTCTAGTGTCATGTACAAAAATATGAAATGTAATTTTCACATGTGAGTATAGTTTTACTTTATTTATCATTACTATTTTCTGACGGGCGGTAACTATTTTGACGTTTGACACTTATGCATATTTAACGCCCCTAAGGATTGCTGTCTTCTATATTTTGTTTGAAAATACAAGCAATTATGTGTTGATTAACTTCAAACTCTGGTAAATCCATTCGACCCTCTTAGCAAATATCTACCCTATTACCTTTTCTCAATATCTAAATCGTATAATCTGACAGCTAGATTTACCCGAGTTTGAAGTTACGCAAAAGTTTTACAAAACCAACCCTACCTTCTCCCCATAGACCTAAATTTTTAGGGCCTTATCACACTTGAGCGATTTGAAAGCGATTTCATCCCATACAAAACTCGCTCGCGAATCGTAAGTGTGCTATCGCTCTTACAGCACTAGTAAAGGGAAAAGAAGTCCGAAAATGGTTATTTGTTGTTCCATCACAATAAAAAAATGCACTAACAAACTTACAAAACCTATAGGGTATTTCCATAGACTTTGAATCATGAAAGTTGGCAATTAGGTAGGTCTTGAGGCATAAAATAATTAAATAACGTAAGAAAATTATGATTATTAATTTTTTATTTTATTTTAAAACCTTTGTGTTATTTTCTCAATCCAATATTCATTTTTGTTGCATACAGCAATGTACGATACTTGTAAAAATAGTGTGATATACGGAACCCACAGGGCGCGAGTCCGACTCGCACTTGGCATTTTAATTGTTACTTAAAATATTTCATATAACAGGAATACAATTTCTATGCAACGTAACAAACCTAAATAGTACAAGAGCAATTCTTATTCATAAACTTTTCGGAAGTCGTAGACTATGAGGAGAATTTGTCTGGAAAGACAAGTGTCGTGGTTAATATGGGAGCTCATACATTCTACGATATTTCTCTTTCCGCACAGACTCTGGTCATTAGTTTTGTTCAACCTCGGTAGTCAGTAGGTCTTATTCCGCTGTAATAACGTTCAAAAGTGTATACCTAGTGAGGCGTTGTGTATACCTGTCTTATGTTATGTTGTAAAATACTAGAACTTTACAAAAATATAAGTTGCATTGACAGTGATACACATCGACACGTCTACCACGCTAGCCGAATCGATTTAGCCAACTCCATTCAAAAGTAAGCTTTTTGTTATGGTTATGTGTGTGAACCTTAAGGTCAATATAATGTTGTGTTTCAGCCCGATTCACTTGAAGGTAATTTTTTGTATTAGGTTGCAATTAATTTAATTAATCCTGTTAACATCCAAAAACTCTGAAGTGGGGTTTTATCAAGTACCTACTCAGTTAACTCGAATTAATCGAAATGATCGGGTTAGCAGTTTCGGAATTAAGTCGTGTTAAGATTAACCCGAACGATAGGGTTTGTCGAAAGCGAGCGTATTAATAATTCGAATAAAACCCCCGATTAGGTTAAGCGGTTCCGATCCCTGGAGCAAGTCAACTATTTCTGGCAGCCCTATATTCACATAAGGCATATGAAACCTCTGAACAAAATCCGCTACGAGATATTCTCAAAATTTCTCATAAAGCCAACTTTCAATCTGACCTCTCTACCCCCAACAAATGCAGCCAAATTTAACCATCTTTGACATTGAATGGATTTTCATTTTCCGATAAAAGTGAATCATAGAACCCTGTACAGTCACGTCTGAAAATATGGATACATTTAACGTGACAAAAACATGTATCCAAGACTTGACGCCTTGGTAATAGAGTCGTGGATTAACCGACTTCAAAAAAGGAGGAGCTTCTCAATTCGACTGATTTTTTTTTTAATCATTATTATTGTTTTTCTCTTTATTTGTCTTTTCTCTTAATTCAGGCTTTTTACAATATTTTTATAAAAGTAAAATACAAAATACATCATTATTACTGTTTTTATTATTTTTTTGTATGTATCATACATAATGTATGTTACTCTATATCTCCATGAATCGTGAACCGATCTTCAAAATTTTTTTTTAATCGAACCGGTATAACCCCTATATGGTCCCATTGTCACCAAAAAAGGCACTGACTTCACTTAGGATCCGCTATTCCAAGAGGAAGTGGCTGAGTTGCTGTAAAAAATAGTGAAATCACTATAGGTGTGCCTATAATAGTTGAAGAGTTCCCTCTATTTCTCCAGGATCCCATCATCAGACCCCGACACATCGGGGGAACTCTTCAACTATTATAGGCACACCTATAGTGATTTCACTATTTTTTACAGCAACTCGGCCACTTCCTCTTGGAATAGCGGATCCTAATAGCAGAGCTCGAATTTGTAAAAATTGTGCGCATCGAGAAAAAGTTGTGAATTTTTGACCATGGATAGAATGGCCCACGATAAATATTTTTTAGTATTGGAGGTCCGTAAAATTTTTGGACCTTCACGTCAAAATCAGGGGTCCTGTGAAATACGTTATCTTATTACTCTATGGTTAAGGCTGCTAGGGGTTGTGTGGTATCATTTCCGTGTAAAAGAGACATGCGGAATTCATTTGTGATATTAAAAACCGGCCAAGAGCATGTCGGGCCATGCTCAGTGTAGGGTTCCGTAAACTGAGACCATTAATTCAAAAGGTCGTTTCTTACGGGAAATTTGGCGGCGCTTACGTCATTTTTACTTACGTCCTTTCACTATGGGTTTTTAATGATAACTCAAAAACGGCTCAACCGATTTATTTCAATATAGTTTTCATTGAAGGTACTTATTAGGCCGCAGTTTCATGATTTTTTTTAAAAATTTTAGGATCCACGATTCAAAAGTTAGATGGGGGGGGGGACGCCCTGTTTTAAACTTTCGGAGCTATTATTTCCGAAAGTATTAGTTTTATCCAAAAACTGTGAGAGAAAACGCAAATTCTTTTAAAAAGACCTATCCAACGATACCCCACACAACTTGGTTGGAACGAAAAAAAAATTCGCCCCCCACTTGACGTGTAGGGGAGGTACCCTAACAAAATATATTTTTCGCGTTTTTATTCTACCGTTTTGTCGGTTTGGTTAATGCACATATTCAAACCAAATTTCAGCTTTCTAGTGCTAACGGTCACTGAGCTAGACCGCGGACGGACGGACGGACGGACGGACGGACGGACGGACGGACGGACGGACGGACGGACGGACATGGCGAAACTATAAGGGTTCCGTTTTTGCCATTTTGGCTACGGAACCCTAAAAATGTAAAATTTCTTATAAAAAAAAAGGTGTGTGCACAATTTTTTTCGCATTTGTACTGAGACAAAACCCTACTATAAGTGAAGTCGGTTCTTTTTTGTTTAAAATTATTATCATTATTGTCACATTAAATGTATCCATATTTTCAGACGTGACTGTACCTGTCTAGAATGTTGGGCCAGCGAAAGGTTGAAGTAATATATATTTCAATAGTACGCCACTGATATGTATGTAGCTACAACAGGAGGTCCTAATAAAATGCTGGTGTCTGGCTTTGATGTGGAAATAACTTCATGGATATGGTAGTTATTAAGGGGTTCTACCTTACATCAAATCAGACATGGCTGATCTATCAAAGACACCTTATATTAGACTATATTATTTGCAATATAATGAGCCTACTTAAATGTACTAACACCTCATACTTCTCGAGAATTAACTCTTCAAATTAGCACGTATTTTTTAATATGCATGTTAAATGGGTTGTTTCTGAGATAAGATTAAACCCAGTTAACATACACCTACCAGCACTGAATTTTTAAATGTTGCTATTTTATAGTACTGGCATCCCAAAACTGTCTGCATATAGTCTTCAAAGAATCAGTCTCCCGAATAATGATGTCAGCAAAATGATTTCCCCCTTATATGGAACAGTCCGAATTGGACCCACATCGTGAATTGTACAGTCGCCATCAAATATATCGGAGCGGCCAAGGTGGTCACAAATATCTGAACAACGCCCCTATTGTCAAGGCGATAAAGTGCATGTTCAGATATTTATGAGTACCTTGGCTACTCCGATATATTTGATGGCGACTGTACATACACATGTGGGCCATGTGGGGTACTAAATGAAAACCTATCATATAGTCCCCATATATTATCTACAGTTTCTGCCGAACTCCAAGAAATTTTAGAATAGAGAAGGTAGAGACAAAAGAAATTAGCGGCGATTAATGACGAATTAATTACCATGAACAGCTTTATCTCGGGAACTATGACGTTTATCTTAACCAAATTGGCCTCATCATGTTGGAAATTTAATGTACTTATAAATAGTTGTAGACTGTTTTTCGATATTTGATTTTCATGTCTTTTGGGGAGTAAATTGTGAAATCAAACTCCAAAACGCACACTTCGACTGCGCTACCCTAAAATGCCTCGGACTTCGGGCACATACTCTCCATGAAATTTGTAGGCAATTTGATGGGCTTTCATTTAATATCCCACGTGTGTATGTGCAATTCACAATTTGGATACAATTTGGACTGTTCCAAATAAGGGGGGAAATGTTTGATAACATCATTAAGTACTAGGGAAATTGTGTCGTTCAAGTCTATTTGCAAGCAGTTTCGGGAACCCAGTAATACATATAAATAACAGAATAATAAAAGTCAGTGCTGGTAACTGTATGTTAACAGGATTTAATCTTATCTCACATACGACCCATTTAAAATATCCAAAAATACGTGCAACTTTGAAGAATTGCTTCTCGAGATATTTGTAAACTTAATTAGGCTCATTATATTGCATATATTTGCAATATACATAATGAGCCTAATTAAGTCTAAGTACTATAAAAAAAAGTTTTGGGAATAATATCTTCTACGGTTGCCGCGATAGTTATTCATGAAATAAAACAACTTTGAACGGATTATATCGCGTATACTGAATTTTATATTACATCCCGACGTTTCGAACACTTTACAGCGTTCGTGGTCACGGGTCGACTGAGGAAAACATATTTACCCACATCTAAAATTACAATATACAAAAGACTACCCACATGTATAACATTAAATGCAAACAAATAAAGGTGAGTGTACATGCCAGAAGGGCAAATAAAGCTAGTTCTACAATAGCTAATTATCGATCTACTACAAACTTTAACTATTTAATTTAAAAGGTAGCAAACAAACTGTTAAATTTAGAAATTAATAGGCCTCACAGTAGTAGAGCAAGCAGGACACACGACTGTGAGGCCATAGCGTTGGATAGTGTTAACATATATTGCTCTATTTTGTAAAATAATGTAGACCTATTAATTTCTAAATTTAACAGTTTGTTTGCTACCTTTTAAATTAAATAGTTAAAGTTTGTAGTAGATCGATAATTAGCTATTGTAGAACTAGCTTTATTTGCCCTTCTGGCATGTACACTCACCTTTATTTGTTTGCATTTAATGTTATACATGTGGGTAGTCTTTTGTACATTGTAATTTTAGATGTGGGTAAATATGTTTTCCTCAGTCGACCCGTGACCACGAACGCTGTAAAGTCTTCGAAACGTCGGGATGTAATATAAAATTCAGTATACGCGATATAATCCGTTCAAAGTTGTTTTATTTCAAGTTTTGGGAAGTTTTGCCGTAACATACGTTCTTTGTTAGAAACCAAAAATAACTCGATAATTATAGTTTTTCTTTTTTAAATTTCACATTGTCCGGTGTGATCCTGAGCTCGGAAACTCTGGTCTAACATAAGTGTTTCATCACTATTAACATACAGGATGTCCCAGAAATCGACGTCAAGCCGTGAATGGATGATAGACCAAGTTATAACAGTTATCAGAAAAATTAAAAAAAATATCTATCACTTGTTCTTCAAAAATTATTGTCACTTTAAAAATTTACTAGAATATTCACGCCCTGGTCTCTTAACTTCTAGTAAATTTTTAAAGTGACCATAATTTTTGAAGAACATGTGATAGATATTTTTTTTAATTTTTCTGATAACTGTTATAACTTGGTCTATCATCCATTCACGGCTTGACGTCGATTTCTGGGACACCCTGTATAAAAAAATCAGCCGTACCTGATTTAATGTCAGGTAGAATGTCGCATATCAATGGATCAAATCTTTAGTCGACCCAAAGAGTCAGAGGTTGCCAAAAACCCTACAAACACCCGAGGAGATTCAACGATGCATGAACGAGGTTTATCCATATTTATATTAACATAAATAATAATAATTCTTATATCATGATACTAATCATTAAGTAGGTACCTACTTTTAAATGTCTTTAAAAAATCAAAAGTATGTTCATTTGTCTCGTTTAACAGAAAGTACGTATAGGTAACAAGAGTTGGCGCCCAACGTCTATCAAAATGATGGCAGGTGGATACAAATCTCGCTCCAACTTTCATGAATCATCCTATACGTACGTAAGTTTGTACTTTTTTAAGATATCGGTTTCTACTAGGGATTTCTACCTATAATTCCAACATCTTAAAAAATCTTACTATATCTAAAAATAATGCTATCATATTTATAATTAAGCTTAACTTCTTGATTGATGAAATCTCAAACTCTTGATGGATAGGCAACCTACTGCTCACCTATTCACTTTTTGGAATGCGTAATACAGTTTTAATAAAAGGACCACAACAATCAGAGACACTACTCCGGAATGATAATAAAAGTGCTTGGATAAAAAGCTTCAGTGCGAAAGCTCAAGCTTAATAGCACTGTAGTTATAATACAACCTTAATAATTATACTTCTACATACGGAGCGACAGATTGTAAGTGAAAGAGTTCTTTATTTTATCCAACCAATTTTGATTTAACAGTGGCAAATAAATAAGTTCACGCTAACCTTTTGGTACATGCAAGCAGTATTGTTCCGTGTTTCTACAGGCCATTTGCTGCTTTGGTTCAGCCTTTGGACCTGTGCAGAAGCATGGATCATCGGGGTCTTCGCAGGGCATACTATTATAGGGATCCCGAGCTGTAACAACCAATTAAAAAAGTTATCCTTTGCGCGAAGTTTAAAGTTAGAAATTCATTGTCTCAAGGATCCCGGAGGATACGGGAGAATTAATGTTATGCTAGTAGAAAAAAAGGCTCGTTAGATTTTAAGTATTTTAACCCTTTAGTGGGTAACGGCAAGATTTTTGCCGTCATACTACTCAAATATTTTTTCTCAATTAACGTGTTGTTAGTTAATATTAATTTTGGTTCGTACAAGAGAATATACTCGTACTAATCAACAAATAATAATTTTAAACAAAAAAGAACCGACTTCACTTAGCATCCGCTTTTCCAAGACGGTATGACCGGGTTGCTGTAAACAATAGTGAAATCACTATAGATGTGCCTTTATAATAGTTGAAGAGTTCCCTCGATTTCTACAGGATCACATGTGACAATGGTCATGTAAAGTATACTCCTTCAAACAAGAAAAGAATTTTCCAAAACGGTCCAGCTTCCTCGAAAAAAAAAATAAAGATCCCGACGAATTGAGAACCTCCTCCTTCGAAATCTTCAAGTCGGTTGAAAAGAAAGACCTTAACAGTTATTCCATCCCTTATTAAATGACGAGTCTTAGGCCGGAACTTAGATTGTTAAATGTTTGTAAATAAAATTTTCTTTGCCGGATTTATCCGATAGTCACAATTCTCTAGTTTAGACAAGTTTGGCGATAAGTATAAAAAGAAGTAAAAAACGCTATGCGAGTTTAGGTGAATTTCGCCAAAAACATTTTTTTTCTTTTTTTGTTCAATTTTTTGAATGCTTTGTGCACATGAAAAGTAAATGTTATTAATAAAATGATCGCCTAAAACGAAATGATACATTTTTTTTTCGAAATAAAATAGTTTATGCAAAGTATTCCTTGTCACTTTAAATGATATCTTTCAATAAGAATGTGTAAACTATGCCCAATAGTGGCAACAACGCCACCAAACAGGCGTTTTGTGCTGAGTAATAAATAAATAAAAGATTTTTTTAAATTGGTATTAACTCTGAAACTAGGCATATTCTAGAAAGGTTTATAGGACATTTTATTCACTAAATATTATCTGGAATACACTGTTAAGGTCTGTCGGTGTCCTTGTGCCCACCCTGTATATGGAGCTTAATTCCATACCCAACCCCACACTTTTTAGTGTTAAGTCTCCACACTTCTCCAGTTTGGCTTGACGCCCTCTCCCCCTATTTTCAGACAATATTGACAAACTACTACTCACTAACTTGTTCATCATGACCCCTACTAACATACAGACCATCATAGACACCTCATAAAGGTAATAAAAAGACCTGCTGGCCCTTCTGGCCTAAGGCAATCTCTGCCCCCGGGGTGACCCTTCCGGGCCACCCCGGCTTTCCCTCCTCGGGCAGCTAGAAGAATTCTCTAAGTCCCGTCACGATCAGCAAAAAAAAAATTCCATACTTCAAATTATTACATGCATAGTTTTGCTGGGATTACAATACCTACCTGGAAATAATATACAATACCACCTACATATAATAGTATGTATTAAAAATATTGTAAATAGTATAAACGAATTTTTGGCGGCAATCAGAATAAGGTCGAATGTTTTTTTGAGTTTTAATTAGTATTTTTAAATTTGTATGTCTTTCCCGACCACGGAACAATGGTGTTCCGGACCTTTGGGAAGCATATGCGCAGCCGAAGCCAACGCGCGGAGGCCCTTTCGACAATTTAATCAAAAGTGAGGGGTACACTAAGCGGATGCTACCCTTGCCCGTGTCATGGGATGCTCGCAGAGACAGCACCCGCCATGGTATAAGGACTATTGAGAATTAATGGAGTCTAAAATGTACTACGCTATTGGGTGAAAAGTATGGACTGGTGAATGGGCTGGATGAAGAACCGGACGCCTGCCTAATAAAACGGTATCCAATTTTATTTCCGGCAGACGGTGACTCGCCCTCCGCAAGATGGCTCCCCATAAAAAGCGACATCAAAGATGGCTCAAGGGCGACACCAGTGCGGGAGCTGGGGGTAGAGAGGTGTCACTGGACTTTAAACATATAGCTAACTCGCCACTTAGGTTCCCACATCTACCCTCGAGAACACAGCTCTAACGACCCCAATCTGGACAGCCGGCTAAGGCAAGCCAGAGGCAGGGGACCTATCCCACCACCCAACAGGGTACCCCAGGGGCACTCAGGTACGTGGAGTCGCTACTCTCCAACAGCTCGCCACAAGCTGCCCTGCGTTGACTGATTGCGCTGGTGAAAACCAGTGGGCGATGGGGTCGTCACATCCCTACGCCTTAGTATTTTTATTATTATTATATTGGTTTTTAATTAATCAATTTTAGATTCTTCATGACAACTGCAGTTACCCCGGCAAACTGACATGACGGTCTGCCACTTACTGCCCTTGGCAAACATATTGCCGTCTTGTATTCGGAAACTCCGAAATATTATAGATGTATTTCTCTTTCTCAAAAATCATTATAAAATCCATACTGTGCGGTATCGTTAAAAGTTCTCGATTCATCGCTATAAAAATAATGGTCAAAGGCTTAAGAGGATGATAAGAGCTAAATTCCCTCCCTATCTTTTTCAGCGCGAGTGAAAGAGAAACACTGCGTTACGATTAGTATGGGAGCTCATTGCAAATTTTGCAAAATGATGAATTAAAAAAAAACTATGCATTAATTGAGAAATTTAAGGCAACGAAGTTTTTAGTATTAGTGTGGTGGAATGTTGTCCTTAATTACAGACATATAAGCCAAGAAACTAAAGACGTGCAATTGTTTTAAGCTAATTTTAGAGGGTTTTACCCGGTTTTTGTACCACGGGGGACCACGGGAATATTTTTTCCCCAGACCCCACTGCTCCAGTTTTAAGTTATCTTTTTGAATACGAAACTGTCCGTGGGCCCACGGGTCATTCCTCGAAAATAAATATTTCCCGTAGTCCCACAGCAATAGATATGTCATAAATTACGCCTCTAAATACTATTCTTTTTTTAATAGGCAAGGTAGGTTTTGGTTATTTTTTTTTGCTGTGCCTTTAAATACTAGCAAATGAATACCATTCTCGAGCAGTGGGTCTATGAGGACAAAATTAGTACTCGTGGATCCACTGAGGGTCATAGCAGTGGGACCACGGTTAATACCCGGTTCTTTTCAATTACCCATAGTCCCATTTCGGTGTTGTGGGTCTACGGAGAAAATTTTTTACCCGTGGTCCCCCGTGGTACAAAGGCCGTGGTACCACGGTTAAAACCCGAATTTTAGATGTAACTTTGGAATTATTTTCTATCGAGCCGATTTCGTCCAATCGTGTATTGGAATTAACCAAGTTCTTTTAAATATAATGAATATTAACATATATTTTTTTACTTTTCCAAAACAAGTAGTTATAGCTATATGACTGTTTAAGTAAAGTCAATTTGAAGGTCATCCGGTCTTGTCAGCCTCTTAAAGGAATTTATATCCTAGAAGATGATTTAGATGATTTATGATTAATTCATATGGCTGATCGTTCGTATCGTACAAAAAAAACTCGTACATTTATCACGTTTCTTTTTTTGAATACCTACCTGGTGCGCAGACACCACTTGGGCCGGCGTGCGAGCCATCAGCGCCCTGGGCGCCTGCGGCACGCGCGGCGCTGCACGCGCACGGGTCGCCGGGGCTCTGGCTTTTTCTTGGAGGGTTACAGGATCTGTCAACAATCCCAGTTCCCATTCCACTGCCTAACTTAGGAGGGCCACCACCTCCTCGGAATTTTGTTACTATTAATTTACCAAAACACGAAATACGCAAATACATCAAAATTTCGCCAGTCTCTACACCATCCGCTCCTTTTAAATGAAATGAATCTTTCAGCGCTTGATAGCTGACGTTATTAGGATCTTCCATGAAACTGTTGCGCGTCTGCACAAATTCCTTAGTCATGTCGATGATAGCTTCTCCAAGGTTTATTTTCGTTGGCAAACAGCCACAGGGAAGTTCCTTGTAGACAGATACTTTTATTTCGAACTTGCTCATTGCGCTAGCAATATCGGATTTCTTCATTGAGAAAAGACAAGATTTTCCACTGTTAAATGACTTCATGAAAGGAGAGTCGTCGAGAGCGTGGCGGCTGCCTCCAATATCATCGTCACATAGCTCCAGGGGATCACACGAGGGACATAGAACGGTAACGCAAGTTCTGAACGCCTTGTCTGAAAAACATGGACTTTTTGAATAAATTATTTTATCAATTAGCACTTCCAAGAGGAAGAGGCCATCGTCCTGGTTCGCCATCGCAACCGGGTGGTTTTGAAACAGTTTTTTTTAGTTTTTATAACATTAACTTTTTTTGGACGGGTGAATTTTGACGAGTGAAATAAAAGAAATACGTACGGATGAAATCTGATGTCAACTTCTTTCTTTATTGATTTGGCGTACAGCAATTGCAAACCTCGTTGTAATTAGTATAGAGTTTGTCCGGAAAGAAGGCTCGTGGTTTATATGAACCAACTCATCAGCAGCATGGGAGCTCATAAATTCTACGACACTATTCTTTCCGAACAGAGTCTACTCAGTCATTATCTCTTTCTTCTGAGATCATAACAATGTGTAACAACAGGTAACAACTAACAATGCCAGAATGTTACTTACCAAAGTGAGCTGAGCGAAGCGCCCAAAGCGTCACTCTTTCAGCTTCGGCCAAAATGCTTTGGATAAGTATCGCATTTCTCAATCCATAATCGGTATATTTTATGTAGCTTCGGGAGTTGGCTGACACAAAATAAAAAGTTTTCATTTTTAAAGCAAGAATGATAAAAAAGCGTGTATAATTATATTTTATTAGGAAAATTTCCTTAAGATACATGGATATTTTACAGATGGATAGTTCTTGTAGTACCAATTGCAAGCTTCGTTCTGGAATGGGCGACCAACGCTGTGTGAAGAAAAATATAATATTAAGTATAAATAAAAAGGATAATTTTTAGGCTGCATCGTGTGACATACGGACGAAAGGACGGAGGGATGGACGGGCAGACGAGCATAACGAAACAATAAGGGTTCCGTTTTTGCAATTTTTACGCTTATGTAGTACCCTAATAATTATATTTTTTTCACTTCCTGTATCTTTTTATGAGTAAGACCTATTGTGTAGACTATTTTATCTTCTTTACTCGTCCCAAATAAATTTTAGAAATAAAAGTACTGACAACCGTTTAAGTGACATGGTTAAAAAACTGAATTTTAGCCCCTTTAAATCAAGATAGCGGTCAACGGTCTCAAATTTAGATTTTAAAAGCCACCCTGTAACCTACCAATACTCATTAAAACATTTTCTACATCACCTTTTGTAAGCTACATTTACCGAGTATCTACATCTACACAGTACCACATTTTAATTGTTGAGTTATTTAGAGTCCACTTTACATTGGACATTAAGTAGAGTATTGCTTGACCCGAAAATGTCTTAACAAATATACTTAAAGTCCGTGATTGTACAATGTTACGATTTCATTTCAGCTAAACTGAATTCAGAAGTACGCTCTTTGACATTAAAACCATACTCCTCCATAGACTCCCGAATTTCTTCGGCTGTTAGCGTAGCTGAAACATCTGGGTAGTTGCGCCACCTTTTCTGCCCAGGGTCTTTTGCCCAAGCGAGTTGAAAGGGGGTCAGTCCAGGGTCCTTCTTGTTGCTGCAGTCACGGCAGTAGGCTTTGAGAGGTATCTAAAATAGTGTAACTTAGTCATTTAGTAATCTAGTTATTCGCGAAGCCCACGCCACGACAAAGCCCGGTTCTAAAATCTGGCTCCAAAGCTCGCAAAATGGCTTAATCGTGAAGGGCTCGTTGAGATTTGGTTACTATAAGTATTTTGGTTTATTTTATCACGAGAGGCGTAGTCCATGAGCGAAGAGTTAATAATTCAGTTAGATGTTGGGATATATTAATATCGGACTTTTGTTAAGTTGCTAAGGCTATAATTATTTTGTAAAAACAATATTCGTACCTACATAGTTCCGCTTTTTACTTTATTGCTTTTTTCTAATAATATAAATAGGTATCTAAAAGAGAGAAGACCCAGGTATTATGTATCTAAACCTGAATAGTTGAAACTTGAACACAACCGACTTCAAGATTTCGAAGATTCAAAATTCGTCGGGATCTTTGTTTTTTAATGTTATTTTTTGTTTATGTACGTTCACCGATTATTCGAAGACGGTAAGACCAATTTGGAAAATTCTTTCTTGGTCTGATTGTCACCAGGTCCGGATCCGATGATGGGATCCTGGAGAAATGGAGGGAACTCTTTAACTACCTATTATAGGCACAACTATAGTGATTTCAGTATTTTTTTACAGCAGCTAGGGTATTAGCTTTTGGAAAGGGGGAGGCTAAGTGAAGTCTGTTCTTTTTTGTTTAAAGTTATTTTGTTATTCCCGTTTACCTTCTTCCCACCCGTGGATTGATTTAAGCCGTCACAGCCGTGCGTGCGACGGTACTTGACGCAGTCCAAGTCGTACTGATACGAACGTGGGAACACGGCCTGGCTAACTGTCGGACAAGATATATCAAGAGTTACTGTATGTGGGTATTATGGACCGGGCGGTCACAGTATAATCACTTACCTCATCATGGAGCAGTTTGGAACCTTACTCATCGAAATATAAAAGTTTAATAGGTCACAAATCGATTGGCCGGACAGCTCTCAGTACGGTCCGTTCCGTTTTCGGACAATTTAGTGGTACAATTGGGGGTGGTTTTTACCTGATCGAGTAATAGGGTGAAACCAACCTCAGTTGTTAGCTAAAGTGATGCTATTTCAATATTATTGGTCGGATTGTTCATTAAATTTGGTTTTAGTCCAGGTTGGTTCATCCTGCTACTCGATGAGGTAAAAACACCCCAACAAGGTATTGCACCACTACAAGTGTCCGAAAACGGAACGGACCAGGCTGAGGGCTGTCGGACCAAGTGATTTGTGACCTAATAAACTTTTACTTTTCGACGAGTAAGGTTCCGAACTACTTCTCGATGAGGTAAGTGATCACACTGTGGCCGCCCGGTCCATTACTATTTTTTTTTTCAATTACATGCCCCGTAGTCCGTGGGTACCAGACGCCCTCGAGCTGTTAAAGGAACTGATGAAAAGGTTGGTGAAGGCAATGGGTGACCGTAGCGGTGGCATTCCTCGACCGAAGATTGGGTATCGCTATCCAGAGAGTAAATGTAGGCAGGTTTATGGATGGGCACCATTCCGCAGGCGAGCGATTTGGGGGACATCTGGGGGTTGGGGTATTGATTTAGGCTAAGAGGTTTCCGTAGTTTGTGTAGTGCTCTTTGTTTTGTTTGTAATATAATAGTGTTTAAGTAGTATAGGTACGTTATAGAATAATTAAGATGTAACATGAGATTAAATGGACATGTAATGGAAAAATGAAATACATTGCACCTGGTTTGACAATTTCTGTGGTCATGCCGTAGTTGTAGTAGGCATCGTGCAGGGTGTACGCATTAGCGCCGGGCTTGTCGACAAAGAAAGCTTTGTCCATCCGCACCATTTGATCTTTCACGGCTTCTGGCAGCTCGTGAATCGTTGGTCTGAAGAACATTTAATGCCGTGTACAGTCGACGTCAAAAATATGTATACACTTTTGCACCTTAGGCCTGGTTCCCACTTGTCGGATGTCGGATCCGAATTTTAATCGGTTATTCCAGTGGCAGAACATTTTATATGAAGCTATTCACACTTGTCCGACCCGATTTTGTACGAGGCGCCGACACCCGATTTAAAATCGGACCCGACATCCGACAAGTGGGAACGGCGTCTTAGGTACTCCAATAAGGTGCAAAAGTGTACACATTTTTGATGTTGACTGTACAATCAGCACCAGAAGTATCTAAGCGAGTGAGGCGTTCAAAATGACTTCCTTACGCCTTTATTCTTTTAAGAATAAAGTCATGTCAAGTACTTTGAACCCATTGAACTCCTAACCTAACGCCTAGCCTAGTTGCTAGTGACCCTGTCTACGAAGCAGGAGGTCCAAGATTATGGTTAGATTGATTAATTACTCATTACTTTTGTTGAAATGGTTATATATATATACCTACCTACTACTAGATAGTTTCAGAATTGGATACTTACTTCCGAGGGCCGAGGGCCCCGAAGTCAAATAACGATTACCTACTACTCAACAATGCTTAGGTGCCTACCTACACTAACAAGCCATTGAGGATAACAATCCACAGATCGTATATGGAGCTTTAACTACCATCGTGGAACCCTTGCTGACGTTATTGTGTGGCCTTGGTGCATATTTTTTCGCGTTAATCCTTAATTTTTAATGACGAGAGCTCCTCAAATACCTACTCATCATATACAATGCTTTAATTATATTATTAAGAGTCGCCAGGATAATACAGCCAGTTACAGATTTACATACAAAACTCATTTTTGCTATATTTTCTTTGTATTACAATTTTTTGCAACGAAAACGAATGTCCGACCTAGATCTGTACTACTAGAATGCCCATGCCAAATTTCGTGCTTTTAAAGTATGTTGTTTTAAAATGAGAGCTGAACTACGTTTGTATGGGGACGCGAGTTCACGCGAGCGTCCTGGCGACTCTTAAGTATGACTAATAGTGCTGTGAAAGAAATAGCGACAAGTATACTAAACCAACCTTGGCGGGCATAGTGTCAGCTCTCTGGTGAGTGGCTGCAGGAATTTGCCGACAGTCCGCTGCGTCAGGCACGGCGGCCGGCCCGGTGTCAGGCTTTCATCAGTTATGACCGTTGGTGGCACGCGGTCGTCGAGAAGGTAGCTGAGAAATGGTTGCAACTTATTGCTGTATCTTTAATGTAATTTAATCATATAACCCCCTTAGGCCTCAATTAGTTAATTTACGTTTTATCCTTATCACTTTGACAGTTGTATTTGTTAGAAAAAGACAAAACATAACTAATTGAGGCTCGAGAATAGAGATACCTTTGTGAATAAGGGGGTGTATTTACGGAGTTCCTTAAAATACGTCATGCCCTTCTGTGGTCGGGCCCCTTTTCTAACGGTCAATAAGTTTTTGTCATAAGATAATTCTTTTTAACCAAGGTTTTAACGACGACTTTACTTTTCTTGCAATATTATTCTACTGCTCAACGAGATGATTGTAACAAACTCAAACACAATGAGCATCCATTGTTTTACCTCAGAGTTCTTAAGGCTACCTTTTGTCTCCATCATCAGACCAGCTCCATGCTCCAAGTCATCATAATATTGCATTGTCACGTACATATGCGTGCAAAAATTCTGCTCAATCGGTAACCGGGAAGTGGGTTAAACTTCACTTGTTAGATTTGATTACAGACAATGGAACAGGCAAAGCTAAATAAAAGCTTGTAATAAATAACCCTCCCTTCTTTCGGTGGTCGAGTAAAAAGGGTTCAAATCGGTAGTTTTCTCTTTACTCCCTAAGCAAAAACTACGCAATAAGTTTGGGTGATCTATATTTGTGGTACCATTGCTTCGTTTCCTTATTCTATCGACCCAGTTCCATTCGATGATGATTGATGATATATGAATCCTGACGGAAGTGGCCATACATGTAGGTAAGCACATCTACTTATGTCCGTGCAATAATATCGGACGAATGGCTCTCTACCATTTCTGTCCTATAGTTCATACTTTAGGACAGGAGGACAGAAATGACCTGATCTCATGATCACACATGTGACCGCACCGTTATTAAGTATTTAAATCGTGAGTAGGTAGTATATGGTGGTATCATGACGAAAACTTTGACGTCCACGGCGAATTATCGACCGTGTCGAGTTTTTATTTTATCAAATTTAAGTAGGTACCGTCAAGTCTGGCGACTGCCAAGGGTTACTAACTTTGCCACCAGCAGAGTGCATAAGGTAATCTTTTCATACCACCGACAACGTATATTTTTTAGTGTTGTGCCTACTTTTAGTAGAAAATATGGTTATAAATTGGCAAAATTATTATGAATGAGACAACACCACGGCAACCATTTTCTTACCATTTCAGTTCCAAATTCGTCACTCACATAATCATAAAAGTTAGTGCTCAAGAACTTTAAAAAGTTTAGAGTATAAACATCGCATCCAGGTACGTAAATTTTAGATATTATGTTATTTAACCTTTTCCACGCCAAAGACGTATATATCGGCACCACAGGTCCAACGCCAAAGACCGATATATTGGTCACCGACCACAGAGCAAAATAGACCTACATGCACACGCATAAAGTTTAACTTCATTTTTGACATTTAGATGGCGTGGCGTCTGAGTGGTAGGTTTTGCGTTTGACATGGCGTCGAAAAGGTTAAATGGTAAGGAATGAATTGATTACCTTATAAATGCCGTAGTGTTTGAATTGAGTCCCATAATTGTTTTGGCAAAGTTACCAGACCACGCCGACTAATATGGGAGGGCATCTTTGCCATGTTTTGTAGCGGCCTAGGGTTGGTACACAAGCAAAAAATTTAATTTACATTTTTCATAAGATAGATACTTTTTAGGGTTCCGTAGCCAAATGGCAAAAAACGGAACCCTTATAGATTCGTCATGTCTGTCTGTCCGTCCATACTCCATATGTCACAGCCATTTTACTCGGAAACTATAAGACGTATCATTATCAAATTTTTACATAAAGTGTATTGTGTATGCAGCTACTTAGTTTTGTAGAGAAATTGCTAAAAAAAATATTTTTAGGGGGGCACTCCATATGTGTAAGTAATTATCAAAAAATTTTTTTTTGCCAAATATCAACATGATGCACATCAATCGATACGTGTCTAAAAATAACAATGTTCAAATAACTGAGATTTCTTTGGACATTTTTTGATTAAGTGGATATTTTTAGAAATAATCGCTCCGAAAGTCATAAAAATTGTGTCCCCTCCCCCTGTAACTTTTGAACCGTAAGTCCAAAAATTATAAAAAAAATCAAGAAGATACACCTTTTAATATTCTTTCAACCAAAATTATTTTGAGCATTATCGGTATAGGCGTTTTTGAGTTATCTCCAAAAAACTACGAACTTAGGCAGATACGACCTTGCGATAATAATTTATTCGATATGGTCTAAGAGCTGGCCACGTCAGATGTGACACAATAATGAGAGTTTTGTAACCAGTCCAATCAGATTGCATAACAATCCCTATTGCTAGATCCGGGCATCTGGCAGCTTTTAATGGGTGGAGCACAGAGTGACAGACCAACAAAGTTTTTAAGTTGGAAAAAAGTTATACCGAAATAGATAAAAACTGCTGAAGTTGTATCATTTATAGAGAACAGGCCCTATATTTTAACATTAGAATCACAATTATTTGTGATAGCTTTTGTTGTTAACAATTGTATACAGAGTGTATGTTTTGTTTAAGTAAAAAAAAACACAAAGTTAACTGTGACATACTTATTTTATTGGGAATAATTACTACATATAAGTGTTTTGTTTCGATAATACTTTTGTTAAGAGGCGACGAGGCAGTTCGTGACGAAGCCCTTTTTTAAATATCTATCGTCAAGTTTAAATAGGTACCTAGGTAATCACAATTATTTACGAGTGGACCTGTGATAGGCCTCTTAAAGAGTTTTCTATGTTTCGTTTTTGATAATATTTTAATTAAGGTGTCTTTTATGTTTTTCCTGAGTACTTATGTAACCTGATTACTCGTATGTAACAAAATAAATAAGTACTTAAATAATTAATATTTTTTCATTTGTGTCAACCCTGACCACATTCACTGACTTTCTATGAAATTTTCTTAAACGGGTGTTCAACTTTGCCACTTTTGCTGTATCTTTTTTTGTAATAACATATCATTAAGGATCAAATTCCGAAACTATTGTATCCTAAATACTGAATATTCTTTACTAATATTGTAAATACAACTAAATTACTATACAACGTAAAAATGCAGTTGGCAAAGTTGCCACATGGTATAGGTAACTTTGCCAGTTTTTTTTTACTCGTAAAAGCTTATTATCCGTCAGTTAATTTATAAACCATCTTATTTATGCACTCGTTGATAAATATATTATGTGTCGCGTCATTCATACCTCAGTGGTTTCATATGAATTTTGGTTAAAAATGTACTATGACTTTTCAACACCTGTGAAAAGTGGCAAAGTTGCCAGACTTGACGGTACATGTATAGGTAGGTACAGTTGTTTTAGGTAGCTATTTAGGTGAATTTTTTTATACTTGTTAGGGTCATATCCGGCAAACATGGGCACATTACTACGTGGATCACTAGGGTGAGACTTTTTTACTTCCATTTTCGTATATGTGTTTCTAGTAGGTAATTTTATTTATTAAACTGTAGATTTTGAATGATTAAAGCCTAAAAATGTATTAATATTATTATTTATCTTTCAATTGTCAATACTTAATATCATGATAATGTTGAATTTTGATAACAGCTGTCAGTTTCAAATTTTCTCACTCTTTCTCTCTGTCTCTTCCAAACGTTCCAAACTACGAGTTGGACGATTCTATGCAGGTGGCAGCGTCAGCGTTATGTTTTACAACGCTTTTTCATGCGCCTTTTTAATCAAAATCTGGCAACATTATGTTGACTTCAAACTTTTTAATTTTTAATCTGTGAACATGCACACAATAGTCGTAATTATTTTCGATTACAATAATTCAAAGTAGTGATTGTTAATTACTAGTGATTCGTTTTATTAGGCTTAGGTTTCATTAATTAAAATAATGTCTAGAAATATTGTTTTTGAGGGGTGGTTGACAAAATCACCGCCGACAAAACGTATATGGAGAACGGTAAGGACTAAAGCAACTTTTACCTTTGTTGACACATAGATCCTTGATCGAATTATCTAGGTTTGGTTTCATTAGAATGTAATCAATAACTAATTATTTAATAAAATATTGTTCAATGTATCGCATGTTCTTTATTTTAACTCGTGTGTTCAGAAATGGCGAAGAAGATGGTTTGCTTTGAGACATTCTGGAGAACTGCCTGGCCAATATTTTTTGGACTACTATGCTGATAGGAACTGCAGGCGACTCAAGGGCACTATCAACCTTGATTTATGTGAACAGGTATGTAATTAGTAATCAATTATCTATATAATTAGGTGCTGGTGCCTTTTTTTAAGTATTATCAATACTTAAAAAGGGGCACCAGCCTGGATGTTGTAAAGAAATTTTAAGAAACTGAATAAAATTAATTTTATAATTTTATTATTTATTCTCTTTATTTGTCTTTTCTCTTAAGTCAGGTTTTTTACAATATTTTTATAAAAGTAAAATACAATATACATCTAAAACATACAAAAACAATAAAAACATTATAAAAAACCTAACCTAGGGTCCCGCCGGCAACGGAGCAAGGCCCAGGCTGCCCGTGGTTAGGGCCGCAGAGAGAGGAACCTTCGGACTATACGCGCCGTGTCCAGAATTACCGCCTTCTGTATCTGACCCTTGATCCAACCACAACCCCGTAGCGAAAGTCTCTCAAGATGTTGGTCGAGACTCTTCGCTATGAGACTGTTTGCAGAAACAACTATCGGCACAATGATCGCCGAATCAACCTCCCACATGGCGGTTACCTCATGAGCTATGTCTAGGTACTTGCTGGACTTGTCCTTCTCAGCCTTCACGAGGTTAACGTCACATGGAACGGTGATGTCGACGAGCATGGCCCGGCGTTGCGATCGGTCTATTATCACGATATCAGCTATTGGCTACAATAGTCCTGTCCGTGATAATAGATCGATCCCAATAGAGTGTGGCGTTTTCGAGAACTGGCGCAGGTGTGTACTTGTAGTATGGCACTTCGTGGTCCACAAGACCGTATAGGAGAGCAAGCTGCTGGTGTATAATCCTAGCTACGAGGTTATGTCTGTGCAGGTACTCGCCGTTAGTAAGATGAGAACAAGGGGAGATGATATGCCTGAGTGACTCTCCGGGACGGCGGCATGCCCGACAAATGTCGACCATACCATCCTTCAGGATATATCTCCGGTAGTTATTCGTCATGATAACTTCGTCCGCAATTGCACAGGCAAAACCTCCACTTTCTCCGAAGAGGTCCCTGAATCGTAACCAGTTCACCGACGTGAGTAGGTCTACGTCGGGTCCCGTGAGGGCCCCGTAGAACCGCCCGTGTAGCTCCTTGCTCTTCCATACCGCCTTGCGATCCTCGGTGCTTAGCACCACAGGTTTGCGCCAGTTCTCGTTCGCCAAGGAGAGCGGCGTGAGGTTCTTATCTACTGCCACCACATCACGATGCATCCCACACTCGTTGTTAAGGAAATAATTCCTGAGATTGTACACCTCACGGTTACAGGCGTTAAAGGCGCGCACATTGTTGCCACCTGACAAATTATTTATTATTATTATAATTATGGATATTATGTGTGTTATCTTGCATTCTTGTACTTTTGTCTACACCCACCATGAGTAATTAACAAATATAAATAAATATTTGATAACCAGACACAAATCGAGCTATCCTCTCTTAAAACTATAATGATTTTTAGGGTTCCGTACCTGAGTCTTAGTAAAGGGAAAGACGGAACCCTATTACTCAGACTCCGCTGTCCATCTGTCTGTCACCACTCTGTACCTCATGGACCGTGGTAGTTAGACAGTTGAAATTTTCACAGATGATGTATTTCTGTTGCCCCTATTACAACAAATACTAAAAAAACTAAATAAAATAAATACAACAGACAACCTATACATCCCATACAACCGACATGATTTTTTTGCTCTTTTAAAAGATATTGTTCGGAGCCCTTTATGCAAGCCTGACTCGCATTTGGCAGATTTTACTATCTACTTCCACTTTGACTTAAAATGAAAACAATCAAAATGGTTTTTTTTGTCTGCAAAACTTAGTAAACTTTTTAAGATTTTTACACTGTAATAAACTGACAAGTTCCACAAATATCTTTTTCAATTGTAAAACTATGCAAATGAGTAACAGTCTTGTAAATCAGTGTATTGGCAACCCTAGCTGTTACATTTCAATTATGTAAATCTTTCCTGTTGTTATTTGACATTTTCCTCCCATCCTGTAAGCCGTGTATTTGTTAGGTTGATGCGGGGCTCCACATGGAACGCAGTGGCAGTGGATCCCTGGACCCCAAGCTCCGAGGTTCTGTGTTCACCATCCAGACTCAGTCCAGGACGTACCACCTCGAGGCAGATTGTGAAGCTGAAATGGAGAAATGGGTGGATGCAATTTGTAGCGTTTGTGGCCTCAGAGCTACTGAAGATACTTCCACAGAGAATGGTGAGCACTATTTTAAGTAGTTGTCAAGAAATTGCATTGAAATGAATTAGTTTTTTGCAATACCTGAAGACAAATGAGTTGAGGAAGAAATTTGATTAAAACAAGACTACTTAAAAGGAAAAGTTGTGAAGTCATGTAGGTATTTAATATTGGTGACCAATATTAAATACCTAATATGTAATAATTTTACTGTTCTCAAGCTTTGTTATGGTTCATATTTTAAATACTTCAAATGATAAAGGAGCTTACACTGTGTATAGTTACTGGTTTTTCTTCAATTCACTTTTTCTTGATAAGTTTGCTGTAAGTAGTACTTACAATAGTCCATTAAACCTCTAATTTTGATGAAAGCAGTACACTTAAAGATAATAAGGCCATACCTTTATGTCCATCTTCAAAGCTAGTGCTTTCCCTTCTCTGCTTGCTGGAGTCTGTACTTAACGTTCCCACTGTGTGCTTAATAAATATAAAAGTTGATTTTTAATTTTTATAACAGCTTTTAGGACATTAAGAGAATATGTCAGTGCTGTGAACATACACTGTTTTGAGGGAAGGCTGCTTATCAACCAACCGGACCGGCCATGTCGTTCATTTTCTATACAAAAAAAAATCGGCCGGTTTTTGCTGGGGTGGGAAACGGCAAATGTATGCGAAACGTCAAAATAGCCGCGTTAGATAAACGTAAGTCCATACAATGAGTATGACCACTGGTCATATATTTTCGGCAGAGGGGAACGCCTGTCAATGGCCGTTCCGGTTGGTTAAATGCTCTAAGGTAGGCTGTTTGTATCATTAACTGATCAAGATCATGCATATAGCTGTTTATTTAGTATAATTGCTATTGCATCACTAAATTTTATGGGCCTTCACCGGTCTGATATTACAGGATTTGTGTTTCACTTTTAGCGAATTTACATTTTACCATTGTCATAGTGACATTAAAACTACTCTAAAAATGTAACCGTGTAATATTGGGTCCACAACAGAACTTGGCGAATATTCTTATGCTATTTTATTAGTGCCTGATAATCAGGCACTATTAGTACATTACATGCCTGGGGCGGTAAAATAAAGAAGGGCTCAGATCGCGGGTATTTGTGGCCTGAACCGAAGGTAAGGGCCATAAACAAGCGATCAGAGGCCTTCCTAATTACCGTCCGTGGTGCGTACATAATTTTACGTCTTCTAGTGGGTGTGAAGTGAGATTTGCCGCTGCGCTATAGGGTGGTAAATCTCACTTAGCGCCCAGAGTGACGTAAAATAGTATATTTATATATATATGGTCGTGGACGCCGTCCTTAGTACAAATACAGCTCCTTAAAACGGTTTTCATTGGCGCCGATTCATTTCGGGTGTCCGGGTTGCGTAGTGTTTTTGCGTGACAATTTTATCATATTGAGGAAAGACACGCAGCTAGAATATTTGGGCAAATCCCAATAACAACACGAAACTAATAGTCGTAGTCGGCATGACACATATATTTGGGACAATATATTGATGCCATCCAATACCTAGATCCATATGAACCAGTGAGTTATGTATGTGATGATGATTCAGTAAAATCCCATTATGATTAACAATTAACAATAAGCTTTACGAATCTGTAAGTAACTTTCTTAAAGTAACTACAATTTGAAATGCCTTTGCGACTTATTTATAATTTAGCAAAGCGAAATCATTCATTTGTATGAAAACAATGTTTAATCTTTAATCTTCAGACTAATGATTATTGATTGAGACTATTGTGTATTGAAGTTCACTTTTAATACATAATTAATTGCATGTTGAATGATTGTTTCTAAATGTTATAACAGATCAGAGTCAGAATGAAATAACCTCAGTCAAGTTGCATTTCAATTCTCAATACGAGTATGCCTATTTAAATGACCTAAGGCATAACTGAATAACGTACCACAAAGTGAGCATTACGGAAGAACCCAATGTACACTTTTGCACCTTATTACAAAGAAATAAGGTGCAAAAATGTAAATATATCTTTGACGTCTACTGCTCAGAAGGAACACGATGGAAGTACCGACTTTTGGTGTGTTTGTGTGCGTTCCGCCATCTAGCAAATTATTTTGAATGCAGGCATTACAGGCCAAGGGACTTTGAAGGTGCGCTCACTTTCAAAATGGTTTTCAAGTCTGAATACTTTTGGCGCAAGATATTCTCATATTTACTGCGTAGCTGCAAAAAATGTATAAATAAAAGCTTGTAACACTATGTACATACTCGTACATTACAGGTACATACAACATGAACCCCATGGCTGTGAGTGAGCGGTACGAGGGTCCGGAGGGCACCGGGCCCTACATCAGGATATCCGAGTGTATCACCGGGATCCGTGCCCAGGTTAATTATCACGTATTTCATTTCATCTTTTGTACTTTCAAACAATCTTTTATGTTTTGCCCTCATCAAGTATTAGGCCAGCTGAATGAAACTGAAGTGACAAATATGATATATTCCATACTTATAAATAGCAATGTTTTTGTATTGAGAAGCGTTTGCATTGCATCTATCACTAACTCACTAAGTCATTAAATTGTCATATTTAGGTTTAGAGGCTTAGAAAACACGCCATAAGTTTCCAATTACATCCTTGATTTAGGCGTCTTTTTACGCTGTGATTTATTATTTTCTCAGTCGTCCGTAGACTGTAACACCAACAACTAAATACCTAAATACATGTTGATCCTAATAGAGTATCCAGTGAGTTACCCTACATCTAAATTATATTTTTAGGACTCACGTGCCTTTACCTTCGACCCTCGGAACATCGTGACAAGCAGTCGGCGGGGCTTTGCGGGGGACAGCCGCGCCAACCAGATGTACCTGAGCCAGCCGCTGCGACAGCACAACGCGGACTTCTCAGAGAACGAGTCCAACCTCAGCGAGGACGAGTGCAAGTCGCTCAACGCTAGTCACTCTAATATAGGTACAGGCATAAGTAGCATAGTACAAGGGAGCAAAGTTGTTGTTTAACCTGTCGTGCTTTTATCGAAACCCGAACCAGCGGAAGACTCCAAAAGTGGAATCTTGAGCGTGCGAGGACCTCAAGGTACTAGAGTTTGTACTAGCTTTGCTGCCGAGTGTAATACAATACCACACCACACGAATGTAAGGATAAAATAAGCTGTAAAATATTTTAAATAAATCAAAATCATCCAAGAAACTGACGCATGAGAAACAATTCAATACTTGTGCCAATGTGTAACGTCGCTTAGCATCCAAAGTACAACCTGTGGGTTAGGTCGATCTGTGTAAGATTGGCTCCCAAATATGTATAAAAAAATGATTAAACGCTTGACGCAGCGCACTGTGGCAAAATAAATGAGGTACTAAAAAAGAAAGCATACCGCATTTCTCGTACCTTAATATTTACACGACGAACTACTTCAGATCAGATTAAGGCGCCTTTTCTGGCGATCCGGTACTTATGCGGCAAAATAAACTCGAGGCCATATCTATACTTCTTATCGATGCTTCGTATTAGGTATGTACGTATATCTAAATTAAAACCGTCACTTTGTCGTTAACCTCATGTTAGTGCGCAGATCAACCTTGATTTTTTAACCCTTTGAACGCCAAACGCCATTAAAGTGGCCGAGTACTGTCGTGCCTACCACGCCAACGGCCACTAAAGTGGTCATGGCAGCCGCTGTCAAAGCAATTTTACTGTTGACAGATAAGGTTTTTTAACACATTGAGCACCAAGAGCCCACCTAGCGGGTTCTCTGTGCGTAGCGGATTTCCGCTACAAAGCGGAAAGACGCCGGAGTCGGCTACGAGCGTAGCGCGTAGCGAACTGTGGTACGGAAAGTGTTAAATTCGTTTCTCACTAGTTGAGTTGTTGGCGTGTATGCCACATTTTGATGCGAGAGAGAAAGCGTTCAAAAGGTTAAAATATGCTCATTACTATGGATGTAGGCACAAGAAAGGAAAGAATAGCATCGAATTGCAGAAGTGCAATGTATTATTCACACATCTCCGATTTGACAAACACTCGACACTTGGAATAACCAAATATAAATGTGATATTTCAGGAGATTGGTCTGTGACTAAATCTTTCACCAAATTGGCGGTCGGCTCTAAGAAAAACGGCGTTCCGGACGATGGTACGTTTATTTATTTTTCTCAAATATGCGGGGAAATGCTTTGTTATTAGTGCTAATACGCTCGGAAGCACCACGTTTACGTATTGGATTTCAAGGTTTCCTCGCATTTTTTTTTAATTTTTCTGGATCCCTGTCCTACTTCCCTTTTGTATGTCTAACTATATACTTGGCCGGTGATCCGTTTCCCGGGCCACTGCTGTAATGTACTTACATTAGAGTGTATGCAAACGAGCAGCAATTCACACGGCGACGAGTACCATTACCGGAGTGAAATGTCTACAAAATTCAGGCAAACATACTAGCACCATCCATTGCGTCACTAACACAGCAATTTACATACATTTTGTTCGGCGAATTGACGCTTTCAAAATAATAGGACAAACATTTTTTCGCGCGAAAAAAAAAATGTTCTGTATGGAGGGTTTTTCCGACTGAGACCACTTGATCCATAAATATTTTTTTTTTCGCGTCCAAAATTTTTTTCTCCTACTTTTTTTTAGTCGCAGTACGATAGCAATTTATGCCCTTTAACGGATCACCAGTATTGTTGTTACACCCTGTATGGCTGCCAGCTATGAGCGACTTCATGTTTAAAAGTTACGTATATCGTTTATAACGATCCTTCCTTGTGTACAGGACCGCCGGTACCGCCGCGGCCACCGAAAACTTTAGGGGTGACATCAAAGAACAATTGGCAGAAAGATGCTTACCTGGGACCAAAATACAACGAACCGTCGGATTCCAACGAAAGTGTTTATGTAAGTACAGTCAGCGTCAAAAGTAACTACGTAAATGAAGGCGTCAAAAGTCTTTATTTAAAGGCAATAAGGACTTTTGACACCTTCATTTGCGTAGTTACTTTTGACGCTGACTGTACATACTTTACAATTAGAATGATTTAAGTAACACATACAATTTGTGCATGGAAAATATTTCGTGAGTCATCGGAAAGGCCTTTTTTATTATTTAAAAACAGATAGCAAAACTGTATTTTATTCACAAGAGTGATAAAAATATTTGAAATTCGAACGTTTACTTTTTAAACATAACAACATGTAACAGGCCACTCCAGACACTAAATACAAACGGTTGTCATGTTACTGACATTGTGGTCAAGTTTTCTGATCTACTTGATCAGGATTTTGGGACAATGTTTTAGCTGTCATAATTCAGATACCCATGGGTAAAACTTTTGTCCAATGTGTCAACGTCCCTATTGTTAGTGACGTGAGGTGTGTGTGACAGGTGCAGTGCACGCTTGGAGTGGGGAGCGCGCTGAGCGCGGCGCGGCGCTCGCCCGCGCGCTTCCCTCCCACGCTCAACTCCGACGACGACGACGAAGAGCTCTCGCCCAGTCACCCGGTAACCTAACCACCCTGTTACACAGTACAATATCTCGACTACGAACTAGTAGGTTTCGCCATGGAGGTACCACACACACAACGACAGATTGCACGCTTGGAGTGGGGAGTAGGCTTCTGCTTAATCGGTCTTCAGAGATCTAGTAGCTACTAGTGTACTACTAGTACGCTATGAAGTAGCAGTGCAGGTAACATTTCGTCTTACATTTTCTATATCTAAGTATCTTTAGGTGGCTTTTACGCAGAGGGCGCGATTGGCTTGAGCTTCAAAAAGTTCTTAGGCTGTGCTGCTCTACTATATAAGTTACTCTATGATATTATATATGGTCGCCTAGTTACCCACAACACAATATACGCCTTATTGAGCTTACCGTGGGACTAAGGTTGATTTGTGTTTGATTGTCCTCATAACTATTTATTTAAATACCCCGTTTTAAATAGCTTTTGTTCACTCAATTTGTTGGGGTTACACCAAAGATAAATACAATTACGGAGCTCTTACATGAGTTGGATTAACCTTTTCGACGCCATGTCAAACGCAAAACCTACCACTCAGACGCCACGACATCTAATTGTCAAAAATGAGGTTAAACTTATGCGTTTTACTTACTATTTTGCTCTGTGGTCGGTGACCGATATATCGGTCTTTGGCGTTGGACCTGTGGTGCCGATATATACGTCTTTGGCGTGGAAAAGGTTAACTACAGGGTTCTTGAATCAAAAGGCCTAAGAGTTTTGTTAAGAGATTTCGTTATACTGGTCAACTTGTTTGCAAGAATCGTGAATTCGAGGCGGACGACTAGTATTACCCCATTGACCGCCAAAGCCGTCAAATCACGTGCACATAAAGTCGTACCCTCAGCGCCAGGACGTGATATCACGTCCAAAATATAACCGGTTTGCCTTGCGCGCTCGCTCGCGCTGGCGCTGAGGGCACGATTTTTCCGTCTGAGGCTTGGCGTTCAAAAGGTTAATATAGCTCAAAGATAGTGTTGTTGTTCCAGTCGATGCAGTATTGCAACGTGACGCTGCTGCCGCCGGCCGTGGACCGCGCGCTCAAGCCGCGACACTCCAGCCATAGCATATGCCACCTCAACAGCTTCTCTGGACAGGTGACGCCGTCTTTACACACTTTTATTTAGGTTCCGTTCGTATATTTAGGTGCTTCGCATTTTGCATTTTTCGACCTCTCTTAACCAATTTTGATGAACTTTGGTATACATTCATAATTTACATACTTTAATAATATGATAACACGGAGCTGGTCTGATGGTGCAATTGCAAGATTAGATGTTCTAAGGCACTCCTCGAGGAAAAAACGCTAGCATATCGAGTAACGGTTCATTATAAAGGACGATTCCATTAAGAGTCGCCAGGACGCTCGCATGAATTCGCGTCCCCATACAAACGTAGTTCAGCTCTCATTTTAAAACGACATGCTTTAGAACCACGAAATTTGGCATGGGCATTCTAGCAGTACAGATCTATGTCGGTAATTCGTTTTCGTTGCTAAAAATTGTGACACAAAGAAAACATAGCAAAAATAAGTTTTGTATGTAAATCTGTATCTGGCTGTATTTTCTTTGTATTACAATTTTTAGCAACAAAAACGAATTACCGACTTAGATCTGTACTACTAGAATGCCCATGCCAAAGTTCGTGGTTCTAAAGCATGTCGTTTTAAAATGAGAGCAAAACTACGTTTGTATGGGAACGCGAGCGTCCTGGCGACTCTTAATTGCTGCGAGAAGAGCATGCAAAGGACGCGAGGAGCAGCCAGCAATAAAAGTGTACCAAAAAACATTTTTGGGAGTTACTTGTTATACAATGATTTAGGAATAATGCTATATATAAATAACAAGGTGACGTGTACAATAGCTAAACTGCTATTTTAAAAATAATAAATAGATAGACAATTTGCTGAAGGAGGACAAATATAATTTTTATTTTAAATCGTGCTTCAAAAAGGGGTCAAAAGGGTAGCATTTTACCAGGAAAGTGCGAAAGTTGTATGGTACGCGAAGTACTAACTGTACGCAGTCAGAGCCGCGAGCGGAAGTCTTTTTCCTTTATACATTTCGCTCTAAAGTGGCCATAACGTTAGAAATAGTACATTACGTACCTAGGGCGGTAAAATAAAGAAGGGTTCAGATCGCTGGCATTTGTGGCCCGAACCGAAGGTAAGGGCCATAAACAAGCGATCTTAGGCCTTCTTTTTTACCGCCCGTGGTGCGTACATAATTTTACGTCTTCTCCTGGGTGTGAAGTGAGATTTGCCGCTGCGCCATAGGGCGGTAAATCCCACTTAGCGCCCAGAGTGACGTAAATATATACGTAGGTAGATAATTATATGCAATGAAAACAAACTAGAAGTACAGCCAAAGGTTCCTTGCCAATCGTTTTTAGTCATCCATATACCTACTATATTTAGCTAATACTTCTCGTTTTCTTACAGCCCCTAACACAGTTCCACTCTGCAGAAGGGAGGGCGGATACGCTTCAATATTTAGATTTGGACCTTCAGACCTCTAAGCCCTCTCCACAGAAGGTACTGTTACATTATACGTGTTACAAATACGTTTTTCTCCGGTTCGTCTGGTTGTTTGATGTAAATTATGTTAATATAAATCATTAATAAACAGTAATCGGCACGACCCGTGCCACAGTGTGAATTTTGGTTATATTTTTTAAATGGACGTGATTATTAAAATTTTATTCCGCAACCCTGTCCCAAAAAAATTTCAATTGAAATTTAATAGTCTGTTCGTCAGACTATAACAAAATTAAAAAAAAAAAACTCTTTGGAATCCCGCGGTGTGGCTCGGGTCGTGCCGATCACTGTTAATAAATCAATAGCTTAACGGTTCCAGAAATGAGACTTGCAAATTATACAGTTCGACCCAAATTTAATACAATACAATGTTATTTACAGCCGCAACAACAAATACCACGAAATAAAATCGAGATAGCTCACGGAAAGTCGCTGTCGGAGGTGGACGCGGACAGCTGCTACAAGACCGTGGACTTTCTCAAGACGGAGGCGTTCAACATCACCATGCAGGACGCCGAGGCGTCGCGGAGCAACCACACGCAGCACCTCAGCCCGGGAGGCCAGCACGGGCACTGACCCAAGAGGACGCTCATACAGCTCCTTCACGGGCTCAAGGCGAGGTTCACTGTCAGGTAGAAACACGCGTGCGTATAAGGATATTGTTGCTAAATATAGTCTGGCTGGCCAAAAATTGCAGTAACAGTGGAAGTAATAAGCTATACTCATCCCCTTTTCAGTAGCGATGGTACGAGCGTGTGAAAAAGACAGTATGATTATCTCTGTTTATGCTTGAAGTAAAACAAACCCTGGCCAGACTATAACTGACAGCATACTAGATAGACTATCTAAGTAAGTCGAGCAAGCTTTAGCTGGGAATAAAAACACCTTGTATTTAGGGCTACAATGATAGTGAGATTAGGACAAACGATGATAGCGCTTTCTCTGTCACACCTGTTGAAAGTTCCGTAAGACCCCGTTCAGTATTTGTATAATTATGACCTTGGTATGTCTGCTGTCATGCTAAGTATGTTCATAGTATAGCCCGCGTGTCAGGTGGAGTCGACTTGCTACCAAATGACGGCTTATTCAAGTTGGGTGGAAGAAAGTAAATTCTATAAAGGCGGGAATGTTCGCTTGGTAACACTAAGGGCAGGTTCCATCATCCGCAATAAACGATCGGGCCGTTTCTCAAAAGCTTGAAACTTGTGAAACAAGCGGAAGTCCCTTTATAATTAATAAAAGGTGTCGAAGCGATTTACGCTAGTGTTACCTACATGTTACAAACTTCTCAGAAACGGGCACCTGATCAACATTCAATATGGCGGCGTAGCTTTCATATGAATAAAACTTTGTCATACAAGTAAATTTGAACTATACCTAACCTATCCCGGCCGAGTTATATACGTATACTAGGTAGGTTTTACTGTGTCGAATATACTGGGTCAATAAAATAAACATTTTTTCTTCGAAAAGCTTGATCAAATCTCTGCGTTTGCGAATGTTATTATTCAGTGAATTTTCAATCAAGGCGAACGAAGGTCAAACACATTTCCATACGAATGCGGTAAACTCTGCCAAGCCAAGAGTTAACGCAGCGTTGAAAAAGCGGCGCTGACATTAAGGGCACTGGGCAGGTTGTACCAAACCGTTTGTTAACGTCAAGACATCGTTAAAAAAATCTTGTATGAAAAGTTTGACAGTTTTCCATGGGATGACAGCTCCGTCACCATATTTAACGTTGACCAGTTCGTTAGTTGTGCGTGGTGCAACCGACCCTGAGACGTACAAGGTCATATATTGTCACAGATACATTTGCATACAAAAAATGCGCGTAAAAACAACGCCCACTTCACGGCGCGGTTGGTTGACCCGAAAATAACCGGAGACGTTGTTACACAGCATAGTCACAGTGTGGTGTTATATTTGTATATAAATCAGACACACTGTAGCACCTCTATGTACTGGATACTTGACGATCTGTGTTCAAACTTTACAAATAATATACATACTGAAATAAATATTAAAAGCCTCGGTGTACACCGTGTGTTGAATTGCATAATTATATGTAAAGCCTAACTTTCACGTTTAAATTCAGTTAAAGCTCTAAATTCCTCAATTAAACCGAATTACATAAACGTTACTACATAAGTGTACTGGAACGAGGAAGCGCATATTTACTACTAGTATTAGGTATTCTTCGCAAGTAGTAATTCCTTACGAATTGGTAAGAAAAGGTACAAAATGACGTAGATTGGGATTTCCTTACAAATATAACAATAATATTATGTAGATGAATATGAGCACAAAGAAAAGTATGCATGTCATAAAATGTAAGTAATCAATTTTTATTAGTATTATAGGTCAAGAGTAGGTAGGCAAGGCAACCCTACCTCATACTATAACCAGGATGATTAGTATGTACTTTCGAATGGCATAAAGTTAAAGTTGCGACTCGATGAGGTAGATTTTATAATGTTATTTCTGCTGACTGTACAAAATGCTCCAAGTTTAGCCCGGGTTACCAAGTAACGCATAACTTTCCATCGTTTCCATCGAATTCTGCTACTCGATAAGGGAGGGTTGCCTACCACCTACTATACGCTCGATCCATAATGTTCACTTTTAATCAATTAATGACCAATACACACCAAACTTGAATACTGGAGTGTGCAAAGGAGAAGGCTTTTGGTTGTTATGGAAACTCCCACTTTCTACGGCACTGTTCCCACGCAAGCTCCAGCACAGTATATAATGGAGGATGGAGGTGTCACATGTCAGGTAAATTAAAGCTAAGTAAGCATCAGTGAGATTGTCATTTTTACGTAGTCGACGTAAAAAACATTAGGCCATTAGCACAATTTCATTGGAGTTTTGTACGTATACATATTTTTAACATGTAAGGCGTGTAAGACGTGTAAGTGCACTTTCATATAGGTAAATTGACACAATGGATACATAATAAACGGCACTAATTATATCGTAATCTGAGGAGAGAGACTAGTTATAATTCAGATCTTCTTGTGGAATATAGTTATTACTTTATAAATGTTATATATATTCATTAAAATCTTGTTATAAGAATTGGGCTAAAGTCCAGAAAATTCTATTCAAAGTATTAAATTTAGACGTACTGTTTAAGTGTCTTCCATAATATTACTTAATATTTTTGTACAGATAGATTTGTGGGAGCTGACCTGATATACCAATATTATATTATATATTTAAAACTTAATACACATTTATTTATGTATATTCGTTATATCATTACATATATGTACACAAATATATACTAAGATGTGTCGGAATAAGTCACATAATGTTAATTTTTAGTTGTAATCTCATGAATAAGTGATATATTTATGTACACAAATATAGACGATACAAGTTAGTGAACTGTTTCTGACTTATTACTGGTCAGAGATAATGTACCTACTAAATAAACTGTCAATATAATCATAGATAGTCGGCGCTAGCTCTTATTATTCAGCTTGTACTTCACATGATGTGGTGGTGAAAACAAATGTGCTCTTGCGTGGGGCCAAGTCCAGCTCATGTCTAATAACGAATGTAGCTCATGGATGCCCGGTGGGCGCCACTATCAAACAGTTCATTATAATACTAACTTACAGCCATATGAACGAAGTCTCTCTAGCATGTAAATTCATCTCTACGTTTAGGATATATTTAATAACCAATACTGAAAGGGTCATCAAGTTCTTAAATAAAACAACATTTTACCAAAGATTTGTATCCTTGAAGTTCGAGGAGTTCCAAAAACACTTTTGAAACTATTCGGGTCCAACATGAACTTATATGAAGTTAATATAAGAGTTAGGGCGCCAGCGAACTATTGCTTACATAAAGTGAACATATTGCTTTATGTTGTAAGGAACTGAACTGAACGTGGTATGTACATAATTTAAATTGATTTCGCATGTATTCATTTTAAATGAATGTACTGGGGAATACTTATATGTACGTATTGTAACTACATACTTATAATTGTGCCTGTGTACGGACAAAGGGACCACTTTGTCGATATGGAGTTACTAGTACTTTCTAAACCTACACAATATACACTATCTATTAGTGAAAGAAAAAAAGTGGCCTTGTAAATCGACAAAGTGGTCCCTTGCACTAAACTCTCCCACAATTAATGATAATTGATTTGACCATTGTCTAGGAGAGGTAACTGGAGCGTCTGTGCGTGTCGGCGCATATTAACGCTTATTTTAGTGCAATTGGCATGCTCACTATCTTAGATTTTACCTACAATCGCCATCAAATATATCGGAGCGGCCAAAGTGGCCATAAATATTTGAACAACGCCTCTATTGTCGAAGCGATAAAGTGCATGATCAGATATTTTTGATAACCTTGGCCGCTCCGATATATTTGGTGGCGACTGTACAATATTAAATAGCAATGTATTCGTATAAGTAGTACATTATACTTATAGTAGGGTAGCCGGAGAGGGAATTTTTGTAGCCACTCGAGCGTGTCAGTCTAAGATATGGGGGATACGGGATACCTTGCACCCTGTTGAGTACCTCCACCACATTCTAGCCCTCTATATGTATAGGGCCGTGCGTGTAGGGCAGCCGATCAGATTAGTAAAAAAAATATGCGAGCGCGTCAGATTAAGGCATGGTTGGGTTAATTACATGCTGAATAGTGTACATTTCAATAGGGACCGTGCGCGTTGGAGCCTCTGCCATCTTTTGGTCTTAATCGAAAACGATTACTTACTACTCCACGCCAATCACAGTGCTGCCTCCAACACTTGACTCACGTACCCTTGCACGTTGTAGGTACTGCCATCTAGTGGACTTATTAGGCAACTTTAACGTGATATTTGCATTTAGCCCCATTAAACACCGGCGTCCTGAGCTGCCCTATTTAGTTTCTGCACGTTCCCTATAATCTGACGATTCGAGTGTGCCGGGAGGGAGTGGAAGGATTACAAACTTGCAAAAAAAAAAATCATCATCCTCGAGTGAAGTCGAATTTTTGTTCTAGGAAGGGAAATAATGTAAAAATAAAAATCGGCAGATTAAGAAAATTCCTTCATAGAATCGTCAGAATTTAGTTTGACACGGCTAGGGCATCAAGCTGAACGTTCTGTATAATAATCTGACACGCTCGAGTATTTCAATGTGAAGTTTTTTTTTGCATTCTAAATGTTGCTACGAGCTTGCGTCACTTCTGAATCGTCAGTCTTTTGAATAGGGGCATTTTTAGGGTTTACTTAACATCCTCTTAGAGAATTTGACGTCCTCGAGTAATTTTTTTTTTCAATGTTCTACCCTTCCGTGTGGTCTTCACCATGCAAACCGGTAGAATAACATACCCTTGTTATCAGAGACACGTTGCGCGACTAAACCTATCAATATCTGACACCCTCGAGTATTTGCATGTGGTGTTATTTTACATTTTTTTAAATCTTTTTTTTCCCACCACTAAAAAAAAGGAAACTTTATGTAATCTTTTATTCTTCTTATCATCTAATTGCATGCAATTGCCAAAAAAATTGCATCATAGGCTCCCCTACTATTATAATATAACGTATAGAGGACAGTTGCATGACCTGCATACACATGATCAACTGTAAGAATATCAACTGAAGGTATGCTCAATATTGTTTGGAGATAGTTCCTTCTTTAGGCTGAATAGTCATGATTACGAACGCGAAGACGGCCGAATAAAGCAAGACATATTTAAAATTATATTTCTAAAGTAGGCGGTCTCATGGGGCCACATATAAGATATCTCTATACTCCGATTAGCGCGTTATTTCTTTGAAACCTAAGCTGTCAAAAATAAGGGGTGCGGGGGGGGGGGGGGGGGTGAACACGCAATGGAACACAGGAACGCAATGGAAGACAGGGAACGAGCGATTGCCATGTTTACTGTCACTTCCAACAATTCAGCAGAGTGAAACCACTTAAAGCCTGGCAGCGGGGGTCGCCTAGCTATGCGGGGTCTTGGGTTAATTACTCTATGCATGGAGCAATGACAGTTTGACATTGGCGATAAATGGTCAATGGTTGGCTTTACCGTCGACCTAGTCTTGAAGACTGGACAGAACTGATCGAATTAGAAACACGGAACTGCACTCTAGAACGCGTAAAGCAGATGTGTGTGTCAGTCTTGAAGCCCACATCTGCTTTACGAGTATCTATCTGTCTACTTTCGCTAAGAAGTGGGGAAGCCTTTGCCGAGGAGTAAATAGGACACTAAAATAGGATATTGAACAATTTTTTATAATTCATCCTCAAAATTTACGAGTTGTTCTCCGAAATAGATCTAGAATATTTTTTCTATTAGTCCTAAGTACAAGCTAAGTTTCTTTATCAACCCGCATCTGAGGAGTGATTGTGCATTTAAGACTAGATTGACAAGGCCAGATTATAAATATTATAATCAACTAAAGTTATAAACTAATGACCTATGTAAATGCCGGTTTAAAACCAATTCCGTTTCTCAATATTCTAACGGCCTTCGAAAACATGTTGTATGACTTTTTTTTTCAATATTTGTTATCTGTTGCCTCAGAACTTCGTTTTGACCAAATTTATGATGGCTATATGGTTTTATAATGGGATCCGCAATTAAATACGAGAACCATATAGTTATGTACACATGTAGTGAACAGGTAAAGAGTGCAACCGGCTCTATCTGTGAGTATTAATTACTGCAAGTATTAGTAATGTAAGATTTTTTGTATAAAAGTGTTTAACGTAAGTTCCATTAGATACCATAGTTTCACTGAATTATGGTTAACCGACATGAGTTTTAAGTAGGTGATAAAATTATGTTCGTTTGTGTATATGCCATGCTGCGTTCTGATTCACCTTTATGAATTTTGAAATAGCTGTTTTATAAGTGATTGGACTTTGTACATTGAACGTGTGATGTGAAGTGTCTTAAATACATTGGTCAGGGTCTAAGAAGTTTATTATTATACGTGTGTGGCCGATAACACGAGCGAAACATTTAAACGTAGAATGTACTTCTTAAGAGTCGCCAGGACGCTCGCGTGAACACGCGTCCCCATACAAACGTAGTTCAGCTCTCATTTTAAAAAGACATGCTTTAGAACCACGAAATTTGGCATGGGCATTCTAGCAGTACAGATCTATGTCGGTAATTCGTTTTCGTTGCTAAAAATGGTAATACAAAGAAAATATAGCAAAAATAAGTTTTGTATGTAAATCTGTATCTGGCTGTATTTTCTTTGTATTACAATTTTTAGCAACGAAAACGAATTACCGACATAGATCTGTACTACTAGAATGCTCATGCCAAATTTCGTGGTTCTAAAGCATGTCGTTTTAAAATGAGAGCTAAACTACGTTTGTATGGGAACGCGAGCGTCCTGGCGACTCTTAAACAATAAAACTATAGTCAACAAATTTTAAAAATTATGTAGTTTTTAAATTGTCTCTTTTTCATACAAAATAAATATTATATTCAATGTACGTTAAAATTCGTCTTATTGACATTGCTTGTCAGTCTTGTCACCCTATAGACATAATCAATTTCGCAATGCATTGCGTGTTCAGGTAAACTTTAAAATGTACTAAAAATCAAAGCGAAAGTTATTTTTAAAAGTTGCTGAACAAACGTTGTTTAGTTTGAGGAGAACAATCTACGTTTTAATTTTTTGCTCGTGTTATACTTAGGCCACACACTATATTTGTTACATTATACTTATTACGTAGGTACGATCGAAGATTCAAACTATGTGAAATTCTTGTATATAATAATTACTTAAGTATGTATAATATAATATTTGTTAATAGGTTGTCTTCTCTATGTAATATACCTATATTAAACATTTGAATGTTACAAAGTACATACATGCATTAATTATAGAAGACAGATATTTGCTTACACGCGCCGGCATCTGAGTATTTACAAACTATCAACATATAACATATTTAGCACATTTAAAATATTAAAATGAAATATAAAACCTTGGTGTTGATTTTAATTTTATTGTGTAACATAATTTAAATAAGCGCGCGAGTAGTGTTTCTTCACTGGCCATTTCACAATACTAACAGATCGTTCTATTATATGTAAGTAACCTATCGAATACGTTAATTATGAACGATATCAATTAAATATGTTGGGGCATTCCACGAGCTGTCCCGTACAAACGCGTCTGTATCTCTGTCATTAGTTTACAGTTATCTTTGCAATTTTAATTGGAATATTGTAATTCTGACCATAATTTGACTCTATTGTCGCAGATAAAAGTACTCCAAAACCTATCAGTTTTCTGAAAATTTTTGTTTGCACGGGACAACGGTGGACTTCTCCGTGGAATGCTCCTGTTACGGTTCACAATCGTTCTACAATTTACAATCTCGAGCGATAGATTACATTATTATTTATCTAACGGTATTTATAATTTTTACGGTGACTTATCTATAATTATCACCACATAAAGATTTGATTTCCAGTACTCTGATGGTTTAGGGATATTTTAGCTCTATATACAGGGTGCCCGCGAGGAAACCGCATCATTTTGCCAGCGTATTCTTGATCATAATTGGAAACTAAAATATCGTATGAACTTTTCTGGATTTCGCCTAGTTTCAGAGTTACTGCTAATTAAACAAAACAATATTTTTTATTATAACTCAGTGCAAAACGCTTTTTTGATGATGATTTCACTATTTATGGAGTCTAGTCTAGACATCCTTATTGAGAGATATCAAAATGCCAAGGAATAGTTTGCGTAAACTTATTTTAGTCCATAGTTTTACCAATAACATTATTTTTTATGTGCAAAAGCATTCAAAAATCGAAAAAAAAAGAAAATAAAAAAAATTTTTTTTTGGTGAAATTGACTAAAATTCATATAGCATTTATTACTCCTTATGACCTCAGGAATACGTTGGCAAAATTATGCGGTTTCCTCGCGAGAACCCTGTATTATTCCGCTTTCACGTTACAAACAGAAGTTTAAAAAAAATTGGCTCAAGGCTAGGAAATAAAGCTATATCGTCGTAAAGTTGGACTTTAATAAACCCCAACTAATCGAGACTAATACTTATTAAAATGAAAGTATCGAATATTGTCGCAAAGCTGTGAAACGAATGCATGTCGTCATGTTGTCTAAGAAACCCATATTTAAACACTTTAGATTTTATGGAGCTAAGTAGGTAAAGATTGTTTAGGAACTTCATCACTGAGTTTGTTAGTAGTTACATTTTAAGAATTGATGGCCTTTGAACACATAGGTTTTCATCGAAAATCGATACTTTTCGTCGCTTTTTACAAAAGTTTAGCCTATTTCCTATTTAGCACCAATTTAAAATATTTTGTCTTTGGATCTTGCTTTTGCCTGGACTTGATTCGACTACATACACTTAAATGTTACTTAATTTTAAATATTACCTACTGGTTAATTATAGAGTAAGGAATATTCAATACTTATAGAATGAAAAATTAAGATTCCTAAGGGCGAGCACCCTAGGTGCGTACATAAGTAGGTGCATACATTTCAGTTCAATAATATTATAAAATAATGTTACAATCCACAGATATTTATTTATCCATTAACTATCGAACTAATGTATTTCAAAATACAAATTATGTCTTCTTTGATTTGTATAATATAAAAAGTATAAATAATTTGTAATGAGTCAAAAACAAAAATGATTGTGGTTTTCCTGTGTAAAATTGCCATATTTTGTATATAGATAGTTTACAAATCTTGCTTGATATTAAATAGTAGTAGCATTACGTAGAACTATTATTATATGCTTTTAGTGCAAATGGTAGGCAATTAGTGCAAATGTGTACAATATAATTTTTATTGTTTATGAATTACCATGTATTAATAAAAATACTGAAATTTGACTTAGTTGTATTAATTTAATAATTGTATTCCTATACACATATTTAGTCAGTCACCTTAATCTTGGGATCTCCCTTCTGTCTATTAGGAATCACCTCGATAATATACCAGTACCAGTCGATTTAGTATCACGCTGAAGTTCACTGTGATCCACCGTGCAGTGGGTGGATCCTATTCTTCTAATTTCCTTCATAAACAATCTGGCAGTCCGCATCTATGGCCGGCGTACCCAGTATCGGACGGAAAAATCGTTGCCCAGCGCCAGGGCGCGCAAGGCAAACCGGTTATATTTTGGACGTTGACGGCACGAGTTTCCGTGCGCATGATATGACGGCTTTGCCGGTCAAATGGTTAAGGACACCTCGGGTCCATACTGTACTGATGGCACTAAATGACATATAAGGCAGGGTGTTTTTTCACCCACAGATGGAGCATATTCCGGCGAGACAAGAGAAGCCGAAAGACGAGACTACGGTCGCTAGGTGAGAAACCAAGTACCTCGCACTTTATTAACCGACTTCAAAAAAAAGGAAGTTCTCAGTTCGACCCGTATGTTTGTTTGTTTGTTTTCTATTGTCATGAAATCCTCGATATTTTACCCCAGTCTAGATTTTTCTGTAGTTTCCAGTATACTTACGTAAGTATAATAAGTAGGTAGGTCTAGTACATATAGAGTACCTACTATAACTTCACATAGAGGACGGCGCTACCTCTTTTAATATGCTTCACCGTTCAGGGAGTTTGGTAAGATCCACCACTCCAGAGCCTACTTATGATATCATAAGAATTATTTTAGTGTGAAACAATCATTTATGACATGATAAGGACTGCCTGGATACCATATTAAACATTACTTAGTAACCAAAAAAATTAATAGGGTTGGCCGGTCGAAAGTCTTTACAGATGGCGCCAGCATAGCTTGTACCTGTCAGTCCTACCAATTGTGTTAAATTCTTGTTTTTTTCTAATTTTCTGACCTGGATGGCCTGGCCTTGAAGCCAAATCTCATACAACAATACTAGTGACAGGTACAAGCTATGCTGGTGGCGCCATCTGGCCAAACCATTGATGCAAATAGATGAACGAATGAACGAAGCGGATCTTTCCCCCACTTCCAGCAAAAAATACTTAGACTGTTGTGCCCCAATATGTAGTCATTCATATTTTTTGGATAAAAACGGTTGAAGTTGCCATGATTCGTCAATTATAAAATTCTCTACAATAGTTGCCTTTGATTTTTAATCTGCTTTTTTTTTGCTGCGTGGCCCCGGGTTTAGAATAGTGCCACCCCGTCTCTTCCCGCGGGTGTTGTAATACCTAGTCATCCGCATGTCGGCGATGCGGTTCGCTACCCATCACGTCTCGTTCTTCACGGGGGCGAGAAGTGGCTCACGGAGAGCCGTTTTGCTGCATTGATCGTAGCAAATGGAAATCCGTGATCTCTGCCTACCCCTTTTGGGATATAAGCGTGATTGTATGTTGTATGTGTGTATGATTTTTAATCTATTTAATGTTTATATAATGATATTTAACCTCTCCTCTTTTAATCCCAACTGCACGATAAATACAGGTGGCTCCCTTCTTTCTAAAATGGTCCTGAGGGTTCACTATGCAGAAGGGATCTCATCATCAACATCCGTATATTGTACTTATTGTCGTGTACCTACCTACGGGCCGTCTTTTAGAATATTGTTGTCTTATGTAGTAAATAAGTAATCTAATAAAACACAAAAATAACCTTTTCACGCCACCTGCTCGGAAATGTGGCAAAAGAATATCAAAATCCAAGCTGGAAAGTAAGCAATTGCTGTAGCATCTGAACAACCACTACAAGAATTGCTATTTTGCAGCAATGAAATGTCATAGTAGAAAAGTAAAATCCAGATGTCATTGCATTGGACCCGCCAATGAGAATCATTTAAAACATTAAAAAGGTCTTTTTTTGGCACCACTTTTTCATTCTAAAATAAAATAAGGTTGTTTATCGAACCAATTTACTTGTTTAAAAAAAAGAAACGTCAAAATCATTTAAAGCGGTATTACACATTGCAACCTGCAGGGCCCAATCTGTCAGGTTGGAAGGTGTAATTGAAAGTAGGGCCCGTAGGGAGCTGAAGGAGGGGTAGGAAGAGGCAGGGTACACAACAGATTGGGCCCTGCAGGTTGCAATGTGTAATACCGCTTTTAGATCACCCTTAAAGCGTTTTTACCTTTTTAACCGTTTGTGGTTTTCTATCAAAAAGTGGGTAAGGACACAGAGTAAATAATAGTATAATACAGAGAGACCTCTGTAATGTCACGTAACGTCACGAATCATGTTGTCCCTTCTTAACGCATGACAAGTTCTCTTTCGCACTTATGCAAACGTATCGGATACGTCGTGTCAAACTCAAATTTTTTGACAGATTTACTTTGAGTTGTACCCCCCTGGTAAGGAGTGAGTCGGATTGAAGTATGATTGAAGCAAACAACGTAAAAACGCTTCTTAAAAGTGAAAAAAAGTTAAAAAGGTGGAGCGGGAAAAATACATATTGAATTGGATAATGTCTGACTGAAAATCAAGAAAGTTGTATTTATGCAGTAAAAATTAGTTCAATGAGTGTAGAAAATGTTATTAATACGCTGGCGCCCACCGAAATTCAAGAAACAGGCGGTCGCTAGAAATTTAATTTGTTACCAGTGAAATCGCGTCCTAAGTCCTAAATAAGAAGGCCCATGAACAGTGATATTTTGTATACAATATAATATCCGACAAACAATTAATATTATGGAAGGATGGCGAAAAGAAGCATTTATTTGCAGAAAGTTACATGCTCGTTTACTTTATCGTGCTTGCGAAAAGCACATGAACCTTCAATATACCTATAGTATCTATTAAAGTGTTTGTATTATTATGCCAATTAATTTTTTATTTTATTTCCTCACAGTAGTCGTGAAAAGCACTATGTAATGTCTCGGCCGAAAGCGCTATAGGTGGACTCGTATCTTCGAGGGCCTCCCCTGGCGGGTCGGCCCTCGAACTAACTCGATCCACCTATAGCTTACTTTCCAGCCTCTACAACAATGTACTATTTCACGCCACCTGCTCGGAAATGTGGCAAAAGAATATCAAAATCCAAGCTGGAAAGTAAGCAATTGCTGTAGCATCTGAACAACCACTACAAGAATTGCTATTTTGCAGCAATGAAATGTCATAGTAGAAAAGTAAAATCCAGATGTCATTGCATTGGACCCGCCAATGAGAATCATTTAAAACATTAAAAAGGTCTTTTTTTGGCACCACTTTTTCATTCTAAAATAAAATAAGGTTGTTTATCGAACCAATTTACTTGTTTAAAAAAAAGAAACGTCAAAATCATTTAAAGCGGTATTACACATTGCAACCTGCAGGGCCCAATCTGTCAGGTTGGAAGGTGTAATTGAAAGTAGGGCCCGTAGGGAGCTGAAGGAGGGGTAGGAAGAGGCAGGGTACACAACAGATTGGGCCCTGCAGGTTGCAATGTGTAATACCGCTTTTAGATCACCCTTAAGGCGTTTTTACCTTTTTAACCGTTTGTGGTTTTCTATCAAAAAGTGGGTAAGGACACAGAGTAAATAATAGTATAATACAGAGAGACCTCTGTAATGTCACGTAACGTCACGAATCATGTTGTCCCTTCTTAACGCATGACAAGTTCTCTTTCGCACTTATGCAAACGTATCGGATACGTCGTGTCAAACTCAAATTTTTTGACAGATTTACTTTGAGTTGTACCCCCCTGGTAAGGAGTGAGTCGGATTGAAGTATGATTGAAGCAAACAACGTAAAAACGCTTCTTAAAAGTGAAAAAAAGTTAAAAAGGTGGAGCGGGAAAAATACATATTGAATTGGATAATGTCTGACTGAAAATCAAGAAAGTTGTATTTATGCAGTAAAAATTAGTTCAATGAGTGTAGAAAATGTTATTAATACGCTGGCGCCCACCGAAATTCAAGAAACAGGCGGTCGCTAGAAATTTAATTTGTTACCAGTGAAATCGCGTCCTAAGTCCTAAATAAGAAGGCCCATGAACAGTGATATTTTGTATACAATATAATATCCGACAAACAATTAATATTATGGAAGGATGGCGAAAAGAAGCATTTATTTGCAGAAAGTTACATGCTCGTTTACTTTATCGTGCTTGCGAAAAGCACATGAACCTTCAATATACCTATAGTATCTATTAAAGTGTTTGTATTATTATGCCAATTAATTTTTTATTTTATTTCCTCACAGTAGTCGTGAAAAGCACTATGTAATGTCTCGGCCGAAAGCGCTATAGGTGGACTCGTATCTTCGAGGGCCTCCCCTGGCGGGTCGGCCCTCGAACTAACTCGATCCACCTATAGCTTACTTTCCAGCCTCTACAACAATGTACTATTATTTTACCTACATCTCCGGAAGAAAATATGATTTTGATTCTTTTTTGATTACTCATTATTATTAATTAAGTACCTATACCTAATTCAGTGTTGGGCACTCAAGAATAAAAACGTTATTTGAATACAAATTCGTAAGAATAAATTCGCTTCGATTTTATTCTCTTGATATTTAGTTCAATCAAAATAATTTCTTCGGGAATAATTATATGCGAAACAATTTCAAAAATAATTTTATCTACACCCATACCCTAATATGTCTATTTTATGGTCAGGATCGATGAGCAAACGCCCTATATTTAGATATAAGTATCTGTGGCTGCATCTTAATGTTTACATTTGAGTATCGGTAACCGATACCTTAATTACGTTCAAATTTCGAACGTCTTCTTAGTAGTTAGAACAAATGTGTTATCTGTAACGATGTTATTATTATCAAATAATAAGCAAAAATTCGATATCATTATGAAAATCCGGGTGCGGGCATGCGCCGCCCGACCGCCGACGCAATCGAGTTGCCATGGCGACGGCGATGCAATCCGTGCAATTGGGATTGTTCATATTTTTACGTCACTCTGGGCGGTAAGTGAGATATTACGCCCACGGGCGTAGCGGCAAATCTCACTTCACACCCAGGAGAAGACGTAAAATTGTGTACGCACCACGGGCGGTAATAAAGAAGGCCTCAGATCGCTTGTCTATGGCCCTTACCTTCGGTTCGGGCCACAAATATCCGCGATCTGAGCCGTTCTTTATTTTACCGCCCTAGGTGCGTAATGTACTATTTTACCCCCCATTTTGATGATTTATTCTGAAATTATAGGCCATTTTAAGATATCAATTTGATTTGTTTAGCTTAAAACAGCTTAGTTATTTTATTATAATTAAAATAAAAAATCTGATACGATGTCTTGTAAGTTACAGTCTACAGGCTAAATAGCATTGACAAAGTCAATAATTCGTATAAAAAAACCTTGCTTGTCGTTAACTGTCGCTGTCACGTGAAGATTGAAGTATTGGTACATCACTTCGCACTTCTCTTGACCGCGAAAAATATACAAATTAAAATTTTATTTGTAAAGCGCAAGAAATAATACACATGGCGCTTAATTTTGTAAAAGCCGACTCAAGAAACATACCCAAGTTGGATAATATCTGTATGCTGGAGTAAATCGCATCAAGTTCAAACTATAATTTGATTGAAATAAGATGAACCAAAATACTTATGTGAGACAGGACAAGACGATTACTTGTAAGCTTTTATACATTTTAAAAGATTAGTCATTGATTATTATTGCACTTTTGGCTTAATTTTTGTAAGTAATACTTAGTTTTTCACTTAAATACGTAGGGGCAGTGTTTGTTTACTAATTTCTGTTTACATATTTGACAATGTCGTAGTGTATGACATTGATTTTATTTTTATAGGAATGCTTACAAAGGGTTTACAAAGAGGTTTTACATGGTGGTTGTGAGGACAAAGTCAAACAAAGGTAATTCATATTTTTGCGAAAATATCCGAATCCACACATTAATTTCGCGAAATATGAATCAAAAGATGATCGATAAACCTAGACCTCGAAATGGTTTTGGAAATATACTTTTCCAAAAAAAAATGAACAATCCCAATCACCGAGCAGGTTGAAGAGGGTATTTTTTTACTTTTTATTTTTAATGCCACGACGGTGGCAAACAAGCATACGACCCGTCTGATGGTAAGCAGCTCCCATAGCCTATGGACGCCTGCAATGAACTTCCTAACCTTATAGTTTCGCTGTCCGTTTGTCCCAGTCTGTCCGTTCACGGCTTTCCGCAGTGATGGTGAGTACTAGAATAGTTAAACTTCGTATGAGTATGTGTTTTGAACACGCAGACAAAGTTTTAAAACAAAATCTGAAAAAATATTATTTTTAGGGTAACTCCCCAACACATGAAGTGGGGGGTAAATTATGTTTTTTAATTCACCCCTAATGTGTGGGGTGTCGTTGGATAGGTCTTTTAATGTAAATATGGGTTTTCTAAAACAATTTTTAGACAAAACTAATAGTTTCGTAAATAAAAGCTCCGAAAGTTTCTAAAAGTGATTATCGTATTTCCTCGAAATCTCATTATACATTGATCTCAGCAAAAAAATGTAAAGAACCTTTTTTGTACGAAATCATTTGTGGATTAATTAAGTAGAAGAACATTTTTTCGTATGAGCCACCGCTACTGAGTTATTTACGAAAAGCCAAAAAAGGGGACCTTTACACCCCCCTCTCCCCGTTAGCGGCACCCCTATCCATGGGTACTTTTAGTATGTTGTGTAAGACACCTTTATCTACAACTTCACCAAAATTCAGCTATACACGAATTATTTCTCCTATCGAGCAGTTAGTGGGCTTCCTTCGGTGAGCTATAAGAACTTTTTGAGGCTCCGAGTATTTAGCGTCATCTAGTTCAGAGCCACCTAAACAAAGCCAATATGTATGAGATAAAATTAGCGCCACCTAGTAACGACTAGTTTACTACTAGTACGTTATTCGTTACTAGGTGGCGCTGATTTTATCTCATACATATTGACTCTGTTTAGGTGGCTCTGAACTAGATGGCGCTAAATAGTAAATACTCGCAGCCTCAAAAAGTTCTTAGGCTATGGCCGTCTACTATATATTTAAGTGTATGTTGTTATTTAAGTAACTTTTTGCGCAACTCTACCTAATATAAAACAATAACGACATCTTGCGGAGAGACATTAAACCACCTATATTACTTGAAGGCTAATTTAACCTAAGGGCGACGCCTTCTAACAGAACGCATTTTGTTACATATTGTTCTCATCAGATGGCGGCACTTGTTTACAAAGGGCAGAGACTATAGAGATATAGACGACCACAGCCTAAGCACTTTTTGAAGCTCATGTCGATTGCGCCATCTATGTCAAAGCTACCTAAAGATAACGAATATGTAAGAGAAATGTAACCTGCACTGCTACTCCACTTAGTAACAAATAGCGTACTAGTAGTAGTAGTAGTAGGCTGTGGTCGTCTATATCTCTATAGTCTCTATAGTAGTATATAATACGCATACACAGGTGTCTCAAAATCCAATGATAAATACCTACTAAAAGCCTGATAGGGTAAACTATCATTTATAATAACTGGCATTTATGCAAATACCAAAGCTTCAAAATTAAGTATGTATGATGATAAAAATTATATTATAGTATTTTATGCAATAGTTGTATAATAGGGTTCAAAAAAGGTGAGTGGCGTGTGTAACAATTTGAGGCGAAGCCGAAAATTGTTAATAAAGACGCCATGAGCCTTTTTTGAACTACTTATACAACGTTGCATACATTACTTTTTCTACGACTAGGGTTTAAATAAAATACAAAATTAAACGCAGTTTGCTTTAAGAAAGAGCGAGAAGTTGAAAAGTGGTGGCAAATGACAGTTGAGAGAACGTAATCATAGACACGGTAATATTTTTTTTTCAAATGTCATCAACTTACTTGCTTTTTTCCTTATGTTGGCAGCAATTATTTTAGTTTTGTTATTGCTCCAAACCATATGAATTCAGTCGTTTGTTAAGTTGGCAGTTTTGATTTTCGTTGTAAATTTAGTGTTGTTTTTCTTTTTTATCTGTTGGGTTCACAGGGCACCACTGTTAAACGGCTATTAGGCATTGCAACCTGCAGGGCCCAATCTGTTGTGTACCCTGCCTCTCCCTAACCCTCCTTCAGCTCCCTAAGGGCCCTACCTTTAATTACACCTTCCAACCTGACAAATTGGGCCCTGCAGGTTGCAATGTCTAATACCGCTTTTAGCAGTTGCTTTTTATCACATAATAACCCTTAGGGTCTTTATGAAGAATAGACAAGATAGACTTTTTTGAAATGTCATAAGACATGCTTTTATATTCGTTGGCCACATAATTGACATGGGACCATATAATTGACAGATAAAAGTACCGGAGTAGAAAATAAATTATAATAACATTTATATCCACTACGAAAAGCTTCGTAGGGCGCGTTCGACTACGGCTTTACGCTACGCCGTAGACCCACGCCGCGCGAACGTAGCAGAAAACTCGTAGACGTATCAGGAATGTGCCATACTTACGGTAGGTATACTTACCGCCGGGCAAACTATATCACCATTAATCAATGTGGAATAAAGGACTTCTAAAACGCAATCAAACCTGAATATATTCAAAAATTTTAACAACTTTTACTATGGGAGCAACTTTGTAAATAAATAAAAAAGGTGTTCCATAGAAAAGGTCAAGGATAGGTAGACGAAAATGTATCAAAAAGTTTGTTTTACAAAGTTTGAGCCCATAGTAAAAATGATTCAAAATCATTAATAGATTCAGGTAAGATTATCTTATATTACGTTTTAAAAGTCTTATGGATGTTCTGTTACTGCAGCTAATATTTTAGTCGTATTACTTAAATCCTAATTCATAGTTATTCGTCATTACGTATTACTTCAAAACGAGTGTTATAACTATAAGCTTCTGACAATGAGTGAATATAAAGTGAGAATTTGAATTGCAGGCTTTATAATTAATTGCAATTATTATTCTTGACATGTCTCATCCCCGCGGGAGCTGCGCGGCGTAGTAGGTACAGTCGACGTCAAAAATATGTTTCCGCTTTTGCACCTTATTACAAAGGTGTATGGTGCAAAAGTCGACTGTACCTATTCGGCGCTTCACACACACCTATATTCTTTATTTAGTTTCCTTCGTGCGGATAACTTTCTTTGTTCCACTTAATAGATGGATATTTTAATAGTGTAGATTCAATACTCCGTATTTTTTTATTTCCTTTAATTTCAGCAGAGACTATAGAGATATAGACGACCACAGCCTAAGAACTTTTTGAAGCTCATGTCGATTGCGCCATCTATGTCAAAGCCACCTAAAGATACCGAATATGTAAGAGAAATGTAACCTGCACTACTACTTCACCTAGTTCATCTATATCTCTATAGTCTCTGATTTCAGCATACCTAAGGTAGTCATTTTTTAAGATGTCGCAATCTTACCGAATATGTAAGAGAAATGTAACCTGCACTACTACTTCACCTACTTCATCTATATCTCTATAGTCTCTGATTTCAGCATACCTAAGGTAGTCATTTTTTAAGATGTCGCAATCTTACCGAATATGTAAGAGAAATGTAACCTGCACTACTACTTCACCTAGTTCATCTATATCTCTATAGTCTCTGATTTCAGCATACCTAAGGTAGTCATTTTTTAAGATGTCGCAATCTTACCGAATATGTAAGAGAAATGTAACCTGCACTACTACTTCACCTACTTCATCTATATCTCTATAGTCTCTGATTTCAGCATACCTAAGGTAGTCATTTTTTAAGATGTCGCAATCTTACTAGGGAATTCTACCTACAATTCCGACATCTTAAAAAAATCTTACTATACCTGCCGTACCTAACCAAGTTCGATTAAGAAAACGAATTGGAATAGTTAGTTAATAGATATTTCTTAACTTTTTCGTTCTTTGAATATTTGTTACATCGGTCACTATTGTAACTAGGGTATTAGGGTGTTATGTTTAACTCAACCAAATAATTGAAATGACATTTCAATGTAATTTCGAACATTACAATACTCCGAGTATACAAAGGAAGCTTATTTTATTGACAACACACAAGTGAATCATTTACTGCGATATCTCAGAATACTAAAACAATTTGTGTAGGTTTACGCAATCCAAAAGGCAAACATTAACTATCGATTATCTCAGAACTCGAGCTAATTAGGACACTGGTGTCTTTGAGAAATATACTTAATTTAAGCTCAGGAATACACCCTTGCAATTAAAGGAAATAAAAAAAATACGGTGCATAAATAGTTTTCATTGATGTGATAAATTGTAGTTATTATGTTAAACTATTATACATTTAAAACGCGGTGCCTTCAAGTATCGGAAGCGTGTACGAAAACAGCTAGTAGGCATCGTAAAATACTTAAATCTGCACACTCCATAGCCATGTCAGCTACCACGTCAGTTACCCGGGAATCGGACGCTAATTGTAGTTTGCGAGCAACACGACTAACTCGTTAATCCAGTTATGTATTTTGTTGGACTATACAGGAATATACGATACGAATATACACTCTAAAAGCGCCAATTTCGAGCTTTAGCTTAGACTATTCAACCAACCGGACTGGCCATGTCTGTCATTTTCTATACAAAAAGTCTGCCGATTTTTGCGGGGGAGAGGAACGTCAAATGTATGCGAAACCTCAAAATAGCCAAGTCAGATAAACGTCAGTCCTTATAATGAGTATGACCACTGGTCATATATTTTAGGCAGAGGGCTGTCAATGGCCGCTCCGGTTGGTTAAATGTTCTAAGGTATTCATAAAAGTAGAAAGAGGCTTTATGAACTTTATGGAGAGAGAGAAGTGAACAAAACTTCAGATTTTCAGGACTATGTAAAAAACTATTCAAAAATTTTCAAGAAGGTGTGTTTAACTGCTAAGGCGAACTATACTAGTGCAAAAATAAAAATGTCGGACAACAAGGTGAAAACAGTGTGGAATATTATTAATAAGGAAGCTGGTAAATGTAAATCACGCGATTGTCAAGTCAACATTGTCTCGGAGGAACAACAGGTCATGTCAAATGACGATGTTGCCTCGGCATTCGAAGATTATTTTTCTAACATAGCATTAAATACCACAAAATGCCTACAATCATCTTCGTCTCAAGCTCATTCCTTACTTTGCGCTAATATTAAGAAATGTAATACGATCTTTGAATTTGACCTAGTGGATTCCGAAAAAATTGTAAAGTCATTCAAATCACTCAATTTAAAGAAAACTGAGGACTTATGGGGAATATCAGTTGTAGTCATCAGCAATATCATAGACGACATAGCGCCTTACTTAGCCATCATTTATAACAATTCAGTTTCACAAGGTGTTTTTCCAGATCTAATGAAATGTAGTAAAGTCATACCTCTATTTAAATCGGGTGATTCTAGTGATCTAAATAATTTCCGACCGATATCGATACTTCCTGTACTAAGTAAAGTCTTTGAAAAGATAATGTTAAATGATCTACTGGGGCACTTCAACAGACATGGACTGCTTACAAGCAATCAGTTTGGTTTCACAAAGGGACGTTCCACAACCGACGCTGCTGCAGAACTCATTAAACATATTTTCAATGCTTGGCGAGACAAACGTTATGATGCAATTGGTATATTCTGTGACCTTTCAAAAGCTTTTGATTGTGTAGATCATAGAACGCTCATTCTTAAATTAGAACACTATGGTCTTTCAGAAAATGCCCTGAGTCTCATGTCTTCTTACCTTAGCAATAGAACACAAACAGTTGTTGTAAATAAAACCCAGTCTAAAGGGACTTTAGTAAAATTAGGAGTGCCACAGGGTTCCATTCTGGGCCCATTCCTGTTTTTGGTTTATATAAATGATTTACCTTGTGTAGTACAAAACCTTTGTGGTATGATTTTGTTTGCCGATGATACATCTTTAATTTTCAAAGTTGAACGGCAATCCAATGATTTATCTGTAATTAACAATACACTAGCTGGCGTACTAAACTGGTTTACTACTAACAATCTGTTACTTAATGCTAAGAAAACTAAATGTATTCGATTTGTTTTGCCAAACGTGGCACCAATGGACACTAATATAGTTATAAATGGTGAATGTTTAGATATAGTAGATAAAACTGTGTTCCTTGGTTCAACGTTGGACAAAAATTTACAATGGAGTCCTCATATAAAAAAACTCGCTCTTAGACTAAGTTCAGCCGCTCATGCCGTTAGAAAAATTAGACAACTGACTAATATTGAGACAGCTCGCTTAGTTTATTATAGTTATTTTCATAGTGTAATGTCATATGGAATTCTGGTTTGGGGCAAAGCAGCTGACATACAGACTATTTTTGTTTTACAGAAAAGAGCCATTCGCTTTATGTATAACTTAAAGGCAGGTACATCAATTAGAGAATTATTTAAAAAAATTAATATTTTAACTCTTGCGTCCCAATATATCTATGATAATATTATTTTTGTTGTAAAGAATATACACACATTCAAGAAGAATTCTGACATCCACAGCTATAACACTAGAAATAAAAACAAGCTTGCTACCAGACGATGTCGTGTCCGCAAAGCATATAAGTCATTTTTTGGCCAGGGTATTCATATTTATAACAAGTTACCCGTCGATGTTTTGAATCTATCATTTCCCGCTCTTAAGAAATACTTGAAAAAAACTTTAATGTCAAAGGGTTATTACAGGGTCGAGGACTATATGACAGACATATATGCATGGCCCAAACCAGAATCTATAAAATCATCTAACATTTAGAGGACACAGTTCAAGTAAGAAAGAATATCAAACGTATTGCGAAGCAGTCAGATTTGGATTTTATTTTTATTTTTCATTTTAATTACACAATAGGCAGGTACATGTCTGTCTCTCAAGCTGTTTTGATATGCCTTCTTGAAGAACTACGCATTATTGTATATAGTATCTTTAATGTATTTGTAGTACTGTTTTGAAAAAATAAGTCCCGCCGAGTTTCTTGCCGGTAATAAGTAATACTTCTCGGGTCAGAGGTGTAGGGTTAGAACCGGTGGTAGTTTCTTTTCTCTCTGACGTTCATAAGTGCATTGTAATGTGCCTAAATTGAAGAATAAATATCTTTTATCTTTTTTATCTTTTTTATCTTTTTAAGAGCTTTAGGACAATTTAACAACTAAAGTGCAAAATATGTTAAAATAGTCTTTCACACACACTCTCACAAAGTCCTGATCGAGTTAATGTGCGTATGTGTAGAGGTCAAAGTAATAGCCGCTTGGTAAATTAGTTTAATGAAAGGACCCGAGAGACTTTACTAAATATATTACATAATTTAAGGAACCCCAGACGCTCGCGCTAATACAACCGTAATTTATACAATCTGGCTGTCTGTAATACAGCCAATACGAAAATCAGTCAGACATATTAGTACAATTAATATGAAAATTTAAGCAACTCTTACAACAAACATCACGTATATGATTATATTTATATAAGTTCAGTATATATGTATCTGCGTCTACTTATAATCTGTGTCCTAGTATCTACTAAAAACCTCCACACCAGGTTACCTGGGGTGTTATATTTTTTTTTAGTCTACTTCATTTCCATAGAAGGAGCAGGTTCTGCCTGCATTCGGTTTGGCGTTTTTCTTTTTATGTATGTTCACCAATTACTCCTAGATCCGTGGTCCGATAAGATTTTTTTTAAGTCTTATATTATTACTTGTACAATTAATGCTCATTTACTTCACATTATTTTATAATATATGTACAAGTAAAATTTATTATTATAGGTTCTTAGGTACAGTCAGCAGCAGAAATAGCTGCTGGTAGGATGTTCAAAATGACCTACACACGCTCTTATTCTCTTAGCATTAAAGTCGTGTCCAGTTCATTTTGAACACCCTACCCGCTTAGCAGCTTTTGCTGCTGATTGTACTCACCTAAAGTATAAGTAAAGTTGGAAAGTGCCTAAACATTTAAGAGACTGCGTCAGATATGGGGCTATTGTTTGTACAAATAATAGAAGGGCGCGGTCTTCCACCACTTTCAGGGAAGATATAAGATAATAATCGTATTATTATTGCTTTCTTTCGCGTTGTTTGATGAAAAAACTTTTAAGTAGATACATGTGTCCAAACTTGACTAATGTATAGAAGCGTATAAGATAGGTATGTTTTAATAGATGTACCTATACAATTTATATTTTCAATCTGCTGAAATGGTGTGCACATTAATGGGCCAAAGCAGAAAACTTGGAATGATAGAGAAATTTCCATTTAGGAACACGACGTAGTTAAATACTAAGGAAAATTGCGCCAGGTAGATGCCTATACCATAGTTAGTGCCTATAGTATATTTAGTATCTAAACTGTACCTATAGAGAACTGCAACGCTAACTACAACAACGCGTTCATTAAAATCCGTCAGCGGTTTTTCTTAAATACTTAATTGTATACTGTATGTAATACTTAATACAAGACTGTTTCAATGTATGTATACGATTCAAATAAGAAATACTGTAATTTATTCTGTCTTGCTATCGGGATGGTATTAAATTTTCTGCTGTTCGTTATTTTATAACCTACCGAAGAGGTCTATAAAACATGTAGGTACCCTCATGTCAGTATGAATGTTCTTTTCAATAAATAAAATGACGCAATGCAGTACTTTCCATAGATACTGTTGTTTAGTATATACATATTTAATATATGCTTACATATTAACATTCATTAACTTAATAGGTACTTAATTTTCGTCACATACATAATGATATTAATTATACAACACGTAAACATATATTTACACGTAATAAGTGAAATAAGTAACATGTAAATGAAGGGTACACGGAAAGAACATGTCTAGTCCCTCTTTGCGTAAAATGAGATTTTTGTATCAAAATATAGAGCTTGCAATAAACTATTAGCAACAACTTCTGTAACAGCTGGAATTTTTAACACAAATCCACTTTTTAACTCATAAAAACCATCTAGTTACGGAAATAGTATGGTTAATTGAATCATTCCAAACTTTAAAACCGCTATAACTCAAAATGTTGTCAAAGTGACTAGACATGTTCTTTCCGTGTACCCTTCAAATAAATTTTCGTATAATTTCTAGCAATGATGTTAAGCAAACATGGTACTTATGCTAGCTTTAGTCGTTTTTAGGGTTCCATACCCCAAGGGTTTTAAAAACGGGACCCTATTACTAAGACTCCGCGGTCCGTCCGTTTGTCTGTCTGTATGTTGCTTGGTCTGCCTGTCTGTTGGTTGGTCTGTCTGTCTGTCCGTCTGTCACCAGACTGTATCTAATGAACCGTGATAGTTAGACAGTTGAAATTTTCACAGATGATGTATTTCTGTTGCCTCTATAACAACAAATACTAAAACACAATAAAAAATATTTAACGGGGCTCCCATACAACAGACATGATTTTTTTGCCGTTTCTATAAATAACGGTACGGAATCCTTCGCGCGCGAGTCCGACTCGCACTTGGCCGTTTTTTTCCAATATGTGGGCACCTAAGCTGTGAGTTTGAATTCAAGTTAAATAAATATTTGGGAACAATTTACACATGTTATCGCAGCCCCAAAAAAAGGAAGCGTTTATTATGGGTACCTACTGTACCTAGGTGACACCTATAAATAAATGCAAACAGAGAAAGCATCCATAACTAAGGAACAGATATTTGTGATACCTTAAACATAAAAATAAAATAAATGGCCCTTTATTCTTATCAGTATTCGGACTTTCAGCTTCGTAGGCAATTAGGAATGGTCTAGGCCGTTTATGGACGAGCGGAGCGTTTTTGAAGCTGTTATTTACATACAACTTCGGTCGGACGCAACAGAACTTGTCTGCTCGCTACTGGAAAGTTCTTGTATTTCGATGGCTTTTTGATTTTAAAAGTTTGTTCCGCGATATCTTTAGTAACGTTTTATATTAACATTGAAGCAGACATAGGTACATTATATTTAATTTGAGAGTTCATACATATATGAGTAGGATCGATTAAGAAGTTATGGAGCTGGAAGGCGCAAGAACGATCTTCATCATGTCAAGTAATTGCGAGTTCTGAGGTATAGGCGGACTACTAGGTATTATAACAAAATAATAGTAATGGACATAATTATGTCAAAGGAAGTGTATGTTATGGTCGGCGCGGGCGTCTTAGACGTGGACACTGCAGCGTCGGCGTGGTAGAGCGCGTGCGCGAGCTTTATGTAACTCGGGCTGATCTCAAGCGATCCGTGGACTAGCGACCGCTAGGAAACTTTGCTCATTCATCTTTTCCCTAAAGACGGGGCGAGGGGTCCGGGCCGCGCTGCGCTACTCCGCGCGTGTTACGTAACTGTGGCAGAGGGCCGGAGGGCGCCGCGACTTCTACTCCAGCCTTCCCCGCGAGCGGTCCTGTGGACGCTAGCCGCACGTATTCGCGCCCTCGCCGAGAGTTGGCGCGCCGCGACCCCGGTTCGACACCCGCCGCGCTTCGCGCCTAACGCACTGCGTTTTTTCTTTGTTCTAACTTGCCGCGATTGAGTTCTAAACTCATATACTTGCCTTTTACTACACTTCACGACTGAACCGGTAAGACTTTTGTTTACAAAAAATCTTAACACTTTCGTTGTTATCCCGCTCCGCAACATGTTATATAACGCTTGATCATTGTTTTGTTTGCTTACGTCCTTCATACCTCTATGATATAAAAAATCTGCATTGCGAAATAATCATGATGTGTCTGGTAAATGCGTTTTTTTAGTAAAAGTAGTTTTGAATAGTATTAAAATTGCATTTTTTTTAAGTCGGTGGCGGTGTTAGGCGATCAATGTTAGAATTTTATTAACAAAAATCTTAAAAATGTATTCGTGGAGGAGTGTGTCGTGCGTCTGTCCCGTGGGAGCACCGCTAGGCTCTCGAGGGCCTTTTCGCTGTGTTATGGTGGGCAAACATGCACATCAGACCATGTCAATCCAATTGCTTTTCACGCAGTTGTTTCAGTTTTTTTATTTCAGGTTAAATTTTATGACATTACTTTGAAGGGTGTTTCGCTTCTGTCAGTGACAGTTTTATTAAGCGAATGTAGGAAGGTAGTAGGTACCTCCTGTAGCCGGCTACAGTGCGCTAATATCCGAGCTCATCGGACAGTAATGGTTACAGTTGAGTTATGGAAGCATGAGTTTTCGTAGTTACGACTGCTACGTAGCGGCTGCCGTTTCATAGCTCCGATCAGACAGTAAGCAGTCGACGAAAAAAAGCGTATTTGAACGTTAGTGTAAGCCGTACTTACGACTTTATTGATTAAAGCAGTTCTGAGTTAAGTGTAATTTTTGCCGTCCCCTGCCGTGGCTCGTGATTAATGTGCTCCGTGCGTACGCGTCCGCGCCTACGCTTTGGGATGCGAAGACAATAACACTCTATGCTTATGTAAATGTCTACTGGAAGCAAATGCGTGAGATTTCGGAAAGTATAATTTAATTTGACGAATGGCACATAGCTTAGTAAAATATAAGGCATTTTAGATCTAAATACAAAATACGTGTCAATCAGTACTTTAAAACGAATGTTAATTTAGTAGGAATAAAGGAATTTCCTTCGATAGCTTACCATCAGGCGGAACATATACTTGTTTGCCACCGTCGTGGTATAAAATAAAACCATTTTTATGTCAATGGAACTGAAAGTTTACAGAATTTGAACATTTTCTTATACATACAACGTTTGCCCCACAACACAGTATAAGGAAGGTGGTCTATTATGAGTTGGTGTACACTGCCCAAAATAAAGATAATTAGCTCATATTTATTAGTTACAGTTATAAACATCAACAATAAAATAAAAGCACATCAAAAGATAACAAATCATCAACTTTTATAAATTGACTTTTCGTCCAATATAACAGAGAGCATCAATTGATAAAATCGGCTTCGCTTGTTTAAATGAATTACTCTCCGGGAACACGATAAGAGTTGTTCGACTGGATCGGTTGTCCGATACGGCGATACGGCGTCGGCACAGTGTGGTGAACTTTGTGTCATTGTAGCAATCCATCAATTTGTGCTCGACTATTTATCTGCCTGCTGTTCGCAATATTTTTTACTAAATATGTAGTCCGCCTCGTACTAAGAACTCGCTATTCTTATAAACGCAAAGGACAAAGGACAGGGTACTGTGGCAACGTATGGAGGAGGCCTATACCAGTAAATGGTTATCTCATTAATAACATAAATATCTTAATTTACCTACACATACAAATACTTGTTAGCTTAATATATTCATATAAAATATTGTAAAAACTTAATGAGAAATAAAGGGCTTTTTTATTTTTATTTTATTATTATTCTTATAAACGAGTTGATGATTATTACAATTAAGACACCTTCTTTTCCGCCTGGAAACAAGAAACAAAAAACTTTGAATTGCGGGGCTTGCCATTAGCCTTATTTCGTAACCTAGCAATGCTTCTGTCATTTCTTTATGTTTGCAATCAGTAATCTTTATTTCTCCCTTTAATAATACCGGGTATTTCCTGTAATAGAGGAGCCTGTAAAACGTAAATTCTACTGCTCAATCCAGACAACGTTTGTTCGGTGACTTTTAAAAATAACTTGTGGTGTGATTTTAGGGCACTTTAAAGTTTATTCGAACACGCAATGTATTCCGAAATTGATTATATTTGTGGGGTGACACGACTGACAAGCAATGTTAATTAGAAGGATTTTAACGTACATTGAAAATACTATTTAGTTTGTATGATAAAGAGCCAAGCTACAAAATACTTTTTTTTAAAGTAAGTAGTTGAACAAAAGCTGTATTGTTTGAAGAGTAGAATCTACGTTGGAATTTATTGCTCTTATTACAGGAATCACCCTAAGATTGCGTCTTTATGACGAATGACGAGTCAATTGACTCTCTCCTATTTTGGAGCATTTATAACATCACGTAACATATCCTGCGTAATGTAGCCATTACGAGTGTAGATATTAGAATAATATACTTAGAGTGTTCACTGTACCAAATATACCCATACTTTCGACCTTTTTTAAATAAATACTTATTGATAAGATTACAGCTTCTTATGTGTTAAGTGTGCCTGAGCCTTTAAATAATAAGTTTAGCCATACCCTCCATACAAACTATTATTTATTAAAAAGGGTTGCTAATGTATGGAGTGAGTAATCTATTTGGTAGGTACCTACCTACTTACTTATTTATCCATGGCATTGTAGATGCCACTGGTACAATCCATCAATTTGAGCTCTCGTATTTATCAGGCTATTGTTCGGTGTTGAAAAAAAACAAACATACCAAATATGAACAAGCATTGCTACAATTCAACATGTTAACAGCGCTTTGTTATACTGAATTTGGTTCATTTTCCGCCCAGAATAATGGTGCGGCGGTTAGCGCTGAATTATCTCGACTGGCTATTAAATAATTGCTACATGTATACCTACTATTTTTACCAAATAAATAAAATAGAGGTTAAAAGGTAGAGGTACAACAAATTCCAATTATGTATTTATTTCAGGTAACGAGAATAGGATAAGTTGAAGGAAAATAGTATAAACCAAAACGTGTATTTAGGTGTGCGCGTTTAAGGAACATAAATCTTTTACCTTGCAAAATGTTTTCATACATACATTGCTCCAGCACCGAGAATTCGCTCTATGTTAACACGTTTTAAGTCCAGTGGCATAATTATGCACTATACCGTAAATTCTCGTGCGTCCAATGTCGGTACGTACCTGCTTATACGATAAATCGCGCGCGGTCGTTATATTTAATAGAAATGTTAACTTTACTCATTCTTGGGAGAATTAACCTCGGTAGTAAAATCTTGCAAATAACTAAATAACAACTCTATAGGGACTAAGAATGTGGGAGACCACAAGCTTACATTACATTTCATTTAACATTTAAACTACTAATATCCCTGGTTTGCTTCATGTAACTGTCTATATATATGTACTTATTGCTACAACCGAGTGTAGCCAAACGTGCATTAACTCTTAGTTTACAGACAATATAGGTTATACGGAGATGCACGTTTCATGAAATTATATCTAGAGCTACCTCTTTTTAACTTCTTTATGCATCATGACATTTATTCATTTAAGGTTTGAATTAAAAGAGGTGAAGAAATATTCGGTCCAAGATGGCACATAAAAATTGTATGGTTTAATCTGGGAATATATAGTTTTTGCTAGCCGAAACGAAACGTAAACTTTCTAAGTACAGTTCGGCAGATTTGTCTGTATCCCAACTTGTTTGTTTATTTATCTAGGGACTTTACGAGCATCCTTTTTCTGTGATTTAGCCCCTCTGGATTTGTCTAAACAAGCCTATACTCGTACCTGGTGTTTTATATTATTTAAATCCTATTTCTGTGCCTCTTAGACCGTGAAATAGATTCATACATAACAATATCAAGAATATAAAACCAAACATACCAACCTGACGAAGACTGACGATCAATTATCGTGATTTTCATAGTCATTAGACTTGATATAATATTGATTTGATAATAACCTAAAACTCACAGGTAAATGCGAAATGTAATTCAGCGTGAATTCGAAGGTTATTAGTTGAACTATAAAAGAAAATAAATTAAGCATCATCCATACCTGCGATAATTATCAAATATTTAATGATTAATTATCGGGATCTAACACGAAAATTATCTTGATAATTTAGAAATCTGGTTTTTATGTAGGTTACGCCGATGAGACCGGTCGGTATGTGTCTAAATAATTTTAAATAGTTAATACTTTAGATAAGCAAAAAAAATACGAATTACTTATTTTGTCAACATTTGATTCTTCACGGGGGTGAGAAGTGGCTCACGGAGAGTTTTGCTGCATTGATCGTAGCAAATGGAAATCCGTGATCTCTGCCTACCCCTTTTGGGATATAGGCGTGATTGTATGTATGTATGTATCTATGTATTTGATTCGACGTAATTAAAAGTGAAATATTGAATTTATATCTATTGAATTTTAGTGTTAAACGTTTGTGTTTTTTTAGTTTCAACTACTGTTAGAAAACGTCCGACCTCTAGTAGCCTCTATGCTGGTATTTTTTGTTAAGTATACAAATAAAAATAAAAAACATGAAAACGCAGCTTAAGGTTAATGTCCTTTATGCAGTCGATTTCTGCATAATATAATACCGAACAGAATCTATAAGTTGACTGTTTGCCGTCGAAATTGTTGCAAGCATTTGGGGCTATGTCGGAACCGGCGCCACGCCAACAGAATGTGAGTTAGTGGTGACAACTTACAAAAGCGAGGAAATATTTATACAACCTACTTACCGATTAGGCTGCCGAGAAGTGTGTCACAAATATTTTGGACCGTGAAAGCATCTAATCAACTAATGGACGATAGCACACCTTACTTCTTGCGCAAGTTCACCTATTGTTGGAAAAATAACTCACGTTTCACTTCATATCACGGGTTCTACTGAAACTATATACTTTAGACTTTTGTACCGTTTTTTCTTAATCGGCTTACAGAATTAGCTACCTGGGGCGTAACTTTAAAACACATTTAGAGACGATCCAACTTCAATACAACTCCAATGCATTAACGCACAATACAGCTAGCGCCTAAACGCCTGAATCAGAAATATCAGTACGAGTAATTGCTTGAAATTGATTCCAATGCAACTTCAATACAACTGCAATATTTGTTGATTATATTTTGTGTGTTAGAGCTATGTTTGATGGATTGTTTTTTATTATATTGTTTAAATATTTTAAAATAAGGATAAGGCATCTTGAAGCAAGGCTCAGGAACCGTATTCTATTAACTTTAATACCTACACGTTAAAATACGGTTCATTTCCAATACAATCCAATGCACGCAGTCGCAATACAGCTAATGCCTAAACATCTGAATCGGAAATTGCTTGATAATTATTCCGAGTAACTCCATTATTAGTTAATTATTTGTTGTGTGTTGGAAGTAGATAGTCTTTTTAATGTTTTGTTTAAGTATGTATTTTAAAATTATAATATAGTCATTATTTGAATAATTTTGAAAATAGAATACGTGCCATGATTCTTACCTTTGAAGCAATCCGAGGAAGCAATGGTCTGAGATGCAGCAATGCTACACCGTAACATGTCGTAGCGCTAAGCCGCAGGAGGTATAAACGGAAAATGTACATTTATTATTTTGGGTAAAAATAGTTTTCACGAGGAAAACACCATGGAAATACAGTAACTGAGTTTTTCCTTGAGATCTGTAAATGAATTACAGCTCCCTTCGTATTCGCTATGTGCGAGGTAACGAGAACGATCGCAGTGCACAATGTGACAAGAAATGGAACTGTAAAAGCCCCTGTTAGCTGTCAAACCAGTGAATCAACCAGTGACATTTCATATAAACAAGGAATACAGACTATTTATAAAAGGAAAAAAAGAGATTGAACACCTGCCCTAGAGACGACGCCACTATCACGCACACAGCGTATTCGCTGAACAGAACTGTGCTATACTATTGTATAGCATAGTTCTGAATGCTCCAAATGCCACGTTACACGCGCAAAAACTAATTGCCTATATGATTAATGTATTTATAATGTTATGTTTGGTATACCGTAATAAATTACTCATTTGAAGTTATGTGAATAGTGGTCATACGTCTGTGTCATTACCAGAAAAGTTGATTAAGCAAGCGTGAGATGGAGTAGGTGTTATATGTTGTAGAGTGATTGTTTTGTATGATGTCAAAAGGGTTGTGGTTGTGACCAATATTTGGATAATACGTCAGTCTTGGCGTAAACTTAGAACCAAAGGTGATTATAACATTCATTTATATCTGCTCCGCTCATTACATTTGTGTTTTCTTCGGGCATAGTTAGAGTTAGACCCTCTTTAGTAGTTCATCTGTTTTACTGGCAAAACCCAAATGCTCATTTTTAAACAACGAACGAAAGTCGTATCGTAGGTATCACATGCCTGAATGAAACTTTCATTGGATGGATTAAATTATAAAAAACGTTGCGCAAGCAGTTTGACATTTTAAATGTCTTGTTTCTCTTAACGTAGGCGTTTTGAAAACCTCATGGCTAAAGTAAAGGTTACCATTCTATTCTATTCTATAGCAGGTTCTGTCCGGTCATTAAGGCCGTGTCCAAAGTTTAGTTAGCAACGAATATTTACGGTAAGAAGTTTAGTGAATTGCCCGTGGAGATTAGTGAATTGCATTGTCCCCGACTTCGAGTCGCTTGTACTGGACCTCTATTCGACTCGACTAAGTGTAACACTAACATATGTCACCTCTATTGCGATTGTATTGCGGCTCTATTGCGTTGGTATTGCTGTTGGTTTTATCTGTCACATTAACAGTAGGTATCGCTCACAGAGGACCGATCTCTTTATGCGTAGTCGTTCTTAGGATAGAGGCGCCCTTGTCTATAGTTTCTATAGGAATCGACCGTGTTAGTATATTTGAAAAATAATTGTCTTAGCTGTCAGATATCTGTGCTAATAGCGTTGGGGTACACAGATCGATACATTTATACATATTTTGATGAGATAATCTGAAAAATCATTCTAATCATTCAGCAGTAATACTTCGCAAGAACTAAATGTAACAAGGGTTTGTATAATAATGAGTATTTATGGAACTTTTGTCATGATATACCTACTTCATCCATTTATATAAAATTATTCTCTTGCTTAGAATCTGATAATGTTAGCTGCGCAAATCTCAAACTGACACTGGCGCTAACGGGGCGCAAAGCGCAAGAGTGATACAAGCATCTTAGGTCCAACCACGTATCTAGTCCTACCAGCGCTCGCACATGTGTATTGCTGATCTGTGATTTTGACGTAAGTACCTATCTCACTTTAGTGTAGCTTTGCGTCACTCAAAAGTGAGATATGGCGGAGGTGTTGTGGTGCTATTGCATGACACTGTCGTTTATGCACATAACAGTCGAATAGCCCTCCTGGGCGCAACCGTAAAGAACTTAGAGCTTTTTTGTATTAGTTCATATTTAATCTTATTGCGTGGAGTTAATAGTAAAAATTCAATAAACGCTTACATGTGGCCACACCATTTTTTCACATTGGCACGTGCGCTTGAGGTTTTCCAACAAAAGATAAGACACTAAGTGGATGAGCTCTCTTCATATTATTCTGAGTATATATTCCAGTACTTTAAAAAAATTATATCGCCTAAACGAAAAGTGTTAAAATCCTTTTAAATTAAATGAAATTGAAATAATAAAAAGATAAATCGTTTCTTTTTCATTATTTATCATATCTACCCTATACATAAAGTCCTCAGTAAAACTTATATACGATGGGGGTAGGTCCCCAGGTACAGAAAAATTCATTAATGTACAAATATTGCCTCCAAAATATGCTATTTTTCTTGATTTAAAATGGCCGTTTTTATACCAACTTTGACTACAATGTTTTAGTCACAAGTCACAATATAAGGTACGTTCACTTATATCCGTTTCATTCTTTAAGGCAGTTGTATGCAGCCCGTCACGCAACCATACATGTAATCGCATCATTATATCAAGACAATGACGTTGAAGCCCTCGGGGAAATAAAAGCGAGATAAAAGCGCAAAAGCGACGAACAGACAAGAAATACCTAGGTAGAAATCAATGGCAGTACTTGACATTCATTGTCAAGCGGGGGTCAGGAAGTGAAGTGAGTGTAATTGGGGAGCTGAGGGGGCAAAGGCCGCGCGGGTGCCACAGGCCACTTCGGGCGCGCTCGCGCGGAAGCCCCGGCCCGCCGCTCCTGGATCGCATCTCCATAATTATTTCAGCCAAACGATTTTCCTGGAATATTTACCTGCCGATCGAGGACGCCTATAAATTAGCTTTTTGAAATTCATTTAAATCTCCGCCGTGACGTTCGCTGGGAACGGAACGTATCCAGCATGGAATAGGCAACGCACCTGAGAACATAAGAAGAGCACTGCCAACCACAGGGCTATACACTTCTTTTTTTTATGAAACTATTAGCAAACGAGCAGACGAGCCGCCTGATGGGAAGCAGTCAACGCCGCTCATGAACATAAGCAACATCAAGGGAGCGGCTTATACACTGGTGCAAGTCTTTATAAATAATCCTCACACGTTCTAATTTAAACGTTCAAACATTTGTTACCAACGTCAGCCTATTCAGCAACATTTAGGAACGGATTATCCCAAAATTTCTAAAAGGTAAGAATTCCGGTACGAAATGGAATATTTTAATAACAATGTCTACCTCACGACTGTTTTTTTTTGCTACCGCCCCTAAATCAATTAATTATAGCTAGACAGTGTGTACATAGACAGCAAAATAACTAAGTTCATCAATCTAATCACAACGCAGAAATATTTTTCATCACGCTTGCTCATAAAGGGTGCCGTTTCATGCAGGTGTAGCGGGAGTTACAGTAATAGGTTATTCCCGATCCCGAGGGAGTTATGGACCTTTTGTTACCTCTATTGATTTTATTCTTTAGTTTTTTCTTCTTTGCAAGGGAGTTATGATAACACTGTGTAGGTATATATAAGTCTGAGGGATAAAAACACTGCAAACTCGAGTCATAAAAGATCTCGTTTCGCTCGCGAACTTCTATTAGTTCTCGTTTTCAATATTCCTCTTATTACTGCTCCAAGTAGCACAATAGTAGGTAGGTATACTATAATTCACAATTACCTAGTATAGGATATGGACTAATAAATAAAATAATATTTGGGGACAATCTTACACAAATCAACCTACTTAGTCCCAAACTAAGTAAAACTTTTACGATGGGTACTAGTGACGATATATCTACTTATATAGATAAATATTTACTTAGATACATAGAACACACCAATAACTCAGGAACAAATATTCGTGATAAACACACAAATAAATGCCCTGACCAGGATTCGGATCCGGAACCTCCTCCTTCGTATGCAGGTTCACTACCAGCTGGGCTAGGCTGCGTTTAAGTTAAATATTACGCAAAAACACCAAATATTTACTTAAGTAAATACCTACATAATGTGTTCCAGTGTATTCACAAGCTCCAGCATAACTGGCAACGTTGTCAACTGGCACTGACAAACTGCTCTGAAATATGACCGCAACCGAGGATTAATAAGACATGGTTCTGCAAATCAGGTAAACGCGACAATTTATGACTTATGACCCATCCTGTAGAAGAATTATTGGGGAAACAATTCTCAAGGGATGCGAAACCTACAATCGCGAAATAACCCTAATGCAAATCCCAAAATTAAAGACGTGTAAGATTCGTTTCATACAAATTGAGCGGCAATTTTATTTTATTTAGTATTAAAAATTACTAGGTACCTACTTATTTGTGATTTACCGAAATTAAAATAAAGTTCTTTGATTTAATCACGAGACGTTTTATTTAGAAAAGTTATTATTAATATGTAGTTATATTTACGTTTAACTTTTTTGCAGCAATAAAACCTTATGATAAATAATACCTCATTGCCTCATGCCTATTAAATATTGGCTAACAGTAAATTTCAATGAACTTCGCTTAAACGTTTTTAGGGACTGCTCAAAATTAATAAAGAAATGTCGCTAAATGTAGCGGCCGCAGTTAAATTAAATTTATGTATGTAGAGCAGTCGTGGCGGTGTGTCCATTGAACACGATTCCCGTAGGCTTGCCTGAGTTCAGGCGCCTGAGCAGTTTCCCTACAGCTCATGTATACAAAGCCAAATTCAGCACCGGCTTGTCTAAGTAAAAATTTTACCAGCCGCCACTGGTGCACAGTGCATTTTATTTTAGTCTCCCTGCGGGTATCAGGAACTTAATAACTTAGGTCAATTATGTAACAAGCGGAGTAAAAGAAAGAAAGCCAACGAGATTGTATAGAAGCCGGTAGCGCAGTCGACGGTTTTTCATGACTCGAGTCATTATTTTTAGGCTCTTACTTACCTACAGACTGTTTTTCATCACAATTAACAAATGTGAAGAAAAAACAAAGTTTTAGGACAAAAATGTTAAAACGAGGTACCTAACTAAACGTCCGAAAATCCCTAAGGGATAAGCTATTACTGTGACTTTCCACTGCGCCTAGGCGGAACGCTACGCTGATAAAATATTCATTAATAGGTAAATTAAAGGTAGGTTTGTACAGTCGCCATCAAATATATCAGAGCGGCCAAGGTACTCAAAAATATCTAAACATGCACTTTATCGCCTTGATAATAGAGGCGTTGTTCAGATATTTGTGACTACCTTGGTCGCTCCGATATATCTGATGGCGACTGTATTACCTCTACATGTGAGTCCCACCAACTCACAAGTAGTAATAGGATTGGATTTCTGTTTTTGTGTAAACTAACAATATACAATAACCAGTTCATATAAAAATTTAACTTCCGTAGCGTTTAGTATTAGGTTCCAAATTAGGTATAACCAAACACAATATTTGTATTATTCGCGAATAAATTAGGTAGGTATTTCGTGTAATACAAAATCAAAAGCAAGTAGGTGACCTAGTTTGGAAATATACATGTACCCACGATTGTACAAACACGGGAAAGTTAAAAGAACAGGGACGGAGTGGTGAAAGGTCACCAAGGCGGCCTAATTACGCGGGCCGCTGACGCTGCAGCCTGCTTCCTTTTATTGCCATTGACAAAGATGACTCGCCGCTAGCAATCAGTACACTGAAGTAAATCTAGTACCTGCTAAGAACTAAGCAAAGACATGTGTAAACCTCTACTGATATATAATAGCATAGACTTAAATATATAATAGACGGCCATAGTCTAAGAACTTTTTGAGGCTCCAAGTCTTTAGCGCCATCTAGTCCAGAGCGACCTAAAGATACAGGGGCGTGACTTTAATTTTTATTTTCTCCTTACATATGTAGGTATATCACATCGACAAAATCGTAACCTCAGCGTAAAACGTAGCTGATTTGACTACAATGGTATTTTTTATTGATGTCTTTTACTCCTTAACTGAGTGGAGTAATCTGGCAGCAGCTGTCATAAGTTTGTATGCCAGGAGTTGCTCTTGAGTTGACACATATGCAAACTTTGTATGGTAAGAGCTGCTGAGTACTTCGAGTACTAAGCTCAATTAATAATTCTAAACAAAAAAGAACCGACTTTACTTAAGCATCCGCTATTCCAAGAGGAAGTGGACGAGTTGTTGTAGAAATAGAGAAATCACTATAGGTATGCCTATAATAGTTGAAGAGTTCCCTCGATTTCTCCAGGATCCCATCATATCAGATGTGGACCTGGTGACAATGGGACCAACTGTGTGTTTGAATATTCATACAAAAAATAATTTTCCAACTCGATCGTCTTCGAATAATAAAATTGGTGAATATACATTAAAAAAACGAAGATCTCGACGAATTGATAACCTCTTCCTTCCGAAATCTTGAAGTCGGTTGAATGCCAGTTTGTAGACAATTCTAAGCAAGCGCGGAATGTGACACAGGTACCTCAGTCAGTGTGCGAGTAGGAGTGAAGTATGTGCGACTGTGCGTCCTCAGTGAATTCACAATCATTGTTTATTGGCATAGGCGAAGAACGTGTCACCGGCGGGGGAAACGGAAAAGGGTTGGCACGTGATGGTATCAGTCCCAACCAAGTAAAACACCTTACATCGGATCAATTAAATATCTTGAATATGTTTTCTGTTTTCATAACATGCAATGATTCCTAAAATGTGAAAGTAGTAGAAAATATCCCTAATACGCGTTATTTGCACCATTAAAATAAAAGGCTTTTTATTATATACGTTTACTAAATAGTTTTGCCTCAAATACACTCGAGAGCATTGAATTGAGTCACTTATTTATAATTTTTGTTTAATGATTTATTATTGTTTGTTTGTTGTCATGTTTTTATTTCATACAAACAACATATGTTTTATGAATGCCTTACTTTTAGAATAGATTTATAGTTGGTGATAGGGAACCTTGCCTCATCGAGTAGCAGAAATCGGCTTATGTAAGGCAATGCACGATGAAAAGTTATGTATTTTAGTACTTGGTAGCCTGAGCTAAATTTGAAGCATTTTGTACAGCCAGCAAACATATCATTATAAAATCTACCTCATTGAATAGACAATTGAACTTTATGCCATTCGAAAGTACTAATAAACCTGGTTATACAGGGTGTAAATCTAATACGGGCGAATCTCTTAACGGTGATTAGTATGTAGGACATAATAAATGTAATTGGTTAATTTTTACTTAGAATTGCAATTAAAATTGTATCCATACAAAATAATTCGGCCCGCAATGTAATGCAAACACACTCGCGTTAAACGCTCGTTGACAGTTACTTTTAATACCATGTTTACAGTACATTGCTGCTGATAAAATTTTCAAAAAATAATTATTGGGTCACAGTTAAGTGTAACTTAAAAAAGTATCTTAATTAATGATAACAGTAATGAGTTATATATCTGGTTTAATTTATTAGATTTAGAACTGTGTTATAATAATTAAATAATGATAGCCGAGCTTAAACCTTCGTTTTACGAGGAACTTTCGTTATTCAGCCAAGTTTTACGTTTTAAGGAAAAAAACGGCTAATGCAAGTACGACGTGCAAATGAGTTATTGGAATAGATTAAATGCAGTTTTACGCGCCTTAAGTATAAGACACTGCTTATCAATAGGTGCCAAATAATAAGTGGTTGCATTGCCAATAACTGGCAACTTCATCACTCTGTCATTAAACAATATTGAAATAATGAACCTAGTAGAAGATAAAACTCGTGCCATTCCAAAGAACGCACCAACTATTGTAGAAAAAATAACCCTAAAATTTCAGGTCTGTGTGTTGCTACTACAATTATTTTGACATACCTCGACGAGCACTATCAAATGGGCCACGTACCCACTTGCTTAATGAAGTACTTTTTGTCAAAAAATAGGGTAATGTTTTGCTGACTGTACAAAATCCTCCAACTTTGGCTCAGGTTACCAGGTACTAAAATACATTGCATTTGACCGTGCATTGATCCACATAAGCCGAATTCTACTATTCGATGAGGTAGGGTTGCCTACCACCTACTCTTGATCTATGTAGAAGTCGTAAGGGAAATTCTTATCACGCATTGTGACTGTAAATGCTTGAATCACGCGATGCCTGCTGAATTACACGCTCGCATCATTTGACTCATGATATATAAATACATATAAACCTATAATGTTGTGACTAACATACCTAACCGTCTTTTTTCAAATACTCAAGATACTGCCGATATTACGACCTCGGCTAAACAGAATTTTATAGTTCAGTGGAGACAAAGATTACATAAAACTTACAGTTTATTGGTACTTTACCTATATTATCGTCAACATTTCTGCCTGAAACTGTTTTGTATCGCTCTTTGAACGTTCAACATTACAATAAAAAGAAATGAAAACGGTTTCGAATAAATGTTCATACAAGTTGATCTAATTTGACTTTGATAGTTCTAGCTTACTTGTTAAGAGTGGCAAAGTGCCGTTTTACTGCTACTGTAAGATTTTATAAATATACTAGATAAATAAAATCACTTTCAGTTAAGATAAGATGCATTAAATTTGGTCGTATATATATACAAAATATGTATAGTAATATTTTTTAAGGAAAAAAAACCGTCTTCAACGGGATGGCGCAGTCTTAAGATTCCATGAAAAAAAAACTACCTACGCGTCGTTGAAGAGTTCTGTTTTGATCATGAGCAGTTCCACTTCATTAAATATCACTTCTTTAAATGTAAATGCTTGATTTGGGGTCGTATCTGGTGGAATACAAACTATTGTCATATTTTCGATTCTCATAACACTTTTCGCATACAATTTTTACTCCGAATAGTCTTTTGTCCGAATTATTTACGCACGACAGTTTCACTGTCATAATTTAGATACGCCATAACTTTTATACTTATACATTTATATCGAATACATGTTTTGGTCATATTATTGATTACTATAAAAGGGTTAAGTTCGATGTATTATAACGCATAGTAGGAACATCGCATACAAATTGAATATCATATATTCGGCGCTCATAATGTGATTTACTTATACATATTTCAAGGTTAAAGACGTTTTATTAGTCACAACCATACCGATACCAATAATAGGGGTGACGGGGGGAGAAAAAAATACTATTGATAAAATACAATCACAGAAGACTGTCATGTGACAGAGTCGAGACAGGTGCGACGACGAGCGAAGCGAGGAGGAGTGTGTTAGGTGAACTGTGTCCTAACAGCACGCGAAGCCAAGCGAGCGAAGCGAGCGTGCCGCGGCAGCGGCCGGCGAGCGCCAGAACCGACTTAGTTAATTATACGATATTCATTACAAAAAAGACGCCTCACCTTCACATTCCAAATAGACATATTGCGAAGACATCTTTTCAAAGTTATCAAATATTATGGATTAATATGTGCATAAAACGTACATTCTGTTTAAAATAAACGCGTAAGTATCAATGAGTATACTTAAAACCATTATGATGTTTGATTAATATGATATAATTCGTTATGCCTAAAACTATTATAATGATTGATTAAGATAATTAAAATAATTATGGCTATTTATATTAGGCTCTATAACGATCTGCATAAAAAATATACTGACGACTGCTAAGTATGACTTCAAATATTCGGATTAAAAAGTATGACACCAAACAATATGACTTTTCGATAGTATGAGCATTGATGAGTATGACACAAGCAGTTATAAATAGATTGCACATCAAAAATATGTTTCAAAATTATCTACGACCCGATATGGACCCGCTTGATTTGTTGACGAAAATCACTATATAGCATACATAGATATTATGTATCATGCCTTTAAAATTTGAGGAATTCCCTCGATTCCTCATAGATCCCATCATCAGAACTCGAGTTTGACAAAAATGTGTCTTGAAAATCTACCTTGCTTAACAAACACAACACGGAGGATAAATAGCCAAACGTGAACTATGCGTCCATTGCGATCATAATCAGTAGTTTCACTTCATCAAATCCCACTTCTTTAAATGTAAATTCTTCTTTTATTATTTATGAAAAATCTGCCTGTTGATATTTGAGGAGTTCCCTCGATTCTTCATGAACAGAATTGAAAATCTAACTTGCTTAACAAACAAAGCGAAGTGGACAAGTCGCCAAACGTGACCTATACGTCGTTGTAGAGTTAGTTCCGTTCTGATCATCATCAGCAGTTTCACTTAATGAAATGTCACTTTTTTAATGAAAATATTTGATTTGTTGATAAAAATACAAAAATCACTATATGTATCCTATCCCTGTCAGATTTGAGGAGTTCCCTCGATTCCTCATATATGCCATCTTTAGAACTGCGTTTTGACAAAAACGGGACGGGACGGGATGAATATACTAACAATAAACAAAAAAAAAAGAATATACTTACAACCGAATTGAGAACCTCCTCTTTTGAAATCTTGAAGTCAGTTAAGAACAGGTCATACTTAGGTTGTTTTATTCTAATTCCTAATTATATGATTATATATAATAATTATTAATGATTTAATTTACTTTATATTCTTCATTATCAACGCGTCACAGAAGTGCTAAGCTATTTTGTTTATTTGCATTTTAAATACGGACTGTAAACTTCGGCATACCAAAGTGTGTCACGATTTCGGAATTTTGTTTCAAGAGATGTGATTGGAGGCATTTCAGATAGGATCGGTGTAATGCGGTAATTCGTATGCAAGTCTGTTTGTTTTTGTTGGCTTTCGGGCCCCTATCCCTTGAGTCCACTCGGCTTACATCCTTTATTGCGTATAAGAAACAATCGTATTAGCCCCTCTTGCTCGTTAGAGTAGTGCGTGAGAAGGACAAAAGCCAACCACCTCCTGATTTCATTCCAGTCTAATACTCCGTAGCGTTCACCCAATGCTTTATTCAGGGAGATAGATTACTCTCCGGTAATGATATGCAGCATATTTCGTCCATTAAATTTAAATTACGGCGGCAGTAAAATTGTTTTCCTCCTACTGGCTTAATAAATGAACATTCGAGAGCTTAACTTGCACCGGAAGTCCCTAAATAGAGATAAGAAACGGCTGTTTTTATATTTCTTCCTTATACAGGGGCTACAAAAATACTGGTGATCCATTTAAGGGCTTAATTGGTATCGTATTGCCGGTAAGAAAAAGTATTAGAAAAAGCTTTTACTCGAAAAATGTTTTTGTTTTGTATGGGACACGTCGTCTCAGCAGGCCAACCTTCCATACAAAATCAAAATTATTTTTCGCGAGAATTTTTTTTTTCCTTGCTTTTTCGTTATGAGAATACGATACCATTTATGCTGTTAAAAGGATCACTAGTATTTTTGTTACACCTTGTATAATCCACGATTTATACTTCTACATAGTCGGTGTTTAGGAACGTAGGTTCCGACGACCTTGAAATGAAATCCGAAAATTGTTGGTAAGTATATTTGTTATAAAATTAAATCAGATTCCAAAGTCGAACAAACAATTCATATACACGGGTAGAATTATTTGTAAACAATTTTCCAGAAAAAGTCGCATCGCGTCGAAACTAGAACCAATATTTTCTGAGAGCTATATCGAAAAACATCACCTTAAAAACATTGAATATGCAGCCGCGGGGCCGGACCGGGGCGGTTTAGTTTGGCATTAACGATTTTAATCTTGGTAATACCTGTTGGTACAGTCAGCAGCAAAAGTAGCTAAGCGGGTAGGATGTTCAAAATGATCTACACACGCTCCTATTTTCTTAACAATAAAGTCGTGTCGTGTGGTAGGGTGTTCAAAATGACCTGCATTTTGAACACCCTACCTGCTTAGCTACTTTTTGAAACAATGTTTTGCAACTCTCAATACAATTTATAGTAGATTGTACAACAAGTGCATAAAACGCACAATTTTACGCGAGGCGTTTATCCATACGAGCGAGCTTGCGAGCGAGGATGGATATAAAGTACGAGCGTAAAATGGGTTTTATGGACGAGTTATACACTCTACTTTTTACTTCGATTGTGAGGAAATAAAAAGAATAGGAATTTCTTTCATAAGTGTTTATATTTTTTTACTTCTCATGCTCGTAAAGTTTCACTTTATGCTGGGTATAGGCGGACTAAAACTCAATTTTATGCACAAGTGCATAAAAAATTGACTTCTTCTAAGGCTATTTTGACAATGGCAATTTTTTATGCACTTGTGCATAAAATTGAGTTTTAGTCCGCCTATACCCAGCATAAAGTGAAACTTTCCGAGCATGAGAAGTAAAAAATATATTTTTAAACAAAACAATTAGATCGCCCATGCACCCCACATGTGGAATGACACGTCAACACAACAGGGGGCCGATTTTTGGCAGTCGGACGCTCGAATTCAAAAAATTCAAGCTCGAAAATAATTACACACAAAAGTTTGTCGCCAATTTTTTCGCATGGAATTAATAGTTTAAATAATCATGATTTTAAATTTCCATCACTGTTATTTTTAAAGCTTAACTTCATCGTTTTATTCAGAGTTTTAATTGTCACTTCCGAGTGCTCGAATCTCAAAAATCACCCCCCAGTGCTTGACAGTGGCCGACTCACGCAATCGAATTGAAAAGATCGCTTCACTCGCGTCAACTATCAATTTTATATAGTCTCTACACTCTACCTTTGTCCGATAACGTTGTTGCAAAGACATCACTTGTCTTTATCGATAACCGAAAAAAAATGTTTTATTGCTTACCTTCTTCACTTAATTTGTGAAATGACATGTGTCCCACGCACAACCTTTTTTGAAAATAATATAGCGGTATTGTAGATGTATGTACCTACGCCACTCTTGTAAGCAAGCAGCACGTTTCTATACACCGTGTTTTTTTAGGGCTCCGTACCTCAAAAGGAAAACGGGATCCTATAGCATCAGTTTGTTTTCCGTCTATCTGTCCCTCTGACTGTTTGTGAGTCAAGACCCCTTTTCTCGGGATCTCGATGCATGGTGAACAGTCTCGACACCGAGTAAATAATAGTACAGTCGCCATCAGACGTATAGGAGCGGCCAAGGTGGTCAAAAATATCTGAACAACGCCTCTATTGTCATGGTGATTATGTCCATGCTCAGATATTTTTGAGTACCTTGGCCGCTCCGATATAGTATCCGATATAGCTCTGGTATAGAGATGGTACAACGGTCTCACTGTGACGACACGTCCGTTCTTAACGCATGACAAGTTCTCTTTCTCATGTAAACATATTTTAAGATACTAGTTATCAAACTCAATGTATTTGACACCCTTTTTGGTGAACTGAAATGTCAAAGTTTGATCGTCAATCCAATTTTTCTTTTCTTTTTTAAAAATCATGTAATGTACCTACGGAAATACGGAACCTTTAGGGCGTGACCTAACTCGCACCCGGCCGATTTTTTTAAATATCCTTTCCTTTTAGCATATTATTGCAGTATAAGGAAGCTCGTCTCTTAGACCAGTAACCCATCTTCGAAAAAAAAATCATGTTCATAATAAAAATTTCACGCATGTTTCGCGCAACGGTAGCACCGCAGTAGGTCGCCCCTTAATTCGTCATGTCTATTCATGTCTAATTCGTTCGCGATACGCGCGTCGTCGGTTGTTGTTGCCCGCGACCCGCTCAGTTCTTTTGTTCGCAGTTGGACTACTCGTTGTAATTGATTGTACTCTGGCTATGCGCTCGGCTCCATCTGCGGATTAAATTTGGGTATTTTAAAGAGGGGTTTAAAAATCCTGTGTATACTTTTTCTTGTAAAAAAGAACAAGGACAGATAAGATAACAGACGTAGATTTTCATTATTAACTAACATTGAGATTATATTAAAATTATAATTATTCTACGCACGGCGGGGGCTAACATATATAGTATACCTATATCCTACCCCTCCTCAATCTGTCAACGGAGCCAGACCCGACGGATCTTCATAGAATAACTCCCTGGAGCATTTTACGAGCTTATCTTAGAAGGGCTTGGTTGTAAAATCAGTTGCTTACCTACTTACAATGAAATCATAAAAAAAGTATGTAACTTTAACTCATAAAAATATTAAATCTCGTTAAATACACGTTCTAAAGCGTTAAATTACTTTTTGCTATACTAAATATCCGTCTTTAGTTCGTAATCAGTTTTTCGAGACACTTTATATAACATCCTATGATCCTATAATGCCATAGAAAATCAAAAAGTCGTTATATTAGAACGGATTGGAATAGTTACACAAACATGCTAAATCAGCTTCAATCTACTACATATTTACTACAAAGCTACTAAAAGGGTAGGTGAGGTACCAGAGATAAGTAGGTACGTAGTGACCGGCGGCAGGCGTACGGCGACTTGGCGATAGCTTTCTGATAAGCTTTCTCCTCCGGTTTCCCCTCCGTAGCTCTAACAACTTTCGATAAACAGTTTACTAAAACCAGTACCAACAGCTTATCATCTTGAATGTATTGTTGCATGCCTAAGGAGTTATAGGGATTAAGCAAGATACTCTGTTGACTAATTTTCATTATTAGGTAATTCTTATGTTTGTTACTCGACGATTTTTTTCTTTGTAAAAAATGTATTATCATCAGGTTTATGGAATTTTTATAAACATAGATTAATATCTCTCCCATTACTTATTCATATTTACGTAGATACCTACCGAAAAAATCTGCCAACGCGAGTAAATCATCCGAAATATTTTATAAATACGGTAATATTATTAGGATTCAGTCAGGCGTTTACTTTACGCGTGGAAGTTTGCCATTGAGCGTGATTCGGCTGCGTCGAGCACGCCGCACGCGGGTCGTCGCGCGACACTTCACCCGACTACGACTCTGCATGAAATTACGTCATTCATTTCTCTGAATTATTTTCGCCTCGTTCTCATTATTTGCTTACTTTGAGAAAATGAAAAAGTCGAAGGTAAGATTGTTTTGCCTGTGAAAAGTTTTCTTTGTATGTTGAAGAGTTTGTGCAAGTTACGTGACGTGATCTCCAAACACAAAGGATCCCAGGAATTTGCTAAAATGAATGAAATAAATTAAGTATACCAAAATGAGCGTTTTGTAATAAATCCTGCTGAAGTACCTACTTACTACAGGTTCATTAATCGTGAACTTACAGGCATATAGGTAGTATAAATGTATACATTTATTTTTTGTAGGTACCTTTGTCTTATCTTTAGGTACTTATTTTTTCTCAGATTCGTTACAATTAGCTAATCATCGGAACGGAAATGAAGAAAAAGATTAAGTTTTCATCCTTTACTAAGTTTTTGTACGATAATCAGCCCTACATTTGTATGGATAAGTACTATATTAATCGTAATGAAAATGAGAAAAACAGGTACAAAAAATTCTCAGAAAAGTATCTTATGTAGATTTTAAATACTTATGTAGACTCGTTATAGCCGAATATCGTAGTCTTAGCCCGACTTTGTTTCGGAATATTAATAAGTTTCTCTTTCAAATACTTTCATCAGTCCAAACAGACGGGCATTCCGTCGGGTATCGCAAAACCGTATCGCACCGGCCCGCGGCGGGATCGATCGCCCGGGGAACTTCGGCAGCTCGCGGTGCCAGAATGCTCTATGAAATGTTACTTCAGCTTTCTTACGATGTGTTCATCGAATTTTTGCTACGGACTACTATATTTGCCTTGATTAGGTAGTTACTTAATGTGCAATCTTGTAATTATAATAAGCGCCATTATATTATGAATACAAAAAAATAAAGTACTAGGTAGGTAGGTAGGTATACCTGCTGTATTTGTGAAATCTAAATACCAGTCAAGAAATGCAAAAAATCATAAAAACAACAAATAAAATTTACACTGTTGCGTTGACTTGAGTAGATTGTAATAATTTAGAAATTAGTATTCAATTTCGGACTTTATACCTTCGTATGTTTTTGTATTGCAGTAAATATATACTTATATTATGTATATTATGTAAGGGCTGTCAGCTTCCTCGCCCAACGTATTGCTATTGCAATATAGCGGGGAAATGTTGCCAGCATCTACAGTACCATGCCGCGGGGGCTAGTTTATTATAATTTTATTTAAGATCAGGCTGTAGTTTAGATATAGTTATCTTATAAATTGTGCATGTTTTGTGCAATAAATATATTTTATAGACAAAAATGCTGTCGTTGCTAATGGGTTAACAGGTTAACACTCTAACAGTCTAACTTCGTATGAGACTAGTGGATTTATGTAATTTGATAACTGAGGGTTGATGTTCGTACGTAGGTACGCCAGGATGTTACGTCAATAACATCCCCGCGAGCATGGAAACAGAGTTATGAGAATGTTGTTGTTGGTACCTATTTATGAATGATTTGGAAATAGCTCGAATTGAACTTAGATGAAGCAAGCGGACATCAAGCTTGTCGAGCGCGCGAGGGTAAAATGAATTACTTTATCCCGATAAACCGGGTAAGCATGAATTATGTTTCTAGTTTTAGTCCTATACTTACTAGTTTTAGGGCCTGTAATTCACGTGTAGGTATATTGATAACTAGCAGTTGCCCGCGGCTTCGCCCGCGTACTAAAAGTACTAAAATAGGAGATTCTCAGTTTTACACTTATTTCTGTAATTGTATGCAGGTATGTATGTTTGTCCGCGATTATCTCGCGTTTTTCTGAACCGATTTAGATGCGCTTTTCGGAAAAGTATTTGTTTAAGGCTTTCCCTTTTTTTTAATGAAATGGTTGCAATATTTCTTTTAGGTATTGTTACGCTAGCAACGACTTGCTACGACTAAGAGATTATGATTAATGCAGATTTCTTCCCTTGAATAAAAGTTTTTCCCCGCGACTTCTTTTGCTTGGAATTAGTAATTGACCCCCCTTTTTATCCTCTTAGGGAATGACTTCTGGGATAACACAACTACTATGTATCCATCCCCAGAAATCAAACTATCTCTATACCAAATCATCTAAATAGGTTCAGGTTATCGATTCCCCATACAAACTTTCAACCCCCATTTCACCTCTTAAAGGGTTGATTTTCGGGATAAATCCTGTCTTTTTCCGAGACTCAAACTATCTCTTCACCAAGTTTCATCTAAATCGGCTCAGCTGAAAATAATTCTCTATATGTATAACTTGCAACCCCTTTGCTTTGCATCCCCGTAAGCGTTGTTTTTCGGGATAAATACTAATTTGCCCCTACCCGGGACCCAAACTAACTCCATACAAAGTTTCATTTCGGAATGAAAACTACCCTTAGTAATGTCCAGGGATTCAAACTTACTATATACCAAGTTTCGTCTAAATCGGTTCAACGGTTTAAATTCCCTATACACACCTGCAAACCCCGTTTCACCCTTAACTTTTTTATCTTTAGGGTTAGTTTTCGCGAAAAAACTATTTTTTGTTCCTTCCCGGGCCTCAAACTATCTGTATACCAACTTTCATCTAAATCGGTTCGACTGTAAAAATCCTATACAAACTATCGACCCTCTTTTCACCCCTTTAAGGGTTAATTTTTCAATGAAAACAACCCTTAGTCGTTTCTCGGGATTCAAACTATCTATTATACCAAGTTTCATTTAAATCGGTTCAACGGTTAGAAATTAACCATACAACCTTCCAATCCCCTTTTCACCCCCTTAAGTGATGTCCTTTACCGGGATAAAAATTATTTCTATACCAAAATTTCAAAATGGATGCCATTTTAGTACTTAATTAACGTCCCAAAATACCATAAATCGACTCCCATATTGATATTTAGTATTTTCAACCCTATCGCACCCCAACAGGGGGATGATATTTCAATCCCGCCACGTTGTATCATAAAATCGCTGGTGTTTATCGTAATCAGCGACCCGATAAACCATAGAAACGATACCCATGTTGATTTTCAGACTTTTTCACCCCCATTTCCCCCTTTAAGGGGTTGAATTTTCAAAAAAGCTGAAACATGTGTTAACTCATTTATTGTTAGGAATACTCCGGTGAAGTTTCAAATAAAATAGTCTAACTAATCTTGTTTGCCCATACAAACTTTGGACCCCCATTTCACCCCCTGGGGGATGATATTACATGCCTGCCACGTTGTATAATAAAATGGTTTTTATTATACAACGTACATACTTTGGACCCCCGTTTCACCCCCTTACGGGGTGAATTTTGAAAAATCCTTTCTTAGTGCACCCCTAGACCTTATAAGGGACCTACGTACCAAATTTGAAAACTCTAGAACCAGCGGTTTGGGCTGTGCGTTGATATGTCAGTCAGTCAGTCAGTCAGTCAGTCAGTTTCTTCTTTTATATATATAGATTAATCGGAATGTACCTCTTACTTAGAACGATTGCTCCTAGTAAAGACAAAAGTTGGCCAGTTTTCACGTTTAGGTATCGTATAATAAATAAAAATGAAATATAGCATAAATCTACAATAAAACTGAATCGACAAAAGTGGAGGGATGCTGCAATAACGATTTTCTACTCGCCGACTATAATGCTTGAATTGAGACTTTGTACAGAGAACTACTACTAGCGAATACATTTCGATGGTCGCATATTCGCCGCGTGGCCGGGAGGCGCTCGACACCTATTTTAGTTTTGTCGACAAAACTAAAATGGATTTTCATATAGTACGTTTTATTTAAGGTGTCGAAATTGTAGGTAGAAATCCCTAGTAATAATCCGACATCTTAAATAATTACTACTTTACAATATTATAGTTCTCTCAGGTGTCGAGCGCCGCCCGACCGCGACAGCGTGGCCGGGCAGCGCACGACACAATAAAGAGGCAGCAGATTGTTACGCATTTATTGAACTCTATTCTAACCGACTTGCCTAATTTGAGTGCTCGTAGAAAAAGTATTGTATACAATAGTGACATAATTGAGCTTTTCAATCTCGTACCTTACTTAGGCCACTCAGCAAGCTTCGTGGCCTAAACACGGTACTCGATTGTAAAGCTCTTTATTATGTCACGATTGTATAAAATACTATTAAATCGGGCGTTCCTATTTTAGTAGAATCAGAGTCAACTAGGTACATAAACACTTTATGCATGGGTAATGTAATGAAAACTGACAACCAACCTACATAAAATGTCTCTTTACGTGTATTTACTATTTTAGCTTAGAGTGTATGAAAATTACAAATGCTGTGTAACGGATAAGCAAAATGAAAGTATGGAATTTATAAATATAATACCTGGCATTTAATGAGTTGGCTCGAAGGTATCATACTTATCATAAAAGTTAAAATGATCTATCTCATTTAGTACTTGTCTTTGGCACGTGGAAATTATATTTTAGCGAATGATGCGTGCTCTTATCCATGTTACATACTATACGTAATAGGTACACGGATACACCAAATTTCTCAAAGGTTAACTGGAAGAAATCCCTTAAAGGTATACGTTTTTCTTTGAACGTATATGCTGTGTTGTATGTCCGTCGCTGCGTTTTTAGTACAATAAAGTATTTACTACTGTATTTCGGTACACGAAATTCACTGTTGATGCCTGCATCTGATACAGTATCTAGATTGTTAGAGAGGTCGGAGATTGCTCGGAAATTACATGCAGCACTGAGTTCGCACCAATTTGCGACGTCCACCTTGAATCACTCGGTCCACGTTGCTGATCTATTAGTCTATTCCCATATTTCGGACAATAATCGTACGTAACAGTCGGCACAAAATAAAACGTAGTATATTTTGTAAGGCTTATAGTGTCGTTATTTTATTTATGATTCACATCATCAACAATAACAACGAAAAATTAACTGAATTTATAGCATTGTTCACAGAGATTTTTAACCAGGTTTGATTCCCGGTTATGTACGAGAGACAATTCTTTTTAATCATATTTATTAAATCTAAAAACGAAGTCATGGGTCCTAAGAACAGATTCCGCTATCTCTCGTAGTTTCTGACTTCTCCATACTGACCCAGTTGGATTGATCGCCCTGGATTATTAGCTTAGAAACTCATCGTCATCACTCTCATCAGTGAACGGTCGAAAGTAGTCAGCAACAGAATAATTCCTCAAAAAGTATCACTTATTTTGGCTATTTTAAAGTTCTTTGTTCGGCGGCTCATATATTAAATATTATTTTCTTGTAACGACAAAAAACAACGAGAAATATCGAATGAATATTCTAAATAAACGAATATTTTATGTAATATGGCGCGCCATTTTTTGCAGCGCGCAGTTTGAGACAAAGGCGTGAACCTACTTATTTCGACAAACAGTCAATATTATTATTAAAATACGTAATTTGTATTTCAAACATAATTTACGGAGTCTTACAAATAGCATAATAAATTGTATAGATTATTTTTAAAAGTAGTACGATAATATTATACTTATTAAAAATACTCGTGTCAATATCTAGGATTATGTTATTATATGAGCCTAAAACCCATTGAGTTATAATATAAAATCATTGCTAAAACCGAATAGATATTGATGAACAGTAATTTATTATACAACGGAGCACAGTTGTTTTTTAATCTATCGTGCTTATATTGAGACCTGAGTTAGCTAAAGATACTGAAACTGAGTCACGAGCGTGGCGAATGATTCAAAAAGTAGAATCCTGAGTCTGCGAGGGCCTCAAGGCAACACAGGTAAGGTACCCACTTCAATTTTATCATTCAAAATCTTCGCATAAAATGTATTAAATCTCACTTATTAAATGATAAAATAAAATTGATAAAATGACCCTTTCTGAGCGCATATGAGGATTAAAAATATTTCGTTAGTCTAATGCATGTAGGTAGGTACGTATTTTTGCGGTAAAAGAGATTTAGGTAAACATCAATCTTGTAGTAGGTAGTGTATGCACATGGAAATGTATAACATGATGGCCAATTTGCTTGTCTACTTAGTGAAATAAACTGACCTTAGGCACGAACATTCCTCCATCATCTACCCTAAAACCCTCTAAACAATAATAAAAGTTTGAAAGTAGCCGAGGCAAACTTTAGCAAGTTCTCGCCGAATTCCGGCGCCGATTTAGTCGAGACGCGGCAAAACATCCTGCAATCTTGTGTCCGCCAATAAATTCCTATGGTGTCGCAAAGGCCTTAAGTTTACGGGTCGGATCTCAGAATACTCAGATACTGATATATAGACGTAATTTACCGCAGACTATCAGCCTAGCCGTAGCTGTATCACGTTCAACCGCTTTGATTACGCGACCTCGTAAAAGTGCAGCGTGAAATTACTCGTAGACATGAAAGTAATTCTAGTCTCGGTTATTTATAGCTACATTAGTTGTTGTACAATAACGGTGGTATGGCCAGAATTGTTAAAGTGTCAAATAAAGAGTGCAGACGCCGAATGAAAGAGGATTTCTATTTACATTATTTTTCTGTCCATATATATGTTATGTGGGGGGCACTGATAACAGTAGACATAAATTATGTCTCTGTTATCAATAGCGACCTATTGTCGGCCCCCTGACCTTGCTTATTTGTGTTTATTGTTGGCATTGTTAGCTTTACTTAACATTTACCTGAATATGTGTTGTGTACCTATTTGTTTATGTATCTAGTGTAGTTTTAAATAGCCGAACCATATTATTTAGTTGTTGGAATTGAAACTAATTACTTAAACTGTATTATGAAATTTATGAATTTGTTATGTAAATTCCAATAACTTAAAGACCGAATAATATTAAAATTTCGACCTTAACGGCTGTTCATGTACTAAGAAGCCCTTATGTCTAAAAGCCATTAGGTAACAGTTCAAGTACTTTACAATGAGTGCTATAACATCTTTTAAAAAAAAATTCTCGTTTCTCGTTGAGCTGTGTGCCTGTCAAAAGACGTCAGAGAGAGGCTTCTCAACGCCCTCGTTAGTCACACAACGGCGCAGTTAGCGACAGGCACCAATTAGAGCAACAGTCGAGTCGTCTTCAAGCTAACCTTGTCAGCGCCTAGCTACAGACATAGGCTGCCATACCGTCTATTGTTCCTAAGTCCCGCTCGTGGAGTAAGTAGGTGCCGAATTGACGGCTTAATGCAACATTTAGTTGTTAATACTAATTTGTACCGCTGCAAGTACCTACACTAATTCCGTTAACTTGGCTCAAATATGAAATAAAAAACGTTTTATGATTAACTATTCGAGAAAATACTTACATTTTAGAGAAATACTTATCTATAGTTATGTAGGTATATGAAGTATATGAAAGGACGGAAATTTCATTTAGTAATTTGCAGTTTAGTTACACGCCCGGGGGGTGATTTTTGAGATTCGAAAACTCGAAAGTGATATTTACAACTCAGAATAAAACGATGAAATTATGTTTTAAAAATAACAGCGATAGGAATTTGAAATCATGAGTATTTCAACTTTAATTTCATGCGAAAAAATTGGCGATAAGCTTTTGTAATCGATTATTTTCGAGCTTAAACTTTTTGAATTCGGGCGCTCGAAAGTCAAAAATTGGCCCCGATCGAATAGAACTGTCATATGTAGGATGTCAGATACCTTTCATAGATAGTCAAACCTGGATAAGAGTAAACCGGTTAAGCGAGAAACCTCTATCAGGGTTATTTAATACATTTTGAGTATATTATGCATGTAGATACGAGTATACGTATACCTTCCCACATATGCAACCAATAAATCCTGAAAAACCAAGCCAAAAAATCTCATTTTAGTAGGATTTTATTTCGTTGCGCCCCCATTAGACTAAGTTCTTAACATATCTTAGTTCTATTTTAACCTCATGAATATTCCATTAAATCCTTTGTTAGGCAGCTCTATTCTACGTAGGTACAGCCTATAAATAATATTTTGTTTTATGTTTGGAGCTCTTACAATAAACGCTTTGGCTATGTATTGCCTGTCAATATAATAAGTAACAGAACTGTGTTATGTGGCCCAGCAGGTCTATTGGAATAGCGGGGCCGTTATAGCCACCGGGGAAGTGATTAGGCACGTTATTCACAAGCAAGTGTCGTTCGGTTGTTGACTGTTTGACTGTGTCTAATTTCCGGTAACGACTTACCCGAGGGCCACGAAAAATCGCTACGTACAAATAGCTGTACGCTGTCGCTGGGTCGGTATCGTTTAAAGTACAATATTACTTTTAATTCATCATAGTCATCTGACAGTTCTTGCCATACAAAGCAGTGTAGGGCAGGAATTGTTAGATTACTGTCTTGGATAAAAAAAAATACTACTTTACTGTCATAATTAGGTACGATTCTAAAAAAATTGTGCGGATTTTTCGACTCGACGTTTTTTCTACCTTACCTAAGTATATCTAAAACAAGCTTAGAACTGCTGTTAAAAACGAGGTATATTTTGTCTGTGTGAGTTCCCGATATTTAGGAAAAATTGCATACGTTTTTAACAATAGTTGTAATGTGAGTGATAATTTTTTTTTCACGAATTGTTATATTGAACTAAGTAAAGCCCTGTATGGCCTCCCCTTTTTTGTCTATCGAGGCAACCAGTCATGTATGCAGAGCGATTTTGCTACGAGGGTTCTTTCATGGCCGTTGTATAAAAGATCTAGACAACTGCTAGGTAACTTTTAACAAGATTCCTTCTAGTGCGTTTTTAGGTAGAGGTTGGGGAAAGGATATTTCACTTTGTTATTAGGTTAAGGTTAAATCATCTTAACATATAACAGATAACAGAGAATAAATGGCCTGGACCATCAGGAAACCGCAAAAAAGGCAAACCGTGCATGCCATGGTCGGATGACATTGCCAAAATTGCTGGCAAAACATGGAATTTAAAGGCATAGGACAGATCTCAGGCACAGGTTCACTCTGGAGGAGGCCTTCACCCAACAAGGGGTTGTTGCTGAAAAAGAAGAGTATTAATTTTACCTAGTGCGAATTCATGAAAAACTATTTGACTATCAATAATTTATTCTTTCAATAATTCAATGAATTTGTTACCTATTTTAATTAATTTCTAATTGATACAATTTGCAAAGCATATATTTCTTAAATTTTAATTTTACACAACTCATGGACATATTAATATTATCATGGACAAATAACATATGACAAGTAATGGTAAATTGTAGTGACATAATATGAATAGTGTTATTGTAAGTAATTAATTATGTGTAAATTCTTATGTAACTTCAAACCAATTGTAATTCGACGACATTGAACAAATGGGCAAGAAATAAATGTCTTTTTTATTTTTATTTAAATGAACTTGATGAATTAATTTGATTAAAACTACTAGAGTTTGTTAATTTACAAAAGTTAAAATACATAACTGTTTGCACTACATAAACCGAATGCTGCTACTCGGTGAGGTAATGTTGCTTACGGCCTACTTCTGATCTATGTATTATAACAGCCCAGCCCCGCCCCGCCCGAAACTTCATCCTTATTCATAACATGATCCTAAGACATAATAAGGATCATCTTTCAACGGTTTAGTCTGAGTGTAGTCTGTCACCCACTGTGTAAATAATGGCGACGGTTTATACAAATCGTTTATTGTTTGCCAAATGAGATACTGGATACTTACTCATCGGATAAAACGAAACAGCTTAATCTCACAAAACTAAAAGTCAAAAAGAAGATGGGAGCCCGTTATTCTTGAGAATGTCACATTTTTCATTGAAAAATCGATGCCACGTAGCGGCTTGAATACGTGCCAACGGTACTGAGTATTAATGCAAGTATACCCACATATATGTGTAGTTATTTGAATCTAGGTTCACTTTCATGAAACGTTAAAAAAAAAATCTTTTACTTATATAGCTCGACAATATGATACCATAATAATACCATTCATTCATTATCATAGATTATAAAAATATAAAGAAAATGAAGTCGGTTATCTAACTTGTAGGTGGAGGACAGAGGACAAACGAGCTGGCAGCTTGCTCGCTCAACGCATTAGCATTGCGATTCAGCGAGGAAATGCTGCCAGCGTCCTCGGCACTATGCCACAGGGGGCCGGTTTTAGAAATAGATTTTTAGTTTTTAGTATTTTTAAGTTAGTTAGTTTTAATTTGTTTACATAAGGTTTTATTAATATTTAGTTTTTACTTTAGTTTTGATATGAGTATATTTTTAAGTGTTTAGTAGGTAGGACTGCCAGAATTACTTTTCAAAGGTTTTCGCCTTACATGTCGGGTCGTTAATTTAGAGGCTTAGAATGTTAATGCGTGAAATAAGTGAAATTTGAATGCAAAATTTTTGAAATACTACACTTGAACGCATGGTCAACAGTCAACGCAGCCAAAGAACCTAGGTCCTTTGGCTTTTATTCTTTAACTTTTCAGAATCAGGTGCCAAAAATATGTTATACTTAACTACACTATTACAATTAAAAATATACTATTTACTGCATACTTTGATGGTGTATTCGATTTGCAATGTACACACAATGCACTGGGTATGTCCTTGAAATCGGTTAGTGCGTTACACTTCATTAGCTTAACATGGAAATGAAACTACCTACATAAAACCGGTACCGAAAAGTTTTTTTTTACAAGAACTCATTAAGATAAAAATACTTATAAAAGTACCAAATGATTTAATCTGTAACTATGTTACTTGTACAACCCTTGCCTTATGATTAATATCAATATTACACATACCACCCTGATGCAAAAAGGAACAATATATTTTTGCGCATAATTTGCGGCTGGTATTTTGTATTTGCATGAAAATTTGTCAAAACAGATATTACAAAGCAAAAAAAAGGTTCCGGGATCGAAAGAAGAGGAGCAAATCATTGCTAAGCCTAAAATTGGTGACAGAAAAAAAATATTACTTAAAATTGTGATAAATAGGCCTCTGTTTTCTATATGCCTCTGTCTTTTATAACGAGATCGCATGATTGAAAAATATCCATACCTTTATAATTTTTATATACACTTTCACGAAATGCTGTATGTGTAGCATCATTAAATAGCGGAGTTTATTCACATTTTTAAATTTACGGCACACATGACCAGTGAAATAAAATCATTGGCAAGACGTGCAAATATATCTAAACATAGGCTCGCATAATTCAACTTGAGATATTAAGGGAAAATCTCGCTCTTGCTTAGATAACAAAATTAATAATTTGAAAAATGTTGTAAATAAGGACTTTATGATGTATTAAAACATGAAAGTAAATAAACCAGAAATACCTACCAAAAACAGCAATAACTTGTGTCAAAAGACTTTTCGGTACAGGCTTTATTAGAAGCAAGTTCTCCTGAAATACTTTGCTAATTATAATTTATCAGGCAACACTGGGGTCGGCACGGCTGGGTGCGCGTGGCCTCACCTGGCTTGCTCGCCTACCCCAGAATATCCACTTTAAGACTTCAGGGTTAAGAGCCTATATAGGTATATTATTGATTTTAGTTTTTTGCTTTGAGTATCTGCTATGGTAATATTTGTTTTATTTAATCCTTTTTCTCATAAATTCTACAAGTATTGGGCATTGAATACTAACCCGCTTATTCATAAACGTATTTCAAACCCCATTTAGTTAAATAATGTTTTATTTGTTTCTAACAAACACAACTGTCAAAGTGACAGATAAGGATAATCGATTATATAGTTAAATGAGGTTTGAAATACGTTTATGAATAAGCATTAAGCAGGTAAATCTCTAATGTCGTTAAATTGTCGTTATTAAATACTGTCACTGCATTTACCAGGCCTGCTAATAATAAAATCACTATAGTGATTAATTTCCAACATATTCGATTAAATTCACTCTGGGTATATGAGCCACATCGCATAAGACTGGCCGGTTACAAATTTTCACGAGCCATATTTTCAGTCAATCTGCTTCGAGTCTGTACCTCCTTTATATTGGTTCTCGAAGGCTCGTACCGATATTTTTCATTCATACTTCCTGACAAATCCTTATGCGTAGTGACGAAAACCCGTGTATTTTCGCTATATTTATTTTAATACTTTGCTCTACGCCCTCCGTTTTAATTAAAAAGGTTGGGTATCAAATTTGCCGCCTTAGATAAGTAATATAATTATTCAGGGTATTATCCTTGTCGACAGCAGTTACCCCCAAAAGGTAGCCTGTGATGCTTTTAGTTCGTGCGACAATACTAAAAAAATAGAAATATACAATAATAGGTACCTACGTTTTTCTTTATTTTTCACCAATAACAGTACCTAATAATAAGCCCAGGGTAGCTTATGGCGAGTTGTTGGGGAGAATGGGGAGTGACGACCCCGCGGGCCCGAGTGCTCCAGAGACTCGGTTAAGGTCTCCGTCTCTGGCAACAACGGTCGGAGTGGACCCCAAAGGGACCCGCATAATTCTCGGCTCTGGCTTACCTTAATTGGCCGTCCAGAGAGGAGCCGTGAGAGCTATATGTTGGTACAGTGGCTGGGCCTCCTACAGTCACTGGCAGAAAGCGGTGTACACCTCTCCACACCCTGAGCCGCTTACACCAATCGATGTTGCTCCTGGCCGTCTTTACGACGACAGTTACGGCTGCCCATCTAGTCGGCGGCTAGTCAATGCCTGCCTCGATAACGCGTGTAAGCATCAGCCAAACTTCAGCACCATAGCCATTAATCTTTTTCATTTTGTTTATAATAGCTGATGGGGCCGGTTCACCTATTGACGTACCCTTGAATGGGTTCTAGCTGGTGTAATACATAGCACAAGCCTTTAAAGGGCCTCTGCGTGTTGGATCTGTATCCCAATGCAAGCCTACCAAAAGGCCGGGATGTGAAGGCCCGTGAAATCCTCCAGGAGAAACAAAGTAATAAGAAATAATACAAAAAGGATAAAAAAACTGTTAGAAAACTTTAAAAAAGTGGGTACGCTAAAAAACAATCTCTTCCCTACAATCTTTGGGTGGTTGATGGAGAAAACGGACAAGAATTGTCAAATAAAAAAGTCAATTTTTTAGGTACATAGATAATTTGTAGGAGAGAACATATTGCATGTTATAACTACATAGTACTTATAGCAAAATAAATTGCTTTCATGCAAGTACAAAAATGTTACGACAAGGTTTCATATTAGGGAACGTACCCAAACTACGTGACCCATTTTTTTCAGTTTTTGACCCCCCTCCCCCCCCTCGGTGACCAACCGTAGTAATTGCCAAGACCCCCCCTCCTCCCCCCTAGTTGTCACGTAGTAAAACTCGCACATATAGTTTAGAGTGATGTTTTGGACATAGAAAGCAAAAAAACATAATTTTGCCTACTTATTGCCTTTTATTTACTCGACACTGGCCGCGTGACGCCAAAAGTGCATGGAAACCTATAATTAGAAGCGCGATATTTGAGCATAATTATTGACTACGTGACAGAACCTAAGACTCCCCCCCTCCCCCCTGTGACCTAGAGTAGTATTTTGACGACCCCCCTCCCCCCCTAAACTGGTCACGTAGTTTGGGTACGTTCCCTAACATTAGAATCAGTTATTGTAAAACTATTCCGGTGGCTAACTCTCTACGGAATGATTTTTCTGCTTTAATCTCTTGAATTATTTGGCTAGCATGTTAGTTTTGGCCAAATTATTTACAAATAAATTTAGGTATGAATAGTAATTCCCTTGGTGCGGTATATTTAAAAGCCGGTTTTATAGCGAGTATTCTTAGGTATGTTGTATTAAAATTGGTTCATCCTTTTCGGGGGTTTTAACTTTTTTTTAACTCCCATGTATTTTTACAGATTTAATTTCATTAGGAAAGTAGCAAAATAATATCTCTATCCATCATAGTATAAAGTATTTAAAAAGTAATATCGGCATGCTGGCGGGGGAACTCTTAGCACGAGGACGCATATTACTCTTCTTGCAATTTGAGTAATAAATTTGCTCTTGCACTCCATGTATAGGTACTTTGGTAGCCCTGTGCTATTCGTACTCATTTATTCATCTTTTTTTAATGACATAGGAGGCAAACGAGCAGACGTATATCCTGATGGTAAGTAATTACTGCCGCCCATGGACGCCCGCAACACCAGGGGAGTGATATGCGCGTTGACGGCCTTTAAAATGGGAGTACGCTCTTTTCTTAGGTACCTATCTACCAATAAAAGATTATATGGATCATTACTTGGTATGGTATAGCCGAATCTGTGAGTGTGAGAGGTGATTTGGTCGCATGTCAGAGGTGTTTGGAACAACTTTTTCTATGGGACCAATCCCGAAATTCTAAAAAAAACTCGACGTCTGACCCATAGAATATACCGAAGTCTGATCGGCCGAAATGTATGAAACAGCCAACAATTTTTTTTGTGATTTCTGAGTTGGTTTCATAAAAACCAACTTGGTTTTTGTTTAGTATGGCCTCTATATTAAGAATAATAAATCGGGTACCTAATACCTAATCCTATAGCTCTATTGATATATATGAAACCCCTATTAGATTTAGGAATTGTTAGACTCCCACAAGTCACCTTGTAGGTATGATAATTGCAATAACTACGAAGTTAAACGCTTCTACTGGCTTTAAATAGGTACATAAAACAAAACCAAATTGATTACTTGATATCCATATCGCTCACAGTTTTATATATTCTTATACTTTTAGTAATTGCCTATCTACAGTCAAGGAATTTGATTCGCGTACCTTCTTAAGTCTAAATTACTGATGACAATTAATAGTACTAAGGGCTATGTTTCTTCGCTTGCTTAAAGAAATATAAGCCTTATGATATTCTGACATTTCAAGCAATAAATCAACGAAACGGTACGCGAATCAAATTCCTTGACTGTACTTGCAGAAAGAAAGGGTAACATACTATAGGGTCCGTTGCGATTAGTCCGGTTTCCTTATGATGTTTCCCTTATTAACTCAAGAGCAGTAGGTACCTAAGGGTAAAACGTCAATAAAGGGCCCTGTTTATTTAATTACTGGCCACAACTTTCATCGTCATTTACAAAAGGGCCTCTTAGCCGATCGATAGATCGATAGTGACTTGAATTTTTTTTGTAATCTGTGACTTTTGCTTGTCACCTGACGATTTATTCCTGAGTTGTGGATGTTTTCCATGAATTTAAGTATTTATCTATATCTATTTATTATATATATCGTCGCCTAGTACCCACAACACAAGCTTAGTGCGGGACTAAAGGTTGATTTGTGTCAGATTGTCCCATAATACCTATTTATATTTATTAATTTATTAATATTTGAATGTATATTTCATATGTTCCTATAATTGCATGAAATTCTTCTTCTTGTAGAATTTTTAGATTTTATCTAGATTTAACGCAATTTAAGATTCGGTCAGTAATTTTTGAGGGAGGCCTTTAATAGGCAATTTACCCTAACTATCTAATAATAAATTTTAGAAGGTTTTGCCTGTTCATAAGTTTTGTTAAACAGGTTTGAACCTACGCCCTTCAGTTTGCAAGCTGATATACAGCCAGGCTATTATAGTATGCTGTCTACGTAGTAACAAAATTAACGAATATGTCTTATTAGTATTTATAAGAATTCATGAGCGTGTATCTACGTAGTTTGATTAAATTGGGTTTACAAAAGTTTTGTGTGTTTTGTGACAAAACCTCAGCAACAATGAATTGTCTTACCAACAATTCCTGGATGTCTCACCCTCGCTTTCCGTCATGCTGCGGTCGGCGGTATCGCCGCATTGTTCAAGTTTTCGTTGACATTGTAGTGGCAAAGCGGCAACAATCTTGACTTTGTGTACGATAAGCCGCTCTGATGTCGATATTATGAAATATCTAGGGCATGAATTTATCTCGTGTAATAACGATAGCAAAGTTAACACTTATACCGCCTACGACCGCTATACAAGACAACGAGGTTTAAAGGTCAAGTTTTCTATTCTAAGGAACCGACGGAATTCATTTATATCTCTCATATCCTTTTTCCATAAAACGCAACAAACTGCTAAATAGAATTCGCTATTTGAATAATTGATTTCAAATGCCGTAATTTGCCGTACGACCCTACCACACGCTCCGCTTAATCGACTCACGAAACTACCAGATCACTAGGGAAAAATACTCATAGATACAAGAGTTACACGACCGTTTACCCTTCGGTATTTTGCTTTTATATGACCAGAAGTTTCACACATATAATGAACATATACCTACATACATGGAGTAATGCTACGAAAGAGTACCGTCGACGAAGCCACAGAAATATTTCATTGATCTGCATCTGTGCCGTGTCCGTGTCCGCATATAGATAGATTATGATTTTAGATTTTAATCAAAGACCTTAGTCTTAATAGGTGTTATTAAACTTAATATAGATTCAATACTAATTGGGTATTTAATGTGAATTTTGTTTATTGCATTTATAAATATTTTAGCCGTGAGGTGCCCCTGCCCGGCCTTGAGAATTATCCCCCACCATATCGTCCCGTGGTTGCAGTAGGAGTCTGCTAAGGGAATATACCGGGAGATGGGCAGCAGCATCTTCTGAAAACCTAAACAGCAATAAACAAAAAAAAACTGCGCGCGCCAACCCGCCTGCCAAGCGTGGCGCGTATGGCAAACCCCCTCTTTAAAGGGGAGGCCTATGTTCAGCTCAGCAGTGAACGTCTTATGGCTGAGATGATGATGATGATAAATATTTAATATTTTCCTTTATTGACCTCTATTACTGATGTTATACTACTTATACTTAGTCTAATTTATAACCCCTCTGTTGTAGGTTATTCCATTTTATAAACATATAGCTTATTATGACCTTGTCACATAGCTACGTACCTAGCTAGGCACCTACTTATATATCCCACAATCCCTACATGGTAAATCGACTTTGATAGATTACGAGTCCCTCGCTGGGTTGCGTAGTCACTAATGACTTTACAAAACATTACACAGAAAACAATTGGTTTCATTCAATTCAGCCCAAAAGGCCTTTACCTCACAGGTAAGCAGGTACGCGACGAGGGGTACACCCGAGGCGGGGCGTCACTCTCGGGGACTACAGAAGTTTAAGCCTTATGTGCGGGTCGGGACTAATCTATACTTGACACTTTGTGCGCCAGATGCCCATGCTCCTTTACATTAGTTAATAAGTACATTTTACTTAGTTCCACTAGTATGATTTTATATAGAACAGGTCAAATAATATCGTACACATAATCTAAACACCAAAATACCAGTAAAACTAAAATTGGCCATTTTGTATATTTTGATCCAAGTGAGCCGTTTTTATTGACCTTGAGTATAACCTGAAAGTCCTGAAACACCCACTTCTAAGTACTCATAGGTACCTACAACTTCAGTTACAATAGTAGATTGTACAAGAAGTGCATAAAACGCACCATTTTACGCGAGGCGTTTATCCATACGAGCGAGCTTGCAAGCGAGGATGGATATAAAGTACGAGCGTAAAATGGGTTTTATGGACGAGTTATACACTCTACTTTTTACTTCGATTGTGAGGAAATAAAAAGAATAGGAATTTCTTTCATAAGTGTTTATATTTTTTTACTTCTCATGCTCGTAAAGTTTCACTTTATGCTGGGTATAAGCGGACTAAAACTCAATTTTATGCACAAGTGCATAAACAATTGACTTCTTCTAAGGCTATTTTGACAATGGCAATTTTTTATGCACTTGTGCATAAAATTGAGTTTTAGTATACCCAGCATAAAGTGAAACTTTACGAGCATGAGAAGTAAAAAATATATTATTGTTTTTCGCTGAAACGAGAAAACCAATTAAAAAATAGACGAGGTTTGTTTTATAAATTGACAGTTCTCGCAAACATCTAGTTTCTTTTTCAAACATTAAACATTCGGCGTTTCGTTAGCAAGAATAAGATACTCGTATTGATCATATTTTACATTATTTATTAATAGAATTTACAGTAAGTACATACATACATATAATAAAGTATACTAAAAAGCTTGCATTAAACTGTTAACTTCGAAGACTTCGATAAGCCTGCTAGAAGAGAACCTTCCGGTCAATGACCAATGAGTCCAATGACTCTACTAACAACATACCTATGTCATTTCTTAAGCAAATTTACAAAAGCCGCAATGTTAAACTTTGGTCGTTAATTAAAAATGTATTCTCTTAGTACTCCTTGTTGACGTTTTTAAGTTGATGGTATTCATTTTACTTAGAGTTTTATATAGGTACAATCACGTCTGAAAGTATGGATAAATGTATTTAATGTGCCAAAAATATGTAGCCAGAACTCTATTATGAAGGCGTAAAGTCTTGGATACATGTTTTTGTCATATTAAATGTATCCATCTTTTCAGACGTGAAAAGAGTAAAAACAGAACCTCTGCATGAACACAATGGTCCCTGTCAGAATGATAATTGATAATACAGTAAGTTTGTAATCTTGGAAGACGGGCTACATTTATATTATCGTAAATATGAAGAGATTTTCACTGAATCTAATAATAATAATAATGTGACGTGAACCTCGTGAAGGCTGAGAAGGACAAGTCCAGCAAGTACCTAGACTTAGCTCACGAGGTAACCGCCATGTGGGAGGTTGATTCGGCGATCATTGTGCCGATAGTTGTTTCTGCGAACGGTCTCATAGCGAAGAGTCTCGACCAACATCTTGAGAGACTTTCGCTACGGGGTTGTGGTTGGATCAAGGGTCAGATACAGAGGGCGGTAATTCTGGACACGGCGCGCATAGTCCGAAGGTTCCTCACTCTGCGGCCCTAACCACCGGCAGCCTGGGCCTTGCTCCGTTGCCGGCGGCACCCTAGGTTAGGTTTTTTATAATGTTTTTATTGTTTTTGTATATTTTAGATGTATTTTTATATTTTACTTTTGTAAAAATATTATAAAAATCTAACCTAAGAGAAAAAATAGAAATAAACGAATAATAATAAGATGAAAAATGAATAAAGAGAATAATAATAAGCCTCTTTATCCTGTACTACAAGTTCTGTGTTTTCGTAATTGTTGTTGTATTGTTATATAATGTCTCGTAGTACAGTGTGCCTCTTGGCATAGGCCTCCTCCAACATCTTCCATTGTGTTCTGTCGCGTGCCACTCTTCTCCTGTGGGCACCTACAGTGAGTTTTAGGTCGCCTTCCCATCGAGTTAGCTGGCCTCCTCTGCTTCGTTTGCTATCTTTAGGGTACCAATCTGAGACTACTTGGGTCCATTTATTTTGGGGATCTCGGATCATGTGTCCTGTCCATCTCCACTTCTGTTGGTCGATTCGAGAAATTATGTCGGCCACTTTAGTAATTTCTCGTATTTTGCTACTTTTCACTTTTTCTTGTTTCTTAATTCCTGTGATGCTTCTTTCGATAGCTCTTTGGCACCGTTTCAATCTTTCCCTATGGAGTTTAGTAAGTGCCCAGGTTTCGCATCCATAGGTGATGACTGGGAGTACACATGTGTTAAAGGTTTTCCTTTTTATTTGCATAGATAGGTCTTTAGATTTAAAAACTTCCTTTAATGACCAGTATTTCTTCCATCCGTTTGCTATTCTTCTGTTAATTTCCTTGGTGGTTTGGTCTTTGTGAGAGATTATTTGACCGAGGTAGATGTACTCTGAAACATACTCTAGTCGATGGTTGTCTATTGTTATATCGATTTGCTTTGAGTTAGTAAGCACTTTTGTTTTGTCTTTGTTCATGGATAGACCTATCTTCAAACTTTCAATATTTAGCGATTTTATCATTTCTTCGAGGTGAGTGGGGTTTTCTTCTAGGAGGACGATATCATCCGCAAATCTAAGATAGTTCAATTTTTCGCCATTCACATTTAGGCCGAACTTTTGCCAATCCAGTTTGCGGAAGATGCTTTCCAGTACTGCGGAGAACAATTTCGGTGACAGAGGGTCCCCTTGTCTCACTCCCCGCTCAATATTATTTTTTTTTCCTAGGGTTTCTAACTGGATTCTAGCTTGACTCTTTGAATAAATTCCCTTGATAATGTTTATGTAGATTGGGGGTATCCCTTGCTGTTCCAGACTCCCCCATATGGCTTGGTGACTTATGCTGTCAAAGGCTTTGGAGTAATCAATGAATGCCATGTATAATTTTCTATTATATTCCATATTTTTTTTTCACTGAATCTATTTTATATCAAAAATATTATAATTATTTATATAGCTTGGCTGCAGTGTAAAAGGACTTGACATATACAACAATTTTCAAATAAATGAGTAGATGCGAGTGCCGTCCACGTGAGTTGTATGTTTCTAATGTTGCTATTGATTAATGCGTCTTTTCAGTTGACTTTTGTGAGTGGTACGGTCACGTCTAAAAATATCGATATTTAATCAAAGAGGAAACTAAGTAAGTATGTAATTTCATGTTAGAATTATCTAGTACGAGTACAGTCGCCGTTAGAGATGGGTAGTGAGAAAAAACTCAGGGGTAAATACCGAGCAAATACTCAGAATACCTGTAAATATTTACTCGTGTATATCCAAATTGGTGGGTATAAACTACTTAGAGTGCTGAAAGGGATATAAAAAATAGTAATTTATATGTATTTTGAGAGCCGCTACTGGATTAAGCTGTCATAATCGTACGAAATATATTTTTAAGAGGGGCACTCCATACATAATTATTTATTACTTACAAGAATTCAATTCAGAATCCATCAACGGCGCATCAAACGCAACGGTGCAAAAATAACTTGCATGTTTCTAAAAATAAAATTATGATGAATTTAAGACTTTTATTGGATAAAAACTATTTCTACAGGCCAAAATAATGTATGTGTCTCTATAACTTTTGAACCAAACTTAAAAAAAATGGAATTATATAGGGAGAATAGGGCGTAAAAATTATTAATTTGAACATGATCGGTTGAGTCATTATTGCGTTTTACTTTACAAAGATCCTTAATAAAAGGACGTAAGTGCCACGTAAACACGCACTTATGCTTTTACGGGATGAGGTTTGCTAATTGGCTATTTAGCTCTACATGACCGATGTACCGAAAAGTTGGTTATCCCAGTAACCCAATATGGTGAACCTGTGGATTCTATCACGATCCTCATATTGATATTTAATCTTATAATACAAATATTATTAAAACACGTTAAAACTATTCAACGAAAAACAGTTTAGTTATTACAACTCAATTTTATTAATATTTTATTAGTAGGTAATAGTTTTATACACCGAAATGAGTAAATACATGTATTTACGGGGTGGTTTGAGTAAATACTTCAGTATTTACTTAACTTATAAACATACATCGTAAACTGCGAGCAAAATTCATTGAAGTACTAGGGTTGTTACTGGTTGTCATACGTCATTTCAATGGATTTCGCTCGCAGTTTACGATGTGTGCTTATAAATAACCTTAACGTAACCGCGAGCTACTGTAAAGAATACTCAAATCTCTATAGCTGTGCGTATAATAGTTGACTAGTTCCCTCGATTTCTTCAGAATCCCACCCTGGCCTGAAGACTATGGGAATGGGACCAATGTGAATATACTCTTTTAAATAAAAAAAGTATTTACTAAATCAATACAGCCGTCTTCAAATAATCGGTGAACATACATATAAAAAATTGCAAAAACAATGATCCCGAAGAATTGAAGGGATATTTACAAAAACAACATAACTGCTTAGAGTGGTTGACACTTTTTAAGAACATTGTTAATTGTTTCAGGTGTCAACCAGTGTAGTCAGTTATGTTGTTTTTGTAAACATCCCTTCAATTGAGAACCTCCTCCTTCGAGATCCTGAAGTCGGTTGAAAGAAGAAAAAATTATTTTTCATTCCTCCAAGTAAAAAAGAAGGATTTCCGATAGCTTATTTGATGATAAGTAATGTCAATGGTTAGACATTATATTGTGATTGTAAGCAAGGTTAATGTGTCAAAGGTCAAATTTCGCATGAAGCATTTTACTCGTTCCCTGAGTGCTGCACATCTAGCCGTCACTTTTGCCGCCCCGCCCGCTTTCGTGTTCGTAATCCAGTCCAATTATTTTAAAACTCCATCTATTTGCACAGGATTGATTTTATTTGTTACACAATGAAGATAGCGTTTCCATTTGCAGATAAAGCTGCAAATGGGACGGATTAAAATAACTGTGCCCCGATTTCCAAATTTCCGATTCAATTTTGCGTCGAATAATCAGAGTTATAAATATATGTGGATATAGTCTACTGGTTTACAACGCCTTGTCTTGCCTCAAAGGATTTGTTTTTTAAACAACTATAATAAAACAAGAAAAAATGCACAAAGCTGACAGCTGAACCCATACGCCGATTGAGGTGCCACCCAGTCGCTTGTGAATCGAAGTGGCTGAGTTGATCTTGGCTTAGCCTGCATAAAATGTACCATAACAAGACTCCAGCATCAACAATTAAAATTACAATACGCATTAAATGAGACCTTCGTCACAATAACAAGCAGTACAATAGGTTTGCCTTTTGATAGGTACCTACCTAAATAATTAAGTTCATGCCGTACCTACCCTATAAGTAAATTATTACCTAGCTATCCCTACCCTACCTTTGATAAAACTATAAAATATACCAGCAGGTTATTAGGGTTCCAAGGGTAAAAACGGGATTATTAAGACTCCGCTGTCCGTCCGTCTGTCTGTCTGTCTGTCCATCTGTCACCATTCTGATATCTCATGAACCGTGATAAATGACAGTTAAATTATCACAGATGTTGTTACCTATTACTGTTGCCGCTATAACAACAAATGCTAAAAAACAATAAAATAAATATTTAAGGAGCTCCCATACAACAGACATGATTTTTTTGCGTTGTTATAGATACTGGTACGAAACTCTTCATACGCGAGTCCGACTAGCATTTGGCCGATTTTTATTTGATTAAGTTTGTACAAATTTTGTTTGTTAGTACAAATTTAATTATAAACATGAAGTAAATTCTGATAAGTTGTAAATATAATTAAAACATCTTTATGGTATTTTACAAATATAATAAGAGTAAAATAACTTCTTACATCGGATCTAACGTATTATCTTACAAGTACTATGTACCAGTTGTATACTGCTAGAATAGTCGTATATGACATAATATGTATGCAAGTGTTAGATAATTAGGTAAGTACGCCTCCTCAGTCGGCAATAGTCGGCATCGTTCCCCGCAAGCCTTCAGCCGCAGCCCTCGGCCTTGGCGAGCTCAACCTGCCGCCTGGAATCTATGTCATGTAATAACTGGCCGTGGATCAGATGGCATGATACATTAGCCGTACTTCCCCGGTCACGTTTAGACGGAACACGTATTTGCGTGGCTCGTGTGGCATTAGGCGCCCACCCTCGCAATAACATTCCGCGCTGACTTAGCAGAACTGTGATCGTGATTGTCTCACGATTTTGAGATAACATCAACAATTTCCCAACGGAAATGAAACTCTGTGTGTTCTTCTTAGTCGATACCTGCTATTTAGTATTTAAAACATAGTATTTCTAAACTTAAAATCATTCTCATATCTAAACCTCCTCTCTACACGCATTATTTAATAATACATTTTACGTGAAAGCAAGTTACGTAGAGTTATTTGCGAATACTTGGGAGAGGTTTTTGAAAACGTGCATGAATTAATTTATTATAAGCCTTCTGATTTTACAGTAGGGAGCTCTCCCAGCGCGAATTATAGCTGCGCTGGTACACGTATATTTATACTAAGCTTAGCACACCTGCACGCCTAGCACATGAGTGACGCGACAGTATCTCGCGCGCGAGATAGTCTATCCGTCCTTTTCTGACTGTATCAATTAAAAAGAGACGGGCAGTCTATCTCGCGCGCGAGATACTGTCGCGTCACTCATGTGCTAGGCGTGCTGTCGTGCTATTTAAACCAAGATTCCGGGTAGGTATTTGCCAGACCTTTATTATCCGGTCTGGGGGCAATTCCATCAAACTCTGGACCCTTTCATACAACGTTGGCATTCAAGTTTTTATATGAAGAAATCCCTATTTAGGAGCAACGGCTTTCACGGAGCAGCCGGATGACAACGCGGGAATTGGCCCATAAAATTATATGATTATTCGGAGTTCCCAAGATAACGTTGCAATGCACTATCTATGATTAATATTTTATTTCAGCATTCGCAAGAAAACATAAAAATAAAAATACAAACACCTACAGCCGGTGTGGGTACTGTATTTTGTATAAACTACACTACATAAACATGATAAGATAAATACCTATATCTGTAACAATCACTGGTATAGCATTGATATTTTATGATGATATCTGTGTACCTAGTACTCGTAATATGCATTGCAAGCCGCTTGTTATTCACCCTTGTGTTTGGAGAGAGAAAGCTATGCTTACAAAGTAGTATTTGGAGGAACTTTGAATATATTTCTCTAGAAATAGTAGGTAACTGTAAATTTTCTCAAGGACCATGAAAAGGCGTCTTAATATGAGGAAATTTCTGTACGAACGGAATAATCCATATTCATTGTCCGTTAGCGTATCAACCACATTGATACATTTTATAACTACCTGACACTTTAAATTGATATAGTAACTGGACTAAGCGTAGGGACAGAGTTCAACCGGCTCCTTTTGTCTTTGTGCACCCCTAAATAGTAAAGAGCGTTGTCGCCATTGTAGCAGCAACCTTGTGCGGTTCGTGGAGTAATGAGCATGTGGTGTAATAACCATAACAAGCTGATACCGCGAAGCGACGGCGCGCAGCGGGGCTGCGCCCGACCATGCGAGCCGCCCTGTAATTACTAATAGTCTACTACCATTTACTGAACCATTCAGGATATTATCAAAAGCTTATGAATTATTGAAGTGAAAACTTAGTGGGGGAAAACCTTATGGGTACGCGTCACCGACACCGTCACAAGCCATACGATTGGAAAACATGTAAAATAAAATGTAAAGTGTAAAATGTTCAAAGTCCAACGTCCAAAGTCCAAAATTACTTAATAGCGAAAATTTAAATAATTTCTTTCCCAAAATAAAAAGTCCTAAGTTTTCACTTCTATGGGCAGTAGAAGACCCTATAACTGCCATTTTTATTTTTATTATTAATAGACTGTGTCGATTGCTCAATTTAAATATACCTAATGCAAAAGATGTGCCCAAGTTAAAATCTATTTCCAACTAAAAACTTTGAAAAGTTATCTTTTTGATTTTTTTCTTTGAAATCAGTACATACGTGTAGCTTTTCCAAGGGGCAAGCTTACAAATCTTTTGGAACCAAAACTAAGACATCATCTTGAGTTTCATGCAAGCATATATAGTCATAATTAAGGTGACCAGTGTCGACGATCTATTAGTCAGATGAAAATGAAAGTTTTCCTTGAATTAGAAACTTAGAATTTCTCGAGTGAATACGTATAGATCATATGGATCTAACTAGTGATTAAGTTATTGCAGATTTAGTACTGTGCTAAAATAATAATGCATTATATATGTAATTCAAAGTATATTGAACAGGTTTTAATTAAGTTACACAATCTTGAAATAGGTAAGTAAGTACCTACTTATTTATTAGCATTCGAATTTGGACTCGAAAGTTACAAGTTATAATTCGCTAAAACTGATTCCGTTAAGTATTTCTTAAGTAATTGGATACCGATGCATGTGTATAAATCAACACTTTTAGGTACCTAGTAAATATCAATATTGTTGATATCACTATATGAGTGTATTTGTCAATTTACTGTTTCATGGATCGATCCATACTGCTGGGCAAAGCTCTCAGGGATAAACCCACAGCATATATAATTCAAGCTCTATCAATGCGCTCGCCCCGCCGCCGCCGCCACCGCGCCGTCCAGCCTGTTATAATGCACTTTGTGGCCGATCGAACTTTATAATGAGTCAAGGAGTGGAATTGTCATAGCGAAAATCAAAGCTTAATATGGAGCGAATGTTTTGTTTTATCGACTTTTCCAGTTAACCGATAACTGAAAATATTTTCGAATGTAACAATTGACCTCTTTCATAAGTGATTTAAGTGAGTAACATCGCCTCATTAAAATACATACCTACCTTTAATTTAAACCACATCAACGTCATATACATTATACACGTCATACTCCAGCCATGTTTAGTCACTTAAGTTTACATTTTTTTTAAACTGCGATTAACATATTGTTAAATAGTGCTGCAATGTAACTCACTTATGAAAGTTGTCAATGTTACACGTGAAGATATTTAATAACATCGATAACTTGATAAGTTGATAAAACGTAATCTTCAATCACTATCAAACTTTGATTTTCGCTATGACAATTCATGTTTATGACACACATTTGTTAAAAATATTTGTAAGTTCATTAGGTAATTCATTATAATTTAGCTCTCCGCGTTGTTCACTTTAACTCTAATCATCTAGGGAAGGGGTAACAATGCCACGTGATGTACTGTATAAATCAATTATGCCTACTGCTTGTAGGTATTAGCCATATGGCCATATCTACGCCGCGCTGCGGGATTACATGTTGACTGTTGACAACCGCTACAGTGAATCATTTAGCCGAAATTAGAAGTCATATTGTTTATATAATATACTACATAAGTTACAATAGTATAACAATAATGTGTTGGACTATGTTATATGAAAAATTGGCTGGATCAAATTTAGCGCACTGATAGCTTAATTATTAACCATACGTGTGGTAACTCGGGGCAAAAATACTTAAGTGATGGTAGCAAAATATTTTATTTAAATGTTAGTCAACATAAACAAATATTATTTAAATTAGGTATCTTCATTTTCTTAGCGACATGATTATTTTGGAGTTCGTAACAATTGTAACGGAATATTACCTCATATATTTTTGTTACAGTTAACGACACTCACAGTACCTAAATTGTCTTATTTTTATTGAAATGACTTCCTCATACTTTTATTATCTTAAGAGGCTCTATATCAGACAAATAAAAAAATATCGAACCTTATTATAGTAACCGAGGATTTTCAATAAGAAGGCATATTTTTTATTCATATCAAATCCCTATAACTTCCCCGTGTTAGGAAGGCCTGCTTTAATAACCCTGGAAAGTTACGTTGATTATTTTATAATTCCGTAGTTCTACCTACTTATTGACAGTTTTTAATACAACACAGACGAACCTCGTGAATTCCAGAGGTGCTAATTAGAAGCGGATTTAAAAAGTACCACCTACTCATATTAGGTACAAGCGTTGCTCAGTAATGAAGTGCATATGGCGCTCACCGCCATTATGGATAAGTACCTACAGATGGGTTTTATATCTCGAATGTAAATATTTTTTATGAGCACGATTTCTAATAACACAACAAGCATATTAAAAAGAGAAGCAATCACGAGATTTAGTTTTTATTAAAATAAAAATATTAATGTTGAATCACCAATTTATTTGTGCGATAGACAGTTATCAAGAATCAGTAACTTGTCATTTATTTGTTATGATATAAATGAGTTTACTGACGAGTTAAAATACTCACGCGTCACTATTGAAAACATAGGAAGATTAGTCTATATTAATTATTTTTTTGTCCTTAAGAAGTCGCAGTGTTGATGTTATTGACAGATCAAATTTACGTTGCCTTTTGCTCAAGGGTAGGTAATTAAGGCGCTATAATTTAGAAGCTCTTTGATCTCCTGTGGCGTCATCAAACCTTTTTGACAGTTCTGTTAAAGAGATTTATAGCCTCAGGACCCCACGTAACTGTGGCGAATAGAACGGAGTAATGTGTAGTCAGCAGCGAGGCCACTATAGATATACCTTACCTATACCTTTTCCTAGAATCAGAATTAGAATATCATTTATTTGCCTACTTTGTGTATACATTAATGTCCGTATGGTCGGTGGGCCGTGTAGGGGCGAGTCAGCTAACTTATGTCCTAGTGGATCTGTGTTTGCTGTGTTCTATTTATTCGCAATAAATTCGCAATAAATTACTTTAACACCTTTTCCTACCTTGGCGTCAATGACCGCCTGCTGTTATCACCCTCGTCACATCTCCACCTCTTGGAGATTCGCTTGGGGGTGACGGGTGTTTCATCTCACACCGGCAACCAGCACCGGCACCAATCGTATAGTAACTTTTATTTTTAAAACAAAACGATTCTTTATAAAAAATCAACCTGTAAAGTTACAATTTATACCGTAAAGTTCAAATGCTCAATGAAACCATTTTGTGATAATAAAATACGAGTTGTAATCGGGGCTCACTGGCTATTACGGAGCGTGTCGTTCTTACTTAAACTGGCACTCTAAGAAACTCACAATAAGAGTGAGGAATAGAGATTGCCGTCACATTAAACATGAAAGATCCAAAAGTCAACATGAGAAAGATTTTAAGATATTTTATTCTATTCCCGTACTTTATCTGTCATTTATACATTCGTCATCAACTCATCACCTGAACATAGATAATATACTCGAAGAAAAGTCTATTATAGTCTACTCCCCAAAACAGCACTTCATCTATAAAAGCGCCGAAGAAGAACGCTTGCAGTCACAACTTTAGAAGAAAATAAGTTACTACCAACCTAAGAAACGTAAATCAACACAGCGTTTTAAAAATAAAACTTTAAAAAAGATCAAATGAAAACAACCACAGACATACTCTGTAGTTTTTACGTTTCCCATTCGTTTGTGGGGGCAAACTGCAAACTTTGAAAACAATATATATTTTAACATGATTTTAACTAGTATCCGTCGCTCTTTGCTAATTGATTAAATAACCACTGTTTGTTTGTGTTAATATTCTTGTGTTTTAAAACTTAAAGGTGAAATTTACATAAACTATTTGACAATTATTGAATATGTTGACAAAATATTATAACTGCAATATCCCTGAAGTGCTCAATTTCGCATTTTATGTAAAAGTAAGTGACTACACTTCTACGACTACGTAGAAAAAGTTTTCGTCGTAGAAGTAGGTCTAAAAATGTTCGTGCGTTTTTCTTAATAATTTTGCCTTCGGCTGCGACTACGGCTCAAATTGTTACCTACCTACGCCACTCACTTTTTTTGACCCCTCTTATACAACTGTTTAACATAGAGAAATAATAAGCCTTATAGAGTTCTCACTCCATACAACTGGTTATTAGCCCGCAAGCTTGACATTTTGAAGGCTAGACGACTAAGGGGTTGAGGGAGGAGCGGGCAGGGGGTGTGATTAAGGCACCCGTTGTAAAACCTTGGTATTCGCGCCCCCTGCCCGCTCCTCCCTCAACCCCTTAGTCGTCTAGCCTTCAAAATGTCAAGCTTGCGGGATAATACCCAGTTGTATAGAGTGAGAATTCTATAAGGCTTATTATTTCTCTATGCTATAACAGAGGTACAAAAATACTTATATATCTTAAGTTTTATAATATGTAAGAACATATATTATAAATAGGCAAGAACGGCTTTTAAAATAGTTGAATACTAGATAATAATTATCATTTATCATACATACATATAGGAACTGGAATGTAGTAAGTAAATACATACTGAATAATTTGTGATATGGTGGGCCACTATGGCACAATGCCAATTTCGATAGTGAGTGTAGGTATACCTACTCAACACGGTCTGTATCTAAGTAGTTAAGTACCTACCAGTAGCGGCGCGTCCATAGAACACGATTCCCGTCGGCTTGCCTAAGTTTCAGGTGCCTGAGCAGTTTTCCTACAGCTCATGTAGAAAGTTAAAGCCAAATTGCTGAATTTGCCGGCCGGCCGGCTTGCCTAAGAACAATCTTGATCCACCGCTACTGCTACCTACCATGTCTAATACATAAATATTTTGATATTTTTAACGACTCTAAGATTTCGATGAAGATTGTCAAGTGCTCGGGATTTTTGTTATGTTTTATCCATGTTTAACTATTTCACAAAGCGTAGCCTCCTACAGGTAGTTCCATCGTTTTTAGTTCAAGATCTGATAATGGGACTCTGAAGGAATCAAGGAAACTCGCGCTACACGCACTATAAACCAATGGGTAATAACTAATAACTCTGTTATTAGTTGTTGTGATCGTTATCAACACGTTATCAACGTGCAGTTTTCGTAGCAAAGTATATGGTTGGCAGAAAAATGTATTCATGGATATAACCAATAATATTTTTTACTATGAAGTATTAATGAATGAATGAATGAATGAATGAATGAATGAATGAATGAATGAATAATGAATGAATAATATTTATTTCAGATTTAACAATCCATATTTTTTTTGTTAGTATACATGTGAGATATATTGGTTAGTTAGTAAACAGTAATAAAAGAAAAGAATAAAATTAAACAAACTAAAACTATTATTTACATGATCCTATAATAATATTTTGGGAGTGATGCAACTATATGTTGTATGCACTTTTACCCAGAAAAATAGGATAGGATTGTCCCATCTCTCTGCAATAACTTTCAGGAAGCCGTTGGTGCTATTCCACACTCTGTGCATCAGAGAAGCGACTCGTTTACGGATTGTTGTATAAAAACAATCAGTTCGAGCCTCTGCAAACATTCCCGATGCACTGCAATGCTTTTTCAGCCCCATCAGCACCCTGAAAGCATTGTTGTACTGGACTCGGAGAGCACTGTAAGATCTCTGCGTATATCTGGTCCACAGGGCGCAAGTGTACATAGATTGACAGTAAGCCTTGAATAATGTAACTTTAACTTCATTGGTACACTTTGCGAACCTGCGTGCCAGCATATTGCAGCGAACTGCCAGCGCTCTCCGCTCCCTCTCCATGTCCAAATCATCTGTGAGATCATCCGTGACCCAGTGACCCAAGTACTTGAACTTTAATATCAGGATGTATTTTTTTACATTAGTATACTTTTCACGACCCAGTATACAGGATGTTTTTTCAATAACTAGCCATATTGTGGGAGGTGATTCGGTAAGTCATACTGAACAACTTTCTCTATGGGACCAACCCCGAAATCCCAAAAAAAAATTTTTGGTCTCCCCATACTAAACGTCAACGTCTGATCATCTGAAACGTATGACACAACCAATTTTTTTTTTAGGAGTCGGCCCCGTAGTAAAAGTTGTTTAGTATCGCCTAGCCAATCACCTTGCACTATGGCTAGTTATTGAAAAAACACCTTATATAAAAAAATACAATGTAATGTCACAGGTCAATCCGTCAAATAACATGCATTCATTTCATATCACAAAAAATGAACTCATACTAAATATTACGTTATCTGAGTGCATGTAAATCAACCATTTATAATATGGTTTAAGATATTTATTTTCTCAAAAAATTTACATATAAATCACTTACACAGAAAAACATAATTTATTAATTTGCTTTAAACTAGGTAAGAATAAATAATTTGAGGATTCTTATTTATTTATTTAATTGATAGTGGAGTCTTAATGAACACGATGGATTTAATACAATACCCGGATTTTGTAATGACAGATGGAAGCAAGCGATTTACGATTTGCTATGTAATTGTCAAGAGAAAAAAACACAATACTTATAGACACGTCCATAAGTCAAAATGTCACCAGCTAAAATACTCGTGAATATTTTTTTTGCAAACCATACTTTGCTACGAAAACTGCACGTTGATAACGATCACTGAAAGGTAAGTATTTTTTTTAGCAACCTCGATTCCTTTTATCGAACTCGCGGAGCGTAAGCGAAGTGAGTTCTTAAATACTTCTTACAAACAACTCCAGACCGAACTATTACCTGGCTACTGGGACGTCTTGGCATTTGGATGGCTTTGATTTCGATAGTTTGCCTGACGATAACTTTAGTAACGTTTTCTAATCTTTATGAAATTTCTTGGGGCTGTAGCAGAGATACATAAAATTTGTAAGCTCGTATATGAGCAGGAACGATCAAGTGGTTATGGAGCTAAAAGTAGAAAAAAAAATCCTTCTTAGGGTCTTGTTATATTGGTCAACTCGTTTGTAAGTAAATCGCGAGTTCTCAGTTCGAGGCGGACTACTAGTTATTCTGTTTTATCATATGTAATGGAAAAGGTAAATTCAAAATAAACAGCAAATAGTAACAGCTGAAACAGCTGACCTGAAGTACATGCAGCCCGGTAACATTTACCGGGCACCGACCCCGCCAACCGCGTGAATAGTTCAACTCAATTTCAACATAAGCCATTTTGTAAACGGTAATACTATACGTTTATACATTCCATACAGGTAATAGTTGTCGCGTAAAATCGATTTCCAAATAAGCATACAAATTTTCGTGATGTACAATGAAAATAGTTTATATCCGATTAATGTAATGTGTAGAGATCATACACTGGTATATGCAGGTACAGTGCGGTATACGCCGTAAAAGCACAAAACCAATAATTTAGGACCGAATCTATGATCCACAAGCTTAACACGAAATTAAGTATAAATTCCAATCTTCTGTAGGTCGTACTACGGTCTTGTAGATTCGGATCTTGGTTTTTCTACTAAGAAACCTGGACACCAAGACGACACGAATGTCGATTTCGAGCGTAACGGGTCTTGTTATTATTGATCGTACGAGTATAACCTTAGTATTAAAATTTGACCACCTCTCTATCTCCAACCTGTATATTGAAAAACTGAATTATGTCACTATAATTTTGTATTTTAATCTCGTACCTTACGTAGGCCATTCAGCAAGCTTCAACACTGGCTTAAAACACCAAACGGTACTCGCTTGACAAACTATTCATTGTCACGATTGTATGAAATATAATTGCAGAGGACTGATAAAATGTAATGCTGGCACCACACTTCGGGTTATTCGGCCGAATATTCGTGTTATATCTCTCTCTATACGATAAAAAAAAGAAAGAGACGAAACACGAATATTTGGCCGAATGCCCGAAGTGTGGTTCCAGCATTACGAATAATTGTAAACGTAACAATTCAAAAAAATAGAATTGTATATTTGTTTGCCTGTTGTTATTGCGTGTTCTGATTTCTACAGTCTTCATCCATAGGTCCCTTTGTGAACAACCATTACATTTTAACAATTGTTTGCTATAAAAATTGATAAAATTATTTAGTAAAACCAGCAGTTGAATAAAAAAAATTATAAATAAATAAATCATTAAACGATCTTCATTAGTAGGTATACCTAGTACAGAATTCTTGCTCCGTCTTCGCATTCAAAGCCTCTGCTGATTTGTCTTCTAGCGCCTCTGACCCTTATGGAGACTGCTCTTACTCGTATTACTGAAATGAGGACTTTGTATAATAATTGTAGACGATTACTTTAAAATTTTAAAATATCTTCGCCAAAATATTCCCATGCAACATAATATATTTGCCCTTTAGTTCATCAAGGGCAGACTTTCCAATTAGACTCTGTGGCTACGATGAGAGACAGACACATGTACACACGATGAACTTGACAGCCCTTTTATTTCCTTTCAGATGTTAACAATGTTCTATATTAAATGCATTTCACTTAGCTCATGTTATGCTTAAAACAACCGCGCGCTTAGTTAATGCCTTTGTGAAGAAGCTTAAAGTATAATAATGTTGGCGTCCTTGGGGAGGTTTCGCTTCATCACACGATAACAATATAAGTATATATAACTTTCTAATGCCTTCCGTGGTAACAAGGGTTCTTTTGTGGGTTATGAAATGACTGCCAGTGATCGATGGCTGCAGCCATGCTGCTGTTTTTAAAAAGCGGCGTATCAAGGGGGCCTTTGTCTTTATGAACCAACACAACACATGCACCTTTAATGGGGTGGGATACTTGTATCCGGCCAAAGGGCTATGATATTGCAAACATCATTACTGCTTACATTAATTATCTTTGTACTAAATAAACATTCCCAACAAACAGTAGTAGGGGAATGAAAATAGGTAATTTAAGTATTAAATTTACAATGCGTGATGTACTTAGTTGAGCTTTCTAGTATGTTGTCAAGACCGGTTAAGGCATGCAGTAGGTCCTGATATTTGCTACGAGTGTCTTGAGCTAGCCGAGGAATTCGTGAAAACCTGTCAATTTTTATTGTCGAATCGCGGTCCAATATTTCTTGGACCGCAATTCGACGTGCCAAACTGTGACACGTAGATATCACACTTGAATCGCTATTATATAGAGAGTAATATCCATCTGTCCACACGTGTCCACACATAACTGTCAAGTTTACAGTACTGATTTTGACGTAAGCGTATATCACCCATTTGTAAATCCATAACGTTTTCGGCTGTCACAAAAGTGTGATATCACTGATATCATAGTTGTCTCACTAGCGACTGTCACTTTTGCCATGTCGAAAACCAGGGATCCTTTGTCACAGCCATTTTACTCGGAAACTATAAGACGTATCATTATCAAATTGTTTAAGGTTAAAATATGTTGGTTCGTCGACACAGTTGCAGATATTTGAACTTAACTTAATATTTTCTATAACAATTGTTGTAAACTATCTGCCGACAATCACTAAAAACAAATCAACTTGTACTGCATTTTTCAATAGGTATATCCAGAAAAACATAATGTTTTTAGCACTTCGAATGTATAATTTCGGGGACCTAAAGTCCCAGAAACAGCAAATCATCAAATTTTAACTAAGTAATGGAAAAGGCCGGTGATAAAATGTTGTAGAGGGCGCTGTTCCAGTCTTCCAGATTCCATATAATGAGAGAAAGAGATAAAAGATGAAAGTCTTTAACAATGTACTGAAACTATATACAGTCAGAACATTCTTTCCTGTCGCTTTATTCTACAGCATTTTAATTTTAGAGTATTTCGGAAAAGTGAGAATTTCCCTTAGGGACCACAAAGCACCAATTCGAGACGAAACAGTGAGTCATATTCGCTAAAATAAATAAAAACTACTCCCCGCCACACAAATTTAGCTTCTCTAAGGACCATTGGAAATGTCATTGTGACAGTTGCCTTCCCCATTGGAGAACCTGGATATTTATAAAGGTGATGATTACCTATATTACTTGTTCTACTATCAAGCTTGGTTTTTGCGGCATGCATTTTTGAAATTTCCCTTACCCCGCATGCGGGTCATATTGATCCATTGATAATATATGCTACATTCTACCTTTGAAGAGTTGTTTCTCGAGAACTATGAGGTGTTAGTAAATTAAATTAGGCTCGTTATATTGCAAATATAGTCTAATATAAGGTATCTGTGGAAACTTTTGCCGTAACAACGTTCTTTGTTTGAAAAAATGTTAGAAATCAAAAATAACACGAAAATTAATATAAGTGTTTCATAACATATAAAAAAGTCAGCCATGTCTGATTTGATGTAAGGTAGAAAACCCCTTAACAACGACCAATATATATGGAGTACATCGACCAATGAAAACGGTTTTCTTCGCCTTCATTGTCAAATTCATGTTCTTTAAATACATCTGTCAAACCTCCATGACAAATATTAACCTCATAATTTAACTAATGGCCAAGCAAAGGAGACAAAATGTCATAAACGAAAGGGTTTGTATAAATCGATAAACTCGTTATGTGGACGTTGTTCTGGTTAGGGTTTTTCTGTTAGAGCATTCGTTTGTAAAGGGTATTTACAATTGAGTAAAGACGTCAGTTAATTTATTTCAATACTATTTAATCACACTACTACTAAGTACATATATTTTATGATCCTTGTAATCTAAATAAGAAGTAAGTAATATTTATTAATTATAAAAGGCACTTATTTCACTCGAACTTTTGGTGTCACCGTTCGAGTGCTAACATATAATATCTCGACAAAAACCTCAGAATTGTATACGCCTTTGATTACTTTATTTAACAATATACTTTTTAAATTGTAAGGTCACTTAGAATATAAGCTGGAACTTCCCGTGCCAAATTTAGAGAAATACCGAAAAAGCCCTCATTATGCAGCAGTCAAATTATATAATCACCTTCCAAATTATATAAAGGCAGAGGACAGAGAGGCAGCATATGCCAAGAAATTGAAATCATTCCTAGCAGAAATAGCGTACTATTATGTTACAGAATATCTCACAGATAGCTTTGTGAACTAAGATATGATGCTAGGTTTGACATTATTAATTATAATAATTCTAACAATGTACATATTATAGTGTAAAATAACTGTTATGTTTTATGATTTGTTATGGTTTGTTAAAAAATATGCTTAGTATAAGGAAATAATAGCCATACCCTACTGGGGTCCATGAGACACCATTTTGATTGTAACAGCTTGTATTTTACCATGGTGCAATAAACGACATTATGATTATGATTATGATTAGGTACATAAGGATAAAGTTCATCGTTAACGGCTGGCGAACTGGCGAGGCGGGATGACGGATGTCTAATCTCTTTATCAGACAGGGGGCAGCCAATGCCGTAAGTAGATATATGTCAGAACAGCGCTGTTCAGAAAATTGTAAATTTATACAATTTTGTTTGGCTGGAGTTATACTTAAACGAGTGCAGCATTTACAATCCTGATCAGTGATCAGGAAATGATATTTAATAAACCTCCGTCTTCATACCGTGTCGAAGTTTTAGGCTTGACTAAAGATGATAATGACAACTAAACGCAATGCAATCCTCAATTTGGATTACATCGCAAATAGTTAACTATTGAGTGAACGTTATCATTAAATAATCATTAAACTCATGATAAGTACTGGTCGTATTTATAGTTTGAACAATATATAATCGAACGAGCGGAGCGTAAGCGAAGATCGTTCTTACAAACAACAACTGTCACCTGGCTACTGGGACGTCTCGGCATTTGGATGGCTTTTTGATTTAGATAGTTTGTCCGACGATAACTTTAGTAACGATTTTCCGATCTTTATGAAATTTGTTGGGGTTGTAGCAGAGACCAACAAAATTTGCGAGTTCGTATATGAGCTGGATTGAGACGGGGGTTCTGAAATTAGAAGGCCTAAAAAGGTTTTGTAAAGGGGTCCTGTTACATTGGTCATCTTATTTGCTACTTTTACGAGCAAGTATGGTTGACTTTGGTATCAAACGAAAGGTATTGATTAACACTCTCGTCAAATCCTTATTAACTGCTTACTGTTTCATAACAATTAGCAACATAAAATTGATTTCAAAAATATTTTCCATTTTATTTTGATTTTGGTGTAAATATTTTGACAACTGACTTTTTTTTAAATTTATTAGAGCTTTGGCTGCTAGGGCCATCAGCATACTGACATTAACACATTAGTAAGAGAGAGTTACCATAGACGCATAATGATGGTGACCGAAACCTATATAGGTGGTCCACAGATGAGAACGACATGTCAAAGCAACAGAGTGAGAGGCATGTGAGAGGTGGATTTAAATTTAGATGAGACAAAAACTGTCAAATCTGAAGCGATTTCGTCGTGGTAAAATTTTACGCATCAACCGCACAATTTAATATGGACGTTTAGTTTCACCGTGATGGTTAGTTGAGAAAAAAGTACCCGATACCTATTTTTGGTATTTGTAGTAATTCTACTATTGCACATTATTTTATGGCGAAACACAAGATTCGCGAGTTCACGGTTCGGGGCGAACTACTAGTTATAAAAGTTATTTGTATAAGAATCTAATAAAATAAGTAGGTATAAGACTTAGATCATATACCTATGGAGTAAGCTTAGGTACATTTCCCCTCTGTCAAAGTTATTAGCAGGAAAATCTAATACGTTTATAAAAACTATTTCAAAAATCGATTACACGCATTTCGTTCATCGTTTTCAGTGAGTAAAGAGCTCCGTGAAAATGCCTTTATGTATTGTTTTCAGGTGTAAAAAATGTTCTACTATGTCTAGTTTACAAAAATATGAAATATAATTTCACATGTAATTATAGTTTTACTTTTTTATCATTACTTTTATGATTATAAAATTAATCCATATCGAAAATCTAGCGTCGTTTACAGAATCGATTCAAAGATAATCGTTTATTTTCTGACGGGCAGTAACTATTTTGACGTTTGACACTTATGCATATTTAACGCCCCTAAGGATTGCTGCCTTCTATATTTTGTTTGAAAATACAAGCAAAAATGATCCTTGGCTTTTTTGTTTGACATTTGCAAGGACTGCATCCGATAATGAACCATATTTTAACATATGTAAAGTCAACTATCTGTTGCTCCATTTAGTGTCGTGATTTACTGTGAAATATGCGTGATTTTTTCAAGTCAAAGGTACGTCATTGTCCGTTATCAATAAGGCGATGCTGCTATAAAAATTCATTTAGAAATAAACTTTATTAACAACAGACAATGATGTACCTTTAAATTGGAAACGCCATACGTATGCTACCTCGCCCCCCTCAGATTTTGGCAGACTTTTTTGTTTGGGAAGATGAGGCGATGCGTCCTCTAGGTATAGAGCTTGATGGTATAAGATCTGTTATGAATTACCGTTTCCTTTATTGAAGGCACCAGTCGTATTTATATTATGATTTTTTAAGATCACGAGGCATTCATATTAAAAAGCTGCATTTTAATCTAAAGTAATATCAGTTTATTAATCTAATTCTACTTATAAATAAGCATTAATTAAGAGGCGGCTTTCATCAATCTCATATTACAAAGGGCCGAAAATAGCTTTTCATGCCCTCACGTCAAACAAAAAATGGAGGAGGAGGTAGGAACACAATCCCAATCTGATAAAAGGTATACACGTCTTTTCATAAAAATAACATAGTATAAAAATGTCTATTATTAATTTAGGTATAACAGTATTTTAGTAATAGGATACATGTAAACCCGGACTTAAAATTTTGAGTTATCTAATATCCACTCCAACTTAAACCCCCAACATATCGTTTAAACCTACCATTATTTTTGTACTATTTATTTATTTAATCTTTATTGCACAAAAGACAATCTTATAGTACAAAAGGCGAACTTAATGCCAAGAGGCATTCTCTACCAGTCAACCTTAAGGCAAAGGCTACTATCGATGTCAAAAACATGTATATTACACGATTTATAAGTTGGAGGTGCAGAAGTGTAAACGCAACTATAAGTCCGCCTATCAAACCGTTGTACTATAACCTACTTTTTACTACCTACAATTAATTTTCTATGGTAAAGACTTGTAAACAAATGAAAAGTGTATTTTAGCCGCGTCATACCGCATTAGACTAAAGTGTCAAAGCCTGACTTTGCATTTCAGAACCCTCCATTATGTGAGTCGGACCTGAACTTTTCTTATCGTCACTTTACAGTTTGTTATAGAAAGGTTTTGAGGAAACATAAAATAGTGACGTAGGTAGCCATGTACATAGATACAATAATTATGATAATAGTACATATCAATTATTAGTATACTTATTCTATGTTAGTTATGTGAGCGTTAGAATTTAGGATAGTTCTCAAGAATTTCCTAAACGTACCGTGCCTTTTGCATTTATACCTCAGCTTACATAAATAAAAACCAGTTAACCTACTTCTCCCTAAAAAGATCTATTTCAAAAAAAGTTTACTCACTTAGTTATTACATTAATAGAAAATGTTTTCATTGTTCACAACTTTAATTGAATTTAGGTATCAAAGTCGTTAAGCCTGAATAAAACCGAAATTAAATAACGAAAATGAAGGTTACTGAACAAACAACGAGCCGCGCTGAGGGCGGACGTTAACGCAACACTGACCTTTTCTCATAAAGTGACGTTAGATAACAATACATTTTAATAAAAGTTACTTTACTCGGACAGGCATTGATAAACAAGACAATGAAGACAGATCGTATCATGTGAAGTAAACATGCGTCAAGCTGAAGTGCGGATCACCTTGAAAGTGGGAATCGCACTAATATTATATTACTAAGGTTTCAAGAAATTCAGTATTACAGAAACATTCTTATTTACAGCAATGAGTGACAATTAATTAAGCTTATAGATAATTGTTATTTTATGAATAGCAACTACACGGAAAAAAAAGCTTCCAGGATATTCTCAATCTAAGACATTATTTTATAATGTTGAAAATATTTCCTCGTGACAAGTATTTATTTCCTTTAACGAAAATAAAATAATGTTTTAAATATAACGAAGCGAATATATTCTTACAGATTTTCTAGTTTTCTTTTACCTAAGATAATACTTGTTTGATTAAAGTACAATCTCTCTTATTTACTCAATATACTCTTGAAACAATACATTTTTGTGTTTCTATTTTGAAACAATACATTTTTGTGGTTTTATTAAGCGAAGAATTATATTTTTGGTAAAGGAAATAAATACTTGTCACCAGGAAATATTTCCAAGATAATAATAATGTCTTGGATTGAGAATATCCCGGAAGTTTTTTTTCCGTGTAGGACGCCATAAGCGGGTATGAATTTGCAAATGGTTAATACAAATTATAATATTTAAGTATTTTGGTCTAAATTGTATTGACCTAGCGACTGAAGCAAGCGAAACGTAGTATTTAGCCATTTTGATTCTTGTGAAAGTTGGTGAGCTGGTTTACTATTTATTTGTACATTTATTAATATTATCACGATTAGGTTACATAACTCTAAACTCTAATACAAGCGTGGGTTGCGTTGCGAAGGCTACCTACACCTCACCTACAGCCCCTAAGTCATTGAACAGCACTTTGTAAATCACATTGTAAGTATGTCAGGAGCTGTCAGATTAGGTACTTCACCTAATAAAAAATATTACAGCTGGGCATGTAAATGAAAATTACAAAACCCGAACATATTGTGGCAGGCGTGCTCATATTTTTGGTAGGTCATATCTGGCTTTCTATCAGAGAAACCTTTCTATTCCTCATTTGCATTAGGGCCCTTTGCTCTTCTTTTCTGATAGAATTTAGTATGTAGGTAGGGGATAAGTTTTCAGCCACCAAACCCGAAGACGTTGGTTCAAATGCAACTTTTGCATTTTGAAAGCATAACATAATTCTATGTAAGTAGGTAAAGAGTTTCGCGTTTTCTTAAAATTTGCGACAAGTAATTAAAAACCATAACAGATAATGTAGTAAGTACCATACAATCGGAAATTATGCTTATTATTTAGATATGATACCCTTAAGTATACTTACCTACAGAGTTCAATAATACGTAAGGAACGATTTGATATCAACGCTGCTCTGTGACGGCGAAGTGATTATTCCTGCTCACTTGGTATCCGCAAGGGCGTACTTAAAGGAAACCGATAAAATTTATCGACAGTCTAATTGCGAACCGTAAAAGTTCGTCAAGCGGATATAACGTAAGCTCACGCGACACCTTGCATCATCAGTAGGTAGTTACTTGCTGGGGTCCAATTAGAGAACCGAATACTGACAATCGCTAGTGAAATCAATTTGACACATTCTTCTCGCATGGATATCCACGTGACCACAGCTTGGCATGTCGAATAGGGGTCTTAATATCAATTAATATCTATTCATTATATTTTAAGGCAATGTTCACAAATGGAAAGAGTGTGTGTTTCTTCCCAGAATACTGATGATGTGGGATAACAATGAAATTATCCTTACACTTACCTACATACATTTAGTAAAGATCATACAGAAATTGAAGGATTATACAGAAATTGATTCGTTTATTAGGAAATACAATCAGGACGCCACTGGACGGTCGACACAGTCTAAAATACGAAAGGATAGGTACATAAAATAGAGCGGATCAGTTTCGTTTTTGAAATTTGAGCTTTGGCAAGGTCTACCCCAACAAAATCCGGGGTCCCGGGCTCGCCTAATTTCGCACGGCTGCGCAGCTGGCGGGAGTGGCGGGAGTGGCGGGAGACAATAAACCCCACATATTAACATATAAACTGCGGCGTCACATCACAGAACTCTTGTGACGTAACTCTCGACCACAACTCGATCCCGAGCGGTGTCCAAATATCAATCGCAAATAGATATATGCTTTTAAATAAACGAAAATGTGGATGTTAATCGTTAAATAAGGAATTGTAAATATATATATTAAAAAGAAAAGTAATAATAAACTATAATAATATGTGTTTAATAAATGGATACTTACTTATTACGTCGGTAACATTCGCCATTGTAACTACGCTGACAAATACTAAATAGTTTTCAAAACTCTTAGGCTAAGTACGCAGTGCCATTACGCACCACGATTTTGTCGCGTATTGATAATTTTGTGTGCGCATTAACATGTACGAGTAAACCCTTGCTAGCAGAGCTCAAATTTGTAAAAATTGTGCGCATCGAGAAAAAGTTGTGAATTTTTGACCATGGATAGAATGGCCCACGATAAATATTTTTTAGTATTGGAGGTCCGTAAAATTTTTGGACCTTCACGTCAAAATCAGGGGTCCTGTGAAATACGTTATTACTCTATGGTTAAGGCTGCTAGGGGTTGTGTGGTATCATTTCCGTGTAAAACAGACATGCGGAATTCATTTGTGATATTAAAAATGTAAAATTTCGTATTAGAAAAAAAGTTGTGTGGCGAGGAAAAACACAATTTTAAATTTTTTTTTAGAACGTCATATAACTAATATATATCTTTTTTTTTCTAATAATAAAAAATATTGTAAAGGAGCATATTTAATGTAGTTTCTAAATATATAAAATTTTTAGGCTTATAGTATACAAAAACTACGCGAAAAAAAATGTTTGCTTCGTGGTGTATATGTTTTCTCCATAGTAAGTATCGATAATCAATGTGAACGTGAACATCCGTAGCGTACTGACCAATGCATGTATTGCTTGTTATTAGTAAATTTTATTCATAATAACTTCACAAAATGCAGAAATAAAAAAATACAATAAATAAAAACATATTTTTCCTCCTTAACTTTAACTTAAACCGTCACAATTCAAACGACGCGACGTCTGTTTTCCGTTACTCAACTCAAGTAAAAAAAAAAAACAGAAGTTTTTTGTATTAAAGGTGTATAAAATGTATATGTTTCTATAATCTATATTTAATATGCTTCTTTATAATATTTTTTATTATTTGAAATAAAGGATATATATTAGTTATATGACGTTCTAAAAAAATAAAAATAAAATTGTGTTTTTCCTCGTGGCACAACTTTTTTTTAATACGAAATTTTACATTTTTAATATCAGAAATGAATTTTGCATGTCTGTTTTACACAGAAACGATACCAAACAACCCCTAGCAGTCTTAACCAGAGAGTAATAACATATTGCACGGGACCCCTGATTTTGACGTGAAGGTCCAAAAATTTTACAGACCTCCAATACTAAAAAATATTCATCTTTGCTCACTCTATCTATGGTCAAAAATTCACAACTTTTTCTCGATGCGCACAATTTTTTTCGCATTTGTACTGAGACAAAACCCTACTATGCGTTGCGTTACTGCGACAAAATTATAGCACGACAAAAAATTGTGGTGCGTACTTAGCCTTAGTAGTACAGGCGTGGTCATTTCAATATTTTTATTATTTATGCTGATCATTGAAGCATGTTTTCGTCAATAAACTATTAATAACAAACTAAGAAATAGGAAAGCCTAACCATCACATTATTGAAAATCACATGTTTAGGTACACCACGAGTTTCACGCAAATAAACATTGAAACAACCCGAGAGCTATATACAGCTTCGGAAATTGTACCGCATTGCTGTTATTACTATATTACCATTTTCGTGATATACGCGTAATCCCCAATCTGCTATTTAGTTGATGAGTTTAATTAATTGATACAATGGCAGGAAAATAGATAGGGCGCTGGTAGTCTGGTGGTAAGACGTCTTACTTTCATCCGGAGGTCTCGGGTTCGAACCCCGGCTCGTACAACTGAGTTTTTCGGAACTTATGAACGGAATATTGTTTGATATTTACCAGTCGCTTTTCGCTGAAGTAAGAAAACCGGATCTAATCCTGATAATCCTTATTTTCCCCTCCGGCTTGGAAGGTCAGATAGTCGCTTTCGTAAAAACTAGTGCCTACTCCAATTCATGGGATTAGGTTGTCCAGTGGACCCAAGCCGGGACAAACGCTAAAAGGAAGAAGAAGAATGGCAGGAAAATAGGTAGGTACTAGTAGACCCGTCTAACTTTACACGAAAAACTTCTACTCTTGCAAACAAACTTCTAGTTCTGATTTTTTAATATATTGTTTGGACCACTACGACTAATGTATACTTAAGTTTGCAGCTTTGAAAAACTTGTGCTAACTTTGCAGCACCCAAAAAACCGCGAAATTTTCGGACTTATTTTTGTATTATCAATGTAACCCATTAGGTGTGCGGTTTTTTTTTACGTTTTAAGAAACTATTAAACTTGAATAAAATTGCTACAATTTGAAAGTAAAACCGGCTCCGTAGGTATAATACTTACCGAAATAAAGCTTACCAAACATTGCCATTTTTTTCAAAAAAAAGTAAAATGGGTGCCATTAGTGCTGTAAAGTGGACAAATTAATGAGGATAGGGAGGATATTTAACCTTTTTTAGTTTACGATATCTTTACTGGCAGTTATCGGGTTTTCATTTTATTGTGGTCTTGCTAGAGACATTTGCAGTGTCATCTGCAATATTCCAGCGTTTGTGTATCATCAAGCAGTCAGACAAAGAGTTGAAGGAACATTTTAAGTACGAGTTGGCTCCACATCCCACGGCGTTGTTCACAGAAGAGGGTATGCGCAAGGGAACAAAATCAACGTTCTATTCAACTTTCACACCACTACCTCAAAATATCTCGTTGGTGGAAGACTACACATTTTTGGTGTTAGATGGAGGCCACTTACTACACAATGTGATATGGCATCGTAACGACTCCGTGAGGGATATCGTCGCGGGGTACGTCAGTTACACCATTAATCATTTCGGACGGAACGTTGCTGTTGTTTTTGACGGATATCCTGACGATGGGGCCGAGAAGAACACAAAAACTGCCGAACGCGTAAGACGTTATGGTTCTCTTCAGTGTACCGAAGTCATGTTTGAAGAGTCAACTGTAATACAAATGGCCCAGGACAAGTTTTTGGCCAACGACAGTAACAAACGGTGACTGATTGCACTGATATGCTCCGCCTTTCAAAACCAGGGAATTGAGACAAAGCAGGCAGTCGAGGATGCTGACTGTGACATCGTCAATATGGCACTTGATAAAAGCACCTCTTTTCAATCAGTGCTAATAATTGGACAGGACGTGGACCTCGTTGTTCTTCTCAATGGTTTGGGATCAGGTGTGAAGAATGTTTATTTCCAGAAAAGTGGCAGTGGTGGTTCTGGGCCTTTACAATATTCTTCCACATCATTCAATCGTGGAGGTTCGGACATCTGCTCAGGTTTCGAGTTGTTTCTCCACGCTTTCACTGGATGCGACACCACTTCTGCCCTTTTCGGCCATGGAAAGAACAAACTCTGGAGCGTTCTTCAGAAAAACGTTCAACTCGTCACCATAGCTGAAGTATTCCTCCAGCCTAATTCAGCCCATCAAGTTATTGCAGATGCCGGAGAAAAGTGCCTAGTAGCTTTATATGGAGGAAATTATAGTAAGGATACCCTCAACAGCCTACGCTATATAAAATTTGTAAAAACAGCCGCATCTGTTAAAGTTGACCTGGCCCGTTTGCCACCGACGGCAGATGGTGCAAAATTGCACGCTTACCGAACTTACCACCAAATCCAGAAGTGGTTGGGGGTGGAAAAAGATCCCACTAAATGGGGATGGACAAAGACCAAACAGGGGCTTGTTCCGACAAGAATGACATGCGAAGCTGCACCCCCCTCACTTCTGAAATTTTTATCATGTGGATGCAAGAAGGGCTGTGGTCGAGGGAGCTGTTCCTGCGTAAAAGCAGGGCTCAAATGCTCGGCACTCTGTAAATTTTGTTCAGGTGTATCGTGCCAAAATGTCTCAACGCTTCAAATAGCCGAAGAAATTGAAGATGACGATGATGTCGAGTTTTCGATTTTTCAGGCCGCCAATTATCATCAACCACCCACGAAGCGTTCGAAATATTAGAAATTTGGCCTAGAACTGAGAACTCAACTGTTGAACATAAACTTACAGAGCTGGTTCTAGTTTCAAATTGTAGCAATTTTAGTTAAGTTTAATAGCTTTATAGAAAGTTTTTCAAAAATCAGCATAGTTTTGACGTTACATCAAAAATACCAAAAACAGACTGAAAATTTTGCGGTTTTTTGGGTGCTGCAAAGTTAGCACAGGTTTTTCGAAGCTGCAAACTTGGGTTTATAATAACGGTAAGAGTACTAACAACATATAAAAAAATCAGAACTAGAAGTTTGTTTGTGATTAAAATATCTGGTTAGACCGTCCTATAGGTACGTAATGCAATTGAAATCGTGGCGCAAAAAAAAACAACCTGAAAGAGAAACAGGGGATTTCGTCTTTTTGGTATCCTGTAAATAACTTGCCTGTACATATCTATATCTACACTACTCTCAAATGGGAGGAAGGCGGCCATCTCAGAAATAATATATAAATAGCTGTCCAGTGAAGAAAACCATGTTTTTCAAGCCAGGTAAAGTTGTGCATCGTAGGCAAAGTTGTAGCACGTGACGGTACCAAGACGTTTGTACAAATCACTTTCTTATCACTTTCTAAACGCCAGGCTGAATAATAAAATACTAACGTACCGTCAAGTCTGGCAACTTTGCCACTTTTCACAGGTGTTGAAAAGTCATAGTACATTTTTAACCAGAATTCATATGAAACCACTGAAGTATGAATGACGCGACACATAATATATTTATCAACGAGTGCATACATAAGATGGTTTATAAATTAAATGACGGATAATAAGGTTTTACGAGTAAAAAGAAAACTGGCAAAGTTACCTATACCGTGTGGCAACTTTGCCAACTGCATTTTTACGTTGTATAGTAATTTAGTTGTATTTACAATATTAGTAAAGAATATGCAGTATTTAGGATACAATATTTTGGAATTTAATCCTTAGTGATATATTATTCCATAAAGAAATACAGCAAAAGTGGCAAAGTCGATCACCCATTTAAGAAAATTTCATAGAAAGTCAGTGAATGTCAGGTGAAGTGGTCAGGGTTGACACAAATGAAAAAATATTAATTATTTAAGTACTTATTTATTTTGTTACATACGAGTAATCAGGTTACATAAGTACTCAGGAAAAACATAAAAGACACCTTAATTAAAATATTATCAAAAACGAAACATAGAAAACTCTTTAAGAGGCCTATCACAGGTCCACTCGTAAATAATTGTGATTACCTAGGTACCTATTTAAACTTGACGATAGACATTTATAAAAGGGCTTCGTCACGAACTGCCTCGTCGCCTCTTAACAAAAGTATTATCGAAACAAAACACTTAGGTATATGTAGTAATTATTACCAATAAAATAAGTATGTCACAGTTAACTTTGAGTTTTCTTTTTTACTTAAACAAAACATACACTCTGTATATGTTATGGACCAAGTGATAAATAGGTCATTATACATAATGCCCGATGCAATATGAGTAGGCAATTTGACAATAACTATTCAAATAATTAAATTGCCCGGGCATTATAAATAATGCCCATCACCTATTCGGCAGAGTAATAAACCTTCGATAATAACTATTCAAACAATGAAATTGTTCGGGCTTTATACATAATATCCAACAACTATGGGCAAAGTAAGAAAAAACATAATAATTTCACAAAATCAACCTACAACGTCGTGAAAATAGGGGTAATTTTTTATACCACGACGCTGGTAAACAATCATACGGTCTGCCTGATGGTAGGCAGCTACCGTAGCCTATGGATGCCTGTAACTCCAGAGGATTCACATGCGCGTTGCCTACCCTTTAAGAACCTATACACTCCTTTTTTGACAATTACTTACACATATGGAGTGCCCCCCTAAAAAATTTTTTTTTAGCAATTTCTCTACAAAACTAAGAAGCTGCACACACAATACACTTTATGTAAAAATTTGATAATGATACGTGTTATAGTTTCCGAGTAAAATAGCTGTGACATACGGACGGACAGACAGACAGACGGACATGACGAATCTATAAGGCTTCCGTTTTTTGCCATTTGGCTACGGAACCCTAAAAAGTATCTATCTTATGAAAAATGTAATTTAAATTTTTTGCTTGTGTACCAACCCTAGGCCGCTACAAAACATGGCAAAGCTGCCCCCCCATATTAGTCGGCGTGGTCTGGTGACTTTGCCAAAACAATTATCGGACTCAATTCAAACACTACGGCATTTATAAGGTAATCAATTCATTCCTTACCATTTAAATAACATAATATCTAAAATTTACGTACCTGGATGCGTTGTTTACACTCTAAACTTTTTAAAGTTCTTGAGCACTAACTTTTATGATTATGTGAGTGACGAATTTGGAACTGAAATGGTAAGAAAATGGTTGCCGTGGTGTTGTCTCATTCATAATAATTTTGCCAATTGATAACCATATTTTCTACTAAAAGTAGGCACAACACTAAAAAATATACGTTGTCGGTGGTATGAAAGGATTACCTTATGCACCCTGCTGGTGGCAAAGTCAGTAACCCTTGGCAAAGCTGCCAGACTTGACGGTACGATATTATTAAGAATAATGCGTGTAAATCACACGAGTTTATAATAGGTAGGTACATTCATTAATTTACACACTTTTTTACAGACTTTTGCACCCGGGGAATGTCCTTAAACTACGTCCGGACACGGGCATGTCCATAAACTACGTCCAAAAGAGAGGTACGGGTACTGCGAATGTCATCTAGCTATGTGTGGTAGAACACAGCACAGCGAATGTCGTCTCGCTCAAATCTGGAGCAGAGCCCGACTGGGGAAGTACCTCCACCTTACAGAAAACCACAGCCAAAAGCACTAGACCCCACTCATAGTGTTGTGTTCCTGCTGGTGAGTAAGGTCGCCAAAGAACTCAAAGAGGACCCAGTGTGTAGACGACGAGGGACCTCTCTTGTTCCTTTACCCGTCAACACAGTGAATCCTCCCGTTTTTAAAGGGTCGGCAACGCGCATGTGACACCTTTGGAGTTGCAGGCGTCCATAGGCTACGGTAGCTGCTTACCATCAGGTGGGCCGTATGCTTGTTTGCTACCGTCGTATAAAAAATAAATAGAGAATTAATTATTTTATTAGAAGATGGTACCGAACCTTGATTATTATTATTATAAGAACTTTCATAACTAGTTAGTACTAGTCCCGTCGTTTTATCATTTCAAATAATACATTTATTTAAACACGAAATTCAATACAATCTGAATAAAACTACATAGTTTAATATCTATACTCTCAAAAGAGAGTAATGTAGATATAGATATAGTCTAATGCCAAGAAAACGTACCTACAGATATTATTATATTACAGTACCTAAGCTAGGCAAATACCACGGTCTGGGTAATTTTAGTTTATACCATACTTTTTTTTTTTATTTTTTTTTTATTTATCAAACTATAATTACACAATATATTTAAAACATAAATTTTCGCCAAACTGCGTAACAGTTTGTTGGCGAACAGCAACACTCAATACACTTTCTTATCTACTGTGTAACAATCACAAAAGAAACTTATCTACTATTATTATCTACTTCTATAACTACAAGTATGTAATACAAAACACGGATTTATGCTCATAAGGAGACAAAACCACAGAAACATGCATTTAAAACGTGCAGCAAGGTGTGTGTATACATACTAAATCGATACTAACTGAAATCATAATCTTAAGGTAAGGACATTTAGGTCGAAGTTTGAACGTAATTTACCTACTTTTTATTGCTATAAAAACAAAGTAGTAACTACAATACCGGTGTTAATAACATTTTTATTTAAGTATAGTATTTTGTAACATAAACGTTTTAATCTTATTTTTAAAAGACAATAGGCTAGTACAACTATCGGCCTCTGGGATGTTATTGAAAATTCTAGGTATGAGGAACTGCCTCGTCCGCTTACCGTAGTAATTATTAGCATCCGGCTCGGCATATTTTTTTCTTGTTAGAGGTAGTTTTCGTAGACTACGAGGATATACTTTGGGCGTTTTAAATTCAGAGCTGTTATATTGATTGACCGCTAAGAGAAATTTGAATTTATCATGCACAGGTAGGATGTTACATTTTTTAAACAGTTTGTCGTATCGTTTATTACATATTTCTTTGGTTCTTTTCTTAACTAATGTTTTTACTAACCGAAGCTGTAGATTAAGTATTCTATCCAATTGTGTTTTAAAGGTCCCGCCATAAACTTAAAAAGATATCTCGTATACGCTAGATGTTTTTATACGGATTGGAAATCGTAACATAGCTTCTCCGTTGCGCCATTTTCTCGTAATTATCTATAAACTTTTGAGTGCCTTCTTCTTCAATCTTACTTCCAAAAATAGTATGAACTTCAATGTAGGTAATTACCGCCAACTGCTACAACTTTGTCGACGACGCTCAACTTTGCCTGGCTTCGACTGGGAGAAATTCCCAGTCGAGTCGGGCATGCGGCCAGGTACGGGCGGTCGTATACATGAGTATTTCCTCCTCCACCGTCAAAAAAAAAACTTTGCCTGGCTTGAAAAATATGGTTTTCTTCACTTTATATCTTATTCCTGAGATGGTCACCTTTCTCTCATGTTTTTCAAGCCGGGTAAAGTAGAGCATCGTAGGCAAATTGTGGCACACTGAGAGAAAAAACAACCAGAATTCACGTTCGTTCAACCAAACTCTCATTTTAAAATAGCGCCTACAAGCTCTTTGGTTAAAACTACAAGTTCGATTTTGTTAAGTTTAATTAGTCCATTCTACAAGTTACTTGTTATTTTAGTTTAAGTGTTATTTAAATCAACAACTCGATTATATAAAACCAACATGGCACATATTGTTTTAAACATATATTTGGCTGATTCAATCCTAATCTTCTAACAAGTTTAACCTTGTTGTTCTTACAAATTCGACTTGTATTAACAATATTGGTGATCGATTCCGTTTACTAAAATACTTTAGTTTCAAACTGATAAACACGCAACAAGTCGAATTTGTTGGACTCACAAAGCAAATTTCTCTCAGTGCAGTTGACGGTCGTGATGTCTCAGCAGTTGGTATTTTTGATACACAGGCGTTTCGCTATCCTAGCTGAAGCGCATGACTTTATCGACGCATATGCGGCGTTTTCAAATCAAAGGTACATCCTTGTCGGTTGTCAATAAGGCGGTACTGTCATAAAAATACATTTAGAAATAGACTACCTAGTAACAACCAACAATCATATACTTACTTTTGACTTGAAAACGTCACATAAAAGTTACAATTCTACAAACAAATTACCTTCGAAAATCTGAAATTCTACAAAAAAGTTATTTTTTAGCATGTACCTATATTTGTATTCTAAAATGACGATTCAAATTATCAAGCTAAGAATATTAGACCCATCTTTCACACGACTATCGTTAGTCCCGGTAATGTATGGTGTGTGAGTTCAGAATTTTTATTGCATGGCCAATTTATCAATGAATTCATTCATATTGGTAATGCTATTCTGAATCCAACGAAACACACACAAATCGATCTAGTCCCACAATAAGCTCAATAACGCTTTTGTTACGGGTACTAGACGACGATATATATAATAGATAGATATAGATAAATACATAGAAAACATCCATAACTCAGGAACAAATATACGTGATAAACACACAAATAAATGCCCTAACTAGGATTCGAACCCGGGACCTCCTGCTTCGTAGGCGGGTCACTACCGACTGGGCTAGGAGCCCGTTAAAACAAAAGAGAGACTCTTTGCCGGCATCGGCACGCAATTCATTAGCGATTAAAAACAAGCTCATAGCTTTTCCGTTCCGGGCCCCTTATTTATGTGCCGCGTTGGCAACGGTACTGAAATAATTAACGCATTATTATGAAGTCATAATTTATACAGACGCGACGACTTTAGCAATGAGAGTTATGCTTAGGAATAGATAATTAAGGCCTGTACTTTTGTAGCTCGGTAATCATTTTTTAGGATATCCTCATTCTGTTTTTGCAGATAAAATAAACTTTCTACCTTGCTCTCCACCATAATGCGAATGCGACCAATTATAAGTACGAAAATTGCTGTGTGCAAACACGTAATAAATATTTATACCTCCGCGGGGATATACGAGCGCGAGAGTCCGGTACAATTACAAATAGCTATCATCATTATATCATGAGTTACGTCCGCGTTATCATTATCATGATACAAATATGTTGTGAGCTCATTGTAGTACATAAATTGTTAACCAAGGGATGAAGGTAGCCGGCCCGACGGAGTAAGATCGTCAGTTAGTTCGACTGAAATAGTTGCCTTTTGCCCCGAGTTACATACATGATGAAAGGAAAATACACGTGTACTTAACAAAGCACTTATAGTAAGCACTGGCTCTTGAGGCAGGTAGGTTACTTTTATGAAACGTTTGAGGCAATAGGATTTTTCACCCGCTTCATGAGTCAGCATTGTATTTTATTCTAAATACTTTTTTTGTATTGTATTTATTCTATTAATGAACTACGATTGAACTCAAATTGAAATAATTATTTGGGTGGGTAGGTAACAAGCTTTGACGTAGTCTGAATAAAATATCGTACACTTAATTAAAGTTCCATGCTGATAGTTTGCAAAAACTCCACTCTGCGTTTATTGCTGCAGGCATTCAAATTATCGGAACCTTAATGGCCTCCACCAATTACACAGCGTTAGTGGTCGTCTCTTAATTCTTTTATATGCATCTGAGAGATTAATACAGTATGGCAGATGTTAGTTTTTAAGTGCTTTTTACTTAATAAAATATGGATATTTATTTTTTCATTTGAAAATAGGTTTTGAGCTAGGTACGTAATATAAAGAGAACCACCCGTAAAATACATGCAAAAATATGTGATGTGTGAAATTTTTCAAGGTCAAGAAATCAATCAAGAACTCGTATTCTTGCATCAATGGCCTAGGATACACACAGAGATCTATCCGCCCGCGCAGAGATCTATCCGCCCGCACAGAGATCTATCCGCCCGAATAAAATAAATCTTCGAGTTTGATGGATACCTACCTGAATAAAATTGATAAATTGTAATTAATGTAATGGAATAGCATATTTTATAGTCCAACATATATGACACGAACACCACTAAATTGTAATTTGAAATACAAAATTATAATTTCCCCATCTATCCGATATACCTATAGTACTTGTGGTGTATCATCTGTGTATTTAAGGCCGTTCTTCGATTCGGACAATCCACGCCCATCCGTTAGAGACACGTTTATGGCTCCCGTGCACGAAAGAAAGAGATGCAGCGCTCTTAAGGATCAGACTTTTTGACTAAAATGCGATAAATAAGCGAATCTATAAAGTTTTGTCTAATTTCATTTCTGTGACTTTTTAGATAAACCAGAATACCATATTTTTTACTTAGTTATATTGCTCAATATGTTATAGTTTACGTAAGCTAAGAAAAATAAGGGGGAAAAGGACCCAACTTCGGATTTTTTTTTCTATCGAGGCAACTTTCAGTAATCGTGTTTCGGCTTGTGCCATAAACAAGAGTATATAGTCTAGTAATATATATTCGAAAATAAATTCAGTCCCTTTTCCCGTTTAGTCAATAGAGGGTTTGAAAAAAACCTATATTTTTCAAAGTAGCCCCTTAAGTTAATTTAAGTACACACAACGCCTCATTAGGTATACACTTTTGAACGTTATTACAGCGGAATAAGGTTCAAAAGTGTATACCTAGTGAGGCGTTGACTGTACATATTAGCATTTACGAAAATAGGCTGCGACGTTATATACCGAGTGTTTCCTGTAACAGGAGCAATAAATTAAAACGTAGATTCTACTCCTCAAACCAGACAACGTTTGTTCGGCGACTTTTTAAAATAACTTATGGTTTGATTTTTACGAGACTTTAAAGTTTATTCAAACACGCAATGTATTCTGAAATTGATTATGTCTGTCTGGTGACAAGACTGACAAGCAATGTCAATGCCTACCCATCAGCTAATTACGGAAACTTACTAGACCCTAACAGTTTCCGTATAGCCGTCGGCCTGCGTCTCGGAGCTAATTTAATAGTCCCACATCACTGCCACTGTGGTACGACAGTGGACCGGCTGGGGCACCATGGCCTCGCCTGCTCGAAGAGCGCGGGCCGCCTGTCCCGCCACGCCAGCCTCAACGTTATATATTATTATCCGTCGGGCTCTGGTCAGCGTCAGCGTGCCGGCTACATTAGAGCCCCATGGCCTGATGCGCGATCACGGCAAGAGACCTGACGGGATAACCCTTGTGCCCTGGCAACAGGGACGGCCTTTAGTTTGGGATGCCACATGTGTGGACACCCTAGCGCCGTCCCACCTGGGCACAACTTCGTTGAGAGCTGGCGGGGCTGCATCTACTGCCGAGGCCGCTAAGCGCCGAAAATACGCATCTTTAGGCGACAACTACATATTTGCGCCTTTCGCAGTGGAGACCCTTGGCCCATGGGGACCGGAAGCAGTCAAGCTTTTCAAAAAATTAAGCTTCATGCTCATCCGGTCCTCCGGTGACCGTAGGGCTGGCTCGTTCCTCGCCCAGCGAATTAGTATCGCCATCCAGCGAGGCAACGCAGCCAGCCTTATGGGAACCTTGCCAAGTGGGAGCGATATGGGGGATATCTGTACATATAGCTTAGGTCCAAATAGGTTTTAAGTTAGGTCTAGATTTCTTAGCATAAGTTAGTTAAGTTTTCTAAGTCCATATGTCAATTAGACGGATTTTAACGTACATTGGAAACACTATTTAAAGGTGAACCAGAATCTATTGAGGGTGCGCCATGTTACGGAAATTTGTGGGTACTAATTTCTAGCAATGGCAACAATTTTAATAATAGACAACATATACCATGCATATACCCTATATGATATATAGTTGTCAATATTGACAATGTAAACATTGCTTTTTCTAGTTTCGTCTGAATTCTTGTTAGAATGCAATAATCATGCCGAAAGTTTTAGATTTAACAGAGAAAAAAGTTGTAAATAGTGTATATAGTTATTTATTGGAAAAAAAACGTGCGGGAGAGAAATTTCTTCCATTAGAAAACATAACGAAATTAGCATATGAATTGACGGGTAAGTTTCAAACTTATGGACAAATGTCACTATAGTCAGATCGTCACGATTTGGTTGATGTCTTGTAATAATGTTGAAAACGAGTCAAATTCCTTGATGACTGAGGAATATTTAGATCCCGATTTCAACTATGCTGAATAGAACATATTTGATACGTTAAATAATTTTATTTGTAAAATTATCTATATAAATTCTTACTTATAACTCTTGCGTTACTTATTGTATTTACGCTATTTATTTTATCTAAATCGAGTCAGCCATTTAAGCGTGAAAATATCCAAACATCAAACTTCGCACTTATTAAAGTTGTCGGAATAAAACAATAATCATCTGCCAATTTCCATTGTCCCCACTATACAAATTGTTGCTATATAAAATTCAAAACGAGCGCCCTCTTGACAATACTCCCAAAATTCTGGTTCACCTATAGTTTGTATGAAAAAGAGACAATCTACGATACACATATTTTTTTAAAGTTATTGAACAAAAGTTTTATTGTTTAAGGAGTAGAATCTACATTTCAATTTATTGCTCGTATTACAGGAAACACGCTGTATATAGATATGCAATAAACGCATGCCATCTAGAGTCGGTCAGGGAAAAACAATACGTGGAATTAAATATAAGCCTAATAATCAGTGACTGTTAATAATAAGGTACCCATACTAGATTAGATGCCAGTTTGTGGTTAGCAAAATTGTGAACTCCTTTGATTTCGGTCTTTGGGCTCGTTTAGAATGTAAATGTGTAGGACTTAACTTTGAGCGCGAAGGGTTGGCAATTGCGGCAAACATTTTTTTATTTACTTACTCACGGACAACGAAACCGGGTAATTTTGTATAGAAATACATTACAAGGAACCCCCTACCCTATTCACAGTCCGTGAGTGTATTTTTGAGTTAAGCACAACTTAGGTACTTACTCTATAGACACAAAAGCAGATACATATTTACTTAATACTGAAACAGACGTGTGTCTTATGATTAATACACGTTGTTATACATATGTATATATAGTATACATTGTATACTATGTATGAACCTATTTACCAGATTTTGTAGCGCATGGTAGGTATTACTTACCACACCGCTGTAGAATGAGTATATTAACTTAGTTCATTTCAAATACCGGGTGTTTCCTGCAATAGGACCAATAAATTAAAACGTAGATTATACTCCTCAAACCAACACAACAACGTTTATCTTTGTGAAACATGCAGTCATATCATAACTCGATCTTGTGTTTTAATTAATGCGCTCCCGATACTTTTACAGTACAGTAAGTAGGTACTACTTACTAGTACAGTAAGTAGGTAGTGAGTTTATAGATAAGCTGTTTTTCCTAAGATTACTTATCAGGAAGTTAATCTTATCTGTTTAATCTTAATTCACGCGTTCTGAATTTCTTCTGTAAGTTACCTAATAGTTAAACACAAATCTGCTATGCGAAATAATATTTTTGTATTAAAGGCGCATACGCACATAGATAGACGACTCAGTAAGGAGAATGAGATTTTAGAAATGCGCGTTTATTTCCACGCATATACTATTCTGTAGTATGTACGCATGCGCTCGATGGATACTACCAAACGAAATTGCTGACTTTCATGCTGTGCGAAATCAAGGTCCACTAGACTGTACGATACCATGACCGTGCCCGTACTGACATATCCAAAAAATATTCCTTGTATGAATAACTTTGAAACGCTACTGGGTTGATCTGTGCTGGAACGGTTTCGTAGGCGTTCGTAGCGTGCCATAACTGGACAGTCCATGAAACTTGTCAAGAATATTTGCAGGTGCCGTGCGCAGCCATGTTTGCTACAGGTTCTATACTAGGGCTTCCAATACCGGTTTTTTTTATAAAGACGATCGAAATTCCGTTCTTAACCATGGAAAAAATACCGGTATTGCATGCCCTATTCTATACATAATGATATAAATCGCTCTTGATACATTTTAGTGGGAAAAACCCAATTCGGGACGCTTCTGTTCGTGCTTGGCATGGTCGTAGAATGGTCATGTCATGGTAATGTACGGTGTAGTGTGCACAGATTTTATAATAAATGTAGTAACGACTCTTATCCCTCGTTTCAGATAACGAACCCAATCATTGAGAAAATAAAGTTAGTGGTTCAGTGAAAAGAGTTTTGTAATGGAGTGTGAGTGTGCTCGGTGCTTCACGAAGATAAATACAAAACGCTAAGAGGTACAACTTTTAGTTTCGAAGTAGAGAGTTGCGTTTTAGTTTAAATAGACCAGTTCCTGTAAATATCACAGCACACTCTTTTATTGGCAACAGCGCAGACTCTAACGATACCTCATTAAATGAAGGAAACGCGCTAGCCGTTCTTCATATGAAAGGAGGTATATAGTTCGTATATTTTTCTTGTATTACGATATTACTACACATATGTATTCTTTTACCTAATAAACATCATCATTTTCATGCTTACATTATATATTTCGTTTCTTAAATTAGGTTTATGATTGAAAAAGCAATCTTTCGTAAGTAATATCAGTGATTACGCAAATTCCGGGGATGAGTTTGGCAAAAGTGGACCCAGGACTGTTCAGTACTACACACAGTACAGTAGTGCTTTGACAGTGTCATATTAAATAACTATTTTAAATTAACAAATACTAAAGACCCCAAACGCAGAAACGGTTACACTGATTTTCATAAAGCTCATCTAAGAACCATCGGTTGAAAACCTGCTTTCAAATCACTCGTTCAAGAGCTAAGCCATAGACACATAGCGGTCAATCTAATACACTCCTCTTTTTGTGTCGGGGTTCAAAAACAGTGAAACTAAGCTTTGCTGTATAACCTGGCTCACAAATCATATTGAGTGAGCTCAATACCTAACGAGTCAAAACTACTAAATTATCGAAAAACTAAAATCCAATTCATTTACTATTCAAGAGATAGTCCAGGGGGGTGATTTTTGAGATTCGAGCACTTGAAAGTGACATTTAAAACTCTGAATAAAGCGATGAAATTATGTTTTTTAAAAAAAGCGATAGAAATTTAAAATAATGATTATTTAAACTATTAATTCCATCCGAAAAAATTGGCTACAAACTTTTGTGTGCGATTATTTTCGAGCTTGAATTTTTTGAATTCGATCGTCCGGCTGTCAAAAATCGGCCCCCATATCTAAATATCATCATCATCCTAGCGTTTATCCCGGCTTGGAGTCCACTTGACCTAATCCCATGAATTGGCGTAGACACTAGTTTTTACGAAAGCGACTGCCATCTGACCTTCAAACCCAAAGGGGAAACTAGGCCTTTTTGGGATTAGATCCGGTTTCCTTACAATGTTTTACTTCACCGAAAAGCGACTGGAAAATATCAAATGATATTCCGTACATAAGTTCCGAAAAACTCAGTGGTACGAGCCGGGGTTAGAAACCGAGACCTCCGGATTGAAAGTCGGACGTCTTACCGCAAGGCTACCAGCGCCCCCATATCTAAATATGTTTGTTCCTTTTTTATTAAATACTATACTATGTGGGTGGCAAATGAAATCGTACGGCCCGCCTGAGGGTTTGTAATTTTATTGACAGACAGATAAATCACTAAGTACTACAAAAACATAAGTAATTATGTAATAATACCACTACTACTACTACTTACTTATATACAGTCCCAATACAGTCAGCAACTGCAGAATTAGCTAAGCGGCTCGACATCATTTTGAACACCTCATTCACTTAGCTTAGCTACTTCTGCTGGTGACTTTAAAGCTTAAATAGTACCTACTTTTTTACACTATTTTTAACCTTCAAACATTCCATAGTAATTACTTAGTAACTATGTAGTTTGTTATCCAAACTCTTAGAGTATACCATCCAATTTAATAATTTTAATTCTCGTAATATTTTCAAAGAGATCGTTATCAACTTTATGAAATGAAATACGTTATAAGATGCGAAAGAGGCCCTTGATTTATCACTATCTTATAAATGGCTTGTTTTCGCAGAAGAGACGCCAAAATAAAGTATTTCGTTTACGTCGCGCCGCTTTTCGTCGCTCGCCCTACAATATTCAGGAGAAGGAAAACAGCTATAATTCATGTTGGCTGAGACAGAAATACAGATCTAGTTATATACTAGAAAGAGATCGGTAGCAAGCGCTCTAGTTTTAAGCCGTTGATGCATCTTGGTATACATTATCCGATATCCTTGCCGTGTGGTCACAAATTTGGCCTTCACCTACTCATCGTCATCACCATCATATATTTAAGAGCTAGGCTCTTGTCGGTGGACCAATTTCCATGCCTGTCCCACATGTGCCTTCTCCTTTACAGCCTGATAGGGCACGACGTTTATTTTTTCCTTTACTTGATCCATGTATGCTACCTAAATACTAGTGAATCTCAACGTAAAGTGGACCAATTCAATATTTTGCCGTAGCATATTAATTACTAAGTATATACTTACAATTGTTTTAAATAACAGAGCTACTATACTATATCTACTGTGTTATGTACAGTAAAGTGTTACTTACTTACTTACTTACTATAACTAAATATTATATCACAATATCAAAGCATACTCAACGGTGATCAATTCATTATTGCATTCGTATTCTATTGATTATATTATATCATAAATATGCATATTAATTAGTAATTGTAAATATAATTGCAGGTAGTCCGTCGTGTAAAGAGAGGAGTAATATGTAAGACGCCACTGCGCGTCGACCAAGTGTCTCGGTACCGCAGTCCGCCGCCCGGTAGCCGTCGCCATGGGCAAGAAGAACTCCAAACTGAAACAAGACACCATCGACAGGCTGACCACCGCCACCTACTGTAAGTTACTCTTTTTAACTTATTTATTTGTTCCAGTTGATAAATACATGTGTACAATTGTTTTTTAAATGATAGGAATTAGGCGCAATATCATTGAAAACATTGGCGGAGAAGTGCTAGTAGCCTGGCGGTTAGATGTCCGACTTTCAATCCGAAGGTCTCGGGTTCGAACCCCGGCTCGTACCACTGAGTTTTTCGGAATGTACGAATTATCATTTGATATTTACCAGTCGCTTTTTGGTGAAAGAAAACATTGTGAGGACACCAGACCTCAATCCCAATAAGGCATATTAGTTTCCCCTCTAGGTTGGAAAGTCAGCAGTCGCTTTCGTAAAAATCTGTGCCCAATTCATGGAATTAAGTTTCCAAACGGACCCTACGCTCAATTTTATTAAGCCGTGGTAAAAGCCAAAACAAACGCTAGGAGAATGATATCTGAAAATCGGTTTATGTGTGATATGAACTAAACAACTCGAAACAAGGAAAATATAGTCATTACCTATCAACTTGAGTGTTCCCGTACGATAATTGGTATAGAAAATCTACCCGTTTTAGCTACTACAAGAAGTAGTAGATGGGTGAAAAATAAAATTATTAATATTTAACAAAAATAAACATTCAGCATGTTATAGGTATTTAGTCAATTTACAATAAACAAAGATATACATTTTAAAGCTCTTCATTAAGAAATTCAGTAAGCGAATAGTAGGTCCAGAAAGCCAGAAGCCAGGCTTTTTCAGAATTAAGTACCTACCAATATTCCGGCTGTAAATCCATTCACTTTGTTTTTATACCAAACCGTAGTAATTTTTTAGTTTATTTGCGTTCTTGGGGTCTCGCTTTCGGTGGAAAATCATTTCTTTAATCCATTTCTTACCTGCAGTTCAAACACTCCGTTATTTCCGGTCCTTCAAACTCTCTCTTGGTGGAAGCAAAATCCACCAAAATTTTTGTTAGGCCTTTCCGCTCTACCGTTATTCGCTCATTACCCTTCCGTAAAGGAAACCCGGCTGTTTCAAGCAGTCACAACGGCGTTAGTTAACGCGTGGAATAGGCGTTAACTATCTACGTTATGATAATGACTATGATAACGCGCTCGCTACCAAAGTAGATTTTCCTGTCCAGTAAACTTAAAAGGTTTAGAATTGTATTTTTTTATAACTGTTTTTATGTAATTGTTATAAATCGGTGCGGTATATTTAAAGTAAGTGATCGCGTGACCGCGCGCCGCCACGGCAGGTTATGAAGTGAACGCCACGCCTCCTGCCTCGTGATTCAGTAATCGCGAGCGGACCATTACAGAACAACTAATAAATGGCTCACGTTAAAAAGTAATTCACTACTTATTCATTTAAATATTTTCTACAACACCAATGACATTAATTATATATAATATTATATACCTATAGTGCGTCTTTTTTACAGTCAGCCAGTTTTTACAGTAGACTTTATTGATAAGAGAATAAGAGCTCGTGTAGGTCATTTTGAATACGTGACCCGCTTGGCTACTTCTGTTGCTGATTGTACGTTAAGATTTTCTTTTGTGCAATTAGGTTAAATTTAAATAATTTACACTTTTATTGCAATCAAGGGTATCTTTTATGCTATGGAAAACCAACGCGAAATAACACTAAAAATCGTATTATTTCCTTTTGTGAAACATAAATTTTATTTTTTTATTTGAACATTTATTACTTTAAGTACCTATAATGCAAGACACGAAGAAAAAGAAGAAACAACCCGTGATCAGACTGATCACCCGTTTTCGATACCAAATGAAGTGTCGGAAGACTCGGAAGTGTCGTGTAGGTCGCGGTAAGGAACAGCATCAACCATTATTCACCTATTTAAATATCATTGAAAACATTGGCGGAGAAGTGCTAGTAGCCTGGCGGTTAGATGTCCGACTTTCAATCCGAAGGTCTCGGGTTCGAACCCCGGCTCGTACCACTGAGTTTTTCGGAATGTACGAATTATCATTTGATATTTACCAGTCGCTTTTTGGTGAAAGAAAACATTGTGAGGACACCAGACCTCAATCCCAATAAGGCATATTAGTTTCCCCTCTAGGTTGGAAAGTCAGCAGTCGCTTTCGTAAAAATCTGTGCCCAATTCATGGAATTAAGTTTCCAAACGGACCCTACGCTCAATTTTATTAAGCCGTGGTAAAAGCCAAAACAAACGCTAGGAGAATGATATCTGAAAATCGGTTTATGTGTGATATGAACTAAACAACTCGAAACAAGGAAAATATAGTCATTACCTATCAACTTGAGTGTTCCCGTACGATAATTGGTATAGAAAATCTACCCGTTTTAGCTACTACAAGACGTAGTAGATGGGTGAAAAATAAAATTATTAATATTTAACAAAAATAAACATTCAGCATGTTATAGGTATTTAGTCAATTTACAATAAACAAAGATATACATTTTAAAGCTCTTCATTAAGAAATTCAGTAAGCGAATAGTAGGTCCAGAAAGCCAGAAGCCAGGCTTTTTCAGAATTAAGTACCTACCAATATTCCGGCTGTAAATCCATTCACTTTGTTTTTATACCAAACCGTAGTAATTTTTTAGTTTATTTGCGTTCTTGGGGTCTCGCTTTCGGTGGAAAATCATTTCTTTAATCCATTTCTTACCTGCAGTTCAAACACTCCGTTATTTCCGGTCCTTCAAACTCTCTCTTGGTGGAAGCAAAATCCACCAAAATTTTTGTTAGGCCTTTCCGCTCTACCGTTATTCGCTCATTACCCTTCCGTAAAGGAAACCCGGCTGTTTCAAGCAGTCACAACGGCGTTAGTTAACGCGTGGAATAGGCGTTAACTATCTACGTTATGATAATGACTATGATAACGCGCTCGCTACCAAAGTAGATTTTCCTGTCCAGTAAACTTAAAAGGTTTAGAATTGTATTTTTTTATAACTGTTTTTATGTAATTGTTATAAATCGGTGCGGTATATTTAAAGTAAGTGATCGCGTGACCGCGCGCCGCCACGGCAGGTTATGAAGTGAACGCCACGCCTCCTGCCTCGTGATTCAGTAATCGCGAGCGGACCATTACAGAACAACTAATAAATGGCTCACGTTAAAAAGTAATTCACTACTTATTCATTTAAATATTTTCTACAACACCAATGACATTAATTATATATAATATTATATACCTATAGTGCGTCTTTTTTACAGTCAGCCAGTTTTTACAGTAGACTTTATTGATAAGAGAATAAGAGCTCGTGTAGGTCATTTTGAATACGTGACCCGCTTGGCTACTTCTGTTGCTGATTGTACGTTAAGATTTTCTTTTGTGCAATTAGGTTAAATTTAAATAATTTACACTTTTATTGCAATCAAGGGTATCTTTTATGCTATGGAAAACCAACGCGAAATAACACTAAAAATCGTATTATTTCCTTTTGTGAAACATAAATTTTATTTTTTTATTTGAACATTTATTACTTTAAGTACCTATAATGCAAGACACGAAGAAAAAGAAGAAACAACCCGTGATCAGACTGATCACCCGTTTTCGATACCAAATGAAGTGTCGGAAGACTCGGAAGTGTCGTGTAGGTCGCGGTAAGGAACAGCATCAACCATTATTCACCTATTTAAATATCATTGAAAACATTGGCGGAGAAGTGCTAGTAGCCTGGCGGTTAGATGTCCGACTTTCAATCCGAAGGTCTCGGGTTCGAACCCCGGCTCGTACCACTGAGTTTTTCGGAATGTACGAATTATCATTTGATATTTACCAGTCGCTTTTTGGTGAAAGAAAACATTGTGAGGACACCAGACCTCAATCCCAATAAGGCATATTAGTTTCCCCTCTAGGTTGGAAAGTCAGCAGTCGCTTTCGTAAAAATCTGTGCCCAATTCATGGAATTAAGTTTCCAAACGGACCCTACGCTCAATTTTATTAAGCCGTGGTAAAAGCCAAAACAAACGCTAGGAGAATGATATCTGAAAATCGGTTTATGTGTGATATGAACTAAACAACTCGAAACAAGGAAAATATAGTCATTACCTATCAACTTGAGTGTTCCCGTACGATAATTGGTATAGAAAATCTACCCGTTTTAGCTACTACAAGACGTAGTAGATGGGTGAAAAATAAAATTATTAATATTTAACAAAAATAAACATTCAGCATGTTATAGGTATTTAGTCAATTTACAATAAACAAAGATATACATTTTAAAGCTCTTCATTAAGAAATTCAGTAAGCGAATAGTAGGTCCAGAAAGCCAGAAGCCAGGCTTTTTCAGAATTAAGTACCTACCAATATTCCGGCTGTAAATCCATTCACTTTGTTTTTATACCAAACCGTAGTAATTTTTTAGTTTATTTGCGTTCTTGGGGTCTCGCTTTCGGTGGAAAATCATTTCTTTAATCCATTTCTTACCTGCAGTTCAAACACTCCGTTATTTCCGGTCCTTCAAACTCTCTCTTGGTGGAAGCAAAATCCACCAAAATTTTTGTTAGGCCTTTCCGCTCTACCGTTATTCGCTCATTACCCTTCCGTAAAGGAAACCCGGCTGTTTCAAGCAGTCACAACGGCGTTAGTTAACGCGTGGAATAGGCGTTAACTATCTACGTTATGATAATGACTATGATAACGCGCTCGCTACCAAAGTAGATTTTCCTGTCCAGTAAACTTAAAAGGTTTAGAATTGTATTTTTTTATAACTGTTTTTATGTAATTGTTATAAATCGGTGCGGTATATTTAAAGTAAGTGATCGCGTGACCGCGCGCCGCCACGGCAGGTTATGAAGTGAACGCCACGCCTCCTGCCTCGTGATTCAGTAATCGCGAGCGGACCATTACAGAACAACTAATAAATGGCTCACGTTAAAAAGTAATTCACTACTTATTCATTTAAATATTTTCTACAACACCAATGACATTAATTATATATAATATTATATACCTATAGTGCGTCTTTTTTACAGTCAGCCAGTTTTTACAGTAGACTTTATTGATAAGAGAATAAGAGCTCGTGTAGGTCATTTTGAATACGTGACCCGCTTGGCTACTTCTGTTGCTGATTGTACGTTAAGATTTTCTTTTGTGCAATTAGGTTAAATTTAAATAATTTACGCTTTTATTGCAATCAAGGGTATCTTTTATGCTATGGAAAACCAACGCGAAATAACACTAAAAATCGTATTATTTCCTTTTGTGAAACATAAATTTTATTTTTTTATTTGAACATTTATTACTTTAAGTACCTATAATGCAAGACACGAAGAAAAAGAAGAAACAACCCGTGATCAGACTGATCACCCGTTTTCGATACCAAATGAAGTGTCGGAAGACTCGGAAGTGTCGTGTAGGTCGCGGTAAGGAACAGCATCAACCATTATTCACCTATTTAAATGGAATACTATCAATTTGTAAAAATGGGGAAGTCTTGATAATAATGATAATGAACTGCTTCTTCAGAACAACTTGTTTTTTGTTTTTTATTTAGTTTTGATTTGGTATTTTTATTTATTAATAGGTATGCCGCTGGTTCGTACCGTGAATAACGAACGCTCCCTAGTGGCCGTAGCGATGTAACTAATAGAGTACGCTTTGAAAACATTGCATGATTTGTATGCTTGTCAACTCCGTAGTACCGCCGCGCCGTAGCTTCCACGGCGTAGCGATAGCGATCGTGCCAACCTACTTACTTCATGAAATCGATTGGTCTGTGATTGACTATCGATTAACGTTCCATAAAATTAGAGTATCAGTATCTATTTCTTATGCAACATTAATATACGATCGAATATCAGCCGGCAATACATACACCAAAGTGTAAAACTACAAAATCAGAATAAGTACATACACTAACCTATTTACCAATGCAAATTGCTCACAGTAAGCCAAATTGATAATATAAAATTAATAAAAATGTCATATAGGTTTAATTAATGTATCGAGCATGACAGGTACCAGTACCAGGGTTCTCATTTATTTGTAATAAATGATGCATAAAGCGCGCAGAAGCTTGGTCCTTGTTCCGAAGTAATTGCAGTGTTCGCCAATAAGTGACGAAGTTGATTTTATAGCGAAGTTAAGTGGAGAAGTTGGCCGGGCGGCGCCATTTGGGCTGGAGCGAGTCGATGCCGGCTCCGCCCGCACATCTCAACCCACACGTTGCGATGTGTTCAAATACAGCCGCGTTTAAGAGTTTTCGTGAACAATACTCGTTTAGTTTGAGCGTTCAATTTACTAGCAAATTGTGATGAGTTAAAACGAGCATTTAACTTAAGTTATACTTCATATATGTAGTAATTATTATTGCCAGAAAGTAATAACTGTCTATTTACCTGTATATCTCTTACTTCTTCACGCTTAAACCGCTCCACCGATATAGATGAAATTAAATATAGAAATAGTTTGAGTCTCTGAAGATCATACGATAGTTTTTATCTCAGAAATCATTACTTATAATACTAATAGGCGTGTACAAAGTCGCTGGCAAACGTTAGTGATAAAATATGTTTCGGATGAAAAATTACTGCTATTATTTCCCATCCAGAGATCGTATAACGGTATTATACAAATAAACCGGTTTATACAGCTTTTTTCGTGTTTATTCTTAATCTGTTTAAATTTGTTATCCTTACTTAAATTACATTTGAAAATATCGGGTAAATATTGTGAAAGGGGCATTTCTGATTATTAGTTATACCGGTAATAGTCCCTGTTGCCATCACGATATCTACTTACCGTATCACTTGTGTACCATACCACCAGTAGTTATCATTTATCTTAATACAAACATCAAATCAAGAATTGGGTAAGAATGTTTTTTAGACCCCGTTCTGATAGAAAGCACTCAAGACTGATTGCTCTCTCAGTTTGAGTAGACATAAAATCTGGCTTCAGTCGCCATATCAGCAAAGTGCAGTTAGTTTGTTGATAGGGCAATATAACTTGAATGAGGCAACAACATCGGGTCTGGAGTCCAGCTGTTCAATAACAAGAAGTAGGTACGAGTTTTGACCAAATTCCGGAACCTATCGATAGTGAAGGGCTTCATTTTATTAGTTGTAAAAACAGAGAGCTACTTATTTCTTAAACTATACTTAAATATTAAACTTTAGTTATAAATGGTCGGATAATCAAAGTAATTTTTAATGTAAAATAAATAATACTAGTACAAAACAAATCTTGGAATTGTTACAGTCTCATATTGTCCTATTTCAGCGCAACTCTCAATCATTACACGCATGAAAAGGCTTTGTAAACAGCGCAGCAGGGCCTACATTCTAACTTTGCATTTCAGGTCCAACACAACCCTGGTCCAACACAACTTCAACCACGTTTAGCTCAACAATGAAGCTATATTTGAATTGGAATGCTACCACATTGGAACACTGGATTTAGATTCAGGCGGTACACGTTTATATATTGTTTCGTTCATTCACATTTACTACAATGGTAATGCATTTAAACAATTAACCAACCTTATACAATTAATCAACAATTACTCATTGTCACTGTCACTGCTGCCACTGCTGGGTGTCAAAATTGAGTGCATGACACTTGTGTGTGGTGTTGCAAGGCTAATAAGTTGAATTACCCAAAAACTTTAAAAATTTCGTATGTTTCCTAATAATTTGTATAAATTAAAAATAATAATAATAATATTGATGTTCAAAACTGTAAACAATGTCCTTGTTAGTTTCATGAGTTTTCATTAACACTCCTACTATTTTACTCCGTGCTCCTACTAAGGAAAGTAAGCAAACTCACTATATTTTATTTTAAAAAGGCATTTTTATTTACTAACATCAGAAGAGTGTTACTATTGGCAACATTTTATTTAATTCGTCTTCAAAGGGTCTACATACGGGAATATCTGCCATTAACGATGTCTACACATGGCGCAATCTCAACGTAAAAATGGAAAAGTCACCGCCATACCTTAATACCGTATTAAAAAACACTAAGAAAATTGGGCCCTGACGACAAGGATGCTGCAATACGTTAGAGACGTTTAGAGATGTTGCTTAACGTGTCTAACGTATTGCGGCGTCTTTGTCGTCAAGGCCCGATCTCGGGAGGTGCAATACAGTGCAATTTCTCGGGCCCGATCTGTCAGGTTGGGAGGTGTAATAATAGTGAATGGCCTCTACAATCGTAACGTTGCAACGTAAAATTGCAAAATCTAAAACGGCTATTAGACATTGCAACCTGCAGGGCCCAATCTGTTGTGTACCCTGCCTCTCCCTCCCCTCCTTCAGCTCCCTACGGGCCCTACCTTTAAAACGGTATTAGACATTGCAACCTGCAGGGCCCATTCTGTCAGGTTGGAAGGTGTAATTAAAGGTAGGGCCCGTAGGGAGCTGAAGGAGGGCAGGGGAGGGAGAGGCAGGGTACGCACCAGATTGGGCCCTGCAGGTTGCAATGTCTAATAGCCGTTTTAATTACACCTTCCAAACTGACGGATTGGGCCCTGAAGGTTGCAATGTCTAATACCGCTTTAACGGGTGTAGTCTAAGGGTCAAAATACACCTAGCGGAATCAAGCCAATTCATAGACAAAATGTCTTCCACTCCATACAAAAAATCAGCTACCATAGAAAAATTGGCTTAATTCGGCTGTGATTCCGCTAGGTGTGTTTTGACCCTTAGAGCTTTAAGGGTCACAACACACCTAGCGGAATTCCTCGCGGAATTAGTCTATGGTAGTTGATTTTTTGTATGTAAGCCATAGACAAATTTCCGCTACCATAGACGCGAGGAATTCCGCTAGGTGTGTTGTGATCCTTAGGGTCAAAACAGACCTAGCAGAATTCCTCGCGGAATTAGCCAATTCATACACAGAGTATATTGAATAGTAGGGTATAGAGATATCAGTCAAGACTTTCCGATGCCGTGCCATTTATAAAAAGTTCACCGCAACTTTTCATCGGTATATACATCTATAGCGATGGCGGGCTTTTTAAATTTTATTATTTTATATCGCCATTGCAAAGGTCTGAGCAAACTGAACCAGGCCACATCATGTGTGAACCTCGCTTGCATTTTTCGTCTACAAGCTGCTAGGGAAGTTCACACATGATACTGTGGCCTAGTTCCGTTTGCTCAGACCACGAATAGATACAATGATACTATATATTTGTTTTCTCTACATTTTATTATAATACTAATTAATAACATGGCACAAATTATTATTAGGTATTACCTACTGTACTACTTATGATATTGTTTCTCCAGATACTGAAATTACTGTACAATTTCTACCTCTCTGGTTATTTAATAATATGGGTGGATATGGTATATTTAGTAAGATTGCGGTAGGTCGACTTGATATTTGTATCTGGAAAAAAACAGATAACTTTTATTTAAAATAAAGGAGCTGACAATTAATTGTTTCCTTCATTTTAAATACTCATTTCTCGCATTCATCTTCTGGGTCAAGATCCGATCACATTCCTTTGAATAGTTCATTAGTGTCTTTCCGCCAGTGATGTAGGAAAAATGTATAAGATAATTTGGTTGTTTAGGACATTTTAATGACATTCGAAATGAGCTAGATTTTAATATTATACTGATATGGTAAAAAATAATTTAATTAGTCATATACTCCAGGGCACGTTTTATTGAAAGTTTGTCGAAAGGCTTAAAACCCACTCCTTCGGGTTTTCTCACAAAACGTTAACTGGGTAGGAAGGCAGTCTTCTTACAGTTTATGTTAACGCAGTTCATTAACTGGTTACTTTGATGGATGATTTCACAGCCCTGACCACTTATTTCACCTTCAATTTTGAAATCATCAAAAAATTACATTTTATTTTGCGTATCATTCATTAACTGTTGGAGGTTTAGAGTTATATAATATGTATTTCGTAGCGTAAATAAATGTTTTAGTTTATTGAGCAAGATTTTGTTCAAAAATATTGATCAGAAAACTATGTAGGTATTATTGGCATATTTCCCTGCATTTTTTTTGCAAAGCTACAGCATATAAAGGCTTTATTTTTATAGTAGTACCTATGTTGCTTGATTAAACACTAACAATTAAAAATATTGTAAGTAGGTATAGTCTGCATAAAATATTTCTGAGGACCCAACATACTCAAAAATATCTGAACATGCACTTTATCGTCTAGAATTGTGACCACATTGGCCGTTCGGAGTGGCCGCGGCAGCGGGTTCAATAACAAATTTAAAGGACTTTTCGAAATGGCAGGTACCCCTTGGCAGTCGGCGCTTACGACGCACGTTGTACAGATTCAACATTATATTCGACCAATAAAAACGTGAACGCCCCCCGCCAACTGGTACCTTCCCCGAAAAAAATATCGCATATTCATATTATAGTTGGAAGGGAGAACATTTACTTTGTTTTTTGTGGTAAATAAACAAACAAACTACAATATTACTGACAATTTTTTTACATGCTTTAACTGTACTATATAAAGGGCTATGAAACAAAATTATAATTTTATACTATTTTCTTAAGGATTTATTTACCCTTCTATCTGTGTATAAGTATACATGCTGGATTTTCTTTTTGGGTCAATGAGGGCAGCTACCGGATCCCGTGCTGCTGCGCGAAAATGGTCTTTTAAGATCTTCCCTCGATTTCAAATTAATGAAGATTTTTGACAAAATATTCAGGGTGCGAGAAAATAGTAGATTGTACAACAAGTGCATAAAACGAGCCATTTTACGCGAGGCGTTTATCTATCCGAGCGAGCTCGCGAGCGAGGATTGATATAAAGTCGAGCGTAAAATGGGTTTTATGGACACGTTGCACACTCTACTTTTCGCTTCGATTGCGAGAAAATAAAGCAATTTCAGGTTGTAACACAAAATTACAACGAAAAATAAATGCAGTTCCCGCCTGTTAACTTTTTTTTTCAGTAGGTACGTGACAAAGGTCGTAGTGAGTGAGTCGCCTACGCGAGGCTTAAAGACGAACTTTTAGAGCAAGAGAAGTGAAAATGTCCTTTTTGACAAACTTTTTTTATGATGCCATTTGATTCCATTCCTATCCAAGATCAAAAAATATATGGGATCAAAAAAATTTTTTGTCGCATCCTATGTTTTTCAAAAACCTGTGAATGCGAATCTTCATTCATTTGAAATCGAGGGAAGGTCTTCAAATACCATTTTCCCGTAGCAGCACGGGATCTGGTAGCTGCCCTCAATGACCAAAAAGAAAATTCATCCTGTGTAACTAAATATAACTTCAAACAGTTTAACCTTTTGAACGCAAAGCATCGGAAAAATCGTGCCATCAGCGCCAGCGAGCGCGAGCGTGCAAGTCGAACCGGTTGTATGTTGGACGTGATATCACGTCCTGGCGCTGAGGGCACTACTTTCCGTGCTCGTGATTTAACGTCTTTGGCGGTCAAAGGGTTAAAAAATTATAATAAATTAAAATTAAAGGTTTTGGAAGATTGGTTAGGTAAGTGGTCCGGGCTCTACAACTTGACACCATTTTGACTTATTGTTGTGCTTCTGTAATAGTTGAGTTGCTAAATATTCATAGTTTCATGGCTTTTTTTCCCTTGAGGTGTTACAGACTTCATACTGCGCAGCTCAAAACCTTTTTGCTTTTTGTCCACACACGCCAACGGCTTGATGTGAGTGTGAGCACTGTGAGCAGGCACCAGTAAGTCCTTGCCAGGTCTCTTCATCTCGTTCCTGAATCCATAGTTCAACAAACAACTCCACCGTTTCCTGGCTCGAGGAATCTAGTATTCCATTTTCTGAAATAGAACAACTAGCTTAGTACAAGAATTAAATAATTATTTATCACCAATAAAATAACTTAAGTATAGAGAGAGCTGTATCATTCTTCTAGCGTTTGTCCTGGCTTTTTGCCAACGCACTATTGATCCTGGAGTCCGCTCGGCAACCTAGTTCCAGGAATCGGCGTAAGCACTACCAGGCTAATACCCTCTCTTCAACATACAAAACACGTAGCTCTTAATAATATGTGACAGTGTTTAGTACAGGATACAACTTTGGGGGTTCTAGTTTCCGAGATATTCGCAATTTTGTGAAGTGGTGAAAAAATACCGATTTTTTTCTTATTCTATAAAACAATTATTAACACCCTAGAAAACATGTACATAAAATAATTACCCGTCAAAAACGTTTATTAAGTACTTTTAGAAGTTCGTAAAGTTTAGTACTGAGGGTACAACTTTGGGACGCTACTTTACAGACGGTAAAACTGAAACTTTTTTCACACTTTAGAGGCTCAGGCCGCGCGGGAGTGACGACATGGGCCGCCCGGGGGCGGGGGAGGTTGAGAGGGGGGAGGGGGGGGGTATCGCAGGATAGTACGCATAGCGCATGCATTTCCATACTTTGGGAGCGTTTTGTATAGGCAAACTGATGAACCCTAACATTCCTACAGTAGTCGGATAAATATATTAATAAGGGAGCGTTCAAGTATTACGTAACGCAACCAGGGGGGAGGGGGGGGGGTCAAAAAATTTCAATAATTGCGTTACACACAAAGGAAAAAACGCGTTACAGGGGGGGAGGGGGCGGGTCCAAAAATCTTCAAAAATTGCGTTACGTAATACTTGAACGCTCCCTAATAATAAATTGGTGACATTTCAATTGAGTCGTTAACCACAGAAGTGGCGCCACCATTGTTACGTATTTAAAACTAGGAACCCTTATAGTTTCGCCATGTCCATCCGTCCGTCTGTCCGCGGTCTAGCTCAATAACCGATAGCACTAGAAAGCTGAAATTTGGTATGGGTGTGTGCATTAATCACGCCGACTAAGTGGTAGAATATAAACTGAAAAAAAAATATATTAGGGTAACTCCCCTTACACATGAGTTTTTTTTTGCTCCAATCATGTCGTGTGGAGTGGGGTTAGATAGGTATTACAAAAATAGTAGGGGTCTTCTAAAACATTTTTTGAATAAAACTAATAGTTTCGTAAATAATAGCTCTGAAAGTTCAAAAAAGGGCGTCCCCCCGTTCAAATTAATTCGTGGAAATGAGTCTTGATACGCACGTTCAATGAAAACTATATTCAATAAAATCGGTTGAGCTGTTTTTGAGTTATTACTTAAAAACCGCATAATGAAAGGACGTAAGTGCCGCCAAATTACCCCCCTTAATAAATAACCTTTTGGACGGATGTTTTGTAATAGGCTGGTAAAGTACGAAACCCTACACTGAGCATGTCCCGACATGCTTTTGGCCGGTTTTTAATATTTTTTGGCTTTATTTCATAATTTCGTCGCATTTTATTCAATCTGAAAGTTCAGTACTAGGGTTTCTGCTCGAGAATTCTCGAGGCGAGAAATCTCGAGAAATTTGTCTTTCGTCGAGACGGGAAAAAAACCCACAATGCCTCGAGACTTCGAGGAATAAATCGCAAGAGCGATAATAAAAAAAAACACGTGTTTAACACTTAATGCGTCTAGCTTATGCTGTCTGTGCTATGTGCTTAACCTGTCGGATGAGTGGGACTGTAGGACCGGCTGTCCAGTCCAGAGTGGGGTCGCTAGAGCTGCGTTCTCGAGGGTAGATGTGGAAACCTAAGTGGCGAGTTGGCTATATTATATGTTTAAAGTCTAGTGACACCTCTCTACCCCCAGCCCCGCACCGGTGTTGCCCTTGAGCCATCTTTGATGTTGCTTTTTATGGGATCCCATCTTGCGGAGGGCAAGTCACCGTCTACCGGAATTAAAATTGGATACCGTTTTATTAAGTAGGCGTCCGGCTCTTCACCCAATAGCCCAGTAATTAGCCCATACTATTCACTATTGGGTGAATTTCTAGGCTATTGAGCCTAGTACATTTTAGACTCCATTAACTGAATAGTCCTTACACCATGGCGGGCGCTGTCTCTGCGTGCGTCCCATGACACGGGAAAGGGCAGCATCCTTTTAGTGTATCCCTCACTTTTCATTAAATTGTCTAAAGGGCCTTTGCGCGTTGGCTTTGGCTCCGCATACGCCTTCCAAAGGTCCGGAACGCCATGGTTCCGTGGTCGGAAAAGACCTTCTAAAATTTCTCGAGATACTCGAGAAACTCGAGAAATCGTGGTCGAGAATTCCCGTGCCTCGAGAAATAAAAAAGGTCGAGAAACCAGAAACCCTAGCAGTACCAAAGTTGTACCCTGCCTTAAAGTGTAAAAGTGTAGTCGTAGTAAAATATAAACAGTTGCATTATATACGTACATAAGAAGTCAATTAATAATCATATTATGATTCAGTGTGGAAAATATATTTTTTTTTCTATAAAACCCATATTAAATAGCAATTTTATTACTTGTGACACTAAACTTTAGTAAACCCCCAAAGTTGTACCCTTTGTTTTTGCCCATACAAAAATAATCATTAAAGTACTAAATTTATTTATCGAAAAATAGACTAAGGTATTGTTATATTCCGCAGATTCTTGTTTAAATGATTCCTATTATTATGTTTGTATGATATTATTCTAAAAAAATGTTATTAAAGTTGATTTATTAGTATTAAGGTTCAATATAACCTAAGTGTTAACATTCAAATTAAAATGAAAAATATTTAAAGTACGTAGTTCAATTTTATTTTATGTCTTTTCTAAAACTTTAACACAACTAATTATGATAATTAATTAGTTGCCCAAGTTATATTTTTTTATAATTCATCAATAACTTTGAAAATCCTTTGTTCTCTCTTTTGCATGTTCTACCCTCAAAAGCTTTCAAACTATAAATGCTACACAGACATGAGGCACGTATTATGAATCCTGAATGTTATCAGATTAGTTTGATATCAATCACTCCGTAACTTCGCAGTAGAAGTATGTTTTTCACCCCTCCGGTACCATCGGTCCACTTTCCCGATCTGTCTACTTTACCAAACGGTCTACTTTCACGATCTGCCTAATTGCTTTTCCCGATCCGTCTAATTACCGATCGGTCCACTTTCCCGATCCGTCTAATTACCGATCGGTCCACTTTCCCGATCTGTCTAATTACCGATCGGTCCACTTTCTCCATTGGTCTACTTGACCAAATGGTTCACATTCCCAATTTGTCTACTTCTGTGTCAGTCTATTTGCCGTTTATCTGGGTCCAGCCAGGTGAAAAAGACGTCCAGGACCAGAAAGTTGAATTCCTAAAATGTTGGATATGAAGTGGAATTTGCAACATGTTGAATGTTAAAATGTGAAATTTGCATAAAGTTGAATTAAAGTCCAAAATGCATAAAGTTGAATTTGCAGCATGTTGAATAGGGTTTGCTCCCGGGAAATAACGGAACCGAAATTACCGGGAATTCCCGGGATTTCGAGTCGTGTAAAGAACCGGGACTGGAAAATAAAAATCCCGGTACTTTCGGGATTTTCGGGAAAAACATTATATACCTTTTTTGGGTTCATTTATTCTTCGAAGTTCAAATATTGCATTGTTTAATGTTTTAAATAAATGCGGGCTGTCCAACCGGCGGCCGTGGTCGCGGCGGTCACCCGCCAGGCGTTAAGCTACCTGGCGCTGAGGGCAGCTACCGGATCCCATGCTGCTACGCGAAAGTGGCCTTAGAAGACCTTTCCCTCGATTTCAAATTTATGAAGATTTGCGTTAACAGATTTTGGAAAAAACATTCAGGGTGCGAGAAATAGGTCATTTTTGACAAACTTATTTTACTTTACTTTTATTAAATAAATAAAATAAATAAATAACTTTTTTTTGTAGCCATTGGATCCCATTCCTATCCAGGATCAAAAGCTTGTATGGGACCAAAAAAAAAAATTCCGGCTAGCGGAGCCACAAATCGAGGAAAGTTTTTGAAATGAAAAATTTAATTTTTCACGTGTTGTTTTTTTATGCCAATCGATTCCATTCCTTCTCTTTATCAATAGTTTCCTAGGAGGTAACTAACGGTAATGTACTAAAAAGCCACAAATTAAAGATATTTTTTTTCATACATTTACTATAGAGAAAAAGTGAATTTATATTTTTTCTGTCACGCAGACACACACGTTTAAGGACCATAATAATGTATGACATCATTACAGTAAAAGCATTTAAAATATGAAACAAGCAATAAATGTATGTAAAATTGTTCTTCAATTTGTGGCTTTTTGGTACGTTACCGTAAGTTGATCCTATAGAAACTATTGATACTGAACAGAAATGGGAACGATTGACATAAAAAATAGCTCTTTTTTATACCAAATGTACGGGGAAAGCTTTCCTCGATTTGTGGCTTTTCTAACCGGATTTTTTTTTGGTTCCATACAAGCTTTTGATCCTGGATAAGAAGGGGATCAAAAGGCATAAAAAAAAAGTTTGTCAAAAATTATCTTTTTCTCGCAACCTGTATGTTTTCTCTAAAATCTGTAAACGCCAATCTTCATAAATTTGAAATCGAAGGAAGGTCTTCTAAGGCCATAATTGCGTAGCTGAGGGCAGCACGGGATCCGGTAGCTGCCCTCAGCGCCAGGTAGCTTGACGCCTGGCGGGCGACCGCCGTGACCACGGCCGCCGGTTGGACGGCCCGCGTTTATTTAAAACATTACGCGATGACATTTTTACTACCTAAATCAGCGTCAGAGGTTTTAGAAGATTTTTCCCGAAAGTACCGAAATTACCGGGGAATCCCGGTTCCATTATTGGCTAGTACCGAAAATCCCGGTTTTACGAAACAGTACCGGTACTGCATTCCCTAATGTTGAATGTTAAAATGTTGAATTTGCGTAAAGTTGATTTTACGGTACGTTGAAATTGTTGAATCCTAAAATATGGCTGTAGTCCACCAAAACCCCTAGTCAGAGCCCCCAGGGGATCCTGCTGAACTCAACAGGATCCCCCTGAGGTAAAGCGTAGGTAGGTAGGTTAGGTTCGTTAGGTAGCTTCAGATGCCCGAACCGAAGGGCAAGTCACTCAGAAACAGGGCTCCGTCTACTTAAGTTGTTATCGAAATGTAAAAAAAGTCGGGGGGGGGGCGAACAACTGAAAAAAATAGCCCATTTCAACAATATTATATAAGAAATCAACTTTGCGGGGAAAGTATACATTTTGGGAATTCAACTTTTTAATATTTCAACATTACTTATAATAATTCAACATTTTGCGAAACTAAAAAAATCAGCTGGGAATGTCAACATTTCAGATTTCAACATTTTAGGAATTCAACTTCATGGTCCTGGACGGGACGCCTTCTTGAACATAATGTTGAATTCTCAGAATGTTGAAGTAGTCACACTACTATATGTATAAATGTGTCAGTGCACATGGAAAAGTACCTTGTTGCAGGTAGTTATGCATAGTTCCAAAAAGTAGATTAAATTTGCTATCAATACAAAAAAGAATAATGACTGTAGGTGGAACCACTATTTTTATATAATTTTTTTTTTGACTTCCGAAATGCACAAGTTGAGAAAATTGCATTTAAAGTTTATAGTGGCAAAAAACACACTTCTACTTCGAAGTTACATAGTGAAGGGTATAATCATAATCTGTGGATGTTAAAGAATTATAATAAAGGTAAATTGTCTAAAAATACATGTTAATTATTCTGATTTCTTAGGTTGAACATGCCAGCCAGGGTGGAAGAAACACGAAAGTGTTAATTATACCCAAATCATAAAATAATGAGATTAAAACTGTTAGTTTCTCATCATAGTTATATATTCTATGGCATTTTGGGACAATTGAATGAAAGCAAACTCATCACTCATAAATAAATTTAATAATTACTGCATTTTTAACAATTACAACAATGATCACTTATAATATTAAAAATCAACAAAATAATTTGTATATTCATGCTATATCACAGGATCAAATGGGCGTGAGCGTGTTGTACCACAATGGTATAATAGAAATGGTGTTAAAGCAGTTTTTTTAGCAATAAAGTTTAGTGACTCGGTCGAAACTTTTGTATGGATACGTAACTAGGGTACCTTGTCACGACATTTACTAAACTTTAATAACTTAAACTCGAAGATCACTATTTTAGTACCTATAATGCAAGAAATATCTGTAACAAAATGTTATTTAGGATAATTATAGCGGAAGTCAATGTATTCTTATTTACAAAAACTTATGTTTTAGTCATGTACTCGTAAGACCTAAAATTTAGCATTTTACTAAACTGGGTACCTTGTCACGCTAAGCCATTATCTTACATAAATGGAGTAAAACTAGAAAAAATAATAACTCAATTGTTTACATAACTGCACCTAATTTATGATTTATCAGTCTTTCAATCAATATTATAATGCTAATTATACACCGTGCTCGCGAGGAAACCGAATAATTTTGCCAGCGTATTCCTGATCATAATTGAAGACTAAAATGTCGTATAAACTTTTCTGGTTTTCGCCTAGTTTCAGAGTTACTGTCAATCAAACAAAAAAATATTTGATATTGTAACTCAGTGCAAAACGTTTTTTGATGGTGATTTCACTCTTTTTGGGGTCTAGTCTAGACATTCATACTGTCAGATATCAAAATGCCAAAGAATAGTTTGCGTAAACCATTTTTTACGGGTAAAAATGCACCAATTTATTTTAGTCAATACTTTTACCAATAACATAATTATTTTATGTTCAAAAGCATTCAAAAAATCGAAAAAAAGCACAAAAAATTTTTTTTGGGAATTCGACATAAGTTCATATAATATTTTGTACTCCTTATGACCTCAGGAATTCGTGGTTAAAATCTCTCGCAATGCTCACGGGCACTGGGCGGCGCAAAATTACGATACCGAATTATAACGGTGTAAGTACCGCTATAATAAAGGTATAAGTACCGTTACGAAAAATTGCGATATTGTAATTTTATTTCGGTAGCGTACCACTATATTTCAACCGGTAAAGCTCTACATTTAAAACATAGCGGTATCGCAATTCTATAGCGGTGCCGTAACGAAATCAGTCCCTGCTTTAATCACAACAGCGCGGCGCGGGGCGTGCGCAGAGCGGGTCGTGCGCGGGGCGTACGCAGAGCGGGTTGTGCGCGGGGCGTACGCAGAGCGGGTCGTGCGCGGAGCGGAGCGGTGGCGGGACATGCGCACTCTTGGATGAATAGCAGGAGATGGACTGGAGATGATGTGTTCAAGGTCATCAAATACATGTCAAGGTCACGGTTAAGGTCAAGTTATGGTTAAGTGGACCTTTTTGGTAAAGTAGACAGATCGCGAAAGTGGACCGTTTGGTAAAGTAGACAGATCGTGAAAGTGGACCGTTTGGTAAAGTAGACAGATTGCGAAAGTGGACCGTTTGGTAAAGTAGACAGATCGCGAAAGTGGACCGTTTGGTAAAGTAGACAGATCGTGAAAGTGGACCGTTTGGTAAAGTAGACAGATCGTGAAAGTGGACTCTTTGGTAAAGTAGACAGATCGGGAATGTGGACCGATGGTACCGGAGGGTTTTTCACCCGACCATAAACTGCAAATGCGATTTTCTCAACTTGTACATTTCGATAGTTTCAGATTCAAAAAAATAAGTATTAAGTAAAAGTCTGCCGATTTTTGCGAAACTTCAAAATAGCCATGTCAGATAAACGTCTGTCCATACAATGAGTATTACCACTGCACGCCTAGCACATGAGTGACGCGACAGTATCCCGCGCGCGAGATAGACTACCCGTCTCTTTTTAATTGACACAGTCAGAAAAGGACGGATAGACTATCTCGCGCGCGAGATACTGTCGCGTCACTCATGTGCTACGCGTGCTGGTCATATATTTTCGGCAGAGGGGAACACCTGTCAAATGCCACTCCGGTTGGTTAAATGCTCTAAGGCATCCTTCGTGCTCATGGGTATTTAATAGTAATACTAACCTGAGGTTCTTGACCGACTTGACCATAGTGTTGTCAGGAGTCACATTTTACAGATTTTAATTATGAATCAGAGTGGCGCGGGGTGCATCTCGGAAACCTCGTAGTTACTTGCAATTTGCATCGGTGCACTTTGCATAAGAATTCCTGAAAAACATATACAAGACAATTATATAAAGAAGTATTAGTTGACCTTCAAAAAATGAGTGCTGCCATAATGTAAATTAAAAGGTCAAAGACAAATATTTTTCATGAATGTAAGATTGTAAAAATAACTATTGAAGTGTATGGTGAAGCTTCTCCTTGTTATAGAAAGTCATAGCCGGATCATTCACATACATTACATAAAAAAAATAAAAAAAAATATTACTGGACAATCTTACACAAATCAACCTAGTCCCACGATAAGCTCAATAAGGCTTATGTTGTGGGTACTAGGCGACGATATATATAATAGATAGATATAGATAAATACTTAAATACATAGAAAACATCCATAACTCAGGAACAAATATCTGTGATTAGCACACAAATAATTGCTCTGACCAGGATTCGAACCCGGGACCTCTTGCTTCATAGGCAGAGTCACTACCGACTAGGCTAGGAGGCCGTTTATAACTACACACAAACATGAATTAAAAGTAGAGATGGGCCGACTAGTCGCCGACTAGTCGGGAAAGCCGACTATTCGGCATCATTTGTAGTCGGCGATTAGTCGGCGACTAGTCGGCAAAAAATGCCGATTATTTGGCACTTTAATACCTACAGGAAAATAAGAACTTGGCGGAGGTTTAACCCTTTTCTTAGTTATGAATATCTAAATCTTATTATAGTGTTTGTTTTCCTTTTGCCTTCAAACACGCCAGCGCTGGTCATGAACGCGTGATAGACAATGGCACGGCGGACGAAGTGAAACGAGCGTTTTCGATTGCACCCGAACTTAGCTAAAACCTACGATCGGCATTGCCGATTAATCGGCAATTTGAAAACCGATTAGTCGGCCGATTGTGTAGTCGGCAAAAACCCTAGTCGGCCCATCTCTAATTAAAAGTTATATTCATTTGTGTGTGTATTTATGCACGCATGTGTCTTGTGTTTGTAATAAATTTAGTTGTTCAGCCAGGTCAATTTCAAGATATTTTGATTGTTTAATACCTACTTACACTATGAAAAGTCCAACATAACATGAACTCTAAAATGTGCAATTAGATTAAGTTTGTGCCTTCATACCTTTTAAACGAAGTGTTTGAACCGCAATATTAGTACTAACTTGACCACTTCAAGTAATATACATATAAGTGAACTTGACACACTTTTCGGTAGTCATGAAACCTGTCAGGCTTCTTAACTGGGCTAGTAAATTTGTGAAGAATCATGTTATCTGAACCTGAAAATAAAAATATTATATACAATTACACTAACCCTTAGTAATGATATGATATGAAACTAACGGGATTGATACAAGCTTTGTACAGTCGACGTCAAAGATATGTTTACACTTTTGCAACTTATTACAAACGAGTAAGGTGCAAAAGAGTAAACATTATCTTTGACGTCGACTGTACCTAGTAATGATAAATACCGCGCACTGACGATAAATGAAGACAGTTATCTGAGTTTGTAAAATTTTAATTGCCATGTAGTCATAATAGATAATTACTATTTTGCCATAGTTATAAACTTATAATACTGAAACAGGCCGAAGTTCGAAGAAAAGAAGTACCTCTAAACAATGACCGTATAGGTTATGTTTATGTGGTTGAGACGGTTTAGTTTCATATATTTTATACTATAGGATATAGACATATGTATTATTATGTCACGATCATAATTAAATAAGGGTATCTAACATGAAAATATGAATACTTACGCGTTTTAACAGCAATTCTACACATGGCACTGCTTCGAACCATTGTCACAATCACAACGCCGGTTGATCACTCCAGATATATTCATATAATAGCAGAGATATCGGAGTCCATGGTAACTGCAGTTCCAGTTGAAAATCGTAAAAGAACACATTCAAGCATCGATGCTATTGAAAATAAAACAGGAAAATCTAGTCTTGAACTTGAACTACTTGAAGGAAGTAAAAACATTATGGCGGATCGTCATAAAACGTTCCATTCCTTCCATATTTTTCTAACAGATATTTTTAAATTCGTGTAACTGAAGGTATTCAAGTGGAATTTTCAGTAGAAAAAAAAATGGGAATGACATTGTTTTTTTAGATGAACGGAATATTTTTTTTTTTGAAATGCAACTAATCAAAAATTAGGGTCACAACATACCTAGCATTTTGTCTATGAATTTCCGCTACTTCCGGTAATTCCGCGAGGAAGGAACCGGACCTTGTTGATTTTTTCTTTTGTAAGGGTCGCCACACACCTAGCGGTTTTCCTCGCGGAATTACCGGAAGTAGCGGAAATTTGTCTATGGTAGCGGAAATTTGTCTATGGTAGCAGATTTTTTGTATGGAAGCCATAGACAAATTACCGGAAGTAGAGGAAATTCATAGACAAAATGCTTAATTTGTCTATGAATTTCCGCTACTTCCGGTAATTCCGCGAGGAAAACCGCTAGGTGTGTGGCGACCCTAAATTGCGTGTATCGAAAACGGTAGTGGTGACAGGGGGGTACAACTCAAAGTAAAAGCGGTATTACACATTGCAACCTGCAGGGCCCAATCTGTTGTGTACCCTGCCTCTTCCTTCCCTCCTTCAGCTCCCTACGGGCCCTACCTTCAATTACACCTTCCAACCTGACAGATTGGGCCCTGCAGGTTGCAATGTGTAATACCGCTTTAAATCTGTCAAAAAATTTGAGTTTGACACGACGTATCCGATACGTTTGCATAAGTGCGAAAAAGAACTTGTCATGCGTTAAGAAGGGACAACATGATTCGTGACGTTACGTGACATTACAGAGGTCTCTCTGTTATACTATTATTTACTCTGTGGTGGTGACTCACAGAGTGCCACAGATAACCCAAAATCACCATATTTGGGTCACCACACACCTAGCGGTTTTCCTCGCGGAATTAGGGTGACAACACACCTAGCGGAATTCCTCGCGGAATTAGCGGAAGTAGCGGAAATTCATATACAAAATGCTTAATTTGTCTATGGTAGCGGAAATTTGTCTATGGCTTCCATACAAAAAATCTGCTACCATAGACAAATTTCCGCTACCATAGACAAAATTCCGTTACTTCCGCTAATTCCGCGAGGAAAACCGCTAGGTGTGTGGTGACCCTTACCGGGTATACGCTGACCCTCTGTCTATTCTGTAGTAGGTCTATGTAAAAAAAATACAGCTATATTTCCGGACCAACGTCTACAGTGGCGCCAGCTGGTGAGTAAAAAAAACGGTAGCCCTCACTTCTAGTGCCGGTCGCCGGCGCATTCGATTGATCCACAGACCTATTCCTTTTTCATTGGATTGATCTGGATTGATCGCACGACCATTTTGACAGCTGACCTCTCAGAATTACTATAGCTCTATCTCGTTCTTATCGTTTGACTAGTCGCTGACGTTTGTAGAGGCCTTAAAATAACTTAAAGTAAAGGGTAAATAATAACACAGAGAGACTTCTGTAACGTCACGAATCATGATGTCCCTTTTTAACGCATGACAAGTTCTCTTTCACACTTATGCAAACGTATCGGAAACGTCGTGTCAAACTCCATTTTTTTGACAGAGTAAAAAGTGTGATTTCAACCCTCTCTTTCTAACAACCATATTTATCGAAGTTATGTTATTTATTTATATAATAAATCTTACACTTTTTTCGCCTGGCCCCCATCCGCTAGCCGTACAATAAGGAACTTCGTTCCAAAAGTAGCTTCATAAAACCCAAGTGGTTGTAGACCCCTTTATCAGACTGAAAGCGGTATTACACATTGCAACCTGCAGGGCCCAATCTGTCAGATTGGAAGGTGTAATTGAAGGTAGGGCCCGTAGGGAGCTGAAGGAGGGAAGGAAGAGGCAGGGTACACAACAGATTGGGCCCTGCAGGTTGCAATGTGTAATACCGCTTTAACACGACGTAGGCAGTATGGGTTAATGCGTATGCCTATGCAAGAAAGTTGAACAAAAGGAAAAAAAATGGCAAGTCAAACCACGTCAAACGTCAAACTGACACAATGTGGACGGAATCAAATAATTAATTCGCAATCTTTTAACAATAATGAATCAATTTATAAGGATTAGCCGCTGTCGTTTGTGGATTGGTGCAGTGATGAATGAAAGTGTGTCCGAATAAGAAATGTCGATGATGTAAGTGTAATGCACAGCAATAGAATGGTAAGACATTGAAGTAGGATTGTTTACAAATGTGTTTTAAAGTTAGAATACGGCCCCAGGCCAGGCTGGCGGGTTGGGGCCGGGCTCATCTCCCATTGTCTCGTTTCGTGCCGTGTAATCGGCTCGCACGTCGCTAGAACAATAAGCTCGTAGACGGCACGGCGTGCTCGCTACGTGTCTTTGCCACCAAACACAAAGCAGTTTTTCTCGAAGCTATTGTAACTACTTCTAGCAGAGCTTTCTCGTTCGAGTACGGAAAACGAAGACCTCAAAAAGGGTCCGTCATTATTTCGACATTATTTTTACATCTTCGCGTTTTGTTGTGGCAAATGCAATGGTTATGCATTACAGGAAGTACATTGATTGTTATTCGTTCGATAGTTTATGCACACCTGGCTTAATTAAAAAATAAGTTTGTTGCTGTTAGGTATAAAATTTAGGACATTAATGTATGTGGGTATACGATTGTGATTTTTTTTCTTTCGTGCTCTAGGTACTATTAGATCCCAAAGAAACTTATGAGAATTTATTGTAGTATATGTGGTTAGTTTCATGTTATAAATGTTATAATCAATGTTTATAAGTTTAAAACAATACATCGATAAACGTCATTCGCTTTGTTTGCATGATCTATGTAGTGCTCGGTTCAGAGTAATTCAAACAAAACATTTTTTATGTGCCAAGGTGCAAATGGCTTTTTAATAAATCCAAATATGTCCAAATAAATAAAAAACAGAATGAAATGCAAACTGATTGAATTACTCATAAGTCGACAGCGAAAATATGCCCAACCATGGCAAGCTGGAAAAACAGCTATCCATACCATACCTACTTAACATGGGAGAGTATGTTAGAGAATCACGGTTTATCAAGACAAAGTTGAGCACGATGCTTAAGAGTATTTACATACTCGTTTTACATTATAAATTTCGGTTGATTTTTGAGTCGCGTTGCGGCCGAGTTTTGACTTTTGAGCGCACGAATCTTTATCTCGAGTATTTTTGAAATATGAGCGATAGAAATTGAAAAACAAGTATTCAAAATTAGTAGGAATTAAGTGCATAATAACGCGGATGGGGATGTTGACACATGTAGAATTGCTCATGCTGAATTGTAGGGTCTATAAATATTACTCTACATTTTGGTTCTTAAAATTTAACTAAATAAAATCAAAATACATATTCGACCCTACATACGGCTATATATGGCTCTAGCTAGATAAGTAGGTAGGAGTCGAATATGTATCACGCTTTTCATGTTTATAAATTTTTGTGCATATAAACTATCATATCATATGCCTTATTTTCAATGGTATCGCGACGACCATCTTTAAATGTCTGCCGTTTCTCAACTCAACAGCGGAGCAGCAGCTGTCCTTCTCGAGGCTTCATAAACATCACCATTAAGTTATCGCCTGGGACGGACGCGATTGATCAAGAGATCAGGGGGCCGATTTTTGACTTTCGAGCGGTCGAATTCAAAGAATTAAAGCTCGAATATAATCGCACACAAAAGTTTTTTGCCATTATTTACACATGAAATTAATAGTATAAATAATGATGATTTTATTTTGCTATCTCTGTTATTTTTAAAACATCATTTCTTCGTTTTATTCAGAGTTTTAAATGTCAGATTTGAGCGCTCGAATCTCAAAAAACACCGATATTTGACAGCCGGACGCTCGAATTCAAAAAATTCAAGCTCGAAACTAATCGCACACAAAAGTTTGTTGCCAATTTTTTCGCATGGAATTAATAATTTAAATAATCATGATTTTAAATTTCTTTCACTGTTATTTTTAAAACATAATTTCATCGTTTTATTCAGAGTTTCAAATGTCACTTTCGAGTGCTCGATTCTCAAAAATCACCCCCCTGTTCCCTATTTTCGGTCCATTTGCAATGATAAAAATATTCTAACTTTATACTAGGGAATTTACTATGTTTCAAATAATATGTACAATCAGTCAAATTAAGCAAGCATGTACGCAGGGCTCACTTGTATTACCAAAAGATTAGGGCAATAAATGTTATAAAAGGAAATGACGTAGTGAATTTGTGGGGTCGTTTTGAAGATATAGTGTAGTGAAGCGTATTTTTAGGCGGGTGAGTAAGTGAAGGTGAGGCGCGGCGACATTCATTGGGTCAGCGCGTGTCGGGAATGGGAAATGCCAACACCTAGGGGAGGAAGCGGCGACTCGCACGCGACGCCGACGCTGGGCCCGAGGGCACCACGTGCCACCACAATTTGGTGCCACCTTATTTAATAAGGGCGAGTTATCGTCCTATCTGGCCTAGCTAGTGTGGTAACGAGATGTAGGTGTAGCTGTCGGCGGCCGATCGTAAAATCAGATCGTGATGTTTCTGTGTAATGTTAATGTTTTAACGATAGTCACATTAAACCAATGTATAGGTAGGTTAGGTTCGTTAGCTTACTTCAGGTGCCCGAAGGGCAAACTGACCAGAAATAGGAGCCCCGCACAGCAGGGGCTCCGTCGACTCAGGGATCGAGTCAAAGATTTTCACGTTTCACGATAAGGAATTTCGCGATATGCCTGATCTTACGATCGGCCGCCGACATAGCTACCACATCTAAATATTAGAAATTATTTACGCATACAGCACGAACCGAATTCGCCTACTCTAGCAGCCAATAGGCGGACAGCGAATGGACAACGGACAGACAGTGGACGGATCTCCGGCAGACACATCCGTAATCAATTCGCGCCACACATTGGCGGATTTATCCTTCGGACAGATCTGTAAGTGTATGGCTAGCTAATGGACTAAAAAACATTTCTTTATCCGAGCGTTTTATGTAAAAGTCGTAGACTAGTGAATATATAAGTAAGTTTAGTACCTGGGGGGTGATTTTTGAGATTCGAGCACTCGAAAGTGACATTTACAACTCAAAATAAAACGATGAAATTATGTTTTAAAAATAACAGCGATAGGAATTTAAAATCGTGAGTATTAAAACGCCCGAATTCATAAAGTTTAAGCTCGAAAATAATCGCACACAAAAGCTTACCGCCAATTTTGTCACATGAAATTAATAGTTTAAATACTCATGATTTTAAATTTCTATCGCTGTTATTTTTAAAACATAATTTCAACGTTTCATTCTGAGTTGTAAATGTCACTTTCGACTACTCGAATCTCAAAAATCACCCCCCTGGTACTAAAGGTTCCACGTGTAGCTAAATTAACATTAAACTAAGCTAATTTTACTCCGGTCTTTGACGACGTACTCATCTCCACTATGAATTAGGAGAAATCTAAGTAGCACGTCAATCCAATTTATTCTTGGAACCTATGTCAGTACTATTAGCACATTTCTGGATAAAGCCCTATTATAATCGAACTCGCGGAGCGTAAGCGAAGTGAGTTCTTACAAACAACTCCAGACCGAACTGTCACCTGGCTACTGGGACGTCTCGACATTTGGATGGCTTTTTGACTTCAATAGTTTGTCTGACGATAACTTTAGTAACGTTTTTCTGATCTTTATGGAATTTCTTGGGGCTGTAGCAGAGGTACATAAAATTTGTAAGTTCGTATATGAGCAGGATCCATCAAGTGGTTATGGAGCTAGAAGGAGAAAAAAAATCCCCCTTGGGGTCTTGTTATATTGGTCAACTCGTTTGCAAGTAAATCGCGAGTTCTCAGTTCGAGGCGGACTACTAGTATATTTTCACTTGTATATAACGCCAACCTGTGGCAGCCGGCAAGCACGTGGTGGAGAGGTATTTCCAACCTTTATTGCCGACCCGGCTGCTTGTCTGACATGTGATTCACTGTATAATTCCACTGCCGACATTCTGGAGGCACATTGAAGAATGCATTATGGAACAACTGGTTTCTAATTTATTCGATTAGGATTCTAATTTTGTTAGCTGTTTAGTTATAACTACCTAGGAACTGATAAAAAAATCTAAATCTTTTGGCCTCGACTTCGTCTGTATGGAATTAACATGTGTCATATAAGGAATTAATAAAATGACGTAGTAAAATCTAATAGCAAATATAAATTTAGCGCATATGCTATTTTAAGTCAACAGTGAGCATCGATTCCATGCAAACTTTCACCCCCAGGATTCAAACTATCTTTATGCCAAATTTCATCTAAATCAGTTCAGCGGTTTAAACGTAAAGAGGTAACAGGCAGACAGATAGGTAGACACACTTTCTCATTTATTATATTAGTATGCATTCATTCAACGACCTCAAAAGCCGTCAAGGATGTAACCCGGCTAAATGGGACAAATAGTCGAAAGACGTTTAGTTTTGCTAGTAGTTAGTTAGTGATTGGTGATAGTATTTATTTACTATCAAAGAAAATATTTACAGTATATTTACAAATTTGTGCAGATCTAATAAAGTAATGAATTTCTCCATACTACCTAATCAGGAGTAGGTCTATAGATTCCTACCATAATTATCTGCTAATTTACTTTTAAATAAAACAACGTCCGCAAAGTGTGTTTAAAAATGAAAAGTTTTATAAGGCGATTATCACACTAGCGCCGGTGCAATGCGCATGCGGCGACGGTGTGCAAGCGTGACAGCGCTACACACACGCAGAGCGCTAAGCTATATAAGCTATATTACACTTTCAATTAGATACCTAAAAATCTTTCGACAACAAGGGGTTTCCTTGTTCGAGCCCAATTAACCTTTACCAGAATTACTTATATGTATTTGATTTATCTAAGTAGTATGTATGTACGTAGTGCTATTTTGGAACCACTGGAACGCATTTGCCTCATGTAATTTGTAGACTGTTGTTACATTAATACGTTTAGTCAATCAGTAATAATTAGGTACTTATCATTTACTTTTTCTTACTTACATATTTTTGGTATTCACCCATAAGCATGCCATGACACGCACATTTTCAGAAGACATTGTCTTGCAAAAATGTCCTGCATTTCACACGAAAATGGCGGCACAGCAATGTCGTTAGTTCTGGAATGTAACCTCAACTAAATACGGTGAAGCTTTTCTCAAGGAAAACAGTAACTTAGGTTTACGGTCATGCATGAAATTAAATGTAAGTATGCACATAAAATACAAAAGAGAAGAATTATTACAAAGGGAAAAACTATCTGCATGGCCAGTAATAACGTGATTAGGGGCCGCCCGCCAGGAGGCCATTAAAGTGCGTGCTAAAGGTGCGCCGAGAGTGCCAAAATGTGCCTGTAATGCTATAAATGTGCCGCTCACGCTACTTACGCCGCACGTGCAGAGCGCGCAATGTAAAGTAAATAATTTTAAACAAGAACCTACTTCACTAAGCCTCCACGTTTCCAAAAGCAAATACCTACCTGAGCTAATGTAAAAATACTGAAATCATTATAGGTATGCCTATATTTTTTGAATAGTTCCCTCGATTTTTCAAGTATACCTACCTAAAAACACAAAAAATTAAACAAAAAATAATGCTGTGGTTTTTAATTTATCTACCATTTATAATATCACAAATTTGCCTAGCTTTCAGCCGAAACTAAAGCCTTTTCCAAATCTATTCCGTAGATAACTACGCTCTAAAGCAATGAAAACCAGTTCTTTGTATGAACATTTTCATTACATTGTGATCCGTTTTTGCTGTTCTTGAGTGTATTTAATACTTTCCTCTACCCGTTAGGTTAGTGGCTTAGCGAACGAATTCCCAAGAGTTTGCATATTTTAATATTATATATTCTGCAGTTCTCGAAGCGAAAGATTTAGTAAGGTACAGTCAGCATCAGAAGCAGCTAAACGGGTGAAGTATTTAAAATGATTTCCACGCGCTATTATTCTCTTAACAATTAAGTCGTGCTAAGATCATTTTGAACAACACACCCACTTAGCTACTTCTGCTGCTGACTGTACACGTTCAGCTCCCACACCCAGCTGTCACATTGCTATTGACTATGTTAATCATAATCATAATAATCATATTTATTGATAATATCAAATTGCCTACATGTCAATTCGGTACTGCAATATGTAGATACATAATATAATTTAATTTCTTATGTCTAAATATGTATGTACGTATACGTATACATTTATAGCTGCTCGCGGTCATAGAAAATCGGCTCGAGGAGGCATTATTTTAGTTTAGATCGGGCAAGATCCGAGCAAGGCAGTTGTACACTTATATTAGCGGGGATTGGATTTTCTGACTTTTTGAATGAAATAATGAATGAAATATGTTTATTTCAGGGAGAGTGGCTCATACATAAATACCTTAAAGACTAGCGTACATAACATACCATAAACTAAAACTATTATTTTGGTGGCCCGACGGTTTTCTGTTGTGCCGCTTGTTCCGGACGTTCCGGTGTAGTATTTGGCAACGTCCCTCGGAACCGCCGAAACACTACACCCATCGGCCAGAAGCTCGCGCTCTCGATGGTCTGCAGTAGCGGCCGCGGCACTCTGCACTGCACAGGCGGCTTATACTCGTACCTACTACACCTGCACCAACGCCTAAATGCTATATGTGTAATTAATACATACCGAATACAAATGTCAACCGACTGAATGGAAAATGTCACTGCAGAATAAATCAAATAAATAAATATTGTAGAATGATCATACACAGATCTATCTAACTCCATGCTAAACAAAGCTTGTACTATCGACAGTGGTCGGAAAGGACGAGCCTTTTCACCTAATTCCCTTGAGTAAATGTTTCAGTTATGCTATTACCAATATACGTATTTAATTCTCATAATGTCGCATGATAAGGTAAGGATTAGGTGAACCTAAACTGTACACCATGATTTAAATAATTATATTACCTATTTATGCACGTGACATTTGTTCGTTCGTCCGAACAGACGGGCGTCACTTTGAATTGTGTTAGTTTAATTAAGTACCTACCTACTAGTGTACAAAATTAAGGTCATGCTCAGTTGTCTCGCCGCATCAGTGTTCTTGTCTAAACTTCGGCCTCGAGACGCATTTTAATCTCAGTGCCTGAACTTCAAGGGCGAATATTATCTTTCATGCGTAGTTGGTGATTTCGCAAGTTCTAAGAGGCTGCCTATTGTTTTATCTGCCGATTTAAGTTTGCTATTGTAAGAGTGAAAGTATAGCATATATCGAAATTCTATATAAGAGGTGTGATTTGTTGTTTTAAGATTTGTAGATTAGTTTTCCTATAACTCGTGAAAAGGGACGACAGATGCCTATATTTTTCAATTTTAATCTTTATTATAAGGTTCTTTTTATAAAAATCACTTTTTAAGGCAACTCAAACTACAGTAGTACAGTCAGCTGCAGAGAAACAGACCCCCACCTCCCCTCCCTGCATACAAACTTCGTTTGCGTACAAATCCCGTTTAGACATGATTTAGTGCAGACTTTCAAGTATACTAATTTACCTATTTAGGATGCATTATGTATATTTACATTATTGTCTTGCTGTATCATCGTATGTTCTAAAAATAAAAGTTCAATACAAACAAGGCCCTGTCACGCCAGGGCTAGTATACACATAGGTATCTACATTAGTAATATTGTTCGTGACCGGGCCAGCCGTGCCATTGTCACAATTTTTGACAACAAAGCCCCAGCCTTCGCTAATGGCGTCACGCCACATTGATTTTCATGCCACTCGCCACGGCGGCCTGACGCCGCCACGTCTGCTGAATCTAATAATATATAATGGCGAAGTAAACCTTCCATTCGTCTCGATTAACCTTCTCCTGAATAATACCTGTCAAATATTGTTATCTGATCCGTGTAATGTAAGTAGCTTTCTTAAAGTAAGTATATGCCGAACTTGGGATCATCGCAAGTAAGTAACGTTGATCGTGATATGAATAAATGAAACAATGTTTTACAATACTTAGTTTAAATAGGATGCCTATTTTAAAAAGCATATTATCATTATCTAGCTAGTAACGCCAAGGCTTGCCCGATACAAGACGAAATATTTTATTTTTATTGAGCATCTCTCATTCTGAGCACATAGGTAGGTATTCAAATTGTTATAGTCATCTCAATGTAGATTTTCTTTATTGTGATTAAATTGAGTCTGCTAAAGCAACTTTCTCGCTGAGCTCGGATAAAAGTAGCAATTTTTAAAGACCAAAGTTGTTATGCAAATACACAAACATAATTAAAATACCAGTTTATTACCATATGTTACTTATTGTGGCAGACATATTCATGTGATAGGTATGTATAATTTCTTTAGAGGTAGTTACGTAATTTATTTTCAATTATAAGACCTCGGTCAATGCCAATTTTTCGCTAGCTATAGAACCTACTCTTATGTATACTTAATGACTTATACCAATGTGTTTACTATTAAATTATATTACTTGTAATTTGACACTAAATAGCTAAATTACTGCACGTAACTGGGTACGTGCCTTATTTCATCACCACACTATCCTCAGTATATTTAATCCGCAATTTTATACCTAAGTATGCAGGATTACTTAGCCAGAAACTAGTAAAAAAGTATACCTACTAATGGGCGCGTCCATAGAATACGATTCTCGTCGGCTTGCCTAAGTTTCAGGCACTTGAGCAGTTTTCCTAAGGCTCATGAAGAAATTTTAAGCCAAATTCAGCACCTGGTTGCCTAAGAAATGTTTTGACCCACCGCCACGGATACCTACCTACCTAAAAAACCCAAAGCAAACACAGAATATGCTAATTTTGAGTACCTAAATCTATGCCAGCTTTTACACAGTAGGTAAAAAACCCGTTACGGCATATGACTACACAACTGAATTATGTTACATTACATTTCTTCATTACATAGTAATATTCGCATGCTCAGTTTATTCAAACAAACTTATTTCATAAGATAATCGTGCCTATCAAGTATAAGTTAGGTACCTAATGCGCAGGCAGCAGAGTAGCTTAGGGTGATTTAAGAGGCCATCAGTGGCTATCGAGGGTCAGGTGTGCGTAATAGCTGACCTTCAAAATCTTTCATATCCCACCATGACGGCCGCTAATTACCTACATATCATACAACCAGTTCGCTGTGCCGAGTGAAATTACCGTTTTATGTAATTCATTAAGTGATATTTACGTTCATGTCAAGTACAGTATGTGAATGTGTCCAAATATTCCTTCTGCTTCTTTTTCCTATTTCATAGTAATAAAATCGGGCAAGTGCGAGTGTGACTCGCGCACCAAGGGTTCCGTACGAACTATCTTTTTTATTATTTGAAAAAAGAGACTTTCCGGCTGAAAGCTTTAATTAGAATTTATATGGTGGCTGTGTGTGATTTGGACACGCGCCCTGATTTTCCAATTTTTTTTCTTAAATCCGACTCACGCTTGATTGCACTCTTATTATTTTTCCTGTACCTAATCGATACGTAAAGCACTATCTGTAATTTTTTCAAAGTTTTCGGTCTAGCAGTTCCGTGATGAGGGGGGTATGGCAATTTTCAACTTTATTTTTAATAATAACTTCAAAAGTATACCTACATGTTAAAATTATCCAAAAAATATATTTGAAATCCTCACATTAAGCCCTTTTATTATTATTACCACACAATATAGTTTACAAAACTACTACAAATTACTTCTCATTTACCCCCCTGCCCCCTTTTATACCGAATGTTTAAAATTTATAATTTGGTGCTACATAGCTGCCTTTGGGTTGCTGACTTACATATTTGTACGAAATTTCAGCTCAATCAGTCCAGTAGTTTTTGAGAAAATTCGCTTTGTGGCAGACAGACAGACAGAGTCGCACTATGAGGGTTCCTTTTTTTAACAATTTATTACGGAACCCTAAAAAGAAATCGGTCAAAGTCAAGTGTGTTGGCGATTTGGCGCCATAAATGCCAGTTCAAGGCCAGAGACAAACTCTTTAAGCCTCCTCGGTTTGTACATCCATTGGATATCTACGTCTACGTCGTACGTCTACTTATACATGGAACTAGAGAGTTAGTAAAGGCAATCCCTGTGTAATTAGTAGGGTCATAGGTCATTAAGCTATCCGTTCGTTAGCTCACGCTCGCACGCGACCTTTTACGAGTTTCGTAATTTGATTTAATTTGACTGAATGAAATATACAATATTCAAATGGGTGTGTAAGTATAATTAATAATTATGTTAATTAAAAATCAAATCAAAGGCGTAGGTTATCTATTTGCTAGTTTTTACGAAACTGCTAATTGCCTGAAACTAGGCCTATTGGGATTAGATCCGGTTTCTTCACGCTGTTTTCCTTCACCGAAAAGCGACAGGCAAATATCATATCATATTTCGTTGGTACAAGACTTTACATAAGTTTCTAAAAACTTATGTGGTACAAGTCGACTCCAATGAATTCTGCGGAATAAGTAATACTTACATAAATTTACGTAGGCAGTTAATATTATACCTACTTGCTTCCACTATGATGCAGTGGTATTCACAAGTAGTTTGCGATAGATGTTATATTCAGTACAAATAGTACAATGTATCTCTATCACTTTTCGAATCGGTGCATATTTTGACCAACAACCTATTACGTTTGCAACCATAACTAGACTCAGTGCTGTCAGATCCGCGAATACGGGCAAATTGCGACATGCAAATAAATGGGTTTTCTCATTGTGCAACATGAATTCATACATATTAAACAATTATTTTCTCATACAAATGTTGGTGTTAAAAGTAACGTGTTGACAGTAAAGTACCCTATCTATTCTCTTTACTTTCCTGTGCGTTTATTCTCGAACAACCAAAACCCTTAGTATAATCGTTTCACTAACGTAACGTAACGAATGCGTTTGCGTTAGGTCGTATGGGATTTTTAATACAACACACCAAGCGGAACGTATCGAAAACTAAATCACCGAGTAGAGATACTTTCATAGATACTCGGTGGTTCAGTTTTCGATACGTTCCGCTTGGTTTGCTGTGTTAAAAATCCCATACAAATGAAGACCTTACGCAAAAGCAATCGTTACGTTACGTTAGTAAAACGATTATAATAAGGGTAATAACGCATTTTAAAAGTCACAAAAGGATCCACTCGTCCACTGGTTTATGAAGAACGCAACGTAGTAATCGAACGAGCGGAGCGTAAGCGAAGCGAAACAACTTCAGATACAACTGTACTACTTATACTGAGACGTCTCGGCATTTCGATGGCTTTTTGATTTTCAGGGTTTTTTCCGCTTTAAAATTAGTACCGTTTTTTTATCTTTATGAAATAATATAATAAAATATATACTTTGAGAGTTCGTATATGAGCAGGATGGATCAAGGCGAAAAAGATCTTCACAAGGTTGTTATATTGGTGAATTCGTTTGCAAGTAAATCGCGAGTTCTCGGATCGAGGCAGACTATTAGTTAGATTGAATTTGAAAAAAATTGGAATTGGATTGTTATTCGCTGAATTCAGACCCTCGCTGTGGTAGCGCTGCCGTCGTCGGCACGTGCGGCGGGCAACGTACGCGCACGCTTCGCGCATTCGCCCCGGCTCATCATCTCCTATTTGCATGCTCATTGTATACGTTTAGAATTAAGAGAAATCGCGTAACACCCGTGGTTTAGTGGACTAGTTATATATGATAATAAACTTACGTATTACCCATGATTCGATTAGTAACATAATTGGACCAGGTAAGTACAATTCCTTGGACATTACTTGGCCAAGAGTGTGTTCCTATGTACGATCCAAATTTTAAACTGGGAACTCTTCACGGCTTCCCTCATGGTAATTTAATGAGACGTCAACTTGAAAACACTGATCTGCGCCATTTAAAATATCATTTATTTCTTATATGCACAATTTTTTTATTTATGCAATAAATTAGTTTAATTGGGTACTTGGAGACACGTTGAGTTTTATAACGAAGCTTATTTAGTTAAATGTATATAAATTGAGTCATATGTCACAAAAAAAGGTATAAGTAAGTATAGTCTGGCTATAATATTTGACCTCATTTACAAATAATTGTCAATTATCAAGTAGCGAAATCTGTTCATTGATCATCAGTTCGTCATTTTGTAACACCTGTGGTATACCGAATACATGTTTGTTTTTTTTAATGGTTAAATAAAATAGTTATTTTTTTTTAAATATTTGCTGATGTTCCCGTCATTCACCAGAGCTGGAGGGAATCAAAATCAATAATGCAAATTGGGCTCGTATCGCTGGTTTTATTGTGGTTGAAGTCGAGAACGCGAGTGTTTGCTGATTCAATTCGTCGATGTGATTGTTTAATTTCATGTATTTTAAATTCATTAGAAACATGGTTGCAGTTTTCTATTCTGATATTCAGGAATAGCGTAAAGGTGTGACATATTATAAAATTAAACTACTCAATTTGCCTCCTTATACACTCGAGAGCAAAAGTTTCGGGTCACTAGCATTTTCTTGAATATCTCAAAAGCTATTAATTTTAAAGATATTTATTTTAAAGATATTAAAGTTTATGTTACTCACCCGAAATGTTTGATCTCGAGTGTATTTTTGATTGGGTGTGCAAGGATTAATGCAACTAAGTAGGTACCTATGAAACTTATATAGGACTAAAGACTGTATACGTTAAAATCCGGCCACGCATGGTATGGTACATCTTTTTATTGAATGTGCATATTCAACCAACACTGCTAATTAATAATTTGGGGTTATCAAGCTACATAATAAAATTGAAAACATAATATAAACGTTACGTTGTCTATGAGTTTGATCACTATATATTCCACAGTGCCTATATTTTGTTGTCCACAGTGTTCTGACAGTGTTTACCAAATTTTCCTGTTAAAAATAGTTTTTTATTATAAATAAGATAAATCAAATTATACCTTATTAAATTCTCTTTTCACCATAGCTAACATTTTTCTAAGTGAATTTAGATTGAAATAGTTCGGAGGTGTTCTAACTTTGGTGAGTTTGACTTTTTGACAAAAAAATGGCTGCCAAATAAAAATTACTTTCAGTGCTTGGAGTAGAAAGTTTTCCTGACTACCTCAAGTAGAATAGAGTTTCAAAACATTTTTTTTTTGTAAGATGACATTCTATTGACCATAAAACCGGTTGTGAAAATATAAATACAATAGTGGTATTGTAGCAGGAAGCGAGTGAAGATTATCAAAAAACGCTGGACAAAACATTAAAGATATGATGGAATACCTTCAGTAAAAACTGAGACAAGCCCATACAATTGTAATATGATTCTATTTTTATTATATATTACTATGATTACAGATTATTTATAAAAAAGAACTGCTTGAAAATGTGTATCCGAAAGGGAGATGTACCAGATCATGCGTGGCCGGATTTTAACGTATACAGTCTTTATAGGTAGTATAGGTAGTTAGGAACGTAAGTAAACTATATTGTTTCATAATTACACGACACCACTACAAAAAATAATTCATTTAAAAGTATACACTGCGGTTACATTGCCAAATGAGCTGTAAATTAAAATGTTTTAATTGACTGAGGAGCCGAGCGTAGCGAGGCGACGAACGTCTCCTTTTCACTGGTACGACGATTTGGCAGATTGATGTGTGTGTATTGGTTGGTTGGTTGGTCAGTGTCGGTCTAGAGGTCGCATTTGTCATCCGATTTCGATGAAACTTGGCATGTACGTTCCTTGATTTATTTGCCAAAAATTGTCGAGGCATTTTTTTGATTATGAGGAAAATGAGGGGGGGAAAGGGGGGAGTTTGCTGTCGCGTTATTTATGTTCTCCGAAGTCTACGGTTCACAAAACCACTAGTTTAAACAGTTCACTAAAATGTCATAGATTTCTATTCCATGTTACGCTTTAAATACTAAATAGTTATTGAGCCGGACTTGCAGAACCCAGAAGATCATATTTATACAAGTGTCTGTTAGCTTTGTTCCCAAAAGATTTATTTTACAGGAAACGAATCGTTCATTCCACAGCACGGCTAAGAGTTTGAACTCTTAGGGTAAGAGAGCTCATCTCATTGTAACTGAGTAAAGAATTGCGCTTTGTGGTCAAATGAGCCCACAGAAACTTAGCCCGCGGGCTGAGTTGACCATTTCTTTTTTTTTCGTGGATGACTCGACCCACACTAATCGGACAACTCGTCCCACGGGTCCAGTCGACTACTATTTTACCGGTAAGGGTCAACTCAGTCCGTGGGCTCAATCGCATATTGAATTGAACCCGGAACTGCTGATGAAAATCATTAAAATGATGCCATTAGTACTTACTACGTATGCGCATTTATATCCCAGATAGATATAAAACTGCAGTTGGACGAGGCGTGCGCAAACCAAAAAACCTTTTCGCTATTCCAAAGGATATTCGGACCTGTCAGGCCTCAAATGCACCCACGCACCGAGCAAAAATACTATTACCTGTATGAATTTCTAGCCTCCATCCAAACTGTCGATATATGCACAGACAACTTGATTCTTTAAAACGTAAAATCAATTTTCACCTGAACAACTACTACTGTAGATCATAATTTATAATGCGTAATAATAATTTAATTACTTAAATGTACTTATTTTAAACCGCATATAAGCGTGTTGTGTGTTTAAATGAGTTGTTCCATCATATGGTTTGTTGCAAACTTTAATAGCTATTTACCACTATAAATTGTGATAATTTATTTATTCCCTATATATATAAATTATCCATATATAAGTCCCTTATAAGTGTGTTGGTTGGTAGCTGTTAGCTTGTGTGTAGAGTAATAAATTAATAAACAAAGTCGTTTCTTATTTGAGTTATTACAATGCAATACAAATACTCATTATTGAACACCTCAAAAACAAAACCAGTACAGGAAAAAAATATAAAATTAAATATTGTAGAGATATATTAGAGAGTTATTATTATAGAGATGCGTTAAACGATTAATGAAAGATTATTTTTGTCTCCTTTCTATTCAAGTTTGAAAGCATATCCTTTTGTATGACTATAAGTCATTTGACTGTAAGTAATTAATAATCTCAAAGCATTCTTGCACTGGGCAGCTAAGACAATAGCCAGGTGAAGTGGGCTCGAACAAAGGCCTTTAGTTCTACACGGAGCAGAGCGCAAAAAATGTTTTTCGAAGAGATAACAAATTCAGGAAGAAGAGCACGTGTCCGTAATGATCGCTTATTCTGCTCTTGCTCCTAACAAAACAAAATCAGGTCTCCATCCTAAATAAACTATGAGACATTGCATACGCGTAATAGCTTGTAATTACCCATATATTAAAACACTTACTGGACGACCTGTATCAATTTTTTTTTTGTACCTGTATAAGCTACGTGCATGCAAAGTTTTATGCCTTCTTGTGAATGCGAACAGATAGTATGATGAGTAAGACTTGGACTATGAGCATTACCGCTCTTGCCCTTAACAAATAAATTCACAAAATCTGGTCCCATCCGAAAGGAAGCATGAAACTTTACATGCACGTAGCTTATACCTATACGAAAAAAAATAGAAGTGGAAACAGGTCGTCAATTAGTGGTCGTCCAATTCCGTAGTCAACTTGAAGGGAAGGTCATGCTGGCATCCAAAAAGCTCGGTGTGCTCAATAGAGCGAGAAGGTATCCCACTTCGGGGCAGAGACTGCTTCTATACAGGTCGCGGGTCAGGCCCCATAAAGAGTATTGCTGTTTCCTTTGGGTAGGACAATAAGCACTTGGATAACAGCGGGGCACTTTGACTCGGTACAAAAGCACTCTGTAGGTATCATCCACGATCCCAAACTCACGAGCGATATTGAAGCTTTGAATCTAAGGAGAGACTTTGCCTCCTTATGCATGTTCTATGGCTTGTTTAAGGGGAATTTCCTATCTCAAACGCTACAGCTGTGGAGTAGCGCTGCATGACATGCCTTGAGGTAAGACGTCTGACTTTCAATCCGGAGGTCTCTAGTGCAAACTCCGGCTCGTACCAAGGAGTTTTACTGAACTTATGTACAGAATATCATTTGATATTTTACAAGTCGATTTTTTCGGTGAAGGAAAACATCGTAAGAAAACCGGATCTAATCCCAAAAAGGCCTAGTTTCCCTTCTGGGTTGGAAGGTCAGATGGCAGTCGCTTTCGTTAAAACTAGTGTCCACGTCAATTCATGCGAAACGCTAGAAGGAAGAAGAAGAAGGTATTGCCAAGGGGCTACAGTACGAGGTTCTTCAAAAAACCGGCTAAATTCGAGTCGATAAGCTCTGGAGTTACTGGTGTCCATAGGCTACGGTGCTTACCACTGCATACCTGTAGGTCGAGGTATAAAAAATGATAATAATATGATTTTAATTATTGTTATTCCAATGAGAAATTATTTGTCTTTTTACACAAGATGAACATATTGTGGCGAAATTCGGTGTCATAACGACGGATAGCTACATAAAGCCTAGCAGCTCAGTAAACAGACGTCCCAGATTACGTGTATCGAGCGAGTTGGCCGACCTCGGCCAATAACATGCCAGAACGCAACTTTTTTCGGCATCATGCCAATGTCGAATGGCATTTCTTGCAGAAAAAGGGAGTAGGTTAAGGCTGAATTATACCTAAGAACATTATCAAATTATCTACTTTCGTTTATAGCAAACTTCACTAATTGTAACATTGCTCTCGCGTGGGAAATGTAGGAGAATATAGTGGAGCATAATGATTATTCATTATATCTATACTTACTGCACTTTTCAAAGTAAAAATATGGAATTGCCTTTTATATCTTTCTACATAATACCTACTATGGGTACGTAGGTAATTTTTAAAACATAATTTTGACGATTCTGCTGCCCCGTAAATTGCATGCGCTTGGAAAGTTGCTGCTAACGTGATGGGACTCTACAAATTTTCATTGCTGATTGACTACATCACGAACCTATTATAACGTGCGAGATTTATTCTGCAATTTTTAAAAAAACGCGTTTTTTTTTACATTTGGTGGAAATACAATTTTGAATATTGTGGATTCCCTTTATATTATGTCTCAGTGGTCAGAACGCTACCGTTCTTATACAATTGAAGCATTTGTAAGTCTAACGATTCGTTTGTACTGAACACCGTTTATTTGTCGTGTAACCGGTGTAAGTGATGATCCGAGTATTAATTTGATTCAGTCATAGGTGCAAAGTTTTCCTCGGAAGACCAGCGTTAAGGTATCCTCAGGATACCTTAACACAAAGCTGAGAGGAAACCTTTTCAGTGACGCTATATTTAAAATGTTTCATGTAATTAATGTATGGTTTCAGCGTCCTGAATAAATCTTTTCTTTCTTTCTTTCTTTCTTTCAAAGTTATCAAGAAACTTCTCGGCACAAAATATCCCAAGATCAGGCTCCAGCCGGTGCACACGAACGCGGGTATTAATTAATATGCCTTGTTTATTTTTTAAACCAGAAGCCAAGCAGTTTATGTGAATTGTGAAAACTATAGAGAAATTATATTGGATTACATTTAGCCTAATTTGCTAGCACATCCGTCTTATTCATCACACACCTGATTTGAGTAGGATTGCACGACACCGGGGACACGGCAAAAGTTTCGCTGAATGTGCTTCGAGAAAATTTTCCTCGGAAGTTGATAAGTCGATTTGCAAACATCCCGTGGCCGCTGGGATCACTCGATTTGACCCCTAATTTTTTCTGTGCTATATTTCAAAAGCAGAGTTTAAAATAACAACCCACGGTTTAAAATCAGCAAAACTTTGGAGTACCTATACGTTGCGGCATGGGATACAAAACGCAAGGCTCCATTTCGAGGACTGTGACCGTGTAGTGGGACTACATTTACACTTTATTTTGAGATAGCAATAAAATCCGCATTTGTGCTCTTCTTTTATTAAATAATAATAAAAACTCTAACTTAACCCGTTATTTTTTATTTTCATGTTAAAATCATAATGCTGCCACCGAACATCCGGTATAACCTGCGAGGTGAATTCATCCTTACTAGTCTTACCATGCAACAAACGTCATCGGTCAATCTAGACATTGTAATGTCATTTATATTTCTAACCTGAAATATATAACATCACTTTAAGTGGTAATCCCAGAGAAATGTGCGGTAATTAATGCACATGCGTTTGTGTTATCAGTCAAGTAGAATAGAATAGAAAAGAAAAAGCATTATTTAACATCACAGACAGTACAGTACCATACAATAAATGTTAAATTCCAAAAACAAATTGAACTAAAATACTAATAAAACAAACAGTATCATTAATGTGATGCTAAAAAGGGGCTCGACTCAGCATAAAGCTGTAGTAGATGTACCTGTTTACTGCAGCGCTGGTTTTCAGTCGGACTCTGATGTATTGTTAAGGAGTAGAATATTTGGTATATTCAATATGTAACAATAATTTATGAAGAAGCAGATGTGCAAATGTAGGTATTGTGTATAAGATTGTGTTTAAAATACAGGAATGATTGATTAAGTAATAAGTATACTGCATTAACGTAATAATAGAAGAATCTGGGGTATTGGTGTTGGTAAGTAAAGGATGAATTCAGTATAACACATTAAGTACCTAATACTTTAACACTTGATATTTTCTACCTGTTGCCCGCAAGCCTATACGAGTAGCTGCGCGTGATTGATGATGGATCTGCTAACTGAATTACGCGCCTTGTAATACAGCTAATGAAAGGTGATGCTAGTAACATCATTGTGAGTGCTGTTGATGATGATAATGATGATACATTTAAGACTTATAATGATATAATTATAAGACGTAAATACAATAAAAACAATCTCTACTTCTCTGACAACTCTAAGGTCTCCGAGTCTTCCATGGCACTAAAGATCAAACGATGTTACATTTTGAAGCAACAAATTAAATATAGTTAATCCAATCAATATGTGCATATTAAAGTTAAGTGTTTATTTAACTAAAACACAGTACCTCTTCTCGGTAGTCTCGGTACCCACCTGGAGTTCGATTTTTGAATCTCACCGGTGCCTTTTTTTGTATGCAGCCGATGACTATTTAGTACGAAATAAGTCACCCGGTGAGATTCAAAAATCGAACTCCTGATCCAAAGATGTCTAAAATGCTTAATTAGTCTGCTGATTTTTGCGAGGGAGGGGAACGTCAAATGTATGCGAAACATCAAAATAGCCACGTCAGAGAAACGTCAGTCCATATAATGAGTCTGACCACTGTCATATATTTTCGGCAGAGCGGACCGCCAATTTTTTTTGGAAATAAATAAGGACGAATAACTATTATTTAAAAAAGGCTTGTAAGATGTTTATGTTATGAAGCATGGGGTTGGGGTAAGAGTTTAGTAAAATAGCTTCAGTTGTATTGTTAAAAGAGTATGTAAATCTGAATGAATGTCTTCTTGAAGAGCTTGACTCCAGTCCACTTATTCCTACGAGGCGCCTCTCTCTATTTGATTGATTTTCATTTGATACCCCATATGTGTATGTATGTGCAATACACAGTTTGGGTGCAATTTTCTTTGTTCATAAAGAGGGAAATAATTTTGATGACGTTTTTACTCGAAAATTCTCTCCTTCAAAACTTTTTCCTGGTAGTTTTGGGGACCCACTACCACTGTGTCTAACATATATACAACATACTAAAAGTCAGTGCTAGTAATTTGATCTGAACTAGGTTTGATTTTCTTTTATATACAAACCATTCACACAGATATCGAGAAAATACGTGCAACTTTGAATAGTTGTATCTCGAAAACCATGAAGTCTGTAAATTTTATTCGCTTCATTATGTTGCAACTACAGGGTGCTTTTGGGGTCGTGAAGCAAGAGATTAAATACGCGTGAGACTTACAAAAATAGATATTCCACAAAACTGGTCTCCTTAACACATTCGATCAAAAGTGGTTTTACAATAAGATTACCGTCACATACTTAATGCCCGTGTTTATTGAAATGACCGGTTTTCACTGTGTCGAAACCTTTCGGATAAATCCGAAATCGAATGTAGGTAATATCGGAGCCCATAAAAAATAATGAATCGTTTGGTGTGAAGATGCATACAGATTATGTAATCCCGCCGACGTCTACTAAATTATAACGAAAGTGTAATTACACGTATGATCCATTAAGAGGACCATTACCGAGAGCGAAGAGCGCGGGCACAACCGCCGGCCGCCGACGGGACGGACGCCCGCGCCGCCGCGCCTCCGCCTGGCCGCAGTGACCGGCCCGAACGAGAACCACTCTGCTTCGTTACACTCTGTTACGCAACTCTCATAAACTTAACCACTGCGATTGTTCACAATTTATATATACTTAATGTTCAGACTAATCATACCGGTCGAGAACGAGAAAGGAATCCAGCGCGCCATAGTTGCTGCTCCATTCTGGCCAGGGCAACCTTTCACGACTACTTTCGGCAATGACGCAATTATTGTTCAAACCACCATTCCCCATTTAAGTACTTATTGAAAAAATAAACAAGATATAGATTCACATTTTTTATTATAAAAATAGTATTTTTATTTATCATACAAAACGTAACAGTAACTGTGCACTAATAACAAGTTGACGATGAGATGAGATAAGAAACGATTATATGTCTCGTCACTGCTGATCTCAACACGAACACGGATAACTATTTACAAAGCGTTCGGTAGCCACTTAACGGTGGCAGGTACAGTTCAACACTTTAGTGGATGTAATTCGGATCACCATTGCTTTTGTAAACTACGAGTATTATCACTGTACCTACTTGATGTAAATAAATAAGATGCTGAGAACTGCCTACCACTCGTATTTCACTTTTATTCTACGTTTAATGAAGGGGACCAGCCACATGACCAGGAGGACCATATTGAGAACTGGTAGCACCACCTTGGCCTCCGTGACCACCGTGACCACCGTCGGATCCATTGTCATCACCGCCGGAGGCACCGAAATCAGCGCTGATATCGGCTCCGCCATGGGCACTGCCGCCGCCGATACCGGCATCTCCGCTAGAGATTGAGATGCCGCCCAAGTCACCACCGCTGACTGAGCCACCAATAGCACTGCCGCCGATAGCACCACCACCGATAGCACCAGATTCCTTCTGTGTTTGGTACTTGATGAAATAAACTTCGGGTTTGGAAGGCTGGGTCGGGGCCGGAGTGGGGATGACGATGTCAGGCTGCTCTTCGGGCTTCTTAACCAACACGTAGACCAGGGTCTTCTCTTCGTTCTGAGGCTGCACAGGAATAATGGGAGCGGTGGGGGTGGGGGGAGTCGGAGCCTTGATGAAGATGATTTTGTAGTGTTTCTGAGGAGGAGCCACGCCAGAAATTCTGGGAGCATGGTGCTCGACAGGTTCTGGGGGAGGAACATGGACGTAGATGTGCTTTTGAACCAAAGGAGCACCGGAGTAACCGCCGGCGTAGCCACCACCGAAGCCAGAGTCCCCGCCGAATGAACCGCCGCCGATGCTGCCACCACCAAGGGAGTGTCCTCCCGATGAGTGGCCTCCGCCGAACGATAGACCACTGGAGTGGCCGCCGCCGAACGAGAGACCTCCAGAATGGCCACCTAGAGAAATTCCGCTAGAATGTCCTCCCAGAGAGATCCCTCCGCTAGAATGTCCTCCAAAGGAAGGAGCTCCGTAACTGCCGGACGGCACGCGGGCGGGAGAAGAATAGCTGTAGCCTACCGGGGGCTCGGGCCGGCCATAGGCCAGCGCCACGCAGGCGAGTACCTGTAACAAGACATAAGATCGTAAACATTCTGAACACTTTGCCAAGTTGCGTAATCTAGGTCACATTTTTCACAAGTTGCATAATAAAGGTAAAAGTAGTAAATAACGTTTTTTGACATTGTATCAGATAAAGTCGAGGCAATCGGGAGCTACTTGAAAGACAGGTGGTACTTACAAAATACTTATGAATCGGCGACGTATGCCGACCGCTAAGAACCAAAACTTTAAAATCTTCGATATATACAGTAAGTACCAACATTATTGAATTTGGTCAATTATACCTAGCGTAAGTATAGTCAACCAACTAGATCATTTTAGATGAACAAGTTTACTTTGCCATAGTTCCTTGATTGTAATTAGTTGACTGTACGCACTTAAAATATTCAAATGCATTGTAACAGCAGGGCATTACACAATCGCAAAGCGTTTGGTGAATAATAAAAAAACGTTTGATAATTATAATTAATTTACGGTTACCTACTCTCGGCAAAATACTCAGGTACTTGCGTATTTTGGCAAAATTAAGAAATATATTAGCACGTAAACTGTCACTAGAAGCAAAATGTTGTTACGGATTGCGCCGGTTACCGTGTAGAGATGGCAGTGGCACCCGCCAAGAATAACGATGGTGCATTTTTTCGCGACTCGATCTAGATTCACTCAACAACCGAATTTATGACTAAAAATTTCTAAAGTATCGGATCTCCTTTTGTCATTCATAAAAGTAAACGCTCTTTGAATTATACTCGCTAAACAGTGTTTCATCGTTTTTGAAATAAAAATATGAGATTTTAAAACCAATTTTGTACCACTTAAATATCGGTTGTGGTTTGAATAGTTAGTAGCGATCATCATCAAACTATATCAGAGCAGCCAAGGTGCTCAAAAATATCTAAACATGCACTTTATCGCCTGGGTAATATAGGCGCTGTTCAGATATTTGTTACAACCTCGACCAATCCAACGTTTTTTATTTAATAAAAGGATAATGTTAGGATTTTGATAATTTATAATATATTTACATATATAAAATAATGAACTTCATTTGGATTCACCCAGTAAAGCCGAAAATTTAATTAAAATAACTTATTAGTGTGTTAATAGTGTTAAATCGCATGTGCCAAATTATTTAATGTGCGGAAATTAAAATGTATTATTTATTATTATTTTTTAATGAACTTACCACAAAAACGCGCATATTGTACTTGGTGAAGTGGTGGGCTTTAAGGTAGACCCTAAGCTGTGACTATCGAAATGGAACACTGCACTTGTGGAGATGTTCCCGTTGCGGTGATCTCGAGTTAACTGATGACATTCGGCATGCCGACCCGCTCTTAAATACCAAGGTGCTCATCTCGTCAGAATACTCCATCCCTCCGAACATTTCACTCTGTAACGTGCAACTATCGTCATTATTTAACAAGTATACGGTCCTTTCTTTTCGACGAGGTCTACGGCTTGCGCGGTGCGCATTCCGTATATACGCCGCCTTAGAGACACACGCTCGCTCACACGCATACTGCTGACAGCTGACAGCATACAGGACTCGTCGGGTGTAAAGTTTTAAACTGTTCGAGTCGTTATATCGTTTGCACGAGGGCGACAAATATTACAAGTAATTTAGCGCACCCGTGTTCGTCGGGTCGCGTGCTCAGGTGCTCTTACACCAACCCCTCCATTGAAACGCGTCGCAAATCAAACAATTTTAAAGGACTGAGAAATGCTCGTTTAATGGACTATGAATGCGACGTTCAAATCGAATCAGCTTCGTAATAAATTTAACGCAATATCTGATATTCGACATGAATAATAAGACTTTGATTTATTTGTAGCTTTTATACATTCACGTGTTGCATGGTAGTTCAAGTTAAAATATTCGAGAATTGAAACATAAAACTATTCCTCACGTCGACACATTAATACAAACATCTTTTATACATCCATGCTGACAATTCATAAGTACAAATAAGTATAAATATAAGTATAGCTTAAGTTAATAACCTAAATTCATATATTATGATGAAACCAGCAGGCTTGAGAAAATTGACCGGCTGTTGATACAGACGGCGGTTACTAGAGCTAGAAGCTATCGATAAACGATAAATTCTGGGTCCTAAATATTAAAGGATGTAGGTATATATTTAACGGCTCGATCTCTACTTAGCCAGACACTTTCAATAGCTTAAGGTGGAAAATTTAAACGACGTCTCAGTTGTGTGCCAGTAACTATTATTGTACAAAACTTATTGTTAATGTTAACGTGTAAAGTGACTTTATTTTGAGAGACCCGAAACATCGTGATGATTATCTTTACTGGGGTAAGAGATATACCTAATATTGACATTATTTCTATACCAATTGTACACTTTTGTTTCAGGCAATTGCGCAGGACGTTTGTTCCTTAGGGTCAAAGTAAGCTTATTAAGCCACCAGCAAAATGTAACAGAGAAGGGATGTATGCGAGACATATTATTTTCAATGCATCTCATGCGCATCAATTGCTGCAAGGGGTAGGCAATGATATTAATATGAACAAAATATCATATTTTTAATTAATTGTACGTCGCGAGCTACGCTCGGTTCTACTAAAGCTTTCCTCGTTTGCGACGACTGCTATAGTATGCTTGTACTTACTATTCATTGCCGTACGATAGTTATCCGCCAACAAACTGTTATGCAGTTTGGCGAAAATTTATTTTATAAATATATTGTGTAATGACAGTTTGATAAATTAAAAAAAAACCTTTTATAATGTCGTTAGAATAGCTACGTTCAGCCTTAGACAGAGCCGGTCTTAGGGGGTGGCGAACTGGGCAGTCGCCCGGTGCCTCGCACAAACACTGCAAAGGCCTCGCAGAGCAGATTTTTACAAGGGCTGCCCGGGGCCTTGCGAAGGTTATGGCCGCCCATGGCCTGAGATGAATTAATTACCATTAAAGAAATGAAACAACAATAGTCAAGGTAATATAAATTTGTTCTTATGGTTAATCGAATTACATAGTAAAACATAATAATAAATAAGGTTGATGCCGCCATCATTGATTCGGCGATCATTGTGCCGATATTTGTTTCTGCGAACGGTCTCATAGCGAAGAGTCTCGACCACCACCTTGAGAAACTTTCGCTACGGGGTGGTTGGATCAAGGGTCAGATTCAGAAGGCGGTAATCCTCAAGGCGCGCATAGTCCGAAGGTTCCTCTCTCTGCCCTAACCACCGGCAACCTGGGCCTTGCTCCGTTGCCGGCGGCACCCTAGGTTAGGTTTTTTTATAATGTGTTTGTGTTTTGTATGCTGTATTTTATTTTACTTTTATATTCTTATTGTAAAAAGACCTAACCTGAGAAAAAAGATAAATAAAGAAATAAGGTTATAATAGTGAGTCCATTTTGACCTATTGAGATAGGCTCGATAGAAAACTTCCTGGTACTTGTGGTTAAAGTTGGCAATTATTCATTAATTAAAGAGGTCAAAATAAAGTTTTCATCTTCGCTACTGTTCCCACAGAACTCGCTCGTCTCGAACTCAGGACCCTTCAATTGAAGCATAGGTTACATTTACTACCTTCATTTGTAACTATAATAACATCCACAACTTAGAACATGATGTTTACCTATCTATTCGCCTAATAAGCTAGGAATTATTAGTAATAAAACTAATAAAGGCTAACGAATTTGCATATTTTTATGCGAGGAAATAAATAAACGCCATAACATTTATCGTACCATTTCTACATGTTATTATCGCGATAATACTGCCATTTTGGCTTTGTATAAATTTTTGAGAAGTGAGAGGAACATAGTTCCGTATCAATTATAGTACTGAGCGGCCGGGCTCTTCTTGGGCATATGGACACAATTGTCAGATATGCCGGTAGGTATTTAGGCAAATTTTTTTTTATAAAAAATATCGCAAAAGTTAAGTATAAAGTTATATTAGCATTCTCATACAGCCCTCTCTTTTCATTGCTCATAAAATGAATTACAGTACTATGTTATGTTTACGTTGTACTACTCTGACTATTCGATTAAGACCGTTCCTTTGGTAGTCGTCGTATCAATAGGTACACGACTGTTTTTACCCGACTTCCGAGTTTTATATAGAAACTTAGACGAGTTTTTTTTTATTTTTTTTTTAAAGAATAGGTATGTATATTTCTTTGGCAAGTCCTGCAGCCTACACCGCTAATGGATTACGGCGTGTGAGCTGTCACTGGTGTCTTCTTCATTGTGGGAGGGACATAGGGTGTATTAAAATAAATAAATAAGTTATAACATTGGTGTCAACAACTCAATCGCTTGCGAAGTTTTTGGAGTTTTCAATATTTAATTTGACTTGTGTAGCTGTTGTAGTTTAATTTAATTCATGCAAGCTGCATTTTTACTTAAAAGGTATAGATAAGTACTTATTTTGTGAACAATTTAAGTACAAATGAAATCCGAGAAAAGGATTTAGTATCTACCTAACCACAAGCACCTAAATATACTCACCAAACCACTGTAAGAAGTTTGTTTCGTATTTACTCGTTTCAAAAGTTTGAGGTTTTCTACCTTGTATAATGTGTTGGTGAGGCGAACGGATTAGAGTGACCCATCTGTGCTCCGATACTTCATAATTAATCGAAAAGTTTTTAATGTATAGTATATTAATATATCGTCTGAATGAAGTGACGATTTTTCCCTTACCTATTCAATTTAATTTTTGGTGGATCGTATGACGATATATTGAGTATAGTAACCTATGTGAGATTACTTACTCCAAATACAATAATTCTTTGTCCTTTTGTTTGTATTTTAATACAAATTTATAATTCTTAAAAAAATTGCAACCTTCGTATTACATGTTTATTTGTTATTGTTTAATATTGGTTTTTATATCGTAACGTGTACTTTTGCCATGTAGATATTTCATAATTTGTAGTAAAAAGGTTAGTGGTGCTTGCCTACTTATAAAGACTTACCCGCTTAAACGTATTTCAAACCTCATTTAAGTAAATCATCTTTTGTCCTTATCTGTCACTTGTGTTTGTTAGAAACAGACAAAACATATTTTAACTAAATGAGGTTTGAAGCACGTTTATGAATAAGCGGGGTAGTAAAATACCAACCTCTGCCCTAAAAACGTTGTACCTACAGAATGTAAACAATTTCCGTAATACTAGTAATAACGAAACTACCCGTTATTTAGTAGCACAGACAAGCAGATTATTAACTTGAACAAATTCACTTCATGCTTTAATCACTTGAAGCATGGGTTTATAAAATTATAACCAAAAATCAACCGACATATTTTTACGAATCAACCTTCTAACAAAACAAGCGGTCCCCAATTAGGTTCTTATAGAAAAAGAATTAATAATTAGCAGTGGCGGTGGGTCAAAATGTTTCTTAGGCAAGCCGGAACTTAATTTTGCTTCAAGTTTCTTCATGAGCTGCTCAGGTGCCTGAAATTAGGCAAGCCGACGGGCATCGTTTTCTGTGGTCGCGCCGCCACTGATAATTAGTCAAACGACTTCAAAACTATTTCTAAAATAACTACTTCAAACTCTGCTCCCAGGAAACTAGATTCCATTCCCACCGGAGCTTGCCCTTCGGTCTTGCTAATGTACCTACTTACGTAACTGTTCTTATGACTTGAAGCTTGTCGCCTTTTAGGCTTGGCTTTCAACCCTACTTAAAAACAGCAGCCGTAGAAATGAATGCCTACATAATGTGTTTATACATAGGTATACATACGCACTCACTACTGACTCTACAATGTGGTGAGGTCTTGATTTAGCCCAATTAATTACTACTTTTATGGTTGACCTGATACACTTGAAACAATAGTACATTACACAACTAGGGTGGTAAAACAAAGGCTTTCTTCATTACCTCCCGTGTTGTGTATATCATTTTATGTCTACACTTGGCCAGAAAGCGTCATTCTCCGTACGCGCAGCGTGCGGAAAAAGCCACTTTATGGCCAGGTGTGGCATAAATAAATTTTTCACTTCTCATGCTCGTAAAGTTCGACTTTAAGTGGTGCGTAGACGACATAAAATCGCTCTTTTTGCTCTAGTGCATAAAGTAAAATTTTCTTCTAAAACTAAGACAATGAGGCTCAACAGCCAAGCACAGTCAAAATATATTGCACAATTTAATTGCAGTAAAATTGCGTAGACTACTGAAACTCGTTGTTTTATTTAATTCTTGCTATTATTATTTGAATTCCGTGTTTTCTATAATAAAATTAATGAAATTAGATAAAATAGGAGTTGATTAATGTTACAAAATGCCCTGAAATTTTTTATAACGTGGCAGAAAACAAGTATCTAAGCATAAATTCCTCAAAGCAAGGATTAACTAGAGCCCGCACACGTGTACCCCCGTAAGGGATAGATATATAGATGCCCATAATCACTTCTACAGCATAAAACAGAACAATTTACCAATGTTTTCCTTAGCCGACACAACTTTCTAGGAAAACTAACAGCTTTTCTAGTAGCAATCACAGAAATTCTTGAAGAAATCGCGCATTATATCTGTTTGTTACCCTCCACTGCTAGAAGTAACGCGTGGAGGGTAATAGAAACTATGACAAGGACAATACAATACAATACAAGGACCAACGAAAATAGCACCTCTCTGCCGTATCTATCGAAAGTGTAATAAGACCATCCCGTTCTATCTTGGTATTATTAGTTCCGTGTCAGATCTATGGGTGGTATATCTATGATAAATTCACATGATGAAAATTAAAAAAAAGACATTAAAAAATTAATTGGTGGGAGTTGGTTACTTTTCATGTTCTTTTACTTTACAGCCATTTTATTGTTTAAATTGAAGTGAAAATATTATTTCCCAGAATTATTGAACGATTGAACATAAATAATGACGTCGAGTGACGTTGAAATTGCACTGTCGCATAATACGTTAATCGAACAGAGTGAGCAAAAAGTAGTAGAACAATTAATATGGCCGCCGAAATCAATATTCTTTTAAATGTGTAAGGTAATCATCTATTTGCTCTCAACTTAAATTTTCCTCACAATCGAAGTAAAAAGTAAAAATGGATCGCTTTATGCCCTTGTTGTACAATCTACTATTAATGATCATGTCATTATAATTTTCATGTGATGATAATACAATTAGATGTGTAGTTAATAAATTCAAGTGAAACATTTCTTTAAAGTTAAGCTCTACGAAAATGAAAACCAAAGCAAGGCACACTTTGTAATCAATGATATTGTATTACGGCAATAATTATTTTTTACGTAGCATTAAAAATGTAGCGAGTACTAGTACATTAGCATAGGTGTTATTTCATAAACGTGTTTTTATCGCTGAAATAAATATAAACGCGTTGCACCCCAGACACTGAATGCAATCACGGAAATGTAAATTAAGACTGCACGACGCCGGTTGCGCTGTGTGCTTTACTTACCTACATTAAGTAGACCGCCCCAGGCATCAGTTAATTTCTTTAAATTATGCGAGTATTTCCTCCGTGAAAAAGGAGCTGTCCTCTACAACTGAGACAATTTCGGAAGTTTTTACTTATTTTGACAGTACTATTTTCTAATTAAAAAATTTTGCTAGTCTGTAACTCTGACCTCCATCAATTAATTGAAGCTGCCAGATGTTCGGAGCTACCTTTAAAATATTTAATAAATTCACTTTATTAATTAAAAAACTACTGAATAAGTAGGGTAGTAGGTACAGTTTAATTAATTAACAAGTGTCATTTCTTCTGCAAGTTTGTAAAGTAGGTAGAGGGTCATGGAATATTTTTCTAAGTGCCACTAATTAAAACATATGTGGTTAACAATATCTGAGTCCTTTATTTTTGCGTTATCCGGTTCGGGTTTAAATTTAAATTGAAGGTGACTGAAACGCGGCTACGTTTCGGTCATTAGTCTTATCAGATTAAGTCATTACTTGTTCTTCAGTGCTAAATGAAACTGTTCGTGTCAAAATGTTCGCTGCTTTTCTTTATAGCCGCACTGGAGTGAGGACCTTATGGTAATCAGAAGTGATTTAGATACGAAACTGAATTAATAAGATAATTTTCCCTCGCGAGCTTCTCGTTATCGCTTGGAGGTCGTCGTTACCCAATCAAGATGTATTCGGTTTAGAAGCGGCGAACCTTGGTGTGACCTTTCCTAAACATTCACCCACTACTCACGCTTAATGAATACACCTAAAAATAAAAAGAATACTTCCTCGATTACTAAAACTGTTTTAAACTTAGCTATCCACGTATCATCTCTACGGTCGGTAGGCGTGAGAGAGACAAAGGTCTCGACTGCAAGCAATACGAATATGCTTGACGGTCATTGAGGCATAGAATAGGGGATAGGGATTTTGATCCACATCAACTAGCTACGTACCAGAACGCAGTTCCTATTGCCGCCACAGTTCAAATAATTCGTCACGTCATAAAATATGTACATATAAAGACTATCTACGTAGGTACTTCTTTACCGTTAGAATGTTTTGAAATATTTTAAGACAATTACATTTATTTACCAACCCATCTTAGGAACGGGATACTGACGAAAGTTTATATTTTTATCCGATTTTACGATTCAGGCAACGGTCCGGACTCGTTAATATTAATCTACATCAATCATTCTTCTCTTCAGCGCTTAATTCTCTTCTCCCGGGGTTAAAATTAGGTGATTTTTGATACGCAGAAACATAAACTAAGTAAATACACTCGTTAGTTACGTATTTTCAAAATCTATTTATGTATAATCGAAAAACGTTTTGTCTAACCTTCATTAAATATAAACTCTGTTTCGTCGAATATCTAATAATCATGTCGTCGATTTTCATTGTATTATTGTTTAATCGGTTTGTCTAATACCATTTTAATGGGTCTAATGTTTAATTGGCATACTATACTACCATATCAAAACTAAATGCTGCTAGAATAATAGGTTACGTTAGGTTAGAACTGTGACCATAACATTAATAGCTGCCAAGAAAGTACGTTAGGTTATAACTGCAGATTTAACAAAAAACAAGCGCCTGCCAAGAAATTAGGTTAGGTTATAACTGCGACCTCAAGAGAAACGAATAGTTACTAGTTACAAATAGTTAAAACTTATGCAATTTAAGCGTTGGAGAAAAATATATTTATACAAATTGAATATTCGACGACATAAAATAACATTATACCAATTAAAATAAAATTAGGTGAAACAATAAATTGACTAAACAATATTAACTTATACCTTATATATAAAATGTATAGAATAACGAAGTGGAAATCGACTAAACGAAAATCAAGTGAAATTTGGAAAAAAGAAATGAAGGATAAGTCATTAAATAAATCTTTTCAATCTAGAAGTATTTTTGTAGGTATCCATTACCAATTAGAGCATTAGGTCATGCATGTAAGTTAGATGTACAGGACTGCATAGAGTTCATTAAATAGTAAAGCGTTCTTGCAGTAATGACCTAATAGAATAGAAGAATAGTCAAGCCATTCATCATTATAAATTACTGTGATATAACACGACAATTCTAAAGTAAATACCTACCTATATAAGTGTCGTTACTCTGTAGCATGGCTCTGAGTTTTGTTCAGTTTTCAGCATTTTCTAAATGTTCTCGGCTCATTTGATGCACACAAGTAAATATGTGAGTATAAATATTGATGAATGATGATCATCACTATTGTGTGCATATGATGTATATGATTATAGTGAATTAGAGCTAGTAATAATAAAACAAAGAGGTTACGAAATTGGATCATTGATTCTTATAATTGAATATTTCACCATGGTACAGCCATTGGTAAATACTTATTTAATACACGTTGCCAACTTCCTAAAGAAGAAAGAGTGAATGAAAAGTGACAGTTGCAATGAAATGCACGTGACGAGGCACTCGAGCCTCGCGTGTAACTTATCTGCACTTAACGCGTTACACCACCAACTTCTTAATTATATCACTGAAGGCCGATTGAGGAGGCTAGCTAACAATCGAATTACTAAAACTAAAGCTGATTGCAATTTACTCAATTGCAGTAAATTATTGTACAGTAACATTCACTTCCTTCTTAGTATTATTTATGGTTATTTCGGTTACTACATATCAGTTATTATTATTAACCTAAATGGTGCCTAAATGTTAAGGGTAAGGCATACTAAGCCACTTTTACTATGGAACCAACTATGAAATCCCAAAAAACTTTTGTTTGTTTCATAATATATTTCGGACGATCAGACGTTTTCCATGGGGAGGACAACATTGTTTTGGGATTTCGGAGTTGCAAAAGTTGTTTAGTATGGGCTACCAAATCACGTCGCACAATATGGCTAGTTATTGAAAAAAAACAGCCTGTAGTGTAATTTTTTTAACGTTCGAATGTTGGAAAGTAAGAGTAATTAACATTAAGTACAGAACAGCCTAAGTAGCTTATTTTGAATGTCTGTCAGTTTGTATAAAATTAAGAGGCCTGGCAAAGTGGCAACACCTGATGACCTTCAAATTGATTTTACTTAAACAGTTTTTTAACTATAACTACTTGTTATGGGAAATATTAAAAAATATATATTAGTATTCATTATATTTGGAAGAACTTTGTTAATTCCAAAACATGATTACTTAGGCCAAATCAGCTTTATAGAAAATATAGTCTGGCTGGCCAATAAGTGCAGCAACAGTGGAAGTAATAAGCTATACTCATCTCTTTTATTGTAGCGAGGGTACTAGCATAAGAAAGAGATAGTATGATTCTCTCAGTCTATGCTTGAAGTAAGACAAACCTTGGCCAAACTAATAATTCCAATGTTACATCTCACAATAAGCATTAAACAGTTGTATGTCTTTAGTTTCTAAATTTATACGTCTATCAAAATTCCACCATACTAAAACTTCATTATTTTATATTGCCTTGTTTTTTATTCTTCAGTTTGCAAAATTTGCAATGAGCATACTAATTAAATATAACACAGTGTTTATCTTTCAGCCGCGCTGAAAAAGATAGGGACGGACTACAATTGACGTTAGTTATACGATATATTATAAGTAGGTGTCTTAGGTAAGTCCACTATTCGTCGTACAATACTCGCCTCGCATCATTACTTGAACATACAATTATCATTAACTTATCTTGGACTCGAAAGGTACCATGCAAAAGAGGCTGACCTTTATTCTAATTATGGTCTACGTTGGTAGATTGTGTACAATAATACCTAATATTTGTTCAAGTCCATTAATTGTGTAATACTATCTATTAGTCAGTTAATACCAGTAAATTAGGAGCTTAGATCATATTCTGCCAATCAAATTCGCAGCAACAATAGCAACGCAAATTAATTCATGCACGGAATATTATTGACCTTTCACGTATTTCACGCTTGGTGTTCGTTTACTTACATAGTAAATTCCTATTTTATTGTATTGTAGCTATTTCCTACTATTCACAAGCTATATCGGAGTTTACGCGTTTCATTCAAAGTACCTTTTCTAGAATTAAATCCCTGAGCCATCGGGATTTTGCCGTCCGCTCGCCTGAATATATACATATGACATCTGCGCTTTTGCGACGTTGAATTACGTCCACAGAATATCATTTAAAATCATGCCCGCAATGTTCAGTGGTTTCATTCATTACCTAACTGTTTAGTCTATTACTAGTGACCTCATTATTTGCAAATAATATAGAAAAATTATAGAATAATATTAACTGCAGACCTGGGCTAACTCGGGGCAAGTTCTAGGAATTGGATAACGATAAAAATATGTCGATATATATTAAATACATGTGCTCGTCGAAATTGTTCGATTACTAACTATAACAAAAGTTCGATATTAACGATATCGTGTCTGATATCGATCCTCTTAAAATAGTAATATTATGGGTGTCATTTCAATCAAAATAAGCCAATTTTCTGTTAGTGCCATTCATATGCTAGAGTAAGAATAATATATGAGGTAATAGTCCGCTACGATTCTTACGAAGAAAATAAATAATATTTATTGATGTTGACAGTGATGATAATGATGGTATCCTGTTATCCCTCATCAGGGACAGAGCTCTCCGAAAGGATTTCCATTGTTCACGGTCCTGTGCGGCCTCCTCCAGCTACGTCCGTGATGTTGACAGTAACATCGATATATTTTTTTGCCGATAAAATATTTTGCTACATCACTTTAGTGGTTGGTGCCCCGAGTTAGCACACGTGTAGGTACTGATGCTCTGACCACTAAACTAAACCACTCGGCCCACACGGTCATGGCGGAATCAGTCTAAAATTTCTCAAGTAACTATACATATAGAATATTTGAAACGGCCCGACATACACTTACACCTGCCCGGCCGAGTACGTGCTTACACCTCCTATCCTAATCGCTTAGGGATTTAGGTATAGCGACCGAGTTGTTGCCTATGGATATACGATACGAGTATGTATTCAGAGTCAGTTACATAAATGTAAACTGTGTAGATAATATGAATGAAAGAAGGATGTGGGCCCCAATCCCACCATTATATGACGGCGGAAGTTCGCAAAAACTTTTCGGAGGTTCGTAAAATTCGTGACTAGAATTTAGCGTTTTAAAATTTTCGCAAACTTAGAAACTTTTCATCTGCACATCTGCTATAAGATATTCAATTCGCTCGGTCGATAAGTTTAATTAGTGGGTATATTTATATTGTTTTTATCGAATAAATAGCTTTCCACTGACTCGTTATCCATTGTTTTTGACTTTTGAGTATATATATTCTTATACGTTTAAGGTATAGTCTGTGGTTTAAGTAAATAAATGTGGTATGACCCAATAGCAGATCTATAACAACCATTGGATCAATGACCACATAGAAGATCTTTGATCTACCTATACCGGTAAGTTGCGCGAGTTCTGCCAAGCGAATGGGCAGGAACGTGCCCTAGATTCGTAAGTGTTAAGCAGACGTGATGCCGCGACGTGAAAGGAGAGTACTAAAGTAGGTGCTCACCTAATCAGGCACTCAGGAGTACACACATATAACCTATTTTCAATGCAAATACTCAGAAAAGTATAAGCTCGTGTATAAAAATAGTCATTAGGTATTATGACACATTACAAAAAAAATCTAATAGATCTTTTAAAAAATCCATGAGTTCGATTTTTGAATGTCACCGGGTGACCTATTTCGTACTAAATAGTCATCGTCTGCATACAAAAAAAGGCACCGGTGAGATTCAAAAATCGAACTCCAGGGTGGAGTCGAGTACGTACCTACGCTGTTTTAATGTGCTATACATACTTAAGCCATCGGACAAACTATAACGCACTATACCTACTTATAAAACGTCGTCAATATTTATGTAACTTTAGAATTTATTTTTCTCGACCATTTAATAGTATGCGGGGGTTCGGCCCTTCTGAAAGGCTTAAAGGGAAAAAAACACACAAATTCCCCTTTTAATAGTTTGTTTTTTATACTATGTAGTTACCAGTATCGTAACAGCCAATAAAACATTCATTCATTCATTCATTCATTCAAAACGCTTTTTCATCTTTGTTTAGGGGCACGCCCTGAAAGGAAGTACGTGTCTTCCTGCATTATTAATTTTGTATTCCCTGTTAGCATAAGATAAGTATCTTTATAAATTATGAGACGGTTATGGAGCTAACTTCACGTTTACGAACATTTACAGTTACTTAGTTTATACGTATTTTTCAGTCGTACACAAGTGTTATGTATGTAGTTATAATCAAATACATAGTTACACCGTGCACCGTGTGTAGAGTGGGCGTGCCCTGCCTTGATGATGGGATTCAGCACTAAATTACGTGAATAATAATACCTTTAATACCTCTATAGATTCACGTATGTACCCATTGACAATGCCAGTTCCTAAACATCCGAAATAAATAGTAACGAATATCTTTATGAGCTATCAACTTTGAGTACATATCAGCTAGTTTGATTATTGTACTTAGAGTTAAAAAACTTATCTAGTTTAATTATTTTGTATAGTTTACTAGCCATGCTGATAACCAAGCAACGAACAGCACATTCCTGATGTTACAGCAAACTATGTGTAACTATTACCTAATCATCAATTACTAAATAAATTTTATAATTAATAATTAGCCTTCTAATTTACGAATTAAAATTGTCTTGAAAATTTAACTTGCTTAGCAAACACAACGAAGGGAACAAATTGCCAAACGTGAACTATGCGTCTTTGAAGAGTTCCGTTTTGATCTTCGTCAGCAGTTCCACTTCATCAAATATCACTTCTTTAAATGTAAATGCTTGATTTGTTGAAGAGAATAATAACACGCCTTTAAGATTTGAGGAGTTCCCTCGATTTCTCATGGATCCCAATCATCAGAACTGCGTTTTGACAAAAACGAGACCAATTTGTATACATATACATAATATATGACGGGGAGCCAGACCTAGGCTCCCGTAAGCTGTAACATCTGCTGAAATATGGCTGAACCGAAATGGATTTGTCATAAGTCATAACCGACGATCTGCGACATATAATAATCAAAATAATCTTAAACAAATAAAGAACCGACTTTACTCAGGATCCGCTATTCTAAGAGGAAGTGGCCGAGTTGCTGTAAAAAATAGTGATTCCCTAAAGGTGTGCCTATAATAGTTGAAGAAAAGAAACAACATACAACCGAATTGGGAATCTCCTCTTTTAAAATCTTGAAGTCGGTTAATAAGCGGAAGTTTAGTCTTAATTTTTATAGATTTTTATTCTCGAGTTAAAAACCCACATTATCTTTTATCAAACGTGTTCTTGTCGTGTAATATATGTTTTTCATTTGTAATATGGAATATAACATTTATTTAATGTACAGAGGCACTACAGTACAAATATTAAACTAAATTATATTATACCAATCAAGGAGAACCCCCGTTCCGGGTCATTCCTGGTGCAACGTCTGTCCATCGCGATTCAGCGTGGCAACGCGGCGAGCGTGATGGGCACCTTTGCGCCGGGGGTGTCGCGGGGCGGGCTTTTTGACTAAGTTGATAATTTATTATTAACCCATTTTGTAACTTCCTGCTGTAAAGATGTGACATATATTTAAATAAAGATCAAGGAGAATATAATCACTACTTTATATAAAAATTACGTAATAAAATAAGATAAACAAGAAAATAAAACTAAGCTATACCTATGAGTTATAACTAAAATTAAAAATAAATGCTAATTATAAAATATTAGGCATGTTTGTATAATACAATATTTTGGTCTTGGTCAAGTATTGTATCGCGATCGCAGCTACTGATCGCTTATTCCATCCATGCGTCTATGTCCGCTTACTTCAACTCAATAACAGCTTTTAAAAGTAGCGTGGCGATTTATCTGGCAGATAATCTAAACCAAACAGAAGTCGTCATTAACCTGATGCTGCACGTCGTTCCGGACCAAAAACTGACAGCATGCGGCAATTCTACTTTCACTCTCAGTCCAAATGACCGCACTTACCCTATTGGTTAACATTACATATCTTACTCGAGTCGATCGATCAAGTAATAATGTAGGTTGTTGCGTATTAGTAACGTTTTTTAAAAAACTCTAATTGTTAGTGTTGCTAATAGTATGCTTAATTTTTTGCGAAAGTGTATATTTACAATAAAATGCACCCGAGAAAAAAATTGCAAAACTCCCATTAAATAGTCTACTACATTGTATACTAAGATCATCTACACAATTTCGTCGTATTTTCGCAGGGAAGTTCCATGTTCGCCGGATGTATGTTAATATAAATTATATTAATTTAGTAGATGTATGGAATACTTACATATGCTACAAAACTGTAAAATTTTCGACCACAAAGTGAAGCCGACAGAGAAGTCAAAGTAGGGGATAGCATCTGTACTCGTTTTGAGCGAGTGAGTACTTACACTAGTTACGTCAATTTATTGTTTGTATAATATTTAACATATATCGTTGTGTAGTTATTTAAAAAAATGGCCTAGAGCATGTCGGGCCATGCTCTGTGTAGGGTTCCATGGGTGCCAGCCTGTTACGAGCATTCAAAAAGATCATTTGTTAAGGGATACTTGGCGGCGGTTATTTTATTATGCGGCACTTACGCCCTTTCACTATGCGTTTTTAAGTGATAACTCAAAAAAGGCTCAACCGATATTATTCAATTAGTTTTCATTGAAAGTACGTATTAGATTTATCAAAAAAAAATTTAAAAGACCTCTTCTGTTTCTTTTTCACCCCCACTTCATGTGTATGGGGGGTACCCTAATAAAAAAATCCAGTTTTTATTCTACCTCTTTGTCGGCGTGGTTAATGCACATACTCATACCAAATTTCAGCTTTCGAGTGCTAACTGTCACTGAGCTAGACCGCGGACGGACGGACGGACATGGCGAAACTATAAGGGTTCCTAGTTGACTACGGAACCCTAAAAAGGTGAAAATTTTCCTCCTAATTAATGTAGTAATTAGGTATATTTATATTATCTTTATAAATTCCCCTTTGTTTACTCATGTATTTGATTGAGATTATTTTTAATAATTGCATTGAATGTGTCAGCTATATAATTTTTATTACACATTGACACATAAAATTGTAAGCATTACATTACCCGTCTATAAACATTTTATTTTATTTTGCCGCAGACGTGCAATAATACGAAATTTCTCTCTCGCATTGACCGGACTCGAGCTGCCAATATGAGTGATGTGATTCTGTTTCTTAACGTAACATGAAGTTAGTGCTCGTTTAACTAGATTTATGCATGAACACATGAAAATACAACTTTAAAACCTAATTTAATTTGTCTTGATCTTTAAAATACTTAAAAAAATATTTATCTGACAACAGTTTCTATATAAGTATATCTACTCTCGAATCCAGACGTATTGTCAAGATACCTACTAATCTAAATTAAATATTATTTTGATTTGCACAGGTACACATACCTACAGGTATAACTCGTCGTCGAGCGTAACTTTATGCTTACCCTAAGATTTAAACCTATTTAGGTATACGATAAAATTACGTAAAGTATGTACCGTTACGCCCAAGCCCAACGAATCACAATGTCAATCACATATGAACTTGATAATGAAAAACCAAAGGTGTGTATGCATATTAATCGTAACGATATCACTGACGAGCATGACCAGCACATCGGTAGGTGCCATTTTGTGGACCAGTTTAAATGTAACTCATTCAACATTAAAAATTGCTAGATTTTATCAACCAATTATACAAATATTAAATTAACAAAATAAGAGAGCTATGAAGACACATTTGGTTAACTTACAATAAAAGTTGCAGTTCAAATCTTACCTAACCTCTGCTAACCCACCATCACCAGCCTTCTATCTCTGTTAAGGTCGCAGTCTAACCTAACCCAACCGATTTGACAGACGTTTTTTTTAGTTGATATCGTAATTCTAACCTAAGTATATCGCTTTCTTGGCAATTCTAACCTAACCCACATTTATAACAACATTTATTTTCTGTTATGGTTGTAACTTTGATCTAACAGTTGTAGTTAGTATCCAATTTGGTTTCGATGGTATGCTAACTAGACATTAGACTTATTAAAAATGATCTTCGGCGATGTGATCAATAGAGTCTGGCTACTTTATCATGACCCTAAAAAACGGCGGCACATTTAAAAATCTACATATTGTAAAACCATGTTTCAGGCGAATAACTAAAGTGATACATAGACAATTAATATTTTTCCTTTCAACAAAGTTACATGAGTTACACTTAAATATCGGATATTCGAAAATAACTCTTACCTGCTGCAATAGGTACTTTAATAAAATTGTTACACACATACCAACTTTAGGCTTTCGAACTTTGATATCGTGTGGGTATTGTACACAAAGATATAATTTTATGATTTCTACAATACTCATTTGCTTGAGGCATGTAATTACATGCCTCATTATATAATTATATATTAATTAATATTAATTGCTTCAGAGAATCAAATTCAGTTCAAAAAGTACATTCTGAAATTGTTGCTCATGTTGTATATCAAGTATCAGTATAATCAAAGCGTACTTGTGTACGATATATGGTGCCTTTCTTAAATTCGTAAATTTTGTATCAAAATCACTTTCTACACGTCTTTTTTTTTCTTTATATTAATAAATAATAATAATAAGTGTCTGGCGTGATTTTTTTATTCTGTCAAGGATTTATATAAAAACAATGGAAAACGGGAATATTTTTCCCAGATGCCACATCAATTAACAGACCATTGACACATATGACATTCAAAAAATTGTTGCCATTTAAAAAGTTTTAAATAAATTTCAGGGCCACGAAGGAGTAGCCAGACACTAGCTAAAATTTAAATCGTTGACATGATTATTAGGTAGGTAGGTATAATAATATTCGACGAAACAAGATTTATTCTAAATGAAGGTTAGACAAAACGAGTTTTGAGTAAACAATCACTAATTAAAACGTGCTTCAATTATTAAACTAAGTTTTAGATAAATACTTTAATACTAAGTTATAGGTTAGACTAGACGAACCAAGGGTAGGTATACCATTATAATAGGCCTCGACATAAATATATATATGTATAATACAAATAATTATCAACATTGTCCAAATGCCTAAATCATTTAAACGCATTCAATTACATAAATTTAGCCGTGTAGCCATAAAACGTCACATTAGTTTAGATGCGGTTCGCAAAATGAGTAATTGGTGAAGATTGAACAGGGTTATGTAACAAATAGGCAGTGACACGAATCCGTGCTCGTGACAGAAGTAAGCCGAACGGCAATATCCTCCGCGCCGGGCTGACCGAAGATCAAACGCGGGATAAGCGCCCGAACAGTTCGATCAGGATCCTGCTGGTGATGGCTCCATCAAAATATATATTTAGAACAAAACCATCAATTCCATTGGTAAGTAATTTCTGGTTATATTTTAGTGGTAGATTTTTAATTAATGTGAAGTACTTATTAACGATTATTAACCAGGATTTCGATTTTTGAATCTCATCGGGTGACTTATTTCGTACTAAATAGTCATCGGCTGCATACTAAAAAAGTCACCGGTGAGATTCAAAAATCGAACTCCTGGAGTTCGATTTTTGAATCTCACCGGTGACTTTTTTTGTATGCAGCCGATGACTATTTAGTACGAAATAAGTCACCCGATGAGATTCAAAAATCGAACTCCTGATACTTATTTTTATCAGGAGATAGAACGATCGAGTTCGAAACCAGACTCTGAGGTGTGAGAACAAAAATACAAGCTTATCGACGGCATAGATCTCAGAATTGAGAACATGCGTGAACAATATTGCATTCAATTTCTTTAATAAACACGTTCAATAACACCAATTTAAAATAGTGCATGGGAATCCGTAATCTTGTTCACGTAAGATATAGCAGATTAGAATGAAATATTTGTGCCATATTTTTAAATAGGTATTAATCTTCATTGAGATACGAAAAATAACAATTTCAAGCCCAAGGCTTATATTAAATGTCTGTGGGACAAATTCATCAATTATGTTTAAATTATTTTATTAGTATTATAAGATAATTTAAATTAAATACCATAAAATATTTAAATAGTAACATTGAAAATTAAATATTTATTTATTTTATTTTTAAGTATTTTTAAATATGTGATATTGATATACAATGTTGGTTACATTCATTTCAAAAATCGAACTCCAGCATGATTCGAGTAATTAAAAAATAATAATGACAACATTAAACTTTCAATTTAACAGTGAAGATACAAGCGGAGAACACTTAAAGAATATTCAATTATTTTTTATAGTTGTTAACACTCAACAGGTTTGCGTGTAGAAGTTCGCGAAATCGTCTGTCAGCTTTGGCACGATCGCATTATGCGCTAACAAAGCTGTACTTACTCGTACAAGCTCAAACATCTTTAAACAGCGGTGGGGGCTCGAACTACATGGCTAACATGGCATGGCGGCTGAGCCGCTCTTTTACTAACTTTAAATGGAATTCTGGCTCTTTTTTGCTTACTTTAACGAAGATAATCTGATACTTAGCCTAGTTATAATTGAGAGTTTATTTACAACCATACAACATGTACTGCAGTGTGTAAAGTAATAACGTACCTTACAGGCTTACACAGTATCTAGTTAAAATAATTACGTCTACTACTATACTGTCTATTAACGTAAAGTAAAATACGCTTATGTATGAAACTAAAATGAGTCGGAAAATAGAGTCTAATGACGAAACTAACGTTAGATACCTACTAAAATAAAAAAGAATAACCGACCACGCAAGACAGATTTAAATACCAATTACCATTATAATATTAACGACCATTGTGGATCTCAATCTCAAAACGATTCTAATTTAGTTGATCATTTTTGTTATATTCATATTCATAGTCAGTTCAACTTTATGCCAATTGCCAAGCACTTTTATGAGTTAGGTAATTAAATATAATACGGTTAAAATACGACAAATCCAAAAATCTCTCGGACAGTCCTGAAATTTGGTATGTATATTAATTAGAGGTCCCATTTAATGTTCCGGGACCTCGAGGAATCGCCAGCACCTTGGAAAATGTCGTCCATCCCGAAGAATTTCGCCTTTAACTCTTAAACCTCGTATTCTTCGGAAATATGTCCTAGGGCAACATTAAAGCCTATTAAATTCTGCACAATACAGTCATATATGTGTTTGCGAATAAATTGCATTTTCTCAGAGAAAATCCTCGTACAAGTGATATGTTTGGTCAATACCTTCCCATGGCATATTTCATTGATATGGAACTTTCAAAATTACGAATTTGACCTTAGTTTATAGAATTGTACTTGAGCTATACAAACATCAACATTTTACCCGACTGCGCCGCAAACAAAAAGTAGGGTAATGGTTTAAAAATTAAACACATCCTGTAGCCTAGGATACTAAGCGGATTTTCACAATTGAGATATCATTAGATTCCTTTTAATTTGCACAATCAGCCTATCCTTTCTTTATTACAAAATAATAAAATGGCGGCCGTGAGAGGGCACCCAAGATGAGATCTTTTTTTTTGTCTGGTGCCTAAACTATTAAGCGGATTTCGATGAAAGCTACGTCAGGGAATTGGTAATTAACACTCCAGAGTCACAAACTACACATTTACTATAATTGATGAGCCAATAACCGCTAAGGCTAACTAAAGTGACGGAAAAACCAGATTATACCTAGGTCTTAAGTGGTTGTTAACCAACAGTGACGGTAACGAAATTTGACACCTAGCATTTCCCAGATCTCTGTTACTGTGTCTGTAAATTTGAGCTTTATTTTCGTGATGTGGTGTCATACACTTTTTTGTGCGAAATTTAATGAGCTATTATTTTTCCATACTAGATATTTACTTTAAATAAACTATTACAGAAAAAAAATAAAAAATCTAATAATAGATACACTTTTCAAGATGGCGGCCGATCCCCGGGGTCCCGAAAGCTACAATATTAAGTGGTCGGTTTTTATAACTGGCGGAGTCCTGAAAAAATATATTAATAATAAAAAAAAACAAGTAAATTGAGAACCTCCTTCTTGATTTCATTTATTACGTAAATTTATTTATAAAATAGTGGTATATTAATAAAATTGGTCCTTTTCAACAATAACTTGAGTAACTAGTATTAAATTTAAACTTTCGTGAGACATAGAGGTATAAAACAAAAACATGACGCGAGACGTGACTAAAGTGCCGTGAGTGTAACCGTGTTATTTTATAACTTGAGTAACTACTTAAAAATATGATCCTCCATCGATAGATACATTTAAGGCCGTTCGTTTCGAAAAACTTTTTCTTGCCTAAATCTTTCAGTGGTCAGTAAAGTTAGTTGACGTTTGCACAAGTAAGTAATCAGCGGGCAAACAAATGTGCCTACCAACTACCAAGCTACAAAGTTAAATTAAGGGCCAGACACGACAACAAGCTCCAAAGGTTTTACTAGTTTGAATAATTTATCCACCGACCTAAACTCGGATTTTTAATCCAACGGAGAAAATGTACACAAAGGTGTGGCTGCTAATGAAAAACATTAGCAGCATTTGAGATATTTATACTATAGATATTTAAATGAATTCGACTTTCTAAAATGAATTTATATATTTTAATCAAGGCCAAATTGTTTAATTAGCTGATTACTAACATTTTTTAGATATTAAAACTTCATAATATTGATTTAGGAAAAGAAAGCTGTGTTCCTAAGAAAAATTTATTTATTGCACTGGTATTACTGTTTCGAGAAGCCTGGGCTACCAATCTGCGGGCCGCTTGTGTGCCTATCTTGTTGTGACGTTATTAACTTGTATTAAGTAAATTTAAAAAGCGTTTGAAACTTCGAGATGTAATTTTAATTCAGTATACGCGATATAATCCGTTTAAACTTGTTTTTAACCGACTTCAATTCCATATAAGGAGGAGGTTCTGCATTCGGTTTGGTGTTTTTTAGGGTTCCGTAGTCAACTAGGAACCCTTATAGTTTCGCCATGTCCGTCCGTCCGTCCGTCCGTCCGTCCGTCCGTACGTCCGCGGTCTAGCTCAGTGACCGTTAGCAATAGAAAGCTGAAATTTGGTTTGACTATGTGCATTAACCAAGCCGACATAATGGTATAATAAAAACTGGAAATAGTTATTTGTTATACAAGGGTGTAAAGTTGTATTTTAACCGCGAGTGTGGACTTGAAGCACGAGCTAGCGAATGGATTCTAGGGTTGAACTACGAGCTAGCGAATGGATTCTAGGGTTGAACCACGAGCGAAGCGAGTGGTTCGAAAATAGAATCCTGAGCGCAGCGAGTAGTTCAAAAATAGAATCCAGAGCGTAGTGAGTGTTGCAACACACGAGACGTAAAAATAACTTTGCAGCCGTGTGTAACACAAATCTTTTCACCTCACTAAAGCGAGGAAAATACTACTTTTTTGTCATTTTTGAGTTTTTCATCTTTATTTGACTTTTTTGAGTTTTTCAACGTTTTTTGACTTTTTTTTACTTTTTTGACTTTTTTGACTTTTTTGACTTTTAGTAGTAGTAGTAAAACACTTTATTGCACAAAACAAGTACATGACCAACAAAAATATAGTAAGTGTGTACAAAGGCGAACTTATCCCTTTAAGGGATCTCTTCCAGCTAACCTTTAAGCAACTGAGAGATAGACTTTTTTGATTTTTTTTAACTTTTTTGACTTTTTTTTATTTTTCACTTTTTTGGCTTTTGACTTTTTTTACTTATTTCGACTTTTTTTACTTCTCCGCCAACCGTCTGATAAGGAACTTCGTTCCAAAACACCTAACTAATAACAAGTTCGAATTTCAAATATTCTTTGCTCCCTTGTGAATAAAATGCAGTTTTGCTAACTAACAAACAAACAAACAAACAAAGCATTTATTTGCAGAAGAAGGGTAATTTTACATGTGTTTGTGTAAATCATGGTTTCACCTTTTTCGACTGTTGACAAACAGTATGCAAATGTTACAATTATAAAGGGTAGGAAGGTGCATTTTTATAAAATGCAACTAACCAATATGTGTTAACAAACTAAATTATCTACTGACATAAATAACTTACATAATTATAATATACTAACATAGCAAAAATAGGTTCTTTATATTGCGTTCAGAACGCATATCACATCATTCATGATATTTCATATATTCCTTGACATGATAAAAGCATCGGTCGAGGAGCCAACGTCTTAACGTATTCTGAAATTCTTTACCTTCCAGTGCTTTTATTTGGACTGGCAACTGATTGTAGATTTTAATGCTCATGTTATACGCGTTTCTTTTATATATATCTGTATTGCAGCGTGGTTGATTCAGAAGGTTTTGATATTGCATTCTTGGATTTGCTCGATATAGTTCGGACTATCTGTTTTTAAAGAATAAAAAAGGCCTTTCCGAGCCAGGGAGGTGAAAAATATATTTTGTTAGGGTACCTCACGTACACGTGAAGTGGGGAGCGAATTTTTTTTCGTACCAACCCAGATGTGTAGGGTATCGTTGGATAGGTCTTTTAAAAATAAAATCTTCTAAGACAGTTTTTAGATAAAACTAATATTTTCCCAAATAATAGCTTCGAAAGTTTAAAACAGGGCGTCCCTCCCCCCCCCCCCCCCCATCTAACTTTTAAACCGTGGGTCCAAAAAATTTGAAAAAAATCATGAAAGTAAGGCCTAATAAGTACCTTCAATGAAAACTATATTGAATAAAATCGTTTTTTTACTTTATTTTACTGATAATAAATTCATCTAATATTATTCGGCACTTCTAAATCTCTGATGAGGTAGTGACTTTTGGAATCAGTGCATCATAATCATCATCTATTACTATGTCATGTCCATCGTATAACAGCATAAATAATGACATCCAATAATAATGCTTTATTTTTCACTTTCACTTTTACATCGAAAAAATATTATCACATAATGGCTCTTCCGTGGATTCTAGAACCACGGCGAGCATCCAAAAGTCCCAAGCCTGCTAATAATGCAAAGGTGGATGTTATTGTATCTGTTACAGTTTTACGTCTAAACTACTGATCCAATTTTGATGAAATATGACAACCATGTATATATATCCCGGGTTCGAATCCTGGTCAGGGCATTTATTTGTGTGCTAATCTCAAATATTTGTTCCTGAGTTATGGATGTTTTCTATGTATATAAGTATGTATTTATCTATCTAAGTATTGTATATCGTCGCCTAGCACCCATAGCTTTGCTTAGTTTGGGGTTAGGTTGATTTGTGTAAGATTGTCCCCAAATATTTATTTATTTATTTATTTATATACTCTGATCTTGATACACGTGTAATTTCTCAATAATCGGAAAAAGGCGGAAAATAGAAAAAATATGTACGCGCGTAAGATTGACCACCCATAGAAAATTTGAATATCGTACCTTTTTCTACTGGCAAGGTGGCTGTACTGGGTGTTTGAGTAAGTGAGTATAGAAAAATTAATCTAGCTAATGAATTCCTTTATCCTTTTTGAAGACGCTTTATCTTATTTTTTCTAAAAAGTTTTTATATTTCATGAATATATCGCGCCAACCGTAGACAATATTCTGTTCTGTTAAATTCTTGTCATTATTTTTTCCTGGCCCACACTTTAACATCCCCTGAAATGTCACACTGAAATTGACGTAACTTTGTTTACATTTTTTCCGTTGGATTAAAAATCCGAGTTTAGGTAATGGAAAACACTACCGCGTGGATGCCGCTTGTCTAATCACTTTACTAGAATCGCTGAAAAGTTGGGGTCCAAAGTTCCGATTGAGACCCGAGATTTCAGCTGAAAGATACTAAATAGTTTGTTGTTTATTACAGGGAAAATGCGAGACCTGTATGTGATAGGCGCTTACATTGTGAGCCATTTTATTTATACCATCTATAATAATAATATACCTTGTGATTAGGTTTTTTTTTTATAATGTGTATTATGTGTGTTATGTATTATATTATTTTTTGTATGCTGTATTTTATTTTACTTTTATATTTATATTGTAAAAAGGCCTAACCTAAGAAAGAAAATAAATAAACGAAATAAACCTTGTGACATACTTACTTATAGGCAAGTGGCCCGCTATCATTATCCTTGAGTATACCTATATTCATGATTAGAACCGGTGCGAAAAGATAAGTCCCGTAGAATATATGAGTCTCCGTAGGATATCTACCCATATTATGTTAATCCTAAATATACCTATACAAGAATTTGGTTAAAATATTAACCCACTTAATGAAAACGTAATGTATTCATATTTATGTAGTTATGTTTTCAAAGCTCTTGATTAACCCAAGTGGCACAAGGTGACCACTCTACTGCTGAATCACGGTCTTATTACTTCAAAACGCTTCAATTTAGACAACTTAAAAAAAAAACAATTCTAATAATGAGCTTGTGGCCACGAAATTTTGGCTTTCGCCACAACCAGACCTCTAGATGAGGTAGCTACATACTTAATAGAATACGTGTTAAAATCATTATAATCGTGTCGTCCTTAGTCGAAACGTTCCACTTTGTCGGCTGCCAATAAGATACCACTGGGAAATCCAATTGAAAATTATCCTTATTAACAACTATCCTTTGCTAACAGTGTTAACGCCGCAACTATTAACAGAGCATTGTATGTTTTGTATTGGTAGACTTGTAACCATGACAGCCTAATTGAAGTAATACGGATGATGCAGTTAACACCTTATTTTTGCGTATGCTTTGAGAGAATTTAAAAGATACTTAACCTTGCTTGGTCAGTTGCGTTACGCGACTGGCTTCGATCTTAATGTTACGCTGAAGAGCGTCTTCAAGCCTCGCACCGCAACCGATGAACTTGAATGTATATATGATTGATCGTTTCCTATTGACGTATTGATTTATTTATCATATACGCTAGTCAATATCAAGCATTATCGTTATGCTTCAATATTACTCTACATCATGCGTCTATTAACATTGATGGGAAGCTTTTTACACTTAAATACTTCTAGGTATACGAATATGTGTACGGCTAATATTAGACCTTTCCAGGTTATTACCGGACCCGAGTCCAGTTTTGTGGTATTCTAACTACTAAATAAACCTTTCAACCAGATTTAATAAACTAGGAAAATACACAATTGAAACTCACAACACACACAATTACTAGCTATACAATACCGAAACGAACGTGTTATAGAGTTGAAGTGGGCCGGGTGCACTTGATACACATACTACCTACTGGACTGGGGTACTCGCACTCGCAGCCACTGTAACCGGCATCGTATCCGCGCTCGGATGATCGAACACAAGGATTGTATTCATACCTTTCACTTACTTTACGAGTTCTGTTTGATATTTTTTATCTATTTATTTTAATAAGCGCTAATTAACTTACAGTTTTGAGTAGTTTTAATACGTTATAGTCAAATGCTAGTTATTTAAGATGAGATGTCTTCCATGCTACATGCTTTAGATTGGCTTGTGGTAGGTCTGTTTTGATATAAGGCTCTAATTTGTTTATTGAAAAATCTAAAATAAGAAAAGGGATGTTTTACAGTATACCGTGAATAAAAACCTACACGTACTCAATTGAAAGTTATATAAGTAGGTACATGTGATGAAATACTGTTTTTATACACGTATACCAACTCATACTTGGAGAGCTAGCCACGTCAGATATGAAACAATAAAAAAGGGTCAGATTGTATTTACATGTATTTACTTATTTAAACTTATTGCAAAAAATACAAAAATATATTTACCTACAAATGGCGAACTTAATGCCAAACAGCATTCTCTACTAGTCAACCATTGGGCGAAACAGAGTCGTGTAGATGATTCATTATCCTTGAGAAATATACCTACTACAGTATAGGTATGTACACTAGGTATAGTATAGGTAATATAGGTATAACCTACTACATGGTTACCTACTCGTCACTTTTTTCACTTCTCTCTCTTTTTCTCTCTCTCTTTCTTTTTTACATTTCCTTAAATCTTAATCTCAGAAACGTTAATGACCACGTCTTCTAGTTCATAATAAAATCCACTTAACTATTTAGACTATACTATAAGTGAGTATTAAGTAGGATCAATGAGCCGACGCTCCGCTGACTTGCATTGCATAAGCACTGATTGTAACTTCTTAAACCTCAAAGCGCTAAGAAGTTATCTAGTGTCATGAATAATTAGAATAATCCTTTTACCGTAATGCACATTTATCGTTTCATCAAAACATAGCACTGTTATAAACAGAGCGGGGAGAGAGAGAGAGAGATGTATTCGGGCATCGGGTGTCGTGGCTGTCGACGGTCGGGACCATTTTATTTTCGCATTAATCTCTCGGCCCCGCCCGCGCTGTTTAGCAAATTTGTGTAAAATAACGTGAACCAATCGGTATGATTGATGAATGCCTACTCGTTACCTCAAGTTTAAATACCTTCCCTAAGGTTTTCTTAAGACAACACTTGATATCTTAAGAAAACCCCGTGCCTGTAAATAGGTAACATGTGATTTTCACATTTATTTTTATAAAGGTAGGGTAGAACCTACTAGATGTGACATCTAGAACAAATTTTGTGCGCCATGTTTGGCGGTTGACAGCTATGACTATGACTGAATGAAAGAGTTGTATAGGTTATGTCACTAATTTCAGGTTTTTTCTACATGGTTTGCGTTGCCAATAAATGTAATTTGTAATCAGTTAATATAAATAATATGTCGAATTTTATAGTGTCTGTCTGTTTGATTATCTCGAAGTTCAGGTTCAGACAATGTGAATGTGTCTAAAATTTAAAAGTGAAATTTTGAGAAATCTCCTATTCCTCGCAAGTATTTAAAAATTTGGTGTCTATATTACTATAGATATTCGTCCGATTTTCTTCACTATCCCAATACATGTCCAATTTGTCATTCAACAGCAGTGTATCAACAAGGGGCATTAGCATATCGAGCACTAGGGCAGTTACCTTATTCTTGGTTTCTTCACACTAAATACTCTTAAATAACATAAATTTGCAAATAACTTAGCATATACCTGAATGACCAAGGAAAACGAATTTAAATTGTCTGGCGGATAACTTTACCTTCTGTAATTTTAGGATTATTTGATTTGACTAAGTGCTTAAATGTCACCTGACTTTTATTATGCGGGCATAGTGAGTAGGAAGATACCTACATTATCCATCCGGCAAGCTACTATTACATAGTTATACCTACATTATATAAGTTGCGTCCGGCGGGTTCATATTTCTGTCCTAGGTATACGAACGCGGGCCGACAATCCCTTGGTCGCTGTGAAGATTCTTAGACGAAGCCACGTACCTACTATACAAGTTACAACAGTGGACGTTCGATAAACGCGATTTGGACTGATCCTCAAATTTACGATTTTTCAAGTGTAAGCGACATGCCGTCAAGCAATGTGTGTCACATTTTGCGTTTTTGAATTTTCTAGTCTAATTTTCTGGTTAGTTATTATTGGTATAATACGCTCGTATATCCTACTATTCCGTATTTTCTTTATAATTGCACCAATTTATGGCTCAAAATGGGGTTTTGAATCCATTTTGTGATAATGTTAACTCCGCAAACTGGCGCTAACGGGGCGCAAAGCGCAAGAGTGATACAAGGCTCTTGGGTCAAACATCATGTCTAGTCCTAGCACAATGCGCATTGCTAGTCTGTGGTAAAGTCAGTTATGTTTGTTACTCATTTTATTCGTCCGTTACTTCGATTATTGAAGAAAGGGTGATACATAATTTTCACAGATTAATTGTTCGAATTCAATAGTACTTAGTGAATTTCTTCGCGAAAACGAATGCGATTGTGAATATTTGCCGCATTATTTGCAAATGCGAATGAGAATATGGATCAATAGCTTTTTGAAATATTATGATAGTTGAATGATTCAGGCGTAATACTTTCAAAAAATAAAGTATTTAAGTAATCGAATTATGTATGGAATTGTTGACGACATTTTTCAATATTTGTTCTTAGAAAATGCACTTAAATATTGCCGAGACATACTTATGAGTATTAAAAGTTATAAGTTGCCAGTTGAACTTAAAAGTCATTTAGAAATTTTGTACTTAAATCAAAACAATATAGTAGAAAGTTCATGTTACAGACTTGAAAAGAAGATTTGTTAAGTTTACAATTATGTTCTATTGAGTCCGCCTGCCAAGCGTGGCGCGTATGGCAAACCCCCCCTTTTAAAGGGGAGGCCTATGTTCAGCAGTGGGCGTCTTATGGCTGAGATGATGATGATGATGATGAGTCCGTTTTGCTAAAACGTGCGTTGAACACACAGTATCATGAAAAAATATAATGATGAAAATAAAAAATACATATAATTAAGGTTGAAGTATATTATGTTGTGTTATGTTCGTTATATGTTGCTACGCCCTGGTAGGGTCTATGACTGTACTTGTATAGTTTGAAGACGTGTAATACCATGGTTGCAATGAATAAATGATTAAATATGATATGATCAATGTTTCGGGTTAAAAATCTGTTGTAATATCATTAAATTAATAAATAATAAAACATAGAAGATATCGCGTTATAGGGATGCGAGCGAGCCGCGCCAGGCAGACCTTGACCTTGCGTTACTATTTAATTTAAATGCGTGTTGAATGTTGATGTTACAAATCACGAAGATGGTCAACGCCATGGGTCATTCTGATTAGCACATCGTTCCATATGCAAATTTGGAAATTTTAAATATTTATTGCATGGTACCCATAACCAAATAGTAAATATTTTTGGAGATTAGTTGCCTAATATTGCGTAAGTTATTCATTTTATAACAGTTCAGTTTATTTTTTAACAGTGACATATTTAAAATCCGGCCAAGTGGCGAACCACGCATAATGGAGGGCTCCGCATCTTCAATGCAATAAGAACAATACATACGTTTACAATATGCCATTTGGGAACGGAGAGTTTTTTGGCGATAACTTGAAAACAGTTCAACCGATAATGTACGAAATCATGTTAGTTAAACGTTAACGTATGTATTCGAAATGTTTCTATTTGGTTCTGAAAATAAATTTGTAGTAGGAAATTTAAAGTATAATATTGAAATTTTGAAAGATGTATTCACTGCAATGTTGCCATTATGGCTATTTATACACTTGCGCGGGTAGTTAGATCTACGTTTTTTTTGTTCATACTTTAGCAGTTCAGTAGAGCAGATGATAACTAGAGTTATACGGAAACCAGTGTTACCGTAACATTAATGTACCAATATTAGTAATGAAGAATCACTTATTTCAACTTTCATATCTAGTTAATAAGTATGGCATAGGTATTTAGTCTAATTCAATAAGGAACTTAATTGGCATGGTGTAAAACTTAAAAGTACAGCACGAAAGTTATAAGTTCATATTTATATTTTACCTGGAGTAAATACAACAATGCCGATGTCGAAACTCTTTGCTCCATTGTTCAAGTCCAGAGACGTGCCTATAAAAGTGGCTTTTATCCCCGATTAGCCCCGTATCAAGGGAAAACGTTCCGTTCTCTCCCGCACGGAAAAAAAAAGCTTCCGGGATATTCTCAATCCAAGACATTACTATTATCTTGGAAATATTTACTCGTGACAAGTATTTATTTCCTTTACCAAAAATATGATCCTTCGCTTAATAAAACCACTTACTTAAAATAGAAATACAAAAATGTATTGTTTCAAGAGTATATTGAGTAAATAAGAGAGATTGTACTTTAATCAAACAAGTATTATCTTAGGTAAAAGAAAACTAGAAAATCTGTAATAATATTCGCTTCGTTATATTTAAAACTTTATTTTATTTTCGTTAAAGGAAATAATTAGTTGTCGCGAGGAAATATTTTCAATATAATAAAATAATGTCTTAGATTGAGTTTATCCCGGAAGCTTTTTTTTCCGTGCGGTTTTATTAATCCTACCATCGTATTATAAACTAGACCCATAGGCAACGCGGTGTGCCGGCTAAATTACATTATACTTAGGACACGAGATGCCGCTATACCTGATGGCATAAATTCAACCACTTGAGTGCTGCAGAAAATCATATATTCTTACCATAGACTTAAATATATAGTAGACGGCCATAGCCTAAGAACTTTTTGAGGCTCCGAGTATTTAGCGCCATCTAGTTCAGAGCCACCTAAACAGAGCCAATATGTATGAGATAAAATCAGTGCCACCTAGTAACGACTAGTGTACTACTAGTACGTTATTCGTTACTAGGTGGCGCTGATTTTATCTCGTACAATACGCCTTATTGACACCGATAATTATGTACCTTTGATTTGAAAACGTCACAAATAAAAGTGACAGCCATCCATCAGTGTGTGTACTGCACCTCATCCGGCGTCCGCGCCTCGCGCCAACAAAACTAACCGGGACAGCTTTGTGGACTTTAACTATTTATGGAGAACGAAAGTAAACATTTAGGGGATTCACGCTGAATCTAGATTCATTAAATTGTCCACTTTCACCGCTCACTAGTCGGGAATATACAGGCTTGCAGTACGTGTTACTTTATTTATTATTACATAATCTAGTTAGCTAGGCACTTCTACTTTTAAATTTGAAATCCTTCGTTTGACTTATTATACTAAGTAAAAATTACACACACGGTGTCATCATACTGTAAAGAGAAAAGTAAGTACCTAATGGAAAAATATATGACTATTTTTTTAAAGTAAGTAATGTGTATTTACTTACTTATCTAAAGTAATTTGTCTAATAAATAAATTTTTCATTAAGATAGGTATGTTAAAAAGTACCTTAGTTATCAAATTTTAATTGAGTAGCCTATAAATCATAATGAAAATAATTTCTAAAAATGTACAATTTAAAAGAGTTACATACTCTAGGCCTATTAAACGTTCCCTATGCGTTTAAAGCTATCCCAGTTGACCTTATCGACATTAAAAGCAAACTCGCATTTTAGAGGTAAATTATCGATAAATGCGCCAAGCTAAATTATCAATAAGATACACAGCGAATGCTATTTTCATGAAAATTAATGCGAGCCTTGAGCCAGGACGTCTATTGAGCCCACTTTATTGACCCTGCGGTCGCCGCAGTGGGATTAGAAATTCTCACTGACACAACCATCCCCCTCTAACATCCCTATCCCTACCATATAACTTTTTATTTTTAAGAAAACTTGGGTAAGTTCCTATATATTAGAAGGTAACAGAAATAGTGAGATATTTTTATTTAATATTACGGTCAAGAACCTGGACTCAAGTTCTAATGTTCTTTATACAAATAAAAAACGTAGACCAATCAAAAAATTCTCGCAGTCATGGCGAAAAGTCGTATTTATGTAATGCCTCGGACGAAAAGTCTAGATATGGATTCGTATTTTCTAGGGTCTCTACAAACATCCGGACCTCCAACTCACTCGTCCATGTTTAAGCAATTTTCTAGCCTCTACAGCATTCCACAATACTCAGAAGGGTTGGCTTCGACTGCCATCTGTACCCATTGACACGAACTAACGATCATACAACGATGACGTACTGCCTTGGTTGACGTGAGGTAACTCTCAAATCGCACTCACTTTTCATTGCCTCATAGTTGTTGAGGCGATCCACAGATGGCTCTACTGATTGGAAATTATAGTCAAATAAAAATACCAAAACTAACATAATATAATAAGATTATTAAGGTGGAGTCTTGTAATTGCAACTAAAAATATTGAAGTGTTTACTTCATCGCTTATTAATTATTTTTTTATAAGCTCAAAGTATTTTATGAATGATTTATTATTATTACTATAATTACCACCATAAACAAGGGAAAGCTAGAGTTTACCTATTAGATAAATTCATGACGCAGTTAGCAATAGGGATGATGACATTGATGACACGTGTTGAATTATGCTGTCGGCGGCCGATCGTAAAATCAGGCATATCATGAAACGTGAAAATCTTTGACTCGTTCCCTGAGTCGACGGAGCCCCGCTGTTCGGGGCTCCTATTCGCAGTTTGCCCTTCGGGCATCTGAACCAACCTAACGAACCTAACCTACCTATACATTGGTTTAATGTGACTATCGTTAAAACATTACACAGGAGCATTACGATCTGCCTGATTTTACGATCGGCCATCGATAATGCAATAAAATTTAGTTGATAGGATGCAAAATGTTGAAAATATCCAATAAAGTTAACATTGAAAAATCTGTTGAAATGGTTTAAAGATATCAATCAGACTTCAAAATTTCAATTAATTTTCGATTTTTTAAAGTACGAAATTTTAAAAACCAATGATACCATTCGATTTTTAACTTTTATTGTGAAATAAATTGTATAACAACCATATACATAAACGCAACATTTCACTGTAGAAATATCAATTTCATAATTTTTCCATACTTTAAACAGGGCAACTATGAAGCCGTGACCTCACTGCTTCATATCATTTTGTTAGGAGCGTTTTGAGAAACAAATGCAAATCTCGGACTTTAAGTCTCTTTTATGTTGATTTAAGGCAATTGGCCCCATCCATATAGACATTTGATTCTCACACCAAAAGAAATCGATTGATATATATGTTACTGTAAAAGCCCGAAGTGCTGTTAAACCTAGGTTTTACCGGTAACACCTGGGTTTTAGCAACTTGATTCGGTAAAAGCCCGAAATGTTGAGATATCTTCTTTAATTTCGGACTTTTACCACCGTCGAGTCGGTAAAACCTAGGTTTTACAAAAGCGACCGGTAAATGTTGACAAAATATTTGTTCTTGCCACGTTCTTGTAGAATTCGTCGAAATTTTGTGTCACAGTGTAAAGACTATTATAGTTAACTATCTTTCACCTTTTTGAAATTAATTTGGACTTAGCGTTCAAAAGTTATTGGGGACAATAGAGTTTGTTTTGAAATTAGGCATACTTCTATATTGATCTCTAAAAAATTCATATCTTTTTCTTTTCTTATCTTATCTTTTATTTCTATAGCGTTTAAATTGTATTTTGACAAGGTCTAGCAGTCGGCGTTTACTGCATAATTTTAGGATGCATATTTCCGAAGTTATTCGAGGGAACGTAGATTGCTATTCCTGTTTATGAGGGGAATCTAGCTTTTGCATTAAGTTTGTAATTGCCGTTACTTTTGAGGGGGGGGGAAATAAAAATTCGCACTTTATATCATCGTATATAGGGCAATTTCCTCTATCGTTCGACGTCTTGCGCTGAATTTTAAACTAAGAGAGAAAGTGGTGGAGGGCCGAAAACTGGCGTTTTCTTAACTTTGTCGGATTTGGCCCGACTCACTCTTGACCATTTTTCATACGAGAATTTTTGGGTTGCCTTTTCGTGGGATTTTGCCCAGTAAGGGGGTGGTTTCGCCTGGTGAATCGATGGGGGGAGGTTACTCCCCCCTCCCGGAGGGAGCATGTCCCAAAAGGACGGTTTGTTTGAGCGGGAAAACGTTATGTTTTCGGGCGTGGTCGAGAAAACGGTACTGGGGCCTTCCCCGAAAGGGGATATTATCTCGAATGGGATCGAAAATCAACTCGGCGCGTAGGGGAAGGAAGCCTTCCGCAGCAGGATTGGCTCCTCGACTGAAGCTGAGGATTCTGCCTGCTCGAGGAACCAAAAAAAAGGCAGCGGGAGCCCACGTCGGGATCTCGGCCGCACGAGGCTAATTAAAGAGCGTGGGGCAAGACTCCGAAGAGAAGGAGACGGAGGACGAGGACCCCTGGAATGACCAGATATCCCTGAGGGAAGGCGAGGACCCCATAGAGGTGGCACGCTCGGCTGCTCAGACAGTGCTGCAGCAGACGGCCAAGTCGGGGAACATAAATGGGTGTGTGAGGGTCACCATTAACGACGCCTGCCGTGCAATCGTGTCTGCTATGGAGCAACTACAATCGGGGCAGGAGAATGATGAGATTCGCTCCCTCAAGGCGGACAACAAGATAATGCGGGAGGCGCTGGAGATCATGAGGTCGGAGACGAAGGCTCTCAGAAGGGCTTTCTCTGAAAAGCAGAAGGTGACTCCTGCGGCTGACCCCAGCGGGTCGGATTTTCATCGCCTTACGTCAGAAATGGTGACACTCTTTGCCAGTTTTAAAGAGCAGCTCTCGGGAGAATTGTTCTCCTCTATTGGGAACATGGTGAACACCAGGTTGGAGAGAATCGAGAGCCGCCTCTCCCCAGAGCCGATCGTCCCGCCCACCACTAGAGGCGGATAAAAGAAAGGCGAAACGCGCCGCAAGCACACCTGCGGCACCTGGGCAGTTGCAACAGAAGGCGAACAGAAGGCCACACATTGACTACAGTCAAGTAGCAGCCACGGGATCTACACTGATGCCCTCTGCAAGACCTGGTCCTGCCTCGAGGGCGGGAAAGGCTGCTAATGAGCCCAGGCAGGTGGCCCCTACCCCTAGTCAAACGTCGTGCAGCCGATGCCTTGCGGGAAAAACTATATAGAGGCGGCCATCGGCGACGTGATCAAAGGCTACGCCGGAAATAGTGGCGAGAACCATTGCGACCCACGCAAAATGCTCGTCTGATGAAGTGAAAGAAGGTGATATCCGCTTTGGATTTGGTGGCTCTGGCTCAGTCCTGGTCCAGTGCCCAAAGTGGAGAGGTTGACGATCGGGTGGTCGGTTGCTCGAGTAGAAGTACTTGAGATGGAGCCGCTCAGGTGTTATAAGTGCATGGAAACCGGACACACGAGGGCCACATGCCCCTCAGCGATCGAGAGAGGCGACCTATGCTTCCACTGCGGCCATACAAGATGGTGCGCAAGAAATGTGCGCTCCCCCCATGGACTCCATGGAGCCAGTACTCCTCCGGAGAGTTGTGGAAGGCCTGTTCCCAGAAGCACCAGACTTTGACGCACCGGTGATGGCTCCCCCAACGGTGGACCCGGAGGAAACCCTCGTCGTTCCCCCTGTCACCGACGACGAAATGGAGTGGGCGTCAGGGCGGCTGAGAGCCACACGCAAAGCGCCAGGGCCGGACGGTGTGCCAAGGAAAGTGCTTTTCGGATGAATGCCTGGAGACGGGGAGGTTCCCGGAATGTTGGAAGGAGGGACGATTGTGTCTAGTTCGGAAAGAGCGGCGCCCGCCTGGCTCCCCTGCAGGATACCGCTCCATAGTGCTACTGGATGAGGCAAATCCTGGCCAACCGCATCCAAAGGCACCTGGAGGGAACGGGCTCGAACCTGAGCGATAACCAGTCGGAGGAGAAACCTACCAGGCCAGTGCCCACATAAAATATACGTACGTGGGCCTTATTCTGGACAGTAAGTGGACATTTGAGGAGCACTTCACGAGACTGGCTCCCCGTATCGTGGGTGCAGCTTCTGCACTAGGCCGCCTACTACCCAATATGGGTGGGCCTAATGCCCCATGCAGGGACTGCACTACCTCTCAAGCTGCGGCGTGCCTGCTTGCTGGCACCCCGCCCTGGGAATAAGACGTGGTGGTATTAGCGGGGAGATACCAGCAAAAGGTGGAGGCGAAAAGGAGGGGGGAGCCCCTAGACGTGAAGGAGGCTGAGACGGTGGCACGGAGGGCTGCAGAACGCCTTCGCATGTGCTGGAGGATAGCCGCTATGGCACGCGGACCATAGGGGCTACCTTACCGGTAATAGACGAGTGGTTAGACAGGCGGAAGGGGACCCTGACGTTCAGAATGACGCAGGTGGTGTCCGGGCACGGCTGCTTCGGACACTACCTACATTTAATAGGGAGGGAACCAGGGCCTCAATAACCCGAATATGGCGGGGCGGGTGACACGGCCCAACACACACTTGAGGGGTATAATCGCTGGGCCGTAGAACGAGCGGCCCTTGTGGCGGCAACGAGGATAGCGGACCTCTCGCTGCACTGCTTAATAGCAACTATGCTGGGCAGCGAGAGAAAATGGGACGCGGTGGCCTCCTTCAGTGAACAGGTAATGAAACAGAAGGAGGCGGCGGACAGGGAACGGGAAGATAATCCGGATGCGCTGCCTCTCCGGCGCAGACAGCAAGGTCGAAGGCGACTTGTCTTTAATAGACAAGACCCCTAATTGAGGCGTGGGACCAGCGGGTTCGGGACCCGCATTGCACGGCCCCTAGTACTTGATCGGGGGGGGGGGGGGGGGGAGGGGTGATCAAGAGTTTCTGATTACCCCCTCCTCTCGTGCTAGAGCTAGCCATGATGGCGCCCTTGTTAACAGCAAAGAGGGTGAAACGCCGGAGTGGGGTTTAGTGGGTAGGGCCAACTCTTCCCCTCTCGTTAGGAGAGGGGTCATGAGCGGCGAGTCCCACATACCTCCCAACTAGGCCTTCCCGGGGCCTAGGAGACGATGCGTAAAGGCATTCCCCACTCCGTCAAAAAAAATGGTCCCCTTAACGGCGTTCGTTACATCCCCGCTAACGGCGTTCGATTTCGCAGGACAAACACAGGCAGGTAAATCTAGTCACTTAGAATTGCAACACAATCCCCAATAAAGCGCATTACTCGGGGACTGTTATTGCCGTCCAAGCAGATCAGCTTTACAGACCTAGAAAAATGAGATGATACGACGCTTGATCTATAGGTATTTGCCGTTCCCCGCGGGTCCTGGGTGCAAATTTAGCGTCTTTACACTGTGACACAAACTTTCGGCGAATTCCACAAGAACGAGGCAAGGACTAAAATATTTTGTCAACATTTACCGGTCGCTTTTGTAAAACCTAGGTTTTACCGACTCGACGGTGGTAAAAGTCCGAAATTAAAGACGTTATCTCAACATTTCGGGCTTTTACCGAATCAAGTTGGTAAAACCTAGGTGTTACCGGTAAAACCTAGGTTTAACAGCACTTCGGGCTTTTACAGTAACATATATAGTTGATAATTTCATAATATTTATTAACCTTTTGAACGCCAAGTATCGGACGGAAAAATCGTGCCCTCAGGGCCAGCGCGAGCGAGCGCGCAAGGCAAACCGGTTATATTTTGGACGTGATATCACGTCCTGGCGCTGAGGGCACAACTTTCCGTGCGCGTAATATAACGGCTTTGGTGGTCAAAAGAAGTCAATTTAATAAAATACACACTAAATCGTTTAAAACGAACTAATAAATGAAATATATATAATTATGAAGTCATCAATATTTATTACTTATTACAAAAAAATAAAAAAAATAATTACAAATAATAAAGTAATTGATCCAAGAGCGACTTCATTGTTCTTATGTGCCATGTGATTTTTGAACGCCAGATGAATGACAGGTAAAATTTTATCCATTTATCATGTCTTTCTTTTTTTAATTTGTAATACAACCTTAACGATGTTAAATAATTCGCACTGACCGGTTATACATTTTTATGTGCCATATTTTCGGAAAATCTAGTTTATATCTGGAGTTCGATTTTTGAATCTCACCGGGTGACTTATTTCATACTAAATAGTCATCGGCTGCATACAAAAAAAGTCACCGGTGAGATTCAAAAATCGAACTCCTGGGCCTCTTTTATATTCTGTCACGATGGTATGAATCGACAACCAAACCATACTCTAATTTGCTCTTATTACATTATACCTATTAGTTAGGGTATCATGGGCCGCTACGCCAATGCAATGGTTGTCTTTGTTGTTTTCTAAAGTCTACAAACTTTGGAACGTCTTTACTTTTTATCCCCGTTACTGTACGATTGTTATTTATTATCCAAACTTGATCATTTTTATGTTTCATTGTTAGGTCAACCTCTCCTTTTTGCTGAGTAACAAAATATACTTCGGGCATACTCGGTGTTTTCGTATCGTCTGTGGTGTCATCGTTAAAAACCATATACACGACCAGTGGCTCGCTGCCTTTCGCACCAAACTTGATGTACGGCGGTGCTGTGACCACGATAATTTTATACTTCTCAAATGGATGCATCACGGGCACATTAATGAAGTAAGAGAACTTTGTTAAATAATCGGCATGTTTCCAGTCTGGCACGCTATGTATCGTCGGTTTGTTCGATTTGATTACGGAAGCCGATTGTTGTGCGGTCTGGCAAGCCGGACGAGATGCGTTTAGCTGATGTTGGTCATTATGCCTGATGGTGCGCTCTGGTCTAAGTTTAAATAAGAATGCGTTCATTGATTCCAAAGAACTACCTCTACTAAATAAAGAGTTTCTCTTGAAGTTTCCCACAGGCAAGGACGTAGTCTGTGTTAAATTTATGAAAGAAATCATTGCTAGAAGCAAAACCTTTATCTGAAATGAAACATGTTTCAATTAATTAAAATGCGTAAGTGTACCTTACCTAATTATCTATAATAGATATACCATAGTAACGATTACCATACAAAACATAATATATGGTATATGGTAATCCGTACTATGCCTCGGGCGATAATTTATTTTACGTAGATTACCTATATATTTTAAGATTAGATTTTATGTTTGATGTTTTTTTACATTTTAGTACTGAATAAACGATTGATGAACCACAAACTAAAATAGCCACCCAAAACCAACCCGTCTTTGCTTAAAATGATAATAGCGCGATCCAACGAATTAAATACTTATTACATAATTTTTACTGAAAATCGCAACCAAACCGGCTATCCATTTTGAAGATAAAGTGAAACACATTTGTGTAGGTATATTTATCTTCACTTATAACGTCCACATACTCGTATAACGTCTTCATTCTGCCCGCGGTAATCTATAGCCTAACCTAACAACTAACATCAATAGCTAATAAGGATACACGCACACATCTGTCCACCGGCTTTGTCCGACGTATATGTCCGGCGGACAGATCCGTCCGTGTATGATACGGATTTGTCTGCGGACACATCTAAATAGCGCATCAATATAATGTGCGTGTATTCGTGTAATATTTTATGCCATAAAGTTCTGAGTTCTGAGTTCATATCGTCACTACTTTGAAATAATCTCATATCCTTATAATACTATTTTAAGTTGGAACATTTGGAACCCAGTAACTATACATATACCTATGCAGCGCAATATACCTAGTGAATACATTTCTCTTTCCAGTGATAGAACATGATACCTACGAGTATTTGTTTTCAAAGTAAGTACTTGACAATTTGTATGTAATAATGATTAAGTAAGTATTTTGCAATGCAACTTACGGTCTCCATCTAAACTATTTTCCAATTACTCATGGTCCCACTCAGTGTGTGACTAGTCACTTCACACTCGGTAATCGTAATGACGAACCAAACCATTAAGAATGCAGGATGTTTACAGTTTACATTATTGGCAACGCAGTTCACGAGTAGTCTAAGTAACTTTTTATCATTTTTACGGGAAAAATAAAAAAAATTACGAGTCTGTATCATAGGTATGACAAATGTAAGTCACCGATGAGTTTCAAAAATACGAACTTTCGGAAATCACTCACATCGGTGAGAATTAGTCACTTGGTGAGATATGAGATTCAAAAATCGCACCCCAGGAGTTCGATTTTTGAATCTCACCGGGTGACTTATTTCATACTAAATAGTCATCGGCTGGCTGCATACAAAAAAAGTCACCGGTGAGATTCAAAAATCGAACTCCAGGTACCTAATAATATCTTTCTGCTGAAAAAAAACACTTAACTGTATTATATTACCAATTATCGCAGTTTTTGTAGTTATTATGTGGTGTGCATATACATACCTTTTCCAAAAAAAATATCTACTCAATTTATTTTTAGGCCGTGCTATTTGACATGTGTAGGTACAGTCGTAACATATCGGAGCGGCCAAAGTACTTTAAAATATCTGAACATGCACTTTACTGCCTTAACAATAGAGGCGTTGTTCATATATTTGATAGCGACTGTACAAGTTCGAAGGTTTTACAAGATTTTCAAGATGGCGCCAGCCAATAGCGCCAATTACTATTTTTTATATGTATTTTATGGAACTTTGTTTTGGAGCCAAATTCTTTACACCAAAACTAGTTTGACAATAGCTCTTGGCTCCCCCCTATTCTGAAGACCGAAATAATACGATACAATATTTAATAATGTGATTGATTATTCAATAACCTTTATCGAGCTTGAGTTATACGAAAAAGATAAAAAGCTTTGACCTAATAGTTACCTACACGGAAACTAGTGGTAAGAAATAAAGCGCAGTAAGGACCGCCAGATTTCTTCTGCGCTGCCTCTTTCTGGAGATAACCAGAGGGTATCAAACATTATTTCCATTAAAATATAAATTTGTGATAAAATATTTTATAATAATATAAATAATTTTTATTTCGCCCATGACAAACATTTTATTGTTATCACAAACATTGTATAAGCCTATATGCCCCATATCTGTGTTGTTATAGGATTCAGTCAAAAAAATATTACTTGGTTATACCTCAAAGTAAGTTATTTGATGTTAAGAGCTCGTTATGCCAACAGTTAACTATTATGCCAGGTTATACAATTACATGTAAACCACGAGATAGCAGTTAATTAACAACAACATAGGATGTATCAAATAGCCCGCCCAACAAAGGAAAACTTACAGGGAATCATTCGTGTAAATATAGCCGAATTTTGATATAGTCGTAGATAAAGTTGTCTTGCACACAACGCTAACCGCTAACGTAGAGGGGGGGGGGTTGGTTTTTGGTAAATAATTCAGTAACGGTGGCTCATACGAAAAAAAATTCACTTTTCTGCTGGGATCAATGTTTAATAAAATATCGAGGACCCCTTTTTTAACTTTTTTAAAATTTTTTTTTTTTCAGATTTTGTTTTAATACTTTGTCGGCGCAATTAATAGTACATTTCGATACTAGGTCGGAAAGGATGTCATTATTCCACGAGTTCTGAGACAAGCCGTAGGTGAGTGGCAAAACTCGGGACGAGTGAAGAATGACATTCCGTCCGTGTATCGAACGACGTTTTTTAATACAGTTGCGAAAAAATGGACAATTAGGCACTTTGAGGTTACTTTATCCGAACACTCGCGCGATGCCGTGCGGGCGGTGATCATGAATCCTGAGGTGTGATTGGCTGGAAAAGTAAAAAGCGCTAGTTCGAGAAATCCAACTTCCCGCACTATAAACTACTACTAGAAAAGCACTTTTTTGAGCAACTGTGTTAAAAAATACATTCTCATACGAAATTTCACTCTGGAAAAGCACTCTAGTTATAAAAAAATGTATTAAGTAGTTTCGGTCCATTTCGCTCGTACGAAAGTGTAGTGTATCTATCTGTACATATTGGAAAGAAACACAATTTTCGCGTTTTCTTACATTATTATTTATTAATATCGATTCTATATAGAAGTGTCTACTGTCTTATGAAATATTTACTGTTTACATATTCGTAAGAAGTTCATTAAATAGTTTGTTGAAGACATTCAACATTTATTAACAAGTTGTGTAGCCTAGACGACTATTTAATATTCTGTTTCGAAATCTTCCAAAACATCTAAATTAATTTTGCGAAATACGAGTATTCTTAAACTGTTTGATGTTATATGTAGGTAGATAGGTACCTACCGTGAAATGGGTTGAGCAGGGACGAAATCGATGCTCAAACCTGGATAAATGCTTATTATGAAAAATCATTTTATTGGCAGGCACAAGATTATAAATATTACAAATAAGACTTATAAATAAAGCTTACCTATTTCAATAAACCTTAACTAAAAGCTTATTTTTATATGTGGCACATGTCAAGTGTAGTTCCATCTTATATTTTTAAGGATATACACAAAATCCCACCTCGCCCCATAGTTGGGTGACTTTGGGATGAGATGGGATTTCATAATTATGCGAGTATTGAAGATTATTAAATCGACACTTTTGGATAATAAAACTTACAATAGCTTAGTAACGAGAATTATCGTTGACGTAGTTTATAAAAACCACCTCACGCCTCAGTCATCCCTACTCTCCCCGTTCATGACCCGATTGCCCCCGCTATCCCTACTCACCCCATTTTACGGTACTTATTTCTACCCAATAAACTCCCTTAATAAAGAGCGGCGCGAATTGAAACTATTACCGAACCAATAACGTATTTAAAATCTACAGGGTGCCTCCCGGCTGTGCTAAGCGCACCTACTCGTATAGACTCATCCCCATTTCCCCCGCATACCTACACACCTACGAGCTAGGAGCTACTCACCTATTGTAAAGCAGCTTACGCGCCCGGGCTTTATAGATAGCGGAGTACGTATGTATGCAGCTACCTACTTACTTATAGATTATCCAGATTCTTTGTTTCTTAGCCCGGCTTGATATTCCATTACATACTAACATTGACATGATAATTCGCAACATTCAATCCACATGTGCGGTCTCGGTATTAATTAGGGAGTTCTTACGGAACTTAAGGTGTCGCTATGATACGCCTCGCGCCAGTACTCGGTAACAATTGAAATAACAGTATACCGACGATGTTTTCCTTCGCCGCAAAAGCGACTGATAAATATCAAATGATATTCCGTACATACGATTACCTACGATGTTACCTACGATGGTAAGGGTTAAGCGCTGGTAGCCTTGTGGCAAGACGTCCGACTTTCAATCCGGAGGCCTCGAGTTCAAACCCCGCCTCGTACCACTGAGTTTTTCGGAACTTATGTACGGAATATAATTTGATATTTACCAGTCGCTTTTCGGTGAAGGAAAACATCGTAAGGAAACCGGACACAGAGATTTTTTTTACTAGAAACAAGTAAAAAATAGTAATTCCCAGGACAAGTAAACGTTTACTAAAACAAGGAAACGTTTACTAAAAACAAGTAATCTTTACTACAAACAAGGAAAGGGTTTACTTGTTTTTAGACTTTTTATATAGTAAACGTTTACTTGTCCTGGGAATTACTATTTTTTACTTGTTTCTAGTATTAAAAAAATCTCCGTGGACCTAATCCCAAAAAGGCCTAATAGTTTCCCCTCTGGGTTGGAAGGTCAGATGGCAGTCGCTTTCGTAAAAATTAGTGTCTACGCCAATTCATGGGTTTAGGTTGTCAAGCGGACCCCATGCCGGGATAAATGCTAGGAGGAGGAAGAAGAAGCAAATTGATAATTGTACAAAGTTTTCAAAAATGTAATATGTTCTCTATCAATTCAAATAGTTAGTTATCCTTTTTATTTACTATTTTTGCAAAAATCTACTACAACTTTCGTTTTGTGGGAAAGGAGGCATGTACAAGTTTTACTGACTGGCTAGACTCATTAGCCCAATTTCGTAAGTTTGTTGCTATCACATTAGCTAGCTAGCCTTATTACTTGGTACCAGTTAATGTCCAATTTTATTAAATACGTTTTAATTAGTATGTATCACTGAGATACTGAGTGGACCAAACTAGGTACCAAGTTTGCATTATAGTAAGTATTGGTTACTTATTTATTTTACGCATTATAAAAGATAGGTACGAATAGTACCTACGATTTACAAAATTTTACTCTGAATTATGAAATTGGGTACATGTTTTTGCGTCCAAGGGCAAACCAACTAAACGCTCATAAAAATGACATTGATAGCATGGCAGCATAAGTAACGAAGCCAACACAAAGGCCTGATACGATATTCAATATTCTTCTCGGTGAGGTAATTTCATCCGCTACGCCCGTTGAGGATACCGGAATATCCATTATGTTTCTTTGAAGACATTAAAAGAACGTATCTGCCATACCTAACTATCCATCCAACCGTCAGAATTTCTTCGAAAAATAACGTAATAACTTATTGCTACTCTCAACAAGTATTACACATTGGTTTTAAAATACCAAGGAATATGACTTTTTTGTTGGGTATTTCACTGTATGAAGCTACTCATACTTAGACTACTCAGCCATTGTATAAAAAAACTGTTGGTAATATTTATGTTCACGCAAGTTTATAATGTTATGATTTTACTAGAAATATGCTAGTTATTTCGAAAACTCGGGGTAATATTTCAATTCTTTTATAATTAAAAATTGTATTTTTTTTTTCTTACAATAATTGTTGATCACATGTAACTAGGGTATTGGGGTGTTATGATTAACTCACCCAAATAATTGTTAAATATGACATGTCAATGTAACTTCGAACATTACAATACTCTGAAATACAAAGGAAGCTTATTTTATTGACGTAACATACAGATGCATCATTTATTGCGGTGTCTCAGAGTACAAACATAAATTAATGTGGCTTTACGCAATCAGAAAGATTAAAACTATAAACTCTAAACTATCTCAAAACTGGAGCCAATTAGGATACTGGTGTCTTTGAGAAATATACTTAATTTAAGCTCAGAAATGTACCGTTGCAATTAAGAGAATAAATAAAAAAAATGTATAGTAGCAAAAGTATAAGAACGTATATCTTACCTATTAACACTTTTTCTGACAAATCATGTCGGGTCTAATGGCTGGAAGGACACAATAGCAACAGGAAATACACTCTTACCATGAAAACGAGTCACGTTTTATACATTAGGTAGTAATGAAGTGACGCGTTGCCATTGTCCAAGGGTGTAGTTGATATACTACATGCTACCTACTTATAGCCAAACAATCATCAGATATTTCTCTTATAGGACACCACACATTTGAGGACTCTAAGTATTTACTGCTTTACTTTTTTATTGTTGATTGTCAGGATAGTGTTTAGGTACTATACATATGGTACAGTCAGCAGCAGAAGTGGCTTAGCGGGTGAGATGTTCAATATGACTTCTTATATTCACGCTCTCTTATTCTCTCAACAATAAAGTCGTGTCAAGCTCATTTTGAACACATCAATCGCTTAGCTACTTCTGCTGATGACTGTATTCGTGCTACTATCGCACATGAGGGTAAGTTGATAGAGACTATGTTGCAATGGCCGTAAAACATTTTATGAATTTCCTTTTTTTCCGTTTTAGCTCCAATTGCACAAAATTGGCCTTCTCGCTTCTTTCCAGTCACGTACCAGACACTTTCAGATCTATATTCGATTGGGTTTTTTGCTCTATCGCGTGTAGAAAATCCTTGCACATTTTATTTTATATATAAGTATATCTAAATATTCTATATAGATAGAAGTCTAAATCATCGACTAGTAAAAAATACCTTCTATGTTATAATATGTATACGTAGCCATAACTAACTACTTTACTCCATAATTGGTTCCTCTTTACACGCCTTAAATTAAATTATGAGAGATATATTTGAAAGCCGTTACTGCTACTTGCATGCTTTTTAAAGTGAGAAGACAGTGTTCTCATTAGATATGAATTCATCCATTAATGACATATGGTACCTACCTGTGCAATTCTGTACATTGTATGTGGCAGTATACATCAAAATTACCGGCGGTTACGCTTAAAAATAGATAAGTACAACATTGAATCTGTACACAGTACGACGTACTTTTCATTTAAAAAGTCTTAAACTTCAAGAACTTTCGCACTTTGTATACATATTATATATACTACTTAACATTAGAGGAGTCTAACGCGAGTTCAATTCTTGTTACACCCGTCTAATACTAGTATTAGTTAATACCAACGTAAAATCTGCAAAAGATTATTTGCTCTCACATGTGGATAAAATATAAGTTTATACGCTGGTGTCCAAATATAACGAAGGCCTAACAAAGGAGCGGGTGTGGTAAATAAAAGGTAAAACTTAATTTCGCTTAGGCTGTTGCGGGGCTGACAGTCGCATTTATAAATTTCAATTAAAAGTAGCAGTTCGTAACTCCACCGCTGCCGCCGCGTACCGCGTCGCCTGTGGCGCCCTCTAACACGCGCTTGCTGCTGTCGAAAATATAATTATACATAGACAAATATAATTTTGTCTTTCCTTATTTGGTTTGCATTTGAAAGAAGTATCACAACTGTATACTGTGACGTAATATGTTTTATCACGCAATCACACTCATGAAGCAGTTTATAAAGAAAGACAAAAGTATATTAATAATTTATTCATAACTCATTTAACACTTCCTAATACACTCTAGAAATACACGTTCGTTTTTAGTTAATCACGCTATTCCTATGTATCTCCAACATTTTACACACGCACATTCGTTACTTAATAACGACCTAAGTATACTTATATTTATTTATAAATGGAATCACTCGTGTTTAAAACAAATTCTAAAACGAAAGCGTAACTACACTCGCGTTATTAGTGAATAACGCGAATGTTTTCCGACAAACCGTTTGGCACAATGTTTAATTTACCTTTTTACACAAAACTAGCACATCACAAAAAATATACTGTAAGTAAGTATGTACCTACCTTCTTACTAAACATAACTTAAAGTACAAAAAAGTCAGCCACTATACACCGTGTCCATTGACTTGCCCAGGTTGAAGCCCAGGGATACTACTATGTGGCACTTCCACTGGCTGACCTACATTTCTGGGCTCTTTGTACTTCACAAAGAACACTTCAGGCTTAGACGTCACCGGTTGGACGGTATGCACCTCAGGCTTCTTCACTAACACGTAAATGAGGGTCTTGCTCTCAGCCGGCCGTTGGTTAATTATCTGCTGTAGTCGTGCTGCATTTGTAGATGTCTGCGACGGCAACTTGATAAATATGATGTTGTAGGTCTTTTTGGGTGGTAATGGGGTCACAGGAGCCACATTGTCAGAGTCATCCGGCGGCAGGTGGAAGTAAATGTGCTTCGTGATGACCGGTTGTTGGGGTGGAGGGTTGGTGTAGCTGGGGTTACGATTATTAGGGTATTCCTGAACATTTTCCGGAAGATTCTGAGCTCCTATTAAATTACCGTCGCCACTCGGGCTGATGTTATTGTAGTTTACATTTTGATACGTTGACTGAGCACTTTGTAATCTCTTGTTGTTATAATGTAATGCATGTTGGGTCTGTACCAGTTGATTTCTATATAAATCACCGCCGCTATATTGCTGATTATATACCGGGGATGGAACAAACCCATGTTGTAACTCGGGCACATTGTTGTAGTATGGTTGTTGAAGATTATTGGGCCTCAGATTGGTCGGCATCTGATGTGGGATAACCGGTGCGCGATAGTTGTAACCCATGTACCCATTTTCAGCTAAAATGACCGGCAAAACCTGAAAAAAGATTTGATATTTATTCAAAGGTTTGCATACCAAATATTAAATAGGTTGATAAAAGATGTCCCATTGACAAAAGAGGAGAAATTAAACAGTTGATTCACCCAATTAATGAACAACTGTATATTTACTCAACTTATTTACTTATAACTCGCGAGCGTTAGAATCGCTATCAATGCTATCATAACGTCTGGTGACAACCGAAACTCACTAAGTATTTCCACAAGTCAATAGCCATAAGGAACCGTACCAGTCACAAAACAAGGTTGATTTTCGTTTATTAATTTTTTTTGCAATTAGTGAGTTTTGGTTGTCACCTGACGATAAATGCCCATAAGATGACACCCTGCTGTCACCTTTATTGCAAATAACTTAAGTTTAAAGATAGTAATTCTTAATGTAATTAATAGGTACATCTAAAAGACCAGTTACAAACTCATAAACTTGCCGCACGTAAAGCCACAGACATTTAACGTCTGTAGGTGTAGGTACACCTCAAACACCTCAAAATTTATATACTAAAATTATTAAAAAAAACTAACCAAAACAATAAATGCCGTGGATATCTTGATCGCCATAACGTCTGTCACAAAGTGATTCCCTGCCTCAAGCAGCATCTGGGTATATATAAAGACTTTCTCCGTGAATTATGGTAAAATATTATCAGGTGTCCAAAGGTTTTGCATAAGGAATTAGTTTGAAACTCGAGTTTACTTCCGCTGTCAATGAGGCTCCGGAATATATATAAGGCTATAAAAGGTTTAATAGGCATATCTAATTGGTATAATGTCACAATTAGCCTGATATGTGTTCGCAGTACATTTCAATCAGAAAATAAAAGTAGGTAGTAGGTAAATATTATACTTGATAAAATAACACTTAACAACATCAAGTATCACGTCCCTTTTACTGAAACCTAATGTGTTATCACTGCATTATCATCAAATAAGCTATTTGTAACTTAGGCTGTTCCATCTATATGCCCAACTTTTAATTGAACAAGTTACATAGAGAGCTCGAAAAGTGAAGAACTCTCACATTTGAATGCTTTTTCAATTTCATTATATTTAGTAAAATATCAAAAAGCCAATGCTACATAAGTTTAGAGTTGCATTGAAATAAATATGAAATTTTTATGTAGTTATTTCTTGACGGATAACGAAGTAATTGACTCGGGACACATTGAAGCTATTTATTGAACTAATCTAATGTTTGTTTGTTTTGTTACAGTTACAGAGAAGGAGATCCGGCTTTGGTAAGTAGCAATAAGGACAAACTAATGAAAACAAAGACCCGTATATAGAATATGTCTATTTTTTTAAATGGTTGTTTATAATAAATGATTGTAATTTCAGGCACAAAGGTTTCCTGAAAGATTGTCCGAACGGACTGCTAACTGAGCAGGTAACTAGTTTTACAATTAACGGAAAAAATGATAACCCGACTTATAGACGGAGAGCTGGCCCCGTCAGATATAACACAATAATGAGAACAACTTGGAACAACAAAATCCCTATAGTTAGTTGGCTTATTTCTAGATCTGGTAATTTGGCAGCTGTTCATTGGTGGAGGTCAAATAATGCAATGCAAAGTACTTCAAGAATATATTAGATTATATCATCGCCAAAAGTTTCTGTCTGTCGTCGTGCCGAACGACGTATAATGTAATTCCTTAAAGGGATAAGTTCGCCTTTGTACACACTTACTATATTTTTGTTGGTCATGTACTTGTTTTGTGCAATAAAGTGTTTTACTACTACTACTACTAATTCATACTTTGTCGCCTACTGTTTTTGTTTCCGCAATAATACCCAGTGTTTTTTGTTCTATTTTTTGAAATATAGGACCTACCCACTATAAATGAGACAACTTTGACAGGTTTTAACTATTTTAGTATTACTTTTATCTAACCATAGACTTACATATATAGTAGAAGGCCATAGCCTAAGTACTTTTTGAGGCTCCGAGTATTTAGCGCCATATAGTTCAGAGCCCCCTAAACAGAGCCAATATGTATGGGATAAAATCAGCGCTACCTAGTAACGACTAGTGTACTACTGTACGTTATTCGTTACTAGTTGGCGCTGATTTTATCTCATGCATATTGGCTCTGTTTAGGTGACTCTGAAATAGATGGCGCTAAATACTCGCAGCCTCAAAAAGTTCTTAGGCTATGGCCGTCTACTATATATTTAAGTCTATGATCTAACTAAAAAAATTTGCTAGTCAGTCGTGAAGAGGCCATTAAATGGTGCCAGATGCCCGGATTTAGCAATAAGGATGGTATAGCAATATTAGCAATCTAACTAGACTAGTTTATTTTCTCTCATTATTGTGTCATATCTGACGTAGCTAGCTGGATTGGCTGGATTGTACCATTAACTGTTTCAGTTCCTGAGTTTAAATCTTGTCTTCAAATTGGTTTGCAATAGGTACCGGTATTTTTGAGAGCAACCTCTACGAAAAATATTAAATAAAAATTAGCCGTTAAAAATGACTCAAGACATCATGTAATGATTTAAAAATCTTTTCCGCCTACCAGTATTTTTGACTCTCTGCAACTATACAGAATACAGTCCTCATAATTGGAGCTATAGGAGCACTTAGCAATATTTTAATGAGACTAATCTTCGTTTGTCACATTTCCAGGGGTTCATCAAGATCTATAAGCAGTTCTTCCCTCAAGGTGACCCGAGCAAATTTGCTTCGCTGGTGTTTCGAGTGTTCGACGAAAACAATGTAAGCGGAGTTCCATTCTTACTTGTGCGAGTAATTAAAAGTTGTTTTCATTCAACGAGTTAGCTTCATAAACTTTGACTCAATGGCTTATTTTTACCCGGCTACGTCGAAGTTTTAGAAGGTCTACAACTAAAGTAACAGATCCGGAGTAGGCCTTAAATCATAATCATAAATTCTTTATTTGCAAAAGATATGGTATAAAGATGGTATTGACGAGATATTTCTGTACAATGAATGACGTCAATGACATATTCCGGTTAGGCATGCAAACGTTAAAACTTTAGGCAATGTATATATAGAGTAGCAGAATTCGACTTATATATGCTCGGTCAAATGTTATGTATTTTAGTACCTGATGGTGACCTGAGCCAAAGTTGGAGCATTTTGTACAGTCAGTAAAATATTACCCACCCAATATTTTGACAAAAAGTACTTCATTGGCTAACAAGTGGGTAAGTGGCCCATTTGATAGTGGTCGTCGAGGTTTGACGAAAAAAATGTGGTAGCAGCACTAATTAAGCTAACCTGACAATTTAGGATTGTTTTTCTATAAAAGTTGGTGCGTTCTTTCGAATGGCACGAGTTTTATTTTCTACTGGTTTCATTATTTTAATTTTTTTTTATGAGGAGAAAATTATTATTATGAACCTATTGTGTCCCACTGCTGGGCAAAGGCCAGTCTCTCAAAAAGGAGTCAAAGTTATCCCGCCATCACCGTCAAGGTCTGCCGGATCCTCGGTTTGACTTGTGAGGCGCCCACTCGGTGGCTATCTTAGCCCACAAATTGTTTGGTATGGGGCAGACGTGACCAGGCCAGCCCTACTTCAACTATGCTGTTTTCCGAATCACATCTACTATTTGAGTTTTAGAGGGCAGGGTTGTTTTCCGGATATGATCCGATCCCTTAATTTAACACCTAATATGCTGCGCTCCATAGCTCGCCGACAAACCCCGGGTTTGGACTTCTGAGCTTTCGTCAAAGACCAAGTCTGAGCACCGTAAGTGAGGATAGTAAGTATGCACATGTCCATGAGTCTATGTTTGAGTGAGAGACGTAGCCCTCCCTTAATTAGGTGTGTCATTGATTTTCACCTTAAAACATAAAACTTGGCTGAATAATAAAAGTTCCAGGTTTAAGGTCGGCTACCATTATTTATTATAACAAGGTTTATTAGTACTTTCGGCAGTAGATTTTATAATTATATTTGCTGACTGTACAAAATGCTCCAAGTTTAGCTCAGGCTACCAAGTACTAAAATACATAACTTTTCGTAGTGCATCGCCCTACATAAACCGAATTCTGCTATTCGATGAGGTAGGGTTGCCTACCACCTACTCCTGATCTACAATAAATAATTCATTATAGACACTGTAGGGGCTTACACCTACTGCGTAATGTTTCTGCTCGGAGTATATTATTTTGGAATAAAATTTTAAAATAAAAACATGAAATGTTACGGGCAAGGTTTTATTGCATATGTAACCTCCTTTTTGTCGGTAAAAAATGTCACCTGCGTCACCTTTATTCACCAAATCGGGCCTAGATTTTTTAGATGTAAGGTATGATTTCGTAAATTATGGCACTAAATACTTTTTAAGAGGAGAGGACTTCATCTTATGTCACAGGCATGTCCGAGTCGAAATTAAAGTCACGTCCATTGGATCCGGAAGAAAGCATAGAACTTTGCGTACACGTAGCTTAAAGGAAACTGGTCGTCCAGCGTCCAGTAGGAGCTACGAGCTACGTGCATGTAAAGTTTCATAGGTACTTCCTTCCGAATGGGACTAGATTTTTTAAATTTGTTAGAAGTATGAGCCGAACTATGTGTAATATTGTAAGGTTAGGTTACTAATACACATTGTAGACAACTAGGTAGTGCATTCGTGGTTCTTCGTTTTCTCGGAAAGAATTATTCAATTTTGGTAAAATAGAAAGGGTTATATTAGTGTTACTTAAAATGGTGGTGTTTTATTAAACCGGTCTGTTAAATATCTAGATGTTTTTGTTTATATTCAGAGTATGTGAAATATCGCTTTTCATTTATAAGCCTATTCGATAATATACCACCGCTTCTAATTAATTATTATATAATACCTTTAAACTTGTTAGACGAAATTGGAAAGCAGTCGAATCAGATATGCTTGAAGATCTATTTTAAATTCAAATTACGCGCCTGATAACATCTTTGCCGTAACTTGTGAGTTATCGTAAAACCTGTTTCAGAAATAGGCTTTAAAACTCCATCAATCTCATCATTGACAAAAATATTAGGTAGCTAGAGCTACATACGTATTAGATAACTGTCTTATATTATATTTGTAAATCGGGTTAATGTATGAGCGTGATTCACTTGGTTTGTGTATTCCATTTGAAATTAAGAGGGAAGAGGATGACCGCCTGTCCATACAAACGTATTTCTCATTTTCCTCTATGATCGTAGTTCATACTCGTAGTAAGGACTCGTAGTAAATCGTAGTTGTTAAGAATTAAGAAAATGTTTTATACTTACTAGTCAATTCATCTCTTAATGACAAGCAAATACTCTAAATTAAAAACAACGTGAATAGGTTCAACATGAATTCAGCCGCTATTCTCGTATCTCGAAGATAAAACCAAATAATTTAAAATATTATTTCCCTTTTTAACCCTTTCGATCTAATTTTAACCAATAGGGTGGGAATCCTTGAGATTTATATATATAGTCCAATCCAAAAATGATAATAAGAAATGTCTTGGAATTATTAAGCTGTAAAACATCTTTGTTGATATTTAAACTGGTCGATCCGGAAAGTCCCCTCCATTCGTCAGAGAGCTTCATTTTATTAACCTTTATCCCTTCAACTCGGCCCGTATGTTCCTGCTGAAAGATTAATGTCACCCTTTAAATAAGACGTATTATTTGAGATACCCGCTCGCAACTGAGCCACAATCCCTTGTCAAGCGCTAAGCTATTAAATTTGTTCAAAAAAACTATTTCTCTATGTACCTAATTCACGACTGTATCCATTTTTTTACGTTGGTTTCTAAAAAGGTTTTTAAGTAAGTCTATCCTATAGTCATTGAGTCATTGTCATTGCCAATTGTAGGTATCATAATCTTATTGCAAAATTGCCACTCAACTCAATTGGTTCCTGTATAAGTAAATATGTATATGTAGCCATTCCACCCATGTTTTCCCGAGGTTACAATTCTTGGACTATAACTAGTTTTTACTGTTCCATACTTGTTTCAGGATGGATCAATCGAGTTTGAGGAATTCATAAGAGCGTTATCAGTGACGTCACGTGGAAATCTAGATGAGAAATTACATTGTAAGTACCTTGACTACACTATAATTAAAGAACCGTCTTCACTTAGCCTCCACCCTTCCAAAAGCAAATGCCCAACCTACTGTAAATAATTTTCAACAAAATAAGAACCGACTTCACTTAGGCTCCGCTTTTACAAGAGGGAATGCCCGAGTTGCTGTAAAAATACCGAAATCACTATAGGTGTGCCTATAATAGTTGAAGAGTTCTCTCGATTTCTCCAGGATCCCATCATCAAATCCTGACCTGATTACAATGGGACCATCGGTGAAGTATGACTCTTTCAAACAAAAGAAATATTTTCTAAATCGATCCAGCCATCTTCGAATAATCGGTGAACATACCTACATAAAAAAATATACATATGAAAAATACTATAAACCCTAACCTAAGAACACAGACTACCCAGACACCTCATCATTAAGCGCGAGGTCACCACACATCAGCTTAATTTTATTCGTAAATTTCTACGATACGAACAGCACATCTCAATAGTATTCCACACCAATTTGTAGTGTAACAATCCAGGTTCACCCCTGTAACTTGATTATTGTGGATATTTTTAATTCACATGACACATGAATAATGATCACAAACGTTAACTCGATTGAAATAAGCGGTCGCGCTTTCATACATAATTAGTACGGGAGGACAGATGCGTGGTGACTCTGAGTTGTAGGTACTTATGATCGATCTGGTTGAGGTTATCTGTGCCTAAGAACAAAAATGAATAAAGAGAATAAAACAAGCTAAAACAAAGATCCTCCAAGAGAATTGTGAACCTCCTCCTTTGAAATCTTGAAGTGGGTTGAAAACTAGGTACTCATATAATATTGCTACTGCTCTTAAGTACTTACCTGCATACTATGTGTACGTAGCGCAGCACGACGGAAACTATCTTGATTTGAAGAGATCTTCTTGAAAGGGTCTGGCCGGACCGCCATACCAAAATCGCCCCTGGCTGAATTTGAGATATTGTTATGCACGATTATTTGTTTTATTATTACATATACTTTTGGTGAATATTATGCCTTAAATGATTCCCGTTTGCGAAAAAATAAAAAATAAAGAAATTTCGTTTTTATTTTTTTTCTTTAAAACCACGTATTCGATTGACTTGTTCTTTGGAAATTTTATAGATACATTAGGGATACATCAAAGAAAAAAAAATTAACTTCCTGACTTTATTTTAAGTACATAATTTTTTGAGTTTATTTTTAAAATATTTTTTTATACTACATATGAGTTAGCGACACCTACCATATTTTTATATAATATGCGCATTTTTATACTCTATTACATATATTTTTATCAAAAATATTGGTTTGGATCAACAACTTCAAAAAAAATTTTTCATAAACAGAGTGGACAAAATTTACCTTTATTAGTATTTAATAAACAAACCTTAACCTTTAAAAATTAACCTTTTTTCCTCCATTGAAACGGGTTATTATTTAAAAAAAAAAACATTAATTAAGAATGATTTTTTTTTCTTGCGCTGCTGCCGAATCGAAGCAGTCATATACAGGATGGATTTTCTTTTTGGGTCAGTGAAGGCAGCTGCCAGATTCCGGGCTGCTACGTGAAAATGGTCTTAGAAGACCTTCCCTCGATTTCAGAATAATTTCAGATTAATGAAGGATCGCATTTACAGATTTTGGAATAAACATACAGGGTGCAAGAAAAAGGTAATTTTTGATGCCATTCGAGTCCATTCCTATCCAGGATAAAAAGCTTGTACCAAAAAAATTCCGGCTAGAACAGCCACAAATCGAGGGATATACAGGATATGACTGTTCCATTCGCCAGCAGCGCAAGAAAAAAAATCATTCTTAGTTTATGTTTTTTTTTTTTAATAATAACGCTTTTCAATTGAGGAAAAAAGGGCCACTCCCGGTGTTAGACAATTAAATACTAATAAAGGTTAATTTTGTCCACTCTGTTTATGAACATTTTTTTTTGAAGTTGTTGATCCAAACCAATATTTTTGATAAAAATATATGTAATAGAGTATAAAAATGCGCATATTATATGAAAATATGGTAGGTGTCGCTAACTCATATGTAGTATAAAAAAAATATTTTAAAAATAAACTCAAAAAATTATGTACTTAAAATAAAGCCAGGAAGTTAATTTTTTTTTCTTTAATGTATCCCTAATATATCTATAAAATATCCAAAGAACAAGTCAATCGAATACGTGGTTTTAAAGAAAAAAAATAAAAACGAAATTTCTTTTTTTTTAATTTTTTCGCAAACGGGAATCATTTAAGGCATAATATTCACCAAAAGTATATGTAATAATAAAACGAATAATCGTGCATAACAATATCTCAAATTCAGCCAGGGGCGATTTTGGTATGGCGGTCCGGCCAGACCCTTTTGTGAAGATAAAAATCACAATTACAATGTTGATAGTTCACCGATAATTCGAAGACTGCTGGACCGATTTGGAATTTTTTTTTCTTGAAAAAGTATACTTCACAGTTGGTCCCATTGTCACGGGTCCAGATCTGATGGTGGGATACTGGAGGAATCGATTCACTATTTTTTATACCAACTTCCAGCCACTTCCTCTTGGAATAGCGGATTCTAAGTGAAGTCGGTTCTTTTTTTGTTTAAAATTATATATACCTATCGTTACGCCCCTTTGTACGAGGGACAACCTTCGGACAACTGGGGACAACACCGGTTTTAATTTTCACACATTTAGTGTTTAATGAGGAAAGTTTACTTTTCGTAACGCACATGAAATGATTAATTGTATAGGTCCTTTACGATTACGTATTCTATAAGCTAAGCTAAGCTTATCAGTGCAGGGAGGTGATTTTTGAGATTCGAGCGCCCAAATCTGACATTTAAAACTCTGAATAAAACGAAGAAATGATGTTTTAAAAATAACAGAGATAGCAATATAAAATCATCATTATTTATACTATTAATTTCATGTGTAAATAATGGCAAACAACTTTTGTGTGCGATTATATTCGAGCTTAAATTTTTTGAATTCGACCGCTCGAAAGTCAAAAATCGGCCCCCAGGTGACATTTCTCTTACATTTTCGGTATCATAAGGTGGCTTTGACATAGATGGATCAATCGACATAAGCTTCAAAAAGTTCTTAGGCTGTGGTCGTCTATATCTCTATAGTCTCTGGTAATACGTAACGTACCCATACCAACCAGTATCTATATTATATTGACCTACTTCTATTGTTTTTCAGGGGCCTTCCGTCTATACGACGTCGACAACGACGGGTACATCACGCGAGACGAAATGTATAACATAGTCGACGCGATTTACCAGATGGTGGTACGTACACTAACTTTTACTAAACCCAACCTAAGTAATTTACGCTAATCCCGGTTATACCCGTAGGTATTACCTGAGTATTGTGGATAACATGTAGCTTTTTGAGGAAGAAAAGCACAGTGCGGACACCAGACCTGACCTGACTAATCCTGACAAGGCCCACGCCAGGAAACCAGTTTCCTTATCTTCAAAGTAGGTTTGTAATGTAAAAATGTATAACCACGTTGTGAATGAATCCATTCATAAATTGGGTACCAGTGCTGTTGAGGACATGGGCAGAGCGGAACGGTGTGGTTGATGGAAACAACGGCTTTATACCTATCTGAATTGATTTATTTAAATTATAGGTAGGCAAGGAACACGACCATATTGTACGCGGTGAGACAGAGAAGAAATGAAGTAAATCGATAGTTTTTGACATTGACAGTTGACAGATAGACAACAGATAACATATAAGCAGTAAAGGATGGACATTCCAACAAATGCGATGGTACTAATTAATAATAGATGGCAGCAATCCTCGAGCTGAGGTACCGGTAGATTAAAGTCTCACAATTATTGGTAAAGCTTGGGTTCTGGTTGACGCCGGACGCATTGCTCAGTGTAATCACTAAACAGCGTCACTTTGTGTAGAACTACAATGTGATGCTGATGTAAGTATGCAGCGTTCGACATTAAGTTATCAACAGGAAACCTAGGTCTTAAAATATCTGAACATGTAGGTACTTTATCGCCTTAACAAGAGGCGTTGTTCCGATATTTGTGACCACCTTGGCCACTCAGATATATCAGATGGCGACTGACTACAAAATATGTAATGCTAAGACGACTGTTGTTACGTTCACAGGGCCAGACGCCTCAGCCGGAGGATGAGAACACGCCGCAGAAGCGCGTCGACAAGATCTTCGACCAGATGGACAAGAACCACGACGACCGGCTGACGCTCGAGGAGTTCCGCGAGGGCAGCAAAGCCGACCCGCGTATCGTGCAGGCGCTGTCGCTGGGAGGCGATTAATCCACAGTCATCCTCTCGCCGGACTTCACATTTACTTAGAGCTACCAACGCAACTCCGCCGTGTCGTTGGGTATCTACCTTCGCCTTTCCCTTATCCCGGCAGCACCTCTCAAATTGTTTTTTTAATTGAAAAGTTCGATTTATTTATTTATTTCTAAATATTGTGTAATCTCAACCGATAAAAAATTTCCTAATACTTAATATATGTATGTATGTATAACCCATTATAACGTACGGCGGATGTTCAGAGGTAGAAATAGTATTTGCCAATATGAACAAAGGGCAAAGCCGAGGCGTTATTGATAATTTTACTTTTTCAGTTTGAATTGTGATACCTATGTATAATTATTATGAAAATACTTAAGTTATATTCTGCTCAACGTAGGTATTAAAAGTGTATTAGTCACTGAGCAGAATAACAATAACATAATGTATTGAAACTGATAATCTGTGAGATTGATATTTTGATATGATTTATTACCGAACAAGGTTTGTAGTTTGATGTTAGGGCAATCGTGTGCGAGCGGTCGCAGCTTGCGTCTTTCAGTCTTTCGATTTTATGGAATTGTCATACCTGGGGTTTTTTTCGCTTATTACTGGTCAGGATAAAATATATTTTATTCTAAAATTCTACAGTTAAAAATAAATTTACCTTGAAATTACCTCGACATCTAATTCGTGTTGGCAAATTACAAGCTCTTGAATGTAAATGATGATTACCTTGCCATTTTCTCCGTGTCGTCTACTCTGGCAGCGAACTAGTACCTAGTATTGTATTGAAATAGTCCTGTAATTTAGTTGCTAGATACATATGTAGTTTGATTTATCCACACCCGCTTTATCCGTGCGAGAGCGATGAAATAAGGCTTATCAGCCGACTTTTTTCAAAGGTATTTCATAAAATTTATTTGTAGACTACGTACCTACTTTCTAAGTCAATATTGCTGTTACATGTATTCTTTACTTATTAGATATACATAACTTTGATCTTATTGTAGATATTTTTGAGTTGTAGCGTCTATGGCCACATGGGCACATAATCAAGTACAGATATTCAGTAGAGTCACTGAAAAACTCGTCGGGGTTAAATCCGAGAATAGATAGTCCAACGCCAGGCGGTCAGAGCGACCGCGAAACCGAAGCCGCGTCTGCTGTGGACGCCGTCGCAATGGGTTTTTTCCCTGTAGTTAGGAACCTAAAAGCACTTTGACACTGTTCTATCTGCTATCTGATGTCGGATGGCCCAAGGAAAAAAATAAGCTGCTAGAGAGTACTCTATAACATTGAGTCGCCCCTATACTATCACGTTGGTACTTTCTTTTGAGCCATGGGCATTTGGTATTTCAGGAAAAAATATAGAAAATCACAAATTTTAAATTTGTCTACTTCGTGGTCCGAACCGACATTCTATATGAAAATGAAAATAGTTTATTGCAGAAAAAGATACATGGTTACAGTTTATACTGACCTCCACACTAGGCAGTGCCTGTCCCGTGAAGGAGACAATTTTTCTGAATTATAAAAAAATATAAATTATTAGTATTATTGGTGCAATTTCAACATTATTAGAGGCAGGAATCAGCGTTCCAATGGTTCTATATATGTTGGTTGTATATCTATGGATAATGCCAAAAGAGCACTATATAACATCCATCCGGCCCGTTGTGGAATTCACTGCTTCTGTTCGATTACGTGTAATAGGTGTTTTAACTACTGGGAAAAATCCCCTGCAAACAACGTGTACCATTTATTATCTGTACCTACCTACATCTAAATACAGCCTATGAGTAATCTTTGAATGATCTCAAATTTCAACACAAAAGTTACCAGTTTACTGTTATTGTTGATCAATAATTGTTAGGTTTTTAAGAGTTGCGCCCCATTAACGTTAAATTTGCATTATGGGACAATGTAAAATTTTTGGCACATATATTAAGCGTTTTTGGGTTTTTACAGCCCCCATTATATATATTAAAGTTAATCGGAATAATAAGTAATGAAGATGTGGCGAGGCCACAGTTAGTAATCATTTTTTAACAGTTTTTGCACGAGTACAATTTTGGAACATTACGTAAATTAAATGACGTGTAAAATTTGTGAACTTATGACGAGTAATTTAAATTTAAAATTTAAGAGGCAAGTGTTGATAAACAACAAATCGTTGTTGTGAATTCGAAAGCAATTCGTTAGTGATAAAGGCGTAGCGTAGGTACTTACCATCAGAGTGTGAGATGAGTGCGTAAAGTAATATAAGGTAGAGATAAATGAGTGAGTCGAACCCTGTGCCTTCACCAGCCTTATGCCTTCCTTCGGTTTCACTCTGCTCTGACTTAGGTGGAGCAGGAGCCGTATTTATTTATTCCCGATTATCGATTGCAACGCTTACAAAAACCAATCACTATTTAATTAATCCTACTAAATTACGGGGTTGGAGTATGTAAACTTACCTTTAGAGCCGAACAAGGTAATGTCATATCTAAGGTACCAACAATCTAACGCCTTTTATTATTTAAATAAAGCTTCACCAGATTTACCTTTTATTTTTCGAAGACTTCGCTGCAAATTTATATGCTGATCTGATTGCTGATTGACAAAATTTCTCTTAAAAATCTGGTAAAGTTATCAGGGTTCGCATTCACTCACTAGTCGTGTATAAACAAACAGACAAATAAGTGCATATTAGTAATGTACCTTCTTTGTTCATTAAAGTTGAAACTTATGAATGTATTAGAGTCGTAGATATATGAAGTAGATTGTGTATTACCTTTCAATTAAATATCACGTTTCCGCACCGCGGTCGGCCGCGCCGCGCCGCGAGCCGCGCGCCGGTCCATGGGACACTCACGTTCTAACATCTTTGCCAAATGTAGATGTACAAATAACTCTTTGAATACTTACCTACTTGTTGACACCTCTCCATCCTTTTCGGCGAATCCTGAATACATATTTTTTGGAGGACTTTTGGATATTTCCGTTAGCGACTCTCACTCTAACCTAGTTTCGATGTAAGGATTTATAACTTAAGGTAATCTATTCATCTGCAGCTTTATACGATAACAGTGTTATCCTTCGCTTGTAAATTCTCTTATGATATTTATACTTACTAATCTATAAAAAATGCTAATTGTAAGCCTTAAGATTGGGTGATATGCGTGCAGTGGCCTGTAAAAGTAAAACTAATACTAATTACAGAAATAAACGTCGTATTCTTGCACTGTTTATGCTTGTTTCAACCACCTCAGTAAATGGTGAAATAAGTTTACTTCATTTCATTTATATTGGAATACTACTTAAAGAAAACATGAGTTACATTGGTCGTTTTATCCTTTTTCGGGAAATTGTAAGATGTGCAACGCAGGATTTGTGCAAATTTTTTAAATAGAAATACCTACCTAGTTTAGGTATAACATTGCTTAAGTATTAATGAACCTAACTTGTGTATAACGTAATATGTACCTAAGTACCTATATGTACCTACAAATCAGTTGGATACAAGTACCTACATGCTAAGCTTCTGAGAGTTCTGAGATATAAAGGTTTTCTGGTCTAATCTAGTATTTTAACACAAAGAATATTTAATATTTTGTTACAGTGCCCAGTAAATAATTTAATCTGTTCCTAGTTTAATGTTAAAGGCAGAGTTTAGCTTGAGAAATCTATCTGATGGTCACTGCACTGAAGAGCCCGGCTAGAATAAACATTCTCATTTCTATACTTATTGCATTTTCCGATTATTCGGAGTTTCCAAATAAAGTTACTTGTATTTGCTTCGGACTGTGAGTCAATTTATGTCATTAGACAATTTTTATAGGCGTAAAGAAGTTAACGAACTAGAGTAGGAATATTGTTGCGGGCTGTGCATTTGTAATAGGATAAAGTAGCCTACTACATAAACGTTAACAGTGATTTATCTACAAGAGCTACCAGGTGAGGCAACACTGCTCACGCCGAGCTTGCACGTGAACGCTTCATCTTGCATTACGGACTTTACTGATCCAGTTTACTTTAAGGTTAAAATACCTATCTATATTTAAACATTACAAATAAGTTTATTTACTTACTATTTAAATGTTTAGCAATATCTGGTACCTACTAAATAAATCTTAGAAAATTGTTGTTGTTACTTATCGCTGCTTCAATTAACTCAATTCTTTAATTAAGTAAAAACAACTGGTAATTTCAAGCATGGAAATTGGGAATTACCAGATTAAGTACGTACTTACTCATTCATTTCGTACATGTTTGTGTCAAATGTGATATATTAAGGACGACACTTCTCGATATTAATTTACATCTGCGATCTACCCGGTACCGGTCGGTAGCAAGTCTTGCTATGTCCTATCACACATAATTTACTATATATGCTGGTACGATAGCTTGATTTTACGCATTGAACACTACCGTTTACCGTACATGAAACCCACCATAATTATGAAAACCATCTAAGTTCAACTCAACCGGAGAAAAATGGCGTTGCGCTACGCTTGCGCTTTTCTAGAATTACAAGAGATGTTAAGCATAAATACAGTCGACCTCAATGTAGATAAAACCAGAATGTTGGAATATAGGTACCAAAGGAAAGCATGACCCTTGACATAGCCGTAGTCCTACGAGTATATATGGGAGGACACGAATTTACCGCAGAGTTTATACTACCATGGCAACTGAATTAGGCGTCAATTAGATTAATTACTTAATACTTTTCTAAGTAATACGGTCTACAACAATAATGAGGCACGCGACTTATTATGGAGATTAATTACTGATTTTATTACTTCGGCGCAACACATACTCGTACTTAGCTTTTCTTCCGGCTGAACTTCGTCTATAGTCGACAGAATTTCCAAGAAGATCTGGGCTGAATTCCGCTAAGTTAGTGTTAAGCCTTACTAAATAAACAAACGAAAGTTAATTTTATTTAATAATAAGTTGATTTAACGTTTCACTTAGTTATAACCTTATAATTTAACTTACCTACCTAAGATTGCAGTCTGATCGTTACACTTACAAGTAAAGATGTGTATACTCACGAGTATAATACTTTATTCTCAGACATTATATATCTTGACGGGGAACATCTTATAGGTACCTAAAGAGGTGGTAATATTACTATAAAATACCCCGGCTGGCACAGATGGGAATACGCCATTATTATAAGTACAAAAGGAGTATCTCATCTGTTCGATATAGCGATGGTGGGGACAAGTTGAAATTATCACTATGAAAAAACCTTAGCACATTTAAAAACCTATTCCCTTCATTAGTCCCCTCCGTTATGGGAGAGGGCCTAAGTGATAGTTCAGATCTGGATACGGTTACCAACTTTTAGTATGTTGTTGGGCACGACATTAGGACCCCATAACTGCCGAGAGACGGGGACGTCGATGAATGTCTCCCGTGTAATGACGTCATCAAAATGGCTGCCGCTTTGTTGCGAAAAGTGTAAATTTCATCAAAACTGTGCATTGCACCTATACGTGTGTAGTATCAAATGAAAGAAGATTAAATGTGCTATATTGTTGTAATACATTATATACTACTGTATATTACAGTTTGACAGCTATAAACGAAAACCCAAAATCAGGCTAAAAAATAATTCGGATATTTGCATTTTACAACAAAATTATAAGTCCAACTTTAAAGCCCAGTACTACAATAACAAAACAGGCTATTTAAGCTATACATTGCTATAAAAATTATTAAAATCTGGTAATAATTGTGGCAGCTATGTTAAAAAACATGTCGGCACTGCCGAGTCATTTCCTTAGAGTGAAAAAATAACAATTTTCACAATTTACAGAATATCCGCAAAAGCTTCGAGTATAATGTTGGTCAAATAATTTGGAGCCCCTAAATGTCGGAAAAATATCTCTATAGTGACTGAGGTCCAAATAATGACGTCATGAACGTGACCGCTACCGAAATTTGTAAAACATAAATTAAAGCTATACCATGACACATACACACATGTGTGTAGCATCGATCGAAAGCTTATTGAATTTACTACAATACATACATACATTATTTGTGAAAATAATGTATAGTTTAGGAGTTGTTGACAAAATAAAATATTCTTTTAGGAAAATAAAATGTATATGTTAATTCTGTGGCCAAATAAAACACAATACACTAATGTTTTGTATAGCATTAAAAACACCAACTATTCAGCTTAAAAACACAGTTTGAATTTATAAAATTCGATAAGAACTATAAAAGTTGTGCTTACAACTCTAAAGCACACTAACTATTTTACCTACAATGCACTCATACTATGAGAAGCTTGGGCCTAATTATTGACTAGTTTTTTCTAAATTTTGTAAGGATTTAGGGTTCCTTGTCATTAAAGTAAATAAAAAAATCGGCCAAGTGCGAGTTGACTCGCGCTCCGAGGGTTCCATATACATCACACAATTTTAACAATTTGTATTTTTAAGACCAACTTACGCTTGACCGCAGACTTATTAGTGTTTTTTTCTGTAATGTACAGGTAAAGAACTATATTACGTATTTTTTTCTAAAATGTAGGTTCGTCGGTTTCCGGGGGACAGAGAGCAATGGAATTTTTTTTGCCTTATTTCTTAAATTGCTTACAAACTATACCTTGTTATATATCAAATGAAAGGATTTGATGTGAAAACTACAAATATATAAGTTTTATAATTTAAGTTTTAATAGTTTTGAAGTTATTTAAGAAATAAGGCGAAAATTTTCCATTGCTCTCCGTCCCCCGGAAACCGACGAACCTACATTTTAGAAAAAAAAACCTAATATAGTTTTTTTGCCTGTACATTAAAGAAAAAAACACTAAAAAGTCTGCGGTCAAGCGTAAGTTGGTCTTAAAAATACAAATTGTTAAAATTGTGTGATGTATATGGAACCCTCGGAGCGCGAGTCAACTCGCACTTGGCCGATTTTTTTATTTACTTTAATGACAAGGAACCCTAAAGCCTTACAAAATTTAGAAAAAACTAGTCAATAATTAGGCCCAAGCTTCTCATAGTATGAGTGCATTGTAGGTAAAATAGTTAGTGTGCTTTAGAGTTGTAAGCACAACTTTTATAGTTCTTATCAAATTTTATACATTCAAACTGTGTTTTAAAGCTGAATAGTTGGTGTTTTTAATGCTATACAAAACATTCGTGTATTGTATTTTCTTTGGCCACAGAATTAACATATACATTTTATTTTCCTAAAAAAATATTTTATTTTGTCAACAACTCCTAAACTGTACATTATTTTCACAAATAATGTATGTATGTATTATAGTAAATTTAATAAGCTTTCGATTGATGCTACACACATGTGTGTATGTGTCATGGTATAGCTTTAATTTATGTTTTACAAATTTCGGTAGTGGTCACGTTCATAACGTCATTATTTGGACCTCAATCACTATAGAGATATTTTTCCGACATTTAAGGGCTCCAAATTATTTGACCAACAATATACTTGAAGCTTCTGCGGATATTCTGTAAATTGTGAAAATTGTTATTTTTTCTGTCTAAGGAAATAGCTCGGCACTGCCGACATGTTTTTTAACATAGCTGCCACAATTATTACCAGATTTTAATAATTTTTATAGCAATGTATAGCTTAAATAGCCTGTTTTGTTATTGTAGTACTCGGCTTTAAAGTTGGACTTATAATTTTGTTGTAAAATGCAAATATCCGAATTATTTTTTAGCCTGATTTTGGGTTTTCGTTTATAGCTGTCAAACTGTAATATACAGTAGTATATAATGTATTACAACAATATAGCACATTTAATCTTCTTTCGTTTGATACTACACACGTATAGGTGCAATGCACAGTTTGGATGAAATTTACACTTTTCGTAACGAAGCGGCAGCCATTTTTATGACGTCATTACTCGAGAGACATTCATCGACGTCCCGGTCTCTGGGCAGTTTTGGGGTCCTAGTGTCGTGCCCAACAACATACTAAAAGAAGGTAACCGTATCCAGCTCTGAACTATATTCCCATAAGGGAGAGCACTACATCCAATTCCTATCCCGGCGGGCACAGATGGGAATACACTGTACAAAAGTAACTGCTCAATGAAAATCAAATACTTGCTGCTTTAATACAATGGCTTATCCGAAAGATTCTAGGTACTTTAAAAAAAATAATTAAACGAAAATCAACTTTGTTATGTTGCCAGTATGGTTCATTATGGCTATGAACGTGGTCAGTGAGTTTTACTTGTCACCTGACGAAAGCTATGAGGCTCATTCTTAATTTTTACTGACAATATTAACCATTGTCAGTAAAAAAAAACTCTCCGTATTTTCTTATGTGTGTAAGATTTAGAAACCTAACACGTTACACCCGTGACCCGTGACACACTTGCTATATGTAATGAAATCGTTTTTTTTTAAATAAACTTAACAAAAATAACTACCCAAGAACCACATACGACACAGTTGAATTGGTTTACAGTTGCCTTATAGAGGTTTACAACTTTTGTAAGTAGGTACCTATACCTACCTACCTACTCTACCTTATTTGAATATTATTTATCACTCATTAAATTCATGTTTTTGTTTATAAGAATTATAAATATAAGAAGCAGGCGAGGAGCAGTCGAGATTGCCCCTCTGCACCTAAGGTTATTTTCAATTGTCATGCAGTTTCAGTGAAAATACTATTTTAATAAATCTTTATTGCGTTTCAGCATAGATCTTATAATTCAGCCCGAAATGAGCACAAGCACATTCACTTAATTATCATAGGTCCCAGCTTGCCTATCCGTTGCTGTTAAGTTCGGTGCAAAATAGGTGCAAAGCACTAAATAAATATATTCTCTAAAAAACCTACCTTATATAACTATCTTTACGTGTATATAAATAGTAATTATCTTCTTAATTATTATTCGCCTACTATTACTGGTTTAATACGGAAATATTCACTTTTAATATCAATGATTGGTAAATAAATAAACCATATTAAAATCGTGTCATTTCATTTCTAGTCCTTTCCACCCAATACTACGAGTAGGTATAATGGATGTTGTTAGACTACGGTCACTGCTTACCATCAGGCGGGCCGTATGCTTGTTTGCCGCCGTCGTGGTAAAAAAAACACTTCCACAGCCCCGAAACAACGTCATATAGTAGGGCGTGTACCTATAGCCAACCGAATATATTTTATTCAAATTACAGCTATTAAGTAGGTACCTACATAAACACCGTCTGTTCAAGTATATATAGATACAGGCACCATCATATTTCGAAGTGGGCAAGATGGTCACAAATATTTGAACAACGCCTCTATTGTCAAGGCGCTAAAGTGCAGTGCATGTTCAGATATTTATGATTACCATGACCGCTCCGTTATATAAGTTTTAAACGTTTGAATTACGCTAGATGGCGTTAGAGATACACGACACGTATATTCCATAGTAAATATTCATTTAGCTCAAGCCGCAATGCAGCATGTTGCGTAGCGATCTGCTCACAGAGAAATAGAATCAAATGGGTCAATGAAATGGATAATTTATTTATGGCATAGGTACAGTCGCCAACGGAGCGGCCAGGGTACCCAAAAATATCTAAACATGCACTTTATCATCATGATAATAGAGAGAGACGTTGTGACATCCTTGGCTGCTCCCATATATCTGACGGTCAAGTATAATTTTTTTTATAATTATCAATTTTCAGCGTTGGTCTTTTGGGTATCAATTGAAAATAGGTTAGTCAATAATAGAAACAACTTTTTAGAAAAAAAAAATACGCAATTTAGAAGCTGGCATTTACAACCTTGGTGATTTTGGGCCTTATAGACTTTTTTTGGATGTATATCTCAGGCAAACATAGGAAAAAAAGACATAAATCACTAGTGTATACTTTAATAAATAAATAATAATTAAACAGATAAAATGCCCTAACTACGAATCTTTCATTAATTTTCAATACTTGGGTGTATTTTATAATCATTTTAACAAAGTTTCTGTCAGTAAAATACTCAGTCTCTCTCTCTCTTTTCAGCGATTATTTGACAGCCTTCCCCTCCCGTGTGGATTACATTTCGTCGAACTTTGCCAACGTGCAATAGATTTGATTTTTGGCATCACATCTAGCATAGACTTAAAGATATAATTGTCTAAGAACTTTTTGAGGCTCCAAGTCTCTGCGCCATCTAGTTGAGAGCGACCTAAAGATAGCCAAAATGTAAGAGGAAATGTCACCTGCTCTAGTACGCTAGTCGTTACTAGATGGAGTAGCAAAGCAGGTGACATTTCCTCTAACATTTCGGCTATCCGGGCTATCTTTAGGTCGCTCTCAACTAGATGGCGCTAGAGACTTGTAGCTGGAGGGTTATCCAGGTCCAACAAAAATAAAAAAAATGTTGGTAGGTGTTTGACAGGGACGAACAAATATGGCGAGTGTCACTGTCACATGAGTGACGTCACAGAAACAGTAAATCCGTAAGGCACTGGTCCCACCGCGAGCTAGTAAGCTATGAGCTATCGGCTATCAACACGTACAAAAGATAAGCACTCCCGTGTAAATAAGAGACACGGCGATATTTATAGCTCACCGCTGGGCGAGTAACTATAAATATCGCCGTGTCTCTTTTATTCACACGGGAGTGCTTATCTTTTGTTCGTGTTTATAGCCGAGCCGATAGCTCATAGCTTACTAGCTCGCGGTGGGACCAGTGCCTTAAGGCGCGAAAATTTAAAATGTCAGTTTGTAACAGCATTTTTTGACTGTAAATTATAGTTTTTTCATTTTTTAATACACTCGTGGTCTATTGTACGTGCAATTCTTTAAAATAAAAGCATAAATGAAAATACTGCATCTTGCCTATTCTATTAGGCGGCTATCACACTTAAATGCGGTTTCCGGATGCATGATGCGACGGCGTGAGACCAGGAAAACGATATGCATGTCTGAGCGGTGTCTCGTTCGCACACAGTCGCCGCATCTAAGTGTAATAACCACCTGAGCGGACTTGCACTTTGACAAATCTAGCGAACTAATAAGTGAAATTAAAGCTTGCAAAAGAGGAGAGAGCTAAACTTAACTGACAGATAGTGATCAATGTGATCATATTTAATTTGACTGAGAAAATCAGATCTATATCGGTTTATGCGGGGCACTGCCTGAGGAATTCAGAGTCGAAATAAACGACGGTGACGGTGATGTCGTCGCGGAACATGCGACACACGTCGGGCGCCAGGCTCAGCAGGTGCGCCAGCCGCGAGTGGTCCACGCCGTACTCCGTGCCGCCGATGGCGTGCCTTATCAGGTGAGTTGCGGCGTTCCGGTCTTTGGGCTTACTCTTCAGACTCTGCTTTCTATGAATCAGCAGCTCGTTTATATCTCCTAACTGTATGTTCTTGCGCGGCAACTTAAGTGGGTTGAAGAAAACTTTTCCCTTCATGTGCTCGCCGACTAACTTTACCGCTTGCAAAGGAGTCATCATATCCCACAATCCATCTGAAGCTATAATCAAGAATTTATCTTTAGGTGTCAGTCTGTGATAATATATGTCAGGCTTGGCTGTCAAGTAAGGCGGAGTATGGTAGTAAGCGGGTATGGCCCTCTCTCCATATATCGGAACCGCTAGTGCAGTGAGCGTCTCGACTGACCATTTGTACCTACAGTCGCCCATGCTGCGCAGGGGGGCCAGCTCACCCAAAAGTCTGTCTCTCCTGATTACGGTTTTTTTCTCGTCCTCGGGATGCTCGCTCCAAATTCTTTTTAATTCATCAAAATTTTCAGAATTGTGTTCCTTTGTAATTTTAGTAGCTACCCATTCATCATCTTCGGTCTTCACCCCTATCACAGCGTTACAATCTCCAACATTCGCCACGTACATATGGGGGCCGTTTATGTGCGATACACAGGTTACAGCTCCTGATAAAGCTATCGATAATGTCTTTGGATTGATTTTTCCAGTATTTTCATATGGTTCTATTGCTTCTCTCGAGATATCACTATCTAATTTCATTATTGCTTTTTCTAACGCTGCGCCTACGTCAACATTGCCTTTAGAAGTTTTAGCTAATTCTGATAGATATTTCTTAAAATTATTTTCATACGTCAACTTGAGGTCTTGAACAATTTGAACCTGCAAAACAAAACCATTAAGTAAGCTTTCAGAATAACTGTTAATTTTTTAATTTTGTATTTGTAAGTATGACATTAAGGGTGCCTACTCTGTCGTTGTATGTTTCCAGTAAACTCTCCTGAGGTTGGTCGTTAATAGCTTTATTCAGTAAGTCTTGAGGAAGCAGTGCTGCTGCTATGTAGTTGAACAGCCTCTTGGATATGACTTGAGCGCAGGCGGGCCCGCCGTGACCATCAAATACTCCCATTAGTAAGCCTAAAATTGCAACACAATCATATCATTAACATCATAACATTACCGAAACGTAAATGTCAACAGAATAAAAGTACCTACTGTAAGACACCTAAAAACCATGAATTTAGAAAATTGTGTTCATGCTGGCCCTTAAGTTATCTGTTTTTTCCTACCAATTATTATAGCGTAAGTCAAAAGCTGATTCATTCATACTATTGAGTTTTAAGATTTCAACAGAATGTAAACACAATCATGTCAACTGCAACAAAATCATAGTATAGAGGATTTAATACATTTCATAGATTCAAGCAATTATAGTTAAGGTGCGTTGGAGTAAGACCAGATCGACAGAAGATCGGATAATTCATTTACCTACCTGGAAAACTAGCTGTTATCTTCATGTTTAGACCGAACACCTTCCAACATAATTTCCTTGTTTTCCATATTACACACTATACCAGAGGTCGGCAACAGGCGGCATGCGGCCCACGAACCGCTGGCTTGCGGCACGCGAGTCTCCGACCGCGACCCCAGCACTATACCATTGATAGTAAGCAACAAAATGAGTAAATTATGAATAAGTATTTAAATTATTGTGTTGTTAAGAGGCTGACAAGACCCGATGACCTTCAAATTGACTTTACTTAAACAGTCATATAGCTACAACTACTTGTTTTGGAAATGTAAAAAAAAAATATGATAATATTCATTATATTTAAAAGAACTTTAAATATAATGAAAAAAAATGTTAATTCCAATACACGATTGGACGAAATCGGCTCGATAGAAAATAATTCCAAAGTTACATCTAAAATTAGCTTAAAACAATCGCACGTCTTTAGTTTCTTGGCTTATATGTCTGTAATTAAGGACAACATTCCACCACACTAATACTAAAAACTTCGTTGCCTTAAATTTCTCAATTAATGCATAGTTTTTTTATAATTAATCATTTTGCAAAATTTGCAATGAGCTCCCATACTAATCGTAACGCAGTGTTTCTCTTTCACTCGCGCTGAAAAAGATAGGGAGGGAATTTAGCTCTTATCATCCTCTTAAGACAAAACTTCTACACAAGGGCGGATTCAAATTTCTATAAACATAAACCATAAGTGCACCCTATAAATGTCCAACCTAAATTTTTTACTATTCTAAGGTAAAAACGTTTCACCCATTATTGTACTTTATGGTATATAAAGTTACATATTTATGAATATTAAACATTAATTTACCGAGAAATCGTCGCTTGAGTGAAGAAAAAGAATAAGTGAGAACTTACAAACTAGTTATAGTCTTATCCCAATGCACCTTAACCTTGTGTACTCGTATCTTTGGCTTATAAACTTTATTCTTTTGGTTGGGTATGGCGGACGGAATGAGGACGCTTGCCGCGTGTACACGATGCCGCCAGAGATGCGGCAGCAGCGGTACGAAAACGGCGCGGTAGCAGTGCGGTGGCGGCGCAGCGGCGGTGAGGTGAGGGCGGCATCCTGTACACGCGCCCTTCAAATTCACTAGGTATCTTATCTGAGTTAGGGCTCCTATATATTAGCCTCCTATCCTATATTTATCTTAGTCAGGGCCCCTATATCCTTACTACATAAATAATAAATATTAAGGTACAGGCACCAGAACAGGTTACCCGACACAGAACAGTCACTTAGCCAACAAGACCACTAACAGTTATTTGATCTGAATCACATTCTTTAGGTACTTCAATTAGTTGATCTACCCATCCAATAGCATAAAAAAAATCAAAGTCAAAATAAACTTTATTGAGTAGGCCTAGCAACAAGCACTTTCAAATAGTTACAAATATATCTACCTGGTATCATCTTGCATTGTGCCTCACTCCTTGTATCTTCAATGGGACTATTTGAAGCCAACTGATTTGAATCATAAGATTTGATAGATCCCGTTGTGAATTCTTTACTAAACTCATTTTTTCTTAATATCACTGTCACCTAAAAAAAAATGGCATCTTTCGAAATTAATGTTATTGAATGTTTAAAAATGCAGCCAAGAGCAGGTTGCCCAACCCGCCCGGGTGGAGTTAAACTAGTAGTTAAAGCAATGACGTGTAGTCAGGCGACGAAAAGGCAACCGATGGCTCGTGATATTTAAGCTCCTGAAGTGATGAGAAACTGCCCTGTGCCAAACCACAATAAAATTTAAGGTGAGGTAGGTCCGAGTCTATTTGGGGGATAATAAAATTGAATATAAAATAAGGAGACATAATCCCACAAAGATAAAATAAAACTGTGTTTTCATAATAAGCCGCGCTCTTGTGCACACACTCACTTGTGACATTTCAACCAATCACCACTCTTGTAGGTATATCCATCCACATGTGCGTGTCGCACGTAAACATGAAGAAATCGGCTTATTATGGAATCACTATTTTGTCTTCACGGTGTGATGTCTCTTTTCACACAGCAGCAGACAGCAAAATTCCACTCGGCCGAGAGAGTAAAATGATGAGAGCGATGTGTTTACACCTTGCGAGTACTCGGTCGAGAGTACTGACTCGCCACTGTACTCGGTAGGTGTAACAAGGGCATTTGTTTTATGTCTGTGATTAGAACGAGTTGTAGGTAATTTAAATGATAGGAAACAGAATGATACTTAATACAACGGCAGGTTTAATTAAAATGTAATCTAATTCTACACACAACAGAGAAAATTTAAAATGTAAGCTTACCTCTTGTGGCGAAGGTAATACAGTCATTCCATCCTTCTGGACTTTTCCTTCTCCTGGCGTCGTGGATAAGGTTCTTGTGACGGTGAGACCTGGTGAGTTACCAAGCAGGAGACTACGACATTCTGATTTCGTATTCCTACACCAAACACTACAGATTTCCTGTCTTAAAAGTCTATCTAGTCGTATATAAGTCTTTAGGACTATATTTAAATGCAAGGTATTCATATTATATTTTTATTTGGGGTTAACCGGGCATGTTATGCAATCACTTTTTGATGTTCAAGTAATAAGAAACAGTCGACTAGCAATTTAATTAATTAAATATGTTATGGTTATGATCAATTTACACGTCGAAGAATTTTACCGTCCTATCACATGTCTTGAAAATAAAAAGTAATTTTTAAAATAAATAATGAACATAATACTTTTTTTCATTTCTGACGTGCAGTGTTACCACTGTTACCAGCCACCAGCGTACAAATTTTCGCTCCAGTTTAAGGCCTCTACAAACGTAAGCGAGTAGTCACCTACGATTTTTAATACATTGCTGTTTTTGATCCATCGATTGATTTCGTTGCACCTACCTAGACGGCAATGTCTCAAAATCGCGCGCGAGTTTTGTGTCAAAATTGCGCCGATTATAGAGGTCATTATATTAGTTAGGGTAACAACACACCTAGCGGAATTCCTCGCGGAATTAGCGGAAGTAGCGGAATTATGTCTATGGTAGCGGAAATTTGTCTATGGCTTCCATACAAAAAATCTGCTACCATAGACAAATTTCCGCTACCATAGACAAATTTCCGCTACTTCCGCTAATTCCGCGAGGAATTCCGCTTCACCCTTAGGGTAACACCACACCTAGCGGAATTCCTCGCGGAATTAGCGGAAGTAGCGGAAATTTGTCTATGGTAGCGGAAATTTGTCTATGGTAGCAGATTTTTTGTATGGAAGCCATAGACAAATTTCCGCTACTATAGACAAATTTCCGCAACCATAGACAAAATTCCGCTACTTCCGCTAATTCCGCGAGGAATTCCGCTAGGTGTGTTGTGACCCTTATACAGAGTGGATTTTCTTTTTGGGTCAGTGACCAGAGAGCCTACCGCGAAGTTCGAAAATCGACAAAACGATGGTCCCGTCTCTATCGCTCTTGCATATACGAAAGAGAGTGATGGAAATAGACGATTCGATGAACGAAGTGCTCTGCTACGTGAAAATGGTCTGAGAAGACATTCCCTCTATTTCAAATTAATGAAGGATCGCATTTACAGATTTTGGAAAAAAACATACAAGGTGCGAGAAAAAGGTCATTATTGACGAACTTATTTTTTGATGTCATTTGATCCCATTCCTATCCAGGATAAAAACTTGTATGAGACCAAAAAAAATTTCCGGCTAGAAAAACCCCACAAATCGAAGGAACACCTTTTCCCATACATTTTGAAAATGAAAATGAAAACATTTCTTTTTCACATGCAATTTTTTTATGCCAGTCGATTCCAATCCTATTCAGTATCAATAGTTTCCATGGGGTCAACTTACGGTAATTTACCAAACATCCACCGCTGATACTAGCCGCACACTGTAAGCAATTTTTATAATTTTGGACTTTCATGTTCTTCAGCTTTAAAGCTTAATTTCGTAGTTTAAATGATGTTTGCTCCTTATGTGGGTCTTAAAGCGGTATTACACATTGCAACCTGCAGGGCCCAATCTGTTGTGTACCCTGCCTCTTCCTACCCCTCCTTCAGCTCCCTACGGGCCATACCTTCAATTACACCTTCCAACCTGACAGATTGGGCCCTGCAGGTTGCAATGTGTAATACCGCTTTTAAACCGGCGGAATGGAGGCAGTAATGTATGGAGGCCATAGGCAAATTTAGGGTCAAAACACACCTAGCGGAATCACAGCGGAATTAAGCCAATTCATAGACAAAATGTCTATGGTAGCGGAAATTTGTCTATGGTAGCTGATTTTTTGTATGGAAGCCATAGACAAATTTCCGCTACCATAGACAAAATTAAGCATTTTGTCTATGAATTGGCTTAATTCCGCGAGGAATTCCGCTAGGTATGTTTTGACCCTTAAGCTACCATCGACATAGCTCCATACATTACTGCCAAAATTCCGCTAGGTGTGTTTTGAGCCTTAAATGCCCCAAAACCGGTATTAGACATTGGAATTTCTTGGTCTCAATCTGTCGTGTACTATATAGAATATAATACAACCAAACCAAACCATGGTTAAAAAAATACACTTGTTACAGTAGTCAGGGAGATCACATGGCGGGTTAGGGTAAAGATATTACTTAAACGGCTATTAGACATTGCAACCTGCAGGGCCCAATCTGTTGTGTACCCTGCCTCTCCCTACAACAGATTGGGCCCTGCAGGTTGCAATGTCTAATAGCCGTTTTAAATGCATACAGTGTTGCCTATTCAAAAAGTGTACGTTAGTGCGGTGAGACCATAATGTTAATGAAGTCAAGATTTTAATCGCAAGTTTTATCAAAATAAGGTTTTCCATAAACCAGTCCGTGATTTATTTTTATGTATCCCTCTACTAGAGTCTGTCCGGAAAGAATAGTATCGTAGAATGTATGACCTCCCATATATAGTCTGGCAAACCAAAAGCGCAGTAACAGTCAGAGTAACATGCTATACCCATCCCTTTTTTAGTAGTGAGAGTACTAGCATTAGAAAAAGACAGTATGATTCTCCCTGTCTATGCTTGAAGTGGAACAAACTCTGGCCAAACTATAACTACAAACCACGACACTTCTTTCTGGACAAACTCTATATTATCTTTAATTTAATAACCTTATGCTGGTCACATACCAAAGCAAGAAGCTGAGGAGTCATAATATGGTCATAATTTATGCGAAGCTTTACAAGCATGCACAGTTTTATGATGCACAGACGTGTGAATGACGGTAAAGTAAGTAAGTCGGATCCGATAGAAACAGATGGGATAGTAATTAAAAAGGACCATGTAATAATAGCAAAAAATATGGCAGTATTGGGCCATCCCACGGGACCATCGTTTTGTCGATTTTCGAACTTCGCGATAGCCCCTCTGATCTGTCCAACGGACGATCCGGACGACTTCAACGCCAGATGATAGGCGCCTATAACCGCGAACCACTTCGTCAAATCGTCTATTTGCATGACTCTCTTTCGTATATCTTGAGCGATAGATACGGAGATAACGAAATTTCAATTTTCCACGTTCGCGGTAGGCCATCTGACTTTTTATATTTATATAGATATTAAGTATCCTAAGACTAGGCAAACCAGGCTTTTGAGCTTGTGTGATGGTATACAGTTCCCCCTAGGGGCACCTAGGCCTTCTATCATAGCGGTAATCCGGAACTGTGTACAGTAAATACTGCGATAAGGTAGTACAATGGAGTCGGATCAATTACACGACTGCACTCTGCGAATAACGTTGTACTGACGTGATAAATATTGTACATGTAACCTTGGCACTGTATTGCGTGAATTGAATGTAATCCATCAGTATTTACAACATTGATGGAGCAAAGTATGTACCTATTGTACGTCTAGCCTCCGCCTTAATATTTAAAAAATAATGTATTATTGTTTCCAATATAAAAAACTGAATATTACTTAATTTGAAATTTGCTTTTTTCCCACATTTTTCTATAGCTTTAAATTTAGGTGTTATTTTTTTACTTTCATGATAAAGCCAGTTTGTCAAGTCCAACATTACATCATTATTGTGGTATCACTACACTAACGCACACTACGCATGCGCATGTCGGATTCGTCATTCATCGTTCGCTTTGGCCGACATCACGAAACCGTCATTTTCTAAAATCAGTTAATTTTGCCAACGAATTACCACATTACTAATTATAGAAAATGCCAAACCAGGTGTTAACTATAGAGCCGCAAAATGAACTCAAGTTTAAAGGTGAGTGTTTTATGTTTTGTGACGCGTAAGCATCAAACCGTCGCATTGAAACTTGGGCATCATTCATAGGTCGGGAGCTAACTGCTGACAAATGGAGTGTCTATTTCCAGATATCGGCGTATTGTCAGGGTGCGGTTTTTCTGTTTTCCTCAATTAATCCTCCCGAAAGCGTTGTATATCGGTTTGGGTCAGCTAAAATAAGTGGTCAAATATTAGATAAGTATATAGCTAGTGTTCCTTGATATATAGTAGGATAGGCATTAGGCATTGCCTGTTCCGGGCACGGACGTATTATCTGCCATATGAATAGCGAGTATCGGTACGAATGTTTATTAGTGAACACCTCCTTCAATTGCTATGAATAAATTGAAATAGTGCTATACTGGTTGATGTACTGTGTTATATATCCAGTGACATGCATCTAAGCCATACGATAAATAAATAAGAAAATACTGGTTGATATCACCATTGACAATAAACTGTACTGAATAGCGTAAATACAAAGAGGTGTAAGAGTCCTATGATATCACCATTACCAATCTGAATTAGAAGAGAAAATAGTCTGTAGCAAACAAATTTGTTAGTGCTAGTCAAATTAAAGCCTATATGAAATTTATCATAATGAATATGTTTCATCAGAGGTCCTTCTTACTTCTGTGAATTGTGGCTCAGGAATCACATGTAAAATAGTTGTCAACATGTGTCAGGCAGACAAGTGTGTTGTGACCTTTATTATTGTTAAAATAATTAAGGCGGCTGCTTAAGGTGTATGCTGCAGTAACCTTTAAATATGAAACAAATTGATACATACAAGCTGTTGCTAATAATTAATAGTAAATCATTATCATAAACTTGTTCTTTCTTTGATGCAAACTCATTGCTAAAAAAGTTTTATTGTTGTTTTATGCAAATTCACTGTTTATATTACAGACTTAAATGCATTTTTTTGTAACTTTTTGCTAAGCTTATGGCAGTTGGGTCACCTTATAAATGAATTAATAAACCATGTTGCTGTCTCTTAGTTTATAGGGCACAATAAGAAGAAACTATAAACACAAATTTTATTTAAGATATGATAAGTGAATCTTCATATTTAGAAATCTGTAGATTTAAAATGTTGCTGGTCTTACCACCTTTTTAGAAACTTGCCATCTCAAGCAGCTGTCCGATGATATATTTTGGCTAGTTATCATCCACTAATAATTATTGCTATGCTAATAGTTGGTGGTTAGTTGCTTGCTATCTGTAGAAAGTCACTAGGAAGAGTGTTCTGTAAAATTATGAGTGGGACTTGTGGGAGTGGCAGAGTAGCTGATAATTTTTATACGGTAGTGGCAGCAGCATATCCTATCTGCAAGTCTATTAATAATGTTTCTTTTAATACTGGAAATATTTACAATATAATTGAATGTTTGCAATTTATACTCACCAGAGACGCCAAAACATGGAGACTTTATTAGTGTCTAGGTTTAGGAATTATTCTGGTTTTATTCTATCTGGTTTTTGATTGGCATGTGCAGAAAGAGAAGTACCGTGGTTTATATGGGAACTCATGTAGATGTCTCTTTCCGTACAGACTAATTCTTATCAGCTACCAGTACCTACATCAGAATTATCTAATAAATACCTGGACATAGGCAAAGATAGCTTCATTTTCAGCAATTAACTGTAAAATGTAATACAGTCACCATCACATATATATCATTAAAACAAAAGGTTCAAGGTAGTCACAAATATCTGAACCACGCCTTTATTGTCAAGGTGATAAAGTGCATAAATATTTTTGAGTGGCCGCTTGAATATATTTGATGGTGACTGTACCACAGAAATGGCAAAATAATATGTAAACAAACTAATTTACTTATACAACTTCTTTTATTAAGATTTTTAAAGAACAAACAATAATATCTATAACATTAAACTTGTATTCACATTTATATTTATACATATAAAAAAACTTGTACTGTAGACTACCAAACAGTATTAGGGAAATTGATAACAAATGTTTGTGCTCTATTTTAGGGACCATCTTTTACAGTTGCCTCCTGCCTTTGAAAGTATAGTCATTATTATTGATTTTTTCAGTTGACTTTTCAGGGCTCTTTGAGCAGGGCTACACAACGTACATGCGGCTGATAAACCCGACCACTGATACAGTTTTGTTCAAGATTAAGACCACCGCGCCTAAGAAATACTGTGTGCGCCCCAACTCTGGCGTGCTTGAACCTAACTCCAAGGTGGACATTGCCAGTAAGTAATCATTGCGGAATATACATTACAGAAGACAGATTTCATTACATGGATCTGCAAACTGTTATAAGTTTTATTGAGATTACAACTGATGACCAAATTGTAAATAAAATAATATTGGGGTGTGTAATAAATGTGCTATAGCAGCCTGTGTACTCCTTAATCCATATCTCAATTTACAGCAAATGAACATTATCCTAATGTTAATTATAAAAATTTGTAATAAGTACAGTCAGCAGCAGAAGTAGCTGTAGGTTGCCCAAAATGTATGTAGGGTGTTCAAAATGACCTACACACGCTCTTTTTCTCTTAACAATAAAGTTGTGTCCAGCTCATTTTGAAAACCCTACCTGCTTAGCTACCTTTGCTGCTGACTGTACACATGATCGTTTGAGACCGATAATCTTACAATATTGTAATTACAGGCATTCATCTTCATGTCCTTCACATGATGTTTTACACACTTTAGTCAGCGAGCTCATGGTTGTGTTAACAGTATTTCTTATGTTTAACTATGGTATCAGTAACTAACTTAGTGACTTTCATTTTCAGTTACCCCACAACCGGTGTTTGTGGATCCCAACGACAAGCACAAACATAAGTTCATGGTTCAGAGTGTTATTGCTCCTGAGGGCAAGACGAACATAGATCAAGTAGTAAGTTGCATTGCTTCCGGCGTTTTATTCAATAAGAACACTCTTGGCGTCTTGTCTATAAATTCGATTATTGTTTTACAGTGGAAGGAAACCAGTCCCGATCAGCTCATGGACTACAAGCTAAAATGTGTATTTGAAACGCCTCGTGGAACTAATCTCAACGTAAGTAATCTGAAAACCTACCTGATACATATATTTCTTAATTTACGTTAAATTATTTGATTCAACTAACTTCTACGCAGGACGCTGGTGACGTCCCGGCGCAAAACGAAGTCTCCAAGAAACGAGTTGCTGTAGCAGATGACGCGAAGGCTCCTACAAAGGTACTGCCCACGTCTTTTACCTAACGTTTATTACAGTGGTCGGCGTTTAACTTATAAATATGTTCAATGTTTTCATGTACGCCAAGTCATACCCTTGCATGAAACAAAACTCATATATCATATTTTAAAAGTTGATGTGTTATAGTGTTTGTGAGCTTTTATTGTTTATTTGCCCTTTCTACCATCACTTCATTCGTACCTAACGTAAACAAAACGAAAAGCACGCATTGTTGATGACGGTTGTGTGAAGTCATTATTTGCCATTACTGTTCATGAGCGTGAATCATTTCATTACCTATCTGTGTTAGTGGTATCGGAGAGAAGGCATTCGAGAGTCGGTACGAGTAGTCCCAGCTTGGAATTGTTGAAATTGTATTACAGGACGCCGTAGAAGGCCTAGTTCAAAACGAGCCTAAGATCAAGGATGGTGACCACACATCAGGACCTTTAAGTGAAAACGCGGTTTCTACGGTACCTTTATTTTCTATATTTCTTAACATTAAGAAATTTTATTACCGATTATACACAGAGTTAGATGTAGTATACATCTAACTTATTTCAATTTTTAACACCCACAAATTTAATGGCAGTCGAATTGAAGCCGATGTATCGACGCACTGCTTTTCGGTGCACTAGCTAGCTGCTGGTTATAAACGCGTTCAAATGTTATGCACACTTTAAGGACTTGCAAAAAAATCTGACTTTCGTCAGGTTATATTGAAGGTAGTTGGCTACGGAACAGAAAGTAATCACATCAGTATCCGACGATATTGTTGTTTAACGTCTATCATGAAAGAAACAACGTTTTCAATTTTATTTATATTGTGAAAAATTTGCTATAAGTACTTTTTAATGCAATGGTTGTCCGAGTTCACCCTGGAATCATAAGCCTAATGTTTCTCCATACAAAAGGTGGTAACTTTCAGTAACTTGCCCATCACTTTCACCACCCGCATCAAGTATGTTTATGCGTTGTGTTAGATTCCAAATACTCTTCTCATTACGATCCTCATGTAATCTCGAAGACGAACGCTAACGGCAGGTAAATATATAACCACATAACAGTAATCAATCATAGTTACATGACATTATTTGAATAAAAAATTTAAAAACACCATCTGTTGTATTCATGTTCATAATTTAACATAGTGATGCTTGGAACAGTCTTTGCTTTTTTGTAAAATGTTAATAATGGCTCTGTGGTGCCCAAAGTTGTCCATTATCACATCAGCACATCACATTGCAACATTTCAGGTCCGTAGGGACAAGTACCTGTACTTGGCACTTTTGACTGACCTGTGATTCATGTTTGCATAATGCACTATTTATTCAGTATATAATAAGTAAGCAATTGCTGATTCTTTATTCAATTTGTCGAACTTTATTGAAAACGTGAAAGCCGTTCTCAATCAGCGGAGTCAATGAAAACAATTAAAGTATAGCAATAGTATTAGAGATTATATTTTGTGTTATATAAAAACTAATACCGCATGTATTTAATTTTTTATTTGCTTTGTAATAAGTCTTTCTTGGTTTTTGCGTGAACTATTTTTTTTTTACATTTTTTTTTACTATTCCAGACTTTGTCTTTCCCCAAATCGGAGAATGCTGAAAGCGACTTGCAAAAAGCGACGTCAGAGGTGATTCTTTTGAGGGAGGAGGAGAGCAAGCTTAGACATGAAAATCTACAGTTAAAAGTGAGTTTCGCGCGGGGTTTTTTTTATTCGTTTCTATGTTGATACCAAGTGGATGCTTTAATTTTTTTGTTTTATTAACCTAAGAGAAATGCTGCATTGCGAATCTTAATTTAGTAATGCCCTGCACCAATAACGTCCTATCAATGCTTGTTAACTGATCTTGATTGTATAACAGGATATATGCCACAACTAGGTGCATTATGCCGCGTACACACTTTCGTGCATGTGCCCAAATACCTATTCGGGTTGTTTACTAAGATTTAAGAATGAGCCAATTGGCTCGACACTTGGCGACTCATTTTGTATCCATTTAACTAAATTTTGTTACAAAATTCAACATATCATGCCTATTGTCGTCACATAACTTCGACTATTCGTTAGTATACTCGTTCAGAAAAATCCAGAGCTGTAAGAGATTAACGTCTTATCTATTGTGTTCGGACTGCCACCGCACGTGCCATGATGAAAAAAATGGTTTGGTTACACGTAAGCGTTGAATGAATTTCTACTATATAGACCACGCAATAAGATTCAATATGAACTAATACAAAAAAGCCCTAAGTTCTTTACGGTTGCATCCAGCGCAGGCGACTCAAACGCTCGGGGACCAGCGTAACTTGAAATCGAGATCCCAAATAGATATGCGTAATGCGGAGAGCGCCCTTGCACAGGTACTACGAGCGCCCGGCTAGTCAGCTCTTAGGAGGCCAATGGAATGTTTCTTACCTCGCAGGTAAAAACAGGGTCGGATTCTGATTGAAACATTTGAATTGATATACGCTTTACTTTTCTTTATTAAGAAAATAATAAACATGATTTAAATAAAACGTTGGGTAAATATAATTACAATAATAATAAGTCAACTATTAAAACATTTCGTGGCAACGCGACTCCAGTTTTAGTTTTATTCTTAGATTAAGCATTTGTCTAATTTTAAATAACGTTAATGTTTCATTAGGCTTTAATGCAGCACAATATTTTTATTATTAGACTTTCGTTATGAATGATGATTCGTGACAAATTAGACAAATGCTTAATCTAAGAATAAAACTAAAACTGGAGCAGCGTTGCCACGAAATGTTTTAATAGTTGACTTATTATTATTGTAATTATATTTACCCAATGTTTTATTTAAATCATGTTTATTATTTTCTTAATAAAGAAAAGTAAAGCGTATATCAATTCAAATGTTTCAATCAGAATCCGACCCTGTTTTTACCTGCGAGGTAAGAAACATTCCATTGGCCTCCTAAGAGCTGACTAGCCGGGCGCTCGTAGTACCTGTGCAAGGGCGCTCTCCGCATTACGCATATCTATTTGGGATCTCGATTTCAAGTTACGCTGGTCCCCGAGCGTTTGAGTCGCCTGCGCTGGATGCAACCGTAAAGAACTTAGGGCTTTTTTGTATTAGTTCATATTGAATCTTATTGCGTGGTCTATATAGTAGAAATTCATTCAACGCTTACGTGTAACCAAACCATTTTTTTCATCATGGCACGTGCGGTGGCAGTCCGAACACAATAGATAAGACGTTAATCTCTTACAGCTCTGGATTTTTCTGAACGAGTATACAGGGTACAGGAATTAAAGGGTTCGCCAGAGAAAGCATTATCATTATTTATGATAAGTGATGGGCTCGAATGCACGTTAAAAATGGTTTAGATTACCTATCAGTAGCCGTCCGGAAAATATAGGTGATAGTGCGATTTAAACGCGTCGTTACAAGTTAAGAGAAACCCTGCTAGATAGTTCATTGGTTAACATATTACTATATAGCACTTAAAGTTTGTTAACCAGGGGATGAAATGCTTCCAATTCCGATAAGATATCAAATAAATGCCATTCGTCCGATTGAATGCTACTTCTTATTTAAAATTCGAGGTAAGTGCGTCGTCATTCTATACGATGTCGTTTATAAAATCGAAAGTTAAATATCGGAATGTAAATCAAACGACAAATCCATTTTGAACCAAATTTTAATCGCAATTGTAAAAAAATACATTCACTTTCGGAGAATGAGGATTTAAAAGTAATAATCAAGTAATCTGTATCTGAAAGATCTAGGATATGTTAGGCGAGGCTCTCGAAGATACGAGTCCGCCTTTAACTTTATTTGAAGTTGACTTAAAAAGCATGACAAATACTAACTTATCCGAGTTTTCACGATCGCAAAGAATTATTCACTTCTAACTATCCGATTTTCGCCGACTCACGGACCTCACGGTCTTCGCCGAGTTGACCTTAGCTAACACGTTTGTACCTATATTGAAAAAGAATTGTGTGAATGGACGGACGTACTCGTAGTATGCCTACTTGTTTAATAAACGCAGCAAGCGCGGAGTGAATTTCAACTTGTGCGATTACAATGGATACTATATCCGAATCACTTTCCACAACGAAAGAAAAAGTGTCCAATATTTTCATAATCTAACTGACGGACTTATTACGTTAAGGTTAGTTGCACCCTTGTTGCGCCAAACCGTCTGTTAACGTCAATGTCATTGTTTAATAAAATATGGTATGAAAAGTTTGACGGTTTTCTATGGGATGACAGCTCAGTCGCCATATTTAACGTGGACGTAACGTGTAACGTTTACTATTCTATATTTTTAGGACACAAGCCTGTTGGAAATCTTATAGATCTATATATCATTTGACCATGTTTCTGATGCTGACTATACAACACTATGAATCATAATGCAATGCGATATGGTGACATTTAAAACCGATTAACATGTACCTCATTAAGTTTCTGTTAGCAAATCCATTTTATTACAAAAGCTATGCCATCTACTTAACACATTATGTGTATTTTATCTGTCCTTTATTTAAGTTAACGACGATACTGATCTCTGCCTATCCCTTTTGGGATATAGGCGTGATTGTATGTATGTATGTATGTGTATATATATATTTTTATTAATAGTACGGGCGGCGGCCGTAGGGGTTGCTACGTTACGTGATACAAAGATAAGCTCCATGGCACATGTTCATAAAAGTGATGCTGAGTTCCGGAAAAATAGTACAAACATTAGAATTGGCCGAAAGCACAAAAAAGTACCACTTCCGGTTTAAAAAATGGATGGTATTTACCGCAGGAACAGGAACTGGCAGAGTGGTTTTTTCTGTACCTAAAAATAAATTACTATTTGTTGCCACAAGTGTCATCTTTATATTCAATGACGTAGGTAAATACCATCCATTTTTTACACCGGAAGTGGTACTTTTTTGTGCTTTCGGCCAATTCTATTTTTTTTTCCGGAACTCAGCATCACTTTTATAAACATGTGCCATGGAGCTTATCTTTGTATCACGTAACGTAGCAAATCCTTTGGCCGCCGCGCGTACTATAACATTACTTGTCAATTCGAGAAATGGACTGCCTTGTAACTCTAGGTTGTAGATCCTTGCATCTAAATATTGTTGAGCTACATTTGCGAGTTTGAGCGACATGTTCGTTTTTCTACTTTATGTATGTCTTGTTCGTGTATAGTTTCTGTGCCGCTATTTCATATTTAGTACATACGTATTAAATAAATAGGAAACGATGCCCGGAAATAAATATAACTAATTACTATGTTTGCGTTTACCCTTAAGACCTCATTCATATAACACATCGGTCATGGCAGCGTGTTGAATAATTTACCAAAGTAACTTTCAGGTCTAACGAATCCCACTTTACGGTACTTATAATTATATTCGTTGTATATATTTATCAAGGATTTATGGATTTTATAAAATGTGTACAATCTTAAGGCAAAACCATTAATTTTGATCACAAAACATATGGTAACAGTCAAATTCGGAACACGATTGTTCTGTATACTTCTCTATTACTTCATTCCCTTGTTACCTGCTTGAGATTTAAACTAAATAAGGCTGAGCGAACAAAAATAGTACGAATAGGTGATGAATATGTATTAAATACGGAAGTAATACTTAGTAATGGTAATATTTGAGTGTTGTTTGGCAGGAAGAGTTGCTGCGTCTGCGCCAAGCGGGCGGCGAGGCGCGCGGAGCGGCGCGGCGCCATTCTTACGGGCCCGAGAAGCAGGCGCAGGCGGCCATGATGCCGTGGCTCGCCACCGCCGTCGCCATGGCCCTGCTGGGCATCATCATCGGCAAGTTCCTCATGTGAACGGTATCGTTGCCGCCGCGGTGACCGGACGCCTCACACTCACCGCTGTTACACCACTCCCAACGCCTCTTCCTCGCACAAGGCAGCTTCACTTTCATTTACGCCCCTCTGGCCACGCTTCAGTCGAGATGCGCTCCTGTCGTGAGCTGTGTGACCATGCTAGACTATCCTCTTCCATGAAACAGTCACGATCTGATTACGCCATGTTTCAGGCATCAGGACCGCTATTTCCCGGCTTTTGGTTTATACATTTCCTCACGTTTTGTCATTGGTTATTAGTTTTGTTTTTGGATGTAACTTAAGCATTTGCTACCAAAAGCATGTAAAGTAATCATTTTTGTAAATCAACCGTATAAATAGTAAGTGTTTGTAAAAAGATATAATTGATAGCTTCTCTTTATGTGTACTTGTGTCACAATTGTTTGAGATAGAGAGATATCTGTAAAGACTTGAATATTTAGAAATTGATATATCGTGGATGAGTGTGACATCGCCGCTGTACATTTAGGACTCGTATTACATTGAAGCATTATTAAAACTTAGAGTTAATATAATGTACACTCTTGACTAATTCCGCTTTCATATTCGAATAGTAAATAAATACGTAGAGGTTTTATAGCATTCATGGTATACTGTATAAAGTAGGGCAATTTATGAAATTAATTATTCGTTCACAAGCAGGCACCAAATATTTTCCAAAGGGCGTGCCGATGGGTGCGTTGATATGTAAAATGTTGCAAATACGGTCTTATTCATGAATAAAACGTCTAGTATGTATTGGTTAATGTTTAAAATTTATAACATATAATTTTTTTATGCATTTTGGATTTGCAAATGTAGGTCTCATGAATAAATACTAGCTTTTTATGAATAAGGCCGGCAGTTTAAATCCTCGGAGACTAAGATACCTTTAAATTACCTACGCCGTGAACGTGCGTGTGAATAGGTAAGTTGTTTCAATGAATATTATAAAAAATATTGAATGGGCATAGTCTTAAAGTAGGAAAAAATACTTACATTCTTAATGAAATACAGAACGAATAAATACACAAATCATGTACGTATTTATGTAGTTTGTGTTTACTAAGTTATTTTCGAAGTTATTAAAGTCGAGTGAGTTAGCCAGCCCTAATGGGCTACGTAATAAGACATTATCTACTTATTTACATCGATTTTTTGCCCATGCAGTATTTGGATATATTCGTCGATCATACGGTTACATTTCACAGTCATGCAATAAACAATTATGTGAGTTGTGTGGTTAGTTCCAGATCTTTAGGTGATCAAACCGGTGCAAATCTGAGAATGAGAAGGTACACTGTGATTTTTGTTTTCCTTTCCGCTGTACTCAAGGGAATGTGATATTTAATCATCTGTCTGATAATACTGATATTTACATATGGTCTAAGAGTTGCCCACGTCAAAATATGACACAAAAATGAGAGCAATTAGACCTATGTAGTTAGATTGGTTTACCATCCTTCTTGCTAGATCTGGGCATCTGGCAGCTTAATGGGTGGAGGTCAGAGACCAACAAAGTTTTTCAGTTGGAAAAAAGTAATACCAAAATAGGTAAAGACAATGAACAGTGCCTATATTTTAACATTAGAACAAAAAACACTATGTATTATTATTGCGGAAACAAAAACAGCAGGCGATTAACTATAAATTGCATTATACATCATTTGTCAGTCTTTCCCCAACAGAAACTTCTGGCAATGATATAATCTAATAAATTACATAATATCCTATAATATTGCATCAAACCCAGAATTCTAGGATTTCCTTTTCTTCGAGATATTTGCATTCTTTGAGCTCCACCACTTTACAGCTGCCAGATGTCCGGATCTAGAAATAAGCATAGTATAGCAAACTAACGAGAGGGGTTTAGTCGCTCTCATTATTGTGTCATATCTGACGTGGCTAGTCTAATATTTGAGGCATTAAGCCCCAATTGTTCCACAATTTGATTAGTTCCTTTGTGTAACGCACAATAGGTACCCACACAATGGAATCAGTTAAATTTAACAAATAACAAATTTAATTTTACTCGTTTCCATGTAATCAGTTTATTAACTATGATGTATAAAATGAACTTAGATTCTTTTTAATAAATAAGAATCAGTAGTTATGGGGAAGGTCAATAAAAGTACCTCTTTATCTAGTGAATTCGTAAATCTTAATTGTTAACAAATCAAATGAAGAGTTGTCAGACAGTAGTCCCCTTCCCGCTAGGCGTCGCGATCGCTGAGATGATGTTAGCGGAAACAATAATTATCACGGTGTACATGTCTTTAGCTCCCCAGCCTCCTACGTGACCTTTTATGTTATTAATGTGGTTATTTCATAATTATATGTATACATGCTTAAGTACAGTCGCCATCAGATATATCGGAGCAGCCAAGGCAAGGTGTTCACAAATATCTGAACAACGCCTCTATTGTCAAAGCGATAAGTGCACGTTGAGAAATTTTTGAGTACCCTGGCCGCTCCGATGTATTTGATGACGACTGTAAATGTATGTAAACAATCTTTACAAACCTTGCCGAGGATGTTTTGAGTGTCATTTTGCTTTGATTTGATGATCGCTACAAACATATACCTAACGCGTTGGCTATATAGTCGTGTCAAGATTTTGAGAGCACTTGTTCGTTCATATCTTCTTTGTCGACTTTATGTAGGCATTTTGATATTGCAAGCAAGAAGCAAGGATTTTGAAATTTTAGTACTGACTTGGGGGGTTATACAAAATGTATGTTGTGTGTAAGACATACCTACCTACTATCAATTGTGCTTGTCACGAAAATGCTACTAATAAATGATTTATATTTTAGTTGTTGATATCAGTTCATGGTTTTGAAATTTATATCGAAAGCACGTAATGAATTAAATAGGGTAAAACTTTGTTACCGACATTTCATCCATTTGATAACATGATACAACCTCAACTTTGATATTAATCAACATTGTCACAACAGTGATGACAACCCTGCTTGCTGCAAGAACTGATTACAGTCACCTGCGAGATCTTAGATCCTTATTTTCAAACGTGACCGCACTAGATCTAAGATAAGGATACATTTAATGTGACAAAAACATTTATCCAAGACTTTACGCCTTGGTAAAAGAGTAGTGGCTACATATTTTTGTCACATTAAATGTATCCTTATTTTTGACTGTACAGCGAAATTAAAAATATGTGATACACTCATAATATATAGTACCTAATAAATAATATTGTATTAGATGTTTGTGCCCGCTTCGTTGTGCTGTAAGCCATTAGCAGGTGACTGTAGTACCAATCATTGGTATTTTTGGGTGTTCAGTCAATAGTTTTACCCTAGTCGTCGATTATTATTCATCTAGAAAGAAACTTTATTTCTCTACTTAACATTACTGCTATCTGAACAAATTATAACACGCAATGAAATAAAAAACAAACAGGTGTAGGTTTTAGCACCCGTTCACTTTGTCAACGCGGAGTCACGCAGTATTTTCCCAATTTCTCTAGTCTTTATTTTAAAAATTACAACGAATTTTACGTAACACAGTATTAAACTACTACGACGTACTAGTATCGCACCTCGTATTTGACTGAGCGATTGCTTACGTATCAGAATACCAGTGAATACTTGCCTTGACAAATCGGTGGACAGAGTCCCCGCTGGATGACGGGGGAGGAGACAGGCAGTGAGGGTTATTACTTGCTTAAAAAAAGCTATTAGATTTAAAAGCGACCGGTCAGTGTCCGGGTTTATCGTAATATTTAATATTATTTATTTTTGGTCAAAGCAATTAACGGTCATACTTTGGCAACAAGGTTTTCGGGTCATAATGACCGAAAGCCGGCAGGTTACTTTGTCGGTATGGTAACTTATGTTATGAATTGCTTACCATATACCACGGTCGGTTGGGTCATTTGGTGTCGCCTAAGTTCAAAAATTGGTTTGTGTTATAACGCCATCCCATTATTACCTAACCTCGGATTCGAAAATGTCATGTTTTAAAGCCCTTGATTGTAGATTTGTGTCAGTATATTTAGGAAGAATTCTGTCTTGTTTTCACGCTGCATTTTTTATTTTTAGTTCTTTGGCATAAATTGGTTCGATGTTTTACTCTAGCAGATTGAAACTTTAAATAGTCGTTTTTTTTAAAGCTTTTGTATGCCTAAACCAAATTAGATGTGGACATTGCAAAAATAGAAAGAATAAGTTAAGCACTTTTACTAAAAAGACAAAACTAGAATCTTTCATTTAACTAGGTTAAATAAAAACATTGTTACCACATCTTCCTGTTTGAAGGGAACGGTGTATATAACAAGATGGAACTGCCTGTTGGAAACGACGATCACCAGGCTCTGTTTGTTGGTGGTCATGCAGGCAGTACTCTGCTTGTTAAACGTTTTAATCTTTTGGTGTAAGTGATTGTGTTATTAATAATATGTACTGTAGTGTAATTACCGATTGCATAATTGTTCACAAGGATCCGGGCGCCCACCCGAGCCCGCGCCGGCCGCACAGGCTGCCGACTGGCGTCCTGCCGTCCACTCATGTTTTGTATGCTTGGTGGTAATGTTTGACTGGTCTGCATATTTACGCTCGGGCGTTTTAATCGGCGGTCTGTTTGTGCCCCTTAAATTGATTATGTCTGATTTTAACTAAACTACCCATATTATTAAATTCCACTTTTAGAGCTTTGCCTCCTATTATTTTGAGAGATGATTAATTCATTGGGAAAAGGTTATTTTAATGTCATTTGTTTTTTTTTTATTTAACGGAGACTATAGTTTAATTAAAATATCCGTATGGTATTGTTGTTATACTATTATGCTATATTGTATCGTTTTCTGAAATAAAATACTTAATTTACGATATTATTTATCATTTTTTACACTTTTATTTCTCCCTTGCCAAGGACCAGAAAAGCATATACAGTAGGCGCCCGTCAATCCGGCACGCCTAGTAATCCGCCAGTTAGCGACTTAGGTGACCTGCCGCCCATTTCTCAAAAGCTTGTAACATGTAATACAAGCGGAAGCCCCTTTCTAGCAAAAGATGTCGAAAAGTGACATTTGCTTGTATTACATTTACAAGCTTTTGAGAAACGATGCTCTATCCTTCGGCCGAACGCCGGATTAAAGAACAGTTGCATTCCACTCATCCGACATAGAAGGAAAATTTCAGGTGCCGGATTACGGAGTGCCTACTGTAATGTAATGTCCGTACAAACTCGTTTTCCCGTAATCGTACCTGCAGGTAAATCAACTAGCGCCATATATGTCACAAACTCCCTAATCATCAGTTCTGTAAATTTTGATCTGCGATTTAACGCTGTCAAAATAACTTCCTCCGTTCAGCAGATGGCACTACTTAGTGCCTTATTGAAAACAGGGACACCCTGTGAAGGAACGCGATTTTGTATAAACTTGGTCCAGCAGAAGTACGCTAAGCTAAGGTAATATGTTCTATTGATATATTATGGATATTTTTAATTCACACGCTCTTATTCTCTTAACAATAAACTCGTGCCAAGATATATCATTCTGAACCATTGAGTTATAATATAATAGAGGCGCAGACACAAACAAGATTTTCCGAAAATATAGCACAAAAAAATGTGTAGCCGGCCAGTGCGAATTATTTAACATCGTTAAGGTTGTATTACAAATTAGAAAAGATATGATAAAATGTCACCTGTCATTCATCTGGCGTTCAAAAATCACATGGCACATAAGAGCAATGGAGTCGCTCTTGGATCAATTACTTTATTATGTATACTAAATTTGTTTATTATGTATACTTAATTGTGACCCCCTAACCTTTTTAATTCTTTTTGGGGTTCTGTAGACAACTAGGGACATAGTTCCAACAGGTTGAGTTTTAAACCGTTTTTGGTGTATTGTGTATTGTGACGGGCCGGCAAATACGGAACCCAACATTGAGGAGGCTCTCGGACGGATTTTCTACCTAAGTTTGTGAGGCGAATGTTAAAAGTTGTAGGCAAACGTCAGGTACCCAGATCGGTTGCCTGATTCGACTCCAGAATGGAATGAAAACTGCACACGGTCGGTTATGTTTACTTGTTTGCGTTCTGACCTAACGTATTCCTGACGGTGTAAACCGTACGGGCACAATGGATGGCGGGTGAGGGTTATTGAGTTTTTCGGCCGCCGAGCGAGCAGAAAGGGAAGCAGGCATGCGGCCCATGCGGGGGCGAAGTACATGCTCAAGACAAATTGAGAATTAAAAGAAACACAATAGCTCGGTAAACATAGTATTTCATGCTTTCTTTTTAAATCTTTAATTCAAAAATTGATAGATCATACTCGTACTTTGAAATAATGAAAAAATAATAAACGAAAATATTTATATAATTGCTTTCTTGGGATTAGATATGAGGATATTACGGTATCATTTGAGGTATATTTTACAAAAACCGGCTAAAGTTCGTGTCGGACCACGCATAACAGAGAGTTATTTAAAAAAATCACAAGTTATATCACAAGGTCGTATCTGCCTATGTACGTAGTTTTTTGGAGATCACTCAAAAACTCCTTAACCGATAATGTTCAAATATTTTTTTAGCAATTTCACTAGTGGCGCCTTGTGTTAAAATACACCTTGTGTTAAAATGTTATAAGGATACGTCTCAAAATGTCTGTGGCATACTTACGGAAGGACGGACGGACGGACAGACGGACATGACGAAACTATAAGGGTTCCGTTTTTGCCAATTTAGCCACAGAACCATAAAAAATGATTCAATATTATAAAATATAATATAATAATAAAATTTACTAAATAAGTTTGAATAATTTTCTGAGTTTCGTAATTTAAAAAAAAACAACAACTACTCCACTAGCCTTATGCCTCAATGCTGTCAGTTCGGTTTAAATTTACGAAACCTTTACTTCCTATCGCCGATTGTGCCTATAGTTCGTTGACCTTCATGCTGTAGCATTTAAGCTTAATCCCTAGTCTCACTTACACTGGTAATATTTTAACGAAACGTTTGTTAGTCCTTTGTAAATATACTCTTCGGAACGATCGGGCTTCGCTCGGCTCGGGCTCGGCTCTCTTCGGAAAAATCCGTCGCGTTGCACCGGCTTTTACTGTGCCACATTTGGAGTGCTGATTTCTTATCTAGTATATATAATATCATTGTTCTGAACACGTCAGCCCCTTAACTACTGCTGACTGGAACTGGACATGCCCTTATTCTCTTAACAGATCCTTTTGACCTATAAGCATGGTTTGAGATGAGATATAATTATGGGAATGGGGAGATATTAGTCAGTGACAGCCTGCATACAAATAAAATTCAAAAATATTAACACATCTGCCTTTATTGAAATAAGTAAATTATAATTATGTAACTATGCACTACAATATTTAATCAACAGTATTTGAGTAGACTTTATAAAGTGTTCCAAGCGTCCTGTAAAGCTGACCAACAAGTAGGTATATAAATCTTTAATTTTTTCTCGTTAGGTACTTCATGAAAGAGTTCATATCGACTTGGCGTTAGCGCCATCGTGGTCGTGTCACTGTGGTTCAGAGTTCAAATAGCATTTTCAGCAAAATTGCTAAATATGTAGATGTTAAGAACGTTTGTTCGTGAAAAAGGCATAAGACAAAGGAATCATGTTTTACTAAAGCACGTAACACACGGGTGCATCATTTATTGCGGTTTACGCAATCAGCTTGGTAAGATAAAAATTATCTGTGTGTTTGAGAACTTAATTTAACCTTTTCGCTGCCAAGCGTTGAACAAAAATGACGCGCCACCGACGCCACGTAATCGCGTTTTGTCAAGCGAAATTGAACTTTGCACTACAAAGCCTGTCGGCTGTTGCCGTCGGTGGCTTCCATGGCACGACTTTTTGATGTCGGCCACAGCCGTGAAAGGTTAAAGTTAAGTTGTGGCGGTGAAAGGGTTAAGCTTGGGAATTAATACACAATTGCAATTAAAGGAAATGTCGTGGCTGTTATACCAACGTTAGAACGGCTGAACCGATTTGTTCGGAACGAATGATCTCCGACCCGAAAAGGCAGAATAAAGCTTGAACACAGTAAAATGTGGGCACAAGTAAATGCTTATAGTTTGGCCAGAGTTTGTTCCACTTCAAGCATAGACAGGGAGAATCATACTGTCTTTTTCTAATGCTAGTACTCTCACTACTAAAAAAGGGATGGGTATAGCATGTTACTCTGACTGTTACTGCGCTTTTGGTTTGCCAGACTATATATATTTTTATTTATACAATATGGAAACTTCTTAGTATTATAAATAAAAACTATTTGATATCATGAATAAAAACTATTATGACAGCGTTCCACTTTGATCATTTGTTTTCACGATGGCGAGCTCTGAACACAAGAAACGTGAAATTATTTTGCGCAAACATACTGAAAATCCCCATTTAAGTTATAGGGCATTAGCAAAACTTTTAAAATTACCGCAATCTTCCGTATGTTTAGTTTTAAAAAGGTTCCGAGAACGATTGACAGTAGATCGCAAGCCGGGAAGTGCAGGTAAGCAAGGCGCAAAGGATAAAAAAAAGAAGCCCATGTCTTGCGATTTTTTACAGCGAATCCGAAGTTATCGTCCCGTGATGTCGCAAAAAAGGTTAAAATGTCGCAGTCATATGTACACAAAACTAAGTCTAGAGCTGGATTAAAGTCGTTCAAAGCACAAGCTGCACCCAATCGCGACGTTAAGCAAAATCTGTCTGCAAAACAGAGATCACGAAAGTTGTACGACAATTACTTGACAAAATTTGGATGCATCGTATTGGATGATGAAACATACATCAAAGCAGACTTCAAGCAGATACCGGGGCAAGAATTTTATACTTCTAAGAATCGTAAGGATGCCCCAGAAGATTGCAAGATAAAAAAGAGATCGAAGTTTCCCAAAAAATTCCTTTTATGGCAAGCTATTTGTAGTTGTGGTAAAAGAAGTCGTTCATTCGTAACAACAGGTACAGTAAACGGTGAAATCTACAAAAAAGAATGTTTGCAAAAGCGTCTACTGCCCTTTTTACGCAGTCATAGCTCACAGCCATTATTTTGGCCAGACCTTGCGAGCTGTCACTACTCTAAAGCAGTACTTGAGAGTGGTATAAACATAACGATGTCGCAGTGGTACCTAAAGAGTGCAATCCTTCAAATTGCCCTGAACTGAGGCCGATTGAAGAATATTGGGCAATTATGAAAGGGATTCTAAAAAAAGGAGGCGGAGAAGTTAAATCGGCAGCTGAATTGCAAAACAAATGGAGATGGGCTTGCAAAAGATATCCTGATAGTGCTGTGCAAGACTTAATGAGCCGGATTCGACGCAAAGCACGCAGTATGGCATATAGAAAGCAAATTTAATAATTGTATATATTTGTCAAAATGGTTATTAGTCTAGTAAATAAATGCAATAAAAATTTCCTTGAAATATGTTCCCTAACATTTTTATTTTTGTTACTTTATGTGCCCACATTTTACTGTGTTCAAGCTTTAACTACTAAAATATTAGGATATTTAAAAAAATGTAGTTCGCCATAGAATTTTGTTACGATAATGAAATAGTCCTAATTTTTAGGGTTATTTAGCCGAAATGGTAAAAACGGCACCCTTATAGTTTCGTCACTGTCCGTCCGTCCGTATGTCACAGCCATTTTACTGAGGAAATATAAGGCGTATTATAATACAATTTAGACGGTGCGTGTATTTTGTATGCCCCAGTGCCCCTATTTATTTTTTGTACTAACTTAATTACAAAAAAAACATGTTGCAAAACAATCGCAAGGTCTTTAAAAATACCATCGAGGTTTGTGGTTGTGAATATTTTCAGAAATTAATGAAATAATCAGTTCGAAACTCAGGAAGTTTGTACCAACAGTTTGTGCAGTGGGTGTTAATAAGTTGGGACTGGCAGGAAAGACGTGGAATATTGTAGCTCACCGAAGGAAGCCCACTAACTGCTCGATAGGAGAAATAATTCGTGTATAGCTGAATTTTGGTGAAGTTGTAGATAAAGGTGTCTTACACAACATACTAAAAGTACTCATGGATAGGGGTGCCGCTAACGGGGAGAGGGGGGTGTAAAGGTCCCCTTTTTTGGCTTTTCGTAAATAACTCAGTAGCGGTGGCTCATACGAAAAAATGTTCTTCTACTTAATTAATCCACAAATGATTTTGTACAAAAAAGGTTCTTTACACTTTTTTGCTGAGATCAATGTATAATGAGATTTCGAAGAAATACGATAATCACTTTCAGAAACTTTCGGAGCTTTTATTTACGAAACTATTAGTTTTGTCTAAAAATTGTTTTAGAAAACCCATATTTATATTAAAAGACCTATCCAACGACACCCCACACATTAGGGGGGATTTAAAAAACATAATTTACCCCCCACTTCATGTGTTCGGGAGCTACCCTAAAAAAATATATTTTTTTAGATTTTGTTTTAAAACTTTGTCTGCGTGTTCAAAACACATACTCATACGAAGTTTAACTATTCTAGTACTAACCATCACTGCGCAAAGCCGTGAACGGATAGACTGGGACATACGGACAGCGAAACTATAAGGTTAGGAAATTGATTGCAGGCGTCCATAGGCTATGGGAACTGCTTACCATCAGACGGGTCGTATGCTTGTTTGCCACCGTCGTGGCATAAAAAATAAAAAGTAAAAAAATACCCTCTTCAACCTGCTCAGTGATGGTAAGTACTTGAATAGTTAAATTTCGTATGAGTATGTGTTTTGAACACGCAGACAAAGTTTTAAAACAAAATCTGAAAAAATATTATTTTTTAGGGTACCTCCCGAACACATGAAGTGGGGGGTAAATTCTGTTTTTTAATCCACCCCTAATGTGTGGGGTATCGTTGGATAGGTATTTTAATATAAATATGGGTTTTCTAAAACAATTTTTAGACAAATCTAATAGTTTCGTAAATAATAGCTCCGAAAGTGATTATCGTATTTCCTCGAAATCTCATTATACATTGATCCCAGCAAAAAAGTGTAAAGAACCTTTTTTGTAGAAAATTATTTGTGGATTAATTAAGTAGAAGAACATTTTTTCATATGAGCCACCGCTACTGAGTTATTTACGAAAAGCCAAAAAAGGGGACCTTTACACCCCCCTCTCCCCGTTAGCGGCACCCCTATCCATGAGTACTTTTAGTATGTTGTGTAAGACACCTTTATCTACAACTTCACCAAAATTCAGCTATACACGAATTATTTCCCCTAAGTTTTCCTTCGTTTGGAGGGCTATTGGTGGTAAACGGTAAATGGTGTGGAGAATTAGTGGGAGCGATAAGGGTAAAAGTTCGCAATGGTCTGGGAATTAGTGGAAAGTGGTGTGATAATGAAAGATATGGAAAAGAGTGGTAATGGCGAAAAGTGGTGTCAAAATTTTTTTTAAATATTAAAAGATTCGAAAATGTGTGGGAAAAGTATGTGAAGGAGTGGAAAGCTTGGAAATGAGTAGGTGTGTAAAAAAATGGGGTAGAAAAAAGTGAAAAGTGTTAGAATAGTGGAAAAGGTGTAGAAAAGAGTGGGAAGGAATGTAGAAAAGATTGAGGTGTGGGAGATCGCGATAAGGTCTAGGTCCCCTCTAGGTTGGGCAAACAGATGGCAGTTGGTCTCGTAAACTAGGGCCTACGCCAATTGATGGGATTAGGTTGTCAAGCGGACCCCAGGCTCAATGGCTGTATTTTTTTTCACTCATCAGACAGACAAAGGGCAAATATTGAACAATTACACGGTACCTCACAAATACGTATGGTTTCTTGACTTTAATTTTTACTTCTAACAATATTTGTTTGCGTAGAGTAGGTACAACTAAGAATAACAATTTATCTTTTAACCCTTTCGTCACTAACGTACGTTTCTGTGATGTTGCAACCTAAATCTCACTCACTATTGACCATCATTACAGAGAACTAAATTTCTACGTAACAAAAAATAAAAATTCGTTGTTAGCCTTATTTCACTTAAACGTGACGGCGGCCGATTCATTATCGTTAACTATGTAGGGTTGTTCTTGCTCACGTCTCCTGAATCACCCTGTGCCATGCCAATCCAGGGGAAAATACTCCACTTTGTCCATATATATATATGGAGCATGGACTAATTACTCACGACCAAAATATAACTGAGTTGCTTTGCGCGCGAGGGCGCACTGCCGCTGAGGGCACGATTTTTCCGTCTGATGCTTCAATGCTTGGCAGTCAAAGGGTTGAGACAGTCCGTGATTCTACTTCCAAATATACCTACACAATATACGCTATCTATTAGTGAAAGAATTAAGTGTCCAAGTAAATCTACAAAGTGGGCCCTTTCACTAAACTCGTTCATAATTATGATCCCCTTTACATGAATCTTAATTCTAGCTTGTGCCGAGCTAGTTTATTCTCGGAAAATATCGTATTTCAGATCAATTTACAAACAAAGGTGTAAAAACACAAAGTTGCGAGTGAGTACCGAAAGTTACAATATTCTGGTCAAGAATATTCCCTTATACGAGACTCTCTTTCATGAATTATCCGAGAAAAAAAATGCAAGGTCAGCTGAACGCTCTTTCATAACGCTTAGGACTGAAAGAACTCTACCTATAAATAACAAAATGGTTAATAATGAAAAATAGGCTCTGTGTAGAATGTTTCAGTCGTAGAATATTCTTAGAATTCATCAAATAATTTAACCAATTTTTAAATATATTCAACATCAATTTTAATTTGAACTATAATAAAGACTGTATACGTTAAAATCCGGCCACGCATGGTATGGTACATCTTTACACTTATAATTAATAATTTGGGGTTATCAAGCTACATAATAAAATTGAAAACATAATATAAACGTTACGTTGTCTATGAGTTTGATCACTATATATTCCACAGTGCCTATATTTTGTTGTCCACAGTGTTCTGACAGTGTTTACCAAATTTTCCTGTTAAAAATAGTTTTTAATTATAAATAAGATATATTAAATTATACCTTATTAAATTCTCTTTTCACCATAGCTAACATTTTTCTAAGTGTATTTAGATTGAAATAGTTCAGAGGTGTTCTAACTTTGGTGAGTTTGACTTTTTGACAAAAAAATGGCTGCCATATAAAAATTACTTTCAGTGCTTGGAGTAGAAAGTTTTCCTGACTACCTCAAGTAGAATAGAGTTTCAAAACATTTTTTTTTTGTAAGATGACATTCTATTGACCATAAAACCGGTTGTGAAAATATAAATACAATTGTGGTATTGTAGCAGGAAGCGAGTGAAGGTTATCAAAAAACGCTGGACAAAACATTAAAGATATGATGGAATACCTTGAGTAAAAACTGAGACAAGCCCATACAATTGTAATATGATTCTATTTTTATTACATATTACTATGATTACAGATTATTTATAAAAAAGAACTGCTTGAAAATGTGTATCCGAAAGGGAGATGTACCAGATCATGCGTGGCCGGATTTTAACGTATACAGTCTTTAATGTCAACTAACAACACTCGTGTGCCGGGGTAACACCTTCAAATAGATATGAGAACTCACAGCTTAAACCGCTATTAGTTATACATTGCAATTTCTCGGGTTTAAGAGGTTCAATAAAAGTTAGGGCACTCAAGGAGGGTAAGGGAGAGGCAGCAGAGTACACGTAACACGAGCGTTTGGATCCGAGAAATTGCAAAGTATAATACCGGTTTCAAGCGATCCGAGTAGGGAAGAAAATAAGAAACCTATCGGACGGAGATGAGTTTACACGTTATTAGGCCATTCTGGTAATTACGTACGTACCCTACGTACATTGGCGCATTAAGATCAGTGATGGTGTGTCTAAAATAATCGCCGGAAACACGAGCCACGCATCTCCTGTACTGAAAAAGTGCTTATTGTTTGAGAACTAGGTAAGCCGATGGGAATCGAGTTCTATGGACGCGCCGTCACTGATAAGTATTTTAACATCATGATTGTAAACTTGGCGTAAAGCTATACAATACATTGGTACCTATTCATGGCGGCTGATGTGCTTGGTTTTTATAACTAGAATTCATAGATGGTTATCACCAGGGCTCGGACAAGTCATCGCAGAAATTGATATGGACATGGGACAAGACTATTATAGAGTCGCGACTTAAGATTATTATTATCTAAAGCTGATATAATTATCGTAATTTATAATTTAACATTTGACCTTTTTAGTCACATATCTGTCATGGATTTGTCAAAGTGGCATGCTTGATACAGTTTTGTGGTGACAATTTAAACAAATACAATTATTTGCTTAATAATGGTTATTTCTAAATATTTTAAATATGGTACCTACTCGATTTTTGACGATTGCTGGGAAGATGTCACAGAAGTGTTTCAGCAGTTTCGAGTAAAAGGTTCGAAATTATTTTTTAACAACTGTTTACTTTTAGGGTTCCGTACCTCAAAAGGAAAAAACGGAACCCTTATAGGATCACTTTGTTGTCCGTCTGTCTGTCTGTCAAGACCATTTTTTGATATCTAACACAAATGATTAAATAAAACATCGGTTTGTTCCAGACAATGCAAAAGTTGATGGTTGCGTATGTGCAATGCAACCATCAGCATTAAAAAAAATGTTAATGGAAATACCTTCACACATGTATGGTGAATTTTGGGTTGCAGTAATAAACGTCATTGAAAAATATAATTGAATAATATTGTACATAATGCGATTCTATTGATCTTGTTCTATTGCCGTCTTGCGATTGTTTTGCGATGACTTGTCCGAGCCCTGGTTATCACACTGATGCGCTATATATATGTATAGAGCTGTCTCCCTGACATCACGGTCGCCGCATCCAGATGCGGCACCGGTGTGATAAACGCCTCACATCACAATAATAAGTCCGATGTAATTATCTGATTCTTACAATTATGCCAGCATAAAAAAGTTAACAGGTAATTACTGTAATTAGGTACGTGGGAAGTACAATGGGAAAAGATGTAGCGCGATAGTTTTTTTTTTTGAAGTATTTTGGGCAGATTTACATTAACAAAGTACAAAACCGATAAATCCTTCTTATCCCCCGACATTATTCGCACCATTCCATATATTAATAACTACGGTGATTACAGGCAAATATTAGTAGGTATGTATTATACAAGGTAGCAAAAGTTACGACATTTCATAGCAAAAATGTACGTGCACATTATTAGGTGACTTAGTATATTCTTCCCTGAATATTAAAATCAAATGGTAGGAAGTAGGTACCTAATATCGTATATTTAATTCAAGACGGTAATCTGACAGTTCTCTCCATACAAAGTGATTTACTTACAATGTAGACAGGAGCTGTCATATTACTGTCTAGAATTAAAATACGATCTTAGTTTGTTTTGACTTTGCTGTGGACTGCCATTTATTATATGTGCAATATAATTATTAAATAAACATTCATCGCTACAAAATAACTAGTTACACGTCTAAATCTAATAGATAAAAGAAATGTATACAAATGACAATGGCCTAATTTTATTCCTTACACTTATAATTATAACAATGGCTGATGCAGACCAGAAATAAAATACATCGAATACTGTGCATCACTGAGATCATTCCGAAACTTAACCTAGTTAAAATAATTTTAATTCTTAAATTAAAATATACTAAATACGGCCGACCGATTGGAGCTTTAAGCGCATGAAACCGTCGTTACGTCAATACGTATTTGCTATAGATTACAAGTAATGATCCATTTGTTTCAATTAATTCATTATAATATTCCTCGACTAAATAGGTACTGTTGCTTAAAACTAGGAATAAATAATTCTTATTTGCACATCACTGAACCCAGGCCAAAAACGCACAAAGGAATTGCTACATGGTACATAGCACGCTCAGAACAAACACTTCTAAATATATTCCTAAAATACACAATTAAAAATGCACCATGCACATTTCTATAGGCTCTGCAGCTTTACACTAAGATATAGTAAATGCTTAAATATAGATACCTATATGTATACATACATTGAGATTCTTAGTGTACAAAATACATATTTTATAGTTATTTTGCACGTACACCAAACAAGCGTTGCAATTAGTTAAAACATTTGTTGCTATAACTACATTAAAATATCTTGCCCTTAATAAATACATGTTGTATACATCACTCCTCCACTTTATTTTTTACTTGGGTCCTTTGCCTTCTCAGTTTTAACTAATTTAAGAAGGCTTTAAAAAAAGCAATACCTGGCAATTAAAATATTAATTACAAAATCAACCATTTGAACGTAATCGATAGTTCAGCGTCGTAAATCATCGGTTCGCCGTAGTAGATCTACTGCTTACTCTCATGAAAGAATGCTGTTCCATCACGTTCATAATTGCATACCCAATTTATCAATTAATTAATATTGGGTATGCAATTATGAACCCGTTGGTACCTACCCGTACCCATGATACAAGAAGACACCCCTACAGCGGTAGGACAACGCTGAAGGATTCGATGCAAACGCTACTTCCACGAACTTAACTCTCTCACAAAATCATTTAGGGCATAAAAACTACCATTGTATTGGGATTAAAGTGACAATGTTACGGTACGATTGTATTTAGTACCTTCTACCGTTCTACATTCTGGTAAAATGTTGTCCAAATATACCTAACGTTCAATATTTGGATAAGAAGGGAAGTAGTTATTCTAACCATCCACCAGCCTAAATCCGTATTGAGTATCGTCGTCGTTCCCATGGGGGAATAATTAACAACTACTTATAAACGGTTTTTTTCGTACTTTCATTCCTAACATTCATTTGGGATGGATTACAGGTCTAGAGATAATTTATAGGAATCCTACTTTTAAGAATAAGTATGGTACGTTGAAACACAATAAACTAGGCTAAATATCAGAATATTTACAACATCGACATTTAAGTATTCCCGTTCAGCTAGCTATAAGTATATATTATTAAGTGTATTAAGAATTTCCAATAGTAGGTATTTACTTTAGGTACGTGTCCAATAGTTAGACAATATTTTCTTTTCAGTAATTTTAAGAAACATCTCATTAAGGCAATTATAGTCGATGTTATATTCATTTTTCATTTGAAGGTACGTCAAAGATATACGGTGTAAGTACTAATTAAGTATGTTATAAACAAAATAAAATATAAAAAGTGACGCATGAGAGGTCATTCAAGACCATGCCTCTCCTATAAAATATATACTTATATACATAATAAAAGTCATTTTAGTTTTGTAAGAATTATAACAAAGTCGCGGAAAAATAGTGATCAGGTATACTATCTTAAATCCCAGTTTCAGTCCCTTAATAAGGGATAGTTTGATTAAACTTTGGTAAAATGAAAAAAATATAAAAATACATTACTTACTGGAATATTTAGTGTGTGTTTGTGAGAGACATGGAGATTTAGCAAGTAAGTATGTATAACTAGACTAGACAAACGAATCAGAAGCGATAATAAAATATACGTAACCGCGGAAGCAGGGGTACACTTAATATTATTTTTATAAATTATCTATAAGTTGGACAACTTGTACATGCTTAATTTTCGTTTTTAATTACGTAATGCTACTGTTTAGGTATGCATATCTACAATTACACAGGGATAAAATAGCAATAACCCTGTGTAACGTACGATAAGTGGTGTAATGTAACGTCATGATGATTAAAAAAATAAGACAACGCTCAAAGACGGTACGCGGCAAAAATGGCGACTTGTCCCAGCTATGCTGTGTGTGTACTGTTATTACACTTATTACGAACAAATACCATTAAATACCACTATTATTAAAGTTGAGACTTTCATCTTCCATAAGCATGAATGAGCGATAGCAGAGGAGAAATGACTTTGTTCAATTGGTATCTGGAATCTAGTGACTAATATTAGGTACCTATATACCTTAGAACGTTTGTCAGCAATTACTGGTCTACATCGATGTTGGTAGTGATATCTCCGAAGGTGGGCTCGTCCTTCAGGAAGGTCCCGGAGCGCTGCATGACGGGGATCTCGGCCTGCTCGTGCTGCTCCTGGCGGCTCGTGTGCTTCACCGCTCGGGTGCTCCTGGTATTAGATTTCGTCGGTTTCTCTTTCGCCGTCTTTGTAACCATCTTGGCCTGGCTGGATTTAGTCGCGTTCATGAGAGAGCCGGGAACCTTGCGTTCGACTGGCGCTCTACTTCGTTGCGTATTAGACTGCGGGCTCGCCGCTTTGTTCGGCTGATTTACTCGCCGTTGGAGCTCCATGTTGCTAGGCTGAGATTGTTTCGTCACTTGAGTTTTAGCGGTCTGATTAAGGTATACGGGTATTTTAGTTCTCATCTTATTGTTCAAAGCGTTTTGAAATTTTGAAGACTGGATGGCTGCAACAATAAAACGTTTAAAATAAATGGATATATCAATTTATGCGGATATTGTTTAATCAAGCATATTAATAAATAATAAATAACAAATTAAACTAAGTAATCAATAAAGTACGACTAAAAGTTAACTTACATTCAACGGAGCCTTTAGTAGTATATTTCCTTTTAGTGTATGTTGCGTATTTGTTGCTGTTCTGCGACTCGCTGAGGGAGTCTGTGGAGGGCTCGGCCGTGCGCGGGCGCGAGGCGCTGGCCAGGCTGTCCTGCGACAGCGCCTGCTCGCGCGACCGCACGCGCGACGCGCGCACCACGCGGGCTTGGATCGGACTAGAGTTCCGAGACGACTCACTCGACGATATCATTTTGTTCACCAGCTTTTTGGCCGCGGGTGATTTCTTCTCGCTCTCTTTGTAAATTCGCGGCTCCAAGTACCTCGGCTTGGTGTTCTCGAATAATTGCACAGGTCGGCTTACTTTGCCCGCCAGCCGCTCCTGCGACTGATTCGTTTTAGCCATGTTAAACTTCGCCCTCTCCTCCTGAGCTTTTGTCGTCCTGATTTTTGGCGGCATCATTTTTTGTGGCCTTCTATCGCGGAGGTCACCGTTGCTCTTCAGCGTGTCTACAGAGCCGAGATGCGCGGAGGGCCGCGGCGCATACGGCACGAACGATTCCCGCACGTGGTCTATGTCGAGGCTACGCGTGGCGAGCGCGGTGGGACCCTTACTAGGCCGCGCGTGGTAGGCGCTGCGGCTTTTACGATCGTGCAACGGCGAAGCGGCGGGGACCACCTGCGGGCCGTACATGATGCAGCCGAGCTCGCGCAACCGTTTCCTGAGCTCGGGCGGGAGCTCTTTGAAGGCCTGTGTGAGCACGGCGCGGGGAGCGGCGCGGACGAGCGCGCCCTCGCACTGCAGCCGCCAGCTGGCGGCGTGCGCGAGTAGCAGGTCGCCGGCGGGCGGCGGCGGGGGGTGGCGCATGCCGTCCGCGATGAGATCGGGACGGGCGCGCTGCGCGGCGGCTGCGGAGGCCGCGTCGGCGGGGAGGGCAGAAAGAAACGCGTAGGCACGAGCGGTCTCGTCGGAGGGCGCCCACTCGATGGCGGCAGCGATGCAGTCGTGCAGCGCCTGCGCGGCGGCAGGCGGCGCGGGGGCGGGCGCGGCGGCGCGCACGCCGCGCAGCACGGCCACTAGGCGCGGCGCCGCGAAGTGCGCCGCCGCGTTCACCAGCCGCCGGCACATGCGCGCCACGCATTCTGCCCACCGACTGTTCTGCAGTGACTCCACTGCAACAACATACACCACTGTACTGTAAGAAAACTCAAAGACAGATTTAATTTGTTTTAGGTAAGCTGTCCTAAATACTATTACAGACGACAGATGCCCGAAGTAGTTTATACGGTATTTTTATTGTACTTAAATATTATCACATCGCTCACATTCAAAATAATGTTTTGCGACGGGCACGCCACAGTATATGAGATGGGAATATCATAACTCATAGAATCGGCATCAGAATAAAAATCTCATCTTATCCAAATAGTATTAATACATGTGTACATGTCTTACGATAACTGACCAGTTATAGCACATCCATACACAGTGTCGACGAGATTGTCGGTGGTGAGGTTGATGATGTGCTGCTGATAGCACTTGTCGAGCAGCTCCTTGGGCAGCGTGGCGAAGGCCTTGGTGGGCCAGACCTTGGAGAAGTGCTTAGTGATCCACTTGAGGCACTTGCGGTAGAGGTCGTCCAGGCTGTACACCGACGACAGCGGGAAGCACTCGAGCACGCCCGCGGTGCACACGGCGCACGGCTGACAAACAAACAAGTACATTAACAATAGCCTGGACATAGATAGACTAAAACTGGCACAATTATTTAGATGTATAAGATGCGGTATAAAAATATTTAGTATTTTTGCTAGTTAGTTGTTTTACAACATTATAAGTTTTGTAATAAACTCAACTGGCAAATGTTAGCGTTTATACTCCGCGTTATATTATTTGTCTATGCTCTGGCCAGCCATTCTTTCCAGTAGTATTGCAACGCTGCTCTAATGGCCTGATTCCGTAGGGTAATAAGTCTCAAAAAGTAAATTTTGGTAGACTACTCTATATTAATTAAACACTTAAGCTCATGAACAAAAACTAAGTATAATCAGTAGCAGTAACAACGAGATCAGTAGCGAAGTCAACTTAGCGATGCTAATCGCGTCCAAGACCAGATGGACCCACCCGATGTGGTACAGCGTGAAGTGCGTTGTATGAGACCAGGAGTTCGATTTTTGAATCTCACCGGGTGACTTATTTCGTACTAAATAGTCATCGGCTGCATACAAAAAAAGGCACCGGTGAGATTCAAAAATCGAACTCCTGCACAAGCTGGGAGGGACTGACCCTGTGGAAGTGGTGGCAGTGCTTGGCCTTGAGTGTGAACATGATGGCCTCCTTGAGCCCCTCGAGCCCGAGCATGTCGGCGAGCGTGGCCAGCTCCGCGATGCTGAGTGAGAACCTGCACAAGCCGGGAGGGACTCACCCTGTGGAAGTGGTGGCAGTACTTGGCCTTGAGGGTGAACATGATGGCCTCCTTGAGCCCCTCGAGACAGAGTATATCGGCGAGCGTGGCCAGCTCCGCGATGCTGAGTGAGAACCTGCACAAGCCGGGAGAGACTCACCCTGTGGAAGTGGTGGCAGTACTTGGCCTTGAGCGTGAACATGATGGCCTCCTTGAGCCTCTCGAGCCCGAGCATGTCGGCGAGCGTGGCCAGCTCCGCGATGCTGGGTGAGAACCTGCACAAGCCGGGAGGGACTCACCCTGTGGAAGTGGTGGCAGTACTTGGCCTTGAGCGTGAACATGATGGCCTCCTTGAGCCCCTTGAGCCCGAGCATGTCGGCGAGCGTGGCCAGCTCCGCGATGCTGAGTGAGAACCTGCACAAGCCGGGAGAGACTCACCCTGTGGAAGTGGTGGCAGTACTTGGCCTTGAGCGTGAACATGATGGCCTCCTTGAGCCTCTCGAGCCCGAGCATGTCGGCGAGCGTGGCCAGCTCCGCGATGCTGGGTGAGAACCTGCACAAGCCGGGAGGGACTCACCCTGTGGAAGTGGTGGCAGTACTTGGCCTTGAGCGTGAACATGATGGCCTCCTTGAGCCCCTTGAGCCCGAGCATGTCGGCGAACGTGGCCAGCTCCGCGATGCTGAGTGAGAACCTGCACAAGCCGGGAGGGACTCACCCTGTGGAAGTGGTGGCAGTACTTGACCTTGAGCGTGAACATGATGGCCTCCTTGAGCCCCTCGAGCCCGAGCATGTCGGCGAGCGTGGCCAGCTCCGCGATGCTGGGTGAGAACCTGCACAAGCCGGGAGGGACTCACCCTGTGGAAGTGGTGGCAGTACTTGGCCTTGAGCGTGAACATGATGGCCTCCTTGAGCCCCTCGAGCCCGAGCATGTCGGCGAGCGTGGCCAGCTCCACGATGCTGATCGCGTCCGGGATGCGGGACACGCCCGAGTAGATGTGGCACAGCGCGAAGTGCACCACGTTGTATGAGAACCTGCACAAGCAACACTCATTCGTTTAATTATCGTTCTGCCTGCTATTGACATCTATTCACATACGTAATTAAAGAAGACTTACGGTGGTAAAACTATAACATTCCCCGCACTCTCCACCCAACCGCCACTCAAAATCCTGGCGAAGTACTGGCACCTAAAACATGAATAATATACATTCTAGATCATTTAAAGTACACTTTAATAGATCGTGTGAACATATTAGGGTAATTGCATCAAGGAGTGAGAAAGTAGATTTACAATTGGGCTTTCTATACAACGTCGAATATGCCTCATGCGAACAGTTTAACCTGTTAAACTGTTACCGTGACGTCGTTTTAACAAAGCTAATTCAATTACCTAGACGACAATATACACTTGTGAGCCTTAATCCGTCTCCCAGAAACTTCCACGATGACATCTGGCGTGATTTCTTCGAGAAACATTCGCAACAGATCCTGGCCCAGGCGGGACTGGCAGAATCCTATTAGACTCGAAGTCTGGCTGGTCGTCTCTTCTGTTGTGCTGTTTTCTAAACAAATAAAGTACAAGAAAATTAACGATTTCAATCGAACTAATACAAAACATATGCAGACTATAAACTAGTCTAGGCTGGCTAAACTGGTCTGATACTAAGTAGGTGTGGCGGCGCGTCCATAGAACACAATTCCCGTCGGCTCGCCTAAGTTTCAGGCGCCTGAGCAGTTTGAACAGCTCTTGAAGAAATTTTAAGCAAAATTCAGCACTACACAGCAGCATTCAAATATTATAGGCACACCTAATGTGATTCCAGTATTTTTTTAAAGTATCACGTACATTTGCTCTAAAAAGGTGTAGTCCAGTCGATTGTTTTTCGTTTAAAATTATAATTTTCAGGTTTGGCTGCACGGTGAGATGAGAACTTACCTACGACAGAGCGGCACATGCTGCTCTGCACGCTGCTAAGCTCCGACACGTCGGACGCGGGCTCGTCCGTCTCCCGGCCCGACACGCGCCCGCGCCCCTTGCTCGGCAGCGACCCCGGCATGCTCTTACTGAACTCGTTCTTCAAGTGGGGAAACAGCCTGTTCAGACTCAAAGCGTTCTCCGAATGAAAAGAACTTATAATATCCATCGGCCGCGACATACTAGCGCTTTGATTCCCCCAGTTGTTATCGGGAATAGACCTAGTCATTCTGACGTTTGAAACTGATTCTTCATACACTGTGGTAATAATTGGTGCATCGCTTTTTGGCGCAGGTTTGTCTAGATCTGACAACTTAACAAACAGATCCCCAGACTGGTCGATCCCCGTCGGCTCCTCGTGGATGACCACGTCGCGCTGAAACGAGGATTTGTCTACGCCAGAAACCCGTGATGGTCTTTCTTTTTTAACAGGATCAGAACTAATGATGTTATGGACGTCTGTGGAGCTGGTTTTCGTTTCAGTTGCTGGGCAGCGTATTATTTCCGAAATACTAATATTCAAGTCATTACAAAGCGATTCATACTTTTCGAAAGTACCAGGACTGTTAGACTCTTTGTTGTTTGGAGCAGGTGATACGGAATTGTCAGATGAACCTTTAATGGCCTTATTTACAACAGATTTAGGCTTCACTTCTGTAGATGCATGCTTTTTCGTATTTAAAGAGCAAGAAAGCCTGGCGGGCATCTCCTTTAAAGTAGATTTTTCGCCTAGGTCAATGTACATTGAAAATATATTCTTCTTTTCACTAGAACTTTCAACTTCATGGTCATTTTTTGGCGGTAAGGGGTCCGGCAAACTTGATAAGTCTATATAGAACTTGTGGCTTGACCTTTCACTGCTATCGGAATCTAGAGAACTTCGGCTTTTGTTGAGGTTTTCATTAATACTGCTACATTCATTTCTTAGGGATTCACACGCCCTATCCCCCGGTTTCTTAGCAATGAACTGAGAACTGCTTGTGCTTTTCTCACCATCCGACTTCGGGCTCATCGACATATCCACGACCCACGCTGAAGCAAATGAAGAGGGTTTTGGAGACTTTCTGTGGGTATCCTCTTCTACTGGTGGTACATAAGCGCCAGATACTATCGGGATATTTTCTATCCTTCTCCTGGGCATGGGGCTATCAGAATGACTACTAGATAGGGGTAAGTAATCTTCTATTGATGCTCCGCCTGAGACTATAGGCGAAGATTCATTGAATTTCTGAAGCTTTTTTATATTTCCTAAGCTCTCATAACCGGACGTGGAAGAATCTATTCTACTTTCTTCAGAGTTGTACTGCTTCGCGGTGGAGACGTTTAATGACATGATAGAATTATGAGGTGTACTGGTAACGAATATGGTACTGGGCAGGGACGCGTTCTTCTCTTGGGACTGGTGTGACGTGTCCTCACTGACCGCAGCCGTGTTGCTTTCCTTCGCAGGAACGGCTGGCTCGTCGTTCACGCACAGAGAGTCTTCTGTTATAGGAGTCATTTCAAAAATAGTAGGAGATAAGTCTTTTAGCGGCGAGTCTGGGTCTTTATTATCTGGTTGCTCTAAGGAGTCCTCGTTGTCGTTGCTCTCGGACCAGTCGTTTGGACTCATGTCGTGTTTGGCCTTGGCGCAGGGGACTGGTTGACTAGGTGTTGGCAGAATGTGCGAATTTACTATTTTCGCTGATTCCATTGGCTGGACTTGTATTTTGATTGTATCATCTTCTTCGTCTGCCAAGCTCGCAGCATCAATGAAGCATGACGTAGACTTGAAAGGAGATTTTTGAACTAAACTGGGGCATAGGTCTTCTGAAATTAGAAAAAGAGATCGATATTATCCACCTTGTACTTTCGTTAAACAATGTCTTATTTTATGTAGATAAACTTTAATATGCTCGTATATGTAAATAATAGAAAATAACCTAATCTTCATTAAAAACAATAAAGCCAGAATTACCTTTCACATCGTCTGCAAATGTATGCTGGCGTTCCTTTTTCAAGAACCTTTCACAAAGTTCTCTTTCTGCTAATTTTGGTGGAAACACTGATTCCCATGAGCCCGTCTCTGAGGATAACGACGACGACTCCATTATAAATATTTCTTCATTCTGGCGTTGTTTTTCTTCCTTAGATGATTTGCAGCATGCTGCCTCTTTGTGTTTGTTCGACAGGTTCATCTTCTGCCCGTTGCTCTCCGCATGCGAGTGCGTACCCACGGATGACGCATTACTCGAACTCACGGCTTTCACTCTGTGACTGTCTATAACAGGACTGGACGTGGAGTAATGTGTGTCATCTATGGTTAAATCATGCAAAGTGCTCTCCGTTAGAGACAAGTCGGTTAACGTGACATCTTTATGGCTGCTAAGACTCTCCATTAGCCCGGTGTTCTCCAAGCCGGAGTCAGATGAAGTGAAAATGTTCTCCATTTTGGTGATATTGTCCCCAACATTTAACGGCGGTAGGGAGGCTGTGCAGCTGGCGCCGGGCGAGAAGGTGTAGGCGGCGGAGAGATAGTCGGAGGAGGAGCTCGGCTCGTCGGTGATGAGGCTGTCCGGCGAGTACGCCCGCTCCGCGCACTTCTCGTCGCCCGACCCTGTCTGACTACTGAAGATCGCGCTCACCACGCTGTTGCTTACTACACTCGTGTCATTAGCTTTTGTCACTTCAGACCCGATGTTATCTTTAACATGACATTTAAACAATATATCACAACTGTTGGAATGTTTCACTATTTTGGAGGTATGACTAGAACTGAGAGATAAAGATGTGGGTTTGTTACTGCACTGGGAAGATTTAGCTCTCTTTAAATCATCAGACTGGGTTTTTATAATAGATTGAAATGCATTTGATAGTACATCCTGTTCTATTAGTTCCTTTTCTAATAAGTTGCCATCGATCGGGACCAATGCGTAATATTCTTTTGTTAGTTCTGTGCTTGGACTAGAGCTTATAGTTTTCTGGCTCTTTTCAATATATGGACTTAGACACTTGGGAGTTAAAAACACTTCAGTTTCGTCTGAATCTTCCTTACTTTTTGGAACGACTTTAATAACTTTAAATGTTTCGTTCAGGTATGCCAGTATTTCCTTCTCTTGGTTTCTGATATTGCATTCAGTGTAAACATCGCTGAAAAAAATATTGTTTCTTTTACTAAGATTTCAACATAAAATCACAATTACTAGTTCATATGTTTGTAAGTCCTTGAGGTTTGATAATAATCTCAAACGTCATACAGAAACAATACCTACAACACTTTTCTACCTCGCCGTATTCTCCCGCAATAAACTATAAATTAGAACCGGTTATCAAAATAACATACGGTTGTTATGCGTGGTGGGACAAACAGGTAGGTATACTAACAGCAACACGCAACTAAGCACTGCTGGCCCTTATCTCAATGCAATAAAGGTATACGAATAGTTGCTACAAACCGCCAATGCTAACTAGTACTGATTCACGGTTTTATTTTAAGAAGAATGCAATTAATCGACATCTGGTAGGGACTTCAAAATACTATTTACTATTTTAAATCATAATTTTTTAAGTTTGTTCTAAATGTATGTCTATAACCTCTGTACGATACTTAAGGACATTAGCTTAATTCTAGAATGTGACAAATCATCAAGTTGGAACTGTAAACATTTTTGTTCTCTATATCGCCTTATAAATTGTTGTACTTATTGCAAGCATTGATCGAACATCTTCACTATTCACAAAGGTAGCGACATAATAGTCATATGATAAAAATGTCACTACATGGCACTTTGTCGGATCTAATAGCTAGGGATACACGCACAGATGTGCCCGCCGGATGTGGCCAGCGGTCAAATCCGTGCGTGTATGGCGCGAATAGGACACGGATTTGTCTGCGGACACATCTGAATAGCGCCATACACGAACGGATCTGTCCGCCGGGCATATCCGTCGGACACGTTCGTGCGTGTATCCCTAGCTAATAATAGGTACTTTGTTTTACTCACCTGACGAAGGAATAAACTTCATCGAAGGTACTGCGCCCAATATTTACATGCAAAATGGTTTGAAGCTTATGGTAAAATTCGTTCGTGCGTGCTTTTAGTATACAAGAATGAGTAAGGATTTTTAGTTTACCACATACCACCTCAAGATCGGAATATATAGACTCATCAAATATTCTGCAACAAGGTAGGGGACAAATGTAAGCAAACACAGTTAGGATAATGCAAGGCAGCGCTGTATCGACACCGGAAATTTATAATGTCGTAAAGGACAGACAAGACAAATTTGTAATGTCTACTTTTCAGGAGAGCCCTTACGTCTGTGTTAGCGGACGGACAACGATTTGATGATTACACACGAGAGTACAAACAGTTACGTCATGACAAAACAAAGCAGCTTCTCCTCATACTGATGACCGTTTTGATTATCTATATAGTCACTTGCGACATAGAATTCTAAAGAAAACATCAGATTGCAATTATAATACACCCCGGGATTAAAATATTATAAATATAGGTGTAAAATATAAAAAAAACAACTGCCAACTATAAAAAAAAATTTTTGGATCAATATTTGAATTTTATTTATAAGTACAGTCGCCATCAAATATATCAGGGCGACCAAGATACTCAAAAATATCTGAGCAACGACTAGTGTTAAGACGATAAAGTGCATGTTCTGTTATTTTCCAGTACCTTAGCCGCTCAGATATATTTGATGGCGATTGTACAGATCGATTAAGAAATACTCATTTCAATGGTATATTTTAAGTGGTCATATCTACAAAATCATTTACCTAAGGACATATTAAATGTACAGTGTCGATTACATCAATTCACAAGATCTGCCAACCCCTCCAAAAATTCGAAATTTTTCTTTTTATTCAGGTACAGTCGACATCAAATACATCGGAGCGGCCACGGTACTCAAAAATATCTGAACAAGCACCTTATCGCCTTGACAATAAAAGCGTTGTTCAGATATTTTTGACTACTTTGGCCGCTCCGATATATATGATGGCGACTGTACAAACTAACTGCTGTAGAAAGTAATCTAAGGCACACACAATCACTTCTGAAGACTCTACGCACACAATCACAACAAAAATCAGTACTAAAATACTTTTGGCCTGTTAAGTCCGTTGCGTCTCTATATTAATTTTAAAGAGATTTGATTGTTCTCTGTGATTAGTTTACTCCTCTATATTGTTAGCAAGGGTTCCCTGGAGGGGCAGACAGACCACGTACATTTGAGTCAGTTACGCGATGGGGAATGATTTGCACCTTAACCCAAGCATTAGACATGAAAGCACCAAAATGTTTCAACCTGAGGTGAAGTCCAACCTCCGACCACGTTAACCCCGTCATTTTCGTATAAAGACGTTTATGTCTGGCTCACACTTGCGAAATCGGTGCTAGTACAGTCGCCATCAAATACACATGCACTTTAGCGCCTTGACGCCTAGCGTTTTTCAGATATTTGTGACCACCTTGGCCGCTCCGATATATTTGATGGCGAGTGTACCACGATCCGTTTGGATAAGGTTATCGATCTGACGTATGCATGACGTTAGGTTTTGAATCCGTACAGGTCTTATTCAACAATCCGGAGCGGCCATTGACAGGCGTACCCTTCTGCCGAAATCATAATATGACCAGTGGTCATTTATTGTATGGACTGACGTTTATCTGGCATGGCTATTTGTACGTTACGTACGAATAGCCATACATTTGACGTTCCCCTCCCTCACAAAAATCGACAGACTTTTTTGTATAGAAAATGAGAGACATAGCCACTCCGGTTGCTTGAATTCTCTAAGGTAAGTACAATTAGAATCGTTTGTGTTCGGGGCTCTGGTATTTGGTATGTGACATGGATTTTCAGGTGCTGATTCGGTAACCGTATCCGGGAATGTAAGATTTGGCGTGGTTAGCTTATGACTGGTAGGTGCATACCGAGCTATGTCTTCCTCCAATTGCCTTTGTAGATGGATCTCCAGCAGCGAGGCTTCGTCCGAGGCTGAGGGCTCGGTTGCCGACACCGGCTTAACCCTCGTGCGCGTCCCCGGCATCAAGCATCTCTTACACCTGCAATCAATTTACGTTGTTGAAGTTTTATCGTGTTTAATATAAACAGGCTGTTATTCTGGGTAAAAAATATCTTCATCCGTTAAATACTATTTTATCCTACGTCAATTAAATAAAAAAATGACAAATATAAGTGGGTGATCATCGACACGCCTTTGTGTAAAGTGTAGCACGACGTGACGTTAAAGTTTGGGTAACGACAAAAAAATTGATATTATAACATTTATAACTGACAGACTAATTATAATTTTAGTAAGTACGTAGTATAGTAGTAGTAGGTACAGGCAGTACGGGTAAAAGAAATCAGCTAGTGTAGGCATTGTGTTGTATTTAAACTTCGAGGTATAAGGGCACTTTCCTTATTTAGTCGTTTGGCATACATTATAAACAGAAACAAAAGCAACCTATGAAGTTCCTAAGAGAGTTTTATACTGTGACGTCACGGCAGGTACCTGCATTGCAAGTTTCTGCCTGTTTTTTTAATTGAGTTTTTTTCGAGATATTTGTGTTTTTTACCTATTTTGAACTGACTGCTACGAAATAATCAAATTGATCTTCTTAAAGGAAAGTAGTGAATGTGAGTCGAGAAAGTGACAGGTGACGAAGCTATCTTGACTACCGTATCGCTACTTTTGTGACTGATAAGGTGACAGGTCCAAATAGTCCAATAGCTAAGGACGAACATGGCTTATGTATATTATGGGGCTAAAAATGTCGTGTGAGCTACGAGTACAACTTGGTTTAGGGGGTAGTGAGCGAGGGATTTGCTATGTAAATATGACACTATCACTATGTAGGTTACAAGCGAGACGAATTTTATTGTTTGTCCTCGCTAGTCACACAGCTGGACCAGTATATGAAAAAGTAAACCGGTTATTTTCATACAAAAATTACCGGTTGTTATTCCCTAAACAGGTGCCCCGCCACTGCCGTCGGATGCGGCCAGCAGGCCGAACCTAGCATGGAAAATCTCCGAGCCTTACGTATCAATCTGCATATCTTTTTTCATACCAAAAATAACCGAGTTGCATTCCTTAAGTATCCGCAGTATTTTACAGTAATAGTTAACAGCCTCAATAATGTGCCTTTTTACACAATTTTCAGCTTGACCCCGTATAATGATGTGATTTAAAATAACGCTAAATTTCATCCACTTCCGTAATTTATATATGTCAATAAACCAACACAGAACTGATCTGATGATGCAGTCCTAAGGTAAACTAAGGAGCTCCTCAAGTAAGGAAAGGACTTAGGTCTCATTAGAAAATAAACTGATAAAGAACATGAGTACAATCAGCAATAAAAGTGTAAACCCAAAAAAAAATTTGGGAGTTATTTTACTGCATACAATATGTCTATTACTACAATAGGTTTTTGTCAACATCACAAGCACTTCGGCTTCTGTTTGCGTATCTTTGAAACAGTTGTTATCTAACTTATCTAATCTGTTTGTATCATATCGACAGCAATCGATGACAGAATATTGTGATGCAGTTTTTTCTAAAAGACGTAACCGGTTTACTTCAATGAGAGGTTTTTCATTTATTGATTTTGAGGCTTTATTTATGTAAGCATGTATGTAATGTAGGTAACCAAAGTAACATGTAATAAAACTACTGTATAACATTGGACCGTACATTGCCCCACGTAAGCCGATTTCTGCTACTCCATGAGATAGGGTTGCCTACCACCTACTTAGAAACGATATACCTATTCATTAAAATTCTACAAGAAAAACGCTAGTAATAACGACATTTTGTAGGATTTAATTGCGTAAATAATACTAGTAGCATGATATATTCGTTACATTAAAAATATTAGCTATTAAATATTAATTATTTATTTCCAATTCACCTTACTAGCCGCCCGTAAAATGACTGAGCTACAGACAGATGAAGAAATGGTTATAAAGGTAGACGATGGTAAAGGTGTCGGAGGTAGGTAAGGTATCATTAGTGCCCCTGAGTTATAAAAGTAGTGATTACGAAAAAGGTGAGTGCTCAATCAATACATTACTATGTATTAATTTGCTATGCTAATCATGCCTCGGTAGCTCGGTACTGCCGTCCGCGAATGACATCATAAGGTAGAAGCTACATTGATATCACGCCTATTCATGTTACGCATAGCGATCTGATCACGACTATGAAAACCTGTATACAAATTAATTTACATAGGTTATACACGCTCATTAAGTAAGGCTTCGTACTTTGATTAAAATGTGAGCCAATTTAAGTTTACCCGTATTTTTGTCTACCGATACAGAGTGAACCTGAATAACGGTCAACCTATTCTCATCTGTCGCCGGAGACATATGGGAATAGGTGTTTTCAAAGTAGGGAATATAATCGCTCTTATTTGTATTACTCTATTATGTTTCTTAATAAAGCTTCTTCTATTCTATAATAGATAACTTTATCCACGTATTAGGTACGTTATTTTACAACGCGATGACGATAAACAATAAGCCTGTGTTATGAAAAACTATAATAAGTAGTATTAGTTGGTAAGTCAGTTAACTTATCAAAAAAAATTTTTTATTTCTATAAATACTTTTCTTTCGACACTTAAGGAAAAAGTAATATAGCCCGTTAAAGTTAGATACGTGTAACTCGTGTAAGTAATCGTCTTGCCGCACTATTGATACTTAGATCTGGTAGGTAGTTACTTTTTAGCACGTCACGTCACGAGTCTCCATTCTTTGTCTTTTTTGCCCTATCTTTATCATTAATTTGGTACTGGAGCTTAATATATAAAAAAATCATTAGGTCTGCGGTAATAAAAACTGATGATATCTGAAAAGGAATGTATTCAATTTTAAATCTCGAATCTCAAGCGTCTGCTATCACCTACTAGTACCTATTTGTTACCTACATTACATTACATAACTTGTTTTACTACAGTGAGGTCCAGGGAACTACACACGGTTGAGATATTCGGGCCCACCCTGTATACCAGTTTGTGTTAATTAATACCAACTAACACCGTGAAATGGGGTCAAATTTTGAACGTCTAGTGTATTTATTATTGTTATTTATATGGGTACCGTGAATGAGGATAGTTGTTTATGAATCTTGACACGTTCTACAACTTAGTCCAAGTGTGGTTACTGGTATGTGAAGTCAACTCTGCTACTCGCATCAAAAATACAAAGAAAAATACTGTTTATTACTAGTATATGAGGATAAACGCACAGATAGTGCTGCAAACGTCTCAAAAAACATATTTTTGGATATATTAAATCCATACACCAAATATTGACAATGAAGTCTATTATCCATATAAGTTTGACTAGTGTTCTAGAACTGAAGTCAGTTGGATGAAATCATACCTAATCTATGGATTTTTAATCTCATTGGCTCAACAAATAAGAATCCAATGGTATTTACATATGAGGCGCAAAAAGCACTTAGTGGAATTCAGCTGTCATAGACAAAAATGTGCCGGAAGGTGGAAATTTGTCTATGGTGGCTGAATGTTTGATTTTAGTCTTTGTCTTACTTTTTGTTTACTTTAGTGTCTTATTTACAAAAGAGAATCATTTGAGTTAACACAGGGGTCAGCAATTTTTTTTGACAAAGAGCCTAATTACGGAATAATATGGAATTTTTGAAAGCTCATAGAGCCGCAGTTGTCTGTTTTATGTTTCTTATTGAGGTATTTGTTCTTTAAAAAAAATTGAGTGGAACACGAAGAGCCACAAGTGCCACAACTGACCCTCCAAAGAGTCGCAATTTGCCAACCCGTAAGTTAACATATCAATCTGGAGTATTCCGTTCCTCAAAAAAACGAAAATCGTAAATTTATGTGAATGTCTATAGTCACAAATCCTGTAATGAGCATGTGCATTCATTTCAGGTTTCTCAAGAGGCAAGGGGCCGTATAAATCTTTACCTAACTTAACTTTTCAGTGTTAAGGCACTACTATAAAAGTTCTTCCACGATAGGGGACTCACAATCACTTGAACGTAAATACCTATAACTAGGGCTTATAAATTGGCACTACCAGTACTTCTAGGGGCCATTGGTTAAAAACCACTGCTTTATAGCAAGCTATGCTCATAGAAACACTAGCAGAACTAGCTTCCCTAGAATTTGAAACTATTTAAAACATCCATTGACCCAGTGTAATACACATTTGCATACATTCTAGCTGCTCTTGCAAAAAATGTATTGGTCCAGTATGTTTAGGAGAAAATTGGCTTTGTGACAGACAGGCGGTCGCACCATAGGGGTTCCTTTTTACCTTTTCGGTACAGAACCCTAGGAAGACAAATTTTGTATAAAATACCAGTTTATGTGTAGTTATGCCTTTAATCTTTGTAAAAATATGTCCTACTGTGGATAAACATAATAATGAAATATTAAGATTTTAAATGTGGAAACCGGAGGCCATGACTACAACATTGCAATGAAAAAGAAACTATTTATTTACTACTTAACCACAAAAATATTAATTCTTATACTAGAACTTTGCTGATCAGTTCAGTAACTTGGGTAATGAGTATAACAAATAAAATCTTATAAGACAAATAATAATTACCTACTAACCTGAGAGTCCTGAGACCTAGAAAACTATTGTTTAGCTTAGCACAGCAATCAAATATGAGCGATTAAAGTCAGAACAATTAATCAAAGACAACCCTGATTTTTGTAACCAACTAAAAGTAAATAATTAGTATTATGTTTCTACCCAGTATTAAACAAACATATAACTCGTACAAGGTTAAATACACATAGAGAGCGCGCTATTGATTGTTTTTGTCATCGAATGTCATGAAACACTAAAAAAGATTGCTGTGCTACTTCAATATTTAACAAATTCGCTCAGATATTCTTGAGAGTTTAATTTGTTCCACTTAATTAGATTTTTTCATTTACAGGTGCCAAACACTTCGCCTATATGAGCTTAAATTGTACATTGTACTTACCGCTAAGATTCCAATAATTTACAAAATTATTAGATGAATTTGCTTTATTCAATATTCACACGAGATAATAAACAATCGGCTTTTCAAGACTACTCGATCGATAATTTTACAATGCTGTCGTGACATTATAGATAGACTACATAGAGTAATTTTAAGACAGAGGGAACTTCAATTCAGCTTACAAAAAAAACTTCCAATGCTTTGTTGGTCACTTAAAGTAAATTTATTTAAACAAAATATTATATATAATAAATGTTTTTAGTTACAAGAGGACCTATTTTCATTATAATTAAATCATCAAAATGATCTTTTTACTTTTTAATCAAGTAATCAATATTGAAAATATTATTTTTTGCATACTAATTTGCCTTTCCTGGCTATTATAAATTTATTAAAGTCGATTTCATGTAATTTTCAACACCCAGACAATACACGTTTTATTTGTAATAAAAAAATGACACGAAAGCTGAATTTATCAACTATGCGTAAAACGAAACGGTCCAATTTGTATTGATTTTCAATTTCAATTTTCTCTCGCGCCAGTCGCTTTCGTGTCTACCACCTAACTGTCGATGACAGATCGTTACTCGAAATATGTAGTTTTCGTGAAAAACTTGTAAATTTAAAAGCTTTAACTTCGTCGAAGCTTTTGTAAGACCATTAGCTTACCAGTAATCCAAAGTTATTGTTGCACTTATGTATTAAAAGGATACAATGTTACTTAAAAGTTAAAAATATGTGCTCTAAGTGTACCAGCAATGTAGACCTGCGATTTTCAGAATGTAATTTTATACACTTGACCTTACCTGAATATAATTGTTATCAGTATCACTCTAAAGTTGACACTTTATAATGGAAGTTATGCATTTTTAAATATTTTTCAATACCTTCTTTAGAATAAATATACCTACTTATAATTATGTAAATATGGATACACCATCTGAGAACTGGGACCCAGGTAATTTTTTTAATTTTAGTTTCGCATGAATTATAATTTTCTAAAATCTAATTATATGGAAAACTCAATAATAAGATAAGTCAATAACTTGTAATGATATCCTCCTGCCGGTAACAATAAAATATATTTTGTCCTACTAAGCTAAATGGTGCTAGATCAGAAAAAAAAACAGAATTCCACTTACAAAATGATTTCATTTCAAGATAGTGCTTTTTGGCTTAGGAGGGCAGTATTGCCAAGACATGTAATTTTGAGTGTTTTCTAATTAACTTGATGGTCTAAATTAAGATTCAAAATACCATAGAATATAAAGCTTTTCTGTTTGGATTTCTGGGCGGCTAGAGGATATAAGTTAAGTAGGTGACAAAAAGTAAAATTGAAACTAAACTTATTCATTTATTTTAAAGCACTGACCCGTCTTTTGAGTTCACTGAAAGAAGTCCAATCAGGCGGCGAAGATGTAGCTTTTTTGAGTGAACTTCTGCAGTCGAAGCAGCTCCATGCATTAGTCCAAGTTCACAACAAGATTGCGGCAAAAGGAAAGGATGACAAATTCTTCCCACTGCTGTCCAACGCCATGCAAGTCACGCTTGAAGTCTTGGATTTATTAGGCAATGTAGTGTCTGTCTCCAAAGAATATCAAGAGCTTCTGAGTCTGTTACAGAAACCACACTTCCAGGTAGGTTATCAAACATGCTTTTTTACTAAGTACAGGCAACCTGTAAATAAATGCACTAATATATGAATTGTGCACAGGCAATTCTTTGCACACATGATGCTGTGGCGCAGAAAGACTACTACCCCCATTTGCCCGATGTACCGTCAGATGCTGATGAAGAAGAAGAAACGGTCAAAATAGTTCAACTTGTGAAGAGTGATGAACCACTGGTATGGCATTTTGCTTTTTATTATTATAATTTTGCAATGGCTTCTTTTCCAATAATTAAATATTAAAGTGTATTTTACCTTGCAAGTCCACACATATTTATTTTGTAAAAGTACAATGACAAATTGAATTTTAAACTTTATTATTAGCAAGAAGATACAAACTGTTTTAGGACTTCAAGTTACTGTTTACATATATAAACTTAATTTATTCATTTTTAAGAGGCCTTAGTCCCGTGAACGTTCCTCAATTTCACGATTTCTTACTCGATAGATGGCGTTAGCGCTCAATACACGGCCGCCGGCAATAACAACGACGATACGCACGCTTCAATAGTCTTGATCGTTTTCAACTTCAATTACAAGCAAAATTATTTTTACGCATAAGTTGTACAGACTTTTTATTTTCTTTTACATGGAAGAGAGAATTAAATACGCAACTAAAATCAATAGGCCTGTTGGAGGTACAGTCGCCATCAGATAGATCGGAACGGTGAAGGTGGTTATAAATATCTGAACAACGCCTCTATTGTCAAGGCGATAAAGTGCACGTTCAGATATTTTTGAGTACCTTGGCTGCTCCGATATATTTGATGGCAACTGTACCTTACAGAGTGCATGTACAGTCGCCATCAAATATATCGGAGCGGCCACGGTACTCAAAAATATCTGAACATGCACTTTATTGCCTTGACAATAGAGGCGTTGTTCAGATATTTGTGACCACCTTGGCCGCTCCGATATATCTGATGGCGACTGTACTGTCACCATCAGATATTTTGGAGCGGCCCGAACGGTCATTTGCATTTTACCTAAGTTCGCCATTATATCTGGAGTAGATTTTTTTTATATATGGTGGCAAACTAGCGCACGGCCTGCCTTATGGTAAGAGATGAGGGTAGAGGGTAAGGTCTGGTAGTTGTTTTAAGCTAAGGTGAAGGGTGAGGGTGTGAATTTTAAAAATTATATCTGTTTTAAAATCCAAGATGGCGGCCATATACTTTTTTCGTAAAAATCGTCATGGTAGTCGTTTTCGACTAATTCGGGTGTGCAGATTACGAAAATAATGTCTGTTTTAAAATTCAAGATGGCGGCCATATACTTTTTTCGTAAAAATCGTCTTGGTAGTCGTTTTCGACTAATTCGGGTGTGCAGATTACGAAAATAATGTCTGTTTTAAAATCCAAGATGGCGGCCGTATACTTTTTTCGTAAAAATCGTCATGGTAGTCGTTTTCGACTAATCCGGGTGTACAGATTACGAAAATAATGTCTGTTTTAAAATCCAAGATGGCGGCCATATACTTTTTTCGTAAAAATCGTCATGGTAGTCGTTTTCGAATAATTCGGGTGTGCAGATTACGAAAATAATGTCTGTTTTAAAATCCAAGATGGCGGCCGTATACTTTTTTCGTAAAAATCGTCATGGTAGTCGTTTTCGACTAATTTGGGTGTGCAGATTTCGAAAATAATGTCTGTTTTAAAATCCAAGATGGCGGCCGTATAATTTTTTTCGTAAAAATCGTCATGGTAGTCGTTTTCGAGTAATTCGGGTGTGCAGATTACGAAAATAATGTCTGTTTTAAAATCCAAGATGGCGGCCATATACTTTTTTCGTAAAAATCATCATGGTAGTCGTTTTCGACTAATTCGGGTGTGCAGATTACGAAAATAATGTTTGTTTTAAAATCCAACATGGCGGTCGTATACTTTTTTCGTAAAAATCGTCATGTTAGTCGTTTTCGACTAATTCGGGTCTGCAGATTACGAAAATAATGTCTCTTTTAAAATCCAAGATGGCGGCCATCCACCTTTTTCGTAAAAATCGTCATGGTAGTCGTTTTCGACTAATTCGGGTTTGCAGATTACGAAAATAATGTCTGTTTTAAAATCAAAGATGTCGGCCACATCCTTTTTTCGTAAAACTCGTCATGGTAGTCGTTCTCGACTAATCAGGGTGTGCAGATTTCGAAAATAATGTCTGTTTTAAAATCCAAGATGGCGGCTATATACTTTTTTCGTAAAAATCGTCATGGTAGTCGTTTTCGACTAATTCGGGTGTGCAGATTACGAAAATAATGTCTGTTTTAAAATCCAAGATGGCGGCCGTATACTTTTTTCGTAAAAATCGTCATGGTAGTCGTTTTCGACTAATTTGGGTGTGCAGATTTCGAAAATAATGTCTGTTTTAAAATCCAAGATGGCGGCCGTATAATTTTTTCGTAAAAATCGTCATGGTAGTCGTTTTCGACTAATGGATGGGTGCAGATTTCAAAAATAATGTCTGTTTTCAAATCCAAGATGGCGGTCATACATTTTTTGTGAAAAATCGTCATGGTAGTAATTTTCTGATAATTGATGGGTTCAGATTTCGAAAATAATGTCTGTTTTCAAATCCAAGATGGCGGTCATACACTTTTTGTGAAAAATCGTCATGGTAGTCGTTTTCGGCTAATTAGGGGCTCTAGATTTCAAAAATCATGTCCGTTTCAAAATCGAAGATGGCGGTCATACACTTTTTGTGAAAAATCGTCATGGTAGTCATTTTCTGCTAATTGATGGGTGCAGATTTCGAAAATAATGTCTGTTTTCAAATCAAAGATGGCGGTCATACACTTTTTGTGAAAAAATCGTCATGGTAGTCATTTTCTGCTAATTGATGGGTGCGAAAATAATGTCTGTTTTCAATTCCAAGATGGCAGTCATACACTTTTTGTGAAAAAATCGTCATGGTAGTCATTTTCTGCTAATTGATGGGAGCAGCTTTCGAAAATAATATCCGTTTTCAATTCCAAGATGGCGGTTATACACTTTTTGTGAAAAATCGTCATGGTAGTCGTTTTCGGCTAATTAGGGGCTCTAGATTTCAAAAATCATGTCCGTTTCAAAATCGAAGATGGCGGTCATACACTTTTTGTGAAAAATCGTCATGGTAGTCATTTTCTGCTAATTGATGGGTGCAGATTTCGAAAATAATGTCTGTTTTCAAATCAAAGATGGCGGTCATACACTTTTTGTGAAAAAATCGTCATGGTAGTCATTTTCTGCTAACTTATGGGTGCAGATTTCAAATATAATGTCCGTTTTCAATTCCAAGATGGCGGTTATACACTTTTTGTGAAAAATCGTCATGGTAGTCGTTTTCGGCTAATTAGGGGCTATAGATTTCAAAAATCATGTCCGTTTCAATATCCAAGATGGCGGTCTTACACTTTTTGTGAAAAGTCGTCATGGTAGTCGTTTTCGGCTAATTAGGGGCTCTAGATTAAAAAAAATCCGTCCCCGCAAGGGGAACGCACAGGTAGATTTCGCATCTTGTCCTTGTGGATGAATGGATAAGGGCGCTGCATGGTACCGCATGGGATACCAGTTCAAAGTTTTTTTTTACAATTTTTTTTGTACGACCTATGTAATATTTAACATGAATTTAACAGTAAAAGTCGGGCACAAGAATTTTGACCTGCTAAACAAGGCCAAAATCCGCACTTTCAGATTTTTTTTTTTTCGAAAACTGCATTTTTCCAACAGACATAGTTTTTGAATATTTTAGAAAAAAATGACCTTTCGATAAAAAATATTGCTGATATAAAATTATTCACGGTTTAGGAGTTAAGAATTTTCTCCAGAAAAATTTATTGCTGACATAAAATTATTCACGGTTTAGGAGTTAAGAATTTTCTCCAGAAAAATTTAGGTTTCTTTTTAATTTCGACTAAAATTAACGATATTTTCTTAAAGATATGATTAAAAGAGTTATAGATATTCAGGTCCCACGCCATATAAAAGAAAAACGGATGGTATATTTTCCATAGGAAAAAAGTTATTTCCGAAAAATTGATTTCATAAAAAGTGAGGCCTCTTCCGTCCCTTTGGCCCTATTCCGCCCATTCACGAACTTGTCCTAGGTATCAACCAGGGCGATTTTTGTACCAAGTTTCAAAAGCAATCGGAGCAAAGATGCGACCGCTATCGTGATGACAGAATCGGGCTGCGGATATATATATACATCCATACATACATAATTTATATATATATAAACTTTTGAACCAGTGGTCATTTTGGAATCTGGGGGTCATAACTAGACCTTCTGTAAAGAATTTTTTTCAAAATTAGATTGTGTCGAAGAAATGAATAGGTAGACTCGATTTTCGAAATCTACCTAAAATTATGTCCGTTTCAAAATCCAAGATGGCGGGCATACACTTTTGTGAAAAATCGTCATGGTAGTCGTTTTCGGATAATTAGGGGCTCTAGATTTCAAAAATTATGTCTGTTTCAAAATGACTGACTCCATCATAAGACCTTGGACTTCATCTCAAGCGGAAGTGCTCGTCAAGCTTAATCTAATGAGCCCAAACACGATGGAGTTGTGATGAGTAGATAGGCAGTTCTAGTGACCAACTCCTGACTCCATCATGAGACCCTGGACCTCATCTCAAGCGGAAGTGCTCGTCAAGCTAAGTCTAATGAGCCCAAACACGATGGAGTTGTGATGAGTATATAGGCAGTTCCGGTGACCAACTCCTGGCTCCATCATGAGACCCTGGACCTCATGTAAAGTGGGAGTGCTCGTCAAGCTAAGTATTAGGAGCCCAAACACAATGGAGTTGTGATGAGTAGATAGGCAGTTCCGGTGACCAACTCCTGGCTCCATCATGAGACCCTGGACCTCATCTAAAGCGGGAGTGCTCATCAAGCTAAGTGTAACTAGCCCAAACACGATGGAGTTGTGATGAGTAGATAGGCAGTTCCGGTGACCAACTCCTGGCTCCATCATGAGACCCTGGACCTCATGTAAAGCGGAAGTGCTCGTCAAGCTAAGTGTAACGAGCCCAAACACTATGGAGTTGTGATGAGTAGATAGGCAGTTCCGGTGACCAACTCCTGACTCCATCATGAGACCCTGGACCTCATCTCAAGTGGGAGTGCTCGTCAAGCTAAGACTAACGAGCCCTAACACGATGGAGTTGTGATGAGTAGATAGGCAGTTCCGGTGACCAACTCCTGACTCCATCATGAGACCCTGGACCTCATGTAAAGCGGGAGTGCTCGTCAAGCTAAGTGTAACGAGCCCAAACACGATGGAGTTGTGATGAGTAGATAGGCAGTTTCGGTGACCAATTCCTGACTCGATCATGAGACCCTGGACCTCATCTCAAGTGCGAGTGCTCGTCAAGCTAAGTCTAACGAGCCCAAACACGATGGAGTTGTGATGAGTAGATAGGCAGTTCCGGTAATTAACTCTTGACTCCATCATGAGACCCTGGACCCGATCTCAAGTGAAAGTGCTCGACAAGCTAAGGCTAATGAGCCCAAACACGATGGAGTTGTGATGAGTAGATAGGCAGTTCTAGTGACCAACTCCTGACTCCATCATGAGACCCTGGACCTCATCTCAAGCGGAAGTGCTCGTCAATCTAAGTCTAATGAGCCCAAACACGAAGGAGTTGTGATGAGTATATAGGCAGTTCTAGTGACCAAGCCCTGACTCCATCATGAGACCCTGGACCCGATCTCAAGTGAAAGTGCTCGTCAAGCTAAGGCTAATGAGCCCAAACACGATAGAGTTGTGATGAGTAGATAGGCAGTTCCGGTGACCAACTCCTGACTCCATCATGAGACCCTGGACCTCATGTAAAGCGGGAGTGCTCGTCAAGCTAAGTGTAACGAGCCCAAACACGATGGAGTTGTGATGAGTAGATAGGCAGTTCCGGTCACCAATTCCTGACTCCATCATGAGACCCTGGACCTCTTCTCAAGTGCGAGTGCTCGTCAAGCTAAGTCTATCGAGCCCAAACACGATGGAGTTGTGATGAGTAGATAGGCAGTTCCGGTGACCAACTCCTGGCTCCATCATCAGACCCTGGACCTCATGTAAAGCGGAAGTGCTCGTCAAGCTAAGTGTAACGAGCCCAAACACTATGGAGTTGGGATGAGTAGATAGGCAGTTCCGGTGACCAACTCCTGACTCCATCATGAGACCCTGGACCTCATCTCAAGTGGGAGTGCTCGTCAAGCTAAGACTAACGAGCCCAAACACGATGGAGTTGTGATGAGTAGATAGGCAGTTCCGGTAATTAACTCCTGACTCCATCATGAGACCCTGGACCTCATCTAAAGCGGGAGTGCTCGTCAAGCTAAGTGTAACGAGCCCAAACACGATGGAGTTGTGATGAGTATATAGGCAGTTCCGGTGACCAACTCCTGGCTCCATCATGAGACCCTGGACCTCATGTAAAGTGGGAGTGCTCGTCAAGCTAAGTATTACGAGCCCAAACACAATGGATTTGTGATGAGTATAAAGGCAGTTCCGGTGACCAACTCCTGGCTCCATCATGAGACCCTGGACCTCATGTAAAGCGGGAGTGCTCGTCAAGCTAAGTGTAACGAGCCCAAACACTATGGAGTTGTGATGAGTAGATAGGCAGTTCCGGTGACCAACTCCAGACTCCATCATGAGACCCTGGACCTCATCTCAAGTGGGAGTGCTCGTCAAGCTAAGTGTAACGAGCCCAAACACGATGGAGTTGTGATGAGTAGATACGTAGATAGGCAGTTCCGGTGACCAACTCCTGACTCCATCATGAGACCCTGTGCCTCATCTCAAGTGGGAGTGCTCGTCAAGCTAAGTCTAACGAGCCCAAACACGATGGAGTTGTGATGAGTAGATAGGCAGTTCCGGTGACCAACACCTGACTTCATCATGAGACCCTGGACCTCATCTTACGTGATGCTGCTTCTCAAGCTAAGTCTAAGAACCTCAAACACGGTTGAGTTATGCCTAGTAGATAAGGAGTTCCGGTAACCAACTTCTTTCATCAGACCCTGGACTACATCAGGGCTCAAAGTAATAATAAAAAAGTAAACTAAACATAATCAGTGATCAACTAAACCTCAATAAATAAAGTAATAATAAAATAAAGAAAGTAAGGATCTTGGTAATTCATTCGCAGTGCTGCATACTTCTCGCAACTATAGGGCAATGGAAGCAGGTCACTACGTGTTGCCAATACCATAGAAGATTACCCGATTTAGGTGACCTCTGAGTGTAGCTATGTGGCAAACTTACGTAATGCGCGCGGGACGATTTAACACAGGTCCGTCGTCTACGAGCTCTCGTTCCATACTGAGCCAGAGACGGCGGCGCGGTGTGTTTTGTCAAGTTTTGAAGGGATTTAGAGTCATCTTTAAAAAATTCTACCATAAGTAAATTTAGGGTTACAGTAATGATTTTTTTTTTTCATGGTAGATGCATAGTTGAACTTTGCTATGTTTATATTTTTAAGGCATAATAATAATAGGACTTCCGTGAAAAAAATGTAATGTAACCCTGTTTTAATCAAAAAATTACAAGTATTCAGAAAGTATTTTCTCTATTATCCAAGATGAAATTTGAAATTTTTTTGCGGTGGCCGTCTTAAAAATTTTGTGCTGAATGAAATTGTATTCAAATTTTATAAGAAATGTTCTCTATGTTTAAGTTATCCTAAAACAAAACGACATGTATATCTGCAAATTCCGGAAAGGCCTTCCAAGAGAAGCCATGTTTTTCCTAATTTTTGTTCAAAAATGGTATTTTTTTTCCGGTGGCCGTCTAGATAATGGTACGGACTATCATAAACATAAAAAGTTAAGTTAAAAGCACTAAGTATTTTTGCCATATCCTCAAAAGAAAATTAAGGTTTTCGCAAAATATGCGCGTATAGGGAATAAGGCCTCTTAAGTAAACCTAGATGATGTGGATAGTAACTATCCTTATATTTCATGGAAAAGAGAATTTATGATATTTAAGAAAATATTAAATTAATATAACAAAGAACTAACTTACAGTTTGTAAAATATTTATTCGGATTTAATATCATTTAGAAATAGCAGCTATATTAGACAGTAAAAGTTGGTTAACTAAAATAATATATATTCTATCATATAAATACCAAAATAAATAAGTAATAAATAGGTGCAAATATTTTACAATTATAAATTGGTGTATTGTTCAAAAAATTGGCACTTGAAAGTTCAGAGATATCTCATCTCAGTGGTTGACATTTTTACACACTTTTATGTAGCTTCACTCTGTATATTTCTATATGTATTTGTTGTTGATGTCATTGTTGTTGTACCATTATATTGTAGTAAGCTAAATATCAACCACTTCTCGGTGTTGTATACTTCAGTAATTTACATGACAATATAATAATAAAGTAATATATAGAGCTGATCTGATCTGATGATGCAGTTGTAATGAACTCCTCAGGGAAGGAGTGAAACCGTACCATGTTAGAATATGTTAGAAAATCTGGTGAAGCAATTGATAGATGAGCAAAGAATAGGTAGTACCTTCAGTCAGCAATAAAAGTGTGTATTAAAAATCAAAAATGATTGGAAGTTTGTTTTGTAAACAGTAAATAGGAAGGTAAACATTGAAAAGAAATGTTTTCTATCAAGGGTGGAGCCCAGAGTGCCGAGCCTATTGTGGTAAGTCATTCCAATACTTAGCTGCTATTTATTTGGATGCTTTCTGTTCACTTATTCCTGGCTTGTGGATTGTACTTGATTCACACTCTTTGGTTTTGTTTGTCTAGTCGTTGTATTCCCTTCACAGTCAAGTTTTTTTATTAATTTGTTTCCCACTTGGGACCTTGTCACAGTGGGAATCATATAATATTAAAATAATTCACTATGACAAGGTTTAAATGGTTCATAGATGGGATTGCTTGACCGTGCGTCCCGTGCTCTCCACTTGTCTACATTTTGGATACTCATTAGCTGCTATCTCTAGATGTTTATGCAACTTATATCGTTAATGGATGGTCATATCTGACATTAGGTTTGACTTTTAGTTTTTTCCCTGGTCCCTGAGCTATTTTCCCTATGTTAAACTTCACTTTTGCTTTAGAATCATACATACAAAGCAGAAATTTATTTACTTTTTATAGTAGCTATAAATTAGCTAAGATAATCGAGAGTAGGCAAGGTAGGTATACTATGTATAAAAGTTGAGCTGGTTCGCTCTAGCTTTTAGCCTCAGGTGGTAGGACGCAGCGAGCCGCATTTATAATTCAAGCAGGCATACCCATTAGTCGAACCGGCACAAACTGGAGCTTCTAGCATCAGAAGCTTGAAGCCTTAAACGTAACAACACGTTGCTGATTGTTGGGAAACGCCTGGAAAAAGAGTTGCGCGACGCGAGCACGCCACGTGTGCGCACAAGCTCCTACTGAGCAAATGTTAAAACCTATTAGGGTTTTTAAACACTTGTTAGCCGCGAATTTGTGAGGACAAGGAACAAAACTATCTTGTTAGTAGCATAGGCTTTTACTTTTCTATACGCACTCGCGTCGGCGCGCACGTTAGCTCTGACTCCATTTCAGATATAAAAAGGAATAATTTGAAAAAAAGTTTCGTTTAAGCGAGCAAAAAATGAGTCGTGCAGAATTAGATTTTTTCTCCGTACCTATACTGTGTGGACAATGCCTTTGCTCGTGCAGTAGTAGCAGGTATATTTAAAGTTTAATTGATAATTGTGTTAAGTTTGTCGCTATAAAATTTGTGTAGGTACCTACACCTACATAACTAATCCTACATAATTAGATTAATTACTTACCTATGATTACACACCCTCTTTGCTGTCGATTAGAGTTTTAACTCTTCTGGAAGCTTTTAATGCTTTAGCTTACCTAAGAATAAATTATATTAGGTATTACTAACAACACTAATAAATGACTATACCTACTCAATAGTACCGCTACCGACACAGTGCGCTAGTTTGAATAGAACCTAAAGCTATCCAGATTATGCACGGCCAAGCGCACGCCTGCTGTGAACACCTAGACACATGTTAGTTGGTTTTCCACGGTCGAACATAACGCGCGCTCTGCCACGCATAATCTGGACAAAGTTAATTTTTCTCTAGGCGCCTGCAGCTATCTCCGAGTTAGGAGATTTGTTGTTGAGCATATAGGTAATACCATAGACTTAAAGATATAATAGACGGCCATAGTCGTAGAACTTTTTGAGGCTCCAAGTCTTTAGCGCCATCTAGTCCAGAGCGACCTAAAGATAGCCAAAATGTAAGAGGAAGTGTCACCTGCTCTGCTACTCCATATAGTAACGACTAGCGCGCTAGAGCAAAAATATACTAAGCCACTTCAATTCGATACAACTCTAACATCGCTCGCTGCCAACACGAAACGTTCCGCGTACCTATAAGTTGGATAGGGTTATCTTAGCAAATGCTCTCGTATGTGTAGGGCGCGACGATCAAGACGGATGAGGAGACGGGCAAGATCGTGATAGCGCGCGTGATGCACGGGGGTGCGGCGGACCGCTCGGGGCTCATCCACGCCGGCGACGAGGTCATCGAGGTCAACGGCATCACCGTTGAGAACAAGACGCCCGCCGACGTGCTCGCTATTCTGGTAATACTGCCCTGTTCACGTTCACAAACCCCTCCTAGCGATTGTCCCGGCTTTTTGCATGCTGGGGTCATATGCTTATTGCTTACGCCTTACCGACGTAAGTGCGAAGACCTTATAACAGGGCTTCCCAACCTTTTACCCTATGCGCCTCACCTAACATTTAATGCTAAAATACAAGGGCAACTGGGCACAGTTCTTGCTCGTTGGATTACTCTACGTCCCCCAAGTGGGGCGCGCACCACCGGTTGGGAAACCCTGCTTTAAAAGTGTCGTGTTTTGTGATCGTTACGCAACACAGGTAATTGCCCCTCGAACGAACGTGAATACACCATGAGTTTACACATTATCGGTACATATATCGATCACCCGTCATCATAATTATACCTATTTGTTTACAGCAAAGCTCGGAAGGCACGATCACGTTCAAACTGGTGCCGTCGTTCGGCAAGGGTGGTTCGCGAGAGAGCAAAGTGAGAGTACGGGCCCTGTTCAACTACAGCTCGGCCGAAGACCCGTATATCCCTTGCAAGGAAGCGGGACTCAACTTCAAGAAAGGCGACGTTCTACACATTGTGTCACAGGACGATGCGTACTGGTGAGTTGTCGAAATGATTGTAACATACAGTGGTTCGCTGAGAGGACGGGGCAGTAATATTCCTACTTGTATAGGAACCTGTAGACCCTGTTTCCTTCGTAGACAGATAAGTAAGTGTCGTTTTAGTACAGTCAGCAGCAAAATTAGCTAACCGGGTAGGGTGGTCTAAATGGGCTGGACACGACTTACTGTTAAGAGTATAAGAACGTGTGTAGATTATTTTGAACACCCTACCGGCTAAGCTACTTCTGCTGCTGACTGTACTATATTAATCAGTGTCTTTTTTTGATACCAAAAAAATATGTAGCCACCAAAAATAAAATGCGATTAGTTCGATTAGACTAACTAAGCATATATAGTTTTTTTTCTATTAGGCATATATAAGCATCGTATTAGTTATTACCTAGACGGTTATTATTGTGTTAGTATGCTTATTTATCGAACGAGCGGAGCGTAAGCGAAGATCGTTCTTACAAACAACAACTGTCACCTGGCTACTGGGACGTCTCGGCATTTGGATGGCTTTTTGATTTAAATAGTTTGTCCGACGATAACTTTAGTAACGATTTTCCAATCTTAATGAAATTTGTTGGGGTTGTAGCAGAGACCAACAAAATTTGCGAGTTCGTATATGAGCTGGATTGAGACGGGAGTTCTGAAATTAGAAGGCCTAAAAAGGTTTTGTAAAGGGGTCCTGTTACATTGGCCATCTTATTTGCTACTTTTACGAGCAAGTACGGTTGAGTTTGGTATCAAACGAAAGGTATTGATTAACACTCGCGTCAAATCCTTATTAACTGCTTACTGTTTCATAACAATTAGCAACATAAAATTGATTTCAAAAATATTTTCAATTATATTTTGATTTTGGTGTAAATATTTTGACAACTGACTTTTTTTTAATTTATTAGAGCTTTGGCTGCTAGGGCCATCAGCATACTGACATTAACACATTAGCAGGGGGGTACAACTCAAAGTAAATCTGTCAAAAAATTTGAGTTTGACACGACGTATCCGATACGTTTGCATAAGTGCGAAAAAGAACTTGTCATGCGTTAAGAAGGGACAGCATGATTCGTGACGTTATGTGACATTTCAGTGGTCTCTCTGTATTATACTATTATTTACTCTGTGACATTAGTCAGAGAGAGTTACCATAGACGCATAATGATGGTGACCGAAACCACAGAGTAAATAATAGTATATAGAGAGACCTCTGTAATGTCACGTAACGTCACGAATCATGTTGTCCCTTCTTAACGCATGACAAGTTCTTTTTCGCACTTATGCAAACGTAGCGGATACGTCGTGTCAAACTCAAATTTTTTGACAGATTTACTTTGAGTTGTACCCCCCTGCCGAAACCTATATAGGTGGTCCACAGATGAGAACGAAATGTCAAAGCAACAGAGTGAGAGGCATGTAAGATGTCGATTTAAATTTAGATGAGACAAAAACTGTCAAATCTGAAGCGATTTCGTCGCGGTTAAATTTTGCGCATCAACCGCACAATTTAATATGGACGTTTAGTTTCACCGTGATGGTTAGTTGAGAAAAAATACCCGATACCTATTTTTGGTATTTGTAGTAATTCTACTATTGCACATTTATGGCAAAACACAAGATTCGTGAGTTCACAGTTCGGGGCGAACTACTAGTGTATTAGACATTTATTGATCATAATAGGAAGGTAGGTACCTATTTATCACAAAAGTTTAAAGTCACAATAAGTGTCCTATTTAAATTGTTCACGTTTTAGGTGGCAAGCGCGCCGAGAGGGGGAGCGGGTGATGCGAGCCGGGCTAATACCGTCGAGGGCCTTGCAAGAAGGTCGGATCATCCACGAAAGGCAAAGCGACCCGCTGACAATGGAAGGTACTTCATTAAACACGTATTATTAATCTTATAAGGCAACGCTTAGTCACGCCGAGGACTTGTAAATACATGTAGCAATAGCAATGCGATCGTCACGTTGTTTAGAACAAGCTCCGCTTTTAACTAATATCATAGAGTAACTTGCTCTACTATATAAGTTACCCTATGCTCATATACATCTACAGGGTATTTCCTGTGATAGAAGCAATGAAAACGTAGATTTTACTGCTCAAACAATAAAACTTTTGTTCAACAACTTTTAAAAAAATATGTAATTTTTAGATTGTCCTTTGTTCATATAGATGAATTATCGAGAGCGTGGAATTGCATACCTATGTAGTAGTATTGTTTGTGTACAGGCATTCTATATTTGAATCCGCACACAAAGAGGCACAACACGGTACAACCACTACATATGTAATTCCACGCTCTCGATAATTCAACTATACAAACTAAATACTCTAAATAGTATTTTCAATGTACAGTTAGCAGCAGAAGTAGCTAAGCGGCTAGGGTGTTAAAAATGACCTACACACGCTCTTATTCTCTTAACAATAAAGTCGTGTCCAACTCATTTTGAACACCCCACCCGCTTAGATACTTCTGCTGCTGACTGTACGTTAAAATCCGTCTCATTGACATTGCTTGTCAGTCTTGCCACCCAACAGACAATTTCGGATAAACTTTAAAGTGTATTAAAAATCTGACCATGATCTGAACAAACTGTCTAGTTAGACAGTTTGAGGAGCAGAATCTACGTTTAAATTTATTGGCCCTATTACAGGCAACACCCCGTATGTAGGATTACGGCGATGTAAGGCCGCGGACTCGATGTCCTGTCGCCCAAAACAAGTTCATTCAAATCTACATTTTGATCATACCGCTCTAAGCGGCGGGCTCGCGCGATTATCGGCGACGACTGCGTGCATCGAGTCCGTCGACTTATAGACCTTATAGTTACCCGTACATTACGTACATATCGTAAGCGCTCAGACTATGCTAAATAATATTAAAATGATTCTCAGTGAGCCTTTTCACGTGGGCTAGGGGCTATCAGAAGTGATGAATCGTCAAAATAGAATGATAGTAATTTGTAACCTTAAGATCATTCATGTTGTTTTTTAATGGCTGATTTGCGAAAGTATTTAGCTTGCATAGGGTGAAATTACCGATACAATTATGACGGTTTCAGATACCTCGTTTCGAGGTGTCTCGTATAGATATAATTATTGATTATTCATATAGATATAATTATTGTCGTAGAACTAGTTTATAGCGTTGATATTTTAGAATGTCACGTTATTGCAGTGCGCATTGCTTTCTTCAGCTGTTTGAATGCTTAGAACTCTGTCATTTTTGGTATAATTTAATTTATTTTCGTTCTCATAATATGTAGCTGTGACCATAGGTAATGCGCCCTACACACTTAGCGGAATTCAGCTACCGTAGGTAAAAATCGGCTGAAGACGGATATCTGGGTGGAAATTGTCTGTGGTTTCATACAAAAAATCTGTTAGGTAGCATAGTCAAATTTCCAGCGTTTTTTCTATGATGTCTATGATAGCTGAATTCCGCTTTAGGGACAAAACACACCTGAGCTGAATAAAGCAAATTCATAGGCAAATCTGTCGATGGTAGCTTAAATTTGTGTATGGCCTCCATTCAGCTCAGGTGTGTTTTGCCCCGCTTGTGTGATGCGCCTAAGTATGTCCAAATCTGGCAATAGCACCTCTATAGTACCATGCGCTATCGCTTACGTACTGCAAGTGAGCTGCACGCCGGCCGTGCTTTGCAATTCACATGCCTTCACATCACGTTCGTCAGATCTGGACAGACCTTTAATCCTTTGACCGCCAAAAACGTCAAATCAAATCAGCGCCAGCACGTGCAAAATATGGTTGTCTAATAAAACCGGGTTGTGTTGCGCGCTCGCTGGCGCTGGCGCTGAGGGCACGATTTTTCCGTCCGATGCTTGGCGGGAAAACGGTTAAATCCTAATCATACATAAACTCTAACCTGCTTATTCATAAACGTATTTCAAACCTCATTTAACTAAATAATCATTTGTCCTTATCTGTTACTTTGACAGTTGTGTTTGTTAGAAACCGAGAAAACATAATTTAACTAAATAAGGTTTGAAATACGTGTATATAAAGGGTGTCCCAAAAAGGACGCAAGATTTCAATTTGCCGCCATTTTTGTATTTTAGTGCTGGCAACCCTATTTTTTTTAATTATTGAACAATATTTCAAAAGTAATGAAGGTTTGACGGATACGGTTCGAAAATTCCTGTGATCTCTCGATTCGGTGATCAGAATTGCCCCCCTAGATCTTGCGATTTAACGCCTTTAGACTTATTTTCTATGCCAATAAGCCGACAACCACCCATGCTTTAAAAGAGGCAATTCGACGCTGCATTTGAGAAATTCAGCCGTATCTATGCAAAATGGTCATAGAAAATTTTGACAAAAGAGTGCGTATGTGCCAGCAAAGCCTAGGAGGACATTTGCTGACGTATTATTCCACAAATAACCCTATTTTATGCATTTCAAGATTTTATATGCAAATATATGTGTTTTTCATCAATTTCAAATCTTGCGTCCTTTTTGGGACAGCCTTTATAAGCAGGTAATGGTAATAACGGGAAGCTTATCAGCCATGGTTGACCCAGGCAAGCCAGCGCTGTGCAGCCCAACCGGCGGCGCCGCAGACTGCACACCGCAGACTCCGTGCTCGCCCTCGCCGACCGCCACCGCGCTGCTGCCCTGCAAGTCCGTGCCCAAAGTGCGCAAGGTCATCTACGACATCACGGAGAATGACGATTTCGACCGCGAGGTACCCTGACTTACTTTGGACTAAGACTAGTTATACTTATTGTGGAATGAACTCCCTGCCGAGGTTTTCCCATGCAGAGGGCTACAGTATGAGGTTCTTCAAAAAAGGAGTGTACAGGTTCTTAAAGGGTAGGCAAGGCGCATATTAGTCCTCTGGAGTTGCAGACACGACGATTGCAAACAAGCATACGGCCCGCTTGATGGTAAGCAGCTACGGTAGCCTATGGTCACCTGCAACTCCAGAGGGGTCACAAGTCTTGTAAGGCGTTTTTGAATAAATGGGTAAATGTTTGCATAATTGCAGGTAATACCGACGTACGAGGAGGTGGCGCGGCTGTATCCGCGGCCGGGGCTGGTGCGGCCGCTGGTGCTGGTGGGGGCGCCCGGCGTCGGCCGCAACGAGCTGCGGCGCCGCCTCATCGCCACCGACCCCGACAAGTTCGTCACGCCCGTGCCGTGTGAGTTGTCTAACACACTCGATACCAACGTTTGCTTTCATCAAAAACTTACGATGTTTTTCCCTATACTCTACTACAACGAAATAGGGCAGGATGCCCTGATTTTGACCACTTTAAGAACAGTTTGTCTAATCAGACCTCCGTCATTTTGTGTCAATAAGGCATTATGACACTCTTTAAGAGTCATTGAAAATATATTACTATATTGTACTGTTAAGATTCCGTCATTAGTTTTCTTTCTTTAAATTAAATGTTAGAGAGGCCCAGAAGCCCGTTTTGGCAACTTTTTTCCATGGCTCCTGACAACTGACACATAACAGGTGACAGTGCCATCTGTGATGCCATAATTTAGTCTTAACTGTAAACTATAAACCATAGATTTGTTTTGTCTATACTTGATAAGGTTGAGAACAGACAAAACCGGCAATGGCCACCACACGGCATCTGCCCTATTTTACTTTTATGATCTCGTGTAATGTTATTTATTTAGTAATTTATAAAAAAATACTTTACAGACACGTCCAGACCGCCGAAGTCAAGCGAGCAGAACGGCAAAGAGTACATGTTCGTGACCCGAGAAGCGATGGAGAAGGAGATCGCGGACGGCAAGTTTATCGAGCACGGCGAGTACAAGGGCAACCTGTACGGTACCACCGCGGAGAGCGTCGAAACCATCATCAACTCAGGTACACTACTTGAAGCAATGGCGCGGAGTTACAACTACCGAGAGGCAACCGGATGGGTCGCGTTTAAGCTCTCTACGTGTTGTGGAACCGCCCTGTGCAACCCGCATTGATCCACATTGGACTTGGTCTTTCATGCAGCCCCTTGGGGCTATTCATAAATTACGTAATTTCAAAATAGGGGTGGGAGGGTCTGGACGTCGGATGATGGTAGCATAACGTAGGAGGAAACGGGGCAATTCGAACCATAATCTTTGGATGATTTTAGGGGGGGGGGGGGGGGGGTCAAAAATCCTCAAAAATCGATGACGTAATTTACGGACAGCCCCCTCTCCAAATCAAAGTTGGAAGCCGTCAGAAAAAAGAGGGGAGGGGGAGGAGGGATGAAAAACCAAGTTCAACGTGGGTCAGTTCGGTTGGCACAGGTTGGTTCCACAACACGTAGACAGCTTAAATACCGCGAGCCGTCTGGTTGCCTCGCGTACACTGCTCTGAATACAGCACTAAAATGCCTCTGCTGCTACACTGCGGAATCAGAGTGGAACCCGTAGCATGCAGTGTGATAGTCTGCTTAGATAAATAATATCTTTAAAAGCGGATGTTTTTGTGCATTTCTGTTCAGATCCTTCGTCGATTAATGAGGAAGGCTAATGAAAACTTACTGTAAAAAAAATCCTATTACTTTATTCTATCACATTTTAATTTTAGAGTATTCTGGATACCGGCAAATTACCAATTCGAGTCACTTTCGCTAAAAGAAATAAAAAACTACTTCCCGCCATACAAATTTAACTTACCAAGGGCCATTATTGGAAATGTGATTGTGACAGTTGCGTTCCCCATTGTAAACGTGGTTCGTGGTGCAGGTCGCGTGTGCGTGCTGAGCCCGCACTGGCAGGCGCTGAAGATGCTGCGCACGGCGCGGCTGCGGCCCTACATCGTGTTCGTGCGCCCGCCGCCGCTCGAGCGCCTCGCCGCCACCCGCGCCGCGCACCACGCGCGCTCCACCTTCGACAAGGAGAGCTCGCGCGCGTTCACGGTACGTCTCCCATGTGTATAGTTATACATGGCCACGGCTTGTTTTACTTCAAGCATAGACAAAGAGAATCATACTATCTCTTTCTTATGCGTACCCTCGCTACAAAAATAGGGATGAGTATAGCTTATTACTTCAACTGTTACTTACTGCACTTATTGGCCAGCTAGACTATATATAGTAACATTTTCTTATAGTTAAAGCAATGGCGCGTAGTTACAGTGACAGAGAGGCAACCGGATGGGTCGCGGTATTTAAGCTCCCTACGTGTTTTGAAATCGCCCTGCGCAACCCGAATTGATCCACGTTGGAATTGGTTTTTCATCCTCCCCCTTTGTAGCTTTACGAGTTGACCAACCACAACCTCTTGATCGATTCAGCTTATAAACGAACTCTCAAATTTTATGTATTTCTGCTGCAACCACAACAAATTTCATAAAGATCAGAAATACGTTACTAAAGTTTTCGTCGAACAAACTCTCAAAATTAAAAAGCCATCGAAATGCCGAGACGTCCCAGGAGCCAGAAGTTGTTAGTTAGACGAACTCGCTTCGCTTACACTCCGCTCGTTCAATTAGATAGGCCATTATTGTTGTCCCAGGTTTCAAAACTGACAAACTGGCTACAATTTTAATCATGTATACAATGTATAGTTCTCGTGCCGTTGCGACCAGTATTAATCACTATATGTATAATTTCAGGAGGAAGAATTGGCGGACATCATTCGGTCGTCGAACCGCATTAACTTTCTGTACGGCTACATGTTCGACGAGGAGATCGTGAACGAGGAGCTGGCGGGCGCGCTCGCGCAGCTGCTCAAGGCCGCCTGGCGCGTGCAGTCCGAGCCGCTCTGGGTGCCCGCCTCCTGGGTTCAGTAGAGCTAGGTCGGAGACTCGACGCACGTCACCGGCGGTGCGAACCGCCTAAAACAGGTTCATACAAATCTATATATTTTGATCGTGCCGCTCGGGGCCGGAGTGCGACTGGCAGATCTGCGGCCTTAATCCTGATCTCGGTCACGGAACGCACGCACGACTCTGGCTGCTTTACTTTTGATTAACCAATGTATGGTGGTCGGCGTCAGCGTCGAGCGCACGCTCGTGCGAGTCCGTGGCCTTCAGGTTGATCTTCGCCTCGGCCACGAAAACAACACTGCTAGCGAAATACTAATGTAATGTGACAAGTGACAACACAACAGAAAGATCGGACTGGCTGGAAAAATTTAAATAGTGTGTCATTTTTTTAGTTGCTTTTATAACTAAAAATAAATACCTAAAAGTTAAAAAAAATTTGTAAACGTTTGTTGTTTATTTCAAAGTATTTTTGTATGTTTGTTTTAATACTGGTTTATATAATTGTGAGCTTTTGATTTTATGTAGTCCGATCTCCTATTACACTAGGTTGGTTATTACCACATGCAACCTAATATTTACGTTGCATGTGACGACCGTATTAATTGAACGCTCAGTTTAATTGCGTTATTATTTAAATATTTGCCAAATTAAAAATCCCGTTGGTATCCGTTTGTCCCTGTGCTTCATTGGGCATCTAAATATGCAAGGTTTTCTACAAATTGAACCCATACAAATACATCTGCCTGCTCCCAATATTTTGCAAGGGTGTATTTATTTTTAAGTTAACATGTTTTTGGCATTTTAATGAGTTTACTGTGTGTGTTCATATATCTATGTTGTAGGTAATTGAGTCGCTTAACTTCAAGCTCGGATAAATCCATCTGTCAGATTACGCGATTTTGGTATTAAGGATAGGTAATAAGGTAGATATTTACTGAGAGGGTAGAATGGATTTACCTGAGTTTGAAGTTCAACGACACGTATGTACTTATTTATACTGATTGGCGTTGCTTTTGCCCGTTCCTTTTACCTACTATACGTCGACTACAAAGAGATGTATACACTTTTTCACCTTATTACATTGTAAAAAGGTTCAAAAGTACATACATTTCTTTGTAGTCGACCCTACGTGTTGGTTTCTGTATGTATCGTGAACATTTGTAACTGCTGAAGCTGATCGTTTCGATTATTCTACCTACAATACTTACATATATTTTCTAGAGTAGATGGTTGCGCGTTCGTCGCTGGTTCTAATAGAACTTGAATAAACTCATAGATTAGAATGTCACGGTCAGAACACACTCTGGGCCCCGATTCGACATGCCAGAACTCAGAACTTTATTGCATAAAATATTACACGAATATTAACCCTAAGGGCACAGCAATACAGGGTGTTATCGGGGTTGTGATCCAAAATATGTATTTCAAACTCCACAAACAACTAGCAATTGAATACCCTGACTATCACTAAAATTAAGCATTTTTTTTTCTTTTTTTTTTTAATTTTTGCGCCACTTATTTTACTCTTAAAGGTGATATTATGATATGGGAACAGCTTTATAAGATATTTCGAATGTAGATTAATGTAACTTTAATTGCTAAATAACAGAAATAAAGTTTTTTTTTGTACTGACAGTTGTACTCAAAAGAAAAAGTCAATTATACTAATTTAAATGAGTTGATAAGCCGATTTAAAATACTAAACACATCCTTAAAAGTAAAATAATTGGCACAAAAATGGAAAAAAAATAAAAAAAAAGTTGTTTGATTTTAGTTATAGTCACGGCATTCAATTGCTAGTTGTTTGTGCAGTTTGAAATACATATTTTGGATCACGACCCCGATAACACCCTGTATAAGTACTTAGGTATGTATCACTTATAATATTCTGACAAGTGGATATCACACTTGAAACCCAACTGGATAGAGTGATATCCATCGGTACACACGTGTCCACACCTAACTGTCAAATTTACAGTAGGTCTTGCTACAGTTTTGTATCGAATTTGACCTAAGTGGATATCACTCTTTTGTGAATCCATAGAGTTTTTGGCTGTCACAAAAGTGTGATATCATACTTGTCTCACTAGCGACTGTCAGTTTCGCCATGTCGAATAGGGGTCCAGATAATATGATTGTATTTAACAACAAGACAATTTGATACGACTCTTGTCCAGCCGTGGGTACATATGTAATTTAAGATCTGTAAGGCATCATACATTTTTAACGGTATTAATAGCCTATTGTAAAGTAAATACCTACCTTTTATAAACCCTTTTAATAAAATTAATATAGGTTTAGATCGCCGTCTTAAAATTTATCATATAATTTTTAACTATACCAAAGTTGTCATGTTACCACTGTGACCTGAATAGTTATAGGTTTAATGTGTATCCCATATTTATTTAATAAATCGAATTGGAAACATAATTGAATGACAATACAAATGTTAGTCAGCGCTGTCAGCAGGCTGCAACTGTAACCGTTTCTATTAGTTTATGTCGTGTGAGGAGTACCTACCGTAGCGTAGATCAGACCAGAATGTATGCTGATCACTAATCTTTTGTACAAGGGCACGCAGGAGCACAAACAAATGACTGTGTGGCTTATGTTACCATGCAGATGTTTAGTGTGCCATTTAGAATTAGTCCGTGCAAATCAGTGCAACATCTAGAATGATAAAAAATGATTCTGAAATTAGTTTATATTTAGTATGTTAAACGTGCTTGTACTTTTTGGGTATTCTGATCCTGACATGGAGTGAGGTCTCGTGCAATATCACTCCATGCTAGCGTAGACCTGTTGTTGCTTTTTATTATTTTAGGTACCTAAGGAGGAAATTTTTTATGTAGTGTAATTTTATCTAGAAAACTTTTTGTGAAGTGGTTACCTAGTTTAATTAAGTGTGTAAGTATTTGATTTTTATATAATTGGTGATTATGAATGTCTACTGCAGATAAAATTTACAAAATGTTAAAATTATGTAACATTATAGTTTTTCTGCGCTGTCTAGAGAAATTAATATTGGTGTAAGCACTGTAAATCCTCTTGAATATTCTATACTTTTTAAGTCACGTAAGCAAAATTTGATTTTGCTGTTTCTATATGCGACGAGATTTAACTTTTTTTAATGAATGAAGTGAAAAGTAGTGATACTATGTTTCGCAATACCAACTCTTCAACTGTATTTTTTTGAATTGGGTTTGATTCTAAATACCGTTTCGAGTATGTGTGGGTAAATTCAACACCAGATACAACTAGTGGATAAATGAATACTTTATACTACCACATACTACTTACTCAAGTAAAATGAATGAAAAAAATGTTGGAAATAATTTTAAACAAAAAAAGAACCGACTTCACTTAGGATCCGCTATTCTAAGAGAAAGTGGCCGAGTTGCTTTAAAAAATAGTGAAATCACTATAGGTGTGCCTATAATGGTTGAAGAGTTCCCTCGATTTCTCCAGGATCCCATCATCAGACCCCGACTTGGTGATAATGGGACCATCTGGGGGTTATAACAGTTCGATTAAAAAAAAAATTTTTGAAAATCGGTTCACGATTCACGAAGATATCGAGTAACATACATACAAAAAATAATAATGATAATAAAAAAAAATATGATAAAAAAAACAGTCGAATTGAGAACCTCCTCCTTTTTTGAAGTCGGTTAAAAAGTGCAGGTTTTCACACAGCAGGTGGTTGCTGTACCATGCTTTATTTACATTATTTAGTTATCATTGTCACTCTTTGATACTTCTTCAATAGCTACAAGGGGCGTGACATTACGCGACAATCATTAATCGTTGGCGCCAAACGATAACTAAGAAACGTATCAGAATTTAACAGACGTTCAGAAAGTCGTGTGACGCTATCATAGGTTCATTCCTACTTTTCGATCGGCTCAATTGTCACCTGCAGCTAAAGTGGTGGAGCGAAATGATCTGACAGCTTCGTAAACCAGGAGCGGAACCGGTTACCAATAAAGGGGGTATTATTAGATCGGGTATTTGATATGATCGTTTTAAAAACCCTGTCGATTTGGTAAGCACGTTGTTACTTACCCAAGGGTAACCGGTTACCGAAATCAGAAACCCCAAATGTCAAGGGTTTTTTTTAAATTGAGATCAAACTATTTTAATCTCTATTGCTAATACATTCGACAGAGAAACCACGTTGAATATGATTAACCTTGTTCAAAACAGTAACAGTTTTGAACCATGTCATCGGGTCAGCCGATCGAAAAGATGAATGAAATAGAGGAGTTATTCGGTCCCTGCCCTTAATGCTTGTTAACTGTCAGGTTACTTGCTTCGTTCAATTAAAAACATCAGTTTGTGCACACATTAGCTACTACTTTTTCTGGCGATGTTCTGCACTCGGCCGCAGTAGGATATCATCAATAAACGCTGCTGTGAATAGATGAAATTATTAATTATGTTAAAGTGAATAAATAAATAATTAGTGATAGACCCAATGAAGACACTGTTTAAAAGTCTGAATATACACAATGGGATTAAGATGTCCTATGTAAATAAATACTTTTAAATATAGAATTAGATTCAAAATATACATTTATAATAATGAAATATTTATCTTTGCATGCTTTTAAAGCAATTCATGTGAATAAAAACAGAGTATACAACTTAAATGCTCATAGATTTTTTCATAGCAATACTCGTAATATCTGTACCTACTATGTAAAAAAATATTAATATAGGTAATTCCTCATTAAATAGTTAGATAAAAACCTATTATTCTATGTTGCTCCTTGATTGCTTTCCCAACCTTGTATGTCATCTCATGCAACAACGCATTCCTTACAACAGAACGATTTAGCGAGGCCTAATTTAGGTATAATAAAATTCAAATGTGTTATCAATTGTAAAAAAAAGAGCAATCAAGATCACTAAATAAAATAGTAGGCCACGAAAAAATTTAAGCAAAATGTATCACTTATTGTAATTATTAGTTAGCATACCTTGTAAAGAAGCTGCACGCGGTCGTTTATCTATCCATAGACTCCAAGCTGTATAAAGCTAATGTTTTAGGCTAGGTCGCAGTTTACCTCGATCATCGAGGCTCGATGTACAGTGTATCAAAACGGACAGACACGTGCGTTTACTGCAAATTAAGAAACAAACCTTAAACATTATTTCAGCAATTCTTGTATACATTTTTACAAAACAGTTTTACTAGCCTTGTCGCCAGTTGATCTCGCCTTGTACTCCCTCTGACCTCTGACCTTAACCTAAGTCTACAACGGTGGTTCCGTTGTTAACATTATTTACCTTAAAATAGGATGTCGTCATGTATAAGAAAAGTAAAGGATAGGTCCCTATCTACTAAGAGACACCATAGACCCAGCTTATTTACAAAGTTTTTGTTAAGCTGCAATCTATCAGTCTCACAAACTATTTCCATCACAAGATAAAGCCACGACATTTAAAACACTTAGTGTGTTTTGATGTTGGAAATTAATGATATAACATTTATAATTATCATATAGCATTAAGTGTTGTCCACAGCTGCAGCGTACGACCCGAAGATAAATATTGCTATCAGTGCTAACATTTCTAACTCTATATTAACAACTTCATAGTTGTCTGTGGTGGCCTTAAGGGGTAGCGAACAGGGCAGTCGCCCGGCTGGAGCGGAGCATCGCGCTATAGTTAGGGAGGCGAATAGGGGAATTTTCGGCAATACTCGAGCGTGGCAGTTTAAGATATGAGAGATACCTTAGACATAATAGAACAACCTTGTAAAGTATTTAGCTCTATATGTAGTGACGCGCGCCTAGGATAGACGATCAGATTAGTAAAAAAAAATGGATAGTCTGATATACTCCAGCGCGTCAGTTTAAGATATTGGGGGTTGATTTTAGTGTTTAACGACTAAATTTAACTAATCTGACGATAAGTCCTTGACGCCGCCGAGTTATAGGGTCGCGAACTTGTAAAAAAAAAACGTTAATCCGGCATTCTCGAGCGCGATTTTTTTTATTTTGTTTTGAAGAATATAATCTAAAACTTACTAAAAATACAAAATCTGCCGGATTCCGCATGACCGGAAGTGTGGAGGAGCCATTTCGTCTTCCTAAGAACGCGTTACGGCATATAAGTCGCGAACGATACATTTTACAAAAAAAAGTTTAAATAAACAAAAACGGTAATTTTATTTTACACAAAAAAGGTGTCTTTACATTTTTGTCCAAAGTTAAAACTTTTTGACTTGAATGTAAAACCTTTTTCGGTCAGATTAAGAGAACCCACCAACATTTTTGTCAGATTAAAAAAATATGCTTTCAGGATACCGAGATAAACCTCCCCTATGAAAATCTGACGCGCTCGAGTGTTTCAAAAAAACTATTTTTTTTTTGCATTTTCAAAAATTCATCGTAACTTATCGTCACGCCGAAATCGTCAGTTTTTTTAAAGGGAGCTTCCTTGTGGCCTACTTAACACCCCTTCCGAAAATCTGACGCGCTCGAGTAAATTTTTTTTTTTGCATTTTTGACTACTTTATATGCCCCCACCACGCAAACCGGCAGATTAGTATACCGTTGTTATCAGAGGCACTCGGGGCATACGTAGTATGAATATCTGACGCGCTCGAGAATGCCCAAGTAACTGTTTTTTTTAACATTTTTGAAAAACCCTACACGCCAAACCCACCGCTAAAATGGTTTTTGCCATACGAGCTTTTCTTTTCGAAATTATTTTATCTTTCGATTTTGATAGGTCTCGACGGCGCCGTTGAATTACGCCATTTAGCTACCTCGCCTCCCTAACTACTAGCAAAGGTCTCGTAACGTGTGCCTGTGCCGTGCGCGGTGCGCCGCAGTGGGCTCGTAATGCTGCTGATCATTCCATCGATAAACTCAACAAGCAATAAAGAGCCCTTAATATGATGAATTATAATGGTGTGTATTAGAATAAACAAAGTCCTATTCACGGTATTATGAATTATAATAAGGTACAGTATAATTTTATGGCCTTGACATTTTTCAAACTTGCTCCTCTAGCAACATTATTACAAATGTTCATTAACATTTACAATCACGCTGTTTAATAAAATGTTTGGAAAGCAATACCCTGTCGTTTTATTTTTAATCACTGCTTTCTAGAAATACTTATTCAGCATAAAGAATTTAAAAAAATGTAATAAAAAAATACATTGTCAAACCATTGTCAAACTACATTGTATGCACTATATGACATGTTTTCTTTGTCAGTATTTTTTATATTCTCTATTATATTATGTACTTCAGCAGACGATGACGATGGCATTGCATATGATAATAATATTATATTAAAACCTGCAGAGTTGGCTGGTCTCGTCTTAAAAGAGAGAATAGAGTCAGAACTTAAAAAAACAAGACCATCCAACAAACTACATATGCATAGAGCCGCGAGTACTGATGGTGGTGACATGGTTCCAGATAATAAAATAGGTATGAAAGTGGTATCGATTACTATCGATTCAATTGTTCTAAGCAGACAGCGTGTCTGAAGTCAGTTTGAGGAATTCAAAGGCGTCATGTGGTTCGCGCATGAGCTCCGAAGAATACAGCGAACTCCTACTTAATTGACTCTCTTTCTAGTTGTAAGCCTGAATGCACGGTGCTTGTGCATGGATATAGAAAACGACAGGATTCTAATATGTCCAAGGTATTTGAGGACAGCCGTACCTATTATTGTAACGGTGTAGTGTAGTCCCATCTGTCCCCGCTTTGGTCGCGTCTTGGACAAAGAGGAATGATTCTTCATTAAGAATAAACCTATTCCCACCTGTCTTCCGGCGGGCACAGATGGGAATAACGACACCATCGTATCTACCGTACATTAGTTCAGGAGTAACATATTACAATTTCAGAAGAAATTAAGGACGACAACGCGATATTGAAAAACCGTAAAGTATGGAGTCGTTGGAGTAAGTGGGGCACGTGTTCGGTGAGCTGCGGGCCGGGGTACATGGCACGGCGGCGCGCGTGCGTGGCCGGGCGCTGCGCGAGCGGCGAGCGAGAGGAGCAGCGGCTTCCTTGCCAACGCACGCCCTGCCCGCCTGATAAGTACGAACCCCAAAGATCATCCAACAATCCTTCGCTTACAGTTACTTAGGTAAATAGTACATGACAGCAGAGGCTGGGAAAACAGGGATTTCCGGTCAAGTAGGTATATACGGCCGAGCGTAGCGAGGCCGGATAGGGATACGAGGCCGGGAATCCGTTTTCACGCCGAAGCATGTATAGTGCTTTTCTCAAAATAATGGGTGGAAATAAGACCTAAAACCTAATACTTAAAGCCTAAAAGTCTATCGCACGCCGTATCTCTCGGTATAATGCGGGGACCGCGTCGCGGCCGGCACCCACCCGACAGTGACCGGCCGCGCCCGGCCCACGAGCGCGTGGCGGGCGCCGGCTTACTACTACTTTGCAGGCCTAGGCCTGCAAAGTAGTATGAAAATCCTTTTCATAGCAAGTGTTACTGCGGGGCCCGAAACGTGATACTTTCGAGTCTATTTTCACGAACGTAACGACAACATTTCCACGCATGTTTGAGAAATAGTACATAATATTGCAATAACGAGAGCAACGCTGCTTATTTCTAGATCCAGATAACTGGCAGCTGTTCATTGGTGGAAGTCAAAGAATGCAAACCACTTTAAGAATCCAAAGAGTTCTGGGTTTGATGCAATATTATGAGAAATTATATAAATTATAAGATAATAAGTATCATTGTCTGAAGTTATCTATCTTGAAGTTTCTGTTGGGAGAAAATAATGCCTAACGACGTATAAAATTTAATTCATAGTTTATTGTCGCCTACACATTCTTGGTTTGCACAATAATACCCAATATTTTTAATTCTTATGTTAAAATATAGACCTATTCCCTATATAATGAGACAACTTCGGCAGTTTTTACCTATTACTTTTATTCAACAAATATTTGCTAGTCTGTCACTCTGACCTCCATCCACGAAAAGCTGCCACATGCCCGGATCTAGCAATAAGGATAGAATGGTAATGTAACTAACATTTACGAATTATAAGTTTATAACCAACGGGATGATTGTTTCTTTGCGATTGCGACGCAATGTACCATTCTCTTTATCCACAGCGAAGTATGAAGTATACCATCCATTGCTCAGGGTACGTAGTCAACGTACATAAGTTCCAAAAACATGAAGAGTTTATTATTATTAAGTATAGTCGGCAGCAGAAGTAGCTATAAGCAGGTGAGGTGTTCAGTACTTTCTTATTGTCATAACAATAAAGTTGTGTCAAGCTCATATTGAACACCTCACTGGCTTAGCTACTTCTGCTGCTCAAATTATCTATTCTTACGAGTATACTACTTATTCTCTCAGTATAAAAACCAATACAATGTATATTTTTGTTTGTCTTCCCCGTAGACATGATGCTTCGAACATTTGAAGGATGTGCCTCGCTCGTCACAACCTATAGACGGAGAGCTGGCCACGTCAGATATGACACAATAATGAGAGCAACGAAACCCATCTAGTTAGTTTGCTATACTATGCTTATTTCTAGATCCGGACATCTGGCAGCTGTTAAGTGGTGGAGGTCAAAGAATGCATATAACTTGAAGAAAACAAATTCTAGAGCTCTGGTTTTGATCCAATATTATGAAAAATTATGTAATTAATTAGACTAGTAGTTCGCCCCGAACTGTGACTCGCGAATCTTGTGTTTCGCCATAAATGTGCAATAGTAGAATTACTACAAAAAAACAAAAATAGGTATCGGGTGTTTTTTTCTCAACTAACCATCACGGTGAAACTAAATGTCCATATTAAATTGTGCGGTTGATGCGCAAAATTTTACCGCGACGAAATCGCTTCAGATTTGACAGTTTTTGTCTCATCTAAATTTAAATCCACCTCTCACATGCCTCTCACTCTGTTGCTTTGACATGTCGTTCTCATCTGTGGACCACCTATATAGGTTTCGGTCACCATCATTATGCGTCTATGGTAACTCTCTCTCTTTAACTAATGCGTTAATGTCAGTATGCTGATGGCCCTAGCAGCCAAAGCTCTAATAAATTTAAAAAAAGCCAGTTGTCATAATATTTACAGCAAAATCAAAATATAATTGAAAATATTTTTGAAATCAATTTTATGTTGCTAATTGTTATGAAACAGTAAGCAGTTAATAAGGATTTGACGAGAGTGTTAATCAATACCTTTCGTTTGATACCAAACTCAACCATACTTGCTCGTAAAAGTAGCAAATAAGATGACCAATGTAACAGGACCCCTTTACAAAACCTTTTTAGGCCTTCTAATTTCAGAACCCCCGTCTCAATCCAGCTCATATACGAACTCGCAAATTTTGTTGGTCTCTGCTACAACCCCAACAAATTTCATAAAGATCGGAAAATCGTTACTAAAGTTATCGTCGGACAAACTATCTAAATCAAAAAGCCATCCAAATGCCGAGACGTCCCAGTAGCCAGGTGACAGTTGCTGTTTGTAAGAACGATCTTCGCTTACGCTCCGCTCGTTCGATTATATAATATCCAAAAGCTTCGGTTAGGGGAAGTAGTGCCAAATGATGTATAATGTAATTTTCGGTTACTCGCCTACTGTTTTTGTTTGCGCAATAAAACACAATGTTTTTTGTTCTAATGTTAAAATATAGGCCCTGTTCTCTATAAATGACACAATTTCAGCAGTTTTTACCTATTTCGGTATTACTTTTTTTCAACTTAAAAACTTTGTTGGTCTGTCACTCTGATCTCCACCCATTAAAAGCTGCCAGATGCCCGGATCTAGCAATAAGGATGGTTATGCAATCTAACTGGACGATTACAAACCTCTCATTATTGTGTCACATCTGACGTGGCCAGCTCTTAGACCACTAGCTGCGAACTGTTTCATTCATATAAGAAAGAAATTCCACTTTTTTTGAAAATGGTGTATTTTTTACGTCGTTATAATAAATACCTACATTTAGGGCCGGTTGCACCAAACTGTCTGTGAACGTAAACTTAATCGTAAAAAAAATCTTGTATGACAGTTTTCTATGGGATGACAGCTCCGTCGCCATATTTAACGTGGATGAGTCTGTTCATTGTGCGTTGTGCAACCCACCCTTAGTAATGGAATTATTTCTGTTTACATTTTTCTTTGTATCACAGATACCTATTATATAACTACGTAGTATTTACAATGTAGAGGTAGTACCTACTGGTAATTGGTAAGTAGCAATCTCTAATTTTTTTTTAACTTAATTCACTCAATAGGTACTATAGTACGCGATGTATTCCTATTAGTGTCCGACCGAAACATGTTTTTTTGCCGAAACCGAAACCGAAACCGAAGGTTCGGCTCTAGGTGCAGTTTCGGCCGAAACCGAAACCGAAACCGAAACTTTTATAGACACGTTAAAATCGTTGAGTTAAATGTCAATAAGCCGTTGTAACTTGTAGAGTATAGGTGGTATAAGAAGGACAAGGTTAGTAAGTTTTGATTGATCATCCTCCTAGCGTTTGTGCTGGCGTTTTCCCACGGACTCAACGGAGCCTGAGGTCCACTTGGCAACCTAATCCCATATCCCATGATTTTTTCTAGTTTGTACACAACTCCAAGTTATTTCGGTGTAAGACGTATTTTGATCCCTAAATTCGTTTCTTCTTTCAATTTTTTTTTCGCGAAATAAATGCAGAGCACGAAATATTTTATAATAAAGGTTTCATATGAATAAACATAATTATGTAAGTTTTTAACAACTGTAACGTAAAATTTTACCCCCCTTATTAAAAGTACAATTGTCACAAGTCGATCATGTTTTCGTACATAGAGATGTACGCAAATGTGGGGAACATACAGATGTCTGACATCAGTTTTTTTTACGTTGGTATTTTTTAGGATTTAGGATCTGCTACGTTAAAATTACCAATAAAATAACCCACACGATTTTAAACTTGAAAGATATATTTTCAGAGTAGAATTACGATCAGTAAACAAAATAAAAATATGAAAGTTTTGTTCGATACTTGTAGTTAAAGGTTTATAGCATCTATCTCTATGGTTAAAGTAAAACGTTTTGTTAAAAAAAAGTACGAAGAATATAAGAGTTGAAAAAACAAACATTTTTGCTTTATTAAAATTGGTATGTTTTCTTTTAAATTATGAATACGATTTTTTAAATTTGTGCGTTATTCATTAGTTATACTGCCGTTAGTCATACAGCAAAGTTTCATCGACTGAGACATCAATGCTGTTAACAAGTCTCTATAAAATAATTCGCCAAGATTGCATGAACTATTTTAATTTTACAATCAGTATTTCAAATAAATCGTCAAGTGTTTTTACTTGATTTCTTCGTGTATAATTTTCAGCGTAGGCCCACGCAGTTCTTTGGGCAGTCTCTTGCATGAACTCGAGAGTTTAATGTTAGATAAAATTAATACTTAAATAATATTATCATATTATAATTGATGAAATAATCTTCCAAACACATATGTACACTTTTTTGATATTTATTAATTATAATATGATCACTTAAAAACGTTACTGAGACAGAACTTGTGGACCGATTAAGCTCAATGTTGTAAGTTTCGGCGCGGCCGAAAGTTTCGGCCGTTTTTTGGCCGAAACCGAAACTTGGGCCGAAACACGGTTTTTTGGCCGAAACTGGCCGAAACCGAAACCGAAACCGAAACTTCGGTCGGACACTAATTCCTATCCGTCTCCGCTTCGGTCGCGCCGTTTGACGATGGCCGGGACAAATGGGAATGATTACTAGTACACTCCCAATAGTTACTTACCTTTTATACTTTAACACCACATACACATAATTTAACTCGCCTGCACCGTCACATTGTAATTACTCAAGCCGTTTTGTAATGACGCTATTGTGCCACAGCGCTCCGTAGCGTCCTTAGGTACTTCACACAATAGATATAGTGCCTAAGGGTACCTACAGTCAGTCAATGAATGCCTGCGGGCGGGGCCGGCTGTTCCGCCCAGAAATGCGTATTGGGGGCGCAACCCCTTGGTGATGATTTCCATTTCAATCATTGGGTGAACGTAGACTTATAGACGCTTCCTATACATAGGTAGGAATTATCACGCCGGTCACGCATAATATCATGTATATCATTATAGACCTACCTAACCTAGGTTCATATTTATTGCGAAATTTCAAAACCAACGAGACGCAGCTGTGCAGTGAACTAAGATAAACATATAGTTAAAGGAATGCCGCAGAGTTTCAGTGTCCTCGAGGCAACCGGATGGCTCTACGTATTGTGGAACCGCCCTGTGCAATCACTGTGCAATAGGGGAAATTACTGCAATGTTCTGCCGCTCGAGTGCAGCACATCGGTAAACCTTAGAGTTCTTAATACATTATATTATAATACATACTAGGCCTTAAACGGTTTTATTAGGTACAAGTTTTCATAGATAATATATAACGAATAATAAATATGTAATTTGTGCACCAAGGCGGTTTGTTTACAGAGGGCCTATCGTGAGACGAGAGAGTCGAAATTTTGACATCTGCCTCTCTATCGCTCGAATATGTAAGAGTGCCAGACCAGAAGACCAGAGGCCAGTTTTATAAAGCTACAAGTTACAATTTACAAGCGGAAGTCTCTTTCGAACACATAGGGTTATAGTTTCGTTACCTGGTTCTCTGTCACTCTTACATATAAGAGCGATAGAGAGACAGAAGTCAAAATTTCGATTCTTTCGTTTCACGATAGGCCCTCCGTAAACAAACCGCCTTGGTGCACAAATGACATATTTATTCGTTATAAATTATCTATGAAAACTTGTAAAAAACTGTTTAAGGCCTAGTATGTATTAAGAACTCTATGGTTTACCGGTGTGCTAGTGCTGCACTCTGGTGGCAGAAAATTGCAGTAATATTGACCTATTGACCCACATTGGACTTGGTTTTTCACATTTTTATTTCCTGTAAACGTTTGTATGTGAAAAAACCTGTTTAATTGTAGAATAAAATATCGGTCAGGTATCATAGTATCAGGTAAAATAGAGGTATTTATATATTATGCGTGTGTAATACTTATGGCGTGCGCGTCTTTATACCTAATAATAAACAGTAGGTATATAGTAGATACGAACCTTGCCTTTATCAAACTAGGTACCTACTTGATATGGTTTAGGTACGCACATAAAATTGAAATATTATATATGGTTTCAGTATGCCACCTTTATAGCGCACACGGGTGTTGACTGAGAGAAATGATTCAGTTATGACTATTTCGGTTATATTTTTTATGAGTTTTTATTTAATTGTGCTATCTGAAGAAAAGTTACCATATGATGTTACTCCTGATAAGGATGTTCTCATAAACTCTGACGACGACGAATTGAGTCAAGCTTTGCTGCTAATAGACATCCTAAAATCAGGTACCTACCTATAGGGATAGGGTAATATACAGGGTGATTCAGTAGACGTGAGCAGGATTAACACTACGGATTGAGTGAATTGTTTGATACAAGTATTAATGTAATTAGCGCTATTTTTTGTTTTTGAAGGGTGACCATGATTACAGAGGACAAAATTTCTACGTACCTAACTAAGAATAAAATTCCGTTATTGTTTCACTTAAACATGATGGCGGCCGATTCATTATCATTAACTAAGTATCCTGCTCACGTCTCCTGAATCACATCGTTTATTTTTAATGTGACAAAAATATGTAGTTCTATTTGTGACATTCAATTAAATGTATTCATACTTTCAGACGTATACGGTCACGTCTGAAAGTATGAATACATTTAATTGAACACCTAGTCACCTAATAAAGAACTAAATTCCATATTGTATCGCAGATTACTTGCAGCTATTACGACAAAGATCTGTGAATGTTACCGCGACGCCGATGGTCGAACAATCCGCTTGCGCAGCAACTGCTGGACTGGATAATGAAACCTCTAGATCCAGTATACGTACGACTCGTAACGAATCCGTTGAAACTTCGGCTACAAGTTAGTATAATTATTTCGTAAGTACTTTAATGATTCTGATTTGACAATATTCTGGTATCTACGATGCAATGCTCTACAGTCGGCGTCAAAGATATGTTTACACTTTTGCACCTTATTAAATATTACAGTGGAGTAAGGTGCAAAAGTGTAAATATGTCTGACGTCGACAATACGTGGTATAAGAAGACAGGTATAGGTATAGCACTGATGCTCAAACTTTAAATTTTGGGGTAATTTTAACTAACTCAGTCAGTGGTCACCTTGCAGAGTGCAAGAGTTGCAGGACCAGGTTTAGCTTCACCAGAGTTATAGAATATGCAGAATCCACCATAAAGCCACCAGCCAATTTAGCTAAAAATAACCCACACTTTAAATTTGAAAATCAAACTGGTGACTGTGACGTAGACCGGTAGTGAATGCCATACCTGCCGTCTTATGAGACATGACCCCCCCCCCCCCCCCCCCAAATGGTACATATCAATAAAAAAAAATACTGGACAATTTATGAGTGAATTATTTCATAATGTGCAATGTCCATGCAATTTTGAATCTCACTGTACATACCTAGAACAAAATCTTACAAATAGTTACTTATACACATTTCTCATAACCCATTCTGTGTTAATGACGACACGTTGTCGTCACGTCTCTACGAAGCATTTTAGCTACATAGCGGGAGACCCATGTTATCGGCTAATTTTGATCCTGAATGTAAACGTGTATTTTTACGATGTCATTGTTCCGCAGCCGTGTCTGCGTCAGTGTCTCAAGATGCCGCATTAAATAACAGTGTACCTTGGAACTCTCCAATGGTCCACGCCGCACCTTTGCTCCCGTGGAGGAGGTCAGACCTCGCCACGACTAGGGTCTACAATTACAGGATGCCATTTTACCATACACGGAGGCCATCACAGCAACGGCCATATCCGCGGCACCGGCCTTGGAGACGTTTCTTTCCTGATTATTATTTATATGGTAAGTTCTTAGTTACATCAGCTCCTAAGATAAAAGTGTTGGTTCTATATTTTCTTTCCTTAAACTTACTCATAGGACAGTCGCCATCAAATATATCAGAGCGGCCAACGTACTCAAAGATATCTGAACATGCACTTTATCGCCTTAGCAATAGAGCCGTTGTTCAGATATTTGTGACCACCTTGGCCGCTTCGATGTATCTGATGGCGACTGTACCTATTTAATTTTTTATTTAGGTGCTAACCAAAAATGTTTTTCAGATGTGTATCCTCGTCGATTTTATAAAAATCTAGGAACGTACTTACCTACTTCAAGTAAGTTATGAATTATGATACATTTGAATGTCTTTTTCTTTAGCCCATTTCTCGATAAGGTACATTACAATTTACATTACATTACATTACAAACAGCTGATTCCAACTAGTCCTAAAATCTTAAAATGTTTTCACCAGCAACAAAAAAACGCTTGGCAACACTAGCACCTACAACCACCGCTGCGATTCATACCACATCCAAAACAGAGGGCCCTAGAAAAAGTAGTAAAATCACAAGTTTAGCGGCCTCCAGCAAGGCCACCTCGACATCCTTACGAACCTCTAAGAGGCGCCCTACAACAAGGACGCAGCAAACTTCTAAGAAGCGTAAGCAATGTTTATTTAGGGATAATCTTACATAGTACAGTCGCCATCAGATCAGATATATAGGAGCGGCCAAGGTGGTCACAAATATCTGAACAACGCCTCAATTGTCAGTGTAGTGTATGTTCAGATATTTTTTTGACTACTTTGGCCGCTCCGATATATTTGATGGCGGATCTACTATATGAGCCTACATAGGTACAGTCGCCATTAAATATACCGAATAAAAATAAACAACTTGTGTCCTAAAATGTGTCAGTGTACAGACAAAGGGACCACTTTGTCGATATGGAGTTACTAGTGCTTTCTAAAACTACGCAATACACACTATCTACTAGTGAAAGAAAAAGGTATCCTTGTAAATCGACAAAGTGGTCCCTTGCACTAAACTTGTCCACAAATGCCGAAGATTATCCACTTTAAGCATAAATTTTGAGGTAAAAAAAACCAGCGTTCCACCCTAAAATCCGATCACTGGTTATAAAATACCTAAACCTATTTATTGATGTTTTTCTATATGTGTGGGTGGATTGTTAATTTTAAATATTTTTTCCTTTTTTCAGATACTTTTCGCAAAAAGATTTCAAAGATGCATATGCATACTAAAGACCCGGTAGAAGCCGAGATAGCTACAGAGCTTTTAAAAGAGTTCAAATCAATAAATGTTACTCCGAAGACGACAAGAGCCAAAACCCCAACTGTCGATAGCTCAAGCACAGAATAAATAATTAAATATCTAATATTTGCCCACAAACACCTCAATTTCAATCAATCAATTTTATATTTATGTTTGGGGGTCCCGTCACCTTCATGAGAAATTAGTTCCACCTCGGGAATCTTATTTTTGATAAACCCCCTAAATAAAATGTAATGACAACCATTCAATTTTATAGGGTTAGGTATTCAATTATCACACCCAATTATTCTGAAATTAGTTTAGAAAAAATATATTTTGTCTTTCCCTCGGGCTCTAACCACATCCATTTCTAATTGCATCTAAATCGGTTCAGTGATTATATTATGGTACTTAGGTATGATATGATATGATATGAGTTTTATTCCTAACTGCACTAACTATATCTTGCAGTGTTTTATCAGAAAATGAAATCATCTTGACGACGACTGTATTGATAATAATAATAAACCTTGCATGGTGCCTTTTTGTGAAACTCTAAACTCTTGAAATATTGTCGATCTCTCATCTATCCACACCTTCATATTTTTGCTTGCGTATAAGTTGCTGACGAAAGTGGGAGAGCTTAGAGAGAGAGTTTTAGAGGTCGACAAAAACTATATATAATAATGTACTTATACCTATTTTAAATGGTAACAAAAGTCGATCACGTATTGCATTTTGCCTCGGTTTTTTTCTTATCAGTTTTATTTGCTAACCGTTTCCGTTATTTATATTACAGATTTGAAGCATGGCGGCACATAAAATTCCTGCAGCAAATGGCAGTTTTAGTATTATTTCTCTGCTATCAATGTTATGCATACAGTATGAGCAGATAAATGTTTTAGTTATGATGTACATATTTTTTACTGGGCTTATGTTGGGTTTAGCAGCTGCTCTCGAACCGGGGTTACCCGAGATTGCACTCAATGTAATTCCCGAGACGGACGACGACAGACTGAACCAGGCTTTACTTTTAGTAGATATACTGAAGTCAGGTATGAGGCTCATCTCAAGTTATTATTTTATCCATATGATAGTTATTCGATGATTACCGTTCCAGAGTACCTTAAACTGCTGCGAGAACGGTCTGGAGCAGCAACGGACACCAGCAAGGTAGAACAATCGACCTGCGCGGCGACAAGCAGTCCCACCGGAGAGTCGTTCGTGACAGAGAAACAGAACAACGAAGTGTCGGTCTCAGGTGAGTAAGGCATAAATACATCGATAAAGCGTTAGTTGCGCCTTTTCTGCATCACGTTGGTGACAAACAAACATAGAACCCCTGATGTCTACACAATCTGTGGACGCCAGCACCTCCATGGGTGTAGCATGCGTGTTGCCAACCCTTTAACGACCTGTACACTATTCTGTGTAGGAACAACAACAAATTACAAACTAGATAAGAGATAAGAGATCTTTATTGCATTTCCAGGTACTTATGCTAGGTACATCGTGGACCCTGATAGGGTATAGCAACAGTAGTTTTATAATATCTATACCTAATTATACATATACAATACAAGTTAAGATTCATACGTATACGTAATGTAAGATACCTATATCGTTATAAATGGTACCGATACGAAACGCAATTATTCATTTCAACATTTCCACAGGCCCGAACACTTTGCCGAATACACCAAGAGGAAAACAACACTATCCTGGCCTGGCGTACACCGCTGGGCCCCCATACCAATGGGGCTGGCCGGTACCAGGGACTACCATTCCTTCCAGGCGGTTCTTCGACGTGATGCCTCAGCCAGCACCACCTGTATATCCGAATCCGTTTTCATATCGACGCCGTTAGTAAGACTACACCATAATATCTTCTTAAAAGTTAAATACCTGCGTTTAATTTGTTTAGAATTGGATGGAGATGGGTAATAGTATTTAGTTTATGAACTGTCGTAATAAGGGTCCTTAAAATACGAGTGTGGTTTTATGAAACGAGCCTCAGGCAAGTTTCATAATAAGATCACACGAGTGTTTTAAGGCCTAATTACGTACAGTTGCATACTCTACTTTATCTACACACATATTATAAATCCGAAATATGCGTTCGGAAACAATTAGAACGACCCTAAGCAGGCCGGACAGTAGATAATGATTTTTTATACCTTTTTACCCACGGTCACTGATTGCAGTAATGGTGATAATTATTTACATGCGGTTTTCGAACGCAGAATAGAGAATTTATGATATGCGTGTAGATACAATCAATTTAGTTATACCACTGCGCTCTTGTAACTTACTTCCTATTGAGAGTTTTGCTTGTTGAATCCTATACCATACTAAATGTACCAAAGTGTACTTTAAACCATTACTTTGGGCTGTACATTCTTGAGTTAAGTATTTTTTAGTAGTTAGGTAATCAAATCAGGGAATACTAATCACCATTTGTTTACTTTATTACAGGAATGATGCGACGCAACTTTCCGGAATACTCATACTACTATGGTTAGTTCGTGATATATTGTAGTAGGTACAGTCGAACAAGAAAGTGGTCTACCAGTTTTGACTAAAGTTTCTGCGAGATCTAACGATCGCTAAGGTTGACATTTCTAACGGAGTTTAAAACATGCACAACCTTGTTGTCTCATAACGTTCAAACGAACCTCAACCGTAGGGTGGTAAACCACATTTTTGGTCGACTGTACCTGTGCATTTTTCAGTCATTCAATATATGAAATAATTGTACTTATAGATTATAAATAACAGGTGTGTTTTTAAAAGTCCAACTTGTGGGTGACAGCGACACGAGTTCCTGCCGGTCACAAAACTACTTTTGTACGTTATTACAAACCATTATTATTACACCAGTCGTCTCGTCTTTTACAAAAGTCGCAATATGGAAGCCAGAAGAAAAGTTAGATTTGAATGAATCTATTTTTTACAAATGTTTAACCACTATTTTCTATAGGACCCTTCAGAAGAAATGACTATTATGATGAAAACCATGAAGAAACTGCTAAAGGTAGGTATCTTACTGTCCTAACTTCAAGTTAGTAACATGGTTATTAATATTATGAAATCACTGGCCCAACTTCTATGCGACATTCCAACTATTCCAAGGTAGAAATGTAACTACCTACCTTGAAAATGTAAAAAGTGTTATTATGACGATAGTTCAAATTTCAATTCAATAAGTGTAACATAGATCGGACTTCTGTTTAGTTCGTAACACAGGGTAGTTTAGACGTCTTGGGATTGGGAATTATATTTTGTTTTTTAACCGACTTCAATTCCATGGAAGAAGGAGGTTCTGCATTCGGTTTGGTGTTTTTTTATGTATGTTCACCGATTACTCCGAGACCCGTGGTCCGATTTGAGTAATTATTTTTTTGTTTGAAAGGTTCTACATCCAAGGTGGTCCCATATTAATCTGGTGCTGTTATGATGATGTCTCCTCTCCTCCTCCTCAATTTTTAAAGGCACGTGTATGGTGATTGGGGTGTTTTCTTAATCTACTCAAGCATTTTCTCACGAAAATCACCAATTTGATGGAGTGGCCCTAATGATGATGATTGATTTGATGATACCTAATGATGAAGATTTTTTTTTAATGTAGGTTGTTCAGCGATTACTCGGAGACCCGTGATCCGATTTGAATAATTCTTTTTTTGTATGAAAATAACTACCTTGAAGATAGTCCTACGTTAATTTGGTGCTGTTCTGATGATGGGATCCATGAGCAACTGAGGGAACTCCTCAATTTTTAAAGGCACGTGTATGGTGATTGGGATGTTTTCTTAAGCTACTCAAGCATTTTTTCACGAAAACCACCAATTTGATGGAGTGGCCCTGATGATGATGATTGATTTGATGATAATGATGAAGATTTTTTTTAAATGTAGGGTGTTCAGCGATTACTCGGTGACCCGTGGTCCGATTTGAATAATTATTTTTTTGTATAAAAATAACTACCTTGAAGACCGTAGGACTCTACATTAATCTGGTGCTGTTCTGATAATGGGATCCGTGAGCAACTGAGAGAACCCTGAGAGTTTTCTGAAGCAACTTAAGCATTTCCTCTCGAAAACCACCAATTTGATGGAGTGGACCTAATTATGAACTCCATATATGATACGTGGTACTTTCCTTAGATTGAAAGGGTGTATTATGAACTTTGATATATCTTTACCGATTATTACGAGACTCGTTGTCCGATTTTGATAAATATATAACCATTAAAAATGGAAAAATAAAAACTTAAAAAAAAAAGATAACCGTCTTCAAAAAGGATAAAATGAATATAGTATTTTATACAATAGTGACATAATCAAGAGCTTTTCAGTCGAGTAGCAAAAGTGGGCAGCTAATGAAGAATTTATCTGAAAACGCGTGTAAACGGCGGCCATGCCAGGACGGCATGGCCGCCACGTGTTGTTTGTAAGGAGCAGCTATCACCCTTACAAAGAGCACGGCTGAAAGTGCTGAAACCGAACGTTTCCTATACCTATTTATTTAATAAATAAAATTTGATTCACGTCGTCAACTCGACTTTACAAAATTGACAAAATTCCCATTGCTCATGTGCAGAGGGAGAAAGCCATTTATTAAAAAAAAGAAACATAGATCCCTGTAATGTTGGTCTGACGATATACCGCCATTTCATAATATTACACTACACAAATTGTAGGTAATATCTAGGTATAGGTATGTGTACTCTTTATTATATGCCTGACCAAATCATAGACTTATAAGAAATACCGCCAACGACGTCATGGCATTGGCATGTGTGGTCGATATGCTTTATATAATTTTTTTTTTTAATTTATTTAGGTAAACAAACAGTCACTACAAGAAAGCTTAAGTTAAAAATCTTAATACATGTTTACAATATATGTGACCAACATCATTCACCATTTATTAGATATATATATAGCAATAGAAACATTCGAAGCTACGCGTGGGGTGTTGTAACCCCCAGAGTGTTAAGGACCGTGTTACTATGAATACGGTTGCTCTCATCGATGTATTTTTAATTAGGAATTTAAGATATTACTGGTTAAATCTTAGACATAAGTATCAAGAAATGTCAGTGTTATTTATAAGATGTTATTTATGCTTAATAATTTCACGATTAGGCGAATTATACTATCGGATCGAATCGAATTAAAGATGCAATCAGTTACGATTCTTATTTTTCAGTAGGAACCCCTAGCGCAAAAACGGCAGCGGCGCCACCGCGGAAAACTGCAAGGAAAGCAAACCAGCTAGTCGCCGGCAGTAAAAGACGTTTCAATACGCAGTTCCGAAGAAGTAATTACCGTAAGTCGACATGCCATTAACAACTCTATTAGGTAGCTAGGACTTGTATAATATTATAGCTACCTATTAAGCTACTTAAATTACGTATAAAAGCTATAAATAATATATTTTTTACAGAAAATTCACCCAAATCAAGCGATCCGGGAACTTCAAACATTGCTGCAGGTAACGAAAATAATAAAAATGCAACACCATCAGAAGCAACTACGATCGCAAGAAATGTAATCGAGAACGCAACAAGTCCCACCCCGAGCGGGACCAGTTCAATTACCACAACCCCAAGCAAAACAAGCGATATTACCACCGCGAGTTCAGCTGCTGGCAGCATCAGGAAATTACATGGTGGAAAAAGCAAAGTCCTATCAACTTCGACGTTTATGGGGAAATGGCCAGCGTTCTTATTCAAATCGACTATGAGGATATTTTTAGAAAGAAGCACACCATTGCCAATACCTCTTCCAGAAAATAATGCATTTTGCTTCACGAATCCCAGAAATGCCATGTGTCGGTCTCCCTAAAATATCGTTAAATCCGGCAAGATTTGCTAGACCATTCTTGATTGGCCTGAATTGAAAGGTAGATTATTAAGCCAATTTATAGTAATTACGTATTTTTAGTGGTTTAAAAGTGACAGTAAGCTACTTGTCTCTTTTTGTTATTAATTTATAGGTACATATATTTAATTTTGACTCAGGTAACTCGTAGTTTTCTTTGATAATTAGTCATGAGAATATTTGGGTGCAAGCGAGCACAAAATAAATTACGAGTACATACCATACCTAAGTATTATGTTTAAGACCCGTTTCCATACCCAGATCTTTAGAAATTTGGGACCTTGAAAATCCCACCTCACTATCTTTACAGTACTTTCGATGCTAGTGCGGAAAGCATGTCATGACTTCACGAGTACTCGCCTTTGGCTCGTGGCAAAACTCGGGACGAGTGAAGAATGACATTTACGCACGCGTATTGAACGACGTTTTTTAATACAGTTGCGAAAAAATTATAAAATAAAACTGACAATAAGCCACTTTGAGGTTACTTTACTACATGTATCCGAACGCTCCGCGCGGTGCGGTGCGGCGCGGTGATTGGCTGTCTGTCGCTGTCATTGGCTGGAAATGTAAAAAGCACTAGTGCGAGAAATAGAACTTTCCGCACGCTAAACCACTATAGGTAAAAACTTAAGTAAGTCATCTGTTGTATGTAGTTGTGACGTGTTCGAATAGACATTTGTTTTGTTTGTGTGTGTCTTTTAACACTTTACCAGGCGAAGGGATATATTCCTCCCACATCTTATATCGGTTACCGTAGTCAAGTTTTAACTCCAAACCTCCTACAAAATATTTAGTCAATCCCTGAAAATAGTTTTATATGATCTTCATTCACAACACGCTTCTAAATCGCGTAATATATTTTTGGCAGCCGTTTAAATTCACCTGAACTCTAATTTCAGTAAACTACGGAGAAATTCGGACACTTTCCTTAATTTCTATGAAACAGAAGTATACATAGGTCGAACAATTTTTTGATATTTTGTAGATTTTTAGAGTCAAAAGGTAATGTAATCGTAAACGTTGACATTATCCCATGGCCTTATTAGAGTTTAACTGTGTGGGAGCTATTCTTCCCATGGCCCGGTAAATTGTCTTGACATGTTATAAAAACTCACGTAAGTAATAAAAACGGTAAAGATCATAAAATAATGTTTTCAGTGATTGATATAATGTTTCGTAGTAGATTTGGAGTTAAACGTGGGAAGAATATATCCCTTCGCCTGATCAAGAATATACTAAGACAAAATTGAGTATGACAGTTAATTACTTAGCCAGGCGATGGGATAACCGTAACCAACATTTTTATTTCTGGTTTAAAGGAACATCTCCGACTTTTGTAAATATATTTTTTACAAGGCGTTCAATACGGTTGTAACAGTATAATTATACAGTACCTACGTAAGAAGACTCGCTAGTTCTTCGGGGCCTGGTAAAGGGTTAAACATGTATTGTCTATTCGAACACCCCACAACTACATAGAACAGGTGACTTACTTAAGTTTTTTAAGCTATACCAGACTAGTTGTTCTGTGAACCGTAGACTTCGAAGCATTTCCCCCCTTTACCCCTCCCTCGATTTTTTTTACATCAACCTCTAAGGAACGTGTGGGCGAAAATAATTGAAATCCGTCTATAAATAACGCGACAGCAAGCTTCCCCCCTTTTCCCTCTCATTTTCCCCCCAATCAAAATAATAGCTCGACAATTTTTGATAAATAAATCAATTAACGTACATGCCAAGTTTCATCGAAATCGGATGAAAAATGCGATCTCTAGACCGACACTGACCAACCAATAAACACACATCAATCTGCCAAATCGTCGTAAATGTACGTTTCCACGAACGCTTAAGACCTGGATGTACATTAAATTTTTTATTAAGATCTGGCATTTTCATACGATCATTATCAATATTGTAATGGAATCTTAGATAAATTTGTAACTATTTAAATGTATCGAAAAATGATTTGTCTGGTTGGAGATATTTAAAAGATATTTTTAAAGTTACTCATACCTTTTCTCTTCATTTGTACCATTAAGCGAACTAAGAAACATGATTTGGACACAATACCGAATCGGGCGACCGCTTTAGCGAACTAGAACGAAAATGTATGGAAATATGGTGTGGAGTGATTCTCAAACTTTAGTGACTCAGTGTTAAATATAACTAGGTACATATTTAACTGCGCATTTTTGTCTCTAGGCATTACTGGCATAATGTTAAAACTGATGTACGTGTTTTCAAAAAAAAAATGTAAAAAAAATATTTTTTATTCCGATCAATTTCAAAGGATACAAAAAGATAGTTTAATATCATATTACAGAAAAAGAAATAGTTTTTCAATATGAATTTACATCACTTTTAATAATACAAATTTACAAGTAGATTTTTTTCTAAAATACACAAAACAACATTTTATATTTATTTATTAGTATACAATATCTCTCTTTACATTCCGGCCCATCATCAGCAGTAACGGTTAAAAGCGCTGGCCTTTATAAAATGGCAGAAAAAAATATTACAGTTTAAAATCGACCTAGCTGTTAGGGTAATAAAGATGATATTTTACTGACAATCGAATAGAAACGAGGCTGAAGCAGATACTAATTCGGTAGCAGAGACTATGGGCATGATTTACCGAACGCGCGTTCGGTAAATAAACCATGCAAAATATGTGGAACCTAATACGCGAACCAATTTTGAAAATAATACCTGTATTACAACAGTTTGGTCATAACCACAAATCTAACATTGAACCTAATCATTAGCAGGATTACAAATCCGTTCATGTATTTGGTTTTTACTAATATTGGCTTAAAATAATTACAAACATTTTTTTTAATAGCTCTACCAAAAGTCTTATTTTGAAGTCAAAAAGTCGTAAAATATCAACATTTCAATCGCGTATTTACCATAGTCTTTGCAGTATACAGATGTTCGGCAAATGCTCATAATATTACAAGTACTTTTCATTATTTGAAAAGGCGAGTAGTTTTTATTAATAGTTTATAATCAGCCAATAAAAAAAATATATCAAGAACGTACATTTTCCCTGATTCCGTACGCTGTTCGGTTAAACCTTCCACTCGAATTGTTGGGTCACACATTACCGGATTCACATTTTGCTTAAATTCTGAGAATATCACTGCACCAAATTCACTTAAAATACTAAAATATGTAAACTTATTAAATAACAACGCTTGAAATCCACCGTTTTGAACCCACATATAGTTTTCAGCGATTATATGACCTTAAGAAGTATACGCAATTTCTTAACGATTTTGCTAAGGGTGCCCATACAAAGTGGCACCCGACCGACTAGATCAGTTGTCGTCTCGCAACTGCGTACCAAAATGGCCGCCTTTGACTTGTATTAGTCGGGGTAGGTATTTACCTCACAGAAAAAAAATCACAACGTAATATCTGCTCTATAATGATCGAGTTATAGCTCAAAATAGGGGATGTTCGGCGATACGGCACGTTCGCTGAAGCGTACATTTACCCAGTGAGAGACCCCAGACCCAACACGCACCCGCGCGCCCGTGCGGCCGCTCCTTGTGAATTAAAACGGAGACGTTCGTCGCCTCGTTACGCTCGGCTCCTCAGTCAAAAAGCACTTTTTTGAGCAACTGTGTTAAAAAAATAGTTTTTACCGCACCCACTACCCCACCCCACGAATAGGGGATTGTATTTCCTAATAAACGAATCAATTTCTGTGTAATCCCTCAGGTTAACTGGTGGCCCTACTAATTCCACAACTTAAGATCTATGTCAGGAATCGGCAACCTTTTAGCAGCCAAGGGCCACATAGTAGCTAACGAAATTGAGGCGGGCGGATCGCAGTTTGTTAATTATTTGTGACTTTATCAGGCAAAAGGTACCACACTGTCGGTTGTCAATAACGATGAGTACTAGCAGGATGCTCGCAGGCCGCCTGTTGCCGACCCCTGATATGTGATAGTTTTATATTACTTACTTTTGGCTTAACTTTGGCCTTTGGAATTTACTTGGTTCAGGTTTTATAAATAAATTGAATAAATGGCACATTGCCATGAGGTTGATTATAACTAACCGATAACGTTTTTATCGTTTTATTAGACCCTTCTAATGTGATTTTTATATGGGTCAAAGTACCCTGAATTTGGCCAAAGTACCCTGAGTTGACGGTATGTAACAAAGATCAAAAATTGCGGAATTAATAGGACTACAACTTGACACGAGGGATTACATAGAAATTGATTCGTTTATTTTATTAGGAAATACAATCCGCTCAATAAGTGCGCCACTGGACGGTAGACACAATCTTAAGGAATGACTTCTGGATATCAACTTCTAAAGACTGTGCACGTTGAAATCCGGCCGCGCATGGTGTGATACATCTTTTTATTGAATGTGCATATTCAACCAACACTTCTAATTAATAATTTGGGGTTATTAAGCTACATAATAAAGTTTAAAACCATAAAGCTCTATTCCTGGAGGAGCCATCGCCTCATCTTTCCAAACAAAAAAGTCTGCCAAAATCTGAGGGGGGCGAGGTAGCATACGTATGGCGTTTTCAATTTAAAGGTACATCATTTTCGGTTGTTAATAAAGTTTATTTCTAAATGAATTTTTATAGCAGCATCGCCTTATTGATAAAGGACAATGATGTACCTTTCACTTGAAAATATCACACATATTTGACAGTAAGTCACGACACTAAATGGAGCAACAAATAGTTGATTTTACATATGTTGAAATATGGTTCATTATTGGATGCAGTCCTTGCAAATGTCAAACAAAAAAGCCAAGGATCATTTTTGCTTGTATTTTCAAATAAAATATAGAAGGCAGTAATCCTTAGGGGCGTTAAATATGCATAAGTGTCAAACGTCATAATAGTTACTGCCCGTCAGAAAATAAACGATTATCTTTGAATCGATTTAGTAAACGACGCTGGATTTTCGATATGGAATAATTTTTTAATCATAATATTAATGATAAAAAAAGTAAAACTATAATTACATGTGATATTATATTTCATATTTTTGTAAACTAGACATAATAGAACATTTTTTACACCTAAAAACAATACATAAAGGCATTTTCACGGAGCTCTTTACTCACTGAAAACGATGAACTGAATGCGTGTAATCGATTTTTGAAATAGTTTTTATAAACCTATTAGATTTTCCTGCTAATAACGTTGACAGAGGGGAAATGTACAAGTCGAGTAAATCACTTAAACTCATGGCTGAAAAATATTGTATGGGATGTCATCTCCTGTTACTCAATGGCTGCCATATAAAAATTACTTTCAGTGCTTGGAGTAGAAAGTTTTCCTGACTACCTCAAGTAGAATAGAGTTTCAAAACATTTTTTTTTTGTAAGATGACATTCTATTGACCATAAAACCGGTTGTGAAAATATAAATACAATTGTGGTATTGTAGCAGGAAGCGAGTGAAGATTATCAAAAAACGCTGGACAAAACATTAAAGATATGATGAAATACCTTCAGTAAAAACTGAGACAAGCCCATACAATTTTAATATGATTCTATTTTTATTATATACTACTAAGATTAGAGATTATTTATAAAAAAGAACTGCTTGAAAATGTGTATCCGAAAGGGAGATGTACCATGCCATGCGTGGCCGGATTTCAACGTGCACAGTCTTTATAACTTATAACTTATATGTATTAGTTTCTGGACTTTCTGGGGAGTCAAATTATCTCCATACTAATTTTCCAGTTAATACCATTTCGTAGAGTCGCCATCATCATTCATCAGATATATCGGGAGCAGCCAAGGTGGTTGGTTACACATACACATCTCTGAACGCCTCTATTGTCTAGGCGATAGTGCATGTTCAGATTTTTTTGAGTATACCTATTAAGGTAGTAATTTTTTAAGATGTCGGAATCTTATTAGGGGAATCTACCTACAATTCCGACATCTTAAAAAAATCTTTCTATACCTTGGTATATTTGATGGAGACTGGACAAGGCATTAACCCTTATGAAGGCATAGTAGAAGAGCCCATGACACTGAACCTAGTTCGATAAGTCTCCCGGATGATATATATATAATTAGACGCGTTATTAATAGCAGAACACGAAATGCCTATGCTGCAATGCAAAAAAATGGGCGGCATATTAAAAAAAAAATTTTGAAAAATTAAAAAAAAATCGGTCTCTAGTACGATAAATCTCCCAGGTTTCCTTTGTTCCTCGAAGCAGAGGAGAGTTAGGGCTATACGATAATGTGGTGCTGCAAGCCCCCATGACAGGCCTTGTCAGTTGCTGCAGCATTATAAGATTTATAAGGGATCGATTTTTTTAGGTATCTAGTACGATCGATCTCCTCTAGAAACCAATGCTCATCTGAAAGATCATTACTTTCTGTGTAAGAAAAACCACTGCTGCATTTCCCAAAAATGGGTGAAGGTGGTTGCTGCAGCGATTGAAGGTCGCCCTCCGAGCAGTTCCATACGGCGTTACAATTCAACCGATTTTATTCAATATAGTTTTCATTAGAAGTACTTATCAGGCCTCACTTCCATGACTTTTTTCTTTTTTTTTTGGACCCACGGTTCCAAAGTTAGATGGGGGAACGCTCTTTTTTTAACTTTCAGAGCGATTATTTAAGAAACTATTAGTTTTATCTAAAAACTGTTAATGAAAGCCTATATTGATTTTAAAAGACCTATCTAAAGATACCCTACACGATAGGGTTAGAACGAGAAAAAAAAATCACACCCCACTTCATGTGTAAGGGAGGTACCCTAATAAAAAATATTTTTCCAGTTTTTATTATCCCACTTTTTCGGCGTGATTAATGCAAACACTCATACGAAATTTCAGCTTTATAGTGCAGACTACGGAACCCTAAAAAGCGCTGGTAGCCTGGCGGTAAGACGTCTAGCTGACTTTCATTCTGGAGTTCTTGGGTTGAAACCCCGGCTACCACTACCACTGAGTTTTCCAGAACATAGAGAAATAATAAGCCTTATAGAGTGCTAGTCAGCTAGACGTCTTACCGCCAGGCTACCAGCGCTTTTTAGGGTTCCGTAGTCTGTCCGTCGGTCCGTCTGTCCGCGGTCTAGCTCAGTGACCATTAGCACTATAAAGCTGAAATTTCGTATGAGTGTGTGCATTAATCACGCCGAAAAAGTGGGATAATAAAAACTGGAAAAATATTTTTTTATTAGGGTACCTCCCTTACACATGAAGTGGGGTGTGATTTTTTTTTCTCGTTCTAACCCTATCGTGTAGGGTATCTTTAGATAGGTCTTTTAAAATCAATAGGTCTAAAATCAAGGTTTTCATTAACAGTTTTTAGATAAAACTAATAGTTTCTTAAATAATCGCTCTGAAAGTTAAAAAAAGAGCGTTCCCCCATCTAACTTTGGAACCGTGGGTCCAAAAAAAAAAGAAAAAAGTCATGGAAGTGAGGCCTGATAAGTACTTCTAATGAAAACTATATTGAATAAAATCGGTTGAATTGTAACGCCGTATGGAACTGCTCGGAGGGCGACCTTCAATCGCTGCAGCAACCACCTTCACCCATTTTTGGGAAATGCAGCAGTGGTTTTTCTTACACAGAAAGTAATGATCTTTCAGATGAGCATTGGTTTCTAGAGGAGATCGATCCCTTATAATGCTGCAGCAACTGACAAGGCCTGTCATGGGGGCTTGCAGCACCACATTATCGTATAGCCCTAACTCTCCTCTGCTTCGAGGAACAAAGGAAACCTGGGAGATTTATCGTACTAGAGACCGATTTTTTTTTTTACGTCACTCTGGGCGGTAAGTGAGATTTTACGCCCACGGGCGCAGCGGCAAATCTCACTTCACACCCAGGAGAAGACGTAAAATTGTGTACGCACCACGGGCGGTAATAAAGAAGGCCTCAGATCGCTTGTCTATGGCCCTTACCTTCGGTTCGGGCCACAAATATCCGCGATCTGAGCCGTTCTTTATTTTACCGCCCTAGGTGCGTAATGTACTATAAATTTTAAAAAAAATTTTTTTAATATGCCGCCCATTTTTTTGCATTGCAGCATAGGCATTTCGTGTTCTGCTATTAAAAACGCGTCTAATTATATATATATCATCCGGGAGACTTATCGAACTAGGTTCAGTGTCATGGGCTCTTCTACTAGCAGAGGCGATTTAGCAACCTCAATTCTTCAATTACTTAATCTGAGTCTTAGTATCTTTATAATAAGGTTAACTTTCAAAATATTTCCTCACTGCATTATCAACTCGAGTTTATTCAACTTTCACGTTATTGGGGCTTTCCTAACATAACACGGTAGCAAATCTGTAAAATACGTCACTTAACCGTTTGACCGCCAGACGTCATCACGCGCATGTAATGTCGTGCCCAAAGCGCCAGCGCGTGATGCCACGTCGAAAATAACCGAGTGCGCTTGCGCGGTCTGTCGTCAGTGGCACGATTTCTCTGTATGATGCTTGATGCTTGGCGGTTAACCTTTTCAACGCCAAGAGCCTTTAAAGTGGTCGAGTACTGTCGTGCCTACCACGCCAACAACCACTAAAGAGGCTATGGCAGACGCTGTCAAAGCAATTTTACTGTTGACAGATAAGGTTTAAATTAGTTTCTCACTAGTTGAGATGTTGGCGTGTATGCCACATTTTGATGCGAGAGAGAAAGCATTGAAAAGGTTAAAGGTTAAAGGGAAGACACGCTTGTAGTTCGTGGCAAGGTAACATTGGTAAAGGGATAAATCTATCTGTAGTAAAGCAAGACGCAAGTCAAATAAAAACCGTAGATAATTTTCATTATTTTTATTACGATAAGAAACCTAATTTTGACAATTTTCTGTTACTATGTTTAAAATAGCAATCTTATCTATATTGAATTTTCGTTTCAAAGTCAGTTCCCAAAAACATGCACAAAGATAATTATCATATTCATTTAGTAATATTGAGGTAGTTATTAGTTTCAGAACTTATACCAATTAAAATGGTTCTAAAAATAACAATAATCAAAGAAAATTTTGGTGAAATGTGTGTTCAAACAATGAAGTTTGAACATTTATAACTGATAAAATGTATGTATATTGGACCTTAATACGTTTTATGTTAGAAGCAACAATAACAGCTCCTCTATCTAAACAGAACGCCGACGGCGCCCTTCCAGCTATGTACGTACATTCACATACATACAAACACTATTAGCTATAGACTCGATGGAACATCAATATATAGTAGACTGAAGGGAGTGTAACATACGAACAATAGGTTGAGTGCTCCACATCCCCGCCAAGTTCAAGTTACAACAAGTACAGTAATAATACGTAAACTAAATTAGGTACCAAAAATGCAATGTGTGCTCGACATTCTCCTCTAAAACGTTCATAATAAAATTGTATCATTCCATTCACAGACTTTATTCATAAAATACAATCATGCATATAAATGAAATTGGTAATTCTGTCGATCACACACCAAATGCACAAAACAGTGGTTACACACACATGAGAAAGAAATATGTAAATAACAGTAGAACCATCAAACAAGTATGACGCAGCATATTAATAGCGAGAATGACATGTAAAGTAATGCATGCGCCGGCGCGTGCGGCAGGGGTGTAGTTCAGTCTCGAGGCCGCGCGCCGCGCGCCGCCCGCGTCACACTCAACTTAACACTACTTCACAACGATACAATTAATCAACTAAAACTATTTCTGCAGCTTAACACATTACAAATCATAATGAACCCTCTTTTTATATTTGGAAGGAATAAACAACATGCCCGCATATGTACACTTTTCCTGTGGTGAAAGTAACCGTACATTTACTCCGATGGGTGGTCGCCGCTCGCCCCGTCCTGCGGCGCGGGCCGCGGCGCTCGGCTGCTGCTAGGCTAGAGCCGCCTGCGCCGCACAACGGTCGAGCGACTGATATCTTTTGACCAGTATAATTATAATAATATGAACAATACTTGTGTATGTATTATTATGATGATGATGTGAAATGTTACACCAAGATGAACGTTTAATTGATTCAACACATTATAATTAACAGCAACATTAAGAATGCATACTATTTCCCTACAATGGGATGTGTTACATTGAAGTATACAATAAACTGCTAACACCATGACTAATATGTGCATTTTGAATTTTGTATAGTCAATTACAAATCCTTATAAGGTGAATTGAGTCACCAATAAACATTTATTATTTTACATTTGGGCAGAATGAACGTATCCAAACTTTTGCCGAGCAGAAGTTTGCACGACATCACACAAAATCACAAGAGGACCAAACTTACTACGGATAAAGCAAAATAGTCAGTGATCTATCTTTGGCCCTATAACAGGTGCGGCATTCTCTCGACTCGTTTCAATAGTTTTTCCTCAAAAAAAAAATGGTTTGTTGAAAAATTAATGAAACCAGCAAAGACGACACCTAGATATTCATTCTAAAAAATGTGTCAGCACCGTTTACAACTCTTGATGTCATGTATTGGAATGTATCATTAATGCTGTCATTTTCCTCAGAATAAATACCCAAAAAGGAACTTGGTGAACTTTATAGCGTGCCGTAATCCAAGCACAGAAAATATGCAGTTAGTCGATGAGTTAGCGACATTCGGTTCTTGATAAGCTTAACCGGCACGCGGGCGAAGGGTCTGGCACCGAATGACCCTCCCATCGACGTCACTCGTAGTCACTAGGCGAAAACTCGTCAGATAGCATACCGATTGATGATTATATTGTACAACAGCGCGCAATCAGCTTGTCCAATAAAATTACAAACCAAATACTTATTCTTTTTAACACAATCAACGTATTTACAGTGATTTGAAAGTAATCGAACATATCCAGATGCTCGCTACTGCACTGCCCTTCACGGAATCCATTTCGTACACGGCAAGAACTGCCACTTCGGTCAGTCAATTTCTTCCTATTGTCAATTGGGCTAAGTCCTGATGTTTCTGGCGTGCCAACAAGCACTCTTTTGTATTGATTTGTCAGTCTTTCATTATTTCCTAGACTGTAAACTCTATATCAAATGAATTGATAACATTTAAGTAGCTATAGCTATTATATGCTATGTAGTCCAAGGTTCACATGTTAGTTGCGATTACCCTCCGGTTTGAACGCGGAGCTCGAGGTTTCTGTATAACTGGGAAAGTTACTCATGAGTAACTAAGTAAAGTCGACGACCGTACATATGTATTTCAAACGGAAGCGAATACATTACATACCAAGCACTCGAGGGAACCACACCCGCCTCGAGGCCCGCGCGCCGGCACGCGGGCGCGAGGCGGGCGCAGCTCCCTGAAGACTATATTACTGGTACAAAAGTGTGTTTTATTATTACATGTCTGATGTGTAACTCTAATGTTACGACCTTTTAACGTTTCAGCATAACTTTATTAGGCCCGTCTATATAGTGGGACACCCCGCCGGCCGCCTCACCCTCTCGGTTTCCAGCGGGCGCGAGCCAGCCGGTGGGAGACACGAGAACACTGTCCAACACTACCTACTCGAACCATATATACAGGAGACGATTAAAGTACCACACTCGCGGATTACTCCGCCAATCCTTAATAATACTGGAACGCTATAAGGACCCATGCCAAATGTGAGATTATTTTCAATAATATGTGGAAGCATTACAAATTATTTGTACCAAAATTAATTACATCCAATAGGAAGATACTAAATTTCGTTCATTGCCGCTGCGGGCTTATTATTTTGTAGGAGGAACCTTTCAGCTGTTGCCTTATTATTTATTATAGTATTATTTTAGGCAAAATGAATTGAAAATTATTTTAATGCATTTGGGATATTACATCTTATCGAGAAAAAGAAAACAACCTAAATGAAAATAAGAATGTTAACATTCTTTTTGCCAAAACTTCCATATATTATTATCACAATTATAAATATAAATATCTTAGCTTTTCATTAATTTTGATATTATTCACTTAATCTTAATATCTCATAGTTAAAATATCTCACTTGGCACAATAGTAACACAAATCGTACATTTCAATAATAAAACATATCACGATAGATTCAAACAATACGCTTCCACTGGCACCATTAAACGCTACGGTGTCTCCTAAATTCTCAAAATCTTTTACCATAGTTTCATACAAGAAAACATCATAAAGCTAACAAAGACAAAATTACAAAGAAAACGATCAACAAATCACTTACAAATTAAAACTCGTACGTTTATTTCTTACTTTCCAACAATTACTATTATATCAAAAATATTTATATCCATCATAGGTGGATTTATCATCACCGTGGCAGGCCAGGGCGCCGCGGCGCGAGCCGGCCGCCCTGCGCGCGCGCACGCGCACGCGCGGCGCGCGCGCGTCTAGTCTAGTCAAGGCTGTCTCGCTGTCGCTGCCGGCCCGTCACACGGCCGGCAGCCTCTCTTTGGATTACTTTACTTACTTCGCACCCAACGCACACGTTCATTTTGTATAATCATTGTACAACATTCTTATCAGCATGCATGCAGAAATGCTAATTCTGTATCGTTTTAAATCATACATTACAATATACTCGCAAAAGCATCTGTCTGTTCATTCATTGAGCCTCCTCGGTAAAGCCATATCCTGTTTATCCGTTCCTAGTCGGTTTGTATCCCACACACCCTTTAAATAATATTAACAGTGTAGTGATTTTAACAGATTAATCTATTATTTTATAACAAAACAAAATATTTACTTCTCGTTTGTATAATAATGGAGTGATACTATAGGTATTGTTAACAACATGTGTATATGTATAGAGAACATAATCATTAACTATTGCGGTATATGACAACTCTTTTATAATGTAGCAGGTAGGTTAACATGGTATGAAAACTATAACAATTAACTATATGCGCGGCATTAGATTCATATACTTAAGTGGCACTATATCGTTAAGAAAATAGTGTATATGAATAGTAAATATTCAAATATTAATCATCATCAACATATATAATCCCGGGGTAAAAATATGGATTTATCAATAGTTATTAATTACAATTCACTACAATAATATCAACAACAACATTTGGACACAATATGCTGCCAACACGACAGCCTGCCTGCGCAAGAGTCGGACAACTCTCTAGAAGTCGGCAATTTCATCATAGTAACGTATGTATAGTATATGTCTAACTACGACGACGCAAGTACCGTGAGTCGCAGACCGGAGGCGAGGCGAGGTACTCTGCGGGTAGCGGAGGCCGGCTGCGGCTGGCGGTGGAGCTCGGGTGGTCGGCGGTGAGGCGGTGAGGGTGAGATGGTATGTGGGCGCGCGGGTGGGTGGCGACGGCTTACTGCGGCGCGGGCGGCGGCTGCGCGGCGCGGCGGTGGCGGCCCGGCGCGCTCGCCTGCGCCACCATCGCCCGGATACGGCGCTGGGCCGACTGGGGACAACACCACACAATCTCATTAACTTCTATATCGATCGTCAACTACATACTAATTAATCGTTATTTATATGGTATCATAAAATAATAATCCTTTCGCAATCGCTGCGGAGCCACATAAATAAACGAATCAGACTGTAAACACGGCCACATGCCAAATATATATAGCTAAATATACTTTATAATGAAACTGCTGTAGATTTACGCCATAAGGAAGGTACGCCTAAGAAACTTTTGGGCTGTATAAGTACTAGTGCGGTGCTAGTGTGCGGTTTTCATACATAGTTAAGGACCATTTATCTTCGGTTTTTTTCTCTCATTGTATGGAATCTGGAATGGCGCCCTCTACAATAAGTTTTCACCGGCCTTTCCCATTGCCGGCAGAGCAACTATAATCAACAATGGCACTACAGTACAAATATTAAACTAAATTAATAACTATCTCAAATAGGCCCTTGCGGCATTGTACCAAGGATGCTGGCGGCATTTCCTCGTTGTATCGCAATGCTGATACGTTGTGCGAGGAAACCGCCAGCTCTTCGGTCACCAGTTACGTCAACCAGACGCTTCGCGATTTCTGCAAAAAACTTGTGTGCGCTGGGACCCCATGGAATTCAACTTTCAACTCCAAATCAACAATAATTTTTTGTCGCCTTTTTTATACCACCCGACAGTTGATACATCGATATAACTTAATCGGTTAAAGTTAAAAAACGTCCAATCATACTAGAAAAGGTTGGTCAGAATGGAATAAACAACAAACCAAACCAAAAACCACGATACACACGCTGTAAAGAGAAACCTCACATGTAGTCACAAAAGTCCACTACCACGTCAACATTATTAATAAGGGTAAGCTTAAAAAATAAACTATAATAAAAAAAATCGGCTAAACCTTTAAAACATTCGCAAAGTGATCTAAGTCAAACCAATACGAAAGTAACACTCACCTATCCAGTTGCCAAAAGCCATTAATCAGTAAAGGCCATGGCCATAGCCCATAATGCAGAGCCAGTTTCATTAGCTCGCTCTGAAGTATTGAGCAGTGTGCTTTACGTGGCTCACCCGGCTTCAGGCAGTTGCTACAAAACGTCAAAACCTTAGTAACGCCACAATGTGCCATCATTACAAATAAACTAATTCGCATTGCGCTTCAATATTTAATTTCTATACTTATCTTAGACACGTTTTCAAATATTTCATCACGGACATCTTCTTATATGTTGTAATAATATTCGTAACAGATACAAATATGTGGACTTTGTGACTACATGTATAACTTATAAATAACACACAGCGTTAAATAAAAATAAATAATTTCGCATTGCAGTATTCCCTACCGTATTCTATAATAATTAAAAAATATGTCAAATTTTAACATGTCAGCATTAAATTGACATCTTAACTTATACATTTTGATTATTAGACGCGATGAGCAGTAGACAGTTAAAAGCGAGGCGCTCAAATGTAATAAATTCCGATGGCTGTACACACGTCAATGAAGTCAACACGGTTTCAACTGTATTTTAGTATATAATTAATTAAATATTGGACTATTTTACTGATAATAATACGAGTATCAGTGACCGAACATCAAATATCCTAGTTGGATAATACGGTTATTGGATTCACAAAACCCGAGCTAAAAGCAATTATCTTCAATCATGTATACAGAATTCATAATTACTTGTTTTATTATGTAAACAAACATGTGTCAATCTAGACATCGTAAAGTCATTTATCAGGTTATTCGTTCGTTACTTCGATTATTGAAGAAAATGTTATTAGAAATGATATTTTTCAGTGGTTACTTGGTTGAGTTAAATACTTTTTGAGTTTCTTTTAGTATATGACAACATTTGAAGTGTTCATCTCAGAGTAAAGTATGATAATTTAATTGAGAAGTGTTTGGTTCCATGATAAGACAAGTAAAGATGAATTGTGTATAGTAAGGTAGATATGTACCTGGACGCTGTAGAAGGGGCCGACGATGTGCACGGTGGTGTCGTGCTCCTGCGGCGGCTGGCCCTGCTGCTGCGGCTGCTCGGGCAGCTTGATGAGCGAGCCGGTGACGCGCTGCAGCTCGCGCACGTTCTGCCCGCCCTTGCCGATGATGCGCCCGACCTGCGACGACGCCACCACGATCTCCACGGTCAATCGCACGTCGTCCGAGCCCGACATGAAACCTTCCTCCCGCATCTTCTCGAAGATCAGGTATTGAGCCTGGAATGTTACAACATACATTTATATATCTGTATCTAATAACATTTCTTAAGATATGCTGTATGAAAATTAAAAAATGTTTGTATTTAGTTTTATAGATAAGCTTTACATTTAAATCAATGAAATCTCACTTTATTGCTATTGACGAAGTGACAAGTTTGAATTAAAATTTTCTTGAGAACAGTACAATTTCCCCAAAAGAAATTTAATGGCAACTATCAATAATTAGGGTTGGGGAAAGTCTCCTAAAACCATTTCCACGTAGCTGCTCTACTAATCGTTCTACACCTACATCTCTTTGCCTGAAAAAGCCTCTTAATTATTTCTGTTGATGCCTAGTGTTTAAAAATCAAGCAACTACACAAACAAGCTTCGTAACAAACGTCAGTGAATTGAGCAAGTGTAATATATGTACTCACCTTCCATTGAGCCTCAGGGCTGCCGACGATGGTGACCTTGCGCTCGGGCTGCGCGTTGTTCTGGCCCTCGCCCTGCTTCTCCTGCTCCAGCGGGGCGATCTTCACCGACGCGTTGCTGAACCGGATGATGTTCCGGATGTGGGAGCCCTTGGTGCCGATGATGGCGCCCACCGCGTTGTTGGGGATGTACAGGTACGTGGTCTCCTGTTCCGCCAACATATCAAGAATAAGATAAGGAAGAAACGCCTGACTAAATGCTTATAGGATAATGCTTACAGGCGATACAATAATGTCTGTATATCATAGTGCTCAAAAATACCGGAGAAAACTGTTTAAAAATATGGTCACATTTATTATGGCGAATCGAGTTATTTACTCAGATATTTATGTGGGAATCCATACTATGTTATTTTCAATTCAATCAGATTTATCTGCGAGTATGCAAGGCTTGATGTGAAATCGGGGTGGTGTGGCAAGCGATCAAGTCAAGTCATGATACAGAATCGAAAGGTGAACCTTATGATGTTAATCATAATTTTGTTTTCATAATAATTTTTCAGGCGGCTTAGCATAACATGCGTTATTGACTGCATACTTCGAGTCGCTCCTGCACGGCTAGCACATCTTCCGTTGTTGCGCGACTCTCCTTACTTCAAGCGCGACTCGAAGTATGAGGTGACAGGCGATAACGTAAGATATGCTAGCCGACCTGAAGTATGGAGTCGCGCAACAACGTAAGATGTGCTAGCCGTGGTGATAAGGGGAAAAAATTACCGTACATTTGGGATACCCTACTCAATGCGACGTCTTATCGTTTTCTATGATTTTCTAACTTTAAGAATAAATGTATTTGAAAAACATTAATTATGAAATTCATTCTGTTTTCATTAATAACCAAAAGTTAGGAGTTAATAAAGTTTATATGCTATAACAGTTATAACTCTAAGTTATAATAAGTTTACGTCTAAAGAAATAACATTCTGGTTAGTTACACAGTCAGAAAAAACTGGCCAAGTGCGAGTCGGACTCGCGCACCGAGGGTTCCGTATAAATCTATAACAATTGCTATTTCTTATGATTGCGTGGACGTAAAAGTTTCGTTTAGCTACAGCTGAAAGGCACCTATTATATTACCTGAGTATTTGATATGAATTTCAATTTAATACCTCTACGCGTTTACGAGGAAAAATGTAGTAAGTTTAAAATTTAAAATAATATTGTTTGTATGACTTTACTAAAAATGTCTACGTTTTGTAATTTTTCCTTTGTCTGTGCTATATGACGTTGCTTCGTGACAAATTTCAAGTTTTTGTCAGTTCACGGGAAGTAAAGGTGAACCAGGATCTATTGAGGGTGCGCCATGTTACGGAAATTTGTTGGTACTAATTTCTAGCAATGGCAACAATTTTAATAATAGACAACATATACCCTATATGATATATAGTTGTCAATATTGACAATGTAAACATTGCTTTGTCTAGTTTCGTCTGAATTACTGTTAGAATGTAATAATCATGCCGAAAGTTTAAGATTTTATAGAGACAAAAGTTGTAAATAGTGTATATAGATATATTGAACAAAAAACGCGCGGGAGAGAAATTCTTCCATTAAAAAACATAACGAAATTAGCATCTGAATTGACAGGTAAGTTTCAAACTTATGGACAAATGTCACTATAGTCAGGTCGTCACGATTTGGTTGATGTCTTGTAATAATGTTGAGAACGAGTCAAATTCCTTGATGACTGAAGAATATTTAGATCCCGATTTTAACTATGCTGAATAGAACATATTTGGTACGTTAAATAATTTTATTTGTAGAATTATTTATATAAATTCTTACTTAGAACTCTTGTGTTACTTATTGACTTTACGCTATTCATTTTATCTAAATCGAATCAGCCATTTAAGCATGAAAACCGAACAAATATCCAAACATCAAACTTCGCACTTATTAAAGTTCTCGGAATAAAACAAAAATCATCTGCCAATTTCCATTGTCCCCACTATACAAATTGTTGCTATATAAAATTCAAAACGAGCGCCCTCCTGACAATACTCCCCTTCTGGTTCACCTATACCCCGTAGGTTTTGCAAGTGCCGAAAAATTCTAAAATTTGCAACATAAACGACTGTATCTTTTGATTGCGTTTTTGTTTCGTTCGTTTGATTTTTTCACATCTCCATGGGACAATAGACATGAGTATTTGATATAAACTTCAGCTTGATACCTCCACGCGTTCCTGAGAAAAATGGTCTTGATAGACAGACAGACGGACAACAAAGTTATCCTATAAGGATTCCGTTTTTCCTTTCGAGGTACGGAACCCTAAAAGTAGTTCAGGATTACGAGTATTACGACCCAGACCTATAACCGCGAAGCACTTCGTTCATCGAATCGAATATTTCCATCACTCTCTTTCGTATATGCAAGAGCGATAGAGACGGGACTTCGCGGTAGGCCCTCTGATTTTATCCTGTAGAAATAAGGGGCGAAACCAGTGTACAAGCTAGGGCTGTAATTGATTTGATACTAATTAGGGAAAAAATCGCTATCTGCTAGGCAGTTGCGAAACAATTCTACGATTCATTCACGACACAAGCACCTTAAAAGCAATTATAATGAATAATTAGTTACAATATGTAGTGGGAATCGTTGCCGAGGTGTTACCTGCGAGTCGCCGGCCCCTTGCTGCGCGCCGCCCTGGCCAGCCATGGGCGCGTACATGGGCGGCGGGAACGGCGGCGTGGCGCCGCAGAAGCCGCCGCGCCCGGTCGACATCATAGCCATGGGGTGCAGCCCCGGGAACATTATGCTTTGAGGCGCCAGCACCTGATCAACCGAAATAAATATTAAACTATTGCCCGCACAGAACAATTCCAACTTTATCGAGTCTACATTTGTCGACATAGAATCTGTTTAGCACAACAAATATTTCATTTTGCTGTGGTTTAACGCCGCGTATTGCCACGAAACGACTTCGCATCGTGAATTGAAAGTTTTGGGCCTAATGCGGTTCCTTATCGAAAAATGCAGACTCTCTTATATTATAAGGTATTATTTATTACCTGCAAATCATTTTCATAGCTCTGGCGCAACTTAGCTGAAATTTGTGACTCCGCCTTAGCCATGTTTTCAATGGTTCCCTTTACGGTTATGATACGCTCGAGGTTGAAACTGTTGATGTCATTGATGGAGGACACTGTGATCTTTGTGTCGGTTTCCTGCATGATCCTCTTAATTGTAGTGCCCCCTTTGCCTATGATGCGCCCAATTAAATTATTATGCGCTAAGATTTTCAGCGAAATTTCCCTGAAAAATAATAATAATAGCATATATCAATATAACATTAACAAAGCACTATTTCAAGTAGTTTTAGTAAACGTTACAAGTGTATTAACATATTACCCTTTATTTGTATTGTTGGCTTCCTGCTGCATGACCTCGAGTATTCTCTTGCATGCATTAGTGCAGTTCTCGGGGTTGCCATAGATGGTGATAGCCTTCTCTAGGGAGCCGACGTTGTCTTTGCGGTGCACGTCAACGCGGGCGCGGCTCTGCTGCGTGATGAGGCGGATGGTGCTACCCTGGCGGCCGATGATGGCGCCGACCATGTCGCTCTGCACCAGCAGCCGCAGCGGGAAGTCGGTGGGCCGCGAGCCGCCGCCGCTGGCGCCGCCGCCACCGCGGCCGCCGCCCGGCCGCCCGCGCCGACCGCCTCGCGCATTCTGCTCAGCCGCCTCCACTTTCATGCGACTACCTTCCAGCTCATAGCCGTTCAAACCGTTGATGGCCCTGAAACAATTGAATCATTCAATAAAATACCTGCTAAGCGTTATGATACCCAGAATTACGGACAGAACAGTAGGATTCTCTCAAATATTTTTATTTAATCACACTATCAAGTAAATTAATAAATAGGTATTCGGACTGCACATGTATGATAATGTCGCATTGTTTTACTTCTTCGCCAGAATATTATTTCGGTATGACCCGGTGACCCTACTAAACAGACAAGTGTCAAACATAAACGCTAGGCCGCCCTTTCTCTTTTAGCAAAAGGTGACCAGGCTTACCTGGTCAATATAATGTTCTGCTATCATCACAAGAAGCAACACTCACAACTAAGCAACCTAGTTTAATTTGTAAGCACAGTAAACCACAACTGATCGTGTCACATCGATATAATAAGAACTTAATAGTAAACAGTTGCAGTTGTAGAACTGAAAAAACGTTTCGGTTGCAGTCTATTCAACATTTAAAATGCATGCAATCAACTGAATTAAGTACAATCATATATGCACATGCATTTCGTTAATTATTTCAAAATCTTCAGATTAAAACCCATTACTATCAAAAATTACCCGATTTACGGTACAAAGCCATTACTAAATGCGACGAAAATGTAGTTCCCTGTCGATTACTATAGTCTTTCCCGGCCACGGAACAATGGTGTTCCGGACCTTTGGGAGGCGTATACGGAGCCGAAGACAACGCGCAGAGGCCTTTTCGACAATTTAATGAAAAGTGAGGGGTTATTATTATATTTATAGAACCCTAAGATAAGGGGTTCCAACGACACGTACACTCCGCAGCGCAGGTGGCGTTCGTGCCGGTGTCGCTGTGGCAGTCGTACCTATGTATACATAATAAGTAATAACGCAGTAAGATTTTTCTAAGATATGCGAATTGTAGGATGAAATCTTTAGTAAGATTCGGACATCTTAAAAAATTACTACCAAATACGTAGGCACCTACACAATTACAGGGGTAGACTACAGATATATCTTGTTAGTATAATATATGATTAATTAAAATACCCAGTTTTCCCAGTTCAAAGCTATTTACGCCGATTTAGTTCGAAGATAATCGTCAGGATAAAATACACGAAATAAGAAATTTTATATACTCATACAGTCAGCATCAGAAGTAGCTAAGCGGGTGGGGTGTTCAAAATGACCTTCACGCGCACTTATTTTATTAACAATAAAGTGGTGTCAAGCTCATTTTGACCACCTACCTGTCTACTGACTGTACATAAAATAATTATATTTATCATTAGAACTATATATAAATAGCTATATTATAATATTTATAATATTATATCATATCATATATAGGCCTGCTCGAGTAGAAAGAACTCGAGTAAGCAATGAATCAAAGTCAGGTTTTAGGCTACTGTTCCAGAAAGGCGGGGATGACCAACGGATGATGCTATTCAACACGTCTCCTCTCATCTCCGCCTCATTGGCAAGGCAGCCTCAAGTGCCTATGGCCATATGATACACGAACATCTATGTCTCTCTTGTATATTTAACCCTTAAAAAGACCGCAGTTATATAGATATGCTACGTGAAAGTTAAATACACTTTCAAGTTGATAATGAAATGGGGAATATTTTAAAAGTAATTCATGTTTTCAATAAACACATCTGATTTTATAAAGCATCTAAGACTCAGATTTTAAGTAATTGTATGTGGCCGCTAAATTACCTCTGGCTCTGGCTTCATAAGGGTTAACCCTAAAGTCGATTCTACAGCACCATGTCACCATAAATAGTTCCTCCTTGTAAGGAAGCCCTAGGTAGCGATATGGCTCTTATTGGTTATTCTACTTATAGCACATTATAATTATTATACTTATATTACGTACTAAGAAAGTGTTTTTTATTCCACGCAAGTACCGCCATACTGCAAACCCAACAAAACTAAAACACCACCAAGAGCATGAGAATAGCAGCCGACACAATCATGCACAGTTTGAGTGGATCTGATAGAGGAAAAGAAGGTAAGAAAAAGGAAAGCCAAGCATTGCAATAAGTTTAAAACCAGAAAGAGAAATAATGTGCACCCCAGTTAGTCGCATCAAGCGGGCATACTCACTGTTGCGCTTGCTCCGCGGTCTCGAAGGTGATGAACACCGCTTGAGTGTTGGCATCGCGCGAGTTGGCTTTGTCGCAATGTTGCACGTTGCCGTACTGCGAGAGCAGCGCGTCGATGTTGTCGAAACGAATGTGCAGCGGGAGCCCGCTGATGAGGACCTTGGAGGATCGGCTGCGAGAAGCGACATAACCACCAATGTAGACCATTCGTTACATATAGGTACTTACTAAACAATCGTATACAAACTATCTTTTTAATTCATTCTGATCAATTATTAACTCTAAGCAGTAATCGTGACACTGTTTTGCATACTTCTGATCTAGTGTATGTATGCTGCAAAAGGACATATTCCTTTTTTTTCGTCGTCCATTTACTCAGGTAGTTAAGGAAAAGCCAAAAGTAAGTGTTATTGTGATTAAGGTTATTTGTAAATTGTAAGTCTTTATTCCGGTGACTGAACGAAGTGTTTAGTCGAAATGAAACGTTTACTTTGATTATAATTTAATGAGGAAAATACTCGGTTCCTTTCAAAATGTTAAAATTCCACTATTAGAATGCCTGTATGTGCATACATATGATCACTAATAACGTATTAATAAATACTAAATTATCTACCTCATACTATATATTAGTATTTATTAACTGCAATAGCATTTTAGTCAGTAATAATAAATAACATTGTTTTTAGAAACTTTTAAGTACCTATACGAATATAAAAGGCCCTAGGATCCCCGGGGTAAACTTTAAATAGCATGGTGTGATAACATGAAGGTCAAAAGGTCGAGCATTTAAATCAACAACGTATTTTGCCCAGATACTACTAAGAATAATAAAGGCAAACACCAAATAAAGCTAGCTTATCAATAAAGATGGTGTCGAATTAATGATAAACAAGAAAGACAAATAACAAAATTTTATCATAGGAAAGAATAACGAAGGCTACGAATAAATAAAGAAGCAGCATACAGAATAATACAAAAAACCAACCAAATTGTAATTCGTAGCTTAATATAGGTATGCTACCTTCAGACTCGGGTCTGAAGGAAAACTACCATGCTAAATAACGTGAGTGCAATCCTTTGTGTATAACTTTTTAAGTTAGTTAATTTGTTTTACCCTACATAGAATTGTATTTGCAAAGTTTAGCGCGCGATAAATATCCCATTCCTAATACCGAAGGAGAACGTGGAGTCCGCCACACAAGGATGCGAGAGCGGTGGCTAAAATAAAAGAGATACCCAATTGAATTAGCCTATCCAGTGAGTCAACGCTTCCCATACCCGAGCCCCATCTGGCATGCCGAGGCTCGCTTGCATCTATTCTCACCAAATATTATGAAACAGGTCCCTATTATATAGCCCCGATCGAGGCATCATGAGAGGCTCACAAAACTTTTAACTACACGATATGAGTAACTAAGGAAATATTATAACCCTTTATCGGCTAATAAACGGCAAGTTACATTTCCAAAAATTTATAAAATAGAAGGTTGTAATGAACTAGTGAGTTATATTAGTAAATGGTAAATTTAGGACAAGATTTTAAGTAGGGAAATGCTAGCTTTCGTCCATACTTTTTAGTTTTCCGATCATACTATTTGTATAATTTAAATTCAAGGTTTTCCATAATTATAGCTTAAAATTGAAATAATCTATTAAAGAATAAACTATAAACATAAATTTTTGTGACCAAAAAAGTTTTCCCATACATTAGCAACAGTTTAATCAGGTGGACGGTAAACTGACATTGGAGGGAAACTAGCATTTCCACCCTATTTTCTGACATAAAAATAGTTTTTTTTTTTTAATATAGGTACTAAAAGTACATTGGTAAAACGACTTAAAATGAAGTGGTCCTTGTCACGTAGATATTTCTCCATAAGGAGGCTAGGTCTAGTCTTCCTAACCTATCCAAGGTTTGGTATAGGTACTTAGGTCTAGGCCACATAGTGGCGACATCGGAATCAAATAGCCGTTTTGGTCTGAGTCATATTGAAACTCTGAAACTAGGCGAATTAACAGAAAAGTGTGTAGGACATACACCGACACTTAACATCTATCGGGTTACTCGTTCCCATCGTGTACGTATAACTTGATTCCGATCAGTCCTCCCTAATTTGTCGCTTTAAAGAAAGTCAACTCAGCTCCAGGCCTAACGAACGACTTCATTCATCGAATCGTCTCTTCGCATCACGCTCTTTCGTATATGCAAGAGCGATGGAGACGGAGCCAACGTTTTGTCAATTTTCGAACTTCGCGGTAGGCCACCACTTTTCTTACTCATATTTTGACTTGCAGCCACCGGACTACCTCAATGTATGTTTAAATAGCGGACCCGAAACTCTGCTACAAATAAGCCTACCAGGTTAAATAACCACTTGCTTAGTTGCTATAATTGTGTCAAAACTAAGTACGGAATACGATTGTGGGATAGTTTGTCTGTATTTAAATAGAAATGATACCGGAAAGCATTGATATGCAAGCAGCTCGGCACAAAATGGCGGAGCGGAGATGACATCATCGCATACATGCCCACACCGCGCACGTCACTCGCTACGCAAGCCGCGCCGGGCAAGCACCCCGCGCCATCCCCACCACCGCGCCGACCGCCATTCACAAATATCATTGTGCAGCGCTGCGGAGCAGCGGGTCGCGCCCGCCGCTGCACTGCAGCACGCAAGCCCCCTCCTGACCCTCCTCCCCAACCGCATTAAGCCGGCCACACACGCTAGGTTTATAACCGATGGTTATGCCTGCAGAGTTCATTTGTGCAAAACCTAGCGTGTGTGGCCGGCTTTACATTCGTAAGGTACCTACGGTGCTTCCACGCTTAACTGCAAGGATTCACAAAGCTTTCCGACCGCTGCGTCAATAACTACGAAGTTGAGAATATCAGTTGCATTCGACAGATTATTCAATCCGATCCGAGGTGTATTTGTTCGAAACCTATGATATTGCCTCATGGAGTTATCCGCCTCTGGTCAAACGAGTGATTAGTCAAAATACGCTTTTTGTCAAAGGCTCGTTTGGTCAAACATGGTTTTGCCAAAAGTGCGATTCGTCAAAATGTGCTTTTTGTCAAAGGCTCGTTTGGTCAAACATGGTTTTGCCAAAAGTGCGATTCGTCAAAATGTGCTTTTTGTCAAAGGCTCGTTTGGCCAAACATGAATTCGTCAAAAGTGCGATTCGTCAAAATGTGCTTTTTGTCAAAGGCTCGTTTGGCCAAACATGGTTTTGTCGGGTGCGTCCCATAAGATATAACTACAAAATATATAATTTCATATTAATAACGTTCACAAGATATAATGAACGTTTGCTACAACAACAAAATCAATATTTTTATTAGGAATAACGGTCAATTAATATAATACTCATTTTGTATAATAACTTATCATATAACACTCAAATACTCTAAATTTAGTTAATATAACATACATAACGTATATCGATCATAATATATACTATCTTTTAATATAATAATTATAAAATATAATAGCGTATGATATACTAAATAGGTTATAACTCCATTCCAACCTTTTTCCCCAAAGTGTAATGTTTTCACGGATATCAAACTAAATCAATAGGTAGGTTAGGTTCGTTAGGTAGCTTCAGATGCCCGAAGGGCAAACCGCCCGGAAATAGGAGCCCCGCCTCCGTCTAGTTAAGTTGAGGATTCAACATTTTGAGAATTTTAGAATAGCTAATTAGACAAGCTGCTACTTAAAAAATCGTGTAGACCAGTTGCTTTTAGGCGAGTTGATATGTACACGAGCTGCGATTTAGACAACCCGTTATTATAATAGACAATATTATAGTTTGGCAAAGCCTACCTTTGACCAAAAACAACTTTGATGAATCGCGTCTTTGGCAAAACCCACATTTGACCAAACGAGCCTTTGACAAAAACGTTTTGACGAAATGCGACTTTGGCATATAGCTTGTTTGACCAAACGAGCCTTTGACAAAAAGCGTATTTTGACTAATCGCTCGTTTGACCAGAGGCGGATAACCCGCCTCATGTCATGATATAGGTAGGTAGTTCAAGCAATTTTTAGTTTTGGCGGCGTTTGGTACACAACAACCACAAGTGTCGGTAACATTTAAAAGATAACTTGTTACATAAAAAAAACGCTATTATAATGAGTTTAATAATAATAAGTCCAATTAAAGATAAATATTAAATAAAAAATATTTTTAACCATAACATAAATGGCGCCAATAAAAACAACGGATGCCAAGCGTCTATTTCATCTGAAAGCGGCCTACCATCCGTTCACACTATGCCTACCAACATGTATCCTGCAAAACTCAATTTGAGTAATGGCATTTCTCCAATTTTGCACCATGGCGCCAAGTTAAATCTCAACATCCCTTGGTCTTGGACCCTGAGACTATGACGACCATAGCCTGCTCTATCTCTATGGCATGTCTGACATTGAGACACCGTCTGACATTGAGACCAGGACACTTTAGTTACAGAAGCGAATTCGTTCCCATGTATTGTGGAAAGTTGACGGGATTGCTCAAGCTCAACACAACACAGCTGGATCTAGGAGATACCTATCCTATGCTGATATCTTTTTGTACATAAGTATAGATAAGATATCAGTATCACACTCGTTCAAGTTTTGGAACATACAGAATTTCCTCAGCCAATGATAGCACATTAATGTATAGGGACTGTGCGCGTTGGAGGGACTGCCATCTTTTGGTCCAAATCGAAAACTGAAATTATTTCACGCCAATAGACAGTGCTGCCTCCAACATTTGACTCAAGATCTCTTGCGCGTTGTAGGTCCTGCCATCTAGTCGACTAATTTGGCAACTTTAGTCTGACATTTGCACTGGGTGGGTGTCCTGTGTTGCTCTCTTCAGTTTACGCACGTTCCCTCTAGGAGATGTCACGTCTATGGAGATATCCATAGATGTGTATCGGGTCCTTTTTTATAATTTTCCTGGCATTTCGAGCGTGTCGTAACGCTCGTGGCCGCAGGCACCCCCTCAGTCCCGTCTTTGTCAAAATAATGAGTGAAAATCGTGTGAGTACATGCAGTCGTGGCCAGATACAGTTTTTTTCTTCATACAACTGCATACAAATATAACTTTGGAAATTTGATGAAAAATACTTGATGTGGTTGACCAATTTTCTTATTTAATAAGTAATACAATGCACGGGTGTTTAATCAAGGTTTACTTTAGTACAAACAAAGTTTATAACTCCTCTACTCCTCAACACGTTTTATAACTCCATACTTTAATTAAGAACGTTCTTAATTAAGTATGGAGTTATAAAAAGTGTTAATTGGACCCATCTGTATTTTCTAAAGTACAAGTTTTACATCAACTTTGTCTGTACTAAAGTAAACCTTGTTTAAACACCCGTGCATTATATTATCAATAATAAAATTGGTCAACCGCATCAAGCATTTTTCATCAGTTTTACAAAGTCATATTTTTATGCAGTGGGGTGCCCGGCCTTAGAATTGTCCCCACCATATCGTCCCGTGGTTGCAGTAGGAGTCTGCTAAGGGAATATACCGGGAGATGGGCAGCAGCATCTTCCGAAAGCCTAAACAACAATAAAAATAAAAAACTGCGCGCGCCATCCCGCCTACCAAGCGTGGCGCGTATGGCAACCCTCCCCCCCCCCCCCTTTTTTTTTAAAGGGGAGGCCTATGTTCAGCAGTGGACGTCTTATGGCTAAGATGATGATGAAATTAGTCATTACCAAGAAGCGGAACAGCCAATTGATAAGCTAAAAAATTAAGAACAATTATTTTAAGGGGGTGATAACTTACCTACATCAAAACAATTAACTTTAAGTATAAATGAAAAAAGCTTTTGTATGTGATTTTTTTTTTTTAATTTTCCGTAATAAAATAAGAAAATTCAAATTCTGCCCAAAGATAATCAGCCTGTGTAATTGACTAACAAGGAGCTTAACACTTTCTGTCATGTGATGTTTATCATAGATTTCATAAATATTTATTTTCTTAGACCCAGAGGGGTCTAGAGTAGACTCTAGACGTCCTGTCAAAAGATGGTTGTAAGCATGACATAGACATTGTCTATCTAATATGAGTCTGAGCTGAGACCACATCAAATATAACATGAAAACAAAATTTATTTATAGCAGGGCTAAAAGTTGAAAAAATTGTGCGCATCATTTGACCATGGAAATTTTACGGACCTCCAATACTAAGAGATATATTAATATAATATTTCTTGACGAATATCAGTCGATCCATGGTCAAAAATTCACAACTTTTTTCTCGAAGTGCACAATTTTTTTTACTTTAGTACTGTCGCTGTCTCTGGAAAGAAAACCATACAATTAGGCAGGTGGTCATAGAGTGATAAGAGCCTCGCAATCTCAAAAATAGCTGTTTGGTAAAGAACATCATGTTTTTCATGCCAGCAAAAGTTGTGCATCGTAGGCAAAGTTGTAGCACGTGACGGTACTCTGGGAGCCGAGTACTATCACCCCTTAAAATATGTGATCGTATTAAATTTGTTAGCAGCTTATACATGACATAACTGAATGTGTAGACATTTAGACAAAGTAGAAGTAGATTTTTTTTGGTGGGCGATAGTGGCATTGAGTAAATTAGAGATCATCATTGTTATCGACAACGGACCGAATGAATTATTTAGGTACCTAGGTGACATTGTACCCGAATATTAATAGGTTTTATTACGACCAATGGGAGGACGGGATTACAAAAGTGAGACTTTTGCAGCAGATAGGTAGGAGTAGGACGGAAGATAAAATCTGTAACTAGAGCAGGTACGACTACGATACGATATGACAGTACTAGCGAGATGTTTTGCGAGGCTCAGTTAGATGAGGGTTTAGCGTGCTAACTGTGCAGTGTAAAACCACTGACTCATCAGTAGCCGGTCGGCCGGTTTAGTGTGCAAGCGAATCACGAAGCAAGTGAGTGCCGCATGCCGGCATGCGGCGCCGCGCCGCCGCCATTTTACTTTACCAGTACGGACCACGTGCTCATATGCATTTAATTAACTCCTTCACAATTATAGGTCATGTACACAGGTTATGCCCTAGCACATAACAAGTGCTTAAGTAACCGAACGGACAATAGCAATCTACCAGACAAAATTGCAATAGCGTACCTGCGGTTTCTCGCCATTCTGTAAGCCATTAGCCGGTTGTGAAACAGCACACGCTCGAAGTGGATGCACAACAACTATTCTAAGCATATATATCACTATTTCAAGTGTCCCAAGTACTCAGACAATATGTAATAAAGATTGTTTGCCTAAGTTTGCCTAACGAGGACAAGAATCACAGACAAGTGCAGTGCAGTTGGAAAGTACTTTAAATGTAATCGGCGTCAGTGATGGATTGGGTGAATTCGCAGGAAAACCTGTAGCGCGAGTGCGAATGTTGCCGTGTGACTGAGTGGTGCGGTGCGGGCAGAACGCGTTGTTCAGACCGGGCCGGCTTGTAAATGCTACGGCCGCCCGCTACCCGCCACCGCCACCCACCCGCACTCACTGATAAAAAAATAACAAACCATTCACTTCATTCCGCATTACCTACTTACTCGGTGCACTATCTACGCTTGGTCACAACCGATGCTAAACTTGTACAACAGAAAACTATATCGGAACCATCACTAAACTATATCTAAGTAGTGCTATATGCATGAATAAACAATAGAAGTAACATTTAGGTAATATCTAACTGGAATATTGTACTGAGAAATTACAGTCGGAGAATTACCAATACTCTGACTGAGAAGAATAATGAAAAGAAAAAACTTTGATCTTAGTGATTTCTAGTGATCCAATTGTTATGTCATAGCATACTGACCCATTTCAATAATACCATGATAATAAATTTTATGCCACACCTGGCCATAAAGTGGCTTTTTCCGCACGCTGCGCGTACGGGAAAAGACGCTTTCTGGCCAAATGTAGACATAAAACGATGCACACAACACGGGAGGTAATAAAGAAAGCCCTCGATCGCATATTTACGTCCCTCGCTTGCAGCTCGGGCCGCAAACTTCTGCGATCTCGGCCTTACTTTGCTTTACCACCCTAGTTGTGTAATGTACTATTTTAACACAGTTGCTCAAATCTAGTAGTAGTCTATAATGCGAGAAGTTGGATTTCTCGCACTAACGCGTTTTACTTTTCCAGCCAATCACAGCTCAGGATTCATGATCACCGCCCCGCATCGCACGGCGCGAGTGTTCGGATGAAGTAACCTCAAAGTGCAATATTGTCCATTTTTATATTTTTTTCGCAACTTTATTAAAAAACGTCGTTCGATACACGGACGGAATGTCATCATGTGTGTCTCAAAAAAGTGCTTTTCTTGTAGTGGTTTAGCGTGCGGAAAGTTTGATATCGCGCACTAGTGCTTTTTACTTTTCCAGCCAATCACAGCTAATGACAGTGACAGACAGCCAATCACAGCGCCGCACCGCACCGCGCGGAGCGTTCGGAGACATGTACTAAAGTAACCTCAAAGTGAATAATTGACAATTTTATAATTTTTTCGCAACTGTATTAAAAAACGTCGTTCGATACTCGTGCGTAAATGTCATTCTTCACTCGTCCCGAGTCTTGCCACGAGGGCAAGATATCTCGTTGCTCGTGGAGTAATGACATACTTTCCGCACTAATATCGAAATGTACTATTTCACCACTCCACCTCGGAAATGCGCTCTTTATCCCTTGAAAACGTCGGGGTAAACGCATTTTACCCTTATGTGGGGAAAGTAATTTGGTACAAGTCTTAACTTGGTTTTTCAGATTATCTAGCATTATAGACTTTAAAGAGATGATTTTGTATTATGTAATTTTGAAGGCATTCAGTCGTCTTTGTTTTCTTATTATATTTTTAACCGACTTCAAAAAAGGAGGAGGTTCTCAATTCGACTGAATTTTTTTTTTTATCATCATTATTTTTTTTTTGTATGTATGTTACTCCATATCTCCGTGAATCGTGAACCGATTTTCAAAATTTTTGTTTTAATCGAACAGGTATAACCCCTAGATGGTCCCATTGTCACCAAGTCAGGGTCTGATGATGGGATCCAGGAGAAATCGAGGTAACTCTTCAACTATTATAGGCACACCTATAGTGATTTCACTATTTTTTACAGCAACTCGGCCACTTCCTCTTGGAATAGCAGATCCTAAGTGAAGTCGGTTCTTTTTTTGTTTTAAATTATATAGCTTCTATTTTTCCTGTGTTGGTGAGGTGAATTTTTTTGTATTATACTTGGCAGCAAAGCTTGTTCAACCTCTCTTGCCTTGAGGCCCTCGTACGCTCAAGATTCTATTTTTAGAAGCAATCGCTACGCTCGTGGCTCATATTTGGTATCCTTCGCTAGCTCGGGTCTCAGAACTGAACAGACACGACGTTAAACATCAACTTTGCCCCCTTGTATAATAAATAACTAATATTTTAGAATGAAGCTGAAAGAACACATTTTCGGAATTTCTGCTAGAATTATTATACATTTTGGAATAAGTAGCTACCGTTAACTGCTACAACTTTGCCGGGAAATCTGGCGGTGCGTAGTATGGGGACCTCGCATTAATTCCTCAGTCGATGATTCTTTTGCTGGGATATAGTATAGATCATAACAAATACCAAACATAATTTTTCAAAAAAAAAAACATTTGCCAATTTTGGTATTTTCACCAAAATGTACAAAAAGCTTAATAATTTGTACTGGAATATTTCTCAGGCTATATTTTTTTCACCACACGATTTTTTTTGATCATTGCCAGATACTAGGAAAAGTTCCAAAAAAATGTCAATAAAAAGTATAAAAACGGTCATCTTTATTTAAAAATATCTGTTGACACTCGTCATTTCGCCTTCCGGTGTATACACCGGAAGGCGAAGAGTTGGTAGGCCCCCTACAAGGTGGACTGATGACCTGGTGAAGGTCGCTGGAGTCCGCTGGATGCGGGTGGCACAGGACCGGTCATTGTGGCGTTCAGTGGGGGAGGCCTATGTCCAGCAGTGGACGTCTTTCGGCTGAAATGATGATGATGATGATGACTCGTCATTTTGTTTGGAAAATTTCTCAGTCAAGTTTGTAACAGTGGTTGTTATGTTAATCATATTTTAACATAATATTTACGAATTTCCAAAAAAAAAAATATTAAAAGAAATAACTTATTGCAGTAAAAATAATACGGATATTTTTTTTTTGGAAAAACATTGATACACCATCTACTCATGACACTTAATCATACTGTAAAGGTATTTTTGTCTGAGGAATTAATGCGAGGTCAACCTCCTTATTGCCTGGTCTACTACGATACTCAACTTTGCTTAATGCTTTTTTCAAGCCAGACAAAGTTGATCATTGTAGGCAAAGTTGTAGCAGTTGACGGTATTCGCTTTATCGCCGTAGGTCGAACAGCTGACAGAAGATACATCTATTATAATTATAAACGTATGATTTATTTAATCGTATGGCATATATTATAAACAGAAACAAAAGCAACTATAAGTAAAGATTAAGACCAGTCAGCCACTTATAAACGTATGATATATGTATTACATAAAAGATTTTTCTACAACACAATACTTTGAGTGAGACGAACTCTGAGCACCATTAGCAAATAATGCTTAACATCAAAATTGTAAACAAAAAACACCTATGCTCAACACTTCTGGCCAAGGCTGTTTAGTTCAAAAAACAAATTAATTACTTGAAAAAATATTATATTACAAAACACTATTTGATTATTCACTTGTTATTCATTAAATAATGATTTGTCTTTCAATACGTTTATAAAGCGTTTAAGTTACTAATTGTATATTTGTCTAGTACATAATTATTTATAAAACGAACATATTTAGGAATGACCGGTTTGTGAAATGAATAGTTTGTGAATCGTTATTTGTTAAGTGATTAATTGCAAAATGTTGTTTACCGAATGATGAATTGATGATAAAATTGATAAACCATGAAGTGACAGGCGACAACGAAAACGTAAGATATGCTAGCCCGCCTGACCTGACTGTGTTACTCGAATCCAAATATTATGTGGGAGGTGGGAGACATACAACGTGGTATTTTTTATTATATATTTAGGTACGATTAGGAAAACAATCGTTTTGTTTTGTTGTTTTTTATTTTTTCATGTTATAATTGTTATATCGGTCACTGATGTGACTGGGTATTAGGGTATTATGATTAACTCAATCAAACAATAGAAAATTATAATATGTAATTTCGGGCATTAATACTCCGTGATTTATTGCATATATTTTCATTTGCAAGGTGCATAATGGAATGCGGTGTCTCAGAGTAGAAAAATAATTTTCACTTCTCTTGCTCTAAAAATTCGTCTTTAAGCCTTGCGTAGGCGACCTAAAATCGCTTTTTATGCACTTGGGCCTAAAGTAAAATCTTCGTCGAATACCAAGGCAGTTGGTCCAACAGCCGCAAGCAAACAACTTCCTAAACTTTATTAAAAAAATTCACTACGACCTTTGTCACGTACCTACTGAAAAAAAAAGTTAACAGGCGGGAACTGCATTTATTTTTCGTTGTAATTTTGTGTTACAACCTGAAATTGCTTTATTTTCTCACAATCGAAGCGATAAGTAGAGTGTGCAACGTGTCCATAAAACCCATTTTAAGCTCGACTTTATATCAATCCTCGCTCGCGAGCTCGCTCGGATAGATAAACGCCTCGCGTAAAATGGCTCGTTTTATGCACTTGTTGTACAATCTACTATTAATGCAGGTTTAGACAATCATAAAGATAAAATTAACGCTCGATTATCTCAGAACTGGAGCTAATTAGGACACTGTTGTCTTTAGGAAATGCATTTAATTTAAGCTCAGGAATGTACTCTTGTTATTAGAAATGCGCAAAACGCTTCACTACAGGGTGGATTTTCTTTCGGGGTCAGTGAGGGATCTCCCAAATTAGCATAAAAAAATAGCAAGTGAAAAATAAGTTTTCATTTTCATACAAAATGTATGGGAAAAGTTTATCTCGATTTGTAGCTTTTCTAGACGGAATATTTTTTTTGGGCCCATACAAGCTTTTGATTCTGGATAGGAATGGGATTGAATGGCATCAAAAAAGAAGTTTGTCAAAAATTACCTTTTTCTCGCATCTTCTGTACGTCTATTTCGTTAGTTAAGATGTTAAAATTTATTCGGTTAGAAATCCTAAGTTTTTCGTATAAATTAACACCGTTCCGTGAACTCCATATTGTGACGTCACAGCGACAAATATCCGAGGTCTATTTACCGGTCTCCGTCTCTCTACTGACTTTACACGATAAAGGTCTGTGTCAGAAGTTCAGAACCAGAACCAAAAATTATACTTGGGCCTACCATTTCTGCTTGTGACGATCCACGCTTCAGTTCATGACAATTCCGAGGTTATATTCAAGAGTATATATAAAATACATATCTAATAAGCAGAATTGATTAAAAAGCAAGAAACAAAGAGAAATTGGTCGGCTTGGCGGCACGGCGGCAGCGGCACGTGCGGGGCGGGCCACCTGCCGGCAGGTGCAGCGCCAGCCGCCGCACCGCGCACACAATCATCGCTACCCCAGCTTGCTCAACCCGACGCGAATCTAAAACTCCTGTACTGATCATTTATGCTGTAATTATCTGGCTTTTCCTTTACTCATGAATGCTTCTAATATCGTCTTATTGACTGCTAGTTTGAGCAAATTGATTCATTAAGAGGCCAGGAAATTAGCCTTAGACGAGTAAGGCGACGCAGAATAACGCCGTATGTATACCTATTACCTTTAAAAAAGACCGGCCAAGTGCGAGCCGGATTCGCGAACCGAGGGTTCCGGTTTTCGTAAATTTCGCAATTTTTCCTTTATCTGTGCTATAATAATTATAAGACGTTTGATTGCGTTGGCTTAGAACTTAAAAGTTTGATTTTTGCACAACTTGATATCTCCATGCGTTCCTGAGAAAAAGGGTCTTAACACTCTTGACAGACAGACAGACGGACAACAAAGTGATCCTAATATATGCCATAAGAAAATGTATACAGGGTGTCCCAGAAATCGACGTCAAGCCGTGAATGGATGATAGACCCAAGTTATAACAGTTATCAGAAAAATACAAAAAAAAATCTATCACATGTTCTTCAAAAATTATGGTCACTTTAAAAATTTACTAGAAGTTAAAAGACCAGGGCGTGAATATTCGCTACACATAACTAAAGCAGGTAATTATACGAGACAACATTCAAAAAATAAAATACAATGCATTTTTTTGCGGAATCCTTAAGAGCTGGCGAATTGTTTTACTTTCTTTCGAACTCCTGCCATTAACATTATTGAAGTTTTAGTGAACTGACGAGCGGCTGCGTTCCATATTCTTTTGAAGTCAGCATCACTGTCCGCTACTGCACCTTTCTTGAGCAGGCATCGCTTGATTTTCGCCCAATACCTTTCTATCGGGCGAAGTTCTGGGCAATTTGGCGGGTTCATGTTTTTCGCCACATACATAACTATAATAAAAAGGTTGTTTGAACATAATGAGCTGAAGCTAAATCAGGCCAAAATATAGGGGGACGATCATGTTTCCTATATAAGGGCAAAATTCGCTTCATAACACACTCCTGTCGGTAGACATCTCCGTTGATTGTGCCAGTAGTAAAAAAGCTCGTACTCTTCAGCCCGCATGAGCAAATAGCTTGCCATACCAGAATTTTAGGGGCGAATTTTTCAAAAGCGATGGACTTATGCTCTTCCGAAACATCCCGGCTAGCCACACACGTATAAAATTGAGGCCCCGGTAAAGTTCTCATGTCTTTTTTTACATATGTTTCGTCATCCATTAAAATGCATCGGTCGCGATTTTGATTGAAAAACTTGCTCAAAGTTTTAGCACAACATTTTGCTCTTTCGATCTGAGCAGGGGTCCTTTTCGGGATTTTTGTTTCCTCCTGGTCACAAGATTATTTCTCTTCTTAGCGTTACATTTCCAACCGACGTCTTTACCTTTTTGGCGATATCTCGAACAGAGGCTGATGGATTCTGGCGGAACGAGGTAGCTATCGCGGTGTCCAATTTAGGCTTCACGCAGCCTTTTTTTCGACCGCGACCTGGTAGATCATGTAGAGTATGAAATTGCCCAAATTAATTATCACTTTTCGCACACCATCCTTAGATATTTTATATCGTTTTGCTAATTGTCGCATCGAGACACCCTTTTCGGTGCAATAGGCGACAATAATTAATTTACGAATATTTTCATTTATCCTCGGCATTTTGATTCTATTTACTCAATGATATCTATTTTATACTTTTTTTAAACTTGATTATATGTTTTTTCGAACGTCACGTAGGGTAAAGGTACCGGTTTCCGGCCACTTATGCGAGTTGCCAACTTCAGCACTGATTTTTACCCTAATCCTGGACACCTGCACGTCTCAATTATTTACTGCAATTTCCTAAGATACTTAGTCTAATTTCACAAAACATAACGGTTATTGACGTACCTTTAACTCTTAATTTATAAAAAAATATTTATCGTAAAAATTACTAAAATACCGGTTGTCGGCCATCAGATCTAGTTTTCGGCGATTCTTGCACCGGTTCTCGGCCCCTTTATTCACCACAAATATGATGTTATCAATTAGCGAATATGGTTCATAGTTGTCTAAAAATGCGATTTACAGTATACTATTCATTTTCATTGGTCGCTATATTATGTATAAATTTTTATTCGTAATATTACCTATGGCCGGAAACAGGCTCAATTTAACTAGTTATCGGCCGTCTTGTTGTTAGTTGGCCGAAAATTAGTTTTATATTCACTAGTTCTCGGCCTACTAAAGCGCGGCCGAAAACAGGTTTTACGTGGACCAGTTTATCAGCCGCTAAAAAATCGGTTTTTCTATAGCTCGTATCCTTGAAAATATTAACTGTATTGGCGGCCGGAATCTGGTAGCAAATACAACACAATGTTGTAGATCACAAATATAATAGGTTTTATGTTGGTGACCTTAAGGTTTTTACAATAAACACAAAGAAAAAGACATAATTTTAAAGCGGTTTTCGGCCTCAAACTAGATTTTGTAGAAAATTGTTAACCTGTTCACCGGCCACTAAAAATATCAGAAACAAAGATAGTTTTACGATAGTCCTTGAATATTATAAATTAACATGTTTTTACACATACAAACTCAAGATATCACCAATTAACTAAGATTAACACTTTAAAACTTGGCTTCCAAAATTAATCTACTTGATACCGTTTTTGTTAAATTTGGCATATGTGTCAACACATACAATTTTTAAATTGGTCATTACTCAGTCAATTCGCAATTTTCGGGAATAAACAGTTGGAATTTGAAACATGAAGTTTGGCCAAATCAAATGAACTAAGATTATAACAGGATGGTCTAATTATATTGATATTATTTAATAAAATGTGCAAAGTGGCCGAAATGGGTAGTGGCCGGATAACCGGTATCTACCCTACTAGCATTGCAAAAAGTTTCTATATTCCTGTGAAGGCTTTAGTTCTAGGTAGCCACCTATTACCGATTTACCGTATGTAGTCAATTAAACGCCAGTCTGTATAGAGCACTTTTGTTTGTTATGTCAATGTCAATGAATAGGTGTATTGGAAACTGATCATCTGAAAACTCAATTAAAGTGCACTAACAGGCTGAGTGAGTATTGACCACATGTTTTTCTTAACGATTTCGTTTTTTTTTCATGTCGCTTTTCAAAGACAAAGCTTAAAAGCTTTAAAGCTTTTTAAAGACAGTTCCGTTGGATTATGTAATACTTTCTTGTCGAATCCGATGTCTGATGTGGTGGAAAAAATATTAAATATTGTTAAGTGCGGTCTGAAGGACAGAAATGTGTGATATAAATCTTATATTATTATTTTTTCAAACTCTGTTAATTAAGTATTCTCCTAACGGGGCGACATATTCGTTTATCGAAAAAGCTCCTTAATAAATGAAAAAAAAAAAAAAAAAAAACTTTTATCTTGATACTAGAAATGAGGATCTGCTGAGTCCTACGAAAATTTAGGGGTCCTACCCCTTTCCGGGGGGTATGGGGGGAGGGGACCTTAAAAACCGGCCAAGTGCGTGTCGGACCACTCATAATAGAGGGTTCCGTACCTTCGATTAAATAAGAACGAAGTAACGCCAAAAGGGCGTATCTTCATTTGGAAAATATTTTTAGAAATGGCTCAAAAGGTCAAAAACTCAAAAATGGCTATGCCGATAATATTCTAATTAATTTCATAGAAAGTCAGTGTTACGGCGCATCTTCTTGAATTTTTTCATATTTTTTTAAGTTATAGTTTAAAAGTTTGAAGGGGAGGTCACAATTTTTTTAACTTTCCAAGCCATTATTTCTGTAAATATTTACTATTTCAAAAATGTTTAAAGAAGCTTTAATGGTATTTTTAAAGACCTATCCGTTAATGTACAACAAGTCCATATTTGGAAAAAAAAATTTTTTACAACTTCATATTTCGCAAAATATTGAACCTATAAGAATGGGTATGGTCTCATTCGATTCAGCGCAAATAAATACATAGAAAATGACACTTCATTAGCCTAGTTTGTAAAATTTGCATCTTCAAAAAATTTTCCCTTGATTATAACCCCCCGGTGGAGGTAGGACAACAAAATTTTGATAGGACTCGGCAGATCCTCATTTGTAATACCAAGATAAAGTTAATAAACAAAGTATCATTGATGTACATATTTTGCCTCCAAAATAAGCTATTTTCCCGTACTAGTGGCCTTATAAAGGGTTGAGGTTTACACTTGACCTCTAGGAAACTATATAGAAATGGGAACGATGAGCAAAAAAAATAGAATGTAAAAATAAAAGTTTTAATTTTCATACAAAATTTATGAGAAAAGTTTTCCTCGATTTGTGACTTTTCTAGCCAGATTTTTTTTGTTCCTATATAAGCTTTTGATCCTGAATAGAAATAGGGTCGACTAGCATTAAAAAATAAAGTTTTTCAAATATCCTATAATAGCATATTTCTCGCATAATGTATGTTTTGAAAAAAATACCGTAAACGCAAATCTTCATTAATTTGAAATCGAGGGAAGGTCTTCTAAGACCATTTTGCACGGGTCTGGTAGCTGCCCTTACTGATCCAAAAAGAAAATCCATCCTGTATATGCGAAGACAATTATATACTATATTCATGTATGTTATTATTCTTGAACTACCTACACCTACGTTGTTTATTTCTACCGAATTATGTTTACTTCCTTGGCCGTTTGTGTATTAAATAAATTAAAAAAAACGTTAAAGAATTTGGAGTTCAATTGTTTCGAGCATTCGAAATTTAAAATCCGCGCTAGCGTCGTCACGCACACTACAGCAAAACTGTACCTACACATGCACGCACACAAACAAAGTTTATCGTCCGACAGCCATCGGGGCTCCGACATGTTATATCTCTATCGGAAGTGCGTCGCCGATATCGGATGTCGGAAGGCCCCAAGTAGAAAGGTAGCTGTTAGAGAGTACCTTGTGGCGCAAAGTCCGCCTTTTTTGCGTGAACGCATTATTGTAGTAATAGAGATTAGTTAAATGAATGAAAAAATACAAAAGTACGCATATTTACTTCAGTATAGACCCTTCCGACATCCGATATCGGGTAGGATAATGTGAAAACGCTCTAATGCTAGTACCCTTGCTACAAAAAAGGGAAGAGTATAACTTGTTGCTTCCACTGTTATTGGCCAGCCAGACTATATTTAGCATTAGAAAGAACCCGACAGAAGACAGCACGAGGTTTTTAAAGAAAATATTTGAAAGTAATTGAAAGGAAACCGGTTGCAAACAAAAACGATTAAACATACATTTGCGAAGATTTATCAATAATATAAATGCATTTTATTATTAACCCTTTGAACGCCAAGAGCCACTAAAGTGGTCGTGTGCTATCGTACCTACCACGACGCCAACGACTACTAAAATGGTCATGTCATGGCAGACGCTGTCAAAGCAATTTTACTGTTAACAGATAGGTACTCAGGGACCTCAGGGTTTAAATTCGTTTCGCACTAGGTGAGATGTTGGCGTGTATGCGAGAAAGAAAGCGTTCAAAGGGTTATGTTATGATTCCCGTGAATGAAGCACAAGGTTCGGTTTTGATCAGAGGGCCTACCGCGAAGTTCGAAAATCGACAAAACGATGGGCCATCATAGGGACGCAGCTATGCGTTAGAGGGAGCTAACGATATTGCAATCTCTTTCCGTCGTAGGGTAAACCACCCTAAATCCAGCCCCCTCCTAATACCGGCCGTGTCTCACAAATCGTGGCATAAATTATAAAAGGTCCAATAATGTTAGGCTATTAATGTACCAAAATAGACCTTATTTCATACGCGATAGACAATACCGGCACGGCGGCCGATCGGTGCACTTACGACACTTCAGTCGGCCGTTGAACGTGGAACGGTGCGTACATGTCATAATTCGCCAAAATTTTACCTCTATCCCGACTGCGCAGGACATTCTTGGGTAAGCGATTTGGCTGTATTATATTCTTTTGACGTGGTGTTTATTGGTTGTTTTCGATAGATATTGAAACAAAGAATCATTTGACATACTAAATTCATTAAAATGTTCATGCTAAATGGTGATTTTTAATGGGCCGGGTTTAGGCCTCGGTTTTTGGTACTAAATCTAATTATCGGCCGCCCCGGCCGGTATTAGAAATTCATATTTTTCCCACGATTCCTAAAACCGGCAGGGGCGGCTTCCTTTGATATTTGACAGCAATAATAATCAGCTGTGATGCACAGTGGGTCAAAGTGAATACTTGAGGACAAAATCATATTTTTCTTCTTTCGTTGCTGTTTTTTGGGTTACAATACAATATGTAATGAATTTGATTTAGATACATTATATTGATTTGTACCTATGCTTTAGCTGTAAAATAAAATAATAAAAACAAGATCTTTGTTTAATAGTAATACTATTTGGTAACGTTAAAAAACAATATTAAAAATAGATAATTGTGGTTAATATAAGTTTTCAACTTTTTTTTTTGTTTTCACTTAACGTAACGCTGCGCTTGCCGATCCGTCCCTTACCTTGAATTAGGTACCTACTAAGAACAAACAATTGTATATTTATTAAAGACAAGATGCCGCTCGCGGCTTCGCCCGCGTTGTATCCTGTTTCAATCCATATCATTGTCTATCTGTATGCCAAGTTTCATCGACATCCGTTCAGCCGTTATCGCGTGATTGAGGATCAAACATCCAAACATTGCTTCTAAATTTCGATAGATGGCGCTGCCTATCAATTACATTACATCACGCTATCAAGATTTTTCTTGTAATCATGACCCCGCCGCCATACATTGTTAGGTTATGTTCTGAAATTTTACGATTTATAATAGGTATTAGTTAGATTTGAAAATGGCTCAATAAAATTCAAAAGTCAAATCTGTGTGATTTTTAAAAGGTCTACTGTAAACAACTGTCATCATGGCGGGTGAATTTTTCAAGACTGATTTATATACAGCGTAAAAATAAACAATTGTATTTACAGCGCACATTTTTTAATTTGAATCTCCAATTTTGTCCACTGATTGGAACCAGTGTGTCACCATCCTGTTTGCATATGCCGATATAAGGCAAAAATCTGGCCGGATTTAGGCACACGTGGGCCGATGTTAGGGAAAAGCGGTGTGGCTTGATAAAATAAATCATAATAATTATGTGACGAAGTTATTTTTTAATATTATGTAACAAAAAGAAAGCCAATTAAATATCACACTAGGAAAAAAAATTACATTACACGAAATTTAACTGGTTTACATATTATGTGTAGTTGAAGTCAGAAAAACGTTGACGGGGCCGATATTAGGGTGGTTTACCCTATAGCTGCGTCCCAATAATGGCCCATCATGTAGAGCCAGCCGTAAACGTACCTTATGTCACTGTCACTACTGTCAGTTTTTCGTAGTTTGCCGGTGGCAAACGTGAATATACCTACTGATAATAGGTACCTACCTACGAAATTGTGATTTAATTGTTGGTTTGGATTGATATTAATAATTTAGGCATTAAGCTTGTTTTATTTTATTAACAAAAGTGATCTCCTGATCATGTTAAAAATTGTTCACTGGTTTGAAAGCAGTGTGTTTAATTAAATTGAACATTCAAACCTACCTACAACCTACAGGTTGGCAACTACCTACCTACTGCTTTTTTTCTATGTTTATTGTTACTCTAGTTTACCGCCTAGTTATATTTGCCGTCCACTCTAACACAAGGTATGTGAACCCCAATTTTGCAAAGATCGAAAGTATGATTTATTATCGCCTAACATTTACCTAAACTAGACTAGGTATATAAGCTGTAGAATGGTCTATAGTCTATACTATAATACATTTAAGTACCTTCTTCAAGATATATTCTTTTTGCATCACAAAGATGGCAAAATCGATAAGTGGACGAAAATTAGCAACCTATAGTAAAATAATCGCAATTCCTTTACTAACCTCAAATCTTGGGATTCATCTTGTTCAAATATTTGATCATGGTCTTCTTGTGATAGGTTAAGCTCGCTGAACTGCTGCTCCACGGAATTCGACATTTCACTTATATCAAGTCACAATTACTTTGATAAAATACTGCTGAATGATGTTGGAATTACTATTACAAAATCACTACGTCAAAATTAACACGTATTCCATAAAATCCTTGGTTAGTGTGCGATCCGGAGCAAAGTGAGAATGTTGCTCGTCCCAACCGCCGGCAAGACGCCTTAGTCCGCGAATCCAGAGCGCGATAATGCTGAGCGTAGCGTCGCGAGGACACTTCCGGTGGTATGCCGGCCGGTGTGTACATACACGTGGTTGCTTGGTATTCAACGTATCTGTTTATTTTTGTATTACATAATACGTATGGTCCGAAGTAAGCGAGGTACGGCGCGGAATGCGACCGGTGACGGCGGAATGATCGGCGGACAGCGGCGTCGCTTTGCCGAGCGAGCGGCGGGCTCGCTCGGTAAACGATTCGGAGGAGAAGGGATGAACGCGAGTAACACGTGTGCGCCGCCGTGTGTAAGGTACGGTGTGCCGGCTATCAAGATCACTTCTCAACTGAGCTGCCTAGCTAGCTGATGTGGTACTTTGCGTGTGTGACTAAACGGACGACGCGAACGCCGTCGAGTCGATTCTCTGTGCATCCATTTCGTGCGGATTTTGTTTGAGAATGCGCGCGCTGGGCGTGGTTCTGCTCGGGGCCCGAGGGGAGACCGAGCGCTGTACAAGTACTAGTGAGGCGAATGTATCGATTAACATGTATCGAGATAGTATCTAACATTTCTAACATAAATAAATATGAACCTTAAACAAATTTAAGATCCATTTAAAATTAGCTGAAACATAAATAAGAATTTAGGAGTTTAAAACATTAGGCTGGCTCTACATGATGGGCCATCAATGCTATCATAGGGACGCAGCTATACGACGGAACGAGATCGCAATATCGTTAGTTCTCTCTAAGGCTGGCTCTACATGATGGGCCATCATAGGGACGCAGCTATACAACGGAACGAGATGGCTATATCGTTAGCTCCCTCTAACGCATACCTGCGTCCCTATGATGGCCCATCATGTAGAGGAGCCATAACGCATAGCTGCGAGCTGCGCCCCTATGATGGCCTATCATGTAGAGGAGCCAAGCCATTCAATAGGAACAAACAGGCAATTTATCCTCTTAACCTTTTCAACGCCAAGAGCCATTAAAGTGGTCGAGTACTGTCGTGCCTACCACGCCAACAACCACTAAAAAGGCTATGGCAGACGCTGTCAAATCAATTTTACTGTTGACAGATAAGGTTTAAATTAGTATCTCACTAGTTGAAATGTTGGCGTGTATGCCACATTTTGATGCGAGAGAGAAAGCGTTGAAAAGGTTAAACCCAGAGACTAAAGTAGAAGCCATAATTCAGCGGCGTGATTTGAGTTTGACAGCATTTCTTACATTTGACAACCGCTTTGTATCCTAGGAGCTGTCAAATCACTCCACTGAATTATGAATTAAGTATCCTTATAGGCCAAGAAAATAAGATCAATAAAAAGCGTTTTGAGACTTTTGAGGAATTAATTCCCAGCAGGCTGGAAATCGTTTTAATACCTGCATGTGGTCCTAAAGGCATGTCATCCGAGTTTGTACAGTTCCAGGAGGTGTGCATAACTTTTGGCAGCCAAATAACTGCTAAATGTTTGCTCCTTTTTCAGTTGTTTGCTTGTAGCTCAAACACGACACGATAGGTCTGTCGGAAAAAGTTACTCCATTCAGTGTTAAGGAGGGTTAAATTCGGATCCATTTGTTTTGGGGTAGAGAGACCAAATCGAAAATCGGCTTTATGAGGAATTTTAATACGTGACGGATTTTGTCCAAGGTCTCATTGGGCTTAGGTGAATATAGGGCGAGGGCTGCTGGAATTGCCGACATGCTGAAATGAGGTTCTCGGGATCAACATAGGTGCAAAAATTTCCCAAAAACAATGCACGCCAACTGGCTGGGACGGATGACCAACTGACGGTATTAAAACAGTTTCCAGCCTAACTAATTAAGGTTAGGCTTACTTGCGCTTTCTATGCAGACCTCCCAGGGACAACTGGTCAACCTATATGAAGACCAAATAGTTCGCAATTTTTTATAGCAGGAACCCCTTAACAGGGATTTTGAACGGTTCTTGTATTGCCAGTGCCACAACGAAATTCAGAACTATACAGAAAAATGTATTTTTATCTACAATTTTTTTTTCCTTTAACTACCTATTTACTTTTATTTATTATCTTTCTTAGATTAGGCCTTTTTACAATATGCATAATTATTTTATTAATAAGATGTGAAAAATGGCAATGGTATAATATCAGACAAGATCGAGTATTTGAATGGGGTAATTTTAAAAACTATCAATTTGTTAAGCACATCATCCAACGTCCATCGCACAACATTCAAAAATATTGGCCTTAAATACTTGAATAAGAAACAGCTTTAGACAAAAAAATCATAAGTCATTCAAGCATAAAATGTAAGGTAAGAAGACTCCATTGCTCTTTTTGCTCAATATGGCTTACCATGCGGTTACCCTATAGTTGGGTATCGAAATAAATTGCGAATAAGGGCAAAATATGAAGATGGTAACTATCCGATACAGAAGAACAATAAATTAAACAGAAATCTGTGACTAATGATACCTACTGTAGTTTGCCTATTACTTCCCAAAAAACCAGGCACAAGCTATCATCTATGGTACCTACAAGCTAGCAAAATATAAACCTTAGTTGAAAGACTTGAAAGCATTAGAATATTGATAAATAGTAACGCCATTATCATAACACTATTATGGCCCTGGCCATGACTTCTTGCTACACTTTTGGTAATGTCTGGCGTTAAAAGGGTTAAGAGAGAGTAATTTTGATGTACAGATTATGACCAAAGAAGACGGCTAAAGTTGCGAAAATTCAAAACGATCTTTTCATGACCTTATTTTTATTTCTAAGGCAACAAGAGCGTGTCAAGATGTAGCGGTCTTACTATCGATACTCCTTAACAATGACAAGTACCAAAGTGACAAGGAACACTTAATTTAATAGACTAGTTTAGTTTTTACGAAAGATAAATTTACCTACAATTTCATATTAAAAGATGCCTATTTTTTCCAATAACATTTACTTATTATGTATAAAAAAATACAAGTCGAAAAAAGTTTTTGGCGGAATTGACCTAAATTTGTTTAAGGTTTTTTCCTTCTTATTGCCTCAAGAATACGTGGTTATGTTTTCCCTTTTCCTCGCGGGCACCCTGTATACTAGCTGAGCCGGCGAGTTCGTTACTTCGTACCGCCAACTTACACCTAAATTAGGTAGGTACCTACGCCAGTTCTACCGTTTCTTACCTCACTCTCCCCGCACACTGACTCGTGCGACATGCGACAGTCCTATCGTCTCCCACTCTCTTTCGCTCTTCTCTCATGGCGCCTCTACATGATTGGCCATCATAGGGACGCAGATATGCGTTAGAGAGAGCTAACGATATTGCCATCTCGTTCCGTCGAACAGCTGCGTCCCTATGATGGCCTATCATGTAGAGGCGCCATGAGAGAAGAGCGAAAGAGTGGGAGACGATATGACTGTCGCATGTCGCACGAGTCAGTGTGCGGGGAGAGTGAGGTAAGAAACGGTAGAACTGGCGTACTCAAACAAGATAAGTTCAGAATGAAGTGAAGAGATTGATAAAATAAGAATACCTATAAATATAAAGAAATGCCGGGTAAGTAAATCACTTCAGACAATTCAATTACAAATATATCAGTTTTCATAGCTCTTGAGTGCATAGTGAGATTAGTAATAGTAATAGCTTTCTGCATATATGGACGGAAGGGTATGTTTAAAGCTAAATTTAATTGTTATTAAAGCAAGCAGACCCGCGAAATTTTCATACCTACCTAGATGGTTTAAGATAATTGAGCCGCCTAGCGTAGTCGATAGGTGTCGCTTACTGGGTAGGGTAGGTGCCAACTATAACGACATGCTGCGTGTTAAAGTTAGGTGTAGTGTAAATATTATGATTTTTCAATTTTATAACACATATCTTATCGACATTAGTCAACCGTGTTCTAATCACTAAAAGCAATAGCAGTTCGTGAAGTATATTTGTTACTGGGTCCGTGCCACGGCGCCCCGCGCCCATGCGTTTTGTACAGCGTTCGCCCGGGGCCCGCGGAGGGCGGTCGCCCGACACCGCCTACTTCGTCTGGTACAGGCGTCATCCGCCTCGTGTCCCGCTTCACCTTAAAATTAAGTAGTCGAGACGTCGATCCGAGAGAAAACGCCCTTGCTTACTTCGGTAGACCACCCTCGCTCCATTATGTCCCTAAACAAAACCTAGGTAGGATAGGTTGGTGCTTTTTTATTTACATGTTAGGTACGTGGTTAGCTAGCGAATAGCAAATGATTACGAACGGAAGATAACTTCTCGGCAATAAATAAAGGAGTGATTTAACGATGGTAGTTGGTCGAGCGGCATACGGCGTGCAGTGCGGTGCGGTGCGACAGCGGGCACCGGGCACCGGGTACTCCGGTCCGGGTAGACGTGTGCACGGGCGCGGGCGCGGGCGATCATGAACCACTACCGCGACCGCGCACATGCACGTGCGGCGAGAGCACACTCATTAATCGCGGACCGATATACCCCGCCGCTCATTTATACGAATAACAAAGCCAGATGATATAGGTACTATACGTAGGTGTATAACTATACCTAATTGTGTAGTGAGTGAGTAGGTCTCACTCAATCCTTTTTCTAAGCTATCCGATAAGGAGATTTTTGCTAGGAGTAGGTATTTAGGTTTTTTTAGAGTTAGGTAAGTACGTAACGTCCGTAGGTACAGCCGGTGTGCCCCCTAAGAGCGGTTCAGCTCGAATTTCAGCCGGCATGGAGAAAAACTAGCCGGAGGGCAGATAAGTCCATCTCACAGCTGAATTTTGTCTTTAAATTAGAGTTTAAAGTTGACATAGAAACCATGATTGTTCTCGATTGCGAAGCAATGTTGGTATAGGTATAAATGCGTTTGTTACCATTATTTTACTTTTTATGAAGATATTTAAGATTAACCCTTACTAGGTGCAAAAGTGTGTATGTACAGTCAGCGTCAAATATACCTATTGTTACAGCTAGAGTAGCCAAATAGTTCGTCACACCATACAAAATACATGGTGTGACGAACTATTTGATCACTTTGGCTGTTACAATATATTTAACGCTGACTGTACTGTACCTACATATTTTTGGTGTTGACTGTACCTTCTTAATACATAATAGGTAGGTATAATGCAATGGTGAACAGACAAGCTTTGCGGACGCGCCCGACAATAGGAACGATTTTGCATCACAATAGCGTCGACAAACTATCTCGCATTCGCGTGATAAGCCAATCCTTCGTTTAAATGTGATGCTGTATAAAAAGATCCAGGTTTAGTTCAAGGTGACCAAGTTTTTAGTTTTATCCCCTCGTTTCATCCTGCGTACAGTGCCCAAAGGATGTTTCTAGACAGGGCACATTTGATCCGAATTCAGTTCTTAATTCATCTAAATAAGTCTTGGAAGAACACTAAGGTACCTATGGAAGCGAAATCATCGCTCAAAATCTGCACCAAAACCGTGGTGCCAAAGGGGTAAGGGGACTAAGGGGTGGAGCTAATCATCGTGGTGCCCTAACAAACATTTTGAAATTGTCATTGTGGTATTTGTGGTGAACATATAAATTTTGTCTAGCGACGAAATTGATAATATTATATTTTCAATTTTTTTTTCATTTTATTGATTCAATATAACAATATGCATTGTGTTTGAATATTAACAATAACTAAGCCTAATATTTACCATGCTTACAAAATAAAATAGATATAACAATGAAATAAGGTCAATAATAAATAATTAAATAATGTCACTTATATGATATATCTAACTTAACCTAATAGGTACTAAAACCTTGTTTCGTCATCCAATAAATATTCATCTACGGAATAAAATCGCTTTCTCAGAAGAAAGGATTTTAGTTTATTTTTGAACAAGTTGACATTTGTGAGTAGGGTTGCCATACGTCAGGATTTGTCCGGACATGTCAGGATTTTTGACCCTTTGTCCGGATTGCGGCCGGACTTGGCAAGTGTCAGGATTTTTAGAAATTACCTCATTATACGCTTATTACAAAATTTAAGTACATACAAAATGTAAAGTATTAAATTCTCTACAAATCAATGAATTTGACAATATTTTGTTATTAAAATCGTATAAATTCTTTATTAAATATGCTCGTATTATAACTTCAAACAGTATAATATTTAGTTTAGCAGCATACGAAAGCATTTTTTGGAAGGCTTAAAGCCGAAAGTTAAATAAGTCGCTCTACAACTTAATGACAACTGTTGAATGTCTTCAACAAACTCATTAATTAACTGCTCTTATGACAAATATAAAAAAAAATGGGTAAATTAAAAACTATAACGTTTCTAAATGTTAAAAAAAATGTGGAAAAGAACGCGAATTCTTTATGACCAATAAACTCATGAGTCATTTATAATTATGACCTCAAGCTTTAAGAGGGTATTGGTACTGCGAATATGTGTCATGAGAGGGCACAGCTCAGCTAATGTGAGTGAACTCGATCAAATATGGAGCAGAGCCTGACTGGGGTTCCTCCACCTTACAGAAAACTACAGCCAAATAGCACTAGACATTACTCATTGTGTTGTGTTCTCTGGCGACCTTACAGAGCTCTGAAAGGATGCGGTGTGTTGACGACAGGGACTATATTTTCTCTTTAGCCGTCAACACAGTGAATGCTCTTTTCTAAGGAGTCGGGTCGGCAACGCACATGAGGCGCCTGGAGCTGAAAGTGTTCATATGTTACGGTAGCTGCTTACCATCAAGCAGGCTATTTGCCACCGGCGTAGTGTTTAAAAAAGTACCTACGCTAAATCGCTGTTATTAGAAATGTCAGGACTTTTGGGGTGATGTCCGGATTTTTATCAGGACATTCCATTTTTTCATATGGCAACCCTATTTGTGAGCGACTTTAAGAGTCCGGTAACGATTTGAAAACGAAAATCGCTAATAATGACATTATGCACATGAATTGCTTTTGGTAAGATAGCTTGAATCTTGTTATTGCAAGAAAGTGCTTTAGGTCGATATACAGGGTGTAATCTAAAACGTGATACAAGATAATCAAACCTGAATCTATTCATGATATTGAACAACTTTTACTATGGGCTCAACTTTGTAAATTTACAAAAAAAATTAAACTTCTCATACATTTTCGTCTACCTATCCTTGACTTTTTCTATGGAGCAGCTCAATTTTTTTATTTTTTTACAAAGTTGCTCCCATAGTAAAAGTTGTATCACGTTTTAGATTACACCTGTATATATATTAATATTTAATACAACTACAACTTTGTTGCCTTTGGCGTCGAGACTCGGTCTGTGGGGTCCAGCAGCCCAAAAGCTTTACCGCCCGCCAGGTTGCTAAAGGGCTGGTCGAAGTCACGGGGGACAAATGAGCTGGCAGCTTCCCCGCTCAACGCATACGTATTGCAGTTCAGCGAGGAAATGCTGCCAGCGTCCTCGGCACGATGCCACAGGGGCCCATTCTAAAATGGGCCCCTGTATCTTTAAATATAGATTTTTAGTTTCTAATAAAATGTTTTTAAGTAAATTAATTTTAGGTAGTATTTACATAGTTTATTTAAGTTTTTTTTATATTTAATACCTTAAAACTCAATTCTTACAGAGCTTGTTTAGTGAGGGCGTTGATTCATGCAATTTTGTCGTATGATTTTTAATTATTGTTTTTTATGGACCCTAATATGTTTTGTATTATCTGAACAAAGCATGAAATGAAGTTTATTCTTTTATTTTTATATTTGTAAAATACTTTAATATCTTCCCAAAAATATCACCTAAACTTCGGCAATTTTATAACCCTTAAAATATATATATGAAAATGAAAAAAACTGCTTCATTTATTCCTCAGGCGACTCATTTTTCAATGTATTTACATATTTTACGTACTTGTATAACTTAATTTTAATCAATAAAAACCTTACTCTTTTCACCTCTCCAAGCAAAAATCGCGAAACAGGTGTTAGATTTGGCTGAATTATTTATAAATGAGGCATAAAATTAAAAAATCTTTGTATTTATTCCATTCAAAAAGAAACGATCTTTCATAACAGGTATGTATGCAAAATTATAGAGGTCATGTTAGTTACAGCATCAAAAAGTTGAGCGAAATCGAAAAATAAGTTTACCGGTCTCTTAATTGTATTCGCAATTTGTTAAATAATACTATTGCTTTGCTTGATAACCTTCGGAATGCTTCACAACCTGAAGATTGGAATTAATGGTCAGTGGCAAGTCTTTTCTTCTTGACGCTAGACGACTTTCTCTTTGCCCTGAGGTTTCAATCTCATTCAAGGACTTAACCAAGTCGTAGAGCAATACAAAACAAAAATAAATCCTCCCGCGAACTACCCGGCTGTGGAATGAACTCCTTGCCGAGGTTTTCCCAGAGGGCTACAGTATTCAGGTTCATCAAAAACCGGCCAAGAGCATGTCGGGCCATGCTCAGTGTAGGGTTCCGTAAACTGAGACCATTAATTCAAAAGGTCGTTTCTTACAGGAAATTTGGCGGCGCTTACGTCATTTTTACTTACGTCCTTTCACTATGGGTTTTTGAATGATAACTCAAAAACGGCTCAACCGATTTATTTAAATATAGTTTTCATTGAAGGTACTCATTAGGCCTCAGTTTCATGATTTTTTTCAAAATTTTAGGACCCACGATTCAAAAGTTAGATGGAGGGGGGACGCCCTGTTTTAAACTTTCGGAGCTATTATTTCCGAAAGTATTAGATTTATCCAAAAACTGTTTTAGAAGACCCTATTCTTTTTAAAAGACCTATCCAACGATACCCCACACTACTTGGTTGGAACGAAAAAAAATTTCGCCCCCCACTTCACGTGTACGGGAGGTACCCTAACAAAATATATTTTTCGCGTTTTTATTCTACCGTTTTGTCGGCTTGGCATATTCAAACCAAATTTCAGCTTTCTAGTGCTAACGGTCACTGAGCTAGACCGCGGACGGACGGACGGACGGACGGACATGGCGAAACTAGGTATAAGGGGGGTTCCGTTTTTGCCATTTTGGCTACGGAACCCTAAAAAAGGAGTTTATAGGTTCAAAAAAGGAGGGTGGGCAACGTGCATGTGAATCCTCTGGGGTTGCAGGTGTCCATAGGCTACGGTAACTGCTTACCATCAGGCGGGCCGTATGCTTGTTTGCCGCCGTCGTGGTATAAAAAAAAGTATATATATAATGACGTGGACGGCTCTCCTTCAAACATTTGTTTTGTCTTAAATTGTTTCTTATAGAGACTTCTCCTTAGCCCTTAGGGGGCCCACTGACTATCAGTCCGCCTGACGATATCGGCCTGTCAGTTTGAACAAAAATTTTACAGCCCCGAACAACTGACAGGCCAATATCGTCTGGCCGACTGATAGTGGGTGGACCCCATAACGTAAAAATTTAAATCATGGGGGGAGGACAAACGTCTGTATTGTAGGTATGTGTTGTTAAGTTTTCTGTGTCTTAAACATACCGCACGCCTAGAATTTATTCTGAAGAGAAGTCGTGGTATAAATTACCGATATAGATCTGTACTACTAGAATGCCCATGCCAAATTTCGTGGTTCTAAAGCGTTTTAAAATGAGAGCTAAACTAAGTTTGTATGGAAACGCGAGCGTCCTGGCGACTCTTAAGGCTGGCTCTACAATCTCTACATGATGGGCCATCATAGGGACGCAGCTATACGACGGAACGAGATCGCAATATCGTTAGTTCCCTGACTAAGGCTGGCTCTACATGATGGGCAATCATAGGGACGCAGCTATACGACGGAACGAGATCGCAATATCGTTAGCTCCCTCTAACGCACAGCTGCGTCCCTATGATAGCCGATCATGTAGAGGCGCCATAAAATCGACTCAATGCTCTACTTGCTTGGCATCTGTTTTGGAACCATTAAGTACCTATAAGTCATGAAATAAAGCATTATAGTGGCACGTGTATTATTGGATACCTAGATACCTAGTGAAGTAGTGACGCACGATGATAGCGGCCGTGACCGCTGCCGAGGCCACGCTGGATTTCGACTCCTGGTCACTGACACGTTGCGTAACCGCGCTTGTACCTACTCGTAGTTGTGTTATGTTATGTGCCTGTGGTACACCAATGTCGTGCTCGTGCCTAACCAGACAAATACAGTGCCTATTCAAAATAACTTACACATCTGCGGTTTCTACTATTGTTTTTCATTTGAAGACAATCATGATGAAAATACGTTTGACCGAGTGTTAGTGTCGTTAAGTGACTGCTCGTGGGTTCTCGTCATCTTTAGGACCACTAAATGATTATCTCAGGGGTTTTCAAAACTATGTGCCGCGGCGCCCTGGTGCGCCGTTGAAACTTTGAAAGTACCTACCTTGACGCTTACCATGAGTTATGACATTGACGTTTTCGAGAACGAGTATCGAGTGTTCTATCTGTGCATCTTGCTTGTAACATATTAGTGGAAACGAGATGCACAGATAGAAAAAAGTGTCAATGTCAAACTCATGGTAGCCGTACTATAACTGAGCGGGGCCGTGAGGCAATCATCCTCACCATACTATACCTACCTAGGTATAACGCGCCGCCATAAATTTTTAGGGTTCCGTAGCCAAAATGGCAAAAACGGAACCCTTATAGTTTCGCCATGTCCGTCCGTCCGTCCGTGATCTAGCTCAGTGACCGTTAGCACTAGAAAGCTGAAATTTGGTTTGAATATGTGCATTAACCAAGCCGACAAAACGGTAGAATAAAAACGCGAAAAATATATTTTGTTAGGGTACCTCCCGTACACGTGAAGTGGGGGGCGAACTTTTTTTTCGTTCCAACCAAGTTGTGTGGGGTATTGTTGGATAGGTCTTTTAAAAAGAATTTGGGTCTTCTAACACAGTTTTTGGATAAAACTAATACTTACGGAAATAATAGCTCCGAAAGTTTAAAACAGGGCGTCCCCCCCCCCCCCCGTCTAACTTTTGAATCGTGGGTCCTTAAATTTTGAAAAAATTCATGAAACTGAGGCCTAATGAGTACCTTCAATGAAAACTATATTTAAATAAATCGGTTGAGCCGTTTTTGAGTTATCATTCAAAAACCCATAGTGAAAGGACGTAAGTAAAAATGACGTAAGCGCCGCCAAATTTCCCGTAAGAAACAACCTTTTGAATTAATTGTCTCAGTTTACGGAACCCTACACTGAGCATGGCCTGACATGCTCTTGGCCGGTTTTATATTTTCAGGTGTGCCTGCGCCGCGGACTGAAAAAGATTGAGAACTCCTGGCTTCCCTAATATTATGTATGTATGGCTGCCATCCCCGTCCAGGTTTCCCCGGATTTTTCCTAGTTTGGAGGCCGTCCGGGATGCGTCCGGGGGGGTTTTCATTAAGTGTCCGGGGAAAAACCGGACACTTTTTAGGTGAGGAAACAATCCATTGAATTGAATTATTTAGTGCCATTATTGATTTGGACACGTCCGGGGCAAAAATGCGATTTACGCCCAATGTCCGGGTTTTTTAAATTATTGTCCGGGTTCGGCTAATTTAGAGATGGCAGCCCTATATGTATGTAATACGTTTTAGGTACACCCTCGTTAAACGCCGTAGGTAGGCACCTATGTCGAAGGAGCCATAAAAATCAAAATGTACCGTTATTTATTAGGCGTTTGGAAAGTAGATATTTTATACAGCGACTAAAGTAAAATATAGAACGTAGACATTCCATTAGATTAAGATGTGATGTGAGTCAGTATTCACATTTTTAGGGTTCCGTACCCAAAGGGTAGAAACGGGACCCTATTACTAAGACTCCGTTGTCCGTCCGTCAACTGTAAGTACGTATTTCATGAACTAGTAGTTAGATAGTTGAAATGTTTACAGATGATGTCAAGTATTTACTGTTGCCGCTATAACAGCAAATAATAAAAAACAGAATATAATAATTATTGAAGGGGGTACCCATAGCACAGACATGATTTTTTGACGTTATTACAGATAATGGCATGGAACCCGTCGTGCGCGAGTTCGACTCGCACTTGGCCAGATTTTTATTTTTTACAAGGTGTAAAGAAATTTTATCTTGATCACTGAGGTGACTGAGCAGAGGTAGAAAAGATATGATATGGAAGGAATAAAATCTTACAATTCAACAGGTAAACTAAAAAGCAAAGTAGAAGGGCAACGCGTCAAACCGTAAACAGGTAAATATACCTACTCGTATATCATTCTACCTTCGGTACTTAATTTATCATCACACAGCAGTTTTAAGTACACAGTTCGTACTAGTACCTAGTTGTAGGTTGAGTACCAACTATGTACAATATGTACTAACAACTTATTACTATATTGCCTACCATATGTGTGGCCCAGATCATTTATCATTTATCACTAATTAATATAGGTAATATTCACTCAGAGGCTCAGAGTCACCGTAAGTTTAAGGACTGCCGGTGTCAACAACATACGAGTAGAATGATAGGTTCAGTACAGTCGACGTCAAAAATATGTTAACACTTTTTCACCTTACGCCTTTGTAATATGGTGCAAAAGTGGAAACATATCATGGACGTCGACTGTACATGAAATACAACATAAGAAATTAGGTTGCACTTACGCAAAATTAAGCTCGCCTTTAAATTAATTAGGTACCGAAGCGTAACAATTTTGAAGATATTCGGGATTTTTGATGAATTTGCGTTTTGGGGTCAATAAAGGGTTAAGTAATTTAGTTTAGATAAGTATGGCAAATTCGTTGTAGAATCTTTTTGGCTTAAACAGCTTGTATAAAAAATACAGCTAATTTTAGGTAGGAACCTGTTTTTACCTTTTGAATGCCTTTACCTGTCATACTCTTACACCTAACAGTAATTTATTTTGCCAGATTTTAATGCAGATGCAGCTAGAGTCATATAAAATGATTTTAAATCTGCGAAAGTTCATTGCGAAAGGTCATCAGCATCACCATCACAATATTTATTATGACATTACAAGTTACGTTTTCCGACTCATTCCATAAAAATAGTTTCAAAAATTCAAGTTGCTTTTACTTCTTAATAACAATAGTTACAAAATATAATGTACATAGGTACATCAGTAACTACTTAGTCGCAATCCCAGACAGAATAAACTCCCAGCTATTCCAGTTAAGTTCTAACATTAATTCTAACGGCGGCAGCTGTGCGCCTGCGCCGTCCGGTTAACAGACAGCCCCTCTAATACCCAAAATAAAATACACACAAGAACATTATTTGAAGGTCCCATTGTGCCGATACACCAGCTGCTAGGGCCTTGGGATTCGAGCTCGCGCTGAGGTCCAAAACCGAAACCGACCCTCCCCGACTCGATGCCACTGATGTTATTGAGGTAATGGCATGTTAAATATGTTCCTTGACATGCTACATCCCTTTAACTTGTCTTTTTACAATAGAACCCGTCGTTAAAACCGCTTTTTATTAAGGTGCTCGCATATCTAAAACCTATTTTCTTTTAACTTAGAATTCGCTCTAGGTAGAGACTCCGCTAAGTTCTATGCAGAACAAAAAGGTATTCTATCTTGCCCTTGATTAGGACAGTAGGGTAACGGATAAATTATACGACCCTTGAATGCGACTAAAAAGGTAATAATAAAAGAACGAGGTCGCTGCGAACGTTAGAAGGCATCCGCTCACATTTGCTACGGCGAGTATGGCGACCCCTCCAAAACGCGAATTAATTGGCGATCAGGTTTAAAGCATGATATATTTTTTTATAATGGCGGTCTTATTATAATCAGGGTATGGATATTCCTACTTTTTGAAATTAAACCGTATACTAAAGATATAACAACGATTATTGACCAAAGAACTAAATCAGCTCAATAAATTAGCTATAATATTGTTAATTATGCAATTATTCAGTAGGTATTGTACCTGTACCTGACTACAGATCAACGGATGTAATTCCGACTAAACGAAATAGCCGAAATAGGACTTACTGTTAATATGCAGGGGTTTTAAATACCGTGATATTATGTTCTTGTTCTTGGGGTCTCGAAAAGGTACGCGTAATAATACCTATAACATAACCCCACCGAAAGACGGCTAATCCCAGCAAGGTTAACGAGTTTTGTCAACTGTACTGTTAGTTCTTCCTTAGACGGGTTGAAAGGAAAGGAAAGGAGTGCAGTAGGTACTTTGGCAGGACAGGGCGTGCGTGCGGTTGCGTTCAATTGAGTGGGCTAATATTTATTTACAATAATTAGCAATGCAGACATACGAGTAATACTAAAATACTTATTAATCTCTAATTGTAAACGGTTTCATTTAGCTTGACCCCGTATATTTATATTATATGTTTTTTAATGTTAACGCGGAAGTACCTACATTACAATTATGTAACTATTTAGATTGGTATCTACCTCACAATTAAGAATATCCACAAAATCTCATAACTTATACCGTACCTTAAGTGTCGATTAATAACTTATTTTTGCCCCCATTCAAGACACGATCTATACATTTATCATATATAACCTCATAAGACATTTAAACATGCCATAATTTCAATAGTCAATGGAATTAGTTAATGAAATATTTATGGCATATACAAAAGCTAAGTAGCTTTCCGTGCTACAAAAATAACAAAATAATATGGATCTTTTGAGAAAAAAAAGCATAAATGACTAATTCGGTTCTAATGCCGACAGGGCCGTAACCATAATTGCAGTTAAGATAGGGCAGTGCTAATTTAAGGTAGGGCATAGCGAATTTTAAGGTAGGGCATTAACTGTATTTTCATACATTTTTGTAGGGCATTAGTATTTTAAGGTAGGGCATTGCCCCCTAATCCCCCCCCCCCCCCCTATAGCTACGGCCCTGAATGCCGATATGAATGCTGTTAGGACTGTGCTGATTATTCCGTTCCATATACTTATAATAGTTTTCTTTGAACTACTTATATTTTTATAATCGGTATTGTTTTCAGCGTATTTTGAGTTTTAGTCAATACCTACTCCCGAATGACAACAGAACACCTAAAAAAAGAAGCTTCTTATTGTGACACTATGCATCCTAACAATATACATGTGCGTGCCCATTGAGGGTCCAAGTTGGAATTTTGAGCTTTTAAGCTTACCAGCACGCCTAGCACATGAGTGACGCGACAGTATCTCGCGCGCGAGATAGAGTACCCGTCTCTTTTTAATTGACACAGTCAGAAAAGGACGGATAGACTATCTCGAGCGCGAGATACTGTCGCGTCACTCATGTGCTAGGCGTGCAGTCTTTAGTAAAAGTTCTCAAACCATTGTAAATTCAACCAATAATTTGGAAAAGTCGCTAGTCTAAAGTTACGTTCGGTTAAAGGTGGACCCTCAGTCGTGCATGACAGGTATTCATATCTAATAAACTACTTAAAATGTATAACTACTGTAAATGACTACTTTTAGTAAAAGATTTGTAAAACTAATTTCATTAATCGTGACTCCATTCTGCTGACTTAATACGAAGAAATAGCATGCAGAAGGTGGTCCCTCAACTGAACATTAGAATTTATTAGAATATCACATTAAGTGAGAACAAGAGTAATATTTAAAATGTATATGTGACTGAGAGTTAGTAAAAGTACTCGAATCATTGTAAATTCAATGGATAGTTTGTAAAAGAAGTCATTCAAAAGTTACAATCGACTAAAGGTGGTCCCTCAATTGATCGTTTTTCATAAGTAAAACTCAATTTACAAATCACTGGGTTGGTAATTACACAATTGATATAGTCTATCCTTTAGTAAAAAAAATTACTAACTATTGCTCTATCGAACAGTATAAACAAATATACCGTTTTATTTTAAATAATGATCAAACTCCTGCGAAGAAATACTACGGTACAGGTGACCACATATTAGGATTTTGTAGACCATGTATTAATAAAAGTTGTTTAAATGCGTTCCATGTCACAAAAAGTATATATTATTATTGTGATTCTTTTTTACATATCTTTTTTACGCATACTCAGGAATTTCGGCGAATACGAATATTCATAAAAGCACTGATATTCGCCGAATACGAATATTCGCATTCGTTGCATCACTACAATAGACAACGAACTTATGCAGAGTCAGGGATGTAAGTACCTAAACTACATACTACTGAAGTACTGAACTTACTGAGCCACTTGTTGCACTTGGGTGCGGATGTATTTTCATAATAAGTAATTAATAGTAGTGGACTTCGGATCATATACCTGTTTTAAGCTTCACGTGATTTGTGAGTTTTTAAAATGTGATATTACTTAGGTATACATAGTTGCTCTAGCAAATATTTAAACGGACGCCCAAACTACAACGCTTATAGTAATGCTTGCCTGCAATGCAACATTGAGCGCGCCCGCCAATGGCGCGCTGCGCCGGCCACACCCCTCGCCCGTGCAGTGCATATTGCACCCCCACCCTGTAATGTCGTCGCACCCTTACCATCAAATACACTATCAAAATAGTTGACAGATACCGCACATTCATTATATGTACATATTCGACATCTAGGTTCAAAACTAGCTTTCAAAATTAAAGAACGAAACAATGCAGAACATTTTCTAACAGAACGATTTATTCCTAGCCAGGCTCGCTATTAAAATGATTATAAATTTATAGAAAAGTGCAGATTTTAGATAATATTTCTCACAACAAATATGAAATACCTATGACCCGTATAGCCCCGAGGCGCCGCATACTATTTCCATATATTTTGAAGCGATGACGTCACAATACAAAGCTGAAAATACACAGTGCACAGTTCCGTCCCGAATGTCCCGATCTCCCGATATCTTGCGAAAATCGGCCGTCTCTAAAACTTAGTCTAGCCTAGTACCTAGCCTTTAGTAGGTAGTAGGATGATAAGGCAATAATATATGTACCTATATATGATGAGAATATTAAATGGTGTGTGGAGTAATGGTCTGATGGGATGGATGAGGCCTGGATCATGAATGAGTACCTAGAATTTAGGTCAAAATATGAAAGTTGTATCCATAGTCCAATAATTAAGGACGAAAATCGTCTAGGGTGGGCAGGGCATGCGAAGCGTAGCAATGAAACTCATGTGGCGAGAAAGGTACTCGGAATTAATGTAGAGAAATGTAAGAGAACAAAACGAAAATAAGATGGACAGAAGAAAATATGGATATAAACTGCGTGAGAGACAACATTTGATGATCATCACTCATCAGAAAAAAGGCTGAGCCGACCCCTAATACTGTAATAACAATAATAACGGAAGGGTACTAATACCTAGTGCTCATCAAGGTGACTCTGACAGTTCCAACAAACCCTAAACTCAATTTGGTTACGTTGTTTTGTTTTATCTTATCACAGATCTCCCATTGTCACCCCCATTGACCATGCTCGATCATCGGGCCAGCTCGTTGCCATTGTAATAAATAAGTATTGCATTGTCATCGTTCTCTCATTACCATTAGTGTGCCAAATATCACTGATATGATATCACCAAGTGAATTATTATCTATAATACCTTTAGGTGCATACGTGTCCAAGTGTCAGAAAGGCTAGGGGTCGTAGTGTCTATTAGTCAATAAACCTGAATGTTATAATACCCTGATGTCGGAATGTGCAGATGTAAAAACATCTATTTATCATTAGGTCAAACTGTTATAATGGACTATTGCCAAAATGGCCAGGTGTCACAATGTCAATTGTCAAATAGTTCGAATGATATAATCCCCTACTGGCAGAATCCCCATGTGTCAAAATGGCTAGGCGTCACATTGTCTAGGAGTCAAAATGTTTACTCTGCCCGGTAAATGATTTGTCAAACACTTATATAGCAATGTTTCTTATCTGTCACAGTTTCCAATGAGGCCTCACTTAAATTTTTCCATATTTTGGACCCACTGTTCAGAAGTTACAGAGTTTTATTGAGTACAGAGGTCCTATGGACACCTTCTAGTCGTAGTTTCTTTGGCTACCTTTTGATACACCACTCGAGATGAGACTTTTGACTTCAGAGGTAAGGGTAATATGACAGGTGGACATTTTGACACCAGGACTTTTCGACATAAGGGAAATATAACATGTGGACATTTCGACAAATCGGACATTGTGACACCTAGACATTTTGACATTAGGGTAACATAACATGTAACTTTATGACAAATTGATATTATTACACCTGGACCTTCCGACATCATGACATTATAACTTTCGGCCTTATTGACAGTAGACATTATGACATGACCCTTATCCTTTTTGACACTTAGGCACATATGCCCCTAAAGGTCTACAATAAGTATACACTCGAGAGCAAAAGTTTCGGGTCACTAGCATTTTCTTGAATATCTCAATAGATATTAATTTTAAAGATATTAAAGTTTATGTTACTGACCCGAAATTTTTGCTCTCGAGTGTATCTTCTACGAAAAGGCCGCAAAAATATCTGACGCCCTTGTAATTAGTAGAGCCATAAGAGCGTGTCCCACATTTTAGCGTCCTTCGTTACTGCAGGTGACAGTACAAATTATTATTTGTCCGCACCACCTGAATCCCATTTGTCTAGAATGGAATGTCATGTAATTCGTACATTTATAATACGCGACCAAGTTCATGGGCTGGGTATCTCTATCTACATACAAACTGGAATACCTACACAAAGAAAATATATTTCAATTTTAATAGTACAAAAAATATTTTAAGTGGTTAAACTTCCGATGCTTCTTAATTTGCTGTGATACGGATTCAAACGTCAGAGACATGGAAAACATTCCGTATACTAAAGATTCCATAAGTGTATTCGTTTTACAGAATGGCATCAATGATTTCTTGTTGTTCCTGCTTTCGTAAACATGCATTCTGGTCCTGTTTTGAGTAGTTTCAGTTAACAATCCTCATGCAAATAAATAATTCATGGGCGTGATCTGGGCTGGCTTGAGATAAACCATCTATGACGTTACTGAGTGTTAAGTGATTCTTTGCACATGTACATACATACTCGTCCCAATGTTACGTTTATGAACGAACCGAAAAACCGTCATTCTCTTTTATTATTATTCTCGTGAGGATATGTTTTGTTGTTGTCCCACTGCTAGAAAAAGGCTCGTATTGCCACAGCCAGCGAGGTCTGTCGCGCCTGCCGATTTGAGCTGTCGGGTTGCCACTCAGTGGTGATCTTAGCTTAGGTCTTATCTTAACCCACCTCTCAATGCGACAGTCATGTCATGACTCATGACCACCCCAGTCCTACTTCAACTTGGCCATCTTCCGAGTTACATCAACAATTTGAGTTTTAGAACTTTTAGAGCGCTATGTTAATGTAGAGTTCCGGATGCGATGCTTTAGTTTTACACCTAATATGCTGCGGTGCATAGCTCGTACGTACAATTTCCGGCTCGAAAAGCCAGGTCCTGAAATCCTGACGTCATCATCGCGGGTGGACCTTATTTTGAGCGTAACTCGTTTTCGGGAGAGGTAGACAGATTGTTATTAATGTTATACCGAGGTACATCAAAGGTACAATCACACCCTAGATCAAGAGTAGGCCGAAGGCAACCATACCTCATCGAGTAAGTATCAGAATTCATCTTATGTAGGTCAATGCACAGTGAAAAATTATGTATTTACTACTTGGCTTAATATATGGCTTATTGTATCATTCCATGGGTCCATCCGCCATCCTAACGGCAGAATGGCGGGTGGACCTTTTCTTGCTCGCTTTTGCAAGAGGTACACTGATTTTTATTAAAGGTACACAGAGGTACAGTAGTCTTATTAACAATTCGGTAAAATTTCCGTCGTCCACCCGCTATCCTGACGCTCTCTGATTTGCTACCCAGCTCCGGTTGACAAGTTTCACAGGTTTGAATATTTCAAATAATAGCTGGCTGACGGTTACAATTTCCCCCGTAGGCCCGCACTAAATACCTAACCTAACAGTTAGGTAAGAGATTACATCCAACAATATCCGATGCGCAAGCCAAAGCTTAAAATGATAGTTGCTTCTACTAGTATTTAGATACCTCTTATGTCAGACATGCTTCATAGTTTTAAAAACTCTGCAAAATCGCTGGCCTAATATTTCAGGGTTCTGTTACTTCTCTTATGCTGAGGGACGCCGCTAAGTATACGGCAGAACGAGATCGGTCGGGATATCTCTTGCGACCTTTAACGCATAACTGCGTCTATTAGATTGGTCAACGTTAGCCCAATGTGTACAGCGAGCTTTACAATTAAGGTAGTTAGATCTTAGTGTCACTATAGCATGTTAAAGTTTATACATATTAGATACAAGTGAAACATATAACATGATATTTATAACCCTGTTACTGTAACATTAGCCGTGGGGTGCCCGGCCTTAGAATTGTCCCCCACCATATCGTCCCGTGGTTGCAGTAGGAGTCTGCTAAGGGAATATACCGGGAGATGGGCAGCAGCATCTTCCGCAAGCCTACAAACAATAAACAAAAAAAAACTGCGCGCGCCAACCCGCCTGCCAAGCGTGGCGCGTATGGCAAACCCCCCCCTAAGGTATGCGTCGGCAAGAGGCTGCCGCGACCCGGCAGTCGCTGCCCGGCAGTCACTGCCCGGCAGTCGCCCTACTGCTTTATAGGGATTTGTATGACACACCGTCCGCAGCAGGCGGCTGAGCGGCGCGGCCGTGGTCGCGCGACCTCGGCAGCGCCGCCGAGCCGCTCCCGTAGCAGTACGGCAGCGCTGCTCGCTCGCAGCGGTCGCAAAAATGGTGTCTTTTAACAGTTTTAACGAAGAAAACGACGAGTATTTAGTGGAGCTTATTGCTAAACATCCAGCGCTTTATGATTTTCGACTGAAAGCTTCTACTCCTCTTTGATGAAAGTAAAATCATCATTATTTCATCAATTTCATCATCTTATTCTTCGTCTTTAAATTGTCAAACATCGTTATTTTTAATAATACGCAACCGAATCGCACAACTGCTAGCACTGACTCCTATGTGACTACTGCGCGTGGCAGTCGGCAGCCGCCGCCCGGTCGCGCCTATCCGAATGCTTACGGCGGCGCTGCCCAGCAGTCACGTTCGGCGGCGGCGGTCGGTCGCGGCGGTCGGGTCGCGGCAGCGTCTTGCCGAATGCTATCTTTAAAGGGGAGGCCTATGTTCAGCACTGGACGTCTTATGGCTGAGATGATGACTGTAACATTGGGCCAGCGATGGCACCCCAGCCATTTTCAAACTTGATGACAGTTTTAAAAGTTTCCTTTGTACCTATGTCATTTTATATTTATTTCGAAATAAATTTCTTAATCCAGTTATTTTCGAGAATTTCTAAAATGAAACAATTGGCTAAATATCATAGAAAAGTTTCACATTTAACGTGATAAGAAGCAATCCGAACTGTCCGAATCTGATTTACTACCCAAATAGAGATAAAGAACTTCTCAACGTGAGAACACTTCCTATCAATGTGGTGATGTGATGAATTGATGATACACTCGTGCACCGGGAAACTCCAACGGGCATTGAAATACCTACCTACTTGCGAGTGTTGCGACGTTGCGTGCGCGCAGGGCCGGCCCGGGCGTCGCTCCGCCGACCAACTCCCACGAGTCAACGAACGCGCAAAGGAAATGGGACGTCTAGACCAGAGTGCCTCAATTAGTCGGAAGATTGGTCACAACATATGCGAATTGCGAATTGTGCCCAATGGTACCGTAACACTACGGTTTGTATTTGTCGCTGAGACCGAGGCCAGACTCGCTTTACGACGCATATTGATAATTTCGTGGTCTATCAATGGTCTGCCAAACGACAACAAAAGAGCATGTAGTATTTAGTTACAAAAGTTGCGAGTGCATTAGTCGAACACCCATGCTGTCACCAGATCCACGAGCCGCCGCACGCGAACTCGACACGTTTATGTTGTGACTACGCCACGATTCCAATACGTCGCCTTCCACAGAATTTGCAACAAATTGGACGCGATCAAAACGGGTTCGGCCGCTTTAATAATATGCTTTACAAATTGACTATTCAATTCATATAGTCTCGGCTCGTGGTCAAGCGCGTTTAATGTCCGCGAAGAAGATCGAGTGGCATTGTGCGGAAGTCTATAATTCACGTGGAATAAAGGGCGCGTCGAGCTCGGGAGATGCACGAGGAGAAAGTGCACTTTCAAGAGTCAGCGGGAGGGTTGCGAGGCGCGTGCCCGGCGCGAGCCGAGGTCGCGCTTCCTGCACCTGCACCCCACTCATCCAACAAACCTCTCCAGCACCACCCCGTCTCGGATAGGTAGCAATTATCAGACACGTATACCACACACCGCTTCTCGATATTGCTCATCATTTTCATTGTTTTTACTAGGTAGTCTGAATTGTACTCCTACTTGACCTGAATATTACTAGAAGTCAAGATAACAGATTTATAAGTTTTGCCTAGTGTACTCCAACTTGGTCTGAATATTAGGTACCTATTAGAAAAGTGATCCTTGTATAGGTATCCATCTATTGCGTAACAGGAGATGACATCCCTAAGATTTTTTTGTTCCAAAAGTTGGAGTGAAAATTACTACAAGTCTATACTAACTAGGTACTCTTTGATTCTGTTACAGCTGTCAACCGCCAAATATGGCGCACAAAATTTTCATCGCATCTACTAGTAGTAGAATACATAATAAATCAATATGTATAGTATACCTAATATACCTATGTAACTATGTATTTATTACTAATCCGTGTTTGTCAAATTACTAGCACCAGTTACCTACACCCATTTGTAAACAAGACCCGTATAGGTATACATTTAAACAGGTCACAATTCACAAGCGCTATTGGTGCCACATGGCTCTGCGGTGCATTGCCGCTTTTATAAGCTCAAGTATTCATTTTATTAAGTAAATACTATCACCATTATTTTCCGTTGCCGTCAGACATGTAAATATGCATGTGGACCTGGACACACTGTGCATAGCTGTATAAGCAAATTCACGAAATAACAAGTGGCAGGCTGATGCCTAAAGGTGTTTAGTGTAATAAAATAACCGATAAAGATAGAATATCATTTTTAAAAAGCCATCATTATAAAAAAAGCTTATTAAGATAGAAGTTGCAAAAGCACGAAATGAAAGGAAATACCTATCACGAATACTCGGTCATCTTTTTTGGACGAACTTGTGCTATTAGTCTTTTTTCTGTTACCGATCAACGGTTGCTACCTTGTCTAGAACTAAATTAACTATAGTTCAAAATCTCTAAGAATGAACTTTTGACACTTGAGCCTTGACGTAATTAGTGATGAGGCTAAGATGTATCGTTTATCAAATTTAGCGATAGTTAATGAATCGTTCGAATCGATTTTAATACAACCGATTATTTCTTGTTATATACCTATAATATATATTCTCAAATTAAGAATTGTACTACTAATTATGTATGACATAATAATATTTCCATAATTAATACAATATGATAAGAAAGTTTTATGATGTTCCATTTTTAACATCGTACTTCACTTTATTTATTTTCATTTAGTTTTTGTTTTTATTTTCCTTTATTTATCTTTTTTCTTACGTTAGGCCTTTTTACAATATGAATATAAAAATAAAATAAAATACAGCATACAAAAAACAATATAAATTAGTTTTTATTTATTATTATATATTAGGCAATATTTATTACATAATCGATTTTTATCGACTTACGGAAATGTTATATGAATCGGAACAGCAGACATGGTCACAACACTAAATTTAAAAACAGAAAGACGTAGACCGTAACTGTTTGCGCATGCATATTATAAATGTAAATAGTTATTATAAAAAATTCAATAACTAAGATATGAAAAAATTTAACATTCATTAAGCTATGTTTATGAAAAGTGAAATAGGGTAAACCGCCCTAAATCCAGCCCCCTCCTAATACCGGCCGTGTCTCACAAATCGTGGCATAAATTATAAAAGGTCCAATAATGTTAGGCTATTAATGTACCAAAATAGACCTTATTTCATACGCGATAGACAATACCGGCACGGCGGCCGATCGGTGCACTTACGACACTTCAGTCGGCCGTTGAACGTGGACCGGTGCGTACATGTCATAATTCGCCAAAATTTTACCTCTATCCCGACTGCGCAGGACATTCTTGGGTAAGCGATTTGGCTGTATTATATTCTTTTGACGTGGTGTTTATTGGTTGTTTTCGATAGATATTGAAACAAAGAATCATTTGACATACTAAATTCATTAAAATGTTCATGCTAAATGGTGATTTTTAAGGGGCCGGGTTTAGGCCTCGGTTTTTGGTACTAAATCTAATTATCGGCCGCCCCGGCCGGTATTAGAAATTCATATTTTTCCCACGATTCCTAAAACCGGCAGGGGCGGCTTCCTTTGATATTTGACAGCAATAATAATCAGCTGTGATGCACAGTGGGTCAAAGTGAATACTTGAGGACAAAATCATATTTTTCTTCTTTCGTTGCTGTTTTTTGGGTTACAATACAATATGTAATGAATTTGATTTAGATACATTATATTGATTTGTATGCTTTAGCTGTAAAATAAAATAATAAAAACAAGATCTTTGTTTAATAGTAATACTATTTGGTAACGTTAAAAAACAATATTAAAAATAGATAATTGTGGTTAATATAAGTTTTCAACTTTTTTTTTTGTTTTCACTTAACGTAACGCTGCGCTTGCCGATCCGTCCCTTACCTTGAATTAGGTACCTACTAAGAACAAACAATTGTATATTTATTAAAGACAAGATGCCGCTCGCGGCTTCGCCCGCGTTGTATCCTGTTTCAATCCATATCATTGTCTATCTGTATGCCAAGTTTCATCGACATCCGTTCAACCGTTATCGCGTGATTGAGGATCAAACATCCAAACATTGCTTCTAAATTTCGATAGATGGCGCTGCCTATCAATTACATTACATCACGCTATCAAGATTTTTCTTGTAATCATGACCCCGCCCCCATACATTGTTAGGTTATGTTCTGAAATTTTACGATTTATAATATTAGTTAGATTTGAAAATGGCTCAATAAAATTCAAAAGTCAAATTTGTGTGATTTTTAAAAGGTCTACTGTAAACAACTGTCATCATGGCGGGTGAATTTTTCAAGACTGATTTATATACAGCGTAAAAATAAACAATTGTATTTACAGCGCACATTTTTTAATTTGAATCTCCAATTTTGTCCACTGATTGGAACCAGTGTGTCACCATCCTGTTTGCATATGCCGATATAAGGCAAAAATCTGGCCGGATTTAGGCACACGTGGGCCGATGTTAGGGAAAAGCGGTGTGGCTTGATAAAATAAATCATAATAATTATGTGACGAAGTTATTTTTTAATATTATGTAACAAAAAGAAAGCCAATTAAATATCACACTAGGAAAAAAAATTACATGACACGAAATTTAACTGGTTTACATATTATGTGTAGTTGAAGTCAGAAAAACGTTGACGGGGCCGATATTAGGGTGGTTTACCCTATTAGGTTTACATACACGACAAGCTTTAAATAACGTTATAGGATTTTGTTTATAATTTCAAAGTGTCTTGCGCGTTTACGTGTTGCGATGTGGGAAAAGTTCATTCTTACAGATTTTGAACTATAAGCAAAAACGCAAATAAATGATACGCGGAGTACGTACCTAAGGTAGTATTTTTTTATTGAATACAGTAATTTGACAGCTTCTGCCATGCACTGTGAACCAATTTGTACAGCAAGAGTTGTCCTGGCAGATTGACTTCAAGGGACTTTTCGCTCTTCTAGCTTAATGTATTTTCTGTGGCCATCAATCAAGTCGTGAAACAAGTGAACTCCAACAGCATAGGCCATTGATTGGGGATATCAGAGAACAGGATATGTTCAATTTGCTTTGTTAGTGGCATGGCTTACATGCGGAAACTTGCTACTTGTATACCTACTTGTAATGAATATAAACCTCAATAAAAAATGGTGATTGGCCGAAGCCCGAAGCATGATGTTTTCACTAACATCAATAGCTAGGCCGAGGCCGAACTAGTTGTCCTTGTAGTTTTTTGAAGCGCGTCTATTCATTTCTCCTTGCAAACATATCTCAACTCCTCGTTCACTCATACGTTGAACACAAAGCGTACACCGTTAGCGCTGCGTGTCCAATTATAAAACACCATCTATCCAAAGGGGGTGGTTTTAGTCCGTAGGCGACTGGCGATGGCACTTCATCCCAGGGCGGAGTGCCATCGTCAGTCGAGTCGGGCATGCCACCAGGACCGGATCCTATGAGGATTTCCACCCCCTTCGCAAAAAAAAAAAAAAAACATTAGGGTCATTCTAAGTAAAGAGGTAGGTCATTTGTCGTATGAAGAGACGGCACGTCAATTTTTTTTAAATACCTATTTACTTAGTACACTACTATTTTTATTTAAAAACTTTTTTCTGCATATCTGAGAAAAGGGACCAGTAAAGTAGTAATTTTTTTATCGTTTTGTAAGAGACTAGGGGAAAGACTGCAGTTTTTACATGGAGTACCTAGTGTCTCTCCCCTGGACCTTTGTCTCTCCCCTGAATTTGTTTCTCCCTTGGACTCTCCAGGAACAAACAACAAAAAATTAAAAAATTACTTACAGCAGTTACCCACCTATAAGCAAATCAAAATGTAATTATTGATTTAAACAAGTATTCATACCTCCTCGGAATATTTTGACGAATTATGTGCAAGGGGAAATACCTATTCCCGAGCAGGGCAGGGCAGATACATCTTCACGATAAAACGAATATACCTAATTGGAAAAGAATTCATTGTACCTAATTAAATTTAAAAATAATAATTGTAATTTATGCACAAATTATAGTTAATACATAAATATAATTAAGCTTTAAAATTCATTTTCATAAAATGCAATTGATCCAGGGGAGAGATGGTTTCGTATAATAAAACATGATACAACAGGAGCAACATGACTGCCAATCAGTCACTAATGCAGAAAAGATTTTGTTTAATTTTTGAGGGGGTCAGTAAAGACCCCCTCGGACCGCGCCTGTCTAGTAGGTAAGTACCACCAAGTTGTGGTAAGAATCCCATGGATTCCATACATTTCTATCGTAGCATAATTAACAAATCAAATAGGTCCCTAACTATATATCATACTGAAGATCAAAGTTCCAGCAAAACAAAACGAAGACCCAATGAATTAGTCCAGAAGAAAAGGAGAAACTAATAACAATACGTACCATCGCACACACTGTTAACTGTCGATCGGTGGACCTTATGCCTTATGTAATAAGGTCCACCAATGTACAGTAGAGAGAGTTCTGTTGCTGTTTGTAACTTACCTACCTACACAACACGGGATGAGGAGAGGACGAACAATTCAACGAAATATGAACCAGTCGCGCGCGACGCATGTCAATGTCATACCTATCGATTTTGATCATTTTAAGTATGTAGGTAGGGTATTCTGCGAAAGGGTTCTGTAGTGACTTAACTGTTAACAGCACCTAGGTAGTCTATCAATATTTAGACTTGGGTAACCTATTTCATCAAGTACCTACCTAAGTAACATGACGAATGCTAAATACTGTGGGTAGGTACCTATGTATAAAATCATTAATTCCCTAATTCAGGCTTGGTCACAACTAAACTAATAATAGCTAATTTGTCAATTTCATTGAGTTGAAGCAACTTTACATGATCTATGAGCATACATAGTTATGAAGCAATACATTAATTATATAGAATTTATAGAAAGTCTTTCAATGGGGCCAGAAAGAAACCCATAACCTCACAAAAGATCAGATATCAGAGCTAACAGGTACCTAGGTAGGTAGGTACATAAAGTGCTAATTATTTTATTTTGTGAAGTACTTAATCCGACAGCTCCTGGCATAGCATAGGTACGGTTCACGGAGTTACATAAGGTGCTGTAAAATTACTTCACTCAGACACTCAATTAAAAATACATACCTACATAGTACTTTATATCCCACTTATTACCTATATCATATCAATTGGGCTATTTTTGTCGAAAAGTAAGAGTAGGTAGGTAGTACCTAGGTAGGTTCCTAAGAGAGAGCCGAAATGGAATTTGAATTTAATTTTACAATAATCTATCTACCTACACTAATTCGGTATAGGTAGGTACCTAACCTAAAGCTCAGGCAGGTGGATTTGTAAAAAGAATCGAGTGTTAAGTTAAAAATTTAACGTAAGAGATAAAAATGTGTTTGTACCTATCTTGTATTTACACTCTAAATCACAATGGAACTTTTGGATAGTTAATTTTAAACCGGTTGATTTCATTACGTTGGGACATAAAATAAAATGGCGCGAATGACACTCACCTATCCTCGTAGGTTGGAGAAACCTCCCCGGAAGCACCTTGGGACAAGTCGCCGTCCATTTCGTGATTATTGGTCAATCAGGTCAAAAGGGTTGGTTGTAAACAGTACGAGAAAGCAAAGCGCTCGCGGTAATAACCGGTGCGCGTGAAGCGTGCACAACGCGGAACTACGGAGTGCGCTGAGGGAGGAGCGAGCGATAGCGATGAGCTGTGCGCTTCCCGCGGTATTCCGGCGAACTACGTCAAATTGTGCCTTGTGCCCGAAGCGAACGAGCGCGGAGTGAACGAACTACGGGCGGCGGGGGCGGCGGAGCGGGGGCGGCGAGGCGCTGGCGCCAGGGTTGTCACATGCCGCCACTGTGACTGACAGGGACTCGCTACTCGCTAGCTATGCCTGACTAAAAGGGTTGGAACCGTGAAAAGTCGCTATGGTAACTGAAATTAATAGCTTTGTGAATATGTAATAGCATTTCCACTTGTTGAAATAAGGTTCAAAACCTACAGACAAAACTGTTTTGTTTTGTAACCATGTCAACCATGAACAACTACAGGCGACAGTCTATATTTTTGTATGTAGGTATAATGGTGTAGGCACAGTTTTGTGAATTCGTAGGTGTGTGTGTACTTACATCTCTGAAGAGATTTTTAACATCGTTAATTAAATGTTAAAATAAAACATGTACAATAACGTCAATAACATATTAAATATATTAACTAATAAGAATAACACTATGGTAATATTGACAATTACCAGAAGTTTTACTTCATTTTTTGTGTATTATTGTAAAAAATATCGATACATAAATATTTACTTCACTTCTGTGTACGAACGTAGGTACCTAACCTACTTCGGATTTAGGGACACTACACACCGGCCCATAACCGCAAAACACTTCGTTCATCGAATCGTCTATTTGCATCACTCTCTTTCGTAAGTATATGTAAGGGCTCCTCTACATGATGGGCCACCATCATAGGGACGCAGCTATGCGTTAGAGCGAGCTAACGATATTGCGATCTCGTTCTGTCGTATAGCTGCGTCCTTATGATGGCCCATCATGTAGAGCAGCCATTTGAAGGAGCTAACGATATCGCGATCTCGTTTCGTTGTATAGCTGCGTCCCTATGATGGCCCATCATGTAGAGATTGTAGAGGAGCCATAAGAGCGACGGGGCCAGGCCTATAACCGCGAAGCACTTCGTTCATCGAATCGTCTATTTGCATCACTTTCTTTCGTATATGCAAGAGCGATAGAGACGGGACCATCGTTTTGTCGATTTTCGACCTTCGCGGTAGGCCCTCAGGCCACGTTTTGTCGATTTTCGAACTTCGCGGTAATGAAATGAAATGAAATAATAGAACATTGTAAGTACGTACGCTTTCGACCGAGACATTACATAGTGCTTTTCACGACTACTGTGAGGAAATAAAATAAATACGGAACTCTAAAAATGCCAATTAGCATAACAATACAAACACTTTAATAGATACTATAGGTATATTGAAGGTTCATATGCTTTCCGCAAGCACGATAAAGTAAACGAGCATGTAACTTTCTGCAAATAAATGCTTCTTTTCGCCATCCTTCCATAATATGAATAGTTCGTCGGATATTATATTGTAATTATTGTATACAAAATATCACTGTTCATGAGCCTTCTTATTTTGGACGCGATTTCACTGGTAACAAATTTCTAGCGACCGCCTGTGCAGTTTCTTGAATTTCGGTGGGCGCCATTTTCCACACTTATTGAACTCATTTTTACTGCATAAATACAACTTTCTTGTTTTTCAGTCAAACATTATCCAATTCAATATGTATTTTTCCCGCTCCACCTTTTTACTTTTTTTTTTCACTTTTAAGCGTTTTTACGTTGTTTGCTTCAATCCGACTCATACGGTTATTAGACATTGCAACCTGCAGGGCCCAATCTGTCAGGTTGGTACTGTTGGTAGGTGTAATTAAAGGTAGGGCCCGTAGGGAGCTGAAGGAGGGAGAGGGAGAGGCAGGGTACACAACAGATTGGGCCCTGCAAGTTGCAATGTCTAATAGCCGGTTCACTCCTTACCTACTTTTTGATAGAAAACCACAAACGGTTAAAAAGGTAAAAACGCCTTAAGGGTGATCTGAATGGTTTTGACGTTTCTTTTTTTTAAACTGAAAAACAAGAAAGTTGTATTTATGCAGTAAAAATGAGTTCAATAAGTGTAGAAAATGTTATTAATACGCTGGCGCCTACTGAAATTCAAGAAACTGCACAGGCGGTCGCTAGAAATTTGTTACCAGTGAAATCGCGTCCTAAATAAGAAAGCCCATGAACAGTGATATTTTGTATACAATATAATATCCGACGAACAATTCATATTATGGAAGGATGGCGAAAAGAAGCATTTATTTGCAGAAAGTTACATGCTCGTTTACTTTATCGTGCTTGCGAAAAGCATATGACATGAACCTTCAATATTAATACCTATAGTATATACCTATTAAAGTGTTTGTATTGTTATGCCAATTATTTTTTATTTTATTTCCTCACAGTAGTCGTGAAAAGCACTATGTACTCCCCTGGCGGGTCGGCCCTTGAACTAACTCAATCCACCTATAGCTTACTTTCCAGCCTCTACAACAATCTACTATTGTTAGGGTACCTCCCGTACACGTGAAGTGGGGGGCGAAATTTTTTTTCGTTCCAACCAAGTTGTGTGAGGTATCGTTGGATTGGTCTTTTAAAAAGAATTAGGGTCTTCCAAAACAGTTTTTGGATAAAACTAATACTTTCGGAAATAATAGTTCCGAGTCTCCCTCTGTATACGCGCCTAACTGACATAGTACAAAAATTGAAGAAGAGAACGCGGAGAGCAATGAGGGTAGCGTTGAGGAAGGACGACTCTCAAAGCTGGGATGCATATAGAGAAATTAGAAATAAGTACACAAAACTGAGAGAGAAATCTAGCTGGGAGGGCTGTAAAAAGTTTACGGAGGAAATTTACAGCTATTTGGAGGGGGCACGAGTTGTAAAACTGCTGTCATTGAAACGATCGTGTCAACTGGGTAGAGTGGGGGCTAGTCAGGGAACCAGAAAAGATACGAGTACTAGGCATCATGCTGAAATCTCACTTTCCGGACTGTGAGAAAGAAGGTAAAATTTCCATTCTTGACAGCGCCTCTCTTTGTATGAGTGCATGTCTTTTATCCAGGCAGCTCCCTCTCCATTCTTTTATTCTGTACCACTCCTCCGTGGCTCTCTCCTCCACCTCAATATGAAGTGATTTCATGTCCAGCATTACCTTCATTGCATGTGTTGGGGTCGTTATCATTGCCCCCGTTATCCTCGATCAGGCATGCCAGTCTCTGTACCTTCATTAGGTATCTTTGGTATTCTTTAACATGGGTTCTATGCCACCAGACTATCGCCCCATATAGTACTGTGGGTAGTATTATAAAAGCAGTCCAATGCATATTGCTTCGTCTCCAAAGCTCTCTCTACCCTATCGACGAGCTGGCAACGTCACAAGCGCGTGCGGCGAGTCTAGAGCAGCGGTAAAGGGGCGGGGGTGGACTGAATGACAAAGGACCATGAGCGCGCGTGGCAACATGGCTTTTTATAATGTCGAGGGTAGCAGATAAACGAATCACAAAACATTTCGCGGTCCGCTATTTTTGCAAACGAACATCTCATTGGAGCCTGCTCTAAATAGATAACAGTCACTTTACACAAGTTACTGCTTCGAGAGTAATAATTTCTAACAATTTTAATAGTTGTTTTATGTGACATTTTGTATTGACAGAATTTAAATTTAAAGATGAAATGATTACAAAGTAAGTGCTAGGTTTGGTGGTCTCCCTCGCCTAGCGCGTCTCACCGCTGTGTTGATGCGAAACCTGGGGGACACACCGCTCGGGCGAGCCGAAGTGGAAGTAGCTGGATTGATATGGAGGGGCGCGGCAGGAGTCGGCCGGGTGACAGACGGGCTGCTGGAAGGCGGCCCGGATGCTGCTGGAGGAGGTCTGGGTGGAAAGCCCATGCGCTCCCTGAGGAGTTCGCCCTGACGGCGAATCTCCTCTTCATTTGCCTGGGAGAAAGCGTCGTCGTCATCATTTAGGACGTGCTTGGGACGACGCTTTTGAATATGTTTCCTCGATGGTAAAGGGATGCTGTTAGAAAATGCTAACGAAGGATCTGGGCTGTAGCTAACCGATTCCTTAATTAAGGGATTGTGGTTAGCCACAGCTTTTTCATAGAATCGCTTCGCTAGCATTTTCATATGGTGCGTCACAGAGGGGATGCGAAGGTCTTTGTGCAAGTCTAGGTTCCTGATATAACCCGGCGCGTTGACGGCCTGCCTTAGAATCCTGTTTTGGAGAAGTTTATGGAGTTGTCTTTTGGAGGAGTGGGCAAATACCATGCTGGCATATGAGAAGACGGGCCTGATGCACGTTTTATAGATGGTTAGTTTATTTTTGAGGGCCATTTTGCTCTTCCTGCCAATCATGGTACTGAACTTGTGGGAGTAGAATGCGGCTCGATCACGGACTATCTGGATATGCTTAAAAAAATTGAGCCTACGGTCGAGGTGGATACCCAGGTATTTCACAGTATCAACCCAGGGTATGGGTTGATTAAGGAGCGTAATGATTTTGTGTTTTTTGGTGAGGGCGGCATAGTCCGCACGCCTCGAGAAAATTATGGCCTGGCTCTTCTCCGGGTTGACCTCCACCCTCCAGCGACGACACCAATCCCCGAGGGAATTAATGGCGTCCTGGAGGAGATTGGTCAGTCTAGAGGGATGCGGAGACGAGGCGAAGATCGCCGTGTCGTCCGCAAACAGGGCATAATGTACTCCGGGTATTTTGGGTATGTCATTGATGTAGATGCTGAAGAGAGTGGGTGAGAGGACGGAGCCCTGCGGAACACCCGCTGCAATTGGATGAAGGGCCGAATAGGTGCCCTCGATGCGGTAGCGAAAGCCTCGACAATCCAGAAAGTCCTTGATTGTCAGGACCAGCTGGTGTGGCACTCCAATACTGAAAAGTTTATAAAGTAAACCGTTGTGCCACACCTTGTCAAAGGCTTTTGCCACATCCAAAAAGACAGCCGCAGTTGGCTGAGAGCGCTTCCAGAACAAATTATAAACAACTTTATCTTCTCTATATGTTCCATAGACACTTTAGTCATACTGAGAGACGTTTAACCCTTTAGTGGGTAACGGCAAGATATTTGCCGTCATACGACTCAGATATTTTATTTTTTTTCTCAATAACGTGTTGTTAGTTAATATAACTTTTGGTTCGCATAAGAGAATATACTCGTACCAATTTACGAAAAAAAGAATAGCAGATAAACGTTATTCCAACCCATGTTAAATGATGATTCTTAGGCCTGAACTTAGATTTTTAACTATTCCTTACATTTGAACAAAAATCTTTGTAAATAAAATTTAGTTTGCTGGATTTATCCGATAGTCACAATTCTCTACTTTCAGAGACAAGATTGGCGATATAAAGTTTAAAGAAAAAAAATCCGTTATTTCATAATTTTAAAAAATGAAGACGGCAATATATTTGCCACTATCGGTTAAGTGTCTGGTGTTTATTAAAGGAAAGAGTGGGTTAGGCTACAATTGTTATTGATTTATATATGGAGCAATAGCTTAATTCAATACTTAAAATTTGCCTTTTACCTTTATTGCTGAATTAGCCGTGTTATTTAGAAATGACAACGGAAGTAAAAAAAGTGTTGATTGTTCGTGCGTGCAATCTTATCTATACTCTATACTATTATAAACGAGTAACGAAAAAAAACAGAAAACAATTCACGCCAAAAACGAGTATGTGGGGTACCTGATGATATTAGGTACAATAATGTAGGCGTGCATTTGCCTGAGGATCTGGCTACATACAGACGTTGTCGAATGTGCAGCTCAGCTAAAAATAATAAAAGGTCAAAAATTGGATGCGAGACTTGTAAAGTCCCACTTTGTGCTGTCCCATGCTTCCGAGATTTTCACGTTCACTGACTATAAGCATGGCCCGATATGCTCTTGCCTGGTTATTTATTTGAAAGAATTCAGTTTTAAGTTAAATAAAGGTTTTAATTGTTTCTTATCATCTATTGGTTTTTAATTTATTTATTTTTAGATACGTCGTGCCACCGCACCCGTAGTTCCCCCGGCAAACTGACATGACGGTCTTGTCACTTAATGCCCTTGGCTGATAGCGGCAAACATATTGCCGTCTTATAATTCGGAAACCCTGCAATAATATATACATTTCTCTTTCTCAAAAATCATTCATGCTGTGCGTATCGTTAAAATTTTCGATTCATTGCTTAAAAAAAATAATGGTCAAAGGGTTAAGCGCCAAGGTTAAAAAACTGAATTTTGGCACCTTTAAACCAAGATGGTGGCTCAAAATCTAAAATCTTGTTTTTTTAATAATCAGCCTGTAGCCTACCAATACCCGTTAAAATATTTTCTACGCCACCTTTTGTAAGACAAAATGCTCCTTAAACTAATCTACATAGTAGGTATAGTCTTTATCCCAGAATCTTCATACAAGGTGTAACAAAAATACTGGTGATCCTTTTAAGGACATAATTGGTATCGTATTCTTATTGTGAAAAACTAAGAAAAAAAATTTTTCTCGCGAAAAACATTTTTGTTTTTGTATGGAGGGTTGGCCAGCTGAGATAACTCGCCCCATACAAAAAAAAATTTTTCACGTCCATAAAATTTTTCTCCTACTTTTTCCTACTCGCAATACGATATCAATTATGTCCTTAAACGGATCACCAGTATTTTTGTTACACTTACACCCTGTATTTTAAAGGAGTGAAAAGGGGAAATGATTTTGTCTATCTTATTCCCTCGATATCACATTAAGAGTCGCCAGGACGCTCGCGTGAACTCGCGTCCCCATACAAACGTAGTTCAGCTCTCATTTTAAAACGACATGCTTTAGAACCACGAAATTTGGCATGGGCATTCTAGCAGTACAGATCTATGTCGGTAATTCATTTTCGTTGCTAAAAATTGTAATACAAAGAAAATATAGCAAAAATAAGTTTTGTATGTAAATCTGTATCTGGCTGTATTATCTTTGTAATGCAATTTTTTGCAACGAAAACGAATTACCGACATAGATCTGTACTAGTAAAATGCCCATGCCAAATTCCGTGGTTCTAAAGCATGTCGTTTTAAAATGAGAGCTAAACTACGTTTGTATGGGAACGCGAGCGTCCTGGCGACTCTTAAACATTGATCCCAGCAAAAAACTGTATAAAACCTTTTTTTATAAATAAAACTAGAGACCCGCCCCTGCTTTCGCACGGGTGCAATTATACATAACTATAAACCTTCCTCATGAGTCATGAATCACCCTACTAGTCTGGTTTTTTTTTTCAAGAAATCGTTGGCGAGAAGCAAACGATATTACTTTTGGGCAACCGGGCTTTTTACCTGGTTTAGACCCTGCTGTATCTGAATTGCCGGTTGCCATCAAAGAAACTACAACCAGAAGTGAGATACGGCCAAAAAAAGGACCCGTTTTTTAGCTTTTCTTAAATAACTCGAAAACAGTAGCACCTACCAAAAAATGTTCTTCCACTTAAGTAATCTACATAAAATTCTCTATAAAAAAGGTTCTATAAAGTTTTTTGCTGGGATCAATGTTTAATGAGATATTAAGGGACTAAGATAGACAATAAACATATATACTAATTAGCTTTTTCCCGCGAGTTTGTCTACGTGGGATTAACATTCGCTATAATAAATTAATGAAATGCCGTAGTTTAATCTGACAGCAAAAATAAATTTAACGTATAAGCTTTTTTACGTCTACAGTAAGCAACAATTCCATACCAACTTCAACCCCCCGTTTCATCCCTTTAAAAGATGATTACTAGGATAAAAACTATCTTATATCCTTCCTCACAACTCAAACTATCATCACACCAAATTTCATCTAAATTGGTTTAGCGGTTTAAGCGTGAAGAGGTAAGAGACCCACTGACTAGTCCAAAATTATTAAACTCTCTCTCCTTCTCGATGCGACAGGCAAAGCATATTACTTTTTGTTTACACGGATTTTTACCCTATTTGGACCCTTCTGAGTTCGAAATTTAAATAATTTTTTTACCGGAAGTGTAATATTTAAGATGGCGGCCAGTATAAACCTAAGCGACGAAAAAACGAAAAAAAAACGAGAGATTTCCGTCCAAAAAAAGAATAGTACATTTTTGAAGCCTTGCTGGACCTGGACACCATCTTCTATATCTTACTTCCGGTCTAACATTATTTGATGGCAATTGCAAAATATTATAATTACAACTGTTATTCCCAAAAATAACAATCGTTAAAAATAAAGCATAATGAATGGGGGTATCCATACGAGGAACATAGATTTTTCGACGCTTAGGTTTATACTGGCCGCCACCTTAAATATTTCACTTCCGGTAAAAAAAATTTTTAAATTTCGAACTCAGAAGGGTCCAAATAGATTTTTACCCTATTTGGACCCTCTGTAAACAAAAAGTAATATGCTTTGCCTGTCGCATCGAGAAGGAGAGAGAGTTTAATAATTTTGGACTAGTCAGTGGGTCTCTTACCTCTTCACGCTTAAACCGCTGAACCAATTTAGATGAAATTTGGTGTGATGATAGTTTGAGTTGTGGGGAAGGATATAAGATAGTTTTTATCCCAGTAATCATCTTTTAAAGGGATGAAACGGGGGGTTGAAGTTGGTATGGAATTGTTGCTTACTGTAGACGTAAAAAAGCTTATACGTTAAATTTATTTTTGCTGTAAGATTATACTACGGCATTTCATTAATTTATTATAGCGAATGTTAATCCCACGCAGACAAACTCGCGGGAAAAAGCTAATTAGTATATATGTTTATTGTCTATCTTAGTCCCTTAATATCTCATTAAACATTGATCCCAGCAAAAAACTGTATAGAACCTTTTTTATAGAGAATTTTATGTAGATTACTTAAGTGGAAGAACATTTTTTGGTAGGTGCTACTGTTTTCGAGTTATTTAAGAAAAGCTAAAAAACGGGTCCTTTTTTTGGCCGTATCTCACTTCTGGTTGTAGTTTCTTTGATGGCAACCGGCGATTCGGATACAGCAGGGTCTAAACCACGTAAAAAGCCCGGTTGCCCAAAAGTAATATCATTTGCCTGTCGCATGGAGAAGGAGAGCGAATTTGAGATTTTGCTCCCAGTCTATACCTATTAAAAAATCCGCATCAAAATCCGTTGCGTAGTTTTAAAGATCTAAGCATACCTACATACAGACAGACAGCTAAGTCGCTACCTTTACCTTACCTACTATGTTTTATTTTAGACCTAAGTAGTACCTACCTAGAAATTTTTTTGGTAGGGGCCATGGTTTAAGAGTTATTCATGAAAAACTAAAAAATGGGTCATATTTTGGCCGCCATCTTGAATACCTATCTCACTTCCGGTCATGTATTCTTTGAAGGCAACCGGCAAGCCGGATACAGCAGGGTCAAAATGTATTTATTTCTGTTGCCTGTGTATAAATTAATAAATACAAAAAACCAGAATAAAATAAATATTTAAGAGGGCTCCCATACAACAGACATGATTTTTTATGCCGGTTTTATAGATAATGTTACGAGTCCGACTCGCACTTGCCCGTTTTTAGACTCGTTTTTATTGTGCCTTTGAATATTTCTTTCACACCCCAGTCGTTTATCCAGGTACACACAACGCCTCACTAGGTATACACTTTTGAACCTTATTCCGCTGTAATAACGTTCAAAAGTGTATACCTCGTGAGGCGTTGTGTGTACTTTGCTAATTGTGAAGAAAAACAAACAAGACTTAAAGAACAAAATATAGAATTTTTAACAATGAAGATAACCGAATGCCTAGAATATTCTAAGGGCGGCCACATTCAGTTCGTCTGCAGTCCGCCTGACGATATCGGCCTGTCAATTTTTGTATGTACTACACAGGCGCGGTCGCAGACGAAAATTTGGGGGGGGGGGGGAGGACACTAATGTAGTTTTTTTTTCAAATTTTTCCCCTCCCCTGGGACCGCGCCTGGTACTACAATACATAAAGTAGGTACCCATGTGTCAAACTGGCGACCTTAGCCGTGCTTCTAGTTGACGTATCGGCACGAGCCGCATGAGGGGCCGGGGGTGGCAGAGCGCCGTGACGTGACGGACGGCGTTGCCTCGGCAACGACGGCGCTAGCGGAGACGCCCACGCACCGGTTCGAGCGACCTAGCCTAGACACGTGGTGCTAGGGCAACTTGATTTCAGCGAAGCGCCGGTTCAGTGTTGCAAAAGTTACCGATTTATCGGGAGAACTCCCGATTTCAGCAAATATTTCCCGATAAAACGATTTTAGGGTTTAATCTCCCGATTTTTTCCATTTTTAGAAAACTTAACTTATATTGTACAAATTTTGAGGTTTGTAACATCGATCGTGTGAAGTACGACTACATAAACGGTAATTCCCTACCCTAAGGCACGCTGTATTGACCTTTTATTAAACAAACAATACTAAGCTTTAACTCGTAGTAATTAAGGATTGAATATTATTGTCATTGGAATGTAGGGATTTCCCACGTTCATTTAGAGTAAAATACAAAATATCATTCAAACCTGCAATGGAGTGAAGATACTAAGGAATAGGGTTCAATTTCATAAGACCTTAAAGAAATAGGAAGTCCCTACGGGGAACATTTTTTCCATGCTTATGCATTGATAAAAATCTGACTGCTGTTTAGCCGTTGGCTGAAATGACGGAAATTTCTGCAGTTGCAGTGTTCTTCTTTAAATATTTTAATTTTTTTTATATTCTTGTTTCATTGATGTAGCCAGCCCACCGTTTTCTTCAGTAAAATGGTAAAAATTTAATAGATTAAGGCGCAGAATGCGCCATTTTTACTGATAAACGAGTGTTGCCGAGCTCTAAGTAAAAGATCCCGATTTTTCCCGATTTTTAGAACGTAACAACACCGATTTTATAAAAGTCAGTTTTGCAACACTGCGCCGGTTATTCCAATCCCTAGCGAGCGCAAGCGAGTCGTATCGTACCACTAGCAACATGACCCGATCAAGGTGGAGTCGTATCGTACCACTACCAACATGACCCGATAGGTGGAGTCGGATCGGCGGCCTTTGACGACGACAGTGATTCGATTTCGATCGATTTGTAAAATAATTTTAGTCGTCTCACTTAACTTAACTTAATGGACCGGGTGGCTGCGTTTGAAGGTCAGATGGAAGTTGCTTCTGTAAAAACTAGTCAGTCAGCTTCAGTTAAAATTTTTACTAATAATTTTTAATTTGTATGAATATTCTAAACATATCACGAAGTGGGCCTGAGAAAATATTTAAATTTATTTCCCAAAACATTCGAAGAAATGTACACCGCAACTTATTTAAGTGCATAGGCACATTGCATCTAGTCAATAAATGATTACCTACCTACATAAAATAATAAATATTGACTACTAATAGTTCCTTTTGAGTTGACAAACTTGACAACTGTTTATATCAGTTAGTTTTTAATTTGCTTGAAATCGTTTTAATTCTTTTTGTTTTGGCATGTTAAGAGACGTATGTACAGCTGTAATTATAATTACTTACAAAATATTTAAATGCTGCAATCTGTACTTAATAGAATTGTAAAAGAAACAGTGTTAAAATATTTTTGAACCTGTAAATTGATATTTTTTGTTGCCACAGCTTTATATTCTGATTCAATGAAACTAAAAGACGTGATAACGTGTTTTAATTTATATTTTCTATGCAACTGCGTACCTACATTGACGAAGAGCCGCGGCGCGCCGATTCAATCTGATTCAATGGACGCAATTGCATAGAAATAAGTAATAGAGAGGCGAATTATTGCGATTCGATTCGATACGACTCGGCGAGTCTAGTGGACGCCAGCCTTTATGAAGATTAACCATTAATTACCTTAGCAAGAATAAGTTGAGATAACTAATGTTTCGTATATAATAATATATGAAAGTTATTGCTTTTGTCAAAATACTTTTGGTCGCTCACAACTGTATGTCGAAGGGATACTAGGATTACTAGGGATAGGTAAAGACAAGTGTCGTAGAATGTATGAGCTCTATAATAAAATAAAATTAGGTACCTACTTCTCTTTCCCAGCCGCGGTCGCAGACGAAAATTTTGGGGGGGACAGGAATGTAGATATTTTTTTTTCAAATTTTTGAGTGGGTCAGTAAATTTGAAAAAAAAAGCGGCAAAGGTGGTCACAAGTATGTGAACAACGCCTTTATTGTCAAGGCGATAAGTTGCTTGTTCAGATGATAGTTTTGAGTACCGTGGCCGCTCCGACATATTAGATGGCGACTATACGTAAGTACCTACTATTAAGCTAACGGTGCTATGGCTCTGACATTTTTGGCTCACCATAAAGACGAAGGAACGCGGTAATCGACGAGAATACCCGGGTAGGGCGGGCCGGCCGGGCCGGCTGAATGGAGTTCCGCGCTTGCGCCCGGTCTATCGATCGCGCGGCCACGTGGGCGCGCCCGTGCCCCGCGCACCGGGCGCCGGGTGTCGTGCGCCGGCCGCCGCGTGCCCACGTGGACGGGGCTCGCCGGCAACATCTCCCGACTCACCCCATGCGGACTTACCTAACCCCAGATGGCCCTGGCCCGGCCCAACTCCACGCCTATGCTTTGTGACCAACTTGTTATGCACGTAACGTACCTACATAATACCTATAAGTACAAAAGATTTCCATCGAATATGACACTAGACAGCGGTACCTTTAGTAAGTAGTCAATACGCTAAAAACGTGTGCCCGTTGAGTTTTAAATTATAAAAGTGTAGCATGAAAAAATGTATCCTATAGAACAGTTGGACAATAACATTATTAATAAGTATTATTAACAGGATCCACGATTCCACGCCTATGAGAAAGTACTTGAGCTATTATAGTATAAGTAGTACCGTCAAATACTACAAATTTGCCTACGGTGCACAACTTTGCCTGGCTTGAAAAACATGATTTTCTTCACCAAACAGCTACATATTTACCTATATCTTATTCTTGAGATGGGAGAAAGGCGGCCATCTCAGAAATAAGACTCAGGACTCGACTTGGCGGGGGCACTGCTAAATAGCTGTTTGGTGAAGAAAGCCATTTTTTTCCAGCAATGCAAGGTTGTGCATCTTGGCAAAGTTGTAGCAGTTGACGGCATGCAGGTAAGTACAAAATGATCACGTTCTCTATCGATGTCGCATAAAAGGGAAATAGATGCAAGTAGGTACCAAAAAACAAATCCCCTCGGAATTGAAGCGCAAGCTCAAATTAAAACGAAAGCATATGCGTAGCGTACCTACAAAGCCACAGTGAAACTTCAAAGGCGATGTTTTTAGCAGAATGGCGAACCGATCACGAGTCCGATAAGAGCGTCAATTCGCCGCAACCCCTGCTTACTCGTGCCGCCGCGCGGCTCAAAGCGCACCGGCACCGGCGCAGAGGTGCCGCTTCCTCGCCTTCCGTCAATCCATCTACCACCGGTGGATGCCTTACGAAAACGCTCCCCTAGCAACATGTGAACAATGACGAGGGTTCTTAAAATATATATCAATTGGCTTCCTATATCAAGACTGGCTCCTTAAATAAAGGATGAATGTTGTTAAAGCTACAGTGTAATTTTCTTAGGTTTAAGTTAGATATAATAATTTAGTTTATAAGTAATTGCCATGCCCTTGCAGGGCTCATGTTTGAAACTGTAATATGTCAATACCTTTTTGTACAACATGAATGCAAATAAACTTGAAACTTGAAAGGCAGGCGTTGATCAGTTTACCATAAAACGAATTTCGTAGGTACCTATGACAAAGTTAGTAGGCTAGGCAAAGTCTTACCTGTTAAACATAAACACCAGTGCAACCACCTGTAGAGTGTAGCTAACCGCAAGAGCAGGCAGAGTAATTAAATTGCTGGTAATAGGTACCTACTCACTATTTAATTAGTATAACAAACAACATTAAGGACTTACCTCCAGCCTCCTGGTTGACAGTCGTTGATATTATCTTTTAATTGAGTAGCGCTTGAGCTCTGCAGATTCAGGACATTCACGCTAAACAAGAAAAAAATACATTATTTACATATAACAGCAATTCATTATTATAGTATAAGACGCCAACGTTCCTATACAAAATTGTAAAGCTAAATATGTCATGTGTGATTTATTAAGGAAGCTGTGTTATGTATTAATCAAAAACATTATCAACTAACTTCCAAGTCGGTGAGTAGCCAAAACATTACGTTTTGAGGAGACTGTTATGTCAACATCCTTATCCATGGTATGAGCTTCCGTGCCTTCTATTTAAGGGGCTACTTTGAAAAATTATAGGTTTTTTCAAACGCTCTAGTGACGAAACGGGAAAAGGGACTGAATTTATTTTCGAATATATATTATTAGACTATACGCTCATGTTTTTGGCACAAGCCGAAACACGATTGCTGAAAGTTGACTCGATAGAAAAAAAAATCCGTAGTTGGGTCCTTTTTCCCCTTATTTTTCTTAGCTTACGTAAACTATAAGAGATTAAGCAATATAACTAAGTAAAAAATATGGTATTCTGGTTTATCTAAAAAGTCACAGAAACAAAATTACACAAAATTTTATAGATTCGCTTATTTATCGTAGTTTGTTCAAAAAGTCTGATCCTTAAGAGCGTTGCATCTCTTTCTTTCGTGCACGGGAGCCATAAACGTGTCTCTAACGGATGGGCGTGGCTTGTCCGAATCGAGGAATGGCCTTAAGCGTTCACTAAACCATACACCAACTCGTGTTAGGTCGTCACGTAGTGTAGTGTAGTGTAGTGTCGGTCAGTATGTGCGTTGTATAGAACGTTGGTGGCAGTAAACATCTGGACCTGAAGCACTGCCATGTGTTTCAGCTCCAGAAGTTTAATCCGGAGTGTGAAACCCAATCCCTCTTATGGAGCGCCCTGTGCCCTGCAGTGGGATGTACCGACATGTAGTCAACTAACGATGTTTGCGAGCTAAATATGTTTCGATGCAGATGGAGTCAGGCAGAAACATTTTCTCTTATTTGGAACTGCGAATATCGCGCAACAACTAAGTAACCAAATGAATTAAGCGGTAAGATAATATAGAGAAATACGTATTAAGCAGGTATCCTAGGTAACATAACGCTGGTCCAATACACAGGGTCTATTATTTGTAACATTTTCATAGTACCAAAAAATACACTTATTTATTATCACCAAATTTGCGGTCTCGTCTGTCGCTCCCATATGGCCTACACACTACACAGCCACGGCAAACTGTCATCCTTCTTGACACTGCTTGTATACTATAGTCTGTAACAAACTCAAAGGCCATTGATTCTCACTATGACTTACTTGACTTAAAGTCCTAGGACCCCTAGGTGGGGCAGAGGGCGCTCACAGTGCGGCGCCATCGCGTTCTATCTTGGGCTGCATGCTTCACCTCGGGCCATAATAGCCCGATTGCCTTCAACTCGGATGCCACTGAGCGATTCTCACTATGACTATGTTCAAATTTCAATTCGATAAAAGTGAAACATAGAACCCTGTAAGTAATATTGGGCCAGCGATATGTAAGCTTCAGGACTTAGGACATACCAAAAAAAATTCAAAGACGTGTTAAGTGTACTTCGTCTGCCCCGCTTTTTGTCAAAACAATGATTGTTTTGTAGCTACCAACCTACATTCAAATATACCTACATAAGATTAAATAAGTAGGTACCTCGGTTTTAAATGCGACCATAAAATCTAAGCAAAGTTTGGAAAAGTCCAGAAGCTTCTCGACCACGAAACCATTGTTTCTCAATTCACAATGGATTGTTAGCCATTATTATCTGGTAAACACCAGTGAGCGCCTTCCCGGAATAAGGAAAGTACAAGTATTACAACAGTAGAAGCACTAGGTACCTACTTATCGATTTTTCTCGGCTTGGTTGTTGATCAAACGACGGAAAGGAAAGGATAACAACCCACGCCATTTTAATAACACATCCACAGTATCCACACCACCTATTAAATTATGGACTTATAAGACAAATTCAGATGGGTTACGCATGCTCCAAAAGTGAAACCCTTAAAATAAGTGAATTCACACTATTGTCACTAGTCGCGCACCGGTAAGCGAGAGATGCGGACGTGCCAATGAGCTGCCGTCACCAGCGTGAGAAAGAGACAAGCTATAATTTTCTAACAAAGAGTGTCAAAGACGTAATAATTGTCTAAATAGATAAATATAACGGAATCATTGCTAGGTTATGAAATAACTTTGGGAGTATTTTTTATGCACATTTTGTTAGAGTTATAACCCATCCATAGCCATATAGTTAATAGTATTGAATAAAATATGTAAACTATACTGACCTCTTTTTATTAGCTACAGAAGGCTCAACAATCAACGGCAGACCGCAGTAAGAATAACCTGAAATAAATAATGTGATTAATCCATTGAGAAGACCAGGATCCAACAGGTGATGACTTCCCTAAGAAATTCTTTGTTCCAAAAGTTGTAGTGAAAATCACTACAATACCTACCTGACCTAGCTGGAATATATGACCATTGGCTTTGGGCGCTATTATTCTCATTTATTCGGTTTTATTCAGTATAGTCAAAAAGAATTACAAAAACTATTTAATACGGGATATTTACCATGTAAGTTTCCCGTATTAAATAGTTTCTGTAAGGTTAATGACCTTGTTAGCTTAAAGTCAAAAAGCCTATTGATATGGTATAATGTAATCTTGCTTTGTTTATGCGTCAGCTCAGCTCTGATGTAAATTTGTAATTGTTTCGTAGTGAAATAGTTTCATTTCACGAGCGTTTTATTTCAAACAGTTTATTATATAAATTATTCATACCCGTAATACACGGAGAGCTGGCCACGTCAGATATGACATTACATTATACATCATTAGAGCACTACTTTCCCCAACCGAAACATTTGGATATAATATAATATAGGGAAATTATAGACCGGTTAATTTATATGTAAAATAATAGGTACCGGTATTCGATCCCTGATTCCAACATAATGAACACTGTCAACACACTTCTAAACTTGAAAGAACTTGCAACGCGCGTGTGACACTAATAATGGAGTTGCAAGCGTCCATAGGCTGTGGTGGCCCATACCATCGGGCGGGTTCCATTTCCACCCTAGATCCACCGTCGTGGTTTAATTAAAATACCTTAGTCTTTCTACGATTCCATCCGGCCGTGCATCGGTTACATAATTAGATTAGCCAACTAGTCCTTATCGTAAGAATTAACTTATTGTAACTTACCATGAAGTTTATCGATAGCACGGTCCGCAGCGGATTGATCGGGAAAATCAACAAATGCGTAGCCACCTCTCTTGACAGAGATTTCAGCGACAGTCAAGTTGTGTTCGGCAAAGAGCTGCCTGACAGCCGCATCGTCTGCCTCCACAGGTAGGTTACCTATGTACAATTTGTTCATCGCTGAAACGTTCTTCAGCTGGTCACTCATCAGGACGGTTGCTACGGAACCTTGGAAATTAAACACGATTTTCCGTCAGAGCGATTGACGAATCCAGCTAGGCCGTCGGATTTCTTTTGTCTGTTTGTCCAGCTGTCTTACTCGTGTGCCTAAATTTCGAACGTTTTTTTGAAGCATGTCCAGTTGGCCATGATGCAATTATATTTAAAATCGAGGAGGTTTTATTTAACTTTTATTACTTTTATGAAGGAAATACATGTAGTTTGGCCAGAGTTTGTTCCACTTCAAGCATAGACAGGGAGAATCATACTGTCTTTTTCTAATGCTAGTACTCTCACTACTAAAAAAGGGATGGGTATAGCATGTTACTCTGACTGTTACTGCGCTTTTGGTTTGCCAGACTATATAATAGAAACTAGTATGGTCAAGACTCAAGAGTGTGTCAAGTGTCAACCACACTCAATAGCTCAGAGTTGGGTTCCGTACATCGTAATTGCCACAAGTAAGTAGCTGGACTTTGGAATATTATAGCGGCACTTACGTCTTTTAACTTAGAAAGTTAACTGATCAAAGCCAGTGACAGTATTGGGCAAAAATTAAGTTTAATATGATATAATATCCAATCATCAGGGTCGATATATGTCATCGTCTTCATACATTGCCTTAGGATTGGGATTATTTCAAACTGAAGCATTCAACCGGAGTGGCCATGTCTCTCACATTTGATATACAAAAAAAGTCTGCAGATTTTTGCGGGGGAGGGGAACCAGGGGGGTACAACTCAGTGTATGCTCAGTCTCAACTCAGTTGCATGAGTAAATGAGTATAGACCTTATAAATTTATATAAAAAAGTAGTGTAAGTATAACTTATATGTATTTGCATACTGTTAAAAACAGTTGGAAAAGGTGATACAAATATTCTTACAATGCCACTGTAATCTACCCTTTTTCTGCAAATAAATTATTGTTTGTTTGTTTTGTTTGTAAATCTGTCAAAAAATTTGAGTTTGACACGACGTATCCGATACGTTTGCATAAGTGCGAAAGAGAACTTGTCATGCGTTAAGAAGGGACAACATGATTCGTGACGCTACAGAGATCTCTCTGTATTATACTATTATTTACTCTGTGGGGGAACGTCAAATTAATGTATACTTAACATCAAAATAGCCTCAGTTCAGTGCATACAATTAGTATGACCACTGGTTATATATTTTCGTCAGAGGGAACGCCTGTGAATGGTCGCTCCGGTCGGTTGAATGTTCTAAGACTTCTAAGATTCCAAAAAAGGACTCTGTTCAATTAATTTAATATTTTATTTGGAATAAAGTTAAGTTAATACACCCATCCTCCCACTCCAGCGTTTTTCCCGGTTTTTGCTATGGCTCAATTAACCCTGGGTTCTGCTCGGCAACCTAATCCCGCAAATTGGCGTAGGCACTAGTTTTTACGAAAGCGACTGCCTTGTGGCCATAGAGTACCGAACTCTTTAGTGCGTTAGCCGCTTGCACATGCGCATAACTGATCTGTGAAGGTCACAAGACCTTCCAAACCAGAGGGAAACTAGGCCTTTTTGGGATTAGGTCTGGTTTACTCACCATGTTTTCTTTCACTGAAAAACCCAGAGTTCATTTTTATTCGCGGAACATCACATATTTAAAATAAAAATCATGAATTTTATTCCGATAAAAATAAATTATCTTCACCTTTTGAACGCTTTCTCTCTCGCATCAAGATGTGGCATACACGCCAATAACTCTCAACTATAACCACTTTAGTGGTCGCACGACAGCACACGACCAATTTAGTGGCTCTTGGCGTTCAAAGGGTTAAATTTTACTCGGAAACTAAAAATTTAGACAAAGTTTTATTTTGTACTAGCGACCCGCCCCGGCTTCGCACGGGTGCAAATATACCTACATATAAAATAAACCTTCCTCTTGAATCACTCTATCTACTAAAAGAAACCGCATCAAAATCCGTTGCGTAGTTTTAAAGATCTAAGCATACCTACATAGGGACTGACAGCAGGAAGCGACTTTGTTTTATACTATGTAGTGATGCCGCTATTTAGTTACGAAGTTAAATTGCGGAAAAAATAACAATTTGATGTGCTGCATACATGTAACAAAAAAAATACTAAACATCAACATGTTGCACATCAATCGATACGAGTAGGTCTTAAAAAATACATCGACGATTCTTTAAACATTTTGTAAGTAAGTGAGTAAATATTTTCAGAAATAATATTATATATTTTTTCGATTAGAAAATCAGAAGAAATGTGTATCTCCACTGTAACTTTTGAACCGTAAGTCCAAAAAAAATAATAAAACACTTTCTACGAAAAATGATTTCTACATTATCGGTTCAGCTTCAGCCATTTTTGAGTTATCTCCAAAAAACTTCTTCCACAGGCACCAGATAAGACCTTTTGGTAGTAGTTTGATGGTTCTTTTATTTATGGAAGTTTATTATATTTATTTTGAAGTTTGATCCATCGAAGACGGAGCTATAATATTTATTAATATGCCGTAAGATACCGAGATATATATTATCGTATAGCTTGCCACCCCACACGGGAATGATATCAAAAGAGAGAAAGATATATCGGTTGTACGTCACGCCAGAGAAGGAAGGCAATATACCCAAAATATATCGTAATATAGAGCGAGTCTGTCAAAAAGTAGGGTAAAATATATCGTAATATACCGATCTATAATATATATTATCGCTCCGTCTGTGACGGGCTTAGTTCCACTGAAGGTGCGGAACCCTCCATTATGCGTGATCCGACACGTACTTGGCTGGTTTTATCTACTTAACATTTTCGCTGCCAGGAACGCGTAACGTTTTAGTTTTGTAGGTATCATTTAATTCGTATTGTATAGGATGTTGGGACCTTATTGTAGGTTATTGAATTCATAGCTATCAAAAAATACTTACCTACACATCTTACTCCACGACTACTTAACTTAAACGATACTTTTGGCTTTTGGTGATGTGATGATGGTACAGTCGCCATCAAATATATCGGAGAGGCCAGGGTACTCAAAAGTATCTGAACATGCACTTTATCGTCTTTGCAACAGAGGCGTTGTTCAGATATTATTGACCACCTTGGCCGCTCCGATATACTTATCTGATGGCGACTTAGAAGGTCAGGTGTCTACCTGATTTAGTATAGTATACAATATTTTAAGCGATGGTTTTAAGTAACAATCCCAGAGACAAGTGTGATGTCTTTGAGAAGAGTACGTTTACATGATAACACAAGTAAGGATTGATTCTTTATACAGGTTTTTTTTTTCAATAGCTGACTAATAAATGTGCAAAAAAAAGTTAAAATCATTTTGCACATAAATCCATAGAAAAAACAATAAGGGACTAGGTTAGGTACTAAAACAATGAGCGACAGGACTGCATAGATCTCGGTATCGGTACCTATAACTCCTATAAGACGTCGGCGAATGCTAGGAAAATATTTAACAGATAATAGTCATATTAGATTAGACAGATGAATAAAACAACTTATGTCATATAAATTAATATATATCTAATAAAATACAATATCTTCACAAAATATGACTAATGTATTATTACATATTACAAAAATATTATAATATGTTGCAAAAATTAAGTATACGTAACTTACTAGTCTATTTATTTATAAACTGCAGATATTTTAAACATTAGGTACACTGTCAGTATTAGGTAATAATACTAATCATGTGAATTTTTCTGTACCGTCCTTTTCTATGTAAGTATAAATGAAATGGGTGAAGAAATAATGTCATTATTACCATCAGTGTCTGATGTGATGGCTTTAAGAGTCGCCAGGACGCTCACGTTTCCATACAAACGTAGTTTAGCTCTCATTTTAAAACGACATGCTTTAGAACCACGAAATTTGGCATGGGCATTCTAGTAGTACAGATCTATGTCGGTAATAATTCGTTTTCGTTGCTTAAAATTGTAATACAAAGAAAATACAGCCAGATACAGATTTACATACAAAACTTATTTTTGCTATATTTTCTTTGTATTACAATTTTTAGCAACGAAAACGAATTACCCACATAGATCTGCTAGAATGCCCATGCCAAATTTAGTGGTTCTAAAGCATGTCGTTTTAAAATGAGAGCGAACTACGTTTGTATGGGGACGGGAGTTCACGCGAGCGTTCTGGCGACTCTTAAGGAGGCAAGATTAATTAACCAAATTCGGTACTAATTCTTACGTTGTCACTTTTATTATAAAATAAACCAAAAAATCTTGTGTAGGAAACGTATGTCATATTTATTACCGTTATTACTATCTTACTTGGTTTAATAAAACTAGAGCGAAGACCTGAAATAATCTTATTTTAATCAGTAAAAAAACAAACCGAATACCCCACACATAAATAAAGGTTAATAAGCTTATGTTAATAATAACAACACAATTGCCCTTGAGCCATCTTTGATGTCGCTTTTTATGGGGGCCCATCTTGCGGACGGCGAGTCACCGTCTGCCGGAAATAAAATGGATACCGTTTTATTAGGCAGGCGTCCGGTTCTTCATCCAATAGCCCATTAATCAGTCCATACTTTTCACCCAATAGCCTAATACATTTTAGACTCCATTAATACTCAATAGTCCTTACACCATGGCGGGTGCTGTCTCTGCGTGCGTCCCATGACACGGGCAGGGGCAGCATCCGCTTAGTGTACCCCTCACTTTTCATTAAATTGTCGAAAGGGCCTCTGCGCGTTGGCTTCGGCTCCGCATACGCCTCCCAAAGGTCCGGAACACCATTGTTCCGTGGTCGGGAAAGACAACACAATAATGAATGGTAAAATTTGACTCTTATACTATTTACCAAACCTTTAGTACTTGAAAGTTATAAAGAAAGAGCTGGCAGAATGAACATGTACCTACCTACCTAACCTATCAACTATAAAGATTAAAATCTGATCGAAATGGTTACTTAATAGATATGATTGGAAGTGCTGACTTAAGTCCCGTGTTTAAAAAAAACTACAAATTACATAGGTATGTTTTTTTAGAATGTTCGGGTAGTCGTTCTAATTTAACTTCTATGATTTGATTTGAACTAGGTACATATTATTTAACTAACACGGGAGGGTAAATAAATACTGTGTTGCCAAACTGATACAGGCATTATTTTTATTTAGTAGTAAGACCAGCAACCTTAAGCAATTAGCTTTTGGAGTAGGCATGTACCTATAACTAATAAAAAATAGTTATTTTATTTGTGCAACACGAGAGGAAAGTTGTTTTTTTTTTGCGAGTGTTGATTTTGAGTCCCGAGTAAGCGAAAGATTCTACAATTTCTATGTTTGAATCTTGAGCGTAGCGAGGGGTCTCAAGAACACGAGATGTAAAAAAACTTTCCTCTCGTGTGACACATACAACTTTTCACCTCAGTAGTGAGAACATATTAAAATTAAAAAAAAACCATTTATTTACATTCCTGAATGAAAGGCATCATCATTATGACGAAAACCTTCTAGTAAGAAACAAAATTTCACTCCCTGGAGTGACGAAAGTCGCAACTTTCCTCACTCCCTGGAGTGATGAAAGTCGCACTTTCGTCACTCCAGGGAGTGAGGAAAGTAGGCTTGTTCGAACTGCTGAGGTGAAAAGGTTCTTTGCTAATCTAGCAATTTACTCGAATGTGAAGCGAATTTTTTTGTCAGGAAATACTACCTACAGAATAATTTTAGAACATACATTCGTTGTAGAATGCTTTTTGCCAGTTCTTAATCTATTAACAATACCTATAGTTGTTCTTATTCCTATATCACATAAGCAAGCAGTATTTGTAATAAACAAGAATAGAAGACGCGGGCAAAGACATTATTAAGTACTTACTTCTACCTAAGCCATACGAGAATCTCGATTGCAGTGTCACGACCAAAAATATATTTTGCTGGATAATTTAAGTAGGTAAATGCAATTTTTTAAAATATAAAAATATACTTCAATTAAATTTTAGTTTGCATTTTTAAGAAGTTTGAATGATAAGTAAGTGGATATCAATCTTAAAAATATAACTGTACACGAGTACTTTTGCTCAGTGACCTGCATTAATATCTCGCACTACGATGGCAGCAAAAATATATCAATTATCACACACCACGGCTCGGATCGTAGGCCTACTTATAAGTGGCCTGAAGAGACGGTGAGGTAAGTAACAAGCGATCTGAACCTCAGATTCTGAGGCCTTCTTTGTTACCGCCCGTGGGGCGCACACAACTTTACCTGCGCGCACTGGTCGTAAATGTCACTTACCGCCCGAAATGGCGTAAATATAATTGTCAGATATTTTTGCACGCTGGGTTGTAGGGTTGTGTAAGATATCATTGTAGGTGCTTTAAGTTGTGGTAACCTTTAAACCACTTTTCATGCACACGTATTAAAACCTCATCATCATCAATCTAGTACTTAGTACATCATATTAGTGAATTTGTACAAAAAATATATGTAACGGACTTGAAAAAAAAAAACTATTATTTCTAGATACAAAGTAGAGAGCTAACTTGTATTAAGTAAATAAAGAAACCAAATTGAATATTTACTTACTAAAACATGTACAAAATTCTTATATTTTTTTTAGCGCAGTTACCAGTAAGTTTATTTAGATTTAAAACAAGTACATCAAAAATATACCTACTCCTTACAAGGCAAGACGCGTAATAATAGACATCTGTCCTTTTCTGATGATGATGAATACGCTTAGAAAATTACAGATGTGCATCTCGCCGCATATACTGTCGCTGCACACTTGCTGTTACTATTGAAATCGTGCTTTATCTCGTTTTTCACAGTGATTCTATTAAACGTAGCATAATAATAAGGATCGTTAAATTAGCTTGAAAGTGGTGCCAAGAACGTCACATATTGCTTTTAAATGCATGTTCGTGTTAGTTTTATGCGGTTTTTGCACAAAACTGAATCTGCAACACTGAAATTTTAAGCGGTCCAGACACTATCAGTAGGTAATAATGTAATTATTTCTGTACTCGTACTTTTTTATTTATAGCCCACCAGACATTGTCAGTAACAATGACTTTATTTCTCTACTCCTCCTTCTCATCCTTCAAATAACATAGAAAAGGAGTATGTACATAAATAATAACATTTATTGGCGAGTGTCTGGTGGCAGTGGTGGCCTTATATGAAGGATGACTAGAGAAATAACGTCATTATTAGTGTCTGCGGGCCTCATGTCATGAAGGAAGAGAAAGACGTACCTTCAGAAAAAAAGACATTATTACTGACAGTGTCAGTACAGTACTGCTTTTAATTTAATAGTACATTACGTACCTAGGGCGGTAAAATAAAGAAGGGCTCAGATCGCGGGTATTTGTGGCCCGAACCGAAGGTAAGGGCCATAAACAAGCGATCAGAGGCCTTCCTTATTGCCAGCCGTGGTGCGTACATAATTTTACGTCTTCTCGTGGGTGTGAAGTGTGATTTGCCGCTGCGCTCTAGGGCGGTAAATCTCACTTAGCGCCCAGAGTGACGTAAAATACTTATCTCCATACTGTTTTACCTGTGTTAGGAATTCTAGTGTTTCATTCATTCGCTGGTCTTATCTTATCGTAGGTATAAAGAGCACAGAAAGTATCCATTAACAAGTTTTATGTACGCTTTTCGCCTTCACAGTATCATACAATAAGATCTATCCTGAGATTCTAACAATCATTAGGTAATTACACGAAAAAAATTAACAAGGCTAAGTAGGGTAATTGTGCTAGTTTTCGTTCATATATGTCAGTTTTCCGTGCATAGGTACTTATTTACACGTAACAGTGGCGGAACATCAAAAATATTTGCAACTCTTCTCCGTGCTCTGTAGGGAATTTACTCGAGCGGCTACTAATTACAATTAGGGAAGCCGGTGGGAATCGGGTTCTATGGACGCGCCGCCACTGATAATTAAGTAAAATAAAAAAATCTACCAATGACGAAAACTGTAAATAAAAAGTTGTTGGCCTTAAAAAGTTTTTCTCATATATTTGTAGCAGTTTAATCAGGCGGACGGTAAACTAAACCTGGACGGGAAACTAGCATAATCACCTACTTGTTTCTATTATTAGTGATACGCTGAAGGCAAAACGGCGAGTTCTAAAATAGTTTCACCAGAAATTGCACGATTTTTCTAAATAAAAAAAACCGAAGCATAGAGTTTCACTAACTATATTTACTAAAATATATTTATTATAAAGGCACATTTTACGTACCTACCTACCTGTACATGTGTCACCAAAAATACGTACTTTCATCACGGGTTTGAGGACTTCGGTTGACTTGTATAATGATTCTTTATTTACATAACTACCAACAACAAATCATAAACAGTTTTGGCGTCAATATATATATTTTTAATTTGGTTATAAATGTTATAATTAAATTTGGTATTATTGACAGTATCAGAATTAGCCTCATAATTTACCTACTAATTATAAATATAAATAAATGGTTTTGTATTTAATGCTATACCCACTTATCCTTAAACATTTAATGCTACTCCCTAAAGAGTCCCTATACGTTTCATTCAAATACATCTTATCGATATAGATTCGAATTTGTACTAACATCTTCATTAATGCTATTAGTTGACCCTTTAAAGTATAATTGGTGTTATATATCGAGTTTATGTAGCCGTCCTCTATAAATTAAAGAAACCCTCAATTCGTTATTGAAAGAATGAATTCACACAAAGAAAGTTCACACGTTTGCATTCTTGATGTAATTCTGACCACTTCTTAGTGTTCAGTTCATAGTCATTAAAAAACGGACCTATTTACAACCTTTTTATTTTACCTGAAAATATATCGGAGCGGCCAAGGTACTCAAAAATATCTGAACATGCACCTTATCGCCTTAACAATAGAGGAGTTGTTCAGATATTTGTGACTACCTTGGCCGCTCCGATATACATGATGGCGACTGTACTAAGCGAGTAACACTTCAAATAGGTAGCTTTACAGAGCTTTAGCTAACTAGTACCATCTTATAAAATATGAAGGCTTATGATTATGTCAAAATCGGTTCATAAAATATAACGACAATTTTTAACAACTGACTAACATTAATAAAACTCCTCTGAACACAATTAAATATCTAAACCATCCACATTATAAAAATCGACTACTGTGTACTCAAATTGAACATTCCAGGGAATTGGGACACAGTCAAGGCCTAAAATACCGACAACAAAACATTTTTGTCAAAAAATCGTGACGGCATTATTCTATATAGCTGGGCATTTTCAGAAAAAAAGCGTACCTACCATTTTCCTTATTTGGAAAACCTAACAATTTTTGGATTATTTCTCATCAGAATCAGGAGAACTATCGATTTAAAATAATAAAAGGGTCCCATTTTTTTGTCAGATTTGTGACGTATTTTTACGTACATTCTGTACGGATGGTCACATAACTGACTAATAATTTTTGTATGGATAATTGGCGTTTTTTTCCAAAACAGGTACTTTAATTTCTGAAAACCCGCTAACAATAAGATACCTATAATAATTTTTGTAAAAATATACGCACCGTCATTTTCAACACTGCATATTGTCACATTGCAGTATCTTACGGCTTACGGCGACTAACGACACTTCCTACGAGTAATTCTGCCGACTATCGAAACACTCGACAATAAGGCTGCGTTCCCATCAGAACAATAAGGCTGCGTTTTCATCGAGGACGCGTTGTAATGTGTTTTTGAAAACCAATAGAATCACTTCATTTGTTTATCCTCGCACAGCGCAGCTCTATGATTGGTTCTTAACAAACAAATTACTCGCAACACATGCTCGCTCATCTCTGGTGGAAACGCTGCCTTAAGGTACGGACACACTGTTCCCACGTACGCCACGTATGCAATGCATTATGAAATCTGGACCCTTATATTTGTATGCTTAGAAACATACTTGTTGTCATTCGCGATGCTATGCCACGCGAACGTTCGATCTGTCGCGCCAGATCGGCGTGGGAGCGTGGAGGGGATATCACACGTTTTCGCACGCGTACGATCGGTGTGTTTCTAGATCTTACGCTCCTAGCGCGTCATTCCCACATAGTATTGCATACTTTGCGTACGTGGGTATAGTGTGTTTCTAGCGTCTGATGTCAATACACGTCGTATAACTACGTGGGACAAGTGTGCACACAATCTCTCCCACGTTGCATTGCGTGCGTTGCGTACGTGGGAATAGTGTGTTTTTACCCTTACCCCTGTTTTTACAAGTACCATCGTATTAACAAATAAAATGTTTAAAATGAACTAAGAAGAAGTTTTCTTTACGGCCACCGATTTGCTTTTCTGTTCTTTTTCTTTTATCATAATCATCCTGGAGTGCATGCGGAACTGAAGCCTGGACTCTAGGGAGTACCCGGAATACTTTTTCCTGTAAATAAAACACAAATATAAATTAGATATTAGCTTATCTATCTGTACAGACGCCATCAAACATATCGGAGCAGCCAGGATACCCAAAAATATCTGAACATGCACTTTATCGCCTTGACAATAGAGACGTTGTTCAGATATTTGTGACCACCTTGGCCGCTCCGATATATCTGATGGCGACTGTACATTTACGGTTTACCCTGAACATGATGAAATTATCACACTAAAGATAAAAAAAGAAACAGATATATCGGATTTATTTTTATATAGGTACACACTCCCCACTTAATTTCTACACTTGTCCACATACCGATTTATTTCTAGACTTGTACGACACAAAAAATAAGCTTTTAGATAAGTTTTATATTGTATGTATTTATTACCTACAGGGGCCGAACGCATAAAAACTCGTTTCTAATATTATAAGTGAAGTCTGTTTCTATGAAATGGGATCAAGTTGTTACGCAATAGGCCCCAGGTGTCATGGATGATGCATTGCATTAAAAGTTTAAGGAGCATATTATAAATAGACATGCAAAGGATACGAGCGGAGGAAGGTAATAGTGGATTCTGACATTAGATAAAGTCAGCAATGAAAGCGTGTAACAATTAGTACATTACTTCAGAGGCCGTGAAGTAAGGGATTTAAGGACGAGATTGCGGTAGACGGCCGAGTCGTAGTAAGCGTAGTAGTCGGATAAAGCGAGTCCTGCAATCCCTCTTCCGGCCAAGGATTGTATAGTGCTTTTCTCAAACATTGTAAGAAAATATTATAATTAAAATAACTATTAAGTTATTATTAAGTAATTAAGTAAAATGTTTACATTGCGCCTTTTTCATTTTATAAACTTGACATTTGAAAAAGCTATTCGAGCACCATGTTTAACCGCTTATAAATATAGTTCTTTTTTAATTTTAATGTCGCAAGTATGCTTTCATAGAGAGTGGTCGTTGGCTGTATGTGATATTTCCTTTGTCAGTGTAATCTTAGTAAGCGAATTTAAAAAGTTAGAGTAGCGGACAATAATGTACGCTTCATACTAACTCCATACATTACTTCTTGGCCTAAGGCCTTAAATGAGCAACTTCATGTCTTCATTTCGTGACATTAACGCATACATTTCGGAGTATGTTTGAGAAAAAATATTTATGACATTTACTAGTTTTTGATATACGTCGAATAACATTCACGACGTTAATAAGTAGTGACGGGCATGGTTCCGCGTTTCATTCCCCATACAAAAGGCGGAAACTTTCGGAAACGTGCCCATCACTTTTTGTAAGGAAAGTGGGGTAATACCTAGTGTCCGTGAGAATTTGCAGGGCGCGTTCGTCGTCGCCCAAGTAATGGTAGCATAAGGCGATCTCGGCCATCGCGTACGGCAGCAGGAACGTATCCTCCTTTATATCGTGCTTCAATCTGTAAAAAAAAAGCGTTGTGAAGGTCAAAGAGATTTCAAGTTATCGGCGGATCAAAACTAGCCCCTAATGGTTTGTGTAAGACCCAAGGCTGGTGTGTCGCCTCTTATTTGTTCTGCGAGCGTGGCTGACACACTGTCGCGTGTCTGAGGATTAATTACAGGAATTTAAATATATTATATATGTTACAGTACAGCGCCAACTTGTTAATGCAGTCCTTTTGAGTCTAATATCTGCCTCGTGAGGTGACTAATGGGACAAATAATTAGCTGTCTTGCTTTCAGATATTGTGTAAAGCCTTTTGTCTGTCTTTTTCCTTTACAACAAAATACAGGTTATTGCAATATACCTATAATTCTAGTGTTGCAACTGTGCAAAGTCGAATAAATAGGTCCGAATGTCGGTTATATACGTGATGACGGAATGCTCCCGTGGTTGTCGGCCTCGTAGCCGCCACAGTCTCTGACACAAAACTCACAGCATGACGGAGTCCAGTGAGTCCAGGGCGAGCCGCGGGAGGCCCATGGCGGAGAGGCAGCACCCGTGCAGGTACCACAGCAGGGCGCGGTTGTCGGCCTCGTAGCCAGCCATCCAGTCCTTAGAGCCCGCGTCCAGTCGGTCTCGGGTTGTTTCTATTAACTGCAAATAAAATCAGATACCATTATTACACAACTCGGTGGAGGATTTGGTTGCGTTGCGTGGAAACGATACGTCTATAATATATGTAGTCGTATCATAAAGAACTAAACAGAGGAGGAGGAAGCTAAAACTCTCTCTCATTAATACGCACCCACACTAAATCAACCATCATACAGCCTTAAAACACTAAATAGAACAATAGGTAATCGACTTTACAACTGTGAACAAATGGTTCGATATCTTCTTCTTGTCTTTGCAGATAAAAAATAAATTGTATTTCATTCAACCTGTAGTGTCAAATAAAACCAACTAAGTATCATTTTTGCTTGTATTTTCAAACAAAATATAGAAGTAGTAGTCCTTATTTTTTTAAAGTCTGACTCACGCACGAAGGGTTCGTACCATTATCTGTAAAAACGGCAAAAATATCATGTCTTTGTATGGGAGCCCCCTTAAATATTTATCATCATCGACTGAAAACGATGACCGAAATGCGCATAATCGATTTTTTTTCTAGTTTATATGAACGGGTTTCTCCTTACTCCATTTATATAGAACTTGAGTCGTATTAAAATTCTGTATATTCTTTACCCCGCCCCGTACCCGCATAGAACATCCCAATCGGATGGTCAAATATAAAAGTGACATGTGACTGACCTTGAGCACGTCCTGCGCGGCGCGCTCGTGGCGCGCGAGCACCGGGAACATGTTCCACAGACACAGCAGCTCGAGCGCGGGCAGCACGAGCCGGTGCCCCTGCGCGGCGTAGCGCGCGCAGCGCTTGATCATGAACTTCTCCATCGGCAGCGACTTGCCCGCGATGCGCTGCTTGTAGTACGACGCGTTCCTGTGAGACCCATACATGTGTTCACACAAGGACCATATTACATAGGCTACAATGTCTTATTTTTACACGACTGCCCAAAAAAAGGAGTGTATTGTTTTTTCAAAAATTAACAATTTCTGAAAACTTTCTGTAGAGGGCGTTGTTCTAGATTCCATCCAATAGGAAAAAGAGACACATACAATGATAGAAAGATACATATGAGGAAAGAAGAATGTTCTGTAACTAGTATGCATTCAAAAAGATATGCCTAGGCAAAAATCTTCCCTATGGCGTTAATCTACAGCATTTAAATTTTAGTGTATTTCAGAAACCGGTGAATTTCAATTTCGGAGCAATTCGAAACAAAACATTGAGTCATTTTCGCGAAAATAAATAAAAACTAACTCGCGCTACACAAATTTAGCTTTTCTAAGGACCAAGGATGATGTCACTTTGGCAGTTGCCTTCTCAATTGTGAACAAACCTCATGAGGTCGTTGCACTGCTGCCTCTCGCCGAGCTTGAGGTCCTCGCCCAGCTGCAGCAGCAGCGCCGCCTTGGTGTACGTGTAAATGGTGCGCGACCAAGAGCTCTCCTCCATCAGCTTGTTGGCATATGCTGCCGCTTGTCGCCAATCCATCTTCAACCTGCATTTAACATCTAATCGTTTATATTTTATAACAGCAATCATTTTTAAATAACGTAAACATAAAAACACGTGGCTCAGATGATCAATGACGGAATTTCATAAATACCCACTAAAAATTACCGAACTAATTATATTGGCCAAATTAAAAAGTCACCTGGTTACAATATAAGTGTTATGACGTCGAATAAGAGATGTTGTAACTATGTCTTCCTTACCGAGAGTTAAGGTTATAAGAGCACGTAAATCAGCGCGACCGACATCGATAAATGCCTGTTGTATTGGAGCACTCAAATCGTACAATTGCCATCAGATATATCGCAACCTCCAATATGGTAAAATTGTCAGGGCAGTACAGTACGTGTCGTACACTAACGACTTTTTGATACTTAATTCGTAAACACGCATGTTGCTACACTTTTCATATGTAAACCTATGTCCAGCGGCTAAAACTTACCCATTGACCCACATAATCTCCCAGTAGCAGACATGCCGGAACTGCAGCCACATGTCCTGGCTGTCTATGGCCAGGTTGTACGTGACTATGGATGGGTTGAACATGCCGCGCATCAGCTCCAGCCGCCCTTTGAACAGCAGGAACCATACGCCGTCCGGGTACACCTGGCAACATATGTTAGGTCATAACTTCTCCAAATGGCTGCGAAAAGGTATGGCCGTGGTATGGTTGTTTTTGCTCGACTTGGCGGGCGCAATGCCGTGCTTCCAGATATGGTGTATCTAATAAGACGTATGACTTTCTTTGAACTTTCAAAACAATGGATTGCTATAGAATTTGATTTAAATAATAAAAAAGAAATATTATAATATTAGTTCATGTTCTAATTAGCTACTGTTTGAAGTTATTTCCGATAAAATAAATACCTAGACAAGACATTGTGCTCGAAAACCACAACTATTGTAAAAACGATACTTACCCGTTTTTACAATAATTCACAAGTCCAGTGCTTGGTGTAGTTTATTTATAAAATACACCCAGAACCCTTCAAACATATTTTTTACAAAATAAAAATCATTTATGGATATCCTAGAAAAGAACAAGAAATAAATCCGTCATACACGCGTTGAGCATAACTATGTCCGCTACTTTGTAGTAGGTACAGTCAGCAGCAAAAGTAACTAAGCGGGTAGGGTGTTCAAAATGATCTGGGCATGACTTTACTGTTAAGAGAATAAGAGCGTGTGTGCTGCTGACTGTACCAGGATCCCTATTCGACGTGGTAAAACTGAGTGTGATATCCAGATCTACCTGTCACAGTTTCGCATGCCGAATAGGGGTCCCGTAGCATCGTTATGAATGTTACAATGGTAATTTCATGTACGTGAAACCTCCGTGAAATAGTGGATCGTCGCACACTTTAAGAGCAAGCTACGCGGTTGTACGGACCTTGAGCTCCTTGTCCAGGATCTCCTGGCAGACGTCAAGGTCGCCCTGCGCGCCGATGAAGTGGCAGATGACGAGGTGGTAGGCCAGCAGCGTAAGCTCGCACAGCACGGCCCGCAGCCCCGCGGACCGCATGCCGGCCACCAGCTCCGTCAAACCGTAGCTCTGTCAACGACACAAACACTTACTTTATACATACTAAGCATTTATATGCTTGCAAAGGTCCTCTCTCAAAAATACTGTTTTGGTTTGGTACTGATAAGTCATACATTTATTATAAGCGATTCTCACATTGACGGTGCATCTGGTTGCGGCGTCAGTGCAAGAATGGTTTTAGAGACACAAAAAGATTTGATTATGTCTCTAAAACCATTCTTCAAGATTTGAGATATCACTACAGCATTATATGTGACGGAAAATCGCCAAGGCCTCCAGTGACCCGGAATCAAACCAGCGTCTTCTTCGGCATGCATATTAGTGTTTCTAGTTAAACAAGAAACTAAACCTATAAAACAATCGCGTTTGCTTAAAGAGACTATTCACAGGCTAAACCGTCGAAATTTTGAACCTACAGCCTTCAAATCTTCAAGAAAGGATCTTTACTGAGGTTCGAGCCCTAAAAGGGTTAAAGGTATGGTTGTTTTTTTTTTTATAATTCAAAGTAACTAGCAAGACCAGCACCATTCCTGATACAGCCAGCATTTTGGCACGCACCTTGTTCCCAGAGAAGCCCACGAACTCGAGCAGGCTGATGACCCTGGGCGGCAGCAGCGATATCATCACGTTGAACGTGGCGGTGCCCAGGCGCACGCCGCTGTGGAAGTGTGTCCGCGACGTTTCGCTCTCCCACTGCTTGCGCGCGAGGATCTTCGCGCAGTCTCTGCAATACCATAATAGAGGATATGCGTGACGTGACGTGAACAATATTTTGTATAAATAACACATTTCACAACACCAAAGTAGTGCAAAAAAAAAGTAAAAATTCGCAATAATTGTTTAGAGCAATTGCTCCTTCTAATGAGAAGAACTGGGAAATCTACCTGGACAAGATAAACAAAACCCTATACTGAATACCCACTTTTAAAAATATATTCTCACTTGTAAGTAACGTGACCTGGGTTTCGCCAGAATACCAGCACGCCTAGCACATGAGTGACGCGACAGTCATCTCGCGCGCGAGATAAACTACCCGTCTCTTTTTAATTGACACAGTCAGAAAAGGACGGATAGACTAGCTCGCGCGCGAGATACTGTCGCGTCACTCATTTTGCTCAAGCGAAGAGTGAAGCGTATAGCTGAGCCGCGAACCCTTTTGTTTTTCTGCAACGCACACAACATTTCTAACTGGGTACCTCAACGGTTGTTTATTTTTTCAACTTATCATGTGATATGTTATTGTTATATTTTCACTGTTTGTATTGTGTGTTATTGCAGTAATCAAATAAATTCTTTTTCTATCTATCTATCTATAATAATCGCTCGAAATTGTCGATGGTACGCGATGCAACTCTAAAACGCAAATTGTATAATTTATTGTACGGCGGGCGTCCCCGCAGCAGTTCCGTGGTCGAGGCATAAAGTGTTATTGAATGTACTTACTTATAGCTATTGTAGCAGTTTTTGACTTTGATGGTGCCCTTGATGAGGCCGGTGAGATCCTCCCCCTCCATGATGGTCATCATGGCCTGGAGCAGCAGAGCCTCCGCGTAACAGAGCTCGGCGTGCGCCTCTAGGTCTGTGTACGTGCTAAAGTTTGGCTGGAAAATTGCACTTCAGTATAGATTTCTTGATAATACTAGTATTAAGCTATATCAAATTGGTTATTTGTAGGGCAAGGAAAATTTATGACAGATGTTTATTTTTTGCATTTTCCAATGTAGGAGAAAGTTTTGAACCAGATAAAAAAGCCAATATAATAAATTTTATCTAAAAATTATTTAATATAAAGGAGAAAGGGAGGCATGGTCCCAAAAAACTATGTTACCTTTCTTATCATAGTGCCGATGCTCTCGACTAGTGAGAGGTTCCTCCGGTGCTGGTTGCAGATGGAGATGCACACCTTGAGCGCGGCCAGGGCGCGGTTGATCTGCCCGTGGTCGAATGTCAGCATGGCCGGGATAAACTCGAAGATGGACATGCCGAGACTGTGGTACAAGGACGTGCGACACCTGAAATGGGATCATAACATATATCTTTCAATACCGTATACTTCTTACTATCAACCATTATATATCTACGTGGTCAAATACGTTACATTCATAATTGTTGAGTCAGGGTAGCGGACAAATATCTACTAAATTTTTAAACAGAAAAAGCTTTCAATCGAGACTATTATTTGATTGAACAATTGAGATAAGAACCCTTTAACTCAAATCTGCAATCATCATATTCAAAATATATGTTTCTAAACTTCCTTGTAAATGTTAGCTACACTAAAAAAATCTGCTTCTCAGTTTTTTACATACAACTTGTTTAACATAGTTTCTGAGGTTGTAGTGTCTGGTTATTTTCAAACCTCAGAGACGGGTTTTTGCGCAAATGGAATTTTTTGCATAAATTGTCGATGCCGTATCTCAGAAGGAAAAACTAAACAAAATTTATATAAAATCCCAGCGCAGTAGTGCCGATCTGCATACTTACAATAAACAACTTAATTATCATATTAATAGCAATATCAGAAACATTTAAATGCTTACGGCTTTAGGTAATCATTTGTATTTCGGAGAGGTCTCTATCTTTAAGCACTAAGAACTGAAGAGTAAACCCGTAAAATTTAAATAGTGTCAGTATAAAATATGTCTCACGAAAGTTTTAATTCAGTATAACGGACCCTGTCGTCTTTCTAACTTACAACATATATCCCTTTAGTAAGGTTTTGTCTCAGTACAAATGCGAAAAAAATTGTGCGCATCGAGAAAAAGTTGTGAATTTTTGACCATAGATAGAGTGAGCAAAGATGAATATTTTTTAGTATTGGCGGTCTGTAAAATTTTTGGACCTTCACGTCAAAATCAGGGGTCCCGTGCAATATGTTATTACTCTCTGGTTAAGACTGCTAGGGGTTGTTTGGTATCGTTTCCGTGTAAAACAGACAAGCAGAATTCATTTCTGATATTAAAAATGTAAAATTTTGTATTAAAAAAAAAGTTGTGCCGCGAGGAAAAACACAATTTTATTTTTATTTTTTTAGAACGTCATATAACTAATATATATCCTTTATTTCAAATAATAAAAAATATAATAAAGAAGCGTATTTAATATAGATTATAGAAACATATACATTTTATACACCTTTAATACAAAAAACTTCTGGTTTTTTTTTTACTTAAGTTGAGTAACGGAAAACAGACGTCGCGTCGTTTGAATTGTGACGGTTTAAGTTAAAGTTAAGGAGGAAAAATATGTTTTTATTTATTGTATTTTTTTATTTCTGCATTTTGTGAAGTTATTATGAATCAAATTTACTAATAACAAGCAGTACATGCATTTTAAGGTCAATACGCTACGGATGTTCACGTTCACATTGATTATCGATACTTACTATGGAGAAAACATATACACCACGAAGCAAACATTTTTTTTCGCGTAGTTTTTGTATACTATAAGCCTAAAAATTGTATATATTTAGAAACTACATTAAATATGCTCCTTTACAATATTTTTTATTATTAGAAAAAAAAATGATATATGTTAGTTATATGACGTTCTATAAAAAAATAAAAAATTGTGTTTTTCCTCGCCACACAATTTATTTTTTAATAAGAAATTTTACATTTTTAATATCACAAATGAATTCCGCATGTCTGTTTTACACGGAAATGATACCACACAACACCTAGCAGCCTTAACCATAGAGTAATAACGTTTTTCACAGGACCCCTGATTTTGACGTGAAGGTCCAAAAATTTTACGGACCTCCAATACTAAAAAATATTTATCGTGGGCCATTCTATCCATGGTCAAAAATTCACAACTTTTTCTCGATGCGCACAATTTTTACAAATTCGAGCTCTGCTACTTCATCAAATTAGCTAGTATGAAACTAGGTATATAATTTACTGTACCTATATAGGTACAGTCAGCAGCAGAAGCGGCTAAACGGGCGAGGTGTTTAAAATAACCTTGACACGACGTTGTTGTTAAGAAAATATTTAAAAGCGCGTGAAGATCGTTTTGATCACCTCACCGGCTAAGTTACTTGTGCTGCTGACTGTACAATATTTTTTTTACAAATATAACTTACGACAATGCGTTTAAGAAAGAAAGGAAAGAGTAGAAAATAAAAGTAATCTAGACTTAATTTTATGAGTAAAGTATACGCACTATAAGCGGTAATATCAGCTAGACACACGCAAGTTCGCAAAGCAATAAAGGCGACACATTCCATTACACGAGACATTTCATGGATCTTGACCGCTCTTGATCAAACAGGTTTCTTACAAATAACTACAGCAGCCACCCCAATTATATTTACGGAATTCTGAAATTCAAGAAAACCTTCAATAATTGAGGTAGTTAGTTACTTACGAGTTTTGGAATTTCAAAAAGGGACAAAAAAAAGTGTAATATTAAAAATATGAACAAGGTAAAGGTTGAACAATGGGTGCACTATTGAGGAGAAAATAACATCTTCGTCTTATCCCATTTGCTTGTAGTATATTGTGCCTATAATAATTAGGATCCGGACCTGGTGACTGTGGGACCAACTGTGAAGTACTTTCAAACAAAAAAAGAATTTTCAGCCGTCTTCGGATGTAATAGGTACATAAAAAAATTGCAAAAAAAAACAAAGATCCCGACTAATTGATAACCTCCTTCGAAATCTTGAAGTCTGTTAAAAATGAACTTACCTGTAAGGTCAATGATGCTAATCCGTCCACGAGCGTATATTTTTTTTATTTACAATCGTAGGAATAAAAACCATTTGCTTCTGATTCCTGAAAATAAAAGCAATCGCTGCTTTGTCGATGAAATGATCAATTTCGTTCGTTGTTCGAGAAAAACGCTAATGGACGGAATAGCCCCTATGACGGAATTAGCCTCATTGACCTTACGTGAAGTTCTATCATTAGTATGCGAGCTGCTCAATTTGAAGCGATTAATCATGTTTAATAACAATTAGCTAACGTTAACTGCTTTGAAAGAACTTGGTTTCCAGGTAGATCTCACTTTATATTAGCAAAACTATTTAGTATTCTGTTTTGTTTTTGTGTGTATTATATGAGGTAAACGTTCGAGTGCTCGTCACTCGTCACTGTCCCAATACATCTCATAATTAAACTTAATTTTATCACGACCGTGTCGACTTTGGGCATTAGGCATTACCATATCGCGTTCTAGGTTTAACTTACACATCCGCAAACCTCATATTTCAGTTCTTACTCTTTCTAATTCTGAGTATCAGTCAATGTTTATCTTTATTTACAATGCTTATAGTACGGGCGGCGACCGCAGGATCTGCTACGTAACGTGATACAAAGATAAGCCCCATGGCACATGTTCATAAAAGCGATGCTGAGTTCCGGAAAAATAGCACAAAAAATTAGAATTGGCCGAAAGCACAAAAAAGTGCCACTTCCGTTTTAAAAATGGATGGTATTTACCTACGTACTATTACCTACCTGCCTACCTAAATTTAGTAAATTTACATCATTCAGGTAAATTATAGCCTTTGAAAACTGAACGTCATTGGAAATTATGCTTTAATGACTCACAGTGACGCACTTGAAGTTTATGAACCATTACAGTAATTTAATGTTAAGTATTATTTGTTCGCAAAATGCTTAAACATTAACATTACTTTTGAGATGACTAGAGTGGGAACGAGGGCCAGCCGAGTATTTACTATGTATTATTTTAATTAGGTACCCTTTTTACTCATGACGTTCTCAATTCGTCGGGATCTTTGTTGTTGCAATTTTTTTTATGTATGTGGTGTACCGATTATTCGAAAACGGCTGGACCGATTTGGAAACTTCTTTTATTATTTGAAAGGGTCTTCATACTTGGTCCCATTGTCACCATGTCAGGATCTGATGATGGGAATTGGGATCCTGGAGAAATCGAGAGAACTCTTCAAACATTATTATTATACAAATCACTACATACTAGTATAAAACAAAGTCGCTTCCTGCTGTCTGTCCTTATGTATGCTTAGATCTTTAAAACTACGCAACGGACTTAGATGCGGTTTCTTAATAGATAATTCAAGAGGAAGGTTTATATGTATAATTGCACCCGTGCGAAGCCGGGGCGGGTCGCTAGTAATGTATATTTATAGTATTTTTAATTAAATCGCTAAATATAAATATTTTATACGCCAGCTCGAAAATTTGCTTTTAAAAACGTGGAGTCTAAGCAAAGTTAGTTCTTTTTCGTTTAAAATTACACTCGAGAGCAAAAATTTCGGGTCAGTAACATACATTTTAATATCTTTAAAATGAATATCTTTTGAAATAATCAAGAAAATGCTAGTGACCCGAAACTTTTGCTCTCGAGTGTATATTGTTAATAAATACATTAACACTTTATGTGCGACGTTCCTAACCTAAATACTTTCAAGGTTATAATTAGGAAGTCGATAAGTTGTTAGGACTAATAAACAATACGTTACCTATATACATATTTGTATTAAGTAAAGTACCTACGTAGATTTCCATGTAGGTTTACTATATTGTTATGGAAGTCTGTCGTTACGTTATATTTAAACTCTTAGAACGGTGGATTCAATCTGAAATATATTACATAGGTATAGTTTTTGTTCTATATTAGTTTCTAGAGTCAGTGTGAATTTTGATTTTATCAAAATGATTATATTACCTTAATATGCAGGTATCTACTCGTTATGTAGGTACTGTAAACTGCTACAACTTTGCTTACGATGCTCAGCTTTGCCTGGATTGAAAAACAGTGATGAATTGATTATCTATCCCTATCGAATATATATTTTATTCCTCATAATGGCAGCCTTTCTCGCATCGCTAAAATAGCAGGAATAATATATAAATAGCCGTTTGTTGAAGGTGTTGTTCAACTCTTTTTCGAGCCACGCAAACTTGAGCATCATAGGTATGTTGTAGCACTTGACGGTACTCATACATTATATTAGAACTAGGTATTTAATAAAATTATCGCCTGGCAACAGCTACCTAGTCAGCATCAACCGTGATATTATTTCAACAACGCTGTTTTTTTTCCTTTGGCAACGGTAATAACTAATGAATAATGGTATTCGCAACGCAATCAAATTATAATAGATACATAATTAATACGAGTAGGTATACCTAGACAGAATGAACTCAACTTGTATAGATGTTCGTGTGAGTGTTGTAGGAACACGACGTACTTACCAAGGCTTCATTATGTTCGACGCTCCCACCAGGTCGTTATTGAAAAATTTTCTCATTGCAACCTCACACTCCTCGAAAGCCGTTTGTAAATCCATGGAATATCTGTAATATACATTCTAAGATAAACACGGATTACACGGTAACTAAATATATAGCTGTATAGCAGATACGGTGTGGCAAAAAGTATTCCTTGGCAAGCCAGAGCTACTTAGTTTTCCCTTTTCTTCGTGTCCTGCAGCGGCTGCAGCCTCGTAAGTCACTGCGTAGATACTTGTACAAGTACAATTTAAAAATCGAGTTTTGAACTCGTATAGAACAAGAAGAATCCAAATTTAAAACCACTAGAGTTGCCTCTAGGACGTACGATACGAGGGTAGGAAAGTGCTCAACTTTATGAAAATAAGGCATGCTGGGGAAACGAGTTACATGTATGCTCTATTATTGCTATCCCATAAACATTGATAGTAATTGTTCTATTGTTGTTCAGAATGATTGAAAAAAAAAACTGATGACTTACTCAAGTTGTTCCTCGGCAGCATCTTGGAACTCGTCCTATAGAAAAAAACATAATAGAGGAAGGCAGGTGTGTGTGTGATAGCTAGGTACGAGTATATAAAACTGTTTTAATTAGGCATAGTAGTAAATTACGACTCGTAATTACACCTAGACAAGACAACATTTTTAGGGAGATACCGACCCCATTCGTGTATTTACCGCAGATTTTTCTACGTCAATGCAAGTTGCAACTATAGGTACTAACGAGAAATATTTAAAAATAGGTACCAAGAAGTAGTGAATAAAAATATTTTTCAGCGAAGTTGGAAGATTATAATTTATAAATGCCGAAATGTATTTATAGTAAAATGTGATTTTCGTATTACACAAAAATCATGTATATGATAAAAACTTTGAATATCAAGCGATATTATTATTTAAAAGCAATTAAGTCACAAGCGCCATACAATGGTAACAATAACAGAATCATTATTGAGTGGCAATCAACAAACTCGTTATTTGCCACGCGAGTAGTGTTCATTCGTTTAGTTCGTTAGCGTGAGTAGGTATTTAACCCTGAGAAAATAAGGAACTGTAAGTAGTTAATATGTATTATTTTATTAAGAACGTTTTGGTTTGTGGTATACACTATTCAATTCGATATTACTTTCGAAACTGTTAGTTGTATCAAATTGTACTTAAAACATTCCGGAAAATACTACCCGGTTTTTTACGAGTACCTACTGTACAGTCACCAGCAAAAGTATCTTCCTACACGAAGGCCGCAAAAATATGTGAAACGCTCTTATTTGTGGGGCCATAAGAGCGTGTCACAGATTTTTGAGGCCTTCGTGTAGGAATAGTTATTTGTTATACAAGGGGTGAAAGTTGTATTTTACGTGCGAGTGTTATTTGAAACACGAGCTAGCGAAAGGACTCTATTATTGACCACGGGCGAAGCGAGTGGTTCAAAAATAGAATCCTGAGCGTAGCGAGTGCTTTAATACACGAGACGTAAAATAACTTTTACCCGTGTATAACACAAAACTTTTCACCTCACTACAGCGAGGAAAATAAGAAAAAGGGTGCATTTTGCTCGGTTTCCCGTAATTCCTCAGGTGTTTAATACTTCTTCATCACTCGAATCACTAATTTTTAACAAAACAACCTAGAAAAACATGCGAATATTTAACGTTGATATGATGGATGAATTGAAATGAAAAGTTTTGACGTAAAAGGTTTTATTAAATATCAGATGCGTTTTGTTCGTACGTAGACTTATTCGGCTGTCAGAATTTATCCGTTTTTACAAAAAGAATGAAGATTAATGTTGAATGCTGATATTTATGAATTAAAATAAAGTTGTAAGACTGTATTAAGTGTTTTTACTCGATGCAATTCATTAAATGCGATGTTAAAAATTCTGCACTTTTAACGTTTTACGTTTTGTTAGCTGTCAAATGTCACTTAAGCCACTTGTCACTTATGTCAAAACTCTTTCACCACATGTGGATAAAAAGCGATTTTCACAATAGATATTAAACAAACAAAAAGGGCTTTCCGAGCTAGTGAGGTGAAAAATACTTTTGCCGGTGACTGTACCTCTAAACAAGCTACATATAGGTAAAAAATTTGGATAAAATAACACAGATCATAAATGGCCCGGTTAAAAGCAGAATCGATTTTATTTTATTAGCAGAAAGTTGGTTTTGCCTTTTACCCTAAAGGCAGAAACAACTAATTGGATTTAAGTTTATTAGCAAGTAGTTTTGCCTTTGACCCGGCGAAATGGTCCTTTTTAACCGCCATTTTGGAACCAATTCCGACATTTTTCTGAGGGTTAGAGACTACCATTAATGTTTTCTCAAACAATAACCAACAAGATTTTTGTTTCTTAACGACTGCGACGCCACGGCGTGGGCATATTTAGTAAGTAATATAATATGGTTCTGGGTAAATTGTCGAGTCCATACAGAAATCAAAAAACATTTTCAACGAGTAAAATCTTTGGGTTAGGAGAGCGATTTTGCACAGCTGTTGATGAAAACGGTGTTTCGAGCAAAAGAGATGAAATCTATGTACCTCATCAAAGTCCTCACTGGCTAAAGGCGGCCCGGCCTCCCGGTATTCAGCGCGGTGGAGCATCGGAGATGCCAACGCCGGCACACTCTCTTGTTTAAGCGCCATCTGTGAACAATGATGAACCTACAATTTTAAATTTTTTTATTACCTACTCAAAGATATATAAAATAAATAATGTAAGTAGGCACCTTTTTGCCAGTGAAAAATTACATTTATATTGTTAAAATTAAAACGTAGATTCTACTCCTCAAAGTAAACAACGTTTGTTCAGCGACTTTACTGTTTGATTTTTAGTACATTTTAAAGTTTACCTGAACACGCAATGTATTGCGAAATTGATTATGTCTGTGTGATAAGACTGACAAGCAATGTTAATTAGACGGATTTTAACGTACATTGAAAATAATATTTAGTTTGTATGAAAAAGAGACAATCTTAAGACTACATATTTTTTTAAAGTTGTTGAACAATAGTTTTATTGTTTAACTTTAAGGTATAGGTACAATCGGCGTTTTAATTTTTTGCTCGTATTACAGGTCACATCCTGCATAGGTATGTATGTAGTTTAGATTAGACATGCGACGATTACTGGTTTACGTATATTTCTTTATATATTGTAGGTACCTATAATATACGCAATATTCGGTGTAGTGGCAGAATAGGTACCGAATAGCAGCCTAATATTCGTGGCATCGCATCCCGTTGTTTATTTAATGAAATCCAAAGGGGATGTATAAATGAAGGAGCACATCAATCTAAGAACTTAACTAGATGGCGCTGTACAGCCCCATACATTATGTAGTAACTCTAGTTCAGATGGCGCTTCAGAACTCTTTGCTTAAATCGAATGATGTCATTTATTTCATTTCATAGGTACATAAACAAAAACAAAGTTAAAACAAATCTTGGACATGTTGTATTTTCGTTCCATTTTAATATGATAGATGCTCGTTTTCTATGCTTTAAAATGCTACTTGACCTATAATTAATAATATAATTTTGTAAAAAAATCAGTACGTCACGATATATCCCTGTTGTACAATTTATTTTTCTCAAACATGCAATGAAAAGTGTTCGTTATGTGCGTCATAATAGGCTTCAAAGTATCACAGTATCACGTTTAGGGCGGATCAACTCCAGAGAACAGGTAACCATTTTCATATAAAGTTGAAGGCCTAGGCCGGGAAGTATTTTTTTTTAATTTCCATACCACATATGTTTGTGGCACAGGATCATGGCATTCAGCCATTTAAGGTTATAAGCGATATTTACTTTTTGGTTAATTTGACATTCTGCCACTACTTAAGCATATAAAAAAAAACCGTTTTTTTTTTGAAATTTTTTTTAGCAAATTTTTTTTTGTTTATTTAAAAATATTTTTTTTGCAAATTTTTTTTTGTTTTTTTTTTGGATTTTTTTTTTGTTTTTTGGAAAAAAAATGTTTTTTGTTATGTTCTGAATTTATACATTATTAGTCAGTCACAATATACATTATTAATACAAGTTTACGAGTAGACTTTTGCCTTACGTATGTCGGAAAAAAATGGATAATTTTCATATTTATTTCATTGCATGTTTGAGAAAAGCACTATACATACCTCGGCGTGAAAAGGGGTTGCCAGCCTCGCTACGCTCGGCCGTCTATATGACTCAGCCGGCAACACCCTACTTCCCGCCCTCTGTAGTAATGTACTATTGTATCTTTTGTCAGAACTATTCGCTTATAAGAATTGTTGGTGAAGTGCTCAGCTCATTCATCATTAAATAATCTACTTTAACGAGGTTAATAGGTTAGCGGGCCGCGTCGCAAGTGAATATAACATAATCGCAAACCTTATATTAAAGTTAGTGCGGTCCGAAAAGAAAATTGTCGTTGCTCCCATAAGTATAAACCACGACACTTCTCTTTCCGGACAAGCTGTACAAACTACTTCTAGGTTTTCGAGCTAAGTAAATGTAATGAAACATATAATATTAATATTTAATATAATAACAACCGTTTGATTATCTCTCTGGTTTTAATATTGAGCTTGGGAATCAATGTTACTCTGCGTCCGTAAGAAACACCTTAGACATTAGACAACCCTACACGTGATCCCTGGGTGGTGCTAAAAGAGTAACAAAGTTGCACTGTTTCATCTGGACTTCGCAGCAGTCACTGGATTTTCTTCACCATCTACTTTCCCACTACTATTGCCACCTGAGAAGAAATGCCTATCTATATCCAGCGACCTGTAGCCATAAGATAAATATAAATACTGAGCCATATTTCACATTTTATAGATAGTTTATTTTTATTTTTTTATTATTCATAACAATATATATTGTGTTGAACATTGATTTCTTACATTAATAAATATATCTTATATTAAATCATTCTTAAGTTCTAAGATTAAAATTGCAATGCAATACAAGTCATAACAATCCATAATATATATATTAAATTTTCAAAACCATAATTTTCATCTATCAATAATAAAGGATCAACCATCTAATATAAAATCTTCTAGAGAGTAATAACATTTCTGCAATAGGTGTTGTTTGAGCCTTGTATTGAAGAGTTTACTATTAGTAATAGATCTATACTCTATGGGCAGATGGTTGAACAGGAAGACAGCCTGATAGCCTGCAGCATGCTTCATAATGTTAAGCCTGGGAACAATGTCGCATTTTATGTGCTTACGTCTGCTAGACAGCCTTATCCCTCTTTCAAATTCAGATAGATAGCTTTTAAGTTCTAAAGAGCTCAAAGGGGCTCCAAACAAGGTTACTTCCAGGAAAAATATTTCTACCGCCCATACCATGCAGTAGAAATAATATTCATCAAAATTAGGTAGTTACATACAATGAATAGTCGAATACTATACTATAATAATATACATAATAGTTCTTATGCTCTACCTACTGATATTGGAAAACCACAGATCAGCTATGCGGATGCACGACCGCGGCTAACGCAAGAGTTCGGTACTCTATGCAGTGAACGATACGATTGACATCGAATAAGATTGTGGCAGTAAAATAAAAACTGTCAAATTATGCTATTTTGGTATCAAGAAAAGGTAATAGTGTAGATATTTGCTGAGAGAAACGAATGGATTTTTCCGAGTTTGAAGTTAAAGACTGTATACGTTGAAATCCGGCCACGCATGATCTGGTACATCTCCCTTTCGGATACACACTTTCAAGCAGTTCTTTTTTATAAATAATCTGTAATCATAGTAATATATAATAAAAATAGAATCATATTACAATTGTATGGGCTTGTCTCAGTTTTTACTGAAGGTATTCCATCATATCTTTAATGTTTTGTCCAGCGTTTATTGATAATCTTCACTCGCTTCCTGCTACAATACCACAATTGTATTTATATTTTCACAACCGGTTTTATGGTCAATAGAATGTCATCGTACAAAAAAAAAATGTTTTAAACTCTATTCTACTTGAGGTAGGCAGGAAAACTTTCTACTCCAAGCACTGAAAGTAATAGACGGAGAGCTGGCCACGTCAGATATGACACAATAATGAGAGCAACGAAACCCCTTTAGTTAGTTTGCTATACTATGCTTATTTCTAGATCCGGACATCTGGCAGCTGTAAAGTGGTGGAGGTCAAAGAATGCAAATAACTTGAAGAAAATAAATTCTAGAGCTCTGGTTTTGATCCAATATTATGAAAAATTATGTAATTAATTGGATTATATAATATCCAAAAGTTTCGATAAGGGGAAGTACTGCCAAATGATGTATAACGTAATTTTTGGTTATTCGCCTACTGTTTTTGTTTGCGCAATAAAACACAATGTTTTTTGTTCTAATGTTAAAATATAGGCCCTGTTCTCTATAAATGACACAATGTCAGCAGTTTTTACCTATTTCGGCATTACTTTTTTTCAACTTAAAAACTTTGTTGGTCTGTCACTCTGACCTCCACCCATTAAAAGCTGCCAGATGCCCGGATCTAGCAATAAGGATGGTTATGCAATCTAACTGGACTGATGACAAACCTCTCATTATTGTGTCACATCTGACGTGGCCAGCTCTTAGACCATAATTTTTATTTGGCAGCCATTTTTTTGTCAAAAAGTCAAACTCACCAAAGTTAGAACACCTCCGAACTATTTCAATCTAAATACACTTAGAAAAATGTTAGCTATGGTGAAAAGAGAATTTAGTAAGGTATAATTTGATTTATGTTATTTATAATAAAAAACTATTTTTAACAGGAAAATTTGGTAAACACTGTCAGAACACTGTGGACAACAAAATATAGTAATATGATAAATCAAATGAACTACGAAATTTTGAGGGCTGGTATCATTGAAGCATTTCAAGAGATTTTTGTAAAAACTAGGGTAAACCGCCCTAAATCCAGCCCCCTCCTAATACCGGCCGTGTCTCACAAATCGTGGCATAAATTATAAAAGGTCCAATAATGTTAGGCTATTAATGTACCAAAATAGACCTTATTTCATACGCGATAGACAATACCGGCACGGCGGCCGATCGGTGCACTTACGACACTTCAGTCGGCCGTTGAACGTGGACCGGTGCGTACATGTCATAATTCGCCAAAATTTTACCTCTATCCCGACTGCGCAGGACATTCTTGGGTAAGCGATTTGGCTGTATTATATTCTTTTGACGTGGTGTTTATTGGTTGTTTTCGATAGATATTGAAACAAAGAATCATTTGACATACTAAATTCATTAAAATGTTCATGCTAAATGGTGATTTTTAAGGGGCCGGGTTTAGGCCTCGGTTTTTGGTACTAAATCTAATTATCGGCCGCCCCGGCCGGTATTAGAAATTCATATTTTTCCCACGATTCCTAAAACCGGCAGGGGCGGCTTCCTTTGATATTTGACAGCAATAATAATCAGCTGTGATGCACAGTGGGTCAAAGTGAATACTTGAGGACAAAATCATATTTTTCTTCTTTCGTTGCTGTTTTTTGGGTTACAATACAATATGTAATGAATTTGATTTAGATACATTATATTGATTTGTATGCTTTAGCTGTAAAATAAAATAATAAAAACAAGATCTTTGTTTAATAGTAATACTATTTGGTAACGTTAAAAAACAATATTAAAAATAGATAATTGTGGTTAATATAAGTTTTCAACTTTTTTTTTTGTTTTCACTTAACGTAACGCTGCGCTTGCCGATCCGTCCCTTACCTTGAATTAGGTACCTACTAAGAACAAACAATTGTATATTTATTAAAGACAAGATGCCGCTCGCGGCTTCGCCCGCGTTGTATCCTGTTTCAATCCATATCATTGTCTATCTGTATGCCAAGTTTCATCGACATCCGTTCAACCGTTATCGCGTGATTGAGGATCAAACATCCAAACATTGCTTCTAAATTTCGATAGATGGCGCTGCCTATCAATTACATTACATCACGCTATCAAGATTTTTCTTGTAATCATGACCCCGCCCCCATACATTGTTAGGTTATGTTCTGAAATTTTACGATTTATAATATTAGTTAGATTTGAAAATGGCTCAATAAAATTCAAAAGTCAAATTTGTGTGATTTTTAAAAGGTCTACTGTAAACAACTGTCATCATGGCGGGTGAATTTTTCAAGACTGATTTATATACAGCGTAAAAATAAACAATTGTATTTACAGCGCACATTTTTTAATTTGAATCTCCAATTTTGTCCACTGATTGGAACCAGTGTGTCACCATCCTGTTTGCATATGCCGATATAAGGCAAAAATCTGGCCGGATTTAGGCACACGTGGGCCGATGTTAGGGAAAAGCGGTGTGGCTTGATAAAATAAATCATAATAATTATGTGACGAAGTTATTTTTTAATATTATGTAACAAAAAGAAAGCCAATTAAATATCACACTAGGAAAAAAAATTACATGACACGAAATTTAACTGGTTTACATATTATGTGTAGTTGAAGTCAGAAAAACGTTGACGGGGCCGATATTAGGGTGGTTTACCCTATTTTGTAATATTTAACATGTGTCTTGAATCAAAATAAAACGGTCAAACTAAAGTCAAGTCATCAATATCACATCGTGCTTATGCGGTTAGAAAGTGTTTACGCAATGTGTATTGTAATTATGCATACATAAGTTATACATTTTTAAAGAGAAAAACTACGTAACATAAGATATATTAAACTGCATTTGCATTATTTCTTTAACTACGAGGGAAGCCTGATAAATTCTCAGCCTAAGGCATTTAGTGAAATAATACCTTAAAATTTATATTTTTCTTTTAGAATATAGTAATGAATAATTTCAGCACGCCGTATTTCAATAACGCAAAATAAAAAGTTTTCAATGTGCCTTAAAAAAAGGCCGACCCGATTTTATTTTTTGTCAGAAGTTTTTGCACATTAGCTTTTTTTTAATTTAAAGAATATAAATTGTTAGACCTCTAACCCAGTATAAAATATAGTTAAGAAATTGATCACAATCAAAATTATCGCGTCTTTATTTAACCCGTCAAGCGAAGCGGCTCAAGTTCATTTGCGGCAGCTACCATGCAATATTTTTTTTACATGAAAATATCAAAATAGATTTTTTGTGACTAGTCCTAAATGATCTATGACTCATGCTATAACTGCTTTATTTTTAAATTTTGCTAGACTATAAGATTTTTTTTCTGTTTTTCTACTTAATCACCCCAATGAGACCTCAGGGCGGAAACAATAATTACGACGCTTATGTCCTTTTCGAATTAAGCAAGTTTAATAAAACAACTTACTTGTCTGAAAGCTAAGAAACTGGAGAATATTAATCTACTAAACAAAATTTTCTAAAGGCTATGTTTCGTTTGTGAGACGAGATTAAAATATCAAAATAATTTAAAAATAAATATGGAGCACTCGATTTCGTAAGACATGATGATATTAACCGTCCATATTAAAAAAATAACACAATAGGTTTTTGTCAAAATGGCAATCATAATACATGTTGAGAAGAGTTTCTTAATGCGTGCTATTCGTTTTATTTGAAGTATTCTTTCACTTAATGCCTTAGGCTGAGTACTTATCAGGCTTCCCTCGTACAAAGAATAAATATCAAATCAACATTTTATTTTAAACAATAAATAGGTATACAAAGTGTTTTTCCTCTGATACTATTTGCAGATACTATTTGTCTGTTTTATACGAAAATGATACCTACCACACAACCTCTAACCTCTATATTTTCAGTCAAATCAGCGAACATCTTAAATGAGACTACCTACGTGTTTGCATTACTAGTGATAGGCTTAAGACAAATAAGAACCAAACAAATCGCACGACGCCATCGCACCATTTTTTAAATCCTAAGACGATGTATAGAGAGTACTTAAGTAATATTGTCTCCTGTTGCCGCGATAATAATAAAAATCGGTCCCCTGGCTACCGCAGACTCGCTCTCGACAATCTCACAGCCACTCTCAACTGTTGTTCTGTTGTAGCACTGTTCGTGCGGCCATTGTGGAGCCCACTCAATGGTTTGGCGAGTCACCACCTGTCTTTTACAATTTTGAGACTAATTGTCACGGCAAGTGTCCGCTAGTCTCCTCCTATAGACCGATATCCAGTCCATCCAACTTTCAAATCAATAGCCTTATGACTTTAGTTACCATCGCAGCACAAAATTGCTGCACTGTAATAGTTTTTGCACCTGGCGGGGACTGTCTCCGGATGTATCATGTTGTGAGTTTGGAAATGGTAACTGCCATGCCATGTGAATCCCTACTTTTAGGTATATTATATCGTTTTAAAGGGCCTATGCGCTGTTGGCTTCGGCTCCACGCATGCCTTCCAAAGGTCCGGGACCCCATGGCATGGTAAAAGTATACTAATACCGCGACACAATACAACAAAGTAACTTACCTTTTTTCAGTTTCGAGTGCTCGGGTTAATGAGTCATGCCTTTACTGCAACAAAACAAATTGATATATAAATAATGTAATCACAATCAGTAGGTAAATATAAATATAGCGCGATACACAGGACGCTTAATAAAAATGGGGCAAAAGTACCTTTTAAAATAGTTAAACACTAAATTGTTCTTCAGACTCGTCAAGCTCCTTCAGGAAATATTTTTGTTAGCTATGCTTTCTAGCGACTTGCATTTACAAATTTATTTATACTAACTACTGTAATTTTTTGATGACATTTAGGTATTTCATTACAGTTCTTTACTGTTAGTTCGTTTCATTAGGCACCTTCAGTTCTGTGTTGTAGTCCCGTGAGACACAACTGAATCAAGCTAAGTTTAAAATTCAAAGTGGTTGCTGAAGACACGTATAACTTTAACAGCTTACATTACATCAACTCATTTACAAGGAACTGTTTTTAAGTAAAAGTTATACAAGAAGGTCAATATACTTTTTTTGCGGTCATCTATAGTAATTTCTACATAAAATGAGCAGTTTTTATTGTATTTAAATTGGCCTTAGTGCCCTTAGTATATCGGCTCATTTATGGGTCAGGTTATAATAAAAATTAAAAATATACATATAAGTGGATACCTAATTAAATGAGAATAAATCTCACTTATAATTGATTATTTATAATATCAATTATTATTTTCGTCGTAATGAGACCTGTCTTGGCTAATACATCAGCTAATACTTTGATAGAAGCTGAGAACTAATTTAATATCTACTTAAATGTTATTGTTCGGTGCGTGGGCGCATTTGAGGCCTGACAGGTGCGGATATGATTTGGAATCGCGGAAAGGTTATAACAGATTGTTACTAAGTAGGCATTTAATCTTAAATAATAATAAAAACTAATAAACAAAACGTAAGTGTTTTCTATTACTCACACTAGTTACGCCATGTTCTTAACTGACACATTTACTCGTTATTATACAGATTTGAACATTCAACTAATGTCGATAAATAGGAATCTATGCAGATTAAGAACAGCGACACCTACAGAGTTCAAAGTGTTCAAACTTATAATGTGTAATGACTATAATCCAACGCGCAGTGTGTATTATGTTATGGTTCAACAGCATAGAGTAACTTATATAGTAGAGCAGCACAGCCTAAGAACTTTTTGAAGCTCAATTCAATTGCGCCCTCTGTCGTATAGTAGTACACTAGTAGCTACTAGTGTTAGTGCTAGCACCATCGAGTTAGATTGACTAGCACGCTATTTGTTACTAGGTGGAGTAGCAGTGCAGGTGACATTTCCTCTTAAATTTTAGGTATCCTTAGGGGCCTTTCGGACAGAGGGCGCAATTGACTTGAGCTTCAAAAAGTTCTAAGGCTGTGCTGCTCTACTATATAAGTTACTCGATGTTTAACAGTAATACGTAACTTTTATCAAAAACCGCGCGTAAGCTAATCGGACAGATTTCTGGGAGAAAATGTTTTAATGAGCTATTAGAGCTAAGCAGCGAACGGACTAAGGGAAGATAGAAAATACGGAAAGACAGCAAGATTAACAGGGTTACAAGATTAAAAGTTAACTGATGATTATGAAACCGTAAATAAACGAAATACCAAAGTATGTCTGACCGTCGACGATATGAAATGAAATAATATTTTTTCTAGGCCATGTAAAAATATTGACTTCCATATTACCTTTACGTAGGTATGTATACTTGCATAATAATATCTACAATGTATGAAAACTTATTTGTAATTAGGGAAAAGAAGCCAATTAAAAGAATACCCTTTAATTGCACCTATTTGCTGTAATGACTGTGATCTTCTACGTCCATGAATACAGATAAGCTATCTTTTTAATCATAGAATTGACGCAATGCATAAAGTAACTAAGGGATCTACTTGTGACCTGCGTATTTACATGCTTACATACACAGCTTACATACCTGTATAATAATGTAACTTTCAGACAAGCCAGTTCATTCCTTTTACTAACGGATCATGGTCAAAAGGAAAGCCAAATTAGCTCCATATGGCTTTTCCACGAATATTTTTATGGCGCCGTCACTGGAATTAATGCTCCTTAAATGTTTAGTGTTGATAAACTGAGTTGGTAACGTACCTACCTACCTAATAACAAATATCTAGGTCACCACAGTGCAGCAGCTATTGCCTACTGTCAAACGACTGCGTTTGCTTGTAAATTATGCAACTTCGAAATAAATATACCTAGAAAATGTGTCAAAATCAGAATTCCTTACGAGGCGTATTCTTATTCTTAGCATAGCCAATGACAGTAGCACATATGACACACGTAGGTACGCCATAGCGGAAAGGATGGTAGCGGAAGTTGGTTATTTGCACGTAATCGCTATGAGCCAAAGGAAAACTGCACATTAAGCAGAAATAATTTACATAGGGTTGTCTGGGAACAGGGTATCGAGCTAGACCGACAAAGCCTAAATGAAACATTTGGAGTCACCCGTCAAATTCCTATAAGACAGCGCCATCTGTCAAAATAAAACTTATTTACAATCTATTGTTGTATACAACTTAATTTTGCCAAAATAATATCGCAGCTAAAATTGAATAGGTTGTATCGTATTGAATATACCGAAATGAGAAAATTCATTCCCATTCACAAACAGCTTCTCATCCGTTATACCGGGGAAAAACACTCGTGTCATGTCATAAGATTTTCATAGCGGCAAGCAAAAGCAATTAGCAAAATTTGTTATTGCAAGGCATTCAACCCAATATTTCCATTTGACTGTACACGTACGTTTATATTGAAAAATATGAAGATTGAAATCTGGGTCGTGATCCCGAACCACTTTTGCTGACTCTGTAACTGATTACCGTCAGGATATGGTAGTATTTTATCAAAACAGGATGACTGACCCTGATTATGTTAAGGAGTAATGACTATGTTAGCTTAAAATCGTATAAAAAAATAATATAATAATTTTTATATTTTAAATAAATTAATCTTAAACTAAGTAAATCATGGTCACCCTATTAGTTTTGACATAATATGCTGTATGGAAAACAACAAGACGACACATTGAGTAGAGTGTAGTTAATGTACATAGTTATCATGTTATTATTTTTTTCTATTCTGTATCATGTCTTGATCGCTTGCTATACGGCCCTGATTTCAACCTATATTGTAGCATTTGTAGCTAGGTACCGCCTCGTGTCATAGACGTTAATTGCTTAAGTGCGATCAATGAGATCTCTACGTGTGCGGCTAGATTGATGATAGGTTACAACGCTTTAACCACTTAGTGCACCCAATGCACCTGCCATTGAGAAGATGATGTACACCATGATGAGCCTAACTAAAAACTAGTGAGGTATCAATCAAGTAGTATGTACTTCAGACATTAGATTTATCGGTTATGACTCAGTTGGCTGTGTGGAAATTGTGGAAAAAGAAGTGTTGTAGAATGTAGAATTATTCGTTTCCTTATAAATCACCGACACCACGGCACTTCTCTCTCCGCACAAACCTCTACTCAGAGTGACTGTATTCCACTACTTCCACTCTTGTCTTAGTTATTTAAGGTCAAATTACATGTCTCTATGGGGTTATTGCATCTATTCTGAGTTATGTTTAAAACGACGACAGTTACATTAGTTAGCAGTCTTCGCTGCCTCTTCGTCTTCGTCTAGTAGTGATAGGAACATTCACCACATAAAGGACGCTAAAACAAACCTTAATTATGATATTTAAGTTATCCGTAATTTCGAAAACTTTTAAAATTCACACAAACGCGGTACCTACACGAAATAGGTATGTAAGTTTATTCAAACATGTAATAAATAAAAAAATTGTTTTATTTAGAAACTAACAGTCTTATAAAACATTATATGTAAATTGTCTAAAAACTATTTTATAGACCTATAGTTAAATTTTTACCTATAGCAATAATTATAAAATATTGTTGTTATGTATGTTACTTATAATAGGCTTCGAAGGAAAAATAATCTACCATGACGTATTTACCCCAAATGACCTTGTACGTGTACCTCTCGAATATGTAGATATGATTGTAGATCAAGAGTAGGCCGTAGGCAACCCTACCTCATCGACTAGCAGAATTCGGCTTATGTAGGGCGATGCAGGATAAATGTTATGTATGTATTTAGTAGGTAGCCTAGGCAAACCTTGGAGCTGTTAGTAAAGTCAGCGGCTGACTGCACAAACAGCTCCAACCTGACCTGACCGTCAGCCCAAACAAAATTACCATATTTTGTCAAAAACTGCTCCAACGACTAACAAGTGGGTACGTGGCAGTAGCGGCGGGTCAAAATTTTTATTAGGCAAGCCGGTGCTTAATTTAGCTTAAAATATCTTCATGAGCTGTGGAAAAACTGTTCAAGTGCAAATTAGGCAAGCCGACGGGAATCGTGTTCTATGGTCGCGCCGCCACTGGTACGTGGTCCATTCACTAGTGCTAGTCGAGAAGTGCAAAAAAACTTGTGGTAGCCACACGCAAACCTGAGGTATTAGGATTTTTTCTTTAAGGCCGTTCCTCGATTCGGACAAGACACGCCCATCCGTTAGAGACACGTTTATGGCTCCCGTGCACGAAAGAAAGAGATGCAGCGCTCTTAAGGATCAGACTTTTTGACTAAACTACGGTAAATAAGCGAATCTATAAAGTTTTGTCTAATTTTGTTTCTGTGACTTTTTAGATAAACCAGAATACCATATTTTTTACTTAGTTATATTGCTTAATCTCTTATAGTTTACATAAGCTGAGAAAAATAAGGGGGAAAAGGAGCCAACTTCAGATTTTTTTTCTATCGAGGCAACTTTCAGCAATCGTGTTTTGGCTTGTGCCAAAAACAAGAGTATATAGTCTAATAATATATATTCGAAAATAAATTCAGTCCTTTTTCCCGTTTAGTCACTAGAGCGTTTGAAAAACCTGTAATTTTTCAAAGTAGCCCCTTAATAGTTTATGAATGCTTTCAAATGGCAAAGGTTTTATCTTTTATTAGGTTAATTATTCCAATAACTTTTAATTAGATAAAATCATGAAGTTGCCACCTCTGATTTTTTGGCAATTGTTAATAAACAGTGTTTTATATATCGCGTAAAACTGTATTTAAAGGTTTAAACCATCCTGGATCCGGAAATTCATTTGCACGTCGGACTTGCATTAATCGATGTTCACCTTAAAACATAAAATTTGGCTGAATAACAAAAGCTACAAATTTAAGGTCGGCTATCATATCATGTTTTGTTATTACCAGGTTTATTAGTGCTTTCGAATGGCATAAGGTTCAATTTGCTACTCGATAAGGTATGTTTTATAATGATATTTTTGATGATTGGACCGTCAAAATGCCTTTGAACTCAAAAACTTTGGCTCAAACTACCACTAAAATATATAACATTTTATCGTGCATCGCCCTATATGTATATGCCGAATTCTGCTACTCGATGAGGTAGGGTTACCCAAGACCCACTCTTGATCTATTATAGCTATTATACTTGTTTATTATTTAGTGGCAGTGACACACAAGGTGATGTGTAGGAAGCGACGTAAGTTCAAGTCGGAGATTAAGCATGTGGGGGTAATCTGTTTCGATGTGCGTCATAAAACCGGCACGAAGTAGGGATTGGCTCATTTTGAACTTAGTATTTTTTAGTTAGTTTAGTTGCTAAACTACGTAATTACTTCATTCATTACACACTTTATTTAGCTTGACCCCGCGTAGATTTATGTGCTTCAAATCTTGCAAGTTATATCTGTTAGTCTATTCAATGTACCGTCAACTGCTACAACTGTGCCTACGATACCCAACTTTGCCTGGGTTTTAGCCATTTATATCTTATTCCTGGCCGCCTTTCTCCCATCTCAGGACTAAGATATAAAAAGCTGTTTGGTGAAGAAAACCATGTTTTTCAAGCCAGGCAAAGTTGTAGCAGTTGACGGTACTTGACTATATTCAGCGTGAATATAAAAAGAAATTAAACAAATATACCTGACTTTGTAGAATAAAAAGCACTTTAAATATGACAAAACATTATTAAAAATAATTGTATCACTGAAATACCTGCCTATAAGTAATTAACGGTTATTTCTACTAAAACATAAAATACCTACAAATAACAATTTTTCGTGTAGGTACCTATGTGTAGGGTTGCCATATGGAAAAATGGAATGTCCTGATAAAAGTCCGGACATCACCCCAAAAGTCCTGACATTTCTAATAACAGTGATTTAGCGTACTCTTTCTAAACACTACGCCGGTGGCAAACAGCCTGCTTGATGGTAAGTAGCTACCGTAACATATGGACACTTGCAGCTCCAGGTGCCTCATGTGTGTTGCCGACCCGACTCCTTAGAAAAGAGCATGCATTCACTGTGTTGACGGCTAAAGAGAAAATATAGTCCCTGTCGTCAACAAACTGCATTCTTTCAGAGCTCTGTAAGGTCGCCAGAGAACACAACACTATGAGTAAGGTCTAGTGCTATTTTTCTGTAATGTGAAGGTACTTCCCCAGTCGGGCTCTGCTCCATATTTGATCGAGTTCACATTAGCTGAGCTGTGCCCTCACATGACATTTATACGCAGTACCCTCTTAAAACTTGAGCTCATAATTATAAATAACATGACTCAGAGTTTATTGGTCAAAAAGTATTCGCGTTCTTTCCCACATTTTTTTTACATTTAGAAACGTTATAGTTTTTGATATACCCAATATTTTTATATTTGTCATAAGAGCAGTTAATTAATGAGTTTTTTGAAGACATTCAACAGTTGTCATTAAGTTGTAGAGCGACTTATTTAACTTTCGGCTTTAAGCCTTCCAAAAAATGCTTAATACGTATTTTGCTAAACTAACTGTTTGAAGTTATAATACGTACATTTTAATAACAAAATATTGTCAAATTCATTATTGATTTGTTGAAAATTGAATAGGTACTTACACTTTGTATGTACTTAAATTTTGTAATAAGCGTAGGTATAATGAGGTAATTTCTAAAAATCCTGACACGTGCCAAGTCCGGCCGCAATCCTGAAAAAGGGTCAAAAATCCTGACATGTCCGGACAAATCCTGACGTATGGCAACCCTACCTATGTGTAAGCTGACAATGAAACCATGCTTGTTTATAAAAGTGCGGGCTTGCGATTTGCGAAGCGATTAATAAGGAACCTAAATGCGTTGCGTTGATTACATTGTTTTATTTTTCTATTCACACTGAATACCTATAGTATAGGTTTACCCACCCACAGACAGATCGGGTCCGAGAAATTGAAAAGTTTAAAACCGGCTTTATATCACCTATCTCAGCGGCCCGGTATCCGTAATTAGGTACTTCATCATTATTGGTATTCACAATTGCAAACGCGTTTGTCAACTTAGGTAGCAAGTAGGATACTATTGTAAATCAGCAGATAGCAGTGCATATTTAGGTAGGTAGAAATCACGTAGAAATTAGTAGGTTAGCAAAAAAATACGAATACGGACGGACTAAAAACTCCTACCTACTTTTTAGTTAGGCATAAGAAATAAGAATCCGCGAAAGTGAATGTCTTATTTTATTATCTTCAGAGACTATACCGAAAATGTAAGAGAAATGTCACCTGCACTGCTACTCCACCTAGTAGCTACTAGTGTACTACAAGTACGCTATTTGTTACTAGGTGGAGTAGCAGTGCGGGTGACATTTCTCTTACATTTTCGGTATCATTAGGTGGCTTTGACATAGATGGCGCAATTGACATGAGCTTCAAAAAGTTTTTAGGCTGTGGTCGTCTATATCTCTATAGTCTCTGTTATCTTTTAGGAATGGGACTGGAATGGCAAGTAAATAATGAAATATATCTACCTACCTACCACAAGGAGAATATCGAGCTCAAATGTCAAATAGGCCTATGTTAAGTAAGGCTGCACAGATAGGTACAGTCGCCATCAAATATATCCGAACGGCCAGGGTATTCAAAAATATCTGAACATGCACTTTATCGCCTTGACAATAGAGGCGTTGTTCAGATATTTATGACCACCTTGGCCGCTCCGGTATATCTGATTGCGACTGTACATTACATTAGGTCGACGTCAAAAATATGTTTACACTTTTTCACCTTACTCCTTTGTAATAAGGTTCAAATGTGTAATCATATTTTTGACGTCGACTGTACAAGTGTACACTCTTGCTCTCCAGACTCCACAGTGGCCTTCTAGAGAAAGTATGCAGTACCTACCTACCGATGACACGAGCGCTTTCACTGTTGGGGCACCAATCACCACGCATGGCGATGGCGCGCAGATCACTGGCGCGCATAGATAATTATTTACAAGAAAAATACATATTGTTATTATTGTTTTAGTATTTCGTATTTATGCAATAACTTGGCCTGTAAAAACCTATTTCTAACAATTACATGTAACGTAAATTATCCCTTAACATTGTTTTGTATGCTATACTTAACTGGTAAAGGAGATAGTAACTACCTACCTATACTTTTTAACATAGAACTATATTTTATTAAGTATCTATGTTTCATTTACTATGTTTATAAACTCATCTCAATAAAACGTAACGAAGTCATAAGGAAATACGCAAGAATTTTTCATAGTGTAGGTACTTACTTAGTTCTTGATTAATTTAGGTATACCACAGTATAAGGAAGGTGGTGTTTTATATAATATAGTTATAAAATTATTCCCTCGATAGGTAGGATTATGACTTGTTTAAAATGTGTACAAACAAATTGCAGTTTAAGCCGCGTTTTAGAAACATATTTTGTCGCATTTTGCAAAATTCAATACTAACCTAGCCTAGGTAAATCTAAACATTAACAATAATTCGAAATTAATAAATAAAAATAATCAATACTTACGCATGATTATAAGTATGTGGCACAACAAAAACTGTTTGATTTAAGATAACGAATTAGTGTTAATAAGACACCTTTTTTATAATAACATATTATAGCGAAATGATGATAACTAAATATGGATAAAATACTTCTACATTAAATTACGAAACCACCAAACACAAACAGCACAAGAATATACACGATCACTGCAGTAGATCCGTAAATCTAATGATGTGATCTGATTTGAAGTGAACTAAGTGAATGAAGTGAATGAATGGATAGTGTTGTTCGATTCAATTGAACAATATACATGAAGCGATTTGGTGTCAACACGACGGTGCAACATTTCCAGGTCAATTCACCTCAACTTGAATTTTAATTTTACTTACAACAACAATATGAACAACAACAATATGAATGTGACACATTTCTTAGAAAAAGGTATCAAAGGCACTTGTTTATGTGACAATGATTCAATACATGACACAAAGTATATTCGAGCAACAAAAACGTAAGTGCCGGCGGCTGACGGTACCTCTTGATTACCTATTGACATAGACTTAATACTCTATGCTATTGATAATCTAGAGATTATCCTAGGTAGAATACGCAAATTTCTTACATAACATTGCTGTAAATTAACAAACGTTGTGAACAGTTGTTATTAAGTTACAAATTTAAACTTAATTAGTATGAATGTTAACTTGTATAGCAATAGTTTGTAATTTGCTGCTGTTCCTATTTCGATAAAAAAAAGAAATAAACAATTGAAAACTGCTTTGTCTCATTCATAATATACTTTCCTCTCTTTCTAATCTGTCGACTGGTCTCTCGTCTTTGGAGATTTATAGGCGCTTCAACTAGTTGTAGGGATTTAGCTCCTCAATTGACTACACCTACACATGCAATAATACTAGAGATACACTCTTATTATGGTATAAGCCTGGCCGGTTACAAATTTATACGAGCCATTATGTCGCGAATCTTCCATATCAAACCATCATTAAAAATTTCATATCAAATCTTAGGTTGAATGCGCTAAAAGCTTGTCACGACTTGGTCACGACACGCGATTTTACTACCTTAGACCTTAGTCAATCTACGCATTGAGCATTCACATGCGAGAATTGCTAGCAAAACGGTGCCAACAAGGACGCAACTATCTTAACTCGCTGTAGAGTGAGTGAGACATGTATTGGCGCCATTGGCACGACCATTTTCATAGGTGACCTCTCAGTCTAACTATAGTTCTATCTCGTTCTAATCGTTTGACTAGTCGCTTACGTTTGTAGAGGCCTTATGACGTTAGTAGAATCCTTGATGTGACCGCACGATTCACTATACCTTGTGCCTAAAATCACTATACCTAAAATCCGATTTTAGGTTATAAAATGTACTGAGATGACAGGTGTCAAAAATTGCTTCATAGGTTGCACAAAGTATAGCGAGTATTAAGGACCCCTCTACATAGTGGTGAAGGATGGGCCATGCTCAAATTGTCGATTTTTTTGGCACACCTCAAAGGAATCGTGGCGTACCGTGGCCTTTGGTGTACAACACAGTCTCCATTGTTAACCCTGACAGATGGCAGTTCCTATCTAGCTGGCTGCACCATTATGTATATGCACCATTATGTGAACACCTACGCGATGTTGGCCTACAGGTGCAGATTGCAAAGCATGGCAGGATTGGCAGGGCATGGCCCATCCTTCAGCACTGTGTAGTGAGCCCTTTATATGCTTAAGCAGTCCTTGCGGCAAATTTACTCGCATTTATTTCAATTCCTTTCATTCATTCTCCATTCATTCATGACGTCCTCCCTATGTCTATGTCAAGTCAACACCACACCACACACAACACAAAAAGAGAGAAGCCATATTTGCATTATAAAAGAACTAGAATCGCGATAATGAGCTAAAATATAACGGAGCTCGCATATTGAATCTAATGTTTTATTGAAATAAAAGTTTTTAAGAACCGCTTACATTATATTATATGCTTAAAACAAAATATTCACAGTTCTAGTTAAACGCAAAGAAACCGTGTCTGCAGTGCAAGCAAACTGCAACTAACATGGCTTCGCCTCAAGACGTTTTTAAATTGATCAAAGTAGAAAATATTTGCCGAACGTGTTTATCTAAAGAAATAGTATCGCATTCTATATTTGAAGTTTACTCTGGAACAATTACATTTGACCACGTTATTAATGCAATAACGGGCTTAAAGGTAAGAGTTTAACAATTAAAATAATTATCGTTGATAACATTGTTTTGGTTTGGTACTGATTAAGTTGAAGCTATTGAGTAATGTGAAATCATAACAAAGTAGACTGTTTGGTTGATTTGTAACTATAAGTGGGTAGGTATTAGGTGCAATTTAGGATTAGTATTGTCCATAGATGAAAATGTATTACTATTACAAACAAAACAATGTTAAATAGGATTTGTTCGAGACTAGCTTTGAAGACTGCCTTACCATTTGTCAGTGGTAACCAAATTTTACCAGGGATGACTAATTTTTCAACAAGAGTGACAAAAAATAAGTTCAACAAAGGGATCTTGTTCCTAAATTCACAGATCACTTCAGGTTTTCCCAGGGAACACAGTTTTTAGAACTAGTTTTAATCTCTAACCTTGACAGTTTAGGTGGACCATCAAGGGTTCAGCGTGGTGACTTGAGTCTTGTAGTTTACACCTTAACCTCCTGAGGTTCAAAGTGATAATATTAGTACAAAATATCTTCAATGAAAATTCAATTATAATTTAATTGGTACAGAGTTGCTTTTTTTATGTTTTGTTCGATTTCGAAACATAAGAAATTCAATTCTATTTTCTAACTCTTTTGGTTCAAATTTCACTTCCAATCTTTCTTTTATGGTGGGTCGCTAGAGCCTAAATCCCGAATTCACACCTCTATATGAAATCTGATCTTTTCACTTTCATTATTATTCTGTACTTGCTCCTTTTTTTAATATAATGGCTTTCTCTCTTTGTCTAAAGCAATGGGAATTTCGCCAATGTCGAGTATAGAATACAATAACATGTGGTGGCCAGCCAGGATAACTGTTTGTCTAACTAAAGAGTGACTATACGCGTTATGAGACTAATTCTTCATAGATCACTTCTTTATAGATCACTGCACAATAAGCTATCAATATTACACACAGAACTACTAAAATGAGCCAAAAATAAAAAACTATTCCAAAAACATCCGCTGTATCTTGCATCTCAGACGGAAATCCCTGTACTTGCTCGGTGTTTAATGAATCCTTACATGGCAGAAAATGTCTCAACCATTTTATTGTATTAATGTAAGAGTAAAAAGTTGTTTTCTTATATTCTTCTCTTAATTTAGATTGAGCAAGGTGATGGCTTTCCATCCAGTATTTGTGAGGAGTGCAAGGAAAAAGCCATCAGTGCATTTAATTTTAAGAAAAAGTCAGAAGAAACACATGCTACTCTGCAGACTCTGTTTAAGAAAGCTGTCAATGTAAGTACAAAAACTCCTGAAACAATGTTGTAATACCTAGTAATTAATGCAGATTCAATATTCTAGTTGACCCTAGTTTTAAGAAAAAACTATGAAATTAAAAAGAAAATGACTTGTTGTTGAAACTAACCAAAATATGTTTTATTTTCTCAATGAGTCATTTACATTTTTTATATACTTATATATTTTTATATCTTTCATATACTTAATAACATGCATTCATTGAAGCATGGAAAAACGTAAAGCACACTTCATTTCTTTTAATCCACTTTTTTTATAGGAACTTTAAGTTTAGAAAAAAAAAAGATAAAAAGAGAATCCTCCATTACCTTTCCACAAATCCTTAGGTACTACAAATCAGGGTTCAAATACTGGCATTATTTTCATACAAAGGACTAGTATTCAATTTTGGTATCTTGGTTGTCATAAATATATTTTAAATATTTTTCGGTAAATCTGATAATTTACTGCCCTCACCTAAACTACGTTTAAGAATAGGATGTAATTAACGGGCGCTATTTTGATTTTAGTAATGCTAGTAACAATTGCTGCTACAAATATTTAAGAGTGTATTCTAGTACCTAATCATCACATAACGAGGATTCACTGTCTGTAACCCACTATCAACATTTTGTCCACAGCCAGCAACACATCATGTTAAAGAAGAACAGCCAGCTGATGATAATGATGATGGCTTGGATATTGACTTTTCTCTACCTGCCACACCTGAAAATTATATCGAGCTAGGTAAAGGCAACATTATACTTATGTTATGACTAATAACATGCATTACTGCACAGTGTCGGTGGGTCAAAAAATTTCTTAGGCAAGCCGGTGCTGAATTTGGCTTAGAATTCCTTCATAAGCTGTAGGTAGGGAATGCAAACCGGTTATTTTTTGTATGAAAATAACCGGTTTTCCAGTTAATAACCGGTTATTTTCATACAAAAAATAACCGGTTTGCATTCCCTAGCTGTAGGCAAATTGCTCAGTCACCTGAAACTTAGGCAACATGATTTATGGACGCGCCACCACTGTTACTGCATGTAGTATATCAGCTGTTGCAGAAAGATATGTGTAGTAGCTGAATAGTTTTTATATCCGCCATAAAAATTCCTTATACATAAACATGTAAGAAGTAGTTGAATACAAAAGCCAATTCAATCTGCTTAACACTCATTGTCACATCAAAATAAAACCCCAAGACCATCGCTGAATGCTAGTGCCAGTGAAAGGGCAAATAGCTAGAAAGGATTCACAAGGGGAATTCAAGGCACACTCGATTCGTAAACAACGCTGCACGCCAATAACTCCCCTGGGGAGTTCATGTATCTGTATGCTCCAACAGGACTCACTAGGGGAGTTGGTTAGAAAGGTCTGAAGTCGTTGAATTCGGGCTCAGGGCCTAGCTTAGACACTTAAAGTGTTTAAGCAACATTTTTGACCAATCATATTCTTTTTACCTGTTTTAATTTTATCTCATGATATCTTGTTGAAACCAAGAGAGTTTAATTGATTGTTTGTTTTAGCTCCAATTAAAAATGAAGATGATGTTGACAGCAACCATCAACACAAAGAACTCGTGGATAAAAAATACGTAAAAGGTAAGTTTATTATTAAACTAACATAGTTCTAATTCCTTGTAAAAAATTTGAAAAGATCTAAAATCTGAGGCTGATATTACTACTTTGTACAAAGTACCTATTTTTATATACCTACCTAAGAACTCTACTTAGCTGCAGTATTTGCATTTTGTTTAGGTTCCTTAGTCCCCTCCGTTATGGGAGAGGGCCTAAGTGATAGTTCAGATCTGGATACGGTTACCAACTTTTAGTATGTTGTTGGGCACGACACCAGGACCCCAAAACTGCCGAGAGACGGAGACGTCGATGAATGTCTCCCGTGTAATGACGTCATCAAAATGGCTGCTGCTTTGTTGCGAAAAGTGTAAATTTCATCCAAACTGTGCATTGCACCTATACGTGTGTAGTATCAAACGAAAGAAGATTAAATGTACTATATTGTTGTAATACATTTTATACTACTGTATATTACAGTTTGACAGCTATAAACGAAAACCCAAAATCAGGCTAAAAAATAATTCGGATATTTGCATTTTACAACAAAATTATAAGTCCAACTTTAAAGCCGAGTACAACAATAACAAAACAGGCTATTTAAGCTATACATTGCTATAAAAATTATTAAAATCTGGTAATAATTGTGGCAGCTATGTTAAAAAACATGTCGGCACTGCCGAGCTAACAATAACAATTTTCACAATTTACAGAATATCCGCAGAAGCTTCGAGTATATTGTTGGTCAAACAATTTGGAGCCCCTAAATGTCAGAAAAATATCTCTATAGTGACTGAGGTCCAAATAGTGCCCCTTGTATACAAAAAGAAACCGCAAATCGATGTACAGTTTAGCCGTTTGGCACACGCATACTAGAGGTCAAAACAAAATTTTTCATCCGCAGTTCTTAAAAAAATTTCCCTTACGAGGGGGGTGCTGATTCATAATTTTTTTTGTATGGAAAAAAAAATTTTTTTTTCAATAACCTATCGTGTGTGGTATCATATGAAAGGGCTAATAGAGGCGGTTCTAATAATATACCACATCATTATATTTCAGCCATTTTTTAAAAATTAAAACAAAAATTATTTTCAAAACATACCAAGTTTGGGCTCCCCCAGATACGATATGGCTGGTTTTTTTTTGGTACTGTATATCAACAATGATACTAGATATGCTCATATCTAACCCCAAGAAAGCAATTTTGAAAATAATTTCATTTTGTACTGCGTTATTTTGTAATATTGAAAAATAAAAAATAAATACTTAATGAAATTATTTTCAAAATTGTTTTCTTGAGGTTAGATATGAGGATATCTTTTATCATTTTTGATATAAAGTACCAAAAAAAAAACCAGCCATATCGTATCTGGGGGAGCCCAAACTTGGTATGTTTTGTAAATTATTTTTGTTTTAATAAAAAAAAATGGCTGAAATATAATGATGTGGTATATTATTAGAACCGCCTCTATTAGCCCTTTCATATGATACCACACACGATAGGTTTTTGAAAAAAATTTTTTTTTTCCCGTACAAAAAAAATGATGAATCAGCACCCCCCTCCTAAGGGAATTTTTTTTAAGAACTGCGGATGAAAATTTTTGTTTTGACCTCTAGTATGCGTGTGCCAAATGGCTAAACTGTACATCGATTTGCGGTATTACTGTAAAATTAGACTCGTACACTAATTACGTCATGAACGTGACCGCTGCCGAAATTTGTAAAACATAAATTAAAGCTATACCATGACACATACACACATGTGAGTAGCATCGATCGAAAGCTTATTGAATTTACTACAATACATACATACATTATTTGTAAAAATAATGTATAGTTTAGGAGTTGTTGACAAAATAAAATATTTTTTTAGGAAAATAAAATGTATATGTTAATTCTGTGGCCAAAGAAAATACAATACACTAATGTTTTGTATAGCATTAAAAACACCAACTATTCAGCTTTAAAACACAGTTTGAATTTATAAAATTTGATAAGAACTATAAAAGTTGTGCTCTGGCCGGTTTTTTTATTTACTTTAATGGCAAGGAACCCTAAATCCTTACAAAATTTATAAAAAACTAGTCAATAATTAGGCCCAAGCTTCTCATAGTATGAGTGCATTGTAGGTAAAATAGTTAGTGTGCTTTAGAGTTGTAAGCACAACTTTAATAGTTATTATCAAATTTTATAAATTCAAACTGTGTTTTAAAGCTGAATAAATGGTGTTTTTAATGCTATACAAAATATTAGTGTATTGTATTTTCTTTGGCCACAGAATTAACATATACAATTTATTTTCCTAAAAAAATATTTTATTTTGTCAACAACTCCTAAACTATACATTATTTTCACAAATAATGTATGTATGTATTGTAGTAAATTCAATAAGCTTTCGATCGATGCTACACACATGTGTGTATGTGTCATGGTCATGGTATAGCTTTAATTTATGTTTTACAAATTTCGGTAGTGGTCACGTTCATGACGTCATTATTTGGACCTCAATCACTATAGAGATATTTTTCCGACATTTAAAGGCTCCAAATTATTTGACCAACAATATACTCGAAGCTTCTGCGGATATTCTGTAAATTGTGAAAATTGTTATTTTTTCACTCTAAGGAAATAGCTCGGCAGTGCCGACATGTTTTTTAACATAGCTGCCACAATTATTACCAGATTTTAATAATTTTTATAGCAATGTATAGCTTAAATAGCCTGTTTTGTTATTGTAGTACTCGGCTTTAAAGTTGGACTTATAATTTTGTTGTAAAATGCAAATATCCGAATTATTTTTTAGCCTGATTTTGGGTTTTCGTTTATAGCTGTCAAACTGTAATATACAGTAGTATAAAATGTATTACAACAATATAGCACATTTAATCTTCTTTCGTTTGATACTACACACGTATAGGTGCAATGCACAGTTTGGATGAAATTTACACTTTTCGCAACGAAGCGGCAGCCATTTTTATGACGTCATTACTCGGGAGACATTCATCGACGTCCCCGTCTCTCGGCAGTTTTGGGGTCCTGGTGTCGTGCCCAACAACATACTAAAAGAAGGTAACCGTATCCAGCTCTGAACTATATTCCCATAAGGGAGAGCACTACCTCGGATTCGTTCTAGTTTAAAGTCCTGTCAAACTATCTAATTTATTTACGTGTGACATTTAAGAAAGAGAGGGGGGTGAAGCAAAATATCCAGAGGGGGTGGGGGTCCATGTACGATTGGCTATACATTTAGAAAAGTTTGTACTCTAAACTTTGAATTAACATCTCCAATATTTGCAGTGGAATTCGAAGATGACCAGGGTACATACTGTCCTCTGTGTGGCATATGCTCAGACAATTTGACTAAACATATGTGGACAACTCATGCTGATCTTATGGGACCAAAGAAGAGAGGTCGACCAAAAAAATTGCTGACCAGCGTAAGTAAAATACATAGAGTACCGAACTCTTTAGTGCGTTAGCCGGTCTTATAGAGAAGCCCTTGTCTATGGTTTGTATGGGAATCGACCGTGTCAGTATGTTTGACAACTAATTGTCTTAACTGTCAGATATCTGTGTTAATAGCGTTGCACAGTAGAACCACTCCATACTTTTAGCCTGACACGAGTACCTCATGTTAGTAATTTAACTGTAACTTCTTATTGGGTTAACATTGAGCAACGAAAATTGGGGTGCACACTCCTTGATAGATTGCCAAGAGAAAAATGTCTGTTTATAAAAAGTATATACCTGGAATATATAAAAAAATAGACAAAAAAAAAGTTTTCCTTACAAGTCTTACAACTTTTTTTTTATGGTTAACCTAACAAAAATATATTTTTATATTTATTGGTGTACTACTCATGAATAAATCTTATATATTCTTTCAAACCAAACAGGTTGAAAGAGCTGATATTATCGTGCACTTGGCGTATTACGTTCTTGTGATTTTGCTCATCATTTTTCTCAGGCGTAAAATGTAAAAACTCTAATAGTTGTCATATACTCGTAGACCAACATAATTTAGAGTAAATAAGTAGCAAACATAAGTATTCAATAAATATCTGTAGGTATCGTTATCGAATCTCCATTTATTATCTGAAAAACTGAATACCATTTTTTTCAAAGTTGTCCCCCCAACTTTTTTTTTAATTTGGACTTTTTTAGGTGATTTCGACTCAGAATCGCGGGCTCTTTCGATCCTAGTAGGAGGAAAAGTGTCCCAAGGTTTTTTTCCATTCCGTTACCATTTTCTCATACATTTTGTATGACGGTAACGGAATGGAAAGTTCGGAAAATGTATGGAAATCTCGGGAAAAAATTTTTCTCCCATTAGGATCGACAGAGCTCGCGATTTGATTGACGGAGGACGTCGTCACGGTCGCGGTGTCAAAATAATAAATATCCTTACCATATTTTATACAATTGCGAATCGTTGTATTGTTGCCATAGTCGTGTTTGCAGGCGTTAATAAATCAAATACATTTTCGTAATTTATTTTAAAAGGTGGTTATAGACGGCCGTAAAATTTACCGGGAAGTAACGAGAAAAAGTTAAGCTTTCAGAATATACACGACACTACCCGGGGAAACGGTGGCGTTTTTTTCTAAATCCTTAAAAATAGGTTACGAGTGGACGCCCCTTTGAACTATCTCTCATGTGTAAAATACTTTGTTTCTTCGATTTTTAATCTTTGAAATACGTAATAAAATAGATAAATACTGTATCGGATCAAAAACATACATAAATAACATTATTAATACTTCGCAATTAAGCTCACAAACATAACGCTTCAGAAAGTCCAACTGTAAAGTCGAAATTAGGTTCCATTTTTAAGATCATTGCAATGCAATAATTAACCATTAAGAGGCCAAACCTGACATTTCATGATATCTTATTATGAAAAATCATATAACATTCATCAGTGAGCATAGTTGGTATCATAAGTGAATGTCATGTCTTTAGTATGAAGTCGTTCTACTGTGCGTTGGGGTACAGATCGATACTTTTATAGATATTTTATTTTATTTTATTTTGGGAAAAAAACAGACATAGGTAGATAATAGAAATCAGAAATGAGAGCTTAAAACATAATAGGTACAGCCTACATCCTAGGACAATTTCCACATTCATTTCATTTAATTTTATTTTGATGAAAAAAATCTGAAATATCTGAATAATTATTATAATCAATCAGCAGTAATATTACGCAGAAACTATTGTAACAAAGGTTTGAATACTAATGAGTATTTATTGAACTTTTGTCATGATATACCTACTTCAGCCATTTATATAAAATAATTCTGCTACTTAGAAACTAAAAGCCTACCCTTAGCTTAAACCGAAAATAGGACCTAGAAACATGACACGAGTTTCATGGAATTCGCCTCTGAATCGTACATCTCATATCGACATGCCGCCAATCAATGTGACACATCAACATCACTATTGCCGTCTTTGTACTTCATTTTCAAATAATTCTTTATTATTCTAGTTAGTTATTTTTGCTATAATACACGCTCGTATATGTTACCATTCCGTATTTTCTTTAATTATTGCACCTATTTATGGCACAAAATGGTGTTTTGAATCCATTTTATGATATTGTTAACTTCACAAATCTCAAACTGACACTGGCGTTAACGGTGCGCAAAGCGCAAGCGGCCATTACAAGCATTTTAGGTCCAACGACGCCGTAACTAGTCCTAGGCGCTCGCGCATGCGGATAACTGATCTGTGGTAAAATACAAATACACGTAATTAAACATTAATAATGCATGTGGTCCAGAGATCATAGTACTTTAAATAAAATCTAGTTCTTTAGTAAACGCGCCCTATAAGCCCCCTAAGGGCTAGTAATAGTAATTAAGTGAACTTGTTTCAGCAATATTTTTTTTTTCCATAATTCAGTTATTCTGTTATTACTGGCTCTCCCGTCTTTTGGCGACTCTTCACGATTGCCCGTGACGGTCAATCGCAAGCGATCGCTGTATAGAGGGCTTCAATGTCTACAGTGACGTTCTGTCGGTATTTCGGGTAGATATCAATGGGCGCACAATCATGGCCGGCATGGCCATGATTGTGCGCGCACCCACTCGTTATATCATTCAGTTATACTGCTCACGCTGAAAGTTGGTACGTATACTCAGCGTGAACATTAGGTATATAATTATGAGTCCGGTGCAGTGCGTCGTGCATCCTAAACGGATACTACAACGGAGGAGCGATGCTGTGGGTAGCTGTGCAATCATATTTACAATCACTGCCCATTTGCCCATCATGAGCCTTAGTCTAGAGCCGCCATAGAATTTAGCCGCTGTATTTGTCGATCCCCAGATAACATGAATGTTCACTTGCCACTATCTCTCTGTCCTTTCTATTGCATTTTTTCTTTATGGCATAAAATACTAAAGTAATGTTTATAATGACTCAGTGATTCTATATTTTCAGACTATATTAAGTAAATTGTCCCAAAATGGCTGCCACACGAAAACCGTCACCGTTAAAACGAAGAGCTGTATATTTTGTAAAGACGAGTTTAAAACTAAGTTAGAATTAGGAATGCACATGATGGAACACAGAGGTAAAGAATTTGGGTTAATTATTACAAAACTAAACTAAGATGTCTTACCTCCTTATTCAGAAACGTTTCTCAGGCCTCTGTGAGACGGTTATGAATAGGGGTGTTAATTTATCATATAATAAAATAGGTGGCCAATGATAGGGCAATTAACTGTATTGTAATCATTTTGCCCTGGAACATTTTGGAATTGGGCTTTTAATCTAAAACAGTTGTTTTTAATGTAATAATTTTGTATGCATTATGATCCCCTATATACTGTCTTAAATATATTATATGTGTAATTTTGTGATAGCATAGCATAGCAGATATCATTTGATATTTACCAGTCGCTTTTCGGTAAAGGAAAACATCGTAAGGAAACCGGATCTAATCCCAAAAAGGCCTAGTTTCCCCTCTGGGTTGGAAGGTCAGATGGCTGTCGCTTTCGTAAAAACTAGTGTCTACGCCAATTCATGGGATTAGGTTGTCAAGCGGACCCCAAACCGGGATAAACGCTAGGATGATGATGATAATGAATGTTGTGATAGCATATTTATATTTCCAGGCACAAAGATTCCATGTTGCATACTATGTAAGAAAATGTACCTCAACATATTGAATTTCGAGCAACATGTCTGTCTCAATGATAAAAGTAACTCCAACAAATTGATAAATGTAAGTAAGGAATAACAGTTTTATATTTATATTGGAATTAACATGAAATAATTTAAGATTTTTATTAAAATTTATAAATAAAATATGCATCATTTTATATTTTAGGAACACGAAACATTGCACATTCAAAGTAGCAAAGGTCTTAACTATCTAACAGAAGTATTGCTGCAAGACTTGTTAGATCCAAATCGTGATATGGTAAGTAGTATTTGTTTATTTAAACCTTCCTTGGTTACTTTTACTTTTTTGTGATGCTGCTGGTTATTCTATTATTAGTTTTATTACCTATTTGATATTTGTGTCAGTAACTTGGTAAGGGTACCATTTGGCGGAATGCCTTACGTTTTACGCGTTTTTGTACGCAGGCAATAAAAGCCTTTTCCGAAAGAATCCAATGTGCCTCTTTTGGGTTTCATAATCACCATATAGTCTATATTTGAAAAATCGTACAACGAAGCGGCTTAGAATATTATAACTAGTAGCTGATTTATAATATAATTCTCCACGCTATTATAATGCAGGAAAATATGAATAATCTTGAAGTATGCAACATCTGCAGCGAAGTATTTTTATCAGAAAGTGATCTGACTAGTCACAATGATGCTGAACATCCAGAACTTTCACAGCGCTGTAACCTGTGTAGCAAGGTAAGTTTCAATTGACCATATTTTATTCTACTAAGTATGTGGTTTTACATGTAGAAATAAACCATTTTATAGAAACGTAGGTACTGACTTATGTTGTGGTTTTGGGTGGTGCGTCTATAACATCTATTATGGCACTCATGACTCGGATAAGACGCGAGGGGAAGGCGGGAACCGAGGAGGGGTGACGGGAGAGACGCAATCTTTAAATATCAGTATATCTAGGATATGTTTGATCGTTTTGATGTTTATTCTTTCTTTATTCTTTATTTATTAACCAACTTACATTAACAGTTAAACTGTATTGTCATATTATTTTACGTTTTAGGTATTTGCATCTGTCAAATCAGCAGCCCGCCATAGAAATATCTGTAAGCAAATCGAAAGAAAACATGTATGTAGTACATGTGGCCTTAAATTTGCTTATGAGATTTCCTTAAATAAGCATATATTGCGGTATCACGAAGGACAGAGTGTGTCAGTTAAATTCATGGATCCTAAAACGAGGATGGATGAGAGACAATATCAGTGTGATACTTGTAAAAGATGTTTTTACAGGTGAGTCAGAATTTTAATTGGCGTTCAAGTATTACGTAACTCAATTTTTGAAGATTTTTGACCCCCCCTCCCCCCATGTAACGCGTAATTTCCTTTGTCTGAAACGCAATTTTTAAAAAATTTTGACCCCCCCTCCCACCGCCCCTGATTCCGTTATGTAATACTTGAAGGCTCCCTTAAGGGTTTTAATTGGTATGTAAACTAGGCACCAAGAATGTAATACATAACGAAGCGAATACAAGAAATCGAATATCTGTCGCTTATAGTACCTATGGGGTTTGTAACCTGCACAATCAAAACACGTGTGGTGTGGTTAGATTTCAATTACTGGAATATTTAGTAATACTTAATAATAGTAATAATTTGTTTTTATGCTATCTTTTGGGGCAGTTTCTGATCATGCAACCTCAATATTTTGCTTCCAAATTTTTTAGCACCTGGATAAGGCTAAGCACTAGCTAGTTATTGTGGTCACTCTTAGCATAATAAATGTTTAATTGTCTTATTTTCAGAAAAGATTTACTAGCTAGGCATACCAAACAGCACATGCCCAGTGAAAAAATATTGGAATGTGATGTGTGTAAGAAGAAATTTCATAGAAGAGACAACTTGCGGTAAGTTACAAAAAGTGGTGGAAGAGATTAGACATAAAGGAGCTGAGTACGGCACATTATCAGAACGGGCTGTAGTCGCTGGGCGGATGCATAGCTAACGTGCCACAATCGTTAACGGCGTAGCGAACAAAACGCTACTGTCACTGTCGCACTAATATGGAAGAGTGATAGAGAGAACTGACTACGACACGCTACGGAGCGTTAACGATTGGCACGTTGGCTAAACTTGGTACACGTTGGCAAAACTCCACATGAGACGGAACGGAGACCTTAGTCTCGTATTTGAAGCTCGCTTTTGCATTCTTTCTTATTAATTGTATAACTGTCTTTCGTCTCGTACTGCTCTTAAATGTGGCCTTTTATAGTATTTTGTGCAACAGTTACATTTCAAGACCTAATCAGGGGGGTTTCACTATGTCTCTCTCCATTGTACCTGTTTTTTAAATTTCGCGCCCTGTGCCCGAGGCCTAATGAGGGCAGGGTTGGCACATCGCTTATTATCTTATGGGTGCGTTCGAGAATAGTTTCATTTCAGAAAAGATAAAATATTTGAATAGTTTATAGTAGTAGTTTTGTACTAAAGTAATAATTAGGTTGGACAAATAAGGTAATAAATCTGATATTTATCTAGTTTTATATTAAATTTACTGATAGATTAGGTAGATTGAGGCAGATTGCCTAGACGCTTACATCTGTAGACCCCTTGATTTATATGAAATACATTGGCTGCGTTCACATATCAAACTTCTTTTTATCTGTCGATACCACGTGCACGGAATGAAGCACGTTGACAACCCTATTTTATTTTTTGCACAGATAATATTTTCATCTCTGTAGTTAAATGTCAAATTCAGGAAGGAGAACCTTATGTACTTATACTATTCATTATTCTGTGACCTAATTATGCACACAATAGTTTTTCTACGAGTGCTAGGCAAGCCGGTAAGCATTGAGTTCGATGAATGACCTGCTGCCTCTATACAATTGTCTTCAATGTCCCGGCGGATTGTGCCGTCGCCCCCTTGTCTACAGCGTCGGGCGGCGGCGGTGCGGGGCCCGTCCCGGCAACAGACCCATTATCCATTATATCCCTAAGAATCGACTTTTGAGTCATCTTATGACAATTGACAACGTTCATAAAATATTTGCTTTGAATATACATGTCAGTCATTTTATTGGCAAATTAGAACGCAGGAGTAGAAAAATATAATATTGTTTTGTTTGTCCTTATTACAGTTCTCACAAACGAGTCCACGAGATCCACCGCGAGAAAAGTGTGAGCAACAGTTGTTTGTGCCTGTACTGCGGCCGTAGCTTCTCCAATTCGTCCAACCTAATTGTTCACATGCGACGACACACCGGCGAGAAGCCTTACAAATGCGATTTTTGTGGCAAAGGTAAGTTCAATTTATATATATATATATATATATATATTTGTTACGGCCTCCATTTATTATTTATTTTATTTTATTTTATTGTGAAACATATTTACATAACATTACATTAAGAACTACTGCGTTATGAAAGTTAAACTACAAAATTACATTGGTACAGTGGAAGGCCTTTTGTCCATCACCTCGCAGAATCTCAGGCATTCACTTCTCAAAGCCGCCAATCGCCAAGCAATCAGTGCCCTATACCACAAAACTTTACAAGTGCACAATTCTACAAAATTGTTAAATTGTAAACAATAAAATGTACCACAATCATTACAAATATGTTTTCGTTACAATTTGCGGTATACAAATGTGTCACTTTTTGTAAAGCGTATCACAAAGAATAAAGCTATGTCATGACAGCTACATAATTGTAGGATTGTTGATTTGTAAATATACAGGTCAGTAATTGTAATGTTACAACTACAATTATATATCCGATCCGATCCAATGCTGCGTTTCTTGGTATGCGGGCTGGAATATTTGGGGTTATTAACCACTTTTTTAAACTACAGCCTTGGCCAGAAGTATTGAGCATAGGTGTTTTTGTTTACAATTTTGATGTTAAGCATTATTTCCCTATCCTAACAAAGTACGGTAACGGTAAATGTTATATTTTATTTATAAATATAGAAAACTTCACTTAATAACACTTTCAAGGTACTTAAAAAATATGAAAACAGAAGGTACCAAAAATGTAAATTTAAGTCGGTGCGACATATTGCAAATATTCTATGCAGTTACTACTAACTTCAACAAAACATGCCTATTAGTTTAAATTAATTGACAAAATAACTTAAACAAAGATGGAAACGATGGACTAAACTTTCCAGTTTTGTATGAAAATCGCATTGGTGCTCAACACTTCTGGCCAAGGCTGTATATCCACTGTCTCCCAATATTAAAGCATTGGGAAAAGGTCTCCATCCATAATCCCATTGCTGACATAACGATGAGCGCCTTAAAACCCGCAAATCATGAACAGCGCCAGGCCATCGTACATTCGCATAAAAAAGATCTAAATTCGGTCCACAGACAACCATTACATTTATAGAATGATCTCCGTGACGATCAACAAACCCAGCTTCATTTTGGTATGGTGCATCTATCGGTACTAATGAATGATCCATCTATAATACCTGCGACCCTGGGAAAATTTACATGTGATGGTGCAATAAAATCTTCAGAAAGTGAGTTTCCATTTGTTGGCCATCTTACTTCGCTTCCTAGTAATTTGTCCACTATTTGTGTGCATACGGCGTGAATAGAACGAGACATTGTCATTTTCGAAACACCATGAGCATCGCCAGTGACGTGATATTGAGAACCTGAGCCTATATAACCATCTTAAAACAGTCAGTAGGATGTCTAAGATTTCCAGCAATAGTATGTAGGAGATATTCGACGGTAGATTTACTTACTCTGAGTCTCTCATTAAATGTAAAATCCGTTATGGTCAGACATAAATTTATACGTTCTCGATATGTCCTAGGACGTCGCATTATTAAATCTTCAAGACACTATCACTTCTACTTGGACTAAACATTTCGTGGTACAAAAAGTTCGTCGCTAAATGTGATAAATTATTATAATTTTATTATATAGCAATCATTGACTAGTATTTAATATAGTTGTAAGAGGGTGTGACAAACGTTTAGAGAATTGTTAACTTGTACGTACAATTCTTCACATATGTATAATTATTACTACAATCTAATGTAGCACAAAACAATTGTCAGCTACAAATTTGTACGTTTTCCGGAAAAGATATGTAACGTAAGTAAAGTTTTGTGATACGGTAAATTGTAGATATTTGCTACAATTTACATATTTGTAGGAATTTTCCAGTACAAATATGTAACTTGTAAATTTTGTGGTACACACACTTGTATTATGACAAATTTGTAACTTGACACTTGTCAAATTGTAATTGTAAGTTTTGTGGTATAGGGCACAGATCGCACTCTGGTGATGATGCCAAGAGCGCATTCAGTTGTGAGAGGGCGCGTCACGTACCAGTGGAGAATTCAAGCGCGACACAGCGCGATTCATTACGTCTCAAATGTTAGTCAACATTCGTCCCTTTCTCCCACTTGGGTGAGATTTCGAGAGATTTGGTTTGATGTCCTATGCCGCCCGTGCGAAGTCACTAGAGTTTTTGTAAATGCGAGTTTGATTTAGCTGTATCACCACTTTTCCCTAAACATCTAAGATATGACACACATTCGCGTTATTCTTACCTTAAGAAAAAATTATTTGATGTCATTGAAGGATTATGGGAGCACTAAATACTTATGATTGACCTAATTATGTGAAATGCGCGTCATATCATTAATATATAGTAGGGTGACTGATTTTTTAAGTTTCCATTTTAACAACGAACTTTTGCATCTTATGATAAAAACAAAACAATTTACCTATTGCTATGACGATTTAGTATTTTATTTAAAGTTGCCCACACAGGTTTTTTATTTGGACTTTTTTATGTTCTTTCCATACATTATTCTTTACTTGCATTCCGTTACCACCATGTGTGAGTCTAACAAAGTAGGAAAATACTTTTTTCTCCTATCAGGATAACTTTAATTTAAATGGCCCACGTGAGTTGTCCTTAGGTTATGCAAACAGGAAAAGAAGGAATATATCTATTATTATTTTCTTATTAAGTATATTTGTTATCTATATTATTGTTATACATTATCACGTTATATTACAGGTTTTCCCCGGTCATCGGATCTGCAATGTCATAGACGCTCTCACACGGGAGAGAAGCCATGTATCTGTGTTGTTTGTGGAAAAGGTTAAGAGTATTATTGCCAATTTCGTAGTTAAGAACATCTGCAAGTAGCTGCTTGACATAGAAACTTTATGCGCTAGCGGCTGGTGAAATTCTGTCTTTTCCTCTCCTTTCGTCTATCGGGGTGGATAAAGGCTTTATCCAAGGAGTGTTTTTTCAATAAGTAGCCATATTGTGAGTGGTAATTAGGTAGTTCATACTGAACAACTTTTTATATGGGACCAACCCCGAAATCGCAAAAAAATGTTGGCCTTTCCAAACAAAACGTCGATGTCTGATCGGCCGAAATGTATGAAACAGCCAAATTTTTTTTTGAGATATCGGAGTTGGTCCCATAGTAAAAGTTGTTTAGTTTGACCTACTAAATCATCTCGCACAATATGGCTAGTTATTGAAAAAACACCCTGTATGTGTAAGTACTCGTAAAGTAGAATGTTTAATTAAGTGAAGAAACTTTTGCATATGATTTGTTAAAATTATGTTCCAAATATTCTAAAAAGTTCCTCCATCTAATTGTCATTATTAGTATATGTATATAAGCACATTAACAAGAACTCGGAAATGCATTTCTAATGATTTTTAGTAACAAATTTGGCAAAAACATTGTGTTAAAATGGTACTGAAGTCGTTTTGGTTAAAATTTGTTGTTCTAAAATTTATTGAAAATTTGTTAAGTTTTGTTTCATGTCGTAAGTTTTGTTTTATACCATCATTACACTTTCGACAGTGTCTTATGTTTTGACACATTCTTGGTGAGAGTTCTATGAAGCAATATTTTTTTCGAAATATTTGTATCGCATGTCATTCTGGTCGCTGTTGCGAAATACACACAAGTCACACAGCCCATTACCGTTTAATAGGTCAATACTGGGACTTCCTCGGATCAAGTCTAGGATTGATTTAGAGGGCATTGGTTTAAGGAAGTTGATTGCCTCTTTACCATTGTGGATTATCTCAAACTGTGCTCAAAATATTCAAGCTCGAAAATAATCGCACACAAAAGTTTGTTGCCAATTTTTTCTCATGGAATTAATAGTTTAAATAATCATGATTTTAAATTTCTATCGCTGTTATTTTTAAAACATAATTTCATCGTTTTATTCAGAGTTTCAAATGTCACTTTCGAGTGCTCGATTCTCAAAAATCACCCCCCTGTACCTGTTATTGTTTATGTTTTTGATAATCTTTCCATTTGATTTAAAACTTTGCTGGTCTGTAGTATTTATATTCAAGTAAATATTAGTGACCAGTAAAAACAACAATAACAGGGAGCTTGTATACCTGACTCAGCAAAAAATACCAACTTGACGTCAGCATTTCGGTACCTTAACCAGGAAATAATTTCTTCTCCCTTAGGTTTTCTACAATATTATATATATTTTCACCAGGTGGCAGCACCACGACGAGAGGTCTAGCTGTCATAATCAACCAATCATGTTTAATATTTTTTTGTTTGGTGCATTTTGGCAGCGGCTGTCAACCTTTCGCCATGGTGCTGCCACCTGGAGAAAAAATCGGTCGAAAAAGTGTTCACTGACAATCACTAGTAGCACTGGTATCGTAGGTAAAATAGTGATGAACAGCATCTTTACCAATTCTTAATGGCGGCGTTTAGTGCGTAGCGTTCGCGTCTAGTGTATTTAAAAAAAAAGATAGCTGACGATAGTACATTATTATCGAAGTTATTCGTCTTTATTTCATACTGTCAGTTATCTATCACGTACGTGATTTACTATTTACCATCATCTCAAATTCTTTCCAAAAACTGCTACTAATCTAAGATTTATAAAAAATCTTACCTACACAAATTTAGTGTTTATCGAAAAAGGCGACAAATATTTATTACCGTTAAACGTGGCAACTTTTCCTTCTGTAAATAACTTTACCGCAGTCTACTTTACTACTTTATCAAGAAAATATGGTATACTCGTAACTAGATAGGAAATCGTTGCAACCTATGATTTATTTATATTTATTTAGTAACACCATTTTCTTGATTAAGCACACCATTACCTAGGTAAAGTTGCCACGTTTGACGGTACCTATTTACTATTTCTGGTAAATTTACAGCTTTTTCTTTGGTGCTTTTATTTTATTTATTTTGCTTTGCGTTTGGTTTCTTGTTGAGATTGGTTAACATCATCCTGCATAGGTAATTCTTATGTACGTTTCCCACCGAACGGACGAGTCAGCGCGTGTTTTACTAGTACCAAAGGAAATTTAACCTTGAAGCAATTATGGTCCATGTTTAAATGGTAGCTCCGCGCCACGCAACGTGCACGCGCATGCTCGCGACAGTCGCGACCGTTACGCTGCCGCGCTGCCATTAAAATATGAAACGTGACTGCTGTATAGAAGGTTCAAATTACGTTACTGCTAGTAAAACGCATGCCGACACTGCCCGTTCGGCGGGAAACATATATAAAGGGTAGTCCAGATATAGAGGCCGCCTATGAAAGTGTTGATTGCCATTAAACGAAAAGAATAAATGAGAATATGAATGATGTATTTTACTATATATATTTTAGTAAAACTTATAAATAAATTTTTAATTTTTTATATCCCAACGGGTCCTTGTTTAGCACATTGTAATAGTTTGGGGCGCAATCGATTAAACAACGATTTTCCAGATTTTCTCGCAATTTCCATGGAAATGCGTTTCCAGATTCTTTTCATCGCTTGTATGGTAGTTGCTGGTTTATTTAAGTCGCAATATCTTTGCTTGCACAGAGCCCAAAACTTTTCTATCATCCGAAGTTGGGGCACATTCGGCAAGTTGTCTCGCTTCGGCACAAGCGACTCCTGCCTTTTTGAATTCTCTAAGCACAGGTCCGACGTAGTGTGACGTAGCGAGATCTGGCAAAAATAAAATAGGCCTCTGCACGTTAAGCTTCCGAATGAATGGCAATAACCGTTTTTTAATACACTCTTCTAAGTATATTTCGCCGTTCACAGTTCGATTAGTCACAAAGGGTTCGGGAATGTCCCCTTCTTCAGAGATCGCTTGCCAAATCATGAAACGGTGTTCAAACTTCCCAGTTGGGAGCAATGTGTCTTCGACTGGAGTCTTTTGTTCATCGTCCGACATGTAGTACTTGTCTCCTGCCACTTGCGTCGGGTCTAAGGGCACGTACGTTTCGTCGTCTAAAACAAAGAAGAAATTTCGTCCGGTCGGAACGCTGTCTTTGTATAGCTTCGCTGCACCCCTAATACACCGATCAATCTGATTTTGATTGTATTTGGGGCTGCGTCTCTTCTTTCTGCTCCGGATTCCAGCGGCTTTCTTTACTCGTCGGTACGTTCAAAGACTCAATCCCAGTTCTCTTGACGCGACGCGATCAGATTTGCTACGATTCTGTCTCGCCTTCCGTAATACTTTTTTTTTGCAATTTAGGCGTATTTATAGTTGGTTTTTGGCCAGGAAGTGACCTAAATCCCACTTGATGATTATTTACGTACTGATTGATTACGTTTCGGATGGTGCGGTCAGGGGGGTGATTTTTGAGATTCGAGCACTCGAAAGTGACATTTAAAACTGAATAAAACGAAGAAATTATATTTTAAAAATAACAGCGATAAAAATTTAAAATCATGATTATTTCAGCTATTAATTACATGCGAAAAAATTAGCAACAAACTTTTGTGTGCGATTATTTTCGAGCTTGAATTTTTTGAATTCGAGTGCCCGGCTGTCAAAAATCGGCCCCCAGGTACGTTTTGCTTGCGAAAGTGATGCAAAGTCAGTAGACGGTTTTCAAAATGGAGTTTGTAAAAGTCTATTATTAACTTAGCTCGACATTCATGCTCGGCACGCTTCATAGTAATGTATTTTATGAAAACATGCAAAGGAAATGAAAACTAGAAGAAACAACAATTAAAATGCATTTGATATTTATTTTTGTTGTTTATTCTCGTTGCCATAACAACCGCGAGAAAAAGCGGCCTCTATATCTGGACCACCCTTTAAGTTACGTAACGAGATCATAAATATCTGTCTGGACAAAGGGACTAACATATGTGAACACGAACTTTATTGTGAAGTACTTAAAGGAGTGTCGATATTTTTATCTCTTTGGCGACGGACACGGAATAATATAAGTAATATTATCGTATTTGTGGTAATTGTGGTTGATAATTTTACCTTTTTAAAGAAATATAGAAATGTCGGGTATGTCGTTGATATCTAGAACAACAACATCTTAACCCTTAGTGTAATCGTTTCACTAACGTAACTATTACGTTTGCGTTAGGTTTTAATTTGTATGGGATTTTTAACACAGCATACCGAGCGGAACGTATCGAAAACTAAATTAAACTAGTAGATACTCTGTGGTTTAGTTTTCGATACTTTCGTTAAAAATCCCATACAAATTAAGACCTAACGCAAACGCAATCGTTACGTTACGTCAGTGAAACTATTACACTAAAGGTTCTTGTCTTCACAAGTGTCTATCGAAAAGGGTGACTAGTAATTGCTGTTACCTATTGTTTTTCTGGGTATTTGCCACTTTTTCTTTGGTGGTTGTGATCGATCTTCTGCGATTTATTTAGCTTTGGATCTGGTTTCTAGTTGCGATAGGTTAACAGCATAATGCATATTAGTCCGGACAAAGGGACTAACATATGTGAACACGTACTTTATTGTCAAATGCGTAAAGGCGTGTCGATATTTTTGTCCCTCTGGCAACGGTCACCAAGTTATGTAGTATTTTGTCGTTGATAATTATCTCGTTATTATCTAAAACTATATTAAAAAAACTATTGTATAATATTGAAATATGAATCAGGAATAATGGCGTTGTGAAAAAAAAACTTGCCGTCACAAGTGTCTATCGAAAAATATAACAAGTAGTGATTGTTACCTATTTACCGCTTTTTCTTTGATAGTTGTGTTCTATGATATGCGTTTTACTTTGCTTAACACCTGGTTTCTTGCTGTGTTGGTTAACCGCTTATCTCTTACGAGGTCATAAATGTCTGTCCGAACAAAGGGACTAACATACATATGTGAACACGAACTTTATTGTAAAATGCGTAAAGGCGTGTCGATATTTTTGTCCCTCTGGCTACGGTCACCAAGTTATGTAGTTTTTTTGTCGTTGATAATTATCTCTTTCTTATCTAAAACAATATCAAAAAGACTATTTTATAATATTGAAATATGAATCAGGAATAATGGCGTTGTGAAAAAAAAACTTGCCGTCACAAGTGTCTATCGAAAAATGTAACAAGTAGTGATTGTTACCTATTTACCGCTTTTTCTTTGATTTGATAGTTGTGTTCTATGATATGCGTTTTACTTTGCTTTACACCTGGTTTCTTGCTGTGTTGGTTAACCGCTTATCTCTTACGAGGTCATAAATGTCTGCCCGAACAAAGGGACTAACATAAATATGTGAACACGAACTGTGAATGCGTAAAGACTGTCGATATTTTTGTCCGTCTGGCACCGTGTTATTTGTCGTTGATAATTATCTTGCTATTATCTAGAACAATGTATATTAAAAAAACTATTGAAATATGAATCGGGAATAATGGCGTCGTGAAAAAAATCTTGCCTTCACAAGTGTCCATTGAAAAGGATAACAAGTAATACTCCTACCTATTTACAGCTTTTTCTTTGATGTCCGTTTTAGTTTGCTTTATATCTGGTTTCTTGCTGTGTTTGGTTAACAGCTTATCTCTTAAGAGGTCAAATGCGTAAGTGCGTGTCGATATCTTTATCCCTCTGGCTACTTCACTTATTTATCATAACATGAGTAATGTCGTATTTGTGGTTAGTAAAGAAATAATTAGGTATAGAAATGTAGGATATCATGTTGTTTTCTACGATTAGCATAACATTTTATAAAACTAGTGCATAATTTTGAGATGTGAATGTTTTAAAAATCTTGCTTTCACAAATGTCTATCGAAAAGGGATAGTACCCAAGTGATTATCCTGTGTACCTTTTTCTGGTATAAATTATACCAGAAAAAGGTACACAGGATAATCACTTGGGTATAATTACTGCCTTTTTTGACGGTTGTGATCGATTTTCTGTTATTTATGTTGCTTTACATCTAGTTTCTTGTTGTGACTGGTTAACTGCATACCCTTTGTATTTTTTCTTTTGTTTGTCGTCTGTTAGAGTAGGCTTTGGAGCCACATGTCTTATGTCCCAAACATCTGCGTATTATGCTTTACTGAGTTTCCTCATAAATTGTTTTATTGTGGGTGTTCGCCGGTTCGGTCCCAATGAATCCTAATTTATGAGTACCTATATATATATATATATATATATATCGTCGACATGTGTATAGACACATGTCGACGATCTGGAAAACGTTAGTGGTATTCGTAGCTTGTAATATTAACACTTTTAGGTTAAAATTAACGGTTGAACGATTGATGAATATCGATATTTTAGCACGTCACTAATGTCACTATTAAGAAAATTTCACGAAAATTTTAAAGTACTCACAGTTATTCTTCTTAAACCTTTATTCGTTAGTTTTGGCGCTGCTTCGATGAAATCAATATGATTTTGGTCAAAACCTCTGCTCCTTAGTCCCGCCCAAAACCCCGATAAATTGAAAAAAATTCCATGATCCACTTCTAGATAGGACCATTTATAATATATTAATAATAATAGACACAATGGATGGTTATGCTGCCTGACCAGTTACGCTTATTAATAGACGAATAATTTTTCGGTATAAGTACTGAACAATCCAATTCCTAAATGGCTAAAATACCTATAAACGTTGAAATTTTAACTTAACTTTTACATTGATATTTTGACAGGGTTCTCGCGTAGCAACAAACTGTCGCGTCACATGCGCGTGCACACCGGCCACAAACCGTATAAGTGCACGTATTGTGACAAGGCGTTTTCACAGAGCAACGATCTCACGCTGCACGTGCGCAGGCACACGGGCGACAAGCCGTACATCTGCGAAGTGTGCGGCGATCGATTCATTCAGGTAGGACTACATATTTACTAATCTGACTTTTCTTTCCTTCAAGACCTGGAAGTGCTCATATGGGAAAAAATTTGGGAAGCTGGTGGGATTCTAGCTCTATGGACGTCCCGCTACTGTTGTGTTGACTATCAACATCATTATCTATGGAAGTCCTGCATGTCTTCCTCCTTATTTGGATCGGCCACCGATCAGACACATATCGAAAGCTATTGCCACAAAACTGCTGTATTATTGGGGATTGGGAAGTTAGCAAAATAACGGCCTCGCCTCATTATGAACGTCAGGATTATTTTGAAATTGAAAGCTGAGTCCCTGGGTTTATTATTTCTTATATGTGTTATAATTCATACGTATGTACACTACGTTTTTATTGGCTATTGCGAGCAAGACAAACTGTTCAACTTGCACAGGGCGGACACGTGATACTACAAAACTCGCTTGAGCTCTTTGCGTGAACGGCACGTTTTTACGCAATGTGTGCGTGAGTTCTTAGGGCTGTTTTTCAAAACTGGCTGCTCCGAAAATTAAACGAGAACTTACAAATATAAGTCAGCTAATAATAAATAGAATTTATTATCAATAATAAGCGTTGTAAGTAGGTACAATAATAAACAAAAACTTAAATATAAATTAAAAGCTATCTTAAGTCAAAACACTAAACTAAAAAATCCCCCCGCGGCATGGTAGGTACCGTAGATACTGGCAGCATTTCCCCTTTGTATGGCAATTCCAATACGTTGGGCAAGGAAGCTAATAATTGTATTCTGGCTCTGTAGTCTGAGTCTGTACATGGTATCTTGCTTCCAATCTTTTTCATTGGTTGGTTGGTTGGTTTGTTGGTCAGTGTCGTCTAGAGGTCGCATTTTTCATCCGATTTCGATGAAACTTGGCATGTCCTTGATTTAGTTGCCAAAAATTGTCGAGCCATTTTTTTGATTGGGGGGAAAATGAGGGGGAAAGGGGGGGGGGGGAAGTTTGCTGTCGCGTTATTTATGTTCTCCGAAGTGTACGGTTCACAGAACCACTAGTCTAGATTGGCGTATTTAAAAATCTGTGACATAGACATACTACCCCTAGACCTGCCATGGTAATATAATAACAATACCAATATATATATAACAATATATATTAAAATGGATATACTAGCTACTCACCACCAAGCCAAGGACTTTAGCAAGTTTTGGAAGTGCACAAATAAATTGAATCCCAAACCAGGTGTGCCCGCGGCGATTGACGGCTTATGTGAACCGGTCAATATTGCAAATTTGTTCAAAGCTTCCTTCAAAACTGTAAAACAGATTCCTGAACGGGTGAGTCAGGTGCTCTCTACGGATGGTCGTCACACCGATGGACTAGTAAGGTTTTCTTATAAGGACATCGATCACACCATTAAGTCCATGACCAGAGGGAAGTCCCCGGGACATGACGGTCTCAGTATAGAGCACCTGATACACGCGGGTGCACACTTACCTCGAGTGCTCAAACTGTTTTTTTAATTTGTGTATCAGCCATTGTCATCTCCCAGAAGATCTCATGAGAACCATTGTTGTCCCAATATCAAAAAGCAAAACCGGGAACGCCTCCGATAGTTCCAATTATAGGCCAATATCCTTGGCAACTACGGTGGCCAAAGTGCTTGACGGGCTGCTTGATAACTTACTGGCGAAGCACATCAAAACTCAAGACGCGCAGTTTGGCTTCAAACCGGGTCTGTCAACAGAGAGCGCCATTCTTTGTTTCAAGCATACCGTTAAGTACTATGTTGAAGGGAAAACTCCCGTTTTTGCCTGCTTTTTGGACCTATCGAAGGCGTTCGATACGGTATCATATGACATACTGTGGGACAAGATGGAAGAGGGCACGAGCACTCCGAGGGAGGTGATTAACCTGTTACGTTATTGGTACGGACATCAAACCAATCAGGTGAGATGGGCAGGGGCGCTCTCGGACGTGTACAGGTTGGAGTGCGGGGTGCGGCAGGGTGGACTCACCTCACCGCGCTTATTCAATCTGTACATGGACGAGTTGATTGCTAGACTCAGCAGCACGAATATCGGATGTTCGATAGATGGCACCATAGTGAACAATATTAGTTACGCGGACGATATGGTGCTGCTGTGTCCATCAATCAGTGCGCTAGTGAAACTGTTAAAGGTGTGTGAAGAGTATGCGGTCGCCCACGGTCTGAGATACAACACAAGTAAGAGCGAGCTGTTAGTTTTTAAAGCTGGTAACAAAGCATTTGACAATCTACCACCTGTTAGCTTGAGTGGTGCTCCGCTTAAAAGGGTGACGCGTTTTAAGTATCTCGGACACTGGGTGACCGAAACTCTCCAAGACGATGCGGATATGGAAAGGGAGCGTAGGGCATTGGCGGTGCGCTGTAATATGTTGTCTCGCAGGTTTGCACGGTGTAATGGGAATGTCAAAATAACGCTGTTTAAAGCATTTTGCCAGACCTTTTACACGTGCAGCCTGTGGACAAATTATACAAAAAAGGCTTTCAATGCCCTGCGCGTCCAATACCACAATGGGTTCAGAATGCTGTTGGGACTGCCTCGTTTTTGCAGTGCGTCAGGTATGCTCACGGAGGCGCGCACTGACTGTCTCGGTGCGATATTACGTAAGAGAACGGCCTCCCTGATTCGTCGCGTGCGGGACAGTTCCAACAGCCTTCTGCGCCTAGTGTTAGAGTCACCTGCTTGCGCCTTCTGGAAACATTGGGACTCTTTACATATGTCTTCTAGAGGCTTAGTGTATAATATAGTATAAGTTTGACTAACATAGGCTTTTTAAGGGAATGTATACTAACTCTATGGACATTGTCTGATAATAAATTATTTGATTGATTTGATTTGATATATCACGCTGTTTTTACCGGCTGCGCGAGCTGGTTCCGTACATGTCCCGTCACGGCCCCTTGTCTCTTCAGTGCCGGAAATGAACTTTCACAAGGCTGACTTTAATGCACTATATGCCAGTATATCAAAAGTTGATTGGACATCTGTTTTAGAGTCTGATACTATCGATGTTGCTACGGATTTGTTTTATTTTAAATTAACCGAATGTATATTAAAGCATGTACCAGTTAAGAAAACTTTACCAGTTACTACAAGTAAATATAAATATCCGACATGGTATACACCTGAAATTGTCCGCACCATACAAAACAAGTATTTTCACTTCAAAAAACACAAAGAAACGGGCACCACTTTCAATAGAGAGTTATATAAATACTATAGAGGACAAGCAAAGTATTTGATTGATATTGCATATCAAAAATATAAGGCAACCATTGAGCATGACATAGTTAACGACCCAACAAAGTTTTGGAGATACGTAAAGAGCAAACGCAAAGACAATAAACCACAGGACGATTATTCTTACAATGACAGAACTGTAACAGGACAGGAAGCTGCTGATGCTTTTGCAGACTATTTTAGCTCTGTGTTTCACAATGAAATTCCTCGACTTGACGCTGAACAGGCACGCGAGTCGTCGAGAGTCGCGATCGAGACCGTCAACTCTACCGACTTACGGCGTGCTGCTAAGCGACTCAAACCGCGCTCCTCTGCAGGACCCGATGGGATACCTTCCTTTTTGGCTAAGGATTGTATAACTGTTCTGGAAGTACCACTTCTATACATATACAATCTTTCGCTGAGCAGTACAGTGTATCCGTCCTGCTGGAAACTGTCCAGAGTGACCCCAGTACCGAAGAGTAGTGTTAAAGGTTCAGATGTGACAGGTTATCGACCCATTGCCGTGCTGTCAGTGTTTGGCAAACTATTCGAATCAATTGTGGATCATTTTATTACTCAGCAGATAGCTGTTAAGTTAAACGATGCTCAACATGGTTTTCGTCGGGGTCGGTCGACGACAACAAATCACGTTGTTCTTGTTGACTACATAGCTGAAGCTATGGATGCCCGAGCACAGGTAGATGCGGCATATTTTGATTTTCGCAAGGCATTAGATCTTGTAGATAACGATATCCTACTGCGTAAGTTTGCAGACATTGGCTTTACACCCAGGCTCTTGCACTTCTTTGCCAATTATCTACAAGATCGAAAACAGTATGTGAAACTTTCAGGGTACGAATCTCAGCCGTATTATACTCGTTCGGGCATAAGTCAAGGTAGTACTCTAGGACCTACGCAATTCTCAATCATGATTAATGATTTGCCAACCACTGTCAGTGCGGCGAAGTGTTTGATGTTCGCAGATGACATAAAACTTTTATAGTGTTAAGGACGATTATGACAGGGTACAGCTGCAGAGAGATATAGACGCAATTGCTGAATGGAGTGAGGAAAATCGATTACAGTTCAATGCCTCTAAATGTGTACATATCTCCTTTGGTCGAATCCAATCCCCAATCGCCACAGAATACACTCTTCGCGGCATACCCCTTATACAGACCGACACAGTACGTGACTTAGGATTAACTCTAGACAAGCAACTTGATTTTAGACACCACATAACGGCCACATGTAAGACAGTTTCAAAGACACTAGGATTTATAATGAGAATGACGTCACAATTCAATACAACTAAAGATGCGATTTTATTTTTTAACGCATATATCCGTAGCAGGCTCGAATTCGGTGCAGTTGTGTGGGATCCTTATGAAACTAAATATGTTACAATGATTGAGCGAATCCAAAAGAAATTTGGCCGCTATCTGTATAAAAAAGACTCTACGGTTACTATCCATTCTTATACCCATCGATTTTTGTATCGGGGATGGTCGGGCTCCACACTCTTGAGTCTCGGCGGAAACTATTACATATAGTACATTATTACCAGCTGTTACATAATAAAGTTGACAATCCGACTGTTCTGGAGCGAATGGGGCTGCAGGTTCCACGAGCGAGTGGGGCGGTTGAGGGTGCGTGCGGCGCGGGCGGTGCTGTGGCGGTGCGTCGCCCTCGGCGGCTGTTCGCGCCGCCGGAGCGCGTACGCAGCGCGGTGCTAATGCTCCCACTGCTAGAGCAAGAACGGTCCTAAACCATATTTTAATAGAGGCTAAAGACTTGGACATCTTTGCTGACAGTATTGGAGTATTTAGCAAAAAAGTTTTAGCAGTAATATAGTTAGTACACGGTAATTACCTAGTACAATAATGAAAATTGATTTATTTTGTGTAATGTGTTAATTTTATATTTTGTTTATTGTTATAATGTCTTGTTTATACTAAAATTTTAATTTTCGAATTTTATAACAATTGTTGTATTAATGCATAAGTGTTTTGGTGTAAGTACTGTGAACTTATGTGTTATTTTTGAATAAATGATAAATTATATATGACAGAGAAGGCACATTTATCGTTGGTCCGTATCATAGACTCGTGATTATTGCTTACTTCCAAAAGGCCCTAAGTACAATAAAAACTTTTATTACCCTCCACCGCTCTTTAAAGGGTAACAATGAAACCGACTAAACTATGTAGAATAGTTACGGTAGTATGCTATCAATCAGTGATCTTGAAACGTGTTTTGAAACCAGTCGCGTTGCGTGTATTCTGTCCTTTTTGGTGGGTCGCATGTTTCAACTCTAGAGATATACTTTCTTTCTTTTAGATCTGTGATACGTACATTGATTCAAATATAGTATACAATATTTACAGTCTAATTCTACAGTATTTTCTCTTCATTATTATTGCGTGTTGTAATAGGGGATATTACTGCAATATTCTGCCACCAGAGTGCAGCACTAGCACACCGATAAACCATAGAGTTCTAAATACATACTAGTCCTTAAACAGTTATTTACAAGGTTTCATAGATAATTTATAACGAATAAATATGTCATTTGTGCACCAAGGCGGTTTGCTTACAAAGGGCCTACCGTTGAAACGAGAGAATCGAAATTTTGACATGTGCCTCTCAATTGCTCGAATATGTAAGAGTGACAGAGAACCAGGTAACGAAATTTTTATTTTCGTGTTTCGTGGAGGCCCTTCGGTTGTGCTAGTGCTGCCCCCTACGCAGAGTTTTGCGTAATATTCCCTATTGATAAAAAATAAATTTAGCAACTTTTTGGTTGCAAGTCTTGTCCTCCGTTCTGTCAGAGTCTTAGAGCATATGTCAGAGTATAGCCTGCTTTAGAAAAAATAAACGTTTGCAGGGAACAGACGCTGCGACTATGTTTAGGCGCCTCTGAAAAATAATCATACAGCAAAGGTTAAATATTACGGCGTTCATGCCACAACATTTAAGGGTCATATGTCCTTGGGATCATGGGTTCTTGAATGTATTTTTCCACTTCAGCAATACCAACAGCTGTTGGTTTAGCGGGCTTTTGCTTCGTCGAAATCGTCCCAAACCGAAGACGAAGTCGATTGCTGCGACTGTTGGTCTTGGGCTACTGTTGGTTCGACTGCTGGGCGTGAGCTGCTGGGGAATGTGTCTGTTGGCCGACTTTTGTTTTTAAGGTCGCCAAAGCTATATTTGTATGTCTTAAGGATTAACTTGCTTCTGGCTCCTCTGAGGTTATGCGTCCATAAATTGTGGTGGCTGCTTTCCTATAGGCAGGCTACTTGCTTGTTTCCCAAGAATAGTTGCACGTTTTCAGCTATACTCGTACTTGCTCCTATAAAAATTTTGCACAGAACTGTATTTTCGTTTGTTTTCAGGGAACCTCATTACAGAACCACCGGCGCGCTCATGGACACTTCCCGGCATCGTCATCTGGTCCACATTCGAATGTCCAAGGACTTACTTATGCATCTGTTACTCCTCACGGCTAAACAGTCAGACTTAACAGCGTGTGAAATACGCTTAGGGGAAGACTGGCACCATTTGTACCATTTTTACATTAACCTAAAAGTCGTAAAAAAAACTTTTAGTCAATTCATTAGAGTAAAGACCCCTAAATAAATAAATAAAATAAACCCTACATGCGGGTAGCTTCATACACTGCCTCTATAGCACCTCTATAGCAAGTTATGTATACATTTTGTTCAAATCTAAATTTGTTTATAGAATTGTAGTCATTTGTAGAAATACAGTTAGTTGCATAACTGAGTCAATATCAGTACCTCAGTAAAATTTACATTGCTCGATGACAAACAAATTTGCCTGAAAAAGCTATTCTCCGAAAATTACTCTTTAAATGCGGCTACAAAACTTTCTTACAAATGATTTTCTTCCGTCATATACATGTTTCTTAATTTCATACTGAAAACTGTTAAATTTGACCTAACTTATTATTCAGATTACTTATTTTTATCTTAGGCATTCCCTATTCAGTATCTCATTTAAAGTAAGGAGTTCTATGACCATTATTATAGTTAAAAATAATCATTCCAGTCAGGCTTATTTTTGTAGTTGTTACTGGCGAGGTACCCGGTGCAAAACTGAGTCAAGGCAAATCGCCTAACAAATTTGTCGTTAATTCATTTTTGGACTGAACTACATTCGGGGATAACTATAAAAATACGTCCTTGACAAAAAAGTCATTTACCACATCATAAAGAGCATGTAATGTACTATTATAACTATTTACCTTAAATGGACGTGTCTAAGAAAAAATATAAATTTTAGGGTGGTTCAAAAAAAGGAAATTTAACAGTTTGTCTTCAAAATATATGGCGAACGAAAAAATCAAGTTCGTGTATGCAATAAATAGGAATCAGTTTCACATATGGATACATTGCTGATACCGAGATAGAACAAATATCACCTAAAAGTTCAATATTTCTCTGTAGATTTATCAAACTAATCTTCAGTTAACGATATCGGTGCAAAACTGATTCAGTACTAGATAGTATTGTAATGGATAAAATTATTATATTTATCTGTAATAACGTATTGGTTTCGTTAGTTTATAAGCGTTGTGAAACCTTCATACTAAAATAGTAACTGAATTAAAAACTGAAATTAAAACTATTACTTTGTGAAATAATAAAAAAACTATATCGAAGTGATTCACGTTGACTCTGTTATGCAACTAACTGTATGTATTGTAGCATGCCGCCTATATGCTGCACGCAACATATGTACCTTTTTTCTATTTTTGGAGAAACATGTCCACGAAGGAAAGAAAATATTCGAATGGATTTTAAATTCAGAATGTGAGAGAACAATTGTGAGAGTTTTTGGTTTGAAGGAAGGAAAAAAGCACGATTTTTTTCAACTGAAGCTTAAATTTTGGAGTTCGTGATGTGCTAAATCTTGTTGGAAATAAAAGATAGTGAATTCCGTTGTGATAAATACGAAGATATATAGGAATACCGTAAAACTATACCTATACTCGGAATTATTGTGGAGTGTGCCTGGAATTAGAGCAAATCGAAATAATTTGCTTTTGCAGAAGTCTTCAACATCGTATTTTTAGTTCATCCGCCATATTGGCGTTAATATCTCCAGCCTACCCCGAGCGCGTATAGTCGCTCCGCTCGATTCCATCCAATTCGCGTGGCCAGTCCCGCAGTGTCGCAGGGCCCCACTAACAGCCGCCTGAGGCCGGCGTGTTCTCATCGCATATCTCCAGGAATTCAAGGGCCGCCCGTGTGGCCCATCAAGGTGAAGGCAGCGTATCGCTGCCAAAAGCTGTGTAGGACTTGTGTTCCGGACGCCGTATCGCGAAGGCATTTTCTCGTCATTTACATATAGACTTTAAGTGATTTGGTTCCTTTTATTTTAAATTTAGTAACGGATTATCGTGCGTGTCGTAGTTCCATATTATCCTTATTGTTCTTTAGTATCTACAATCCGCATTTCTTATATTAATTCAAAAGTCCTCTAAATTCTAACCGCCTCGATTGACAGGCATATAAATATCTGGCTCCTCAATTTAGGCTACTTTCATACGCTATTTCATATCACCTCATTAACCCATCATTCCCAACAGCCAAATTATCAGCCGTATTTTTTCTATTTGATACTTATTAGTCTTACTTGTTCTTTTTTTTCTTACTTACGTGCGGAGAGTAGACGCCACTTCCGTATCATTATATTGTAAACTGCTGGTTTTAAATAACTTCACTATTGTTCGTGCTCACGCTAGGACTAACAATATTATTTTCGGTACCGTTATTTTTTTGGTACTGTTTTTCTTCCTTTTTATATGGTGTGCTAATGTCAAGTAATTTAAAGTGTTAATACAATAGACGTCTAAAATATTATTTTCGGTACCATTAGTTAAATTAAACGTGTTAAAAGCAAGTTAAGTTGTTTTCCTGCAGTATGTAGTATACAAACTATTTAAAATTAAAATTTTTTATTCGCATGTGTACAATGAAACAGCAGAGATCTTCCTATATTTGTATACATGAATGAAGTATCCCCAAACAAAAATAAAAACACTAAAATAATTAAAAATTATTCAAAAAGAACACAAAATGAATGTTAATTTTATATTTTTTGTCATTTGGTTATGAATTATACAAAAAAACATCGAGATATTGTAGCTAATATTACTGCAGAGAAATAAATGCATTTAAAGATGCATCATGGAATTACTAAGAGTTGCCAAAAACACTAAAACTCTATTTTTAAGGAACCTAGTATAGACTTATTGTTACCAATCTCCATGGATAATTATCCTATGCGAATGAGATGGAGTTTTCCATACAAAAGCTAGCCGATGAATTTTCCCCCGTACGAATGGTGCCAATCTTTCCTTACTATTCGCACATTTATACATTATCGATTTTTCAAATAAGTCAACAAGTTGGAAATAAATCAATGATAGAATGAATGTACAATATTTAAGAATCCGGTAAACTTTTTTTCGATTTAGCTCAACTTTTTGATGCTATTTTGGAGTAACCAACATAACTTCTATAATTTTGTATACATATTATGAAAGATCGTTTCTTTTTGAATGGAATAAATACAACATTTTTTTAATTATATGCTTCATTTATAAATAATTCACCGTAATCTAACACCTGTTTCGCGATTTTTGCTTGGAGAGGTGAAAAGACTTAAGGTTTTTATCGATTAACATAAAGTTATACAAGTACGTAATAGTTATTTATGCTACAAGTGCAGAAAACAAGTAATTGCCTAACGAGTGGCGGTGTGAATTAAAACACGACCGAAGGGAGTGTTTTAACACCGACACGAGTCGCAATTACTTGTTTTATACAAATGTAGCATACAACATTTTACAATGCATTATGCGAGGAAATAAAATACCTAAGATACCTGTGTAAGAAAGAGGCGGTATGCTGCTTTTGGTGGTTCTTGTAAAATCTCCGGTTGCGTTAAGCATTTACTTCACGGCACTTGAATTTATCACTATTGAATCCTAAACTGCACTAAGATCGTATAATCGAACGTCTCACGAATTATTTTATTTACAATTTTTACCCAAAGTCATGCAGCACAACATGTAACTCAACGTTGCGGCGCGACTCGCCATACTTCAGGCGCGACTCGAAGTATGGAGTCGCGCGCGACAACGCATGTCATGCTAAGGCCTCTGGTCAACCTAAGTGTACCTATACTACGGGAAGAAACACCTGCCCGTGGTTCACCCAGGTGAACTTGCTAGATGGTCCATGGGTGAGGAGGGAGGGACAAAAGTCACTAAGTACTGCCACAATTCAATTGCCACAAGTCAAGAGCCATAGTGAACCGTACTGGTAACAAAACAAGGTTTTTTTTATTTTATTAGTTACTGTTGCTTGTCACTCAACGATAGTATATTTAATACTGTATAAAAATAAATAAAATCACTAATTATGGTAAATTTGTAACTTTACTATTAGAAATAAAACTAAAACGGACCTATTCTCTTAGAAATAAAAATTAGCTCTTCTGCTACTATTGACTAGTATCTATATTTTGCTCGACTAATATTTTGTGTAGCCGCCTTCGGCTGCTTCTACGGCTTCTAGACGAGTTTTCATTGAACTCACTAGTTTTTCACAATAGTTCGTCCCTCTGTAATATTCCCATAGTTGATGAACATGTTTGCGTAAACTATTAATGGTTTTTACTTGAGACGAATCCCAATTTACAACCATCATAGCCCACATATTTTCGATCACATTGAGGTCTGGTGACTTGGGACTCAATTTTATTAACTAGAGTTAATAAAATTGAGTCCCTTTTATTTTATATTTTATTAACTCTATATTGGGTTGATCATCATCATCAATCCAAGCTTGAACCAACAAATGTGCACAGATGAGTTGTCCTGCAGAAGAAAAATTGTTACATCCTCAAACACATTTGTAACAGTCGCCACTAAAACGTCTTGAGTAATATTTCTATATACCCATTCGCATTGAAATGCGTTGTGATCTGAAGTCCTCCGGGCCCAGAACTAGAAATCCACTCCCAAAATCCCAAAGACAGCCGGCCGCTCCTTCGGTCCGGCAGCACATTATTTCCATCATAACGTGTTTCGTCGACTCTGTAGGTATAAGGAAACACGCCCGTCCGAAGTAGTGGTAAACGTAAACGCGCAAGACACTTTGAAATTATAAACAAAATCCTATAACCAGACCTAGGAATCGATGGTCGATGGGGCAAAATTTTATGACAGGTAGGGAGTTCCCATATCGATAAACTCAAGTATCGATACCTGTTCCATATACTAGTGACCACTCCAAGTTTTGTTTGTCTAAATATGATATCAGTTGTTGAACGATGAAACACTCAAATTTCAAACCTTCCTATCTCTGTCATTTTCAAAGTTACGAGTGTGGTATTTGGTACGAAGGTCAACAATTTTGTTGGCTACCACATGGCATCACAATGTTTCTCGTAACTTGTTCAGATTCTGAATTATATACATTTTTTCAAAATGTGAGATTTGTTTCATTGTGTCCATGCACATGTATTCAAAGAAACACTTGATATTTTACAATGAAACAGGGGTAATAATCATAATCAACATTGAAACTGATTTAATCAACATTGAAACAGTATTATTAACAAGTGATATTTATAGGTACGCTTTTAATAAATTAAGGTAACAAGGCTTAAGAAAACAATGGTAGCATGAAATTAGTTTCATAAAAAATGTGTATGTCGAATGGGAGGACTTAAAAAATGGCTAAATTCTGTAAATTTAAAACATCGTTTCATTGTGTATATTATAAGTTTTAATGTGTGCCGACTGCCTAGTCGATATGCACTGCATTTCGCGCAGAAAGCACGATCGTGCTTTCCACGAAGCATGATTGCACACTAGGTGGTCGATGGAGAGCCCTCGGCGTCTCCATGCTTTATATACCGCATTTTTTGACAACTTATTGTATGGTAAGTTTCGTTGTGTACCATTGTTTCAATGTTCAACATTTGTTGTAAAACATGTTCATCGATGAAACATCAAAAATTTCAAACCGTCCTATCGCAGCGATTCCTAATGTTAAGAGTACAATATTTTGTAAGAAGATAGACGTTTAGTCAACAATCCCATTGAATTTAAAAAATGACTTTACTTTTTTTGTGCAGATAAATAATAAAATTATTAAAAAAACAAGAACATGTTTAATTGTGTACAAGTATACGTATTCAGTTAAACACCTAATTCAGTTTCATTGTTTACAAAATATTACCGTATAATCGACATTGAAACAATGTTACAAATGTTAGTAGATTGACAATTTGTGACGTTTCCAAGTCAAAGGCACATTGAATTCGAGTAGCTGGGGGTTAAAAACTATGACGTCATAGGCTTAAAGAATAGTAGATTGTTCAACAAGGGACTAAAACAAGCCATAATGACACGAGATGTTTAGCCACCCGAGCGTAGTGAGGTTGTTTAGTCTCGCGTTAAACACTCTACTTTTCCCTTTGAATGCGAGGAAAAATAACGACATTCTACACAAAATCTCAATATTTATAATGGAAAAAAATTAAATTATCAATAAAATTTGTTAGGCGGTTTGTTTCTTTTTTTAAATCGAGTTTGTTTAATATTTTCGCACAGTTGTTATTTTGAGGTTATATGCGTGGTCCAAAATTTTCGATGCACAATCACTAAAAAGGGCGGTAATCGTCCATTCATAAACACCGTGAGTGGCTGTTTAGGGGTTTCCAAAGTAAATTTAAAAAAAATGTTTTAGTCCCTAGAGATTAATAAAGAGTTTTAGTCCCGATCTGCAGAGACTAAAGTAACATTTTATGAGCATGAGAAGTGAAAAAATCTAAATGTTTCATGAAGCTATGATTTTGGGAGGATTTTATTTTTGTTATTATTTGCTCACTGGTATGCGGATACGGTATTAAATCAAAGTTTAACACAATTGCGTACAGATTGCAGTTATGCACAACATGGGCGGTAACGACAATATAGGGCTTGTTAGTAACACATGTCCAGAAATCGAAAGTAAGCGATAGCTTATCTATGGATCTGTATTAATTTGATGGTTTTCTGGTCTTGAAAAAGTGAGCGAATATTTATGTTCAACCTATAACGAGTCAACACTGGGTAATTCGGGTTAAATCCATGTATCATTGCAATAAAATGTTCCTCTTCCACAATTTTGAAGCTATGTGAACCACGAACTACAAAATTTAGTATTCGTTTGTCATACAATTCAAATTTGCTTCGTTTTTCAATAGTCTTCCTATCACAACCAGGCATCATGCTTTGTATTATGTCGTTATTGTGTGTGATGTTTTCAATGAAAAATATTTTTGACAGGTTTTACTTTCATAATGCGATCCATTTATGCTGTAACACATTTTTTTGATGTTCTTTGTTTCTAGTTTGGATTGTGAATTAAAAGATGCAGTACTCACGGATTAGCACTCGTTACTAAAATCCAAATTGTAGTCAAGAGACATTACAACTTTGTGTTAAACCATAAATATTTTTTTCTAGGTCCATTGTCAACACTGCACTGTAGCTAACTAATACGATATTTATGTTTAATGGCAGTCATCAGGAAAGCTAGAAACAATAGAGCAAATAAATAATATTAATAAGCTTATCTTTAAGCACTATCAACAGTATCAACCATTTACACAGTGAAATGATGAAATGCGATGAAATAATTCCCACCATTCAATAAAACGTCCCATAGTGTGGTCAACGAATGATTCTAGCTAGAAGTCGAAAGCAGAAATTTTGACTCTGAGACTTTCTTAAGACTAATTAGGAGATTGACATACTAAAAGTCCTTACCCCCCAGAGGTGAGCTCGAGGAGGGGGAGGCAAAGAAGGCATAAATTCTAAAACAGTTCCTAGGGTGGCTTTTTACCCAGATTAACTTTTGCCAGTTAGTATGACAAGAACTGTGGAGAATATTATTGAACTCATCTCTGATCACAAATGATTGATCATTTTTTGTTTTGGCGTCACATAGTTTACTGAAGACTAGATCACCATGGATTTCAATGTCTTCTGTAGTTAAATTGTACAACTCCATTGCCCTGAATGCACCGTTGGTACCCAGGATCAAAACAACCTGTGAACATAATAGGTAATTACATATTTAGGTATACAGGGTGTCCCGTAAATCGACGTCGAGCCGTGAATGGATGATAGACTAAGCCATAACGGTTATCAGAAAAATACAAAAAAAAATCTATCTCATAATTCTTTTTCTGATGACTGGTACAAATTGGTCTATCATCCGACCAAGTTGTACGAGTGATCAGAAAAATAATTATGAGATAGATTTTTTTTTGTATTTTTCTGATAACCGTTATAGCTTGGTCTATCATCCATTCACGGCTTGACGTCGATTTACGGGACATCCTGTATACCTAAATATGTAATTAGTTAATTACCTATTATGTTCACAGGTTGTTTTGATCCTGGGTACCAACGGTGCATTCAGGGCAATGGAGTTGTACAGGTATACCTAAGCAATGAAGATTTTGTAGTGGATAATAGTTGTTTGTTATATGGCTGCTCTACATGATGGGCCATCATAGGGACGCAGCTATACGACGGAACGAGATAGCAATATCGCTAGCTCCCTCTAACGCATAGCTGCGTCCCTATGATGGCCCATCATGTAGAGGAGCTCATACAAGGGTGCAAAGTTGTATTTTAACCGCGAGTGTGGAATTAGCACGAGCTAGTAAATGGATTCTAGGGTTGAACTACGAGCTAGCGAAAATAGAATCCTGAGCGAAGCCGAACTTTTAACCTGGGCATCTTTAGTATTTGATGGACAACTCCATGGATCTTCAAAATAACTTGGTAACGGTGTATCTTTTGAAGTTGATGGACGATTCAATGGATTTGTGCATGACTTGTTTAGTGTAATACTGCTCACATTTTAAGTAAAGTTAATGTCATGCTGAGCAAACATACAAAACTTCAGCTAGTGTAAACACTTACATATAATTTTGATGTTATATATGTTTCACGTAACTGGTTCGTCTTATTTATTCGTATTCCCCTTGGAGTTATGCACCCACAAACTTCACAGTAGTTAAGTGTCTGAAGACTGAAACCAAAATAAAATAATTAATAAGTAAATAAAAAGTCTAAAATTGTAAAGTTATTAAGTTGTACATACATCACATTAAATACACATCAAGTACGATTACGTCACATTCGATGCATCGGTTACATGCATTCCTGCGTATTGGCTTCCCACAATAATCACATTTTACTGAAAATAACAATGTTCTTTCATCTTATTCCCAAGATGGGAACATTGGATGGGAGAGTGGAGTGCGTGGAGACTTATTAGATATAGTCTGGCAAACCAAAAAGCGCAGTAACAGTCAGAGTAACATGCTATACCCATCCCTTTTTCAGTAGTGAGAGTACTAGCATTAGACAAAGACAGTATTATTCCTCCTGTCTATGCTTGAAGTGGAACAAACTCTGGCTAAACTATATAACTTTATTTCTGTCCTATAGGATTGAGAAAGTCATTATTCGTACAAGGGAATCAATATTATGAGGACATCTGAAGGAGACCAAATTCCAAATAGATAATTACCAAAATCCAAGTAAGCCTGGAGAGGGCTCAGGATAAGGACCCTGTGAAATAATACTGATAAAAGAAATTTATGGCATCACATGAAAAACAATAATATTAAATATTGCGATCAAAATAAATTATTAGAAGTACATACCTCATTAAGTAATTGGTCCAGGTCAATAACTGATTCTTCAGGCTGGAGTGTTGGCTAAAAAAATGAATTGTTGAGGGAAAAACGTAACAAAGGGACTTAAAGGGGGTTATTCGCGGATGGTCTAGAACGCAAAATGACGAGTGTGTTGTTTTGCCTACACTGCAGTTTTCCCAACGGGTAAAGGGTCTAAATCTTAAAATGATATGATAAATCTTAAATTTCGCAGCAGAATGAATAAAACGCAAAATGCCTAAACAGTTGAGTGCAAAAGTGTAATGATACAGAATCAAAAGATGAACCAGATGGCGTGGGTCATTAGTTATTAATCACCAATATTGATGATTCCTTTTCAGATAATAAGTAGAAAATATTGTATTGTATCCTACGATTATGACAATACTATTTTTTAAAGTAGATTATAATTATTGTTTTTAAACCACGGTGGATAAGAAACTAACGGAGGCTGTAAAGGTAAACTCTCTTAAACGAAGCCACAAGTTACAAGTGGACCACCGTTTCTATCACGACGTGTTAAAAGGAGTGGCACATTTGTAATTAGCATTAGAACTAGTTTCTTACGAAGGCCATAGTTTTATCAGGAGAGTATCATTAATAGTACATTATTGCAGAGGACGGGAAAGGGAAATTCGTGGATGAGCGATTTTTATAAGAAAAAATAAGACGAGTCCACGAATTTCTATTCCCGCCGAGGCATATATAGTGCTTTTCTCTAAATGTGCGAGGAAATAAAGTAAAGTAAATGAAATAAATTACAGATTTTGGTTATGAGCGTCGCGACGGGCGGCTGAATTAGCGGGACGTTATTAGCGTTCAATGTCATGAATTAGCTTCCCTCTATAATTTTTTTTTAAAGTATTAAGAACTATGTGTACTGCCAATTTTCATTCAAATAATATTTAAAAAGAAATTTTCGTCAAAAGCTATTTCAGACAGTATTAAATATGCTCCTTTTATGCAACAGATACAAGATTAAACCTTAAAAATAGTTGTTTTGTCTATGATTGTATTAAGCCTCATTCGCACGATCAGACGCGGTGCTATGACAAAGAACGAGACAACCAAGGTTTTTGATCGAACTATCTCGCTCTATCGCTACAGTTTGAAGGGATTGCCGTTCAGACGGTGTATAGACGTCGCTTAAGTATTGGCTGTTTGAAATGATATTTCTTAGTCGGATGAAAAGTTTAAAAGGTAAAAAACAATACAGTAATGGATTTTACTAGTCAACGCCTAAAATATGTATACACTTTGAACCTTATTACAATGGAGTAAGGTGCAAAAGTGTATTCATATTTATGGCGTTGACAAATTACTTCACGGCCGCTAAAACAGGTAAATAATGATTTTTATTTTTTTTAATTCGTTTTGGCAAAAAATGAAGAACTTCACGTACTCATTTTGTAACAGTAAGCTGAAAATTTCCGAGCACATTGGAGAAAAATCTCTTGTAATGCTCACGGCCACAGTGCAGTCCTTGCACTCAAATGTAACACTTATGTTATAGAAGCCAGAAAATACACGTAAGTAAATCCACCGCTTATCATCAGACGGGTCGTATGCTTGTTTGCTACAGTCCTATTATAATCGTAAATCGCAAAAGTTATACGTTATCGATTTTATGGTTACTTGACTGTTTGTGACTGTACTCGCAAAAACAAAATAGAAAAGTAGGCAAAATGCGTTCTTGTCGTTCTGCGTGTTGGGTATTTTGCTTTAAAGTCGATTTAAGGTTTTGGCATAATGCTCGATGGTCAAACTGCAATGTAGGCAAAACAACACACTTGTCATTTTGCGTTCTAGACCATCCGCGAATAACCCCTCCATACTGACCCATTTGGATTGTACACCCGGTATATGTAAGTATAGACCTAAACGACTTTTTCGCAATAACAAGACTTCAAACTATCTTACCAAGTGTAATTAATGTCCACAATGTCGTAATTTCGTTTTCTAATCGTTACCGGACTCAATTACAAAATTAAACATATGAAATATAAATCCGGCTGATTTTCTGTCTAGAGCATCACCTGATGTTAATAATATGGAAGTAGATTTCATCCCATTGATGGTTGGTCTGACAAAAAAATATTATTCAAGACTTAATGCCATATGCTAACGCATTGATAAATTTTCTAATGTGTTAAAATTTTATAAAAGGTTGCGGATGCCTGAAATCGATATATCATTCGCATGCCCTTGTCCCATTTACTTGGGGTCGGCGCAGCATGTCTTTTTCCCCACACATCTCTGTCACCCGTCATCTCATCATCACTCACCTCCTTTCTTTTCATATCATCTCTCACGCAATCCATCCATCTTTTCCTACATCCCTCCACATTCATTCTTAATACCTTTCTCGTAACATGACTTTCATCCCTCCGCATAACATGCCCGTACCACGCTAGGCGATTTGATCGTAATTTGTCGCTTATGGGTGCAACTTTCAGGCTTCCTCTTATATATTCATTCCTTATCCGATCCATTCTCGTCACTCCACACATCCATCTTAGTATTCTCATCTCCGTTACATACAATCTCTTTTCATCCGTCACCTTTATTAGGGCCCAACACTCTGATCCATACATGACGACAGGTCGTATTATGGATCTATAAATTTTCCCCTTCAATCGAAGGGGCATTCGGGCGTCGCAAAATGTGCGTGCCCATTGAGGGTCCAAGTTGGAATTTTGAGCTTTTAAGCTTACCAGTCTTTAGTAAAAGTTCTCAAACCATTGTAAATTCAACCAATAACTTGTAAAAGTCGTTACTCAAAAGTTACGTTCGGTTAAAGGTGGACCCTCAGGCGTGCATGACAGGTATCCATATCTAATAAAATACTTAAAATGTATAACTGCTGTAAATAACTACTTTTAGTAAAATATTTGTAAAACTAATTTCATTAATCGTGACTCCATTATGCTTAATACGAAGAAATAGCATGCAGAAGGTGGTCCCTCAACTGAACATTAGAATTTATTAGAATATCACATTCAGTGAGAACAAGAGTAATATGTAAAATGTATATGTGACTGAGAGTTAGTAAAAGTACATGAATCATTGTAAATTCTATCTTTAGTTTGTAAAAGAAGTCATTCAAAAGTTACAATCGACTAAAGGTGGTCCCTCAATTGAAACGTTTGTCATAAGTAAAACTCAATTTATAAATCACTGGGTTGGTAATTAGACAATTGCTATAGTCTATCTTTTAGTAAAAAAAATACTAACTATTGCTCTATCGAACAGTATAAACAAATATACCGTTTTATTTTAAATAATGATCAAACTCCTGCGAAGAAATACTACGGTGCAGGTGACCACATATTAGGATTTTGTAGGATAAGTAAATAAAAATAATGACTGAGGTGGTCCCTTAAGTCGATTGTAACTTTTGAATGACTTCTTTTACAAACTAAAGATTGAATTTACAATGATTCAAGTACTTTTACTATGTCTCAGTCACATATACATTTTAAATATTACTCTTGTTCTCACTGAATGTGATATTCTAATAAATTCTAATGTTCAGTTGAGGGATCACCTTCTGCATGCTATTTCTTCGTATTAAGTTAGCAGAATGGAGTCACGATTAATGAAATTAGTTTTACAAATCTTTTAGTAAAAGTAGTCATTTACAGCAGTTATACATTTTAAGTAGTTTATTAGATATGGATACCTGTCATGCACGACTGAGGGTCCACCTTTAACCGAACGTAACTTTTGAGTAACGACTTTTACAAATTATTGGTTGAATTTACAATGGTTTGAGAACTTTTACTAAAGACTGGTAAGCTTAAAAGCTCAAAATTCCAACTTGGTTCCCGTGACCTGTCGCCATTTCATCCATCCTGCGCCAATCCGGTTTTATAACGTCCTGAACGTAACGGCCTGAAAATGATATATATATATATATATATATATATGAAATGTATCGGCCGTAGATCAAGTAGCGATACTGGGAATAAAGATCTGAACGGAATTTTAAAAGACTTTTTTTACATGACACGAAGTAATTTTATTGAACGGTGTTATATTATGGCGGAGGTGCTGTTATTGAAAAGGAACACTCGCGAGCGGTTATTATATTATTTATGCAACACCTGGCCATAAAGTGTATTTTTCCGCACGCTTCGCATACGGAAAAAAGACGCTTTCTGGCCAAGTGTAGACATAAAATGATGTACACAACACGGGAGGTAATAAAGAAAGCCCTCGATCGCATATTTACGTCCCTCGCTTGCAGCTCGGGCCGCAAACTTCTGCGATCTCGGCCTTTCTTTGTTTTACCACCCTAGTTGTGTAATGTACTATTATTTTATAGAGAGGCGGTGGATATTATTTATTATTAGTTATTACTTATTTGCATATTTGCGATGTTAAACTTATTAATCCGCATAACAAGAGATCGAATTTTCATGTGACAACATATGTCGTTGAAGCGGCCAATATTAAGTCTTCTTTTGGTTATTAAAAAGTTTTGTACCAAATGGAATTTAGCGCAGTAGCGCCACCACCATGTTTTATTTATAAAGGACAATTTTATTTGTGATAGGGATTGTCTTTTCTGGGGTTACAAAATAATAAATGCTAATTCATTAAGGGAATCGGTCTTATATGAACTGCACAAGAGCCAATTTCGCGCTATTTGTATGAAACAAGTGGCACAATAGATAGATTCAGATAATAATGAAAATGTAACTAATAATTGTTTAACATGCTTAACTAGTCGAAATAATCCCACTAACGGCTTTCATAAATCCTGACCTGTAGCACCAATAGTCTGGTATCGCTTGCATGCAGACTACTGTGTACCGGTTTATAATACTTATTAACAATCTTAACATGTATTTAGTCATTGTTTTGTTGTTGTTTAGTTCTTGTTCGATAATACCCTATTTTGTAGATATGGTTACCGAGTTCACCTTGTCACTGACAATGGGTCTTCGTTTGCAAGCCAGGAGTTTAAGAGATACTGTGAGTACAAATAAAGCGTCGCTCCTCCATAATTATCACCCAGCAATCAACGGTACCGCAGAACGTTTTATTGAAATATTCAAAACTCATGTAACAAATATAAAAGAGAGTGGTTATAACATCAAATCCGCTATTAATTTATTTCTTTTTGATTAGCGTACTATGCCACACAGTACCACGCCCACGGTCACACTTACCTTTTATCAAAGAGAAAAATGTTAAACTGTGGTGATAGTTTGTTTACTAATAAGTTACGTTTAAGTAATTTAGTTAATGAACCAATAATATGGTTTGTTTGTTCATTAGTATAAATATTATAAACATTTGTAGGATCTTTGTGAGGGGCTGGTTACCCTTTGATGGAGGAGAGTGTGGTGTATGTACACCGGTGTATAAATAGTTGCTATGTATACTTACCTTTATCCGATGGCTTGCTTATTTTCTTTGTCTTTGTTGTTGTCGTTCCTCTTTCTATCAATGGCGTCTGTGCGGTTGTTAGATTTTGTGTATTACGTTAATAAATACCCTTCATTAAATAATTGGAGTTATTACACGCACCATACTGACTACTGATCTGCCTTTGTACTTTGTTTTCTCTTTTATCATGTTTTATTGTAACTTTTTTTATGTACAATAAAGTATTTACATACATACATACATACTACTGATGGCCTACCAAGCGGCCTACCAGGCGGCCGCCGCGGGGTGAGGTAATCCGATCTGAGCGGGGCGGAGCGTGGCGTTCTTTATGAAATATGAATATGAAATGGCGTTCTTTATATATCTCTTCTGTGCCTCAGTTAAACATAGTATGTTACCTAATTTCTTATTATAAAATTATTATTAACGATTTCTCCACGCTCGTTTCTTAACCCTTTATCAGGCGAAGGGATATATTCCTCCCACATCTTATATCGGTTACCGTAGTCAAGTTTTAACTCCAAACCTCCTACAAAATATTTAGTCAATCCCTGAAAATAGTTTTATATGATCTTCATTCACAACACGCTTCTAAATCGCGTAATATATTTTTGGCAGCCGTTTAAATTCACCTGAACTCTAATTTCAGTAAACTACGGAGAAATTCGGACACTTTCCATAATTTGTATGAAACAGAAGTACATAGGTCGAACAATTTTTTGATATTTTGTAGATTTTGAGTGTTGAAAGGTAATGTAATCGTAAACATTGGTAAATATTCATACATTATTGTATATGACCAGAATTAGGATGTGGGTTGACATTATCCCATGGCTTATTAGAGTTTAACTGTGTGGGAGCTATTCTTCCCATGGCCCGGTAAATTGTCTTGTCATGTTATAAAAACTCACGTAAGTAATAAAACGGTAAAGATCATAAAATAATGTTTTCAGTGATTGATATAATGTTTCGTAGTAGATTTGGATATGATAACCGATATAAGATGTGGGAAGAATATATCCTTTCGCCTGATCAAGAATATACTAAGACAAAATCGAGTATGACAGTTAATTACTTAGCCAGGCGATGGGATAACCGTAACCCACATTTTTATTTCTGTTTTAAAGGAACATCTCCGACTTTTGTAAATACATTTTTTACAAGGCGTTCAATACGGTTGTAACAGTATATTCAGTACGTAAGAAGACTCGCTAGTTCTTCGGGGCCTGGTAAAGGGTTAACATAGCATACGTAATTTATATAATAAAACACATTTATTTTACAACTTTTTATAAATTTCATGCTAAATACGTAAGTACCATGGGATTCATACTTTTTCTGATTGGCTTTTCGTCAGGCGGAGCGATCTCCCCGTAAGCATATCTCTTCTCTTGGCTGGTTTTCCTTCTTCACCTAGGTCGAGCGGAAATTAACCTCAAATTAATGATATTTTTGGGTGAAATCACTCCTCTTATAATAACTTCATGGAGACTACATAAAATATGATATTTATTAATAGTTCTTTTTTTAAGATTAGAAAAAAGTTGAAAGAAGAATGTGGCTATTAATAATATTTAAATATATTTTTATTTATAGTAAAGCCATGCGTACGGCACGTAAATGTGACATTGAATAATATTAATTATATTACAGTATTGTAATAGTTGCACGAAATAATTTATTCTTATCATAGTTAATGTTCTTGTGAATATTGCACACTAAAAAAACCTAAAGAAAAAGAGGTTCGAAACATTTGGTTTTCGACGTAGGTAACATAACGTTCGTACGTCACATCGTTAACGTGAAATTGTAAATACTGTTAGTTTATAATCTAACTAGCGAGATTGTATACTATCGAAAAATTGTGAACCGTAACGCAGTGCTTACAATTTAACGGATTATTTTGCGTTAGATTATAATTATTATAAACTATCGATGAGGAACCGTCACGTCATATTGTCAAACGTAAAACCCCTCGCACGTAGATTAGTCGGTTTCAAGAGTCTAGATAGGTGCGACGACGTGCGAAGCGCGGAGGAGTGTGTTAGGTTAACTGCGAACAAACAACGTGCCAGAATCGTCTTTTTTTAAATGGCTCTTTAGTTTCTCGCTGTGTTTGATTGCTAAGTTTATGAATACTTAATGACTTACTGTAAGACCGACCAAATAGCGCGAGGAGCGTTACGTTTGACAATATGACGGTTCCTCGTCGATAGTTCATAAATTTCATAATCTAACGAAAAATTATCCGTTAAATTGTCAGCAGTATGTTACGGTTCACAATCTTTCGATAGTTTACAATCTCTCTAGTTAGATTATACCTAAACCGGTTTTGACAATTTTACGGTGACATATATATAGACAACTAGACATATGTACATAGACGTGTTTTACATTTTACATGTTTAAACTTTGTCTAAATTATATTCCGCATTACTGGGCTAAGCAAATAAGACCTATTTAAAAGCATTTTGAGGAATTCATTAAATTCTCATCAGGCCGGAAACCGTTTTAATACTTTCATTTGGGCCTAAATGCATGAGTTTGCCCAATCCCAGGAGGTGTAGTGTGCACACTTAGCGAAATTCTTGTCAGTTTTTTGCTTGTAACTAGTTGTAGCTCAAAAACGTTACGTCTGATGCAAAATTTCATGTTTTAATATTAAAGAGGGTTCAATTCTGCGTCGACTGAGGATCTTAATATTAAACTACAGCCGGAATCACAAGTTAAAAATTAATATAAAGTCTCATTTAATTGAAAACTCATATTTTTGACTTCCATACCACATTATCTTTGAAACAGAATATTACTTTTGAAAAAACCTATAGAATAAGAGTTGTAGAAATTAAAATTTTACGTTACATACAAGACACCTCGATTTTCAAATTCAGTCATTTTGAAAGACTGAACTTGGTATGAATTCAAAGGCTTTTTTTTCTAAATTCTTCTAAGGTGTATATTTTCCATAATTATGAGGTGCATTGTTGTATACTATACCTAATTGCTAATTGTGTAAGTTCCTTAACCAGAGACTTGAAAAATCTAGAGAGACATCTTGTCTATGGAGCTTTGATCTTGCTAGAACTTGTATCGTATTAGATTGGAGTTTAATAAATGTTTCCTTAATTAATCACATATCTTTAATTTACAAAAACATGCATCGCTACAATTAAGAACATTTTAGGGCAAATTTCTAATTTTTCTAAAACGTAACCATTACGGATCATAACACACCTAGCGGAATCACAGCGGAATTAAGCCAATTCATAGACAAAATTTGTCTATGGTAGCTGATTTTTTGTATGGAAGCCATAGACAAATTTAAGCTACCATAGACAAAGTTAAGCATTTTGTCTATGAATTGGCTTAATTCCGCGAGGAATTCCGCTAGGTCTGTTTTGACCCTAAGAAAAATATTTATACACCGTGTTTTTTTTTTATTTCCGTTAATTTCAAGGGAACATTCTAAGGGAGCTTAACTTAAGTATCAAAGACGCCTACTAATTTCCTAATTAGCTCCAGTTCTGAGATAAACGATTTTTGTCTTTCTGGTTATGTAAACCTATATTAAATTACATCTAAACCGATTAAGATGAAGTTTGGTATCAAAATAGTTTGCGTTCTGGCGAGTTTTTATCCCAGAAGTCATCCCTGAGGGATGTGCAAATATGCGGAAGTTCTTGTGCTTTCGGCCAATTCTATTTTTTTTAAACTCAGCTTCATTTTTATGAACATGTGCCATGGGGCTTATCTTTGTATCACGTAACGTAACGTAGCAGATCTTACCGTCCCCGCCCGTACTATATGGGAAATCAATATTCACTGTATCGATTTGGTATGAAGTTCTGGAAAAGGATTGAGGGGAGTGGATTACCATATTGTGACAGTCTTTATGCTCGCATTTTCTTAGATGTTGATGGCCCTTCATCTACGAAGCTCTCAGGCTAAGGTGGCATGTCGAGTCCCTCTTAATTTGAATCTTCTTCAAAGGTCCTATCCTCATCTATTTCTGCTCCTACGGCGATCGGCATATGGGACTTACCCTCATCCTCGAACGGTGCTGAATTCGAGCAGGACTGGCCGTGGCAGTTGAGGCAAATATTTGAACTTTACATACCTGCTTTCCGGCAGCTGCATCTCCATCTCCCTGTACACCCCTTCACACTGTGTTTAGGATTTCAGTTGGAGCTCGATTCTTGGTGTTCATGGTGGGCCGCAGGCCAAGGTCTTCCAACCCCAGCTGAGAGGCTCCTTTGATCTATCATACCAGTCCTGGATTTGAAGGTGATCCGCAGAATATGTTGTGTGGCAGCTGCATTTGTTGGGGGTAGAGAGGCCAGATTAAAAGTTGGCTTTGCGAGGGATTTTGAAAATATTTCGCGGCGGATTTTGTCCAAGGAGGTCTCATTGGCCTTAGGTGAATATAGGCCAGCTGATTTGCTGAAATGAAGTTCTCAGGATTATCATTTGCATGGTGGAAAACCTTGACAGCCTCCTGTATCGCTGTTTTTTTTTAAGGATCTTGACAGACTTCAACTTTCCTTGGCGATAGAATGCAGAGGTGGTATCATACCCACTGATTGCATGCCGGAACAGAAGGTTTTGTTTGACAGCAGAAGGGAAGTTGAAGTACATTGGGGGTAGAAAGTGTTCTGTGAGGTCCCCTTTTCAGGTTTTATGACGAAAATATTTGAGGAATCAGGTGCTTTGGCGGTAAATTTTAGTTGTTTTTAGTAAACGTTTCCTTGTTTTTAGTACACGTTTACTTGTCCTGGTAATTAGGTACTATTTTTTACTTGTTTCTAGTAAAAAAAAATCTCCGTGATATGATCAATAGATCGGTCTCCTCTCCGATTATTATTCGGACGACCTCTTGATTCCTGGCCTTACTTCTACAAAAGTCAACTAACACCTTTCTTCATCATCTTTGTGTTCCTGCACCTACCAAATCGCCCGTGGTGGGCAAGCTCCTGCAGCTATCCGGTCGCCCGTGGTTCGTAGAGTAAAATAACCATTAAATGTAGGTTTACACAATCAGAAAGACAAAAATGAAATATGAATTATCTCAGATCTGGAGCTAATTAAAGACACTGGCATTTTTGAGAAATAAGAGTTAAGTTGATCTGAGGAATGTCATCATCATCACTGGCCTTTGCGTCTATTCCAGACGATTTAAACATGAACACTGTGGAGACAACGCCTTTGGTGGCTATAAAGACCGATACGGGAACGACACGATTTTCCACACTTCTGGCAGGAGAAGTTGACGTCAGAAGCCCCAGCATCGGTATGCTGCCTGCGCAACCTCCTTTCAGCCAATGATTCGAACCAGTTCTCATCACATTACCTTCTGCCTTCCACAATACCTGCACGCCATCCATCTCTGTCATCCGCGAGCGTTTCCCAGACTTGATGGTCAATTTTAAATACAGCCATGTCCCGCTTAGCACAGTCCTTAAAGCGCAGCATAGGCCTTCCGACACTTCTTTTGGCGTTCGCTACCTCGCCAAGCAAGAGACGACGAGGTATTCTAGAAGGCTCCATACGGTGCACATGCCCCAGCCAACGCAAACGTTTCTGCTTGAGAAGCGCAGTCAAGCTGGGCAGCTGTGCCATGTCAAGAACCCGTTGGTTTGTAACTTTGTCCTGCCCTGTTATGCCCAAAATGTTGCGTAAACAGCGCATGTGAAAAGTATTAAGAATTACATAACGATTTACATTTCAAGCCAAAAGTCTTCCAAAATGACTGAAAGTGAAAAGCGCAAAATCTAAGCTTGACATGCTTGAACGTAAAACTTAACTTTTGTCTTTTTTTCTCCTACTCGCAGCCAAGTGAGGATGCTTAGCAACTGCGCCGTTTGTAAAGGATTATGCTACAAAAAGAAACATTCAAAAAAAGCAAATAAGTACTTTTTTAAATATATTAAATGCTTCTTCACCCTGGAATTTCTTGACAAAACTCAAAATTAAAAAAAAAAAAACTCGAAAACTACAAAAATACTAACTCGAAAACTACACGTATATGGGGTAAATATATTGTGATAGCTCACGACGTGAGGAATCTAAAAAATATTTTTGACGTTACAGTTTGGACCTTAAGGCTAAAACGATTCTCTCATGAAACTGAGTAGATCTGCGTCAAAAAAAAAGATCATCAAAATTATTCATTTTAGGGACAACTCACACTTGACCAAAATTTTTTTTTCCAAAAATACTTAATGTTTCCTAAGGCAGTTTATTTGTATCTCCTATACTATAGGGGTTTAGTAGGATTACCCCCTATACCTGTCCCACTTAAAAACACACACTGCATACGTTATGATTAGATTGACATGTGTTTTCATTGCGGAGTGTTGGATGACACTGATTGGTATTTAATATTATTTATTTGTATGTCTTTCCCGACCACGGAACAATGGTGTACCGGACCTTTGGGAGGCGTATGCGGAGCCGAAGCCAACGCGCAGAGGCCCTTTCGACAATTTAATGAAAAGTGAGGGGTAGGGGAGAGGGGGGCAGCTATCACTAGAGGCAGTTTAGAACAAATGCGTTTAAACATTTATTTCTCGTGCAATGTTGGTACAAATCTATATTTTAGGCTTGCAACATTGACCCACACAACCGTCACCTGACAGATGTCAAAATTTACAGAACATGAACAAGCCAGTTGCTTAGTGTATTTTCGGCGCTAACCGTTAGTATAATTTGTGACGATTTCTAAGGTTCCTGAGGCTTTATTTGAAGGAAGGGGTAAGTGAAACTTAATTTATTAGATAGATCAATCTATTATGTTTTGTGATCACGTATGAATAATCAGAATTTCCAATATTTCTAGAAAATAACAACTGTAATGTTTTTAACAGTGGTCGGGGTAGCTTTGAGAAAAAAATAGGAGGCAGTTTTGATTAGCAATTTGTTCAAACCTACCCCGGCCGTAACAAATGTCCATATCTGCCCCGATATTAACTGACATGTAGGTAAGTAAATTCAAACAGTAATAATAATTTGTTTAATATTAGAAAATGCTAGTAATGAATTTATCTAAAATTAATTAATTAATTAATAATTTTTATGGTTGTTTGGTTCCAGGAGATTGGAATTTTTTGTTGATTTTATTGTGTGCCAATATATGAAGCTACATATTAATAATTTTCATACTTTTTAGGGTTCCGTACCTCAAAAGGAAAAAAACGGAACCCTTATAGGATCACTTTGTTGTCCGTCTGTCTGTCTGTCTGTCTGTCTGTCTGTCTGTCTGTCAAGACCATTTTTCTCAGGAACGCGTGGAGGTATCAAGCTGAAATTTATACCAAATACTTAGGTCTATTGTCCCTTAAAGCTGTGAAAAAATCAAACTTAAAAGCCAACGCAATCAAAAGATACAGTCGTTTATGCTACAAATTTTAGAGTTTTCGGCACTCGCAAAACCTACGGGGTACTTCCCATGAACTCAGAAACTTGAAATTTGGCACGAAGCAACGTCATATAGCATAGACAAAGGAAAAAGTATAAAAAGTAGACATTTTTAGTAAAATCATACAAAAATATATATTTAAAATTTTAAACGTACTACCTTTTTCCTCGTAAACGCGTGAAGTTATTAAGTTGAAATTCATGTCAAATACTCAGGGCTATAGGACTTTTCAGATGTAGCAAAACCAAATTTTTATTTCAACGCAATCAAAAGAAATAGCAATTTAAGTTGCATATTTTGAAACTGTGTACTCGCAAGAAACTCAAAACCTAAAGGGTACTTCCCGTAAACTCAGAAACTTGAAACTTGGCACGAAGAAACTTCATGTAGCACAGACAAAGGAAAAATTACGAAAAGTAGAAATTTTTTGTAAACTCATACAAAAAAATATATTTTAAATTTTAAACTTACTACCATTCTCCTCGTAAACGCGTGAAGTTATTAAATTGAAATTCATGTCAAATACTCAGGGCTATAGTACCTTTCAGATGTAGCAAAACCAAATATTTATGTCAACGCAATCAAAAGGAATAGCAATTTAAGTTGCATATTTTGAAACTGAGTACTCGCGAGATACTCAAAACCTAAAGGGTACTTCCCGCAAGCTCAAAATCTTTAAACTTAGCACGAAGCAACGTCATATAGCACAGACAAAGGAAAAATTATAAAACGTAGACATTTTTAGTAGAATCATACAAAAAATATTTTTTAAAATTTTAAACTTACTACTTTCTTCCTCGTAAACGCGTAAAGGTATTAAATTGAAATTCATATCAAATACTCAGGTCTATTATATCTTTCAGCTGTGGCAAAAACAAACTTTCATGTCAACGCAATCAAAAGAAATAGCAATTTAAGTTGCATATTTTGGAGATGAGTACTCGCAAGAAACTCAAAACCTAAAGGGTACTTCCCGTAAACTCAGAAACTTGAAACTTGGCACGAAAAAACTTTATATAGCAAAGACAAAAGAAAAATTACGAAAAGTAGGCATTGTTAGTAAAATAGTACTTAAAATATTTTTTAAAATTTTAAACTTACTACCTGTTTCCTCGTAAACGCGTAGAGGTATTGAATTGAAATTCATATCATATACTTAGCTCTATAATATATTTCTGCTGTAGCAAAACGAAACTTTCATGTCCACGCAATCATAAGAAATAGCAATTGTTTTAGGTTTTTACGGAACCCACGGTGCGCGAGTCCGACTCGCACTTGGCCGGTTTTTTTTTATAGTTGTTTGGTTCCAGGAGGTTAAAATAAATAATTGACATAATTGTGTTTTTCTTATAATAAATAATTTCTGATTATTCCTAATATTGTACATACCGATATTTATTTATTGCAAAAAGAATGTAATTTTTTCTCAAACAATCCTGTGTTCCATCGGCATTGAGGCAGTTTTGAACAATGTTGTGTGCAAAACTGCCTCAAGGGGGTAGCTTTAATAAGATTTCAATATTTTTCAATAGTGCCCCCTGGGGGCACCTTTGAACACTTCAGAACACATTTCTATACAAAGCTGCCCCATCTTTTTTGTTACTGCGAATTGAAGGAGTAAAATGCTACACAATTATTTCTACTAACAAACTGTACTAAGTAAAGATAAAAAAAAAACGTTATCTCAATTTTATGGCCTTTACAGCCCATATTTCAAAACTACCCCATAAAAATTCAAAACCACCCCATCTTGGGGCAGTTTTGAACATTATTCCTTGAGTTGCAAAAATGTGATTACTACTTTTATTTTTAGCTTTAAGTATGTGGGATAATGGTAATTACATAGGTTAATAACATAGGTTTGTGTGTAGAGGCCTAAAACTAATTTAAATAGATAATATTTTTCTTTATGTCGATAAATGTAAAAAATGTACTAAGCTGCCCCCCTCTCCCCTACACTAAGCGGATGCTGCCCCTGCCCGTGTCATGGGACGCACGCAGAGACAGCACCCGCCATGGTGTAAGGACTATTGAGAATTAATGGAGTCTAAAATGTACTAGGCTATTGGGTGAAAAGTATGGACTGATGAATGGGCTATTGGATGAAGAACCGGACGCCTGCCTAATAAAACGGTATCCAATTTTATTTCCCGCAGACGGTGACTCGCCCTTCGCAAGATGGGCCCCCATAAAAAGCGACATCAAAGATGGCTCAAGGGCAACACCGGTGCGGGGGCTGGGGGTAGAGAGGTGTCACTGGACTTTAAACATATAGCCAACTCACCACTTAGGTTTCCACATCTACCCTCGAGAACACAGCTCTAACGACCCCACTCTGGACAGCCGGCTAAGGCAAGCCAGAGGCAGGGGACCTGTCCCACCATCCGACAGGGCACCCCAGGGGCACTCAGGTACGTGGAGTCGCTACTCTCCAACAGCTCGCCACAAGCTACCCTGCGTTGACTGATTGCGCTGGTGAAAACCAGTGGGCGATGGGGTCGTCACATCCCTACGCCTTAGTATTTAATATTCATTGTTATACGGACTTAATAATAATATAAGTATATTTGTGACGTTCTTACCTTCCTCTATGTGTGTCGTACAATTTGGTCCTTCACACTGAAAAGCAAGAATACCTATGTAAAATAAACAAAAAATAATCTTAATAGTGATCGCTTAAAAACCTTCCTCTTGAATCACTCTATCTATTTAAATAAACCGCATCAAAATCCGTTGCGTAGTTTTAAAGATCTAAGCATACATAGGGACGGACAGACAACAGCAAATGTGCTTAGTCTCATATGTAACCCACAGTATTTAATTTCAATATTCATCGTATATTTATATAAAATGACTAAGTAGTAAAATATGCAATCTACAAAGTAACCTATATTATTTACTCTATACATGCTCATACAAAAAATCACAAAGGTATATTATTGGCCGGTACTGTAATCTCGGTGATTCAAAAGATATTTATGAATCTTTTCAGTCAAAGTCAGATTAAGATATAGTGATATCTTGCAAAATAACCATAAATTGTAATAATCCAAAAGTAACCACTTTAGCCGGCGCCTTTGGTGAGTTGGTCGGTGGGGGGTTGGTGGTCACTTGGGCAGTTAAACTTGGTATAGCAAACTAGATCGGTTTCGTAATAGCTCTCATTACTGTCATATCTGATTTGGCCAGCTCGTCTACAATGATGTCAAAATTATCAAGCAAATAATTACAGTAGGTACCTAGTAAGTGTCACTGTCTACAACTTACCATTGACTTGCAGTCCTTACCATAACACTGAAGCAAATTAAATTTTATATTAATATTAAAATTAAATTTAACCCAAAATGTTCTCAATGGATTTAAATCCGGGCTTTTGGCCGGCCATTTAATACTTTAATAGCAGGTTGCTCTGCCAGCCACTTATGCACCAATCGGGAGCTGTGTATAGAATTGTGTATTGAAAAGCCGTGCGAAAAGATATCTCTCAAGATTTCCATGTATTGAGCTCCGTCCATTCTGCCACTCACTTCTGCGAGTTCCATAGGTCGGAGTCGGATCATATTAATTATACAACCCCAAAAACCTACACAAATTCTTTCACTTGCCTTATCAACTTTTTCGTCTGTATAGTATTTTGCAACCATGTATGTCTGATTTAAAAGTTTTTTTCGTCGACAAAAATGACTACTGTTTCTCGAATCAAAATTGTAATATTGCAAACAAAAGGCAATTCGGTCATCTTTGCGTTGCTGAGTTAGCAGCAGTAAGCAGGTTGACGGATGCGGTATCATTATGATACCCCTTTTTTCGAACTCGTCGAACTCGCGGAGCGTAAGCGAAGCGAGTTCTTACAAACAACAACTGTCGTTCTTTATTTTACCGCCCTAGGTACGTAATTTACTTTACGTCACCCTGGGCGGTAAGTGAGATTTTACGCCCACGGGCGCAACGGAAAATCTCACTTCACACAGTTCACACCCAGGAAAAGACGTAAAATTGTGTACGCACCACGGGCGGTAATAAAGAAAGCCTCAGATCGCTTGTCTATGGCCCTTACCTTCGGTTCGGGCCACAAATATCCGCGATCTGAGCCGTTCTTTATTTTACCGCCCTAGGTGCGTAATGTACTAAAAACAGTCTAATAGAAGTTCTGTTAGTTACTGCAAAATAGCATCAAAAAGTTGAGCGAAATCGAATAAAAGTTTACCGGACTCTTAATAACGAACCTCTGCGTAGTTGGAAATCGACAAGAAATCTGATATTCGAAATGAAATTGTCATTAAACTTACTTAATGTGATATGTCATATTCTTTAAATAAAAATACCTTTGCTAGAAGGTCGTGGTTACTATAATTTGATGTTTTTATAAACGAGATGCAACTACAATGCGGCTAAAAGTTTACGACTACAAAGAGAAACATATCCACTACTGCATCCAACTGGGCACAGGAGACTTATAAACGAGGGTGAACCAAAAAGTCCTTAGAAATAGGGTCAAAAACAAACGAATATAATTTTTTTTTACTAGTTAACATAATTTCCTTCTTGTTCTTTTAATCCATCATAAAAAACGATTTTTCTTAAGCCTCAAAAAACTCCTCTACGGCACCCATGACCGCGTTATTGTCGTCAAATTTAGTTCCGCGAATGTGCTCCTTTAGTTTCGGAAACAAGTGGAAATCACTAGGAGCTAAGTCTGGCGAGTAGGGCGGATGATCAAAGATCTCAAAACCAGTTTGGCGGATTGCAGTGAGAGCCATTTGTGATCGATGAGCTGGATCATTATCATGGTGAAAAAGCACTCCCGCACTTAATTTTCCTCGACGTTTTTCTTTGATTGCTTGACGCACTTTTGGTATCAAATCGGTGTAATAGGCACCTGTAATGGTTTTTCCTTTGGGCAGATAATCAATAAAAAGGATTCCAGCAATCTGCATCCCAGAAAACTGAGGCCATAACTTTAAATTTCTTTATTGGAGTGGAAGATGGCCGTTTCCAGGACATGTTTTGTTTTTTGTTTCAGGGTCAAAATGGTGAACCCATCCAAGTCCATATTGTTACGAAATGACGATAAAAAGTGCCCGGGTCATGCATGATTTTTAAAGTGAAGCTTTTATTCCATCGCCTCAAATTTTAAAGCCTCTCTTCTGAATGTCGGGCGTTACAAGCTGTAACGCTGATTCTCGTTTATAGTAAGGTGCCGCGGGCAGTCAACCGCGATATACAAATCTATATTTCGCATATTAGCGTAACTGCAGCGGTGCCACTGTGGTATGGTATGAAACTTACGATCGAATGGGCGAGGGTTCAAACACCGTGGGACGAATTATTTTTTTTCTAAATTTTAGAAACATATTTCGATTATATTTAATGAATTACATTTGGCAAGTCATTCCAGCTCTGTACGTCTAGCATGACAAATAATTGGGCAGCAATTTCTAAGCGCCATGCTAACATAGTAAAGTGTCACTTGCGTCGTGGTTTCATAAAACCACACAATGTTTTTCTTTAGATTCCATTTCGAAACTTCGAAACGCAAGTCTTTGTTAGTCTGCGTTAACATTCGCGAAACCCATCTTGCTGACACTTTTTTAAAACCCAAAACATCGGTTAGTATTGAATGTACAATGTACGCTACCAAACGAAATCTTAACCCGCTTATTCATAAACGTATTTCAAACCTCGTTTAACTTTGTTTTGCTTGTTAGAAACCGACGAAACATAATTTAACTAAATGAGGTTTGAAACACGTTTATGAATGAGCAGGTTAGAGTCTCTGCTATGTATTTCATTGTTAGTCGCCGCGCGGTCGTCCAAAACCATTTTGTAAATTTTTTCAACGAGATGGCCGCCTGGAGTGGGGGTCGTCTTCGCAGCTAGATCTGCCTCTTTTAAACTCTGCAACCCAGAAAGCGACGGTGGAAAATTCCTTGGTTGTAATTTTTTTCATACACAAGTACTTTATCACGGCACGTAACTCATTTTTTTAGGGTTCCGTAGCCAAAATGGCAAAAACGGAACCCTTATAAGGACTGTTCAATTTACTAAGCGGACATACTCAATTCAATATTAATCCTTATACTAAAAACTGACTGATATGTAATGACTGGTTATAAAATAAACATACATAAGTCTATCAACTGTTGTATATATTTTTCTAGTTGGAAAATAATTTTTCACGATGGAGCGAATTAATATTGTAAATCGCAAATTAATCTTGCAAAAATGGTGTACAGGCCAATTTTTTCTGCGGAAATTTGCGAATAGGTTTAAATGTTCCAAGTCAGCCGTATTTCAAATCATAAATAAATTTGGGGAGCATCATACGCTTGCCAATTTACCAAAATCGCGGCGGAGAAGTGGCCCGGCAAACCCACATGTGGAAGAAAATGTCTTGCGGCTGTTAAAATAAAAAAATTACACGTCCGTTCGTGATATTGCAAAAAACGAAGGTATAAGCGTAGGCACCGTACAAAATATCAAGGAAAGAAATAACATACGGACATATAAAAAGCAAAAAATGCCGAGGAGAAGTGCCGAGCAGCAAATACGTTCCAAAAAAAGGTACCGCAATTTATACGATATTTTGCTGCAACACAAATCTCGTTGCATTCCTATGGACGACGAAACGTACGTGAAGTATGACAGCAGTACGTTACCGGGGCCTCAGTATTATAATGCAGTTTTAGGAGAAAATGTACCAGATTCCGATAAAGCCATAAAAATGGATAAATTCGGGAAGAAAGTCCTTGTATGGCAGGCCATTTGATCCTGTGGCCTCAAAAGCACGTCTTATTTTGCAACCGGAACTATTGGTGGCGAAATTTATAGAAAGGAATACATCACAAAACGGTTATTTTTCCTCTAAATATATAAAAAGCAGTATTCCCCCTCTGTTTTGGCCTGATCTGGCGAGTGCTCACTTATGCTGGTCAGACAGTGACGCTGCTAAAATCAAAAAACATACATTTGTTAAAAAAGACGACAATCCACCAAACTGCCCGGAGCTCCGCCCCATCGAGCGATACTGGACCATTGTAAAGAGAACCTTGCGGAAGGATGGCCGAGAAGCTAGTACATTGGCAGAATTGAAACGGATGTGGTCTGCCGCTTGTAGAAAAGTGTCAAAAAGCGATGTGCAAACACTTATGCGACGAATCCGCGCTAAAGTCCGGAAATTTTACCGTTCTAATTAAATGTATTGTTCTTGTGTAATATATTACTTTATTTTAAAATGGTTCATAAGTATTCACCGTAATAAAGATATATTTGTTCTAAGAAATCCATAAATGAACCTTTTTTTGATGTCCGCTTAGTAAATTGAACAGTCCTTAGTTTCGCCATGTCCGTCCGTCCGTCCGTCCGCGGTCTAGCTCAGTGACCGTTAGCACTAGAAAGCTGAAATTTGGTTTGAATATGTGCATTAACCAAGCCGACAAAACGGTAGAATAAAAACGCGAAATAGTACATTTTACAACTAGGGTAAAGAGACATTTCACACGTGTTGTAAACGACGTTTTTTAATACAGTTGCGAAAAAATTTCGAAAACATAAGTATTATGAGTAAATTTGAGGTTACTTTAATACTACACCTACGGTCACAAATGATTACATGAACGTCACCAAGTCGAAAAGGTTTCTTATTAAATATATCTGCTTAGCGATAAAACTAAATAAATAAAAGCGATACCTACTAAGCAGAAATAATACAGAACAGCTCATTTTATACAATAGCCACCTACTTACTTGTAAGAAAGAGCGGGTCTAGTGCTTTTCGTGGTTCTTGGAAAAACTCAGAGTGCGTTAAGTATTTTACATCACATAACTTGAATTTATCGCTTGTTCCAATCCAAACACAATTTAAACTAAATTGAGATCGCATGATCTAGCTTCAATCAAGTTATTTTCACACAATGTACCGCGAAGTTCATATTTAGAAAATATTTCCTTCGATCAATCAGCCAAATCACGGGTCAGTGAATTGGCATTACTGTTTAAATTTAAATACCACAAAATAGCGCTCTTCACTATATTAAACTATTCTTTTAAGTTCAAAATTTTTGAAACATTAGTTTGTACACCGGACCGCTGGCATATTGGACAACGGATAACGGGGACGGGTCTGTGGCATGGGTTATGACTATGAGTCCTTATTATGCTAAGAGATAAAATTTGTAACAACATTTTCGTTTAAAACTTTGCGGAAAACACATTATTTAACCTGATTTAATACAAAAGACAATTAATTAATAAGATGTTTACTTGGTCTAAAATCTATGCAATTATTTGTTTGAAATTCAGATACCAAAACATAGCTCTCAGATTTCGTTGGAAGCCAACAGCTCGTGTTGGACTCGATAGCCTGGAAAAGTAAAAAGTACTAGTGCGAGAAATAGAACTTCCCGCATGCTAAACCACTACCAGAAAAGCACTTTTTTGAGCAAATGTATTAAAAAATATATTTTGTTAGGGTACCTCCCGTACACGTGAAGTGGGAGGCGAAATGTTTTTTCGTTCCAATCAAGTTGTGTGGGGTATCGTTGGATAGGTCTTTTAAAAAGAATTAGGGTCTTCGAAACAGTTTTTGGATTAAAACTAATACTCTCGGAAATAATAGCTCTGAAAGTTTAAAACAGGGCGTCCCCCCCCCATCTAACTTTTGAATCGTGGGTCCTGAAATTTGAAAAAAATCATGAAACTGAGGCCTAATGAGTACCTTCAATGAAAACTATATTGAAATAAATCGGTTGAGCCGTTTTTGAGTTATTATTCAAAAACCCATAGTGAAAGGACGTAAGTAAAAATGACGTAAGCGCCGCCAAATTTCCCGTAAGAAACGACCTTTTGAATTAATGGTCTCAGTTTACGGAACCCTACACTGAGCATGGCCCGACATGCTCTTGGCCGGTTTTTCCATAATGGGACGTTTTAGTCGACTTATTTCGCAAAATATTACCAGTAACGGCGGGAACAATTCGAATGAAACCAACTGTCAAATATATATTTTTTTTTTTTTAATGGCATCAGCCTCAGCCAAACGAGTAAAACGGGGAAACGGAATTAAGGAATAAATAAAACGGAATAATCGGAATAAAAAAAAAAAGGAATGGATCAGGAAAGGTTAAAGTTTAATATTATTAATTGAAATAAATGAATATAATGCTTTGTATATGGATGAGGAAATAGATATATCGTTAATATGGAGGAGTGCAGAAATACAGGTGGGAAACGGAACTTTAAGGTTTGACAGATGGCTAAATAAAACAGAGCGATTATACGAGTCACAATTAGATGCAAAAAATATGTGATTAAAATCCGCAGGATCAGCTCCACAATCACAAGCGGAACTGGGCACGCATTGCAGACGTGCCAAATGTTCTGGTGTACATGCGTGACCCAACCTCATTCGAATCAACATACTGGTTGCAGGTTTTGATAATGAAATTTGAGCAAACCAAGGTTTAGTAGGAATAGTTGGTTGAATGCGCCTATAGTGCAAAGCCGTCCCAGTATCAGATGCCCACAGTCTCTTCTATGTCCTTCGTAGGTAAAACCTTGGTAACGCTAATAGGTCTTCAGCAACATTCTTATATGGAAACATGTCCCCACAAATAATAGCATCTCGAGCTAACTCATCCACCCTTTCATTGCCTTTAATCCCTCTGTGACCTGGGATCCAGGCAATGGAAACAGAATATCCTTTAAGGTGACATTTTAACAATAAGTTACGGATCTGATAAATAATTGGATTATTAGATTTAGATTTGAATGGGAATCTAGATATTGCTTGAAGTGCGCTTAAAGAGTCTGAAAATATAATTGCTTTATTAAGGTGCATAATAATAATGAATTATATTGCTTTCAGGATTCCAAAGCATTCACCACTGTATACTGATGATTCTGGAGGCAACTTTATTTTTTGATATATATTAGATTGAGTATGAAGTACTCCAACACCAACACAACCATTGTTTGACATCTTAGATGCATCTGTGTACATATGAAGCGCACCCTGGCCATCTGTGCCAAGAAAACCCAGGAAATGTTGATTTTGTTCCACGTCATTCTTTGAAATACCAATGTTAAGGAAAACTGAAGGAACTAGTGTTAAAGAATTACGTTATACGAGTAATGACAGTTCAAAATACAAAAAATCTCCTTATAAAAACTTTTTGTAAACAGCCCGTTCTAAGGACTTTTTGATTCACCCTCGTACGTACTTTTAATCGTGTTACCAAAAATCAGGTCATTGTACATCTAACAGCTAAGAATGATCAACGTGGAGGGTCAGTTGTTCAACTTGTGGTTAAACTAGAGAAAGAGTGCTGCAAGTTCGAAAACAGCTGGTCGATATTTCGGAATGATTCGCAGTTCTATTAAAAGCTCTTAAGCATGCGCCTTCACCCTTACAAAATATATATATATTATTATAACTACAGAGACGCGAAAATGTTATGTTATAGTTCAAATGTGTTGCAAAAATGTTAATGAGCAGTCTATCTCATATACTACATAGTGTCTCGTGCACGGGCTTCAGCGTGCATTTTAAGACGCGGAGGAATATTAGAATGCCGTATGTGAAGATGTGTAAGACATGGCAATTAGTAATAATAATAAAGTTAATAATATTAATATTTTCGCATTTGATTTATTTACGTTTACGCGTCAATCATACATCAGTGCGATAACGTAATCTAACCATGAAGTGCAGGTCATCACCACAGTGAAAAAGGTGTGAATTTTGTTTTATTTTTTACTTAACTCATGATTCTAACCATTACAAATCTACTGTATATCACTTAAACGATGCAATATTTCCGGGAAGGTATGTTCTCAAAATTCTGTATATAGTTACAAAACTATAGCTATACATATATTATAAATTATAATATTTATAATGTTATGCCTTACGAGAACATACTCGTACGTCAGAGCTGGATTACTAACTTTTAGAAGACTTACTGTTGACTTACACGACGCTGCTCGGCACTGAAAGTACAGATATATAAAGAACACCATACTGAATCATCAGATACGACAAAACTGATAAAAAAAATTAAAAAAATTGTGTTACCTCTGATATACACGAGCCTCCATTACACTACATAAGACATTTCGATATTAATATAGAATATGTACATAACATTATGTAGGGGAGACCGGGGACCAACGTAACACCTTTTACAGCTGTGCTGATACCACGCTAACTGACTAAGTGTTACTTTCGTCCCAATAGCAGTTTGTTTCTTTAGTCCCCAACCGTATTTTTCGTGATTTAGTATTGCCTACTCAAAACAGAAACTTGCTTTTTTAGACAAAAACCAAGTAAAATATCGTGTAAACCATCTAATCAATAGTCACTACGCCAGTAGTCCATTTGTTTATACCGCTTTAAAGCTTTACATAGCTCTTCTCTCTTAATGAAGAAATGTGAAAAACACTCAATTGTATACATAGATCTAGTATAGTATAGATCCATTGACAATGATCAAAAGTGTGACAAAAAAGAAATGCAAGTGTGTGGGTAATTTGTTTGTGAGTGTAAAAATAGTGCAGCCAAGTACAACAGGTAAATTATCTATCGACATTTGACTTTTTTATCGATAATATGCACCCACATTTATATTCATATTTTACGCTAAACGGCATGTTAGAATTCGTAAAATCTTAATGTATTTTTCTTGTTGAAGTTATTAAATGTTCAATACTTACTTTGATGACTTATTATATAATTAAGTCTGACTTTGACGCATTAACCACTTTAAACCCCAACTAACGGCCTAGCGTCTAAAATATTTACCGTTGATTGTCCATTGCAACAGGTGCAATTTGTCGGTTTTGTACTCGAACGTGGATATCGGCAGTATTTTTTACCGAACAGATATCGATATAAGATCCTATGACGTTTTGACTGTGAAATAAGTAATTTCCTGAGTTTTCTCGTGTGTAATGTTGGAATCGGGTACACAATATGACAACACGTTTCTGCTTTTTCATTTCAACTGATTTTGATCTGGATTATTTGATATTTTACACGATAAAATATGAGCTGTCACGACGGTGGTGTTTGTGGTGTTTTATGAAAGTCAAAAGTTGGCACACTTGTAGAATGATTGTGTGTCCCTTTCGCACTCGCAGAATGTTCATATACGTGTTGGTTTTCCTTTTGCGCACTTTCTGTCTCTTTAAGCGTTAGCGCCATTTTATCTCTATGATTGTATAGCAAAATCACATAATGTTCTCTAGTTAAGCATCGAGGCACGGCCACGGCACTCGCGTCATGATGGTATGTTAGTTAGTGTATATCGTTAGTTATTTTATGATGGTAGCAGGGTGTCGTTACGACTTATTTATAAACCTACAGAGCCTGTTACTTTCAACCCGCTGTTACGTTGGTCCCAAGCATCCCCTACCTTAGAAATAAAATATGGTGTAGAATAGCTGTTAGTTTTACTTTTTTCAGTATCGTTTCTATTTACCGATAAAGATATAAATGAGATTCTAAAGTAGGCAAATTAATAATTTTAGTCCGCCTTGAACCAAGAACTCGCAATTTATAAAATTAAACGTTCTGGACCTACTTTCTGGGAAACAAGTTAACCGCATTTCACCCTTCGATCACCTCGGATCGATCCTGCTCACCTACGCTTTTGCCAAAAATCTTTTAATTTTGAACAATCGCATTAAAATGTTTACCGAAATAACGATCAAAAATAGAAAATAATTCGTTAATAGCAAACAAAACAGAACTTCGATTTCGATAGATAGTGCTTACACTCAGTGGTTTGATTATGGTATACCTACATAACATACCTGCGATTGACAAAGATCACCCGAACACTAGACAAATAATTTAATACTTTAGTTTATTTTTACTTTTAGTTTCAAACATCAGTTGGTAACGCATATATATATAATAAGAGGAAGAGATCTTTATTGCATTTCCGGGTACTTATGCTATGCATCATGGATCCTGATAGGGTATAGCACAACAGTAGTTTTATAATATCTACCTAATTATACTTAACTAATAAAATCTTAAATTTAATAAGACATATTTATTTAATGATTTAAGTATTCTATCCTTTTGACGTCGGTTTATCTTTTTTCTACGATTACACTTTTACATAAAATGCGAAATTGAACACTTCATGGATATCGCAGTTATTTTGTCAACATAATCAACAATAATTTAAGTTTTACCCTTTAAAACATCGTCCGAAAATGTGTCGTTTCTGTTCAACGATAGTCTTAAAAAATACTTACTAACGCATTGCAGCTTAGACCCGTGCACTGGAAAATAAAATAGTAAATTGTGTATTAAGGGCGGTAAACCAGAGGGAAGGGTGTAGTTGCAGGTGTAGCCATAAAAATACGGCTTTTCGTGAACAAAGCTACTAAATAGGCCAAGTTTGGTATGGTTTTCATATAAATCGGAGATGCCGAATTCATTTAAGGTATCATTTTGACACCGTTCCGAAGCAAAAACATGTAAAATTATAAAATAACTTTATTCGGAACTTCTTACTACTAAATGAAAAAAATCATACCTTAAAAATAACTATGAATCCCAAATCCATCCTTGGGACCTAAGGAACAATCATGATGAGGGAAATCTTTTGTTCACGAGAAACCGTATTTGACTATTTTATGTCGTGTGCAAGCGCAACTAGTGTGAATTGAAGAAAGATACACTTTTCAAGATGGCGGCCGATCCCGGGGGTCCTAAAAGCTCAAATTTTCAAACACAGTACCTAACAGAGATATTGGAAATTCTAGGTGTCAAATTTCATTACCGTCACTGCTGGTTAACTAGCGGTTATTGGCTCATAAATTATAGTAAATGTGTATTGTATGGCTCTCGAATGTAGAAAGTGTAGGCTAATTCTGAAAATTAAAAGGAATCTAATGATATATAACTTGTGAATATTCGCTTAGTATCCTAGGCTACAGGTTGTGCTTAATTTTCATTTTGAAACCTATGTATTACCATACTTATTTAAAAAGTCGCAATAGGGTAAAATGTTGGTTTTTGTATAGCTCAAGTACAATTCTATAAACTAAGGTTGAATTCGTAATGTTACAAGTTCCATATCAATGGGATATGCCATGGGAAGGTTGTGACGAAACATATCACTTGTACGAGGATTTTCTGTAGGATTTTCTAGGACTGTATTGTGCAGAACTTAATAAGCTTAAATGTTGCCCTTGTTGGCGAAATTTCTTCAGCATGGACAACATTTTCTAAGGTGCTGGCGATTACTCGAGGTCCTGGAACGTCAAATGGTCTGGAGTTCGATTTTTGAATCTCACCGGGTGACTTATTTCGTACTAAATAGTCATCGGTTGCATACAAAAAAAGGCACCGGTGAGATTCAAAAATCGAACTCCTGGACATGAAAACTGGACCTCTAATTAATATACATACCACATTTCACGGCTGTCCGAGTGATTTTTAGATTTGTCCTATTTTGACCGTATTATATGTGTAACAACAGCTTTTACGTTGCCAACACACGTGCGTTGAAAAAATATTTTTATGTTCCATTATTTTTCTGTTTTCTCCAAAGAATAAATTAGCAAGTTCAAAAAGTAACTTACAATAGCGTTAACTCCTGCAGTACCATCTGCCTATTAACCAAAATATTTTCAATAAAAAAATTGATACATATTTTTACTATTACCAAAAAAAACATGCAATGCGAGTTTAATGTTTTGTATAATAATAACAAAATATTGGCGTAGGGATGTGACGACCCCATCGCCCACTGCGCAATCAGTCAACGCAGGGCAGTTTTGGGGAGCTGTTGGAGGGTAGCGACTACGCGTACCTGAGTGCCCCTGGGGTGCCCTGTCGGACGGGTGGGACAGGTCCCCTGCCTCTGGCGTGCCTTAGCCAGCTGTCCAGAGTGGGGTCGGGTCGCTAGACCTGCGTTCTCGAGGGTAGAGGTAGAAACCTAAGTGGCGAGTTGGCTATATGTTTAAAGTTCAGTGACACCTCTCTACCCCCAGCTCCCGCACCGGTGTTGCCCTTGAGCCATCTTTGATGTTGCTTTTTATGGGGGGCCATCTTGCGGAGGGCGAGTCACCGTCTGCCGGAAATAAAATTGGATACCGTTTTATTAGGTAGGCGACCGGTTCTTCACCCAATACCTCAGTGATTAGCCCACAGTATTCACCCAATACCCTAGTACATTTAAGACTCCATTAAATCTTAATAGTCCTTACACCATGGTGGGTGCTGTCTCGGCGTGCGTCCCATGATATGGGCAGGGGCAGCATCCGCTTAGAGTATCCCTCACTTTTCATTAAATTATCGAAAGGGACTCTGCGTGTTGGCTTCGGCTCCGCATATGCCTTCCAAAGGTCCGGAACACCATTGTTCCGTGGTCGGAAAAGACATACAAAATATTAGACGTTTGCGCTTCCAAGCGCAACATTAATAAACATTCATCATTCATCCATATTTACCTACATTTTAAGGTTGTCAAAAATGAATTGATCTGCCACCAAAATTGAACCACCAAATAATATCCATGACCAAAACTTAAAATTTCTAGAATATTATATGTATCGCCAAAATAATATAACTCATATGTACCAGATAAATCAGATAATATATCTGATACCAAAATGGGTAAAAGTATATTGACCAAAAATTTGCTCCATTTTTAGAAGCCGGTTCTGGTACCTCTGGTTCGCAGTTAACCCTTTACCAGGCCCCGAAGAACTAGCGAGTCTTCTTACGTACTGTATATGTATACTGTTACAACCGTATTGAAAGCCTTGTAAAAATGTATTTACAAAAGTCGGAAATGTACCTTTAAACCCGAAATAAAAATGTGGGTTACGGTTATCCCATCGCCTGGCTAAGTAATTAACTGTCATACTCGATTTTGTCTTAGTATATTCTTGATCAGGCGAAGGGATATATTCTTCCCACATCTTATATCGGTTATCATAGTCAAGGTTTAATTCCAAATCTACTACGAAACATTATATCAATGACTGAAAACATTATTTTATGATCTTTACCGTTTTATTACTTAAGTGAGTTTTTATAACATGACAAGACAGTTTACCGGGCCATGGGAAGAAAGCTCCCACACAGTTAAACTCTAAAAGGCCATGGGATAATGTCAACCCACATCCTAATTCTGGTCATACACAATAATGTATGATAATTTACCAATGTTTACGATTACATTACCTTTCAACACTCAAAATCTACAAAATATCAAAAAATTGTTCGACCTATGTACACCCTAGGCCAATAAGAATAAGAATTTATTGCATGGTTATGAATATGGGTATTTTACAATGGTCTTACAAATTTTTCAAGTCCTCCATATCCTGCCTTACAAAGGCGTACAATATTGGTTTCGTTATTAGATAACTATAAGTAGCTTACTTAAAACACTGTACTTAAATATTACAAATTAAATTAACTAACGAATTTTAGTACTAACTTTGTAAAAAGTCATTAATACTATAAAAACATTGTGTTACTAGCCAATCAAACAGTTTTTTTTTTTAAATGGTAGTGGTGGTAAACTTTTAAGTTCTAAAGGTAGTGTATTGAAAATATGTCTACCCATGCATATCATATTATACTTTTAGAAAGAAGTGCTGAATTTAAGTCACGAGGTAATATGTCATATATATATATATTTGGAGCGTGTTTTATCAGTGTTATTTTTTACGGGAAACAAATCTGGATTATTTTTGACGAACATGCATACCTCATAGATGTAAAGAGAAGGAAAATAAAGTATTCTGTTTTTAATGAAAAATGATCTACAGGGTTCCATCTGATCGGCACCGAAAACAGATCGTAGACATCTCTTTTCTATTCTGAAAATTCTGTCGTCGCTGCAAGTATTTCCCCACAGTATTAATCCGTAACGAAGGTTTGACATTATGTATGAGTGGAATGCAAGTAGAGCTGTTTGTTCAGTTGAGACATTTTTTAATCTTCTTATAGAGTACACAAATTTTGTTATTTTTTTTTTAAATGACAAAATTTGTGAATCTATCATTATACCTAGGAATTTTAAACAGTTAACATTTTCTAGCTCGCAACCATTATAACTGACTGTTGGTTGGATACTGCTACCTTGTGGTGCATAGAACTCCATGAATTTAGTTTTTTGTAAATTTACTTGCAAATTGTTGGCTTCCATCCAGACATTAACATCATGAAAAACAGTATTGATTTCAGCCTCATAAAGACTGTATACGTTAAAATCCGGCCACGCATGATCTGGTACATCTCCCTTTTGGATACACATTTTCAAGCAGTTCTTTTTTATAAATAATCTGTAATCATAGTAATATATAATAAAAATAGAATCATATTACAATTGTGTGGGATTGTCTCAGTTTTTACTGAATGTATTCCATCATATCTTTAATGTTTTGTCCAGCGTTTTTTGATAATCCTCACTCGCTTCCTGCTACAATACCACAATTGTATTTATATTTTCACAACCGGTTTTATGGTCAATAGAATGTCATCTTACAAAAAAAAATGTTTTGAAACTATTCTACTTGAGGTAGTCAGGAAAACTTTCTACTCCAAGCACTTAAAGTAATTTTTATATGGCAGCCATTTTTTTGTCAAAAAGTCAAACTCACCAAAGTTAGAACACCTCCGAACTATTTCAATCTAAATACACTTAGAAAAATGTTAGCTATGGTGAAAAGAGAATTTAATAAGGTATAATTTGATTTATCTTATTTATAATAAAAAACTATTTTTAACAGGAAAATTTGGTAAACACTGTCAGAACACTGTGGACAACAAAATATAGGCACTGTGGAATATATAGTGATGAAACTCATAGACAACGTAACGTTTATATTATGTTTTTAATTTTATTATGTAGCTTGATAACCCCAAATTATTAATTAGAAGTGTTGGTAAAAATGCTTTAATAAACACGTAACAAAAATTAAATTAAAATAATTAAACTAAACTAATATTAAAATAAACTAAATTAAAACTAAATACAACTATAAATATATAAAACTACCTAAAAACTTACCTAAAATCCCAGTTACAAAAAGAATACCCCCTCCAAGAGGTCCCCCTGCGGCAGGGAACCCATAACGCTGGCCGAGTTACCTCTTTGTATTGCCAACGAGATGCGCTGGCAGAGGTAAGTGCCAGCTCTAGGGTCCCCTGAAGCGTCGACCAGCCGTTTCGACAGGGCTCCCATAAAACTTTTCATATCAGCCGACCAAGGACCCATTGTCTCGACTGCAAGCGCCGCAAACTCATAGTCTTTCAGTAAAGACGAGTATTTGCGGCGCTTTAGTAGTTGGGCTTGGTCGGCTGCAGCGCCGGCCTGTGAGCGAGTACCCTGAATGTGGGACTGTGCAAAGGTGTCCACGCACGTGGCGTCCCACACCAGGGGCCTTCCTAGTTTCCACGGCACTAGAGTGGCTCCGTCGGGCCGCTTGCCATCGCTTCTCACCATGCCAGCCGGTTCAAGGCTTGCAGGCACGGAAACGGTAGCAAGCGAGCGACGGACCAAATCGTTAATAGTGCCGTGGCGATATAGACGGCCGGCGCTTCTTTTGCAGGAGAGCCCATGTCGACCCAGCTGATCCACGCTTTTGCCGCAGGCGCAGGTATGAGGCAGGCATATTTGGGCACCGGTCCTTAGGCAGACGGCTATCCTTAGGGCTTTTGCGTCTAAAACCGTTCCAATATTTTGTGATGGCAAGGCGTTCAGCCAGTGCCCCGACTCGCTGGCAGAGACGGCTAGGAGGCGGGCACGCTCTGAGTCGTCCGGACTATTATTAATAAGTGAGGCGTGGGTTGCCTTAAGGATGTGGGTATCCCAAGCTCTCTGCACGTGTTTTGTAGCCGGGACATCCACCCCCGGGCAGGCGGCACACCAGGCGCTCTCAGCCTCCGCCAAGCTCACTATCTCCGCGCCGGAAATCTGAGAGAGATTTAAGATTTTTCCAACGAGAGACAGCGAGCAGTATGCGGAAGACAGGAAAGCGGGCAATGCGACGCCGGACGAGGAGCGGACACCCAGGCCCCCGAAACGAACAGGGAGAACCGCTTGGGACCATGACCTTGGTTCGAAAATAATGTTTAGTACTTTAGATATGGTGGTTTGCAAGACGCTATCGATTGATGACAAAATGACAGGGAATTTCCATACCGGGCAGCATCGAAGTAAGTATGTAAATTTGGGGGTGAAAAGACAAAAACGGATAATGAAAAGGGCCATACGTGGGTTTATTTCATATAAAAGGCTTGAGGTACGGTTAAACAGGTCTAATTTGCAGTTAATAACAGGGTTTATGGCTTCGTCAAAAATGGGTGAACCTAGAAGTGTAAGAGATGAATTGGAAAGAACAGAAATGTTTGGCAAAATGGCATTAAAGTTGGTAAGAATTTCGGTTTTTCTGTCAGCAGGGAGGTGGTTAGCAATAAATATTTCACATTTTGTAAAGTTTAGTGAGAGGTCAATGTCGGAAAATTTATCTATTATAAATTGCAAGTCCTGTAAAACTGTAGCAGCATCCCCGCCTAGGGAGCCGTCATCCAGATACCATAAATTAAATTTAGAATTTAGTTTTGAAATTATGGGTTGTATGGCTAAACTAAAAATTGCAGGTCCAAGCGGGTCGCCCTGTTGACAACCCGTGCAGGAGAGGATTGTTATGTCGCTAAAGAGTAATTTTGTGGGTGCCCCGTAACATTGTGATAAATAGGCATATGATTCCGGAAGTTCTTTTTTAATTTCTGTGAGGAGGGCGCTGCGGTTCACAGAATTGAAGGCGTTCTTTACGTCGATTTTTAAAAACACCTCATAGTCCGGGCGGCTTAAGTAGGACCGCGCAGCGTGCACTGCTGCCTCGCAACCGCTTTTGACACCAAAACCTAGCTGCCGAGGTTTAAATATGTTGGTTAATTTTGTGTTAAATTTTCGGCAACATAGCTTTGATGCCAAGCGCCTGAAAGTGCTTCCGACGGCAATTGGCCGAATGCCACAGTCTTTTTTGGCTAACGCGATAAGATTGGCACCATAGAGAATCGAGGTGATTTCTGCGTTTACACCGCCTGCTAACATAAGATTCAATAGGTCGGTCAATTTTTTGAGCAAAGCTAAACCCGCGTCTCCGGCAGGAGTCATGATCAGGTCTTTAAGGTGTTGGGGTGTTATGCCATCTAGTCCGCCCGCGGATCCGTTATGAAAAGAAAGAATTGTCTGTTGCACCGCATCTTCGGAGACGGTTAGGCAGGTAACGTCTGGGGTAGCGGGGTCGGGGCCTGGGTTGGGGTTGTGGGAACCGGATGTTTATCCCTAAGGGCAGCGAAGGTTTCAGGTGTATGCGTCGCCAAGTCGTCATTGGAAAAAAGCAGCCGAGCCGCTCCACTTACGTCTCCCTCCGACATTTTATTTTCTATTGCTTTTATTTTGGAGTAAGGCTGAGGATTAGAATGCTTGATAACATTTGGTTGACTAGCGGATGTTAAGTTATTTGAATTGAATTTTATTTGACTGGTCAGAGAGGTTTTGCTTGATTTATCGGCATGTAGGACGGAGTAGGAGAAAGTAAGGAGTCGTTCCCAAGCTGTGGGAGAATTTTCGGAGATGACCCTGGTGACGCACTCAGAAAGGGAATTAGCGACGGCTCTGCGGGCGCCTCGGTTCTCTTTACGACTGGGATATGTTTTTTTAAAAAACCCAACCTTTCTGCAAGTATGGTGGAACTATTGGAGATAAAGTTCTCATTGGCAGTCGAGGGCGTAGGCTGTGAAGCGTAAGGCGGTCGGGCGTCGACAGCAATACGCGTCGCGTGACGGCGGGCGGTATGGATTGCTAGGCCTTTTTGCCCCTTGTACAATTTCTTATCAAGGCAAAGAGGGCACTCCAATAGTTCCACCGAAACAGCAATTAGGGGCTGGGTAGACATGATTATAAAGCAACACTTTATATACTAAAAACATCAAATATTAATACTTATAGTAAAAACACAAAAATTCAAAGTAAATACTTAATTATATAGGTTAGTGAAAAGGATAAGAAACTGATTTTGCGATTTTCTTCAGTGGGGAAGTGGGGGTAAAGTATACACTGAGCTCCAGCGTTTGAGAAGAGGGCATCAGGCCCTCCGTAGCCTCTGTTTGCAGATACGCTCTTCAGCCGTAAATCTCTTTGGAGCACTTTATTACCTCTGCCTTTGTAGACCGATTGTTACAAATATAGAGAGACACGAAGGGCAAACCAACATGAGAAAAAACGAACAAAATCACGCGTAGAGAAAATATTGTGCAAATATCATGTTGGTTGAATATGCACATTCAATAAAAAGATGTACCATACCATGCGTGGCCGGATTTTAACGTATACAGTCTTTAGTCTCGAGTCTCATCACTCCGTATAATTATAGAACAATCGTCAGCAAATAGCAATACTTTATGTTTTGTTATATTTGGTAAATCATTAATATAAATGAGGAAGAGTAACGGTCCAAGAATGCTGCCTTGCGGAACTCCATTTTTTTTATTTTTATAATTTGACCTATAGCTATTAAATGTATTAGTTGTAGAGCAATGTGCTTGTATTTCAGTACAGTGGTACCTATTTTCGAGATATGACATTAACCAGGAGTGACAAGTCCCTCTTATTCCATAAGCGTACAGTTTGTCCATGAGCCTTGAATGACACACTCGGTCGAAGGCTTTGGACATATCCATAAAGATAGCAGATACAGGAATCGCACTGAGCGACAATCTTAACTAGCTCGTATACAGCTAAAGCTGTAGTTTTATTTGCTCGAAAGCCGAATTGTGTACTCGTTAGTACGTTATGTTTATTAAAGAATTCAGTTAATCTTTGGTATATAATTTTTTCTATTATCTTTGAAAATATAGGAATAAGAGCAATCGGCCTATAATTATCTATTTCAGAAGATTTACCCTTTTTCAGAATTGGTTTAATAATTGTCACTTTGAGTTTATCGGGAAATCATCCACCTCTTATTGATAAATTAATGATATGATTAAGCGGATATACCAGTAGGTCAGAATTTTCTTTTATAATTGAAGTTGGTATATTATCAGGTCCTACAGAATTAGTATTGCGTAACTGCTTAATGACTCGATAAACTTCGGACGAATCTTTTGGTTTTAAATAGATACTTACTAGAGCTTAAGGTGTTACTTAGATATGAATTTGCTTTTCTTCTATTGTCATTAGACTTATTAGTATTACTTACTTCATTGATAAATTTATTGTTAAATTCAGTTGCGATTTTTTTGGGCGAAGAGATTAAATCACTATTGACCAACACTGATTCTATGACTTGGGGTGGATCCTTGCCGCTAGTATTTTCTTTAATAATATTCCATGTTCCTGTAACAATATTACTACATTTTTGAATATATTTAGTATTTGAAATTTTATGCGATCTTAATATGCATTTTTTTAGGAATTTCGAGTATGTTTTATAGTTTTGTTTATTTTTTTCATTCGGAAAATGAATATATAATAGTATGGAAACAAACTTATATGACTTAATAATATTAAACATTTTCCTCAATTTGTATTGATATTTCAATTTTCACTTAAATAATGTATTTTTTAAAAAGAAACATAATATTAAACATTTTCCTCAATTTGTACTGAAAATTTTATAAGTTTTTATCAAAATACACCCAAACTTTGTTTTCTTCAATGTATCCACCCTTTGACTTTTTCACTGCAGCACACAGTCTCGGCATTCTTTGAATTAATTTATCAATCGTATCTTGTCCAATATTACCCCAAGCTGTTAACAAATGCGTCCACAGTGCTGATCTTGAAGTTGGACAAGACTTTCTTATCTGCCTGTCCAGCTCATCCCACAACAACTCAATAGGATTGAGGTCGGGAGATTGAGGCGGCCATTCCATTATTTCGAGGACGCGTGATTTTTCTTTTTTCTTTTAATAGTTTGTACATAACTTGGATTGGAAGTGTGCTTGGGGTCATTATCCTGTTGGAACGCGAACCTTTTTTCAATTAATCTGAGACCGGTGGTATGGCGTGCCGTTGCAATATTGAATGGTAACCTTCTTTTTTTAGAATTCCTTCTACCTGGAACAAATCTCCTACTCCTTGGCCTGAAAAACAGCCCCAGACCATTATAGAACCACCACCGTGCTTTACTGTAGGCACCACGCACGCAGGAATCATTTTTTCTGTTGGTAAACGACGAACAAAAACTTTCTGTTTTGAGCCAAATATTTCAAACTTCGATTCTTCCGTCCACAAAACCTTATTCCACTGTTCTATTGTCCAATCTTGGTGCTTCTTTGCCCATGCTAGACGTTTCTTCTTATTTTGAGGTCGAAGTAAAGGCTTTTTAGTGGCCACACACCCTTTCAAGCCGGCGGCACGAAGTCTTCTTTTAACTGTGGTTAATGAGACTGATTTTGCACGGGATTTATTCAACTCCGCACAAATTTCCGGGGCTACTTTATAACTTTATTACTTGTAACAACGATATACTGATCCTCTCCAGAAGCAGTCGCTCTGGGCCGACCAGGCCGCTCCAGAATGCTTAATTTACCCGTACGCTTGAATCTGGCAATCGTTGAAAAAACGCCTTTGAGGGAAATTTTTAACATTGTAGCGATTTCTCTCATTTTTTATCTTGATGTAGTGTGACAATGGCACTACGTACGGCGATACTTAGTTCAGAGGTTTTCACCATTTTTCACTTAAAGTTCGACGATTATGATGCAACTTTCTCGAATGGCTTTATACGTTTGAAAACTTTAATATTTTGTATTGGATTTTATATTTTTTATTGACAATTCAAAAACAAAAGAGTAAAATGACAATAGAACGTTTTAAAAGAAAATAACTTATAATTTTCTTTAGTAAAACTGTAAATTCAAATTTTCATAGAAAGACAAATTAAGAAGGTTGATTTGTATGTTCTCTCAAATTTATATTTTATTGCCATATATTAGGATGTTTTAATACTTTGGGTGCTGTCATAATGTTAAAAAATTGCCTAAAGTCGTTTTTGCGTTACCAATACACAATAATAACAATGAAAATAACAAAAATGAAGAAAAATATCTTTGTTTCCGTACTATTGGCCTAGGGTGTACTCCTGTTTCATAGAAATTAAGGAAAGTGTCCGAATTTCTCCGTAGTTTACTGAAAATAGAGTTCAGGTGAATTTAAACGGCTGCCAAAAATATATTACGCGATTTAGAAGCGTGTTGTGAATGAAGATCATATAAAACTATTTTCAGGGATTGACTAAATATTTTGTAGGAGGGTTGGAGTTAAAACTTGACTACGGTAACCGATATAAGATGTGGGAGGAATATATCCCTTCGCCTGGTAAAGGGTTATCCTAACACACTCCTCACTTCGCTAGTCGTATTTGGTGGTAGATCTACTATTCTGGTGATCAAAGTTTAAAATTAGGTGAAATTATCCATTAATTTGTTGTAGGCAGATATAATAATTAGGGGATGCAAAATAGCTAGGTGTCGATCAATTTTGGCGGCAGAAAATATAGCTGTCAATGTTTTTGCGAATCATTATTAATAACGGCTGACCATTTAATTATTTTCCAAAAACAAGTACCTAAGTATTATTTAATTATAAAAAAATGCTCACATGTGCCAAGCACGAAGATGAGTTGCACTGAAAGTAAGAATTACATTACTTACGTGTGTAGATTATTTCTACATCATTATGAGGAATCGGAAATTAGCAAATTACAACACATACCTAAACTTTGCCTTGGACGTAGGTATTTTAATAATTTGAATAGTATCCACTGTCCAATAGACAACATATCCTGAATCCGCGTCTGATCCATGTTTAAAGCGTCTTAAAAAATATACATATGTTATTCATTACCTTAGCGATGCACGCCCGTCCGAAACACTAGAGAAATGTTAATATGTTGGTATTACAAATCATGTTGATTGGTCAAGATTACGATCCTGACGGGAATTTAGGACAAAGGCCATTATGCCAGGATAAGCATAGTTATTCTGTCCCCCTCGAGTTTGACATTATAATATTTGTGGATGGTGTAGCTCTACATTAGTAGTTAATGTGCAAAGTTTGAGGACCCTAAACTTTTTGAATTTTGTTTAAAAAATAACGAAATATAATTTTTCATCGATACATTTTTTTCTAGACATCTGATTTCAGCGGTCTTTACATACATATATTACGTATACTAAAGACGAGTATATGACAGGGGTAAAAATGCTTCAATAAACACGTAACAAATTAAATTAAAATAACTAAACTAAACTAATATTAAAATAAGCTAAATTAAAACTAAATACAACTATAAATATATAAAACTACCTAAAAACTTACCTAAAATCCCAGTTACAAAAAGAATACCCCCTCTAAGAGGTCCCCCTGCTGCAGGGAACCCATAACGCTGGACGAGTTACCTCTATGACATAAATATAATTTCATTATGACATATTTTTTTTTAATGCTGACTAAACTTTTCAGATTATTTTTTATTTACTTCCACGTTATAGACCGCTCCATTTATCACCAGTTAAATTATAGCTGTTATCATGGAGATATTTTTAACATATAAAGTACTAGTTATATATTACATCAATTTTTTCTACTCCCGTACTTTTATCTGTCATTTATACATTCGTTATCAGTCACCTATATAAAAATATAAAAAATATAATAATTGCCCAATGGTTGCTCTAAATGAGCTTGTTCTCTCAGATACCTTTTTATTGAGTTATATTTGACGTATTCTGTTCTGCAAGCATTATGAATCACACCACTCGTCCTTCTCCTAAAACCTTTGCCTGTGAAAGATGGCAACTTTCCTTAAAACACTATCCTTAATTATCCCTTTATACCCCACTTTACACAAGTCTCTATCAACTACATCATCACAAATTAAACACTTCTCCGACATAGTGTGAAACATTTTGGCAAATTTCTCGACTGGAATAACTTTTTCTGATTCAGCCAGACCCGAGACGTTGCGGGAAGAAAAGTATTGATTGCCTGGTATTGATTTGAAATCAGCCTTTACATACGTTTCGTCATCAATGATTAAGCAACCTGTATTTTTAACTAACAAAGCGTACAATAATTTGGAACGTCGAACTGCTCGATTATACTGATCAACCGCTCTCTTCGGAGCTTTTTGTTTTTTGTAAGTAACAATACCGCATCTTTTTTTATTTTTTGTACATTGCTTTGGCTTGTTCCAACTTTTTTGGACACATCTCGGGACGAAATAGCCGGATTCTGATCAAACAGCTTACACACCTTTGCTTCCAACTTTTTGTTCCGCTTTCATCCGCTCTCGCTGCTTTCTTTCAGTAGTTTTACTTCGTTTTAGCTTTTTTATGGTCCTTTGCACTGTTCTCCGAGTTGTATTGCACGATTTTGCAAGTTCCAAAGTAGATATATAGGGATTCATAGTAAATTTTTGCAAAATTAAATCGCGAACGCTTTTTTCCTTTGACGACATCTTGAAAGATAAATACAAGTGAATGTTTTTTTTAAAGAATAAAACATGCCAATACATTCTAAATTCGATATATATAATAATTTTTACTAAAAAGGTTGAGAGTCTAAAAAAAACGGAATATGTTAGCCACAATTTAATAGTACTTACCCTTTATTTTTATGCCGCAGACAACCGTTTACGAGTTTACAGAGAATTGCCCTTAAACACAAACTACAAAGTTTAGGGTCCCTAAATGTTGCACATTAATTACTAATATAGAGCCACACCACCCATAAAAATTACAATGCCAGGGGGGCAGAATCACTTAGGTTATCCTGGCACGGCCTATAGTTCTTGCCATAAAGCTTTGCATTTAAAATGTGGGTGCCTAGGTTTCTATTTCATTATTTTTCTATATCATTGTTTTACGGACATTGCTTTTACTTGTTCACAAATAACTCGATCGAGCGCTCCGTTAAAAATAAAAGAAACGTAAGCATGACTACGGAATAAGGGTAAATGTTATAAATATAGGGGTTAAGTTATACTAGTCACATAATCGCGGTCGAAACCATAGGTTTTTGAATATGACCGAAATGGTCCTGCCATATTTTCTTCTACACCTATGTAGATGTACGGTAAGCTCAATTTTGATTTACACAATTGAGTATATCTATTTCTATATTCATGGACAGGTGATATTTTTCAAAAAAATGATGTCAAGGTGCAAAGCAATACTGTTTGGTAAAAAGCGGTTAGCGGCGCTGAATTTCCATCGGAAGTTACACAGCTGAATTATAATGAATGGCCAACAAAATTAAAAACTTTTTTGTTTTGATCGGAAAGGGCCTCTTTTATTTATTTTTTGTATTGAGCGATATTGATTGTAAGAATTGTATTTAAATGAATTTTTAGTAAGTGTAAAATAGGTACTATGTAAATAACTTAAAATGGGCCACTGCATGTGGCATCGTGCCGAGGACGCTGGCCGCATTTCCTCGCTGGATTACAATTCACTTATGCGTTGAGCGAGGAAGCTGTCAGCTCATTTGTCCCCTGTGGCTTCGACCAGCTGTTTAGCTACCTGGCGGTATAGCATACTGTAGATACATAATTGTATAGCTACTTTGAGGTTTAGTTCTACACGTACTGCTTGATGCGCTGTTAAGAATCCCATATAAATTGAGACGCGATCGTTACGTTAGTGAAACCCGATTATACTTGAGATACGATAACGGAGATTTGCATTTCGATACGGTTCTGATGCTGACGGTGATTTGTTGTAACTTTATAGTGCAACAAAAAATAGGTCGCGTCGCTTTTTTATGCAACCCAACTTATTATGTTGCCATTGAAATGTAAATGTGTATTTACCTTCGACATGCAAGTGTCTGAGAAACCGTTACACTGAAAATAATCATATTACTTTACATACTCGCATCTATTTGGCGCTTGTCGTTGCCGCTATAAGGATGCTCGGATTATAAAGAATGATTGGATTATAAAATGTTCCATCAGAGACGCAACAAAGCCTTCAACTTTTTGACCACAAAAGACGTGAAATCACGCGCACGTAAAGTCGTGCCCTCAGCGCCAGGAGGTGATATCACGTCCAAAATATTACCGCCTTGCCTTTGCGCGCTCGCGCGCGCTGGCGCTGTTAGCACGATTTTTCCGTCCGATAGGTACTTGGCGTTCAAAAGGTTAAACATTTTGTTAAGCGGTATATTCTCCAATTTTATTTAGCTTTCAGCAATATATGTTATTAATAAATTACTTTAGAGAGTTTATTAACAAAGCTAAATAATAGGGGAGGTAAGCCTAAAACGGGTAAGCTAAGGGAGATGTGAATTAAAACATACTTAAAAACATAAATATACCAAACATTTTTATAACAAGAACCGTTCATCTAATAAATTATTAAAAAATAAAAACATACATAATTATTCTCTTCAGTAATCTTAGAAAAACACAATATAGATAATCCTTTAAAATACCCGTTTTGCTCTTATGGGGGACCTAAATCGGGTACAGTCGACGTCAAAGATATCGTTACGGACAAAGTTACAAAAATATGTTTACGCGACTTTATGGCGAAGACAATAAAGTCGTGTAAACATATTTTTGTAACTTTGTCCGTAACGATATCTTTGACGTCGACTGTACCACCTCTGGGCAAAACGGGTAAAGGGTAAATAATGAGATCAATCACCAAAACAATATATTTTTATGGTCGTACAACTTTATTGTAACATTTGTAACATAATAATATCATTTGTATTTGCTCATTTAAGCTTATTGAATAACGTGGATAAGTTTATACCAATACTTCTTAGTCGCACTATTCACTGAGGTTTTATTAGCTTCTTCCATAGCAAGTTTCATGACTTCCTCGTCCCATGATGCATTAGAAGTTTTTCTTTTATATTTGTTAACCATCTAGAATTATAAAAAAATAATAAAAATTAAAACTTCATCTCCACTAGCCAAACCACCTAGACGAGCATAGGTACCCGTTCTACTCCTACCTGTTATGCCCAAAATAAGGTTTTTTTCAACCGCCATAACTTCGGAACAAAACGCAAGACCAAAAACGAGTTTTCGGAATATAGAAGTAAATTCTTTGTAAATTCTCAACACAAACAAAGCTTAAGTAAACATATTCCAGACAATACTTGAAAATTCAGAGTTAAGTACCATACTTAAATTTTTTTTAGTAGTTGCAGAAAAAAAAGTTTTTCGTCTTACCTTGCCATCACTTGCGTCACAGCGGGGAGCCGACTGCCTGTGATTGGGCGACAATCATGCCATCGCAACGCACTCGTACATTCTCTCTAATAGTCGTAATACGCAAACTAACAAGCTAACCCGTTTTAGGCGGGATACCCGTTTTAGGCGGGATACCCGTTTTAGGCTTACCTCCTCTACCTTATGTCTTAGGCTATAATAAGTAAGGATCTACGTACTAGGTATGTACACGATGCATTTTGCAGTTTTAGCAACGAATCGACCATTTTTATTTCAGTTTTGGGGTCCCAGTGTCATACCTAACTTCATACTAAGAGTCGGTAACGGTTTTCAACTATGAACTATCACTTCGGTGGTCGGCCTTCTCCCACAAGGGAGAATTCTATACAGGGTGTAACATAAATACTGGTGATCCGTTTAAGGGCATTATTGGTATCGTATTGCGAGTATGAAAAAGTAGAACAAAAATTTTTTTGTCGCGAAAAAATTTTTTTTTGTATGGGACACGTCGTCCCAGCCAGCCAAACCTCCATACAAAACCAAAAAAAATTTTCGGGAAAAAAAAATATTTTCTTAGTTTTTCATAATAAGAATGCGATAGCAATTATGCCCATAAAAGGATCACCAGTATTTTTGTTACACCTTGTATGTGGTAAACTTACATTAGAATGACAAAACGCTCCAGTACACTGCAAACAAATAATTACTGTAACGGTATATCGCTTTCTAAATTGTACTTAGATTAAAGGATTACTTGTTAGTTCGTGAAATCTCATACTCATAAAAGTCATAAATCAAATAAACGAATAATATAATCACTATACATAATATAAAACAAAGTCGTTTCCTGCTGTGTCCCTATGTATGCTTAGATCTATAAAACTACGCAACGGATTTTTCTGCGGTTTTTTTTAATAGATACGAGGGTTGCACTGAAAATTTCGGGAAACGAAAAGATAATGCATTTAAATTAAAAAATTGTATTTAAATTACTTTCTAAAGTATTTTCCTTTATATTTAATGCATTTTTCCATTTTTTCTAATCAGTTTTTGTAGCAGTTTTTGAACTCTGAAGTACAGCAAAATGGCCATTTTGTAAGCGTCGACTGCTTCTTCCGGCGTCTCAAAACGCTGACCATGCAACTTATTCTTGATTTTCGGGCATGTAAAAAATTGTTGGGACTTAAGTCGGGACTGTATAGAGGATGGTCCAATAATTGGGCTTTTTAGCCGTCCAGATAGTATTTTGTTCTCTGAACTGTGGAAGGGCTGACATTATCGTGATTTAGGATGATGCGGCGATTAGAGTTACGTTTTCGGTATATAGAAAATCGGTAAACCAATCGGCATTGGCATTAACCGTTCTTCGATCTTCAAGAGGAATAGTCGCCACGTAACCTGATTTGGACACAAACCGTGCCACCATCTTTTTGACCATACTGCGTGAACGAACAAATTCTGTCGGCTTGGCTCATCTTCACAGCCCCATACTCAAGAATGGCTTTTCGATTAAGGCTCATATGTGCATATGTCCATGACTCGTCACCTGAAAATACTAAAAATGGCATTTGAGCTTCCTCCATTAAGTCTATTTTTAACCGACTTCAAAAAAGGAGGAGGTTCTCAATTCGATTGAATTTTTTAATTTTTTTTTTATCATTTTTTTGTATGTATGTTACTACATATCTCCGTGAATCGTGAACCGATTTTCAAAAAAATTTTTTGAATCGAACACGTATAACCCCTAGATGGTCCCATTGTCATCAAGTCGGGGTCTGATGATGGGATCCTGGAGAAATCGAGGGAACTCTTCAACTATTATAGGCACACCTATAGTGATTTCACTATTTTTTACAGCAACTCGGCCACTTCCTCTTGGAATAGCGGATCCTAAGTGAAGTCGGTTCTTTTTCTCATGTTGTAAAATAATTTGTATTTGAGTCATTCCAGTACCTAAAGTCTTCTGAATGTCCCGATATGTCACATGCCGATCTTTCTTTATCAGTTGACGCACACCATCAATGTTTTCATTAGTAATGGCCGATTTTGGTCGACCTCCACGCAAGTCATCCGTGGGAGAAACACGGTCACGACGATAAAATTCTGAATATTACCTACTAGTTCTCCTCATTGTTCTTTTGTAAATCTACTTTTAAAGTCGTAATTAACCATAAGCTCTAAAATTTTCAGCGGACAGTTGCATTTTCAACAGCGACTCAACGACTTTAAAAAATAATTGAAAAAAGAACATTCTTTTTTTTGTCTAAGTGGCCAGTGTTCTCGGATAATGAAACTATGGAGATATAATACATGTCACAAATTAGTACATTACTACAGAGGCCGGGAAGTAGGGGGTTGCCGGCTGAGTTATATAGACGGCCGAGCGTAGCGAGGCTGGATAGTTACGAGGCTGGCAACCCCTTTTCACGCCGAGGTATGTATAGTGCTTTTCTCAAACATGCAATGAAATAAATATGAAAATTATACAATTTTTTCCGATATACGTAAGGCAAAAGTCTACTCGTAAACTTGTATTAATAATGTATATGGTGACTGAATAAATTCAGAACGTTACAAACAAATAAAAAAAAATTAAAACAACAACAACAACAAAAACAACAACAACAAAAACTAAAACAAAGACTAAGACTAAGGCTAACGCTGACGCTGACGCTAACGCTAACGCTGACGCTGTTGTGACGCTGACGCTAAAGCAAAAACAAAAAAAAAGGTACTGATAATGATGATTATTGTTTTTTTAAATATGCATAAATAGTGGCAGAATGTCAAATGAACCAAAAAGTCTATATCGCTTATAACCTTAAATGGCTGAATGCCATGATCCTGTGCCACAAACATGTGGAATGGAAATTTAAAAAAAATTACTTCCCGGCCTAGGCCTTCAATTTTATATGAAAATCGTTAACTGTTCTCTGGAGTTGATCCGCCCTAAACGTGATAATTTGAAGCCTATTATGACGCACATAACGAAGACATTTCATTGCATGTTTGAGAAAAAGTTTTTAAGTATCAAATTCCCGAAATTTTCAGGGCAGCCCTCGTAGAGTGATATAAGAGGAAGGTTTATATGTATAATTGCAAAGCCGGGGCGGGTCGCTAGTCATTCATTACACAGTGTGTTTTTTTTAAGTGGGCCACTATGGGGAAATCCTAAAGTATAGGAGATACAGGGAAACTGTCTTAGGAAACATTAGGTAATTTTTTGAGAAAAAAAATTGGGTATAGTCAAATTTTGGTCAAGTGTGAGGTGTGAGTTGTCCCTAAAAATTAATAATTTTGACGAATTTTTTTTTTGATGCAGATGTACTCTGTTTCATGAGAGGATCATTTTATTGTATGGGAAGAAAAAAATCGGAACAGCAAAAGTGAGTCAAATTTAAGAAAATCGTTTTCATTATTACAACCTGTGTAAATTGCCACACTGGTAACACTGCAAGGTTTATAAAAAGTATTGCATAATCCAATATGATATTTGAATTTCGAACACTTTATTTGATTTAAAAAGGTTTAAATTATTAGGACCTCCGTTCTTACGCGAGCACCTAAACTCAATTAAAAAAAACAAAAATTCGTCAAAATTATTAATTTTTAGGGACAACTCACACTTGACCAAAATTTTGACTATACCAAATTTTTTTTCTCAAAAAATTACCTAATGTTTCCTAAGACAGTTTCCCTGTATCTCCTATACTTTAGGATTTCCCCATAGTGGCCCACTTAAAAAAAACACACTGTATAGGCATAGATAAATGAGTAGATAGATTGCTAACTCCATACATAGCAAAACTACTAATTAAATAATAAGTCGTATTGGAGGTATGGTTTAACTCATTTATACTAAGTTTTAAGCACACTTAAATCGTAATACGTATTAAGCTGTAATCTTTTGAATAATAACTTTTAGCAAAGCTCGCTTAAAACTTATTACATATACGCATTTAGCCATGTATGGAAAGAACACTCTAGGTACTTAATTCTCTTTGGTATAGGTAATTGTTTTTATACTTTCAGCTTCCGTTAAAAGTAATTTAAAGGATTTTCTGGCTGGTTCCTGAGATTGAGATCTCATAGTCATAAATGAAATATATGAGCAATATAACAATTAAATTACTATTTAAATGTCTGTAACAGTATACCTACCGCTTTCAGTAAATTAAAGGATTTTCTAGCTAGTTCGTGAGATATACACAATTAAATAAATGAAATATAAAGCATACCTCGACGGTACTTATTTCGCCGTCGACCTGAGAACACATGTAAAGAGTATTATTTTATTATACTGCAATAAACTAATTTGGCTGAGTTTCATTGGTCAATTTTCGTAAAAGTAGGTACTTTAAGTTTGTTACAAAACCCGGACACTAGAACTCTTGCTGCGCCATCTGGTTATAATTGGTTAATTAGAGTGCAACTTCCGGTTCGATCAAAAAAATTACAAAAGGATTATATTACTTTTAAATCAAAGAGAAATTATATATCTAATAGCCTGGCGATTAAAATCAAAATACTGTTTTAAGGAAATCCATGTGCCTATTTACCTACTGCTAATTAAAGCAAGTGTCTTCGAGCCATATAAGAGTGATAGGTAGCAAATTATTTGAATTTGAGATCTAACGCGATGCGATCGGTGCGGCTGCGCTGCAGGGAAAGACAAAACAAGCCAAAAAGTCGTCCAGGTTGAATGTTGCTGAATTTAATACCGCTTCAACTTGCCATGTTAAATCGCCAAGCTATGTCGCCTATACCGGGGTTGTTTACAGATTTAAAGTTAAAGAAACTAGTAAAGTTAAATTATTATAACCTACTTACTTACATTTAGATTTTCGTTCCAAAAACTCAATGGTCTTAATTATTATATTTAAAAAACTAGAAACTTATATTGTCGTCTTGTTATTAATTATTCTTAAGAGCTCATCCAGAAATCATATCTTGAGAAGGTAGGTAGGTACTTCTGATTTAATGCGACCCTCCCCCCAGGCTCGATTACGCGAGACATATTAGACGCGGTGGTAACAATTCATTTTCTGACGATATTCATAGAATAAGACCACAACGTATTGAACTCTGCTCTTTTTGGGCTTCTTGTGCCTTTTTGATTTCAGAAAAAAGGCCCTTGTACGCGCGCGTCGATTCCCAGATATGTGATGTCGCCGAATTGGATATCAATACTTAGGCACAGGTTGGCGGGCTAAGGCCTTGCTCGACATAATTTAAAATACTTAATGCGCATTTTCTTTCATGACTAACATTCCTCGCTCATACTAGGCAATATGGGGATGCCAACTGTACTAACCGTTGCTTCCGCGTTAAAGCCTTGGGCCTGGAATCGCAAAACGTACGTATTAAGTATTATTATTATTCTTGGGCTATTGATGTGCCGCATTGACCGGTGGCATAAGTGGCAGCCCCTTATAGTTCTTATAGAATCTGGAACAACACCCCTCTACAAAAAGTTGTAAACGGCCTTCCCCATTATAACGTCGTCTGTGGCATTTATTCGCGGTGTTAATGTTTTGTATCTGTGTCAAAGTCAAAGCAGTATATGTAAAAATAAATAAAAAAACCGTTAAATTAAACCATAGTATTTTATAAATAGTTCAGTCATTATATCCAAAAAACCGACCCTACCCGTGAATAATTAGTTCTTGGATTTTTTTCTTAGGTCCCTCGGGTAGTGGGGGGGGGGGGGGGGGCACTGGGAGTGTAAATTCAAAAAGTAGACTTAATCAGGCTCCTGCGTATATTTGAAAAACGGTTTTTCTTGAATAACTCAGCCATTTTTGATTTTACAGTAAAACCGTGAGGACAAAAATTATAGGAAATTTAATTCTCTACAAGTTTGGTCCTCATAATTTTTCGTCTAGGATCGATATTTTGGAAAATTAAATTAAAAAAAAGCGACAAATTCAAAATATTTTCATCATTTCGTTTATTTTCAACATTGATTGTTCAAAATTATTTGTGTTTCTTGATTAGCTTTGATGGACCAGGCTGATCCTCTGCAGGGCATCTTTTAAAGGCTGGCTTCGTTGGTATTTCTCCGTCAACCCGCTTATTCAGGTCTGGATCGATATCTAATTCATCATGGTCGTCATATATCACTTTTGGAACATTGTCACATGATTGGCCACTGCAGTTGGTACATACTGCCGAACAATTGAGTCCTGCTTTCTTGCAACCACAACTATTGCTGCAACGTCTTTTGCAGTTGCAAGAAATCATTTTTAGTAGGGCTTGAGGAGCTGGCGGTTCAATCATAATTTTGAGGAACGAGGCCGTTTGTACTCCGCATCCAGCCCCAATCGAGAGGATTCTTCTCATTTCTACTTTTCGTATATGATTGAAATTCCAGTGGATCCATTCTTTAAATTCTTCCAGTGTCAACATGTTTTGAAGATCCATGTGAGCACATTTTGCATAGAAAATGTGCCCTGTTGCATGGAAAAATAGCAACATCTTTTGGATAGTCGTAACATGCAAATTCCAGTTTCCCATACGTTCCGCTTCAATGAATTGTTTCAACAGTTTTACCATTCTGATATATTGAACCCAAAGTTTTGCCGTTCCTCCGTTAAGTTGAAATATCTAGCGCATTCGAGAGTTTCTTTCTGATAGTTCGAAATTGCTCATTTTCGAGTAGCGTCAAGATTGTGGAGTGGTCACAACTTGAGGTCACGATGTCGACTGTATTTTTATCTTCATCAGTCAGTTGTATCGTTTTAACTACCTACCTCCATCGCTAATGCCAACTGCGTTCAAGTGTGAGCCCTCAGAGCACGTGCGTAAGAATATCTGGACATCATCTTCTCAATACTGTTGGGGGCATAATTCATTGAAAATACTTCCTTTAGTCCAGACTCTTTCATTATCATTCCAATTGTTCCCTTAAAAGTCATTTGCTGGTGGAAACCCCCTAACCTTACGACAACATTATTGAACTGGTTGCAGTTTGAAAGAAAGAAAAAAGAAAGAAAATAATTTTATTTGCTTTCACACAACCAAATGAAAAAAAAAAAACAAAATCGATATAAATACTTATCTATATCTAAGTGTGTCAGCGAAAAGGCTCAAGCTCAGCATTGTGCCACAGCTTCATGACTGCAGCGCTGATTTTCAGCTTGCTCCTTGTCGGTGACAACCGACCACACATACGTACATTACGCACCAGCAATACACAGTAGGATGCATTTGAGGTAACAGTGAAAAATATGATAGATCTAGAAAAATAAGGACAATAGTTTCACAAAGTTTTTTTAAGTTGGTAGATAATATATATATTTAATAATACGCCACCAAAGCTACGCTAAAGGTAAGTTAAAGGTACAGTGAGCATCAAATATATTGTAATAGCCAAAGTGATCAAATAGTTCGTCACACTATATATTTTGTATGATGTACCGAACTATTTGGCTACTCTTGCTGTTACAATATATTTGATGCTGACTGTACGTTACTCAGGTGCACTGTGCCTTTTGCTCACATAAAAGCAGTTTTTTATAATTACGTCTAAAAAGCCCCCCAACGCTCTTAGAACAACGAATCGGGGGCGGAAGATTGTTCCAGCACTTGGTAGCCGCGTATCTGAAGCTACCACGGAAAGCAGCAGTGCTGTAATGTCTTAGCGACAAGCGGAACAGAGACCTTCTTTAACTATACTTAGATACGTGTTTGCACCACGTTAGCTTTTGATAGAGATAGCTGGGCTTTTCTGTTTTTACTACCCCGAACAAAAGAGCTACTGCTACTGCTAGAGCTTGCTACTATTTCTTTAGTCTTCTTGTACAGGGGTTAGTCAAAAGTGATAAAACACGTTTTTTGTCCATAAGCATCACACTTTACCTTCGCCATCCTAAGAGCTGTTGAATGAGCTGAGCTGGATGAATGTTCCTTGGCGATTTAAAATTAATTGTGAGATCTTATTTGAATAAATGATTTTATGATTTATGGAGGATGATTTATGAAAGGAAATAAAATACTTCATAGCCTCTCATTTAATACTAATAAGTAGACATATATATGTGCAATACACAGTTTGGATGCAATTTGCACTGTTATAAGAAATGAGTGAGAAGTTATTTTGATGAAGTCATTACTCGGGAGACTATCTCTTTTGAGGCGAAATACAGATGGTTTTGGGATCCCAATATTAAAACCAACAACATACTAAAAGTCGGTGCTGGTAACTATATGTTAACCGGGTTCAATCTTATCGCATATATAACTAATTGAACATAGATATCGAAAAAATACATCCAACTTTGAGCTCTATCTTAACCAAACTGGTTGCATTTTGTTACAATTATGTTTGTTTAAAATATTGTACTAGTTTTTGCCGTAATACTCATACTTAGTGGAAATACTTAAACGTCAAGGACAATATAACATCGAAAACAAGCTGTTTATCTTCGCTAACTCCAAAAAAATTTATATTTCATGGGCTTTCATTTGATACCCTACATGTGTATGTGTGATACACAGTTAGGGTGCAATTTGACCGTTTAAAATGAAGAATAATTTTGAGAACTCGAGAGACTATATACAGGATTAGGGATATATTTGGGAACCCAGTACTATAACTTACAACATACTAAAAGTCAGTGCTGGTAACTATATAATAATTGGATTTAATCTTACCTCTTAAACAATCCATTAATGTGGATATCGAAAAACTACGTGCCACTAATATAATGCCATAAAGTCCATGTAAATTTAATTAGGTTTATTATGTTGCAAATATAGTCTACTTTATAGTATTTTTTGGGTATTTTGTCGTAATATACGTCTTTTGCGGGGAAAACTGTTAGAAAAGGAAAATAAAAACGATTTTTTTTCTGTTTTTCAAGAATTTGAGATTGACCCGGTGTGATTTCGAGGTCGGAAATTCTTGTATAACATAAGTAATTTATCACTGTTACCATATTGTAAAATCAGCCATACCTGATTTGATGTCAGGTAGAATGTATATAGCATATAAATAGATCAACTAGCTGATCTAGTGGGGTTGAGACTAAAAGCCATATTACCACTCGAACAATTTTCTCACACTTCAGGAAAATTAACCACCGCGTGGTAAGTAATATGGCCTAATTTAGACAAGTTTTAGACCCTTGTCAAACAATGTACTATTATGCAGTAGTAGTCCACAGGAGCGAAGTTAAACGTAGGATGTGCATAGTTATATTAGTTATACACATTAAAAACGTGTTTGTTCAACTTATTATTGTTATTCCATGCCCTAGTAATCCTACTAGGGCATGGTAGCATCCGCTTATTGCCTAATAATACGATTATAATAGGACAAATCCAAAAATATCTCGGACAGTCCTGAAATTTGGTATGTACATTAATTAGAGGTCCCGTTTTCATGTCCAAACCATTTGATGTTCCAGGACCTCGAGGAATCGCCAGCACCTTGGAAAATGTCGTTTTCCCGAAGAATTTCGCCTTTAACTCTTAAACCTCGTATTCTTTGGAAATATGATCTAGGGCAACATTAAAGCTTATTAAATTCTGCACAATACATTCCTACATGTGTTTGCGAATATATTGCATTTTCTCAGAGAAAATCCTCGTACAAGTGATATGTTTCGTCAGTACCTTCCCATGGCATATTTCATTGATATGGAACTATGATGAATTTGACTTTAGTTTATAGAATTGTACTTGAGCTATACAAACATCAACATTTTACCCGACTGTGCCTTAAACAAAAATTAGGGTAATAGTTTAAAAATGTAAAATTAAGCACATCCTGTAGCCTAGGATACTAAGCGGATTTTCACAAGTGAGATATAATTCGATTCCGTTTAATTTGCTCAATTAGCCTATCTTTTCTTCATTACACAAAAAATAAAATGGCGGCCGTGAGAGACCCAAGATGAAATCTTGTTTTTTGTCTGGTGCCTAAACTGATCCAGAAGCCATCGGGGGGGAATCCGAGCCTGCGGACAGTACTGGCAAGGCTCTGGGGTACTAAAAAGCCATACTGGGCAAATGTATACTCCTCTTCCCGTCCCCCCAGGCCAGAATGGATCGTCTTCATGTGACGGAGAATGTGCCCACTCCTCGTGGAATAGCCGCAGAGCGCACACTGTTTCCAGAGCCGCCGCCTCCCACGAAGAGTGGGCCGCACCACCGCCGTCAGACCACGTGATAAAATGTCAGAAAACGTGACACCCGACCGCTTGAGCTGCACTGACCGCACTGGATCTGGGCTGTCGCAACTCTGCCCCTCGACCTCCGCTTCCCCGGGCCCCCAGTCGCTGCCACTGAATGCCTCCGGCACCTCGTCGTCCGGCCTGGGTAACGGCCCGGAGGACCGGGACGCCGAATTCGAAGATGAAGATGATGACCGAGGCGCCCGCCGCGGAGCACTGCCCCCTGCGGCCGGCGCCACCTCGTCGGATGAAGATGAAGATGATGACCGAGGCGCCCGCCGCGGAACACTGCCCTCTGCGACTGGCGCCACCTCGTCGGACGACGTTGACGATGATGACTGAGGCGCCCTCCGCGGAGAACTACCCCCTGCGGCCGGCGCCACCTTGTCAGATGACGATGAAGACTCAGGCGCCCGCCGCGGATACTGCGACTGGCGCCGCCTCGCCGGATGGCACTGGCGACGGCGCGGCTGACAGAGCGGAGGAATCCCCGCCGCCCTCTGCCTCACCCCCACTGGAACCCTCCGGAGAGGGCGCACGCCGCGCCTTGCCGGGCCGAAGAACGGGACTCAGCACCATGGTTGAAGCCGAATCTGAAGATGTTGACGACTGAGGCGCCCGCCGCGGAACGACGCCCCCTGCGACCGGCACTGCCTCGTCCGATGGTGCTGGTGACGGCGCGGTCGACGGAGCGGAGGAGCCCCTGTCGCCCCCAGAGGCACCCGCCTGCTGCACCTCGTCCGCCTGGGCAGCGGGAGCGGCCAACGCCCCCTCCTGATAAATAGCTAACGCCTCTTGCAGGCTCGCCACCGCATCCCCCTGCGCCCTCAACGAAGCATTTAACCGCTGTACTAATTCCCGCTGCGATTGAACAATCCCCTCGAGGGCCTTATACCCTGGCAGACACTTGTCACACACCATACTTGTATAATGCTGACCGCAGACTGAGAACAACCGCTTGTCACCACCCCCTTATATATGACCAAACACATTCTGCTCTAAATTCGAAACACGAATTCAAATCTAAAACACTTTTTCTACAAATAAGCGGCTTACCATTCCAATCTCAAACACAACAAAAACAGAAGCATCTTTTTACTTCATAAAAATAGTCTACTAATCCAATTTCAAACACAACCAAAACAAAAGCGCCCCTTCCTCTCAATAACTGCCTATCGCTCCAATCTCAAACCAATAACTAACGACTCCAGCTGCAACCAAACTCACTTCATGCACCAATTGAAAGCCCGACTAAACCATAATAAACGTACAAACTCTCAGATTTTCAAACAAGAAAACCTCCGCTCAAAGTTACTTTAAGTAAACCAACTCCCAAACTTTTACGTAAATATCATTGCAATTTCCACCTCTTCCCTATTAAGCCTTCTCAAAATATTTCACCGCAAACATGTTGATAATCATCCAAAAATAACTCCTGACGGACTTCCACACACCACAAGCACCAACGCACCACACTAATAAACAAACATAACTTTGAAACTTCAACCACCAACAACTAACAATTCCAAGCTACAACCAAACCCATCCTATATACTACCAATCGTAAGCCCGACTACCGCACAATAAATATACAAACTCTCAGATTTCTACACAAGAGTGCCTCCGCCCAAAGCAACTTTAAGCAAACTAGCTCCTAAACGATTACGTAAATATCATTGCAAATTCCACTTTTCCCCTACTAAGCTTTCTCAAAACATTTCACTGCAAAAATGTTGATAATCAACCAAAAATCATTCCTGACAGACTCCCACACACCACAAGCATCAACGCACCACACTAATAATCAAATATAATTTTGAAACTTCAACCACCAACAACTAACAATTCCAAGCCACAGCCAAACCCATTCCACATACCAATCGAAAGCCCGACTAACCTACAATAAATATACAAACTCTCAGATCTCTGAACAAGAGAGTCTCCGCCCAAAGCAACTTTAAGTAAACCAGCTCTCTAACGTTTACGTAAATACCATTGCAATTTCCATTAAGCTCTCTCAAAATAGTTCACTGCAAACGTGCTGACAAACAAACAAAAAACTGTTCAAAACCTAACCTAACTCAAAACCTAACCTAACCAAACTTTACTGATATATAGCATTTTGTCTGATAACAACCCATACCTACTGGACGATACCACAAGCTCATCACCATACTTAGTTATGTCTTAATTTTAACATTTTATATCAAAAATAGCAACACACCCTGTATTACCCTGTATATAATATATCACAATGTTAACGTATATAAATTAAGTTTTTAAGTTTAGCCTTAAGTTTGTAAAACCAATAATTAATAACTCGAATGACAGCTACAGGTCCCCAACCCCCTCACCCACGTGCGGCGAAAATATTGAGGACCTCTAACTACTTATTGTTAACATTAACATAACATTACTTTTAACTCCCAAGCCGGCAAAATCAAACCGCTCTAGCAATTAAATTTCATCTCCTCAATCACTCACTCTATCATCAATCATTCATTCCCTATAAATCACTCATCCTAACTCCTCGTTCTTCCATGCGTTGAACATAAAGCGTATACCGTTAGCGCTGCGTGTCCAATCACTAAACTTCATTCATTCAAAGGGGGTGGTTTTAGTCCGTAGGCGACTGGCGATGTCACTTCATCTCGGGATGAAATGCCATCGTCAATCGAGTCGGGCATGCCATCAGGACATAAACATCAAGTATGGCAAAATAATAGCTTATTCAATTACCCACAAAAAAGTGTATCACACCACATACACCTCATCACGAAAATAAAGCCTAAGAGTTAAAGAGGTTTAAGAGTTAAAGGCGAAATTATTCGGGAAGAACGACATTTTCCAAGGTGCTGGCGATTCCTCGAGGTCCTGGAACATCATATGGTTTGGACATGAAAACGAGACCTCTAATTAATGTACATACCAAATTTCAGGACTGTCCGAGAGATTTTTGGATTTGTCCTATTTTAATCGTATTATAAATATTTAGTGTAACAGGGGCCTATTACACTAGGCAATTAGGCATCCTACTACACTCCAGAGCAAAAATTTCGGGTCAGTAACATAAACTTTAATATCTTTAAGATTAATATGTTTAAAATTAATATCTTTTGAGATATTCAAGAAAATGCTAGTGACCTGAAACTTTTGCTCTCGAGTGTAGGTCATGCCATACCGGTAGTGCATGCCCTAGTTACTACCTAAGTATATAACAAAACGTAATTACGAGTAAAATAAGTTTGTAAAAAAAATACATTGAAGTCGAAGTTTAAATACGGCTTCTTTATACAATTTTAGCTTCCAGCTTCATCTTTTCTTCGATTTAAATATTATGATTCCATTTACTTACATGGTGTGGAATTTTATTTATTATAAAGATCAAAATTAATGCTACTTGCTAACAACTTACCGAAGCTGCAGCCTTTGTACCGTTGCACTTGGAAACACAAGAAGGTAAATATGAATTAATTTAACTTTCACCCTACTCACTTGACGCAACATCATGATTGTTGCCCTACCTCAAGCTCATAAGTATCTCGCATACGACTAGTGTTGTAAAGAACTCGAGTTCTGAGAGTCCTTTTTATTACGACTCGGACCTCAAATAACGGGACTGGACTGGACTGGACTCGATATATAGCCTTCCATTTATTTGCCCAGCAAATCTCGAGAACTTTTTTTTTCCAGATTTTGATTATTCATTGGTAAAAATACAAAGAAGGTTACAAGTCATTGTTAAAATGATTTACCACAGTTCGCATGTAAATAGTTTTTTAGGAGCCACCAAGGTACCGTCAACTGCTACAACTGTGCCTAGGCTTTAGGATTCTCAGTTTTGCCTGGCTTGAAAAACACGGTTTTCTTCACCACACGAAACAGCTATTTACATCTTATCCCTGAGATGGCCTCCTTAGTCGTTTTTGATCTACTGTCCACAAACGCAGCACGCATCTTGCAAAAAGCCTTTTCATACTTAAAATGCTATGCAAGATATGAGAAACTACTTCAGATGAAATGCTTAATTTTATGTTTCAAACACTTATGACGTCTAATTAGTTGACCAAATATATAATGACTAATATATAAAAATCCAGTATTTACGTACTTCAATAGTAAAACAAGGAAAATAACTTTTTTACAGAATTTGTAGGAGGAAAGGTAAGCCATTCAGCCATCCAAATATTTTTGTATTTATACTTACATAAGCCTTGCAATCATTTCCTAGACACTGTGAAATGTAACGAATTAGGTTACTTATCAAATTATGTGTCAAAATTTTTTCGTTAACAACGATTAATGAAATATAAAAACAGTTGATTTAACCTATGATTCATAGCAAAGACAGACTCCAAGAGTGAATCAATTCAAACAATTGTCTCTAAGTCGCGCACCAGCATGTACGAGATACGGAGGTGCCAATGACCTCTCATCACCCGCGTGAGAAAAAGACAAACTGTTAATTTCTAACAACGAGAGTGAGAAGGATGTAAAACATAACAAAGTCGTAGAGGTTATGAAATAAATTTGGATGTATTTTTTGTGCTAATTATGTTAGACTGAATATAATAACCATACCTCGAACAAATCATGCGGATGACGTAAAAATGACGTACCTAATTTTGCACACAGGTGATGTCTGTATTGCAACTAACCGTATGACATATTGCACGAAGTAACAGATTAACCGCGTATAATTTCAAGAAATCTATACAGAATTATCTGAATGATAGGATGATGTACTTAGTAAATAAAATAAATGTTGCGAGATTTGTTTACGTCAGTACGATAATTGATAATAAAAGTCAATATGTTACTTAAAAAAAAATTAATGACATTATGTACACAACTATTTCTCTAACAAGTCTATAATTGCGGTCACACACTTAAAATAAGCTTTAATAAATTTTTCTTCCTCACTTGCTTGACCGGGAAAAAAAAAATTGGCTAATAATTTCGCTGTATCAATGACAATCGCACTACTCGATTGCTCGGTTTGTGTATATATCTCTCACATGTTCTTCAGTTTGCGTTCCCACGGATATGGAAATGTCAGGTGTACTGTCGGTACTCCTCAGTTGACTCTGACCCTCCGGTAGCTTCACAAGATACTCTTGTGTACAGGGTAAATCTATTTCATCATCAGACGGGTATTCGTATTCACGTGAAAGTAAAATTGATTGGCTTTCCATATCTGCACATTTTCCTGCAATATAAATAAGTTCAATAAAAAAAATGGCATCTGTCCAATTCAGACAATTTTGCCAGTGTCACGGTATGGCCATTACGGTGACAGTGTACGTTTATATGTAAGATTATGCCCTTGGAGCACGACGTTGCTCGGTAAAGGCTTTAGACTTTTTGTAAACTGGTAGCTGAGTTTAACAAATAGCCACGAGGCGGCGGGAACCCCGGGACAACCGGTTGGTCCTTAAACAATGGCTAATCACGTTTTGAGAGTAATTCCTCGTTAACTGCACACTTTTTCGTCCGATCACTGTATATATAGCCACCATATTACACACTGAACCACGAATATGAACAAAAAACAGTAAATTGCTCTCAAGACAACATCGCCATATTGAAGCCAAACCGGAAGCTAAACCAGTTTGTTTAGAGTGTAAATAGGCAAATTATAATTTCCACGTAAATACTTATGTACTTATTTAAATAATCATACTTACTTTTGGATGTCATCGCAATGGAAGTAGGTAGGAAGAAGGCAGTTCTTCTTTCTTAAATTATTATTTTATAGTGTATATGTAGCGATATCGGCCCAAAACATAAAGTAATTTGTTTTCTTCTGTACGTCAAGTCTTGCTTCTATTTATTATCTTTATGCAAAGTTTATTTTCAGCCAGTATTAAAATATGAAAATTAAAATGAGAACTTCTTACGCTATTCGAAAATTGCAAAACATAATAGAAGTAATTTAGGTAAGGTTCGTTTGAAGTTCATGTAAATATCCTTATAAGTATTTGCTTTCAAAATTAATGATTAATATCTGCTCTAAATTTCTAGGAGTCATGCTTGAACGTCGACTTGTAAATATCCACTTCAAAATCGAAAAAGACCTTTCAACCTCCACCGATGTGATTGGGGCATATTTGAAAAAAGGCCATAAGTCCATCTTTCCTATCGTTCCGTCATTTGTATCAACGCAAATTTCTTTTTTGTCATTTAGGTCAGCAAGTTTTTGCATTATTTTCAGTTCCTTATTTTTCTCTAAGATTAATTTTAGCTTTTGATATATATGTTTCCCTTTCGCATGCAAACGGATTTTTGATAATTTTGCCGTGACGGTTTTAATGACTTGTAACGAGTCGCTTAATTTCAGCGTAGAGCTTTGTAAACGTTTACCCGCTTATTCATAAACGTGTTTCAAACCTCATTTAGTTAAAATGTATTTTGTCTGTTTCTAAAAAACACAACTGTCAATGTGACAGATAAGGACAAAAGATGATTTAGTTAAATGAGGTTTGCAATACGTTTATGAATAAGCGGGTTAGTCGATTCCACTAAAATGCTGCAGTGTTCATTTATAAAACACAGGTTGCTTTTTAGATGTGGTTTACTAATTGCTTTTTTTGCACGTCTTACCTTAGCGGCATTCTGATCATTCAAAGCATTCAACACATTTGTGATCTCGTCCAAGTATGTCGCATAGTATGTGCAAGCCTCAAGCCACGTGTTCCACCTAGTTATAATCGGCCGAGGAGGCTGCGGTATAGTAGGGTATAGCTCGTGTAAAACTCTTATTCTTGACGGTGCTTTTAAAAATGCCGATTTTACGCTTGCGATTAGATCATTGACGTCGTCATATAACCCTCGAACTGTTTCTGCGACTCGGTTAAGCCCATGAGCCAAACACGTAACGTGTATCATATTACTAAATAAGTTTTTTAGATTTTTACCGGCTTTCAACATAATATGGAGCCCCATCAGTTAAAAATAATACCACCCTTTCATAATAGTTCTCGTTGTCAAAAAGATTGTTCAATGAATTGACAACTAAATCTCTTATGGTGACGTTATTTGTACAGTCGAGAACTTTCGATGCAATGATATGTGGTGTGCTTGCATTATTCTCTCTAAGAGCACCAACGAGTACGTTAGCAACATTTTGTTGTAAACCGTCCTTTGTCTCGTCCACACAGACATAAATATAGGATTGTCCGACATCTTTTCGTATAGCAGTAAACGCATTCTGAAACATTTTTGGCAAATAGCGTAATCTTAGGTTTGCTTCCGTCGGTAAACTCACTGTTTTTGCATATTCACCATTAATGCATTGTTTAATGAAACCGCGGAAAATTTTATTTTGTAGTTGCACCCAGGGTATATTTGCGGCAATCATAAAATTTGTGAGGTCCATGTTAAATTCACTTTGCGTTTTTTTTTGTTCTATGTATTTGATGTGTTTGGTTGTCTCCAAATGCACTTTAATGTTGCTTATTTTCGGTGCTATGTTTTGATCACAGCACGAGCAATACACGTTTTTATCACGTATTTCCAAAAACGGAAAATTACAACAATATTCTTGTAAACGCGACATTCTTTTGCGTCTTTTGAAAAAATTGTAAAGAAAAATCGAAATAATTACGAAGTCACTTTATTGTTCAACTGATTGACAATGTCAGTCAAAGATGTTATGTACCTACTCTGCTCATGTCAAGTGGCGATATCGTTTTATTAAAGAGGTTGATAATTGATAAGTAGTAATTGTTTATGAAAATACTTTTTGAAATCATCCTATGAGTGGTTTGACGTCATCCGCATGATTTGTTCGAGGTATGATAATAGCCCATCAATAGTAGAAAAAAAACAGACATAATCACACCATAAGGGTTCCTTTTCTACCATTTTGGTACTGAACCCTATAGATAGACGGAGAGCTAGCCATGTTAGATATGACACAATAATGAGAGCAACGAAACCCTTCTAGTTAGTTTGCTATGTATGTACGTACTAAGCTTTTGTCTAGACAAAAGCTAGATCCGGACATCTGGTAGCTGTAAAGTAGTGGAGGTCAAAGAATGCAAATAACTTAAAGAAAAGAAATCGTATGGTTCTGGTTTTGATGGAAAATTATGTAATTAATTATATTATACCATAGACAGAACTTTCTGTAAGGGGCAGTAGTGCCAAAGGATGTATAATGCAATTTTCAGTTACTTACCTACTGTTTTTGTTTCCTTAATAATACACAATATTTTTTGTTCTAATGTTAAAATATAAGTTCTCTATAAATGACACAATTTCCGTAATTTTACCTATTTCGGTATTACTTTTTTCCAACTTAATAGCTTTGTTGGTCTGTCACTCTGATTAGCAATAATGATAGTTATGCAATCTAACTAAACTAAAAACCATAATTAGGTGGACTAAATTGACAGGAGGGTTCATACATCTGACAGTTGTTTGACAAGTTTTCTATGAAATCTCCTGTCAATTTAGTTCACCTAATTATGGTTTTTAGTGTAGATAGGTTTAATTACTCTCATTATTGTGTCATATCTGACATGGCTACCTCTTAGTTCACTAAAAATAGGATTTAAGCGCTGTATTTTTCTGGTAAGTGGTAACAAATATACCGTATTTCTTGCTACCTTTTATTTCAGCATATGGTTAGGTACGATTTAGGAAACAAATTGGCATATTTGTTTATAAAAATTCGAATTAAAAGCTTTTTTTACTACTATAATTGTTATATCACTAATCTAGCTAGAGTATTACGGTGTAATGATTGGCTCAACCAAATAATTGAAAATTATGACATATGTCAATGTAAGTCCGAACATTAAATACTCCGAAATACAAAGGAAGCATCCTTTCACCTCCCTAGCTGGAAAATGCCTTTTATATTCTTTAAAAACAGATATCTAAACTGCATTTATTCACAAGTTCATCACATATAAAGGTCACTCCAGACAGGACAATGCTCGCATTTTTTTGCAATTTTTTTCATTTTTCAGTTGTTTTTCTTGTACCTATGAAGTATTTTTCTCGCTTTAGTGAGGTGAAAAAAAATTGTTACACACGGTTGCAAAGTTATTTTTACGTCCCGTGTGTTGCAACACTCGCTACTCTTAGGGTTCTTTTTTTGAACTACTCTCTTCGCTCAGGATTCATTCCATAGAATCCATTCGCTAGTTCGTAGTTCAATCGTAGGATCCAATCGCTAGTTCGTGTTTCAATTCCACACTCGCGGGAGTCTCGGGTAAAATACTACTTTGTTCACTTGTATAACAAATAACTACTATTGACGATGCACCCGTATGTTAACAAAGTACAATAATAACAGCTGGAATTTTTAACATAAATCCACTTTTTAATTCATAAACATCTGTTACGAAAAGAGTATGGTTAATTGAATCGTTCCAAACTTTAAAACCGCTATAATTCAAAATGTTGTCAAAGTGACTAGACATGTTCTTTCCGTGTACCCTTCAGATTATTTCAGAGCTATATATATATTTAGGACACTGGTGTCTTTGAGAGATATATTTATTTTAAGCTCAGGAATGACCCTTGCAATTAAGCGAAATAAAAAACACACGGTTTATTGGTATAAAATATAATTTAACCATAATACATTACCTCGAGTCACATTACCAAAATCTCTGCCCTGCCGGCCCTGGATCTGATGCGACACTTACCATTGCTGAACAAGCACGATCATTCTGTGGAAAAGTTAAAATATTTATGACGTAACAAACACGAATAGTAGGGTTTTGTCTCAGTACAAATGCGAAAAAAATTGTGCGCATCGAGTAAAAGTTGTGATTTTTTGACCATAGATAGAGTGAGCAAAGATGAATATTTTTTAGTATTGGAGGTCTGTAAAATTTTTGGACCTTCACGTCAAAATCAGGGGTCCCAGGGGTTGTTTGGTATCGTTCCCGTGTAAAATAGACATGCAGAATTCAATTCTCATATTAAAAAAGTAAAAATCCGTATTAAAAAAAAGAACTGGGGAGAGGAAAAACACGAAAAAATATTTTATTTATTAGGACGTTATATAACTAATAAATATCATTTATTTTTCAATAAAAAAATATCATAAGGAAGCATATTTAATGCAGTTTCTAAATATATACAGTTTAAAAGCGTTTACCATACACAAACTACGCGAAAAAAAACCATTCACGTCGTGTGTTTTCACCACGAATGTTTTCTCATTTTCTCCATAGTAAGTATCGAAAATCAATGTGAAACGTGAGCATCCGTCGCATATTGACCTTCAAATGTATGTATTGCTTATTATTTGACAATCTTGCTCAGAGTAGGTATCTTCTACAAAATGCAGAAACTAAAAAAAAAGTAAAAACACTTGCTCGCAATTAATACTTAATTTAGTAAGGAAATAAGTGTTTTTAATTCTTTTTTTTTTCATTTCGTAGAAGGTATTCTGAGCAAAATTTATTAATAATACACAATACATACATTTTAAGGTCAATACGCTACGGATGTTCACGTTTCACATTGATTTTCGATACTTACTATGGAGAAAACGTATACACCATGACGCGAATGATTTTTTTTTCGCGTAATTTTTGTATGGTAAATGCTTTAAAATTTTATATATTTACAAACTGCATTAAATATGCTTCCTTATGATATTTTTTTATTGAAATTTAAATTATATTTATTAGTTATATAACGTTCTAAAAAATAAAATTTTTTTTGAGTGATTTTCCTCTCCGCAAAACTTTTTTTTTAATACGGAAATGACACCACACAACCCATAGCAGCTTTAACCAGAAAGTAATAACTTATTGCACGGGGCCCCTGATTTTGACGTAAAGGTCCAAAAAATTTTCGGACCTCCAATACTAAAAAATATTTATCATGGGCCATTCTATCCGTGGTCAAAAAATCACAACTTTTTCTCGATGCGCACAATTTTTACAAATTCGAGCTCAGCTAGAACAATGGGAATTAGAGTAAAATATTCAATCAAAACTTAGACTCACGATTGGAGTTGTATCAGAAGCCTGTGCAGTGACAACCTGTAAAAACAAGTATACGAATATGTACCTATTACCTATAAAATATCTACTCATATACAGAGTGAAAATTTCTTTGGGCCTTTTGGAGGGCAACTGCCCGAATTTTGAAAAATAGTTTACATAAAAAACTACTTCTTTTGTCACTTTGCTAAAAACCATTATGATGACTATTGATGCCAATCGATCCCATTTTCAACAAGGATAAAAAAATATTATATCAACCAAGTTTAGGGCACAACAGAAGCGTTTAACAAAAAAAAAGATATTTATTTATAGCCAAGTCAAATCTTGAACTTGAATTGCATCCTAGATGATTCCACTTTCACCAATTACAATTAAAATAAAATAAATAAAATAAAATAAATATTTGGGGACAATCTTACACAAATCAACCTAACCCCAAACTAAGCAAAGCTTGTTCTATGGGTGCTAGGCGACGATATACATACTTAGATATGTAAATACATACTTATATACATAGAAAACATCCATAACTCAGGAACAAATATTTGAGATTAGCACACAAATAAATGCCCTATATTACTTACGTTGTGTACATTTATTTTAGGATATTGCATATTCTTGTAACTGGAACTTTAGGATTTTCTACACAGAACTTGGCACCTATAGAGATATCAATTCTTTTGTATGCGAAAACATTGACTCTTATTTCACTTTCATTTCACTTGTATGGGATTTAATTATCTGTAGTACAATAAAATAAATCAGGCGACTGTTCATTCCACAGTTATGCTGTGTGAGGCAGTACGTATTGGTTGGGTTTGATTTTCGTTGGTAGGGTTGAACATTATGCAAAAATACGCATGTACTTACACGTATAGCGCGTTGGCACTAAGGCGGTTTTCACACTGCCACTACTGCGGTTTCCGCATGCGGCGCCGGTGTGCGAGCGAGATAGTGATCTGGATGTGTATAGCGATGTCACGTTTGCACACCGGCGCCGCATGCGGTAGCGGCGTCAGTGAGATAATTGCGTAAATCGAGAGTTAGGTAATAAACCGCGGAATAGCAGCAGTTAAGCGGAATAAGTATGCAGTTTAAATAAACAAAATAATTTTTGAGATTAATATCTTAAATCGAACAGGCAAATTCGTAGATGTTATTTACCAATGCCAGGATTCCAACGGATATTATATAACTAAGACACCAGTTCACTAATTTGCTCATTTTTAATCCTTTTTTTGTAAAAAAAAAATCTAGCGTTTTCGTCAGATGTCACTGCATGCTAACAGTTTTTCTAGAAGTAGTTAATTATTTTCTTGCGCTCAAGGTAGTTATTGCGTGATTTAACTGATTTGTCACGAGTAAAAATTGCTCATCAAAATAATCTTCAGTTCCATATTTTCTTTGATTAGATGCATAGCTGGGCCGTATTCTAACTTTAAAACATGTTAAGACCTGGGGGCCAATTTTTGACTTTCGAGCGCTCGAATTCGAAAAGTTTAAGCTCGAAAATAATCGCACACAAAAGCTTACAGCCATTTTTTTTGCATGTAATTAAAAGTTTAAATACTCATGATTTTAAATTTCTATCGCTGTTATTTTTAAAACATAATTTCATCGTTTTATTCTGAGTTGAAAATGTCACTTTCGAGTACTCGAATCTCAAAAATCACCCCCCAGGCCCGAACTAAGAGGGCCAGGGCCCCTAGGCCCATGGCATTTCGGGGCCCCCTCCCTCATCTCGAATACATTCCGTTTTGGTTTAGCAAATATAATTTAGAAAAAAAAACCCGTTTTATAGACTTTAATTATTTTAATGAATATCAACATATAAAAGTGATAAATGAGCGAGAGGCTCATTTATCACTTTTATCACTTGGAGGACCACATGAGAATGTGCAGACACTCATTCTCTAAATTTCCATCTAAATCCTTAGGATATAAAGCTAGGAGGTTTCTGGCGCTTTCACTATATATCTTTAATATCCAAGTGGTTTAGTTTTGTCAAGAAGTCAAACTTTTTACTGAGTTGTTTATAGGCAGACTCGCGTCTCTGCAATTCTGCCATTAGTCTATCTAAAATCACATTGTAACCTCAGAACCTGTCCCTGCCAGAGAGTTCGGTCTCGTTACCTGTTACTTCATCAAAATGGACTTTACGTGTCCGTTTTCTTGGTGTATCATATCCATAGGTATTTTCACCTGATTTGTCTACAGCTTTTGACTCTTAAAGGTAAAAGGTACTGGGTTTTCTTAAATTTTCCAAATATGTTAGCAAAGATTGATATAGTTCAGTGATAGTACCCAGGTCTATGTTCACATATTGAAGAGACTTGTTACTTTATTGAACCTTTCCAAGATGTCATTCCAGAGAAGAGCCAAAAAGCAAGTTTCCATCGAGTCTAATGAATTCAGAAGACCCGAAGCTTCAGAGCGGATAGTTGCTTTTTCATTTGAATCATTGGCAAGTATCTGAAGAGCTGCCATGATCTCATCCCAGGAAGAAGAAAGGCTTTGATAGTCGTTAGCTCAAGCAGACCATCTTGTTTGACTAAGACATGAACGAAATCTATCAGAGGGCTCACTTCTTTAAGTCTCGCTTGGAGGCCAGAATACACATCCGACATATTGCTTGCGTTGTCGTATGGCTGTCCCCGACAATCAAAAATATCCAAGTCGTGTGTTTTTAATAATGTACATATCTAGGACGACTTTAGCTAGATCTTCCTTTATGACCACAAAGTGGAATGAATTTCAAAAATCGTTCGACAGGATATCCGGTTTCAGAGACATATCTCACAATAAAAGAAAGTTCACCAACGTGAGAATAGCTAGGGCTACACGCACAGATGTGCTCGCCGGATTTGTCCGACGGATATGCCCGGCGGACAGATCCGTTCGTGTATGGCGCTATTCAGATGTGTCCGCAGACAAATCAGTGTCCAATTCGCGCCATACACGCACGGATTTGTCCGCCGAGCACATCCGGCAGGCCCACCTGTGCGCGTAGCGTATCCCTCTCTAATGTCCGGTGTAGAATCCACAGAGATGGAAAAATATTTGGCTTGTTTTATCTCAGTCACGATTGTATTTATGACCTTTTCTGCCATAATATTTATCATTTCGTCGCATATTGTTGACGAAAGATATGATGTTGTGCCAATGCCTTTGTTACCGTGGCGTTCTATATGCCATATTGAAGTCGCCATCGGTAACTTCTCCATCATACTTTTCTGTAAACCGCATCAAAATCGGTTCAGCTAAGCGCGAGATAATCGCGAACAAACATACATACAAACATACGGGTCAAACTGAGAACCTCCTTTTTTGAAGTCGGTTAAAAAGTTATTTTAGGTAAACAAGTTTTTTAATGCATTTTTGAGGCAAGCTTTTATTGCTAACTGTAATTTTCTTTGTACAGTCGACGTCAAAGATATGTTTACACTTTTGCACCTTACTCCTTTGTAATAAGGTGCAAAAGTACCTAATTGCTTACCAAGATGAATGCAACGAGCCCAAACACGACTGGATAATATTGAGTAGTTCCTGTGGCCACCTTCCAGCTCCATCATTAGATCACCTCCATCCATGTCTAAGATTTGAAAAGTATATTTCTGAAACCATGCGTAACTGCTTCTATCACCTGAAAGTGTTATATAAAATCCGCGAGTGTCTATCTGTTGACATGCGTCTCAAGTCGTCTGATACCCTTGTTACTTTCAAAACTAAATTATGCTGATGTGGTTTTTTGAGGACGTTTAGTATCCCGAACTAGGAAAGCACTTCAGCGAATACAAAACGCATGTGCACGGTTTTGTTTCCCTGTTCCACGACGAGCTCATATTAGTCCATTTTTGAATAACTATGATTTAATGAACATGAGTTCGCGAAGACATCTACATTTTGCGACATTACTGTTTGGAGTGTTAAAAAATGAAGACCCTCTTACCTGTATGAAAAACTTAACATCTCTCGGTGCGCAATAAGGCACGCGTCACGGCACACGGCTGCTTGCCGTGGCAGCTTCCGCTTTGTTGCCACCAAGTGCTGGAATGATCTGCCCCCACCAGTACGTAATTGGAAAAATTTTGTCCACTTTTAAAATTCGCATCCTAAAGTTTAATTTGTCTAAACAAAAATGCAGTACGTAGGCAATCTTGCACGCATAAACACACACACACACACACACACACACACACACACACACACACACACACAGACGCGCACCGTTTATAAATCTTGGTACACTTTAAATTAATTGCTTACTTATGTATCTATATAATAGTTAGTCTTAATTATATCTGTCACCTACCTACTGGTTTGGTAATAGTTGTATAGAGCTGAGTGAGGACCATTTAGCGCAGCAGCTTAGTTTGTAATTACCTTTAGTTAGTTTTAAGTTTTTCTGGCCATGTTTTGTGCTAATAAATGTATTTTCTTTCTTTCTTTCCATGTCACCATAATATTGTATTGTCATGCTATTATGCGTGCAAAATTTCAGCTCAATCGGGAACCGGGAAGTGGGTCAACTTGACTTGCAAGATTTTTGATTAGATACAAAGGGACAGGTGAAACTAATTAAAGCTTGTAATAAAAGTAAATAAAATATCATTCTCCTTTCCATATCTCGGATACTAATGATGATCCTACAATAACCAAAAGTGAGTGATCGTAATGCTTGTCAAAACAAAGAAGTTAGGAATTAATAAAAACTAAACATTTTTTCATTCTATATTTATCTTCATAATTCATAATATACACAAAAGGCAACTATCGATACTCTTACAGAGCGAAACGGACTAAGTTGTATTATATTGTATATAAAAACAGATTACAATTATATGATATTGTCAGGTATAATAAGCTCTACAACTAAAGATAAAGAAACTCGTTTACCCATTACTGATACCAGTGATACCTCGTGTCGTGAACAGTATTTCTAATAATTATAATGTACCCAATCTATCAATAATATAGACGTTACAAACAAGTAGAGCACGATTTAAATATGGACTAAGAGCTGGACACGTCAAATATTTATGAATATGACACAATAATAAGAGCGACAAAACCAGACTGGTTAGATTGCTGAACAATCCTTATTGCTAAGATCCGGGCAACAGGCAGCTTTTAATGGGTTGGGTCAGAGTTAGAGACTAGCAAAATCTTTGAATCGGAAAATAGTACTACCAAAATAGGTAAAAACTATCTCAGTTAGGACAGGGCCTATATTTCCACCAAACACATTGTATATTATTGAGGAAACAAAAACAGTACACGACAAACTATGAATTACATTTTACGCCGTTTGTGGCACTATTTACTTTCCCCCAACAGAAACTTTTGGCAATGATATAATCTAATTAAATATATAATTTCTTATAATATTGCATTAAAACCAGAACTCTCGGATTTGTTTTCTTGAAGTGGTTTGCTTTCTTTGACCTCCACTACTTTACACCTGCCAGTTGTCCAGATCTATAAATAAGCATAGTATAGCTAGCTGACTGACTAGAGAGGTTTCGTTGCTCTCATTATTGTGTCATATCTGAGGTGGCTAGCTCTCCATCTAATATACCTACTTTACGAAAGGGCGATTTAGTCGTTGAACGCCGGAGCGAGCCTTTCTAGATATAGACTATTTAGCCAAGCGGACCGGCCATGTCTGTCATTTTCTGTACAAAAAAAGTCTGCCGATTTTTGCGGGGGAGGGAAACGTCAAATGTATACGTAACGTCAAAATAGTCACGTCAGATAAATATCAGTCCATATTATGAGTATTACCACTGGTCATATATTAACGGCAGAGGGGAAACGTCTGTCAATGGCCGCTCCGGTTGGTTAAATGCTCTAAGTTTCTAGAGGATGCCTTTTAGGAATGATATGATTTCAACTTGGACTCACTTGACAATTTCCATAAGCGACCGGGCATATCTCTTTCTGGCCAGTCCTAGAGGCACTTATTTAGGTTTATCCGAGTAACAGGTTAAAATTAGTAATTTTCCTTTGGTCAGTAAGTTCTACAAAAAAAGGTAATGCTTTCAGTACCTATATATTTATCCTATTGGTTATATTTACACGTAACAGTAATAAATAATAATTCTTTTTTGCATTAATGACTCTCTATTTACATAAACATGTTTTATTAAGATCGAGAAAGCTCTGCTATGTACATTACTATACTATGCTGTTTAATTATCCCGCTTATAGTAGTATCTAATTGATCCCGCTTAAATTACACAGCTTCTTTTGCAGTTAACTACACCACTCCTAGTTATAAATTAATTATTAATTCTTATTTAAAGATTATCTCATAATAATCCATTTATTCAATTTCTGAGTTCTAATCTGCTACATAAATATAAGTAGAGACGCTACTAGATGTAAAAAGGCTCCGTATTATAATGGTTTAAGTAACACTTCAAGTAAGGAATGATAATATATCCCTCATTGCACTACGTCCATTTATTTCTTACAACGGAGCTTAGTCGTCGTCCCCACATGAGGTGGTATCATACAATAGTTCCTTGCAAGTGTTGAGTGTCCGGCGACGGCGTCGGGCCGCTCGGGCCCATCGACGTGGAGGGGAGGGCCGCGGCGGCCTCCTGGTACCCGCCGAGTGACATGCTCGTTCCTGGAAACCTTTCGGCTGCCGTTTCTTCCGGCGGTGTAACCTCTAGTCCAATGCTACCGTTTAAAGCGATTTTGATCGCATTAGCGTTCTGCTGTTGCTGTTGTTGCTGATGTTGCAATAAGGAATTAAAATGTGATATGCCTATTTCTTCGAGACTACTCTTTCTTCGTCGAGAGCCGACGCCGCTGAGACTTTGTCTTAGAGAATTAGATCTCCGCAACAGTATGTCGTCTACTACTCTAAGTGAATTAGACCGTCCCCTAAAGTCCGTTATGATAGTTGGGCTATCAGGTAAAGACAACGAATTGGCTTTAGTAGTGCAGAGTGGAGGCGCTCTGGGCTGAGTGAACGTGGCGATGCCGGACCCCCTCCTGCTGGCCACACCCTGCGCTTGGATTAAAGCTTGAGAACAGAAACTGATATTTGATTTTCGTCGGCTGTTATGTCGCTCAAACGTTTTTTGTGCCGAGAAAGGGGACGGGCGCACCAAATATCTGCAACAGACAGAGAAGTTCCCCTTATAAAACTTGACATAGCTAGTTTTAAGTTCAAATACGTAGCTTTTTAAATTGAATTTAAAAATTGGCTCGTGTCGTAGGTAATTTATCCAGTAAACCAGGCACGTCTTATTTGCCAGCAGGAACGGACTTATTTATAGCTCATCGCCTTATCGATTATTGGTATACTTACATGATATCTCCTTCTTGTATATTAAGGTCGCAACTTGGGTTGATGATAACGTAGGACAAGCTGTTCCGCTTCTCGCTTACATCGTCGTAGTCGATACCAGTAAGGTTCAATGATTCCATGCGCGAGCGCACTAGGTTTGCAATTTCTGCTCTCTCTATCTGTTGTGCATGATTATCTCTTGCTTCGTCAGCGAGACTTGTTGAATACTGTGGATTATGTGAGTACTTGAAAAAAAATGTCGGCCAGTTTGTACAAATATGAATTACATAATAAAAAATATTTGATGTTGAAAACGTTATTTTTATTTACATTCTATTAAATGTATCTATTTACATATGTTATTTATCTATAGGGCCAATTGCAGAATTTTTTTACCTTTGTCCCATCCTTTCTTAATTTTCTCAGTTTCGGTACGAAAATTAGCCATACATTTGTATGGCTAATTATCGTAACGATACTGAGAAAATGAAGAAAATTAAATTTTTAATTTTCTTCATTTTCTCAGTTCGTTGGATGGATGGGACAAAGGTACAAAAATTATGCGATTGACCCTATAACCTGGTTGCTAACTTTACTGCAGGTGTCATGCACGAAATGCTAATCATTAGATATGCGTGGCACATGAATGAACAACGCTATATCGTAAAATGTATAATATACATAATGAGTACCTATAACGTATCTCGAATGGCTTTCGTGCGTAGACGCAAAAGGTTGTCTAAAGCAGTTCTAAAACTACATCTAAATCTAGAAGTTAAGTTACTTAGTGCTATGTGTTTGTGTTTAATGTGTTTATCCCCTAAAAGATGTCCTATTCAAGAACTAACTTTGCACTAACTTCTCGCGATAGTTAGGTACTTGGGCGTGACTTGCGAGTTGCGATGAGTTGCTTCAATAGGAATCCCGCTAGGAGGAGTCCTTTATAATAGTTTATATAACTGCTACATGATGATTTTCATCGAGTGTTTTAATGACTACTTAATTGTGAACAGTTACATAAATTGCTTTATTTACACACATTATAAATCCTCAATAACGTGTTCGGGAACCTTTACCGCTATGGCACCGCCATGGCCAACTGGTTTGTGTCGGCGTTCGATGAGGAGGATAACATTGCTCGGGGAGTAGGATGACTAACTACATTTTCATAAGTTACCGATATCGATGTAGTTATGTGTTCTCATTCAGACATAGAAGTTTTAGTGGCAGGAATGAAAATGTCATAGGGATTTCCCAACGATATCATTTTATCGATAAAGGCTTATTTTCTGCATGTAATTTCAATTTGAAAATTGTATACATTGTTATAGGTACAATATACAGCATAAATTTCATATGAATCGCTTAAGAAAACGCTTAACATCCCTTAAGTTTTAGTTGTAAAAATTATTTCTTGTTTAAATAATAATATGTGTGAAAATGTAACATATTACTTTTAAATGACGTCGTTAGGTAGTTATCAACATACCTACAGGTTAATTTTTATTTTACCTTGTGAACTGGAAATGTCACTTTGAACCTGTTATCGATAAATTTGGAGAAAGTCCCTAGTTAATTGACATTTTTGCCACAAAAACTTCTATGTCTGGTTCTCAGTTCTCATACATTATTATGACACTGGCACAGGTGATATATGCATTGCTGTTAGGTAACTGGTTGCAATAAAATAATGGTGGTTATTATTTGCGGTTTCAGGGGGTGATTTTTGAGATTCGAGTACATGAAAGTGACATTTACAACTCAGAATAAAACGATGAAATTATGTTTTAATAACAGCGATAGGAATTTAAAATTGAGTATTTAAACTATTAATTTCATGGGAAAAACTGGCGGTAAGTTATTGTGTGCGATTATTTTCGAGCTTAAACTTTTTGAATTCGGGCGCTCGAAAGTCAAAAATTGGCCCCCTGAACGCCGAATAGAAGATTTATTATATGGGTGTACATAAAAACATTTATTATAACTACTTAATATACGTATGATATAACCTAGTATATTATACGTATAACTTTGGGTTCAGCGTTACTGGTTTAACACAAACGGATACAAAGTCTTAATGGAAATTGTGTAGGTACGTAATATGCATCCCATGCTTGCATTAACTTTATTAAATATCGGTGGCTCATATTAATATATTAAATATTAGTCTGCCATTGATTCGTGTCATGACTGTCATTTCATTAGTGGTACCTAAGGTTCATGCGTTCCCGGGTGTTGAATCGGGATAAGTTTATATAATAATGCCGCAGCCTTCACTCGAATATTCGTTAAACGACTCGTTAATACTCACGAATAGCCCAAATATTCCATGAACAATATTTTTATGATTGACGTCTTACACACTAAACCATTCGGACTTGATTAAATTTGACAGGGTGTACTACATAAAAGTGGAGGTCCGTGTAAAGGGGCTCCGACGATGGCTTACCGCCGGCGTGCGTTCTCCGTAGCAGCCGCCGAGACAGCCGGTGGCCTCCCGCCGCCCGCACGCCGGGAAGCCTCCTTCTCCCTCGTCCTGCTGCAACTATCGTGTCACACTTGTTTTCCTACCACTTGCCTCGTCAGTTAGCACAAACAATACTAACTACTGTGTTACACTTAAGGGATGGGCGAGTGTTCCGCAATGGCCAATAACGAAATAGTTTCTACGTTTACGGCACCCAAAATATTGATATATATTTAGATTAAATTTAAAATGTATAAATTAAATTGTAAGTTACTAAATATCTTGCAGACCACTTCTACTCATATAAAATGTGTTAGTTGTCGCTGAACTCTAAGTCAAGTGGAGACATTTTAGGCATGTGTAAGCAAATGTAAGTCTTTCTTGTACGACTAGCTGCTATGATAATATTTTTCTCTATCTTGATCGTAAGGTACCGGACAAAAAGTTTCTTGTGTTAATGTATATATTTAGGTACCTACCTACGGATCTTAGATACGGACGGTAGAGGTAGAGCAGAATATGCACTATACCTTACCGTCTATACGTATGTACTCTATAAAAATGTGGCGTTCATACTTATTCGTATCCTACAAACGCAAGAGTTATGGCATGCGTGGACGGTCTTGAATTTACGATGGTCTTCTCCAAATTCAACTACGGCCCGCCACGCCCCACTGTACACTGTACATGGGGTGTGTAATGATCGGGATAACAACAACTGATATATTTTTACTGTATATAAGAACATTTGACATAATTTTAAAGCTTACATGTCAATATCCACTCATTGGATATAATCAACAATTTCTTTAACACTTATCTTCTGACATAATTACATTCCGTATAACATAGGGTAGATATAACACACATTCAGTTTAATAATTACCCAGTGTAATGTACGTATAACATAACATCTACGGGTATAATGTATTAATTTATTAGAACTTAACACATTCACTGCCCCCAACGCACATGTGCGTTCACCGTCATACAAGTTTGGTCCTAGGCCACGCCCCCTGACAGTGAATGCGTTAATTTATATTTATAATAATTGTACATGTCGCAGGCCGATCGTAAAATTGCGGCACTTCATGACATGTCTCGGTCTGGCCACGAATATAATGGAATTCCTAAGCATATCAAAGACATAAATATTGTGTAGTAAGTACACTAAGTCCGTTATGGTGCTCTCCAGCCGCTGCCGCGGCACACTCTACTCGCTTCGCTCGCTCGGCTTCGCGCACTGTTAGCTCGCAGTTCACCTAACACACTCCTCCTCGCTTCGCTTGTCGTCGCAGCTATCTTATCTTTACTCCGCCAAATGATAGTCTTCCGACACTTTTCGGTTATTTAGCTTATTTTACAAATCGAACTCTAGATTATGATATGATTATACCTACAGGAAATAATACCCATTGAATTTTATATCGGAGGATGGCATTATGAAAAAGTACATTCTTAGTGTTAGGTTGAAAGTTGATATATCGAATGTCTATTATACCGGATGTCGGTTATACCCAATAATAATAATAAGTAAGTTGTTATACCCTCTGAACGTTATATCGACCAATATATGATATTATTATACTCATCAAAACTTGTTATATCGAGTGAACGGCAGTGACATATTTGTGCTTAAATATGGTCGGCAAAACTACGTTAAATTCTTCGAGTTCTTTCAGATCATGGTGTATTTCATAAAATTTAAGTTAACGCAAAAGTACCATGGTTAGTTCAGTGCTATTTAATGTAAGGCCTGTCATAGAACTAAGTAACTACTTTTCATATCTAAAAATACATTACAGTACTTAATAAAAAAAGGGAAATGAACTCAAACGCAAGTTTTGTGAAAAACTGTGGTCTATTGCCGCTGGTTACCGTGGTGTATGGCTATTTTATAAAACACGTGGATTTTCCCAGTAGGTAGGTATATTTATTTTATTAGCTACCTAAATACTTAGTTTCCCAGTTTTGCTAATATACTATAGCAAAACTGGGAAATTTTGAAGTACCTACTATAGTGATTTTTCGGGGTATTTAGTAATGCAATAATTTTAATTGCCTACTACTTCAGTTTCATCAAGACATTGTCATTGACATCGAACCTCTTCAAGATGGCTAACTAATACAAAATTGATTGATTAATTTGTGTATTAGGTAGGTATTTGTGACATATTTGACGAAGTATGTACCTACTATTTTTGCAATAGTGGGTACATGTTGCGCGCGTCGGTTCGTTCTTGGCTAATTGAATATAACCACTCAGTCAATAGACGAGTCTAATGCCGAATAATTGACAAATATTAATATTGTTGTAGACCGCAGGACTTGCAAATTAACTACACACTAACCCCGTTCCCCTCCCTTCTTCGTAGTTAATTAACACAAAGACATTGTGCGGTAGGTGCTGGTCCTTTTTTTACTTATAATTTCCACGCCTTGAAAAAACTGAAGGAGCAATGCAATTAAATAAAACAATGGCTGCAGTAGAAATTAGAATGACTGTACTTATACATTTAGTTTTATAGATTGAATTCCTTCCCTTTTGAATTGGGAAATAGATTCATGAGTTCTACCAACAGAACTTATGGGAATAGACCATGCTGGTTACACAAAAATTTACAAAACTTGAGAATAAGAAACATAAGTACCTACTTAATTTCAAGTTACTATACAGTTTAGTGATTTAACTACCCCATATTTTGGGTACAGTAATTGATTCGCATGCGGTAAGCAGAAGCAAGAAATACTAACATGTAAGTAAGTGTTCCTGATAAGCGTCCAGGAGCCGGTGTTAGGTGAGAACAAGAACTACCCGGGTTCAAAAGTGATTTTTCAGATTTCATGCATCAGTCATTGCAGTTTGGCTTAGACTACGCTCTAGCCTATTGTTACCAGAGTCCCTTATTACTACATATTATTTTGGTAAATAGGTATTCAATTGCAACACTTGTATGTGTAAAACTTGGTGCTTGGACCACTATGTCTCCAAAAATATTCTTTTTCTATTTCCACTAATACAAACATGCAACAACAATTAATTATAATACTGAGGCGGGATTGCGATCATCGAGTTAAATTCCAATTAAGTTTTTATGGTTCCTCAGTCAAAAGATAAATCAGCGCAATGAGTTTTAAATGTTGATCACAGTAGTATTGGTTCTGGATGATTTTATTAAAGTATTCCGCGTCCGCACAAAGCAGTAAGATTTGTCAATAAGGAATAGCTGTTTGCGATAAATAAAAAAATTAAGCACGTGTAGTTTATAAGAAAACCAAGTTTCGCGTGAGGAATATAAAGTTATTATGTAAAATACTAACTAATTACAGACACGCCACAAGTGAACGGCTGGAGATATGTGTCAACAAGTTACAATCATGGACAAAAGTGTGACGTTGCCCCGAGAATCAAGATCAAAAGGAGTAAAACACCCGAAAATACAGTCCAAAGACTCGGACTAGTGGAGTGCATTCATATGGTAATGGCAAAGGTATAAACTGAATAGAAACAAGTGTTTGGTTCATTAAAATAGCGTTCAAAAGTATTTGGAAGAAGAGGACTGTATTTAAGGAAAGTAAGTCTGTGTGTAGAGGTAACCGACTCACCGATGGACGCGATGGTCGCATTCTCGCCAGCCGTGACCAAAACCAGTTTGACGGCGTCCGTGGCGTCATACTCACGTGGTGAGAGGGATCGGCTAAGCTCGTGTCCTGAGTGCGATAGATCCCGATTGGGATTTCACACGATGTCGAACACAATTTTTGGTATAGCCGACCATACGTACGAATCCACATGTCTTCTTTCGTTATTTTCATCTGTTAGAAGTCCAAGAATTATTTAATTAATGATTAACTTTGTTTACCTATAACGTTCACTTTTAATGACATTCGCTTCCACAATAAAAATTCGCTTAGGTAATAATGATATGAATGGATGAGGTGAAAGGCGCACATATAAAGAATTCGCAATAGACGGTAGGATGATAAAATAAACAATATATTGGCGCAGCGTCGTTCAGCAACTTAATACGACTTACTGAAGTTAAAAATCCAGATCCAGGAGCTTGGTCCACGCCCAGCAGAAGGCGGACGAAAGTGATGACGTAGTCTTTGACGAACGCTTGGTAGAGCAATGTGTCTAACATGGAGGCGGAAAACACCGAGCCGGCGGCGAACGGCAGCCGGAACATGTACGAGATGTGGGACCCGCGCTCCTTCTCTAGCTGAAACACACACGCACACTACTATAACACATACCATTATATATACGTCATATACGTAATATTTATCTAATTGGAGACAACATAACCTTTTCCATTTTCGACAGATGCAAGGCATACTTGTCATGTGCCCTGAATTGCATGAAACGCATATTGGATGACTGTGATAATTCCGTTATCGATTTGATGGATGGGAAAAATCTGCAAAGGAAAACTATAATATAATAGCGGTTCAAAAATAAACATTTAAACCATAGTTCATTCGCTTTTGCGGTTACAGTATTTTATAATGCATTGCATATGCATAAGAAACATGCACGTTTATTAAATAAGAACACTTGGTTTACTTGAACATAGTCTGCACGGCCACTATAGTGTTGCAATCTGCTAGACTGTCTTCTTCCGCGGAGTTGGATAGTTCTTTGTTTACTACCACTACGTTTTCCGCCAACGTTATTCCCGCTCTGAGCAAATCGTCAAGGCTGCGAAAAAATAAAGAAAAGATGCTTAATATAATATACTTATTCCTAATTAAAATTATTGTCGTCTTCGCCTTAAGAACCTATTAGTTCGTCTCAGCAAGCTAATCCCAAAAATTGGGTTTAACATTATTTCTTACGAAAACAACTGCCATCTAATCTTGCAATACACGAGACCTTATAAAAGGCCACTTCATAAAAAAAGCGGAGGCAGTACATCTTGCATTTTTAACAAACGATTTGATAACATGATTTAAATTGAAAGGATAAATAAGTAATTGCAGATTGGTGACATCGTGATCAAGTCGCTGTTCAATCATGGAACCCGGGAGCAATCGCGGAATCTTCAAATACAAGGCGGACCTGCAGCGATTTGTCATCATTCCTCCCGAAAGTCATCATTTGGCGATGCGGAGCTGATGATGATCAGAGAAGGGGAACTATTCGATATGATAAATATTGATATGCGATGCGATATATTAATTTAATATGGTTGTTGTAGGTAGGATTGATAAGACATGGGCGGCGGTAATTGCTTACCATCAGGCGATTCGTCTGCTCGTTTGCCTCCTATGTCATAAAAAAATAGACTTGTCATTTTAGCTAATCCGACTCATCGTGAGCATTTAGACCTGGTATCTCTATAACATTGTGTCCTAGCCTAAATAGCAGCGTTTAGGTTCATTGGAAAAGTCGTGAGATGATCTAAGGCCTTCAATTAATTGATTTGCATTATACCTGCTCAATTAACTTTCATAATATGCATCATGGAACTGATAAGAAAAATCACTGATGGTAAAGATGAGTATGTGTTATGACTGGCTAAGTGAAGTCGGCGGTTCTTTATTTAAAATGAAGTATTCACCGAAAAGCTGTGTATGTGGTCGTACAAACTTGTCAGGTACCTACGCGCCGGGGTTCGTCGAGCTCATGGTCTCCGAGTTGAAAGTATCATTGCTGCGCTCCTTACTATTTATCTATATTAAAAATATGCCCTTTACGCGACTTCAGATAATATATTATAGATTTTTGCGATTTGCTAGGACTGCAGATGGGAGTTCACAAAAACACTTATGTAAATATTGCAATTGAAAAAGCTTCTTAAAATACTGACCAGTCGATGGATCCAAGCATCCAATAAACCAAAGGGAAGTACGATATAGCATCTAGAAATGCAATATCAGGTCTTCTTTCCAGCAATAGTATAATAGGATTTAAAGATGTTTTCGATCTAAAATGTGCTCTCAGTGGTATAATAAAGTTGTAAATTCCATTGGAGGCATAGTCTGCGGCAAGGATGATTGTTTTGTTTTGCCATTGGTATTCCTTAGCGTTTCTGTAGGCGCAGTGCTCGCAGACTTGCGCTAGCTGGAGACAGCACAGCGGCTTCTTTTCCTTCAGCAGGTAGCACAGTGTCGGGCTCACGCCGATGAATGGAGACACGGGGGGAAACCCTTTTACGATCCTGAAATAACTTAGCATTATGCAGTAAACCCAAAATTCTCTTAATGCTTGTTTCCGAAATGACACTGCTTAGAGCGAAAGCAAAGCTCAAAAAGGTATAGAGATTGTTGTACAAATATTTAAATATAATTTCAATATTTATACCAACCTGCATTAAATGTCGTAATTTAGACAAAAATAGATTTAAAAAATCAAAGCTGTACATCTAACGTGTAGTTTTATAAACAATAACCTTATACGCCGTGACATATATTCTATAATTTTGTGCCGTTCCATTTCTAAATGCTAAACATTCAACATATATTTTAGGAAAATTTCATGCTTATTAACAACAAGGTAAGTAAGTGCAGTCGGATATAATTATTAAAAAAAAAACTACGATGCATGTTGGATTGTTGGGGTATTAAAATGGTTCTTTTACATTACCTCTGTATTAAGATATGATTAAAAATATTTGATACCAATTAAAGTACTCGTTTTTAATTAAATACTCGGACATTTTAAATTAAATATGTCACGTTACTAATTTGAAAGATAGATCTTTGACGAAAATGATAAAGTAAGATTCAATATTTTCATCGAAGATAAAAAATTGATTCATCAGTCATCGGAGATTTTGAAGTAACCGCGGTGTCTAAAACGTCGACCATTTGTAGTACGGTAGGGTAGATGTAAGGTGGTCAAGCCTTCTAGCATAACTTAACCTGGCCCATACACACTGGGGTATTCCTGCGCAGTTTTACCTGTACCGTTCAATTGCATAGGTAATAAAAAGGAGCGTATGTGGCTTTCGACTGTGCAGTTTTATACGACTTTACAGGTTACAGGTGACCTGCGCAAACACGAAATAGATATTTTTTACCTGTGAGCTACAGAACGGTAAAGGCAAACAGAGTATGTTTGGCATTCGCCTGCTCAGGCCTCAGTTGTCGAAGGGGTCGAATAATTGCACTGAAAAAAATGTCTCGTAAGAAAAACAAAACGTTGGTATTAGATTTAAAACGCTCAGCTCTAAAACGTATGCTATGCTGTTTAAAACCACGGCTAGAAATAAGGAAATACTCAGTGTACATATAAATGGTGACAACATTCAACTCGTAGATACAACTAAAATTTTGGGTATCCACCTTGATCAATTTTTAAACTGGAAGCATGAACTTCAGACTATAGAGAACTCTATTAGCTCTGCTTGTTATGCCATTCGTAGCCTCAGGAATGAGTTAACCGTAGAACAACTTAGAATGGTGTACTTCGCTCTTGTAGAGTCAAAGCTCCGTTACAGCATAAAGCTTTGGGGTAACAGCTATAAATATAATATAAATCGCGCTTTCGTGGCCCAAAGAAATGCAATTCGTGCTATAGCTAACCTCCCTCCATGGGGATGTTGTAAAGAACACTACACAAAGCTAAAAATACTTACAGTGCCGAGTCTTTACATACTGGTTCTTTTAACGGATATTATCAAACATCGCAGTCGTTATGAATCAGAATCTGCCATGGAAATGCGAGAGTCCTCTAGAACTAAGAACTTGACCCCGATAGTAGATCCGAACTTAGAAGTTGTAGTACATAACGCTAGAGTCCAGGCGGTCAGATTGTTCAACAAGATGCCTAAAGAATTTAAAGTAATAAGATGTCTCCAAACTTTTAGAAATAAATTGAAACTACATTTATTGGAAAAATGTTGCTATGACATAAGTGATTTTTAATTATTAATATGTTTTGTTTTAAATTTGCAATGACACAAGTGATTTTTAATTATTATTATGTTTTGTTCTAAATTTTCAATATTGGACTTTATAATTTAATTTTTTTTTATTTTGACATATTTTTTGCTGTTTATGTGTAGGTACTTAATTTGAATTTGACTAATATATTTGTGTACAATTCCTCTTGTAAATATTGCATGTTTTGTATATATATAAATATAAGTACTAGGTTAAATTTTAATTGTAAACATTCAGACACAATGTAAAAATTGTTATTGAATAAATATATAATATATAATATAATTCACAGTCCTGCCTTTGGTGTATCAAAAGCACAAAATATCATCTAAGAAAAAGCAGCTCCATACGCAAAGCTTGCTTGCATTGTTTTTCTTGCACCTTAGTAAAATAAATAATAACGCTAATATGTAGTGCTACGCTAAATATCAATCACATCAGCCGATGACGGTACCATGGACAACTGAGAGTTTGTACAGCTGCAGTGTGCTCTTCCCAGACATGCTTTTTACCTATGAAGTTGAACTGTACTGGCAAAATTGCACAGGCATACCCTGGTGTAGTGTGTATGGCTAGCTTTATGTTGTCGTGCGCGACTCCATAGTTCAACGTGACTCGAAGTATGCAGTCGCGCGTGACAACGTAGGTAAGTTATGCTAAAGGGGTTCGTTGACGCTCACCTGGTGAAGTCGTTGCGCCAGGCGCTGTGCGGCGCCGGCGGCTCGCTGCACGCCAGCGACGAGAAGCTGCTAGTAGTGACGTCATCGCTGGAGGCAGAGCGGGACGGGCCGACGGGCCGGAGTGGGATATATGCTCAAGGGTTTATACACATACACACAACGCACACAATTGCTTAAGAAAAACTTAACAATTCTATCTATGTTCTAACTTGGTCCTTTTTACAATACTTATAAAATATAGTTTAAATATTGTGTATGTAGACATAGATAGTATTGGGTTGCAAGTGTACGTAATACTACTAGGTAAGTACCTAAATTGTTTGAAAAAATGTGCAAGTTCAAACTGTCTCATTGATCATAATTCCTGTTCACAGTAGGTTTTTTTTTGTTCTAAACTGGTATCATGGATTCTGGCCCGATCACACCATGATATTAAGAATAAGTATATTATATTTCGTACTTATAAGTTTACAGCTATGTTATTTGGTAAAAAGGAATTAAATTCTCAGGAACTTATATACGTTTCAAACTTACAAGTTTCGAACTTATAAGTTTCAAATTTTCGTTTAAGTTTATAATAGCGTACTAGTCGTTACTAGATGGCGCTAAATACTTGGAGCCTTAAAAAGTTCTTAGACTATGGCCGTCTACTATATCTTTAAGTCTATGGTTAAGGCGTCTGCCGCGAAGGCAGAAGACGCTGGTTCGATCCCAGCCTTGGGCACCGGAGGCCACTTTTTCCTTTGTATATGACATCTATACAAGATTATTATTTAATTCTTCTGTCAGCCAGAATACCTTTTTCACATTTTCTTCAGTGACCGCCGTGACCGTGACCGGCCGGCCAGAGAGAGGGTCATCAGCTCTCTCCTTCTTGTAAAAATAAGCGATTACATTTTTTTATCATAGTGCACGAAGGGTCTAAAGCTGGAGAGTACCTATCATATATTCCAAAAAATCTTTAGACGATTTTCCTTTTTTTACGAGATACTTAATAATCGCGCGGTGCTCAACATTATTAAATGACACACCCGTGATCAACGTATTCTTTTTTATTTGGAATGCACCAGACAACCCGGTAATCTATTAAACTATGTTTGATTAATAGAATAAATATTACTACTACTATTACATTTATGCCAAACTACCAAAGAGGCGGGAAAATAGCGGTAAACTTTTAATTTATTTTTCCTTTACTTTCAGGTGTATGTAGGCCGCGAACTATTCAGCCCATTTGAGCAGGTAACTTACCCGCCAATGGTAGGCGAGTAATAAACTGTAAGCTTTAGTAGATAAGTAACTACCTACTATCACTTGTTTTGTGATGTTTAGGTGGCTAAGACTAAATAATGATGCGTTTATGCAATATAAATCATAAAACCACGTTGTATACGGGCCAGGATTCATGGGCTTCTTGGCATTGTAATTAGGAATAATTATGCATGAAAAATATAAGCTAATGTCCTATATTTAAAAAAACCTGTATCTGTCGCTCGTAAAGTTAATTACATTCAAATTTCAAACATCTGGTGTACCGATTACCAGAAGATGCGCGAAAATTGAAAGTTATTAAAGTATTGGTATGAATCTAGTTGGTCATGATTTGAAATCTAGTTGATCATGATGGTGCAATGGCGGTCATCAAGTGAATCTTAACATGTCATTGTGGAGTTCTAATAGGTATGTGTGTAGATAATATACGTAACTGATCATAATTAGGCATTAAAACACTCGTGTGATATTAATTATACATTTCGTTCGTTTGTAATTGTCATCAAATCACTCTCTTATTTTAATGCTCTTCATTATGTAGCAGTCACATAGGTTAACTACTAGGGTGTATTTTTAATAAACGTATAAGTATGTCCCTCAATCATCAAATAAATGTAACTGGGCGATTTCACAATAACTGAGATTCTGTAACAAAAATGTTTCTGTTTGCTAATTTTGCAAAAAAAGATACATTTTTATAGCCCAAGTGCATATTATAATATTAGAATAAATACTTGTGTTAAGACGAGAATCTAATTTGTAACTATTTAATTCAACGTGTTTTTGTATAAAGTAAATAAAATAACAAAGCATAAAAAATGATATTTTTACTTTTTCTACTTTTCTGCGATTCAACAACTGGAAAACAGCTTTCAAAAAACACATGCAGCCAAGCGTTATTTATTTATTTATTTATGAATAATGTAAGATTTAATTTACGTATACGCATTTTCAATAAAACATTGTGTCACCTCACATGGCAAAGTTATTAAAATAAAAAACACAGTTCTTGTCAAAAAAAAACTAATTACTTATACAGAAGAATGTGACAGAGCTTCATATATAACCAACGCTTCACAAGTAAGGTGGAATACTAATTTGTTATTCTTTTACAAACATATATTATTATTTGGTTTATGACTTATTTCACTATGACATGGTCAATTAATACCTATTTACGTTGCGGACATTGAGTAGGTATGTAGGTATTTATTACATTTATAGAAATTTACTAGCACATTCCTAACAGTATACAGTGTGTAAATCTAATACGGGCGAATCTCTTAACGGTGATTAGTATAGGACATAAAAAATGTATTTAGATAACTTTTACTTAGAATTGCAATTAAAATTTTAGCCATACAAATTAATTCGGCCCGCAATGTAATGCTAACACACTTGCGTTAAATGCTCGTTGACAGTTACTTTTAATACCATGTTTACAGTACGTTGCTGCTGATAAAATTTTCAAAAATGTATTATTGGGTCACAGTTAAGTGTAACTTAAAAAAACATATTAATTAATGATTACACCAAAGTGTTCTATGTCTGGTTTAATTTATCGCCCTTATTAGATTTACACAATGTAAAATTAAAGTCTTTGTTATACTTGCACTGGTTTTATCTTAGCAATTATGTGTTCGTCCGCAATGTACGCAATTGAGACACCTACTGGGTGTACCTACATAATAATCTCGTACGTAAAGAAAAAGAAACGGTTTAGTTTAGAAAAAAAAACTATCGTTTAAAGCTACGTGGAGTGAGATAATGGCAATTAAATAAATCTGAATAAAATAAAAATATTAAGTTATACCGATAATTTTGCGTAATACCGTAAAAAGAATGTAATAAGCGATCGCAAAATAACACAATGAAAGCTAAGCAAAGTACACTTACATGTAAGAACAATGAGGAACAACGTATTGTGCGGGAGTCATGCAGCTTGCGTGATCCTGTTCGGCTATCTAGTGACTGTACAGGCTAAAACAAGGATATTAAACAACAATACTTTACTGTGTCAATGGATTTTTCAATAATAATGCCATCATCACAGATATGGGAAATAAAATTGAAGCAATGAATTTTCATAGATTTTGTGCTAAGTAAGAGAAACCCAACTATAAACGTAAAATAGAGTGCTTATATTGTAGTGAAATTAAAATAATATGTTATCGAAAGAGAATGTGTTTACGGCGTTTATAGCGTGCATGTAGATGCAGTGAAGCGACGCTTGTAGGAGCTTACGCGATCTTCTCGGAGGGCGAGCGCCACGGCACGTCGTCCTCGAGCTCGTCCTCGCTCTCGTCCGCCTCGGCATCCTCGTCGGCCGTGTCGCTGGGGATGTTCAGGCTGCTCGTCACCATGTCGGGCACCGGCAATATCGACGGCCGACGGCTTCCTGCCCCGTGTCAAACCATGTCTTTAATTATTATTTCTTGTAATAAGGCGAATTTGTTGTTATAAGGCGAAGGTGTGTCACGCTCCGTGATTGTTGAGCCATTTAGGGTTCTAGCTAAATTGGTTGTACAATACTTGCGCTATGGAAGGTCCAATTTATGTAGCTAGAACCCTAAATGGCTCAACAATCACGGAGCGTGACTGTACATAGGGTAAGCCCGGGTAAATGATTTAGTTGTAAAGGATGTAGTTTATAAGAATTTGGAATTACTTTCACTATATTTGTAATTTCCCTTAACGACTAAGGGCCGGTTGCACCATACCGTCTGTTAACGTCAACGTAATCGTAAAAAAAACCTGTATGAGAAGTTTGACAGTTTTCTATGGGATGACAGCTGCGTCGCCATATTTAACGTTGATGAGTCTGTTAATTGTGCGTGGTGCAACCCACCCTACTCGTAAGACTGTTAAAAAATTAAGGAAAACGTTGATACCTCTTCGATAATTCAGGGCGTCCGGACTGAGGAAGTTCGTATTATCTGGTTTAGGTAATAGGAGATGGCTGTCTGTGGCACTATCCGTACCAGGCGAGTCTTTAAGACACGTCCTAGAGTCCGATGCAGATGTGCCTTCGCCATATTTCGCTGTGTACGATAGGACAAAACATGAAAATGTATTAATGCTACTAGCTATATCATGTATGAATAACAATTATATTCAAACCAATTATCCGTAATTGTTTTATCGATATTTCAAACGCAGCGAGTCATGATACGAGTATGTAGGTCAATGTTGTGTCAAATGAGTCTTGATATGCAAATAAATACGTCTTTTTAAATGTTTTGGGTGGGTTAGCAGGCATTATAAATCCAGATCTACGTTGCATAACATTAATACTTTGAACCTGCACAATCTAATGCCAATAAAAGTAGGTAGCAATATACATAAAACAACAATAACGTGTAGAGAGCACGCGGCGCAAGGTTCCATATTGCATGCTTCTGCCTTGCGCACTGGCACTGACGAGCATGCTTCCGCTCTAATACTTACATAATCTTTAATTTTGTATGACAACTATGCGCCACGTGATCGATAATTATGTAGGTACTGGTCGTTATAAACTAGATTGTGATTTAGAGATTGTTTAAATTCATTTTATTTTCTAACACATTTATTATATTAGAAACAAAGCAGATATAATATGATATTATTGTGAGTAAAGTGTAATATTGAGTGCAAGGTAGAAAATCAAATGACATAGAAACAATGTTCGATCAGAATCTAGTGGAAATAGTACATTACGTACCTAGGGCGGTAAAATAAAGAAGGGCCCAGATCGCTGGCATAAACAAGCGATCTGAGGCCTTCTTTATTACCGCCCGTGGTGCGTACATAATTGTACGTCTTCTCCTGGGTGTGAAATGAGATTTGCCGCTGCGCCCTAGGGCGGTAAATTTCACTTAGCGCCCAGAGTGACGTAAAAGATATTACTAATCCTATGTTATTTCCCGCTGCGCTATGGGTTACTATCATACTCGTTTTCTATTATTGTTTATTATTTAAATGTATATTGTAATCCATAGCAACCCTCTGCGCTTAACTTTCAAACATGCAACACAACCCAGACATATATCCAAATAGTTAGCTTTCGCATATAGAAAGAAACACACAGTTGAGGACTCTCATTCGATTGCAATATCAACTGATTTAATTGTGTTCAGAAAGTTTTTTTATAAAATATATACGTCTTTTTTTGTTACACTAATGAGTAATGAGATCATATACGAACTAAGGCCTTAACTATGCACACAACATTTGGAATACTGCTTTGTTTGAATATAGCATGTATCAAGCCAATTCTTAAATGATAAAAGTATTATAAAAAAAAAACTAAAATAAAGCTAAAATTTAACCCCCTTATTCATAAACGTCGCTCAGTGCTCAATTAGTTAATTAATGTTTTGTCCTTATCTGTCACTTTGATGGGTTGAGTAAGTTAGAAAGAGACAACATCTAAAATAAATGGGGTCCGTCATCCGTTAGGTAGTTGTTGCCTTTTTTGATCTATTTATATATATGTCTGTGCAAAACATTTATTTCTATAACACTTTAACCGTCACTTTACGTCACACAAAAAACGCGCTGTTTGCAATTTATTAACGCACATACACACACACATACACACACACACACACATACACCCCCCCCCCCCCCACACCCACACCCACAAAGCGTTCTGGAATGCAAACAGCTGTACAAATGCGTCAAGGTCTCATAAAAAGCGCCTGCATTTACCAGCTTACAGACGAAAAAAAGGCAACGTAGCTGACAGACAAAGCAAACACTAGTCTAAACTGTTGAAGAGAACGTAAGTATACTATATACCTACTCGTAATATAACGGTTACGCTCACGTCACTTTTGTCACTTCGCGCGACATGTTTCCGAGAGCCTAGGTCTCCATCTACGAGTATGGTCATCTTCTGGCGCTGCTCCACGGTAGCAGTTCCGATCAGAGCGCACGCAACGCGGCAGTTGGCTACGCGACGTGCAACAGTGCGCTGTGGGCCGGTCCAAATAGGACTCTTAATGCTTGAAAATGGAGACCTATACTCTACGAAACATGTCGCGCGAAGTGACTAAGGTAACTTGAGTGCATGTAATCGTTATATTTTATAGTGTTAGTAGGTATGTCTCACAAGTTTAAATTTTAAGAATGTTTGTAATTTTATTATTGTAACAAATATTTTTCAATTCTTATGAAGCTAAACGAAGGATGGTTAAGGCCATTCCTCGATTCGGACAAGCCACGCCCATCCGTTAGAGACACGTTTATGGCTCCCGTGCACGAAAGAAAGAGATGCAGCGCTCTTAAGGATCAGACTTTTTGACCAAACTACGATAAATAAGCGAATCTATAAAGTTTTGTCTAATTTTGCTTCTGTGACTTTTTAGATAAACCAGAATACCATATTTTTTACTTAATTATATTGCTTATTCTCTTATAGTTTACGTAAGCTAAGAAAAATAAGGAGAAAAAGGACCCAACTTCAGTTTTTTTTTCTATCGAGGCAACTTTCAGCAATCGTGTTTCGGCTTGTGCCAAAAACAAGAGTATATAGTCTATTAATATATATTCGAAAATAAATTCAGTCACTTTTCCAGTTTAGTCACTAGAGCGTTTGAAAAAACCTATAATTTTTCAAAGTAGCCCCTTAACTGATTTAAATTCATACGATTTTCACTCATTACGCTCGAAACGTCAAGAAAATAATAAAAGTAAGTATAAGCGATTAAGTACCCTTTTTGTCAAAATAATAAGGATGGTTCATTTTTCATTCTTTCTCAAACTGGGAGATGACTAAATATTGTCACTTTTAATATAGTCTACCACCGACTCTACTTATCAGATAGGTAGTCTAACATTGTGATCAATGCAGTAAAATTTATATATTACGATCCATTTCTTAATAATTTCGTAGGTACCCAAAAAAAGTTCAAATTCCAGAATGCTTTACATTAATATAGGATATAGGTCCAAATTTAACGAATGCACCGCGCACGCATGTTGGTTCTTAAATATAAGTATTTAACGTGAATAAAAAGTTTGCAAATTTTATAAATTCCGTGTGCTGCTTGCTGCTTCAAGCGGTGCAGTCGTAAGATTAGTACCCACCTTTAATGTAACTCAAAATAAATAATTAGGACACATATGATATCAATGATGTTCCAAACATGGGCAGTAGATGTAAACAATGACATATCGTCCGGAACATTACTTATAGGGGCAACATAGAGCGACTTAAGCAAATGCATTATAAAGTAGATCGAATACACGTGTTGATAGGTGATTGGCGAAGCTGTATTCGATCTACTTCGGGTGTTATCCAACTGTGACACTCACAGCCAGCGACAGTAAATTTAGCGGATGATAGAGTATTAGCTTGGTTGATGCGTGATGGCGATGCGTTTGGTGTGGAACTCGCGGGAGCTTGGAGAATCACTTGTGGGAGTTCGTATTGAGCGACGTTACTACCGTCAGTGCTTTTCTGCTGGCCAGAGCCCTCCTCCGGATCGCTGGGCTTCTTGTCGTTTGAAAGCAGACTACACGCGGTTTGGTCTTTAGGTATCGTAGGTTTGTTCTCGATTTGTTTGTCTGATATTACAAATGCGGAATTTTCTTCTTTCGTGATACTCATGTAGTAACAGGTGTCGCTACTTTTCATGATATGGCGAGGACCAGGATTTAAAAGTATCGTTTCCTCATAGAATTCCGGTAATTCTGCTGGACGTACCCCCACTAAGGCTACACCGTACCTTGAAAGTATAAAAGGACAATCAATAATATTTTTATACTTTAATAGAATTATCACGACCATATTCCGAATATGTTCGCCAGTAATAATAATATATAAAATGCATACTTTCTGTGAGAATGAAAACTTGCGTATGTAAAACTTTTCCCTTCGTATTCTCCAAAAAAGCGACTATCTCCCAGCACAATGTGATATATCTCATTTCCGGAACATTTCCCGTACAGCCGATGCCATTCCTCTGGGGACTGTTGCCCTTCCCTGATCGAGAAATAATGAATATTAAGTTAAGTATGTTGGCAGCAGGAAACATGAAAGGCGCGGCGTCATCGATTACTCACTGTCCTCTGCTGGTGTGCAGCAGCAGCGTAACGAGCGTGGACGCTCCCGGACACGTGCAGTTGTTCGCCAGTAACGCATACTTGAATTCGTCTTCGCACACAACGAACTCGGCAAATTTTACATGTAATTTATTTTCTGGTCTAAATATTTGTACATATTGAGGAACGTCTGGTGCAAAATCTTTGACCGCCCATGATCTGTTGACATAAGTAGGTCTCATTGTATTTTATGCTTTTTATAGGAAATTAGAGGCATCCCGTAGTATGTAGGTACCTTTGTAAGCTCCTGAGCGAGCAACATTAATTCTTGCTGAAAGTACCATGAAAATAACCAAGTTTGCCTTCAGACTAAGATGATACACGTTTAACTGGTGGTTCATTAAATCTAACCGCGAACAGATTTTTCTAGAACTGAGCTTTGTACTGCTGGTCAAAAATGGTTGGTTTCGCGGTAGATAATTGTAGGCTTAAGTAATGCCATTGTACAGTCGCCATCAAATATATCGGAACGGCCAAGGTAGGTAGTCAAAAATATGTGAGTATACACTTTATCGCCTACCTGTATGAATTGCAAATAACTAAAAGTCTAAAAGTCTTTATCACCTTGAGAATAGAGGCGTTGTTCAGATATTTGTGACCAGTGACCACCTTGGCCGCCATATTTAAAGGCGACTGTACTACATACAATCTACATCAATAAACTTAACAATGCGTATGATATTTGGATGAAATTAGTATTGTAATTACCTGAGTATGGTATGTTCGTCGGCGGCCGTTTTGTCGGCGTAGTTCCGTGCCGCTAGCACGAAACATGCCTCGGCTTCGTTCATGCGTGCTCGTATTAAATCTGTGTCTTTTAGGCACGAACCTTGTATGTAAATTACGCGTTGAGCCCAAATCGGCACCTATAAATGTGAAATTATGTTCGTAATTAAGAATGCGAAGTATTTTTAATCAAGAGTGCAGAATAACTATTCTTTGTCCATGCAGTGACGCGTGACGGTTTAACGACCACATTTACATTACAAACGATTTTGCGTGGAGAATGAATTTAACACAATAATAACAAGAGGTCTAAACATTGGACATTATTTATAAAATCAAAATTGTAACATGAGACATGGCCAAAATATTTAATCCATAGCATTCGTCACCTTGTAATGTATTATTAATGTATTATTGGGCAATTAAGTGAAATAGGCAGGTATTAAGTAGGTAGTAGGAAACAATAGCAGAATTTCCATATGATAGCCATAGGGTTAGTTTTATAATTTGTGGTCATATTGGCGATTTCATTATCTAACTAATTAACGTATCGGAATCGCCATTCATCGAGGTAACGCAGCCAGCCTTATGGGCACCCTACCAGGTGGCAGCGGGATTGGGGATATTTGCAATTTTACTTTAGGGCCTTTAGTTTAACTTAGGTATAGATTTATTTAATTAGTAGTGTAGTATTGTATAAGAAATATTTTATCAAAAAAATTAATACTCGAATTTCGCATGACAGCAGGATCACAAGGCAATCGAATTGCAACGGTTGAAAGTTCAACCGTAATATCGCCTCTTACCACATTATCAAATAATTTGATACCCCGTTATCAAGCGGGCAGTTTGGTGGCTACTTGTATTGGAATTTCATTGGAACTAAATTTCTTACACTGGCAATAATTTAAACGAAAGGTGGTCACTGCACTGTTGTTAGTGTCATTGCGGCGGTTTACTTGAATAATAGTAAAGTGTTGAATATTAAATAAAAATGCCCAAAACTATTCGAGAGCAAAAACTGTAAATAATGTACTTATCTAATAAACTGATGAAAATAAAACTATTTCGCTACGAAACATTTAACATTACAAATTAACATCAGAGCTGACAGGTAAACAAATCAAGGTATCACCATACCATAGAGAATAATAGACTTTTTGACTATATTGATGTGTAGCCATATAAATGTCAGGTTATACACGGGGGTCGTTTGAGTAATTCTTTAATTAATTCTGAGAATTACTATTATTTAATAATAGAAAATTCAAATTAAAAAAATATATATTAACATTGCACATTAGACTTCACTAAATGTTAGGTAACCACCAAAATGCCCGCTTTAAAGCGGGATACTTATATGATAGTTAAATGTCTAGGGAATGCAATCCAATGCAAATGCAATGAATTTTTATGCAAAAAACCCCGCTTTTGCATTCCCTACAATATACGAATAAGATAGGTTTATAATTACCTGTAAAATCATTCTCATTGTTGTATCAAGTTCCATCGGCGATAATAATACTACATAGAAGTCTTGGAGCAAGGGATGGGCATAGAATTCATTAAGGAAATCCATGATAGTGTCCGCGTGCAGAGTCGTGGAGCACACTACCACGTGCTTCTCTGACTGGGCGCGGTGCGAGGAGTAGGACCCGCCCAGTTTCTGTCTCTCCATCCACGTGAACGCCAGCTGCTCGAACTGAAATTTACAGGTAAAATAATTCAACACCGCTAAACAATTTTAATGGGATGTTATGTAAGTTTAAGTAGTGTAACCGTGAAAAATATATTTAAAAAAACCTTTTATCAGATTTGAGTAGCAAAATGCTAATTCTACGTGGCGATTAATGTTGATAAATAATATTAATATATAAAAAATATTAACAAAATGCATTTTGTCCTTAATTTTTTGTTTTATCATCTGCAATACATTTCATTTAATTGTTAACTGATTTCCTGAAACAAAACTCACTGCCATAAACAAAATAATTTTACGTCACTCTGGGCGAATCTCACTTCACATCCAGGAGAAGACGTAAAATTATGTACGCACCACGGGCGGTAATAATGAAGGCCTCGGATCGCTTGTTTATGGCCCTTACCTTCGGTTCGGGCCACAAATGCCAGCGATCCGAGCCCTTCTTTATTTTACCGCCCTAGGTAGGTAATGTATGTACTAATATCACCACGTAAGTAATTATAGCTGGATGGTATTAATTTAGTTTATACTGGTAAGTATTGTATATTTACCTTTGTTAATGATTGAGAAAAAGAAAAAAAAGGCTTTTTAATACATAGGTACAAATATACTAAATCGTCAAATGTCTAGCAAAACTCACTAGGTACTACCACTTCATAATCATAATGAACTATACTCGTAACATAAGTAAGTAAGTAAGTAAATATTCTTTATTGCACCAAAATACAAGAGTAATAAAAGAAATATTACAATAAACTTAAAATTAGGTAACAACAGGCGGTCTTATCGCTAAAGAGCGATCTCTTCCAGACAACCATTGGGTCCATAACAAGGTTGATTTTCGTTATATTTTTTTCTAATTGGTGTTTTGCTTGTCACCTGACGAAATATTGTTATATCGCATACAACAAATTCGTAACTTTCTATTCCTTGCACTAAGCTTGAATTTACCCGGAGGTACTTTTGGACTAAGCTAAAAGTGTATTTCAATACAAGCTGCCTTTGCAATTAGCTGCTGTGAGCTTATAAACTAAGAACGTATAACTTGTGCCTGATGCCCTTGAGGGCGCCAGCGGCGTCAAAACGTATGTACATGTGTATATACACATGTGGTAATAATAGGTGAGCGTTAATTGTTTAAGTGCGATTGCGCGACGTACCTGCGTAGGCAAGACGACGAGTGCGACGCCAATCATTATCACCATGTACAACTGTGACGGCCAGATGTCCGGCACGAAGTCGCCGTACCCCACCGTGGAGAACGTCACCACCACGAAGTAGGTGGCTTGGAACAGGTTCAGGTGCCGATGCCCGGCTCTCTGGAAATGCTGGATGCCGCATACACTGAAATTTCCATATGTTCCCGATTGTACACTTATATCGTTTTTATACGAGGTAATTTTTTATATACTCCAGGGAAAAGGTTACACTTTATCGATATGGAGTTAATAGTTACCTATTAGTGAAAAAAACAAGTGTCCAAGTAAATTGACAAAGTGGTCCTTATCACCAAATTTAAATTTCGTTCACATTTCTCCTTGTTTAAACGTGGTTTAATATAGTATATACAGAGACTATAGTATGCTATTTGTTACTAGGCGGTGTAGCTGTGCAGGTGACATTTCCTCTTACATTTTCGGTAGCTTTAGGCGGCTTCCGGACAGAGGGCGCAATTGATTTGAGCTTCAAAAAGTTCCTTGGCTGTGCTGCTCTACTATATAAGTTACTCTTTGGTATAAATTAAGCTGTAGCATAATAAAAACTTAATAAAAAATACGTAGGGTTAAAGATCTCTATTTCTTTTGCATGCTATACGATACGAGTCAACCATGCGGATAAAAGCCCACATATTTATTATAAATGTTGTATTTTTTTAATGGCACCGTTTACTACAGATTCTGTATAAGTATCTACCCAAGTACCTATGTGCATCATTTGTAAATGTATAAATATAGCTAGCCTTTAAAGTATTGCTCAGCCAGCACAAGATTTTACTCCTCAAACCAGACAACGATTTGATTTTTAGGACGCTTTAAAATTTATTCGAACACGCAATGTATTCCAAAACTGATTATGTCTGTAGGATGACAAGACTGACACGCACCAAGCAATGCCAATTAAACGGATCTTAACTTACATCGAAAATACTATTTAGTTTGTATGAAAAATAAACAATTTACAGTCAGCAGCAGAAATAGCTAAGCGGGTGAGGTGCTCAAAATGAGCTGGACAGGGACACGTCTTTATTGTTAAGAGAATAGGAGCACGTATAGGTCATTTTGAACACCTCATCCGCTTAGCTACTTCTGATGCTGACTGTACAAAATACATTAAAGTTATTGAACAAAAGTTTTATTGTAAGAGGAGTTTTATCTACGTTTTAAATTATTGATTTTATTAAAGGAAACAGCCTGTATATTTCTTATGACCTATATGCTAGCCACAGTTAGAAGGTTCGACCTTCGACCGCATTGGATTTATACATCTTATATACTTATATAAATAAATATTTTAGTACTTAATTATTTTCTGGTGATGTTCGCACTCGTTCCTACATTAATATCTGAATGGTAGTTATTTGATAATATAATGGTGCTTCTGTGTACTAAGGTAATCGGTTATGTTTATGTTTACTTAAGTTGTTAGCTTTCTCTAATCATCTATGATGTTTTAAGTATTATATATGTGGTTTTTTATAGTTATTAATATGCTAACTTACTTTATTAAGAAATCTCATTGGTGTCTTGTTATTTGTTTTGTATTTTTTTTTCTTTCAAGCAATACAACGTCTTTGTTGTGTATAAAAATTTAATTTAAATAGTTATATTTTCTTTATTTTCGGTATGTACTTTTACTGTTTTGAGCATTTGTGACAAAAAGTTTACTATTTTTAAATGTTTCAGTTGTGAGACATAGATATTGTAAAATAACGGATGACTGTTATTGCCCTTTTTCTTTTATGTAACGACTGTTATATTATAGTTATATTTATGGCTGTTGTTGTCCTGAATACCAATAAAATAAAAAAATATAAATAAGAAAATTATATTTAAAGCAGCAAAAGCTGTCAAGCAATTTTTCGCTCTCGTAATTGACAAAAGCCGTCAACAACGTGAATTAGTGATCCCCTAAAAGGTTGTATAAATGAATTTGTTACGCAGTACTTGAAAACAACGCATGTTGGGTATGGATCGTGCCTACCGATATACGGTACAGTCATACAAGCCCGATACTTTGGTGGAAATGAGTTCACATATGGTTTAAATGCAGTTTTACGCGATACAAAAGACGATTTTTATCAATAAGTGCTAAAAAATAACAGGTTGCACTGCCCAAACCTGGTAATTTCATGTTTCCTACTTATAAAATAGAATAGAAACATGTGCCAGTTGAAAGTGTTGCATTGCCCGACATAAGCCGAATTCTGGTACTTGATGAGGTAGGGTTGCCTACTGCCTACTCTTGGTCTAATAAACAAATACATTAACATTATCATATTAAAGAGATTAATAATAACATGCGTCACTGCATGAGGGTTACTTATTAAGATATGTGTGTCAGTATTTTGTTTGAGTTAATTCGTTACCTATTATACGTTCTTGAACCACTACTTAAACACATGAATAAATATATACTTGAAACGTTGGCGGAAATCATTAATATGTAGTTGGCAACATTTAGGCCAAGGACTTTATATCAGCGTGCATGTGATACCACTCACTGAAAGTACAGAACGAATGAAGGTATGTATATTAATCGATAATCAGGTACTAATGGTACTATTCATTGCATAACAATTCGTACCAATAAGTACATTTATGACGGAGTGTAGCAGATTTTTCTGATAGGTATTGAGTTTATAGACAGACCAAAATGGAGAAATGTTATTGATGTTAATAGAAAAAATATTACATAGGTACTTAAATGGAATAGTTTGTTTTTTGAGAGGATGCTTTCGGGAAATCTGGTATATATAATTACAGAGTCGCATTTGACACTTTTTAATGTCACCTCATTTTACGGTAGGTACCTAAAGTTAAAGTACAGTCACCATCAAATATATCGGAGCGGCCAAGGTACTGAAAAATATCTGAAAATGCACTTTGTCGCCTTGACAAGAGAGGCGATGTTGTTATTTGCGACCACCTTGGTTGCTTTGATATATCTGATGGCGACTGTACCTACACACGAGTTTTAGCCAATGTCCCGTGAGCGTGACATGTCTTGAAAAGAACAGAGCTAATGCTGTAGGCAGGTGCATAAGGTTCAACTCATAATCAAGTGGAGTTAGGCTGCTTACAGACGAACGACAGTACGCGACACACTGTCGGCGACGGTCGCTGGCGACGATAGCTGTCGCAGGGACGCAGGCGGTCACCGACGGTCGGCGACGGTGAGCGACCGTCGCCGGCTGTCGTCGATAGCTGTCGCAGGCGGTCGCCAGCGACCGTCGCCGACCGTCGCCGACAGTGTGTCGCGTACTGTCACTCGTCTGTAAGAGCCAGTTTGTATGCCAGTAGCTGTCAAATTACTCCACTGAATTATCTGAAGTTTACCTTAGTTAGCAACAATCAAATAATTTTTCCGAAATATTTGTCTTAACTACTTATATTTCAATATTGATCCGATATGCCTCTGTTTAATGTATATTTTGAATATATCAGACTCCATCTAGTAAGACGCACTTTCTGTAGGATCTAACCTATTTACATACTGAAATCGTTACGTACCTTGTAAAGACTAGGCATAACAGTGTTACACAAAGAATCATCAGTTGTTGTGAAAGGGCGGATTGAGATTTTTGCATCGCTCGGTGAAGGTCATTCTGCAACATAAAAAATACACATTTAATGTAGTGAAGACATGTCGTAAATAGCTCACTTAATTTAGGATAATGCGAATACTTACAAACATATTTTCGAGTGATCGTTTTGCTAGCCAGCAGTTTAGAAATACAGGTATAAATAAGTTCCGTAGTGGTGGGAACGGCAGCTGGTATTTGAAAAAAAAAGAAACGTTGAAACATTTCACGTAAACTAAATATTATCACTGCATGCGGCTTTAATCACTATGTTAATATGTCTCACGAAAGTACCTAAACTACATATTTGAGCAATATCAGAAGGCTTCATATCAATTAATAGAACAGGGTGCTGGCCTTGCTGTTTCAAATAAGAGGATCGATTCTGCTTCTCAAACTGAACTACTTTTGACCTACTTGCATTGCAAATTTTATAATTATGTACTTGATGAGCAAGGGTTCAATTTGGTTCTAGAAAATGACAAGGCGCGACATAGCTGTATCGATTTTATCGATTCTTACCTTTCGCCTTTTAAATTTTACAGTTTGCTTATGATATTGGAATATGTCACAAAATATTTCAATATATTTAACTAGTAGTCATATGGATACCACGATTCTCTCCTATAACGTTCTGGAGTTGATGTGGGTTAGGTATGTGGATTCTTTGTGAATTATTTGATCAAAGGCGAAAACATATGCTAAAAACGCTAGCTTAATTACCTATACTAAATATATGTACATTTTAAGCCTAGACACTCTAATATTAAATACTTACAGTTAAAGCAAAGGGTATGGTATTCACCATTTCTAAAATGAAATGGAACGATAGAACTTGTTGCCAGATGTTTCCCTGCAGACACATTAAAAATATACTTAGTTATTTGTTGTGCATCAGTTAGTTCTAAAATATCGATGCGATTTATTGTACAAAGATATAACTTAAACCCATACAAATAAATCAATTCATATAGTTTTGTCCAACAAATATCATTTTAGAAATCGACTAAATAACACTATACCTTGTGCAACCTAAGAAACGGTTTTTCTAAAATCGAGTTTAGGTTATAAAATGTACTGAGATGACAGGTGTCAAAAACCGCTTCTTAGGTTGCGCAAGGTATACCCACCCCAGTCACCCCACCCATGTACGTATTACCTACAGTAGAACGCGCTTAATACGATTAGGTTTTAATACGACTTCTCGAAGAATACGCCATTCTGTAGCAATCTCTGCAGCTTATATTCCGCGGAACAGTCTCGCCTAATAAGCTTTCCCGCTCAAGATGCGTTTTAGCTGCGTCTAATCAACATCGTCTTAAGGCCGTTCCTCGATTCGGACAAGCCACGCCCATCCGTAAGAGACGCGTTTATGGCTGCCGTGCGCGAAAGAAAGAGATGCAGCGCTCTTAATGATCAGACTTTTTGACTAAACTACGATAAATAAGCGAATCTATAAAGTTTTGTCTGTTTTTGTTTCTGTGACTTTTCAGATAAACCAGAATACCATGTTTTTTACTTAGTTATATTGCTTAATCTCTTATAGTTTACGTTAGCTAAGAAAAATAAGGGGAAAAAGGACCCATCTTCGGATTTTTTTTCTATCGAGGCAACTTTCAGCAATCGTGTTTCGGCTTGTCACGAGGAAATAATTTCATCATAATAAAATAATGTCTTAGATTGAGAATATCCCGGAAGCTTTTTTTCCGTGAACTTGTGCCTTAAAAAGCGCAAATTCGAGCGTCGTGTCGCGAGCAGATACTCAACAGCAGCTTGCTATGAAACAATCGAATGCATACCTTATATCCTAAATAAGCTAATAGAATAGCTTCCGTGAAGGAGATCATAGCTAGTATGACTTGCACTCCCCACAGGTAGAGAGGTCGGTTGACCCATATTATGCCGTCCCAGTTGATAATCGGGTGTTCTTGAAACTCCTCCTCCGTTAAGTTCGCAGAATATTCAAATTCAGTCTTATTTCCGACCTTACATCCGAAACTGAAAACAACAAACAACTCTTGTTGAACTTTGCTACTTAAGGCCATAGGTACCTGATTTCTCGGAAACCACGCCCACATGCAAAAGACATTTTTATGGGTTCCGTGCACGTAAAAAAGAGATACACTCTTTATAACTGCAGTTTTTGGACAGATTGCAATAAAATAGGTGATTAGAAATTTATATTTTATATTTATCAACAGCATATCTTACAATAGATTAAAATTAGTGACCTGCTGAGTGCAAAACCACTCAGTCAACGAGTGAGAGAGAAGAGAAAAGGGTATCGTATTTATGTGTACACGAAGATGAAAGGTATACAGTGGTAATGGGCTAATGGGTACACACATCAAGTGATCGATGAGCGTATTGCAGCTCTAATTTGTGTTTATATGTTGTCCAGCCAATATACAAGGTACCGTGACAAATAATTAGGCGCCAAGGTATATTGTCCGCAATCGAAACTCGTGCATTACTCTTTTTCCAATAGCCATTTTTAGGGTTCCGTAGCCAAATGGCAAAAAACGGAACCCTTATAGATTCGTCATGTCTGTCTGTCCGTCCGTATGTCACAGGCATTTTACTCGGAAACTATAAGACGTATCATTACCAAATTTTTACATAAAGTGTATTGTGTGTGCCGCTACTTAGTTTTGTAGAGAAATTGCTAAAAAAATTTTTTAGGGGGGCACTCCATACATGTAACTATTAGTCACAATTTTTTTTTGCCAAATATCAACATGATGCACATCAATCGATAGGTCTCTAAAAATAACATTGAGGTTTTTTTCAACATTTTTTGATTAAGTGGATATTTTCAGAAATAATCGCTCCGAAAGTCATAAAAATTAAATTGTGTCCCCCCCCCTGTAACTTTTGAACCGTAAGTTCAAAAATTATAAAAAAAAATCAAGAAGATACATACACCTTTAAATATTCTTTCAACGAAAATTATTTTGAACATTATCGGTTTAGGTGTTTTTGAGTTCTCGCTAAAATACTACGCAATTAGGACCTTGCGATAATAATTTATTCGATAGTAGCTACTACGGCTGGTTTTTATAAATAATGGTACGGAACCCTTCACGCGCGAGTCTTATTCGCACTTGGCCGGTTTTATTATAGTTCGGACGCAACTTTAGTCACTTTATTTACGAACTGAGAACCCGACAGTCGGGCTTTTGGCGCTGAATGTGTTATATATAGCCGAGTGAGTTACGCAAGTATACACGCTCAGGATTAACTAAGATGACAATCGTTTGAAGAAAACGAACCTTAACGTTATCCGTCTCTTTATCGCATTGATGAAGCTATGGTAGATTGAAAGAGAGACTGTTTTGTTTCGTTTTCTACAAACGATTGTTATCTTGGCTAAGTCGGCAGTTGTTTGATCTTTGAAATAGATACGATATAAGGTGTCATTCGAAAAAATCTATTTGTATTTAATGTTCAGTTAGATTCTAAGAGAAAAGCTATAAATCGAAAAAAGGCCGCGGTTGGAAAGTAAACCGTAAATCTTGAAAGGTAATGGAACGTAAACCAAGGCCGGGTGATATGTAAGAGTATCCAGCAGTAAATTATACAAATAGAAATATAAATTATTTATTCTCTATAGTACAGGACATATTTTAGTTTTTTCTTCTTCTTCTTCACGTGCCATCTCCGTCCAGGAGGTCGGCGACCATATGTCTATATGTCTCTAGAGATCTTTAGTCATGCGAATTTGTCTATCTATGCTCTTCACTTTTAACCAGTCTCTTATATTTTTAGTCCATGATGTACGCCTTCTACCTTTTTACTGAACTGTAAAAAACCGAAGAATAACTCTATATATTGTGTAGGTGTAGGTAAAGGGACTACTAGGATAATATACGTTTATTGTATATTCCGGCCACACCGGGTTACTTATAATGGATAACTACCCTTTTTATTTATGTTTTAGGTTGGACGTCTCATCGGACATTGATGTTGGATGTATGATGCACAGTCAACAGGTTAGCAGCTGAAGTTTTTAAGTGGGTGAACTGTTAAAAATTTCCTTGACACGGTTTTATTGTTAAGAAAATAATTTTAAACAAAAAAAAACCGACTTCACATAGCCTCCACCTTTCGTAAAATATACTCAAAATACACCCAGTTTTTTATTTTCCTTTAACTTTAGGATATGGTCAGGTGTGAAACAGAAAAACAATTGGCATGATTAGTTTTTATAAATTCGAAAAAAGAGGCTAGCGAAACACCGTGTGCGTACATCACAGAATTGGGGAAGAATTAACGAGAATATAAGTAAGAATAAAAAAGATTTTTGTTCAAATCGATGTCAATAATAATAATGTTAAAACCACTGTATACAAAGTAGCGCGATACCCATTTGTTTATAGAATGAAAATCTCTCTTTTGATCAAAGTAATAGCTGCTTAATCAATTTACTACACATGAAAGTTTAATATTGCCTGTGATACATATGATTTATATCATTCATGCCACAGGCTGTTGAAAAAAATCTAGCCAATGTTCCCTCCCTGACCCTATGATAGACTTCACGCCCTCGTATCGAAATGTTCTCTAGCTAATGTTCCCTCCCTGACCCTATGATACACTTCATGCCCTCGTATCGAAATGTTCTGTTATTCTTTTCGGAAGAAGAGTTCGTAATACATAATATAAGAGATGCGCCGATGTTTTGTTATAAAACTTATAAATGCTATCAGTGAGATATACAAAACGCTCTTCACAGTCTTAATGGTCTAAGAGCTGGCAACGTTAGTTATGAATCAACACAATAATGAGAGCAATTAAACCTATGTAGTCAAATTGATTAACCATCCTTATTGCTGGATCCGGGCATCTGGCACCTTTTAATGGGCGGAGGTCAGACTGACAGACTAACAAAGTTTTTCAGTTGGATAAAAGTAAAACCAAAATAGGTAAAGACTGCCGAAGTTGTGACATTTATATAGAACAGGGCCTATATTTTAACATTAGAACAAAAACATTGTGTATTATTGCGGAAACAAAAACAGCAGGCGATCAAATATATGTAAATTTCATTATATATTATTTGGCAATTCTTTCCCCAACAAAAAATTCTTGTTATGATATAATCTAATTAATTACATAATTTCACATAATATTGCTTTAAACCTAGAACTCTAGGATTCTTTATCTTCAAGTTATTTGCATACTTTGAGCTCCACCACTTTACAGCTGCCAGATGTCCGGATCTAGAAATAATCAGTATAGCAAACTAACGAGAGGGGTTTCGTCGCTCCTATTATTGTGTCATGTCTGGCGTTGCTAGCTCTCCGTCTATAACCAAGTAACGGAGCTCGCAAGTGCGCTCGACGTTAAGAGCCAACTACGACGCCAACAAACGCGGTGAATGGATACTTTACCTGGAACCAGGATATTATGCATATCGCTAGCTTCCCATAAAATAGGATATAAGTAATTACTTTTGAGAAAACGAGATCAGTGATGTTAGATGCCAGCCTAGAAATTATTGCACAGGGTTGCCAAAACTATGATATTCTAGAAAATAAAGTGGCAAATTAAATTGTTTATATATTTTACGTTATAATGATGATTACTGTAAATACAAAATACGTCGCACTCACAAATTAGCAGATAAAATTATTATATCTGTACAATATTTCGTTGTAGAGAAGAAAACGCTTCAATGAATTGAACTAAAATTGATTCAGAGCTTTCGCTCGTTTAGAGTCTGCCCGGAATGGCCTCTACAATAGGCGCAATTTTGACACAAAACTAGCGCGCGATTTCGAGACATTGCCGTCTAGGTAGGTGCAACGAAATCAATCGATGGATCATAAACCGCAATGTATTAAAATCGCAGGTGCTTAGTCGCTTACTACGTTTGTAGACGTACAACAGTCGATATCTCGGATCGTCGTAGTCGTTTTTTTTTTCTTCTAATAGACTAGGCGATATTGCCCGTAGCCAATGTCAAGTAATAAGTATAATTAAAGCTACAAGTCACATCAGTAACTATACTTATGTATAAACACCAAAAAACTCAAGATCTTAAAAGTACAGAGATCAAGATACGTGCGAGTGACCCACTTGATAAAATAAATACTACACTCGAGAGCAAAAATTTCGGGTCACTAGCATTTTCATGAATATCTCAAAAGATTTTAAAGATATTAAAGTTTATGTTACTGACCCGAAATTTTTGCTTTCTTTCTTCTAAAACAATGTTGCACAATGTTTCTTCGTCAGCTGTATTAGTATTTTGGTTGTCATACAGGGTTTTTGATCCCATTTTCCTACGCATAGTTGGTTGGAACGTAATATTAAGACTGATATAATTATGAAGACACGAACATAATAGACAATAACAAGTTTCTTTACGCATGACAAAACAACGATAAAGTGGCGTGAGTAATAGAACCCCAATTGTTTTGTCTAAATATTAGTAGGTACCTAAGTACTAGGTATTTTAAATTTCTGGCACAACTATCATGAACATGACCTTTGCATTCTTTATTCTTTGTGTTCATTTCTGAAATAAGTACGAGTAGTTAAGAGCAATAAAGAATATTCGTATAGAATTGTATTTTCACAGTAGGTTGTTGAGATGGTAGCGGTCACAACACAAGTCTCGTCTCATTGTACTCTCCCTCTACACCAAGTGATGGCTCTTCACGGCCCAGCGTTGTGTAACGAGTAGTGTACGTCTCGGTCGCTTCCATAAATTCAAAACTCGCGTTTTTGTAGCGAATCATCATCATCTAAGTTCGGACCTAACCCAAATCTTATTTTTTGTTAGGTACCTATACACTTTCAAAACGGAAATTTATGTCAATTTTTTACCATCTACCTATTTGAAATTATTGTCAAATATAGTCATATCTAACATAAAACATTAATCTGAGAATTAGGTACTGAGCTTAAACTTCTTTACTGACAATAAATCCATGAATGAAGTGGCCCTATCATAGCCTAATACGATTTTATTAAAATAAGTAGGTAGGATGTTCCAAAAGTCGTTTGACCCCGTTCTATCCTACATTTATTTTTATGCATCGTATTAAATACTTAATCAGAAGAACTGTGTCATCCATGCTAAGTCATATTTTTAGCATAGAGTAACAAATAGCGTACTAGCAGTACACTAGTAGCTACCTACTAGGTGGAGTAGCAGTGCAGGTGACATTTCCTCTTACATTTTCGGTATCTTTAGGGGGCCAGAGGGCGCAATTGACTTGTGCTTCAAAAAGTTCTTAAGCTGTGCTGCTCTACTACTAGTATATAAGTTGCTCAATATTTTTAGTAAATGGAATAGGCAATACGTTCATGAAAATTTTGCTCCTTTTATAGTTTTAACACATTCCGATCTGCAGTTTGCAACGCTCGTAGCTGATCCCATCGTTTTCCCGCTTTATAGAGGTAGTCGGCTATAAACAGCTCAGCGTCGCGGTATCCTAGATGAGAAAATTCAACGCGAATACGAAGTGACGCGAAAGATACAGTCAAAATCGATGAAAGTGTTCTACGTCATCTCTACACGTGAAAGCGAACTGGCGCGAAACACAGAATCGAACGCCATCAGATGGTTTGATATTTTCGCGCGAACTCTTCGACGCGGTGGCGGTTGTGCGAGTGTCGTTTGGCGGTGCGATTCACGCGCACTTAAGATGAGTAAGCCGCCACTTCGCATTGAATTCGCGTGTCACCGCATCGGATCGTTTCACAAATGTGTTCACTAACAATCGTAGGACACGGCCTTACCATATTATTGTACGTCAGCATCGCTACATGGGCTACAAGGTCGCTAAAGAGCTGGCGGTGAAGAAGAAGAACTCTTAGCAGTGTGTTTCCGCATATTTATTTGCCTAAGAAGTTATTTATTATGTTTCATCATTTGTAAATACAGGAAAACAGTCCTTAATCTTAACATGAAAAGTAACGATATGATCCGGTTAAGTTACGTATTTATAAAAACAAATTAATAAAGTTTTGAAATTATTATAGCATCATACCTTTAGGTATGGTGCTTAACGCACACTACCGTCCGTCCTCCTCCCCCTGACGTTACCCCCCCTTTAAGCACGAAATGTGTCCCGGTTGCCAGTGTTCTTGATTTTTTTGAGAAAAATATTAACGCTAAAAAAAGTTCTATGACAAATAATATCCTTAATAAATTCTAAACAAAAAAGGTCCTATATTTTTTTTCGGTAGGCTTTACCTTATTCGCGTAATAGATAGGCGAACTTCAACAAAACTCAGCTGTTGAACTTGGCGATGGCAAGACTAGGGGCGGCAATTGACCATAATACCCGTCTCTCAAAATATTGCTAAAATTGTTTGATGTAAGGAACCCTCGGAGCGCGAGTCCAACTCTCACTTGGTCGTTTTTTGTAGACTAAATCACAACCTATTATTTTATATATTATTTTATTTTAGTATTAAGGTAAGGTAAGTTAGAAAATAATTAGTTGATTCATTTGTTCAACGACCGAGTTTTGTCGAACTTTACTTAGCTATTATATGAATACGGTAAAGTGTACGGCAAAAACACATAGAATCTTTTTAAGGATATTTTTTTCATAGACCCTTTTTTTCTAACATTCATATTTTAAAAATAAAAAAGCTCGTCAACAGGGACACATTTCCTGCTCAAAGGGGGGGGGGGGGTAGCGTCAGGGGGAGGGGTGCGGACGGTAGTAGGTATGCGTTAAGCACTATACCTAAAGGTGTAATGCTATGATAGCTAGAAAAATAACTTGACCTAATGAATAACGCATGCACACCTAAAAAGTTTTAATCTTAAGTAGTACGAAAGTAGTTATAACTTACCAGGAAGCAGTAATAGGATCTCCGTCAGCAACGACGCGGCATATATACAAGACGCACGCCAGTAATTTGAAAAACAAGTTCGCTATTCTAATACGTAAACCTGAAACAAAGAGAATTGTTACACCAAACGCTGACTTCGAGCGGCACGCAGGGCACGCTCAATGCTCGTCCAATGTATGACGCTGTCCACCATAGGTATATTGAATATTGATCGAGCGTAGGTGTCAGTATATCCTGGGACAGGTGGGCAAGGTGGTAAAGCCTGACCAGACATATATGACCATGCGCCATGTTGCGGAATTTCATTGGAAGTAATTCCTTACACTGGCAATAATTTTAATGATAAATTGTCACTGTGTGTTGAACATTAAATAATAAATTACAAGAAATGCCCAAAACTATTCGTAGTCCAGTGCAAAACATTGTGAACAACGCATGTAATAAACTGCTTGACAATGGTCATATATAATCAGGCTCAATTTCAGGCCCAGGTTTAATTTTTTTAAGATGTCGGACCGTACTAGAGATTTTTCTACCTATTTGGGACATCTTACAAAAGTCATACAAGTATAGGTTGATCGTCATTTGTTAAACAACAATTCGCAAATGATCAATTAATCACTTAACAAACAACAATTCACAAACTATTCATTTCACTTACCTGTCAATCCTAAATAAACAAATTTTATAAATAATTAATTACTTAAATAAACATATTGAAAAACAAACTATCAATTAAAAAATGTACATTTCACGAGAATGTCGGTTTTTTAAATCGGTTAGGCCTGGTTCCCACTTGTCGGATGTAGGATCCGGATTTTAATCGGTCGTTCCAGTGGCAGAACATTTTATATGAAGCTATTCACACTTGGTCCTACACGATTTTGTAAGAGGCGCCGACACCGGATTGAAATTCGGACCCGACATCCGACAAATGGGAACGGGGTCTTATTTTGCCGAACGTCAACGAATAAACTATTTATTGTCTCATAAAATTTACTTTCCGCGTAAAAAATGCAGGGCGGATGTGTAGTTTATACTCAGTACAATAAAATAAGTATGTTCTGGCAGGTGTTCTGTTACTGTTAGGTCGCAGTTAACATGACACGCACCTATCTGCGCTCTGTCAAATAATAGTCTTCAGTAATAACATTTTCTAAATTATATTCAACTTTATTTAAACCGCCAAACGCCGCAAATACGGGTCCTTAGCCAATGGATACGTATTTGCGGCGTTTGCCGTAGAGACTTTGGGACCCTGGGGGCCGGAGGCCCTAAAACTTTTCCAAAAGCTATCCTATATGCTCACCCGCTCCACCGGTGACCGTAGGGCTGGCTGGTTCCTCGCTCAGCGTATTGGAATCGCCATTCAGCGAGGTAACGCAGCCAGCCTTATGGGCACCCTACCAGGTGGCAGCGGGATTGGGGATATTTGCAGTTTTGGTTTAGGGCCTTTGGTTTAAGTTAGGTATAGGTTTATTTAGTTTTTATTTATTTAATTAGTAATGTACTAGACATATTTTGAATAAACTTTACCGACTGCATTTCAAACATAAACTATATGTTAAACAATATATAATGCAACGACTAATTTGTGAATCGTTAATTTGACTATAACGTTGTTTGTGAAATGAATATTTAAGAAACGTTGTTTAGCAAACGATTGGATACCATTGTATAAGTATTCTCATAGTATTAATTCTCATTTGTGTCCGCCATCGTCATACTGAACGCGAGCAAAGCGAGGACAGATGGGAATACACCGTTGCGTGGCCGTTGGGTTAGGTATCGCATGTCACGCCGGAACTACTCACTCGCACTTAGCATACTACTTGGTGAACCAGGGTTTTCACCATGCACGTTAACCTACATTTCCAGCTGGCGTACACAGGCGGTTCCGTAAATCTGTACCCTAGTATGGTTATTAACCCCTTTATCACTTTGAAAGTACCTTTTAATTAAAATTCATACTGCATGTATATTATAAAATATGCAATGTAATTAAGAATTTGCCATAGCGCTAATACCTATTTTCGAACTCGCGGAGCGTAAGCGAAGTGAGTTCTTACAAACAACTCCAGACCGAACTGTCACCTGGCTACTGGGACGTCTCGGCATTTGGGTGGCTTTTTGATTTCAATAGTTTGTCTGACGATAACTTTAGTAACGTTTTTCTGATCTTTATGAAATTTCTTGGGGCTGTAGCAGAGGTACATAAAATTTGTAAGTTCATATATGAGCAGGATCGATCAAGTGGTTATGGAGCTAGAAGGAGAAAAAGAAGCCACGCCAAAAAAAAAACGTGAATGAAGATCACAGCCAGGAAAACAGGCGCAGTCGCAGACGAAAATTTTGGGGGGGGACACACTAATATAGAATTTTTTTTCCAAATTTTTGAGGGGGTCTATAAAAAAAAAATTCTATTAGAAATGTAGGATTGGGGGGGGGGGGGGGTTATGTCCCATGTGACCCCCCCCCCCCTGGGACCGCGCCTGCAGGAAAATAAATATTTTAAAGGATTGATACAATGTTGTGTGGGAGACTTAGGGTTAAAACTTAACTATGGTATAAACGAAACACTAAATGCGTCCCTCAGTCAGATTAATAGTAATTAAACAGTGAATTACCAATTATGCAAAAGCATGCTAGTGTAGGAACGCCTCAGCGTTGGTTTTATTTCCTTTGTATGCGTTTACTTCGCACACGAGATACGAATACAATAAGGTGCGTAGGTAAGTACAACATTACACACTTACTTAGTAGTTCACGGCACACCTAATTAGCATGCCGGCTTAGACTTAAATTAATAACCCCCTTTGTTATACTTAATACGTTGTTTTCCTATGCTTGCTTTTGTTCGCATAAATATGATATACATATGATTAAGTAATTTTAATATAGTAATTTGTCGTTTAAGTACTGTAAGTATGTAATATACGGAAAAGGTCGTGGGTGTCGCAATTTTGTACGGAAGTACTAAGGGGGAGGGGAAGAGGAACTCCTTGTAGACGAATACTAGTAATAATAATTGTATTGATTTGGCTATAGATGCCAATAATTCTACTTAGTCGTGAACGAGTGTTGCTGAGCTGAGGGTAGGTGTCAGAGTGGCCGACACTTGAGTAGGGTGTCCCTGCTCGTCTGTCACTTCAGCTCCGCAGCCAAGTGACTAGATCCCTTTACTACTACATAATCAAGAATGGACATTCTCAATTAGGTCACGACCTCACGACCTTAAGAATTAAGAAAGGTTTCTTCGGAAAGAATAATTCTCTTTTTTTTGGGGATTAATAATGGATGATCTAATTGACCCAAGTGCGACATGTTAACTACATTGCCTTTGATCATAATACATGATTAACTAGTAGTCCGCCTCTAACTGAAAACTCACGATTTACTTGCAAACAAGTTGACCAATATAACAAGACCCTAAGGAGGATTTTTTTCTCCTTCTAGCTCCATAACCACTTAATCGATCCTGCTCATATACGAACTTACAAATTTTATGTATCACTGCTACAACCCCAAGAAATTTCATAAAGATCAGAAGAACGTTACTAAAGTTATCGTCGGACAAACTATCGAAATCAAAAAGCCATCCAAATGCCGAGACGTCCCAGTAGCCAGGTGATAGTTTGGGCCGGGAGTTGTTTGTAAGAACTTCGATTATACAAAAATATCGGTAGTCCATTAGGGCCGGCGGAAGCGGCATATCCGTCCTGCCTAAGAGATTTAGACCTCCAGTGGCGGTGGGTCACTGTGCCATTCCATAATGACTGGCTGGTTCATGACATATGACTCTTAACAAACATATTCTTCGCAATGCATCGTCACGCATCTCTGGTGGAAACGCAGCCTAACACGAGCAAAGGTGACTGTTACGGTAGGACTGGCAGAACTGGCTCCTTCCTCGCTCAGCGCATTGGCAATTTGGCATTGTCATTCAGCAAGGTAATGAGTTACCAGCTTTCTCATAGCGGCGTTGGGGTTCTTTCGATTGCCGTTCCGAGCCCCTAGGTAAAGTAGCTAGGTGAGTTTCGTTTCGTTAGTTATTATTAATTACTTGCTTATAATCATTAGTTTAGTTTTCTATTTAAATATTTCAATATAAAAATATAATTATAAAGTTATTTTATTCTTTCAGTTGCAATAGCAATCTAGATCGATCGATTGAGTGCTTTAGTTTCGCTTAAAATTTCGTAGTCTTCAATTTTATTGAAGTATCCTGGCAAAACCCTAAAATGCTTTTCTGGCATATCTGCAGCTCCTCACTTTTTAATCTATTAATTTTTTTTAAGATAAGTAAGTACATTTTGTCCTCAGTTTGGGTTGTATGATTTTTACTGCAGGTAAAATTTCTGCAACCGCTTTCCATTTTATCAACATTCAAAGCAGACCGGCGTTTAACTACCTAAGTAAATATCTAAGTATGACTAGTGTCCATTTAGTGCACAGTTTATATTGCTGTACCTACTTTTCATTCACGTCCATGTTAAGACTACTTTCATGAATAGGTATCTAACATATTAGATGCAATGAAATAAATGAGTAAGTAGGTATCTTTTTTTTATACCACGACTGTGGCACCCAGGCATACGGCTCGCCTGATGGTAAGCAGCTACCGTATAGCTTATCGCCTGCAACTCCGGAGGGGTCACATGTGCGTTGCCGACCCTTAACAAAAAGGAGGTTTCACTGTGTTAACGGCTAAAAGAACAAGAATCAACTCACTGGGTCCTCTTTGAGCTCTTTGGCAACCTTACTCACCAACAGAAACTCTACACTATGAGTAGGGTGCAGTGCTATTTGTGTGTGGTATCTGTGAGGATAATGCAAATACTTCAGTGTTGAGTTTTGACTAAGTAACTATATGTAGTATGTTAACACCAGTACGTTAAACATCATCAATGAACCCAGTCTCCCTAAATATTTTGTTCAATCTTCACTCTTTACGAATTTCAAATCAGTGTTCCGACCAAATTTTGTGAAAAATATTTAAACTTTGGCCGTCAAAGTGCATGGAAATAATCTCGAGTAGTGCTTGATGTTCATTAACCCACTCAATAGTCAAACTGATCTTTTTAGTGGCAATTTGTTTTCTGTGCAAATAATGGCAAATTTAAATCTTGAGTGATTGGGAACATAAATACCTTACTGAATTTAAAGTTTGGAATGTACTTACTCGATCGTTGATTTTTTATGAAATATAGTTGCAGTCTTTCCTTAAAAGTATTTTCGTTTACGTAGTACTCCACGCGTACTCTGGAACAAAATACAAACATGATAATAGTTGTCACATAACTAACCAAATACTCGTATAGATAAAATGGGTGACAGATAAGTTTAAAAATAAACTTTATAGACGTTCCTCAATAAGAACGTGGCTAACGACGGTCTTATGGTTTTTCATATAATATTATAGCACGTTGACATAATCCACCGGGAGATTGAGCTTACTACTCAAAATTGTATAGAGAAAGCAAGTTGTAAGGTGTTTCACAAACTCAATTCTTACCGGGTTGTGGATTTTGAGCACTTGTAGAAAAGGTAGTGACATAACTAAGTTTTTCAGTTCAGGTTAATTTAAATCCTATGAGTTCGGATATATAAAATCTAATAAATACTGCACAACATGTGCACAGCATTTGACTGAACTTATTAGTAATTTTAGATATGCATCATATAGCGGTGTTCTGTATATTTGCAGGCCACCGCCAGTGCCGACGCGATTCGATTCGTAATAAATTATGCACGTCCGGCGCAATACGATTTGCGCTACCGTGGCTCTATCGGGAGCATAACTGACGCGTATTCTTGCCTTGGTTTGATTGATTCTGAGGTTTGTTCCACGAGATTGTCAAAACATTTACGAAAACTTATACGGAGTTAACGGAAAACAGTCGAGCAACAAAGTGGTCTACCAGTTTTGACAAAAGTTTCTTCGAGATCTTACGATCGCTAAGGTTGACATTTCTAACGGAGTTTAAAACATGCACGGCCCTGTTGTCTCATGACGTTCAAACGAACCTCAACCGGTGGTAAACCACATTTTTGGTACCATGGGCGGCGAGTCCATAGAACACGATTCCCGTCGGCTTTCCTAATTTTCAGGCACGTGAACAGTTTTCCTACAGCTCATGAACAAATTTTAAGCCAAATTGAGCACCGGAGTACGTAACCTTAGTCAGCCTAAGATCAGTTCAGTGGGCTGTACATATCAAGTTTATCACCTAGGTATCCTAATCATCGCGTCAGATGGGGTAAAATAATGATCTTGGCCAGACTTTATTGTTAGCGGGTGAAGGTCATTCTGAACACCCGCTAAGCTAAGCTACTTCTACTGCTGATTGTACCTTATCATTCGCGATAGCTGTAAAGTAGATAGAGTAGGTAATAACAGCCGTGTCCTTATTTAATGTATTACGTAAAACGAGACAAAAAACAATAAAAGGTTAAACATTTTGTTTTACAGTAAGTGTAGACATTAAAAGCGACTTAACGGCGCTTGCGTGAGGACGGATACGGGGGTGTAGGTATGTATGTACCCGAGGGACGAGAGGTTTTATCATTACTACCTACATTCACACTGCTGTTTCATTTTTAACATGCTTATTGTGGAGAAATCAAGTCAGTTAGAATTTTGATATTGATTAAATAAGTCTTCTATCAGTATGAACTTGAACATTTTTGGGAGAAGGTACTAAGTATGGTGCTTTTTACATTATCATTCTGTACACAAGCTCATTAGGCGGAAGCTTCTTGAGGCAGAAACCACGCAGAAACGACATCAGAATGACATTAAGTTAATTATTAAATCATCAAATTGCGTAAACTAAAACGATATAAAATCGGTTTACCAATTCTAGACAAACAAGACATTTAAATACTTGCTTGTACACTGAAGAGTAGTCTACGTCGAATTACGAGTAAGTAATTTGGTATTTCCATAGAGGACGAGTTTAGTGCAAGGGACCACTTTGTCGATTTACAAGGACACTCCATTCTTTCACTAATAGACAGAGCATATTGCGTAGTTTTAGAAAATACTAGTAACTCAGTAACTCCATATCGACAAAGTGGTCCCTTTTTTCCTGGACTGGCACAAATGAGAATAAAAATGGGATATGCTTATGATGTGTTTGTGTCATGAAACGTAAGGTATATTCCGACCAAAAAGTTTAGAAATTAAAAAGTGGCAACATCGTAGTGTCGTCCCTTTCAAATCAATCTAAGAAAACGGGACGACACTACGATGTTGCCACCTTTTAATTTCTACACTTTTTGGTCGGAATATACGCTATGTTAGAGGCAATATTTGTCATTGCAAGATTGACCGATTGTGCACTGAATAAAGGGGGACGATATCGCTCGACTCTTGCGCCGACAGCATATTTATATTGGCGAAAATAAATGTATGGCGATCGGGGAGCTATGTATATCGCACGGAGCGTTTGCCCGTGGTCTTTGGGTCAAATTAGTAAATATATGTATATGGTAACAGTGAGTACCTATATTATTATATAAAACGAGACAAAAAACAATATTACTGCGGTTTGTCTTGTGCAAATCACTGCATTTTGTTGGTTCCTGCTACGCCTGCGGTACTAAGTACAGTCGCCATCAGATATATCGGAGTGGCCAAGGTGGTCACAAATATCTGAACAACGCGTCTATTGTCAAGGTGATAAAGTGCATGTTCAGATATTTTTGAGTACTCTGGCCGCTCCGATATATTTGATGGCGAGTGTACACAGGCTAATAAATCATTGAACATTGTAACCACAGACAGAGCACGAGTGAATATTTGAGTTTATAAAGTTACGTGGTATGGGCGGGTACGGTACGGGTTTGTCTGCTAATGTCCATTAAACAACGGAGGGTGTCCACTAATACCTACAGCGCGCTAATTGCGACCTTTAGGATCATTTTGAAATTTCAATTTTATGTGGAATATATTCAAGGATTTTTTCGTATGATTGTGATTTAAATAGAAGCAGGAAGACCCTTTCTCGCCCGTCCTACTTCGTCCGTAGAAAACGTTAGAACTTTCATCATCATTTGCATACTCCGTCAGCCGTTATAATTAAAAAAAAATCAGTTTCCGATATAGCTATTGAGTACCTCCGGCTTCGAAATCTTAAAGTCGGTAATAAAATAATTTAACAAGACATGATATCTCGTTAATATTCCACGTGGAGCCACCCCACCAGGCTACTCTTAACCACATAGTGACGTCACGAGCCCCCACTCTCGAACTTTGGCGCGCTTCATCGTTGTCATTTAAGAAAAAATACGTAAGTACCTATCTAACATTATTTTTATTTGGTTTTTTTTAACGAATGAACTGCTTATCATGTTAGACGAATTATTCATTATGTTACGCTTTCTTGCCAAAATACAACTCAGATGTATACTTCATTAGTGATAATGATAAACCAACCCAGGCAATACAGGTAGGTAAGGTAAAAGTGCCAAATGAGAAGTATCGACATCGGTGGAAACAGTTACTAATTACCTACCTATGCGGATTTACTGTACCTACTTACTAATATATGGTTTGTAAAATAACCAAATAAAAAACTCAAACAAGGTAGAAATTTTTGCCTTCTATTCAGCAGTAAGTAATTCAAACTAAACCCTTCCTCGTTCACTCAAACAAAAGATCATAGACAGTTTATTAAAAGAACAACATGTCCATATAGCGGCCTCCTAACCATTTATCATAAACTTGCAACCTACCTTGGTATTTTGTCATAGCTATCCCAGCCATTTAAGCAGTTATACGAACTGTATCTGCTAACTGCAGCCATGTTAGTTCACGCGGTTGGTACAATGTTCACCATGACAATGTCACTTAGATAATTAGTTTCCGCAGGCTGGTTTAAGGATGGAGTCCTCCGCGGCGCGGGTGTGAGCGGGGCGGCGAGGCAAAGTCGCGCCACTACAACAACACGAATGCTCAGCGCCTCTACTGGGAATACTTTGTCGGCAATTATCTTCAGTATTCAGACAACTAGACAGCTTTTGATCGCTCAACTTGTATTTCATTCCTTCGGAGCAACTCATTTCACGCACCACTCAACTCTACTTCCCCGAGCAAAGCACTTAATCGCTGTGAACGTGTGCTTAGTCCCGAACAGGTACAATGTTAACTTAATTGTCAATGTGCCGTACATCACCGTGTTAGCTTTTTATTTTAATCGATGTTTAAGCTAATTAGTGTTTATGTTTTTCATTAATGTTAGTTGTTTTGCAAATATCGAAGTTAGCGTCATTGGTTTATTTTGATATAGTAAGAAAATTACTGTAAGACAATATAGTATAGGTATATGCATTGCGAAGTGTTATGTAGTTTGTAATGGTTTATAGTGTGAGTGGCAAGTTTGGGTATGCCGATGCAAGGGCGGCGAGCGCGCGCGACCCAGGCGCCTCGAAGAGCGACAGGTCTCGACTGAGTGAGGCGCGCGTGTGGAGGCCGCCGCGAGCATGAGCCCGCCCGCATTTACACTCAACCTAAACCTGAAAGCTTTACTGTGTACGACTGAGACACCAATATGATTGAGTAGAGCACCGCATAAGTGTGAATAGGGTCTTAGGACACTTTCCACCACTAACCGCACCCAGACCACGGCGCCGTACCACGCTCCTAATTAATACCTAGGTATTTAATAAATTCTATGACACTCATTTCCAATTTTAAAGTATAATCTTGATTGGACATTAGCTAGGGTACACGCACAGATCTGCCCGCCAGATTTGTCAGGCAGATATGCCCGGTGGGTCTGTCCATGTATGGCGCGAATTGAACACGGATTTGTCTGCGGACACATCTGAAGAGCGCCATACACGGACGGATCTGTCCGCCGGGCATATCCGTCCGAAAAATCCGGCAGACAAATCTGTGCGTGTATCCCTAGCTATTGGAATGAGCCCCTGTTACTACTAGGCGCGGTCGCAGTCTGAAATTACCTTTGTCTGGGGCTAGCTCTATGACCACACCGTGTTTGATCGTACTAATGATGAAAAAACCAGACTTTTTTAAGGCTTACAACTTATAAAAGAACTAGACTTCACTTTAACTCGACTCAAAATCAAAACTTTAGGCTACAGTTATTTTAGAAATGACATTAATCGTTAGTTCTTTCCCATATGAAAAGAACTAAAGCCGTTTTGTGACGAAAAAGACTCACAGCTTAAGGGACTAAAATGACTCAAGTTACTAATAAAAGTAGTCTTAATTATTTATAAAATTCAATCACCTTAAGTTCTTTAGCTAAAACGTAATAAACTAGTTCGCTAGTTCGTAAAATTATTCTGCATATACATATTTATTACCATAGCTCGGATAATGCATCGCAAAACGAATATAACACCGAAATAAGACAATATACATATATTAAATTTGTATTATGTACAGTATTTTAACAATATATTTCTATATTACATTCATAACCACAACCCAAAAAGTGACAAATCTTGTTCTATACTAAATTAATTTTTGCGATGAATTGTCCGAGCTATGTTTATTACGGTTTGCTTTCGCTTGGAGCATGCAATAGCTGTTAGAAATTACACACTTTTAGACTCACGAAACTTGAGGCGTGAGTCCTTGTATGTAGTACTCCAAGTACTCCAAGTTTTTTAAGATATTTTATTTGCGATTCAGTCCTTAAAGCCTTTATTGAAAGCCTTAAACTTACATTTGTCGGCGATTTCAGTCAGACTAAGAACTTAAATGATTAAAGATTAAAGCAGTCGTGGGGCTTTAAAAATGAGCACCGTCAACTGCTACATTATGCTCAACTTTGCCTGGCCGCCTTTCTCCCATCTCAAGAATAAGATATTAATAGCTGTTTGGTGGAAACAAACATGTTTTCAAGCCAGGCAAGTTGTAGCAGTTGAGGGTAGTCTTTTTAATTGGACCTTATGGCTCTTTAATCACTAAGGGAACGTACCCAAACTACGTGACCCATTTTTTTTAAATTTTTGACCCCCCTCCCCGCCCTCGGTGACCATCCGTAGTAATTGCCAAGACCCCCCCGTCCCCCTAGTTGTCACGTAGTAAAACTCGCACATATAGTTTAGAGTGATGTTTTGGACATAGAAAGCAAAAAAAACATAATTTTGCCTACTTATTGCCTTTTATTTACTCGACACTGGCCGCGTGACGCCAAAAGTGCATGGAAACCTATAATTAGAAGCGCGATATTTGAGCATAATTATTGACTACGTGACAGACCTAAGACTCCCCCCCTCCCCCCGGTGACCTAGAGTAGTATTTTGACGACCCCCCCCCCCCCCCCCTAAACTGGTCACGTAGTTTGGGTACGTTCCCTAAGTATGATTGTATTAAGCGGTTGTTAAACGTGGTATAACAAAAAGGTAAATTACTAATATAACCGTAAAAAGGTTTATTATTAGGATAGTTATTTAGTAATAATAAATATCCATATTTTTATTTGGATATCTGAGTTTCTTTGCCTAGTATTTATATCGTATTGAAAGTTGAATGTGGTGTAGCGATTGATTAATTTAATGGAGTTTACTCACTGGGTAAGGGGCATTGGGGCTAAAAACACAGATATCACCCATGGTAAGACAGTAACGCAGCTATGACATCGAATCGAATCCGGACACGGCGCCAAGCAACGAGCCCCAGGACCACGCTAATCCGGACAATACCGGAATTGCCTACACAATAAATACCTGTATTGCATGCCCTACATACATCACTATACGTTGCTACGCCTTTTCGAAACATGTTCGCTACAGAGAGGGCAACCCACGTTATATGCTACGAACGACCTACGACGTAGCGCTACGCTCGTAGCGTAGGCGTGCCATGGACGCAGTAATTATCGACGCAATATAATAAAGTCCACTTTTTTATAGTTTTTATTTTACTTTAATCACGCAATCACTTCGATAACTGCGACCATCAGGCGCCCGTAGAGCATTAATTTAATAAAATGTTACCGGTTTTAAGTAAAAATGCGTTTACTTATTTATGTAGGTATGTTTAACTTTTAACTAGCTGACCCGGCAAACATCGTATTTTTTATCATTTATTTATCATTTATCCAATATCTTAATATTTATTAATTTATTATGGTAAACGGGGTGAAGATAAATCCAAAAAATCACTTATCATTAAAATCGGTTCAGCCGTTCTTGACCTATAAATGGTGTAACCGACCATTGATTTATTAAACCGACACGGCTCTGTTTTATAACTATGTAGTTGTAAATACTTCGGGAAGAACTATCAACAGTTACTATCTGCGCAGACACATTGGCCCCGTCACATCTCCACCGCACCGAGCCACCTTGAGGGCAGCGCTGCAGCGGCAACGGCAGAGGCGGCCGAAAAAGCCAAGGTGGGAAAATACAGTGGTCTCGGCGTCGAATATATTTCTGTCCCATTCGGCGTCGAGACCCTTGGTCAGTGGGGCCCTGGCGCTCTGAATCTCTTCAAAGACCTGTCGAAGAAGGTGAGAGGTGCCACATGAGACCGAAAAGCTGACAGCTATCTTGCTCAATGAACAAGTTAGCAATGGGGAAGGCTTTTTGCAGAGGGCGCTGTTCAAGAGAAAGAGACAGAAGATGAATGGTTCTTATTAATATTATGCAGTCAAAAAACTTTCCTTGGCCAATAACCTTCCTTGTGGCGTTAATCTACAGCATTTTAATTTTAGTGTATTTCAGTATAACCGTGTAGTAGCGAAAATAAATATAAAAACTACTTCGCGCCATGCAAATTTAGCTTTTCTAAGGACCATTAATGGAGATGTCACTTTGACAGTTGCCTTCCCCATTCAGCACAGCCATTCAGACAGGAAATGCTGCCAGCATCTTCGGCACCATGCCGAAGATTAGTTTTATTTTTAGAGTTAATTATGTCGAATCATTTCAGATTTGGTTAGTTTTATTTTCTTTATTGTTGTTGAACGCAATTATTTAACAAAATAAATTCAGTTTCAATAGAAAAATAATAAAGGTAAACCAACATGGCTGGCTGACAACTGCATTTATAGGCAAAAAAGTATTTAACATATGACAAAATAATATTGAGGAAACTAATTTTTCCTCAATAATAAGTAAATATCATGTGTTTTTCTAAAAATAAATGTATGATTGCAGTTTTGTAAAACAAAAATATAAATCGCGTCATTGCCAATTATAAAGTTTTGCAGGCTCCGCGCCACGAGGGCGCCCGGTAAACTTCTGTGTGATCGATTTGGTTATCGAGTGTCCATAATTGTTACCTTCGCCATTTAGTCTTGGCTTTGGATTATAACTTGGCTACTAGTTTTACAAATGTCAACTTTATGAATATTATAATAATATTATTTGTATTTCGTTCGATAAATCAAAACTACTCTGGAAGTCCTATTAGTTTAATATTATTTACTTTTAATTTACATAGTAAAGGGTATAGCCATAGGGCATAGTAGGGGTAAATATATATTTCAATTTATGCGTTTTTTTTGTAACCTGAAGGATTTGAGGCTTAATTTTTGGTGAAAGCACTACATATGTAAAGGTTAATAATCCACTAAAAGGAAATTCTTTTTTTCGCCAAGGGCAGTTGTGCCATACTTACCCGGCTATACCCTTTTAGGTACTTGTTACTGGGGTGATTTTTGAGATTCGAGCACTCGAACGTGACAGTTAAAATTCTCAATAAAACAATGATATAATGTTTTAAAAATAACAGCCATAGGAATTTAACATCATGATCGCGAAAAAATTGGCGACAATTTTTTTGTGCGATTAGTAGCGAGGTTAATTTTGTAGAATTCGAGCGCTCGAAAGTCAAAAATCGCCCCCTTGGACAGAGTCTACATTTGCTACAAAGTTAATTCGTAAATAACATACAAACACATCGATGAATACGAGTATGCAGTACGAGTGGTTATGACAGAGTAACAAAGCTACGTTAGAAACAGGATCTTGATGGAAATGTTCAGCCGTTGCAGGGTTAAATGGATATGTCAGTGATGTCAAATGTATTGGCCGGGCCAATTTAAGTGGTCAAATTGAGCGGAGCGCTTCTGTTTACTAAACTAGAGTAGGTAAGATAGATACCTGTAGCTGACTCCTCACAAACGATTGAAAGGGCTCGGTTCTACCCAATCTGGGAAACGAAAATGTAGACATGAAAGTGAAATCCACAGTTATCGCTTATAGAGTGCAAAGTTTTGTCGAATGTATTCAATTAGCAACAGTGTACATGTAATGTACCCAGGGTATATAAAAAACATATTTATAAGAGTTCGAGTAATATATACTTAGTACCAAATTATCACATTTCATTTCCCGATACACATGTGAAAGCGTGTATTCTATGTATAGGTACATACTGCCGTAATTAAACAGCCCGCACGCCCCGTTGCCGTTGGTTAGCTGCTCTCCAGTCGATGGACGGGTTCAAGAGTATTGATGTAGTTCCTGCCATTTAGCACGAGATTGGTTTTGCGTTGTTGAAATTTTAAAACATGTGGTAAAAAAACACCCTTGAGCTTTCATTAATTCCAAGTTATCTTTTTATTCGATTATCAACAGACAGACACTACAGAACTTAGCACCCTTTTAGATCTCACTTGTAATTATTATGCTAGCTTATACAAGGAGTAACAAAGTTTGTGCGCCACGTTTGGCAATTGACAGCTGTCATTGAATCAAAGAGTAGCTTTAACAAAACGGACGTGACATTGTTATGAAAAATTTATATTCTGCCTAAAGACATTTTGTGAGGAAAAGTAATTACATATAAAGACCAAAAATACTAATAAATGCATGAGAACTATTAAACAATAATGTAGGTAAAACATTAATGTATATAGAGCTTGTCCGGAAACAGAAGTTTCGTGGTTTATATGGGAGCGCATATATTCTACGACACTTCTGTTTCCGGACAAAGTCTATGTGTTACTTCTGCGATAATAATCTATGCGCCAATGCCAATATATTATATATTAAACAGAAGAAATATAATAACAACAGAAATACGCACTGTTACGTTACGCGGATAACTACTTCTTCTTCGTCGTTCCCTCATGACTGAGGATCGTGACCAACTGTGATGTCCCTCCATGTGACGCGGTCGAGAGCCATACGGGCCGCGTTCTGCATGGAGCCACACCCACACGCCGTCCGGATGGTATTACACCATTTAATGGCTATCGGCCCTCTGGGACGCGGATAACTAGCTAGAGAATTTATTTTACTCCCTAGGCAAAATTATTTCTCTACTACGAATTGAGCAGCAGTGATTTGATGCAGTATTGCCAATTTAATCGGGACACGGGAAATGTACTTAAACATATAATTATTATTAATTATATAGTTATAATTACACAGCAGTTCTGTTACATGTTCGTTACGTCGTTGGAATGTGTGTAGACTATTGAACTTTGAGGGATAATCACACATACCTACCTATTACGTTACACTGCTTACACTTGAGATAGGTAGGTACTTATGATTAGTTATGATAAATAATGGCATTGAAATCATAACTCCTTTATGAAACGAATATATTTTCACCTCAGCAGCTCGAACAAGGGTTCTTTGCTACCTAAATTCAGTGAGCAAAATTCGGGAGACATAATGAACTTGAAATTTCTGCAGTTAAAAGAAAGAGGAAGTAATAATTCAAACGTCATAATATAGCTTTTTGAATAGCAGAAGCCCGATGAACACTAAATTAGCTTGGAAACCTAATCACAAGATTTGGCACAGGCACTAGTTTCTAATCAATGTGCTTACAATATTTTGAAACGAAGCTCAAATATACTTATAGTCAAAAAAAAAACAAAAAGTCAACAGTAAAAAAAAAAACAAAAAGTCAATAATTTCGAAGAAGTCGAAAATAGTCAAAAAATTTCAAAACAGTAAATTTTTTTGCAAAATAACGAAAAATTCCAAAAATTAAAAAAAAAGAAAAAAAAACAAAAATTAAAAAAAAAAACAAAAATAAAAATAAACAAAAAAATTCTAATAAAAAAACAAAGATTAAAAAAAAATCTGAACAAAGTCAAAGAGTCAAAAAGTCATAAAAGACTAAAGTTTAAAAACTCAGTCTCAATTTTCTCCTATGTTCTCACTACAAGCACTCGAAGCAAAAACTAACTTTGCTCTCTTGTTGCACAAATATCTATTGCCTAAGGCGATTATTATTTCAAGTCGATGTCCTTTATTTTGATTTCACTAAGGCTTTCGATCGCGTGGATAACGATGTGTTGCTGATGAAGCTTGATCGTATTGGTTTTTCTCCGGCATTGCTATCATTTTTCGCTAGTTATCTGCGTGATCGACAGCAATATGTTCAACATGGTTGCTTTGTGTCTGCTCCATATCATACTCGGTCTGGCGTTAGTCAGGGTTCCATATTGGGGCCTTTCTTGTTTGGAATCATGATAAACGACCTCAAGTCGGTTCTCCAGTCTGCTCAGTGCCTTCTTTACGCAGATGATCTGAAGTTGATATATGGAGTGGAACAAATTGAGGACTGTGAGTCTCTGCAACGGGATATTGACTCGGTTTATCGGTGGAGTGTGGAAAACAAGCTACTTTTCAACTCGGCTAAGTGCAGCGTTTGCGCGTTCACCCGTGCTCATACGCCTACACATGCCCTGTATATGCTTGGGTCTGAAAATATCAATCGCGTGTTCTCGGTTAAGGACTTGGGCGTAGTTGTCGATACGCGGCTCACCTTTCATGAGCATATTTTATCACTTGCTGCCAGTTGCTATCGAAGACTGGGCTTTATAAACCGCAACCTTCGTTATTTTAGTGATCCAACTGCTATGAAAGCTGTATATAATGCCCTAGTAAGGAGCAAGCTGGAAACATCGTCCATCGTTTGGCACCCTTACGAAAGTACGTATGCATTGCTACTTGAAAAGGTGCAAAAAGCCTTTCTAAGGTTTTTATACAAATAAATGTATGGGTATTACCCCTTTCTCTACCCGACGAAATATCTTCTTGGGACACTGGGCTACAACTCTTTGGAGGTGAGACGAAACTGCAGTTTGCTTATGTTTGCGTGTCAGACCCTGCGTGGAGAGTCCGACTGTCCGGCGCTTGTAAGTCGATTGGTGCGACTGTGGGTACCAGACGTCCCCAGGATGGCCCTCAGACCACGGCAACGCGATCTGTTGGCTGTGCCGGCGGCACGCACCGTGTCGCGCTTCAATTCCCCACTGGTACGCGCCCTCTCACGACTGAATGCGCTCTTGGCATCATCACCAGAGTGCGATCTGATTGCGTGGCGATGGGCGGCTGTGAGAAGTGAATGCCTGAGATTCTGTGAGGTGATGGACAACAGGCCTTCCACTATACCAATGTAATTATTTAGTTTAACTTTCATAACGCATTAGTTCTTACTGTAATGTTATGTAAATATGTTTCACAATAAAATAAAATAAAATATCACACTGGCGACGGATCCGCATGCGGCGCCGGTGCGCGAGCGAGATAGTATTTAGTTTTAGTGGCTTTGTAAATAATAATAATTTATAAGCTTGTAATGGGCTGAAAAGTATCCTAAGAAGTTAAGTAAGTAGTATTGAGTAACAAATAAACTTACAAACAAACATTTATAATATATGTAAGTAGTAGGATTAAAAATACTGAACAACCATTTTTAAATATACTTTTCATTCATATTACACATTATACTAATGTAGGCACTAATATCCAGAGAATCCGCGGGAGTGGCAGTTATATTGACATCGTCGTCGGTGTAGTCAGATGAATCGACTGCAGTTTGCCTATTGGCCTCGAACATTACAGCTGCAAAATCTTCAAGATATGTGCCTGCGCCTCTGAGCGAGGTACTGGTTCGTAGACCAGGTGATCCAACTATATGTCAAGCAAGATGCCGCTTTTCGTTATTTTGAACCCAGTCACAGAGATAGTTAGCAAGGCGTGCATATATGCATCGGATGCAAAACGATAGACTTCCACTTATCAACACGTTTCGCATGTGGAAACTCGATGCTGCGGCACAGATATTTTACTGGGGATCGTTAGTGAGTTTAGGACTTTCACGCTGAACACCCCAGGAGCCGATACTCCTTCAGTAACTTTCGTGCCCCTTATAATTTTTTTTATATACTTATTAGGCTTAGCAAGTTGGAATCTATTGAATGCTGATATGAAAGCATAAAATAAAATTTCTTCAGGATGCTGTAAACCATTAACGGTTGCGAGCAGGAGTTTCTTTAAAAAAATCGCACAATTACAACACACCATAAAACGATTCGCAGAACTGGTTTCAAGTGACAAAGAAATACAAACACATACGTCCATTGTGAAGAGGTTATTTTTAAAACAATAATGCGTTATAAGAGTACTATGCACGAATAAACTATTTGAACATGGAAATCGCACTTAGAGGCATGACTCCATAAATGGGTTAAGGTTCAAAAACATGTTAGTTTTTGTTATTTTTAACATTCTACCTGTAGCCTGTAGGTACCATGTGTCTGTGCCTTTACTATAGTACAACGTTGCCTTTTACTGAAACTTTTTCAAGGATTGCTGCTCCTCAACAGAAGGTCACATCTTGGCAAGACCTTGTCCTGCTTTGTTAAGACCTTTTTAACGATACGGGTCTCACTAATACCGGTCGTACTATATTACCTTCTGCTTAAACTTTGGAAGCATGCTGCTCATCTTCACGAGGACCTAGATTCGAAGAATCACCCTACGAAGTTGCTCCTTCCCAAGAGTTTTCAGGAAAACTTTTTTGCAAGTCTCTAACTTTACCCGTTCTCAAAAAAATGGTGCCGTTTCACTTTTCAGTAATTCCACCCTCTACCTGTAGCCTCTACGATACAAGAAACATTTCCAATGTTAAAACGCGCTGTTAAGCGGTTACAACGAATAAAAGATTACAGGAAATTTACTTTTTAAAACTGGGAAAAATGTTCGTCACCTCAAAACTAAACTTTCTAAAGTAGTGGTACCTAGTAAATAGTAAAATACTTTATTGTACAACAAAGAAAAATACAACAGTAACAAAACAGTATTTGTATAAAGGCGGAATTATCCCTTAAGGGATCTCTTTCAGTCAACCTTAGTAGTATGTTTTAAACGGTAGTAATTCTGATGTACACACACGTTCACAACAGACAATGACAGAGTGTCGTAAGAGTGTTGGGAATTAAGGGTATTAGGTAGGTAAGTTCCAAATTGTCCCTCGAGATGGTCCTTATTATTAGTATAGCTAGTAAGTAGAATATTAAGAGCCCCCCACTGCTACCCGGCGCGAGTGAGATGGTTGTTATTACATTACGCACGTAATAGCTTAGATGGAAATAGTTCCGCGGGGCTCAAACGGATTTCAAAATTGCAATAATTTTCGTTTACTATGAAACCCAATTTAACTAGGCATTACAATTAATTCTGCTAAAGTTTCATGACATTTCAGCAATAAGACAAATTGCCGTATTTTGTGTCGTGAGTAGTCAAAATCAATTTAGCAATAATAAAGTTTAATCGAGCCAAGTTTAAGACCAATTTTCAGTAATTCTGCCGCACAGATCAGGCTGAATTTCAGCGAAAGTTATATTCATTTAAGGGGAATCTGTGGATTGCGCCTTGTATGAGTAGACCTGCGGTTTCAGAAAACCTCACAAAAAAAGTTCAGCGGGGTCGAATGCAATCGAATGAGCTTTTGTGAGCACGTTTCACAATGACGTATGAGAATGACTTTTGAATCAAATCGGTACGAGTAGATCTACCCTTCTCGTTTATGTACCTAAATAACTGTTAATATATTATAGAAATTATACATAACCTTAGAACCTGAAAGAAAATCCATGGTTTCCGCTTTTTTTGAAATGTCCGTTAAAGGCCGTTTTCCGCTTAAAGTCTAATAAGTGGTACCTTATTGGCCAAAATTGAATATAAAATCTGAACATCATCATTCAATAGTCAATAAAAAAATCCACTGTGAAGACAATTTTTTTATAAAAAATAATAATTAAAGCGTAGCACGTTCCAAATACGTACCGACTTATATAAATCTACCCACAGCTACAACTACAACGCTAAATGCTAAGTCAATATACAATTAACTGGCTCATCACTCAATTTGCATATTTGTTAAGGGCATATTGTTTCTCAGCGCATTGAGTCTCATTCGTCCTCTGAACCGACCATCGTACATCAGGATGTTTAGATGACCTTTCGTATATTGAGCCTAAGTAAATATTTGATCCATTTTTGCCTTCATTGTCTAAAAGGCTCAAAGGTGAGGGCGAGGTTTTTTGTCGTGCTGCCAATACCGTGCTACTTCGAAGTTAAATTAAATTCCATATGATTTACTGCGTTTTAATGGAAAGGACCTAAAACGAGTATTTTAAGACTCCGGCAAACTTTTTTTTCGATTTCGTTCAACTTTTTTGATGCTATTTTCCAGTAACTAACATAACTTCTACAATTTTGTATACATATTATGAAAGATCGTTTCTTTTTGAATGGAATAAATACAACGCTTTTTTAATTTTATGCTTCATTTATGAATAATTCACCCTAATCTAACACCTGTTTCGCGATTTTTGCTTACAGTGGTGAAAAGAGTAAGGTTTTTATTGATTAAAATTAAGTTATGAACGTAAAAAAATATATAAATACATTGAAAAATGAGTCGCCTCAAGAATGAGTGTAACAGTTTTTTTTCATTTACATATATATTTTTTAAGGGAGAGTATGTTTTGCTAGAGCAATTTTGCAAAAAATTGCCGAAGTTTAGGTGATATTTTTAGGAAGATATTAAAGTATTTTACAAATATAAAAATACAAAAATAAACTTCATGCTTTATTCAGATAGTACAAAACATGTTAGGGTCCATAACAAATAATAGTTAAAAATCATACGACAAAATGGCATGAATCAACGTCCTCACTAAACAAGCTCTGTAAGAATTGAGTTTTAAGGTATTCAATATTAATATATAATATATATATAAGTATATATATAGACCTATATTTTGCAATGACAAGACTTCAAGATATCTTACCAAAAGCAATTCATGTGCATGATGCAATTATTAGCGATCTTAGTTTTTAAATCGTTACAGGACTCTTAAGTTGCAGCAGCTGACACATAAAAAGATCGTTATCAACGTGTACTTTTCGTAGCAATGGGTATGGTTGGCAGCTTTGATTATTAAACCAACCGGATGCGAGACGCGCTCTAATTTCTATTGGAAAAAGTCTGCCGTTTTTTGCGGGGGAGGGGAACGTCAAATGTATGCGAAACGTCAAAATAGCCACGTCAAATAAACGTCAGTCCATACAATGAGTATGACCACATACTCATTCGGCAGAGGGGAACGCCTGTCAATGGCTACTCCACTCCGATTGGTTTAAAGCTCTAAGGTTGGTAGAAAAAGCAAATACATTTGAATATTCACTTTTGTTCTTAAATATAATAGTACATTGTGCAACATGGGGGGTAAGAGGAATATTACTAACGAGAGTCTAGTTAAATCGCGACGGCTTGCCGGAGCGATTTAAAGACTCGAGTTTGTAATATTCTTACGCCCCGAGTTACACACAATGTTTTTCATCACACTTGCGAGGAAAAAACTAAAATTTAAGCGAAATAATTCTTAAATACGGTGACGTTTCAAATAGGTATTCGATCGCCATTTTGCTTGCGCCGTTGCTTAGCAACGCGGTACAAACATTCCGTGCGTTTTTTATTACGACATAGTTTTCGAACTAGATTTTGCAAAATTATTATAACAATATTTACCAAAATTAATGATAAATACTTTTAAATATTAAAAATAATGAAGAAATATACCGTATTAGTTTTATATACTTTAAAATTTGCTTGTAGTCAAGTTTGGGTGACATAACAAAAAACCCTGGCTGAATATAAATGTCCTGAGTCTGAAGTAATGTACGAGTGGGTCAACATTTTAAAAACTAAACCTATAACTCCACACTGTGGAGTTATAAGAATTCCTAACTCCCGCGGGATCAAAGTAGGCCTTTGTCCTTCAGTACACCCGCATGAAATAACACCATTTACGAGCAGGTGTGATGAAAAATAAATACTTACCTTTTTAGGATTACACATCTATCTTTACGGTACAAAACCTTTTCCGCCCTAATATATTTTTAAAACAATGTACGTCAAACGACATTGTGACATTTACACAAAAATACAACTTTATTAAAAAACCCAATCAAATTACACGAAGTAAAATTTTTCGTGATGGCAATTTAAAATAAGAGTTATTGTTCGTTGACATAATAATCTTCAACATTATCGCCAAGTGGATTCAATAGGGGATATTACTGCAATGTTCTGCCACCAGAGTGCAGCACTAGCACATCGGTAAACCATAGAGTTCTTAATACATACTAGGCCTTAAACAGTTTTTTACAAGTTTTCATAGATAATTTATAACGAATAAATATGTCATTTGTGAACCAAGGCGGTTTGATTACGGAGGGCCTATCGTGAAACGAAAGAATCAAAATTTTTACTTCTGCCTCTCTATCGCTCTAATATGTAAGAGTGACAGAGAACCAGGTAACGAAACTTTTATTTACGTATTTTGCGGTAGGCCCTCTGGTTGTGCTAGTGCCGCCCCCTACGCAGAGTTTTGCGTAATATTCCCTATTGCTGGATCCAAAACTAGAACTTGAATGTTCATTTAAAATTGTCTCTGACTTGATAAAAAAATGGCAAAGGTGCAATTATAAAATATCCCACGGGCAAGGAAGTTTATTTTAAACTAAAAAAAATCCTGAAGCAAAACCCCGGTTACAGTAATGTAAAAGTCGTCCAGCAGCTGATTGAAGGCAAAGAGGTGGATATGCCATATGCCGGAGGGCGTCAATAAAAATTGTGTGCAATATTTTAGAGACTTAAATTACCTCCCTGTGACTTCTGTTAACGTATGTATATAGGTCATTTTGCAATTTAAATAAAAGAGACACGGCGATATTTATAGCTCACCGCTGGGCGAGTAACTAACTATAAATATCGCCGTGTCTCTTTTATTTACACGGAAGTGCTTATCTTTTGTTCCTGTTTATAGCCGATAGCTCATAGCTTACTAGCTCGCGGTTGGACCAGTGCCTTAAATGGATTTTTTCCAATCGACGTGAATGACTGACAGTGAAGAGGCGTTATGGTAAAAATACCTTCGGTTATGTTACGGATTAAAGTCAAACTGGGAGGGTAGTAGGGATCGAAAATAGTACGTACGTGAGCAAACGCCTGAGTGCAAGTAATTATTTCTACACTTCTTGTGTCATTGCCTAGGTTTTTAAGTCAGGCGCTGTAAAATTATCATTCACAAAAAGTTTGAAGGACCGTGTGTCCGTATATTCAAAATAAAATGAGAGATTTCATATGCTAGGTTGGTATAGAATTGTTATAGAATTATTTGATGCCAAATACGTGTCTTTACGATAAACAGGAATAGAGGTTTGATGGTGGCGCTGCTGTGGAGTATGCTCTCCAGCAGCGCCACAATAAAATAAAGCTCACGGCAAAACTAGCGATATAGATATTTTTTAAACTAGTCTAGAATTTTATAGACATTATGTAGATATTTTCCTATATATTTACATACAAAGCTATGGTGGCGCTGCTGGGGAGCATGACGTGTTTATTCGGTATAATTTGGATAAGTGTTTATAAATATGTATATAAATATCATAATTTTTGAAAGATACATATAATGTTTATAAATTAATATTATAATACTTGCGTATTTGTTTTTTTGTCGACCATAATTTGCTACCAATACAGCACGTTGATAACGATCATTTTATTTAATTTTATTAGAATGTCGAACAATAACCTGTCTAAGAGATGTTTATAATGTTATTATTATCTACCAACACCAAAAAACTTCCTTAGTTATTAAAAAAAATCTTGAATTACAGAAGACGTTTAACAAATCTTTGGATTTTAATAGTTACATTGCTATGGTTTGTGTGTATATGCGGAGGACTAGAGGAGTTCCCATCGTTCCCTAAGGAGAAATCCATATAGATGTACCTTCCTACACTACATCAATCACACTAATATACCTATAGTTGCTACTACACTTACAGAATCAATATCTGTTTCGAACAGGTTCTAACTAAATGAATTAATTACTTCGGTCCTACCAGTAAACCTTGAACTGAAACGACTAAGTTAAGTGAAGGAATTGATCTTTAATTAGATAGGTAGTGGAGATAGATTCTTCAGCTCAATGCCGAGTTATTAGTATCTAGTTGATAAAACAATTATTAATTCTATGACTAAAATTAGTTCATTTAACGTGTTTAATTTCTTGTACATAGGGTCGAATGGGTTTTAGGCGCGCTATACAGTTCGGCATGATCTTCCCTACAAAATATAGAAAATTAACACTGTGACCAGCACTGTTTATTATTAAATTTAATTCATACTGTAATTTTTAATTAATATTGCAATTAATCTTGAAATAACTATCCTAACTTTTCTTAAATGTCAATATACCAACATTGTGGTTTGAGTTGAAATATTGAACTTTTGTTAATAAGTACTTCAGTGACTGTATACGCATTTACCTTTCGGAGTTGCTAGGTAGCCAAGGTTTTTTCCATCCCTAATGCCCTGAAACTGAGTAACTGTTGATTTATGTACTGTAGATATTTTCAGAAATAATCACCCTGCTGCCGAAAGTTAACAAATTGCGCCTTGTAATTTTTTACCGGAAATCCGACAGATAAATCTTCAAAGTAGCACGTTGACCCGGCATAAGTAATTCTGAAGTCGAAAACTCTGGGTCTAGTCTAAAATAAGTATTTCATCACTATTAACATATAAAAAATATCAGCCATATCATCTGATTTGATGTAAGATTGAATGTGGCATATCAATTGTTGCCGCTTCTGGTGCTTCTAGATCTACTTATTTGGGAATCCTATATTGTGACTAGGAAAAAGGTATTGAAACATTTATTGTTATATGTACCAAAAATATTATGGGTAAAAATATTTTTTATTTGTGACATTCATTTCTTTGGTCCAGTTTTTCCTAATCAGAATACGATCTGTTTTTATGAGTACCAACTATGCCCTTAATAGTAGGGTTTTGTCTCAGTACAAATGCGAAAAAAATTGTGCGCATCGAGAAAAAGTTGTGAATTTTTGACCATAGATAGAGTGAGCAAAGATGAGTATTTTTTAGTATTGGCGGTCTGTAAAATTTTTGGACCTTCACGTCAAAATCAGGGGTCCCGTGCAATATGTTATTACTCTCTGGTTAAGACTGCTAGGGGTTGTTTGGTATCGTTTCCGTGTAAAACAGACATGCAGAATTCATTTCTGATATTAAAAACGTAAAATTTCGTATTAAAAAAAAAGTTGTGCCGCGAGGAAAAACACAATTTTATTTTTATTTTTTTAGAACGTCATATAACTAATATATATCCTTTATTTCAAATAATAAAAAATATTTTTATTATTAGAAAAAAAATGATATATATTAGTTATATGACGTTCTAAAAAAAATAAAAAATTGTGTTTTTCCTCGCCACACAACTTTTTTTTAATAAGAAATTTTACATTTTTAATATCACAAATGAATTCCGCATGTCTGTTTTACACGGAAATGATACCACACAACCCCTAGCAGCCTTAACCATAGAGTAATAACGTATTTCACAGGACCCCTGACTTTGACGTGAAGGTCCAAAAATTTTACGGACCTCCAATACTAAAAAATATTTATCGTGGGCCATTCTATCCATGGTCAAAAATTCACAACTTTTTCTCGATGCGCACAATTTTTACAAATTCGAGCTCTGCTATAAACAGGTCAGTGGCATTTTTGTTCATTATAAAGTGAATCCTAGGTTACCCACATAAATTCATCAGCATGCGCAGAGCGCAGTGAGCATAATTGTCTAATTACCGTTATTTTCCGTTTGTGAAGAAACAAGGCCGAGATTCGATACCTTGGCGGCGCCCAAAACAGAACTAAAACAAGTGAGTGGCGACGTGACTGTACTGCAGAGCACCTAACGGCCGGGTACTATTCTGGGATGATAAAAGAGCCTATAGCAAATAAATTCGAATAACCTCGCCGACATAATATTTGCGAATGTAGAATTTTTGGACTGTAAGCCAGGAACAAATTACATAACCAATCGCGTCCCAGTTATATGTAGGTACATCGCCCTTAACTACTTTACAATTTGTCACCTGGAACGCGATGACCCACGAAATTTCTTCCTCTTCCTAGCTTACGGTCTATTTCATTGGATTTAGAACTTGCCTAGTGAATAGTGCACAGAACAATATTTGCCAAATGGATTTTCTGTAGAATCGTGATACCTACTTATTGGGGAAGGCAACGGTCACAATGACATTTCCATCAATGGTCCTTAGATAAGCTGAATTTGTATGGCGGGAAGTAGTTTTTATTTATTGTAGCGAAAATGACTCACTGTTTATCTCAAATTGGTCCCTAAGGGAAAATTCAGGTTTCCGAATTACTGTGTAATTCTACAGCGTTTCATAGGGAAAATTCTTTTCCGCAAGAAAAGCCTTTTGACTGTATATATACAGTGTCTAAATCTAATACGGGCGATAAATTAAACCAGACATAGAACTCATTACTGTAACCATTAATTAAGATGTTTTTTTTAAGTTACACTTAACTGTGACCCAATAATATATTTTTGAAGATTTTGTCAGCAGCAATGTACTGTAAACATGTTATTGAAAGTAACTGTCAACGAGCGTTTAACGCGAGTGTGTTTGCATTACATTGCGGGTCGAATAATTTGTATGGATAAAATAAAATTGTGCAATTTTGGGTAGAAGTTATCTAATTACATTTCTTATGTCCTATACTAAGCACCGTTAAGAGATTCCCCATATTAGATTTACACACTGTATAGTATAATAATTATATATCATTTTAGTACACCTTAAAACAACAATCATCTTTTGTCTCTTTCGTTATATGGCGTCTGGAACAGCACACGTTTTTAAACTTTGTAAAATAATACTGCCTTAACTGTAGAGTTAACGAACCACGCAAGAATGACAGCGACATAGTATTGATGTTACAGCGAGAGCATGAAACAATCATCCAATTCGAGTCAATTGACACACATTAGGCATATGTAACAACTTACATGTATGTATTAACTTAATGCAGCGAATTTATGTCCTAGTGTACCTAGTGGACCTTAAGGACCAGTGTGCCCTTTTTTTGATAATTTTATCAGCAGCCTCCATTTTCCGTAAACACTGCGAGGTAGGTATATCAACACCCAGACGAAGCGCATGGCGCAGTTAATTAATTAATGACTACACTGTAGCCAGGCACGTACTGAAACGTATTTATGTCCAATTGTAAAATGAACTCGGCTATATTATTGAAGTACCTAAGTAACTAGTGCTGAGCGGGTACGAGTAGGTAAAAGTACCTATAATAGGAAAGCGTTTACCGGACCAAAGCGGAGTACCTAATGTAGCTTTGAGACCGAGCGCTGGCGCACACGTTTGCCTTTCAAACTTTATGTTTGCTTTACGCGGGGCTAACGCGAATGCCAGTTTTATTTGTACTACAATCAAACGCTTTATGCGAGGCAAGTGCCGCCCATTTCCACCCTCGTACTTCACCGCGAGAGGGACAACTAAGTTTGGCTTTCGTGACATAGTCCTTTATTCTAAGGAACATAGGTAATCATTATAATAGTTAACTTAATGTGATCTGACACAAACTGATAGGGACAGCCGACGGTGTGCGGTTACGGAAACAGATTTTTTATTAATTATGAGCACCATGTATTATTATAATTATTATTTGTTCTAATCTTTGCCTTTTCAGAGTACATATTTCTTAAGTTGTTTTTTAAACGAACGGATCGGATATAAATTATAATACCTTTAGGTAAGTATTTCTCCTCGAACCCAAAATGAGTTTAATATACTGGTAAAAAGCTGTTCTTCGTTAAGAAATTAACTCGAAGATATATTTGCGGTATTACGTATCGTAGGTACTGAATTATTGATCTGAACTTTACTCAAGTATTACAAACTTACGAGTACAAACATTTTCCTGGCAGTTAGAATTCCCTTAAAATTGATTTCGATGCTGATATTGGAAAGGAGATATGAAGTGGGCTTTGCGTCTGCTAACTTTACGATTGGTTAGATCCTTGTATTCCAGTTTTCCAATACCACTCAGCGATGTTATCGTTAGGTCCGTATTCAAATCATTTGAGTATTAATTTTCATAGCTCTGCTATTCCGCCAGAAGTAGGGAAGTGCTTGAGGTGGCATCTATTTTTCTGCTTAATATACTCGTAGCTTTTATTTAAAGTGATTTAGAATAAATTATAGATACAAAATAAAATTACAAAAACCTTTTTCTTTTATGCAAATATTACTGCATTCGGGTCGTTTGAACCGCAGGGTAATGGAGCCATAGCCCAGTAATTTTACCAAACTTCTGAAGTTAGATTATGATTGATAAGCGGTTGTTTAAAAACTGACATCGCTGATACATATAGGCAGAGAATGTATTAAATAGGAGCCCTGATTAAGAACTTTATGAGGCTCCATCACGATATCGAATTGATATCGTTGCTAGATGACGCTGTACAGTCCCCCTACATTATGCGGTAACCTTAGTTTGCTCTCGTTCTTATGGTGCTTCAGACTTGGAACCTCAAAAAGTTCTAAGACTGTGTTTTAATAAGTAAATACTCTGTGATATAAGTTTAAGTACATAGTGTTTAATCGAAAATTATTGACCATTTGAAAGGGGATTTTATGGTTTATAGAGATTCATGAAATAATCTGAAAAGCGCCTGGAGATTTGCAAATACTTATAATAGTTATAATTTAAAACACACCGTTTTACAGCCAGAGCATGAGCCGCGTGCTCAATTTCTCTCACATGAAGAGGTTATTGAGTCTGTGAAAGCAGTTATGCAAAATGATTTTATGATTTCGACTATTCATTAATGGGGTTGGCCGGTGAAAACTTTTGCAGAGGGCGCTGTTCCAGATTCCATACAATAAGAGAAAGAGATACAAACAATGATAGAAAGAAACAGACGATGAATGGTCCCTAACTTGTATGCAGGCATAAAGCTTTTCTTAGGCAAAAACCTTCCCTATGGCCTTAATCCACATCATTTTAATTTTAGTGTATTCCAAAAACGGATGGATTTAAATTTCGGAGCAATTCGAGACAAAAAATTGAGTCATTTTCGCGAAAATAAATAAAAACGGCTTCGCGCCATACAAATTTAGCTTTTCTAGGGACCAATTTTGAAGATGTCACTTTGACAGTTGCCAACTCCATTGCTCATTCCTTAATTTGTTAAAAGTGACCAAGGCCGTAATGTTGTGCGTGTGTTTCCAGCATCGAAGCTTTTATTAAAACTGAGATTTAGTTAATCTGAATTATATGAATTAAATGAAAAATACATTTTCACTCCACCTGCTCGGAAATGTGGCAAAAGAAGATCAAAATCCAAGCTGGAAAGTAAGCAATTGCTGTAGCATCTGAACAACCACTACAAGAATTGCTATTTTGCAGCAATGAAATGTCATAGTAGAAAAGTAAAATCCAGATGTCATTGCATTGGACCCGCGAATGAGAATCAATTAAAACATTAAAAAGGTCTTTTTTGGCACCACTTTTTCATTCTAAAATAAAATAAGGTTGTTTATCGAACCAATGTACTTGTTAAAAAAAAAGAAACGTCAAAATCATTCAGATCACCCTTAAGGCGTTTTTACCTTTTTAACCGTTTGTGGTTTTCTATCAAAAAGTGGGTAAGGAGTGAACCGGCTATTAGACATGGCAACTTGCAGGGCCGAATCTGTTGTGTACCCTGCCTCTCCCTCTCCCTCCTTCAGCTCCCTACGGGCCCTACCTTTAATTATACCTACCAACCTGACAGATTGGGCCCTGCAGGTTGCAATGTCTAATAGCCGTTTGAGTCGGATTAAAGCAACGTCGTAAAACGCTTCTTAAAAGTGAAAAATAAATAAATAAAGGTGGAGCGAGAAAAATTACAATTTACTACTAAAAAATACATATTGAATTGGATAATGTTTGACTGAAAAACAAGAAAGTTGTATTTATGCAGTAAAAATCAGTTCAATAAGTGTAGAAAATGTTATTAATACGCTGGCGCCCACCGAAATTCAAGAATCTGCACAGGCGTAGAAATTTGTTAACAGTGAAATCGCGTCCTAAATAATAAGGCCCATGAACAGTGATATTTTGTATACAATATAATATCCGACGAACAATTCATATTATGGAAGGATGGCGAAAAGAAGCATTTATTTGCAGAAAGTTACATGCTCGTTTACTTTATCGTGCTTGTGAAAAGCATATGAACCGTCAATATACCTATAAATAGTATCTATTAAAGTGTTTGTATATGCCAATTAATTTTTTATTTTATTTCCTCACAGTAGTCGTGAAAAGCACTATATAATGTCTCGGCCGAAAGCGCTATAGGTGGACTAGTATCTTCGAGGGCCTCCCCTGGCGGGTCGGCCCTCGAACTAACTCGATCCACCTATAGCTTACTTTCCAGCCTCTACAACAATGTACTATTTCTTAAATTCGCACTTTTAATGTAAGGTGTTTAAATTCTTAATTGTCGTTTTAACTATCGATATAGCACTTGGTACAGGGCATCTCGTGGTACGAGAGGACAAAAATGTGACAACTATTATTGTTGTCTTTTTTGTTCCATTCATGCAGGGAGTTTAAAATCATTTCTTAAAGAATTCTTTTTCTTTTACTATAACTTGAATTTTAACTACATGTAAGCACTACCAATGAATACCGTCACATGCTACAACTATGCCTAACTTGAAAAACATGGTTTTCTTCACAAAGCTATTTATATATATTTCCTGAGATGGCCGCCTTTCTCCCATCTCAGGAGTAAGATATAAATAGCTGTTTGTTGAAGAAAACCATGTTTTTCAAGTCAGGCAAAGTTGCTCATGGTAGGCTAACTTGTAGCACAAAGTAACATACCTAATAGTTAGGGAGGCGAATAGGGGAATTTTCTGCAATACTCGAGCGTGGCAGTTTAAGATATGAGAGATACCTTAGACCTAATAGAACAACCTTGTAAAGTATTTAGCTCTATATGTAGTGACGCGCGCCTAGGATAGACGATCAGATTAGTAAAAAAAAAATGGATAGTCTGAAATACTCGAGCGCATCAGATTAAGATATTGGGGGTTGATTTTAGTGTTTAAAGACTAAATTTAACTAATCTGACGATAAGTCCTTGACGCCGCCGAGTTATAGGGTCGCGAACTTGTAAAAAAAAACGTTAATCCGGCATTCTCGAGCGCGATATTTTATTATTTTATTTTGAAGAATATAATCTAAAACTTACTAAAAATACAAAATCTGCCGGTTTCCGCAAGACCGGAAGTGTGGAGGTGCCAATTCGTCTTCCTAAGAACGCGTTACGGCATATAAGTCGCGAACGATACATTTTACAAAAAAAAAAGTTTAAATAAACAAAAAAGGTAATTTTATTTTACACAAAAAAGGTCTCTTTACATTTTTGTCCAAAGTTAAAACTTTTTGACTTGAAGCATCATAAAAACTCAAACTCCCGGTCAGATTAAGAGAACCCACCAACATTTTTGTCAGATTAAAAAAATATGCTTTCAGGATACCGAGATAAACCTCCCCTATGAAAATCTGACGCGCTCGAGTATTTCAAAAGAACTTTTTTTTTTGCATTTTCAAAAATTCATCGTAACTTATCGTCACGCCGAAATCGTCAGTTTTTTTAAAGGGAGCTTCCTTGGGGCCTACTTAACACCCCTTCCGAAAATCTGACGCGCTCGAGTAATTTTTTTTTTTTTTGCATTTTTGACTACTTTATATGCCTACCCCCACCACGCAAACCGGCAGATTAGTATACCGTTGTTATCAGAGGCACTCGGGGCATACGTAGTATGAATATCTGACGCGCTCGAGAATGCCAAAGTAACTGTTTTTTTTAACATTTTTGAAAAACCGTACACGCCAAACCCACCGCTAAAATGGTTTTTGCCATAAGAGCTTTTCTTTTCGAAATTATTTTATCTTTCGATTTTGATAGGTCTCGACGGCGCCGTTGAATTACGCCATTTAGCTACCTCGCCTCCCTAACTATAATAGTTAGGGAGGCGAATAGGGGAATTTTCTGCAATACTCGAGCGTGGCAGTTTAAGATATGAGAGATACCTTAGACCTAATAGAACAACCTTGTAAAGTATTTAGCTCTATATGTAGTGACGCGCGCCTAGGATAGACGATCAGATTAGTAAAAAAAAAATGGATAGTCTGAAATACTCGAGCGCATCAGATTAAGATATTGGGGGTTGATTTTAGTGTTTAAAGACTAAATTTAACTAATCTGACGATAAGTCCTTGACGCCGCCGAGTTATAGGTTCGCGAACTTGTAAAAAAAAACGTTAATCCGGCATTCTCGAGCGCGATTTTTTTTTATTTTGTTTTGAAGAATATAATCTAAAACTTACTAAAAATACAAAATCTGCCGGTTTCTGCATGACCAGAAGTGTGGAGGAGCCATTTCGTCTTCCTAAGAACGCGTTACGGCATATAAGTCGCGAACGATACATTTTACAGAAAAAAGTTTAAATAAACAAAAAAGGTAATTTTATTTTACACAAAAAAGGTGTCTTTACATTTTTGTCCAAAGTTAAACCTTTTTCGGTCAGATTAAGAGAACCCACCAACATTTTTGTCAGATTAAAAAAATATGCTTTCAGGATACCGAGATAAACCTCCCCTATGAAAATCTGACGCGCTCGAGTATTTCAAAAAAAACTCTTTTTTTTTGCATTTTCAAAAAATTCATCGTAACTTATCGTCACGCCGAAATCGTCAGTTTTTTTAAAGGGAGCTTCCTTGGGGCCTACTTAACACCCCTTCCGAAAATCTGACGCGCTCGAGTAAATTTTTTTTTTTGCATTTTTGACTACTTTATATGCCTACCCCCACCACGCAAACCGGCAGATTAGTATACCGTTGTTATCAGAGGCACTCGGGGCATACGTAGTATGAATATCTGACGCGCTCGAGAATGCCCAAGTAACTGTTTTTTTTAACATTTTTGAAAAACCGTACACGCCAAACCCACCGCTAAAATGGTTTTTGCCATACGAGCTTTTCTTTTCGAAATTATTTTATCTTTCGATTTTGATAGGTCTCGACGGCGCCGTTGAATTACGCCATTTAGCTACCTCGCCTCCCTAACTATAATAGTAGTAATAGCATTTCATACAGAAGTTTGTCTTCCTTTCATAATCAGTGTTTGACAGAACTTTGACAAATGAACGGTGACACATGATGTCTTCATACAATTTTGCCTTTCGACTGTCTAGGGATGATTGCTGATTGCTGGACCTATCCCAATCTGCCTCAATCTTCCTAATCCATCAATAATTTTAACATCAAAATGGATAAATGGCGGATTTATTACCTAATTTATCTTATCTGTGGTCATGCCGCAAATAAACGAAGGGGATTTTGACAACCCCGAAAACGTATCCCATACGTTCCAAGGCCGTAGGTGTCACTTCGTGGAGATCGACACCCCTGGTTGTAGCACGCGGCGGTAGGTACATTGAGAGATGCTGATATGAAGTCACCTTCACTAAAATCTAACTGCTCGTATCGTCTTATGTATATCGGCATTTGTTATGTTAGTATAATATCGATTTTATTGTAGTAATTTGAACGTTTTAAACTCATTTCACGTATGAACTTGTATTCATAAAAGTACAAAGAAAGCAGTAAATGTATGACAACACGATGCGTGCTTGTCTGCGCGGATCTTCTTAGAATCACAATTCGTTTTACGAGCACATAACATCGCCGTCCGCTCGTAGCGAGTGTAGCGGCCATTTATAATACACGTAATACGTGTTAACGCACGCGATGGCGGTATCGTACACTGATATTTTTACTTTTTTATGCCTGATTTTGTAGTTTTATCAGGAGATAGTTGTTAAATGTTTACAGATTACAAAGTATACCTACAACAATGATATATAAATATTTCTAGAAAAATAAATATACTACGAGTACTATACTTGTATTAAATTAACTAAAAAAAATTGAAGAATAAGTGTAGACCTCAGCACAAGTAATCTGTGTGGAGGAAAGGAGTTATGTTCATAACAAATAACAATTATAAAAATGATGACAGGGACGTAAATATACGATGATAAGTCGCGATAAATTAGCTAATAAAATGTTTTACTTTAGATTTACATTAAAGGTCGGGTACAGGTGGGAGAATTTTCAGATTCTGTCAAATTACCCTGATTCATACACAACTACACTTCACGCACACTACCACACATTTGGGGGCCAGGTCATTGACCGTTAATATTTAATAATAACGCTAATATTTAATAATAACGCTAATATAAAATAATCGAAGGGCTGAGTCGACCCTTTTCTAGAGATCTTAATAAAGTTCTTTGCATTTTCACCAACAACAAAGTGAAATTGCTGTCGCCTCTAAACCAGATAATTTGACCCAATTTGGTCTCATTTCGGTCGATTTAACTTTGAATACACTTCTGTTGTCATCAACGCTTTCAAGTCTATCAGGAAAACATATCTCAATAAGTATACAAATATTAAAATATTTTAATTGTGCTTTGTAGGTTGCTCATACTCGATGTGGTTCTACGTTATCTCAATGTAAGTATTTCAAAATGAAGCCAAATAAAAAAGTTAACTATAGAATATAGACAATTTACTTACTAAGGTATAAAATAGCTCATCAAAGTTAAAGAAAAATTCTCAATGTCAGAAGACCCTGTTCAAAAGTTTGTGGGTGTGAAAAAAACCAAAGGCACTACTTATATTTAAAAATTCGATAGCCTCCTTAACCATCCTGGGTATGGCGTTTCCGTCGAGAGTACCTGAGGGTTGTGCAAGCCAATCCAACGGTTAGTTTTCCGGCTCCAGCAGATGCGCCACGATTGCCGACTTCCGAGGCTCGTTGTTCCTGAACGCTCGTATGTGCTCCTTTATCCGGCGTGAGATAGTACGCCTCGTTTGACCTATCTATATTTATAAGAGCTACCACAGCTACGAGTATAGTCTATTTTATAAACACCTGGACGTTCAAGCGGAAAACTGTCCTTCGGCGTGCGCAAATATTGCTACAGTTTTCTACAGGGCGTGAAGATCGTTTTCACTGAAAACTTCTTCAATATATTGGCATTGGCAACCTTATCTGTCACTCCCTTTACGTATGGAAAGTACGCTGGTGGTCGTTCCACTGTATAATTCAACTTTTTTTAGGCATATCAGTACGTCGAGGTGGCAAAATTGTAACCATTTATCTTTCATTTTTCAAATACATAATTGTATTTTTGTTTTATTATCTACAGTGTCTTAAAATGGAAACACTGCTTCAAAATTGGCACAAAATAAAATAAAAAATCAGATAATGCACTTCTACTTTTTTCCGGACCACTTATTAGTAGGGGCTTTTGAATTCTAAATTGCTTGCCATACATCACCTATGTAATTTAGAAATAGCTATTTAGAAAAAGTATAGGTACTTATAAGTATATCGATATGTTGTTAAATTCTTCTTCGGTGTGTTGAGGTAAGTATGTGCGTTGTGCGTATTTTAAAAGACAGTCAACTTCGTATAAATTTTTACATTTTCCTAATTTGAAAAAATACCTCAGTGATTTAAATGTAAACCTGCAATGTAAAACAATAGGCTAGTGGGGCAATTAGGGTGTTTTGTTTGTCGAGACCCAGGATGACCTTCAAATTCTTCAATGGATGATCTAAGACTAAATGTATGGTGAACATCCCTGGTAAATGTTAATTCGTTAGTTAGTGTTTTAAGTATAGCTAAAATGCTTTTGAAAAAATTGCGCTAGAGCAGGCTCGCGTTTTCAGTTGGTTCTGCCAATTTATTTTGTGGTTCTGTTATGATATGACCCACCTTAGATTGTCTAAGCCTAAGAGCTGGCCTACACCATCGCAACCAATTTTTTCCCAGATATAACCGTTCGATGTGCCGTTACAAATATTGACTATCATAATACTATTTCCGATTAAGTAAAGTAAATACTTAGTAAAGGAGGGACTTTGTATTGACAAAATTTCTCGAAGGAACAACAATGAAATGTTTGTGAAAAGGGTATAATTTGCTTTATATATCTACCGAAGCCAAGAATGCTTTGTAACATTGGAGAAAGCACCAGACACAGGTTTGTTAATTTATGAACAAACTTATAAAAAATAAGTATTTTAATAACTAGTAAGACGCTAGACAGCTTTGTTTTTGTAAGGGAAGTGAACATTTTAAATTAAAATAACAAGTAAATAACTAACTTCCACTAGGTACCTACTTGTAGTGTCCTAGCTACGGTAAACTAGTTAATGCTTTGTTTTTATTTTATATCCTGGATACTAAAATTACAGTTCGATTGGCCAATTTACTATATAAATCTAAACTGCCTAATCAAACTGTCATTTCAGTACAAAACTAAATAGCATTTGTGGTGTTACAGGTATGTACGTAGGTTGCTACATTATAGCACTTAGAAAAAAAGGTAAATTAACTAAAGAGTGCCTCCGTGCTCAAGGATTATGTTCCGCAAAGGATCAATTAAAAATATTGATAATTAAGGCAGTAAAAAGCACAGAGTAAGGAGACATAGCACAAAGCTAAGCGTAATGATGGAACAAGGGTAAACCTGGGTATCTGCAGGGCGATTTCGTCCAGCGAGTCGACCGGCGAGCTGGCCGGCCGCTCAAGCAGGCGCGACGGCGCCGTCAGCGTGTCCATAGCCATACTTCGGCTGTTTCTCGTGTTTCTATTGTTCTTCTTTCTCTTCTCTTCGGCACGGCGCAGATTGTGAAAACGAAAGAAGAACATCGACATTATACCCGTTTAGCGGAACGGTTGGCAAGGACACTCGTGTCTTTCTGTGCAGAACGAATAAAATCAATGATAACTTCACAGATGTCTTAGCAGCTTTCTCACTTACACTGTTTATATCTTTTACGTTTCGTATTATACAATTCAATCATCAGAATATATGTTGTCCAAGTGAAAAGAATGACACGAAAAATAGATTAATTCTTTTGAAAGAAGTTTGCATGAAATAATGCATTAAACATCACTGGGAAAGTTTAAGCGTGTATTTTAATATCCCTGAATCTGACGACCTACATTTCATTGGACTTCGGCACCGACGGCCTATGCATAATGTATATATGGAATACTAGTCTATTTTCACGTTTTGCAGGTTAGTAAATATATTTAGGGAAGCAAGAACTAAATTAGTTAGTTTTTCTATTTATTTACGAAAATAGAAACCAGTTATAGGTAGCGAAGTAATAATAAATTTTATTTTCAGTATGCTTTACGAGTAATAATGGTTCACGGTGTAATGTTCCAGGTCCGATAACACACTACCGACACTTAATTTTGTATAGAATACATCACGTGACCTCCAAGTGTCGTAAGGCTCGTTACGTATAGCTTGACCACAACCGCTGTACCGCTCGCGACATACGCTCGCCGACGGCAGTCATGTTTTGTTGTTTGATGGCCGTTAGTAGCTACAAACAGCGTTCGGACCTGGCTCGTCCCGTGCAAGGCCCGTCGACCACTCAGAGACAATACGACATCACCTTTGCAACGATGCGGAACATGTTTGCCAAAAAATGTAGGTTGCAAAATGTCAATAAATTGTATGTTAAATATGAGGGCGTAGCTAATTCCCTACTCGCTCAGTTTATAATTAAGTAGATTAATTACAAAGCATGTGGACATGGACTCGACTCGCTTCGTGCCCGGAAGCTCGCATATATAACAGGGCGACGTGGCGGACCCGGAACATGACACCGTGAATCATCCTTTAAACTAGTACAAGTAATACTTAAAAACCCGTGTGGTTTATGCAATGGTGGCTGTTCAAATACCTGTTTTATAGAGCTTGACATATAATATAACTTTAGGCAATTCACTCTCCGGCGAGTAGCAGCAATAGTGTAGTCAGCATCAGAAGTATCTGAAGCGGTTGGGGTGTTCACAACCTTCACACGCTCTCATTGTCTAAATGATAATCGTGCCAAGATTATTTTGAACATATTGCCCGCTTAGCTATTTCTGCTGTTTACCGTACATGCGCAGACTTTAATGCAGTGTGAGGTTCTAGGTACCGCTGCTAATCGTGCCATAGTTCGGTTCTAAGTATACGGTTTTGTGGACATGGGTGTGATTGATTACCTTTATTATGATTTAACTGCAAAATCTCACTACAACATTTGAAATCAATCTAATTAAGTATAATACTCGTATTATTTTGATTCAGGGTGTGTTTAGGAAGAATACTTTGTTGGCAGGTATTAAGTACGTGAAATACAAAAAGCCATTGTCCAAAGCTAAGCTGCGAGGTCAATAGCAATTTCCTTTTGTACGCTTAACTGCAAAGCGAATTCTTAACCGGAATCACAACTTCGAAATAAAAACATCAATCGCGCTCATAAATATTTTAGCCAAACTTCTAGTGTTGAGGAATAATTTAGAATAATAAACAAAAGATGGAGGCCTAACATACCTACAGTCGGAGCCGTCGGAGGCAAAACATACAGTCTGACAAGAAACAGTCCAAAACTAACATTAGGGATTCACGTGATAGTGTCAATTGAAGAGCAAAATTCTCATTTTGCTGAATAAACATCGGTTCATCACACCGGTGGAGTGGAGAACGAATAGTTTTTGTGCATTAAGCTTTCCTGGCAATTTATAGGTATATCTGAAAGTTAGGGTGGCCCAAAAACACTTTTTTTTAATTTCTCGATGGGGCACCCCCTTATTTTATTACCCCTAATATGTTGATAACATACGCCAACTTTTGTAATTTTATCTCAACAACAAAGGGGTGCACAACCCGTTTGAAATTTTTAGTATTGTATGAAATCCAAAAAAAAAATGTATTCATTTTTCCACTTTTTATTTTAGACATATATTTCACACTGTTTGAACATGTGGCATATATTTTTGGCAGCAACTCAAAACTACAATCTAGTTTAATTACAATTATTTATTTTTGTGTTTAGACTTGGTATTGAAATTTATTTAAGCGAAATACCTAACAAATGGTAGATACCATTTTCTCTCTTAGTTAATTTTTGAAAGTACTATCTAAAAATCCAGAAAATAGTTATCTACCTATACCTAATAAAAACTATAAATGTACCAAATGTAATTATTGAATTGGTTTACATTCTTTGACGTCCACCACTTTACAGCTGCCAGATGTCCAGGGTCTATAAATAAACATAGTCTAGCAAACTGACTAGAGGGGTTTCGTTGCTCTCATTATTGTGTCATATGAGTCATATCTGACGTGGCCAGCTCTCCGTCTCTAACGCGTGTGCTATGGCCTATGCTTGATATTTGTCTTAAGTTTAGGACTTCTCATCCGGCCTACTTGAAAATGCGCACCCCTCTAACTTTTGACCTTGGATCAAAGACATATAAAGAAATAATTTATGTGGGGGTTAAGAAATAAATAATTCAATGCAAACTATATTGAATATAGTTGGTTTTGAGCTATCGCAAAATGTTATTCTTTCTTAGTTAGCGCTGCTGTACCCTATAAAAACGCCCTTTTGTGCATTATGTGCAACTACGGTGGAAAACAAATGTGCAGCTCGCCCGCTGTCAAGCAACCGCCCAGCATCATAATCATGAATGTATACCTACTCTTATCATTATAAATCTCACGGAGAAACATTTTTACTGAAAACAAGCAAACGATTACTAAAAACAAGGAAAAGTTTACTGAAAACAAGTAAAAGTTTACTAAAAACAAGTAAACTTTACTAAAAACAAGTAAATTTACTAAAAACAAGGAACCTTATAAAGGTCGCCGGAAGACGCTGGATGCAAGTTGCTTCCGACCGATACTTATGGAGGTCCAAAGGGGAGGCCTATGTTCAGCAGTGGACGTCTTATGGCTGAGATGATGATGATGATGACTTGTTTCTAGTTAAAAAGAAATTCTCCGTGCTCTGATCTCAATTAACTTGACATTTTAAGTCTTCTTCTTTTAATAACACGTTCTAAGTATTTACGTATGGTGATATTCCATTCACGGTTTTTACTTTTTATAAGTTTACAATAATTTTGTTGTTGTGACACAAAATTCGGACAAAAAGACTAACTAGTATAATAAACTATGGATGGCATACTTATATGAAAGAAAATACTCACAGCTCACAGCGTTATTGAACCTTCTAGCCTAATAAAATTCAAAATCAAAAATTATCTTTTAAGTTCACCTTGCTAGATAATGCGAAAAATCAAGTCAAAACTTGTACCAAATTACTTAATTTCCCCACATGTGAATAAAATGCATTTTTCCCCACCGCTTTCATGGGATAAAGAGTGCGTTTCCTAGGTAGAATGGTGAAAATAATACACTCAAGAGCAAACATTTTGGGTCAGTAACATAAACTTTAATATCTTTAAAATTTATATCTTTTGAAATATTCAAGAAAATGCTAATGACCCGAAACTTTTACTCTCGAGTGTATTATTTGCACTCCTGTTGAGTCACTCCTGGTGCTACTAAACATGTAGGTGTTAACTATTTCTCATATGAATGAAATGGCGGGCCGTATGTTGTTTGCTGCCATCGTGGTATTAAAAAAAAAACATTGTGTGGTTTTATGAAACCACGATGCAAGTGAAACTTTACTATGTTAGCATGGCGCTTAGAAATTGGTGCCCAATTGGTACAGTGCTGGAATGACTTGCCAAATGTAATTCATTAAACAGAATCGAAATATGTTTCTAAAATTTAGAAAAAAAAAAATTCGTCCCACGGGGTTTGAACCCTCGCCCATTCGATCGTAAGTCTCATGCCATACCACAGTGCCACCGCTGCAGTTACGTTAAAACGCGAAATATAGATTTGTATACCGCGGTTATCAGCGTTACAGCTTGTAACGCATGTCGCGCGGAAGACAGGCCTAAATTTTTGAGGCGATGGAATAAAAGTTTCACTTTAAAAATCACTCGTTTTAATTATTCCAAGCGCTGCAGGCATACGTAAAAGTAAATCGGGATACGAATTCGTAAGGCTTTAATATTCAATCCGTCCAAAGCAACTATCCATCAATGGCATCAATATACATCAAAGGCACACTTCAATATCACGGATTCGCTAGAACCGGCCTAAAAATAATTTCGAAATTTCAGAGGTGGGTTTTGTACGGAAAACAATAAGGCTGGCTCTACATGATGGGCCATCATAGGGACGTAGCTATACAACGAAACGGGATCGCAATATCGTTAGCTCCCTCTAACGCATAGTTGCGTCCGTAGAGAAGCCGTAAGTCAGTTGCGTTACGATTATGATGGATCACACTTCCTGCACAGCGCGAACTGTAAGGAATTTACGTGCAAAGTATTGGCATGTATCACTGATTTTTTTTCAAGTTAAGAAACATGTTTACATAAATATGATTGTCTGGTGTATACTTCGTTTTTTGTTTTTGAGATTAGAGATTGAGTAAACATAGAAACAGAAGTTGCCAACCTGTTCTAACCTGTTCTGTTTGAATGTTTAATTTAGACATACTGCAAGCACACCAACATACGATTAGTGTACATGATGAAGAGTTCACATTTGTAAATAAATAATGACAATTAGCAGATTATAATCCATAACAACAATAAAAACACAATTTCGTTTTGATTATCACGTTACAGACATATGACAATTGAAAAACTGACAGTGACGCACGTACGTTCGATCTAAATCGAAAACCATATGTTTCGAACCTCTTTTTCTCCAGGTTTTTTATTGTGCAACATTCACAAGAACATTATTCAATTTAACATTTACAAATACGTACGTACGCATGGCTTTACTATAAATACAAATATATTTAAATATTGTTTAATGGCCGCGTAGGCACTTTGACACTTGTGACATGTATCATGCCGTATCGTGCCTGATAAAGAACCCTGTACATCCTTCTTTCAACTTTTTTCTAATGTCAAAAAAAACGAACTATAGTAGTACTTAAATACCTACTTAATGATTTAGAAAAGAGTATAAATAAATAAAGACCCGATAAATAAAACAGACACTGGACATTGTTGGCTATGCAGAAAAATAAATTCAGTATATTGGTAATTTTATTTAAAAACCAGGTTTTCGAACGGTCGGCGATGATGTAAGTACTTAGTTATGTAACTATGTATGTATGTAAATATGTATTTTTATGGACGTTTATCATTTGATTATCCGATTGAGGCGTCGACAGCCAGGGCCCGGGGTTTAATGATAAATTATCTTTTAAATTAAATTCGGTATAGCTAAGTGTAAATGTCGGTAGCATTTTAAAATCTTAACTTTATGTCGACGTACAAATATTATATTACTTACTAATGCTATACACGCTAACAATACTTCCTCTGTTTTATCTAAGTTAGTTTGTTCGTGGTAGTTTATTTAGATCACGACATAAGTAATAAATAAAAACCGGCCTATAGTGTGTGTCGGACCACGTATAATGGAGGGTTCGGTAAATAATTATCAAAAGGCCGTATTTGCCAATCGAAGAAGTTTTATGGGGATAACTCGAAAACAATTTAACCAATAATGTACAAAACAATTTTCGTTGCAACAATACGCAAAGATGTATCTTCTCAATTTTATTCTCATTTTTTTGGATCTCCGGTCTAAAAGTTACAGGGGAGAGGACACATTTTTTTGACAATTAGTAGTAGTAGTAGTAATGTATGAAGTGCCCCCCTAAAATTTTTTTTTCAGATATTTTATTACAGCCTAAGTAGCGGTATATAAAATACACTAAGATACGTTTACTTTCAAAGTACCTAAAACGGCTGTAACATCGGACGGACGCACGGACAAATTGACATGACGGAACTATAAGAGTTCCGTTTTTTGCCATTTTGGCTACGGAACCGTAAAACTTTAAAAAATCCGTTAAAAACGTTTCCTCATAGGAAACTCGCGAAACTAGTATTATGTAAAAGGCTCATATTTACGTAACTCCGAAACCTGTTCAAAACTAATTTCATAAAACCATACTACCATGACACCTAGGTATTTGAAACTATGTGGATTTTAGAAACGCTTTAAGCCAGAATTAGTAGGTATTTTGTAATATATACATACAAGGTGTAACAAAAATGCCGGTGATCCTTTTAAGGGCATAATTGGTATCGTATTCTAATTATGAAAAACTAAGAAAAAAATTTTTCCGCGCGTAAAAAACGACATCTCGACATGCTGGGACCATCTGTCACATAGAAATAAAAAAAATTTTTTCGCGTCCAAAATGTTTTTCTTCTACTCTTTCTTAGTCGCAATACGATACCAATTATACACTTAAACGAATCACCGGTATTTTTGTTGCACCCTGTATATTCAGAAAATGTTCGTATATATACCTACCTATCGCTTTTAATAGAATACATCGTATTGTCGAATACGAGGACTCTGATGTTGATGATACTAAATTACTTAGGTACTTATTTAGGTACAATGTGAAATTATGTGGTTTAGGCAGGACGATCATATATACTTATATACAAATACATATGTATTATTTAGACGGTTTTACACGTTTGGGTGATATAAATATTTGGATAATGGAGTTTACTGGGATCTCTATTATTTGAGATAAATTTCTCTTTCTGAGATGCAAATGCCATCAAACACATCGGAGCGGCCAAGGTATAAAACATAAACTATGTATTAAACTTTAACTCTGGAGTTAAAGATACTATTATTAGATTTTCGAATATACAAAATCTATCTTTGTTAAGTACCGTTCGTAGTAGAAAAACTGGTAATACTGCCTAGTAGGTAAAGTTGCCGCAGCATTCCTCATGATATTCATACAAATAATTTGGTTAAAATTAGGGCTGTCGCAGTTATGTATATCAGAATTTTTATATCATTTTATGACAACATTTTGCAAACACAATAAAGAGTCAAGAACTCCAAAGAGAGTTTACAATTCAAGCGTACACCTTTTCAAAATAATAGTAGTAATAGAACACTTTATTGTACAAAACATGTACATGATCGACGACAATATAGTGAGTGCGTACAGTCGAACTAGTAATGCTCAGCAATAAACGTAGGTAACTACATTAAATTTATAAATAAATTATGTCAACCCCTGCTAAGTAAAGATGCTAGAGTTTTAACAGTAGCAACTCTACCTTACCTAAAGTATAGAGTAACTTATATAAATTACTCTATGGCTAAAGTAATATTGCCCATGGGCATGAAAATATTTGTATAAATGGTTATATTTATGCACTTTTGAACACATTTCTGCTATGTTTTACATAGTATATCAAAATTTTACTCACCTGCAATGAATAGCTTAAGAACTATGAGGATAATTTTACAATGATACCGATAACAGGTTCCTCCTTTATAATGTTGTCGGTGTCCAATAAAAAACCGTTGCCTGTTATAGTTTATGAAAGCTATCATTTTTAACAGGAGATTTCTAAGTTTATATTTGGTAATACCGTTACTCAAGGTAGACTATCTGAACATGCACTATATCGCCTTGACAATAAGTAGTTACATCTGTTTCTACTATTGTACTTTTAAGAATAGGTTAGGACCGGACGTAACAAAGTAGTATATTCTTCAGTATTTCCGCAAATTATTAGTGGATCCCATAAATAATCAGATCTCGTTCACGGTTATAAGGGAAATGGACTGAGATGAATAATGCGTAATAAGAGTATGTGCTGAGTAATATACGAAGGGCAGGTAGAGTGATATTACATTTTATAGGCGAGCCGGGCCGTGGCCTGAGCACCCGAGGGTCGGACATGCTCATCGATGCCTAGGATGTGAAGCGGAGATCGCTCGCCTGCAAATTACATCACACTCCAATTTATCAAAAAAGATTGGACCTCAAAAAGGGGTTAGTTGTTCTTTTGTCTTCTACCTATTTGCAGCGTAACTGGGTAGCGTCGTATATTACTGTTTACTTAAAAACTAAATTATATTATAAGTAAAAACAGCTCAACACTATTACAACTGCGCCATCTATCGACCTTAGGCCATGCCTAAAACCTATCTTAAAACTATCACTGTTGTACCAGGTAACCTTTTCGGAAAACCGCAACCAAATCCGGCAAATCGTTTTGCAGGTAAATTGGAATAAGGTATGTTGGGGTAAGAGCGGACTAATTTTGGACACTTTGGTAAGACCTTGAGTTTAATTTTTTTTGACTAACTTATCTAACGATTCCTTGAATTATTATTATTTGTCATAAATAAACATGAAATATACTTTCAATGCATATTTTTAAATTCCTCATATATTTAACCGTTTTTATTTTATATAAGTCTAAAGTGAGTACATTGTATATTTTTTCATAGGAAAAGATCGGACGTACGCGGGGTAACATCGGACTATGTTCAAAACCGAACTCTGCGCAGTTACGCATATGGTTCCTAAAAATAAATATCCGTTCTTTTTCTGTCAAAACTACAAGCTCAGAATTTTATTGAATACATGAATAACAAGCGAGAAAAGTTTAAAAATAGGGCCACCACGTCCGATCTTTCCCGCGCCAAAATAAAAGTAAATCCAAGTTTCTCAAACTTTTATTAGAAATACAAACAAGTGTCTGAACAACAGACAATTTGAAGTTACAGTTACATACTTACATTACTTTATCTACACACATACTGTAAACCATATAAAATGGTTCAGAAACTGTATGCAATGACAGAAACTGTTAAAACAAAGACACTGGCTTGCGTCATTAAATTAACTATTTGAGAACCGCTGATTTTTTCCATACACTTACAAACGGGTCAAGATCGGATGAATTTAGTCCGATCTTGACCCGCAAGGCGAAGATCGGATTAAATCGTACAGCCTAATCTAGCCGTTATTCGTAGTTCTAATTTACATAAAACAAGTATTATAACGATAATATGGATAATTAACACACAAAAATTGATTAAACACCCTTGGTTGATGAGATACGTAGCCACGGGAAAGTTCGGATTTCCTGATCACTCGTCAAAAACACTGTCGTGATTTTTTGTCGCTGTCACTCACAACCTGTCGCTTTAAAGCCACGCGGTTGGATGAGGTGCGGGGCTCAACAAGATGGCCTAGGCAGGTGTGTCGCCAGCAAACGAAAATCTCTTCTAGTTTAGTAGAAAATTGAATTATCCGGTCTTGACCCGATCCGGTCTTACCCCAACATACCTTATTCGTCTATTTGTAATCACCTGAAAGATTTTTTATTTTGCAAGGGCAATGATTTAAGTGTTTAAAAAAAAAGAGATATTGAGTATTAATTTTTGGGTGTACCTAAGTAGGTATGCCGTATTCATCCTTACTTGTCTTATCATGTAAACAAACACTTCTTAAATATATATATTTTTATATAATATATACATATTTATATATAATTATAAAGACCCTCACCTAGTATTGAATTCAATCAAGTAACTATCGAAGTGGACTTTATAAGAAGAATGAAGAAGTAACGAACGAATAAACACCGAAATAAATGACATTTCGGCTTCTAGATTGACAGACGTTTGTTGACATGATAAAACAAGTAAGGATGAATACGGTATATAAGTATTTAAAACATCGCTGGATATACGATAATTAATGTGTATATAAGATTTTTATTTTGTGTTAATCTAAAATCTCAAAAGCCTCTTATGGTGAAACAACGCAAAACTTAATGGTGATAAAAGGAATACTTGTAGTCATCTTATCTGTCCACTCTGTAGTTATGGTAGTAATACTAGTAATTGTTAACACTAAGCAGCGTGAGCCGCGTGAGGCAATCGATTGAACTGATTAGAGGGCTTAAACTGAGACGGAATGGGCCGTTAGAAGCGCCCCGGTTAATTAGGGAACTTTTCTTGGGCCTTTGAAAGTACGGTGACATACCTATACTATTCTTGTGTAGGGTCCGTTAGTTGTGGTGTAGGTACATAAGGTCTAAACTATTTTATCTAACAACGCCTTGTCGCCGTAACTTATACTGAGTGTAGTTGGTATATAATTACGATTCAACGGAATAAGTTTATCTGATGTGCACGTGGCATTGACCCAGTTACAAGTTTGAGGTATTACAGAAAGCTGTTCTTTTCCAATTATAAACAAATTGCTGAGAATACCGACGATTCAAATTAAATTGAGTGCTGTTATTCATACCATTCGTTATCGAATAATGAGCTTCCATTTAATCCTGATCCGAAGGTTCGCTCTTACTGGAAGAGTGAATAAAAAGTGTTCACGTTGATGAAAGGGCATGCAAGAAAGGCATTTTACGGTTAATATTTATTAGATGAAAATTAAAAAGAAGGAATAATATGTATACATATGTATAAACTAACACTTCTCTAAGACATTATATTTAAGTACGTACAAAAAGTACGAAATTCAAGTAACCACTGAAAAGTATAATTAAAAAAAACTTCTATAATCGTAGTAACAAACGACTAATCTCAAAAGTAACTGACTTCATGATGTTTACATTGAAACATGTTTCTTTACATGATATTGATAAGACAAGTAAGGATGAATTCTGTAAAAGAGGTTAGTAAGAATAGTAAGTAGTTAAGTGCCTTTCAGATAAACCCCAACTCTGTGTAAAAGCAAAATTTGAACATGTCTACCTCACAGTGGCAGTGGGTAAATTTTTTTCTTCAGGCATGCTTTTGGCATGGCGAGCTTTATTTCGCTTAAAATTTCTTCATGAGCAGTTGGAAAACTACTCAAATGCCTAAAAATTAGGAAAGCCGACGGGAATCGTATTCTGTGGACGCGCCGCCACTGCCACTACTCTATATGATCAATAGTTTCTAATGAAATACTCTGTACCTACACCTAGCCACTAAAACATGGTACCTAATCCCTACTGATTTTCATAAAGATGTATTTCTTACTAGTAACGTTCAAGCAGATAAAAAATTGTTCATAGTACTTCTTCTTCCTCCTAGCGTTTGTCCGGGCTTGAGGTCCGCTTGATAACCTAACCCAATGAATTGACGTAGACACTAGTTTTTACGCAAGTGACTGCCATCTGACATTCCAACCCAGAGGGGAAACTAGGCCTTTTATGTACCTATCTACAAATTCTAGATGCCTAGGTACTATTGTATCTGGTACTATCAAATAAACCTGTGCCATCACTGCCGTCAGATAAGGGTAAATGTTATTTACTACATTGAATCAAAATACCCCTATTTTTATTGGACAGCAAGCAAGCGTAAACATAAGGTAAGGAATGAGTGGTTCGGGTCGGGTAGCATAGCGGAGCAAGTTATAGCTTCGCGCTAATCGATCGCAGGTACGCACCTACACTACATTACTCGTGTAGTCAATCCGAATGGCGGGAACTGGTGAAAAATACAGTTGCAAACAAAAGATATAAACATGTAATAATGACATAAACTAGTACCTAATTGCATGACTAAGTAAGTATTTTTTCTACTCCGGTACTTTTATCTGTCGATACTTTTATCCGTTTCCCGCAAACGGATATAAAAGCATGTCTTATACAATTTCAAAATATTCTATTCTTCATAAAGACCCTAAGATTTATATTATGTGATACAATGTAACTGCTAACAGAGGTGCCCTGTGAACCCAACAAATTAAAAATAAAAACCGGCCAAGTGCGAGTCGGACTCGCGCACCGAGGGTTCCGTAAAAACCTAAAACAATTGCTATTTCTTATGATTGCGTGGACATGAAAGTTTCGTTTTGCTACAGCAGAAAGATATTATAAAGCTGAGTATATGATATGAATTTCAATTTAATACCTCTACGCGTTTACGAGGAACCTGGTAGTAAGTTTAAAATTAAAAAAAATATTTTAAGTACTATTTTACTAAAAATGTCTACTTTTCGTAATTTTTCCTTTGTCTTTGCTATATGAAGTTTCTTCGTGCCAAGTTTCAAGTTTCTGAGTTTACGGGAAGTACCCTTTAGGTTTTGAGTTTCTTGCGAGTACTCATCTCCAAAATATGCAACTTAAATTGCTATTTCTTTTGATTGCGTTGACATGAAAGTTTGTTTTTGCCACAACTGAAAGATATAATAGACCTGAGTATTTGATATGAATTTCAATTTAATACCTTTACGCATTTACGAGGAAGAAGGTAGTAAGTTTAAAATTAAAAAAAAAAAAATTTTGTATGATTCTACTAAAAATGTCTACTTTTTATAATTTTTCCTTTGTCTGTGCTATATGACTTTGCTTCGTGCCAAGTTTAAAGATTCTGAGCTTGCGGGAAGTACCCTTTATGTTTTGAGTTTCTCGCGAGTACTCAGTTTCAAAATATGCAACTTAAATTGCTATTCCTTTTGATTGCGTTGACTTAAAGATTTGGTTTTGCTACATCTGAAAGGTACTATAGCCCTGAGTATTTGACATGAATTTAAATTTGATAACTTCACGCGTTTACGAGGAAAATGGTAGTAAGTTTAAATTTTAAAATATTTTTTTTTGTATGATTTTACAAAAAGAATCTACTTTTCGTAATTTTTCCTTTGTCTGTGCTACATGAAGTTTCTTCGTGTCAAGTTTCAAGTTTCTGAGTTTACGGGAAGTACCCTTTAGGTTTTGAGTTTCTTGCGAGTACACAGTTTCAAAATATGCAACTTAAATTGCTATTTCTTTTGATTGCGTTGAAATAAAAAATTGCTACATCTGAAAAGTCCTATAGCCCTGAGTATTTGACATGAATTTCAACTAAATAACAATAACTTCACGCGTTTACGAGAAAAAAGGTAGTACGTTTAAAATTTTGAATATATATTTTTGTATGATTTTACTAAAAATGTCTACTTTTTATAATTTTTCCTTTGTCTATGCTATATGACGTTGCTTCGTGCCAAATTTCAAGTTTCTGAGTTCATGGGAAGTACCCCGTAGGTTTGGCGAGTGCCGAAAACTCTAAAATTTGCAGCATAAACGACTGTATCTTTTGATTGCGTTGGCTTTTAAGTTTGATTTTTTCACAGCTTCAAGGGACAATAGACCTAAGTTCAGCTTGATACCTCCACGCGTTCCTGAGAAAAATGGTCTTGACAGACAGACAGACAGACAGACAGACAGACAGACGGACAACAAAGTGATCCTATAAGGGTTCCGATTTTTTCCTTTTGAGGTACGGAACCCTAAAAACAACGTAAATCAAAAGTGCTAACTTAACAAACAATTGAATTCATATGGTTTGAAACAATAACAAAACTAAAATAATTGCTGCCAACATAAGGAAAAACGCAAGTAAGTAAATGACAGTTGGAACAAAAATATTATCGTGTCTATGATTACTTTCTGTCGACTGTCATTTGTCACTGTTCAACTTCTCGCTCTTTCTTATGTTGTATTGCTGTGACTGCTGTGTTTGTTTAGCATTCTTGGAATAGTTGTGGCATATTTATATATTAATCCCTAGTTATTTATGTTACATGTGCAGAAAACAAGTAATTGCCGAAAGAGTGGCGGTGTGAATTAAAACACGACCGAAGAACGTGTGTAAGATTATTAAATTTAAATAACTGTCGAAACTTGGATTTTGACAGAGTCGGTAGGTAGAAAATCTCAGCGTTAGTTATTTCATTTGACTTTTTTGAATACAGAGTCGCGCAATCATTACGAATTGGTATATAAGTAGTACCTTCTGAAAGCGTGAAACGTGCCTGGCCTTTCGGAACAGAAACGAAAGAAAGGTGAGGATCGTAAAGGACGTACTTACGCAATTCAACATAAGCAAATAAAAAAGGTACAGGGCTTTCAAAACGAAATTTAACGAGTATACTATATATAAATGTTCGCAAATTTACTCAATGACAATGAAAACAGGTCACATGGATAGAAATGTCCATACAAGGTGATCCATTTTTACTGTACCTAAGCGTATGTACCTAAGTATGTAGGTATAGGAGTATTACTGACGTAAGTAGCCCCGGCGCTCATAATGCTCGTATAGGTACATCGAGTCGATCGAGAACTAGGTGTGCATGAACCTATAGACGGAGAGCTAGCCACGTCAGATATGATACAATAATGAGAGCAATGAAACCCCTATAGTCAGCTTGCTAAACTATGCTTATTTATAGATCTAGAAATCTGGCAGCTGTAAAGTGCTGGTGTAGATCAAAGAATGCAAACCACTTGAAGGAAATAAATTCTACAATTCTGGTTTTGATGCAATATTGCGAGAAATTATATAAATAATTTTAGATTATATAATGATATAATCTAAAATTATTGATATAATTTCATAATACCAAAAGTTTCTGTTGGGGGAAAGTAGTGCCAAACCACGTTTAATGTAATTCATAGTTTGTCGCCTACTGTTTCTGTTTCCTTCCAATATATCGGCCCTGTCCCTTATAACTGTAACTCTGACCTGATCTAGCAATAAGGATAGTACAGCAATATAACAAGACAGTTTTTGTGTCATATCTGACTCTTACTCCACTACATGCTGTAGGAACCCATTTGTTTGTGTTCGATTACAAATGGGACCAGTGTGGGATGGTCGATACCAACACGGTACATGCATCGGCTGCGCATTGCTATGACTATGACGTGTGGGTCAGAGCGACTAATTAGCGCGCTTTAGAAGCCTAACAGATGTCTCTTGGATGATTAACATTCCTATGTAACAGTAGTTAATTAGTAACATTTAAAACACACTACCTGAATCATTAATATCCAAATGAACATTGGTACCATATCTGTTAGTTAGGTAAGTATTCATCTCGTAATTGTAGCTTTTAACAGTGCGAAGAATGATGGTAGTAGTTTTGTAATTTGTTGAACTAATTACCCTCAATGAATACTCGTAGGCTGAGCTAATTACGAGCGTCCATTACGAGAATTGTAACGGACTATGTTTACATAACCTTAATTCGTAAGTCATTTATTTGTAAACATAGGTAGGCCCAATAGTTACCTCGTCTTAAATGTATAAATATATATCACCATGGTGTCTCAATATGTTTCGCCATTTGTTGAATAGTTGGCAAACAGATAGCTACAGAGGACCTTTATTAGCATTTGTAGCGCACATTTACGTACTATCAATAACTACTTTACTATAATTAATATTCACTATATTACATTTATCTGTATCTTACCTAAGTATATGGTTTATAACTACAAACAAGCATTAACAATAATACCTACGTCATTTAAAATCTCATTCAAAATTTCATCATTATCATTGTTATTTAGAATCTCAACTTATTGTTATCTATACGGTCTCCATCTAAAATGAGCTGCGTCGTACCACTTGAAGGTATACCTTCAAGTGGTCCTACTTTGCTCCTTCCCGAGTAACAATGCTTCATCTGAGTTTTTTTTTGGCTCGTTGCCTTTTGAGTTGATGAAATATCCTCATTAACCAGTAAAGAAATGAAAACATAAATAATAATAAATAAATATTAGGACAATCTTACACAAATCAACTTAGTCCCACAGTAAGCTCAATAAGGCTTGTGTTGTAGGTACTAGGCGACGATATAATATATATATATAATAGATAGATATAGATAAATACTTAAATACATAGAAAACATCCATAACTCAGGAACAAATATCTGTGATAAACACAAAATAAATGTCAATGTAAAAATTAGGCTAGGAGGAGTAGGAGGCCGCTAACAAACATATAATAATAACAACGGAATATATATTTTATCTATTCTTTAAGGTTGTAGTTATACATTTTGCAGGGAGAAAAATTACTGACAAAGATGTAAAATTGCTCTAACATACAAATTTAAATCAGGGGCAGTTACCAAGTATTTTATGTAGTTGCGAAATTGCTCCTAAATTTACTTTTTATTTTTATATCAAAACAGACGGTACTCTGTTATCCTGTACGAATCGCAAAATGGTAGGAAAGTTCTAGTCTATATCTTCGGTGTAGACTACTAATTTATCATTCGACGTACCTACTATTTATGTATGATAAGTTATATGTTATATTTAGCATGTCTGGACTGGACCTTGTTGCATGCGAATTATCAACACCATTTACGGAGTAGCCACGTTATATCGTTAAAAACAAAAATTAAGCAAAAGGGAAGGTTGACGTCTCACTGCGAACAGGACGCAAGAAGAGCCATCATCTTGAGTGCTGCACCATCGCGGCGCAACACAATAGTCTATTTTTGCCCCCGCGAGTTTTTGTCGTGTCAATTGACCTCAAAATTCCGAGTTTAGCAGGAATTCTACATGCGCTCTGATTTGTCATTACTTTGGGATATACGCACAGATTTGCCCGCCGGATCTGTCTGGCGGATATGCCCGGAGGACCGATCGATCTGACCACAAACACGGATGTGTCCGCCATACATTAACAGATCGTCCAATAGGCATATTCGCCAGAGAGAAACGGCGGGCAAATCTGTGCGTGTATCCCTAGTTATTACAGGAAAGGATTATCGTCAACATGCTCTCTTCGCTACTAAAAAGTATTCGGTGATCTCTCGCGATCTACGGTCAGTAAGTCAGTGGTCGGAACAGCGGTGACGCAGCGTCACGAAGAACTAAGTACTGCTCTACAAAGCTCAAGTTACGACTGATGTAGAAAAATACATAGCAGATGAATGTGAGAGTGCAACCAGTGACTAGCTCATGATTTTATTTACAGTGTCATATAAGGAATACGAACCCACTGCGTCCATATATGAAAAATATATCGTCCCCTAATTCCATTTCCGCTAAGCTTGTGTCTCTCAAAATTTTGAAAAAAAGCAATTACGATTTAACTAAGTTATGTTTTGAAGATAGAGTTAGAAGTTATCGTTAGCCAATTAAATAGTTCAGCAAATTTACTGTGATCAGAGGTAGTTTTTGCTGAATACACGACTAGGTAAGGCCCGATCGGTGTTTACATGCGTTCGCGCGTTCGGACACGGATGGCGGCAGCGGCGCGTTCGTCGCGCGTTTCACATCGTCCGTAAGACTAAACGTGATTTCAGTCAGCAGCGCCGCGAGAGAAGCCGCCCTCCGACGCCTGCCCCACTGGCGGCCCGCCCCGCGCCCCCGCCCCGCCCCGCCGAGTCCGTGCCCTGTGCTCTCCTCTCGGCTTGCGGCTCGACCACTCACCTTGATCCTTGACGTGTCACATGTTACGGTAAACGTCAATGACTTCCGGACGATTAATGGGGTCTACAAAACTAATGTTGGTGGTAAAATCTACGCCTAATATTTTTTTAATTCAGATACTCTGACGGAGTAGGTTTATTTTTAGCTGAGCTCGAATTTGTAAAAATTGTGCGCATCGAGAAAAAGTTGTGATTTTTAGACCACAGATAGAATGGCCCACGATTAATATTTTTTAGTATTGGAGGTCCGAAATTTTTTTTGACCTTCACGTCAAAATCAGGGGCCCCGTGCAATAAGTTATTACTTTCTGGTTAATGCTGCTAGGGGTTGTGTGGTGTCATTTCCGTATAAAACAGACATGCAGAATTCATTTTTGATATTATAAAAGAAAAAATCCGTATTAAAAAAAAATTTGCGGAGAGGAAAAGCACTCAAAAAAATATAATTTTTTAGAACGTTATATAGCTAATAAATATCATTTAAATTTCAATAAAAAAAATGTCATAAGGAAGCATATTTAATGCAGTTTGTAAATATATAAAATTTTAAAGCATTTACCATACAAAAACTACGCGAAAAAAAATCATTCGCGTCATGGTGTATATGTTTTCTCCATAGTAAGTATCGAAAATCAATGTGAAACGTGAACATTCGTAGCGTATTGACCTTAAATGTATGTATTACGTATTATTAATCAATTTTGCTCAGAATACCTTCTACGAAATGAAAAAAAAGAATTAAAAACACATATTTCCTTCCTAAATTAAGTATTAATTGCGAGCGAGTGTGTTTTTACTTTTTTTTTAGTTTCTGCATTTTGTAGAAGGTACCTCTACTCTGAGCAAGATTGTCAAATAATAAGCAATACATACATTTGAAGGTCAATACGCTACGGATGCTCACGTTTCACATTGATTTTCGATACTTACTATGGAGAAAATGAGAAAACATATATACCATGACGTGAATGATGTTTTTTCGCGTAGTTTTTGTATGGTAAATGCTTTTAAACTGTATATATTTAGAAACTGCATTAAATATGCTTCCTTATGATATTTTTTTATTGAAATATAAATGATATTTATTAGTTATATAACGTTCTAATAAATAAAATATTTTTTCGTGTTTTTCCTCTCCCAGTTCTTTTTTTTAATACGGATTTTTACTTTTTTAATATGAGAAATGAATTCTGCATGTCTATTTTACACGGAAACGATACCAAACAACCCCTAGCAGTCTTAACCAGAGAGTAATAATATATTGCACGGGACCCCTGATTTTGACGTGATGGTCCAAAAATTTTACAGACCTCCAATACTAAAAAATATTCATCTTTGCTCACTCTATATATATCTATTGTCAAAAATTCACAACTTTTTCTCGATGCGCACAATTTTTTTCGCATGTATACTGAGACAAAACCCTACTATTTAGTAATTAGTACCTATTATTTATTAATTTTATATTATTATAACAAATGTGTCCACTCAGATAGGTACATTAAATCATCATACTTTTCGTCGTAATCACGATACGAGTATAACGTGGTGGGTTTAAACAATAGTTACCAGTGTTACCACGGTTGTCGATAAAGGAGATTTCTAACTAGCTGACTAGAATTCTCATTGAAGTCCTTATCCTAAACCAAAACAAGAAGTTAACTTCTGCTTCAACTGCAGAAAACAATACAAAGTTATCTACTACAAAATTTAGCAAGAGTTCGACTAAATTGCCTACTGAAGTTAACCGTCACTGACTCGTTTGTCTTTGATTACGTAGAGTATTTTACTGCTAATATCATGAATGAATAGAGCCATAACATACATATATAGAGCGTAAAAGCGGTAAAGTTAAGGTGTGAGACCGGGGTTTATTGAGCCGGCGACAAGGGACACATACGAGTACACGTGCTTGGAGGATTTATTTATTACCACCTGAAAGGATCATGCCGAATTTGGCCTACACGTCAACAAGCATGCTTTATATACGACAATTTATAGCAGATTTTTTGCTGTTTTGTACATATAATAAATTCCAACGGACACTTCTTAATTACTCAAAGCAAAAATAAAGAACTAAAATCGAGCTTTGGGTCTTTCCTCCGCTTTCTATCGCGAATTACACAATTTACTTCCGGTTCTTATGTGTGCGTTTTATTTTTCCAGCATTTAGCAATCTTTTATATTTTAACAAATAATTTAAAACTAGTCCATATTCAATACAATAAAATCATATAAAAGGAAGAGACATAGTTTTTGTTAATCTGGCATTGTATACCTACTTATTCTATCATTTAAATGTAGTGTCAGTATTTATAGGATACAATGTTGTTTTGTTGCAACCAAACGCTTTATTCTATCTTTTGCCACATGAACTGTCAATGGGGTTGGCAACTGTCAAAGAGACATCTTCAAAATTGGTCCCTAGAAAAGCTAACTTTGTATGGCGCGAAGTAGTTTTTATTTATTTTCGCGAAAATGACTCAATGTTTTGTCTCGAATTGCTCCGAAATTGAAATCCATCCGTTTTTGGAATACACTAAAATTTAAATGATGTATATTAACGCCATAGGGAAGGTTTTTGCCTAAGAAAAGCTTTATGCCTGCATACAAGTTAGGGACCATTCATCTTCTGTTTCTTTCTATCATTGTTTGTATCTCTTTCTCTTATTGTATGGAATCTGGAACAGCGCCCTCTGCAAAAGTTTTCACCGGCCAACCCCATTGTTACATGTCATGACCTCGTGTAAACTCGGATTTTTAATCCAATGGAAAAAATGTAAACAAAGTTACGTCAATTTCAGTGTGACATTTCTGGGGATGTTAAAGTGTGGGCCAGGAAAAAATATTAATTTATAGTTTTATAGTTTTAGTTCGTTATTATTCATCGATTCTTCCGTCCGAAATATAATAATAAATAAGCACATCAATAAATAAATAAAATAAATAAATAAATATTTGGGGACAATCTTACACAAATCAACCTAACCCCAAACTAAGCAAAGCTTGTACTATGGGTGCTAGGCGACGATATACAATACTTAGATAGATAAATACATACTTATATACATAGAAAACATCCATAACTCAGGAACAAATATTTGAGATCAGCACACAAATAAATGCCCTGACCAGGATTCGAACCCGGGATATATATACATGGTTGTCATATTTCATCAAAATTGGATCAGTAGTTTAGACGTAAAACTGTAACAGATACAATAACATCCACCTTTGCATTATTAGCAGGCTTGGGACTTTTGGATGCTCGCCGTGGTTCTAGAATCCACGGAAGAGCCATTATGTGATAATATTTTTTCGATGTCAAAGTGAAAGTGTAAAATAAAGCATTATTATTGGATGTCATTATTTATGCTGTTATACGATGGACATGACATAGTAATAGATGATGATTATGATGCACTGATTCCAAAAGTCACTACCTCATCAGAGATTTAGAAGTGCCGAATAATATTAGATGAATTTATTATCAGTAAAATAAAGTAAAAAAACGATTTTATTCAATATAGTTTTCATTGAAGGTACTTATTAGGCCTTACTTTCATGATTTTTTTCAAAATTTTTGGACCCACGGTTTAAAAGTTAGATGGGGGGGGGGGGGGGGAGGGACGCCCTGTTTTAAACTTTCGAAGCTATTATTTGCGAAAATATTAGTTTTATCTAAAAACTGTCTTAGAAGATTTTATTTTTAAAAGACCTATCCAACGATACCCTACACATCTAGGTTGGTACGAAAAAAAAATTCGCTCCCCACTTCACGTGTGCGTGAGGTACCCTAACAAAATATATTTTTCACCTCCCTAGCTCGGAAAGGCCTTTTTTATTCTTTAAAAACAGATAGCAAAACTGCATTTTATTCACAAGGGAGCAAAGAATATTTGAAATTCGAACTTGTTATTAGTTAGGTGTTTTGGAACGAAATTCCTTATCAGACGGTTGGCGGAGAAATAAAAAAAGTCAAAATAAGTAAAAAAAGTCAAAAGCCAAAAAAGTGAAAAATAAAAAAAAGTCAAAAAAGTCTATCTCTCAGTTGCTTAAAGGTTAGCTGGAAGAGATCCCTTAAAGGGATAAGTTCGCCTTTGTACACACTTACTATATTTTTGTTGGTCATGTACTTGTTTTGTGCAATAAAGTGTTTTACTACTACTACTAAAAGTCAAAAAAGTCAAAAAAGTAAAAAAAAAGTCAAAAAACGTTGAAAAACTCAAAAAAGTCAAAAAAAGATGAAAAACTCAAAAATGACAAAAAAGTAGTATTTTCCTCGCTTTAGTGAGGTGAAAAGATTTGTGTTACATACGGCTGCAAAGATATTTTTACGTCTCGTGTGTTGCAACACTCACTACGCTCTGGATTCTATTTTTGAACTACTCGCTGCGCTCAGGATTCTATTTTCGAACCACTCGCTTCGCTCGTGGTTCAACCCTAGAATCCATTCGCTAGCTCGTAGTTCAACCCTAGAATCCATTCGCTAGCTCGTGCTTCAAGTCCACACTCGCGGTTAAAATACAACTTTGCACCCTTGTATAACAAATAACTATTTCCAGTTTTTATTATACCATTATGTCGGCTTGGTTAATGCACATAGTCAAACCAAATTTCAGCTTTCTATTGCTAACGGTCACTGAGCTAGACCGCGGACGTACGGACGGACGAACGGACGGACGGACGGATGGACGGACGGACGGACATGGCGAAACTATAAGGGTTCCTAGTTGACTACGGAACCCTAAAAAACACCAAACCGAATGCAGAACCTCCTCCTTATATGGAATTGAAGTCGGTTAAAAACAAGTTTAAACGGATTATATCGCGTATACTGAATTAAAATTACATCTCGAAGTTTCAAACGCTTTTTATTTTCTAAATTGAACATTTTAATTGCTACCTTTTTAAATTTACTTAATACAAGTTAATAACGTCACAACAAGATAGGCACACAAGCGGCCCGCAGATTGGTAGCCCAGGCTTCTCGAAACAGTAATACCAGTGCAATAAATAAATTTTTCTTAGGAACACAGCTTTCTTTTCCTAAATCAATATTATGAAGTTTTAATATCTAAAAAATGTTAGTAATCAGCTAATTAAACAATTTGGCCTTGATTAAAATATATAAATTCATTTTAGAAAGTCGAATTCATTTAAATATCTATAGTATAAATATCTCAAATGCTGCTAATGTTTTTCATTAGCAGCCACACCTTTGTGTACATTTTCTCCGTTGGATTAAAAATCCGAGTTTAAATATTAGACAGGGCACAAAATTTCAAAATCGCTCTCCTTTTCGATGCGACAGGCAAACGATATTACTTTTGGGCAACCGGGCTTTTTACCTGGTTTAGACTTAGCTGTATCCGAATTGCCGGTTGCCTTCAAAGAAAATTTGACCGGAAGTGAGATATTCAAGATGGCGGCCAAAAAAAATACCCATTTTTTACTGTTTCTTAAATAAATCGTAAACCGTGACGCCTACCAAAAAATGTTCTTCTACTTTAGTAATCCACATAAAATTTTCTATTAAAAAGGTTCTATACAGTTTTTTGCTGGGATCAAAGTTTAATGAGATATCGAGGGTATAAGACAGCCATTAAACATATAGACTAATTAGCTTTTTCCCGCGACTTTGTCTGCGTGGGATTAACATTCGCCATAATAAATTTATGAAACACCTTAGTGAAATCTTATAGCAAATATAAATTTAACGTATATACTTTTTTACGTCTACAGTGAGCAACAATTGCATACAAAGTTTCACCCCCCTTTTCACCCCTTCAAAAGATGATTTCAGGGATAAAAACTATTTCATGTCCTTTTCCATAACTCAAACTATCATCATACCAAATTTCATCTAAATCGGTTCAGCGGTTTAAGCGTGAAGAGGTAACAGACACACTTTCGCATTTATAATATTAGTATGAAAAAATTGTGCGCATTGAGAAAAAGTTTTAAATTTTTGACCATGGATAGAGTGCCCCACGATGAATATTTTTTACTGTTGGAGGTCCGTAAAATTTTTGGACGTTCACGTCAAAATCCCCTCTGATGTGATTTGAGAGTTTTCCCTCTTCGCAGAACTTTTTTTAAATATAGATTTATATTTTTTTTCTATCAAAAATGAATTGTGCATGTCTGTTTTATACGGAAATGATACCACACAACCCCTAGCAGCCTCAACCAGAGTATTTAAAATATAATTTATCTTTAAACAGTTAGTGTGTCTGTTACCTCTTCACGCTTAAACCGCTGAACCGATTTAGATTAAATTTGGCATGATGATAGTTTGAGTTATGGAAAAGGACATGAAATAGTTTTTATCTCAGAAATCATCTTTTGAAAGGGTGAAAAGGGGGGTGAAACTTTGTATGGAATTGTTGCTCACTGTAGACGTAAAAAAGTATGTACGTTAAATTTATATTTGCTATAAGATTTCACTAAAGTGTTTCATAAATGTATTATAGCGAATGTTAATCCCACGCAGACGAAGTCGCGGGAAAAGGGTAATTAGTCTATATTTTTAAGGTCTATCTTATACCCTCGATATCTCATTAAACTTTGATCCCAGAAAAAAACTGTATAGAACCTTTTTTATAGAGAATTTTATGTGAATTATTTAAGTAAAAGAACATTTTTTGGTAGGGGTCACGGTTTACGAGTTATTTAAGAAAAAGTAAAAAATGGGTAATTTATTTGGCCGCCATCTTGAATATCTCACTTCCGGACAAATTTTCTTTGAAGGCAACCGGCGATTCGGATACAGCAGGGTCTAAATCAGGTAAAAAGCCCGGTTGCCCAAAAGTAATATCGTTTGCTTCTCGACATGGATTTTTTGAAAAATGGAACTAGACTATATGGTGAAAATAAACGTTGTTTTGATTTTTCTCACTAAACAATAAAGTGTAAATTAAAGCAAATAATAATATATTCGCTTTTTAACCAAGAAAATCTATAAATCTCAAAAGTACCATAGTACAGGGTACGTCAAAAAAAGCATAAATAAGAACAATGTCAAATAGGTAGGCAAAGACCGGACGTTTCATTGCTGACTTCATTCTAAATATCAAATGGTAAGTGCGCGTTTATTTCGCTACCGACCTATTTCCTGGGTTAATTAAGCCGCGTATCAACTGCGCGCGGCTGCCGCGCGAACCATTTTCGACCGCGGCAAACCTGCGTTTTGGTGCGCGAGCCAATTTAGGGCCCAGGCAAACGTTCGGTTTGCATGTCAGGTCGCCGTATACGGTCGCCGCGTCAGGTCGCCTGAAGGCGCATTTCTCATACTAAATGCCAGTTCCCCGCACACGTACGGTTCGCCACCGTTCGGCATAAAAACCTAATGTCATGTCAAAATGTCACAACCGGACGTGTGCGTGTGTGATTCGGTCGGGTTACCGAACCAGGCAGCCGTGCCGTCCACCGTACGTTTGCTTTCACCCTTAACCTTTTGAACGCTTTTTCTCTCGCATCAAAATGTGGCATACACGCCAACATCTCAACTAGTGAGAAACTAATTTAAACCTTATCTGTCAACAGTAAAATTGCTTTGACAGCGTCAGCCATAGCCACTTTAGTGGTCGTGGGCGTGGTAGGCACGACAGTACTCGACCACTTTAAAGGCTCTTGGCGTTCAAAAGGTTAAAGCGCACATTTTATATAGCGCGGCAACCGCGCGCGGCAGGCGATCCGTGAACAAACAAAACATTCATTTTGTGGGCGGCAACTATGGACGTATCACGTCAAACGGGCAGCTGCCGCTTTTATTCTTAATGATTTGTTGCGATAATCACTACATTTACTGGGGGGTGATTTTTGAGATTCGAGTACTCGAAAGTGACATTTACAACTCAGAATAATACGATGAAATTATCTTTTAAAAATAACAGCGATAGGAATTTGAAATCATGAGTATTTAAACTATTAACTTCATGCGAAAAAATTAGCGGTAAGGTTTTGTGTGCGATTATTTTCGAGCTTAAACTTTTTGTAATCGGGCACTCGAAAGTCAAAAATTGGCCCCCTGTTCCATAGAAACTGATTAGCGCCGTATAATTTAATTAAAGTACCGACACTTTTCATTATCATACGTCTGTTGCCGCGCGAGCCACATTAAATATATAAACATCCGTCCCAACTGCGCGCGAATATGACACTGACGGTCCTTTGCCACGCGCCCAAAAACCGACAATGAATGGCTCGCCGCGCGGCACGTTCGAGCGCGCCAATGTTCGAGCTGCCGCGCGCGGCGGAGCCGTCCCCATATTGCGCGGTCGCCGCGCGAGCCAATATTCGATGGTTTGCCGCGCGCAGTCGATTCGATACGCGGCTTTGAAATCAGTTTGTAAACAACAGTGTTGTACTAAGGATACATTTTTACTATCGATATTCTAATGTGTATTCATTTCACAGAAGCGAGATTCACTTCACCGCAATGATTCTGCAGTCATCTAAGAACAGATTTATCCCAAAATTGGAACAAGGAAATCGGATATCGTACTGTCTTTCTGAAGATTGTTTTATTAAATATCTGCTACCACTAGTGGCAATAAACAAAAGATCGAATTGAAGATGAAGATTATTAAGGTGAAGCTGAATAGACGCAAATTAAAAATTAATAAAATAATAAATAAGTAGTATTGTTTTATCGATATTATGCTTTTTGATGATTCTTGAATATAGTGAAGACATGATATCCTTAATTACAATTATTTTATCGATATTGATATAGCGTAGCTATCAGGTAGGTACGACGTTATATTACAAACAAAAAAAACTATTCACGACACAGAATTACAAACGACGTCAATGATATGTTTACTCGTTTGCGCCTTACTCCTTTGTAATAAAATAAGGTGCAAAAAATCATATCTATGACGTCGACTGCACCTACACCAGTAATGAATTATATGATCTTGTTACATTCAGAAAAATATTGTAGCAAAACAGAAATTGTTCGTTGGAAAAAAATTCGATTGATAAATTTTTCTGTTTATTAAATTATCTCAGTAATCTGGCGTACCTACGCCATTTCCGCATTGAAAAGCCACGGGTCGTTCTTAAATATAGACTCCGCCTCAGAAATGTAAGGTATGCATAATTATAAAAATGCTCAGTCCTCATTATTTTTAAAGGATGAAATCGTGAACTCACCTTAATCAGTATCTAATGATATGATGACGATGAATAAATATGATACAGTCTGTTTTACAAGAACGTGACCAGTTATTTTCGAACTCGCGGAGCGTAGGCGAAGTGAGTTCTTACAAACAACTCCAGACCGAACCGTCACCTGGCTACTGGGACGTCTCGGCATTTGGATGACTTTTTGATTTCGATAGTTTGTCTGACGATAACTTTAGTAACGTTTTTCTGATCTTTATGAAATTTCTTGGGGCTGTAGCAGAGGTACATAAAATTAGTAAGTTCGTATATGAGCAGGATCGATCAAGTGGTTATGGAGTTAGAAGGAGAAAAAAAATCATCTAAAGGGTCTTGTTATATTGGTCAACTCGTTTGCAAGTAAATCGCGAGTTCTCAGTTCGAGGCGGACTACTAGTTTACCTACAGCCGCATGCAGTGATAATAGTGTTAATATGTCTCACGAAAGTTTAAATTCAATAATTGCATTTTTGTACGAGTAGATTGGATTTTGCAAACTAACCAAAAATGTCTATCTTACATACTTGTTTTTTTTTTTTGTTTTAATACATTTAATTACAAACTTTAAAATGGTACATATAACGACTTAAAAATATCACTAAAAATATAACTAAACTACATACTTATAAACATTCTTACTTGTTCTACAAGGTGTATGTAAAATGCAGGTGATCCTTTTAAGGGCATAATTAGTATCGTATTCTAATTATGAACTAAGAAAAACAATTCTCGCGAAAAGAAAATTTGGTTTTGTATGGAGGGTTGGCCGGCTGAGACGACGTGACTAAATAATACAAAACATTTTTTTTTCGCGGGTAAAATATTTTTGTCTTACTTTTTCTTAAGACACGATACCAATTATGCCCTTAAATGGATCACCAGTATTTTCGTACCTACCTACCTATTTATTTAGGGCACTTGATTCCGTTTTCCTGCCTTCCGTAATAATGTACCTACCCTACTACTGATATCTTTAGGTACATGCTCGTCAACAAAGGCCGAGATCCAACACAATGGGATTACGCGAGGAAGGGAGATAAGATGATGTTCTAAATTTCGGCAGACACGTAAGCCTTTTGTGGCATTCAACATGAATTCTTTGGAACCCTAATCTAACGAGGGTTAATGGCATCGATACAAAAATAGTATCTTACTTATATTATTCAATTTGCTTTCAGAGAGCTCCTTGCAAAAGTTTTCTAGCTAGAATAAAATTTTAGGTAGGTAAGTCATTGAGTAACAGGAGATGACATCCCTAACAAATTTTTTCAGCCATGAGTTTAAGTGATCGGCACTTAAAGTCCATACATTCGCTCTTGAAAAACTGACATGATGCTAAGAAACTGACAGCTGTCAACGGCCAAACATGCAGCACAAAATTTGTTCTAGATGTCACATCTAGTAGGTTCTACCTACATAATAAATCAATGAGGTAAGTATTATTTTTTCTACCATAACTTTCATTAACCTTCTTCTTCCTAGCGTTTGTCTCGGCTTGGGGTCCGCTTGACAACCTAATCCCATGAATTGGTTTAGGCACTAGTTTTTACGAAAGCGACTGCCATCTGACCTTCCAACCCAGAGGAGAAACTAGGCCTTATCGGGATTAGGTCCGGTTTCCTTACGATGTTTTCCTTCACCGAAAAGCGACTGGTAAATATCAAATGATATTCCATACATAAGGTCCGAAAAACCCAGTGGTACGAGTCGGGGTTTGAACCCGAGGAAGAGGAGGTGGTTCTCAAGTCGTCGCGATTTTTTTTGCATTTTTTTTTAATTTTTTTTTATGTATGTTCACTGATTATTCGAAGACGGCTGGATCCATTTGGAAAATTCTTTTTTTTGTTTGATTTGATTTGTATTTTTCACAGTTGGTCCCATTGTCACCAGGTCCAGATCTGATGATGGGATCCTGGAGAAATCGAGGGATCTCTTCAATATTATAGGCACACCTATAGTGATTTCAACAGCAACTCGGCTACTTCCTCTTGGAACAGTGGATCCTAAGTGAAGTCGGTTTTTTTTGTTATAATTATAATTATTTAGGTTTAGTTAATGATCAGGGCTCTCCTCTCTTAATTATTAAGGATATATTTTTGGACCCGGGGTCCGTCCTTAAACTACGTCTGGACACGGGTATGTCCTTAAACTACGTCCAAAAGAGAGTTATGGGTACCTACTGTGAATGTCATCTCGCTATGTGTGGTAGGGCACAGCTCAGCAAATGTCATCCCGCTCAAATCTGGAGCAGAGCCCGACTGAGGAAGTACCTCCACCTTACAGAAAACCACAGCCAAATAGCACTAGACCCTACTAATAGTATTGTGTTCCTGCTAGTGAGTGAGGTTGTCAAAGAGAGACCGTCTTGTTCCTTTAGCCGTCAACACATCCTCCTTTTTATATAGGGTCGGCAACGCGCATGTGACACCTCTGGAGTTGCAGGCGTCTATCGGCTACGGTATCTACTTATCATCAGGCGACCCGTATGCTTGTTTGCCACCGTCGTGGCATAAAATGTATATATATATCCGGCTCAGTGAGATTTGACGCTTGTTTCAAACACACACATTAAGAATAATAATTTTAACAAACAAAGAACCGACTTCACTTAGGATCCGCTATTCCAAGAGGAAGTGGCCGAGTTGTTGTAAAAAAATTAGTGAAGTCACTATAGGTGTGCCTATAATAGTTGAAGAGTTCCCTCGATTTCTCCACGATCCCTTCATCAGACCTGGACCTGGTTACAATGGGACCAACTGTAAAGTATACTCTTTCAAACAAAAAAAGAAACTCTTTACTCTTTCAAATAAAAAAAGAAAGAAAGAAAGCCGTCTTCGAATAATCGGTGACGTACATAATAAAAAAGTAAGCAAAAAAAAAACAAATATCCCGACGAATTGATCACGTCCTCCTTCTAAATCTTGAAGTCGGCGTTGAAAACGTTTAACAAACAACAAAAATCCTTTTACTTAAGTAAAAAAGATAAAGAAAACCTGCTGAAATCTAAAACCGCACTAAGAACTAAAATGTCTGCGCAAAAAATTTAGGATCTGAGTGGAATTTAAAAATAGAACAAGAATAGTATGGAAAATCAGTCAACTAATGATTTATTCAAACCGTTGCTGGGCTTCGCTGCTACCGGTTTAATTACTTCGATTTGCATTGTATTTTTCATTCAGTTTTATTTTAAAACCGTATACCTACGCAACCAACTGATTGCAATTTTAATATTACTCCGCTATTTGATTCTCTTTGAAATAATCGAATAAATATTGGTTTTGTATTCATTGAACAACAGACACATTACTGGTTCCGCAACAGAAGTGCGACGAACGTTAGTGCGACAGAATGTTAAAGCGAGAAACATTATACTTCTTTTTTTTCAGATTAGAAAAATCGTGCGATTTTTGGGAAAACGATTTTGTAATTTGCCATTTTGCATCTGATTCGATTAAGCGTATCGCTAATAGTGGATAAAAGTAGGCGCATTTAAATTTTGTCCAGATATGGCTGAAAAAAGTAAAGATAAAGTGTCGAAATTGACCGTTATTTTTCTAATCTAAAAAAACGAGGTATAGTTCGAAATCACATAATTGGGACAAATCATAAGCCTATTATGAACGAAAGTTCGACGAACCTAAGTGCGACAATAAGGACACGTAAAGATAAGGATGCGTAAGGTTGACTGGAAGATCCCCTTAAGGAAGTTCGCCTTTATACAAATATTGTGTTTTCTTACTGTTGTATTTTTCTTTGTTGTTCAATAAAGTATTATACTATTACTACTACTACTACAATCCAAGTAACACTACAGGATGGATTTTCTTTTTGAGTCAGTGTCAGTGAGGGCAACTACCAGATTCCGTGCTGCTACGCTCGTAGCCCGTAGCCACGTATTTCTCGTATAGAGCCTGTAGTAGCTACGAACAGGCAATGTGACGTTTAATGGCGAGTTAGGATTAAACGAATAGCTCAGACGTCATCAATAAGAAATAAATATTTACTTAAAAATATATAAATAAATTAGAAGTCGTGCATAATGAGTCGTGGGTGAACCATGGCCTGATCAAGATTTGCGCTCGCGGTTCTATGTAGTACCTACTGTCCTGGTTGGTCGAGGGTCTGCGGCGCAACAGGGGCGACGGCGGGCGAACGGCTATGGCTCCAACCCTGCCGTCGAGGTGGTGGTGTGCGTGCAGCTTTTAAAATGAACGACGCACCCAATCAATACGTGGATGCTGGAATCATTTAATAATTAAGCCTCCGGAATACGCGGGAGGAATAATTTTATCAACCGACTTCAAGATTTCGTACGAGGAGGTTATCAATTCGTCGGGATCTATGTTTGTTTTTTGCTATTTTTTTTTTATGTTCACCGATTATTCGAAGACGGCTGAACCGATTGGGAAAATTCTTTTTTTGTTTGAAAGAGTATACTTCACAATTGGTCCCATTAACACCAGGTCCTGATCTGATGATGGGATCCTGGAGAAATCGAGGGAACTCTTCAACTAATATAGGCACACCTATAGTGATATCACTATTTTTTACAGCAACTCTGCCACTTCCTCTTGGAATAGCGGATCCTAAGTGAAGTCGGTTCTTTTTTTGTTTAAAATTATTGTTTACGTACACCTATATAGAATAAATAATTTCAAGCGCGGGACGACACGCATTGTTTTATGGACGCAGCATGTACGGGTCGGCGCTGAATGTATTAATCGTCGGACTTCACTATGTCAAGCTATCGGGCTAATAACCAGTTGAATGGATTTAGCACTTTCTAAGCTTATAAAGCTTACTTTTTTCTAAGTATGTGTGACATTTGTCATTTATCGAGAGTATACATTAAAAGTTAGTTACGAATGAAAGAGGTGAAGTTGCTGTTATTTTATAATAAGAAAGCCTGAGAAATTAAGAGTCGCCAGGACGCTCGCGTGAACTCGCGTCCCCATACAAACGTAGTTCAGCTCTCATTTTAAAACGACATGCTTAAGAACCACGAAATTTGACATGGGCATTCTAGCAGTACAGATCTATGTCGGTAATTCGTTTTCGTTGCTAAAAATTGTAATACAAGGAGAATATAGCAAAAATATTTTTTGTATGTAAATCTGTATCTGGCTGTATTTTCTTTGTATTACAATTTTTTGCAACGAAGACGAATTACCGACAGAGATCTGTACTACTAGAATGCCCATGCCAAATTTCGTGGTTCTAAAGGATGTCGTTTTAAAATGAGAGCTAAACTACGTTTGTATAGGAACGCGAGCGTCCTTACTTCAAAACTGACATTTTAATAAGCTGAAATGGGGAATGAAACTGTGTATGCGCAACCGCGTTATACGCGCAAGAAAAGAAGTCGCGGGGAATAAATATAATAACTGAAGCGTAGGGATGTGACGACCCCATCGCCCACTGGTTTTTACCAGCGCAATCAGTCAACGCAGGGCAGCTTGTGGCGAGCTGTTGGAGAGTAGTGACTCTGCGTACCTGAGAGCCCCTGGGGTGCCCTGTCAGACGGGTGGGACAGGGCCCCTGCCTCTGGCTTACCTTAGGTAGCCAGCTGTCCTGAGTGGGGTCGCTAGACCTGCGTTCTCGAGGGTAGATGTGGAAACCTAAGAGGCGAGTTGGCTATATGTTTAAAGTCCAGTGACACCTCTCTACTCCCAGCCCCCGCACAAGTGTTGCAATTGAGCCACCTTTGATGTCGCTTTTTATGGGGCCCATCTTTCGGAGGGCGAGTCACCGTCTGTCGGAAATAAAATTGGATGGGTACCGTTTTATTACGCAGGCGTCCGGTTCTTCACCCAATAGCCCAGTAATTAGTCCATACTATTCACCCAATAGCCTAGTACATTTTAGACTCAATTGACTCTCAACAGTCCTTACACCATGGCAGTTGCTATCTCTGCGTGCGTCCCATGATACGGGCATCCGCTTAGTGTGACGGGTACACTAAGACTTTTCATTAAATTGTCGAAAAAGCCTCTGCGCGTTGGCTTCTGCTCCGCATACGCCGCATTCCCAAAGGTCCGGAACACGTACCATTGTTCCGTGGTCGGGAAAGATACAAATAATTAATAATATTTAATATCTTCTTCTTCTTCTAAGTCGGTCCCTCACTGCTGAGGATCGTGACTCCGCTGACTAATTTTCTTAATGGCAGCTCTCCACTTCTCACTATCGGTTGCATTGCGGAAAGCGTTGCTAAGAGTGATGTCCATTTGGTCCGATACTTGATCACACCACCGCGTTGGGCTTGGTCCTCTAGGCCGTCTGCCGTCCACCTTTCCCATCACCACAAGTCTCTCCAAGTTGCCAGGATCTCTACGAGCTATGTGGCCAAAGTATTGCAGCACTCTTTTTAATATTTAATATAGATGTAAGATAATATTGTAACAATAAATCAAATTAGTTGGCCAAGGCAAACATGAAATTAGATGACCTGTATAATATTGTGATTTATGGGCCAAATTCGGTCAGAGTAGATTAGATTGGGGATTGACAGTGAGGCTTCTTGGCACACAGCAATCTAAAAGCTGTGATTGCCCCACACAACCGCCAATACAGACAAGACAACTAAAAGGCACAGAACCCTTGCTTCAGAGTGAATACTTAAGTAGAGGCGAACCGACACAATCGGTGGCCTGCACTGTAGGCACATACTCAAATACGACACACCTACCCTTTCGGATTTAAAATATGCCGCTACAGGTTTTCATTATGTGTTCTTCTTCCAAGCGAAGTCTAGTTTTGGGATCAACAAAGGATGTGCTTTTCATGATTGACATATGTTTGTTCAAGTGAGGACTAATTCACTATACCTTCATACATTTTAATTGGCATTGTACTGTACTAAATTTAAATACGAGCGTTTTGGGTTGTCCCGGTCATGTTTTCTAGGTACCTAAGTAAATGTTCTTCCTTAATTTCAATTCAGAGTCCTAAAGTTACACAATTAAAATTATGCCATTTTAAATGCTTACTTATCAATGGATATTGGATATAGATTATGGAGGTAGATTCGCTACGCGAGCCAGAAACACAAAAGCGCGGCAAGCGAGTGCGGCTCGCTATGTTCAATGCTGATTTTTGCGATGTTTCCACCCTAGTTAACAAATTTAATAAGAATCGCTCTTCGAAATCAGGAACCACTTCGTTCGTACGATCGTCTGTTTGCATCATTCTCTTTCGAATATGCAAGCGCGATAGAGACGCAGACAACGCAACCTCGATTTTCGTAGTTCGCGGCAGGCCCGAAGGTACTTTACTTTATTTAGCCTATTTGCGTGTCCTGGATCTCTATGCCTCCCGATTTGACGCCTCTTCCAATTAACTTTTAAAGTAGTATTTATAATTCAAGACAGTAATCTGACAGACCAGGGTCTGCGCGCATGGCAGGCCATACATTGTAAATATTTAATATTGTAATATGGGTTTGCAATGGTATGCAATGTAAATATGGTATAATATTACCCAAAAAATAATTTATTGTATCATAACCCAGATAAGATAACAGTATTTATTGTAATGTATATTATTATATCACTGTTAGCAGCGATTGAATGCTACAAACTACAAGTGATATCATATTTATACTGATAGGTACTCGTAAGTGGTAACTATTATATTATGTATAAATTGTACCAGTTTTTTAAATGTAAGGCCTTCGATGCCATTATTATTTTTAATGAAAATAACTAACTGATTTTACTGTGGATAATACAATATTGTATGCAACATTACATCGGTGAAGGAAAACATAGTGAGGAAACCGGGCCTAATCCTAACAAGGCCTAATTTCCCCTCTGGTTGTAGTCGCTGGTGTAGCCATAAAAATACGGCTCTTCGTGAACAAACACTTCCTTCGTCTTGATTGATCCTTACGACCCAAGGATGGATTTGAGAAGTGGAGCCACCAAGATTTTTGATGTCAAATTTTAGGGGGGGAGGGGTGGAGATAAATCGGGGATGCCGAATTCATTTGATGTATCATTTTGATACCATTCGGAAGCAAAAACATGTAAAATAAAAAAATACTTAATTTGGAATTTCTTATTTCAAAAGGAAAAATTCATAAGTTTCATAACTAATAAAAAAAACTGAATCATGAAAAAATTTAAGATGTTTTAGAAAGCCCTATTATTTGTTCATTTAATAAAAATGTAATGTCAAACTAAAAGGTGACATAATACGGGTGTACCGTACCTACTTAAAAGTGTTTACGGTGGTAAAAATTAAAATAGAAAAAATCCAAACAAAATGTTTTTTCCAATCGTGGAAAGATATGGTTGTGTTTGCACACGACATAAAAGTGAAATTTCCGTGGATATTATGGCGTGAAATGGGCTGAAACGGAATGCACCACCATTGCTTATATTATTTTACCACAATAAATGAATTCTCTTATCATTCGACGATCGCAAAAATCATTTTGATTAGATTTTTTCAATTAGTTTTCACCACCGTCAGCAGTTTTTCTTAGTAGATCCGAAAATATCACCTTTAAGTTCGACATTATATTTTTAATTTTATTAAATGAACAAATAATAGGGCTCTGTAAGGCAACTTTTATTTTTTCATGATTCATGGTTCTTTTTAAGTTATTAATTGTTTCCTTGTGAAATAAGTAATTCCAAATTATTTTCTTATTTTACATGTTTTTGCTTCGGAATGGTATCAAAATGATACCTAAAATGAATTCGGCATCCCCATTTTATATCAATCTTGGCCCAGTAGCTTAACTGATGTAGGTATCAAGATAAAGATGAGAGCGGAGGCTCTAAACTTTGGGGAGCAAAAGCTATTTAAGACAGTATTAAATATGCTCCTTTCACACAACTGTAAAAGATTAAACCTTAAAAAAACGTTGTTTTGTCCATGATTGTATTAAGCCTCATTCGCATGATCAAACGCGATGCTATGACAAAGAACGAGACAACCAAGTTATTAAATCTCACTATCTCGCTCTATCCTATAGTTTGAAAGGATTGCCGTTCAGACGGTGTAGATGTCGCTTAAGTAATTGGCTGTTTGGAATGATATTTCTTAGTCGGATGAAAAGTTTAAAAGGTAAAAAACGATACAGTAATGGATTTTACTAGTCAACGCCTAAAATATGTATACACTTTTGAACCTTATTACAATGGAGTAAGGTGCAAAAGTGTACACATATTTATGGCGTTGACAAATAACTTCGCGTCCGCTAAAACAGGACAATAAGGAGTTTTGTTTTAATTCGTTTTGATAAAAAATGAAGAACTCCACGTACTCATTTTGCTACAGTAAGGTGAAAATTTCCGAGTACATTGGAGAAAAACTATTTTAAATCTCGTTTTGTAATTTTACAAACCTCGAATTTTATAAATCATATATTTAGTACCTTTACACAGTTATAGGTTTGTTTCCACCTACGAAAGATAGGGTTAAATTGTAGCGCATTATATTCGTTTGGATTGTAAAACTAAATAATAAATACCTTTTTCATCACACTTGCTTGTAAAAGCTGTTGTTACACGTATGCGTGGGCCGTAAATCCTATATTTCGAACTAGGGCTGTAATGTAATTTATGTCACTCTGGGCGCTAAGTGAGATTTACCGCCCTAGGGCGCAGCGGAAAATATCACTGCACACCCAGGAGAAGACGTAAAATTATGTACTTACCACGGGCGGTAATAAGGAAGGCCTCAGATCGCTTGTTTATGGCCCTTACCTTCGGTTCGGGCCACAAATGCCAGCTATCTGAGCCCTTCCTTATTAAAATAAGGAAGGGCTCAGATAGGGCGGTTTACCGCCCTAGGTACGTAATGTACTATTTCATCTCTCTTGCTCAGACGAGGCGGGCTGTAAACAAATTTACAGCCCGCCTCGCTCGTCCGCGCCCCCGCCTAGGCTGCCGTGCGCCACGCGCCCGGGCACTCGCGGTGCCGGAGTGCGGGGGGCGCGGTCACGATACCGTACCTACCTACACTAAACTGCCACTTGTGTTTGCTGAATAAAAGTACGAAGTTAGGCAGAATTTTCATTTTTATTTATTTTTTCCTCACAAGTGTGATGAAAAAAATTGTGTGTACCACGGGCGGTACAGGAATTACGAACAGTGAATTAATTTCAATTCACACTTGTTCGTAAATTCTTGTTTAGAGGTCAGTAAACAGAGGCGGCTCTGTTTACTGACCTCTAACAAAATACGGTTAAAAATTATCTTTTGACAAGCGTCACGTGCCCCATATCGAAACGCCAATTAAGATTCTGATGACGTCTCAACTCACGGTTTGATACTGTTGACAGTTAAGATAATGACTTACAATAATTGCGTTTCGTTATTCGCTGTATGCATGATTGTGGCGCCATCTCTTGGGCAGGTGCTCAATCAAATTTTTTATAAGTAGGGAGTGTATACTGTATGTTCCGAAAATCGTTATTTCCTAATTGCAGTTAATACCATTCGCATTATTTCTCACTTTATATTTTTCTCGTAATCTTCCTTTCCCTATAGCAACTTTAGTCATTCGCATATTTTTCCATTCTATTTTTTTTTGAAAAACTTATTTTCCCGGTATGTTTTGTAACCATTCGCATTATTTTCCATACAATTTTTTTATGAATAGCTTAATATCCCTATATGTTTTATGACCAGCCGCATAATTAAATAAATGAATAATAAATATTCAAATATTTTTGTTAACAAAGAAGTAATAGTAGTCGGTTCGTAAATTGATGATTAGTAAATACTCTAAGGTTGAAAACTAGTTGATTAGGCATAAACGTTTAAATAATCATAGACACTAGATAATAATCAATATGCATACACTTCAACATACGTATCTATCATTGTCATATGTGACATAACATAATTAAGTCGTTGTGAGAATATAATTCTTATCTTTTCAAAAAAGTAATTTGTCAGGACTTTCAATGGGTTCAAGCAATTTGGAAAATAGTGTTGCAACTTTTAGCTTCATTGAAAGCAACCGCAGAGGTAAAATTTTGATCAAGGGCGGTCGGAGGCATTACTTAAAACGCGAAAATCACAAATGCCGGACTTCTGTATGGACTTGCGACAAGGTTGGTCATTGCTATGGCTCAGTATTGCTCAACCCTGACGAAACTGAGATAATTCGAGAGCGCGAACATTGCTGTATACCAGACCATGAGAGCATTGACATAGAGCGCAGCATAATTAATTTAAAAAAGATGGTGACCACGTCATATAAACCAATCCCAACCTTGTTTAAGGAAGAAATGAGGCAGTTTATGACCGAAGAGTATGTAGACAAACTGCCGATTCTACGCAACAAAAAAGATAGTTTATATAGAGCCCGCCGCGAGGAAGAATCTTTCGAATGCTGCGAAGACATCCTGTTACCAGAAAGCTTAGCCCAGGACTGGCTTTGTGTCAAAGAAGACGACTTTTTAATATTTGTTACTGAAAAATCCAAGGAATGGCTCGCAAATTGTAAGAAGTTTTTTGCAGACGGTACTTTTCGGATCGTTCCAGAACCGTTTGTGCAATTGTACACTTTTCATGCGGACATTGGGTCTACTGCTGACCACACAAGAGTACTGCCTTGCATTTATGTTCTATTGCCCAACAAGCAGCAGGAGACCTATGAAAAAATGTTTAAAAGTTTTCAACAAAACATTCCTGGGTTTCAACCTGATGAATTAAAAGTGGATTTTGAGAAAGCGGCAATCAACGCGTTCCGCAAACTGTACCCGTTAGCAAAAATCACCGGATGTTATTTTTATTTTTCGCAAGCAGTGTACAACAACGCAGAAAAATTTAATATATTATCTAGACGCGAGGGTTGTACCTATGTAGTAAAATGTGCGGCCCTTGTCCATCTGCCGGCCCTAAAAATTCACGAAGGTTGGATCGAAATTTCGTCAGACATGCCACAAATGCCAGGCATCAAAAACTTTAATGAATACATGTCATCGCAATGGGTTCAAATAGAAATGATCCACATAGTATCGTGCTTTAAGCAGCGTCACCGAACGAACAACGTGACTGAGAGCTGGCACAAAAAGATTAATAATATCATTAGAAAAAATTCTAATATTTTATTAGTGCTCTCAGAACTCAAGGACGAGGCACAGGCAGTGGATTTCCAAGAGCTACAAAATGATGTTCGCCCTGATGTCTTTCGGAAAAGGGCTAAAAAATACATTGCAATGGACATGAAAATCGATAACATTGTTAATAATTATCTGCTGGGAAAATATGACATTAAAAAAACCATCTTACTTTTGGCCTGCTTGAAGTATTAATATGCTTGTCAGTTAAGTTAATGAATACTGATTTTAACTTTCACAGTTGTCAGTCATATTTATGAAACATAATTTTTAAGAATAAAAAAAAACATTCTTTAAGTTTCAATAAACGATATTAATTTATTCATATTTATTTATTTATATGAGCCTTCAGTGTTCCACTACTGGGCAAAGGCCTCCCTCCTCTCCTTTCAACCATCCTAATCTTGACCCGTCTAGATACATAGAATGGGAATAATGCGAATGGTTAAAAAACATATCCAGAAAATAAGCTACTAATAAATGCACAGAATGGGAAAATATGAAAACGGTTCAAAAACATATCGAGAAAATAAGCTACTAATAAATACATAGAATGGGTAAATATGAGAATGATTATAATTGCTATTGATAAATGAAGCTTACGAGAAAAATAAAAAGTGGAAAATGAGAATGGTATTAACTGCCATTTAGGAAACTACAGTATACACTCGAAACGTTGCTAGGATATTTTCTAAAGTATCTGGATATAACAAAATGCACTGACGATTAATATCTTCGATGTGTGTACGTGTTACGTGTGTAATGCGTGTGTACCTATGTAGTTATGTGTCAAAGCGTGAGATGTGTCAAAGCGTGAGTTGTGACGTCACACGTTTTCCAAAGACCGTTTAGGGCATGAAACACCTGTCCAAATATATTTTGTAATTTTCCCATATTTAACGCCCCTTTGGAGGTCAAACATGAATTCTAGGGCTATATTTGGTCAATACAGAACGTTATACTTGCGTTTCAAAATATTGGAAACAACCCTATTATTACCCCTACTTATTATTTATAACGTTCTCTATAAATAGGTAGGTTTATAAATTAAGTACATAAAGCAAAGCTTGCGCCAATATTCGATGATAACAGCAATATGTAATGGTAGCCTAAGGTTCAAATTTTACATGTACGATTGTACTAAAGCTCTTACGAATCTAAGGAAGAGCTCCGAATTGCGCATGCTAAGACGGGGCCGTCGCGGCAGAATGCGGCAAACATTTTTAGCGATACGAATGGCGCTTGCTTATTTCTCTAAAAAAATTAAAGGATTGGTGAGTGGATGTAGAAAACCCCTTTAATAAACACTCCTCATGTACGTCCCCCTCTCTTCTATAGCCGACCGGATATATATATACCCATACCTTGTAGGCCTAGCACAACAATACTAACTTCACGGCACCCTCTTATTACTGATTTGTGAATAGCATGGTAACCGATCAAAATATTTCTCTGCAACTGACTTTTCAACACCTGCTATTTACTAATTTCATATTTAGGAAGGAAGATAAGTAAATCTATGACTGACCTTTCTTCAAAGCGTATGCTGGATCGGCTGATATCACTCCACGCGCTCATAGACCGTCCCCGGCCGCGGTGGTACGTAGCGGTGGCGGCGGTGGCGGTAGGACGTCTCTCTAGCTCCACATCGGGAGGGAAGTTGACCTTAGCAGAGCCACGTGACGAGGGCCCCTCGGCCGACTCAGCGCCACCTGAGAGCTCCATCTCGAAGGCGGTGTACTCGGGCGCGTCCTCCGGCTCGCCTTCGCTGCCGTCGCTCGCCGCCGACAGCGCCTCGTAGCCGTACCCGGGGCGGACGCCGCCGGCGGCCGCGCCGCCAGCCCCGCCGCGGCCACATTCGGATCCCGCTCCTGACAGTCTCGGCGAGGCCTCTATTCGACTCAATGACGATGCTTTTCCAGATTGCCCGCGAACAATGGATGGCGAACCTCTCGCCGGAAAATGGTTTGAATAACGTAATTTGCTATGGCGAAACGTGGTTGCTGCCTTCTTCCTCTCTTCTGATAATTAGATAAAGTTCAACTTTAAATCACCAATTAATAAATTGTCCCACGTATATTTCACTACGTTGCACTTTGAAACTCAAAAGAGCACAGAAAAACCCTGAAGAGCAGCAACGTGTTTTTTAAATGTTTTGCTACAACTGCATACTATGCACAACAACAACGAGACGGAAAAGCCCACGAACGTTCGTGCGAACTGTCATCGCGTATATCGTGATTTTCGATCCACAGCTATAGCTGACACAAAGCTTACTGTAACAATGTGAAGAAAGAAAAAAAACGTCAATAGTATATCGACGCCGACCATAGCCTGAGTAACCCAACCCGTATTCGACTAATAGTAACCTTTGCGTCGCGGAGCGGTACCAAGTTTTGTTAATGGGAGGTTACCAAACAACAAAATTGTATAGATACTATTTAGGTTTCATACATAAAATTGTTGAAGCGAAGTGAGCAGCGATTCGAGTGTCGACCGGCTTGAAGTGCGGCCGAGTGGAGTCGGGCGGGGCGGCGGATCAATGTTGCTACCACAGCGCCCCTCGAGCTCGAACGACCGCGCAGTATGCGCGGCTCTAATCTCCCTTGTCATACATATTTAATTAATACTGAACTGTACCACAATGTTGTGTGTCGTCATGGACTTACTTTACCATTCAAACTTGTTACATTCTTGACGCATTCCATCTTAAACTATTGCCATAGGTAGTAGGGTATAGGTACGTCAGGCATGCGCACACGGTCTCGTTACAAATAAATGTACATTTATACTTTCTTATTATTATTCTTTGTGGGGGCTATCATTGTGCCGCATCGACCGGATTTGATCTATTGTGGCAGCCCTTTATAATTCATTACTAGAGTTTGACCACTGAAATTTTACACAATCTTTTGGCCGGGAATTTCAAATAATCTTGGGCTGGTATCACTTAGTATAGAAGGATTTATAGCTTTAATAGAAAATATTTTTGATTTTCTCTGCATATGTAAGGTGCCTAAGGAAATAAGTATAAAACATGTACGTTGATGTGCACTCATTAAAACCAGCTTACATTAATTCTACCACCACGTAAAGTACACTCAACAACAAATACATATATGTTTAAACTTTCTCACCATATACCATAGTAACAAGGCGAACAATGAAATGTATAGTGTAAATAGGACCAAGCTCGATAACAGGCGCGGTCGCAGGGGGGGGGTCACATGGGACATGACCCCCCCCCAAAATCCTACTTTTCTAATAGAATTTTTTTTTTACAGATCCCTCAAAAATTTGAAAAAAAAAATCTACATTAGTGTCCCCCCCCAAAATTTTCGTCTGCGACCGCGCCTGCTCGATAATGCCATAATATTAAACCAACACCAAAAAAATTACATAAGTACAGTCGCCATCAGATAATCTTCGCACATTGTCGTAATTACTTACGAGCTTAAATAGTATGCAGACCTCACTCGGTATATAGTCATTATTTAATATTATTTAAAATATCCATTGTAAACACACATTTGATATGAACAATATTTGACTGAATGACATGTATTGACAACGGACTTTTAGTTTTTTTTTTAATTCATAGACAATTGGTGATACAACAACGAAATGTCTGTTAACAAAATTTGGTTAGCCAAACACTAATTCCCGTTGAATCTAGAAACTTCCAGATTATTTGGGCTGTAATGTGTTGTAACTCCTCGGGTTGCAGTACATGCCTCCCTAGGTGGGTACTTCTTTTAAGCATTAGTGGTCCGCAGGAACAGAGGATGTGCATAGCAGTTTCCTCTTCTTCCTGGCAGAACCTGCATGCTGCGTCCTGTTTCTTCCCCAGTAGAAACAAGTGTTTATTCAACTTACAGTGGCCTGTCAGTATTCTAGTCACTGAGCAGGTTTTGTGTCTTTTGAGCCCTAGCAGCTCTTTAGCGACTTTGTTGTTGAACCCTTTGATTAGAGCTTTCGAGTGTGCTTGTTTTTTGACGAGCTTCCACCCAGCGTTTGCTCTCGTTTTTTCCAAAGCGTTAGCAGAGAGTATGCCTCCCGTTTGGTGATTCCACAGAACGGTTCTGGGCCGACCAGGGGTGCGTCCGCGCTCTTTCTGACGAGCTCGTCCGCTATTTCGTTTCCGTCAATGTCGGAGTGCCCTGTTACCCATCTTGGTGTAACTTTGTTGGAGTTAGCTAGTGCATTTTTGCAGTTCTGGACTAGTTTTGAGTTTGACTCTAAAGATTCTAGTATCAAACACTGGTACTGTGTAATAAATAAACAAACGCCGAACCGATAATGTTAAAATAATTTTCGTTGAAAGAATATTTAAAGTTGTATCTTCTTGATTTTTTTCATAATTTTTGGACTTACGGTTCAGAAGTTACAGGGGGGGCACAATTTTTATGACTTTCGGAGCAAATATTACTGAAAATATCTACTTAATCAAAAAATGTTCAAAGAAACCTCAATGTTATTTTTAGAGACCCATCGATTGATGTGCATCATGTTGATATTTGTCAAAAAAAATTTTGCAATTTCTCTATAAAACTAAGTAGCAACACCCACAATACACTTTATGTAAAAATTTGATAATGATACGTCTTATAGTTTCCGAGTAAAATGGCTGTGACATACGGACGGACAGACAAATAGGCATGACGAATCTATAAAGGTTCCGTTTTTTGCCATTTTGGCTACGGAACCCTAAAAACCGGCCAAGAGCATGTCAGGCCATGCTCAGTGAAGGGTTCCGTAGTTGCCAGCCTGTTACAATTAATTAATTCAAAAGGTCGTTTCTTACGGGAAATTTGGCGGCGCTTACGTCATTTCACTTACATCCTCCATCCCTTGGATCATGTTTTACGTGCTTTTGTTAAATAAATAATTTTGAATTTGAATTTGAATTTGATCCTTTTGAGTGATACTGATAACTCAAAAACAGCTCAACCGATTTAACACAAAATAGTTTTCATTGAAGGTTATAAGGCGTCACTTTCATGATTCAAAAAAAAATTTTGGACCCACGGGGGGAAGGGCTGTTTTAAACTTTCGGAGCTATTATTTACGAAAATATTAGTTTTATCCAAAAACTGTTTTAAAAGACCTATCCAAAGATACCCCACACAACTGGGTTGGAACTAAAAAAATTCCGCCCCCCACTTCACGTGTACGGGAGGTACCCTAACAAAATATATTTTTTCAATTTTTATTCTAAACCATTTTGTCGGCTTGGTTAATGCACATATTCAAACCAAATTTCAGCTTTCTAGTGCTAACGGTCACTGAGCTAGCCCGCGGACGGACGGACATGGCGAAACTATAAGGGTTCCTAGTTGACTGCGGAACCCTAAAAATGATTTAGCAATCCTCACGGATATTTTAAAGCCCTACTATCGATTGATGTGCAACATATATGGATGCCCCCCTTCACTTTTTTCCTAAGGTAGAATTCATAAATCCGCGGACTGATTTGACAGCTCTTTTCATACATTTGACAATCGCTTTGTATGCCAGGAGCTGTCAAATCAGTCCGTGGAATTGTGGATTTTACCTTAGCAATGTGATTAGAAATGTAAGAAGTGCCATACAAAACACACCTCGCGATAAAATTTCATCATTAATAGTTATGTCTTAATGAAATATAAGTAGCTACGACATAGGGACGGACGAACGTCTGTTCGACGGACATGACATAACTAAAGGGGGTTCTGTTTTTGCCATGTTGGCTATGGAACCCTAAAAATAGCAAAACCCGTTCTATTCACCATTCTCGAGTCGTTTACTGGATCTTATAGATCAAGATTCGAGTAAGTGGAAGGCAACCCTACCTCATCGAGTAGCAGAATTCGGCTTATACAAGGTGTAACAAAAATGCTGGTGATCCTTTTAAAGGCATAATGGGGTTGGGCGGTCGAAAGTATTTACAGATGGCGCCAGCACAGCTGGTACCTGTCAGTCCTACAAATAGTATCAAAGTATTGATTTTTTTTAAATTTTTTTGACCTGGATGGGCTAGCCTTTAAGCCAAATCAAATCCCATACAACAATACTAGTGAAGGGGACCTAGCTATGCTGGCGCCATATGGCCAAACCGTTGACAGTTGCCAATCCCATTGGTACCGTATTCTAATACTGAAATTATAAGAAAAAACAATTTCGTGTTCAAAAATTTTTCGTCCTACATTTTCTAAGTCGCAATAAGATACGAATTATGCCCTTAAACGGATCACCAGTATTTTTATTTTTGTTACACTTACACATTGTATAAGGCGATGTACGGTAACAAGTTGTGTATTTTAGTACCTGATAGCCTGAGCAAAAGTTGGAGCATTTTGTACAGTCAGCAAAAAATACCCTACTTTTTGACAAAAACTACTTCAACGACTAGCGAGTGGACACGTGGCCCATTTGATAGTGCTTATCGAGAAGTGCCGCTATAAGATGTGGATAACATTTGATCGTGCATGTCCCTACATAAGCCAAATTCTGCTACTCGATGAGGTAGGGTTTCCTACGGCCTACTCTTGATCTATTACTGATTGAGCAACATCCGTTTCATCGTATCCACAACTACGAGTATAATCGTATTATGAAAACTTGGAATTGTCAATATCAGCAACATTCCAAATTAAACGTTCAATTATCGATTTTCTATTTCAAGTAGCCATTAGTTGTGAGTCTCTACTTGTTCGAGGTCTCCTAACCTCGCTCTTATAGATATTTATAATGTTTTACAAGGAATTATTTTCGTTGGTTATCTTTTACCTTCTTTCAATATGCGAGGTAAGCTTTTATTTTAAAATGATTCAACCATTAACGTTATACTTAAGGTTACGTAACCAAAATGGCAAAAACAGAACCTTTATAAACCTTTGTCATCTCCTTCTGTCCGTCCGTTCGTACGTCACAGCTATTTTATGCCTTAACTGTAAAACATATAGTTTATTTACCGATACAAAATACCTTATTTTAACAATGCCAAAGAGAAGAGAGCATAGTCAAAGAACCTTTTGAGACTCGAAGCATCGACATATAATATCAAGACAAGTGTAGTCCAACAATGCTCGTGTGAAAACTGAAAACTCAACCCATTTTCAAGTTATGAAAACCAAAAGGTCCTATGTCTTGTTCATCAATAAAATACCCATTCTAAAGCGTAATTTATAATGTTAACCTCGACTCCGCAAAGATTTCATGAAATTATCAATAAAAAAAGTTGCCGTGTTGTGAGTGGTCAAAAAGGTGCCGTGTTGTGAGTGGTCAAAAAGTTGCCGTGTTGTGAGTGGTCAAAAAGTTGCCGTGTTGTGAGTGGTCAAAATCACGTTCACAATAAACTCTCATTGAGCTGTATATACGCCAACTAAAATAGCTGAAATATCTAGTTAACGTATAATAAATACGCCCATTAGGGTGAAGGTGAGGTAAATGTATGGAGAACAAAAAAGTATTATAAATCTTATCTCCACCACGCTCCTATTGTTCTATTATGTATTATAGTCGCTATGATTTTACCCTCAACCCTAAAATTCGAAGTTACCCTACAATTAAATTTTTAAGCGCTATATTATCGAACTCGCGGAGCGTAAGCGAAGTGAGTTCTTACAAACAACTCCAGACCGAACCGAACTACTACTGGCTACTGGGACGTCTCGGCATTTGGATGGCTTTTTGATTTCGATAGTCTGTCTGACGATAACTTTAGTATTGTTTTTCTGATCATTATAATATTTCTTTAGGCTGTAGCAGAGATACATAAAATTTGTAAGTTCGTATATGAGCAGGATCGATCAAGTGGTTATGGAGCTAGAAGGAGAAAAAAAATCCTCCTTGGGGTCTTGTTATATTGGTCAACTCGTTTGCAAGTAAATCGCGAGATCTCAGCGGACTACTAGTTTCTTCAGTTATAATAAAATGGAAATGAGAGCTCTAAGAAGCATGTGTGGTGTCAGGTTGAGAGATAGGATCAGAAACAGCGTGATAAAAGAGAAGTGCGGAGTGGATGAAGATGTAGTGACAAAAATTGAGATGGGTATGTTAAGATGGTTTGGGCATGTGGAGAGGATGGATGAAAGAAGATTAACGAAAAGGGTGTATGACAAAAGAGTGGAAGGATCAGTTGGAAGTGGAAGACCTAGGCGAACTTTCCTCGACCAAATAGGGGAAATATTACAAAAAGGCCGGTCAAAAGTATCCTAAACCGACGAGCATGTATGAAGAATGTTATGAGAGTGAGTGAAACGAAGTGGTCTGTCAGGATCGTAGCAAATGGAAATCCGTGCTGTTTGCCTACCCCTCTGGAAAACAGGCGAGATTATATGTATGTTTGTAATAAAATATAAATGATGTATAAAAAATACCAAAAACATTTCCGATTAGGAATTATTGATTCTATAATGTATCGTCATACAATTTTGTACTGAATAATTGTGTTATTCATAGCGACCCCTAAATAAAGTTTAATTGTTTTCAAATTAGGTGAAAATATCTTTTTATGAGTATTGAAACTAAAATAACCTGGTGGAGGTAAAAAAAATCAAAACTTTATATTTTTGAACCACTCTGTCGCCCAAATTTGACTAATCTATAATCGAACGAGCGGAGCGTAAGCGAAGATCGTTCTTACAAACAACAACTGTCACCTGGCTACTGGGACGTCTCGGCATTTGGATGGCTTTTTGATTTAGATAGTTTGTCCGACGATAACTTTAGTAACGATTTTCCGATCTTTATGAAATTTGTTGGGGTTGTAGCAGAGACCAACAAAATTTGCGAGTTCGTATATGAGCTGGATTGAGACGGGGGTTCTGAAATTAGAAGGCCTAAAAAGGTTTTGTAAAGGGGTCCTGTTACATTGGTCATCTTATTTGCTACTTTTACGAGCAAGTGTTTGTTGAGTTTGTTATCAAACGAAAGGTATTGATTATCACTCTCGTCAAATCCTTATTAACTGCTTACTGTTTCATACCAATTAGCAACATAAAATTGATTTCAAAAATATTTTTAATTATATTTTGATTTTGGTGTAAATATTTTGACAACTGACTTTTTTTAAATTTATTAGAGCTTTGGTTGCTAGGGCCATCACAGCATACTGACATTAACACATTAGTTAAACGGCTATTAGACATTGCAACCTGCAGGACCCAATCTGTTGTGCACCCTGCCCCTCCCTGCCCCTCCTTCAGTTCCCTACGGGCCCTACCTTTAAACGCCTATTAGACATTGCAACCTGCAGGGCCTAATCTGTTGTGTACCCTGCCTCTCCCTACCCTCCTTCAGCTCCCTACGGGCCCTACCTTTAATTACACCTTCCAACCTGACAGATTGGGCCCTGCAGGTTGCAATGTTCACTTTTGGTTATTCAGCTCTCGGTCTATATGGGTTGGTTCCAGAGAACAGGCTGATCCAGATAATATAGGATAAGATTTCGTAGGTATTGTTTATAGGTTGAAACCGTTTTATTTAAGTAAGAATAAAATATTAAGTACAAAACACAAAGAAAAAAGAGAAAAAATAAGTAACAGAAGTTACTATCTAAGTAATTAACCTGATTGACTTCCTCTAGCAAACAAGGTCACTTTTTAGGTCAATTACAATCGATCAATACAAAGTTAGAACTTCCATGACGTCACTTAGTGGTCATTGTTCAATATGCTTACGAGTATTTCGGAGTGTTCTTAAAAATATCGGTACTTACAAATTAAAATCGTATGTAGACACATGCCTCAGTTTTCTCCATATACCTGCATATGTCCTCATTATAGTCGGACGAGCGGAGCGTAAGCGAAGATCGTTCTTACAAACAACAACTGTCACCTGGCTACTGGGACGTCTCGGCATTTGGATGGCTTTTTGATTTAGATAGTTTGTCCGACGATAACTTTAGTAACGATTTTCCGATCTTAATGAAATTTGTTGGGGTTGTAGCAGAGACCATCAAAATTTGCGAGTTCGTATATGAGCTGGATTGAGACGGGGGTTCTGAAATTAGAAGGCCTAAAAAGGTTTTGTAAAGGGGTCCTGTTACATTGGTCATCTTATTTGCTACTTTTACGAGCAAGTATGGTTGAGTTTGGTATCAAACGAAAGGTATTGATTAACACTCTCGTCAAATCCTTATTAACTGCTTACTGTTTCATAACAATTACCAACATAAAATTGATTTCAAAAATATTTTCAATTATATATTGATTTTGGTGTAATTATTTTGCCAACTGACTTTTTTTTAAATTTATTAGAGCTTTGGCTGCTAGGGCCATCAGCATACTGACATTAGTTAGAGAGAGTTTACCATAGACGCATAATGATGGTGACCGAAACCTATACAGATGAGAACGACATGTCAAAGCAACAGTGAGAGGCATGCGAGAGGCATATTTAAATTTAGATGAGACAAAACCTGTCAAATCTGAAGCGATTTCGTCGCGGTAAATTTTTGGGCATCAACCGCACAATTTAATATGGACGTTTAGTTTCACCGTGATGGTTAGTTGCGAAAAAAATACCCGATACCTATTTTTGGTATTTGTATTGCACATTTATGGCGAAACACAAGATTCGCGAGTTCACAGTTCGGGGCGAACTACTAGTTAAGTCAAATTTGTATACAAATAATTTTAAACAAAAAAAGAACCGACTTCACTTAGGATCCGCTATTCCAAGAGGAAGTGGCCGAGTTACTGTAAAAAATAGTGAAATCACTATAGGTGTGCCTATAATAGTTGAAGAGTTCCCTCGATTTCTCCAGGATCCCATCATCAGATCCCGACTTGGTGACAATGGGACCATCTAGGGGATATACCTGTTCGATAAAAAAAAATTTTGAAAATCGGTTCAGGTTCACGGAGATATGGAGTAACATACATACAAAAAAATAATAATAATGATAAAAAAAAACAGTCGAATTGAGAACCTCCTCCTTTTTTGAAGTCAGTTAAAAAGTAGCGTATGACTGAAAGAAATAGTGAATGTAACTATAGTTTTCTCAAACATGCGATGAAATGTTGTCTTTTGGTTCCTTATTATACTGCGTACATTCTAAAAAACGTTTTTTTTTTAATGGCATCGCGCTCCTGGCGCATTCAGCCAAACGAGTAAAACGGGGAAACGGAATTAAGGAATATAGTCTGGCAAACCAAAAGCGCAGTAACAGTCAGAGTAACATGCTATACCCATCCCTTTTTTAGTAGTGAGAGTACTAGCATTAGAAAAAGACAGTATGATTCTCCCTGCCTATGCTTGAAGTGGAACAAACTCTGGCCAAACTATAAATAAAACGGAATAATCGGAATTAAAAAAAAGGAATGGATCAGGAAAGGTATTAAAGTTTAATATTATTAATTGAAATAAATGAATATAATGCTTTGTATTTAGATGAGGAAATAGATATTATATATGGAGGAGTGCAGAAATACAGGTGGGAAACGGAACTTTAAGGTTTGACAGATGGCTAAATAAAACAGCGATTATACGAGTCACAATTAGATGCAAAAAATATGTGATTAAAATCCGCAGGATCAGCTCCACAATCACACTAAAAATCGTTTTTTTTTTCTTCTTATGGACTTTAGGCGGTATTGCCTGTAGCCAATGTCAAGTATAAAAAGGCGGGAAATAAGAGCTTGTAAGATTCAATCTTTAGGTACAATGCATGGTACAATGTCTTCAATCGATAAGTATTTTGTTTAATCAAATAAGTTTTAGGCAACGTTGTTCGGTAGAAGTGGCATAAGCCTTGTTAGTTGCTATTTGTAGAGTGATAGCTCCCTACAAAAGGCTCGAGGAGGCTACAGGTTGCAGTGTGTTAAAAACCCCTTTTTTGTCTCACTCGCTTTTTTTTCTAGTTTCCTATAGTTTATATGAATCTAAACATCAGACTAAAACTCCCACGTTGATACGGCTTGTAGCTTTTTTGTAAAAAAATATCAAAGTTGGCTTATATCCGGGTCATGAAATTCACTAAAACTAAAAAATTATTTAAAGTAATTTACTTACGGAAATAATAATTATAACAATTGAATAGACATTAAATGCTGCAGCTTTGATAATGTTTTTGTATATTTTCCGCCACTGGATATCGAGAAATTTCCGTTTTTCTCTTTTTTGGTTTTTATTTTTTTATCATGAAGTTCCGCCGTAGTAGCAAACGAAACCGAACGATAGTTTACGTCTGACTTTATGTGCAGAAAAAAAATCAGCTGCTAATACCGTGGAACTCAGAAGTTACAAGTGATTTAAGTTTTATCCGGAATGTTTGTGTCTAGGGTTGTCACTTCAAGTTTGTTAATCCGGATCAGAATTCTGAGTGAAGTTGGGGAATCAACTATTAAGGTTTTCAAAACTTACTGAATCAGAAATCCTCAGTCATCCGCAAAAGGACGTTAGTGCCGCAAAATCTTATAATAAACTATCTTTTGAGTGAGTACTATGATGGACCGGTAACTACAAAGGATCCCTACATTGAGCACCACTCGAGATGCTTTTGGTCGGGTTTTAGATTAGCTTTGCGATGTCTACTGATCATATAGCCAATATTTATACTGTCGAACGAATAGATCGACTCAATAACACGTGTATACTTGTTATTAAATTTCATTCTATTTACACATCTATACGTTTCGATGATTTGCTACATGAGTTATGGGAAGGAGTCACCATGCACAAAATTTTAATACATGGTGCTCGGATCATCGAACTGACACCTGTGCCGATTGGGATGCTTTCTGAGCAAGGAGCAGAAACCCGCAACGAATACTGGCGGTATGATAGGGAGCACCATTCAAGGAAAACCAGTCGCGAAGCGGCCATGTTCGATTTATTTCATAGGGCACTAGTCTCTTCAGACCCCATAATTGGTGACTATGGTCTTCAAAAACGAAAATCCCATATAAAAAAAACATCCATTGCCATATCGCTACTAAAACCTTGTGCTAGCTGGCCAGCGATGGCAGTAACTGTTGACGAGGAAGACAATTTTGAACTATGTAACGAGGAGTCGTCATCATCATCTTAGCGTGTGTCCCAGTTCCTTGACACGGCTTTGTCTTGGGATCCACTTGGCCACCTTACCTCATGATTTGGCGTAGACACTAGTTTTTACGAAAACGTCTGCCATCTGACCTTCCAACCCTGGGGGCAAACTAAGCCTCATTGAGATTAGGTTCGGTTTTCTCGCGATGTTTTCCTTCACCGCCAAGCGACTGGTAAATATCCAATGATACACATGTACATCTTGTTTCATGACACATATGTTCCGAAAATATCAATTGACAACATTTCAAAAATTTTAAAGTGGTCTAAATCGAAAACCATTTCGGTAAATATGCTTCCTGAATGTAATTTCCAATACAATAATGCTTGCCTGATATTTCAAGTTTAAAACCTGGAATGTTACCATCCATGGGATCCGGATATACAAGGTGACAACCCTGAACACAAATCAAAATTGTTGATAACTTTTGAGTTCCACCGAATTAGCAGCTCATTTTTTTTCTGCTGATAAATCTAAGCGTAATCTATCGTTTAATATCAGTTTCGTTTGCTACTACGGCGGAACTCCAGAATAAAAAAATAAAAACCGAAAGAGCGAAAAATGTTTTTTTTTGTTATTTACTGGCAGAAAATTATTCGAATGCTTCATAAAAGATGAAGTATTAAATGCCTGCTTAATTGGTAAAATCAAAATTGAATTAAGTAATTTAGTTGATTAGAATTTTTAGTTTTAGTGAATTTCATTACCCGGATATAAGCCAACTTTGATATTTTTTTACAAAAAAACTACAAGCCGTATCGACGTGGGAGTTTTAGTCTGATGTTTAGATTCATATAAACTATAGGAAACTAGAAAAAAAAGCGAGTGAGACAAAAAAGGGATTTTTAACACACTGTGGGTTGTTCTGAACCAATCAATGGTTACACGCCTTTTAAGACTAATTCTTCATTTTCCGCACACTTGTTCGTTAGATCACCGCACAATAAGCTATCTATATTACACACTGAACCACGAAAATGAACAAAAGACAAATAATTAATCCCAACGAGTTGCGACCATGATGAGCTCAACCCATAGACTCCCACTAAAAAACGTTATTTGAGACATTATGACTGACGTTAACAGAGATGTAACTAACCTAAATCGATTGTCACAGCAAGCGATTACGATTGGATGGCACCTAGACTGAGGTATCGAATTGTGACGTATAATGAATTTTTATTTGAAATTTAAATGTCCCATGTTATGACACATAATACCTGAGAGGTTTCGTGGGTAAAATAAAAACAAACTCAAATGGAATATTTTAATTACTTTTTCTACTCCAGCATTCTAATTTGCCAATAAAATGACTGACAGGTATATTCAAAGCATATACTTTATAAACGTTGTCATAAGATGACTCAAAAGGAGATTCTTAGTGATATAATGATGACACTGTCGCCGGGGCCGGCCCCGCGCCACCGCGTGCGCCGGCACAATCAGCCGGGAGATTGCAGTACTCTTACAGTTTACTCCATTATATAGAGGCAGCAGGTCATTCCTCGAACTCAATCCTTACCGGCTTGCCTATTTTAAGCACACGTAGAAAAACTATTGTGTGCAACGGTACATAATTAGATCTTAAAATTCTCGGTTCTGTTTTTACAAAATTCGGCTTTGCCTCATTTTGTAACTTCGACCCTCGAATCTTAAGTTCCCTTATTATGTAACTGTTGCACAAAATACTATTAAAATAAAAACACTATTTTTTATTTTTTTGTTTAAATAATTCAAATTAGTTTATATATTTTTTACATTATTAAATATAAGTTATTTTAGTATACTGTAAGTTCCTACGTAAGACTGTATTTTAAGTAGTTAGTCGAAATAAAAAGGCTTTATTATTTTTAACCGACTTCAAAAAAGGAGGAGGTTCTCAATTTTATCAGTGTCCAGTAAGTAAAGCCAAGGTTAACTGACTGTTTGTCTCGTCTGTTGTTTTGTCGTGTCTAATTTTGAATTTTAAAGTCCGCCGTTCCAGAAAAGTATGTTGGTTGGCCAGTCGGTTAGTCAGTCCCATATAACCATTTCGGTCGCAGAATCGTCAAAGTAGTAACTAAATGTCAGATGTGTCGTAACAGTGTCGTAACAGTTACTACACTTTGCGACTGTGTTCAGTTTTGGTTACTTAGTGTGGTAACAGTGTGCACACAATGTGACCAAATTTGTTTCAGTAACTAAGTGTCGTCGCCGTGTGTACACTTTTCGGTAACAAGGTGTCGACACATTGTGTAGACTTTGCGACCACAATTTGTACACAATGTGTCGTAACGGTTACCGAACTGTTTCGAAACATTGTGACCGCAAATGACAATATAAAATACCTCTTGAAAGCCAAGGTTTGTCAAACTTTACCATTAGTGTCTCGTGTGCTCGGAATCCTAGTAAGTCATCATGAGCGATCCAAATGATAATAATCGACCAAAACCATATAAACACTCGTCAACATTTTATAGAAAAGTGGGAATAATTCACTTAAAAGTTCAGATTTCGTTCCGCCACTTTTTTTTTCTGTAATAACGTTTATATAGTTTTTAACCACATCATTGTATTTATGAAGACCTGATTACCTACGGCCACTGAAGATATTTAAATAAAATGATATATTAGCAAAGTTATAAGACATTTAAAAAAAATACGAAATTTTCATGAAAAATGCAATTCCGCTTCGGTAGGGGTGCACTTTGCGCATCCATTAAAATTAAAAGAAGACAACATTTTCATTTAATTTCAAATAATAGTTACCTAGCACCCTTCTGAATATCGCATCGTGTTTCCTAAGAGAGTACATTAAATTTCGTACATTAAATAAAAAAACGAAAACAGCCATTTCTCTGCGTTACGTTTTGCGCAACCATCATGCCGTTTTGTGGCCTTTAAGCTTTGGTAGTATTTGTATTTTGAATAGTGGCAATACCAAAGCAGCTTTGTCTATGGTCAAAAAGGCGGCAGCGGCTATATTTTTGTCAGACCGATGTCAACTTTATCCGGAGTGAAAAGTGCCACATTTTTCGCAGCGTGCAATTTTTGAGATTTCAAGATAAGTTTTAAATTAATGTCTGTCATTGACGTCATAGTTAGTGTGCACTATTAAGTAAGGCGTGTGTAATTTTCCTAGGTTATTTTAACTAAAAAAAGAGCTTATTCATAGAGTTATTATAGATTTTCTTTGCGCTACGGTCGCCATTATGCCACTTTGCGATACCAATGATATTGCGCTACCGAATAAAGGTTCATGCACACATAGGTTTGCGGTTTCCGGGTGTAAGTTTGCTATATAAAATCAACCAAATGGAACCGTGGATCACCATGGAACTATTTGAAAGTTACGTTTTCAGTCAAATCCTATGGAATCTCTTACTATTTGGCAATTTGACATGATTCTATAGTTCCATTTGGTAGACCGTTCAGCCTTTTGTCTGCAGTGATTAAAAATGTAACCTTACCATACCAAATCGTGTTTTTTTGTACCTAACTATGAGCGCCAAAATATCTCGGCTGTGGTGGGTTCTTTCCATCCCTCGGTTAACAATCGAATGTTCATTTAAAATATATTATGTCAAAATCATACAATGTATGCGCAAACCTTAACTATTTTGCGTCACTCTGCGCGACCGACTCAACTATTCTGCGTCACTCTGCGCGACCGAATCGTTGAATATTTTACGTCACCTTTGCGCTATTTGTGGCAAAAACTACGGCCTGACCCTTAAATAAATATGTCAAATCAAACAGTAATTTAATAGTAATAGATATTATGTTAGGTACAGTAAATTCCAGATCTACGTATTCTAACCTAAATTCTTTTTAGGCAGAAATGACAAAGATGTTCACAGCGCTGAAATTCCTCGATCAACTGTTGATAATGCATCTAATTGTAATGTCAATAAAATGCTGACAGCAACAAACTCGAGTGACTTCGTGGTTGTGGGCCATAACAAAATATCGTGGTCGATTACCCAACAACTTGGTACCAACAAAATCATTTTTTTGCCATTCTCCTCCATCAACACTACTTACCACGGCATGGCTCTTACACTTTGAGAATATCTGGAAACAAATGAGTACAAGGAGCCATTTTACAAATCCGGTAACTTTGTTACTACTTTTGGTCGCGCGCCGACCTGTGTCTACACAGTGTCTACACAGAGTCGTAACATTGCGACTACTTTGTGACTGGAATTTTCCTCAGCCTTAAACCATATTTTTACATCCTAATTACCAAGTTTAGTACTAAGTAAAGCCTTATTTTTATTATTTAAGTATATCATATGCATTGGAGCACTAAAAATGTAACAAATAATGTAGTTATGAACACATGCACTGAGAAGTAAATAATTTCATTGCTGGCCAAACTAAAATAATGTGGCGGCGCGTTGATAAAATAACACTTAGATAATCAAATCCCTCGAGCAGTTTAATTTCCCATAGTATTTTAAGTCATAATATAATATAAATCCAAACAATAAATACTTATTTCTTATAAATCCTGTTTAGGGATGGCGTTTTAATGTACGTCACTTATGTTTATTATTTAAGTATTTTTCCATCTGACAGTTCCTATTTGAAACGAACAAAATGACCGAATGAACGAATGATTTTGGAATAACTAGTCGCAAACTGGTAACAATGTGTGCACACGGCGACGACACTTTATGTCAAAATGTGTCTGCGTCGACGCTTCCCCATTTCTGGTAGCGGTGTCGTAACGGCGACGACACTGCGACCGAAATTGTGACCGGAAAAGACGGTGTCGACGCAAGATGTGTCTACACTGTGTCGTAACGGCGACCGAAAATGGTTGTATGGGGTGTCTCGTCGGCAAGGAGGTCGGGAGCCCCGACTGTCAACGATGAATTCAAATATCAGTCCAAAAAGAAGCCGGGTCAGAAAGATAAAAAATTCATATCGATTTACTTAGACGACTACCGATTCATAACGGTGATGTCCGGCCAACCCTAAACTTAAAAAAAATAAGACGTAGAACGTAAACGTTCGCAGTGCAATTGTCTTCCTTTGTGATTTCGATGTGCAAGACATTTTACGTTGTATTGCTGTTGTCAGTGTCATGTGTCAAATAATGTTTTTTAGAATGCAAGCAGTTAAACCAGGGGGGTACAACTCAGTGTAAATCTGTCAAAAAATTTGAGTTTGACACGACGTATCCGATACGTTTGCATAATTGCGAAAGAGAACTTGTCATGCGTTAAGAAGGGACAACATGATTCGTGACGTTATGTGACGTTACAGAGGTCTCTCTGTATTATACTATTATTTACTCTGTGGTTAAACATCGTTTTTTTTTTCTTATGGACTTTAGGCGGTATTGCCTGTAGCCAATGTCAAGTATAAAAAGGCGGGAAATAAGAGCTTGTAAGATTCAATCTTTAGGTACAATACATGGTACAATGTATTCAATCGATAAGTATTTTGTTTAATCAAATAAGTTTTAGGCAACGTTGTTCGGTAGAAGTGGCATAAGCCTTGTTAGTTGCTATTTGTAGAGTGATAGCTACTCCCTACAAAAGGCTCGAGGAGGCTACAGGTTGTTCTGAACCAATCAATGGTTACACGCCTTTTAAGACTAATTCTTCATTATCCGCACACTTGTTCGTTAGATCACCGCACAATAAGCTATCTATATTACACACTGAACCACGAGAATGAACAAAAGACAAATAATTAATCCCAACGAGCTGCGACCATGATGAGCTCAACCCATAGACCCCGTTAAACATCGTTTTTTCTTTTTTTTTTCTTATGGACTTTTGGCGGTATTGCCTGTAGCCAATGTCAAGTATAAAAAGGCGGGAAATAAGAGCTTGTAAGATTCAATCTTTAGGTACAATGCATGGTACAATGTCTTCAATCGATAAGTATTTTGTTTAATCAAATAAGTTTTAGGCAACGTTGTTCGGTAGAAGTGGCATAAGCCTTGTTAGTTGCTATTTGTAGAGTGATAGCTCCCTACAAAAGGCTCGAGGAGGCTACAGGTTGTTCTGAACTAGGGCTTCCAATCCCGGGATCCCGGGATCCCGGGATACCGGCTTTTTAAGGACGTTTTTCAATCCCGGTATTTTCTGATTCAATACCGGGATCCCGGTATTTTTATAAACTAGTTAAACTGTCAAAATATGTGTAACAAACATAAACTACCTATCCAAATATTTAAATTAGGCATCGCTGCGCAGCATACTGGCAATAGCGGCTAATGTGAGCGGTTGTTTTACGTCTGTTTCTCTCTCTAGTTTAACTATTCTGATGATTTCTTTCCCTGCCCAGCACTGGCACCACTGGCGCCACCTACCGCGCCGGCTGTTGGTTACGTAAATCACACACGTCTTAGACATGTTTTTACATATGGTCGCCGGATATTTTGTCAAAAATGTTAAGCTAAGCAAGTGGCTTGGCCACGGCACCAGTGCAGGTTGCAACTTGTTCATAAAATTGTAAGCTACCTAAAGTTATGCCATATACACCAGTCCTTATTTTTCAAAAAATCCATGTCGAGAAGCAATCCATATTACTTTTAGGTAACTAAACTATTTACCCTATTGAGACCCTGTTGTATTGTATCCGAATTGCCGGTTTGCTTCAATACATATGACTGGAAGTGAGGTATTCAAGACGGCGGCCAAAAAACGTCCCATTTTTTAGGTTTTCTTAAATATCCGTAAACAGTGGCCTCTACCAACAAATGTTCTACTACTTTAGTAATTCACATAAAATTCTCTATAAAAAAGGTTATATACCTTTTTTTGCTGGGATCAATGTTTAATGAGATATTGAGGGTTATAAGAATCTGAACCAATCAATGGTTACACGCCTTTTAAGACTAATTCTTCACTATCCGCACACTTGTTCGTTAGATCACCGCACAATAAGCTACCTATATTACACACTGAACATATAACACAAAGAATATATATATAACAGAATGTCCATTTGATATAAACAGAATATTTCTACCTACGCGTCTTAGCCTCTCAGAAGTTCTTCATATCTAGATATATAATATAATATTATTATTGCTATTGTATTTGCATAATGTTTTTGCTAGCAATGATCAATTAAACTCATCTTGCGCCTTTTCTACGTTCGTTAAAGTGCGTCTGTTTGAGTTGAAATTTCGTTTCACAGAAGATATTTTTTTAATGAAAATAACGAGTAACCGTGACTTTAGGGGAAAAAATTGTTCCAGAGTCTAAAATAATCGTTTATCTACAAGTCCACACTAATCGATCAAGAATAAAAAATGTTTCGAATAACAGGTGACAGAAGAGGTTGTCGTTAGGACTGCGTGGCTAATCTTTTTAATATGTTGGTACTATATCAAATTAAGTACGAATTAAATATTAGAAAAAAACATTCGTGAATCTTGAACTCGTAGGTACAAATGTCTTTGATACTACTGACACTTCTTTTATTTATTGTTTGTCATAATCTTTGAGTACTGTCAAATCGTTTTTGCTCCCGCGATAACGACGTACGCGTCATACGAGTAGCTTACTAGCTCGCGGTGGGACCAGTGCCTACTAATAACTTATTAGGCACTGGTCCCTATTAGTTACTCGCCCAGCGGTGAGCTATAAATATCGCCGTGTCTCTTTTATTTACACGGGAGTGCTTATCTTTTGTTCGTGTTTATAGCCGCCAGTGCCAGTGCCTTAGGCTCAGAAGTATCCTTTTTCGGGCGCAATAACTCGAGGGACTGTAATGTGATTCTATACAAACTATTCAGCCCTAGGCCTGCAAAATACTTTTTCACCTCACTAGCTCGGAAAGCCCTTTTTGTTTGTTTAATATCTATTGTGAAAATCGCTTTTTATCCACATGTGGTGAAAGAGTTTTGACATAAGTGACAAGTGGCTTAAGTGACATTTGACAGCTAACAAAACGTAAAACGTTAAAAGTACAGAATTTTTAACATCGCAATTAATGAATTGCATCGAGTAAAAACACTTAATACAGTCTTACAACTTTATTTTAATTCATAAATATCAGCATTCAACATTAAATCTTCATTCTTTTTGTAAAAACGGATAAATTGTTCTGACAGCCGAATAAGTCTACGTACGAACAAAACGCATCTGACATTTAATAAAACCTTTTACGTCAAAACTTTTCATTTCAATCAATTCATCCATCATATCAACGTTAAATATTCGCATGTTTTACTAGGATGTTTTGTTAAAAATTAGTGATTCGAGTGATGAAGAAGTATTAAACACCTGAGGAATTACGGGAAACCGAGCAAAATGCACCCTTTTTCTTATTTTCCTCGCTGTAGTGAGGTGAAAAGTTTTGTGTTATACGCGGGTGAAAGTTATTTTACGTCTCGTGTATTAAAGCACTCGCTACGCTCAGGATTCTATTTTTGAACCACTCGCTTCGCTCGTGGTCAATAATAGAATCCTTTCGCTAGCTCGTGTTTCAAATAACACTCGCACGTAAAATACAACTTTCATCCCTTGTATAACAAATAACTATTTCACGCCACCTGCTCGGAAATGTGGCAAAAGAAGATCAAAATCCAAGCTGGAAAGTAAGCAATTGCTGTAGCATCTGAACAACCACTACAAGAATTGCTATTTTGCAGCAATGAAATGTCATAGTAGAAAAGTAAAATCCAGATGTCATTGCATTGGACCCGCCAATGAGAATCATTTAAAACATTAAAAAGGTCTTTTTTTGGCACCACTTTTTCATTCTAAAATAAAATAAGGTTGTTTATCGAACCAATTTACTTGTTTAAAAAAAAGAAACGTCAAAACCATTCAGATCACCCTTAAGGCGTTTTTACCTTTTTAACCGTTTGTGGTTTTCTATCAAAAAGTGGGTAAGGAGTGAACCGGCTATTAGACATGGCAACTTGCAGGGCCCAATCTGTTGTGAACCCTGCCTCTCCCTCTCCCTCCTTCAGCTCCCTACGGGCCCTACCTTTAATTATACCTACCAACCTGACAGATTGGGCCCTGCAGGTTGCAATGTCTAATAGCCGTTTGAGTCGGATTGAAGCAAACATCGTAAAACGCTTCTTAAAAGTGAAAAAAAAAGTAATAAAGGTGGAGCGAGAAAAATACATATGGAATTGGATAATGTTTGACTGAAAAACAAGAAAGTTGTATTTATGCAGTAAAAATGAGTTCAATAAGTGTAGAAAATGTTATTAATACGCTGGCGCCCACCGAAATTCAAGAAACTGCACAGGCGTAGAAATTTGTTACCAGTGAAATCGCGTCCTAAATAAGAAGGCCCATGAACAGTGATATTTTGTATACAATATTATATCCGACGAACAATTCATATTATGGAAGGATGGCGAAAAGAAGCATTTATTTGCAGAAAGTTACATGCTCGTTTACTTTATCGTGCTTGTGAAAAGCATATGAACCGTCAATATACCTATAAATAGTATCTATTAAAGTGTTTGTATATGCCAATTAATTTTTTATTTTATTTCCTCACAGTAGTCGTGAAAAGCACTATGTAATGTCTCGGCCGAAAGCGCTATAGGTGGACTCGTATCTTCGAGGGCCTCCCCTGGCGGGTCGGCCCTCGAACTAACTCGATCCACCTATAGCTTACTTTCCAGCCTCTACAACAATGTACTAATCTTTTTAACAATTTCAAGTTTTCAAATCCCAACAACATTTATACAGCATCCAAGATGGCGGCAAGTGTTAGGTACCAACATTTTTTTTAATTTTTTCTCACGTAAGGTTAGATATCTCATACTTTGTTTGCTTAACGCATTCACTGCCAGGGGGCGTGGCCTAGGAACAAACTTGTATGACGGTGGACGCACATGTGCGTCGGGGGCAGTGAATGTGTTAAATCGGCTAAATATGTAGTTTTTGCAATCGACACTTCGAAATCTTGAAGTCGGTTGACAAAAAGGTTGGTATTATTCATTTAAATTGAAAGTAATAATAAAAATGTTTCATTGTATTACAGGGCGCGATACCGGGAACCTTCTTCTGGAGACCACGGTTGGGTATAGATTTGGCTATCCCCACTACAGGTAAGAGTACTTATTTAGTTTGGTCTAATACGACATAAATTATAGATGTCATGAAAGGTATTTCCAGATATCTGTGGGTATTTCAATGAATAACGTCGAAATAAGTAAATATAGAGCAGGCTCCAATGAGATGTTCGTTTGCAAAAATAGCGGACCGCGAAATGTTTTGTGATTCGTCTATCTGCTACCCTCGACATTATAAAAAGCCATGTTGCCACGCGCGCTCATGGTCCTTTCTCATTCAGTCCACCCCCGCCCGCTGCTCAAGACCGCGCGCGCTTGTGACGTTGCCAGCTCGTCGATAGGGTAGAGAGAGCTTTGGAGACGAAGCAATATCCATTGGGCTGCTTTTATAATACTACCCACAGTACTATATGGGGCGATAGTCTGGTGGCCCAGAACCCATGTTAAAGAATACCAAAGTGTAGAGACTGGCACGCCTGATCGATGATAACGGGGGCAATGATAACGACTCCAACACATGCAATGGAGGTAATGCTGGACATGAAATCACTTCATATTGAGGTGGAGGAGAGAGCCACGGAGCACTCGGAGCAGTGGTACAGAATAAAAGCAAAGAATGGAGAGGGAGCTGCTTGGATTAAAGACATGCACTCATACAAAGAGAGGCGCTGTCAAGAATGGAAAGATCCGCCCCCACTCTCAGACTACCCAGTTGACACGATTGTTTCCTAGCCAGCAGTTTTACAACTCGTGCTCCCTCCAAATAGCTGTAATTTCCTCCGTAAACTTTTTACAGCCCTCCCAGCTAGATTTCTCTCTCAGTTTTGTGTACTTATTTCTAATTTCTCTACTTATATATGCATCCAGCTTTGAGAGTCGTCCTTCCTCAACGCTACCCTCAATCCTCTCCGCGTTCTCTTCTTAAATTTTGGACCATGTCAGTGAGGCGCGTATACAGAGGAGGGGGGTGGGGGGCAACAGGGGTATCCCCCCTCTCCCCGACACGGAAGTTTTGCATACTACGGGGGCCATAGTATAGGTGCGGCCCACAAGATTTTTTGTGAAGAAATTTTTTTTCGTAATATTTCACCAAAATAAAAGTTATATGTGGTGTAATGACTTGTATTTTATTTATAACACATACAGGCACCCATACGTACTAATATGCTAATGAAATTCCATAATTAAAACCAAAAATCTTTGTAATTTACTAATACATTTTGTGAGGGTGGGGAGGGGAGGGGGGGGGGGACCACAAAACTGGCTGGCAACATCTGTTAATTGGATGTCTGGGATCCATACAATATATATCAGAAGTCAGAATGAGGTCCGCAATTTTTGAAAACGGGACTTCACTGAGAGTCCGGTCTAATATTGATTTCTGTCATCCTGGGGGGCGGGGTGATTTTTGAGATTAGAGCACTCGAAAGTGACATTTAAAACTCTGAATAAAACGATGAAATCATGTTTTAAAAATAACAGCGATGGAAATTTTACATCATGATTATTTAAACTATTAATTCCATGCAATAAAATTGGCGACAAAATTTTGTGTGCGATTAACTTTGAGCTTAATTTTTTTGAACCAGAGCCTTCGGCTGCCAAAAATCGCCCCCCTGTGCTATCAGAATATGCCCCAGTAAAGTTTATGCTTTTTGTTTTTACCAAATGATATTTTTTTCATATTGAATGTAATCTAGGTATTACCTGTTTTTATGGATAATTTTACAAAATACAAAAAGTAACACTTAATGATATAATCGTAAAAAGAAAGGCGGTGACAAATGTTTTCTCCGGAAGTTTACTGATAAAAGTGATAAAAAATATACCTACATCGGAAACAAGAAACAGTCGGTAACATAGTACAGTCAAGGCCAAAAATTCGTATACACTTTTGCACCTTACTCCATTGTAATAAGGTACAAAATTGTCTACACATATTTTTGGCGTTGATTTTACATTTCAAAATTATAACCGACCTAATCACTTTTCAAATTCTTCATACTTACGTAATTTGTTGCTCCGCTTTCCAGAACCCCCTATAGCATCTTATCAACCCAATAAACAGAATATTCAATCTGGGATAGTGGTGTTGATAAATGGTTACGACATCATGACCTCTTTGCTCGGGCTACTGGACGGCATACAGTTCGCGCTGGACGACGAGACGATGAATCCTTCCAAAGGGCTATACTTTACCGGCGTCTACAGATGGGGTTTAAGAACACTCGACTTGTAAGTAACAATTTAAATAAGCATTTGCAAAACGGCTGTCAATATTGAATACTGTTAACAATAATAATAAAAAAACGGCCAAGTGCGAGTCGGACTCGCGCACCGAGGGTTCCGTACAAACCTATAACAATTGCTATTTCTTATGATTGCGTGGACATGAAAATTTGGTTTTGCTACATCTGAAAGGTCCCTGAGTATTTGACATGAATTTCCACTTAATAACTTCACGCGTTTACGAGGAAAAAGGTAGTAAGTTTAAATTTTAAATATATATTTTTGTATGATTTTACTAAAAATGTCTACTTTTTATAATTTTTCCTTTGTCTATGCTATATGACGTTGCTTCGTGCCAAATTTTAAGTTTCTGAGTTCACGGGAAGTACCCCGTAGGTTTTGCGAGTGCCGAAAACTCTAAAATTTGCAGCATAAACGACTGTATCTTTTGATTGCGTTAGCTTTTAAGTTTAATTTTTTCACAGTTTCACGGGACAATAGACTTGAGTATTTGTTATAAATTTCAGCCTGATACCTCCACGTGTTCCTGAGAGAAATGGTCTTGACAGACAGACAGACGGACAAAATAGTGATCCTATAAGGGTTCCGTTATTTCCTTTTGAGGTACGGAACCCTAAAAACTGTCATTAAAAAGCAATAGAGGAACAGTAATACAAAAAATCCAAATTTCAAATAAAATTTTCTTCAACATTTCGTAATATGTAAAAAAAACTGGCGTGCCTACGAGCTACGTGGCGTAGTGATGATACCGTCGAGTGCTATACATATACAGCGTGTCATTGGACACAGTAGGTATACAAAATCTTAAACAAATCGACCTAGTCCCACAATAAGCTCAATAAGGCTTACAATGGGTACTAGACGAAGATATACAGTGTGTAAAAATAAGTTGGGCCCTGGAGGGAAACTACCTTAAAACGCTAAGAAAGGTCAATTCACTGAAAGGAGACATTCTTTTATTTTTCCTAAAAAGTAAATTGCATTCATAGTTTTTTTTTTACGTTTTTTGCCAAACTAATTGTTGATTTTATATTATTATTTATGGCTCCTCTTGTGCCATAAACTTGGTTGGTATTAGGAAGAATTTATTCTTGTTGGAAATAGGATCGACTGGCATCAATTGTCATAAAAATTGCTTTTGTAAAATAATTCGTGTTTTTGTTGTGAACTGTACATTTTCCCGAAAATTAGTAAATACACTTAGGTTTCTTTTTAAAAATAAAATAATATTTCCTTTCAGTTAATTGAGCTATCTCAACGATTTAAAGTAGTTTCCCTCAAGTGCCCGACTTATTTATCCACAATGTATATAATGGAAAAATATGGATACATACTTAAATACGTAGAAAACATCCATATCTCAGGAATAAATATTCGTGATAAACACACAAATAAATGCCCTGACCAGGTTTCGAAATCGGGATCTCCTGCTTCGTAGGCAGGGTCACTACCAACTGGGCTAGGAGGCCGTATTATAAGATTTAATAGTATACGAGTATCACTCAAGAACGGCCGAACCGATTTTATTGATGTTTGATTATTTGAATTTATCTCCACCCAGCATAGTAGATAATTTTAAAAAATGTAGTGGGCGGTAAGAAGTTTGCGGGCAAACTTAAGTTCTTAATAAAATTAATATACGAGTGGTTAGTATGATGAAAACTAAATTTTAAAAGGCACACTTGACGGAGAGCTGGCTATACGTCAGATATGAGACAATAATGAGAGCAACGAAACCTCTCTAGTTAGTTTGCTATACTAGTAGTGTGGTCAACGAATGATTCTAGCTGGAAAAGTGGAAAGCAGAAATATTGACTTTGGAACTTTACTAAGACTAGTTAGGAGACTAACATAGTAAAAGTCCCTAATCCCCGGAGGTGAGCCCGAGGAGAGGGTAGGCAAAGAAGATCCCGTTTTTTATTTTTCTTGATGATGATGATGATGATGGTATCCTGTTATCCCTCATCAGGGACATAGGGCTCTCAGAAGGGATTTCCATTGTTCTCGGTCCTGTGCGGCCTCCTCCAACTCCGTCCAGCCGAGGCCAGTTGATGCAGCCTCCGTTTCAACTGTGCGCCTCCAGGTGGTACGAGGGCGACCTTTACCCCATTTTCCAGGTGCTTGCCAAGTCAGCCCTTGCTTGGGTAGGTGGTTATTCGGCCTTCGTAAAACATGTCCTATCCAGCGCCACTTCCGCAAAAGTATCTCCTTGGCTAAAGGGTTTTGGCCGGTCAACTCCCATAGTCTTGTGTTCGAGATGGTCTGTGGCCAGTAGACTCCTACGATTCGCCGCAAATAAATGTTTACAAACACCTGGAGTCTATTGGTTATCTCTTGTTTGACAGGCCATGTTTCGCACCCATACAGGAGGACCGACTTAACATTAGAGCTGAACACCCTTAGCTTGGTGCGGCGAGTGATGACTGTGGAGGTCCATACGGGTTTCAACTGCGCATATGCGGCGCGGGCTTTATTGATGCTAGCTTCAACATCCGCTTCTGCACCTCCCTGTGGATCCATAACGCTTCCCAGGTATGTGAATTTTGTCACATGTTCAACTGGCTCCCCGTTTACTAGGATTGGCGCTGCATCCATGGTGTTTAGGCGCATGGCTTTCGTTTTAGCACAGTTGATACGTAATCCTTCTCTTGCTGCGGAAGCAGCCAGGTCATCGGTCTTCAATTGCAGATGGTCTCGTGTCGTGGCGAGTAAGCACAGGTCGTCAGCGAAGTCAATATCTTCAAGGGTTTTCCCATTGACCCAAGGGAGCCCCCTTACCTCTTGACTGGTAACCCTGCGCATCACGTCGTCCAAGACAATCAGGAATAGCAATGGCGACAGCAAGCAACCCTGTTTAACTCCAGCAGTGACGGGTATCGGATCTGACAGTTGACCTTTGTGCATTACTCGGCAAGTGGATCCCTCATAAAGGCACTTAATGATTTCTATGACCTTGACTGGTATTCCTCTTTGCTTAAGTATTTGCCATATACTTGTCCATTTCACCCTGTCAAAAGCCTTTTCGAAGTCCACAAACAGAACATGGAGCTCGCTATTCATCTCATGGCATTGTTCTAAGATCATTCGCAGGACGTTAATCTGATCCGTACACGATCGTCCTGCTCTGAATCCGCTTTGCTCATCCCTGAGCCTGCAATCGACAGCAGTCGACATTCTGTTCAGCAGAACCTTACACAAAACCTTGGAGCAGACAGGCAGCAAGTTTATTCCGCGCCAGTTGGAGCACTGGGACAGGTCTCCTTTCTTGGGCAACTTGATGATTATCCTCTCCTTCCAACATTCGGGTACTTGCCCCGTTTCCCAGATGTCGGCAAATTTTTCTTACATCTTAAAAACCATGCGTCTTAGATAATTTTGTCGTATTACATATTATCTAAGACGTATTTCTTCCCCGTTACTTGTGAGGTGAAACAAGGGTGTGTCCTAGCCCCTACACTGTTCGCTTTATACTTTGCAGTTGTAGTCAAGGAAGTCTTACAAACAGTAACCGAAGGTTGCGCATGCGTTGGTCACAGAGATCATGTATGCTGATGAGATGACCTATGCTTTCTAGCAGAATCCCCAGATGGCCTGCAACAGCTGATGTCTGTTTTTCACCAAGCCTGCTGCAAGTACGGCCTGAAAATAAGTGTCAAAAAGACAGAAGTGATGACTTTGGACTCGTTGGGTCATGAGACACTGGCTGTACAACTTGGTGAGGATGTGCTGAAGCAGGTCGACAAATTCCGCTACCTGGGGAGCACTATAACTTCGAAGTGTGACCTTGACGCTGAGATCAACAGCAAGACTAGTGCTACATCTGCAGCGTTTGGGAAGCTGTGTTCCAAGGTCTTCTGCTCGCACGACTTAAAACTGGCCACCAAAATTTCTGTTTACATGGCGATCGTGCTGCCAAACCTTTTATACTCTTCCGAAGCGTGGTGCGTGTACCGTTGTCACATTTGTACCTTAGACCGTTTCCACCTCAAATGCTTGCGTAAGATCATGAATATCAGATGGTCTGACCGAGTGCGAAATACCAAAGTTTTGCGACGAGCCGAGGTCGGTGGAATAGAGGCTTATTTAATGCGTCGGCAGCTTCGGTGGTGCGGTCACGTATCGCGTATGGCGGAAGAGAGAGTGGCGAAGCGCATCTTTTATTCTGAACTAGAGGAGGGTAAGCGGAAACAGGACGGGCAACTCCTCAGATACAAAGATGTTCAGAAACGGCACATGAAAAGATGCAACATCGAGCCCTCTCAGTGGGAAGGTTTGGCAGCACAGCGTCCTGAGTGGCGCAGACTGGTGCAGGACAAAGTACGTGATTTCGAGGAGCAACGTAAAGTTGACCTCGACGCCATACGCGACGAGCTGAAAACACGACAGCTTGCTGCCATTCACTACCACTACGTGGCTGGTCGGCTACGTCAGTCATCTTCGGGCGCACGAGCGCCGAACTATTAACTAGGAGTTGAAGTGGTCGCCTTGGTCGAAATCGGCCAGAAGGATCATCATCATTATCCACAATTCTTGGCATACTAACTGGCAAAAGTTAATTTAAATCATAATCAGCAACGTGACAAAGACCGCACATCACCACATTTTGCAATAGGCGTCTAACTTTATACTCCCGCCCCATAATTTCATCACGTGCTATTATCAATAAGTAGGCGCAATTTTTAGAAAAGATAACGCGTGGAGGTGTCAAGCTTAAACTTATATCAAATACTCAGGTCTATTGTCCCTTGAAGCTGTGAAAAAAATCAAACTTAAAAGCCAACGCAATCAAAAGATACAGTCGTTTATGCTGCAGATTTTAGAGTTTTCGGCACTCGCAAAACCTACGGGGTACTTGCCGTGAACTCAGAAACTTGAAATTTGGCACGAAGCAACGTCATATAGCATAGACAAAGGAAAAATTATAAAAAGTAGACATTTTCAGTAAAATTATACAAAAATATTATATTTAAAATTTTAAACTTACCACCTTTTTCCTCGTAAACGCGTGAAGTTATTAAATTGAAATTCATGTTAAATACTCAAGGCTATAGGACCTTTCAGATGTAGCAAAACCAAATCTTTATGTCTACGCAATCAAAAGAAATAACAATTTAAGTTGCATATTTTTAAACTGAGTACTCGCAAGAAACTCAAAACCTAAAGGGTACTTCCCGTAAACTCAGAAACTTGAAACTTGGCATGAAGAAACTTCATGTACTTAGCAAAGACAAAGTAAAAATTACGAAAAGTAGACATTTTTAGTAGAATCATACAAAAAATATGTTTTTACGATTTAACTATACTTTAGCAATAGGGCTAGTATAGCAATCTAACTAGGTGGGTTTTGTTGCTTTCATCATTGTGTCATATCTACCGTAGGCAGCTCTTAATTTACATACATACATACATATACATACATACATACAATCACGCCTGTTTCCCAGAGGGGTAGGCAGAGATCACGGATTTCCATTTGCTACGATCCTGACAGACTAACTTTCGCTTCACTCATTATCATAACGTTCTTCATACATGTTCGTCGGTTTAGGGTACTTCTGACCTGGCCTTTTTGTAATATTTCCCCGATTTGGTCAAGGAAAGTTCGCCTAGGTCTTCCGCTTCCAACTAATCCTTCCACTCTTTTGTCATACACCCTCTTCGTTAATAGTTTTTCATCCATCCTCTCTACATGCCCAAACCATCTTAACATACCCCTCTCAATTTTTGTCACTACATCTACATCCACTCCGCACTTCTCTTTTATCACGCTGTTTCTAATCCTATCTCTCAACCTGACACCACACATGCTTTAGAGCTCTTAGAGCTCTCATTTCCACTGCATTCACTTGACTTTGATGTTTTTTCTGCCACACCCAACTTTCACTACCATACATAAGTGTAGGTACTAACACCCCACTATGCACAGCCAAGCGTGCTTTTTGCGACACTTTCTGGCTGCGCATGAAAGCGTTTAGTACCCCATTCACTCTATTCCCAGCATTCACTCTCCTTTCAATATCTTTTTCATTTTTACCGTCTCTTTTAAACAATGTCCCCAAATATACAAATTATTTTACTTGCTCCAGCCTTTCTTCACTCATATCGCCCTTCATAATCTCATCTTTTTCAAATACCATAACTTTCGTCTTACTGACATTCATCTTCATTCCTTTCCTCTCAAAAGATTCATGCACTCTTGTAACCATCAATTGTAACTCATCTGCCGACGACGCAAGTAGTACTAGGTCGTCGGCATATAAGAGACATTTGACAAGTAGTCCTTCCATTCTCAGCCCACATTCATCGTCTTTCAGGTCTTGCAAACAGCTGTCCATGAATAGACTAGTAGTTCGCCCCGAACCGTGAACTCGCGAATCTTGTGTTTCGCCATAAAATAATGTGCAATAGTAGAATTACTACAAATACCAAAAATAGGTATCGGGTACTTTTTTCTCAACTAACCATCACGGTGAAACTAAACGTCCATATTAAATTGTGCGGTTGATGCGTAAAATTTTACCACGACGAAATCGCTTCAGATTTGACAGTTTTTGTCTCATCTAAATTTAAATCCACCTCTCACATGCCTCTCACTCTGTTGCTTTGACATGTCGTTCTCATCTGTGGACCACCTATATAGGTTTCGGTCACCATCATTATGCGTCTATGGTAACTCTCTCTAACTAATGTGTTAATGTCAGTATGCTGATGGCCCTAGCAGCCAAAGCTCTAATAAATTTTAAAAAAAGTCAGTTGTCAAAATATTTACACCAAAATCAAAATAAAATGGAAAATATTTTTGAAATCAATTTTATGTTGCTAATTGTTATGAAACAGTAAGCAGTTAATAAGGATTTGACGAGAGTGCTAATCAATACCTTTCGTTTGATACCAAAGTCAACCATACTTGCTCGTAAAAGTAGCAAATAAGATGACCAATGTAACAGGACCCCTTTACAAAACCTTTTTAGGCCTTCTAATTTCAGAACCCCCGTCTCAATCCAGCTCATATACGAACTCGCAAATTTTGTTGGTCTGTGCTACAACCCCAACAAATTTCATAAAGATCGGAAAATCGTTACTAAAGTTATCGTCGGACAAACTATCTAAATCAAAAAGCCATCCAAATGCCGAGACGTCCCAGTAGCCAGGTGACAGTTGTTGTTTGTAAGAACGATCTTCGCTTACGCTCCGCTCGTTCGATTAAACAGCCACGGTGACGCTACACATCCCTGTCTAACACCCTTTTCGATGCTAAACCAGTCAGTGTATGTCCCATTTATCCTCACACAAGCGCTGGAATCCTCATAGAGAGATTTCAGCGCTTGAACGAGTCGACTGTTTACTCCATACATGGACACTACCGACCACAATTCATTCCTCATCACTCTATCATAAGCCTTTAAGTCCACGAAAGCGCAATACACCTTTTTACCTTTGGCCAAATACTTTTCGGCTATGCATCGTAAGGAAAAGACTTGATCCGTACATCCCATACCCTTTATAAATCCTGCTTGTGCATCCCACACTTTCTCGTCAGTTTCTTTCACTACTCTGTCAATCATCACTTTCGCATACAATTTTCCGACGATGCTGAGTAAGCTAATGCCCCTGTAGTTTTTGCAGTCAAGTTGTGAGCCTTTTCCCTTGTAAAGAGGAATGATGACGGCCTTGCACCAGTCCTTCGGTACCCGGCCGGTACTAAAGCACAAATTGAAAAGGCGATGAAATGCTAACGAGAGAATCATACTTTTCCTTACATTCTCTACCTCACGAGTGTACAAATGGATCCATTTGTGAGCAAACATTGTGTTTGCTACACAAAGGTTCCACTCGAGACAAATCTCCAATAAGCTCCTTCCATTCTCATTCACTCTCTCGTCACCGTACATCCCTAGAACCTTTTCCAATCCACCTCTCTTGACTCCTACCCAGCTATTAAAATCACCTAGCATTATTAACCTTTCATTATTCTTGCACACTCTTAAAACGTCTCTCAATTCCTCCCAAAATATTCGTCTTTCATCCCGTGTATGTTGAGAGTTTCTCGCTCCCTGATCTACAGGAGCGTAAACTCCAACAACAAATATCCTAATCATACGCACTTTCATTCTAATCCAGATCAGCCTGGGATTCACACACTCAGCCATCCTAGCGGAGAGTATGACACCCACTCCCTTACTGGCTCGGTCTGAACTTGCCACCCCCGACCAGTACGCGGTGTAAGCCCCGTGCGTTGTGGTGTCACATCCCTTCCGCTTTGTTTCATTTACACATAGGACATCAATCCTTCTGTCATCCATCAACTGTAATACCTCACTAACTTTCTCATTAATTCCTCCTCCAACATGCAGTGTAGCAAAACGGCTCTCCGTGAGCCGCTTCTCGACCCCGTGAGAAACGAGACGTGATTGGGGGCGTACCGCATTCCCACGAGTAGTAGGGATTAGAGGTCCACCCCAGCAGAGCCCTATACCGAGGTAAGAAGGATATTCCTAGTGTCCTATGACCGCCAACACAGACACCCTCCGTTATAAACCAGATTCCCTCTGGCCACGCATCCCTCAGCACGGGCAGCTGAGGGCAGCACGGGTCGGTTTACACCTTGGATTGGGGGTTTTAATTCAGAGTTTCCTTCTCATAGACGGGTTGCAGCACAATGCTAACGAGGCCCACCTCCCCGGGTTATATTTTGGTGTGTTCCTTCACCTAGACGGGTTGCAGCACAATGCTAACGAGGCCCACCTCCCCGGGTTATATTTTGGTGTGTTCCTTCTCCTAGACGGGTTGCAGCACAATGCTAACGAGGCCCCCCTCCCCGGGTTATATTTTGGTGTGTTCCTTCACCTAGACGGATTGCAGCACAATGCTAACGAGGCCCACCTCCCCGGGTTATATTTTGCTGTGTTCCTTCACCTAGACGGGTTGCAGCACAATGCTAACGAGGCCCACCTCCCCGGGTTATATTTTGGTGTGTTCCTTCTCCTAGACGGGTTGCAGCACAATGCTAACGAGGACCACCTCCCCGGGTTATATTTTGGTGTGTTCCTTCACCTAGATGGGTTGCAGCACAATGCTAACGAGGCCCACCTCCCCGGGTTATATTTTGGTGTGTTCCTTCACCTAGACAGGTTGCAGCACAATGCTAACGAGGCCCACCTCCCCGGGTTATATTTTGATGTGTTCCTTCACCTAGACGGGTTGCAGCACAATGCTAACGAGGACCACCGCCCCGGGTTATATTTTGGTGTGTTCCTTCACCTAGACGGGTTCAGCACAATGCTAACGAGGCCCACCTCCCCGGGTAATATTTTGGTGTGTTCCTTCACCTAGACGGGTTGCAGCACAATGCTAACGAGGCCCACCTCCCCGGGTTATATTTTGGTGTGTTCCTTCGCCTAGACGGGTTGCAGCACAATGCTAACGAGGCCCCCCTCCCCGGGTTATATTTTGGTGTGTTCCTTCTCCTAGACGGGTTGCAGCACAATGCTAACGAGGACCACATCCCGGGTTATATTTTGGTGTGTTCCTTCACATAGACGGGTTGCAGCACAATGCTAACGAGGCCCACCTCCCCGGGTTATATTTTGGTGTGTTCCTTCACCTAGACGGGTTGCAGCACAATGCTAACGAGGCCCACCTCCCCGGGTTATATTTTGGTGTGTTCCTTCACCTAGACGGGTTGCAGCACAATGCTAACGAGGCCCACCTCCCCGGGTTATATTTTGGTGTGTTCCTTCTCCTAGACGGGTTGCAGCACAATGCTAACGAGGCCCACCTCCCCGGGTAATATTTTGGTGTGTTCCTTCACCTAGACGGGTTGCAGCACAATGCTAACGAGGCCCACCTCCCCGGGTTATATTTTGGTGTGTTCCTTCTCCTAGACGGGTTGCAGCACAATGCTAACGAGGACCACCTCCCCGAAAGTTTATTATATACAATATTTACTACAAATGTTTCAAGACAATCCTTTAATTATTTTTATACGTTTTACGAATGGATTACACACATCATGCATGGCAAGACAGTTTTGAAACGATCCAGGTTCCTATATACCATGACATTGACATGACCATACCTAATTCGCAAGGGCGCATTGGGCGCCTTTTCGTAACCTTCTCATTCCACATGAAAATGTCTGAAGGTCTGTACTGAATTGTTAGATGGCGCTGAGGGGCAGAGTACCCTGCCCTACTTTAGTCAGTAGCTTTGGTTGGTCTCGTTCAGATGGCGCTTCAGAATCTCGAAAAGACTGTGGCTGTCTATAATTATTATCTAAAGTCTCTGGAATAACTGACATATATGACTTTTTCTTCGTATCCTCCACTTGTGAATCTAGTAGTAAACTGTGTTCGTTTATAAAATTAGTGACATATTAAGTATAAATAGAGCCATCTATACAAATTTGTAATCATCAGCTCAAAACTTTGTTGGCTTGGAGCTGTAGCAAAAGACGTTTCTTGGTAATTTTAAATGCTATCACTAGAGGGCGTTATAGTTAATATCATGCTAACCGAGAAAATAATTTTGAATTCTTAATTTTACTATCCCCTTTCATAAAGTGCCAAAAATTTAATTTAATATTTTAAACAATCCGTGTGCTAAATTTAATTTCAATATGGCGAGCTGTTTGAATAATTTCATATTCAGTTTAGCAGATGGCCTTCGTCAATGGTATTTAAAGAAGCTCACATATTGTAAATTGTCATTTTAGACAGGGCACAAAATTTCAAAATCGCTCTCCTTTTCGATGCGACAGGCAAACGATATTACTTTTGGGCAACCGGGCTTTTTACCTGGTTTAGACTTAGCTGTATCCGAATTGCCGGTTGCCTTCAAAGAAAATTTGACCGGAAGTGAGATATTCAAGATGGCGGCCAAAAAAAATACCCATTTTTTACTGTTTCTTAAATAAATCGTAAACCGTGACGCCTACCAAAAAATGTTCTTCTACTTAAGTAATCCACATAAAATTTTCTATTAAAAAGGTTCTATACAGTTTTTTGCTGGGATCAAAGTTTAATGAGATATCGAGGGTATAAGACAGCCATTAAACATATAGACTAATTAGCTTTTTCCCGCGACTTTGTCTGCGTGGGATTAACATTCGCAACAACAGTGTGTCTGTTACCTCTTCACGCTTAAACCGCTAAACCGATTTAGATTAAATTTGGCATGATGATAGTTTGAGTTATGGAAAAGGACATGAAATAGTTTTTATCTCAGAAATCATCTTTTGAAAGGGTGAAAAGGGGGGTGAAACTTTGTATGGAATTGTTGCTCACTGTAGACGTAAAAAAGTATGTACGTTAAATTTATATTTGCTATAAGATTTCACTAAGGTGTTTCATAAATTTATTATAGCGAATGTTAATCCCACGCAGACGAAGTCGCGGGAAAAGGGTAATTAGTCTATATTTTTAAGGTCTATCTTATACCCTCGATATCTCATTAAACTTTGATCCCAGCAAAAAACTGTATAGAACCTTTTTTATAGAGAATTTTATGTGAATTATTTAAGTAAAAGAACATTATTTGGTAGGGGTCACGGTTTACGAGTTATTTAAGAAAAAGTAAAAAATGGGTAATTTTTTTGGCCGCCATCTTGAATATCTCACTTCCGGACAAATTTTCTTTGAAGGCAACCGGCGATTCGGATACAGCAGGGTCTAAATCAGGTAAAAAGCCCGGTTGCCCAAAAGTAATATCGTTTGCTTCTCGACATGGATTTTTTGAAAAATGGAACTAGACTATTTCTTTTTCACTTGAATCCAATGCAATGTTTCATTGCTTTTAAGCGAAAAATTATTAGTAATTCATATAATGAACATTTTAAGCTAATACATTTTACACAAACTTGAAAAGACGTACAGTTAGCAGCAGAAGTAGCTAAAATTATAACATGAGCTCTATATTTACAACAATCTATCTTAATCCGCGCAATCCAAATGTCATTTTTATTAAAATCAAGATTAATGTCTAATTTACTACCCAGATTGTCTAATCCAATAGTAATGTAATGTAATGTAAAAACTCTTTATTGTACAAAAACAAGTCAAAAACAATATGATAATAGGAAAACGCAAGTACAAAGGCAGGCGAACTTATCCGTTTAAGGGATCTCTTCCAGTTAACCTTTGAGTAGATGAGAAAAGAAGTAAATAAAGGTAATAGTTATTTTAGTATAAAACGCCATATCTGTTGAACGTATTGTCAAAACCTTCATGAAGTAATATTTTTTCCTCTCTTGAAACATAACTTTCCATATTTCATAAGTCAATATTTACCCAGCTTTATGGGAAATTGATTTTTAAGTTACTGGCCACCCTAAAATAACTCGTTTGCCATGGTGAAGATGACAGAAGTGTGACAAACAAAGGGTGACAAACAACAATTTCCGTATACGCGATCAGGGACGGAAAATGTGTCATTGCATCTCATTTGCACGCGTTGGGATATAATATTAGTGGATAAAACGACCTTTTGAGTGCATGTATTGTGATGGGCCAGCAACTACGGAACCCTAATAATGAGCATGGTCCGACTTGCTCTTGGCCGGGTTTTATTATACATATTACTTAAAAGATAAGTTTCAACATATCTATTTTGTGGGAGTAGGAAAATGACACCATTTCAAACTTCCATTGAGTGCTGATGAAAAACGAATAATTAAAAAAAACTAACGACCACGGTTTTTGTTTTTGAATTTCTCATAGTAAGTACCTACTAAATGATTCATTTCAGACGTTTTAATGTGGAATGACTCAAACCATCTCCAACGTAATCATCTAGATAAAATACGCGCAATAGAGTCTCAATCCTTCCATTTAACATCCTTTTTGAGATTTTTAACATCTATGTCTATACTAATTCAAAATTAATTATGATTTCTATAGATTACCGCATTGGTTGAGAGGCAACTTCCACGATGCGCTTTCAATGTGGTACAGCCGCTTTAAATATTTGGATGCGGAGGTGCCTAAGTGGTTAAGAAAGGCTTTACCCTGGGTGCCACCCGCATCCTGGGACAAGGAAAAGGAAGACTTAATAAAATATAGAAAGTTTTCTGAATCCGCTTTTACCCAATTCTACAGATTCCCTTCAAAAATATTCAATAACTTCGATTCCTTCATGCCTAATTCGGTACAAAGTTTTATTTTTTCTTCAATTGAACGGTCTGCTGTGGTTTTAGTAGATGAAGAAGCCAGAAAGATCAGGGCAGAACTACTAAAACAACAAAAACTAAAACAAGGGTAAGGCCACCAAAAATTGTAAATTTTCTGTTTTAAATGTCCCCAGTCAGTGCCCTTGTCAGTGTACGGACAAAGGGACCACTTTGTCGATATGGAGTTACTAGGACTTTCTAAAACTACGCAATATGCACTGTCTATTAATGAAAGAAAATAGTGTCCTTGTAAATCGACAAAGTGGTCCCTTGCACTAAACTCGTCCACATTTGTTAAATACTCAATAAATAGTTAACTAAAATAGGTTAGCGTAGTACCACTATGTTATGAGAAATACATTTTAATATAAAATCTGTTTACATTAGGCAAATTGTGACAATATTTATTTATAAAATATTTTCTATTTTTTTTCTCCAATACTAAAAATGCGTGTCCAAAACTAACCTCAAAACATTTAAGTTCAAGATTATATTTATATTCATGAGCCGAATGGAATAACTTTAACTTACTTCAGTATAATATTTTCTCAGTAATGACTGCTTTACATAACGTTAATACGATTTCTTACCTATTTTTACGACAATGAAACACATAGTCTGGCGATATGTTGTCTCGAGAGTTACATTGCGAGGGAGCGTTACCAAATATTAGCTTAATATCCAGTAACCAAAGTCCCAAAACCAATTTTAATATGGCAACACTAATAATCGTCCTGTCAGAAATAAAAAAATAAATAAGACAAACAATATTCCGACAAAACTTGATATTTAGTGTGTGAAGATCAAGGTGTCCACGCGAGTTCACTGAATTGACATACTAATTTAGATGTTAAATTGTGCTTCTTTTGTGTTTTTATCAGTGTTACTCATTGCTACATTCGTATTGTGGTTAATAAACCATTAATTGAGGCTTTACAGTGGATTAATTTAGAGACATCACCATTTTAAGTTTAGAGCCACAAGATTTTTCTGTCGCGAGAGTTACCAAGTGTTACTAGGAGAGTTTGCAAGCGTTGCTGCGAGTGTTACCGAGAGTTACCTTAAGCTGGTTTCACATGAAGATCAAAATATTAATAACTGTATATACAGTAAGTAAAATGAATAGATATTATTATTACCATTTTCACAACATAATGTCATAATTATATTATAAAATATCATCACTAGTTTATGAAATAAGAAAACATGTAATCGTAGTTTTATAATGTCATAAACGTTATGTTACTGTCTCGAGAGTTATAATATATTTACAATTTTTGGTGGCCTTACCCAAAAAGAGGTGACAACAACGGGTAATCAAGAATATCTAAACCATAGATAAATGAGTAGATAGATTGTAAACTCCATACATAGCAAAACTACTAATTAAAAGTCGTATGGGAGGTATGGTTAAACTCATTTTTACTAAGTTTTAAGTACACTTAAATCGTAATACGTATTAAGCTGTAATCTTTTGAATAGGTAATAACTTCTAGCAAAGCTCGCTTAAAACTTATTATATATACGCATTTTAGCCATGTGTGGAGAGAACACTCTAGGTACTTAATTATCTTTGTCTAAACCCAGTCACTCTTAACATACCCATAACACCAGAACAGTGGCCCCGGGAAAATATGACGTACTGACCTAGAGTATTTAACTTTTACGGAGACAAAACTTTAAAGAAACGTATAGGTAAGTACCTTACCTGCGAAGCTCATTGCCCGGGGACATTGTAGATAATGTAGAGGAACCCAAATATAAATTTTAAAAAGCAAAACTAAAAATATACATCTTAGATACCCTATAGAGAGATTAGAGAGTATTGAAGTCATACATTGTCTTAACTGAGACTCGGGATTAGATAACAAGTGTTCTTAGAATTACCTACCTACATTTTGTATAATTTGATGCTGGTACCTGACTCCACAGTCTACTTTATTTCGTTTTGTGGAGCACTTACTTGACACATATATTAAGAACCACTGCTAGTAATTATTTTAAAAAATAACCAAACCACTATATTGACAATAACACAACCAATAACCAAACAAATCCTGGCAAAAAGTAACGAAAGTGGTGTTTCGTTTTTATGGCTGTTAGTATAAGGACTGTATCGTTAATTATGGGTACAGATAAAACCTGGTCTAACGGCTAGCATGTGTATTATTTTGTATTACTATGTTCTAAGAGTTTGATCTGAGGGTATTTTTAAGCAATATCTGATTTAAGAAGGTTTGACATTTTTTTTATTTTAGGGACTTCATGATGCTTTTAATACTGTATAGCAAATACAGTCTGGACAAGCCTATCGAGCTGAATTTGAGACTATTTCACCGACTCTTTGGTACGATTTAAAGTAAAAACAGATTAATAGGCTACCAAAACATGTTATCCGAGTGTCCTCTTCATGATTGTTCAATTGAGCAGCTGCGGAATAAATGTGGTGAATTTTTATTTTTACGAAAATACGATTTTTCACCCCACGTTTTGCAACCCCTTCAATTTCTGATGCAAGCCAAATTAAAGAGACAGCTAGAAAAATAAGCTAAAAACCAAAGCCTAACGGACATTTATGGCGTTGATCCATCTCTAAAGCGCGCAAAATAGAAGCGCTCCGTGATAGTTATATTAGATGTCAAAGTCAGAGTTGTCATAAGTAACATGCCATATTCTCTAAAAGGCCACCATGCACAGACCCTAAGCTTTTTTTTTTAACGAAAAAAAATGCTTAGACTATGTCCAGATATTTCGCTATACAAATCATGTGTAATTGCTGTTTACATATTTAGTACGATTTTTTTTGTATGATATTGTCTTGTAGTATTTGTCCAAAATCGTTATTGTTACTCGAGAGGATTGGGTAAATTTCGTCCAAACCATATGTTTTACGTCGAGCTCCCATGACGAAATGTGTACCTTATTAAAGCACTGATTAAACACATGTGTGATTTTGAAATAAAAATATAAAACAAAAAAAAACGGCTAAGTAAAGTTGTACCCATAATAAATGATACAGTTCTTATACAGTCGCCATCAAAAATATCGGAGCGGCCAAGGTACTCAAAAATATCTAAACATTTTCTGTTGTTCAGATATTTGTGACCACCTTAGCCACCTCGATATATCTGATGGCGACTGTACCTATTGTACACATTTATGTATATCATCATGTTGTTTTTATTTAATAAATATTTAAAAAAGTTTTATTTTAATAATCTACTCCCTGTCAGGCTGGCTCTACATGATGGGCCATATAGGGACACAGCTATACGACGGAACGAGATCGCGATATCGTTAGCTCCCTCTAACGCATAGCTGCGTCCCTATGATGGCCCATCATGTAGAGGAGCCATCACACATTTGCCTTGCTCTATTATTTAATTATTATGAGATTTTTTAAGAATAGAAGGAATTTCTTACATCTTTCTTAATACTTATAATAGTTAGCTGAAAAACAATTTTATGGTTGAATCTTTTTTTTCCTAACTTATGAACTGTCCATAAAATATGAAATGTTTCATGAAAATGCAGCTTAACAAATCGAGTTCAAAGAATGAAACAGCATTGTTCTTGTACGAGTCCAAGATATTTAACTGTCGACAACATTTTTATCTAATGGTCAGGAATACACTTTGCTCAGATGTATTGAGTGCTGGTTTTTTATAACTATTAAGTTATAAAAAACCAGTTCATTAAGTCCTTTTATTTAACCACAACTTTTTAATAAATCATATAATTATATCTCAAATATTTGTTCCTGAGTTATGGATGTTTTCTATGTATATAAGTATGTATTTATATATCTAAGTATATATATTGTCGCCTAGCATCCATAATACAAGCTTTGCTTAGTTTGGGGTTAGGTTGATTTGTGTAAGATTGTCCCCAAATATTTATTTATTTATTTTTTATGAAACTAAATAAGGTTGGCTGGAATAGATCGCTAATAGCGATAAGACCGCCTGTTGTTACCATTATTGTGCTTATGAATCTGGTTATGTAATATTTTTTCATTGTGTGGTGCAATAAAGAATATTAATCTAATCTAAACTAAATTAAAAACTAAATATGAATAAAAACATATATGTAAACAAATTAAAACTAACTAACTTAAAAATACTAAAAACAAAAAATCTATTTCTAAAAGCGGCCCCTGTGGCATAGTGCCGAGGACGCTGGCAGCATTTCCTCGCTGGAACGCAATGCTAATGCGTTGAGCGAGGAAGCTACCAGCTCCTTTGACCCCTCTGACCTCAACCAGCCGTTTGGCTAGCTTTCGGTACAGCCCTTGTGCTGCTGGACCCCACGGACCGAGGGTCTCCACGCCAAAAGCAACAAAATTGTAATTGGCGTCGAGACCCCTGTAGTCCTAGCGGTACACGCCGAAATTCAGTATAATGCTGCAAATGGTGTTAAAAGCATAAAAATCGGACCGATTGATCTTTAGACCAAATGAATCGATTCGGCCCGTAGCAGTAAAATAAAAAAAAAAACAGAGTGCAGTTATGACGTCATCTTTTTTTTGTATGGAAAAAAAATTTTTTTAGTTCTGAAACCTATCGTGTGTGGTATCAAATGAAAGGGCTTTCGGAGCTTATTCCAAAAATATGTCACATCATTACATTTCAGTCACATGTTTGAAATAAACATAAAAAACATTTTCAAAACATACCAAGTTTGGGCTCCTCCAGATACGACACCAAGGAATATTTTTTTGTAAAATATATCTCAAATGATACCTAATATCCTCGTATCTAACCCCAAGAATGCAATTTTGAAAATAATTACATTTAGTATTTTTTTCTGATTTTTAATGTTTACAAAGTGTGTCGTATTACTCAATACGAGTACGAGTACCGTAATATCCTCCAACTTTGCCCCCAGGCGAAACTTTGCCCAACATTTTGAAAAAATTCATTAATTTACGTAATTTTATAGTATTCTGGTGCGGGCAAGTGTTGATGTGAATCTCACAAAATGGGAAAGCATGGTGAGTAAAACCCATACTTATACTTATACCTGTATATAATAAGGCAATGGGGAAAGCCAGTGAAACCTTATTGTAGAGGGTGCTCTTTTAGATTCCATACAATGAGGAAATGAAACAAAAGATGAATGGTCCTTAACAATGTACGGGAACTATGTACAGTAAAAAGGCTTTTCTTATGCAATTGTTTCCCTATAGCTTTTTGCTTCAGCATTTTCATTTTAGAGTATTGTGACAGTTGCCATTACTCTAGATTGTTTATATCGTAATTCGATTTCAAAAGGATAATGAATGAAGAAGTCTTGATGTGGGCAATGTTACGTTATAATGTAACAACTAGTGATGGCCAACTTTGCCCAAGACAAAAAAATCTTAGGGCTATCAGCTTTTTGTATTAACCACTCGGCACGAAAAAAGGTGATTATTGTTTTTGAAATATATATTATATATGACGTTTTGGAACTGTTTCTTTATTTTTTTAATGTAATTGTTAATGTGAAACCATAGTATTCAATATATACATAATTTTCTTTGGTCTGCCGATTTATTTGTAAACATTACTAAGATAGGTTCGTTATGAATTGTTTATATTATAAATAATGAAATATAACTCATTTAATTATGTTTTGTTTAATATACATACTAATGCCTGAAAAATAAAAACATGACTAAATTAAAAAAATTAAGTCAAATGAGACAACCCTTTTACTTTGGAATGCTTGTATGCACCTTGTACCGTAAAGATCAAAAACGCGTACCTATCATTGCCCACCTAATTTGTACAAAAGTTCACGTACTTATCGCTGAACTATTTAAAGGGAATGATAGGATTACCCTAGAGACTTGCTGTAATTCTTGTTTCAATACTATAATCGCATTATTTAAGCGCAAATCGACTTGAGCAATGTCGGGTAAAACTCGAAATTACTTTACCCACCCTCAAGTTCGCAAAAAATGGGATAAACTTAATTCGCTTTAAGTAAGAAAAATCCTGATATGTGCAACCCGGGTTCCTCGAGCTCACCTATCACGTTATATCAAAAGAACGTGTAAACAGAGTTTCATTACTCCGATAATTATTAGATCCCACATTCGTAATAATGAAAAATTAAAAAAAAAAAACTTAGTGAAATTATTTTCAAAATTGCTTTCTTGGGGTTTGAAATGAGGATATCAAGTATCATTTAAGGTATATTTTACAAAAAAATATTCAACCGTATCGTATTTGTAGGAGCCCAAACTTGGTATGTTTTGAAAATTATTTTTTATTTTCATTTGAAACACAAGTGACATAAATATAATGATATGATATATTTTTAGAATTGGCTTAAAAGCCCTTTCATTTGATACCACACACGATAGGTTTCAGAACAAATTTTTTTTTTTCCATACAAAGAAAAGATGACGTCATAACTGCACTCTGTTTTTTTTTTACTGCTTCGGGCCAAATCGATTAATTTGGCCTAAAGATCAATCGTTCCAATTTTCATGCTTTTAACACCATTTGCAGCATGTTTAAGGCGTACCGCTAGGACTACTGTTTATTCGCCTCTTAAGAGACTCGGCTGCTTCAGCCGCCGCGCCCGCCTTATTATTATTTATTATCGATAGTTACCTAATAATTTAAAGCAAACTAAGTATTATTTAAAATTGTTATTTAAAGTTTCCAGTATTGTATCAAAAATGCATGTACCTCAATATTTTGACCACAAGGCTGTACATACCGCGTGGAACAGAACGAAAAGCTTTTACAAAAACCCGGCCAAGTGCGAGTCGGACTCGCGCATGAAGGGTTCCGTACCATTATTTATAACCAGCCGTACACGGAAAAAAAAGCTTCCGGGATATTCTCAATCCAAGACATTATTATTTTCTTGAAAATATTTCCTCGTGACAAGTATTTATTTCCTTTACCAAAAATATAATTCTCCGCTTAATAAAACCACGTTTTCTTAAAATAGAAATACATAAATGTATTGTTTCAAGAGTATATTGAGTAAATAGGAGAGATTGTACTTTAATCAAACAAGTATTATCTTAGGTAAAAGAAAACTAGAAAATCTGTAAGAATATATTCGCTTCGTTATATTTAAAACTTTAATTTATTTTCGTTAAAGGAAATAAATGCTTGTAACGAGGAAATATTCTCAACATAATTAAATAATGCTTTAGATTGAGAATATCACGCAAGCTTTTTTTTCCGTGTAGTAGCTACTATCGAATAAATTATTAGCGCAAGGTCGTATCTGCCTAAGTGCGTAGTTTTTTGGAGTGAAGACTCAAAAACACCTAAACTGATAATGTTCAAAATAATTTTCGTTGAAAGAATATTTAAAGGTTTCTTGATTTTTTCCATAATTTTTGGACTTACGGTTCAAAAGTTACAGGGGGGAGGACACAATTTTTATGACTTTCTTCTTCTTAAGATTATATTTCTTCTTTCTTAAGATTATTTCTGAAAATATCCACTTAATCAAAAAATGTTCTAAGAAACCTCAATGTTATTTTTAGAGACCTATCGATGAATGTGCATCATGTTTTCATCATGTCATCATGGCAAAATTTTTTTTTTACAATTAGTTACATGTATGTAGTGCCCCCCCCCCCCTCCCTAAAAATGTTTTTTAACAATTTCTCTACAAAACTAAGTAGCGCACTTTATGTAAAAATTTGATAATGATAACTCTTATAGTTTTCGAGAAAAATGGCTGTGACATACGGACGGACAGACAGACAGACAGACAGACAGACATGAAGAATCTATAAGGGTTCCGTTTTTTGCCATTTGGCTACGGAACCGTAAAAACGGGGAATTTTTCACCCTAAGAGCTTTATTTTTATCTAATAATCTACGTTATTTTTATTATCTAATAATAGTATTTTTTTCAAATGTCATCAACTTGCTTTTTTCCTTATGTTGGCAGCAATTATTTTAGTTTTGTTATTGTTCCAAACCATATGAATTCAGTCGTTTGTTAAGTTGGCAGTTTTGATTTTCGTTGTAAATTTAGTGTTGTTTTTCTTTTTTATCTGTTGGATTCACAGGGCACCACTATTAAACGGCTATTAGACATTGCAACCTGCAGGGCCCAATCTGTTGTGTACCCTGCCTCTCCCTAACCCTCCTTCAGCTCCCTAAGGGCCCTACCTTTAATTACACCTTCCAACCTGACAAATTGGGCCCTGCAGGTTGCAATGTCTAATACCGCTTTTAGCAGTTGCTTTTTATCACATAATAACCCTAGGGTCTTTATGAAGAATAGACAAGATAGACTTTTTTGAAATGTCATGAGACATGGTTTTATATTCGTTGGCGGGACCATATAATTGACAGATAAAAGTACCGGAGTAGAAAAACTATATTAATATTCTTTACCGTTTACGACATAAAGCTTGTTAAACTTTAGTGAAAAAATCAGTCTGCTTCCATCCTAGTAAGTTGATCGGGCAGTGACGTCATGTCAATGAAAACTTGTCATCATCTAGTCATATATTAACTTTATAACGGCAGGGTTGTCACTTATAATAAAACGTTTAATTTTTAATGTCTTTTTGTTTTACTTGACCTATCTTTAAGATTGGATCGTATCATTTCCATGTCAATGTAATTTCGAACATTAGAATACTCCGAGATACAGCGGAAGCTTATTTTATTAGTTGCCGTGTTTCAGAGTAGAAAAATAATTTAATTTAGGTTAACACAGTCAGAAAGATTATAATTAACTATCGATTATCTTAGAACTAAAGCTAATTAGGCCAGTCCATTGTCCTAGCTGGCTTAAAGAAATATACTTAATTTAAGCTCAGGAGTGTAGCCTTGCGATTAAAGGAAATAAAAAAACACGGTAGTTCAGGTACCAATAGATTTATAATTAGATGTAGATAGTGTATTTGGTTGTAGCTAGTGCATTGTTTGTTAAGTGATGTTTATTAGGTGTCGTTACGTTAGCTGAAGATACCTATTTTTGTAATCAAATATTTGCTATTAGTTGCTTACCATGATAGCAAATTTAGTTTGAGTCCTCGTTAGTATTTACCTATAACTACAATTAATATCTTTCAAAATAATATGATTAAAAATACTGTACAGTCGCCATCAAATATATCGGAGCGTCCAGGATATTCAAAAATATCGGTACATGTACTTTATCGCCTTGACAATAGAGGCCGCTCCGATATATCTGGTGCCGGTCCTGTAAGAGTACATTTAATTTTGATAGTATTTAACAGCAATACAAACAAGAGCGTAACCTAACTATAAACTATAACACTAATTTGCACATCAATAAATGCGTAATTGGCCATCTAACTTCGATTTTGATGCGGTAGCAGCTGCAGAATTGCATAACCCAAAGTATCAATGAATTAATCAATGATAGTTTGCATTTTTGAAGCCTAATCGAACACTTGTATTTTTAATTTTTGCTTAGCGGCTTAAATACTTCTTTCTTAATTTAACAATTTGCATGCGGTAAAAAATTCATACTTAAGTGAAAAGTATACATCAAAATTTTACAAATATTACTGAAGAACTATGATAACGATGGAAATGGACGAACCCACATTAATAATAATCGCCATCAGATAGATTGTAATTAAAAAGGTTTATAAATCTAAAGTAATAAACTAACACTAAAAACTTAATATTAAACTAAACAAAATTTAAAACTACTTAATAATAAATATAAATCTAAATTTACCTAAAAAATAAACCCCACTTATAAAAAGAAAACCCCGTCCAACAGGTCAGCCTGCGGCATGGATCCCATTATGCTGGCGGCGTTTCCTCTCTGTACCGCCAAGGCGATACGTTGAGAAAAGTATGCGCCAGCCCTGGGATCCCCTGTGGTTTCGATCAGCCGAGACGACAGTGCCCTCACGAATCCTTTCATGTCGGTCGACCATGGACCCAGCGTCTCAACTGCGAGCGCCGCAAACTCGTAATCCTTAACTAAAGATGAATAATAATTAGATTAAGTTAGTTTTAATTTCTTTTAATAGGTATTACATTTTTAATCAACTCTACCGCTATATAACTGTACTTTCTACTACTTAAGTTGGGAAAATAAATGGCTTTTTATTATTATTTTTCGTATATTTATTTCCTTTCTTAAGTTAGGCTTTTTACAATATGAATATAAAATTAAAATAAAATATACCATACAAAACAAAAACAATATAAAACATAAACACATTATAAAAAACCTAACCTAGAGTGCCGCCGGCAGCAAGGCAAGGCCCAGGCTGCCGGTGGTCAGGGCCGCAGAGAGAGGAACCTTCGGACTATACGCGCCGTGTCCAGGATTACCGCCTTCTGAATCTGACCCTTGATCCAACCACAACCCCGTAGCGAAAGTCTCTCAAGATGTTGGTCGAGACTCTTCGCTATGAGACCGTTCGCAGAAACAACTATCGGCACAATGATCGCCGAATCGACCTCCCACATGGCGGTTACCTCGTGAGCCAAGTCTAGGTACTTGCTGGACTTGTCCTTCTCGGCTTTCACGAGGTTCACGTCACATGGGACGGTGATGTCAACGAGCATGGCCCGGCGTTGCGGTCGATCTATTACCACGATATCAGGTTTATTGGCTACAATAGTCCTGTCCGTGATAATAGATCGATCCCAATAGAGCGTGGCACGACCATTTTCGAGAACTGGCGCAGGTGTGTACTTGTAGTACGGCACTTCGTGGTCCACAAGACCGTATAGGAGAGCAAGCTGCTGGTGTATGATCCTGGCTACGAGGTTATGTCTGTGCAAGTACTCGCCGTTAGCAAGATGAGAACAGCCGGAGATGATATGCCTGAGTGACTCTCCCGGACGGCGGCATGCCCGACAAATGTCGACCGTACCGTCCTTCAGGATATATTTCCGGTAGTTATTCGTCATGATAACTTCGTCCGCAATTGCACAGGCAAAACCTTCGGTTTCTCCGAAGAGGTCCCCGAATCTTAACCAGTTCACCGACGCGAGCAGGTCTACGTCGGGTCCCGTGAGGGCCCCGTAGAACCGCCCGTGTAGCTCCTTGCTCTTCCATACCGCCTTGCGATCCTCGGTGCTTAGCACCACATGTTTGCGCCAGTTCTCGTTCGCCAAGGAGAGCGGCGTGAGGCCCTTATCTACTGCCACCACATCACGATGCATCCCACACTCGTTGTTAAGGAAATAATTCCTGAGATTGTACACCTCACGGTTGTGGAGATTTTTGGCGTTTAAAAAGCCGCGACCTCCACACTTCCGTGGGATGTACAATCTCATAACGGACGAGCGTGGGTGAAGCATACGGTGTGTGGTGAGCAATAGACGGACCCTCCGATCCAGGGCATCCAGCTCGGTCTGGGTCCACCTTAGTATGCCAAAGGAGTATGTGAGTAGGGGCATCACCTAGGCGTTGAAGGCGCGCACCTTGTTGCCACCTGACAAAAGACTATTGAGTACTTTTGTCAGCCGACCGCAGAAGCGCCTCAACGCCTGTTTAATACCCGCATCCTCAATACCCAACGACTGTGATATACCAAGGTATTTGTAGGTTTCTGATTCAGAGATAGATCTGCACGTCATCGTCTCAGAAAGCTGTAAATTTATTGAATTTACTATTTTCCCCCGCTGTACATGCATAACCGCACATTTATCAGCACCAAATTCCATCTTGATGGAACTACTGAAGACTTCAGTGGTTTTTAGTAGCTCCAGCAAGTCCCGGTTATTTGGTGCAAATAATTTGAGATCGTCCATGTAGAGAAGGTGAGATATGACTTCACCCTCTCTCCGAAGCCGGCAACCTAGCCCCGAATCCTTCAGCAGGGTGCTGAGCGGATTTAGAGCTAGGCAGAACCACAGGGGACTCAGACTGTCGCCCTGAAATATTCCTCGCTCGATCCTTATACAGTCCTGCGGGCCAGGGGGGTCATTCCCGCCTCCTGGTTGACGAAGGACTGTGGTCCACTGCCTCATACACGCGCCAAGGAAGGATCTTAAGGCTGCATCAATTTTATACAGCTCTAAGATCCTCTCCAGCCATGAATGAGGCACTGAATCATAGGCCTTCTTGTAGTCAATCCAGGCGGCTGAGAGGGCCCCCCTGTTCCGCCGGACTCGTTGGCAAATGGTCATGTCTATGAGGAGGAGCTCTTTAGTACCACGGGACCCAACCCTACATCCATTTTGAGCAGAGGCCAAAATGTTGTTTGCGACTATGTGCGCGTATGTAAGGAGCTTGTAAAGTGTAGGCAAGCACGTGATGGGTCTGTAGTTCTTCGCTTCCGTGGTACTACCGGACTTGTAGAGCAGGAAAGTTACACCAGTTGTTAGGGAAGGCGGGAGGGAGCCAAGTTCAAGGGCTTGTTGGAATTGCGTTGCCAGCCGCGAGTGCGAGCATCGAAACCATTTTAGGCAGAAGTTGTGCAATTTCCCCCGCTGTACATGCATAACCGCACATTTATCCACACCAAACTCCATCTTGATAGAACTACTGAAGACTTCAGTGGCCAACCATTTTAGCCAGAAGTTGTGTAATCCATCCGGGCCAGGACTTTTCCAGTTCTGGGATGTGCGGATTGCACAACTTACGTCATCGGGGCTGATGGTGATAGCCCCCATAGGTTCGATGGACTCGCACTCACGTTCGACAACGCTCATCCACACGCCCTCCGTGTGTTCAACAGGCGCCGACCAGATGCTACGCCAGAAATCAGTCATGGCAGTAGCATCCGGCAGTCGCACGTCGGACACACGGGGGTCGGCTTTCTCCCACCTTTGGTATACCTTCCTTTGGTCACTTTGAAAAAGACGATTCTGCCTGAATCGGTCCACACGTTCTCTGTAGCGGCGAATACGGCTTGCCCATGCATAAACTTTCTGCTTCAGAAAAACGATGCGCTCTGTGATGTTGGCCATGTAGTCGCGGGGCTCGATATCCGTCCCCGCTAACGCCTGGTACACAAAGCGCATTACTCGGGGGCGGTTGTTGCCCCCCCTGAAGCAGATCAGCTTTGCAATGAGAGTCCTAAATGAGTTGATACGACGCTCGATCCGCACCTGCCATACGGGGACACCCCCGGCGGTCCTAGGTGCACGTTCAGCGTCCGGAAACTTGACTCGTGCAACACGGCACGCCGCGATGGCTCCGCAGTACATGATCGAGTGCGTATCATCTAAGTCTTTACTAGTCCGCAGGATCGGATCTAGCAAATCATTTAGGGCTCCCATTAACGCTAGATTGCGTCTATTCATAGGCAAGCGTGGTAATCGTGGCCTAGGGATATTTGTGGAGCGATACTGCGTAATTGCCTCTTCCAAAGTCCTCCTCAGTTGCTCATTGGCTGTACTACTCATACTCTGACTCGCGATATACTCCTCATCGGCACTGGGATCAATCCGCGGGGCCCCCGATGCCATGTCGGGTACGGGCATCGGATCCGGCGACGTGGCGGGCGGATCCCGCACCGAGGTGGAGTCCGCGCGAACAGAGAGAGCCTCCAGACGAAGCCGATCAAGTGTCGATGTCGCGTCATCCAAACGCTTTAGCCGTTGAATGGCGCGCACCTGATCCGATAATCGCTGCGCAGTCGTGTCAATGGTTGGTTCAAGGGCCTGAAACAGAGGAAGTATCCGGTCACGATACGTGGATAGATTAGTTCCCCCCTCTGTAGCCCCATAGTAGGTGCGCATGACGTTCTCATTCATTGCTGGAGTCCATCTCATGCGACGCACTATACCACCGGCAGCGGGGGCCCTGGGCGGGACAGGGTGTCCCGCAAGCCCCAAGCGTGCCGGCAGCGGTGGCCGCCCTCGTCGCGCAGGTGGCTGTGGCGGCGGCGGCGGCGGCCCGCACTCGTCGCTCGACTCGCTGGGGTCGGGCGCAGTGGCGAACTCATCGCCCGACGACGATGGCGAGGAGACTGACGAGGCGGGCGAGGATGGTGGGCGTGCGTTCGTAGATGCCGCTTTTGTCCGACTTCTCGTTATCATCCTACTATATACCATCCTATTATTTTTCTCTTTATTTATTTTTCGTCTTAGGTTAGGTTTTATAATATTTTTACAAAAGTAAAATACAAAAATACATCAAAAGCATACAAAAACAATAAAAATATTATAAAAAAACCTAACATAGAGTGCCGCCGGCAACGGAGCAAGGCCCAGGCTGCCGGTGGTTAGGGCCGCAGAGAGAGGAACCATCGGACTACGAGGGTCATGCCAAAAGAAGTTAGATACTCCATGGTCATTTGATCGATACTGGCCAGTGATACACCATTGTAAAGGCAGGTTATTTACTTATAAATTCAAAAATGGAACACTTGGAAAATCTTAGGATTCTTTTTGTGTTTTTTTTTCTGGTTAATTTTGGGGGGAATTTTCCGCAACAATGGAGCTTACTCGACGTGATTTTCGTGTTATGATTTATTTATTTTTGAGTAACGTTTTGAGTTTGAGTTTGAGTTATTATGACTTTAAAAAAGGTTTAAAACCTCAAGAGTGTTTTCAACTTTTAATCTCGATCTTTGGCGAATCTGCGTGTTCACGTGCAACTGTTTTTAATTGGTTTGCTGAATTTAAAAGGGGACGGGAGAGCTTTGAAGATGAGGCGAAGACCGGACGGCCGCCAACCGCAGTTACTCAAGAAAATGTACAGGCTGTGGAAAAAAATATTCGTGCGAACCGACGAATCACATATGTAGAGCTCGAGCGTGAACTGGGCATTGGATCAGCAGCATTGCAAACTATAATTCATAATCAACTGTCCCTTCATAAGCGTTGTTCAAGATGGGTGCCGCACAAACTCACCGATTTACAGAAAGACCGTCGCGTGGATTGGTGCAAATTTATGATAGATAAATTCGACGCTGGCGAGAAAAAAACGTATATGATATACTTACAGGTGACAAAACATGGCTATATAACTACGATCCTGAAATAAAGCGACAGTCCACAGTGTGGTGTTTTGAAGATGAGCCGACGCCAACAAAATGTCGCCGATCCCGAAGTACACAATAACAAATGGTTGCCTCATTTTTTTGCAAGACGGGACATATTGCAACGATAGTGCTAGAAGATCAAAGGACAGTTAATTCAGAATGATATGTGACAGTTTGTACCCCAAGAGTACTGTCAGCTTGGTGTGACAAGCGGCCGAGGTCGGGAACCCAGCACCTGCTGATGTGGCACCACGACAACGCTTCCCCGCACACTTCTGCTAGAACACTTGACTATTTCAGCTCAAAAAACGTGACTATTCTGCCCCACCCGCCATATTCGCCTGACCTAGCCCCCTGTGGTTTTTACCTTTTTCCAAAGATTAAAGAAAAATTAAAAGGAAAGCGATTTGAGAACAAAGAAGATGCCCTGGCTGCGTATAATTATGAAATTTCTGAGGTGTCTAAAGAAGAGTGGTCATCGGTATTTTCTAAGTGGTTTAGACGGATGGAAAAGTGTAAAAGTGTTCACGGTGAATACTTCGAAAAAATAGATAGCTATAATAAAGAATAAAGTCTGTAACTTTTGAGTATCTAACTTCTTTTGGCATGACCCCCGTATGCGCGCCGTGTCCAGGATTACCGCCCTCTGAATCTGACCCTTGATCCAACCACAACCCCGTAGCGAAAGTCTCTCAAGATGTTGGTCGAGACTCTTCGCCATGAGACCGTTCGCAGAAACAACTATCGGCACAATGATCGCCGAATCGACCTCCCACATGGCGGTTACCTCGTGAGCCAAGTCTAGGTACTTGCTGGACTTGTCCTTCTCGGCTTTCACGAGGTTCACGTCACATGGGACGGTGATGTCAACGAGCATGGCCCGGCGTTGCGGTTGATCTATTACCACGATATCAGGCTTATTGGCTACAATAGTCCTGTCCGTGATTATAGATCGATCCCAATAGAGCGTGGCACGATCATTTTCGAGAACTGGCGCAGGTGTGTACTTGTAGTACGGCACTTCGTGGTCCACAAGACCGTATAGGAGAGCAAGCTGCTGGTGTATGATCCTGGCTACGAGGTTATGTCTGTGCAAGTACTCGCCGTTAGCAAGATGAGAACAACCGGAGATGATATGCCTGAGTGACTCTCCCGGACGGCGGCATGCCCGACAAATGTCGACCGTACCGTCCTTCAGGATATATTTCCGGTAGTTATTCGTCATGATAACTTCGTCCGCAATTGCACAGGCAAAACCTTCGGTTTCTCCGAAGAGGTCCCCGAATCTTAACCAGTTCACCGACGCGAGCAGGTCTACGTCGGGTCCCGTGAGGGCCCCGTAGAACCGCCCGTGTAGCTCCTTGCTCTTCCATACCGCCTTGCGATCCTCGGTGCTTAGCACCACATGTTTGCGCCAGTTCTCGTTCGCCAAGGAGAGCGGCGTGAGGCCCTTATCTACTGCCACCACATCACGATGCATCCCACACTCGTTGTTAAGGAAATAATTCCTGAGATTGTACACCTCTACAAATTGACGAGCGTGGGTGAAGCATACGGTGTGTGGTGAGCAATAGACGGACCCTCCGATCCAGGGCATCCAGCTCCGTCTGTGTCCACTTTAGTATGCCAAAGGAGTATGTGAGTAGGGGCATCACCCAGGTGTTGAAGGCGCGCACCTTGTCGCCACCTGACAAAAGACTATTGAGTACTTTTGTCAGCCGATCGAAGAAGCGCTCCCTCAACGCCTGTTTAATACCCACATCCTCAATACCCAACGACTGTGACATACCAAGGTATTTGTAGGTTTCTGGATTAAGAGATAGATCTGAACGTCATTATTATTTATTATCTTTAAAATTATAATAAATTGATTGATAATTAATTAAATAACACTATACTTTCAGCAAATATCATAGTATAGTGCCAACCTGTAACTATTAAGGCAATAAAATTGGCATCTCCACTTGTCAATAGGTTTTTATTTGGATTTATTTTCCATTTAATCTGTTTCAAAGCAATAGGTCTCTATATGGCCGCTAGGTATTTACGTAAAAATGTGTACCTGGGCATTTCGAAAAACCGGCCAAGTGCGAGTCGGACTCGCGTTCCGAGGGTTCCGTACAAACCTATAAGAATTGCTATTTCTTATGATTGCGTGGACATGAAAGATTAGTTTTGCTACAGCTGAAAGGTATAGTAGTTGATATGAATTTCAATTTAATACTTCTACGCGTTTAAGAGGAAACAGGTAGTAAGTTTAAAAATTAAAAAAAAAATATTTTTTGTATGATTCGACTAAAAATTTCTATTTTCATAATTTTTCTTTTGTCTGTGCTATATAAAGTTTCTTCGTGCCAAGTTTCAAGTTTCTGGGTTTGCGGCGGGAAGTACCCTTTAGGTTTTGAGTTTCTAGCGAGTACTCAGTTTCAAAATATGCAACTTAAATTGCTATTTCTTTTGATTGCGTTGTCATAAAAGTTCGGTTTTGCTACATCTGAAAGGTCCTATTATAGCCCTGAGTATTTGACATGAATTTCAATTTATAACTTCACGCGTTTGCGAAGAAAAAGGTAGTAAGTTTAAAATTTGAAATATATATTTTTGTATGATTTTACTGAAAATGCATTGAGTTATAATATAATAGAGGCGCAGACACAAACAAGATTTTCCGAAAATATAGCACAAAAAATGTGTAACCGGCCAGTGCGAATTTTTTAACATCGTTAAGGTTGTATTACAAATTAAAAGAAATATATGATTAAATTTCACCTGTCATTCATCTGGCGTTCAAAAATCACATGGCACATAAGAGCAATGGAGTCGCTCTTGTATTAATTAATTTATTATTTATAATAAAAAAAATTATGAAACTTTTGTAATAAATATTGATAACTTCATAATTATACCTATTTCGCGTATTAGTTCGTTTTAATAGATTTGTATAGTGTGTATGTTATTATATTGCCTGTCATATTGTTGTTAAAAATATTATGAAATAATGAACTATTAAATTTCAATCGCTCCGATTTTCGTGCTTTTAACAACATTTGTAGATTTTTTGCGTACCGCTAGGACTATGTGTAGGCAAAGTGACAGCCCTCTAGAAGAACCCGTTAAAAATATGTTTACACTTTTGCACCTTACTCCTTTGTAATAAGACTAATAAGGTCCAAAAAACATATTTTTGATGTCGACTGTACAACCCCTAGCCTGTGAGCCTGCGACCATGAACCCGCGATGAAAAAGTAAGTGTAAGCAATAGAATCCCGCTTTCTACATACTGGCTAAAATCTAAGAATAATGTTATCATGAATAAAAAACTGGTGCCATTTAGGGCAGGCTACCAGGGTCGTGTTTTATAATGTTACAATTTACAACTTCGCTGCTTTTCCTATCTTTCTAACAAATCATACGTATGATTTGCTAGAAAGAGAGGCAAGCAGCGAAGTTGTAAATTGTAACTTTATAAAACACGACCAAGGTCTAACCCTTGCGGAGGGGTTACTTAAATTTCATTTTGAAACGAAGATAAAAGTAATCACTCTCCTTAATTTTATCACCATATTTTAATAACTTGTGGAACATATGTTAATAAAATTTACTAAATAAGTTTTAATTATTTTCATTCTTTCGTAATTAAAAAAAAACAACAACTACTCCACTGGCCTTATTCCTCAATGCTGTCAGTTCCGTTTAAATTTACGAAACCTTTACTTCCTATCGCCATTTGTGCCTATAGTACGTTGACCTTCATGCTGTAGCATTTCAGCTTAATCCCTAGTCTTGCTTACACTGGTAATATTTTAACGAAACGTTTGTTAGTCCTTTGTAAATAGACTTTTCGGAACGATCGGGCTTCGCTCGGCTCGGGCTCGGCTCTCTTCGGGAAAATCGGTCGCGTTGCAACAGCTTTTACTGTGCCACATTTGGAGTGCTGATTTCTTATCTAGTATATATAAAATCATTGTGAAAATGTCAACTTTTTATTATTTTTTCTTTGTTTGGTTTTTGTCGAATTTAAATTAACTAGTAGTTCGCCCCGAACTGTGAACTCGCGAATCTTGTGTTTCGCCATAAATGTGCAATAGTAGAATTACTACAAATACCAAAAATAGGTATCGGGTATTTTTTTCTCAACTAACCATCACGGTGAAACTAAACGTCCATATTAAATTGTGCGGTTGATGCGCAAAATTTTACTGCGACAAAATAAATCGCTTCAGATTTGACAGTTTTTGTCTCATCTAAATTTAAATCCACCTCTCACATGCCTCTCAATCTGTTGCTTTGACATGTCGTTCTCATCTGTGGACCACCTATATAGGTTTCGGTCACCATCATTATGCGTCTATGGTAACTCTCTCTCTAACTAATGTGTTAATGTCAGTATGCTGATGGCCCTAGCAGCCAAAACTCTAATAAATTAAAAAAAAAGTCAGTTGTCAAAATATTTACACCAAAATCAAAATATAATGGAAAATATTTTTGAAATCAATTTTATGTTGCTAATTGTTATAAAACAGTAAGCAGTTAATAAGGATTTGACGAGAGTGTTAATCAATACCTTTCGTTTGATACCAAACTCAACCATACTTGCTCGTAAAAGTAGCAAATAAGATGACCAATGTAACAGGACCCCTTTACAAAACCTTTTTAGGCCTTCTAATTTCAGAACCCCCGTCTCAATCCAGCTCATATACGAACTCGCAAATTTTGTTGGTCTCTGCTACAACCCCAACAAATTTCATAAAGATCGGAAAATCGTTACTAAAGTTATCGTCGGACAAACTATCTAAATCAAAAAGCCATCCAAATGCCGAGACGTCCCAGTAGCCAGGTGACAGTTGTTGTTTGTAAGAACGATCTTCGCTTACGCTCCGCTCGTTCGATTATACCCGAATTGATCGATAACTATACCTGTCAACGCCTAGTAATATTTCATGATGAGTAATAGAACATTGATTCTGTGTGAGCCTACTACTTTCATCCCCCTCCATTAGCGCTTTAGGGGTAAATTCAACTTTTGAATATACATATTTTAAAAGATTCATTATAAGGTGACAAAACTGTGGTAGAGATTTTGGTCTAAGAGCTGGCCACGTCAGATATGACACAATAATGAGAGCAATTAAACCTATGTAGTTACATTGCTTTATCATCGTTATTGCTAAAACCGGGCATCTGGCAGCTTTTAATGGGTGGAGGTCAGAGTGACAGACTAACAGTCTTTTAATTGTAAAAAAGTAATACCTAAATAGATGAAGACTGCCACAGTTGTCATTTATATAGAACAGGGCCTATATTTTAACATTACAACAAAAGCATTGCGTATTATTTATTGCGGAAACAAAAACAGCAAGCGATTAACTGTAAATTGCAGTATTATGTAAGTACATACATAATTTGGTACTTTATTCCCCAACAAAAACTTTTGACTTTGATATAATCTAATTAATTACACAATTTCCCATAATATTGCATCAAACCCAGAAATCTAGGGTTTGTTTTCTTTAAGTTATTTGCATTCTTTGACCACTTTACTGCTGCCAGATGTCCGGATCTAGAAAATCAAACTAACGAGAGGGGTTTCGTCGTTCTCATTATTGTATCATCATATCTGACGTGGCTAGCCCTCCGTCTATTTCATTTTTTTTATATGTGCTTCGCACATAATTTTGACTCTAATCAAACAAATTATCATGATTTAAAAAAAACTTTTTCACCTCCCTAGCTCGGAAAGGCCTTTTTTATTCTTTAAAAACAGATAGCAAAACTGCATTTTATTTACAAGGGAGCAAAGAATATTTGAAATTCGAACGTGTTGTGGCGGCCTGCTCGCCCGCCCCGCGCCCGCGTGTTGCAGCGCGCGGTTGCCTAGCAACGAGACACACAACACTACGCTACCTAACCGTAATTTAATTATTAGTGTTGTATATAACCATCTTGTGTAAATATACTGTAAATACTCCGCCTGCGCATTTATTACTTCAATTAACAACCTGTCGTCCAACTGCTGGTAGGTAACCTTTATCTATCTACTACAGTGTTATTAGTTAGGTTTTTTGGAACGAAGTCAAAAAAGTCAAAAAAGTCAAAAAAGACAAAAAGTGAAAAAAAGTCAAAAAAGTTTTTAAAAAACTCAAAAAAGGACAAACATGTAGTATTTTCCTCGCTTTAGTGAGGTGAAAAGATTTGTGTTACACACGGCTGCAAAGTTATTTTTACGTCTCGTGTGTTGCAACACTCACTACGCTCAGGATTCTATTTTTGAACTACTCGCTTCGCTCAGGATTCTATTTTAGAACCACTCGCTTCGCTCGTGGTTCAACCCTAGAATCCATTCGCTAGCTAGTAGTTCAACCCTAGAATCCATTCGCTAGCTCGTGCTTCAAGTCCACACTCGCGGTTAAAATACAACTTTGCACCCTTGTATAACAAATAACTATTTCACCCCTGATCTATTGTGTATGGAAAAATTATAGAATCCTAGCCTACTTTCCTCACTCCAGGGAGTGAGGAAAGTGGCTTGTTCGAACTGCTGAGGTGAAAAGGTATTTACCGCTACAATACTGCTTATACCGTAACGACAACGGTCCTAGTACTCAACAGCAGAAGTAGCTACCCATATAACCATTTCAGTCGCAGAATCATCAAAGTGGTAACTAAATGTCAAATGTGTATAGCTATATATAGCTTCTCAGCGAGATGTTTAACATGATCTTGGTAAATATCAGCCAATAAGGTTATTTTGAATACTGCTGCTGACGGTACAATGTTGACAAACAATGCTGACGTCTTTTCATTTCGAGGTCTGCATGTATTATGAAAACATAGCTGAAAGTCGTGTCAGATGAGTTCACATCCAGAACTTTTGTTCGTCGTCCGTGGTCAGTGCATGTCGTAATAACCCACAATTAACTTAGATATGTTTGAATTAACTTCGATGATCACCACCGTTTTATTGCTACCAATATGCGAGGTAAGTTATTCGTTTTTTTTATACTTACTTAATGTAAAATATGTTTAACATTTCTATTTTACATAAATAATAAAAACGAAATCATGTAACCCTCGTTACTTCTATTACTTATTGTTTTTTTTAGAATTAATATTCTTATGTGGTTAGTTGTTTGAATTGAATACTTTGTGAGTTTCTACATTTTAAGTGATATTCCCAGGGAAAAGTGTGATAATGTCTTTGGGCAATGTTTATTTATGCATTTAAATGTTGAAACCAGGGGGTGATTTTTGAGATTCTAGTGCTCGAATCTGACATTTAAAACCTGGAATAAAACGAAGAAATGATGTTTTAAAAATAATAGCGATAGTAATTTAAAATCATCATTATTTATACTATTAATTTCATGCGTAAATAATAGAATAGAATAGAATAGAATAGAATAGAAATAGTTTATTCGTAAACACATACACATAACAGAAATAAAAGGAAAGAATACATAAAACAAGAACAATATTCGAGCTTTAAATCTTTGAATTCGACTGCTCGAAAGTCAAAAATTGGCTCCCAGTATCTAAGCAAAAAAAACAAAAAGAAGTTAAGTAGTAATGTTACTATGTATTCGTTCGCTGCGGCTGCGGCGCTCGTAATGCGTAATAAAATTAGCTTTTTCACCCGGAGTCGCAGTGCTCTTTCACTAGTATCAAAAAAAAAGACAAACAACCGCTTGAGTAATATCAACTTTGCCTAACTTTAGTAAGTTGGTACATAATATGCCTAGGTTTTTTTTGTATTAATACAAAACCACCATTTGGGTTAATCGCTCTCTAAAGTTGCTGAGTGAACGCTAATTACCCTACTTGTCGTTATTTCTACAGATGCAGGCAGCATAAGGGAATATTGTCGGAAAAAAGGTTACAGGCCTAAAGCTCATATGTCAGATAGTTTGTCCACAAAAAGAAGTGTCGTGGTTTATATGGGAGCTCATACATTTTACGACACTTCTCTTTCCGGACAGGCTCTATATTATTTGTATTCACGGTTTGTTAGAGTGTCATTACCTAATTATCCACAGACTTGGATAATGACGTTAAAACTAATTTTCGTGACCTTTTGGGGATATTACTGCAATATTCTGCCGCCAGAGTGCAGCACTAGCACACCGGTAAACCATAGAGTTCTAAATACATACTAGGCCTTAAACAGTTATTTACAAGGTTTCATGGATGGAAATTACCTATAACGAATAAATATGTCATTTGTGCACCAAGACCGTTTTTTTACAAAGGGCCTACCGTGAAACGAGAGAATCGAAATTTTGACATGTGTGTCTCTATTGCTCGAATATGAAAGAGTGACAGAGAACCAGATAACGAAATTTTTATTTTCGTGTTTCGTGGTAGGCTCTCTGTATGTGCTAGTGCCGCCCCCTACGCAGAGTTTTGCGTAATATTCCCTATTGTTTTGATATACATTTTTAATAGTCAATTAGTGTACGTATGATTTATTATGTTTCGTCCGGTCCGGTAATGATTTGAAAATGAAAATCACTAATACATATTGGTATATTCGTAACACACGTCAATTGCATTCGATAATACTTGTTAACGCCGTTCAACGCTTCACCTAACAACTGGTAAGTAATAATAGTAATTAAGCTTTGCGATTTGGGCTTATTTGTACCCTTACAGTTTATTATTCTTGCAGTGTGCAACATTGAGGAAATCGAAGCAACAGCTGAGAACCCTTAACAACACGTCGTCAAATCCAGGTATGTAGCTCCCAAATATTTTTTAAACATTTTAACATAAACCTAAAATTTGGTGTCACCCTCTTTAATAGACAGAAATTTCGTAGAATTTAGTTTCTCAGAAATTAATTCATATCATTCTGTTCCATAAAGCTTTATTTCTGTTCCAATATTATTGTTTCATAGACTATTCAATTGGTTAAAACATATTTCACTGACATTCAGTATTTATGACATCATATGACACTGGCAATATACATGTTGCCACCAAACATCCTTAATTTACAAAGTTTGAAACACTAGAATCATATTTCATGTATATTTGCTTCGTAGACACAGATTTCATAGATTGTTGTTTCATAGTTACTGTTTTATATAATATTTAGTTCTACTATTTGCATTTCCAATATTATTATTTTAGTATTTATACGCATAGTTAGTTAGGTTAGAAGTGCGACCCCCCAGAAATAAATTGTTGCCAGAAAAGTTAGGTTAGAATTGCGACCCCCACAGAAACAGCCAGAAAAATTGGTTAGGTTAGGTTAGAACTGCGACCCCTACAGAAACAAACGGTTGCCAGAAAATGGTTAGGTATGTTAGGTCAGAACTGCGACCCCCACAGAAAAAAACGGTTGCCAGAAAAGTTGGTTAGGTTAGGTTAGAACTATGACCCTCTACAAAATACAACGGCTGCGAGAAAGTAGGTTAGGTTAGAACTATGACAAAATAAAACGGCTACCAGAAAAAAGGCTAGGTTAGGTTAGAACTATGACCCTCCACTGAAACACACTGTTAAGCGAAAATATTAAGTTTGATAAAATAAGAAAACAACATTCTATGAATATGCAGCCTTTGAAACAAGTGTTATACAAACTAAATACTATACGGATTAATAATATACCTATGATTTAAAACGTTATGAACTAAAATACGAAAAACTACTTATCTGAACAGTAAAAAAATATACAAAAACAGATTCTACAGAAAAATTATCACTCTATCAAATGAAAATATGAGAAACAATTTTATTTCCATGAACCAATATTCTGCGAAAATGTAGTCTATAAAATAACGTACAACCCTAAAATTTTGGTTTAAAAAACAAACAAACGTAGTAAGGTCAACTGGAATATGGTCTGGACTGCGTGGGACAATCAGTCTTTGCTTCGCCTTGTCAACCTACGTAAACAATCTTGTCGAGGAGCTTATCAGCGCTGATGTCGGTTGTTCTTTAGATTGAAAGTATGCTAAATAATATAATTTACGCCGACGACATGCAGCTGAGCTGCACGACAATGTCTCAATAAGGAATCTTCACAATATGTGAAAAGTACCTACGCAGCAACTCATGGACTAAGATACAACGTTTTGGGAACGCAGTCCATGCACAGTTAAATAAATCAATTTAGTGCGAGACTTCGTTTAATATTCCTAAGGCCCTGGCACTTGGCTGTACCCAGTTTGTGCATTGGCGAATACCTACTTAAGTTAGTGCGGCCGGCGCGCGGTCATGCGGGCAAACAGGCGCGGCGCTCTTCGCGCAGCCGCAGCCCACTGGGTGCTACCAGCCCTAGTGCACCTAGCACATCTGGTATACCCAGAAGATCATAATTATGAACTCTAATAGGCCCAAGTCGCTCCGATTCCTGCAAGGGTACACGATAATAACTTGTAATAAAGCCTTTGTTATCTACATATTGTTTACAGTTTCTAAGGAAAGTAACTAAGCACTGGCTAGTTTTAATAGAAGCAAATCATTATCGACAGTGTCGAACGCCTTTTTATAATGGTACCTACGCTATATCGATATAGGGGGGCGCCCTAGTTGGTCCAGTTGCGGTGCTGCGTAGCTCATGAAGCACAAGAGATTTACTCTCTTGCTGAATTTAAGATGGTTAGGCGCCATGCAGCTTGTAACAATATACCTATATAAATTTCAGAGCTAATGAACAGCAATAATACAGCGAGCCATGAAGATTCTAATATCATAGCAACCAGCTTTGATATGGGAATGACGACGTTGGCAATAGCCGAAGCGATTACGGATCAGGAAAAGTTTCCACAACTAGACCCTAAACTAGCCTATTATCACACCACTGCATGGAGGTGGATCATTAGGCAGTTAAGTCTGTAAGTACACGATTTTATTATGATTACTGGTCTAATACTTGCAATAATAGTGATAAGTAGTCCCACAGAAACAAGTTCGAGTCGGGAGGCACTGTACACTTTTTTTAAGCCTTGTGTATAACTCAAAGTAACAGAACAGCCATTTTACAACGAAATTAATCCTATTTTATAGTCCATTTATCTGGTTAAAAACTGGTGGTCTGGTGGTATAATTAGAATAGCGTACCTATTATCAGATTTAACACTAAACTACTTGTCTGAGCTATAATTAGTTTCGTGAATTATAAACGCGGGAATTGCACAAATGCACCTCCCACGTACGAGTAGGGTGGCTTTATACACTACTCGTGATTCCTGGGATTGTTTTCTCGGCTATTTCATTCGTTTCAGTCACCTTTCAGAAATAACTTGTTGAGTGTAGTACGTTCAAACTGATCAGAAAAAAAACATAATAACCTGCGATACATCGGTTATGCAGTATAAATTTAAAAAAACCTTAGATTGCCAAAATATGATATGACCAATAATAATATTTATTAATAATGTCACCGCCCGGTGTCCCCACCCATTTTGTCCTACTAATATATTTTTTTTATTCATCGTTAATTGTTATTTTTATTCAGATATCCAGATCTACTTTATAAGAAGGTCTTCGAATTTCATAAAGTTTGGCGTAGAAGATTCTACTACGAGGATGTCTTCCTCCCACCTTGGTTAAAAAAAACGTTGTTTTGGATTAATGATAGCACGTGGGATAAAGAATCTCACATGACGCAGCTATACAATAAAAACGCCAAACTAGAATTTGACATGAACGATAGATATCCACCCAAGAAATTCGTTTCAAATGAATCATTCAGCGATTCCACGAGTATTTTCTACCCAGGAAATTTTGTCGATTGACACAGAAGGGGCCAATAAACACGAAGATAAACACTGTTTACTATTTTATTTATTAAAATATAAATAATTGATCAATTTATAAATAGTATATTTATTTAATCCATCAAGAATGTCAAATACAAATAGAAAATAAAACAAACAATAAGTCAAATTAACAATTAAAATACTACAATCATGCAACCGAAAATAAATCGATACCGATTTATTAAATAATTCGACATACATAAGTAAAATTGGCGACCGGCATAAGTTACTTATCAACATTCGAGTCTGTCATCTAACTTTTTAACCGACTTCAATTCCATAGGAGGAGGTTCTGCATTCGGCTTGGTGTTTTTTTTTAATTATGTATGTTCACCGATTACTGTAAGCGGTCGCGCTCTCATACAAAATTAGTACGGGAGCACCTATGTGTGGTGACCTCGAGTTATACTTTATGATCTATCTAGTTGTTGAGGTTAACTCTGTGGGTACTGCTCACTCGTGCTCGTGGCAGGGCATTGATGCAGGCACGTGGGCGCAGGACTCTGTAGTCTGAGCACAAGTTAGGTCAGGGAGGTACGAGTACTTGACGTCGACCATGCCCAATAGAGGTTGCGTACGGAAGGATTGTGTACTGTATGTAGATTGTACTAGTCACCGATCATTTCATATTTATTGTGTATTGGATTTGTACTTTAATTTTATGTTAATATTCTAAATTGACCTAATCTAAGAATAAACTGGAAATAAATAAAGGAGATAGTCACGAATTAGATGATATAAGCTACAGAACCTTCTTTGAAGTCAATTTTAAAAGAAACAACAGTTATTGCACATTTATCATTTGTTCTGTTATAGGTTTCTACAATAAAATAAGTTTTGTGTTTTTTTTCTGTGTCTTCTAACGAGTTGAACATAAAGTAAAATATTAGGGAACTTAGGATAGTAAACATTAAACACAGTCATGCCAGTTTCATATCAAGTATATTATTTAAATCTAAAAATACAAGGCCTTGAGTACGTACCACTGGCTGTCTTACTTATCTAGCATACGATTAGATACACTGAATAATGTCGATCAAATCTAAGAAACAGATAGATGCCACAGCCAGTTTTGTATACATACTGCATCTACAGACAGAGACGAGTTATTTTTCACGGCACTGTTCGAAAATATGGCAAAAGAAGATCAAAATCCAAGCTGGAAAGTATGCATTTTCTGTAGCACCTGAACTAGTGGTAGTTCAGGTGCTGCAATATAAATATTGTAGTAGTGGTACTACAATGTTTATATTGCAGCAATGAAATGTCATAGTAGAAAGTAAATATCTAGTTATGTTATTGCATATTCTTTATTTGGCACCACTTTTTCCTTCTAAAATTAAATAAGGTTGTTAATCCAACCAATTTACTTGTTTAAATAAAAAGAAACGTCAAAACCATTCAGTTCACCCTTAAAGCGTTTTTACCTTTTTAACCGTTTGTGGTTTTCTATCAAAAACGGCTCTAAGTATTGAGTCGGATTGAAGCAAACAACGTAAAAACGCTTCTTAAAAGTGAAAAAAAGTAAAAAAAGGTGGAGCGGGTAAAATGCAACGAGGATAGAAAAATTAAGCCATACGATAATAATAATTGGATAATGTTTGGCTGAAAAACAAGAAAGTTGTATTTATGCATGTCGACGAAACGGTCGCTGGAAATTTGTTACTAGTGAAATCGCGTCCTAAATAAGGCCCATATTTTGTATGCAATATTATTATCCTACGAAGTGTATTATGGAAGGATGGTGAAAAGAAGCATTTATTTTCAGAAAGTTACATACATGCTCGTTTACTTTATCGTGCTTGCGGAAAGCATATGAACCTTCAATATTAATACCTATAGTATCTATTAAAGAGTTTATATTGTTATGCCAATATTTTTTTATTTTATTTCCTCACAGTAGTCGTGAAAAGCACTATGTAATGTCTCGGCCGAAAGCGCTATATGTGGACTCGTATCTTCGAGGGCCTCCCCTGGCGGGTCGGTCCTCGGACTAACTCGATCCACCTATAGCTTACTTTCCAGCCTCTACAACAATGTATTAAATGAAGGAAAGCATGAAATGGGACAAAACCCACAGATTATATTCGTACTACTGGTTGGTTCTAAAATTCTGCAGGTCCCGTAAGCTTGCCCTGCCATTATTGATATGCAATTTTACACTCGCCATCCACTGGTAACTTAACTAATAAGTATTATCTAGTTATTGGTTAAATACTACATAGTTCCATATGTGGGTATTCTAACAAAGTACCCTACACAGTTTACCAGTATACATAAATGCTCAAAACAGCCTTACTACAATGCTTGAGGTCTTGCAAAGTATGCAGAGTTTCATTAATTATCTCACGATTGTTCTATAACTACTGATATAGTGTGATTCTGATATTATACATTTGTTAATAAAACTACCGAAATAAAATAAGATCATGAAGCCAGGTTTCCGCTGCGAACGGAGCCGACTCCGTTTGATATTCATTACTGGCGAGTGCTTGTATAATTCTGTATACTGTTTCAAGTGCCAAATAGAGATGAACGTCAAACGAAGTCGCCGAGTCCAATACAGTATTTTTTTCAAAAATTATGCAAAACAGCGAAATTGGAGTACGTTGGTGGACAACAAATAATATTGACATAATGTTTCTCAGGATAACAAGATAAGGTTGTCTCGGTTAACAGATGACTGCTATCGCGAACATAGAATTTAGATCCGAATCATTTACCTATTTCCATCTCTATCGCTTGTCATTATGAGTGACAGATATAGTCGAAACTACAATTTTTCTATGTTCACGGTACACGCTCAACTTTGTCGCTGTCGTTGTGTAATACATTTTTATTTAAATTAATTTTAAGTGTATTTGACTTCTGTAATTACTGCAAGCTATTAGAGATATAGTCTGGCTGGCCAATAAGTGCAGTAACAGTGGAAGTAAGAACGATAAGAAAGAGATTAGAGTTAATTCTCTCGGTCTATGCTTGAAGTAAAGTAAAACAAACCCTGACCAAACTTAAGTCGCGGTACCAACATTATATAAATAAATACAGGTGTTGTGTTCCGGCTGTTTGGGAACTTTGCCTTTGTTCTTGTATGGCTGTTGACTCTTTAAAAAGGTTGTACTTATGTCGGCAAAAATGGAATTTGCAACATTTATGTCACGGAATCGAGCCTGCAATTTCTTTAATTTCTCAATTATTATTTGACCATAAACTAGACACTTCGCCGCCCTGCCCGTAAAGGTTAACCTTGCGGGACATTTAAAAAAGATCTGATAATAGAACAATGTAAATAAGTATCGTCGCGTTAGGCCTAAGCAACGATTGTTTATATTTATTTTCACATAAAATATGTTAATCAAAGCACAGTACGGACATTATACACTCATAACTCATAACATTCATGTGTGATAAATCGGATCAATTGTTCATTATAATAAAATCTTTGGCTTAAATAACAGAAACCCCTAGTGTAAAGTAGGTATGTATAAATAAATAATTTTATAGCATTATTGATTAGATATATGTAAAATGTTAGGGTTCCATTTCTAGCTTACAAAAGGACAACATTTGATACTACTATTTGTAACCACTTAGTAGAACACGGCATTAAACCAATAAATCGGCCCACTCGTTTTGCTTCTAGAGTGCCACAAAGGAACAAACATACATATATAGACTGTTAAACACTATCCCCTCTTTTGCGTCGCGCAGTCGGGGAAAAAAGCTGAATAAGCGGGTTCAGCTTTCTTTCATGAGTCGTATTTGTAACATGTACAATTCAGAAGGTTCATTTATCGTTAAGATAAGGTTATAAGAAAAGGTATCATCAGTTGCGATTCTACATAAAGAGTGACATATTTGTTTTTTTCAGATAGTTTGTTTCCTTTAGTTTTGGAGGTCTGCCCAACATTATTTATTATACATACATTTAGCCTATCCTTAACTCGGTCTGACTACTGAAGATCATGGCTTCAGCGGTAAAATCGTAAAAGGATTTTCCATTCATTATATATTTATTACTTTTATGAGGTAAGTGTTATGTATATATAGAGTATTAAAATATGTATTTAACGTTATGTCGTGGTTGCTAACTTAAAGTAAGTAAGCAAATTAAGGTATTATTAGTTAAAGTAGATTGTCAGGCGGAACGCGCTGCGCCGCCCGGCCGCGTTCCCTGGTCTGTTGATGAGTGGCGGTGTGGTGTGTTCACGGGTCGACGAAGGAGATCATGATGTACCTGGTGCCGGCGGTGACGCGCAGCCCCTCGTGGTAGTGCGTGAGGCGGCCCGGGTGCATGAGCAGCCAGCCGGGCCGCGTGTCGGTCACCGAGCAGTTGTAGCGCAGGAACCGGCAGCCGCCGCCCTCGTAATCTAACTCTGTAACAGTCAAACGACATTCACCTTACAAACTCTAATCTTGATCCATTTATATTTACTATCGTAGCGACATCATTACCCCTTGGCGTAAAACAACAACAAATTATTGTTGAGTTAAAACAGGGTTTGCAATGGACAACATTTATAACCTTAAGACAAGAGGCATGAAGTTAAATTTTAACTTTATTCTCTAATCAACTTCATAGTGATTGTTTTAATGATTCCTCGATTTTTTTGCTAATCTTTATTAAGTAGTCGAATTTCTGTACTTTTGCATTTTGCAGCAATATCTTGGGAGTACGTTTATAAAGCTAAAATGTATGTATTCAATGCAATAGTGATTATTTTGTCGAGTGGTATATAATGATTTTATTTAATATAGGCGGGCTAGCATATCTTACGTTGTCGCCTGTCACTTCATACTTCTAGTCGCGCTTGAAGTATGGAGAGTCGCGCAACATTAGATGTGCTAGCCGTGCAGATACGACTCAGTTATCTCCTTTCCAAAACTGAAACTACTCCACGCCAATAAACAGTGCGGCCTCCAACATTTGGTTTCATGCCCTTGCACGTTGTAGGTCCTTTTTTTGTCGGTGTGAAAATGCTTTACGCATCTCCCCGGGGCCTGGGGAGGGCCATAGTGGGGGGTATGTGGGACTCTCCTCCTCCCACAACTCCCTCCGGAGGCCTACCCACTAAAAACACATCGGCGTCGTCCGCTCTACCGTTAGGGGGAACGTCGCGGGATGGCTTGCGCATTCGTCCGCGGCATTCACGTTGTAGGTCCTGCCATCTAGTAGACTGGTTTGGGAACTTAAATGTATAATTTGCACTTCGCGCCAATAAACACCGTCCTGTGCTGCCCTCTTTACTTTACGCACGTTCCCTATTGCCATGTTTAAGCTGTTTGTAGCGACACTTTCTCAGGGCCAAATAGTTGGTTGTTAGAGTTTACAATACTAACGGGGCGTGTTGAGGGCCAGGTTGATGGTGTAGGTGGAGGAGTCATGGTGCGGGCGCAGCAGCGGCTGCTCGTCGGGCCGATAGCGCACCACGAAGTTCATCAGCGACACCGGCGGCTGCCAAACAAAAACAAACAAACAGCTAACTAAATGTTTTATAAATATAATAATGTCAAACAATAACCGGAATAACTCATGTTACTTAAAAGTAGTGACTCCGACGCTCATGATGGATAGCAACATACGCATAGTTGTGTCCTTTATTGAAATATAATTACATTTTAGGATTACGGACGCAAACACAGGGACAATCAGGGACCAGTTAACTCCTCAGATAGATTGATAGATAATTTCTTTATTCATTTCCACAACATACATGGCATAAACATAAACAGAAAGCAATTTACAAGAATAAGATTAAAAGGCATGCAACTTAAATGCCAAGCCACATATTCTGCCAGTACCTTACATACAAATGAAAATCAGAGAAAACTAAAGGCTTAGGGCGAGTTGGGTACAGCCCTGCGTCAGCAATTTTAGTTATGAACGTGATTTTTTATATTTGGGTTATTAGTTACTGGTCTAACGGACCACCTTCCTTATAATGTGGTATAATGGAGAGCACTCACGTTGTGGTAGTAGCCGGTGAAGACCATCTCCTGCAGGGGCCGCACGTAGTCCTTCAGAATGTGCAGCCAGTGCTTGTCCAGGCCCACTTGCGTCATGTGGATGTCCCGCGTCGGCACCGCCTCGTACCCACTCTCCAAGCGCTTGTCCTGTCGAACCAACATTACATACTTAAAGTATGGAAGCTCATACATGTGCACATTACATGAGTACAGTAAAACTCGCGACGACGATTTTGTAATGGACCCGGCCGTAAACGCGTCTTAATTGATGTAATAAATTTTAAACAAAAAAAGAACCGACTTCACTTAGGATCCGCTATTCCAAGAGGAAGTGGCCGAGTTGTTGTAAAAAATATTGAAATCACTATAGGTGCCTATAATAGTTGAAGAGTTCCCTCGATTTCTCCAGGATCCCATCATCAGGTCTGGACCTGGTGACAATGGAACCATGTGTGAAGTATACTCTTTCAAACAAAAAAAGAATTTTCCAAATTGTCCAGCCGTCTTCGAATAATCGTTGAACATACATTTAAAAAAAATTGCAAAACAACTATACTTCGTTTTTTTTGAGATTAGAAATTGAGTAAACATAGAAACAGAAGTTGCCAACCTGTTCTAGCCTGTTCTGTTTGAATTTTCAATTTAAACACAATTTCGTTTTGATTATCACGTTAGAGATACATGACAACTGAAAAACTGAACTAGCAGTTGGATCAATACGTGACTCGTAACAATTGATATGTTTGACCAATTTCGTGGAAAATCCAATTAGAACCAAAGCAGGTCAGGCAGTCGTAGGTTCAAAGTAGGCTGTTGGAAATATAAACAATTGTCGTCGAGATACTATAAAAACCCTTGAAAAGGAACGTCTAAGTTTCAGGGGCCTATTTAATAAAGCTACAAGTGACAATTTACAAGCGGAAGTCTCTTTCTAACCCTATGTATTAGAAAGAAACTATGGCTTGTAAATTGTCAATTGTAGCTTTATTAATTAGGCCACAAGACGGCGCGTCATAGTCATAAACATACGAAGGCTTTCCTTTTCTTCGTTCTAGCAAATGTGATTTTTTTTTCAAATTAGGCAAGCCGATGCGAATCGTTTTCTTTGGATACGCTACTGATGAATAAATTAATTAGCACTATTGAGAGACTCACGTTATTGGAGCCGTCACTCCATTGCCCGTACGTTTCCATGATTTCAATCCATTCACTACAGAACCGCTTGGACATCATCGGGAACCAGTACACATCGGGGCAGGGCTGTAAGTAACAAAAATATTAATATTTAGAACTTGATGATAAATGCAGATACGAACTTAAAAAAATTGCACAGAAACCTTAGAGTATTTAACCAACCGGAGCGGCCATTGCATTGACAGGCTTTCCCTCTACCGAAAATATATGACCAGTGGTGATACCCATTGTATGGACTGACGTTTATCTCACGTGGCTATTTTGACGTTTCGCATACATTTATTTTGACGTTCCCCTCCCCCGCAAAAATCGGCAGACTTTTTTGTATAGAAAATGACAGACATGGTCGGTCCGGTTGGTTTGAATAGTCTTAAGACATAAACGATTGAATCTGGAGTGAGTAATAATACAGGGCGGATACGCCACACTACAAACATTAATTTGAATATGTGCATTGTGCGTGTGCACAGCACGCCCGTAGTGCGCATACATCGATGTTTGTAAGTTCCTTACGATGTACAATTGAAAATATTTTGGTGTAACAATGTCCAGCTTCTAATAAATATTATTTTCTTGATTGACAAGCAGCCATTCACGAAACAATACACCGGCAATTTAAAAGTTAAATCTTTAAAATACATCGCGTAGGTACTTTAGACTTGTCAACAGTGGAAAATAATGTAATTATGTAGTTGAATCTCTATGGATATCTGTATCCGTACAAATTGCTATCTACGCAACCGTAGTCAGTTTGTCCGTCTTTCAGGTTACGATTCCCAATCTTATTTTACTCGTTCAGGAGTTAGCCAGGGAAGTACCTTAGGCCCAACACAGTTTTTAATAATGATTAACGACTTGCCGAAGGTTATCAGCGCCGCCAAATGCCTAATGTTTGCCGATGACTTAAAACTGTGTCTAGACATTAAATGTGATGTCGATTGCGAGCGTCTACAACACGACATTAACGCAGTAGCCAAATGGAGCGAGGCCAATCGACTTCATTTCAATATTTCAAAATGTAAGGTGATCACCTTCACTAGGGCTAAACATCCAACCTATACCACCTACCACCTGAGTGGCACTGAGCTTGAGAGAGTGCATGATATAAGAGATCTTGGACTGACTTTGGACACTCAACTTGACTTCCGACTACACATTACGACAACGTGTAAAATTGCATGCAAAAACCTAGGTTTCACCATGAGAATAGCTTCCCAATTCAGTAGTCCAAAAATAGCATACAGACTATATTTTGCATATGTTCGCAGCCGATTAGAGTACGCAGCCACTGTATGGGATCCAAGCGAGGCAAAGTATACTCTCATGCTGGAAAAAGTACAGCGGAAATTTGCCAGACACATCTATAAAAGGACATACGGATATTATCCGTATCTTTTTCCTTCCCGATTCGTTCTAGGAATGGTCGGTCTTGATACCCTAGAGCTTAGACGCGATTTGCTCCTAATTGTGCATTACCACTCGCTGCTGCACGGTAGGATCGATAACCCTTCTGTTCTGGGACGAGTTGGTCTGGCGGTTCCGTCGCCGAGCTTTTCTTTAGCAGGTGCATGCTTAGGCGGTGCACGACCCGTGCGGCGGTGTAGGCGCCTTTTAGCGGTCCCTGAGACACGAACTGTGCATGCTGCTAATGCACCCACCGCCCGCGCCATATCCCTAATTAACGACTTGCTGGCCCGGGTCCCGGATGCCGACATATTTGCCGATAAGTTAGGCAAGTTTGTTAGAGCCGTCATGCCGGCCTTGAACTTATCTCACTAGTATTTGTGTATGAATTAGTTTTAATTAGAAATATTTGTATTACTATTATTGATCTCAAAATTGTTGCTATTGTTGCATATATTTTATGGTGTCTGATCTCATTTTTGTTAATAGGTGTATTGTATAGATTTATTTTCGAATTTGTTGAATATGTTTGTTGTTATTTTTATTTACCGTGTAAGCGCTTTGGTCTTTACTGTAAGCTTATGTGTGAGAATAAACGAAATTGAAATTGAAATTGAAATTGAAATTGAAATGACCCGGTCTTGGTAAAAGACACGTGAAATGGTTCACGATTCAGTGCACAAAGGGGCTTTCGTATTCGTTGCACTGCTGTCATTACATCTAATAATATGCACGTCCACTTTCCTTCGGAAGAGATAACATTAACTCATCTCATCAAACACTATATCCATATTTACAGAGGTATTATTATGGTCATTAGTGTCATTATTACCATTGTTTTGCTAAGAAACATCATATAGTTACCAACTTTTTTTATTATTTCAAATGAAAATCTGTAAATGATAATGTACAGATTTGATGTGTCAAAAGTTACCGTAGACGTTACGACTTACGACATGTTCGAATCTTGGGTAAATGGATCAAAATGTTTTGACCCAAATGATACGAGTAATTACATTGTGTACAGTCAACGCCTCACTAGGTATACACTTTTGAACCTTATTCCGCTGTAATAACGTTCAAAAGTGTATACCTAGTGAGGCGTTGTGTGTACGTATGCGCGACCACTTTTTTAATCTGGTAATATATCAAAAGCAAAACGGGCGACTTTGTTCGCCGTAAATGTTAATACAAAATGGCTCGTATTCACAGCACTTTAGTATACTGCTAGTTCTTTAGCGCAAACCAGTATAGTCAGCAGCAGAATTAGGTAAGCGGGTGAGGTATTCAAATCGAGCTTCACTCGCTCTTATTCTCTTAACTATTATTTTAGTCGTGTCTAAGCTACTTCTACTGCCGACTGTACGAATAGGACAAGTGAAGGGTGCGATCAGCAGCTAAGATGTGGGACGCCTCGCAGGAGCGCGCTAATAGAATGATTATGCAAACCGCGGCGCGGGGATTATTTTTATATCACAATCGAACGACGCAAACTGAGTTTAAGTGCATGGACAAAACAAACACATAACAAAACAAATACCCATAAACAGTTACACAGTCATACACCGTAACAACATCTTTAAAAAGGTACTGTTTAGCTCGCAGCTATGCCTAACCTACATATGTGTGTCACTGTCAGTGTACGGACAAATGGACCACTTTGTCGATATCATAGAGATAAAATGGCGCTCGCTAGCGCTCGCTAGATCTGTGGTCGATATGGAGTTACTAGTACTTTCTAAAACTACGCAATAAGCACTATCTATTAGTAAAAGAAAAAAGTGTCGTAAATGGACAAAGTGGTCCCTTGCACTAAACTCGTCCACATCAATAAGTAAATGCAGTGTACTGACCATAGCAGGTTTGTTGCCCTCGTCGAAGTTGGCGGCGTAGTCGGGATGCAGGTACCTCGCCTCCCAGTCCGGCTTGTTGTCCATCACCTGGTACACGTCGGGGTTGGTGCGCGCCGGGTCAAAGCTCTCCGGGTTCACCAGGTGCCCCAACTCCATCTCGTTGCTCACGTGCATGAACACGCCCTGTTGACCAGACCATACTATCATAGAGTAACTTGTATAATAGAGCAGCACAGCCTAACAACTTTTTGAAGCTTAAGTCTATCACACCATCTAGTTAAGAGCCACTTAAAGATACCCAAAATGTAAGAGGAAATATCACCTCCATCTAGTAACGAATAGCGTAGTAGTAGTACACAAGGTGTTACTAGATGGAGCTGATATTTCCTCTTACATTTTGGCTATTTTTAGCTCGCTCTGAACTAGATGGCGCTAAATACTTGGAGCCTCATAAAGTTCTTAGACTATAGCCGTCTTATATCTTTAATTCTATGATAGTATCCAGTTCTATCTATTCGTTTTTTTTTGGGCCCGTTAGTTTTGAATTAAAAAAAAACGTATGAAGTGGTAGAGTATTTTTGTGTACATCTGTCAAATAATCTATAAATAACCTGAAGAATTTGAATATGGAACGATAGAGACGAGCATCAATATGTATATGTGGTTCTCAAATTTCGCAGTAAGTTCGTTTCATTAACAGAATCCGATCACGCTAACTCTGTATGGACTTTGCAATTGGATACGTAGCGGGAGACTGCCGTAAAACGTAACATTTTCACATAAAATTGACGTTTATGCTTCAGAGTCAGCTTGGCCGGACCCTAGACGTTTTATTGCACAGTTCAGGTCGAGCTATTAGTCTATTCAAATAAATATTGACGTACAAAATTTCTAAGGCTAGCGCAGAAAGCCATGTCAGAGTCCACGCCCTCCTTGTGGTAGTCCACAGACTTGGCGGCGCCGGAGCGGAACGTCGCCATGTTCAGCAGGTAGCAGTTCGTGATGAAGGGCACGTTCCATATCCCCCTACGGAAACACCACATGAGGGCATTACTTTATTCATATTATTACATATATAAAAATACACATTAAAAATATAACATGCATGATACCTACACATAAACAGAGACAAACAACAGGCATTTTCTAACACTCCAATCATGTCAATTGTCGCCATTGTAAGGAACATGAGTTTGGTACGGTACGGGCGAATTTAAATTAGGACGTTGTTCAGTCAGGCAAGAATTATCAGTTCAAACTCGAATAATTATAATATATCTAGAAGAAAATTATTTAAGTCCAGGTTTTTAATCATGACGAGTAATATTTTTTTAGAGTATGCATAATTGCATAGGCGAGTGATTTTGGTTAGATGTGTATTGTGTCTTTGTCTCAATTGATATTTTCACGATAAGAAGCTTTATCTTGCGACCTCAAAACGCGTTTTATTGTATTACGGAAATCTTTCTATAACTGTTCCAACTTTCAATCGAATGTAAGAAATGGGTCACGTAGTATGAGTACGTTTCCTATGCGATATCCTGTTTTTATTTTTATTTAATTCCTACACTCATACTTGACATATCTGTATCATTTAAAAATGCTGATAACAAAGAGTTCAGACTGATCTGATAACCTTTACGCTAGTTTGTGGCCCATATTGATGTTCGTTTTTTGTTGTTGCCAACTTTTAAGAGAGGAATTTATATATATTCGGTATGAATATGGAAGGCAGAGAGTTGGATACAGTTCATCTATGGTCGACCTCTGGGGTGGAATGGAGATGGTACCTTATATGCATCCGAAACTGTTTCACCAAGTGGTTGTAAAGTAAACGGAGTTTAGTTTTGTTCTACTACCCAAAAAAATATTGTGTCAAAATGCACTTGCAATTTCAACTTTCAACTCATTTCTGTACTTTTAAACACAAAACTTTCGTGAGATTCGGAGATATTAAATAAGTAATGACGGGACTCTCAGTCTTCGTCGGTTAGCCAACGCGAATGGCTCATGAATAAGCTCCTCGTTATGGAGCGAAACATGTCGAGCAATATTCGACTTGAAAGACTGAGTTACCCGTTATTATTCATTTCTGTAATATTAAAAACGTTCCAGCTCAGCAGATATAATAAGATTTGTGAACAAAGCTAATTTTAGTAACTAAATCTAGGTTATATCGTGGGTAAGTCGTTAACTCAAACCCAGATGCACGAATTGCCGCCTTTGCAATGTGAACGGTATTTCTCAGGATTGGTTTTAGGCTAGTAGAATAAGTAGGTAGCTATAACTTTGTTATTGGTAGGTAACGCGCGTCCTATAAACATTCAATTTAGCTGGAGTATCAACGTACGAAATGCGAAAGGATATGACGATTGCTATATATCAAGCAGGGGACGAGACAAGGGCCCTCCTGCGATCACCTCCGCCATTAGTCAATTGAGAGATTGGCGCGTCGAGCGTGGGCTGCAGTCGCGCAGAAACCTCGCAGGCTCGCGCCAGCGCCCTGTTCACCTGGTCTTCGTCTGTTCCCGCCAAACAGAAGCCCTATCGAAATGTTCCTCCTTAGAGCTAAGACTCTCTTAGGCCTGTTCTTAGTATTATGGTTCCTAATCGAGCCGGCAAGCGCGCGTCGTGGACGTTCTAGAGGCAGAACTAAATCCAAGGTAAGGCTTTCGTCTACCACAATTTGCGTTTGTTGTATTTGGTTGGGATTTCACTGGTTTTTTTTTTGTTTGTAGGTGCAAATTGGCTTGCCTATTACTGGAAAATACAGAGACCCGGAATCCGATCAATATTACAACAACAACGACGTAAGTGTACTAATTAAATTTAATAGTTGTTACAAACGGTAACCACTTGTGACAGATAAACTTATAAGTGATTTGTGTAAATTTCTATATGATAGGATTGCATCAAGTTACCTGAACACATAAGCTCAGTCAAATTAGGGGTTATTTTTAACGTATGAATGACACTGGCGTATAAATGTATTTTTTTTTTGGAATGCCTTATAACTCATTACATTATATATATTTATCCAAATTGTGAGAGTAACAAGGCATATTAAAATAGTGTAAAAATTAAATAGATTGCGAGGTCGGTACCACCGCAGTCGGGCTTTTCAATCTTTTTAAATAGATTTGTTTCTAATTCATTCATAAACTTACACCCGCCATACAACTTAAATAAGTAACATTAGAGTTCGTGTGAAATAATTAAGTACTTTGAGAAACCACAATATCGAATTGGGAAGTGTAATAGTAACAAATTATAAAATAACCCTAACAACCTATTGTTACATATTGTCCAGGGAGCAAAGATCCTGCTAGCCTCGCACTTCGATCTTGAGTACGTGTTGGGCCACAAGATCGCCTTCCTCTGCATCGCCAAAGGCTCGCCGCGGCCGCATATCACTTGGTTTAAGGATGGCGTCGAAATTTTCGCTCATCATTATCTACACGTAAGCAAATTTTTATTTTCTATCGATTGGCCCTAATCTGCCTTAATTTAAGTGACAACAATGCTTAGTAATGATAAATTTCACAAAACCAGCGGGTAATATTAAATTGGTAAGCGAATACAGAATAAGGGACGTCAGAATAGAGTTATCGTCGAACAAACTCTCAAAATCAAAAAGCCATCGAAATGCCGAGATATCCCAGTAGCCAGAAGTTGTTTGTAAGAACTCGCCTCGCTCTTTAATAAATCTTATTGTTGTGCGCTGTTTTTGAAGCATTAATTCGAGGCGCAGACGCCTAAATTAAAAATATATTGAGCAGATTGAGCTACACTTGCTGAAGGCGCATATTCGCTTATTGATATTTATCATAATTAACCTCCATTAGATAGTGTTTTGAGACACAATGGCTATAATAATATGAACACAAATCCACGTAGAGCGCCTAGTATGGGACTCGGGGTATTAAAGTTATAATGTTTTCAAAGGTGTTAATTCGTTGTTTGATTTGAGGCACTTAAAATTGTATGTAGATAAAGCCGTTTGACGCTCAGCGTGAATCATTTCGATTGAAGTTAGGGGAGCTCTGTTTATACTTTGCACGCTAAGTTGATATACCTATGTAATTATATATAGAATCAACGACGCAGTTTGCTGAACATCTGTTAATCTCATTACTACATCATTTCTTCTTGTGAGCACTTTAGTGACTGATACCGTTTCTTTCGGCTAACAGAAGAACTCGAGGGCGGCTAGTTCATGCTGTTAGAACAGCTTACGAGTACCTAACTTACTTTAGGCCCTTTACACATACGGTTTCGTATAGTAAGAGTATCGTAATATAATACGTGTGTAGGACGAGAGGAATACGATAAGAGATAGGATTCGATAATGTTGAAGCGAAGCGGGCCTATGTTAACTAATAGTTATCATGTGCCATGTGCCGATAGGTTTCGTTCGCTAGGCCACTGGTATTTTTCGCTCTGCATTTTTGTGTAGCCAAATGAAAATAAATAAGGACATAAAATATTTTAGATATATACCATTATTGCTGCCATTTAAATGTGAAATCTAATATAAAAGATAGATTCAAATTCCTTTAACTATGTTGAGACTAGAGCCATTAGATATAAACATAGACTTAAAGATATAATAGACGGCTATAGTCGTAGAGCTTTTTGAGGTTCCAAGTTTTTAGCGCCATCTAGTCCAGAGCGACCTAAAGATAGGCCTAAACATTTTGTAAGTGAAAATGTCACCTGCACTGCTACTCCATCTAGTAACGACTAGCGAACTAGAGCAGGTGACATTTCCTATTACATTTTGGCTATCTTTAGGTCGTTCTGGTCTAGATGGCGCTAAAAATTATAACTGAATAAAAATTTGTTTACGTCGCAACTGTAAGTTGACATAGATATAATATTAATATACGTATTCCGAACAGATTCACGAGTGGCCGATCGGGGAGGACCGTGTGAAGTCGAAGATCGAGATCGACCCGGCAACGCAGATGGACGCCGGCGTGTACGAGTGCACCGCCGACAACATGTACTCCATCGACCGCCGCTCCTTCAAGACAGACTTCTCCATTGCCTTCGATTAACCCTTTGACCGCCAAAGCCGTCAAATCACGCGCACGGAAAGTCATGCCCTCAGCGCCAGGACGTGATTACACGTCCAAAATATAACCGGTTTGCCTTGCGCGCTCGCGCTTGCGCTGAGGGCACGATTTTTCCGTCCGATGCTTGGCGTTCAAAAGGTTAAATACTACTGAGTACCGGCGCCCGAGAGACCAGTTCAACCACGTGGTCGTAGCACGAGCTTTTCGATCGCCTAACTTCTTTAGCCACGTTTGTGACGATGTATCTGCTTGACTACTTAGTTGTAGTCTGGGACCTTAAAAAAATAGACGGACGGATTCTGAATTACCTTACAACGTGCCAAGAATTGATCGTCCCGCTTCAGAGAGACAGCCCACCATGTTATAATTTACAATCTCAGTCACTTTGAAAACAGCATGTTGTGAAAAAATATAAAACAAAGAAGACTTCAAACTTTTATCTACTAGAAGAATGTGTTACTAGCAATGTAGTTCGATTTTAATGAGTCTGTTTTCGGGTCACCGACCGGACACGACATGGTGGTGCGGCACGAGTCGTCCTTATCCTATACTAGTACTGATTTGTTTTTAAATTATTTACGTTTATTACGGATGCCTCGTACCCAGGAACTTTTAACAAAAGGATCTTCCTTAGGTTAAATAAATATTCATGAAAGCAAAATATTTATATGGTAGGTAATTTCAACATCGGTACATTCCGAAATTGTGCAGAGATTAGAATTGATCCTTAAATTGAAAGTTCCAAGAACAGAGTCAGCAGAAGATCACGAACCAATATTGTTATATGCTAAAATAGAATATATTTTTGTCCTAGCATTATAATAGTACATCTATATATTATCATTGAACTGAGACCGGCGTATCAATTTGTTATGAACCCGCTAGCTTGAGCACTGTGTGTGTAAGTTTCAGTGTAAACTATATCATCATTACACGAATTGAGAGCTGACACGTAGGCTCCGTAACGAGAACGCCGGCCACATTCTGATGAAATGGCGGCCGCCTTAATCGTTTTACAATGAACAATGTAGAACTTAGGTATTCACTGAGTCAAAAGTTTTATATTGCATATAGGTATGTTCAGTCGCCATCAGATATATCGGAGTGGCCAAGGTGGTTACAAATATCTGAACAACGCATCTATATTAAGCCGATAAAAGTTCAGATATTTTCAACTACCTTGGCCGCTCTGATATATTTGTTGGCTCTATGTTTCCAGTAGAAGTACGTTTCATATAGATGAAGATGAAGATGAAGCCAATGAAATAAGAAATATTAGTGGGCACAAACTTTATTTTGCTACTTGGTATAATAGATACCCTTAGAAAATGTGATAGCACATTTCTAATCATTTCTATTTTCCGTACCAAAGTTAACATTCCCAAATTCCTAGCTGCTGTTAAGACTGTGTCGACCGTCCAGTGGCGCTTTCATTGAGCGGATTGTATAATTTCTTAATAAACGAGTCAATTTCTTTATAATCCCTCAGTGTTAAGTTCTAGTCCTACTGATTACGCTACTTTTGTTTTATGTCACATATGTCATTTTGCTTATTTTTTGCTTCATTACCTAAATGGCCTGCTGGTGGCCTCTTTTTTCCGTTTAGCTGATGAAGCCAAAAGTAAGTAATATAAAACTGTATCACATTAGTCATAAGTTGCGTAATTAGTAGAACAACAACTTAACATTATCGATTAATACAGAAATGTATTGGTTTATTAGGAATCACAATCCCCTTAATATAATGCCGGCGCCACTGGACGGTCGGTCGACGCTGGTCGACATCTATTTAAGAATGATATCTGGAGAAGGTTGCAAGTGTAAGTTAACCGGTACAATGTACAATGCACACAAGGTCTATCCATATAGGTTAGGTACCACGACGTAAATTAATAATAATGTGTATGTTTCGACATGTTGTTACGGTTTCGGCCTCTTCTTTCCTGGCTGATAGTGACATTCGATAAGAACTTTTATAATTATTATTCCGCGTTATACATTACGGAGTCAACGTACTACTGAGATAGCAAGGGCAAGTACCTACATCATCTCATGTTACGGCAGATGTGCCACCGGCGGCGAAAAAGATTTTAAAAGATCCAATGCGTATAAAAGCGTGGGACCGAGAGTTGTGGAAATCAGCGGGAGAGGCCTTTGCCCAGCAGTGGACACTAGTTAAGGCTAAAAAAAAATGCGTAGGTAAGCCTAATGAAACATTCATCTGGGTGGATCAACTATTTTCTTGTCTTCGCGCCACGCTCTGTCTTCCCGTACTAATGGCGTAAAATATTTTCTAACAGTTTTCGAAGTATTTTTTAACAATACCGACAAAACATGATACAAGCTTTATTTTTGTATACCATATTATTGCGTTCAACTCTGTCAGCATCACCTGTCAGTTGTATTGGAATAATTATAAACGATAGCCTGGTCGAATAAAAGAACCACAAGCATAAATATTTCCTAGTTTACCAAACAAAGCACATGTTACAAGCGCAATGCTAACGATTTTAAACGCCTTCAAACCAACCAATAGTTGACCAGGGAAACGTAACCATGGCAACGAGTAAAATTAAAGTTGACTGCTGGCTGGTAGGCAAGGCATATAAATATTTATTCTGAGACAAAACACTTACTCGTAAGTGATGAGCAAGGAGGCAGTAGTGATGAGTCATCACTGCTGTCTCCTTGCTATGTTGATCGAACTGATTTTACGACTGATAAACATTAACACATTTAAAACTGATCCATAACGCTAAATGAAAATAATAACAACCGCTTAGCAGACTCTTACCTTATGGTGTGAAATACTATGTCCATGTAATCTGCAGACCTCGCGTAGAAGCCTTGGGAATTAATTGCTCCCCAGAAATTGGACCAGGCGCCCCCGGAGCGTTTGAGCATAGGGGCAATGACATCGAATCCCGTAGACAGCAGGTATAGCAGGGTGTCCGGCTTGACTCGGGCCACGCTGTCGATAGAGAACAGGTAGTCGCACGAGCTGCTCACACAGCGCTCCCTGTTACAGAACATATTATTTCTATTTTGTTTAAATATGTATTAGCTACATACATAATATATGTACAATGATATTATTCTCCACCCCCATAATATGACTCTTTAATTGTAGGCATGCAAGTAATTTACAGCTAACTTGAGAACCTACTATATAATACATATAATTTTTTTCTGAAATTGGATATAAATACGCCAACATGTGTCAAGCGTATGTAGTAGATACTTACTTCTCTACTTCATGTAATTGTTGATAAGGACAAATGAACCTTTATAACAGCAGCGCCTTATTGACTACTAACGTTAATTACCATTTTGCTTAATAAACGTCACACATACTCAATAGATTAATTGTGAGCGTCATTACAGTTGTGACTATAAATAATTGCTTAACCTTTTAACCGCCTTACGTCAAAATGTTAATTTTCAATTTTGAACTCTGTCATAATTTATGAAGATGTCATTCACGTTGTCACTTTGGCTCATATCTCAGACGACGTCGGTCAAAAGGTTAAGTGTTGCAGTTTTATGTACCCATAAGGAAATCGAGTCTTACTTAGCAGTGTTTCTGGCTTCTGATTCAGTGATAAAATCACTAGGCTTAATGCGCTTGGCTGTAGCGTATTTCTTGTTATAGCTTTGGAAGAACGCGTCGACGTCTGCCTCGTGGTACTCCACATTATTCCGCAGTAGCAAGTGCAGTTTGTCCTTAGGGTAATTGATGTCAAGTAATTGTTGAAGAAACTCTTCCAAGAAAGGTGTTGGTTGCTCAATGAATACAGCCAGCATCACTGACGGTAATTTTTCTTCCTGAAATGAATAAATAAATAAATAATGCTTGTAATAAGATTATTAAACAATTTATAAATTCAACATGTTATGATTTAAATATCTAAACATAATAGGTTAATACTGTTAATAGGTAGGTCTAATATAGGAATGAGAGAAAATAATCTACAACATAGAAATTTTAAAACTAGTCCTACAAATTAGTCTCCATGCTTAGACTTCGGATAAATTTTTAAACTTAAAATTATAATCCTTTGTACCGTAAGTTTGATCTTTTTGGTTGCACACAAAGCACAACCCTGAGAAGCCGACCAGGATTTGGCCAGGTAGTTGCCCAGATAGTTGAGGGTTAACTTGGAAGGGCCGTTGCCGTGGAGGATCAGTGGTCGCTGCAATGTCACTACATTGGTGATGTAAGGCCACTCCTCTTCTGTAGAGTTGGCAGTAAGCTCAACATCCGCTGCAACATGAATATTACTTCTATAGGTTGATGATTTAAGAAATGCAGTTACTTCAATCCCATACAGACTTTAATTAGTTTTATTGATGAGAACCATGTAACTTATTATTAATGTCAGTGAAACTTTTTGGATTACCAATAAACACAAAATATAATATTAATACTTACACAATGCACCATTTAAATTCTGGAATATAACTGAGTCATGGTCTAGTGAGATTTTAAGTGCTGCCCTTGTGTGCTTATCCAAAAACACTTGAGTATAATACAACTGATCATCATCTTTATCTTTGACCGGCTTGTAATTCAGTAGTTCCGAAAGTTCTTTCAAGTACCCTGTAAAGATTTCGTTATATGTGTATTGTATATATTATTTCTTGTACAACTTTACCTTTAGTGCAGTTTTAATGTGTGTCCTCTCAGCCAGGAGGCAATACTAGCACAAATTTGTTATGAATGTTATATACTTCATTCTACTAATATGCTTGATAGAAGGGCTATTATAGAAAAGCTATGAGAAAAATGCATATTTGGTGAATTCAAATTCCATAAAACTTAGGGTTTAATAAGTGACCCGGGAAAACAAAATGATAGCAACAAGTGACAAAAAAAGTTTTATTGCCCTACAAAAAGATGAACATTAATTTGTTTAAAATACTTACCTATAAATCCTCCAGAGTTGAGGTATGGGCTTGGAACCTCAGTTTTAGGGTACATGCTTGCAAGCTTTACGTCTGGCCAACAATACTGCTCCGCTGAGAACAGTACTCTGGTATTATTAAATGACTTAAATTTTTTTACAATCTCATCTAGGGTCCCAAGGAACATGACATCGTAACTGTGTAAGGGAAAATACATACATTGAAATACATATTATGTATTCTTAATAATAGGTCCTATTAAACATACATAAAAGTGTCTCATATTGCAAGTCTAAAATAATGAAAGCAATCATGTAAATATGATGAGAAGACATGCTAATATGATGAATTTTAATTTACTATTTCAATTTTTATTTTGCAACTAATCTGACCTGTCTGTGAAAAGAATGATTTGTTCAGATTCTTTCTCATTCAGCAGCTCCTTGATGTATTGTTTGAGCAAGTTTATCTTTTGGCCTCCGCCAGCATACTTCATGTCTCCGCCCGTCCATTCTTGATCCTTGCCAAGGACTGTCACATCAATGCCGTACACATTGGCTGAATGCAGGAAGCGCTGCAAGCCATGGTTATCCTCAGTGGCAACCGTCACCACTTTAACATTTTCTGAAAGAAATAAAGTAAAATATTATAATAATTCCTTGTACAATCACAGATATAGAATTGGAATTTCAATATAGGTAGTAAATAGGAATTAGTAACAACTACAAAAATTACTATTTGGTACTACAATAAATTAAAGAATAAGTTTTAAAAATATGAATATATATACAGCAGAAATGACACCAATTGAAACTTGAGGATTAAGTTCTCAGAACTTATAGATGACATTAAGACTTTTACTAGAACAGCACCGTTCAACAAATTATGTACCAAAATCTATTTGTATTGACACACAATCATTCATAACATAACATACCCTTTCCATTAACCAGGCAATAACATAGAAGTATAAAAGTAAATATCTCTCTGAACATTGTCATGTTTCCCGAAGCGCCCATCCCAACCGGGTTCAATAGGCAGACTTCCGCGCCGGGCGACTCACGACCATAAACTGAAGCTCGTAAAACAACGGAGCTAAAAACAGACTTGCGCTACGCGGATACCACGATCGCGCTCCAGATACACGCTACCGCTTCCCGCTGCCGATAAGCTCGCATTCAGTTTCGCTCCTACAATACCTATAATTATGTTAACTGCTGACATACACCCGTTCGGCAGTGCACGAATCTCGATCGCATTTACTCATCGTATAAGATGTAACTGATTTCATCGGTAGGTTACAAAACATATACTGTAACTTTTAAAGTTTACAAACAATACACCTTTAGTTTTGGCAATACATTCATCGATTGTACTTGTACAAAGAGAATATAAAAATACGGATGTGAATGTATATGTAATGTAATGTCAGTCACTGACTAGTGACTGAAGCGAAGCTGAAGCACGCTGAAGTCAATAACGTTAAGGTATCGATAGACGAAGCAATTTGGACTCGGGCAAGGACTCGGGGAATCTCGGTAAATTGCTATGGACGTTTCGTTTAAAAAAAATCAATCAACAGTTTATAAATACCATAGATATACCACCCATAGATCTGACACGGAACTAATAATACCAAGATAGAACGGGATGGTCTTATTACACTTTCAATAGATACGGCAGAGAGGTGCTATTATCGTTGGTCCTTGTCATAGTTTCTATTACCCTCCACGCGTTACTTCTAGCAGTGGAGGGTAACAAACAGATATAATGCGCGATTTCTTCAAGAATTTCTGTGATTGCTACGAGAAAAGCTGTTAGTTTTCCTAGAAAGTTGTGTCGGCTAAGGAAAAGATTGGTAAATTGTTCTGTTTTATGCTGTAGAAGTGATTATGGGCATCTATATATCTATCCCATACGGGGGTACACGTGTGCGGGCTCTAGTTAATACTTGCTTTGAGATAAATACCTAATAGTATTTTATTTTCAAAGTAGTAACCACAACACTGATATCGGTGGAAAATATCGTGAAGCATTAAAATGGAGTCAGTTCTAGGCAATTCGACGTTGACATATCGCAGCGACAAATTGAAGCAACGTTGTCTGTAGAGCCCACGTTTATTCGGCGTAAACATGGCGTAAAGCTTAAAGCGGTATTACACATTGCAACCTGCAGGGCCCAATCTGTTGTGTACCCTGCCTCTCCCTTCCCCTCCTTCAGCTCCCTACAGGCCCTACCTTTAATTACACCTACCAACCTGACAGATTGGGCCCTGCAGGTTGCAATGTGTAATACCGCTTTTAGAGCTTTAAACCAAGGGGAGTAGCCATTGACAGGCGTTCCCCTCTGCCGAAGTGGTCATACTCATTATATGGACTGACGTTTATTTGACGTGACTTTCGCATACATTTATACATCCCCCGCAAAAAACGGCAGACTTTTTCCGATAGAAATGAGAGCGCGTCTCGCATCCGGTTGGTTTAATAATCAAAGGCGTAAAGCGTCAATACAAGAATAAAATGTGATAAAACTGATAAACCATGGTAAACAATTAGGTATGGCTGCATTTCTAGGCAGAACAAGCATTTAATCACTACATAGTATAAAACAAAGTCGCTTCCGTCTGTCCCTCTGTATGCTTAAAATAAAAGCCTTAAATCTTTTAAACTACTACCCCGAAAAACTATTGACCCCGAATATAGAGCCCTATCTACCTACATAATAAATCAATGGCCCTATTAGAGTTTGTGCAGTTAGCTTAGAGCATTTTATGGCGGTTAGAGAATTGTCGAAGAATCATGTTGCTTCACTGACATCATTCTGTTTCTGTATTCGAACGGGGCGTGATGTTGCCATGATGGTCCAGGGACCCATAATATCTTCTCTTCTCTTTATGCAAAAACCTATTGCCTACCTATTTATAATGTATAACTGTCGGCGGCCGATCGTAAGATCAGGCATATCGTGAAATTCCTATGCATATCGTGAAACGTGAAAAGCTTTGAGTCGTCCCCTGAGTCGACAGAGCCTCGCTATGCGGGGCTCCTATTTCTGGGCAGTTTGCCCTTCGGGCATCTGAAGCAACTTAACGAACTTAACCTACCTGTACCTACATAGGTAGGTATACATTGGTTTAATGTGACTATCGTTAAAACATTACACAGGAACATTACGATCTCCCTGTTTTTACGATCGGCCGCCGGCATAATAATTATAATCACGACCCACTTCGCTTGTTTGTGAGGTTTGCTTATTTGCCTTTCTATTGCGCGTTTTTTTTCTTCTCGTATAACAGGACAGGCGATAGCACTAAGCCATACCACGCCATACTGCCTTGTCATAAGAAAGTACTATTTTGCTCGAATCCCCAAGAGATTTAATGGCTGCATTTTTGGTGCAAATTTGGAGCCGTAGGTAGGTACGTTTCATTTAGAGAACTCAAAGGGGAGTCAAATTACCTAATACAGGAATGTTCTTTTCAATAACTAGCCATATTCTGGGAGGTGATTAGGTAAGTCATAACTCATAACGAATAACTTTTTTCTGTGCGAGGTGATTTGCTAGGCCATTAACTTTTACTATGGGGCCAATTCCGAAGCCCCAAAATTTTTTTTGGCGTCCCCATACAAAACGTCAATAACGTCTGATCGGCTGAAATTTATAAAACAGACAAAAAATATTTTGTGATTTCGGAATTGGCCCCATAGTAAATAAAAGTTGTTTAGTATGGCCTACCAAATCACCTCGCACAATATGGCTAGTTATTGAAAAAACAATACTTAAGTATACCTATTCGGAGTCTATAGAAATTAGAAAAGTAAAATAATGAAAGCAAATGCACTACCTTCATTGCCTGACAATCACGAACTTTTTTTAATAAATAATGACAATGATTTCATTTCCAACTTAAATGTATGCACAATGTTATTTATATTCGTTTTCAGTAAAAAATATCCGTTCCCGAAAATTGTACAGTCAGCAAGAAAATCGTACATTAAAAAAAATTACATTTTGCCAAATGAGCGAGCTTCAATCAGGGATTAAAAGGCTCTTAGAAACTAACCCGGTCAGGGAACTAAAACATTTACATATGTTTACCATCTAACTTTCGCTGACTGTCCAATTTTCGAAAAAAATAACAATAGCAATAAATTTAAAAGTTAAGATAGGTCTTCTAAGACCATTTTCGCGTCGCGGCACAGAATATACATACTATACATTACATAGTAGCTGCTCTACAAACTGGTTAAAATATCCCCTCACTTTGTACATACCCCTGTATGCCTATTTAAAATTTCAAAACTAGGTGACCCATTTTTATAGTCTTTGATCGTATTAGGGGTAGGTATACGTTATTTTTATGACATATTTATCTTAACTTTTCTAAACTCTCCTGAAAGTAACATCGGCAATTACTCCCTGTATGCCTGCGTGGAAGAAGCAAAAAAGATGAAAAGGCATACCTTTATGCAGCAGGTTGTGAGGCTGGCAGGCGGAGTCCTCAGAATCCTTGCTGCAAACCTCTTGCGTGGAAGTGCCAGGCCTCAGAGCGATCAGCATCGCCAGCACCCAGCAGCAACATTTCAGAGGGAAGCATCGGTGTCCCCGTAGAGCCATCTTGACGGTGAAGCTTCCTAACACCGACTGCTATCTTTTCTTCGATCGAACTCAAGAAATTGACTGCATTTCTTCATTGGAAAAAAGTTAATTCGCCGTGAAATGAAAGCGTCGGCCACCGTTGAAAGGCCAGTTCGGGTGACAATGGTTCAGTAACATTTTGCGGTACATAGGTATTCGTTTTATTTAAGTTTGGCAATGGTTTACCTACTTTCTTTTTGTTTGGCGGCAATAAAAAATAACTACCGGAGTAAACTGTCCGTTAGTCTTCTATCTATCTAGATTTAGTTTCTTTTACTAAAGTCGCTACCTATTTAAAGGTAGGCAGGCTAATAGTAAAATAATTAAAGCCTGTTTGAGGAAGATTTAATATTAGTATATACCTATTATAAAATAGTCCGTTATTTTAGGTAGGATATAATACTTAAGTTCACGTTGGTGTTAAGGGGCAACATCATCGATTTTTGTCAAATTTCGAATCGATACTTCTGGACAATATAATAATTAGGTACTTGTATAAAACGTTCGTGTATGGAGCTATTCAGATGTGTCTGCAGACATATCTGGCGCACGCATCTGGCGGACACATATATCTGTACGTGCATGTATGCATAGCTAAGTATTATTTATATGATCTTTCCAAAAGTGGTAAAACACTTGTCGATATTTTAATGTCGCGGTTAAAAATCTCAACGCGCAGAGGCCCTTTCGACAATTCATTGTTGAAATATACGGGGTACACTAAAATAGAAGTTTTATCTTAAGAATCTTAATCTTATCTTAAGAACTAATTTATTTATTTTATAAGTCAACTTAAGTTTATCGAACGGTGACCTAAGTGCTCAATCTCATTCTTTTGGGTTCATAATAATACCTATAAGTGGGTAAGTATTCACTACTACTAAAAAAAACCGTATATGTACTTTATTTTAGAAGGAGAGCTAGCCACGTCAGATAGGTATGACGGTATGACACATAATGAGAGCGATGAAACCCCTCTCGTTAGTATGCTATACTCTGCTTGTTTATGGATCTTGACATCTGGCAGCTGTAAAGTGGTGGAGGTCAAAGAATACACACCACTTCAGGAAAAAAAATATAGAGTTCTGGTTTTGAAGCAATATTATGAGAAATTACATAAAAAAATAGATTATATCATTGCAAAAGTTTCTGTTGGGGGAAAGTAGTGCGAAACGACGTAAAATATAATTCATAGTTTGTTGCCCAATGTTTTTGTTTTCGCAATAATATGCAATGTTTCTTGTTCTAATGTGAAAATATTTGTCCAGTTCTCTATAACTGAGACAACTTTTTTAACTGAGGCAGTTTTTACCTATTTTGGTAGTACCTGTTATCCAATTCAAAGATTTTTCTAGCCTGTAACTCTGAACTCCATCCATTAAAAGCTGCCAGGTGCTATTTGTTATTGCGGAGTCTATGTTTTCCGTACATCCCTTAGTGTAATCGTTTCAAAGGTAACGTACCGCGTTACGTTTGCTTTAAGTAGGTCCTTATTTGTATGGGATTTTTAACACAGCAGATGAAGCGGAATGTATCGAAAACTAAACCACCGAGTAGAGATACTTCTATAGATACTCGGTGATTTAGTTTTCGATACATTCCGCTTCATCTGCTGTGTTAAAAATCCCATACAAATTAAGACCTAATGCAAACGCAATCATTACGTTGGCGCCTCTTCATGATGGGCCATCACAGGGACGCAGCTATGCGTTAGAGGGAGCTAACGATATTGCCATCTCGTTCCGTCGTATAGCTGCGTCCCTATGATGGCGCATCATGTAGAGCCAGCCTTAGTGAAACGAATACACAAGGGTTCAGAATTAGTACCTACGGACACATCGACATGCTAAACTAAACTGTGACACGTAGATATCCATGAGAGATCACTACCTATCTATTTCAAGCTATATTTATTTGTAGATAAGTACCTATACGTTAAATGTTTTTCTAAATACTCTGTCTAAAATTAAATCTTTGCTTGGAAAAATAGAACGGTATCGCAGATCATGAGTATCGTAGGGAAAGTGAAAGTATCTGGGACAACGGTCATGCTACAGTGGCGATCAGTAGACTTCTAATCGAAAATTATTGGTCTGCTCTGCTGTCACGGGTCGCACTTGACTTTATTGTCTCAAGTGAGAGCTGAATAGCCAATTGACGACTTAAATAAGTACGAAGTAAACAAAGAATTCCATGTAGGGCCATTACATGTTATAGGGATAGCACAAAATTATAACTTTATAAGGTACCTAACTATTACTTAAAAGATATTTGGTTCCTATCACGATAAAATTAAGACTTGCACTATAGCTGTCAAACAGAGTTACATTTCTGATTCATAATTTAAAAAAATATATATTTCAGGCTACAACTGGCCCATACTCGTACAGTCGCCATCAAATCTCGGAGCGGCCGAGATACGTTTTGAAAGTTCTGTACCGTACCTAGCAAATGTTCTGCCATAGTTGAGAAACAATTATTTACTGTTTTTAGCCACGACTCTTTTACTTTTACCTCTTTAACAACTTTATAAGTCTGAGTTATAAGTAGGTTAGTAACCTACTTCCTATTATCAACCTACGGAATAATGCGTGTACTATTTCAGCACTCGTGATTGAAGTCACCCCAGCGAAAACACAATAGGTGTTGTAACTTGTTGATACCATAATAATGGTGGTGCGGTACTACCATAGAGTAACTTATAATATGTATACCTAATTTATTTTCTATTTCCAATCCATTAAAAGTGTATTTACCATGTAATCGCATTGGTAGTTGCAGTACCCCCTGTCAAACTGTGACACGTAGTAGATATCCATCACTAAGTATATAAATAACTGAAGTAATTCAAACTATGGCAAACATATCGTTATCCCGCATCATCGCATGGATATATATGTCACAGTTTGGCATGTCAAGTAAAGGTCCAAATTAGGGCCATGGATAGAGTGCCCCATGATGAATAATATTTTTTTAGTATTGCAGGTCCGTAAAATCTTTTGATCTTCATGCCAATACCAGGGGGCCCGTGTAAATATGTTATTACATTAGTACATTACTCTCTCGTTAAGGCTGCTAGGGGTTGTGTGTTGTGTGGTATCATTTCCATATAAAACATCAGATATGCAGAATAGATTTTTGATATACGAGTATTAAAGTAAAAATCCATATTTGACTTGAATTGCTAAACTCTGTTCAAGAAATTTTGTAGGGAGTATTTAATTTAGTTTATCTACACCCATATCATAAACCCTCATAAATAAACCCTCCATGATGCGTTCAAAAACCGCACGTTATAACCACCATAAAAATAGATTGTTTCGTGTCTTATCTGTAACGATGTTATTATTATCAAATAATAAGCAAAAATTCGATTTCATTATGAAAATCAGGGGGGGGGGGGCCGCCCACCCGACCGCCGGCACAATCGAGTTGGCCATGGCGATGGCAGTGCAATCCGTGCAATGGCAGTCATTCAATCATCATTTCGGGTTTATAATATGTGTGTAGATAAAGCAGTGTATGCAACTGTACGTAATTAGGCCTTAAAACACTCGTGTGATCTTATTACACACTCGTGTTTTAAGGACCGCTATTACGTAACAGTTATGTACATAAACTACTATTATTTCTACTTCAAACTGGTACCTATATAAACTACGCCAAACGAGACAATGCAGTGGGTTGGGTTGGCACATGTACAGCTTCGGTGGAGTGAGGCTAGAATCCAATTAGAGTAACGAGATTATGAGCAGTCATTAGGGAGGATGTCTCGGGCACATAGTCTGGGCCCGCCTGACTTGCCACACTCGTTGGTTTGTTACTGAAGCAAATATCATAACAAGAGAATGCCGCCGAAGGAGGATGCTGAAACCACCGCTCTCAAGAAAGAGCTAAACGATCTGATTGCTTCTCTAAAGGTGACTTATAAATTATATTAAAGAAAGTTGTCCAATATATACTACTATTTTTTATGACACTTTTTTGTTCCGTGTCCTATACTGTTTTTTTATTGTATTCTGCAATAAGTAATTATACATGCTGTAACAAAAATACTGGTGACCCGTTTAAGGGCATAATAAAAAAAGTAAGAGAAAAATTGACGCGAGATTTTCCTTTGTATGCGTCTCCATACAAAACCAAAACTTTTTTTCGTGTTTTTTTTTTTCTTAGTTTTTCATAATCATAATACGATAAGTAGGTACGAATTATGTCCTTAATAGCATCACCAGCATTTTTGTTACACCTTGTACCTATATATTTAGATGCATACTAAACACCGACTTTGATGCATTTTTGTAGGAAGCACAACAAAAGGTAGCAGACACAAAACTCACTGAGAAATGCGGGGACTTGGCCGACGTCCCCAAGATACGTCTCGCGACTAAGAAAACCTTAAAGGGGCACATCAATAAAGTCAACTCGGTGCACTACAGCGGCGATTCCAGGTGACTACAGTTCTGCTGTCCATATTCAAAAGACCGTATGTCTAACTCCTACGCAACTGACATACGCCCTTTGGAATTAGGACGGTTACGCTAAGCGATAGTACCTATCATTATTATTTACCTACATATCTTGAGTTATGGATGTTTTCTATGTATAAATAAATAAATATTTATAAATATTTGGGGACAATCTTACACAAATCAACCTAACCCCAAACTAAGCAAAGCTTGTATGGGTGCTAGGCGACGATATATATACTTAGATATATAAATACATACTTATATACATAGAAAACATCCATAACTCAGGAACAAATATTTGAGATTAGCACACAAATAAATGCCGTTACCAGGATTCGAACCCGGGACCTCCGGCTTCGTAGGCAGGGTCACTACCAACTAGGCTATGGAGGCCGTATGTAAATATCAATTTACTCGTAAGTATGTATAATAGCTATATCAGTCGTCATCTACAAGGATCCAATGTACAAGGTTTGCTTAGTGTGGGGGTAGCTCGATTAAGTGTAGGTATGACTGTCCCCAAATATAATTATGTACTTATTAGGAGTATACACGATGGATGTCACAAATGAGTAACTGAGGCCAGCTACCAGACAGTCTGGTCCAGACTTCATGATGCTAAGCGAAAATGGTATTAAGAGACCTTCCCTAAGTTATAACTTTGTTGTAATTAGCATTACATTTTCGCGTAGCATCGTGGGATCCGGTAGATGCCTTTACTGACTCATTTGGAAAATCCACACTGTACCTATAATACAGAGACTATAGAGATATAGACCGCCACAGCCTAAGAATTTTTTGAAGCTCAAGTCAATTGCGCCATCTATGTGAAGTGACGTGTAAATACCCCTAAAGATTATGACTGTTGTTAAGAGCGTGTAACTACATTTCAAAGACCTCATCCAGATATATAGACAAAGTTACCTAGGTACGGATTTATTCATAGATTTTACAAGTGGTTAATAGTTTCTTCAAAAAAGAAGTGTATAGGTTCTTAAAGGGTAGGCAACGCGCATGTGAATCCTCTGGGGGTTGCAGGCGTCCATAGGCTACGGTAACTGCTTACCATCAGGCGGGCCGTATGCTTGTTTGCCGTCGTCGTGGTATAAAAACAAAAAAGGTACAGTCCACCGGCAATAGTATCTTCCTACACGAAGGCCGCAAAAATATGTATGTGATACTGATAACGCTCTTATTTGTAGGGCTATAACAGCGTGTCATATATATTGGCGGCCTTCGTGTAGGAAGATGCTATTGCCGGTGACTGTAAAACAGACCCAAGTAGATACTTCTGCTGCTGACTGTATGAGTAGATAACAATTTTCCTGTGAAAGACGTTTACGTTACGCTTGTCGGCTTGTCATTTGCATTGATCCAGTCCCTAGTATCGTCTTAACGCTGCGGTCTCAACGACAGCGGTCAGTAAACGCACATTAATTTTACTTATTTAAACTTTATTGCTCATAAAAAATCTAAATTTTAATGTAATTGTTACTGGTAAGTACTTAAGTAGACGCTGGTCGGGAAATTAGTACTGATAATGTCCAATAATGCAACGTGGGTTCCTTCTAGAAAGTGCCATGAGTCGTGTAACATTAGATACTTACAAGAGCAAAACTTATTAAGTAGAGTCACGCCACGCTAACAATGCAATGATTGTTCGTGCTCCCCAGACACTGCGTGACGGGTTCGCTGGACGGGAAGCTGATAATCTGGGACACCTGGAGCGGCAACAAAGTGCAGGTCATCTCGCTGCGTTCCGCTTGGGTTATGAGCGTTGCCTTCGCGCCCTCGGGAAATTTCGTCGGTATGCTATTCACTTATTAGGTTGAAAAAGAACGATTGCTAAAGCCTTGGTCAACTCCTTAATGTGTACACACATTGTATCGGGAGGCAGCAACATTTCACATCGATGTCTAAAATGACACTGTAACTATATTTAGCTACTCTACTCAGCGATTCAACCGGACCGGAGATCAGGACATCATCATCAGGATCATTTTTAAGCGCAGAGAGTAAAAAAATAGCTTATTTCGGTTAGGTAAATATTTTGATACCTACCACTTCATAGATTTTCCGACTGGTTTATAAGGTCCTCCAAAACTGATTATTTTGGTAAATTCGTGCTCGCCGCTCGCCCGTATTTGGATTTTTCCTCCATCGTTGCTATCAAATCTTAGCTCGCCATAACTCTTCTAAGGTTTTTTGAATACAGCCTCTTTTGGACGTCGGTTAAAATTGTGTTTTACAGCATGTGGCGGTATGGACAACATGTGCACGGTGTACGACGTGAACAACCGCGACGCCACCGGCGCTGCCAAGATGGTGCGCGAGCTGGCCGGCTACGAGGGCTTCCTCAGCAGCTGCCGGTTCCTGGACGACAAGCACATCATCACCGGCTCCGGAGACATGAAGATGTTAGTATGTTTCCAGACTTTCCAGTATATGATGGTACCGACAACATTTACTTACTTATTAGGTGTCTTTCACACTGCCGCGGTTTCCACATACGCGCCGATGCACAAGCGTGATAGTGATAGCTCTCTACATGTGTATAGCGCTGTCACGCTCGCACACACTTGCAGTGTGATACTGATTGCCTTAACATAACGTTAGAAAGTCAAGTGCCTAATTTAATATTATAGGCAAGCAGTTAGTTACACGAGCAACGATTCAACGAGACATATTTTAGGAGCTTGTCAGCTTGTTCTACTTAATGTGTTGCAGATGTATTTGGGATCTGGAAACGGGCAAAAGGGATAAAGAGTTCGATGCGCATGCAGGGGACGTGGTCAGCATTTCTTTATCACCAGGTGCGTGTGCTTTATTTAATACCTATTCGTTAGCTTTATTAGCCCGGTACCACGTAATTAGTTGTCGGTCTAATTGGGCCTTTATGGCACTGACGATTTAAATTTCCTGCTGCTTTGCTGTAGCTAGTAATTAACTAAGTAGGTACTCTTAATATTCACCAAAATGCATTCGCAAGACATAAGTAAATAGAAATTTCTTATTTTCTCTTTGCGTGACGCTTATATATGAATAAAAACACAAATATCACGTATTTATGATATTTGTGTTTTTAATTTGATAAAGGTGCCATTTGGAGGCCACTGCTTATGTTTTTATTGCTGGAATACAATATAATTATTGAATCTGGTCGACGTAATCGCATGCCTAAAAATGGCTTTAACAAAATATACACTATAGTCTGGCAAACCAAAAAGCGCAGTAACAGTCAGAGTAACATCCTATACCCATCCCTTTTTTTAGTAGTGAAAGTACTAGCATTAGACAAAGACAGTATGATTCTCCCTGTCTATGCTTGAAGTGGAACAACTCTGGCCAAACTATATATACCGCCCTAATGAGAACTTTCCAGGCGGCTAAAAAAAAACTAGGTACTTGGTTGATTAGTAGGTACTCCAAGTACTCCTAAACACTTATTTATTAGCAAATGTAGAATAAGTAACCAATGCCTACTCAGTAATCATAAAGGTAGTGACGTTAATGGTAATACATATAACCACTATAATAGTATGTTTAAGTAGTAAGATTTAGGGTCGATTGCACCAAACCGTCTGTTAACTTCAACGTCATCGTTAAAAAAATCTTGTATGAAAAGCTTGACAATTTTCTATAAGATGACAGCTCCGTCGCCATATTTAACGTTGATCAGTTTCTTAGTTATGCGTGGTGCAACACACGTTGATAGTTATGCGTGGTCCAACCGACCCTTATGCTAATTTGTCCGAATGTTCCAAGTCTTCCTAAGATTCGGACATCTTACATTTACGCCAACACTATTGTTATACACATATTCCAGACATGAACTCCTACGTCACCGGTTCTGTGGACAAGACGTGCAAACTCTGGGACATCAGGGAGGATAAAGCCAAGCAAATATTCTTCGGTCACGATGCTGATGTTAACAGCGTTTGTGTGAGTTCCGACACTTTAAAACCAGCCTTGTCTGAGCCTTTTTTTATGAGAAATTTCGTCATTTTATCAAATCTAGGATCTAAGATAAAATACTTTCACCTTCGAACTAATTTTGTTTATTTGGTATGTTAGTAAAACCTTACGAATACTTAGTAATATTTCGAGGAGGTGAATCAAAGAGCAGAAATAACACATACCGAATCTTGCGCAGACATAAGGATCAGGCACTGCAAGTTTTCTGCAAAATCTTTAGGCTCAAAACACACCTAGCGGAATTTTTGCAGTAATGTATGGAGCTTTGTCGATGGTAGCTTAAATTTGTCTATGGCCTCCATACATTACTGCCTCCATTCCGCTAGGTGTGTTTTGAGCCTTAAGTATACTTAGGGTCATTTCGGTATAGATTATAAAATATTGCTTTTACCTTTTACTCATAAAAATACCCGCGTTTTGCAGTTCCACAGCAGCGGACAAGCGTTCGCGACCGCTTCAGAGGACAAAACAGCGCGGCTCTTCGATATCCGCAGCGACCAGCAGATAGGCCACTACACGCCCCCGGGCGCGAGCGGCTTCACCAGCTGCGGTCAGGAAAACTTTGAGTTATCCTTGTTATATGTCAAATGTGTGTGACTAGTTACCAGAACAAAACAGCGTGGCTCTTTGATATCCGCAGTCACCAGCCAGCTACTAACTACAGGTAGTACGCCTCCGGCCGCAAGCGGCTTTTAGATGGAGAGCTGGCCACGTCAGATATGACACAATAATGAGAACAACGAAACCCCTCTTGTCAGTTTGCTATACTATGTTTATTTCTAGATCTGGACATATGGTAGCTGTTAAGTGATGCAAGTCAAATAATGCAAACCACCTCAAGAACACAAATCCTAGAGTTCTTGGTTTAATGCAATATTATGAGAAATTATATAAATAATTAGATTATATCATCGCATAATGTTACTGCAGGGGGAAAGTAGTGCCAAACGATGTATAATGTACTAATTCATCGTTTCGTTTACCTTTTTTTGTTTCTGCTATAATACGAAATATTTTTTTGTTCTAATGTTAAAATATAAGCTCTGTCTTCTATAACAGGGTCAATTTCGGCAGCTTTTACCTATTTTGGTATAACTATTTTCCAAATTTGTTTTCTATTCTGTCACTCTAACAACAATCCATTAAAATCTGCCAGATGCCTGAATCTAGCAATAAGGATAGTATATATATAGCGATCTAACCAGACTGTTTTTTTGCTCTCTTTATTTTGTTATATCTGACGTAGCCAGTTCTTAGTCTACTTAGCTAGTTGCAGTCAGGCAAATCATTAGCCTTGTTTTAGTTTTTCTATTGTAAAATCAAAGGTCAATTGTATGAGACCGGTTTTGGTTTGAGAACAAAACAGCGCGGCTCTTCGATATTAGCAGCGTCTAGCAACTCTAGCAGATGTCAGTTGTCACGCTCTCCCCCGGGCTCGAGGCTCGGTCGACTTCACTAGTTCACTACATACAATCACCCTGTGAAAACTTAAAGTTCTATCTCCTCTTTACGGATTTTGTATTATACAACTAAGGGCCGAGCGTTTACGACCTCTTCCAAAAATGGAACAGCGTGGCTATTCGACATGCGCACTATCTGCAGAGATCACTAGATAGGCCTCAAAATGAACACTAAGTACAGTCGCCATCAGATATATCGGAGCGGGTAATATCTGAACATGCACTCTATCACCTTGACAATAAGCGTTGTTCAGATATTGGTGACCACGTTGGCCGCTCCGATATATTTGATGGCGACTGTTACCTACCTACGGGCGAGTCGGTTTCTCCAATTGTAGTCAGCCAACAATAATTAATTTTCCGTTAGCAACTATAAAAGGGGCCTCTGTCTATTCTAAGTCTGTTGTATTATATTACAGATACACGGCTTAAAAATATATGTACAGTCGCCATCAGATACATCGGAAAGGCCAAGGTGGTCACAAATACCTATCAGAACAACACCTCTATTGTCAAGGCGATAAAGTGCATGTTCAGATATTTTTGAGTACCTTGGCCGCTCCGATATATTTGATGGCGACTGTAGGTACCTGGGTCGGTAGCCCGGTGTCAAAGAAGTCGTCTACAATTTTGGGCCGCGTGACCAAAATACAAATTTGGGCATGCGGATAAAGTTACCCACTTTATTATTCGTTACATTGTATGTACTCGTACCTACCTAAAACGTACCTAACTAATAAAACTCATTATCATTAGTAAAAAGACATCAATTACTAACCTTGAAGTATCCAACAACAAAAACGAGATAAGGAAGAGGACTTGATCTGTAATGACGTAACTCACTCACTCAACTAATTTAAAGGCTTAGTATAGGTAAATAATGTTGAGTGGCAGAAAATCAATCACAGACAGGTACATTCATAGGTAATACCGTAGTTTACCTTTTACCTGCAAGAAATATAAAAGTGGATTCCCCGGGTTTTCCTCCTTACCCATTAATAAATTACTAATTGTGATATTTAACCCAAATCAAAAGTGCCCTAATGGCGACCGGCGCTTGCGCTTCTATTGTTTGATATTATTGAATATGTATAAAGACTACAACGTAAGCGACTTCCTCCATACGGGCTTTTTTGATTTGGTTTTTCACAATTTTTGACTTATACCTATCGCTTGGAAAGAGAAACTTAGGTTACACACAACGCCTCACTAGGTATACACTTTTGAACGTTATTACAGCGGAATAAGGTTCAAAAGTGTATACCTAGTGAGGCGTTGTGTGTACATAGTTTGTTGCCGAGTAATAACAACACGCTTGACTCACCATTGACGGTGAAGGTACCTCATACAGATGCATTAAGGTCAGTGAACCATGTCGAAGATTAATGGTAATAATGGTGACTTCCTAAAGTCGATTAACTTGTCGCAAGCTTTTTTGTAATACTAATTAATATCGATACTAACCTGTAGGCAAATTTTTACAACATTTTAAAATAGATGAGAACCAATTTTAATAAACTTGATGGGCTATATGTACCTACCTATGTAGTTAATAATTCTAATAATTAGAACAAATATTTTTGATTGATCCAAAATATCAACAATATATTTTAAAATATTTGTCTACAAAAGAAATATGTTAATATGACAGGTCTTTCTCCTAGCGGGAGGTACTTGCTGGCCGGGTCCGACGACAACACCATTCATTCTTGGGACACCTTAAAAGTTGCACATACAGGTAAAGATTTCCTTGTATTTTCTTTCTTACCCGCTTATAATCCGGTTTATTAGAGAAGCCTTTTCTTAACTCGTTATACTTATAATAACATTTTCATAAAACTTCTTATAAAGCGTGGTTTACCGGGAGTTATAGGCATAGTTTATTTCCTAGAAACTAAAGTTACCGAGTTTAAGATTGTACTGTCTAATTTTATTTTTCTTCGCAAGTTCATATGAAAAATATGTGTAACGCGCAGAGTAAGAATATTGCAAACTCGAATCATAAAATCCATCGGGCTTCTATTAGACAATTGTTTTGTAACATTTCTCTTACCCTCCAGGTTGTACCATGCAACAATGCAGTCTATTTCAACACTGCACACACCTTTTCTTTTAATCAACTGCAACATCAAGCTGCATTTGATGTTGTAGGTTTCATTGTATAGTGAGCGTTAGCTCTGCAGTAGGTAGTGTTCGCGAAACTCGTGCGTTTCCCTATACAAAAAGTTAAGTTGCAATGGCGTGTATACTATGTATTTTGCAGGAACTCTGAATGGGCACGAAAATCGGGTGACTTCTATCTCAATAGCTCCCAACGGCGTCGCAATGGCTAGTTGCTCGTGGGATCAAAGCGTCAGGGTTTGGGGCTGAGGCTCGCTCTGACTATTCCTTTTACTCTAAGTACATATACATATTATCAGTTTAATAACTGAGGAAAATGGCATTTAAACTATCATCTCAGTAAAAAGTAAGGCATAGCTTAGAATATTCCGGATATATTACTCTATGTTTAAATTTCAATTGTAATTAGGTATTCATAAATAATTAATAGTATTAAAAGTTTACGAGTTATATCGTTGGTTTTTATTTTCTAATGCCCTATACATTTGTTACATGTACAATAATGATACATTTTTCATTTATTACTTACTTAGGGAAGGAGAGACAAGATGGGGTAGATATGTACGTGGTCTAGAATAGTGAACCGATTTTATTTTAGTTTTTGTCATGTTAATTTAATGTATATAATATTAAATTTAAAAGTACATAACTAACCATTTAATATCGCAAGCTTTTCACCTGTCTAATTTCCATAGGCTAAATTTTGTTCTGGAGTTTTATATTTTGATGATATTTCCGATTGCCAAATGCAGTCGCGGACCTCTTACTTGACAACCGGAACTATGATCAAAAGTAAAAAATTAGGCGACCGAAAGCCTAGGCCCTAGGCGAGGTCTCCGTGGCCATCTACAGTTCGTCTACGAAGCGTGCCTTTTGAAGACTATGCCACAACGGCAAAGTACCCCAGAAGCGTGACCTCAATGCCAGATTTTTCTTCATACTTGATTCCTTTGCAATCTCCAGATACTCCATTTTCTTTGCGCTTGATGCCTTAGACCATTTGAAGGGTATCTTCACTGGCTTGTTCGGGTTTCTAAAACAAATAAGCTTATAGCGGTTTACATTGTACAAGGTTTTCAATGGCACAAATTTTATGAACTATCACAAAACATACGTGTATCGTATTAGCGCTTACCCAGTGGTCGCAAAATTGGTCCATAAAGTCACGATAAGTTTACTCATTTCTATATCTTCATCGGAAAATTTATTGTTGAGAAAATACATAGGAAACAGATGCATTAGTTCGTCAGCATGGCATACACCTGTTGAAAAAGATAATGTGATGTATAAAATTTGCAGGTTACACTTTTGTGTTGAACTTATTTGTCCAAATATTGGTACCAATTTTTAATTCACCGTGGAATATGAAAATATTTGAGCAAATAGATACGAAAAGTGTCGGCATTACCGTAGTTTCCAATAGGATCTCCAAATATCTGAGAAAAACTGTTGTTGGCTCGATAAGCCAGCTCATACAGATAGACGGGACTGTCGGTGAGTCGTGTGAACTGCTCCACCGCCTCTACGGCGGGGTAAGCAAAATACGAGTCGCTATAAATCTGAAAAAAAAACCTTCCTACATAAATTTGGTACTTGAACGTATTATTATTAGTTTGCTTTATATTATTAATCCATATTGGTTTGATTGATTGTGAACGTATGACTTTTATTTGTAGTTTTAACGTATGGCATAAATACCTACAGTCACAAAAATTAGCAGATCATAGGAATTACTAACTGAATGTTGGTGCAGAGTTGCTGAAGGTGAACTCGCGAATAAATGGAAACGCTATCGCCTTATTTACATTGGTAACATTCCTAATAACTACATATTATATGCTCCTTAAAAGTCTTAATTGGAAAGGACAATCTCGTCGATTGTCGTCGTTCTATGTTCGCTCCATGCATTTTGCTTCCCCGCATTCTCTCTTAATAAAATAGGTGTGATTGACTAAGATGAAAGAGGCACTTACGTCAAGTAAACCTTGTTTGTATTTCTCGTCATCTTCTTCATCAAGATATTGCTCTTTGACCTTTTTATTTATTAAGTCAACTAATGGAGAGTTGTCGTAATAAAATGTGATTGGCGCTATTGACTCATAGCCAGATTTAAATTCATTGAATCTTGTCTGATTTGTAGAAATCCCTGGAATAAATTTAATAATGATTTTGAATGATTACCAAACAAAACATGAATCATTAACAAAACATTTACCTACAAATTTCTTAATTGTATAGGTAGCTGTTAATTTTTTCAGTGTTAATTTTAAATGTTGTTTTAGTCGAAGATCATGAAACTGGTGTGGCGTAATTTTTGGATGATGACTTTGTTAGCATCTTTCATTGAAATCATCTTTATGAGAACGTGTACAAATTCGTAGGTATTCAAGGTTAGTAAGGAAGGAAGTATTACGGAATGGATTAACAATATTAACATATGATAATAAAGGGCCAGATAATAAATAAGATAAGGAATGTTGGTTTCCGTGACCTTCTCCGTCTTTTTTTTGTTACGAATACTAAACTAACCTCAAACAACAACGAAGGATATTGTGAAAGAGTACACGCCCTTTTGAGAATTAATTAGAAACGAACGGCCAGACTAATATACTTATGCGTGAAACTTAACGTGCATCTCCAAATATAAATGCATACGGTTTTAGACTAAATATTAAGTATATTATGAAGTATTTATTTCCTAAAATGATTTCAAATATTTCGTAAAACAGAATATCCAATTTAAAGTCGCCATGCAGTCACTGGCGTGACTGGCGCATTCGATTGATCGCACCGCCATTTTGATAGCTGACCTCTCATTCTAACTATAGTTCTATCTATGAAGTGTAAGACTGTTAAGGGATCATATCATAACATCTACGTCACACTTTTTTTTTAGTTGCGAAACCTGTTTGACACCTTTTTCACATATGTAAATGCCAACATACTAGGAAAATACTCACAAACTGACTTTAAGCATCCTTCCGCGCTGTTCAGGCCGGTCATCCACGGGATGGAGGCCACGTCACCGCTGCTTCTTGGAGGCACCGTCAAGAAGGCGCCAGGAAGGTCAGGCTCAACGACCGCTTTAAACGGAGTCATTGGCTCATAATCCCACATCTAAAATTCGTTCAGTATTCTTATAAGCAAAGCATTATTTGTGACATTATTTTGCTAAAGGTATCATTTGGCGGCCTGCGCTTAGGTACGCTTTTATTGGTGTAATAATAAACAATCCATTTTTTTAGCAAAATAATGTCACTTTTGTTTTGACATTTTTTAAACAGGCAGATTACCTATACGCCTTGTGCCTATTAACTAGTTTGATGTATTCAAAGGGTACTTAAATACAAAATACAAGTAGTACAATTAACACTTTTGTATCTTTCGTTAAATTTTTCATAATTATTTACCAGTGGCGCTAGATGGACACGTTAAAGGGCTCTGTATCTAAGTATTACCTCCATAAATTGATTAAAAACTAAATCCCAGCATGTCGTCATTGGCATAAACACAGCTCGTTGCGTGATGTTATCATACCATCTTCATCACTGTTAACTGACCATTTGTAATCCCTATTTCAATGGCATAAACTCTATCAATGGTCATTTGACTGTGTTGCTGTTTGTACCTTTCACTGTTGCACTTTCTATTGACAAGGTGCACTGATGCGAAAAACTCAATAGGAGTAAAACATAACTGAATACTAACGTAGAATTGGAATTCTGTGTCGATAATGTCGTAACTATCCTTGGTGCGGAGACACTCGAGCAGAGCCTCGGATGGCGTCGGGGGGCAATCCAGGAACTTGGCCAAGCGGAAAGCTTGCCTCAACGACTCTCCAGGAGGCGCCTCTGCCCACGGCACCGTTGCCACACCAGACTCTGATATCGCTTTGTGAAACAGACCTGAAATATAAATCAAATATTTATGTCCAAGCCAGTTTAAGGGCATAATTGGAATCGTATTTTGATTAGAAAAATATTGACGTATGACAATGGTTTTGTGTGTAAGGGTGACCTGCTAGGAAAAATACGTATAATATATGATTTTAAGCTAACATGGTCATTAACATTACAAAAAGTATTTAAAACGGGATATTTACCATGTGAGTTTGTTAACAAACTCACATGGTAAATATCCCGTTTTAAATAGTTTTTGTAAAATACGTATAGCCAATGGAAATGTTTTATGTCTAAAACCTTTTTCTCTTAATTTTCCTTCCTCGAGTACGATGCCAATTACTCGTAAGTCATCAAACGGATCACGAGTAATATTATGTCTGTAATATTTTGTATTACTGTTGCAATATAAGAATCAATTGAGGCCTTTTTTCACCAAAGTCGAAGCACAGTGTAATCGTATTTACCTCTGCTAGATTTTGACAACATATGAAAGTGGGTGCTTGCACCACCAGCGCTCTCCCCAAATAACGTGACGGAATCTTTGTCTCCTCCAAAACTAGAGATGACTTTCTGAATAAACCTCAGGGCCTCTTGTTGGTCTTTGAGCCCGTTGTTGCCCGGGCAGTGAGCATCTTGCGTAGATAGGAAACCGAGAGGTCCTGAAATATTATGATGTTCATATTATAACCAATAGATAAATATGTAATATGGGAATCTGAAACATGTGGGACAGCATATACCAAGGTGTATAAAATGTGCGTAAAGGAAGCTGGAATTAGGATAAGTACAGTCGACCAAAAAAGTGGTCTACCAGTTTTGACAAAAGTTTCTGCGAGATCCAACGATCGCTAAGGTTGACTTTTCTAACGGAGTTTAAAAGATGCACGATGTTGTTGCTCATGACGTTCAAACGAACCTCAACCGTAGGGTGGTAGACCACATTTTTGGCCGACTGTACCTTACCTAATTCAAATGGTAAAAAGTGTAAAATCGATGTATGATTACTTATTTCCGCGCAGTCAGGTGAGATAGATATAGGTAATATATCTATGTCTCAAATATTTTACTTACATGCATAAAATCACACGTAATATTACCTAATCTGTAATTTATTCCCACTAAGAGAACGTCCCTATCCAAAAGATATTGCGGTCCGTACATATCCGTGGAGGAATCTCCACACATCCACCCTCCTCCGTGGATGAAGACCATCACTGGCAATGGCTTGTGGGTGTTGGCGAGCTCCTGTTGATCCCAGAAAACAGTAATATTCGTGTAAAGATTCCTTTATTAAATAAATAGATAAAGTAGCTTAAAGTTTTACCCGCTTATTCATAAACGTATTGCAAACCTCATTTAACTAAATCATCTTTTGTCCTTATCTGTCACATTGACAGTTGTGTTTGTTAGAAACAGACAAAATACATTTTAACTAAATGAGGTTTGAAACACGTTTATGAATAAGCGGGTTAACCTTTACAATTACAGGGCGTTAGGACACTAACAAATTAATTGATCAAGGGATAAAGAGCGCGTTTCCGAGGAGAAGTGGTGAAAAGGTAATTCTTACACTGCACCCTTATTTTGCAAGTTTTTTTATTCAGTTCTAAAGGCTCAATAAGAAAAATATAATAATAAATGCGCTTGAGAGTTGAGACGTTAACTTTCATTTGTACACAGAAGAATAAGCTAAATCTTTATTCCACATAAATTAAATTACAGACATTTTCAGAGGTCTCCGCGAAAAGTGCGGAGACTCTCCGCACTTTTCGATCGTATTTCAGGTCAGAGTAGGTATTATGACAAAAACGGGACTAACCGTGTATAATGAGTGTTAATCGTGTGAGTTTAAATCAGTACAGAGTATTATGATTTTGATAGCTAGGCAAACTTCAATTACGAGTCAAGTTAGGCATTGTTCTACAATAAATTCTGTCCTAAATTTTGGTACCTAAGCAATATGAAACAGGGCAACCGAAACTTACTTGACTGGTATATGGGGAGTAGATGTTGACGTACAGACAGTCTTCCTGGCCTACTATCACTGGTTGCCGGACATACGGATTTCTCTGCACACATGCAGGACTTGACTTTGTCGCGTCTAACGTTCCGCTCCATGGTTTCACTGGTACAGGGGCCTACAAATAATACATTTTCTGGGTAAGGAAACATAATATAATGGATAAGTATTTAAATGAATATTAGATTAATAGCAGCAAAAATACTATTTCTTTTTAAATACAGAGATCGAAATCATGCCATTCGAGGTCGTAATACCAGACCCGGGGTCGGTCCCAGTAACCACTTTTAGAAGGTCTCGCCAACGGGATCATCGGCTCTGGGGGTGACCGAGGACCCTTGTGCAAAGCAAAGTAGTAACTCCCTGATATAGCGGGGAAATCCTGCCAGCCAGCATCCTCGGGATCAAGCCGATACACCGATTTTTTGGAATTTTGTTCATTTAGTGTTAATTACTTAGCTTAAATTTAATTATATTCTAAGGTCTTAAGTTTATCTATCTTTCTTTTCTATATTTATTGTGCTACCTAATTGATTATTGTATCTCGGTTGAAATTTAATAAATGTGACGTCCCACGGGTGAAAGTACCTTATGGCGGTTGGTGCTTACATTGCGAAGCATCGCATTAGTATTGCAGCGTCGTTAGAAATAGCGTAAGCCCCAACCGCCATAAGGTACCTTTTCTCGTGGAATGTCACAAATAATGTTCTAATAACAATATTGAGTAACATATTAAACATATTGAGTAAGTATTTACACATCGACTTACTTAAAAGAACGAAACCAAGACAAATGTTAAATAACCTAAACGCTTACCATGAGTTATGACATTGATGTTTTCGAGAACGAGTATCGAGTGTTCTATATGTACATCTTGCTTGAAACATATTAGTGTAAAAGAGATGCACAGATGGAAAGTTCGTTACTCGTTAACGAAAAATGCTAATGTCAAACTCATGGTAGCCGTACTAGTTAATTTATTTACCGTCTCGTTTACATATTACCCAATAACAAACCCACACCACATCGCTCGTTGATAATAAGTAGCTAGATGGAGAGCTAGCCACGTCAGATATGGCTCAATAATGAGAGCAACGAAAGCCAGAGGGCTTGAGGTAGTTAGTTTGCTATTATACTATGCTTACATATGTCTTGATCCGGACATCTGGCAGATGTCAAGTGGTGGAGGTCAAAAATGCAAACACTTGAAGAAAACAAATCCTAGAGTTCTGGGTTTGATGCTATATTATGGGAAATAATAAATAATGTAATTAATTAGTGATTTATTTATTATTTTAGAAAACGAATATACGAATTAATAATAGTGTATAAACCTACTTAAGTATATCTAAATCTAACTTAAAAATATAATATTTCTAAACTTTAAAAAACACTATGAACTAAGCCCATTCCGAGCCGCTCCCCGCGCAAAGGTGCCCATCACGCTTGCTGCGTTGCCGCGTTGGATGGCGATGGACTTGTAATTAAACTAATTAATTAGATTATAACATAAGTAGTTAGAAGCTTCTGTTGGGAAAAAGTAGTGCCAAATATGTTATATGCAATTTACAGTTTATCGCCTACTGCTTCAGCAATAATACCCGTTTTTTTTGTCCTAATATTAAAATATAGGCTCAGTTCTCTCTAAATGACCCAATTTCGGCAGTTTTTACCCATTTTGGTATTACTTTTTTTCTAACTGAAAAACTAAATTGGTCTGTCACTCTGGCCTCCGCCCATTAAAAGCTGCCGGATGCCCGGATCTAACAATAAGGGTGGCAAAGAAATCTACCTAGACAGGTTTAATTGCTCTCATTATTGTGTCATATCTGACGTGGCTAGATCTTAGTCTGTAACTGAAGTTTAATAATTTTAACAAATTACTTAACTTGAACCCTAACTACTATCACCAGAATGTAAAGTAAAAGTAATGCCCATGTTTCCCGATTACTCGAAGATAATTTATTTGGTAAATTCCTTCCTTTTCTGATTCTTTCAGATACTTTGACGCAATACTGCTGGTGAAAACCATAAAATGATGGCATATAGGTATAGTACGTAGACATACCACCCATAGACCTGACACGGAAATAACAATACCAAGATTGAACGGGATGGTCTTATTACACTTTCCATATATATGACAGAAAAGGCCCTATTATCGTTGGTCCTTATCATAGACTCACCCTTGTGATTATTGCTTACTTCCAAAAGGCCCTAAGTACAATAGAAACGTTTATTACCCTCCACCGCTCTTTGAAGGGTAACAATGAAACCAACTAAATTATGTAGGTTAGTTACGGTATGCTATCAGCCATCTTGAAACGTGTTTTAAAATCAGTCGCGTTGCGTATGTTCTGTCCTTTAGGGTGTGTCGCGTATGCGGTCTCTAGTTAATCCTTGCTTTGATAGTATGTCGTGAACTGTTAATTATTGCATGCTTATCTTTCGCAACCGAATTGAGACCATGCGAAATACGAAAATAAAGTACTTACTATAAAAGTCAATAAGGTATTTTTTCTACTCGTCAACTTTAATCTGTGTATTAGGATTTTATAGACCAGACTTAAACCTTACACATTTAAATGTTGGATAGTCTATGGCACTTCCGGGATCATTAAATAGATTTATTAAACAACTCGCCTCTAAACTAAAATAATTTTGAAAAGAGAATGTCATTCACATCTCGGTAAAATGTGTAGAGTTTGTCCGGAAAGAAAAGTGTCATGGTTTATATGGGAGCTCATACATTGTACAACACTTTTCTTTTCGGACAGACGCAACTTTATAATTTCCGAACGTACTTAATCTGTCAAATTTTCTTCTACTTAAACTTGCTTCTACGTTGTGATTGATTGGATTATAAAAAGACCAATCACAACTACACCGACATCTTGGAAGTAAGTTTAGACACAGTTTATTCTATCCATCTCTTTCTACTACGCACACAATCATATGTATATATTATCTCTTTTCGGTGGTGTCTGTGCCACCGAATAGGCCCAGATACAATTACTTCCGGTTTGAAAAATAGTGTTTGACGTTTGATTGGGAAAAATTTAGAAAGAATGAAAGAAAATCAATTCTTACTTAATACTCGTAGAAAAAATATTGTATACAATAGTGACATAATTAAGCTTTTCAATCTCGTACCTTAATTAGGCCACTCAGCAAGCTTCGTGGCCTAAACGCGGTACTCGACTGAAAAGCTCTTGATTATGTCACTATTGTATAAAATACTATTTAACTCACGAGTCTTATTTTTAACTATAAATAGTTAAAAATAAGACTGTCGTGAGACTCTAACATATTAAAAATATTTATAACGGGTCACTCACGTAATTTTGGTCGATATTTGCTTTTGTAGCCGACGCGCTGCCGTCGTGGAAGGCCGCTTGTGAATAATTACTGCCATAATTATTCATTTAGAAATAAACTCTATTGACAACCGACAACGATGTACCTTTTCTTGAAAACGTCACATACATATGTCGTCAAAAATGTATTCTATTACCCGCATGAAAGCCCTCTACTGCTGTTTCGCCTCGCCGTTGAAAACCCACCATTAAATTATTAACACTAGATCACAAATTATGCTAGGTATATATGCAATTCGATGTGCATCGTAAATAACTGTTTGACGCTTATGGGTCGATGCACCTGAATGAATATGTCCGTATTTTTACTACCTGTTGGTAGGTATAGGTAATTAGGTATGTATCTATGAGTTTATAATATGTGTGTGGGTAAAGCAAAGCTAAATTATTTTAAAAAAATGTGATGGCATGTAAAGTGGAGGGAACATGAGGAGGAAAACGATAGGTACTTTATCAGTCTCCATATTTAATACTAGAGTTAAAAAAATATGAATGAATTTGCGGTTTTCTTACTCTGCACATAGTACTAGTAGGTACCTAGCACAGCGTATACAAGTTAGCGCGTAGAAATACCGCCAGTGATCGATCATTAAGGAAATACCAACATTACACACGAATTATTAAGAAATTTATCATTTAAGACTAGCTTTCGATCAACGTTTTGACACGCCATTGATTGGTACATGACACCAACCAAATAAGATTTGATATATTTAAAGCCTATTATTCTGTGAATTCATACAGAACCCGTCGTCCTTGGTACGCAATAGTTTTCGTGCGACAAGAATTTATACATCATAACATGATCATCTAGTCTACATAGTTTTTTTATGGGGTCTTATTTTCGCCAGACTGCCATCGTCAACTGCTACAACTTAAACAACTATTTGTATCTCATTTCTCCCATCTCAGGAATATGATAAAAATAACTGTTTGGTGCAGATAAGTATCATGTTTTTCAAGCTAAGCCAGGCAAAGTTGAGCATCGTAGGCAAAGTTGTAGGTGACCCAAAAATCTAAGCACGTTTCCTTTTTTTTGCGGAGTCCTTATACATTCCTATAAACTACCTAAGTGCGAAGGTCTCTGTAATCAGAACGTAGGTATCGCAGAGCTCAGGGATCGCAATAACCCGTATATAATTTGCATGGCACTCGAGTTTTTTTTATTGTATACCTACCTATTTCTACAATAAAATATAATACTGGTAATGGTACTCGTAGATCTGCCAGACTGGTCTATGTAGCCGGCAAGTGACTATTGAGAAGTAATTTGTGAGTCAACATACACTTCAAAATGTTTTACATATTTATTCAATAACACCGAATAATTTTATTTAACAATTGAAATTCAACATGAGTACATCAGTCCGTCTGCCTCAAGTAGGCATATAGCTAAATCATCGAATTGAACAAGGTAGGTACTTACCTACTTCATGTTTAGTATAGGTATAGCCAGACGGCTGTCAATACGTAAACTATCAATATTTACCATCATTTTCCTAGTAATAAGCATACGGTAAGCAACCTAATAAATTATCAATTTGATAAGTTAATTTAGCTACATTTAATTATAATATGTCAATTATAATAACAGGTATATCCAAAACATACTTTATAAACGTTGGCTTTATTACTCCATAAGATGATCGCTAAACAAAGGGATTTTCATACAATATAATAACACTGTTCTCCTCCTCCCCAACTGCTAAATTGTATAAAATACACGTTCTTCAATAGTTTTTCTGCGAGTGCTTAAAATAGGCAAGCCGGTAAGGATGACCTGCTGCCTCTATACAAATTATACAATTAAGTAACTTCAATCTCCCGGCCGATTGTGCGGGGATATGTTGTCGTAAATATTTACAAATACATAAAAAGCGGCAAAGAGCATATCTGGCCATACTCAGAGTAAGGTTCATATCAATATCGAAACCTAAAAGGATAGAATAGATATGTATTGATTGCAGCCTAATATGTTGGTATATTAGAGTATCTACGTGTTAATAACGTCATTTAACTATGGGAAGTAACTTTTAGCGAAAACTCAAACAACGCCATCGATCATGATCAAAATATTTCTCAATAAAAGTTTCTAGTGCTGGAGACCTATAGTATTAACCTATATTATTATAATGTCTGTTTATTCATCGTTAGGAGTGCTGTGTACACGGAAAAAAAAGACTTCTTAATATAAAGCAAATATCTTCCATGCAAAGCAATAAAGTTTTAAACATAACGAAGCGAATAAAATTCTTAAATACAGATTTTCTAGTTTTCTTTTAACAAAGATAATACTTGTTTCTTTGAAGAACAATCTACTCTTATTTTAAGTCGAAGTGTTTCTATCTAGTAAAGATATTTTACACTCTTGGTGTAAATCAGTATTGCTCATTCAAAAATCTTATTTCGTCATATTGAGAAATTTATATTAAACTGAAACTTTAAAATAGTGTCGGCAAATGAATACGGTCTGAGACCAACAACAATTGTATTCAATTTAAGAGAATCATGTATTTAAATCAATTAAATATTTGTTTTAAGTGAGAAACACGTCACATTCGTTTGAGAATACAATTCTTTTTATCCAAGAGAATGCAAATTATCACCTTAACAATACGGTTCTTTTGATTTAAGAGTTCTCGTCAACTTCGTGTGAACTATTGACGTTGTTAAATAGCTTATACTAGAAACTTAGTTTTTTAGGGCTAAACCCAAGAAACGAAGTTTAATTAAAAAGAGATAATACAATAAGAAATTATGAATATCTCATACTCATAACTTATATGTAATTGTATTACCTAGATCTGTAATCGCTACTGCGAATTTCAAATAATCCTCTGCAAGACGCCTAGGGTCATGAAGTTACGTCGAACAAACGTTACCATGTTGTAACCTACACACAGAGACATCTATTGGCGCGCAGATTTATTTACTTACTAGAGAATATTTAGAAAATATTTACTAGAGATAAGATTTCAATGATATTGTATAAAGATTAAAATAACTTGTGCTAATAATTTAAATTTCATTCGAAAGTAGTTGTTTGATCTAACAAAAAGAAAAATCTTCCTTACAAAGAAGAATTGATTTATGTGAAGAACACATTTGTGTTTAACCAGAGAAACTTATTTTGATTGAAATAAAATGCATTTTTGCTATGAAAACGATATTAAGTTGCCCCGAAACGATTTGAATTACTTCAATCAATTTCTCCATATCAACTGATTTCAAGCAAATACTCTTGAAACAATATATTATTGTATTTCTATTTTAAAAAAACGTGGTCTTTTGAGCGAAGAATCATATTTTTGATAAAGGAAATAAATACTTGTCACGAGGAAATATTTTTTTAGATAATATAATGTCTTGGATTGAGAATAACCCGGAAGCTGTTTTTTCCGTGTAGGAGCTAAGTCCGGGACAGACCAAACAGACAGCGAAACTACTAGACTAGAGAGGAAAATTAAGGTGTCTTTTAACTACGGAACCCGAAAAATCTAATACATGTAGGGCAGATGCCCCGGTTGTGGCCACTGTGCCGGTTTTGGCCATTTTCAACTTTATTAAGATATTTACGAATTTACAAGTCTATGGTTTATAGTTAAAGTAAGAGTAAAATATGGCGGAACAGATGGCATTGTCATCTTTCATATATCAGTTGTCATTCAGTTGTCAGGAGTCATGGAAAAAAGTGGCCAAAACTGGCTCCTGAGCCCCTTTTTGACATTTCATCAAATAAAATAATAAGATCTTATGTCAGAATCTTTACAGCGCAGACTCATATAAATATAGCAATATATTTTCAATGACGCAGTATATAAAGAATGTCACAATTCCTTAACAAAGCAAAATGACGTACGTCTGAACAGTCAAAATCTCCTTAAAGTGGCCAAAACCGGGGCATCTGCCCTATGTATTGATTTGGTATTTTGATTAAGTATACATCCTGTGTTATTTCGAGACCGTTTACCTTGGAGAGCGATATCAAGTTTTAATACTTTTAATTTTAATGGACGTTAAATAATATATTCGTAATGCTAATGAGTAAGATAAACATTGACTGATATCAAAGTGCCAATTTGCGTAGGTAAACTATTTTTTTACGAATAAAAATGTACTTCTTCTTCTTCCTCCTAGCGTTTATCCCGGCTTGGGGTCCGCTTGACAACCCGATCCCTCGAATTGGCGTATACACTAGTTTTTACGAAAGCGACTGCCATTTGACCTTCCAACCCAGAGGGGAAACTAGGCCTTTTTGGGATTAGGTCCGGTTTCCTTGCGATGTTTTCCTTCACCGAAAAGCGACTGGTAAATATCAAATGATATTCCGTACATAAGTTCCGAAAAACTCAGTGGTACGAGCCGGGGTTTGAACTCGAGACCTCCGGATTGAAAGTCGGACGTCTTACCGCAAGGCTACCAGTGATTTGAAGTGAGTGAGTGAACGAATAAAAATGTACTAATGTACTAATTAATTTTAATCGATAGATTTACCAATAACATTGATTTTTTATCATCAAAAGCATTAAAGATCCAAAAAAAGAACAAAACATTTTTTCTTTGCGAAATTGGCCTAAAAACATATAACATTTATCAGCGTTGCGATACAACGAGGAAATGCCGCCAGCATCCTTGGTACAATGCCGCAAGGGCCTAGTTTAGATGTGAGGTAGTTATTAATTTAGTTTAATATTTGTACTGTAGTGCCTTTGTATATTTTATTATGTAAATAAATGTATGACCTCAGGAATTCGTGGTTAAAATCTCTCGCAATGCTCACGGGCACCGCGTATATGCCTATTTTAGACAAGATCTGTTGCCTGTCTGCGGGGACGATATAGAGAAATAGTAAAAACTGTAAAAAGCTAAAGTCGTCTTTCATTCAAGTCACTCATTTAAGTCGACGTACCATCGACGTACGCATGCAAATTGCAAATCAGGTTTGAGCGCCGGGAACCGTAATTGATGTAGTTTTTTGTACAATGTGTAAAGCTAGAGGTACGTTCGACGTCAAAAATACGTTTACACTTTTGCACCTTACTCGTTTGTAATAAGGTCCAAAAGTATAACCATATTATTAACGTCGACTGTACAGCACATAATCATACATTAAAGCTGGAAAAACTATTTCCATTTAATAAAAATTAAGCCTCACGACAACGGAAGGCATACATTTTTTAATCAACTCTTAACAGATTTTTATTATGTTATACCAACGTCAGTTTCAAACACCCATCGGTTTGCATAGAAAGATAAATTAAGTCCTACTAAGAGATAGTATTAATAACGAATGATAAGAATGACTGCTTTAATTTTGTCTTTTTCCATGCATATTGTTCGTAAATCTTACATATGTATGTTTTGGTATGTTGCCGCTTACTTATTGGGTAAAAACTTAATAACATGACGTACGACTCGTACGAGTGTTTGCTTCGCCTATGGACTTTTTAGACATTTTTATTTTTTAGAGTAGAGTTTTCCCAAATACGCACATACTACCTATGTACCTACATACATTTTCATGCCCATATATACAAAACGTAACTCCAGTATATAGGCACTGGCAGGATTCACGGCATACGCCGACAAGCGGACTACGCAGTGGCGTGACCGTGTAACTTTGTGTTTACTACTTATTACGAGTACCTACTTCCAAAAATCCTTACACACTGTATACAGGAGCTAGCCACGTCAGATATGACACAATAATGAGAGCAACGAAACCCTTCTAGTCAGTATGCTATACTATGCTTATTTCTAGATCTATACATCTGGCAGTTTAGGTTTTAATGCAATATTATATGAGAAATTATTTAAATAATTAGATTATATTATTTATTGCCAAAAAAGTATGTTCATTGAAAGTAGTGCCAATCGACGTATAATATTATTTATAGTTTGTGACCTAGGTACTGTTAATGTTTTCGTAATGATACAGAATGTTTTTTGTTCTAATGTTAAGGCCGTTCCTCGATTCGGACAAGCCACGCCCATCCGTTAGAGACACGTTTATGGCTCCCGTGCACGAAAGAAAGAGATGCAGCGCTCTTAAGGATCAAACTTTTTGACTAAATTACGATAAAAAAACGAATCTATAACGTTTTGTCTAGTTTTGTTTCTGTGACTTTTGAGATAAACCAGAATACCATATTTTTAACTTAGTTATATTGCTTAATCTCTTATAATATAGCTTAGGTAAAGCTCAGAAAAATAAGGGGGAAAAGGACCCAACTTCGGTTTTTTTTTCTATCGAGGCAACTTTTAGGAATCGTGTTTCGGCTTGTGCCAAAAACTATATAGTCTAATATGTAATATATATTCGAAAATAAATTCAGTCCCTTTTCCCGTTTAGTCACTAGAGCGTTTGAAAAACCCATAATTTTTCAAAGTAGTCCCTTAATATAGACTCTGTCCTTTATAACTGATCCAAAATCGGCAGTTTTTACCTATTTTGGTAGTATTATTTTCTGGAAGTCAGAGTGACCTCCACCCATTAAAAGCTGCCAGATGCCTGGATCTAGCAATAAGGATAATATAGCAATCTAACTAGACGGGTTTTATTACTCTCATTATTGTGTTATACCTGACGCGGCCAGCTCTTATAGTAGTTATAGTCCATTGCGTTACTTATATGTATTTATTGACATATTCAATATTGAATTTGAGCAATAAAACAATAGTAAGCGCCGGCCGCGGCGGCCGCCAAAATAAATATTATACCTTTTGACTATCACAACTTACTTATGTTACTAAAACCGTTAGATATTGAACTGCGTAGCGGTTATTAAATTAACCACGGTTGATCTGATAATCCTTAAACATTTTTCCATAATAATATAGAACCAAAATGTGAGTGTCACATCTTAACCTGTTTGACTACCAACCATAATCCGTTATGTATTAAGACCTCATAATATGTATACCGCGTGTATCTTTAATATAAGAAACCACATTAGGAAACCAGACACAGGTTTTGAAGTTATAAATCGATATCGCAATAAAAATTTAACTGTTAATTAACACAGAGTAATTCATTCTTGATTTTTTTTCAAGCAACAGTGCATAGCGTATACTTACACTAATTTGACACATTATCGATTGTGACGTTTGTAAGCAAAGTAATTATGTAGGTTATGTAGCGATACATGGCGTGCTGAAATATATTATAAGGAAAAAATGTCGTTTAATTTTAATAATACATATGAAAGTAAGTTTCTCAGCGACCATTTAGCGACTATAATAATAATAACTACTCTTAGCTTATGCGGTTATATCACACATCACATTTTGTATAAAATAAGTATTTTCCCCTCTCAAACCCGTTCGACTTTGTGTCGTGTGGAGGCTGCATAAAGTGGATTTTTTGGGTTCCCTGCCAAAGTGGTGAAAAGAAAAGGAACCCTTATGGTGTGACCCTGCATTTCTATCTGTCACATTGTCAATTGGCTACTGAGTCGATTGAGCTGATATTTGGTATACCTACATACATATGTAGATTGGCAACCCAAATTGACAACACAGTAACGAATTTAATGAATTTTACACATAAGTTACACTTTAAGAAAGAATAGAATAGAAAATAGTTTATTCGTAGACACAGATACAAACATAATACATAGAAGAGAGTAAATTAGAAAATATAAACAAATGTTGTGCAAACAATACCGTATGCTATATCAAATGAAAGGACCAATATACTCCCTTCCTCTGCTTTAAAACAAATGATGGGCTTATCGCGAAAGTTTAAATCAACATAGAATACCAACATTATATTCGCAATGCAGGGTACAGTCGCCTTCAGACTCTATTGTTAACGCAATAAAGTAGTGCATGTTCAGATATTTTTGAGCACCTTCGCCGCTCTGATATATCTGATGGCGACCGTACAGTCAGCAGCAGAAGTAGCTGAGCGGGTAGGGTGTTCGAAATGACCTATACACGGTCTTATTCTCTTAACAATAAAGTCATTCAGGAATCAAATTGTATTTTTTTTAATACCATGTTATTAATAATGGTCCACCCGCATAAAGGCTTAAAATACAAAAGATATTATATGTACTCTAAAAGTAATTCAATAACGACAATTTTTTTATGATTTGTTGTTATAGAGGCAACAGAAATACATCATCTGTAAAAATTTCAACTGTCTAACTATCGCGGTTCATCAGATACAGCCTGGTGACAGACGGACGTACAGCGGAGTCTTAGTAATAGGGTCTCGTTTTTACACTTCGGGTACGGAACCCAAAAAACTAAATATATAATATTGGATAAAACCAAATATAAGCTCACCTGAAATCTTAATCCTCCGACGGGAGGGTCTGCGTATGGAATAGACGTAAATGCTGAAACAGTTCTTTGGCCCCGCGTTTTCAGGTATTGACCCCTCACTGGCCCGAGAGGAGTGTCCACCACTGGCAAATCATCGTTAATCGCACCAACACCCACCAAACAACACACAACTGCTAAATAAGTAAATATCACAGCCAAATTGTTGAATAATGCTAACTGGTTTGGCATGCTGACGAGATTGGAGATGACCGTTCTACCTCGAAAGCAAAAAACAGAGTGAGAACAAACGCAAAATTCCGTTGCTTATACGACGCCGACGGCGGGTCGGCTCTAGAAAAATGAACTCAGATCATAGCGAGCAAACCGACACCTCAGTCGTAGTAATAAATAGTAATGTATACATATGCGGTTCAAAATATACGCACTATAAATGCTGAGTTCGGAGTAAACTCATATCGGGAAATCATCATTAGAATTCACCAATATAGACATCTTTAGATATTCAAAACATGCATTTAAAAAGGAAATTATTAATAGTATTTCGAAGCAGCATATAACACTTAAAATATTTTAGAAAAATGTAAATAACTATTTTCTTAACTATGTATTTCTTCTTCTAACAAATTATTTACCTACATCATCATTACATAGTTCTAAATACCTAATTGCACTCATTGTAATTTATTTGCAACAAACTTGTTAAATGTATAATTGTCCGTTTGATTGTCATTATACAATACTAAATAGGTACGTAGAGAAACCTCTAATTGGCCACACTACAATGTAGTTATGCTGAGTTGGGTCCATTTTGTGATGCACGTTCATATTTTTTGTTTTTTAGTGTTATCTCAATGTATTTGTAGTGTAGTGAGCGTCACAAATAAATGATTTTACTTTACTTTACTTACTTTACTTAATTTACCTAAGTTATAACTCTGTATCGCTGTTGGTTTTGTGAATAAAATAAAATTTAAAAAAATGTCGGATTAGTTACATGTAGGAAACTACAACAGGAAAACAAGAATGTTACAGCCTAAGTAGTTTAAATATATATTTATGCCACACCTGGTCATAAAGTGGCTTTTTCCACACGCTGCGCGTACGGAAAAGACGCTTTCTGGCCAAGTGTAGACATAAAACGATGTACACAACACGGGAGGTAATAAAGAAAGCCCTCGATCGCATATTTACGTCCCTCGCTTGCGCTTTGTTTTACCACCCTAGTTGTGTAATATAATATTATATTAAATAAATATAATAATAATAATCAACCACGAATAACTACCGGAGATATATCCTGAAGGACGGTACGGTCGACATATGTCGGGCATGCCGCCGTCCCGGAGAATCAATAAGACATATCATCTCCGGTTGTTCTCATCTTGCTAACGGCGAGTACTTGCACAGACATAACCTCGTAGCCAGGATTATACACCAACAGCTTGCTCTTCAATACGGTCTTGTGAACCGCGAAGTGCCATACTACATGTACTTACCTGCGCCAGTTCTCGAGAATGGTCGTGTCACGCTCTATTGGGACCGATCAATCATCAGATCATCACGGACAGGACTATTGTAGCCAATAGGCCTGACATCGCGCTGATTGATCGGTCGCAGCGCCGGGCCGTGCTCGTCGACGTCGCTATCCCCCATGACGAGAATCTCGTGAAGGCCGAGAAGGACAAGTCCAGCAAGTACCTAGACTTGGCTCACGAGATAACCGCAATGTGGGACGTTGACTCGACGATCATTGTCCCTATAATCGTTTCAGCGAATGGTCTCATAGCGAAGAGTCTCGATCAACACCTCGAGAGACTCTCACTAGGTGGCTGGATCAAGGGTCAGATGCAGAAGGCGGTGGTCATGGATACGGCGCGGATAGTCCGCCGGTTCCTCTCACTGCGGCCCTAACCACCGGCAGCCTGGGCCCTGCCCTGTTGCCGGCGGCAACCTAGGTTAGGTTTTTTATAATGTGTTTATACTTTATATTGTATTTTGTATGTTGTATTTTATATTACTTATATATTCATATTATAAAAACCCTAGCCTAAGATTTAAAATGAATAAAGAGAATAATAATCAACCATAAAAATTCAATTGTATTAACAACCACCACTATGATATTGATGAAACATAATCGGATTCCAACCATAGTTCCAAACCAAACTATCCCTAATAGGCCCATCTAACGATATATATTGTAACTCAATTAGTAAATTGTTTTTTTGGTTTTAAATAAACGATGTATTATTGGAATTTACTTGATGAGATGCATTGTTACATTGTTATTTTTATTGAAGTATAATGAGAATACAATACTAATTTAAGCAATATAGTTCCTATAAATTTTACTGAATGAACAAACGAACTTTATATTTAGGATAATAGTACATTACTACAGAGGCCGGGAAGTAGGGGGTTGCCGGCTGAGTTATATACTATAGACGGCCGAGCGTAGCGACTAGCGAGGCCGGATAGTTACGAGGCTGGCAACCCCTTTTCACGCCGAGGTATGTATAGTGCTTTTCTTAAACATGCAATGAAATAAATATGAAAATTATCCAATTTTTTCCGATATACGTAAGGCAAAAGTCTACTCGTAAACTTGTATTAATAATGTATATGGTGACTGAATAATTTCAGAATGTTATTTTCAAAAAAAAAATTAAAACAACAAAAACAACAACAACAACAAAAACTAAAACGCATGATGCAACGTAACATTGCCCATATCAAGACTTCTTCATTCATTATCCTTTTGAAATCGAATTACGATATAAACAATCTAGAGTAATGGCAACTGTCACAATACTCTAAAATGAAAATGCTGAAGCAAAAAGCTATAGGGAAACAATTGCATAAGAAAAGCCTTTTAACTGTACATAGTTCCCGTACATTGTTAAGGACCATTCATCTTTTGTTTCTTTTCCTCGTTGTATGGAATCTAAAAGAGCACCCTCTACAATAAGGTTTCACTGGCTTTCCCCATTGCCTTATTATATACAGGTATAAGTATAAGTATGGGTTTTACTCACCATGCTTTCCCATTTTGTGAGATTCACATCAACACTTGCCCGCACCAGAATACTATAAAATTACGTAAATTAATGAATTTGTTCAAAATGTTGGGCAAAGTTTCGCCTGGGGGCAAAGTTGGAGGATATTACGGTACTCGTACTCGTATTGAGTAATACGACACACTTTGTAAACATTAAAAATCAGAAAAAAATACTAAATGTAATTATTTTCAAAATTGCATTCTTGGGGTTAGATATGAGGATATTAGGTATCATTTGATTTACAAAAAAATATTCCTTGGTGTCGTATCTGGAGGAGCCCAAACTTGGTATGTTTTGAAAATGTTTTTTATGTTTATTTCAAACATGTGACTGAAATGTAATGATGTGACATATTTTTGGAATTAGCTCAGAAAGCCCTTTCATTTGATACCACACACGATAGGTTTCAGAACAAAAAAAAAACTGACGTCATAACTGCACTCTGTTTTTTTTTTTACTGCTACGGGCCGAATCGATTCATTTGGCCTAAAGATCAATCGGTCCGATTTTTATGCTTTTAACACCATTTGCAGCATTATACTGAATTTCGGCGTGTACCGCTAGGACTACTAGGCGAAAATCGAATATCGAGATAAATTTAAAGGTATGTAGGTATTATAATAGGTATTTTTAACTGACTTCAAGATTTCAATAGAGGAGTTTCTCAATTCGTTTTAATGTACATATTTTATTTTTAACCGACTTCAAAAAAAGGATGAGGTCCTCAATTCGATTTTTTTTTAATTTATGTTCGTTATTTCTTAACTCCGTCATCTCTGAACCGATTTTGATATTTTTTTATTGTAAATATTTTACCAATTTATAAAAAAATTGGTCTCCTTTTTATCAAGATGCTAATCTGTAAACAAAAACATGATACTGATTGAAACGAAAGTGTATGTGTGACTAGTTTTGTGATATTTCGCTTCTATTGAAATGTGACGCGTCGGGCTAAGGCAAGTTGAAAAGGCACAGTTGCACAGTTACATTGTTCGCAACTAAAATACACACCTTACAATCCATAGGTTTTTTTTTACTTTTGAGTTCTCGAATTCAAAGAAATTAAGGTCCTAAATAATTCACTAAGTATTTTCACATAAAGTTACAAGTTTTAATAACATAGTTGTAAATTATTATAGCTGGCATTTCTAATATATATGCTTTAGTAAATTAAAATTGTTATTTATTTACATATTTACTTTATGCGAAAATAATGGTGACGAAGTTTTAGGTGTGATTGATTCAGGCCATTTTTTTAAATTCAAGCGCTCAAAGATAAGGGGATGACAACAGCTAAATTCAATCCCTAATCGATTTCAGTTTTTAGCGCGAGTGAAAGAGAAACACTGCGCTACGTACACACAACGCCTCACTAGGTATACACTTTTGAACCTTATTTGGCTGTAATAACGTTCAAAAGTGTATACCTAGTAAGGCGTTGTGTGTACAATTAGTATGGGAACTCATCGCAAATATTGCAAAATAATGAATAATACTACTTACTTTTACAAGCCAAAGAAAATTAAGTAGGTACCTAAGCATATTTGATATGTAAATTACTTGAAACCCATATGGCGTTTTAATTGATTTAATGACGTCAATGTTCGAAGAAGATTAATCAAGGATTGCACCATGCTAAACATAAATAGTAAATAATTTTAAACATAAACAGAACCGACTTCGCTTTTCCTAGAGAAAGTGCCCGAGTTGCTGTAAAAAAAATCTGTCGAATTAAGAACCTCCTCCTTGTTTTGAAGTCGTTTAAAAAAATACTGAAATCACTATAGGTGTGCCTATAATAGTTGAATCGCCCTCGATTTCTCCAGGATCCCATCATCAGATCTGGACCTGGTGACAATGGGACCAACTGTGAAATATACTCTTTCAAACAAAAAAGATAATTCAAAAACGCCTAAACCGATAATGTTCAAAACAATTTTCGTTTACAAATTATTTAAAGGTGTATCTTCTTGATTTTTTTCATAATTTTGGATTATTTCTGAAATGTTCAAAGAAATTTCAATGTTATTTTTAGAGACCTATCAAACGATGTGCATCATGTTGAAATTTGGCAATTTTTTTTGACAATTTGTTACATGTATGGAGTGCCCGTCCTAAAAATATTTTTTAGCAATTTCTCTACAGTTAGTAGTCTACTTAGTTAAGTAGCGGCACACAAAATACACCTTATGTAAAAATTTGATAATGATACGTCTTATAGTTTTCGAGTAAAATGGCTGTGACATTCGGACGGACAGACAGACAGACAGACATGACGAATCTATAAGGGTTCCGTTTTTTGCCATTTGGCTACGGAACCCTAAAAACAAGGATCCCGACGAATTGATAACCTCCTCCTTCGAAATCTTGAAGTCGGTTAAAAAATTACACTACAAGTTTACTTACGCCTGACACTACAAGTTTCAAATACATTGGTACAAACTATCATAATAGCTATGAACAATCCTTGAGGCGTAAGTTACCAATTTAAGGTTGACCTTATGCTAGTTGGCAGCAGTGTTGGCCGAACGTTAGTGTAATTGAAAATTAAAAATTAAAGATTGAAACACGTTAGTAAAAATTGAAGACTAAATAGTTTAATGCGAATTGAATTCAATTAGAATTAAAATCAATTGTAATTAACGTGTTAATGCTTTGCGAGTAACTAATGATTGAAGAGAATTAGTTTTTAGTTTTTCTCGAAAATTGAACCCATTAATATAATTTTTAGTTTAGATTGAATAGATAATTGACATTAATGATTTACTTAACTAAACGCGGAACTGGGTAAAGACGTCGTTTTGATTTTCGTTTCGATACTTTCGATTATGACTCCTGACTGGGGCTTGTATTAAAAAAATAAAAAGCAATGGGACCGATACCTTAAGATGGAGCTCATGCTGAACCCTGGAGGACCCTACTGGATCTCGGGTTGGGCGCAACATAAACTCATGCTTTTTGGGCTCATTCGACTTGTACTGATGAGGAGTTGGGACAGGTATCACAAGATGGAGCTCATGCTGAACCCTGGGGGACCCTAAAGGATCTCGGGTTTGGCGCAACATAAAATCATGCTGTTTGGGCTCATTCAACTTGTACTGGTGAGGAGTTGGGACCGGTATCACAAGATGGAGCTCATGCTGAACCCTGGGGGACCCGACTGGATCTCGGGTTAGGCGCAACATAAACTCATGCTGTTTGGGCTCATTCGACTTGTACTGATGAGGAGTTGGGACCGGTATCACAAGATGGAGCTCATGCTGAACCCTGGGGGACCCTACTAGATCTCGAGTTTGGCGCAACATAAACTCATGCTGTTTGGGCTCATTCGACTTGTAATGATGAGGAGTTGGGACCGGTATCACAAGATGGAGCTGATGCTGAACCCTGGGGGACCCTACTGGATCTCGGGTTTGGCGCAACATAAACTCATGCTGTTTGGGCTCATTCGACTTGTATTGATGAGGAGTTGGGACCGGTACACCAAGATGGAACTCATGCTGAACCCTGGGGTACCCTACTGGATCTCGGGTTTGGCGCAACATAAACTCATGCTGTTTGGGCTCATTCGACTTGTACTGATGAGGAGTTGGGACCGGTATCACAAGATGGAGCTCATGCTGAACCCTAGGGGACTCTACTGGATCTCGGGTTTGGCGCGTCATAAACTCATGCTGTTTGGGCTCATTCGACTTGTATTGATGAGGAGTTGGGACCGGTACACCAAGATGGAACTCATGCTGAACCCTGGGGGACCCTACTGGATCTCGGGTTTGGCGCAACACAAACTCATGCTGTTTGGGCTCATTCAACTTGTACTGATGAGGAGTTGGGACCGGTATCACAAGATGGAGCTCATGCTGAACCCTGGGGGACCCTACTGGATCTCGGGTTTGGCGCAACATAAACTCATGCTGTTTGGGCTCATTCGACTTGTACTGATGAGGAGTTGGGACCGGTATAACAAGATGGAGCTCATGCTGAACCCTGGGGGACCCTACTGGATCTCGGGTTTGGCGCAACATAAACTCATGCTGTTTGGGCTCATTCGACTTGTACTGATGAGCAGTTGGGACCGGTATCACAAGATTGAGCTCATGCTGAACCCTGGGGGACCCTACTGGATCTCGGGTTTGGCGCAATATAAACTCATGCTGTTTGGGCTCATTCGACTTGTATTGATGAGGAGTTGGGACCGGTATCACAAGATGGAGCATTCTTATATCAGATGTCTTTATCAGATTATAAAAGGGCAATATTATCTGTATTTTATTGATTACTAATTAATTGTACATGGTGTGAAACAATACAAATACCTTTTAATATTTTGAAAATATAGAAAATTTAAATTGCAAAGTTTTTTTTATCATATGTTTTCGTATTACAACAAAATATAAGTCATTCAACCCCAACCTGAGATTAGTAAAGACCCCCAGTTCAGAAAGGCTCATTTTGAATAAGCTCCATCTTGTGATGCCGGTCCCAACTGCTAATCACAATATAAGTCGAATGAGCCCACACAGCATAAGTCTGCTCAATACAAGTCGACTGAGCGCAAACAGCATGAGTCTATGTTGCGCCAAACCCAAGATCAAGTAGGAACCCTTAGGGTTGGGTATGAGGTCCAACTTGTGATACCGGTCCCAACATCTCATCAGTACAAGTCGAATGAGCCCAAAGACCATGAGTTTATGTTACGCCAAACCCGAGATCCAATAGGGTCCCCCAGGGTTCAGCATGAGCTCCTTCTTGTGATACCGGTCCCAACTCCTCATCAGTACAAGTCGAATGAGCCCAAAGAGCATGAGTTTATGTTGCGCTAAACCCGAGATCCAGAAGGGTCCCCCAGGGTTCAGCATGAGCTCCGTCTTGTGATACCGGTCCCAACTCCTCATCAGTACAAGTCGAATGAGCCCAAACAGCATGAGTTTATGTTGTGCGAAACCCGAGATCCAGTAGGGTCCCCCAGGGTTCAGCATGAGCTCCATCTTGTTATACCGGTCCCAACTCGTCATCAGTACAAGTCGAATGAGCCCAAACAGCATGAGTTTATGTTGCGCCAAACCCGAGATCCAGTAGGGTCCCCCAGGGTTCAGCATGAGCTCCATCTTGTGATACCGGTCCCAACTCCTCATCAATACAAGTCGAATGAGCCCAAACAGCATGAGTTTATGTTGCGCCAAACCCGAGATCCAGTAGGGTCCCCCAGGGTTCAGCATCAGCTCCATCTTGTGATACCGGTCCCAACTCCTCATCGGTACAAGTCGAATGAGCCCAAACAGCATGAGTTTATGTTGCGCCAAACCCGAGATCCAGTAGGGTCCCCCAGGGTTCAGCATGAGCTCCATCTTGTGATACCGGTCCCAACTCCTCATCAATACAAGTCGAATGAGCCCAAACAGCATGAGTTTATGTTGCGCCAAACCCGAGATCCAGTAGGGTCCCCCAGGGTTCAGCATGAGCTCCATCTTGTGATACCGGTCCCAACTCCTCATCGGTACAAGTCGAATGAGCCCAAACAGCATGAGTTTATGTTGTGCCAAACCCGTGATCCAGTAGGGTCCCCCAGGGTTCAGCATGAGCTCCATCTTGTGATACCGGTCCCAACTCCTCATCGGTACAAGTCGAATGAGCCCAAACAGCATGAGTTTATGTTGCGCCAAACCCGAGATCCAGTAGGGTCCCCCAGGGTTCAGCATGAGCTCCATCTTGTGATACCGGTCCCAACTCCTCATCAGTACAAGTCGAATGAGCCCAAACAGCATCAGTTTATGTTGCGCCAAACCCGAGATCCAGTAGGGTCCCCCAGGGTTCAGCATGAGCTCCATCTTTGGATACCGGTCCCAACTCCTCATCAGTACAAGTCGAATAAGCCCAAACAGCATCAGTTTATGTTGCGCCAAACCCGAGATCCAGTAGGGTCCCCCCTGGGTTCAGCATGAGCTCCATCTTGTGATATACTGGTTCCAATTTCCAAACCCGAGAAGGCTGAGATGCATTTTAAACATTAATTATTAGTATACGAAAGGATTAATTTAATTACACTAAACGTTAATCCCACTAAACGTTAATCTTACTAATTTTTCAAGACATTAGTGTAACTAATTCGTTAATTCTTATTAACGGTTAGTGTAATTAACTACGTCACGAAATCAATCCGAACTAACTTTAGTAAAAATTTATGCTTAGTGTAATTGATTAGTTACGGAATTAATCTTCAATCTTATTGATCAATTTTTAATTCTAATTGAAATTAACGGCCAACACTGGTTGGCAGTTAGTTTTGGTTGGACACTTAATTATTGAGCGATTCCCCATTTGTTTGTACAAAACTGACGAATTGGAGTCATATTGTCTTCTGTTGCCGCGATATATTCATGATTGTATTACAATTGAAAAGGAATAATCGCGTGTTAAGCACTAATAACGAAATTCACTCACACTAATGCTTTACACGCGATTAATCCGTTTAAACTGTAATACAATAATTCAAAAATCCTGTTCTTAAAAAGTTGCTATATCATATACCGCATGTAACAATACGATGGACTTTTACGAAAATGGGGGATTGTTTAGCTTTAGTACTAACTTTTATACCTAATAACTATAATATTTCTAATCGTTTCCAAGTTAGAGCTTGTTGAAATTAGAGTGTAAAATACTGCCTGCTACAACCCTAAAGAGTAAATTGATTATAAAAAATTTAGTCATTTAATATTCAAAGGAGCAGTCGAAAGTGACTTTTAAAACTCTGAATAAAACTATGGTAAAAATAACAGCTGTGGAAAATTAAAATCATAATTATTTAAACTATTAATTTCTTGCGATAAAATTGGAGACAAACCTTTGTGTGCGATTATTTTCCTGTTTCGAACTAATTTTTTTCGAATTCAAGCGTTCGGATTCGGATGTCTAAAATCGGCCCCTGCGTTAGGTCAAGGATTAGAGGGGCAGTTTAAGGTAAGTGTGTGTTTTACCTACTTTTTAATTAAGACTTAGTTTTAATAGGTTTATTTTATTAGTACTTAGTTATGTTTGTATACCTTATCTTTATTGAATAAAGTTAATTATTAATTTTAGACAAGTGTTCTTTGAATATGTAAACATTACGTAGGAGCACTTGAGTTGGCAATGTAATATGTAAAGACTGTATACGTTAAAATCCGGCCACGCATGGTATGGTACATCTTTTTATTGAATGTGCATATTCAACCAACACTTCTAATTAATAATTTGGGGTTATCAAGCTACATAATAAAATTGAAAACATAATATAAACGTTACGTTGTCTATGAGTGTGATCACTATATATTCCACAGTGCCTATATTTTGTTGTCCAGTGTTCTGACAGTGTTTACCAAATTTTCCTGTTAAAAATAGTTTTTTATTATAAATAAGATAAATCAATTTATACCTTATTAAATTCTCTTTTCACCGTAGCTAACATTTTTCTAAGTGTATTTAGATTGAAATAGTTCGGAGGTGTTCTAACTTTGGTGAGTTTGACTTTTTGACAAAAAAATGGCTGCCATATAAAAATTACTTTCAGTGCTTGGAGTAGAAAGTTTTCCTGACTACCTCAAGTAGAATAGAGTTTCAAAACATTTTTTTTTTGTAAGATGACATTCTATGGACCATAAAACCGGTTGTGAAAATATAAATACAATTGTGGTATTGTAGCAGGAAGCGAGTGAAGATTATCAAAAAACGCTGGACAAAACATTAAAGATATGATGGAATACCTTCAGTAAAAACTGAGACAAGCCCATACAATTGTAATATGATTATATTTTTATGATATATATTATTACTATGATTACAGATTATTTATAAAAAAGAACTGCTTGAAAATGTGTATCCGAAAGGGAGATATACCAGATCATGCGTGGCCGGATTTTAACGTAAACAGTCTTTAATTTAAAAAACGTCTTTTTAATTACGAGGAATTATTATTACAAATCGAATGTACAACATTCATAAATAACAATCCTTTCAGCATAGTTCCCAGAACTGCACCACCGGGTATAATTTCAAAAGCTCTACATTAACTTTACTTAATAAACGTAGGCAATTATAATATTAGTACTTTAATTTTATACTTAACTGCATGTACAGTCAGCAGCAGAAGTAGCCTAGCGGGTAGGGTGTTCAAAATGACCCACACACGCTCTTATTCTCACAATAACAACATTTTGAACACCCAACCCGCTTAGCCATTTTGCTGTTGACTGTACTTTACTGTCTCTGTCAGTTTTCGCATGATACAAGAAGACATATTCTACCATGAGTTTTCATTGCCCTTAGCAGTCAATTTCAAAAGTTACGCATTTTCATAACGTCGGTTTAGCAGTTTAGCTAAAATTGACTACAGCATCAAGGTTCCTGAAGCAAGACATGCTTGCAAATTAATTCAAAAGGCCAAACAAGATACCGACCGAAAGCATCTGAGATTAGACAAAAGCCATGGTCAAGGTAAGCGTGTGAGCTGAAAGATATGTCGAGCTGTAGGTAGAGCTCCCCGCCGAGCTGAAGGCCCGAAGCATTCCCGTGGAAAATGCTTCTGCAGCAGCAGGATAGAGATCGAACACAAATTAATGATTAAGTGAATAATGTCTCATACAATCGAACCGGGGGGTGGAAGGCTCGACAGGGGGCCGATTTTTGACAGCCGGACGCTCGAATTCAAAAAATTAAAGCTCGAAAATAATCGCACACAAAAGTTTGTCGCCAATTTTTTCGCATGGAATTAATAGTTTAAATGATCATGATTTTAAACTTCTATCGCTGTTAATTTTAAAACATAATTTCATCGTTTTATTCGGAGTTTTAAATGTCACTTTCGAGTGCTCGAATCTCAAAAATCACCCCCCATCAGTACGGCAGCTTTTCTACTGAAGCGGAGATGCAAAGATGAGAAGAGACGTGCGCGGGAATCGCCAATAGCAGTATTCTATAACGGATTTAACAAAGAAACCTATGCTATTTGGTTAATATTTCCCGCACATCCGGCACATCTCTCATCTCATCTCCACCCCAAAAGAAACGCAACCTAAGTGGTAATGTCTATCAAGAGTATGAAGACCGAAGGCTCTCTCTGCTCACATTCGAAGTGCCGAAGCGTTCCAGTGGAAAGTGCTTCTGCTGCAGCAGGAGAGAAATCGAACAAAACGTCGCGTAGGTATATAGATAACTAACTAGCAGTTTTAAATATTCACAAATATTTTTATTACAGCACACCTTAATAATAACTTACCTTATATTTTGTTTCACAGTTGGTAAAAAAAAACTATTCTTAAATAAAATCAGTAAATTTAATGGCAGTATCAGTTAATTAAACTTTGACCCTGCAATCAACGATAATCGAACACCGGTACACGATACCATTGTAATCAACTTGATGTTTTATCAGAAAATTAACCAATGATTAGATGCTTCGTGGATTACCTTCGTGATTACGTTGTCCAAGATAAGATTTCAGAAAATATTTTAGAGAATAATAATAAAGATAAGTGTTGATAATGACACTGTATCCAACAGTCTTAAGAATTACTTATGTAACAAACATTATAATGAAAAATTGCTAACATTAATAGTTAGAATAGACTTCTGGGTCCAATTTTCTAGTGACTCATAAAGTACATACGGTGCTCTCGTTGATGGAAATTTTGCAATCCCCACATTTCAGAGCTAGTAGGTATTTTTGATTGCTCAGTCCCTCTTATGACGCGTCATCAGGATTGAAGAGACGGGAGGCATACTTACCAACCTAACAACGATATCGGTAAAAAATTAGACGGATATACCAGATGAATCTACTGTATCTGTAAAAGAAGTCCTAACAAAAGCTAGTGAAATCAACTGTTTAAGTACTTAACATTAAGGTTATGTCAGCCGTTCACTGGCAAATATTGGAAATAAAAATGTTTTAAATTTTATGTAAAGAAAGATAACCACATATTTTTGTTATGTTATATTTAAAACTTTACAATGTGACCAAAAGCTTCATAAGTTCAATAGTATAAATTAATCCATATTATAAAGAAAAAACAAGACCATTTAAAGTTTTAGTACCTACTTACTAAAACCATAAAAAAATGCTTAGGTATATTTATAAGTACTACATATGAATATGACATATCCCCTTGAAATTATGAAGGAAAATATTTGCAATAATTATAACGCCTATAGTTTATAGGCTCTTAGTTATTAGCACTGATTTAACCTTATGTAGCACCATTCATTCATTTTTATTAGGTAGTGCTTACAAATTGGCATGGTATTTTTTGTAGGGGGCTAAGCCAGCCTCAACCTTGCTGCCTAAATCAGGGTGGATTTGGGTAAAGATCTTTATAGCCCTGTCTTGGATAAAAGCTGCGGCATCCTTGAGGTTGCCTACAATGTTCGCGATGGTACGCTGCTTTGCCGCATCATCAAAGACCTGCTTGTAAAGCATGGTGGCTTGCGAGAAATTGTCTTCGGTTTGGCCGCTATCGTAGCGGTCGACATCCCCGCTGATGTTGTATCTAGGTTGCAGGCGCTGTGCGCGGGGGCACTCTTGTGGACCAGAGAATGAGTTAGGGAAATAATTCGGGCATCCCTCCTGGTTGTTAATAGCTTGAGGGCCATCGCGCTGATAGTTAGAAACGGTTACTCGGTATGGGCAGTTAACAGGGATCTGCAAGTAGTTGGCGCCCAGGCGATGGCGATGGGTGTCGCTGTATGAGAATAAACGACCCTGCAACATCTTATCAGGTGAAGGCTCGATTCCAGGAACCATATTGCTTGGGCTGAAGGCTATTTGCTCAACCTCAGCGAAATAGTTCTTGGGGTTTCTATCCAAAACCAGCTTACCTACTGGGATCAAGGGGTACTCGGAATGTGGCCAGATTTTGGTCAAGTCGAAGGGATTAAATTTGCAATTCTCTGCTTGGGCCATGGTCATTACTTGGATGTAGAAAGTCCATGAAGGGAAATCGCCCTTCGCAATAGCGTTATACAGATCCCTAATGGAATAGTCAGGATCGGACGATGCTAGTTCCGCAGCCTTGTCAGCGGGCAAGTTTTTGATTCCTTGATTGGTCTTGTAATGGAATTTCACCCAGTGAGCTACTCCTTGAGCATTAACAAGTTTGAACGTGTGGGAGCCGTATCCATTCATGTGTCTGTATCCATCAGGAATGCCACGGTCACCGAACAAGTAAAGAACCTGGTGCATTGTTTCCGGTCTCAGGGTCAAGAAATCCCAGAACATATCAGCATCCTTTAGGTGGGTTGCGGGGTTTCGCTTCTGGGTGTGAATGAAACTAGGGAACAGGGTTGGATCTCTGATAAAGAATACAGGAGTGTTATTTCCAACCAAATCCCAGTTTCCGTCATCGGTGTAAAACTTGACGGCAAATCCTCTAGGATCACGAACGGTGTCCGCCGACCCGCTTTCACCACCGACAGTGGAGAATCGGACCGCAATAGGTGTCCTTTTCCCAATAGTTTCAAAGACTTTTGCAGCGGAGTATTTGCTTATATCATGGGTGACCTCGAAATAACCGAACGCGCCGGCACCCTTAGCGTGAACCACACGTTCCGGAATACGCTCCCTGTCAAAAGCCGACATCTCATCCAAGAAGTTGACATCTTGTAAGAGGGCTGGTCCATTTTTACCAACGGTTTGGATGGCAGTCTTCACTCCTACTGGGCTTCCAGTTTTGGTAGTAATAAACCCCGGAGAATCCTGAAAACATTAAAATAATGATTTAATACACACAGGTACAGACCTATCGCACAAAGTAAACACTCTAAAGAGAAAACATGGTTTTAAATAATTAATCGAAACTTAAAGGGACACACAATCGCTTAGCATAATTAACGCGTAGGTACACTAAGTACCTATATATTAGTACAAGCAAGGTACAAAGTTCATGTAATAAGTAATTACACTTATGCAAGGACACTTTGTACCGCAGATGTATGAAGTCCTGTATACAGTTATAAATATTTATGACACGGCTATAAAATACACGCTTTAGGAACAAAATATTTCAACTCTTTCTAGTATTTAGTTAAGTAACAACCATTAACGATAATATTTATTACAGATAAGCTGTAGCTAAAGGTCATCACAACAATATTAAAATATGCGGCGGGTGCGAGGGGCCCAGCGTAAATAAAAATACCTACTCAGATAAATATTTCCTAAACGACGAATCAATTAGTGTACACAGTCTTCTTTATTATTATCTAATCTAACTATATGTATTGCAATAATACCGACAGGCATGTTAACTTTTATAAAATAACCTAGTCTATAGGTAAATATAGTAATGGAAAATGGTATGTTAAATCAGAAAATTGTATTAAATCTAAAAAAAATATGACGAATGTTTTGCTACATCTGGATTAATCTTATCAATGAAATAGACCAAAAAAATCCAGAAGTTACTAACGGCACTGTGTATAAAAATAATTCTTACTTTAAGAGTCTTCTTGTAGTTGACCAGCTGGTCTGCGGACGGGTCCCTCGATGCCATATTCTAGAGCTTGCAAGTCTGGTTCGGTAAAAAGCGGAGCGACACACTGGACGCGTCCTGTGAGCACAAATACCGCACTTTTGCTCGCGCGAGCCCCTTATATAGAGTTTGTGCCGATAAACAACTATCACGCCAAACGAGTGCAACCGGTGACCGATTCAACGCACACTATTATAGGTACCTATTGAAGCGTTCGATATTGTTTTACAAATAACAAACGATAACGAATACGGATCAGCTTTAAACACTTGATAAAAATGATTTTAGCTTGAACACTCGGTAACAGTTTTTGATAAACACAGTCCCGAATAAACAAGCTGTCATGATGTTGTTAATGTGACGTCACCGAGTTCGGGCCGTGAGTGTCAGAGAGTGCAGCTATAAACACATCTAGCTGAGCCGGCCCGGCTCGCCCCCCCCCTGCTGCGTGGCTGCGGGCCCGGCCCCACCTCAACCGGTCGCGCCGGCTTGATGCAGACAGTATTGCCAACATTAAAATAAACACACCCATGTCAGACTCCACCATATCAAGCGAATGTACTTATTAAATTTTGAGATCTCTTAATGTTTTAAAAAATAATTCCGTTTCTCTATGCGGTAATAAATATTTAACAGGTAAATATAGTCGGTAAATTATATATAATAATCGTTAAGCTATTTATTTATTTTACTCAGATGATTAAATATTTTACTACATGATTTTTGTCTGCGAGTTATTTATAAGTACTTATTTAACAATTACAATACAACTTTAACTAAAAATGACTGGCACTTAGTACCAAACCTATACATATTTTTAGTAACGTGTATTATTTTCCTAGAGTATAAAATATTTATTTATTTACTAGAACAGTTACGCCAATCACATTTGCATATAATGTTTAGAAATAAACATGTCAATGATGTCATAATTATAATATTAATAACACTGAGTTAAGTTATTTCAGTCACTTGTTCATACAGTCTAGGAGTAGGGTACCTACTCAGTTTTTTTTTGGTAAGGAAAAAAAATACATTTTAAGTATCAAACATAAATTCTGCACGTCTGTTTTATACAAACTTTGTCAGTCTTAAGAGTCCGGTAACGATTTGAAAACGAAAATTGCTAATAATGACATTATGCACATGAATTGTATTTGGTAAGATAGCTTGAACTTTTATTATTGCAAAAAAGTACTTTAGGTCTATATATATTAATATTTAATACCTTAAAACTCAATTCTTACAGAGCTTGCTTGTAGATGTAGATGTAGATGTAGTGTAGGGACGCCCGGCCGGAATCAGGCGGGCTGTCGATCGCTGTTCGCGTTCATTCAGCCCAGTTCCCTGGAGTTGGAGCTGCAGGTTACTGTCCCGGCTGCATTCCCTCACTATTCTCCTCGAATCTTCTTGTCTTCCTGCAGAACAGAAGGACATCTTTGAGATTGATACCCTTTTGTTCACATTCTTCTAACTCGTCTTTCCCGAATACATTATGTCGCGCTGCCGCGTACATAATACATTCTGCTAGTAAATGTTTGCTGGTTTCCTCCTGGCCACAGTGTGGGCAGGAAGGATCCCTTTCTATACCTATTACCTTTAGATGTCTGTTGAGGGTGTTGTGCCCGGTAATGATGCCGGTTAGCACTCTCAGACAGTTCTTACCTAGTCCTAGAAGGTACCTGGCTCTCCTGTGGTCTATACCTTCCATCATCATCTTTGACTGCCTGCAGCCAGCTTCTTCCTTCCACCTTCTGTTCGCTTCTATTTCTTTTAGCCTATTTATGACTCCTTTTGTCACCTCTGCTGACATTGGTAGTGCCGGTTCCGGACCTGTGTATTCCTTCTCCGCTCCCTCCCTAGCCAGTTCGTCTGCTTTCTCATTTCCTGTAACTCCCTGGTGACCCGGTACCCATGCCACCGTTACTTTCCTGTGTTTACTCATCTCATTTAGCTCCTCCTTGCACTCTCTTACTAGGGAGGAGGTGACCGACGTCTTCTTCAATGCTTTTAGTGCTACTTGACTGTCTATAGATGAGTAATATACACTACTACCACACCAGTCTGTTGCGTGCTTCCTTGGATTATCCGTGCGCACTTTGTTATTGCACATACTTCTGCCTGGAACACGCTTGCATACCTGCCGAGTGGTACCGATACCTTCTCTCCCAGCTTTGGTATGACTATTCCCGCTCCTGCTAGTTGCGTCGAGATCCTTCTCGAGCCATCCGTGAAGCAGATCGTCGTTGGATGTTCGACTTCTACCTTCCAGTTGTATTAGATTAGTTATATAGTAAAAATAACAATTCACTGAACATATATTGCCTCGTTCGTATTAACTCTTCTAAATTTGGCTTGGCACCGACTTCAAACATATCAGTTGGTAACGCATATAAATAATATAATGATTCATTTTATCCTTTCTGAAGTCGGTTATCTTTTTTTTTGTAAAAAGTTTATATTTTTCCATTTCTAGTGGTTATATTTATGTTTATAAAAATCGGACAACCAGTCTCGTAATAATCGGTAAAGATATATCAAAAAGTCCATAGTACACCCATTCAATCTAAGGAAAGTTCCACGTATCATATGTGGACTTCATCATTAGGTCCACTCCATGAAATTGGTGGTTTTCGAGAACAAATGCTTGAGTTTCTCCAGAAAACACCCAAATCAATATACATATATATATGTGCCTTTAAAAATTGATGAGTTCTTTCAATTCCTCATGGATCATCAGAACAGCACCAGATTAACGTGGGACCATATTCGAGGTAGTTCCTATCAAACAAACATAAAAATAACTGTCCAAATCGGACCACGGGTTTCGGAGTAGGTTATCGCTGGACATCCTGTATTTAAAAATCATCATCATTATCATTAAAACAATCATCATTATTTCGTCCACTCCATCAAATTGGTAGTTTTCGTGAGAAAATGCTTGAGTAGCTTAAGAAAATACCCAAATCACTATACACGTGCCTTTAAAAATTGAGGAGTTCCCTCAACTGCTCGTGGATCCCATCATCAGAACAGCACCAGATTAATGTGAGACCATCTTCGTGGTAGTTCCTTGCAAACAAAAAAATAATTATTCAAATCAGACCACGGGTCTCGGAGTAATCGCTGAACATTACATTTAAAAAATCTTCATCATTATCATCAAAACAATCATCATCATCAGGTCCACTCCTTCAAATTGGTGGTTTTCGTGAGAAAATGCTTGAGTAGCTTAAGAAAACGGCCCAATCACCATACAAGTGCCTTTAAAAATTGAGGAGTTCCCTCAGTTGCTCATGGATCCCATCGTCAGACCAGCACCAGATTAACGTGGAACTATCTTCAAGGTAGTTTCTGCCATACAAAAAAAGAATAACTTATTCAAATCGGACCACGGGTCTCCGAGTAATCGCTGAACATCCTAAATTTAAAAAAATCTTCATCATTATCATCAAATCAATCATCATCATCAGGTCCACTCCATCAAATTGGTGATTTTCGTGAGAAAATACTTGAGTTGCTTAAGAAAACACCCAGAACACCATACATGTGCCTTTAAAAATTGAGGAGTTCCCTCAATTCCTCATGGATCCCATCATCAGAAGAGCACCAGATTAATATGGGACCACCTTGGATGTAGATCCTTCCAAAAAAAAAAGAGTTACTCAAATCGGACCACGGGTGTCGGAGTAATCGGTGAACATACATAAAAAAACACCAAACCGAATGCAGAACTTCCTTCTTCTATGGAATTGAAGTCGGTTAAAAACCTTGGTCTTTTCACCTCTCCAAGCAAAAAATGCAAAACAGGCGTTAGGTTAGGGTGAATTATTTATAAATGAAAGATAAATTTTATTCCATTTAAAAAGAAATGATCTTTCATAATATGTATACAAAATTATAGAAGTTATATTAGTTACTGCAAAACAGCATCAAAAAGTTGAGCGAAATCGAAAAAAAAGTTTACTGGACTCTTAACCAGAGAGTACTAACATATTGCATTAGGCCCCTGATTTGACGTGAATGTCCAAGAATTTTATGGACCTCCAAAACTAATAATATTAAATGTAAAGCACATCCATTGTCAAAAATTCACATATTTTCTCGATGCGCACAGATTTTTCACTTACCATACAACTAACTCGACGTACCGTCAAATCTGGCAACTTTGCCACTTTACACAGGTGTTAAAAAGTCATAGTACATTTTTAACCAGAATTCATATGAAATCATTGAAGTATGAATGACGCAACACATAGTATATTTATCAACGAATGCATAATTAGGATGGTTTTTAAATTAAATGACGGATAATAAGGTTAAAAAAAGACCGCTAAAAAAGAAACTGGCAAAGATACCTATACCATGTGGCAACTTTGCCAACTGTATTTTTACTTTCTAAATAAATTTATTTGTATTTACAATATTAGTAGAGAATATTCAGTAGTTAGGATACAATAGTTTTAGAATTTGATCCTGCATGACATCTTTACACACAATAAACGACAGCAAAAATGGCAAAGTTGATCACCATAAAATTGTACAACCTATTTTTGCCTGTCTACAAAACATGGCAAAGATGCCCCCCCATATGAGCTGGCGTGGTCCGGTAACTTTGCCAACAAAATTATGAGACTCAATTCAAACACTACGGCATCTACAAGGTAATCAATCCATTCCTTACCATTTAAATAACATAATATCTAAAATTTACGTAACTGGATTCAATGTTTACACTCTAAACTTTTTAAAGTTCTTGAGCACTAACTTTTATGATTATGTGAGTGACGAATTTGGAACTGAAATGGTAAGAAAATGGCTGCCGTGGTGTTACCTCATTCGTAATAATTTTGCCAATTGATAACCATTTTTTCTCCTAAAAGTAGGCACAACACTAAATAGTCATACTTGTTATGATCATTTTTTGGCCTGATGCTGCACTTCATGATGAAAGCAAGCCACTTCGCTCATTGATAGTAGGGACCAAACTGAGCGATTCAACCCGCAGCAGCGGCAGTTTCACGCATTAGGAACAGAGATGGCGCCACTTCTTTAAAAAAATATTTTAAAAAATTCTACAAGCTAAACTAATAAACCGATTTCAATTTTCTATATCTCAAATGAAAGCTCATTACACACACCATTAATAAAAAAATACGTAAAAATATATTCTCAATACTTTTGGCAAAAAAAACGGCATCTTAAGTTTTCTTTTCTTACTCGATTGACAGTTTTTACTTGATTTCTTAAAAAATTGTATGGAACATGAATATTTTAATGCATATATATATTACTGAATAAATAACAAGTACTATAAAAAAAATTGACATAGATACCTCTAATACTTCACGAAATATGAAAATTTTAATGTGAGTATACATTGATTTATTTATTTATTTATTTAATCTTTATTGCTCAAAAGGAAAAAACTTAGAGTACAAAAGGCGGACTTAATGCTATAAGGCATTCTCTACCAGTCAACCTTTAGGCGAAGCAGAGAAATTAAAAAAAAATCTTTAAAATAAAGGACCATGGGCACTTTAGTATGGAGTCTGGTCCATATCCTCAATACTTATGAAACTTATGCCAAATGATAGCTTCAATGCTATCATTTATTTCATACTATGACAGTTAAGTCGAAGTCGCGGGCCAACATGGTCTTTTTTTAAATAAATTGAACCCAGTACGGCAACGGTTTCACCATAGTATGGTTTATTATAATAGAAAAAAAAACGACACATTATGCATTTTATTATCATTGTATTTATATTAATCAAAAAATAACATAGGTATTATATAGGTGTCTACCTACCTACAATATTAAATATCTCTTCGGTCTCGGTTCGGTCTTCGGTTCTTAAGTCGAGGTGACTAGTGGGTTTGTAGATATTTAATATTGTAGGTAGGTAGATACCTATATGATACCTATGTTATTTTTTGATTAATATAAATACAATGATAATAAAATGCATAATGTGTCGTTTTTTTTTCTATTATAATAAAAAATACTATGGTGAAACCGTTGCCGTACTGGGTTCAATTTATATAAAAAAGACCATGTTGGCCCGCGACTTCGACTTAACTGTCATAGTATGAAATAAATCATAGCTTTGAAGCTATCATTTGGCATAGGTTTCATAAGTATTGAGGATATGGACCAAAATTACTCATTGTCCTTTCAAAAAATTAACAGTTCACCGGAACATGTAGAACTGAAAAATAAAATGTATTTTGAAGTACTCGTACCATTCAAATGCTAAATAATCACTGATCATACATGGACTGGTTGCTGTAGATTACTGGTGAGTACTTCGAGCAGCTTATCAAGCGGGCCATATATGGGGAAACGCTCTGAAACCAGAAGTTTCCATACCATGTCCATCTTCTTGGGGATGGACTAAGGAAAACGAGTGTTGGATTCCAGAATGGTCGGCAGTTACAGCGATTTGGTCACAATTAAACCTTTTGGACCATTGTGGCTGCAAATCTGGCTGCGAAACTATGCGTTGTGGGTGTCGTCGCGTCAGCTTACCTTGCACAGCCCAGTGTAAATCATGCAAAGGTGGCTGTACAAATCAAAAGTCAGTTAATGTAATTTTCAATGCAGTGTTATTATGCATGCTGAGCACTGATTATAGATGTGGCACAAGATTGTAGGTTTAATGATAATCAACTAGGCACAAAAATAACTCACCAGTAATCTACAGCAACCAGTCCATGTACGATCAGTGATTATTTAGCATTTGAATGGTACGAGTACTTCAAAATACATTTTATTTTTCAGTTCTACATGTTCCGGTGAACCCCAAGAGGACATTTTTTAAGTTTTAATAAAATAATATTTATGTACACAGTCTTTTATTTCAAATTAACCTATTGATTCAACGTGAGTAGTAAACGCAAAGATTTGTTCGGATTTGTTATCTATCACTATCAGACTTAAAGCTAAAGTTTTTTTTAATAATAATTCGCCATATCTAATAAGCAACATAATAACTTTAGATTTTATTCTTAAATAAATATAATAAGCTTTCATTTGAGACATTAAAAATTGAAATTGGTCATATATTTTAGCTCGTAGAATTTTTTGAAATTTATTTTAATGATTTTTTTTTTAATTTCTCTGCTTTGCCTAAAGGTTGACTGGTAGAGAATGCCTTTTAGCATTAAGTCCGCCTTTTGTACTCTAAGTTTTTTCCTTTTGTGCAATAAAGATTAAATAAATAAATAATTAAATCGATGTATACTCACATTCAAATTTTCATATTTCGTGAAGTATTAGAGGTATCTATGTCAAATTTTTTTATAGTACTTGTTATTTATTCAGTAATATATATATGCAATAAAATATTCATGTTCCATACAATTTTTTTAAGAAATCAAGTAAAAACTGTCAATCGAGTAAGAAAAGAAAACTTAAGATGCCGTTTTTAGCCAAAAGTATTTAGTATATATTTTTTACGTATTTTTTTATTAATGGTGTGTGTAATGAGCTTTCATTTGAGATATAGAAAATTGAAATCGGTTCATTAGTTTAGCTTGTAGAATTTTTTATAATATTTTTTAAGGAAGTGGCGCCATCTCTGTTCCTAATGCGCGAAACTGCCGCTGCTGCGAGTGAAATCGCTTAGTTTGGTTTCTACTATCACTGTGCAAAGCGGCTTGCTTTCATCATGAAGTGCAGCATTTTTTTCATAGCAAGTATGGCTAAAAAAATATACGTTGTCGGTGGTATGAAAGGATTACCTTATGCACTCTGCTGGTGGCAAAGTTAGTAACCCTTGGCAAAGTTGCCAGATTTGACGGTAATTTATGTTTCTAAATGATCTAGAAAAAAATCTACATCAACACGAAATGCCTCAATCCTATAGCCCGATATCCAGTCTATCCAACATTCAAATCAATAGCCTTATGACCTTAGTTCCCATGTGTTTTAACTGCAATAGTCTGCACCTGGCGGGGACCATCTCCGCGTGTATCATGTTGTGCGTTCGTAGATGGTAGGTATCTGCCATGTGTAGGTACCCTCGCTTTTTAATAATATATATCGTTTTAAAGACCCTATGCGCTGTTGGCTTCGGCTCCACGCATGCCTTCCGAATAATTAATAAGTAATATGGTGTATGTATCAGTGGCGGCGTGTCCATATAATTCGATTCCCGCCGGCTTGCCTAACTTGCAGGCACCTGGGCAGCTATTCCACAGCTCATAGAGAAATTACAAATTAGCCTCGGCTTGCCTAAGAAAAAAAATTACCTGCCGCCACTGATATGTATGTGTACGTTGTGCGTATCACTTTATTGCACATAAGTACAAGAAAAGATATGCACAAGGCGAGCTTATCCCTAAAAGGGATCTCTTCCAGCCAACCTATGAGAAAACGCGAAAGGAATAATAATACAAGGTGAAAGACATACTATGCACAAAAGTGGTCAATAAAAAGTTTAGAAACACACAAAGCATCAATTAAACATTAATAAATGCGTAGGTACCAACATGTACCACACAAATACCAACTTAAAATACGCATTAAGCTATATACATTAATACAACAAATATAAAACTACATACCACGTGCATACACCAATAAATATATATAAAGTATTCAATTCAAATTCAAACATCCATCGATTCCATAACTAGATTAACTAGTCCATTATTCATAACTTATTCAGCTTCTCCTTGAGTGAGGCAACAGGCTGTGACTTTCTCACGTCAACTATGAACTAACAACTAATTCCACAGTAAACTGCATAAGCAGTAAAAGACCTAGAGTAAGTAACACGCAAGTGTTTTGGCCGAATGGCAAGAGAGCGCGATGACCGCTAAATCTTGAAGTAGGTTAAAAAAGGAGAGGAGAGAGCACCCCACCTGGGGAATACCAGCGGCAAGCGCGCACCACGCGGAGACCTTGTCGTCGACTCTTATTTGCTGGCGTCTACCAAGGAGGAAACTCCGGAACCATGACAGAGCATGACAGATCAAAATCGACCGTATTGAAGGTGCTACTAAAATCTAAGAGCACAAGGAGAGTGAGCTTTTATCCTCAATATTAAAACAAAAGTCATCAGTTGTTACCAGTACGCCTAGCACATGATTGACACGTCAGTATCTCGCGCGCGAGATAGTCTATCCGTCCTTTTCTGACTGTGTCAGTTAAAAAGAGACGGGTATATAGTCTATCTCGCGCGCGAGATACTGTCGCATCAGTCATGTGCTAGGCGTGCAGAGCTGTGAGTGCTATGCCCGGGGCGGAAGCCGGACTGGAAAGGGTACCGACGACGTGTATCACGAGTATCACGACAAACCTTGTTGTAGGCTGTAGGCCCTATAGGGCGGACCAAAGAATTGGACATTACGTAACCCCTCCTCCCCCCCCCCCCCCCCCCACACACACACACTTCTTTCGAGCAGTTACCCCAAAAAGTCAAATCCATCACGAGGCTGGGGCGCCAGATTTACTTAGCTTCCCATGAAGAATCTATTAGTGCGTTTTTTTTATTTGAAGGTTTGAGCCACTAATAATCTAAGTATAGAAGTAAATAAATTGGACATCTTTACTCGTAAAGTTGACAAAAATAAGCGTTGTTTTTATCACTGCTCAGATTTGCATTCGGCTACCGATGATTACGTAAGTAATACATAGCTTGTGGCAAGGTCAAGGTGCAAGTAACATACGATTTTAAATAAGTGCTTATAATGACAGCAGCTATTTAAATTGGTTTATGTGGGTATTACACAGCGTACGGAAGGTGGACTTAGACCAGCAACCTAAATATCTTCGAAGAATTAAAACTTTCATGTTTGAATTTCAAATGTCTGACGCAGGGTTGTACAAAGCGTGTTTCTTTCTTTAGTTTGATTGTTCCACATTGTGAAGAATCTAGATATAGTACTTTAGATTGTAAAATTGATTATACGCCTCTGGAATATTTAATGCCATACGAATAAATAAATAAATTGCTCCACCCACGCTCCACCGATTATATTGTACTGTAAACTGGTGATACGTTATTTTCTTTACCATTCAAATTAACTCTACAGAAGTAAGCATGAGGTTTAATTGAGATGAGACTATGCGTCGATAAATAATATTGTAGGTACTTGTTACTATTTAGTAGAAGCATAATAGAAATATAATCCAGTTGGGTATATGAGTATGTATTTTACAGCACAAAGTAACTACATACATACATATTACATACACTCAATGACAATGAAAACAGGGACTCTCTGATAGACTTTCTCAGTGCCTGGTAATAAAGTTGGAGGTTTGTATTAAAATGACAATAGGTCAGTTTACCAAAAAGTCTAAACAAGACTAAATTATAAGTTCGCAAAAGGAATTTGGGATATAACTATACGTAGTCCGTTTTGCAAACACGCCCACACATTATATAGCCTAGAATAATTCAGTAACTCGGTGCTCTTCGTTATGGATTTGTGTAGTTGTAGTTGGGTAAAATAAAAACGTATATAAGATTATTTAGGTATCTATAGACAGTGAGTGTGGGCTAACGAAGATATGCCTTGGTTCTAGCCTATTCTATTTGCCACAACGTTATCTCTTTGGCAATTTACTTCAATTAATATGTTACTGGCTAATTAACAACTTCTGCCTACAAAGTGCCTAACTAATCACAAGAAAATTAAGAGTCGCCAGGACGCTCGCGTTCCCATACAAACGTAGTTTAGCCCTCATTTTAAAACGACATGCTTTAGAACCACGAAATTTGGCATGGGCATTCTAGTAGTACAGATCTATGTCGGTAATTTGTTTTCGTTGCTAAAAATTGTATTACAAAGAAAATACAGCCAGATACAGATTTACATACAAAACTTATTTTTGCTATATTTTCTTTGTATTACAATGTTTAGCAACGAAAACGAATTACCGACATAGATCTGTACTGCTAGAATGCCCATGCCAAATTTCGTGGTTCTAAAGCATGTCGTTTTAAAATGAGAGCTGAACTACGTTTGTATGGGGACGCGAGTTCACGCGAGCGAGCGTCCTGGCGACTCTTAAGAAGTGCTCGTAACTCGTAACAGTCGTAACGCTCAAAATAAACCTCGATAAGACGAAATCCTCGCTAACACGAAATAAAATAAAATGCCAAACTAAAAACCTCCTTAATTCGAAGATAGCTAAGTCAATGAGTATGACTTGTACGTGTTCCTTTATATAATAAATAAAGAAGTTTTCAAGTTTTTAACATACTTGCTTGTAACGAGGTTTTTATTCGATTTTAGGTTAATAATCCCAGATAATAGACACGTGTGTTTTTTTTAATTTATTATAGAACTAGTGTAATGAAATTAAGAAAAATACAAATTATACCTTCTTAATTGTGAGAAATGCTCTTTTTTAGTATTTTCGTAATAGATATACATTATTTTGTATAGACCTATGATATATAGTCATATTTGAACAACTCAACTCGCCTACTTAGCTACTTCTGCTATTGCATCTACTTGTCTGTACGTCCCTCAGATTTCAGATGAAGCGATAGCTGAAGGCATACATCTTTCAGAGTTTCTCGATCACTCGATATTGTTAATGAAAATTGTAGATAGCAGCAATAGTACTTGACACCAGGAATGCTCGCTAAACAATACGATACGATAAGGCAAGAATTTATCATAATCTGACATAAACATAATAACCTGTAATCAACCTGTAATACATTAACGTTTGATAATATTGTATAAAAATAATAACAGATTAAGATTGTTTTATAATATTACCGAATATAAATTTAGTCTAAGTATTAAATATACGTAGGGTAGGTAAGTACCTATCATTTGATTGGAATGAGCTTTTTATCATCGAAACTGAGTTCTCTTAAGGTCAGTTTAATTATTGATAATATACATTCATAACGTCGAAAATATTTGGCTGTGCTATCTGAACTTTCCACCTACATTCAGATAACATTGACTTTCGTGTGCAATGAAAACTACAAAAATACCTATCCCTATAATCCGCATTTATAGGTCCTAAATGCGTTTCTACATTTGGGATTTTTACTAACTATGGGTCATATAGCTATTTATAATATTTTATTTGTGGTGTTTTTTCCTCTAATGATTCGACACAAAGACTAACTTTCTCGCACGTGTTATAAATAAAATTGAGTGTAACACGAGAAACTCAAAATCAAATTAAACAGTGTCGTAAAAACATAGGTTTTTCGATATTAGGTTCGAATATTTATTTGAAATGCAATAGCTTAATTTTCAGTCAAGTATGGGCCTATAAAATTCCTTAGAGCTAATAGCATAAGTACCTAGCTACATACGTATCACAACATAATATGTAATTTAAAAAAATCTGTTTGTCTTCAACAATATTGGCTATAATCTGCCTTAGGCGATTATTACACTGGCGCCGCAATCGCATGCGGCGACGGTGTGCAAGTGTGATAGCGCTATACACATGCAAAGCGCTATCCCGCTTGAGCACCGGCGCCGCATCCGGAAACGACAGCAGTGTAAAAGCCGCCTTATTGCACAATGTACCGACTATTTTTCGTAAGAACCTCAGTTGAAGGCATGACGTATCATCGTGCCAATGACGAAACCGGATTATTTAGTCTTCATGTCACTTCAAACTCTTTGACACGTTAACACTTCACCATGTGATAATAGTGCTAAATCCTTCGTTCTACTTTAACCAGGAAAATATACTCTATTTTAAGTAAATTAAAGTACATCTAATATACAGGAAGACTAAATAAAAACGTATGTAGGGGAGACCAGAGGTCAGTTTTATAAAGCTACAAGTTACAATTTACAAGCGGAAGTCTCTTTCTAACACATAGGGTTAGAAAGAGACTTCCGCTTGTAAATTGTAATTTGTAGCTTTATAAAACTGGCATCAGGTATAAAAGTATCGCGGGATGAACACAATAAATCTGTTTACAACTGCACTATGAGTACTATGCATTATGCAACTTGAATAAATTTTCTTTGAAACATTCGACGCCACTTTGACTCCCCCAACCTCAGTTAACCCCAACGACGCTATGCCGACTGATTTAGGCTGTACTGTATTGCTATGGTACCAAAAAAATACATCAAAAGTCAGTTTTTAACAATTTTTTCGATCCCAGCTTATTGGCCTTATATGATAAATAATTTACTTTTCACGCCACCTGCTCGGAAATGTGGCAAAAGAAGATCAAAATCCAAGCTGGAAAGTAAGCAATTGCTGTAGCATCTGAACAACCACTACAAGAATTGCTATTTTGCAGCAATGAAATGTCATAGTAGAAGAGTAAAATCCAGATGTCATTGCATTGGACCCGCCAATGAGAATCATTTAAAACATTAAAAAGGTCTTTTTTTGGCACCACTTTTTCATTCTAAAATAAAATAAGGTTGTTTATCGAACCAATTTACTTGTTTAAAAAAAAGAAACGTCAAAATCATTCAGATCACCCTTAAGGCGTTTTTACCTTTTTAACCGTTTGTGGTTTTCTATCAAAAAATGGGTAAGGAGTGAACGGGCTATTAGAGATAGCAACTTGCAGGGCCCAATCTGTTGTGTACCCTGCCTTTCCCTCTCCCTCCTTCAGCTCCCTACGGGCCCTACCTTTAATTATACCTACCAACCTGACAGATTGGGCCCTGCAGGTTGCAATGTCTAATAGCCGTTTGAGTCGGATTGAAGCAAACATCGTAAAACGCTTCTTAAAAGTGAAAAAAAAAAGTAATAAAGGTGGAGCGAGAAAAATACATATTGAATTGGATAATGTTTGACTGAAAAACAAGAAAGTTGTATTTATGCAGTAAAAATGAGTTCAATAAGTGTAGAAAATGTTATTAATACGCTGGCGCCCACCGAAATTCAAAAAACTGCACAGGCGTAGAAATTTGTTATCAGTGAAATCGCGTCCTAAATAAGAAGGCCCATGAACAGTGATATTTTGTATACAATATAATATCCGACGAACAATTCATATTATGGAAGGATGGCGAAAAGAAGCATTTAATTGCAGAAACGAGCATGTAACTCGTTTACTTTATCGTGCTTGTGAAAAGCATATGAACCGTCAATATACCTATAAATAGTATCTATTAAAGTGTTTGTATATGCCAATTAATTTTTTATTTTATTTCCTCACAGTAGTCGTGAAAAGCACTATGTAATGTCTCGGCCGAAAGCGCTATAGGTGGACTCGTATCTTCGAGGGCCTCCCCTGGCGGGTCGGCCCTCGAACTAACTCGATCCACCTATAGCTTACTTTCCAGCCTCTACAACAATGTACTATTGTGTATTGTATGGATGTAGAAAATTTAGTATTTGTGTACAGTTTATGGGTAGATAATTAATGATTTAATAATGTTTTGTATTTATTTTTGCCATGTGTTCGTTGGATTCTGAAATTTTGATACCAAAATGTTACTTTCGTCACGATACCATATATATACTTAGTTGAGTGTCATGGAAACTTTTTGATAAAACTATTGGATTTATAACATTTATTTTGATGCCAAAAGGTACAAGAAAGATGTTATATGTATTACATATAAAGGAGCAATAAGTATTCCACAACTATTAGCAAATAACAAAAATAAAAATACTAAAAATGAAAATTGTTACGTTCATCCCTGGTCTCCCCTAGCTACCCAACAATTTTTTCCTGAAATCATTGCGCAACTATTGATCCACATAACTGACATTGATCTACATCGTCAATTCGTCACTAATCAGAAAAATAACATTAAAAGGTATCGTAAAGTAATTATACCGGTCCATTTTTAAATTGAGTTCAAACGTTTACTTAAGATAAGATAAACCAGGGCAAGACACTTTTGCCGTTAATTAGATTGCTCGAGGGCAAAAACTGCAACCGAATCCTACGTCGCAATAGCTACCTGAATGGCGAGATGAGTTTAGGTACCTAAAGCCTTCGTCACGGCCCGGTCTGTTGGCCGACGGGTCAAGACCCTCGAGGCAGGAAAGAGAGGAGAAACCTGGGGTCAGCAGAAGGACGACGCTTCACCAAGACACTCGGCGGCGTATCAAGCAAAATTCATATAAAAGAATAAATAGAACAGACAAAACATTTGCCTTTTTCTACTGACTCTACTCGAAAGAAAGAAACCTGAAAGAATCTAATTTAGCTACTTAAGTCAGAAATAAAATAACTAAACTAAGTAATACTTAGGTAGGTGTTGGTTAGGTACTTACACTTTACGTGATAAAGGCGACTATTATTTGTTGCGCAGTAAGAACAACTAAGTATAGAGGTAGGTACATGTTGCTGATGTATAATTCATTAAGAGTTCCAGTTTCTAGATGTGAGATTTCTTACTTACTTTGTTTACAATAATAAAAGGTCGTAAATGTAGGTACCTACGCTCATTTTACTGCGATGTCAAAAATACATATGTTTACGATGACGGCCTATTTATACGAGTTGTATATGTATATTTGGCGTCAATACTAGTAGAAGAATAAAATATGGTAAATAAATATAGCTGCGTTTCTAAATGGTTTCTAGGCAAAAAAAGCATTTGACACATGACAAAATATTGTTAAAGTAATTCTTTGTCACAGAAATATAAATTAACTCTATGAACTTTCAATACTGCCGAAATTTTGGGAACACGCTATTCGCTACAAACTATATTATTTTTATTAAGTATTTGGTTAGGAATTTAAAAGAAAGACCATATGAGTCGACCTAATAAGTCGAGTAGTTACCTAGATAAGTATTACTTCAAAAAAGGTGAACTAAAAATATAATGCATGAATTGACAGTTTGGTGTAAACATTCCAATTATCACTACAGGCTTAAGTACATACCTAATAGCTGTTATGACCCTGGCGATGAGGGCTACGTTACGAGTGAGTGTCACGCCATAAACATCACTGTCTCTAGTCGAATAGGGCCCTTGGAGACAACTCTGGAAATAGATGACCTCATAATTAGTAGGTAATATGAGAAAATATGTATGGGTAAATTACAAATGAAAGTCCCTTTCAACACCTAGTGTTTTAGTCACACTACCCACTCATAAAATTCCATTATGTTCATAATTCATCAAGGAAATTTTAAATAGGTAGGTTCTTTATTAGTTATTGCGCACGAGTAGCTTGGAAACATTCCATAAGTTGTAATATTGTATGAGATAAAAAAATCCCTTTTCTTTAATATTTTTGCAAGTATGTTATTGATATTCTTACATAAACAGGCCTTTTTGTCTCCAAAATATTCTCACTCTGCTCTCAAAATAGTTCCTGAAGGAATTGTAGGTAATTCTGAAAATGTCGCTTACAACCCACCAAAACTATTAGGTACTACGAGAAAAACTACTAAAGAAAAGAAAAGAAAAGAACTAGGAGAAGTACCTGTAATAAATACAGCACTCGATTTTGTACAAAACTCCTAATGTCAGGGTCAGGGATAGCTTTAAGTGTGACAACCATTATCTAGGTACTGCCCAGATAAGCCGAATGGCGCAATCTCAGAAAAAAATAATGCTTACTCAGAATCTGATTTAGGAATAGCGCCATTCGGCTCAGCAGGCAGGTCAGTATAAATGCCTAGAAGAACTGATACCTAGGTACTTAGTATAATTATGACGGACTCCAAAAAGTACCTGCTTAATTTAAGTCAGGAGTACGGTGGCGGACTTTGATTGATGATGATGATGAGCAATTTAATTTAGGGCTCACTTTACATTGGACACCGTAAATGGCTACACAATTAGTAACAATTAAGGTCCATAACCGTACAGTCAGCAGCAAAAGTAGCTAAGCGGGTAGGATGTTCAAAATGAGCTTGACATTGACACGACTTTATTGTTAAGAGAATAAAGGCTTGTATAGTATATTTTGAACACCCCACCCGCTTAGCTACTTCTGCTGCTGACTGTACTCATGAGTTAAAGTTAAATGTCGTGAATAATTAGTACCTATAGCAACTACATGACTAGCAAAATCCGACTTGTTACGTCATAACGGGTGATAACAAAAAAATGAGAATCATTTTCTGTACATTTTACCTGCTTATTCATAAGCGTGTTTCAAACCTCATTTAGTTTAATTAAGTGTCCGTTTGTAGCAAACATAACTGGCTGGATGGAAAATATTTTTTGGTCACATAGTAATTTAGTATTTAAACAATTGGAGAGCTGAAATTGTTACCCAGCTGATAAAAAGGATCAAGTCATATGTGCACAAAAAAGGAAAACCATGTCCAACGATCTTGTGCGGACATTGTATCTAAACGACGAACAGCTGGGACCAAGGGCCAATGGACCCTATTCTTATGTGCATTTGATGGTTTTGTGAATAGTTATTATGTGTAAATAGCCTAAGAATATCCAAAACTGAAAAAAAGGTACAGGTTTTTTTTTACGCCTCTGTGAGAATTCTATTTTTTAGGGTTCCGTACCTCGAAAGGAAAAAACGGAACCCTTATAAGGATCACTTTGTATTCCGTCTGTCTATCTGTCAAGACCATTTTTCTCAGGAACGCGTGGAGGTATCGAGCTGAAATTATACCAAATACTCAAGTCTATTGGAGCTGTGAAATGAGCTATATTGTCCCTTGGAGCTGTGAAAAAATCAAACTTAAAAGCCAACGCAATCAAAAGATACAGTCGTTTATGCTGCAAATTTTAGAGTTATACGGCACTCGCAAAACCTACGGGGTAGTTTCCGTGAATTTAGAAACTTACAAAAATTACAAAATTACAAAAAGTAAAAATTTTTAGTAAAATCATACAATTTTTTTAAAATTTTAAACTTACTAGGTACCTTTTTTCTCGTAAACGCGTAGAGTTATTACATTGAAATTCATATCAAATAGGTACTCAGGTCTATAATACCTTTCAGCTGTAGCAAAACGAAACTTTTATGTCCACGCAATCATAAGAAATAGCAATATAAGTCGCATAATTTAAAAAACCGGCCAAGAGCATGTCGGGCCATGCTCAGTGTAGGGTTCCGTAAACTGAGACCATTAATTCAAAAGGTCGTTCTTACGGGAAATTTGGCGGCGCTTACGTAATTTTTACTTACGTCCTTTCACTATGGGTTTTTGAATGATAACTCAAAAACGGCTCAACCGATTTATTTCAATATAGTTTTCATTGAAGGTACTCATTAGGCCTCAGTTTCATGTTTTTTTTTTCAAAATTTTAGGACCCACGATTCAAAAGTTAGATGGGGGGGGGACGCCCTGTTTTAAACTTTCGGAGCTATCATTTCCGAAAGTATCAGTTTTATCCAAAAACTGTGTTAGAAGACCCTAATTCTTTTTAAAAGCCCTATCCAACGATATCCCACACAACTTGGTTGGAACGAAAAAAATCTTGCCCCCCACTTTACGTGTACGGGAGGTACCCTAACAAAATATATTTTTCGCGTTTTTATTCTACCGTTTTGTCGGCTTGGTTAATGCACATATTCAAACCAAATTTCAGTTTTCTAGTGCTAACGGTCACTGAGCTAGACCGCGGACGGACGGACGGACGGACGGACGGACGGACGGACATGGCGAAACTATAAGGGTTCCGTTTTTGCCATTTTGGCTACGGAACCCTAAAAACGAGTAGGTACGTAATCTCAAGGGTATCAAAACCTAAAGGTACTTCCCGTGAACTCAGTTTTATATCAGAAATAAAAAGAAACAGCAATTAAGCTTCTTATAGGTTTGTATGGAACCCTCGGTGCGCGAGTCCGACTCGCACTTGGCCGGTTTTTTTGTTATAATCCGTGTGTAGTGTAGCTTGACCAAATCCGACGATATATAGTCGTTTTTATGGAGTTATAGACTGTTACAATACCTAGGTACTAAATAGCGCAAGAAAATGAGACTACCTTAAAGAGAAGCATACTGACCAAAGTTGGAATTAGTATAAAATTTACCCATATGTGTATATTCAGGTAAACTCTAAGTATGAATATAGCATATATTTGAGTATTGGAAACTAAAGTTAAAAATGAGAACGTTACTCTTAATCATTTGACTATGATTAAGAATTCAATCATGAGCTTTCCAATCTGATTGAGCATCGACATGAGTAAATCATGTCGATTTTTAGTTTCAATCATGATGAGCTGAAGTGATTACATTAGTAAGACATATGCTTAGTTAAACTAACGATTTAGTTCATTTAATCATCATGTTTTGATTATGATTAGATTTTGCGTAGCAACTAGCTTCATAATTTTTCCCCTGATGGAATGTAAAGTACGAGTATATAAATTTAGGATAAATTTAATTTATTTTAAAGGTGCCAATCACGAGCAATATGCATGTTTAATAAATGGAACCCTTACCTTGACAGAATTTTACAAACAACATTTTTTATTAAATCACCCATAAAACAGTGAATAAAAATATTAAAATGTCTACATATCTAGTTCAATATGTGAAAAGCAAAAACAAACACCTCATCCTTGTAATAAAATAAAAAACAGCTATAAAAATAAAATATTCCAATCATATTTCGTCAAGCATATTAAACAAATCATTATAAGTTTAACGCAGCGGATAAAATAGTTATTTGTTATACAAGTGGTGAAAGTTGTATTTTACGTGCGAGTGTTATTTGAAACACGAGCTAGCGAAAGGATTCTATTATTGACCACGAGCGAAGCGAGTGGTTCAAAAATAGAATCCTGAGCGTAGCGAGTGCTTTAATACACGAGACGTAAAATAACTTTCACACGTGTATAACACAAAACTTTTCACCTCACTACAGCGAGGAAAATAAGAAAAAGGGTGCATTTTGCTCGGTTTCCCGTAATTCCTCAGGTGTTTAATACTTCTTCATCACTCGAATCACTAATTTTTAACAAAACAATCTAGAAAAACATGCGAATATTTAACGTTGATATGATGGATGAATTGAAATGAAAAGTTTTGACGTAAAAGGTTTTATTAAATGTCAGATGCGTTTTGTTCGTTCGTAGACTTATTCGGCTGTCAGAACAATTTATCCGTTTTTACAAAAAGAATGAAGATTAATGTTGAATGCTGATATTTATGAATTAAAATAAAGTTGTAAGACTGTATTAAGTGTTTTTACTCGATGCAATTCATTAATTGCGATGTTAAAAATTCTGCACTTTTAACGTTTTACGTTTTGTTAGCTGTCAAATGTCACTTAAGCCACTTGTCACTTATGTCAAAACTCTTTCACCACATGTGGATAAAAAGCGATTTTCACAATAGATATTAAACAAACAAAAAGGGCTTTCCGAGCTAGTGAGGTGAAAATGAAATTTCATACATTCATTTTACTCCTAGGAGTAAAATGAAGCACTTTCCGTGTCCGATTTAGGAAATTCTTTTAAAATCATTATTGGCGTTACTTTAGTATCAATCAGCGCGCGGCATTAATAATTAACTCTTGGTGAATTTACTTGATTGTTTTGTGTTATGATTTAATCAGCGATGATTTAATCATGAGAATGTTTAATCAAATCACCAATTTCAATCATGAAGGCCCAACTCTGTATGTATGTATGTATGTAATCAGTGTAATCACTTTATTGTACATAAAAAAGTAAACAATAAAAATATGATAAGAGAAACAACTAAGTAAAAAGAAGAACAGTGCACAATCACGCAGTTAAAAGGCATCATGTAGGTATTGCATGCGATAACAACATGCCTCCAATTTTGTTTGCGCCAAACACACTGCTGAATCACCTTTAAATTGACCGGTCGTCGTAAGGAGAAATCTATTTGCATACATTTGAATGTATTAAAGCTTAACAACTTTGAAAATGATCAACTTATGTATTCCCGTCTCAAAGATTCCTAACTCAAAACCGGCCTAGGGCTAGTCAGACCGAAATACGTTTAACCGGTTCATATTAATACTACGCAATTAACTTTTAGAATTTAGCATCAACAGAAATATACTTTGTAAAAATGTTGAAACTGATCTCGTCATTATTTATGAGATACTTAGGCTTACTTACTCGTACTTGACTTTCTTACAATACAGCCCACAAAAAATTAAAAAGGATTTTTTTTGTTTTCCTTCCAATACAGGACTTTAAACAGCCAGTTAAGGAAAATATTACAAAGTGAGATTACCTCTACCGGCCTCTAACTATGGCTAAAGCAAATAAAAATAACACGTATATGTATATACCTACCTACTGAAAATCATTGTCAACGTGACGTCAGTAACTCAGTAGTATCGTTCCTATAGATAACTTTAATATCGTTTCAGGGTCTAATCACACATGGGGAGATATCAATACCATTATCAATACCATTAGGTAAAAGCAAGGAAATAATAACCATACTTACGATATAGTGATAACATACAAAAACAAAGTAAACAGATATTGTGTGAAATATAAAGAAAGGCTGAAAAACCATACAAACCAACTTGCCAGGGACTTAGACAACACAAACGACCAGGCTGAAAAGATGGCTAATACTCCAGCTAGAGCAGAGGCACTAATAAATAGCGAGCTCTTCTAATTATAAGAGTGAAAGAGTATTTAATGTAATACCTCCCTAAAACCTCAACAAAGAATCTGATTATGGTTTTAGTAGCCGATTGCAGAAAAAATAATACCTATTGAAGAAAAAAAATTCAAATTTTGTGCATTTTAATGAATGTAAGTAGTTATTACTTAGTTGTAATTCATACCCACATGCCTCTCCATTCATATATTTTATATAGGTAATAAAATAAGATATTTACATAGAACGTTCTCAAATTTATTTAAAAGAGATTAAGAGATTAACCCGCTTATTCATAAACGTGCTTCAAACTTCATTTAGTTAAATTATGTGTTGTCTGTTTCACAAACACAACTGTCAAAGTGACAGATAAGGACAAAATATGATTTAGTTAAATGAGGTTTGAAGTACGTTTATTAATAAGCGGGTAAGTATCTACAGTTTAATTAAAACGTGCCTCAAAGACAACCGAGTTAGGTTATGGCAAGGCGCTAATTGGCGGTAATTCTGTGTCTAAATAATTAATAGTCAACATTTTGCCGATTAAGTTACCACTGGTCTAAGAGCTGGCCACGTCATATATGACACAATAATGAGAGCAATTAAACCTACGTAGTTAGATTGCTTTAGGCCTTGGGTTTTCTGACCACCCGTCGCCGGCCGCCGGCGACGGGTGGTCAGAAAACCCAAAGCCTTACCATTCTTATTGCTAGATCCGGACGCCTGGCAGCTTTTAATGGGTGAAGGTCAGTGTCAGATCAACAAAGATTTTCAATTGGAAAAAAATACTACTCAAATAGGTGAAGACTGTCGATGTTGTGTCGATTTATATAGGATAGAGCCTATATATTAACATTAGAACAAAACACATTATGTATTATTGCGGAAACATAAACAGCAGGCGATTAACTATAAATTTACATTTTACATTATTTGGCCCGCCTTTCCCCAACAGAAACTTCTGGCTTTGATATAATCTAATTAAAGGGGAGACCGAGGTAAGTTAACACAAAGGTAGATTGCCACTACGTCCGTATCTCTAGGGTAGGGTAGGAATCGGTGACTCATGCGGGTACCTTGACTCGCGGCTATATTTCCTATACAGAACAGCAATATCTATCCGTCTCTTTCATTTTCCGGGAGCGCTCGACACTCAAACACGTGCAAACCAGTCACCCGCCCGCTCCCGCGCAGTGTACTTGTGCAGTGATTGATTATCGGTTTTTGCCATCAAAAAAACACTTTTTAAGGTAAGTTATATGTGTTGTAATTCATCTAAAATTTTACATTAAGGTAATATTTGTGTTTTTGATAGAAAGTGGCGTTAATATACTTGGCAATGACATAGATTCGCATGTCCTATGGCAACCCAGATAAGACGTGCGTCCCGTTGAATTCAAAATGGCCGCGGTGTGTTCAGTGGCTCAAAATTAAGAAGGACACAGTGACTCACGAGTTACTGTCTTGAGTCACTGTGTACTTATTCTTACTGTGTACTTTTGCACTCGTTTATACTAATGAGGAAACAGCGGCTCAACGCCAACAGTGGCTCAATTGGCAAAATATCTCTATATACTATAGCACCCTAACGTGTTAGAATTACCATTGCTCGTCCATTTTGGATTTTTTCGATTACTGAATGTTTGTGCTGTATTAGAAGGGAAACAAATAGCTTCTCTCATGTTGAAATAAGGGTGAGTGAGCTACAGTACCCGGCTATATTTTCCGAACCACTGTTACCTCCTTAACATATATTGTTGTTGCTACATAATTTTGATTTGTTTTACTTTAAAATACGATAATAGCCACCAGATTTGTTATTTTATTGACAAATGAATAGAAAGGAAACTCCTTTTAATTTTGTATACTGTTTGTAGATCTCCAACTGCAAGAAAAAAGGCAAATAATAAGTTGATCTCAATAATCAAAGATTATCATCAGTGTTTTGGTAGGACAACTTTGATATGACTAGTATTGATATATAATTATACTCTGAGTTTAGTTCTACTTAAATAAATAAACAAGGCTGATAACAAATTATAGTTTTTTATTTAATTTTATATAGTAGAGTCACTGTGTACTGTTAGAGTATCTGTGTACTACAGGGTAGAGTCACAGTACCCCAGTACCGGTACACAGTGACTCATTTCCCTTTTTTTAAAAAACCTTGACTAGTTACTTTATAACTGTATTAATTGAAAAACTGATAACACAGGGGGACAGATGAATAACCAAAGTGTGTTAGTGTAAATTTCAGCTCGGGACAAGTAATTTTTTCTTTATAATTTGGCTGTCCGAAAAAATCTGAGTCACTGTTGCCAACCCGACCCTACTCAACCATAGACGCTACGCTAGCAATATGCGTTCCTAGAAGAATACTTATGCCCCATTTTCTATACTCATCAATTCGATAATAGGTACATGACATAGACCTCAGGTGGAGATTTGTGATTTTACAGAAGTTAGTTAACGTTACGTCGTTTTTTCAAGATGATTTTTTTAGCAGTTTTGGTAAGTTTCTGTTTTGTGTATGAAGCTTTTTAGCGTTTTTAATCTTGTGATTTGACATTATATCCTTTTTAAACAAAGTCCACGATGTTTAAATGAAAAGTTTAAAGAAGTAAAAATAACCCAGAAATCTAAGTGAGGTAAGTTAGAACACCTTGTTGCAACTTACCTCGGTGATTTTTTTGTTCGAGTTTGTTATATACTATTGATAAAATTATTATTTTTTGATACTAGATTATTGCTTGTGTTGCTTAATGCAAGAATTTCAAAATTGATTGTATTTTGATTATACTTCATTTATTAAAAACATATTTTTGCAACAGAAATATTGATTAAAATAATAAGTAGTTTATATTAAAAAAAAACTATAGCTCGAAAAAGACAGAAATTAAAGCTAATCTTCTAAGATGAGCTGCGGGTTACGATAAAATGTTTGATTAATGATAAATTGTTTTCATCCCCTGAAATAAAAAGGCGTGTTAACTTACCTCAGTACATGTTTTAACTCACCTAGGTAGTAGGAGAATATAGATTTTATATGTAGATCTATTTAGCTTATTATATAAAGGAGTTTTGACCGATAATGTAAAATTGGTTTCAACTAACATATGTCTCCTACACAATTTCCCATAAAATGTTTTGTTCGTTTGGTTTGTGTTCTTCAAGTTATTTGCATTATTTTATATTTAGCTCCACCACTTTACATCTGCCAGATGTCCGGATCTAGAAATAACCATAGTACGGTCAGCTGCAACGAAAAAGGCCCCCGCTGCCATACAAACTTTCTCTGCAGCTGACTGTACCTAGAGCAAACTATCGAGAGCAGTTTAATCGCTCTCATTATTGTGTCATATCTGACGTGACTAGCTCTCCGTCTAAACGTAGTTTAGTTTAGTATACCTATAAGCGATGTAAAGTGAAGCGATCAAGCTCGAGCTCAGAGCACAATGATTTCTTTGTTTTTTGTGCATCTTCATTCGCTTTGAAAAAACTTTACCCTACTTCAGCAGCCGGGTAAAATACCTGAAGATGGTTGTCTGGAGCTCTTTTTGCATGTAGGTTGTACAGCCGATTTCAGAGATATCTTTACACTTTTGCACCTTATTACAAAGGAGTACGATGCAAAAGTGTAAACATATCTGTGTCGTCGACTGTACCTCACTATGTACAGTCCCCGACGATAGTATCACATATTTTTGTGGCCGTCGTATAGGAAGATACTAGTGCCGATGTACAACTAGGTTTTCCGAAATCCGACACTGCACGATATCACTTCAAATAGGTTGGAATATTTATAACGGACTTAGGTCCGTTAGGGGTTGCATATACATATTTTTACGATATCGTAGCTAAGATATTTAATAGGTACATGCAGTATATTTATGTCAGTGTCTTTTTTGCATCCTGGGCGTCGCGCAATAATCTCCACACAGATAGAAAAAATCTCTTCAACCAAAGAAACCTATTTGAATCAAGAGATATCCAGTTTCCCATATAAGGAAAAAATTAAATTTCTTGCTTTAAGATATAAAATGTTTCAAAGTTTATTACTTAATCTAATAAATTAAATACTTTATCCGAGATATAATTTTTTTTTTAAATAGCTTAATATTCTCACGAAGAGCGTTTGAATTTTGTTTTTGTATTGTATTTTTTTTAATTGAACTTTTTGTGTCTTAGTGCAATACATAAAGAATTTACGCCAAGAAACTTTGTTTCTTGGGTAAAGACTCATAATTTAAATTGAGAATTGAATTTCTCCACGGAAAGAAGAAAGCGCATTAGTTCAAGAGCATGTGTCACTTGATGTAAAATTTGATATTTTCACACCAAGATCTAAAATTTCTTGGCGTATGAAATCGGTTACTTGAAACAAACAATAACATTTTCTAAGGCGGTTATCACACTGGCGCGGATCCGCATGCGGCACCGGTGCGCGAGCGAGATAGCGCTCTGCATGTGTATAGCGCTATCTCGCTCTCACACCGGCGCCGCATGCGGATCCGTCGTCAGTGTGATAATCGCCTAGTGTCTCAGTGCACTACTTAAAAAGCTAGTAGCAGAAACTGTGTTTCCCGGGACTAATCCCAAGAAAGGAAGTTTAACTAAAAGTAGTTGATACAAATATAAATTATGATTATTTATATACTCACAATTTATAATCGTATCAACTAGCGCTGAGATTGCTATTGTGAATCTCAAATAAGCCCGGGCAAAGCGCCGAGGGTCATGAAGTTACGTCGAACCAACGTTCGCGCGTTCTAACCTACACGCAGAGACATCTATTGATGCGCAGGGAAACTAAGGTCCAAGACTTAAATGTTTCAAAGCAAAAATTATGTGCTTCTTCTTTGGAATAGCTGTGGCTCTTGATTGTAAGTTGAAAACATCAAAGCAAAAATTAATCTCTCTTGCCTAAAAACTTAAAAATCTCGAATCAAACTTTTGGTGCTACTTCTTTGAATTAGCTTTGGCTCTTAGCTGTAGATTGAAAACATCAAACCAAGAACTAATCGATCTTACGTAAACACATAAAACTCTTAAAGGAAAATGTTGGTGCTTTTTTGCCGTAAATAATTATTATCTTAACTCAAATCATTACTATTCGCTTTAAAAATAGGTAAAGATAAAGCTAAATAATTTTAAATCTTCTTTTAAAAATCATGATATTTTTAACTCAAGTCATGTTTATTGGTCTAAGGTATTTATTACTCTCTTTAAGAAACCGCGTGCAAGAGAGTTTTGCGTTTTGAATTAAGATATTATTTCTATCTGTGCAGTCCCCCATTCCTCGTGAATCTTCTCTCCTCATCTCCATGGTCAATGGTCACAGAAACCCCAGAGTGTAACGCGTTTGCGGACAACATAGTGCGACAGATGAAGACGACGCAGATGAAATTTGCAGTAAATAAAAAAATATACCAGAATTTTTTCATGCTCAAGGCAAAACAAATGGTACAGTATAAAATGTATTTTTAAGACGTTTTTAAAAACGGGTTTTTATATTAATTCTTATGACGTACGTTATTTTAGGGAGGAGATTAATTAAGACTTTATGTAGCTACGTAATGCAAATATTATATGAATAAATACGACGTACATACGTACTAGTATTGAAGTGCCTGTACTAATGTATAAACATGAGCAAAAATTTGTTGCAAGAAAACTAATTCTCTTTTTGCTTAAGGCGTTTGAGCACTATTTTACTTCAATTCTAGAATTCCCTAAATTCTATACAAAATGAACCCACCTAGCGGGTTCCTGGTAGCGAAAGTGATAACTGAATAGCAGCATACAAAATACATTTTATGTTAAAATGTCATCAAGTTACATGATACCTATAGTCTCCGAGTAAAATAGCTGTGACATACGGACGGGCGGACAGACGGACATGACGAAACTATAAGAGTTCCGTTTTTGTCATTTTGGCTACGGAACCCTAAAAATAACCTGGAGTTTAATATTTGTCTATATAAGTTTTAAACCGGACTGCATGGAGGACAATTGCATATGGTCACGATCCTCAGGCATAAGGGAACGGCTATACTTCGTTTTTTTTCAAATTAGAAAAATCATGCGATTGTCGTCATGCGATTTTTGGGAAAACGATTTTAAAATTTGCCATTTTGTATCGTATTGGCTTAAGCGTATCACTAATAGTGGGAAAAAGTAGTTTCATTTATGTTTTGCCCAGATATGGCTGAAAAAAATACAGCTAAAGTGTCGAAATCGACCGTTATTAACAAAAAACGAGGTATAAGAAGAAGAAGATAAGTTTTATCAGAGAGCAAAATCGCTAGTTTTGACATACAGTACTTTAAAAATAATATTCGATTGAAGTTAAGATGTTGTGGACTTAGATAATTGAACCAACCGGATGCGACACGCGCTCTCATTTCTATCGGAAAAAGTCTGTTTTTGCGCTGCAGGGGAACGTCAAATGTATGCGAAACGTCAAAATAGCCACGTCAAATAAACGTCAGTCCATACAATGAGTATGACCACTGGTCATACTCATTCGGCAGAGGGGAACGCCTGTCAATGGCTACTCCGCTTGGTTTAAAGCTCTAAGATTGTGGACGAAGTCGGTCTAAAAGTTGATTCGCCTAGGTACATGTGATGTAGGTAATAATACCATGTAAACTTTACTGCATACGAGTAATTAAAAAGTGTACAATCAACGAACTTAATGCATTATAGCATTCACTACCTAGTCTAGTCAACCTTTAGGTCAAACCGAAGCTAGCCGAATCTATACGGTGATAGGTACATTAGGCGGCAGTGATGAATAAATATTATAAAATACCAATTGTCTTCTATTAGACTTTACAAATCAGATCTCAAGCGTGCATGCTGATCCGTTATCTCCGGACAATGCATTATCGATTGCGACATGCCGATCCAGTGAACAATGTTCTGCGACCTTAATACTTAGGCACGTTTCGCCATGCCGCCGCAAATAGCTGATGTTTTCAAAGTAAATTAACATTTATCGCTCAATAATTAGTGGTCACCATTGTAACAGAATCACCGCCAGAACGGCTACGCTCACAGTCAATTTAAATATTAACACTTTTTTTTAATTAGTGTTAGCATGCGGTGTTCAGCGTCCGAGTGTGCCAAGATGTTGGCTCTGAGCTTTGCCGTCCTAGTGTCGGTAGTTTTTGCGGCTCCAGGGATTTCACGCAAATGCTATCATTATTGCAAGACCAAGTAAGTTTAGATAGTTATGCATACAACTTCCAACAACGTATTTCTTCAACCTGAAGACAATTTTCATGAGGTTAAATTAAATAAGAGGCCTGTTCCAAAAGTTTCTTATTAGCTGCTCCGGCGATATTCGTGCGATTTGAATAAAATGTATACTATTGTAAGGGATATTTCAGATTTCAAAACCGAATAAGGTGATGTAAAATATATAGATAACGATTTGTTTCGCTTTATATTTTTTAACTTAATCGTGTCGAACGAAGCCTTACCAAGCCGGGCAAGATGATAGCTTAATAGGTGTTCGAGGCACTTTTTTGTTGTATTTTAATAAGGATTTCTGGTTTTGAGAGTTATTAAAATGTTTAGGCACCCATAATTGAGACTCTTGGCAATTTATTTATTTACGTATAAACTTGTTTGATTTTGTTAACATAATAATAACATAGCACGTGTTCAAAATAAGGCATGTCAAAATTAGGAATATATAGGTATATAAAAAAGTGTTTACAATGTACCAAAAAAATCGAATATATAATTTAAAAAAGCCAAAGGAACAAAAAATCGAATTTAGCTAAATTTAAGGATATTGTCTAACAATTTCGATGAATAATTCGGATACCTAACTGTCGCAATGTTTACCATTTTTTCCTAGAAATTTGTAACTTCATACAAACGGCATTTAGTAAAAAAAAATAGGTAAATAAAATAGGTATTCGCTTTCATGACATGATTTCTTTTGGTGATGATTAGTTTTGAAGTATTCCCACCAAATATTTTATTCATATCACATGAATTTGAATACAGCCGGCGCAGCTAGAAACATTCGGAACAGCCCTCGTAAGATACTTGGCAAGAGTGCATGTCGGGGCGTCCAAAGAACTCGATTTTCTCAGGCATCTTTAATTTTTAGCATGTTCATGTAAAAGGGATGTCATATTAACGGCCTCCTAGCCTAGTCTAATCTTAGGCAAGCCGGAACTTAATTTGGGTTAAAATTTCTACATCAGCTGTAAGAAAACTACTCAGGTGCCTGAAAAGCCAAGCCGACGGGAATCGTGTTCTATGGACCCGCCGCCACTGGTCGGTTCGGTAGTGACCCTGCTTACGAGGCAGGGATGCCCGACTCCCGAGTTTAAATCCTGGTCACCCGAGGGCATTTGTTTTTGTGTTTATCACATTATGCTAAATAACTTACCATTACCTCAAGTAAATGAAGTAAAATACCTCGGTTTTACGATAGACGCGGGTCTCACGTGGTCCCCTCATATTAATGCAACCTGTAGCAAGCTGAGCTCAGCGTATTACGCGCTATCGAGACTAGCTCCGACCTTATCACACGAAAACATCAAAAAGGCATACTACGGTTTTTTTAACTCGATCTTAAATTACGGTGTCGATATGTGGGCCACCGCAGCTGATCGTGAGAAGGTATTCATAATACAAAAACAGGTTGTTAGAATTATTGCTAAAAAACCTTACGATTTTCCTGCACAAAATCTTTTTAGAAAACTTAGGATACTCACCTTACCGAGCTTATTCATCTTGGAGGCCGTGATGTACATACGACAGAACCTTAGATCGCACCCAACCCGCGCGCAGCACCACGCCCCCGGCAGAGTCACGCGCCACCAGCACCTCCTAGACATGCCGTCGCGAAGGCTAGCTAAGGTTCGAAAATCCACCGAGCCACTTGGACTCAGGCTATACAACTCCCTCCCAACTGAGTTAAAAGACTCACCAACCAACTTATCATTTAAGAAAAGACTAAAACAAGTTTTATTAGACATGGCTTGCTACACCATTGATGACTTTTTTAAACTTAATGACCAATATCATTGACCCACTCATACAAAAACAGATGTACTCAAATACTTCTTACCTCCTAAGTAGAATCTTAAGTGTATACTAATTATATCATGACATATACCTATTGTACAACTGACATGTAAAATAATGTGTTTTATGAATAAATTTCTGATTCTGATTCTGATTCACGAATATTAGTTTCTAGGTTATAGACGTTTTTATGTTTTTTTAATACAGTTGCTCAAAAAAGTGCTTTTCTTGTAGTGTTTTAGCGTGCGGATAGTTTGATATCGCGCACTAGTGCTTTTTACTTTTCCAGCCAATCACAGCTAATAAAAAAAAAAAAAAAAAAAAAAAATCTTTTATTTCAGAATTAAGATTCCATAATTCAGTTAGTAAACTTAATTAACTTAAAAACTATGTTAATTACTTAATCTAATGACAGTGACAGACAGCCAATCACAGCGCCGCACCGCACCGCGCGGAGCGTTCGGATACATGTACTAAAGTAACCTCAAAGTGAATAATTGACAATTTTATAATTTTTTCGCAACTGTATTAAAAAACGTCGTTCGATACTCGTGCGTAAATGTCATTCTTCACTCGTCCCGAGTCGTGCCACTCGCCTACGGCTCGTGGCAAGATATCTCGGTACTCGTGAAGTAATGGCGTACTTTCCGCACTAATATCGAAATGTACTATTATCTATCTAAGAATGTAAATAAGAAAAGCAATAATATAAACAATTAAAGAGGTACTTACAAAATAATAAGACCCGTGGTGTAAGTTACTTTGAATAGATCGACTAAAATGTAGACGTTAATATTAATAGGAAATATTATACATAATATTCTGAATTATGTATTTATTTCATTACCTACACATTTTTTTTTACAGAGACTCCGAACCAATCAATAAAAATGTGCAGCTGGAGTGTAATTGTGCGAATTTTCTCAACACTGAAATCGCATCTGATGAGTTATCCTCGGTCACTCTTGATGATACTGGAGTTTACTTCGTGCCCGCAGAAGTGCATTTCATCCAAGACCAGTTTCATTCCCAGCCCTTCTACATCTCAAACCCGGCAAAGTTAATCCCAAAAACCAGGAATAGAATCAACAGACAATTTGAATCTTCAAAGGGGCTGGCAAATGATCCCTTACCATCGCAGAGTGCACATATTGAAATATACAAAAAGACAGAAACAATTTCACATACCACTATAGACGAAAAATCAGAAAGGTTACCTTTATACTTAGATTTAGAAATTATGGACTCGTCAGATATGGATAGAGCCGCTGTACAGAAATACACCATAATTGAAGACTTTGACAAAACCGAACATGCTTTGGTCAAATGCCTAGACTTCCAAGTTGTTCATTACACAAGGATATATGGACAAATGAAAGAGTTCCAGGATTTCTGGGAAGCAAGAAATTTAAATAAATACGAACACTGGTCTGATTTAGACCTCGAGAAAAATATCCAAACATGGTGTAATGAACCAGCTTCTATAGTAAAACAGAGTCTTCATGAAATTAAGCAGGGATTGCCCAAAAAAGGCCCCGAATCCAGGTCTGCTAATGCAGACAAAGATAATGTAAATGAAATTAACAACACAAATAAAACTGACGCAACAATTACAACTGAATTTACAGAGCCGGAAATTACAACATACCCATTCGACCCTTCGTACGATTCGACTGAAAAATGGGCTCCCATCAGTACAACTCCAACTTCTACTTCAACTAAAGAAATTATAAACGATATACAAAATTTTAGTTTCTCTACAAATGCACTACCTGACTTAACTACGACTGCCACAGAAAGTACTACAGTTGCAGATGATCCGAACAATATTAAAAGTACAGTCTACGGATCCATAGGAATTACAACAATCGAACCAGAAATTTTAAAATTTGATTTAGACACTATGGCTTCTAAAGACGTGTCTCACACATACGTTCCCGCTTCAACAGAGGTTAAGATGCCAGGTGACTTACATATATTAAATAGCAATACATCGTTCGTCCCGACCCCGACCACTCCGTTAAGTACAGAACAACCTATAAGAACAGAAAGTGCTATAAGTGATGTCGATATTTTCGGCGATCAATCGTTAAGAGAGAACACCACTTTATTGTTTGATACTCCTCAGAGTCCAGGCATCGATGGTTACTCTGACCGAAGTGCGTACCAGGAAAAGGAGATGAAAATACCTAAAATAATAACCAAGGAATGTCACAATAATACAGTCCAAACTATAATAGACGGTATTGAAGAGTTACCAAATAATGATTTCAGAAATAATGAGTCTGCCATAACAGGTAAACTTTATTTCGTTTCTAACAAAGAGCTCGTTCCAGTTCGTTTCGTACAAACGAATAGTGGTGCTATTAGTTTGGGCATGGATGGACCCGAACTATGTAATAAACTAATAAGCAAGGCTGACAAAAAATCACACTTTTTGACTACTCTATGTGAATATATAAGTAACATGTACCAAAATGTAAATCCTTAACATAATAAATAGGTATTTTAATTTGAATGTGTTTTTATTAAAACTAACGTGACAGGTCGCATAAAACCTGAAAATAAATATTTGCGACTACATACTTTATAATTCTAGCGGTGTTATTAGAATCTTGTTGTCACCCTATTAAGTACAAAGTGCTTCCTTCGGAAACTCTGCCAACTTTACACATTCTCATTACCTACATACAGTTTTTATTTTTTATTTAATGGCTTTCTCCCTTTGTCATAGCAATGGGAATTCTGCTACAGCGACTGCCTTCTTCCGCTGAGAGCGACGCTGGTGCGCTCTTAAGTGACTGATACAGCCAATTATATGACGGTAACACATGTTTGGTTCGGCGCGCGTTGTACGATTGTAAGTTACAATTTGTAACAAATCAATGTTACTACGCGTCCATGTGTTACGCAACAACATTGAACGCGTTCATCCGAACCTAGCCTATGTGCGACATGTTTCCAGATTATGTATCTGAATGTGGACGGAAACCGGCAAAATTACCCTATCTTAGAGCTAGTTTGAGTCCCGGGGATAGACAGGATTTTTTCTATGACGGAAATCACTTTCTAAGGGTGTGAAAAGGGGTGAGCAATTTGCTATGGAACTGCGATAACTGATACAGGATGTATACAATAACAGGTTATCGAATGTTTGCCAATACATTTTAGTAGGCATTTTGATTTTAAATAATACTTAGCTTATTAATAATCCAAAGTAATAATCATTATTGTAAATGCCGTATGTAAATAAGACAAAGGCGTGGATAGAACCTAGTTATATGTAGAGTTAAGAAAAGCAAAACTAGGTAGGTTAGTATATTATTAAGCTTTTGGTCATTTCATTTTATCATAATTTTAATCAATCTGACATACTTAAATCATGTCTGTATACCTCCCACGGCGGTGGCAAACAAGCATACGGGTCGCCTGTTGGTAAGCAGCTACCGTAGCCTATGGACGCCTGCAAATCCAGCTAGTCTACCATGGTCATGTTTTTATCGCCTGTCACCATAGCTGTCACTTTCTAACAATGTAAGTGCGAAAGTGACGCATGACGTGATAGGTGATAAAACTGATAAAATGACAACCATGGTAGACGTTGTGGGGTGTCACATGCACGTTGCCGACTCTTTACAAAAAAAATGAGGAGACACTGTGTTCACAACTAAAAGAACAAGAGGGTCCCTCGCCATCAACACACTGGGTCTTCTTTGAGCTCTTATTTGGCAATATTTTATGTATATATTGTTGTCTAGTACTTACAACCCAAGCCTTATTGAGCTTGCCGTGGGACTAGGGTGGTTTGTGTAAGATTGTCCCTTAATATTAATTTATTTTTAACTGACTTCAAAAAAGGAGGAGGTTCTCAATTCGACTGATTTTTTTTTATGTAATCAAGTCAGGTTGGGTCCCCAGTTGAGCTGCTTCTGATTTACCATGTCAGCCCAACTAACTGCTGTCTGCTACAAGTACTTTTAACTCTACTTGTACAGTCGCCATCAAATATATCAGAGCACCCAAGGTACTCAAAAACATCTGAACATGCACTTTATCATCTTGATGACTATAGAGGCGTTGTTCAGATATTTGTGACCACCTTGGCAGCACCGATATATCTGATGGCGACTGTATCTTGATCTATCGCTAAAGCAAAATATTACCTTAAATTACTTACATACTTTCAAATTAATGGCGAATTGATGTCATTATAAGACTGGACAGGAGGCCCCATCTGAAATGCAGTGCATGCTAATCACAACCAGGGTTGCCAACCTTAGATTTTTTTTCTCGTACACACACGGCTAAAAATCTCGTATTTTGGCTTTCAAATCTCGTACACACTATAACCAAAAAATACTTAAGGAGTACCTCACTTTATAGCGGAATTTAGCCCAGAAATCAGCTATTCATAGACAAAAGTGGACATTTGTCTATAGCAGTGGAAATTTGTCTATGGTAGGTGAATTTTTGTATGGAGACCATAGAGAAATTTCCGCTACCATAGACAAATTTTCGCTTTTGTCTATGAATAGCTGTATTCCGTTCTAATGTGTGGTGGCCCTAATTTTTTTTAATTCATATTATTTATACGTTATAAGGAGACCCCAACGACGCTTACCACTATAGCGCATGAAATGAAGATTTGAAAAAAATCACCATCCGGCTGAATTTTGTCTATGGACTCCATATAAAAATTCAGTCACCATAGACAAATTTTCGCCTTCCGGCAGAATTTTGATTATGATAGATAGGTGAATTCCGCTAAGTAAGGGACACCACACACCGGAGCTGAATTAAGAAAATTCATGTACTTAAATTTGTCTATCGCCTCCATACAAATAATCAGCTACCATAGACAAATTTAAGCAACCATAGACAAATTTAACCATTTTGTCCATGAATTTTCTTAATTCAGCTCAGGTGTGTGGTGTCCCTGAGTGTTGGGCCTAAAGGCCAATACTACACACTCGATAGTTTCACACACTTGATCTGTCTGTCAGTGGCGGCGGGACCATAGTATTAGGTGCTTGGGTAACTTCCCTACAGATCATGGAGAAAAGGAAAGTCAAATTAGCTTCGATTTGCCTACAAATATATTTGACGCGCCGCCACTGCTGTATGTATTTCTATGGCCTCCATACAAATATAGAAGCATCACACTCGTGTGTGACTACCCCCTAATGCTTCAAAGTGTTCTCTAGTAGTCAACCATAGGGCCACACAGAATCGAGCCTTTAGTATATTTATATTATCGAGTGTCTAGCATTCGCCAAAGAGTTTTAAGTTATACTATTTTTGCCAGTAAAAAAACGCCATATCTAAATCTATTTGGGAAATGGGAATCCAATGATCCAAAGTCCGCTGTTAGGTATTTCTAGTTTGCCACTAGATCAACGTAGCATCTAGCACCAAACTAAGCAAAGCTTTTACTATGTGTTCTAAACGACGATATGCATTACTTACAATACAAACAGGTATATAAATAAATACTTATTTGTGTACACAGAATCGACCATAACTCGGTAACTTGGTGATTAATACACAAATAAATGCCCTTACCAGGATTTGAACCCAGGACCTCCAGCTTCGTAACTTCGTAAGTAGTGACAATATTACCGTTCCGCCTAGACTAGAAGACTGTTACTTGTGCTTTAGAAGCGATTATGCCCCTTTGCCCAACACAATCATACCCAATTACTAATTTTCATCTAGCACATCACGCCAGCGCAGCGTGTAGTTGTGTATAAAGTGTAAGTCCACAGTAGAAAAGTCTCATATAAAATTTCCCCAAACTCAAAATCTCATCGATGGTGTCCTCGTACCTCGTACAAAAGACCACAAATCTCGTATTTGTACGAGAATTCTCGTACGGTTGGCAACCCTGAATTCACAACACAAACTGTCAAGTCTACTATCAAATTCAAGTCCGAATTGCACGATTAATTCAGAATATAGTTTATACGCATTTTATACAACATAAAATTATACCTGTCGTGATTTTATTTCTGATAAAAAAAAATATGTTAGTATTATTCTTGTATTATTGAATATTATATTGGTCTTTAATATATATATATATAACTGTAGATGCTCTATGGATGAAATGCTATGAATCCATGGAACATAATAAAAAAAGAAGTTTAACTAGTGATGTCGGAGTCCGGAATTATTTTTATCGACACTACATTTCGAATGGTAAATTATAATACATACAACTATGAGTTTGCGCAAAATACTAAACGTAGTCACAACAAAAAGGACGAACCATTTATAATCCGATGGTTTTAACCTAGTTATATCAATCTAAAACCATAGCTTAGTCAACCACCAAGTTAGCTAAGCAAAAAATCTACACATATGTAAAGCGAGGTTTAGACTAGCAAGTTTACTTGCGGCAAGTAGGGGCGCAGCTATAGTTCAGAATGAAACATTAATATCAGTATTTCATTCTAGCATGTAGCTGCGACCCTACTTGCCGCAAGTAAATTTACTAGTCTAAAAGCGGTATTAGACATTGCAACCTGCAGGGCCCAATCTGTCAGGTTGGAAAGTTTAATTAAAGGTAGGGCCTGTAGGGAACTGAAGGAGGATAGGGAGAGGCAGGGTACACAACAAATTGGGCCCTGCAGGTTGCAATGTCTAGCGGAATTAAGCCAATTCATAGACAAAATGCTTAATTTTGTCTATGGTAGCGGAAATTTGTCTATGGCTTCCATACAAAAAATCAGCTACCATAGACAAATTTCCGCTACCATAGACATTTTGTCTATGAATTGGCTTAATTCCGCTGTGATTCCGCTAGGTGTGTGTTTTGACCCTTAGTTAGCGTACAACCACGAAATATGGAGGGCCCTTGAACAAATATCTTACTAATATTTATTTATTAAAGGACAAACGAAACGAATTTATAAAAAAATTAATATTGCCCATAATTTTATTAAAAACAAAAAATATCGACTATCGATGTTTAATATAAAACTTATTTCGTTGTCCCTATTGCGCGCGTCCCTAAGTTTTCTCTATATTTGTCTTGTCACGATCGAAGAGCAGAACAGTTAACATCGAGGAGAGGTCGTGGAGGATTTTTACCATCTAGCCACCATCGCCGTTCGCCAATTACACCATGGCTGATACCGAAAAGGCGCCGCAGCCGCAGCCCCAACCACAACAGCAACAAGACCCAGCAAGCCCGCCGCAACAAGCTAAAACGGCCAAACAAAAGCAGGTCATTGGTAAGTGCCGCTACGCCATCTTAGTTTTCGGGTGCCCGGCATTATGTTATCGAAAGCACATGGCCGCTAAAGTGTGAAAATCATGATTTTTGTGTTTATTTCGGTTCAGTTCGCAATTATAAGGTGTGTTTGCATTCGCTATGTTTGAATTTAGTGATATGGAAATATCAAGTTAGCGAATTGGATGAGAAGTCTTATTGATCGAATGTTGACCCCGGCGCACTCGCGTGGGGCACCTGGTGCATCGCGCGGCAGGCTAAATCAATACCGGAGATGCGTCCCAGTGCTCGCATTGCGATTCGACGCAGATGAATTCGTGTCGAGGGATATGGAACCTAATTGTTTCTACCTAACAGTACTGCATAATGCATGATATGAGTATCACATCAGATTCTAACTAGTAGGTACGCTGAACGATGTATCGAAGGTTGTTTACTTTATAATTGCACTAATTAATTTCTAGGTCTTGTGAATAATATGTATCTAACTATGATACAATACTAGTGGTTAGCTTCAATTGTATATAAACAAACGTTTGTTTGCTTACATCACTTTTAAGAAGTAATACAATATCATCAACAAACTTTTTCAAGAAAATAATCAGAATGAAATAGTTTTGGTTCAGTCTTCATTTCAAAGACATAATTGGATTAGCACTTCAGCACTAATCACACTTGGAAATTGTTATTACGACACTATGTCTAATTTTAACTTTCTGAAAATGTATCATAGAACCCTGTAATATTGGCCCAGCAACTTGTATTGTGATTGTTATAAAATTATGTCCATGACAATAATGAGATATGAAAAAGAAAAGTTTTAAGTAGCTGTATAAGTACAATTTATTAATAAACTCATTTTTTCTACATAGCTGAAAAAGTATCCGGCACCGTCAAATGGTTCAACGTCAAGAGTGGATATGGTTTCATCAATAGGTAATAGATCCTTTTAAAAGCACTCTTATGATTGATCGCTGTGAGAGAAAGTAAATGATATCCTGGACTTTGGATATATTTCTGTCCTAAAGTTGCCTAAAAGCTTAACTGTTTCTAAATCTGAATTTAATCTATACTGAATCAATTGCACCTTTAAAAGTGTTACCTAATCATAAAAATATTCCCCTCATACATTCTTACGTTATGTTAATTGTATTAAACATCATTTGATCTTTAGCAAAGCAGTGGCAGGTATTTGATATTAATTAGTTTTAGTCCATATCATTGTGGAATGTCCTAATGTATGATACTGATAATTAGAAATCCACAAGAGTATTCTCATATATTCTTTATATTACTTTGACATCAACTTATAATAAAAGCAATTTGTTTTTTTTAAGGAATGACACCAAGGAGGATGTATTTGTGCATCAAACTGCAATTGCCCGGAACAACCCACGCAAAGCTGTGCGCTCGGTCGGAGACGGCGAGGCAGTGGAGTTTGCCGTGGTCGCCGGGGAAAAAGGCTATGAAGCAGCTGGAGTCACTGGTCCCGGCGGCGAGCCAGTAAAGGGCTCGCCCTATGCAGCTGACAAGCGCCGCGGTTTCCATCGCCAGTCAGTATTGCTATTATTCTTATAGCAGCTTTTGTTACTTGCAAACATATATGCTTCGTTTTCTTTTAAGATTAGAAATGGAGGCCGAGGAACCCAAGAAAGAACAGGGGATGCTTGGGAGGAAGATTTTAAAAAGAATGCGGGCCCACTCTGCAGGACAGCAACAACGTACTGGGTGTCTTGGAGGAAACTTGAAGCGGCGTAAGCCCAACAGTGGGCTTATACTTACTGAAGAAGGAAATTAGCAATATCAATTGTGCAATGCTGTTTCCTCTTACTGTCTTAGGCATATCACTAATAATGGAAACAAGTAAACTTGTTTTATTTGTCCCTGATATGTCTCATAATAGGTAATATAGATACATAGGCGAAATGGATTGTTATTTACCTAATCCAAAAAAAAATGTAGGCATAAATATAAGAGTATTGGCGCAGCCAGACAAGAATATATTGTTTATGGTTGATTTTTAGGTATTACCCCCGTCAAGGCGGCGGACGTGGCGGTGAAGGCGCTCCACGCAGAGGTGGCATGGGACGCCGCGGACCCCCACCCACCCAGGGGGGCGCCCAAGGGGACGAGGGGCAGGAGGGAGGCAGTGCACCGCCTCAGCGTAGGTGAGTAATACACTATCTTAAAATATGCAACAGGAATTAGATGAGTATATTATACTAGTCCATGTCACGTGCATTTGCACAAATAGATTGATCTCGTTATTTTTTCAGTTACTTCCGTCGTAACTTCCGCGGCGGACGTCGTGGAGGTGGGCCAGGCCCCATGAACCGCGGCGGCGGCGGCTTCCGTCGCATGCGTCCGCGCAACAACTACCAGGGCCAGGGCCCGGCTGGCGGGCAGCCGCGACAGAACGGCCAGGAGGGCGAGGCCCCCGCCACTACGTCATCCCCGCAGCCGCAGCCTACTCAACAGGCTAAGCCCAAGACCACCAAACCTGCGGGCACTACCATCGAGACTACCACCAATGAGAGCCAGGCCTAAACACCCGGCATCTTGGTGTGGCACAACCCCTTGTAGTGCATGTTAATTCTAGCTGTGCCACACTCCATCACATTTACTGTCTGTTCAACCAGTGTTGTTTCAATGTTGTATCAGGCTCTGAGAAATGAGATCTTCGTAATTATAACAACAATTTATCTTTCAATCATTATGGTGGGGAGGTACAACAAAAAAGAACTGCAAGTATCATGGATTTAAGATGTGATATTTTATTAATAAAAAATAATTTATTGTTCTAACTTTTTAAATTTGCATTTTTTACTTGCAGTATTTTTTCTTTGTGTATATTAATGTATTACTGATTTTAAATCAAAATCTATGAAGAGGAATTTTTGTGCAATTAACGTTTGATATAGTAAGGGATATATGCAGGTCCAGTGCCCCAATTAAATTGAGTAATGTGTGAAACTTTTGTTTCAAGGTTTTTTTTTTGTGCTGCATGTTACGAAATTATTTTAATTTTAATTAGAAGTACTGTACCCACTTGGAAGATTAAAAACTTCTTTATACCTGTGTGAAACATATTTCATTTCTACAGTTATTGCCTTGTCAGCTGTCTGTCTGTTACCTCTTCACACCGCACACCGCTCAACAAATTAGACTAACGCGTATGAAATTTACGCTAGAGGCGCTAGTGTAAACGGTGGTGGTGGAAATTCTATAGTAATTAGGTGGGATTCGCCGAATCATTTCCAATTTCTCAATGTTGTGAATATTTTGCCATAGCAGGGGGGTGATTTTTGAGATTCGAATACTCGAATCTGACATTTAAAACCCTGAATAAAAAGACGAAATGATGTTTTAAAAATAACAGCGATAGTCATTTAAAATCATCATTATTTAAAGTATTAACCTTTTCCACGCCAAAGACGTATATATCGGCACCACAGGTCCAACGCCAAAGACCGATATATCGGTCACCGACCACAGAGCAAAATAGACCTACATGCACACGCATAAAGTTTAACTTCATTTTTGACATTTAGATGTCGTGGCGTCTGAGTGGTAGGTTTTGCGTTTGACATGGCGTCGAAAAGGTTAATTTCATGCGTAAATGGCAACAAACTTTTGTGTGCGATTATATTCGAGCTTAAAATCTTTGAATTCAACCGCTCGAAAGTCAAAAATCGGCCCCCTGGATATTAATTGTGGGAAATACGAGTAACGAGTCATCGAATAGGAATGTTTTATAAGCGGAATTAAGAAAATTTCTCCTTTTTTCCAAATAAAACGGAACTGCGGCGTCGTCGATATTTTTACAATACGTCTATTGTATTAAATATTATTTTTTAAGCGTAAATTTGGTTTTTAAAACGTAATTATAAAAAAAAACTACAGCTGTATTTCCAGACCTGCGTCTACAGTGGCGCCAACTGGTGAGTAAAATAACGGTAGCCCTTTCATTATGATGAATTGAAAGGACATCACCCTTAAGGAGGTAGAAGTTTGGCGAATACTTAATGGCTCCTCTACATGATGGGCCATCATAGGGACGCAGCTATGCGTTAGAGAGAGCTAACGATATTGCGATCTCGTTCCGTCGTATAGCTGCGTCCCTATGATGGGCCATCATGTAGAGCCAGCTTAACGGTTAACCTCATCCATAAGGCTCAAAACACACCTAGCGGAATGGAGGCAGTAATGTATGGAGCTTTGTCGATGGTAGCTTAAATTTGTCTATGGTCTCCATACATTACTGCCTCCATTCCGCTCAGGTGTGCGGTGAGCCTAAAACGGCTATTACACATTGCAACCTGCAGGGCCCAATCTGTTGTGTACCCTGCCTCTCCCTACCCCTCCTTCAGCTCCCTACAGGCCCTCAGATTGGGCCCTGCAGGTTGCAATGTGTAATACCGCTTTAACCCGACCGAATCACACACGCACACGTCCGGTTGTGACATTTTGACATGACATTAGGTTTTTATGCCGTACGGTGGCGAACCGTATGTGTGCGGAGAACTGGCATTTAGTATGAGAAATGCGCCTTCAGGCGACCTGACGCCGCGACCGTATACGGCGACCTGACATGCAAACCGAACGTTTGCCTGGGCCCTAATATGTATATTCCGACCAAAAAGTGTAGAAATTAAAAAGTGGCAACATCGTAGTGTTGTCCCTTTCAAATCAAATACAAAGAAAACGGGACGACACTACGATGTTGCCACTTTTTAATATTTACACTTTTTGGTCAGAATATATACCGCGTGTATATTTGATATTACCACAAAAGGAAACCAGAAGCAGGTTTTGATGTTTTAAATCGACATTGCAATAAATATTTAGTTAATTGTTAATTAACACCGAGTAATTAATTTTTTAATTTATTTCACTCAGCAATGTACTGCGTATACAGTACAATGTGACACATATCAATTGTGACGTTTTAAAGGCAAAGTAATCAGGTAGGAGCAATACATTGCGTGCTGAAATATTTTATATGGAAAAATAAAAGTCGTTAAATTTTAATATAACATATGGAAGTATGTTTATTAGGGTCTATACTAACTACCCATAGCTTATGTGGTAATATCAAAAATACACGCTGTATATGGGCAGGGGGGTACAACTCAAAGTAAATCTGACAAAAAATTTGAGTTTGACACGACGTATCCGATACGTTTGCATAAGTGCGAAAAAGAACTTGTCATGCGTTAAGAAGGGACAACATGCTTCGTGACGTTACGTGACATTACAGAGGTCTCTCTGTTATACTATTATTTACTCTGTGATATGGGTGTCTGCCATCGAACTGTCAATGCCAATAGGCTAGTTTAGAGTGGCCAGTGTATGCTACCGAAAATTTAACCCCATTCGAAAAATTAACTCAAAGGTACAACACATTTGATGTGGCCCGAAATGTAAATAAATATTGCTGGCTGACAATTGCATATCTAGGCAAAAAAAAACAAAAATGTGTAGCAAAAATACTGGTGATCCGTTTAAGGGCATAATTGGCATCGTATTGCGAGTGAAAAAGCAAATTTTTTTTATGGGCCACGTCCAAAGCCACGTCGTCCGAGTTGGCCAACCCTCCATACAAAACCAAACAAATAATCGCGTAAATAATTATTTTTCTTAGTTTTTCAAAATTAGAATACGGTACCAATTATGCCCTTAAAAGGATCACCAGTGTATTTAAACGACTTCAAAAAAGGAGGAGGTTCTCAATTCGACTGTTTTTTTTTATCATTATTATGTTTTTTTTGTATGTATGTTACTCCATATCTCCGTGAATCGTGAACCGATTTTCAAAATTTGTTTGTTAATCGAACAGGTATAACCCCTAGATGGTCCCATTGTGACCAAGTCAGGGTCTGAACTCTTCAACTATTATAGGCACACCTATAGTGATTTCACTATTTTTTACAGCAACTCGGCCTGGGCCACTTCCTCTTGGAATAGCGGATCCTAAGTGAAGTCGGTTCTTTTTTTGTTTTAAATTATTGTTACACCTTATGACAAATAAAAAAAAATATTAAAGAATTTCGTTTTCACTTAAATAGTTAAATTAATGTAAATAACAAGTTTGTGTTATGTTGGTATTTGCACAGCAGTGAGAAGTTTCGCTAATTCGCTGACTCTAGCAACATTGAGTCAAATGTCATTGTGGCGCGCAAAAAGGCAAATGCGATACCTCAAAGCAAGCATTAACTAGAGACCGCACACGTGTACCCCCGTATGGGATAGATATATAGATGCCCATAATCACTTCTACAGCATAAAACAGAACAATTTACCAATCTTTTCCTTAGCCGACACAACTTTCTAGGAAAACTAACAGCTTTTCTCGTAGCAATCACAGAAATTCTTGAAGAAATCGCGCATTATATCTGTTTGTTACCCTCCACTGCTAGAAGTAACGCGTGGAGGGTAATAGAAACTATGACAAGGACCAACGATAATAGCACCTCTCTGCCGTATCTATTGAAAGTGTAATAAGACCATCCCGTTCTATCTTGGTATTATTAGTTCCGTGTCAGATCTATGGGTGGTATATCTATGTGCGATACGGAACGGCACCAGTCGTGCGTGAACTAATAAGTGATGAACGCGCGTACTTTTAAAACTTAAAAACTTTTACGTGTTTTGTTATTTTTGTAGGGCAGTGTGGTAGTGTTTATTTTTTTTGTATTTTGTCTGCAAGATAATAATGTATAACTAATTTGCACATAGTAGATGAGAAAATAAAGGTAAGATTTACATCGTATATTAGGATTTCCGTTTATTTATAAGCCTCAATTCAACACTTTCACTAGCATTGCATAAGTTTTGTTTGGTCAAACCTAGTCGCAACAAACATCATCAGCCTGTTTAGGTACCAGGTCCTTTAGATGCATGTGATTATTTTATTTTATATACGTATTTATTTAAATATGTATAATAAAAGTCATATAAAATAAAATAATTCATGTTCTAAGTTTAAGGCTTAACATTATTTAATTAGGTAAGTACCTACCTAAATATGTAAACTAGACAGCTTGATTATTTATGAAAATAAACTTAAATAAAGTAAGTTTTTTGTAATAATAGTAACTAACTCTTAATTGATAGTTAAGGAATTCCAACAATTAGTTATACATGCCGATAAGTTGGCGACTGACGTGACTTATCACATGAGTTTGTTTCATTTTATGAAAAAGAAGTCTTCTCGCTTGCATTTTATTTATAGGGTTCTACTTAAATATGTACCTACACGGATAGGTTTTCGTAGAGCGAGGCCAATTTCTTTACAAGTACGACATTTTTAACTATCTAATAATGTTTACCACACTTAAGAAAAACGGGCCACCGGCACCTTGTCCATCAGAGTCGTGTCTTGTATTTTACCTATGTCGAAAAAAAAATATTTTCGAAAGACAGTCTAGGGTTAAATTATAATATATTAATAAGGTGCTTAAAGAAGTAGGTATGTATCAGTGGCGGCGGGCAAATAATTTTTAGAGCTTAATTTGGCTTATAATTTCATTATATGTTCATGAGCTATAGGAAAACTGTTTGAGTGCCTGAAAAGCCGACGGGAATCGTATTATATGGACACGCCGCCACTGGTATACATATATTCCTAACTACAGGTAATTTTGTACTAAGTCATGCGTGCGTGATAAACATCCTCCTAGTTTTTGTGGAAGGTAAGGTCAGCCACTTGCTAGCGCGGTAGATGACATTCTATGGCCTCTACCGTCTCGGTTAGCGATTGCTCGCGAGCCGTCGTCGATTGCAATATCTACTTGTAGGTACTTAAATGTTCTCATGGTAAGCGCAGGAACTGGCTGGCCTGTGTTGCGTGATCACATTGAAGGTTGGAACAGTTTAATAGTCTTTTAAATGAGTATTTTTGTTACTTAATTGATTTATAATCGGAATGAGTATTATGGTTCAATGTATTTATCTATAAGTTACTAATTAAACTTCAAACACATGTTTTGACTGTTTTGTTTTGGAGCCGGAGTTCTCATAGTTCGTTGACTTGCCCCGAGTTACAGCCCGAAATTTCTCGTGTAATCTGGCAGTCATGGAATGCATCGCAGTGGTTCTGTTGAATCCGTTATCTTCCTGCAAATTGAAAATTTGTTAGAAGTTAAGCACACGGTGTATACTTACTGGTCATCAGGCCAGCTAGGTCATGGTCGTTCGTGATATCATTTTACTTCGTTCAATACAAAGGTGTAGGTTCCTACTCGTACCTACGTATAAAAGCGTCTCTTTTGTACCTACTCAATCAAGTTTTATGTTTGTAAGTACGTAATTTTCTAATTTTAAATGAGGAGTAGGTACGTCTTTTAACCCTCGTCATAAAAAAAGGGTGTTATTATTGAGTTTGACCGCTATACATGTGTGTCTGTTTGCCGAATATCACACTGGCGACGGATCCGCATGCGGCGCCGGTGCGCGAGCGAGATAGCGCTCTGCATGTGTATAGTAGACATGTGCGCCGCGCCGCCGCGCCGCCGCCGCCGACGATTTTTCCACGCCGCCGCCGCCGATGATTTTGACCGGCGTAAAATCGGCGTGGCAAATTTTAAGTGTTTTAATGCCCGGAAACGGTAAATGACTAATGAGTGCCCATTATACTACGTATTTTTGAAAGATCTTTTGCTTCTTGACTTATCCTTTGCCAGTTACATCAAGTGACCTCATTTAGATGCTATTGTTAGATTTAGTACGTCAACGTCTTATCGGTGATTTATGACGGCTGGTTTTTGGATTATAGGCTTTTATTTGTTTTGTCTATTGGTTATCTATCTTCTTTAATTTATCTTTCGTCTTAGGTTAGGTTATTCACAATAGTTTTATAAAAGTAAAATACAAAAATAGATCAAAAACAATAAAAATATTATAAAAACCTAACCTAGGGATCCGCCGGCAACGAAGCAAGGCCCAGGCTGCCAGTGGTCAGGGCAACATAGAGGGGAACCTTCGGGCTGTGCGCGCCGTGTCCAGTATTACCGCCATCTGAATCTGACCCTTGAACCAACCTCAACCCCAAAACTAAAGTCTTTCAAGAAGTTGGCCGAGACTCTTCGCAATGGGAGCATACGCAACAACTACTGTCGGTTCAATAATCGCCGAACCGAATCAACCTGGAACATGGCGATTACCTCGTGAGCCAAGTCTAGGTACTTACTAGATTTATCTTTCTCAATTCTCCTTTCACGTGGTTCTCATGACGGTGATGTCGACGAGCATTGCCCTGTGAGCGATCTATCAGCACGTTATCAGGCTTATAATATAATAAATATTATATAATAGTTCTGTCCGTGATGATAGATTGATCTTAATAGAGCGTGGCTCGACCATTTTCTAGGACTGGCGCAGGTGTGTACTTGTAGTACGGCACTTTGTGGTCCCGAACGCCGTACATAAAAGCAACCTGCTGGTTTATAACCCTAGCTACGAGATTATGTATGTGCAAGTGCTCGCCGCTAGCAAGATGAGAACAACCGGAGATGATATGCCTGCGTGACTCTCCGGGACGGCGACAGGATATATTATTAATTCGGGCATACAATACCGGTTTTACATGACCTAGTCATCCTTCACTCGTCTGCAATTGCACAGGCGAAACCCTCGGTTTCTTCGAAGAGGTCCCCAAATCGTAACCAGTTCACCGACGTTAAATGCCCCTTAAGTCTAGTTTGATGTTGGGATCCTTGATAAATCGAGGGAACTATTTAAGGCCACTACCTAACTTGGCGATACGGTATCGGTGAACTAAAGGATGTTCGATGTTTTTTTTACCGATTCCTTACCGAGCGTCTATATTTGAATGCATGCTTCCTGATTGGCGCGGGCTACGCGGTGAGAGTGCGGCATATCGCAGGCACGGTCACGGTGTAAAAACCTGCATGCCGAGCTCGCACCGCGTGAAATTTCGTGAACAAAATGGCGGCGGCACGAGCCACGTGTATTATTTTGGTTGCCGATGTGGAAAAATATCTACTTTTATAAAACTAGAACTGAACGAACTAAACTAGAATCACTAGAATGCATCCTCTTCCTCTGACATCCCATCCTTGTCTTTTAGAACTCAACGTACAATTTTCTCTCACGAATTACAAAAGCGAAATCAGTCGGTTTTGCACTTATTAACTTCGGGGCTTTTTGTGTTATCGTATTCGATGTTCAGGCAAGTGGTGTAGCCAGTTCTATATAGATAAAGCAAATAAATATGTATATAACACTAGTCTATCCTTTGTAAAATTCTCTAAAATCATGTCTTGTATTTAAAATATGCAAAGTTTGCTAGACAATCATACATTGAGATTTGGGGAGTTCTATTTACGCAGGTTATACTTAATAACTCAGTAGTCTTCGATTTAGAGGATATTTTGTCAATTTCCCCAAAAATATTAAAAATATATACCACGCCGATTTCACGCCGATCACGCCGCCGCCGCCGGTCAAAAAACGATCGGACGCCGCCGCCGATGATTTTGGCATCGGCGCACACCTCTAGTGTATAGTACTATTTCGCTCGCGCACCGGCGCCGCATGCGGATCCGTCGCCAGTGTGATAATAGCCTTAGTCTGAGTCCAGTACCTGCCAGTGGCGGTGGGTCAAATTTTTGGCCGGTGCTGAATTTGGCTTAAAATTTCTTCATGAGCTGTAGGAAAACTGCTCAGGCGCCTAAAACTTAGGCAAGCCGATGGGAAACGTGTTCTATGGACGCGCCGCCACTGGTACTTACATATTATTATTACGGTAAATATATGTAGCGACAATTAGAGTTTAACTAGCCTGGTACCTAGACTAGAAATATAGTGTCCAAAAGGCTGTGTGAGTTGTTTTGATGATGTTGCGGAATCAAGCCTAAGAGAGACAGAGAGAGGGAGTGTGGTGACCTTTCTGCATGGGATACGCGCAAGCGGGAGTTAGAGGGAGAAACGAACTTTCTCCTATAATATTAGGAAGTACCTATACTGAGTCCGGTCATGCAAGAAAACTAAGGTTAATGTAACATTCATGACTCTTTTTGAATTTTTTTTTATTGTAAGTAATTTAGGTATGCCATGACATTCGCGAGTCATCATTAAAACCCTAAGCTATGTTTCTAAAATCTCGAATATTCACAGTTCATTTGATAGAGTTTTAGAGACTATTCAATTCAACCAACCGGACCGGCCATGTCTGTAATTTTCTATAAATACAAAAAAGTCTGCCCATTTTTGCGGGATATGGGAACGTCAAATGTATGCGAAACGTCAAAATAGCCGCGTCCGATAAACGTCAGTTCATACAGTGTGTATGACCACTGGTCATATACTTTCGGCAGAAGGAAACGCCTGTCAATGGCCGCTCCGGTTAGTTAAATGCTCTCAGGCAGGATAGAGTGGCCGGCTGGTAACCCGGAGTCACGAGTTCCAGTTTCACCCGAGCCAGCCATTTTATCATCATTATCGTTTTTATTTAATTTTTCATTATTATAAATTGTAGTACCATTCGTTCTTAGTTATGTTTCATTCACATACCTACGTACGTACTTAACGTAGGTAAGTACATTGCGGCGACATGCACGTGTACCCGTCAGTAATAACATCGTTGTATCGTATAGGTACTATTTTAACAGCTAAAAGTATAATAGAAACAATATTAAAACCCGGCCAAGTGCGTGTTGGACCACGCATAATATAATATACCGGTTCCGTTACCTAAATACTATCGAAAAAATTGTATCGAAAGGTCGTATCTGCGTATGAAAAAAGTTTTTTGGAGATAGGTAACTCAAAAACGCTTTAACCGATAATGTTCAAAATAACTTTCGTCGAAGGCAAGAAAAAAGTACTTTCAGCGTGTTTTGAATATTCCACCCCTGAAGTAGGGGTGAATTTTATATAGAGGTGTAAAATTTGTAAGGCGCTAACTTTTTTCTGTAATAACCATTTAAAACTTTGTAGGCAGCTTAGCTTACCAACTCCAAATCCTTTTGGTGTTTTGAAAAGTTCCAGCCCTGAGAGGTGATTATTTATAAACTACAAAATCTTTTATAGCAGTAGGCTCTTGAACTTGAAAAAATAGTGCGCACAAGAAAAAGTTGTGACTGACCATGGATAGAGTGCCCCATGATGAATATTTTTTAGTATTACAGATCCGTAAAATTTTTGGCCCTTCACGTCAAAATCAGGGGACCCGTGCAATATGTTATTAATCTCTGGTTAAGGCTGCTAGGGGTTGTGTGGTATCATTTCCGTATAAAAATACACGCAGAATTCATTTTTGATATTAAAAAGTAAAAATTCATATTAACAAAAAGAGAAATAACATATTGCACGGAACCCCTGATTTTGTCGTGAAGGTTCAAGAGGTTCGTGAGGCATACCATCCATAGTCAAAAATTCACAATTTTTTCTCGATGCGCACTATTTTTTTTTTACTGTTGCGGAAAACCCCTAAACTTAAACTTTTTATTTACAAACAGCTGTTAGCTAATTATGGTCTAAGAGCCTGGCCACGTTAGATATGACACAATAATGAGAGCAATTTTGGTATTACTTCTTTCCTACGGCAAAAGTTTGCTTTACCGTCATTATTGCTAGATCAGGGCATTTGGCAGCTTTTAATGGGAGGTCAGAGTGACGAGTGACAGCTGGAAAAAAGTAATACCAAAATAGTAAAGACTGCAGAAGTTGTGTCATTTATATAGAACAGGGCTTATATTTTAACATTAGAATAAAAAACATTCTATTATTGCAGTAAACAAAAACAGCAAGCGATTAACTATAAATTGCATTATACATTATTTGGCACTTCTTTCCCCAACAGAACCTTCTGACTAGAATGTAATCTAATTAACGACATAATTTCCCATAATATCGCATCAAACCCAGAACTCTAGGATTTGTTTCCTTCGAGTTATTTGCATTCTTTGAGCTCCACCACTTTACAACTGCCAGTCCGCATCTAGAAATACGAGTAAGCATAGCAAGCTAACGAGAGGCGTGGCTAGCGCCCCGTCTATTATGGGGTAAATTTACGTAAATATTTGCATAAGATTTCTTTGTATATGTAACTACTTATGTCTATCCACGTGTTCCGTTTTTTCGCTGGCTAAATCGATTAAGATGGTTTGGAGATAGTTCGTAACCCGGCAAAATGTTACTTGCAAAAATAAGTAGTTGAAGGGCTGGTGCGGCAGCGGAGACGGCAGAAGCCAAAAAGGCCCTCAAATATCGGGGTCTCGGCCCCACATACCACTTCGTGGCGTTTGGTGTCGAGACCCTCGGGCCGTGGGGTCCAAGTGCGCGTACCATTTTTAAAGAGGTAGCCAAAAAGCTGATAGAGACCACCGGTGACCAGAGAGCTGGCAGCTTTCTCTCGCAGCGCATCAGCATTGCCATTCAGCGAGGGAATGCTGCCAGCATATTTGGCACGATGCCGCGGGGGCCTTATTTAGATGTATTTTAGTTTAGATTAGTTTTAATTTATTATTAAGTTTTTTTTTAATTTTGTTAACTATTTCATAATTACTTAATTACATGAGAGTAGTTGAAGAGTCCGGTAAACCTTTTTTTCGATTTCGTTCAACTTTTTTATGCTATTTTGCAGTAACTAACATAACTTCGATTAGTTTGTATACGTATTATGAAAGCGAGTTTCATTTTATACGGATATATAGTACCTTACCTACGCGGTACGGAACAGCGTGCGTTATCCTTTGCAATTTCTAACCCCGATTCCGATTCAGCATTGTAAGTTAATTGATATCCTTTTCAACCGACTTCAAGATTTCGGAGGAGGTAGTTCTCAATTCGTCGGGATCTTTTTTTATGTATGTTCACCGATTAAAAAGCGGATCCTAAGTGAAGTCGGTTCAAAATTATTTAAAATTATTATATTATATCATTAAAAAGTTATGAATCATATAGCTAAGTTTATATAGGTACATTAAGTACTTATTTGCTAAGTAATTACTATGGCCAACTTATTAGGCAGGGCAAGATTCTGTCACTTCCTAATGTTAACATAACAAGCACTACTACTGTTCCACTAATAAGTATGCTTAGGTGTACGAATCTATGCCTACCAATTACTTACAATTAATTAACAAAGTACGTTACAATGTGACGATGAGGTGGTAAATTACCTGAAAACGCTCACTCAGCCTATTTTATTACATACATGGATAGAATATACTCATAGTCTCATACACTATTACTTAGATTTAAATATTTAAAATATACTTCTCCGTTCGCGGCATTGGCTTGGTTAATTTGTTGTAATTTGTGTTTAGTCAGCATATCAGAGTAGTCACACGAAGACGACTCTGAAGATACCTAAAATAATTAAGCAGGTATTCAGCAAAATCTTAATGTTTATCAGATGTTGACGAAAAATCAGATGTTTTACGAAATGACTACAGAGCATAGTTGCACATTATACCGGGACCAGCGACGTCCGCTGCACTCTGTGGATGTCGCGCGAGTACGTAGCCGGATATGTGAACACGGGATCTACGCGGAGCCTGTTGTCCTCGTTTACATTAAATACAAAGAACGAGTTGGCCAGGGGGGGCAGGCATTTGGTGAGGACGTGCCAGGCTGCCAGCGCTGCGCACAGCAGGGCTGCGGTCACGGCGAAAACCGGGGCAAAGCCGAGCTTCTCCACTGGCAGACCGCACTCGGACTTGCGCTCGTCGAACCTAAAAGATATACGTTTATAAACTGAAATATATTTAAGGCAGAATCCTAACCAGCGTCTTTACGGCTGCCACCATGAAAAAAACCACCATGTAAAATATAACTCGAAACAAAACAATTGTTCAACAAATATTTTTTGCCAATCACAAAAAGCTGTTTTGAAACGGATCGTAAAAACGCATGTTTCGTTATTTTCGTATAATATACAGGAAGTGGCTTCTTCTGTGGAAGTTGGCTATAAATGTAGCCTACTGCCTAGGTATTCGTTTTACCTTTTACTTACGTGATACACATTTGCTTTTTGAAACTTCCGATTGGTCGATTGGGACTCGAAGTTAGTACCTACTCAAACAATAAAACAAATCTCCTCTGATTTGCACAAATAATTAGTAGGTAATACATCAAGCTAACCAGTCAGCGACGCCACAGTTTTTGATTCCGTCACAAACCACGCCGCTAGTAAAACAAAATTTGTCCCCATTGTTTTCGCATAAAGATTCATTTAACCTGAAGCATCTATTCTGCAGTGGCTCGAGCTTGCGTGCTGCCGTTGCAGTCACCTGGTACATATGAGCCTGAAATGGTATTGTAATGGTTTTCCGGAAAGCTCGGGTAAAAACAATGTAGTAGGTATAGGTACGAGTATCTACAAGGTATTCGCTGTGTGCATGATTGTAGCGCCATCTCTTGGGCAGGTGGTAAATCTCTTTTTTCCTTTTTTATAAATAGGTTGTATTCCTTGCTTATATGAAATGTAACTGGCTGATTCACTATTTTGACAGCAGACAGGGGATTTGCAGTTTAATTTCTTGTCACATTGAGCACTGCGATCGTTCTCGTTACCCCCACCATGCACTTCGCACATTTTTTAGATTGGAATTAAAAAGAAAACTATAGTAGTTTATGTAACTGTTACGTATTAGGGGTTCTTAAAACACGAGTGTGGTTTTATGAAACGAACGAAGTGAGTTTCATAATAAGATCACACGAGTGTTTTAAGAGTCGCCAGGACGCTCGCGTGAACTCGCGTCCCCATACAAAAGTAGTTCAGCTCTCATTTTAAAACGACATGCTTTAGAACCACGAAATTTGGCATGGGCTTTCTAGTAGTACAGACCTATGTCGATAATTCATTTTCGTTGCTAAAAATTGTAATACAAAGAAAATACAGCCAGATACAAATTTACATACAAAACTTATTTTGCTATATTTTCTTTGTATTACAATTTTTAGCAACGAAAACGAATTATCGACATAGATCTGTACTGCTAGAAAGCCCATGCCAAATTTCGTGGTTCTAAAGCATGTCGTTTTAAAATGAGAGCTAAACTACGTTTGTATCGGAACGCAAGCGTCCTGGCGACTCTTAAGGCCTAATTACGTACAGTTGCATACACTGCTTTATCTACACACATATTATAAACCAGAAATGATTGAATGACTGCCATTGCACGGATTGCACTGCCATCGCCATGGCCAACTCGAGACAACTGTGCCGGCGGTCGAGAGGCGCGTGCCGGCGGGCGGGGCCCACCCGATTTTCATAATGATATCGAATTTTTGCTTATTATTTGATAATAATAACATCGTTACAGATAAGACATTTGTTCTAACTACTAACGAGACAATCTATTTTTATGGTGGTTATAACGTGCGGTTTTTGAACGCATCATGGAGGGTTTATGATATGGGTGTAGATAAAATAAATTAAGTATTTATAAGTAGTCAGCAGAAGCAGTTAACTGTGCATTTTAGTGGCATAGAAGCATTTATAACTATGGGGACTTCACTTTTCATATTTTCTCTTTAGGAGACCATAGAAGTGTATCCACTTTCAGGTATTACTTATATGTATGTACCTACATATATCTATGTGTCTAGGTTGATACTATGCACGTCTAGAGGTAGGCACACCATAGCAGTTGCAGTTGGTAAACTAATCGCTACAATACAACAGTTTTTCAACGGCAAAGTCAACATTTGTTACAGCAAAGTTGGTAATATTGTTAGGCTGGCTCTACATGATGGGGCAGCATAGGGACGCAGCTATACGACGGAACGAGATCGCAATATCGTTAGCTCCCTTTAACGCATAGCTGCGTCCCTATGATGGCCCATCATGTAGAGGCGCCCTTAAAATAGTGTGATGTATGCGATTATCGGAGCGCGAGCCTTACGGCACTGGCTGTTTTTTTTATGAGAAAGAAGGATTAGAACATGATTAGAAACTCTAACATTCTGGGATTTTGACATAAATAGAAATCCTGAGAGGCCTAAATAAAAATATATTGTGTCCGGAAGATGTTTCCTCGATGGAAATGCTATACAATGTTTAAAAAATACCGGGTCTTACTTGAAATACGAGCAAAAAAATTGAACGTAAAATCTACTCTTCAAACTAAATAAAGTTTGTTCAGCGATTATAAAAAAAATAACTGGTGGGTTCATTTTCAGTACACTTTAAATGTATTCAAACCCGCAATGTATTACGAAATTGATCATGTCTAAAGTATACGGAGAGCTAGCCACGTCAGATAATGAGAGCGATGAAACCCCTTTCGTTAGTTTGCTATACTATGCTTATTTATGGATCTGGACATCTGGCATCTGTAAAGAGGTGGAGGTCAAATAATGCAAACCACTTCAAGAAAACAAATCCTAGAGTTCTGGTTTTAATGCGATATTCTGAGAAATTACATAAACAATTAGATTATATCAGTGCCATAAGTTTCTGTTGGGCAAAAATAGTGCCAAACGACGTAAAATGTAATTCATGGTGTGTTGCCTACTGTTTTTGTTTCCGCAATAATATGCAATGTTTTTTGTTCGAATGTGAAAATATAGGCCCTATCCTCTATTCTATAACTGAGATAACTTCGGCAGTTTTTACCTATTTTGGTAGTACTATTACCCAATTCAAAGATTTTGCTAGTCTATTAAAAAAGCCCTTTGCTAGTCTGTAACTCTCTGACCTCCACCCATTAAAAGCTGCCAGATGCCCGGATATAGCAATAAGGATAGTACTGCAATCTTACTAGACGGGTTTCGTTGCTCTCATTATTGTCTCATATCCACAGACTATACAGACACCTCATCATTAAACTTTTACAGGGAGCACGAGGTCACCACACATCAGTGCAATTTCATCCGTAAATTTCTACGATCCGAACAGCAAATCTCAATAGTATTATACACCAATTTGTAGTATAACAATCCAGGTTCACCCCTGTAACTTGATTTTTGTGGATATTTTTAATCCACGTGAGTAATGATCAAACACGTTACCTCAATTGAAATACGCGGTCGCGGTCTCATACAAAATTAGTACGGGAGCACTGATGCGTGGTGACCCCGAGTTGTACTTATGATCTATCTAGTGTTGAGGTTATCTGTGCTCATATCTGACTTGGCTAGCTCTTAAACCATAGGGTGACAACTGACAAGACTGACGAGGAATGCCAATTAAATAGAATTTAACGTACTTACATTGAAAATACTATTTAGATTTTATAAAAAAAGAGATAATCTAAAGACTACTTTTTTTTTACGTAAGTGAACAAAAGTTTTATTGTTTGAGGAGTATCGTAATCTACATTTTCATTTTATATTCATGTTACAGGGGACACTATCTGTTATCATCTGTTCTGTGGGAACACAACCGAATGTTTATTGATGCTTTGATAGTGCCAATTGATATCGTGTATCTAACCTATTGTTGTTACTGGGATTTGCCATACCTTCATATCTATTGCCAACATTATTTCCTTTACATAAAAAAACGAATGTGACACAACCACACAACACAAGGAACACCCAATACACTAAATAATGTATTGGCAGTATGAAGGTTAAACAAACATTGTACTATAATTATAGGCACCTAAGAAAACTACAATCTACATATCTATCTTGTGAATAAAATAAAGGCATTAATCAGTATAAATTCATGTAAAATTATGCATTATTGCGGATTTCAATCACATGTAAAGACGGACTAGGTGGGAGGCATACGAGAATGTAGGTATAGCAAAATGAATATATATGGGGACCTATATGTCAGTCTCACCACAGGTGCTGACTACGATAAGTCCGACGAGGCCATACTTTGTAACTGCCAGGTCTAAAGAACTGAAAACACTGGTCACTTTTTCCTTTGTATATGACATCTATACAAGTTTATAATTTGCCAGGTCTAAGTTCGTGCACTTAGCTTAGCTTAGGCGGACTCTACCTCCCTACAGGTCGCCTATATCTTGGGTCTATATTTATATGATATGATTATTAAGTAGGTATAAATTAATAATAAAGTGACGAACGTTCATGTCTATATTAATACTGCTGTTACTCCGGAAGTGAAATTTGAATCTTTCCAGAAAACTTGCGACAAAATAAGGAGTTTTATTTTTGTCCCCCACGACATCGCATATTTTGTACTCGTGCATATGATGCCGCCTCGTGTTATACACAGTTAATGCACTCGGGTTTCGATAGCAGTTGTACTCGATGTTATGTGGGTAGAGAATAGATATTATTAAATACACGTTAGGAGAATCTGCGACAAATTCCACCTTGCAATCGTAATCGATAGTGCTTAACGTGTGAAATACCTGAAAAAAGACACGTACATTATTCTACCTGTTTTGTTAGGCTTAAATAGGTGGGTAAGAGAAACAGCATGGAAGTTCCATTCAAGCGTTTCTTTTATCTACCTTACGCTAGTGTTAGGTATAATATTTAGTATCCATTCTATACATTCATAGGCGAGGCGCGAAAATGTTAGATTCCTACCATTTAGGTTGAGATTATTTTATTTTATTTATGATTTGGCAGCATTCAAAGGCATAATTTTATTGAAGGGCATAATTGAAAGGCCATAATTTGACACCTACCGGCCACGGACCAGTAGGGCTCAAACTAAGTCAGCATAAACTCAAAACAAAAAGGACATGAAAGAAGATGTGTTAAATTTTAATAATTGGCTTAGGTACTCATACTCACCAAGGTAATGGTGTCTGATAATCCCATACCAAAAGACAAGTCGTATCTGAGGTAGCTTGAGTAGGCGCAAGTACTAGTGACATCGTATGGCCGGTAAAGTATTAAAAAACCAACTCCGTTTACTGAGAGGAATACGCTCAGTAGGAGACATAGGCCAAAAGAATAATGCATTAAAAAAATGATGCTCAAATTCGTATTCTATTAACTCTAATGACAAAAGCTAGCAAACATTAATTAATACTACATGGTCGTGGAAGTCATTAATTGTCAATAAAAACTTTACCCATCAAATTTTTTTTTTTTTAAATTTCGTTACTAAGATTGCACTTTCCTTTTCCTTTAGACGGAGAGCTAACCACGTTAGATATGACACAACAATGAGAGAACGAAACCCCTGTAGTCAGTTGGCTATACTATGCTTATTCATGGATCTGGATATCTAGCAGCTGTAAAGTGGTGGAGGTCAAATAATGCAAATCACTTCAAGAAAACAAATCCTAGGGATCTGGGTTATGATTCAATATTATTAGAAATTATACAAATAATTAGAGTTAGATTATATGTATAATTGCCAATGTTTCTGTTTCTACAATAATATGTAATGGTTTTTGTTGTTGTTGTTGAAATGTGAAAGCATAGGCTCAGAGAGACAATATACAGTGCGTGCAACAGTGGTGCAACATGCAAATGAAGATGAGTTTATGCAACGGAAGGAAATGTTGCAGATGGTGGCAGACAGGGACGCCGAGAGGACCGACGGGGACCCAACAGATCAGTATGGATACAAAAAGGATTTCCGGACAGCACTTCCGCAATTTTTGGCCGTCAGTGTCAAAAACTTATTACTACTCGGTAAGCGTTTCCTTTAAATACTTACAGTTGAATGACTTAAGGATGATTCACGGTGTCCATTCCCGGGTTCCATCCGACATTTCCGATACTTAATTTTGTATAGAAAACATCACGTGACCTCCGAGTATCGTAAGAGGCTCGTTCCGTACCCGGAACGTCTACGGCACGGTCATGTTTTGTTGTTTGACGGCCGTTATTAGGTACAAACAACGCTCGGACTTGGCTCGCCCCGTGCACGGTCCGTCGACCACCCGGAGATGACCCGGAGACTATACGACAACACCTTTCCAACGTGTCGGAATATATTTGCCAAAATATGTAGGTTGCAAAATGTCAATAAACTGTATGTTAAATATGAGGGCGTAGCTTATTCGCTACTCGGTCAGTTTATAATTACTAGAAACAAGAAGCAGTGACCACGTGACGATGTATCGGACCGAAAACAGCCCGGACTCGGCTCGCTTCGTGCCCGGAACCTCAACGGAAGCTCTCATATATAACAGGGCGGTATCGGAAGGCTCGGGCCCGTAACCGCCCGGTCACTGATCGTGTAGTGCCCGGAACGCCCGGTATCGGCTTGTCAACGTGGCGGACCCGGGAATGGACACCGTGAATTATCCTTTATCTGGATGTCGATAGGACAATAAGTTTTGATTCTTTAAAACCAGATAGAAGTCTAAATACCTGCATTTCTCTATGCTAGTAGCCCCGAATAGGTACCTCGCTCATTTTATCGCCGTGCACGCACAACGAAGTAACAGGTACCTTCTATTAGTTATACTTATTACTAAGTACAATCATGCTATTGAAAAAGAGGAGTGGTTTCCCTTAAAAAAAAACGACTGTAAGTATTGGAACCCCAAACTGGAAATTGAAAAAAAAATCTGTTAAAAAAATTGATTTGGATAGTTTTTACAGAGCAGAACCAAGCCAACATTTTTTTCGCTTTATATTTATATGATTATGAAATATAAAATAATTTAAAACAAAAAAAGAACCGACTTCACTTAGGATCCGCTATTCCAAGAGGAAGTGGCCGAGTTGCTGTAAAAAATAGTGAAATCATATAGGTGTGCCTATAATAGTTGAAGAATTCCCTCGATTTCTCCAGGATCCCATCATCAGACCCTGACTTGGTGACAATGGGACCATCTAGGGGTTATACCTGTTCGATTAAAAAAAAATTTGAAAATCGGTTCACGATTCACGGAGATATGGAGATATGGAGTAACATACATACAAAAAAAAAACATAATAATGATAAAAAAAAAAATCAGTCGAATTGAGAACCTCTTCCTTTTTTGAAGTCGGTTAATAAGATAATATATTATGACATCTTTTCGGTTCATAATTTATAAAATTACATATATAGTATAGTGTTTAAAAACTACAAATCAAGAAATATTTAACAACATAATTTAATTTGCTTTAAGATTCAAGATAGTTAATAGTTATTTTATTCCAGGTTATGGCATGACACTAGGTTTCCCGACAATTTTAATACCTGCAGTGAGTCAGCCAATAGAAGAAGAAGTTTTACATCTCCATCCGTACCAAGTAGCTTGGATTAGTAAGTGACGACACGAGAAAAATTATTATTGATGGATGTTTGTTATATTATATTTATTTGCGTATATACCTATTTATTTATGAAGACGCTTGGAAGACGGGAATATTCATTTCAATATTTCCGAAGAGATTTTTTTATCTTATTTATCTTTTCCTGCGATAAACCTGCCAGTCCTGTTTTACGAGTACCACTTCATCAATAACAGGCAAGGGCATGGTGTTAAAAATAGTACCTATGTGCTAATATTATAATAATATATAATTGTCGCCTTGTACCCACAACACAAGCCTTATTGAGTTTACCGTGGGACTAGGTTGATTTTCGTTGAAGTTTACAGCCTTATGCATTTAGTGAAAGAATAGATTACTATCAATATTTTCCTTTATTCCTTTTAGAATATACCCAGTCTTTTCTCAGCGAAATGCACTAGATAGTCACAGCACGCCGTCCTTCTATAAAGCAAAGCAAGCAAGTTTTCAATGTGCCTTAAGAAAAGGCCGAACTGACTTAATTATTGTCAGACTTTGTGCGGAATAGCTTTTTATTTAAATTAAAGAATATAAATTGTTAGACCTTTAACCCAGTATAAAAAATAGTTAAGAAGTTGATTTCAATCGAAATCATCGCGTCCTTTATTTGCAATTTGTCATGAAGTATTCTTTCACTGAATGCCTTAGACTGCGGACTTATCAGTCTTCCCTCGTATAAACTACCTGTCCACCTGTCCTGTAGATCATTAGTTTCATGTATAATGTTATAATATAATCTAAAAAAATCACAGCACCTTGTACCTAACAGATCATAAGGAAAATTTCTTATGATCTACTTAAATATGATCCACTTCAATATTATCATCTGAAGATTTGTCATAGATAACAGTTAAGTACCTGTAACTAGAAATCACTGAGAACCTCCTGTGGTTACCTTATCTGTGCTAGAAATGGAATGTTAAGCAGCTGCTCTACAATTTTTCCTCATATTAACATACAGTACAGAAGGACCATTAGTGCAGGTTAATTTTGTTCTGCTTACGGAACCAGTACCTGTAGTCTATATTTACAGTAGAACAGGTGGATAGACACTCGTGTTCCATATGTAAGTATGTGTATGTCACAGGCTGGAAAGTTGTATGTAGAATATGAAGTCATTTAACGTGTTGCCCACGTAATCAATATATAAAATTTGTTGACCTGTTGATCATTATACACCCTTCCTAAGTCGTGTCAATTATTTAGGTACCTACAGGTCCTACAGGTCCTACAGGTGACTAAGTACAATGTCAGCTTTTTTCAGGTTCAATCAACTTGATAGTAGTCCCTGTCGGCTGCGCGTTGTCCGGCGTAGTGACGTCTCCGATGGGCCGTCGTCGGGCGATGCAGTTCGTCAACCTGCCCTTCTTAGTGGCTTGGTTGATGTTTCATTTTTCCACCACTCCGGGGCATTTATACGGCGCTCTATTCCTCACTGGGTTGGCAGGAGGACTTCTCGAAGCACCGGTAAGGTTTGAGTAGCCTTGTTCTGACATATTTCATTATTGCCTTAGCCTAGTAGACACTTTGAATGCATCGTAGTCGAGACATTAGCCAGCGGATAACATTATTGAGCTATACAGATCTGTCCATCAACACATCCGGGTCCAATTCCCACCATAAATTGAAGGATCTGCCCACCGGGCGCATCTACAGACAGATCCGGCGGACAGATCTGTACGTATATCCTAGACTATTGATACATTTGTCTGCCGAGAATATCCACAAGCCAGATATACAAAAGTTATGATAAGTATATGAGCGATTAAAGAATCGCTAGATTAAAATTGCACAATTTAAAAATAAATACTAATGTGACCTCTGCATAAATTGATAAATGTCAGATTCCTCATTGGATCCGAACTAGTTTTTCGCCTACATATGAGTACTTATACCTACCTACCTACTACCTACTAGGTATTAATAATTAGTAAGAAAATATAAACTACTTTAATTGGGAAGCCCGATGAAAAATTATTGTAGATGGTATACTCTTAAAATTCCATACGATATTATATTATAAGCGACATATCCTTGCAGGTGTTAACATACGTGGCCGAGATAACGCAGCCGCACCTCCGGGGGGCATTTACCGCCACCAGCTCGATGTGCATCATCATTGGCGTGTTCACTCAGTTTCTCTTCGGGCTGCTCATGTACTGGCGTACTGTGGCCCTCGTCAACATCACATTTACGGCAAGTACTTGTACACATTCATTGTACAGTGTACACTCCACTCACTGTCACGAGTGTCACGACCCAAGTGACCCAGTATACTGTATCTATGTGCGGGAGAGTATTCAAAATGAGCAACAAGACATTATTTTCAAGGTGCGGCTTAAGATCACTTTGAACAACGCACCTCGCCCCTCTTAGCCATTTTTGCTGCTGATTGTACAGAGAAAGTCCTCTTTCCTTGAACTCTTTAGTTACAGACGGCGGCGGGCACATCAGTGCGTGTACGCATTGGACGTGCCCGCCGGATTTGTCCGGCGGATATGCCCGGCGGGCAGATCCTTCCATGTATGGCGCGAATTGGACATAGATTTGTCTGCGGAAATATCTGAATATTGAATTTTCTATTCAGATTTAATGGGGTTGGCAACTGTCAACGGATGGCTAGATGGCGCCAGCATAGCTGGTACCTGTCACTAGTATTGTTGTATGGGATTTGGCTTAAAGGCTAGCCTATCCAGGTCAAAAAATTCAAAAAAAAACAAGATTTTGACACTATTAGTAGGACTGACAGGTACCAACTATGCTGGCGCCAACTTTCAACCGGCCAACCCCATTGTATAATTCCCAAATATTTTAGTTACTCAAAGTAAAGTTGTTGTTTTTGTACCAGATTCTTGCTGTGGTCGCTCTGTTCTTTGTGCCTGAATCTCCGCACTGGCTCGTGTCACGGAAACGCCACGACGACGCTAAAGCGGTGAATATTTTCAACTTTAACTAATTTCATATTAAAAACTATTGACTAAAAACGTCCCACTGATGGGCACAGGCCTACTCTCTCGTGCACACACCTCTCTCAATTAATTTGTTATAACAAAATACAAGTATACAGTTTTCATATTAAATCAGACGTTAATCAAGTTCCTCAGTTATTTTTAGAGATGCAACGGATAGTTGTTTGACCGGATACCGGATGTCCGGCGGACCCGCTGGATATTCGGCCAAAGATATATGACGGTTTACTACGGATACTGACGGTATTCATCCCGTTTTGAAACTTGACTTGTATCATTTCATTTTACTATCCGGAATCCGGCCGAATAGTAAGATTATGGGCGGATAGGCCGGATGGCGGATTGTAGATGGATATCCGTTGCATCTCTAGTTATTTTACGGTGACATATTAAGTAGGTATACCTGCCAAGTAATATTATCGTCACTTGAATATTAAACGTGTAGACATAAGTAATTATGTCTTATAGCTACGATGAAAAACACCCGGCCCAGCTGCGCCAATATTATCTGAGTAACAAGCTATAAATTCAATTCAGTTTACAATAAAAATTAACAAAGCAGAAGGTCGGGTTCCAATTCTGGTAAATGCATTTATTTGGTTGCTTATCACGGACATGTTCCTGGCTCATGCATTGTTCTTTTTATGTACTTATTTAAAAATAGATATATATATTAGGAAAGTATGCAAGTATCGTTACTCGTATATCGTATTCTAGTCTAATAGCTAATATTACATTAATTAGAAATACATAATTTATTCGTATCAGGGTTTATTAAATTATTAACTCATGCTGCAGTTGCTGCACGCTTCTACAACGTAAGTGTTTTGTGTTCTATACAGACATTAGTTACACTTTATTGCATATCACAGAAACTTATACAAATATACCTAATCCTAAAAGGAGATCCCTTGTAATGTCATACATATCCACAAAGTTTCGGGTCCAAGGAACCGCCGCCGGCTTACACAATATTGTTTTGATTTTGGAGAAAATTTTGGCTAACAACGTTAAATATAAAAAAAGATTACCAATCGACTACGCAATATTAAATTAAAGCATACATAAAACATTGTTTTTGAACGCCGAGTAAGAATTTCCTTAAAAATTCTCCTACTGACGTTTTAATCAAAGGAAACTCTGAAAAAATAATTGAACGACGAATCGAATTACTCCAACAGCCATTTAGGTTTATTTACGGGTAATTGGTTATTTACCCAACTGCGACACATTACGTGATACGGGTGGTGTTGAACGCATTAGTTTGACAATCCTTGTCCACAACTCCAATTTATCTTAAGCGATTGTCAAAATAATCTACTTAAGGATGATTTAGTAACTTTCCTTTCGTATCTCTCATAGCGATACATTTTCACTAGGACTGAACTTATCTAAAATACCTTGTACTTTTTTCTCCTATTAGGATATCAGTTGAAAAAGCTTGTGATTTTAGGCACATGGCACGTCGAACCACATATGATAGAGGGTGACATATCTTCAACATTATGTAATACTAATAAGAAATAAGTTACAGCAAAAGGGCGTACCTGCCTGCTGGGCACTTAGGTCATTTGGTAACGGATTTCTTTAGAGATAAATAACTCAAAAACAGATGAACCGGTAGATAATGTTCAAAATATTTTTTGTTGAATTGTCTTCTTGTTTTTTTTAAATAAATGTTAGTAGGGCGGCAGAAATTTTTACGACTTTCGCGATGATTATTTCTGAAAATATTAATTAATATCAAACGATTCTTAAAACTTGCAAGGTATATTTGTATATAGTGTATTTTGTAGAATTGTATATGTAAATACTTTTTGACATTCATGATTGCAATGCCCCCTCTAAAAATATTTATTTCTTCTATTTGACTACATCTATGAAGACTAGCTAGTAGGATTTTGACTACATAATACAACGCTACTTAAAATTTTATCAATATGCGCTTTATACTTTACGAGTAATTTGGATGTTACATACGAACGGACATACATACATCACAAAACTATAAATGGTACCTAAAAATGGTGGAAAATTAATATCGCTCGTGGACAACTTTAGCTGGCTCAGATGCCTGGGTTGCTAAGGTATCAACATCATTGACAGTTTGTCATTGTTCTGAAGACAATCCTTGATAAAATCCTTCACAACATTGTCACCGTATCGTTATCGCGATAATAAACTTGTCATACAATAGCTACCATCAATCTTTAAGTAGTGTCCTTTCCTTTAAGTATATTAACAATACTTCGTTTAAGTTCAGCCAAAAGAAGTGTGAGAATTGATAAATACTTAGCACGTGCCATCCATACTTACAGGTCAGTGGTTGTTAACCTTGCAGTGATAACCGATAAGAAACCACTAGACCAAATATCTTTTTTTTCTTAGGAACCACCAACTGTTCGGAAGTAAAATATGGAAATAAAAGTCAACTTATTTTCATAAATTCGCGGACCATTTCATGTGCTTCCACTCATCATAATATTAAATTGTTGAATATTTTATGTTAAATTGCAATTAAAATTCAGCAGGGGAATGCGGCTAGTGGGCTGGAGACGATGCCACGAACTAGTTTAAGTTTCATAGACTCAATTAAGTAAATGTAACTAGTATTTACTTCTTACAATAAAAAAGTTATATATTTATGCCAAAAAAAAAGTTATAAGAACAATTGCCATACCCTAACAGGGTGCCATGTGATCTCACTGACTACTCTAAGAACTGTATTTTACCAAGGTTTGCACGAGATGATATTCTATTCTATACTAAAAAAAATGCAAGTTTAATGCAAACACAACGATCTAATATGCAAATGTGCAAAGATCGTAGTGTGGAATTTAATTAGCCTCGTAAGTCCTCGCGTACTTGTATAAGTACAAATTCAAGATCGAGTTTTGAACTCTTATAGAAATAAAAGTAGGTTCCAAATTCAAAAACGCTAGGCTTTTCCCCGGGTCTTACGAGGTTAAAATGAAAAAAAAATACGTTGACATACGAATAACTTGTATAAGTCCCTCTTTGGACAGAGTAAATCGGATAAGTTAAACTGAATTATTACAGAGCCTGCAATGGCTTCGTGGATGGACACACGCCGGCGCCGTAGAAAAAGAACTGCGAGATATTCAGGCATTATATAAAAACAAAAAAGGTAAATCGCTACATAAATAACTCTCCTATTTACATACCAAGTGCCAAAAATTTGTTTAAAAGTCAAACATGTACGGACCAGGGGGCCAATTTTTAACTTTCGAGCGCCCGAATTCTAAAAGTTTAAGCTCGAAAATAATCGCACACATAAGCTGACCGCTAATTTTTTTGTATGAAATTAATAGTTTAAATACTCATGAGTTTAAATTCCTATTGCTGTTATTTTTAAAACATAATTTCATCGTTTTATTCTGAGTTGTAAATGTCACTGTCGAATCTCAAAAATCACCACCCCCAGGATTAGGTACTAGTACTTTATGAAAAACAGATATCCTTTAATATAAATTTACCTTATAAATAGCATACTTGACATGGATTAATAATTCTACCTATTTCTTTATAAAGGTACTTAACATACTTATGTTTTCATTGTTTTTCAGTGCAATCAGAAGACTCGGAAGAAAGCATTACAGAAAAACTATCATACTACCTGGAGAAAAGCTTTTTGATTCCATTCTTTCTCGTTAGTTACTGCTTCTTCATCGGGCACTTCAGCGGCATGACTACTTTACAGGTACGATGAATGGTCATTTCTAATAGTTATTTAGGTACTTACGAGAATTATAGGTTATTTACAAGTACCTTTATGCCAAAGAGTTACTTTTACTTATTTATCTATGTTCATAGATGTGTAATATTTATGAGTGACTAGAAACCTCAGACACCCAATCTGAATTTAATTATGAAGATAATTATGATTATTATGACTCCCTACCTAATAGCCTACTTACCTACCTAAGGCAATTGTTTTGTTCAGTGTTAAATACAGTGTGTAAATCTAATACGGGCGAATCTCTTAACAGTAATTAGTATAGGACATAAGAAATGTAATTACATAACTTTTACTTAGAATTGCAATTAAAATTATAGGCATACAAAATAATTCGGCCCGCAATGTAATGTAAACACACTCGCGATAACGGTCGTTGACAGTTTCAATACCATGTTTACAGTACATTGCTGCTGATAAAAAATTCAAAAATTAATTATTGGGTCACAGTTAAGTGTAACTTAAAAAAACATCTTAATTAATGATTATTTGGTTTAATTCATGGCCCTATTAGATTTACACATTGTATAAAGTAAAGAAAGCATTAGTGTGTTTGTGTTCGTGAATCGCGTGGATTAAAATTTGGAGAAATGATAGTAGGTAGGTTATTGTTATTTAAAAATGAGGATAACAAAGGTACAATGGTCATGTAAGCGGTCATTGGTTGTGTTGTAGGTAGGTCTACAGTGAAAAGTTTACAGACACAACAAAAGTAAGCAGAACAAATTAATCAAACAAGTATTATTGTTACTGTGATATATAATTAGATGGTTCGATCTGATTTTCGGTAGGTCAATAGGTAAGTACTTTGGTAAATGACTATTTCTGACTCCTTACGTTCCCGTTCCTGGCTGATATTTTATTGTGTTAACTATTATATTAATATTAACACGTGTTACAATATTTCAACATAACAATTTATCTTAATTTTTGCCTACGATAAACTTCGTTAAGGTCACAATTATTGTCTTATCTACCTACTAAGTTCGACCCCGTTCGTTCTACCCAGAATTACAATGTCAACGTAATAATTTTTTTAACATGGTTAAAGCGATCACTAATTAACTCTACACCTTCCATTAATTACTTCTGTTTGATATTCCTGAGAAGTTAGTTATTCATCAATCATCATTACTGAAACAGTAAGGACGATTTATTTTGCACATTTTTGACAAGGCAACGTATTAATATGTTTATTTTTATTTTATTTTTATAAATAGTAGCCTAACATTAGGGCTTAAAAAATTATAGCCGGCTAAGGAAAACGTTGAATTTTAATGTTCCTTCTGAGTATGGAACCATTCAACCAACCAAAATATAAGGATCTATATATAAATGATTGCTCTACCAGAGATTGACTGATTAGATATAATCGCAGAAACAGTATCTTCTACGTTCAGCCATTGGCAAGTCAACATGTTGTCTACAACGGAACGGAGATGGATTAGAAGATATTATTACTAGTTATAAAATCTATAGATTTTGATCTCTCGGAGATAACCGAGCCAAGAATAAAATTGATTTATATAAGCTCCTGAATGGGCTTTAAAGCATTACCTGGGCTCCTAGTGTTTGTAAACGTAGCTATGGAGGGCACTGAATATAAAGATTATATGGCTTTATTTTTATTTTATTAAGTAATTATTGCCCCATGAAACGTAGAGTACCTAGAGCCGTTGTCGCGCAATATATGCCTTATATGTATTATACCGCTACGTAGGTACTGCACCAGAATGCATAGCGACATTATTGGCTAAAAGTTGAAATGTTCTGGAATAGATTATAAACATAGTACTTAAACGTCAAAGCGGCCGACATCTGTCACGATATCATAGCTGGAAATCATCACCAACGTGTGAATCATTTGTTTTTCACTTATCCTCAATCTCTGTTGAGATAAAACCTAGACATGATAAAAAGCACTTAATCCCCAGACATGCAATTATCATACTCTCCTTCAATAAGATTACATACTGAGGACTGTAATAAGAAGTTTGCATAAGGATAAATATGGAACTCTTACCATAGGATTTGCGAGCAGTCGCTAACTGATCTAACGTAATAAAAAGGCCTTTTAGGTCTAAGCTAAATATGTAGGTAAAGTATTACCTACTAATGATTACCATTGAATATCATGCCCATTAATCAACAACCACCTACCTTTTTACAGGGCTTGGTACATTTAGTACTAGACTAGTGTATATTAAAACAAAATTACCACCGATAACTCCAAATACCTCTAGCTAGTCCCTAAAAAAAACCAAAAATGTTGCACTTGGGAACACCAAATGTTTTAGTTTATACTAATTTTGTTTACATATTTTTAATATTATTTAATTACTGTTTATGTACCTATCTGTCCTTTATGTATTTGTTTATTTTTACGGTCATGTGTATGGGTACTTAGTTACTGCACTTACAGCGCGCAACAATGCGAATTACCTACCTATAAGATAATAGTACATTACTACAGAGGCCGGGAAGTAGGGGGTTGCCGGTCGAGTACATATATACGGCCGAGCGTAGCGAGGCCGGATAGTTACGAGGCTGGCAACCCCTTTTCCCGCCGAGGTATGTATAGTGCTTTTCTCAAACATGCCATGAAATAAATATGAAACTTAACCAAATTTTTTCCGACATACGTGAGGCAAAAGTCTACTCGTAAACTTGTATTACTTAATAATAATATATTGTACGTTGTATGCACTTCAAACATCTTCATACTTCGGTTTTTATGTATAAAGTTAAATAAGCAACAAACGTACAACCATCATTTGCATTAGTTTCTAGGAAACATGCTAAACCAACATTCCTAATATTGGCTATTCCTATTCACTATTACGACTAATTACATATGTTCATATTGTTATTAATGAGTTATCCTATCAACAAACCAAAAAAACATTAATTAGACTTACCACGTTATCAAAAACATGCGTAAAAACATTACGTTATGAAATCTGGATTGCTTAATTCTGACTTTGCATTCCATTGTCACTGAACGGCTTTTAAAAATGTGTAACTACTACGTACATTAGCCATTTAAGTATAATGTTCACTTGCATTTGAACAACATCTAAACATATTTCACTTTATATATTACCTATAGCCAAGTTATTATAGAATAAAACAAATCGACATTATAATACACAACAATATAGGCAACATAATAAAATATTGAGAATGTTTTTAAAATTTTCCCACTAAAGTTTTTTTTTCACAGTATCTGCGCTGTTCGAGCGGTTGAACTTAAGGCCATTCTACACGAGTTAAAATTAAGAAGAAAAATGTATAATGGTGACTGAATAAATTCAGAACGTTACAAATATTGTCTATAGTCTCTGTTTATACTTTATTTATTTTATTTTAGAAAATATTCATAAAAATCAAAACCTTTCGATTTTATTTCGTAACTATAGAGATCCCGATTCGAATTCTTAATATCTGTTCGTGTGTAATACCCTCGCTGCTAATATTTTAGCCTGATAAGTGATATTCAACCTTTCACGAAAAACATTAAAAAAAACAGCTGTTGATATAATCTGCCTCCATCTTTACAATTTAAAATTATAGGAATTTGTTAATAATCTTTTATTTGTTATTTTCATGTCAATTTTATATATAAACGGAATTGCAAAATATATCACATTGTTTTTTTAATAGGCGTAATTAGTGGCAGAATTCAAATGAACCAAAAAGTAAATATCGCTTATAGCCTTAAATGGCTGAACGCCATGATCCTGTGCCACAAACATAAGGAATGGAAATTAAAAAAGAGGACTTTGCCGGTCTAGACCTGCAAGATTAGTTTGTCCTAACCGCACCTGAAATGTCATACTTCGAAGCCTATTATAAGGAACATAACATCAATATTTCATTGCATGTTGAGAAAAAAAGTTTTCTCAAACATGCAATGAAATATTGATGTTACGTTCCTTATAATAGGCTGCGAAGTATGACGTTTCAGGTGCGGCTAGGACAAAAATCTTGCAGGTCTAGACCGGCAAAGTCCTCTTTTTTAATTCCCATTCCACATAGGTTTGTGGCACAGGATCATGGCGTTCAGCCATTTAAGGTTATAAGCGATATTTACTTTTTGGTTCATTTAAAATTCTGCCACTACTTACGCCTATTACAAAAAAAAACAAAAAACAATGTGATATATTTTGCAATTTCGTTTATATATAAAATCGACATGAAAATAATAATTAAAAGATTATTAACAAATTCCTATAATTTTAAATTGTAAAGATGGAGGCAGATTGTACAAACAGCTGATTTTGTTTTTTTTATTGTTTTTCGTGAAAGGTTGGTTATCAGGCTAAAATATTAGCAGCAAGTGTATTACACACGAACTGAAATTATGAATTAGGATCTCTATTGATACGAAATAAATTCGGAGGGTTTTAATTCTTATGAATATTTTCTATAATAAAATTAATAAAGCTTAAACAGAGACTATAGACAATATTTGTAACGTTCTGAATTTATTCAGTCACCATTATAAATTTTTCTTCTTAATTTCAACTCGTGTAGAATGGCCTTAAAAGCGGTATTACACATTGCAACCTGCAGGGCCCAATCTGTCAGGTTGGAATGTGTAATTGAAGGTAGGGCCCGTAGGGAGCTGAAGGAGGGGTAGGAAGAGGCAGGGTACACAACAGATTGGGCCCTGCAGGTTGCAATGTGTAATACCGCTTTAAGTTCAACCTCTCGAACAGCGCAGATACTGTGAAAAAAAAAACTTTTGTGGGAAAATTTTAAAAAGATTCTCAATATTTTATTATATTGCGCATATTGTTGTGAATTATAATGCCGCTTTGTTTTATTCTATAATAATTTGGCTATAGGTAATATAAAAGTGAAATATGTTTAGATGTTGTTCAAATGCAAGTGAACAATTATACTTAAATGGCTGATGTACGTAATAGTTACACATTTTTAAAAGCCGTTCAGTGACAATGGAATGCAAAGTCAGAATTTAGCAATTCAGACTTCATAACGTAATGTTTTTACTCATGTTTTTGATAAAGTGGTCTAGTCTAGTTAACGTTTATTTGTTGTTGATAGGATATATCATTAATAACAAGATGAACATATGTAATTAGTCGTAATAGTGAATAGACTTTTGACTTACGTATGTCGGAAAAAAATTGGATAAGTTTCATATTTATTTCATTGCATGTTTGAGAAAAGCACTATACATACCTCGGCGTGAAAAGGGGTTGCCAGCCTCGTAACTATCCGGCCTCGCTACGCTCGGCCGTATATATGTACTCGACCGGCAACCCCCTACTTCACGGCCTCTGTAGTAATGTACTATTATTGACCTCGTGCTAACTTTTAGATGCTTACGCTGTTAGCTGTTACCAAAGGCTGTTACTAATATTACTATTATAATTATTGAACATTGACGGGGGAAAACGTAAGTAATGAACAACCAAGGGATCATATATGCCACCTACATTAATAGTACATTGTGCAACATGTGGCGTAATATTCTTACGCCCCGAGTTCCACACAATGGTTTTCATCACAGTTGTGAGGAAAAAAAGCAAAGATAAATTCAAGAAAGTTAATTAGGCAGCAAAAGTTGAGAACGTCCATGACAGCGCTCAGCCCCGCGCATGCGCCGTTGATTAGCAACGCGGTACAAACATTCCGTGCGTTTTGTTACATAGATATACCACCCATAGATCTGACACGGAACTAATAATACCAAGATAGAACGGGATGGTCTTATTACACTTTCGATAGATACGGCAGAGAGGTGCTATTTTCGTTGGTCCTTGTCATAGTTTCTATTACCCTCCACGCGTTACTTCTAGCAGTGGAGGGTAACAAACAGATATAATGCGCGATTTCTTCAAGAATTTCTGTGATTGCTACGAGAAAAGCTGTTAGTTTTCCTAGAAAGTTGTGTCGGCTAAGGAAAACATTGGTAAATTGTTCTGTTTTATGCTGTAGAAGTGATTATGGGCATCTATATATGTATCCCTTACGGGGGTACACGTGTGCGGTCTCTAGTTAATGCTTGCTTTGAGGTTTTGTTATTACGACATATTTTTCGAACTAGAATGGCTAAACAACCAGGTTTTGCAAAATTATTATAACAATATTTACCAAAATTCATGATAAATACTTTAAATATTAAAAATAATCTCAAAGCAAGCATTAACTAGAGCTGGCACACGTATACCCCCGTATGGGATAGATATATAGATGCCCATAATCACTTCTACAGCATAAAACAGAACAATTTACCAATCTTTTCCTTAGCCGACACAACTTTCTAGGAAAACTAACAGCTTTTCTCGTAGCAATCACAGAAATTCTTGAAGAAATCGTGCATTATATCTGTTTGTTACCCTCCACTGCTAGAAGTAACGCGTGGAGGGTAATAGAAACTATGACAAGGACCAACGATAATAGCACCTCTCTGCCGTATCTATTGAAAGTGTAATAAGACCATCCCGTTCTATCTTGGTATTATTAGTTCCGTGTCAGATCTATGGGTGGTATATCTATGAAAATAATGAAGAAATTGAAACGTATAGATTGTGTGTGATGTAATTTTAGAATATAGCTAAATTTTAAAGATGAAATTAAACTTTTTGATTTTCTGGCTGAACATACCTCCTTAGTTCTGAAATGATGTACGAAATCAGTTGAAAATTTTAAAACGAGAGTCATTACTCCCGTGGGAGTAATATCTCGCCATTACTCCCGCGGGAACAATTTATGTCATTGTCCTTCTGTATACAGGCAGGAAATAACATCATTTACGAGCGGGTGTGATGAAAACTAAATTATTATTAATATTGAAAATTTACAGTTAGTAATTCCCGACGCTTGGGCTCGCGCAGACGTACGCGGTGTCCATATTCCAGATGCTGGAGGCTCCCATAGACAAGTACTACGCCACGCTGATCCTGGGTATCGTGCAGATAGTCGGGTCGGCCGCGTGCGTGGCGCTCGTGCACTACACGGGGAAGCGGCCCCTGGCTGTGTTCTCCACGGTGGGCGCCGGGATATGTTGCGCGCTCGTAGCAGCATACGATGGTTATATACAAATGGTAAGTAAATCTGTAATGATGCATTACAGATTTTAGATAATTTATGACATTTTATACAACTTTTTATCTCTATAATTTATTGAGTTATCATTTATCAAAGTGAAACTTTTATTCCATCGCCTCGAATTTTAATGTCTGTCTTCTGCGCGACATGCGTTACATATGTAACGCTGATTCTCGTTTATAGTAAGGTGAGGCTTATTTCATAAGCAATAAGGTTCATGTCATGTTGGCAGTCAACCGCGGTATACAAATCTATATTTCGCGTCTTAGCGTAACTGCAGCGCTGGCACTGTGGTATGGCATGAAACTTACGAACGAATGAGCGAGGGTTCAAACCCCGTGGGACGAATTATTTTTTTCTAAATTTTAGAAACATATTTCGATTATACATATTTAATGAATAACATTTGGCAAGTCATTCCAGCTCTGTACGTCTAGCATGACAAACCAATTGGGCACCAATTTCTAAGCGCCATGCTAACATAGTAAAGTTTCACGTGCATCGTGGTTTCATAAAACCACACAATGTTTTTTATGTTCTCTGATCTTAATGGAACGGGGAGAAAATCTATAAGGATGCATTTAGGTCGGTACCTACTTACTTACCTAATTTATGGATGAAATGAAATTGACCTTTGGTTGTGATATTTGAATTTTTTTTTGCGGAAGAGGCAATATATTTAGGTAAATACTTAACCTCATCATAACTCTCGAGGTAACTACAGGCCCGGACTAAGGCCCCCTCCCCCATATTGAATACAAATATTTTTTATTTAGCAAATTAAATTACTAAAAAAATCAGTCAACCTTATTTTTATAATAAACATCATAATTACGCATTTGGATTTTATCAGATCCCGTGATAGCCAGATACTACCTAAAATTTTAATTGACATTTGCTGATTTTGGAAAAAATAACAGTCGTGGACAAACACGTCGGTTTCAACTTTTTTTGTCAATCAATTTGATCTATTCAGTATTAAAAGCGTTTATTCAAAGAATTTTCACACAATTTATTAAGTTATAACTCAATAATTTTAATCAAAAAAGAACTGACTTCACTTAGGATCCGCTTTCCAAGTGGAAATGCCAGAGTTGCTGTTAAAAATATTGAAATCACTATAGGTGAGCTTATAATAGTTGAAGAGTTCCCTTGATTTCTCCAAGATCCCATTATCAGATCCGGACCTGGTGACAATGGGACCAATTGTTAAGTATACTCTATCAAACAAAAAAATAATTTTCCAATTCGATCCAGCCGTCTTCGAATAATCGGTGAACATACATAAAAAAATAGCAAAAAAACAAGCAAAGATCCCGATGAATTGAGAACCTTCGAAATCTTGAAGGCGGTTGTTGAAAACGGCTCAACCGATTTTATTCAATATAGTTTCCTTATATAGGTACTTCCATTAATTTTCCCAAAATTTTCACTGTTTAAAAGTTAAAGTTTAAGGGACGTACTTTTTTATATCATCGGAGCTATTATTTACGAAATTATTATCTAGATTAATGAATAAAATGTTTTGAAAGACCCTTATTATTTTTGAAAGACATATCCAAATGGTACCCTAAAAAGAATATATTTTTCAGGTTTTGTTTTATTTACCTCTTTGTCGGCGTGAGTAAAACCACCATACCAAATTTTAGTTTTCTAGTGCTTACCGTCAGTGAGCAAAGCCACAGACAGACAGACGGTTCCTGGTTTCTACGAAACCGTAAAAAAAAATTAAAGTTTATTTTTCCATAGTACAGTCGACATCAAAGATACACTTTTGAGTCTTTTATTCCTTTGTGATAAGGTGCAAAAGTGTAAACATATCTTTCACGTCGACACTAGTAGGTAAGCGTATGGATTGCGCTTTCCATTTGTAGACTTTATAGTATCCCAACCACACTAACCTGGCTTGGTCTGCAAGAAACTTGGTCCCTACCTGACTTAAGATCGATTGGCATTATTGGCAATTAATCGAAATTTCATGCCTAGATAAAACTGATAATAATTTTCATAAAATGACAATTTCAAAACGTTTGACGTGACATTAGGCACCATGATGATTAATTAGCTCCTGCCCCTTTGGCGCCGCTGTTTTGGTGCAGGTTTTAAGCGGTGATTAGTGATTACGCTTCCTTACTTATTATTCTTCCAAGTATTGAGCATGCAATTGACTATCATGACATCGTTGTTCCTTTTGCCCAGAAGAAAGCTCGCTGTATGATTCCATTTCTAAACTAGGTAGTTTATCGTAACTCAAGGGTGGATTTTTTAACGGTTCAGTGAGGGCAGCTACCAAATCCCGAGATGCAACGCGAAAATAATCTTAAAAGAACTTTCCTGACTTTTCAACTAACGAAGATTGACAAAACCAACAACTTATAAATACCTAAGTAATAGATAACATGTAAATATAAGTACCTAATATAGTTTCAAAACTTTGATGTTTGATATGGTTGACTTTTTTTATAAGGTCAAGTCCAGGATTTTGAGGTGGGACTGGGGGCCCCTAGCCTGCCAGGGCCCCTAGGCCCGGGCCTTGTTGGCCTATAGCGGTAGTCCGGGCCTGGGTAACTACTTAATTAATGTTTACCTACACATAAGAAAATAGGTAATCACTTTAGTGCGCAAAATAGTGAACTTATCCATTTAAGGGGTCTCTCCGAGCTAACCTTATAAGATAACTTAATAAGACACGTGGCAATGAAGCGTCTCTCCTCTGCTTGAAATAGTTGGATTGTAATAACGGTTTGTGTACCTTCCAGCATAATACCCCGGAATCTTTTACCGACCCTGATGCCAACGGGACTCTGAATAGTGACCTCAGTGACACAGCGGTGAGTTTAACAATACGATCGGATCGGATTAAGTTATTCTAAGTACAGTATTCTTCTACAAGGGCGTCCGTCACTTTTGCAAAGCCCAAGTTCGTAAAATATCTTCCATGATTTTTACTTTTTTCTCTGTCCTACTGACACAGGTATGCCGAAAATATGCATTTAAAGTATAAATGTCAAATATTATTGTATCAACGCCGGCTCACGACGACCACAATGATCTCAATGAACTGTGACTTTCAGAGAAGTATAATGTCCGGGTACTCGTGGATCCCTACGTGCCTCCTGTTATTGCTCGCCTTCATTACGCACACTGGAATTCGGTTACTGCCTTGGATTCTTATTGGTGAGGTAATGTAACAATTCAAATTTTATCATGTATTTATGAACACATTATATGCTGTGCACGCCGGATTGACAAGATACATTTGATCACACACATGAATGAATGAATGAATGAATAAATGCTTTATTGCACATGTCAAAAGTTACAACACAGTAGAAAAAATACAATGAACAAAAAAAAGAGGCAAACAACAGGCGGTCTTATCGCTAATAAGCGATCTCTTCCAGACAACCTTAGGGTTGCGGAGAAGATAAAGTAGAAAAGTTAATAGGAGGTGCAAAAAGCTTATTGTAGCAAAGCAACACGAACATTGAAATACTAATCTAATCAGTCAAACATAAATAAATAAATACAAACATATATACACATTCAGGTTACACAGACTTTTACTATTCAGGTATTCAGTGCAAAAACCCGGTCGGGAGGCGCCGGACTGGCTAGTGGCGCGGGCTACATCTTCGGCTTCCTTACCAACAGATTGTATGTTGCCTTATTAGACAGCATGTCAATACGGGGCACCTATGGGCTTTATGCTGCAGTTAGGTAAGTTAGTTCCATCTCTTATATAATGTTTACACTTGCGTGTTCGCACTCGCGTCGGCGTTCGCCTTAACGTTGAAATACTTTTTAGTTATTTATTTTAATTAAAATTTGATTTATTTTATTGCATCTCTGTCGTTGAGAATTCGGCAAATCCATTAGTTTCGGTGCAAATTGGCTGTGACAGTCTCCGATCGTATCAGGTTTAATTTTTTTAATTTGAGGTATGGAACCCTAAAATCAACAAAACTCATAACTAAGCTACGATATCTTTTATACTTATATGTACACACAACGCCTCACTAGGTATACACTTTTGAACGTTATTACAGCGGAATAAGGTTCAAAAGTGTATACCTAGTGAGGCGTTGTGTGTACCTACACAGAAAAGTATCTAAGTATTTAAAATTTTGCTAATTTCTGTTTTCAGTTTAACTGGATGTATAGTATTGTATTTTATTCTGCCGGAAACTGAAGGAAAAGAGTTGGGAGATATAGAAAATCACTTCGCGGGGATTAAGAAGCTTGGCAACGAGGTGTATAGACCGCCGGTAAGTAGTCTGAACTTAACCTAGCCTTTAGCTTCTAACTTTGTATAGAACTTCTACTCAGTAGGTACTGAGGTGTTATTCTAACTTTTAATTAATTTCTGAGTAGTCCCATATATTCAGAACATACCGGGTGTTTCCTGTAATAAATTAAAACGTGGATTCTACTCTTCAAACTAAACGGATCACCACTATTTTTGTTACTTAAAACCTGTATATCTACCTAAAGCAGCAGCCATATTTGGGTGAATGCCTGCACTAACACTAACGGCAGTTTTGAGATCTCTGTACGCGTACCATGAGTTATGACATAGATCGACGTTTTCGAGAACGAGTATCGAGTGTTCTATCTGTGGTATCTGTGCATCTTGCTTTTAACATTTCAAACTCATGGTAGCCGTGTTCTGTCAATTTGTTGCTTTATCAATGAGTAAGTTAATACCTAACTGCAGGTATTTTTTTTGTTACAGAAAAAAACGAAAGAAATGTCAATGTCCCAGCTCAAAGGTGCCAGCAACCCAACGTTTGAAGCCGACGATACGCACATGTAATACCTAAATGGTGCTAACTGGATTAACTAGATAATTAAGCATTTAATTGAGATTAAAGAAATTTAAGTAGGTACTAAGTTTAGTTTAATTTCATGGTTTCCTATCTAAAATCAAGTAAGTCGGTAGATAAGTGATTCATTCTCCTAGCGGTCTTGCTACCTCGTTCCTCCTCGTCCTGTTCGGCAACCGAATTCCAGGAATTGACATAGGCACTGCACTAGTTTTTACGAAAGCGAGTGCCATCTAACATTCCAATCCAGAGGGGAAACTAGGCCCTGTTGGGATTAGGTTCGGTTTCTTTACGATGTTTTCCTTCACCGAAAAGCGACTGGTAAATAGCAGATGAAATTTCGTATGTACGAGCCGGGGTGTGAACCCGAGACCTCTATCTAGATCGAAAGTCTTTAGTCTTACCGTCACCAGCGGTAGATAAGTGATTAATCTCTACAATTAAGGAGGGATTCTACCACCAAATACCGCTTTTGTGATTAATAAATTTAAACTTGATTGACTGGTTCGACTGGACTGGATTGAGATGAATCAAGGCAAGACCATCCATCTCTATTGTGCTTGCTTGCATAATAGTAATTATTTGATCATGTTGTTACGCTCTATATCGGCCATCCGTGCCATGTTGACAATAGGCACTACAAAAGATACACATTCTGTGCATGTGTGTTTGAACGTAGCGTCATATATGTAGATAGGATTCTATTAGGTATAGTCACGTCTGAAAATATGGATACTTTTAATGTAACAAAAATATATTAAGTCTTGGATAAATGTTTTTGGTGCATTCAATTCTTGTTAGGTACAATACCGTTCTTAATAGTTAGGTGAAAACTGTGAGGTAGATGGTACTACCATCACCATTTATTCTATTTAGATATTAATTAAAGCTTTAAGGTTAACTAGGTCACTACCATGATGGTGTCCTATTAGCTAACCTTAACGTAGCACCTAAATATAAAATGTTATAGCACTGTAAATCTTTAATATAGAATAGTCAACAAAATATGTGCCCTATAGATAATAGATTCTATCTATATTCAAAATTGTATGTTGGTATATGGGACAAAGAGAATATATGGGCGTTAGCTCTATATCTATATGCATCCACATTGTTTACATTTACTACGGATGTAGCCTTCCTTTTGCTACTAAAGCATGCCAGGCCTCATCCAGACCTAGGGGAATTAATAATGAATAAAATTAAATGCTCCATGTTGCCAGGCTGTAATTTATTAAAATTAAGCGTTTTTTAGCTTTGGTATGTAAAATCATTGGTACAGAATAAAAATCTTCACTGACACCCTACCTAGTTTTTATAAATACTTTCAATTAAAATTTGGCGGCAACTGCGGCAAGACTTTATTGAATTGTTTATGGTTTTTACAAAAAAGGCATGTTACACTTTACGTTTTTTAGTGCCCTAATTAGGTTAGGATCCTAACTTTTTTCAATAGTAAACTTACTTGCTAAATGCGATTACACTTGACTTTTAGGAACCTGTGTTAGAAACTAACTCATTTATGAAGCTAAAAGCGGTATTACACATTGCAACCTGCAGGGCCCAATCTGTCAGGTTGGAAGGTGTAATTGAAGGTAGGGCCTGTAGGGAGCTGAAGGAGGGGTAGGAAGAGGCAGGGTACACAACAGATTGGGCCCTGCAGGTTGCAATGTGTAATACCGCTTTAACTAGGACAAGTGTAAGGGTCAAAACACACCTAGCGGAATCACAGCGGAATTAAGCCAATTCATAGACAAAATGTCTATGATAGCGGAAATTTGTCTATGGTAGCTGATTTTTTGTATGGAAGCCATAGACAAATTTCCGCTACCATAGAAAAAATTAAGCATTTTGTCTATGAATTAGCTTAATTCCGCGGGGAATTCTGCTAGGTCTGTTTTGACCCTAATAGGCCTTTAAAACGGCTATTAGACATTGCAACCTGCAGGGCCCAATCTGTTGTGTACCCTGCCTCTCCCTTCCCTCCTTCAGTTCCCGACGGGCCCTACCTTCAATTACACCTTCCAACCTGACAGATTGGGCCCTGCAGGTTGCAATATCTAATACCGCTTTTAGGGTCGCCACACACCTAGCGGTTTTCCTCGCGGAATTACCGGAAGTAGCGGAAATTTGTCTATGGTAGCGGAAATTTGTCTTTGGTAGCAGATTTTTTGTATGGAAGCCATAGACAAATTTCCGCTACCATAGACAAATTAAGCATTTTGTCTATGAATTTCCGCTACTTCCGGTAATTCCGCGAGGAAAACCGCTAGGTATGTGGTGACCCTTAGGGAGTTAAGGGACACCACACACTTGAGCTGAATTAAGAAAATTCATAGACAAAATGTTTGGATTTGTCTATGGTTGCTTAAATTTGTAGTGACGCCATAGACAAACCTAAGCATTTTGTCTATGATTTTTTTAAATTCAATTTAGGTGTGTGGTGTCCCTAAAGTTGGTCAACCATGAGGGGGGTACAACCACAGAGTAAATAATAGTATAACAGAGAGACCTCTGTAATGTCACGTAACGTCACGAAGCATGTTGTCCCTTCTTAACGCATGACAAGTTCTTTTTCGCACTTATGCAAACGTATCGGATACGTCGTGTCAAACTCAAATTTTTTGACAGATTTACTTTGAGTTGTACCCCCCTGGTACAACCACGTACAACCACAGGTACAACTCAAAGTAAATCTGTCAAAAAATTTGAGTTTGACACGACGTATCCGATACGTTTGCATAAGTGCGAAAAAGAACTTGTCATGCGTTAAGAAGGGACAACATGATTCGTGACATTACGTGACATTACAGAGGTCTCTCTGTTATACTATTATTTACTCTGTGGTTTGACACAACGTATCCGATACGTTTGCATAAAAGCGGTATTACACATTGCAACCTGCAGGGCCCAATCTGTCAGGTTGGTAGGTGTAATTAAAGGTAGGGCGTGTAGGGAGCTGAAGGAGGGTAGGGAGAGGCAGGGTACACAACAGATTGGGCCCTGCAGGTTGCAATGTGTAATACCGCTTTAAGTGCGAAAGAGAGCTTGTCATGTATTAAGAAGGGACAACATGATTCGTGACATTACCACAGAGTAAATAATAGTATAACAGAGAGACCTCTGTAATGTCACGTAACGTCACGAATCATGCTGTCCCTTCTTAACGCATGACAAGTTCTTTTTCGCACTTATGCAAACGTATCGGATACGTCGTGTCAAACTCAAATTTTTTGACAGATTTACTTTGAGTTGTACCCCCCTGATTATACTATAGTTTGGTAAGAGTTTTTTCCACTTCAAGCATAGACAGGGAGAATCATACTGTCTTTTTCTAATGCTAGTACTCACACTACTAACAAAGGGATGGATATAGCATGTTACTCTGACTGTTACTGCGCTTTTGGTTTGCCAGACTATATTATTTACTCTGTGCCATGACACATTCCTGCATCTTTGAATCCACACAAAACGCAGAACAAACTTGGCCGTTGTATTAGAACAAATGGCCAAGTTTCTAGGGATGTAATGATGATAATATTATTTACAAGCTGGCAGCACTGCCACTGCATAGACTAAAGAAGTATGTCATATAAGTCAAAAATGAAATGTCAAACATTTTCACAGTGATTTCCTCAAAAATATAGGAAATCATAAAATAAAACAGACTTGTTTTGCAACCAAAGTCAAATAAAAAGATCTGGTGTCATGTTTTTACGTATGTGGTACCAGGCCAGTTCCAACTCGAATGTAACGAGTGACTTAGGTTTTAAAAGTAATTAACCACCCCACCATCACCATGGGGTGTGGAGTGAGAATGCGGCAATAAAGAAATTGTGTAAATAAAAAAAAGACTATGATGTTCGGCTGTGAAGGGACTTTAAGTACTTTAAGAGTCCAAATACTTTAGTTACATTATGTATGGGTAAAGGCGCGAGAGTAAACAATGAGATTTCACAGAAGGTGTGGTGACAGAGTCACACTTCTAAACGACAACACTACAGCTGTAAGAAATTTCGTTGAGTTTAATCATGGCTTGATACTTAGTGCAGAACCCTTGAAGGATGATGTTATGTTTGAAGTGTGTATTGATAGAAAGGTAAGTGTAGCACTATTTTGTCATTCATTTTTAATTTACCAACTTTTCTGGACATGACATGCATCTGCAATCGTCTTTCGATATTTTAGAAATTGATACAAATGGATTATATTTGTTAAGCTATAGTAAAAATCTTTAGCATACCTGCTAGGATCAATAAACTGAAACCACATAGTAATCATTTGTGGAATTGTGACAGAAACTGACCTCATGACTGTTAACCAGAAGGTTTTGGTACAGAAATGATATAGTATATTGATATATACTATAATAGTACATTGAGTATAACTTTAAACTATGAGTAATGAACAGGCTCCTACTTTTAATCTACTTTTTCACTTCTCATGCTCAAAAAGTTTGTCATATTAGGCTTACGTAGGCGGACTAAAGTAGTACATTTAACCCCTGGGGCCAATATGTATACATAATTTCGCTTCTCATAGTTCTTATTGTTATGTGCTTAAAGCCTAATTTCGTAAAGTCTGCACGGCGCGCAGCCCATCCTCGCGAGTCAAGGCTCGCCGGGCCTGGGCTGGGCTGGGTGCGCGGCGGGGCCCGCGGCGATGGGCCGGGCGCCGTGCAGAGCAAACGACACGAAATTCGGTCAAGTCAAACCAAATTTTCACCTTAGATTTGTTATTGTGCGTAAATAATCATTATTTTATTTTATTTTATTTCATTATTTTCTCGCAATCGAAGTGAAAAATAGTATGTATGACTTGGGTCTAAAAGCCATATTACCACTCGAACAATTTTCCCTCACTTCGTTCGGGAAAATAACCACCTTGTGCATGTATAATAATAATAATAAAATAGCTTTTTATTTTCACATTTTTAAAGGTTACATATTATTAGAGTTAAGTTACATATTTTGATTTAATTTTTCTTGTGTGGATCCCTTACGGGTAAAAGCCTCCTCACACTTCTTCCATTTATCTCTGTCTTGAGCTGTATTTATCCATTCTGGACCCGCTACTGAGACAATATCATCTATCCATCTCTTTTTTGGTTTTCCTCTGCTTCTTTTCCCTGCTGGTCCCTTCCATTTTGTAGATTCTAGTGTCCATCTTCTGTCTCTGTATCTGGCTATATGCCCTGCCCATTTCCATTTGAGGCGTAGACATTGATGGAGGGCATCTGTTAGCTTAGTTTTCTTTCTTATGTTTTCACTTCTAATTTTTTGTATTTTCCTAATATTAAGGAGACTTCTCTCCATTGCACGTTGGCATGTTGTGATTGCGTTTCTTACTTTATTTGTAAATATCCACGTTTGGCTACCATATGTTAGGCTCGGTAAGATATTAGTGTCCATTACAATTTTCTTTAGTGGTAGAGAGTAGTTACCTTTTAGGATTTCTTTATGAGCCCAATATTTTTTCCATGCATTATTGACACGTCTGGCTACTTCATCTTCATTACTAGATGGGCTAAAGGTTATTTGTTTCCCAAGGTATATGTACTCTTGAACATATTCAATCTCATTTCCAGACACATGTATTGTTCTTTTTCGGCTGTTAGTCAGTATCTTCGTTTTGGTTGTGTTCATGTGCAGTCCTACTTTATTACTTTCCTGGTCTAGGGTGTTCATCATGTTTTCTAGTTGAACAGCTGATTCTGCAAAAAGCACGATGTCATCTGCAAAACGCAAATGGCTTAGGTAACGGTTCGTTATCCTAATTCCTTTGTCCTTCCAATCCATTTTCTTAAAAACTTCTTCTAATACCGCTATAAATATCTTTGGTGATAGAGGATCCCCTTGTCTGACACCTTTGCCTATTTTAATTTCTTCGCCTCTACTTTCCATCTTCACTCTGCTTACACTGTGATTATATATGTTTTTTATGATATTTATGTATGTTCTACTTATCTTACATGTTTTGAGAGCTTGCCAGATGGAGCTGTGAGTTATGCTGTCAAAAGCTTTCGAATAATCGATGAAAGATATATATATGGGATAGTTGTATTCCTTATACTTGGCCATGACTTGGTCTAACGTGTGGATATGGTCTATAGTGGAGTATCCAGACCGGAAGCCGGCTTGTTCAATGGGCTGGTTATTATCTATCTTCGGTGTCAAACGAGTCTGTAGTATGGATGTGAAAAGCTTGTACACGTTGGAGAGCAAACTGATTGGACGATAGTTGCCTATTTCTAACGGGTTACCCTTTTTGTATAGCAGTACAATATCAGAGCTATACCATTGTCTAGGGACCTCTTCACAATCCAGGATCATATTGAAAAGTTTTGCGAGATATGGGACTAAAAGAGGTGCACCTATTTTCAGTGCCTCGTTGTTAATATTGTCTGGGCCAGGGCTCTTCTCTTGTTTTAGTCTGTTGATATGTTTTAATATTTCTTGTTCGCTTATGGGTTCTGTGGGGTCTTCATTATTATCTGCCGATTCCATATAGACTGTGGAGTTTGAGTCTTGTGGTGGTTTTTGGTATAGCTCTCTGTAGAATTGTGTGGCATGGTCTATGATGTCATTTCTAGTTTTGGTTTCACCTTGTCCTTCTTGTAGTTTTTGTATCCATTCTTTATGGCTCTGTAGTTGCTTGTATGCCCGTTTAGAGCTTCTAAAGGCATGTAGGTTATCCTCTATGACTTTCTGTCTATAATCTTTATAGTCTTTTTTCACAGACTTATTTGTTAATTTAAATATTCTTGTTAGTTCTGATTTAGTTTCTTTTGTTTTATGTGATATTGATATTAATTCTGTGCGTTTACTTATTAGGTCTATTGTTTCTTTGCTTAATATTTCGTTTTTCTTTCTTTTGACTTCATTCATTTTGAGACTCTTTGTAATTACAGTTTCTATTTTATTGTAAAAGGTTTGTAGATTGCTGTGTTCTTCAGTTCCCAAATAGTTGTGGATGTTTAAATTCAGGTTGCGCATGTATGTGCTTTTTTCATTGTCAGTTTTTGGTGGTTTAGGTAATGATGTAAAAGTCTTTCTACTCAATTTGGGTGCTTCAATTAGGAAAGATGATCTTATGAGTCGGTGGTCGGTTGGAAAGTGCATTTGGTTTAGAATTTCTATATTTGTTATTCGCTTGGGTTTATTGCACATTATGTAGTCAATTTCATTCTTGATTTTTTGGTTTGGGGATACCCACGTCCATCTACGGTTGAGGTTTTTCTTGAAGTACGTGTTCATTATGGCTAATTTCTGTTCGCAGGCATATTGAACTAGCCTTTCGCCTCGTTCGTTCCTGGTGCCAAACCCGTACTTTCCCATTACCATGTCTTCAGATTTTTTTGGCTGTCCGATTTTAGCGTTGAAGTCTCCTATAACTAGTACATTTGTGTCCTGTACGTCATGAGCTTTCTGGAGATCATTGTAGAATTTTTGCATTTCGTCTTCCGTAGCTCTTTCCGTAGGGGCGTAAGCTTGAATTATGGATATTTGCTCTTTTCCAAATTTTAATTTTAACATAGCTACCCTTTCTGATATTGCAATAAAATCAACTATGTTTTGTTTAAACTTTTTCTTCACTATGAAACCAACTCCATGTAATCCCTTTGTTTCCCCTATGTAACATAATATAAATTCTGGATGTTCTTCTATTTTGCAACCGTTCCTTCTTACTTCTGACAGTCCAATTACATCATATTTGATTTTTTCTACTGCATGTGTTAATTCAACTAGTCTCTCCGGAGACGATAGTGATCTTACGTTGTATGTGCAAATGTTTAATTTTTGAGTTCCTCTTTCTGAGATGTGAGGGTTTTGGTCGCAGTCCCCGTGGTGACCAACCAAGTTGGGGAGATGTTTATTATGTTGTTTGTTTTCTCTTCTTAGTTTTGGTTTTGTTGTTGTGTTTTCAGTGTCCGAGGGTTTTTTGCCATTTGTTGTTCTTTGCTGTTGTGGTTTTTGTTGGATTAGTTGCTATTTGTTATCATATTGGTTGGTGTTATGATTGTGGTTTGGTCCCACTTTAGGCAGCTTTCTCCGCTGTGAGCTCTGGTTTGTTTCGGGATAGTTTCGGGGTGTGCGAGGGGGAGTGTGAGGTATGTCTTCTGGTTCTGATTGATGCTCGACATTATGATTCTCAGCTGGTGATACTGTTGTTTCTCTTTTCCGCTTTTCGCGGTTATTGCTTTGTGATTTCTTCACAACTAGTTTGTCATATTTTAGATATGCTATGTTGCCTTTATCCCGCTCTTCCTGTACGGTCTGTTGCAGTTTTTTGCGTGTTTCGAGCACTTCCTTGGGGTAGTCTTCTTTGAAGTAAACACCATCTGGTAGATTAGATTTGTTATGTTGAATAAGGTGTTTCTTCCATTTTGTCGTAAATGTAACTACTACTGGCCGGTTTTTGTTGGTGTGCTTTCCAATTCTGTGTACGCTTGCTATTTCAGTACTTTCCAGGTGAGTTCCCGTTTCTTCGATAATCTCTTTTATGTGATCCACCAGTTCTCTTTCATTTTTTCCAACCTCCTTCGTTCCGAAGAAAACTAGGTTGAATTTCCTCTTTTCCCTCTCTGCATGTTCGAATTTTTGTTCTAAGTGAAATATTTTACTTTTAAGGATGTTATTTTCTTCCGTGAGTGTTTTAAGCTTGTCGTCAAGCACTTTGGTAACGTTTACAGTTACTTGTGAGGAAATCACCTCAGTTTGGAGGTTAAGTTTCTTGTCAAGTTCTGACAGTAGTAGTTCCATATTACTATCCATTTTATGGCTGGCAACACTGCCCTTGTCGGACTGTTTGTAGCGCCTTGAATATTATAGCGGCGATGGGCCGGGCGCCGTGCAGAGCAAACGACACGAAATTCGGTCAAGTCAAACCAAATTTTCACCTTAGATTTGTTATTGTGCGTAAATAATCATTATTTTATTTTATTTTATTTCATTATTTTCTCGCAATCGAAGTGAAAAATAGTATGTATGACTTGGGTCTAAAAGCCATATTACCACTCGAACAATTTTCCCTCACTTCGTTCGGGAAAATAACCACCTTGTGCATGTATGGCTTACTTTAGACCCTTGTCAAACAATCAACTATTAAATAGTAAGTATTTTTTCTCTGCACCAAAAACCTTGTGGTATGATTGTTACTTGCTATGAATGCAGGTCTAAACATAGAAGTTTTTGTTGAGTAGGTCAATGTGTGGAATGGCAGCCTTGAAATTGGAGTTACCACCCTGGACCCGGAGTTCATGGAACTGCCGGCAACTGCTACAAAATTACGAAATACAGCTTGGGTAAACAGTTTTTTTTAATATAGTGCTTGCTTTTTGTGTGTGTCCATAAGATTTTTTATGAAATAGAATATAAATATGGTTTTAATTTGTTTTTTGTAACAGATAATGTCTGGCAGCTCAATAGTGAAGGACGGAGTAACACTTGTCAATTCTTACGGCCCCGAGCTTGACACACTAACTGAGGGGGACTGTGTTGGTGTTATGAGAACTGGCAAGGTAAAACAAAATTTTATTATTTATATGCAAAATAGGTCTATGTATTAAAATAAATTGCATTAATTAGTTACTGTCATGCTTTTTAAAAAGTTTAAGGTGGGAATTGTTTATTAACTAAACCATTATTATTTTTTCTTGAATGTAATGAAATGCATTTGTGTGTAATTTGGAGATTGATTAAGAATTCTGCATATTCAAATGATAACAGCCGGATTTGCCACCAGGATTCTAAATTATAGACTTTTGTTGTAATATATCCTTTATCACCAATATTTAGTGCACAATTGGTAATTTTATTCACCATCAAGATAAACAGCCTCCTAGCTTAGCTGGTAGTGACTTAGCCAAATATCTACATCTAAACACATCCGAGAGAGCTTGAGCGCCCGCCGCTTAAAGACCGTAAGCCAAGTACGCATTCTACAAGCAATAGCATTTCAGGTGCTATAAGGTAAAATTCTTGACAAAAAAGCGACTCCTCTCTGAGTATACCGTGCCGCGTAGGAGGAGCTCACACGGGAAGCTTACGTAGGCTTGACTTAGATCCCAATATTTCATTTAGCTAGAATCATCAATGTTTTAATTTTGTTTCAGGGGGAGTTATTGTTTTATGTGAATAGTCGATGCCTCGGCGTGGCAGCTAAAGACCTGCCTGTTAAATTGTTTGCCGTCATAGATTTATACGGACAGTGCGTCCAAGCTTCTATCACTCATGTACACGGAATGAGGTCCATTATGGAAACCAGCATAGATCAGGTATCTACAGTTATGTTGGTGTTAGAAAAAAATGTTTGTCTCTTATTAATCTTTAATATCTAAATTTTTTTATTTATTTTTGTCTGTTAAAAATTTTACTTACATTAATGTTCTGGTCCTTATATGTCCTTTGAATGGATTTATTCCTAGAGGCTTTGTATTCTACCAAAGACCCATGTTATTGCCATATTGTTGGTGTTCATGGCTTTTCAGAAATTGTTGTAAGTTTATTTAGTTAAATTCCGAGAAATTTTTGGTTACTGCTTTTAAGACACTTTTTGCGTGCTAGTATTTATCAATTCTGCTAATCATGAATCTCATAATTAGCAATATTTCTTTGGAATGGAATCTGCACAACACTTGAAGTTACAGCAATTTATAAATACGCCAATTATTTTTTGTTGTAGTTGGAAGAAGATCCCAACAATGATGACACTTTAACATCAAGTGACATGGATGTCGTGCCTCTGCCACCCGACCCGTCACAACCCAAGCCGCCTCAAGATGTTTACGTACCAATGACCTCAGAGGGGGCTTGTGCTCTAGGTACACTTTTCATTGTAGCATTGTGTTATCAAGTAGAAGTAACCACGGAATAAATAATATAAGACATACTGAAGGGTACCTGTAATATAAACCCTGTTCAGGTGTGCTCAACGTGCCTATCCGTGGTTGTCTTGATATTGCTGTATATCTTAATATCTCAGCCTCAATCTCGAATTATTGGGCCTGTGTCAACATGTACCACAGCAAACACTGTTAACTAACATTTGTAATCCTTATTGCAACAGCATAAGGTGTACCAATGGCCAGTTAAGGGAGTCGCCGCCCCTGGTTTAACTTGCAATCAAATTTCTAAATGATTATTTGTTATGTTACAGTAGCTCAGGATCGTTTGAGGTTTCATCCAAGGTGTGGGATACTTGTAAAACTATCAGCTAATAATAAGTAAGTGTAATTACGGTTTATGTTTGTATTCACTTGTGCTTGTCGTTTGAGTAAGGTGTACTTTTTCGTCTGTCAGGCGCTACTGTGATAGAATTTTCTGTTTTCGGATAAGCATTGTAGTATTTCGTATTTATTGGCAGCTGAAAATGCGGCGCCTTCTATTTCATACACATATACTATTTAAGACAGGGTCAAGTTTACTAAGTACTTGTTAATGTTTGCAATAAAGATCAGCGGAAAGAGCGAGGCCTTTAGACGACTACAACAATGGCGTAGTGATGACGCACCGACCACTCTACGACAACGAGCTGTTTGAGATACGCATAGACAGGCTAGTCGACAAGTGGAGTGGTAGCATTGAGGTAACAATTAACTCAAATATTATTTTTCTGTGTTGTCAAAGTAATATCAAAGTTAAGGTGCCATCAATTTCTCCATTTTTTTTATATTTTTCTGTAAGTATCTTACATTTTTGGTTAAATATTATAAATGTTTAAATAAAAAAAAACAGCTACACCTTAATTAAGTGTGAAATAAGGTATAAGAGAATCAAACATAAATATAGAAATGAATTCAAACTCGAAGTAGGATTATTAACTTTGCGTCTATTATATTGTCTTCTCGCAGGTCGGTGTAACGTCGCACAATCCGGCAACAATCAGATTCCCATCTACCATGACGAACATGGACTCTGGTACGATCATGATGTCGGGGTGTAAAGTGCTCATGAATGGCCACGGCATGTGTATGGAGTACGGCAACTTTAATCTTGACGAGCTGAGGGTAAGTCACCATACAGGACCGAGTTATATCTACACGATATTTTCGTTTGATTAAAGTAGCTTCAAGGGAACATTCCTTATACTAACATTATAATATTACGGTTTATTTTACGTTGGTGTTCAATAAATCGACGATATTTTTAAGTTTCTAGAATCCAATATTTATCATACAGGGACTACAGTTGCGAAAGTAACAAGATGTGAAGTTTATTTTGAGATATGAGATAATATTGAACTAATATGTATATTAGCGAAGCCTGTTCTGCGAACATTTACTTTGTGGTTTTAGGTGCAACTACATATTTATAAATAAATCCGAATGATTACAGGAAGGCGATACCGTTGGTATGATGAGAAAGAGCACTGGAAAACTGCACTACTTTATCAATGGAGTAGACCAAGGCATAGCTACAGATAAAGTTGACCAGCAAGTCTGGGGAGTAGTTGATCTCTATGGCATGACTGTAAAGGTAGGGCATTGGTAATTGCATGTAAGTAGATACATAGACTTAAATATATAGTAGACGGCCATAGCCTAAGAACTTTTTGAGGTTCCGAGTATTTAGCGCCATCTAGTTCAGAGCCACCTAAACAGAGCCAATATGTATGAGATAAAATCAGCGCCACATAGTAACGACTAGTGTACTACTAGTACGTTATTCGTTGCTAATATAATAAGAGGATAGTGGTACATCTAGCATTTCTCTTAATAATTAATATTGGGAAGTGGACCCGCCACTATCTATTTATTTGTTTGGAACAAGATGACTAGTAGAAAATGCTGTAAAGAATTAACATCGCCTTGCATACTTCTTCTATTTTTAGACTACCTTGTTTTAATATTGTCGGTATCAAAGAATGTGCATGACAATGAGACCTTACTAAACGCGAATCTAAATGCTGACCGTGATTGGTTTCCAGGTAACTATAGTGGACCCGTGTGAGGACATCGACACGACCGTTACCAACGCGCCGCTCGTGCTCAGCGCTCCCGACCTGCCTGCTCCAAGTAAGGCCCCTTCTTTATCTAGCATACACCGACCGCTGCACTTATTATATTACCTACATTTTTGCTAAAAACCTTCCCTTATTATAATGGGGATGGCTGTCAACGATTTGGCCAGATCGTCCCAGTTAAGGTTGTACCTGTCACTAGTATTGTTCAATGGGATATGGCTTAAAAGGGTCAGATATTAAAAAAAACACGACGTTGACACTATTGGTACGACTGACAGTTAAAAACATGGTAGGTAAAGGCCGCAAAAATATCACACTTGCTAGGGCCATAAGAGCGTTTCACATATTTTTGCGGCCTTCATGTAGGAAGATACTATTACCGGTGACTGAGCAATAGTGTACAACCTATGCTGGCGCCGGCGGCGGTATGTACTTTCGACAGACCAACCCTATTGTACACAATCGCTCACCTTTGATTTTTTGGTTGTTAAATAACGAAGTAAGTAAAATTTACAAAATACTTGCTTGTAGCTTACGTATTTGTATGAACACTGGCTTAAAAAGTAATCTTTAATTAAGTTGTTTCTTTTGATCAACAGGCAGGATAAGACAAAGATTAGACGAAGATAGCCTTTTATTTCATACGCTGCGTGATTCGAATGTTATTATTATTAATGATGGTAAGACTGCTCATAGGCCTAAGTGAGTATCATTTTATACATACGTATATTATTTAGTTCCCCTTGAATGAACTTGTTAAAGTCTGATCATACAAATAAAAAAGGCGGAAAATGTGCTTGCGTTGCGGGAGGTTGATCACCTGCAGAATTTTGAATTTGGCTTTTTTTACGAATTTGTGGTGTAATCATTGGTCAGACAGACATCTAAACTAAAGACTAGAATCCTTATTCTGCTTACACGTTTTAGACAAAAGTTTAAAGCATAAACATGACATAATTTAAATTAAATTTATAGCTTTGGGTTCTTAAACAAATACAATAGGTCATTATTAAAGGGATGTTACTTGTTACAGTGCTTTCGAATACTTCAATAACGGGATAGTGATGACAAACCGCACACTAAGGACGAACGAGCTGTTCCTGGTGCGACTTGACCTCGTTATCCCTAAGTGGGCCGGAAGCATTGAAATTGGGGTCACGCAGCATTCTTCTAACGATTTACTATTTCCATACAAAATGAGCAACGCAAAGTAAGTAATTTACCCTTTTAACTCCCGTGACAGTCAATAATAAGGTATGAAGGCGTAGTTAAAGCTGTTGCTTATGCGTTCTAACTTATAGTATAGTCGTTTGCGATTAAATTTTTCATATTTTTTCATTAAGAAGGACCTTTATACATTTCTGTAACACGGGCATTCGGGTAAAATTGGTCAAAATACTTATTGACATAAAAAGCATAGCATGATAATTGTAAGATTGGTAAGTATTACTTTTCATAGTTGACATGTTAATTTTCGACATTAGATTGTTGTCGTAAGTCAAATGAATATAATATTATAATAATGCTACGGTTAATTCACGTTTTTTTAGCACGTCGCCAACACGTACAAGTTCTGTCACTTACAAAAATAATGGCACACAATAATGTTACCTTTACCAAAATAATTGCCATTATAGGCTATATTCAGTTCACTAAACGACTGTTGTCTCCATAGATCTGGCACTTGGGCAATGACCGGAGAAGACGTGATACGAGACGGGACCACCATCATCCCGCAGTATGTTAGGAACCTCAACAGGCTGGTGGTTAGTACTCTACTCCTATTATTAGTCCATCTATTACATTCCTTATATTATAATTTATATATCGTCCACGGAGCCTATCTGTCGCTGCACTTTCATGCAACGAATTATGTAGTAGATTTTAAAACCCAAACTAAAATAACTCATTAAAAAAACTCATTTCATCCAAAGTAATATTATAGGTCAAGAATAAAGTGTCTATTTTATGCTAGAGTTATATACTCTGCTATACATTATTCATTAGAGCATAAAACCCTACTTCATGCAGCCTGCACTCGACCTTAAGGCGAACTTTTCGAGCATCACCAGTAATACCAATATAATTACAAAGGTATGCGTGAGATTATTCGTAAAGTGGAGAAGAAAACCATTCATCTTGATCAGTACACAAACCTTGTGTCATTTATTTTTATTGTCGGTAACAGTACAAATCTCGAAATGCACTGTGGCTTGGCTTGTACGTTCGTGATAGTGTCAAATAGCATTCTATATTTACATTAAATTTGTCAAGCGAAACAAAATATCTAATGTTACATGACATAAATATCGTCTTACCTATACTATACTCAGGACCATTATGTATGAAAACTCTATACCTACAAAGTGCCCTATTTCCATTGATTTTAACTATTTTAAGTGTTACGCTAAAAAATATATACATACTTGTGTTATTTAAATAATTGTATTTAAGTAATTATCGTTATCGGTGTGTTAGTGTTACATTACTTAGTGTGCATTTCAGGAGGGCGACACGGTGGGGGTGATGCGCAAAGACATGGGTATATTGCATTTTTTCGTGAACGGCGTGGACCAGGGGCCCGCGGCCTTTAACATTCCCGAGCATGTGTTCGGACTTGTCGGTTAGTGCTATGTGTATTGTTTAATTGTAATACAAAAAGTAAACAAAACTACCCTTAGGCACAGGTGCCTTTACACTCATTAAATTGTGATTTTAAAACAAGTAACTACCAACAACTATTTTAGCTGACTGTGTCCTGATTTTTTGCACGTCTATACTTTGTTTTTTTTTTTTGAGATTAGAAATTGAGTAAACATAGAAACAGAAGTTGCCAACCTGTTCTAACCTGTTCTGTTTGAATGTTCAATTCAGACATACTGCAAGCACACTAACAAATGATTAGTATGCATTATGAAGAGTTCACATTTGTAAATAAATAATGACAATTAGCAGATTATAATCCATAACAACAATAAAAACACAATTTCGTTTTGATTATCACGTTACAGACACATGCGAATTGAATAACTGACAGTGACGCACGTACGTTCTGAATCGAAAACCATATGTTTCGAACCTCTTTTTCTCCAGGTTTTTTATTGTGCAACATTCACAAGAACATTAACAATGATATGAATAAATTATTTCGTGCAAATGACAATAATTATAATATTGTAAAATAATTAATATTATTCAATTTAACATTTACAAATACGCATGCATGGTTTTACTATAAAAACAAATATATTTAATATATTTTTAATGGCCGCGTAGGCACTTTGACACTTGTGACATGTATCATGCCGTATCGTGCCTGATAAAGAACCCTGTACACCCTTCTTTCAACTTTTTTCTAATCTCAAAAAAACGAACTATATATCGATTGCTCCTCTAGACCTTTATAATGAATCCTACCTCGATATGGTTGCCTTCCTGTCTCTAGGATTTCTATAGTTCACCTTCATCGCATCAGCAATAAACACCGGGACTATACCTACCAAAATTTGAACCAACAACAGCAACATATACATAGTCAATTGAAACAAAAGTGTGTAAAAATGTATTCACCGCAATTTTCCCGGTTGGCAAAATTACTCCAGTGTGTTTCACAATTGTATAAGCTCGCACAGTGTATAGTATCCGCAGAATTAAGTGTCGACTGAGGTCATAAAACTTCTCTTTCACACTTGCACCGCCACGGCAAGAGAGAAGGAGACAGCGTTATGAACTCAGTCGCCACTTAATTCTGCGGGTACTATAGTCCTGTTGCTTCACAGACTTGTACGGGCGAGTGGCGCAGGCGACCATCGTGGAGGCGTACACCCCGCCCGCCGCCTACTCGCCCGAGTCCCCGCTCTCCACCGAGTCCAACGCTACCATTTATCCGTGAGTATATTATTATCAGCCGTAGGACCTTCAAGATTTCCAAGGAGGAGGTTCTCAATTCGTCGGGATCTTTTTTTTATGTTCAACGATTATTCGAAGACGGGTGGACCGATTTGCAAAATTCTTTCTTTATTTGAAAGAGACTTCACAGTTGGTCCAATTGTCACCAGGTCTGGATCTGATGATGGGATACTGGAGAATTCGAGAGAACTCTTCATCTATTATAGGCACACCTGTAGTGATTTCAGTATTTTTTACAGCAACTCGAGCACTGCTTCTTGGAAAAGCGGAACCTGAGTGAAGTTGGTTCTTTTTTGTATAAAATTCTTATGTTAAACGGAGCAAGCAGAGGCTTCCTTAATGCCTCCGGGGACTCGACTTCGGGGTCTGGGAAAACTCTATTTACACTGTTATGTTTGGTTTTATTGTAAAACTTCTATTTTGTAAAACTGCTGGGAACTAACAAAAATCTCTGCGAGGATAAAAGAGATTAAATATCCACATGTAATAATTGGTTTGAAATCAATAAAAGTCTACTAACCTTATGTTGATGACATACGGATTTGTCGTATAAAATGCCCGTTAATCCCCACTAAACCAAAACATGATGTTTTGTGTAGGGAGATGTGCTTCCACCGGCTGCACGGGCGTAACGCGCGGCTCTCCCGCAGCCGGCTGACGGCGTCGCGCGCCACCGTCTACTCGGAGTTCAACGACGCCGTGATGTTCAGCTCGCGGCCGCTGCGCGAGTGCGACATGTTCGAGCTGCGCATCGACAAGATGGTCGACTGCTGGATCGGCAGCCTAGAAATTGGTGAGCTATTTACATGCTATGCGAAGCGAGTGGGGTGAGTGGGACCCCGCTTACACCACAGCGGTGTGCGCATCGGCATGGTTGTGATAACCGTATGGATGGAAAAACGAAAAAAAAACTTACAGCCGGTCATATACGATGTCGCTTGGAGCGTTTATTCATGGCCAAGACATAATAGAAAATTAAATTCGTATTGTTCATGAAAGAACCTATTTGACGAACCTCTGATCCGGGCTAGTTTTAACTGTTTATTTTCTCACTTGTGTAATAAGTAGTTCTTAACTTTAAGGCGTGACCGCAATCCGTCCGGATGACCTCGAAGCGAACGGCGGCGTCGGCGCCATAGCGGGCACCGCGACGGACCTCAACTGGGATACGTACATCCTGAGCGGCGCCGCCATGATGAAGGACGGCGAGTGCGTGCGCAGTGGCTACCCGCTGGACCTAGACACGCTCACCGTCGGCAGCAGAGTCGGTCAGTGCCGCCCATACAGCAGTAAGCTAATCGGGTAGGGTGTTCAAAATGAGCTGCACACGACTTCATTGGTAAGAGAATAAGAGCGTGTGTAGGTCATTTTGACCACCCTACCTGCTAGCTACTCCTGTTGCTGACTATACCTACTCCTCACTGTAAAGGCATCATGTACGAGAGGCACCAGACCGCAACAGCGGCTGCTCGCTGGACTTCAGCAGCAGCTATTGGTTCTCTAACCACCCAATCGTCCATAGAATTGAGTTTTGGCGGGCGCAAATTCGTTGAAAGTAGTTCGGCATTTTGATAGTGTCTGAGTTCACCAGCTAATAGGTTGTGTTGCATTTCCGACTCTATTTGCTTACATCAATAGTGTAGGAAACAATTTATATTAAACTATGGTTTTCTGCGTAGGTATGATGTGGCACGCGGACCGCAGCCTGCACTACTACCTGGACGGCATGGACATGGGCAAGGCGTGGTACGTCCCGCACCTCAACATCTACGCCGTCGTGGACCTCTACGGCCAGTGCACGCAGGTCTGTATCAATATCGTGAAATGTACTGCAAACAACACTGGCCTGTATAATTAATTATCAGGTATTTCATAAAACCTGCTGCGTCGTGACCACATGCAGTCATAGTTGAGCAGGTGAGGAGCTCAAAATAACCTCCATGCGATCTTATTTTAATAACAATAAAGTCAACCCAAAAACTTTTTGAACGCCATTACGTCAAATGCAGTAACAACGTAACTGAATTTTATTTGGGAGTCCTAGCTTAAGACGTTTCTGTGATGTTCATCTAAAATCATGTCAGTCTTACCAATTCCACTGAACTTAATCTGTTACTTGTCAAGTTGTTACTCTTGGACATTGGATGATCAGTCCATTTAATGCTACACCTTCAATACAGGTTACTATTCTGCAAAATGAAGAAAGAGCTTTCAACTACAACGGCTGCACCAATTCAGATAATTCGCTGCTGAGCAACTCAAGGGCATTATCATCGCCCCCGCCGCCATATTGGTAAGTCGATTGTGGCTCTAGGCCGAGAAAAGTCAAATTACGTTTATTGTGGTTATTCATTTTAAAACACACTGGGACCAAGTATACGGTTTATCTATTGCTTTGTTGTGTCGAAAACGATGCGTTTTGTTCGTCTAATATGAGTTTAGTTAAAACAATTATTTTTTTGAAATTTCAGCGCATGTTTGTAAGTAAATACTTATCCTATAGTCAAACTATTCATTTGATATTAACTATCCCGTAAATGAAAAAAATACGATGTAATAAAACTTGTGATGGAAAAAAATAGAAAAAAATCTCTATTGTTAAGGGACCCAAATAATTTTGATATACAGGAGTTTTTCGGAGTACTGCGGTGACAACATCTGCATAATGCACGACTACTCGTTCGCGCGCCGACTCACGGCCGACCCCACCGCCGCGCTCGTGTTCAGCTCCGCGCACCTGGCCGTCGGCGAGATATTCGAGGTACTACACACCATTCACCATCTGTAGAATGCACATCCACTCGTTCTACTTTATCAGTTTAGCAACAAACAATTTTCATCATATACATACGTATAAATCAAAATACGTATTGAAACGCTAACTTACGTTACTCTCTGGCCGTCGACTTAGCTAAAACGCTTCTCCAGACAGTTTATACATTGCATTCGGACTAACTAAGAATTCACGATCAAATTTATAATTTAATCAAGAGCTAGCACCGACGTGAGTGGAACCATTATATTTAATTGTGCAAGAGCTAGCCCGCGCTAGTAGTAAGTAGTAAGGTAGATACTCTTAAACTAATTTTGTTTTATTTCATAATATAAATGAACCAGTATAGTAAAAGACTAGATGAAACGCGTGTGACAGCTAGTGTTTGTCGTGCAGGTGAAGGTCGTGGAGTGCAAGTCGGGGTATGCGGGCAGCTTCCGCATGGGTGTGACTGATGTCAACATCCTGAACGTGCACGTCAACCGCAGCCTGCCCCCCACCGTCGCGCTGCTGCCGCACTACACCGCTTACATAGACGGTAACTGTAGTCTAACTAACTAGCGATTGAGTTCATAAAACTTCTCTTTCACACTTGCACGGCCGCAGCAAGAGTGAAGGAGACGTAGTTTTGCGGCTAGTATCTCTAGTAGCTTTTTCTGTTCGCTTTACTTTTAAAGTTTTCGTTTCTGGGTGATCGCACTATACCAATCATTTTTGTGCAGGTAAATACATGAAGTACTCGCGGCACAATGAGAAAGAGCACTCGCTGCGCTCGTTCGTGCCCTCGTTCGACTGGCTGCGGCCCGGCGACCGCGTGGGGCTCAAGAAGACCAACGACGGCCGCGTGCTCGTCTACTACAACTCCGAGCTGCTGGAGACCGCCTTCGAGAACGTTCCCGATGTGAGTACTTACAGTCGCCATTATATCGTAGCGGCCCAGGTACTCAAAAATATCAGAACATGCACTTTATCACCTTAACAATAGAATTGTTCGGATATTTGTGACCACCTTGGCGCTCCGATATATCTGATGGTGACTGAAAAATACATGAAGTACTCACGACATAGCGAAAAAAACATTTTTTTCCTACAATACAGCTTGAATCAAGTTGACAAGCTCCTAATAGCCTCTAAGTTTGAGTACAACGTTTGAGCACACATAATATTTTGTATATTTAATCAAATTCTTTTCACGTGATTTACAGAAAGTATACGTGGTCATGGAGATATTCGGCCACGTGACGAAGATCCAAGCCGTCTCGAAAGGGGTCAACCTGGGCACGGCTCTGCCTCAGCACACCATACCCAACGACGAGTACGTGAAGCCGCCGTCGCTGAGCGCCGCCGCGAAGCACGCGACCAACGCGAGCGTGGCCCAGTCGGTGCAGAACAACGCCAACAACGAAACTGCCGCTCAGGTGGGTCACACTCACACGACAGAATATTCATTCATGAGGTTAATAAAACCTATAAAATTGACATTGGTTCCGATTGTCTTTTGTTTTTGAATCTTATACAAAATGACTTTAATTTTATTTTAGATTGCACTGTAGCTGTTGTTTGTTAGCTTGTAAGTTGTATTGATAAAGTGAATGTTACCTTAAAAACCCATTACACATTGCAAACAGTGCCGATCGCACAGGTACGCGATTATTGCCAAAAAAGTCCAGAGCGAACTATTAAAACAATGTGTTTACTTTGTTTAATATTCAGGAAAAAAGCTATACGACTAATGACGCGTTTGACAATCAGGCCCACGTGGAAGTGACGGAAGACGCGAACGAGGAGTCCATCCACTCGACCGAACTGGCGTCGTCGAACGCGGAGCTGGGGACGCAAGCGCTAGCCGCCAGCAACGACACGCTCACCGTACCCTCCGAGTCCACGCTGACCGTGGTGAGCGCGGACTCGCGCCGCCGCCGCAACCCACTACCCTACACCTTCCATTACGTGCATGGGAAGAACATCAAGCTCTGTAGCTCGGGTACGTCTCTAGATTATCTTCGATGTTGTTATACTGGATCAAGCAACGACACGCTCACCGTACCCTCCGAGTCCACGCTGACCGTGGTGAGCGCGGACTCGCGCCGCCGTCGCAACCCACTACCCTACACCTTCCATTACGTGCATGGGAAGAACATCAAGCTCTGTCCCTAGGTTATCGATTCGATGTGTTTGTAGTTATATTTATTTAATCCAGATCGTGTTTTTATAGTTTGACAAGGGTTGTGCAGTGGTAATTCTCTTATGCTAGTAATGTCAGCCCAAAAAAGGTGATCAGCTTCCTTTTATTCTACTGTAACCCATAAAAAATCGCCTGTTAAAAGTGCGTATCACAAACTTGCTCACTTGCGACTTGGTAGATTCGGATTCGTATTTTTTTAGTTTGTATAAATATCAAAATAATTTAATACCTTAATAGGTGTTTTATGTATAGCACAGTTAGCAGCAAAAGAAGCTAGGCCAATGAGGCGTTCAAAATGACCTTCACACGCTGTTATCCTCTTAACAATAAAGTCGTGTCAAGCTCATTGTGAACACCTCACCCGCTTAGCTACTTCTGCTGCTGACTGTACATGGCTAAAATGAATCTTATTCCTGAGATCGGAGCAAGGCGGTCATAAATATAAGTAGGCTGGCTTTCTTATATCTAAGTCTCGATTTGCACAATAGCTGTTTACTGTGTACTATGTGAACTTTATGTTAGAAGACGTGTCCAATCCTGTGTTAATTTAACAGATACCGTGGCAATGCGTACGTCAGGATATAAAGATGGAATCGCCATCGTCAGCCAACCGCTCCGGAGGGGCCACAACTTCAGGGTATGTCTTACTTCCTACACGGTTTTTTTTATTGTGATATATCGCTAGTGCTGTTTAATTTGTCCCTATCCTATACAATCAATGTAATTCAAGCAGATAGCTTCATGCGTTTAAAATAGAACTTTATGCTCCAACATTATAAAGATTTTTTCACTTTATTTTATTCTAAGTTTTACCTTTTTCTAGATTATGTTGCAAATGTTATCAATCTGTGTCTTTTGATATTCCTCACTACGCCTATTTGTCTATTTTACTCATCTACTTGAGTGTTCTTAGTCGATTCTTCCAACGTGTCGTATTATGTATTTTAATTATTCCTTAATGATGAAATGTGTTTCTAAACATATGTGGCGCTGGCGTTCTATTTAACCCGATGATTGCGCATGTCAACAGATAAAATCGAATAATTGTGTTTAATTTACGATGTATGTCGTTAACCCCATGTCGCCTTATACCTATTATAGTTATCGTAGAGTCGGATAATGTTGCAAAACTTTAAAGATGATCACTCTTATTATTTACTCATATTAATACTCATATTAACTTAAAAAATTACTTTAGTGTTTGGAATGTATATACATATGTACTAAAATAGTTATTTACTTAAGGGTTAAGTTTAAATGGTATGTATACGTTGTATGCTTGAGGATATTCGCTGCGATTTAACAATAACAAACAGGTGAATTTGAAATTAAATCTTGTCAAATTAAATAATTGGGCTATATTGTTGTTGTTGTGATTGAATGTTATTTAATATACATATTAAACTTATGCAATGCGAACTGAGTGCGATAAAGTGCATAAATGTTAAGCAAATTTAAGGCTCTGCTAGTTCAGGATTCAAAAACGATTGGTGGGGTGGCGGACTAATAACCGCGCGGTAAGCGAACGTTGTTTTTCTATTTTTGTATTCTATCTACTCAATCGTTCAAATATTAGTACTTACGTGTAACTACTTAAAGATTACACATTTTCAACCATCTTCAAGATTTCGAAGAAGGAGGTTCTCAATTCGTCGGGATCTTTGTTTTTTTTGCTATTTTTTATGTATGTTCACCGGTTATTCGAAGACGGCTAGACCGATTTGGAAAACTTTTTTTTAAAGAGCATACTTCACAGTTGGTCTCATTGTGACCAGATCCAGATCTGATGATGAGATCCTCGAGAAATCTAGGGAAGTCTTCAAATATTATAGGCATATTATTATTACTCGTGTTTTCCAACGCCAAAGATAAAGCACATACCTTCGATAAGATTCATACAATCAGCAGCAGAAGTAGCTAAGCGGGTCGGGTGACCAACATGAACTAGACACGACTTTATTGTTAAGAGAATAACAGCGTGTAAAAGTCACTTTGAACACCAGGGACTCACTAAGCTACTTCTGCTGCTGACTGTACGTATTGCGTAAGCGAATTTTAAAATTATTTTTAATGCTGGCTACATAAGATTTTTGTTAATATTATTTCGTAAAACGTTTGTTAGCATTTACTTACTTGTGTAAAATAAAATAAATCAAGTCATAAGATAGCGAATATTGCTTGATATTGTATTAATATTATCAAAGATTATCTTTTGTTTTACATTTAGATTAATCTATTCTTGTGCATTCTGCTTCCGCTAACGCGACGCGAAATCAATGTTACCAAACAACGCAGTTACAATTACTTTATAATGGATTTACGGTCAACACCGCTGCTTGCTGGGCATCCGTACTAGTTATGAGGAACCTCGACACGTAAGAAGAAGAAGTTTATAATTGAACTCGTGGTAGATTTGATAAAGAAATAAGCTCTGTAATCAGCTGCCTATCGTTCATCGCTTGACAATTGCCATTTGATTTTCGATAATGGAAATATCGTAGTGAAACCCTACACAGATAAAAGGATATCTTAATCCAAGATATTTCATTCTTGTATATAAGGAAAATCGATAATTTCTTGAACCAAGTATGATTTTGTTGAACCAAGTATGATTTTGTTGATCCAAGATAGAACTTACTTGGTTCAAGATATTTTTTACTTGATTTAAGAAATTATCGATTTTCCTTATATACAAGAATGAAATATCTTGGATTAAGATATCCTTTTATCTGTGTAGTATCTTCTAGGTTAGAAGGTAATATTGCAATATCTTTCGTCAATCTGAGCCTGAGCTTATACGTATATTTATTGCCGAACGGAGCTCAGGTTTCTTCGACAAGCTAGCAAAAAGTCGGGGAAATACTCCAAAGATACTGAGTTTTACTTATGCTAGTATAATGTATGTGGGTTTCTAAACGGTTTCTATGGTAATAAACTGATTAATGTAGGCATGTTTATCTGTTTAATATGATTGCATAGCGATATTTTTTTTTACTTTGTAATTGAAGTAGAATTTAGTAAGCGATGCGAAACTAGTTATTTTACTTTTACTGATAAAGGTGTGAAATGTAAAAATAATGCGCGTTAGAGTTTTCGGAGACTACAAATATAAAAGTGTCTACAATTCAACATAGTAAAAAGACTACATGTAATATCCGAAATGCTTTTAATGAATATACTAGTAGTATTACTGATATAAACACCCAAATGAATTACTGCAATCTTATTTCATTACATTTATATTACTTATTAAGTAATAGCGATATATCGTCAGGTGACAAGCAAATCTCACTAAGTCCTACCACAAGTTCATAGCCATAATGAGCCATAATTAACATAACAAGGTTGATTTTCGTTTAGTTTGTTTTTGTGATTAGTGAGTTTTGCTTGTCACCTGACGATATAACAATGCTATTTACCAGTAACTTTGCGATGGAGGCAATATCGCTAAGAATCCAGCATACGTCTGCGTAGAAAATAAATTCAGATATTATGTTTGTATTAGGTACTTAAGACTAGCGTAGGGCCTATTTCCCAAACCTCTTATGCAACGAGAAGAGACCCAGCTGTGGGAATTATATGATGATGATGATGTCCTCCCAGACGTATCCGTCGACGGCGACACCTGGACAAATCATTCAGCAGGCACCAAGGTACTTGCTTGATCTTTTCGTGCATGGGCTCGAACGTGACTTGCAAAACCAAGCTTTGTTTTGAAAGTTCGGCAGCAAGAGACACAGTAGAGCTCATTATTCGAGTTATATGTGTAGGTGTAGGAGGGCTTGGGCCGAGATTTTCGGAGCTCGCGTTTGGCGTCAAGATCTTTCAGGCGCGCTGTTTCGTAGTCCCGAAGACCCGGGAATTATATAAGCTAGCTATAGCTCCTGCCCGCGACTTTTGCTCCCCTTAGGGATGATTTCCGTGACAAAAACTATCTTAAGTCCTTCCTGTATTCAAACTATTTCCACATATAATTTCATCGAAATCGGTTCAGGTTTAAGCGTGGCGAACTAACAAGAGCTACTTTCGTATTTACAATATAAGTTGGGTTTAATTTTAATGATGTGGCAGAAGTATTCGGTGATAATGATAAAATCAAACAAATAGGCTGACCATAAGGTTGGAATATAGTGGGTCTAAAACGAGAAATTTCCGATACCAATCAGATTATTTTACTTGCAGATTTATTATTTATCCTATAGCAAAGCTCTGCGAAATAGCGATTTATAGACTCTCTTTAGTAATAGCTTCGATCGACGTGTAGATTTGTTTTAATATACTGTACAGTTTATAAATTAATGTATTGTGTAATTTATTGCTGTGTCCAGTTGTTTTGAAATGTATTGTTAAAGCATATTAGCATTAACTAAATTCATTTTCTGTATTGTTAAATACTGGAGCTTTGGTATTTTTCTAAATGTGTTAGAATAAATCTTTGAATGGTGAATGTAAAGCGACGGGTACTGCCCGCGGCTGCGCTGCTATAACAATTGATGCGCAAATATATGTTCTACGCGTGCAATAATTGAGTGCAGTCACGTTCAAGTGTGTTCTTGGACATGTCTGTTTATAATGTTCTCATTCTGTTATTGAATCACGATGTTTAAAAAATATAGAGAAGGATGATGCCGCAAAATTCCTGCTATTAGTAATGCCACTAATGTCATATTTATCTGCTCTACGAGATCGTGTGCTTGATCGTGTGTCGTGTCGCTAAGTTAACGCTTATGCAAATTAAACATTGTATTAAATTTGGCACACATGGAATTACATTCGTTTTAGAAAAAATAATAAAAGGCCATCTTTCATATTTGAAATTTAAAGACAAAACACGCTAGAGCTCGCACCGTCTAGCGCTGTACATTAGTGAATTACAAATGTATATCGCTCGACGCTGTGCCCTTATTTGATTGTGACCATCATAAACTTCGGGTTACAGTTTCGCGTAGACAAGGTGGGCGGCGACTGGTCGGGCAGCATCTCGCTGGGCGCAGTGGGCGCGCTGCCCGCCGACTCGCTGCCGCAGTGCGCCATGCACCTCGACCCGCCTATCTGGGCCGTGACCAGCGACCTGCTGCACGACAATGGCACCTTCGTGAGTACCTACGTCGCGCTTTCTAAGCGGCAGCTTCCTGGGGGGCGCATAAACTTCAACACTGTAGTTTGAAAATTTATCTTCTTTATTTAAAATGCATTTTAAGAATCAATATTGGGTGCCTAATTTTATATCTACTGTATAATTTACTACATTTATTTTTACGTTCCAGAAAAAGACGCAAATGGCATCCGCGTTCGACGAGCTGACGGAACAGGCGGTGTTGACGATACACTTCCGCTTCAACAGCGAGTTGGTGGTGGACGTGGACGGCGGCGTGGTGGGCGTGGTGGGCGTGGTGCCACGCGCCTTCAGCCACGTGTACCCGCTCATCGACCTCTACGGCAGGGTACACCAGGTACGCGCATCAGATAGTGCTTGCAAACATTAGAGTTTCTTACCTAAATATCACATTTTTTATATATTGCTAAAGTGAAATCAAGAAGACTTCATTTAAATGTGTTGGTTTACAGGTATCCGTGCTGCTCCATCCAACTGTAGTAGCGAGTGGCGCTTCTCTCGACCTGCCCATCATCGCGGAAAACCTGCGCGAGGAGTCGCTCGCCGAACTAGAACTGCTCGACAACGACGAGGAGGACGACAAGATGCCCAAACTCACCCCCGAAACACCCGAAATTCACCCCAAACGCAAAGCCAAAGCATACAGCCACGACAACCTCCTAGAGGACTCCACCGACCCACTCTATTCTCAACCCGGCCCCAGCACTCACCCCGACCCGCCAACGCACAGTCTTCCAAACGAAAACGACGCTAAAAACAAGCAAATCAAATGTAGAAAAGTATGCACCAACCGGACAGTTCTCCACCAGAGCTTGATAATAACGCCCGCCCCCATCGATAATAACGAGTCCGCGAATAGATGCATACAAAAAAGTCATTCGACGCATAGCTTTTGTCAATTACCGGATGAAAATAATTTAGATGTGGAAAATAAAGACACGCTCAGGCATACGTTTAGCGCCGGGTGTCGGGTGGGCGAGGAGACGAGCGCGGCGCCGGACACGTGCGACACCAACATCCGGCACAACGACCGCTACCCCGAGGCGAGCGAGGTCGACAGTCTCGACACCGAGATCATGGACGCGCTCGCGCTCGACGCCGGCAACCTGCCCGATCTCACCGAGGAGCACTCCTCCTCTATCGACGACTCGACCCGCCGCGACGACCTCTTCACAGAATCTCTCTCCGTCGAGAATCTCAATTACTTGAATCGAATACTATGCCTAGACCAGCAGAGCTCGGAAGGGCAGAGCCTGGAGGCGGAGTGGGAGGCGCGGGGGGAGAGTTGCGAGCACCTGCACGTGGTGCTGAAGTACTGGCATTTCCTGGTGCTGCCTTACCCCGAGCTGCGGCGGGCCGTGTCTAGCGGCCAGCTGCGCTGCTACTGCCGTAACTGCCAGCCGGATGCTCCGTCTCCCTTGGCAGGTATGTGGGAATTTTTGAGAGCAATGTCATGTTAGTGCAATTAATGTTTGTGTTGTGTCAAATTGTTTTGATGTTGCTAGACGATATGTTTTTATTATTACTACTGTTATAATTATAGTAGTTTATGCAACAGTTGTAGAAGAGGGGTCAAAAAAGGTGAGTGGCGTGGGTAACAATTTGAGCCGTAGGCGAAAATTGTTAAGGAAAACGCCACGAACATTTTTCGACCTACTTATACGACGTTGCATACAATACTTTTTCTACGACTACACTTACTTTTACATAAAATCCGAAATTGAACACAACGTGGATATTGCAGTTACTTTGTCACATAATCAATAAATTCAACAATAATTCAAGTTTCACCTTTTAAAACACAGTTTTTCAAGAAGAATACTTACACAAACAGTCGTTATTTAATCACTTATCAAATCAGAGCGATAGAGATTAGTTAAAATCATGTTAAAATATATTTAGTTTCAAAGTTTGCAGTTTGCCCCCACAAACGAACGCAAAATAATATTTTTTCTACTCCGGTACTTTTATCTGTCAATTATATAGTCCCGCCAACGAATATAAAAGCATGTCTTATGACATTTCAAAAAAGTCTATCTTGTCTATTCTTTATAAAGACCCTAGGGTTATTATGTGATAAAAAGCAACTGCTAACAGTGGTGCCCTGTGAACCCAAAAGATAAAAAAGAAAAACAACACTAATATTACAACGAAAATCAAAACTGCCAACTTAACAAACAACTGAATTCATATGGTTTGGAACAATAACAAAACTAAAATAATTACTGCCAACATAAGGAAAAAAAGCGATATTAGACATTGCAACCTGCAGGGCCCAATCTGTCAGGTTGGTAGGTGTAATTAAATGTAGGGCCCGTAGGGAGCTGAAGGAGGGCAGGGAGAGGCAGGGTACACAACAGATTGGGCCCTGCAGGTTGCAATGTCTAATAGCTGTTTAAAGCAAGTAAGTTGATGATATTTGAAAAAATATATATTACCGTGTCTATGATTACGTTCTCTCAACTGTCATTTGCCACCACTTTTCAACTTCTCGCTATTTCTTAAAGCAAACTGCGTTTAATCTTGTGCTTTATTTAATCACTAGTCGTAGAAAAAGTAATGTATGCAACGTTGTATAAGTAGGTCAAAAAAGGCTCATGGCGTCTTTATTAACAATTTTCGGCTTCGCCTCAAATTGTTACACACGCCACTCACCTTTTTTAAGCCCTCTTATACAACTATTGCATAAAATACTATTGTGCAACAGTTACATAATAAGGGTTCTTAAGATTCGAGGGTCGAAGTTACAAAATGAGGCGAAGCCGAATTTTGTAAAAACAGACCCGAGAATTTGAAGACCTAATTATGTACCGTTGCACACAATAGTTTTTCTACGAGTGCTAGGCAAGCCGGTAAGCATTGAGTTCGACGAATGACCTGCTGCCTCTATACAATTGTCTTCAGTCTCCCGGCGGATTGCGTCGGCGCCCGCCTCGTCTACAGCGGCGGGCGTCGCCGGTGCGGGGCCCAACAGACCCATTATATCCCTAAGAGTCGACTTTTGAGTCATATTATGACAACGTTCATAAAGTATATGCTTTGAATTTACATGTCAGTCATTTTATTGGCAAATTAGAATGCAGGAGTAGAAAAACTACGAAGTATGTCTGTGGTTCCTTAAAAATTTTCTTTTTAAAGTTTTTTTTTCTAAAAACGCTGCGTTTATTTAGGTTTCTTAGGTTGGCAATAATTTATTCTAAAGTCATGACAGCAAGCAGTTCTATTTTGGCGCTTTTATAGAACACGTGCTATTTTGGGGAATAGACTAGATAGACTTTTCTTCGAGTATATTATCTATGTTGTTATATAGGTGATGACGAATGTATAAATGACAGATAAAAGTACGGGAGGAGAAAATAGTAGATTGTACAACAAGGGCATAAAGCGATCCATTTTTATCCGATACAATTTATTGGCCCGAGCGCAGCGAGGACCTATATAGTTGAGGATAAAAATGTCCAATTATGCCCGAGGTATACATTCTGCTTTTCACTTCGATTGTGCGAAAAATTTATGTTGAGAGCAAATAAATTCTTTAATTACCTTCAAATAATTACCTTACACATTTAAAAGAATATTGATTTCGGCGGCCATATTAATTGTTCTACTACATTTTGCTCACTCTGTTTGATTAACTTATGCGACAGTGCAATTTCAACGTCACTCGACGTCATTATTTATGTTCAATCGTTCAATAATTCTGGGAAATAATATTTTCACTTCAATCTAAACAATGAAATCGCTGTAAAGTAAAAGAAAACACGGAATTCAAATAATAATAGCAAGAAATAAATAAAACAACAAGTTTCAGTAGCCTACGCAATTTTACTGTTATTAAATTGTGCAATATATTTTGACTGTGCTTGGCTGTTGAGCCTCATTGTCTTAGTTTTAGAAGAAAATTTTACTTTATGCACTAGAGCACAAAGAGCAATTTTATGTTGTCTACGCACGACTTAAAGTCGAACTTTACGAGCATGAGAAGTGAAAAAATATCTATAACTGCCAGTCGTACTCGAACTCCAAGGATTTTCTCTTTATTGCAGAATCTACGGTTAATTAAATGTGATAATAAGCTATATTGAAAGGGCAGATGCTTACGTTGTAGTCATTGTACAGATTAAATATAATTTTCAAGCAATAAAGACGTAAGCCCTGGCAGCCATAAGGATTAAATATGTATAATGAACACTTTTCATGCTCATGCTCAAATATTTAAAAAGATTATTTTACTAATTGTTTGTTGATAATTAATGATAATTCTATGTGCCTAATTTTATTATTACATTCGTCTTGTAATATCCACATCCGCATTCGCAGTTATAATCATTTTAAACATAAAAAGAACCGACTTCACTTAGGATCCGCTTTACCAAGTGGAAATGCCGAGTTGTTGTAAAAAATACTGAAATCATCATAGGTGTGCTTATAATAGTTGAAGAGTTCCCTCGATTTCTCCAGGATCCCATCATCAGATCAAATTATATACGCGGTTAAGTCCCGTTTATTACAAATAATTATGAGTAAAAACCGTGAAAGTCTAAATCAGTGTCCCATCATCAGATCCGGACTTGGTGACAATGGGACCAACTGTGAAATACTTTTCCAAATCGGTCCAGTCGTCTTCGAATAATCGGTGAACGTACATAAAAAAATTGCAAAAAAAACAAGCAAAGATCCCGACGAATTGATATAATTCCTTTATGCCACACCTGGCCATAAAGTGGCTTTTTGGAAAAAGACGCTTTCTTACCAAGTGTTGACATAAAATGATGTACACAACACGGGAGGTAATAAAGAAAGCCCTCGACCGCATATTTACGTCCCTCGCTTGCATCTCGGGCCACAAACTTCTGCGATCTCGGCCTTTCTTTGTTTTACCACCCTAGTTGTGTAATGTACTATTTCCTTCGAAATCTTGAAGTCAGTTGAAAAATCTGCATCTGCAACGTCTTCGCTTACAAGTTTACATAAGGCGTTTTCCCAGGTTGGGTCCGCATCGAGCGCGCGGAGGGTGGGTTGGCGCGCGCGTACTGGCACGCGGCGCGCGCCATCCTGGGCTCAGCGCAGGCGTGCGACGCTGCCGGGCCCGCGCGCCGCCCGCGCTCGCTCGCGCCCGCGCCGCGCACCAACCATCCCAACCATGACATGTACTTATTACTACATACACTTTATCAGACAATCTTTAACCGATTAGGATAGCGGAAACCTCTGGAGTTACTACGGTACTACTTATCATCAGGCGGGCGTTTGCGTGTTTGCCACCGTCTCGGTGCCTATATAAAAAAACGACTAATACTGCGCTCTTTATCCCTTGATAGCATTTTTTGTGTGTAGCCCAGCCCCCCGTAAATTACGAGAAGTAAAATTTAGATTCACTGTTTCTACATGTATCCTTGCAGCGCATATACACTTACCCCCTTATTGATAAACGTCTCTCAAGGCTCGGTCCTTATCTGACACCTTGACAGGTTAGGAACAGATAAAACATAAATTAACAAATTGAGCTCTGAGAGACGTTATTGAATCAGGGGGTCTTTGTATTCAAACTCCTAGAACCATCGACCTAATGTTGTCTTGGGTACCGACACCAATCAATCATTTATCCATTCCAGATGGTTCGACGAAGAAGGGAAGCCTCACCACACAGTTTTGGCTATAGAAATTGACGTCGAGTAAGCATTGCCATAATATTATATAATCCAATTGGTTACTTTAGTATAAATGAGGATATTGAGGATGACGACCGAACCACAATGATTGCGTGTGCATAGACGTGCACGTGCAGACTTCTTATTTCACAAAACAGCGGAACATGCACGTGCAGGCACACGCAGCCAGTGTGGTTCGGCCTTAAACGTGCAAAGTAATTAAAGAAATTGTATTAAGTTTTATTACCGAACTTATTTCGTAAACCGCCTAAATTCTTAAATCCAGTTTGTGGGCTGATTTTTGTCATCCTATGATAAAATATAGGGCCATTTTACCATCCAGCGGGATTACATTAAAGTATGATTTGATGAAATCCGGGATTTGGTAACTTCCCTGTGACGTATGTACTTTGTTCCAGAAATTCAGACGCAACCCGTGACCGCTTATTGGCGTTCCTGATATTTCTGAAGTCTCACTCTGTCCAGCACAACGACGATAACCCGCCGAGCCTCGATGAGTAAGCCGATCTCCACTAACTACTCAACATACATATTATATGCGATATTATATTTTATTTTTAAGCGGCACAAAAGGTTGTCATATTAAGTATTAAATGGTTTTTAAATGAATCGTAACGAGACGTCAGCCGTCTGTCATTAGCGAGTAACACGCGTTAGTTATATATATAATGTTATCGTCAAACAGCTCCATCTTACAGATTCACCTGTACACGTGCTTTACTAGTCTTATTATTTTATAAGCACTGTTGTGATCTCAGTCTACTGGCTAAGTTAACTTTTATATATTTATAATTTCGGTGTTTGTATTATTTATAGTTATTTATATAGGACGAAAAATAAGTATTAATATAATATAATTAAGGACTGAAGGTGCGCTCACACATAAATCAAACGAATTGATGTATTAAGTAGTTAAGCATACAAAATGACTAAACCAGAGAATGCTTCTTTGACGTACTTGGCAACCAACCCATTGACGCTAATTGGTCGTAATTAATGACGTAAAATATGTTGCAACATTGCGTCTACGGCGTGAGGATATAGAATGAAAATTTGTAAGTATTAAATACTCGCGAAAGTAAGATTAAGATAAGAACAAGAGGGAGAATTGATAAGTGTGAGCGCAACTAATCTGTGAAGCCAGGCGGGGCGCTGTTCGATCACAGACTGCAGACGAGGAGCGCGAGCTCACCACACATGAGCGCAATTATACTTGTGAATTGTGATGCCTAGCAGCATATCAATTCACCTCTTCTGGGGTGCGTGCTAAGATAAAAAAAACCGCTAAGCGTGAGTCAGACTCGCGCACCGAGGGTTCCGTACAAACATTCCATAAACGCTTGCAACTATAGTTTAATGCAATAACGAATATAAATACCAGCATATACAATTTCAAATAAAACACAAAACTATTCAGTGGTCGTAGTGTCGTCCACTGCGCCTCTTTATATGGGGGCAGGGGTTGGGTATTTCAGGGATAATTATTTATCACGTCTACCGACTTTCAACGTGTTTTTTATTATTTGAAAAAAGACGCTTTCTGCAAGATTTCATGTGAAGTTATAGGGTGGCCGAGTGTGAGTCGGACTCGCGCCCCGATTCCACCATTTTTTTTTTGTGTCCGATTGCCAATTGTGTGCAGGTAGAATCTTATTATTTTTCCTGTAATCTTAAAGAACTCTGTAATTGTTTAAAAAAAAATATTAAAAAAAATCATAACTATACAATGCACAATGCATACGTTAAAATGATACAATCACTAAACTAATTTTTTGTTGATATTTTTAATTTAAATGAGCAAAGCAAGCAGCTGAAATAAGCAGTCCCGCACCCATACTTGGTTAGTACGGCAGCCAGCGCCAATGTGTGGTGATCTCCAGTTGTGTTACACACTGTATCTTGTAGTTGAAGTGATCTGTGTATTCGATGGATGGATCGTGTAATGTGATATTGAGAAATACTTACGTTGTTAGGGCATTTGTCAGACGTTGCTTGTCTTTCTTAATGTGTAACTAACTGTTTACCTTCACACAACTTTCTTGGCTTTGTAGTTTAATCGAACTTAATGTTATTTGCGATATGTGTAATACTTAGCCACTTATATAATGAACCCCGTAGTTATTTTGGCCATATATGTATAATTGTATACATCCCTTCATTTATAACTTACATATATATGCTTAACAATGAGCAACAAAATGGCAGGGGGAACTACAGGAATTTCACTACACCAAACCGAAAGTACAATCCAACCACATATATTTGTTATGGGGGGGGGAGCGACCTACATATTTATAAACATTTTAATAATGTATATATATGGTTTTGTTCAATAAAGAGTATTTGTATTGTATTGTATCATATATATCGGAGCGGTCAAGGCACTCAAAAATATCTGAACATGGACTTCGTCGCCTTGACAATAGAGGCGTTGTTCAGATATTTGTGATTATGACCACCTTGGCCGCTCCGATATATCTGGTGGCATCTGTACATATATGCTACAACATGTTTACAAACATATCGTTAAAATTCCTGAATTCCTGAAGTCCACCCGACCATCTGACGCTCACGTATAATCCATAAATCTTTTGGGGACTTACCGCTTGGCATAAGACCTAATGAATACCTACATACATGTATCATGTACGTAGTATCTACTCTGGATGTTTAGTTTTCTCTGCACCTAGGAATAGGTCCAAGCACGAATTTTTGCTTAAAAATGGCGCGTTCATTAATTGCCTTCATTAAAACATTACATGTATGTACATAAAATAGCCGTGTGACCATGTAGAGGTAGATATACGATTTTAAGCTAACATGGTCATTAACATTACCAAAACTATTTAAAACGGGATATTTACCATGTGAGTTTATTATTGTGAGCTTAGAAAGAGGGTAGATCGCTATGGTGTACGGGTAGACCACAACTGACACTCGCAGCAGCTACAGTTACTCCGTGATAATGGCGCATGCAACCGTGCCGAAACATCGCAAGCTCACAATAATAAACTCGCATGGAACATATCCCGTTTTAGAGGTAGATAACCTAAAAATCTATTTTTAGATTGTGACATTTAAGCCTTCACCTCAACTTGACGTAATATTATCACTGTTTAGGTGTCATAATTGCACCTTTTAATATTTTTGCAACATCTCCTTTACTGTCCGAAATAAACTATGTGCGAGGTGTTTGGTTATAGTAATTTTATGAGGGTTAACTGGTTTCAAATATTTTTAGACATTTTCTAAGCTATTCAATAACTACGTCGTATTATCTAACGGTGTAAGTTAACTTATTTGAAGGTCGGACATTTTATCTAACCTTTTTGTCAATATACGGCAACCAAATGAGGTCGAAACATATCTTGACATTATTGTGTTATTGTGATATTATAAGTTCCATGAATTATTTACCAACAAAAATATGAATAGAAAAAGATCATTTATTACATTTTCGAATGTTGAGTTTTTTCCGTTGATTCATATTATAAATATCCTGGAACTTAATATCGACATTATCGACGTATTATGGCGAAACATATTCTACAGATATTATCCCTTCCCTTAACATGTAAAATAGAACCCTCTCACGGTCCTATTTAACGGCCTCCTAGCCTAGTCGGTAGTTAACTATACCTATAAAGCATAGGTCTACCAGGTCTAGGCTTCGAATTCTATTTAGTCAGGGCATTATTTGTGTGATTATCACCGGTATTTGTTCCTGTATAACTTCGCATACTATGTACACAACACGAGCCTTATTGAGTTTACTGTGGGACTACGTTCATTGGTGTAAAATTACTATGTATATGACTTTGACATGCAAAAGCTTTCTCACTGTATCTTTAACCCTTTGACTGCAACAGTCTGCTGTGGCCGACATCAAAAAGTCGTGCTATGGACGCCAACGACGGCAACAGCCGACAGGCTTTGTAGTGCAATAGGGACCAACGCGGGCTTCCGCAAAGTTCAATTTCGCTTGACAAAACGTGATTACGTGGCGTCGGTGGCGCATCATTAACCGACTTCAAAAAAGGAGGAGGTTCTCAATTCGACTGATTTTTTTTTATTTTTTTTTATCATATTTTTTTTTTGTATGTATGTTACTCCATATCTCCGTGAATCGTGAACCGATTTTCAAAATTTTTTTTTGAATCGAACAGGTATAACCCCTAGATGGTCCCATTGTCACCATCTGTATGGGATCTGATGATGGGATCCTGGAGAAATCGAGGGAACTCTTCAACTATTATAGGCACACCTATAGTGATTTCACTATTTTTTACAGCAACTCGGCCACTTCCTCTTGGAATAGCGGATCCTAAGTGAAGTCGGTTCTTTTTTTGTTTAAAATTATTTTTGTTCAACGCTTGGCGGTCAAAAGGTTAATATTGCAAAATTGCATGTTAAAAAAGTCCAGTCTCTGCCTCCTCTTGTTTTAATATCAATGTTAATACATTACCATAGTAAAGTTCTTTGTATTCTGTATTGCTACGGTTGACGTAGAATAATTATTAAAATTGCACATTATTAACTTACTTAAAAAAAAAACAATGAGCTTATTATCTAAAAATGCACTGCTCTGCAGTCAAGTTGACACTATTCACGTGTATACTGTATAGGTGTAAACGTCCAGAGAGCGGCCAATGAAATTACTAAAAATCACAAACACAAGTCATTGAACTCACATAATATCCAGAAATACAATCAATTCGAAAAATATTAAATGACGTGTGACGTCTTTTGCCGAGAGAGCCGATCTTTCTAACAACATTGCTTTTCGTGAAGGAGCAACCCATCGCTTCGTTAAAATTAGAGCAGCGTGAGCAAGACTACCGAATAAACAATATGCTACAACTACAAAGGTCAAGTTATACTAGTCAGGTAGGCGTGGCAGAAATCATAACCGGGATTGTCATGCCATATTTTAGGTAATATTTGTTTGCATCTGTGGGTTTTCCAACTTAGGTCCAAGACGCAGGTAAAATACTAGAAATACAGTACCGGCCAATAATATATCAAACAGTATAGGTTAGATTATACATTGCATATTTTACTTTTCATTTAATACAAATATATGATGAATACTGCAATAGAATACTGAAATACAATAGGAGACTCAGCATATTACTAAAAAAGCTCTAATAATTGTATAAAAATTTGGTTGAGAATATATAAAAAAAAAGCCTCAACATATAAAATCCATTACTAGAAACCAATCTCATCGCTGTCACAAAATACTACTACTAGACTACACTTACAAGTAAAAAAAAAGTTGTACCGTAAAAACATGTAGGTGATAAAACTGATAAATTATTATAAATTATTGATAAATTATTTATTTGTATGTATCATGAATAGTTCCCAACTTAAAATGACCCTTTCAGTGCCGTGTCTTGTTCCCGACGATTGTTGTTTGTATGGCCGCTCTCTACAAATGTACCTATAACGATACCTAGAGCTTCATACCAGAGTACACAACGAGTAGTCCAACTACGAACAATAAAACTGAGCGTGCCGCGGGAAAAAAAACAACTGACGACGCGAGTTACGCGACCGCTGCGGTCCTGCGTCCGAAGTTTGAATTGCGAACGTGAATTTTTATTTGTTCGTAGATGAGTTACTGGTCTAAAAGACCACCTTCCTTATACCTACTGTGTTCATACGGAAGAACCACATTTTAAACAAACTGACATGCAATCTTTCGTTTAAGCATCCTCATGATACCTAGGTTGTAAATAAATCTAATTACTTATGTGCAGTGTTTAAAATAATTAATCAATATGTTTCCATTAGACTCCTAATAGACGGAGATCTGGCCACGTCAGATATGACACAATAATGAGAGCAACGAAACCCCTCTAGTTAGTTTGCTATACTATGCTTATTTCTAGATTCGGACATCTGGCAGCTCTAAAGTGGTGGCGGTAAAAGAAAGCAAATAACTTGAAGAAAATAAAATCTAGAGTTCTGGTTTTGATCCAATATTATGAAAAAATATATAATTAATTAGATTATATAATATCCAAAAGTTTCGTTTGGGGGAAGTAGTGCCAAATGATGTATAATGTAATTTTTGGTTACTCGCCTACTGTTTTTGTTTGCGCAATAATACACAATGTTTTTTGTTCTAATGTTAAAAGATAGGCCCTGTTCTCTATAAATGACACAACTTCAGCAATTTTTACCCATTTCGGTATTACTTTTTTTCAACTTAAAAACTTTGTTGGTCTGTCACTCTGATATCCACCCATTAAAAGCTGCCAGATGCCCGGATCTAGCAATAAGGATGGTTATGGAATCTAACTGGACTGATTACAAACCTCTCATTCTTGTGTCACATCTGACGTGGCCAGCTCTTAGACCATAATAACTTGACGGTACACCGTCTTAAGCGTAAGTAGATGTGATAATTAAAATATCCTCTTGTGATATATTTTTATTCACTAATATACCAATACATAACATTAGACTATCGGGGTAAAGTTATAGTGAAACCAATTTAATGTTGAGGAATTATATTTGAAAAGGTGGTTAACCAGTGTACCTATGTGGATATTGCTATTAGAGCATACTTTAAGATACAGATGTTAAAGATGCTTTCATGGCTTGCGCTGTGTGTCTACTTCTAAATAGTGAATATATGATTGATTTTCCTCCATATTCGAGTATCGCTGCGTATATAGATTTAGTTCAGTATTCCAATCTCCCGGCTATATAGTGAGCGATTTGACATGTATAATTTATGAAAAAATAAACGAATCTTAATACCACTTGTCTTTGTTTATTAGTAACTACGCCTCGAAAAACGCCGGCGCTGTAAATCAGCTCCTATGACCGCTTGATTTCAACAACACTTGTCGGCAGTTAAACAATACAGTTTAAAACCGCTATGACTATGGCATACAGTTTTGTATGTATATTGAATTAATTTAAACACGCTATGATAAAAATGTTTTTATTTGTGTTTCAAGACTCACAACAATAAGTTTGTATCCAAAAGTGTAATACTTATCTACTTACGCTAAAAATTAAATTATCAGTGTTCATCTCCTTACTTACCTGCTAGGAGCGAGATTCTGTACATACAGTAGATATAAATAAAAGTCGATTTTAAGTAACTGAGTATCCTTACATTTCGGCTTCCAAATCGTAATAAATTATACAACAAGATATATCTACTAAAAAAATTAAATTAGCCCTTGTAGTTTCAGGTGAACAGTTGATTAAGTCAGGTATCCGTTTAAAAAAAATAACATTACATTGAAATTCTTAAGACTTCAATTACTTTGTACCTACTTAAATGTACAAACTTAGAAAGTAATTCTACTTATACAACGTATCCATCAGTTGACGATTTCGTGCTCAGTGTAACATTTGATCCTATTTTAAAAACACACAATTGATTAAAAATTCATGACATAGACATATTTACAAATGTTTAACTATATAATTGAATACTCAGGTCTCCTTCAAAATTTGACAAACACACCACACTACTACCTTTCACAATTTAGTGATTCTACGTCAGCCATCGCCGCCCGAACAAATCTACTTGAACACTTGTTTATCGTGTGATGTATTGTGTACTGCGAGGAAACATTCTGTTGGAAGCAACGAGCGCTGCTTGGCTTCGTCAAACAACAGCGGGACGCGGGCACGGCGCTTTGCGTGCGCCCCGCTCGCACGAGACGAGACACGTTAGAGCCATGCTCGCGCTTGCTGCAGTGTGACGAAGCCTTAAAAATCTGCACGCGGTGTTTTTGTGGAGCTATGAGGTGTGGTTCTGAAGTGGTAAGACAAATTACGTGCGTGTTCGAGATCGAGGGGCTGGCCAGCCCAATGTCGATTCAGCCACCTGAGCGCCTGCGAGGACTACCAAACTTTGCATTTATTGACCGGGTTCATCGGAGAGCCCAACGGGCAGTTGAAGTCCTGGGCGAACTCCTCCATGTTGGACATAGGCCCGATGACGCGGAAGCGGCCGGGCGCGTGGAAGCCGGTCGTGATGCGTACCTTGATCGCCTCGTTGCGGTACACCGCGCACCACGTGTTCGCTGCGCTCAGCCAAAACAACTGCAAACACACCAGACAAGTTATTGCATCACGTGACCTCAGTGTCCTATACAAAATCCGTTTATTTCCATGAAAATTTGACAGGCCACATATCTCGTCCTTATCATAAAGATTTATTCTTAAGAGCGTAAAAAATAATTTAAAACATTAATTCTTAGGGTTCAATTGTCATAAATTATTTCAATAAATCGAGACAAACTTAAGATTCGCAGTAAACAGTCGATAGGCTCGCGATTAGGAGCATTGATCGTTTCCTTGGTTACCTGTCGAGGCGTGTACTTTTCGAGGCCGGGTAGCCGCTGTTCCGTGCCGTGACGATGGGTCCAGGCTTGGTACGCGTAGTAAGCTTCCTTGATGCCGCCGTTGTCGGCGATGTTCTCTCCTTGAGTGTTAACACCGTTAAGCTGCAAATTAAAACATCCGTTAGCTTAGTAGTTCTTAACTATTCAGTGATATTAAGTCAATCGAAAACATTTAATTTTAGGCAGAGACAACAGACTACTTGGAACTAGTTATAAGCTTCGAGCAACAATATAAGAGCTACAGACTCCAAACAAGATTTACTGAAAATATCGCTCGTGAAATTTTTTAACCGCACGAGTAGTTCTTGATGCACTATTGTGGGGCCATTTTGCGGATTGTGTATCCCTAGTATCAATCGGTGACTAAAAGCAACAAACATTGTTCTGTTCACAAGTTCCCGGACCACTTCAGGTGTTTCGAGAGACCACAAGTAGTTCACGGACCATCGGCTAAGAACCAGTATGTAATAGTACAGATATATAACAAATTAAGATAAAAACAAATAAGGTACCTTCATTCCGACTTCCTTTACTGTGTAGTTAGAGTACTGGTCTATGATGCACTTGGCTTTCTCCAGGTATTCCTGTTTGGTCGACTCCTGCCACCAGTCAATCAAGTTGCCATTTTTGTCAAATTGCCGTCCCTGCGAATCAAGTTTCTATGTAAGTATTTTCTATAATCAGTTTTAAGTTCTGCCAGGAATAGTCAAGCAGAGATAATCATGCTGCCTTTTTATTACGCTAGTACCATCACCACTAAAAATGGGATAAGTATACCTAGCTTATTACTTCTACTGTTACTGCGGATTTTGATTTACCGAACTATAACTATACATTTGAAGGAATAATTTAACATAACATAAACATAAATATTCTTTATTGCACACCTCAAATTAAAAATACTCTAATTAGGAATGTTTACAAAAATAACATAACTAAAATTTTTGGCGGATTTGTGTTTTTGATGTCATCATGTTCGTTACCAAAGGGGCTACGAAAGGTGAAAAAATGTTAGTCCAAAAACTATTCCCTGTATAAAAAAAATTGTCATTAAAATTTCTTAATACATCCTTAAAAAGTTACGATAAAAACAGCGAAATTAAGAATTATAATGTATAAAAAAATTAAAATGAACATTAAAATAGAGAAATTTATTAGGTATAATGGAAACTTTCTATAAAATAGAATATTTTCAGAAAACGAATTGTTTCTTTTTGCACAAAGAGATATTCCTGAGTAACTTTGTGGCCATATATCTTTACTGTCCCTGAAAATCAAACATTAATCATTATTATTTAAAGAGAAATGTAGTTTTATCGATTTCCTGTAGGTAAAATCATGCCCAATGTAGTTATGTTGTTTTTGTAAACATCCCTTCATTTATAAAAGCCGGATGCAGGCAAATCGGACGGAGTTCCGCCGATATTTGATATGTGTAGCATTTGAGTTGTAGGAAAAATATTTATTGTTGTGGCCATTATTTGTGAAATTATGCTTATTTGTATAAGGACCCTTCTCTGATGTAAAGTCACAATTATTGAAGTATTTATTGATAGCTTAACACAGATGCTGCACTATGAAGTCTTTACAAAGAGTGCGATTTAGTAGGTAGGTAGTTAGTAAACTGTGACCGACTGAGTAACTACTTATTTAACGGCTGCTCTACATGATGGGCCATCATAGGGACGCAGCTATACGATGGAACGAGATGGCAATACTGATGGCTCCCTCTAACGCATAGTTGCATCCCAATGATAGCCCAGCCCATCATGTAGAGCAGCCATAAGACGATGATGGCTGGTTTCCGAAACGTTGTGTGCGAAAAGATATCCACAAATTTCGCCTGTAAACCTTTGAGTACTTATCAGTGCCCTAAAATTAACTCTTGCTCTAGCAAACCGGTGTTGGATTTGAATTTCACCTGATCGTCGAACCCGTGCGTAATCTCGTGGCCGATAACGAATCCAATGGCACCATAGTTCATGTATGCAGGGCGTTTGGCTGAGAAGAATGCGCCCTGCAGGATGCCGGCCGGAAACTCTGTGACAAAATGTTTTCATTTTTACTCGAGGCTCTCGAAATTTGGCCTAGGGTCAAACGTGCACCTTCAGAGCGTACGTTTCGTGCTGAAGGCTTTCGACTTAGTAATTGTACTCGAAGTATTATGAATTAGTCAATTCATAATACAACATTTTGGTCGGTGGCAATAGTGGCTCATAAACTTACGGATGCTGTTCTCAATGGAGGAGTAGAAAGCATTGACGATGGCGGGGCGGCCGTGGGTGACCCAGTCGGTTTTGTTCACGGGCTCGCGGAGCTTGCCGAACAGGTACTCCGTGCCGAACAGCGTCAGGTTCAACACCGACTCCATCAGCTTGTCCGACGTCATATCCAACTAGGAACAAGATACAAATATATTGTATAAAGACCGGGTTTAAGTAAACGTAGGGTTTACTGAATAATCAGTAAGACCGATTATTCAGTTAACTTTACCGTGATCTCAGTAGGCTCCCTGATTAATTTTTTTCAGGTTAAGATAGTCAAAGTTGAGAGCAGCCCGTGACACTATCATTTCAGAAATTAGAACCTGGGACTAAGAAAGTATTATATAGTCATATAATACTGGCACTCGCTAAGTTAAGTTATAATTAATTATTACAACTATTGAATATCAAAATGTAATAATTACAAATTAGAACTGCCTTTTACATTTTCTGACATTCTCAATATTTCACACCCAAATTACAGTTTTTTTTTCTTTAACAGTAAGGGTACCTACAATGATAAAACTATTTATAAGTAGAAAACCAACCTATTAGCTTTGTTATTTATCATTTTCGGGGATTGGATCGAGTCTCGTGTTCTCATTCGCCCACGTTCTTGGGTTTCGTGTTTAGGTGTTGTTACGTAACAATAATAATTACTTATATTAATTTTACCTAGTAGGTACTTAAGTATTCTACTAGTATGTACCGAACATAATATATATTCAAAGGTAATAGGCAAAAGTGTACAAGTCACGCTATCCTTCCTTTTGTCACGCTTTCGTTTTAATGTCGTGGTGAAGAATACTTCTAACTAAATCATAAAAACCGGCCAGGTCCGTGTCGACCCACGCATAATGAAGGGCTCCGTGCCTTCAATAAATGTACCTACTTAATACGAAAAAAGTTAAGCGAAAGCGCGTGTCCATCTGGCACTTTCGTCATTTTGGATTGTATACCTAACTCAAAAATAGACGAACTGATAATGGCCAAGATAGTTTCCGTTGAAAGTAAGCGTTTTTTTTACGTATGGTTCAAAAGTTAGATGGGACTAAGATTATTTCTGAAAATATTTACCTTATCAATAATGATTTTAGGAAACCACAGAGTTATTTATAAAGCCCTATCTTTTAATATGCAACATGTTAATATTTGCAAAACAAATACATTTGAATTACATGTATGTACGACCACGTGAATGTGACAAAACAATAACATGTATTTAAAACTTTACGCCTTGGTAATAGAGTCATCACTTCATATTTTCAGACGTGACTATAAAGTGCATAAGTACAACGCGGATACTTATTTGGACAAATACTGGTAAATTAAAGAAGTGCAGTTTACAAATGGGTGATTAGTCGATAAAATTAATAGCTACGTCGTTATAGGTAGCTGAACAAACACGTTGAACGTAAACGCCCTTCTAATGTCTTCATTGCAAATGCAAACTGTATTATGGGTCCTAAACACTACGTCAACTGGCCTGCTAGCGGCCTTGTTATTATTTATGGGGCATCCCTTCAAGTCGTTAGGCCGGCACTTGTTTCATACATTTTAGATTGTGCTGGGACCCGTCTTACGCTACTATATTATAGCCTATGAATTATAGCAAGCTACTACCTACCTATAGATGGGTCAAGGTTACATGGGGATGGTAAACGTCTGTCAAAGTCCCACATTCACTAGAAATCGTGCAGCAGTGCGAATTATTAGTTAAAATATATAAACTTATAAGCAGGCTCTTTTATTTGTTTAGCTTTCACTTGCCTGTATTGTTGTAAAGGAAGAAAAGATTATTAAGTAGGTAAGTGCTTTTGTAGTACTAAAACCCTATACTGTCCTGTTTCGTACTAAACTTAATACTGTGAATAAACTTGTTTTTTTTTATGAAAAGGAACGACCCGGTAGACATTTGCTAGATTCGTGGTTCAGGTTAACTAAGTTAACCGTAAGTCTATAAACTCATCAATAAATATATGCTAGATAAAATAGTAAATAACTTAGAAGTAGGTACGTACAACTTGTACCTAAGCATTAATAGAAAATTATTCAGTTTGTATGGATACCCGTGATAGGGTACCCCTAAACTTACTCATAAACTGTCGCGGCATTTCGAAATATGATGTGGCTGGTCATAGATGATGAGGGTCACGACACGGCGACACGCAACATGAGATGGTGCGAATTGCTAATATACATCACATCACACAGCTATATTTTTTGTATTTTTGCATGATAACATTTTTGCCATTTTTGGGCCCTTCCCATTTCACATTAACATTCTAATTCCTCTAATTACAGTGTTACTATGTAAGTACCTAACCAACACAGTAGGCTTTAATAGTTAGTTGTGTTTGCCACGAAAGGTCAAACAGTGCGCTTAAACACACCCACCTGCATGTTCTTGGAGACAGCACGTAAGTGACATTAGTTTTGCATCGAGGTTTATCGATTCTCAGTACAAGTGCTTACTATATGACTAGGTAGATGTGACCAGATTAATCGCTTAGGAGTTTTCGAACCCTGACCCTATTGAAGCGGAGACAGTTGTTTGAGGAAAAATTGAGTAGGTAGTACTAGTAGGTACTTGTGTACAGACACAGAGTCGAAATTACCACTTTTTACATCAGTGGATCTTCCACTGTCTTAAGGAAATTGGTGTAACGTGGGTTTCCGAAGTCCTCACGCCTAAAGAGCCACGGGCGCAACGCAATTAGCCTGCTCTGAGTAATGTGAGAGTCGAAATCATAGAAATGAGTGATCCAAATAAAAACAGTGATGAAGTGATGACAGAGAGAGCCTGCACGCGTAGTACCTACTCGTACCTAGCTGCACCTCCGTCTCCACCCGTCTCCACGATTGAAAGTTTTTAGTTAAACTGATATGATAACCGTAAATTGATAGAGAAAATTCGTCGAGCAAAATTCGACTGAAATGACGTAAGTGACCCGTTTTTTATGGTTATTAATGTTATTATATTACCTAACTTTTTCTACTCGTCGACTTTAGTGCTTGAATTAAGCCTTTGTAGACCGAACAAGCGCATACCGATGGACAAGAGGGACCTGGTATAACCGACCTTTAAGATATCTTAATGAATGCTGAACCGTACTATTTATGAGAATATCGGCCCATGACGTCACGCGGCCGGAGCTCCGTGGGTACTTGCGACCGCCGCTCCGTTGATTTAAATAACCGCACAATGGGGATATATGTAGAATCTAAATTGTGGATACTTCATGGCATAAACACGCTTGACTGAAAATATATTCATTATGTCAGGATTGTATAAAATGCTATAGTAAGTGATACTTACTCCACTGTAGAAGTTAATGAGCTTCTCGTCGTCGAGCATCTCGTTGGGGTAGGCGATGTGCGAGGCCATGGCGTCGGCTTTGTCGAGCGCGGCGCGGCGCGTGCGCTCGTCCATCCACTCCACCTCCTCCAGCGTCTTGCGGAACTGCTGCCTGCGTCAACCAACAACAGTCAACAATGAGCCAACGAGTTGCATACTTACAACTAATTATAAAATGCGTTGCAACAGCAAATAGTACATAGTAGTGCAATCTTGTACCACCTACAGGTTTTATTTTCGCTTTCGGCCTTAATCACATTTTTGAAACAGATTTTTTTACTAGGCATTATTTTTCTTGGCTTAACCTATTCAATGCAAAAAGAAACCAGCATTTATAATACAGACCTACTTAGCACATACACTAAATCAACTTTAATCATTTTAGAGCGAGCACAAAGAGCAGTTCTGAAAGTCTGCCTGGGACTCCCCCGTCGGTATTCTACGTCTGAACTTTTCAACAAAGCGCACGTCTTAAGTGTTCGTAGACTTTTTTACTGCGTGATTCCCTTACATGCACAATATGGTCTCTCGTGATCCTAACCATAAAGACATGATACTAAAACGAGTCTACAAAATCCCTATACCCCTTGTTAAAACTACTTTTGCTACGAGATTCTCGTCTTATCTCTTTCCGCATTTATATAATAACTTAGTAAAAATCTGCGATATACGGCACTGTGATTTAACTGATGCAAAAAAAGCATATCCAACCCCTACTTTTTTCTTGGAGTTATGATGAGTCAGAGGACATTTTGAAATGACTATACTTATAGTCATTTCAAAATGACTATACTTATAGTCATTTCAAAATGTCCTAACTAGGTAACTGTGTAACTAGGTGTAACCTAGTTATAAACTTCAACATTCCACGTCTGATCTCAAAAGATGAATAAAATATACAACTAATCTTCTTCTTCCCTATTTTATGTCTTTCACACTTTTATTTCGTAGGCATTCACACACACATAACTAATTCATACATACATATGTACACACATTAAAAACACAGATACTTAACTTTACATAAACACCGCTTAATTATAACTTACTAAGACCATTTTATCCGACTTTTTGTACTTAAACAGATAGTTTCTCGGTCATATAATCAAAATTCTTAGTTTTAATTTTAGCTTTAATATTCATGTATTTCGCTAAGACCCCCCACGTCACAGGCTCAGCCTAGTATGGGGATCACTGTATTGCCTCCCACTGTAAAACCAATATATGAAATACATATATTTTGAATTTTGAATTTGAACTTACCACGTACATTTTCAACACAAACAATCACTTTCATTGTAGGCTTGTAACTTTCTTTACTTATTTAGTTAACTAGTTGAAACTCTTTTACAAAGGTTATCGGGTTTAATTTATGATTAGTAAGTACGATTGAACTAATCCCAGTATAGTCAGCAGCAGAAGTAGCTGAGCGGGTGAGGTGTTCAAATTGAGCTGGACACGACTAAGGGCCGGTTGCACCAACCGTCAGAGTCAACGTCATCGTTAAAAAATAAGGAATGAAAAGTTTGACAGTTTTCTATGAGATGACTCCTTCACCATATTTAACGTTGATCAAGTTCATTAGTTATGTGTGGTGCAACCCACCCTTAATTGTTAAGATATAAGAGCGTGTGAGTTCTGAACACCTCGCCCGCTTAGCTACTTTTACTGCTGACTGTACCTAAATATTAGCTATAGGAATGTAATAAACACATTAAGTTGTAAACTTCAATAACTCACCTAATGTCATTCACCATTTCCAGAGCATTGGCCTTCGAGTTTTCATTGAAATATTTTCGGATATAAAGAGCGCCCACGGCAATAGACATGCTGAAATAAAAACAATTATCACATAAATAATAGTAAATAATAAAACATGACTACAGGCTCTTAGGACCATCCAGAAATAATTTTATAAGGACCATATAATTATGATGGTCTTCATTATAACTACGGAATAGACATTACTGTTACGGAATACCCGTTTATTACTTTCGAGCGAAAATATTAAAAGTCAATGAAAAAGTGTGAGGAATGAGCCGACCACGGGACGCTATGTTACCTGACACTGGTGGTGTCGGCGCACTCCTTCCAGCGGCTCTCGCGCTCGGTCTTGCCGGAGAGCGCCGTGACGTACGTCAGCTGGCGCCGGCGCAGCGTCTCCGTCAGGTACGACACAGAGGCCCCCGCCACACGCCACATCACGTAATTAGCTTGAACGCGCTTCGGTGTGTTATCCAAGAGAGTCTGCAATTTATTTTATAATTTACAACACATAGGTACTACAATTATGGATAACATCGGCACAATTCATTAAGTTATGGAGATTTTATAAATTTCACAAGTGTATATCTGTGTGCCTGTTTGTAGCAGTTCCCAATTAGATGAACCGATTCAAATGTGGGGTTCTGCAAAGGTTTTCTAATACACATACGACGGTGACACCATTATATAACATTTAGTGGTAACGCATAATTTATTATGCGTTATATAAAATTTAAATTGTGTTTGTAGGTCGTTATAACTCCTTGTACAGTCAACATCACAACATATTGTAACTGCTAGAGTAGCCAAATAGTTCGTCACACCATACAAAATATATGGTGTGAAGAACTATATAAGATTAAAAACAAACCTCGAGTTCCGAAAAGTATTTGGGCACATTGACTATAGCGATTTCGTCTAATCCGATCTGCGTATGGGGCGCAAGTAGGTTGTTTATATATTCCAGCCAAGGGATCCTAAACAAAAGAAAATACAATGTTTAGTGTTACCTAAAACATGGTCATTAACTTTAAACCATTGACGTTAATGCACCGACTTAGAAGCGAAATATGTGATGAAAACGCTTATACGCCACTGTGTGGGCGTACTGGGCGGTTTATCAACACAATTATTCCTTTATATAATACTGATTTACTTACCGAGGGAATTTTTCTTGCATCTGGGCAATAGTCATAGGATTGTATAGACTTGTAGCGTTGCGCCGTTTTTCAAGAGGCAAGGATATCTGTAAAATACAATAATGAGTGACTTGTGTTATGACAATTGAGAATTTCTAAGAGTTGTGTGCCACATGATGGATGCAATTCGATTTAAGTATGTTATGTTCGTGTTAAGAAATTGGGTCACATATTAAGAGTGAATTATACCTACAGATCGTAATGACTAATGACACCATTTTATCTTTTACGGTCTTCAATTTTTAGCACGACATAAATGTGTGTTTGGCAACCTCCATAATGAAGGATCGTAAAGCCATCGGTCGGCGAATCATAAAGCAGCCGTATGTAGAACCTGAGTCGGCGGGTAGCGTGTGCTTACATTAGCGAGTTTCATCTCAAACTGCAGCGAGTCCTTGAGCTCGGCAAGCGCGCGTGTGCGGTCGGCGCCCAGCAGCACCGCGATGTCCACCATGTAGTCGTAGTACGCCTGCACCAGCTTGTCGCCTATCCCGCGGTTCAAGTACTCCCGGCTGAGCCCCAACGACGCTTGGTCCAACTGTTGATAAATATTCGCGCTTATGTTATTACTTCCCTCGCCTGTTTAATCGGCTCTAATAGTACTTCCTGTCAACAGATAGTATAGTGTACCTATTGATAATGAAACATTACATTCGCAATAACAATGGAAATCGCAGTGGCAATAATTCGTTCGCAATAAGCATCTGATAAACACTACGGATACCATGCCTGGATAATCTCTATTTAGGGAAATTTAGAATGTCTATGCCAGTAAGAAAACTTAAGCAAAGGGTTGGTTAATGTTTCTACACAAGCATAGTAACAAACCAGATTGTATAAAATTAACCCAAATAAATACCTTTTTTTAATGGACAACAAAACCATTGGTCGGCCGACCACGCGTTGCGTAATATTCGTATCTTTAAATATCCAATCTACTGCATGAGATTACAGTTCAGGTAAGAACATACATATTTTGGAGCAATCTAATACATAATATCTTACATCGATGATTCTTTTAGTGGAGTTCTTGACGTCGACTCCAATGGAGAAGTCAAAGAAATAGTCGACGGAGTAGCCCGCTGCCCGGAACTTGTAGACAGACTTCTCCCAGGAAAAGGCATTCTCGTTCCAGGCGGTCCCGTCCAGCACCGGCCAGCCCCCCAGTCGCCGCAGCATGTCCAGGAGCGGCGCGGTACCACGCGCCTCGATTGAACCTGCAAGCCGTCCCAGAACCTTACATCATGTCCTCGTTGACAACAGCCCCTGATGCTAATATTACAGAGATCTTATAACTGTTACTTGATGTTGCCTCAACCAAGTCGAACAAAAATAATAAAAAGGCACAAACGTACCTTTATTTTCTTAATCAAATGAAGATCTACGTAAGGTATCTAATAAATGAATCAGGATACTATATTTGCTCATTACTTATTTACTTATAGAAAACCGATGGTGTAAAAATAAACATATCAGTACTGCTAGCACTCTCATTTCAAGGTGAAGAGAAATTTGATAATACTCTGTTGAACCTGGGCCGTGTTTGACCCTACACATCCGAGGATGAAAGCTATATAGGTGATGGATGGCGTGGCAGACATAAAATGAGTTGTCTTGTAGTGAGGAGAGGGTATAGAAATGTATCCGCTCCGGTGTTTGTTCATCCATCACTTACGTCACTTGGTTGTGCAAAATTGCGGAAGCAGCAACATTTTATTTTCGCTTTCACTCAATTATGGAACAAACTTAAGCAGAACTTAGCAATACTGTTGAATAATAGGAACAGCTAGGTAAGCTATGAAATATCCCAGGTACTTGCTCATAGTTTAGACAGTTGATAAGTTCCAAATTATATTCTCTTAGTAGTATTATTGCAGGCGAGCGAAACATGGCAACAATATGTAGGTCAAACTAGCAGTTCGGAACAACATGGCTCGTGTCGTGGAGGCGTGAGTATCATGCTTATCCGATTAAAAGTTTAATACATTGTTAAGAGTGTTTTCGCAAGTAGAGTATCACACATTCGCGGCAATATTTTACCTTTCACAATAAAACAAGACCGTTTGATGGTCGGCATGGGTTATTAGGTTAGGTTACACTACGTTTGCTGATATGACTGATCTACTGATTTTTCTGTTGACCAGAGTTCGATTTTTGAATCTCACCGGGTGACTTATTTCGTACTAAATAGTCATCGGCTGCATACAAAAAAAGGCACCGGTGAGATTCAAAAATCGAACTCCAAAACATCTTTTTTTTTATATGTCCTTTAGGTATGTTGTATAAACATATTTAAATTTACCGTTTAGTAAAGCTTAGACTGTTTAGATTTTTAGAATAGAACCTACCTATACTAAAAATCTAGCAGAAAATATGGGGTAGGGCAAAAAGAAGCCATTTCAGACTCATAGAAAGCATGTACTGATTCATATAAATTCATCATAGAAAGCATAATTATCTAAACCCCCTCCTATAACCTATATTATCTTTGATTTTTTCTAAAATACATCTCCAGGCAGAACTCTCATCTTGCGTATCATATCTAAGTAAAAAATCCTCAAATGATACCTAACTGATAATAGTGAGATTGACATAAGTAGAGCAAGTCATTTACATTAATAAACAAAGTTGAGTTTCCAACAAAATATAACAGGTTTTATTTGAAAGAGTTTGCATTGATTTATTGCATTTCCTTATATACCTATTTTCTAACAGAATTATATAATTATAAACATTTCAAAAAGAGGAGGTTCCAGTTCAGCTGTATTATGTTCATTGTTTTCATGTTTGTTACTCGATTATTTATTGAATTGATTTGATCCACAACTCGCACAAAGCTATTTATACGAATACGTGTCGTGCCAGGGAATGAATTCATAATCATAATACCTATCATAATGCGTTAAAGGGTTCTTATCTCCTAAAATGTCGAAAAAATTAATAATCAAAAAACGCACATGCTTTGCTATTTTTAAGACAGTACCTATGAAGTATTCTAATGCAAAAAAAATGGAATCCTAAACATACTTTTTATACTTATTTTTACTTATATCCTTTTTCCTATTTTTTTTTCTTCCTTAAGTTAGGATTATTACATTATGAATATAGGGTGAAGCCAGCAACGGGGCAAGGCACATTCTGCCAGTGATTAGGACCGCAGAAGTGACAAATCTACGGACCTCCGGACTATGCGTGTCATGTCCAGGATCACCTTATTTATTACTAATAGTCAGCCTCGAACTGAGAACTGGTGATTTGAACTACTTGCAAACGAATAGACCTTTCGCTTTTACGCCTCTTAGCCCCACAACCCCTTTAAATTATATTTTTTTCTGCTACAACCCTAATATATCCTAAGATCAGAAAAACGTTACTGAAATTATCGCGAAACAAACATTCATAATCAAAAAGGCATCGAAATGCACAAACGTCGCGGTAAGTACCTATTATTAGCTGACAGTTCCGTTGTGTCCGAAGTTGCCTGTAAGAACTTCACTTCGCTGACACCGCTCGTTTGAATACTTTAAATTTGCCACATTCAGCATTACGTGAAATATGCGTTGTTTAGGAATAAGGCCTCTTAATACTTTAAAATGTCTATAGATCTCCTTATTTATTCCTACGTTATAAAGGTAAAAAAATATATGATTACCAAATTCAGGCCCTTTAATCTGAATTAAGTATGCATCGTTCGGTGATAAGAATACTGAGGTACGTATATTAACTTAATTAAGTAGGTAGTAAAGTTGATTGAAATGTTGATGAGGTAGTGGAATAGCTCTGATTACATTCATTATCTGAATACCTAAGTCAATTCCCGTATACAAAAAAATCTGATATAGGATGTTGGATCCAACATAAATGTATGTAGCATGCTATATAAAACTGTTACCTAAGGTACATATCGTCACCAAATACGAATACCTAATGCTTGGGAGAAAGACGGGTCGTAGGTACCTACGGCGATACGTAACATATTTTACGTCACTCTGGGTGCTACTAAGTGAGGTTTACCGCCCTTGGGCGCAGCGGCAAATCTCTCTTCACACCCAGGAGAAGACGTAAGATTATGTACGCACCATGGACGGTAATAAAGAAGGCCTCAGATCGCTTGTTTATGGCCCTTACCTTAGGTTCGGGCCACAAATGCCAGCGATCTGAGCCCTTCTTTATTTTACCGCCTTCTTTATTTTTAATGTACTATAAGTGCCGGTATGAAAGCCGTATTTACAACCCAAAGGATGGCAGTAATTGTTTTTAATGGTTACGGTAAAACAATGACTACGGAATCCACGATGTTGTCATAATAATGGTAAACGTTAAGACTCCGCTTGGTTACGTTTCTTTCGTTGTTTTGCTTTGTTAGTTCTCGTTGCAAATATAAATAGTCGTTACTTACTTCTGTTCATGCAGGCCTGGTATAACGTTTTGGCGAGCACGAATGGGCGCGGCTCGTTCGGCGCCACAGGCTCGTCGAGCAGTGCTCGGATCTGCTCCTGCAGCTGGTCGGTGATGATGGAGAAGGTGTTGACGGAGGTCTTGTCGTCGGGGATGCGCGTGTTCTTGAGGAACGACCCGCACGAAAACTGGTAAAAGTCGTCGCAAGGGTCGACTTTTTCGTCCATGTTCAGCAGCAGTTTTGAAGCTGTATACAGTTAGAATGTGTTAGAAAATGATATATGCTCCCCTAGTAAAAAACATAAAAAAGCTAAAATCCCAAAACATCAAATAATAGAAAAATTCTAGAAATCCATAGTTCCGTAACTAGTAAACAAGTACTTAAAATTAAATACTGTATCATTAATAAGTAAGTACATATAAGTATGTACTTACTTATTAATGATACAGTATTTAGTGATGTAAGCATCACTTACGTACTTTACTTACTTTCAAGTATGTCAACGCACCTTTATATCATTCTATACAGGACATATAAGTAGAGAAGTAAGCTTATTTATTTAATTTATTTCCCCATGAATATGATATATGCCGTAAGACATTCTCTATCAGTCAATCCTTAGCCCAAACAGACAAGTATCTTAGTTTTTCTTGGCTTGGTCCCATATAGTAGATAGAGTAAAAGTTGTTCGATGTACCTGCATAATCACTTCGCAAATTATGGGTAAACATTGAAAAATATCCTGAACACTGCACGTTACATAGAATCACGCCTAAGAATTCAGTACTTACATCACCAAACAACAAAAGGTCTCTACAATTCCACGTGTAAGACAATCGTTAGGCTATGCTACCTACTGAACATAACCAACGTTAATCAAATATTTAATGCATTTCTAACAATAGGTAATATGACAATAATAGAGTTAAAGATTTGCGCATATTACAGCTATGTCATGACGAGTGCACGTTTACTTAGGTAGTTACTTCACACAGTTCCCACAAACTTTTAATAGAAATAGGATGCTTCATGTAGAGTTAGATAATATTTGCACATGCCATGCCGTGAAAAGATTCTTGTAACAATTGTGACTGAAATATTGTAGGTACCTACTAAGCTAACTAGTCATAAGATATAGTGGTGCAGACGTAGTGAATACTACCATTCCATCGTTTAAACACGTAATTACCAGTAGATATCAATCGTATTTATTACGCTTTTTCAGTCAGTCAATTTAGGAAGAACCCGAAGAACTCGTACGTACTTAATTTAAATATTTGCCGTAAGTAGTATGATTTTTGTTTGCCGGTTCTCTAAAATGTATATGTAGTTTGAACACGGTGATTAAAACGTTTTTCTGTACAATAAAGTTCTGTTATTTTGCCCTAGAAGGGTGGGTACCTTAATCCTTTGAGATTTACTCGGTCCTGTTGTTTAATAAATACATTGAATTTATAGCACATTGGCAAGAAGTAATTACATCTACCCATTTACAAGTATATCTTTTTTATTAGGCCGTTTTACGTGGTTGAAATGGGTCAATGTTACCCGCCATTTAGTAAAGTTAGCCTTTGGCGCAGGAACTTCAAAAAGTTTATTTTTGACATTTGTGACTGATGTTATATATACATAAAGTTACGCTTTACAGGACAGCACGAAGGGGGCTTTTTGAGTAGGTAGTTTATTTTACGAGTACATAGGTATTTCAATTTAGTGTTGTTTTATATCTAAGTTTAATTTACGTATTACCAATCTTATTATGAATAAAAGTTTTTTTTGTATTAATTAATGTAGAAATAGCAAATCTTACTTAATACGAAAATTTACGGATACTTGAACGGCATTCGAAAGTATTCGTGGAGTTGTAGTTTTCACGATGGAAACGGATCGGTAATTCACCACATCCGTAGATAGTAAAATACTTTTAACGTAAAAAATGTTACAGTAATACCTACAGTCAAATCTTAAAATATCGATGAGTTTCTTTGGGCAAAAATAGTTAATATAGTTATGGTATAATAGATAGATATGGAATTATAAGTTGGTGTATGAACTACACATATTTTGCCCAACAAAATTGCATCGATATTTCACGCTCTTTGTAGTCTATGTTTAATATGGCTTACATGAAGTATTAGGTTTTTATAATTTCGACACTGGAAATTTCAAATGTCGTAAGGGACATACATTATCATGCATTATTTGCACTTAGGTATAGTTGAATTATCGAGAGCGTGGAATTGCATATGTAGTGGTTGTACCGTGTTGTGCCTCTTTGTGTGCGGATTCAAATATAGAATGCCTGTACACAAACAATACTACTACATATGCAATTCCACGCTCTCGATAATTCATCTATGGGTACAACCAATAAGTGTGTAACTTGGTAAATGGGTCTAACTACTAAAAATTTGTTAATTACAATAAGTCGTACATCACGTAAATTACATTTTAATCTGAAATGTATATATACTTAGACTAAAGAGATGGTATTTACTAAACTAACCAGCTTATAATGAATTGCCGTAGGTACCTAATGTTGCTTTAAATGTATATAATTATGTAACTGTTATACCTGCAGTTTGGCGGAGCTGTAAAAATTGCAGGTAACTCTTAACTTCTTTGGTAATAATAATTAATAAACAATGAGAAATCAAAGTTGTTTTTTTTTACGTTTGTCTCTTAAATGACATTTGAAATTTCCGATGTCGATTGAGCTTGCAAATCTCACCTGTGTGGACGCACCCCGGCTGGCTGCAGATCTTCCCGTCGGTCCCTTTGGAATTGGCAGCAGGCGGCATGGATTCAGAAAATCTCAGTTCACTAGTTTGTGGCATGTCTAAAATGCAGATATATATATGACAAGTGAATGGGTGACAAGTTGCAAGCGGCCGAGAGATAAACACAAACAGCCAGGGAAATAATGATAGTTCTTTTTTAATATGATCAGTATGATCACTAAGCAAAATGTTTCATTTAATTTAGATGCAAGTAAATATAGTTGCAAAATCTTGTGAAATTAGTAAACTCATGGATAGTTTTTGGCTATTCTCAAAACATAAGCAATTCCACACAACAATTCCCTACGCTATTTTACCCGATTATGGCAAAGGCAAGAGCCGCAAGAGCTAGGTTGTTATGATTTAAACAGTTTTGTTTATTGATATTTAGGCACTTATATTAAAGTATAAAAACAGTTAACTATTATTATGGACGCGTACGGTTGCTAAATGTGGGCGTAAATGGTGAGAGCGCGTACTAAGCAAATCCGAAAATCCCGGGATTTTTATTAAGGAATACCTATCCGGGTTGTATTGTATTCCTTAGTACCTACTTTAAAAATGTTTTATACTACATATCTACATACAGGTACTCGTACCTACTTATTACTATCATCTCATATTCTAAGGGAATTTGATATATCACTGTCGCCGGAGCCCGCCCTGCGTCGCCGCTGCAGACGTAGGGGGGGACCGGCACATCCTTACCACAGAAACTATAGAGATATAGACGACCACAGCCTAAGAACTTTTTGAAGCTCAAGTCCCTCTGTCTGAAAGCCGCCTAAAGATACCGAAATTGTAAGAAGAAATGTCACCTGCACTGCAACTCCACCTAGTAACAAATAGCGTATTAGTAGTACACTAGTAGCTCCCTAATGTCGGATGATTCCTAAAGTCATAATCATAACGTGTAGTAGTAGGTATTTATTTGTTATTACCGGAACACTTACGCGTTACAAATAAATATGGTGTATGTATTATCATCCATACTATATTTATATTCAAGTTTATCCCAGAATAAAAATTTAATATTAAAAAATCTAGCAAAGAATAATATAAATAGAAAATTGGTTGAACTTAAAAGAATTTTCACATATATTTGTCACTCATAACTATATAAACTAAATATTATCCAATTTCTTTTTCGTTGTGTGGGTACTAAAATATTACTGTATGATAGACCCAAATGATATAGGTAACGTTTGTTTATTAATATAAACGTCAACGGGTCCTGCATAGGATGGTTTAAAAATATTTGATGTCGAGCATATGGTTTGTTTCCGCGCCGTTTTATGCTTTTCTCGTGTTGTGATGTGAGCGTGTGTGACGAACTTTTTATGAGTTTACAAGGAAGCCGTTGAAAAAAAGCCCCTGCACGCGATTGAAGCAAAATGTAGTTAACCCTAGATATTTGTTATTATTCTTTAAGAGGTCAGGGTCTCATTGGCTAAGTCAATGCATGGTTTGTGGAAAACCTATACCTACCGGAGTACCTAATTAAGACTACACTTTTAATTTTTAAATATGTAAAGTTTTAGATACGTGTATAACTAATGTTTTTATTGTAATGGTACTTGTATATTTTCTATTTATTTATACTATTTTATTTATTGGCGACACAAAACAGATAACATTTGTTACATGTATATAAATATACTTATGTAGTAAACAAGAATAGGTTTTGGTTGGGAATGCTATCCGGTCGGACTTACAGGAGGTATTACTGAGCGAAAACTACGAATATTCTACAATTATAAAATTATTATGTATGTATATTTGAAAAGGTAGGTGGTATTCTTAAATAACAAACGATGCCAGTCAGCTAAACTAGGTTATCTGTTATATTTAATATATGTATTTCTGTTTTTTTTTAATATTTTCCTAGGTATTATGTATACTTAACTACTATCATTATTCATTAGCTTATCTTTTGTATTTTTATATTTAAGTTACACTACCTACCGCATTGCATTGTTGCATTTAGTTGAGCCTTGGGCAGTGTCCCAACGACAAGTGGCGATGGCGAGTTCTCTAATAAGCAATAGGACATAATAGACGGCTCGTGAACGTTTTTCGTGTTCCACCAACGAATTATGCGGTCCACTGATCAATGGTTACATTACAAATTGTCATGCACTCTTATTACATACATACAATTCCATTAAAGTATTGTTAACGTTCGATTCTATTTCACAAGAGTGTGCAATTAGAAAATTAAATAACATTTATTTATGAACATTGCGAGAAGTTCGTTATTGTAAACAGTAATTTTGCGACACGGAGGCTAGGGTTGTGTCACCATATTTCGTGATTAGTTACACGCTGTAATGCGCTGATATTACTTATTATTTTGTAAGCTACCTAACCTATTAACAATCGGCAATAATGTTTTACTAGCCAAAGTATTTAAAACTCAAGCTTCATGTTCGTCTTTAATTTTCCTTGAGTAGAATGATGTCGCAACATCTTCTACATATATACGGTCTGAAGCGAAGGCTGCGCAAGGTGAAGGCGAATCTCGCGCATCGAAGTGCGAATTTCAATCACGTCTGAGTCTTCGCGTTTCCGCAGACGCTTCCACTTCGTCGCGCCAACCGCCACCAATCTGATCATTTCCAATTATTTTGTTACGTTACCCCCTTGCTAGCGTTTCCAACTGGTTATGAGTTTTACTACAGATAAAGTAGGACTACATATCACAGTTTGGCGGCAAATTAAGTATATACTTACATCAATGAAACTTTTTTTATAACCAGACGGAACTTTCACTGGCAGGAATAAAAATGTCTTAGGGATTTACATCTTGACTAAAAACATGAATTTGCAAGTTGCATATATTGTTATACAATATAACGGCATGAAGTTATTCCATAAATTTATGGCTTAAGAAAACCGTTTTCATCCGTATTTATCTATTTAATCTTTATTGCACAAAAGAAAATTTTTGAAGTACAAAAGACGGAATTAATGTCATTCTCTGTCAACCTTGAGGCAAAGCCGAGAGATTAGGCGTAATGTGAGTTTATAAACCTTCTTTTTTTAATTCTAATTAGTGCTTAATTTAACTTTTAAACATTACATAACGTCGATACCTATCAGCATACAAATTAATTTATTTATACTTTACCAGTGAACTTATATCTGCCATGAAATGCCACTTTTAAACAGTTACCTATCGATTTATAAATTGGAAAGAAGTGTCTAGAGTTAATTGTCATTTTTTCTCAAAAACTTCTATGTCTTTTTATAACTTTATCTTGGTACTAGAAATTAGGATCTGCTGAGTCCTACTAAAATGTAGGGGTCCTAGGTATCCCTTTCCTGCGGGTATGGCAGGGGAGAATATTTAAAGAATGCACATTTTACAAACGACTGCAGTGTCATTTTCCAAATTTAAACCCATATTTCGGCTCCTGATGGGGGTAGGACCCTTAAATTTTGATAGGAATCGACAGATCATAATTTCTAGTGCCAAGATAAGTAAATAAAGTAGTTTCATTGATGTACATATTTTGTCTTTAAAATATGCAATTTTTGCTGCAGTATCTAAATATATATATGTAGACCTAATACTACTACTTTTTGTAAAACCCATGCCAAAAATGTTAGACTTACTGCATAGCAACTTAAATGTGTATTTATAAGCAATGTTAATTGATATAACAAGCTCTAACTAGGTAGCTTCTGTTGTTTTAAAGTAAGTAGACATGTTAGTAGGTACTAGACTGTTTTATACCACAACGAGTTCATCTCAAATATGCTAATTGCGATTGTCAATGCCAAAAATTGGCTCTAACAATTCTATTTATCTAAGTTCCTAACTAGGTGCTTCTCGTAAATTACTCACGGTCTTAAATATGACCTACGTATTCTGATGATTTTGCGCATGAAGGTACGTGGGTGATCCGAAAGTTTCTAGCTACTCCGGTTGTATCCATGTGATATGATATGAATAACATTTATATATTTCAAGAGAAATATTAACATGAATGCGATTGTATAGCATGGCGATGATGATGATGGCAATGGTGGAAGAACGCCGTGTTGTATTAAGTTGCAAATTTCTTGTAAAAAAACGGCAAATTATGCGACAATTAACCGAATTTTTCATCTAAATCTTTAGAAACCAAATGTTGTTCCTTTGGCTTATTATAAAAAATAGGCTAGATGAATGTTTTTCATGCATGGTATCAATCGATTCGTTTTGTTGTGAGGATCAAATGTCTATATGGGGCCAATTGCCTTAAATCAACATAAAAGACAGGAAAAAGACTTAAAGTCTGAGATTTGCATTTGTTTCTCAAAACGCTCCTAACAAAATGATATAAAGCCTTGACGTCACGGCTTCATATTATTTGCCCTGTTTAAAGTATGGAAAAATTATGAAATTGCTATTTTTACAGTGAAATGTTGCATTTATGTATATGGTTGCTATACAATTTATTTCACAATAAAGTGTTAGAAATCGAATGGTATCATTGGTTTTTTAAATTTCGTACTTTCAAAAATTGAAAAAATTTGAAACTTTGAAGCCCGACATATTTGAACCATTTCAATATCAGTGTTGAAATATCCCTTCCAGTAGAATACAGCCGGAGCAGCTAGAAACTTCCGGATCAGCCCTCGTAATACATAATTAGGTCAGTATTTTTTTGTTTTGTTTTCCCGTCAAAAAAGCAGAGTATCGTCAATCGATAATCGCCGTATTTAATCAAGGATTGACGGTAGCCGAGTGATCTCTACCATACGGGTGTGGTACGACGAGCCCTAGAGGAGCCACATCCGGCCTTTCCAATCCCGGAAATGAGGAAGTTTCCTCAATGAACTACCTCGTGGAACGAAATTCTCTCACAACGTAAGCAACATCTGTAAATAATGCAAAAACACTCTGCCGCTCTCGGTTTACGTTGGTATAAGGGTATTTGCTAAGTTAATATGCCGTGCGTGCGAATTGTTTTTCTGGAGATTTCAATATCAATTTCGTATTGAATATTTTATTTACGTTAGAAATTCAAAACAAAACCTTTATGTCTGAATACTTTAATGTCTGATTTATAATTCGACTGGATACAGAAACAGCAGAATAAACCTTATGGATCACGTAGGAAACAATGCACTTTTTATATGACTCATATCTACCTACGTGAAAATTTCTCTAATTACGCATTCCGGCTGCATCTGCCGCGGCACGTGTGCAAGCGCACAATAAATGCTGACCACTGTTAAAATAAATGTCATCATCCCACCTTCTGCGTGAAACATTAAAATCTTCGCAATTTTATTGTTCTAAATTGATCAGTTATGTGATGCATTTGTCTAATAAGCATCTATGTCATCTTATCTTTAAGTACTGTACAATATTTGCAAACAGAATTTCACCTATGCCGTATTTCTTATTGATGTGTGTTTAAATTTATAGCGGACTGTTCGAATAATTGCTTTTAATCGTTTCGTGATCTATAAAACTGCAGGGACATTCAAGAGGCGGAAAATTAATTGCATGTCACTGAAGTGTTGCCTGCCGCGCTTGCCGAGCTGCAACGGACGTGTTGTGTGAAACGCTTCATAACTGCCAATTTTAGAGTAGTCAGCCATGCCCTATAAGTTTTATCATTAAGTTTGGTCCAGGCATAGTTGAGTTAATGTGTGCGGGATGGTTATGAATGGGTAGAGTTGTCATCTCACCGGCCTGCGCGGGAGCGGGGCGCAGCAGCAGCGCCAGCACGAAGGCCACGCAGAAAGCGATGGCGAGCACGCTGGTCACGCCGGCCACCATCAGCAGGCGCTTCTCCATCTTGCTCCGCTGGCCCCAAAATGTTGGTCTGTTAATAAACACAAAACATATTTCTAATGCAGTTGTAAAAAAAGTTGCTTTATTTGTGGCGGTTATGCGACCACACCAGTAAGTTCGATTTCTCGCGTTGCAATAATTTAATAAAATGATGTATTATTATGATTTGTGGGCCAAAGTAACTACCAAATTGGTCCCACAAAATCGAACCCGGGGCCGTGGCAAACCTCGACGGCGATGGCAAGACGACCTTGACGCCTTCGATAGAAACTGGTGACAGACGGCTCAAGACCGGGGCACGTGGAAGGGAAGGAGGGAGACCTTTGCCCAGCAGTGGGACACTCTTGGCTCTTATAAATAAATAAAATTATTGTGATTTACTTAGAGCAGTGTTTTTAACATCGCTAGAAGATCTAGATATTCCTTATTAATCAATGTACCTTACTTATTAAGAAAAAATCTAATTGATATGGTTTATTTTACATAAAAATAGTAAGTACCTAACCAATAAGTTATTTACTATACTTACTGAAGTATAACCAATAAATATTTATTTTATTGTATTTTTTTCGCAATGCTATTATAAAACGTCGTATGATGTACTAGCGGAAATGTCATCACTGAACGAGTCCCGAGATATCTTGCATCAAATGTATTTTTCTTCGTTTTTTAATGAGAAAATATAATTTACTCTGACCAACTGAGCTACTGAGATTTAGGTATATGACGGCTGCGAATTTTATCTTGTGTCATTATTTGGCGCTTACGACTTATATTGTAGAGATTCAATATTAAATTCGAGCAATAATGGCGTAAGTGACAGCCGCCAAATGGTACTTTTACTAAAAGATACACATTTTTTTACTTATTTGTTGACGTTTGTCTTTTTCGGTAGCGTTAGCTAGAGTTTTTTGTAGCGATTTTAGCTACAGTTTTTATAAACCCTTAACTTACACTTCACTTTGAATTACTGTCTTTGAACCATTCGAAAATTCAAAGGGATAATTATAAGAAGTTCTCAATTTCTCAAGATACCTATTTAGCGATGTGACCAATAGACAAAGTAATATTACACCAAAAGAGTTCGCTTTTTACCTTTTTAGCGCCCTAAAAAGGATGCGCCTTGCGCAAAAGGATCTTTGAACACTTAAAAATTATCTTCTTCGATTTTTGTGCTTAAAAGTTATGAGAATAAACCACATCCATCTTCCCTATTGCTTCAACAGCTATGGGAGATAATGAAACCTGACAATGATATGAATAATTATATTAAATTCTGTTAATACGCAAAATTTTCCACCTGTGAATTGTTTTTCACACGCGATTCGGTCAATTAAGTACATTTAGGTGATTTAGGTGAATCGATCATTTAGTCTCGCTTCAGATAAATCGATTACGACCATGGGTAGGTACAGAATCATTTTTAAACTTTACACACACTTAAAATATTAATACATGCACGCGCACGCTACGCAACTACAGTGAAACTGCCAATAAAATTGGCTCGCATTGTCTTAGTAGAATCATAATATTTTTTTTATTGCTTGTGAGTGTATACATGCCAAACGAATTACTGAAATATGAACCTCGAAAGCTGTATAAATATGGCAGGCTTTCTGTAAATGAACGTTATTCTTTGAAGGAGAAAATTGCTTCCAAATTCGCTTTGGTAACCCGATTTTCGTATACCTGCAATTTTCCTTAGTGTTAAACGAAAATAGTCGCTAGGGAGGCTTCATCCATTCTTACGCGGGTCTAAAGAAAACTCTCTTATTACAAACACGCGTGTGGGGAATAGAAAATAAACCTACTCGTATTTAAAGGTTGGAAATTTGTAAGCCATCCTGGCTACCGCCGTTTTTTACATTCTTTCATCGTTACGGTTTAAATAGATATGTAATAATCTTCTATACATACAGTGTGTACATCTAATACGGGCGATAAATTAAACCAGACATAGAACTCATTAGTATAATCATTAATTAAGATGTTTTTTAACGGTGACCCAATAATTATTTTTTGAAAATTTTATCATCAGCAATGTACGAGTATTTACTGTAAACTGTCAACGAGCGTTTAACGCGAGTGTTTGCATTACATTGCGGGCCGAATTTTTTTGTATGGATAAAATTTTCATTGCAATTCTAAGTAAAAGTTATCTTAGTTATTACATTTCTTATGTCCTATACTAATCACCGTTGAGAGATTCGTCCGTATTAGATTTACACACTGTATAATAAAGCTGAAGAGGGTCGAAAGTTTTTAGTCTGCACATGGAAGATATTCGAAAAAGAGTTGGCTGAGGATACTTAGAATCGATAACAGAACACGTTCCAACAGTTTTTAGAATTCTTGTCTGTTTGTCTGTTTATTCGACCGCGCATCACGTGAAAACGGCTGAAAGGATTTTAATGAAATTTTGTATTCAGATAGTTTGAGTCCCGGGAAAGGACATAGGATAGTTTTTATCCCAAAAATCAACCCTGGAGGGGGTGAAAAGGGGGTTAAAGTTAGAATGGAGAATTTTTTACCGTTGAACCGATTTAGATGAAAATTAGTATCGAGATAATTTGAGTCCCATGAAAAAACAGAATAGTTTTCATCCCGAAAATCAACCCTAAAGGAGTTGAAAAGGGCCTCTTAACGATTACGATGAAACTTGGTACGTAGATAGTTTGAGCCCCGAGAAATAATATACGATAGTTATATAATGAGTATAATGACATAGTGATATCCCGAAAATCAACCCTTTAGGGGGTAAAAACAGGGTTGAAAGTTTGTTTGGGGAATCAATAACCGTTGAACGCTAGAGATAGTTTGAGCTCTGGGGAAGGATATAGAAGAGTTGATATCCAGAAGTCATTCCTTAACGGGGGATTACTAATTCCACGCAGACGAAGTCGCGGGCAAAAGCTAGTGTATTATAAATGCATAGTTTATGGGCTAAATCGCGTAGTAAGATATTTAATATGACTATTGCTGCAAACATAATAACTTATTCCAATGTTTTATTAGGCAGGCGTACGGTACCCAATAGCTTAGTGCATTTTAGGTTCTATATTAACTTTCAATACTTAGTCCTTACCTACACCAAGGCGAGTGCCGTCTCTGCGTACTGCCCATGCATGATATAGGCAGAGGCAGCATCCGCTTAGTATACTAGATATATCTCGTACAATACAAAATAACACTGTTACTGTTTGCAGCGACCTAATTGAAGCAGGTTAGTATTATGTTGAGTTATCTTATAAGTTTTATAGTGCCAAAGTAATCTTAAAGCCGTTAAAAGTCATTATATATATTTATAAACGTTTGTTGGGCAAGACAGATTGATTGGCAAGCTATCTTAAATATTTTTTTACAAAAACTCAATTTTCTGTGTGTTCGGAGGGTTTTACGTGTGTTCCGCTGTGGCGACAAGACATGTTTTCAATGTTGGACCTTATTACTACGATCTAAAAGAGTATCTTGACGTCGACTGTACGAACTAACGATAAACACACGCAAAACTTCTAACATTGTAGACAAACACTATCCTTTAGTTAGTAGGTATACAATACAAGTTGTTTAACCGACCCTTAGCCATATTGAACGGGGCGATTAAGTAAACTATACTGAAAACCTTTTTTAGGGATTAACCCCGAAATTCCGAACACCTTTTTATGTTCCTCATAGAAAACGTCTTTTATCTACATCATATAAGTATATTATATTTCTGTGATCCGGTGACCGATATATGTATAATCATGCTGAAAGAATAAAATACTTATGGTAACGCTTAACCTCAGAAGTACTTAAGGACAAATTCAAGCGCAAACAAAATTTATAATAATGTTATTGAAATAAAGTAGATTTTTTATAGGTACAAACTTAGTCGTTACGCATCGCATCGATGCGTATTCAAACTAGTTATAAATAATTTTATTGGACGAACGCCAACTCTTTGTCGAAAACATTTCTTCGCCAATTACGCTTCCCCTGTCACCAAATATTCATTCCAGCCGAGGAAAGTGTCTAAGAAGCAACAGATTTGCTAAGCGATGTGACCAAATGGGCATCAGTGGCATCACTTAGTATTGACAAATTCGTATTCATTCTTCTTCTGACTGAGAGAGGAGGTTCGAAAAAGTTATAATATTCCTTATTAGGTAATGTTTACTTTTTTGTAAAGTCTGTCTTTTTTAATATTTTTTTACAACATATTTTTTAACACAGTTGCTCAAAAAAGTGCCTTTCTAGTATTGGTTCAGCGTTCGGAAAGTTCGATTTCTCGCACTAGTGCTTTTTAGTTTTCCAGCCAACACGGTTCAGAATCATGACGAGAGAGCGATTTTCCACATATCGAGTCCAACCCGAGTTTTTTGTTGGTTCCTAAAGAAATCTGAAACCTTTACTTTGGTACCTGAATTTTAAACAAATAATTTGATAGATCTGAATCAAACAGTTAATAATTTTTTTGTATGTCTTTCCCGACCACGGAACAATGGTGTTCCGGACCTTTGGGAGGCGTATGCGGAGCCGAACCCAACGCGCAGAGGCCCTTTCGACAATTTAATGAAAAGTGAGCGGTACACTAAGCGGATGCTGCCCCTGCCCGTGTCATGGGACGCACACAGAGACAGCACCCGCCATGGTGTAAGGACTATTGAGAATTAATGGAATCTAAAGTGTACTAGGCTATTGGGTGAAAAGTATGGACTGATGAATGGGCTATTTGATGAAGAACCGGACGCCTGCCTAATAAAACGGTATCCAATTTTATTTCCGGCAGACGGTGACTCGCCCTCCGCAAGATAGGCCCCCATAAAAAGCGACATCAAAGATGGCTCAAGGGCAACACCGGTGCGGGAGCTGGGAGTAGAGAGGTGTCACTGGACTTTAAACATATAGCCAACTCGCCACTTAGGTTTCCACATCTACCCTCGAGAACACCGCTCTAACGACCCCACTCTGGACAGCCGGCTAAGGCAAGCCAGAGGCAGGGCACTCAGGTACGTGGAGTCGCTACTCTCCAACAGCTCACCACAAGCTGCCCTGCGTTGACTGATTGCGCTGGTGAAAACCAATGGGCGATGGGGTCGTCACATCCCTATTACGCCTTTTATTATTACAAAAATAAGAAATACTACTTATGTACATTTTCTGTAATAAATAACACACAAACAATATAATATTTTTATAACGTAATTTAGTGTATAATATTTACCGAACTTCATTTCAGCACGCTTGACCCTAATTTTATCGGATAGTACATGTTTTAACTTGATCAAATACTTGAGACAAGTGAGGAGTCAGGGATTAGATTTTTAAGTACCTACCTAGTTTTAAATACAGATTAGTACGAGTACGACTACTTATAATAAAAGTTGCATTGTTAATGTAGGTAAATATTTAGGTAAGTATCCCACTCACAAATCAATGAGCGGAAAAAGTACAGTCACCGGCAATAGTATCTTCCTACACGAAAGCCGCCAAAATATGTGACACGCTCTTATTTGTAGGGCTATAACAGTGTGTCATATATTGTTGCGGCCTTCGTGTAGGAAGATAATATTGCCGGTGACTGTACCTAGTCCTATATAAGCATTTCTTTTTTTCTTTTTCAACTATTCCACAATGACCCTCATTATACTTATCTGTGACCAAAATTTCTAACTTAAAATCTAGTCGATGTTTTAGGAATGTTTTGTACTTGTTGAAACAGCAATATTGCCCTCCTCTGATTATTTAGATAATATTTCACACCTAGGAAGCATGTAACGCAACGTGTAAATTGCCTCTAATTACTCTGTGGGGAATTACGCAAAGGTAATTACCCCCAGTCCCCAGTCTAGATCAGAGTGGGAATAGATCTGAAAGAAATAAGTAGGTATGTATGTGGTATGTCTTTTAACAATAAAGATAACAATGGGACATTTAGAGCATTTAGTTACAAAAATTGTTGCGGTTTGCCAACGAACGTAATAGACGGAGTGCTAGCCATGTCAGATATGACACAATAATGACAGCAACGAAACCCCTCTAGTCAGTTTGATATTGTACTATGCTTATTTATAGATTTGGACATCTGGCAGCTATAAAGTGGCGGAGGTCAAGTAATGCAAACCATTTTGAGAAAATGTGATGAGAAATTATACATATAAATAATTACATTAAGTATATCATTGCCGAAAGTTACTTTTGGGGGAAAGTAGTGTCAAACAACGTAATTCGTAGTTTGTCGCCTACTGTTTCTGTTTGCGTAATAATATGCAATGTTGTTTTGTCGTAAAAATATAGGCCCTGGGGGCCGATTTTTGACTTTCGAGAGGTCGAATTCAAAGAATTTAAGCTCGAATATAATCGCAAACAAAAGTTTTTTGCCATTATGTACACATAAAATTAATAGTATTAATAATGATGATTTTATATTGCTTACTCTGTTATTTTTAAAACATCATTTCTTCGTTTTATTCAGAGTTTTAAATGTCAGATTTGAGCGCTCGAATCTCAAAAATCACCCCCCCCTCTATAACTGAGACAACTTCGGCAGTTTTACCTATTTTTGTAGTACTATTTTCCAATTCATAAATTGCACCCATTAAAAGCTGCCAGATGCCCGGATCTAGAAATAAGAATGGTATAGCAATCTAACCATAAGTCGGATAGCGCCGATTCCGCTTATCTTACCGTCACGCTGCCGACGCCGGCCTTGCTTCACTGGTTCATTCGTTTTTATTTAATTCAGAATACGTAACAAGTGATTTTTGTTTAACAGTCCGGTAACGATTTGACAACCTAAATCGGTAATAATGAAATTAAGCTTTTGGTAAGATACTTTGAAGTCTTGTTATTGCAAAAATAATTCTTATGGTCATATATTAATATTTAATAGCCGAAAACTCAATTCTTACAGAGCGTGTTTAGTGTGGACGTTAATTCGTGCAATCTTGTGGCTTAATTTTTAATTGTTATTTTTATGATCCCAAATATATTTCACATTATCTGACTAAAGCGTGAAGTGGTTCATTTCTGTGATTTTATTTTTGTGAAATATGTACTTTAAGGCTCCTTATTTCCTAAAAGGACGAAAATCTTTATTAATTAAAATAAACTGCGTAAAATACTCTGAAGTGTTTGTAATACAGAAAAAAATCTTTTTATATTTATTATTAAGTACCCAAAAATCTGAAATGTGATTAATAGGTCATTTTAAAAAATTCATGTTAAATTATAAATTACAACTGTAGTAAAGATTTTTTTTTATCGCGATAGAAATATAGTTAACTTTAGTATGTTAATATTTTATGGTCAAAACATGAATAGGTTTTTAGTAGAAAAATTAAAGTAACCGTGTTTTAATCAAAAAAACTGGCATTTTTTTATTGGCTGTTTCAAACATAATATATTCAACTAAATTCTATTCAAATTTTATGAGAATTTTTACCCTTTTTACGTAATTTGGAAATGAACGGTACGTCTAACTGGAAAATCCAGAAAGGACTTCCAAGACAAGCATTTTCTTCATATTTAACTCATTAAAATGTAATATTTTTTCGTATGGCCGTCTAGATAAAGAAGTGTTTTCGCCAAAGACTTCGAAAAAAAATTCGCGTGTTTTGGGAAAAAGGCCTCTTAACACCTTTAACTAAATAAATAAAAACCATACTTACATATCCTCTCTAAGCAAAACATACAAAATTGTTGTTAAATTAGGGTGGATTATTTATAAATGAAACATAAAATAAGAAAAGCGTTCCACTTATGCTATTTAAAAACAAACTTACTTTCAAAATATGTATGTACTATCTAGCTGTACGACATCCCGATAAATAAATGTCTTTCATGATCATGATACATATTTAGTTAAAAACCATTAGGCGATTTGGTTCTTATTTGTACTATAAGCTTATGTGTGATATTAAAAAATAATCATAAAAGTTTTGTAAGTTACTGCAAAATAGTATCAAAAAGTTGAACGAAATCGAAATAAAAGTTTACTGGCATCTTAAGGCAAAGGTACTTTTAAAAATCGGCCATGTTAGGCAATTAGGCATATGCGTCATTTTTACAGTAAATGCACTTCAGTCGCTTGAAACTAAACTTGCCCATTTAAATAAACTCTTAAATAAGACAACTATTTAATAATGAACTAGACTTAAAATATTAAAGTACATGGTAATAAAAATACACAAATGTAAAGGTATCGAACTGGAATGGCTATCTAATCCGAAGGCTTTCGGTCATGACCACTGGTTTTGGAGGAAACAATCAAACAATGTTATTGAAACAATTTTTCCTGTTATCGGATGTTACCTTCACTTGTTCTTAAGTAGATTAAAGTAACTTGCCGATTTCCCTGACAAGTAGTTTGCTTTTTTAAGATAATCATGTAATATCGAGATAATGTAGGTAGTCTGACAACTTTTAAATGAATGGAATTAAATACCTACACGTTAAATGTAGAAGTTATGTTATAATTACATCCTTTTCAACAACGGTTGCATGTTTAGTCTTTCACGCAAGCGTTCGCGGTTACGAATTCAATTAAATAAAATTATTACTTAATCGTTACTGACTGCCATAATCGATTTAGTTTCACGTATGAATGTTACTAGCTTGGAAAGGGATATATCTTCTGTGCCCTCATATTCCCTCATATATTTTAGTAAACGGAATCGATCAACAATATTGTTAACTAGCTGTACCCGCGCGGCTTCGCTCGCGTGTGTTGCAGTTGATTCTGTTACTTTTCGTTATCCTCAACAGTCCATTGCTGAACGCTTTCTACTTGTAAAATTTTATAAAGTCAGTTTAGCAGTTTAGCTAAAATCGACTTCTTCCATATAACTTCGACATCCCAAAAGATCGACGGAAAGCGTCTAAGATTGGACTGTGTCAGCCATGGTCAAGATAAGCATGTGAGTGGGAAGATCTGGCGAGCTAAAAAGTCTTTTTCTCCCATCTTGAATGTTTAACCTAACAGTTCTTGGTATACTTAGCAATAGTACGGTGCATTTTTTCTTTATGCGGGGGGCTCCGCCCCCCGAGCCCCCCTTGTTTACCGCCTATCCCGTGGTAAGCCCTATTAAAACTCTTTTTCTCCCATCTTAAATGATTAACCTAACAATTTTTGGTATCATTAGCAATCTACGGTGTTTTTCCTTTATGCGGGGGGCTCCGCCCCCCGAGCCCCCCTTTCTTTACGGCCCGTCACGTCGTAAACCCTATCAAAACTCTTTTTCTCCCATCTTGAATGTTTAACCTAACAATTCTTGCTATACTTGCCAATAGTACGGAGTATTTTTTCTTTATGCGGGGGGCTCCGCCCCCCGAGCCCCCCTTGTTTGCCGCCTATTCCGTGGTAAACCCTATCAAAACTCTTTTTCTCCCATCTTAAATGATTAACCTAACAATTTTTGGTATCATTAGCAATCTACGGTGTTTTTTCTTTATGCGGGGGGCTCTGCCCCCCGAGCCCCCCTTTCTTTACGGCCCGTCACGTAGTAAACCCTATCAAAACTCTTTTTCTCCCATCTTGAATGTTTAACCTAACAATTTTTGGTATACTTAGCAATAGTGCGGGGTGTTTTTTCTTTATGCGGGGGGCTCCGCCCCCCGAGCCCCCCTTGCTTACCGCCTATTCCGTGGTAAGCCCTATCAAAACTCTTTTTCTCCCATCTTAAATGATTAACCTAACAATTTTTGGTATAATTAGCAATACTACGGTGTTTTTTCTTTATGCCCGAGCCCCCCTTTAATTGCGGCCCGTCACGTGATACACCCTGTCAAAACTCTTATTCTCCCACCTTGATTGTTTAACCTAACAATTCTTGCTATACTTAGCAATAGTACGGAGCATTTTTTCTTTATGCGGGGGGCTCCGCCCCCCGAGCCACCCTTGTTTACCACCTATCCCGTGGTAAGCCCTATCAAAACTCTTTATCTGCCATCTTAAATGATTAACCTAACAATTTTTGGTATCATTAGCAATCTACGGTGTTTTTCCTTTATGCGGGGGGCTCCGCCCCCCGAGCCCCCCTTTCTTTACGGCCCGTCACGTCGTAAACCCTATCAAAACTCTTTTTCTCCCATCTTGAATGTTTAACCTAACAATTCTTGCTATACTTAGCAATAGTACGGAGTATTTTTTCTTTATGCGGGGGGCTCCGCCCCCCGAGCCCCCCTTGTTTACCGCCTATTCCGTGGTAAGCCCTATCAAAACTCTTTTTCTCCCATCTTAAATGATTAACCTAACAATTTTTGGTATCATTAGCCATCTACGGTGTTTTTTCTTTATGCGGGGGGCTCCGCCCCCCGAGCCCCCCTTTCTTTACGGCCCGTCACGTCGTAAACCCTATCAAAACTCTTTTTCTCCCATCTTGAATGTTTAACCTAACAATTCTTGCTATACTTGCCAATAGTACGGAGTATTTTTTCTTTATGCGGGGGGCTCCGCCCCCCGAGCCCCCCTTGTTTGCCGCCTATTCCGTGGTAAACCCTATCAAAACTCTTTTTCTCCCATCTTAAATGATTAACCTAACAATTTTTGGTATCATTAGCAATCTACGGTGTTTTTTCTTTATGCGGGGGGCTCCGCCCCCCGAGCCCCCCTTTCTTTACGGCCCGTCACGTAGTAAACCCTATCAAAACTCTTTTTCTCCCATCTTGAATGTTTAACCTAACAATTTTTGGTATACTTAGCAATAGTGCGGGGTGTTTTTTCTTTAGCCTAAAACTTTTTCTAGAGCCCCCCTTGTTTACCGCCTATTCCGTGGTAAGCCCTATCAAAACTCTTTTTCTCCCATCTTAAATGATTAACCTAACAATTTTTGGTATAATTAGCAATACTACGGTGTTTTTAGGGTTCCGTACCTCAAAAGGAAAAAAACGGAACCCTTATAGGATCACTTTGTTGTCCGTCTGTCTGTCTGTCTGTCTGTCTGTCTGTCTGTCTGTCTGTCTGTCAAGACCATTTTTCTCAGGAACGCGTAGAGGCATCAAGCTGAAATTTATACCAAATACTTAGGTCTACTGTCCCTTGAAGCTGCGAAAAAATCAAACTTAAAAGCCAACGCAATCAAAAGATACAGTCGTTTATGCTGCAAATTTTAGAGTTTTCGGCACTCGCAAAACCTACGGGGTACTTCCCATGAACTCAGAAACTTGAAATTTGGCACGAAGCAACGTCATATAGCATAGACAAAGGAAAAATTATAAAAAGTAGACATTTTTAGTAAATTCATACAAAAATATATATTTCAAATTTTAAACGTACTACATTTTTCCTCGTAAACGCGTGAAGTTATTAAGTTGAAATTCATGTCAAATACTCAGGGCTATAGGACTTTTCAGAAGTAGCAAAACCAAATTTTTATTTCAACGCAATCAAAAGAAATAGCAATTTAAGTTGCACATTTTGAAACTGTATACTCGCAAGCACAGAGAAAGGAAAAATTACGAAAAGTAGATTTTTTTTTGTAAAATCATACAAAAAAATATATTTTAAATTTTAAACTTACTACTATTTTCCTCGTAAACGCGTGAAGTTATTAAATTGAAATTCATGTCATATACTCAGGGCTATAGTACCTTTCAGATGTAGCAAAACCAAATCTTTAAGTCAACGCAATCAAAAGGCATAGCAATTTAAGTTGCATATTTTGAAACTGAGTACTCGCGAGAAACTCAAAACCTAAAGGGTACTTCCCGCAAGCTCAGAATCTTTAAACTTGGCACGAAGCAACGTCATATAGCACAGACAAAGGAAAAATTATAAAAAGTAGACATTTTTAGTAGAATCATACAAAAAATATTTTTTTTAATTTTAAACTTACTACCTTCTTCCTCGTAAACGCGTAATGGTATTAAATTGAAATTCATATCAAATACTCAGGTCTATTATATCTTTCAGCTGTGGCAAAAACAAACTTTCATGTCAACGCAATCAAAAGAAATAGCAATTTAAGTTGCATATTTTGGAGATGAGTACTCGCAAGAAACTCAAAACCTAAAGGGTACTTTCCGTAAACTCAGAAACTTGAAACTTGGCACGAACAAACTTCATATAGCAAAGACAAAGGAAAAATTACGAATAGTAGACATTTTTAGTAAAATAGTACCTAAAATATTTTTTTTAATTTTAAACTTACTACCTGTTTCCGCGTAAACGCGTAGAGGTATTAAATTGAAATTCATATCATATCATATACTCAGCTCTATAATATCTTTCTGCTGTAGCAAAACGAAACTTTCATGTCCACGCAATCATAAGAAATAGCAATTGTTTTAGGATTTTACGGAACCCTCGGTGCGCGAGTCCGACTCGCACTTGGCCGGTTTTATTTCTTTATGCCCGAGCCCCCCTTTAATTGCGGCCCGTCACGTGATACACCCTGTCAAAACTCTTTTTCTCCCATCTTGATTGTTTAACCTAACAGTTCTTGGTATACTTAGCAATAGTACAGTGAATTTTTTCTTTATGCGGGGGGCTCCGCCCCCCGAGCCCCCCTTTCTTTACCGCCCGTCACGTGCTACACCCTATCAAAACTCTTTTTCTCCCATCTTGAATGTTTAACCTAACAATTCTTGCTATACTTAGCAATAGTACGGAGTGTTTTTTCTTTATGCGGGGGGCTCCGCCCCCCGAACCCCCCTTTCTTAGCCGCCTGTCACGTGCTAAACCCTATCAAAACTCTTTTTCTCCCATTTTTAATGTTGATTCTAACAATTCTTGCTATAATTAGCAATAGTACCTACGGTTTGTTTTTTTATGCGGGGGGCTCCGCCCTCCGAGCCCCCCTTTGTTTGCGGCCCGGCACGTGATATACCCTGTCAAAACTCTTTTTCTCCCATCTTGCATGTTTAACCTAACAATTTTTGGTACAATTAGCAATAGTCCGGTGTGTTTTTTACTTTTTCGCGGGGTGCTCCCCGACCCCCTCCCCCTTTTATCAACCACCTCGTGGAAAATTCTCCCATCTTGAACATTCAAACATTTTTGGTAACAATAGCAATAATAGTGTGTTTTTCTTTATGCGAGTCCCCTTTAACCATCTATTACGTAAATTCTATCAAAACTGATTTTTCTTCCGTCTTTAACATTCAACTTAACAGTTTGTTGAATTTTGTAATTCTAATGTATTTTTTCCCCTTGCATAGGCTTATATTGGCCCTATGGTTGACGACTGGTAGAGAATACAATTTGGTATTATACTTACTCGCCATTTCGTGCAATATCATCAGTGTTTTCAACAGCTCTGTTGATGAGATAGGCGTTGCTAAGCAACCGCGTGCTAGCGCGCCAGGCCTCATATTCCTTTCCTATACAAAGTTTAAACCCCCCTTTAACCCCCTTAAATCCAAAATGTTCGTATTTTTTATAGCCTATGTCCTGACCAGAGGTCTGTTGAACCTGCTAGTGAAGTTTTTATCGAAATCGGTTCAGGCGTTTTGACGCCAACTCTCCCCATCCAAACAGACAAACAGACAAACAGACAAACAGACAAAAATTCTAAAAATCGTCGAAACGTGTTCTGTTATCGATTCTAAGAGCTACTAACTAATTTTTTTACTAATATCTTCAATGTACAGATTTTTTACCCTCTTCACCTTTATTATATGTATAGTATGTATAGATAGATAGGTACAAGTCGAATTTGTAAGAACAACAAGGTTAAACTTGTTAAAAGATTTTATTCATCAAATAAATAGTACAGTTAAAAATTAATCTTAAAAAAACTAAACTAAAGATAAAAGATTAGGATTGAATCAGCCAAATATACGTTTAAAACAATATGTGCCATGTTGGTTTTATATAATCGAGTTGTTAATTTAAATAACACTTCAACTAAAATGACAAGTAACTTGTAGAATGAACTAATTAAACTTAACAAAATCGAACTTGTAGTTTTAACCAAAGAGCTTGTAGGCGCTATTTTAAAATGAGAGTTTGGTTGAACGAACGTGAATTCTGGTTGTTTTTTCTCTCAGTGTGGGATTTACCATCGTCACCCCACTACTTTTGAGTTTTTTTTTCATAAAATAATCAAAAGTACGTACAACATATTAACTGTCACTCGATTTTTTCCGTACTTTTTTATTACTTTAAGGTAAGTATTAAGTAATATATTTTTATATTATTACTCTACATTTGAAGTTCTGCCGTGTTCTAATTCTAAGCTTGAAGAAATCTCCTGATTCTGAGTGACACTGAATACTTACATTGGACCGCGTCTTTGTCTTTGGCGTCTCTTATGACCAGTTTCTGGTCGTCACCTTCCGAGGGGTCGTTTGCCGTGGCCTCCGTGATCCGCTGCAAGTTGTACGTATATATACGTATAAACCTGTTGTCCTTCTTTAAGGAAAAAATGCGCTGAAAATGATTCGACATGATGACGTCCAAGCTTCAAGTTCAGCTTTAGAGGCCGGGGAACGGTTTGTTAATTGGCTGTGTTATGTTTAATATAATTCCAAAAAAAACATACACTTGATGCAACGCAATGTGATATAAAATCAAAATATTACCTATAGTGTAACTTTTGACAAACAAAGCTGTTAAGGGTTCCTTAGCCAAAATGGCAAAAACGGAACCCTTATAGTTTCGTCATGTCCGTCCGTCCGTATGTCACAGCCATTTCTAAACTATAAGACGTATCTTAATAAAATTTTAATATAAGGTGTACGGCCGCTACTGTATTTTGTAGTAAAATTGCAGGAACAAAGGGGGGGGCGGGGCGGCACTCCTTGCATGTCAGGGGGGGGGGCTCCATGCATGTCACTAATGGGTGTGTAATGATCGGTATAAAAAATTCCACAACGATTAATATATTTTCACGGTATATACCCTGGGTTCAAAGCTGAGCAGTGTCAAAGAGCCGGCATAAACGTTAGAAGGATGATGTTATACTAAATAGTTAAAATATTATGGATAATTAATGAGATTTATAGTACTGTGGCACTGTAGTGCTACGCCAACGTCACTTCCAATAACTATCGACCTGTGGTGGCTGTGGCTCGAGCAACGACAAACCCGTCCCGCAGCTCTCGTGGTTTAGATGTTATGCAATCCACAGCTTCGGTATTGTCGGCTAAAGGTCTAAATGTCATCTGACCGGTTCGACATAGGTTCAATGGCTTGGGCGGGTCAGCGAACCTTTTTGACCGCCTACACCCACAAAAACATACAATTTTAGGTGCTTAACACCTACAATACTACCTGTATTACCTAGAATCACTTTTTAGAGCGTTTTTAGCATTCAATAGGACTTTCATTATCATGAGGGAGAAAGCATAAAACTTAGCAGGCTACGTAATTTTAGCTTAGCTATGTATCTTTTTGTTAAGCAATATTTCTCACCAGTTTGATGTTTGATGCCTACATTCAGTTTTTCTGCAATTTGATTTGATTTCTGCTGAACGGGTTTAACCCCCATATATAACACAAAAAAAACCGGCCAAGAGCATGTCGGGCCATGCTCAGTGTAGGGTTCCGTAAACTGAGACCATTAATTCAAAAGGTCGTTTCTTACGGGAAATTTGGAGGCGCTTACGTCATTTTTACTTACGTCCTTTCACTATGGGTTTTCGAGTGATAACTCAAAAACGGCTCAACCAATTGAATTCAATATAGTTTTCATTGAAGGTAGTAGGTACTCATTAGGTCTCAGATTCATGATTTTTTTCAAAATTTTAGGACCCACGATTCAAAAGTTAGATGGGGGGGGGGGGGGGGGGGGGCACGCCCTGTTTTAAACTTTCGGAGCTATTATTTCCGAAAGTATAACTTGGTTGGAACGAAAAAAAATTTCGCCCCCACTTCACGTGTACGGGAGGTACCCTAACAAAATATATTTTTCGCGTTTTTATTCTACCGTTTTGTCGGCTTGGTTAATGCATATATTCAAACCAAATTTCAGCTTTCTAGTGCTAACGGTCACTGAGCTAGACTGCGGACGGACGGACGGACGGACGGACGGACATGGCGAAACTATAAGGGTTCCGTTTTTGCCATTTTGGCTACGGAACCCTAAAAATGGACATGCGCGAATCGGACTCGCATCTTTAGGATTCCGTACATCACACAATTTTAGCCATCAACGAACAGTGTTGTAATAAAAATAAAAATTGGATTAAGGAAGAAACTTTGAATTTGCCGTTGAAAAACTGCAAATAAGTTTGACTCGCAAAAAAACTTTTTGTGATGGACCAAAAAATTAAAAAAAATTGGCATTGATTTATTATGTAGGTAGAACCTACTAGATGGGACATCTGACTGACTCAAAATGACTGAATCAAAGAGTAGTATAGACTCGCAGTTTTTTTTTCCATAATGGACTTTTGATAGACTTGTAGTGATTTTCACTACAACTTTTGGGACAAAAAAATTCTTAGGAATATCATCTCCCGTTACTCAATGATTTTTGAACTTTTAACGTCACTGTTGTAACCTTCCTTTTTGCTTAAGTATGTACCAACCACATGTACCACTGTACAAGTCTAAGAAAATAATTTTCAAATGGTCGTATGTTTGTATTGCATTTACTTACAAGCTTGATTTTATACAGCTTCAAGGGACCGCAGACATAAGTATATTATGTTAATTTCAACGTGTTCCTGAAATATCAAAAATAGTCTTGACATACAGACAGACGGGCAGCAAAGTGATTATAGTTCCGTTTATTTTTAGGGTTCCGTACCTCAAAAGGAAAAAACGGAACCCTTATAGGATCACTTTGTTGTCCGTCTGTCTGTCTGTCTGTCTGTCTGTCTGTCTGTCTGTCTGTCTGTCTGTCTGTCTGTCTGTCTGTCTGTCTGTCTGTCTGTCTGTCAAGACCATTTTTCTCAGGAACGCGTGGAGGTATCAAGCTGAAATTTAAATCAAATACTCAGGTCTATTGTCCTTTGAAGCAGTGAAAAAATCAAACTTAAAAGCCAACGCAATCAAAAGATACAGTCGTTTATGCTCCAAATTTTAGAGTTTTCGGCACTCGCAAAATCTACGGGGTACTTCCCGTGAACTCAGAAACTTGAAATTTGGCACAAAGCAACGTCATATAGCATAGACAAAGGAATAATTATAAAAAATAGACATTTTTAGTAAAATCATACAAAAATATATATTTTAAATTTTAAACTTACTACCTTTTTCCTCGTAAACGCGTGGAGTTATTAAGTTGAAATTCATGTCAAATACTCAGGGCTATAGGACCTTTCAGATGTAGTAAAACCAAACTTTTATATCAACGCAATCAAAAGAAATAGCAATTTAAGTTGCATATTTTGAAATTGAGTACTCGCAAGAAACTCAAAACCTAAAGGTTACTTCCCGTAAACTCAGAAACTTGAAACTTGGCACGAAGAAACTTCATATAGCACAGACAAAGGTAAAATTACGAAAAGTATAATTTTTATGTAAAATCATACAAAAAAATATATTTTAAATTTTAAACTTACTACCATTTTCCTCGTAAACGCGTGAAGTTATTAAATTGAAATTCATGTCAAATACTCAGGGCTATAGTACCTTTCAGATGTAGCAAAACCAAATCTTTATGTCAACTCAATCAAAAGAAATAGCAATTTAAGTTGCATATTTTTAAACTGAGTACTCGCGAAAAACTCAAAACCTAAAGGGTACTTCCCGTAAGCTCAGAATCTTGAAACTTGGCACGAAGCAACGTCATATAGCACAGACAAAGGAAAAATTATAAAAAGTAGACATTTTTAGTAGAATCATACAAAAAATATTTTTTTTTAAATTTTAAACTTACTACCTTTTTCCTCGCAAACGCGTAAAGGTATTAAATTGAAATTCATATCAAATACTCAGGTCTGTAATACCTTTCAGCTTTAGCAAAACCAAACTTTTATGTCAACGCAATCAAAAGAAATAGCAATTTAAGTTGCATATTTTGGAGCTGATTACTCGCAACAAACTCAAAACCTAAAGGGTACTTCCCGTAAACTCAGAAACTTGAAACTTGCAATGAAGAAACTTCATATAGACAGACACAGACAGACAGACAAAGGAAAAGTTACGAAAAGTAGACATTTTTAGTAAAATCGTATAATGAAATATTTTTTTAAATTTTAAACTTACTACCTGTTTCCTCGTAAACGCGTAGAGGTATTAAATTGAAATTCATATCATATAATCAGCTCTATAATATCTTTCTGCTGTAGCAAAACGAAACTTTCATGTCCGCGTAATCATAAGAAATAGCAATTGTTATAGATTTTTACGGAACCCTCGGTGCGCGAGTCCGACTCGCACTTGGCCGGTTTTTTTCTTTTGAGGTACCTACGGAGCCCTAAAAAGGAGTTTATAAGTATAGACGTTTACATTACATATCTATATTTTGATATATTTCTCTATGTAAATACCTAATATCTCTACGCATGCTTGGTCTATAGCATCATAGCTTCCAAACAGATGAAATGAGCCGATTTTAGTGCGGTTTTGTAAATGATAGGCGTAAGCCAGCGGTTGTTCTTAGATAACAGGGAGATTGCGCTGTTAGAATTCGGGAACTTAACAAAGTTATTATTATTTTTCTTACCAATTTCTACATTTCAAAAAGAGGAGATATTCAATACGTCATGCATATTTCATACCTACTTTTTTTTGTATTAGGTACGGCTACGGTTCAAAGTCTTGTGACAACAATTGCCTGTGAACTTCTTTCTTCTGGTTTGAAACTGGGTATTACCCAGTGGGTAAACCAGCCACAAAGTGATTAAAGCATTAGCTGTCGAGATAAAGAAAAGTGATCGCGGTCAGGCCGCAGCCACACAAAGGATCGGGTCGAGGTGTCGAGCGAGGCGGTAACGGTTCGGCACAGGACCGGCTCAAGGAAGGACTATTGTAACATTATGGGATCAACCGTTATCTGTGATTGCAGTTACGTGTCAGCTTTATGGGGTCGTCGACCCCATCGATTATCCTTAGTAGTTACTTAATCTATTAGAACCTCACTCATGCTAATGTATTCTAACGTTACCAGATTTTTATATGAATAAATCAGGATTGTATCGGTATTATATGCAAATTAAATGCAAAGTGAGGGGCAGGTTTGCCGAAGCCAAATATGATGTAGATATTTGTCCCGAATACTTAGTCATTAGCATCTGACTACCTACAACTCATCGCACATCGCACAGCCATCGCAGCATCCGCCAGCATTATCTGTTAAGTATAAATAGTAAGTTTCATTTCAGGTATAGTCTCAGTCTCAGTCTTTGCATCTCACCTGGTAAACTTATGCTGCCAATTGTAGGTAACATGTCAAAAAATATGGTTTTACGAGGAGATGTTGCTGCTTAATATGAAGACTTTTTTTAATGGCGTTTAACTTGTCCTTAACACTATTATATTGTAATAAGGCGCCAGAGTGGATATCTCTATATATTATTATGCCTACACCTATAACTACTTACTGGATATTATATGTATTCGTTCAGATACGTTAATAGTGTTAATAGGTACTTTGTTGCGAAAATAAGTCTGATATTTTGAATGACCAAATCTATTACGTATAATAAGCATTTGGTATCAGGTAAACTAGCACGCTCGGAGTTTTTTCAGCACGTCAACTGTGACGTGGTACGTTTATTTATCTTATAAAGTATCAACATGCTAACTTGGCAGCAAGTTTGATCCAAGTAGCGTGAATACTGAATATTTACAATGGTCGAAGGTCGTGATGATAGTTATCGAGCTGTATGGCTGATTCCCTCTTTAAACTACGATCCTTTGTTCTGCGGGCACAGGCGTGCATACATTATAGTAATATCATGAGATAACCTTTTATTACTTATACATTACGTGAGAATTCAATTGTTTTCTTAAATAAAAAAACAATTTGAAAGTGTTTATTTTATAAATATTTAAATTAATTACTTATAACTACTGAATTTAAAATGCGAAATCGGATAAGACGATTCGATTTAACACTGAAGAGGAGTAAAAGGTTGAGGGAAAAAAGCAAAACTCTTTTTCGTAGGGTCAAAAAGGGAGTGTGGGTACCTACACTACCTACCTCTAATTAGAGGTAATAATGAATGTGCAATAGGAATTCCTTTCTCTGACCACTTGTCCACATCAGAATACTTAACCACAACCTAGATATTTCAACCTTCAATTCCCAACTCACTAGAGCTCATTTTTTCTCCATGAAACTCCTAATAATTAACTTATCCAAATAAACAATATTTTTTAACTTACTTGACGTTGTTTCTCATGTTGTTGAAATTTGTAGCAATGTATTCTCCTTCCGCACTGGAACAAAAAAACTCTTTAGGACAAGACAAGAAGGGCTCGTGAAACATATTTATATTGGGTAATATAATATTGTAATATAAAATACACAATTATGGGTTAAGTAGCAAAATATTATCATTGCATTGGAAATAAGTCCAGCGAGGGGAAGTATTTTTAAGGCAAGATATTGTCGGTTCAATGAACCGTTCTAATAAACATATGTGACATTATTTTGGTAAAGGTACATTTAGAGCATAGACAAATCCTCTTTGATTTTGAGTTAGGTAAGGCACGTAGTCCCTACGCTTTAATTGTTCGATCGAATACGAACACCTTTACGACGTAAGCGCTGCCTGCAAATGGTATTTTTACCAAAGTAATCACATATATGGATATACATATATGTCATTATTTTAGTAAACTTTAACTCTAAGCACTCATTTGTACCAAAAATTCGAAGAGCAACAAATAGGTAGGTACGCTGATCTGATCTACTGGACCGTAAGCCAGGAACAAGTTTCGTGACCAATCGTGTACCAGGCGACAACTTGTGAAATGGCTAAAGGCGATGTATAATGAAGCCTCGTGAAGGTCAGTTGCCGCTCCGTTGGTAGGTTAAGGAATGACGGCCATTTAACCAAATAAAAAATAAAAACTGTCATCGTGTCCCGATTGAAAATTTGTCAAATGATAGTTTATATGCTCTTACAAACATGGAAAATCGTCAGCCGGCTGTTAATACAGGAAAAATAGCATATTTTGGAGGCAAAATATGTACATCGATGAAACATTGTTTATTAAATTTATCTTGGCATTAGAAATGAGGATCTGCCGAGTCCTATCAAAATTTAGTAGTCCTACCTCCATCGGGGAGTTATGATCGAGTGGGAAATTTTTGAATACAAAAAAATATATTCAAATGTCAACTTGTTGCATATCAATGGAGAGGTCTTTAAAAATAACATTAAGGTTTCTTGAGACATTTTTTGAAATAGTAAATATTTACAGAAATAATGGCTTCGAAAGCCAAAAAAATTGTGTCCTCCCCTTCAAACTTTTGAACCATAAGTTAAAAAATTATGAAAAAATTTAAGAAGATACGCCGTAACACTTATTTTTTATGATATTAATTTAAACATTATCGGTTGAGCCATTTTTGAGTTCTTGACCTTTTGAGCCATTTCCAAAAAAAAATTCCTTATGTAGATACGCCCTTTTGGCATTACTTCGTTCTTATTTCATCGAAGGTACGGAACCCTCTATAATGGGTGGTCCGGCGCGCACTTTGCCGGTTTTTAAGCTCCCCTCCCCCCATACCCCCCGAAAAGGGGTAGGGCCCCTAAATTTTCGTAGGACTCAGCAGATCCTCATTTCTAGTGTCAAGATAAAGTTATGAACGAAGTTTCATTGATGTACATAATTTGCCGCCAAAATGGCATATTTATGCTTATTTTGCCTGCACTACATCAGTTGATGCCCTGAAGACCGTATGTTTACGTGACCAGCTGACGATCTTTTCACTGCGATACAGCCGACTGATGATTTTATATGTAGGTAGGTACATTTACAATAGGATATAAACTGGACGCGATGACCTTTTTTAAATTGATTAAAAGGCTGCCTTTCTTGAACCCACCATCGGAGAGGCAGCTGACCTTCACGAGGCTTCATTATACATTGCCCTTAACCACTTCACAAGTTATCGCCCGGGACGTGATGAACGACGAAATTGGCTTACGGTCTTACCTACTTCCTGAAACAACTATCGCAGTTTCATAATATTACTCCTCTATTATCTATATCTCCTTTAATCTTATAAAAGCAATAAGAAACTTTAGCTAGAAACCCTTTTTTCTGGGCTTACCTCAATAAGATTATTTTAATAACCCGCACAAAGTTTGTATGGAGCAAAATTATCGAAATATTTGTAAAATTGCTCCACCGTATCAATTGTATTGAAAATGCAAAGTTACGCCATAAGCAATCTTCAAAGTTAAACTTCGTAATTAATGTATTTAGTGGTTCCACTAACTACTTGTCTAATCCTATATAAATATTCTACAGTGTGTAAATCTAATACGGGCGATAAATTAAACCTGACATAGAACTCATTAGTGTAATCATTAATTAAGATGTTTTTTTAAGTTACACTTGTGACCCAATAATTAATTTTTGAAAATGTTATCAGTAGCAATGTATTTTTAACATGGTATTGAAAGTAACGAGCGTTTAACGCGAGTGTGTTTGCATTACATTGCTGGCCAAATTGTTTTGTATGTATAATTTTTTTAATTGCAATTCTAAGTAAAAGTTAACTAATTACATTTCTTAAGAGGTTCGCCTGTATTAGATTTACACACTGTATATATGTACCGCGCGGCATATTATTTTTTATTATTTCTAAAAATTGAGGCAATTCTGGAGCAAAGTAGGACAAACCATTTTTTTTTTTGATTTTTTATAATGTTTTAAACATAAAAAGTAAATTTTGTTACTAAAAATATCACTTACAATTGTTTTTTTTTATTTTTTTTCCTAATAACTAGTTAATGAAAAGAGTTTTTTTGTTACATTGACATCTGTCGATAAAGATCTCCTTACACTAGTCTTCATAGTGGTGACATCGTCATCAAACAGGCATTTTTCGCTCAGATACAATAGTGTTTGATTTTTTTTAATTGGCATTTACTCTGGAAGTAAGGCGAAATCGACCTAGAGTCATACAATGTTTTTGCCTTATTTTGGCCTCGGGAATACATGGTTAGAATCCGTCGGGTTTAATCTGCCCACGGTGTATAATGGTGCGTAATCTAATCACATAAGTAATGCCTAATACGAGTATTTGTTTGACATAAGTAAATGTGACAGTGCAGGGAAGAGGTCCCACTTGCCAACATGGATATATTTATTAATAATAATATCTACTTCCTAAAACTACACATAGTCCAGGCATTTTATTTTCACTTGTATGGGAAAAATGTCAAATTAGGAAATAATTCATAACAGCAGAAGTATTTAGTTGTATGGCTTAAAAGTCATGTTAATCATTGCCTAGACAGAAAATCCTACAAAAATTTGAACATGAAAAAATCGTCATTTAATTAATTTCTAAATAATCGCCTAAATAAATAAATATTTTATTATTTATTATGGTTCGTTAAGACAGGTTATTTATGGATGACCGAAAATCAGACAAAAAAAAAGAAACGCTTCGTATATATTTTGATGAATATTTACTTCCCGATGGAAAGTTTGTAAGATTTTTCGTTTAGTCATCTTAGAATGACATTTATATATATAGTTTTAACTATGTAAACAAAAAAATCGCTGTTATAAATTAATATTTAACAAAACGTATCTTTACCAGAGTAACAATGTGGCTACCTATGTGTCATGCTATGTATCAGTTAAATAATTAAGTTTCTAAGTGGAGCTTTCATTCAACTCGCCCACGCAACGCATAAGTATACTTTCTATTCCGTAGGTATATATATATTTTAACAAAAATTGCCAATTTAGCAAATACGACTACTTAGTAGCACATATTATTGACTAGGTACATAATAAATATATGCTTCCTATAAGTATTACACGTTTGTAGTTCAATCTTAAGACACTACACAATAATATAACTCACAAAGAACCGCAACTAAGTAGGTAAGGAAATTGCAGCCTAGATTGTAAGTCGCTACATCGGATATTGTTCAAACGAACCTTTCTGTTGGTCTGTGAGACAATCGTGCCTTTAGGTCAATGCGATTCACGAGTACGACGCAATATCCATGTATTTTAGGTAATACTTCTCATGGAGACAATAGTATAATTAGGGCGTTTCGGTCATGCGTGACGGGATAGGTAGATGCTCTAGGTTTACAAAGCTATACCTTAATAGTATTTTATTGCTTATTAGGATCATAAATCTTGATCAAGACCATACGGCCGGATATCTACTCGTTGTTAGGTTTGTGTTAGGGGGCGTTCATTATTTACGTGGGCTATTTATGTTTAGGCTGGGAGGGGGTCGAAAAAGTACCAGCAAATGTCATGTGGGGACGAATTTCCCACGTGAAACCCAGACGAGGTTGGCGGGTCGAAAATCTCCCAATTTTTTTTAAATTATTTAACTCCTGCTTACACGGGGTACAGATACCTAGTTACTTAGTTTTTATGTAATCCATTATGTAGTTGTACCTACACTATTATATATTAAGGGGTCACAAAAGTTTTTCAATTATATTTTATATATGATATATTTTCTATGATATATTATGATACTCGTATAGGTATTTAGAACCAACCTATACTTATAGATATGTATTTTTGATTAAGTAAGAATTAGCTAGTATTCTCTCAACTACAAATATAAACAAAGAAACGTTCTCGAGCAACAAGTCTCTCGCACCTGCAAAAATATAGGATAGTGACCAGCCCCTGGATGAGATTCACTGATACAGCATGTGATGCCAAATGAGCTGTTTCCTACTTTAGCGGGTTCGCGAACAGTTTCTGAGAATGTCAAAACGCTTACGCGCCTGCCAGCGGGTTAATTGCGTAATTCTTCTGACGGTTGACTCGGTTTGAAGTGCTTCAGACCTAATTCTAATCATTAGTAGGTACAGTCAGCAGCAGAAGTAGCTAAGCGTGTAGGGTGTTCAAAATGAGCTTGGCACGACTTTATTGTTAGGAGAATAAGAGCGTGTGTAAGTCATTTTGAATACCCTACCCGCTTAGCTACTTCTGCTGCTTACTGTACCTACATTCCAATGCTAACTAGCTTCCTCTACAATTGCTGTTAATCATGAAATCATCATCTTGTAGTGTGCCGTATTGAATAATTCTAATGCATAACAAGTACAAATTACAAGCTCATATTCAACCCAAAGAAAAGTCGTGTAGGTAAACGGAGACGGTTTCGACAACACATCGTCTTTAAATAATAATAGTAATATTCAACTAAAAAGATAAGTTCGCCATAGTACTCACCTTTTCCTAATATACGCTCACTAGCCATTTACGCACGGATCAGTCTGGCGCACATGTCCGAAGGACAAATCCGTCATAGAAGGCTATTCAGATCTGACCGCAGACAATGCTGTGCCCGCAGACATTGACGGGTTTGTCCTTCGGACATGTCTGCCAGACAGATCCGGCGGTCAAAACCGGACAAAACAGTTACAGCTATGTTTGTATAATAAAGAGTTACATTATTATTTCTAGGCAAATATTGTATATACATAAATATGTGTTACAAAGAGTCCGCGAAAAACAGTCCTCTAGTGTTCTCTTATTGGATCTCCCTTCAAAATATCACGAAAATTTGATTCTTGATATTCCGTGACTAAGCAAACTATGAGGATATGACCTCAAAAATTCCGGATTGCGCAAACTCTGTTTTTAACTTTTATGTTCCGTGCAGTAAAAACGATTACAAAAAGTAACATCAAACAACGCACAGTAGGTAGGTATTTAACTAATTGGCCCCCACATAAGTTAGCTTGAGTAGATTAAATATTTGATGAAGACTACTGTGAAAGACTAGGTACGCCAAGAGTTGTTAAAGTAGAAAGTTATTTTGTTATTGCAAAATAATGACTGTAGTTGATGCAGTTCTAAAAACGAAAGCAGCCAATGATTATTTTGTCCATTACTTATTTAAGTATTTTTTAGAGTTCAGTCGCCAAAACATCAAAGGATTGTCATGAAATAAAAAAATGGGAAAATGCGAGTCGGACTCGCGCACGAAGAGGTTATTTTAGAGATAACTCCAAAACGCTTTAACCAATAATTTTCAAATCAATTTTCGTTGAAAGAATATGCAAAAGTTACAGTAGGGGTTATCCGGATTCAGAAAATATGCACTAAATCAAAAAAATCTAACAAATCTGGATGCTATTTTAATGAACCTATCGATTGATGAGCAATTGATATTCGGTAAAAAAATTATTTTTTGCAATTAGTTACATGTATGCCCCATAATAGTACATTAAACACCTAGGGCGGTAAAACCAAGAACGGCTCAGATCGCGGGTATTTGTGAACCCGCACCGAAGGTTAGGGCCATAAACAAGCGATCTGAGGCCTTCTATATACCGCCCACATTTATTATTACCGCCCATGGTGCGTACACAATTTTACGTCTTCTCCTGTGTATGAAGTGAGATTTGCCGCTGCGCCCGTGGGCGGCAAATCTCACTTTCCGCCCAGAGTAACGTAAAAAAAAATTTTCAGCAATTTTTCTACAAACTTAGTAGCGGCTTCCAAAATACACTTTATATAAAAAAAATTCAAACCGCAATTAGACTATCAAATAAATATGATCATAGGATATAGGAATTATTTAAATATGAATAACCTATAATGATGTAGTATCAAAATATCGTCTAGATAATCTAATAAGGGATCCTACTTGATAGTAAACCTACAATTATGATCAATATATTATTATAACATGCGTTTCATGCTTTGAAATTAAAAGAAACCTTTGACAATACTTATAAAGTTTAATTTAACACATCTTTATCCATCCGGAGGTATACTTTGTAAGGCTTTATATCCTCAAATTCAAGTATTCTGTATGTAGGTAGGTACAGTGTTATGGACCTCTCTATCGATCAGAAGCCTTGCGATACAAGATTGAACCCAAATACGTTTTATCTTTTGTTTTTTTTCTTAACAGCTGCATTGTCTGCACTTACAGCAACGGCAAACGCGGCTAACTACTATGACTTTTATATGACCTTGGGTGTAATTTGCAATAATAAATAACAAAATCATTTATCTATTATCATAGACTTGGACACATGTGAAATCATATTTATATGATAAATAAATAATAATCTAAATGCAGCCTTATACTGCAACTATTTAAAATATTATAAATAAATGACTATGACTATGACTATGACTACTGTCCGTCTCAGTAAAACGGAGACATACGGACATGACGAAACATGACGAGAAAACGATATAAGGGTTCCATTTTTGCTAAGGAAACCTAAAACCATATCCGGTTGTAGGGTTTCCAATATTTACTCTATTTTGTTATATCGGAGTCTGATCGGCTACGAGTGGATACCTACTTATACATAACTTTTCTCAATGGTTCAATTGCCACATTTCTCGTGTCTTTTTCTTTTACTATTATATATGTGTAAATTATATATCATAGAGATGTACACTACCTTAAACATATAAACAGATGTAGACGACCTTAAACGTACCTATACAAAATATGGTTCTGTTCATATATTTTTGAATACCCGTGTATACAGATATTGGAGAACTGGACTGTACATAAGCTATATTATTAATAGATAATTTTGTTAAGTAAAAGCGGTGATGAAATCGCCTGGTCGCGTCGCGTCTAGTTTTCCTGCTTGCCGAGATATGCAACGCAAGCGGCCGGATCGTCGGAACTAACCTCGACTACTAGCTTTATGGTATTCGAAGGCACGAGAGCACTGACGAATTGGACTATAATCCGTGGAAAACAATAATTCTAAACAAAAAAGAACCGACTTCACTTAGGATCCGCTTTTCCAAGTGGATGTCCGGGTAGCTGTAAAAAATACTGAAATCACTATAGGTGTGCTTATAATAGTTGAAGAGTTCCCTCGATTTCTCTAGGATCCCTCACATCATCAGATCCAGACCTGCTAACAATGGCACCAACTATGAAGTATACTCTTTCAAACAAAAAAGAATTTTCCAAATAGGCCCAGCCGTCTTCGAATAATCGGTAAATATACATTAAAAAAAAATAGCAAAAAAAAGCAAGCAAAGATCCCGACGAATTGAGAACCTCCTTCTTCGAAGTCTTGAAGTCGGTTGAAAAACTAAAGAGTCTTAAAACACAGTGTGCAAAAGGAATTATAGAGTGGATTCACGTCGACCGGCAATCGGCGTTTCTGTTACCTAAACAGCGGAGGTCCCTTTGCGCACGAAGATCGGTTTTCATAATAGGCAGTAAAAAGTAACTTTCAATATAACATTATGAAAATATTTGCAATAACATTTAAAACAACTGATTTTCTAGGGACTTTCTATGATGTCAGTAAGAGGGTCAGCCTGAGTGTATGTATATGCCATATGCAGATCTGCAACTGTTCAATTATTATGGTACCTATAATACCTATATTAATGTAATTCAAGAATGTCAGACTATATTTAATCCTTGAAAAACTACCGTCATATGCATTGAAGCAGAGCAGTGAAAACGCAATAGCGAGCTAAAATGTACTTAAGGCAGTAAAACTGACTCAATCTCTGCAGTAGGTATCCACTATCAATGCTTTTACAGTCAGAATGGAAACAAATCAATATTCAATAACCATAAATGTCATTCAATTGAGTTTTAATCGAACAGATGGTACTCCACACTGTGGCCGTGACGCAGTCCCAGCGATCATTGCTGAAATAAGGTCGGTAAGACGCGGCGGCTTCACAGACAGCAATGCCAGAGGCCGGTGCGAACTGTTTATGCCAATACTGCTTCCGCGCAATCGTTTCGTGAAATAATCGCCGCTATTTTTGTTTCCTGGAGTTCGATTTTTGAATCTCACCGGTGCCTTTTTTTGTATGCAGCCGATAACTATTTAGTACGAAATAAGTCACCCGGTTAGATTCAAAAATCGAACTCCTGGTATCACATAGGTATCACTCGTACAACTCTAGGAAAACAATAGACTTTCAGCGATTAAAAGCAATTATTTGTCAATATTTCTAGCTTTGCTTTAATTATATCCCAGATTGAATAGGTAGAAACAGTACTGTTCAAAGATCTTAAAAAGAGCTAGGATATTTAATAACAAGTCTTCTCGCGTAGGGAGGTAACTCTGAAATTCAATTGAAAAAAGTACTTTGCAGATTTCACGTCCTCTAACCAAAAAGATAAAATTCGTAGAGCCCAATTCTGAAATCTTTTCTTGAAAGATTGCGGTGGCTTTGCGTTTGGAATCTGAGTACCTACCCTGCGTTTTACTACTACACTAAAATATGATACCTAATAGGAGAAAGGCGACGCAAAGGTGTTTGGCACGTTGGATTCTGTGACCTTAAGGTTCGATGCCCGATAAAAGTGACCTGGTTGCATTTGAGTAAATAGTACAGGTTGATTCAGTAGACGTGAGCAGGATTAACACTGCGGATTCAGTCAATAACAAGCTATTATTTGATACCGGTATTAGTGTAATTAGCGCTATTTTTTTACAGAGTGACCATGATTACAGTCATTACAGAGAACAAAATTTTTACGTAACAAAAAACTAAAATTCGTTGTTTGGTTCACTTAAACATGACGGCGGCCGATTAATTATCGTTAACTAAGTATGTAGGGTTGTTCCTGCTCAGGTCTCCTGAATCACCTGTAAGTATATTTAAATAATTTAATACGGTCCTACCTAGATATACCCACAAAGAAATAAAGTTTAAAATAAGACAACTAAATAAAAAAATACCTATAATAATTAATTTTTGACTGACACTATAAAATATTTTTAAAGAAGTCCCTCGCGATGTTGCATTTTGTTCGGCACGTTATTCTTAGGGTGAGTTGCATTGCCACACATAACTAACGAACTGATCAACGTTAAATATGGCGACAGAGCTATCATCCCGTAGAAAACTGTCAAACTTTTCATACAATATTTTTTTAACGATGACGTTGACGTTAACAGACGGTTTGGTGCAACCGGACCTTAGTGCGCAACCATGATGCGCAAGTGAGATAGGTACTATTCCGGTTTGTAATCTTATGATGCCTCGTGGCATTGTAAGTGGCGATCATTTCCATCCATAGGAAACCTATAACCAGTCTAGAAACTAGCTTGCAGCAAACAAGTTTCTGTATACCGTCATCGTCACGTGCCGTTTTTACTTGTTAATTTTATAGTTATAGAGAAGCTTTGAATCATTTTACTTTAGATTTTTTTTACTTTTTATCAATGTAATACCTACTTTATTAAAAGTAAGTAGTAAAGTAACTTTAGGCGATGCTGGTTTTATCACAACTTTACAATCAATACTGGAGGTAGTTTCAATAAAGACTTATCCGAAAATTTCTGCGAAATGGTCGCTTTTCGCTGAAAATAATGAAAGTGAAATTGGTAGCTTTTGAGGACCTCTATTATTGGTTTTAGTTTAATCCATACTGGACGCAACACCGTGTACTATATAAATAATGGTAAAATTTTCGAGTACACCTAGACTTACATCTTTTTCTTATATATTTGTTGTGGATACTTGTAATAAGTACATTTGAAAACCATTTTCTGACCTGGTAAACAAAAATTGGCTACGCACACTTACGTTTAAGTTATCTAAAGTTATACCTGTTCAAAAAATAATACGAGGGAAAGTAACGCTTTACTATTCAATAACGCAAATCCGTTAAATAACTCCCTATAATAAACCAATTTAACATTTATTTTAATATATTCAATTAATCATAAACTGAAATAAATGACATATACTTCAGAAAAAGTGACCAAGTCCTCCGGTCTCCGAGGCCAGATTCGAACTGGCGTGTTCAACTTTCGCGGCTGACGACAAAACTCAACAAAATAATTTGATTTGCTCCAAAAAATAAATTCAAGTTCAATTCAGTTTGTTTTCCTCATATTGTATTTGCTACGGATAGAGTGTGAGCTACCCTGTCTATCGATACTACGCAATGTGTATGGGCGTCCCCGTAGAGCCAGCAACACTCGGCTTTAACATTAGAATGTATTCTCCATATGAATGTCCCATTTCAGATTTCGTTTTGAATCTAAGCTCGGGATTCCCCGGAGGAGTCTAAACACAATCCATATGAGCAGGATATTTTATTTGAGCTCCCTCGTTCCTTGCTATTTACTATATAATTTTGTTCGAAGTTATTTTCAACAGTCTGTGCGGCTTTTAGAACCAGTTGTAGAAATACATTTTTTTAAACGTAATATTATATATTTGTTATGTAAAAAAATTTCCTATATATAAACATATTCTAAATCAAATTAATAGCAGAGTCTATTTAGAAGCGATTGTGAGCAATGTACCAACAAAATGTTGCTTTATAGGACACTGCTGCTTTTACTGCCGACGTCCACACGCATTTTACGATGATGGGATGGATTGCTCTCGGAAAATATAGACATTTTTATGGTCCAGTAGAGGTGTAAATATGACGCAGGCAAGCCGGGAGCTGTGGAGTGTAGTCGTAAGTTCGAGCATCAATGGAAGAGTGGCTCGTCTAGCCCCACTCGACATTAACAGAATCCTAACTTTACGAGCAAATATCAACTTACGTACAATATGAAGGACACTTGTGTCTGAATAGCCTCTATGTTAGGTGTAGTGTAGTCTGTATTGTCAAAATAATGTCCCTGAACCACGAAGGTGACCACGTTTCGCGTTTCGCTCATGTGTTAATTCGAGAGACGACGTTCTATTGTAACGTGCCGAGAAAATGTATCACAACTAAACGCTTACCATGAGTTTGTTACATTGACGTTTTCGAGAACGAGTATCGAGTGTTCTATCTGTGCATCTTTTGTTTGTAACATATTAGTGTAAACGAGATGCACAGATGGAAAGTTCGTTACTCGTTAACGAAAAATGTTAATGTCAAACTCATGGTAGCCGTACTAGTTTCGTCCTAACCGTGGTCCTAACTCTCGCGGAGGGTTAGCCAGCCCGCACGCCGCGCGCCACTGTCATCAAAAAAAGTTTTGTTTACAGATAATCACAGTGAGTTTAACTTCATGTCATATGAAGGGATGAAAATCATTAAGAAAGAAAATGAGTTATTTAGAAACGATGTTGATGGACATAGGAGAAGACGTAAACCTGGGTATAGGTAAAGCTTGACGCACTGTGTGAGAGATGATAATTATGAAAAGAAAGGATGATAATGATAAAACGACGAGTAACTGAGAAGTGGAAGAAAAAGAGATGCTGCGTGGATCCCAAAATAGGAATAGGGCAAGCGAATGATAATGATGATGACATTATGGTTTGAATGAAACTGTAAACTGCCACAAGTTTAGATGTCCGTATCTTGTGATAAGAAGTTGGGTAACCCCAACCCCAACTATGTATGGATTACTTAATTAGAATCTTGGCAAACGGGCAACCTTTCTAATAAGTGTCGTTATTTTACTTCGTTAGACGATCAGATCGACAGCGGATTTTCGACGGACAGGCTTTAGCCGGGGACCAGCATTCGGACCTTTAATCATTTAGGTCAATTCGCAATCTCTACCAGTTAACAAATGTGTTTCGTCAAGATACTTAACCGATTTATTTTACTTCATATCAGGGCATGTTTTTTTTATAGGCCAGAATGTATATTTTTTTTATAAATATTAACAGAACTAAAAACAAGTCATACCTACTCGTAGAACGTAAAAATTGGCATAGGCACTAGTTAAACCTGATACTTTATAGAACCTCCTCTGACAATTAGCCAGTTTTGTTACCAACAAAATAAAAACTATGTACGTTTACTAAGTCTAATGTGATATTTAGGCCGCAATTACATTATCCTTTATTTATCATATACATATGATTTCACATGTTAACTAGTTACGTCAAACTGGGAAGACAGATTCGTAGAAACTGAAAAATAGGATACCTCAAGTACCGAACAAACACGCCACTGATAAAACTTAAAAATTGATAAGTGGCGTATTCATGTTACATGTTTATAAATACGAAAGTACCATCGGGTTCAAAAATGCATGGTCAATTTATGAATGAATTCATTGATAAATTGGCCATGCAATTCTGAACCCGATGGTACATAGGTGTTTTCATAAACAGACAATGATTGAACAATGATAACTAAAAAATACCATTTTGAAGAATTGCCGATAATATGGCAAAAGCAGAATTGAAGTATTGTTCCTACAGCATCGAAGGTCAATTTAATCGAAACATAACAAACAAGACATACTTACCTGCAACGCTTCGCAAACGTTAAAGAGAGCTTAAAAGAAAGATCCTTTTTTGGTAAAACCCTTCGGGAAACGAATTAACGCTTCCTGTTTCGACTTTCTTAGTTAATTAACGAATTCGTATAAAGATCTTCTTGAGGTAAGTAAATAAGTCCCTACTAATACAATGTGTCTGGTCAGCGATGTCGGAGCTTTTAAGAGTGTATAGTACACATAATTTTATCGATAAATTGTGATGGGATTTTTTTTTCATGTCACTGGTAATTAAAAGGCGGGTATTTTAAATTTTTTTCAAATACCTGAACACGGGTGCACGTGGTATATCTGTCATGTTAATGTCCGGTATCGGTGCTACAAATACAAAACATGCAAGCTAAATGAATACTTAGATAATCAATTGAAACTAATTATTTTACTGAACAATTCCAACAATAAGGCAAAAAAAATTTTGAAAGTAAATTACTGTGACAAAAACACGTTTATTTTTCAGTTTTCTAAGTTTTTGTGAAAACTAGGTGTAACTCACATTTTTTTGTTGTTTATTTGTAGTTCAGGATATAAGCTAGGATACACCAAAATTACAGGTCTAGCTTAAGTACTTTAGGAGTTATTTAAGTTCAAACATGACCCTCTTAATTACAGTTAAGGTTCAATTCCAACCCTTGGGGGTGATTTTTGAGATCCGAGGGCTCGAATCTGACATTTAACAAGTTGTAGTAAAACGAAAGAATTATGTTTTTTTTTTTTAATTACAGCGATAGAAATTTAAACACATGATTATTTAAACTATTAAAAGCGAAAACAATGACGTCAAACTTTTGTGTGCGATTCGATTATATTTATTCCAGCTTAATTTCTTTAAATTCGAACGCTCGAAAGTCAAAAATGGGCACCGGAGGTTTGGACATTTTTTTCTTTCATATGACATCTATTTAAGTTTACAGTAATTAGGTAAAATGTTCAGAAGTAAATTTAAGAACTTATGTAGTCTAAGTACCTAAGTACTACTTTATATAAAAGTTTAAACTGTTTCAAATGAGCTGTTATACCTACTAGTATCTATGAAGTTTTTATGAGAGTAGTAAGGTTTTTATCTGACGCAGCTTTTTATTTATATGGACTCTACAGGTTGGTGTTAATAGTTACTCCAAATAGACTGATTAAAGTGTTGGTTCTATACACAAATACCGAGCTGCGTCGTCAACTTAATTATTAGCGCGAGCTGTCTTGAATATTGTTTTCAACAATCTTACCTACGGTGTCATCTCAATTTTAGGAAAAACCTAAGAGGAAAGGACCCCTTAATAAATACAAAACAATCTTGTTAAAATACTTGTAAGCCTCACAGTCATTCGCACATTCATATATGAAAGTGTTAATTATAGATAGACAGGGTAGACACGATCGTCGTAGTTAATATTTATTGACTTTGATGTATTAAGGAACAAATCAAGTTATTTTAATTTAATAAATATATTTGTTTGTTTTTAGTAAACGCACTTAAACACATATTGTATATATATATTATAAAATGTATAAACTTAAATAGATGTTAAGTATATACAAAGTAAAATGCCAGGGATACTGCTCTACTCGTACGTAAGATGATTGGCCAAACACGCCTTAGCATGTACCTTCAAAGATTGCATATAAGTATAATACAAAAAATACGGTAAACTTTGGCCAGTGCCGCTGTAATAGGGTAACCTAGGGATTAGGGCGTCTTCCGTGAATGCGGAAGACGCTGGTTCAATTCCAGCTCTGGGCACCGGAGGGCTTGGGTACTTTTTATTTTGTAGATATATAACGTCTATTTAAGTTTATACATTTTGACAAAGTGATATGACAGTTTTCTCGGAGATTGCTCCGTGACCCGTGAAGCCCAATTAATCAGTGAGTACCTACAACAGATATACGCATTAACTTAAAACGGTTATCAGTTATAACATACGTAAGTGTCTAAGTTTATTCGGCCTCAAAAGCAATACATTCAAAATATTGTTGATAATTATATAATTCTTTACTATTAACTACTTAAAGATAACAGAGTAGGTATACTATTTAGTAATCTCTTCATAAATTGCTACGTAATTTGAATTTAAGTCATATTGAAAATTAGGCAAACTAAATAATAATTTAGACTTGGTAACATACCTAACACACCTAGAGCCATTTAAGTACTAAAGTAGTTAAACAATTAAGTCGGATACATATAGCAGGGCTTAGACTAATGAAAAATGACGAGTAATAATTATAAAATTAATTGATCAATCAGTCATTGTCACACCAGGTGACACAGGTAATTTTATATTGTCTAAGAAATCAAATACATAAAAGTAACTTTAAGTCAAAAACAACTCGTAAATCGCAAAGCACAACGACAAGACACTTAGCACTTCCAAATAAAACCGCTCATTTATGAACTTACCTCATTGAAGTAGTGTCCGTTTGTTTATTTTGGTTGTTAGAACACTTACGCGGGCGACATGCGGCAACGGACGAGCGCGGCACGAGTGGCGGGCGGCCGACCGAGTGACGTTCACAGTCTACGCCTTGCGTGATGAGACTGAGCGGTCAGGGAAACTACCGCCGGTTGAGGAAAGCGCGGACCGAACTCGATCTAGGAGGCGGCTCCGGGCTCACCTGACTGCTTGTGAGTAGTCGAGGAAGCGGCCGCTGCTGCGCTGTCGACTGCGACCGACTGAGTCACGCGCCAACCACACCATCTCTTTTATATGTCGAGCCCCTTCTCGGGCTTGCTGCTTACACAGGTTTGCTTTTCCCCATGAGCCTGTGGGACCAGGAATGTGCAATTGCGAGTTGTGCGCTGCAGCCTCCGTTATTACCGCTCCCCGCACTCTCGTCGCAGACTCCTATAATGTCCGGTCCCTATTGCAAAACGGAATAAACTATCCTTACGAATAATTAAACACAGACATGTACTGGAATGATTGGCTTAGGTAGTACGTGAGAACTAAGGAGACTTTATTTCCTATCAACGAGGTTCCGTTCCGACACTTCCGACACACAACGCTCATGCATTGTTTACTAGTTTAGTAGACGCGACGCCATGTTTTCTTAACACGATCGCAAACACAAAGTACCCACATACCCGATTCGACCATGAGTAAAATAACAAAGAGTAACGGGGTAAACAAGGACTGAGTTTTTCAATCAGCATTGGTATTCATGGTCTATGTTAGGTTAATGAATTCCTATGTCCATGTAATCTTCTGTGAACTGCCTTTACTAGCTCAGCATCATCCTCCTAGCGTTTATCCCTCTGCTATATTGAGCCCAGGGTCCGCTCACCTTCCAACCTAGAGGGGAAACTGGGTCTTTATAGTATTAGGCCCGGTTTGCTTACGATGTTTTCCTTCACCGAAAAGTGACTGGTAAATATCAAATAACATTTCGTACATGAGTTCCGAAAAACTCAGTGGCACGAGCTGGAATTGGAACTCGAGACCTCCGGATCGTCTCTATGTGACGTGTTACCGCTAAGCCATAACCCCGGAAAATAGTATAAGTTTAAGTACAATACAATTTTTTATTACAATGCGTCTGATTATTACTAGATCCGGGTTTCTAGCAGCTATTCGTAAGTGGAGGATGATTGGCAGATCAGCAAAATACAACTATTTAATTAGTCGTGTGCAATCTATGGAGGTAGACCCCGAGCTTGTTTTTAGTGAACTCGGACAGTGCTTAAAGGATGGGTTAAGTAAGTTTTCAACTTTAACTGTGTTTGTCATTAGTTTGGTTTGGGTATGTTTCTATCGTATATTTATTCCACCGTAGGCTCCAAAGTAGAGAGCCGATTTTACGCACAATGTGTTAATCGATTAAGCTTTATGGCCTTTATGGGTGTATGAATCGTACTCGTACGTTATGACATATGCTAGTTTTTATTCGAAATATTTAAAATCCTTTTACTAAAATGGTTCTCAGATTACCACCGATAAACATCTGCCAGGCACCTAGATTAAGATTATTACCATTTTCCGGGGTTTGTTCACCGGCTGTTTACTTGAGACGTTTATTACTTTAGCAACAGTTGATACGTTCTTAATAGTCCCAACAACTGTTTTGCCATAATAACTAAGCCTCTTTAGCCCGGCGATCTACTGGCATTTACTTACTTACTACTATATAGTATATACCTATACTGAGTACAAGGAAACCGACAGATCTTAACCACGCATTTCTGAGACCAAAAAGAATAAAAAACGTTATTTTAGGTGAATCACAGCAAAAAAAAAATTTTTTTTTATTTTTTGAATATGCATATGAAAAGTAAATGTTATTAATAAAATTATCGCCTAAAACGAAATGATACTTTTTTTGTCAAATATATTGTTTATGCAAAGTATTCCTTGTCACTTTGATATCTGTCAATAAGGATGTGTACGGTGTAAGCTATGCCCAATAGTGGCAACAACGCCATCAAAAAGGCGTTTTGTGCTGACTAATCATAATAAAAAAGATTTTTTTTAAATTGGTATTAACTGTGAAACTAAGCATATTCCAGAAAAATTTATACAACATTTTAGTTAAACTCTGTCGGGTTACTCGTGCCCACCGTGTATAAGTATTATGCAAAAATGTGATCGTAAATATTATAACTCGAAAGTCTTTGCGTTACAATTCGTAGGTATAATTTGTGACAATATAATATTTAGTTTTAAAAAATTGGGTAATCTCTGTATACTCTGTATCAATTAGAGACGCAGCCGCAAAGGAGTAGTAGGTAAGGTTAACGAAAAGTTATTTTTAAATCCTATTATAGTATACAAGACTACATCGATGATATGATATTACACCGTGGGATTAAATTGCAAGTGCAATTTTCCTTGTGACATTAAATTTTGTTTTAGAATGATTAGCGATTACTATTTCAATACTTTATGTTTTATAAGTTTTGACGATCTTATTGTGAATGTATTATTATTATTTTTGACATCTACAACCTATATTTTTTTACAATTGTATCAATATATGGCTCTAAATGATTTATTATTATTAGCTTAAGATAAATGTTACTGACCATTCGAAAGTGCTTGTAGCTATGCCTACTTGAATAAAGACAATATTGCCTTTGACTTTGCTTATAAGTATGTTCTTAAAGGGTAGTGTGCGTGCGCGTGTGAATCCTCTGGGGTTGCACGTGTCCACCGGCTACTGTTCTGCTTACCATCAGGCGGACCGTATGATTGCTTGCCCCTGTTGTGGTGTTAACCAAGTCGCCAAGATACCTAGAACTAACTTATAGATGAAATTAAATTTTCAAATACTTATACCCTTAAAATATAAATCGAAATTTATCTTCTTACGTTACTAGTTTATTAGCTTTTTGGGTTTGACTTATGTAAATTTGTAGTATTTTGTACCAGTGTGATAGGCGTACGATGTTCGATTTATCCTATCCAGGGTTCGGTTTTGCCTTTTAGGTACAAAACCCTAAAAAGACATGCAGCTGACTTGGAAATTTATTTTCTGGAACCAGAGTAGGGTACGGTACGAGTACGGTAGCGAACGATGCGGGGGTACCTACTTGACGAAAATGCTTTTATATTAGTACCTATTACCTAAGTACTAGTATCAATTAATAACAGGAATAAACAACATTTGCAGATTTCTAGGTATGCTGTTGCTGGTTCTAGTCCCGGAGCAAAATAACAAACACATGCATTTGTCAACTTCTCAACGCGCATGTCACGTCACATTATCAGTAAAACTTAATAGGTCCCCTCTAAAGGTTAAGTACGTCAAAATTTGGGCACACATTTTTGCTTATGATTCTTAGCATGGGCAGTATAGTTATTTTTGTGCACTAAAATTATAATCGCTACAACATTATCGATAAATAGTACAACCATACTTGTAGTTATTACGAAATCTATAATTTGAATGAATACGTACGAGCTCTAAACATTAAAGGGCCAAAATCAATTTGCTCGAAAAACCTTGGAAAATTCGTGTTTGTTATAAAAGCTTGCACAAATATGACTATGGTTTAACTCTAAATTAACTTACTTATTTGGTATTAAAATGTTGAATAGAAGTTATTTAGGGATCATCCATTAATTACATCACACCAATTTCATGATTTTTTTGACCCCTCCCTCCCCCCATGTCACACTTCGTCACAATTAAGGCGCTAGACGGTGTTTGGGGCTGAAAACTGTTACTTTCTAAGCGATATATCTCGTTAACCGGCCATTCAAAAATTCTGAAAAAAATATATGTTAATAATTGTACATTATTGTACATTATTCTCAACGTTTGATTTATTCCTGTGACGTATAGTTTCTCCATTAATTACATGTAACGAAATGCCGTTTTACGGTTAATTTTGCTTATATCTACTGAACGGCTCATTCGATTTAAAATATTTTTAAACTAAAAAATATGTAGTGTAGAACACTACAAACTCAACGTAGCTTATTTAAATTGATTCGATTTTGTTAAACAATTTGATCATAATTCCACATTTCGTGCGTTGATAGCTCGATAAAGGTGCGGCTGGCAGTCGTGAGCTAGCTTTGAGACGAGGAGGCTGTGTCGCTCGTCGCTCCGTGCTTCCCTTGTACAATTTATGCTTGTGCTTGGCCCGCTGGTAATAATATCGGACTTACTGTGCCTAAAGACTAAATAACTGCATAGAGGGTTCATGCGGTGCGTTACGCGTTTTCTCGGAATCAATAACGTTTTATATTTTATGATAATGTACTCGTTTGTGTGATCATCTATGTTCTTACAAAATTGTATTGTATTTAGATTATGTTATAAGCTAAATAAAAAAAATAAGTAGAATGGGGAAAAACTCCAGAAATGATGCCTCTCATAATGATCTGAAAATAAATAAGGTCTTGTACGTAGGTACAGTCGACGTCAAAGATACACTTTAACACCTTATTACAAAGTAGTAAGGTGAAAAAGTGTAAATATATCTTTGACGTCGACTGTACGATAAGCGTTATTTTATTAGTCGTCGACTTGCTGAAACCTGCTAGTATACTACTCGTACAATACAATACATACAATAAACCATTAGACTAATAAATTATTTATTAAAAATTCCAAAGCCCAAATTTATTTATGCATAATATTTATTTAGGTATATCGTGATAAATGAATGTAATATGCGTTTTTTTATAGATTAAATACAAATCGCATTTAATGTTATACATGTACTTATATAATTTAACCAAATCAAAAAATAGCGAAAAAAAACATCAAACAAAAAAAAAGCCAAATTATTGTATTAACTGGCCAAGAGCATGTCGGCCATGCTCAGTATAGGGTTCCGTAGTTGCCGGCCTGTTTTAATAAATCCGTTCAAAAGGTCGTTTAGGGGATAATTTGCGGCGCTTACGTCATTTTAGTATACGGCACTTACGTCCTTTTACTATGTATTTTTGAGTTATAACTCAAAAACGGCTCAAACGATTTTATTCAATATAGTTTTCATTGGCAGTACTTATTAGGCCTCATCTCATTTTTTGAAAACTTTTGAACCCACGGTTTTAAACTTTCAGAGCCATTATTTAAGAAAGTATTAGTTTTATCCAAAAAGTGTTTTAGAAGACCTTATTTTTTTTAGACCTATTCAATCATACCCCACACGATACAGTTGGAGCGAAATAAAATACAACCCCCACTTCATGTGTATGGGAGGTAGGTATCCTAATAAAAAATATTTTTCTGTTTTTATTCTACCACTTTGTCAGCGTAATTAGGTTTAACAGAACTTTATTACTCAAAAAAAATTTACATTTCGCTTAATGAGTAAGTTACATAACTCAAACGTATCTAAAATTAATTAAAGAATATACTCATACCAAATTTCAGCTTTCTAGTGCTAACGATCACTGAGCTAAGCCGCGGACAGACAGACAGACGGACATGGCGAAACTATAAGGGCTCCTAATTGACTTTTTTGTGCATTTTTAATATCCGTAACAAAATAAGTTTTAATGATTTTTTTTATAATTTAGCTAATTAAGGCAATTTTAAGAGCTTGTATTTAAAATCACAATCTCATTTCCATAGTAAAATAAATCTAAATTCACATCAAAACATCGCTTTGAGATGTATTCAGTTTTTTTCACTGTGAAAGTCTATATTTTTTTGATATGCAGGATATTTTTACCATATTTCGTATAATATTCATTAATATTTAGCTGCGGACTGTACTTCAAATTCAAAATCTAGGTTTAATTTTTTTTACATAAAAATCTACTAATCGGGAATCTTATTAACTTTTTAATAGGTAAGTAGCATTGCTAAAAATATCACTATTATGTTGCAATAATTAATCACAGTATCAAATCACAAAACATCCACAAATGGTTTATTATTATTGCTGCCCGCGCGCCTCTGGATAAAATCATATTCTTTGAACATCGTTCCCGTGCATCGTGGCGGATTTACGCGCGATCGCAATGAGAGGCGTAAGCGCCTGGCGCGGGTACAGAGCGCCCAAACGCTCAAGGACACTTTGGCGACAAGCGTCTTAACTGCACCCTCCCCCCTTAGTGTGACGTCACATTTAGATTTTTAGTTAAGTAAGGTAAAAATTACAACATCACTTTGAAACTAACTTTTTATGAGGATTGCCAGAAAAGTAATCAAATTTATAGGGAACGAAAGTATTCAAACGAATCCGAGTATGTAGAAAATTACTTTAGTACAATGTTTGCTAACAAATGATTTTTTTTAAACTTAGATTTTGTAAAAAAAAATTATGTGAGGCTCGTGAGGTCACAAACATGGAACTCCTCCCTCCCCCCTGTCACGATATGTCACAATTTGTGGACATCCTCCCCTCCCCTTGAGGTGTGATGTAATTAATAGATGATCCCTTAATAGAATAATAGCCAAAATAATAAAAAAAAAACCACAGATATTAAAGACAAAAAGCGAAACTTGTGGCATACCGCTTTCTTATGTTATATTATCCGAACCTTTCTCGGGTTATTTTGCAAAAAATGGTACAAAAATCGCAAACTCACACAAAAAAGGGAAGTCAGCTTAGATAAGGAACTTACAAGGCTGCTGTTAAGAGAGATGCTAAGCAATATTTATTATTATTCTGATGTTTGAGTTCGTTAACTGTAAGATGATATAAACTGCACAAAAACAAACTTAATATAATACCAAACTAGTAGTCTGCCTCAAACTGAGAACTTGTGATTTACAAGACTTGCAAACGAGTTGATTATGGGATCCATGAGGAATTGAGGGAACTCCTCAATTTTTAAAGGATGATCAGTATGATCACCAAGGACCGGAATTCTTCATAGCAAAGATCAAACTGTCAGAGGGATTGACCATGATGTTTTATCGACTTATCGATGTTACGGAATAATATCGCATTAGGTATCCATTACCATCTTAAAAGATTATTCTGTAACATTTGACCTCTTTGGTAAGCAATCTTCTAATCAAGTTGCATCTCCATATTACCTAAAATAAATTATGTCAACGTCACATCTGTCTTTTATCTGTCTCATAATTAATTCCCGTGCCGTGTTACTAAAATGGTTCATCATAAAAGAAAAACGATAAACAAATTGTTTGTGTGTATATCCAAAAGCCTGATTTCATTACTTTAGCTTTGTTTCGTTAAGTGACAAATATTTATCGATAAGTCGATAAAACATCGTGGTCAATCCCTCTGACAATTTTATTTTTGCTATGAAGAATTCCGGTCCTTGATGATCACCATACACGTGGTGGTGATTTGGGTGTATTCCTAACCAACTTGAGCATTTTCTGACGCAAACCGCCAATTTCGTGGAGTTGACCTGCTGATGATGATTGTTTTGATGATAATGATGGTGATTTTTTTTTAATGCAGGATGTTCATGATTACTCCGAAACCCGTAACCCGTATTCCGATTAGAATAATTATTTTTTTGTTTGAAAGGAGCTACCTCGAAGATGGTCTCACATTAATCTGGTGCTGTTCTGATAATGGGATCCACGAGGGATTGAGGGAACTTCTCAATTTTTAAAGGCAGGTGTATGGTGATTTGGGTGTTTTCTTAAGCAACTCAAGCATTTCCTCTCGAAAACTACCAATTTTATGGAATGATGAATGTAAGAGTAAGTGAAATGTAAGAAAAGTTCCACATATGATATGTGGAACTTTTCTTACATTAAATTATGTACTTTTTCATATATTTTCACCGATTATTCCGAGACTCGTTGTCCGATTATAATAATTGATAATTATACAAGGTGTAACAAACATTGTGGTGATCCTTTAAAGGGCATAATTGGTATCGTATTCTAATTACGAAAAACAAAGGAAAAAATGTCTCGTTGCGCAGAGACCATGTCTGACATCCGTATGTCAGGCACGGCAGAATTGTAATGTCATATACTTTTCGTTCAATATGGATATGCATATCCTTATTTTTCATTATTTTCTGCAGGTTCCAGTATCTTTTCCAAGAATTTTTCTTCGGTTTATATCTTGTTCTGTCTAGTCTAAGAATGATCAGTTAGGCAGTTAGCCTTAGATAAACATATTCTTGAACATATTTGATTTCTTCATGTCCTACGTATTTGTTTTGTATTTGTCATTTGTCATAATTTTTGTTTTCACGATGTTCATTGATAACTAAGTAAATACTCAGATAATTATTAATGTGCTGGACTGGATGAGGATAGGGGTAGCTGAGTACCTACTCGTAGATAAAAATTGTTATGCGCTTGTCAGTGGGTTGATTTTTGAAGGCGGTTCCCTTTTTATAAAAAAATAAATTAGTGTTGGTTTCTTTTTTTATATTATGATATTTAAAACTTTTTGGCGATAGCTACTCCATATATTTTAGGTTTTGGGTTACTTGCTAATTTGTTGATACATGTCAGGTTCTCCATTTATATTAGTGGAAGTTGTTTATTGATAAGTTTTAGGCTTGTATTACGGGTTGCCTATTCGCTGTGTGCATGATTGTAGCGCCATCTCTTGTGCAAAGGCTCAATCTTTTTTTTTATGAAAGGCACATGTACTCCTAAATGTATCTGATTGATTCACTATTTTGACAGTTGAACGAGTTGAGTTGACATAGGTGATGTCAAATATTGACAAGAGCCCCCTTGCAGTTTAATTTCTTGTCACATTACATTGAGCTCTGGGGTCGTTCACGTTACGGACCATGCACTTAGCACATAGCGAATAGCTTATTTAGATAAAAAGTAAGCCGCATCGACAAAATCGGTCAAGTTGAATTATATTATAGACATTATATCAATTTATTCTCGTTATGGCCTACGGGTTATCCATTTGTTGTATATTATAAGTTTTAAATAGGTAAGTAATATTCTGAAAACCGAAAACAAATTGGTTCAGGCACAGAAAAAATAAGAAAAAAACGTTTTCGATTAATAATCTGACTGCTGGTTTCACAAAATATGTCTTAACAGCTATATAATTGCTTATTATTAATATTTTATTTCAATTTTAGTCTCTGAAAATTTTCTCGATACAATTTGAAGGTCAAGCAACCCTGCCTAACTATAATTTTTTTACTAAACACAATTGATTTCTGTATTTATTAGTTTCTCGCTTAATGTTGTGATTGTAAAGTTCGAATAGGCCTCTTTCTTGTTTATTATTGTCCGGTCTCGGAACTTTTAGTTTATTCGTTCCGGCGCCGGCCCCGTAACCTATATTACTAAGTACCGGTATTATTCGAATTGTCCTTCGTCGTTAGTTAGTGCTTGACTATTGTTTTATGATTCTTACCAAATCTAGTCGGAAATCACGACTAAAGTATGTATAGGAAAGTATGTAGTACCCTTGACTTAAATCCGATTTTACTAAATTTGTGGAGATTATTAGTAATTCTAAAATGAGCTGTTTTTATTGCTCCTCGGTGTAGCAAGAAATAAAGTTGTACTGCATAGGTACCTACCTATGCTGCTAGTCTAGTTGGCAGTGAATCTGCCTATGAAATGAAGCAGGAGTTCCCGGGTTCGAATCCTGGTCAGGGCATTTATATAACGTATTTCAGCTCTCATTTTAAAACGAATTACCGACATAGATCTGTACTACTAGAATGCCCATGCCAAATTTCGTGGTTCTAAAGCATGTCGTTTTAAAATGAGAGCTAAAGTACGTTTGTATGGGAACGCGAGCGTCCTTGCAACTCTTAAGTATTAATCTATATGCATCTATTATATACACATATCATTGCCCAGTAGGTACCCACAAAACACGCCTAACTGAGCTTACCGTGGGACTAGGTTGATTTGTGTAGGTAAGATTTGTATTCACTTTGTTAGAGCCAGAACCTGTTCATACACGTTTAATACCGGCGCGGCATTTCTGTACTTCCTTACACCGCCACTTGCTGCCCTGAACTGAATTATTTGTATAAGTTTAATTTTTGTGTTTCTAAATAGTAAATACCTAATAGGTATGTATACCTTATGCAATCTAAGAAGCAGTTTTTGACAGCCTAAAATCGATTTTAGGTTATAAAATGTACTGAGATGACAGGTGTCAAAAAACGCTTCTTAGATTGCACAAGGTATAGTGTATCGCTCCGCCGAAGAATGAAGAAGTCGAAGAGAAATACAGTTTGCATATTTAGGATCCTAATATTTGAATTTGGAATTCAGATTGTCCGTGTCGCGAGTCGCGACTGACCGGTTTTTCTGTTTGCAAAATATCCGGTGACAGATCTCTATACAATGGCACCGTTATAGACTTTGTTTAGGAATAAATTACAACTGTTCAGTAAACGGTTTTGGCTCTGTTTGATAAGTTTTTTGACCTTAAAGTAAGCCTTAAACTAATAGATAGGTCCCTTAATGTAAGTATTAGTTACATGATTACAAATCACACTATCACTTAACTTCAAACAGAACTGTAAAAAAAAAGACTTTAGTACCTACTTACCTATAAGTAGGTAGCACTTTTAATAATTCTATTGAAACAGCATCAACAACTAATCCACAGCAACATTTCCGGAGTAACCGTAGGGTCGCTATGCCGGTTGGCGGACAGTTAAGGAAGTTGCTGATTTCAAACCCCATAAAAAAATTGAATTTTACGATAAAATATGGTAATTTCTATACCAATACGTTAGAAATATAGTCTATTTGTAAAACAAATATGAATACTGGCTGCTTTGCATGTTAATTTTGATAAAATTAGCGATAAGTGAAAAAATACCCGAAATGCCGGTTTGCGGACAGTTTTTTCAGTATGCGGACACTAAGTGCTAGTTGGCGGACATGCAGTTTTGTGCAATAAAGTTGTAACTGAACCATGTTTTATCTGTTTACATTAGGCTTTAATATCAATGGTACTATATGAACACCGTTTTTATCAAAATATAGTCTCTTCGCGGTCCTTACGACGTTTAAAAAGTAGGATTGTTTGTTTGAAAAAAACGTCGTTTAACTGACTATATCCAAAGTAATTCGCGTTAAAAGCATTGATTAAACTTGATCTTCCTTGTTTTTTCCATACTAAATGGACGGTGAGTTCAAAAGTGGGGGGAGGGGGGTAATGAAATTAGATACACAAACCTATTATTTTGGACTCTAATCACTTAATCATAAAAAACTGTTAGTAACGTCGAAGCTTGTTTTATACTATGACGGTAAAAAATAAGCGTGCGGCTTGTCTAATGGTAAGCCGCTATCATAGTCTATGGACGCTTATAACTTCAGTTGAGTAACAAGAAGCACGTTGCCGTCCAGTAAAAGAACAAGGATGTTGTGTAGATAGGTAGATTACGGGACAAATATAGACCGCTCACAACCTACATACTGCATCGTTGGGAACTATCTAAAATACCTATGGAATGGTATACCACATATTGGTCAATTTTAGAAACTACATGAGAGATGCGGACTTTAACGCTTTTTAACGAAAAGGTCAATTATAGATGACTGCTATATTTATGAAGAAATATAATCATTTAGCATCGTTGGCCCTTGCCAGCCATTGCCATTCGCCAAGGTAAAAGTGAAAAGACTGGAAACTTACATACATATGGCGGGAAAAAGTTGATAACTCAAGATATAAAAATTGAAGAAATTTGAACCTTATGATTTTTTTTAACTTCAAATTTATTCAAGTTTTTGTCCTGACTTGTCAACTTCTTCTCGCCATGTACGGATTATTAAATAATATTAAATTTTAGTATACTGCTTCGGATAGGTTGTCTAACCTATTCTACTATCTTTGATTAAAGCCTTCCATGATAGAGCAGCCCGCACTACAGTCACTCCCATACTTTTTTTGCGCCGCTGGTTGCGTCGGTCCAGCATTACAAAATTTTACAATATTTAACTCATGTCCACCGGGATAGAAAGGTTCTCGAGTGTACTGCGTACCTAAGTACCTTAACAAGGATTACTGGAGATCTGGTCAAGATCGTAAGGAACCGTTGGGTGAGGGCACGGCACGGCCTATCATTGTCGAGATCCTTAGAAGTTTATGAGAGACCTATGTCTAGCAGTGGGCGTCGTTTAGCAAATGTAATGATAGTGATAATGATGAACTATCTTAACAATTAGAGAACACCAAACACGCCGCAAAAGCAACGGATAGATACTTTATTTCCTGCGCACGTTTGTGTCTGGACCGGATGTCTTAACATGAGATAAGTGCTTTATCACACAGAGAAGGCAAATGAGCGTACAAACTACATAACTATTGATTTACTTTCCTAAAAATCCCACGTGTCCGCATATTGAAATCACATTTTACGTAGTCGCGGTTGACCGGACAAGAGTTTATAAGCGGTTTAAAATTAATTTTACTATCGATTTTAATCGAATCAAGTGGTCGCAAACTAAAAAGTAAGTAGTTCGGCAACTAATATTAGCGTATTATAAGTATTTAAGTAGTATTTTTAATTATGTGTCACACGAAGTGAAAATCAAAAATCGGTATAAGATGCCAGTAAGCAGACACGTGTCCGCCAACCGGGACACCTAACAAATTTGCATACCGGTTGCGCGGACAGTCTATATTTCTATAACTTTAGAAATATCATGAGAAAATCTCTGTAAATAACGTACATTGGTTCATAATTAACCGAACTAAATGCCTAACACAAATGTAACACGAATACAAAAGAAGAAACTTACGTTTATCCGCGCGCCTTGTTCTTAATTTTTTCGTAAGATATCGACCATTTTGGTCACTACTGAGGTGGAGCGTATATAAACATTTTTTTTCTGGGTAAAGGCTTCATCAATCGTTTTGAAGTGAATACATTATTATTGCATAACTATCTGAGTATCAATAAATAAGTTCATGTTATTATTAAGAACAGCAGGAATCTTATTTTTTGCATTTTAAGAGAAGTTGTCGGCCATTTGTCCGGCTACCGGCACTGTCCGCGCTACCGGCACAATGACCCTACTCGGTGTGGCGAGGGCTTGGAAGATTTCAGCTCAAAATGTCAACCCGATAAAAATTAATTACTTGTCAAGTAACAGAAGTATGTTAGGAATACCTGCCTACCTTATTCAATAATAATAAAGAGCAAAATAAACAAAGATGAATATAGAGAGTACAATTTTATAAAGAAAAATATAACTATATACTTACTTAAATATATAATAAAGAAAAGGGACGTCAAATATCCAAGGTAAATGTTAGCTATTGGTTTAAAATCCAGTGCCGCCTCTGTTGCCCCACTCCGGGGGCTGATTTTTGACTATCGAGCGCTCGAATTCAAATAATTTAAGCTCGAATATAATCGCCCACAAAAGTTTGTCACCATTATTTACGCATGAAATTAATAGTAGGTATAAATAATTATGATTTTAAATTATTGTCGCTGTTGTTTTTAATACATTATACCTATCTTTCTTTTTATTCAGGGATCGAGCGCCCGCGTCTCAATAATCGCTCCCCCTGCACCGATGTTGCCCTCGAGCCATATTTGATGCTTTTAGGGACATCTTGCGGAACTAAAATTGGATACCGTTTTATTAGGCAGGCGTCCGATTTTTCATCCAATAGCCCAGCTACGTAGCCTCACATAAGTCTCAAATAACCTAACCTAGCTAAGTTTAAAATATAAAGTGCTTAATACATAAAATGACTTACCAAAAAAATTATTAATAAGTAGGTAATTAGACTACTTAGCTATGTAAGTAGTAAGAATACCTATGTAAAAAAAATATCCTTAGCTTACCTGTAAAAAAGTACACGAGGTCTGTAAGCCTGTTAGTAGAAAGTTTTCTTGACTTGTTTGATCCCATGGCGCTTTTATTTTGACTTCGCCTTCTATCACACCTGCGCTGCCAACCCGCCCCCGCCGCCACCCCGGCCGTGTCGCTACAACAACAACATAAAATTGTTAAACAACTTATTTGTAACATACTACTAATCTAACATTTTAGATTTGTTAGATCTATTTTATAATCATATGTAACATGTATTCAACTATTTTGATCCCCGATGGCATCAGGAGTAGGTAAAGCTCCCATTTCTAGATAGGTACTTTGACCTAGTAGTGTTAAAGGATGATTAGGCCGATGCAAAACTACGTTTTGTATAGTCATTTTACTAAAAAAGTCTTATAATCTATACTGTCATACGAAGATAAATATTATGTTATGCAGGAGTCTCGTGGGCCTAAGTTAAAAATTGCAACATTTTCATCACTCTTCATCAGGCATCTAAATAGAAATTTTAGTTACAGTTTTTCTTTAAAAAAATAGTTTTTATGGCGTTTCGTGCTACCCTACCAATGCGAGTTTTCTTATAAGTGATCATTTAAGTCATAAAGCTGGTCAAGTTACTCAGACTAGAGCTAAAGTGGTGCTTAATTCATGCATACTAAACCATCTGTTTAATGTTCATACTGGTAGTTAAAAGTAACTCTATATTTTAATTCATATTAGAATAAGATGCCAATTAATAAATAGTTATAGATACGGACCTTGAGATAAGCAACAAGACCTAACAGAACAAGCTGCTTTCAATTTTTTTTATCCAAGAGATAATATGAGTACCGAATAATAATACCCCCTGTTTAATATTATCATTACTAGCCAGCACCCGGACAACGTTTAACCCAAAAGCTAAAAGAGCAAAATAACAATTTGCTACAACTGAGAAGCGTTGTTCTCAATTACATAAATATGAATAATGCAAAGCTTATCGAAGAAACAAAAAGTGAACAGGCGATCTCACTCTGAGAACGGTAGCTATAGCTACTTAACAGCTACTTCGCCTAGTTACTTCTTACATATTTCCATGCTATAACTAAAAAGATCACCTTATTTACTTTGTTTTAAATTATTTGGTAATAGGTCTAAAATAATTATTACTATTGCAATTACCTTCCTAGGTCTACCTTATCTGTTGCAAACGACATGATAAAAAAACTATATCAAATAAAATAACATAGTTATTAATAAATAACCATAACCTAACTATTGTATATTATGTAAATCTTAAGCAAATCAAATTATTTTATTGAATATTTTTTGTTTTTTCAATTTTCAAATAGTAACACTACTATACAAATTATAAACTGAAATAGATGTCATATATTTACCTGAAGACGCCTGATAGCTGAAGACGCCAGTTCGATGGCCTCGGACACCGGAGGACTTGGTCACTTTTTCTGAAGTATATGACATCTATTTCAGTTTGTATATTTTGTACTTAAATGATGTATTATTTTATTTGGGAATAGCTCTAAATTATTTATTCCTATAGGTACCTTACCTGTTGCAAGTTAAATGAAAAAAAAAACGATGACAAATAAAATAACATAGATACTATTAATAGCCATAACCTAACTACTTATTATATATTATGTAGGTACTGACTTACACAGCCTTTTGCCTGCAGATTTTTATGCTCAGAATGTTTTGATATGCAGGATATTATATTATTTCCCAAGTAGATAGACTACGATTCAATTATAAAGAACACAACACATGTAGCCTAATTTACAACTCTACACTAAAAGCCCATTTAGACGCGGTGATAAATTGATAATTATGCCAGCACCTACGTTGTACAATTTTTTAATACGAGTAGATGGTAATATGTTTTGGGTAACCAGTAACTACCTATACACTACACCGCGCTGTAGTTTTAGTTTAGTCATTTAACCGTTTTAATAATTTAATATTAAATACTTCTTAACTTTCAAATATGTAAATCTAACCTACCTACCTGAAGTAACCCGCTCCGAACTCTCGGCGCAAAGGTGTCCATCACGCTCAACGGGTTGCCGAGTTAAATAGCATAATAAAATGAATTTAATTAGGTAGTCTCTTTAAGATATTAAGTACTAATTAAGTTCCTACTATGATTTAGACCATTCGAAATGCACGAACCAGTGTCGATGTCAACGGCATCAAAAAGTAATTGAATTCAGCAGTGGGGTCTGCCGGTGCCGGGTAGCGGCAGCGGCCAGGAAACTCCCAGATTAATTGGCGTTGTTTGTTTTGCTTTGCTATGTTTTACGAGTAGGTATTGACTGGTGACCCTTTGGCCCGGGGGGTTTTCTTGCAATTTCTCCCGGGATTTCTACTACAACTAAAGTTATTATTTCAGTGGATATCGCCAAATGAAAGGAAATATTACTATTGTTATTACCTATACGTTCACAAATATTTTACCTTAATAGAAGGACAAACATGTACTTACTCAATTAGAACCAGTAACTTATTAAAAAAAATTGAAGAAGAAAAGAAGAAGTGAAGTGTCTTATTGAAGTGGGGGTAAATTATTATTTTTACTCCAACCCTAATGTGTGGGGTATCGTTGAATAGGTCTTTAAAAAAATACGAGTATTCTAAAACAATTTTTGGATAAAAGTAATCATTTTGTAAATAATAGATAAGACATTTTAAAACAGTGTTCCCCGATATCTCATTAAACATTGATCCCAGTAAAAAAGCGTAAAGAATCTTTTTTGTAGAAAATTGTATGTGGATAAATTCAGTAGAAGAACAATTTTTCGTATGAGCCAATGTTACTGAGTTATTTACGAAAAACCAAAAAATCGGGACATTTACACCCCCTTCGCCCCGTTAGCGGCGCTCCCATCCACCGGCACTTTTATTATGTTGTGTAAAATACCTTTGTCTACAACTACACCAAAATTCGGCTATACACGAATTATTTCCCTTATCAGGCAGTTAAGTAGTCGTCTTCGTTCGGTGAGCTACTAGCATAATAAGATTAATAAGTTAGGATATAAATTGATGTTATATAAATCTAAAAATAAAGCAAAATAGAATACAAGTAAAAAACTCCACATACCCCCGTTCTCCAGCTATTATTTTGTGACAAATGAATGTACAAAGGGCGGACTTAATGCCACGAGTTGGCAAAGCAGAGAAGATTGTAGACATAAAAAACATAAACGAATATCCAAAACAACTAGAGTTTGTATCTTATAAAATATTTACAAATGTAGATACCTACCTATACAATGTGTTTGTTTAGGTTTTTGACAAAACCTGCGCTGTGGATTTAAGTCATGATTGGGTTATTGTATTGAATAAACTGCTTTGGTCTTATGTCGATATTAATATACTACTACACTTTAATACATGAGTATATTAATATCCTTTTGAACCGTGGGTCCAAATAATGTAAATAGTACCTAGTGTTTGAGTTTTATATCGCCGCCAATTGCTCTAACCAACTGAGTAAGCGTCGATGGCTCAGTGGCTAGAATCGCACCCGGTGTTCCGAAAAGTTGCAAACTGTTTGAATCTTGCTCATCACAGTAAAATTTAACATTTTACTTTCAATAATGATATTGCAATTTCTGTAGGTAGGTAACTACTTATATAAATAAGAGTTCCTTTAACTTATTATTATTAAGTTGGAACTGCTTAGCGGAAATGGAAATCAGTCTTAGTACTCTTTCGATCCGATCATTGGTATGCCACACTGTCGGTGACTAGACTCGCTAGGTAGCTATTAGATGCGAGTATGTCCTTAGACGGGTCCAGCGGGTAAAGTGTACTGTCGTGGCACAGTCACCGGCAATAGTATCTTCCTTTCCTACACACAGGCCGCAAAAATTTAAAAGTTTATCGCAACATTGCAGTTCAACACGAATGAGCGTAGTATCCGGATCCATTTCTTCAGGAATATATCAGCTATATATTAACTACGTGCAAAAGAGAGTAAAGGGCACTGCGAATGTCATCTCATCTCGCTTTATGTGGCAAATCTCAGTGAGTGTCACCTCGCTCTAATTTTAAACAAACCCCGACTGGGGAAGTACTTCCAAATTAACTATGTAATTGAGGCCTGAGAGCCGTTTATGATTTATGTACCCATCTTGGTAACATACACAAAATTAAAACAAAAATAACGTTTGAAGCGCCCTCTAGGGACACTACGAGTCATTACACCGTGGCACTCTTTTCAATAGATGGCGCTGGCGCTAGCTTATAGAACCTTGATGGCTGATTTCTTATTTCCAACGGGAGAACGTAGATGGCGCAACGTGTTTCAATAAAGAATTGCAAGTCGCAGTACCCCGACCCGACCCGTCTCGACTCATACCAATGCAAGATACGCTTCCGCCTACACAAGTACACAGTACACATTATGTTTATGTATCCCACTCCTATCGTAGCCGTATGGAGTCAGTACGTTCGGTACGGCACGGGTGTCGACCGTCGTACTCACTGGACGGGCTCAGTTTCAGTGTGTAATGAATATTACCGGAATGCGCATTGACGTCGCTGGGGATCACAAAAGATAATTTCGTTCGTTAGTGGACATTCCGTTAGTGAACTTAAATCCGGTCCTATAAGAAGTTTTTAAGTTGTGAGATAGAAGCCGTGTTTACATTACAGACAGTGAGTGAACCACCTATATGTTTTGAATTGTGTCGGGCGGTGTATGATGGTAAGATAACTTTTTAAATGTTTTTTTACAGTAACTACCTATGTAGATACCTATGTCTAAATATGACTTATTTAAGTTGGCGAATTACTTGTAGATCTAACTTTAACCATACTGTGTCCTTATGTTTACTCCATGTGTAGGTACGGTCACATGGAATGAATAGGTCGGTTCATATACATACATATTATATATCTATGAACAATTGAACACATACTCTAATAATGTGTCAACCTATTTAGGCTGAGCAATTAACTATAAGTACCTATTTCATTTTATTTTTATAAGTAATGTACCTAGATGTAGAAGCGGGCTTTCTTTCATACTGCTACCATTACCTACCATTAACACCATTGTGCAAGTTGTGCAATAGCTAAACAAGCACAAAGCCGAGAAAAAAGTAAAAAAATAAGGTATTTAAGTAGGTAACTATTATGACAACCTCTATTTGATTAAGGCCGATCCGATAGTATTAACAACAACATCAACTACCTAAGTCGTGCTGTATCGGTACTTTCTAGAGGAACAACAGACACAACTAGGTTATCCGATTATTTATCTCCTCTGTGATATTTAATTGTTTATTAATTTCTATAACTTTATCGGTTTAAAGTACATTAACCCCTTTTATAGGTACTACCTAATAAATTGCATAACATCAGTGTCTTCTTAATAGTTTAGCTGTTTTCATTTTCATAAAACCACCTAGAAAAATATTCACAAGTTGGCAACTGATTATTAAGAACCCTTATTACGCGGAATCACTTTAAAATTGAGTTGAGCAACTTTTGCTGTAGGCACCTAGTCGTAGTCATACATCCAATAAACGTTCCTACCAATTACCTACCTCGCTAAACCATAAGGGTTGAAAGTAAGACTAAATTAAAATGTTGTAACCGCCTGTGACATATTTTCAGATCGCTAACGTCTTTTTCAGGGGGTGTGTAAATAGAATCACGTTAGCCTTGCAAGGGTTCAATAGTCGCCGCGGGGCGCGATCAATGGTAGCGCTCGTAACAAACCCAGCGTGGTGCTTCGTTTACAATGACTGTTTTCAAAGGTCTTCTAGTTGGCCTAAAAAACTTAAGCGAAAATATACCTATTTCATCTTGCCACGGTGCTGCCGTCTGGTGAAAAAATCGATTCAGGAAACCTTCATTATGTTAGATACTAAATTGGTTCATGTCCGGCTCGAAGGACCAAATCCATCATCATGTATTAGAATATTTAGAATTAACACACTGTACGCAGGATTAACATTATATTATATATTATAATGGGTAGGTATGATAATAAAATGAATAAATGCAAATTATCATATCAACAGTATTTTTGAAATTGTTTGAGAAGGGGCAAGAGATGAAATAGCGTTGCCAGCAGTTCACATACTTTACCTTCACAGTTAATCGAATCTTCATAGACAGCTTACATTTCTTATACCTATTTGCTGTTGATATCGCGACATTAGCGCAGTGTTTAGTGTTTCAAAGATTATCTAGAAGATATTAAGTGGGTGGTACCTTTTACGGATACGATTGCCTTTGTACCTTCATTGTAATAAGTATGTTTCTTTTGTTAACATTAGACGTTAACCTGTGCTGTTAGTAGGTAAGTAACAACCTATGCCGCCGAGGCGACTTCCAACTAATTTGTAAAAATTTAGTTATTTTTTTAAGGTAAAGTAGAAATAAATGTCTTTTTTTTAAGTTCACTTAAAATATTAACACGAATTCTATCAACTATCTTCTAATTTAAAATATTTGCTATGAGATGATTTGTCGTCGTATTGAATTCAGGCGTGTAGACGTAGTGTAGTGAAGTGTAGGTGTAGATAACTTTAGAATTTCGGCTTGTATTGTACCTAGTGTACCTACACATATGTAAGTCGGCGACCTAAACGCGGACGTGTAACGTAAATGAATTAATTTTAAACATTGGAACTTTTTGCGGGGTAACAAAAAGGAAAATTAGAAAAAAATGCAAAAATTATATAGTGCAAAAAATATTTAATAAAAAAGGCGGAAAGGCGGAAACGGCTGATCCAAATTGAAAAAAAAAAATACAATTTGTCGTTAGCATAGATACCTATCTGTTTCTATTTCAGTAGTCGTTAGTTACATATATATAGATACAAAAAAAAATTAAGAGGTCCAGTGTGAGTTGAACTTAATTTGTTTTTATTGAAATTGTGTGGTGTATGTCCGCAAGTCCGACTCGCACTTGGCTGGTTTATATAAATTTTCTATTGACGTTGTCCATGCACTTTTGTCACTTGACTAGACCCCGCCGCCGGTGTTATAGATAGGTACAGAGCTACCGGAAAAGCTCTGAGGAAGTGACGACATTTAAATATACCGAAGTATAAGGAACAGCTGTACACGCTGTGAATGGCGCAATTTACCGACACCATGTTGAATGTTCCACTTGAGTACCTACCGTACCGAAGTAATTTTAACTTAACTACTTATACCTACTTCTTATTCGTAAAGACGAACTAGTTTGTTTACAAACAGAAATATCTAAATGACTGATAGGGACAAACGATTTTAATTTTATTTGACAGTACCTAGTTTATAACTAACACCTTTGGTACAGTCAGCAGCAGAAATAACTTGCTCAATAACTGGCACGACTTTATTGTCAAGATAATCCCATCAAAAACATTACTTGTACAAAAATGCTAGTCTCCCAACGCAATTCTCCTTCTGCAAAAAGTATTGAGATGTAATGTTAAACCAAGCCGGTCTGCCGGAGTTTACTAACAGCATGTCATTGCGATCCTTTGAATATTAGATGTCTATATTTATTAAATAAATAGAATGTCCATTTTACCATTACCATTACTATTTGGACCTCTTCGCGTGCATTCGTTGCGTGTCAAGCTCGTTTTGAGCACATTGCACGCCTAGCCACTTCTGCTGCTGACTGAAGTTAAATTTCAGCGACAGTGAAGCCTCCTTATTCCTGCGGTTCTTATTCTTCATGTGTAATGTCGTTGTGTCTCACTTACACGGTTGCCATCCTCCCTTGGAAGTCCTTACGGACTACAGTGTAGTCAAAACTGATTGTTCTCTTTATACGTTATATTTTACGCCAACCTACGCAACATTGTGTTATAGTAAACTAGCAATATTACGCAATTTCCCGCTACAGGTGCTTAGGAAAGCAATACTACTGACAGAACGCGTGGGCGCCTGATTTACTTCATTGCTCAGAAATAGGTAGGTGGATTATAACAGTAGGCAGAGTCGGTAAATAAATTCTCTAGGTAGGTACTGAAGCTCGCGAAAATTTGCATCATCCTTTAGGCTTTTAAATCCCCGCTAGTAAAGCGAAATCAGTTGTTAGAAGCAAATTTGTCTGACTATACTCGCATTGATATCTGAGTAGACTGATCTATAAGTAGACATAAAACAAAGTCTGATTGCAAGAAACAAGCATAAAAACTAATTTATAATGCATTGTTCTGTGTTCTGTGCGATATAGCCGATATAGGTAACTGATATTGAATCCGAGACGTGACATGATCTAAGGCAGAGACCACGAGGTGTTCTTTTCTTAGCATTACACGGTGATGCAAATTTATAAAACTACGAGTACCTACCTATATATGCATATGCACATAACACGATTTATAATACACAAGGCCAAAAATAAATATGTAGTTATCTAAAGGGCAAATTAATGTACGTAGGTATTACACTAATGCACTTCATAACATAACAAAGTGTGTGTTCACATATTTTTACCTTTTCTTTCTCTGGTTGATATTACACTTCAACTCCGTATATACGTTATGTATAGGTACATAATATAGACCGAGAAAATACGTGTGATAAATTAAAGTGTAATCTTCGAAAAAATTGGGCTAAAGGTTAGTATTAGTTAGACTACTGTTCTGCCTAACTATACCAGGAGTTCGATTTTTGAATGTCACCGGTGCCTTTTTTTGTATGCAGCCGATGACTATTTAGTACGAAATAAGTCACCCGGTGAGATTCAAAAATCGAACTCCAGTTTGTCAATTAAAAAGTACAGTCACATATGTACCTAGGCAGTTACTAAACTTACATACGAGTACTTCACGTAACATTAGGTAGGTACACCTTCATTGTTAGCATATTATTATTCTTAGCACTTAATCTACTAAACAATAAGATATTTCAGTACAAATAAAATAACAAGTGTCCGTGGCTGCAAATGTATCTAACCCTGTGATACTACTGTGCATTAGTAGACGGTCGCCCCTTCATCATTATGAGGCTTCTTTCGGCTTTTGGCAATGTACATATTAATATAGCCATACCTATATATTATTATTTAGGCTGACAAGTGATGAGTCACAGCCCGGCCCCGACGAGGGAGTGCCACACTGGCTGTGACGTCACGTCGACCTTTCCACCCTCCCCGTGGATTTTATTTTTATACAAATACTTATTACAATATTCACAACAACTACACTACTACATACCTACACGGTATAAGGTACAGTACTGAGCAAAGAAAGGTCTATCTGGTTGATATTTTTAGGACCTGCCGATTTGACTGACTCATAATCTAAAATAATTTCAAACAAAAAAGAATTTCCTTATCGACCCAGCCGTCTTCGATTAATCGATGAACATACATACAAAAAAAAACAAGCAAAAACAAAGATCCCGAAGAATTGAGAACCTCCTCCTTCGAAATCTTGTAGTCTGTTGATAATAAATAATTGGTGAACACCACAGTACTTACAGTTGTAAATGTAAACCCACGTTCCTACGTACTTAACAGACACTCATGGGGTACCTCCACCTACCTTTTTTTTTAAATACATATATATTCAAGTTACAACCTAGATTTTATACATTTTACTTTCTACATTCTCGCCATACTCTTACGCTCTGTATTTATACACTTTAACAATTTAACCTATTAAACTCATCTTAAAAATAAATACTAACTAACATGCTCATCGAACTCGCAGAGCGTAAGCGAAGTGAGTTCTTACAAACAACTCAGACCGAACTGTCACCTGGCTACTGGGACGTCTCGGCATTTGGATGGCTTTTTGATTTCAATAGTTTGTCTGACGATAACTTTAGTAACGTTTTTCTGATCTTTATGAAATTTCTTGGGGCTGGAGCAGAGACACATAAAATTTGTATTTAAGTTCGTATATGACCAGGATCGATCAAGTGGTTATGGAGCTAGAAGGAGAAAAAAAATCCACCTTGGGGTCTTGTTATATTGGTCAACTCGTTTGCAAGTAAATCGCGAGTTCTCAGTTGGAGGCGGACTACTAGTGTATATACATGGGTGTCTCTAAAATCAACGTCAAGACTTAAGGGGCTGATAGAACAGCTGATGGGCTATCAGCTTAAGCAAATTTGACCCTTATAAAAATAGCGTTCTTACCTAGTTTTGAAATTTTGGCACATTTATTCTTCAAAGCTCAAGGTAGTAATTTTGCCAACTGGTTTTAGGGACAATAATGTAATACCTACATGTTAGGTACAATACGGGTGGAGTGATACCGCGGGGTTGGTCTACCTATCTATCGGTCGACCGACTCGGTCTGTTTAACCTACTTCGACTGTCTGACTGCGACAGTGATTATCACTGACAGTCACGTTAAGTTAGCTTTGTCGTGCTTAAAAATATGTCTTATGCCTTTGATATTAGGTTTAAAATCAGAATATTTTGTTACTTCCAAGTAACAAAGTATTCTGAAGTCCGCTGCGCTAGAAATCCTGATAACACTCGTGGTAGGTATTTTACGCCTGATTAAGAAAGTAATAAGTAAAGAGGCATTTTATAACTATCTAAAATACCTACATCTAATCTTAATATAACAGGCCTGTTTTGATTCTTAGAAAGAAAAAAGAAATACATATTAGTAATTATATAAGTAGGGTAACAACGCCCTGACATATAATTTTGAGAATATCGAGTGAATATATGGTAGGTATGGTAGGTACATATACTAATTGAGGCCTAAGACACGTTTATGCATAAGGGGGTAGGGGTAGGTATTTAAAACGAGGGCGTAGGGTAAACCACCCTAATATCGGCCCCGTCAACGTTTTTCTGACTTCAACTACACATAATATGTAAACCAGTTCAATTTCGTGTCATGTAATTTTTTTTCCTAGTGTGATATTTAATTGGCTTTCTTTTTGTTACATAATATTAAAAAATAACTTCGTCACATAATTATTATGATTTATTTTATCAAGCCACACCGCTTTTCCCTAACATCGGCCCACGTGTGCCTAAATCCGGCCAGATTTTTGCCTTATATCGGCATATGCAAACAGGATGGTGACACACTGGTTCCAATCAGTGGACAAAATTGGAGATTCAAATTAAAAAATGTGCGCTGTAAATACAATTGTTTATTTTTACGCTGTATATAAATCAGTCTTGAAAAATTCTTGGTATTATTGAGATAAAAAAATAATGTCAACAAAGTAATGTTTCTTAAAAAAATCAACAAGAAAATAGCTTTACATTATTAATACAGAACACTAAGAAATAATATAGAATAATATAATTTTAAAATCAGCAACAAATAACCGGCTTTATATTCTAAAATGATTGAGATCAACAAAAATACGCATTAAAATTATAGGTAAAATTATATACAATTGTTTGTTCTTAGTAGGTAGGTACCTAATTCAAGGTAAGGGACGGATCGGCAAGCGCAGCGTTACGTTAAGTGAAAACAAAAAAAAAGTTGGAAACTTATATTAACCACAATTATCTATTTTTAATATTGTTTTTTAACGTTACCAAATAGTATTACTATTAAACAAAGATCTTGTTTTTATTATTTTATTTTACAGCTAAAGCATACAAATCAATATAATGTATCTAAATCAAATTCATTACATATTGTATTGTATTGTAACCCAAAAAACAGCAACGAAAGAAGAAAAATATGATTTTGTCCTCAAGTATTCACTTTGACCCACTGTGCATCACAGCTGATTATTATTGCTGTCAAATATCAAAGGAAGCCGCCCCTGCCGGTTTTAGGAATCGTGGGAAAAATATGAATTTCTAATACCGGCCGGGGCGGCCGATAATTAGATTTAGTACCAAAAACCGAGGCCTAAACCCGGCCCCTTAAAAATCACCATTTAGCATGAACATTTTAATGAATTTAGTATGTCAAATGATTCTTTGTTTCAATATCTATCGAAAACAACCAATAAACACCACGTCAAAAGAATATTATACAGCCAAATCGCTTACCCAAGAATGTCCTGCGCAGTCGGGATAGAGGTAAAATTTTGGCGAATTATGACATGTACGCACCGGTCCACGTTCAACGGCCGACTGAAGTGTCGTAAGTGCACCGATCGGCCGCCGTGCCGGTATTGTCTATCGCGTATGAAATAAGGTCTATTTTGGTACATTAATAGCCTAACATTATTGGACCTTTTATAATTTATGCCACGATTTGTGAGACACGGCCGGTATTAGGAGGGGGCTGGATTTAGGGTGGTTTACCCTACATAAAATTCTGAACGCAGCGAAGTGGAGTCATAATGTCGGCCACGCGTAATGTAGGTACCTACGGTTCGGTTCCATACCTTTATTTATAAGATCCAAAAATAGAACCATGAGCGTAGTGAGGGATCCAAGCGTTAAGGCCTGATCGGGCTGGACTGGAATGAAAGTAAGTTTGCTATGCTACCATGTGTTATACTACTTTTTACACCTAGTATGTAAAAGGATAAGTATTAGAATACTTCATAAATTTTCTTGATTCCAATAATTAGAAGAATCTACTTAAGTTGTTTGTGTACAAATCCCAATTTAGCAAATTAGTTACGTTTGTTTAGGTGAAGCGCGTAGCGTCTGGCAAACGAGTTCACGTAATAGAAATCTGTGTAGTAAGACGTTCATTCACCCCTGGGGAGGCGAACAGCGAGGATGCCGCACCGTTTCCGTCCGAGAGGGATCCAGCAGCGGCCATTTTACTATCTCCTTAGCACGTAGTCAAACGCCACAAATATTAATGCACTTTAATCCATTGTAATAAAGTTCAAAATTGTATACGTATTTATTGTCGTGGACTGTACTGAATAGTCAAGCTCTAATACATGCGATTTAGAGGATAACAATATAATATCGAGACAACCTTATTAGTTATTTGTATGGGTCTAAGGTGGTATTACGTATTTTTGTACCATCACCTACTTGAGCTGAATTGAATCTTCATCCTACCGTTTTTCCCGGCTTGGAGGTAGTACACAAACAGTAGTGAAGTGGCGAGAAAGCGGCGCCTCGCTTATCGACACCCGAACAAAAGGTCACCCCTTGACCCGGCCGGCGCCCGCGCATCGTTCCGGAAGCGAACATCCATCACGACGATCACGCGCCGATATTAGACGACGCCTCGTTTCCGTACACCCGTGCAAATAGATGCCGCGAAATCGTGTAGTTATATCCACACTGATAACTCGATAGTAAATTCACTGTTAAGATTACAAGCATGCTACGAAAAGTCAACACAACCTAACCGACACGGAAAAAAAGGATAGGTATCTTAATTATCAAATATTATTGTTTAAACATACGTATATATTTTCTGGGACTAATTTTATATCTTTAGCCCAAGATATATTATTATATTACTTCAATAAAGACATTTTCCTTGAATAAAGATCACTTTCTAGCATGCATTTATAGTTTAGATGTAGACGCATAGTCGCACACCCTATTGGAAGGCAGTCATCCGACACTATCGGCGCGGTTAAATTTAGCTTAGACGGCTTTAAATAGGATCCCTAGTGCTTCCGATGGCTGCTCCTTGTCATTAAGTGAGAATCCATTTTAATTATGCGTTATGTATATGTGTCCTTATATTATATCAAAGCCTTCATTATATGTTTTTATTATGAATATCTATTTAGTACTTGTCAACCTAAATATTTGTTTGCTTGCCACTGTTTGAGATTTAATATCGTCAGCGTGAAATATCTAAATATTTTAATTTACTTCAAAGTTATAGCTTTTCACAGGAAACTAGCTTTTACCCGGAACTATAAGCGTAGAAAAAGTAGGTTAGCTTAATTATTTATAGTAAATTCCTCCCCCTTTACATTTCTTTAAGGCACCGTTTTATGTCCTTCCCCGGAACTACTTAATTATATCGGTCCATAGCTTTAAGCATGAACAGACAAGAGTTACTTTCACACTTTTAATATTAGTAGGGATAACCAACAGACGGGTTAGGAAATGAGGTGCTTGTGGAGTCATGTAGTCAAGCCTGTAGGGTAGGGTTAAGACGCCTCGCGCATTTATATTTATAGGGAACGTGCGCGTGTTAGCCGGAAGACACTTCCGCCGGCCGACGGCGGGTGCTGAGTCACCGCACCGCACTCACAGCGCACCGCACCGCGATTCACGCGCTTGTCTTGGTTGCATCGACATATAATATCAAGACGAGTGAAGTCAAACAATCATGTGAAATTATTCAAGTTTACAAAGCTAACCCTCCATTGTTGCTTTTATACATCAGTAGTTTCATGATGATTATCGACACGATATTATATTACTTATTCCAGCTCCATGACATGACATGACTAATAGAGTAGGTATATTCACATGACTGCGGCGTTATAAATAACCTAGTTGCAAAAACACCAGATTCTTCAGAATCTACATGGTCTTGTCTTTTTTTCCTAATAGTCCTAGGGGGCCCACCGACTATCAGTCCGCCTGACGATATCGGCCTGTCAGTTACAACAAAAATTTGACAGCTCCTAACAAATGACAGGCCAATAGCGTGGGCCCCATTAGAAGTGGAAGCAAACCTCAGCCATTAGCGGCCAGCTTTAGCTCCGGTCGCATTGTTTTGTATACGACTTCAAAACCCTATATTTACCTCGTTTGATTTTAGGATTACAAATATCAAAATCATATCAAATCATTTAATGTCATAAAAACACATGTCAAAGATAAAAATATACACATTAAGATGAAATACAAAAGATTAACAAAAAACACAAACAATAATTGAAATAACAATAATTAACGCAAAATAACATATATTACAAAAAAACCGGCCAAGTGCGAGTCGGACTCGCGCACCGAGGGTTCCGTAAAAACCTATAACAATTGCTATTTCTTATGATTGCGTGGACATAAAAGTTTCGTTTTGCTACAGCAGAAAGATATTATAGAGCTGAGTATATGATATGAATTTCAATTTAATATCTCTACACGTTTACGAGGAAACAGGTAGTAAGTTTAAAATTAAAAAAAATATTTTATATACGATTATACTAAAAATGTCTACTTTTCGTAATTTTTCCTTTGTCTGTGCTATATGAAGTTTCTTCGTGCCAAGTTTCAAGTTTCTGAGTTTACGGGAACTACCCTTTAGGTTTTGAGTTTCTTGCGATTACTCAGCTCCAAAATATGCAACTTAAATTGCTATTTCTTTTGATTGCGTTGACATAAAAGTTTGTTTTTGCCACAGCTGAAAGGTACTATAGCCCTGAGTATTTGACATGAATTTCAATTTAATAACTTCACGCGTTTACGAGGAAAATGGTAGTAAGTTTAAAATTTTAAATATATATTTTTGTATGATTTTACTAAAAATATCTACTTTTTATAATTTTTCCTTTGTCTATGCTACATGACGTTGTTTCGTGCCAAATTTCAAGTTTCTGAGTTCACGGGAAGTACCCCGTAGGTTTTGCGAGTGCCTAAAACTCTAAAATTTGCAGCATAAACGACTGTATCTTTTGATTGCGTTGGCTTTTAAGTTTGATTTTTTCACAGATTCAAGGGACAATAAACCTGAGTATTTGGTATAAATTTCAGCTTGATACCTCCACGCGTTCCTGAGAAAAATGGTCTTGATAGACAGACAGACAGACGAACAACAAAGTGATCCTATAAGGGTTCCGTTTTTTCCTTTTGAGGTACGGAACCCTAAAAAAGAAAAATACCGTTTATCATCAATAATTTCATAATTTTAAATAAAGAAAATTATAAGTAATAAAAGTACATGTCAAAACTTAATAATAAATGTCACGGCTAACTTTCGTATATAACGGTCGATTTTTTTTATTATTACAAGCTTTTATTTAACTCACAGTGTTTGTCAGTATGTTAGATGTTTAGGTAGAATCTTGCGAGCCAGATTTGAACCAGTTCCTGATATCCGATTGAGCTAAAATTTTGCATACCTGCGTAACTTGGATGACAATACAATATTTTGATACCATCGAGCTGGTCTGATGATGGAGACAGGAGGTGGCCATAAGAACTCTGCCATAAAATACCTCAACCAGGTTGAGTTTAGGTTTGTTAGAAACGCCTCGATCCTTGATTTTCTAAAGAAAAGTACAGTCAGCCACAACATCAGAAGCTGATTTGGTTACCTATTTCTCCTAACCGATACTAGAATTAGAATCGTCTTAATAAGTCGCTGTTTGGGCTCATTTGACTTGTACTGGTAAGCTGAACCCTGGGGGCACCTACTGGATCTCAGGTTTGGGGCAACATAGACTCATGCTGTTTGAGGTCATTCGACTTGTACTAACGAGGAGTTGGGACTGGTATCACAAGATGGAGTTCATGCTGAACCCTGGGGGCACCTACTGGATCTCAGGTTTGGGGCAACAGAACTAGACTCATGCTGTTTGAGCTCATTCGACTTGTACTGACGAGGAGTTGGGACTGGTATCACAAGATGGAGTTCATGCTGAACCCTGGGGGCACCTACTGGATCTCAGGTTTGGGGCAACATAGACTTATGCTGTTTGGACTCATTCGACTTGTACTGACGAGGAGTTGGGACCGGTATCACAAGATGGAGTTCAGGCTGAACCCTGGGGGCACCTACTGGATCTCGGGTTTGGGGCAACATAGAGTCATGCTGTTTGAGCTTATTTGACTTGTACTGATGAGTAGTCGGGACCGGTATCAGAAAATATAGCTCATGCTTAACCCTAGGGGTACCTACTGGATCCCTGGTTTAGGACAACATAGGTTCATGCTGTTTGGGCCTACTGTGACATCCGATGGGTTTATAATTTTGAATGTTCGTTTCGCGAATATTTTAGTAACGTTTTTCTGGTCTTCATGAAATTTGTTGAGGTTGTATCGGTGGTATATAATAAGAGACTTCAATGAGCTGGAATGACCAGGGGGTTCTGGAATCAGAAGGCCTAAAACAGTTTTGTTGAGGGGTTTTATTATAATCGCAAGTTCTTAATTCGAGGCGGACCACCAGTTCTGTTAGATTAGAATAGAACCGTCTAAATAAATAGTATATGATTGTTAAAAGAAAATTATACGTGCATAACTATTATCGAACGAGCGAGTGCAGCGACGCGAAGTTCTATCATTCAACCTCGGACACAACTGTCAGTTTGGGTTTTTATTAGCTGTTTCTCGAAATTATGAGGTCTATGTTAACTTAATTAGGCTTATTGTTTTGCAACTTTAATGTGTCATTAGGGATTTTTCCGTAACATAATGTTCTTTTTGAAATATAACAAAAATGTTTGTTTTTCAAGAATTTTTAAATTACCTGATATGGTTTAGCGGACAGAAATAGCATACCCGTAAGTGTTTCATCACTATTATGATAAAAAAAACTCAGCATGCCTACCTTGATGCCTATTGCCTACTTTGATATCAGGTAACACACCCAATGGGCATTTCTATTAGCTAAAATTAACAAGCAATAGGAAACCGGTCAACACAGCGAAACGATGTGTTAGTCGAAATATACAGGCTACGGAACATGTCTCTTAAAAACTAAAAACATAAAAATAAATTTAAATAAAAAACTTTTAAAAACAAGCTTTTATGTGAATGCTCTAAAAAGAGAAAATAAGCTTTTGAGTCAATCAAACTTTTTCTATAGGAATTTTGTACAATTTTATGACATAAAAGCTTGTCGCGAGACTTTCCCGTGTAAAAGAGATTGCACATATTTTAGGTGAAACCATGTAGCCAAGTAATCCTATGACGGTAGTGTAAAATTAATTAAAATATGTAATGTGCCCAGCCCATTATTCATGAATTAAAATTGTAAATATCAATGTATTTCTTAAAAAACAAATTCACGTCAAGTGTTATTTATGTGCTTTGGATGTAGTATATAGTACATATTATTATAAGATAGTGCTACTTGGCGGTTTGTCATTTGTCATTGAGTTAATGAGTTGTTTTTGTTACGCTAGTTGCATCTTTTTAATATGTCAAACGAAAGCGACACAAATTTGCAATGCAATAACAAATCACGAAGTGAATTTTGAAGTCAATAACGAGTTATATGACAATATATTGGTATGTGTCGAAGCCTGTTGACCTACTGTTGTATCTGTCTGACGAAGCCTGCGGCGTGGATTATAAAATTGTAAATCAAATAATTTTTAATGACAATAATTAAATGTACTCAAAGAATAAGTACTCAACATCGGACTGAATGAAACCAATGATTTTGTTATAATATTCAATATTTACATAAGGTTTCCTCGATATAAATGTGCAATCTCTTTTACACGGGAAAGTCTCGCGACAAGCTTTTATGTCATAAAATTGTACAAAATTCCAATAGAAAAAGTTTGATTGACTCAAAAGCTTATTTTCTCTTTTTAGAGCATTCACATAAAAGCTTGTTTTTAAAAGTTTTTTATTTAAATTTTTTCAGTCATGTCAGGGAAAACATGAGACTTCTTACTTGTTTCCATTAGGTAGTAGTGATACGCTTTAGACAATAAAAGGAAAATTAGTGAGTGTTAAAATGGTTTTCCCTGAAATCGCACGACGAGAATCGCACGATTTTACTGATCATTAAAAAACGAAGCAAATATACGCAAAGCGATGATGCGGGATATCCTGCGAAACCAAGAGCTGCTGAGACTAAAGCAACGTCTATTTTGCAGTTCAAAGTTAATATGGATCTTATTGCCTCTTTCAGTGTTTTCTTACCCTACTTTATTATACGCCAGCATACAGTACGTGAGCTCTCAGAAGAACCTTCGGGTTTTAGAAAGAGACTTTGGGTGTTGGGTATCAATCAACAGTGACACATGAAAAAGCAGAACAGCAATATTACCTTCGTGTGTGATCGCCGATTCTCGAAGGTTCTTTTTAAAGCTCACGGACTGTAGGTTGTACCACTTTTGTTGTTCTATGGGATTTGGCTTAAAAGATTCTAATAGACGCAAAATAAAACTAGAAATTAACTCTATTGGTTTGGTAGGACTGCATAAAGTTGTACATCCTATGCTGGCGCCATCTGTGAATACCTTCGCCCGGCCTATCCCATCCCATTTCTATTTGCTACAGGGACTGCATTCAGCTGTCGCCAGCCTCTTAAAACAAGCAAAATGCGGGAATCTTGGGAAACGGAAGTGCGAGAATGGAGTTTTTATTATATGTGGAGGAGGAACTATTTTTAGACAGATTAGCGTCACCCTGCGAGGGAGTGACACTAAACTACACCGCACACAAACCTGTCTGTCCTAAAACATACCGTGTGGCCTGTAACACGAGCAAAAAATTAAAACGTACATTCTACTCCTCACACAATTAAACTTTTGTCCAACAATATAAAAAATATGTAATCTTTAGATTGTCTCTTTCCCATACAAACTAATTAATAGTATTTTCAATGTACCTACGTTAAAATCCATCTAATTCAGTCTTGTCACCCTACAGACGTAAACAATTTCACAATGCGTGTTCGAATAAACTTTAAATTGTGCTAAAAATAAAACCCCAAGTTATTTTTAAAAGTCGCTGAACAAACGTTGTCTAGCTTGAGGAATAAAATCTACGTTTTAATTTTTTGTTCTTGTTACAGGCTACATACGGTATAGCTATTAAACATAACATGTGGCGCAGCAGTAGTAAAATTAAAAAAAAATATATAGTTTTAGGGGCACTTCCCATGCATAATTTGCCTAAATAACTAAATGTCAAAATATCTACATATTTACATGTTGTATATTCATCGATAGGGCTTTGAAAATAACTTGGAGATTATTCACCCTTCAGCCAAATGGTATGTCATGAGTGTCATGACACAAAAAAAAATGGTTGAAATCCTGACATTGTAATCGCCGATTGGAGAAGACTGATGCCAATTCGTTACGTTTCATGTTTAATGATAATGAAATAGATGATGGTTGCTCCCACTGAAATAGGAACTTCATATCACACCAATATTGCAGTTAAGATAACATGTTGTTCGCGCTGATGTAACATGTCAAGGTCAAATCCTTATAATATTAAGATCAGATAGGCTATATAATACTAATTATATATAATTATCGAACTCGCGGAGCGTAAGCGAAGTCAGTTCTTACAAACAACTCCAGGCCGAACCGAACTGTCACCTGGCTACTATAGTGCCCCTTGTATACAAAAAGAAACCGCAAATCGATGTACAGTTTAGCCGTTTGGCACACGCATACTAGAGGTCAAAACAAAATTTTTCATCCGCAGTTCTTAAAAAAAATCCCTTAGGAGGGGGGTGCTGATTCATCATTTTTTTTGTATGGGAAAAAAAAATTGTTTTTTCAAAAACCTATCGTGTGTGGTATCATATGAAAGGGCTAATAGAGGCGGTTCTAATAATATACCACTACATTATATTTCAGCCATTTTTTAAAAATTAAAACAAAAATAATTTTCAAAACATACCAAGTTTGGGCTCCCCCAGATACGATATGGCTGGTTTTTTTTTGGTACTTTATATCAAAAATGATAATAGATATCCTCATATCTAACCTCAAGAAAGCAATTTTGAAAATAATTTCATTAAGTATTTATTTTTTATTTTTCAATATTACAAAATAACGCAGTACAAAATGTACTGAAGTAGAGTTCTACTATAAATAGTCCTACTCCAGTACATTTTGTACTGCGTTACTTGATAATATTGAAAAATTTAAAGAAAATACTAAATGAAATTATTTTCAAAATTGCTTTCTTGGGGTTAGATATGAGCATATCTAGTATCATTTTTGATATACAGTACCAAAAAAAACCAGCCATATCGTATCTGGGGGAGCCCAAACTTGGTATGTTTTGAAATTTATTCTTGTTTTAATTTTAAAAAAATGGCTGAAATATAGTGATGTGGTATATTATTAGAACCGCCTCTATTAGCCCTTTCATATGATACCACACACGATAGGTTTTTGAAAAAAAAAAAATTTTTTTCCCATACAAAAAAAATGATGAATCAGCACCCCCCTCCTAAGGGAATTTTTTGTAAGAACTGAGGATGAAAATTTTTGTTTTGACCTCTAGTATGCGTGTGCCAAATGGCTAAACTGTACATCGATTTGCGGTATTACTGTAAAATTAGACTCGTACACCGTGCACTACTAGAACGTCTCGGCATTTGGATGGCTTTTTGATTTCGATAGTTTGTCTGACGATAACTTTAGTAACGTTTTTCCGATCTTCATGAAATTTGTTGGGGCTGTAGCAGAGGTACATATAATTTGTAAGTTCGTATATGAGTAGGATCGATTAAGTGGTTATGGAGCTAGAAGGAGAAAAAAATCTTTCTTCGGGGTCTTGTTATATTGGTCAACTCGTTTGCAAGTAAATCGCGAGTTCTCAGTTCGAGGCGGACTACTAGTTAGTAATTGTGCCAGAGTCTGTACGTCGCTAGTTTTGTACTCGGTTTTCTTTTCAATCAATGGTCTCAATATATTAATATACGAGTATTATGGGATAATTTTACACAAATCATCGTTAATTTATAAAACAACGTTGTTATTCAACGAACTAGGTATGCGATCGACTCGACAACCCGCCAGAAACACTCAGTTCGCTTCACGCTCACTGAACTTATTCCTCCTTCCATTTACCTATATAATTACATTTAACTCCATTCGACAACGTGACCACGTCCTACCTACTACCTGAAACCCATGTATTGACATTTAATCTATTTACTACTTGACTATTGGCACAGCGCGGATACTCGAACATATATTTATGTCACCGTAACATTGTCAAAACCGTTAGTTTATAAATATAATCTAACTAGAGAGATTGTAAACTATCGAAAGATTGTGAACCGAAACGGACTGCTTACAATTTAACGGATTATTTTTCGTTAGATTATAAACTATCGACGAGGAACCGTTGTATTGTCAAACGTAAAGCCTCTACTCGCACGCTGATTGGTCGGTTTCCAGAGCCAGTCCAGAATAACCAGAACTACCAGAAGCACATATTGCCCGTTTTACACAAATCGTTTTAAAAAGCAATATAATTAAATGCTCAACCTATTACAGGCGTCAAGTTTACTAAATAGTAATAATAAGTAATTAGTACATATGTGTATGTATTAAATAATATGTATGCTATAAGTGCCGTACCTTCTTTAAGACAATTAATATTAATAATAAGGAAACAGGACTATTACCTTGGCTTACAGCTTAAAAGTAGAAAATAACAATTCTGCAAAAAAATGCGAGACATGGCGCTAGTATGTGTGCCTGAATTTTATGAACGTGATAGTGTATAAAGATAAATTGGGTACTAATAGGCAGGGCTCGGAAACCGGTATTTTCTCCATATCTACTAAAATACCGTTATTTTTCCGTTCTTTCGATTACTATTTCATATTCAATCGAACAATCGTACAACACGAGGTCATTACCTAAATACAATATTGAGTTGTACATAAGTACCATAATGTATAATTAAATATATCGTTTTTTGTAAAACCGGTTCCAGAATTTGCTAATAGGCCCCTACCCTACCTACATGTAGGTAGACAATTGTGGCGGCCCTGATTGTATACATGCAATGCATAAATTCATTCTGTAGGAATATGTAAGTGTAATAAATCTTCACAATATTTTAGATCATTTTGGTTTTTATTTGAAACTTCTATAATCTATACATATAATAAAGGTGAAGAGGGTAAAAAATCTGTACATTGAAGATATTAGTAAAAAAATTAGTTAGTAGCTCTTAGAATCGATAACAGAACACGTTTCGACGATTTTTAGAATTTTTGTCTGTTTGTCTGTTTGTCTGTTTGTCTGTTTGGATGGGGAGAGTTGGCGTCAAAACGCCTGAACCGATTTCGATAAAAACTTCACTAGCAGGTTCAACAGACCTCTGGTCAGGACATAGGCTATAAAAAATACGAACATTTTGGATTTAAGGGGGTTAAAGGGGGGTTTAAACTTTGTATAGGAAAGGAATATGAGGCCTGGCGCGCTAGCACGCGGTTGCTTAGCAACGCCTATCTCATCAACAGAGCTGTTGAAAACACTGATGATATTGCACGAAATGGCGAGTAAGTATAATACCAAATTGTATTCTCTACCAGTCGTCAACCATAGGGCCAATATAAGCCTATGCAAGGGGAAAAAATACATTAGAATTACAAAATTCAACAAACTGTTAAGTTGAATGTTAAAGACGGAAGAAAAATCAGTTTTGATAGAATTTACGTAATAGATGGTTAAAGGGGACTCGCATAAAGAAAAACACACTATTATTGCTATTGTTACCAAAAATGTTTGAATGTTCAAGATGGGAGAATTTTCCACGAGGTGGTTGATAAAAGGGGGAGGGGGTCGGGGAGCACCCCGCGAAAAAGGAAAAAAAACACACCGGACTATTGCTAATTGTACCAAAAATTGTTAGGTTAAACATGCAAGATGGGAGAAAAAGAGTTTTGACAGGGTATATCACGTGCCGGGCCGCAAACAAAGGGGGGCTCGGAGGGCGGAGCCCCCCGCATAAAAAAACACACCGTAGGTACTATTGCTAATTATAGCAAGAATTGTTAGGTTCAACATTAAAAATGGGAGAAAAAGAGTTTTGATAGGGTTTAGCACGTGACAGGCGGCTAAGAAAGGGGGGTTCGGGGGGCGGAGCCCCCCGCATAAAGAAAAAACACTCCGTACTATTGCTAAGTATAGCAAGAATTGTTAGGTTAAACATTCAAGATGGGAGAAAAAGAGTTTTGATAGGGTGTAGCACGTGACGGGCGGTAAAGAAAGGGGGGCTCGGGGGGCGGAGCCCCCCGCATAAAGAAAAAATTCACTGTACTATTGCTAAGTATACCAAGAACTGTTAGGTTAAACAATCAAGATGGGAGAAAAAGAGTTTTGACAGGGTGTATCACGTGACGGGCCGCAATTAAAGGGGGGCTCGGGCATAAAGAAAAAACACCGTAGTATTGCTAATTATACCACAAATTGTTAGGTTAATCATTTAAGATGGGAGAAAAAGAGTTTTGATAGGGCTTACCACGGAATAGGCGGTAAACAAGGGGGGCTCGGGGGGCGGAGCCCCCCGCATAAAGAAAATACACCCCGCACTATTGCTAAGTATACCAAAAATTGTTAGGTTAAACATTCAAGATGGGAGAAAAAGAGTTTTGATAGGGTTTACTACGTGACGGGCCGTAAAGAAAGGGGGGCTCGGGGGGCGGAGCCCCCCGCATAAAGAAAAAACACCGTAGATTGCTAATGATACCAAAAATTGTTAGGTTAATTATTTAAGATGGGAGAAAAAGAGTTTTGATAGGGTTTACCACGGAATAGGCGGCAAACAAGGGGGGCTCGGGGGGCGGAGCCCCCCGCATAAAGAAAAAATACTCCGTACTATTGGCAAGTATAGCAAGAATTGTTAGGTTAAACATTCAAGATGGGAGAAAAAGAGTTTTGATAGGGTTTACGACGTGACGGGCCGTAAAGAAAGGGGGGGCTCGGGGGGCGGAGCCCCCCGCATAAAGAAAAAACACCGTAGATGGCTAATGATACCAAAAATTGTTAGGTTAATCATTTAAGATGGGAGAAAAAGAGTTTTGATAGGGCTTACCACGGAATAGGCGGTAAACAAGGGGGGCTCGGGGGGCGGAGCCCCCCGCATAAAGAAAAAATACTCCGTACTATTGCTAAGTATAGCAAGAATTGTTAGGTTAAACATTCAAGATGGGAGAAAAAGAGTTTTGATAGGGTTTACGACGTGACGGGCCGTAAAGAAAGGGGGGCTCGGGGGGCGGAGCCCCCCGCATAAAGGAAAAACACCGTAGATTGCTAATGATACCAAAAATTGTTAGGTTAATCATTTAAGATGGGAGAAAAAGAGTTTTGATAGGGCTTACCACGGGATAGGTGGTAAACAAGGGGGGCTCGGGGGGTGGAGCCCCCCGCATAAAGAAAAAATGCTCCGTACTATTGCTAAGTATAGCAAGAATTGTTAGGTTAAACAATCAAGGTGGGAGAAAAAGAGTTTTGACAGGGTGTATCACGTGACGGGCCGCAATTAAAGGGGGGCTCGGGCATAAAGAAAAAACACCGTAGTATTGCTAATTATACCACAAATTGTTAGGTTAATCATTTAAGATGGGAGAAAAAGAGTTTTGATAGGGCTTACCACGGAATAGGCGGTAAGCAAGGGGGGCTCAGGGGGCGGAGCCCCCCGCATAAAGAAAAAACATCCCGCACTATTGCTAAGTATACCAAAAATTGTTAGGTTAAACATTCAAGATGGGAGAAAAAGAGTTTTGATAGGGTTTACTACGTGACGGGCCGTAAAGAAAGGGGGGCTCGGGGGGCGGAGCCCCCCGCATAAAGAAAAAACACCGTAGATTGCTAATGATACCAAAAATTGTTAGGTTAATCATTTAAGATGGGAGAAAAAGAGTTTTGATAGGGTTTACCACGGAATAGGCGGCAAACAAGGGGGGCTCGGGGGGCGGAGCCCCCCGCATAAAGAAAAAATACTCCGTACTATTGGCAAGTATAGCAAGAATTGTTAGGTTAAACATTCAAGATGGGAGAAAAAGAGTTTTGATAGGGTTTACGACGTGACGGGCCGTAAAGAAAGGGGGGCTCGGGGGGCGGAGCCCCCCGCATAAAGGAAAAACACCGTAGATTGCTAATGATACCAAAAATTGTTAGGTTAATCATTTAAGATGGGAGAAAAAGAGTTTTAATAGGGCTTACCACGGGATAGGCGGTAAACAAGGGGGGCTCGGGGGGCGGAGCCCCCCGCATAAAGAAAAAATGCACCGTACTATTGCTAAGTATACCAAGAACTGTTAGGTTAAACATTCAAGATGGGAGAAAAAGACTTTTTAGCTCGCCAGATCTTCCCACTCACATGCTTATCTTGACCATGGCTGACACAGTCCAATCTTAGACGCTTTCCGTCGATCTTTTGGGATGTCGAAGTTATATGGAAGAAGTCGATTTTAGCTAAACTGCTAAACTGACTTTATAAAATTTTACAAGTAGAAAGCGTTCAGCAATGGACTGTTGAGGATAACGAAAAGTAACAGAATCAACTGCAACACACGCGAGCGAAGCCGCGCGGGTACAGCTAGTTTTATAATATAACGGAGTGGGTCGTTGTCGCCTACTCGCATAATGAATAATAAAATGTTTCTACAGGATACGCCCACAGCACGACACACCTATTGAGTTAAACCAAACTTTTACAACTAATCTGTTTTCTTTACATCATACTAGGTACTACGGTTTATCATCATTTGATAAACACCATTTCGCAAATAATCACTTAACAAACAACAATTCACAAACTATTCATTTCACAAACCTGTCATTGCTAAATATGTTCATTTTATAAATCATTAATAAACAAATATACATTTAGTAACTTGGACGCTTTATAAACATATTGAAAGACAAATTATTATTTAACAAATGTTCATTTCGCGAATAAATCGTTTTTAAAATCAGTTATTTTGCAAAATGTCAATAGATAAACTATTGTTTTTACTCAATTTAATAAGTAAAATAAATAAATACAAACGAATTGAGGACACCCTCCTTTACTTGAAGTCGGTTAATCAGTCGTTCTGGTTTTTGGGGACAATAGTAAAATAAGGTAAACAGGAATGGCTGACTGACAACTGCATTTCTAGGCAAAAGAGCATTTGACACAAGACAAAATATTATAAAATAATTTCGGTTTCAATGAAATATAAGTAATTAATGGATAATTTTACGGTCGCAGTTAACGTAACACGCTCCTCCTCGCTTCGCTCGTCGTCGCACCTATCTGGGCTCTCCCAAATAATAGTCTTCCGTGATATATTAAACAAAAACAAACTTAACTTTTAAACTACAAAATATCTAGCAGTTTTAAAATGTAATACCTACTCGTAGTCCTCGTAGATAATTACACATATGAATGACATACACACCATGATGATTTATTAAACGAAGTATTTACCAAGTAATGCATTTTACTAACATTTTTTAGTATGCGTTATTTTGTTAATTGCCCTGAATAACAAATGAATAATTTGCCAAATAACGTTTTGTAATATAGTGTTTTTTCAAGCAAATAATTTGTCTCTTGAACTATTTGTAAAACAAAATTTTATACAATGTCTAATTTGGGAATCGTTACTTTGCCTAACGTTGTTTGTGAAATGAACATTTATGAAATGTTGTTTGCCAAATGATTGGCTACCAGGTACTACATATGTGATGTTTTCAAAGGAACATTACTGTCGGTTAATAAGGCTTTGTTGCCATAAAAAATCAATAAGAAATATTACCTACGTAGCCGGGCTAGGTAGCATTAATTAGTCTAAATTTTCTATACACTGTTGTTTGTCCTTTTGTTTGTATTTTAATAAATGATGTTCATTAGAAATTAACTTTATTAACTACCGAATAATGTATAGGTACCAATGACTTGAAATCATCACATATTTTACAAATGTCCTACCTACCAATAAATATTTATCTATCTATATTATAAACTATATTATTGATTATGACAAAAAGTTTTTTTAAAGTAAGTAGAGGGCACTTATTGTCAATCCAAAATAAAGTAGATTTTGCCAGTGTAGTTAGTAACAAAATAGCATGCTGGGTGTTTGTTAGGGGGCCTACCGACTATCAGTCCGCCCGACGATATCGGCCTGTCAGTTAGAACAAACATTTGACAGCTCGGAACAACTGACAGGCTAATATCGCCAGGCCGACTCATAGTGGGTGGGCCCAAGAATAGGTAGCTTATGGCATTCAATATATAGCCGTTCGTATATTGCGCAATAAATTTCAACGGCCTCCTAGCCCTGTTGGTTAGTAACCCTGCCTATGAAGCAGGAGGTCCAGGGTACGAATCCTGTTAAGGGTATTTATTTGTGTGTTTATCACGGATATTTGTTCCTTAGTTATGGGTGTTTTTTATGTATCTAAGTATTTATCTATATAAGTAGGTATATCGTCGCCTAGTACCCATAGTTCAAGCTTTGCTTAGTTTGGAACTAGGTTGATTTGTGTAAATAAGATTGTCCCCAAATATTTATTAAACAAATAAGCTGCATGGCGAGGCGTTGGCATTGTAACTAACAATTTTATCTGTTTATATCTATCATTATTTTTATTATGTTATGAAATTGCTGTAACAATGTAGTAGACTTCAAAGCTATCGCTGTGCTCCATTTGGTGTTATTATATTGATTAGTAAAGTGTTTCCCTGTGATTGCCTGACGCAACAACTAACCTGATTGTGACCACTTACTTTTTTACGATAAACTTTAGGTAGGTATCTGACTACAAACAATGCTGGCAGCGATATCTGATTACATCATGGCAGCTAAATACTGTTAAGTAACTCTTATAATAACTACTGATTAGCTAACTAGAGGCAGTGACGAATAACATTAAGTAGAAATGCTGAATTAGATTATACCTAAGGTAGAATTCTTAAATCCGCGGACTGATTTGACAGCTCTTTTCATACATTTGACAATCGCTTTGTATGCCAGGAGCTGTCAAATCAGTCCGTGGAATTGTGGATTTTACCTTAGTAGGAATATAGGACACTCATCAGAAAACATTCTGGTTGGAAAAGAGTTTGTGTAAGTGCACGTAAGATTACAAGGATTCCGTACCTAAATCTAATAAAGAATGTGTTCATTAAAAAAAAATATCATTCATAAATTCCGCTTTTCTATAGGATGTCGGCGCTTTCGAAGAGAAAATCTATTTAGGACGCTGATGATGGCATCTGTTAGTTTCGTGCATCAACGAGATTAAAGTATTAATTTGGTGGGATTAAAATGGACGTCGACTGTTGTGGAAGTAGGTAGGTACTGACATCCGTTAGTTCAGCGAGAAATGAACGGCTTTGTAGTTAGTGAGAGCTTTCATCGTTTCAGATTTTACTACGATGGATAAATTGCTATATACAAACATAGAACTAATTGTATATTGATAAGTGATCAGTCAATCATAACGGCCTCCTAGCCTAGTGGGTAGTGACCCTGCCTATGAAGCAGGAGGTCCCGGGTTCGAATCCTGGTCAGGGCATTTGTGTGTTTATCACGGATTTGTTCCTGAGTTATGGATGTTTTCCATGTATTTAAGTATTTATCTATATCTATCTATTATACATAATTATATTATATATCGTCGCCTGGTACCTACAACACAAGCCTTATTGAGCTTATTATGGGACTAGGTTGATTTGTGTAAGATTGTCCCATTCTATTATATATTAAATCATATTCTCATCAGTTAAACAGCCTCCATGATTTGCTCTCAAAATTATTAATGGTAAAATTATAAGCTAATAAGATGATATTTGTTAACTCTTTATCTACCACAATAAGATCACATATATAGGACTTATATAATCAGAATAGGTAGCCCTTCTGATTAATTTGAAAAAAAATGCAACTTAAGGATCAGATTAGTCTTTTTCTAGGCCACCCGGGTAAATTGCTTCAGTACCTCAGTACCTGCATGCGCTTCTTCTAGAATTGTATGAAAATGTTAAGACAAACTTTTTTCAGTAAGATGGCCTAAGTGCACTCTTGTAAATTGCGTATAACCTAACCCTATCATCTTGTTATTCTAGAAAAAGCGCATATTTACCTCAACTGACACAATTTTCCTAGTTGACCTTATATGAGATCTGTCAGGGAGCTGTCCTTCTTCGTCTTCACCGTGTCTCTTCATTGAAGATTGGCAGTCAGCTTCTTAAATTTTTCTTTTCGAGTGCTAATCTGTAGACTGTCGGCAGTTCCTCAAGGTATTTTTTTCCTGGCTAACATAAATGACAGACTTGTTTAAAAATTGCTCCACCGGCAAGAGCCTCTTAATGACACATGATGATGTTCCGTCCAACTAATGCGAACACAATACATGATGATGTTCCGTCCAACTAATGCTAAGCACGCGTGGGTAAGACCACAATTCATAAGCTTCAACTTTTCTGTTCTTGATGTTGTTTGAAAGAGCCTGTAGTCCACGGGGCTTGCTCAGCTCGGTGTGGCAATGTTGTGAAAGGAGCGAACACGGTCGGTGGGCACGGGCACTGTGGGCAGCGTCTCGTGGGTGGACTCGTTCCCGGCTAGTTTTCCTCGCAAGCTGTTAAAGTTTAGCGTAATCTGGAAGCGCTGGAATTTCGTATAGTTTGATGAACCTATTAGTAGTTTATCCTCAGCTCCACGTTGCTCGCTTATTATTAAGGATATAAATAACAGGCAATACAGACTTATTTTATTTATTACTTAATACCTATGAACTCAGATTCTTTCGTATTTTTACAGCATTAGATCAGTACGAGTACCTACTTAATTAAATTATTTAATTATCTTGATCTCCGGGAATTCAGGTAGTTAAGCCCAAATTTTGACGCAGTATTTTATTAGAGGTGCTCGAATACCAGGAACTATAACATAAGTAGGTGAATGTCCCACTTCAAACTGTGGGGCCAAATAACACGCAGCGGTAATGCATCTATATGCATTATCGCTGCGTGCTATCTGCTAGAAACAATTCACGCATTGAACCTGTAACTGATACGACCGCCTATGTTGTGCCTATAATGGACGAAGCGGCTGTGGTTTACAACGATACGTTTGAAGTAACTAGTTGAGCTGAACGCATTATATTTCTACAAAATTTTCTTCCCACACACACTCGCTTTTCACCGTCGATCGTAACTGACCATTTCTAGGCGGCGATATAGAAATGTACAGTCATAAACATTATACTCGCGTCATAGCGGGTATGTGGGTTCGCTGAACGGAGCACACTGGTGTGCTCATATCAAAACTTAATTTTATTGATAAAGGAATCTGATTATTGGACTCATAGTTGTGACAGGGTCATAATTTGACTACTGTAGGTGCGGTGCATATACAGGCTGTGGCCTGTAATACGAGCAAAATATTAAAACGTAGATTGTACTCCTTAAACAATAAAACTATTGCTCAGCAACTTTAAAAACATATGTAGTCTTAGATTGTCTCTTTTTCATACAAACTAAATATTATTTTCAATGTACGTTAAAATCCGTCTAATTGACATAGCTTGCAGTGTAACCCTACAAACATAATGTCGCAATAGGTACATTGCGTGTTCAGATAAACTTTAAAGTGTACTAAAAATCAAACAGTAAGTTTTTTTTAATTCGCTGAACAAACGTTGTTTAGTTTGAGGAGTAGAATCTACGTTTTAATTTTTTGCTCGTGTTACTGGCCACACACTGTATAAGTGTTCTAGAGTACCTAAGGTTGAATTTGTTATTATCAAACAAAAGCATAACTCCGACAAAAAAAATTAAAAAAAAAGTATCCGGAGAGTAGGTACTATATGTAATTTAATCCCAAAGCTACTTAGATCACACTGACACACAAGACTGCTTGCTTTGCCTGTTCCTATTTTATTTTTTCTCGTCGTAATAAGAATCTTGGGTCATATATTATTTTAAGCTAACATGGGATTAACTTAACAAAAACTATTTAAAACGGGGTATTTATCACGGAGTAACTATCACTGAGTAATGGCGCATGCAACTGTGCCGAAATATCGGAAAGTCGACAAAACAAATACACATGGTATATACCCCTTTTTAAATAGTTTTATTCTTTGGTAACCTAATGATTTCACAGCCTTTGTACAATAATAATACTCACTATACTCAGTAAAGTATTTCATGGCCATAACTACTGCATCTTTGATTATTGCGGCAGTCACGGCGGCCGTTGGCGCTGACGTGCCGCTCGGGTCGTCTCCATTATGCGCCATATGTTTACATTCCCATAGGAGATTGTCGACGTCAATCGCGCTTTCACGTCTTTAATGTACGGCATGGGACATGAGACAGACCGTCTGTCACAGTCACAGAGGTAATATTGTACCGTGGTTGGTAAATCGGTCTCGTAGAAGCGTCGTGCCTAACTAATAACTATGCTGGTTAAACATATATACCTACTATGGACATTTGGGAAATACTTTTTTATATATGTTGTTTCAACCGCAACAGAAATATATAGATAGCTATGCACGATACGCACTTAACGCACTGAGAATTCTACTGACAGGTGGACAAACGTGTAGGTACTTAGTCATGTAGCGTCATGAATTAATTTATTTTCTTTCGTTTTCTCTACTTTACGGATATAAAATTTGAAACTTCGTTTAATGTGTTCACTACCGGTACCGATATCAAATGCGGCAAAATATTTAAATATTATTGTGTTACTCATAGTTGTGCTAGCGACAACGAGCAAAACGTCAAGTTATGCTAACACACGCACGCTCGGGTCGGGACGGGACATCCTTCCGGCGGTTTTGGACCCCAACAACCGACCAACGCGTGCCGCGACTTCATAAACAACGTGAGACAACACCGACACAATAAAAATAGAAACCCTGTCACCTTGTTCGAGAACACTATATGTGTCAGTCCAGGCAAAAAGGGACCACTTTGTCGATATGGAGTTACTAAATAGTACTTTCTAAAAGCACGCAATATGCACCAGTCACTACCTATTACTGAAAGAAAAAAGTGCCCTTGTAAATCGACAAAGTGGTCCCTTGCACTAGTTGCGCTAAACTCGTCCACGTATGTTATTATTTTTACTGAAAGTGAGTTAATTAGTTATTTAGCTGTGGTTACCAGTTAAAAATGTACAGTGTGTGTAGTCTGGTTTAATAGGCATGTATTTTATGTTAAACGCTGGCAGCTCTCAATTGAAACCGAGCCAGTATCTGTTACAAGGACGTGCTCCGCAACATAAATGTATAGCTGCGGGTACCTACATTAATTAAATGACGGACAGATAAGATATACACGTCACAGCCGCGTCTTGTCATGGCATAAGGATGCGTTATGTCATAACCATAATGCAAATTTGTCGTCTGTTACTATCTCGCTGTTGTTGCGCTCGATAGAAATTGGTAGCTCCAGCGATAAGAGCGTTAGTCCTCAAACATAAATAAAGTAAAATAAAACAAGACTAATATGTATTATAAACGCGAAAGTAAATGTCTATAGTCTGTTACTGTTACGGTGAATCAAGTGAATCAACTGAGATAAAATTATGTACTCAGGAGATAGGAATTCTCACGGAAATCATCCCGAAAAGGGGAGAGAAACTTTATGTGCTCTAATGATACAATATTTTTGCCATTACATTTTATGCTGCGGCTAAGGTACTTAAAAATATCCGAACATACACTTTATCACCTTGACAATAGAGGCGTTATTCAGATTTTTGTGATCACCTCGGCCGCTTCGATATATCTCGAATACAACTCTCTAGAAGCAAGACGAAACAACGATTTGCTGACTACCGTTTGTCGTATACTGCGTGGTGATTCTGACTGCCCTGAACTTGTATCTCGAGTCTGCAGGCTATACGTCCCTGATGTACCTACAATATGTTTGAGGCCTCGACCGTACCCTCTATTGACAGTACCAACAGCACGCACAGTGTCGCGAGAAAACTCACCGCTACCCCGTGCGTTGACACTCCTCAATGCGCTTCTGGCATCAGCGGCTGAATGTGACTTGTTTGCTTGTAGATGGATGGTTGTGTGCCGTGAATGCTTGAGATTTTGTGAGTTGATGGATGATAGGTTATCTAGCACTTGTTCATAATCAGTGCAATGTCTGTAGTCTTATTATGTAAATGTTGCTATCAGTATACTTTTAATATATTTAGTTACTCGGCGCATTGGTGCACAACTGTAATGCCGACTGTAATGATTTTGTTGTTAAATAAATAAACAATAAATAAACAATATCTGATATAATTATCTCGCGCTGTTTGAAAAATCTACTACAAACTATACATATTGACAGTAGGAATGCTAAGCGGAAACCGGGATTGATATAGGTATATCGGTACGATGCATTTTGTTATGTAAACAACACAGATTCCATTAAACAAGGATGTACCGGATCGATGTGGAGTATTAATTTATATGTTATTATATGTATTGATTACTATATTGTAGGTATCGACTAATATATACCTATCCATAATTATGTACTTTGTGTACAGGTAGAATATATGCATACGTCGTCACGTTCTGTCTTGTTTCCGATTAAATTAATATCTACAGTCACGTCTGAAAATAAGGATAACGGTAAAGTCTTGGATGCCAAAACATGCATCGAAGATTTTACGCCTTGTAAATGTCCATATTTTCGAGATATTTTCAGACGTCACTGTACCTACACTGTACATTCGCCGGCAATAGTATCTTCTTACTTCTTACACGAAAGCTACAAAAATATGTGACACGCTCTTATTTGTAGGGCCTTAAATGCGTGTCACATATTTTTTACGGCCTTCGGGTAGGAAGATACTATTGCCGGTGACTGTACATGGTCGACGATCATTGATCATTTGCAGGACCCTATTCAACATTAATAATACTTCACTAAATGATACTTCAATCGACTAGTTTGGTAAATGAGTATTGTTGTAAATGTCTTCTCCCCCCCCCCCCCCCCTACCATACCCGCCGATAGGGTTAGGACGCATAAATTTTGATACGATTCGGCCGATCCTCATTCCTAGTGCCATAGATGAAGTTATAAAGTAAAGTTTCATTGATGTACATATTTTGCCGCTAAATGGCATAAGTAGGTATGTTTACCTATATATGTAGGTATGTTACTTTACCTGTATTAATTTACCTATGCATAATTAACATAAAAAATGCCTTATGTTGTCTTTCATGTGACCTTATTGCTTTATTGGAAAATCCCTAGCCTAGGTCATAACAGTGATGTGGTTGGTCAAGTGGACATCGAAAAAGTTAAGGTTTTAAAGTCAAATTTTTGAATGCACTAATTGTCAGCTTAAATGCCTCAGCAATCATATAAACCTTGGAGATAAGAAAGATACTTGTTGCTTATAAGCTTTAAACTGGAAAGACAATAAGTGTTTTAATCAATCTTTATGGACCCTCACTCTAGACCCAATGTCAACAGAGCGGGATCTAAGTACTGAGTGTGAAATAAGGAGTTGTGATTTACATTCGTATCATACCCAGTTGCTGCAAATCGTGCAGATGTCGCTCGCGACTTGCATGCATATTCCCGAGAGTTCGCCGACAAAGGTACATCAAGCACATACCTGATCAGCAGCAACGCAACGCAAACAACGTGTACATTTTTTCTTATAATTAAGTAAGAATTTTAAGGGCGCTAAAAAGTTAACGACAGCAGTTTAATTTTTCTATAGAAAACCCTTTCGTGATTCGACAAAAAATCTATTTGCTATCAGCTTAAAGGCCCGATACTTAATGAGTTGTTTGCCGTTCTGATTCTCGGCTCATCGACTTCGTCCGAAACATCTCGAGTCCGTGACTGTCTGAGGACATTGTCTCTCTCAACCCACGCACGAGAATAACTTCGGTTCTTGTTTGCTTTTGGTAATAATGGACCCACATTTACTCACGTATGGAGTTCTAGGGATCGTTAATGAAAATAACATTTATAATAGTTCTGTTCAGTAAAAAGAGCATTGTTTTGCGGGACGAGTTGGTTTTATGATGAAAAGATTCAATTTGTTTACGAAAACATATATGATAATAGCGTTATAGGTAGCATTCGTAATTGCGTTGTTTGTGGGACACTATGGTTAGCCACTCTGCCGTGGCATGTCTCATTTGCCTATGAAGGGGCGCAATCACGCTGCAGCATTTACTCCACACTTATAGGGTTAGAGCGAAGAACTAGTTGCACGTTCATCCAGGTGACGCTGATGCATTCGACACACTTATTCGACTGCTTCAGTACCTCCTCGCTTTCTAATACTATAGGCAAATAATTAGAGCAATACGTTACTAAAAAATGGTTACTCCCCAAGTCGCCACTAACTATCTAACTTGCTAACACCTACCATGTAGGTACCTGCACTACCTACTCGTATAGTTTTGCTCAAAATAACATACCTATCAGAGTTTAACGTTTAAAACTATTTAGGTACCTACGTACCTAAATAGTTTTGCAGAACACATTTTTATTTTTAGTGAATCCGGGATGTCGCTATCAGCTGTCACTCTGAATGCTGCTCACATATTACCTATTAAAGATTAGTCAAATAAGTATTTTGACCTTCCGCCAGTATCACGAGGGCGTATAGTTAGTAACAAACATTGTGGAGACAACTAAGTGGTGACGGGATACGCACACACGTAAAATTGAGGTGTTTTGTGATGAAATCAAAGCATTTGGGAGCATGAATGTGGCATGATCTGAAGAGATATATAGATATATAATAGTCAGGTTTTATGTAGAGATAATGGTTTTCTCATGTCTGATGATCCTTCCGGCCGATTTCGACCAAGGCGACCACTTCAACTCCTAGTTAATAGTTCGGCGCTCGTGCGCCCGAAGATGACTGACGTATATAGCCATAGTGGCGTAGTCTCATGTCATGTCTATCATAATTAGGTACATACAGGGGTATAAAGTGAGGGGATATTATAACTAGTTTGTAGGGCAGCTAGAGCCATGTTTAGAGTAGTTTTATAAACAGAGATATTAACTAGTCGAATATGAAAAGTCGTATGTCAAATATGCATTCGAATATGCAAAATAAGTACATGTGATTAGATTTCAATATGTAATGCCAAAGTAAAGCTAAAGGAAAAACTTATAACGTAAAACTAGCCCCGGAAAACACAATAACTATTACTTACCAACATGAATTTAGTTACTTAGAGCATCCTATTGCCATATTTTCGAGTGGTAACATTATTAATATTATCATCATATAGGTTCATAAATACTCTGGTTTAAGAAACAAAACCATTTAACAATGAGCGCTTCATAATGTTACAAAATTACGAAATAAATATTTATCTAGTTATATATGTATCACTACAGTGTCATAGTTTTTTAAGCTTTATGCTGTGTGTGAGAAATGTTTTTCCACGACAGAGTGTTTATCCCATTGATTTTTACCGGGCCTCTGGAAAGACATTTTTCACTAGGTACCCTTAGGATAAGATGTTGTTCCTATGTAGGTAGCATGTAGTTTATAAACTGAGTGCGAGCTGTAATTGCGATATTTACCCTATAGCTAGCTTATAGTTTTTTTTAGGTATAAGCCGAGCGAGAGACAGGCGCGGGCTGAAAAACCTATTTACCAAGCTCGCATGCAAATGCTGAGCTCTGAGCCTACTAGTAGTATTGTTGCGAGTTTAGTTTTTTACTGAATGTTTTGTTTAGTTTTTTCCCTTTCCCTTTTTGTGTATTGCTTATGTTTTTTGTTTACTTTTTGTGTATCGTTTTTTTCTGTGTGTGTATATTTGCGACAATAAATGAATTTTTATTGAATCTAATAAGTTAAAGCTGTACAACCTAGTTAAAGCTGTACAAGCTTCAACATACATTGTAAAAATGGCAAACTTGGACTAGTTGTCACGTTGTTTTATTCAAGGAGGTGCATAATGCCTACACGTTTATAGAAAAATATGTCGGATTGTAGTAGGTAAATTGTTAGCGGACCATACATGGGTCGCGGTTTCCTGCTTGCAACATTTAGCTGCCTTGAATGGAAGTGGCTTGTACGTCTCGAAGCTAGCTAGCATCATGCCTTTAAGTGCTATGCGACTTTAGCGAGTTGCATTACAAAACAATACCAACACAGTCAGTACTATACGAACTGACTATAAATATGCACATATCATTAAAGCTAACAGAGCCAAGAAAACTTTTTATAATAAGGTAACAATCGAGTCAACAAGGCCATTATTTATTATATTATATTCACTCTGTAGGAAATAACTAATTCTGGCTTTTTTTTCAGATAATGCAGTTCCAATTGCCTTTTTGAAGAAGCGGGTAAGTGAAAAAAAAAGTTGATCTTGGACTTTCATGCGAATAAGTATCACTCGCAACTCTAGTTTGTAATTTTATTTTAACTACATTATATCCATGGATATTTTGTGAGAGAGCGTACCGACTATATCTATCTTGATATACAGAGTGTTTCCTGTAGTAAGAGGAATAAATTAAAACGTAGATTCTACTCCTCGGATGATAAAACTTTTATTCAACAACTTTAAAAAAATATGTATTTAATAGAATGTCTCTTTTTCATACTAACTAAATAGTAAGTATTTATAATGTACGTTATCCCTCTAATTGACATTGCTTGTCAGCCTTGTAACCCTACAGACATAATCAATTTCGGAATACATTGCATGTTCTAATAAACTTTAAGGTGTCCTTAAAATCATACCATAATAGACTGGGAGCAAAATCTCAAATTCGCTCTCCTTCTCCATGCGACAGGCAAATGATATTACTTTTGGGCAACCGGGCTTTTTACGTGGTTTAGACCCTGCTGTATCCGAATCGCCGGTTGCCATCAAAGAAACTACAACCAGAAGTGAGATACGGCCAAAAAAAGGACCCGTTTTTTAGCTTTTCTTAAATAACTCGAAAACAGTAGCACCTACCAAAAAATGTTCTTCCACTTAAGTAATCTACATAAAATTCTCTATAAAAAAGGTTCTATACAGTTTTTTGCTGGGATCAATGTTTAATGAGATATTAAGGGACTAAGATAGACAATAAACATATATACTAATTAGCTTTTTCCCGCGAGTTTGTCTGCGTGGGATTAACATTCGCTATAATAAATTAATGAAATGCCGTAGTATAATCTTACAGCAAAAATAAATTTAACGTATAAGCTTTTTTACGTCTACAGTAAGCAACAATTCCATACCAACTTCAACCCCCCGTTTCATCCCTTTAAAAGATGATTACTGGGATAAAAACTATCTTATATCCTTCCTCACAACTCAAACTATCATCACACCAAATTTCATCTAAATTGGTTCAGCGGTTTAAGCGTGAAGAGGTAAGAGACCCACTGACTAGTCCAAAATTATTAAACTCTCTCTCCTTCTCGATGCGACAGGCAAAGCATATTACTTTTTGTTTACAGAAGGGTCCAAATAGGGTAAAAATCTATTTGGACCCTTCTGAGTTCGAAATTTAAAATATTTTTTTACCGGAAGTGAAATATTTAAGGTGGCGGCCAGTATAAACCTAAGCGTCGAAAAATCTATGTTCCTCGTATGGATATTCATTATGCTTTATTTTTAACGATTGTTATTTTTGGGAATAACAGTTGTAATTATAATATTTTGCAATTGCCATCAAATAATGTTAGACCGGAAGTAAGATGTGTCCAGGTCCAGCAAGGCTTCAAAAATGTACTATTCTTTTTTTGGAAGGAAATCTCTCGTTTTTTTTATATTATTGTAGTGAGCAAAATTAGTTGAAAGGGTAGTAGTAATAATACACATCTTATATGGAAGTTTCGACTTAGGGAGTCTTAGATTACAATACTCAGTCCTTCAATAGTACATTACGCACCTAGGGCGGTAAAATAAAGAACGGCTCAGATCGCGGATATTTGTGGCCCGAACCGAAGGTAAGGGCCATAGACAAGCGATCTGAGGCCTTCTTTATTACCGCCCGTGGTGCGTACACAATTTTACGTCTTCTCCTGGGTGTGAAGTGAGATTTGCCGCTGCGCCCGTGGGCGTAAAATCTCACTTACCGCCCAGAGTGACGTAAAAGTAAATCAGATGGGTGCTACACTGATCTTACAGTATAACCGGTGTCAAAGCGACCTATTTGTGTTATGGCTCTAATTAGCCTAACGGCCGATAGTGATGAGGCGTGGGCGGCAGTAGCCACCTTCAGTGTCACAGTTTTGACCCAAAAGGAGGCTGCGGAGTATATGCGCGAACATGACGTAAACTCACTCCTGCAGAAGACCAGGCATGCGGCGATGCTGCCGCCTTTACATTCTTTACACCCACTCTTTACACCTTTACAACAGCTCCATCATTCGCCTGAAAGGTTCCGAGCTAGAAGGCCCTCAAGTATTCCGAGGTGCCGTCAGCGGAGGAGATTGCACGAGCAGAATTACAATGGGCCCGTAAGAGCAACGACGACGGGGTACCGGAGGTCTGCAGACGTGTTCCCAAAACCCCGTCCACAAAGCGCGTGGTGGAATACAGTGTTGACGGCGATTTCTAACTTTAAAGACCAGTATATTTGGAACCATTGCAAATAGGTAATCTTTTTTTTTTAATACGTGTCATTACAACTGTTATTCCCAAAAATAACAATCGTTAAAAATAAAGTATAATCAATGGGGGTATCCATACGAGGAACATAGATTTTTCGTCGCTTAGGTTTATACTGGCCGCCATCTTAAATATTCCACTTCCGGTAAAAAAATTATTTAAATTTCGAACTCAGAAGGGTCCAAATAGGGTAAAAATCCGTGTAAACAAAAAGTAATATGCTTTGCCTGTCGCATCGAGAAGCAGAGAGAGAGTTTAATAATTTTGGACTAGTCAGTGGGTCTCTTACCTCTTCACGCTTAAACCGCTGAACCAATTTAGATGAAATTTGGTGTGATGATAGTTTGAGTTGTGAGGAAGGATATAAGATAGTTTTTATCCCAGTAATCATCTTTTAAAGGGATGAAACGGGGGGTTGAAGTTGGTATGGAATTGTTGCTTACTGTAGACGTAAAAAAGCTTATACGTTAAATTTATTTTTGCTGTCAGATTAAACTACGGCATTTCATTAATTTATTATAGCGAATGTTAATCCCACGTAGACAAACTCGCGGGAAAAAGCTAATTAGTATATATGTTTATTGTCTATCTTAGTCCCTTAATATCTCATTAAACATTGATCCCAGCAAAAAACTGTATAGAACCTTTTTTATAGAGAATTTTATGTAGATTACTTAAGTGGAAGAACATTTTTTGGTAGGTGCTACTGTTTTCGAGTTATTTAAGAAAAGCTAAAAAACGGGTCCTTTTTTTGGCCGTATCTCACTTCTGGTTGTAGTTTCTTTGATGGCAACCGGCAATTCAGATACAGCAGGGTCTAAACCAGGTAAAAAGCCCGGTTGCCCAAAAGTAATATCGTTTGCTTCTCGACAACGATTTCTTGAAAAAAAAAACCAGACTATAAGTTATTTTTAAAAGTCACCGAAGAAACATTGTCTGGTTTGAGGAGTAGAATTTACGTAGGTATTCATTGTCCCTTTTAAAGAAAACACCCGGTATAGGTAAGGTAACGGATTTTGTTGTCGAGCCATTTAGAGTTCATGAGGCTTTGCCCTCTTAGACCGACTCTACAACCCCAACAAATTTCATAAAGATCAGAAAAACGTTACTCTAGTTATCACGGAACAAATGCTCAAAATCAAAAAGCCATCGAAATGCCGAGACGTCCTGGTCAGGTGACGATTGTTTCCGAAGTTGTCTGTAAGAACTTCGCTTCGCTTACGCTCCGTTTGTTCTAAAATATCAATTCCTGGGCACAAGATAATTCGTTGTGTTTTAAGAACCATACTACTCGCTAGGTACTACATTTTACCTACATTTTAATGAAGAGTTGCGAGCTGGCTCATTTTCGGACGCAACGAGGTGTACAATGAGGTTCACGGGCCGAGGGACACAGCAGGCTTCAAAGGGCGGACACTCGCGCAATTACTCTCTGAATGCCGAATCTCTCTGGGGAATCGGCAATGTTTACGGCTAGCTCTGTTTTCATGGGGGCGCCAGATTTCAGCCGACTGGCTAACTATGACAGATGTATGCAAGGATGTAACGTTGTGGTTATAATCAAAGGGTCATATCAACATGCATGTCAATAGTTCGCGATCACGTATATTACGACTTCTTCTTGGATATTTAAAATTGCCCATTGGCTTAATATATTACCAGATATTACTTACTTCCATATTTAGATAGGTATAGGTATAAACGTCAAAGGAAACTTTACTTGTGGATAATAGTAAAAGTCGGTACCACTCGTCTCGGCTTATTTGTCTGATGCCGCGCCGCTGTGACAAAATCGTGATTCCATCATAGTCCGTTTCGCAAGCACAGTACAGTAAGCATAAGCACACATACTCATTACTCGGGTTTGAGCCAATCTTAAACAGTTTTCACCGAAATATGCGTATGATTTGATTTATGGAAATTATGCAATAGATTATTTACGTATGTATATTAATATTCCATGTTGAGAAATTGTTTTCCTAATAAGACGAGATTGCTGTAAGCATAGGTATGCTAGTTTTCCAAGCTATCTCCTGAAGTTGAGCAGTGAGCTTGTGTTGCATGCGTGTTAACTCTACTGCTGCCTCGTTAAATGCGAGTCTGCGAATCCCGTGCACTGCCTCTTTGCGTCCTGCAGGCTTATGATGGCAGTAGTTGTCCGCCGATAACTTGATAAAAAGCTGACAACTTGACACATTGTCATGTTTTGCTGTGTGAATGTGTCAAGTTGTCAGCTTTTTATCAAGTTATCGGCGGACAACTACTGCCATCATAAGCCTGCTGGTTGATTGTGCTCGTAACTCTCGCAAGCAGGCTGTACTGAGACATAGATTTAATCAGAATCACCACCTACACTACACGGAACGTAGGTAATGTAGTATATAGATAGCTAACTTACCTACTTACCTACACCTACATATACTTATACATACATTACTTAGCTTCAAACTATTAACAATGCCAAATTTGTGTGTTTAAATGAATACTATTGCCAACGAATCTAACTTTAATAGATGCCTATTAGTCGGTTTGCTTAATACTTTAAAGCTGTACCGATTTTAGCGGTGAGATGGTGAGATTCACACCGGCGTGTCGTTCGTGTCGCGCCGTGTTGTGTGTATAACTGTGCAGTGTGCACACTGGTGCTCCTCGGGCGTCGTTTGCATCTTACTGCATTAGTAAAATAACGGTCCCCGCCCTTTTTGGAATAGGTACAATCAATTTACAATCGTTTAAATGCGAGGAGCATTGGTGTCAACCACCACACATGAACTACGATGAAGACTGAGAGGAATGCTACGCGCAATGATAGATAAATAATTCAACGGAGTATTTAGTACTTGCAGTTAATTTAAAGATAATTAATTTGCCCTGAAATTTTGCAGTAGATCGCCCGCTTAATCGAGTAATTTGAAGAGTTATGCAAACAGAAGGGAGAAACTGATTCAGTGAGAGCTTTGCCATGCGGTCTAAATATAAGCGGGCGGAGACAGCAGCAGGGCGGAGGCGGCGGGCGGCCGGGCGTCGACCCCGGCAACCCAGACCTTGTAGCCGACCAGCGCCGGCAGCCGCACTGCCCAGGCTTCCTGTCGACTTGAAGGGAGCCTCCGACCAAATAAGAAAAAACATTATTTACCAATAACTACCATAAGAAGGATTTCCTCGACACAAATAGATACGCATATGAACAGGACAATGCAATTTAAGTCAATGTGCGAAGATAAGCGGCAGCGGAGCCAACGGGCTGTCGGTTAAATGAATAAGTGTCGGTATGCATACTTTGGCGATACTCGTTAACGCCCGATTACGCTCACACGACGTTACAAAATCCGTTTGCAGGTCAATGGCACCGTTAGTTGAAGGTCTGGGCCGCTGCTCACCCACCTCCCATTCTCTTCTCTAACACCCACCCTCGCCGGATACTATTTCTGACACCCACAATACCCACATTCATCCACTCACCTTCCAGCTCGAGATTAATGACTAAGTAGACTACTAGGTAGTGTAATAACAATTACATAGATATATTTTTGCCACCACCACCATCCAAAATTAAATATAGTGTGAAACTATTACCGATCTATCCCGGTCGTGTATTTAAATTATTTAATATTGTAAGACCAGTTTTGTTTAATGGACTAATAACACTATAATTTTACAAAAAATTGCGTGCGATTTCAAATTATTTTCTTAAGAGTCGCCAGGACGCGACGCTCGCATGAACTCGCGTCCCCATACAAACGTAGTTCAGCTCTCATTTTCAAACGACATGCTTTAGAACCACGAAATTTGGCATGGGCATACTAGCAGTACAGATCTATGTCAGTAATTCAATTTCGTTGCTAAAAATTGTAATACAAAGAAAATATAACAAAAATAAGTTTTGTATGTAAATCTGTACCTGGCTTTATTTTCTTTGTATTACAATTTTTAGCAACGAAAACGAATTACCGACATAGATCTGTACTACTAGAATGCCCATGCCAAATTTCGTGGTTCTAAAGCATGTCGTTTTAAAATAAGAGCTAAACTACGTTTGTATGGAAACGCGAGCGTCCTGGCAAACTGCTGTCAAAGTGTCGTCATATAAAATTGCAATTTAAGCTCACATATTATTATCATTAAATAAGAAATAATATTCTGAAAACCGCATCAAAATCGTTTCAGCCGAACGCGAGATAATCGCGAACAAACATACATACAAACATACAAACAAACATATATACGAGTCGAACTGAGAACATATAACGTATATAACATATAACGTATAACAAATTGTACTTTTACGAGTATATACATATACTGTTGTATACTTATATTGCTGTGCCCTTGCAGGGTTAATATTCGTGTAATATTTTATGCAACAAAGTTCTGAGTTCTGAGTTCTGAACCTCCTTTTTTTTGAAGTCGGTTAAAAATGAGGGTGCATACTGTGTTAGTGTAGCCACGTTACAATATTGCATGATGCCCACCCCGAGATAACGTTGATTAAAGTAGAGTAGGTACGTAAAAGCTTTTACGTGGAGAGTTGTACAGGGTGGCACTGCATGCATATTGTAAATATTGTTCTATCGATCCATTAACCACGCGAGTAAAATTTATTTTATTATGAGAGACTTGAATTGAATTACAGTCCTTAATTTTTTTGGCAATACCTGTTAGTGAAAAAGATAAATTGTGATTTTTGGAGTTGCAACGCCGGGTAGTGCATTGCTGTTCGCGAGCGCCGATCAATATCCGTCGCCCCCGCCGGCCTGCGGCGCCCCCGCCCCGGCGTAGCGTGCACCGCACCGCCACCGCCCGCCGCCCGCCGCCGCGGCAACCCGCGACACAATCATCTATTAATTTTATTATACTTTACCTATCAAACAGTCAATAGCTTAATGTACGAGTATATATAAATGTAGGTAGGTATGTATATTAATCACTGATAAATAGTTCAAAGTAGGTATACCTATGTAGTATGAATACGTAATGATTAAGTACCCACCCTAAGATAAAAGATGTTTTGAATATAATATTCAGTCTAATGAAGTTTGGTTTGCATAAAATGTAAAGTCTATTTATTACGGATTGACATAAAGGGATTATTGTTTTACATTACATGATCCCACACATATTAAGCCAATAGCCGCATGTGTTTTTGTATTTATTTATACAGGGTGTAAAAAAATACTGGTGATCCGTTTAAGGGCATATTTGGTATCGTATTGCAAGTAAGAAAACGTAGGAGAAAATTTTTTTTGACGCGAAAATTTTTTTTTGTGACACGTCACCCCACCCGGCCAACCCTTCATACAAAAGCAAAATTTTTTTTCTTACTTTTTCATAATTAGAATACGATAGCAATTATGCCCTTAAAAGGATCACCAGTATTTTTGTTACATCCTGTATTATGTTGGCAACCAACTGGTGAATAGTCCACCCAGATTGCTTCTTAAATTTATTATTTGTGATAATATAATCCAAGATCGTTTTTAGCACCTGGATAAAATGCTGTTCAACTGAAATACGGTTCTTATCCAACCTGAAATAATTCTGCGAATTTAAATCACCTTTTCCCATTATCCCATCCCCTTTTTATTTTATTCCATTTGTGTTTTAATCAAATCGATTTCCAGGGCGTTTATTTCCCACGACGGGTGCTTTAAGCGCGATATTGAAAAATGGATTCATGAATTTCATTATACATATAGATAGGTATAAGAGCATTGAGCGACAATGGTATATAGATTCCACATACCAACACATATTAGGCATATGATTTGTGGCCTGTTACGTACAACCTATTATATTATACTATATTTGTGTATATAATAAGTAGGTATATATGTAGATGTGTGTGGTGGTGGTGATTCTGTTGGCCGCTAACGACTGTATGATGTTGATGTGTGTAAGAAACTGTGATGCCTACAACTTAGAATATTGTATGTGTAATTAGGCCTACTTCTTTAACATTGTGTCAAGGTTTTAGTAAAAGATTTTATACAAATAAAATGTAAGATGGTCGTTACGTCATATTATTCAGGGCAAAGTCAGCACATAGAGTAACTGCTACTCCACCTAATAACAAATAGCGTACATAAGCGTAATAGCGTAGTGCAGATGACATTTCCTCTTACTTTTTTGGTATCTTTAGGGGGCTTTCGGACAGAGGGCGCAATTGACTTGAGCTTCAAAAAGTTCTTTGTGCTGCTCTACTATATACGTTACTCTATGGTGGCAGACATGGCCTATCGGTATGGCTCGCCAAGGAATTGCTGCTCTTAATCAACGAGCCTACTTAAAACAGATAGCGTTCGCATCCCGATACGATAACATGCACGCAACCTTTAAGTACAGTCGACGTCAAAGATATGTTTACACTTTTTCACCTTACTCAATTGTAATAAGGTGCAAAAGTTTAAACATATCTTTGACGTCGACTGTACAATAGTAAAACCTAAAATATTCCGACTGACGTTTAATTAGAAGTACTCCTTCAAGGCGCTAATACTAGAGTTAATTTGTCACAAAAGCCCCATTAAGGGTCAAAAGACTCAAAAGTAACTGGTACCCGAGATAATAATTTATTATTGACGACTACAACTTAGTAGTTCAGTCATTATAGATTTTGACCCGTGAATAATTAGTTCATGGTTTTTTTTTCGTAGGTCCCTCGGGGGGGGGGGGGGGGGGGGGGGCACTGGGAGTGTAAATTCAAAAAGTAGACTGAATCAGGCTCCTGCGTATATTCGTAAATCATTTTTTCTTGAATAACTCGGCCATTTTTGATTTTACAGAAAAACCGTGAAACAAAAATTGTAGGAAATTTGATTCTCTACAAGTGAATTTTGGAAATTAAACCTGAAAACGTGACAAATTCTAAATATTGCCGACCAATTAAAGAATTACAGAAGAATAAGTTAGCGTAAATTTGTTGTGGCTTCTTCGTGAACCTCTAATTAAAAACTTCCTTACGTTGAGTAAACCACGAGCTAAAAATTGTTTTACTCTTCAAGAGGCTGACAACAGCTAATTTTTGTGTTTTTTTACGCGAATAGAGAAGGAAAGGATGAATAATATCTCTCATCTGGGCACATATAACATATAAATAAGGCCCTAGAAACGGCGAGAGAATCGCGTACTCGGCGCTAAATAAGGCGTCTTTCATACTGCTGCGGTTTCCGCATGCGGCGTCGGTTCAGAGCGAGATACCGCTCTGAGTGTGTAGGTATAGCGCCGTCACACTCGCACACCGTCGCCGCATGCCGTTGCGGCGCCAGTGTGCATGATAATCGCCTAACAGCTATAACTGACTTGTTACGCCCGCACCCGCACTCGCTCTTTCGAAGAATTCATTTTAATTAAGAGCCCACACTCCCCTAAGTTATGAAATTCCTGGTTATTCAGCCATTTAACGACGTACGTGAGAGCATTCGGTACGTGTGGTTTGGTAAAAGTGAAGCCATAAACGCTTTTCTCTGTTTCATTGTTTTGCTATGGACCATGCATGGCAATTTACCAAATTAAATTTAAGCAGGTACCTAAAGTAGAACCTCAATTATCCGAACAACATTTATCTGTACGCGCAATTATCCGAACTTGAGTGCGAATTTGATGAATTGCCGCTGCAAGTCAAATTTTACTGTTTATATGTAATTTTTTTTGTTATGTTTGGTCTTATACCAAAAAAAAACACTATTCGACTATCCGAACTTTTGATTACCCAAACACTTCATCGAGCTTATACTGGAATAGTTTTGTTATAATACGACAGTGGCAAATGAGCGTACGGCCCGCCTGGTAGTAAGCAGCTACCTATGCTATTAGGTGGTCTCTAAAGTGTTTACTTCTTGTCTCTACCTTACAATAATTTAATGAGCTGTAAGAGTAGTTAGTACCTACCTTTTGTTTTTGAATAAAATTAGTTGTTGGATGGATTTCTAACACAAAGTTCTACTCATATGAGCTATAAATAAATAAGTTGCTTTATCGTACACTCGACTGGGTCAGACAATAAATTCTAGTACTTACGTACTTTGATACATATTATTTGAAAAGGGCGGCGCGATCGACTTCCGTTCGGCTGTTTATCTCGATTTCCCTCTAGAGTTTTATAGTAGGTTCACCGTCTTGTCACGAGGTGCAGTATTTGCCACCACCTCACTAACGGATTGTTGCTTCCTACAAAAGACTGTACACTAACGCTTTACTGCAGATAAGTAGTCCTTACCATTTCATAACGCTATTAACGGTTAGCGGTCAATGTATTCCGAAATTTAAAATGTATTTTGACTGTTTCTAACAAACACAACTGTCAATGTGACAGATAAGGACAAAAGATGATTTAGTTAAACGAGGTTTGCAATACGTTTATGAATAAGCGGGTAAGTATTAAAGATCATATGATCTATAACAATTTGGTTTTCAGACTAATTGACTGATTTACTGGTTATTTCAATCGATTTTTGCACCAGGTGGCAGCACCGTGGCGAGAGGTCTTTTTGACAGCAGCTGTCAAATTCTACCATGTTTTTTTGTTTACCCTGATTAGTGGATTATGACAGCTAAACGCGATGATGTCATGACTCATTGATTTGATAAAATTGTTTATGCAACTGTTACGTAATAGGGGTCCTTAAAACACGAGTGTAGTTTTATGAAACGAACGGAGTGAGTTTCATAATAAGATCAGACGAGTGTTTTAAGGCCTAATTACGTACAGTTGCATACACTGCTTTATCTACACACATATTATAAACCCTAAATGATGAATGAATGACTGCCATTGCACGGATTGAACCGCCACCGCCATGGCCAACTCGATTGTGTCGGTCGGGGGGGCGCGTGCCGGCTGTCGGGGAGCAGGCCGGATTTTCATAATGATATCGAATTTTTGCTTATTATTTGATAATAATAACATCGTTACAGATAAGACATTTGTTCTAACTTCTAACAAAACAGTCTATTTTTATGGTGGTCATAACGTGCGGTTTTTGAATGCATCATGGAGGGTTTATGATATGGGTGTAGATAAACTACTAATTTGTGTCACATACCATATACTAGTAAGTGCTTTCGTTTGTACTGTTAAACTTATACGAGAGATTAAAAAAAATTGAAATTGAAATTAAAATAGTTTTTAGATTTCACGTTGTTATTGTAGTTAACAATATTTGCTGGATTCAAAAGCCAGCGCCGGTCTTCTGTAGAGGCCAGTTAGTAATGCATAAAAAAATAAAAATGAAATTCCGAAATGAAAACTTTATAATAGGTGACAAAGGTTGCTTCGCTTGTATGGCTCAGATACCTATGAGATGATGTTGAGACCGAGAATGTCTGACAGATGGAATCTCTATATTTGGGCAGCGCACTGGCCTCACGATTAAATAAAAAACAAACATTAATAGTGTCAACAGACAGACATATTTTAAACACTTAGCTAAAGATATCGTGCCGTGAACAAAAAATGCATAGCGTGTTACTAAGGCTACAGTCCGTGCAATCCAACTCTACATTCCTAGTTTCAGTGAATGGTTATGGACAATGTTACGTACGTAGCTGATTAGGCTGGCTATATGTATCTATAAATAAATAAATAAAATAAATATTTGGGGACAATCTAACCTAAGCAAAGCTTGTACTAAATGTACTATGGGTACTAGGCGACGATATACACTTATATAGATAAATATATACTTAGAAACATAGAAAACACCCATAACTCAGGAACAAATGTTCGTGATAAACACACAAATACGTGCCCTTACCAGGATTCGAACCCGGGACCTCTTGCTTCGTAGGCAGGGTCACTACCAACTAGGCTACGAGGCCGTTAAAGCTATAGAAATGAGGCAAGTAAATATATACGGGATCAATAGAAAAGTAAACAAACTCATTTACCTGCATTGCTTCGCAATCACACACTTTTAAGAACAACCATGGTTCCATTGTTAGCTTATACTCATAAACTTATTATTAATATTGATTTTTAGTAAAAATATCCGTTAATTACTAATATTTTAGTGAAAACTAGTTTCTTTACTAATATTTGGTCATGTGTCATGTGACAAATGATTTTATTGCCTAGAAGCGCAGTCATATTTGTTTACCTTATTTTAATTTGCTATTGTATATGAGATATATGGCTATTGTCGACGAATATAAACGTTAAAGAACCTTTTATTTCGATATTTGTACAGTTTATGGTCATTAAGTCCATTTAAAACTAGTAGGCATCAGTAAAGCGGTTCGGGACCATGGCCCAGGCACGACGAATGCCGTGTAATGATTGTACACTAAGCTCTAACCTTATGTAAATGTGTTAAGAGCTATAATCGAGTACGTGACTAATCGTGTTAATTTTAATACGTGTGTGGACTCGCGCACTAAAATAACCCGCGCTTGCATCACGCTGCACATGCACTGCCTTATATGTCTAATTCATTGCTGTTTACCGGGCGAAAACAGACCCGGCGGATATCTCCTGTTGTATATTTTAGCCAAACACATGTTTTTTTTATTAAATTGTTAGCTTTGTTATCGATCGACATAGTTTATTTCTTTTTACGCTTTCGCTCGCGTAATATACGATATACGTAATTACGTACCTAACATGAAGCTCTTTAAATGATTAGGTTTCTTTTCTACGGAACAGGTTTAAGACATCCAAGAAAACCTCAATATTTTTTTATATAACGCATACTTAGTCATAGTATAAATACGTATTTTACTCATTTGCATTTAGTATTGTTTTATATTTAAGTTTAATTTACGTATAAATAACAAATCCTATTATGAATAAAAACTACTTGTTAAATTTTACTCAATAAATATAAGTCCGAATCTGTACTAAAGTAGAGCACCACAAAATAGTGATTCTTGTGATTCACGATACTCGTACCTACGCATTATTTTGGAGATTGTTATGATGCGCAGAGAAAAACAAACCAAAGCTGTGGGAGTTTTGGCAAAGCGTCTTAAATGGCAATGAGTCATTTATTTACCCGAGGGCAGTAAACTTCGTAGAAAACGTTCAGTTTGAAACTTTCAACCTAAAGTAGTCTGTAGAGAGTTTACATTGAGCCGCATGGCAGCGCCATGCATCGCACACGGCACAAGCCTGTGATTCGGGAATTACGGCGAAGTCGTGCATTTTCTCGCTTTTCCTGCCGCGGCGCCTCGAAGGCATTAGTCAGACACATGATGACATGACGCAATTTACATTTTTACTATATCTATCATAGCGGTGACGTCATCTAGAAGCATATGAGCACTTTATTCAGTCATTTAAACGTTGTCGGTCGAAGCAAACATGTAATAGCGCGTTATCATTTATGTCGAGAATCATTAAACGAATTGAGTTGAATGTGAGTCGATTGTGAGTGGTGAGTGAATTACCAGTCGTCCTTGTCGGCTGCGTTGGAGACATCGTGCGTTTGTAATAGTGCAGTGTAACCTATCTGGTGGCCTAGTGTCGTATGTGGCTGTTTGAACAGTTATGCTGTTGTTACTTGGGAAGGCTGTCTCCGTGTTGGAAGGTGTCTGCAACCTCTGGGGCCTACATTGCGAATGTCATTAGGTAGGCTGCGTGTGTAATATAATATATAATTGTATTTATTCGTTGTAATATCTCCAAAAAAAAATTAAAATATGCATTAAATATTATATTTCTATCACCCACAAACTTAAAACAACCTCTTAGATAGCGCACTCACGATCTTGAATAGTTTTACATCCTATAGTTCCCTACAGTGCCACTGAATTGACGATTTTATCACGTTTATTATTTAAAAGTGCATGATAGCTAAACATTGAAGGTAGGTACAGTGCTGACTGTACCCTCTGAACACCCTACCCACGAAGTAGGTAGCGGTAAGCGGGTAGGGTGTTCAAAATGAGCTGGACACGATTTTATTGTTAAGAGAATAAGAGCGTGTGTAGGTTATTTTGAACACCATACCCGCTAGGTACTTCTGCTGCTGACTGCTCTTGACCTCCGTGGTACTTACATACATAACACTGCATAGTTAAATCATTAGCATTAGGTATAAAATAGGTAGATACACGTACAGTGTACACACCACACATTAAGTCAATGATTTGATAATGATAATGTTCTATTGTAACGGCCTCCATAGCCCAGTTGGTAGTGACCCTGCCTACGAAGCTGGAGGTCCCGGGTTCGAATCCTGGTAAGGGCATTTATTTGTGTGCTAATCTCAAATATTTGTTCCTGAGTGATGGATGTTTTCTATGTATATAAGTATGTATTTATCTATCTAAGTATGTATATCGTCGCCTAGCACCCATAGTACAAGCTTTGCTTAGTTTGGGGTTAGGTTGATTTGAGTAAGATTGTCCCCAAAAAAAAATATTTATTGTTATTGTTATGTATTTGCATTTATCTACAAGTACACCGTGTTTGGATTAATTAGTAGGTATAAAGTAGGTGTAGGTAGTACTGGAGCCCTTGGGGTCTAAATTTAATTTATAAAAAATCCTTTCCAATTACCTTCGATGTAAGTTGTAGGGTCCATTTGGGAGATCATAAGAACACAATCCTAGCCCACCAACCTATACAACTATACGGGGTGCGACTTAAATATGTCTTAGTATGGAGAGGTCTGAAACTAAGATATAGATAAATTGGTTCTAAGTTAGCAAAATGTAGATTAGAAAGACGAAACTAACATACAGATAGGCAGACCCACTTGGAAACCCGATCTTGGAGCTCGACAGGAAAACCTATCTGGTAGGAGCTCCGCGATCGGTATTTGTCTTTAACATATAAACTAGTATTTAAAACATTCATCTGGCGCCTGTTACTAGTTATATCGTGAGTACTGTGGCGTGACGTGATGTCGGCGGAGGTCAAGCGAACACTTCATTGTCTTAGACCTAAATAAATATTCTGGCTGGACAAGTGGACACGAACATTTCACGCTATTAATCTAATGTACAGTCACCTGTAATAGTATTGACGAAGGCGCCAAAAGTATGTGACACGCTCTTATGGCCCTACAAATAAGTCTCAGCAGGTGACTGTACCAATTACTTGATGCATATTCATCACAATTATTTATTAGCCACTAGTAGTACTAGAAATTAAAGGTTGTTTATACGGGGGTGGCTGGTGAAGTATTATAGGCCGGAGGTAGAACAATGTACTAATCCTAAACAAGGCGGAAGCGTAGGTACTATGCGGTGCTGCTACTAATTACATTCCCAGTCTAATCAGTTTATGCATCAAGGTAGGTACCGATACTAAAGTACCCACATACCCGTAGTTGATGTCATACAACTCCGTGTACTAGTTTTTAGTTGGCTAATTTCACAAAGGATGGGATCTAGTAAGTATGGAGTAAGTACTTATAGTCAAGTCAAGCTGTAATATTTTTATTAGCGTTTTTCGCCTCCGACCTTAATCTCTTTAGCAAAAGCATCATTGGGATTACTACTGATTAATGGAATGAATGAATTAAATGAAAATGATAAATACTGCAGCCTAAAAGAGCATATAGTTTATTCGAAGAAATTTAATTTTGATGCGCATTACATTCTTATATGTACTCCCAGCATTCAATCAAATTTAATCAGAGATATTTAGTATAAATACTTAAACATCAATTAATTGATATTTCGATCTGATGCGTCACTTCCTTGGTGTTTTAAATATTGTGATATTCCCGGCGCCGTTTGCTTATTGCTTGGTGATTAATGAGATTATAAGTACCTACATAAAATTGTTGCAGCTACGTGTGTTATAACAAGTAGGTACACAGTGACCTGTAATACGAGAAAAAAATTTAAACGTAGATTCTACTCCTCAAACTAAACAACGTTTGTTCAGCAACTTTAAAAAAAACTTACGGTTAGATTTTTAGTACATTTTAAAGTTTACCTGAACACGCAATGTATTGCTAAATGGATTATGTTATGTCTGTAGGGTGACAAGACTGACAAGCAATGTCCATTAGACGGATTTTAACGGACATTGAAAATAATATTTAGTTTGTATGAAAAATAGACAATCTTAAGACTACTTACTTTTTTTTAAATCGTTGAACAATAGTTTTACCCGCTTATTCATAAACGTGCTTCAAACCTCACTTAGTTAAAATAGCGTTTTGTCTGTTTCCAACAAACACAACTGTCAAAGTGACGGATAAGGACAAATGATGATTTAGTTAAATGAGGTTTGAAATACGTTTATGAATAAGCGGGTTATTGATTAAGGAGTACAATCTACGTTTTAATTTTTTGCTCGTATTACAGGCCACAACCTGTATTCCCGTTTCCGGATCATATCATAAAAAAAGTTGAATGCCATTTGTGAAAAATTGATTTTTATACAAGGCTTTATTATAATATTAGATCTCCCCACCACTAAAAGTGGGTCAAAATTAAGTTACAAGATTTGATGAACAGGACAAATTAAATAAAAGCATAGATATAAAAAAAGTTAAAAATATGTTATTCACATATTTATGACTATATTTGGATAGGGAACGTGCGTAAACTGTCGAGGGCAGCCCAGGACTACCCTGTTTGTTGGCGCAAAGTGCTAATTACACATTCAAATTGCGACATTAGTCCACTGGATGCCAGGGTCTACAAAGAGAGTCAATGTTTGAGGCAGCGCTGTCCCTAATGGCGTAGAGTAGTTTCAGTTTTTTATTTGGGCCACAAGGTGGCAGACCCTCCTACGCACAAGGTCCCTATAGTCGAGAAGCTAGCCCCGGAAAATGAGACACACAGACACACTAACGAGAGTAACGAAACCTCTCTAGTTAGTTTGCGGTGCTATTCTCACGTTCAGTTCATTGTTGAAAACCTCAAAGACCCAAAAGCTTTTTTTTATCCGTACATAAATCAGTTTTGTAGGACGGGGAGCCAGCTTACCCTGGTTACGTATAGGAATAGTTACAGATCTAGAGGAGAAAATATAGAAGGTTACAGACGAGTTTAAAATCAACAGTCAGTTCAGTATACAAGCTGAGCAAGGCAAGCTGCAAATGCCCGCATGGACTCGCTTATTGATGGCGACGCACATCACATTGACGTTGTTAATCTATCTTCACAACTGACGCTACACTTTCCCCCACTAAATGGGACTATTTATTTTCGGAGAAAGCTTTAATGCTTGCCTGATGCATTAAATGTATACATTACAGCACGATATGCGAGAACATGGCACGTTGTGTAACTTTAATCAACGCGATTACATTCAAGCCCACAAAGGCACAAACTAATTTGAGCTGGCTTTGAGCCTGGATCTTTATTACTATCGGTTCGGTGATGGTGAAGCGGAACTAGCACTTTAGTAAAAGTAGGTAGTTGTTATTGCGGCTTCGCTTAGAGTGCAATTATAGCGAGCTGTCAGAAATGTGATTTATAGTTAGTATTTAGATTTAGAACCCAATCAGTCTCACTGTCAATTATCGAGTTAACAAACCTTACAAAACGCACTGCTATTGAATGTATTGTGCTGATGTTGTTGCTGAGTCCAAATGGCTAAAAGGGAACCCTAAACGTTTCACCACGTCCGTCTGACTGTCACCGTTTTAGCTTAGTAGCTGTTAGTACCTAATGTTGACATTGGAATGGGTTACACACACATATATACCTAAATACAATCACTTCCCAAACACTCGTACCAGATACAGGCAAATTTTGTTTTTTTAAATCAAAATATCAATTTCCCTATAGGCGTAGATGGTAATAAAAACATACTGATACAATCTTCACCGAATATATAGCTTGTCAATTCCGGTTATATTCACAAAACCTACCTATGGTTTCGACCGCAAAAATTCACTAGTATAACTTGACCTCCATATTCATATCAATCCCGTTTCTTTCGTTGTCTTTCTTACGCTGGTCTACTGTTAACGAAGCGCTCGGTCGGTCCTATGAGAATAGCAATTTCTTTAGAAAAATCGTTTCTCATTGTACGCAATTTATTCAGCCGCTTTTTTGCGTGCTGATGGCGATGCTCGACATTACGAGTAAATGTATGGGTTCACATTTTATATGTTTTATTATTAGTTATTTTCATCATTGGCATATATTAGCCTAAAATACAAATAATAAAAAGTATTCGCTTGATGTACGTATTTGGTCTACTGTAGAGTGTATCGCATTATATCTACTTACTTCGTCTGTATCTACTTCTTCTGAGCTTTGTTGTGATAGACGTTACGTAAGACGTTACAGTTATAGGCCGGCTTTCCTTCCTGGTTATGGCGATATGATAACAAAAACTTAATGCTAAGGGCCGATGTGCCCGATCGACCGCCGATTGGCTAGATTGCCAACGTTCCACTTTCGTTGTTTAGGTACCTATATTTAATGTTTCTTTTTTCGTCTTTATAATCTATATTTTACTTTTTAGAACAGAATTATCTAACTATCTCTTATAGTTTCGATTGGAACCCTGCATACCAGGGCATTTTTCTTTCACACCCTGTACAAGTGAATATGATTCGGCGCCTTAATGGGCTAGAACCTTTTAGACTTGACATCCGACGGTAATATTAATTTGATAGACCCCTGGGGACCCGTACTACATAATATGTGTAGACATATCGGCCAATATCAAAGCCAAGTACAGTTAGTAACAGGGGGTCTCGAAGGTCCAGTTGTTTTACAACTTTTTAGATAGGTACTCTAGGTTTTGGTAGGTACCCAGAGAACTGACTAGTTCGGATCTATCTAAGAATATTTATACGATTACTAAGCGTCGGTAATCTCGTGGCATTTTAATTTTTGGTAAATGTAATACTAGAGTTATCAATCAACGAAGAAATTTAAATGGAAATTATTAATTAAGCTCAATCATGTTTATTTATATTTTATATATAGGTACCTACTATCTACTATCCCTTAATGAAGATCCTTCAATAGAAAACTGAATCGCCTACCTCCTTTTAATATAATTCTATAATTGTAATTGTATTTTATAATTGTAACTTAAACTTTAAAACTAGTGTCTATGCCAATTCATGGGATTAGGTTGTCAAGCGGACCCCAAGCCGGGATAAACGCTAGGAAGAAGAAGAAGTATTTTATAATTGTACTCGTAGCTATAGGCATTTAGTTCTTGACATGATTTTCATAAATTAGATTGATATTAAGTTTTCCTTTAAGTACCATACTTCACATAACCGCAGTAAATAAGTCATTATGAGAATTAATTTATAAGATTATAAATATTACTTAGGTACATGCCTACTGAACAATATCATACTTATATATTTAAAAAAACGGTACAATAAAACCTTTCGCCGAATATAGGTACGTAACCACGGATAACCACCATATCAAGTGGGTCGTCACATATTTATAAAGCTGTTGATAATGATCAGAGTATTACGTTTGTTGTCGTAAACTCTCACTCGGTTATCTGCGGGACCAGCCAGGCCAGATCTATCTGTATGGCTACGAGTACGTGCTCCGATTGCACATCAAGATAGCAGAGTTGCACGCAGATGCGACGATACGGCCTCTGACTCTGACCAAAGCTTTAAAACATTAATAACATGCACACACATTTAGAAAGATGATATAAAATAATGCATATATTATGCAAGCAGTCGGCATATTAAGAAGTCTTTAAAAACATATTAGGCTTTTCATATAATTCATATTTTATTAAAGTATGGTACCATTTATTACGTTTTTATGTAGGTAAGTACGAATGGTTTGCAAAATATGAGAGGCGTTGTTCCGTTTCGCGGAACAGAGATATGTACTTAGTAGTGAGTATGTACTGAGAACACCACACAGCAGCTCCTTTCAATAAGCACCTATTTGGACACACGTGTTCTTTCCATTGTTCGTTTTGCTTCGAGTCGCAGGGACTGACGCGACAGCCGTAGGTATTTAACCACAACTTACAAAGTAGGTACTGGGTCGATGTAATTATTGGGAGGGACAAATAGGTTAAATATTTATTTATGCCTCTCGTTGTTTTGTACCTACTTAATAGTACTAACTAACATAGTTTTTAATGCACATAAATTTAAGTCTACTAACAATTCTATGGGTTTTGTAGTCCGAAATAGACAGTTTTTTTTAAATAATTTTTTTATTAATTTAATTTAATTTTTTGGATTCTATAATTAAAATTAAATTAACTTACCTACCTACGCTTCGCTTATTATTATTATTAATCATTTAGGAAGCGTTTAGGTAACTACTGTTGTTCTCATAGTGTTTTAGGTATAGGTATATATCAATCGTACTTATTAGTTAATTAAGATAATTTATTGGTGTGGAATAGATTTCCCTTACTTAATATCATTACATATTATTTTCTAATCACACACGCTGTAGATAGATTTATAGATACTAATCCATGATACTTGTTGTGTCTGTCCAAGCTCTCTCCTATAGGTTGCTGGCCATGGTTGACTGATGGTGACGTATGTTTCAGATGGCGCTGGTGGAGGAAGCAGGCGCGGGCGCGGCCTCCGACGACCCGGAGGCGCTGCTCAACGAGTGGCTTGGCGAGCTCACCGTCCTCACTGCGGTAAGGTCCTCCTCCTAGTCCTCCTCTTACTTACCGTGAGACCAATCTATAAGATCTAGAGTCCCGAAAAGCCGTAAAATGTGTCACAATAACGAGAAAAACTCATCCCCTCTCATAAGTTTACTATTGTATCCTTATATGTAACATCCAGGGTGACGGAGTACCTATAACTATTAGACTAGAACTACGAAAAACAAGCGAATTGCAACCGACATATTTTTTTGTATATATATAGTTTATTTTGTACACTACATTGTAAAAAAACATACAATAGATTAACAGTAAACAATAAACTTAAGTATAAATAAAAACTAATCTTAAATAAATATACTATACTAAAATTAACCAGTCCCCCCGCGGCATGGTGCCGTAGATGCTGGCAGCATTCCCTCTCTGTATGGCAATGCCAATACGTTGAGCCAGGAAGCTGCCAGCTCTACGCGGTCACCGGTGGAATCCACTAACCTCTTTGAAATCTCTTTGAAAAGAACATGGGCATTAGGACCCCACCCCACGGGCCGAGGGTCTCGACGCCAAATGGAAAGTTGTATTCGACGCCGAGGCGCCCGTACTTAGATTTTTTCTGTTTCTCAGCCGCTTCTGCAGCCGCGCCGGCTCTGGTGGAAGCTCCATGGAGATGGGAGGGGGCTAGTGTGTCTACACATATATATTAAATAATAAATTCATACATACTAAATGATCACTAGGACATGAACATGACAATAATGTGCATTAACAACAATTTTTCGTATACTAAATGATATACTTAGGGCACTATAAAGTACAATTTTTAATTTGCTTAAGTAATTGGACATCATTTTACATGCATTTGCAAACAAACGTTGTATGCCAGAATTTAAACATTAAATTCCTTCACTCAATTAAAAATTCCACTTTAGTAAATTGAGTTTCACATTCGATGTTAATGATTTAACAACACCTGGTCAGAGCAGCGAATCGACATAACGAGATACACAAAAAAATTAAAAAATAAATGAAGATCTGCGTGGTTGCACACGTGTGGAGCACGGGCAGCCGGCGCGGGCGCGGCAGGTGCGCGACCGTCTGCGCCCGCGTCATGATTTTGCTCGTGCTCGAAACCTTTTAAATTATTATCTTCAAATCCCGGGCAGCTAGATGTTCCGCCTGATCGATGCACCTTTTCTGTAGCCTCTTAAACGTCAACGATTATAATTTAACCACGGTACAATGTTATTAATTTGGCCATTGAATTTCAATTAGGTAGCTGTAAGTCCTTTAAATTATTATCCTATATTTTCAGATGCATTTTCGGGCTCAAGTTGCTCCTAAAGTTTAAACACTTTAAATCCTAAAAAACTTAAGTACTTACATACCGTTACTACTTTGAAAAAATCTCGTATATCATACTTCGATCTCTAAGTTGAAACGCGGTAACTCTACATATATGCAGCGCATACATAAATAGTTACCACATTTATCTTTTGAGTGACAGAACAAGATACAATTTTTTTTCAAAGTAGTGACGATTTGTAGGTATGTCAACCCTACCAATTTTGCCATCGCACCCAATCCCTCCCTGCATAGGACTATGGGATAAAGTGGAATTTACTATTTTGCCTATATCGTTCAATTTATGTTTTCCTTTTGTCCTCTTCCGTTGTACGATGCACATACCTTCTTAATCTACATATTCAATAAGGTAAGTTCGCCTAATAAGGACCAGGTTTTTGTAAATCTTTATAAATCTGATTTAAGAAGTATTTTAACTTAAAAAACATTCGAAATGTACAAATTGCCTATATTAGAAGTGTACAAACATTAAGTAAAAATCACGAATCTGAAGTAAATTAATGACAAACACTGTTTTAAAAAAACTTGTAAATGGACCTTATTAGGAATGGGTGTTCTCAATAAGGGTCATTCCTGTTCCGTAGATAATTCCGAAACTACATAATTTTTTTTTTTATTTAATTAATTTTTTTTGTTAATTGTAACAATTGTTTTTGTCATTCCCGATGGATTAATCTAAAAATTCACATGAATTGTACTGTTGGTCCTTAAAAAGTCTACAGAAACTTAAACGCAGAATAATTGACTTGATTTATGTATTTTAATAAAACACAGTTTTGTATTGTATTTATATTTACTAAGTGAAACTATTTTAAGCATAAAACAACATAATTATGAACATTTTCAGTCATTAGCCCTTGGTCCTTATTAAGTCTTTAAACATGATATTAAAAAGGCCTGGTCCTTATTTGGCGACATGGAGGTGGTCCTTGTTAGGCACTTCGCCATCCCGGAGCAAACCAATCTAATTTGACAAAAAAAATAGTTCTTTCAATAACCTTATCTTCACAATCCACGCCTAAATGTTACTTTTTCCTTTTCATGTGTTAAGTTCTTGCGAAAACGAATCAGAACCCCTTGAATGAATCGAATAACACCAACAAATTATACAAAACGACCTACGCGTCGTGACGTGAACTAAATCGACAGGCATACTGACAGAATGGCGGCGTAAAACCCAAGTAATGCCAATGCACTTCAATAATTGGTTAATGAGGAGCATCGGCGCGAGACTTGATTTCAATTTAGTATCAGGAGCGGGATATTTGAAATGGTGGCTCTTATTAGGAACCGGTCCTTGTGACTAAAGGCATACCTAACTAACAGAATTGATGTACATGGAGGCGTAATTGTCTATTAAAATATGGATTTTTATTGATACTTTTCATTCAGTAATAAAGATCAGGAAACAAGAAAAAAAATAAACCTATATAAAAATAAAACCTAAGTATGATGATCAAATACTTAAAGAAACATAAAATAACAACACCCTGATCGTAAAATAAGAACACTCTAATCATGTACATGACCCCAGATGACCTGGGTAGAAAATGGAAAAGATATTTGATAAATGTAAAATAATTATATTAATAAATCGGAAATAGCAGGTGTGGGAAAAGTTGCCAAATAAATTGGAACCTAAAAACAACAACAATAAAATTCACAATGGACATAGGGAGTTATGATCTTATCGTTTAAGTAGAAAAATATTGCCGTAAAATTAAATTTGATTTATTTCTTGGGAATATGAAAGTCATTTGATTTAGGACTTTAGTCTAGTGATATAAGACATAAAATAGACTGGAGGACAAAACACTAGGACCTTTTTTGAGTTGAACAAATTGAAGGTCAGCTTGTCGGCAAGGAGTCGCAAGTGAAGACAGCGACACTGATCAGCGACCAATTACGTGTCGTTTTAGCAGACAGTGTCGTTGCCGACCGGAGACAAAGAGCCGACAAATTGTGTCTGCAAAAGCAGGGTATAAATAGAGGTACACGGTTCGCGCGCGATATTCGAGTTTTAGTGCGCGAACGAGCAGGAGACTGGTTTAAAGGATCGTTATTATTGGTATGTGTGAGTGATAAAATCAGTGTCGCGAAACGTGAAATTAGTGTTTGATAAATTTAACTTATACTTAATTCAGTGTTAAGTCTAGATTTTGCGGACCGAAGTGTTTTTACGTTATTTTGCGAACCCTAGACCTAAAAGTAAAGGTCTCCAAGGAATCTCGTTTGCCGGTTTCTTACCTCGCGTTGCGTTGCCGCCTCTGCTCCCGTCGCGCTGGCATCTCGTTTGCCCGGATTTTACCTCGCGTTGCGCTGTCGCCTCTGCGCCCGTCGCGCTGGCATCTCGTTTGCCTGGATTTTACCTCGCGTTGCGCTGTCGTCTCTGCGCCCGTCGCGCTGGCATCTCGTTTGCCTGGATTGTACCTTGCGTTGCGCTGCCGACTGCGTCGTCATGACGTTTCGGTTGTGTTTTAGTGAAAATGAGTGCTAAAAGTGAATAGATAATTAGTGTACTAGTGGTGTGAGCGATCTGTGTTTATTATAGTGTTCGTATTGGCGCGTTAAGTGATATAATTTAGAAGCAGTGTACCGTGAAGTGGTTGTATTGCCAAAGTGTTAAAATCTCGTACTTTAGCAAGAGAATAATTAGTGTACTAGTAGTGTGAGTGATCTGTGTTTTTTATTGTGTTCGTAATTACGCGAAAAGTGATGTAATTTAGAAGCAGTTTTCGTGAAGTGTCTGTAATAAGTGATAGAAATTATGTTCATTGGCCAGTGAAATTAAGTGCGTGCAAAGGAGACTCCGTTCGACTGTACCACGCCTGATCGCGTTGACCTGAGGAGATAACGCTTTGTGTTGTCCTGTTTAGTTCTGGGTGAGTTCGTTCCATATCTTAGTTTTATATTAGGCGGAATAAGTAGGAAACCGTGTTAGGGACCTTTTTACCATTTGGTTAATTAATCCATTATGTTTGACATGTAAAAATGCTTTGCGAATTAATTGCTGAACGAATGTTTAAGTTTTAAGGTTGGATTCTTATGAAAATGCCTTGCGATATATTTAATGAATAAATGTTTAAGCTCTAAGTTGAGTTTCATTTAATATTACAGCAGACTCTAAGCAAAGGACCCCTTGAGCCTTTCATGTTATGAAAGCACATTTCTCTTAGACTTCGATTACATTAGCTGGGTATAACTTGAGTTTTGACATTTTAAAAGTAGTGAAGTTATCTGATATTTTGTTAAAATTAGTAATCTATTTCTGAGTGTTCTAGAGTATTTGAAGGTAAAATTTTAAGGTTTCAATGGTTACTAAGGTAATTGTCTAACTCTGAAATTCGAATCTTTCTGAAATAATAGATTGATTTGGGTCAGTGGCAAGCAGAGCAGCCCATTGAATAATTTCGGAGTTACACAAATATTTTAACTAGGACAGTGGACTGCATAAAAGCGTGTGGTCTACGGACAGCATTGTACTACTTTTCGTTTCTACTCATTTGAAAACTCAGAACTAGTAGCTTCAGGTTACAGACTATGGGATATAATGAAGGGTTTACGGTATTAGGATCGCTCATAAATGAGATTAAGAAGGATGACGATGAATATTTGGTGGATTTTTTCATCACAAAGTCTCCTAGGGTTTTCTAATCCATTGCTAGAGTCATTCGCAGAGTATTGCACTCTTTAGGGTTAGGGAGGTAGGATAGGAAGGTCTGCCGATATGAAGGGCAGATATTTAAGGCTCCTTGATTCCCCATCGGGCAGGAATGCAGTACCGTAGCGTGATAATCACGCTTAGCGTAGCCTATGGACGATACTAGAAGTAAAATTAATAAAAGTAGGTATTAAGTGGACTTACTCCAGGAAGTTTGCTGCATTCCTGTTATCCTAAGGACTAACAGGCCGTAGGGGATCTTTACCAAAAAAAATATTTTATTTTTAATAAAATTATATTGCTGGGCAATATAATTTTACCCTTTAAATTTTCGCTCCAAGGGACTTGGTTCCTATGTATATTCATCCTATGACTTACTAACCATGCGTTATCGTTACATATTAAGAGTTGAAATTTATTTAGATTAGAGGATTCTTGGGGTTGGGTAGCTATTTCCTCGGAATCCGAAGAATATAACTGATTTCACGTTAAAAGAAAATGGGTTACTACGACACAACATAGGGTTTCCTTTCCCTAAGACGATCACACGTTTGGCCACTTCGTTAGCGTTTCATTTGTTTATGTTAAATGTAGATTGATTAATTTAAAGTTGGTTAAACACAGTTAGTAGGTATTATAAGGGGTATTGAAGGGGGGAGGGTACATTTTGGTGCCTAAGACCAAAGGATTAGCAGGGTAGTTATATTTAAGAAGCCTTTATGGCATTTTGTTGCTGTGAAAAGAGAAACGTGAATCAGTTGTTTTTTTTTTGGATTTCGAGGTTATAGTAATCTACTTAACAGGTTGCCTGATCGTCATTCGTTCGAAATAACAGTTACGTATTTACTTTAGACAATAAGGCATAACTATTCGTAATACCATAAATTTTGTTTCATATGTATATTCCGAAAGCGTTCGTTGTAACGAAAACAAAATATAGGCCGGTTATACATATATAACAGATGTTAAGTCCATCAAGACTTACCTAATGATAGATTTTTCCATCAATAACTTGATTTGATTTCACGCAGGCGTATTCTTCCATGTTATAAGAAAAAACCACTAGTCACTTGTTTGCACATTTTGAGGTTATCACTCTAAACTGTTGTCTTAGTAGGGCTTTATTATTCACAAACTTTGGTTTATCACAACAATTTGGGGCTGAGGCACTTTTATTTATGGATAGATACTCATTTATCGCATTTTTAATATCAATATTGGTTAAATAAAGCACAAAACGCCGGGAGACTGTTTGTTTGTAAACAAAATAAGACGACACTAGAGTTGTACTCGTGAACGCCGTTGTCAACATTTCAATTCATCGCGCCACTAAAGAAATATATCAGAAGATTACTTCGATAATTTGTCTGCGTCGTACTCTTTCGGGCATGTGAGAATAATAGTTTGATATGTTTTCTGAGGTCTACGAGAATAATAAGAGTAGGGGCGAAGCGAATGTCTTAGGAGGGTTTTCTTTAATATGAATTAATTAGTTTGAGTAAGGAGAGGTCGCCGGTTCTTAGTTCGAGGCGGATTACTAGTACTTTATAGAACTATCTTTCGGCATGCGACTCATTTTACCAACTTCATATGATTCAAATCGCAGGGATCCGCGTTTGTTTACTTTGTGATTTAGATACACGAATACGTGTGGGATAAAATAAGTGAATATACGTGGGAAAACCTTAATTATTTCTCTATGAAGTTAAATGTGCTAGTGAATATTCATGAGTTTTCAATGAAAAAGGGGTGTGTGATAGAATTTCACAATGTTATGGTATCACGCCGAACGCCGATTAGTGGATTGTGTCCCAACTCTAGTAATAATGCAAATTTAGTGTAGCAGCTCAAAAATACTTATAATTTTATCACGGAAGGTTTTCAATAATCTTATTTGGTTCTTTTATCCGTAATTTTATTTTTATGAACACGTGAAATAAAATTTAAATTATTGATATGCTGGGTGTGATTTTAACTCGGAAAACCTTAGAGTATTAAGACCGTGCGGAGCGGCCATTGATGGACGTTCTCTGCCGGGAATGTATGGCCGGTGGTCGTGCTCGTTGTGTGGGCTGGTGTTTGTTTGACGTGGCTGGTTTTGGCCTTTTTGCATGCGTTGGGCGTTTCCCGTCGTCGCAGGAGAGCGGATTATTCCGATGGATGTGGATCAAAGTGGTAAACGTTCAATTGTTTATCTACTAGCACTGAACGTGGTTCATAGGGTAGCCGCTAGATGCCATAAAAATGAAATATTCCAAGGGGGTTATATTTACTTACTAATTATGGGTCTCCTTGGTATTTAGGCATATTAGGGGGACATGAATCATCTAAACCTTGTGATATTAATGGTTGGAAGGGAGTAAAACACAGAATGATTTTATTTTTCTAATAATAATGAGTCAATAATACATATTTTCAATCTAAACATCTTATTGTAAGTAGGTCGTCTTAGTGCCACTTCACACTTCTAGAGTATCCTTTCCTTCTTTCATGCAGGTAGAGGTAGCCTTGATAGGTAGATAGTCAGGATTGTTCACTGGAACCAAGAAATAAATAGTTACAAATAGATGTATGACAGATTAGGATTATATAATATATTTCATACTAGTTTTTGCTCACAAGATTGCCTGCATACTAAAAGCAATGAGCCAATGAGAGAGGGAAGCTCTCATTTTGATTCATAAATTTATTATACATATGTAGGTAATGTAAGCATGTGTGTTAGTCTGAGATTATTTCTCGTTTCCTAGATAAGATATAATAGGATAAGATATAGCTTAATTTTAGAGAAAGCTAGACTTGGTTGGAGATAGTTTAGTCACGATGATTTTCCATGATCGAGTGCAATTTGTTGGAGATAAACGAAATCAATTCAACAATCATTCATACAAATGGAGTAGAGAGAAGTCATATAGGGTTTACTTATATTTTAAGAAATAAAGGGAACCTGGCGGACCAAACCAGCATAAGAGATATTTAATAGAAAGCAGATATTTACAAGGGCCGCCCTGAGTTGCGGTGGTAATTAGGGAAAGTAGGTTTTAGGTAGTTGACTAGGTAAGCTAAGAAATAGGTGATAGATAAAGGTTACAATACAAGGAATGTGAATTTTAACATATTTATTTGCATTAGTCGCTAGGCTATCTTGTGAAAACGGAAACCTCTACATAAATCATTTATAGTTTGACCGGGGGTCTGTTTTGCTTTAGGCATGGACCTAGACTAGACAATCATGCTATCTTTTTCATGCACTGGTATCTTCATCGCTGAGGGGGAATGAGTGTGGCTTATTGCTTCTACTGGTGCTGCACATCTTGGTTGGCCAGACTATATAGCTTATTTTATCATAGTACAAGAGTAAATATACCTAGAATAAGCAAAGATTTGGTCTGCAGTGACTGAGTGGTCTGATTTGGTATTTTAGATTAGGTTTCTATTTCATAGAATAAATATGTGTAGATATGTTGACCCGGAGGTTGATGATGCCGTAGACAGTCTAGCAGGTCTGAAAATGAAAAAAATAGGATCAGTTTTATTTTAGATTAAATGTAGGAGTGTTATCATTGAAATGAAATGAAATGAATGAAATAGCCTTTATTTCAGACAAGAGTTTTGTAAGTACAGTTATCATTAGGTTTATAATATTTGAAACATGGATTTTGATACCATAATTAAGAGACAAAATAGGGAGTAGTGTTTCCATGACTAGTTCTCAAGAGTTAGCAAAAATTATGTTTGTTTTCAGAAGGGTTTTCAAATTATGGGGGCGTACTTGGATAACCTAGTTCTATAGGTATCCATGGGACATCAGTCACTTAGTAAATATTTCTAGGTATACCAGAGTAGGTTAAATGAAGTCTATTTATTTCATAGGAATAGGCCTCTATGATCAAAGACATTAGCCTAACGGCATATCTGAACGCTAATTATTGATAAATAAATAAATTACCTTTTATTTTTGGTCAAGAGCAGTGGCGTGGAGGTCATTTCGTTTCTTAGATACGGCAGTTTTGACATGATGACATAATGTTGAGTAAACTGAAACTGAAAAATCAAAAGGTTATAAAAAGTGGCTTTATATGCACTGAATTTTACAATAATGTTTTTTGAAATGTCTTTTGAAATAATAGATATTGTTTTTAGAACAAATTAATCAAAATTGAAGATTTTTATTTTTTGACTGAGGCAGATAGTCATTTTAAATTTTTGATAGTATTGAGCAGTCAGGTCACCTATACATTAAAATAAATGGTATCTTTAAACTTACTTGTTAAATGTAGACTTGGCTCTAAGCATGGACTGTCAAATCCATAGTTTTAGGCATTGGGTTTTGTCTTCCGGAGGCTTGAGGCATATTTTTATATGCAGTTTTGTCCAGAGCAGGCTGGCAACGGCAATTAGGCAGCACCTGGTTTGCTGGAAAATAAAATTTTAATTAAAGCTTTGTTGTACCAAGAAGAGTAATTAACATAAAAAAAAAAAATAAGAATAAATTTTTTTTTGTTGTGATATGATCTTGGAACAGCTACAGTCTGGGACGGAATTTAAGAAAACAAATTTGTTATAAAAAAGAATATGGCTCATGCATGATACGGAAAAAAATAATAATAATAATAATAATTAGGATAAATGTCTATTATAATTAGGACAGATGTTGTTTGAGTGGGTTTTACACTGTAGAAGATGATGACACGAGTTTTACCAGATAGGGTGTTTATTCTGAATGTTTGAGATTATTGTAGTGTACGGATATATCGACGTAGCTGATAAAAAAAAGAAGATCAACTTAATAGTACCAAAACATTGTTGTCCGGTATTTGACCAGGCTGCGAGACTGAAGATGTCACCACAATCACGAGTAAAGAACGCTCAGAGACCTAGCTTAGGAATAGGGGCGGAATCCAGCCGTATGCAAGACATTAAAGAACAAGAATTAGACCCGGGGCAAGAAACCAAACCTCAACAAACAAATTCATGGAGATTGATCAAGTTATATTCCCCGCCGCCACTTGTTCGTCCACGCGGGCCTCATAGGATCGGAAAAAAACCTTCTAAAAGATCCACGAATTATAATAACATCATGGAAAATGATCAAGATAGACTCCCTGCCGCCGCTTGTTCGTCCACACAAGCCACAGAAGAGCAAAGAAAATCTTCCAAAAGATCCGCGGATCATTTATATACCAATATTAACCAGTTTGAAATGAGTAGGATTAAGTAATTATCTGTTTTAAAAAAAAATGTTATACTTGTTTAGTTTTAAGAACTAATAACTTTGTTTACATAAATAAACATAATAGAAAAGATACTTACATTATTTGATGTGAAGTGCTGATGTAGAGCGAGCATTGGGAAATGACAGTCAGGCACCTTGGTTGCTGAAAATAACACGTTCATTAGAAATGTCTTGTCTTGAGAGGACTAAGACGGGCATTCAACAGATTTTTGGAAGAAAATTTTGTGTTCTATTGAAATCAAACATTTATGGACTTTGATTTCATTGCTGTTTACAATATTGAACATAGAGGTTTATAGAAGATAGTATTTTATACTCAAAGAAAAATTTCGTGGGATATTTTAAGGGAATAAAAAGAGGTTATGTCATGTTATTAACTTTAAATTACAATGAAATATAGCAAATCGTGCTGTAAACTTACCATGTTAGAGTCGAGAGTTCAATTTATCTTGATAACTTCGTGTCCTTGTTTTGAAGAGACATGATTCTTGAGTTATGAAATGTCTGTACTTTTGAGGGGTGTAGCAGCATATCCAAGAGGTGAAGCCGATGAGAGATTCTGGATTTCAACTTGACAATTTTCTGTTCACTGTAGACTAGCATCACAGTGGTGTTTTTGCAAAAACAAACAAGCCTGTTGTACTGTCGCCATTATGAGCTTTATGACATAGTTTGTCGTCACACAAAACGGAAGTCGGGTTCATGTTGTTCATGTATGACCTTAGAAACGCGTGGACACCCTTTTTAATATATTTTGAGAACTAAATCACTTTAAAAGGCTCGAGATTAGAATAATAACCAACAGCGACACCGGCGTCCGGTAACGTTTAGTTTTGACCATTTGACAAGTGGAGCAGAGTGGCCAACGTTCAAGACCAAATTTCACTTAAGCGGTTTACACATGTTGCGATGTTGCATCAGCGTGACTCGGAATCGCGATGAAATTTAGTTTCACAAATAATGAGACAAATGATAAATTTTGCAATAATTTTACGAGCATGACGACAAAATTTGTTCGTTTATTTATAAAAGCAAACGGTTCGACTGCTGTGATCTGTGATGGTTGTTACGCAAACATTTATCTAATATTGTCTTTGCGTTTTATTACTTTTATTATTTTAGCATCGCTTCTTTGCACATGGTAAATGCACCAAATATATACAAACAGGATAAACCGGCTTAGGAGAAAGTAATTAAATTGGAGTCAAGCTTAATAATAGCATGTGCAGACAAACGTAGTTATTTGTTTATACGTTGATAGCAAAATAAATTATGCTAGACAGAATTAAGACAAGTTTGAACAATATGACGTGCAATTTCACAATTTTGTCTCGTTCTGACTATAGTCCTGTCGGATATCTGGGCGTTTGCGTGAGTAGAGCCTTTTTACACCGTCTGTCAAGTTTTGTTTCATTCTAACTATCGCCACCTCTCGTTCTTGTGGGTATGGACCATTACAAATCTGGTTTGACAATTCACAGAACTTAAATTTAATTTAATATTTTTCACGTAAAATAAATTACGGTCATAAAATCATTGAACTGAAAATAAATAAAAGGAAAATAATATTTCTTAGACTCTCTACGAACGTAGGCGGCTGGTCGTCTGCGAGGTTTGGAGTATTGCGGGTTTTGATTCATCGATTCGACGGCAGCGTCTCGGGATCGCGCGCGATTATTGTGCCGGGATTGCGCTGATCGTAGAGCCCATTAAGGTTTAGCATAAGTCATAGGTCTGGCAACACTTATCGTGACATTTGTGATCGTTCAGAAATGGAGTGATCTACTCAAACGTTTAAAAACAACAGTGATTTTAAATTTATATTATTGTTTTCATTGTATTTTATTTTTAGTTAATATAATTTACGGGGTTATATGTAAATATATAAAATTGGTAAAGGGAAATATTAAACATAAATATTGATGTACGATTAGGGTTATTGCGTTTGTGAAAGATCCTGTCACTACAGAATGACGTTGACAGAAATGACAGTTGTTCTGTCGGAGAAATGTCAGAAACGCCGGGAATTTTATTTATGAAAGATCATGATTGATTCTTTAAAAACTAACTTTTATATGACTTTAATAAGTTTAAACAGACATTTAATGTCTAAATACACATAAATCGCTACTCATTATGCGTTTGTTGTGGAGTCTGACTGTCTGTGTGTCGTGAGCGACGGCATGCCGCAAGCGCTGATGCCATTGTGTGATTTTTGTTATGGCGAATCGTGTTTTGAAAAGGTAAAGTTTCGGTGGTGAAAATTACCTTTCGTGGCGTAAAAGATTTATCTAAGGAAGAGTGAGTAAAGTGTAAAAGTTATCAGTGATCATAAAGTTTTATCCTAAGTGAAAATGAAACATGCCGGTTTTCAAGTAGAAGTGAAAATATATAAGAGCAGGAAGATGGGTCCACGAAATCTTCAAAATTGGATCATGGAATTCTTGTTTTGCTTCGTTGAGTCATGACGTGTCTGGTGAAATTAGGAAGAGAATAACCATTGGTGAGTACAATTGATTAAATTTGAAACATAAATTTTATATAATATTCTAATAAACTGTAAATATACAGGAATGTGTTAGTAATTTTACACGGTTTTTGTTCATTGAAAAGAGGTATGGGGATAAACTGGGAGCCACACATAGTTTATTATGTTTTTGTTTTGCAAATTTGGTGCACCATGTTTTGGTGATATTGATGGGAAATAGACCAATAGTTTGATGACATGTCAGCGGTACAAGAGTAGGTCCTAAAAAGGTACCATGAACATAAGGTCAATGGAAACCATTCTAGTAACGTTAGTGATGCTTAAGACCAAGTTAAGAGTGTTTGACTGTCACTTAGAATATGACATGATTATTTTTTTGGTTTTCCTACAGAAGTTTTGTTTCCATGTTTTGTTTTGACTAAGGCAAGTGATCAATACAAGTTGGGGGAATCAAGATCAAGGAATTGATGGACGGACGTAAAAATTTAGAGAAACTCCAGTATTCAAATATACAAGAAGTTGATTATTGACTACTATATTCAAAAATAGAAACAGGAAGTTAACTGACAACAGAGAAGTGATATTATTGAGCTGATACATCACTCAACATCAGAGGCAGTGAGTCAATTTTCTTAGGCAAGCCTGGCCTGAATTTGGCTAAAATCTATTCACGAGCTGTGAGAGGCCCGCTGAGGCACCTGAAACTTTGACAAGTCAATGGGAATCGTGTGCTATGTACTCGCCACTACTGTTTGACATAACTATGACAAAACACTTTACACTGATTGTGAGAACCGGATTACTAGAATGTTGACATGCCGTCTGTAACCATCTGTGCAATGATCCACATCCACATCTGCTCCAAGGATATTGGAAGAAGGGCACCTTAATATTAAATCTCTACTTATTCCTGCTTTTACCTATCAAGGAAAGGAAAGACGATGTTGTAAGTTCAAAATTAGACCAATTTTTCTACAAGGATATGCGATGTTCGAGACAAGAGATCTTCCTGAAGGTGAAAGTTACAGATTGCCAGAATGCGGATTTTAACACTTTACAAAAATTCACCTTTTCTAATTGTTCATTTGTTAAAGGATTCTGTACATAACATTCTCAACCATGTATCTAGTTATTTAATAAACTATTAAATACGAGCTTCGTTTTGTATTTACCATACCTATGCTGGTCATTTTTACATAGTTTATTTAATGTGACCTCGTATAATTGTTTATTTTGTAAATGTCAGACACACACTGTGCGGTGTGTGTTGTGTATATGTACTATATGCGTCAGATCTTATCCCAACCACTTCCCTGTGTGTCTGGTTGGTCAGAGTTTTGGAATACTCTCGAGAGGCGACATGACAATGTTGCTAAGTACAGTCGGCAACATGAAGCTGTGTGCAAAAATTTTTTTTTGAGAGTTATTTGTACTTGGACTAACTAACAAGGATTGTTACACTGACACATGGACAGTCGCGTGTCATACGATTGCGAAACATGTATAATGTAATAAAACAAAATTAACCAATAAATAATGAAATGATTAAGTAATATGAGTTGAAACAACATAAGGTCTATAAAATATATAAAAAACATAATAAGAATATATAATTTATAAAAATTTACAAATAAAAAAAAAACTATAGAATCTATAAATGTATACCTATATATCAAAATCTATAATATGCTATACATCTTTAAAAAGTTATATAAATTTGTAAAATCTAAATGATCTCTACAAATTTATAGAAATTTATAAAAATCTATAGGAAAATATATAAAAAAAACTATTCATTAAAATATTTAACTGACTGTAAAGATACAGGGGGCGCGGCTGACAACGTGGGGTTCTGCTGGGTCATAGGGGCGTGTAGTATTTAATATCGAATTTTCAGTCGTATTCAGATCATGATTTTTGGGTTTTAGAAAATATTGAAACAAAAAAAAAAAGAATAAACATATCGGACGAAAGCGGCAAATATTTTTATTTAGTCCAATCTATCTAAATAATAAACAAGTTGCAATTCAATTACGGCAAAAAAAAAAAAAAAACACAATCATAAGTAGTATGAAATTGGGAGTTCTGGTCAAATTGATGATAGGTATTAGAGTTTTGGGCAATCTAAAGCAAGGGTAACAAAAATAGTAGGGTAAAAATATACTCAAATTTAAATACGATGATTAAATGTATATTCCTTGGTTCTTGAGTATATTTTTTTTTTTTTTGAGATTAATGAATAACATGATGATTGTCATAAAAATTGATAATTTTCAAACTAGAGCTTTTGGTTTTTCATTTAAACATTTAAAACAATGTTTACAATATATATGTCTTATCTAAGATCAATTGTTATTGTTTTAAATTGACTACATATCAGAGTGTTGGCTGTCTGTAAGAACCGAAGCAAATGTGTAAATGAGGAGGTATGAATACAATTATGAATAGTAAATTACTTATAGAGTTTATGGTTATGTGAAACAAAGAAAGAGATGAATGTAAGATGATGAAAGGCGGTAAGATGTTACATTACGGGAGAATGGGTTTTTACAGATAGACAAAGACTAGAGTGTAGTCAAACCTAGAGTAATCGGTATTTGCAGGGGAAAAGAGAAGGGGGGCATTGGGACAAGTTGGTTGGCAAATTCTTATTGGATAGGTTACAATCGTTTTCGATACGACCCATGTAAAGGGTAGTTTTTGCTGACTACATACTATACAGGTACAAAATTAATATTAAAGCACACACCTCATCTTGGTTAAGGTATATTCGACAAATGCACATAATGCAATGATGAGTCATAATAAAATATAATAAAATACATGGCTTTTCTATTTTAATGGTTTCTCCTTAAAACCATTGTTTTTTTTTTATGGTACAACAATAAAGGTTGGACCGTGGTCATCAAGCGGTCAGGACACTACATAATGTACCTACTTGCATTTAAGAAATTTCTTAGTCAATATTTATCCATAATTAAATAATTGTGGAAACTTTGAGGTTATTTCGTGTAATAAAGAAAAAAAACACGCACAAAGTAATCTTAAAGGTCTAATTGCCTTATTCCAATATGAGACATGCGCCAAGAAGCATGATTGTGAGTGGTGGAGCTGAGGAAACTGGTTCGGTCCCTGACAATGGATCTTGAACGCCTTGAACTTACAAAAAGAGTATTTTTGTTTTGTGTGGGAAGTTTTTGTGAGTTCACTAGCTGACTAAAAAGAGTCTATCGGTTATAGGGCGAAATAATACCCGACACAATCGAAGTGAAGGCACAAAGGCAGGTCATTAGGATCTACCAGATTCACAACCTGGTATCTCTGGCAAAATGGAGATTCTTGGGGGAAAGGTTTTCAAGTGCTTTTGTCTTGAATCAGAGAGGCGGATTCCAAGGCTGTTCCATTTATTGTCATCTAGTATTGAAGAAACACACCCACATAACACGTTTAAATAAGGGAGGGAAATTATCGATTAATCTAGTTTACATTGAAATTTTTTTTTTCATAAATCACTGTAGATACTAAAGTAATTTAGAAAAGAAAAATTAAAATGAGGGGCGGCTGTGACTAAAGGCATACCTAACTAACAGAATTGATGTACATGGAGGCGTAATTGTCTATTAAAATATGGATTTTTATTGATACTTTTCATTCAGTAATAAAGATCAGGAAACAAGAAAAAAAATAAACCTATATAAAAATAAAACCTAAGTATGATGATCAAATACTTAAAGAAACATAAAATAACAACACCCTGATCGTAAAATAAGAACACTCTAATCATGTACATGACCCCAGATGACCTGGGTAGAAAATGGAAAAGATATTTGATAAATGTAAAATAATTATATTAATAAATCGGAAATAGCAGGTGTGGGAAAAGTTGCCAAATAAATTGGAACCTAAAAACAACAACAATAAAATTCACAATGGACATAGGGAGTTATGATCTTATCGTTTAAGTAGAAAAATATTGCCGTAAAATTAAATTTGATTTATTTCTTGGGAATATGAAAGTCATTTGATTTAGGACTTTAGTCTAGTGATATAAGACATAAAATAGACTGGAGGACAAAACACTAGGACCTTTTTTGAGTTGAACAAATTGAAGGTCAGCTTGTCGGCAAGGAGTCGCAAGTGAAGACAGCGACACTGATCAGCGACCAATTACGTGTCGTTTTAGCAGACAGTGTCGTTGCCGACCGGAGACAAAGAGCCGACAAATTGTGTCTGCAAAAGCAGGGTATAAATAGAGGTACACGGTTCGCGCGCGATATTCGAGTTTTAGTGCGCGAACGAGCAGGAGACTGGTTTAAAGGATCGTTATTATTGGTATGTGTGAGTGATAAAATCAGTGTCGCGAAACGTGAAATTAGTGTTTGATAAATTTAACTTATACTTAATTCAGTGTTAAGTCTAGATTTTGCGGACCGAAGTGTTTTTACGTTATTTTGCGAACCCTAGACCTAAAAGTAAAGGTCTCCAAGGAATCTCGTTTGCCGGTTTCTTACCTCGCGTTGCGTTGCCGCCTCTGCTCCCGTCGCGCTGGCATCTCGTTTGCCCGGATTTTACCTCGCGTTGCGCTGTCGCCTCTGCGCCCGTCGCGCTGGCATCTCGTTTGCCTGGATTTTACCTCGCGTTGCGCTGTCGTCTCTGCGCCCGTCGCGCTGGCATCTCGTTTGCCTGGATTGTACCTTGCGTTGCGCTGCCGACTGCGTCGTCATGACGTTTCGGTTGTGTTTTAGTGAAAATGAGTGCTAAAAGTGAATAGATAATTAGTGTACTAGTGGTGTGAGCGATCTGTGTTTATTATAGTGTTCGTATTGGCGCGTTAAGTGATATAATTTAGAAGCAGTGTACCGTGAAGTGGTTGTATTGCCAAAGTGTTAAAATCTCGTACTTTAGCAAGAGAATAATTAGTGTACTAGTAGTGTGAGTGATCTGTGGTGTTTTTATTGTGTTCGTAATTACGCGAAAAGTGATGTAATTTAGAAGCAGTTTTCGTGAAGTGTCTGTAATAAGTGATAGAAATTATGTTCATTGGCCAGTGAAATTAAGTGCGTGCAAAGGAGACTCCGTTCGACTGTACCACGCCTGATCGCGTTGACCTGAGGAGATAACGCTTTGTGTTGTCCTGTTTAGTTCTGGGTGAGTTCGTTCCATATCTTAGTTTTATATTAGGCGGAATAAGTAGGAAACCGTGTTAGGGACCTTTTTACCATTTGGTTAATTAATCCATTATGTTTGACATGTAAAAATGCTTTGCGAATTAATTGCTGAACGAATGTTTAAGTTTTAAGGTTGGATTCTTATGAAAATGCCTTGCGATATATTTAATGAATAAATGTTTAAGCTCTAAGTTGAGTTTCATTTAATATTACAGCAGACTCTAAGCAAAGGACCCCTTGAGCCTTTCATGTTATGAAAGCACATTTCTCTTAGACTTCGATTACATTAGCTGGGTATAACTTGAGTTTTGACATTTTAAAAGTAGTGAAGTTATCTGATATTTTGTTAAAATTAGTAATCTATTTCTGAGTGTTCTAGAGTATTTGAAGGTAAAATTTTAAGGTTTCAATGGTTACTAAGGTAATTGTCTAACTCTGAAATTCGAATCTTTCTGAAATAATAGATTGATTTGGGTCAGTGGCAAGCAGAGCAGCCCATTGAATAATTTCGGAGTTACACAAATATTTTAACTAGGACAGTGGACTGCATAAAAGCGTGTGGTCTACGGACAGCATTGTACTACTTTTCGTTTCTACTCATTTGAAAACTCAGAACTAGTAGCTTCAGGTTACAGACTATGGGATATAATGAAGGGTTTACGGTATTAGGATCGCTCATAAATGAGATTAAGAAGGATGACGATGAATATTTGGTGGATTTTTTCATCACAAAGTCTCCTAGGGTTTTCTAATCCATTGCTAGAGTCATTCGCAGAGTATTGCACTCTTTAGGGTTAGGGAGGTAGGATAGGAAGGTCTGCCGATATGAAGGGCAGATATTTAAGGCTCCTTGATTCCCCATCGGGCAGGAATGCAGTACCGTAGCGTGATAATCACGCTTAGCGTAGCCTATGGACGATACTAGAAGTAAAATTAATAAAAGTAGGTATTAAGTGGACTTACTCCAGGAAGTTTGCTGCATTCCTGTTATCCTAAGGACTAACAGGCCGTAGGGGATCTTTACCAAAAAAAATATTTTATTTTTAATAAAATTATATTGCTGGGCAATATAATTTTACCCTTTAAATTTTCGCTCCAAGGGACTTGGTTCCTATGTATATTCATCCTATGACTTACTAACCATGCGTTATCGTTACATATTAAGAGTTGAAATTTATTTAGATTAGAGGATTCTTGGGGTTGGGTAGCTATTTCCTCGGAATCCGAAGAATATAACTGATTTCACGTTAAAAGAAAATGGGTTACTACGACACAACATAGGGTTTCCTTTCCCTAAGACGATCACACGTTTGGCCACTTCGTTAGCGTTTCATTTGTTTATGTTAAATGTAGATTGATTAATTTAAAGTTGGTTAAACACAGTTAGTAGGTATTATAAGGGGTATTGAAGGGGGGAGGGTACATCCTTATTGGGCGAACATACCTTACATTTATACGATTGCGAAGACCATGTCATGATTGACAATAGTACATTACGTACCTAGGGCGGTAAAATAAAGAACGGTTCAGATTGCGGGCATTTGTGGCCCGAACCGAAGGTAAGGGTCATAAACAAGCGATCTGAGACCTTCTTTATTACCGCCCGTGGTGCGTTGCGTACACAGTTTTACGTCTTCTCCTGAGGGTGAAGTAAGATTTGCCGCTACGCCCGTGGGCGGCAAATCTTAAGTTGTAGCACGTGACGATACCAACACCAACCTATCTTATCGCATGCAAGGGCTAGAGTTTTTTTGTTGACTAACGCTAAAAGCAACGGCAGCTGTGGCCCGTCATCCGCCTGACTCGGCCAAAAAACATCTCCTACGAAATGTAGTATGTGTGTCGGGAAGAACGTGCATGCTCTTTCCACCCATCGGCTCCACGGGGCGTATAAATCTGTAGAAACAATATCTATGACAATACAATTCTCAAAAACTATAACCAATATTACAGCGATCCTCTATTACACGATACCAAAGAGAATAGTATTATTCTCTTTGACGATACACGACTGTGAGGATACGCCGTGTTATGTCGGCGGTGAAGGACTTCAATTACGAGGTAATCTGTCGCATACTAACTCTGAAATCGCGAGCGTCCATTGACTTAGGTACTCGTATCCCGTACCTCTTGTTAGGTTTAGCCACCGATTTAGCCCAGTAAAACGGATATAAATATTAGGATGATTCAAAAATATAAAGTTTTGATTTTTTCTATCTCCACCAGGTTATTTTAGTTTCAATACTCATAAAAGATATTTACGCCTAATTTGAAAACAATTAAACTTTATTTAGAGGTCACTATGAATAACACAATTTTTCAGTACAAAAAAGTATGAAGATAAATTATAGAATCAATAATTCCTAATAGGAAATGTTTTTGATATTTTTTATAAATCATTTATATATTATTATAACTGAATAAATAATATAGCGCTTAAAATTTTAATTTTAGGGTAACTTAGATTTTTCCATTTCTATGAGAATATTACAAATATTGAAATCATAGCGACTAGTAAATTGTCATCAAATGAGCTCAAATTTTGGATATAGAGTTTATATTCATAATAGAACAATAGGAGCCTGGTGGATATAATTCTTCATTCATGAATCATCCTAATAAATATATTGCTAGTATATATTGAGAAAAGTTACAGGTAAGGTCAACTCGGCGAAGATCGGATAGCAAGCAATTACAGCAAATTATGCATTGATGTTTTTTTTACGAAATGGTCAAACTGTTCTAGAACCAACAGTTTTACCATTTCGTAAAAAAAAGCTATACAGAATTTTGCTGTAATTGCTTGCTATCCAATCTTCGCCGACTGAAGGCCTTTGCCGAGTTGACCTTAGTATTCTTTTTCAATTTAAAATTTCCTGTGACCTCGAATCAAAGTTTGCCTACCTACCTAACCTACCCATTGACCTCTTCATCCTCGTTACAGACTGCATTAATAGCCGGACAACGGAATACTTACCTAGAGATTTCTCGAATGACAAAGAGTCTTCCCTCGTGCAAATGTAGATTTTGCTTCACTTTCCTAAGGAAACCCGGTCGATTGGTTCTGTATGCGTGAACGTGAACAGCTCCATGTCCGTAAGTGCTCTCAGCAACTTGTTCAATTGTCTTTTGATGTATACTATCCGGTCCCAGAGTTTTAAGTTAATAACAATTGCTTAGAAAATCTGGGTAACTTTATTAAATCAGCGTAGAGAAGAATTATTGTTGTGTAAATAATCGTAATTGAAAAAAATAAATTAGGTAGGTATTTATTTCTAAAATTATATATTAAGAGTATTCGGAAATGTAATTTCGGAAATTGATATCATATACGTACTTCAAAAAAATTATCAAGTCCACCGTGTTTGTAATAAATTCTAATATGACTCACAACTTCGATCAACAACAATCTCATTAAACCGGAACTTAGGAAAAAAGTGACATTGCAAAATTATGCTAATCTCGGAAGTGTCCGTGGGCTGGGCTGGGCACTTTGTGATACTGAGCCTCAGCTCGTTTAGGTATCGCTCTAAATTTTTAAAGTAATTCATAGATTCTAAGTGGATTACTGTTGAAAGATCTATACAAACGAGGATAAAAGCTTGGATATATGTAATCACATTTTTGTAAAAAGAAAGACAAGTTTATTACTGTTGCTTCACGAGATTTATGTGCAATCTTCATAATTTCCTACATAAGTGGTTCCAAAATGATGTTGCATGTTACATGGTGGTGGGAGCCAGGTGTGCGGTGTTACCCGGTAGTGCCGCGGAGACGGCTCTCCTCTCGGTCACCTTGCGTGGCGTGGCGTGGCAGGTGCACTGCCGCTGATTTTGGTTGAAAACCCCGGGCAATGGCGGTAACCACAACTTTCCTTGAAAAACTTTCATTTCATTTCAATGAGGTCAGGCAAAAGTTTCTTATTCGCTTGTTGGCATTATTTCATTGTTATTTTACTACACAGTATAGTTATCTACAGGTCTTTTGGTAAAACAAATAAAGACCACTCAAACATAAAAAATATGGTTATTAGGTACCTAAGTACTTAGATGTGATCCAAAACGAATTTCTTTAAGTACCCTTACTTTTAAATTAAATGTATTACATATATGTATGTACTTATATTCCATTCTACAGCGTATAGTTTAGCTTAATATATATTACGCGATAATAAATTATACTTGCGGGCTTTTTTATACCGAATTTTTTTTTTTAAGTGGGGGACTAAATATGTTTCTCGTTTTGCCAAAAATTATAGTTATTTAAAAATTAAAACAAAAATCGATTAATATAGTATATATATTTATTAATTTAGTTTAGTATTTGTACTGTAGTACCTCTGTATATTTAGTTATGTAAATAAATATTTTATGAATTTATTTAAACAAAAATCTATTTAAGAATAAACTATAAATATAAACTCTGACCTTAAAAAGATTCTCCTATTTTATTTGTAGGTACTGGTTTAGTCAGATGGACTGCAAACTGAACCTGGACGGGAAACAGGCATAACTACCCTACCAATTTTTTTTTTATGTTGACCCCGGTGGTCAGTCTCGTGTAGTCATACAATGTTCGTTGGAAAAAAAAAAGCTAAATACTAATGGCAAATAAATCAATGAAGAGTATTATTTAAATACCACACTGTACCTACTGTTCAGGTTTTTTTTATATAAATATACTAGCAACCCGCCCCGGCTTTGCACGGGTGCAATTATACATAAAAACCTTCCTCTTGAATCACTCTATCTATTAAAAAAACCGCATCAAGGTCCGTTGCGTAGTTTTAAAGATCTAAGCATACATAGGGACAGATAGCAGTAAGCGACTTTGTTTTATACTATGTAGTGATATATATACCTCTACTTCTTTTGTATTGCTATTGAACCGTGATGGAACTATACAGTGATTTTATTATGGTCAACATAATTGTCGACTACGTACACTGCTATTATCTATTTAAGTACAGGTTGAAAGCGAAGTGGTCGTATTTTGGTGTATTTAATTGATGCGTCTGTCAGCGCCGAAGATTGAATGCCGATGACACATCTGTCGCGGCGGCAGGTGGACGCACGCACCACCTGTTGCTTTTTTTGTGCTCGACTGTCTTTTTATGCGGGTTGAGTTAGGTAGGTACCTTTTGCTTACAGAATCCATCCGGAAGCAGAGATTAATAGGGATAACATAATGTGCATACACGCGATACGGATGGGCACGGCACCTATCTACTATGCACTGTTAGGCATGCTGTAGTTTAGATATCATCATCATCCTCCTGGCGTTTGTCCCGGCTGTTTGCAACGGCTCAATTTGAGCTTTGGGTGCGCTCGGCAACCTGTGAAATAGGCGTAGGCTCTCGTTTATACAAACGCGATTTCCATCTTACTTGTCGGACCACTGACCTCAACACATGTTTCCTGTACTTAATGATAATTAAAAAAATCAAAGGCAACGATCTAAAATACATAGCCTAAGTAAATTAAAGGTGTTGGCTTTATATTGGAATGAGATGCTCCCTTCATAGCATAGGGCTCAAGTTTTGCTACTTGAGTTTCTATCATTACTTGTGAATGAAAATAATTGTAAGGGCTGATTTTTGTTCTCTACCTCCACCTCCACCCACCCCATGCTATTTACCACGAGTTGCGTGGGTTGTCTGTGTGCAAGTGAGGAGTGGTACGATACGGGGTACGGATACGGATGACGTTCGTGACATAATACGAAGCGTCGTGGTCAGCGTCCCTGTGTGCGTGCGCCGGGGGAGTGTGGGTGCGCCCGACGCGGTCGGGACAGCAGGGAAGCGCCTTGCCGGGTGCCGGGTGCGATGCGAGCTTCAACCGGGGGACTCACACCAACAAGCGCGCCCTGCACACGTGCACATCACGCTGTGCTTATACTTGTCTCCCTTCCCCTTCGCTGTAGCCTGCTCGCTGCTGCTTGGCGCGCTCGCGGTCCATAATGTGTCAAAATTCTAGTTGTGTTTGAGATTGCGTACGCTATACGCGTTTTATAAGAGGACTGTGTAAAAATTCTTTGTCCTTCTCTTTATTATTAAATAATTTCGTGTCGTAATCAATTTTTATGTGCTAAGATTCAATATCATATCATCTAAGTGAATGGGCGAGGTCAGCAGTGTGCGAATAACTGCGTCGGTTTTAGGTCGCGCGCAGCGCAGACTCCTGTGGCACTTACTCGGACATTTTACAACGTACTCCGTTTAATAGAACTTCCTTCTGTGTGCATATCCTCATAGATATATCCTAAAGTTTGATACACTTCTCTCAAGTTTACAATGAGAATGAACTGTTTTGAATAAGTTTGTAAGTGCAGCTCCGTGCCGGCGCATTGGCATACTTAGCCGATAAAATGTGAAGTTCTGGTTTATGAGTCACGAGTTGCAATGTAAACGGAATGATGGATGTTCAAGTGAACGAGCCGAACAAATGGCATCGTGGGGGTCTCTTGTGCACGATTAACAGAAGTTTTCGCCTGGCCAGTGGCAAATCCAAAAGCGCTTATATTGAAAAGACGCCAGTTATGAACATTTCTGAGATGTCATCTGCGGTAAGTACTTTACAACTTTAGACCACCAATGATGTTGCAAGCCGATGTATTCAATAGAGTTGAAACTACGTAGGCCAACTGATGCTGACCTATAAACAATGTAGCTGGCAAAACAGCGACGTCCCCGTGGTAATTTTCAGTGCCTTACTTACAATAACACCACGTGTAGTAATCTACTTACGAACCTACTATGCGTGGAAGTTGGCGAAGGAGGCGGAGGGTGGCAGCCGGCCGGAGCCGGAGCGTCGACCGGCAGTCCGCCACACACACTCAGCGCGCTGTAGGCCCGGTCCGGAACAAGGAACTGAGCTCCTGGACCGATGTATTACCTACCTATAAGCTCTACCGACTAATACTAGTACTAGGCGCGGCAATGGGATGGGATAGCGGCATTTAATTCAGTTTATTTTATTTACATAGGCACATAAGTCTTTATTTACATTCTAATATCGATGTAGGTGTATATCAACATTTTACACACACATAGGTAACATAAGAAGGTAGGTTATCTATTGAAGTAAAATTGAAAAATCTTTAATTGAGAGGTGTAATAATTGGGACTGGCTGGGGCCTAATCAGGGGGGGGGGGCGATATTTGAGATTCGGGCGCTCGATTTCAAGGAAATTAAGCTCGAAAATAATCATTAAATGAATAGTTTAAATAATTATGGTTTGAAATTCCTATCGCTGTTATTTTTAAAACACCATTTCATGGTTTTAGACAGAGTTTTAAATGTCAGATGCGAGCGGTCGAATCTCGCAAATCGCCCCCGTTGGGGATATTTTGTGTGAAGAAGTGTCACGAACACTGCACCCATGCCCATGACCGAATCGGATTAATACCTACTCGGCCCATCATTTACACGACGAATATCGTAACGTGAACAAAATGCGGTGATGGGTGGATGACATTTTCGGTGTGCAGTACAAAAGCGTTCTGAAATTGAGACCTAATGTAAATTGTTCCTTTATTTAAGCCATTAAACAAATTACAATATTAATAACACATACCTAATGTTAAGGATATCCGCAATACTTATTCAAAATTGTTGTTAACTTTGTAAACAGAAATTTGCCACCTTATAGGTACCCTGTATACCTGTATCTCAATCGGTAATCACTCTTGTATTCGAATAATTGTAATCAAATCGACTTGAGGTTTTATCAGGATTTTAGAATTATCCTAAAACACACCCCAAACCATAACTAGAGCTTCTCTACGCGGGTAACTAAATAAACCTGTCAGTGTCTAGCAAACCAGATTAGGCAGGTAAGTATAATATGTTAACCGAATCAGGTCTGAATATAAGTTTCCACCCGTGTGAGTAACTGGCGTTACTTACCCCCTACCCCTACAGCCTAACATCGGCTAAACGCTAACCCACATTACAGACTTCCTAGGTAGATACCTAAGTATCCTTACACTTGAGCCCGGATACATTATGTATGAGCGGTTACGCCGGTTACTGACGCACATATAGGAGCTCGAAATAGGTCGTGCAAAATGACCTGTTTTTAGGCCAGCGAACAATGTTCCATCGTGTTTACGTAGCTTATTCTAATCTGTCTATAGATGGTCTACAGTATTAGTTAGTAGGTACTTGCCTTTAAATAACGTTACTTTTTACGTTCCATTCATTTATCTGTTTACATTTTGATAACATAAGAACATAACATTGTCATAAGTAAATTTCAATTAGTTACAATTTTTTCCCCCACTATATAAGGAAAGCCTTCGGAAAAAGTACCGTAAAACGGGAGAGAAGGGACAAAACAGAACTTCAAACCTCGATAAAAAATTTACAAGTTGCTCGTTGATTTTTAATAAATAAAAATTATTCCGATCAATATTTTATTTCTTTAATGATTATCCTTCGTTTATTTCATAATTATAACAATAAAAACAAAATAAATACACGGTAGGAAATAACAATTCCCACCTCACCCCGTAGTGTAGGAATAGCATAGTTCAAAGGTGCATTGGGAAAATTGCTAGGTTTGGAATACTAAGTATTTTTTTTTTCATTATTACTTACTATATTATTAGTTACAAAGCGATTCCTATTCTAGTCGTGAATACTTTCATAACTATGTAGCTACTTCGACATAAGTTTAGTTTCTTGCTTAGTTGGAGATATGTGACAGTCTACAGCACCTTCCGTCAAATGGTATCTTTCATGTAGACTGCCACATATTAGGGCTCCATTTAGTTAAACATACGTATGAACATCCCCACGACGTCACTACTAAGTTCATATTAACTACCGATTTATACACTCTAGGAATGACTTGGTGATGTTTAAGTGAACACAACTATGTAGGTACACGAATAATTGATTCTGAAACGTTAAGGGAATCTTAATTCGTATTCATAGCGTCTACTGGGCACATTTATAGCTCACAATTAGTTTCCTGGGGCTCATTAAAGGTGCCCGTTGGAATGCTTAATCGACTTGGTAGGGCTTGTACTTTGTACTTGTCAACATATCTACCTACAGTGTAATAGCACACATTGTCTCCGAGAGATAAACAGAGTCATGCTCAGACGCCCGGCTGATGATTAAGATTGAGATATTTGAAATGAGATTATAAGTACTTGAAGTTAAAGGTCACTAAAGTCCTATGCCATAATCCTATACCGAATTTCAAGTTTATGCTGCCACTTTTCTTCAATTAGTATGTATTCTCGATAGTTATTGAAGCTCTGATACTACGATTAATAAGTGACAATGTATTGCAGGGTCTAAATGCATCCCACGAGGGCGAGAGCGCGCTGAGGCCGCTGGAGATAGTGGCGCCGCGCATCGACACGTACCGGTTCTCGATGGCCAACCTCGAGGAAACGCACGACGCCGACCTCGACGCCATCCTGGGCGAGCTGTGCGCGCTCGACTCAGAGTACGACGAGGAGATATCCAGGGTCTCTTCAGGTAACCACGTCTATATTTAGGTACACGTAAAATACCCGACACCAATCGGTTTATAGTGTCAGGGGAGGATAAGGCTGCTTCTCCACTGAGGCGGAGATGACTGCAGAAGTGCGGAATCAGTCAATAGCATCATCCGCCCCTTATCTCCGCCTCAGCGAAATGGCAGCTTTACCTAACCACAATACTGCAGAACATCATCATCCTATATATGTATGCCGGTATCGAGTTTAGCGGTTTAGATTGACATAGTGAATATTCGTGTGCGCAGGTTACTCTTCCAGCAGCAAGGAGCGCGAGGGCGGGGGCTGCGCGCGCCGCCAGGAGTGCAAAGACAGCTGCGACGGAGCCTCTGTCGCGAGGACCGACTCGCCGGACAATGACTCCGCCTTTAGTGATACTGTAACTAACTTTTCTATCATGTTTCCCTGACATTAAATAAGTGAATTATGAAACTATGCAAATATTTAATATGCTCTAACCGACTGCATAAAGGTTTATTACAGTATATGACCAATTATGTTGTCTGCTTTGCTACGTTGTTATGTAATTTTATACATCTGTCTTTTATTAGGTTTCAATGCTGTCCAGCGAATCCTCGGCTTCGAGTAGTGCTAGTGCAAAATGTAAAGCGATGAAACTCAATCTACATCAAGATCAAAAGGTGAATGTCAAAATATTACATGTTACTTATGTTATAACTACCAAAAAAAAAATATTTTTACCGCTAATAGAATATAATATGACTCGTGATTTAAACACGGAGATAATATATTTTCAGGATGCAAGTTTCCAGCAAAAGGCTGATAAGATAAAGCTAGCGTTAGAGCGCATGCGCGAGGCGAACATCAAGAAGCTGTTCATCAAGGCGTTCTCGACGGACGGCTCGTCCAAGAGCCTGCTGGTGGACGAGAAAATGAGCTGCGGCTACGTGACGCGCCTGCTGGCCGACAAGAACCACGTCTCCATGGAGCCCAAGTGGGCCGTAGTCGAGCACCTGCCCGATCTACATATGGGTAAACCACTCTACATATTTGATGGAAAACGTAGCGTGTATGTCGAAGGGTCGATATGCTTTACTTACTTACGCGCTGACGTCGTATAGATTTAAAATTGTATTCATGCTATACTTAAAAGCGTAAACACCGGCCTCCAAAAATCAGTTTTACCAAAATAGGCAATGGCCCTATTAGCTCTCTTAGACGTTTGGCACAGGCAACTAACGTTACTTGATGCACTGATGATTTGATTTGTTTAAATTTAAATTGTTTTACTTTTCCACAGAGCGTGTGTACGAAGACCACGAAATGTTAGTGGATAATTTAATGTTATGGACAAGAGAGTCGAAAAACAAAATATTATTCGCTGAAAGACCTGACAAAATATCATTGTTTCAAACTCCCGAGAAGTTCCTTTTATCGGAGGACGACAGAGGTAAGTTAAATATAGCACGTATTTAAACTGCATGACTACTTCCCCAATGAGAGAAATCAGCTATTATTTATTAAACGTCACTACTATTCGTAATTGACGTAGGTAATTGTTATTGCAAACTATGGGAGAAAATACTGTAAATGAAGTCATGTTATATTATGATCAATTGCTCTTCCCGATTAAAAAAAAATATGTTTAACCTGGTTTTCTTTGTTCATAAATTCGTAAGTAGCTAATTATTGTTTTTTAACGTAAGTAGTTATATATACATATTTTTATGAATGCCCTTTACGTCGCAGGATGGTCAAGCGAGCACGACGAGCATTCAAGACAAGTGATATTAGAAGAATTCTTCGGTCAGAGCGGCGCGGCGAACTCTGCGCCCTCCGTGTCGGGCCACCCCGTGCCTCCTATGGAGGGCCCGCTCTACCTCAAGAGCGACGCCAAGAAGGGCTGGAAGAAGTACCACTTCGTCCTCAGGCCTTCCGGTAAACTATCCTTCTATACGTTGTACCCTCATTGCTTCCCAAAAGTTCTATATAAAACATTGAGGGTGCAACTTTTGTGTGGCCACACTTTGTAATTATAGTTTAATGCGTTGCGATTTTTAAGCCGTTGCGAATCGTTCTAATTTGCGCTTATTCAATATGTCCTTATTTACCGGTTATATTACATTATGATTTGTCCCTTAAATAGGTCTCTACTATTCGCCCAAGGATAAGGTGAAGACGCTGAAAGAGTTGGTCTGCTTAGCGACTTTCGACACTAACGAAGTGTACATAGGGTTGAATTGGAAGAAGAAGTACAAGTCGCCGACCGACTACTGTTTTGCTATCAAGCACCCGAGGCTGCAGCAACCAAAGAGTGTTAAGTTTATTAAGTTCCTGTGCGCGGACGACCAGCGGACGCTGGAGCGATGGGTCACCGCCATGAGGATAGCCAAGGTGAGCTGCATGTTTTACCAGGTAATACGATCACAATATTGCCTAGCCTTTGCCTTCGGTGCTGTAAATGCCATTTAAATAAGAGATTAAATGTTAGGGTGGCACACATTTTGTTGCTATGATTACTTGACGTCGTAATACTACTACGATCGTACCCTTTATAGGACCTGTAGAAGTCCTCATTGTTTGTTTCTTAATGAAAGCTAAAGTGAATAGGATATTGCGCGACTGGTTACTCAATGAGTTGATTATTTATTCGATTTTTGATTAGAAAAATTGGAGCCCTATTTATTCGACATCCAAACTGTGACATATATGTGGACCAATAACAAAGACCGATGCGAGATCACTATTAATTTGACACATTAAGTAAACTGCGGTCTTATCTCACTAGCGACTGTCACTTTTTGGAGTTTTTGGTTGTCGAATTGGGCCACTGTGCGTGTTCAGTTGCTTTTGTTTTATTGATTTTAATAGTTAAAGCTGTGTTGAACTATGGTGTAAAAACCGTACCTATAGTTTTTGTTGTTGCGGAGAAGCGATTGTAAGGCAATTTTAGTTTGAGGAATTAAAGTTGTGCAGAATTAAAATAAACACGATTAACAAAATAATCGAATCATCTATGTACCAATAAATCGCTGCGTAGGTGTACACCAAGTACAATGTTAAAGGCACATCCATTTAAATAAATAAAAAACTGTTGTTTTTATATTATAAATACATACTAATTTCTGCATACAATATCATATGCTAAAACCGCTCCTGCCGTCTACCATAGTCGAGAAAGATTTTGAGCACAAATTTTGGAAACCACTTGTAACCTAAGAAATCAAAGTATCATGCCTTTTTGTATGTCACCTACAGCACGGCAGGCAGCTGCTGGAAAACCATCGGTCGCTGGTCGAAGAGCTGACGCAGGAGGACCTGGACCACCTCGCGCACGCGCGCTCCTGCTCGGTGAGATTAATAAATACTCATGTGGTGTTGCGAAAGGGTTTTCAATTGTCGACAATTTCCGTTATAAATTATGTTAAAACGAGTCGAAAGAAAGAGATGCAGCGCTCTTAAAGATCAGACTTTTTGACTATGCTACGATAAATAAGCGAATCTATAAAGTTTTGTCTAATTTTGTTTCTGTGACCTTTTGGATAAACCAGAATACCATATTTTTTACTTAGTTATATTGCTTAATCTGTTATAGTTTACGTAAGCTAAGAAAAATAAGGGGAAAAAGGACCCAACTTCGGATTTTTTTTCTATCGAGGCAACTTTCAGCAATCCTGTTTTGTCTTGTGCCATAAACAAGAGTATATAGTCTTATAATATATATTCGAAAATAAATTCAGTCCCTTATCCTGTTTAGTCAAAACAGCGTTTGAAAAAATCTATAATTTTTCAAAGTAGCCCCCATTCGTTTTAATTTCCTAGGAGTATAGCTACTCCATAACCGTCTATATCAATGATTCTGAGCCGCTGGTCCGCAGACCGGCGATGATCCCTGAAAGCACCTATAGTTGTCCGCGAATTAGTAAACAGATCAACCTTTTCTTAAGTTAATTCTTCATTGACATTCAGACCCAAGCAACAATAAATCAATTATGTATGTCAAGTGTCATCTTTACTACTGAAAGGTTAAGGATGATCTTAGCCTCTTGGCTTCCCAACCTTGCAACGTCACCCGTTATGCTAAAATACTACGTCCCCCTAGGGGTGAAATCGGGAGTCAAAACCAGGCTCCATGCTCGCCGCGGTACAGGGGGGTAATTATTGAGATTCGAGCGCTCGAATCTGACATTTAAAACTGTCTGAAACGATGAAATGGCGTTTAATTAATAATAGAGACAGGAAATTAAAATCAACATTATTTAAATCCTGGGAGGCTAGGGGAATACTCGTCGGCAACAAGAGACTATCAAACCTTCGTTTTGCCGACGATATTGTTCTCTTTGCCTCTTCTGCCACAGAACTACAGCTAATGCTCCAAGACCTGAGTGACGCAAGCCAACAGGTTGGACTCCAAATGAATCGTGCAAAGACCCAAGTGATGTCCAACAGCACGAAACGTAGGGTCGAGGTAGACGGACAGAGTATACACTATGTCGACGAGTATATTTACTTGGGCCAGCTAGTCTCTTTCAGCAACAGGCAAGACAAAGAAGTCGAACGCCGGGTCAACAACGCTTGGAAGAGCTACTGGTCCATGAAAGAGCTAATGAAGGGTAACCTTCCATTATCACTGAAGCGAAAACTCGTCGACATGTGTATCTTGCCTGTCCTAACCTACGGTGTCCAAACCTGGTCACTCACAGAGGTTCAGAAGTCCAAACTGAAGGTTTGCCAACGCGCTATGGAGCGCAGCATTCTTGGTGTTAAAAAGACAGACCGCATCAGAAATAGTATGCTACGCTCTAAAACGCGTATTGCTGACGTAGGCAAAAAAACCGCTAGGCTCAAATGGGATTGGGCCGGCCACGTCCAACGCATGCATCCGGAGAGATGGGCTAACATAGCTACCAAGTGGGTGCTGGTAGGGGGGCGCGGGCGCGGTAGGCCCAAACGGAGATGGCGGGATGATTTAGATACCTTCCTTAACAACTGGGCGGAAGAGGCGCAAAATCGGGAGATATGGAGATCCAGGGGAGAGGCCTTTGCCCAGCAGTGGGACACTCAAATAGGCTAATATAAAATATAAAAAATGGCGACCAAAATTTGTATGCGATTATTTTAGAGCTTAATTCCCTTTAATTCGAGCGCTCGAATCTCAAAAATCGCCCCCAGGCCTTATGCAGTCTAAATCGGCAGCCGCTCGCTGCGTCCCCCCCCCCCCCCTTGGATCTATCGGTAGGGTGCGCCTCAGTTGTTGGGAAACCATGGTGTAAGTGGTGGCTTTAGTTTATTAGTGACGACATGCTCACGTCTGTGCAGATAACGTCGATCCCGACGAAGAGCGGCGGCGCGGCGCCGGCGGGCGCCAGCAGCCCCGCGCAGGCCGCCAGCGTCTGCAGCGGCGCCAGCGTGGCCAACTCCGACATCAGCAGCGGCAGGTAAAACACGCCACACGCTAGTTTGCTATGTTACAACAATAGTAGGTAATAGGGTCACCTTTGCAATGAAGGTTTCTTCGATCGAATCTTTCGCCAGGTGGTAACAAAATCAATCGATGAAACTCTCATTACTAAATTCCCTGTGATGGACGGACGGACGTGTGGTGCTATCGGTAATAACACATTGCACCAGCGAGAGTTAACACTGAGTGCCAAGCTCCCTAAATCCTATACAAAATCAACACACCGACAGCAAATAAATAACTAAAATAGGCTGGATAAACAAAGTTCAAAATGTTTTTGGAGCATTCCATAAATTTGCCTAATTTCTATCGCTGTCCCGTATGAACGAGAGGTAAATATTTATTGCAATTACTTTTTATGTGACAGTTAGAAGTCAAAATTGGCAAGAGTATATATAATCCCTTAAAGGCTATAAAAACAATAAAAAAATACCAAAATACTATAAGTTGGTACGAGACAGCTCGTTAATGGTTCCTTGCAATGGTTTTACAAACAGCAAAAACTCATACTTATTACATATTATGTACTTACAAGTACAAAGTGGGTTCGTTAGTTCGTGACGATTCTGACATTAGACACAATTTCTAAGGAGCGGGCGGGCTGCCGTCACGCCGCAAGCAAAGACTTTTTAATGTATGTTTATATATTAATCATAATTCAATACACTAACAATCATGATTTATGTTTACAAAAAAATACTTGAAAAATAGACTAAAGTACATAACCAAAATTAAACTTAAATAACTCACAAAAACAATCCTTATTCCTTAGCTAAATAGTCCGTCCCAAGCCCTTACAAACGGAAAGGTGCCCGTCACACTCAGATTCAGATTTAAATTTTGGAGGTGAATTTAAAAATGTTTAAATTGCCGAGGGTAAAGGTTCGAGGTTAATTCTAAATAGAGTGTAGACTATCTCCTGACACTGGTACTGTCGTGGTGTGCAGGCACTCGCGCGCGTCCTCGTCCAGCTCCAGCGGCTGCCTGTCCGACGGCGGCACCGCCTCCGAGAGCGCCTTCGACTGCGAGTTTCCCATGGGTAACTTATACTATCTGTATATCTATACCTGCCTACTAATTATCACTTACAAATAGAGTGACGTCACTATTGATTTTTGAGATATCTTATGTACCTGAATTAAATTGCCATTAATCATCAAAATGTCTAATATAATGCCATTGTTCATTAAAGATAAAAAAAACGGGAAATGTAAGCACTGTATATCTGTATAAAATGGATTTTACAAAAGAAGTGCCGAAATAAATACTTACGGCACTCTTGTAGGTTTTTCGTTGCTTGCTAATATATGCTAATATGGATTGTTGTACAGTCAGTAGCAGAAGTAGCTATGCGGGTGAGCTGTTCAAAAAAGCTTGACACGACTTTATTGTTAAGAGAATAAGAATGCGCGATGGTAATTTTAAACACCCCAACCGTTAAGCTCTTTCTGCTGCTGGCTGTACATAATGGCTGTTTCTCATGATAGGAATGTTAAATATTGGAACAGGTACTATAAAGCGCAAACCGTCGATGAAGCCGAACATCCCGCTGACGTGGATGACGCGGCAGCTGAAGGAGATGGCAGAGACGGAGGCGGAGGCGGGCGCGGGTGCGGGGGCGGGGGCGGGCGGCGACGGCGGCACGCTGACGCGCACGCCGCGCAGCTCGCGCGACGACTCCACGCTCAAGCGCAGGCACCACATCAGTATGTATCTTTTATTAAAGCCACATCTCTATTTATTTCATAACGCCTAGGTACTAAAATGATAGAAGTTTATGACTCATGCGCAGGATTCCTTTTTTTTTATAAATCTTGAGCAATTGCGAATAATGTTAATCGACAATATGTATTCGAGAACATATAATCTTATCGTTATTATCTAACTATTATTTATTAACTATAATGTAATTAATTGTAATGTAAGTATACAAGTTGAAGTGTAAAAGCATAAAAAAAGAGCTGTAGGTACTATAATGATACAATTACAATACTACGGCATATTGCAGAAAAGCCTTGCATGGACGTATGTTATTACAAATATATATAAATACGTACCTAACTCTACTTTATTTAATAATAAAATCATTTAACAATGCAAAGAAGTAAACTGCTTAAGTTTTAAATTAAAATGTTCAATATTTCTTTTTACAGATTCATCAGAAAGCGGAATTTATAGCAGAACAACACTGGTGAACAGTCCCGCTCGCGACGAGCCGACCTCGCCTGGCTATGGCATCTACGAGAGCATCCCGCGCGACGCCGCGCCCGGTGTCGACGCCGCCTCCTCGCTGTACGGGTACGCCGGGCTGTACGAGCCGCCCGCCGACCACCTGCCGCCGCCGCCGCCGCCCGCGCTCGAGCCCGACGCCATGTTCAGCTCCACGCTCAGTCTGGACTCGTTGCCGCCGCCGCCGCCGCCCCCCGAACCCGTGGAAGACCTTTCCGGCTCCCAGCTCAGCCTGCCTCCGCCGCCGCCCGAACACACCATAGATACTCAACCGGGTCGCGTGCACGATATCGTTACTCAGCTGACTTCGCATCAGATCGAGCAGACCGCCCGAACGGGCTTGTCTCGAGCCAACTCTCGAAATTCCGACTTGAGCCGTTCGTTCCCGCGCCAACCCTCCCTGGACAGCGTCAGCTCTGGCACGTCGCGAACCTCCTCCCTTCATTCCGATAAGAGCATCTACGGACAACAGAACGTGGCGTACGGTGCATGTTTAGCTGAACTTCAAAACAAGAAGCTGACCAACGGCAGTCCTTCTGTTCAAAAGAAAATACTTGCGGAGCCTTCGAAGGAACGCACGGGGTCGATGAAAAAAGTAAATTTCGCCGATGACTTACCGACGTGCACCGATTCTGCCAAAAAGAACAAGAAAATCTCATTTAACCTAAAGGAAGCGCCACCGCCGTCGCCACGTAAGCCGCCTCCGCCGAAACGTAACGAGAGTACACGACTTTCGTCTCCCAAAAAATTAGCAGATTCCAACAGCAATCCACCCAAAGAATTTCTAAAAGATCTCCAGCGAGTAATGAGAAAGAAGTGGCAGGTCGCACAAAAGTGTAAGTTAGAGCCCGCGACGACACCTCACGAAGTACTGGGCTTCCGAGAATATCCCTTATCGGAGGACTACAAGGAGACGAGCGTGTCTATATGGGTGCAGGAGCATTACGGCGGCGGCGTGGAGGACCCGTTCTACGAGAACGTGTACGGGCTGGAGGCGAGCGCAGCGCCGCGGCGCGAGCAGCCCACGCCCATGAAGAAGCGGCCGCCGCCCGCGCCGCCGCGGCGCAGTGACTCCACGCACCTGAGCTCGCACGCGCTGCCGTCCGCCGTGCACCCGTCCGCTTGAGGCCCGCTGTGGCGCGCGTGCTGCTGGCTGCGGACGCGCCCGCCCGCCTCCTACCACAACCGCGATTCAACAACTTGCAGGCTCACTGATAGTTTGGACGGTTCCACGAATTCGTTTGACGGTCGCGAGTGACGTCGTTTTATACAGTGTATAACACACATGCAAATTATTCTCAGTTGAAGTGAATGGTGTAGTTTGTCTGTTTTCTATTGAATAGTTGTAATTACATTTACACAACTTATTACTGAATGTGCTCTGGGTGTTTAGGAGTATTTTAATAAGTCACCAACAAGTGGACTTTATACTTATTCTAGTAACAAAATATACTATAATAATATTTCAAGTAGGTAAGGTCCCATATTACGAGACTAGCGCTAAACTGTGCAAGTACAGTTGGTGTCCAATAAATTGTTTGCAAAATACGTTAAGTGCAGAAGTGTTTAGTAATACTTAGCAGGAAATAGAAAAAACAAATACCTATTAAGTATGACGAATGTGGTCGACACTAATGAGGTGTGCTACTAGAAGCTTATGCTAATCTACCTGCTAAAAGTGATGTAACTAGGTAATTTTATCAGAAGAGAGGTTCTGACAAAAAGGTAAAGACCAATTTCGGTGTTAAAATGTTATCATTTCGAAAAATATAATAAATAATTTATAGTAATTTGAATGGCGGTGCTATTTTGAAAAGGTATACTATTATGTATTGTAGGTTGTTTGCAGGTCTACTTGTAACGAAACTGTTTAAAAACGAGCTACCTAAATAATTATAGTCTAGGCTTAATTATTACGTCTAAGTACAATTATTAAATATCTTATTTATTTTAAAAATTTTAATGACATGACAGCTTATTTTATTATTATAAGAAAGTTAGTTACAAGTAGACAAACAAAATGGTTGGCATGAGTTGGAGTTTTGTGTCAATTTTATTTTTGTGTTCCTAGCGAAAAGTTAACATCTTTAAATAAATACTAGATTCAATTTATGTCGGGAAGGTTGTACTTGACAAGTGGAATGTAAGGAATTTCTTTCATTGCTAACCCTCGGCATAAATGAGAAAAAAAAATGTTGATGTTCTTAACATTTAAATTATTGCGTCATTTTACAAACGCAATCTGGCATTAACCCAGCAGCGTGGACGGAACCCTGCCTCCAGTTAATTCGAATGAACACATTACATTACTAGTGTTTGACTCAAATTGCTGGCACAATTTGTATTTATTTTGATTGTATGTATTTACATTTGATATGATATTTATGTTAGATATCCTGATTAATGCTGCCTATACCAAGTATATGTAGGTGTATTAAAGTTGGGAAAATGGAAATCAGTGACTGGAATGCCTTGAAAGGAACCTGCCATTTTAACAGAGAAACCACTATTGTCCCAAAGCGTTGCTGCTTTTCCAATCATCAAAAGCAGCTAAATAATTATCTTGCAATTGACGTGAGATTACGTGAGTGACCCGTTATAAATATTTTTTAATATAAATTTTCTCACGAGAGTTTTATACTTAGTTAAAATTGTCTTGCAGTTGCTTTGTGGGAGCACTAATGGTAATGAAGGATATCTAGGACTCCACCATGCATTATTTCTTAATAAGAAAAACATGAGTATAATGGCTCTTTAACATGTTAGTTAATATTTTTATCTACACCCATATCATAAACCCTCCATGATGCGTTCAAAAACCGCACGTTATAACCACCATAAAAATAGATTGTTTCGTTAGTAGTTAGAACAAATGTCTCATCTGTAACGATGTTATTATTATCAAATAATAAGCAAAAATTCGATATCATTATGAAAATCTGGGTGGGCCCCGCCCGCCGGCACGCGCCTCCCGATCGCCGGCACAATCGAGTTTGCCATGGCGATGGCAGTGCAATCCGTGCAATGGCAGTCATTCAATCATCATTTCGGGTTAATAATATGTGTGTAGATAAAACAGTGTATGCAACTGTAAGTAATTAGGCCTTAAAACACTCGTGTGATCTTATTATCACACTCGTGTTTTAAGGACCCCTATTACGTAACAGTTACATAAACTACTAGTAGGTATATGACGTGTTATTTTATACGGTAATTCATACAAAAAACAACTGTCAAACTTTCGCAAAAAGTATATGACGTTACTGTTATAAATATGTATACAGAATGTAATATTTTAGGGAAACCTTTTTATTTAATGTATGGCCTTGACATGGCGAATACAACATAGCTTAAAGTTAATAATTCCTAATTTAGTGCCATAACTATGAAAACGTAAGTATTTTATTTGTTTTTTGCCAAGGTTATCCATAACGTTCATTTTATTTACATATTATCTAACGGGGTCTCATATTAATTTAGAATCGAATAAAAATGTGCAAGCTCACGTAGTTGGCCTCCGATATGTATGACTTGAATGTGTAGGTACAGCTTCGTAAAGCTATGACGCATGCGCGGACACGACACAACATAGGTACATGATAGGAACAGAATGTAAAATAAACCTTACTCCAATGTGATATAGATCTCACTGTTGACAGAATGCGTTATACTTATTATATTTTTATGTTCGGGCTGTGATTTTTTCGTGTCTGGTTTAGTTTCTGATATTGAATCGTATAGGTACCTATTATAAAAGGAGCCTACTATATAATATTAGCTCTCGCGTATACTTAACTTGAGCAAAATTTATAAAGTCCATTCCATGTTAGCAAAATATTTTATTTCTCATCTCGTATACTTTTTCTATTCCTGCATTCTAATTTGCCAATAAGATGGCTGATAGGTATATTCAAAACGTATACTTTATAAACATTGTCATAAGATGATTGCTAAAGGATGTTCTTGGGGATATAATAAGACTGTTGCCGGAGCGGGATCGGGCGGGCCTTGCGCCGCCGCTGCAGACCGGCAGAATCCGCTGGGAGATTGAAGTTACTCAATTGTATAAAGGCAGCAGGTCATTCGTCGAACTCAATCCTTACCGGCTTATCTATTTTAAGCACTCGTAGAAAAATTATTGTATACAATAGTGACATAATTAAGCTTTTCAATCTCGTACCTTACCTAGGCCACTCAGCAAGCTTCGTGAGGGAAACATACCGCAAACAAAAAGGAAAACTGTAGACTAGCTCCCGAAACCAATATATATAAGTATCCTAGACCAACCTTTCTTATGTATTATTTTATAAACTCTAGCCAAGTCTGATTTTACATAACGTTTTGCTCCATCAAACGTTTTCATGTTTATACCATTATGAATATGAGTAGAGAGCATAAACCAGTTTTATAATTAGTCTAACCATCCATTGTGCCATTCTGAGTAGATAGCCCATAATATTGCCGGTATTTAATGAACCGATTGAGACACATACACTAGCGTCATTAAGCATCAATTGCACGTACATATATGCAACGAGAATCCATCCAGATTCAAATTCGGGTTACGAAGACTGAAAACATGATTGATCCGATTTTGACAATAAACTTGCGTCCAAAAATAATTGTTGAGCAGGCATAATCTTTAGATGTAAAACATGCTCTTTTTGTATATGGCGCATAAATCATCTCATCCGAGAGCGTAAACAAGACGATGACTTAGATCCGGTTGCACTAACCACATTCAAAGGACTGATTAACGTAACTCAACACAGAACTTAGTAAACAATATGTAATACAATAACATTTTAGTAAACATTATTCCCATTAAAGAACGGCTTGGTGCAACCCGCTCTTAACTGTTAATTTTTATCGTTAACAGGACAGATAACAAGGAATGAATTTAAAATTAGATTGCAATGCTTGATTATTACCATTAATCTTTAAACATAGGGCAAAAAAGACTAATTATACTATATTATGGGGTACGAGGCTATGTAGCTAACGGTTGATATTGTACCTCCTAACGAATGTGTCCTATGTTAAGCATTAATGTATAAAAATTGAAACTGGAATACCTATTAGATACGGGTTCTAATAATTTCAACGGACGTTATCAAATTATGTATTCGGTACAATTTAGTTAACTATTATATTATGTAACGCATTTATTAGTATTCATGGATATCTAAGTTTAAATTGTACAGAACAAATTAATTATAATATTAGTTCTTTGTATATTTTTTCAAATATAACGAATTTTCAAATCTAATATGTGTTTTACTATGGTTTTACTATTACTGTTTCCAAATACAAATAACTATCTAAGCATAACAGAAATATCACCAAAGGTGAACATTCGTCGGTTCCCAAACAAGGCAGTCAGTAGGTATTTTAATTAATATAAGTATTGGAAACCCGAATGAAATAATTATTACATTATACTGATAGACTTTTTAAACAACGAATTTATAGTACTGGTATTTTTATACTCGAACCTCGAAGAACACATACTTGTAAAGATTGAATTAATTCACTACATCGCAAACAAAGAATACCCGCAACGCAAAATAGCTCTTACATTTCAGCCGACCAGACGTCGACGTTTTCTATAGGGAAGCCCAAATTCTTTTTAGGATTTCGAGGTCAGTGCCATACAAAAAGGAGTTCAGTATGACTTATGACAGTTTATTTTATTTTTATAAGTTTAATTAACCTATGTAGGTATATTAGGCAGTAAGCATCCCAAATAAAAAAAAAGATCTATTTAGGCGGCTCGTGCTTATTAATGTGGGTTAAAATAATTAATCTTAACTTAGGTACCATTTTCTTCGCAGCTGAAAACTGAATCGCTGGTTATGATGACACCAAATCACAAAATTATAAACATCCCACTCCTTCAGTTGATGTAGAGCTTTAACTATTCAACCTATACAAAAATAAATCTGCCGATTTTTGCGGGAGAGGGGAGTGTCAAATGTATAACTATGTAACGTCAAAATAGTCACGGCAGATAAACGTCAGTCCATACAATAAGTATGACCACTGGTCATATATTTTTGGCAGAGGGGAACGCCTGTCAATGGCCGCTCCATTTCGTGAAATGTTCTAAGTGATGTAATTTATTAAATAGCCCGATCGAATAATGAGGCTCCAACACCGATCAATAATATATACACACATCAGGCCAAAAAATTGCCCCTTAAAAGTTCTGTAAGAACGACTCTTACAGCACTTTCTCTAATTACAGTATAATTACTACTGGCCAGTTACAAATTTTCACTAGCCATATTTTCAGTAAATCTTGTTCCAGTCTGTACTGTCTGTACCTCCTTCATATATGGTTTCTCGAAGGGTTCCAAGTAAGCGTTATTTACTTTATAACTAATTTTATATCATAATCCCTCCATGATGCGCCATGCGTGCGGTTTTTGAACACATCATGTTCAAAAACCGCACGTTATGGCCACTATAAAAAGAGACTGTTTTGTTAAAAACAAATGTCTTATCCGTAACGATGATATTATTATCAAATAGTAAGCAAAAATTCGATATCGTTATGAAAATCCGGCCTGCTCCCCGACCGACGGCGCGCTCCTCCGACCGCCGGCACGCGCCCCGCCGACTGCCGCGCCGACACAATCGAGTTGGCCATGGCGGTGCAATCTGTGAAATGGCAGCCATTTTATCAGTTTTAGAACGCGTCATTTAGGGTTTATAATATTTATGTAGATAAAGCAGTGTATGCAACTGTACGTAATTAGGCCTTAAATTAAAACACTCGTGTTGACTTATTATGAAACTCACTTCGTTCGTTTCATAAAACCACACTCGTGTTTTAAGGACCCCTATTACGTAACAGTGTCATAAACTACTATTAGCCTTTAAATTATTATATGTACCATATCTCGGGACCATGGGGTCCCGGACCTTTGGAAGGCATGCGTGGAGCCGAAGCCAACAGCGCATAGGCCCTTTAAAACAATATAATCTAAAAGTAAGGGATACACGTGGCGGATATACCATCCCCGAACGCACAATATGATACACCCGGAGATGGGCCCCGCCAGGTGCAAAGACTAATATTTACAGTGCAGGACTATTGTGCTGCAATGGAAACTAAGGTCATGGGTTATTGTGATGAATATTGGATGGACTGGATACTGGGTTATGGGAGGACACTAGCGGACACTGACAATCAGTCTCAAAATTGTAAAAGGCAGGTGGTGACTCCCCAACTCATTGAGTGGGCCCCGCAATGGCCGCACGCACGGTGCGACGACGCAACGGCGCAACACTTGAGAGTGGCTGTGAGGTTGTCGAGAGATGAGTCTGCGGTAGCCAGATCCCGGTGTTCCGTTCAGCAGGCCGCCGGCGTTATGACATTTTACACTTCCAACCTGGCCGGCCAGTTAAGGCAAGCACAGAGGTGAGGGCCAGATGGCTTTCCATCTGGAATGGCCCTCTGGAATAGGGGTCCGCGGTGTCGCCACTCACCGTCAGCTCGCCACAGGCTGCCCCCGCGGGGAAATTATTATTATTACTTATTATTCCCCAATACCGGAATTCCGGTATTGATGGAATATCGGATTCAATACCGGTATTGAGAATTTTCCGATATTTGCATGCCCTACCAGCGAGCCTGCGATCATGATTATCATGAACCAACCATAAAAAAGTAAGCGTACGCAATAAACTCCCGTTTTTTTTAATGTAGGTACTTTATACCTACAAGTCATCTACATGCTAGCTAAAATCTAAGAATAAAATACTGATGCAATTTAGGGCAGGCTACCTAGGTCTGATCCTTGCGTTGCGGAGGAGTTAAGAGATTTTCACACTGCACTGGCGCATGCGGCGACGGTGTGCAAGCGTCACAGCGCTATACACATGCAGAGCGTCATCTCACTCGCGCACCGGCGCCGCATGCGGAAACCGCAGCAGTGTGATAACCGCCTAAAGTTTGATTTTATTTTCTCATGAACAGTGTACCTGGACACGACTTTATTGTTAAGAGAATAAGAGCGTCTGTACATTATTTTTAACACTACGGGTGCTTAGCTACTTCTGCTGCTGACTGTATATGGTGACAGTTCAGTTTAGTATGAACAAATTAGTTCCAATGAAATTCCGCAACATGGCGCACGGTGATATATTTCTGGCATAGATTTACTATATTTCTGGATGTATAGGATACGTTTTCGGGGTTGTCAAAATGCCCTTCGTTTATTTGCGGCATGAGCATAGACACATGGCAATGACAATGACATGCTTGAGCTTATGGCAGTTATGGCAGTAAATGTCATCAACTCAACAATTGTGTATGTAATGCAAATGACACATTAATATTTTGATATTTTTTATAGTTATTTTTACAATATTATATTATACTTATAGCAAGTCATTGGCGCTATAAATATGGAGAGCGAAGGTCAGTGAACAATCAAATCGTTATTATAAGTACACAATTGCAAATGCGCTTCTGTACAATAAAAACAAATGTTGCAGTGGACTGTAAATGTACGAAAGTGATTGGTCACTTGGAGGCGGTGCGTTGGCAGCTGCAGGCGCGCGACTACCGGCCGTCGGCGGGCGCGCTGGCGCTCGACGACTGGGCGCGCGACCACCACGTGTGGCTGCACTACGTGCCCAGCGCCGCCGGCCTGCTGCCCGATGACGACGTGCTGCGGTGTGCTCCACCTACTTCTCACTTAGCTTACTGTGCAATGTCACTGGATATTTACCTCATTATGCTTTTCCGGGTGCATTTGGAAGTTCGAGATCAGTCGTGCAACTCGTGCAGTGTCTTCTCCGTCCGTGGCTGGCTGAAAATTTGCCATACTTAAGTATATCTACAAGTTTTTTGGGCCTGTCCCGAAAGAGCATATGAAGATGTGCCAAAAGTGCCACCTGAACGTTCGGAAAGTCTTATTGGGATTAAGTAGTCCGGTTTCCCTATAAAGCGTGTTCCTCCACCGACGAGCAACTGGTACCTAAATATCAAATGACGATTCGTAGGTACATGTGTAAGTTCTAAAAACTCACTGATAAAAGCTTTCGTTATTATATCGCCATTGGGATATAATTTTAAATAGGGTTTGGGCCTCTTTAGTGAATAGTCAGCAGCAAAAGTAGCTTAACGGGTGAGGTGTCAAAATGACCTTCACGAGTTCAATAATAAAGTCGTGTCAAGCTCATTATAAACACCTCATCCGCTTAGCTGCCTCTGCTGCTGACTGTAGGTATACGAGCTACTTACAGTAACTGTTGGCGACTAAGTGGGCACCGAACAGGAAACGGCGGCGTGGCAAACCTAGGCGGAGATGGCGGGACGATCTTGACGTCTTTCGTCGCGATTGGGCTGATATTGCCATAGACAGAGACACGTGGAAGAAAGAGAGAGAGGCCTTTGCCCAGCAGTGGGACACTACAGGCTAACAAATAAATAATAATAATACAGTAACTGTTGATTTAACTTTTTACCGTTTAGGGCTAATTAGAATACAGTCATAGTTATCTGAAAATTTGTGACGTCCCACGGGTGAAAGTACCTTATGGCGGTTGGCGCTTACGTTGCGAAGCATCGCATTAGTATTGCAGTGTCGTTAGAAATAGCGTAAGCCCCAACCGCCATAAGGTACCTTTTCTCGTGGCGTAAAAAATATGTAGTTACGACACGACTCTACGAGTATTTGCAAGGCGTAAAGTCTTGGATACATGTTTTTGTCACATTAAATGTATCCATATATCAGTCATATCACTTCTTCAGCAATTGGTGAATTAGGGTTAAGATGTTGATTAAATAGGAGCTTTGTATTTTGAGTGTTTATGAACGTGCAAACGTAACGTAGTTTGATAAGTGCAGAAGCACGGACACGCGGTTTTGGTGCATCCATGACGTGCAGCGCTACTCGGAGCTGATGCTGCACTGCGAGAGCGTGCTGTTCACGTGCCAGTACCCGACGCTGCGCCTGCCGTCGCGCCTCGGGGCCTACGCGTGGAACTCCAACACGGCGCTCAAACTACCCTCTCGGCTTTATTTGAAACAGTTCCGTATAGCCGTGGAAACGACTTTGATGGTTAGAGCGAAAAGTTAAATTTACTAGTTTGGATGTTAGTTAGAGAATCAGAGAGTACTATAATCATTACATAGTATAAAACAAAGTCGCTTCCTCTGTCTGTATGCATGCTTATTATATCTTTAAAACCACACAAAGGATTTTGGTGCGGTTTGATTTTAATAGATAGAGTGATTCAAGAGGAAGGTTTATTATATGTGTAATAATTGCACCCGTGCGTAGCCGGGGCGGGCCGCTAGTTGGTAATAATAATAATATATGATCATTGATCATAGTAACGATATAAGTTTTATTTTGTTAGGGTACCTTTTTTGGTACTGATTTTTTGACCCATTTTCCTTTTTAATTACTTACCGTCAAATGGCCCAACTTTGCCCGCTTTTTTCGGAAAAACACGAATTTCTCAAAAAAATTGTATGATAACATATTTTTTTTAGATCACTAAGTCCATTGGGATCATATACATCCGATTTTTTGGCAAAATAATTTTTTAATCATGATTTTACCCACTTTTCTGGGCATTTTGAAGGCGGGTAAAGTTAAGTCGGGTTGCGCCCAACATTGCCCACGTCGATTTTGCACTTAAATACAGCTCTTATGGTATTGTAATGCAAGAATCACAGCGAGGTTTTGAGTTATCCTATCGTTCCCTGTCAATAACTACGCGATAAGTACGTAAACTTTTGTACAAATCGGGTGGGCAATATTAGGTACCTATTTTTACTCTTTTCCATACAAGGGGCACCCAAGCATTTCCAAAGTACTAGGGTTGTCACTTTTGAGAAAAATTGTTCAATTTAGTCATGCAATTTTTTTCAAGGCATCAGTGCAATTATTAAATGAAACATAGTTTAGTAAGTTAATTTTTAATATTTCTAATATAAAAAAAATATAACGAGCCAGTCATAGTAATGCTTGGCATGTTGTCATTTGTAATAATGGATAGATTGAATACTATGGTTTTTCGTTACAATTTAATTTAATAATCAATTAAAAAAACAGTTCCAAAACGGTATATATTTAAAAAACAATAACCTCCTTTTTTCGCGCCGAGTGGTTAAAAGACAAAGGTGACAACCCGAAGCCTTTTTTGGTCGTGGGCAAAGTTGGGCGTCAATGGTTGCTACATTACTACTTAATATTGCTCAGCGCCACAACTCCCCCATTAATTATAATTTTTAATTGAAATACAGATATAAACAATCTACAGTTACTGCCTTATTACAAGTCATAGGTGTTACTCACCATCAGCTTCCCTATTTTGTGATATGAACTTTAACTTTTCATAAAAATTGGCCCGCTAAATAATGCCCCGAACTCAACGAGTTCTAACAAACAACTGAATGAAGTTAGATACAAATGTGATAGGCTTTGTTGCCACGCCTATAACCTATTTTCTACTAAAAATAGTGGTGTTGCCAGAAAGCTATTACATTTTCTACAGTAACAGATTTTCTTTAAAATTGTCATTTTGGGCAAAGTTTGGTATGGGGGCAAAGTTGGGCTATTTGACGGTAAGTACTTGTAAATTAGGAGAAATTTATCAGTTGACAACAAAACAGTGGGTTTTGCAGAAATCGCTGAAAATTGGGAATTTCTGTAAGTGAGAATATTTTTCATCAGCAGTCTTACTTTTTTTCAGAAAATGCAAGCAGAGGAGTCACAAATGGATCGTCTTATTATCTCAGATCAATTAGTTAATCTTAGCTGTCTTGACTATTTCAAGAGGAAAACCTTTTTTCGCTTACTGAATAACATAATAAGGTACCTACTCGAATGACTAAAACCTCGCTCCATACAATAGTCGAACGAGCGGAGCGTAAGCGAAGATCGTTCTTACAAACAACAACTGTCACCTGGCTACTGGGACGTCTCGGCATTTGGATGGCTTTTTGATTTAGATAGTTTGTCCGTCGATAACTTTAGTAACGATTTTCCGATCTTTATGAAATTTGTTGGGGTTGTAGCAGAGACCAACAAAATTTGTGAGTTCGTATATGAGCTGGATTGAGACGGGAGTTCTGAAATTAGAAGGCCTAAAAAGGTTTTGTAAAGGGGTCCTGTTACATTGGTCATCTTATTTGCTACTTTTACGAGCAAGTATGGTTGAGTTTGGTATCAAACGAAAGGTATTGATTAACACTCTCGTCAAATCCTTATTAACTGCTTACTGATTCATAACAATTAGCAACATAAAATTGATTTCAAAAATATTTTCAATTATATTTTGATTTTGGTGTAAATATTTTGACAACTGACTTTTTTTTAATTTATTAGAGCTTTGGCTGCTAGGGCCATCAGCATACTGACATTAACACATTAGTTAATAGAGAGAGTTACCATAGACGCATAATGATGGTGACCGAAACCTATAGGTGGTCCACAGATGAGAACGACATGTCAAAGCAACAGAGTGAGAGGCATGTGAGAGGTGGATTTAAATTTAGATGAGACAAAAACTGTCAAATCTGAAGCGATTTCATCGCGGTAAAATTTTGCGCATCAACCGCACAATTTAATATGGATGTTTAGTTTGACCGTGCTGGTTAGTTGAGAAAAAATACCCGATACCTATTTTTGGTATTTGTAGTAATTCTACTATTGCACATTTATGGCGAAACACAAGTTTCGCGAGTTCACAGTTCGGGGCGAACTACTAGTTATATCCTTATTAGGTATATTTATGAATCATTCTTTGTACGGGAGGGTCGACGACGGGTACGAGGGACATCAAGATTTCAAAAGAGGCGCTTCTCAATTCTGTTGTGTATTTTTAAATGTTTGTTACTCCACAACTCCGTCATCTCTGTTCTGATCTCTGAACCGATTTTTAAAATTCTTTTTTGATTGTAAAGTATATATATAAATAAACAGGTTGGCCTCTCCTCAACTCAAATCTAATGCTTAACAAACACAGCGAAGAGAACAAATCGACGACGCATACCTAGCGTTGAAGATTTTAGTTTTTTCATCAACAAAAAAAAAAATTAGGGCTACTTTGAAAAATTATAGGTTTTTTCAAACGCTCTATTTTATTTTTCGACTAAACGGGAAAAGGGACTGAATTTATTTTCGAATATATATTAATAGACTATATACTCTAGTTTATGGCACAAGCCGAAACACGATTGCTGAAAGTTGCCTCGATAGAAAAAAAAACCGAAGTTGGGTCCTTTTTCCCCTTATTTTTCTTAGCTTACATAAACTATAAGAGATTGAGCAATATAACTAAGTTAAAAATATGGTATTCTGGTTTATCTAAAAAGTCACAGAAACAAAATTAAACAAAACTTTATAGATTCGCTTATTTATAGTAGTTTAGCCAAAAAGTCTGATCCTTAAGAGCGCTGCATCTCTTTCTTTCGTGCACGGGAGCCATAAACGTGTCTCTTACGGATGGGCGTGGCTTGTCCGAATCATTATCACATCACACTGGCGCCGGAACCGTATGCGGCGACGGTGTGCAAGCGTGACAGCGCTATCTCGCTCGCGCACCGGCGCCATGCACATGCGGAAACCGCAGCAGTGTTGCGATTATCACACTGGCGCCGCATGCGGATCCGTCGCCAGTGTGATAATCGCCTAAGCCGCCTAAAGTTGAATTTAAAGAAGTGATATTTGATGAAGTGGAACTGCTGATGATGATCAGAAAATAACTCCTTAACGACGCATACTTCACGTTTGGCGATTTTTCCTCTTCGCTGTGTATGGTAAGGAAGTCTTTTCATTGTATGGAATCTAATAAGCGGCCTCCCCCATTGAAGTCTGATTTTTTTTCTTAAAAAATATTTTTACTCAAGTACAGTCGCCATCAAATATATCGGAGCAGCCAAGGTACTCAAAAATATCTGAACATGCACTTTATCGCCTTGACAATAGAGGCGTTGTTCAGATATTTGTGATCACCTTGGCCGCTCCGATATATCTGATGGCGACTGTACTTACCTAAAGCTAAAGTTTAGCTGGTACGTAGAGTTCAATGTAAGGTTCCAAACGGTTTGGCGGTGACTTAGCGTAGTCAGACCCTACTATAGTTAAGTACCTATCCCTACCCTTATGTCCCTTGTTTATTTAGTTCCTCAAGACGGCTAATGTGAAGGCCTTTCTCCAGCAGTGAGAATCTGTAGGTGGTCCACTGAAACGAAAAATAATAGGAATTCGCCTGCCGTTGAAGTAAGGTTCGAGGGTATAGTTTGCAGGACCGCCTGCAGCTAGTGTCGCTGGAGAACCTGTGTTGCTCGCGGCTGGAGGGCATGCGACTGCTGCAGCAGCTGGCCTGCTACGCCGCGCACTCGCTCAAGTACCTGTTCCTGTGGCGCTTCGTGCTTCCCCCCGAGAACCCTATCCTCATTAACTATTCCTATATCACTGGTTAGTCTGATAAGTTAGGCTCTTCCCGCCTCTTTCGGCACCTAACTAGAGTTTGCCGACAGTAAAAATGTGATTTGACTAGGTATATTGAGGCGATATAAAACTGACGTTACGACTCCAGCGTTGAATATCGTTGTTATGTTGTTATGTCACGATATGAGTAATGGTATACAACTACACTCTATGTATATTAGTCTTGTTGGGTACCTATAAGTACACGGAGAGAAAAATCTAGTTTCTTGTAACAGAATATTGTAAACTTGACTTGATTTTATTGTATTATATGTGACAACTATACATTTTTTACACATTAACAGAAAATTCTACTTCTTTACAACATTATTTCTAGTTCCTACAACCCACTTACCTAGTATCGTAGAAAATAAATTTTGTGTAACACACAAAAACCATCTCTGTAGCCATCGTTATAGGACAGGGTAGAGTTTATCAGATTTTTCAGTAGGATTCAATATAATTACTGCGGACTTGAAACGCCGCATAATCCTGTTTACTATGTATTGTATTAGGAACACCAGATTTTTATTAATCTCGACTATTATTTTAGGGGACTGAAATAATCAACAATTTCTGTTTACTATATGCAGTATTGGAGAAACCAGATTTTTATTTGTGTTAAAAATATGTTTTGTTCTGTTTACAATAAATATTGTAGAGTTATCGGGTTTTATTTTTGTATTTAATAAAAGTGAGAAATACACCGAAACCGAGCACGGGTTGCAAGCGTCGCTGCTTGTCCGAGCGGGCCCTCTCTCCAATTTTATTTAAGTGTCATCATCATCACATTCTCACATCCTTCCATCTATTCATATGAGGTCCTGTTCGAAAGCTACAACCCTAGTGAGAGAAACATTATATAGTTCTTACCTTACATGAATCAGTTGGAACTTCTATATATACTAATGACGTTAAAAATTTCGAAAGCGCGTTGTATGTCAATCAAGTATGACGTGAAATAAATAAGCTAGAAATTAATGTTAAATGCATTAATAAATTACATTTTTGCGTAGAACCTATCTTAGCATTGAATTTTACAGTATTTAATAAAAATGTACAATATAAGCGCTCTAAAACCCGTAACACTGTATGGCCCAGCGCCCTTGCGCCATCTGTTGACACTAATGTAAAGGTATTAAATTAGTTTTTCGTTACACGTAAATAACGCATTGTTTAGTGTGCAATAATATTGTAATGCCAACATTTTTTATTGTTGCTGGTACTATTCTTTATTTTTATCATGAAAACAAGTATGTTACACAACAAAAAACGTATCTAGTTATGAGTAAAAATATTCCTAGTAATCAAGAAATTTCGAGTAGTAAGTATTAATGGGTATTAAAAATCCGCTTAAAGGTACGAGAAAGTCTAGTACCTATAAATAAATCACATAATATGGACCTTACATAAAGATATTGTAAATACAATTTTATTATTTTGTGAGATTACTAGACGATTGTGAACAGAAACAATAAATATTGTAAACATCGCAATTCTTGAAAAGTGTTGTAAGCAAAATGCTTATTTTACTCTGTAACTATTAGAAGGTTACCACAACGATATCAGAGTTTTCGTGTACAATAATATTATAACTAGAATATTCTAGTATTGTCAAAAATACGACTTGTTGTTTTAAAACAAGAATCTGTTAACCATAGCTGAAATCTTTTTTCCTACACAAGAATCATAACTACTATACAATCTGGTAATATTGTAAAATATTTTTTTCTCCGTGTAAAGCAAATCTATCTTATAGACTGATACTACTAGTATACGCGCCACTATGTCGTGACGATAACATCCACGGTGAAGTATAAAAGCGGCCAAGATACCGAACTGCTACTATAATCAAATTATTTTGATTACAAACGAGTAAATCAAAACTGCTCGATACTAACTTTCCGACTGCAGGTAGCGGGAAATACATACCGCGTCCGGACACGCGGCGCTGCTTCATGCGCAGTCTCGGCGAGCTGCACAACCTGCGCGTGCTGGCGCTGGAGTACGCGCACCTTGCCGACGCCACGGGCAGCGCGCTCATCTCCCTCATCACGGTCCTCAAGCGGCCGCATATGCGTTTACAGGTAGGCTCCCGCGGCATATATTCTGTGTATGCCTCCATTAGTACTCTCTCTTTTGGGAGAGAGCCTAAGTGATAGATCTGGATAAGGCTATCAACTTTTAGTATGTTGTTGGGCATGACAGGGCAGGACCCCAAAACTGCCGAGAAATGGAGACTAAGGTGAATGTCTTCCGAGTAATGGCGTAAAAAAATTGCTTATTCCACTTTTACGCTTACCTACTGGGACGGTTGTATTGTACTGTATTGTACTATGTACTTACTTACATATGTACAATTTTTACATATGTAAGTAAGTAGGTACATAGTACCTACAATACAAATTCTTTGAAAATAAAGTATGCATTCATGCATATCTGCAAATTACCTATGTAATGTAGGTACAGGTACATCTACTTAATTTAAGTACGTACTGGTACTTAGGTACGAGCAGATTTCAGGGCCGTAGCCAGAATCCAGAATTGCAGTCAAGATATAAGTATAGGGCAGTGCTAATTTAAGGTAGGGCATGGCCAAGGTACTACATACTTTTTTGAGCCGATTGTAATTTTAAAGGTAGCTAGGGCATTTCCCCATAATGCGCCCTCCACCCCCGTCCCTAGTTACCTACGTTCCTGGCATATCCACTCGATTATTTAACTGCATTAGGGTTTTATTGGACGTCCTTAATTTCACAAGTATAATAGGTAACAACTAGCAAAGTGTTAACTGGGCACGTGATTTTAGTTGATGTGCCGGGAAGATCAGATCCCCGGGCGCGCAGACCCATCACTGGGTGCAGGTGGCTTAGTCATCCCAGACTCGGCCTGGAGGCGAGTCACCACTACCTGCCCAGATCTCTACCTGCTCATGGCTTTCTGTAAGTCATGACTCTGATAGTAGGATTTTTAGAAACGACTTCGGAGAGTCGGAAAATTTTGATGTACACATAGATCAAGACTAGGCCGTAGGCAATCCTACCTCATCGAGTAGCAGAATTCGGATTATGTAGGGCTCTGCACGGTGAAAAGTTATGTATTATTTTTACCAGATAAAATCATCTAGCATTTAGAGGACACAGTTCAGGCAAGAAATCATATCAAACGTTTTGTGAAGCAGTCAGATTTGGATATAAGTATTTTTTTTCTTTTAATTACACAATAGGTAGGTAACGTACATTACATTGTCTGTCTTTCAAGTTGTTTTCATATGTCTTTTTGAAGAACTGTGCATTATATATCTTTAAGATTTAATGTATTACTGTTTTGATAAAATAAGTCCCGTTGAGTTTCTTCAAGTTTGTTGCCGGTCACAATACTTCTAGGGTCAGAAAAAGAAAGAAACTACCATCGGTTCTAACCCTACACGTTAGAACCGATGGTAGTTTCTTTTTTTTCTATCTGACGTTCATAAGTGCATTAATTTAATTGGCCTGAATTGAAGAATAAATATCTTTTTATCTTTGATTTTAGTACTTGGTAGCTTGAGCGCAACTTGGAGCATTTTGTAAATACAGTCAGCAAAAAATCATTATAAAATATACCTCATCGAGTAGCAAATTGAACCTTATGGCATTCGAAAGTACTAATAAACCTTGTTACCTATAACAAAACATTGGAGCTGACCTTAAACCCGGAGCTTTAGTTATTCAGCTAAGTTTTATGTTTTAAGGTGAAAATTGACAAATGCAAGTAAGATATGCAAGTAAGTTTACGGGATGGCTTAAATGCAGTAAGTACGCGATACATAAAGACACTGTTTCTCAGCAAGTCGCTGCGCTGACTCAATACGAGTATTACAGGGTTCTATGATTCACTTTTATAATTTGTACAATATATTGAAATTTGGACATTGTCATAGTGACACCTAAGTCTTTTAACTACTTACCCTGAAAATGCGGTTCTCCAATATACATATATATATATATATATTATCGTGCATTGCCCTACTTAAGCCAAATTCTGCTACTCGATGAGTTAGGGTTGCTTACGGCCTACTCTTGATCTAATAGTGTAGGGACGCCCCGCTGCACGCAGGCGGACTATCTCGATTCATTCAGCCCGGTCCTCAAGTACTGTACCTCCTACCTCTAGCTTCCAACGAAACTATCGCCCCGTGGTTGCAGTAGGAGTCTGCTAAGGGAATATACCGGGAAATGGGCAGCAGCATCTTCCGAAAGCCTACAATCAATAAACAAAAAAATACTGCGCGCGCCAACCCGCCTGCCAAGCGTGGCGCGTATGGCAAACCCCCCCTTTTAAAGGGGAGGCCTATGTTCAGCAGTGGACGTCTTATGGCTGAGATGATGATGATGATGATTTCTCAAAAACAACATTAAAACATGTAGATACCTACTTAGCGCGTAGTGATTAAATACACGTGATTAAACCGAAAACAGTGTCAAAGTTTAAATTCAATAAGTACCTAGGTAGGTATCTACTTACCTACTACATTTCTTCACTCGCTTGTAGTTCTTGCGAAATATATAATAGTTCGCCTACGACACTCTCTTTCCGCAAATTCCACAATCTAGAATCTGCTGGTGGTTGGTTACAGGCCGCGTTCGCGACTACGACAATATCCGGCTCTTCCTGACGCCCAGCATCCCGCTGCGGGAGGCGCATTTTCAGCTTGGGATAGATCTGACGCAGACGCAGCGACAGGACTCTGACGTGAGCTGCCTAGTGCGTCATCTGGCCTTCCACTACGCGAGCACTCTAGGTTGGATTGTATTAATTAGTGAATTTGAGCCTTAAGTCATCAATTTCATTGTTAACCGACTTCAAAAAAAGGAGGAGGTTCTCAATTCGACTGATTTTTTTTGTATGTACAGCCTTGGCCAGAAGTGTTGAGCATAGGTGTTTTTTGTTTACAATTTTGATGTTAAGCATTATTTCCCTATCCTAACAATGTACGGTAACGGTAAATGTTATATTTTATTTATAAATAGGTATAGAAAACTAAACCCTATAGAAAAATCCACTTAATAACACTTTCAAGGTACTTAAAAAATATGAAAACAGAAGGTACCAAAAATGTAAATTTAAGTCGGTGTGACATATTGCAAATATTCTATGCAGTTACGACTAACTTCAACAAAACATGCCTATTAGTCGGTTTTTTTTTTGTTTTTGTTTTTGTTTAAAATTATTAGTAGGTAGCACCAAAGCAATAATCGCTCATAAGGGACCTTGTGTTAGTCGACACCTCATGGTCACACGCCGACATAAAATCAACTACCTGAAAGACTAAATACTAGATAAACGTGAATGTTTACTTATTATCTTCTTTCTATAAGGTTAATCTTTAGGTGTTATCATTTTAATAATATCGGGGTTAGTAGGTACACTTCATTATGAGCACATCAATTAGTAGACATTTCATTGACCCTCTGACTACAGAAGTAGTTAAAATCACGCGCACAGAAATTCGTGCCGCCGGCGCTGGCGCGTGATATCACGTCCAAAGTATTACCGAGTTGACTCGCGCGTCCGCGCGCGCTTGCGCTGACGACACGATTTCTCCGTCTGATGCTTAACGGTCAAAGGGTTAAAAAAACCGGCCAAGAGCATGTTGGGCCATGCTCAGTGTAGGGTTCCGTAGTTCTCGGCGTATTTATTACCAGTTTTTATTATATCACTTTGTCGTCGTGATTAATGCACATAATCATACCAAATTTCAGCTTTCCAGTGCTAACGGTCACTGAGCTAGACCGCGGACGGATGGACATGGCGAAACTATAAGGGTTCCTAGTTGACTACGGAACCCTAAAAAATTTCACTAAATAATTATCAGTGACACACAGACATGTCAAGTCGGATGTCGGTGAAATAAAACTTGTCGGCAGCGACCCTGAGTATCCACCAGTGGCGGTTCGCGGTGTTCCCGCTGCGTCGCGTGCTCGAGCTGATGCCGCGGCTAGCTCGCTTCTTCTACCTCGGCCGAGTGCAGGATGAAGTAGACCTGAGGCGAATGCTGGAGATCGTTGCATGCGGAGTTTGCTACAGTTAGTAAACTGATAATTATATTACTGAACCGCGATGAGAATACTATAAGTAATATTATAAGAGCCCACAACACTGAACCAGGGTTCGATAAGTGTGATAGATGATCAATTAGTTGCGTCTTTAAAGTCAGTCACAGACGGAGCTATAATATAAATTAAGATACCGAGATATATATTATCGTATAGCTCGGCACCCCACAAAAGATATCAAAAGAAAGAAAGATATATCTGTTGTACGTCACACCAGAGAAGGAAGGCAATATTCCCAAAATATATCGTAATATATAGAGATATATCAAGCTATAATATAGGGGAAGACAGGGTAGATTCGTACACTGGGAGCCTTCGTACAGTGGTCATATCTCGGCTATCCAACATGCTGAAGCGTTCATATTTGTATGCAACACGGCTACTTACATGCATAGGCTACCTTCCAAAAGTAATGGCAGTGCGGTACAAGATTTCGCCAGAAAGAGCTGATATGTGTTTTCGGCAATCGCAAGTAATTTTGAGTTCTCCTTTGAATGCGTTTGTTTCCAAAAAGTTTGGATGGACTTAGAAAAAATGCTTTAGTATTGTTTGTAAATATATGCTAAATATTGTTATTTAAACAATACTTTTGGGATTATATTAACGATATATTTTTTATTTTGATTTTTTTCTGGTCCGTTGGATTGGGGTACCTTCGTACACTAAAAATGTATGTAATTTCATACTGTACGAATGCACCCCATGTAAGTTAAAATCAAGAATAACATAATTGCAAAAACAGGTCAGTAAGATATGTTTAAAAAGTGATTGAAACTGGCGAAATAGCTGGTAAAATCATGAATCCCGGAGAGAAACGAATAGTGTATGGAGCTACCCCGCGTGGTGGGGTGAATTCGTACAGTTCCCATTTTTTGGAAAAATCGTTATAGCTTGGCCAAGTTGCTTTATATCAAGCCAGAAATGCGCTATTATTATAGGCAGATAAATGGACAATAACATAGCATTCGTTTCATTGTAAAATATCTGTTACATTTTGTTTTACAAGGCTCCGAAAAAAAAGTGTACGAAGCCTCCCCATCTTCCCCTACAGGTTGTTTGGCCCATGTACCGACAAAAATTTTTGGGGGGTTTGTGGTGTCATTTCCTTCCCTTTCTTCCTTGGAACCTTGGTCCTAGGAGCCACGGATCTGGAGATACGATTTTTTTATTTTTTTCGTAAATCATCCAAAATCTGATTTTCGAAGCCCCATAACTTTTTTTATGGTCTGACCATAGACCATATGTCAAATAGTACCTCCGTAAAATATATCGTATGATACCGAGCGTCTGTGACAGGCTTAATGGGGTATTCGCTGTGTGCATCTTTGATTATTAAACCAACCGGATGCCGTTTTTTGCGGGGGAGGGGAACGTCAAAATAGCCACGTCAAATAAACGTCAGTCCATACAATGAGTATGACCACTGGTCATACTCATTCGGCAGAGAGGAACGCCTGTCAATGGCTACTCCCCTTGGGTTAAAGCTCTAAGGTGTGCATGATTGTGGCGCCATCTCTTGAGCAGGTGTTCAATCTAATTTTTTTTCTATTTTATTAATAGGTTGTATGCCTTGCTATATGAAATGTCACTGGCTGATTCACTATTGTGACAGCTGACAGGGGCTTTTGCAGTTTCATTTCTTATCACATTTTTTTTAATGGCATCGCGCTCCTGGCGCAGCCAAACGAGTAAAACGGGGAAACAGAATTAAGGAATAAATAAAACGGAATAATCGGAATTAAAAAAAAGGAATGGATCAGGAAAAGTATTAAAGTTTAATATTATTAATTGAAATAAATGAATATAAAGCTTTGTATATAGATGAGGAAATAGATATATCGTTAATATGGAGGAGTGCAGAAATACAGGTGGGAAACGGAATTTTAAGGTTTGACAGATGGCTAAATAAAACAGCGATTATACGAGTCACAATTAGATGCAAAAAAGATGTGATTAAAATCCGCAGGATCAGCTCCACAATCACATGCGGAACTGGGCACGCATTACAGTTGTGCCAAATGTTCTGGTGTACATGCGTGACCCAACCTCATTCGAATCAACATTTGTGCACTGCGATCGTTCTCGTTACCCCCACCATGCACTTCGCACATAGCGAATACGATATGCCGATGCTACAATGCTAAAAACTTGTCGCCATATTTTTTTTTATTTTCTAAATCCGGTTTTATAATCTGATAAAACTCCTATGTTTCCTTTGTTCCTCGAAGCAGGGGAGGGGTAGGGCTACACGATAATGCAGTGCTGCAAGCCCAAGTGATTGGCTTTATCAGTGGCAGCAGCATCATAAGATAGTAGATGTACCTAAACCTTGTGCCTATTTTTGATCACATTGCTATTATAAAAAAGTAGGACTGGTTTCGGCGTACATCTACAATCTTATGATGCTGCTGCCACTACAAGGCATTCCAGTTGGGCTTGCAGCACTACATTATCATGTAGCCCTACCCCTCCCCTGCTTCGAGGAACAAAGGAATCGTGGGACACTTGATATCAGGCAAAAAAATACTTGTTATTATTTTCAAGAAAAATAAACTAAAATACGCCGGCAGGTTTTTTGCATTGCAGGATCGGTAATTCGTGTTCACCCATTAAAGACGTAACTAGTTATATATAATACTATCATCTAGGAGACTTATCAAACTAGGTTCAGTGTCATGCTGGGCTCTTATACTATTATACTTAACTAGGTATATGCGGAGTCAGTCAACTCTAATCCTATTCTAATCAGGATTCAGCAATAATTTATTAGTCGACTTTAAAGATGGATTATTATTATTTTTTAAGTGGATTCGTTTTTTCTTGTCAACTGTACGCTATTAACTGGGTAGACCGAGGTGAAACGAATCAAGTCGAGCGTTTTGTCGAATCCATAAGATCGTGAGTAGCCACGGACAGCCAAATCAGGCCCGGCGTTGGGTTTGACCTTCCCGTACGACGAGATCATGGTATTAGTAGACAGGTATATCTACGTCACAGACCATTTTGATTCTCAAACTTTAAATTTTGCCACAATTTGAACTAAATTAATGGATGTGGCTTAGTGGATTCTGCAACACCGGTGAACCTAAACCTGGTGAACCTGGTCCTGTCCTGCACTCCGCAAGGCGGCCACAGCCACATCCACTAAGTTACTTAAAATTACCCCAAAATTATGAATTTTAGAATCAGAAGAAGTTTCCTGCCTCGCACAGCAAAACTGGAATGATCTGTCGCCTGCGGTATTTCCGGACCGATACGACCTTCAAACCTTCAAAACAGTTAGGGAGGCGAGGTAGCTAAATGGCGTAATTCAACGGCACCGTCGAGACCTATCAAAATCGAAAGATAAAATAATTTCGAAAAGAAAAGCTCGTTTGGCAAAAACCATTTTAGCGGTGGGTTTGGCGTGTACGGTTTTTCAAAAATGTTAAAAAAAACAGTTACTTGGGCATTCTCGAGCGCGTCAGATACTACGTATGCCCCGAGTGCCTCTGATAACAACGGTATACTAATCTGCCGGTTTGCGTGGTGGGGGTAGGCATATAAAGTAGTCAAAAAAGCAAAAAAAAAAAATTTACTCGAGCGCGTCAGATTTTCGGAAGGGGTGTTAAGTAGGCCCCAAGGAAGCTCCCTTTAAAAAAACTGACGATTTCGGCGTGACGATAAGTTACGATGAATTTTTGAAAATGCAAAAAAAAAAGTTTTTTTGAAATACTCGAGCGCGTCAGATTTTCATAGGGGAGGTTTATCTCGGTATCCTGAAAGCATATTTTTTTAATCTGACAAAAATGTTGGTGGGTTCTCTTAATCTGACCGAAAAAGGTTTAACTTTCAAGTCAAAAAGTTTTAACTTTGGACAAAAATGTAAAGACACATTTTTTGTGTAAAATAAAATTACCTTTTTTGTTTATTTAAACTTTTTTTTGTAAAATGTATCGTTCGCGACTTATATGCCGTAACGCGTTCTTAGGAAGACGAAATGGCTCCTCCACACTTCCGGTCATGCGGAAACCGGCAGATTTTGTATTTTTAGTAAGTTTTAGATTATATTCTTCAAAACAAAAAAAAAAAAACGCGCTCGAGAATGCCGGATTAACGTTTTTTTTTTTACAAGTTCGCGACCCTATAACTCGGCGGCGTCAAGGACTTATCGTCAGATTAGTTAAATTTAGTCTTTAAACACTAAAATCAACCCCCAATATCTTAAACTGACGCGCAGGAGTATTTCAGACTATCCATTTTTTTTACTAATCTGATCGTCTTTCCTAGGCGCGCGTCACTACATACCTATAGAGCTAAATACTTTACAAGGTTGTTCTATTAGGTCTAAGGTATCTCTCATATCTTAAACTGCCACGCTCGAGTATTGCCGAAAATTCCCCTATTCGCCTCCCTAACTATTCAGGAACCCACAGTACATTACTTTTTTACAGAATTGAAACATTTGAAAATACAAATTCAAGATGAAATGGCTAAGCGGGATTACTGGAAAAGTGTAGTCGAACATTTTATGGATGAATATAAAGATATAATGAATTTGTATGAAATTAAATTACAATTGGAAATTTATAAAACCTAATAAATATGGTTAAAGACAATAATTATGATATATTATTGAGTACTTTGGCCGCTCCAATATATTTGATGGCGACTGTACTTATATTACAGCATGAAATGCTGGCAATTTTATGCTAATTCATAGATTTATCACTAGACTAGTATCACTACTCTCGATATCTTATTAAGAGTCCGGTAACGATTTGAAAACGAAAATCGCTAATAATGACATTATGTATATGAATTGCATTTGGTAAGATAGCTTGAAATCTTGTTATTGCAAAAAAGTACTTTATGTATATATAAGTATATTATTATTTAATACCTTAAAACTCAATTCTTACAGGGCTTGTTTAGTGAAGACGTTGATTCATGCAATTTTGTCGTAGGATTTTTAATTATTATTTTTTATGGACCCTAAAATGTTTTGTACTATCTGAATGAAGTGAAGTTTATTTTTGTATTCTTATATTTGTAAAATACTTTAATATCTTCCCAAGAATATTATCAAAACTTCGGCAATTTTTAGCAAAATTGTTCTAGCAAATCATACTCTCCCTATAAAATATATATGAAAATGAAAAAACTGTTACATTTATTCCTCAGGCGACTCATTTTCCAATGTGTTTATATATTTAACATACTTGTATAACTTAATTTTAATCAATAAAAACCTTACTCTTTTCACCGCTCCAAGCGAAAATCGTGAAACTGGTGTTAGATTAGGGTGAATTATTTATAAATGAAGCATAAAATAACAAAATTATTGTATTTATTCCATCCAAAAAGAAACGGTCTTTCATAATATGTACACAAAATTATAGAGGTTATGTTAGTTACTGCAAAATAGCATCAAAAAGTTGAGTGAAATCGAAAAAAAAGTTTACCGGACTCTTAAACATAGATCCCAGCAAAAAACTGTATAAAACTTTTTATAGAAAATTTGATGTGGATTACTTAAGTAACAGAACATTTTTTTGGTAGGGGTCACCGTTTAAGTCATTTAAGAAAAACTAAATAAAACCGGCCAAGTGCGAGTCAGACTCGCGCATGAAGGGTTCCGTACCATTATTTATAAAAACCAGCCGTAGTAGCTACTATCGAATAAATTATTATCGCAAGATCGTATCTGCCTAAGTGCGTAGTTTGTTGGAGAAAACACCTAAACCGATAATGTTCAAAATAATTTTCGTTGAGAGAATATTTAATCTTCTTGATTTTTTTCATAATTTTTGGACTGACGGTTCAAAAGTTATACGGTTTAAAAATTGTGTGTTAATATATATATATAAAGTCAAAAGTTAAAGTTATATATATATATTAACACACAATTTTTATGACTTTCGGAGCGATTATTTCTGAAAATATCCACTAGACCTATCGATTGATATACATCATGTTGATATTTAGCAAACTACTACCTAAAAATTTTTTTTAGCAATTTATCTACAAGTAGCGGCACACACAATACACGTTTGATGTAAAATTGATAATGATACGTCTTATAGTTTCCGAGTAAAATGGATGTGACATACGGACGGACAGACAAACAGACATGACGAATCTATAAGGGTTCCGTTTTTTGCCATTTGGCTACGGAACCCTAAAAACGGGACATTTTTTGGCCGCCATCTTGAATATCTCTCTTCCGGTCATATATTCTTTGAAGGCAATTCGGATGCAGCAGGGTCTCAATAGGGTAAAAAGTCTGGTTACCTAAAAGTAATAATATTGGTTTGCTTCTCGACATGGATTTTTTGAAAAATAGGACTAGACTAAACCGTATCCATCCTTACTTGTCTCATCGTGTAAACGAACGTCTGTCAATCTAGCAGCCGAAATGTCATTTATATTTGAATTTATTCGTTCGTTACTTCGATTATTGAGGAAATGTTGATTAGATATCACCTTAACAAATAGCGTACTAGTATTACACTAGTAGCTACTAGGTGGAGCAGCAGTGCAGGTGACATTTCTCTTACATATTCGGTATCTTTAGGTGGCTTTGACATAGATGGCGCAATCGACATGAGCTTCAAAAAGTTCTTAGGCTGTGTTCGTCTATATCTCTATAGTCTCTGCTATTACTATTATAAAGCCTTGTGTAGCAAAGCAATACGGGACTAAAATTTTCCCTAATTGAAACTGAATCGATTGGCATATTTCTTTACACAATAATATAATAAATCATAATAATTGCATACCGTTGTATTAGGCAGGTATCCGGTTCTTCATCCAATAGCCCAGTAATTAGTCCATACTTTTCATTTTCACCCAATAGCCTTGTACATTTTAGACTTCATTAACTAGTCCTTACACTATGGGGGTGCTGTCTCTGCGTGCGTCCCATGACACGGGCAGGGGCAGCATCCGCTTAGTGTACCCCACACTTTTCATTAAATTTTCGAAAGGGCCTCTGCGCGTTGGCTTCGGCTTCGAATACGCCTCCCAAAGGTCCGGAACACCTTTTTTCCGTGGTCGGGAAAGACACAAATAAATTATAAAGCAAGAGGTCTTCCAATACCATTTTCGCGTGGCGGCACGGGACGGGGTCTAATAACTGCCCTATTAACTGGTTCAAAACATCCCTTCACTTTAAACCCCTGTATATTGTATATATTTAACTAAAATATACAGGTGAAACCACGAAAACCACGAGCAAGCTATACACAACAACTAAAAGAAAAAGCAAATGTGTCTTACAGGGACCTAAAAAACCTAGCCGAGGACCGCGAAAACTGGCGCATACTCCACCGACAAGAGCCATGCTCTTAAATTTTAGGGTTTTACCCGTGGTACCACGGTTTTTGTACCACGGGGGACCACGGGAATTTTTTTCCCCGTAGACCCCACTGCTCCAGTTTTAAGTTATCTTTTTGAATACGAAACTGTCTGTGGGTCATTCCTCGAAAATAAATATTTCCCGTAGTCCCGTAGCAATAGATATAGTCTGGCAAACCAAAAGCGCAGTAACAGTCAGAGTAACATGCTATACCCATCCCTTTTTTAGTAGTGTGAGTACTAGCATTAGAAAAAGACAGTATGATTCTCCCTGTCTATGCTTGAAGTGGAACAAACTCTGGCCAAACTATATGTCATAAATTACGCCTCTAAATACTATTCTTTTTTTAATAGGCAAGGTAGGTTTTGGTTATTTTTTTTTGCTGTGCCTTTAAATACTAGCAAATGAATACCATTCTCGAGCAGTGGGTCTATGGGGACAAAATTAGTACTCGTGGATCCACTGAGGGTCATAGCAGTGGGACCACGGTTAATACCCGGTTCTTTTCAATTACCCATAGTCCCATTTCGGTGTTGTGGGTCTACGGGGAATTTTTTTTACCCGTGGTCCCCCGTGGTACAAAGGCCGTGGTACCACGGTTAAAACCCGTAAATTTTGATGATGATGTCAGGTGAAAATCATTATCTTGACATCAAACCTGACTATATGTCCCTTCAGATCATCACGCCACAACACGCTCCAAAGTGCTTTACTTCAACACAAAACTTGCCCGAAAAGACCTCAATTTTAAGTGTTTGCATATCCCGTCACCTTAGACTACACTCTGAATAAATGTGCTAATTAGTAAAAAAAAAACACTGCGTTTCGCTATTGACAACTACTAGTCACTAAATTTTGCTTGCTACACGCTCCTTAATTTTTTTTGTATTGTTTAAATTATTACATCAAGTCTGTTCCTGTATTTGGAATTTCAGGACAGTTGCGTTATGAAAAGCATTATTTTTTTCATAAAAAGTTTATTTACATAACATACATATTAACTGACAAGAGTAGCTATAGTAATAAAAATAAAACTCAGTAGCGGAGTCAATGGGGAAGTGAAAGAGGGGCATGAGGGCGGGGGGCGCGGGGCAGGGGGCGGCCGGCAGCCGGCACCAGTCGCCTGATGCACGACGGATTTTCAAAACCACGGCTAACTGAGCCACTATAATATAATTATAACTAAACAATAAAATATCTAATAAAATAAAAAAGTTACAATTTATAAAGGCATGTACTAATTGCAATCTTGAAGAATCGAATTTCAAGGAAATAGGTGTAAATTGTTAACGAAATTCATTCATTGGGTATGAAGATACACGAAACCAAATGAACAACGGCCAAAATAAACTCCTTAATGTTCTTTACATTTTAGAAATTACATCTTTATTAATTATGTCTATATCAATAAAAACAAAGTGATATACATATTAAATATTATAAAACCATTCAACATGTTGACCTCATAACATATTCCAATTACTAGGATTTGGAGACAACCATCATTTAACATAATTGTAGGTTTCTCTATTTTTTTTTATTTATTATTACGAATGATTATTGCTTGGATTGTAACTTTAGCCACGTGGCGTTGTATGTCGACATTTATTACAATGATTCTGTTCATTATTTGTAGCACATATATCTCCCCGTAACATATGTTCCATATAAAATATTTACTTTTGCTTTTCTATACTAAATACTAGATTTTATAGAAAAAAAATACATGTATTGCTTCGCGGTTTGATTCTTACGTTTCAAGTGTACAAACATTATATAAAACATAAATTACAAGGGAATTGGGGATAGAACCAACATAATCATCCGTTTTCGATTTCAGACTACGACAAAGTATAGGAAAGATATGTAACTGTAACTTTCGAAAGCCTGCCTCTGATTGATTAGCGTGACATTGCAACTCATCACATCATTGATCCGTGACGTACCTAGTTCATGACAACTATCTAAATAATATTTTGTCCTGCAAAGTCTACCATGTAACAACGCAAGTCTGATGTATACAATATATACTTTGTTGCTAATAATTTAAAATTAATCCATCCCAAGCATAATTATTCTCAATTATAGTTTCAAAGTACGTAGTCATTATTAAACATTATAAATAACTATAGCTTTAAAAAATATCATACAACTTTTCTAGCCTTGTTAGTAAGCATTACATAATAATATAATCTATTATTCTATGAATTCAGTGTAGGTTGATTCTAGTATATAAAAATATAGAAGACATTGTAAGCGGATGCGTCGGGCGCATGTGGCGCATAAAGCGCATACGGCGGCGCCCGGGACGGGGGCGGGGCGCGGGCGGGGGCGGCGGGGGGAGGCCCACGTCAATCCTCGCTGCACGAGTCCTCGTTGTCCGCTTCCTTGATGTTGGTGAAGAACGACGTCAGCGCCTTCATCATTACCGCTACAAACAAACAGGTGCGGTTAATAACGCTTAGCTTCTTCAGCTCATCAAATGTGGCAGTCTACGGACCTTTGTCCGACCACTTTGCCGATATGGAGTTAAGTACTTTCTAAAACTACGCAATATGCACTATCTATCAGTGAAAGAAAAAAGCGTCCTTGTAAATCGACAAAGTGGTCCCTTGCACTAAACTCGTCCACAAATTTCCACTAAGACTGCGAGCTAGGTACAGATATTCGACGTTTGGGTGACTACCGTTCCACAACAACAAATTTTGATATTACTCGTGATAATAAAATGGCTGTCGTATTTCGCCTTTTTTTGCTTATTATATTTATTTCAATAAATATTCATTGACTGAGATATTTGGCATCAAAGCCGAACAACGTTAGGCACAAAAACTCGTTTACTGGCCATAACATTTGTGCTAATTAGTTCAACATTAAAATCTCTCGTCAGGTTTTAGACATCAAAGAGAAACTGAAATAAGTATGTAGATTTAGTATTAACCCCTCGTATGCTTAGACACGGATCTGGGCGTGAGAATTTCAAAATCTATTGTTTTGATTTTCAAGGTCACTTCCAATGATCAAATTTGACAGGCAGCATACGAGGGGTTAAGTATTATAAAAGATTTTACATATAAAAAATGATAGTTTGCGTTATGAGGAAGGACATTCTTTGAAAACAACCGGCAATTCGGATACAGCAGGGTCTAAACCGGGTAAAAAGCCCGGTTACGCAAAAGTAATATCGTTTGCCTGTCGCATCGAGGAGAGCGATCTTGAAATTTTGTGACCTGTCTAGAAGTTTTTATGGCGAAAATAACAACTACTAGGGACTTCTTTCCGATATCAAATCTATCGATAATAGCTTCAAAGTGATATCATCGTAAATAATAAATAACCCAGTATGTTGATAACTACTTAACAACGTTATGTTATGGTAACATGATATATATTAACAGTTGTAAGAAATATTAAAATTTAAACCAATAATAACTTTAATAACTAGAAAACGATGACGGATGAAAAATTTCCTTAAGCTCTTTATAATATGTATCGGCCGACGCGGGTCGAGGCAATTCCAATCGGGGAAGGGCGCAGCGTGGCCATTACGAGTATGTATACAATACTATGTATTATATATTCTGTGCCTGGAGACCTTACTCGTAAGACATCGCGAGTTCAGCGAAAAACATCGTATGGCAGTGAGCGGCCGGCCGGCGCGACCTTGTTGTCGAACTTTTTTTTAGTTACATGTTGACGGTGATTGCTGATAAGATAATTATAAACAATGCGGTGCTTTTAGATGTATCTTTGCATTTTTTATATACTTAGAGCGAAAGTGTTCATGAAATCGTGCTACGAAAGTAAGTATTCAAAAACTGTGTTTCATGAACCTACTACATCATGTTTACAATTGTATCTCGACACTGATCGATTTGATCATAAGTGAATCTACTCCTAATTTTGAAGGACGTTGACGACTTCGGTTAGCTAAATGTTAATTTAGCAGTACATACACATACTTTAAATTCTACTGATGTATTTGAGATTGACAAATCGTAACTCGTTTTTTAACACTTTCGCGACCAGACAAAAAAGTGAGACATACTCCAAGGACCACTAGCACCCGGTAGCCGTGTTTGTGAGATTTTTTCATTCCCGCTCGCCATGCGCACGGCTGCCGGGCGCTAAGGGTTGTGCCAAGGAACTTTCGTAATACTTACGTGAAGTTAGGTTCCGAAGTACCTCTACAGATTTTTGTATACATAAGCATGCGAAACTTATGTGCGGACAGAGAGCATTTTCCATTATCTCGTTATTGGCTCTACGTTGTCTTTAAATTAACATTAGGTGGTTAAATCGATCAATGCCAATGGGGTTCGTTACCTACATTCGATTAGTATTGCATTGCCGGAACTTTTTCTTATTGATATCTGATTACAAATCAGTTTAAAACGTTTTACAAGTTCCATACTGTTAGCGGCAACCCTATCGCATCGCGATTATTATAGCGCCCGGTACCCGTGCTTTGTGGCAGGGCGTATGACTTTTAAAGCCTCAACACGGCTACCGTGTTTACCGGCATCTGAACAAAGTTTACGAGCGCACGGTAGCCGTGTTCTTGGTCGCGAAAGTGTTAAGATTAGAAAAATGGTTCTCTGGCTTTTCGCCGAAAATTGTATTGCCGAATTTCACTTGCCAACCAACTTTTTGCAGAAGTTTAATTTGGCCGAATTTCATTTCCCAACTTTACATAATCCAACCTAACCTAACCCAACCTAGTAGGTAATTTTCATTTCGCAACTATGGGGTTGGGAAATGAAATGGTTGCGAAATAATTATTTGGTAAAAGGTGTTTGACCAAATGAAACTTCTGCGAAAAGTTGGTTGGGAAGTGAAATTCGGAAATGCAATTTTCGGCGAAAAGGCAGGATACCTTAGAAAAATACTAATAACTGAATACAATAAGAGGCTAAATGGCGAGTTTTAAAACCGTTTTCCCAGAAAGTGCACGACGACTTTGTCACGATTTTTCTAATATTAAAAAGACGAAGTGGTTGTTGAAACGTTTCTTAGAGTAAGGAGCACAAAATCAGGACAGAAAATCTTTATACACCGCTTTTGAGATTAAATACTTCCAATTATGTTTCCACGTCCGCATCTCTCGCTTGCTGGTGCGTGATTAGAGACAATTGAGTGAAGTCACTCATTTTAAGTGCTTCATTTTTGGAACGTGCATACTCCATCTGTCATTACATTATTATATATCATAGGCTGATGGTAGAATCACAGCCTCAGCATAGAATCGTTTGCCTATTGAAAAGCTAACCGTTTAAGGCCGACCCACACCGGCTGCGTGTGCGTAGACGTGCACGTCCCTCTGCGTTGTAAAATAAGAATTCTCATAAGACATGTTACACCGCACGCGCACGCACAACGTCACGCAAGCGGTGTGACATGTTTAATGAGAATTCTTATTTTACAACGCAGAGGGACGTGCACGTCTACGCACACGCAGTCGATGTGGTTCGGCCTTTAGTATGAAATGCGTACGCTTGCGATAGGTTAAACGCTTGCTTACACGTCTTATATACTAAACGGCCATTTTCAATACCGAGACAATATGCGAACTGATGCAGACGGATGTGATTCCACCTTTAGAAACCTTCTCGTTCAAAATCAAAACTGAAGAAAAATAAAGAAGCAGTGAATGATACGATGCACGTTGATAAATAAGCAACTAAACAAAAAGTAATGAGATGAGATGAAAAACTAACTTAAAGTGACCCATATAGTTAGGCTTCCAAATTTAAGGCAGGCAAGTTATTTCAGATAATCCCATATATGTATTACAATCATAAATAATTCAGTTCATATTCGGGATTTTTATTTATCGGTACCGGTTCCGACTAGCTCGAAAATTCCCGGGATTTTCCGTTACCAAAAGTACCGTGAGCGATCCTTTAATAACTCTTTGTTCATACATCTTTAACGACTACGGGTTCTTGCTCGGAATTAACTTCGTCAAAGAAATCTGTTACAGGCTGGCGGTCCCTATTGCCTGGATATTCGCAGGGCGTGTTCTTATAAGGTACAGTCCGTGAGCTCTAAAAAGAACCTTCGGGTTTTAGAAAGAGACGTCGGGTATCAATCAACAGTGACACATGAAAAAGCAGAAAAGCAATATTACCTTCGTGTGTCATCGCCGATTCCCGAAGGTTCTTCTTAAAACTCACGGAGTGTACTTGATTATTACTTATTAGCAAAAAAAATTGGGTATTAAATTATGAGCATTTTAAACCCCCACCACTAAAAGAGGGCAAGGGATGTTAATTGTGTGTATCTGTATGTGACACCGTAATGCTAAAACGGTTGAACCAATTTAAATGAGTTTTTTAAACATTTGAAGATTTTCTAGCGAGTGATCTTAGAAACATTTTATCAAAATCAGTTCAGCCGTTTTGGGGGGTAAATCTAAATTTAAATGTTTGAATAGTTATTGAATAAACCCCAGATTGTAGATATAGAATAAGTGCCCCACAGGTGCATCACAAAATATACATTTTTATGTTATACCTTTGCCTTCGAGTTCCTTTTGTGATTCTTCCCATGCAATAAAACTGTCCACAGAAATTATGTATTGTTCATGTAAATATTGGAAAATTTCTAGCGTTATGCCTGTAACAAAGATGTTCCATTGATTACACACAAGATAATACATGCATACATTGTGTTGGTTTACTTTAGAAATTCGTCAGTGAGGGGCAGCTACTGGATTCCAAGGATAGGTTACAATTCTACAAAATGTTTTTAAATAACTTAAAATATTCTAGGAAACAAATTCGCAGCAATTACCAGATTGTTGGTGATAACAGCAGTAGTGGATCTGTAGCTGCCCTTGCTGATCGGGTTTTCGCGGTAACATATAGTTCCACAATAAGAAAAATAAAAACATTTAAATGTGATGTAAAATGCAAAATATACATGAGCAACTAAACTGAAGAAAGTAATTCAATTATTTGTTATATAAAAAGGATTATAGTATCCAAAGTACAAACCCTGAGGATGTTCTAGATGATGCATGAGCTGCTGAATGCCTAATAAACAGCTGGCTTCCCTCGCGTCCCTGACTTCGCCGAACTCGTTGATGAGTCCGCAGTACTTGTTCATGCGGTCCTGGTTGAAGCGCGGCGCGTCGTGGCCCTCTGCGCCGAAGAGCGCGTGCTCGCAGATTGCTTGGATCAGGGAACGCATGAACCACTCCTCGTTGGCAGCTTTCCCGAGGTTATCCTGAAACATATTCATTTTATTTAATTTTTAATTGCAGGTTTAATGCACTTCTCTTCAAAGTTTTGACACTTGTAATACAATTTACCCCGCAGTCAGGCTACCGAAAATTGGATATTTAAATGATTTAATATCGTTTTTTGTGTTTAAATTGTAAATGAAAATAAATTAACATACCTGAACCCATCCTCGTATACAATCACGATTCTCATCAGAGTTCATTAGCTGTAATAATTTGCGCTGTGTATCGGCGGGTGTCAATATTTTTTTTGTTTCTTCACAAACCTTAGCTCCTTCTAAGAATTCGAATTTGTTATCTTCTAACCATTTTGAAACCTAAAAAAACGTACATAATAGTTGATATTCATAATTAATATAGTTAGGCCCGGATGCACGGCGACTATTTGCAGCAATACAAATATGATTTAGTCTCGATGCAGTTGTGTTGCAATGTTACGACTTATTTTGTTGCGTAACACTTATTTAAATACTGCTGTGCCCTATACCACAAAACTTTACAAGTGCACAATTCTACAAAATTGTTAAATTGTAAACAAAAAAATGTACCACAATCATTACAAATATGTTTTCGTTACAATTTGCGGTATACAAATGTGTCACTTTTTTTAAAGCGTATCACAAAGAATAAAGGTATGTCATGACAGCTACATAATTGTAGGATTGTTGATTTGTAAATATACAGGTCAATAATTGTAATGTTACAACTACAATTATATATCCGATCCGATCCAATGCTGCGTTTCTTGGTATGCGGGCTGGAATATTTATATCCACTGTTTCCCAATATTAAAGCATTGGGGAAAAGTCTCCATCCATAATCCCATTGCTGACATAACGATGAGCGCCTTAAAACCCGCGAATCATGAACAGCGCCAGGCCATCGTACATTCACATAAAAAAGATCTAAATTCGGTCCACAGACAACCATTACATTTATAGAATGATCTCCGTGACGATCAACAACCCCAGCTTCATTTTGGTATGGTGCATCTATCGGTATTAATGATCCATCTATAATACCTGCGACCCTGAGAAAATTTACATGTGATGGAGCAATAAAATCTACAGAAAGTGAGTTTCCATTTGTTGGCCATCTTACTTCGCTTCCTAGTAATTTGTCCACTATTTGTGTGCATACGGCGTGAATAGAACGATACATTGTCATTTTCGAAACACCATGAGCATCGCCAGTGACGTGATATTGGGAACCTGAGCCTAACCATCTTAAAACAGTCAGTAACTGTTGTTTAGCATCAAGAGCGTGACTTTTTTGCGTCGGATGTCTGTCGGATTTCCAGCAATAGTCTGTAGGAGATATTCGACGGTAGATTTACTTACTCTGAGTCTCTCATTAAATGTAAAATCCGTTATGGTCAAACATAAATTTATACGTTCTCGATATGTCCTAGGACGTCGCACTATTAAATCTTCTTCGCTATCACTTCTACTTGGACTAAACATTTCGTGGTACAAAAAGTTCGTCGCTAAATGTGATAAATTATTATAATTTTATTATATAGCAATCATTGACTAGTATTTAATATAGTTGTAAGAGGGTGTGACAAACGTTTAGAGAATTGTTAACTTGTACGTACAATTCTACACATATGTATAATTATTACTACAATCGAATGTAGCACAAAACAATTGTCAGCTACAAATTTGTACGTTTTCCGGAAAAGATATGTAACGTATGTAAAGTTTTGTGATACGGTAAATTGTAGATATTTGCTACAATTTACATATTTGTAGGAATTTTCCAGTACAAATATGTAACTTGTAAATTTTGTGGTACACGCACTTATATTATGACAAATTTGTAACTTGACACTTGTCAAATTGTAATTGTAAGTTTTGTGGTATAGGGCACTGGTGTCGCTAATATGCCACGTGGCTGTCAAACGCCCGTTTGTACCATTGTAAAAAGTCGGTGGGTCTTAGATTAGAATAACTTTAGTGATAAGATAATAATATGCCACTTTGTTTATCTAACGGCGTAATTTCGCAGTTTTTTTTTTGGTAGAAAAGCAGAGGAAACTGAAGGCAAACCCTAAATAACATTTAGCTCTTGCTAAAAATATTATTTTTACGTTAAATGGCTAGATTTTCGAGTGTATATTAGTATATATATATATATATATATTAGTCTATAAACGTCCCACTGCTGGGGACAGGCCTCCTCTCCTGCACGAGAGGGCTCTGGCTATAGGTATGTTAGTTACATACTGCTATTTTTATTCACTATATTCAAGCAAAAAAAATTGCTCACAAATGGTTTGACGAATGACATTTGCAGTGAGTAATAAATAATATCCGTCTCAGTAGTTTTGAGTTAAATATCCAGTAACTTTCGTTTATCTGTGTGTTTCCTGTTTTTGCACTTTTGTTTAGCTTGACTGCCTATATTTATGTGCTTAAAACCTTAAAAGTTAAATTTCACCTACTTCCGTCTAGTTGAGCTATGCTATCTACTAGCATATATCGAGTAACTTATATAGTAGAGCAGCACAGCCTAAGAACTTTTTCAAGCTCAAGTCAATCGCGCCATTTGCGTGAAAACGACCTAAAGATATCCAAAATGTAGGAAGTAGTACACTAGTATCTATCTATGCTACTAGGAACTAGGTACAGTCAGCAATAAAAGTGTGTACAGAAAGCAATATTTTTAAATTTGATTCATCATGTAATATTATTTCTTTGGATATATTAATGGCAGTCGAAGTCTATGTACATACGCGAACCGGGATTGTATAGCAGCCACTTGCCATTGTTAGTAATTTAGATGTGTTAAGCTAACACTGGTCCGCAGATTTAACAAGTCATACGACTAAATTATGTAAAGCACTCAGAACATGAATGATAGGTGCGACGCGCATGATATACCTTGCATATTTATAACAAACATAATTACCTGGTCTTCACTCATCCATTCGCTGATTTTGAGCCCGGACTCTTGCCATTTGCTCTTCACAAAGGAAGGTCCCATGCTTTCTTTCATATTCTTAATTATTGATTTAAGCAGCAAATGCCCATGGTTCGACGAAATTATCGTATTACAAAGCCTAAATACTTGAACGAAGTTAATATACTGAAAATAAAGAATAAGATGTAAAATGTAACTACAATACCGTCAATGCAACATGTGTATAAATCAAAATGCGTACATGTGTAATTGTATAGGTGTTGCAATAAAAAAAACATGGTCAGAGTGATAGGTGGTGCAATTAATTTAGTTAGTTCCTTACCATCACATTCACATAAGATTAAATAATGTGCATATTGAATAGCTAAGTTGAATCAGAAATATTATTTGGATTGATTAATTTGACCAATTCAAACGAGAGTTTCTACTAAGATGATTATACTTACTTTTTGCTCAATTTGTGGAGCTATGAACCACCCTAAATAGTCATACAACATAGGAATATCAATATACAGATCAGGAGCAAATTCGCAGAATTCTTTTAAACCCGCTATGAAGTTATCTCCCGAGACTACATTGGTTGAGACTAAATGTAGCACTGATTTGGTGATTATTGCAACCTCTTTAGGCGACCTGTGAAGCAAAGGCAACTTATTAAAACCTTGAGCTCTATAAATATTTAAAAAATAATATTTCAACGGTTAAAAATGCGGCGACTTATTCGAATATATTAACTAATAGTGATTGTGGTTTAAAACTTACTTTTCTACAGCGACAGTAATAATTTCAGTGACGAGGGCCGCATGGTACTGAGGCTCGATGAGATTTTTGACATCGGCAGCCAGTTCCACATTGTCGGAATTGATGAGACATTGGTCTATCATCGACTTGACAGTCTTCTTCTTGGGGTCGGGCAGTGGGTCCTGTGGCACGGCGGCGGGCGGCGCCGGCGCGGGCTCGGCGGGCGCGGCGGCGGGCGCGGCTGCCGGCGGCTGCGCCGCGCCGCCCCCGCGCGTGCCCGACGCGGAGCGCGCCACACCCATCGATCCCGACTTGCTGCCGCTGCCGGGACCACCTGTACACAATATTACTTACATACACATCCAGTTACAGGCAACGCTTGGTTGTAATTTCAAACTAAAACCTCTAGGGGCAATTTTCCCAAGGCTATCCTACTACACCTTTCTTACAAAATGTATGTACTAAATATAAAAACCATTTCAGTACTCGGTAGTAAGAAAAAATGTATACTCACTAAAGTCACCTCTAGAGTTAAACGTCGATCTTTCAATAGAGGCACCTTTAGAATGATAACTAGGACTCATATCTTTATTACCTGGAACATAAAAAACATTCTTATGTAAATATGTATATCTCTAGAATACACGAGCGATGATGCAGTGTTCCAAATTAATTTAAATTGCTTACTCCTTATTGAAGTTGGGTCAGTCTGAACATTCTCTAGGACACTGTACATGTTCTTTGAAAGGCTAATCATAGAATTGCTAGCAGCACTAGCCTGTGCTGCAGTTTTTGTGCCCGAACCATGGTTCCACCCTAAGCCTGTCTGTGGAGCCAGTTTTATACTGTTAATCTGCAAGCAAACAAAAATAGTTAGAAATTGACCATTACTAATTATAAACAATAAAACATTATACGCATTACTTTCAAATAATAAAAATTACCTTTTGATTTTGAGTGACAGCCTTAAATTTAGAAGTATCGACCATATAATTAGTTCTGGTCGTCTTCCAATTGTTGCTGTTGTCCATGAAGGAATTGTTATTTTGCCGCCGACTGTCGCCGCGCTTGCCACGGCCGCCGTCGTCTCGGCGGAACCCGCCACCCATAGGATTTGCATTCATCAACTGAAATATGAAGCAATATTACACATGAATCCGTCTCTGTGTTTTATAACGTCACGTAAGTAGACAACTCTTGATACATACTTCAATATGTCTTTGCTGTTGTTCAGCCTCCTTTTGAATTTGATCCATCATCTTCGGCTGTGAGTCGACCACACTCTTTATCACCCACCTTCGTTTCCTTAGTTCAATAACGTCTTGGATCATAAACCTATAACAAACATAAAATTATAGCAATGAAAGAAATTGTTTTTATTACAATTTGTAACAATAGTCAACAACGTGATAGGTCACATACCTAACACGACTACTAATTTTATTAGACTTGCGGTCCACAATGTCTTGCATCTTCTTGAATACACTTTCGATGTTATCCTTCACCTCGCTCTCGACCTGCTCGCCGATCGTGGTGAGCAGCTTGCACAGACACTCCAGCTTCTCCTCCTCTAGCTTGTCGATCAGGTAGTTCATACAGTACACCATAATCTTTGAAGTCAGCATTTTCAACTTGTACAGTTCACCTGAAATTAATAAATAAATACACGTGTCATTCTTAGTTTTCATATGTATAATATATTCCAATTAGAAATAAAACTCGCGCATTTATATCTAATAGCTGAACTCGTTTCAAAGTTCTAGGTGCTAAAGAAACGTTACAAGAAAAACAAATATTTGTGAAGCAGAACTATGGACCGAGCATAGATCTTAGAGGTGTGTAGCAACACCATACTTACTTAATTTTAGAAAAAAAATCCTTCGCATTATATCAAAGCATTAAGTTTACGCTCAGCAAGATTTAGCATACCTTGACACATGAAAAACATTCGCTATAGCAATACAAACCCTTCCACTATGAATGATTAATCAATGTTAAGGTGTATATCAAACTGAACGTGAACGGCATTTAGTCAAATTGTAGTCAGCAGATTTCATAGTCACTTCCATTCAAATTGGCAAGTTGTAGATAGATATCGTCTTGTTCAGCCATATTTGGAGGGTTAGCATAAATCTGGCTTATAGTAAATTCAAAAGGCTATTTTAGACAGAGATCTAAAAATCATAATGATTCCAAGCCAAAACAATATTTTTCCAATGATTTATACGTGTATAAAGTGCATTATATTAATCAAATACAGAAGGACCATAAAATATTGTAAAGATTGAAAAACATGTTGACAAAACACGTAAGCGCGGTTAGGGTCACATTATTATCGAGGTTATCTATGTATGTAGAATATAATTGATGAATGTACAAGTAAACCTACCAATGAATCTGACATTTCCAACCGATCTCATTCTAACCCTTCGGTTTTCTTCTTCCAGCATCAATTGAAGTTCTTTTTTCTTAGCCTAGAAAACGAAATAGAATATGAATATTATTTATTATTGCGTATTTGTATTATGTATGCTGAAGTTAATACTTACAGGATCAGTACACTCGGCTAAATCTGCTTCTAATTTCATAACTTGTTCATCTACCTTATCGGTAACAAATTGATTTTGGCATTTACTAATGATGAGAGCCCTAAAGTTGACGCACTGGTCGGGCTGAGACGCATTATCAGCAGGAACCTAGAAAGAGATAACAAAATATTTTTAAGTGTTGATTTTTAAACAGTGGTTTTATGAACTTTTACTTAATTACATTTTATCAGAGAGTAGCAAATGCTTTTAAATCAGACAATGAATAGAGGAGTAATGTATATGTATCGTTAATGGTATCCACAATAGGTTATAAAACTTAATACTACACAAATCAAACATACCTTTAGAGTGGAGAGTTTATTACACATAGCAGCGTAGGCTTCAGAAAAATTCGGCTCATCAATAGCCTTCTCAAATACCAAGTCAATAACACCTTCAAGGCGCTTCTGATTGTTGATCTCGAGATGTTTCACTTTCTCTATTAACGTGTCGAACTTCTGTGGCGTGAGTTTGTTCAGAATGCCTCTGAACTTCTTGTATAGTTCCTGTAAAAGTAGCTAGTTAAAATATAATTTTCCATTTCCATACAAGATGTTTGTTTACATGAACTGTCACATAAGAAAGTAATTATAATAAAAATCTATTATTTTACCTGAGTCTTAGCATCTCCCTCAGTGAGGGTCTCCTTCTTGAACCGAGTAGGTTTCCAAGCATTTTCAGTCTCAGAAAGTCTGACATCTTCACGTAATGAGATGGAAATGACTTGCTTGTGGGAGCTGCTACCACTTGGGGTAAGTGGGAGTTTACCACTGCTCTTACCTAAAAATATAAAGTTCATTTATTTTATTACTATAGACTGTTTAACACTAATTTAAAAACTAATTAAGACAACATGTTTTAAGGAGAGCTGTTGCTAAATACAACTGAAAAAACGACCAGGACTTGGAGCTTATCAATGACAACCATACAGTTTAGAATCAGAGAATATTACTATTGTTTAAGTAACATTGAAGATCAACAGAAAGACGAAATAAATGAAATCATAAAAAATGCGCTTATTTATGTGGCTGAGGTGATTTTAACTCATTAATGTTGGCCGGTGAAAGGTTTTCACAGAAGGCGCCAGCATGGGTTGTACCTGTCGGTCCTACCAATAGTGAACTGTCATGGATTCTAACCCTTTAAGCTAAAACCCATCCCATAACTAGCTGGCAAAGCTTTGACAGTTGCCTTCCCCATTGTATAAGAAAATTAATAAATCCATGAAAACAAAGTAGATCACAAACTTGATTATACACTTATTCTTTATGTTACTCTTACATAGGTAAACAAGTAACCTTTAATAATAAAAACACAATGTGTTTGTGTATCCTAAACTACAGGGTACAGAAAGTAATCTAACTACTATTATAAAATAAATCTTGCATTTTACAAATCTAATGTTACATTTAAATTACAAAACACATAATTAATAACCCATTAACTATTGAGTGATCTATTAACAGTCAACATAGACTATAAATACCAATATAGGAGTAATTCAGGTGAAGTAGGAGGCCTTCACCTGCGAACACGGGGTTCTTGCTAAATATTAAAATCCATTAAAAATAACTTACAACACTACAATCTTATAATTAAGACTTATTCTAAAAACCAAATGTTAAAAATTCATAAAAAGCAAGAAATAAAAGGCTATTTTATTTTATAACTATTGAGTGATCTATTAACTGTCAACGTAGACTATAAATACCAATATACTAGTAATTCAGGTGAAGTCGTCATTAATGACTTAATGGAAAAAAATACATACCACTTGCAGACATGTTTCTTCCATCCTTTTTAGCATCTCTGAGAGAGTTGTTCCTTGAACCCATGCCAGCATTTTTCAAAAATGGTGGGAAGAGTGAGTCATTCATCGGCCTTGAAATATTAGCAAAAGGCATTGGTTCTTGCATAGGCACTGTCTGTAAATTATTACGTTTTATTAAAAACCAGTATCATAGTAACTGTGCCCAAGTTAACAAGAAATGGAATACCTATATGTGTAATACATACCCTAATAACATTGCATGACTCAAGCTTAGGTGCATTTGGCTTGTCCTTAGAGAGTGGGTCATCTCTGATTTGTTTGAGCAACATTATGTCGTAGCACTTCTTCCCCGATGTGTTCAATGGAGACCATTGATCTATTAAAAATCAGGAAATTTATTAAATTCATAGAAAAAGCCTAAAAGAAACAATAAAACTGAATTAAGCTGATACCCACCTTCACCATATTTGTACTTAGGAACAAATACAGAAGCAGCCTCAGGCTTTTCAGCAGCATCTGGCGATTTTTCAGGGAGCTCTTCTTTCTTAGGCAAACCTTTATCCTCTTCTACAATACTTACTTTATCAGTCTCATCTTTACCATTTTCATATGATTCTGCCTCTTTCTCATTACTTGCCATCTTGTTTGATGATTTCTTACTCAAATTTTTGGAATTCTTTACAAGTTTCTCATTTTTGTTAATATCTTCCTTAACAGTCTCAGTTTTACTTAACTCAGTAGTATTACCATTGGCAGTATCTGAATCTAGAAAACAAAGAAAACATTGTAAAACTCCAATACCAAAAGGTGAAACAAAAGTGCATTTGCTATATCTAAGTAACAAACCTATGGTCTTATTGTTAAGATTGACGTCTTTCATTTTAGAATCAGCTTGAGTAGAGCGAAGGCAGCTAGCTAAGCTCTGATTTAGTTTGACTTGCGCTTGTATAGCACTGGAAGCTTCTTTACTTTCGTTACTGTCAGGAACCGTAGGAGATTCCTTAGCAAGCTTTTCAATACTTGCTGATAATAATTGTGTGGCAGTTGGTGCCTGCTCCTGTGCCTCTTCAATCTTACTCAACACTTCAATATTTTTCACTTGAGGTGTGGCATCAATTTCAGTTACCACAGGTTGCACACCTTGCCTCTTTGCTGAATCAGGAGTTTGATTTATTTGACTAGTTGGAAGGTTGATATTTTCTCCATCAACTGAACTACTAATCACTGCAACAAAGAGATGGTATTTAATATTTAGCCATGATACCCAACAGACAATCACCTACTAATGTGTAGATATTTAAAAACTATTTGTAAAAAAATTAAACTGTTACAATTGAAACCACTCAAAAAAATTCATTTATCTACAAACAAAGCAAATAGAGTGATTAGTAAGATCACATATAATTATTATTTTGATTGTTAACACCCCATTAGTCCAAGGAATGTCATAGAACAACTGATCGGAAGTGAAAGTTGTATAGATACTGCAAGTGTATTTGCAAAATAAGCCACATGTTCACTTAAAAAACGACATGGACAATTTTAACTACATAACTCAACTAATTTACATGTATTTTAGCGCATTACAGTAAATTGTACGAGTTTTAATACTTGATAGTACATTAACATGGCCCTTTTACGGTACAGATATTTGTAGAGTTAAATATGCTGATGAGGTAACACTGCCAACACAAAGTTCAATAAAAAGGATAATGCAGTTGTACGGTCACATAACAGAATTTACAAATAAATTAGTTCAAGTAAAAAATTTACTAGATAAACCAATTAATACGTTTGACTTTAAGCCTATCCTACGACTTTTTCAATGAACCAAGTTCGAATCTATAAATAGAGACGTGAGGTATTTCCACGTGGGAGTTCTTATACTCGTAGTACCTGAAGATCAGACTTAAATGTGGCACTGATAGCTAAATTATATCACAGTTCCGAAATCCACCAAAAACTTTTGAACGGCACAGATGTCTACGTCTTTGCACGTAGCAATATGGTAAAAAGAAAGTCAATCCAAAAGGTCACTCAAGGATCTAAAAAATGTCTGACTTTTAACACTTATTTCACTTCGAACACTTTACTTATGATTATGACTTAATAAAAAATTATTCTATAAAATGCTGATTTAGAAGAACTATTGTGTAAAACTCAAGAGTAATAAAGTTCTATAATTTTAACGTAGCCATGCTCCAAGTGACTGTGAAGTAAAGGCCGCCATATTGGAATATTCCATGCGGACAGTCGACCAATATCAGCTAGTGTTGTGCGCAAGTACGAACCGGTAATCGATTACCTTTTTTGAGCTGGCAACATAGTTCTGGGTATCCAAGGTCAATAACGTCATACGGCTTTAATGGGGTCTACTCACGTCTAGATCTGGCGTTAATATGAAGCCGCGACATTTAAGGTAGTCATCTCAACTTTCGTTTCAGGTCACGCAAGTAAAAAATAATAGCTAGTTTATAATTAACTAGCTGACCCGGCGAACTTCGTACCTTCAAATACATTTTTTTTTAATTTTGCCAATATTTTAATAGTTATTCTGCTATCCTATTTCTCGAAAATATTAGTTGCTCTAGAAAATATTTAAAAGTTTATTACTTACAAATAATCAGTTAAAATTACATATGCAAATATTTCTTCTTTTACTAAACTGTGGTTTGGCTGAATACATATTCGTACTGGAGCCCGCCTTAAAGCGGTATTAGACATTGCAACCTGCAGGGCCCAATCTGTTAGGTTGGAAGGTGTAATTAAAGGTAGGGCCGTAGGGAGCTGAAGGAGGGTTAGGGAGTGGCAGGGTACACAACAGATTGGGCCCTGCAGGTTGCAATGTCTAATAGCCGTTTTATTGCAATTTTGTCAGAATTCTTGCAACCTGCAGGGCCCAATCTGTTAGGTTGGAAGGTGTAATTAAAGGTAGGGCCGTAGGGAGCTGAAGGAGGGTTAGGGAGAGGCAGGGTACACAACAGATTGGGCCCTGCAGGTTGCAATGTCTAATAGCCGTTTTATTGCAATTTTGTCAGAATTCTTGCAGCTTGGCTTTCAAATATCGTTGTAGAGCCCATCTCGGAGATCATAAAAACATAAACTAGTCTAAATGGGCGCTAGAATGTATGGCGTCAAGTTGAAAAAAAAACAACGAAAAACTCTACGAGCTTACCGCTCCAAATTTAGACACGATAAAGCCCATCTCAAATAACCTACATGCCAAATTTAAGACCATTCCGGTTGGCGGACTAGATTTTAAGGCCAGTTGAAAATACGAAAAAAAATACGTTAATTTTCAACGAGCTTACCGCTCCAAATTTTGACACACGGTAAAGCCCACTTCAAATAACCTACCTAAATTTAAGACCATTCCGGTCGGTGGGCGCATAAGATTTAATAAATTGCAAATAACATTAAATTCGGTTTTAAAATTCATTTGATTGGAAACATAACTGCATACTCATATTTAAGTGTCTCATAGTTAGCTATGCCGTAAAAGTATACTACAATAAGTCAAAAAATTTAAAAAATCGTCAGAGCAATACAGCCACGAGAGTCTAAACATCACAAAATTTATTTTCGTTTTTTGCTCAGTGGCACAAAACATAATCCAGAAAACAGAAATCAGAAACTATAGGCGTTTTATTCCAGTCGCAGATATCCCTAAACAGACAAGCGTCAAGTTAGGTGCACTGAGAATATGTATATGACTGAAAAAAATTACGTAAATTTATTTTTCTACTCCCGTACTAACCTGTCATTTATACATTCGAATTCGACATCACTTCAAGCATAGACCGGGAGAATCATACTGTCTTTGTCTAATGCTAGTACTCTCACTACTAAAAAAGGGATGGGTATAGCATGTTACTCTGACTGTTACTGCGCTTTTTGGTTTGCCAGACTATAGATAATATACTCGAAGAAAAGTCTATCTAGTCTATTCCCCAAAATAGCACTTGTGCTATAAAAGCGCCAAAATAGAATCGCTTGCTGTCATGACCATAGACACTTTGTAGTTTTTACGGTTCCCATTTGTTAGTGGGGGCAAACTGTGAACTTTAAAAATAATATATTTTAACATGATTTTAACTAATCTCTATCGCTCTGATTTGATAATTGATTAAATAACGACTGTTTGTGGTAGTATTCTTCTTAAAATACTGTTTTAAAAGGTGAAACTTAAATTATTGTTGATTATGTTGACAAAATAACTGCAATATCCATGAAGTGTTCAATTTGGAATTTTATGTAAGTGTAGTCTTAACCCACGCCACTCACCTTTTTTGACCCCTCTTATACTACTGTTGCGTAAAATACTATTTTAATATTACAACTCCAAATATTATTGACACACGTTGTCAGGCACTTAAAAAACGTACATACCAAATTTAATACCATTCCTGTGTGCGCTTTGGACCAGTTTAAGACCAGTTGAAATTGCAGTTTTGGCCTTACAGTACTGGAGCCGGCCATACTGTAAATTAATCGAAATTATTACCAGGTGGCTTCCATATAGCAATTGAAGAGCCCATTTTAGAGATCATAAAAACATAAGGCTTGATTCGTAACGCATTTGAAAAATTGAAATATCTGTATCTGTCAGCTTAGTGGTTTAATTGACAAAAATATATGATTTCATATTAAAACAACCGTAAAAAAAGAATTAATAAAACAGTATAAAATTATCATCTCGTGACTATTATTGAAATTCTACTTCTCCCAGTCCTGCCGCAATTTTTGTCGAATGCCCTCCATCAGCCGTGCAACAGTATCATTAGCTACTTCCCTGCTGGCTGCGTTCCACTTTCTCAGGAAGTCCTGCTGATTGCTGGGAGTCTTACCTGTCTTACGTAAGATTCTTTTGACCAGAGCCCAATACCTTTCGATAGGGCGGCACTGTGCTATATTTGGCGGGTTCAGTGCTTTAGGCACGATCTGGACATCATGTCGCTTAAGAAAGTTTAGGGTATCCGTTGCATAGTGGGCTGTAGGAATCGTGTTTTTGTATGAATGGTAGTAACCGTTTCTTCAAGTATTCATTGATGTAAATATCTTTATTTATTGTGCCAGTTGTAACATATGCACTGCTGCGATCGTCGCATGGGCAAAATGCCTGCCAAACCAGATACTTAAAGCCAAACTTCTCCATCAGCTATAGTATAAAACTGATTGCCAGGAAGTGATGAAAAGTCCGCCTTCGCATACGTTTCGTCATCCAAAATCAAGTAAAAATTTTCTGTACCCAGAAAATTGTACAGCTTTCGAGACCTGGTTTTCATTGTGAGTTTTTGCTTTTCTGATGTTTTCGGCTTCTTTTTTGACTTCATAGCAGCCCGTTCCTTGGCACGTCTCACCATTGATTGACTGTAGAGTTTTTAGCTATATCCCGTTCGTACATATGTACTTCGGTTGTTGCGAATCGTCTTAACGATTTTTCTGTCTAGCCTAGGATTACCAGCACCACCATGTTCTACGGTTCGAAGCTTCTGAGCGGTAGACAAGGTCTCGAAGTATTGGTTTAGAACCGTATCAACGGTATTTCTTGGGATTTTTAATTGTTTTTCGATGAAGTGGTTCGGTCGCTGTGTATTTTCCATCCATTTGGCGACAATCTGTTCACGGCGTTCACGTTGATTCATTTTTATAATTTTTTCAGCTCTTGTGCAATGTAAAACGATGCCTACATAATGTAGTGACATTAGTAATGTCAATATTAAAAACAAAAGAAGGATATCTGTCTTTAGAGCCATGTGCCAGCTTTTTGTTTTTTTTTTCAAATACGTTACGCCTTAAGTCTTAAAGTTCGTAAATGGGCGCTAGTAAATATGGTGTCAAGTAAAAAATTCGAAAAAATGAATAAATTATTACCGCTCCAAATTTTGACACACGGTAAAGCCTACATCAAATAACCTACATGCCAAATATACTGTTCTTAAAATAGTCCTAAAACCTTATGCACCCACAAGAATGGTCTTAAATTAACTAGGTTATTTATATTTGAAGTGGGCTTTACTGTGTGTCAAAATTTGGCGCGGTAAGCTCGTTTATAAATTAACGTAATTTTTTCGTATTTTCAACTGGTCTTAAATTCTAGTGCGCCCACCGGAATGGTCTTAAATTTGGTATTTATCAAGAAAAATAGGAACTACTTCTGCGTATAATTTCTATTCCATAGTACTTAGTTGTGTAAAATTAGCTAATATTTATTAGTTGCTAATACATACATTTTAAGGTCAATACGCTACGGATGTTCAATAACGTTTCACATTGATTTTTGATACTCACTATAGAGAAAACATACACACTACGACGCGAATGTTTTTTTCGCGTAGTTTTTGTACGGTATAAGCTTTAAAGTTGTATGTACATACTTAAAAAACAAGCAAAACTCACTAAGTACTACCAGTTCATAGCCATAATAAACGATACTGGCAACATAACAAGGTTGATTTTCGGACAGTGTTTTTTTTTTGTAATTACTAATTAATTAGTTTTGCTTGTCGCCTGACGAAAATATGCTACCTTATGGTATTTTTTTATTTTTTTAAATGATATTTATAGTTATCGTTCTTAAATAGTTCTTTTTTGTTTTACATGCTTTGACAGTGACTGTGCTCAAAATGAACTGTGATAATTTATAATATGAAAATATTTATGGAATTGGGTTGTCTAATAAATTATACAACTTTTATTAGAATTAAAATAATTTTAAACAAAAAAAGAACCGACTTCACTTATGATCCGCTATTCCAAGAGGAAGTGGCCGAGTTGCTGTACAAAATAGTGAAATAACTATAGGTGTGCCTATAATAGTTGAAGAGTTCCCTCGATTTCTCCAGGATCCCATCATCAAACCCCGACTTGGTGCCAACGGGACCATCTAGGGGTTATACCCTTTCAATTAAGATTTTTTTTTTGAAAATCGGTTCACGATTCACGGTGATATCGAGTAACATACATATAAAAAAAAATGATAAAAAATATTCAGTCGAATTGAGAACCTCCTCCTTTTTTGAAGTCGGTTAAAAATATACCTAAAGCGATTTGGTACAAAATCGTATTTTACTCGTACTTTTGAAACTCCCTGCCCAAACTACTACAAAGAGATTTTGACCCGTGGACGTCCACGATAACGGCAGTTTTACTGTCACGATATTTGCAGGGGAGCCAAACGTACGAGATTTAGATTTCGTGGGCGTGTACGTCACGATATGCCGATACGATCCACGGTAAACGAAAAGTGCCTTCATACAACTCCATTTGGCTTATGACGATATACCGTCGAAACGTCCACGGTAAAGTATAATAGCGAATAGTTTTCAAACTATGCGCCGCGGCGCCCTGGTGCGCCGTAGGAAGTACTGAGGGGCGCCGTTAAAGCATCCTCACCATACTATACTTAACTATTGCAAATAGCCTAACCAGTTTACGACGCCGCGATTAATTTTTAGACTGGCAGTGCGCGCGGACTGAAAAAGTTTGAAAGCCCCTGGGTTAGGTTAGGCAATTCAGCAGCTACGTATACTATGCTAGGTAGATAGAAATTTAAGGCCATTCCTCGATTCAGACAAGCCACGCTCATCCGTAAGAGACACGTTTATGGCTCCCGTGTACGAAAGAAAGAGATGCAGCGCTCCTAAGGATCAGACTTTTTGACCAAACTACGATAAATAAGCGAATCTATAAAGTTTTGTCTATTTTTGCTTCTGTGACTTTTTAGATAAACCAGAATACCATATTTTTTACTTAGTTATATTGCTTAATCTCCTATAGTTTACGTAAGCTAAGAAAAATAAGGGGAAAAAGGACCCAGCTTCGGATTTTTTTTCTATCGAGGCAACTTTCAGCAATCGTGTTTCGGCTAATAATATATATTCGAAAATAAATTCAGTCCCTTTTCCCGTTTAGTCACTAGAGCGTTTGAAAAAACCTATAATTTTTCAAAGTTGCCTCTTAATCTACTTGCAACATATGATAGACACATAATAGAAAGTATTTCTAAGACAAATTTAGGACCGTGAGCCAGTCATTTGTAATTTTTTTAGGGATATTTGATTTGCCACTGCGTTCTGCGGTCAGGTCAAACGCATTGTTCAATTTGATCTGACCGCAGACCGCATCCAGTATGGCAAATCCCTTAGTGTCAATCATCATTAATAAAAAATAAAAGTTAAGGATGGTTTCTCAGGACCGCTTAAGATTTATTTCAAGTAGCATCATGTGACTCTTTAGATATATGCCCTCATTAATCAATTTGGATAATCAGCCCTGTATGCTCTTATAAGCACGACAAATCCTGATGCGGCTGTAAAGAGGTGGAAGTGGAAGACTGCCAGCTAATGCATAGCCGCCGTTCCTCAACCCACATCACCAGTTATCGTCCGGGACGCGATGACCGACGAAGTTCGTTGTTTTTAAGATTGTATTATTTTAATAATTTCTAAATAAATACATATAATTTAGCGTCACCATGACTCAGTACAGATATCTGTGGTTCCCTATTGATACGGTTATTTTTCAATGTATAGGGTAGAAAAACAAATTAATAAAGTTATGAAACGATTACGAGTATAGCATCATACCTTCAGGTATAGTGTTTAACGCACACTACCGTCCGTACCCCTCCTCCTGACGCTACCCCCCTTTGAGCACGAAATATGTCCCGGTTTACAGTTTTCTTTATTTCTTGAGAAAAATATTAATGTTACGAAAAGTATGTCTATGAATAAAATTATCCTCATTAAATTCTAAACAAAAAACCGGCCAAGAGCATGTCGGACCATGCTCAGTGTAGGGTTCCGTAGTTGCCGGCCTGTTACAATTCATTAATTCAAAAGGTCAATTCTTACGGGAAATTTGACGGCGCTTAAGTCATTTTTACTTACGTCCTTTCACTATGGGGTTTTGAGTGATAACTCAAAAACGGCTCAACCGATTTTTTTCAATATAGTTTTCATTGAAGGTACTTATGAGGCCTTAGTTCTATGATTTTTTTCAAAATTTTTGGACCCACGGTTCAAAAGTTAGATGGGGGGACGCCCTGTTTTAAACTTTCGGAGCTATTATTTACGAAAGTATTAGTTTTATCCAAAAACTGTTTTAGAAGACCCTTGTTCTTTTTGAGAGACCTATCCAACAACACCCCACACAACTGGGTTGAAACGAAAAAAAATTCGCCCCCCACTTCACGTGTACGGGAGGTACCCTGACAAAATATATTTTTCCAATTTTTATTCAACCGTTTTGTCGGCTTAGTTAATGCACATGTTCGTACAAAATTTTAGCTTTCTAGTACTAACGGTCACTGAGCTAGACCGCGGACGGACGGACGGACGGACGGACGGACATGGCGAAACTATAAGGGTTCCGTTTTTGCCATTTTGGCTACGGAACCCTAAAAAGGTTCTATACATTTTTTCGATAGGCTTTACTGTATTCACGTAATAGCTAGGTGAATTTCGAGAAAACTCAGTTGTTGACCAAATGAATCAAGTCGTTATTTTCTAAATTACCATAGATACTGAAATAAAGTAATCATCAAATAAAAGGCTGTTACTTTATCTACAAAAAAACTGGTCAAGTGAGAGTCGGACTCGCGCTCCGAGGGTTCCTTACATCAAACAGTTTTAACAATATTTTGTATCGTAAGTCCGACTCACGCTTGACCATAGACTCCTTATTTTTTTAAATGAAGAAAACTAAGCTGGGACACATTTCGTGCTCACGGGGGGGGGGGGGGGGGGGGGGGTAGTAGCTTCAAGGGGAGGGGGACGGACGTTAGTGTGCGTTAAACAACATACCTAAAGGTATGATGCTATAATAATTTCAAAACTTTTTTAATTTGTTTTTATAAATACGTAACTTAACCGTATCATATTGATAGAATCCATTTCAATAAATAATTTATTCATATCTTATATTACCTACTTACCTAGATTTGTAGGTCCATTCTGCTGCTTGTTGGTGTGCAAGGCTTCTACATCATGTTGGACGTCTCTATCCTTGTTTTTCTCTCTCTCTTTTTCTTCCGACCTCACTCTCTCCCTGGGTTCTCGTATTCTTTGAGGCTGTGGAGCTAGCATAGCAGTGGACCCGACGGCTGGCGCAGTCGCGGGAGCTGCGGCTGGCGTTGCGGCGGAAGCCGGCGCAGGCGCAGGCGCGGGGGCGGGAGCGGGCGCGGAGGCGGGAAAGCTAGCGGGAGGAAGGGCGCCAGGTGTAAACGCCGCCGACGCGGCACCCGACGCAATGGGTCCTACAGCACTTATATTTTCTGTGGACTTATTGATTTCTTCTTCTTGAGGCACGACTGGTTTAGTTTTATGTTTGTGTGGTTGTTTATTTGGTGATATAATTTTACTGCTGTCTACTACTAAAGGCTGTATATTCTGATCACTAGTCTTTTGCAGCTGCTTAACATTCGGCAATTTAGGCACTATAACAGGACTGTCTGATATCGCTGATACTATCGGAGTTTCGTTAGGTGCTGCAGCAACATCAGGTCCTAATGTTTTATTTTCGTTAACAGTTAATATCTCAGACTTTACTAAATTATTATTTAAAGAGTTAATTGCATTTAGTTGCGGCTGGATAGGGCTTGCGGAAGATATAGGCAAATCAACACTTTTGTAACTTGGCTTCATTGAGCTTTCGCATGTCGTTGGCTGATTAGCCACCTCATTGACCATTCTTGAGAATTGTTCAGCAATGCTGTGGGTGGGTTCCTGCCAACAAACAATCTGTTTCAGTAATATGTTCATTATTGCCTAGCACTGAAGGTCGATCAAATACTTACTGGTTGGGGCGTTTGTCGCTCGCTAGATTCTCCACTTAAATATTGACTATCATTATTTGAATATAAATCAGTCAAAATGTCTTGCCCTGTAAGTAAAGTTTAAATTGATGTATAAGATGATTAAGATGTATTGTAATTAAAGTGAAGAATGAAGTCAAGTCTACATGTTTACTCACTAGTGACCGGATCGATGATCGCGAGCCTGTGACTACGTTTCGTTTGCGTCGGACGTATACCTGTAAAATCACAATTCTCTTGAAACTCAATGAATTAATGATGACATTATGAACATATGCCATATTTTGTTTCAAAGGGTATATTAAGTTAGTCAGTCCCATTGACTACGGGTCAGGGTCGGGTGATGGGAACCTAAAGAAATCGAAGGAACTCATCAAATATTTTAGATACACTTAATGATTTGAGTATTTTTTACAGTAACTCGGGCATCTGCTTTTGGTAGTTCCCTAGGTAAGTGAAGTTCCCTTTCCCTATAATTATGGAAAAAAGTATATAATCATTCAAAGCATACATTAACTTGCTTTTAACATGTGATCAAAGTTTCTCGGCTATCACTGCTATCAGTCAGTGTTTGCATGTGTAAAATATACACGCCCTTATCTGTTATTCAAAGTCAGAACCTCCTTCGTAAGCAGGTTCTCTACCAACTAGACTACATCGTGCAAAAGTGTGCATTATGAAACCGGGTAAACTCACCAGAAATAGTTTGGTGCATGTGTGCGGGTGTTTGGGAATGCGATAGCGACACGGCGGGTGCCGTAGGCGTCGGCGGCGTGCCTTGCGGGCCCATCAGCGTCGTGGGGTTACTCCTGCCGCCGGGCGCGTTCGTCTGCAGGTTCGGCGTCGGTAGTTGTTGGCTGTTTGATTGGTAGTAGTCTGAAACAAGAAGTCATTTAATGATAGGGAGTTAAATCAGAGTAAGGTATGCTGTACCATTTATGTGAAGCGCCGAGTCATTAGTTACATTTAATAAATGTACTTACACGGCGGCGTGTGGTTCGGGGGATTCGTGTAGCTTATGTAAGGTGTGACATACTGGTAGAACCTGCGGAAAACATTCAACATTAACAACAACATAAATGACTATAATGTCTCCTACCTCCGTGCATTTCAAAATATAAAGATTAAAATTCGAGTCAAATTATATTACTAACTGCGATTACCGCAGGTTTGCACGAAGACGTAAATACGACGATTACTGAGTTATCCAACAAAAAGAATTATGATCATGATTCTTGAACCTATAAATAACTAAATTGATGACAAACGGAACCAAGGCAATAATCGGAGTAGTAAAGCAACTTGTTCAATGCGTAGACGAGTGGGTACTTCTACTTAGGCCAAATTATATCATTTAATGACACACTCATAAAGGAATCGGGAAGAACTGCAAATGGATGGAAAAGTTACTGGAGCTTAAGGCCGCGCACTCGAAACGTCCCGCCGGTCGCGAGTTTCAAGTTTCGAATCGCGAAGCGGAGAGAGCGGCGACGTGAGCGGGTGCGATCAAAATGTATAGGAATGTATGAAATTGTTTGAAACCGTTCTCGAAACAGCGGCGTGGCGGCGTGGCGGCGGGCGGCGATGCACGAACGTCTAGCTCATTCGAGCAGCGAGGTAATGTTGTGCCGTGCTGTCGTAGTGATTTCATATTTTTATCAGGGTATTTAACGAGATGTCCGTAGAGGACGTAATTAATATGTGTTATTTCGGAAATATCTCCACATGGAACAGCAAACATAAAGACCATAAGAGTAGAAAGGTGATAAATAGTTGGTGGGCTGAAATAGATAAAAACCGGCCAAGTGCCAGTCGGACTCGCGCAAGAAGGATTCCGTACCATTATCTATAAAAACGGCAAAAAAATCGTGTCTGTTGTATGGGAGCCCCCCTTCAATTTTTGTTTTATTCTGTTTTTAGTATCTGTTGCTATAGCGGCAATAGCAATACATCATTTGTGAAAATTTCAACTGTCTAATTATCACGGTTCATGAGATACAGCCTGGTGACGTGGTGACACACGGACAGACGGACAGCGAAGTCTTAGTAATAGGGTTCCGTTTTTACCCTTTGGGTACGGAACTCTAAAAACGATGTAATATGGAAAGTAAGTGCCTATATCTTTATTATCCCAATTTAATCCTACCTATTTTAATGAAGTCCGATTTTTTTTGTGGCCCCGCCCGCCATTCGCCATAAGAATAAGATAAGTACCTACAATGTATATTGTAGGTAGGTAGTAGGTATACGTACTAGGTATTACCTCGCTGACCGGCCCGTCCATTTATCGCACTTGTTTTTTCGATTTAATAATAATATTTCATAATAGAGAAACAAGCTCGTATTAAAATAATCACTTTCGACAACGACATTGTCGGCACATCACTACACCGCGGCTTACCGAGCGACTTGACCGCTGGTTTCGACAACGGCCTACAGACACCGCGGCATCGCTCGTCTCGGCGTTCGCCGCAGTCGCTGGTCGCGTGTTTCGAGTACAATACAGAATTTCCCACGATAAGGAACAGCATACCAGAATGAAAGGAAACCTTTTCAATATTTGCGTATTACCCATCTTAATGTACGGAAGCCAAACTAGGGCTCTAACAAACCACCTAACCTCGAAATTAGATTACTGTCAACATGCAATGGTAAGAAGCATGCTCAGACTCAGGAAAGTTGAAAGTACACCTGTATAGGAGTCAAACCCAAAGAACCTGGTCGAGTCAGTCAGGTTAGAGGAGATGAACAGTGGAGCAAGCACTCCAAAATAACTGAACACACTTTATCGCATGCATATAGAGGCGTTATTTAGATATTTGTGACCACCTCGGCCGCTCTAATAATCTGATGGCGACTGTATATCCAAGAGGGTGCCAAAGGAAGAGTGGCACACAACGAAGAACACAAACGAGTGGAGAAGGCTTGAGGAGGCCTTTGGCGACTGGCAATAGTGGCAATCTCTCATGCAGAAGACGTACTAGAATACTAAGGAAACAGAACATTACCTTTATATGTTACGAAAGAGGCTTTAATTAAATAGGTAGATTGGAAACGAAATACATTGTTGCTTTTTCTACATGGTAATATGAAAGGTTCGTGGAAAGGCTATAGCCGGGTTTCCATAGTAAATCGACCCCTACAAGTTACATTCAATGGGCTGGGGATTTTTTGTGACTACCACTTCTAATGAGGCACATTTAGTATCAAGATCCTAACTGTTTTTGAATTATGTTTTTTTTAATATTTTTTATATATTTATTTTTCAGGATGTATGCGAGCGAATTGGTTCAAAATTTGAAATGATGTTCTTTATATAGATTTGCATTTGATCGAAAAGATAGTATAAAGACATAAGTGTAAGACTGTCATAGTTAGGATGGTCATACTCAGCATAAATATGCTTCACAATAAGAGGTAGTCACAAAACAATCCAGAGTCCATTTAATGTAAGCGCCGATTTTCTATGGAAAGCTGGCTATAGCCTTCATCGCGCATTTTAAAGGTTAGAACGATTCAATTGATGATACGAGAAAACTGTTTTAGTAAACCTTTCCTAAGTCATGTCATGTTATTAATGACGATTGACATTTATAGATTTTTGAAGAAAAACCAGAGACAATTTTTCTTCGAAATAAAAATTTTGATGACAAACGATCTTGTTTCTAACACGGAACCAAAGTATCTTAAAGTTGTTAGAACTCAGGTTAGAGCATTGAAAAGCAAACTAATGGTGGTTAGAACGAGACGCAATCAGAAATATTGTAACTATAGTGTCTAGTCCAGCACGCCTAGCACATGACTGACGCGACAGTATCTCGCGCGCGAGATAGACTACCCGCCTCTTTTTAATTGATATAGTCAGAAAAGGACTGATAGAGTATCTCGCCCGCAAGATACTGTCGCGTCGCGTCACTCATGAGCTAGGCGTGCAGAGATATATTCCACACTGTTACCTGTTACAAAATAGTTGAATGTTTAGTAAACATTTAACAATTGTTTTACTCTCTATGCTTAACATTATTTCTTTTGAATATTGCTTTACTACGTATTGCTTCATATTTAATAGATAAAATAAGTACCTCCTGGGATGCGCAGCCGCAAGAACAAACAAAGATTTCTTACAATACGATACTTGAATTAGAATAATAATAAAATTGTTAATATACAAATTGCAAATGTACGTTGAAACGCAGTACCTAGCAGCAGTGAATACGAAACTAGGCTCACGGAGTCAGCAAAACAACTCACACAGTGGTTTCTTTGAATATAACTTACTAAACAATAAATACCACTAACGCCGTTGGTACAAACGCATACGCAAACAGTGTAAGAGAGCCATTGATTGTAGGTATTCTACTAGATGAACAAATTTAGTGCGCCATGTTTGGAGGTTGACAGCTACGACAGAATCAAGGAGTCGTATAGACTTGTAGTGATTTTCACCACAACTTTTGGGACAAAAAATTCATAGGAATGATATCTCTTGTTACTCAATGAAGAGAACAATATACTTTTTGTAGTAAAGATAATTTTCGCATACAGTTAGAACAAATATTATTTACAATGTTACAGTTATAGTTTTTCGAGCGGCTTAAGGATAACTGCGCCATACTTTACGTATGGCGAAGTATGAAAATTATAATGGTGCATTTCGAATAGTATTGCTATTTAGAATATTAATTGCTAAATATAAAGCGCCCATGCAGTTATTTTCTATCTATTGACATTAAAGTCTGTGTCAATAGAATAGTAAATACAGGTAAACAACCCCAATCACCCTCATCGCTTCGCAATCACACACTTTTAAAGAATAACCGTGGTTTCATATAGTAAATTTTGACACAAATTTGTTATTTACAATCATTTTTAGTAAAAATATCAGTTATTGCTTATATTTCATAGAAAATAATATTTAGGCATGTCAATTGCTTTTTTGCCTAGGATTGCAGTTTTCAGACATAAATATTTGTTTACCTTTCACTTTTCTTTTGGCACCGACCGCGACCTTACATACCAACATGTGATACACACTACATATCTCGTTGATACCATTTTAGGTTATTAGTTATTAGCTAAGAATGTATGTATAGTTAGTTACCCCTGGGAGCGCGGCTGCTGATAGGACTGCGGCGGCAGGCTCATGTGGGGGAAGACCAGCGTGGGGTGGTACATGACCGGGCCCGACGCGGCCGCTGCGGCGGGGCTCGGGATGAACGGTTGCTGCTGCCTGCAAATATTCACAAGTGTATCGTAAAACAAATAACCATAATACAACTACGACTAACAAATTAATTATAGAGTTATGACCAGCAACCGGATTTTAGGGTGCAACACGGTTGCTTTTACCTCAAAAATTATGCTTGAATGGATAATCTTCGGGATTTTAGGACACGTTTTTTATTTACAACAAATACCTTTCAATAACATTTTAACGTTGTAATGACTATATTCGCAAAATAGTGTATATTTTCCGCCGTGTTGCACCCTAAAATCCGATAACTGGTTAATTTTAAAATGCGCGTTCCACTATAGCTCCTTTTCTGACATGTAAAATAATGTTATCATAACACGAGGCTGTACCTACTTTGGTCGTGTTTGTGTGTGTTGTATTAATATTACTGTACAAGTGGACGTAGGTGGTCGGGAGAAGGGCGAGCAGTTTAAAAACGGTTTATCTGTACGACTATAATCAATGACAAAGACAGACATCGTAAGACATGCGTTGATCTTGCCTATTTCATACAATGTAATCTATAGATAAAGAACTTTTATATGTATTATTTTCAAAAATGTATAGGCCAGGCAGTTTCCGAGATTAGGGACGAGGAATAATCATTCACACAGTATTCTCCTTTTTAATCTTGAATAACTTCAAAACTACTTAACTTTATATACAAATATATTTGAGACCCTCCTATAAAGTTGATATGTCGCATGGTTTTTACTATGTACCTCAAAAGTGGGCCCTATGTTTTAAATTCATTCAATAAGGTTACAGGTCCGTATCCGTCTTATATATCTGTACAAAATGCGAGTTACTAGACCGCTCTCCGCAGCCCACGGTCTCCTTTTTCATTACCGTTCTGATACGGAATCCTAAAAAGAGCAGCATTAAACAGCTGCAATGTTACAATACAAGTAAAATCGGAAATCTTGCGTGCGACATGAGTACATGACCGTGTTGACACTGTTGACAAGCAATTTGTTATGATGTCTACCTTGCCAGCTACAATGCATTTCGTACACAACGTCTTTACGAAAAAAGAATCGGCAATGACAAATATGACCGCTTATCAATCAATGATTTCCACATTACCAATAACAACAGTCACAAGTAGAATATGCCATCAACGCTACGATCGCATTAGCTGTAAAACCAATACCGATCGATACCGATAGATGACTATCGTACGGCTTATTATAGTAGGTACCTACAACCTGATAACAACCGCGGAACGAGCCCTAAGGTTGACAAAATTGCGAATTTAATTGGTTTTTATTAAACAAAATATATAAAAACGTATAGGTTCAGAATGAATGTAACCTATTCCTTCTGAACCTATTCGTTTGTCTACATTACATGAAATAATAATTACGTCGTGTATAGGAAAGTTCTGAAATTATTTTCTTCGGTATCTATGTCAAACACCCTGATTGTACACTTGTACAGTCAGCAGCAGAAGTAACTAAGCGGGTTAGGTGTTTACAGTGACCTTCACACGGTATTATTCTCTTAACAATAGAGTCGAGTCAAGCTTATTTTGAACATCTCACACAGCTCGCTTAGCTAAGCGAGCTACTTCTGCTACTGACTGTACAATACGTATACATTTCAAGATTCAAGGTACATGTATGTCTGTTATAGTAGTTACGTGACGAGACTTGTTCAAACCCCTATTTTATTTATTTAGGAAATCATCTTAACGACTCTCAAACAACCTACATTAAAAGCAAAATTACCTAAAAGTGATATATTAATCTCAAATGCAAAAGTCTTGGAGGCAATTCTTTATGGAGACTTTACACATTTGACCACAACGATCAAATCACAACTTACATGGATATCCTTCGTTTATGCTTATTTGAAACGGGTTCTTGGGATTTCGACATAATAAATGAATTGTTTTCTTCAGAAACTCTAGTGTCGCGAAAATCTCCTTCTAAATGACGCCAGAATAGGGAAACAACGGGCATACCCCCATAAATATGTTTTCTAAAACTACCCTCCTCCTAAACTCGCAAGAATAATATTTTTTAAACTGGTAACCCGCTAGACAACAAACCTCTTTTCCACGTGAATAATTTATGTGAGCTACCTACAGATTCATAAATAATATCGTTGGTTGGTTTGACAAATCTATCCAATTATCCATACACGCTTGGCATTGTTTGAGCGCGCTGATAAGGTAATGTAAGAATTGCGACGCGAATGCTACGTATAGGTAATTTAGGTATTATGCGATACGCGGCATTGCTGTTGAGCACGACTTAACTTGTATTTTTAAATGGATTGAATAGTAAATAATATAATGATAAAGGTCGGTCAATACCATGTCGTGCTATGCTCAGTATTTCAAATACTTTTGATTGGATGAATCTTGTCATCTTGACGGTCCTTAGGGTTTAGGTTTAGTACTAAACACCGGTCACTCCAATCCGGTAACAGACAGACTTCCACAAACAGGAATAATCTTTTCACTTCAGCAGTTCGAACAAGCCTACTTTCCTCACTCCCTGGAGTGACGAAAGCGCGACTTTCATCGTTCCAGGGAGTGACGAAAGTTGCGACTTTCCTCACTCCAGGGAGTGAAATTTTGTTTCTAGAAGCTTTTCGTCATAATGATGATGCCTTTCATTCAGAATGTAAATAAATGTGTTTTTTTAACTTTAATATGTTCTCACTACTGAGGTGAAAAGTTGTATGTGTCACACGAGAGGAAAGTTTTTTTACATCTCGTGTTCTTGAGATCCCTCGTTACGCTCAAGATTCAAACTTTGAATCACGAGCGAATCGCTTACTCGGGACTCAAAATCAACACTCGCAAGAAAAACCAACTTTCCTCTCTTGTTGCACAAATAACTATTGCTTACTTCTCACGCAAAACTGAAACAGGTTTATTTCAGTTTAGTGCACTGTGGCGCCCGCCTGGCGGCTACGGGCCACGTTAGTTGATAGGCTTTGCACATGGCCAAGATGTTAAATTGGGTGAGCTAGGTTTTAGCAAATTAGGTCAAATAAAGGGCATGTTTAAATTATTGGATTTTTATTATCACTTCACCACAAGGCACCGCAATAGTGCCATATTACCGCCAATTTTTAAATAACGCCATCGTACAAAAACATTTTTGGCGTCAATTTGGTCTACCAAGAATAATAGGCTACTTTCCTATGAGGTCAATTCAGCTACTCTTTAGGAAACGTCAAAAGGACTTGTTACTATGGATTTTATATGGAAGACTAATATTGTGACGTCATAATACTATATGATAAATACATCTCCTTTTTTACTGGAGTAGAGTAAAAGTTTCTACAAAGCACAATATGCTTTGAAACCACATTTATGAATACTTTTTTATTTATTACTTATACGGGACACCAAGAGAGTACATAAGATTAAGTGGGATACAGTATTTTCTTGTGATGTATATGGGTACTTATGCACCCCAATTACATGTGAACATGTCTTTTTACTTTTTAACAAGATTACTGTCTCTATAATTTAAATAAAGTACCTATAAAATATATCTAATGTACACAATAAAGTAATAAAATATGTATGTATATGTATGTATAAGTAGATTAGGTAATACCTAGGATGAGCATTCGGCCTGGAGCCGTGCTGGCCCGGCCGGAACTGGTAGTTGTGGTACTGCGGCCGAGTCTGCGGCGTCTGGCTCTGTGGTGCCACGAAACTGTGCCCAGTCTGAAAACATACATGCACCCCTCATTATTTACCCGATTAACAGAGGTATGTATGGACATACATTTCTTTAGCACGCCCTACTGCCTACATCGTTTGACGGATTACGACGTGTAAGGTCGTGCGGTGTCTTCAGATTAGTCTTAGCTGCGAAAGTGACTTAGGGTTTATTCAAATAAAATAAAAAACTAAATGGTGGATTTACGCGCCAAAAATTAAATTCATTCAAATTCCAGCGGCAGTCGTTATTTAAATTTTAAATTTTTATTCTGGTAGCTTTTTTAACAGCCCAACTAATGTTGGGTACGAACCTTAAATGCTTATTTTTCTGGAAAAGTTAATGTGGCGATCTACTATATTTAAATATTTTCAATTACAGAATGATGAAAAGTTGACACATTTGAACTGGCGAATTGGTTCAAAACTTCAAACCGTGAATAATATTTATGCGGAAAAAAATTACTGTCATACTTTTAATTTTTATGGTATACTCTCACGGTTTATGAAGATACGAATAAGTAACGCGTAAAATGACAATACCATGGAGTTCTTCGTCATGTCCTGAGGTGGTGCCTGCGGCGCCGCTTGCGGGGGCGCCGGCTGTGCGCGGAGGCCGGCCTGCGGCGTCGGCTGCGCGCCCCCGCCCGAGCTCGGCATGAAGCCCGCCCCGCTGCCGCCCGAGGGATGGTAGCATTCCGTTCCTGCATAACATCACAACTCTATTACAATACCAGTCAGCAGAAACAAAAACAAAAATATAAACAGTAAAAAATATCAACTCACTGTGTGGTGTAGGCGCCCGTGGATAACTGAATAAACGTGCTAAGGAAAATCTCGGAAAAATACATCAAAAAATTCGTATGATGATCACCAATCAAAACATTACCACATGTTACAATAACAACTGTTAAATATTTCCAATAAGAATACGATACACAATCAATCATAGTAAACAATCCTATCTAAATAAAACATAAATCAAACGGTTTTGACCAATCACGTGTTGTCGTGTATTCACTTACTAGCTTGAGTTAGCAATCTGTAATGGTGCGATGGCAGCATACAGTTGGAGTACCGCGCGGAGGACTGTTCGTGCTTGAGAGAGCCGGAGCTGGGCTGCTGCGGTATCAACTGCAGCGAGACATTGTTCAGTGGCAAGTTGAATTGATTCGCGTTGAGGTGCTGCGTGCCGGCCGCTTGGGGCATGTTTAGCGATGTTTGTATACTTTGTGCCACATCAATCGCTCCCTGCTGTGACTGGCCTCCATGATTGGCGCATGCATGAGGCAGAGAATTCAGAGAACTGTTAGTTCCTCTTAGTGCCACCATTTTAATTTCATGATACAAATCTTTTAAAAATTGAACGAGCCAAATGTTGAACCATTCCCAAAACAATGGCGATACGATCATCGGCATAAGGCGTTAATTCTTAATGTTTCATCTCATTGTACGTTACATAAAATAGTTACTACTTCTTCGAGTTGTCGTGTCTTTGACGAACGCTTATATTAAATAATCCTTATAAAATACTATCTGGTTTATGAACTCTAAAATCAGCACCGATAATCTTCTAAACTACTGCAAGAGGTTCGGTCATGAAACCTTATGAGGTTACGCATGTTGGTAAAGTGTGAACACACCGCATTCGCGATTTAAATACTAGTTTATTGCAGCATACAGAAAATCGATAAGGAAACGCGCGTTACATGGTTCTACGCTAGCACTTCATATAATACCACCGCGACACTTTCACTTTATCGCGAACAATCAACACCACTATACTAAACTTCAAAATTAATATTATTAAAAAAAACTACTATTTTTAAACTACACCAATTATTTGTGAAGAAAAGAACAGTGAGATATCACACCGATGAACATTTCATTTTGCCAAGCACGGAAAGGGGATGTTATGCCAGAAAAGGACAAAGACATCTTTTAGTTCACCTCCGCAAATTTGGGGCGTTACCCAGCGCCGTATCCCGAGCCGACCCCACACCAAGCAGTTGTTAAGTTTATTGAGGGAGAAGCATGCTGCAGTATACACTGATCCTTTCATTCCTAGGAGTGATGTCGGATAGTTCTAGCGAGGTAGTCGATATGTACAACACCCGCGAGCGTAATGTCGAGCACGTTTGTAGAGAAAAAGACAGGCGATGGTAGCCAATGAAAATGACAAGGGGAGTTCGACTTTTTGTTTCTGAGTCTGCAGGGGTTACTAGCCGTCGGCTGGTGTTTTCATAGGGAAATGTGAGCGCGTATCGAAACACATCTATGACACTGTAACAATCATCTAGTTGAAGGCATATTTCATGAATTCGTGGTTCCTCGTATCATTAATTAAATGCCATTATTCATTATATTTATATTGCATATTGTAAAAAACTATGTAGTTTAAAATAATCAAAAGATAAGTAACTGCAGGCATCAAAATCTGTTTTCTGTTTCTATACAATAGATCAAGAGTAGGTAGTAGGCGAATTGTAGGTAGAATATACATACTTGTCTATGATTATAGATATAATTATAGATTAAGATGTTCCCTTAGACATGTCTCTCTGACAACATTGATGGTATTAGAAAATAATTTGAACCTTATTTTAAGACTACGAAGAGCTCTATAGTTATGTATGTAGTACCAGAGACTATAGAGATATAGACGACCACAGCCAACTGCCAACTTTTTGAAGCTCAAGTCGATTGCGCCATCTATGTCAAAGCCACCTAAAGATGCCGAAAATGTAAGAGAAATGTCACCTGCACTGCTACTCCACCTAGTAACAAATAGCATACTAGTAGTACACTAGTAGCTATAGTCTCTGGCAGTACGAATAATTCGGGCGTAAGGACGCGTGACTGCCATTTATTATGTGTTTTAATAAGTCCGTCTATGCCAATTTTGCACTGTGATAATAATTTTAAACAAAAAAAGAACCGACTTCACTTAGGATCCGCTATTCCAAGAGGAAGTGGCCGAGTTGCTGTAAAAAATAGTGAAATCACTATAGGTGTGCCTATAATAGTTGAAGAGTTCCCTCGATTTCTCCAGGATCCCATCATCAGATCCCGACTTGGTGACAATAGGACCATCTAGGGGTTATACCTGTTCGATTCAAAAAAAAATTTTGAAAATCGGTTCACGATTCACGGAGATATGGAGTAACATACATACAAAAAAAAAATTATAATAAAAAAAAAAAAATCAGTCGAATTGAGAACCTCCTCCTTTTTTGAAGTCGGTTAAAAATGTAGATTAGGGTCAATAGCAAGTAAAATAATGTAAACAAACCCTTACTTTACATTGCTTCGTAGTCACACACACTTTTTAACCGACTTCAAAAAAAGGAGGTTCTCAATTCGACTGATTTTTTTCTAATCATTATTATTCCCTTTATTTATTTTTCTTAGGCTAGGTTTTTATAATATTTTTACAAAAGTAAAATATAAAAATACATCTAAAATATACAAAAACAATAAAAACATTATAAAAAACCTAACCTAGGGTGCCGCCGGCAACGGAGCAAGGCCCAGGCTGCCGGTGGTTAGGGCCGCAGAGTGAGGAACCTTCGGACTATGCGCGCCGTGTCCAGAATTACCGCCCTCTGTATCTGACCCTTAATCCAACCACAACCCCGTAGCGAAAGTCTCTCAAGATGTTGGTCGAGACTCTTCGCTATGAGACCGTTCGCAGAAACAACTATCGGCACAATGATCGCCGAATCAACCTCCCACATTGCGGTTACCTCTTGAGCTAAGTCTAGGTACTTGCTGGACTTGTCCTTCTCAGCCTTCACGAGGTTCACGTCACATGGGACGGTGATGTCGACGAGCATGGCCCGGCGTTGCGGTCGATCTATTATCATTATTATTTTTCTCTTTATTTTTCTTTCATCTTAGGCTAGGTAATTTATAACATTTTTATAAAAGTAAAATACAAAATACATCTAAAACATACAAAAACAATTATTATTATTATTATTTTGTATGTATGTTACTCGATATTTCCGTTAATCGTGAACGGAATTTTATTTTTAATCGAACGCGGGTATAACCCCTAGATGGTCCCATTGTCACCAAGTCGGGGTCTGATGATGGGATCCTGGAGAAATCGAGGGAACTCTTCACTATTATAGGCACACCTATAGTGATTTCACTATTTTTTACAGCAACTCGGCCACTTCCTCATGGAATAGCGGATCCTAAGTGAAGTCGGTTCTTTTTTTGTTTAAAAATTATAAAGAAAAATCATGGTTTCATTGTCAATATATGCACATATAAACTTGTTATTCACATATTTTTGTAAAGTTATCCATTAATTACTCTTATAAACGCTGTAAACTGTCAAGGAATTTCATCATAATATTTAGTCATAATAAGTCAAATGCTTTTTTGCATAATAATTTAATAATAAAATTAATAAAAAGCTCTAATTATTGCTCATTGTAAAAAGTGTATACAGGGTGTTTTTTCAATAATTAGCCATATTGTGGGAGGTGATATGATAGACCACACTAAACCACTTTTACTATGGGACAAACACTGAAATCACAAACATTTTTTTGACTGTTTCGGCCGACCAGACGCAGACGTTTTCTATGGCGAGCATTGATTTATTATTTTCTACTAGATGTGACATCTAGAACTTGTGCGCCATATTTGGCGGGTGACAGCACTGACAGCTGTGACTGAACCAAAGAGTAGCATACTTTTGGGTATTTGTAGCTAATTTTTGGCTAGTTACTGAAAAACCGGCCAAAAGCGTGTCGGACCACACATATGGAGGATTCCACACCCACTATCGAAAAATTAATATCGCAAGTTCGTATCTGCCTATAATTTTTTAGATAACTCCAAAACGCCTTAACCGATAATGTTTAAAATATTTTCTGTGGAAAGAATATTCAAATATCTTGATCCTTCCTTCATCCTTGATTTTTTTTATTTTTGGACTTAAGGTTCAAAAGTTACAGGGAGGGACACAATTTTTTTGACTTTCGGAGTAATTCTTTCTGAAAATATCTACTTAATCAAATGCTGTTCAAAGAAACCTAGCTCTATGTTATTCTTAAAGACCGATATTAAAAGCACGACGCACACCATATTGGAATTTGATTTAAAAAAAAATTTAAACTTAGTTACGTATGGAGTGCCCCCAAAAATTTTGTTTCTCAGCAATTTCACAACAAAACTAAGTAGCGGCAAACAAAATACAACTTATATTAAAATTTGATAAATATACGTCTTCTAGTTTCCGATTAAATGGCTGTGACATACGGACGAACAGACGGACATGACGAAACTAAACGGGTTCCGTTTTTGTAATTTTGGCTTCGGAACTCTAAAATTAATCAGTATACAATACAGAATGATTTCGGGGTCGTGGAGCAAGAAAACAAAGCATACACTTCAAGGTATAATATGATAGTGCTCATTTTGGATCCAAAATTGCAAAACAGAACCCTTATCGTCATGTCCGTCTGTCCGTCCGTCCGTATGTCACAGCCATTTTACCCATAAACCATAAAACGTATATTAATTAAATTTTAACATAAAGTGTATTTTATTTGCCGCTACTTACTTAGGCAGTAAAATTGCTAGAAAAATTTTACAGTCTCTCCATGCTAAATAGTCAAAAACATTTTTTTTTACAAACATCAACATGTTGCTCATCAATTGATAGGGCTTTAAATATAATGGAGATTAATTGATTTTTTATTTATTTTGGTCAATCACAATTTGTTTGTTTTTGTCCCATCTTATCGTAATTTTCTCAGTTTCGTTACGAAAATTAGCCATACATTTATAAGGCTCCTTATCATAACGAAACTGAGAAAATTAAGTACAGACAGATTAGATAAAGGTACAAAAATTCTGTGATTGACCAATTTAGTGTATATTTTCAGTAATAAAAACCCGGAAAGACTAAATAATTGTATCACCTGCTGTACGTTTTGAACCGGAATCCAAAAAATATGAATGTACAAATATACATATTTGAGAAAATATGTATACTATGGATATATATTTATTTACATAACTAAATATACAGAGGTACTACAGTACAAATACTAAACTAAATAAATAACTAGCTCAAATCTAAACTAGGCCCTTGCGGCATTGTACCAAGGATGCTGGCGGCATTTCCTCGTTGTATCGCAATGCTGATACGCTGTGCGAGGAAACCGCCAGCTCTTCGGTCACCAGTTACATCAACTATTGTATATACTTTCAACAAAAAAATGTTTTGAGCATTATCGGTTAAGGAGTTTTAGAGTTATCTCCAAAAACCATATTTCATAGGCAGATACGACCTTTTTATATTATTTATTCGATAGTAGGTACGGAAATCTCCGTAATGCATGGTCCGACACGCACTTGACCGAATTTTTAAACACCAATATTGATAATTATTTCCGAAATGATACCTAAGACAGTATGTATGATAAAAAGTTTATTTTGTCATACAATTTGGTCACCCTACTCAATGTGACGTCTCATCGTATTCCATGTGTTTACAACTTTTTTTTGGCTGATTATGTATCCCTATATTATTGATCAGTGCTTCTCAAAGACATTATACCTACTTCAAGAAACTCACTAAGTATTGAATGCAGCCAAGTAACCACTTATATATCGTTATTACAAATGAGTAGTCCAACTATGATATAGTAGGTGACTAGTAGTCTGCCTCGAACTGAGAACTTGCGATTAAATAGCAAACGAGTTGACTAAAATGACAAGACCCTTATGAAGATTTTTTTTGCCTTCTAGCTCCATAACCCCTTGATCGATCCTGCTCATATAGGTACGAACTCTCAAATTGTTTAGATCTCAGCTACAACTTCAACAAATTTCATAAAATCAGAAAAACGTTACTCAAGTCGCTATCGCGGAAAAAACTATCAAAATTCAAAAATTCAAAATCGAAATACCTGGACGTCCCAGTAGCCAGAAGTTGTTTGTAAGAACTCACTTCGCTTACGCTCTGCTCGTTCGATTATATATATGGATGGCATAGTATATGTAACAAAACACAAAAAAACTCACTGATAATAACAGTGAGTAACAAGAATGCTATTGTTTTTAAACATTATACTTTGCAAAGTAAGATAAACAATAAACACAAATAGCCTCGAACCCAGAAATAAACTCCATTGGTTAGAGAGGCAGTTATACCTTTCTCTAATTACATCACTAACATATAACATTTACTTTATTTTATAATAGGTATGTACAGTCAACGCCTCACTAGGTATACACTTTTGAACCTTAGTCCGCTGTAATAACGTTCAAAAGTGTATACCTAGTGAGGCGTTGTGTGTACTAATATAATAAAATCTGTTACGTGAGACTAAGAAAGAAGTTTGTGTTCTTTAAGCATATTTATGTGCACAGGATATCTACCACCACATTGGCAGAAGAACCCATTGCATACTATCTATCATACATTATAGTAAGAATGTCTACAGATCCCACAATATTTTACTATTTAGACTTTGTGACGGTGACCCACACCCTAAAAACTGGCTTGTTGTTTACAATCCTAGTTATGTGTAGCCCTTTCAGGTTTGCAAGCCCTAAATGTGTAATTCATGAGTGTAGAGGATGCATTATTTAAGCACTGTGGAGTTATAATACTAATCACTGATTTCTAATAATGAACTACTCCTTGTGTTGAAGAAATGACAATTTTTAATTTAGTTATGTTATGCTGTCCCTACCAAATTCAGAAATAGGTATAGTAAGGCTTTTAAATAAAAGCATGTAACACATTAATGCACAATGAAATAATATGTGTCACATAATTGATTACAAAGCTTTACTATTTGAAGCAAATTATAGTAAAACTGCAAACTCTAAAATACTTTGATCAAAACTTGCAATCTTAAACCAAAATCCCATATGCCATAGATATTACTACCACAAAGAATGTAATTAGGTCTCATATCCTTGCCAAAAAGCTGAAAGGGTCAGAAACATGACCTATTAAATAATAATTAAAATTAATATATTAACAGCACCATAACATTCTTGAAAACCCAATCAATGTACAGTCAAGGCCGAAAATATGTATACACTTTTGAATCTTATTACAATGTAGTAAGGGGCAAAAGTGTACACATATTTATGGCGTTGACTGTATAGATAACATTTTACCACTTTCTATTGTAAATATAGCAATGTTACCTTGTTTTATTGATCACAACACAGTTTGAAATAATGTTTACTGGGAAATGAACCATACTAAAATAGTATGACATTCAAGAATTCATGCGGAAAGGGTATATGGCTCTGCGGTTTGGTAACTAAGTAACACCTTCATACAACTAACCAGTCTGCAATTTCCTAAATTTGTATGTCATTGAAAATCTCATACATACTCAGGTAAACATTGAATATGAACAACAAAATATGAAATTGGCACTTGGGGTTATTTGGAAAAAAGAACCAATTAAAAAGAGCATGACCAAATGAAATAACTATTGTTTGTTACAATAAGTTGAATTAAGTTTATGTTAAGTAGAAACATCTGCCGATATTAATGACAGTAAGGCTGTAATGTTTAAAACAGTAAGTTGTTGTTATTCTTAAATCAATAAAATTATACATATACAGGTAGCAGCAAAAGTAGCTAAGCGGGTAGGGTGTTCAAAATGAGCTGGACACAACTTCATTGTTAAGAGAATAAGAGTGTGTGTGAGTCATTTTGAACATGATACCAGCTTAGCTACTCTTGCTGCTGACTGTAATTACAGTGCCAAAACACTTCACAGCAAAACTACTGGATAGCCAGTGTTAATTTGTGGTACCTAGGTAGATCACTGTAACACCCTACAATTACAAGGATTATTTAGATTTAGGCAATCTTAATTATTATCATATAGTTAGTAGCGGCCTAAGTGGCCAAATATATTGTAACAAATCCTTATTACCATAGAAATAAAGATCTGTGCCCATATATTTGGCTACTTTGGTTTCTACTAACAATTTGATGCTGACTGTACATAACCATGTTTGTACACTTTATTTAACAATCAAAACATATTTTTAATTCAATTAATAACAAGTGACTTTGATGTTGATTTAAATATAATTTATCAGTAGTTTATAGTCAAGTGGATAAGAAACAGTAATTATTTAAAAATGTTTTAATCTTTTGGCTCACAATCAGACAGAATATAACAGTTAATTACAATGTGTAATATACAACTGTTAACATCATATCATATTGTACGAGCCCCTGTGCATATGTTTTTGTCTACTCAGAACATTTTCTTAGGCTCTCCCATTTGTACAGTAAAGTTGATTTAGGTCAAATTTCAACAACATATTGTAACAATATCACAGTATTTTGGTATTTTATAAAATTTTCTACGTCAATGCAATTTTGTATTTTGCTTATCAAATATTTTTGTTACAAAAACAACAGGTGTGCCATAAGAAAGCACAACTTAATTTCAACAATGGTTCTGGAAAATCCCTTTTTTTAACAAAAGAAGTTTCTTAGTATTTTCATTCTACAATCAAAATAAACTACATTTAAACACTTCTATTATTGGCCCCATTAATTAATCATAAGGTATTTGAAAAAAACTTGAAATAATTATAAAAATAAATTGCTTTGTACTAGACAAACTCTCTTGCATCGGGGCTAGTAGCTCCAGTTGTTTACATCACCTGTATCTACTTACTTGGGCCCATAATGGCTATACCTCTCGAGGACATACAAAATATTTATGCAAAGAACAATTCTTGATCATTCGCACAATTCAGCAAATGGCACTCGCATTGTCCTGTAAACTAAGTGACTAGTTCTCAATAACCAATAATTTCACTTTATCATTAGATAGTTTGCTTAATGATTTTGAGTGTTTAGACAATCATATCAATCTACGCAAAGTAAACTGTGCATTAAGCTGTGTTTGACATGTTACCATTACAGTTCAGCATAAAAACATACAGCTAAGTCACTTGTTATTAATTGGATTACACTACTAAACACACCAAAATACAATTCAGTTTAATAAGTTGAGCACTAATCTTAATAGTATATCCACTAGGTAAGTGTACGTGAAGATAACTTACAGTAAACAGAGATTCGCGAATGCGGCTCTGCCAGATGCTGAAGTGGCATATATTACGTAAATATAATGATAAAGCTACAATAACACACGAAATAAAAAAGGATACGGTCCGGGGCCACGTTGATTCGGCGCCAACGGCACCTGATTCCCGTTGCCACTCATAATCTTGGCAGCATAGGTATCGGGACACGTACACCACTCAAGGTGGCACGTAAAATCGCCCTAACCGATTGTAGGACACATCCGGCACATAGGTAGATGATTTACCGACGTCAGGTTGACAAGTCACACAATTCAATATAATACCTTTAAAGGCAACGTTTCTAGCAAAAACATTGTACTACACTTGAATAATCACAACATATATTTTCGGAAGAACTAAAATGCATCACTAAGAAAGACCCAGTCACTAAACAAACGACAGTACAAAATGGCGGATGTTAACCAATAAACAAACGTGACTGTCACTGTTTCCAGCCGAAAAATACAATATTTATTACTTAATTTTAACTTTGCTACCGTTGTACTATTGTCTGAGTTATACTATAAATGTAGAAATATTTAATCTGCTATAAATATATTAATACATTTTTTTTTCAAATGGTAAAACTGTCATACGATAGTTCACGTCGTGTTCGTCTAGTTAGTACTCTCACGTCACGCAACTCGCAAGCAACATGCTGTCATTCATTCTTTTTTTATGTCTATTGCTCACCATAGAGTCAATATAATCGTTAGGCTCTCTACAGACGCAAGCAACTAGTCACCCGCGATTTTTGATACATTGCGGTTTTTGATCCATCGATTGATTTCGTTGCAAAATATTAAAGGGGGGCCCCCATACATCAGACATGATATTTTGCCGTTTTTATAGATAATGGTACGAAACCCTTTGTGCGCAAGTCTGATTCGCATCGCACTTGGCTGATTTTTTACTATAAAGTCAATTAAGAGTCACCACATACCTAGCGGTTTTCCTCGCGGAATTAGCGGAAGTAGCGGAAATTCATAGACAAAATGCTTAATTTGTCTATGGTAGCGGAAATTTGTCTATGGCTTACATACAAAAAATCTGCTACCATAGACAAATTTCCGCTACCATAGACACATTTCAGCTACTTCCGCTAATTCCGCGAGGAAAACCGCTAGGTGTGTGGTGACCCTAAAGTAGCTGTTACACCTTCCTAAATCAGTTCCTAACAACAAGGACGCCGCAATACGTTAGACACGTTAAGCAATATCTCCAAACGTGTCTAACGTATTGCGGCGTCCTTGTCGTTAGGAACTGATTTAGGAAGGTGTAAAAGCGGTATTACACAATCTGTTGTGTACCCTGCCTCTCCCTGCCCCTCCTTCAGCTCCCTACGGGCCCTACCTTCAATTACACCTTCCAACCTGACAGATTGGGCCCTGCAGGTTGCAATGTGTAATACCGCTTTAACAGCTACTTTAGGGTCGCCACACACCTAGCGGTTTTCCTCGCGGAATTACCGGAAGTAGCGGAAATTTGTCTATGGTAGCGGAAATTTGTCTATGGTAGCAGATTTTTTGTATGGAAGCCATAGACAAATTTCCGCTACCATAGACAAATTAAGCATTTTGTCTATGAATTTCCGCTACTTCCGGTAATTCCGCGAGGAAAACCGCTAGGTATGTGGCGACCCTAAGGGTCGCCACACACCTAGCGGTTTTCCTCGCGGAATTACCGGAAGTAGCGGAAATTTGTCTATGGTAGCGGAAATTTGTCTATGGTAGCAGATTTTTTGTATGGAAGCCATAGACAAATTACCGGAAGTAGCGGAAATTCATAGACAAAATGCTTAATTTGTCTATGAATTTCCGCTACTTCCGGTAATTCCGCGAGGAAAACCGCTAGGTATGTGGTGACACTAAGGTAGGTAGGTAGGTTTGTCTACGGTTGCTTAAATTTGTCTATGGTCAGGGGGGTACAACCAGTACAACTCAAAGTAAATCTGTCGAAAAATTTGAGTTTGACACGACGTATCCGATACGTTTGCATAAGTGCGAAAAAGAACTTGTTAAGCGTTAAGAAGGGACAACATGATTCGTGACGTTACGTGACATTACAGAGGTCTCTTTGTATTAAGGTCTCTCTGTATTAAAGCGGTATTACACATTGCAACCTGCAGGGCCCAATCTGTTGTGTACCCTGCTTCTTCCTACCCCTCCTTCAGCTCCCTACGGGCCCTACCTTCAATTACACCTTCCAACCAATTGGGCCCTGCAGGTTGCAATGTGTAATACCGCTTTTACTATTATTACAGATGCTATGGTAGCTGATTATTTGTATGGAGGCCATAGACAAATTTAAGTCTATGAATTTTCTTAATTCAGCTACAGGTTGGTAGGTGTCGTAGGGAGTTGAAGAAGGGATAGGGAGAGGCAGGGTACACAACAGATTGGGCCCTGCAGGTTGCAATGTCTAATAGCCGTTTAACTTCTATAAGGCCTCTACAAACGTAAGCAACTAGTCATACGATTAGAACGAGATAGAACTATTGTTAAAATGAGAGATCAGCTGTCAAGATCTTAGAGCATTTAACCAACCGGAGCGACCATTTACAGGCGTTCCCCTCTGTCGAAAATATATGATTTTGACGTTTTGCATACATTTGACGTTCCCCTCCTGCACAAAAATCGGCAGAATTTTCTTGTATAGAAGATGACAGACATGGTTGGATGAATAGTCTAACGCTGCGTCCACACTTGTATTATTTAGCCGTATCGTATCTCCGTCACGTATCTTCGACGCGTATCATGATCGTTAGTGTGGACACCTAAAGATCGCGATCATGCCACGCGCCGTATCTGATCGCGCGCAATCCATGTTGCTACGCAGTGATTCAATAAGGGTCGCCACACACCTAGCGGTTTTCCTCGCGGAATTACCGGAAGTAGCGGAAATTCATAGACAAAATGCTTAATTTGTCTATGAATTTCCGCTACTTCCGGTAATTTGTCTATGGCTTCCATACAAAAAATCTGCTACCATAGACAAATTTCCGCTACCATAGACAAATTTCCGCTACTTCCGGTAATTCCGCGAGGAAAACCGCTAGGTGTGTGGCGACCCTAACCCGCACACTCGCGATCGGATACGCGTATCATGATTGGTAAGTATGGACGTGTTTTGACACTGTATCATGATACGCGGATATGATCTGATACGTGACACGCCGCGATCCATCCGAGTTGGATTTTCCCCGATCAATACGGCGATCATCAAAGGGGATACGGATACGCTATTAACAAGCTTGTACGTGTACCGGACCAATCACCGATTTGAACGGTCTCATCTTGTTTTAGGGACATTTGGAGTTTATAATGGATAATTAAACTATTTTTATGTTAATAAAGGCGTATAAGGCCAAACCAATTTTATAGAACCTACTGGACCCCAATTATTATCATAGGGTATTAAAAAAGACACGTGGAACGAGTTGGGCGAGATAATGAATCGCCCGGTGGAGGAACTAAAAGCTCCGTATCCGATCACAGAAAATGATACGTTGTTACGATACGATGCTACGATACGATGCTAGTGATACGGTATGCCAAAGTGAACGTCCATACTTAGAATACGCGAGCTCAATACGATACGCATGATCGTTATCGTTATCGGCAAAATGATACAAGTGTGGATCCAGCTTAATGGTCGTGCGGTGCGATCGATCGAATACACCGGCGACCGGCGACTTGGAATTGGATAGGTATTCCATAGGGCCCAGGCAAACGTTCGGTTTGCATGTCAGGTCGCCGTATACGGTCGCCGCGTCAGGTCGCCTGAAGGCGCATTTCTCATACTAAATGCCAGTTCCCCGCACACGTACGGTTCGCCACCGTACGGAATAAAAACCTAATGTCATGTCAAAATGTCACAACCGGAAGTGTGCGTGTGTGATTCGGTCGGGTTACCGAACCAGACAGCCGTGCCGTCCACCGTACGTTTGCTTTCACCCTAAGGGTCAAAACACACCTAGCGGAATCACAGCGGAATTAAGCCAATTCATAGACAAAATGCTTAATTTGTCTATGGTAGCTGATTCAGCTCAGGTGTGTTTTGTGCTTAATGAAATATTTGAAATTACATATATTTTATTAAGCACAAAACATTCAACACAGAAAATAAATAATTTGTTTATATACAAATTTATTAAAAAATCTAAAGAATATATTTTGCATACAAAAACATATTAGTTATTTACTATTAGGTAATGTGTTAATATTAGTTGAAAATTGGGGAAGGCAACTGTCAAAGTGACATCTCCAACATTGATCCTTAGAAAACCTAAATTTGTATGGCGCGAATTAGTTTTTATTTATTTTCGTGAAAATGAACCAATGTTTTGTTTCGAATGGCTCCGAAATTGAAATCCACCGGTTTCTGAAATACACTAAAATTAAAATGCAGTGGATTAACGCCATAGGGAAGGTTTTTGCCTAAGAAAAGCTCTTTGACTGCATACTAATTAAAGTAGCTGTTACACCTTTCTAAATCGGGTCCTAATGACAAGGACGCTGCAATACGTTAAACAATATCTCCAAACGTGTCTAACTTATTGCAGTGTCCTTGTCGTTAGGACCCGATTTAGGAAGATGTAACAACTACTTAAGGACCATTCATCTTCTGTCTCTTTCTCTCATTGTATGTGTCTCTATCTGGTATTGTATGGAATCTGGAACAGCGCCCTCTACAAAAAGTTTTCACCGCCCCTGGCCTATAACCGCGAAGCACTTCGTTCATCGAATCGTCTATTTGCATCACTCTCTTTCGTATATGCAAGAGCGATAGAGACGGGACCATCGTTTTGCCGATTTTCGAACTTCTGGGGAAGACAACTGACGTCAGCTGACGTCACAGTTGACTAGTCGCTTACGTCTATAGAGGGCTATAGAAAAGCAGCAATGTACATCGAACCCCAATTTCCAAGATGGCAGCATTGCCCGCGCTCTGCATTCAGTGGTAATTTCAAAAATGTGTACTCTGCTTTAGATAGAACTACCGGCCCGCCCCGGCTTTGCACGAGTAAAACTATACATATAAACCTTCCTCTTGAATCACTCTATCTATTAAAAAAACCCGCATCAAAATCCGTTGCGTGGTTTTAAAGATCTAAGCATACATAGGGACAGACAGCAGAAGCGACTTTGTTTTATACTAAGTATGTAGTGATTACTGATTAACCCGCTTATTCATAAACGTGTTTCAAACCTCATTTAGTTAAATTATGTTTTGTCTTTCTCTAACAAACATAACTGTCAAAGTGACAGATAAGGACAAAATTTGATTTAGTTAAATGAGGTTTGTAGTTTGTAATACGTTTATGAATAAGCGGGTAAGTGATGTGATTACTTTACACGTGTGTGTGTACATATCTATATGTACAGTCAACGCCTAAAATATGTTGTATACATCATGATACATCTTTAAATAATCCACTGTAGACGGAGGTCCTGAAATACAGCTGTTATTTGTTTATATTACGTTCGCGGAAACCAAATTTACTTTTAAATAATATTAATACAATAGACCGTACTGTAAAAATATCGACGATGTCGCAGTGTTGCACAGTTCCGTTTTTTTTAAAAGGATGATTTTTTTAGCTCTGCTTTAAAAGTATTCACATTCAATGACTCGTAATTCATATAATTGCCATAAATAATATCCTGGTATACGGCAAAATATTCACAACATTGTTAAATTACAACAAAAATTCGCGAGTAGGGGATATGGGATATTACTGCATTATTCTGCCGCCAGAGTGAACGAAAACGAAAGAAGTGGTACGAACATACATATACCGCATCGCCCTACATAAGCCGAATTCTGCTAGTTGATGCCGTAGGGTTGCCTACGGCCTAATATTTACTCTCGATCTATTAGAGACCGGTAATATTTTTTTCGATTTCGCTTAACTTGTCGATACTATCTATCTATCTATACATATAATAAAGCTGAAGAGGCTCGAAAGTCTGTAGGTACAAAGAAGGTACTTATTCGAAAAAAGTTAGCTGGGGATACTTAGAATCGATAATAGAACACGTTCCATCAGTTTTTAGAATTTTTGTCTGTTTATCTGTTTGTCTGTTTATTTGACCGCGCATCACGTGAAAACGCCTGAACGGATTTTTAAGACATGACATTTTGTATAGTGATAATTTGAGTCCCGGGAAAGGACATATGTAGGATTAGTTTTCATCCCGAAAACCAACCCTAGAAGTTTGTATGGGGAATCAATAACCACTGAGCGCTGGAAATTTATAGTTTGAGCTCTGTTGCGTTGAAACGCGCATGTGACACCTCTGGAGTTGCAGGCGTCCATAGGCTACGGTAGCTGCTTACCATCAGGTGAGCTGTGAGCTTGTTTGCCACCGTCGTTGTATAAAAAAAACCCCTGTATGTTATTTCCAAAATCTGTTAACGCGAATCTTCATTAATTTGAAATCGAGGGAAGGTCTTCTCTAAGTCCATTTTCACGTAGCAGCACGAGATCCGGTAGCTGCCCTCACTGACCGAAAAAGAATATCCATCCTTCCTGTATACAAAATGAAATGTCAGAAGTGTCGTGTAGGACGCGAAACGTGACCACGTGAACCATCCTTAAGTGGAACAATGTTTGATTACATTTTAATTTTTAAATAATATCACTGCTGTTTCGCAATTTTTGCTTGAAGAGGTGAAAAAAAAACTGAAATTTCGACACCTACCTAACATACAAAAAAAATCAAGCGGCGTGTTTAAGCGAATCGACGTCTTAACTAAACAAGCTCTGTAAGAATTGAGTTTTCGGGTATTAACCTTATAACCACCGTTGTCTGATATATGAAACAAAGTGACAACGTGAATGACACCTTCATAAATTAAGAGAGAGTTCAAATTTTAAAGTTAACGTAAGGCGGTCTAAAGGTTAAGATACCTAACAATATATATTGGAACAAAAGTATTTTTTCCCTAATAAGACTTCAAACTATGTTATTAAATGCAATTTATGTGCGTAATTTTATTACTTATTAGCGATTGCGTTTGCAAATCTTTACCGGACTCTTAATAAGTAGGTACCATTTTCATGAGCTATTTTTGTTCAAAAACAGCATACAGCACTTAAATTAAATATTGCACATTTAATATACGACCCTCGCTTAACAAACTTTTCAATGGTTGAGCCATTTAATATAGCTATATAATTATCCTTTTACAGGTATCCATTAATGAATTGACTTTAATTGAAAAAGGACTTTATGTGTTAGGACCTAACGGTCGTGTATCGGAGATCAAAATACGAGTTGGGTGCATAAGCGTCGAGTCCAACGCTGAAAGGTCTGTTGTGATGTTATAAGGGCTGTAAATAGGAGAGCTAAGGTTAGCGGGAGTCGGTTAGGTCGTACTGCGTCTGGGGACATCGAGTGGATGTGGGCGGAGTATCGATCGACGCGCGGGCATGCGCGAGCTTGCCGCGGACGGCGCAGACAGTAAACAGAGAGCACGTTGACGCTCGCCCAAAGTGCCGCCGCCCCGGGATGCCAACGCAGCTGGTGTTGGCGCTCTTCGCGGCCACGGCAGCGTGCGCCCTTGCTCGGCCTCCAGGTACCAACACACATACTAAGTGTAACAGAGTGATATTACCCATGCTCCAAGTGCTTATCGTCACTGATAACGAGTTTCCCGTATCAACAGTATGTTGCGCTGCGAATTTAATTTATTCGTCTAAGCTTAGCTGTTTATTCGACACGATATATTCTGAAATATTAATACGTATAGGTACCCACCTGTTTAGTTTAATTGACCCGATGTGATATAAATGGGTGAGGCAGTCTAATGACTGACACCTGTTACTCTTTTTCCGTGAGCGATCTAAGTACTGAAAACGAGAAAATATTGGACTTGTGTAGTATATATAATATTTTATAATTATTATGATAAATACGAAATTATTAAGTTATTAGATAATAATTCGTTTTTTTGTTGTTTTACTAAATAGATAGTATAGATAAATAAGTAGTAAATTGGTCACTCCATACATAGCAAAAGTACTTAATAAATACGTAAAAGGTAGGTACTTACCCCCAGGTACGGTTAAATTAAACTAATTCTTACTAAGTTTTAAGCACACTTAAATCGTAATACGTATTAAGCTTCCTTACTTATTTAATTCCCTTTGTAATTTACGTAGGTACTACAAGAAACGTGAACTGAACTAATCGTTGGAATATTAATAATAAGCGGACTAACAAAGAACAAAACACTATTTTCACATCATTGCAATATTTTATTAATTTGTAACACAGATTCCCATGGTAACGCGAACGTCTCCTTAAACTTTTTGAAACCAATGGTTAAAACGGAATTATTGGGTATAATAGATATAAGTCATATAAAGTTAACGTCCTGTGCTTGACACGCTAATGCCCCTAGTTGACTTCATGTCGTCACCTTCATTGCGAATAACTTATAAGATAACATATAATGGGCCGTGACGAGCACTCGGACGTTTACCTTTTAAAATACTGTTAAGTATTGTAGATATACCCTTCGCCTTCTAGTTATAAACCATTTGTATGTCAGTTTGTGTAGATCTTGTCATGGTTAATGTCTAATGTGATTAAACTCTTGAATCAGTAAATTAAATATGATTAATTTAATTACCCTCATAACTTAGTTTCTTCCTTTTGGTAATGTTTCATTAAGTTTTTCTCTCTCATTTCCCACTCCGAGTACAAACAATCAAACTAAACGGAGAATGGTTTCAAACAATTGGTTAATTGCATAGAATATGTATTGTAGCAATGATAAGCAAATGATGTAGATAACCAACTTACGTTTCATACGCACTTCATCACTTAGCACAAGACAGTAAGTATCTCGCGCGGCGCGGGAGATATTCTATGCGTCCTTTTCTGACTCTCAATTATTAAAAAGAGACGGGTAGTCCATCTCGCGCTCGAGATCCTGTCGCGTCAGTCTTGTGCTAACCGTGCATGTGTATTTATTTTTCACGTGGGCTTAATGCTCAGTGAAAGGGTTTTGGTACACAAAATCACAAAACACCATCTTCAGTGCCTACATTTGCTTTTATAGACAGACATTATACATTATTAAACTGAAAATTACAAATAATACCGAAATATCGAATTCAACCTTATACCTCTATTCCTCCAATAATCCATTCTACGGTTCCTGCCACATATCGGGCGCCATCTGTGAAAAACTTTGTTCTAGGCAAAAAAGTTATTTTATTAGTAAAGGCATAGAGTAACTTATATAGTACTTAAGGATCTCGCAATCGTAGAAACACCGGAAGTAAGGCAAAAGCGTTTGGCAACGAGAAGAAAGGACCTGCCCTGGACTATCGAGGCTAGGCTCAAGGTAGCTAAGCATGCTGCTGGGTACCAGGCAATTATCCTTTACAATAAATTACCAGTTGAATTAAAGTCTCTCTCGAACATAAACTTATTTAAAAATAAACTAAAGGACTTTTTGCTCAAGAAGCGTTACTACGCAGTTGATGAATTCCTGACGGGTGTTTAGAATTTAATAACTTATGCAATAGGATTAAGATTAGGTTAATAAATTTGACATTAATAGTCCCATTGACATAAATAATGTAATAAGATTGTTAAATAGTTTTTGATTGGCTTTTGTTTGAACTAAATTTTAAGTGTTTTTGTTTTTATTGTTAAGTTTTTAATATTTATTATGGATATGCAAATTTCAAACACAATGTATATTGTTAATTGAATAAATAATAAAAAAGTAGAGCAGCACAATTGCAATCGATTGCGCTCTCTGTCCGAAAGCCCCCTAAAGATACCGAAAATGTAAGAGGAAATGTCACCTGCACTGCTACTCCACCTAGTAACAAATAGCGTACTAGTAGTACACTAGTAGCTACTAGGTGAAGTAGCAGTGCAGATGAGATTTCCTCTTCTTACATTTTCGGTATCTTTAAGGGGATTTCGGACAGAGGGCGCAATTGACTTGATCTTCAAAAAGTTGTTAGGCTATGGTCGTCTATTATAAGTATCTTTAAGTCTATATGGTAAAGGATATCTCTTTCTTGGGTAAATCACAATTTTTTTGTACGTAAAATAACCCATACCTAAATTTATATGGCTTAATTTGTTACGAAAATGAGAAAATAAGAAAAGATAAGACAAAGGTACAAAAAATCTGGGTGTAGATGAAAAACCAAGTTCAACGTGGGTCAGTTCGGGTTGCACAGGGCGGTTCCACAACACGTAGGGAGCTTAAATCCCGCGAACCATCCGGTTGCCTCTCGGACACTGTACTAACCTACGCGCCATTGCTTTAACTCATATGATCCTCTGCTATTTCTCAATAAATCATGATATGCCATTATCTATAATATAATATAATATACTACTTATGCAATAATATTAAAAAAAGACAGACTTCCGACTAATTAAGATCCTACTTCTCTTCACACACCTTTGAATTCGTTAGTAATATATTTCCAGATTTTGTCTGGTACGAGTAACACAAAAGCTTTACAATAAATAATTTAAAATATTTTTTAATTGAATTTCGTAATCGGAAATAGGTAGGTACTTTACAGATATTATCGCGGAACAAAGCTGCGTCCAAAGTTGAACGTGCAACTTTCACCTCGCAAAGCTTGGTAGCTTGATAACTTATTATTTTACCTTTATTTATGTTTGTATCATTGCATCGTCAGTAAGTCAGTCGTAACTCTGTGAGTAAACACGAAGTTAGTTCAGACCTGTAAGTAAGTTAAGATAATATAGTTATTTGTTATGTTAGAGCCCACGCCCGCTCGAGTGTTGGCCCTGGAGCCCGCGCCGCGGGGCCCGCTCCGCCAGCGGGTGCCCATCCCAGAGTCGCGAGAGTACCTGCTACCGAGATTCCTGCTGCCCCACTTTCTGGGCTATGATGACAGCCCCCGCATGCCCCCGCCGCCGCAGCGAATACCTGATCACGATTGGCTGAATAAGGTCAGAAATGTCAGAATATATATCAATTAAGTTAGTCCGATTTCGTTGAGCATAATTAGTTTATTACTTGTCCAGCGTTTAACTATATATAAGGCAGACTTAGCTCTTACTAATGCCTACCTTCTAAAATTTAGGTCATTCCATGCCCTACTTACGACGACGTCTTAAAATAACTATCACTAATCGAGACATTTAGATATCGATGAGCCGAGCATTTTAGGACTGGCTTAATAGGTTATAGACGGAGAGCTAGCCACGTCAGATATGATATAATAATGAGACCGATGAAACCCCTTTCGTTAGTTTGCTTTATGGATGGCAGCTGTAAAGTGGTGGAGCTCAAAGAATGCAAACCAGTTCAAGAAAACAAATCCTAGAGTTCTGGTTTTGATGCAATATTATGAGAAATTACATAAACAATAAAATTATACTATTGCCAAAAGTTTCTGTTGGGGGAAAGTAGTGCCAAACGACGTAAAATGTAATTCATAGTTTGTCGCCTACTATTTTAGTTTCAGCAATAATATGCAATGTTTTTTTGTTTTAATGTGAAAATATAGGCCCTGTCCTCTATAACTGATTTGTTCTATAACTTCGGCAATTTTTACCTATTTTGGTGGTACTATTATCCGATTTATTATTGGTAACATCCAGGTACAAGTCAGGTACATACAATGTATAAAAATTACATTATTATTATTATTTGTATGTCCTTTTCATATCTCGGGACCATGGGGTCCCGGACCTTTGGTAGGCCTGCGTGGGGCCGAAGCCAGCGCAGTCGCCCTTTAAGACAATTTAATCTAAAAGCAAGGGATACACGTGGCGGATACCATCCCCGAGTGCACAATATGATACATCCGGAGATGGTCCCCGCCAGGTGCAAAGACTATTATTATTATTATTTCTCCGTTTTTTTACATAGTCTAGTCTGTAAGTCTGACTTCCGCCCAATAAAAGCTGCCAGATGCCCGGAACTAGCAATAAGGATAGTACTGCAATCTTACTAGACGGGTTTCGTTGCTCTCATTGATATAATTATCTTATCTGACGTGGCCAGCTCTTATACCATTAGTTACTCCGAACCGACTGTTAACTTCATTGTTTTTAGTACGATGAGTCTCCCAGGTTTCTTTTATTCCTCGAAGCAGAGGAGCGGTAGGGCTAACGGTAATGCGGTGCTGCAAGCCCCTGTGCCTGGCCTTGTCAGTGGCAGCATCATGATAAGCGACGCCTCGTAGGTATGTATCTAGTACCTATGATCGGCCTCCTCTAGAAACCAATCGTACGTAAGTACATAAGTTCTGAAAAACTCAGTGGTAATAGTCGGGGTTTGAACTTGCGAATTTAGATCAAAAGATCTTATTTCTGTATAAAAAACATATTTAATTGCTCTCCTTATTAATATAGACATATTTAATTGCTCTCATTATTGTCATATCTGACGTGGCTAGCTCTTAGTTCATAAGTAAGTACCTATTAAGTTAGTATTTTTGTTACACTCTGTATTCATACGTAAGTACTGTTTAAGATTAGGTTATCTTACAGGAAATTGATCGCATCAATCAAATGTCTGGAGAGGCTGATTCGATCATGAGACCATACGACGACGATTTGGCCCATTGGATTGCGCGCGACCCTTATTTGCAGCGTATGTTTGAGAATCCCGGAAAAACGGTTCCTAGCCACAAATTTGTTCTGGACTCCATGAACACAGCAGATGAAGCCAGGGTGTGGCCACGTAATATGCAGGCGCCCTCTACACATGAAATGAAAGGCCTAAGCAAACGCCCTGAGAAACCTGTAAGTGATGATAGAAAATCATTCGCACTTACGCCTCTCGATAAAGGCTATTTTGAACCGGATCCAAACGCGAAAACCCCACGTAAGTAATTATAAAAGTGGGTACTTAACTTAATTATAATATAATGCATCTCTACTGCTCTCCTTCCCACGCAAGATTGCCCAACTGTGACACATGGATGTCACACTTGAATCGCTACCTACTGGATAGAGTGATATCCATCTGTCCACACGTGTCCTCACCTAACTGTCAAATTTACAGTAGTTTTTTACATTTGGAGTCTAGAGTTTTGTATTGATTTTGATGTAAGAGTGAAAATGCTGTCACAAAAGTTTGATGTCATAGTTGTCTCACTAGCGACTGTCGGTTTTGTCATGGTTCCAATATTAGTCCACCACAGACGGTGACATAATTCTAGTTTATATTGCGATTTCTAAAAAAACCTAATTGATACAGTTAAATTAGTGAAATTAATTGTTTTAGAAGAAGAAGTGATAGTGGAAACACCCCGTATCGAAGAGCCTTTGGCAGCAATGGTCATGGAGCCACCTAGACAAACTCGGCAAAATCCTAATCTCAGTCGAACCAAAACTTTGGTTACCGAAAACATAGACAAACTGAGGAGTGGACTGTAAGTACCGTTAAATAACTTAAGATTATTTTAATATACCTAGCAACTTCTTTTCATAAATATTCTTATGAACAAAATGTCGGGCCGATTTATTTGTATTTAAGTATGTTATAATTATTGTAGTAAAATATTAGATAGATAAAATCTTTATGCATCCACAACTTACATGCACAGTGAAAAGCATTGGTGAAAAATAAACAATCTACTTAATCAAAACAAACATTACGTTGCGCGATAGTGCGTTTATACTTATTAAGTAATGATTAGAAATGTATTGAAGACCTTTTCATTAGGCCACAAAGCTTGCTGAGTGGCCAAATACTGTATGAAAATCCACGATTATCGACGATGCTAAGATATGTGATGATCATAAAAGCTCCATCGAAAAGTATGCATTAGTAGTTCGGTCTACAGTCTCAATGAAGTCGACGACGAGTAGAAATACAATGAATAGATTAGATTATCATCAAACCAATTTACGTTAATAATAAGGTACAGTCAGCAGCAGAAGTAGCTAAGCGGGTGCGGTGTTCAAAATGAGCTTGATATGACGTTATTGTTAAGAGAATAAGAGCGTGTGCAGGTCATTTTGGACACCTCATCTGCTTAACTATTTCTGCTGCTGACGCTCTGTAATATCGCACTTTTAAATTAATAACACGTATAGGTATATTATATGATTATAGCATTTTTATAAACAGCAAAGTAGCATTTGGAACATTGTGAATAAATCGTGCAATAATGGTCAGTGGCTTATGCTAGCGTAGCAGGCAGTGTTTTTTACTTACAGCGAGTAGTACGTGTGACGTAAAATAAAATTGTGCAGGAGTTCGATTTTTGAATCTCACCGGTGACTTTTTTTTTATGCAGCCGATGACTAATTTAGTACGAAATAAGTCACCCGATGAGATTCAAAAATCGAACTCCAGGTAATTATTAATTCCTATAGGGTTTTCTTTTTCATTGTTTTGTATTTTAATTTTATATATTTGATACTGATGATCCACGCATGCACGAAACTACTAAATTTCATTTTATATCAATTTAGGTTATCTAGGTACAAAATCATTATTTAAACAATCATTCTACAATTTCTATATCATACATTATCTTCTTTATACCTCTATTTCACGCCTGTTTTTATACGTTGAATTTAACAGATCGACTCGGTGCTGCCAAATCTAAACTTTGGTTTTCAAGAATTATAAGTATTTATATATTATTACTATGTATACCCAGGTTCCGTCATATTTCAGTTATATCATAGTTGTAATAATTAGGTTGATATCATCATAATATTGTATTGCCGAAATTTTTTTCACCATAAATATGCCAAAACCAAATCATATAAACATAATAAAAGCCAAGTGTGAATCGGATTCGCCCCCTGAGGGTTGTACATCACACAGTTTTAATTATCACCGAAGATTTCTATAACGAAAAGAAATAGGTAAAGGATTGAGGAACGAACTTTGACTTTGCTGGTAAAAACACTTGACTCCATAAGTCCATACATCGACATATTCTATGCGAAGTACCATATGTATAGATTTTTATTCCCCTGCCAAATGTTATAAATAACTCAAATGGCTTTGGAATAAGTAGACAGAAAAGTTAATTAAAAAAAGAAAATTAGTTAATTATACATTATGAAAGTTTGTTCTAAATTTAAAGATATTAATTTTAATAAAAAAAAAACTAAAAAGTATTAACAATCAACATTAGCCATAACTATTTTAAGCAAAAAAACTCGATAACATTTTATGCCAGCTCTATTTTGACCGAATTTTACAGTTTGGTTGGGCGCTACACTGAAACAACATAAGGTCAATAAACACATTAAGGTCGTGATTATTTGTTTCCTGGACCTCCAACATAGCCCTTATTAAAAATCATGAACCTAGCACAGTACATTTGTCGAAATCACACGGATTCGCCCTATGAGTTTTTCTTTAGTTATGTTTTCAGTTGACATTCGTAATAATAAGCGAGACAGTCTTTCAACCCGTCGTTCACAAAATGCTGTTCAGACACAATGAAAAAGTTAGTCATTTTATAAGCTTTGTACTTTAGTTGTAGGTAAAACTAGTGGGCAAAAAGTTTGCTTGTAGAGCTCTGTTGTTGACACAGTAGACAGTGAAGTATTAATTACAGGGCTAATAAGGACTACAGATTACCCGTCTCTTTACTGCCAACCAACCTGCGCTGGTTGAAAATAAATCCTGTTGAGGATGAGGAGAGGTGAAACTGAAATGAATTTTAACCATCATTTAGAGAATACCCGCTACTCCCAATACCCTATGTCACGCATGGAATTAATCCATCTGCTGGTTAATACCTAATCTCACTGAAAAGTACAACTATTTATAACGAAAACTTTTGTTTTACTAATTGGCCGTTTTTTTAATACCAAAAAGGTACTACGTACATATTTCACATTCTACTCTAATTGTACACATACGTCTTTACATGAAACAAGTGTACCTATTATTAAAATTTATCGAACAGGAAAATATTTCTACTGAGATCTCTGGTAGCGTAAAGTAATATTTAAAAACTGTGATTATATTTTATCTGTTATCATCATACTCATTTCATTGCATATTTTCCTTACCAAATGGGATCCCATTTAGCACTAAGCAAATCTGTACCTTCAGATTAATCTGGGGTGAATCTAATAAGTACTTAGTGCGCTTTCACATTATCCGATCCGATATCGGATGTAGGATCCGATAAATAATGTCGGACGACATCCTATATCCTACATCCGATACCCTGCATCCGATAAATAATGTCGGACGACACGAAGGTCCTATAGACGTTACAATTTATCAGACCTCTACAGACGACAGCGATATGACAGTGTAACAAAGTGAGATGAAACTATAATATAGGTACGAGTAGAATGAGACAAAAGTTTTCAAAGAATTTGCCTGTTATAATATGACAATTGACAATGTGGTGGGTTGTAAATTTGTGCTCAGTCTTATCAAATTATTAAAAGTACCTTTAGTTCAACATTACTTCAATACTTTTTACTAGTAGCTATGTAAAGCCAGTTTGGCGAGAAAACTTTTATATACAGGGTGGATTTTCTTTTTGGGTCAGTGAGGGCAGCTACCAGATACCGTGCTGCTACGTAAATATGGTCTTAGAAGACCTTTCCTCGATTTCTAATTAAGGGAGCGTTCAAGTATTAGGTAACGCAATATGTATTATTTCACTCCAACACTATTGTGTTGGTTGAGTATTGCTGGATAGGTCTTTTAAAAAGAATAGAGGTCTTTATGACGATTTTTGGATAAATAAAATAGTTTCGTAAATAATAGCCCAGAAAGTTCAAATAAGGTTGTCCCCACCCATCTAACTTTTGAACCGTGGGTCTAAACATTTTTGGTTAATTCCTAAAAACCTTTAATAAAAACTATATTGAATAAAATGACGGTTGAAAGCAAAATGAAAGGAGTGCCGGCGAGTAAAATTACTTACGCCAAAATCCCGTACCTAATTAACGTCCTTTTGAACGGATGTATTGTAAACAGGCCGGCAACTACGGAACCTTATACTGAGCAAGGCCCGACATGCTCTTGGCCGATTTTTTGATATTTTGAATGCTTTTACTGTAATGTCCTCAAACCGTATTATGGACCTTAAACGTAACATAACTGATTAGCGCAAAAAAGAATGAAAATCAAATTACTATAAAAAGTTTTCTTTAATATGTAGCTTTTTAGTACACTACCTACCGTAAGTTGACCTTTAGGAAACGATTGATACTGGATAGAAATGGGATCAATAGGCAAAAAAATAGGATGTTAAAATAAAAGTTTTAAATTTAATACAAAATTTATGAGAAAAGTTTTCCTCGATTTGTGGCTTTTGTAGCCAGATTTTTTTTTGTCCTATATAAGCTTTTGATCTTGAATAGGAATAGGATCGATTACCATTAAAAAATAAAGTTTGTCAAATATCCTATAATAACATATTATTACTCGCATAATGTATGTTTTGAAAAAAAAGACGGTAAACGCCAATCTTTATTAATTTGAAATCGAGGGAAGGTCTTCAAAGACCATTTTCGCGTAGCAGCACGGAATCTGGTAGCTGCCCTTACTGACCCAAAAAGAAAATCCATCCTGTATATGGGAAGACAATTATATACTATATTCATGTATGTTATTATTCTTGAACTACCTACACCTATATTCCGATCAAAAAATGTCGAAATTAAAAAGTGGCAACATAGTAGTGTCGTCCCTTTCATATTAATCCAAGAAAACGGGACGACACTACGATAATATGTGGCCACTTTTTAATTGCTACACTTTTTGGTCGGAATATACGTTGTTTATTTCTACCGAATTATGTTTAGTTCCTTGGCCGTGTGTTTATTAAATAAATTTAAAAAGTTAAAGAATTTGGAATTCAATTGTTTCGAGCATTCGAAATTTAAAATCCGCGCGAGCGTCGTCACGCACACTACAGCAAATCTATATCCACTCATGCACGCACACAAGCAAAGGATATCGTCCGATAGCTGTCGGGGCTCCGACATGTCCACCGATATCGGAAGTGCATCGCCGATATCGGATGTCGGAAGGCCCCTAGGCCCTAGTAAAAAAGCAGCTGTTAGAGACTGCCTTGTGGCGCCAAGTCCGCGTTTTTTGCGTGAACGCATTATTTTAGTAATAGAGATTAGTTAAATGAATGAAAAAGAACAAAAGTACACATATTTACTTTAGTATAGACCTATCCGACATTTGATATCGGGTAGGATAATGTGAAAACGCTCTTATTTAGGTGGGAAGCACACCTACAGTTGCAATACCTACTGAACAACTAGCTAGGGATACACAGATGTGCCCGCCGGATTTGTCCGACGGATATACCCGGCGGACAGATTCGTTCGTGTATGTATCCCTACCTACTGTCTACAAGATACATCTCAATATGTGTTTTAAATTTATATGAAGGGTAATTACTTTTGCAATGAATCATTATATTCATTATATTCTTACTTACTCTTGCGTTGAGTAATTTCAGAATAAGATATTGAGTTTGGTCTATAAAATGTCATAAGCAAGTGACTCAATTTTACACCAATCACTATCATTACATCATTTACGAGAGTCCTACTCTGATTTTTTTGTAAGAGCTTGTGCACTTATTATTAGTTATTATGCTTATTTGCTAAGTATGTTTCGATTCTTTGTTAAATTGCGCAAGTTTATAATATTATAATTAATTATTACACGTAACCTTATTTAACAATCTGTAATTTAAATTGTATTATTGCAAGTATTTGCTTTCAACTAAGTCAAAGTTTCAGTAATAATCATTGCTATAATTCCTTTTATTGACGGTTTAAAAAAAGGTACCTAACCTTTTTGTAAACCTAGTACAGGTAGGTATTCCTATCAAGGATTTAAATGCGATAACGAGTAGGTACTACGAGTATGTATATCGATATCGTATTATGTAGGTATAAGTACGTATAGTAGCCGTTCAGTAGGTATTATTCTTCTGTCTTTAATAAGTATATCAAATAAAATAAGAAAACCAGAAATTTATTTAACGCCTTCTCCTCATATATTTGGTTCATGCGCATATATGCGACACGTCTTATAGTCTTACATTACAATCTTTTATTTTTATCCCATACATTTATTTAACCCATCATTTGCATTACAATTTTCTTAAAGCAACGCAGTTGTTACTTTTTGCTTTAACTTCATAGCTTATATATTTAGGTAAATTGTCTATGTCAATCGTCAAAAGCCCACTTCCATTGTAGATATCATTGTAGATCCCACATACTTTAGAGCATAGACATTTGTTTCTTGGCCTTTGCATCCTTAGTAATATATACATGGGTACTTACAAATTAGAAGAATCTGTTAAAATAGTGGTACATTTCAGCAACGGACACGAAGACGGTTTGATGTCAGAGAAGGGAAGGGAACACATCCACGTGCTGGAAGCTTCTAACGATCCCATAGATCCGCTCTTCTTCGCTGCAGTAGGCGGAGCTATCGCGGCCGCGGTTAGCCTTACCATTTTTGGATTCACCTTCGCGTGGTATACGTAAGTGAACGAAAGAAAAATATAATCAATATATTATTCAGAACGCTACAATATTATTTATAATATAAATAAAAAGGAACTCTGTAATTCATATAGGTACTTAAATATGGACTCTTTACTTAGCTTGATGGATATGGTTCGATCGGGCACCTTGGCGTTGGGCTTCGTTTCGTGGATTCATCCAAATACCAAAGCAATCTCTTCTTCTAACGATTGTATAAAAAAATATGTTCCGAAAACTTAGTGGGCAGAATTAGATCGCAATCATTTATTAGCACCTAAGCCGGTTATTGGTTACTACGTATTATTAAAAATATTTATTGTATGCACTATACCTACTCGTCGTATATGTTTGGTACCTTTGTCATAACTTTTCTTAATTTTCTCAGTCAGCCATACATTTATATGGCTAATTAATTATAGTCACCATATAATTATATACGAAAATGAGAAAATTATGAATTAACGAAAGCTAAATCTCATCCTTTCTTCATTTTTTAATTTTTGTTGCGGTTTGTCCCTTCTACGTTTTTTAATATTCGAAAAATCGTACCAATGTTTATTTTAGGAAAACGATTTTATAACTCATAATTTTTCTTCTTAAAGCGTGTCAGTTATAATAGAAAATAGTAGGTAGGTAATTTTGTTTAAATTTTTCCCTGGTTTGCTGAAAAATTAAAGGGAAAAAATTAAAACACCCAGGTATCTGTTACCCACCTTAAATATTACAAGGTTATGTAGAGATCTAAATAATCAGTATAAGTTAGTTACTTACATGAACATGAAATATTTGCACAGGTTGGCCAAAAAAGCGAAGGCTGCTGCTGACGTGGACTACCCCGCTTACGGAGTGACAGGACCCACGGTAGACTCCTCGGGCGACAGAAAACTTGCACACTCGGCGCATATGTACCATTATCAACACCAGAAGCAGCAAATCATTGCGATGGAAAGGTAAATCTTTATTATACTTACTTACTTACTTCGCCGGCTCAGCGACACAAAATGGATCTTGGCCTCCGACACTAGATTCCGCCATATAAAAAAATATAAAAATATCCTTCGTATGGATTCGCTTTACCATGATCTCTGAAAACCTTAGGTATGTAATGTTGCTTTGTACTCTTTGTAGTAATATTGGAAACTTGTGTCCCATTAATAACCGTACGGATTTTATTGTATGCAGTAGGATAGACCTGGAGCAGCGACTGGGTTCAGTGTCGGACCCCGAGTCGGAGGAGGAGAACGAGGAAGGCGATTACACCGTGTACGAATGCCCCGGTTTCGCCACGGTATGATTTTTTTCTGAATATGCAATTTTTTCTTTACTTTTTATTGCACATTTTGTAGAAATTTTTTCGATCGTACAAAGCTTCAATTTGTTTTGCCCTTGCACTGTGTGTTATAGAGCCGTTTTCAAGAAAGAGTGCATTTACATAATCTACTATGTTTTGATACACAGACTGGTGACATGGAGGTTAAAAACCCTTTGTTCTCGGATGATCCCACTCCGGCCACTCCCGGCAAGTGCGAAGTGGTGAAACCCCAACCCAAGGACTAAATGCATACAAAAAATATTTCTTCTACGGCTTCACTTATTCGTTTATCCATCACGAGTCTCCATATACATGATTAGTCCCCTTTTATTACCAACAAAAGTTTGTACTTAAGTTCTTTGGACTGCCTTCTAGGATGGGTGCAAACATGGTGCAAACTTGACGCTCTGCATCCCCTAAACTATTTTAAACAAAGTTACTTCCGAATCGTTTTTATCCTTTTCATTTTGATAAAATATTATACATAACAGATTATTTGGCAAAACAACATTTCTGAAATTTTTAGAGCTTATGTGAAATTTTTAATTTGTGAAACTAAACCACAATTTTTAAAGACCGCTCATGTGTAAGTTCAGCGTCTCGTCTAACGTCGGTTATAAAAATATACACAATGGACTAAAGTATTAACATATCTGCTAATTTTCGCGTTTCGAATAAATAAAGTTTTAATGATTCAGGAAAATATTCCGGTGATTAGGGTAATCGTATGACATTTTATTAAACATACTTAAAATAGATTATAAAGAACATGTACCTAATACATACAAATCGAATTACCTGATCTCAAAATAAACCTTATAAATCGGTGTTACTCAATGTGGCAAAAGTAGTGTATAATAAATATTAATTAATTAAGTAATATATATATCAAAACTGAGACTCTTGTATGTCCGCTCTATGGCTCAAATTTTATTTTGTTAAGGTACGGTGCATTAAGCATTATTTATGTATTTTCTTACAGACGTAACGTGATTACTAAACGATAAAAAAAGGATTTTTCAGGGATTCTAGACAAGGTTTGCATCGCCTCTTTAACGCAGTTTGATCACGACATTTGAACTGTTGAATGTTAACCGAGCGGTCAGGAGACTCTCAAATGTGCGCCTAGCACTAGCATCAGTATAATCACATTCTATGAACCTATTCATGTAAACTGAATACTGTAACTAGAAGCCCATAAAATGGTGTTTCCAACCCTTAGAAATAGGCCTAAAATTAGATTCGTTGTTTGGTGCAATCGGCGATAGTTACTGTTTGGTTTTGATATTTTAAATATTTTAAAATCTTTACAATAAATACATATATATATTTATACTGTAGTGATAGGTTTATTTTAACCTAAATGTACGAATTTGATTTCAATCTGTAAATTTAAGACACAGATTTTATATTTTATTTATATTTAAGCAGTTATTGAAACAAACGTATGTTAAGTTATAAAATAAAAAAAGAAACCTACTTAAGTGATATCTATGTCAGTAAGTCTATTCCAGTGTTTATTTTTGTTCCGAATATAAATACCATGTTTATTTTAGTAAGTACGATAGTATTTTCTTTGCTGCTATTACAATTTCCTCGATCAAAATGTCCAAGCGTCAACAACACTATGATACTAATTCGTCATCTATTCATCAATCATCATCACCATCACCTACAAATTCGTAATTCGAATATTTAATAATATTTGAATTTGGACCGTTTACAATTTGTGATTATCATCCCGCAACCATCCACGGTAGTAGTTTCGTGTTGAGTCAAACGTCCGTTTTATTTTGAGTTCGCGGTGACCGTCTTTGACACACTGTTTCATCGGTCGTCATATCTATTTCCGTGGGTAAGTATAATTTGTTCAAATGTTAATTTTATACAGAATTCTTTCCCTGAGATAGGTACTTACTTAATACTGCCCAGAAACAGGTGCACCCGGATGAAGGGGTTTGATCATAATATTATGTGTAAATACTATTTTTGTATAATTTGTTTTCTGCTACTAGGGTACTTTGCCAAGTTCAAACATTTAATATGTTAAAGTTCGTACGTAATGTATACTGTTTTCAAATTAATTTCAAACTCCACTTCTAAACCGTACTTGGTGAACTCTGTCATGATTACTTACGATCGGAATTGATGTATGGCTATTAGTGCTATTACTAATATAAATACATACTAATTTATACTAATTTGTAATTAATCTGCAAAAAGTAAAAATATATTCCAGTTCGTGTAAATGGGAATTTTCATTTAAAATTGCACCATTATTTTTGGTCGTTAGAGGCTCTAAAATTTTGAACAACTTTATTTAGACAATACAAGCATATTAAGCGTTTACGTTTCAATGTGGATAATTCCATATAAAGTTAAGCATAACATGGCTACAAAATTAACATTTATTATTTATTTATTATCCTTATTGAGCTTACTGTGGGACTAGGTTGATTTGTGTAAGATTGTCCCATAATATTTATTCATTTATTTTCAAATACAGACTGTACAGTAGAATGCCAATGTCTAAACCTTGACGTTACTCGTAAAAGAAATAAATTTGACTACTCCCAAAAAAACTTAAATGGGGTTCTGACAGCCCTGGGTGAGAGGAAAATGACTTTCTTTTAACGTCAAGATTTGGACCACTCGGTATATTGATTGCTATTAGCTTCTTCAACAATGTCAACATTTAAAAATATTGAATACTTGCTATTAATTAAGGGCTGCGGACATTGTTTAGGTTTATCCAATCCATGACAATAGTAATGAATAGGTTAAATTCATCAGGTTTCATCAGGTTAGACCTAGTCGATTACCATTACGGATGCTAAGTAAGAACGTGCCTCCCTGAGATCTTCGTGTATACCGATCGACGGCCTACTGGGCGTGGCGTCATTACGGATAGTCAGTTACGATAGTACTCGTATACTATGTGAGTATTGTATCTATTAATGTCTTCGCACGGTTCTAAATAAATATTTATGTATGTAAATCCTAAAGATTATATATGATCAAAAGTTAATTTATAAATGATAAATCAGAATGTTATTTATGTAGGTATCTTATTACCTACTTTTGTTGTTTGAATGATTAGTTAGCAAAATAGTAGAACATATTTATTAACAAATCGCCAGGTTTCCATCTGCGGGTCTGACTGCAGGTTAGTGTTTAAATCTAAGTCGTAATGTAATATTACTCCCACTCACAGACAAAATGTTAAGAAACTCGGTATTTGGGCTCGCAACTCAGTAGTTGGGCTCGCAACCTGCAGCGAATTATTTTTCGAGTAATTTATATGTAACTGTCAATTTAATTGACTGATTATTGATTAACCAAATCAAGTGTCTCACCGTGCCATAATCAGAAATCTTTGTCATAGATGTAACTAGTCATTTAATATATCCATCGGTGTAAATTTCTTATACATACATATATGTATCTTTCTTTGTTGTTTTATGGGTAACATATTATATAATAAACAGTATCAAGTAAGTACTGAAATTCATTTATTTCGTAGCGTTCTCCTAGTTACTCCTTTCTTTTCGTTTCGCCATAAGACTGCTTCGACCGTCCAGTGGCGACCTCATAGGGCGGATTGTATTTCCTAATAAACGAATCAATTTCTGTATAATCCCTCATGTTAAGTTGTAGTCCTACTAATTGCGCAACTTTTGGTCTTTGTCACATAGCTTTATTTTGCGTATTTCTTTGCTTCATTACCTAAACGGCAAATGGTGACCACTTTTTCCGTTTAGGTAAGTAAATAAATAATACCTAACTGTATAACATAGGTTTGAGGTTTTGATTTGATTTGAGGTGTGCAATAAAGAATATTTATGTTATGTTATGTTATAGATCGTAAGTTGCGGAATTAGTAGAACTACAATTTAACATGACAGATAATACAAAAATTGATTCGTTGATTAGGAAACACAATCCCCCTAATCTGGACGGTCGACGCAGTCTTAAGACTAAGTATTAATTTTTAGGGTTCATACCTAAAAGGTAAAAACAGGACCCTATTACTAAGACTCCGCTGTTCGTCTGTCACCAAGCTAAAAAAATACCCAAACCACCATACATGTGCCTTTATAAATTGAGGAGTTCCCTCAATTCCTCATGGATCCCATCATCAGAATAGCAGCAGATTTCCTATTTAACATGCATATTAAAAAATACGAGCTAATTGAAGAGTTAATTCTCGAGAACGATGAACTGTTAGTAAATTTAATTAGGCTTATTATATTGCAAATATAGTCTAGTGACTCTAGTGTCTTTGGAAACTTTTGCCGTAAATAAAGTTCTTTTTTAGAAAAATGTTACAAACCAAAAAGGTTTAGTGTTTTTTTTTATTTGACATTGACCCGGTGTGATTCTGAGGTCGGAAATTCTTGCCTAACATAAGTGTTTCATCAATATTAACAACTTTTATTTTTTTTTCAATAAATAAGATATGAGTTTATTTGATAAAATATTTCTTATACAATACTACACTACTAATTAAATAAATCTACACCTAACTTAAACTAAAGGCCCTAAAGTAAAATTGCAAATATCCCCAATCCCGCTGCCACCTGGTAGGGTGCCCATAAGGCTGGCTGCGTTACCTCGCTGAATGGCGATTCCAATACGCTGAGCGAGGAACGAGCCAGCCCTACGGTCACCGGTGGAGCGGGTGAGCATATAAGATAGCTTTTGGAAAAGCTTTAAGGCCTCCGGTCCCCAGGGTCCCAAAGTCTCTACGGCAAATGCCGAAAATACGTATCCATTGCCTAAGGACCCTTATTTGCGGCGTTTGGCGGTTTCAGCAGAAGCGGCCGCACTGCCCGCCCTCAACGACGTCGTACCGAGGTGGGACGGAGCTAGCGTGTCGACGCATGTTGCGTCCCATATTAAGGGCCGCCCCTGTTGCCACGGTACGAGCGTCAATCCGTAGGGCCTCTTACCGTCGTCTCGGGCCAAGCCGACGGGTTCCAGTGTGGCTGGCACGTTGACGCTGACCAGATCCCGACGGATGATGTCGTTGAGGCTGGCATGGCGGGAGAGGCGACCGGCGCTTCTTGGGCAAGCAAGGCCGTGGTGACCCAAACGATCGACTTGTGCCCCACAGGGGCATTGGTGAGGCTCGACAAGGTTGGCCCCGAGACGCAAACCTACTGCGAGGCGGAAGCTATTTGAGTCAAGCAGGTTACCAAAATTAGCTGACGGGAAAGCGTGTAGCCAAAAACCTGATTCTTTTGCGGATATTGCTAGTAGGCGGGCTCTTTCTAATGCTGATGGGCTGGTTTCTAAAAGGTGGTCATGCACCGATCTGCAAATGGGTTCATCCCAGAGTTTTTGTAGGTGTGGACTAGGAGGCAGATCTTTACCGGGACAGGCCGCCCTCCATGCGTCCCTGGCCTGGGACAAGCACGCTACCTCACAATCACGGAGTGAGGGTTTTAGGATATTGCCAGTGAGAGGCAGCGTGCTGTGTACCGAGGACAGGAACGCCGGAAGGGCGACGCTCGAGATTAGTCTGAAACCAAGGCCTCCTAGCCTTATTGGTAAAGACGCGATTGAAAACATTCTACTGTCAATTTTGATATTGATGATTTTTTCAATTTGTGTCCAAATAATTTTATCGAGTTGTTCGCAGAGATTTAGAAACTTCCAAAAGGGACTACAGCGCATAGCGTAGGTAAATATTGGTACGAAATGAAAAAACATCTAAAAAAATCAGCCATGTCTGATTTGATGTAAGGTACAACCCCTCAACAACTACAATATCCATGAATCTCAGAATCTAAACCTATAATAATTAGGTATACAACGAAATAATAAAACAAATACTCGTATTGGCGCTAATATTTTTAATATGGCAAACACGAACTCCATATTTCTATAAATAAATAACAAAATCTTTATAACAATCATCTTTATTTTATCTGAGTACCTATCTCGTAATCTTATTAACATATTAACGTAAGAATATATTTGTTACTTATAGGAGTTATAGGCATGAGTATTTTACTAAAGAAAAATCATAATGGTATTTCATTATTACTTATGAAATTATTGAATAACTAGTGCCATTTTAAGATGGAATCATCAAAGTTTTAAGTAAACTAAACTATTATTTGATACAAATATGTAAGTACCTTTAAAATTTGTGATTACCACCTCGAACAAATGCTTATAGTTAAGAGTAAAAAAAATAAACTAGTATAATATAACAAATTACTTACAAATGTATAGTAAATAGACTTCACCATGAAATCAAACATCTAATTTTAATTTTGATTAAATCAAACACTTAATTTATGTAACTGTACTAGCGAGCGAAAAATTGACTATTAAGCTGAGGTTACACGGACAGCAGCACTCATAGTGCTATTTCTTGTTTACATACGGCACCAAAGACAACGTACGTGATCATTCATTGTGAGTAATAATACTCCACCTATTTTCTATTGCCATATTTTAAACCATTTAAACGGTTAAGCGCAAATTGAAAACGTCATCTGTTTAATGTGCTATATTCAGAGCAATGACGCCTAGTTTCAGCGTCCGAAAGGCAACCGGATGGCTCGTAGTATCTAAGCTCCCTGTATATGATGAAAAACGAGCATGCAAATTGCCATTCACACCGGCTGGTTGGTTATCGATCCATCAGAGTTGGAAGCCGGAAAAAATGAGAAGGGGGAGAAAGTTGAAAAACAAAGCCCAACGTGGGTCAGTTTCAGGTTGCACAAATTGGTTCCATAACATATAGGTTAGATACCCCGAGCCATCCGGTGGCCTCTCATACACTGTAACTATGCGCCATTGCTTTAAGGATTCAACACGTCTAATAGCAACGTTGTAAAGAATGTGCAGGCAGGCATTTGATAAAACCTAATTAAATTCTTTAAAAAAATGCATGCATATCCCCGTCACAAAGTCGCATTTCTCTTTCTCGAGTCTATTTGTGACGTTACAAATCCGCAATGGACAATGGATGCCGATGCACGGAAAAAAAATCTTTCGGGATATTCTTAATCCAATACATTATTATTTTCTTGAAAATATTTCCTCATGACAAATATTTATTTCCTTTACCAAAAATATGATTCTTCACTTAATAAAATCACGTTTTCTTAAAATAGAAATACAGAATTGTATTGTTTCAAGAGTGTATTGAGTAAATAAGAGAGATTGTACAGTCACCAGCATAAATATATGACTGTGAGCAGCGCTGCAAAAATATCTGATTCCCCATTGAGGGCAAAATTATATGACGACAATTACACGGTAAAAATATGTGATGCTTTGTGGCCGGCATAAACATCGTTTTGCATCGATCAGCATAAATATCGGATCAGTCCGCTTAAAAATATCTGATTACCTAATAAAAGCAAAATTATGTGACTACTGTCACCGGTATAAATATCTAACCACTATGAAAGCTTTATTATCGGATGACCAGTCGGCCGCATAAATATCTGACATAATAACGAAATCAAAATTATGTTATCAGTATACAAAAACAACCTTATCTGGCTGGTATAAAGCAGTAAATGGTATGATTGATCATTCATCATGACGTTTAATTGATGTGATCTAACGTGAATAACCTTCTTACTACTATTCTAGTCTAACTTAGAAAAAGAAACATTAATACGTCAATATGGCATGTCACATTAGAAATAAACAAGTCTCATTATTATTTTGCAGAGATTGATAATAATTACATTAATTCAATGCCATGAATTTGAATAGTGTGTTATTGAATCTACGAGCAATTGAAGCATAGGATTATTTAACTGCACGAATATATAGACCGATCAATTAAATAATTAATGCATTGACAGATTATGTGAGTAATTTCTTGTTTACTTACAATATTAGGTACTACGTAATCAATAGGTTCTACCGACTTATTAATGCATTTGTAATTTTATGTTGTTTTTAGAGAAATACTGTGAAATCATGGATTACTTGCGGAAGTTGCAAAATCGACCATCCTAAAAATTTTGGCCGTATTCGCGAAAACAGCTTTATTGAGGATATCGTCTGAAGAGCCCGGAATGGTCGAGTGTATAATGCTGAAGATAAATAGAGCAAAATAAAATAATTGAATATTTACCGTGTTTTATTGCATGTTAAGGCAGCTGTCAGACAACAAGCGTCAAGCAGGCAACTAGCAATGAGCCTATAAACCTTGTAGTACAGGTAAAGTAAGACTAGATATGCCATTTTGACGGCAAAATTTGTACCACATCAATGAAACTTTGCTTTATAACTTTATCTTGGCACTAGGAATAAGGATCTGCCGAGTCCCATCAAAATTTATGCGTACTACCCCCGCCCAAAGAGAATTAAGTACCTAGAGTGTTCTCTCCATACATAATACGTTATGCGTATATATAATACGTTTTAAGCGAGCTTTGCTAAAAGTTATTATTCAAAAGATTACAGCTTAATAGGTACGTATTACGATTTCAGTGTGCTTAAAACTTAGTAAAAATGACCTTAACCATACCTCCCATACGACTTATTATTTAATTAGTAGTTTTGCTATGTATGGAGTTAGCAATCTATCTACTCATTTATCTATGCCCCGCCCGAATGGAATGGGCAGGGGGCAACATTTGAAAATCACAAATTTTCCAAACTGGGTAAGTAAAATATCATTTTCACCTCAGCAATTCGAACAAGCCTACTTTCCTCACTCTCTGGAGTGACGAAAGTGCGACTTTCATCACTCGAGGGAGTGACGAAAGTTGCTACTTTCCTCAGGGAGTGAAATTGTGTTTCTAGAAGCTTTTCGTCATAATGATGCCTTTCATTCGGGAATGTAAATAAATGTGTTTTTTTAACTTTAATATGTTCTCACTACTGACTACTACTGAGGTGAAAAGTTGTATGTGTCACACAAGAGGAAAGTTTTTTTTACATCTCGTGTTCTTGAGATCCCTCGCTACGCTCAAGATTCGAACTAAACTACTTTAGCCGCGTTGGGCACTTTCTAGTAGGGGGAAATCTTATGAGTTCGCGTCACCGACACCGTCACGAAAACAAAAACGCATCACAAGATTTTCCTTGGGTTGGAAGGCTCGTTCGATAGTTAAACTTATAACCATTCAAATAAAGTTTAATTTTGTGAGTAGTATTTTTCTCTTATGCTTTTAATAATATATTAATCATAGAAAATCATCATTGTAAATTGCCTCTAGGTACACATTAAGTCCTATAATAAACCTTGGGTGTTAAAGATAGGTCTACCAAATAATAATTACTAAACAGACCCTGAAGATTACGGCATAATTATTATGCCGTAATATTCAGGGTATGTTTAGTGGACTATTTGGTTCTCAGTTTCTAGTTAGCTATAGTTTCTGAAAAATAAGGCTGGGACAGAACCGTAATTTTAGTATGAAAAATTGCATTTTCAAATGGTTTTTTATCGAAACTACTGCACGTAAAATGAAGTCAAAATCAGTCAGCTGTCCTAATTTTTTGCAATTTTCTATTGGTACCCCCCACGTGTCATACAAATGAAAAATTAAAACCATTTCCCCCTTAAAATATAATTAATCTCCCTAAACTTCCTAAACTTTTGGAGTAAATTGGCTGTGACAGACGCACGGACAGACAAGCGAGTGATCCTATAAATAAGGGTTCCGTTTTTATTTTTTAAGGTACGAAACCATATAAACGTGCATATAATTGTTGCTCGGAGTGTCAGTAAATGTAAAAACCCGATTGATGTTGATAATTTTAATTCAAACATTATGCAGTTTCAAATTTTAATACTAAAAGCTCTAAGTTTTCACTTCTATCGGCAGTCCCTATGACTGCCAATTTTTTTTCTTAACTTTCATTAAACAAAATCTCGCTTCTCGTAGATTGACGGCAGTCGCACCGAGTCCTAACTGTATGAATAAATCGTAAATATTGTAATGAATCTTTTAATGCAATGAAACAATATCAATTTGAATTTTTGACACATTCACACACACTCACGATAGAAAATGTGAGATAGACATATGCAGTGACACTCCAATGACAAGTCTGCACTCTTTTCGTGGATTGTCAAACAGCTTTTTACAATTAAGACCTCTATGCCAGCTAGATAAGGTTTGTTTTTGTATATTGATAACATAATTTTGATTTTGTTATTATGTCAGATATTTATGCGGTTGACCTTTCATCCGATAATAAAGCTTTCTTAGTGGTTAGATATTTATGCCGGTGATAGTAGTCATATAATTTTGCTTTTAATAGGTAATCAGATATTTTTAAGCGGACTGATCCGATATTTATGCTGATCGATGCAAGACGATGTTTATGCCGGCCACAAAGCATCATATATTTTTACCGTGGAGGTGTCGTCATATACTTTTGCCCTCAATGGGGAATCAGATATTTTTGCAGCGCTGCTCATAGTCATATATTTATGCTGGTGACTGTACTGTAATCAAACAAGTATTATCTCAGGTAAAAGAAAACTAGAAAATCTGTAAGAATATATTCGCTTCGTTATATTTAAAACTTTAATTTATTTTCGTTAAAGGAAATAAATGGTTATCACGAGGAAATATTTTTAACATAATATACTTAATAATGTCTTAGATTGAGAATATCCCGGAAGCTTTTTTTTCCGTGTCGACGTTCAAATGGGGAAGGCCGGTGAAGAAAACTTTTTGTAAAGGGCGGGCGCTGTTCCAGATTCCATACAATGAGAGAAAGAGACAGAAGATGAATGGTCCTTGTCTAGTATGCAGTCAAAAAACCTTTCTTAGGCAAAAACCTTTTCTATGGCGTTAATCTACAGCATTTTAATTTTAGTGTATTTCAGAAACCGATGAATTTTAATTTCGGAATAATTCGAGACAAAACATTGAATCATTTTCGCGAATAAATATAAACTACTTTGCGCCTTACATTTAACGTATGCATAAATTATCGTAATTATTGCTAACATTGATTAAATGCGAAACCTCATCATAATATACATGTTGCAAACTAAAAATTTAAAGTACAATGCGTAAATTTTTTTAAATCAACTTTGTTGAAACTTAGTCCCTACATAGAAAAGCTGCAACAAAAAACCGTATGGCTTTAGGAGAATCACCGAAAGCGTCCCAGTCTCATGCTCAACATACTAAAAGTTGGTAAAGGTTTCCAACTCTGAATTCGGCGTTCTCCCATAAGGGAGCTTAGCTTACAAGCATACGGTGAATGTTGACATGAAGTATATCATATGTACTTCTTAACTACTCTATACTTTCTAAACTAAACTGAAGGTCACTGTAACAGTGTGACTAATATCTAAAAAACAAGACTACTTTTAAACGGACTTTTAAAGTGAGATTGCGACTGGCAGATGATTTTTATTCTTTTGAATTACTACCTTGTTGTCTTTAAAAAATAAAACAAGCATCACACCAACTTTTGACTTACTTTTTTTTTACTTGTTTTAATTATTAAACATGTAGGTACTGTTAATGTGAGCAGAAAATGAATTATCATATAAGTATTGAGTATAAAATTATGGATTAAGCAGAAAATACATTAGTATGTCGGTACTGTTAGATGAAGAGTAAGCCGTAGGCAACCCTACCCTACCTCATCGTCATCGAGTAGCACAACTCGGATTATGTACGGAAATGTATGTTATTGTATTTCAGTTCCTGGTAGCCTGGGCCAAAGTTGAAGTTTGAGTACCCTTTGTACAGTGAGCAAAAAATTACCCTATTTTTGACAAAAAACTACTTCATCGCCTAGCAGATGGGCACGTGGCCCATTTGATAGTGCTCATTGAGAGGTGCCAAAAAAATTGTGGTAGCCACATGTAAACCTGACATATTAGATTTTATTTCTTTAATAGTGATGCGTGCTTTTGAATGGTTTTATCTTTTTTTAGATAAATTATTTCAATCATTTTAAAAAGGGAAAGTCATCAAGCTGTCCTTTTTGAGTAATGCAACCTCTTATTTTTTGACACTTATGTACCGCATAAAACTGCATTTAAACCATCCGGTAAACTGATTTGCACGAGTTACTTGCATTTGTCAATTTTCACCTTAAAATATAAAACTTGGCTGAATAACAAAAGCTCCAGGATTAATGTCGGCTACCATTTTTGGTTATTACCAGATTGATTAGTACCTACTTTTGAATGCTATATACAACGAATTTTAATTTATTACTCGATGAGGTGTATTTCATAATGATGTATTACCTGACTGCATAAAATGTTCCAAGTTTAACTTAGGCTACCAAGTGCAAAAATACATATCTTTTCACCGTGCATCGCCCTACATAGACCGATACGAATCCTGCTACTCGGTGAGGTAGGGTTGACTACAGCCAACTCTAATCTTGATCTATAGTAAGTATGTCAACACCTTCAGCTACGTAACTAATTAGTCTAATTACGGTCTCTAATATAATATTGCCTTAAGTCGATATGTCAATTCACGCGTAAAAATATTGTAAATTAAGTAAGTTATAACTTATAACTTCCAAAAAATTATCATTATGTGTCATTATAAGGCTTATAGTGTTATAACGCAAAGTTAAATAATGATAATATTTATTGCAGCCCTTATTATATATAAATAATAATTTATTTTTTTAATTTGGCTTTACCCAGTGTGAAAAGCGTATAAGTAAGAATAAGAAAAGAACATATGGACATTTTCAACAAAAATAGATGATGTTCTCATGTGTCAAGATATGAAGGCTTTACAGATTGTTTCAATCGGTTAATTTCACTAAACGTCTGCGCAGCAGTTGTGGAGTCATACACAAGTATTACAACAACATGTAACATTAGTAGGTAACGAAAATGCCTTCTTGCAGACTAATTTATATTTTTTTGTGAGATTACCAACCTGTAGTAAATTAGTTGATTATAATATCTTGGTTATAATGTTAATGTGCACGACATTTAGGTACTTGATAAAGTCACAACCTCGATGGGATGGCAACTACTGTAACATACCACTTTTCAGTCTAAATTAGCATGCATTAATCAACATGTTTATACAGATAGTATAGATATACTTAGGTAAAGAAATATTAAGAATTAATATGTAAGATTATGGCAGCATCATTGGACGAATTTTGTCTTTCATGTAGCGAAAGAAACAGGTTTGTCGGCCCCTGTCAGAAGCGAATCAACATATTTTTTGTTTTCACAAGGCTCTATATGCAACGTGTTATTTGAGCGACTGAAAACCCAAACCTTCCCAACATATTTTATTATTGCTATCTAGCCAAAAACTTCAACCGTAGAAGAAACAATCTTAGAATATACTTTTTTTCTAAAAAAAGGATTAATTTACGCACGTTGTGGAGCCGCAAACATTGTAACGTACAATACGACGACATAACGTTGATGACTTCAGTCTTTCCGAAAATGTCGTACCGCTAAGGTTAACGATATTGTTATGTCGCTCTAGATATGTGCATATAATTCTGCAGTAATGAGTGCATGTTCGTGTATTTAATGCGAAATAAATAATCTATAATGGTAATAACAACAATACTTTGTCATTAACAACATGAGAAACCCTACAGTGGAAAAAGAAATATGTCAAAGTTGCCAGCCATCTCTCAATAGAATGGTAAACTGTAGCATTCAAAAGTTTTAGACTAGAAAGGTTAAAAATAGAAATTACCAATCACTCGACTTTGAACAGTTTTCAGGTTTTCAATCCCTCATGTAACACGTTCCATAAAAGTTATAAGGCCACTAGACACTATCGGTACTAATGACAGTATTTATCTACTCGTCCTTCCAATCCTTCATATACTCACATAGAAAAAGACGGGTACAGAAATCCTTCTTCTTCCTAGCGTTTATCCCGGCTTGGGGTCCGCTTGACAACCTAATCCTATGAATTGGCATAGACACTAGTTTTTACGGAAGCGACTGCCATCAGACCTTCCAACCCAGAGGGGAAACAAGGCCTTTTTGGGATTAGGTCTGGTTTCTTTACGATGTTTTCCTTCACCGAAAAGCGACTGGTAAATATCAAATGATATTCCGTACATAAATTCCGAAAAACTCAGTGGTACGAGCCGGGGTTTGAACCCGAGACCTCCGGATTGAAAGTCGGGAAAAAGACGGGTACAGAAATAATTACGTTATTTTTTATTACTTATAGCGTCTTGTGGTCTACTTATAGAGCTCTTACTAAATAATTATTCAGTAGACTAGACTGCCGCAGTGCCGCAAGAAATTCTGAAACATTTTACATGTCCACATAATATATCATATATTTGGTGTTCTTGGATCGTAAAGCCTTAAAACATAATATTAATTACAAGTTAGAAAATCAAATTTTATAAAATATATCGTACAAATTAATTTTACATCAGTCAAGTTAACTAGAAACATTGCTGCCGTTCGTCGTCGTTTCCGGTGCAAAAGTGCCCATAACGCTAGCGGCATTACCCCGCTGGATAGCTACGGACAACCTTTGCACCAGAAGTTAGAAATAAAATATTATTTTTAGATAATTCTCATAATCATACCAACGTGTTTTAATAATACAAAAAATGTGAAACTATACTTGATTACCTTCTAGATCAGGGTGCGTAGCCAACGTGCCCATCGTTAACGCTCCGTAGCGTATCGTAGTCACCTCTCTCTGGTTCTCGTTGATTACGCACCCAGATGAATTGTTTAAACATTAATTTTAACAACGATCGTTGCGCACAAATAATTTGTAAATTGCCATCTGTCCGTAATTAACCCCAGCTGCCTTATGTACACGATAATAAATATTAAGAATTTAAAATATAACTCACAAACACACTAACTACATGAACCTGTAGAGGTACCATTATATTTAGAATATAGAGGATAATCGAACCTTTATTTATTACCAAATGACATACACACACTGCATATTTTATAACTATACAAACTAACACATTTATTCTAGTTAACACTTTTATTACTCGTCAAAATTACGTTATCTTCTTAAAATTAGTAATTACGTAGTTCAAAGTCGCTGCTATATACAATTACAAACTCTAGTGGTGCATATAATCACGTACATATTATAATGTATTAGTACAATAACATTGAGTACAATGAAGGCAATGCAGATTTAAATTGATCCTCGATAGAAGCACAGAAATGTGAACACGCTTTTTAAATATCTAGATGAGCAGAATTCGGTTCATTTACATTCAGCAGCAAAAGTAGCTAAGCGGCAAGGTTGTTCAAAATGAGCTGGACACGACTTTATTGTAAAGATAATAAGAGCGTGTGTAGATTATTTTGAGCGGCCTACCCGCTTAGCCACTTCTGTTGCTGACTGTAGGACAATGCACAGTAAAATTTTACCTGGTAGCGTGAGCTAAAGTCGGAGCATTTTGTACAGTCAGCAAAATTTGTTCCTATTCCTTGACAAAAACTAGTTCACTGACTAGCACGTAGCCCATTCGAGAACGCTCGTCGAGAAGTGCCAACAACTAGCACGTAGCCCATTCGAGAACGCTCGTCGAGAAGTGCCAACAAATTGTGGCAGCCAGACACAAACCTGACGTTTTAAGATTTTTTATCATTTAACAGCTGATGTGTTCTTTCGAATGGTACAACTACAAGTTTTATCTTCTACTAGGTCAATTATTTTAATATTTTTAATTAAGTAGAATCATTATGTTGCTAGTTTTGGCCAGTGCAACCTCTTGTTTTATGGCACTTTTTGATAAACAGTGTCTTATTCATCGCGTAAAACTGCATTTAAACCATTCTATGAACTCATTTTCACGACGTAAATACTCACATTAGTCAATTTTCACCTAAAAACATAGTACTTGTCTGAATAACAAAAGCTCCAGGTTTAAGCTTGGCTACCACTTTTTGTTATTACCAGGTTAATTAGTACTTTCGAATGGCATAACGTTTAATTTGCTACTCGATGAGGTAGATGTTGTATGATATATTTGCTGACTGTACAAAATACTCCAAGTTTAGGTCAGGCTACCAAGTACTAAAATACACAAGTTTTGACCGTGCATTGACCTGTATATGCCGAATTCTGCTACTCAATGAGGTAGGGTTGCCTACGGCCTACATATCGATTGTAGGATTAAGGAAGTATATGTCGGTACTTTAAAAATTAATATGTACCTACCTTACCACGGTAATTTATATTTACATTAACGGACAATGAAAAGGAGTCACTTTGTATGGCTATTATTACACAAAGTGACCCATTTTCATATAGGTGTTTTAAAATCTCTGAATATATATACGCAAACGGCACTTGAAATATCTTTATATTGCATTCGGTACTAATAAATACATTTGTAAAATTAGATTTGTACATTTGTGGCCGTAATATATTATTTTATAGCAAAGAGATTTTAGGCGCTCGGTTTCATTACTTCACGTAACGTTGTTTATTAAATAGTAACGTTAGACAATAGGGATGTAGATATTTTTTTATTCTTTGACCTAAAAATTATATAAAACCAAAATCACACGTCTATATTAATTAAAATCCTTAAAATAAATTTAATTATTGCTGCTAACTTCTGTCAGCGTCGCTATGACGTCACGAAAGGCTCCTCTAAACAACAACATCGTTCTATGTAAACGGACAAGGATGAATGTTTCTTTTCTTAGCAAATCACAATCTCAAAATGTTGTTTACAGGAACGTTATAACTATATATATTTTAAAATAAAAAATATATATTTTATAATTAGGTACCTAATTTAAAATATATTATAAATATAATAAGCATGAGAGCTTGATTATCGATTATTGTATATTATTGTATACAATACCGGAAAAAATATATTTATCTACGTTTAGTGTTTTCACCCCTTATTGAGTTACCTTTACCAAAAAACAAACAAATAAAACATGACATCTCATAAACCTTATGGTATATGAAGACAGGTATACATAGCACTCACTACCACACTAGCATTTGATTATCAAACTTTAAATTTTGGGGAAACTATAACTAAATTAGTGGATGCGGCTTAGTGGACTCTGCATATTCTGGTACTCTGTTGAGCCTAAACCTGGTCCTGCCCACTGGAAAGTAGCCACATCCACTAAGTTACCTAAAATTACCCCAAATTTTGAGAATCAGTGGTGTCTGTGACGTAGTAAGTGCTACTGTCTTTCTTACAACGAAGCGTGTAAATACAGACGTGCCGTGCACACATCAAACGAGTTTTGTAGTGTGAGTGTAAATATCATGGATATGCGCATCCACGGCACAAGGCGCGGCTGCCTACAAGTTCACCGTAAAGTAGGAATAAAAGCGATCCTACCAACAACTACGTATCGTTCTCGTAACCGTTATAAAGGTTCTAAGGAACATAGGTAACTTTCTTTGGTGTTTTTAATCGTTAATATTGCCTAGGTACACAGCCTGCACCTACATGGAATACAAGGGTTAGTGATAAGAACACTTATAACTAGATGTTTTGCTTATTATTCGTATAAGTAGATTATGTAGGCAAACTTTTTATTGTTAAGGCAAAGGCAAATCAGGCTTACTTAACAATAATAGCAAGAGGCAGTGTAACCTCAGCTTTGATATTCTGTGGAACGTTACAATACTGTAGTCATGTATATAATGCTCGAATTCTACCTGCGTTATAGTAGGTGAATGCAGAATAGAATAGGCGCTTATTTATTAGTGTAACTATATTCTTTATTATTATAATACCAGCTTCATAATAAAAAATACACTTCTAATGACATATTTGAAAATAAAGGAAAACGCATAAATGTTATTGAAGTGCTGATCTGATCCTGCTGATTGAAAAAGACCTGTATTCAGCACTCTTGAGCGTTCCTGCTGAATTATTTTAAAATACATGTAATTATTTGTGAATTGAATTGTACCTACCTTCATAATAAGTAATAACAGAGTATCTTTTTTAAACGAACATGGTAGCTCGAGTTTGGGTGGAAAGAGAAGTTTCGTGCACATAATACGAGATTTTTTCCGCACAGACTCTACAGAATAAAATAACATAAAATGTAACCACCACAAATACATTTGTTTTAAGTAAGTACTACAAAATCTACAAATCAAATAGAAAATGTTATTTGAAAAAATCGTAACTGAAATCTGTACGTCTACCATTTTATTTTAATGTACTTAGTATCCAGAGATGGGCATTATTCGTATAAATTTGTTTTTTACATAATTAATCGAATCAGCCATTATTCGTCGCAAATTTATTTGTAGAAAAATTATAGCCTACATTTACGCTCATAATCAACGAATAATTTGTTCGATATTTTATTAGAATGTGACCTCGAATAACTTTTAAGACCTTCGATAATTTTGATCGTTCAAGTTCTAAATATAAAGACACTTTTTGCGTGAAACAGTGTTTGTATTTTATTATGCTAAAGTGGCCCAGAATCAATTTTAGTCGAACCATAACGTAATTCAAAATTAATATATCAGGTCAGATTAAACCACGTTAGTTAAAATTGATAATGAATCGAATGCCCATTCGTTTCAGTCATTATACCAAAAAAATATCTTAATATTTTTAGTGTAGGTAGCAAAGCTAAAGCACGCTAAGGTGAAAACTGACTAATGTTACATCTGTCATCTTCATTTCTATCCGATCTTAAGTTTTTTTCTACATTTTATAACTGAATAATAATAGTATTGAACTATTTCTATTTCAATATTTTTCATTTGTATTTTATTCGTTCTATATATATTTCAATTTATGACTATAATTCAACTCTATTTATTTTATTTTTATGTATTTTACTTGTATTACACGTTTATTTCTATATTATTTTGTTTTTAAATATAAAATTTATTATTTTCTTATGTAAAAACCCACACGGTTCGATTTCGGTGTCGACTCCGGATTCCGGATTCTAATTCGAACCCGTAACTGGAATCAGCCCCGAACCTGAACCATCACTGTAAATGGAACGAGACGGCAGTCTGACTGCAGTTGACCGATTAAGTTGGAAATATTTTTTCCGTAAATAGTTTATTGGAAGAATATATAATTTATTACGATTTATTTGTTGATTCGAAATGCTAATTAGTTATTCACGAATAATGTCAATTATTTTCATTCGAATTAATTTAGCTCATTTGACTGATCTCTGGTAAATTAGTACCTATCTATCTACCCCTGGCCGTTATTGTTGTTCATATTTTGTTATCATTTGAATAAATGAATAGGTAAAAATTTAATACTATGTTATGTTGAAAAGTAATAAAAACTGTATTAATTGATAACGGATAGTTGCGCCTTAAAACTGACGATGACGGTGACTGGTGTCAAACAAAACACACAGTACACGTTAACTCGCTTATCTATAGCATTCTTACGAAAATTTCTTCACAATGTCTACTACTACCATACTACTACTCTAAAATAGTGTACACACACAAAATTATCTAAGCACAGCCTTAGGTTTGAGAAATAAAGAGACAGTCGCTAATAATCATAATTCATAATAATATGTGAAGCTGATGAAACTGATGGATGACTCTATAACGAATGCCTAAATACTCTTCACGGCGAATATACAACAACGAAATACGAGAAGGTATATAAACATAATAAAGATATCGTTATCGAAGGAGAGGACAATTCAATAAAATGCGACAAATTCACGCTATATCAGCGTGAATTTGCCGTTTTCTAGCTGACAGTGCATTCTTTCAAAAATCTTTAAATAAAACCGGCCATTGTCAGGCCATTCTCAATGTTGGGTTCCGTCCGTCGCAATACACCCACTCAAAAGGTGCTTTCTTTAGAAAATAATTTTGCATCACCTTATTGCGATGAATAAAAAATGATTTAACTGGTTTTATAAAATATACTCATCATTTCATTTTTTAAGCAAAAAGTTAGAAGACACTATGTTTCTGGCTTTAAGACACCCCCTTTGCTTATGAAAATCTTATCCAACGATATATACCCCAAACACAAATGCATTGTAGTGAAACTGACGCACATTGCACAGGTGCAGATATAATAAAGATATCGTTATCGAAGGAGAGGACAATTCAATAAAATGCGACAAATTCACGCTATATCAGCGTGAATTTGCCGTTTTCTAGCTGACAGTGCATTCTTTCAAAAATCTTTAAATAAAACCGGCCATTGTCAGGCCATTCTCAATGTTGGGTTCCGTCCGTCGCAATACACCCACTCAAAAGGTGCTTTCTTTAGAAAATAATTTTGCATCACCTTATTGCGATGAATAAAAAATGATTTAACTGGTTTTATAAAATATACTCATCATTTCATTTTTTAAGCAAAAAGTTAGAAGACACTATGTTTCTGGCTTTAAGACACCCCCTTTGCTTATGAAAATCTTATCCAACGATATATACCCCAAACACAAATGCATTGTAGTGAAACTGACGCACATTGTACAGGTGCAGATCTAATTTAAAAAAAAATAGTTTCACTCGTAATAAATTTTAGCTTTCTAATATTAACGATCACTGACTGAGCTAAGCCGTGTTATGTAAACAGACAGACAGACGGATATGGCGAAAGTATAAGGATTCCTAGTCGATTAACTACGGAACCCGAAAAATGGGACTGTGCAAGCGAGACTGTGTAAGTTCGAATCTATATGCTAGAACTGTCTATCGTCTCCCGTTGGAAAAAAAACAATGTCTCAGTAGGTAACTATATATTTATATAGGTACAGTCAACGCCTCACTAGGTATACACTTTTGAACCTTATCCCGCTGTAATAACGTTCAAAAGTGTATACCTAGTGAGGCGTTGACTGTACTATCGACGTGATAAATCGGAAAGTTTTATCGCCGATAGTACAGTAGGTATAGTATACAACTTACCCTGCTACGCCTTGCCAGTAGAAAATCTTGCATTCCATTAGGTAGTTCATAAAAAAACATGTACTTACTCCTGCTTGCAATCAGACAATACCTCTAATCTGCTAAACTTGGATTCATCTTTTACGAACAAGATCCATATCTCTACTGTGCGTTAAGATCATCATACATACCCATAAAACATATGTTTTTTTTTAACTTTAATTTATAATATGAAAATTATGCAATCTACAGGTTTATCAGTATCACCGATAACATGATTTAATTACTAATACAGTGTTTAAAAATCAAATGATATGGATTCATTACTCAAGTTTTCATATTGCTTTTACTCACACATTATAAAAAAATATATTACTACGGATAATACCCTCTAAACAGTGTACCTATCTGCCTAATCTATTTATTTATTATCATAAGAAACGTAAGACAGTGATAAAATCACGATCTAAAGCGTTAACACCTTATTACTTAGAGCAGTTTCACATTATATGACACGACGTCACTAACAGTTCCGCTACGCAATAGCCTGTACCCGAATAAGCTTCTAATATTTTCAGTTCGATTCAGTAGATTCGTTTTGTCAATAACACACAAGCATTGTCATATTTGTCATCCGGTAGCTGACTGCGGTATATCGATGTCGGGAATCAAAATCCACTACCAAAAAAAATACAAATTATCACCGTCAGCTCGGGTCGCATCAGATATTGTGAAGAGACTCTTATTTGGCGTCTTAGATCCTTTACAAGTACCTATATCAAGAGATAAAAAGTAATCGCTTTACTACTTATTACCCTCTCTCGTCTTAACTTTCTGCCCAAATGCATCCTCAGCCACTGCTACAAAATAACGATGACAAAATATATTAGTCTATACTATTCTAGTTACTTAAGTATAAAGTGATCTTACACTGCGAATCTATTCGCTGTGTTACAGGTACATTCAAGGTTTTAATTCGTAATAATAACTAATAAATGCTTTTAACAGAACTTATTAATAGACAAAGAAACTGCATTAAATACTCGTATATAAGTTTAACATATTTTACTGATCGGTGATAATTAGCCGAAAATAAAACATTTCGAAGGCACTAAAATATATACATGTATAACCATTTCATAGACAACGTTCATGAAGATGGTAAGTACTTTGATTTGCTACAAAAAATCACCATTATCGAAAAACTTTAGTTTACTGAATACATGCAAGCGCACACAATAGAAAATTTATGATCATAAATCCTATAACATAATGTGGTAAAGTTATGTTAAAACTATCCATAATTATCTACTAGAGACAAAGAGAAGAAACGACAATAATCTATATTGAGCGATAATCTCGAGTTACCCAAACGAGCAAACGCGGCAACGTTCATTGTTGGACTTTTATTGTATTATTATTATTATCAGGCACTGATCAATTACAAACACGGTTGCATTTAACTTATATCGTACTAACAGATATAATATACATATTAAATACTACACAACCAAAACTTTATTTGCACCTCCAGGTAATGCGCACTCTTTGTCTCTTAATAAAAATGAATATGTAATAATATTTTAAAATGTTCTTAACGTATGTATAGAGCAGAAGATTATTTAGTCATCGTTATCCATACCTATGAGCTCGGCTTGTAACCGGCCCTTAGTGCGACAGCAGGCTGTTAAGCAAAGTATTCTAAGAGCTAATCGAAACTGTGGACTTAAAGAGATTAAAATTACAATTTTCCAGAAGGAATTTAATATTCCAAGCCATACGACACCGAAATGCAGCATCGGAATCTTAAGTTCCTGGGAAGTGAAGTACTCGTACAGCCTTACTCCAGCATAAGGTGCCCAGCTAAGCCAGAATGCTGTCACGAGAATAAAGCTCATCCAATGGCTAGGGTTGGCGAGATTCTCTGCTAAAGCCGTTGCATATTCTTTGTCATGTATAGGTGCACCGCTGTTCAGTTTGCGTTTCATAGAAAATATATAGAAGTAATTATAAACGATAGATATGACGCTCGGTCCTAGTACTAAGATTCCGAGAGTGGCAGTGTAGGCGTATGTGGTACCCCAGTCCAGCATGCAGATGAAGGTTTCCTTGTCGAAATTGGCCTCCTTCTTGTAGCCCAGCAGAGGTGGGCAACAGAGCATAGCGGCTGATATCCACGTGAACACCATCCAGCACTGACTCCGAGTGCGAGTTTGTACCTGAACGTTGTAATCGAGTGGGCTTAGTAAAATGAATGCATTATGACACGGTATTACGAAGTCAAGTACACATACTACAGTACGTGAACAGTTTTGAGCTTTTATAATTCACAAGTGCGATTTTCTTTTTTAGGTAGAAAATATAATCTGATTACTTATGTTGAAAAATAATTTCTTTGTAATATTTTTGACGTTGCGCTAGGTATTATATATGTTACTTATACCTATATATATATATTTGTTAATAGCACTAAAAAAGGAGTATACAACATATATTTTCTTTACCGTACTATTGCATTCAACTATTTTAACATTATTCTGTTATTTTATAACAGTTTAGTCAATAGATCATGTTAGCATAAACGAAAAACATTTGTAAAAATATAAATGACATAGAATTTTAATGAATGGTAAATGCCTAAGGCGACACAAAACTGATATGTAATGTGAAATTATTGTGCAATAACAAAAAGCCTGGTGGAGAAAAATAAAACTTGCATTATCTTTTCTTTGTGTAGAAAACAAATACACGTATAATACCTAGCGCAATGCTAACAATTGTTAGAAAATATGTTTCATATTTAGTACTTAACGTACTTATTCTAACAGGTCATAAAATAGAATCGGACTTGTGATTTATTTTATTTTTATAGGTCAAAAAGGCGTTCCCGTACTCCACTAAGAAGTGAAACCGGTTATATTGGTGAAAAAGCTAGTAAAGTCCGTGAGCTCTAAAATGAACCTTCGGGTTTTAGAAAGAGACGTCGGGTATCAATCAATAGTGACACATGAAAAAGCAGAACAGCAATATTACCTTCGTGTGTCATCGTCCGACGGTCCCGAAGGTTCTTCTTAAAGCCCACGGACTGTACTGAACGTATTGCAGTAGTTGTCCGACTTCTCGGGGAATCATATGTATTAGGGTGTATTGGGGTAATTTCGAAAGGCGGATTCCGAAAATTATTCAAATATAATTCGTATCGTAAACCATTATAATGAGAGTCAAGTATTGGAACTAAATACACGCCACGTTTTCCCTATCGGAATTATCCCAGTAAACACTACATAAAACGAATAACGCGTGTGCAACTCGCGAGCAGTTGGGAATATTCTTTTGCGAGGTTCAGTGGCAATAAAAGGTTTTGTATGCAATAGATATTTATAGAAGGGTTTATACCCGTAATTTTTCTGACATCTTTCATCTCACCACTTAGGAAATATTTGTAATCCAAGATCATGAAATAACGTTAATGACGTCCAATAATCAATGGCCTCAGATAATCTTTTTTTTACAATTCATTTAAAATAACATTCAAATCATTTTCGATAATACTGCAACTCATCTAGAACAATACCAATTAGCCTAAAGTGATTTTCAAAATCAGTTCCAATTTATCCTTTATAAAATCGTCAGTAGCTCAAAATGTTCATAGTTATTTTTTTAATAAAAATAAGAAATTATTGTTGATGAAAACATAAAAATTGAAATTTAATTAGTAAAATAGGTAGGTACCCAATTAGGTAACTAATAAGATATTTTAAAAATCCCATTTAGGTAACTAATTAGATATTTCAAAAATCACATTTTAATAATAAACAAAGGGATTTTAGACAAAATGAGATTACCAGCGTGTACATTTCCAATCTTATTTTATTTATAATTTTTCTGAGGTAACCGACGGTTAAAAAAAGAAAAAAACTAACGCTATTCAGATGTGTCCGTGTCCAATTCGCGCCATACATGGACGGATCTGTGCGCCGGGATGATAGGTAAGAAAGAAAAAGTAAGAAAATAAATTTAATGACTAGAGCATAAAAACGGCATACATGCAATCAATATGCAATCGCTCACATCAAATGACAACATTCAATTGCAAGTATAACCTGCTACAAATAACATTGCACACTTGCAACCATCCCTTTATTGTACCACGCGCTCGCTTGTTCACTACCAAGGCTTTATTTAGTTCGCGGCAAAAGCCATTGTTATCAATAGATGGGTGCCCTAACTTCGTTAATATGTAAATTAGCCGCGGACTATAATCGCCGACCAACAGTAAACGGAAATTATCGAAGCTAGCGCGAAGTGCACACATTCGTTGCCTTTGTTCAAATCGTAGATAGATTCCGCTTGTAACAGAGTGCCCCGAGTATATGTATTAAGGTAATCGACTACAATGGCGCCTATTCCAGCAAATGTGTGAGCTATAAAAGCAAAGCAGTCGGACAATATATCCATTGATATATTATATCCCTTGTTAATCGTATGTAACGTTGTGGTTGTATTTATACATATTTATGTGTTTACGTTTACCTCACTTAATTAGATCTCCAATAGTTATGCCTATTATTTACAACAGAGGCATGCATCGGTAAAAATGGAGCTACATAATTATTATTTTCAAACTTTATTTCACAAAAACCGCACTCGCTCAATATCAGTTCGTAATCTAAGGGTAAACATAAAGACTACCTTACTATTACTACACAGCACAATCAGTGCAATGCCACTACACTCCTTTAGGCCCAAATAAAGCAAGGGCAGAAAATCAGCTAAATAGTGGATATAAAAAATTTTTTTTTGTTCCATGTCCCAAAATATCTTTGGAATTTAGAACGATGTTACCGTTGCTAGTCTCATCTCACCATGCAAATTGTAAATTGAATTAGAAAATAGCACTCTCAAAGTAATCAAAGGGACTGTAAAAATATGCATAGGAAAATAATTTTTTAAATAAAAACTCTTGCTCTAATGGACCAGAGATCTATCATCCTGTTAATCGACAATTACATTTAAAACTAGATAATGCTGGAAAGTATTCTAAATTGAAAAAGACAACAAGGATAATAGGTCTTTCCACCAATAAAAAAGACACACAGCAATCCAGGGGAGCGCTCAAATAATAATTTTAACAGCTACCTAGAATCTTTTTTTATCAAAACTTTGTTCTTCCGAAAGCTAAGGTTCCGCACAAAGTATACTGAACTGATTATCAACGGGATACATACAATCTTCTTTTTCGAAAAGAAAATAAACATCTACAACTAATTGCTAGTAGGTAGATTAATATTCTAATATAACATTTAAAACAAGATTTTATTTCATTAGTATTTTTTATCAAGTGTAGCATGTGGTGTAGTCGCCTAAGTTTTTAGAACCCATTATTGGAATAAATAAGTAGGTGTAGGTCAAATGTACGAGTATATTGAGTTACAGATGTTTAAAGGCATGTGTGTCTTTTTCATTTTTAAAGGAGTATCTATTTAGTTGTGAATACGTCGCTACTACGTCCACAAAAGAGGTATTGAAAAAGATAACTACCGTCGCACTAACCGTCTCATATCGGAGAGGCTTCCTGACGGCAAGGTATCTGTCGACGGATATCCACATAAAAGTGTACACTGAGACGGACCACAGTGTTACTTCGACGTATCCTGCGAGACGGCACATTAGGTCGCCGAACATCCAGCGGCCAGTAATGGCAGGGTACACAGATAAAGGCACCACTAACAACCCACACAATAAATCCGCCACAGCCAGGGATAAGAGGTAGTAATTAATCACCTCGTTCGAGAGACCTGGAACAAATAAATTGTATATTTACCCTCACATTTCCCTGACAATACAACAGTAGGTAATATATACCTAACTTCGTCTTTTCTAATATTAAACACATCTCTTTCTAAATATGTAACAGTGGCGGCGCGTCAATATGACACGATTCCTGTCGGATTGCCTAAGTTTCAGGCGGCTGAGTAGTTTTCCTATAGCTCATGACGAAATTTTAAGCCAAATTCAGCACAGGCTTGCCTAAGAAAAATTTTGACCCACCGTCACTGCTATGTAAATACACTCTTGAGAACAATTTTACTAAATACCTCCTAGATATTAATGTAGGTACATTACAAAAGGCAACAAAAACACGCGAAGTAAGTGTCGGCAGCTCTAAGTCGCACCTAAATGCCACGTTGATAATCCCCGGACTAGGGGATGAAACGTTTACAAGAAACCTTATATATGGTGTAAACCTATTCCTTGCATGTAGCCAAATGTATACCTTTAAAACAAGTTGGAAAGCAGTTAAAAACGTCTAAAATAAATGTACTCGTAGTACAGCAGAGAAAAAGACTAAAAGTGATTGCATGTTTCCTTGGAATACGAGAAATCAGCGTAGTATAGGTATAAAGTAGCAAAAGCTATTTTCAATTAACATGGAAATACAAATTTGTCTACGGGTAACAGAGAATCAGCAATGACATGTAAAAATAGAAAATTTCTATCCTTTAAGGATTTTACAATAGTACATTATTGTCGAGGAGGTGAAGTAGCCCATTGCGGGCTGAGTATTATGTTTAAACGGACGACCGGAACGGGAGTCCGTTTAAGTTAATACGAAGCCGGCAATGGCTCTTCACGCCGAGTCAAATATAGTGCTTTTCTCAAAAATGGTGCAAGAAAATAAAAATAAGTAGGTATGTCAATCGAAATAAATTTTGTCCTTAGATTTCGCTGGAAACAAGTTATTCATTGCAGAATTCGCCTCTGCTCTTAATTCTGGAGGCGTATATTCCATATTCTCGTCACATGAAGTGGAACTCATTTTCTTTAAATAAATACTTTCACTATTACTACTATTAGTAGGTATTTCGTTTACTTCGTTAGCTACTTATAAAATTTTCATAGAAAAAGTAAAAACATTTGCTTTACCGCCTTTTACTTTTTTTTAATATTCAATAGAAGTGTATTTTTCTGCCGAACAACGCCAATCTATTTGAGACAGCTAAAAACACGCGGTACCAACATTATAAATAATTGTAACTCGTTCTCTATTTTGGCTGTTTAGGAACTGTTCCACCTAGTTCTATAGCCGTTACTACTTAAAAAAAAAGTATGTACCTCGACAATAATGGAATTTGTATTGGAAATTTACGGATCGAAATCGAGACTGCAATTTCCGTAACTTTTTAAATTTTTAACTGATCATAAACGAAGCACTTCACCGCCTGATATTAAACCGTAAAAGTCAACCTTGCGGGACATTTTTGAGAAAAAATATGTAAGAGCCTCCATCAAAACCTGCTTCCTTTATATAACTCTTATCGCCTACCTAGCTCGCTCGTAGATCTATCTACGAGCGATATGTACCTTCGGGGTTACAAATATCTGGATCATAACGGCCCGCTTTCCAGCCCCTCAAGAAACAAACGAATGGTAGCTGAAAACTTGAAAAGCCTGCTGCGATCTGAATGTGTTTGAAGACTTTGAGGTAAAATACGTGTGTGCGTTTAAAAAAAACATATACAACGACTACAACGTATAACCGTCTAACTAAGTCAAACAACTGTGATTAATTCAAAGATAAAGAAAACACAGGTTTGTGCTACGCCGTAGCCCGTAGAAGCATAATGTCGTAGGCGTACATGTAATGTAATAAAGCTAAAAGAGTGCTCCGCGCGTTAACAAAAAAATATTATGAAGTAATAAGAAGAAGTAGTAAGAAGTGTCCGTTTTCGTGAACGATGAGTAAAACGCGCAGGGCGTTATTTATGTGAATGTGAACGAAGCATAACTATACCTTTGAAATTAAGGAAGGCAGCAATGATGAGAAGGTTGGAGATGACAATGGCGATGCCCATGACGGCGATGACGGCGGCCTGCGCGAGAGACTCGAGCGTGGCCAGGGGGCTGTCGGCCACGCTCACCTCGCCGCCCGCGCCCGCGCCCGCCCGCGCGCTCAGCATCCTCGCAGGCATACCTGCCGACAACACTCCTGCAAAGGTACGATAACAAAAAATAAAGACACAGTATCATCTCTCTTGTCGTTTATTGTCAATGTTGTGATATGTCAGGTGTTCAAAAGGAAGAAATTAAAAGTATTGAAGAGCATTTCAAGGATAAGCATTGTCACTGGCGCTGATATGATTTAGACTGGAGTGGTTCATTCATGCATGACATGACTAGTTAAGGTGGCGGGATACGCAAACACATAAAATTGAGGTGTTTTTGTGCAAGTTTTGTGATGAAATCAAAGCACTTGGGGGCGTGGATGTAGCATGATCTGAAAGGACATATAGTCAGGTATCGTGTTAGTGGTTTCCTCTTATGTATCATAATTAGGTATATACCGCGTGTATATTTGATATTACCACAAAAGGAAACCAGAAGCAGGTTTTGATGTTATAAATCGACATTGCAATAAATATTTAGTTAATTGTTAATTAACACCGAGTAATTATTTTTTTAATTTATTTCACTCAGCAATGTACTGCGTATACAGTACAATGTGACACATATCAATTGTGACGTTTTAAAGGCAAAGTAATCATGTAGGAGCAATACATTGCGTGCTGAAATATTTTATATGGAAAAATAAAAGTAGTAAAATTTTAATATAACATATGGAAGTATGTTTATTAGAGTCTATACTAAATACCCATAGCTTATGTGGTAATATCAAAATTACACGCTGTATATAACAATATATGAAGTGAGGGGATATTTTAAACCAGTTTGTAGGGAAGCTACTAAATACTGTACCTCTACGCGAAAATGGTCTGAGAAGACCTTTTCTTACTTTATAATGGATTATTTTAACCATTATTACTTTTTGGAAAATTAAACAGTTAGCAAGAAATACCCAATTAAAAAAAAAATTGCTGATCGATCCAGTTTCAATCAGGGATTAAAAGTCTCTTAGAAATCAAAAAATATGGATCTTTTATAATCCGAAATAAATATTATTCATTCATTCATTCAAATCGATCAGGGCACTAAGAAAGGCACAAATATATATATAAAAAAAACTAATATATTTATCCTCTAACTTTTGCTGACCGTACCTACATTTTTTTCACGTAGTGGCACGCGATCTAGTAAATAGCTGTCCTACAGACTGGTTAAAAATATCCCTTCACTGTATTCCCCTGTATATTAGGGTGGATCCAAAGTTTTTTTTTTTGGATATCAGAAGGGGCGGTATTTCAGAAATATGTTGTAAAGGTATACAATCAAAACTTTATAAGAAGACTTTGTAAAATTTTGAGTGGAAGTACTGCCGCAACCACAGTCAAAAATTTCAAATTTGATATATTTTGCAAAAAAAAAATTAAGAGTGGGCGTCATTGTTCGTCAAATAAAAGTACTTACAATTATATAAGTAAAGTCGTATTGATGTTATAATTTGGTTAAAAAACGAAACAAAACAAAAATAACAAAAAAAACCTTCAAAATCAGGGTTTACGTGTCGAACAACTTGTAAAAATTCAATTTAATTATATACTTCACTATATGTAATTTTTAATATTTTATACATAATTGTATATTTTTACTAAGTGATAAAAGTTAAAAATAAACCCGCTACAACTATGTGGTAAAATTTTTTATAATTGTAATTTTAGAACAAATACGATTTTTTATTATTGATTGCGGCAGTACTTGCACTCGTTCAATTATTATTATATTTGGAATATAAAATGCTATTTTGTCAAATAATCATTTCCAAGAACAGGCATTTTTAAATTCGGAAAAAAAATTTTGCCATACTTCAGCGATCCACCCTACTGTATATACCAAATTATTAATACAGGAGAACACCATTAAGCTAACACGAAATCCGACTATAGGTTCGTCCTTCAGGTCATGCCACATCCACGCTCCCAAGTGCTTTGATTTCATCACAAAACTTGCACAAAAACACCTCAATTGTATGTGTTTGCCTATCAATAGTACATTGTTGTAGAGGCTAGAAAGTAAGCTATAGGTGGATCGAGTTAGTTCGAGGGCCGACCCGCCAGGGGAGGCCCTCGAAGATACGAGTCCACCTATAGCGCTTTCAGCCGAGACATTACATAGTGCTTTTCACGACTACTGTGAGGAAATAAAATAAAAAATTAATTGGCATATACAAATACTTTAATAGATACTATTTATAGGTATATTGACGGTTCATATGCTTTTCACAAGCACGATAAAGTAAACGAGCATGTAACTTTCTGCAAATAAATGCTTCTTTTCGCCATCCTTCCAAAATATGAATTGTTCGTCGGATATTATATTGTATACAAAATATCACTGTTCATGGGCCTTCTTATAGGACGCGATTTCACTGGTAACAAATTTCTACGCCTGTGCAGTTTCTTGAATTTCGGTGGGCGCCAATAACATTTTCTACACTTATTGAACTCATTTTTACTGCATAAATACAACTTTCTTGTTTTTCAGTCAAACATTATCCAATTCAATATGTATTTTGCCCGCTCCACCTTTATTACTTTTTTTTTTCACTTTTAAGAAGCGTTTTACGATGTTTGCTTCAATCCGACTCAAACGGCTATTACACATTGCAACCTGCAGGGCCCAATCTGTCAGGTTGGTAGGTATAATTAAAGGTAGGGCCCGTAGGGAGCTGAAGGAGGGAGAGGGAGAGGCAGGGTACACAACAGATTGGGCCCTGCAAGTTGCCATGTCTAATAGCCGGTTCACTCCTTACCCACTTTTTGATAGAAAACCACAAACGGTTAAAAAGGTAAAAACGCCTTAAGGGTGATCTGAATGATTCTGACGTTTCTTTTTTTTAAACAAGTAAATTGGTTCGATAAACAACCTTATTTTATTTTAGAATGAAAAAGTGGTGCCAAAAAAAGACCTTTTTAATGTTTTAAATGATTCTCATTGGCGGGTCCAATGCAATGACATCTGGATTTTACTTTTCTACTATGACATTTCATTGCTGCAAAATAGCAATTCTTGTAGTGGTTGTTCAGATGCTACAGCAATTGCTTACTTTCCAGCTTGGATTTTGATCTTCTTTTGCCACATTTCCGAGCAGGTGGCGTGAAAAAGGTATTCTGTACCAGTTAATCGTCGGGCTGATAGTTGGAGCGAACTTTTCAGGCCAAACAGAGATTTAAAAAAGTTTCCCAATTACATATATATCCCAATACCACATGGTCTTTATTTTATAAAAGTAAATTAAATAAAAACATTATAAACATATATACCCTAACAATCTAAACTACTTAAAACTAGAGATAAAAAATTTGGCCCAGATCACTGTCAACGGGCAGGGTGCCCAGAAGGCTGGCCGTATTGCCACGCTGAATTGCAATCGCTATTCGTTGCGCAAAATAGTAGCCAGCCCTCTGATCACCAGAGGCCTCTATTAGGCGCGCCGACAGGTCTTTGTACAGTCGGCGCGCGCTTGGCCCCCACGGCCCCAAAGTTTCAACCCCGAACGCCGCAAATATGTAGCTACTTCCTAGAGCAACATACTTGCGGCGCTTGAGGTCTTCGGCCGAGGATGCCGCAGCGCCAGCATTATTTTTGGTGTCTGGAATATGGGACGGTGCCAAGGTATCAACGCAAGTAGCGTCCCAAACTAGCGGCCGTCCCATACTCCAAGGCACCAGTGTCATGCCGTCGGGCCTCTTGCCGTCGTCCCTGGCCAAACCGCTAGGCTCCAGGACTGCCGGCAGTTTGGCGCTGACAAGGGCCCTTCGGATGACGTCGTTAATGCTGGCATGGCGGGGGATCCTTCCAGCGCTTCGGACGCATGAAAGACCGTGGTGGCCAAGGTTGTTCACCATGACGCCACATTGACAGCGATGCGGGTGGTTCGTTGGTGCCCCTAAACGTAAGCAAGTTGCGAGGCGGAAGGTGGTATTGTCTAACAGTGTGCCAATATTGGAAGAGGGTAGTGCTGTCAGCCAGAGACCCGACTCCCACTCTGCGGTAGCGAGGAGACGAGCGCGGTCTGTCGAACTAGGTGACGTATCTAATAGATTTTTCCGTACTAGTCGACAGAGCGGCTCGTCCCATCGCCTCTGCGAGCAGGGATGGTCAGGTAGGTCGGTGTTCGAGCAGGTTATAGACCAAACGTTCCTGGCCTCGGAGCAGTGTGCAGCCTCCAGGGACCCAATGGAAGGGGCCAGTATTTTTCCTATAAGGCTTTGAGCACCACATTAGTTAAATTGTTAATACAGCATAATTAGTTCCCACCTACTCTCCACATTTGATTGAATTCAATACCGCGCCCCGAGCCGGTTCGAAAGCCCGTTTGAATGAACTAAATGTATTTAGGTCATCGTTTTCCTAATTAGGCTACGTGCTAGAATACTGGGAGGCAATCGCTGTAGCTAGGCATCAGTGCATACAGTTCAAGGGGCTGCCCTGGGAGTTCTACATACATTACATAAGTCGGTATAAGTATTTGCAATTCTAGTTCTAGCCTATCTCTAATATCTGACATGTTAAACTAGTAGCTATTACACATTACATCATTATTTTCTTTGTACTCTAAGCGTCCGTTACTATGTATGCTATTCTAGACCCTCCTTTTGTAATATAAAAAAACTATTCCATAAAATATAGCAATAAATAACTACATACAGGTTGTCCCAAAAAGGGCACGCCAGAATGACACTGGAGTCTCCAGTCTGGAGATAGGGCATCCTAAGAGGATCCAAACCAGCTTAACAAGACCCCAGTAAAAGTTACACGGTTTTCGAGTTATTGCCAAATGTAAGTTTTTCATAAATTTTAGCATTGTTTAACATTGGCAGTGACAGTATTCACCTGGATAGCCCTTGAAGTTAGTTGTTTTTGTATTTACTGGGTCTTGGATAGTTGATTAAGATGTCAAAAATTAATTATTGGGTCACAGTTAAGTGTAACATAAAAAAACATCTTGATTAATGATTATGCTAATGATTTCTATATCTAGTTTAATTTATCACCCGTATTAGATTTACACCAGCCAATCGACCACGCCGTGCACTGGGTATATAACCTATAGTACTAACTCCGCCTGCCCTATTTCGTAGCTGGCCGTTGACCCGTTTAGTGACCTACAAACCTGGGCGATCCTATTTATAAATAACATACTGAAATCACAATTCAGAGCTGGCTTGCACTTCAGAAATGTTTACCAACCACTGTAATAGTACTCATACATACCTACATGTTGATTAACATTATCAACATTTTACCACATTAACAAATCTTTACGTAGGGTCATTGTGCCGGTAGCGCGGACAGTGCCGGTAGCCGGACAAATGGCCGTCAACTTCTCTTAAAATGCAAAAAATAAGATTCCTGCTGTTCTTAGAAATAAAATAAATTTGTTTGGTGATACTCAGATAGTTATGCAATAATAATGTATTCACTTCAAAACAATTGATGCATCCTTTAGCCAGAAAAAGAAATGTTTATATACGCTCCTCCTCAGTAGTGACCAAAATGGTCGATATCTTACGAATAAATTAAGAACAAGGCGCGCGGATAAACGTAAGTTTCTTCTTTTGTATTCGTGTTACATTTGTGTTAGGCATTTAGTTCGGTTAATTATGAACCAATGTACGTTATTTACAGAGATTTTCTCATGATCTTCCTAAAGTTATAGAAATATTGACTGTCCGCGCAACCCGTATGCAAATTTGTTAGGTATCCCGGTTGGCGGACACGTGTCCGCTTAGTGGCATCTTATACCGATTTTTGATTTTCACTTAGTGTGACATATAATTAAAAATACTACTTAAATACTTATAATATGTTAATATAAGTTGCCGAACTACGTATTTTTTAGTTTGCGACCACTTAATTCGTTTAAAATCGATAGTAAAATTAATTTTTAAACCGCTTATAAACTCTTGTCCGGTCAACCGCGACTACGTAAAATGTGATTTCAGTATGCGGACACGTGGGATTTTTAGGAAAGTAAATTAATAGTTATGTAGTTTGTACGCTCATTTCATCAGCTACCGTAGCCTATGGACGCCTGCAACTCCAGAGGATTCACTGTGTTGACGGCTAAAGGAACAAAAGAGGTCCCTCGCCGTCAACACACTGGGTCCTCTTTGAGCTCTTTTCTTAAACACTTATCTCTTGTTTAGACATCCAGTCCAGACACAAATGTGCACAGGAAGTAAAGTACCTATGCGTTGCTTTTGCGGCGTGTTTGGTGTTCTCTAATTGTTAAGATAGTTCATCATTATCACCATCATTACATTTGCTAAACGACGCCCACTGCTAGACATAGGTCTCTCATAAACTTCTAAGGATCTCAACAATGATAGGTCGTGCTGTGCCCTCACCCAACGGTTCCTTACGATCTTGACCAGATCTTCAGTAATTCTTGTTGAGATACTTAGATACGCAGTTCAATCCAGAACCTTTCTATACCGGTGGACATGAGTTAAAAATTGACAAAATTTGTAATGCTGGACCGACGCAACCAGCGGCGCAAAAAACGTATGGGAGTGACTGTAGTGTGGGCTACCTATCATGGAAGAATCAAAGATAGTAGAATAGGTAGACATTTAGACAACCTATCCGAAGTAGTGTACTAAATTTAATATTATTTAATAATCCGTACATGGCGGGAAGAAGTTGACAAGTCAGGACAAAAACTTTAATAAATTTGAACTTGAAAAAAATCATACGGTTCAAATTTCTTAAATTTTTGTATCTTGTGTTATCAACTTTTTCCCGCCATATATATGTAAGTTACCAGTCTTTTCACTTTTACCTTGGCCAATGGCAATGGCTGGCAAGGGCCAGTGATGCTAAAAGATTATATTTCTTCATAAATATAGCAGTCATCTATAATTGACCTTTTCCTTAAAGAGCGTTACTAAGTCCGGATCTCTCATATAGTTTCTCAGATTGACCAATATGCGGTATAGCATTCCATAGGTCTTTTAGAGAGTTCCCAACGATGCAGTATGTAGGTTGTGAGTAGGTAGGTTGTCCCGTAATCTATCTACACAATATCCTTGTTCTTTTACTGTACGGCAACGTGCTTCTTGTTACTCAACTGGAGTTATAAGCGTCCATAGACTATGATAGCGGCTTACCATTAGACAAGCCGCACGCTTATTTTTTACCGTCATAGTATAAAACAAGCTTCGACGTTGCTAACAGTTTTTTATGATTAAGTGATTAGTTTCCAAAATAATAGGTTTGTGTATCTAATTTCATTATCCCCCCACTTTTGAACTCATCGTCTATAAAGTATGGAAAAAACAAAGAAGATCAAGTTTAATCGACGCTTTTAACGTCGTTTCGACTTTGGATATAGTCAGTTAAACGACGTTTTTTTTCAAAACAATCCTACTTTTTAAAGGTCGTAAGGATCGCGAAGAGACTATATTTTGACAGAAACGGTGTTCATATAGTACCATTGATATTAAAGCCTAATGTAAACAGATAAAACTTGGTTCAGTTGCAATTTTATTGCATAAAACTGCATGTCCGCCAACTAGCACTTAGTGTCCGCATACTGAAAAAACTGTCCGCAAACCGGCATTTCGGGTATTTTTTCACTTATCGCTAATTTTATCAAAACTTACATGCAAAGCAGCCAGTATTCATATTTGTTTTACAAATAGACTATATTTCTAACGTATTGGTATAGAAATTAGCATATTTTATCGTAAATTACTATTTTTTTAAGGGGTTTGAAGTCAGCAACTTCCTTAACTGTCCGCCAACCGGCATAGCGACCCTACTCTCTTTGCTAGCAGAATGAAAGGTTCTTAGTTTCTCTGCTTTGTATGTTTTGTCTTCTATTTATTTATGTATTTTGTATATCCGTATTTGTGTTTTATTATATTACTAGCTGTACCCGCGCGGCTTCGCTCGCGTGTGTTGCAGTAGGTTCTGTTACTTTTCGTTACCCTCACTCAACAGTCCATTGCGGAACGCTTTCTGTTTCTACATGTCAAATTTTATAAAGTCAGTTTAGCAGTTTAGCTAATACTGACTTCTTCCATATAACTTCGACATCCCAAGAGCTAAAAAGTCAGAGCTTTCTTCGTAGAGTCGAACGGCCGAAGTATTGTATTTTATTATACCTATATTATTGGTAGCGACTTAGGATATATTTATTATTTGTACGACTAGTTTTAAATTATAGTACCTATTATTTCTTTCCCGACCACGGAACAATGGTGTTCCGGACCTTTGGGAGGCGTATGCGGAGCCGAAGCCAACGCGCAGAGGCCCTTTCGACAATTTAATGAAAAGTGAGGGGTACACTAAGCGGATGCTGCCCCTGCCCGTGTCATGGGACGCACGCAGAGACAGCACCCGCCATGGTGTAAGGACTATTGAGAATTAATGGAGTCTAAAATGTACTAGGCTATTGGGTGAAAAGTATGGACTGATGAATGGGCTATTGGATGAAGAACCGGACGCCTGCCTAATAAAACGGTATCCAATTTTATTTCCGGCAGACGGTGACTCGCCCTTCGCAAGATGGGCCCCCATAAAAAGCGACATCAAAGATGGCTCAAGGGCAACACCGGTGCGGGAGCTGGGGGTAGAGAGGTGTCACTGGACTTTAAACATATAGCCAACTCGCCACTTAGGTTTCCACATCTACCCTCGAGAACACAGCTCTAACGACCCCACTCTGGACAGCCGGCTAAGGCAAGCCAGAGGCAGGGGACCTGTCCCACCATCCGACAGGGCACCCCAGGGGCACTCAGGTACGTGGAGTCGCTACTCTCCAACAGCTCGCCACAAGCTGCCCTGCGTTGACTGATTGCGCTGGTGAAAACCAGTGGGCGATGGGGTCGTCACATCCCTACGCCTTTGTACCTATTATTATTATTATTTAGACTAAATTCCTTTTGCTAATAAATATATTATCATTGTTCACCAATTTATTATTTTCTTTATTTCTTTTTCTTCTTAGGCTAGGATTTTATTTATTATTAGTAGCACCGCCCACAATCTCTTTGCTTTGCCTTAAGATTGACTGGTAGAATGCCTTATAGCATTAAGTCCGCCTTTTGTACTTTAAGATTTTCTTTTCTGCAATGAAGGTTAAATAAATAAATAAATTATACCTGGTATTTCTTGTAATAAGAGCAATAAAAAAACATTGATTCTATTCCTCAAATTAGACAATATTTCTTCGGCCACTTTGAATAGTATTTTGTGCAACAGTTACATAATAAGGGTTCTTAAGAGTCGAGGGTCGAAGTTACAAAATGAGGCGAAGCCGAATTTTGTAAAAACAGACCCGAGAATTTTAAGACCTAATTATGTACCGTTGCACACAATAGTTTTTCTACGAGTGCTTAAGCAAGCCGGTAAGAATTGAGTTCGACGAATGCCGTGCATAACCTGCTGCTTCATATAATTGAGTAACTTCGATCTCTTGGTGGATTGTGTCGGCGCGGCGGCGCCCGCCCGACACGCGGGGCGCGCAATGCGGCGCCCGACAACAGTATCACAATATTGTCTGGAAATCCTTTCTGTGGTTGTTATGGATGCTACAATATGCGACCATACAAGCTCTATCGAAAAGTATGCGCTAGTAGTTCCGCCAACACAATCTCAATTCAAGTATTACAGTCGCCGAGTATAAAAAAATAACTTGAGGTTGGATTTCTTGTACACTTTAACCTTTATACAATTCTAACCCGCTTATTCATAAACGTATTGCAAACCTCATTTAACTAAATCATCTTTTGTCCTTATCTGTCATATTGACAGTTGTGTTTGTTAGAAGCAGACAAAATACATTTTAACTAAATGAGGTTTGTAACACGTTTATGAATAAGCGGGTACATGAATCTCCATTTATTAACAGTAAAATAAAATAAAAACATTATAAATAAATTCCCGACAATCCCTACCCTAATAGTCTAAACCTTTATACATACATATGTATATTATGTATATCGATGTATTGCGAAATTGATTATCTGTAGGGTGACAAGACTGACAAGCAATACCAATTAGACGGGTTTTAATGTAGTACCTACATTGAAAATACTGTTTATTTCGTACGAAAAAGAGACCTTTTAACCAAAGTTTTGTTGTTTGAAGAGTAGAATCTACATTTTAATTTACAGCTCCTATTACAGGAAATACACGGTACAATAACTAAAACATCACATTATAACATGTATTTATCTGCAATAACCAAACACTTAAAATTTAAATGTTTTTGTGCAAGTTTTGTGATGAAATCAAAGCACTTGGGGGCGTGGATGTGGCATGATTTAAAGGGACATATAGTCAGGTTTCGTGTTAGCTTAATGGTTTTCTCCTGTATATACAGGGAATACAGTGAGGGCATGTTATTAACCAGTTTGAAGGGCAGCTACTAGATCCCGTGCCTTTACGCAAAAATGGTCTTAGGAGACCTTTCCTAACTTTCTTATTTATTAGTACCTATTGCCATTGTCATTTTTGTAGAAAATTGTACGGTCTGTAAAAAATTTGAGGATAAGTAGGAATGTTTAAAATGATTTTTTGATTTGTGCCTTTCCTAGTAGGTACCCTGACTGGTTGCTTCCTAAGAGACTTTTAATCCCTGGTTGAAACTGGATCTTTTGGCAAAAAAAAATATATTTTTTAAAAAGTGCGATTTTCTTGCTGACTGTATAATTTTCCAAAATATAATATTAATAATAAATTATAAAACAAGGGATGGTCCTCCTAAGACCATTTTCGCGTAGAGGCACAGTATTTAGTAGGTGCCCTACAAACTGATTAATAATATTCCCTTCACTTTATACACCGGTATTATCGAGATAGAAGTTAATAATTTCATAATATTTTTAACAACAAATTGAAGGCAATATAATAATATACACACTATACAAATCTATTAAAACGAAACAAACTAATAGGCGAAATAGATATAATGATGAAGTTATCAATATTTATTACAACAATTTCATAAAAAATAAATTATAAATAATAAAGTAATTGATCCAAGAGCGACTCCATTGCTCTTATAGTTAGGGAGGCGAGGTAGCTAAATGGCGTAATTCAACGGCGCCGTCGAGACCTATCAAAATCGAAAGATAAAATAATTTCGAAAAGAAAAGCTCGTATGGCAAAAACCATTTTAGCGGTGGGTTTGGCGTGTACGGTTTTTCAAAAATGTTAAAAAAAAAACAGTTACTTGGGCATTCTCGAGCGCATCAGATATTCATACTACGTATGCCCCGAGTGCCTCTGATAACAACGGTATACTAATCTGCCGGTTTGCGTGGTGGGGGTAGGCATATAAAGTAGTCAAAAACGCAAAAAAAAAATTACTCGAGCGCGTCAGATTTTCGGAAGGGGTGTTAAGTAGGCCCCAAGGAAGCTCCCTTTAAAAAAACTGATGATTTCGGCGTGACGATAAGTTACGATGAATTTTTGAAAATGCAAAAAAAAAAGTTTTTTTTGAAATACTCGAGCGCGTCAGATTTTCATAGGGGAGGTTTATCTCGGTATCCTGAAAGCATATTTTTTTAATCTGACAAAAATGTTGGTGGGTTCTCTTAATCTGACCGGGAGTTTGAGTTTTTATGATGCTTCAAGTCAAAAAGTTTTAACTTTGGACAAAAATGTAAAGAGACCTTTTTTGTGTAAAATAAAATTACCTTTTTTGTTTATTTAAACTTATTTTTTTAATATGTATCGTTCGCGACTTATATGCCGTGACGCGTTCTTAGGAAGACGAAATGGCTCCTCCACACTTCCGGTCATGCGGAAACCAGCAGATTTTGTATTTTTAGTAAGTTTTAGATTATATTCTTCAAAATAAAAAAATAAAATATAGCGCTCGAGAATGCCGGATTAACGTTTTTTTTTTTACAAGTTCGCGACCCTATAACTCGGCGGCGTCAAGGACTTATCGTCAGATTACTTAAATTTAGTCTTTAAACACTAAAATCAACCCCCAATATCTTAATCTGACGCGCTCGAGTATTTCAGACTATCCATTTTTTTTTACTAATCTGATCGTCTATCCTAGGCGCGCGTCACTACATATAGAGCTAAATACTTTACAAGGTTGTTCTATTAGGTCTAAGGTATCTCTCATATCTTAAACTGCCACGCTCGAGTATTGCCGAAAATTCCCCTATTCGCCTCCCTAACTATTATGTGCCGTGTGATTTTTGAACGCCAGATGAATGACAGGTGAAATTTTATCATATCTTTCTTTTAATTTGTAAACAACCTTAACGATGTTAAATAACTCGCACTGGCCGGTTACACATTTTTTGTTGTGTGTGTTTTGTTTTGTGCATGTTTTGTTGTTGTGTGGTTACACATTTTTTGGGCCTCTATTATTATTATTTTTAACCGCCTTCAAAAAAGGAGGAGGTTCTCAATTCCACTGATTTTTTTTATCATTATAATTTTTTTGTATGTGTGTTACTCGATATCTCCGTGAATCGTGAACCGAATTTCAAAATATTTTTTTTTAATCGAACGGCTATTACCCCTTGATGGTCCCATTGTCACCAAGTCGGGGTCTTATGATGGGATCCTGGAGAAATCGAGGGAACTCTTCAACTATTATAGGCACAACTATAGTGATTTCACAATTTTTACATCAACTCAGCCACTTCCTCTTGGAATAGCGGATCCTAAGTGAAGTCGGTTCTTTTTTTGTTTAAAATTATATTATATTCTAACTCTATGATTCATTGCCATTATTAAGTACTTAGGTACCTGACACGCCCTGTGTGTGGGGCTGGTAAAGGCCTAAAGGCAAAGTCAAGAATGTTATTTCCCAAATATATCTACCAACTTTACAGGCAATAATAAATCTTACTGACACACTTACATTACTTTAAATATATATAAAAAACTTCAACTTGTAAATATCGAGCATATCGAAACGGTTGTTATTCTAATCTGCCCTCGTAACCTAGTAGCTAAGAGGACGCGATTTAAATGCAGCATCTATGTCACGAGATACAACGTAGGTATCTACTCGATAATGGGTCGCAATCAATTTAAAACTATAGGTAACTAATTTAAAGGCTGAATACTATTTAGGTAAGATCATTTATATTGATGAGCGGAATTTAAGACTTTTTAGATGATCGCATTGCTAAATTATTTATCTAGAATCCGAAACGATCTTTTTTTGTCAATTGCAGACCATACACCTTCAATGTAGGTAGGACTTCCTATATTATATGATGTAATACGGGCTTTGCTAATTTAGGGGGTAGTACGATGTTGGTCATCGAAAAGAAAGAAATGCTAAAGAAATGAGATGCCTTTAAGTCGGATACTTAATGTAGCATAGAGTTCGACCACGCTAAGTTTGTTCCGAATTGGCACTAATGGCAATAATGTTATCTGTCCCCGTATAACACATCTTTTTCGGGTTCCGTGGCAAAAATGGAACCCTTATAGTTTCATCATGTTCGTCTGTCCGTCCACCCGTATGTCACAACCATTTTACTCGAAAACTATTAGACGTATATTTATCAAATTTTAACATAAGGTGCATTTTATGTGCCGCTATTTAGTTCTGTAGTGAAATAAAAAAACCGGCGAAGAGCATGTCGGGACATGCTCAGTGTAGGGTTCCGTAAACTGAGACCATTAATTCAAAAGGTCGTTTCTTACGGGAAATTTGGCGGCGCTTACGTCATTTTTACTTACGTCCTTTCACTATGGGTTTTTGAATGATAGCTCAAAATCGGCTCAACCGATTTATTTAAATATAGTTTTCATTGAAGGTACTCATTAGGCCTCAGTTCCATGATTTTTTTCAAAATTTTAGGACCCACGAATCAAAAGTTAGATGGGGGGTGGGACGCCCTGTTTTAAACTTTCGGAGCTATTATTTCCGAAAGTATTAGTTTTATCCAAAAACTGTGTTACAAGACCCTAATTCTTTTTAAAAGACCTATCCAACGATACCCCGCACAACTTAGTAGGAACGAAAAAAAATTTTGCCCCCCACTTCACGTGACGGACGGACGGACATGGCGAAACTATAAGGGTTCCGTTTTTGCCATTTTGGCTACGGAACCCTAAAAAGAATGTGTCAAGTATCAACATTAAAAATAACATTGAGGTTTGTTTGAACAATTTTTGATTTTGTGCATATTTTCAGGAGAATAACGCCTAAAATCTAAAAATTTGTGTAAGACATCTTTGAATATTCTTCCCAAGAAAATTATTTTTATTATACAAAAAACTAAGTAGGTATACATATAGGCATATATACGACCTTGCTATTTTTTTCGATAGTAGGTAACCCTCCATTATGCGTGGTCCGACACGCACTTTTCGATTTGTTCGTTACAGTTATGATTATGACACTTATTTGTGATTTGTGATGAACAAGGCAGCCTATGCTGCATGGTTGCATGTTCAATTATCCATGAATTGCACTTACTAAGCAAAGCCAGGATTTGCCCTGTTCCATCAATTGGATATGATATGCCCTGCACAGTGGACATGCTTACCACATATAAACCTACCTACCTACATTCATTAGCATATAGCACACTCTGGTGAAATTCATTTTATACCTATATATATACATAATATATATACATCTCATATTGTACTTGTACCTTCATAATGAATTAAAACTGAGTTTCTGCAGGCATCGGTACCTAACAATAGACAGTTTCGTAAAATAAACAGGTACCTTAAAAAGTGTTTAAAAGGACCTGCATTTTTTTTAAAGATGGATTTGTAATATAATATAAATATAACTTGTAGTCCGCCACTAACTGAGAACTTGCGATTTCCTTGCAAACAAGCTGACCAATATATCAAGACCCATGTGACGTTTTTTCGCGCCTTCTAGCTCCATCCCATACAGCCATTTTAGTCGCATTTACTTTTAAGAACATACATAATTCAGTTACAATCGGTCACAAAGTTACCACATTATGTCGACACAGTGTCGACTTAAAACTCCAACATTATCAAATTTATAAAATGGTGGACCGTCCTTTTATGTTTCCAGCGATTCTCAAACTTCGGTAAGATATGGAAATACCATTTTGAATAGTTTCGACGATGGAAGGCACTTCTTGACACACGTATGATATCGCTTGTTTAAAGCAAGTGGGTTGTTGATAATAATTTTAGTTATCTTTTTTTTTACCAGTGGCTATAAAATAGCGAACTCAATTTTTATTTCATGTACACGATTCTCATAATCTACCCTAAGGTTATTGAATTTAAACTTTCGTGGGGACATATTAACATCCTACCAGTAATAAGTATAAGAGCCCATGACACTGACTGAACCTAGTTCTATAAGTCTCCCAGATGAGATATATATAATTAGTCACGTCTTTAATAGGGGAACACGAAATGCCTATGCTGCAATGCAAAAAAGTGGCGGCACAATATTTTTTTTGAAAATTAAATAAAAATCGGTTTCTAGTACGATAAGTCTCCCAGGTTTCCTTTGTACCTCGAAGCAGAGGAGAGTTAGGACTATTCGATAATGCGGTGATGCAGCAGTGGTTTTTCTTACACAAAAATTTTAGATCTTTCTGATGAGCATTGGTTTAAGAGGAGACTGATCATACTAGACACCTAATAAAACCGATCCCTTATAATGCTGCAGCAACTGACAAGGCCAGTCACCGGGGCTTGCAGCACTGCATTATCGTATATAGTCCTAACAGTCCTCTGCTTCGAGGAACAAAGGAAATCTGGGGGACTTATCCTACTAAAAACCGAATTTTTGGTGATTAAAAAAATATATTATGCCACCACTTTTTTGCATTGCAGCATAGGTATTTCGTGTTCTCCTATTAAATACGTGACTAATTATATATATATCATCTGGGAGACTTATCAAACTAGGTTCAGTGTCATGGGCTCTTCTACTATAAAACTTTATGTTTTTGGACCACCCTACTGTGCAATAAATATTATTAATCTAATCTCATGATTTATGTAGCAGAGTGAGATGCTGATATGTGAACTGACAACAAAGTTTGGGAGACTTTGGAGTTTCTAGTGACGTTTACAATTATTTTAGTAACAAAGTGTAGGAACATTCACTGTTTAGTGATCACGTATGAATAATCAGAATTTCCAATGTTTCTAGAAAATAACAACTGTAATGTTTTTAACAGTGGTCGGGGTAGCTTTGAGAAAAAAATAGGAGGCAGTTTTGATTAGCAATTTGTTCAAACCTACCCCGGCCGTAACAAATGTTCATATCTGCCCCGATATTAACTGACATGTAGGTACGTAAATTCAAACAGTAATAAGTAATAATAATTTGTTTAATATTAGAAAATGCTAGTAATGAATTTATCTAAAATTAATTAATTAATTAATAATTTTTATGGTTGTTTGGTTCCAGGAGATTGGAATTTTTTGTTGATTTTATTGTGTGCCAATATATGAAGCTACATATTAATAATTTTCATACTTTTTTTATAGTTGTTTGGTTCCAGGAGGTTAAAATAAATAATTGACATAATTGTGTTTTTCTTATAATAAATAATTTCTGATTATTCCTAATATTGTACATACCGATATTTATTTATTGCAAAAAGAATGTAATTTTTTCTCAAACAATCCTGTGTTCCATCGGCATTGAGGCAGTTTTGAACAATGTTGTGTGCAAAACTGCCTCAAGGGGGTAGCTTTAATAAGATTTCAATATTTTTCAATAGTGCCCCTGCCCCCTGGGGGCACCTTTGAACACTTCAGAACACATTTCTATACAAAGCTGCCCCATCTTTTTTGTTACTGCGAATTGAAGGAGTAAAATGCTACACAATTATTTCTACTAACAAACTGTACTAAGTAAAGATAAAAAAAAAACGTTATCTCAATTTTATGGCCTTTACAGCCCATATTTCAAAACTACCCCATAAAAATTCAAAACCACCCCATCTTGGGGCAGTTTTGAACATTATTCCTTGAGTTGCAAAAATGTGATTACTACTTTTATTTTTAGCTTTAAGTATGTGGGATAATGGTAATTACATAGGTTAATAACATAGGTTTGTGTGTAGAGGCCTAAAACTAATTTAAATAGATAATATTTTTCTTTATGTCGATAAATGTAAAAAATGTACTAAGCTGCCCCCCTCTCCCCTACACTGTTACCACACATTGAAACCAAACCAAACACAGTTACATTGTGTCGTAACAGTTACGAAATATTTTGTACTTGCAACTACTTTCACAAATCTGCTACCGAAAATGGCTGTCTGGGTAACCTCTTAGTCGATCCTGCTCATATACGAACTCTCAAATAATATGTATCTCTGCATCTTCAACAAATTTCATAAAGATCAAGAAAACGCTACTCAAGTTATCGTCGAACAAACTGTCAAAGTCAAAAAGCCATCGAAATGCCGACACGTCCCAGTAGTCAGAAGTTGTTTGTAAGAATATTCTTATGCATATATTTATCTTGTTTTCTACCAATAAATAAACTATTGCCCCGTATTGCTAAAAAAAGTACCTATTGTAAGGTGTTTTGTTATGTTTGCAAGGTCGCGTCCATGTCTCCTTATTGCGTTGTTACTTTTACACAAATTCGACCCGTATGATTTGAGTTAAACAAGCACTCTCCGGTGTCTGAATGAGCAGAAATAGAGTCAGTACCGTCATCGGCAGTAAGTGAACAGTAATTTATGTCAAGCATGTAACGTTGACATGGTTACATAGAATATTTGGGCAGTCCTTGTCTATGTCAAGTACTTAAAAGCTTAAGTGACCCGGCGCGGCGTCCGCGGAACGGTCAAAGTCAAACAAACCATGTAAATACCTGATGAAATAATGAATAATAAAACGTTCTCAAAGGCAAGGCGGGCGCACGCCCTTGCAAGGCACACGAGTACTCAGCCTTCAACCGAACTACTGTTTATTTACATAATTACGTTAGCATAGTATCTAACTACTTTCATTAGATTGATATAAACACATAAAATGGCAAAGCTAAATTTAGTTAGTTCATTACTTTGCTACGCTCGTAGCGCTACGTCGAAGCCGAACGCACTACGTAAGGTCGTGATTACTGTGATTAGCGCTGAAATGGTTAATTTTTGTACCTAAATACTGAAACAATTTTGAGAAATTCTGAGAAGTTTCCATTCGATTTGAAATACGAATTTAGTGAATAATGCTTTCCTATAGCTGCGTAAAAAATTGGAATCTACAAAATATTTCCGAACGCCGCGCCCTTTACGTGTCCATAAATTGTTGACATTAGCTAGGGATACACGCACAGATGTGCCCGCCGGATTTGTCCGACAGATGTGCCCGGCGGACAGATCCGTTCGTGTATGGCGCTATTCAGGTGTGTCCGCAGACAAATCCGTGTACAATTCGCGCCATACACGCACAGATGTGTCCGCCGGATTTGTCCGTATAAAGTTATGCATAAATTTGTCCGTATACCCCTAGCTATTGTCATTGCTATTTTGATTAAATTTAATGCATAACTTTATACGTAAGTTGCAAATGCCAAAGAAGAAGGCTAATCTTAATCTGTAGTTATAGCCTATTATCTTTATCAAGTATAAATATTATAATCCAGTGACTTGTAATGCCATACGGTAAATAAATAAATAATGCCAAAGTAAACTCTAGAAATACAACAATAAGTCTAGAAGTAGAAATCCTGCATAGAGATGTTTTAAGTTCCCGCCACCGCGTTCAAACAACATAGAGAAACTCCAAATAAAAATCTACTCTCTGCTCTACATATACTGCTTCCGAGAATGCTGTTGACAGAGTCAACTAAATAGACTTGACAAATACGAAATCCCAGTTTTCACGATTGTTAACAATTATAGACTAAGTACATCCAAGCCTAAATCGGAAGGAGAAAGCAGCAAAATCTCACGATCAGTAGGTAACACAATGGCCTAATACCAATAAGGGGCCGCTGAGGTACCAAAAACGACACTATATAAGTAAAATTGCTAAAAAATAGTACCCGTAGTGAGCTCCATGCAACAGATTATTTGGTGTCGTTTGTTTTACACTACAACTTAGAATTAAATACCTAGTCTGCGCTACCGACATAGCATGCGAGGATGGCGAGGCCGCGGCCGCGGGTAGTGTCGTGCCAAGGACGACCCTGGCATGCTTACTCACATACTTGTACCTCGTGTTTGCCTACGATAAATGAACTCGATACGGAAATACAACACACGTGTATAGAATAAATTTAATTACATACTAAATTACATAATACAATTTATTAGAAACATCAATTTAATTTTTAGAAAAAACTGGTTTACATTAAACATAACATCAAAGACGGCGATGAATTGACAACCTCTTTCTTTGAAATCTTGAATACATATACAGTGTGTAAATCTAATATGGGCGAACCTTTTAACGGTGGTTTACCTAGGTCATACTGAAGAAGTTTCACTATGGTACGGTGGAAGTATGGTATGGTGGAAGTTTCACTAACCAAAAATCTCAAAAAAAAAAATCTTCCTCATACAAAATGTCGACACCCATGCGACAAAATGTATGAGTCTGGCAAAAAAAAACCCGCGATTTCGGGGTAGGCTCCATAGTGAAAGTTGTTCAGTATGACCTATATAAACTACCGTTAAAAAGTTCGCCCGTATTAAATTTACACATTGTATTATATGAATCTAACTTCCTGTTATATCCGTGTTATTTGAGCAAATGGGACAGCAGTAATTTTGTTGCAAGTACCCTTGTCTTATCTTTTCTTAATTTTCTCAGTTTTGTTACGGAAATCACCCTTACATTTATGGGTGGCTAATTTTCGTTACGAAAATGATAAAGACTTCATCTCACCTTTCCTTCTTTTTCTCATTTTTTTAGCACCACGAAATAGCAAACTAACATTACAATATCAAACTCGCACCGCAGGCATAGGCAGCATAACAAAATAAATCTTAAAAAAAATAACTCAACAAAACAGTTTATAAATCTAAATGCCTTTAATTGAATAGTTATTTATTATAGAAGGGAACAGAGTTTCTAAGGGAATAGAGTGACAAGGTACAATAAGGCAGGCAAGCGAAATATTCCAGAATTGAACCGCAAGGGTATGTCAATTTTAAAAAACATTAATTGAATTACATTTTTCATGTTTTACATCAGTGTGGTGAAAAATGTTGTACTTAACAGCAGCCAGCAAGGTTTGTTCGTGTTTCGTAGCTTGAATGAAACTGTTGCAACGATTAAGATTCCACTTTTTGAGCCTCTCGCTACGGTTGAGGCTCAACTCTGGACACTTTCGCTTACTATGGTTCGGAACTAAGTAAATGAAGTAAGCACGAAAGGAAAATAAAAACTTTCTTCCCTTCTAAACACATTAAATCACTATTATTTAAAATTTTAACCCATACAGCGCCATAACGATAAGTTATCGTCACGCCTCTACAAAGCATTTTCCGGAAACCCATTTTATCGGCTACATCGGGAAAATGAGTTAATGAAGAAAACCAATAGCCGGATATAAAATACGTGCTGTTCAGGAGCTCAACAGTTCCAAATCACACAATACTTGTACATAGTAGTTATCAAAAGCAAATGCTGTGTTTATTGATACTTAAATTACTTAATTGCGTTTCTTTTATTACTCATGGATTTATCTCATCGTTCGAACAGGATCTCGTCAATTTGTTATACAAGGGTGCAAAGTTGTATTTTAACCGCGATGCGAGTGTGAAATTGAAGCACGAGCTATTAGCGAATGGATTCTAGGGTAGCGAATGGATGATATGGTTCGAAAATAGATTCCTAAGCGAAGCGAGAACCACTCGCTTCGCTCAGGATTCTATTTTGGAACCATATCATCCATTCGCTACCCTATAGCGAGTGTTGCAACACACAAGATGTAAAAATAACTTTGCAGCCGTGTGTAACACAAATCTTTACACCTCACTAAAGCGAGGAAACTTTTTTGACTATTTTAACTTGTAGTCTTTTTTGTCTTTTTTTGCTTTTTTATTTTTTTTGCTTTTTTGTCTTTTTTGACTTTTTGTCTTTGTTGACGTTTGTTTTTTTTTTACTTTTATTACTTCTCTGCCAACCACCCGATAAGGAACTTCGTTCCAAAAAGTAACAATAACACGTTCGAATTTCAAATACTTATTCTTTGCACTTTTGTGAAAAAAATGCATATTTGCTATCTGTTTTTAAAAGTTATAAAAGGGCTTTCCTAGGTAGTGAAGTGAATAATAGTTATCTTTAGAAAAAAAACGTTCCTTCAATTTTGTTTGGGATTCGGTTAAAACAAACCACTACGAAAAAATATAATATATAAGTATAACAAAGCGTTCATGGGCACACAAGCTCAAGCAATACAAACTTTCTCTCTTGACCGAATCGGCTGTACCTACAGTCACGTATTTTACTTGTTGAGCCATTTACGGTTCAAGCTACTTTCTTTTGTTTAGTACTCATTCTATGAAATGTCCAATTTAAAGTGAACCCTAAATGACTCAACAACTGAAGTCCATGACCGCACGTCATGCCAATGTAGATATCTTTCATGGTTCACCAAGCACCTTTGTTAAGGCTATATATTTATTTAGTTAAAAACTATTAGGCAATAATTATCACTGCGATTTGGTTCTTATCTGTATTGTACATAACATAAGCTTATGAGTACAGTCGACCAAAAATGTGGTCTACCACCCTACGTTTGAGGTTCGTTTGAACGTCAGGAGACAACAAGGTCGTGCATGAACTCTGTTAGAAATGTCAACCTTAGCGATCGTTAGATCTCGCAGAAAGTTTTGTCAAAATTGGTAGACCACTTTCTTGGTCGACTGTACCTAGGTTAGTTAAAGACGTTGAAAGCAATCGTGAGGACTGTACCTAGCTCGGTAGGTACATATTATTCATTATAATCATTATTGATTAAGAAGGTGACATGTGCACTTAAAAGAAAGAAGGATACGTAATAACCGCGATGCGGTCATACTTATGTTAGTATACACTGTGTTATTGTTAGGGCGGTGCGGCGCAAGGAGTCAAGGAGTCAAGGTTAGCTCTTGGGAGCTTCGCTTGCGGCTGGGCGCTCCAAGGTCAGCACGCCCCGCACCGCCCTCCCAATCGATACTAACAAAATACTTAGTCAGTTTAATCAAAGGTCAGATATTATGTTCATCGAATTGACTAACACATGATTTCGACTTGAAATGTTTGTACAGTCGATCAGTTTGATGTTTACACTTTTGCATAAGTACTTCTTTGTAATAAGGTCCAAAAGTGTAAACATATGTATCTGTGACGTCGACTGTACAATACCAGTGCAACGCATTATCTCTGAAACCCCAAAAAAAAATACTGAAACATGAGCAACGTGATGTGCCAACACAGAAACTTAGCCATAATTAGGTTCTAAATTAAAATGGAAGACAGTAACTTTTTTTCTTACTTAAAAACAAGTCGTTATATGGAAAACATTTTGCAGTCAGAATAGTTAGTAAGAACTCACTTCAAATCATCTCGGAAGTTGCGGCGGGCGTTATAGCCGGCGGCATCGGCAGCGCGTCGTGCGGAGTGGCGTCGCGCGCGTGTGGCTGCGCCCGGAGTCCGTGGGGCCGGCGTGTCGCTGCCGACTCCACGACGGTGACTGCTGTCACTGTGCTGCCGCGCGCTGCGGAGAACACGGCGCGCGCACCTCCCCTTGCGGGACCACCCCTCGCATACTCTCCCTACCATCGATTCATCGTTTAGGCACTTTTTATCACAAAAGTGAAGCCTTGCCAACAAATTGGGTCAACTGCGATTCTCTTGCCGCGAAGGTGCCTTCAAAGCGTCCATTCCATTACGTTGTAGTCAACAGTATAGATTACCCTTACCACGACGTAACTTGCTTTTGAATAGGAGTTATTTACATCGTGACATTCGCTATATCTAGTGGGCTATATCTCTGATCTAGTCTAGATACAAAGGAAAGGCTGAAACGATTAACTATATGACATACAGAGCGGTATACATCTACATACTCGTACTGACTATAGGAACAAAGAAAGCACTATTTTGGTACTACGCCTTCAGAAGAAAATATTTTCGCACTACGCATTCAGTAGTATATCGGTATACAAAATTATATATACTTTATACTTATTACATTATTCCAAGATAATTATGAAACTTATTAACACGTACATAGTATGTATCTACTAGTTAAAAATAAGTGAGTAAGCACAAGCAGAGACATCGCAAACCTAAGTAACTCTTGGAACCCGGAAAATTAAGATAAGACTTAGGTACCTACTGCACACCTAAATTTCTAATTTATGAATGAATTCATTGATAAATTGGGTATGCAATTATGAACCCGATGGTTCATATTATATTATACTTACTATACTATAAGTATACCTATTATTAAATCAAATATAAACTTTGAAAACATTGGTGAAAGAATGAACCCAGCTGGACTTGAACCTGCATCGATACGCCTTGCCGGGGCTCGATACTGGAAATCGGGGATGTGCACCACTTTAAAAACATAAGAATAATTAAGTATAAGTATACTAGCTACATAGGTATTTAGGTAGGTATTTATTAAATACCTAAACTCACTTATCTAAGCTGCAGTCGTAGCGCTACCTACGCCGTAGCATTCGTAGGCGATAGTGAAAACTTATTCAGATAGTAGAATTTGATCCTAAAATGATAATGACTTAAGATGATAATATTTATTATTCAGACCTATGTATAAAATCTACAAATAATAATAAGCAACCTAGCAATATATTTTTCTCAAACATGCAATGAAATGTCTTCGTTATGTGCGCCATAATAGGCTTCAAAGTATCACGTTTAGGTCGGATCAACTCCAGAGAACAGGTAACGATTTTCATATAAAATTGTTGGGAAGTTTTTTTTTTAATTTCCATTCCACATATGTTTGTGGCACAGGATCATGGCATTCAGCCATTTAAGGTTATAAGCGATATTTACTTTTTGGTTCATTTGACATTCTGCCACTATTTATGCATATTAAAAAAAACAATAATCATCATTATCTTTTTTTTGTTTTTGTTTTTGTTGGTGTTTTTGTTGTTGTTGTTGTTGTTTTTTTTTGAAAATTTGTTTGTAACGTTCTGAATTTATTCAGTCACCATATACATTATTAATACAAGTTTACGAGTAGACTTTTGCCTTACGTATATCGGAAAAAAAATTGTTAATTTTCATATTTATTTCATTGCATCAATGATTTTATATATCATTGCATGTTTGAGAAAAGCACATACATACCTCGGCGTGAAAAGGGGTTGCCAGCCTCGTAACTATCCTAACGTCTATATAACTCAGCCGGCAACCCCCTACTTCCCGGCCTCTGTAGTAATGTACTATTTATAGACGTCGTAGTAAAACGTCATTAGTAGGTATTACAGTGTCGTGTCGTCGTAGCCAATAAGGCTAAGAGATGAGCGAGGATGTGTGCCTGTGTGGCGAGGAATGTTTTAAAGAACATTAATTAGAATCACTTCATTTGTTTACCCTCGCATAGCGCAACTCCAACTATTGGTTCTTAACTAGTAGTCCGCCTCAAACTGATATGAGAACTCGCGATTTACTTGCAAACGAGTTGACCAATATAACACGACCCTAAGGAGGATTTTTTTCTCCTTCTATGGAGCTAGACCCAGAACCACTCGATCGATCCGGCTCATATACGATATACGAACATACAAATTTTATGTATCTCTGTTACAGCCCCAAGAAATTTCATAAAGATCAGAAAAACATTACTAAAGTTATCGTCAGACAAACTATCGAAATCAAAAAGCCATCCAAATGCCGAGACGTCCCAGTATGTAGCCAGGTGACAGTTCGAAAACTCTGAATAAAACGATGAAATTATGTTTTATAAATAAAAGCGATATAAATTTAAAATAATGATTATTTATACTATTAATTCCATGCGGAAAAATTGGCGACAAACTTTTGTGTGTGCGATTATTTTTGAATTTTTTGAATTCGAGCGTCCGGCTGTCAAAAATCGGCCCCCAGGAGTTGTTTGTAAGAACTCACTTCGCTTACGCTCCGCGAGTTCGTTAAACACATTACGCGCAATGTATCCTCGCTCATCTCATCTCTGGTGGAAACGCAGCCATGACTGAATGGAGAATGCATAATTTGTAAAAGCGCTTTTATCTTTACCTACTATGGAATAAGAAAGAGACCGCAACACGAATATTGATACGCATGAAGTTTTATATCCCAGAGAAAAGGATAATAATGACTTTGAGAAGTGTTTGTTTACATGATAACTATGAGAGGAGTAAGGATGAATTCTGTATTAATACAAATGGAAAATCAAATCAGCAAATATGCCGCAGGCAAATGTCGCTGGCCATTCACGATGTGCGGCATGTGAGAAGGCTTTTAGCCTTTTAACAAATTACTGTCTACCGGTCGAGAACGGCTCGCAGAAACTGAAAGCATTTAGTCTGGGGTTATTCATGACTTGCGGCTAATTTTTAGAGTGCTATGCCTCAAAAGGAAAAATCGATTAACCTGATTATTATAACGTAGCCTATACAACCGAGCGGCAGTCGTGTGTACAAGTGGCATCATGTTACATAGTTGAGATAACCACTACACGAATGCTCTCCGTGTATGAATCCTACCAGAGACTATAGAGATATAGACGACCACAGCCCAAGAACTTTTTGAAGCTCAAGTCGATTGCGCCCTCTGTCCGAAAGCCGCCTAAAGATACCGAATTTGTAAGAAGAAATGTCACCTGCACTGCTTCTCCACCTACTCGTAGTAGCTACTAGTGTACTACAAATTCGGTATCTTTAGGCGGCTTTCGGACAGAGGGCGCAATCGACTTGAGCTTCAAAAAGTTCTTAGACTGTGGTCGTCTATATCTCTCTAGTCTCTGGTCCTACCCACCTTCACCTAAGTATCTACTACTAGCCCCGATGCATATGTTTTCGTCTACACAGACCATTTTCTTAAGTTTTCCCATTTGTACAGAAAAGTAGTTTTAGACCAATATTCGACACCGTTTTATAATAATAGTACATTATTGCAGAGGACGGGAAAGGGAAATTCGTGGATGAGCGATTTTTTCGGACGAAGCGCAGCTGAGTCCGAAAAAATAAGACGACTCCACGAATTTCTATTCCCGCCGAGGCATATATAGTGCTTTTCTCTAAATGTGCGAGGAAATAAAGTAAAGTAAATGAAACAAATTACAGATTTTGGTTACGTTATTAGCGTTCAAAGTCATGAATTAGCTTCCCTCTATAAATTTTTTTTAAAGTATTAAGAACTATGTATACTGCCAATTTTCATTCAAATAATATTTAAAAAGAAATTTTCGTCAAAAGCTATTTCAGACAGTATTAAATATGCTCCTTTTATGCAACAGATACAAGATTAAACCTTAAAAATAGTTGTTTTGTCTATGATTGTATTAAGCCTCATTCGCACGACCAGACGCGGTGCTATGACAAAGAACGAGACAACCAAGGTTTTTGATCTAACTATCTCGCTCTATCCTACAGTTTGAAGGGATTGCCGTTCAGACGGTGTATAGACGTCGCTTAAGTATTGGCTGTTTGAAATGATATTTCTTAGTCGGATGAAAAGTTTAAAAGGTAAAAAATAATACAGAAATGGATTTTACTAGACAACGCCTAAAATATGTATACACTTTGAACCTTATTACAATGGAGTAAGGTGCAAAAGTGTATACATATTTATGGCGTTGACAAATTACTTCACGGCCGCTAAAACAGGTAAATAATGATTTTTATTTTTTTTAATTCGTTTTGGTAAAAAATGAAGAACTTCACGTACTCATTTTGCTACAGTAAGCTGAAAATTTCCGAGCACATTGGAGAAAAATGATAATATTTAGATTATTCATGGAAATATCCTACACAAATGCAATTAAAGTACAAGTAATACCATTCTGAAAAACGCAAAAAAAAAACTGATTTTTGTATGCCAAATATTTTTATTACAAAAACATATCGTGAGACTAGGGTCATTCCTAGGGAAAGCAACATGGCCTAGCTATATATTGACCGTTTAATTATGAGTCCACCAAATCAAATGTGCAAGAGGAGAGACCAACTTTATTTGGGCAATGGTTTTGGAAAATCCATTTTTTCAGCAACAAAAGTCTCTTAGTGTTTTCATGATACAATTAAAATAAACTACATTAAACACTACTATTATTGGCCCCATTAATTAATCATCAGAAGTATCCGTGTAAGAATTATTCCGATAAATGTAAAAAATTCTTCGTACTAGACGAATTCCATTGCATCGGAGCTAGTAGGTATTTCATTAAAACGCTTTGAGTAACTTGACTCGCGTAGTGGCATATGTTTGAGGGGCAGATGCAAAAAAAAAACGGTTTATTTCAACTGATAGCATTTTATTGAACACAAAAGCGTATGGTGCTGGGTAGGTAAGTAGGTATATAATATTACTTGTGGTTACATAACATAGGCTTCGGTGACATTTGTCGTTGAAATAACATTTAATTTCGTCTTTCTCTGCTACAAAACAATACAACCGCATGCAGACAATTATTGCAATAAAATCATGATAATGAGAATGAGAAAATAATTGGCGCCTACGATTAAATGATAATATGTTCCTATTTTCCTGTTTCTTGTCGCGGCGTTAGTGCAATCAACATTGTTGAACGTGAAAGTGGTAATTTGGCATCGATTAAGTTGTAGATAAAAATAAACCTAATTACGTATGCCCATGATCGGACCAGGGTCTTATTGAGAAAATATCCTTCAATGCCAACCCCAATACCTACAGCCTTGGCCAGAAGTGTTGAGCATAGGTGTTTTTTGTTTACAATTTTGATGTTAAGCATTATTTCCCTATCCTAACAATGTACGGTAACGGTAAATGTTATATTTTATTTATAAATATAGAAAACTTCACTTAATAACACTTTCAAGGTACTTAAAAAATATGAAAACAGAAGGTACCAAAAATGTAAATGGTGTGACATATTGCAAATATTCTATGCAGTTACTACTAACTTCAACAAAACATGCCTATTAGTTTAAATTAATTGACAAAATAACTTAAACAAAGATGGAAACGATGGACTAAACTTTCCAGTTTTGTATGAAAATCGCATTGGTGCTCAACACTTCTGGCCAAGGCTGTACATCTTCACTTAATATTTATACGCTTATTCGTGAACAGATATTGTTTGTAGTGACGACAAACAGGGCCGGCCCGAGCATTCCCGGCGCCCTAGGCAAGAGACTGAAATGGCGCCCCATTTTAGAGAATTCGTGACAAAATAACGCGCAATTTTTTTTTTATGAATAGGTAGGTAACTGTTATTTTACGCCAATATAAAGTGCTAACTTTTTAACTTACTAAGTGGAAACAATTCACGCTTGCAGCCTTTCTCGTTGTAGACTGCCATCTAGTGCAACATAAAAATATACCCCCTTTTTACACCCCCATAGGTTATCGCTACCCACATTTGCGCCCCATAGTAAAGAATGAAGGGTAAAGATAACACCCGCATTTATTTGCGTCCAGAGGAAATAAATCGTTTTTATTCGTAATGAACATCTGCCTTTTTAGGTTTCCGTAGTCAAAATAACTAAAAATCTTATAGTTTGACTAGACCGGTCTGCGTGTCCTTCCTAAGCCCAGTAAACGTCACTACAAGCACAAGCCAGCTGAAATTCTTGATGAATGTCAGGGTGGAAAAAAATAACGGGCCTGGAGGAGAAATACCTTATAACGAAAGAAAATTTCTTTCATTTTTAGGGTTCCGTAGTCAACTAGGAACCCTTATAGTTTCGCCATGTCCGTCCGTCCGTCCGTCCGCGGTCTAGCTCAGTGACCGTTAGCACTAGTTTTGGCTACGGAACCCTAAAAAAGAAGGATAACTCGAACATGACTTAACCGCTAACGGTACGTAACGAATTTACGTTGAAAGAATGTACAGTGATGTATCTTCTTGTACCTATTACTACACAGATAGAAATAATATCTTAATTCAAAACGCAAAACTCTCTTGCACGCGGTTTCTTAAAGAGAGTAATAAATACCTTAGACCAATAAACATGACTTCAGTTAAAAATATCATGATTTTTAAAAGAAGATTTAAAATTATTTAGCTTTATCTTTACCTATTTTTAAAGCGAATAGTAATGATTTGAGTTAAGATAATAATTATTTACGGCAAAAAAGCACCAACATTTTCCTTTAAGAGTTTTATGTGTTTACGTAAGATCGATTAGTTCTTGGTTTGATGTTTTCAATCTACAGCTAAGAGCCAAAGCTAATTCAAAGAAGTAGCACCAAAAGTTAGATTTGAGATTTTTAAGTTTTTAGGCAAGAGAGATTAATTTTTGCTTTGATGTTTTCAACTTACAATCAAGAGCCACAGCTATTCCAAAGAAGAAGCACATAATTTTTGCTTTGAAACATTTAAGTCTTGGAAGTTAGTTACCCTGCGCATCAATAGATGTCTCTGCGTGTAGGTTAGAACGCGCGAACGTTGGTTCGACGTAACTTCATGACCCTCGGCGCTTTGAACGGGCTTATTTGAGATTCACAATAGCAATCTAAGCTCTAGTTGATACGATTATAAATTGTGAGTATATAAATAATCATAATTTATATTTGTATCAACTACTTTTAGTTAAACTTCCTTTCTTGGGATTAGTCCCGGGAAACACAGTTTCTGCTACTAGCTTTTTAAGTAGTGCACTGAGACACTAGGCGATTATCACACTGACGACGGATCCGCATGCGGCGCCGGTGTGCGAGCGAGATAGCGCTATACACATGCAGAGCGCTATCTCGCTCGCGCACCGGTGCCGCATGCGGATCCGCGCCAGTGTGATAGCCGCCTTAGAAAATGTTATTGTTTGTTTCAAGTAACTGATTTCATACGCCAAGAAGTTTTAGATCTTGGTGTGAAAATATCAAATTTTACATCAAGTAACACATGCTCTTGAACTAATGCGCTTTCTTGTTTCCGTGGAGAAATTCAATTCTCAATTTAAATTATGAGTCTTTACCCAAGAAACAAAGTTTCTTGGCGTAAGTTCTTTATGTATTGCACTAAGACACAAAAAGTTCAATTAAAAAAAAATACAATTCAAAAACAAAATTCAAACGCTCTTCGTGATAATATTAAGCTATTTAAAAAAAAAATTATATCTCGGATAAAGTATTTAATTTATTAGATTAAGTAATAAACTTTGAAACATTTTATATCTTAAAGCAAGAAATTTTATTTTTTCCTTATATGGGAAACTGGATATCTCTTGATTCAAGTAGGTTTCTTTGGTTGAAGAGATTTTTTCTATCTGTGTAGAGAGAAACATTTCCATACACAATATGTGTCCAGCTCTAGACATACCCTCACCAGACAACCAAGTAATAGTTAACTGTTTATACTGTGAGCGCGGGTCGATGACAGAAGGTTCTACTAATTGTGATACAATGCCATATGTGGGTACATCAACGATGCGCCAAACAAGTGGACAGATGTAAATTACTGGACTTATGTACCAAAGATTTTATTTGTACACGCTGCACTGCTAATGCTAACGACTCCTCCGAGTGTGTTGACAACGTAACCAATTTATCAGTTATACAAAAATTTAAAATATTGACAAACGGTTTACTTGACGACCTCCATTACTATAATTTTTTTTCGATGCCGCCGTTTGGCGCCCCCCTAACACGAGCGCCCTAGGCGATCGCCTAGTTCGCCTATATGGACGGGCCGGCCCTGACGACAAACAATGAAACTAAACGGGTTATACATAATAATCTTGCTAAATATTGCATAATTAATTACATAGAAGTGCTATACTTAATAAAAACTTTTACAAAAGTAAAAAACAAACTTATACCTAATCTTATAAATATAATATGCGTATGTATGATATCATAACTATAGGTACCGTCACCTCGGGGTACTTTGGCCAAATTCAGGATACTTTGGCCCATATTAAAAATCACATATAGAAGAGTCTAATAAAAAAGATAAATACGTTATCGGTTAGTTTTAATCAGCCTCATGGCAATTTGCCATTAATTCAATTCTTTTATGAAGCCTGAACCAAGTAAATTCCAAAGGCCAAAGTTACCCTCCAGGGCTAAAGTACCCCGAGGTTACGGTACAGACATGAATGAACTTACGCAAAAGGAGTACACATTATAACATTGTCAATTCAATATTAAAATTATGAAAGAGAAAATTAACGAAACACTAGGAGATACTTTGGTAACCGTTGCAACGCCTATATTACGGGCGGCCTCATTGTCATGATGATTTGTTTGATCGCACACTATTTAAATACATATTAAATCAACAATTGGAAATTAAGATCGAAATGTGTGAAGGGCAGAATAACCAACGCTACTTTTTTGGATATAATATGTATACACTACCCACACGTTAATGTGACTTAACAAAAAGGTACGTACACATAGTTTTCTCCAAAACTGCGTATAATATATACTCGTAATTTCGTCAGGTGACAAGCAAAACTCACTACTACCACAAGGTCATAGCCATAATGAACCGTACTAATAATAACACAAGCTTAATAAAAAAAATTGCAATTTTTTAGTTTTGTTTGTCGCCTGAGGCACAGAATAAGTAATAGTACAGTCGACGTCAAAAATATGTTTACACTTTTGGACCTTATTACAAAGGAGTAAGGTGCAAAAGTATAAACATATTTTTGACGTCGACCGTACAAGTACAGAAATATGAATGATATAAGGAGGATAAGTATCTCTTATATCATCGAATAAGTGTCCAGCTGTTAACAGTAAATACTATAGTTCCAATTTTCTCCGAATTAAAAAATTTAGAAATAAACTCCATTATAAACCTATGACTTGAAAACGTCACATGTTCTCGAACGCATCCATAAAATGATAAGCGATGTGGCAACCCTTCCCTCATTAGCCCTCGCGGAGCGGTAAGCACAACGGCAACGCCAAAAACAGGTCCCTACAAGGAAAAGAGACATAGGGAAACCCCCCTTGGATTTTTTAAGATAGTCAAATGGAAGAAGAGTTTAGTAATATTCTGATACATTAAAAATATATGATTTGCGACTCTAATGTTCGTTATTAAAAAAATACATACAACTTAAAGAAAAATGTCGTTAAAAATATATGACATCTTTACTCAATCATCTTTGTCAAGGAAATAGGCGGCACATAACTCTACCTAACTGCAAGAAGCAAAATATCAGCAATATATTACAGTAAAATGGCGTTCAATCCGAACGTAAGATACTTCTGGTCTAAGAGCTGGCCACGTCAGATATGACACAATAATGAGAGTTTTGTAGCCAGTCCAGTTACATTGCATGACCATCCTTATTGCTAGATCCGAGCATCTGGCAGCTTTTAATGGGTGGAGATCAGAGTGACAGACCAACACAGTTTTTAAGTTGGAAAAAAGTGATACCAAAATAGATAAAAACTACTAAAGTTGTGTCATTAATAGAGAACAGGGCCTATATTTTAAAATTAGAACAAAATACATTGTGTGTTATTGCGGAAACAAAAACAGTATGCGAGTAACCAAAAATTACATTATACATCATTTGGCACTACTTCCCCCAATCGAAACTTTTGGATAAGATACAATCTAATTAATCACATAATTTTTCATAATATTGGATCAAATCCATAAATCTAGGATTTGTTTTCTTCAAGTTATTTGCATTATTTGACCTCCGCCACTTTACAGCTGCTAGATCTCCGGATCTAAAAATAAGCATAGTATAGCAAACTAACTAGAGGGATTCGTTGCTCTCATTATTTTGTCATATCTGACGTGGCCAGCTCTCCGGCTATTCTTGTCAGTATCCCTAGGTATGAAATTAATTACACCCACTTCAAAGTCAGTTTGCGATTGACAAAGAATATCTATTATCTTCCCATTGTAAACTAAGTTGTTCTGAGAGATGGTTACACCAACCGATTGTACATTTTATTGTATGGAATATTTCACAGTTATTTTGCATAAATACATGTTTTGATCCGCCCTACAATTGTGGTTGGTGCAACTGGCAAGCGATTGAGTATAACGGGGATATCTAGATTAGCTCTATTCCAGTTTATTCCAGTACAATATACGTAATGAACTCACTGAAGGCATATTATGCTCAAGTGTGTTTGATAGACGACGCGACGGCTGTAGCTATTAACACGAACTGTTACATTTGTTATATATTGATGTGGTACATTCATATCTGCTTTACAATATAGCCTTCCAGAGTTTTTGATACTTCTAGACCGGAGTATTTAAATGTACGTAGTCTAGTCCTAAAATGTACGTAGGTGTAATAAGTAATGTACGCAGTTAACATTTTACTAGAGTTATAAACAAAATTATGATGTTATAATATGCAGTTATAGAAAAAATACTTGGATATGTTTATAGGTAGTGACATTATTCCTAACATACATATTTATCACAAGTGTAACACTTAGAGCACCCAGCTAAACCTAAAGCTATTTGAGTGTACAGTATATGCAGTGCATCGGATAATAAATAGTAGTTTATGTAACTGTTATGTAAAAAGGACTAATTACGTGCAGTTGCATACACTGCTTTGACATATTATAAATCCTAAATGGCGTTTTCGGAAACCATTAGAATGACCGCCATTGCACCGCCATGGCCAACTCGATTGTGCGGTCGGTCGGCGGGGCGCATGACTGCGGTCGGGGAGGACATATTTTCACTACGTTACCGTTATATCGATGTGGTAATAATGGCGGTTATTTATTACATACGGTTTCCGAACGCAGAATAGAGGATTTATGATATGTGTGTAGATAATCTAATTTACAATGTGAGCCAGGTCAATAAATACTGCAGTACCTTAACGAACAAAAAAATCGTTTAACGCATGATGAGAATGTTTGTACTAAGTAATATATTTTGCGTCTACAATACTGTTTTCTTAGTTTGTTAAGGCGAATGGCGGCGGGCAGGCGCGGATCCATAATTTCATTCAGGAGAGGGCTATTTCCTTCACAAAAAATCTTGCGACGCGCACCTATGGCCCCCGTAGTTTACAAAACTTGCGTGTTAGGGCCCCCTATACCCGTTCCTAAATCATACAAACCTATAATTACATTTTCAAAAAATCTGTTCGTACACCTTATATGACAAAATATAATAAGACTAATTGCATTGTAGACATTGTAGTGTGTGGTAAAACATCGGAGCATCAATTGCACCAAATGTACCTACTTATATAATTCCTTCAGCATTAATAACCTAATTAATTTTCGTTTTAAGTTACCACAATAATATAACTAATAATTGGAACGTCGTTAATGTATAATTTATTTGAGATTAAGGACAGGGATTTCCATGACCCTTACGTTAATAGAACGTACGTTGTTCTACGTTATGTAGCATTTCAAAACATAATTCAAAGATCCCTATGGCACCTCGACAGACGAGTCAGATATCCATATTTATTCAAAATAAAATGTGTATTGTTCCGTAGCCATGACGAAAAGACAGAACCATTATAGATTCGTCATATATGTCGGCCCGTCGGCACATCACAGGTATTTTACTACAACTATACAAGAACTAGCATGTCGCAAATGAAATTTCGACATGCTAGTTCGATAAGTTGTTGTATATCTTGACCTGGCTGCATGAAGCAAACCTTAACCTAAAATAAAATATAGTTTATTTCCAAAAAAAATCGTTTCGTCCGCAGCAAACATAGGGAAAAAGTGGTTTCAGTTAAATCTCACGAAATTTTAGTATGACGTTAATCTGGCTCTCCTGATATTTTTTTTGTATGGGCACAACTCTCTCAGAAGTATACTTTCAGAAATAATCAATGTAATTGTTTTATACAAAATACGTGTTTGTTAACAATTTTTAAGTAATTCCTCCTTTTTGTCCTGTTTTGCATGTCGTTCGTAACATAGATAACTGATAACATGCGATGTCAACGTGACAGAAATATTTATCTTTGACCATTACGTTATTATAAGCACATGACTTAAAATATGCAAAAAAACTTGTAGCAGATGATGGCAGCAAGAAATCATTGCTACCGGATGAATTATGACTGACTGTTATAATATAATTCATACCATTGGGACGAATCAAAAAATACACGGGCTTAGACAAGCGTACATGACTGACAGTTGGTGGCTGCACCTTAATTGACTTCTTAACGTCAGTAACTGTCAATGCGTGTCATAACAATATATCGATTTTAGAAAACATATGTATTTCGCGTAAATTGATTATTTCTGAAAGTATACTTCTGAGAGAGTTGTGCCCATACCAAAAAATAATCAAGAGAGCCAAATTAACATCATACGAAAATTTCATGAGATTTAACTGAAACCACTTTTTCCCTATGATTGCTGCGGGGTCCTTTCAGTCTAGCATGAAGTGCTGATGTGATGATGAAGGATCTAAAGACACTAACATCGATATATTTTGCCTCGTTAATGTTACCCTATGAAACATTACATCACGTGAATGTGCTATTCATTGTAATGGTTAGAGGATAAGATTGGAATTTGAACTTTATTTAGCTTTTCTGAGATTCTAAAAGGTCTTTTTCAGTTTTATATCAAAACCTACTTGCATTTACGCAATGAAGAATAATAGGGTACTAATAAATAGTGTGTAATGGAAAAACAAATAAGTAACATATCAGTATAAAACAGATCATCTTCCTTAAAGTATATTGTGACGATGACGAAGCACATAATAACCAAAGCAGTCACTTTCGGAGTCTAGCCGTCAAAGGTATTAAAGAACAGTAAATAGCAGAGAGCCCACACATACCTGTTGGAGGCATGACCCGTTAACTGTAATTATAAAATTAAAAAAATAGTTCCGACTATGGTATGGATTACTACAATTAAATCTAAATAGGAGCCATAAAATGAGTTATCATTTACAGTAGTATTCTTACGAAGAATTCAGTCGCATATCTTTAATTATTTTGGTTTGTTATATATTATTCAATTAAAATTCATATTCAGTATAAAAAGTAACACACGTGAGAAAGTGCTAGTAATAGTTTCGCATGAGTATATCGGTGGATTCAAGCATTATTATTTACATGTTATATTCGAGAAGATTATACGCACATTAAGAAATAATATATTTAGGTGTTCCGACTAAGATATGAGCCATCGCACAAGCCAACAAAATCATGCTGATGCGTTGGTACAGTCGACGTCAAATATAAGTTTACGCTACTGCAGCTTACAACGGGGTAAGGTACAAAATTATAAACATATTTTGACGTCGATTGCACCAGTGTTGCAGTTAATTTGTATACTTTATTACAATGAGATAAGGTATACCATTGGTCAGTCAAGAGTAGGATACAGTCAATAAATGAAGCTAACAGTGATGTCCTCATAACAAAGTGTACAGCGAAGGACTGCATCGTTGCAGTAAACCGTGAGCGATGACTCCAAGATCCATCAAAGTATACAGTCAGCTGCAGAAATCTGAGCCAGCCGAGTTTCTGCGCTGACTGTACGTTAGTCAAGAGAGTGACACAGACTGTAGCCGCCGTTATTCGAACTGCATGAGATTCGCTGGCAATGGTTTCACCATTTTGTTTGTAACTTCTTGAATCTTGATCCACCACTGCATAGCCGTAGTGTCAGACCCGGTTCTGAAATTATAGTTAATAATGTAATTATTGTTACAGGAGAAAGCCAAGAGCTCTTATGGCCAGTTGCACCAACCATTTCTGACGAATTCATCAGCGTCACGCGGCAGGGTACTATGAAAATATCCATAAAATACAATTTTGCGAACGTCTTAGCGGTTTGGTGCAACCGACCCTTAGTTTTTAACAGAATCTTAAAAAAAGTAGGAAAGCCTCAATATTATTTGTTGAACTTGTAGAGCGTGCCGTGCTGGTGTATGAGCTGAAAGGAGTCCGCAGACTCCCCCCGGGTGGCGGTCCAGCTCTCGAGCGGCAGCGTCTTGTAGCGCTCATCTAGAAATCACCGCTCGTGCTGCCGGACAGACAACTACCTACTACACTCAGTATGGTGCTTACTTGAACTTGTAGAGCGTGCCGTGCTGGTGTATGAGCTGGAAGGAGTCCGCGGACTCCCCGCGGGTGGCGGTCCAGCTCTCGAGCGGCAGCGTCTTGTAGCGCTCGTCGCGGAAGTCGCCGCGGCTAGTGCTGCCGGACAGACAACTACTACACTCAATCACACGTTGTAATCAGTATAATTTACTATTGGAACAAAAATATCAGTAAAAGGCGACGGATTTTAGTAACTAAACGGGAAAGGGGCTGTCTCAGTAAGAGTTAATATTGATATAATCACTGAGCGAACTATGAATTTAACCAATGATTCGCCCAAAAAAAGTTGTGATTCCATATAGAAGTTTTAAACCGGCTTAGTGAAAAAAATATAAATATGAAGCGCCAATAAAGTTCTCTTAGAAAACATAAAATTATGAAAACTTATCTTGTAATCAACGGATAACTGTTATTGGCCTGATATTATGTAATTGAAACTTGTAAAATGTATATTTACGGCTGTTGTTGTCCTAAATACTAATAAAATAAAATAAATTGTGTATTGATGTATTGTTGTACTCGCATAATAGATATAAATGGATTGCTTTGTTTGAGCGCATTATTCGCCAACAAACTGTCCTCAGTTTGGCGAAAAAAAAAAAAATAATAATAATAAGCCCGCAGGGCAGCTTGTGGCGAGCTGTCGGGGAGCGACGACCCCGCGGACCCGATTGCTCCAGAGAGTCGGTCAGGGTCTCCGTCTCCGGCGTGTCTTCGTCGGTCGGAGTGGACCCCAAGGGGACCCGCAGGACTCTCGGGTCTGGCTTGCCTTAATTGGCCGTCCAGAGAGGAGCCGTCAGAGCTATATGCTCGCAGGGTGGAAGTGAAATATGCATAAGTCGCGAGTTGGTACAGTTGGCTGGGCAGCGTACAGTCACTGGCAGAAAGCGGTGCACACCTCTCCACACCCTGAGCCGCTCACACCGATGTTGCTCCTGGTCGTCTTTACGACGGCAGTTTCAGGGGCCCATCTAGTCGGCGGCGAGTCACCACCTGCCTCGATAACTTGTGAACACATTGTTATGGCAGGTGTCCGGACCTCTATGCAATAGCCCTATCTTGACCCAGCCAAGCTTCAACACCATAGCCCATTAATCTTTCCATTTTGTTTATAATAGCTCCGACGCCTGCTGGGACCGGTTCGCGGGTATCTATTGATGTACCCGTGAATGGGTTCCAGCAGGTGTACTACATAGCAAAATTCTCCAAAGGGCCTCTGCCTGTTGGATCTGTATCCCCAGGTAAGCCTATCAAAAGACCGGGATTTATAGGCCCGTGAACCCTTAAAGGAGAAACAAATAATAATAATAATACCCCCCAAAGGGATCACCTTGTCGTGGTGGGCGGGCTTACGGGTTGGTGATACAAAAATATGAAGTCGAAACATCTAGACTGCACCCCAATTGGGAGATACAAACAAAGCTATTAACATCCAGGCTTACCCTTCCCAAACTAAGATCCCAACTTTCCTATATTTCTTCTTCTTCCTGCCTTGTCTTTCTTCTCCTTCTTTCTTTAGTTTAAAAATGAAGTTACGGTCAAGAACTCTACGTCCAGGACCGCTACCCGAGGGCAATCGTCGGGGCGCATCAGGAGCCGTTGCTGGATGCCACAGCATGCGATCCAACGGCGATGCGGAGTTGAGCAGGCGGGCTCCCATCGAAGAATCTGTTACAGCCGCAGTCGGGCCGCTACCCGAGGGCGATCGTCGGGGCGCACCTGGAGCCGCTGCTGGGTGCCACAGCATGCGAACCAGCGGCGATGTGGAGCTGAGCAGGCGGGCTTCCATCGAAGAATTTACTACAGCCGAAAATCATCCGATCCGTGAATCCTCCCCTATTCCCTCTTGTCCCTCAATTCCTTCGTCGTCAGCTTCCCTATTTTCCTCAATCCCATCATCACCAGCGTCTTACTTAACTCTTTCAGGGTCAGAGAATACGTCAACGTGTACATCACCTTCCAATCTTATTCATACGACCGAGGATGTTGTGCAGGAGGCAAGTACCGCCAATCAACCTGCACCCGCCACGGTTCGTCAAAAAGTGCGCAAGAGATGGTCACAAGACATGAACATTTTCATCTTGCGCATTTTTTTTTTTATTTATCGTATGGCTACATGTCACTGGATATAGATAGGCATTTCTTCTCTGGGCTAGTAGTAGGAGAAAGCAGATGATGACGAAAATCCAGTCTTGCGCACATACTTTAGAATCACTGCTCTTGAAACCGAAACTCGAAAATATTTAACGCAACTACACGCCGAATTTAGTGAAAAATTCCCAGCATTTGAAGTCAGCAAGCAACGATTAGGCGACCAACGTAGGGCCATAGTAAGTAATAAGTTACTTTCTGATATTGAAATCGCAAATATAAAAAAACTAGCCGAAGACGACTTAAAAGATTCCTCGCGACCTTCTCAACAAACACACACACAAAATAGTAATCAGCGGATGACCTGGAGCAATGAGATTAATGAAACTATAATGAGAGAATAAAGACTGTGCACGTTGAAATCCGGCCACGCATGGCATGGTACATCTCCCTTTCGGATACACATTTTCAAGCAGTTCTTTTTTATAAATAATCTCTAATCATAGTAGTATATAATAAAAATAGAATCATATTAAAATTGTATGGGCTTGTCTCAGTTTTTACTGAAGGTATTTCATCATATCTTTAATGTTTTGTCCAGCGTTTTTTGATAATCTTCACTCGCTTCCTGCTACAATACCACAATTGTATTTATATTTTCACAACCGGTTTTATGGTCAATAGAATGTCATCTTACAAAAAAAAATGTTTTGAAACTCTATTCTACTTGAGGTAGTCAGGAAAACTTTCTACTCCAAGCACTGAAAGTATTTTTATATGGCAGCCATTTTTTTGTCAAAAAGTCAAACTCACCAAAGTTAAAACACCTCCGAACTATTTAAATCTAAATACACTTAGAAAAATGTTAGCTATGGTGAAAAGGGAATTTAATAAGGTATCATTTGATTCATCTTATTTATAATAAAAAACTATTTTTAACAGGAAAATTTGGTAAACACTGTCAGAACACTGTGGACAAAAAAATATAGGCACTGTGGAATATATAGTGATCAAACTCATAGACAACGTAACGTTTATATTATGTTTTAAACTTTATTATGTAGCTTGATAACCCCAAATTATTAATTAGAAGTGTTGGTTGAATATGCACATTCAATAAAAAGATGTATCACACCATGCGCGGCCGGATTTCAACGTGCACAGTCTTTACTACAGAATAACACAACTAGAAACTAACGTAACAGCGTATAGGAAGCCACTACATCAAGCCATTATATCCAAGCATCCTCAACTTTCACACGTATCTGAACAGAGAATAGCAGACCAACGTAGAGTTATCATTAACAATAAATATCTAAGTGAACAGAGACTCCAGGAGATAAGGGCTGAAATATCACTAGGTCTAGCTTTAGACTGCGATAATTTAGTAACCATAAATAATGTATCCCCCTCCCCCGTAACCGAGTTATCACCGACTGACCCATCTGAGACGACATATAATGAGCTTCCTGCGACTGAGAATTCCATAGGAAACCCTAGTAATGATGAAATACCGCACTGTCCGCTACCGATAGAAATGCAGGTGGAGATTGAACAAGCTTTCCTAGCCGCTTTGGAACGCTTTCACAATTCGGATCCTACTACTAGACCAAGCATACCTAGACAAAGACCATCAAGAAAATTTACCTCTATAGTCCACTTCATTAACAACGTAATATTTCCGAAATATCTACCCTTAGACTCAAATTTCAATAAAACTCAAAATACTCTCTACTGTGCGGCATTTGCTGCAGTCACCCAAAATGGATGTAAGATTACTACTGACTCACACAATATTCATAGGCACAATGTTCAAACCCCCACCTGGCAAAAGAGATTGCAAGACAGAATAACAGAACTAAGAGCAAAAATTGGTAGACTAACAGAGTTTATAAACGGAAACCCTAGCCCACGGCTTTTAAGACACGTAGAAGCAATAAAGCGACAGTATAAAATTCATTCCCGTCACGAACATGAAAATACACACCTACCCCATTTCTTAGACACACTTAAGCAAAAACTTAGTGCACTTACAAGTAGACTCCGTAGATACAAACTTACCACCCTACGCAAAACACAGAATAAGCAATTTAATAACAACGAAAAAGTATTCTACAGAAATCTGGAGAACAGCAATACACATGCATCTGAACAAAACTCTACCGATGAGTCCATTTCCCCGACTGCTGAAGATTTGCACCATTTCTGGTCCGACATCTGGTCTAAACCAATAGAGCATAGGAATGCCGAATGGATTGACGCTGACAAAGATTCTCTCAACTCCGTACCTAACATGGCATTTGACGAGATTAGCATCGATTTACTAAAATCAGTAATAGGTAACACACACAATTGGAAAGCGCCTGGCTCAGATAAAATCCACAACTACTGGTTAAAAAAGTTTACATACTTGCATCCAATTTTACTCAGACAAATAAACGAATTTATTGTCACTCCTGAAACACTACCACAATACGTCACACAAGGCCTAACATACATGTTAATTAAAGATAAATCGGATAGAACGAATCCTGCTAAATACAGACCTATTACCTGCCTACAGACCATCTACAAAGTCATAACATCGTGTATTAGTAAACTTATATATCGTCATGTAGAATCTCATAATATACTGGCTGAGCAACAAAAAGGATGCCGCCAAAATAGCCAAGGATGTAAAGAACAACTCACAATAGACGCCGTCATCTCCAAACAAGCTAAGAGTAACAAGAAAGATATTTACACTTTATACATAGATTATAAAAAACCCTTTGACTCAGTACCTCACACTTGGTTAATCCATATTCTAAAGCACTATAAAATACACAACTCTATCATACTTTTCCTAGAAAAATCTATGTTACACTGGTCAACTATTCTAAAAATATTCAGCAACACTACAAGTGTCCAAACGGAACCTAACAATATTCGTAGAGGAATTTTTCAAGGAGACGCCCTCAGTCCGCTCTGGTTCTGCCTCGCGATCAACCCGCTCTCCGACTTACTAAACAACAGTAAATTTGGGTTTGAGGTGGATTCTGGAAATTCCTCACACACTATATCACATTTGATGTATATGGACGACATCAAACTCTATGGTAAGTATTTAAATGATATCCATAACCTCGCCGACATCACTCAATCGTTTTCTTCAGATATACACATGGAGTTTGGCATCGACAAGTGTAAAATCCAGTCAGTCCGAAAAGGTAAGATAGAACATAATAGCTATACGCTGAATAATGGGCAACAAATAGACCCTGTCGACGATGAAACTGGCTACAAATATCTAGGTTACCAACAAACGCAGCAAATACACCATAAAGCAACGAAAACTTCACTTACGCAGAAATTTACAGGTAGGCTCCATAAAATTCTCAATACTCACCTTAATGCACGAAATACCATTAAGGCAATAAATACATATGCAGTGCCCATTCTAACCTACTCTTTTGGAATTATACAGTGGTCGCAAACAGACCTCTGTAACCTTCAACGAATAATCAACACGTTAATGACTAAGTACCGAAAGCACCACCCACGAAGCTGTATCCAGAGACTGACTCTACCGAAATCAGAAGGCGGCAGGGGTTTAATCGATATTAAAAATCTCCACAATAAACAGGTAAGTTCACTTAGGAAATTCTTCCACAGCCGATCTCTCCGCTCTACCATGCATCAAGCTGTCGTAAACGCTGATAAAAAATACACCCCACTAAATTTAAATGACCGCACAAAACAAAAAAGTGAAGCAATACTTGATGCACAGCATAAACAACATGCTTGGATCCAAAAGTCACTCCACGGGAGACACCGACTCGACCTGACCAACCCTAATGTTGACAAGCTGGCGTCCAACATGTGGCTTAAGAGAGGTGAGTTGTTTCCTGAAACCGAAGGATTTATCATAGCCATTCAAGATCAAATAATAGACACCAGAAATTACAGAAAATATATTATCCGTGACCGCAATTTACAAACAGACCTTTGTCGACGATGCCATTCTGCGTCAGAGACAATACAGCACATTACAGGAGCATGCCGATCCATCACCCAGACTGATTACAAACACCGACACGACCAAGTTGCTGCCATCATTCATCAATATCTCGCATTTAAGTATCATCTCATCAACAACAGGACCCCTTACTATAAATACACTCCGCAGATCATCTTAGAGTCTGCTAACTACAAACTTTACTGGGATAGAACTATCATTACCGACAAAACGATGCATTACAATAGACCCGACATCACCCTCCACGATAAAGCCGCTAAAACTGTGTATCTCATTGACGTAGCCATACCAAATACCCACAACCTTGCCTCAACCCACACTGAAAAGATTAGTAAATACACAGATTTATCGATAGAAATAAAAACCCAATGGCGAGTGAATACCGTTAAAACCATACCCTTAATCATTTCATCCACCGGTGTTATACCACGTACTTTGCATGCCAGTGTTAAATCCCTTGATATACATCCACTCACTTACATTCTCCTACAAAAAGCAGTCATAATGAATACATGCCGAATAGTCCGCAAATTTTTAGCTCTAGAACAATAGGTTTAACTATACCCTACCCTTCCATACTCGTTTGGCCGAAAGCCCGCGGATATGGAAGTAAAATTACCTCCATTTGGAGAGAAAAACAACATTTAAAACATCATAATAATAATGACATCAATGGAGACAGTCAGTATGTTTCCAATTATAGGTAATAAATAAGGAAATTCACCCTTTAAAAGACTTGGGTGCGAAGAAGTGCAGCTGCTGGGCGTGCAGCACCAGCCAGTAGCGCTGCCACGACGCCAGGGACACCTTCTTTCCGTCCCGCAACACGATCTTTCTCCTCACGAAGCCTTCGTACACGCATTCTGAAGCTTCAACCTTCCAACTATCACTAGAACAAAACATCAAGATTAAAAAACTATATACAACAAAAATAGATTTTGCTGGGTTGCTTTAAATGGATCTCTATCGTAAATGTTAAATCCTACACTTTTGGTTCCTGTTTAAATTAACTAGAAGTCCGCCTCAAATTGAGAACTCGCGATTTCCTTGAAAACATTGAAAACAAGTTGATCAATATTGTTAAAAGGCCCTTCTGATGATTGTTTCGCGCTTTCTAGCTCCATAACACCTTCATCAATCCTGCTCATATTTGAATTCTCATATTGTATAAGATCTCTGCTACAATCCCAACAAATTTCATAAAGATCAGAAAAAACGTTACTAAAGTTATCGCGGAACAACTATTCGAAATCAAAAAGCCATCGAAATTCAGGGACGTCTAGGTAGCCGCTTGATAGTTCTGAGTCACTTCGCTTGTGCTCCGCTCGTTCAATAAATTAATATAATTACTTTCAAGTTTATTTCACAGCTATCGAACATGAATTAGTCACACCAATACTTTATTCTATATGTGTAATCAGATAGTAAGCGTATTTAGTAAATGCCGCAAGAACGAGGGCGCTTGACGTACCTATGCGGCAAGGAATGGGACAGCTTGTCCCCGGCCACGGAGCCCGGGGACTCCAGCAGAGTATCATCGAGCAGGTTCACCGACCCCGCCGGTGTCTTCTCGTCCGACTGCCCCTTTCCGAAGATGCTGCAAAAATGTTACTGTGTAATGCATTAAACGCTAATAAAAAGCCAATTTTTAATAGGCCACATGCAAACGACGCGAACCAGCGGGGCGGCGAGCGCGGTGTGGCGAAGGCGGTAGCTTTCGTCCGAAGCAGATCTATTCAAATTTATACATTTTAAACGTGAAATTTGCACCGCCACACGCGTGCGTAAATCCGAGTTTATTATGCTTTAATATCGCGTTAACGCCGTACGCTGTGCGTCACGTTCTGAAGAAAATTTGCTGTATTCCCATACAATGTGAAGCAACGTACGCCATCGGGCACAGCCTTAATGGATAGATGCTAGTGTGAAAACGGGCACGTTATATTGTTTGAAAGTGATTGATAAATGATAACCCATCTTATAATATCGTTAAATCATTCGTAACTGAGACATGCCAGTTTTGACTATTTCTTATTTTAAAATTAATTATGTTCATTTCTTATCAATACCCTAATCACTGTACTGATTTAAACTCACACGAGTTTTACTCAGTATTTCGACAAAAACGGGACTATATCGCGTACAGTCTGCCTGGGACCACAAGCGTTACGACACGCTCGAAACGTCAGGAAAATAATAAAAATAAGTGAACGCGATTAAGCCCCGTTTTTGTCAAATTATCCTAATCACTCTTTAAATTCTACTTTGATATAAGCACCTATGTACAAAAGTCAAAAACCACTAAATCCCCAAGGTCCATGAATTCAACATACTACCATAAAATTAAGTAAAGAATGCAAACTTGTTAAAAATATGTGTTTACAATGCATATGCCCTGAAAGTGCTCTTTTGTCTATACAATGGACCTATGTCCATACATGCATAGAAAGTGCTTCTTTTCCGCACACGTGCGGAAAAGTAGCTTTTTAATTTTCCATTTATTGAGTCCAACCAGAGTTATTGATTCCTAACGAAATATTAGTCTTCTACGTTGGTACCTTAATTTAAAACGTTTAATTAAGTAGATCTTAAATAAAGGAAACATGTCCTGAAATAATTGTTATTTGTATTAAACCAGAATGAATTATGTATTTTCCGGAAAGTTACAAACAAAAATATTGTTACAAATTTTTATCTCAAGTATGTCTCAAGTGTAATTAGGACCGCTCGCTACCGTCCAACGCGCATGTCCGCGCTCCGCTTGTTGGGTCTGCACGTCCGGTCCAAACTAAAGTTTAAAAAATAATATCGTGGTATTTGTATTTATTTTACATCAATTCAATTAAAAATAAAGACTACCAAAGCAAAAAGAAAGTATAACATCCTGGTTATGTATTATTTTATTTGAAATATCATTAAAATACAATATTAGTAATAATAATAAAACATATTTTATCTTACATAAGTTTTCCTTGTTCAATTAGGACCGTTGGACATGAACATTTATTTTTAAATTAAAAAAGTTTTATCTTATGTTTTATACTTACTGATTTTAATTGTAATAATCATTGCTTTGCTTTTTAGTTTATGATATTTAAATCTACTGCCTAAATCTATTTTATCACATTTTAAATTAAATAACACTAACGTCAATGTTTTGACCCAAGATTTGGCTGACCGCGGGAAATGTTTTCTTTACATGAACTTACGTTAATGAGTTTCATGTTACGTTGCATGACTTTGGGTAAAAATCTATACATATAATAAAGCTGAAGAGGGTCGAAAGTCCGTACATGGAAGATATTCGAAAAAAAATTGGCTGGGGATACTTAGAATCGATAACAGAACACGTTCCAACAGTTTTTAGAATTTTTGTCTGTTTGTCTGTTTATTTGACCGCGCATCACGTGAGAACGGGTGAAGGGATTATTATGAAATTTCGTATAGAGATAGTTTGAGTCCCGGGAAAGGACATAAATCAACCCTAGAAGGGGTTAAAAAGGGGTTGAAAGTTTCTATGGAGAATCAATAACCTTTGAACGCTGGAGATGCTCTGGGGAAGGATATAGAATAGTTGATATCCAGAATTCATTCCTTAACGGGTGATTACTAATTCCACGCAGACGCAAGTCGCGGGCAAAAGCTAGTTGTAAATATAATAATTCGTGAGACGCTCGATTATACGATCTTAGTGCAGTTTAGGATTCAATAAGTGATAAATTCAAGTGCCGTGATGTAAATGCTGATTTTACAAGAACCACCAAAAGCAACAATCCGCCTCTTTCTTACACAGGTATTTTAGGTATTTTATTTCCTCGCATAATACATTGTAAAATGTTGTATGCTACATTTGTATAAAACAAGTAATTGCGACTCGTGTCGGTGTTAAAACACTCCCTTCGGTCGTGTTTTAATTCAGGCAGTTACTTGTTTTCTGCACTTGTAGCATAAATAACTATTGTAAATTATCGGTAACTGTCATATATTTAGTTATTTACCTGCACGTGGCATAATAATCTGTACCTACCACAAGCGTTGCACTAGGACCGCGCTTAATCACAAAACGCAACCGTGCAACCGCATATCGTGATAAGTGTGATAACACTCGATTTATAATCGGATTAATGTTGTGACCAAACGAATAAATAACAAACGTGCGTGAATTATTCAAAGGTTTAACTACGACATCACATATTACATTTTTCAACATATAGCCCAACAAATGTTACTTTCCGGACACAAAGGAAGCCTGACAACGATATCAAAGGTTTTTACGTCAGACCCGTACCTACCCTTATATCAGTAGGTACGGGGCTGACGTAAAAACCTTAAGTAGGTACTGTTTGTATGCTGTAAGCAGGGGGCTTATCTGCGTGCAGCATTAGGCTGCAGCAGTCCTAATGTTATATTATAATTTGTACTATTTGGCTATGTTATTATCACGCATACATACAATAAAATCACATATAAATACATATATAAACATTTCCGCTTACACAACTTTTGTTCTAATTGATATAAAGGGATAAAATAGGTACTTAGAGATTAGTTTCTTTGATAATTTGATATTTTTGTACCTTTTAAAAAATATTTACTAATGGCGGTGCCACATTAGGTATAATTAAGGATATACCAAAGTGGCTTAATCTAATTTGTACACACATTGCATATCATTAGGAAAGTCGATGCAGATTTTACTCTATGTCATAGACAACAACGTTTGACCAGTTGAGTAAAGAGATTCTTCTACAACATCCTTTCAAACATAAGTATTCATTTTGGGGACCTAAGTATGAAATATAACTGTGGCTTAAAATCTATTGTGCCTCTGCAATCGTACAAATTTTATGCATTTACGCTAACATGCCAATTGCCAAGGCTATCGGAATCGTGAATAAAACACGGTGTACTTAAACATAGCAATAAAATAATAAATCTTCGATCAAACGTGCAAGTAGTGCCTTACGTCTAAACTATACATTAAAAACAAAAGAGGGTGACAACACATCGATCTACTCACAACGAAAAATAAAAGTGAGCATAAGAACAACTTTATTATAAAAACAAGCTTTTATTTACACATGCATGGATGAGTGGATTTTTCTATTACGACTTATTAAAAGACATAATCATACTTTGTATCTGAAGGCATCTAGCAAATAACAGAGAACAGAGTAACTGATAATTATTGAGAATAACCTGTTTAACAACAAATAATGAAAACCGGTAAGTGAAATCTTTATCAAAAATAATTTGATAGGTAGCCACGATGTCGATTACAAAACTTTCGAAGCGTGAGTCCGACTCACACTCCGAGGATGCATAGCTGTTATACCTATGTATGTTTTTATGAATCACACACCCTAAATAGAGATTCTGGTTAAAAATTGAATCAATTTATTCATTTTTAATTTTAAGTAGTGTAATCATTTTACAAACAGTACATCGCATTTTTACGCATTAATATAATATTTAATATGCAATGAAGAGGTAATTGACACTTTTTATTTTAAGCTAAAACAATCGTATAAAGGTAGGGACAGTCAGCAGCAGAAGTAGATAAGTGAGCATAGTGTTCAAAATTAATTAACATGACATATTTCTGAAAAATAAGGAACGTGACGAGATCGTGCTGACTGCATCTCCGCGAATACGAGTTTGTCCAAACGTCTCCGATACACGGAAGTGATTGATAATAAGTATGACAAACGAACGCAATATATGACCGTTGATACATAAAGCGGTCAATTTATCTTGCTCTTGGTGGCCGCTATCCTAAAATGGCATCGCGATTGCGTCATCGCACAACAACGCCCATCCGCTCGCAACACCCTGTTTGTGCCACGTTCGTTATTACAACGGAGTGGACTTAATTTAATGGTGAACAATACTATATTTTGTAGTTTTGTACAAAATCGCTTATAATACTGATTGTTTGTCGGTATTAACTTTCCTTTTTGTGAAAGCAAAATTGCTGTCGATTGTCGATGTTAACAACTAAGTTTATATTAAACCTATTCCTATAATCATAGTTAACCAATCCATCCTGACATCGCAATCAAAGACGTACTATGTCACAACATGTGCTAAAAATGCATCATACTCTGAAAACTGAAAAGTCGAGAGTCACTACGATCGACAACTGGCTACTGATATTTCTTGTTATACTTTCATATTAGGTAAATATGTAGCATGATATAAATCCTATTAGATCTCACATATTTAAATAAAAAGCGCAACATAAAAAAACGGTACTCATATTAATATTCTACTACACCCTTAATTTAAAGTTTGTCCTTACAGAACATAAAAAAATCATAAAAAGGCATTTCGTTTCAAGGTATTTTAACAACATATAAAGATTACGATAGGTATCTAGTATGAGGCATCAGTTATCATGTCTGCCCGCTCTTGATACGTATAGTTAACGTAGTATTTTTTTTAAGGTGTCAGCAGGATGGATCGTATCCGCAACACTACGCTGCGCTCCAAAACACGCATAGCTGACGTTGGCAAGAAGACCGCCAGAGTTAAGTGGGACTGGGCCGGACACGTCTGCCGCATGCATCCGGATAGGTGGGCACGTGTAGCTACCAAGTGGATGCCGCAAAAAAGGCGCGGACGGGGCAGGCCCAACCAGAGATGGCGGAACGATATGGACGCTTTCCTCAGCACCTGGCCGGAAAAAGCGTGCGACCGAGAGTTGTGGAAGTCAGCGGGAGAGGCCTTTGCCCAGCAGTGGGACACTACTTTAGGCTAATAAAAAAAAATAGATTTCTACCTACAATTCTGATATCTTAAAAAAATCTTATTATACGAAGGTAGTAAAAAATTGATTATTATCAATCAAAGATATCTTTGACGCCGACTTCACACTATTTTCAATTCAGTCAGAAACGTCGCAAGTCACGTGACAATTTATGCAGTGACACCATGCATGGTTAAGAGGAAATCGGACGATCGACTCTATATACCTCGTCTGTTCATAAGTTTTGAGACGAATGTAAACTCAAACAGTTCAGTTACTAAAATGTAATACGATTATATAAATATTTCAAATTAACAACCATGCTATAAGTAGTTAAAATATATTGAATTTATTTAAAATGGCCTTCTGTGTTTATCATTCTAGTCGTTTAATACTTTGGTATTTAGGGGGCGAAGGCACGACGCCTAAAATTTTACGTTTATTAGAGAGAAAGCAACGGAAGTATAATAAAACTGTAATGGATGAAATATTAAATTATACACCAAAATATTGAGAAATAAATCGAGTTTTATGCTGAATAACCAATATTCTATTACCATGCCTGTATTGCGTTAGGGAGGATATTTTCATACGAAGGTAATTTTTTTCCTCATTTTCGAGGAAAGTGCCCAACTGCCCAATTCCATGTGTAAAACTGGCTGACAGACTATTTGTAGAAGTTATGGGCATTGATCTTTGATCAATAATATGAAGCAAAATAAGAAGAAAAATAAGAAGAAAAATAATATGAAGCAATTCGATAATTATTTATTTAATTTTCATTACTTGACTTTATCGTCGTCTCAAAACTTATGAACACCCGAGGTATAAACGTAATCGTCATTTTCCTGGATATAGTATAAATTATGGGAGAATATTTATATACACCATTTGATTTATATTAATCACGATATTCCGATTATTATGAAGATTATGGAGCTTTAAAAACTGTATATACCTAGATGTATACTGTCTACCTCTATAATACAAGTAATAGATAAATCAAACGAAAATACAGAGCTCTGATTAGCTTAGGTTGGTAGTACGTTTTAACTATTTTAAAGTATATTTTCAGATATATTTAGCAATAAATTATTGAATGACTTCCGAGGTTTGATAATTATGTAAAGTGACGTCTGAAAATATGAATACATTCAATGAGACAAAAACATGTGTCCAACAGTTTACGCCTTGGTAATAGAGTCGTGGCTACATATTTTCGTCGCATTAAAAGTATCTACATGTTCAGACATGACTGTACTTAGTGATTATAAATTTATAATGAATGTATTATTTCTTGTGATCGCAGCTGCTCTTATCAAGCCCGCTAAGGATCAATATACCGTTTATCATGAATGCATAATATGATTTATTAATGGTGATGTTAATGCAGAACCATGCAGCATTCATCAATTGAGTAGGTAATTTAGGTATGCATTATATTTATTTTTAAGTTTCCAGCGAGCTTTTAGGGTTTGATTAGTAAGGTTCAATTAATTTGGTACTCAATGAGGTATATTTTATAATGAGGTTTATGCTGAATGTACAAAATGCTCAAAGTTTGGTCAGGCTAACAGATAAATAATAAAATAAATAATATAATGGGACAATCATACACAAATCAACCCAGTCCCACAGTAAGCTCAATAAGGCTTGTGTTATGGGTACCAGGCGACGATATATAATAATAGATAGATATAGATAAATACTTAAATACATAGAAAACATCCATAACTCAGGAACAAATATCCGTGATAAACACACAAATATATGCCCTGACCAGGATTCGAACCCGGGACCTCCTGCTTCATAGGCAGGGTCACTACCAACTAGGCTAGGAGGCCGTTAAAACACTACACGTTAGATACTTAAATACATAACTTTTTACCGTGCACTGCCCTAGATAGACCAAACGCTGCTACTCGATTAGTTTGGTTAGCCAACGGCCTATTCTCCATCTAATTAGTTAATAGTACCAATAGAAATGTCAATATTTATGGAACTGCGTGAAATGTATTGACACATTAAGTTATTCATTCATATTCATAACAACAAAAACCTTATCTCAATTCTGTCTCCATAATGTGTTAAAATACCAAGAATGTCAACATCAGACATAAAAGATTAATTTTAAACGTTTTATTATATTAATTTCGTCTTCACTTCATATACCAAAATGCCTTCATATAACAAAAATAAATAACTATTTACGGACGAACATAAAGCATGCTAGTGATACCGTTCTGCATACGAAGTGTGGCATCGCATCGTCTACATCTCAAGTACAACACAATGCAAGCCGCCTTGCTTCAATCAACGGAAAAGGGACTCACCCAACACCAAAATTGACCTTGTGAAAATTTCTTGGCAAGCTCGTGCTACGAAACCTATGTACCGGTCATAAAGAGGAAAAACATTGTAGATACTTATCAAAAGGAAAAACATCAAAAAGACATGATTATGTCTGAATGTATAAGTGTAATGCAACGGTTTGATTCTCTACTTTTTATGGAACATTACGCTTTCTTCCAATAAAATATTTGCTAAAACAAATCGTAATGAGAAAAGTACTGATACGGATAGTGGTGTGATTAAAATAATAATAGTACGTAAGTGACTGATAGAATTTAGCGAACAAATGCTGAGCCCAGTAACTGAATTATTTTCTATTTTATGTTATATGCTAGTTTTTTTAGATGGCAGCTCTCTTTCCAGCATCCTCTAAGCCTGCTAGTGCCACGCGGCCCCGTGCCGACTCGTGTCTCCCCCGCTACCCCTGACCACTTGGCTGTAATCGTTTGCCATGTGATAACAGTGGTATAGAATAGGCCCCACTCCACTCTACTACCTATATACGTGTTGCATTTCTTTCCCATGTAGGTGTTCAGGAAATTTTATTTTTAAGTTATTTAGTTATTCAAATTGACCATCGATAAATGATAATCCTTACATAAGCGCCATACTATTATATTTCGTAAATCAGTTATGTTTATCAAACTAACTGGTTCAACTTTTGTTCACCAAATTATACTTAATGTTACACAAAATCTATTCAGTTCCGAGATACCGTGTATATCATAAAATTGATAAACAAGAAAATGTTAGTAACAATCAACCAGTCACAAGATAAAGGAACGTAACATACATGACCTAACATTTTTATTCTTTAAAATAAGAAAGAAATACGTACTTAGATCCTAGAGATCGACATTTCCTGTGAGTCGGTATGAATTTGGAGTGGGAGTAGTTGGTGTGGAGGCGCAGCGAGCCGGAGCCGAGCCGGTGCGAGGGCGAGAGCGAGTAGGCGGCGGGCGCGGCCGCGCCGCTCTCCTTCACCGACTCCTTGGAGCCGGCGCAGCTGCCGACGGGCGACGGCGGCTCCAGCTTTACAGATAATCTGCAACACCACGAACCATCAATAAAACCAACTCTAGTAATTGTACTCAAATTCCAATTTTATAATTGACATATCCTCGTAAGAGTCACAAGTCATCTTCTTTTATCATAATTTGTCGATGAAGGGCGCCATTGGCAAAATATTGCTCCTAAATATCTTTGTTAATATTGATTCAAGATAGAGCTTGTTAAAATTTAATGCAAACACTGCACGTTTTACATAATGTGCTGCTCCTATTGCTACTTGGAAATACTTGCGCATGTGTGCGTGCGTTTGTTATTGTTAAACTACGAACATAACTTACTTGTAGTGATCGTCTTCCAGGAATTTTTGAAGCTCCTCAATATACCGGACGCTGTTAAGATACGTTGCCACATGGGGCAAAGGCGCAATATCATATTCTGATGTTTGATATTTTTCTATAGTTTTTAAAACTACCGCCATTTTGGCGGTTCGGTGGGGGGAGCGAGCTGGGTGGGCAATGTTTATGTATGTCAAATCTGTTAAAAATATTCCTGTAACAAAAAATTATACATACATGATAGTTGCCATAGTTGGGAACTAGGTATGTACTTCTGGATTATCTACTGATAACATGTCTATCATTTTCATATGTAAGTAGGTATTAGGCCACTTTTATTTTTTAAACCGGGTATTAATACATGTAATGAGTAACTTACCCATAAAAGGTATGCAGGGTAGAGATATGCTTTTCAAATATTCCCTCAGGGCTGTCCAGTTATCTTCTTCAGCAAACAGTTCTGCTAGTTTATCAAATTGTTGTTTATCCTTCTTTGATAAGCAAGCCCATGTTTTAGTTAATCTATAAAATATGAATAAATTGGTACACTTCAATGTTTTTCTGTATTCACATTTCACAACTTTACAAAACTGAATAAATTGATACCCAAGTTTAGTGCAGTGTGTTGGTATATATATATATATATACCAATATTCTATGGTAATTACCATGGAAGGCCCAGTAAAAATGATTTTAATGTAGGAATACACATTATAAGATTTGGTCACCCAGATAAACCTATTTAAATATATACTTAGATTTAAGATGATACATATTCCTTGGTATCATGTTGTAACTAGTTATCTATGGACTTACCTATATATGCTAGCACTATTCAACGCAGATATGACAGCAAACAAAGAATGCAAATTATTAAGGTCATGTAACTTTTTTGCTACTTTAATAAAATGCGCCAATGTTTCAGCTCTTGCTTTTGGTGATTGGCCATTCAATACTTCTTGTACAGTCCAAAAGCTTACCTGCACATAATAACACAAATTATAAACTATTATAAGTCATAATTATTTGAATTAGCATAAGATTACAGTTACATTTTAAATTCAGACATTGGAATAAGTAGTACAGTAAACTACCGAGATTTATAAGAGTTCTGTAAGAGCTAAGTTGCCATTAAGATGACACTGAAGGGTTGTCCAATGGATACATTTGGAGGAGGCCTATGTGTTATGGCACACCAAACTAACGGACATATTATAGCATTTATAATGTTTAGGGAATTGTCCAAAGACATCAAATCACGTGCTCTATTCAGCGTGTGATATCTTGTCCAAAATATAATCGAGTTGCCTTGCACGCTTGGCACTGAGGGCACGATTTTCCATCCGATGCTTGGTGTTGAAAAGGGTCAAAGAGAAGTAGGTCAGCAATTACTTCTATGAAAGTTGGAGTAAAGTAAGAAGCTAAATTTAAAGCTAACTTTAATATTAATATTATGGGACAATCTTACACACATCAACCTAGTCCCACAGTAAGCTCAATAAGGCAAGAACTGTACATACACATACTCATATGAAATTGACAGTAATAATAAAACTAGACACAATTACTTACCCTATTAAACCTTTTAGTAAATGCCACTACATTTGGTGCCACTGTCTGCTTATTAGCTTTGTTCCAACAGCAAGTGGTTAATTCATTTGGTTGAATAGCTTTAAAACATGGTAGATCAAGTAATGTTAGTTGATTTGCGATGTCCTCTGGACTCAACCTTAGGGCAGAGCAAACTATTTCATCCCAAGTCTGGTTGATGCTGCAGGCAGCTGGTAAACTGCTGGTTTTGTATTGATATACTGGATCTAGTTGCCTGTTATTGCTGCCATCTCCAAGTCTTCACAAAAATGTAATATTTATTAGCATATTACAAACATTTGAATAACTTATTAACATACCGGCTGCCCCAGAAACCAAAAATAATTTATTATCTGTCAATAGAGCTGCTAATAAGAATATTTAGTCATAGGTTCAAAAAAAGCTGGTTGGCTGTAAAACTACTGGCCCTTTATGTCAGTATGTCCAGATTTTTTCTGAACCCCAAGTTACAAAGAATCATCTATATATTATTGATTGATTTTTTGCAGTAATATAATTTGATTCCTTATGAATTGTATCTTACCCATAATTGTAATAACATGCGCAGTCATCTTTAGTTGTTTGGCTGTTCAATGGAATGTGTATTGCTTTCTTATCATTTTGTCTACAAGATGGCTTCTCTTCCAGAGGCCAATTCTCTTCATCTTCATGCTGAAGAAATAATAACAATTATGAATTGTTCATTCAATTAAAACAACATACGACAAAAATAGTAACAGTTTGTACCTCAACTATACTTAACACTGATAAGCTATCACTAAGAATATCCCGGGGCATTTTATATCCTATTGGGCATGCTTCAATGAGCCCTGTCTTGTCTGCAATAAAGAAACAAAATTAATACGGAAACAAATCTCACCAACACAATCCTGTTAGGGGATAAACAATACATCATTATCTAATTGCTAGATATGTATTTGTGTGTATTCACTTATCACTTATATCCAGTTTGCAGAAAGCTATTATACTTAGTCAGTAAAATACGAAGCCTAAATGATTTCATATAAATGAACTGCTTGAGATGATAGACACAGTATTCAGGGACAGTTTATTCGCCAATCAAAAACACTCTCTGAAAATTACAATATTAGGCAATGAAAAAACTAGCAAATAATAAATTACCGAGTATACCGTTTACTTCATAGTGCGACGGAAAAATGTATTTACCACTTCCACGAAAAATACATTATAAGTCTGCATTAGCTAAATGTACATGTATCGGTCTAATTATAAAACGAAACGAAATTAAACAGGGTGATATGACAGCAGACATAGACTAATTAGACATTTAGACAAGGACAGCGGACAGCTCTAGCGAAGTAGCCAGTGTAGAAAAACATGAAAAGCACATTAGGCTCTCTTATGACCTCACAACTAATCAACTGCGATTTTTAATACATTGCGGTTTTTGATCCATCAATTGATTTCGCTCCTAATTTGACGGCAACGTGCCGAAATCGCCGGTGAGATTTGCGTCAAAATTGCGCCGAGTTTAGTGTACCATGCCTCTCCCTACACCTCCTTCAGCTGCCTACGGGCCCTACCTTTAATTACACCTTCCAACCTAAAAGTGGTATTACACATTGCAACCTGCAGGGCCCAATCTGTTGTGTACCCTGCCTCTTCCTACCCTCCTTCAGCTCCCTACGGGCCCTACCTTCAATTACACCTTCCAACCTGACAGATTGGGCCCTGCAGGTTGCAATGTGTAATACCGCTTTAACGGATTGGGCCCTGCATGTTGCAATGTCTAATACCGCTTTTACTAGGAATTTAGTTATCTTTTTTGCTATTACACAGGTATTACTTTTGTCATGTTTTCCAAAATTGGATCTGAGGGCAGATATATATATGTAATAACTCATATAGCAAAAAAAACGCTTTTAAACCACAGAGAACGTCCTATTTCGTGTCAGATATGGATACCGATCGGTCACCCAAAGCTGCGTCCACACTTGTATCTTTTTGCCGTATCGTATCTCCGTCGCGTATCTCCGACGCGTATCATGATCGTTAGTGTGGACGCCAAAAGATCGCGATCATGTCACGCGCCGTATCTGATCGCGCGGAATCCATGTTGCTACGCGGTGATTCAATACCCCGCACACTCGCGATCGGATACGCGTATCATGATCGGTAAGTATGGACGTGTTTTGACACTGTATCTTGATACGCGGACATGATCTGATACGCGATACGCCGCGATCCATCTGAGTTGGATTTTCGCCGATCAATACGGCGATCATACGGGGATACGGATACGCTATTAACAAATTTGTACGTGTACAGGACCGATCTCATCTTGTTTTCCGTAGGGACATTTGGAGTTTATAATGGATAATTAAATTGTTTTTATGTTAATAAAGCGGAATTAAGTCAATCCATAGACAAAATGCTTAAATTTGTCTATGGTAGCTTAAATTTGTCTATGATAGCGGAAAATTGTCTATGGCCTCCATACAAAAATATCAGCTACCATAGACAAATTTAAGCTACCATAGACAAATTTAAGCTACCATAGACAAATTTAAGCTACCATAGACAAATTTAAGCTACCATAGACAAAATTAAACTACCATAGACAAATTTAAGCTACCATAGACAAATTTAAGCTACCATAGACAAATTTAAGCTACCATAGACAAATTTAAGCATTTTGTCTATGAATTGGCTTAATTCCGCTGCGATTCCGCTAGATGTGACCCTAAAAAAGACGGCGGAACGAGTTGGGCGAGGTAATGAATCGCCTGGTGGAGGAACTAAAAGCTCCGTACTGACGAACGATCACGAAAAATGATACGGTGTTAGGATACGATGCTACGACACGATGCTAGTGATACGGTATGCCAAAGTGAACGTCCATACTTAATGATACGGCGTTACGATACGACACGCTGATACGCTACGGTTAGTATGGACGCATTTTTTCACGCTACGATGCTAGTGATACGGCATACTCAAAGTGAGCGTCCATACTTAGGATACGGGAGCTCGATACGATACGCATGATCGTGATCGGCAAAAAAATACAAATGTGGACGCAGCTCAAGAGGCATGTATAAAACATAATAAAATATATTGAGTTTTTTGCGGTGGTGAAAAAAGAAAAGTGGCATACCATTCAACTCAAGAGATGGGAAGAGATTCGCGATAATCAAAATTCGCGATTCGCGAATGATGGCATATGTGACATATCGTTCCCTTCACTCCCGTAGCCCCCTGACTAGGTCTACAGGTGTAACTCAGTGTAAATCTGTCAAAAAAATGAGTTTGACACGACGTATCCGTTATTCCGCCTGTACATTCTCGCGCGAGAGCACTCGGCGAGTGTCTCGGGCGAGAGGCGATTGTCCGAGTGCCACCATGTACACTCTCGCATAGTATAGTTCACAGTTCAGTCACAGTTGTGAAGGCAGAGAAGATGGACGTAAATGTCTCACTAGCTACTGCCATGTTGCTCTTTGTACCTAGAGCTATTATAAATATGTACATATTTTACACTCTTAGAAAACTATTTTTTTTATTATCCTTGTGATACTGATGTCTCGGGTGCCACAAGACAGGTTCCGATTAATACATTTCTAGAAAATTTAATTCGTTTTCGTTATTTCACGCTACATTTGTAGCATTTGTTTGCGTTATTTCGCATTTGTAGTACTGTTTTGAAAAAATAAGTCCCGCCGAGTTTCTCGGGTCAGAGGTGTAGGGTTAGAACCGGTGGTAGTTTCTTTTCTCTCTGACGTTCATAAGTGCATTGTAATGTGCCTAAATTGAAGAATAAATATCTTTTATCTTTTTTTTTTTACGCCATTTTTGCCGTATACCACAGACGCTTGTTTTTAAATTTCCCGCGGCGCGAAATACTGCGAGTCGCGAGAGTGTACATGACGCTCTCGCGTTCCTCGCGAGACCCTTTGACTCGGGCGCAAAAAACCGACACGGGAGCGAGAGCAGGCGAGACCCACGAGACAAAGCGAGCGTAGCCATGTACACTCTCGCACACGGCCTGTCTCGGTGTGTGCGTGGCGAGAGTATACAGGCAGCATTACGTTTGCATAAAAGCGGTATTACACATTGCAACCTGCAGGGCCCAATCTGTCAGGTTGGAAGGTGTAATTGAAGGTAGGGCCCGTAGGGAGCTGAAGGAGGGGCAGGAAGAGGCAGGGTACACAACAGATTGGGCCCTGCAGGTTGCAATGTGTAATACCGCTTTAAGTGCGAAATAGAACTTGTCATGCGTTAGGGTCGCCACACACCTAGCGGTTTTCCTCGCGGAATTACCGGAAGTAGCGGAAATTCATAGACAAAATGCTTAATTTGTCTATGGTAGCGGAAATTTGTCTATGGCTTCCATACAAAAAATCTGCTACCATAGACAAATTTCCGCTACCATAGACAAATTTCCGCTACTTCCGGTAATTCCGCGAGGAAAACCGCTAGGTGTGTGGCGACCCTTAAGAAGGGACACATGATTCGTGACGTGAGGACTCTCTGTATAGTACTATTTTAATCTGTGCCGTAGTTCCGTCTGTCCATCGACCAATGTAAATGGCTTCTACAATCGGCGCAATTTTGACACAAAACTCGCGCGCGATTTCGAGACATTGCCGTCTAGGTCGGTGCTACGAAATCAATCGATGGATCAAAAACCGCAATGTATTAAAAATCGCAGGTGACTGGTCGCTTACTCTACAAACGAAAAATAATGTAAACCGCGCTTTACCAAACGATGCTTGGTTGTCAGTGATTGTACAGTCTGTGGTCAGTGATGCATATAAAAAATAAACTAAGCACAGTGACTTCCGTTTACAGTAATCGTTTTACTTCTCTTAATTGTATCTTCTCAATTAGATCAGTTAAATGGACAAACAAAAGCCCAAATTAGAAGGTAAATAAAAAAAACTACGATGCATTATCTAAGAATCAGCTAACTATTCATTATTCTATTATAGTTTTGTGAATGGTGGTGTTCAATGTAAACTGTTATGGCGTTTGCCCTGCGATACACAACGCATATTCAGATCTCTACTACATTCAAGAAGAAAAATTAACTTTAAGATAGTAGAATTTGTTTAAAATACTCTTTGTGGACGAAAAACATGTTTTTGACTTAGTTAGGGAATCTCTAACTGTTAAAGCGTACGTTTTTTAGGTTATGTTTCCATCTTTTATAGGTATTTTAGGTGGGTTTTAGTGAACACGAAGATCAATTGCGTGTTTTTCTCGAGAAAAGTATCCATAAAAGTGATGTCTGAATGAATTTCTCACGGTTTCTAGATATTCAGTCATGGTGGGAAGTGCCCAGTATCGCGTACTTTTGTTCCTTATTCAGGACTGCGTTCAATCTTCTGGATTTTGACATTGAAGTGAGTATTGCTTGTTTTCCTTCGTTGTGTTCTTCTCGATATCAATAAATAACATCATAATAACCGTCTGTGGATATTTGAAAGGAACTCGAAGAAGCTCTTCTGACAGATGGAACGGAAGAATCGGCTAGTTCCCTCCTGACCGAGCTGATCGTGCGCCTCCTAAATGGATGTCTGGGCAACAATGACATCTCTGCCTTTAACTATCAGGTATTATAACCGTAAATTGCGATAGAAATTAGGACACGAAAAGGAATATTTATTTATTGTTTACTATGTTTTAGATGTATTTGAGACGTCTATTTAGAAGAAAATGTCAAGAAACGGGAAGATACAATCCATTTAACACTGATATTGATTTCCAATTTCTTCCCCTCCGCACTAAGGTTGAAATCTTATATGCTTTGTGTGACTTCCGTTTGGATGCTGAAGATGTTTTTGATTTGTTTAAAAATCTCGAAGCTGAGAGTCTACGAGTGGAACCTCTAGGGTAAGTAATTAGGTGCTTGCCTTATTATTCAGACCTCAAAAGAGTTCTTCAGTAATGCATTATTTTTTTCCTAATTTTAAATTTAACTTTTCAGATATGACAACAATGACTCTGCCTATTGGTACTTTTATGGTACAAGGTTGTATAGAGAGGATACAATAAAGAAACATAAAGGCAAAAACAAAAAGAAAAAAGGAAAGGAAAGTAAAAAACGTGGTTGGTTCTATGGGGATGACTGGCTGGATGACGAGGACACCGAGAGGGTGTGGCAAGTGGTTTGTTTCACTGAGGACGACTGGACCCACTTGACAGAGAAATTCAGCCGAGCCACTAGCAAGGTTGAGAAGGAACTGTACAGATCTCTCTCACAAAACTTTCTGCCAGAAATACCAAGACTTTTTCAGGAGAAGGAACGCTTGCAACGTAAAAGGTAAACTATGAAATAACATTTGAATTAGACTTCCTTTTCTTACTAACAATGAGCTGCAATCCTGATCATTTCAGACAACCATATTAATGTAATCAATGAGATATGAGTATGATGACTATAATAAGTTTATGTTAGAATGTGATTCAATAAGCTTGGTATTTTTACAAACTTTTATTTACCTTCCTTATTATGTAGGTACCTTAAGCAGCTGATAAAGTTTAGCAGGCAAGGCTTTATAAAACCTCTTTTACATAGTCTTATTCTCTTAACAGTAATATTGTGTCTAGACCATTTTGAACACCTCACTCAAGTAGCAAGGAAAACTTGCTGACTGTTTGTGTAATATAATATTAATTGTTATAGAGAATTTAATATTTAATCGAATTCTTGAATGGATCTTATCTTTAACGTTTATTCATAAGAGCTGGCATTTGTTTATATTATTTACTAAAGGGGTTCATAGATATCCAATATCAACAATGTTAGTAATATTTCAGCAGGTATCTGTGTATTTTTTTCGGAAAAAGTATCATTTGGCAGTTAGCACTTATACTTTTGTTTCACGAATATGATACAGTATTTGCTTAAGGCTATTTTTTGAACTTGAAGGGACCTTGCGTCTTAAGTGCTCTCACTTAAGCCTATTATGCGGAACTGTTTTGCCTAACCAAAAACGCGCATATTATACGGGACCTCCTTATGCGAGAAATTGTATTAAACTTGATAGTAAAAGGAAGGTACTGTATTTCATTTGTACAACGTATGACGTAAGACCCTTCCGTCAAACAGTACCTTTTCTGAAATAGTGTCACTTATAGATTAAAAATCAATATCGAACAAAAATTACATTGTCATTAAGTCATTATTTGGTGTTTTTTAAAGATAAATTGATGTTGGGTTAGATATTTGCGTTTTTACCAAGTACATACTCTGTCAATGCCTATTAAGACCATCTTAATCTATTGAAACCAACCAATTCAAGGGTAATAAATCATGGATAAATACATAGGTACAGCGAGGTGCAGAATTGAATGAATTCATTACAATAAGTTATTAAAGGTGCACAAGTATAAACATATATTTGACGACTGTACACAATGGATTGATAGGAGAGTAAATTTGGAAGGATTCACAGTACTTTCTAAAAAAATCATTCTCTGTAAAATGTTTTATTCATGGATATTTATAAAGGCATGCATTCATTTTTTATCCTCTGCAACTCACGTTATGAAACATATTGACTTTCTTTGCAAAGCTTAATAAACTATATTTGCATTTGCGAAATCATAATCAAGTCAACTTACTATATTATAGAGCGTGCGTTATTTTTCTTGTATAGGTAGATACTCTAAAAAACACTTGTAATACAGTCTATATCCAAGTAGGAAACAGGAAATGAATACTTTCGTGTAGAGAAATATATATCTAAATGAATTAACGTTAAATATACTTAAGCCTTGCCTTTCAGAGATGGCTATTTACAAAAAAGCATAAAATATTCCAATATTTTTTTTGTGAGGTAGTGTAACCTAACTCGTAACGGCGTAACAATTCGTTTGACTTCCTATTTACACATGAAAACAGATGATCTTTCTTTGCTATTATATTATATTAGATTACTATTGTAGCAAACGCAGATCTCATCAACCTGACATGTCAACTGTTGTTGGTTACATTATACTACAGTCTAAATATAAATTATTGCAAGCTGTTAATGAGGCATAGCTTACAATCATTTATATTTTGCACATATGGCCTCATGATTCCAAATTTTTTTAATTTTGTAAAAGTACGAAATTTATAAAACACGGATAGGTACGGTCGGCGTCACAAATATGTTTACACTTGTGCACCTTACTCCTTTGTAATAAGGTCCAAAAGAGTAAACATATTTTTGACGTCGACATAGATTTCTTACATTCAACTGTAAATTAAATTGCATGGCAACTGTATACACTCATAAATGCAATATTGCGCAGTCTAAATAGCAGTTTCATTGTTTTCCTATACTTTGAAAATCAAGCGTGACGCCATAGTTTAGTATCATTTTATTATTAAAAGCTTTTTGAGTTGCAAGTGCGAATGTCAGATTTTGAGTCATATTTCTGACTATGACTATTACGTTGCTTTCATGCAACAGGCCCCATTATATACACATTTGATCAACACAACAGAAATACTAGTTGTTTAACAGATTTTGTCGCTAAAACGTCATCATGTACATATATATATATATATATATATATCATGATAGGCCCTGCAAAGCGAAATTTTAGTGGTTGTCTTTAGAGTTGGGTTACAATCGTTTTCTTAAATATACATAGTAATAATAAAAATTAGCAAGTAAAACTATGTCAATGATTAAAGGTTGCTAGAACTAGCGCCGCGTCGTACTTCGAGTCGTGTGCTTCAAAAAATTAAGCAAAAAGAGGAAGAGGGAAAACAGAGCGCACACGATAGCAAGGACGAGGAGGAGAGCAAGGAAACACCGGATTTGGCGCGAGAAAACAGGGCGAAAAGACGAAATTTACTGAGGTGTGTTCTATGTATACTTTATGTATACAATATGTATTTATGTTCAGTGTTTATTATATACTAGCTGACGGCCAAATTCGTACTACTGTACGTACATTTAGAGTTAACCCTAACATTGACTTGTTATTACAGATCTAAATCAGATTCATCAGACTCAGACAGTTCCGAAAGTGAAAAAGATAAAATGCCGCAAAAAGTCTCCAAACGATCCAAGAGCCACGAAAAGCGGTCAAAAAACTCATCTGCCACTCACAAAGGCGAACCGCCCCCAGAACCTCCAGTAAAAACCGGCAGGAAGACCAATAATTCACTGGCGTGTGCTACGGGCCAGATTCTTATACCAGAAAATGACGAACCAGTTAATAGTACTAGGAAGAAACTTAAGACATCACAAATGTAAATTTATTATATTACGTTTGCGCGACAGTAGCTTAATCTCCGTTCTGGATCCTACCTAGTCCAACAGATATCGCTGGCCATCCATGTATAGCTAGCGTTTTGTGGGACATTAGGGCTGGGTGTGGGATGTAGTTCAGGTTTCTGTTTGCTGTAATATGTAGTTTTAGTATAGCATACTAGTAGTACACTAGTAGCTACTAGGTGGAGTAGCAGTGCAGGTGACATTTCTCTTACATTTTCGGTATATTTAGGTGGCTTTGACATAGATGGCGCAATCGACATGAGCTTCAAAAAGTTCTTAGGCTGTGATCGTCTATATCTCTATAGTCTCTGCTACTAGTGTACTACTAGTACCCTATTCGTTACGAGATGGAGTGGCAGTGCAGGTGACATTTCCTCTTAGGTACATTTTGGGTATCTTTAGGTCGCATTGGGACAGATGGCGCGATTAACTTGAGCTTCAAAAAGTTCTTAGGCTGTGCTGCTCTACTATATAAGTTACTCTATACTTTTTATATATACACTTGTCTTGATAATAAAAAGATATGTATTTTTAATTGTTCGGTATTAAAATATAACTGTAATAAGTGCCTATTTAAAATATTAATTTTTACAAACAATTTCAGTTTTACGCAAACAGAGGAAGACATTCAAACCGACATGTACAAAGTGCTGGAACAGCTTACCGCACATGACGACGCGTGGCCATTCATGGATCCCGTGGAAGAAGAATATGCCCCGAACTACTACGCCGTGATAAGGCGGCCCATGGATTTACGCAAAATGGAGGAGCGGCTAGACAGTGGTTACTATACCGATTTTTCGATGTTCAAAGCAGACTTCAAGCTCATCGTTAACAACTGTCGTCTGTACAATGGCCAGGACAATGGTAATATAACAGTTTTATTGTGACTCGGAAACCTATCCGCTTCCCTCTAGCAACCATACAGGACACGAGTCACACATTTTTCGTAGAACAAATATTTGCGCGCCCAGTTCTGACATGTCATATTTTGAAATAATAATTGTACTTTAGTTATATATAATATTCAATTTAATTACATAAACTTGTCAATATTTCAGAATATACAATGATGGTAGACAGTCTTCAGGCAGCTTTTGATAGATTAACTGAGAAATATATGCATAGACTATCATCCTCTGATGAAGAAATTGCTGTTGAGTATCAATTACCCACTCCATCTAGGAAGCATAAGCTAAAATCAAGTGAATCTCCAAGCCGAAATAAAAGGAAAAAGCGAAAATCTCACTCTGAATCAGGTTAGTATACTTTAAATTTGCATTTACACATACTACCGCTACGTCGTAAGTTTTATATTTATCTTTTCTGTTTTGAGGATGATGGAATACAATTTTACAAGTCTAATTCATGTTATTAGATTATTGTTTAATTTATTACAGGTGAACCTAAATCTAGTTCTTCAGATCAACCCGTGGAAGACGTAAAACTGAAAAGAGATGATGTTAAAGATACACCTGAATCTGAAACAAAAAAATCGAAACTAAATAAAGAGAAGAAGAAACGCAAAGGCCATCACAGACATGGTAAACATTCCAAAAATCACAAAAAAGATTCTCATAAATCTGAACACTGTGAAGACAAAGGCTTCAAAAGTAAACACAGCAAGAAGCAGAAACATGGGAAAAATAAGAACAAAGAAGGCAAAAAGTCTAAGCAAAAGAAAAAGAAAAGTAAGCACCATGAGACAGAACCTGTTGAGGTACTGAAAAGAAGTGATTCCCAAGATTCATTGGAGAGCTCAAATAGAAGTCGCAGCGCAAGCCCTCTGCCCTCCATCCACACACCAACTCCTTCGCCTTCCGAGGCCGATCATCAGGAGCCTACCGACCAGCTCAACGACCCTGACTTCGTCAAGGACAAATACGACAAGATCAAGGAGAGAAGACGACACGCGACCAAAGATGCGTGGGACTCACTCTTCGATTACAGCCAAAAGACGGTTGATAAACAAAAGCAAAACCTGCACATCCCAGAAAAAGAAAAGAACCAGAAACTAAGAGAGACTATTGAGAAACTCAAGGCGAAAAATGAAAAATACAAAGACAGCTCTCTGTTTAATACTTTATTTTCTAGCAACAGTAATTCAGATAAAGCTGCAAATAATAAAGATCGCGATGATTTTGATTTCTCTGATGACGATCGTAATGACGGTCTTAAAAGTAAAGGCGGAAACAAAAGAGGGCAGAAGAAAAATACTGCTAAAAACGAGTCTGCCTCTGAAGCCTTGGAACAAGCTGTTAAAGATATCAGCAAGTGGCTTGATGACGCCCCTAAAGGATCCGTACATAGTTCGCCTTCTGATAGTCCGGCACATACTATTTCTACTGAAGAACACGACAACAGTAGACATGATGACGAGTTTGGTCAAGCAGAGAAAAACACAACTCTCAGAAAAGATTTATCTCGGAAACGGCCTTCTTCTCGTGACCCGAAATTATTCAAAAGAAGAGAAATTCAGAGAACCATAGATAGACTGCAACCAGGGAAAAGCAAGGGCAACTTGTTGACTAACTTGGCTAGCAAGAGTGTTGAAAAAGTAGAGGAAGCCACCCCCCTTGGCCCTAGCAAAACTCGTGAAACCAGTAAAAACGAGGAATCTAGCCCGAAGCTGAGCCTTGGTTCTGTTTTACACACCGCGGAATTTTCTCTTGGCAAAGACCACAATTTTAGCAAAAGTGAAGATAACAAACCAGATAGCTATAAGCCATCAAACTCCCCAAAATGTGAAAAAGACAACAATCCAGATGAAGTAATTCAGAAAAGTAAAGCAGAAGACGTTTCAGCTCAAACTAATAAAAAAGATGTGGAGGTTGAAACGGAGCCACCTCCAACGCCAAAACCGAGCCAAGAAAAGGCTACGCCAAATCTCAGTGCCTGGTTTAAAGCGTTCGGAACTCCTAAAAACTCAACCTCTACAGTTAGTGCTCCTAAAAAGAAACCGGAGGATACTGAATGTGACGAAAAAGCCACGATAGATAATACTAATAACGAAAATAAACCTTCGAGCCCTAAGAACACAATAAAGTATGATTCTCCTATTGATCCTGAGACTCCAAACCCAGATGGAGGTGACAGTCCTCTACCAAGCGTAAGTGCAACGCCTAGACAGCGCAGAACTAGTACAGGCAGCTCAGTGTCAGAAAGATCTTCTTTTAGCCAAGATCTTGACTCGCCCAGACACCAGATGTCTCATAATTCACCCCTGCTAAGGTCACCAGCATCACCTCGGACAGAAGATTTCCAAAAAATTACATATCCTATAATTAATGGTACCGTAAGAGCAGGATTTTACCAAGATACAACATCAATTAAAAGCAGTCCAGAAAAAAGTTGTAGTCCACGCGAGGCCCCACAATCGCCATATTCTCCTTATTCGCAACACGTATACGCTTCGAACAGTGGTTTAGGATCTTCCACGCCTAACTATTTCCTAGATCACAACAAGAGCCCGCTTCCGACCTATACTCAGAATCCGCCACCTTATTACGACAGTTCAAAGGCTCCAGTTGTAAGTAAACCAGCGCGTATTCACGACGACTATACAGCCCTCGGTCCGGATAGCTACCAACAAAATACATACAGTGGACCCTTTTCCCCACCACACTCGCCGTACCCCGCATCGCAGCCAACGAAGTATTCTCAACCGCAGCTGTCGCCGCAGCCGTCCGGGTCTAATTCAACTCTCGTGAATACTACACAGCCTTTATCAGACCACAAAACTTCTCTGTTTCCCGTTAAGAAACGAATGTACAATGAACCAGAATTACCTACGTTGTCACTCAAAACTGCGACTGAAACAAAAGACATGACTTCACCACCAATGAAAAATGAGTATCAGAAAAAGACGTCTACGTCACTACCGTCTGTGTCTGTTGATAAAATAGCAGCTGTTCTTAGTGAAAAATCAGAATTGGCTAATCAAAACAGCTTACGCGAAAAGAATGCGGTAGATTTTGCTGAACGCCATTCAATTGAAAATAAAGATAACACGGCATTTACAACTAATGAACATTCGCTCGATAACAAGAAAAATATGGTAAATCCAGACTTGAATAAACCTATAGGAATGATTAAGAAGGATAATATAGACATGGTTAATATGGGTTACAACATGAATCCAGATGACAAGAAAAATATTGTGGAACCTATTGAAATCGATTACGCCGTGAGCAAGGATGTCTCAAAACCTGCTATGAATGTTCCAGCTAAAACCTATGATGTGGATAAAATTGCAATGAATCTTGGATTAAATCAACAATTCCAAAAAACTTTGGGGAAACCAAATGCTCCACCACTGACCCCAACTAATATAATTCCTGCACACTCCCATTCTGAAATGAATATCAATCATAACATTGCTCACGCACACCACAACCAATATGATAGCATTTCTGGTAGCCAACCAGTCAGTAACTTTTCACTGAATGACATTGAACTTGCCAACAAGAAACTGTATGCCTGTAATAACGCCTCGTCCACTACCACAGCCATCGACTATGGTAATTGGAAGCTGACTAATCAAATACGTAAACAAGACGTGCTACCCTCAGATTACTCTACTAATTACAGTCCAAGTAACGCAGACAAACTGAAAAATAATGTAAACACCGCCAACTCTACTTCCACTAGCTACAATAAAAATGTGCAGCACCAACAGTACCATAACTATAGCATGCCTAGAACCACACTACAGAGAACCCAGGAGCTACATCAAAATCTTCCGTCTGAACTAAGAATACCGAATCCACGAGGTCTCCTTAAAAATGACCACCTCAACCTTACTTCTGCTATGGCAGAAAGTGATATGATTGCTAAAAATGACACTGTGGGGAAAGCACAAAAAAGTGATAAAACCGTACAGAATCAACCAATTGTCAGTTCAATGGCGTATAAAACTCCTTATAACACGCATTCGTCGCTTCCTCTTGATAGTTTGCGAAATCTACCAAATATCCCTCAAATGCTGGAGCGATACACTAACGATGAACGATATTTATCCAGTTTTGCTGCTACTAACCCATCATTGTACCATGACAAAACGTTTCAAATGGCGCAAATGTTTAACAAAAGCATGCCTTCGGATTCTCAGCCAGTTAGTACATCTGTTAGTATATACTCACAACCTTCAATCTCAGTGAGCAAGGATTCCAGTATTTATAAAACACCAACCAGTACTTCTGCTCAAGCCGATTCTAAGAGCAGGACGAAACGGAAGCGAACTTCTGAGACCAAATCGGGGCAGATTGCAAGTCAGAGCTACCATACTCCTTGCGCTACCGATGTTTTATCATCTGTAAAAACTAGTATGGTTCCTGGAAGCGCATTCAATTTCGGGACTACGCCCAGCATGGCTTTGGGTGGCAGTCTGTATGGGGACGGCACCGGGTTTTCTATTGAAGAATTCCGAAACAGTACGAATCAGTTAATGGCAGCAAATTACATGGCTGCAGTGGCACATCAACAGCGGAATAATGCCGATGCAAGTGCTGAAAAACTTGTAAAGCCCGCCCACCAAAACTCTACTCACAACAGTGGATCGTTCCCTTTCATCGGGCACGGGCAAGTTCGCGGTGGCTACGGGTTTGTGGGCGCGGATAGCACGGCCCCGCTGTACCAGCAGTACTTCCAGCGCCACCAGGAGGAGCTGCTGCGGCAGTCCGGCGTGTCGCAGATCATGGGGCTGTACCCGCCCGGCTACCCCGCCGCGCTCGGCGTGCGCCAGCCCTACGACGCCATCAACCGCCCCTCCTGGCTGTAGACTACAGAATACCATGTTCACCCCTTCACATCAAACAAACGACTCGTGTCGTGTGTTGTGCAACTATGCATGTACAAGTACCTACTGTACTGTACAACCTAAAATATACTTATAATAAATGTGACAATTGTTATAGAATTAGTATTGATTTAATAATTTATGTTGTTTGTAGATCCAATAGCATTTTGTGAAAATTATTTATAAAATTCACATTATTTATAATTATTAAATGCAATGTAGAATGAACACGTCATGACAATTTGTGTGAATTATTTTTACTTTAAAGATAATCGACTAACAGTTAATTCAGGTTAACGAGTTTACTTTATATTATGACGAGCTATAGTGATTGTTAACTTTAAGGATATAACTTTTATTATTCCGTACTATGTGTCCACTTAGTCATACATACATAAAAATATATGAACAAAAAAATGTAAAAGTCTACAATTTACCAGTAAATGTTAGTTGAATACATAGTTTCTTTGTAAGCATATTTATTTAGTTAGTTGAGCACTTCCGCAGTTCGACCGAGTGCTTAATACATTTCGTTGAGATTACCCTCGCTGACCGTATTTGCAGAATGTATCCGTGTAGTATTGATTGACGCGACGCTTTAGCTATTAGCTTTAATTTACAGGTCACACGAAAACTCTTGTTATTATGATAATTTAAATTTTACGTTATGCTACTTACGTAGATTGTTGTGTAAATATATCTCTATATTCTTTTGTTTACTACATATTAATGTTTAATAGCATTTTACTTATACATCTACTTTTGTTAGCTAAGATTAAACTTTAATTTAATGATAGAATTTCATGGACGTAGATTAAGGACTCGTTTAGTAAATTAAATAAGGTATATATTAAAATCTTGTGTAAAAATTAAATAAAACTTTTTCAAAAACAAACATTTTTCTTTTCATGCTTGAAGTAAATTATTTTTATACGCGGGTGCATCAAAAAGTTCCTGAAACACTATAAAATCCCAAAATTAAAAGTGCGATAACAGTGGAAGTAATAAGCTATACTCCATACCTTTTTTTAGTAGCGAGGGTACGAAAGAGAAAGTATGATTCTCTCTGCTATGCTTGAAGTAAATCAGACCCTAGCCAAACTACAGGGTGGAAAAAATTCATGGGCCTTTGGGGGCAACTACCTTAATACATTGAGATAGCCTCAGTTCTCTAAAATGAAACATTATTTTATTTTTCCTAAAAAGTAAAATTGCAATCACAGATAATTTTTTTTCCCTTGTTTCCATACTATTGGAATGGAATGTTATCCCTTTTTAAAAATAAAAGAATGTTTACTTTCAGTGAATTGAGCTCTCGTTAAATATATTCAAAATAATTTCGTCGGGAATAATTCATATGCGAGAAAATTGAATGAAAATAATTTATTCTTAACGAAATAAATTAATTCCTGATTTTTCGCGAATCTTAGCAATATGAAATTAGTCGAAAACGACTACAATGACTTTTATATTTATGAGACAGACATAATATTCAAAATCTACACCCCTTAATTATGGAAAATGCGGACCTCAGGCTGAATGAGCCGTGGCAAAAGCCGGGACGAACGCTAGGAGGATGGATGTATTGGTTTGTACAGTCACCGGCGGTAATAGTATCTTACACGAGGGCCGCGAAAATATGTAACACGCTCTTATTATATGGCTCTACATATAAGAGCGTGTCACATATTTTTGCTGCCTTCGTGTAGGAAGATACTATTGCCGGTGACTGTACCACGAAATTAAATTAACAATGAAGTAGGAATTAAACTTCCTTCACTAAATTCCAGGATTGGCCTATATAGAATAATCATTCCGTTTTCACATGATTTATTCCAATTCATTTTATTTTCAAAATAAAATTAATTGGAATTTATAAATCATGTACATGAATTACCTATTCTTAATCTAAATTGATTTGAATAAGAATAAAATTTGTTTTTATTCTTATTCCGAATAATTTATGCTCAACTGTTCCTTGGTAATATGGAAGTATAATAGTGAGAAACAGAGATTTTTTATTTGCACTTTTTTTACAGCCTCCTCGGTTTTTTTACAGGGTTGTATTCAGCTCAGGCGCGGTCCGAGGGGGGGGGGGGGGGGTGGACTTCACAGGGGACATGACCCTCCCCCAAATCATACGTGCGAATTGAAAAAAAGACCCACTCAAAAAAAAAAAAAACTGTAGCTTTGCTATATAATTGTTTTCTAAGGGTTCTAAGCTTGTTTCATTAATGATTATACATACTGACATATTAGTTTTATTATAAATTGACCACAAGCGCTGGTAGCCTTGCGGTAAGACGTCCGACTTTCAATCCGGAGGTCTCGGGTTCAAACCCCGGCTCGTACCACTGAATTTTTCGGAACTTATGTACGGAATATCATTTGATATTTACCAGTCGCTTTTCGGTGAAGGAAAACATCGTAAGGAAACCGGACCTAATCCCAAAAAGGCCTAGTTTCCCATCTGGGTTGGAAGGTCTGATGGCAGTCGCTTTCCTAAAAACTAGTGTCTATGCCAATTCATGGGATTAGGTTGTCAAGCGGACCCCAAGCCGGGATAAACGCTAGGAAGAAGAAGAAGAAGAGAAGATAAATTGACCACAAGCTATACTAGACCTGCATTAGAGGGTACTACATTGACAGAAATATGCCATAAATTAACAACTACCTTAAGACAAGTTTTTAAATATATTAACCTTTTCCACGCCAAAGACGTATATATCGGGACCACAGGTCCAACTCCAAAGACCAACGACCACAGAGCAAAATAGACCTACATGCACATGCATAAAGTTCAACTTCATTTTTGACATTTAGATGTCGTGGCGTCTGAGTGGTAGGTTTTGCATTTGACATGGCGTCGAAAAGGTTAATGATGATAGAGAAAATTTTTGTAGAAGCACATTGTTACAGGTAGTGTGTTCCAACATCTTAACACTGTTTGACCGAGAGGAGTTTGTGACTTCAACCGAAATATTAAAAGTTGGAGCTTTGTGATGTCCAGCAAAAGGGTAAAATATAGAAATATTATATGTTATTCAATCTTTAATAAACTTGGTAGAAAGCAAGCATAATTAGTTACAATAAATTCATGAATTTATTTCATCTTTAATACAATGCAACACTGTCAAAGTACTTAACACATGAAGTTATAGATAATAACTTTGAACTCATTAGTATTTGTTTAAGTCTTTTTAGTTAACCTTGCGAAATAAATTAATGAGATGATTATTATAGTGAACTTAGATAAAAAAAGTAAAGTCACAGTACGTAAACGAAACTATTTAAGATTTAATTTCACTCTGTTCCTTCCTCTGTTGTACCATTTCCCTGATGTTGTCTTCACTTTCTTTCAAGTTTTTTTCCAGATACTGTTTGTTGTTCTCCAATTCTTTTGTACGTGTTTTGACTTGCGCCTCCCGATTTTTCAAATTCGCTTTGACTTCTTCAAAATCAGTAAGTAAGAACATTCGGCCCACGGACTCGTAGGTCTTCGTATCAGGAGGCATGGTACTAATTTCACGTTGTGTTATGTCTACGTGCTGCAAGATGCGGTTCAACACACTGATTTGTGAGTCTATTACCTGAATTTTCTTGCTAGTTTCAACCATTTTAACTTGTAATTCGACAAATGCTTTTTTTAGCTCTAAATCGACAGGTTTTGCCATGGTGAAATGTCGTTTAGTTTATTTAACTTTCTAGGTTATTGAGATTTTGAATGACTCAAATTGATGATCTGAAAATCCGTTCGGTTCGGGTGGGGATGACTTGATTACAGTCATAGACAACGCAACGAACGGGCCAGTGTGTCATGCCGGACGGTGGTACCCTTTCTTTGCGGAATCCATTTCGGATTTTATGGAAAATAATATCATTAATATATCTTGCATAAACAATGTTTATATTTATTATATCTAGAATCTAGTCACCTAGTTTAAACTGGTATTAAACATTGCAATTTCTCGGGCCCTGCCTGTCAGAGTGAAAGCGGTATTACACATTGCAACCTGCAGGGCCCAATCTGTTGTGTACCCTGCCTCTCCCTACCCTCCTTCAGCTCCCTACAGGCCCTACCTTTAGGGTCGCCACACACCTAGCGGTTTTCCGTTTTTTTTAATTATTATTTATTTATTATGTACCTACTTAATTCTATGGTTAATAATTTAATTATTATTTATTTATTATGTACCTACTTAATTCTATGGACATCTGGTCTGAAATAAACTATTTGAATTGAAAATTGAATTGAATTTAATACCAGCATGAATGGAGAGGCAGGGTACCTACACGACTCGAGAAATTGCAAAGTTATGTTCAAGCCTCGTTCAAGCCAGCCAAGGGCCTAATCTATCCATGGGGCCGAATTAGTGTTACCATAGACAAACCTCGTCAACACCTTCCTTTCTCTTTCGCGTCTCTATTGACTCTTTCGAGTCGAGTGTCTTGCTTGAGTTGAATGAAATGAATGTGACATGGCGTCGACCAAGATATATCACGGATAATTCTTGTTTTAATGACAGTGGCCTCTTTTAGTATTTTATTACTGAGGCCGTAATAAATCGTACATTTGCATTGATGGTAATGCATGCAAGGAAACCGCAGCGAATAAGCGATGGGTATGATTTAGTTTTTGATGATTCGGTTTTGCAGTCTGTAGATGGCGGTCGCCGATTGATAGTTTTCCTGTAATTACGACGAAGAGATTAAAATTGTCTTTTTGTTTTCAGGTACTTTGAGAAGCACCAAGCCCATCCGTATCAGGTAACCATAGTTTATACTAATATCAACTGTAACACTTAACTGTTTCTGTGTAGCACGTAAATGCTAACTCTGCCTCGACTTATGTACTTCTGTATATAATATCTGTTCCCAACACCGTTTTCCGTTCTTTTGTCCTAATTGCGTTTAAATAAACTAGCCTTACGATGCGGCTGTTAGTTAATACAACTAACGTGTTGTTTGGTTAGAACTGAGTATGAGCGAAAATTACGATTTCCGACAATTTCATACCCAAATCGATTACATTCGTTTTGAATACTGCTCGTCTGTTAGTTTTATTTTACTAAACGTGGTTATTAACAACAGACAGAGGAGGAACATTAAGTCTACTCCATACAATTTCGTGAATGATGTTGATGGTCAAAAATAAACAAGCATTAGAGTTTTTCTTTAACCAGGTTATTGACAACAAACATGGATACTTAAACTGTCTGTAAAATCTATAATTTTTATTAATGAGATTATAATCTTTCATGCACAGAAATACAATACCAAAAGTGATAGAAGGGCAAATGAGTATGTACCTTCTGACAACCGATATACACCACTCCGATCCCCAAATGGCAATGTGTCAGTACATGGACATGGAGCCCACACAGGCCATGCGGGGCACGGCCACCACCACTACAGTCACGTGGTTGATGAAAGAGGATATGCAACATCTAGAAATACCTATATGCCCAAAGTTTCTGAAAAGGAGAGAGATAGAGACTACAAATCCTCTAGGAATAAGTACACAGGTAAGACCTTGCAATATTTCAGATTTTATTATATTATTAAAATCCAGCGGCTCACCATAAAAAAATTTACAGAAAAAATATTTTGTGTTGGTATCAAGACAGGATTCAAATGTTTTTTTTTTTAATTGAAACATTGTTACAATTAAAAGTTAACAATTATAGATAATTGTTAAAATAAATACTAATTAATTTGACCTAACATTGGTAATAAACATCTGTAATATTCAACCTTATTCTAATGGTTCTGGAAACTGAGGTTGGGGTAGGTTAGTCCTATTATAATACAATACAAGTCAATTTTAGTTTAACATCATCAGAGGTGTTTGCCTGAGATCATATATCTGCTGAATTGTTGATTTATTGCTTGTGTTTGAAATTATTTACAATTTTAATATTTAATTTTAATTCTTCCAAATTTCTACAAAATGTATCTCTAGCAGCAACTGCGAATATATTAATATTAGAGATTGATAACTGTAGTAGAAGTAAGGAATAAAATTAATTGTACATTAGCATTAATCATAATTGCACTTAAACTATTTAATATTTTTCTGTAAGTATCACTACATAGTATAAAACAAAGTCGCTTCCTGCTGTCTGTCCCTATGTATGCTTCATCATCATCATCATCATCTCAGCCATAAGACGTCCACTGCTGAACATAGGCCTCCCCTTTAAGGGGGGGTTTGCCATACGCGCCACGCTTGGCAGGCGGGTATGGTATCTATGTATGCTTAGATCTTTAAAACTACGCAACAGATTTTGATGCGGTTTTTTTTAATAGATAGAGTGATTCAAGAGGAAGGTTTATATGCATAATTTCACCCGTGCGAAAGCCGGGGCGGGTCGCTAGTATTATATATTAATGACAACATGTAGAAAGATTATGGGCAATTGGGTATGCTGCCAAGCATAATTAAATAGTTCAGGGTTCATTTGGGTAGTTGCTGAGGCGAATTAGTAAATAGCACATTATTTTCTTTCTTAATACTGTTCCTTGCTGGTTGATTACAGTTACATGTCTAGGGTTTCTTAGACTCATGAGTGTGTAACCCTAACAAATTACTGAGAACACTGCATAACTCTGCCTCAAGCTTTTTTTTAACTCATTGAACAATCAGGAGGCCAGTCAATCCAGTCATCCATTACCTGTCCATGTTGCATTACTTATCAATCCTTGATCAACCTTTGGGGGTTTTCTATACATCAGTATGAGAAACTCTGCTTTAACCCTATGATTCCTTTGAATAATATACAGAAGCATTGCTCTCTCTTTAATGAATTCATAGTGACATTCATATTATTTACTAAGTAGTCATGAAAAAATTGTCTAAAGGGATATGCATTGTAGACATATAACTGATAATGTTCTTGAACAATTCCAGATAGTGTCAGATCTCCAAAGGAGAAACGTGAGAGAATCAAAGAAAGTGAACGAGAGAGAAGTAATCATGAGCGAAGTGAATCAGAGAAAAAGAATAGGACTAGTGGCATAAACATAAGTGTTAATAGAAGTAGTAAATATGATAAAAGAAGTGCTCCCTCGGGGAGTGTGCCTTCTGGCAGTGAATGGTCAGAGCATATTAGTTCTTCAGGAAAGAAGTATTATTATAACTGTATCAGTGAAGTGTCACAGTGGGAGAAGCCCCGGGAGTGGGATGCAAGAAGGACATCATCCAAAGATTCTACATATTCATCCAGAAGCAGTAAGTTTTTATTTATTATTAAACCTTCAGGTGGCCATTACATTGTTTGCAATACAGACAATCAGGTTAATTGCACATAGCATTTACACTTATAGAGTTTAAAAAAATTACTTTCATTACATGATGTAGGTATAACTGAATTGAAGAGTTATTATCTTAATATATTAGCCAAATATCCTGTGTGTACTATTATTTTCACATAATAAGCATTGAGCTATAAATGTGTATTGATTCTGGAAGGTAACAAACAAATACATTTGTTATTACTTGTCCATCCTGCTTTTTTGCGTTCTGTTAATTTGAAAGTTAGGTATATTCCTGGACTTAAATTAAGTTGCTTTTTCAGACATCAGTATCCTAAATACTTAAAGCATTCAACCAACAGGAATGGCCATTGACAGACATACCCCTCTGAAAACATATGCCCAGCAGACATATTTATTGTATGAACTGACGATTATCTGACGTGGCTATTTGTACGTTATGTACGAATAGCCATAAATTTGACGTTCCCCTCCCCCGCAAAAATCAGACTTTTTTTGTGTAGAAAATGTCAGACATGCCTACTCCCAGTAAACAGCTCCATTTCTGAGATAATTGATACTTAATTTTTAGGGTTCCGTAGCCAAAATGGCAAAAACGGAACCCTTATAGTTTCGCCATGTCCGTCCGTCCGTCCGTCCGTCCGTCCGTCCGCGGTCTAGCTCAGTGACCGTTAGCACTAGAAAGCTGAAATTTGGTTTGAATACGTGCATTAACCAAGCCGACAAAACGGTAGAATAAAAACGCGAAAAATATATTTTGTTAGGGAACCTCCCGTACACGTGAAGTGGGGGCGAATTTTTTTTTCTTTTCAACCAAGTTGTGTGGGATATCGTTGGATAGGTCTTTTAAAAAGAATTAGGGTCTTCTAAAACAGTTTTTGGATAAAACTAATACTCTCGGAAATAATAGCTCCGAAAGTTTAAAACAGGGCGTCCCCCCCATCTAACTTTTGAATAGTGGGTCCTAAAATTTTGAAAAAAATCATGAAACTGAGGCTTAATGAGTACCTTCAATGAAAACTATATTGAAATAAATCGGTTGAGCCGTTTTTGAGTTATCATTCAAAAACCCATAGTGAAAGGACGTAAGTAAAAATGACATAAGCGCCGCCAAATTTCCCATAAGAAACGACATTTTGAATTAATGGTCTCAGTTTACGGAACCCTACACTGAGCATGGCCCGACATGCTCTTGGCCGGTTCTATCTTATAAGAACTTTCAGATTGTTTCTTGTAAACCTACATTAAATAATTCTTGTAGTCACTGCTAAAGGTCCATAGGTCTTGGGGTCAAATTCCGGATTTTTAGAACTTATTTACGAAATACCATTAGATATGTTATATTATAATAGTCGCTTTTTGATCAAGTGAAACGTCATGGGGAGTACGGACAGGTCAGATCGCAATAACTTTCGAAAATAATCTATCTAGTGTCTGCACCAAACTTTGGTATTAGTTTGTAGAGCTGATCACAGTGTGCATTTGAAACATGGTAAAAACTAGCAAGATGAATGTCTCACCTATTTATTTTTATCAAACATAATACCATTAAGATTGCGTCAACCGTCTAGTGGCGCCCCCATTAGGGGGATTGTGTTTCCTAATAAACTAATCGATTTCTAATTCTGCAACTTATGATCTATGTGATACAGTTTTACTTACTTTTGGCTTCATCACCTAAACGGAAAAAGTGACCACCATTTGCCGTAGATAGTGAAGAAAAAGATACGCAAATTGAAACTACGACAAAGATCAAAAGTTGCGGAATTAGTAGGACTACAACTTAACATGAGGGATTATACAGAAATTGTTTTGATTATTAGGAAATACAATTCCCCCAACGAGGGCGCCACTGGACGGTCAACACAGTCTTAATACCCTAGTTACTTGAGTGATTAAACTGATGAATGCAACAATTTATTATTTATGAAATTAGTTAATTAAGGCCCGATTCTAAACAAATTTCCCAAATTCAGAGTGATTTTTCTTGGATATTTTCTAGCTTACTTTATATATACACTACCCCATTATAATTATCAGAATCACAAAATTATTATACCAAAAAAATTTTTTTTATGAATTCTAAGATGATAAAAAAAATCAATTAAACGCCGCCGTCTTTTTAATTAGGCGCCAAATTGCTGTCAAAAACTTGATAAGTATGGAAGAAACTTGCACGTAACTAATTTTATACCAATACTGAAAGGCAATTTCATTGCAATAATCATGAAACAACGAGGATCTAGACATATCTTCAAATATCTGGCGTATCAGGAATTTCGTCGATGTGGTGTCAGTTACCTGGCATTCGTTACTTTTCGATAGAGAAATCGACACCAACAATCACCAAAAGAAACGGTTCGCAGCTTTAGTTTAATAATGCGGATTTCCAATATTACTTTGACAATATTTGGAGATGATCCACGATGGTTATGAGGCCATCAGCATGCTAATACCCTCGAAATCAGACCAAAAAACTTGATTCAACAAAGTCCCACAGTAATGACCTATTGAACGATATGGAGTGGAGTGTCCAAGGAATTAGTTCGTTAAAACAACAAAAACTATATGCAATATAATATTTAAAAATAAACAATATTCTTGATACACTCGGACTGATACCAAGAAACTGTCAAAAAACACTGTTCGATGTATGATGGAGGGCATACAACAAAACTAACGACAGGAGCGCGAAGAAATGGAAAATGATGATTTACTTATAAATAACATTTCTTTAATAGGGTTTTGAATTTGGCAGATTGAATTCGAATCAGGCTTTAGTTAGAAATTTAATAAAAATGATTAAAATTATGAAATACTAATACATGACTACTAGAAATTTAAAAAAAAACAGAGCAAATACCTTATCAAGGTAAATTATAAATCAATAACTACACAGCCAGTAGAAATTTAGTCACACATGAAGTAAAGTAAACTTGTATTCAGAATTTGAAATGGTTGAGATATTTCAATGAAGACAAATTGAGATGTTGACTTCTTACAGTTCTTTGGCAAACTTCATAACTTTCCAAATGTAGTTATTGACATTGCTTCTCTCATGTTCATTCTATCATGACGTTCATGGCAATGACACCAAAGATATTTTGCCTGCTTTGGCTATGGGCTCTGCTTTGGCATGTATTCTAAAAATTAGGGTTTCTATTTTTCAAATCGATAGGTTTATCATTATCAGGTAGTAGGGTCAGGTATATCGATAGGTATATAAAGAGCATAAGATAAAATCAATGGAAGTTACTTAACCATTGATAAATAAAAATATTTAGGGTATTTTAGGGCTGGAGCATTCAAGAGAGAGAGCATTAGAGCAGGTATGTCGCCACAGGCAAGTGTAGCAGCTTAGCAGTTGCGGCGCGTCCATAGAACATGACTCCCGTTGGCTTGCCTAATTTTCAGGCACCTGAGCAGTTTTTACAGCTTGAGAAGAAAATTTAAATCAAACCAAACTCTGGCTTGCCTAAGAAAAATGTTAAGCTACCATCATTGTAACTCAAGAGTAGATATTTGTGGATAATTAGATTAAACTGCCTAACCAAATTATGTGAAAACCGATTAATTCATGTAGCCGTGTAAATGTGACAGACACACACCAACAGATTGCTGACTTATGGAAATGCAAGCATGCTTGGGTTTTAGTATGTTGAGTTGTGTATAAGTAGTAGTAGTAATAGTAAAAAGTAATTAGGCAAGGGAAAACCTGAGTACTTAACAGAAAACAAAGAAGAAAGGATAAACTCTAGAATATGCCTACCCTATAAATTGTGTATAAGTATTCGCTATGTGCGAAGTGCATGGTGGGGGCAACGAGAACGATCGCAGTGCTCAATGTGACAAGAAATGAAACTGCATAGGCCCCTGTCCGCTGTCAAAATAGTGAATCAGCCAGTGACATTTCATATAAGCAAGGAATACAACCTATTTATAAAAAAGAAAAAAAAGAGATTGAACACCTGCCCAAGAGATGGCGCCACGATCATGCACACAGCTAATACAGCCTTGGCCAGAAGTATTGAGCATGGCTGTTTTTTGTTTACAATTTTGATGTTGAATATTATCTACCTATCCTAACAATGTAACGGTAACGGTAAATGTTATATTTTATTTATAAATTTAGAAAACATCACTTAATAACACTTTCACTGCCTATAAAATATGAAAACAGAAGGTACCAAAAATTAATATTTAAGTCGGTGCAACATATTGCAAATATTCTATGCAGTTACTACTAGCTTCAACAAAACATGCCTATTAGTTTGAATTCATTGATAAAATCATTTTCAACAAAGATGGAAATAATGGACTAAACTTTCGAGTTTTGTATGAAAATCGCATTGGTGCCCAATATGCCAAGGCTGTTTGTATCTACTATCTATCCATATCTGTCTTTCTCATACCTTGTACTAGGGCATGCAATACCGGTATTGCTTGTATGGGCTTATACCAGAATTCCGGGATTGCCCATACAAATAATCCCGGTATTGCATGCCCTACCTTGTACATGTTGCCACATTTGTATTATTTTTTTTACTTGTTCCCTGATCTACACATTAGGTTAACTAGATGAGATCCTTTAATGGGAAGAATTTGCATTTGTACTTGCGTTTTCCTAATGTATATTGTATCCGACTTGTTTTTTATACAATAAAATATAATATGATATAAAAAAATTAATATATTCAAGGAGGATTTTTGTTCTTATATCTCAATTATATTAATTCTTCATTAAGTAATATGATTTGATCATTACATGGTATGTCATTAGTCATTAAGTACAATACATAAATATAAATAATATTTTCAAAAATCTTCTAATAGTATTACCATTATTCCTAATTGTTAATTATATTAATAAATTTCAAAATTTTCTAATACTCGGTGATAGAGTAGCGGGACATTCCAGGCATGTTTCTTGAGTTTTTTTACATTCCTTAAAACTGTTAGATTAAAGTTAGCGTTAGAACAAAAGCAAGTTAGATTAGACAACTTATTAAACATTTTTATTTTTAGGTACATGAAATAATAGCACAAGTTCTAATATTCAGAGCAATGACGTTTAGTCCGGCGACCGAGAGGCAATCGGATGGCGCGCGGAAATTAAGCTCCTGAAGTGATGAGAAATCGCCCTGTGCAACTCGAACTGACCGCTTAACTACCACGAACCATACGGTTGCCTCTCCGTCGCCTGACTACGCGTCATTTTTTTAACTACGCCAGTAAAGTAGGAATATATGAATATATTCATAAAAAACTCTAAATCACAAATTCAAAACAGATATTTCCAACAAACATGTAAAACAGTTTCTGTCACCTAGATCACCCAACACAATGTGTGATCTAGATAATATTGTTGAATCGCCTAGCTAGTTGATCTTAGATAAAAAGGTGTAGTGGATTCAGAGCTTAGCTACGTCAGATATTACACCACAGTGAGAGCAATGAAACCTATCTAGTTATCTAACTAAAAGCTGCCAGATGCCCGGATCTGACAATAAGGATGTTAAAGCAATCGTGCTTTAACATCCTTATTGTCAGATCCGGGCATCTGGCAGCTTTTGATGGGTGGAGGTCAAAGTGACAGGCCAACAAAACTTTTTAGTTATACAGAAACTTCTGGATATGATATAAACTAATTAATAACATAATTACTTATACTATTGATGGGTATGGTACGTGAAAGTGACGGATTTCAAAGAAAAGTACCTACACGTTGGCACGACATAAGTGCTGCAGATAAAGACTAGGTTTTAAGGTTATTTTTGGTTAAAATTGTGAAATATGCAGTCTTACTTTCCAATTACATATACATAAAAATGCCTATTACCTCATTTGTATTCGCTTTCCATCGTTAGTAGGGCTGCCATCCGTCCGGGTTTCCCCGGATTTGTCCTAGTTTGGAGGCCGTCCGGGGTGCGTCTGGGGGGGTTTTCAATAAGTGTCCCCGAACTGAAGAAAACCCGGACACTTTTTATGTGAGGAAACAACCCATTGAATTTAATTATTTAGTGCTGATTTGGAGACGTCCAGGGAAAAAATGCGATTTACGCCAAATGACCGGGTTTTTTAAATGATTGTCCGGGTTCGGCGAATTTAGAGATGGCAGCCTTAATCGTTAGGAAACTCGCCCGATCCCAATAAAACTTAGTTTCATATGACTTTCGCAATAACTAGTGGCTTGGCATATTCTCGGTGAACTATAAACTCTCCTAGGTAAACTCTAACTAAAACGCAATCGGAGAAGCGCGAACACGAAGATGAGGTTTTGGGTGCTTTTGACCAACGCGATTTCAAGGAGGACTTTTCCTTATTACAATGGAGTAAGGTGAAAAGTGTAAACATATCTTTGACGTCGATTGTACAAACGTAGCTGATTCCAACGTTTTCTCGTTTTGTAGAGAACCCGCCTAATTATTCCTTAATAAGTTTTTCTACACCCATATCATAAACCCTCCATGATGCGTTCAAAAACCGCACGTTATGACCACCATAAAAAGAGACAAATGTCTTATCTGTAACGATATTATTATCAAATAATAAGCAAAAATTCGATATCATTATGAAAATCCGGCCTGCTCCCCGACCGACGGCGCGCTCGCTCCTCCGACCGCCGGCACGCGCCCCGCCGGCGCCGACTGCCGCGCCGACACAATCGAGTATTGGCCATGGCGGTGCAATCTGTGAAATGGCAGCCATTTTATCAGTTTTAGAATGCGTCATTTAGGGTTTATAATATGTATGCAGATAAAGCAGTGTATGCAACTGTACGTAATTAGGCATTAAAACACTCGTGTGATCTTATTATGAAACTCACTTCGTTCGTTTCATAAAACCACACTCGTGTTTTAAGGACCCCTATTACGTAACAGTTACATAAATTACTATAATCCTCCTATTTTATCAGTGTTATTTTTGTACTTTTACTATATTATATCCAAGCACTTTGTAGGTATCTTTTTTACTACGCCACTCCTCTATCTTGTACCATTGAGGATTGAGGTAGGGTAAATCGCCAGTAACTGGCCACCGCAAACTAAAAATGAAAGAAATGACCTACAAACAGAATTCATTTTAGCATGAGGTCTTATATACTGGCCACCCTTCAACAACTGGCCGCGTTATACTAAAATGAATTCTGTTAGTAGGTGAATAAAGTTCATTTTTAGCATGAGGTGGCCAGTTACGGGCGAATTACCCTATATTATTACTATAGAGAAGACAGCGCGAACATCACTAAGTGCTCCGTTCAATTGTGGCCGGCCGTCCACAGTTCACTTAGTCGCTTGCTCGCGTTTGAGCGCTTACGTCGTGTTTCTTTTGAAGCGAAATCCGTCAAAAACCCGCCAAATATTTTAATTTGAAATAAAAAAAACCGGCAAGAGCATGTCGGGCCATGCTCAGTGTAGGGTTCCGTAAACTGAGACCATTAATTCAAAAGGTCGTATCTTACGGGAAATTTGGCGGCGCTTACGTCATTTTTACTTACGTCCTTTCACTATGGGTTTTTGAATGATAACTCAAAAACGGCTCAAACGATTTATTTCAATATAGTTTTCATTGAAGGTACTCATTAGGCCTCAGTTTCGTGATTTTTTTCAAAATTTTAGGACCCACGATTCAAAAGTTAGATGGGGGGGGACGCCCTGTTTTAAACTTTCGGAGCTATTATTTCCGAAAGTATTAGTTTTATCCAAAAACTGTTTTAGAAGACCCTAATTCTTTTTAAAGGACCTATCCAACGATACCCCACACAACTTGGTTGGAACGAAAAAAAATTTCACCCCCCACTTCACGTGTACGGGAGGTACCCTAACAAAATATATTTTTCGCGTTTTTATTCTACCGTTTTGTCGGCTTGGTTAATTCACATATTCAAACCAAATTTCAGCTTTCTAGTGCTAACGGTCACTGAGCTAGACCGCAGACGGACGGACGGACGGACATGGCGAAACTATAAGGGTTCCGTTTTTGCCATTTTGGCTACGGAACCCTAAAAAAAGGCAAATTATGAAAGATACGAATAAAATAATATATTTTTTGGAACGCAGTTCCTTATAGGATGGTTCGCGGATAGGCAAAAAAAGTGTAGGATATGAACGTCACAACCCATAAGATTGAGAAGTGTTTCTCTGTAAGAATGAGAATAAATAAAATATAATGAGTATTAGGATAGTAATTGAGGGGTTAGGACGAGGATGAGTATGAGCATGAGGATGAATATGGTATGAGGTTGAGAATGAGTATGAGTATTATGATGAGGAGGAAGATTAGTGTGAGGATGAGTTTGCGGATGAGTATGAGGATTAAATCTCTTATTCAATACAGTAATTGATTGACACTTCGGACGCCATCGTATTCCGAGAGAACTTTTGCATTTTATACACGCATCATATGGGTCTAACGCAAATTAAATTAAATTTAAGTACCTTGAGGTCCGATGTTTCGACACAGGTTACACTGGTCATTTTCGCGGATTAGATCCGTCAAATGTTCGTTTAATATTATGCTCTATATCTGTAATCTGTAATACATTTTGAAACACAATTTGGATTCAATCAAATTAAGTTCGTAGGTAAAAAAGCTGTGGCTTCTACAGTAAAAATCTATAAGAACAGCGTTTTGGTTGCGAGATGAACGCCCCGCGCCCCGCTACTCCGCGCTAGTTGTCACGAGTCGCGGCACATTTTTCTTTGGTATAGCTTCCCTATTACGTAAAGCCTAACAAGTTCCTTTTTAGCCCTCGTCACGTTGTGGATTTTCGATGGAACTAATTTATTTTAATGGCACCTATGCAAAATAAATAATTTTAAATACATTGCGACAGAAAAAGGATGAAAGCAGGGACCGGAACCGGTTACCAATGTATGTATTTGATACGGCTGTTTTTACAAACCATATCAACACGGTAAGCAACATCATTGGCTTACCCAAAGGTAAGCGCTTACCGAATCGTAAAACCCCGATGAGGTTACCCTATCATGTGTTTTTAGAATGCGAACAAGCTATTGTAATCTCTATCGCTAAGACGTATCGATAGGGAAACCACATTGAATATGGTTAACCCTATTAAAATGGTTACCGTAACGATAGAGTAAGCCAATAATTTAATCAAGTGAAGGGGTTTTCCGGTAACTGGATGAGGGATTCAGTAGCATTCCATTAAACAATGTTGTGAAATTAGTTGTTGACACCCGTCATACCAATATTCCTAGTGCGGTTGTAATAAACTGGATAGTTTGGTACTAAATATGTATATTCATTATTAAATAATTTTTTTCCCATTTAAGGCGTCTGTAATCAACAATATTTATAAAAAGAAAAAGCCATTGCCACCTGCACCAAAAAAAAATTACCTAAAAAATAATACAAATAGAGGACTTCGACAAATGTGCCACTAGGAACAAAATTCATAAATTCTATGCTGTGCGAAAGCAAGTACCAACTCTAAAAACTCTACAATTAACAAGTACATAATTGTATATCTCACTCGCTCTTGCACGATGCCAATACACACTGTGCACTGTCCCGACTATTCATGACGTATACGTATTGTTGCTATATGTAAGCGGTTTGTAGCGACATATCAGGGCTAAAAATGAACTTGTCAGGCTTTAGTAAATATTAACTCGATGTCTTATACTAACTTGTAAGATCAAGAGTAGGCCGTAGGCAACCCTACCTCATCGATTAGCAGAATTAGGCATATGTAGGGCGATGCATGGTTAAATGTTATATATGTAGTACCTGGTAGCCTGAGCCAAGTAAAAGAAATGAAGGAGGTCAGAGGATGAGATGGGAAGACGATTTCAGAGACGTAGCCGGAGGCTTATGGAGGAGAGAGGCTCTGGATAGACGTAACTGGAGAATTTTGGGAGAGGCCTATGCCAAAGGCAACCAGATAAAACGTCTGAGGAAAAAGGCTATCAGTAATCAGCCTGAGCCAAAGTTGGGGCAATTTGTATAGTCAGCAAAAAATTGCCTAATTTTTTGACAAAAACGGCTTCTACGAGTGGGCACGCAGCCCATTCGATAATCCTCATCGAGTAGTGCCAAAAAAATTACCATAAAATAAAAATTAAATTATTATTTTATTGGTAGCCATACACAGACCTGAGATTTAAGGATATTTTTTCTTTAATAGTTGATGAGCTCTTTCGAATGGCACGAGTTTTAGCTTCTACTAGGTTAATTATTTCAATCATTTTTAATAAGAAAAAATCATGGAGTTACCAGTTTTGGGCAATGCAACCTCTTATTTTTTGCCACTTGTTGGTATGTATTGTATTATGTACTAGATAAAATTGCAATTGAACTATCTGTGAAATCAATTGCACATCATACTTCCATTAGTCGATTAACATAAAACTTGGCAGAATAACAGAAGCTCCAGGTTTAAGGTCGGCTACCATGTTTTGTTACTACACAGATAAAAGGATATCTTAATCCAAGAGATTTCATTCTTGTATATAAGGAAAATCGATAATTTCTTGAACCAAGTATGATTTTGTTGAAGCAAGTATGATTTTGTTGATCCAAGATAGAACTTACTTGGTTCAAGATATTTTTTACTTGATTTAAGAAATTATCGATTTTCCTTGTATACAAGAATGAAATATCTTGGATTAAGATATCCTTTTATCTGTGTACTAGGTTAATTAGTACTTTCAAATGCTATAAGTTTCAATTTACTACTCGATAAGGTAGATGTTAAAATGATATTTTTGCTGACTACAAAATGCTCTTAGTTTAGCTCAGGCTAGTAAGTACTAAAATACATAAGTTACATAACTTTCCATCGTGCATTTCCTACATACGCCGTTTTCTGCTACTCGATGAGGTAGGGTTGTCTACGACCTACTCTTGATCTATGATTCACTACTAGCTTTTTTAAGTTTTATTCTTTGTGGTTGTTTAATACGGATATTAAACCATCACACTAATTGACCTACTAGTTCCTACTAGTTTGTATAACGACGTGATTATAATTATTTTCGTATATACATAGATAGAGAAAAACGATCCAGTTCGCGGTCGGGCAGAAGAGAAGTTGAGAAATCAAGTAAAAGAACCAATAGCGGGTCAGAAAGATATTGGAATAATGGCGGCAGAGAGGACGATCCGCACGACCGACCTCGACCAAAACTGTCGTCGGCGCCGCACGAAGGAAAAGGTATATGACTACAGACCAACATTCTTATTTATTTATTTAGAGTGTTAACACGCGAGCCCGAGTTTTAAGAAGATGACATGGATTAAGGGGCTTCTTTGAAAAATTATAGGTTTTTTCAAACGCTCTATTGACTAAACGGGAAAAGGGACTGAATTTATTTTCGAATATATATTATTACCCCCTTATTCATAAACGTCCACTAAAGTTAAGAGGCCTCTGATAATCGTTTGTCCCTTTCCGTCCAACCTATATGAGGGAAAGGGACAAACGTTTATCAGCGATCTCTTAACTTTAGTGGCCGTTTATGAATAAGGGGGTTAGACTATATACTCTTGTTTTTGGCACAAGCCGAAACACGATTGCTGAAAGTTGCCTCGATAGAAAAAAAAACCGAAGTTGGGTCCTATTTCCCCTTATTTTTCTTAGCGTACGTAAACTTAGAGATTAAGCAATATAAATAAGTAAAAAATATAGTATTCTGGTTTATCTAAAAAGTCACAGAAACAAAATTAGACAAAACTTTATAAATTCGCTTATTTATCGTAGTTTAGTCAAAAAGTCTGATCGTTACGAGCGCTGCATCTCTTTCTTTCGTGCACGGCAGCCATAAACGTGTCTCTTACAGATGGGCGTGGCTTGTCCGAATCGAGGAACGGCCTTAACTACCATCTGACAATCACATGAATAAAGCGTCATCACAAAGTAGAAGTAAATTACGTGTATCGCAAAAAAAGCTTATTTTATTGTATTTATAACAGTTTTTGATAAGCATTTTATTAGGTTATATCTGGTTCTGTAGGTATTAACGTTGAATTTAATATTTTAGATGGGCAGTCTTTACAAGATATGGACATATCTCCGGACCGGAGTACGCCCCTCTCCGAGAACTCGTACGGCGGCAGAGACGTCAACTCCGCGGCCAGGAACAACTCCGACAGCAACGCGGTGCCGCCCGTAGTCGTGCTCGACAATTCTAATCAGCCGGTTCGTCGTTATTTAACAAAATGAAGATATTTATTTTCTTTCGTAAAAAATGCGTTGTGGGGGAGACAATAATCAGTCGTATGGAACTGGGAGTATTAAAGACTAATAAAATGCAAGTATGTTTTTATTGCATTTGCAGAGCGGCTCGTTGCTGGCTGCGGCCCTGCCTCGCATCGTGGCGGCGCCAACGTTGTCGATGCCGGCAGCGGGTGCGGGCTCGGCGGGCCCGGCGGCGGCCGCGCCGGCGACGGCCAACAACGGCGGCGCCACGCCCGAGGGCAGCGGCGGCGGCTCGCCGCACCGCGACGCCGGCCCGCCCACGCCCACGCACTCTGAGAACACCGACCCGCACGCGCCGCCGCTGCATCTCGACACTGCTCTGCCCAGGAAAAGTAAGACCTCTCTAACTGCCTATTAGTACTTGTAGGCTACTGATTATATGAAAATAACAAACAGATTCATCATTGTCCTTTATCTTACTGAAAATCACGTGTAAGCGATGTAATATCGCTCGGAAGTACAACATGTTAAAAAACATGAACCTTATAATAAAATTTTAACTGTGTAAGTACAGTATGTACGTTTTCTTACTTACCTTGAATGCAACTCTTTTAATCAGTTTTATAATAATGCGTGGTTTGTGTCAGTGGAATGCCTGGGCAGCTACTCGTCGGTGGTGGGCGGCGCGCTGCACCACCCGCAAGCGCCCGCACTCACGCCGTCGCTGGTCAACTACGTGCGCGCCGACCTCACCGCGCACGTCTCCGGCTGGCCCGCCGACATCCTCGAGAAACAGGTGAGCGGGAGCGACGCATTCGAACCAACGATAACCATTATTCATTGTCACGGGAACCATTTGCGACGCCCGAATGCCCCTATTGAAGGGGAAAATTAATAAATCCATTATAAGACCTGTCGTCATGTATGGATCAGAGTGTTGGGCCCTAAAGGTGACTGATGAAAAGAGATTGCATGTAACGGAGATGAAAATGCTAAGATGCATGTGTGGAGTGACGAGAATGGGTCGTATAATGAATGAATATGTAAGAGGAAGCCTGAAAGTTGCACCCAAGTAAATGGGACAAGGGCAAGCGAATGATGAGTGACATAATTAAGCTTATCAATTTCGTAAGTAAGGTTACTTAGACCACTCAGCAAGCGACTTATTTAATTAATCTTTTAATTTTGTGTCCAAGTCTTCAAATGTACGCTGTGTAGCCTCTGTGTCACTCATTCCAATGGGGTTGGCAGCTGTCAAAGTGACATCTTCAAAATTGGTCCCTAGAAAAGCTAAATTTGTATGGCGCGAAGTAGTTTTTATTTATTTTCGCGAAAATGACTCAATTTTTTGTCTCGAATTGCTCCGAAATTGAAATCCATCCGTTTTTGGAATACACTAAAAATGATGTAGATTGACGCCATAGGGAAGGTTTTTGCCTAAGAAAAGCTTTATGCCTGCATACAAGTTAGGGACCATTCATCGTTTGTTTCTTTCTGTCATTGTTTGTATCACTTTCTCTTATTGTATGGAATCTGGAACAGCGCCCTCTGCAAAAGTTTTCACCGGCCAAGCCCATTATCTTTACGAATTTAATCACGTTGTGTTATAAAAAATTATAGATAAATATTAACTACCTTTTCAAAATATATTCAATTGCTAAATAAATATGGCTGTGTTTAAAAGTAAAAGTTGAAATTGAGGTTTATTAGTATAAATTTCTATTTTAAATATATGTTATACTTATATGATAGGCCTTCAAAATTCTACAATGGATATTATATGACTGTTAGCAGTTTTAGAATGATCAATCGGCAAATAAACTTAAGAGTGATGTGACACTTGAATGAAGCTGTAGTTTTGGTTATCACCCTCAGTAATTTTGTTGGCATAATTAAGTACTGGAGTAGAAAAATACGAGTTGTTTTCAGGCGAATAAATATACGGAAGAAGCCTACCAGCTGGGGTGCCTGCAGTGCACGCGCGTGTCCGCCGAGCTCAAGTGCTCGCGCTCGCTCGTGCGCCACACGGAGATACAAGCCACCTTACAGGAGCAAAAGTAAGCCGCTTTCTCAATGTGCATTTTATTGAAGCTGCCCACCACGTTCCCACCGCGCGCCGCGTTCACTCTCGCTAGTTTTCTATTCAACACCTTCATGATCTCTGATGCCTATTTTTTGGCGAATACATTATCCTTTGTCAGTCTGGTACTACGTTGTAGATATAGAGGATTAGAAAAAAAAAATATTTCTATTATATACAACGTGTGTGTCTCAAACGATAAAAAAAACTGTAGTCAAGGTTCAAGTATCTAAACTTTTTCTTTATATATTAATGTACAGTTTGCGAATAGCGTGTTTTGACCGGCGAGAGTGTATATATGAATTGCATATTTTCTAGATGACATAGGTACATTGTGTTCGAACATGATCGATCCGCTGAATAGCGAGTAACATGGTAAGTAATGATGGTTGATATCTGCAGGATAATGTACCTGCGGCAGCAGATCTCGCGGCTGGAGGAGCTGAAGTCGCAGAACTCGTTCATGTCGTCGGAGGACTAGGGGTGTGCGCGGGGCGCCGAGCCCGCCGCGCCCGCGCCCGCGCCCCGCCCCCGGTTAGCGCCATCAGCGCGATCGTGACGTGAGGACCTTTTCATTTACCTATCCATGCTAAACATTGTTCATTCCGTTCTCTTTCTATGTAATTTAGATCGAATGATTATTGTTAAATGTGTTGTGTGATTTGGTGTTAAATTCTAAGCAATTGTTCTCGTGAAAATCGGCACGATTGGTCAAATTGGGTTTGAACTATTATTTTACAATTGTATGACATGTACATGATTATTATTAATGAATGACATGAATGGTAGGTAAGTCTATAGTACGTTGAAGTGAGCGAGGGAGCTCTCGCGCCGTGCTCCTGTCTCCGCTTAGACTGACTCTTCACTTCACACTTATTTTTATTTATTATATTTTTAATTGACTTTAGAGTCGCCAGGTGGCTTGTTCCTGTAAACAAACATTGTAGTTTTATTCTCGTTTTTGATAAAACGTGCTAAACTTTATACCATCAACAATGAAATTGTACTTTTTTAATCGATCCCAAGAACAAGACAATCGATTGTTTAATAATTGTTTAAGTAATGTTATATTACATTGCTTGTTCTTATGTTGTTTTATATTATAACAAGAACCAGAGTAAATCACTGTGGGGAGTTCCGTTCCGCCGAGTTTCCTGGCGACTTTTAACGTCTCAGTTTCTATGACTTGGCATTTTTATATTTAGATTTTGATTACACGTAGATAATTCTTTGCATGATAACTTTTCAGTTGGGTCACTTTTATAATATTTTATTATTATACGATAATTTCGGTCATATGTAAGGATACAGTGATTTTATAAAGTGTTTATTGTAAAATAATAAATTATTGGAATAATTGTTTCATAGGAAATTTATTATTTTTCTACATATAGTTCCGACTGTCCCCGCGAAAGTTCGTTTGACAGTGAATAGCCGATTTGCTAGTTATCAACCTGCATCAAGTTCAGGGCTGGTTGTGTCGAGGTCCGGCTCAGCTACCGGCAGAACGGAACTGTCGCGAGTACAGCGTTAGTTGTGTGGCCAGAGAACGGTTATGTAACATGTATCCAATGATCGCGCGCGCTTGTGTCGGCACCGGCACCGGCACCGGCAGCGACTGTGAGCTCCGTGTCTGGGTTGAGTGTGAGGGCCCTCTGCGCTTACTGTTTATCCACGGAAATATTGTAACCAATATTTGTTCCGTTAAGGGCTAAATTCATTGAAACCAAAGTTAAATAAAGTGCACGAACCATGGAATGGAACTTATAAGTTGTACACATAATTTCTTATCCTACTTTTTATAAATTTGCTTATGCAGTAGTTAAAATATATGAATTGCTAAGAATATTGTTAGAGAATAATTATGTAAAATTAATTTGGATCAGATAGATGTGAACCTTCATTTATTGTTTGCCAGAGGCACTGCGAGAAATGCAAAGATGGGTCATTGCGAGCATACTAGTCCACAAGCGATACTGACTTCTGTAACTTTGATTGGCTTTGGTTGGTGCCAAGCCTTTAATTGTTTTTATTTTTACCAAGTAATAATTAAAACACAATAATCTAAGTCCTAATGAAATAGACTAAAGATTTAATGTTTGTAGATACATACACTTTTAGTATTCATAACGCGATGGGGCGGTTCATGAACGGGGCCGGTTAGTTATTGATAAAGTCAGTCTTGACTGAATTACTTGTAATTGGTTGTGGCCAATTACTTGTAATTGGTAATTAAATACCATGACTAAGTAATGAGTAGTGAATCCAACCTGCATTGCTGGTTCCCATAAAAACATCTTCGCAACAATTCTTATAGACGGAGAGCTGGCCACGTCAGATATGACACAATAATGAGAGCGACGAAACCCCTCTAGTTAGTTTGCTATACTATGCTTATTTTTAGATCCGGACATCTGGCAGCCGTAAAGTGGTGGAGGTCAAAGAATGCAAATAACTTGAAGAAAACAAATCCTACATTTCTAGATTAGATCCAATATTATGAAAAATTATGTAATTAATTAGATTGTATCATATCCAAAAGTTTCGATTGGGGGAAGTAGTGCCAAATGATGTATAATGTAATTTTTGGTTACTCGCCTACTGTTTTTGTTTCCGCAATGATACTCAATGTTTTTTGTTCTAATGTTAAAATATAGGCCCTGTTCTCTATAAATGACACAACTTCAGTAATTTTTATCTATTTTGGTATCACTTATTTCCAACTTAAAAACTTTGTTGGTCTGTCACTCTGATCTCCACCCATTAAAAGCTGCCAGATGTCCGGATCTAGCAATAAGGAGGGTTATGCAATCTAACTGGACTGGTTACAAATCTCTCATTATTGTGTCATATCTGACGTGGCCAGCTCTTAGACCATTAAACCTCACGTTCTGGACTTATTTGGTATTACTTTGGATTTTGGTTGGATTTGGATTGACAATGATGAATAAAGAATGTGATAGTTTTATAAAGCTTGTGTATGGGAACCAGTGCCCTCTTTGTACATTTACGTCGCATATAAATTATGCTCTAACAGCATAAACGTGTAACAGGCAAGTATTGTGTAAGACGAATGGGGTTGGCAACTGTCAAAGTGACATCTTCAAAATTGGTCCCTAGAAAAGCTAAATTTGTATGGCGCGAAGTAGTTTTTATTTATTTTGGCGAAAATGACTCAATGTTTTGTCTCGAATTGCTCCGAAATTGAAATCCATCCGATTTTGGAATACACTAAAATTAAAATGATGTAGATTAACGCCATAGGGAAGGTTTTTGCCTAAGAAAAGCTTTATGCCTGCATACAAGTTAGGGACCATTCATCGTCTGTTTCTTTCTATCATTGTTTGTGTCTCTTTCTCTTATTGTATGGAATCTGGAACAGCGCCCTCTGCAAAAGTTTTCACCGGCCAACCCCATTGAAATAACTTTATCCGACTTGGTAATGTATAATTATAAGTCGGCGTCCGACTGCGCACGGCGCGGCGCGCGGCGCTGCGGGCAGCGGGCACGGCGCGCGCCTCCGCCCTTCCTCGCCCCACGCCACGTCGTGTACGTTAGCTACCTATTACTATATACGAGTATATGTATATACATATTGCCGGCGCATTGTCATCTATTTTAGCAAATATTATATAGACACACCGATCACATGACGGACGTTATCTACGTAGTTACATCCATGTTCGTTTTGACCAATCAAATGTGTAAACTATGTAAAAAGCAGGTATTTTGTAATAATAATTGATAGTAACCAGAAATTCATGTAGGTATTAGTTGATTTCTAAGAAAATCATATAAGCTTATTCGATAATCACAATAATTTGCATGCTTTGTGATTACCAGAGTGCAAACAGACGAGGGACAATCCAATTTGTACGAAACTAAGAAAAAAGCTAGTGTTCTACCGTTCTCGAGAAAGTTCATTTGTATGTGAAACGTTCTCGCGCGATAATATTTCAAATAGTAAACGGAGAAGGTTCTCGAGAACGGCACTTCTCTAGAAAAAAATATCTGAATAAAGGAATAATTAGCAAAAGGTTAGTTAGTGGTAAATTCTGGTCTAGGTTTTTATTTTTCTAATAATTAGGGCTAAATATTATAATTTTATTCAACTGCTAAATTTTGCCACCAACCTATGTAAATGAAATTAGCAGAAATAAGTACTGTGATATTCATTCACTTTCACGCGTTTAATAAAATAATATGTAGATGATGTTGTTGTTTAAGTCTGTGGAGTTATCTGGTTTAGTTCTACCACGCTGTATTGTACCTAATGAAGACTTAACGCGCGAGTACAAGCTTCATACAGTCTCGAACTATTGCTAAATCATTCCGAACACATGTTCGTTTACCAATACTGCGGCTATTCTCAATTAATAGTACATTACGCACCTAGGGCGGTAAAATAAAGAATGGCTCAGATCGCGGATATTTGTAGCCCGAACCGAAGGTAAGGGCCATAGACAAGCGATCTGAGGCCTTCTTTATTACCGCCCGTGGTGCGTACACAATTTTACGTCTTCTCCTGGGTGTGAAGTGAGATTTGCCGCTGCGCCCGTGAGCGTAATATATCACTTACCGCCCAGAGTGACGTAAATATATATGTGCTCCATTTTAAATCGTTTTAGGCACCAACTTTAATGATCATTATTTTGAATACAGTCAGCATCAATAGTATCTTCCTACACGAAGGCCGCAAAAATAAGAACATGTCACATATTTTTGCGGCATTCATGTAGGAAGATACTATTGATGCTGACTACCTCCGTAGATAATTTTCTCGATTTCTAGAGAGCGGCCAAGCGCACGCATGTCATGTAACACTATGAATATCATTTTTAACGTAGAATTCTCAACTACATATTTTTTTTTAATTTACGTGCATAATTCCATTGCCGCTCTCTGAGTAGCGAGAATACACGCATTCCTTATTTGATTGAAATCCCGTGAGCTTTTTGAAACATTGTGCAAGTGCCGTAAGGCATTTGCCGATAACCTTTTTACAACATGTACAATTTTATTGGATTTAAAAACGTTATTGAAATAAAAGCCTTGTCAACTATATCTAACTTTAATCTGATGCGGCTGTTAAGTTATTTTTCACCTCAGCAGTTCGTACAAGCCTACTTTCCTCACTTCCTGGAGTGATGAAAGTGCGACTTTCATCACTCCAGGGTGTGAAGAAAGTTGCGAGTTTCGTCACTCCAGGAAGTGAAATTCTGTTTCTAGAAGCTTTCGTCATAATGATGATGCCTTTCATTCAGGAATGTAAATGTGTTTTTTTTTTAATATTAATATGTTCTCACTACTGAGGAGAAAAGTTGTATGTGTCACACGAGAGAAAAGTTTTTTTAAATCTCGTGTTATTGAGATCCCTCGCTACGCTCAAGATTCTAACTTAGAATCACTCGCTTCGCTCGTGATTCAATTATAGACTCTTTCGCTTGCTCGGGACTCAAAATCGACACTCGCAAGAAAAACCAACTTTCCTCTCTTGTTGCACAAATAACTATTTCACTACTCCACCTCGGAAACGCGCTTTTTATCCCTTGAAAGCGGTGGGGAAATACGCATTTTATACACATGTGGAGAAAGTAAGTTGTTACAAGTTTTAACTTTTTGTTTACGCTATCTGGCAGGATCAGGATGGACTTGAAAAAGATGATTTTGAATTATATAATTCTGAAAGCATTCATTTGTCTTTATTGGTCATATTTTTCCTGTGGTGGTGTGGTGATAAAATTGTGTTATACTGGGCAGCAAAGGTTGTTCAACCTCTCTTGCCTTGAGGCCCTCGTAAGCTAGATTCCATTTTTTGAACGACTTGCTACGCTCGTGGCTCAATTTTGGAATCTTCCGCTGGCTCGGGTCTCAATAAAAAGCACGAGAGGTTAAACATCTCCTCTTGTATAATTTTAAATAACAATTATTACAGTCAGCTGTGGACTAGTTGAATGCTTGACCATTTAAAGCTGACTAGTATTATTTTGAATATGTAATATAGTTATACTTTAAGCAGTCCCAAAATTAAGCAAACTTCCTGCCTACCTATACTTACACCGATTCAGTTAAACGGTTGACATTTAATTGCAGTGTTGCACTGGTTATTGTAGTGTTGCTCTGGTTGAACTGTATGAAGCTTAGGCTCTAGTGTTTTATTATGACTCCAAAATTTTCGCATTTCTAAATATACATTAAACGGGATTTCACATTCTAACAAATGCCGATACTGGCATGCCTTCTGGAGTGGATCTTTCGACTAACGGTTGCACAATATTGATTCACAATTAGGCGTTTGAACATTGATCATCGTTAATATAGCATCACTTTTTTATGTTAAAATGACTTTGTATGTTAATAGAATTTTTCCAGTTAAATAGTGATAGTGTTTGTGAAATCCCATAGACTACACATAATGAAGGGACTTGAAACAAAGGATCTCGTTTTACACTGACAAGGTATTGGTCTTCCGTTTAGACCGTCGGTCGCCTATAACTCAAGGCCATACCGTTAGCACCGGCATGTTCCTTTTGTTATTCGTGTGGTGACGTAAGGCGCAAACAGGAGACCAGAACCTTAAACAATATAAATCTCGCAACTGACAGTCAAACTCGTATCATTTTTACATCGGGGCTCGTCAACACCAATACAGATCTTCTCCAAGAACACCTTGTAGTAACGAGGTAATATTTATAAATGTACTTCAATGGAATAAAGCGATATATTGGTGTTGATCATAATTAAAGTGTAAATAGGTAATTTCACACCTGTATCATAAGTGGAAACCCCACTATATGACATTTGGCACGATTTTGAATGTCCTGTTGTGGAGTTTGATAATGTGTTACGGTTCGATAGCACGTCACATATCGCAGGGTCTCGATGGCTCCGCACGGAGAGTAGTCACTCGCGAGCGAGCAGAGGACCTGTCCATAGCCCGCCGTACATTTTAAGTCTAATTGTAATTTATACAGAACGCGATAAGTATCGCCTCCACATTAGGCTTGCCTATTCATTATTTCCTTTTTATGTTCAACATAACATCGTAACTTTGGTTTTCTGACTTTGTTTGAAATAAGAAGTTTTAACCAGTTTAAATAAATCCGTTTCAAATTTACTTTTAGTATGAATTGTTCTGATAAAATTATTACTCCCCCAAAGCAAGTACAGTCGCCATCAGATATATCGGAGCGACCAGAGTGGTCATAAATATCTGAACAGCGCCTCTATTGTCAAGGCGATAAAGTGCATGTTCAGATATTTTTGAGTACCCTGGCCGCTCCGATATATTTGATGGCGACTGTACATACGTATATATTATTTAATATGTGCTTCCCACCCCACAATAAATCATAAACATAACATAACATAAGGCCTGATTCGAAACAAATTTGCCAAATTCAGAGTGATTTTCTTGGATATTTTCTACCCTACTTTATTTATACACTACACCATTATAATTATCAGAATCACAAAATTATTATACCAAAAATTTTTTTTTCTTGAATTCTAAGATGTTAAAAAAAAAACAAATAAACGCCGCCGGTTTTTTAATTATTCGGCAAATTGCTGTCAAAAACTTGATAAGTATGGAAGAAACTTGCACATAACTAATTTCCAACATAACCTGTTACCTAATATTATACCAATACTGAAGGCAATTTCATTGCAATATCCATTAAACAACGAGGATCTAGACATATCTTCAAATATCTGGCGTATCAGGAATTTCGTCGATGTGGTGTCAGTTACCTGGCATTCGTTACTTTTCGATAGAGAAATCGACACCAACAATCACTAAAAGAAACGGTTCGCAGAATTAGTTTAATAATGCGGATTTCCAATATTACTTTGACAATATTTGGACATGATCCACGATGGTTATGAGGCCATCAGCATGCTTAAGCCAATACCCTCGAAATCAGACCAAAAAACTTGATTCAACAAAGTCCCACAGTATTGACCTATTGAACGGTATGGAGTGGAGTGTCCAAGGAATTAGTTCGTTAAAACAACAAAAACTATATGCTATATAATATTTAAAAATAAACATTGTTCTTGATAGGACTCAAACCAAGAAACTGCCAAAAAACACTGTCGGATGTATGATAGAGGGCATACAACAAAACTAACGACAGGAGCGGGAAGGAGATGGAAAATGATGAATAAATAACAATTTATAAATTATGGAAAAACAAATCTTGATTCAGCTAGCTTCAGTACCATTAATAGGGTTTTGAATTTGGCAGATTGAATTCGAATCAGGCCTTATTTTACATATGTTACATGTTTAAACAAATTTAACAATCTGGTCTGGTATTATTGTTATTTGATTTTCCAAGAACATTTTTTCGGTCTGTTTTATTAAGGTTTCCCTGTAAAGTACATCTATACAAACTTAATCAAGGACTAGAAGTTTGTTTAAACACTTAATTTAGTCTGGATACGTGAATATCTTATTTCCTGGATCACCAGGAAATAAGATATTCACGTATCCAGACTACTAATTTACCAATCTGCTTTGGTCAAGACTATCAAGTCTTGACCAAAGCAGATTGGTAAATTAGTTAAGCCACGAAAAGCAAATTATTATGGCGCAAAGGTGTACGAGTAGGTATGTCTGATGCATTTAGGATACAATTTAACAAAAGTTTATAATGTCAGATGCTCTCGATCATGGTAGAGCGAGATTGGCATTCAGCGTTTTTTTTTATTAGTAGCTTAATGCTACCGGTCCACCCGCTCTACTTGTACAGTCAGCAACAAAAGTAGCTAAGCGGGTAGGGTGTTCAAAATGTGCTGGACACGACTTTCTTGTTAAGAGAATAAGAACTCGTGAAGGTCATTTTGAACGCCCTACCTGCTTAGCTACTTCAGTTGTACAAAAATAAGTGTAAGGTTATGGGTGTATTCCCACCTGTCCCCGTGGGAACGGACCGGAATTGAACTATTCCCATCTGTGTCCTACGGTTGCTTAACACGTTCACAGTCCCCATACAAAATGTTTCAATTTTCTTGGACGTCCAAGCAAATTACTTCCATCACACGTCCGTGCTCCAAGTTTGGGTCACTATGAAACGACCAGGTACGCGCACTCAGATTATTGCAATATAAATATATTAATATTATAGAATGCTGTTTCATATCTAACTAAAATATCAGAATTTCTTTATAAGCCTTTTATCGAATGCAGTAGGAAGTGAATTATGGTGATTTGAGTGCATGCCTGGTCGGCTATAGTGACCCATGTACGGGGCACGGACTTGTGGAGATAGTTCATCATGACCCATGTATGGGCACTGGACTGTGAACTTGTTAAATTTGTTTTCACCCCTACTATTCGAAAAAGGGTAATTTGTTGCTCATTTACAGGGAGCAAAAGTGACTTGATCCCTCTGCGATTTGTTGCCCATTTACAGGGAGCACAAGTGACTTTTGATCCCTCTGCTTTTTTTTTTAATTTTCCTTGTCTTTGCAACCGATTATACCGAAATAAGTCATTTTGCTCCCTTAATAAAACATAGACAAATTTAGGCGATTATCACACTGGCGACGGATCCGCATGCGGCGCTAGTGTGATAATCGCCTTAAGCATTTTCTCTATGAATTTGCTGAATTCAGCTCAGGTGTGTTTTGTCATTTATGCGTGGCGGGGTTTAAATTTTGAGTAGGTACCTATTGGAAATCAATAGTTATTTGTGCAACAAGAGAGGAAACTTGGTTTTTCTTGCGAGTGTTGATTTTGAGTCCCGAGTAAGCGAAAGATTCTATAATTGAATCACGAGCGAAGCGAGTGATTCTAAGTTTGAATCTTGAGCGTAGCGAGGGATATCAAAAACACGAGATGTTAAAAAACTTTCCTCTCGTGTGACACATACAACTTTTCACCTTAGTAGTGAGAACATATTAAAGTTAAAAAAAATCACATTTATTTAGATTCCCGAATGAAAGGCATCAGCATTATGACGAAAAGCTTCTAGAAACAAAATTTCACTCCCTGGATTGATGAAAGTCGCACTTTCGTCACTCCAGGGAGTGAGGAAAGTAGGCTTGTTCGAACTGCTGAGGTGAAAAATATCTTCCTTGTAACATCGCTATCGTTAGTGCATCTATGTACTATCAGCTGCAGAATTGCCTACCCAGTTTATGAATGAATTCATTGATAAACTGGGTAGGCAATTCTGCAGCTGATGGTACATAAGTGTTAGGGCATAGCGGTAATGCGCTTTTCCCGATGCCTAGATTGTCCCGCTGCACTTAATTTATTTAAAGAAGATTTGTAATACTTTTTTTATTAAAAGAAAATTATCAATTATCTACAAATAGATAAATAATGAAAGTACGATTCGAATAAGTATTTAGTATAGGGAACGTAATGATTAGTTATAGCGTCAAACGTAGGTACCTAAGTGAGCATATTTCTTCAACAACCGTGGAATAATAGTTTCTCAACTTGTGTCCGAAGCTTTTTCATTTTTTTCTTATGTACTCTCCGCCAGTTTTAGGTACCCACCGTTAGATTACTAAGTTACAAGAGCAATTATCGCCATATTACGATTTAGGCAGATCTCACACTGACGCCGCAGCCGCAGCCGCAGCCGCATCCCGCTCGGGTGAACGAGATTGTGTTATAGTTATAAACTTGCAGACCGCTAACTCGCACGCACAACTTCGCCGCGTGCGGAAACCGCAGCAGTGTGATAAAGCCTGACCAGGAATATATGAATATGACCATGGGCCATGTTGCGGAATTTCATTGGAACTAATTTCTCCTCTGGCAATAATTTTAATGATAGGTTGACACTTTTGTCAGTGTCACTTAAATGATATTAAAGTGTTGAATATTAAATAATAAATCACAAGAAATGCCTAAACTTATTCGTAGTGAAGTGCAAAACATTGTGAATAATGTATGTAATAAACTGCTTGAAATAGAACGCTCGGGAAATGAAACTATTTCGCTACGAAATAATTACAAATTAATATCAGAGCTGACAGGTAAATAAATCAAGATGACATTATACCATAGAGATTAATATGCTTTTTGACTATACTGGACTGTTGCCATATAAATGAGAATAATAGCTCCCCCTTGCTTGACGTCATATATTCCTGGTCAGGCTTTAATCGCCTTACAGTTAGCTATTCAAGTGAACGTACAATAATTAGTATAGGGGTTCAATCAGTAATCTGTGTAAGTAGAGCAGTGCCGCGAATGATCCAGTAGTCGGACGGGGCGTTGGCCGCCAGCAGCACTGGCAGCACGAAGTTGGTGCTGTGGCCGGTCGTGGAGAGGGTGCCCGCGCGCTCCGCCGTCTTGTACAGGGGCGCCTCGTAGCGCGGGTCCGGCTTGGGAAGCTGGAGCACGGGTTCAAACCAAACCACCGGTAATGGTGGATTCATTTGTCCTGAAGTTACAAAACGATGTCGTAACGAACCATTATTTGTGGTTTTCAAGCAAAAGGTACATCATTGTCGTTTGGTTATAGAGTTTATTTCTAAATGAATTATTAAGGCAGTAATTCTTTAATATTGACAACCGACAATGATTTACCTTTTACTTGATATATTATTTTTAGTTCAATAACAACCCTCAGGAAGTTTTACCCTTTGACAGCCAAAGACGTCAATCATTCGCACGGAAAGTCGTGTCCTCAGCGGCAGAACGTGATGTCACGTGCAAAATATAACCGGTTTGCCTCACGCGCTCGCGCGCGCTGGCGCTGAGGGCACGTTTTTTCCGTCCAATGCTTGGCGATCAAAAGGTTAAAAGTTTCGCATTTTGTACATGTAAGTATCTATCTACCTACTAAGGGCGTCGACACAGGTGTCAATTAATTAACCTTAAGAGTCGCCAGGACGCTCGCGTGAACTCGCGTTCCCATACAAACGTAGTTCAGCTCTCATTTTAAAAAGACATGCTTTAGAATCATGAAATTTGGCATGGGCATTCTAGTAGTACACATCTAGGTCGGACATTCGTTTTCATTGCTAAAAATTGTAATACAAAGAAAATATAGCAAAAATAAGTTTTGTGTGTAAATCTGTAACTGGCTGTAGGTATTTTCTTTGTATTACAATTTTTAGCAACGAAAACGAATGCCCGACTAGATCTGTACTGCTAGAATGCCCTTGCCAAATTTCATGGTTCTGAAGTATGTCGTTTTAAAATGAGAGCTGAACTACGTTTGTATGGGAACGCGAGCGTCCTGGCGACTCTTTTTCATGGTCGCGGACAACTAATGTTCCTGCAAATATCAACACGAAGATACTGGTAATTTGTTCAACTATGCGAAGAAATCAGCAAAAGAAGGTCTAATTAAATGTAGAAGGCAATAGGGAATATGACGCAAAACTCTGCGTAGGGGGCGGCACTAGCACATCCAGAGGGCCTACCACGAAACACGAAAATAAAAATTTCGTTACCTGGTTCTCTGTCATTCTTTCATACTCGAGCGATATTGAGGCACATGTCAAAATTTCGATTCTCTCGTTTCATGATAGGCCCTTTGTGAACAAACCGCCTTAGTGCACAAATGACATATTTATTCGTTATAAATTGTGTATTAAAACTTGTAAAAAACTGTTTCAGGCCTAGTATGTATTAAGAACTCTATGGTTTACCGGTGTGCTAGTGCTGCACTCTGGTGGCAGAACATTGCAGTAATATCCCCTATTGTTAGGTAAGTTTCACTAGAGATGGTGCCTGCGACCTGTTACTGTTTCTTCTAATTACTTTCTTCGGTATGCTATTTCGGTACCTACCTCGCAGTTGCTACATAATGTTTTATTTTTATTTTGCCTAAATAATACGATAATTTACTGTTCATAATTAAATTAGATTTAAGAATACCTATCGGATAAATATTGGAAAAGCATGCCATGCATATGACTACAAATAGCGACCGGAGGCCGGCAATCAACCTTACCTGGCAGAGCATCGACCAAGCAGTCGTGCTCGTTGTCCCAGCGCGCCGCGTCGATGAACAGTCCGTGAATGTTCACGCCGTCCAGCGGCACCTGCAGGTCGCCATAAACGCTCTCGTCGGATTCCTGTACAAGGATACACTCTAATTAACAGGTTCAGAGTTCAACTCAGCAGGCTTAAAGTAGGTAACCTCAATTTCAGGTGAAGTACAGTCAGCAGCAGAAGTACTTAATAGCTCAAAATACCTTCACACGCTCTTAATTCTCTAAACAATAAAATCTTGCCAACATTATTTTGAACACCTCATCAGCTTAGCTACTCTTGCTGCTCATGCGCACTGGATGGTAAATAAGGGTTCTCTGCCTTTTCGCCGAAAATTGTATTGCCGAATTTCACTTGCCAACCAACTTTTCGCAGAAGTTTTATTTGGCCGAATTTCATTTCCCAACTTTACATAATCCAACCTAACCTAACCCAACCTAGTAGGTAATTTTCATTTCCCAACTATGGGGTTCGGAAATGAAATGGTTGCGAAATAATTGTTTGGTAAAAGTTATTCGGCCAAATGAAACATTTGCGAAAATTGGTTGGCAAGTGAAATTCGGCATACAACTATGGCGAAAAGACAGGATACCGGTAAATAAGATAGTTAGAGAAGTTGGCATGGCATACGCATTATAAACCCATTTATTATACATAGAAATATTAGAAATAGACATCCATGGTTATAATGACTTGTTCCAACGAGGTCATTATTATGTTTTGTGGTCACGACTGCAATTACAGTCAGTGAGATAAAACGAAAAACAAGATACTATAGGTACGTGAATCCCATCACTGTTTAACTTCCGACTATCCCACTAATGGAAATGGTATCGATATGGCATACTTGCATAGTATAAGTACCGACGCAGACAAGGGATTAGTAGGTAGGTATATACCTTGACTTTCTTCTTGTTCTCCTTGTAAACGTCCTCCTGCGACAGAAAGGCGCGGAAGGGCTTGAAGTCGAACATGAGCGCGTCGATGGGCTGGCGGTAGCGGCGCGCGAACGACTGCAGAGAGCCCGTGAGCAACCCCTGGGGGAAGAACAGCCCCGACACCCAGCTGCTGCGCTGCTTGCCCTCCTCCAGCCATTTCTGATACACATATAACGTTAATGCTTAAAAAATATGCGCAGCGAAGCGTCTGCTCCATATTTAAACCCATTCCCGCATTGCTTGTTATAGTTGTTATTTTTTCACAATCTCCAGCAGAATGGAGATTAGGTTATGTTATGATTTATAACTAAAAAGACTCCAGCGACTGTCAGTTTTCGGTTGTAAAATTGGGGCTCAGGACTTACGTCTAGCGACTTTCAGGCGCAACTCGAAGTATGGAGTCGCGCGCGACAACGCATGTCATGCTAAGCCGCCAGGTCTCAATAAAACCATATCACCAAAGGAAAACAACATATATTGCCCTCTTGTATAATAATTAATAAATCCCGTATTTTATGAGTTTTCTAAGTTAATTGGGTTGGGTGCTTATGGGTAGTATGATTTTTTTAAGATATCGGAACTGTAGGTATAAATCACGAGTAAATTTCCGACATCTTTAAAAATACTCCCTTACAAGAATCTAACTGTGGAATTGTAGAACGGTACTCGCCTCTACGAAGTCTACTCGCAGCACGAGATCATGAATCCAGCTGCCGAGCGATTTGAGCGAGTTGTACCCCTTTTTGTGCCACATCGCAGGCACCTTGTTGTTTATGAAAGACGTGTACACTTCCTCGAAGTCCTCAGACATTAATACAATGCCCTGTAAAATATTGAAACACACATGTAGGTACTTATTGCTTTTAAGTAGGTACATATTTTAATTAGTGAGTAGATAAACTGCGTCTAAGTCTGCAGACAAAATGTGAAAATAGGTTTGCAGGAAGCTGCTTTACATAAAATTTCTGTACTGTGTTGTAATAATAGATCATAATAAAAGAATAGTACATTACATACCTAGGGCGGTAAAATAAAGAACGGCTCAGATTTCAGGCATTTGTGGCCCAAACCGAAGGTAAGGGCCATAAACAAGCAATCTGAGGTCTTATTTATTACCACCCGTGGTGCGTACACAATTTTACGTCTTCTCCAAGGTGTGAAGTGAGATTTGCTGCTACGCCCGTGGGCGGCAAATCTCACTTACCACTCAGAGTGACGTAGAAAAATATGCGGCGCATGTTGTATTTTGTATATTATTTCTTTTCCATACAAACTAAATAGTATTTTTAATACAGTTGCTCAAAAAAGTGCTTTTCTTGTAGTGGTTTAGCGTGCGAAAAGTTTGATATTGCGCACTAGTGCTTTTTACTTTTCCAGCTAATGACAGTGACAGACAGCCAATCACAGCGCCGCACCGCACCGCGCGGAGCGTTCGGATACATGTACTAAAGTAACCTCAAAGTGAATAATTGACAATTTTATAATTTTTTCACCTCACTAGCTCGGAAAGCCCTTTTTGTTTGTTTAATATCTATTGTGAAAATCGCTTTTTATCCACATGTGGTGAAAGAGTTTTGACATAAGTGACAAGTGGCTTAAGTGACATTTGACAGCTAACAAAACGTAAAACGTTAAAAGTGCAGAATTTTTAACATCGCAATTAATGAATTGCATCGAGTAAAAACACTTAATACAGTCTTACAACTTTATTTTAATCCATAAATATCAGCATTCAACATTAATCTTCATTCTTTTTGTAAAAACGGATAAATTGTTCTGACAGCCGAATAAGTCTACGTACGAACAAAACGCATCTGACATTTAATAAAACCTTTTACGTCAAAACTTTTCATTTCAATTCATCCATCATATCAACGTTAAATATTCGCATGTTTTTCTAGGTTGTTTTGTTAAAAATTAGTGATTCGAGTGATGAAGAAGTATTAAACACCTGAGGAATTACGGGAAACCGAGTAAAATGCACCCTTTTTCTTATTTTCCTCGCTGTAGTGAGGTGAAAAGTTTTGTGTTATACACGGGTGAAAGTTATTTTACGTCTCGTGTATTAAAGCACTCGCTACGCTCAGGATTCTATTTTTGAACCACTCGCTTCGCTCGTGGTCAATAATAGAATCCTTTCGCTAGCTCGTGTTTCAAATAACACTCGCACGTAAAATACAACTTTCACCACTTGTATAACAAATAACTATTTCGCAACTGTATTAAAAAACGTCGTCCGATACTCGTGCGTAAATCTCATTCTTCACTCGGCTCGTGTAGTAGGGTTTTGTCTCAGTACAAATGCAAAAAAAATTGTGCGCATCGAGAAAAAGTTGTGAATTTTTGACCATAGATAGAGTGAGCAAAGATGGATATTTTTTAGTATTGGCGGTCTGTAAAATTTTTGGACCTTCACGTCAAAATCAGGGGTCCCGTGCAATATGTTATTACTCTCTGGTTAAGACTGCTAGGGGTTGTTTGGTATCGTTTCCGTGTAAAACAGACATGCAGAATTCATTTCTGATATTAAAAATGTAAAATTTCCGATTAAAAAAAAAGTTGTGCCGCGAGGAAAAACACAATTTTATTTTTATTTTTTTAGAACGTCATATAACTAATATATATCCTTTATTTCAACTAATAAAAATATTATAAAGAAGCATATTTAATATAGATTATAGAAACATATACATTTTATACACCTTTAATACAAAAAACTTCTGTATTTTTTTTTTACTTAAGTTGAGTAACGGAAAACAGACGTCGCGTCGTTTGAATAGTGACGGTTTATGTTAAAGTTAAGGAGGAAAAATATGTTTTTATTTATTGTATTTTTTTATTTCTGCATTTTGTGAAGTTATTATGAATAAAATTTACTAATAACAAGCAATACATGCATTTTAAGGTCAATATGCTAAGGATGTTCACGTTCACATTGATTATCGATACTTAAGAATAAGAATAAGAATAAGAAATATTTATTAGCACAAAAACTAAACTAATACATCAAACATAAATTCATTTCGATTAACAGAATTGTGCTAAAAGGTCTTCACTCAACTTACTATGGAGAAAACATATACACCACGAAGCAAACATTTTTTTTCGCGTAGTTTTTGTATACTATAAGCCTAAAAATTGTATATAATTAGAAACTACATTAAATATGCTCCTTTATAATATTTTTTATTATTAGAAAAAAAAAAGATATATACTAGTTATATGACGTTCTAAAAAAAATAAAAAATTGTGTTTTTCCTGGCCACACAACTTTTTTTTTAATAAGAAATTTTACATTTTTAATATCACAAATGAATTCCGCATGTCTGTTTTACACGGAAATGATACCACACAACCCCTAGCAGCCTTAACCATAGAGTAATAACGTATTTCACAGGACCCCTGATTTTGACGTGAAGGTCCAAAAATTTTACGGACCTCCAATACTAAAAAATATTTATCGTGGGCCATTCTATCCATGGTCAAAAATTCACAACTTTTTCTCGATGCGCACAATTTTTACAAATTCGAGCTCTGCTAGTGGCAAGATATCTCGGTACTCGTGAAGTAATGACATACTTTCCGCACTAATATTTATCGAAATGTACTATTTCAATGTACATTAATATACGTCTAATTGACCTTGCTTGTCAGTCTTGTCACCCTACAAACAATCAATTTCGGAATACATTGAGTGTTAGAAAAAACTTTAAAATGTCCTAAAAACTAAACTAAGTTATTTTTCAAAGTTTTTGAACAAACGTAGGAGTAGAATCTACGTTTCAATTTATTGCTCCTATTACAGGAAACATCCGGTATACCTACACTAGGGAGTGGGAAAGATGTAATGAATCGTCATTACATCTTTCCCACCATGTTCCCACCAGTAATCGTACTGGTCACTGATACTATACTTAAATATAATAAAATAACGCAAATAAAGTTTAGCTCTGAAATAACTGAACATATAAGCGTAGCAACCTTTATAGCTTTCTGCAGCTCAGTGAGCGACGAGTGTATAAGGGCGAGCAACGTGTTGAAGCGATCGGTCTCGTGTATGAGCACGGTGGTGAGCGAGTTGAGCTGGCCCATGTCATCCAACTCCATCAGCGCGGGGTTGATGGCGCCCTTGTCGATGTGTCGCGCCACGGTGGCGCGCGTGTTGTCGCAGATCCGCCACACGATCTGGTCGGGCGTGTCGCCGCCGCCGCCGCCGCCCATGCGCGGCTGCACGTCTACTATGGTGTTTATGAGCGTGCTCGTTTCTTTATGCTGCAAGAGGTCGTGGCTATTTTAAAAACATTGTCGCGATTCTAATTTTTAACCGACTTCAAGATTTCGGAGGAGGTTATCAATTCGTCGGGATCTTTGTTTTTTTTGCTTGTTTATTCGAAGACGGCTAGACCGATTTGGAAAATTCTTTTTTTTATTTGAAAGAGTATACTTAATAGTTGGTCCCATTGTCACCAGGTCCGGATCTGATGATGGGGTCCTGGAGAAATCAAGGGAACTCTTCAACTATTATAGGCACACCTATAGTGATTTCACTATTTTTTACAGCAACTCGGCCACTTCTCTTGGAATAGCGGATCCTAAGTGAAGTCGGTTCTTTTATTGTTTAAAATTATTTTTTATTGGAACTAAAACAATTTAAAGCATTTTCAACAATCGGAAAGGTTCTCTTTAGACCTTGATAGCAGTAAGCAAAATCGCATTATATCTTATACTGGTGTTTAAATGGAAAATAACTTGATGTAAGCTTTAATTTGCTTCATTACTTTATCTGATAGAGCCAAGATAATTAATGAACCTCAAAAGCGATATTGGCGTTATCATGCATTCCGAATACTTCCGGGCTCTCAATGACCGGCAGCCCGTCGACGAAGTTGCGGTACGCCTCCAGCTTGTCTTCCCGAGGGCAGTAGTAGGTCCCCGACTTCGAGTACGTGTAGTTCTCCTCCAGCGTCACGGGCGAGAAGAACTTCTTCAGGATCGTGGTCAGGCAGCGCTGGTCCCACATGTCAGTCACACGGCCACCGTAAGTGATCAAACCTTAAAAATTGTTCATATGTACCATTAATTACAAGATATCACGAGTTACTAGTGCGAAAAGGATCAGATTTTTTTATAAGGTACCTATGAATATTGAATTTTACAATTACTTAATCAATTTCAATCCAATTTGGATACGGAACCCTAAATACGGCAATGCATACAATACTGACTGGTTATGTACTCGAGCGCTGCCCAGGGGATGGCGCCGCTCTCGCAGAACATCTGCAGGTTGAGCATGGCGCACTCGCGGTCACTGTTGTTGAACTCGTACGTTATGTTCCAGCCCAGCGGACCGAACTTCTTGCGCTCCTGGATGATCGCGTGGAACATGCAGATGCCGAATAGCATAGTGCGCCAGTCTTGCCCGAGTACTGGAACAATCAACGAATATTTACAAGGTATGGTCAGTCAATAGATGATATAGATGAGTTCAACATTTGAACCTTGTGGGTCAGCTAGAAGTGCCTTAGAATTATAATGAACATACATATAACATAATGTCAGTCAGTCAGTCAGTCAGTGACAAAACTCTCTTCTTCTTCTACCTAGCGTTATCCCGGCTATTGCCAGGGTCCGCTTTCCTGCTCGCTTTCCTCCACTTTTCACAATACTGGGCGTCTTCTTTCATGGGCCCGAGTGACAAAACTAAAACTAAAAAAAAGATTCTTAAATTATAAGTTTAGTGATTTTGGGAATTTCATCTTCCTTGTGTTATGGCCTCTTGTTCCCTGAAATTTTAGACTTTAGGTTTATTCGCACCAGAGTAAGAGGGGGTAGAAAATGGCCTGAATGGCTTCGGGAAAAGGATGGTACGGCCGTGCCTTTGTTGTTTGTGTTATTCGACTTGGCGGGGGCACTGCCGTGCTCCCAGACTAACGCCTCGGCTTGATAAGAAGTCATGCCGTGTGGGGTACGATTGGCACGAAAGGCACTGACTCGTGTTTGTTAATATATACGCGTCCAACTGAACAAAAATATGTGAACGCAACCTTATTCGTACGGGTATAAGGTAGTGTACACATATTTTTGTTTAGTTGGTTGCGTCGATATTAACGAACTCGACTGTACCTACCTACCTGTTATGCGTGGTAATGATTTTATTATTAGCACAGTCTCTACATTTTATTAATGTTATTATATTACATAAACCAACCATTATTCTCAAAAAAGTCCTCTTCCATTTCAATAAGTGCTCTCTTTACATTCGCCTTCAGCCCCTTGGGGGGTTCGTTGGTGACCTTGACAGCATTCTGCAGAACCGACACGGGGAACTTCGGAGTCGGCATCGAACTTAGGAAGAGGCGGAAGTCATTGTGAAGCAAGATGTCGCTGGTTAGCCTAGCCACGATTAGCTCCAAGGATAACATCCACGAAGCAGCCAAGTGACAATTCTGTAAAAATATGACGGCAAGACGAATTACACCGAATATGTGTGGAAGACGTCATTCGATTCTATTTCCCGTTAGATTCAAAATAATGACTCTACTCTAATAAATAAATGCGTTTACCTATATATCGTAGTTGTCATACAATTTTTTTCCTGTTAGAACGTAATTAATCGAATAAAGAAATTGCAAGTATTAAAAAAAATCATCATATTTTACGTTTTTAAACAGCAACATCTTAAAAAAATTTAGAAAATTATTACATACGGATTTTCGCGTTTTTACATTAATTTAAATTTGGTGTTGTTGAACGTGTTTATTCTAATATTTTTCACGCATTTTCCCAATTTCATTATTTTGTCTGTTTTACCCAATTGAAGAATTAGCAAAACATTTACCTACTTTTTAACACCGACCTATCCTACCCAATTTCCCGACCTAAACTAAACTGCCATACCATAAGGCGATTAGCTAAATAAAATTGAATGATGTTGATTTTAGCTGTGAGTCTGTTTGTATCTGCAACGTGCGATGATTTTAAACAAGATAAGGTAGATGAAGTTTTTGTTGGAAGTCAAAAAAAATTAAATAGACTGACTTGCAAAAAGACCCAGTCGCCCTTAGATTTCGCTGCGTTAATCATCTTCTCAGCCACTGGCCCCTGACCTTGGCCCAAGGAGATTGAGTGCACCTTGTCTCGTACGCCCATTTCAGTAGCAAATTTCTGGAACGCCCCGAAAGGATCTGACCCTGTGCTCAACACAAACACGAGGGGTATAGAACATGTAGTATCTGCATATCTGAAATGTCAAGGGAGAAATCACATATTCGTATAAGTTAGTACGAGCAGAGAGAACAAATAGCGTACTATTAGTACACTAGTAGCTACTAGGTGGAGTAGCAGTGCAGGTGACATTCTATTCTTCTTACAATTTCGGTATCTTTAGGCGGCTTTCACGCGCATATTTTTGCGGCCTTCGCGGAGGAAGATACTATTGATGCTGACTGTACCTACCGACGGAGTAATATTAACATGTAGGTATAATCAAGAAAAAATTGTATGCAAACGAAGTCGCGGGCTGCTAGTTAATTATATAAGTATTTTCATATTTAAATGCATGTTTTGTTATATACTTTTGCCTAGATAGCTACTTATTTCCGCTGTATGTTAGTAATTTAATCCAACTGTTGTACCTAATTAAACTAAGTAATTGATTTCGAGCGTGAGCAATACGAGCATGACAGACAAGTTCAACAGGTATTCAAGTGTTTAGTCAGAAATAGATAATAACTACAAAGGTAACTGACAATTAAAGTTACCGGTATATAAAGAGACCGAGAAGCTAAACCTCTTGCGTTGTAATGTAGAAGTCGGTATCGCAAGCGTAAGTATATCTATACCTTCACATACGACTCACTCACAAATTATTCTAAATATATTTTCAATAATAAGGTTTTGAGTTACTTGGTGTTCCAAAACCACTAAAAAACGTGTCGAATATCGTTTGAAAATCTTCATTACTGATGGACTAATTACAATCATATAATTTTTCCCAGGATAACGCCAAACCAATAACTGATTAGGTTTTAGAGAAAAACGTATGGTATCTTATGACGGATATATCCATCGTTGGCGTCGCGTGGCATTTTTCAAGTATTTAAATACCGGCTTAAAATAATATACATCATGTATGTATCTTTTCCACAGGAGAATTTTAAGAGATAGAGATGAGTGCACAAAAAAGTTTTTTGCTGGCAGTGGCAGCGTGTCTGTCTTTAATCAGACTTGGAGAATCGTCCAAGGAGGTGTTACACAAAATGTCCAATCATTTCAAAGAAGCATTAGACGATTGTAAAAGAGAGGTTTGTGCAGCTTATTAATTATTATATACGTACCTAATTACAATCCAGTGTTTACGTACATAAGTGACATCTTACATATCGCCTCTACAATTATAACAACAAGGGACAAACGCAATATAGTGTAGGTATCCTTCATTTTTTAACTAAATACCTCAGTGTTATAAAGTTATAAGGGTCAGGCCATAGTTTTTGCCACAAAAAGTTCAGATTTCGGTCCGCCCCTTTTTTTAAACTGTTATCATTTTTATATAGTTTTTAACCACAGCATTGTATTTCTGAAGACCTGGTTACCCACGGCCGCTGAAGATATTTAAATAAATTGATATATTTGCAAAGTTATACGACAATTTAAAAAAAAATCGCGAATTTTTCATAAAAAATGCAGATCCGCTTCGGTGGGGGTGCACTTTGCGCGTCCATTAAAATTAAAAAAAGACAATATTTTCATGATCTGTTTGATTTGACGTTATCAAATAATAGTTACCTAGCCCCCTTTTTAATATCGTTTCGTGTTTCCTAAGAAAGTACATTAAATTTCGTACATTAAATAAAAAAAACTAAAACAGCCATTTCTCTGCGCTATTTTTTGCGCAACCATCATGCCCGTTTTGTGGCCTTTAAGCTTTCGTAGTATTTGTATTCTGAATAGTGGCAACACCAAAGCAGCTTTGTCTATGGTCAATAAGGCGGCAGCGGCTATATTTTTGTCAGACCGATGTCAACTTTGTTCGGAGTGAAAAGTGTCACATTTTTCGCGGCGTGCATTTTTTGAGATTTCAAGATAAGTTTTAAATTAATGTCTGTCATTGTTATTGTGCACTATTAAGTAAGGCGTGTGTAATCTTCTTACGTTATTTTAATTTTAATTAAAAAAAGAGTTTATTCATAGAGTTATTATAGATTTTCTTTGCGCCACGGTCGCCATTATGCCACTTTGCGATACCAGTGATATTCGCTGTGTGCATGAGTGTGGCGCCATCTCTTGAGCTGGGTTAAAGAGTTTTTTCTTTTTTATTAATGGCATATACTCCTTGTTTATATGAAATATCACTGGCTGATTCACTATTTTGACAGTTGACCCTACAGGTGATGTCAAATATTTTGAAATGTGATATTGACAAGAGCCCAATTTCTTGTTACATTGTGCGCTGCGATCGTTCACGTTACCCCCACCATGAACTTCGCACATAGCAAATTGCGCTACCGATTAAAGGTTCATGCACACATAGGTTTGCGGTTTCCAGGTGTAAGTTTGCTATATAAAATCAACCAAATGGAACCGTGGATCACCATGGAACTATTTGAAAGTGACGTTTTCAGTCAAATCCTATGGAATCTCTTAGTATTTGGCAATTTGACATGTTTCTATAGTTCCATTTGGTGGACCGTTCAGCCTTTTGTCTGCAGTGATTAAATAAAAAATGAAACCTTACCACACCTAATCGTGTTTTTTTTTTGTACAACTATGAGCGCCAAAATATCTCGGCTGTGGTGGGTTCTTTCCATCCCTCGGTTAACAATCGAATGTTCATTTAAAATATATTATGTCAAAATCATACAATGTATGCGCAAACCTTAACTATTTTGCGTCACTCTGCGCGACCGAATCGTAGAATATTTTACGTCACCTTTGCGCTATTTGTGGCAAAAACTACGGCCTGACCCATAAAGAGGCTTGAATGATTTTTAAAAATAATCTTTACATTTCCATTTCAGCTGAACCTGCCAGACTCTATTCAGAAAGACTTCGACATGTTCTGGCATGACGAGTACGTTGTAGCTAACCGGGAGACTGGCTGCGCTATCATGTGCCTCTCCCACAAACTGGAAATCGTAGATCCAGATTTGATTTTGCAGCATGGAACTGCCAAGGATTTTGCAATGAAACACGGAGCTGGTAACTAGATCATTACCAAAATATTCGTTTCTTTTTTATTCCTAATTCCCTTAATATATTCCTAAAAAAACATCGGTGTGTAGATTCAGAAACAATTTAGTAAATAAGTAGACCTATAAATATCTACCAATTAATAGCGGTGATATAAATACACAGAACTTTTACGGCTTAAGAGAACCCAGAGGAAGAAAACGGAAACTAAACTTAATCATTTTCAGACGAGGCACTAGCCCAAGAGCTGGTGGTGATCATCAACAGGTGCGGTGAAGGCGCCTATGACGACGACCGCTGTACAATGGTCCTCAACTGGGCCAACTGCTTCAAAGCCGAGATCCATAAGAAGGGGATGGCCCCTCCCGTGGACGTAGTTATCGGCGAACTGGTGGCTGAAGTATAACGTTTAGTGTCAGTGGCAACGGTCTATTTTATTTGAGATTCAACCAATGTAAAACATTTATAATTAAATGAATAAGTACTTATATGTAGGAATTCATTTAAAACATGGTTAGGGCGGGCGCCTAAGAGAGAACATCACGTGACTCCTAAATTTTTACAAAAAAGTGATGTGACTGACTGACTTAGGACAAGTGAAATAGAAAGAATTTATTAAGGCTATTCTTTACTACAAGTGTTGGCATGGTAAGGAATGGTTACATTAACGGTACAAGGTGTTGGTATATTTGTAAACTAATGTTTTATTCTGCAAATTAATAAGAGTACGTACATCTATGACTATAAGCTTTTTATTACCAACTCCCACCAAATCCCAATTCCTCTTCAAATGTTAGAGTCACGGACTAAACAGACACCTCATCATTAAACTTTTACACTGAGCACGCGGTCACCACACATCAGTGCAATTTTGTTCGTGAATTTCTACGATCCGAACAGCAAATCTCAATAGTATTATACACCAATGTGTAGTATAACAATCCAGGTTCACCCCTATTACTTGATTTTTGTGGATATTTTTAATCCACGTGAGTAATGATCAAAAACGTTACCTCAATTGAAATACGCGGTCGCGCTCTCATACAAAATTAGTACGGGAGCACTGATGCGTGGTGACCCCGAGTTGTACTTATGATCTATCTAGTGTTGAGGTTATCTGTGGTTAGAGTTAAATGTTGTTTACGATCTAGGGCGACATTATAGCTTAGTTATTATACACAAAAAAGTGCATGTACGAGTAGGTACCTAAAGAGTAAAACCGGGTTCATTACTTTCACTCAATAGTCTAGTTCATTTTTCAAAAAATCCATGTCGAGAAGCAAACGATATTACTTTTGGGCAACCGGGCTTTTTACCTGATTTAGACCCTGCTGTATCCGAATTGCCGGTTGCCTTCAAAGAAAATTTGACCAGAATTGAGATATTCAAGATGGCGGCCAAAAAAAATACCCATTTTTTACTGTTTCTTAAATAAATCGTAAACCGTGACGCCTACCAAAAAATGTTCTTCTACTTTAGTAATCCACATAAAATTTTCTATAAAAAAGGTTTTATACAGTTTTTTGCTGGGATCAAAGTTTAATGAGATATCGAGGGTATAAGATAGACCTTAAAAATATAGACTAATTACCCTTTTCCCGCGACTTCGTCTGCGTGGGATTAACATTCGCTATAATACATTTTATGAAACACCTTAGTGAAATCTTATAGCAAATATAAATTTAACGTACATACTTTTTTACGTCTACAGTGAGCAACAATTCCATACAAAGTTTCACCCCCCTTTTCACCCTTTCAAAAGATGATTTCTGAGATAAAAACTATTTCATGTCCTTTTCCATAACTCAAACTATCATCATGCCAAATTTAATCTAAATCGGTTCAGCGGTTTAAGCGTGAAGACGTAACAGACACACTAACTGTTTAAAGATAAATTATATTTTAAATACTCTGGTTGAGGCTGCTAGGGGTTGTGTGGTATCATTTCCGTATAAAACAGACATGCACAATTCATTTTTGATAGAAAAAAAATATAAATCTATATTTAAAAAAAGTTCTACGAAGAGGGAAAACTCTCAAATCACATCAGAGGGGATTTTGACGTGAACGTCCAAAAATTTTACGGACCTCCAACAGTAAAAAATATTCATCGTGGGGCACTCTATCCATGGTCAACAATTTAAAACTTTTTCTCAATGCGCACAATTTTTTCATACTAATATTATAAATGCGAAAGTGTGTCTGTTACCTCTTCACGCTTAAACCGCTGAACCGATTTAGATGAAATTTGGTATGATGATAGTTTGAGTTATGGAAAAGGACATAAAATAGTTTTTATCCCTGAAATCATCTTTTGAAGGGGTGAAAAGGGGGGTGAAACTTTGTATGCAATTGTTGCTCACTGTAGACTTAAAAAAGTATATACGTTAAATTTATATTTGCTATAAGATTTCACTAAGGTGTTTCATAAATTTATTATGGCGAATGTTAATCCCACGCAGACAAAGTCGCGGGAAAAAGCTAATTAGTCTATATGTTTAATGGCTGTCTTATACCCTCGATATCTCATTAAACTTTGATCCCAGCAAAAAACTGTGTAGAACCTTTTTAATAGAAAATTTTATGTGGATTACTAAAGTAGAAGAACATTTTTTGGTAGGCGTCACGGTTTACGATTTATTTAAGAAACAGTAAAAAATGGGTATTTTTTTGGGCCGCCATCTTGAATATCTCAATTCCGGTCAAATTTTCTTTGAAGGCAACCGGCAATTCGGATACAGCTAAGTCTAAACCAGGTAAAAAGCCCGGTTGCCCAAAAGTAATATCGTTTGCCTGTCGCATCGAAAAGGAGAGCGATTTTGAAATTTTGTGCCCTGTCTACAACGGGGGGTTACTTATATTATACCCAAATAAAAATTAGATTGGTACGTTACCCACTACTCATTAGATGGGTCCTGTCGGCCCTGTCGCCCCTTATTACACTTTCTCTACAAATCGCCCCTACCGACCCTAGCTTAAAGCGGTATTACACATTGCAACCTGCAGGGCCCAATCTGTCAGGTTGGAAGGTGTAATTGAAGGTAGGGCCCGTAGGGAGCTGAAGGAGGGGAGGAAGAGGCAGGGTACACAACAGATTGGGCCCTGCAGGTTGCAATGTGTAATACCGCTTTAAAGGTAGGGCCCGTAGGGAGCTGAAGGAGGGATAGGGAGAGGCAGGGTACACAACAGATTGGGCCCTGCAGGTTGCAATGTCTAATAGCGTAATAGCCGTTTTAGCGTGGTGGTCGACATCTTTGAACGTGATTTCTGTCATGCCAGCGTCACTATCAAAAAACCAAAAACCGGGTTCTTACCCGTTCGCATATTTTCTATCTTTTTAGGGTTACGTAGCCAAAATGGCAAAAACGGAACCCTTATAGTTTCGCCATGTCCGTCGTGTGGGGTATCGTTGGATAGGTCTTCAAAAACAGTTTTTGGATAAAACTAATACTCTCGGAAAGCTCGGAAATAATAGCTCTGAAAGTTTAAAACAGGGCGTCCCCCCCATCTAACTTTTGAATCGCGGGTCCTAAAATTTTGAAAAAATTCATGAAACTGAGGCCTAATGAGTACGTTCATTGAAAACTATATTGAAATAAATCGGTTGAGCCGTTTTTGAGTTATCATTCAAAAACCCATAGTGAAAGGACGTAAGTAAAAATTACGTAAGCGCCGCCAAATTTCCCGTAAGAAACGACCTTTTGAATTATTGGTCTCAGTTTACGGAACCCTACACTGAGCATGGCCCGACTTGCTCTTGGCCGGTATTTTTAACAGTTTTTTCGTTAGCTTTTTCATCAATGTTTCTATAAATTTCTGTCAATTATTTTAAAATCTTGGGTTCTCATTTCCTTATTCATATAGTTGTCGTGGACCTTATCCCATAAATACCCCACAAAATTTCTAATTCGTTCTCCTTCTCGATGCGACAGGCAAACGATATTACTTTAGGGCAACCGGGCTTTTTACCCGGTTTAGACCCTGCTGTATCCGAATTGCCGGTGGTTGCCTGAAGATGGCGGCCAAAATAATATTCCCGTTTTTTAGCTTTGGGGCTGTCCATAAATTACGTCATCGATTATATCTATTATTGAAGACAAAACTTCTTTTTCTTTATTTGATGACATTGCATTGCACAAAAAATACAAAAAATATAAAAATAGTAAGTTCAGTAGGTATACGGCAATGTTGAGTTGACACAAGCACTTCCCACGTTCCGTTCGTCGCGCGGCAAACTTTAGAACAAAAGTTCCCTAATGACCTTAACCTCCCTAATTGCTATTTCACTGCACAATCGGCAGAGCGCGATTGTAGAGGCCAGGGGCCCATTTCTCAAAAGCTTGTAACTTGTAATACAAGCGGAAGTCCCTTTCTAGCAAAAGATATCGAAAAGTGACATCCGCTTGTATTACAAGTTACAAGCTTTTGAGAAACGGGCCCCAGGCCAGTAAGCGTTGTGAGTGTTGTAAGCATAATTCGGAACACAGCCGAGTCTATCACGGTCCGTGCCGTGTTGACCACTCGTTGGCAATCTTGGCCATGGTTGGCCAAATAGCCACTGGCCTATAACCGCGCAGCACTTCGTTCATTTGCATCGAATCGTCTATTTGCATCGAAACGTCTATTGGTATCACTCTCTTTCGTATATGCAAGAGCAGGGGGGTAACATTACGCACACATATACACTGATGAAAGAGATGTGCGCATACACAATCGTACGCGTGCAAATGAGAAGCAATGATAGATTTTTTGTCCCTCATCGCGTATGCGTTTTTTTTGCCTGCCATCGGGTGTCTGCCATCGAACTGTCACTGTCACTGGCCTAGTTTAGGGTGGCCAGGGCTTTTAAAGTGACTTTACCCATCGAGTTGGGTAATTATTGGGTTACGTAATATTGAAAGTTTAAACTTTTTGTGTGAGTAAAATTATTGAATTTCACGAAAACTCTGACAAACATTTTAATGACTATGTTTTACTAAAATAATTGTTATGTCAGGTAGTTTAGTTAGTAACTTAGACATATATCTAGCTTTTAATTACTTTAAAGATCGGATTAGGCTGATTAAGTCAGATTGCCCAGATTGAGCTGTCATTTTAGTATCTGGCGAAAAATATAATAATATGAAAGCTAGTTTTATGGTAAAATATTGGGGGATTTTCTTTACATGTGGTATCACAAATCTTAGCTGTCAAAATATAGCTGTCCCTGTCGGGTATACGCGGATCCTCTGTCTATTCTATGGTAGGTCTATGTGCAAGAGCTATAGAGACGGGACCATCATTTTGTCGATTTTCGAACTTCGCGGTAGGCCCTCTGGTCAAGCCATAGACATACAATATAAGGTAAAGGGTCAAGCTGTCACTGCGACGCTTACGTCACGCACGGCACGTCACGTCAAGTCAACGTCAGTTTCATTCATTTCATTCTGGTTCACAGTTCACTCAGTCTCAGTGAGTTTAGTTTTTTTTGCTTTTGTAGCTAACTAGCTACTTTGTATGATTCTGTATAGTAAAATTAAATCAGTGATTATCGGTGATTACTAATCATTCAAAAACCGATAATAATATTATTTTCTATCTAGTGGCTTTCTATGTGAATTTGTATAAACATTGATTCAGTTGTATACACACTTTTAGGTGAGTAAAAAAGTTTCGTTGCGAAGTAATCACTGCCAAAAAAAGCAGGGCAATAATTAAAGTACCTAGTAATGTTATTAAGTTTTTAAAGTGATATAGTAACGGGAATCTACACTTTGCCACGGAGTTTCCCACAGCATAAACAGCGAGAATCACGGAATAATTTCGTCACTACCCCAAAAAGGGGTGAGTGTAATTTTTACAGTTACTGACTTTTGTTTGCCACGCTACACTGTGAAATGATTTATATTTTAGATCACCGGTACTTCGTCACCGTCGAACGACCCATATAGAATCACCAGAGATGGAGCCGATCAGCCAGAAAAAAGTAATTTTAAATAATGGTGTTCAAATGCCCCTTGTTGGATGTAAGTACTAATAATTGCTGCTGTTATCATCATACCCCGGGGTTTTCGGTGCGGGAATGATTTCGTGTATTTATAACTTTGTTTATTGTAAAGTAATTACCAAACTATGAATTAAAAGTAGGTAGTAAGCTCCAAATGTGCTTAGAAATGTTAAATTAGTATCATTTTATACAGTTTTTACCTGTTATTTGGCTAGTGTATAACATTCCCGCACCGAAAACCCCGGGGTATGGTTATCATAGTATTGATGTTAACGACAGCTAATTCATACTTCATTAAGTGTAAGTTCTAGTAGGAATTTTCCAGCAAAAATTGGGCAACTACTTTTTATGTTTCTGTTGTAAATATTATTGTAGAGGCAGCCTATCAAAGGAAAAGGAGATTTTCGTCGTATTTACATATTAACCGCTTACCGCATGAATATAAATAAAAATTGTTCAAATTTGAACTCTGATACATGTCAACAAGGTTGAAAATAATAACCGCCATATATGCTTTCGTATGCGGTAAAGGGTTAACAGTTTTCCAATGGCAAAATTAAGTTTAATTTGTGCAGAGCAGACATGTCTGGTGGAGAAATTTAAATAAAATGATTGTAAAAAAAAAGAACACTCCTTTGAGCAAAACTTGTAATCTTCAGGAACACTGCTCCGATCACTCTAACCAACTGAGCTATCAAACTATAAATTAAAGTTAACTTTGAAACCAGTTTGACTGGCTTGCTTTGTTTTAATTAATAGTTAGTATCAGTGCTGGCGCATACATATAGTATGATTCCCGTCGACTTGCCTAATTTTCAGGCATTAGAGCAGTTTTCCTACAGCATAAATACATTTTTGAGTGAAAAAAAGCTCCGGCTTGTCTAGGATTTTATTTTCTCACCGCCACTAGTAGATATTAAGCAATTTTGGTTACCTATAGAAAACTTTCAGGCCTAATAACACTTGGCTGGTGTAAAATGAATTAATCCTGTAAGTAAATGTTTAAAAAGTATGAAATATCCTGTTATTGTTTCAGTTGGTACTTTTCGAATTAGGTCAGCAGAAGTCATAATGAGTGTTGTTGAAAGTGCTCTCGCTGCTGGGTACAGACTATTTGGTAAGTTTCCATATAATCATGCTAAGTAGCTACATTCAACTATATAGATTAGTAAGGCTGTGTTGCACAGCTGGGATCGAGGCCCACAAATGTTTGCGCTGGAAGATTATGCGATTATGCTTTCGGGTCAGCATTATGCTGAGGAAGGTCCATTTCATAATAAACTCTGTTCTGAATTTACACGTAATTTAGGTTTATCATGAATAAAACAATTGATTCTGATTCTGGTTCTAAACATTACAAGCAAATGAACCCAACATGCAGAGAAAATAATGTGAGATGAAAACAACTTACAATTAATAATGTCGCATTGTTTAATATTTTATGCAATACAATTACACAATCGTAAATAAATGATTACACAATAATATAATCATCAATTGAATATTTACATTACATGTGAATAATATAATACTTATATGCTGACATTAGGTAAGCCTAACTTTACACATATTTATTTTACTTTTATTTTTTCGCATAGTCTAGATAAATTTTTTATAAAAGTATGAATGATGAATTTATCATCTAAAACACGTAAAACAATATTATAATTATCATCTTTGTTATTATTGTTTGCATTTTTCAGATACTGCTGCAGTATATGCTAATGAGAAATACCTAGGAGAGGCTTTTCGGGTACTTCTGCCAAAGTTTGGCTTAACACGTCAAGACATATTTGTAACTACCAAGCTATGTAAGAACAACATGAGACTCGTTAACATTCATTTTTATTATGGTTTTTTAACATTAAACCTTGACCAGTAATATATGATCATGCGCCATGTTGCGGAATTTCATTGGAACTAAATTTTTCATACGAAACTGAATTGTCACCATATACATGAGAAAAAAAGCGCCCTCTTGACAATGGTCATATATTTCTGGTCAGGCTTTAGTTGGTGTTTAATTATCAATCTTTTAGCTTGAACGAATTTGAATTTTCATTGCAGCTCCGAGAGATGCTCATACAAAAGAAATGATAAAGGAAGCTTGCCGTAAGTCACTAGCCAGTTTAGGCATTGATGTAATTGACTTATATCTGATTCACTTTCCTGGCATGGCAAACTTGAGTTCGGCTGACACACAGAACATAAAACTACGCGCTCAGGCTTGGGAAGCTCTGGTGGAATGTTACAATGAAGGTCTGGTTAGGTCGATAGGTGTCTCAAATTACACTAGTAGACATCTGCAGGAATTACAAGTCCCTAATTTTGGAGTAGTTCCAGCTGTCAATCAGGTAGAATATTGTATATTTACAAACCAAAAGTTGGCTTTTAATTAAACCAACGTTTCAAAAATAAATACTGCCCTTTGTACCGGACTTCTGAAGGAAGGATATGTTTTTCGAGAGTAAGGCCCAGTATAACAATAATTGTTTTACGATGTCAGAAAACGATTATAACATTTAGACTTAACGCATTCACTGCCAGGGGGCGTGGCCTAAGAACAAACTTGTATGACGGTGAACGCACATGTGCGTTGGGGGCAGTGAATGTGTTAAGAGTCACCAGAGGCCAGTTTTATAAAGTTACAACTTACAAGCGGGACTCTCTTTCTAACCCTATGTGTTGGAAAGAGACTTCCACTTGTAAATTGTAACTTGTAGCTTTATAAAACTGGCCTCAGGACGCTCTCGCGTTCCCATACAAACGTAGTTCAGCTCTCATTTTAAAACGACATGCTTTAGAAGCACGAAATTTGGTATGGGCATTCTAGTAGTACAGATCTAGTTCGGACATTCATTTTCGTTGCTAAAAATTGTAACTCAGTGAAAAAAAAAGCCAGTTGAAGATTCACATACAAAACTTATTTTTGCTATATTTTCTTTGTATTACAATTTTTAGCAACGAAAACGAATGTCCGACCTAGATGTGTACTACTAGAACGCCCTTGCCAAATGTCATGGTTCTAAAGCATCTTGTTTTAAACGCGTTTTGTACGCGAGTTCACGCGAGCGTCCTGGCAACTCTTATGACAGCCGCCTGTTAACTTGTTCCTACGTAAACTTCGACATTTGGCTAATGGATATACCTATGTTCTTATAATTTAAATGATTGTTTTGAATAATTGATCGACTAATTAATTTATTGTAATGTATTGTATTACTATATTTTTGTTTAACGACATACTATATTGTATCAGATTGTTATCAATGTGTAATATGTAATATTGCATGCTCTAATAGATTTGGGTTTTAGTTTATGGAATACATTTTGCATGCCGCAATATACTCGTATACTACTAAATGTGTGATAATACTATTTCACTTGCCCTACGTATTGTTACGTTACCACATTTAACGCAAATAAAGAACTACCTACTTAGTTACTAAGTATGTATGTATGTATGTTTATTTATTTATTAGGCACGCAGGGCCGTAGCTAGGGGGGGGGGGGGGGGTCGGCATTAGGGGGCAATGCCCTACCTTAAAACCTACAATTGGGTCAAAAATGTATGAAAATAAAGTTAATGCCCTACCTTAAAATTCGCTATGCCCCACCTTAAATTAGCACTGCCCTATCTTAACCGCAATTCTGGCTACGGCCCTGTAGGCACGCCCTGAAGTGTCATTTTAAATTTCGTGTCAGTTGTGGGTGTGACATAGGATGCAACTATTAAAATAAAAAGAAAATCAAAAAGGCGGATTTACAAGCCAAAATTTATTCGCATGCGAATTCGTAGTGCAGTTGAGTTTTTTAATATTTTCAATTTGACTTATTTATTTCCAGGTTGAGTGTCATCCGTATTTCCCACAAAAGGAACTGCTGCAATATTGCCAAGGATCTGGCATCGCGCTACAAGCTTACTGCTCGCTTGGAGGCACCTCTTCAGGCACAGCTACACTTCTCCATGATCCGGTAGTTGTCAATGCTGCCCAAAAACTAGGCGTTAGCAGTGGACAACTCTTGTTGGCCTGGGCTACGCAGCAAGGAATAAGCGTCATTCCAAAATCAACTCACTCGAATCGCATCAAAGAGAATATTGCTCTTAATTTTGTAATACCTGATGAATATATGAAAGCCTTGGATAAACTTGGGGTCAGCAACACAAAATATGCTTGGGATCCGTCAACTGTCGCATAAGTTATCATTAATTAATCGAAATGTCAACCGCCTAATCTTCGAATTACAATATTTACAGACAGATTACCTAGTTACTACGATCTAGACCAGTAGCAGAGCAGTCATAATGTCGGACCACGTTTAATGAAGGTTCTAATCTTACCTATAGTTAAACGAAAGAGCGTATCTACCAGGCACTTAAGACATTTCGGAATGTACTTATGTAGTTGTATGGAGATATCAATCAATCAATCGTTTATTTCTTAGAATATAGTACAAAGTTGGTTAGTAAAACGTGTTAGTTCAGCATAATCTGCCGGCATGCAATATTTACATGAAGAGTCAGCATTAAATTAACAATATAATCATTATAATTCAAAAAATTCTGCTACAGAATAAAAACATTTATCAAGTAACCACTTAAACATTTTATTTTTCAAAAAGATTTGTCGGTAGTGTTTTAATGTCGTCTGGCACATTAAATATTATTATAGCCATATGGAATGAGTTCATCCTGGACATTTTCAGCCTTTGCCAAGGTTAAAATAACTGAAGTGGTTTCCTGCTAGGCCTTTCTTTATTTATCACTATATCGTGAAGTGGAAAAAGCTGTGGGTGTTTTCGAACGAGCGGAGCGTAAGCGAAGATCGTTCTTACAAACAACAACTGTCACCTGGCTACTAGGACGTCTCGGCATTTGGATGGCTTTTTGATTTAGAAAGTTTGTCCGACGATAACTTTAGTAACGATTTTCCGATCTTAATGAAATTTGTTGGGGTTGTAGCAGAGACCAACAAAATTTGCGAGTTCGTATATGAGCTGGATTGAGACGGGGGTTCTGAAATCAGAAGGCCTAAAAAGGTTTTGTAAAGGGGTCCTGTTACATTGGTCATCTTATTTGCTACTTTTACGAGTAAGTATGGTTGAGTTTGGTATCAAACGAAAGGTATTGATTAACACTCTCGTCAAATCCTTATTAACTGCTTACTGTTTCATAATAACAATTAGCAACATAAAATTGATTTAAAAAATATTTTATATAGTAAATATTTTGACAACTGACTTTTTTTAATTTATTTGAGCTTTCGCTGCTAGGGCCATCAGCATACTGACATTAACGCATTCACTGCCAGGGGGCGTGGCCTAGGAACAAACTTGTATGACGCTGGACGCACATGTGCGTCGGGGGCAGTGAATGTGTTAACACATTAGTTAGAGAGAGTTACCATAGACGCATAATGATGGTGACCGAAACCTATATAGGTGGTCCACAGATGAGAACGACATGTCAAAGCAACAGAGTGAGAGGCATGTGAGAGGTGGATTTAAATTTAGATGAGAAACCGTCAAATCTGAAGCGATTTCGTCGCGGTAAAATTTTGCGCAATAACCGCACAATTTAATATGGACGTTTAGTTTCACCGTGATGGTAAGTTGAGAAAAAATACCCGATACCTATTTTTGGTATTTGTAGTAATTCTACTATTGCACATTTATGGCGAAACACAAGATTCGCGAGTTCACAGTTCGGGCGAACTACTAGTTTAACAAACTTGGTCATTTCTAATATGTATAGACACGGTAGTGGTAGGATTTTCAGTTCTTTAAACATTGATTTACAATGAGCGAGATATTCACTTCCATATACAGCTCTGACACATTCTTTTTGGGTCAATAATGCTCTTAGACTGGCAGTGCTATGGCCCCAGAGGATAAGCCCATATCGTAAAACTGAACCGACATAACCATGATAGGGAGACATTGCAGCCTCTCTTGATACTACTGATCTAAATCGCCGCAACGCAAAAAAAAATCTGTCTAATCTAACGATAACTCCAAAATGGGATTGACTCGAAATATTTATTTATACTTATAGCCTAAATAAATATTAAATTAATAAATATAAATTTTATAAATAACATGGCTCACTCCGTAGTTTGTATTGATGGTAAACAATACCTCTCTTGCCTGGAACACTTAGCAATTCGGATAGAAGGTGCAATTAATAAGTTAAGTATTGCGAGTAAATGCTTATGAATCTCATAATATAACATCACTACAGTATTTAAAAAAATATAATTAGGTAACATACTATTTAACGGTATGGGCGTTATGACATTAATGTATTCCATATAAGTACAAATTACGAATTTACTCCATATATAAATTATGATGATACTTTCGGACTCTTACCCAATGACGGCAATGACTTAAGTTGTCATGTTGGGGGGATCATGTGTTCTTATTAAAAATTCTGTGAATCGCTTTTGCAAAAAGTTTTATATTAAATAGGAACATACTATTATAGTTCGTTTTTTTTAGATTAGAAAAAAGTTGAAAAGCTCATGTAAAGGTTCTTTATCAGGCACGATACGGCATGATACATGTCACAAGTGTCTAAGTGTCAATGCGGCCAATAAAAAATATTTAAATTTATTTGTATTTATAATAAAGCCATACGGAGGTATTTGTAAATGTTAAATTTAATAATATTAATTATTTTACAGTATTGTAATAATAGTCATTATTACGAAATAATTTATTCTTATCATTGTTAATGTTTTAGTGAATGTCGCACAATAAAAAACCTGGAGAAAAGGACGTTCGAAACATATGGTTTTCGATTTATAACGTGTGTCACTGTCAGTTTTTCAATTGTCATGTGTCTCGGAAGCTGCGTCCACATTTGTATCTTTTTGTCGATCACGATCATGCGTATCGTATCGAGCTCCCGTATCCTAAGTATGGACGCTCACTTTTAGTATGCCGTATCACTAGCATCGTGGCGTGAAAAAATGCGTCCATACTAACCGTAGCGTATCAGCGTGTCGTATCGTAACGCCGTATCATTAAGTATGGACGTTCACTTTGGCATACCGTATCACTAGCATCGTGTCGTAGCATCGTATCCTAACACCGTATCATTTTTCGTGATCGTTCGTCAGTACGGAGCTTTTAGTTCCTCCACCAGGCGATTCATTACCTCGCCCAACTCGTTCCGCCGTCTTTTTTAGGGTCACATCTAGCGGAATCGCAGCGGAATTAAGCCAATTCATAGACAAAATGCTTAAATTTGTCTATGGTAGTTTAATTTTGTCTATGGTAGCTTAAATTTGTCTATGGTAGCTTAAATTTGTCTATGGTAGCTTAAATTTGTCTATGGTAGCTGATATTTTTGTATGGAGGCCATAGACAATTTTCCGCTATCATAGACAAATTTAAGCTACCATAGACAAATTTAAGCATTTTGTCTATGGATTGACTTAATTCCGCTCTATTAACATAAAAACAATTTAATTATCCATTATAAACTCCAAATGTCCCTACGGAAAACAAGATGAGATCGGGATCGGTCCTGTACACGTACAAACTTGTTAATAGCGTATACGTATCCCCGTATGATCGCCGTATTGATCGGCGAAAATCCAACTCAGATGGATCGCGGCGTATCGCGTAACAGATCATGTCCGCGTATCAAGATACAGTGTCAAAACACGTCCATACTTACCGATCATGATACGCGTATCCGATCGCGAGTGTGCGGGGTATTGAATCACCGCGTAGCAACATGGATTCCGCGCGATCAGATACGGCGCGTGGCATGATCGCGATCTTTTGGCGTCCACACTAACGATCATGATACGCGTCGGAGATACGCGACGGAGATACGATACGGCAAAAAGATACAAGTGTGGACGCAGCTTAACGTGATAATCAAAACGAAATTGTGTTTTTATTGCTGTTATGGATTATAATCTGCAAATTGTCATTATTTATTTACTAATGTGAACTCTTCCTCATGTTACTAATCGTTTGTTGGTGTGCTTGCAGTGTGTTTAAATTGAACATTCAAACAGAACAGGTTCGAACAGGTTGGCAACTTCTGTTTCTATGTTTACTGAATTTCTAATCTCAAAAAAAAACGAAATATAGAGCGTAGGTACAAATGTAATCTACCTACTCACTGAATGTTAAATCAGGTATAAATCTTAATACTTGTTATTTTTGAACATTATTATAAGTCTAATCGATGTAAGTAGGGTACCCGGCCAATAACTGGCCCTGTTTATTTAATTAGTGGCTACACGTTTCTTCGTTACTTTACTATGTTACCTATTAAGGGGCTACTTTGAAAAATTATAGGTTTTTTCAAACGCTCTATTGACTAAACGGGAAAAGGGACTGAATTTATTTTCGAATATATATTATTAGACTATATACTCTTATTTATGGCACAAGCCGAAACACGATTGCTGATAGTTGCCTCGATCGAAAAAAATCCGAAGTTGGGTCCTTTTTCCCCTTATTTTTCTTAGCTTACGTAAACTATAAGAGATTAAGCAATATAACTAAGTAAAAAATATGGTATTCTGGTTTATCTAAAAAATCACAGAAACAAAATTTTACAAAACATTATAGGTTCGCTTATTTATCGTGGTTTAGTCAAAAAGTCTGCTGCATCTCTTTCTATCGTGCACGGCAGCCATAAACGTGTCTCTTACGGATGGGCGTGGCTTGTCCGAATCGAGGAACGGCCTTAATTCTTTTTTTTCTCCAACTCCATATGTGGTGTGTGTATTTTTTTCTCCATATGTGGATGTCGTGTCGTTGGATAGGTCTTTAAAAAAAATAAGGGTACCCTAAAACTATTTTTGGATAAAACTACTACTTTCGTAAATTATACGAGTAGCTTAGAAAGTTTAAAAGAGTGTTCCTTAATATCACATTAAATATTGATCCCAGCAAAAAAGTGTAAAGAATCTTTTTGCATGAATAGATTTTCCTCGATTTTGAGTAAGTACTTATATAAGAGAAACCCCTAAGGACCTAAATAAAACAACCGTCGTTTTGGAAATTTGTTTTACCCCAAACCTTATATCCGCTATACTATTAGTTACGGTGAATATTTTAATGGCAACTATATTTTCTGCCACTAACAGTGCGCGAAGCGAGCGTGCCGTGATTTTTTTTAGTGGTGCGGTGTGTTTTATGGTTTCACCCAAATTGGTCGTAGGTATATTAGTAGATTTTTTTTTCTTGACCACGGAACAATGGTGTTCCGTACCTTTGGGAGGCGTATGCGGAGCCGAAGCCAACGCGCAGAGGCCCTTTCGACAATTTAATGAAAAGTGAGGGGTACAGACTACACTAAGCGGATGCTGGCCCTGCCCGTGTCATGGGACGCACGCAGAGACAGCACCCACCTTGGTGTAAGGACTGTTAAGAATTAATGGAGTCTAAAATGTACTAGGCTATTGGGTGAAAAGTATGGACTGATTAATGGGCTATTTGATGAAGAAAGTAGTAGATATATTTTGGTATCAGATTCTGGAGATACATATTTTTCCGGAAATTATAAGTATTTGTTTTGGTTATCGTCTTGATATTATTTGGTGGCAGATCTATTATTCTGTTGGCCAATTTCATTTATTTATTAGGTAATTGACATCACATTTATTTGGCGATCGATTAAATCATAACTATATTTAATTAGGTATAATCACTAAGATACCTACTGTTAATTGAAGCTAAGACATCCTAGGATAGGTTACTTAAATACTTACTCACGTAAAATAGTAGTCAATTGTAGGCATACGTTTCGTTTACATTGTTACACTGCTTAAATAGCTTATGAGTAGGTACATTTTCTTCATACACCTCGTGCCGTCTGTATAGTCTATGGTATGTGTCGTGTCATTGTCTAGGATAAAGAAAAAAATAAATTTGTCTTTGATCTGAACTGAAGCCTATCACTTGTGCTCCCTGTCTTCCCGCTTCCTAAAATTAAATAAAGGTTCCCAGGACCTGTGCCATCCACCAGAGGTCCAATACATGGTGTCAGAAGAAAAAAGAAGAAAGAAAAATGACTGAAGGTACGAAAAATATTATATTAGCCAACAATATGAAGCCGTTGCAACTGAGCAAAGATGGCGCAGAATGCTCAAACTCTGAACAATGGCGAAGGTGGAGGCAGAAATTCGAAATATTCTGCGACGCGAACGACCTCGACAAGCTTCCAGAGAAGAAAAAGGCGGCGATCTTCTTAAATACAATAGGTGATGAAGGCTTAGAAATATTTGATTCCTTCAATATCGACAGGGCTGAGACAACGCTGGCGTCCATTTTGACAAAATTTGATGAAAAGTTTAACGCATGTAAGAACACGACGGTTGAGCGATATAAATTCTTTACTAGACACCAAAAAGAAGAATCCCTAGACGAATATGTAACATGTCTAAATAACTTAGCTGCATCGTGCAAATTCGACAATTTAAAGGACTCCCTCGTTAAAGATATGTTCATCATCGGGCTAAAAAATAACTTAATAAAAGAAAAATTACTTCAAAATGAAGACATCGCCAACGTTAGTGAAGCTGTCACAATAGCTAAAACCCTAGAATTGTCAAACAAAAGATCTAAATCCATGATGAACCAGCACACAGAAGATCAGCAAGTTCAAGCCATAGCTCGTACACATAATTCTCGACATAGAACGCCGTCAAGACCAAGGAATACACAGCATAGAAGTCCACATCGCAGCCAATCACCAGCTACGAGGAGCCAGTCAAGGGGAAGCAGCACAGGTACAAAAACCTGCAATAGGTGCGGACAGATTCATCGCTTCAAATGCCCAGCAAAAGGCAAGACCTGCATAGTCTGCAAAAAACCGAATCATTTTGCTCAATATTGTTTTAAAAACAATAATAAAGTAAGTCAAATTTCTAGTCATAGTCATAAATGTCATAATAGTTCAGTTTCAGACACAGACCAAAATAGTTACAGTCATTCTAGTCAATCTTATATTATAGAGTCAATTCATGATGCAAAGTCAAAGCGAAAGAAATGGAATGTTATTTTTAATTGTCATAATTATCCACTCACTTGTCGACTTGACACAGGCGCAGATCCGACAGTCATTTCTATACACACTTTAAGAAGCTTGGAAAAAGCTAGTAATGTCGAAATTCAAATTGAAAGATCACATGATAATATATTTTCATTTTCAGGCGAGCGAATAATAAATCTAGGTACAGTAACGCTGTCTGGTACTTTTGAAAATGGGAAACACGCTGACATTTGTTTCACAGTGCTGGACTGTGAATGTTCGACCATACTGAGTGCAGATCTATCCGAGGAGTTAGGTTTTGTGAAGAGGCTGTACGAAGTCAATAATGACAGGTCAGTAAAATCACTCTTGGATACTTACTCTGATACTTTTGAAGGTCTAGGTTGTCTGCCTCAGAAGGCACATTTACATGTTGACACAAGTGTTCCGCCTAAGATTTGTCCCGTCCGTAGAATACCTTATGCCTTGCATCCAAAACTTAAAGTTGAGCTAGATAGGATGGAAGATTTAAAAGTCATAGAGAAAGTTACCACTCCTACAGACTGGGTCAATGCTATGGTTCCCATAGAAAAATCTAACGGTCAGTTACGCATATGTCTAGACCCCAGGCCATTGAATAAAGCTATAAAACGACCTCATTTTCCTTACCCTACATTAGATGATTTACGTTCTAAAGTAGCAGGTGCATCAGTATTTTCCAAATTAGATGCAAATTCTGGTTATTGGATGATTCAGTTAGATGAGGAAAGCAGTAAACTATGTACTTTTAACACACAGTTTGGCAGATATAAATTTCTTAGACTCCCTTATGGTATAAACTCTAGTGGTGAAATATTTCACAAAGTCATGTCAGATATATTCAGTGATTTACCCGGAGTACTTATTTTTGTCGATGATATCTTAGTCTTTGGATCAAATCAAAAGGAGCATGATGAAAGGTTAGAAAATGTCCTTAAAAAAGCTCGAGAAGTCAACTTAAAGTTCAACAAGTCAAAGTGTATGTTTGATAAGTCAGAAATCACATATGTAGGTCATGTTTTTAATAAAAATGGTATATCAGCAGATAAATCCAAAGTCGAAGCCATAGTCGACATGCCAAGACCTGAAAATGTCAAAGAGCTACAACGATTCCTAGGCATGGTCAATTATCTAGGCTCATACATACCAAATTTAGCTGATGAAACTAATTTACTCAGAAGTTTACTCAAAAAACAAAATATATGGCAATGGACTGAAAACCATGAAAAAGAATTCACCAAGTTAAAAAGTATAATTAGTCAAGCACCAGTTCTTGTGCATTATGATGTAAACAAACCAATTAGAATGTCCGTAGACTCATCGAAAGATGCAGTCGGTGCAGTGATTTTTCATGGTAAAAGCCCTATTGCTTACTCGTCAAAGTCGCTTACAACCACTCAACAAAATTATGCTCAAATTGAACGGGAATTGTTTGCAATCCTGTTCGGATGTAAAAAGTTTCACCAGTATATTTATGGTAAAACCATACAGGTTGAGACGGATCATCAACCTTTAGTCACTCTGTTCAAGAAACCTCTGTCAGACGTACCAGCCCGTCTACAGAGAATGATGATTACATTACAAGCATACGATCTTAGCGTGTCATACACAAAGGGTACAGAAATGTATGTTTCCGATACTCTGTCACGAGCACCAATTTCATCAACCACAAGTATAGACAAATTTGATGCCAATGAACTAGAAAATAATATTGTCTGTCAGGTAAAATCACTAACATCCAATTTGGCTATCTCTCAGAATAAATTACAAAAGATTAAAGATCATACAAAGTCAGATTTAACCTTGTTGAAATTGCAAGAATATTATTTAAATGGATGGCCAAATAGTAAAACTCAATGTGATCCAATAACATTGCCTTACTGGAATATTCGTGATGAAATTCATGCTATTGATGATGTCCTATTCAAAAATCAGTCTGTTATCATTCCAAAGTCACTGCGTTCAGAAATATTGGATATTTTACATGAAGGTCACATGGGAGTTGAAAAAACAAAAAACTTAGCTCGAGGCTTAGTTTTTTGGCCTAACATATATCATGACATAGAAATGAAAGTCAGGCAATGTGAAACTTGTATGACATATAGTCCAAATAAAACAAAGGAAACTTTATTGTCACATGAACAACCCTGCCTACCGTGGCAAAGGTTGGCTACAGATTTATTCGACTACAACAATATGAAATACCTACTAGTGGTAGATTACTACTCAAATTACATAGAAATTGCTCATTTAAATTCAGACAGTAGATGTCAAAATGTCATTAAACATTTAAAGTCAATGTTTTCAAGGCACGGAATCCCATTGCAACTTGTCAGCGATGGTGGTCCTCCTTATAATAGTCAGGACTTCCGCAAATTCCTTAGCGATTGGGATATTGAACACATAGTGTCTAGTCCTCATTTTCCAAGATCGAACGGTCTCGCTGAAGTCTCTGTAAAAATAATAAAAAACATATTAAGAAAATGTCAAGACTCAGGAACGGATTTCAATTTAGGTCTATTACAGTATAGGACTACACCTAGAGGAAATCTTAAGTCACCGTCAGAATTACTCATGTCTAGAAAGCTCAGAACTAGGTTACCTACAAATCTAGATAGTCTAAAGCCTAAAGTCATAACAGTCACAGAGCATTCTAAAACTAAGTCAGAAATTATTGCAAAAAGAGAGTCATATTACAATAAAAATGCAATTTCTCCACAAGAATTTCAGGAGAATGATTCAGTATTTTTCAAGAAAAATCCTAATGATGTGTCATGGACAAAAGGTACAATTGTGTCAAAAACTGATTATCCTAGGTCATACTTAGTCAAAAATTCAGACGGAACAGTCTATAGACGAAACACTCAACATATTAAATTGTTTAAGTCATGTTTGTCAAAGTCAGAGTCGAGACCTAGTCATAAAGTCAAGTTTGATTCAAACAATGTCAGTCAGTCAACCAGTCATAGTCAGAATAAGCCGTATCCTCAATCACAACAGCATGGTCGAGTATTTACAGACAGAAGCTGTCAGTCAAAGTCAGTGTCTCATAGTCACAAGTCCAATCAGTCAAGTCAGTCGCAAAATGGGGAAGAGAGAGATGATGGTTATACATGTTATTATATTCCAGATTACTCACTAAAGTCATGTCAGTCTAGTCCAGATAGAGAATTAAATATTAGCTCTGAGTCAAGTGAGTCAAATGTCAATAACAGTAGTCATAACGAAAGCTTCAGATCTTTATCAAGTCCTAATTATAGTCTAAATAATGAATCTTTGTGTCAGTCATCTGAAGATAGTGATAACAATGTAAACAATGAAAGCTTACCTTGCATGTCAACACAGAATGCACTAATTGACGAACCTCGATACAGTTCACGGGGAAGATTAATAAAGAAACCAGACAAGTTAGATTTATAAGTATTTTATTGTATAATTTCACAATTTGACATAATAAACTGAATGTATAATTGACGAGGTTCCAGCTGATGTGTTGTAATATCATTGTATTTAATTTCACTTCACCATATTGTATGTTCACCTGACTTTTAAAATGTTGACTTTCTAATGTAATTATAATTTAATGTCCTGACATAATGATTAATAATGTATAACTATTGACAATAATTTAAAATGAATATATTTAATTTAAGCTACTGTTTGCCTTGTGTAAATATAGGTTAGCTGTCATATTGGTAACGAGATGTCAAAAGTGACATCTGTCAATTTATTTATTTTTTTTTAAAGAGGGGCATGTATAGTCTATGGTATGTGTCGTGTCATTGTCTAGGATAAAGAAAAAAATAAATTTGTCTTTGATCTGAACTGAAGCCTATCACTTGTGCTCCCTGTCTTCCCGCTTCCTAAAATTAAATAAAGGTTCCCAGGACCTGTGCCATCCACCAGAGGTCCAATACACCGTCCACCCTACAGTCCCTAAGTACATAATTTTACACCGCAATGTTGAATCAAATTATGTATTTGGAAAATAGAGTTGATTTCCTTTGTTTCAAAACATAATTAAACTAGAAAATGCACTTTAAAATAAATTTCAATAACATGTACTAACTATGTAGGTACCTACATGATATTGTACATTAGGCGGCACGAGGATAAACAAAGCTTAAATAAGAAGCGGTCAGCCTCTAGCATTCTAAGTACTTACAGCGTAGCGAGTTGCACGGTGGGGCTCTCTATGAACACCTGGCCAAGGGTAATGCTGACGTACTGAGCAATCGCGAACACTAGTTTTTCTTCTTTGAGACATTTAATTATTATCAGTTTATCGAACGGGTCCAATATCTCATTCCAATTCTTCTTTAGAGGAAGCTTATTTTTTATATCTAGATGAATATCCTGTAAGATAAAATGATGATGGGTACCTATCTGTATTGCCATTCCCGAGAATTCTCGAGAAAATTACCCGTTTACTAAGGGAAACTTTTGAAACATAAAATTGTCTATATAATTTTCCTAAACAAAAATATATAAATATATCTTGTAGCCTACCAATACCCGTTAAAATATTTTCTACACCACCTTTGTAAGGCAAAATGCTCCAAAGACTATTACGGAACGAGATCGCAATATCATTAGCTCCCGCTCCCTCTAATGCATAGCTGCGTCCCTATGTTGGCCCATCATGTAGAGGAGCCACATGAGAGACCCCAGGCCCAACACGCACCCGCGCGCCCGTGCGGCCGCTCCTTGCGAGTTAAAACTGAGACGTTCGTCGCCTCGCTACGCTCGGCTCCTCAGTATAAATAGTAGGTATTTTATACAAGACATAATCAAGAGCTTTTCAGTCGAGTACGGCGTTTAGGCCACGAAGCTTGCTAAGTGGCCTAATTAAGGTACGAGATTGAAAAGCTTAATTGGGATTGTTCATATTTTTTTACCCCCCATTTTGATAATTTATTCTGAAATTATAGGCCATTTTAAGATATCAATTTGATTTGTTTAGCTTAAAACAGCTTAGTTATTTTATTATAATTAAAATAAAAAATCTGATACGATGTCTTGTAAGTTACAGTCTCAGGCTGAATAGCATTGACAAAGTCAAAAATTCGTATAAAAAAACCCTTGCTTGTCGTCAACTGCCGCTGTCACGTCAAGATTGACGTATTGGTACATCACTTCGCACTTCTCTTGACCGCGAAAAATATACAAATTCAAATCTTATTTGTAAAGCGCAAGAAATAATACACATGGCGCTTAATTTTGTAAAAGCCGACTCAAGAAACATACCCAAGTTGGAAAATATCTGTATGCTGGAGTAAATCGAATCAAGTTCAAACTATAATTTGATTGAAATAAGATGAACCAAAATACTTATGTGAGACAGGACAATACGATTACTTGTAAGCTTTTATACATTTTTAAAGATTAGTCATTGATTATTATTGCACTTTTGTCTTAATTTCTGTAATTAATACTTACTTTTTCACTTAAATACGTTGGGGTAGTGTTTGTTTACAAATTTCTGTTTACATATTTGACAATGTCGTAGCGTATGACATTGATTTTATTTTTATAGGAATGCTTACAAAGGTTTTACTAAGAGGTTTTACATGGTGGTTGTGAGGACAAAGTCAAACAAAGGTCATTCATATTTTTGCGAAAATATCCGAATCCACACATTAATTTCGCGAAATATTAATCAAAAGATGATCGATAAACGTAGACCTCGAAATGGTTTTGGAAATATACATTTCCAAAAAAAAATGAACAATCCCAATTATGTCACTATTGTATACAATACTTTTTCTACGAGTATTAAGTAAAAAGTGATTTTCTTTAATTCTTTCTAAATTTTTCCCAATCAAATGTCAAACACTATTTTTCAAACCGGAAGTAATATTGTATCTGGGCAAATCATAGCCTATTCGGTGGTACAGACACCACCGAAAAGAGATAGACATATGATTGTGTGTGTAGTAGAAATCTCTTTCTGTGAGATGTATAGAATAAACTGTGTTTAAACTTACTTCCAAGATGTCGTTGTAGTGATTGGTCTTTTTATAATCCAATCACAACGTAGAAGCAAGTTTAAGTAGAAGAAAATTTGACATATTAAGTACGTTCGGAAATAAAAACTTTTTACAAAAAAAAGATAAACCGACTTCAAAAAGGATAAAATGAATCATTATATTATTTATATGCGTTACCAACATATACCTGGAGGGAGCATCGCCTCATCTTTCCAAACAAAAAAGTCTGCCAAAATCTGAGGGCGGCGAGGTAGCACACATATAAAATCTGTGCACACAAGTGTAAAATTATCTCTCATTTCTACGCACGCATACTAAAGAAAAACAACAACACTGATTTAAATTTTCACACTAATGCAAATAGTCGTAATATAAAACAAGTGCGTACACGATATCCTACAATGGTTGTAGATGTAATCGAATCGGAATAATAGAGCGGGGCATGTTGCTAGAGACTATCGATATCGATATATTTTTTCGAAATGTCGTAGATGGCGCCACTTTACATACGTATATAATCATTTCATCAATTTATCTAAATGGAATATATACCTAATACTATGACTTTGGTGATATACAGTGGCATTGGTGAACCTCGTTTCTAACTACAACAATAGCCATCTTCAATTATGGGAATGGCATATTTAAAAAAAAGTTGACCTGCAGAAAATTTGTTTTCCCAAACATTTATCTTAGGCTAACCCCACACTAGCGTCTTTCGAACGTCGATGTCGCCCGAGCGCCCGCGCAGCGTCGACGCGATGTCTGTCGAGCGTCGGCGTCTCACCAACGTATGTTTAATATGTATCAACATTGTTTTCATTGTGAATAAAGATTAACATACATTAATCATTAATTTATATATTTTTGGATTGATGTATTGAATTAAATGAAATATCGCAATATATCGTGCATCGCACAGCACTAGATTTGGTAGGAATAATATGTCCATGCAAACTTCAAAACACTAGACCGATAGGTAGGTAGTCGACTTTACAGATGTTAACACATGGTTCAATATCGTATGAACTCATTATGAAGTCCATACAAATGTACAAATGTATCATATTTGCTTGCATTTTCATACTAATTACAGTAGGCTGTCGACCTTAGGTTTTGAAATATGGTAAGTGTCAAACATCAAAATGTTCAAACCAAGTATTTCTAGAGTTGAAAATTACACGATCTACACGTTTTTCCAACACCCTTCTCTGTCATACCTATTGAAAGTTTAATAAGACCATCTCGTTCAATCTTAATATTATTATTATCCGGACAGCTCTATAGGTACTAACACTAGGTCAAAATGGATTCCGAATAAAAATCGATTGACTTTAAATCTATTCTGTAAACGACTCTTGATTTCTAATTTTGATAAAAACGTTTATTATAAACATAATGATAATTCAATCAAAATTATACTTACCGGTGAAAGATATTCCATCTTTTTGTAAACTAGATGTAATTGTAGACCTTTTGCATCCAAAAACAGCACATAATGGCATTTTCACGGAGCTTGTACTCAACTGTCAGCGATGGTTGAAATGCGTGTAATCGATTTTTGAAATAGTTTTTATAAACGTATTAGATTTTCCTGCTAATAACGTTGACAGAGGGGAAATGTACCTAAGCTTACTCCATAGGTATATGCTCTAAGGTTACCAACTGATATGTTTGACGTCGGTGCCAAGCCAAATTTGGAAGAGTTAATACGAACGAGGCGATGTGTTTAGTGAATTTTATTTTTACTAGATAACTAATCTAATACGGTATGAATCGCACGTAGATATACATTCGTTTCGACCATGTGTTAACCGTTAGGCAAGTAGGTACAGAAAGTATAATCATGCGTCCTATTTTTGTTTGTTAACACATTGTTGGGACTATCCGTTTGTCGAACGAAGCCCGTGGTTCGCTTTGAATTATTTATCCTTCTTCATCTAAGGTTTAATCCGAAGTATAAAGGAATTCAATTGCTAGATTAATTTTTCTATACTCACATATACCCAGTACACACGCCGTCTCAGTAAAAAAGGCACGATATTTAAATTTTCTATGGAAGGTCAATCTTACGTGTCTACATTTTTTTTCTATTTGTCGCCTTTTTCTGATTATTGACAAAGCAGACGTGTATCAGAATATATATATATATATATCGTTGTCGCATTTCATCAAAATAGTATTAGTAGTTTAGACATGAAAATGTAACACATGAAATCGCATTCACCTTTGCTTTATTAGTACCGATGTTTTGTGATGTTCACACTTGAAGCTGATTTGACCGGTTTTGTAATTTGTGGCTTGGCACCGACTTCAAACATATCAGTTGGTAACGCATATTAATAATATAATGATTCATTTTATCCTTTTTGAAGTCGGTTTATCTTATTTTTGTAAAAAGTTTTTATTTTTCCATTTTTGGTGGTTATATACAACAAGTCTCTGAATAATCGGTAAAGACATATAAAAAAGTTCATAATACACCCATTCTGTCTAAGGAAAGGTCCACGTATCATAATAATATGTGTACTTCATCATTAGGTCCTCTCTATCAAATTGGTGGTTTTCAAGAGGGAATGCTCGAGTTACTTAAGAAAACACCCAAATCAACATACATGTGCCTTTAAAAATTTAGAAGTTCTCTCAATCTCTCACGGATCCCATCATCAGAACAGCACCAGATTAATGTGGGACCATCTTCGAGGTAGTTCCTATCAAAAAAAAAGGAATTGTCCAAATCGGACCACGGGTCTCGGAGTAATCGCTGAACATCCTACATAAAAAAATCTTCATCATTATCAGTAGTACCACTCCATCAAATTGGCGGTTTTTGTGAGAAAATGCTTGAGTAGCTTAAGAAAACACCCAAATCACCAAACACGTGCCTTTAAAAATTGAGGAGTTCCCTCAGTTGCTCATACATTCCATCGTCAGAACAGGACCAGATTAATGTGGGACCATCTTTGAGGTAGTTTCTTTCTAACAAAAAAAGAATTATTCAAATTGGACCAAGGGTCTCGGAGCAATCGCTGAATATCCTACATTTAAAAAATCTTCATCGTTATCATCAAAACAATCATCATCATCAGGTCCACTCCATCAAATTGGTGGTTTTCGTAAGAAAATGCTTGAGTAGCTTAAGAAAACACCCAAATCACCAAACACGTGCCTTTAAAAATTGAGGAATTCCCTCAGTTGCTCATACATTCCATCATCAGAACAGGACCAGATTAATGTGGGACCATCTTTGAGGTAGTTTCTTTCTAACAAAAAAAGAATTATTCAAATTGGACCAAGGGTCTCGGAGCAATCGCTGAACATCCTACATTTAAAAAATCTTCATCGTTATCATCAAAACAATCATCATCATCAGGTCCACTCCATCAAATTGGTGGTTTTCGTAAGAAAATGCTTGAGTAGCTTAAAAAAACACCCAAATCACTATACACGTGCCTTTAATAATTGAGGAGTTCCCTCAACTGCCCATGAATCCCATCATCAGAACAGCACCAGATAAATATGGGACCATCTTAAAGGTAGTTAGTTCCTTTCAAACAAAAAAAATAATATTCAAATTGGACCACGGGTCTCGGAGTAATCGCTGAACATCCTGCATAAAAAATCTTCATCATTATCATCAAAACAATCATCATCATCAGGTCCACTGCATCGAAATGATGGTTTTCGTGAGAAAATGCTTGAGTTTCTTAAGAAAACACTCAAATCACCATACATGTGCCTTTAAAAATTGAGGAGTTCCCTCTATTCCTCATGGATCCCATCAGAACAGCACCATATTAATATGGGACCACCTTGGATGTAGATCCTTTCGAACAAAAAAATAATTACTCAAATCGGACCACGGGTCTCGGAGTAATCGGTGAACATACATAAAAAAAAACACCAAACCGAATGCAGAACCTCCTTCCTCAATGGAATTGAAGTCGGTTAATTATAAAGTTGAGTCTGTCCGAAAAGAGAAGTGTCGTACAATGTATGAGCTCCCATATAAACCATGACACTTTTCTTTCCGGACAAACTACACATTTTACCGAGATGTGAATAAAATTCTCTTTTCAAAATTATTTTAGTTTAGTGGCGGGTTGTTTAATAAATCTATTTAAAGATCCCGGAAGTGCCATAGACTATCCAACATTTAAATGTGTAAGGTTTAAGAACCACAACACACCTATATAGCGGAATTCCTCGCGGAATTAGCGGAAGTAGCGGAAATTTGTCTATGGCTTCCATACAAAAAATCTGCCACCATAGACAAATTTCCGCTACTTCCGCTAATTCCGCGAGGAATTCCGCTAGGTGTGTTGTGACCCTAAGTCTGGTCTATATAGTCCTAAAAGCGGTATTAGACATTGCAACCTGCAGGGCCCAATCTGTCATGTTGGAAGGTGTAATTAAAGGTAGGGCCTGTAGGGAACTGAAGGAGGGGCAGGGAGAGGCAGGGTACACAACAGATTGGACCCTGCAGGTTGCAATGTGTAATAGCCGTTTAAAAGCGGTATTAGACATTGCAACCAGCAGGGTCCAATCTGTCAGGTTGGAAGGTGTAATTAAAGGTAGGGCCCGTAGGGAGCTGAAGGAGGGGCAGGGAGAGGCAGGGTGCACAACAGATTGGGCCCTGCAGGTTGCAATGTCTAATAGCCGCTTAATACACAGATTAAAGTCGACGAGTAGAAAAATATAAATTGAGAAACTTATTCGAGGACATTGTGTAACTTGTGTATGTGTAAGTCACATAAAACTGATATACTTACTTCCGTCGTAGTAATTTGAGATTGAATGGGTTTGTTTTGGGCGAAGGTTAAAACATTTGAGGCACCATGTACAATTGTACAGTCGACTTGAAGTTTACACTTTTGAACCTTATTACAAAGGAGTAAAGTGCAAATATGTAAACATATCTTTGACGTCGACTGTACCATGACCATGATGTACCATGCTGGGCCTGTTATAAAGTGGAAAGAGTATAGCCGGGTAAGTATGGCACAACTGCCCTTAGCGAAAAAATGATTTTCCTTTTAGTGGATTATTAACCTTTATAGTGGCCCTTGTATACAAAAAGAAACCGCAAATCGATGTACAGTATAGCCGTTTGGTACACACATACTAGAGGTCAAAACAAAATTTTTGATCCGCAGTTCTTAAAAAAAATTCCCTTAGGAGGGGGGTGCTGATTCATCATTTTTTTTGTATGGAAAAAAAAATATTTTTTCAAAAACCTATCGTGTGTGGTATCATATGAAAGGGCTAATAGAGGCGGTTCTAATAATATACCACATCATTATATTTCAGCCATTTTTTTTTAAATTAAAACTAAAATAATTTTCAAAACATACCAAGTTTGGGCTCCCCCAGATACGATATGGCTGGTTTTTTTTTTGGTACTTTATATCAAAAATGATACTAGATATTACAAATTCGAATTTTTCACATCGTTAATCCCGATTTTAGTTATTAAATTTAATTAATCAGGAGACCCCAGAGCCGGCTCATACCTGTCACAATGAATTAGTCTCTTGATTCAAAGGGGAAACGCGGCTAGCGTGATGGGGACTATGCCACAATCTGAGCTGCTGGATGGGGTATTCTTTCTATGACTGGGCTGGTACTGTTGGTAGGTATTGTAGGTAAGTATGTTATCTTTCTAGTTTTTAGTTTAATTTCGTTTTATATAGGTTATTTATTAGCTATAATCATGAATTGTTATTTGAATAAATAAAACTTCAACGTTATTAAAAAAAATATATGTTAAAGATTATTAAATTGTACATAAAATATATAAATTGGGTAATTGTCGCAATCTCGTACCTATATTTATTTATTTTTTGAATATTGTTATCTCATTTTTCTTTCTTTTTTTTCTAAAAATAATTATTTTATTTTTTCTATAAAGCGATCTTAATTTTGCTTACAACATATACAAATTACAAAGAAATCGGATCAGTACTTTAGCTAAAATAAAATAAAATATATATTTCAATTATTTTGTATTCATTTATTTAACAAAAACGTAAATATACTTAATAACAGATTAAACAACACTACCTACTCAAAAAAAGTTAAAGTATTTCAATTTAAGCATTTTTTTTTGTAACCTGAAGGATTTGAGGCTTAATTTTTGGTGAAAGCACTACATATGTAAAGGTTAATAATCCACTAAAAGGAAATTCTTTTTTTCGCTAAGGGCAGTTGTGCCATACTTACCCGGCTATACCCTTTAGTGAAACTTTAGTCCGATCGAAACAAAAACTACGATCATATTCTTACAGCGGTTATGGTGGTCTAGGCGTACCTACTACCTAAAGTATTTTTTCTGGTTATTAATCCCAGTAACACCTACAATAAATAGGTAATATAAGTCAATTACCACTTCAAAAGATCCAATTTGGATATGGATATACTTGAGACAGTCATCTAAGAGTCCTTCGAAAGTAGGGTTCGTTTCATTCAAGTGTGTAGCTTGCAACCACATTTGTTCGGTCATTGATTCAATTAAAGGTTTTTTCGCCGGGACCTAAAATATAAATTAACAATTACTCAATAATATATATTTTTTAAATTCCTTCAGATTTGTGTGGACTCTAGGAAATACAGAGTAGTCCTCTGATATTAAACTTGGATTCTAATATATTTACCTATCAACGTGATGATGACACCTAAGGTAGCTGATTTCTAAGCTACTATAGAACCTTGTCACAACACAATACTCACAATAGCTAGCCTAAACCTAATAGTGTAGTTTTGTTTACATACGGGCTGAAATAATAAATAATAACTACCGTTCATATTGAACATGGTAATTATAAGTAAGCCATACCTACTGAACATCTTACTAGATGGGACCAACTCGGAAATCCCAATTTTTTTCACTGTCTCATACAACGGCCTCGTCGCCCAGTTGGCAGTGACCGTGCTGCCTACAAAGCAGGAAGTCCCGGGTTCGAATCCCGGTAAGGGCATTTATTTGTGAGTTTATCACGAATATTTGTACCCGAGTTAAGGGTGTTTTCTATGTACATATCTAAGTATACATTTATCTAGGTATATCGTCGCCTAGCACCCATAGCAGCTTTGCTTAGTTTGGGACTGGGTTGATATGTGTAAGGATGTACCCAAATATGTATTATCTACGTTGTTGCCATATCTCGGGACCATGGGGTCCCGGACCTTTGGTAGACATACGTGGGGCTGAAGCCAACAGCGCTGAGGCCCTTTAAGACAATTTAATCTAATAGCAAGGGATACACGTGGCGGATACCATCCCCGAGCGTACAATATCATAGATCCGGAGATGGTCCCCGTCAGGTGCAAAGACTATTGTAGTGCAGTACTTTAGTGCTGCGATGGCAACTAAGGTCATTGGCTATTGATTTGAATATTGGATGGACTGGATACTGGGTTATGGGAGAAGACTAGCAGACACCTGCCATGACAATCAGGCTCAAAATTGTAAAAGGCAGGTGGTGACTCGCCAACTCATAGTGGGCCCCGCAATGGCCGCACGCACAATGCGACAACAGAGCAACACTTGAGAGCGGCTGTGAGGTTGTCGAGAGTCTGCAGTAGCCAGATTCCGGTTTTCCGTTCAGCAGGCCGCCGGCGTTATAACATTTTACACTTCCAACCCTGAGCATAGGTCCCGCTCTTGCGACTCCACTCTGGCCGGCCAGTTTAAGCAAGCACAGAGGCGAGGGCCAGATGAAAAGGGCCCTCTGAACTGGAGGCTAGGGGCCCGCGGTGTCGCCACTCACCGTTAGCTCGCCACAAGCTGCCCCCGCGGGTTATTACATATTATTATCTCTGTTTATTTGTGTTTTTTCTTAAGTGGTGGTGTTCCGGACCTTTTGGAGGCGTAAGCGGTGCCGAAACCAACGCGCAGAGGCCCTTTCGAGAATTTAATGAAGAGTGAGTGGTACACTAAGCGGATACTGCACCAGCCCGTGTCATGGGACGCAAGCAGAGACAGCACCCGCCTTGATGTAAGGACTCTTGAGAGTTAATGGAGTCTAAAATGTACTATACAATACTAGGCTATTGGGTGAAAAGTATGGACTAATTACTAGGCTATTGGATGAAGAACCGGACGCCTGCCTAATAAAACGGTATCCAAGTTTATTTCCGGTAGAAGGTGATTCGTTCTCCGCAAGATGGGCCCCCATAAAAAGCGACATCAAAGATGGCTCAAGGGCAATACCGGTGCGGGGGCTGGGGGTAGAGAGGTGTCTCTGGACTTTAAACATATAGCCTACTCGCCACTTAAGTTTACCACATCTACCCTCGAGAACGCAGCTCTAGCGACTTGTTATTATATTATTATTTCGGCCGATCAGATGTTGTCATTTTGTTTGGAGAAGCCAAAAAGTTTTTCGCTATTTCGGAGTTGGTCCCATAGTAAAAGTTGTTCAGTATGGCCTACCTAATCACCTCGACAACTATGAACGGTGGTTATTATTTCATCCTGTATATCCAATCCACCGGCAACTGCGACTATGACAAGGTTCTACAGTGGCCGAGGAATCAAATTCCTTGAAATTTGGTAAACCAAGTGGATTGAATGGGAATAAAACATCATCGTAACCAAGCAGGGAGACTATTGATCACCTGTGTATCGATGTATCCAAAGAGATTCGAATGCCGATCGTATTAGAGACACTGATTAAATACTTATTGTATAATCAAGGCTTACCACTGAAGTCCCTGCTGCACCTCTAAGTAAGAAGTTCCATTGATCTTGACGAATCATTCCAGCATTAAGGAATATGGCCATGTTCAGCAGAAAACTGAACACAAGTTTGTGCCTCTCGAACAGTCCTCGGGAGACGTTCTGGTAGACGTTCAAGGTAATCTCGCGATAAAGGATTTCTAGTCGCGTCTCAAGAACGTCGCTTTTTTCGCTCCTTTCTATTACTTGATTGAAAACCTGCGTTTATATTAAAGACATTGAAATAATTAATTACGGGTTATTATTTCTGGCTGTAAAGTGCATATCCCGCTTCAGAGCTTCCACTATGTATAGATAGACCAAGGCGGTGGGTCAAATTTCTACTTCGGTTTTCTATTTCTATAGGAAAACTGTTCAAATCCCTAAAATTAGGCAAGCCGACCGGAATCGTATTCTATGTACGCGCCGCCACTGACATAGACGAAGATTATGAAATATAGGTACAGTCGCCATCAAATATATCGGAGCGGCCAGGGTACTCAAAAAGATCTGAACATGCACTCTAGCGCCTTGACAATAGAGGCGTTGTTCAGATATTTGTGACCACCTTGGCCGCTCCGATATATCTGATGGTGACTGTATGTACTATTAGTGCAGGCAAAATAAGCATATATATGCCATTTTGGCGGCAAATTATGTACATCAATGAAACTTCGTTCATAACTTTATCTTGACACTAGAAATGAGGATCTGCTGAGTCCTACGAAAATTTAGGGGCCCTACCCCTTTTCGGGGGGTATGGGGGGAGGGGAGCTTAAAAACCGGCAAAGTGCGCGCCGGACCACCCATTATAGAGGGTTCCGTACCTTCGATGAAATAAGAACGAAGTAATGCCAAAAGGGCGTATCTACATAAGGAAATTTTTTTTGGAAATGGCTCAAAAGGTCAAAAACTCAAAAATGGCTCAACCGATAATGTTTAAATTAATATTATAAAAACAAGTGTTACGGCGTATCTTCTTGAATTTTTTCATAATTTTTTAACTTATGGTTCAAAAGTTTGAAGGGGAGGACACAATTTTTTTGGCTTTCGAAGCCATTATTTCTGTAAATATTTACTATTTCAAAAAATGTCTCAAGAAACCTTAATGTTATTTTTAAAGACCTCTCCATTGATATGCAACAAGTTGACATTTGAATATTTTTTTTTGTATTCAAAAATTTCCCACTCGATCATAACTCCCCGATGGGGGTAGGACTACTAAATTTTGATAGGACTCGGCAGATCCTCATTTCTAATGCCAAGATAAATTTAATAAACAATGTTTCATCGATGTACATATTTTGCCTCCAAAATATGCTATTTTTCCTGTATTATATCAGCTGCAGGTTTGCCTACCCAGTTTATGAATGAATTCATTCATAATGTGGGTATCGTATGCAATTTTGCAGCGTGCTGTACAGTCGAGTTCTCCAGTATCTATACGATTATTTGGACATAAATATGTGTACACCACCTGAAACCCATTTGGTATTATATTTTTTGTACAATAAATGTACAATACCACAAAATACCAAAAAATAAAAAATAAGCGTCTGCGTGTACAGATATTGGAGAACTCGACCAAGACCTTAGACATTTATTTTACCTGATTGAAATACTTCAGAGAGAATTGATACATGGGATCAATATCAGCCAATTGCGCCACGGCAAAATACAAGACAGCACCTCGGGTCGCCACGGGCCTATACTTCTCCCTCGCAGCAGAAATGCTGATCTCAGTGGCTTCTGTTTCTTCCAGTCGGGCGTTTATGATTTCTGACGTTTCCTGATTATCCATGAACATTATTTAAATATTAAGTACGTATTGCTCCATCGAATCAGTATTAAAAGCAACATTTTTCTCAAGCTATTATAAAGAAAGTGGCATACTTATAACCAGATCTTTTAGAAATTCATACCTAGGTACAGTGCCACCACAAAGAGTAGAAATTAAAAAGTGGCAACATCGTAGTGTCGTCCCTTTCAAATCAATCTAAAAAAACGGGACGACATTACGATGTTGCCACTTTTTAATTTCTACTCTTTTTGGTGGCACTGTACATACCTGTCTTAGAGGGCGGGGCGTATGTAGTGCGTATAGTTAATTGATTCGTGGAAGATGAGAGATAGATACATTTTAGATAAACTATTCTAAATAAATCTAATAGCCCAAACCATAATTTATATGTTGTATTTAGCTGACAATTAGAAGTTCAATGACATATTCAGTGCTATTCATGATCATGTTACATCGTCTATTCTACACTGTTTCTTTCTATTTTAATACAGCGTCGCAGCGACATCTAGGAGCGAGTAGCGTACCGTAGTAAAGCTAGCTTTTTTCCTACTTACGAGCTACCTTTAGGTGGCCCTCGAGTAGATTGCACTTTCAGACATGAGCTTCAAAAAGTTCTTAACCCTTTACCAGGCCCCTAAGAACTAGCGTGTCTTCATATGTACTGTATATACTGTTACAACCGTATTGAACGCCTTGTAAAATATTTTGTAGGAGGTTTGGAGTTAAAACTTGACTACGGTAACGGATATAAGATGTGGGAGGAATATATCCCTTCCCCTGGTAAAGGGTTAAACTGCACTACTCTATTATATAAGATACTATGTCCTTACGAAGCATTTTTACTTGTTACTGTATTAAACTAGTGCCCACCTTACTCTCGTTGAGCGTCTCGATAAGCTCCTCGTCATCGAGAATGTTGCCCGTGGAAGCATATAGCAGCTTTAGTATCTTGTCCTCTATCTCGAGAAGGGTTCCCTTGTCTGTGTTGATGCGGACTATTAGCTCAGTGCGCAACAACTCCAAGTCTGGCCGCTCGAGTCTCACCACATCACTAATTCATAAAATAATTTTATAGTTTGTACGGAAAGAGCAGCGTAGTAGGTAGTTTATATTATATGTAGGTGGGGGAACTCATATACAATCTATGATTTCTTCATAAAGTAAATATTACTCAAACACTTAAATTATGGCAGTATGTAGGTGAAAAATGATAACCTTATTTTGAGGTAGTGGGTGGGTTTGAGTGCATGTGAGTAGGTATAGGGCCGATGACACATGTTGAATTATGTAATAAAATTTAGTTAATAGTTAGGATGTAAAATTATCAATACATCCAACGAAGTTGGAAATTAAAAAAAACCTATTAATATGGTTTAAAGATATCAGGTTCAGGCTTCAAAATTTCTTGAATTTTACGATTTATTAAAGTACGAAAAAAAACAAATATTTTGCCATTAATTTTTTACGATTTTATACTTACTGTAAAATAAATTGTATGGCAACTATAAACATACACGCAGCATTTTACTGTAAAAATAGTAATTTCATAATTTTTTATATAATTTTAATAGGGCGACTAATGATCGTGACGGTACTTTTGCACGTCATTTTGTTAGGAGCGTTTTGAGAAACAAATGCAAATCTTAGACTCTCAGTCTTATTTCTGAGTGTTGTGTTGCTCTAACGCAAGTGCCCCCCCCCCCCCCCCCCCCCCCGCCTATATAAACATTTGATCCTCACGACAAAATGAATAGATTGATACCATAGATGAAAACAATTCCTCATGTCTGGATCACACATCTATGCAAAATTTTCGCCGCAAAAAGGGTAATGCTGCTACGGGCTACGGCGTAGCATACGTGGCGTAGCTTTAGCAGTGCAAAGTTAAATGTGATTGATGTAGGTACTGTTATTTAATATAAAGGTAACACTATTGTCGGTTGTTGATGAAAGTGATATCTAATTGTATCCTTAAAGTGGACTTTCAATCACATTATCCGATCCGATATCGGAGGCCGGATAGGACCACGAAGACAAATTTTAAAATTAGTTAGTTCTTTTTTTTTACTTTAAATACCAAATGTTCATTGTTCAAAAGAAATTACTGACGCATAAACGGCGGACTTAATGCAAAATGCTTAAAGTACTCTGTAGCAGCCAATTTTACCTCAGGCCATCCGACATCCGCGATATCGGATCGGATAATGTGAAAACGCCCTAAGGCAGGTACGCCTTATGACTTACGAACAGCCAAGAACATGCTACCTGTTGCCTGAAAATGACACAAATACATAAATACTTGATGTGGTTTAAGACTGTGTCAACCGTCGGTCTTTGTCACATAGTTTCATTTTGCGTATTTTTTGCTTCATTACGTAAACGGCAAATGGTAGCCACTTTTCCCCGTATAGGTGATGAAGCCAAAAGTAAGTAATATAAAACTGTATCACATAGACCATAAGTTGCGGTATTAGTAGGACTACAACTTAACATGATGGATTATTTATTAGTATATTAGGAATCAGAATCCCACTAATGAGGGCGCCGCGCCACTGGACGGTCGACGCAGTCTTAATAAAACAACTAACGCCAAGAGCTGATCCTCCAATCCAGACAGGGTGACGGTAAAGTTGACGAGAGTCACTTGGATACATATTTCCGGCATATAGTGAGGGTTGGCGAGTTTGGTCGTCAGGTACAAACGGAAATTGGTGTCGTATTCTATGTCACTGTCACCCAAGTGTATAAGAAGTCTTCCGGCCTGCATGCAACATACTTAGATTAGAACAGTTATGATTATAATACTTATAAATTTATAAGTGTTGAGAAACTCTAATTAACCATTTACCTACGGGATACGGGTTTCAATCGTTAACAAAATGTTTTGCTTTATTACGCGTCGGCGATTCTTACAGCGTGTTTTTTAATCATTTGTTATTTATTTATTTATTTATTATTTTAAGATTCATATAGTACATACGCTTTCGTAGGAACATAGAGGATTTTTGGTGAATTTGGTTAACACCTTGAAACCGCTGAATATCTACTAGAGAAAGGATAGATAAAACCGTGATTGTAACATGAAATTAGTAATAGCCAGGTTGATTCTATGTCAAGATTTTTATACACGTTAGAAGCCAGCTCTTATAAATTTGAGTACCTAACATATTTGAAACTTTCATTCATATCAGTCACTTCAATCAGTTAAAAGTAGAATAAAGTGAATAAGTGTATCAAAAAGTACGCGTACCTATGTGTACTTCTATAAATATAGACCAAAAAATTTAGTTTAAAATATATATGTCGTGTTTGTCGAATAGTAATCATGACATTTACGAGCACTTGCCTGTAAAAAGGTTTGCTTTAGCAAAACGGGTGACAGTGTAGCTTCCAGCGATTCGCCCAAATCCTCAATGAGCATAGGCCAGCCCAGGCGGATACAGTTCTCAAGGATTCGGAGGTACGCTGGGTCGTTCAGTTTCGTAATTTGTAGACCGTTGTCGTGTTCCATGTTCTTAATCCATCTGTTTGCCTGTTGCCAACAATAATATTTACGTCACTCTGGGCGGTAAGTGAGATTTTACGCCCACGGGCGCAGCGGCAAATCTCACTTCACACCCAGGAGAAGACGTAAAATTGTGTACGCACCACGGGCGGTAATAAAGAAGGCCTCAGATCGCTTGTCTATGGCCCTTACCTTCGGTTTGGGCCACAAATATCCGCGATCTGAGCCGTTCTTTATTTTACCGCCCTAGGTGCGTAATGTACTATTACGTCACTCTGGGCGGTAAGTGAGATTTGCCGCCCAAGGGCGCCGCGGCAAATCTCACTTTACACCCAGGAGAAGATGTCAAATTGTGAACCCACCTCGGGGGGTAATAAACATACCCCGGCCGGCGAGAGCAAAAATGCGTTAACAGCTTAATAGTGCGAGGACACACACTTTGGTCGATGTCGATAAAAACAACACGATGTACTGGACCACCGTTATGATATGCAAAAGTATTAATTATTGTTGTAAACAAAATTAAAACCAAGTAAATATAAATATAAAAAGCCTTTTTATTCCATAACTACTTAACAACTATTTACAATTTCTTATTTAATTATTTTAGAGTTAGGACCCCTGTCGGGTATAGGCCGTGCTAGACCAAGTGTTTGTATTTATTCAGTATTTTATGTAATTTTCGTAATATACAATTATGTTGATAGAAAATTGTTATAGGGTTATTCTTAAAAACGCGCTGAGGTATCAAGTTGAAATAAATAACAAATACTAATAGCTCAGTTAAAAAAAAAATTGTGCTTAATTAAAAGTCGACTATTCTATCAACATCCATATGTCGATAGAATAGTCGATATTTAATTAAGCACTAGGAGCAGACGCATTTTTGCTCTCGCCGGCCGGGGTATGGTAATAAAGAAGGCCTCGGGTCACTTTTTTATGGCACTTACCTTCGGTTCGGGCTACAAATACCCGCGATCTGAGCCGTTCTTTATTTTACCGCCCTAGGTTACTATTACAGTCACGTCTGAAAATTAGGATACATTGAATGTGACGCCGCGCCGTGGGGTGCCCGGCCTTAGAATTATCCCCCACCATATCGTCCCGTGGTTGCAGTAGGGGTCTGCTAAAGGAATATACCGGGATATGGGCAGCAGCATCTTCCGAAAGCCTAAACAACAATAAACAAAAAAACTGCGCGCGCCAACCTGCCTGCCAAGCGTGGCGCGTACGGCAAACCCCCCTTTAATGATAAGTTCCATTAAAGGGGAGGCATATGTTCAGCAGTGGACGTCTTATGGCTGAGATGATGATGATGATGATGAATGTGACAAAAATATGTAGAAACGGCTCTATTACCAAGGCATGTCTTGGATACACGTTTTTGTGACATTAAATGTATTCATAGTTTCAGACGTTACCGTACGATATGGATACTTACTTAGGTACCTACACGAGTGGTGGGTGATACGCGATATAAATGACATAGGTAGCTACATATTTTGGTAATTTTGGTAATCCGAGGGATTCTACATGCGCTATTGAAACCGAGGCGTAAAAAATGCCTATAATAAATACTTTTTGTGCGATAAAACAATAAATAAATGGCGATTTTTCACAAAAAAATAAATGAAGCAGGGACACCGGTAACTTATTAGTAAGTAAGAGAACGCTATCAACGGCATACCTGCTCCTGAGGGTCGATGGTGAGAGGCCAGCGGCCCGCTCGCGTCATGAGAATGCCGTTCTCTGTGGAGATGGCGTCACGGGGTAGTCCCTGGGAGTTCCACATGCGGATCGTATACGAGTTCGCCATTACTGTTATCAAACTGAAGCATACGTTTATTAAATGCGTCCATTTATTTATATTATTTTATTGCTACATACCTACTCGTATTAAGGATAACGATAACAATCTCAATCAGTCTACCAATAGTTTACAATTTACAACTTAAAATTAAACATATTAATTTTCTTTTTAAATGGTAGGTAAACATTGGGAATAGGTAAAGTACGTTAAGTTTCATACTGCACAAAGACGCTGCTTTGCTCGCCAAACCAGAAACTAGTTAACAGAATTTCTTAAAATGTAAGTTAACAAATTCTGAAATAAGGTGGCCAAAAACATAGTACCTAATAAATAACTATAAGAAAACCACATATGGTGCTGCATAGAGCGCTGGTAGCCTTGTAGTAAGACGTCCGACTTTCAATCCGGAGGTCTCGGGTTCAAACCCCGGCTCGTACCACTGAGTTTTTCGAAACTTATGTACGGAATATCATCTGATATTTACCAGTCGCATTTCGGTGAAGAAATACATCGTAAGGAAACCCGATCTAATCCCAAAAAGGCCTAGATTCCCCTCTGGGTTGGAAGGTCAGATGGCAGTCGCTTTCATAAAAACTAGTGTCTACGCCAATTCATGGGATTACGTTGTCAAGCGGACCTCCAACCGGGATAAACGCTAGGATGATGATGATGATGAAGGAAACCACATATGATATTTAAGGTATCATTAAATTTATGTATATTTTATTTATTTTTGTATTAAACAGAACGTCTGCTAACGATACCACAATGTTTAGAAATAAAGGAAAAGTAGAAAAATCCACTGCCTCAGGCGAGACTCGAACTCGCGACACTGGGAAACATGCCCATCGCTCTGCCAACTGAGCTACTGAGACTATACCTGATGGCTGCGAATTTCTCAACCACATCCTTTATTTTATATTCGCGCCTTAGGGAGACGCCTAGCGACATCTGCCGACGAAGTCTTACACTTCTTAACCGGCCATCGGAGTCCCAAGTTGTATTGAGAATTCACCGATAACGATGCGCTAACCCATGCAATTTATTTTTGTATTAAGCAGAACGTCTGCTAACGATACCACAATGTTTAGAAATAAAGGAAAAGTAGAAAAATCCACTGCCTCAGGCGAGACTCGAACTCGCGACTGTGGGAAACATGCCCATCGTGGCTGCGAATTTCTCCACCACATCCTTTATTTTATATTCGCGCCTTAGGGTGACGCCTAGCGACATCTGCCGACGAAGTCTTACACTTCTTAACCGGCCATCGGAGTCCCAAGTTGTATTGAGAATTCACCGATAACGATGCGCTAACCCATGCAATTTATTTTTGTATTAAGCAGAACGTCTGCTAACGATACCACACTACTTACTTTTCCTTTATTTCTAAACATTGTGGTATCGTTAGCAGACGTTCTGCTTAATACAAAAATAAATTGCATGGGTTAGCGCATCGTTATCGGTGAATTCTCACTACAACTTGGGACTCCGATGGCCGGTTAAGAAGTGTAAGACTTCGTCGGCAGATGTCGCTAGGCGTCACCCTAAGGCGCGAATATAAAATAAAGGATGTGGTGGAGAAATTCGCAGCCATCAGGTATAGTCTCAGTAGCTCAGTTGGCAGAGCGATGGGCATGTTTCCCAGAGTCGCGAGTTCGAGTCTCCCCTGAGGCAGTGGATTTTTCTACTTTTCCTTTATTTCTAAACATTATATTTTATTTATCGTAGTTAGTAGGTATCGTAGTAGGTACACTCGTTTAAATTACATTACATTATATTCTAAAGGGTAGGTATAGCCGGGTTAGCATGCCCAAACTGCCCTCAACGAAAAAAATATTTTCCTTTTACTGGATTATTAACCTATATATATGTAATGCTTTCACCAATATTTAAGCTTCAAATGCTTCAGGTTTAAAAAAAATCAAAAGTAGAAAAAACATTTTTATTTTATTATAGCCAAAGTACTAATCCGATTTCTTTGTAATTTGGATATGCTGTATATACAATTAAGGTCGTTTTATACAAAAAAAAATTGAATTATCTCTTGAAAAAATAGTAAAAAATTAAGTTGAAAATGTTCATAAAAATTAAAAAAATACGTGCGAGCATAGACTTAAATACATAGTAGACAGGCCATAGCCTAAGAACTTTTTGAGGCTCCGAGTATTTAGCGCCATCTAGTTCAGAGCCACCTAAACAGAGCCAATATGTATGAGATAAAATCAGCGCCACCTAGTAACGAATAACGTACTAGTAGTACACTAGTCGTTACTAGGTGGCGCTGATTTTATCTCATACATATTGGCTCTGTTTAGGTGGCTCTGAACTAGATGGCGCTAAATGCTCGGAGCCTCAAAAAGTTCTTAGGCTATGGCCGTCTACTATATGTATATTTAAGGGGCTACTTTGAAAAATTATAGATTTTTTCAAACGCTCTAGTGACTAAACGGGAAAGGGGGCTGAATTTATTTTCGTATATATATTATTAGACTATATACTCTTGTTTTTGGTACAAGCCGAAACACGATTGCTGAAAGTTGCCTCGATAGAAAAAAAATCCGAAGTTGGGTCCTTTTTCCTCTTATTTTTCTTAGCTTACGTAAACTATAAGAGATTAAGCAATATTACTAAGTTACAAATATGGTATTCTGGTTTATCTAAAAAGTCACAGAAGCAAAATTTGACAAAACTTTATAGATTCGCTTATTTTTCGTAGTTTAGTCAAAAAGTCTGATCCTTAAGAGCGCTGCATCTCTTTCTTTCGTGCACGGGAGCCATAAACGCATCTCTAACGAATGGGCGTGGCTTGTCCGAATCGAGGAACGGCCTTAAGTCTATGGTGCGAGATTGCGACAAAATTTACATATTTAATGTAGAATGTAATAATGTTTAACATATATTCTTTTCAAAAATTAAAATCGGGATTAACAGTGTGAAAAGATCGAATTTGTAACATAACATACCTTCTTTTCATACAAAATAACTTTTCTCAAACATGCAATGAAATGTCTTCGTTATGTGCGTCATAATAGGCTTCAAAGTATCACGTTTAGGGCGGATCAACTCCAGAGAACAGGTAACGATTTTCATATAAAATTGAAGGCCTAGGCCGGGAAGTAATTTTTTTTAAATTTCCATTCCACATATTTTTGTGGCACAGGATCATGGCATTCAGCCTTTAAGGTTATAAGCGATATTTACTTTTTGGTTCATTTGACATTCTGCCACTACTTATGCATATTAAAAAAAACAATAATCATCATATTGTTTTTCTTTTGAATTTTTTTTTAATAGAATTTTTTTTTTTACATTTTTTTGAACAATTTTCTTTTTTGCTAATTTTTTTTTTCAACCATAGTAAGATGTATTTATTTGGTAATTAAAAGCGTTATGCCTAGGTACAGTCAGCAGCAGAATTAGGTAAGCGGGTAAAGTGTTCAAATTGACCTACACACGTTTTTTTTTTGAAATTGCTTTTTTTGAATTTTTGGGAATTTTTTTTTGTTTTTTTTTTAATTAGTAGTAGAGTAGTAGTAGACTTTTGCCTTACGTATGTCGGAAAAAATTTTGGATAATTTTCATGTTTATTTCATTGCATGTTTGAGAAAAGCACTATACATACCTCGGCGTGAAAAGGAGTTGCCAGCCTCGTAACTATCCGGCCTCGCTACGCTCGGCCGTCTGTATAACTCAGCCGGCAACACCCTACTTCCCGCCCTCTGTAGTAATGTACTATTACGCTATTACACTAGAATAGTACATTACAGCAGAGGCTGGGAAAATGGGGATTTCCGGCCAAGTAGGTATATACCGGTGGATAGGGATACGAGGCCGGGAATCCGTTTTCACGCCGAGGTATGTATAGTGCTTTTCTCAAACATTCAATGAAATAAAAACAAAAATATAAAAAATAGTTTCGGACATAAGGCTAGGTAAATACTACTAATACCTACAATACTCGTTTACGGGTATTGTTATTCTTACTTCAGACGCCTTCGTTACGGTTTTCTTAGAAGTTTTAGTAAATATTTACAATAAGCTCAATTAATACATTAACTTTTTTTGATATACAAAGCAAGCTATACAAAGCAACGCAATTTGCATTGATAGCTAGAAATCACGTAAAACAAAACTTACCACTGCTACGACATTTAAGTAAGTGCTAACCAATATTTTTACTGTTATTAATTAATTATAATATGCACAAACTACATCAAAGACATTTTACTTACAGCGTAAAACATGCGTAAAAACATCTCTGGGTTATGAAGTCTCCACTGCTAAATCCTGTCTTTTCATTGTCACTGAACGAATCTTGAAAATTTATAGCTCCTAATACGTGTTTCGACCATTCATAATGCTCATCACTTGCATTTGAACAATATTTACCTATTTCACTTTTATTGTAGTCAAATTATTATAGAATAAAATGGTTTAAGAATTTATTTCTCTAAAAGAATTATAATTCACTTTTCTAGAGAAATTCACAACATTATAGAAATTATCTTAATTATACGAGTAACAGTGTACGAATAGCAGGTAATTTAAATTTAAAGTAATACAAAGCAATTCTTGTTTCTACGTAAAAGTGGGTAGGTACCAATATCGTTCACATCGGTTAATAAGTTGGCACAAAGTAATTGTCACTGCGCGAGCGCGGGCGGCCCAAAATATTGCAATGTCCAGTAATACAACTAGGCATTATATAAATACACACAATAAAATATTGAATAAAATTTTCCATTTTCCCACTAAAATGTTTTTTTTTTCACTGACGTAAGTATTTTATCTGTGCTGTCCGAAAGATTCATTTTAGGGCCATGCTACAAGAGCTGAAATTAAGAAGGAAAATGTTTATGGTGACTAAATAAATTCAGACCGTTATAAATATTGTCTATGGTCTGTCTCTCTTTATACATTTATATAATAAATAATAATAAGAATGATAACCCTCCGAATTTATTTCATAACTAAAGAGATACGGATTCCCAATACCAGCTCGTGTCACTAGTGTGTAATAAATAGCCCTTGCCGCGGACATTAGTACATTTCGATACTAGGTCTGAAAGGATGTCATTATTCCACGAGTACGGAGACATTTGGCCACGAGCCGCAGGCGAGTGGCAAAACTCGGGACGTGTGAAGAATGACATTCCGTCCGTGTATAGAACGACGTTTTTTAATAAAGTTGCGAAAAAATTTTGAAAACATAAGTATTATCATTGACTTAGTTATTATGAGTAAATTTGAGGTTACTTTAATACTACACCTACGGTCACAAATGTTTACATGCACGTCACCAAGTCGAAAAGGTTTCTTATTAAATATATCTGCTTAGCGATAAAACTAAATAAATAAAAGTTATACTAAGCAGGAATAATACAGAAACAGAACAGCTCATTTTATTCAATATTAGCCACCTACTTACTTGTAAGAAAGAGCGGGACTAGTGCTTTTCGTGGTTCTTGGAAAAACTCAGAGTGCGTTAAGTATTTTACATCACATAACTTGAATTTATCACTTGTTCCAATCCAAACACACAATCCAAACTAAAGTGAGATCGCATGATCTAGCTTCAATCAAGTTATTTTCACACAACGTACCGCGAAGTTCATATTTAGAAAACATTTCCTTCGATCAATCAGCCAAATCAACGGGTCAATGAATTGACATTACTGTTTATTTTTAAATATCACAAAATTACGCTCTCCACTATATTAAACTGTTCTTTTAAGTTCAAAACTAAGTATAAAGCAGTGTTTATTTCAATTAAAATCACTTGAAATAACATCAGATTAAAGTTTTTTAAATTAAAAAAAAATGCGCGGTTTGAACGGTCCGAATTAGAGTCTAAGAGAACTAAGATTGATAAAAAATATTTTCAAATTATAATTAATATTGTATATTCATAATAATTTCAAATGAAGTAATAAAAATCCAGCTACTCCATGCATGCTAATCCAGCAACTATGAGTCCTAATTATACTAAGAGATAAAATTTTCACAATATTTTTTTTAACTTTGCGGAAAACACATTATTTAACCTGATTTAATACAAAAGACAATTAATTTATAACATGTTTACTGTATCTAAAATCTATGCAATTATTTGTTTGAAATTCAGATACCAAAAGAGAGCTCTCACATTTCGTTGGAAGCCAACAACTCGTGTTGGACTCGATAGCCTGGAAAAGTAAAAAGCACTAGTGCGAAAAATAGAACTTTCCGCACGCTAAACCACTACCAGAAAAGCACTTTTTTGAGCAACTGTATTAAAAAATCTGTTTACCAAATTTTCATGAGAAGGAAATAAAAAAATAAAAATCAGCTGTTCGTAAAACCTGCCGCCATCTTTGATGCTGTATGACTGTCGTTGGGCGTTGAAACAATTAAAAAGTTACTTTGCAGGCCTAGGCCTGAAAAGTTGTATGAAATCCCTTTTCAGGCCGCATCGTGTTGCTGCGCCCGAAAAACGCTACTTTCGAGTCTATTATATGGAACGTAAAGAGAATATTTCATTACATGTTTGAGAAAATGTATATTCCCAACGCATTTTGAATTTAGAACGCGACATATTTTACCGAGTGCGGACTTTTAACTCCGTGGCTGTATGCTGTTGTTTACCTGTATAAGAGAACAGACAGACATACGAAAAAAATAGTCCAAGCTGAAACGGACACGTTTCGCTCGCGCTACACCGTTCGCTGTAACTACATCTTTACTTAAATGTAATTGAGTAGGGGAGAGTGGGGTTCGACGTGCCGATTTTCAAATTAATTATGTGACAATATTATAAGAATGTCTATTTTTCGAAAATCGAAATAGTTTTTTATACAAGCATTTATTCGACATATTTCGGAGTGGCACTTTTAGCCCCTCGTTAGGGCAAGTTGTACCACCAGTAGGGCAAATTGTGCCGGATAGATTATGTCAAAGAAATTACAGAATTAATTAAATTTCTGTTATAAAACAAATGATTTATGTTTTTATGACCATAAATATATATGCACTCGCACGGCACGGCTACATGCTACCTATGCTTTTCGGGCGTCAAGTACAGGGTGGGGTCAAGTACATTGATAAATGCACTTATAAAATTAAAACATTCATAAATTTTCATGTTTTCAAATAATAGGAATATTTACAGATTAAGTAAATTTTACGTTTTAAAAATTAAATCAACAAGATGTCTTCCGTTCCGGTTGTGGCATTCATTCAGTCATTTTTGTAAACTTTGTAAAAATACCGTTAAAATTTGCGAATAGAAGGATTCGATTTCTTGACGAATGCTAGCAAGCTGAGGCCATAATTGCGCATTTTGACCGTATCCTATCTCCATACACAACCCACCTCCGGCACTTTCAACCCCGCCTTCTCCTACGATAATCACATCGGCGCTGCGTAAGTATGTCTGTCCGGATAAAAACAAGTTTCATTTGAAACCTTCCGATACTTAAATCAGTATCTAAACCAAACAATAGACTATATATAATAGACTCACTCAAAAGTGTCTGAAGCCGGGATCTCCAACTCCTTGCACTGCGCAACCCACTTAGCTTCCAGTTCCCGCCGGTAGCTGGACGGAAACGCGCCAAAATACGCGATGCAACCAGATGCTATTATGATGTCTCCGGTTGTACAGTACAGTAGCTCAGTCGCTGCCTGTAATATTTTTTTTAGTGAAATTTGTGCAAATCCCGGACGGTGGACCCGGGGTATGTCCTTAAACTACGTCCAAAAGAGAGGTATGTGTACATTGGGTAATTTGGGTACCGCGAATGTCATCTCGCTATGTGTGGTAGGGCACAGCACAGCGAATGTCATCTCGCTCAAATCTGGAGCAGAGCCCGACTGGGGAAGTACCTCCACCTTACAGAAAACCACAGCCAAATAGCACTAGACCCTACTCATGGTGTTGTGTTCCTGCTGGTGAGTAAGGTTGCCAAAGAGCTCAAAGACGACCCAGCGTGTTGACGACGAGGGACCTATCTTGATCCTTTAGCCGTCAACACAGTGAATCCTCCTGTTTTTAAAGGGTCGGCAACGCGCGTGTGGACGCCTGTAACTCCAGAGGTGTCTGGAGTTACAGGGGTCCATAGGCTACGGTAGCTGCTTACCATCAGGTGGGCTGTATGCTTGTTTGCCACCGTCGTAGAGACTATAGAGATATAGACGACCACAGCCTAAGAACTTTTTGAAGAATATGTAAGAGAAATGTCAGCTGCACTGCTACTCCACCTAGTAGCTACTAGTGTACTACTAGTACGCTACTCCACCTAGTAGCTACTAGTGTACCTATACCTACTACTAGTACGCTATTTGTTATTAGGTGGAGTAGCAGTGCAGCTGACATTTCTCTTACATATTCGGTATCATTAGGTGGCTTTGACATAGATGGCGCAATCGACATGAGCTTCAAAAAGTTCTTAGGCTGTGGTCGTCTATATCTCTATTGTCTCTGTTAATACTAATTATGTACCATTGCACACCGTACTTTTTCTACGACACTAGCAAAAACGGCATCAATTTCTAAAATTCTTGTGTTATTTTATTAGTAGTAGGTACCTACTAATAACACAAGAATAATTAAATTTTGTTTTATGATTACCTTAGAGAGAGTCTTATATTTATGCCCATTTTTTTGATGTTCACTGTGAAGTTTGCTTTTCACTTATTTTATCAAAATTAATATAAAGTTCTTGATATAAACAAAAAAATACGACTGTTAATACAAAAATGAATAGTGGGGCAGTTTCAGGTGATGATGTGGACACGCTGGACAAAAGCAGCAATTTTATTTTCAGGTACTTGTTAGGTTGGGTCCATATTTTTATAGTTTTTGATAGAACTCCTCCGTCGGCCATCTTTAATTTTATGGCGGCCATTTTAAATTATACGTATATCATTAATATCTTGAGTTCTAAATAACGTAGAATCACAAACTTAGTATCTAAATATACAACTAGATATTTTTTTAAGTCGAGTTTCCAAAGGATATCAAACAGAACCATTTTCCTAAGCTTCTGCTGCCCATGCGGTTGTCTGCATATCAGCAATAGCTAATAGACTGTTGAAAAAGTGAAGTCGGTCCCTTTTTGTTTAAAATTGTTTTTTTTTAAATTTCTATTAATTACCATACCCCGGGGTTTTCGGTGCGGGAATGATTTCGTGTATTTATAACTTTGTTTATTGTAAAGTAATTACCAAACTATGAATTAAACGTAGGTAGTAAGGTCCAAATGTGCTTAGAAATATTAAATAAGTATTGTTTTTTACAGTTTTTACCTGTTATTTGGCTAGTGTATAACATTCCCGCACCGAAAACCCCGGGGTATGTTAATTACCTAGTCTAGTTATTTTTGAAAACCAAATACCTACCAGCCAAACAAACTTGGTCATCGAATCACAGTGTATTGGGGATCAAGGAAATTACCTTAACGCTGTCCTCCCAGCGGGTTTGTTCGTCGGCTAGCGCCTGGGTCAGCTTGCCTGCCCTGGATAGTCGGGCTGCGGCCAAGTCCACGTCGGCCTGCAGTTTTATGCGCTCTTCCTCGACCACCTTACACAAGAAAGTGTCACACCTTTGGTACTTACTCAATATAAAATGTGTGGCCACCTGGGCACCTATATCGTACCATCATCCGGTAAAGCTGGGTCCACACTTGTATCATTTTGCCGATCACCATCATGCGTATCGTATCGAGCTTCCGTATCCTAAGTATGGGCGCTCACTTTGGGCATGCCGTATCACTAGCATCGTGGCGTGAAAAAAATGCGTCCATACTAACCGTAGCGTATCAGCGTATCGTATCGTAACGCCGTATCATTTTCTGTTATCGTTCATCAGTACGGAGCTTTTAGTTCCTCCACCAAGCGATTCATTACCTCGCCCAACTCGTTCCACGCGTCTTTTTTTAATACCCTAATATTGATATTAATTGATAATAATTGGGGTGCAATGGGTTCCATAAAATTGGTTTGGCCTTATAGGCCTCTATTAACATAAAAACAGTTTAATTATCCATTATAAACTCCAAATGTCCCTACGGAAAACAAGATGAGATCGGTCAGATCGGTGATCGGTCCTGTACACGTACAAACTTGTTAATAGCGTATCCGCATCCCCTTTGATGATCGCCGTATTGATCGGCGAAAATCCAACTCAGATGGATCGCGGCGTATCGCGTATCAGATCTTATCCGCGTATCATGATACAGTGTCAAAACACGTCCATACTTACCGATCATGATACGCGTATCCGATCGCGAGTGTGCGGGGTATTGAATCACCGCATAGCAACATGCGCGATCAGATACGGCGCGTGGCATGATCGCGATCTTTTGGCGTCCACACTAACGATCATGATACGCGACGGAGATACGATACGGCAAAAAGATACAAGTGTGGACGCAGCTTAGTAGGTTAGTAGGTATCTGTGAGCGGTATGCGGGGAGACATGGGCTCAGGTACAATACCACGAAGAGCGAGTTGCTCATCTTCATGGCAGGCCAAAAAACACTGGAAGTCCCTCCTGTTAGATTGAGTGGTGCCGCCATGAGGAGAGTACAGCGGTTTAAGTACCTGGGCCACTGGATCACCTAGAGCCTTAATGATGACCCTGATATAGAGCGGGAGCGCAGGGCGATGACGGTTCGTTGCAAAATGCTGGTACGCAGGTTTGCTAAATGCAGTAATGACGTAAAGGTCACGCTTATTAAAGCCTACTGTTAATCTTTTTATGCTTGCAGCCTGTGGACCAGTTTCACTCAGCGATCGTACAACGCCCTGCGAATACAGTATAATAATGCGTTTAGGATGCTAATGGGTTGGTCCGTAAAAGAGCGGCATCCCTGTTGTATAGGCTGCAGGGCGGTACCAACAGCATCCTAAACGCATTTAGTCTCTAGAATGGACTGCCCACTGATGAAGCGTTAGGATAAACTACATGTACCCAATGCTTCATCGAAACAATAATAATATTAATAATTTAAGTAATATGAAGGCCGAGAAGGACAAGTCCAGCAAGTACCTAGACTTGGCTCACGAGATAACCGCAATGTGGGACGTTAACTCGACGATCATTGTCCCTATAATCGTTTCAGCGAATGGTCTCATAGCGAAGAGTCTCGATCAACACCTCGAGAGACTCTCGCTAGGTGGCTGGATCAAGGGTCAGATGCAGAAGGCGGTGGTCATGGATACGGCGCGGATAGTCCGCCGGTTCCTCTCACTGCGGCCCTAACCACCGGCAGCCTGGGCCCTGCCCTGTTGCCGGCGGCAACCGGGGTTAGGTTTTTTTATAATGTGTTTATATTTATATTGTATTTTGTATGTTGTATTTTATATTACTTTTATATTCATATTATAAAAACCCTAACCTAAGATTTAAAATGAATAAAGAGAATAATAAGTAATATAATTTAATAATTTAATTTTGTAATTTGATTTTGTATTTTATTGTATCTTGTTTTCAATTATTATAATTTATGAATATTTATATTACTAACATAGGTTAAGCCAAAATTGTTACTAACTGTGTATGGGACTTGTGCCTGAAATAAATAATTTCATTTCATTTCAAATAATTTCATTTCATTAACGGATAATTTTTAAGTTAGTGCCAAAACAGATGCCTTTATCCATGCAGCCATATGCTGTTTTGGAGCATTGGGGGTCGTAAAGCCTCATTGTATTTATTTAATACACTTTATTAAACACAATGGTGCTGCTGCCAGACATAAGTACCTATTAAATAAAAAATGTTTTTATCCACAATCTAATATACTAATTACTTCGCGCAGTTGTGCTATTTACTCGTGGATTCTATATGTGATCTAAATTATGAGGCACATACCTAACCTACGAAGCGTTTGACACCGGAGAATAGAATTCAACTCGCCTTACCCTCAGTTCGTCCAACATTTTAGCAAGTTGTGCTTCGATCGCCTCCACTTCTTTCTGCTTAGCCCGTAGGACTGCCATTACACCTTTCAGTGTTGCAGCTGCTTCTTTATGTCTGAACAAATAAACATCAAACAAACAAGTCATCATTACAAACTACTGGGGCCTATTTAATAAAGCTACAAGTGACAATTTACAAGCGGAAGTCTCTTTCTAATCTTATGTATTAGAAAGAGACTACCGCTTGGAAATTGTCAATTGTAGCTTTATTAATTAGGCCACTGGTTCAACCGGTTGCATTCATAGTAAGACGTGTGTAAAATTATATTAGCTATATGAAAATAGTTACTTGATTATTTTCGGCTCGACAATTCTGAAGACTTTAGCGTACATATCAATAGCTTGCACCCACAAAACCATGGAACGGCACACCTAGAAACATGAAATATTTTCTCTAGTTAGCTCCTTTGTCGAATGGCGCCTAAGTGTTTTCCTCTCCCTTGGGGTTAAACTAGCCGCTGAATTGGATAAAGACTGATTACCTATGCATCCTGTATATTATTATATCATTCCGGAAATGTGTACCCACACTATAGGCGCAGGCAGCATAAGAATATCTAACTACCTATACGGTTTACGAGCGGCCAGTAAACTGTTTCGTCGATTATATTATAAAGTAGATTACAGACTTACAAAATAATGGGGAATGAATATTGCGCCTTACCTCACATGTGATAAATGTAAAATTATAACATAACGTTACCTTCGATACTTTAACCACAGTATCGGGGTTAAAGTCCTTATGAGTGAGGTAAACTTTGATCTTTTTGAGCGTAGCATCTGGTATGTGGTCCTTATCGTAGTCCTCCAGTTTTCCAATGAAGTTCACGTCGGCTAATAACTTCTTCGTGCTATCCCAATCGGGTCTAAATAACGGATATGAATTAGTTTTATTACCATTAAAACACTTTTAATTATGATTGATTGAAATTTGACTAATCTGACTTATCTATGCCCTGTGGTTATAAGTGAAACAAGGTAACTTTAGTAATACCAGTTAAAAATTAATTATATTTTACTTGGCGTTAAACAAAATGCATATCGGCTCCATCACGAATCGCACAAGAGCAGGGGGTTTTTGAAACGCCTTCAGTTCGTTGATATCCGCCTTGTTAAGTGCCTTGAGCGCGGTCTGCGCTGCTTCCATTGCCGGCATGGCTAGCGCTAGATCTGCCTTTGCTTCGTCCGCTATTGCTTTTACTTCTTCGGCTTTTATCTGCAATAAAAATGTTCGTCTGTAAAGTATCTTGTGTCTTTATACTTTGAGAGGATCATGTTAAGAGTGTAGTCTGAGTGGTATGACCTTGGCCTCTGCTTCGTCCTTCATGACGGCGCGCTTCACCTCGTCGGCGGCTTGCTGTTCTACCCTCAGTTTGTTGACGAGCGCGATGCCCTCTGCCGCCTTTTTAGCCAGTATCGGTTCCATGTCGCGTACCTTTTGCTCCATTACCCCTACTACTTCGTACGTTTCGTACAGTTTCTAAACGAATCAGAACAATAGCTTTGATTCATTAAAATTATAGTGAGAACTATTGTCAACGAGCTCGCGTGATTATTTATAGGCTATTGACGTCATATTGAGGAGGCTGACCAAATTGTATGTAAATATGTATTTTTCTAATTATAAACAGAGAGAGAATTAATACCTTTCAATGAATCAACATCATTAATATTAATACTTGCAACTTAATAACAAATCAATTTTTTATTTATTTAATACTTAGTAGCTTAGTACATTACTACAGAGGGCGGGAAGTTAGCTCACTGAAGGAAGCCCACTAACTGCTCGATAGGAGAAATAATTCGTGTATAGCTGAATTTTGGTGAAGTTGTAGATAAAGGTGTCTTACACAACACTAAAAGTACCCATGGATAGGGGTGCCGGTAACGGGGAGAGGGGGGTGTAAAGGTCCCCTTTTTTGGCTTTTCGTAAATAACTCAATAGCGGTGGCTCATACGAAAAATGTTCTTCTACTTAATTAATCCACAAATGATTTTGTACAAAAAAGGTTGTTTATTTTTTTTGCTGAGATCAATGTATAATGAGATTTCGAGGAAATACGATAATCACTTTTAGAAACTTTCGGAGCTTTTATTTACGAAACTATTAGTTTTGTCTAAAAATTGTTTTAGAAAACCCATATTTATATTAAAAGACCTATCCAACGACACCCCACACATTAGGGGTGAATTAAAAAACATAATTTATCCCCCACTTCATGTGTTCGGGAGTTACCCTAAAAAATAATATTTTTTCAGATTTTGTTTTAAAACTTTGTCTGCGTGTTCAAAACACATACTCATACGAAGTTTAACTATTCTAGTACTAACCATCACTGCGCAAAGCCGTGAACGGACAGACTGGGACAAACGGACAGCGAAACTATAAGGTTAGGAAGTTGATTGCAGGCGTCCATAGGCTATGGGAACTGCTTACCATCAGACGGGTCGTATGCTTGTTTGCCACCGTCGTGGCATAAAAAATAAAAAGTAAAAAAATACCCTCTTCAACCTGCTCAGTGATGGTTAGTACTTGAATAGTTAAACTTCGTATGAGTATGTGTTTTGAACACGCGGACAAAGTTTTAAAACAAAATCTGAAAAATATTATTTTTTGGGGTACCTCCCGAGCACATGAAGTGGGAGGTAAATTCTTTTTTTACTCCACCCCTAGTGTTTGGGGTGTCGTTGGATAGGTCTTTTAATATAAATATGGGTTTTCTAAAACAATGTGTAGACAAAACTAATAGTTTCGTAAATAATAGCTCCGAAAGTTTCAAAAAGTGATTATCGTATTTCCTCGAAATCTCATTATACATTGATCCCAGCAAAAAAGTGTAAAGAACCTTTTTTGTAGAAAATTATTTGTGGATTAATTAAGTAGAAGAACATTTTTTCGTATGAGCCACCGCTAATGAGTTATTTACGAAAAGCCAAAAAAGGGGACCTTTACACCCCCCTCTCCCCGTTACCGGCACCCCTATCCATGGGTACTTTTGGTATGTTGTGTAAGACACCTTTGTCTACAACTATACCAAAATTCAGCTATACACGAATTATTTCCCCAAAGTTTTCCTTCGTTTGGAGGGCTAAGTAGGGGGTTGCCGGCTGAGTTATATAGACGAGGTACGGATAGTTACGAGGCTGGCAACCCCTTTTCACGCCGAGTTATGTATAGTGCTTTTCTCAAACATGCAATGAAATAAATATGAAAATCAAAAAAAAAATCATTAAAAATTAAAAAAAAAGCAATATTATGATGATTATTGTTAAAAAAAAAAAAATTTTTTATTTGCTTAAACATGGTTGAAACATACATAAGTATAGATGTCATAAAAAGTTCATTTTTGTATCACATGTTTAGCCAACTCATGGCATGCAAAATTAAGATTATGTTTTACATTACAATGTCAAGATAGTTTAAAATGTCAAATATTACGTCATAATCCATCTATATCTAAAAAAAAATCTCATTATTAAGTAAATTATTGTTTTATAGATATGGCATGCTAAAATAAAAATAAAGTGAACAGGCAAGGTCTTAAAAATGTTAATTAAAGTAATATCAAAGTACATAGCTAATCATTGTCATATCAGTAAAATCTATTCTATAGGATCATCACTAAAGAAGTCTTTTAAGGAGTAGTAACATTTGCTTCTTAGCCATTGCTTAAGTCTGGCTGTAAACAATTTGTCGGGTAACTGTCTGATGTCATATGGTATCTTATTGTACACTAGGACACTCATCATGTAACAGTTATTTTGGAATAAAGCAGTGTCAAATAGAGGAACTTGTACCTTAAGTTCGTCTTTTGGTCTCAGTCTTACATTTCTAGAAGATAGTTTAAAATAGAGCGGTAATTTGCGTACAAGGGATCCTAATTCCAAAATATACATGTCAAACAATGTCATCACTTTAAGTTTCTCAAACAAAGGCCTGCAATGTGCCCTCGGTTTAGATCCGCAGACTGCCCTGATACAATCTTTTTGCACTAGGAATGCTTTTTTTGCGTCTGTGCTGTTACCCCAAATTGAGATACCATATTTCAAGACTGAGGTAACATAGCCATGGTAAGCGATCAGCGCAGTTTTTTCTCCTGAAATGGCCCTTATGCGTTTCAAAGCGTATACAAACCTATCAAGTCTATCGCAAACCATTTTGATATGGTGTCTCCATGTACAGTTTTCATCTAAAGTAATACCCAAGAACTTCATGTCGCTAACACGCTCAATAGTCTGATTCCGACAGTGTAATGTTAAATCTAGTTGTTCCGTTTTAATATTACGAAAATGCATGTAACATGTTTTTGATGTATTCGTTTGCAAGTTGTTGTTGTTTAACCATGAGTCTATTGAGTTTATTGTAGAATTAATCTTTTCAGTATAAGAGTCGGTTATGTCAGTGTAAGGTATTATTACAGCTATATCATCAGCGAATAAGGACATCGGGCAATGTGTTTCTTTAGGCAGGTCATTAATATATAAAAGAAATAATAGGGGACCAAGTATGCTTCCCTGTGGGACCCCATACTCGTTGCATCTGTACGCAGATCGATAAACCGTATTGACGTTTGATTTGTCAAGTTTGAGTATTTCGACACATTGCATTCGGTTGTTCAGATAGCTCTTTAGCCAGGTAAGAGCATTTCCCCTAAGTCCATAATGTTCGCATTTTTGGATCAATACTTTATGGTTGACAAAATCGAATGCTTTAGTCATATCGAAGAACGTAACAATTACTGGTATTTTTTTATCTATGTGTTGAGTGATTGTACGCATAAGTGTGTACGCTGCCTGTGTGGTCGATTTATGTTTCTGAAATCCGTATTGTTCCTTTGCAATTATGTTAAATTTATTTAAGAATCGTGTCACTCTGTTATGGAATACTCTTTCAAACACTTTCGAAAATATTGGAACTAATGTTATAGGACGATAATTTCGTACGTCTGTTTTACTGTCCTTTTTATGTAGAGGTTTTACTATTGCCTTCTTTAGTCTTTCAGGAAATATACCTTCAGAAAAAGAAAGGTTGACTAAATGAGTCAGAATATGAGAAATCTCGGTTGCACACTCTTTGAGAACTTTGGTTGCAACTCCATCAAAACCAACTGAGTTAGTGTTATTGAGCGATTTAATAGTTTTCTCTATTTCATCGGTTGTGCATGGGCTTAGAAACAGGCTATTTTGAAGCTTTTCAACCTTTAGCGATAACTTTTGACAAGGAACTCCTGCTTTAGCATTGATGTCTACGTTTGTGGAGTCAATCAAGAAATCATTGAAAACTTTCGCTATTTCAATAGGATTTTTTATGATTTTTGAATCAAACTCAATGTATTCAATTTTATCTTGAGATGTATTGTCATCATGTTTTTCATTGATGACATCCCACACGGCCTTGCCCTTGCTTTTTGAATTCTGTATCAATTTACTGGCAACATTCTTTTTTGACGCGATAACACATGCTTTCAATAATTTGGAATACCGATTCAAGTTTTGTTTATTCTCGGCAGTTTTCGTCTTATAATACACAGTTCGCAGTTTTCTTTTCGTCCTGCTAGATTTTACAAGCCCTTTTGTAATCCATTCAGGTCCTGATGACTTTACCTTTATTTTAATTAATTTTTCAGGTATGCAAAGATTATACAGCAATGTAAAAGTATCGTGGAATTTATTAAATGCTGTGTTTAGGTCTTTGACTAAAAGTTCTTCGATCCATGATATTTGAGAAATGTACATCTTAAATTTTTGGATATTTTCTTTGCGCATGTCTCGCTTTACCATATAAAAATATTCTGGCATGTTTTTTATCTTCTTATTTTTTATGGGAAAATCTATTATTTGACAGGTATCATGGTCCGACAGCTGGACAGGGTACACATAGCCCTTTACATCGCTAATGTCACTTGCTATATGATCTATGCATGATTTTAAGCGTGTTGGCTGATTTATGTGTAATGTTAGGTTAAATTGTTTTAGTAGACTTTTTAGTGAATTTGAATCACTTTTTTCTTTAATGGTTTTAATATTTAAGTCTCCAGCAATTATTATTTTCCTTTTTGAATTGCGCGTAATTTTGTGGAGGAGACTCTCCAAATGGTGAAAGAATGAATCGACCAAATTATTTTGTGGTATCCTATACATGCAAAGCACAACACAATCAAATGATGAGATATATACACCACAGCATTCAAATACACGTTCTACAGAAAAGTCATTACATACTGATAATACTTTGCAATCAATTCCTTTCCTTAATAAAATACAAGTTCCACCTCGTTTTTTCTCTTCTCTACAGAAGGATGATACTAAATTATAATTCTTCAAAAATACATTTTTAATATGCATAATCTGCATAACATTTTTAATATAATATGTTTTTTTTTAATATGCATAAGTAGTGGCAGAATGTCAAATGAACCAAAAAGTAAATATCGCTTATAACCTTAAATGGCTGAATGCCATGATCCTGTGCCACAAACATATGTGGAATGGAAATTTAAAAAAAATTACTTCCCGGCCTAGGCCTTCAATTTTATATGAAAATCGTTACCTGTTCGCTGGAGTTGATCCGCCCTAAACGTGATACTTTGAAGCCTATTATGACGCACATAACGAAGACATTTCATTGCATGTTTGAGAAATAAATATTTGTTTATTTAAGTAGTCACACTATTGTAATTAATATAAATTATAAACTTATAATAATATAGATGTCATTTACAAGGCTGAGATCAAACCAGCGTCTTCTGCATTCGTGGCAGACGCCTTTACCAACTTGTCCACCTGGATCACAGAAGCACCGGTCGAATTTTCCCGTGTATACCTATGCAATCTTTGTAAATGCTAAGGTGCATTGTTGCTAATCATCGAAGGTACCTACAACATGATGAGTCATTACCTCCATTCTGAGCTCTTGGGCACTGGAGTCCTAGGTCACTTTTTCCCTTGTATATGACAGCTATATAAGTTTATCATTAATAAGTATTGATTATTCATCTTTGACTTCTGTATCATGCCTGTTCTCTTGCTCGGTGACCAGGTATTTTTCATCATGTATTTCCAGGAGGTTACCAATTGAAAAGAAAGTTAGATGGTAAATCTTACATGCAAACCACAAGATATTCTGTCTCTTCCTCTTATTATTTCTTGTTGCTTTTTGTCCAGTAGTCCGAGGTACAGCTGAAGCAAAGCTAGGTAACTGCTCGGGGTCGTATAGAAGTACCGTCTCATCTCACTGTATAATCGATCTGTCATAACGTCTACGTCCTAAAACAATTCAATTATGTGTGTTTAGAAGTCACGACAAATATCGTTATTTGCATAAAAACTTGGGAATTACTTGAGGTGGCAATAATCCATAACACCATAAATGTCTACAATACAAATTTTATCGTTGATGCCAACATTGAAACCCTCAATTAAATTACTGATCACTGATGAGGTACTAAGCAGTAAAGAAGATGTCCAAATCTGACTGTGATGCATGATCTCACAAAGGAAGCTTGTCTATAGCGATCTTATTCTGGATGGGCACGATGGATGGTGCCTTGGGCGGTCACTTGGTTAATTTTTAATCCACAACCGATAATATAATGAAGCTGTTCATTTAGTTTAGGATAGGAGACATGAAGCAAACCTTATGCATGCTGACGCAAAGGGCTGACAGCTTCTGGATGGTCTCCTTCTTGCCAATTGCCTGCAGGCATTGTTCTGCGACAGACAACAGCGCCTCGGGGGGCCACTTGGTAAACCAGTCGATTGTGCAGCAGTTGACCAAGGATGGAAACATGCGACAACGTCGTCTGTAAAAAATGTGTGTCGTTCGTTTCTTCCATATTATTAGTAAATTTATGGTTTAGCAAGCGTATAGCCGAATAAGTTGTTTAACCGGATACAAAATTTCAAAAGAGGAGGTATTCAATTCGGTTGTATGGTTTTTTTGATTGTAAGTATATATTACAGATTGGTCCTGTTTTTGTCAAAACGCAGTTCTGATGATAGGATCCATGAGGAATCGAGGGATCTCCTCAAATCTAAAAGGCACATAGTGATTTTAGTATTTTGGCCAACAAATCAAATCAAGCATATACATTAAAAAAAGTGATATTTGATGAAAGTGAAACTTCTGATGATATGATCAAAATGGAACTCTTCAACGACGCATAGTTCACATTTGGCGATTTGTTATCTTTGCTGTGTTTGCTAAGCAATTTGTTTCATTTTATTGTATGGAATCTAAGATTGCACAATCAATAATCTTTCACCGGCCTCCCAAATTATGTGGTTTTCTTTTAAATGATCTAGGTACTTACTATAGTACCTATGTTTTTTGATAGCCGTGACCAAGCAGTGTCAATATCTACCAAATCCTCGTGTACTGTGCTAGCGCTGCATGCAGCCGGCATCAGTCATCCCGCGAATGTCGCAAATGATGCATAGGCAAGAAATATGAGTTCTCATCAGGCTATGCTTCCTGTGTCCACATCACGATTAAACTTTTAATGTTTCTAACCTGAAAGCCTCACCGACCGGACTCATACAGATGACCAGGTGCAATTTGCTGCGTACTCGATTGATGAAGAAAGTGTAGACGCCGTCGCGGTCTGCGGGGTTTAAGCCGGCTTTTGCTGCATCGGGACGACATCCCGTTTGAACTTGCTCGTACGAATCGCCTTCAAATAGGTTCGGCACCTCACCTGATAGTAAGCATAGAAAGATTTAGGTTTCTGTTTTTTTTTATTAAAATTTAAATTTTGTCTTAACACACCTCGCCTGCATAAAAGATTTTGCATCTTAGGCAAATACACGTGAATGGTTTTTTTTAAGTTACGTAAAAATGAAAGACCACGGTTATTTACAATAAATTCTTATAGGAAACTATAATACTTATGTCTCTTTCCTCCTCTTATATTTATATAATAACTTTGCATTGAGAACTCGGAACATTCGTGGCACACCATCGAGTTTGAGAGAAATTTTAGATAACATTTTCCCAACAAATATGCAATATCGAACTTGCACATGATATATCTATATAAGTATTAAAGGTATAGGTAGTTACCACCTACCAGAGTTCAGCATGTTATTAATGTCCTCGAAGAAACCCTCCTTAGTGATCTGTGTGTCAGTGAAGAGAAAAACCGTGTCCTCGTTACCCACACCAGCGCGCATGTACATGAGCCTCAGGTCGTCGTGGAATTCCGGCGTGTCGTAGTTGCGCTTCAGCTCCATGCCCATGCATCTGTAGTGTTGATGTTAATCGTGCTTATTAATGCAAGCCAGAATAAAAAAGATACAAAAAACCTAGCTCTTAGTACAAAATATCTACCTATACGGGCTGACCGGGTGTATTTAGTTAAGAAAGATTGAACGAATTAGGTACGTTGTCTCGTTTATATTGTTCTGTAACATACTTGCACTCGTTGACGTGGCCGGCAAGAGTAGCGACGCTGCGTCGGCCCGAGCCGCCCGGCCCCACCATCAAGCAATGCCCTCTTTCAGCTCGCAACACGCGAGCTACTCTAACTATATGCTCCACGGCGTCCGTGAACAATACCAAGTGCATCTCAGCACGCGCAGTAGAGTTATACTCTTCCAAGTATTCCTGAAAATAAAAGCGTTGTTTCATACTATGCTTCATCGACTGGAAAAAATAATTAGGGTATTGTCAAGACACGTACTTTCAGAACTACCATAAGCTTTTGCAAGTCTGGTATCTCCTGGTACAACCTATTTTCTTTAGGTATAGCTGAGTTGATGAAGTCACCAAAAAGCAGCATGGGCGGGTGCTCGATGATTGCATCCTCAGGTACATCCAATATGGGCTGTTGGAAGTTCTTTTGGCAAACCTTGCTCATCAAATGGAAGAAATAACTCTTGTCTTCAATGTTAATCAGGCGGTCGTGAAAAACTCGGAGACACTCGTGGTAAAATAATCTACAAAATAGCCAGTGGCTGTAAAAATCTCCTAAAATTTATATTGTAATAAACATGGTGTCTTGTCGCGATAGTTTCTATAGACATAAGTACTAAGTTATTTACTTAAGTTAATGTATTATATGTAAACCTTAGCAACCCTGTAGCACCCTCATGATATCTTCCAGCCCATTAGTGTTATTTGATGATCACAAATTAATTCCAATAAGTATTAATAGCATTTTTATAATACCAATATGTTCAACGCGAATGAAGTAAAGACTGTGTACGTTAAAATCCGGCCACGCATGGTATGGTACATCTCCCTTTCGGATACACATTTTCAAGCAGTTCTTTTTTATAAATAATCTCTAATCATAGTAATATATAATAAAAATAGAATCATATTACAATTTTATGGGCTTGTCTCAGTTTTTACTGAAGGTATTTCATCATATCTTTAATGTTTTGTCCAGCGTTTTTTGATAATCTTCACTCGCTTCCTGCTACAATACCACAATTGTATTTATATTTTCACAACCGGTTTTATGGTCAATAAAATGTCATCTTACAAAAAAAAATGTTTTGAAACTCTATTCTACTTGAAGTAGTCAGGAAAACTTTCTACTCCAAGCACTGAAAGTAATTTTTATATGGCAGCCATCTTTTTGTCAAAAAGTCAAACTCACCAAAGTTAGAACACCTCCGAACTATTTCAATCTAAATACACTTAGAAAAATGTTAACTATGGTGAAAAGAGAATTTAATAAGGTATCATTTGATTCCTCTTATTTATAATAAAAAAGTATTTTTAACAGGAAAATTTGGTAAACACTGTCAGAACACTGTGGACAAAAAATATAGGCACTGTGGAATATATAGTGATCAAACTCATAGACAACGTAACGTTTATATTATGTTTTAAATTTTATTATGTAGCTTGATAACCCCAAATTATTAATTAGAAGTGTTGGTTGAATATGCACATTCAATAAAAAGATGTACCATACCATGCGTGGCCGGATTTTAACGTACACAGTCTTTATAGTAATACATAGTTTGAAGTAAAGGTATGTAAGGCTGGTAATGTGATTAAACAAGTAAAAAATAACAAATACCTTAGCATTCCCTGTGGCATCCTCATATATCCAGCATCCGCCTGCAAGCAGCCCTGCATGGTCTTGGACAAATCACGAAGATTAAACACATAATGAGATTTAGCTGGAGTGGGCAACAGCTCCGTACAAATCTTCTGATATACTTCAACCGACGCGTCTACTATAGGTACCCCTAAACAGGAGACTTCCGATACGAAGTCCTCCATGTGTCCACAGAGGATAGCCTGAAAATTGTTAATAGGTTTTTTATTTATTTAAGTATAACTTTTTCGGGTCGCATCATAAAGTTTAGGTAGCTCCGGGTCACTTAACAATATCATCCCAAGATTCATTGTAGAAGCTAAGTAGTTTTTCTAAAATTTACATTATTTTTTAACCACCTGAAAACTTGCACCAATATACCAGGGGCGACCTAAAATAGGTACGAACGTTAATTTGGCCATTTTTCCCAGATTGCACATTAGTGGAACATATTGGGCTCATAAAGGTCATACATATATAGTTCAACGAGGCTAACCTTAAATATAGTCTTCATAGCATCAGCGTTGGGCGCCGATATGTAGAACATGGCGAAGTGACGCGTGAAGCGACCCGTGAGCGGGTTGCGGCCGCCGCCAGGCGGGGCGCACGCGCACGACAAAACCACGTCCAGGATTTCCTTCCAGTACAACTTGTCGCGGTCGTATACACCCCCGAAGTCAAGAAATTGCCTACAAATTGACCAGAAAATACTCGACAAAATTTTCTCTTACTTACATTACATACATTTACATTTTCACCTCTATTTCACTTCCGACCCAATCCAGATGTTACATGTGGGTTAATAGACCTTTGACAAGGACTCTTTTTCGACCCTGCTTAAAGTGCCTAAAAGAAAAGGACTCTCTACATTTAAAAAAATGTCGGACACTTTTTAGTTATTTATTTATTTATTTCACCTAAAAGTGTCCGACGAAACAGTGTGCTGCCGCACCCTTAGAGCTTTAAACCAATCGGAGTAGCCATTGACAGGCGTTCCCCTCTGCCGAATGAATATGACCAGTGGTCATATTCGTTGTATGGACTGACGTTTATTTGACGTGGCTATTTTGACGTTTCGCATACATTTGACGTTCCCCTCCCCCGCAAAAAACGGCAGACTTTTTCCGATAGAAATGAGAGCGCGTCTCTCATCCGGTTGGTTTAATAATCAAAGGCCGCACCGGCAACTTCACTCCCAATAATACGGTTAAAATACGACAAATCCAAAAATCTCTCGGACAGTCCTGAAATTTGGTATGTATATTAATTAGAGGTCCCGTTTTCATGTCCAGACCATTTCATGTTCCGGGACCTCGAGGAATCGCCAGCACCTTGGAAAATGTCGTCTATTCCTAAGAATTTCGCTTTTAACTCTTAAACCTCGTATTCTTTGGAAATATGATCTAAGGCAACATTAAAGCTTATTAAATTCTGCACAGTACAGTCGTACATACATGCAAATAAATTGCATTTTCTCAGAGAAAATCCTCATACAAGTGATATGTTTCGTCAGTACCTTTCCATGGCATATTCCATTGATATGGAGCTTTCGAAATTACGAATTTGACCTTAATTCATAGAATTGTACCTGAGCTATACAAACATCAACATTTTACCCGACTGCGCCTTAAACAAAAAGTAGAGTAATGGTTTAAAAATGTAAAATTTAGCACACCCTGTAGCCTAGGATACTAAGCGGATTTTTACAAGTGAGATATCATTAGATGCCTTTTAATTTGCACAATTAGCCTATCTATAGCCTAATTATAGCTTATTAAATTTCGCACAAAAAAGTGTATGACACCATACCAAAAAAAAATTAAGCCTTCTTAGAATAAAGCGGTTCAGAAGCTAAAAATATTTTTGGTTCCTAAGTTAGTAATTACCAACTTACTGACGTATCTTTCTTCGAAATCCGCTCAATAGTTTAGGCACCAGACCAAAAAAAAGATTTCATATTGGGTGCCCTCTCACGGCCGCCATTTTATTTTTTTTGCAATAAAAAATGGATAGGCTAATTGTGCAAATTAAAAGGCATCTAATGATATCTCACTTGTGAAAATCCGCTTAGTATCCTAGGCTTCAGGGTGTGCTAAATTTTACATTTTTAAACCATTACTCTACTTTTTGTTTAACGCGCAGTCGGGTAAAATGTTGATGTTTGTATAGCTCAGGTACAATTCTATGAATTAAGGTCAAATTCGTCGAAAGCTCCATATCAATGGAATATGCCATGGAAAGGTACTGACGAAACATACGAGTATCACTTGTACGAGGATTTTCTCTGAGAAAATGCAATTTATTCGCATGTATGTATGACTGTACTGTGCAGATTTTAATAAGCTTTAATGTTGCCTTAGATCATATTTCCAAAGAATACGAGGTTTAAGAGTTAAAGGCGAAATTCTTCGGAATGGACGACATTTTCCAAGGTGCTGGCGATTCCTCGAGGTCCCGGAACATGAAATGGTCTGGACATGAAAACGGGACCTCTAATTAATATACATACCAAATTTCAGGACTGTCCGAGAGATTTTTGGATTTGTCGTATTTTAACCGTATTACAAGTCATGTTTGAAGTTATTAATTTATTAGGATAGCGGGATTGTATTGCACAATTATACAAATTTATATTGTATATATTTCTTATAATACAAAAACTGGCCCGAAAACGTTTTGAGACCAGAAGGCTCGTATTTAGGTACGTCATAGACTTACGTTTGATTTAGGTACATACCTTAATAGTTCGATAGTAGGCTGTGCGCCGTAAACGTCTAACTTAGGCATGTTGACGTCATCTATGAATATTATGACTTTCTTGCCCAACGGCGCTCCAATAGCCTTACGTGGCCGTTTGTCCAACCGCAGCTCAATCACTTCCTGTTCCAAAATCGAGCGTATCAAATGTGGTTTGGTTGGATTCTTTTCATAAGCATTTGCAGAAAACTTAACCAGCATTCGTAGATTTCTCGGTATGTAGTGACAAAAATGTTTCGTGTTTGATATTAACAAGATATTAATATTTTCAGTACTTACAGAATTAAATATGTATCATAATTCGGTAATAAATAGAGTTTGATAAATAAAAAAAAATGTTTTTGAGCGCGACGAAAAAAATCCAGTTTCGTAGGTACTTATATGAAAAAAAAACCAGGCAATTGCGAGTCCGCACCGAGGGTTCCGTACAATCATTCCATAAAGGCTTGCAACTATAGGTTAATGCAATAAAGAATATAATACTAACATGTACAAATTTAATTAAAACACAAAAAACTATTCAGTACCAGTAGTGTCCGCTACGCCTACGCCTCTTAGTATAGGGGCAGGGCTGGTAAAAAAAACTAGTTGTACGAAGAATACACTTTATATAATACTACCCCAATCCAGGAAAAATGTTAACACCGCGAAGTAGAAAACGAACGTACAGGGTGCAGGTGCATCGCGATTTTTGGCAAATTGTGTCACTAATGTTTGTTACCTAACTTTCTTTTTCTCAAGGCCGACTCACGCTTGCCTGCAGATTTTATCATTTTTCCTGCAATCTTTATGAAAAGAACTCTTATCATTATTTTTTTCAAAATTTTAGGTTCGGCAGTTTCCGAGATCCGAGAAGGGGGGGGGGGGGGGGGGGGGGTGGTCATAGTCAATTTTTACTTTTTTTTAAATAAGTTCAAAACCATATACTCGTAAGTACGATAAAATTATACAAAAAATATATTTCAGATTCTTATATTCGTCGCACCATAAGAGTTCCTTTTTAGGGTTTCGTACCCAAAATGGCAAAAACGGAACCCTTATAGTTTCGTCATGTCCATCTGTTTCGCTAGGAGCAGTATAAGTTGTTTTTATAGTAGCTACGGATCCCTTTATTATGCGTGGTCCGACACGCACTTGGGCGGTTTTTTACCATTTTGGTACGGAACCGTAAAAAAAAGTTACCTGTGTCCGCGTACTGCTTGTTTGTGCTGAGAAACTCATCATTATGGGTATGTAGGGCCCAACACTCGCCATCTTATTCAGGGAATCGGAGGCAATTACCGTTTTGCCCACACCTATTAATTAAAGGTATTTGATTAAATATTAGCTGTTTATAATATTGACAATCTACTATGCACGTCGCTGACATCTTTGATGTAACTTATTATTAGGAACTATGGCACCTTGAAAGCGGATTTCCAGCAATAGTGTTAAGCATATGTCGCACTCCAGCGGGCATTTTGGGCACGTTATTTGGTATTACTTAGTATTTAATTATTTACTACGTCGTTAGTATTCATAAATACCTGTTATCGTGTAGGTACCAATCTTAAATTGTCTACATAGTGAGTAAAGATTACCAAATGACGTGCCCCCAAAATGCCCGCTGGAGTGCGACGTATGCTTAACACTATTGCTGCACTATTGCACCTAACCAATTATTTATTTGGCGCATTAGTAAGTGCATTGAAATTTGCTAAAGCGTCGAAATGGTTAAAAGTTGCTGTTGGTTCCATTTTTAAACTACACGTAAGGTATACAGCGCGAATATGCTCTCTAAGTATACTATGCAAGAGCGAATCGATCATATCTGTTTGGACAACTGATTGATTACTTTCTGTCTTTCTCACCTGTACCTCCGGTGAGCATGACAGGTTTACCAGCTCCAACAAGTTTTTCGAACAAGTAACCGTATCTCACAGTGTCTATGGTCGGGACCAACGTTTCGAAAAATGGTTTATTGCTATCATACACAAACACTGGTATAATTTCGGCCCACACTTTTAGTTTACGTTGCTTTGTGTCCATGTACATGTCAAAAAAGTTAAAACCTTGTGGAAAACTGAAAAAAATGACGGAATGTTTAGTATAATCCAAATCATAATTTCTAAACCAATTTATTGCCTTGTAGCACAGTGTGGAATTTTACATCAAAATCGGACATGCCAATAACCGGAAGTAGTTTATGACACTAATAGATAGCTTTAAGAGTGTTCGACGTAATAGCAAGGTCTGTGTCCGGAAATTAATACTTTTTAAGAAATCCATACTAATGTGCCGACTTTTATTTTTTTCTAAAAGTGAAATTCTTAATTTTCTCCAAATGCTTTAATTACTGGCTTGAACTTTACTGCTTATCGTCAGTATATTTATACACAGTATTCAGGTTTCAAATACCAATGTTTCAAAGACTTAAATAACAAAGATATTGTACTTTATGTAAAAAAACATAATATCTCTCTTATTACCTTTTGATACTGTAAGTGGAGTAAGTTTCAAGAAAAACATATTATTTTACTTACTTATAAAATCATATCAAAAATTCAATAATTATGGTCTCTGGACTTGCAAGTTATTAAAGTTCTAAGTTTTTCTGATAATTCTGATCTTTAGGGTTGTCACACGACATTGAGTTTAATAAAACAGAAATCGAATTGCAGTCAAATTTATAATTACTGTAAAATTACCTTACTATGCTCCGGTCATCCAACTGATTATTATTAGTAGGTTAGGTAGTCTGTAATTGGACCCCATACATAGATCAAGGTCTTTCGGTACAACATCACTAAGTACTCCAACTATTGAGAATTATTGGCGGAGTCAACATTAGATATAATTGATAAAAGTTATCTCTACATAAAATAGCATAGTCTGATCCAATTTTACAAGCTTTTATTTATAGTACGGGCGGGGACCGTAAGATTTGCTACGTTACGCGATACAAAGATAAAACCCATGGCACAATGTTCATAAAAGTGATGCTAAGTTCCGAAAAAATAGTTTTGAAAAAATAGAATGGCCGAAAGCACCAAAAAGTACCACTTAAAATGGATGGCATTTACCTACGGCATTGGATATAAAGATGACACTTGTGGCAACAAATACTTAGTAATTTATTTTTGGGTACAGAAAAACCCAGTCTGCTAGTTCCTGCATGGCCGGAAGTGCCCGGCAGACTACTTTAAAAGTAACGAATTTGACTACAAATTTACATCAACGCGCGTTCGAGTGTATCACTAACTATTAACACGCCGTAAAAAACACGCGGTAAATGCGCCAGTGACGCAAACAAACTGCTGGAATGAAAAACTCAGTGTGCATAGGCAAGGTAAAAGTCTATCCTACAAGCTAACGCGTGAAGAAACAAGTCAAAACTTTTACCAAATTATTAGGTACCTACTATGCATGCACATGCTTGAAATACACGCAATTTTCCCATACAGTTTTTAAAGGAAAAGTGGGTGAGGATTCGTCTTTTACATACATAGATAAGTTCTCTTCTGATACCAGAATAACCCTGATACCTGGGGGGTGATTTTTGAGATTCGAGTACTCGAAAGTAACATTTACAACTCAGAATAAAACGATAAAATTATGTTTTAAAAATAAAAGCGATAGGAATTTAAAATCATGATTATTTAAACTATTAATTTCATGCGAAAAAATTGGCGGTAAGCTTTTGTGTGCAATTATTTTCAAGCTTAAACTTTTTGAATTCGGGCGCTCGAAAGTCAAAAATTGGCCCCCTGTATGAAAGTTTTCTAGAATTTGAATTACTTCGTCCATGTCACTTTTTTCTACTTTAAATTAATAGGTATACCTACAGAAATTTTATAGGTAGGTAACACAAGGATAATTTCAATTTCTGAGTTATCTAGCTGATTCCAATAGGCTCAATACACGAATTATGATGGTTAACATCGCGTTTTAAAGGAGGTACCTTTTATGTAGCAATAAAATGTTACGTGGTAACTTTGCTATGTTAGATGAATCAGGCGCTTTACCAAGTAGCAGCCCTAACACAATTTTTTATATTCCTTTAAATTCTAAATCCATTCATTAACGTTATTCAAATTAATAATATCGGATACATGTGGTATTAAGAAGATCTGTAGATAAGAAATAATTCCGCACACCTTTGGAATGTAATTTAAAAAAATAAAATAGTTAGACTACTAAATTGCAAATTTCTCAGATCTAAACCACTTTTTAAGGATATTTTTGATTTTAGAATTAACAGTCAGAACAGATATAACGTTTAGTATTACAAGAAAGTTTATACAGGCACGTATTCATAAAATATTAACACTTCTATGGTTTTTTTGGAGTTTCTGAAAGCAAACTTAAAAGTATGATTTCTCGAAAACTATAAGGAATTAACAAGTGGGGATTACATATTTGTATTTAGTATTCATTGAGCTTTATACTACGCCATTATTTGACCCATGTCCGATTTTGATGTAAAATTCCACACTGTGTGTAGGCGTAATCTATTAAAATGCGTACGTAAGTACTTGGTACGAGTAGGTAAGTTGAAGAAAGACATGCTGGTACAGTCAGCAGCACTAGTAGCTAAACGGTTGAGGTATCCAAGATGAACTTGACACGCTCTTATTCTCACAACAATAAAGCGTGAGCAATAATTTTCAAGCTCACTTTGAACACCCCACCCGCTTTGCCTAATTACTTTACTTTACTTTTACCTAATTAACTTATTGAACGCTTTCTCTCTGGCATCAAAATGTAGCATACACGCCAACATCTCAACTGGTGAGAAACAAATTTAAACCTTATCTGTCAACAGTAAAATTGCTTTGACAGTATCTGCCGTGACCACTTTAGTGGTTGTTGGCGTGGTAGGCACTACAGCACACGACCACTTTAGTGGCTCTTGGCGTTCAAAGGGTTAATTTTATAAAAATTATGGTATGCGCCTGTTTTCGGTTCAGTCACCATCAAACGTATAATATATTTGTAATAGAGTGAGCGTCGCGTCGCTTCGCTCTGATATATCTGACGGTGCCTCCAAGACGGCGGTACTTGAAAAACGCAGCAAGTTACTTTAGACTCCCTTTGCACTAGGGCAGAATTAAGTGGTGCATGATGCTATTGGTTAATTTCGCATGTCTCCGCTCCTTCTCAGTGGAAAGGCAGTCTTAAACAATACGTACTATTCAGCTTCCGCGAACTCTTCGAACTGACGCTTGACCACCTCCTCGAACGCTTTGCGGTTCGCCTCCAAGATGTTCCCTCCGATGCACCAAATGTAGCAGAAAATGAAACAGTAGGCTATATAGGTTTTGATTGCAGCCTTGTCCGCAAAACGTTCCCCGGGCTCACTAAGTAGAGCTCCCAAGAGGAAGCAAAGCGCCGATGCCTTGCTTATGTCAACCTGTGTTAATTTTTTTGATTAATTTACGCACTAGGCATTAGTACGTGTCTGTAAGTCCATGTAAAAAGCGTGCCAGTCATTTACTACTACTAGTAGCTACTCCGAGCTACATGCGACGGATACATGTCTACGGGCTACGAGTACGTAGTTCGTAGCAATAGGTGGTACTGGATGATAACGAGAAAATAACGCAAGAGTTGTCTTTTAACGACTGAATGCCATTTGTAGTTACAAGTAAGGCGCTAGTTAAAACGTTATAATTATTTAAACTAGTATTACTCATGTACCTGTTTAATTCCAACAGAGCATTTTGTGTTAACATGGTTTACACCCACTGCCAGCATTTCAAACAGTTCATATAGAAAGTCAGAGTTCTCTTGGTTGAACAGGTTATTTTCGACTCCTTCTTCAAGCCACGAGCGCACGTACGGCAGATACCCCATCTCGTTAGGGTCTATGTAAACCATGCCACAGCGAGAGACTGTGGCCGGAGAAGCCTGAGCTAGATCTGCAACCTTAAGAGCATACAAAATAATTAAATTACTCAGAATTTTTTTACGTAACTAATAAGCTCGTCCATGACTCTAGAAAAAACTTAGGTACCTCGAATACCATATGCACGTATGGCGTTAGTTTGATTCTTTCCGAATTCGACAAACAAAGCATTTTGTTATCGTCCAGTACAGTGTTCATATTTTCAATCCACACGGCGTCTACTGGTCCATCGCAGATCAACCATTGATGATCCATTTCCACGCACTGAGTAACGAAAAAAACAAGACAATTGTTTTCATAAAATACAAGCATGCCTAGTATATTACCTTAAATTTCATAATCATATTATACATATGCGTGAGCATAGGTATCACGTACTTGCACAGCAGTCCTCAAGCAAAGCGGTAGTATCCCATCGTGCCACTCAAGGGTTTGCAGGTTGACTTCGCCATACAACTCGCCGATAGTCAAGCTCTTAGGGTTCATGATGTATTTGTGCACAGGCTGGTTTTGTAGCCCTTGCACACCCTTTTCATACAATCCTTCGTATGTATCGCTCAGAATCTATAATACACAATCATGTTATTGCGTTCCGGTTTGTTCTTTAACAATTAAACTCGCGATATTTGATTGCTACGAGTATAAAATTTTATGCGTTATCTAAAATACTAACGTATCTTGATGATGATGAAAAGGAAGTTTGATAAAAATATGAATGATTTGTAAGTGATTTGGACCAAAATACTAGAGTTCTGTAGTAAATACCTGCCAATCAATCCAATCAAATTGAAAACCTCCCCCTTATAAAATAGATATTACTCACTGATAGTTGAAAAATATTACTTACGTGTAAAACTACGGTCTTTCCACCACCCGTCGGACCAACTAACATTACACCCCATCTTACAATCATAGTCTCGTGCAACTGAATTACTTTCCGAATCTGACACGCCTCTACTTGTAACTTCTTCGCCAAGAGGCATTTTACTGTCAAATGTAAAGGTTTGTTTCTAATAATGGTAGGTTTTTGCAACTCTACATCCAGCGCCTATTTTGCGTAACGAGTTGGAAAGCTTATAAATAAGTTGTTAAGTGAGTTGCTTAAGTGCAAATTTATTGGTCTTGTGCTCAGGCGCTGATCAAGGATTTCGTTCAGAGGAAAGGAGGAAGGGGGGGGGGGGGGGGGGGCAGGAAATTGTTCCTTCACAAAAAATGTTGCGGTCCGCACCTACGGCCCCGGTAGTATAAGGAACTTGCCTGTCAGCCAGTTTGAGGATAGGACTTGAAAGTATGAGTTGGCGAAGATAACAATTTGTACAGAATGTATAATTATTGTGGTCTCTCTAAAAAGTCGTAATGATATTTTTCAGGTTATCATTGTTATCAAAAATAAAAGCTATCTTGAAAACTAAATAGAAAGTACTTTATTTTTAGGTCTACTCGTACTAAGTACCGTTAAAGAACTTCGATTACCGATACATTCCTGCATAACTCCGTAGTCCCGTATAGGCAGTTCTACTCCAGGGAACAGATCCGATAAAATACCAGCGAACAGGATTGCGTCAGCTGCTAGAAACTTTGGCAAATTACTGTCATTCAGAGCGCATAGTAAGGTCATCTCTTCGGGTTGGTCGGGGCTGGCTCGCTTCAGAGCACCGGCCATCACCTACAAACCAACAAGGTACACTGTGCTAGTGGACACTGCGCTAGTGCTACTATAATAATTCACTCTGGACTATACTGACACTATATATCTGATAATTTTGACAATTGCAACCAAGCTAGTACTTGCACCATCCCTTAAGTGCAGTGCACAGAAGTAACTGAGCACAGAATAAATAATAGTATTTCATATCATACAGAATGGCAACGCTCTAGCCCCTGCCCCAATTAAGCCGATAGGTAGAAAACTAGTAGGTCATCATCATCAGTCAGGTTGAAGTTAAGAACGCACACATTGAACTTTGTACTGTAGGTACAGTCGACGTCAAAGATATGTTAACACTTTTGCACCTTATAATATAAATTGGTAAGGTGCAAAAGTGTAAACATATCTTTGAAGTCGACTATACAGACGTGCCGTGCATACATAAGCGTTCAAACGAGTCTTGTAGTATGGCGTGTCTGCCCTGTGACATAAGTAAGTTATTCTAAAGCTCACCAAGACACTCTTGACTGCCCGCATACCGAAATCATAATGGTCTTGCTTAGAAAGCTGTTCGCTAGATAGCTTGTACATCTGTACCATCTTTTTCGACAAACTTTTTGATGACTCAAAACCCTCAGAGTACAGGATCACTTCTGCTATGAGAGCTGTAAATTATTAACATCGCCAATGAAAAAGAAACACCGCAAACTAGCGATACATGCCTATCATCCCCACTAACACACGCCGTCTTGAAAATCTGTGAGTCCATATTCCCATAAATAAACTGGAGTGGAGTGGTTATGTATTTACGTTGAATCCACGTTTAAGTACGACTTCAGAAGTTTCAAAATAATTTCAAAAATGAATTGCAGGGGTGAATCTTTGCTGCTAGTTGTCCTGCTCGAATCTGGCTCTGATGCAAGCGACGTGCAATTTTGCCATCTAGTAAATACGTAAGTCAATTGCTACGGGCTACGACATAGCATTTGGTAGCAAGGCGCCTTAAAAATAAGTCGAAAGTAAACATAAATCAAATATAAACATAAATCGAGTTTTACCGTAATCGGGCACCATCATCGATATGGGCCGGAAGAGTGCCTTCAGGTTATCGGGCAGCTCGGTCCTGCCCGCGTATCCCGGGTTCATGGTGATGAATGCTGCGCATGAGCGTACTAATTTGATCTCCCGCCCTTCGAACATAAACCTGTAAAAATCTACATTGACTTCATTCAACACAACACATCAACTTCAACTTCATTGTCATGCACATGGTACCACACCTAAAAGTGTTAGGTATGTACAGTCGACGTCAAAAATATGTTTACGCTTTTGCATCTTGTTTGCATCTTACTACTCTGTAGTGTGTAAAGTGTAAACATCTTTGACGTCGACTGTTCATTACGGACGGACTACTACACAATATAACAAAAAAAATTAAACCTATAATACATTAATGTCGGAGTTTTACCTACTTAATGGTGTACTTTTTCGCGATATTGTAAAAAGTTACTAGAGGGATTTTGCGAGCATGTAACTTTGGGGACTATAAGGATTTCAGTCTACCTTTCAGAAAGGTAGTACGTACCGACTTTGTTTTGCAACCTTCGCATTCCTGATAGTGATGAGTTGTTGAGCAATAACTGACAACACCTCGATATCAATTCGATTGAACTCGTCGAAGCAACACCACGCGCCAGACGTCGCCAGCCCAGAGAAGAAACGGCCCATCATTTTGTAATCGAGACCTGTCAACAAATTGTTTTTTGTGCAACAGCTACATAATAAGGGTTCTTAAGATTCGAGGGTCGAAGTTACAAAATGAGGCGAAGCCGAATTTTGTAAAAACAGACCCGAGACCTAATTATGTACCGTTGCACAGAATAGTTTTTCTACGAGTGCTTAAGCAAGCCGGTAAGAACTGAGTTCGACGAATGCCGTGCACAACCTGCTGCTTCTATATAATTGAGTAACTTCGATCTTCCGGTGCATTGTGCCGGCGGCGCCCGCCCGACACGCGGGGCCCGGCAACAGTGTCACAATATTGTATGGAAATCCTTTCTGTCATTGTTATGGTTTCTACAATATGCGACCATAAAAGCTCTATCGAAAAGTATGCGCTAGTAGTTCCGCCACAACACGGAAAAACTAATTGAGGCCTGAGAGACGTTTATGAATATGGGAGTAAGTAGTGTTAATACTTATAATCTTAAGCTACGGGTCCAAAACAAACATTAATACACGTACACCCATGTGCACGTCAGTACTTGCCCTCAGAACAATTGAACACGACACACTGAATAGCCAGAGCCTTGGCCAAATCCTTAGTGGTCTCCGTTTTCCCGGTGCCGGCCGGGCCGGCAGGGGCGCCACCCAGGTCCAGCTGCAGCGCACCCATAAGGCACAGGTAACAGCGATCTGTCAGCGGCGTTATCACCAGCACACCTGTAAAGGTCAGCCGTAGATTTGTTATGCGAAAATGTGTCGATATTGTTCAAAAACAAATTAAGTAGTTAAGAATATCAAAATAAGTGCACTCAATCAAAATAATCTTCTTTCGGCCAAGTATGAGTATGTATCACCTGAGTGTGTGATTACATATCTCACACACTCAGGATTCCGGATTTGAAAATCAGAGGAGTTACAAATTTTGTCGTATTAAAACTAAAACGTGTGGAAGATGTCAAAAAGTTATAAAATAACCATTTTCCTATAATGTAGTTACTCGTCCACTATTAAACTTAAGAGGAGCACTTACCCCCAGCGCCCAAATATTCATGCCCGTAGACATACATAGCGCTCGACATACGAGAGACGCAGTTATCTATGTCCTCTTCCCAATAGTAACGAATCATTTTAAGCCATTCGAAGTCGGTCCTAAAAAAATGTGTCATACGGCTTAGATTAGTTTTTTGTTCTACATAATGTGAAAATATAGGCCTGTCCTCTACCTGAGACAACTTCGGCAGTTTTGACCTATGTTGATAGTAGTACTATTTTCCAATTTGAAATATTTTGCTAATCTGTAATTCTGACCTCCACTCATTAAAAGCTGCCAAATGCCCGGATCTAGCAATAAGGATAGTACAGCAATCCAACCAGACGGGTTTTGTTGATCTCATTATTGTGCTTGGTCATTCATATCTGCCGTGGCCAACACCTAGTCCATTAACTCTTTGACCGCGCCACTAAATCGTGCCATTAAATCTTGCCACCGGCGCCAGAACGAGCGAGCGCGCAATCATGCGCTGGCACTGAGGGCAATGACTTTCCGTGCGTTTTTGGCGGCCAAAGGATTAATTACAAACATTTCAAAAAAGTTAATTCTAGGTTTTTGTTTGACATACGGCTGATATGCTATCAATCCTTAAAAGTGACTATTATTACTAAATGGGAACCTACTACGAGTATACTTCAGTTAGGTACTTATATATACTAACGCTTTCTGTACATGTTTTTCGACCATATGCGTGATTGTGTCTCTAGCATGCACATCGACAGTGATCAGCGCACAGAGGACTTTCCTAAACAATGAAGAGATGTCTTTGCGAGTGATTGCCGCCAACTCGTTCAATTCTGTTATGCATTTCTTCTCGTAGCCGAGGAGCGCCGTGTCGATGCGCAGAGGGATATCCAAATCGAACAGGGCGTGCACACCTTGTGCCCACATTATTTGAGATACTGTTAGTACCACCTGTATAATACATAATAGACCTTAAGCCATTATTGTGTGTAATAAATAAATAACAATATAATGAACATAAGGCCGTTAATTCTAATCCAGGACGGGGATTGAATAATGCTTTCAAAATTGTTTAATAATGCGTCAGGATAAAAAAAATTAAACGATATACCAAACTAGCCTAAAAGAGGAATGTGTGGTTCATTTTATCTAAAGGCGAATACGGTCGTTACTCACTTGATTTGGATGTAATTCCACCCACTCGGTACGCGGGCGCATCTGGAAATCTTTGAGGGCGTACTTCATCGCTCGCTTCACTGACGCGAACATGGCTTCCTCGACTTTACCCAGCCAGTCTTCGACGTTTCCTCGCGCTTTAAGGCCCTATATAAAATGCAGAGGCAAATGTAGTCGAACGTGTATATAGAGCCTAGATATATACTCATACGTAGAGTCGGATTTGTTAAAAAAAAATTCAAAAGTACTAGTTTTTAATTGCTCACAACTCGTACAAAAAGTATTTAAAAGGTACGAGATTGCAAAACTAATTACGTCACTATTGTGACACTTACCTACTGTTTACTTGACAAAAACATTGTTGGATTGGATTGGTGATTCAGGGGATATACACATTTGAGGTTCAGGTGCCTAATCCTAATTTTCATCTTGGATTTAGACAATCAATGTATCTTTTGCCACTGTGCTGAAGACCATGTTTATGTTACATTTTATTATTTGACGATAGCCACTTGACATTCAACTTATCGTAGCGTAGGTTTCCGGTCTCTGCAACACTGTACTAATAATAAAAAGCATAATTATCTAGTGAAAAATTAGCATTACCTTGCCCAGGTTAACCCTCTCTCCTTCTGGTGACAACATCGCAATGATGTCTGTGGTGAGGTCCTCTGGTTTGGCTGTTTTCGCGAGCTTCGCTTGCAGCATGTCCCGAGTTTGAAAGGACATCTCCCTCTCTACAAGAGTGCCATCTTCAGTCATTTCCATCTCGGACTCCGGAAACTTCACTCCGAACTCGAGCTTAGCCATCGCGTCAAAGCATTTGCGTAAGTGTGGTTGCACCGCGTGTGGATTACGTGTCTGAGGAACAAATTTCAAGGTTTCATGGTTAACATCTAGATTAAAATCCCATCTAAGTAATAAGTACACATACCTGAGCCAAGATTTCCAACAATTCATCGTTGGATAAGAAGAAGAATCTCGGGAACGCAACACGTTTGGTTTCCAAATATGCCTCCAGGCACTTCATAATCTGGTCAAGCATCTCATTGTTTCGTACAAACTCGTCATAGAGTTTCGGTGCAGTTGCAGCTGGCATAGCCAACGGGACCTACGTCATAATTACAACGTTTTATTATACGAAAAATAAAAGCATTGTATTTAAAATTAAAATTAAATTAAATTAAATGAACGTTTATTTCAGGCGATCGAAGGCCCATATTGTTGGCCCATAAAGTACAGACTTATAATATCTAATTTTAGTAGGTAAGATTTATTATAACTTTAAGAACATGGCCGGATGAGCGCCAACTTTTCGCTATCTCTACGGATAGGTATAATAAGAAATAAAGACATCAAATACTCAATTAACATTTCATCATTGTCTAAAGTATTTAGGCTAGCATCATTAATAATTCATTTCAATTAAATAAAATTAACTATCAAATTAATACAATTAAAATTGGAAATAAATTATAAAGTCGTTAATATCAACAGGCAAAATACTATAAATATCTAAGAATAAAAAAAGGTTACAAATGAAATTTAGTACTTAGAACTGAATTGTATGTCAAATAATGTCAATAAAATAAAATTACACCCGTCAAAATCAACAAAAGTTGAGTGCATGCATACCGATCCAACTTCGTTTCATAGACGAGTACCACCTTTCGGCAAACGCCTTAAGGATGCTATTCGAACTCTTGTTCAACCTACGGAGCAAGGAGGCACAGCGCGTCCGCATGATCGCATGGAAGCCGTCCACACCCGCCTCCGCAAACATGCCCGACGCACTGCACCTCCGTCTAAGTCAGAGTAACACCCTGAAGGCGTTATTATATTGCACGTGAAGCGCGCTTACACTTCCTCTGCGCATAATTGACACAGATTACAAGTGTATTGGGTCCTACCCACTATCAGTCGGCCTGACGATATTGGCATGTCAGTTGTTCGGAGCTGTCAAACTTTTGTTGTAACTGACTGGCCGATATCGTCAGGCGGACTGATAGTCAGTGAGCCCCTAAAAGCACTGGCAGTATGGTCTAAATAGAGTTACTTTTACTGGCTTTGTGCAAATCTACGAGCCTTTAGCTTTCTCAACAATTTGGCTTACCTTAGCTGTTTTACGCATAATGTCTTTCCAGGATTTGTCAACAATAGAGAACAATCTAGTTTCATTTGGTAATTGTCTTTGGATATCAGGGGCGGAGAAAATCACCTCCAAGTAAATCCAGGTTTGTTGGCATGCGAACCATTCCTCCTAATAATATAAAAATGAAATGATGCGTTAATTATATTTAATACTTGCCTAAATATTTTAATTACCGAATTAGCTTGTCTTTAGTTTAGTTTAGTTTATTTTTATTAACCATAGCGTAACATATGATCTTTACATGGTAGGTCAGGGTTTACAAGAATATGTATAAATATGTAATATATAATATATGTATATTTACTATACAAGGTATTTACGTACCAAACATTTTTTTATCATTTTCGTCAATTATAATAACATCTTTGAGTGATAGGAATTCAGAAATTGAATAGAAGGCATGGCTTAGAAAGTATTTCTTTATAGTTATTTTAAATGACTGAAAGGGCAGATTCGTTATATTTATAGGTAATTTATTGAATAGTTTAATTTTTATAAATATTCCCTGTTTTTTACACTTTTTCAATCGCTTTAATAGAAGGATGAGTTTGTTCTTATTTCTAGTATTATAATTATGGCAGACTGAGTGATTGAGAAGAGTATTTGTTTTTTTATGAATTTCTAAAAGTGAATTGCATATAAACAGTGATGTGACGGTCATAACCTCAAGCTTTTCAAAGTATTGCCTCGCAGGCGTTCTCAGTTGACTCCACAAATTACTCTAAACGAGCGTCTTTGTAGAATCATTGCTCGATTTACATACGCAGCGTTTCCCCATGTAGTAATTGCATAACTTAGTAAGCTTTGAGCAAAGGCATGGTATACGGGTTTTATAGTAGTTTATGTAACTGTTACGTAATAGGGGTCCTTAAAACACGAGTGTGGTTTTATGAAACGAACGAAGTGAGTTTCATAATAAGATAACACGAGTGTTTAAGGCCTAATTACGTACAGTTGCATACACTGCTTTATCTACACACATATTATAAACCGAATGACTGCGGACTGACGGATTGTACCGCCACCGCCATGGCCAACTCGATTGTGTCGGTCGGGGGGGGGGGGGGGGCGTGCCGGCGGTTGGATGGGCGCGTGCCGGCTGTCGGGGAGCAGGCCGGCAATTTTTTGATTATTATTAAATAATAATAACATCGTTACAGATAACCCAACTAGCAAAATAGTCCATTAAGGTAATCGTTTATCACTAAAGAGTCATTTTAAAGCGTTATAAAGGTATTCGTTATGACCATGTGTTCTATAAAAGTATCTTATATAGCTATTCAGCTGTATAATTTTATAGAGCACTTTAGTACTATAAAAAAGTGATGTAAACGTTTACATTACATCCTTAAATCACACCTTTAACACAGCACTATAAATGATTCTGTTTTGCTATTATAGTGCTTCCTGGCCCTATTAAAGTTATATAAGGTACCACTTTAGGACACAATTGTGTTATTGTCGCTTCCGAATGATTATTATAGTGCAGTGTTAAAATTGTTACATAAACTCTATTATAGGATAATAATGCCCTATAGTTGATTTTTGCAACACTGATATGTGTCAAATTTGTGCAATAAGTATTTCCGAATCGCTACTTCAGGACCGATACTATAGTAGCCCCCAGTACGCTGTTTTAATACTGAATGGTCCTAAAATGAGTTTTTTGGGAACTATTACCTCACATAGTTCCATAATAGAGTTTTTATTACTTTTAATGAGCTTTTCTGATACATAAAAGTAGCATTTCACGGTTTATAATCAACCAAAATGACCAATAGTGGAAAATTTTAAATCTTTTATATAACATGAGAATTGACAACAGTAAAGTGAAGAGAGTGAAACAAGGCCGGGTTCCGTACAAAATAATAATTCGATTCTATCAGTATTAGGAACGATAGTTTAAATATTTTAAATTGTTAGGTTGGTTCAGTTGGTAGTCATCACTATCTGAACCCCATTTCGTAGTTATAGTTAGTAGTATGATTGCTTGATTGCCCTTCATTTTGGTATAACAGTTTACTCACCCAAAACCAATAAAAAAAAACACATGTAAGTAAGTATGGCATCAAAGGTTTCTCATACTAATACTATACGGTTTATCTGGTGTTAAGGAACCCTATTTTTATCATGGCGGCAAATGACTGACCTGACAGATAGTCATATACTAAGCCTATAGTAAGCACAAAATTACTTGTTTACCATCGCTAGAGAGATGTATAAATTTTAATTATTATAATTCAATAAATATTAATAATTAAGGGAGCGCATGAAAATTTTGTTAATAATAATAGTATACTTTTTCGTAAAACTTCAATCGCAAGTTAAAAATAGCTGTGTAGAACATTAACACTAACTTTACAGACAGTAAGCGGCCATCATGTTTTAAATACTCAATCACTTCACTTTACTTCATTCCCACAGAAACTTATTTTTATTTTTATTATGTTGGGAGCACCGCGCACCGTCGCGTCGCATCAAGCTTACCGATGAACTATAGTAGCTCCTTGATCTTCATTACAGGACTAAAAAGTCCATTAACAGCACCGTGATTACTTTTTGGTATCTTTTTAGTGATGTAAGCGGCACAACAAGCACTGTTAAAACCTTAAAAAGTGTTTACAGTAAGTACTAATATGTGATGTATGGAGCCGCAATAACATCGTTATGTCACGGAATTGCGATATAATTGTGCCAAAACCTGGTTTTGTAAACGTTTACATCAACGTTATAGGACATATATGAAACACTAATGTGTTTCTGAAAACGTTCTAGGTACTTTTATAGTACTTCCTTTTGCTAGTTGGGAAGACATTTGTTCTAACTTCTAACAAAACAGTCTATTTTTGAACGCATCATGGAGGGTGGGTGTAGATAAAAGTTTTTAAGTTAACTAAATACCTTAGTTTTAAAAACGCGTAATTAGGATGCTAATTTATTAGTTTCATTACATATTTTATCAATATGCTCGCTGTGTGTTAATTTACTGTTAATTTCGTAACCTAAGAAACAAGTATTGTTAGTAAACTCTATACTGGTACTTTCAGAAGTTTTACTTGATTTGGTCTTGTAGTTTATAAATGTACTTTTGTTCGCATTTAAAACAATGCCGTTGCATTCGAACCACTTTTGCAAGATGCCTATGATGCGTGGCTGTAGCTAGGTCAAGGACTAATTAGGAATCATATCGAAAATATATCACGTTTTTTTCTTTTTGTACCGTTGTATTGCCCTGTCTAATCATGAATAAAATAAATTTTAAACAACAAAAAAAAAGAACCGACTTCACTCAGAATCCGCTTTTCCAAGAGGAAATGCCCGAGTTACTGTATAAAATACTGCAATCAATAATATTCGAAGAGTTCTTTCAATTTCTCCAGGATCCCATCATCAGACCTGGAACCTGGTGACTGGTAACTGTGAATTAGTATACTCTTTGAAACAAAAAAATAATTTTCCAAATCGGTCCAGCCATCTTCGAATAATCGGTTAAAATATATTTAAAAAAAGTAGCAAAAAAAACAAAGATCCCGACAAATTGAGAACCTCCTCCTTCAAAATCTTGAAGTCGGTTACTAAAGGATCGGCAGGACTTACCAACGTTTTCCCAAATAATTCCAAGTTCTTTGCCCATTCTTCAACCCTACTTTTTATAGGGCCACAATTCCTGGAACTCAAGATAGTACCGATGTGGATGTTGCTTTCGTCGACAGCCGCCTGTATTTCCTCTAGTCCGCCAAGGACGAACACATCTCGTGCGTCCTTGTGAAGCAGCACGGGCAGCTCCAAGCATTGCCATATATCTTCCACCTGACGTTAAACACAACGTTGAACAAACATACAAATAGCAGGACCAACCACTAGCACTAATACAATAATAAGTTACTCCGGCTCAGTAACGCCGTAAAATGGAACGACTAAGTTTTAATTAGTAGTGACACATCATATATATTGTAATTCATAATCTGACATAATATAAAACTTGTTACAAAAAATATAAACCGACTTCAAACATATCAGTTGGTAACGCATATAAATGATATAATGACTTATTTTGTCCCTTTTATTTAGAAGTCTGTTTATCTTTTTTGTAAAAAGTTATTAATTTTCCATTTTAGTGATTATATAATTATCATAATCGGATAACGCAACGAGTCTTAGAATAACCGGTGAAGAAAAAGTTCAGAACATAAGACACCCAATAAAAGTCAAAATTTCACATATCATATATGTGGCCTTCGTTATTAGGTACACTTCATCAAAATGGTGGTTTTCGAGAGGAAACGCTAGAGTTGTTTAAGAAAACACCCAAATCACCATACATGTGCCTAAAAAATTGTGGAGTTCCCTCAGTTCCTCATAGATCCCATCATAAGAACAGCAACAGATTGATGTGGATCTATTTTCGAGGTAGTTCCATTCAAACAAATAAATATTAGCATTACCCGAATCGGACCATGGGCACGGAGTTATCATCACTGAACATCCTATATTTCAAAAAATCATCATCATTATCATCAAAACAATAATCATCATCAGGTCAACTCCATCAGATTGGTGGTTTTCGAGAGGACATGCTTAAGTTGCTTAAGAAAACACCAAATCACCATACATGTGCCTTTAAAAATTGAGGAATTTCCTCTATTCCTCGTAGATCCCATCATCAGGACATCGCCAGATTAATATGGACTCACCTTGGAGGTAGTTCCTTTCAAACAAAAAAAAATATTCAAATAAGACCACGGATCTCGGAGTAATCTGTTAACATACATAAAAAAACACCAAACCGAATACAGAACCACCTCCTATGAAATTGAAGTCGGTTAAAATGGGTTATCTCAATGTTATGTTTAAATATATGCAGAAGTATGTTCATATCTCGACGCATTCTCTGCGGGAGTAGGTAGACCATTGCGCACGCAATCACAATCTGCATTCGCAAAGGTGATAAGCTGATAAGTTTCAGCAATAAATATTTTAAATCCATCTCATTTCACTACTTAAATTAGTATTGTACATTAATTTCACTGCACACACTCTAATTACCACTACATAGTATAAAACAAAGTCCCTAACGCTGTCTGTCTGTATGTATGCTTATATCTTTAAAACCACACAACGGATTTTGGTGCGGTTTTTTGTTTAATAGATAGAGTGATTCAAGAGGAATGTTTATATGTAGGTATATAATTGCACCCGGGCGTAGCCGGGGCGGGCCGCTAGTAAATGATAAAACACAACATTACAAATTTCAATTTCAATTTCAATTTCGTTTATTACACTCATACAAGCTTACAGTACAGAACCAAATCGCTTACACGGTAAATATAAGACAAAAATAATTTAACAAATAACACAAATACAACAAACAACGAACAATATAAGTACAGCATTAACTATGCTAATTAAGTATCTAACTGGATACAGTTCAGAGCCGATATGACTAACTTAACAAACTTGCCCATACTGTCGGCAAATATGTCAGCATCCGGGACCTGAGTCAGCAGATCATTAAGGAGACGAATAGCTCGGGCGGTAGGTGCGTTCGCAGCATACCTACGCAGTGCGCGTCTCAGGGTTCGCCAGCAGGCGCCGACACCGCCGCGCAGGACGCACGCCATACCCTAGTAAACCAGTCCCTATATTTAAGAGTAAGTACCTTCTTAAGCAAACCTTCGAGCCCGGCCTCTGAACTAGCCTGACCAGCAACCTCCATCAGTTCCTCGGGGTACTGGAAAGCTTTCCACTCTTCTAGTTTATTCATCGTAATCACAATATCTGGAGTGATGCGAATTTTTAGGATATCCTCTATTTTGACCCAATGCCGCGGCTTAAGTGCTGGGTTGCGGAGGTAAGACATCACTGGCAGCTAAAACGTAAAAGCTTACATTGGTTTCAGTCTTTAATTGTGATGTTTTTAGACGAAAGGTACGTCATTTTCAGTCGTTAATAGAGTTAAATTCTAAATGAATTAATACGGAAGTAATGTTTTTAACAACCGACAATGATGTACCTTTTACTTGAAAACGGCACAATTGTCTCGATTATGATACTTAACGTACCTACTAGTATTATTTAATATCTATGTTTTTATTCGTTTCCCTAATATTGTACGTAAATTAATGTAACTACCTATCTCATCGACTGACTAAAACAATTACAGAAAAAAGAGGTATTCGATTAAGAATAAATTACATTGAATACTCAATAATATTATTATAATATTTGTTTAAGAATTAATAGTTAAATGTAGCAACATTAAGCGTCAATTCGGCAATCATTAGTCTTTACCGGATATCCTTTTGCTTTTCTATACATTGTCACATTTTTGAAAAAAGAGCACTTGAAAATATGTTTCTAATGGCGGACACAGCGTTCCTATGCGTTTAATTTGGTTTTAACATTATATAAGTGGTGTTACATACATATTCTTCCCCATTTGCGTTCCTTCCAGTTTAATAGGGAATATTACGCAAAACTCTGCATACGGGGCGGCACTAGCACAACCAGAGGGCCTACCTCGAAACACGAAAATAAAAGTTTCGTTACCTGGTTCTCTGTCACTCTTACGTATAGAGCGATAGAGAGGCAGAAGTCAAAATTTCGATTCTTTCGTTTCACGATAGGCCCTCTGTAAACAAACCGCCTTGGTGCACAAATGACATATTTATACGTTATAAATTATCTACGAAAACTTGTAAAAAACTGTTTTTACTTCTCATGCTCGTAAAGTTTCACTTTATGCTGGGTATAGGCGGACTAAAACTCAATTTTATGCACAAGTGCATAAAAAATTGAATTGTCAAAATAGCCTTAGAAGAAGTCCATTTTTTATGCACTTGTGCATAAAATTGAGTTTTAGTCCGCCTATAAATATAAACACTTATGAAAGAAATTCCTATTCTTTTTATTTCCTCACAATCGAAGTAAAAAGTAGAGTGTATAACTCGTCTATAAAACCCATTTTACGCTCGTACTTTATATCCATCCTCGCTCGCAAGCTCGCTCGTATGGATAAACGCCTCGCGTAAAATGGTGCGTTTTATGCACTTGTTGTACAATCTACTATTAAGGCCTAGTATGTATTAAGAACTCTATGGTTTACCGATGTGCTAGTGCTACACTGAAGTTTATATTCTCAGTAATTTATCACTATTTACTTCAGTAACTTGGAAACCATACAACACAGTATAGTAGTAGTAGCAGAGCTTAAATTTTGGAAAAAAAGTGCGCATCTAGAAAAAGTGTCGAATTTTCGAACATTGATAGAGTGCCTCACGATAAATATTTTTTAGTATTGGAGGTGCGTAAAATTTTTTGGACGTTCACGTCAAAGTAAGGGGTCCCGTCTCTTATCAGGCTCGGAAACCGGTATTTTTGCTCTATACTAAAATACCGGTATTTTTTCCGTTCTTTTCGTTCTATCGATTTCCATTTCATATTTAATCGAAATATCTTATAATACGAAGTTATTACCCAAAATACAATATTGAGTTCTACATAAAGACCATAAAATAATGAAACTGTTTTTATTTCGGGGTTTAAAAAAAACCGATTTCAAGCCCTGACCAGAGAGTAATAACATATAATATACTTTTTAAGTAAGTTAACCTTTTCTTTGATTATTTCTATTGTTGCTTTACAACTTGGCAAAATTTTATTAGGAGGCAAGCCTTTGTCCAATTGGTTGAAAATTTTTCCATAGTTTATTGTTGTATTTTGTACGTCGTCGACGTTTATCGTGTTGAACGGCTGTTCATACCTGCAAACAAACGAATAATAAGGTTAGTCGTAGCAATGGCAAGTGCAAGTGCACCTTCTAATACAATACTTAATTACTACGTCGTAGCGCTCGGATAGTAGCTTAGCAGTGTATTAAGCGAGCGGCAAGCAGTCAGATGGTAAAACTAACGCACCACTGTGTGAAACACTCCTTCCATTCTTTAGAGGCTTTCCATAGTAACTGTCTAAGTTTGACATCGTTTATAGCTTCATCGAGTTGCTCCATTCGTGCTGGTGGAATCTAAAAATTAAGATTATGTAATGTTTGTTGTTGGGTAGCACCGGAAATTGATTTCCATCTCTATTAATTGGAAAATTCACGACTAAATGGCGTAACAGGATACTTGTACTAGTTTCCCATCATGTCCAGCTTACCGTTCATATATGGGAAAAACTTTATAAGGTCAACAAATGATTTATTTATAATTTATTCTACATTCCATTTTTTTTTTAATTTAAAGCTTTTATTTTGAGAAAAATCTTGAATATAAATATTTACATGAGTATGAACGGAAAACTGACATATGTGGATGAAAACCATCACAATTACCTGCTGTAGTCTTGAACTAAAATTGCGCACTCTTTTCGTTCGAAATAATATTTCGGATACAATAGATCTCTTCAAACATTTGCTTAATAAGCAACTAGTGTAGTAGTGTAAATAATGTCATCTCGTCTCGCTCAAATCTGGAGCAGAGGCCGCCTGGGGAGTTACATACCTCAACCTTACAGATACCCACAGCCAAATAGCAGCAGACCCTATTCATAGAATTGTATTCTTAGGTTCTTAATCTTACCGGTTAGTAAGGTTATTGCCAGAGAGCTCAAAAAGGATGCTGTGTAGACCACGACGAACATTTTTGTATGCCGGGATACGTGACACGTCATCCCAGCTTGCCAACCCTCCATACAAAACCAATGCCTTTGTCGCGTGATTTTTTTAAACTGGTTAAATGGCTGCCATTCCTCAACCCACCAACGGAGCGGCAACTGATTTTTACGAGGCTTCATTATACATCGCCCTTAGCTACTACACAAGCTATCGCCTGGGACGCGATTGGTCACGAAATCTGTTAATGGCTTACGGTCCATTAATATATGTAGGTAATATAGCATGGTATGGTAAAAATAATACCAAGATTGATAGGGGTGGTCTTATTAAACTTTCAACAGGTATGACAGGAGAAGGCGCTATTATCGTTATCGTCACAGTGGAGGGTAACAAACTGATAAAATTAACGTTTTCTTTAAGAATTTATGTGATTACTACGAGACAGCCTGATATTTATGTGATTACTACGAGACAGCCTCATATTTTTGCCAGAAATTTCTGTCGTCTAAGGAAAACAATGGTAATTTGTTCCGTTTTGTGTTGTAAAAGTAATAATTTTCGTCATAATTACGACGCCATATTCACAAGGAAGAACAACATTTTTGTAACTCGCATGTGACACCTCTGGAGTTCCTGGCGTCCATAGGCTCCGGTAGCCACTTTTACCATCAAGCAAACCGTAGGCTTATTTGCCACCGCCGTGAAGAAAAAAAAATACCTTGAAAATTTTCTGCCACTCTCGAATTTGTTTGTCTCTCGCAGTGCAGACAGCTAATTTTTCGGCTAAGTCATCCAATACTTCCATGACTTTTTCCATGTCCGAGTTAATGTCATATAACCAGGATTGCTACAAAAAAACACGGTCACGTGAGGAAGGTAACCGTGATAGAAATTCCACACAAGTATTTCCCTTACCCCAGTGTTTCTTATACCATAGAGTAACTTATATAGTAGAGCAGCACAGCCTAAGAACTTTTTAAAGCTCAAAGGCACCTAAAGATTCTCAAAATGTAAGAGGAAATGACACCTGCACCGCTACTCTACCTACTAGGTACGCTACTGCGCTTCACTTCTATAGCACCTAATAAATACGACTAGTCCCATAGTGTCCAAACAACCCGAGGAAATGGCGTTACCCCTATATACTACTTAGTGCTGTATTACAGTCGCCATCAAATATATCGGAGCGGCCAGGGTACTCATAAATATCTGAACATGCACTTTATCGCCTTAACAATAGAGACGTGGTTCAGATATTTGTGACCACCCTGGCCGCTCCGATATATCTGATGGCGACTGTACTACTAGTACGCTATTTGTTACTAGGTGGAGTAACAGTGCAGGTGACATTTCCTCTTACATTTTGAGTATCTATAGGGGGCTTTCGGACAGAGGGCGCAATCGACTTGAGCTTCAAAAAGTTCTTAGGGTGTGCTGCTCTACTAAGTAAGTTACTCTATGCTTATACCATACCCCACCTCACCCACCTTATTCATCCCTACTTGTCTTATTATTTAAACAAATACTTCTTAATGTACATGGATGTATTTTATGATTCACGAAGCACCTTTGCTAAGGCTATAATAATTGAGGAGAGTAATCGGACACATTGTTCCGGACCGTTTCTCGAACACGAGCGTTCGGGAAAGACATACAAATACTAATTATTTATTATTAAAGTATTAAATAAGTTAATTTAAAATTAACTATTTCAATTTATTTTCTTTACCTATCTATAGACGGAGAGCTGGCCACGTCAGATATGACACTATAATGAGAGCAACGAAACCCCTCTAGTTAGTTTGCTATACTATGCTTATTTCTAGATCCGGACATCTGGCAGCTGTAAAGTGGTGGAGGTCAAAGAATGCAAACAACTTGAAGAAAACAAATTCTAGAGTTCTGGATTTGATCCAATATTATGAAAAATTATGTCATTAATTAGATTATATAATATCCAAAAGTTTCGTTTGGGGGAAGTATTGCCAAATGATGTATAATGTAATTTTTGGTTACTAGCCTACTGTTTTTGTTTCCGAAATAATACACTATGTTTTTTGTTCTAATATTAAAATATAGGCCCTGTTCTCTATAAATGACACAACTTTAGCAGTTTTTACCTATTTCGGTATTGCTTTTTTCGATCTTAAAAACTTCGATGGATATTCACTCTGATCTCCACCCATTAAAAGCTGCCAGATGCCCGGATCTGGTAATAGGGATGGTTATGCAATGTAACTGGACTGGTTACAAAACTCTCATTATTGTGTCACATCCGACGTGGCCAGCTCTTAGGCCACTACTAGATGTTATATTTAACTTACCAAGCTAGTAAAATTCACCGTCAAGTTTTATCCTAAATTTAAAAAAATTATACGAACTAACTAGTATTCCTAGTTTATACCCGGTGTAACATAAGGAAACTGAATAATTTTAACAGCGTATTCCTGATCATAATTGAAGACTAAAATGTCATACAAACTTTCCTGAATTTTGCTTAGTTTCCGAGTTACGACCAATTAAAAAAAACACATTTCTCATTGTTACTCAGCGAAACACGATTTTTAGATGGCGATTTCATCAGTATGGGGCGTACTCTCATTACTCTAAAGATATCGTTTCAAATCTTTCTGTTTCCTCATGTTACACCGTGTATAGTATACTAGCTAGCAAGGTATTACATTCTCGTATTATTTTATACAATCCCAGAAATCCAGGAACGTAAATAATTAAAATCTTTTTTTGAGAAGCCGTCTCCATACTTTTTCGGGAATTTGCTAACTTTAAGTATAAAAGCATTGCAATTTCCTAGCCCTGCTTAGGATAATTACTTATATCCAAGAAAGAGCAATAAAATAATATTATTTTAACTTAGATATACGCAGAAATCGCAGAATACGCCAATTTTCACTGAAATCTGTTAAATTAATTTCTGTGTCTATGTCTGTGTGATTGAATAACAAACAAACATTTGAACAACGTGAAAAGATATACATTTCTTAATATATTAATTATGTATAATAGTATAAGATATAAGTTGTTACCGAGACTTCTTCTCTAAGTTTGTTGACGTCTAGCATTAGCTCCATTATGTCCTTCCCTATCGTGCTGGCGAAAATATTCACTAATTTGCCTCGAGCTTCTATTTGGAGATCCACGTTTTGTCGTAATGTTACGAGCGTCGCACTCAACCCTTAAAATGGGAATATTTTTAGTATTGCATTAGCTTTAAACGTAGTGCAGGTGGGTAGGTACCCAACGTTTGTATGAACGGTATAATTTTGTCTTTTTGTCTATAGGTAGTGGAATAATACCTAGAAGTCATTGTCGCATTATGTGCATTAACAAATGTAGTGCATCACTTACCTAGATATTCTGTCATATCATCAGCTGGAACCGGAATGTTGAACTCTCCCATAAGATCGTACAGCTCGCGGAGGTACTCCAAGCGCTCTTCTAAGTACGCCAGTCGGCCTTCCAAAGTGTCAAGCATATAGTTAAATTCTACTAGCTCCGCCGCAGTCTCTGGCTCCTTCGAGATGTCATCATTAATACCATCTGCGCCAGCGACAATTTCATCAATCGCTGCACGGCCGATACTTTAACAAATACTTTTTATTACAGATACCTGTATACTAAAATATCACAGTAAAACTGATAGGAAGTGAGTTTTACAAATCGTAAACTTACTCCGGAGTTGTTGCACTAATGACATCAAAAAGCCTTCGTGGTTGAGGCCTAAATAGTTCTTGGAATGGACATAGGCTCAAAAATATTAACCCCAGTGGTTGGTAGCTGACGACGTCTTCTATGAGTTCCATCTGTTTATTGAGCCTATCGGCAAGTTTTCTAAAAGCTTCTAGTTCTCGTTCATTTTTTATAACATCTATGTCGATTTCATGTGCTTCTTTGAAGTTTTCCATAAATGGTAGCATCCGTTGAATGAATTTTCCAACGCTTTCATACGCAAATCGAAAAGAATTGGGGATAAAAGCGATGTCAGCCAACATCCCCTTGTCTTGGTTCATTAAGAAATACAAATTCGGCGCAACTCCCGCAGACCATTCAACTTGCTTACCCATCACTGTGGGCTGGACAAATATTTGCAACGTTTCATCATTCAAGTAATTGTGAAAAGTTCGAACACATTCATCCCACCAGTCAGTGATTTTCTCGATATGGTCGTACACTATTTGTTCACTTGGATTGAGTTCAAAGTGTCCACTTGGCAAAATATAAGCATCAACTTGAAACAATGCCCACTACAATCATTAACAAATTAATTAAAATTAAAATATAATAGAAGAAACAAACATTACTTCAAATATTTTGCTAATAACATTGCCACAAGATATGTTCTAGCATCGTATCGGCACAGTACGAGTACTAGTAGGTAGCATAGTAATTATACCGTACACACCTTACATGTATCAGTAACTCGTGGTATAACCTCGAGAACTTCGTCTACGTCGCTACCCATTAACTTTTGTTCACTGGGAGTAAACTCAATATGTATCCGCAGCATATTTGCCATCATTTGATTAGATCTCTTGGTTAGACGATATAGCATGTAATTAGTCATGTAGTCCGCTAACATTATAAAACTGCAATATATCATGACAATTAAAAAGTTTTAAGTTAAGTATAAGTTACATAGGTATATTTATTTAAAATTGGTACGAATGCTGTACTCCATGTTGGGCAAGGGACTCCTAAGAATTAGGAGGAACATGATATATACAATATGAAGAGCGTATGTTACGTTTAGTTTAGACGCAGCTCGCGACTCTTGTCCCTTGGCTCTTTCAAAAATCGGAGGGAATGAAGTCACATGCCAAGCAATTTGAAAAGGAAAGGTAAAGCACTAAATGCACTCGTCTTTGTTCTTGTTTCACTTGTTTCGCATTACATGACATTAACAGTTGCTGTATAGGGTATACTTATACCCTATACAGCAACTGTTAATGTCATGTTAATGTAAAGGTACTTACCTTGCAAGTCGTTCACAATATTTCCTTTTGTTCGCTTTTTCCGTATACGACATGCCGCCCGTCGGTTTGCCACGGATTATTTGGAACGGCGCTATATTCCTGTCGTCGTATACGAAGCCTTGCAAGTAGAGAGCTGTATGACATGCCTGGGTTATAACGTCTAATACCACAGATCTGAATTCTGTTAATTTTCCTCTAATATACTCGAGCCTTTGCATCTAGGAAACAGTAATGATTGATTATCATCAGCAATAATTATATATGTACAAAAATAAATACTTAGGTAGGTGTAAGTATATCGACTCTGTCATCTTTATACCATCTTAAAATCAACAACAAAAGGTTGTGTTCTTGTTTAATAACTTGACAAATACCTACACCCTCACCGTTGATAAAAGCATTTAAAAAATAAAACCATTAGGTACCTTTTTGAATTATTGACTGAGGAGCCGAGCGCAGCGAGCCGACGAACGTCTCCCTTTTCACTGGTAAGACGATTTGGTAGATTTATGTGTGTGTGCAACTTGGCAAGTACGTTCCTTGATTTATTTGCCAAAAATTGTCGAGCCATTTTTTTGAATGGGGGGGAAAATGAGGAGGGAAAGGGGGGAAGTTTGCTGTCGCGTTATTTATGTTCTCCGAAGTCTACGGTTCACAGAAACACCAGTTTATTAAGGTTCCTTTGGCAGCAAACACATAACACTTACCAATACGCGTTTTTGGCACTATGGTCACGTATGTCACGACTTGGCGTTCGAGGGGCTAATATAAATCCCTTTAAATATAAAATCTATAGTTGGTACCTGCACTTCAATGAAGTAGAAAAAGGCAGTGTCCATGTCGCGAGATATATCTGCAAAAGTTTTCATGTACATGTCACAGCACATGGCCTGAATGTTGAGAAGAGCTTTCCCGAGTACGGGTGTTAAAGTAAATAAGTTCTTGGCCAGTTTGTTTCGAGTCTTATTATATTTTCTAAATAATATGGATTTCCTCCAGACATAAAAGGCTTTCCAATATCGGTAAACACGGAAAAACTTTATCTGTAAAGAAAAATATTATATTGACACGAAAATACTCCAAGTACGTATAACCATTTTTACAAGATGAGTGGAAATATAAATAAGAGTAGCACCATAGATATCTGATATTTCTATGTCAGTGAGTAGCACCTATTTACTAACTAACTATTTATTAAGATAGTTAGGTAGTCACTTAAGTAATACTTGTTCATGGTATTCTCTGTTTCTGATATAGCCTTCTTCACTAATGGAGATGGAAATGCGAAATCACCAACGTGTGATGGTGATGGGTCTACCTATCTGCTACGGACACATCGTATCGTAGGTTTCGTAAAGTAACGCATACCAACCTTGAGCCAACCATACACAACGTATGGTAGGTAATACCTATACCTTGAATTGTCCTAAATTAGTGCAAGACAAATAGCACATTTTGGAGAATACATATTATGTACATGTATGAAACTTTGTTTCTTTATTTTGGCACTAGATATAATGATCTGCCGAATCCTATCAAAATTTAGGGGCCCTATCCCCATCGAGAGTGGGCAGGGGGGAATGTTTAACAACGCACATGTATTTTACAAACTAGGCGAGTGAAGTGTCATTTTCTATGCATTGTTTTGCGCTGAATCGAATGAGATCATACCGGGATTATAGGATCAATATTTTGCGAGATATTTAAGGGTTGTCCATTTTTTTAACCAAATATCAATCAATAATACCATTGAGGTTTCTTTAATACTTATTTACTTAATTAAGTGAATATTTTCAGAAATAAAGCAAAACAAATTATGTCCTTCCTATTATTGAACCATAAGTAAAAAAATATATTTAAAAACTCATAATGATTTATGACTTGATTTCTACGAAAATGTAATGAATAATATCGGTTCAGCTATTTTTGAGCTATCTCCAAAAAACTTCAGCAAAATCCAGATACGACCTTTTGGTATGAGTTTGTTCTTATTCCATCAAATATCCGGAAACCTCTATTATGCGTGGTACTGGTTACTGGTTATTAAGCTATTTTCCCCTATCATGGGGGCAGAACCCCTAAATTTTAATAGTACTCGACAGCAGAGTTGGGCACTCATGATTGAAATCGGTGATTTGATTACAAATTCACTTGATTAAATAATCGCTGATTAAATCATAACACAAAACAATCAAGTAAATTCGCCAAGAGTAAATCATTAACGCCGCGCGCTGAGTGAAACTAAAGTAACGCTACTCAACTAACGCCAATCATGAGTTGTTTAATATGAGTGACGAAAATATGATTGTAGTATTTTTAAAGCTGTTTTCCATTATTACAAGGATGAGGTTTTTTTATACTGAATTTCACATATTGAACGAGATGTGAAAGAATTGGTTTTTTATGCACTGACTGTTTGATGTTTAATTTATTAATGTTTAATTGTGAACAAATAACAACGCACCGAGCTTTGTTCGATGTTGACATAATAATTAATAGCCGTTAATCGATATATTTACAATAACATATACTTTTAAAAAACCGGCCAAGAGCATGTCGGGCCATGCTCAGTGTCGGGTTCCGTAGTTGCCGGCCTGTTACTATACATCCGTTCAAAAAGGTCATTTGTTAAGGGATACTTGGCGGCGCTTACGTCATTTCACTCACGACCTTTCGCTATGCGTTTTTGAGTGATAACTCAAAAAAGGGCTCAACCGATTTTATTCAATATATATCCGTCCTTATCTTTTCTATTGTCGTTAAATAGCGCACGTGTATAAGTTAAATGTCAGACCGAGCGGTGCGCTACGTTCACTCTTTTGTTCCCACGCGACGCGGTCTAATCCTTATTAAATAGGTGTTTAAGTTATGCCGACATGGACATGGACAATCTTATCAAAGTGTACTTTTAACAACTTATCCTACTTTGTGGAAAATTTGAGTTCTTACCTGCCAGTTGGTGATCGTGGGATTTGTTATTGTTTCTAGAACTTAGCAACATGTGGTGTCAGTACTCGTTTTATATTGTACATTGTTTTGTTTTATATTCAAAGGTAAATGGGAGCATTTGTACACACATACAAAAATCCATCGAACGTGCTGATATTTTATTAAATGTCCCATTTTGTACCAAAAAACCAACAAACAAATGTTTCGGTATATTGATAATGGTACCATTTGGCCGCTGCTGGCACAATTACGCTTTTATTGCTCTAAAACAATATTTAATCAGTACCTACAATACAACTTTTGCAGTAAGGGCCAACCGCCCAAATGATACCTTTACGAAAATATTGTCACAAATAGCCAAGTATCCTTAATTTATATACTCGTACTTATCTAGGTTCCGTCAGGAAAAAAATGATGAACCTAGTTGCTAAGCAAAAGCTAATTATAATCAAACTATGATTAAATCAACTAAATCGTTAGTTTAACTAAGCATCTGTCTTACTAATGTAATCACTTCAGCTACTCATGATTCAAACTAAAAATCGACATGATTTACTCATGTCGGTGCTCACTCAGATTGGAAAGCTCTTGAGTAAATCCGTAATCATGTTCAAATGATTAAGAGTGACGTTCTCATTTTTAACTTTAGTTTCACTCACACTAATTTTTGCCCAACTCTGCGTCGACAGGACCTCATTCCTAGTGCTAAGATAAAGTTATACTTAAAGCAAAGTTTCATTAACGTAGGTAGTAGTTACATATTTTATTAAAAAAAAGATTGAATGTAATTATTGCTAAATTTAAAATCGAAGTCATGTTTCCTAAGAACAGATGTGGCTATCTCTCATAGTTTCTGACTTCTCCATACTGACCGTTTTGGGTTGAACACCCTGTATACATTTTAGTCATCTTACATACCTAGTCCAGGTGGTCATAACATAACATAAATCTCAGTTTGACCATTTTTAGGCCCACTCTCGATTATCCTCTGATGTTGACACCCCAATGGTTGCCGGAATGGTTGTTGTTGTTGGTAGGGTACTCGTACCAAAGTTTTCCCTGTTGGGTAACCTGACTAAGCTATATAGGTGCGTAGCGTTTTAAATCTGATGAAATTCTCTTACGTCTGTGAGTTTAACAAATATAGTGTACTCCTGTTCCCACGCAGGAAGAGCCGTGAACACCATCTCGTTGGTGAAATGTGTTACTCCACAAGGACTGATCGTCAGATAGTTCTTCTTGTCAATTTCTTCATACGGGACCACGCTAATTCAAACAAACATAGTTAGTGTCCTTTTGGTTATAAGTAGCTTTCGGCTTGTAGTTAATCGAAAATCAAAAAACAAATTTAGGGTAACTGTCGTGTGCATAGATATCTGAATTATCCTATGTTTGTGGTCGTGTGTATAGTTTTTATTATTTTTTACTTATTTATTTAATCTTTATTGCACAAAAGAAAAATATAACTGTACAACTGGTGGATCTTATAAAAAATCTTATACTTAATGTACATATAACGTATACTTACTTAAGGTAGTATGGTGTAAAATACACATTTTCAGGGTGGACTGCGTATATCATATAGAGGAACCCGCAATCAGGTTCGTTTCTTACATGATCGATGACTTCTTGTTGGTCTCTGACTACTGGTTTAATTTTCAAAGGATCTTTAGTCTCGCCTGTTTCTTTATCAGCTTCCTTTATCTTCAGTAACTTCTTTTTTTTACCTGCCAAGCCATTAAAAGGGTTATCATTTTAGTATGACTTCGCATGCATCTTTTTCGCACACACAAACAACGGTTCAAGATTTATAGGGAGATGAAGTATGAAATAAAACAGATTTATTTGTATTAAATAGTTTTGAGTGTCACTTCAGTAATAGGTACGTATGTTAACTTGTAAAGTTAGGTGCACTTTGCAGTGTACGACGTCGTCTTGTAAAGCCAGATCCAAATTGTAGGGCCAAACTCGGCGAGTCAACAATCGCCACACCCCCTAAGGGTAGGTAATGTTCATAGATACTGTAACGCGAAGGATTGAAAGACGTTGGTGGATAATAAAAAGAAGAAACCCATATAAAATAAACACCTCCTTCTACCGCACATATTTGTTCCGTTAATAGACTTCGGTTAAACTTACTAGTGTCATCCAAGTTAATAGGCTCCAATTGTAACGTAGTTTGTTTTCTTTCCCTCTCAAATCTTGCTTCTTGGGCTTCAGCAAAACCAGTCTGCAAGAAATATCATAGACTGACTTCACTGTGTATTTTCCAGTCATATTGGAGAGAAATTCCAGTCATTTGTGTGATTTTTTTAAGATGGGTGCGGACTCTGGTATGTATACATAATTATAATTACATATAATAAAGCTGAAGAGGGTCGAAAGTCTGTACATGGAAAATATTCGAAAACAAATTGGCTGGGGATACTAAGAATCGATAACAGAACACATTCCAACAGTTTTTAGAATTTTTGTCTGTTTATATCTGTTAGTCTGTTTATTTGACCGCGCATCACGTGAAAATGGCTGTACTGATTTTGATGAAATTTTGTATAGAGATAGCTTGAGTCACGGGAAAGGACATAGGATAGTTTTCATCCCGAAAATCAACCCTGGAGGGGTGAAAAGGGGGTTGAAAGTTTGTATGGAGAATTTTTAACCGCTGAACCAATTTAGATGAAAATTAGTATGGAGATAATTAATTTTAGTCCCGGGAAACAACATAGGATAGTTTTCATTCCAAAAATCAACCCTAGAGGGGGTGGAAAGGGGGTTGGAAGTTTGTGAACAGACGATTAAGGTCACTTCCTGACTAATAGGCGGTATGGGAGCAGTAAGCGGTATTTTATACTTTACCGCGAGTTTACTGATGTCTCTGAAGTGAGGAACACTGTGCGGTATACCTGTCAGTATGCTTTGCGGTATGCCGGCTTTCTGGCTGTCCGTTTCGCGAAGCAGTATATCGCACGCTCACTGCCCTGAGGGCCTACCGCGAAGTTCGAAAATCGACGAAACGATGGTCCCGTCTCTATCGCTCTTGCATATACGAAAGAGAGTGATGGAAATATTCGATTCGATGAACGAAGTGCTTCGCGGTTATAGGCCTGCTTCCGAATCGCCCGCGCCAATTGGGAAGTGCCTATTCAAATGTAGGTACTCAGTAACGAATCAGTACCGAGCGTACTTTACTGTATCGACACCGCATCGCCAAATGGGGAAAGGGCCTAAGATGAAACTTGGTACACAGATAGTTTGAGTCCCGGAAATAATATACAGTAGGTACTTATAGGTATCCCGAAAATCAACCCTTTAGGGGATAAAAACGGGGTTGAAAGTTTGTATGTGGAATCAATAATCAATAACCGTTGAAAGCTGGAGATAGTTTGAGCTCTGGGGAAGGATATAGAATAGTTGATAGGTATCCAGAATTCATTACTTAACGGGGGCTTACTAATTCCACGCAGACGAAGTCGCGGGCAAAAACTAGTTATCATATAATTATGTAATAAATGTCATAATAAAACAATACAAGTACTAAATTTAAAAGAAATTTGTTAGTTAAATAGTAATATGTAAGTACACTGTTTAAGTAAGTTACTTTTTACAAATAGTTATCTAAGATAACGAACAAAATATTGTACGCCTTTGTAAGGCAGGATATGGAGGACTTGAAAAATTTGTAAGATCACTGTAAAAATACCCATAACCATACAATAAATATTCTTATTCTTATAAAAGCATGTCCAAATTGTTACCAAGGGTTGGGGTTCCTTCTTCACATATTCAATTTTATCCAATAACTTTCTATGTGGTAGATGAAATGGTATGTCACGCGGCTTCCTGAAAAATACAAGTATACGATAGGGAAATCACATTGAGTATGGTTAACTTTGTGCAAAACGTTTCAATCCTAAGAATGATATGGTAAGCATAAACCATATCATCTGCATCACGGTTAGCACAAGTGAGCAGCGACATTACTCGCGCTTTCACAGGGATACGTGACACTTTCTGATGAATACAGTTAGAAAGTTACAGATGTCTATCACGCCCGCGTGATCATGTCGCTGCACTTTTGCGCGACCATGCTGGGTAACCACTTTATGGGCTTAGCTTGTCGGGAATATTCGGTTATATTCTGGTTATATCTAAATGGCACACCCCTCAAACAAGTCACATGTGTCAAGTATTTAGGCCACCTAGTCAATGAAAATCTGCGTGCTGATGCGGCTATAAGTAGATCCCATTTCATTGGTCATACGGCCCACCTGCATACGGCCCACCTGCGTACGGCCCACCTGATGGTAAGCAGCTACCGTAGCCTACGCCTGCAACTCCAGAGGTGACACATGCGCGTTGCTGACCCTTTACAAAAGGAAGATTCACTGTGTGCGTGTGCTCAGTGGGCTGTGTCATTACAGCTTGATATTCAAATATTGCGGTTGCGTCTTGAGTTTAGTTGTTGTTAGTCTTAATAGCATATGAGGCAAGCGAAGCAGAAAGAGGAGACATGAGGTGAGGAAATTTACCTCTCACACTGATTATTTTTATCGTCGCGATGTCCTCGATATTTACCGCAGTGTAGGTTTTCCAGTACCGTGTTCATTTACCCTATTATTTCAGCAAGTAATATTAAGTGCAAGACTGACGATGTGCAGATTTTAATTAAATATATCACGATGAATTTCTCGTTGTTCCGCATTATTAACATCGTTATTTGAGGAGGCTAACCAGAAAAACTGCTAGTCTGATGGCAGGCAACCCTTTTTTTTTTGTTGCACCAGAGAAATGCTTTACGCATACCTATACATAACATGAGGCCCCCGAGGTGAAGCCAGATATTACGCATTAGTTATGTGGGACTCTCCGGTTTGCACCGGCCTACCCACTAAAACTCTGGGATGCTGCCTTCTCCGTGCCTTGATGGTGATGCAACGGGATCGTAAACCTGTCACCGCGACACGACCAGCACTATCGCCCTAGGGCGAACCCTCTCCGCAAAACGAGTACGCTGTAGCATGACCAGCGTGCTCTCCGCCACTTGGCCTCCCTTAACCTCGAGGAAGCCGATACCGGTGTTCCGGTCCCACCCGTATGGCACCAGGAGGACAAACGCCCCTACCCGGCACCACCAGGAAACGTCCCTTCCAGCCATACCACCACTACACTCCGCCCCCAATCAGACGTGGAATCTGCCTAAGCAGAGTCACGCTGATGGGTCTCCGGGTGGTTGGGCTAGCCTCCAAGAGCGGGTCACCGGCCGCCTGCCTATCCGCGTCCCTTCATTGGCCACTCCAAAAGTGGGACCAAAGCTAACCTATGCCCACCCCAAATGCTGCCTATGGGCCCACCCCATATGCTGCTAACAAAGTCTGGTTTAGGCGACACGGGTACCTAAGAGTGCAAACCAAGACAATGATAGCTATCTGCAACATCCAGGATACTTCAACCACCCTTCGCCACGTGGCTGAATTTTTGCGATGAGTTGGCACCCCATAGTGCCAACCCATGGCCCCAGCCTTAAATACTGCTCTTTTCCTCGAGTCCAGGCCATGGCACACCTCCGAAGAGGCGCCCCGCCCTCTTCCACCACTGTATGGCAGGCAACCCTAGCACAACTTCATGAATGGCACGCCTAAGACTATCGATCTGCATCAATTTCAGCTTGCCACCTGATGAGGTAAATTACCCTATTTTCTTGGCCTCATAAAACATTGCTGACCTTGAAATCTGCCAGGATTGGGGCTGGCAACCTATGCTGGTTCGAGTCACCAAACAAGTCACTATCGATAGGTAAAGGTTTCGCTCTATCACCTTATAATTATAATGTAATATTTGGTAAATATTGCGGTTTTAGAATGAATAAAAAAATGTTCTTCCAGACTATGCGATGCCAACCCACTACAATCCAGTGTTCATTATCTATTGCTGTAGTATGTCTGACTTGCCACCTTGTGAGGTAAGGTTTAATGCAACGGGGGCTTAATGAGGTAGGGTTGCATAGCATACGGCCTACTGTTGATCTATAAGCAACAGTAAAATTCATGGACCTACCTCGAATACATTGTAGGGGCCCTGCGAACATTTCTTTGTATCGTTTCGATAGCGGGTAAAGTCGTTACATTTGTATGAATAGACCGCTTTCCGTCTCCGTTCAACATGTTTTATAGTGTAAACAATCGTATCACTAACAGGTGCGTATTCACTAAAATGCTACGCGAACTAGAAAAAAACTACAACGCAGCATTTCAGAAACACTTCGTTAGACTTAATCAATAAACACGATATTTATGTATTTCAGTTGTTTACAAGTTGCAATTAGCAACCATGCTAGCAAATATGTCATAAAATCGATGAACTTAAGAATAATAAACGTCAACGTTTGAATTTTTAGGAATAATATCGTACTCCTTATCGAATATTATTTATGGTCTGTTTCACCTCCTTCTCTTCTCTTCTCATATTATTATTAATTATTAATGTATGGGTAGATGGTATATAGTCTGTGATGTATGCTTCTCCTATAGCACAGACCACAGAGTAAATATACCTTGTGCAATCTAAGAAGCGGTTTTTGACACCTGTCATCTCAGTACATTTTATAACTTAAAATCGATTTTAGGTTATAAAATGTACTGAAATGACATGTGTCAAAAACCGCTTTTTAGATTGCACAAGGTATAACAGCACTAACTATGGCTTCTGTTCATCAGGGTCACATCAGGATATACGCACATATGATGTTATTACATCCTGATGTATGTGGAAGAGCAGGGATCTTAACGCATTCACTGCCAGGGGGGCGTGGCCTAGGAACAAACTTTTATGACGGTGAACGCACATGTGCGTTGGGGGCAGTGAATGTGTTAACAAAAACCCCAATGAAATAATGTGATTATAGTCTTATTAGTCTAGCTGGCCAAAAAGTGCAGTAAAGTAAGTAACAGTGGAAGTAATAAGCATATACTCATCCCCTTTTCTGTAGCGAGGGTACGAGCATGTGAAAGAGATAGTATGATTCTCTCTGTTCATGCTTAAAGTAAAACCACCCCTGGCCTGGCCAGACTATATTTAATTATTTTATGGGCTTCAAGTTGTAGAACTCAATATTTTAAAAATAGCCACGTCAAATAAACGTCAATCCATACAATGAGTATGACCACAGGTCATACATTTTCGGCAGAGGGGAACGCATGTCAATGGCGCTCCACTTGGTTTAAAGCTCTAAGGTTATTAGATTGCCTCGGTAAAAATGAAATAGGAAGCCACTAGGAAGCAAAAGAACGGTAGCGAACGAAATTAACCGGTATTTTAGTATGGAGAATATACCGGTTTCCGATCCCTGTGTAGGAGTAATAAACGACGTGGGTCGTGTGCAAATATAAGGGTCGCCACACACCTAGCGGTTTTCCTCGCGGAATTACCGGAAGTAGCGGAAATTTGTCTATGGCAGCGGAAATTTGTCTATGGTAGCAGATTTTTAGTATGGAAGCCATAGACAAATTACCGGAAGTAGAGGAAATTCATAGACAAAATGCTTAATTTGTCTATGAATTTCCGCTACTTCCGGTAATTCCGCGAGGAAAACCGCTAGGTGTGTGGCGACCCTTACAACTGCATTACAACATTTACAACTGTCATTTTGTTTTATCTATGGTGATAATTATTTGCCTATGGCAACATTAAAAACAAACAATACAAAAAAAGAAAAAACAAGAGTGCTCTCGGTTGGCGCTATTTTGCGTTAGAAATATTTAATCAGACAAATATAAATAACGTGGACAGTTTTGATTGTATTTTATGATTCCTGGATTAATTTTAAATACATCTGTGCGTTAAACGATTTGAAGAAATATACTGAGGAGGCATTTTGAAGGTAAATTCAGGACGCGGTTGTTGGTGACAACTTTCACATTCTATATTGCACTATCAATAATTCCTAATCTAATATCCTAAAAGAAAACTCGCACATGTTTTATCAACTACTGTTCTGATTCATTTACGTGTACACCTGCTTTCTTGTTAATTCAAGGGATTTGCTAGATTTAGCTGTTTTTCCTACGAAATACGTCAATGTGTATTTGTCGAGTTTGTTTCTGTATCTTTTTTTTTTGCCAGATGGAATACAATGAATTCTTTATACATGCAAATATTTAGTACTATAACGTTCAGTATATAATGGAAAGTAACTATAAGATATATTGCCCTTGCATTTGCATTTCAACATTACATAAGTGGTATTATGTTAGCATAATAATTGTGTTTATGTAACTAAGTTAATGCTGTGCGGATGTAATCTTTCAATTATCCTTTTAGATAGCCTAATGGGTTTGTTAACCTAAAGTGTGCCAGCAAAGCTACTGAAGCTAAGTATTGGTCTGATTTTGAGGAATTGAATGGCTATGTATTACTACGCAAGTAAGCTGAATGAAGCATCATGTAGTGGGTGTAACATTAAAGTGCCACCGCCGCCCAGCGAGCCAGCCCCCGCCCCTCCACCACCTGCTGACCATGCTCCTCTTCCACCTGACCCAGCTCTGTTGCATGGCACTGGACTCTCTTACTATGACGTAAGTTAAATGAGATTAAATTAGAGATGCAACGTATAGTGGTTTGGCCAGATACCGGATATTCGGCATGAGCCTCCGCCGAATATTCGGCCGGCGGTACTATACCTACAATTTGAGTTTCGCAGGTGCGCGTCGTGCAGGTTTCGACCTGTTTCGTAGTGAACGTTCGCGCGGAAAGATTTCTAGGCATCAATACGAGTTTTATTATGTCAGTACGCAGTAACTACTTCCAAAATACACACGCATTTTTGTATAAAAAAATAAGTTTGTAGTGTTATCGTGAGTAGTGAGTGACTCTGACTACATCCGGTAGCCGGCCGGATAGTACGAAGATATCCGGTATCTGTCCAGATACTGAAATAAGGGCCGGATAGTAACCGGATATTCGGTGCATCTCTAGATTAAATAACTTTATTATTAACTTTATTAGTAACTAGGAGCCCATAAAAATATTTATAAATTAGCATAATAATACCAACTCTAACTAATCTTTGGGAACACATCAGCGGCGGAACATCCATAGAACATGCTTCCCTAAGTTGGCTTGCCAAAGTTTCAGGCAGTCCTGAGCTGATTTTCCTTCAGCTCATGAAGAAATTGGCTTGCCTAAGAAACAGTTTGACCCACCACCACCACCACTGGACACAGTGGCGGTGGGTCAAACTGTTTCTTGTTTCTTCTGTTCTGTGTATGTCCACATACAGTTCATTAATAGCACATATGCTGAATGTTGTACTACTCAAAATATTGAAATATATAAATAAATATATGTGATTGTCTATTACAGAATGATGATTATTATTCCATGGTGAGAGGCAATAAGTTTATGACAGAAAACTCTTGCAAACATCTTGTTATGAATGGTGGTCTAAATTTTGTCACTCAGAAAGGTGACTCTACACAGGTGATAAATCATTCTTTATTCATGAATATCTTGCTTAGAACAGAGTAAACACCATGATACAGACATTAGCTTAATTTGACACTCTTTTTGGTTATACATTCATATTCCTACTTATTTTGTTATAACAACTAGATATGTTCAATACACTTTATCTCACTTTCCCTTATAGTTGTCAGCTGTAGGCGTAAAGACATTAACAACATTTGTAAACTGTCCGGTGGAGAAGACTGACCTTGAGTATAAAGACGGCCAGCTTATCAGTGCTCCCCTGGATTCACTGGTAGACATGCTGCGGCCTGGAGCCAACAAAGCCTACACATTTACGTTTCTGCTGTGCTCGCGACTTTTCATTAAGCCTCATGAATTACTTGGAAAGCTGTGTAAACGCTATTTTAAAACATATGACAAGATTGTAAGTATTATAAAGAGTATATTATTTAATATTTTTAAGAGAAGTGGTCCCTAATATAATATATCAATAATTTACTCATAACTTTAAAGCATTCCTAAAATGTTCACTGCTTTGTATTTCCTAAATATAATTGATATTTTTATAACTCTGCCAAAGACATCAGTACATCGTGGCAGTGGTGACTTGCTTGATTTCCGCACTCACACTTATCATGCCATCTATTTCGATTTATTGGCTGCCGTCTGTCCAAGAACCGACGGGCCTAGTGCGTGATGACGGCAAAATACCAGACGGTATGACCCTGGTTCCCTGGAAGCTGGGACGGCCTTTAGTTTGGGATGCCACGTGCGTCGACACCCTCGCGCCGGCGCCGTCCCACCTTCCAGGGACATCAGCCAGGGCTGGGGCTGCCGCAGATACGGCTGACAATCTCAAGCGGCGCAAATATGCAGCCATAGACAGAGTGAAGAATGACATTCCGTCCGTGTATCGAAAGATGTTTTTAATCCAGTTGCGAAAAAATTATAAAATGGACAATTAGTCACTTTTGAGGTTACTTTATCTGAATAATCGCGCGGTGCGGTGCGGGGCGGTGATCATGATTCCTGAGCTGTGATTGGCTGGAAAAGTAAAAAGTGCTAGTGCGAGAAATCCAACTTCCCGCACTATAAACTACTACTAGAAAAGCGCTTTTTTTGAGCAACTGTGTTAAAAAATATTTAATGAATTGGGCTCAGCATACTTCACTTTGAATATGGCAAATAAACATATATTTTTATTTAAGACCTAGGAATAGTTGAATTTGAATAGGTTTTCATATATTATTATCAATTTCCTTTTGATACTAATTATGGTGTTATACAGGGTAGGGCAGAAGTGAAAGATTTAGTCGAAAAGGAGTTAACTGACATGAGAGCACTAGTGAGAGTGCTGACACATTGGACCAGTATGTTCCCTTATGACTTCCGTGATGACAGAGTCATGGCACTCGTTCGGAATATTACTCAACGGTAAAATATCTATTGTTTTAAATCCATTGTTCCTAAGTAACTTATCAATAACTAAGGTGTTCTGCTCATTGAATAGGCCTAATATTTTATAAAGCCTTCTTCACTTTACAGAATTTCGTGAAATATTTATATATAAGTAGGATACTAAGTGACTGTAATAGTAATTCACTTGATATTTCAATAGATGTGCAGCAGAACACATGTCTTCAGTAAGAGTTGAAGTGTCTACAATGTTAGAGAAACTTCTGGATAAACTAACTGCCCTCGAGCAGTACGAAGAAACTTTGGTTGAAATACCTCACGTGACATTGGTAGAACAGTTACCTCAGGTAAAAGATCTGGATGTATATGCATATTTATATGCTTATTCTTTAATAACATTGTTCATTAATGAATGAATACTTGTGATTGTTTGTCAACAGGGAGATATTCTAACACTTGGTTTAACACCAGCCGAGCTAGCAAACCAACTGACTATAGTTGAGCTCCACAGACTGTCATTTGTTGGACCCGAGGAATTTGTTCAAACTTTTGCTCCAACACAGCCACAACAACCAACATCTTCCTGCGGGAAGACGGCCATCAACCTGCACCACATTGACATGAAAAGTACAAGAAATCTGGAAGCTTATGCTGACTGGTTTAATAGGCTCAGCTACTTATGTGCAACTGATATTTTAAAGGTAGTATTGCATTAATATTTAATTAGAATTAGAAGTCAACCTTAACAGTGCCAACAATTTGGTACCCTTCATTTAATAAAGCCACAAAATAATCAATGGTTTCTTTGCAGGCTGTAAAAAGCAAATACAGAGCACGAATAATAGAGCAGTGGGTTATGACGGCTAGAGAATGCTTTAACCTTGGGAACTTCAATTCTCTCATGGCCATCATTAGTGCTCTCAATATGTCTCCAGTAACACGACTTAAGAAAACGGTAATATACTACAACACGATTTGTTAAGCTTAGGGGCAACCGCCCAACTATTTACCACCAGTTATCGATCGTATTCTTACAAACAACTCCAGACCCAACTGTCATCTAGCTACTGGGACGTCTCGGCATTTGGTTGGCTTTTTGATTTAAATAGTTAGTAACGTTTTTCTGATCTTTATGAAATCTGTTGGGGCTGTAGCAGAGATACATAAAATTTTATAGTTCGTATATGAGCAGAATCGATCAAGTGGTTATGGAGCTAGAAGGAGAAAAAAAATCCTCCTTAGGATCTTGTTATATTGGTCAACTCAGTTGCAAGTGAGTTCTCAGTTCGAGGCGGACTACTAGTTATCTAAATTCTATTAAGAATTTGATATTTCTCAAAAGATTTGCTTTCTTTATTGATATGTGACAAGTATATTCGAAAATAAAATGTATGGATCCTGTTGAGCTACCTATCTGAAGATATCCAAATGCAGACTTGACTTGTTTTATGATTTATTTTGCTTGTTTGTGTTTTAAACGTGCACACTTCATTTGTTGATATTTTCTTACAGTGGAGCCGCACGTCTGGTGTTTGCGGCCAGCAACTGCGTCAATTGGAACTATGTGTCGAACCTAGTGGCAACCATGCAAGGTAATTAGGAATTGTTATTCTAGTATTTCCTGCTTATTGCAGTTATGGCTCAGCATAATGATTGTTTTACTTTAAACCGTAGGTACCGAGCAGCGCTCGCGGCTGCGCCTACGGAAACTGCCGTGCCGTTGCTGTCAGTGACTTGCAGGGACCTGCATTTTGCGAATCAAGGCTCATCGTCTAAGTAAGTCGAGAGTGCAAGTTCAAAAACATATCTGACTCTAAAAAGAAATTAAGGCGCACAACACATTCCCAATTTTTTATTTATGTTCCCTAACTTTTTAAATAACATTTTGGGGGACTCTTTTGTTAAGAATTTTACTGCTTCCATTGTCATTACTCATTAGATCTGGTTCTGATAATGTAATCCTGGAGAAATTGAGGAATCTTTTATTGTAACTCTGTATTTGCTCGTAGAAAGCAATTTTGATAGAGTTACTTTTGTTAGAGATTGACTGCATAGAGTTATTTTATTGTGAAGTAAGTAATTTTTGTAATAGATTATTTAAGTCAAATTAGCGTTAACACTTTCAGTGCCACGGTTTGCGACGCGCTACGCTAGTTTAAGATCGTAGCGTTTTCACGTGTGTAGAGGAAAGCTACTGCGAAAAGAGCGCGCTTAACGGGTTCTTGGCACTCAATGTGTTAACGGCTTAACGCTCGGTCCAAGTCCCTATGCTAGCTAGTCACACAGGACTAAGAATTGATAATTTCCAGATTGGGCAGTAACCGCGTGAACTTTGAGAAGTGGTCGCTGCTGGCGCGGCACGTGAGCCGGCAGCTGGCGGCGCGGCGGCTGTGCGGCGACGAGCCGGCCGCGCCCGCGCCGCCGCCGCCGCCGCCGCACGCGCCCGCCTGGCGCTTCCTCAACGACACGCCCACGCTCACCGAGACCGGTAAGTCATGCTGGTGGATTTATAGGTGACTGGAGCAGCCATGTTGGCTGATTGTTAGAGTAGTTCATACTAATGAGTAATCAACCCTTACTTATAGTATAGGTGACCGAAGCCGTCACCGGACGAGCTCACTGAGCTCATCGCGCACCGAAAACGGTAAACATTGGCAGATAGTGTTAGGCAATAGTGGCGCCTCAAAAACATTCTTAGGGAAGCCGGAGCTAATTTGGCTTTCCTTTTTTTTTTATAAGCCGTTTCAAAAGTACTCATGGATGGAATTAGGCTAGCTGGTGGGAATCGCGTTCTATGGACGTTCCGCCACTGAGGCATATCAATGTGGATTTTAACCCTTTGACCGCCAAAGCCGTCATATCACGCGCACGGAAAGTCGTGCCGTGATATCACGTCCAAAATATAACCGGTTTGCCTTGCGCGCTGGCGCTGATGGCACGATTTTTCCGTCCGATGCTTAGCGTTCAAAAGGTTAAAAAGCGATCCCAATGGCGCTGTTCTCCGATTCCGTTCTGTACCAATATACATAATATATGTGTATGAATTAAAACACATTTTTAATTAATTAAAGCACTTTTTATTATTTCATGATTCATAATTGTTTATGATTTATGGATTTTTCCTGGTGTAACAGGGAATTCTAAGAAAAGTTTTAATTTTTATTTTATATGTTTTTGCTTTGGAATGGTGTTAAAATGAGACCATAATTGAATTCAGCATCCCCGATTTATACGAAAACGGCACCAAACTTGGCCTAGTAGCATAACTAATGTAGATATCAAGTTAAGTTGAAAGCCTTCTCCCTAAAATTTTACATCAAATGGTAGTTCCACTTCTCAAATCCATTATTGGGTCTCCTAAGGAATCATCATGCCTAAGGAAATCTTTTCTTCATGACAAGCTGTATTTTTTCTGCTACAATGGCCACTACTAGGATTTAAATAATAAAAGTCCCAAAATTCTTTGTCAGTTTTGTGATGCATTTTCCTATACATTCTGTATGGACCGCCACAAAACTGACTAATAATTAACTTAACGGCTCTCACTGAAACATATTGAAACAAAAGTATTATTTCACGTATCTTTAACTCCTGCAAATATCAACAATATAGATTACAATACTACGGGTGTACAACGGGTGTTTTCATAAATGAAGGGTGATGTCTTTAAGTCTTTAACTTAATTTGGTTCCTCGTGCCCAATGTTCAGCAAGATATTCATAAATTCAAACATTAAGTTATTTGTATAGTAAAGGTGTGAGTACAAACGTAGATTTTTATTTAAATAAATATTGATGTATTTAGCGCAAACCATTTAAAGTACCGAAATGTTTTGTATGAGTTGTTGATAATTATAGTTGAATACAAATGATTTCTTATTTATTTATTTTATCTTACGCAATGTACGCTGTAAAAGTAACCTTAATTTAAGATTGCTTTTGGTTCACATTCTCCTTGAGATTGTAGCGCGTGAGCAAGTTTAATTTATTTTGTACGTATGGCGGTGAATGATTTAAAAATTGAACTAAAATATTATATAATTTATTCAATTTCAGCGCTGGAACTCGTGTCATTCGAGCGGGAGCCGCCGGTTGACCACATGGAAAAGGAACGGTTAAAACGTTTGAGAGCAGCTTAAACTGACAATCCTGTGATTCTAATCCACCTGATATTATAGCTACTTATCAAAACTTTAATACTAGTAAACTTCCAGCACTTTACATTAGCGGTATAAATAATTTATTTTAGATTATAGTATTCTGTATTCAAGTATGAGGCTGTCTCTGACTTGTATGATGTTCAGATCGTATATTGTTTACCTGTCTTTCGATCTTTTGTGATTTTGACCGTATATACATGTTCTAAGGCTATTTAATATTTAAAAATGTTTTATAACACATGTCAGCATTTGGTATACTCGTAGGTATATTATATAACTCACAATATCGTTCAACGTTGAAAAAAAATGTGTTTAACAATTCTATTAACACTTTTTTGGAAGTAAAAAAATATTCGAATAGCATTTATATTTTTTGAAATGACTGAAATTAAAAATGTATATAAAATTAAATGCATTGTAACTACCAGAAGATTTACTGAATGCTAAAAGTTGACGTTTGATCACAAGGATACGTTTTATCTTAATTTATTGAAACCTATTCTAAAATTATACGGCATTTAATTTGCGCATAAGCGTTATGCTGACTTTCACCTAGTGCCCTGAACACATAAATGGAATAATAAAGAAGTATAAACTGCTCTATTCATGCATGGCTCCTACTTCCTAATTTATATAATAAGCTGTACTATACGGTCACGTCTGAAAATGTGGCTACATTTAATGTGACATACAATACACATGTATCCAAGATTTAACGCCTTGGTCGTAGAGTCGTGGCTACATATTTTGTTCACATTAATTTGTAGCCATATTTTCAGACATGACTGTACAACCTGGCTTAAAACTTATTATTAATTGGTTTTAGACATGTATAAAATAAGTATTTTATGCTTCCTTATTATTCTATGACACAAGAGATATGTACCTACATTTTGACAACTTTGCTCAGCAATTTAAGAAAATGGTACTGTGAATTACGTTGTAGGCGCGAGCCAATGTTTCTGTAAATATTGTATGAATGAGTATGGTACAGTCAGCGCCTAAAATATGTATATACTTTTGAACCTTATTACAAAGAGTAAGGTGCACTGTAAGCGTCAGACTCGAGGCTCTGAGCGAAAACTCTAAAAGGTTTACTATGTTAACTGCACAAGTTTTATAACACGATACTTACTTTAAATCTAGTAATAATCTCGTGTTCAGTGTTCTATGTCAATAATTATAAAAAACGAGGAAGTTACATGTACTTATCATATTTATGATGAATATAGGATAATTTTGATAAGTCTATGTTCGATGTTCAGATTACATAATTAAAGATATTGACATCTGTTCTAGTACGTACTGACGGAATTGGTGTTCTACATTTAATTTACCTGATTATGTACAAAGGTATTTTAAAGGCAGCGTAATAAATAACTTAAATCCTTATTTAAGCTCATTAAACAAAATCATTAGAGTGTTGAAATTAAGGTATATCTATGTATGTGTGTTTTATGATTATGAAAATTTAACTGAGATTGATTTCAGCTCATAATGTTTTATATCTTAAATATTGTAAGAAAGAGTTTCCCGTTTTTTTTCCATTTGTGTTCTCATAATTATAATTAGTTTTAAAATTATAATTAATTTATGTATACAAGAAACACTTAATAATGAACACCTAGTAATGCTTCGGCTTTAGCTCACCTATGCGATGCAGTCACCGTTCGGTTGCGGGGACCGTTAAACCATGCATTCGGGCGCCTCGATAGAAGCCGTCTAATATAAAGTTCCTTATGCAGTATTTAATAACTAATTCTCGCCATTTTGATGAATCTCTCGATAAGTATTTTTAATTCGTTTTTATAGGTAACCTACAATGATCTCATTAAAGTTGATTTATAATATAATTTAACCTTTTGTGGTTAGAAATAAAACGTTTTGTGTTTTCTATGTTAGTATTTTTGTATGTGTGTCTGTGAGCGATGTTCTGCAGATTGTATTATGCGATTACTTTATTTCGCCATTATATGCTGAAAAAAATACAAATGAAAACGTACATTTTAATTGTCTATTCTATAAGAAATATATTTTTGTGGTTGTTAATAATAATAATACGTTAGCCTCTATACGTCCCACTGCTGGGCACAGGCCTCCTCTCATGCACGAGAGGGATTTGTGGTTGTTATCTTATCATGTAAAATATTAATTCTTAGTACTTATGTCATTTAGACTCATAATAATGATTTAATGACTAGAAGTACCTGTTTATCCACCGAATAAGCTTGTATTTCAATACGTTATTGATGTATGTAACAATTCGTTTAGAAAACCTAATACTTATACATATGTCCTACATTCAGCAGCAGCAGTGGTCAATTTATTATCGAGTCAAGCTCATTTTAAGCACTTCGGCGCTTAGCTGTTTCTGCTGCTGACTGAAAAAAATGTGCTTGTTTGTAGCATAATGCAACATAATCAATTCACAATGGTCAAATAAGAAATAACATACTTAGTATACCTACGTAGGTGGCACAATATGACTGAAAATAAACCTGAAAGTAATCCACTCCATGTACTATGCTCAATGTAGGTTATTAATTATCGAAATACCTTCCAATCAGTTGGTTGATAAAATGACTGATTCACTACATTAGTAAATACCCTACGCAATAGTAAGGTATTTTTTCCACTTAACTCTTTCAGATATTTCCATAGCTTAATTAAGATTAACACATGAGCAGCACGTAGCCTTTCCAACTTGTGAATGTATTTTAATCATGTTGATGTGTTCGTTACTTACGAATGCGTGCGTTTAAGATGTGTGTTTAGTGGACAGGCCATTCTCTATTTACCTCATACTGAAGAACTTTTATTATATATGGTCCACACCTATAATATTGGAAGTAAATTAGCTACTTAATTTTTATATTTTGGCGATGTTTTTTTATGTCATGAACATATTTTTTGCGTTTGCGGGGTCTGCCCCGTCGGTCGAGCTCTGGCTCGACCCCATAGCTCACTGTAGATAAAAGATTGTGCAGACCAACATATCTCTCAGTGCCAGTATTTAAAACTCACCCTTCATAACCAGCAAGAACATTTACATTTACTAGCTTGCGTAACAAGATATATAGGAGCACTAATCATACGAACTGCTAGAAGACCTTTACAACTGTTGATTTATTATGTAAATAGTCCACCCTATGTACTTAATTATGAATATAATATTGAGATTTAAAAGTAATTTATGAAACATGATATTTACGTTATAATATTAGTTTATGTGACTGCTACATAATACCTAATCGAAAACATGTACAGTTACATACACTGCTTTATTTACACGCATATTATAAATTCTCAAAGACGTGTTCGGGAACCATCAGATGACCGATCAATGACCGCCATGGCCAACTTTTGATTGTGTGAGTGGTCGGGGAGGGTTAGATTTTCATTACGTTACCGACTATAGATGTCGTAATGAATTTTCATACATTATTACGACACTGGCACAGATACTACACTGATGTTACATTACTGGTTGCAATAATGGTGGTGATTATATACGTTTTCCGATCGCAAAATAGATGATTAATGATATGGGTGTAGATAACATTATTTTCAATTTTATTAATATTGTAATGTACCTAATTAAATATGAGTAGGTACCTGCATAAAAATATAATTTAGATATTTTAGATCATTTTGCATTCCTTTAAAACGGGTTGATCCAACTATTCGTGGCATTCATGATCAAACAGTGCTCCTCCTTGTATAACTAAGGCAGCTGCCTCGCCACCGACGAAAGCGAGAAGCGAGCGGCCAATGCGGGTTTTCCTTAAGATGATGCCTTAATATGCAATTAAAATTCGTTGGAATCAGTTATCAGGTCTGCAATCAGCTAGTTTTATCACTATTCGATTTTGCCTTGAGCCAGGTTTCTTGTTAGGATCGCTTTATATTAAAACCTTTTCCACCTTTATAACAAAGTTTCTTAAAGTCTGGGGAATGTAATGTAATGAACTAATGATTTTGCTCAAATTCAATCTTTTTATATACTTATAAGCTAAACTTATCTAACAGTTGCATATTTTAAAGTATAAAATGGGCATCTTTTTTATAAATAGTTGGTACCTTTGTAGTTCAATTCAAATAGGTGCGTGAATAATGGCTATGTCTCTAGATTAATAAACTCTTCTTTTTGTGTTCCAATACTCATGTAAAATGTGATATTGTAAAGTGCATTTACTTTTGTAATACTATATTTTTTTGCATTCCAGTTTATGTGTTGATATATTTAAGTACTTGACTGTTTCAAAATGTTTTTAAATGTAAAAACTCACCTTGCTCGTCATACAAAAGTACTCGATAGATAAATCTGACATTACTTAATGCACCAACAATATTAGCTCTTATATGTTTTTCATTCTGACTAAAAGCTATCGGTTCGATTAGCATACCCAATGGCGACTAAGTGATAAATATTTACATAATATATGCTGGTTTAATATATGCTCGTTTTTTAAATTTTACATATTACTAACAATAAGGTTGAAAATGTTGACTAACACGTGCATTAAAATCATATCTTGAACCTAGTTAGTGAGCTCAAGTAACACTATCATTTAAATGTTATTAGCGCATGTTCTCTACTAAACCCAGATCAGTTGAGCCAATGCGTCCACTGTATAATGTAAACTGATTTAACTCTGGGTGGATAGTTATCTAAATTAATAACTAAATATCAGATGGCAGATGTTCTCATTAGCTGTGGTTTATAAGCATTAATATTAAACGGACGAGTCACCGCCGTAAATAAGGATGAGCGTCCACCAGAACTTAGCAAGGCTCTGAAAAAATACACTAATACGTATAGGAACACGTCCACCGATGAGAACTCACTCATCCTCGTGTTGCGTTACTACCGGACCCGTTTCATGTGAACTCTCACCCTACCCTTTATCATCTAGTTGATTTAAAAACTGCTTCAGCAGTTGGATTGGTAATGTCATTTAATATATGTTTTGCATAATATTCTCACAATTCTTAAAGAATACTATTAGGTATTTAAGTGTAATCGATTTTACACGTCAATGTGATTAAAAATGTATCTTGATCATTATATGAATGTACTTAAATCATGTCAATAAATTGTATCAAACTAATAAGTTTTTTGTTTTTACAAATCGTCATATCCTTATATCTGAAAATTTAGATCCAAAATAAAATCACAATGAAATAATATATTGTAGACTTGTTAGGTCTTCACTCTATAGGCACCAATAACTAGACCAGTAAAAACTTTTTTTTTTATTCTTCTTCTTCATCACGATTAAAGTTGTAATAGGACCGACTGGAGTCCACAGGATGGCCGAGGTAGGAGGTAGGCCAAAACGGAGATGGCGAGACGACCTGAACTCATTTTGTGGCGATAGGCGGAAGCGTGCACTGAGCCATGACGGGTGGCGCAACATAACATAGGGGAGGCCTTTGCCCAGCAGTGGAACACTATATAGGATATTTAAAAAAAGTTGTAATTATAATTATAAAGAAATATTTCCCAATCTTCTTCAATGGCGACAAGTGGAAATGATTCCTTACAGTTGACCAGCGGTTACGGTTTTTGTCCTGATTCCCGCTATACTAAAGGTCGGAGACGAGTGGAAACAATTTAAAAAATTACGGTTCACTTATAGGCATTTATCAGGCTATTATTAGCAAAATACTATCAGTAGGTAACAGAAGTGGCTAAGCAGGTGAGGTGTTCAAAATGACCTTCACGCTTATTCTCTTAACAATAAAATCGCGTCAAGCTGATTTTGAACACCTCACCCGCTTAAGCTACTTCTGCTGCTGACTGTAATCCTGTAGTGGGCATATTGGAGTTGCACTCTAATGTTTGTTGAATATTAATTCAATATCTACACAATTTATAATATATATGAGAATTGTTCCTTAATTATTTATAATACCGTCACGTCCTACAACTTTGCCTACGATGCACAACTTAGTTTAGCTTGAAAAACATGGTTTTCTTCACTAAACAGAAATTCACATACGCAGGCATATTTTCACATTTGTATTCAATTCTGTTTTTCAAGCCAGGCAAAAATTGTGCATTGTAGGCAAAGCTGTAGAACGTGACGGTACATAACATGTTTGAAAAAACAATACACTCCTTTTTTTGGGCAGTCGTGTAAAAAGTGAACTCAAAGCATAGTTTAAAAATATTTTTAATACTTATTTAAAAATACCCTAAGTACATTTAATGAAGCTAAAATAATTAATCTTAATTAGTCCGAATATTGAAGCAGGGTAGTTGTGTTAGATTTCGTTCACATAAGACAGTTTTCCGTCCTTAGGTACTTGTACTCATTTATATATTTATTCAAGTTTTTCCCAAAATAATAGCTTTATATACAAAAAAAATGAACTACAAATAGAAAATTTGTATACCTGCCTTAAAAAGTTTTTTCCATATATTTTTAGCAATTTTATAAGATGGACGGTAATCTGGATTGGACGGGAAACTAGCATTTGGCAGACGATTTCGAGTTGTACTGTTCGGCAGTAAGGTCGTGTATTTGAAATACCTAATTAAATAATTGGACGTGTCAAAATTGCTGTAGTTATGTGGTGCTTAGAGGTGAAAGCGCAATTAGTTGTGATTATCTAACTTATCGAGGTCTCTTATAAAAGTTATAAATAACCCTTCTTCAGCGGTCGGGTAATTAATTAATAAAATAGTTACTCGTACCTACCAAAAATCATGTAAGTAAGTATGCATGAAAGCTGAAATAGTTATCTAAATAAATCACTTATGTATTATACATATGTATGTATATTGTGTTCTCGCTAAAAATGAAGATACCTTCTCGATATATTATTTACTAGTTCGTACAAAAGAGTAGGTCGACTATAAACGTTTTTGAAGAACTCCATTCTAATACTCGTCTATCGTGCGACCTTCGCTATGTCGCGGGTAGTCAACCAGTAACAATAAATATATCGTTACGATATAACTATAGTTTTAAGTTTATTGCAAAAATAACTAATTACAGTACGCTTACCACGAGTTATGACATTGACGTTTTCGAGAACGAGTATAGAATGTTCTATCTGTGCATCTTGCTTGTAACATATTAGTGTAAACGAGATGCACAGATAGAAAATTCGTTACTCGTTAACGAAAAATGTCAATGTCAAACTCATGGTAGCCGTACAGGTGTCAGGGGCTTCACCTGCATCGCGGTGACCAGTTACAGTTTTAAACTAACTTACAAAATCAAATTAAATTCAACATTCGTTCAACCTAGTTTTTTAAATTAGTTATTAACTAGATTTTTTAGAAGCCCGAACTGTTCAACATCTCATGGGTGTCCCATCAGGGTTAGTGGGTATTTTCGGTTTGCATACCTTTTTCCGCCCACTAGGTCCACTGACCATAGTGCATGTAAAAGTGAAGTATCCACATGACGATGATTTCGTGTAATAAGTGTGTGAGTATTGTTTTCTTATATTGTTTTCGCCGTCTAAATCTCCTGTTACGGTTTTTGATACAGATACATATCTATTATTATCATCTTTATTGTTATTAGAATAGGATCTCAAGTCTTTGGGGGCTACATATTTCCCATAAGGAGGTACATTAGGGTTGGGGTACACGTATTTCACTTTACCAGTTCCAGGGGTTATGGACACTGTTTGAGCTTGTGATGGAGAGCGCCTAGAACCAACAGCGTAAGTATTTTGTTTGGATGCCACTGATTGAACGCTGCCGGTAAAACCGACGGGTATGGTATAACCGCCGGTTCCGGGTACACTCTCACCGGGCTGATAGATTCTGCTTTCGTCTGGTCTTAGATCAGTATTTCGTTGAGTTATTACAGCGTCTTGGCCATGCAAGCCCCCCAATACAATGTGTTGTGTATTTCCACCGGTACTTTGTTTGATTTCAAAACTTTTTCTACTCGGGGTATGCAATGATTGATGTGTCTCAGTGTCTTTTCCAAAATCATCATAATTGTATTCTCCATCTACGGGGTCACTTCCTTCGGGGCCAAATCCACCGTCTGCATCGTAGTCTTCTTTATCGCTCGTATAATCCAAATCGTTGTTATTTACATAAGGTGGTTGGAATGATCTTGTATTTCCGGCTGGAGGTGAGCTTGTGGCAGACGCTTCATTCTCGGTGCCCGACATATGGTGATCCAGGTGACTATGGCCAGCCAATCTGTTTTTATATTTTTCTTGCGGTTTCTCAGTTATATTGACAATATTGTTCTGCACGTCATTTATGTCAGGTAAAGGTAAAGGTGTCACATCTGGTGGTACCTCAGTATCATCCACGTTTATATTTACATTGCTTTTATCAAATACATCGATTTTGTTGAAAGGTAGTCGACTAGCGAATACTGCATCTTTATCCAAGCTAGCTCCAGATTGTGCTGCTCCGGTATATTTGATGCCATATTTGAATGTGCCTTCCAGTTGCGATTGTGACTCTCCTATACGCCCGTTAGAGTGAGAAGATGCTTTTCCAGCGCCTACAAACGGACCTTTTAATAGGTCGTGTTGTGGTCTGTCGCTATCTTTGAACGGAGTAAAACCAATCTGTGCTTGAGAAGAAGTACTTCCTGGACCACGAGCTTGGGCCTCCGCTGATCCTCCTTTAACTCCACCTTGGACTTGAGTATTCGATGAATGCATCACTCCATCGCTTTGAGCGCCCGAGGTTAAAGAGCCAGTTTCAGAACCAAGATTAACGTTAGCTTGTGATTTACTGTTTTTGCTGTGTCCCTGAGCAATACTGATTGCACCGTGTTTTCCTCCGGATACTTCGCTTTGTGCTCCTTTGCTTTCGTCGCTGATTTCAGCTTGAGCTTGAAATGTGCCACTTCCCGCATATGTCCCGCTCACTTGTGTTTTGGCCCGACCTTTATTATTTCCCCCGTTAGAAGAGGCCATAGCCATGGTTCCATTCGCGTTTTGTGTAATAGTCGACTCTGCTTGAGAGTCGTCGCCGTCAGCTGCTATAGAATTTGGATCAATCACGTTCTGTGGTGGACCTAGAATAGAAAAATAAGTAGTTAATGTGCTGTTTTGGGTCAGAGTAACCCGAAAGATCTACGCACTACGACAATACCCTGATTTTGAAGAAACCGGCCAAGTGCGTGTCGGACCACGCATAAATAAGAGTTCCTTACCTTCGATGGAATAAATACTAAACGAATACCTACCAAAAAGTCGTACGAGTATCTGATGCCGATGGAGTATGGATGCAATTTTCGTAGATAGTGTTAGATAAGGCGCATATTCCCAAATTTCATATTTTTTGGACTTACGGTTCAGTCAACAGCAGAGGTAGCTAACCGGGTAGGGTGTTCAAAATGACGTACTACGCTCTAATATTCTCTTGACAATAAAGTCGTGTCGTGTCCAGCTCATATTGAATACCCTACCCGCTTAGTTACTTTTGCAGCTGACTGTTCAAAAGTTACCGACTGCACACAAATTTTCTGGCTTTCGAGGCGTTAATTTTATTACTTATTTTTGAAAGAGTATATATTACTGAATCGCGATGAGAATGCGTTTGAGTCTGGTTTGAGTTAGCTGTCAACCCATACAAATTTTGACGTAAGCATATGGAAAATCTGTCAACTCCAATCCCATTCTAATCGCGGTCGAGTAATACACAGTTGGTCTCATTGTCACCAGGTCTAGGAGTATACTCTTTCAAACGAAAAAATAATTTTCCACATTGGTTCAGCCGTCTTCGAACAAGAGATTCCGACGAATTGAGAACCTCCTCCTTCGAATCTTGAAGTCGGTTGAAAATACAACCATAATGATTAAGTGACTTTGAAAATAGATATCTGCTACCGGACAACCTGACAATAGTACATTACTGCAGAGGAAGGGAAAGGGAACTTCGTGGACGAGCGATATAACCGAGTCCACGAATTTCTATTCCCGCCGAGGCATACGAGTATATAGTGCTTTTCTCCAAATGTGCGAGGAAATAAAGTAAAGTAAATTAAATAAATTACAGATTTTGGTTACGTTATAAGCGTTCAATGTCATTATTTAGCTTCCCTCTATAACATATTTTTAAAGTATAATAGTACATTACGTACCTAGGGCGGTAAAATAAAGAACGGCTCAGATCGCGGGCATTTGTGGCCCGAACCGAAGGTAAGGGCCATAAACAAGTGATCTGAGGCCTTCTTTATTACCGCCCGTGGTACGTACACAATTTTACGTCTTCTCTTGGATGTGAAGTGAGATTTGCCGCTGCGCCCGTGGGCGGCAAATCTCACTTACCGCCCAGAGAGACGTAAAGCACTATGTATAATGCCAATTCTCATTCAAATAATATTTAAAAAGAAATTTTCGTCAAAAGCTATTTAAGACAGTATTAAATATGCTCCTTTCATACAATTGTAAAAGATTAAACCTTAAAAAAAGTTGTTTTGTCTATGATTGTATTAAAACGGCTATTACACATTGCAACCTGCAGGGCCCAATCTGTCATGTTGGAAGGTGTAATTAAAGGTAGGGCCTGTAGGGAGCTGAAGGAGGGGTAGGGAGAGGCAGGGTACACAACAGATTGGGCCCTGCAGGTTGCAATGTGTAATACCGCTTTAAGCCTCATTCGCACGATCAGACTCGGTGCTATGACAAAGAACGAGATAACCAAGGTTTTTCATATCACTATCTCGCTCTATACTATGGATTGAAGGGATTGCCGTTCAGACGGTATAGAAGGTCGCTTAAGTAATTGACTGTTTGAAATGATATTTCTTAGTCGGATGAAAAGCTTAAAAGGTAAAAAAGGTCTATGGGTTGAGCTCATCATGGTCGCAGCTCGTTGGGATTAATTATTTGTCTTTTGTTCATTTTCGTGGTTCAGTGTGTAATATAGATAGCTTATTGTGCGGTGATCTAACGAACAAGTGTGCGGATAATGAAGAATTAGTCTTAAAAGGCGTGTAACCATTGATTGGTTCAGAACAACCTGTAGCCTCCTCGAGCCTTTTGTAGGGAGTAGCTATCACTCTACAAATAGCAACTAACAAGGCTTATGCCACTTCTACCGAACAACGTTGCCTAAAACTTATTTGATTAAACAAAATACTTATCGATTGAAGACATTGTACCATGCATTGTACCTAAAGATTGAATCTTACAAGCTCTTATTTCCCGCCTTTTTATACTTGACATTGGCTACAGGCAATACCGCCTAAATTCCATAAGAAGAAAAAAAAAAGTAAAAAACAATACAGTAATGGATTTTATTACTCAACGCCTTAAATATGTAAAAGTTTTGAAGCTTATTACGATGCAGTAAGGTGCAAAAGTGTTCACATATTTATGGCGTTGACAAAACACTTCTCGTCCGCTAAAACAGGACAATAAATTTTTTTTTTTTTTGTATTCGTTTTGGTAAAGAATGAAGAACTTCACGTACTCATTTTGTTACAGTATGGTGAACATTTCCGAGCACATTGGAGAAAAGTATTTTTATTAGAAGGGTTTTAAAACTTTCAAATATAGATATAATGATTACTTACCTTGAACTCCACCATTATCAGGAAGCTGAAAAAAATAAAAACCTATAGTATACCTACTATATAAAAGGCGTTAAATTCCAAGACTGCGTGGACACTAATTCACCACGCTAATATTTAAAGGAGGAATAATTAAAATTATTTTATTTACAAAATAGAGACTACTTTCATCCTATTTAGTATTTACTCTTTCGTTTCGTACTACCGTTTCACCGATTACTCCGAGACCCGTGGTCCGATTTGAGTAATTATTTTTTGTTTGAAAGGATCTACATCCATGGTGGTACCATATTAATCTGGTGCTATTCTGATGATGGGATCCATGAGAAATTGAGGGAACTCCTCAATTTTTAAAGGCACGTGTATTGGTGATTTGGGTGTTTTCTTAAGCTACTCAAGCTGAAAAATAAACCCAGTTCAAAAAGGATAAAATAAATCGTTATTTTATTTATATGCGTTACCAACTGATTTGTTTGAAGTCGGTGCCAAGCCAAAAATTACAAAACAGTCAAATCATAAAATGAGACAACCATAAAAATATACTCTGATACACTACTACTTTGTCAATAATCAGAAAAAGTCGGCAAATAGAAAAAAAAGTACATGCTTAAGATTGAACTTTCATAGATTTTTTTAAATATTGTGCCCTTTTCTACTGACACGGTGGGTGTACTGGGTGTATGTATAGAAAAAATAATCTAGACATTGAATTCTTTTATACTTCGAATTAAACCTTAGATGAAGAAGGATAAATAATTTAAACTTAACCACGGGCTTCGTTCGACATACGGATAGTCCGAACAGTGTGTTAACGCATGATTATACTTTCTGTACCTACTTGCACACTTGCTATGCTTGCTTTCTGTACCTAGTTCACGCATGGTCGAAACGAATGTATACCTACGTGTAATCCATACCGTATTAGATTAGTTATATAGTAAAATGTACAATTCACTGAACACATCGCCTCGTTCGTATTAACTCTTCCAAATTTGGCTTGGCACCGACTTGAAACATATCAGTTGGTAACGCTTTTAAATAAATAATATAACGATTTATTTTATCCTTTTCAAAGTCGGTTTATCTTTTTTTTGTAAAAAGTTTTTATCATAGCCTGTGTTTTGACTCCGATTATTTTAGGATAGGAAAAATTATAAACTGAAGTAAGCACCTAAATGCCATACCGAAACATTATACCTTGTGCAATGTAAGAAGCGGTTTTTGACACCTGTCATCTCAGTACATTTTATAGCCTAAAATCGATTTTAGGTCATAAAACGAGAATAGATTATAGAATGAGATGACAGGTGTCAAAAACCGCTCCTTAGATTACACAAGGTATAGTTACTTGTTATATAAGGAAGCAAAGTTGTATGTTAACCGAGAGGTCAAAAATAGAATCCTGAGCGTAGCGAGTTCTGCAAGACACGAGATGTAACAATAACTTTGCAACCGTGTGTAACCCAAATCTTTTCACCTCACTAAAGCGAGGAAAATACTCCAAAATACTACTTAAAAAAAATAACATTTAAAAATGCGAACATTGTCCTGTCTTGAGTGGCCTTTTCATGTTATTATGTTTAAAAAAGTAACTAATAACACGTTCGAATTTCAAATAATCTTTGCATATTGTAATAGTGCAAAGAATATTTGAAATTCGAACGTGTTATTAGTTAGAGCGGTTAACAGTTAAGCGGCTACAGTAACATTAATGTTGACAATTGTTGCCTGTTCCTATTGTACCTACCTACTAACGACATCTATCGGCGAAGTCGCAGGTCGAGCTTCTCTCTCACACATGATCTACGCTATCTACCTACCAATCAGAAAGAGACAGGAATCTCGGTCGGTTGTGCGGTCGTTAGTGATATACTGATATAATTTAGAATCGACCGACTGTACTGTCATAATCCGATCTGTTTCAAGAACGACATACAAAATACTAATGGTTTACTCACTATCTGTTCATTTTCTCCTGGTCTGGCTGGTTGGTTGTTCCACCCAGGGCTACCCGGTCCCCCTGGTTGGTTGTTCCACCCTGGACTATTCGGTCCCCCTGGTTGATTGGTCCACCCTGGAGTACCCGGTCCCCCTGGTTGATTGTTCCACCCTGGATTATTCGGTCCCCCTGGTTGATTGCTCCACCCTGGAGTACCCGGTCCCCCTGGTTGATTGTTCCACCCTGCGCCATTCGGTCCCCCTGGTGGATTGTTCCACCCTGGACCATTCGGTCCCCCTGGTTTATTGTTCCATCCTGGAGTACCCGCCCCCCCTGGTGGATTGTTCCACCCTGGACTACCCGGTCCGCCTGGTTGGTTGTTCCATCCTGGACTACCCGGTCCGCCTGGTTGATTGTTCCATCCTGGACTACCCGGTCCGCCTGATTGATTATTCCACCCTGGACTACCCGGTCCAACCGGTTGACTGTTCCACCCTGGACTACCCGGTCCTCCTGGTTGGTTGTTCCACCCTGGACTACCCCGTCCTCCTGGTTGGTTGTTCCACCCTGGACTACCCGGTCCTCCTGGTTGGTTGTTCCACCCTGGACTACCCGGTCCTCCTGGTTGGTTGTTCCACCCTGGACTACCTGGTCCTCCTGGTTGGTTGTTCCACCCTGGACTACTCGGTCCTCCTGGTTGATTGTTCCACCCTGGACTACCCGGTCCTCCTGGTTGGTTGTTCCACCCTGGACTACCCGGTCCCCCTGGTTGATTATTCCACCCTGGACTACCCGGTCCGCCTGATTGATTGTTCCACCCTGGACTACCCGGTCCAACCGGTTGATTGTTCCACCCTGGACTCCCCGGTCCACCTGGTTGGTTGTTCCACCCTGGAATACCTGGTCCGCCCGGTTGGTTGTTCCACCCCGGACTACCCGGTCCGCCTGGTTGGTTGTTCCACCCTGGACTACCCGGTCCTCCTGGTTGATTGTTCCAACCTGGACTACCCGGTCCTCCAGGTTGATTGTTCCACCCTGGACTACCCGGTCCGCCTGATTGATTGTTCCACCCTGGACTACCCGGTCCAACCGGTTGATTGCTCCACCCTGGACTCCCTGGTCCACCTGGTTGGTTGTTCCACCCTGGACTACCTGGTCCGCCCGGTTGGTTGTTCCATCCTGGACTTCCCGGTCCGCCCGGTTGGTTGTTCCACCCCGGACTACCCGGCCCGCCTGGTTGATTGTTCCAACTTGGACTACCCGGTCCCCCTGGTTGATTGTTCCAACCTGGACTACCCGGTCCGCCTGGTTGATTGTTCCACCCTGGACTACCCGGTCCACCTGGTTGATTAGCCCACCCTGGACCACCTGGTCCACCTGGTTGGTTGTCCCACCCTGGGCTACCCGGCCTGCCTGGTTGGTTATTCCACCCGGGAGTACCCGGACCGCCTGGTTGATTGTTCCATCCATGGTCATTAGGTCCCATAGTAAATATAGTCGGACTAGGATTGCTGTCGCCTCCTGTGCCGACGAATTGGGGAGGATTCGGACCGACGACACAGCAAAAAATAGTTGACCCTTGTCTAACGCCTGGTGCAGATCCTGTCACAAGGTGCCAGTCTTTACCAATGAATGGTGGAAATATGCCTGGTCCACCTTGACTAACCGGTGCTCCGCCATAACTACCCGGTCCTCCGACATAACTACCCGGGCCTCCTCCTTGAATACCTGGACCTCCACCATAACTACCTGGGCCGCCGCCTTGGCTACCCGGTCCTCCGCCATAACTACCCGTGCTCCCTCCTTGGCTACCCGGACCTCCACCATAACTACCTGAGCCGCCGCCTTGGCTGCCCGATCCTCCGCCATAAATACCCGGACCGCCCCCTTGGCTTCCTGGACCTCCACCATAACTACCTGGGCCGCCTCCTTGGCCTTGGCTGCCTGGTCTTCCGCCGTAATTACCCGGGCCTCCGCCTTGGCTGCCTGGTCCTCCGCCATAAATACCCGGGCCGCCCCCTTGGCTGCCTGGACCTCCGCCATAACTACCTGGGCCGCCTCCTTGGCTACCCGGTCCTCCGCCGTAACTACCCGGGCCCCCTCCTTGAGTACCCGGACTTGCACTATAACTACCTGGGCCGCCGCCTTGAATGCCGGGTCCGCCGCCTAAACTACCCGGGCCCCCTCCTTGACTACCCGGCCTTCCGCCATAACTACCCGGGCTCATTCCTTGAGTACCTGGGCCTCCACCATAATTATCTGGGCCGCCGCCTTGGCTTCCCGGTCCTTCACCATAACTACCCGGGCCCCCTCCTTGACTACCCGGACCTCCACCATAACTACCTGGGCCGCCACCTTGGCTGCCCGGTCCTCCACCATAATTACCCGGACCACCACCATAACTACCGGGGCCACCGCCTTGAATACCCTGTCCACCGCCGTAACTACCCGGGCCCCCTCCTTGAGTACTCGGACCTCCACCATAACTACCTGGGCCGCCGCCTTGGCCGCCCGGTCCGCCGCCTTGGCCGCCCGGTCCGCCGCCTAAATTACCCGGGCCCCCTCCTTGACTACCTGGACCTCCGCCATAACTACCCGGACCGCCGCTTTGGATGCCCGGTCCTCCGCCGTAATTACCCGGTCCTCCGCCATAACTACCCGGGCCCCCTCCTTGACTCCCCGGGCCGCCTCCTAGGTTGCCTGGTCCACCTCCATAACTACCTGGTCCGCCTCCTTGACTGCCGGGTCCTCCATTATAGCTACCCGGACCTCCTCCTTGGTGCCCCGGCCTTCCACCATAGCTACCTGGCCCCCTTCCCTGAGTACTTGGACCACCTAAACTACCTGGTCCTCCACCATAACTACCTGGTCCCCGTCCCTGGCTACCTAGTCCACTTCCATAACTACCCGGTCCACCTCCGTTATTGAAGTCCTCACCACCAGGCATTGGACGTCTTAAGTTTTGTGCGCCAGGTACGTAATGGTCAACACACTCGTCGCAGCTAGGATCATACATTGACTGACTTTGAGCTTGCCCCATACCACTTTTGCCACCTGTAAAAAAATTACATTGTAATGAGATTATTTCACCTAAAAACAACTGTCAATATTAAATGAGCATTGATATTGATACCACTTATCCGTCTAGCCCAGCAGTTATGTACATTACACTTGGAAAGTATGTATTACGAGCTCAATGGAACTAATAATGGGTTCGGGGGATTACCAAGAAGACTCCTAAATTTTCGACCTCGAGGACCCCGTGGAACTTGGAGGGGGGCCAATAACCTTTTTTTCAGGTTTTCCTCATAAACTAAACACTTTTTGTGTATACCTGCCTTGTGTGGCAGAATTAAAGAGCAATAAATTTCCTCTAAGTTAACGAAGATACAGCCAATTTATTGTTAAGATTCCAATATATTATGGCGGCGAACCCAATTTTTTTTAACTGAAAAGTTATCGCGTTTTAAGTGTTAAAGAATATATCCAAAGGTTGTCTGGAAGACATCGCTTATTAGCGATAAGGCCACCTGCAGTGTGTTTGCTTTTCCAAGAGAGGCTCTCTTCATTTGTAAATAGGTTCGGTGTGCTTCTAAGACGTCAATATTGCTGAATCAGCAATATATTCCCCCTAGCGTTTATCCCTGCTAGCCATGCCTCAGTTGAGCCTGGGATCCGTTTAGCAATCTAACTTCAAGAATTGTCCTATAGAGTATAGACACTTGTTTATACTAAAGCGCTTGGTAAATTAAATTACATAGATATACTACATTCTTCATTTTAATAAACTTTCTCTAACCTTTTTGCGCTGAATCTTAGTTGATATTTGGCCTTAAAATCTGGTATGATGGCTAACTTCTCGGAAAATTGCGCTTTAACTTTGCCATACAAGGTATACACAAAAAATTCCCAAGGGTTAAGCCTCGAGGTCGAAAACTTGAGTCTTCGTAGCATACCCCCAAACTACCCGGTAAAGTTCCAATGAGTTCGGATTACTTTCCAGCTACACTTACTTATCTTAATTCGACATAACTGCTGGATTATTTGCCGAGAATCACTAATAATCGGACAAGCTGTTTGGATTAAAATTGGAACATTTATTTCTATGTGTATCAACAGACACAAACGAATAATAGCCCTAAAAATTGCGAAACATTTTATGTTGAGTACTCACTGACAATAGCTTTAGACGTATCCGCTGCAGAAATAGCTTCCGCTTTGCCTTCATCCTTGTTTGACCCTTGATCGATTGCCAAATATTGAGATTGAGTCTGTCCCCTGAATCGCCCCCTGAGCGGAACCTGTCTTCGTTGTCTTGGCCTTTTTTGGTGATCCAAGTTCCAGTCGTTTAAATTATCCAGTGGTAGACGTATGGTCCTTTTACACGTTGTCACTGTAACATCGTTACCCGGTGAAAATACCTGTCAAATACAATTTGAAATTAAAAAATGTTTAGGTTAAACTAGTGACTATTTTATGTTTGGCGATATTCTTGCGAAATTCCGTTTTTGGAGATAAATGGAAACAACGGTCTGTATGAAAACTATAAAACCAGCATGCTGTAGCTGGTCTAGTCTGGTTGATGGACAAAATAAAAATAATAGATTTCATTTATTTCTCACCACAAATAATCAATTAGGTACCTACTTAATTGACATAGGTTTTAATGATCCGGTAAGTAACAATTTGAAAACGAAAATTGCTAATAATGAAATAATGCATTTGATAAGATCATTTGATAAGGGGTTCTGTCTTGTATCAAATCAGACATGGCTGTTATGTTAATAGTGATGAACACTTATTTTATTAGGCAAGAATTTCCGACCTCAGAATAACAACTCGTCAATGTCAAATTAAAAAAAAAATTAAAACCGGCCAAGTGCGAGTCGGACTCGCGCACCGAGGGTTCCATACAAACCTATAAAAAATTTGTAGTATGTTTATTACTAAATGGCTTAAATAACTGTCTCTTTTTTATTGCGTTGATATAAAACTGAGTTCACGGGAAGTACCTTTAGGTTTTGATACCCTTGAGATTGTCAATACAAAGCACATACAAATCGGTATAATTGTATAAAACGGAACGTTACTGTTTATTGATGGCAATCCCGGAGCTACCTACTCATTTTTAAATTATGCGACTTATACTGCTATTTCTTATGATTGCGTGGACATAAAAGTTTCGTTTTGCTACAGCTGAAAGGTTTTATAGAACAGAGTATTTGATATGAATTTCAATTTAATACCTCTACGCGTTTACGAGGAAAAAGGTAGTAAGTTTAAAATAAAATAAAAATGTTTGTATGATTTTACTAAAAATGACAATTTTTCGTAATTTTTCCTTTGTCTGTGCTTTATGAAGTTCTTCGTGCCAAGTTTCAAGTTTCTGAGTTTACGGGAAGTACCCTTTAGATTTTGAGTTTGTTGCGAGTACTCACACGGAAAAAAAAGCTTTATTTTATGAAGTTTCTACGTGCCAAGTTTCAAGTTTCTGAGTTAACGGGAAGTACCCTTTAGGTTTTAAGTTTCTTGCGAGTACTCACACGAAAAAAAAAGCTTCCAGGATATTCTCAATCCAAGACATTATTATTTTTTGAAAATATTTCCTCGTGGCAAGTATTTATTTCCTTTACCAACAAAAATACTATTCTTCGCTTAATAAAATCACGTTTTCTTAAAATAGAAATACATAAATTAGCTCACCGAAGGAAGCCCACTAACTGCTCGATAGGAGAAATAATTCGTGGATAGCTGAATTTTGGTGAAGTTGTAGATAAAGGTGTCTTACACAACATACTAAAAGTACCCATGGATAGGGGTGCCGCTAACGGGGAGAGGGGGGTGTAAAGGTCCCCTTTTTTGGCTTTTCGTAAATAACTCAGTAGCTGTGGCTCATACGAAAAATGTTCTTCTACTTAATTAATCCACAAATGATTTTGTACACAAAAGGTTCTTTACACTTTTTTGCTGAGATCAATGTATAATGAGATTTCGAGGAAATACGATAATCACTTTTAGAAACTTTCGGAGCTTTTATTTACGAAACTATTAGTTTTGTCTAAAAATTGTTTTGGAAAACCCATATTTATATTAAAAGACCTATCCAACGACACCCCACACATTAGGGGTGAATTAAAAAACATAATTTACCCCCCACTTCATGTGTTCGGGAGTTACCCTAAAAAATAATATTTTTTCAGATTTTGTTTTAAAACTTTGTCTGCGTGTTCAAAACACATACTCATACGAAGTTTAACTATTCTAGTACTAACCATCACTGCGCAAAGCCGTGAACGGACAGACTGGGACAAACGGACAGCGAAACTATAAGGTTAGGAAATTGATTGCAGGCGTCCATAGGCTATGGGAACTGCTTATCATCAGACGGGTCGTATGCTTGTTTGCCACCGTCGTGGCATAAAAAATAAAAAGTAAAAAAATACCCTCTTCAACCTGCTCAGTGATGGTTAGTACTTGAATAGTTAAACTTCGTATGAGTATGTGTTTTGAACACGCAGACAAAGTTTTAAAACAAAATCTGAAAAATATTATTTTTTGGGGTACCTCCCGAACACATGAAGTGGGAGGTAAATTCTTTTTTTTACTCCACCCCTAGTGTTTGGGGTGTCGTTGGATAGGTCTTTTAATATAAATATGGGTTTTCTAAAACAACTTTTAGACAAAACTAATAGTTTCGTAAAGAATAGCTCCGAAAGTTTCAAAAAGTGATTATCGTATTTCCTCGAAATCTCATTATACATTGATCCCAGCAAAAAAGTGTAAAGAACCTTTTTTGTAGAAAATTATTTGTGGATTAATTAAGTAGAAGAACATTTTTTCGTATGAGCCACCGCTACTGAGTTATTTAGGAAAAGCCAAAAAAGGGGACCTTTACACCCCCCTCTCCCCGTTAGCGGCACCCCTATCCATGGGTACTTTTGGTATGTTGTGTAAGACACCTTTGTCTACAACTATACCAAAATTCAGCTATACACGAATTATTTCCCCTAAGTTTTCCTTCGTTTGGAGGGTTAAATGTATTGTTTCAAGAGTATATTTAATAAATAAGAGAGATTGTACTTTAATCAAACGAGTATTATCTTAGGTAAAAGAAAACTAGAAAATCTGTAAGAATATATTCCCTTCGTTATATTTAAAACTTTAATTTATTTTCGTTAAAGGATATAAATGCTCGTCACGAGGAAATATTTTCAACATAATATAATAATGTCATATATTGAGAATATCCCCGAAGCTTTTTTTTTCGTGCAGTTTCAAAATATGCAGTTTGGTTTTACTACATCTGAAAGGTCTTATAGCTCTGAGTATTTGACATGAATTTCAATTTATTACCTCTACGCGTTTACGGGGAAAATGGTAGTAAGATTAAAATTTAAAAAAATGGTCCTGACAGACAGACAGATAGACAGACGGACAACAAAGTGGTCCTAAAAGGGCTCCGTTTTTTCCTTTCAAGGTACGGAACCCTTAATACACTAAAATTTTCCTGTTATTTTTAATTTCTAACATTTGTTGTAACAAAGAACGCATGCTAAGGCAACAGTTTCCAATGACATATTATATTAGACTATATTTGCAATATAATGAGCCTTATTAAGTTTACAAATACCTCACAGTTCTCGAGAAACAACTCTTCAAACTTGAGTATGTATGTTGCTCTAGACTTCATATCTACAAACCCATTTGTGCCTTATTGCTGCCATCTCTGACTTGTCTGAACATATTTGCCAGATATATCTGTACGATTAGGTATCCCAAAATTGTTATTGTTCCTAAGGCAAGGTACCTAATTAAAAAATAATGTGTTCATCATGATTTTGATTGGGACCTTGTAAATTACATATTACGCCTTGTCAATGAAGAACGCGTCGCCTCAATCAAACGTTGTTTGGCCTATTTACGATAACATTTAGTAGAGTGACAAAAAAGTTCAAGGCAATAAGACCAACCTTGGCAAAGGGAACCTTATCTTTCTAATATATTCAAACGGTACCAATTTCCACTGATTGCCTATAAAACAATAATTTTAAACAAAAAAAGAACCGACATCACTTAGGATCCGCTATTCCAAGAGAAAGTGGCCAAGTTGCTGTAAAAAATAGTGAAATCACTATAGGTGTGCCTATAATAATTGAAGAGTTCCCTCGATTTCTCCAGGATTTCATCATCAGATCTGGACCTGGTGACAATGGGACGCAAACATTTTTTTGGCAACTCAACAATATGCAAATAAATGTTTCGGCAATTCCTTATTTTGACAATTTTCACTTCACCAATTCTTAACTAACCGAATGCATTAGTTGCCAAAACATACGAAATGCAAAACAAGTCATGGCAAACGTATCATTCAGCAAATATATTTTTAGCAAATGACCCGTTTGGTAATTTTTCATTTCACAAAATTTCATATGCCATATCATAATTCAGTAAACTACTTTTTTCTAGTTACTTACAAAAAATCGTTCAATTTGAATTGATTGATGATTTCAAACAAATTACGGCAAATAATAAGACAGTTAATGTTATCGTTTACTAGGATTTATGACAGAAATTAATTTCCGTGGGGTCGCGGTTCTAACCTAACCTAACCTACTTTTCTGACAGAAGTTCATTTCCGTGGGGTCGCGGTTCTAACCTAACCTAACCTACTTTTCTGACAGAAGTTCATTTCCGTGGGGTCGCAGTACTAACCTAACCTAACCTACTTTTGTGACAGAAATTCATTTCCGTGGGGTCGCGGTTCTAACCTAACCTAACCTACTTTTCTGTAAGAAGGTCATTTCCGTGGGGTCGCGGTTCTAACCTAACCTAACCTACTTTTCTGACAGAAGTTCATTTTCGTGGGGTCGCGGTTCTAACCTAACCTACTTCTCTGGCAGAAGTTCGTTTCGATGGGAGGTCACAGTTCTAATCTAACCTAACCTACTTTTCTGGCAGAAGTTCGCGGGCTTCTATTTCCGCTCTGAGAGGCAAAAGGTATCTAGCAAACCTACATCGGTAATGGCAGTGACGTCTTCGTCTGCTTATGCCCGCCAACATGTCGACGAAGCCCCGCTTCGCGGGGTTCTATTTTCGCACTGAGGAACATATTCAAACTAACACACCTACATCTGTAACCTAACTTAACCTACTATTCTGTGGGGGTACTTTTCCTTTAACCTTAAGGAACAAAATATTATGTGAGCATTGGTTTGGAATGTTTGGAGAGTGTTTGTTTTGTTACTGTCATTTATTTGCCAAAATAAAAGTTGCTTATTCAAGTACATTTGACAATCACTATTAGCTAGGGGATACACGCACAGATCTGCTCGCTGGATTTTTCCGGTAAATATGCTCGGCGGACAAATCCTTCCATGTATGGCAATATGCATCATTCATGCGCTGGCGGATATGCGCCGAGCATATCCGCCAGATAAATCCGGCCGGCTGATCTGTGCGTATACCCCAAGCTATTTGACTAAACATTGCTTTGGATTTAAATAATTCGTCCAGTAATTTATTTGATAAAATAAAAGTTGAGTAAATATTGTCTGTCCAATTAATACATTTAACATACAATATTTGACTAAACTGTGCTTTGGATATATACATATCATTTGTCCACTGATTTATTTGACAAAATGAGGGTTGAAGAAACATTTTTTGTCCAAGTAATACTTTTGATAAACATTTTTTTTCTAAACATTTATTTGGATAAAAATCATTTGTGTAATCATTTATTTGACAAAATTGAAATTGTGAAACATTTTTTGTCCAAGTGAAACATTTGGCAAAACATCAGTTGGTCTATTGAAAGTTGCTTGAGTAATAACTTGGGAAATGATCATTTGTCGAAACTTTAATTTGACAAATAAGTATATGGGAAAGATTGGGTTGACAAATGTGCGGTTGGGAAAGTTAGGTTGGGAAATGAAATTTGGTCAAAAATATTTTGGTCAAATGGCAGGATCCCAACTTAATTGGTATGTACGTTCCTTGATTTATTTGACAAAAATTGTCGAGCCATTTTTTGATTGGGGGGAAAAGGGGGAAAGTTTGCTGTCGCGTTATTTATGGACGGATTTCAACCATTTTCGGGTAAAAGTTCAAGCCCACACTTCCTTAGAGGTTGTTGTAAAAGAAAAGTTTCCAGGGAGGGGGAAAAGGGGGAAATGCTCCGAAATCTACGGTTCACAGAACTACTAGTATTAAATCTAACAACATAATAAAAGTCAGTGCTGGTAACTATGTTATCAAGGTATTATATTATCTCAGTACTATGATAAGTTGTATTTCAACAACTATGAGGTTTGCGTAAACTTCATTCCATTAGTTAGACTTACTATGTCTTAGGGACTTTCGTCATAACATATTACGACGTCTGTGGGAAAAAATATTAGAAAAACAAAACGGATATTTTAGTGTTTGTTTAGGATTTAAAAATGACTGGGATTTCGAGGTTGAAATCGCGTCGCGGCGCGTGTCTTAAATAAGTATTTCATCTCTTTATACACTGAAAAAAAATAGACTAGCGTACTATTTCGGCTCTTTAACCAATATTCGGTAAGGTGTTATTTAATAAAGTTTATTTGCTTATAACTCAAAGTTAACTGATAAAGAACAAAACATTTTGGTAAGTAATAAGCCTTAGTTTTGAAGTCCCAAAACTTAAGTTACTAAGTAGTAGATGAAGTTTGGTTGCTGGTAACAAAGGTTTTGTTTAGTGGAATCAGGAAAAATTACCAACGTCCCGCGTCCGATTTTATCTAGGACAGATTTACATTCCAATGGATCAAAAATCTATTAATCTATATATCTCTTTAATATATGTAGTACCTACTCGCATTCACACGTGTATCGCAATTTTACATATAACATGAATACAATATTTATATGGGTTACTTACTGAACTAAAGAAAATAATAATATACTCAACACCCACAATATTATCTGGTTTTAGTCTTGATAACGCCCCTAAATGTAGGTGACTACGTCCATCTCTAAATTCAGGTCACAAGCTCAGATACCCACTTCCAAGTTACTTTATCGTATGTACCATCGCCAACACTATTAAATGATCATTTGTAACCCCTAATGCAACAACATAAGTATCAATTAAGAGTTTTGCTGTTTGTACTTTGTTAGATCCGCATCTACCTAATTAACCAGACCCGAATGGATCTAATTAACTAGTTATTATGTTTAAAAATATATTCATACAGTTATATAAATTTTGTAAGTCTACATCGTAGCGTCGTTCAGTAACCTACGCCTACATGTATAAATTAAAGGATTTACATTTTACCCTCACTATCAAATGGGGCGCAAACTAATGCGGAAATTAGTCGAGGTTATTTACTTATTGTCCTCTAACTTCCGGATGGGACCAGATTTTGTAAATTTTTTTCGGGTAAAAGCGGTATTATTATAAGATGGCTAAATATGTATGTAAATATCTAAGGCAGTTTAAGAGCTTGAAACCCTTTTATAAAAACTTTAATAAAAAATGTAGTTATTAAATGACAAAAAATAACCATTACCTAACTATTATACTGAACTTGCATAGCAAAAAAATCCAAATTCACATTAAAACATCGCTTTGAGGTGCATTTTAATTTTCTTGATGCACAAATCAGTTATTTTTCATTTGCGTAATAGTTACTTCCCTTATAAAATTGTGTCACTTCAATTTAGAATTATTGTTGAAGTTACGACAGTTAATGATCCAACCAAGAAAGTAATAATACCCGCGATTTTAAGAAACCATAACAAAAAGACACAATAGTACATTACAGCAGAGGCTGGGAAAATGAGGATTACCGGCCTAGTAGGTATAGATGGATAGGGATACGAGGCCGGGAATCCGTTTTCACGCCGAGGTATGTATAGTGCTTTTCTCAAACATCTGGGAAAATGTTTATTGTGACTGAATAAATTCAGTTCGTTATAAATATTGTCTATGGTCTCTTGTTGTACATTTTTATAAAAAATAATAATAATAAGAATCATAACCCTCCGAATTTATTTCATAACTAAAGAGATACCGATTCCTAATACAAGCTCGTGTGTAATTAGCTCTTGCCCCGGATATAGTTAGTCTGATAACCAGCCTTTCACGAGAAAGGAATTAAAAAAATCAAAATCAGCTGTTCTGTAAAACCTGCCGCCATCTTGGATGCTGTATGAATGTCGTTGGGCGTTAAAACAATTAAAAAGTTACTTTGCAGGCCTAGGCCTGAAAAGTAGTATGAAATCTTTTTTCAGGCCGCACGAGTTGCTGCGCCCGAAAAGGGATACTTTCGAGTCTATTATAAGGAACGTAAAGATAATATTTCATTGCATGTTTGAGAAATCTAATTTCGTAATAATAACGCATTTTCCTTAGAGAAATTGCTACTCGTACGTTCAATATGACGTAGGTAGCGTAGGTAAGACCGGTCTTTTGATAAAGGAGCTCGTTACCGAAATTAAAGAAATGAATACACTTCGCATAGCAGTCATGTTACAACTAACTGAGTTATATACATAGGATTCAAAATTACTTACTAAAATTTCTTTTTGGTCAAGAGATGTTATAGAGTTGCTTATTCCGCATAAGTATTGGGGTGGCGCTCGGTGCAGTTTCCTCTCGGCCAGATGGACGTTTTCAGCTGCAAGCGGCCAACTCCAGCACAGATGGCTTACACGCTCTTGACACACGATATTTAGCTAAAATTAAAGGAACATTAGCTCAGCTTAATTATTTAAAATAATAAAATAGTGTTTCTCTAAAACTCTGAGAAATCGCAAGATTTTTTTATTGCAAGGTGTTAGATAAAATTGTTTGATTATCTGACACCCAATTATCAATTCCTATTATGGTGAATTAAGATTAATTTGCAAACCAATGGTACCTAGTCTACGGTACGCTGCACCGTTAAAATTTACCTTAAATTGAAGATCAAAGCACATATTTGTAAAATCCCTTTATTGGCGTTTTTAATGCGACAAAACAAACTCTGTACCTATGTAAATAAACTCTTAAACGACGTTTCGAAATTGAAATTATGTGACGTATTCATACTTGCTGGGTGGGTGGTATTCGGGCGGCTCTCAAATTGGTGATGGTGGTGAAGAGCAGAAAAGCGCCGAGGGCGGCGTGGCCGAGCCGCGCGGGCGCTGGCCGCGGTGGACAGAGTGCGCACGCAAGACGCATGCCGACGTGCTGGGGCGCGACGACGCTCTGCCGAAAGTCGCGCGCGACCACACTGTTCGTCGGTTGACCCATACTCGCGACCCACAACCCAAGATGAACCCACTCTAGATATAAGTTCACCCACCCAATTTTGGCGATAGCGAACGGTTTTAGATACTACTTATTAAACGCATGAGAAATTAAAACTAATGGCTTCGCCAAATCATGGGATTAGGTTGCCCTAGGAGGAAAAAGAAGAAATGCATGAGAAATTGGGCAAACCAGCTACATATAAATAAATACTTACAGCGGGCAACTATTGTACCGCCGAGAATTTTTTTATATACCACGACGGTGGTAAACAAGCATACCGCCAGCCTTATGGTTAGCAGCTGCCGTAGCCTATGAACGCATGTCGATTCCATGATCCATGATGATCGGCTATGGAGCCATCAGAATTTGCCGAAATGGGCAATAAAGTAAAACATCCAGGTTATAAAAAAATATAAATATGTAATGAAATAATGGTTCGTCCTGTATTTTTAGAACCCTACACGCGTTTAGAGACTGTTTCCATAGAGCGCATGGATATGACATATTACAATATACATAGTTATTAAACGATTATAGCGCCATCTACGCGTTTATCCTCATTTATGCTATTGTGAAATAAGTATGAAAAGTAGTTCCAATATATTTTTTTGTCTCTTTTCTATTGAAAAAAGTGCACCGGAACGATTGGACGCACCGGAGCTATTTCAGAAGAAAATGAAAGGTAGATTAAAATTCTTTGGAATCTTATATGTACTCGTAAAGTAAATAGGGTAAATTTTGGGCCACCGATCTTATCCCGCAAACGTCCGTATCCAAGGTAGGTTCATACCTATTTGAAACAAGCATTAATATTTACAAATATCCTTTACAAGAAAGAAGAAAAAGAAATCCTGAAGGGTTACCAATGACTTGAAAAATTGTGTGATCTTCCCAGAGCTCCTTAGCTTACTGACTTACTGCTAGTACTAGAGCCCACGACCAAAACCATGTCTCATAGCAATACGGCAAAAACCCTATAAAATCGTTAGATTATATGATTCTGAACCTGACTAGGTGTGTAGTAACGGTCGAAAGTGTAGCAACTGCGTGGGAGGCCATTTCTGCTGTGTCAAAAAAAAGGCAGTCGGTATTATAGCAATACGTCTGATATTGAAAATGTACATAGATTTTATAATTGTATTACGAAAAAGTTTGTTTTCAGACATTTTGAGCGCATTATTGAAAATGTCAACAAATTTAGCCGACCTGTATCATAGCAATACGGATATATATTTTTCTTAACTTTTCGTATTGCTGCCAGTATTACCAAAAACCTGTTTTCAGACACTTTAAGTGTAGCATATACTCCCAAAAACGAAAATAACGTTTCGGAGTCGCCTGGCCCACGCCTTAGCGCTTGTTACGCTCCTGCGGCGGGTACGGCTTTTCGCGTGTTACCTACGCTCCTGCCCCTTTCTTACTATTATACAGCTCACTCGGCAGCTGCTCCAAACGTTGGAACGACGCTCACTTAGTTCAGTGGCGACAGCGATTGAATACGAGAATATTTTGTAACTTTGAATAAACCGTTTTTTTTTCAACTTCATCCCAGTTTCCTTTTGTGCGATTTATTTCAGTCCTTCAACTTCAATGTTACGGTTTCGGGTAAATTCTTTGTTAATTATCATCTAATAAATTCAGGGTCGCAACGTATTTACGATTCTCAAAACTCAATACGATTTTTAAATGATATCTGAGTATCGAAAAGTTGTCTGATAGAGAAGGTGCTACACTTAATTTGTCTGATATAAATTTTTTGCATATGTGGACAACTTATTTTATCATGTCCAACAATTTTCAGACATATTGCTATGATACCGATCGGTAAAATTTGTTAACATTTTCAAAACGGTCTCAAAATTTAATGCGTTCACATTTTCGTCTGAAAATTGTTTTGTTCGCATCAAATAACCAAAATTTACTAATATAAAAGATTTTCAGACGTATTCCTATGAGACATTTTTTTTGTCTCATTTTTAATTTTTTTAAGTGATTTTACGGGTTTGCGCTACACCACTAACGTCTGAAGAATATGTTTCCGGTATCTCAGAAGTATCATTCAACTACAGTCTGCAAATCAGACATATTGCTATGATGCAGTTCGGTAAAATTCTTTGACAATTTTGAAAATTCGGTCAGATCAAACGCTACGCGGAAAATGTCTGATATTGGTATTTTCGAGTAATCATATCTATCGATTTGATGCGGTTTTGGCCGTATTGCTATGAGACAAAAATTTTGGTCGTGGGCTCTCTAACTATGCACTTTACCCGTACAATTGACTTGTGTTCCAAAAATTCACGTATACCGTCAGTTAGTAAATTATCGATGATTAAACTCCAAGGTGTATGTACAGTCCCATCAAATATATCGGAGCGGTCAAGGTACTCAAAAATATCTGGGCATGCACTTTATTGCCTTGACATTAGAGGCGTTGTTCAGATATTTATGATTATGATCACCTTGGCCGCTCCGATATATCTGATAGTCTGGTTTTTTTTTTCAAGAAATCGTTGTCGAGAAGCAAACGATATTACTTTTGGGCAACCGGGCTTTTTACCTGGTTTAGACCCTGCTGTATCTGAATTGCCGGTTGCCATCAAAGAAACTACAACCAGAAGTGAGATACGGCCAAAAAAAGGACCCGTTTTTTAGCTTTTCTTAAATAACTCGAAAACAGTAGCACCTACCAAATAATGTTCTTCCACTTAAGTATTCTACATAAAATTTTCTATAAAAAAGGTTCTATACAGTTTTTTGCTGGGATCAATGTTTAATGAGATATTAAGGGACTAAGATAGACAATAAACATATATACTAATTAGCTTTTTCCCGCGAGTTTGTCTACGTGGGATTAACATTCGCTATAATAAATTAATGAAATGCCGTAGTTTAATCTGACAGCAAACATAAATTTAACGTATAAGCTTTTTTACGTCTACAGTAAGCAACAATTCCATACCAACTTCAACCCCCCGTTTCATCCCTTTAAAAGATGATTACTGGGATAAAAACTATCTTATATCCTTCCCCACAACTCAAACTATCATCACACCAAATTTCATCTAAATTGGTTCAGCGGTTTAAGCGTGAAGAGGTAAGAGACCCACTGACTAGTCCAAAATTATTAAACTCTCTCTCCTTCTCGATGCGACAGGCAAAGCATATTACTTTTTGTTTACACGGATTTTTACCCTATTTGGACCTTTCTGAGTACGAAATTGAAATAATTTTTTTACCGGAAGTGGAATATTTAAGATGGCGGCCAGTATAACCTCGTAAGTCCTCGCGTACTTGTATAAGTACAAACCTAAGCGACGAAAAATCTATGTTCCTCGTATGGATACCCCCATTGATTATACTTTATTTTTAACGATTGTTATTTTTGGGACTAACAGTTGTAATGACACGTATTAAAAAAAAAAAGATTACCTATTTGCAATGGTTCCAAATATACTGGTCTTTAAAATTAGAAATCGCCGTCAACACTGTATTCCACCAAGCGCTTTGTGGACGGGGTTTTGGGAACACGTCTGCAGACCTCCGGTACCCCGTCGTCGTTGCTCTTACGGGCCCATTGTAATTCTGCTCGTGCAATCTCCTCCGCTGACGGCACCTCGGAATACTTGAGGGCCTTCTAGCTCGGAACCTTTCAGGCGAATGATGGAGCTGTTGTAAAGGTGTAAAGAGTGGGTGTAAAGAATGTAAAGGCGGCAGCATCGCCGCATGCCTGGTCTTCTGCAGGAGTGAGTTTACGTCATGTTCGCGCATATACTCCGCAGCCTCCTTTTGGGTCAAAACTGTGACACTGAAGGTGGCTACTGCCGCCCACGCCTCATCACTATCGGCCGTTAGGCGAATTAGAGCCGGTAGTGCCAGGTCTCCTCCTATAGCCACGGAAATGACAGCACGAGGCTCCGTTCATGCAGGGCATTCTTCGCGCGTCTGACGGGCCGTGTCCAGTCCACGGCTATTACATCACAGTTGTGATACGCTGTGGTCAGCTCTCTTCCCACCCTCTTATACAGGCACAAACCGAAGCAGCCGTGCCCCGTGAGAATAGGTATCTATTTAATCCACAAGCATAACATAACAAACCTTTTCCTTTGACATGTCACACGATAAATAATAATAACAATCGTTAAAAATAAAGCATAATGAATGGGGGTATCCATACGAGGAACATAGATTTTTCGACGCTTAGGTTTATACTGGCCGCCACCTTAAATATTTCACTTCCGGTAAAAAAATATTTTAAATTTCGAACTCAGAAGGGTCCAAATAGATTTTTACCCTATTTGGACCCTTCTGTAAACAAAAAGTAATATGCTTTTCGCCTGTCGCATCGAGAAGGAGAGAGAGTTTAATAATTTTGGACTAGTCAGTGGGTCTCTTACCTCTTCACGCTTAAACCGCTAAACCAATTTAGATGAAATTTGGTGTGATGATAGTTTGAGTTGTGGGGAAGGATATAAGATAGTTTTTATCCCAGTAATCATCTTTTAAAGGGATGAAACGGGGGGTTGAAGTTGGTATGGAATTGTTGTTTACTGTAGACGTAAAAAAGCTTATACGTTAAATTTATTTTTGCTGTAAGATTATACTACGGCATTTCATTAATTTATTATAGCGAATGTTAATCCCACGCAGACAAACTCGCGGGAAAAAGCTAATTAGTATATATGTTTATTGTCTATCTTAGTCCCTTAATATCTCATTAAACATTGATCCCAGCAAAAAACTGTATAGAACCTTTTTTATAGAGAATTTTATGTAAATTATTTAAGTGGAAGAACATTTTTTGGTAGGTGCTACTGTTTTCGAGTTATTTAAGAAAAGCTAAAAAACGGGTCCTTTTTTTGGCCGTATCTCACTTCTGGTTGTAGTTTCTTTGATGGCAACCGGCGATTCGGATACAGCAGGGTCTAAACCACGTAAAAAGCCCGGTTGCCCAAAAGTAATATCATTTGCCTGTCGCATGGAGAAGGAGAGCGAATTTGAGATTTTGCTCCCAGTCTATGATGGCGACTGTGCAATAATAAATAAAACAACAATTTGAATTAAGTTATTATTCAAACAGTAAACAAGATAAAAGCGGTTAAAATGTTGTATTACTAATTTCTGATCATCCAGTGCATAGGCCAAAGTACAGTTCAGTTTCGTCGTCTCAAATTCTAATGTTACTTTCAACGTCTTCTTCGATCCCTAATCTGTATCTTTATTAGCAAAGTACAAAACATCTATTCCAATTATCTAGTTAGGTAAGTATATTTATTTTATTCGCGTATGTACTAGTAATGCAATTTTACTAAAATACCGTGAAAGCTCAATTTAAAGCCGGGTAATTTCTGAGCTAACGTTAGAGTCTTTCTTTTTGTAAGAATGGGTAGGATATATAAAATGATGAGAGTAGTATCCAGTGTGGTTGTCGCTAGAATTCTTCGTAGCACTTACTTTGCGGTAGTATTCTATGGACTCACCGCAGTCACAGGCCAAGCGACTCTCCGAACCACTGCTTTCAACCTGGTATTTTGGCACCACTATAAGACTCTCAGTAGATTTAGTGGGGGCACAGTGATTATGATTCCTACCATAAGATTGATAGTGATGAGATGTCGAACACTGTCGGTGAGTGTGTTTTTCTTGTGATTGATGTTGATACTCGTGATGGCTTTGTGTGCTGCGTCCACTGTGACTGCGGCCATGACTTTTGGATCGATTGGCATGCTTAGTTGTGTCTAAGTAACCGTATCCGAAACCATAGCCACCAAAAGCTTTTGTAGTGAGGTTGTCCCAAGATTTAGGCTTGACATGCTGGTGATTACTTTGGTATTGTATCTTTGGTGATGATTTTGCCTCAGAACGATCGTTATCCCAAAAGAGTGTGTCACTGCTCAAAGAAGTACTGTAACTAGATACTGAATTGTCACATGGAGCAGTCGCGTTGCTTGTGGCGTATGACTGCAGGCTACATTGACTCGTTTGTGTTGACTCCGTGGTCAGATAACGATAACGACTCGAACACTGTCCGGAGGAACACACTTTTTTTGTACGTGAGTTTGAAAAACCTTCCGTTTTTTGTGTCGATTTATCTATCTGCTGGCATTTATCTTTACGTTTATGTTCCTTCGAGCATTCTTTCTTTCGTCTTATTTTCTTTCTCGAATTAGGCACACAATGCGGATCACAACAAGGACTAGCTAAATCATAAGCTTCAAGACTATTTGCGTCCTGGTTGTTGTAGGCCGGCATGCATGGGGTGCAGCTGTGACTGTGACTGTTTCTTTGAGATTTTGAATGTTTTACACCCGCTGATTTGTATTCATTATTGTGGTTTTCGGAAGCTCTATGGCATTCGTTTGGAGTTTTAACAACGTAGTGTTGGCATTCCCGTCTGTTTCTAGGGGAGCCGACGGTTATAACGAAACTACCTGTCCTTATATTGGGTTGTATAATGCAGGCACCATAGCGAGTGTCCAAGTACTGGTACATGAACACACTAGGCTGCGGAGGTTTTGCAGCTGTGACGTTTTCACTGGAAAGTGTAGGCCGGCAGTACGTTCCATTGACGTTGTCATTCGGGTTGTTTTCTTCGTTGTCGGAAGAAACGTCTGTCGGAGAAGATTTTTTCTTCTGCGAAGGTAAACTGTGTGTCTTCCAATTGGTATCGAAAAGTTGGCGCTCGCGAACGGTTAATTGTTCCAGTTCCCGCAATTTAGATTGTATGGCTCGTTGTATGTTGATGTACTTGAGATGAAGCTCGACCTTGCGGACGCAGTCCTCGAATATGACGACCATGCGCATGCGGGAGTCGCAGGCGTTGATGGCCTCGACGATGGCGGCGTGATCGGCGCGCTCCACGTCGCTGCCGTTGATCGACAGGATGACGTCGCCCTCGCGCATGCCCGATGCCGCCGCCGGCCCCTCCGCCTCCACGTGGTCTACGTATGTTATCACTTCTATTTCTTGTTCCTGTAATTACATAACAATCAATATTCAATAATACATGTATTGGCTTGGTTACAATAATACAAGACACACAAAATGCACTGTCATTTCTGTTTATTATAACAGCCGGGGAACTTAGTTTTAGTGCATATTATCAACATGTTTAAGAACTCGATTTGTATTAGTTGTATCAAATCTTCATGTATAGGTACTAGTATGTAAGCCGTATATGTAACTGACCAGTCGCGGGGCTTTTGATTTTTGAATTAATGATATTAATTCGCGCTTGCACGATATACTTATCATTTATTATGAGTTCTGACTATCGTAGATAAACTATGAATAATCCTGGGTATATATTTGAAATACGAATAATAATAGTTACACATAGGTAGGTAAGCAGTAGAATTGAGGAAGGTCAAGGAGTAATCGTAGATTGTAGCACAAATAAATCGTAGATTGTAGTTTTAAAACTATTCTAATTTCTATTACTCCAGAATATCATCGCGTATTTGTAAAATACTTGAGTTAGACGGTAGCTTACTATAAAATACAATAGATATTTATATAATATTCCCTTAATTAAATAAATTATACAATAATAGTTATTTGCTTAATAACTATTTGTATAAGTTAAAAAAACTTTTTACATAAAAAAGATAAACCGACTTCAAAAAGGATAAAATGAATCATTATATTATTTATATGCGTTACCAACGGATATGTTTGAAGTCGGTGCTAAGCCAAATTTGGAATAGTTAATACGAACGAGGCGATGTGTTCAGTGAATTGTTATTTTTACTATATAACTAATCTCATACGGTATGAATCGCACGTAGATATACATTCGTTTCGACCATGCGTTAACTGTAAGGCAAGTAGGTACAGAAAGTATAATCATGCGTCCTATGTTTGTTTGTTAACACATTGTTGGGACTATCCGTATGTCGAACGAAGCCCGTGGTTCGGTTTGAATTATTTATCCTTCTTCATCTAACGTTTAATCCGAAGTATAAAGGAATTCAATTACTACATTATTTTTTATATACTCACATGTACCCAGTACACACGCCGTGTCAGTAAAAAGGCACGATATTCAAATTTTATATGGAAGGTCAATCTTACGCGTCTACATTTTTTTTCTATTTGCCGCCTTTTTCTGATTATTGACAAAGCAGACGTGTATCAGAATATATATATCGTTGTCGCTATTCATCAAAATAGGATTAGTAGTTAAGACATGAAAATGTAACACATGAAATCGCATTCACTTTTGCATTATTAGTACCGATGTTTTGTGATGTTCACACTTAAAAGCTGATTTGACCGGTTTCCGGTTTTGTAATTTGTGGCTTGGCACCGACTTCAAACATATCAGTTGGTAACGCATATAAATAATATAATGATTCATTTTATCCTTTTTGAAATCGGTTTATCTTTTTTTTGTAAAAAGTTTTATTTTTCCATTTTTAGTGGTTATATATTTATCAAAATTGGACAAAAACTCTCGGAATAATCGGTAAAGATATATAAAAAAGTTCATAATACACCCATTCTATCTAAGGAAAGGTCCACGTATCATATGTGGACTTCATTTCATCACTAGGTCCTATCTATCACATTGGTGGTTTTCAAGAGGGAATGCTCGAGTTGCTTAAGAAAGCCCCCAAATCAACATACATGTGCCTTTAAAAATTGAGGAGTTCTCTCAATTCCTCACGGATCCCATCATCAGAACAGCACCAGGTTAATGTGGGACCATCTTCGAAATAGTTCCTATCAAACAAAAAAAGGAATTGTCCAAATCGGACCACGGGTCTGGGAGTAATCGCTGAACAATTGAACATCCTACATAAAAAAATCTTCATCATTATCACGAAAACAATTATCATCATCAGGACCACTCCATCATATTGGCGGTTTTCGTGAGAAAATGCTTGAGTAGCTTAAGAAAACACCCAAATCACTATACACGTGCCTTTAAAAATTGAGGAGTTCCCTCAATTGCTCATGAATCCCATCATCAGAACAGCACCAGATAAATGTGGGACCATCGTCAAGGTAGTTCCTTTTAATCAAAAAAAAATATTATTCAAATCGGACCACGGGTCTCGGAGTAATCGCTGAACACTTGAACACCCTACATAAAAAAATCTTTATCATTATCATCAAAACAATCATCATCATCAGGTCCACTGCATCGAAATGGTGGTTTTCGTGAGAAAATGCTTGAGTTGCTTAAGAAAACACCCAAATCACCATACATGTGCCTTTAAAAATTGAGGAGTTCCCTCAATTCCTCGTGGATCCCATCATCAGAACAGCACCAGATAAATGAGGGACCATCTTTGAGGTATTTCTTTTCAACCAAATAAATAATTATTCAAATTGGACCACGGGTCTCGGAGTAATCGCTGAACATCCTGCATAAAAAAAATCTTCATCATTATCATCAAAACAATCATCATCATCAGGTCCACTGCATCGAAATGGTGGTTTTCGTGAGAAAATGCTTGAGTTGCTTAAGAAAACACCCCAATCACCATACATGTGCCTTTAAAAATTGAGGAGTTCCCTCAATTCCTCATGGATCCCATCATCAGAACAGCACCATATTAATATGGGACCACCTTGGATGTAGATCCTTTCAAACAAAAAAGAATTACTCAAATCGGACCACGGGTCTCGGAGTAATCGGTGAACATACATAAAAGAAAACACCAAACCGAATGCAGAACCTCCTTCCTCAATGGAATTGAAGTCGGTTAAAAAAGTAGGTTTTGCCTATTTTGTTTCACCTGTATCAAATTGAAATCTGAACATTGTTATAATGCCATTATTAATTAGGTACCCTGAAAATGTAACGTAAAATCCTGTAACATTGGGCCAGTGCTAAGCAATGGCATAGAATGAATGCGAGTATAGGTCAAAAACGCTTGCACTCCCACCTCGCACTTATAGAGCTGGAACACCCCATTCACTGCCAATGACGACACGTTGTCGTCACGGCTTTACGAAGCATTTTCGCTACATACCGGAAAATCCATGTTATCGGCTACGGCGTAGCGCTACGCAAGTAGCATAGCAGTGAATGTGTTAAGTTAGTGTCACCTTTTTGTAATGGATGCCGTAGCTCTGGAGCGTGAACCCATAGCTGCCGTTTTTCTTCTCGACGATGATGGTCCTGCGGCGCCAGTCCTCTTCCTTCTTGCTCGCACCCCCGCCCCCGCCGCCTCCACATCCCGGTCTCTCTGACTTAATTGACTCTCTTATCTGAAAAAACGTATAATTATAATTAGTAACGTAGCATTCTTAAATATTCTGACGCTAAGTACGGTCACGGACTTTAATTGTTGAGCCATTTAGGGTTAACTTTACATTGGACAGTTCATAGAATGAGTACCTACTAAAAAAAGAAAGTAGCTTGAACCGTAAATGGCTCAACAATTGAAATACGTGACTGTATATATACCTACAGGTTTCTACAGGAGGACGATTCTAACCCAACCCTATTTTGTGCAAGCTTTTTAACTAATTTGACATTTGACTTTCAGCGCTTTTATATCCTTATACAGAATAAATACAAATATAATTATTATTTATTTTATTTGGTATGTACTTATTTATTTATTATGTTAAATTTCGCCTTTAAAGTTAATTGTCTTGTAAAACACTGTTGAAAATACATATGGATTATATTATTTATATACGTAGTCTTCACCCAATCTAGGTATGTAGGTATACTAAAATATATTTGAAATATTTGACATGTGAATTAACGAATTGAGTATAAGTATATGTGAAGGGTTAAGAGGTCATTATTTGCCCAAAAGTAGGTATTATTTTATTTTGTATGTACAGTCAGCGTCAAATTTATTGTAACAGCTAGAGTAGCCAAATAGTTCGTCACACCATACAAAATATATGGTGTGACGAACTATTTCATCACTTTGGCTGTTACAATATGTTTGACGCTGACTGTACATATTATTTATTAGTTTCCTAGGCTAACTACTTCTTTGGTTATACGCAAGTCTAAATCGACAAATTGGCCACATCCCAAAAGACTTTTCCACATATGCTTAGAAATTTATTTGCGGTAATTATTCAGACACACGTACAACGTATTGGCGTGGCGTTTTTACCATAAGGCCACACGGGGCCCGTGCTCAACCTCAGGGGGGCCCGAAAGATGTTAGACGATGTTTTTTTACAGTCTATGTTGTCCCTAATTGAGCGCATGGGGGCCTCTCATTTCCAAGTGTCCAAGGGCCCCACATTCTTACGTGCCCTAGCGCCCCGTCACGTATTAAGACGGTCTTGCGTACGGCGATACCTATATCTGACCATAAGTACTTAATTAATATTAATAAAGTATTTACTTACAGAATTATCTAAGGAGTCCTCCTTTGAGTCGTTGCTTAAAAGTTTCTTGCCATTGCTCATACTGCTCGGACATCTCTCACTAAGTTTCGGTGAGCTCATGACTGGTTCAGAAAAACTGGGTCACCTTCATTAAATTATGCTATATCATAAACTGCCTATATACAAGTCCCACTACTAGGCACAGATCTAGTCTAAATTAATTCATACTTGTTATGTAATTGAGCACTGCATAGTTAGTTACCTCGCACGTGTCGGCGAGGCGCCAACCGTTTCGCTGGGGTGCGACTAATCATTAAACAGCACGCATGCGCGCCAAATCTCACCCTTAATAATGCATATATCATATTGGCTCAGATAATACACATAGATATACTAGTTATTACAATTTTTAGATTTTTTTATTAAATGACCACATTTTATACAAAAATCATGTATTTCTTTTTCCAGGTGATGTCCGGTGAGTTTGCACATGCGCTCTGGGAGAGCCTTTGGAGGTTCCTTTAAAATTCCACACTACTTTCCTTCTTTGTGATAAATATAAAATATATATATTAGCAATAAATTTATATAAAAAACGCATATTTATAATAAACTCTCTTTTTAAGTCGCTTCTCAGGAAAGTAATAAGTTTGCAGAGCGTATACGTTAAAATAAATATACATACTTATAATGTATATTTCATACAATTTATTTTTCATTCAAACCCTGTTTATTTCATGCGAATATAGTTTTTATTCGAGCACTCGGTAGCCAAAAATGGCTCCTGAGCTATTTAATGACACGTTTCTTGTGCTAGCTCAAGTACTAATTTTAAATGCGTACGTATAGATTGTTAACCAAGGGATGAAAAAAGATTTATCACCGACGACATATTTTGGACTGAAACGGAGTGAGAGCGGCAATATCAAATAGGTGGCTTTCACCCTAATTGAACACTCTACTTATCAGTACGAAAACGGGGAAATATATGTAATTATTTACAGTAGAGGGCTAACTCTTACTTATAAAACCCTTCGTTGTCATGGCTAAAATGTGAATTGGCCTGCAGTTTATACTCTTATATAATTAAAAATACTTTTAAGAGGTTCTATGTTTTACAATTTTATTTTTGATTTGATCACACAATAACCACCGTTTGTTTATCATAGTTATGAACTAGAGTTAAGCTTCAATTAGACTAGTTATGTGGAGCTTACAAAATAAAATACAGTAAAACTCGCCTAAGACGATTTTTTGGCTGGGTACCTTAGTCAAAAAGCGTCTTAACCAGGAAAGCTTAATATGCGGGACTGTATTGCCGGACCTGATCGAGTTGCAGGGACTGATATAAAATAGCGTACATCCGTGAGCTCTCAAAAGAACCTTCAAGTTTTAGAAAGAGACGTCGGGTATCAATCAACAGTGACACATGAAAAAGCAGAGCACCAATATTACCTTCGTGTGTCAACGCCAATTCCCGATGGTTCTTCTTAAGAGTCCGGTAACGATTTGAAAACGAAAATCGCTAATAATGACATTATGCACATGAATAGCATTTGGTAAGATAGTTTGACGTCTTGTTATTTCAAAAAAGTACTTTAGGTCGATATATATTAATGTTTAATACCATATTGTTAATACCTTAAAACTCGATTCTTACAGAGCTTGTTCAGTGAGGACGTTGACTCATGCAATTTTGTCATATGATTTTTAATTATTATTTGTTATGAGCCCTAATATGTTTTATATTATCAGAATAAAGCAAGAAACGAAGTTTATTTTTGTATTATTATATTTGTAAAATACTTTTATATCTTCCCAAAAATATCAACTAAACTTCGGCAATTTTTAGCAAAATTACTCTAGCAAAACACACTCTCTCTTAAAAAATATATATGAAAATGAAAAAAACTGTTACATTTATTCCTCAGGCGACTCATTTTCCAATGTATTTATATATTTGACGTACTTGTATAACTTAATTTTAATCAATAAAAACCTTACTCTTTTCACCTCTCCAAGCAAAAATCGCGAAACTGGTGTTAGATTAGGGTGAATTATTTATAAATGAAGCATAAAATTAAAAAATCGTTGTATTTATTCCATCCAAAAAGAAACAATGTTTCATAATATGTATACAAAATTATAGAGGTTATGTTAGTTACTGCAAAATAGCGTCAAAAAGTTGAGCGAAATCGAAAAAAAAGTTTACCGGACTCTTAAATAAAAAATAAATAATAAATAAAAAGGTTTATTTACTTTACAATAATCATCATAAACGTACATGATTGGTATCTCCTTTTAAGCTTTAATATAGCCTGTGTCAGGAGGTACCGCTCTTCCTTAGCTAAAGAATTACATACTAACAAAATTGTGTTACATTTAGGTTAGGTAAATATAGTATTACATTTACTTTTTTTTTTTTTAATTGAAAAACATTATACAAAAACTTAATCCAGTCTTAATTTAGATAGCATGCAGATGCACAGGTATAAATCGGAGTAAAACATAAATCATACAATTAATCCCGTTTGTTGTGTGTGTGTGTGTGTGTGTGTGTGTGTGTGTGTGTGTGTGTGTGTGTGTGTGTGTGTGTGTGCGCATGGGTAAGAATGTGTTGTTTTATGTTGGATAGATTAATCGGGTAAGTAATTCTTCAGTTTCCTCATATGATTTCGTTTTAAGCCAAACCGGTACAGTATTTTTGCATTCATAGAACTGTTTACTGTATATATTCAGTTGTTCGTTTATCAAGTTGTATAAATTCGCAGAAAGTACTTCGTAATGCCGTTTTGCAAATTTAGTTTTATTTTGTGGTACAGTAGCAGCTTTATTCATTCTTCTTTTATGTGTACAATTGTCATAATATGGTAATGTCTTATGTTTTTTTAGAACGATGTGAAGAATAAACAATCTTCTTATTGAAAGAAGATTTGTCATACTATATAGTTTTTCAGTGGGAAATCTTAAGCTCTTAAAATGCATCACCTTCAGCAGGCTGCGTTGCGCACGTTCTAGTTGCAAGAAACGCGTTTTGGCCGCACCACCCCATATAGGTATGCAGTAAATAATGACAGACTGCACCAAAGCAATATATATTTCATTCAGTAAATCTTTAGCAGAGTTTCTAGATTCAGCTTTTCCTCTTGGTACCACATGCCTTAAAGTTTTAAAGATCCAGATTAATTTTCTGATTCGTGAGGAGACATAATCAAGATGTGGATACCAGGAGAGCCGTTGATCCATAAAGACCCCTAAATATTTTGTTTGTGCAACTTTTTGTATAATCGGGCAGTTACAGGTTCCTGAGGTCGATGTATCATCGCAGGTATGTATTTTAATGCTAAAATGATCACTATTAGGTTGTTTGTTGTTACAGATACTAAAACAGACATAATTCGTTTTTGCTGTGTTTAGAGTAAGTATATTATTTTGCAACCATTTTTGAATTTGCCTTAAACCTTGCTCGGCACGTACTTTCACTTCATCCCAAGACTCTCCATTAAAAACTACAGCGGTGTCATCAGCATATGAGAAGATTTTAGCATTATTGATTTGCATACTGCAGAGATCATTGATATAGGCTAGAAAAAGAGTTGGGCCGAGAACGCTACCCTGCGGTACGCCATAAGTTATTTCCTCAAAACCCCCTGTAAAGTTATCTAGTTTAACTTTTTGTTTCCTATTAGTTAGGTAGTCCGTAAGTAAACAAAGCGGTGTCCCTCTTATTCCAAGTTTTTCTAGTTTATGTACAAGGATGGGAACAGAGACGGTATCAAAAGCTTTTTTCAAGTCCAAAAATACAGACATACACTTTTGTCCTTTATCCAGTTGCTCTACTACTAATGACGTTAAAGCTATAACCGCATCCTCAGTTGATTTATGTTGCCTAAATCCAAATTGAGTTGTTGATAAAATATTAAATTGGTTTAGGTAAGCTATCAATCTGGAGTTAAGCAATTTTTCAACAATTTTGGAGATTGCCGGCAGCACCGATATTGGTCTGTAATTACTAATCTCGTCTCTGCTTCCATCCTTGTAAACAGGGGTGATAATTGCCTGTTTTAGTACTGTAGGAAATATTCCTTTCTCGAAACAAAGGTTTATGAAATGCGTTAACACAGGGACTATTTCCGCATTTGCCATTTTTAAGAACTTTGTAGGGATATTATCCCAGCCAGGAGCGCTATCTGACTTTAGGTTCATGAGTGTACTATATACCTCTTTGTAATCAACATCAAGTAGAACAAATGAATTCGGCTGAGACGATAAGTTTTGTAAGTAAGAGTTTTGCTCATCAACTAAAGGATGAGTCTGCTGAGCGAGGTTTTTACCAATATTAACGAAATAATCATTTATAAAATCAGCTGAAGCGGTAGGTGTTGATTTGAGGTTAAGTAATTCGGTATTAGCAGAACAGTTATTTTTATTAGTATACGTAATGTTTTTGATGTTTTTCCATAATTCTTTTTTATTTTTCGTATTTTTCGCTAACAATTCTTTTTCATAATTTCTTTTGAGTTTCTTTAAAAGCTTATTACAGTAATTTCTATATCGCATGTACGTTATTTTATTGATATTGTTAAAAGGGTCCTTTTGTAATTGTTTTTGCAATTTATTGCGATTTCTGATACAACGAAGCATGCCTTGTGTAATCCATGGTTTGATAATGCGGTATTTTTTTGGTATTTTTGTGACAACTGTATTTTCTTGTAGTGATTGAGTCAGTTTGTAAATAAGATTTTCAATAATAATGTTAGGATTTTCGCAAAACAAAAGCTCTGTAATATTTTTAGTTTTAAGACTTTCTAGTGCTTCTTCAAAGTTAATAACTGTTTTTGTCTTATTTGGAAAAGTATTGTTTTTATATTTTGAAATAGATAAAAATGTAGTTAGGTGATCCGTTATGGACGTGTTAAGAATTGCTATTGAGGCTATTAGTTTTCTTTTATTTAAATGTAGCATAAAGTGGTCCAGACAATTTTTCTCCCTAGTCGGTATTGTGTGTCCTGATAATATACCATATGATGATAAGGTATTTAGGTAGTGTGTTCTATTTTTATGTTCGAGTGAAGGTTCCGTAGACTTTAGTGCTATATTAATATTGATGTCACCTGCAATTATTATACTTTTATTACTCGAATTTATACTGCGAAGTGTGTCCAGGTGAGCACCAAGTGAGTTTACAAAACATTCCGCATTTTGGTAAGATGGGGATCTATATATGCATAAAACAGTGGAATTTAAAATATCAAGCTGTAGGCAGGATGCTTGAGAGAGGCTTATTTCCTTGACTTTATGTTTAAGATTGTTTTTCACGTAAATAACTACCCCGTCATTTTGGTTTAATTGACATTGCGTATGATATGAGTTATAGTTAGGTACCTGAGGTAAGGGTTTGTTTGCGTTAAGTCTGCATTCCGACAGGATTATGACGTCATTATCGAAAGGAAGACTAGATATGGTTACCATAAAATCGTCGAAGTTACAATATATACTCCTGATATTTTGAGATATTAATGTAAAATCATTATTTTTTATATTAAAGTGTTTTTTTAGCTCTCCTATATCACATTGTAAAGAACGCGCTATCTCTAAGTTGTCTATCTCGTTCAAAGTTTGAAGTGTACTATCCATAATAACTGAAGCGGTAGCGCGTCATAATAAAAGAGTATCGCGTGCGTTTCGAATTGTGCCAATAATCTTTATGATTCCAGTTATACCGGTGGTTTAATACATGGTTAATATGTGTATTATATGTGTGTGTATGTTTGTGTGATGTGTGACAACAAAGTAAGAAAATGAAATTAATTATATATGTATTTTTATTTGTGTGAGGGATATTCAAGTGTCTATATTTTAGCAATTTGTTTACAATTAATAAGGGGTGTAAAATATGCATAAGGTAGATCGATGCTTGGTACAATATTATTTTCAAAGCTACCTTTGTTACGGTCTCTAGTCAGTCTCCCTGTAGGAGATGGTGGACTTGTTCTTCACTTCTGATCAATATGATTGGAGACTGTTCTTCCTTCCGCACGTAGACTTTCCCGAAAGAGGTCCAGCAGAACTTGTAGTTTTTCGATCTGGCCAGGTCCCGAGCCAGGTAGTGCAGGCGCGAGGCTTTAGGCGTCAAATGTTCTGACAAGAACACGGGGGTGTCTTCTTGCGTTCTGAATCCCAGATGTTTGGCGCATAATTTAGTTCTATTTTTAATGTTATAGGATTTTGCCATCTTAAAGAAGTCAGACTTAAGTAAAACGGAGTTAGTTTCAATAACAATAGGCGTATTTTTTGTTTCAGGCCTTTTCCCGCGCACCCTGTATATGTCTTTAATATCTGATTTGGTGATCTTACAGTCTATAGTCTCCGATAGGCAGGTTACCATTTCAATTAGGTCTTCTTTGGTTTCATTTTCTTTCTTAGGTACATTTTTGATTTCGAAATTTGTTTTTCGGCATCCTGCCTGCATATCTTCTAATTTGTTCTCCAAAAATAGAATATACTCCCTATCGTCCTTCGCGTGGTTTTCTAGTCGTGTAATTTGATTTTTAAAGTCTTCGTTTTGCATTTGTAGAGAAGTAATAGCACTTTCTATCTGTTGGTTGGACTGTTTAATCTCATTTAAAGTCGATTTGATACTGGCTATTTCTTTTTGTTGAGAGACGCTATAATATGTAATCAATTGTCTCATTTCCACCTTAAACTCATTAAATTGATCATTTGTTAATGTCTGACTATTCGATTGAATAGTTTGTCTTTGTAAACGATCTGTATTAACATAGTTTGGTGGTGTTACATTAAGGACTGTCCCTTCTTCGAACGACATCTCCGGGTCTAATACAGTGTTTTGCAGGTGCGTCATGGTACTAAGGTAGCAGAGACGGCGCGGATGCAAGTCTGTAACTGGTTCTATGCGCGCGCGTGTGTGCGTCGTATTAGCAACGTACCTGCGGCTAGTGAATGACCGATGACGTCAGCGGCGTATGCGCGTCTTGAGTGGGCCCGTAAGTGATGAATGAAGTACCAGGCGCAGCTTACTCCCGGCGTCGTAGCAGCAATACTCCTTCACTTTTATGCTCTCCGATTTTATTTGCACATTTAAATGACTCGAAATTTGATTTTAAATTATAAATAAATGTAATACAGATTTGTAGACACGTTTACACCGTATGGCGGTCCGGGGGGAAGAGGACTCTTAAAGCTCACGGACAGTAATTAAGCGAGTAATCGTATTAAACGTGATTGTATTAAGCGGGTTCTACTGTATAATAAAATTTAAACCTTTTTGTGGTTTACTAACACTACAAAAGTTTACGGTTTCACTTACGTGTATTTAGTTACTACGTGAGTTAAACCGTAAACTTGTACTCGCTTAGGGTGGGTTGCACCACGCATAACTAACGAACTGATCAACGTTAAATATGGCGACGAAGAAGCTGCCATCCCATAGAAAACTGTCAAAGTTTTCGTACAAGTTTTTTTAACGTTGACGTTAACAGACGGTTTGGTGCAACCGGCCCTTATTCATAAACGTCTTACACACTTCAATTATACATAAAATAATCGATTTTCCTTATCTGTCACGTGGGCAGTTGTGTTTGTATGAATGAGTTTGTAAGAGTTGTAAGACGTTATGAATAAGCGCAATTTTTATTTTTTTGGACCCCCCTCCCCTCCCCCTGATTGCGTTACGTAATACTTGAACGCTCCCTAAGTGAGATTTGAGGTATGGATTTCAGATCAATTTAATCGCTTACTTACCTTATTATTTTCAATATTTATAACATTTGCACTATACTGCAACTAAACAAACTGGTAAAATAAAATAAAAAATAACAATTAAGTAATAGTTTTCAATACCTACATATTTTTTTGATGTTTTGTCATCAAAAATTGCGGCATACTGCAAGGGTCTAGATAAAATCTACATATGAGTTCTAACTACGTATAATTATATAATTAGGTACATACAAAATATACATTCAAATAATACCTACCTACCTACTACCTACTTAAAGGGATCATCCATTAATTACATCACACCTCAAGGGGGGGAGAGGGGGTCCACAAAATGTGACATATCGTGACAGGGGGAGGGAGGAGTTCCATGTTTGTGACCTCACAATCCTCACATACAATTTTTTTACAAAATCTAAGTTAAAAATCTATTGTTAACAAACATTGTACTAAACTAGTTTTCTACATACTCGGATTTATTTGAATACTTTCGTTCCCTATAAATTTTATACAATTTTTCTGGCAATCCTAATAAAAAGTTAGTTTCAAAGTGATGTTGTAATTTTTACATTCCTAAACTAAAAATCTAAATGTGACGTCACACTAAGGATAAGGATAGGGTGCAGTTCATTGTGACGAAGTGTGACATGGGGGGAGGAGTCAAAAAATCATAAAATTGGTGTGACGTAATTAATGGATGATCCCAAATGGCGATGAAAGTTGTGGCCAGCAATTGATAAACAGGGGCCAGTTATTGGCGGTTTACCGTAAACCAAACTAATATACTACCATTTACGTTTAAGGTGCCTTAACAAGGGTGTTAATTTTAGCATAACGCACAACAGATATGTTAGGTATGGGTAAAGGGAGGGATGCTACGCTGGTGTTGAGTCCAACCAACTCTGGTAGCCCAATAGACTTCAAACCGACTTCCGACGGAATCAGAGATGTTTCTTTCACAACTTTAATTGTAGGGCCTTTGATGCTGGAGTTTTCCACTGACCTTCTGAACATGGTCGCGTAAATACTACGTTTCTGATCTTTCTTATCTTCAGCTCCAGTCGTATCTTGCTCCATTGGTTGAAGAAAATCTTCTGAAATCATGTTTTTATTATTATTTTAGGCTTATCTTCTCAGGGTTTTGGCGACTTTGTAGATACAATTAGTAGCATATATGTAAATTTCACACTAAGCAACTAAAGATCAACTGAAATAGGTTATTTTTCAGTATCAGGGCGCAGTTGACTTCAATTCTCAATTATAGGTAGATAGATACTTGTATTCCCCAATACAAAGGCAAATAGAATAATTTATAACGACGTATTTAGTAAGTGATGATTGCGGTAGGTATGCAAAAAAAAAATTCTCTTACATAGTATAAGGATAAAACTTGCATTTTCTTTGATTTTTATAAGAAACAATATTGTTATACGCAAAGGCCTCGTATTCATATTAAATAGTTTCTTTTAAACATGTTTGATGCTTTAAATACGGCAAATTCTGGAAGACTGGCACGAATGACTTTGACTATCGTTTCTGCATCTTTAATTACCTACCTCATTCGTATTTCTCTTAAATTCATCACTAATAAATCACCTGATCTTTTAACCAGCCGGCTTTTACTCCCCTTTGTAAATTGATTGAGAACAGTTAGTGGAGGATTAGGGTCGTCAGAGGACGCGATTGGTCGGACCGGCGCCACGGCTACGGCGCTCTGGGCTGTCACGTTGGTCAACAGTGGAGCTGGAATACCACTCAGATCCACTGCAGAGCCATTGCTGTGGTAAAATGACAAGGCTTCTTGATTGCCACTGAAACAAACATGCAGGTGTAAGGATCTCCTTCTTTTGGTGTAAAATATGGTGATAAACCAACCCCACTCATATTCTGTAGATATATAGGTATATACATCTACGAGTAGGTAAACTCCACGTAAACTCATAATACTTGTACTAAATAACATAAGATCTTTTGTCTCTGAGACACGAGTAGGATTCTATTTTTTAGGACTTGTTAAATACGCTGCCCTATGATGACAATGATAAATGACTATCTACCTAAAACGTTGATGTCTTTTTATGTAAAAATCTAGTAGCTAAACAAAACTAGGTGTTGTAACGGAAATTATGATATTAAAGACGTGGAAACAGCAACAGCTAAGAGCTTAAGTGTTTCTAGCATTGCCTTAATTGCTCACATAAAAAAAATAACACTATGCGTCGTACAGCTGAAATTGCGAGGCGGGGTGTACAAACAAAATCATCTTGATAACACTTGGGATCAAGAACGTGTACCTAAAGTTAATTTTAAATAATTCGCTCGCATAAACTCTGCTGCTGACTGTACTGTGGGTCAAATATGCAGCATCCGAAACCTGCCCACTTTATTATACTTATTAGTATGTTATTACTTACGTCATGTTCGCAATTTCGTCGTCCGATTTATTTGTGATAATTCCAACTTGGTAAACAGTAGCATGAATTACATACCTGTAACATTGCCAAGGAAATGTGATGATATCTACTAAAATTACAGTTACTCAGGAAAAAATATACTTACTTATTTAAATCAACATCTGATTTTCTACTGTAAATGCAAATAACCGAATTGTGATATTATTATTCTAATAATACCTACGACTCCTACGAGTACAGGGTGGAAAAAGTCCATGGGACCAGGAGGGAAAGTACCCCGAAATACCTAAAATCCTTGGAATAGTTAACTTATTTTACTTTATAACTTTATTTTTAAAAGGAAACGTGACTACAATCACAGGTTTCTCAACACGTTTACCCGAAAACTCTCGCTATTTTCTCCTACCATAGAGTAAGTTATATCGTAGAGCAGCATAGCCTAAGAACTTTTTACACAATTCTATCTAGCTTGACCCTGACCCCGTATATTTGTTTATTTGTTTGTGCCTTCGCAATAATACGCATCAGAGCTTGTAAGTTAAATTTCAACCACTTCTCGTGTCTGGTTGTGCTGAAATTTGGTGTACTTCCGTAGTTTTACATGATAATGCTACTATGTCACCTGCACTGCTACTCCACCTAGTAGCTACTAGTGTACTACTAGTACGCTATTTGCTACTAGATGGAGTATCTTTAGGTCGCTTTCGGGTAGATGGCGCGATTGAATTGACTTGAGCTTCAAAAAGTACTTAGGCTGTGCTGCTCTACTATATAAGTTACTCTATGCTCCTACTAATCGATGTAGTCAATATCAAACTTAATATTTCGCGAAGAAACAATATCTTACTCGTACTCGTACACTCGCCTTTTGCACATAATGAAATGTCCATAATGTAATATTTAGTTCCCATGAACCTCCAAGTAAATAAAAAAATCTGTAAGCGCAGTTGTGTTTCTTTATATAAGAATAAAATAATGTTTTCTTTATAACAAATAAGAATATAAAAGACGTTAGATAATTTCAGGGCTCATAGATTTTTCCACACTGTATAATATATTTTGCCCTTTATTTCATTTTTATACTCGGCGACTGTAATACTCGAATTGAGATTGTGGTGGCGGAACTACTAGCGCATACTTTTTGATAGAGCTTCTATGGTCGCATATTGTAGCATCCATAACAATCACAGAAAGGATTTCCATACAATATTGTGAAACTGTTGTCGGGCCCCGCATTGCGTGTCGCCGCCGGCACAATCCACCGGGAGATCGAACGTTACGAGATTACATAGAAGCAGTAGGTTGTGCACGGCTTTCGTCGAACTCAATTCTTACCGGCTTGCTTAAGCACTCGTATAAAAACTATTGTGTGCAACGGTACATAATAAGGGTTCTTAAAATTCTCGGGTCTGTTTTTACAAAATTCGGCTTCGCCTTATTTTGTAACTTCAACCCTCGAATCTTAAGAACCCTCATTATGTAACTGTTGCACAAAATACTATTTTGATGGTGACATTTGTTAACGTCACAGAGTCGGAAACGTCAAAATGAATAATTTGATTTGATTAGGGTCTGCTACTCGTTTCCGAATACTATCCACCTCCTGGCTCTACCAGTGGTGCTCGAAGGTACAGTCGCCATCAGATATATCGGAGCGGCCAAGGTCACAATTATATCTGAACAACGTCTCTATTGTCAAAGTAATAAACTCTCGGTATATTTGATGGCGACTGTACAAAACTATGTACAAATGTATCCCTATTAGTGTAGAAATTCATATACCGCCAAACGTGGCAATTTTACCTTCTGTAAATAACTTTACCGTAGTCTACTTTTATAATTTACCAAGAAAATATGGTACTCGTATAAATAAATAGGCAATGGTTGCATTTAAAGGTTTAAAGTTACCTTAGGTTTCTATGAGGTATTTATATTTAGTAACACCATTTTCTTGATTAAGCAGACTATTGGTAAAGTTGCTTACGGAAGGTAAAGTTGCCACGTTTGACGGTATATGAATTTCTACACTAATAGGGATAACTAAACACTTACATGTCGTTTGTAGAATTAGTAAGATTTGACAATGGTTTTATCTCCAATCCCAGATTCGTAGGAACCCAGAAGAGGCTTAGAAGTACCTTTCAACAATATTCAAATTTAAACTTTAAAGTGGAGGCCTATGTTCAGCAGTGGACGTCTTATGGCTGAGATGATGATGATGATGATGAAAGTTTAAAAGCCATTGATATGATATACTTAAACAAAATGAGGAAGACAATATCAGACGAGACAATAAATTTTCTTGAAGGGATTTATTTATCCGCATTACTTATGCCAAATGGACTCTATTTCTATTTGTCGATGCCACAAAACTAATAACTTGTAAGTAGGTACCTACTTATTAGGTATGCTATTTATATAATAAATCAAGTTTTTTTTTACTTAGGTTATTCTACGTTGGAAGATTGCACTGATGGCAGTTTATTCTGGAGTAGCGAAGGATACACATGTACATTGTTGTTTTATCTTTTGACATCTCTTGCTCCTCCATGATGCATCTACATTAGGATTACCTGTTGCCGTAAATTATACAGTCAGCAGCAGGACTAAGCGGGTGAGGTGTTCAAAATGACCTACACACGCTCTTATTCTCTTAACAATAAAGTCGTGTCAACCTTATTTTGAACACCCTACCAGCTTAGCTACTTCGGCTGCTGACTGCACATAAATATAACAGTACACTTACCAGGAAGACGTCCATGTCGCCCGTGTAACTAATTAATATTGAGACTAAATTCTCGTATCGTTCTATATATGTGATCGCTATTGTCATTACTCATTAGAGTATTTGCGTTAGTCCAAAGCGCAAATCATAATTATCACCTGTACCTTGCCCACGCTTAGTACCTCACTTGGTACTGTGTTCTTCACTCCAACTTAAAGGTATGCACTTCCTGGCCACATCGCATAAAATATATGTATTGTGGAAGTCCAGTTATTGGCAGCTCTGCTACATTACTTACCCGGTTGATGGCGCTAGGGCATTTGTCTGAATAGCTAGGAATACACACACAGACCTGCCCGCCGGATTTGTTTGGCGGACAGATCCGTCCGTGTATGGCGCTAGCCAGATGTGTCCGCAGACAAATCCGTGTCCAATACGCGTCATACATGGACGGATCTGTGCGCTGGGCATATTCGCCAGACAAATCCGGCTATATCCCTAGCTAATAACGGGCACGCGAATGAATGAGAATGGGAATGAGAACGCGATTTGGTATAGACATTGCCAAAATCCGCATTGTAAGGTATAGGTATGAAACGTGTGGAATGAACCAATAACATCATCCGCAGCTTCGCTCTGCCTCAGTGGAACGGCAGCCTAAGGAACGGAATATTTCTAACCCATTGATTGGTGTTGGATGGTTTGTAAATGAAAGAAAACTAAAACTACTTAGCACTGACTTTTAGTATGTTACGCATAATGATCCATTGATATGCTACATTATATCTGACAGCAGCAGGGTATGGCTGATTTTTAGGGTTCCGTACCTGGAAATGAAAATACGGAACCCTTATAGGATCACTTTGTTGTCCGTCTGTCTGTCTATCTGTCAAGACCATTTTTGTCAGGAAGGCGTGGAGGTATCAAGCTGAAATTTATATCAAATACTCAGGTATATTGTCCCTTGGAGCTGTGAAAAAATCAAACTTAAAAGCCAACGCAATAAAACCTAAAGGGTTCTTCCCATAAACTCAGAAACTTGAAACTTGGCACGAAGAGACTTCATATAGCACAGACAAAGGAAAAATTACAAAAAGTAGAAATGTTTAGTAAAATCATACAAAAAATGTTTTAAAAAATTTTAAACTTACTACCTTTTTCCTCGTAAACGCGTAGAGGTATTAAATTGAAATTCATATCAAATACTCAGTTCTATAAAACCTTTCAGCTGTAGCAAAACGAAACTCCCTCGCTTACGGTTACTAGTGTTTGACTAAAAACTTTGCAAATAAACAACTTTGATAAAAGAAGTGTTGCCAGGCTGCTGCAAATGTAGTGTAGGTATTTCAGTTATATTATTCAGTTATTCTATAAAATAAATGATGTGGTAATGTAAATAAAATAAAGGATTACTAAATTAATAAATCGACCCTGTTTAACTTTATGCTCCCCCAGCTTTCCACATTGTATTGTTACGGATTTCATTTTCATTTAGTAATAAACATACTACAACTTTTGCTTGTTATAGGTTTGTACGGAACCCTCGGTGCGCGAGACCGACTCGCACTTGGCCGGTTTACTTTAATCCGCCATGTTTTTAGGCATACATATAGATACATTCTGCAGCTGGAAAAATCATGTTACTGATGTATGTGAAAAGCTTAACAAGTTCGTATTTGCTCTTAGGAGACTAAGCAATATTACATCTAAAGCCGTAGCCTTAACAGCTTACCACGCTCATGTCTCTTCCATTCTGAATTATGGCTTATTGATCTGGGGCAACTCTGTTGATATCCACAAAGCATTCCTAGTTCAGACAAAATGTATGCGCTGTTTGCAACGTCCACTATCTAGAACCATGTAGACCACTATTCAAATCAACGAAAGTTCTGCCCCTGCTATGCATGTACATATTACAGGCATCGCTCTTTGTAAGAGCACACATCGTGAATATTTTTATACAAATAGAACATTTTACCCCAGAAACACAAGACGGGAAGACCAATTGTTCTTCCCTAGGGCAAGAAAAGATATATTCAAAAAAAATGCCTACTAAGTACATGGTAATCTTCATTTAGGTACCGTAAATTACCAAAATGTGTACTAGATAGTGAATTTAAGATTGTTTAAAAGTGCCCTCTGTAAATGTCTATTATCAAAATGTTATTATTCTGTTGAGGAAGTTATGTCCGACAAGAATCAATAACCAAGACATTTTAATTATTTTGTTGACAATTACACGGAAAAAAAAGCTTCCGGGATATTCTCAATCCAAGACATTATTAGTACATGGTAATCTTCATTTAGGTACCGTAAATTACCAAAATGTGTACTAGATAGTGAACCAAGATTGTTTAAAAGTGCCCTCTGTAAATGTCTATTATCAAAATGTTATTATTCTGTTGAGGAATTTATGTCCGACAAGAATCAATAACCAAGACATTTTAATTATTTTGTTGACAATTACACGGATAAAAAAGCTTCCGGGATATTCTCAATCCAAGACATTATTATTTTCTTGAAAGTATTTCCTCGTGACAAGTATTTATTTTCATTAACAAAAATATGATTTTTCGTTTAATAAAACCACGTTTTCTTACAATAGAAATACAAAAATGTATTGTTTCAAGAGTATATTGAGTAAATAAGAGAGATTGTACTTTAATCAAACAAGTATTATCTTAGGTAAAAGAAAACTAGAAAATATGTAAGGATATATTCGCTTCGTTATATTTAAAACTTTCATTTATTTTCGTTAAAGGAAATAAATGCTGGTCACGAGGAAATATTTTCGATATAATATAATAATGTCTTAGATTGAGAATATCTCGGAAGCTTTGTTTCCGTGTAGTAGTCCATAATTCATAATATCGACAAATTAGTTACATTGAGTTATATATGTTTTTTGTTGTGTACAATCTCTTGATAATTTGAAATTGACATTATATAATTTATGCCACACCTGGCCATAAAGTGGCTTTTTCCGCACGCTGCGCGTACGGAAAAAGACGCTTTCTGGCTAAGTGTAGACATAAAATGATGTACACAACACGGGAGGTAATAAAGAAAGCCCTCGATCGCATATTTACGTCCCTCGCTTGCAGCTCGGGCCGCAAACTTCTGCGATCTCGACCTTTCTTTGTTTTACCACCCTAGTTGTGTAATGTAATGACATTCTGTAATAATTTTAATACCCAGCTTATTGCTCTAATAATTTTACTGACGTATTGTATATAAATTGCTTGCTTGCTTGCTCTACTTTACATTGCATGCCTATTTTTAAGGCAGAACATAAGGACATCTGTTTATTATAACTTATAAGACCACCTATGTAATCACTATGCGCTAGCAATAAAATAGCGATAAAGTGCATGTTTAGTTATTTTCGAGTACCGTGGCCGCCCCGATATATTTGATGGCGACTGTTCCTTGGAGACTGGCGTCGCCACGTTGAGTAACGCGGCCTACACTGCATAAACGAGACTCAGTTTTTACACGGTTTTATTTAGCTTGATCCCGTATATTTGTTTGTTTATTTATTATGTCATTACATTGTATGCATTAAATCTTGTAAGTTAAATTTCAACCATTTCCCGGTGTCCGATTGAGCTGAAATTTGGTATACTTCCGTAGTTTATATGACAATGCTCCTAGGTACAGCAATAAAACTGTGTAACAAAAAATTTTTTTTTGGGAGTAACTTGTTTTTATGTACTCTTTGTTAAGTTTCACCTATCCCTTATCTGTAATCAAATCTTGCAAGTAAAATTTGATCCACTTCCCGGTTTCTGACTGAGCTGAAATTTTGCAGGCATATATGTATAACACGTGACAATGCAATATTATGCTAACATGGAGCTGATCTGATGATGGAGCTGGAAGGTACTCATCAAGACGAATGGTTCGATAGCCCAAACAAGACAGAATAATGTTGAGCTAAATCAGTTCCAGGTCATAATAATATTGCATTGTCATCCGATTTACACATACACACGCATGCAAACTTTCAGCTCAGTTGGAAAACTGGAAGTAGGTCAGCTTGCTATAGGACAGGTAAAAGTAAATAAAAGCTTGTAAATAAAATAAATGAAAACAGCTCTGATTTACAAAAACACTGAAATACCGTCAACTGCTACAACTTTCCCTACGACGCACAACTTTGCCTTTATAGCCCTTAAGCCCGGGCCCATATTACCTACGTAGCATGACATCACTTTAAAATGCATGGCAACATAATGGAAAAGTTGTGCTGAGTCAGGAGAGAATTGCATACAAAATTGGCCGAAGCTCCAAAATAACGTCACTTCCGGTTTCAAAATGTATGGGGGAAAACTGACGTCATATGTCATAAGTCCAGTGGGCGGCTGACGGATGCAATTTACGTCAAAATAACGTCAAACGATATCCGTAATATGGATATGACTACAATTTATTAAATAAAAGAAAACATCGTTGCAAAAAAACATACAATCTTATTATTGTAGTCAATGGTCATATTTTAAGTTAGTGCAGTACATTCGTTTTATAGTTCAGTATTTACTTATATAGGGAACATTGCCTCTCAACATCTTCAGACGTTAGAGGAACGTTTTTTTAAAATGGCATTTCACCACTGTGTGTGTTAGGAGGGTTACAATAAAAAACTGAGTTTATTTTTATACATTAAATTATACTCGAAATTTAATAAATGTCTTATCCATCTTATGCTTTCGTCACCATTATGCATCCGTCATCCGCCCTTTAGTCATAACTAAAATCCATAAATTGTAAGATTTGTAAGTACCGTCAACTGCTACAACTTTGTCTGCGATGCACAACTTTGCCTGGCTTGAAATACATGGTTTTCTTCACCAAACAGCTTCTTATGCCTGAGATGGCCGCTTTCTGCCCCCTCGGAAATAAGATATTAATTGGTATTTGGTGAAGAAACCCATGTTTTTCAAGACAGGCAAACTTGTGCATTGCAGACAAAGTTGTAGCAGTTGACGGTACTTACAATGTAAACCCTGGAAAAGTAAAAAGCACTTTCCGGAATGTCTCAGAAATCACACTTTCCGCACGCTAAAACACTAGGAAAAAAGCCTATTTTTGAGCAACTATAAAAAATATTCTATATTTTATCTAAAGAAAACCAATTAGAATAATTTCTATAACATTTTTCCTTGTGTCTGGGTACAGGGCTTTATTGATTTCTTAAGAGAGCATTCCTGTAATTACTTTTTACTTTGCTTCACTTTTTAGGGTTCCGTACCAAATACGGATCCTTATGGTACGGATCTGTTTGTCAGTTTGTCTTTCACATCGTGCTATATTGCATTACATGCATACGAATTTTAATGAAATCTTAGTTTGGACGATAGCGAATTTGCGGCGCAAGTCTAAAAATCTACTAGGTACTTCATATCTTGGGATTTTTGAGCTATCCATGAAAATTATTCATAAGGTTCGATCGATCATTGAAAAAAATCGCCCGTCCAGTAGCACCCTCATTGGGGGGATTTTATTTCCTAGTATTCGAAACAATTACTGTATAATCACTCATGTTAAGTTGTAGTCCTACTAATTCTACAACTTTTGGTGTTTATCATATAGTTTTATTTTGCGTATTTTTTCCTTCATTACCTAAACGGCAAATGATGGCCACTTTTTTACGTTGCTTAAACCCAAAAATGAAGCCAAAAGTAAGTAATATAAAACTGTATCACATATATCATTAAGTTGCGGAATTAGTACGAGTGCATGGTAAAACTAATATGAGTTCCTAGTTGATAATGGAACCTTAAAAAGAAACATTATAAATTTACTTTCATTACAGTTAATTTGGTATCGTGTCCCTCTCTGGGTTTGATTTGAAGGGCAGACGGCAGCCATTTCCAATGTCATACATAGGTCTAACCTCCCCATCTTTAGTCAATTTAATAACAGTTATCGTTTATTTATGATTCTGGTGCCGCATCTTCCTCTTTTGACCAGAATTTACGTTGTTTGGCCGGCAGGCTGACACGTCATTAGTAATTATTTCACGCGACATGATTAATTTTAGTATGAAAACATTTTTTTAATTAGATACCTACACACTTTTTAACTGACTTTAAAATAGGAGGGGGCTAGCTGGTACTATTGTGATCAGATCAGTGCCTGATCAATGATCATGGAATCCTGGAGCAAACAGGGACCTTATGTTATACACACCTGCATCGATTTTTTATAATAATAATAACTAGTACATTTCCTTACGAAGACCATCATTTTGATAATGTGGAAACAATGCTAAAGATCTACAAAACGTATATAAGACCTATCCTGGAATATGGCTTTCTAATCCATACTTCAAAAAAGACATAGAGATGATTGAACGAGTACAACGGAAATTCACCAAAATTCCTGCACAGCTAAAAGCACTATCGTACGAGGATAGACTATAAAAGCTAGGCCTAACAACACTGAATAAGAGGCGACAACGTGGAAACATGATTGAGACTTATAAAATCCTAAACGGCTATTACGACTGTCCAGAACTGACAGATTTGTTCACTCGACATCTAAACACGCGCACAAGAGGACACAATTTTAAATTAACAACAACAATACATTATACAAATGTCGAAAAAAACTTTTTTGCAAACCGAATAGTAAATACTTGGAACAAATTACCCTCCCAAGTTGTGAATTCTAACAGTGTTAATCAGTGTAAAAATAGACTCTACAAACTATCTAAAATAGTGAGTTATGTAGTGCCTAGTGAACTATGATTTAGACGTATCAGCGCGAGCTGCCTGTCTAAAACGATATATAGTCTGGCAAACCAAAAGCGCAGTAACAGTCAGAGTAACATGCTATACCCATCCCTTTTTTAGTAGTGAGAGTACTAGCATTAGAAAAAGACAGTATGATTCTCCCTGTCTATGCTTGAAGTGGAACAAACTCTGGCCAAACTATAATAAAAATATGCCAAAGACCACTAATGGCACAGATAGCTAGGGTTGGGTGTATTATGAATTTATGACTTTATAACTGACTAAGGGCCGGTTGCACCAAACCGTCTGTTACCGTCAACCTCATCGATAAAAAATCTTGTATGAAGTTTGACAGGTTTCTATGGAATGACAAGTCCTTCGCCATATTTAAAGTTGATCGGTTCGTTAGTTATGCGTGGTGCAAAGCAGTGATGGCGCGTCCATAGAACACGATTCCAGTCGGCTTGCCTAAGTTTCAGGCACCTGAGCAGTTTTCCTAAAGCATTTTCATAAAGAAAGGGTCTAGCAGGCTAAATATAAAATATTTACATAAATCTTCGTGCGTCATGTCAAAAAAAAATCATCGAACAAGTAGATAGCATATATTATAATAAATAAAGTACCAGTGCAGTGTGTAGATAAGTTAGTATGTAGTTGACATGTGATCGTCGATGCATTCTAAATAGGTTCATTAGTTAACTTACCTAGTAGGTATACAATTTCTTTTAACTAATGAACCTATTTAGAATGCGTCGACGATCACATGTCAACATTTACTTTATTTATTAATAGTACATTAGGTACGCACCTAGGGCGGTAAAATAAAGAAGGGCTCAGATCGCTGGCATTTGTGACCCGAACCGAAGGTTAGGGCCATAAAGAAGCGATCTGAGGCCTTCCTTATTACCGCCCGTGGTGCGTACATAATTTTACGTCTTCTCCTGGGTGTGAAGTGAGATTTTCCGCTGCGCCCTAGGGCGGTAAATCTCACTTAGCGCCCAGAGTGACATAAAATATATTTTATCTACTTGTTCGAGGATTGTTTTTTTTTTACATGACGCACGAAGATTTATGTAAATATTTTACATGTGTATGTAGTGGGCATTAGTGGCTACTTATGAATATATTTTTAGGTGTACCTCCGCGAAAAGTAAAAAAAAATTTAAAGAAAAAATACATCGTTATTATACAATGAGTTATAATGACAGGATGCAGGTTACAAAATATGACACTTTAAATGATATCCTGGTTATTTTGCATTGTCCTGAATAAGTCGAAAACAAAAGAAGATCGAGGACTGATATTAAGCATAGAGTTTTTTAGGACCTGCCAGTACACCACCTGAAAGAATGACCAAATCCGTCGTTGGGGGCACCTCTTGTTCGCTTATCCTGCTAGACCCTTTTAAGCCAAATTCAGTACCGGCTTGCCTAAGAATTTTTTTGACCCGCCGCCACTGGTGCAAAGTGTCCTCTTTGCCTAAGTGAAGTCCGTTCTTTTTTCTTTAAAATTACATATATTTAGCTTCATACACTACGTAGGTACACGAAAAAAAAGCTTCCGGGATATTCTCAATCTAAGTTTTAAATATAACGAAGCGAATATATTCTTACATATTTTCTAGTTTTCTTTTACCTAAGATAATACTTGTTTGATTAAAGTACAATCTCTCTTATTTACTCAATATACACTTAAAACAATACATTTTTGTATTTCTATTTTAAGAAAACGTGGTTTTATTAAAAGAAGAATCATATTTTTGGTAAAGGAAATAAATACTTGTACCGAGGAAATATTTCCAAGATAATAATAATGTCTTGGAATGAGAATATCCCGGAAGCTTTATTTCCGTGTATAATTATGTTAAGAGTCCGGTAATGTTTTTTTTCGATTTCGCTCAACTTTTTGATGCGATTTTGCAGTAACTAACATAACTTCTATAATTTTGTATACATATTATGAAAGATCCTTTCTTTTTGGATGGAATAAATACAACGATTTTTTAATTATATGCTTTATTTATAAATAATTCACCCTAATCTAACACCTGTTTCGCGATTTTTGCTTGGAGAGGTGAAAAGAGTAAGGTTTTTATTGATTTAAATTAAGTTATATAAGTATGTAAAATATATAAATACATTGGAAAATGAGTCGCCTGAGGAATAAGTGTAACAGTTTTTTTCATTTTCATATATATTTTTTGAGAGAGAGTGTGTTTTGCTAGAGCAATTTTGCTAAAAATTGCCGAAGTTTAGGTGATATTTTTGGAAAGATACTAAAGTATTTTGCAAACATAAAAATACAAAAACAAACTTCATTTTATGCTTTATTCAGATAGTATAAAACATATTAGGGTCCATAACAAATAATAATTAAAAATCGTACGACAAAATTACATGAATCAACGTCCTCACTAAACATGCTCTGTAAGAATCGAGTTTTAAGGTATTAAATATTAATATAAATAGACCTAAAGTACTTTTTTGCAATAACAAGACTTCAAGCTATCGTACCAAATGCAATTCATGTGTATAATGTTATTATTAGCGATTTTCGTTTTCAAATCGTTACCGGACTCTTAATTTTCAATCACTTCCTGGTGTCTGATTGAGCTGGAATTTTGTATCTGGAGCTGATCTGAAGAACTCCTCAAGGAAAAAATGCAACCGTTAATCATTAGAAGCAATTTATGACGTGAAAAGAACAGGAAGTACAGTCAACAATAAAAGTGTACCTATACCAATTTTTTTTAAATTGACTTGTTTTTTTAGATAAAGGTATATTTAGTAGGTAATATTTAAAATGGTTCAAGTTATAGTTACCTACATAATGACTGTGTATGTATTAAGAAATGTAACAGGTCCGAATATAAAAATATAAGTACAAATAGTTTGAATGAACGACCGAATGTCAGATCTGTTTGAGTTTTTATCTATAGCAGATTACCGGTGGCAGAGACGAGCGACGGCTGCAGGAGGGTTGCGTTGCAGCGAGCAGAGCGCGCGGAGCCGTCGCCGCGGTCGCATCCAACTCGTTGAGCACGCGTGTGCCGCCCGCCGTCGCCGTCGTCGCTGTCTCCGCCGTCGCCGTCGTCGCCGACGACGCCGAGCCATGCCGACCTACTACTTCTTGGTGTTTACGGGAACATATACACTGGTATGTGACTTTATTTAATTTGCTGAAAGTAATGCTATGCGAAAATTCGGATATTGGGATGTAATATTGTTTCGTAATTTTGTATATAAAGATGTAAAAGGTTAAGGAGGTATGTAACTTGATAATTAAATCGTAGTCACTTAAAAAGGTAAATTGATACAAAGAAAATAATAATGTATTAGTGATGTTTACATAAAGGCTCATAATTTTTAGAATATGTACTTAAAGTGTAGGTAAAAAAATGTTTGGTTTCTACGCGTGAAGCAAGACTTCGCCGAATATTTTACTTTGGGTGCAGTGGTGATATTAAATAACCTTATGACTAAGGTCGTGATCTCCAGTTGATGCCAATACCAGGCAGACGCAGCATACAGGCGTCACGTATTATAGAAATGACCTTATGTTCACACGCATAGTGACGCTGTCCGGACACCACGGCCGAGGAAGATGTTTTTTTAATAAGTATATTCTTTTCATTTTCATCATATTCTTAGGTAAGTAGGTGCCACTTCTTTTGATTCAACGGAAAGGGAGTTAAAGGCTACGTATTTAGTGCGACTTCTTGTCACTGCGAGTAGCTGCCTAAATCTGTTTAGATGATAGTTTTCCTGAATGTAACATAAAGATAAAAAGGAAAATAGGCAATTATTACAACAAAGGACATCCTCGCCAATTTGGAACTGGGGTTAGCCAAAATCTAAGTATTCTCACACATAAGTAGCCCTTTAATTAGCAAAATACGAGCGAGTTTCAATAAATTACACATATTTAACCGCTCAGCCTATGTCCAGCAGTGGACGTCTTATGACTGAGATGATGATGATGATGATTTAACCGCTTAGTTAGTTTTTTATGCTTAATCATAAAATGTAGTGCAGTGTATGAAAATGAAATTAGATTTAGGTTGTAATCTCATTAACAGGATATATCTGTAGTTTTAAGTATTTACAATACCCTATTAGGGTATCATGACTGTTCATTGTTATTGTGTGTTGTGTTATTGTGTATTTTGTAACACCAACATGAGAGCAAATAAATTTATTCTATTCCATATTTTCTATTCTACTTTATGATTCCATTTACGTACAATCAGTAGTTGAGGCTAGAGACTTCCAGCCACTTTCTCTTTTCTTTTTTTATATTTCTTTAGATAAATTACAATTTACAAAATGTTACTTTAAATGGCATTTTATTTTGATTGGGTACCACTCGTAGAAAGTTTGAGTAATATATATAATAAATATAATAATATAGATCAATTTATAATATACCTATAAGTTGAGAACAAACACTGTGTTTTTTTTAATTCTAACGTAACCGTACATAATTATAAACTATTTTAATATAATTTTGAATGCATTGTGTGCGCCGGCAATGTGAAAATATTTTTTCATATGTACCTACGTCTATTTAGGTAGGTAACTAGAAGATAGTTCTGCTATATCTTGTTCGCGTTTCCTTTACTTATATCGATATTTTTAGTTAAAAACTAAAATTTGGTACCTTTTAAACGGATAATGTTCCATGTGTAAATTGTCATACCTACTAATAGGTCTCATGGGAAACTATACTAAGATATTTTACGTCGATAGATTACATTTTTTATCACTTTGAAGAGTTTCTTGTCATTGATAACGTACTCTGCCGAATACCACGCTAATGATATGATATGGCGGCAGATGTGGGAGCGAGGCGTTATCTATTTGCGCTACATACACCGACATTACGTACTGGAAATGGATGGATTTTGAAAGTACAACTTGTTAGCTGGAAAGCTCTGGAGTTTGGATATACGATATTGAGAGCAACGAAATCTCTTTTTCTTTAGGTACTATAAATTGTTACTATTATTTAGATCCGGGGGCGCCTGGCTACTATCAACGGTGGAGGTCAGATAATGCATTTCCCATGATGATTTGCAGCGCAGCGCAGCGCATTTAAAGTTTATTCGGTGCAGCTTATATTTGTTTGATTATAGTAGGTATATCATTGCCAGGTATGTTGTTGTTGCTATTGAAGGAGATAGTTGTCATATGTAATAGTCGTCGCCTGTGGTTTTTATTTCCACAATACTTAAAACAAAATATTTATTTTCATATGAAAAATATAGATTCTGCCCTCCACGAAACAGATAACTATGACACTTTAGGTAGGTAGTTCTGCATTCCTTTTTTTCAATTTAAAAGTATTGCTGACTTAGTTTTATCACTAACGTCCACCAATGCCAACTGCCTTGATCGGTGATAGTCTAACGATAATTGGTAAGTAATTGTTTTCAAGCTGTAATAGTAAAATTATTATGATAATACGAGGTTTCGATGCTCTCACAATCGCATTCCATTTTCCGGGGCTAACTCTTTGTCTATGACTAAGAATCTCTTTCTAGGGTCAAATCTCTTAACTACAATTGCTTGTATGATGTTGTTTAGTTAAAAGGCGAATATCCCTGCTTCACTATTAAACAAATTGTTTTTAAAGGGTAAATTTTATTTTATTTCTAAACTTGTGCCTATGCTATCTAACTCTATCTAACTGTATACATATATAATAAAGCTGAATAGAGGCGAAAGTCTAGTCTAGTAGGTACATGGAAGATTTCTTAGAAAAGTTAAATGGGGATACTTAAAATTCGATAGTTTTAAGAATTTTTGTCTGTTTGTCTGTTTATAATATCGCGCATCAAGTGTAAACGACGGATTTTGATGCAATATATTCGTGAATGGCATGCTTAGGGCTATCGATCTGCATCAATTTCAGCTTGCCACCTGATGAGGTAAATTACCCCATTTTTTGGCCTCATGAAACATGGCTGATCTTGAAATCTGCCAGGTTTGGGGCTGACAACCTATGCGGGTTCGGATCACCAAAGAGGTCTCTTTCTATGGGTAAAGGTTTCGATCTGCCACCTTATGATGTAAATTTTGGTAAAAATTGAGGTTTTAGAATTAAAAAAAAACTATGTTCTTCCAGGCTATGCCATGGCCGGATTTCTCTATAGCTATAGTATGTGTCTGTTTTGCCAGGTTTCATGCAACGGGAGCTTAATCTATTCACTATCCGGTCGAGTTAATCCCCAGCCAGATTATCCATACTATTAATTATATACTATTATTTACTATTATACAGTGTGAAAATCTAATTAACCGAAACTCTTAACGGTGATTAGTATAGAACATAAGAAATGTAATAAAAAAACTTTTAATTAGAATTGCAATAAATTTTTTATCCATACAAAATAATTCGGCCCGCAATGTAATGCAAACAAACTCGCATTAAACCTGCGTTAAACGCTGGTTGACAGTTACCTACTTTCAAGACCGTGTTTACAGTACATTACTGCTGATAAAAATTTATAAAATAATTATTGGGTCACAGTTAATTGTAACTTAGCCACCTTAAACTTAACTTCCCAGTTATAAAAAGGATTCCACGCGGCGCTAGGATTACCGTCGCTACCCGCCTGTCTTATTTAATTGACCAATGTGTAGAAGGTAACAGTTTTGACACATGGCGCAATCTCTTAACTTTCGCATATCATACTCTACACGCTACTGATGACAAAGAGATATCATTAACACAGCAAATTAAAAACAACTGCTCTACCCCTTCTATATTACCTAATAATCAGATACCAAAGATTAGCATGAACAACTACGATTCCACATCTTTTAACTTTGCAAAAGCTGTTGAAGCTAAAATCAGCGACGGAGATCTCAAAGGCGCTGCCCGCGTATTGTTTTCCAGTGACACTTTATCGCCCGACACGCCCGAAACCCTCTCGGCCCTGTGCTCCAAACATCCCTCAGCCCCCTCCAGTCCTCCATTCTTAGATCCGCCAACTGTTATTACAGACTGCCTACAAATCGAACCAAAACATATTACTGATGCTATTGCAGGCTTCAAAATAGGATCTGCAGCCGGATTAGACGGCATTTCCCCTCAACATTTAAAAGATCTCACTGCACACGGTACCGGTGATGCCGGTGTAAAACTGGTCAATTCCTTAAATAACGTTATAAACCTCATGTTGAGCGGGCGTTTAAATCCAGACATAGTGCCTGTTATCTATGGAGCCAACCTGATAGCTCTCACTAAAAAAGACGGCGGTGTAAGACCGATAGCAGTTGGCACGACCCTCAGACGCTTAGCGTCCAAAATAGCAGTTCGACATATTGTTTCAAAGTTAAAGCGAAAGTTTGAACCGGTTCAGCTAGGCTTTGGAACAAGAGGTGGCTGTGAAGCCGCAGTTCATGCGCTCCGCACCTTTCTCAATACTGATGATTGTCAAGTTTTATTAAAAATTGATGTAAAAAATGCATTCAATTCGGTAAACAGAGACACCCTGCTGGCTGAAATTAGGAATCATATCCCAGAACTTTACAACTACCTCCTACATTGCTACGCAGATCCCACTAAATTAATGTACCATAACCATGAGCTCTCGTCAGAAGTTGGATGCCAGCAGGGTGATCCCCTCGGGCCGGCCATTTTTAGTTTAGCGATAAATCCCATTATTCAAAATTTAACCTCTAAATGTAACGTGTGGTATTTGGACGACGGCACCCTAGGAGGAGACATAGATACAGTACTTTCCGACCTCTCAACCCTCACAACCAAATTTAAATCTATTGGCCTTGATCTAAATTACAGTAAATGCGAACTTTACATTCACGACACATCCTTAAATCCTTCAGACACTGCTAACAAATTTAATATTTTAACACCAAATATTAAATCTGTTACTAAAGATTCTCTTAGCCTCCTAGGGACTCCAATTTTTGACGATTTTCTTCCTGTGTTTATAAATAATACTATAGCAAAATTCCAAAATTGCGCCGATCGTCTACTAGAAATTAGCCCCCATTCAGCTTTATTTATTCTTAAATTCTGTCTTTTTGTGCCAAAATTAACTTACATGCTTCGGTGCAGCCCCTTTTGGAAACATAAACATTTACTAACGTCTATAGACGCGTTGGTCCAAACCCACTTGGAACTTATTCTAAATTTAAAGCTCACCGAACAATCCTGGCTCCAAGCATCCCTTCCCGTCCGGTACGGCGGGCTAGGGGTGCGCAAAATTTCTAGTGTTGCACTGCCAGCATTTCTATCGTCTGTTCACAGTTCTGGTGATCTCGTAGGAAAAATCTTAAGGGCTCCGCCCACAAACTACGAGATCTCAGGCTTGGACGACGCTAGAAATGCCTGGCTGTCTGCCTGCCCGGGGCAAAATTTTCCAATTAATCTCAAATCACAAAGGGGCTGGGATGATATTTTGTGTAAACTAACCTACACCTCTGTTTTGGACAATAGCACAGGACCCGAACGCGCGCGACTGATGGCCGTGGGCTGCAAGGAGGCTGGCCACTGGCTAAGTGCTTACCCCTCGCCTAATACAGGTACCCATTTGGCAGCGAATACCCTCCGAGTGGCGGTCGGGCTGCGTTTAGGGGTGCCAGTATGCGCGCCTCATAAATGCCTCTGTGGTAGTGACGTCGACCGGCTGGGGCACCACGGATTATCCTGCCAACGTAGCGTGGGCCGCTTCTCGCGCCACGCCGCCTTAAACGATATAATCCGTCGGTCTCTTGCCACCGTCAATGTACCTGCAATACTGGAACCTACCGGTATAGCTAGAGACGATGGCAAGAGACCCGACGGCATGTCACTGATACCGTGGAGGATGGGGCGTGTGCTCGTGTGGGACGCTACCTGTGTAGACACGCTGGCGCCGTCCCATCTCCACGGTACCACACGCAAAGTAGGCGCGGCGGCGGAGGAGGCTGAGGCCCGCAAAAGACGCAAATACAGGGGTCTCGACGCCAACTACAACTTTGTTGCATTTGGAGTCGAGACTCTTGGTCCGTGGGGCCCAGCAGCACAGAAATTGTTTCGAGAGTTGGCTAAACGGCTGGTCGACGTAACCGGGGATAAACGAGCTGGCAGCTTCCTCGCCCAACGCATAAGTGTTGCGATCCAGCGAGGAAATGCTGCCAGCATCCTCGGCACCATACCACAGGGGCCAACTTTAGATTTAGATTTTTAGTTTTAGATTATTTTATTGTAGGGTTTATTTTATAAGTATGTAGTTTAGTTATATTTTTAGTGATATTTTTAAGTCGTTATATGTACCATTTTAAAGTTTGTAATTAAATGTATTAAAACATTTAATCATTGAAAAAAAAAAAACTTAAAAAAAAACATCTTAATTAATAATTACATCTAATGAGTTCTATGCCTGGTTTAATGTATCGCCCGTATTAGATTTACACACTGTATAAGAGGTAACAGACAGACAGATACCAATCTGTCTGACAATCTGTGTCAAAAAAAATAACCCTAACCTACCTATCTCTGGGAGCAGTTCCGTTTTTAGGGCCATAAAAAAAATAACCGTAACCTTCCTATTTCTGGGAGCAGTTTCGTTTTTAGGGTCATTAAAAAAAATAACCCTAACCTACCTATCTCTGGCAGCAGTTTCGTTTTTAGGGCCATAAAAAACCCTAACCTACCTATCTCTGGGAGCAGTTTCGTTTTAATGGTCATAAAAAAAATAACCCTAACCTACCTATCTCTGGGAGCAGTACCTATCATTTTTAGGGCCATAAAACACTGTTTATGGAAAACAAAGGGATGACATTAAAACGATATGATTAACGACTATTAGTCCGATAAAATATATGCCTTAAAATATTTCTGAATAATTATTGATAGACCTTAGAATGTTATACTTATCAATTTTATGCCTTTTGCGATTATAGTGTTTAATATTATAGATCTTTATTTATTTTTCGTCTTAGGTTAGGTTTTATAATATTTTTACAAAAGTAAAATACAAAAATACATCAAAAACATAGAAAAACAATAAAAACATTATAAAAAACCTAACCTAGGGTGCCGCCGGCAACGGAGCAAGGCCCAGGCTGCCGGTGGTCAGGGCCGCAGAGAGAGGAACCTTCGGACTATGCGCGCCGTGTCCAGGATTACCGCCTTCTGTATCTGACCCTTGATCCAACCACAACCACGTAGCGAAAGCCTCTCAAGATGTTGGTCGAGATTATAATTAGATCTTTATTATTAGAACTATGAAACGTTATGCTTTACAAAAATTATGACTATTGATGTTTATGCCCATAAATTATATGGATATCAATTTCTGACTATCGAAATTCGAAACAACAAGTTTATGGGAAACAAAGGGATCCCTTGGTATAGAGATGGTTTGAGTTCTGGGAAAGGATATAGGATAGTTGTTTTCCCAGAAGTCACCCTTTAATGGGGTAAAAAGGGGGTGATTACTAATTCCACGCAGACGAAGTCGCGGGCAAAAGGTAGTGTATAATAAAATTAAAGTTTAATATCGGGTGCCCGGTAAATAATGCACTGAAAAAATTAAACAGCTAGAAATAAGTTTTTGCTATTTACAAACGAGTGACTCGCTTCGCATGGAGCCTGCAAAGTACGTTATTAAAATCAAAGAAGTCAACTTAGCTAATGTAGGTTACGTATGTGAAACTATACCATTAAATTAGTTAAAAATAAATAAGGGAACCAGCTAAGGGTTATATTTACTAGGACACTTATTTGGATTTAAATTAGTGCTTGGTTAAAATAACCAATAATTTTAGCAAAAATTGCTTGTTTGTCATTAACAAAGCTTTATTCCGCGTTTTAAATATGTCTTTGGTTGTATGCAACCAAAAATATCTTAACCTAGCCAAATTGGTACTTTGCTAACACTCTTTTTTTCCGTGTGGATGACCTTTTAACCACCGATAGGGAATCTTAGGCTGGTCCAGAAAATTGACTAATAGGTTTTGTAAAAGTACTCTGGTTTCGAGATATTAGTACTTTTCTTTTTACTTCAATGTTGGGTACCTCATTATTTCCTAATTAATATTAGTACCATTTTTTTTGTAAAGATGATCACTTGACGTCAAAAATATGTTCACACTTTTGGACCTTATTACAAAGGAGTAAGGTGCAAAAGTGTAAAAATATTTTTGACGCCGACCGTACACACTCGTAATCTTCTTCATAGTTATATTTCTTCTTCATCATAAACAAATCCAACCAAATTCGATTGAAGTACTAGGAGGATGAGTTTTCTTTCATGCTTAGTTAGAACGAATCGAATACTTACCTAACCACCTACAAATGTCCCCATCAAATATATCGGGGCGGCCAGGCTACTCAAAAATATTTGAACATGCAATTTGTCGCCTTGACAATAGAGGCGTGGTTCAGTTATTTGTGACCACCTTGACCGCTCCGATATATCCGATGGCAACTGTACAATAAAATCAATATTCCATTAAGGGCGATATCATGAAGAATGAAGATTACCTATCATATTAGGTAACTAGGTATTACTTATTAGTTGTTATACGTCAGTTTTAGAAAATGTTATGGAGATTCATAAAGCTCTTTTTACCCGACTGCCTCAAGGAAGGACGACTACATATTTGTCGACTACCTATTATCGATGCTTATATTCTGTTATAAGAATGGAAGATTTAGATGATTATGTATTTTCGGTATGCTATATCGATAAGTCGCAAAAATTGTGCGACCGTAGTACTTATTACCGTTTGGATTCTGCCACATCCAGATCGCGGTAGTACCTATGAAGGATACGCACTACAAAACTACCAATTCCAGAGATGTAGGTAAGATAAAGATACATTCAAGTGCAGATACATAGGTAAGAGTATTATCTCTTATCGACTTTCTCGTAACAGTTCTACGGCAATAGTTACTAGTATACATGTCGTGTAGTATGGGATAGAGACATGGATGCCGCTTGAGAGTTACGCCATTATTTGTTTACTGATAATAATTGTTATTGAATGTATTGCAATAGCTTGGTTAGAGATTTAACCCAAATACCATGAATTTACCGCATTTCTTACCTATCTAATAAAAAAATTGTAAATTGATGACTTATGCCGGTGATAAAATTGTTTACCATATTTTAGGCAGGCGTTCAATTTATCAGCAAATATTTGAAACTCTACAATAATTGTGATACTATAGATAGAGATATAATATCTCTCTCTACAGTCCTTATACCAATGCGGATGCCGTCTTTGTGTTTGGCCCTTGACACGAACATAGGGTGCCCCCTGCTTCTTGTTAATATATCCTTAAATTAATTGAGGTGCATTGGCTATTGGCTTCACTTGCACCATTAAGCCTCTCCTCCTAACTGTACCGAACACCATTGTTCCGTAAAGGGAAATACTACGTAAGATTCATATCTTAACCCAAGTCACGATTGCGAAACTTACATTATACAGTGACGTCAAAGATATGTTTACACTTTTGAGCCTTATTACATAGGAGTAAGGTGCAAAAGTGTAAACATATATTTGACGTTGATTGTACAAAAGTAGTAATTTCTGAATCTAGTTTTAGAAGAAAGGCCAATTCGTAGGAGCTATCTTATTTTCGATGTTCGTAGGACCCAAAAGGTTTATACCAACAAGTGGTATCGTTGGAATCAGCATGAGCTATTGATTATGAAAATATCTCTTGTCACGTCACAAAGTGGTGGAATGAGTTTTTATGACGTCACAAAGATGGCGCGCGACTTAGGGTTAGGTTTTGTCGATTATTTCAAAAACTATATAGTCGATTTAAGCAAACGAGGTGTCATATGATTGATATTTTCATGCTTAATAAAATATGTAAATCTACCTTCAACCAAAAAGTTAAATAAAAGCCAAATTTATTTTTATTTACATTTCTAACACGCATTAATTTACATTATTAATTATGTTAAACTTTATTGCACAATAATAAAAAAATAAGTCCAAAAGGCGCACTTAATGCTTTAAGGCATTCTGTTCCAGTCAACCATAGGGCAAAACAGAAATTTGCTATGGTGTGTGCAGTGAGATAAAAGGATTGTGAAATTATTAGTCTCTCTCACGGCCGTACTATCATTTTCCCGTAGCCATTCAAGCTATTTTCGACGCCCTCTAATTTTGGTATTCTGGTGTTTGGTGGTAGCTAGAAGTCTGAATTTTCAGTGAAAATGAAGTCATAACACAAGGAAGACATATTCTCAAAATCATTTAATTTTTACTTACTTATAATTTAAGAATTATTGCAAGTCAAAGTCCCTAAGTTTTGTTACTGACTGACTATTATATGACAGATCATACGAATTCTAACTCTAGCTAATCCACAAAAGCTCCAAATTTTGAATACATCTAGTATTAGAGCTATAGAGCCTCTGAAAATCTTAACATACTGCAATGTCAGCCGGGTTGCCTGGTTTTGCAAACTTACAAGTACATTGCAATCCCATATAAAGAACTTCAAACAGTTACATTTTCAGTTGATAATATTTTGATCTTTTTTTGACCATAGTAGTTGATAGTAAAATAAAGGGTGGTTCATGGGTGAGAATAGGTGGGAATGTGCACGGCAAGAACGTGGAAGGAGAAAAGAGAGCCCTACTTACAAAAATGAATGAGATCCCATTATTGACATTACATGTGAAAAAACACGAGATTCGCAATACTTACTGTTCTTAGACCGCAAAAAGTATCGATATCTAAAGAAAACCAAGCCGGTGTCCTTAGAACTCAATCCCCACTGGAGTTTACTAACAACAGTTCATTGTGGCCGTTTCAATATTAGATGTCTATATTTTTATAATAAATAAAATGATTTCGCAGTTGCACAGGACAATTAAATAGAAACGCAATAAAGTCTATCTAACGATATCGGATTATGTACCTAATTTACCCGACAATATACATATTTTTTGCTGTAGAAACGCCAGATCATTCTATTCCATACAACCTTCCTTTGACATTGTTTTAAGGACAGCACGCTGTGCTCTTTCGGCCTCGATGATAACTGTTTTACAAGAGCTGCCCCAACAGCGTAAACAGTATGTTAAAAACACACTGTAAAATACGCTACTTATTGATAAAATGTGTAATTATAAGGCTAAATAAAGGTAAAGATTATTACATATACACATATAGTACATATACAAATATTTCTTTACAATGTGTAGAGTTAGAAATTAGGACTTAAATATGAGACTAATAATTACACAATCCTTTTATCTCACTGCACACACCATAGCAAATCTCTGGTTTGCCCTATAGTTGACTGGAACAGAATGTCTCAAAGCATTAAGTGCGCCTTTTGGACTTATTTTTTTATTATTGTGCAATAAAGTTTCACATAATTGACCATAGTTATGCAGAATGAGACCAATAATTAATTTTCGATTTTGAGATACAGCCGTTTTAAGGTTCAATAATTTTTTTAAGGGTTTTAATACCACATTCTCGAATAAAAAAAAATGCAATTTGGTAGAATATTATATGAAGTAATGTATTAAGGACTGATTGTACATATTAATAGTTTTTTTCTTGTCTTTTTTTTAAACAAAGTGGTTGGTCGTTTTCTGTAAAATCAATATTTCACGTGCTGCTTGTTATTCTTATTTCTATGAAAACGACCAAACTACAGTCGAGTTATGCTGATTACGATATTCTGTAACAGTGATTTTCTGAAAAAAGCTACGATGATCTTCGTAACCAACATCACGCTAGTCTATTTATGCTGATTATAATTTGTTTCTTATATTAATCTTCTGATATTTCAAAATCCAAATTTGGTACATCAAATCCTTCTATATCGTCTTCAATGCTGTTATCGGTTTTCAAATTGACATAACTGGCGGGTAGGACTAAAAAACGTAATATTGCTGAAAGCGACCAACTGCCTGGTCGCTTTAAGCAGATCAAAAAGTGCGTTAGCTGTTACCGCTGATTATTGTCAAATGCGACCAACTAACCAAATGTAGGTTGGCTGTTTTCTGCAGATTGAAAACATGGTCTTTAAACGGGCGAAATGAACTATGTTGGGTACTTTGGCTGGTTCCTACATTATAAAACGCTTCTTTTGTCATTGGTCGTTTTATACATAAATACTGTAAGTCAGTGGAATAACTTGCTAAAAATATGACGGTTTTAGTAGATTATAGTTTAAAAAATCTAGTTGTTTATGGCATTGTTAACTCATTTTTCGAAAAAATGGCATTGGTCTCATTCTGCATAACTATGGTCAATTAATAACGTAAATTAATGCGTGTTAGAAATTTAAATATAAAAATTTGGCTTTTATTTAACTTTTTGGTTGAAGGTAGATTTACATATTTTATTAAGCATGAAAATATTAATCATATGACACCTCGTTTGCTTAAATTGACTAAATATTTTTTGAAATAATCAACAAAATCTAACCCTAAGTCGCGCGCCATCTTTGTGACGTCATAAAAACTCATTCCACCACTTTATGAAGTGACAAGAGATAATTTAATAATCAGTAGCTTATGCTGATTCGAACGATACCACTTGTTGGTATAAACCTTTTCAGTCCTACGAAGAATTCTCCGCTTCAACTTGGCCACCCCACTATTTGTTGATACATGAGTACATGACCTACTGTTTTGTCGCTTGTTTCAGGTGCAGGCACTGATGCAATTTATGTTTTCGCTTGTGGCAATTGCACAGCATTTCTGTGTGATTAACTTCCTCAGGAGTTTTCCCTTGTTGTTATACATCCGGATGTTATATTTCCACAGTAAGTGTATTTAAGAATCAAAAAAATACCATGGTAACTTACTCGTATTACTTACTTATATGAATTTTAAATGTGGCAGTTTACAAGTTTATTTGTAATATAAACTAAATTTAGTCCCAAACAAGTCCCAAACACAACTTTACACGAAAGGACATGTATTTACAACACCACAAACTCGAATGTGTGTTATTGTAATCATTAAAGTATGTCGTTGCTGCCAAACGATACCATTTTTGTCAAGACTAAAAAACTTCTTTGAAGTCGGTTGATTTCAATCGGTCTAATAATAGCTCATCGAACGAAGACGACTAACTGCCTGAAGTGGAAAGGGGCGCCACTAACGGAGAGAGGGGGGTGTAAAGGTCCCCCTTTTTGGTTTTTCGTAAATAACTCAGTAACGGTGGACCATACGAAAAAATGTTCTGGGCAATTCCATGGAAATGTAACGCCAGTTACGATTTCATTCATTGTTTATTTATTTCTGACGCTATTGTGAACGATAATTTATCGCTAGGTAAGAGTAAAATAGATCCCTAGATATATTTTCACTTGTACCATAAATAAAACAGTGAGCGAATAATTGGTAACTGGCGTTACGCTCTTACGTGGATTTACCCTTCTTGTACTGAATTCATCCACATACAATTTTCTACAAAAAAGATTCACCCCCCCTCTCCCCGATAGCGGCGCCCCTATCCACCGGTACTTTTGGTATTTTGTACCAAAATTCGGCTATACACGAATTATTTCCTCTAAGTTTGCCTTCGTAGGGCGGGCTATAAGACCGATAAGAATAACCTCCCACTCTCACCATAAAAAAAGGATTGACCAAAGCAATACAATAGTTTTCGTCAAAATGTTCAGTTTCTATTTCAGAAAAAATTAAATAGACTTTCTTTAATATTTAAGCAGTTACAACGTTTGAGGATAGTCGGATAGGCCTAAAGAACATTCCACACTATATGTGCAAAAAACACATCATGTTTCAGATCCCAGTCGTTGCGGCGCCGATATAAACCTCGGGGACAGCTTGGACGAGTTAGCCAACGAAGCCTACGTCTACATTGCTTCCACACCGTTCGTGTCCACCCGCGCACTCATTTTCAGCAGCGTTAGCATGACTTTAAGCGTATTCTGGGTGGCCGGAAGCATTATACTGCTGAGTATGTTAATGAGTATCTATACTTATTCTTGTTCTATACTAGGGATGTAACGAATATTCGTATTCGCATTCGCATTCGCGAACATTCGCATGTTTTTGGATATTTGCATTCTCATTCGCGAAATTAAATGCGAATATTTGTTAATATTTTATGGCATTTTATCTAAGAAAAAATATTGTAATGGAACTTATAATACAATCATGGCAAAAGTGTCTTTTAAGTATCTTCATGAATTACATATTTTTATTGTTTCATGATTTCGAAAATATTCCGGTTAACAGAACATATAAGTTTATGGTACCTAATAAAAATAGTTTTCTTAACATTTGGTTAGAAAATATAACAGCTGAATCATTCAACTATACCACAACTTTCATTGTGCCATAGTTATTGACCCCATAGGTACTCGCATTCGCGAATATTAGCGGCAAATATTCGCATTCACATTCGCGGATGTTCAAAAAACAGCATTCGTTACATCTCAATTTTATTATATTACCACCAAGAATTTTTGTCATATCTGTATATTTTTATTATGTGTATGCGATTAAAGGTCGGTTGTACCATCTATCATCGTTAAAACGATCGCTAAATTGTATTCTATGGAAATTTTCATAGTACCCTGCCGGGTGACGCTGATAAGTTCGTCAAAAGTGGTTGGCGCGACTGGTCGTCCTTAGTATCAGCTGACTATAAATAATACATATAGACAGCCACAGTTTAACAGTCGCAGCGACAACTAGTAACGAGTAGCATACCGTAGTATCGTCGTCGCTACAACGAACTGTAATATTTTTCCTCCTTTATTCAATATCATCAGGTTGCTCTCAGGCTTGATGGTGCTTCATACTTGAGCTTCAAAAAGTTCTTAAACTGTGCTGCTCTATTATATCAGACATTATCAAAGAACTATTTTGTTCGAGGTACCTACCTAAATATGTACAATAATTTGCAGGAGGGGGATGGAGAAAGCACCATTCGAACCATGTGCACTGGCCTTGGGTTGCAGTTTCTTTTCTTATAGCCTTAGAGGACATAATCGCCATCATTTGCTACATCAACGATTCTTACCATACAAGTGTAAGTGAAATCACGTGTAAAGTTTAATTACGTGCATTCGCGGATACAGGGGGCAACTGCCCCTGTTGCGTTAATATTAATGTTGAAACTCACTTAAAATACATTGGATTTTATCTACTAAAAACTACACCTCCATGTTACATTGATATCTGCGACATCGCCATCAAAAATTTTATACTTAGGCATATACTTAACAAAGCGTTTTATACTTAGGCGCCATTTTTTTGGAATTATGGAACTAGGCGAATCACAGAAAAAAAATAGGACATTTTAGTCTCTAAATTATGTGCAAGCAAACACTGTTAAGAATTTTGGATTCCTCGAGACATTGTATATTCGTAAGGATGTTGGAGCTACTGCGTCATGTTGCTCGATGCGATGATTGAGATTGAACATCGTTATTTTTCCCATAAAACTGCCAACGAATGACATAATCGAATTTGATAAAAACATGGGCTAGCCCAGTTATATGATTGATAATACAGTTTACCCGTGCTTTAACAAGATTTTAAAATTTCATAATAAAGCTTCTGTAAAATATGTACTTCTATAAAATACAGACTAAATACCATTTCTTTTAAGTCATACTTAGGTCATATCATTCTTATATAAATGTGTAACAATAGTTATTTGTTATACAAGGGGTGAAAGTTGTATTTTACGTGCGAGTGTTATTTGAAACACGAGCTAGCGAAAGGATTCTATTATTGACCACGAGCGAAGCGAGTGGTTCAAAAATAGAATCCTGAGCGTAGCGAGTGCTTTAATACACGAGACGTAAAATAACTTTCACCCGCGTATAACACAAAACTTTTCACCTCACTACAGCGAGGAAAATAAGAAAAAGGGTGCATTTTGCTCGGTTTCCCGTAATTCCTCAGGTGTTTAATACTTCTTCATCACTCGAATCACTAATTTTTAACAAAACATCCTAGTAAAACATGCGAATATTTAACGTTGATATGATGGATGAATTGATTGAAATGAAAAGTTTTGACGTAAAAGGTTTTATTAAATGTCAGATGCGTTTTGTTCGTACGTAGACTTATTCGGCTGTCAGAACAATTTATCCGTTTTTACAAAAAGAATGAAGATTTAATGTTGAATGCTGATATTTATGAATTAAAATAAAGTTGTAAGACTGTATTAAGTGTTTTTACTCGATGCAATTCATTAATTGCGATGTTAAAAATTCTGCACTTTTAAGGTTTTACGTTTTGTTAGCTGTCAAATGTCACTTAAGCCACTTGTCACTTATGTCAAAACTCTTTCACCACATGTGGATAAAAAGCGATTTTCACAATAGATATTAAACAAACAAAAAGGGCTTTCCGAGCTAGTGAGGTGAAAAAGACTAATTTGTTGAGTTGTATGGCTTCAATAATTGTACCACAAATAAGGTTAGAGTTAGGTATTTTATTGTTTGGCTTTAGTTTTACCACAAATTAAAAACAGATAGATGTCCAAAAAATCAACTGTGAAGAACTCTGGAACATTACGGAATAAAAATAATGGTGTTAATTATCGGAGCACGACTATATGTATTATTAGATACCTACTTATCTAACCGTACCTATTTATTATTTCAGTACGAAATGTATATACACGTGTTACATACATATAAATATATAATATGCGGTCATGCTTAAATATGCTAGTCTCTTAATTATTATTTTTTGTTTGTAACAGACTCTAAGGGATTCTTTAGAGTTCATAAATGGAATAGGCAGCGGATTCGGGAATGCTAATCCCAGTACAATATGGGCAACGTGGACTATGGTTATCCTACATGGACGATTTGGCATATTTCTACTCATCAATTTTGGGCTGATAGTATTTACAATACTGGACTGCTCCCGCTTCCGGTCGTCAGTTACATCTTCAGTAAGTGGAAGGATAGTCCCGTCCTGCCTCTGGTCTGTGTCGTCAATTTGTCGTTATCTTTTTTGTCGTGCTGTCTGGATAATTGTCTAGCAAACGGTAATCGCGTCATTTAAGCAATAAACAAGATAGGTACAGTCGCCATCAAATATATCGTAGCGGCTAGGGTACTCAAAAATATCTGAACACTGTATAGTCTTGACAATAGAGGCGTTGTTCAAGTATTTGTGACATCCTTGGCCGCTCCGATATATCTGATGGCGATTGAACCTTTGTCTTATCTTTTCTATATACATTTTCTCAGTTTCGTTACGAAAATTAGCATTAATTACAATTATATGGCTAATTATGGTAACGAAAATGAGAAAATGCAGAAAACATGAAATTAAGTTTTCATATGTAATTTTCTTGCAAAGAAAAATCCATTGGTATGTCTCTTTCTAGTTTCTATATATGTCTTGGTTTTTAACTGGGTTGTACACGGCACGAGTGACTTTACCAAAGATTGCGTTAGATTATAATTTATACCTGGCGAATAATCGAATAAACTATGCAGAATTGCAGTACAGTGGTACTGCAGCTTACTGTACGTCAAAATTGTATAAGAAATATTATAGTTATGTTCAATATTATAGTTAGAAATGACCCTGCCATTAACTGCACGCACTCATACGTCCTTTTGAATGTTGTATCGGTGTTGTGTCGATTTACTTGGGTGTGTTTTGTTATGTTACTTATGTTATAAGCGGACATTGGGCCATTATTTGAAGATCTGAGTGTGGATTGTACTTAAATTGCTATTCTACAAATTCTTTTTTACAGTTAAGGCATACTATTATGTCCCTTTATATTACAGTCGTAAAGGTTATCACTTTTTTTTTTATTGACAATAAGCTACCGAGGTATTACATGTAGGAATAATGTTATTGTATAAAGTAATAAATTAAAAAAAAACTTACAATTTTATCTTTTTTTGGCTCATCTGGAAAAATAGGCGCATAGCTCTTACGTGATTTAAAATTCCGAGGTCGATTCGATATATACGCTTATACTTTTTACTAAAAGCTTTAAAATACCTATCTGCATTTTAGGAAATACAGCATACTCGAGATTACGCCACGAGCCCGGACGCAAGCAGCAAGGTGGAGGAAGGCAGCGACGAGCCCACTTCGAGTGAGCCGAGTGAACCGATGCCTAAAATCCCACGACCCGGCCTCAGTCAGTCTTTTCGGTCTATGAAGGACATGTTATTCGGTAGATCCGTTTCAATGAACTCGTTAGATAACCGGTAAGCTGTAATTATATTGAAAATACAGATTACTAGGTAGGTAGATACTTACCTAAGTATCTACCTACCTACATTATTATTATAATAAACGCGTAATGAGAAATCTGTTTGTTCACGAACTACGCTAAAACTACAACTCAGAATTTAATGACATTTTGTATAGTAAGAGTTTATAACCCGAAGCAACATTTAGGGTAGGCGCTTTTTCCTTCAAAACGCATAGGTAGCTGGTTAGTAATATTAATGGGCAACTTTATTTACGCGGCAGTGATCCAAAATGCATGAAAAAACGGTTAAAGAATCATTACAACACGTTTTATCTAGGAACAAAAACCGTGTAAACTTCTCGCCTGAGGAGTCCACGTCCGATCCAATCCAGCCGCCCCACAGCTTCGAGAACCTTATCGCCGAGCAACAGCGGCGCCTGCGCCGGGCCACGGTCGACACGGCGGGCCGCCGCGGCTCCGTGCAAGCCGCGCGCAGCCTGCCCCAACTAAACACCACGATTGTGCAAGAAACATCACGCGGGTAAAGTGCACTTTAAATCTGGTTACTAGTTTTTTCGTGAACGGGACAAGTCAACTCGTACGTTTGTTGCACACGCTCGGTGTCGACACCGTCAAAATCCGTATATTTTTCATGAAACAGGATAATCTACGCGCTTAACCATCGTAGCATTGACGTTATTTCTTATATTCTCAAATTCAATTAGGTGTATATTATATTAATTATGTATTCACTTTGCTGTACTGTGTTTCGTGAGAAAATGAAATGTAGAAATAGATCTTCCATATTTTTACCATTACATATACTAACAAACTAAGAAACTTATGATGATTGTTATACGTAGTGGGCGAGGTGCGGCCGGGCAACTGCCGAGTCAGATGCCGTGGGCGTACATCGCGGGGGTCAACCGGATGAGGGATCAGCTGCCCCCGGACGAGGACCTGCCCCCTGTTCCACTGCCCGATTACACTGCACTACAAGCTCACAGAAAAGCATGTGAGTATCTGCGCCTTGTACTATTGTTGTGGGAGATCTATTCTCGAAGTGGACAAGTGACCCAGATGCCGTGGGCGTACCTACATCGCGGGACGCAACAGCATGAGAGTCCAGCCGCCGCAGGATGATAACCTGCCTCCTTGGAATAGGCTAAATGCTACATTTAAATAAAATATAATACGAATTGTAGGTACAGTCGCTATCAAATATATCGGAGCGGCCACGGTAATCAAAAATATCTGAACAAGCATCTTATCACCTTGACAATAAAGGCGTTGTTCAAATATTTGTAACCAGCTTAGCCACTTCGATATATCTGATGGCGATTGTACTGAGCTATTCTCGGTAAACGCTCAATTCTCGAATAAACATTCTGACCTACCTATATTTTAAAGGTGAAATACTCTACTATTAATAGTATTGAATTAGGTATTTCTAATAGAATGTCTACACTTTAATATTTATGACAGAGACTTCCCACCTTCGAATGTTTTATTTAGTGGAAAAGGGAAGTTCATCCACGCGACTTTTACACGTGTGCAACTTTTACATTTTCACCGTACCTAATTCTTAGAATGTGAAGATTTTGAACATAGGTACAGTCACTGTACACTATGTTACGCTAGCGCATTCCTACTTTTAACCCTTTGACCGCCAAGCGTCGGGCAGAAATATCGTGCCTTCAACTCAGGCGCGCGCGAGGCAACTCGCTTATATTTGGACATTTGGACGTGATATCACGCCCTGGCGCTGAGGGCAAGGCTTTTTTTTTAATAATTGGGTGGCAAGTCAACCTGTGAAATGTTATGTAACCGAAAACGCGGCGCTATCGGTATACGCGTTGTTTTCGAAGGTGCTGTGTGTTGTACATGTTTATGTTGTGTTGGTGTGAATTGGGCAAGACTTTCCGTGTGCAATTGTGCATGTTTTGACGTCTTTGGCGGTCAAAGGGTTTTAAGCTAATTTTTTGTTACAGCCGTTCATCGGGCAGCTTCAAGTTTAAGCTCGTTGACTCAGAAAAAGGACTACAATAACTCCAAATCGTCTCATCGTGAGTATAGTGTTTATTAAATGATGAAAGTTGAAGTAGCATGCGCGTGAGCAACAGCTTTAAAATGCTTTGTTGTCCCTGCAGCGGGATCAACACAAGTTGATGTGTTGTACTAGAGAGGAGAGCAGCAAAACCCAAGTCGAATATAAATTGAAGGAGAAATGGCTCAAGATACTCTTCATTCTGCAATCGTCGCCTGATGTTTCGTCCAACGTCGATATCAGATGCGTATGAGAGATGTAACGAAAGTAGTTTTTTGAACATTCGCGAATGCGAATGCGAATATTTGCTGCTAATATTCGCGAATGCGAGTATGGAGTCAATAACCTCGGCACAAGGAAAGTTGTGGTATCGTTGAATGATTCCGCTGTGATATTCTCTAACCAAATGTTAAGAAAAATATTTTTATTAGGTAATAAACTTTATATGTTCTGTTAACCGGAATATTTTCGAAATCATGAAACAACAAAAATACACTTTTCAATATTTTTTCTTACATAAAATGCCATAACATATTCGCAAATATTCGCATTTAATTTAGCGAATGCGAATATCCAAAAAGATGCGAATATTCACGAATGCGAATATTCGTTACATCCCTAATGCGTATACGTAGGTACATCTATAATAGTTAGAGTAAGAAATCATAAAGATAGTAGGTACACTTTCTCTGGAATAAAAGGCGCATTTAGATTTACAAATATTCTATTGATATGATATTAGTATCAGTGCGTTCTTTTTGCGCAAATGTATGAGCGCGAGTTAGATGTATACTCCTAAATAACTCAATTAAAATCAAGTATTAGTAGAAGAAAGGAGATTCCGCGTTCCAAATTTTATGAAGCTTAAAACCTACAACAAATAGTGTAAGTTTATGTATACCTACTTATTGAATAAATCTTCCTGAGCTTTAAAAAAGTTCACCATATCTTACTTCGACTCATATCAATAATTTCTGTAAACTAAATTTGCTTACCTATAGTAAGTGACATTTATGACTAAATAAATAGATAAACTTGCAATTATGCTTAACGATCTCATCACGTATGAGATACTATAAAACGTTATTGCATGTCACTGTCAGTAGGTACTCGTACCCACTGTCCAAAGTATTCGCTGTGTGCATGATTGTGGCGCCATCTCTTGGGCAGGTGGTCAATCTCTTTTTTTCCTTTTTTATAAATAGGTTGTATTCCTTGCTTATATGAAATGTAACTAGCTGATTCACTATTTTGACAGTATACAGGGGATTTGCAGTTTCATGGTTGTACGTTGTTTTATAGACTACATTTTCGCAGAATATTGGTTCATAGAAAATGTTTCCCATATTTTCATTTCATAGAATGATCATTTTTCTGAGCTCTTAAATTATAGAATCTGGTTTTGTATATTTTTTATTGTTCAGATAAGTAGTTCTTAGAATTTCAGTTCGTAACGTTTTAAATCAAATATTATTAATCCGTATAATATTTAGTTTGTATAACACTTATTTCAATGTCTGCATATTCATAGAATGTTGTTTCTCATATTATAAAACTTAATATTTTCGCTTAACAGTTTTTTTCAGTGGAGGTTCATAGTTCTAACCTAACCTAACCTACATCCTGGCAGCCGTTTTATTTTGTAGAGGGTCATAGTTCTAACCTAACCTACTTTCTAGCAGCCGTTTTATTTTGTAGAGGGTCACAGTTCTAACCTAACCTAACCCACTTTCTGTCAGCCGTTTTATTTTGTAGAGGGTCATAGTTCTAACCTAACCTAACCTACTTTCTGGCAGCCGTTACATTTTATAGAGAGTCATAGTTCTAACCTAACCTAACCAACTTTTCTGGCAACCGTTTGTTTCTGTGGGGATCGCAGTTCTAACCTAACCTAACCAACTTTTCTGGCAACCGTTTGTTTCTATAGGGGTCGCAGTTCTAACCTAACCTAACCAAATTTTCGGCAACAGTTTGTTTCTGTGGGGGTCGCAGTTCCAACCTAACCTAACCAACTTTTCTGGCAACCGTTTGTTTCTATAGGGGTCGCAGTTCTAACCTAACCTAACCAAATTTTCGGCAACAGTTTGTTTCTGTGGGGGTTTGCAGTTCTAACCCAACCAACGATGCATAAATACTAAAATAATAGTATTGGAAAAGAAAATAGTAAAACTAAATATTATATAAAACCGTAACTATGGAACAACAATCTATGAAATCTGTGTCTACGAAACAAAAATACATGAAATATGATTCTAGAGTTTGATAACTTTGTAAATTAAAAAAGTTTGATAGAAATATACATGGAAATGAATGTCTGTGAAACATGTTTTAACCAATTGAATAGTCTATGAAACAATAATATTGGAACAGAAAGTACATGAACCAAATAATCTTTGAAATAATTTCTGGGAAACGAAATTCTATGAAATTTCTGTCTATGAAAGAGGGTGACACCGCAGTTTCATTTCTTGTTACATTGAGCACTGCGATCGTTCTCGTTACCCCCACCATGCACTTCGCACATAGCGAATAGGGTATCTTTGTCTTAGACTAAATGCTTTAAAATCTCTGTTTATTAATTTGACTTCATAGGTATAAAGTAAAAATCACTTGTATTAAGAAGTACTGGAAACTATCTGTTAACGATTAGTATCTACGAGATCAAGAAAGTGTACAATTTTAAAGTTACATCAGACTTACATGTAATGAAATTTAGTAGGTAACAGTGGCGGCGCGTCTATAGCACTCGATTACCGCCGGCTCGCCTATTTTTCAGACACCTGAGCAGTTTGACTGCAGGTTATTGAAGCCATATTAAGCTCCGGCTTGCCTAAGAAATTTTTCACCTACCGCCACTGGTAGGTAATGCAGAATTAACGTATTATTTTCGGTGTAAATTAAAAATACTTAATGCATTACATTACATCTGGAAAAATACGTTTTAAATTGTGTAAGTAGCTAAATTATTTATTTATTGATTATATACTACTACTAGGACTAAGCAAGTAATCGTATGATATTTCCTTGAATAAAACGAAATCCAATTATAAATCCTATATTAAGTGTTTAACTAGGTACCATTATAGATGTTTAAATAAAAAAAAAAGATTCGTGTGCATAATTAACCTTTTGACCGCCGTCGTCTGATATGTGAGACAAAGTGACAACGTGAATGACAATTTCATAAGTTATGACAGTTCAAAATTTAAATTTGAAGTTTTGACGTACGGCGGTTAAAAGTTTTAACACTTATTTAGGTAACTGTCCTTTTAGACGTTTAGGTAAGTAGGTAATTCTTAACCGACTTCAATTTCATAGAAGTAGGAGGTTCTGTATTCGGCTTGGTGTTTTTTTTGTATTAATGTATGTTCACCGATTACTTCGAGACCCGTGGTCCGATTTGAATGATTTTTTTTTTGTTTAGATTCAATACTTTATACAATAACGGTCATTAGACATGCGGCATCTAATGTGTGCTTCATTCACCAGGATAGTCTAACTATAACCGTATTGAAACGCCAAAGAGAAGCGACAAATTTAATGTATTATATTAGAAATTTATATACATTTATGTCATTATATTGGTAAAGGTAATTATGTATGAATCTGTACAACCTACCACGTAAGCGCCGCCCGCAAGAATGTACCTTTACCAAAACAATGGCACATTTATTTATCTTTATTATTGTGTCATTCGGTGTTATTTTATTACATGTCAAATGTCAATCAAGTATTGGTCTCGTATAATTAATATTCGATACTGTTGTCAATGTTCTAGAAATATATTATAATTATTAAAGTAGGTAAGTATAAATTTAATTATAATTATTCTAGTCATAACATTAACTATAATATTAAAAGTGTTTTAAAATTATTACTTTTTTATTTCACAACTCATGCTAAACACCTCTCGAGGGCAGACAATTGCTTAAATTTAGCCAACATGTTTTTAAAGAAACGGTTCTAGATATCAATATAACAGTTACAACTGGACTAAGAGCTGGCCACGTCCTATGACACAAACACAATAATGAGAGCAACAAAGTCCGTCTGGTTATAGATTGCTATACCATCCTTAATGCTAGATCCGGGCATCTGGCAGATTTTAATGGGTGGAGGTGAGAGTGACAGACTAACTGTAGCAAACTAACTGAGGGATTTCGTTGCTCTCATTATTGTGTCATATTCATATCTGACGTGAGTAGCTCTTTGTCTATACTGAAATATATTAACCCTCTCTCGAAACGTCTCTCATGCCTCAATTACTTCATTTATGCTCTTCCTGTTTCTAAAAAACACACCAGCTTTCAAAGTGACACATAAGGACAATACATACATTACCTAATTGAAGTCTGAGAGACTATAAACGTATATACAGGTTGTTTCCTGTAATACGAGCAATAAATTAAAAAGTAGATTCTGCTCCTCAAACAACAAAACTTTTATCCAACAACTTTTTAAAACTATGTATTTTGAAGTTTGCTTCTTTTTCATACAAACTATATAGTATTTTCAATGTACGTTAAAATCCGTCTATTTGACATTGCTTGTCACCCTACAGACATAATCAATTTCGGCATACATCGCGTGTCCGGAAAAACTTTACAAGTGTCCTAAAAATCAAACAATAAGTTATTTTTAAAAGTCGCTGAACAAACGTTGTCTGGTTTGAAGAGTACAATCTACGTTTTAATTTATTGCTCGTATTACAGGAAACATCCGGTAGATGTCATATTATACAAAGAAAAAAGTGACCAAAGCCTCCGGTGCCCAAGGCTGGGATCGAACCAGCCACCTGGCCACGAATGCACCGGTCGAATTTGGTAACTTTTTCCTTTGTATAATATATGACATCTATATATATACGTACATATAGTAGTGTAACTACTTAAAAAATAAACAAATCAAAATGTTCATTAAAAATAATTTGATTTGTTCCTCCAGTTCAGACTGAGAGACGTTTATGAATAGGGAGTAAGAAATTATTCGATATTGCTCTTCGCGCATCGATCAGACTAATAAATCTCTAAAGGACATAATTAACTAAAATCTGAGTGCCGCTCTTGCACCCTTTTACTAGATAGGTACTTACCGGACCCTAATTGGAAACACCACACACCAATATCTATTCCATGTAGATGCGTTTACTTGCAACAGGAAAATAGATTCTGTTTATCCGTTCATATCAGAACAATATTTGATGTCGATTGTAACTATAAAAATCAATTCAATATGTAAAACTTTTACAAGTAAAGTCGTGCAATAAAATAGTCGTGCAAGTATGTGACACGCTCTTATTTGTAGGGCCGTAAGAGCGTGTTACAAAGTTTTGTGGCCTTCGTGTAGGAAGATACTATTGCCGGTGACTCTACCAGCAGATTTTATTGAATACAATCGTCTCTTTGCAATTGTGAGCCAATGTTTTTGTATAGGGATAGGGACTTGGGGACAACGGCTATGTTTGTACGGTCGACGTCAAAAATATGTTTACATTTTTGCACCTTACTCCTTTGTTATAAGGTCGAAAAGTGTAAATATATTTTTGACGGTGACTGTACCTACTTCATTATTCGTATTCGTATAATGTCATAAGTGATATTCGTAAAATAGTAGTATTCGTCGCATCACTATTAATATATCATAAGATTCATAAGTGGTACACGCGCTGAGGTTGACAAAAAGGATAAGGGGTAATTTGCAGAAAAAATGTACCTTTACTTAGTCCCAACCCAACTGTCCCAAAATTTACATACAAAAAATTCGTTACGTTCATAAAAAAAGTGTAACGAAACTGAGAAATTATCAGTTTCATTACATTTTTTTATGAACGTAACGAATTTTTTGTATATAAATTTTGGGACAGTTGGGTCATTTTTTTTATTCTATCAGACTCGATAGAGCTCATGATTCTGCATGCGATAGACTCAAAATATATATAAAAAAAAGGTACATTTTTTCTGCAAATTACCCTAAGAGGAAATTACTAAACATGTCTGAGTTACATGCTGCCAATAATACAGTGCCCCGCTGAAACAATGTTCTGGTACATTGGCGACAGTAGGTAAGTACAATGGAAGGGAAACCTTGCCCTAACACGTCACACTCTCGGTCGTATCTCAGGAACTCGTAGCAGATAGCGGCCTGCGCATTATTAATATCGATAACAATTATCGCGATACGATTAACGCTTCTACAGAGTGTTTAATCCCTTCGTAGAATAATACCCAACTTGATATGACGTGTATTCTTTGCAAGTGAATGTAATGTGGCTATTTTTTATGCAAAATGGATCCAAAAAGTAACAAACAGAAAATTCCTGCGGAGCTCTCTCTAGCCGCCTTTCTGTCGGCGGGTATAACTCTTGTAAGTATGTGGATTTCGAGTTGTAAATAAGTCGTGATTAACATACTTCATTTCAAACGAAAAAAAATACATTTGTTTCCTAAACTGTATGTAAATTGATTGTTCAAATACAAATACAAATACAAATGATTTATTCGTCGAACACAGGTTATACAACATTACATTGCAGTAGGTGGAAAAAAACAGGGTTCGTATCACTATGTCGTGCCTAAAGGGCATACGAAGTTAATTTTGAAATTATGCACACATGCAACATTTTAAAAATTTCATACATAAAAGAGTCACTAGTTCATAGAATAGTTCACAAATTTACTAGGTATTAATAACATAACAAAAAAAGGAATTAATATGTCATAGGTTTTAAACATTACTATTATTATTTATGAGTCATTAGGATTGAAATATAATAAAAAAACAATTGTCATAGAGAGAAATTTTTACAGTAGGTATGTCAAATTTGATATTAGGTATTAAAATTAATAAAGTGGATTGTCGGCAAGAAATTCGTCATTGGAGTAATAAGCCTTTTTGGTCAGTTGTTGCTTAGCGTTTGAAAATTTTGAACCTTTTTTGTAACAATATAATTCGGGCATGTGCTGTGCGCAATTACCTATTTTTACATGTATCCTTTCTTCATATACATATAAAAAATAATTGAATTGTGCCAATATTTAATAGGTATACGCGTCGACATTTTTTTGTGTCCTTATTGCAGAAAATTTTGATTTAATAAACCGGGTAGGGTAGACCGGGGACAATTGAACCACTTTTTGAATAACTGTTCATAGTTCAGAATTTAAAGGTGCTGAACCAAAACCGTATAATCTTTTGAAATAGTAGGTTTTTGATCTACAAATTTCTGAGGGTAATTGATAAGAAACGGTAAGGGTATGGTAAAAAATCCAGTTTTTCTTCAATGATTCCTTGTGTTACAATTGACCCGTAGTGTGGGTCAATAGTACCAAAAATTTAAAGGTAAATATAACACAAATTATTTGTTTATTATGTAAATGTTTATTCGTTTCTGCCTAAAACTTAACCAATCTCTTCAGTTAAATGAGTCTTAAGAATGAGAAGATTCAATAACACTAATTGAAATCAGCAGTTACATTGAACTTGCATAACTATGAATATCTCACTTTGTAATAATAATACACTTATACAATCAAAACCACAGCCAAAGATTGCTTACAGTATTCTAACTCAACATAAATTTTTACAAAAAACTAAAAAAATATTGAGTTATTCAGCAATCATATTTTCTATACAGTTACTGTCGCCCCTGTTACAATCAACCCCGCCTGAAAACAAGAAAAAATACTATAATTTTATACTTTTTAACCTTTTTTTTTTATAACAAACTATACACACGTCTGCTGTATAAAGATGGATCCTGATAACGTACCACATAACATAATGACACGTAGTATAATGACTTCTAAATGACAATAATAACAAAAAATAGCCATGGGGTCGATTGTACCGCAGTATCAATTGTAACGCTACTATTGACCCCGGCTCACATGGTACTAGTGCCCCCAAATACCCAAAATTATATAAAATACTGATATTTCCTTTCTTTTACCTAACTCACTGTCATACTCTGCCTCAAAACCAACGTTGGTAACTAACTAATCATAATTCAATACCAATTTAACTATAGAATTATTTAGCATTCAGTAATAAGTCAATAAAAAACTCGTAAATACTTACTTTGATCATACGAAAACAAAAATAGCCTCCTAGCACATCCGTTCCGCGTCGCAGCGAGCGGCTGACTTGCGAGCAGGTCCGAACAAGTTTCGGGCGCCTTCGTGTATACTCACAAATGCAAATTATGTAATAGTTGCAAAAATATTAACGATGGTACTATTGCCCCGTGGTACTATTGTCCCCGGTCTACCCTACCTACCAATGGCGGTGGGTCAAAAAACTTCTTAGGCAAGCTGGTGCTGAAATTCTATGGACGCGCCGCCACTGGTACCTACCTTACCTTGAATTAAATAAATACTCCTTATACCATACAAAAATGCAAATGGTAAACTAGACATAGACAGGTAACATTTAATGCTCAGCGAATTTGAACATAGTTATAAAACAAAAACTTTATTGACATTCCTGCCAAATTCTGTAATGCGTTGTTTGTCAACTAGTGACTCACTCAGGTTAGAGAAAAGTAAAAACAGATACCGCTAGATTAATATATATGTAAAACAGATATCGCCAGATTAAGAATGATTAAACACTGTAATGGATTGGGATACTATTCACAATAGCCCTATTAATTAATATTAAAAATTACACCATATCGTCCCGTGGTTGCAGTAGGAGTCTGCTAAGGGAATATACCGGGAGATGGGCAGCAGCATCTTCCGAAAGCCTAAACAACAATAAACAAAAAAAAACTGCGCGCGCCAACCCGCCTGCCAAGCGTGGCGCGTATGGCAAACCCCCCCTTCCAAGGGAGGCCTATGTTCAGCAGTGGACGTCTTATGGCTGAGATGATGATGATGATGATGATGACAACAAAAAACATTGCGTATTATTGCGTAAACATAAACAGTAGGCGAGTAACCAAATATTACATTATACTAGTACATCATTTGGCACTACTTCCCCCAACCGAAACTTTTAAATATTATATAATCTAATTAATTACATAATTTTGTATAATATTGTATCAAACGCAGAACACTAGGATTTGGTTTCTTCAAGTTATTTGCATTCTTTGACCTCCACCACTTTACAGCTGCCAGATGTCCGGATCAAGAAATAAGCATAGTATAGCAAACTAACTAGAGGGGTTTCGTTGCTCTCATTATTGTGTCATATCTGACGTGGCCAGCACTCCGTCATACGAGGGAAGTCTGATAAATTCTCAGCCTAAGGCATTTGGTGAAATAATAGCTTAAAATTAATATTTTTCCTTTAGAATATAGTATTTTCACAGCAAAATGCACTGGATAGTTTTAGCACGCCGTATTTCAATAACGCAAAAAAAAAAGATTTCAATGTGCCTAAAAAAAAGCCCGACCCGATTTTATTTTTTGGCAGAAGTTTTTGCACATTAGCTTTTTTTTAATTTAAAGAATATAAATTGTTAGACCTTAAACCCAGTATAAAATATAGTTAAGAAATTGATCTCAATCTAAATTATCGCGTCTTTATTGAACCCGCCAAGCGAAGCGATTCAAGTTCATTTGCGGCAGCCACCATGCAATATTTTTTTCTACATGAAAATATCAAAATGGATTTTTCGTGACTAGTCCTAAATAATCTATGACTCATGCTATAACTGCATTATTTTTAAATTTTGCTAGACTATAAGATTTTTTTATGTTTTTCTACTTAATCACCCTAATGAGACCTCTGGGCGGAAACAATAATTACAACGCTTATGTCCTTTTCGAATTAAGCAAGTTTGATAAAACAAGTTACTATGAAAGCTGAGAAACTCGAGAATATTAATCTACCTAACAAAATTTTCTAAAGGCTATGTTTCGTTTGTGAGGCGAGATTAAATTATCAAAATCATTCAAACATAAATATGGAGCACTCGATTTCCAAAGACCTGATGATATTAACCGTCCATATTAAAATAACATAATAGATTTTTGTCGAGATGGCAATCATAAATCATCTTGAGAAGAGTTTCTTATTGCGTGCTATTCGTTTTATTTTAAGTATTCTTTCACTTAATGCCCAGGCTGAGAACTTATCAGACTTCCGTCGTACATTACTGTCGGTTGTTAATAAGGCGTTACTAACTTAACAATAAAATTAGAAATAAACTCTATTAACAACCGACAATGACCTACTTACCTTTGACTTGAAAATGTCACATTTGTAGACCGTATGATAATATTGATAATACATACTAAGAAGGAACGGGGCTTTGCTGTTTTTTTAACATGTCTATTTTCAGGTAATTACACCGATATACATCGTGTTATGTGTCCTCGCATTAGTTTATCGGGTCCGGTGCAACTCGGGGGTGTTGGCCAGCGCTAACGGAGACAGCTACTTCATCTACACACTGTATAGGATATATATACAGAGTACGTATCATTTGTAGCATAGGCATTTAACGGCCTCCTTGCCCAGTCAGCGGTAGTGACCCTGCCTACGAAGCAGGACGTTCCGTCCCAGATTCGAATCTAGGTAAGGGCATTTATTTGTGTGTTTATCACGAATATTTGTTCCTAGGTTATAGGTGTTTTCTATGTCTCTAATTATATATATATAAGTAAGTATATCGTTGCCTAGTACCCATAGTATAAGCTTTACTTAGTTTCGGACTAGGTTGATTTGTGTAAAATGGGACCCAAATATTTATATTTTTTGTTTATTTATAGGAACATTTCACTTGGCAATAACTCTGTTCGTGCAATACAATATCTTTCTCATTGATTTCTCTATATTTTTAACAGCTTGAATACTGTGTCGAGCAAATTTGATCGAATTTTGACTAACCTGCAGCGTCTCTATAGCTTTTATCGCATTGTGTGGGTACAGTCAGCAGCAGAAATGACTTGGCGGGTGCGGTGTTCAAAATTACCTTCACGCGCTCTTATTCCCTTGACGATAAAGTCATGCCAAGATCATTTTTAACACCTCACCCGCGTAGCTACTTCTGCTGCTGACTGTACATCGGTTTTCTTAAACCGTTCCTTGATAGCATATTAGATTGTTATAAATTCGTATTTTACTTTTAATTTTTTATACAAATTTAAATATTAAATTACATCAGTCATTATAACCAGGGTAGGTAATTAATTTAATTCAATTTCATGTCGAAAATGTTTGAGATACAAAGGCAATTTTACCTGTCATTGTTTTAATAACATGAGACCGGTAATGAAACGGAGTAAACAACAAACTAAAATATGTACCCAAATACGCCCTATATCACTTCGATATAGCAGAGCTTGAAATTGAAAAAATTGTGCGCATCGAAAAAAGTTATGAATGTTTGACCATGGATGAGAGTGATATAAATATTTTAGTTTTAGAGGTTCGTATAATTTTTAGGCCTTCATGTCTAAATCAGGGGTACCTATACAATATGTTAGTATTCTTTGGTTATTAGAATACCGGTGTCTTTGCGGAATTCATTTAATTTTTTTTTTTTTTTTTTTTTTTTTTCATTTCTTCAATATATTTTTTTCACGTCACAGCGGGAGACGTTATGGCGGCACTCGCGTCCTTCCCAAAAGGATCGGCGTCTGGGTTGGACGGCATTTCCCCGCAGCACCTGTTAGACCTCACTAGTCATAGCACAGGTGTGGCTGGTGAACATTTGTCTGCGAGCCTCACAAAACTAGTAAACCATATGCTGCGAGGAGATGTCTGCCGAGACGTGACGCCGGTCCTTTATGGGGCCAATCTTATTGCCCTTACGAAGAAGGATGCGGGTGTACGCCCTATTGCCGTTGGATCAACCTTCCGACGTTTGGCTGCAAAAGTCTGTGTTAGGAGTACACGTTCAAAACTCCAAAAACTGTTTGAACCTATACAGGTTGGGTTTGGTACTCACGGAGGCTGTGAGGCGGCGGTCCATGCGGTACGTACCTTTGTGCAGGGTGACGAGTGCGAGGTGCTCTTAAAGATGGACGTTAAGAACGCTTTCAACTCTGTCAATAGGGATACCCTGCTGAACGAAATCAAAATTCATATCCCGGAAACATACAATTTTCTCCTCCAGTGCTATCACACTCCTTCAAAATTAATTCACAAAAATAATGAGATTCTTTCAGCCGTGGGTTGTCAGCAGGGTGATCCTCTTGGCCCCGCAATATTTAGCTTGGCGATTAATTCGATTATACATAACCTAAATTCAAAATTTAATATATGGTACCTTGATGATGGGACAATAGGTGGGGATTGGCAGACTGTCTTGGCAGATCTAGTCAAAATTAAAAACGAGTTCAGAGACATAGGCTTAGAATTAAATTTTACCAAATGCGAATTATACATCTCCGACAAGATGGATCAAATAGCCGTGTCACAAATCATTCAAAATTTTAGCAATGTCGCCGCGAATATCAAAATTGTATCTAAAGAGAACCTTTCTCTGCTTGGTTCGCCTATCTTTGACGAAGCCATCCCTCCTCTCCTTAATAATTCAATTTCTAAATTCAATCATTATTCGGACCGCCTCGTCAAAATTAACAGTCACTGTGCTTTATTTATCTTAAAATTTTGTCTGCTTATACCGAAATTCACCTATCTATTACGCTGTTGTCCCATCTGGAAATTCCCAAATTTGATTCTCCCTATCGACCTGATCCTAAAATCACAAATTGAGTCCATTCTGAACGTTCATTTTAACGAGCAGGCGTGGACCCAGACTTGCTTACCGGTAAGGTTTGGTGGCTTGGGAACCCGGAACATTTCAAGCGTTGCTTTGCCGGCATTCTTGTCCTCTATCCATAGTACGTCTGATCTCACAGGCAATATCCTTAAAGCCTCGCCGGCTATAAACTGTGAGATCGCGTGCTTGGACGGAGCTACGAATGCTTGGCTAGCTGTGCCGGGTCGAAATGTACCTTCCAAACCCAAGTACCAGAGAGCCTGGGACTCCATAGCCTCCGCCGCCACTTTGAAGTCACTCGTGGCCTCATCGTCGGGCAAAAGCCTAGCCAGACTTTTAGCTGTTTCCAAACCGGAGGCAGGGCAGTGGCTTCTTGCCTACCCTTCGCCTAACACGGGTACTTTCATTGACCCAAGTACGCTCCGTATTGCCGTCGGTCTTCGTCTTGGGGTCGAAATCTGCGTGAACCACAGCTGTGTTTCCTGTGGGGCCCAGGTAGATCGGCTTGGCCACCACGGCCTATCTTGCTCTTCGGGCGCCGGCCGCTTTTCTCGCCACGCTTCTCTCAATGACATCCTCAGAAGGGCGCTCGTCAATGCCAACGTCCCCGTAGCTCTGGAACCCCAGATCGCGCGGGACGATGGCAAGCGCCCTGACGGGATGTCATTGATCCCCTGGAAAATGGGCCGTGCGCTGGTGTGGGACGCCACGTGCGCCGACACATTGGCAGCGTCCTACATTTCAGCGACCAGCCGACACGCTGGGGCGGCTGCGGACGCCCGAGAGCGTTGCAAAATAAATAAATACAGCTGTCTCGGCGCCAACTACGAGTTCGTAGCGTTTGGTGTCGAGACACTTGGTCCATGGGGCAGGGGCGCACGCGGGCTCATGAAAGATATAGGAAAACGACTGAGGGAGGCAACGGGAGACCCTCGCGCAGGCAGCTTTCTCGCGCAAAGACTCGCCATAGCGATTCAGCGCGGGAATGCTGCCTGCGTCATGGGCACCTTGCCGAAAGGGCAAGGGTTGGAGGGGTGGTTTTAGGTAAGTGTGTTTTATTATGTTTTTTAAATTCAGATTTAGTTTTAATAGTTTTATTTTATAAGTATTTAGTTTTATTTGTATACCTTATCCTTGTGAATTATGTAAATACATGTAGGAATAATAAAAAATATATTTTTAATTTATTCTTAATGAAAATTTGAAATTAACGGTTCTAGAAAAAATCACAGTGTACACGTATTTACGTTGACGTCCAATAGAGCGGAAACATTAAATCAGTGTGAATGCATGTTCCGTGAAATTATAAAATAATTTTGAATTTAATGTGACTAAATCTTTTGCTTGTAACATAATACCTAAGTAATGAAATATGCTGATTATTGTGTCCACGTTTTCGTTGCGTAGCTGTGCTGTGCTACGAGTGCTACGCCGTAGGTGTAGGTAATCCTGTAGATTTTGCTGACACATCGTTATTATTTGCGCAGGAAAACGGTTGGCAGTTAGTATTAGAACATGCGCATGCTTATGCGGTATCTCTGAATCGCCATCTGAAACAAATATAACGCATAATGTATGCGGCTGTACAGTCAGCGTCAAAAGTAACTACGCAAATGAAGGCGTCAAAAGTCTTTATTTAAAGGCAATAAGGACTTTTGACACCTTCATTTGCGTAGTTACTTTTGACGCTGACTGTACAACGCCATCTAGTAAAGCTATAAACTTTGAGCCTATGCTGTGCTCCTCTATTTATACATTCTCTTTGGTACCTACTATGGACTAATATTTTAACATACCTAGCTACATGTAAATTTACACTTTACCATAGAGCAGCTATAAGTAGTTGTTATATTAACTAGAGTAGAGCCCTCTAGATCAGTTAACACTAAATTATTATTTTTAAAGCGCAACAGGTACAAAGTTTTACGTTCTAAAATAGGCTAAACTGACTCAGTAGCTAGCTTCTCTAGTTAGACTGAAGATACAAATATGTACAGTCGACGTCAAAAATATGTTTACACTTTAAAACCTTGCTTCCTTTGTAATAAGGTTCAAAAGTGTAAAGATATCTTTGACGTCGACTGTACAAATACAAAAAGTTTATTTCAGAGAAAATTATACGTTACATTTATGCAGATCCCATTTATTACACTAGGCATGACCTGCCCTGTGGGGAAAATAAAACAAGTTAGCTACAGAGGAAAGACAAAACATTAGTTAGTAACAGTAGATTCACATTTTAGTTGATTACAATATTAAAAATTGATTTACTCATTAACCCTTTGACCGCCGAAGTCATCATATCACGCGCACGGAAAGTCGTGCCGTCAGCGCCAGGACGTGATAGCACGTCCAAAATATAACCAGTTTGCCTTGCGCGCTGGCGCCGAGGGCACAATTTTTTCGACCGATGCTTGGCGTTCAAAAGATTAATCGTAAAATTTATTTACATAACTAAATATACAGAGGCACTACAGTACAAATACTAAACTAAATTAATAACTAGCTAAAATCTAAACGGCATTGTACCAACTTGCGGCATTGTACCAAGGATGCTGGCGGCATTACCTCGTTGTATCGCAATGCTGATACGTTGTGCGAGGAAACCGCCAGCTCTTCGGTCACCAGTTACGTCAACCAGACGCTTCGCGATTTCTGCAAAAAACTTGTGTGTAAAATAAGTATTGCAAATAATATTAATGTTTTCAGCGGACACGTGCGATAACGCGGATGCGTCGCCGCCAGATGGTGTTCTACTTACGACTCCAAACACAGTTTTCATTTTTGTTATTATCATTTTAACTGCCTCTGTTTTAAGCTGTGCGGCAGCCATCACGCTTATTGGTAATTATTTGCACTTAATTAGTAAATATTGGTAGACATTTTAATATCTAAGCAATTAAGAAACTACTACCTACTCTTGGTTATATAAATTTGATATCAATAGATATTGCAATAGCTTTAACTAGCCTATTCTGGCTTAAAAGTAATACTTCGGCCTAGCAATGCACCAAGGAGAAGTTTCCAAAGTTGCGAAATTTTCTATACGGGATGTTCTCAGAACTTAAATTTTACGAACATTAAAAAATATTCAGGAAGTCGCTGGACACCGCCGTTATCAATTATTTTAACTGACTGTCTCATTTACGAGTTTATAAAAATGATACAAGTAATTTTTTTTTATAATTCCCATAGGGAATGTTCTCACTGGAAATTTAATTTAAATTCTCTTGTAAGTTACCAGAAATTTCTGAGAATGTTACTGAATTTATGAGAATGTTCTGCAACTTGTACAGTCGCGTTTCTTAATATCGACGCGTCCAACTGAACAAAAATATGTGAACACAACCTTATTTTTATGCATATAAAGTCGTGTATAGATATTTTTGTTCAGTTAGACGCGTCGATATTAACAAACTCGACTGTACATTGCTACTGCCGTACTTAAATTACTGTCCTGTATCCGCGTTTGTATAGGTCTATCAGTGGCAGCGCTCCGAAAATATTCCTATAGGCAATTCGGAGCTAAATTGCGTTTGCTCTTCTTTTCGGGGAATTGGTCGAATGTCGAATTGGCTGACACTGGGCTATACCTAAGTCAGAGACTTATAGATAATATAGACATCCACAGTCTAAAAACTTTTTGAAGCTCATGTCTGAAAGCGCCATCTTCTCCAGAGCACTACTCCAATGTCATTTTTTCTTTCTATTTTTATATTGCGTCGCAGCGACATCTAGGAAAAAGTAGCGTACCATAGTAAAGCTAGCCTTTTCCTACTTACGAGCTACCTTTAGCTGGCTTTGGAGTAGGTGGCGCTTTCAGACATGAGCTTCTAAAAGTTCATAGACTGTACTGCTCTATTATACAATGTTACTCTATGCCTAAATATTTGACTAATAGCAACATAAACTTAGTGATAAATATGTTTCAGTGGTCGCTGTAAATAAGAAAACTGGATGGGTTTTTGCAACCGTATGGACATATATTTGTGTCTCTTTTGCCTCTTTAGCGGTTGATATAACATACGCTGCTTTCTTTGGGATGGACTACGCTGAAATGAGTCTCACAATGGTATGTATAAATGTACAAGTAATATTGCTCATTATTTAATGATAATAAAGATCAAGTGTGTCGTCAGAACAGGAGCAAAGAAACGTCAGTTCCTACGCGGAGTTCTGGAACCGCAGAGTAGCGACCAATCTGTCTTCCTTCTCTTGTCGTCCGCATTCTTTTATAGGATAATCCCAAAGTTATCAGTTTTTTTTTCTAAAAACAATACGGACGATAAGCGACGCGAGTGTGATAGATTTGGATTAAGTAATTAAATTTTATAGGAAGTTTATTATAGTTATCGGTTCGTGTTTATTTAATTACATATAAATACATTTATGTAAGTATTAGCTTTTGCCTGCGACTTCGTCTGTGTGGAATTAGCAATAAAAGAGGGAGACCCCCATTACCCCTTAAGGGATGATTTCGATGATAAAATCTATGTCCTTCCTCTGGACACAGACTATCATCATACCAAATTTCATATTAATCGGTTCAGTGGTTAGTGTGAAGTGGTAACAGATAGACACCCTTTTACATTTATAATATATATTTATGGTAAAATGGATTGAGAAATTAAAATTAAAAATGTATTTAAGTAAATCGTAATATTCATAATATTTAATGCTCGTTGTTAATCGTTGACAGGTAATTGCTTCATAGTTAAAGCAACGGCGTGACTTTGTTTTTCACCCCCTTCCCCCCCTCAGCTTTTCCAGCTTCCAACTCTGGAGGATCGATAACCGACCAGCCGGTGTGAATGCCAATTTGCATTCTTCATCACATACAGATACTGCATGGAAATTGAGGGCGGAGAGGATAAAAAACAAAGTCTAACCTGGGACAGTTTGGGTTGCACAGTATGGTTCCACAACAACATGTAGAAAGCTAATGCCGCGACACAATATCCGGTTGCCTCGCGGGCACTGAAACTACGCGTCATTGCTTTGAATCACTGCTCTACGTTTTCCAATATACTAAAACTCGACTGTTACAGGAAAACACGTTTCCGGGAATCAATAGTAATTATCTAAGCGATGTTCTCCGCCTGGGCGCTCTGTTTTTTATGACCATTGCTCTAAAGGGTTATCTAGTTCCTGTGATCAATATTGTTCTGCTTATACTGTTAGCAGTGTACGCTACTAACTACAGAAAAAAACTTCAAACTGATGAGGTGAGTATAGTGTTTACGATGTCTTGTTTTTTTTCCTTAGCTTTAGATCCAAATTACATATTCATGCCTTGTTGGAAATTATTTGTATGTTCCTCTTGATTTCGAGCCGACTGGGTGTTAGGAGTTAGCCTTTGTTAAGAAATAAGGGCGACGTATTAGCGAGAGGGAATCCGATGTACAGTCGCCATCAGATATATCGGAGCGGTCAAGGTCACAAATATCTGAACGTCTCTATTGTCAAGGCGATAAAGTATTTGAGTACCCTGGCCGCTCCGATATATTTGATGCCGTCTGTACGCGCGGGTTCTTACCTGGCGCAAAGATTGTCCATTGCCATCCAACGTGGAAGCGTTGCAAGTGTGATGGGCACCTTTGCGCCAGGTACCTACAGCTCGAGGGGGGCTCTTAGATTAGTTAGATAGCTTTTTACGTATACTGTGATCATAACATTCATAAAACTATTTTTTTAAATACCGAGTAAAATCATTATCATCCGACAAATTGAATTTATTAACATTTGCTGTGCTGTGTGAATTCAATCGAACCGAAAGTGGTCAGAAGGGGAAAATAAATGAAAGTTTATTAAAACGTTCCAATCTATAAATTCCGGCAACTCACGCAGATGTGTGTTTCAAATATTTTAAATATGATATCGAGAAATTGAATAATATTTTCTGTTTTAATTTCAGCACTCGATACACAAAGTGGGAGCAATTCATGCATATGAGTAAGTAAAGTAAATGTTGAACCGGTAGTGTAGGTACATGTATTTACGTGAGAAAGTAAGAAATGATGGAACAGTTTGAAGGGGTATAGCGGTGGGTATACGTGTGTGTGTGTGTGTGTGTGTGTGTGTGTGTGTGTGTGTGTGTGTGTGTGTGTGTGTGTGTGTGTGTGTGTGTGTGTGTGTGTGTGTGTGTGTGTGTGTGTGTGTGTGTGTGTGTGTGTGTGTGTGTGTGTGTGTGTGTGTGTGGCATATGTATATATATATCGTATGGCAAGTTCATGTTCTAATTATCAAAAGTTGTTTTCGTACAAACTTGGAGCATCCTGTACCAGGCGAGCGCAGACCGGTCGCGCTAGCTCGGCCGGCTCATAGAACAAAAAATAAGGAAAACGTTATCAGCGCCCGGTGCAATGGGTTATTAAATTGTACTTTCAATTTGAAATAAATTATAAGTATTTTTAGTTATGTGTAGTCTGTAACAAACCGATTGTAATAATTGTTTTATATAAACTACGGCGGAATCGGTATCGAGACAATTAAACCACACCGGTTTACCGATACTCTTGTTGTGTATCAAATGTAATGATTTTGTTGTAATTACCTTAATCAATAAATAAATAATTTGGTACTATAAAACGTATAGGTAAGTGTAAACGATGATGCTCGGTGTTCCGGACCGTCTCCGACATGACACTTTCGACACTTTGTACACAGAACATCACGTGACCTCCGAGGATCACGTCAATCACGTGACGCTTTCTATACAAAATGAAGTGTCGGAAGTGTCGTGTCGGAAATGGTCCGGAACACCGTGCATCATCCTTTAGTCTACGTAGCTAGGGCACTTTAGTTTGGTCACGATATCGCTATGTGCGAAGTGCATGGTGGGGGTAACGAGAACGATCGCAGTGCTCAATGTGACAAGAAATGAAACTGCAAATCCCCTGTCTGCTGTCAAAATAGTGAATCAGCCAGTTACATTTCATATAAGCAAGGAATACAACCTACTTATAAAAAAGGAAAAAAAGAGATTGACCACCTGCCCAAGAGATGGCGCCACAATCATGCACACAGCGAATAGCCAATGATAACTCGATGCCTATAGCGTAGCTTCTACGCTAGGCATGTACAATCGACGTCAAATATATGTTTACACTTCTGCACCTTAGTCCGTTGTATAGTCGCCATCAAATATATCGGAGCGGTCACGGTACTCAAAAATATTTGAACAAGCACCTTATCGCCTTGACAATAGAGGCGTTGTTCAGATATTTGTGACCACCTTGGTCGCTCCGATATATCTGATGGCGACTGTAATAAGGTGCATATAAGTAAGTGTAAACACATTTTTGACGTCGACTGTACAGTCGCCATCAAATATATCGGAGCGGCCAAGGTACTCAAAAATATCTGAACAACGCCTCTATTGTCAAGGCGATAAAGTGCATGTTCAGATATTTTTGAGTACCCTGGCCGCTCAGATATATTTGATGGCGACTGTACAATAATATAATGTGTTAGTAAAGACACAATTATGTGTTATGATTAGCGTTGAAGGGGTTAATTAACCCTTCCACTGCACGAGCAATTAACGCGCTTGAGCATACACTGTTAGTGGTTAACACCTCTGAGGCAAAGGATGCTACACAGTGGGTAGTAGGTACAGTCGCCATCAAACATATCGAAGCAGCCAGGGTACTCAAATCAAAAGACATCTGAACATGCACTAGCTTTATTGCCTTGGCAATAGAGGCGTTCAGATATTTGTGACCACCTTGGCCGCTCCGATATATTTGATGGCGACTGTACACACAGTAGCAATTGCACAACTCTGCACTGGAAAATACCGTGTCACAACATTTTTTACGTCACTCTGGGCGTTAAGTGAGATTTACCGCCCTAGGGCGCTGCGGCAAATCTCACTTCACACCCAGGAGAAGACGTAAAATTATGTACGCACCACGGGCGGTAATAAAGAAGGTCTCTGCTTGTTTATGGCCCTCACCTTCGGTTCGGGCCACAAATGCCCGCGATCTGGGCCTTTCTTTATTTTACCGCCCTAGGTACATAATGGACTATTAACTTCAGCAACATCTTAAGTTGTAAAAGTTACGAGACAACTTTTAGTTACCTACTCGTAACTGGATTTCTGGCGAAATATTTACTATGCATAACATCATTAACATTCAAGTTACTCACGGACATCACGAGTGCAAATAGCTCTAGCATAGATATCTAGCTGATGGAAATCATAAAATCGCTTGGAAAGGGACGTTTTTCTACATCGAAAAAAGGTACCATTTGACGGCTAGCGCTTACATTTATATTGCTCGAATATAATATTGAAACTACAACGTACAACCAATGAGGTAAATATATGTAATAGAGTCTAGTCTAAGAACTTTATGAAACTTCACGGCTGAAACGCCATCTGAACGAGAGCAACCCAAAATTTTCGTATTCATACCGTAATAATAGTAACGAAAACAATTACTAGATGGCGCTGTACTCTCTGCTCTACATTTACAGTAACTTTAGGTTGCTCTCGTCCAGATGGCACTTAAGACTTAGAGCTACAAAAAGTTCTTAAACTGTGTCGCTCTATTAAATGTAGGTACTTATAGGAAATTATATTTTACTATGGATAGGTACATACTCTAACATAATGAGCACAAAAAATGCTGCCAAATTTATTTGATAACCTAACAATAATTCTATTATAGCGTGTTTCTGTAATAGGAGCAATAAATTAAAACGTAGATTCTACTCCTCAAACCAGGAAACTTTTGTTCAACGATTTTTAAAAATAACGTATGGTTTGATTTTTAGGACACTTTTAAGTTTTTTCGAACACGCAATGTATTCCGAAATTGACTATGTCTGTAGGGTGGCAAGCAATGTCAATTAGACGGATTTTAACGTTCATTGAAAATACGATTTAGTTTGTATGAAAAAGAGACAATCTACAAAATACATATTTTTTAAAAGTTGTTGAACAAAAGTTTTGTAGTTTAAGGAGTAGAATCTATGTTTTAATTTATTGCTCCTATTACAGAAACACACTGTATTTATCTGTACTGACAATCACATATTTGTCACTCTCGTTATTAGATAATTACAGTTAGTCTATTTCTAACGCGGGTGACGGGAGCTCATTAGCACGTACCCATTTTAAGCGCTTTACTTTTGGAGCGTGCATAACCCATCTGTCGTTATTATATATCATAGGGTATAGGTACCTTTTTGATACGATGGAGGCACTTTCTGCCAACGTACCTTTTCATGTAGACTGTCAAATATATCGAGACTTCTTACAGGCAACATGTAAACCGTGGCTTCGTGGGAGAGGAGGAGCCGCGCCGCAGCCCTCGTCACCCCCTGCGGGCAGCACCGTCGCAGACCAACACTCTGCCGCCGCCCACTCCATTGTCGGACTATTCCAAGTAGGTGTATGAGCGGTATAGTAATAAATAAGGTCCTCGTACCTATTATAACTACTTAAAGTATAGTTAATATATTTTAATATCGATGATAAAAGGCAAAAAAACGAAATAATTACGTTCACTCCTATTACGTTCCTGTTTGGTGCTGGTGCAATATCAAATGGGAGTTATTATACTTCGTCAATTTCAAGTCTTATCTGTGTTTTATAAGATACCTAAGTGGGTAGGTTCATTCTCTTTTTCGTTGTACTGAAATAGTAAGATAGTTATTTATAAACATGAAAAAATTAAGGAAACTGAAAAGCTCTAATTTCCTACTAACTTTTTCAGGCGAGTGCGTTAAATAAAAAGCTTATTTTTTTCAGTAGCCGAGATTACGACCGCTCCAACTCTTGGCAACACAGTCCAGCGCCGGTGCCGTTCAACTACATGGAGGAACCTCGACGGTTGCGAGCGAGCCCCGCCGCGGGGGAGCAGTGGCGGCGCGACCCCTGGCCGGCGCCGCCGCCGGTCCCCGCGCCCGACTACAGCCCACCGGCCCGCCGGCTCAAGTCTGCATTGAAGCCTAACTACATGTAGACATCATTATCTAAGTCACCGTGTAGCGGCACGAGACTCCTTGCAAAATCTTCGAGCATTGCTTGTCCCTTATTAACAGCAACACTGAGATTTTGCAAGAAAACCTAGTAATTGTTAAGTTAACAGTGGTAAGATGTAGGATTTATCATGTTATGAACACAATGTTTTACTTCATGAAGTAGGCATAAAATATTTATTATCTGACGAAGTTAAGCTACCCTATTACCATGAGATACTTAATGTCCAGCATGAACCCTTTCAACCATGGTTCTAAGTATGATAACACTTTATTAAGGGTACCTAAAGCTATATCACCTGCTGTTGTATTTTGTTTATTTTTACCTATTTTTTTTTTAATTAACTATTAAATTCGTCCCGTTGTTTCTATGAAGACGTTGTTTTATTTTTACGCTAGGTACGAGTGCCTGCCTGGTTAGCTTTTTAGCTGGGTTTAATATTTACGTTGGCATATTGAATAATTATAATGAGATCTTTAGCCGGTATGGATTTAATAAAGTATGGAACTGCATTTACGACTATATTTTTTAGCTACTCGGATGCTAAACCCAAGTTCGATATAGGTTTACGTTACGAGTGTTATTCCATAGTTTTCGTCCACTTACTGATATTGCCGGCTACATATGTCTGATACAAAAATAACTTTTTAAGTACCCTTATACGGCGACCACACCAGCGTGTGGTGTGCATATTCGCGTCGGAGCTTGTCGAATAATTCGACGAATCATTCGCGTACGAGTGTCAACACGAATGTCCGTTCACATAATCGTCTTCCCGTAAAACTCTCCGAACGCGAGCGCGCGCGCGCGAATGACAATACATGCGTATTGTCATCGGCATGTCTGAATCTGATCATTCGCGCGCTATTTGCCTCCTCGTCATCGTCATTCGGCTCCTGCCTCGTACGCATATGTGATCGGAGCATTACATTATATTTCAATCTACAGCTTGTTCAGTCTAGTCCAATAAATCAATGGGTCTATAAATCATACTTGCGGGTTTCTTTTAATGCAATAGTGGGGTTTGTTGTCAGTATTCCGTCCATACATTTATATATTTATATTAAGTATTTCGCTATTGTACATTACTTCAGGTGGACAACAAACTGATCCCGGAACTGGGAAAAAAGCATAAATATAACAACCGACCGCGACGTGCGACACGGACCGCACGGTCGCCACGCACTGCCACGGCGCGCCGAACATTCCGCAAGCACAGTTCACGAACGACATGATCACGATGTCCATGTGGAAGCCGCTGCCCTTCTGGAGCCCAAAGGGAATATAACACTACATCTGGAGCCGACGCTCTGGTTTGTCGATAATCAACCTACGGAAAGGAGACATTTAGACGGAGTCCCGCTTGCGGGGCTATTTCGCAAAGTGAGGCTTCGTGACTCGATAAAGAAGGGAGACAGAGCGTTCAAAGAGCGCGTTGCTAAATACCGGGTGTTTCCTTTAATAGGAGCAATAAATTAAAGCGTAGATTCTACTCCTAAAACCAGACAACGTTTGTTCAGCGACTTCTAAAAATAACTTATGGTTTGATTTTTAGGACACTTTAAAGTTTATTCGAACACGCAATGTATTCCGAAATTATTATGTCTGTATGGTGACAAGACTGACAAGCAATGTCAATTAGACTCATTTTAAAGTACATTGAAAATACTATTTAGTTTATATGAAAAAGAAACAATCTACAAAATTCATATTTTAAAAAAGTTTTATAAAATAAGTTTCATTGTTTGAGGAGCAGGATCTACGTTTTAATTTATTGCTCTTATTACAGAAACACACTGTATATACTCGCGAAATATCAATATTATTTGATTAGTCAGATCTATACCGAATAAAGTCATCGCATTGCTGAAATAATATCGCTTGAAAATAGAAATCGCTATGCATATTTATTTATATTTAAATATAATTGCTAAAAATATTAATCACGAGTACTCATGATATTAAATAAGCTCACATCAAAGCATTCACCGTCTGCAGATGAATTTCCAATTGATCAATTGCTATTTTTGGCAATTCCAGATACTAATAAGGTTTCTGTGTAATTTACTTAAGCGAATCACAAGTTACAAGTTCCGACCTAGCGACGAGGACAATAAAATTAAAACTGTCAAAAGTACTGTTTTAAGTTATTTAATATTATCAATCTGTTTACTTTAACCTATTGTTAGTATGTATAAATTAAAATGTTTCGTTTTGTTGTATTAGAACAGCATCTAACGGTCTGACAAGAGCCAAATTAAACTATCAAACATAACATGCTCGGAATTAACAAGTAGATAGTCTTTACTGCTCATATACAGGGTGTAACAAAAATATTGGTGATCCGTTTAAGGGCATAATTGGTATCGTATTGTGAGTACGAAAAAAAAGGAGAAAATATTTTTGGGTGCGAAAAATATTTTTATTTGTATGGGACACGTCGTCCTGGTTGGCCAACCCTCCATACAAATCCAAAATGATATCTCGTGCAAAATAGTACATTTCGATATTAGTGCGGCGGAAAGTATCACTCGCCTACGGCTCGTGGCAAGATATCTCGGTACTCGTGAAGTAATAACATTTACGCACGAGTATCGAACGACGTTTTTTAATACAGTTGCGAAAAAATTATAAAATTGTCAATTATTCACTTTAGTACATGTATCCGAACGCTCCGCGCGGTGCGGTGCGGCGCTGTGATTGGCTGTCTGTCACTGTCATTAGCTGTGATTGGCTGGAAAAGTAAAAAGCACTAGTGCGCGATATCAAACTTTCCGCACGCTAAACCACTACAAGAAAAGCACTTTTTTGAGCAACTGTATTAAAAAAATATTTTTCTTACTTTTTCATAACTAGATTACGATACCAATTATTATGCCCTTAAAAGGATCACCAGTATTTTGGTTACACCTTGTATATATCACGACGCATTTTTTCGCACAAACTACCAAAAAAATACGTGATCTTGCATGGGGGTCTACCCTCTCGGGTAGAGTGCACTAATATTGCCAATAGAATAAGCCAACAAAAAGAACACATGCTTTCCTAGGTGAACCCTTAGCACGATTGCTGTTCTACTTGGAAGTAAGGAACGAATGTTTCTTTCAATAGGGGATATTACTGCAATATTCTGCCACCAGAGTGCAGCGCTAGCACACCGGTAAACCATAGAGTTCTTAATACATACTAGGCCTTAAACAGTTTTTTACAAGTTTTCATAGACAATTTATAACGGCAGTTTGTTTACAAAGGGCCTATCGTGAAACGAGAGAATCGAAATTTTGACATGTGCCTCTCTATCGCTCGAATATGAAAGTGACAGAGAACCAGGTAACGAAACTTTTATTTTCTGGTTTTGTGGTAGGCCCTCTGTATGTGCTAGTGCCGCCCCCTGCGCAGAGTTTTGCGTAATATTCCCTATTACGACCTAAATAAAAAAAACGCAGCGAGTGCTACCTGTATGCTGGTGCAAATGGATCTGAATCTTTGAACAGTAGGTACAGTCGCTATCAAATATATCGAAGCGGCCAAGGTATTCAACAATATCTAAACATGCGCTCGCCTTGACAAAGAGGCGCTGTTCAAATATTTGTGACCACCTTGGCCGCTCCGATATATCTGATGGCGACTACACAACACTGTTAACTGCCCATTTGTTATCCTTAATGCAACTACATAAGATCTATCGGTGGTCAGTTAAGTGTGTTGCTGTTCGTATAATGCGTTATCGTCCAATAAACATGAACAAATAAACATGAACAAATAAACATAACTTTCCTTGAAAATAAACAAATACGCTAAAAATCCAGGGATGATTGACATGATTGGACGTAATGCCGATGTGCACATGCCGCAGATTACTATGACCGAGATACATTTGTGTAAACCAATTCCATTTATTTGCATTGAACAACTTATTTTCGTTGCTATAGTTATTTATTCATTAAACTATTTATGTTTTGAATCGTCATCGGATCATTATGTAGACCTTATGTTAATTCTTATAAATACTATATACAACATTTTTACAACACTTTATACAAATTGCTAAAATGATTGACTGCATCAAAGGTCGTCAGGTTTATTTGAATCTGTGTTAAATTTTATCTTTTTGTCCGTGACGGGGTCTGGCGTGCGAGTGTACCCTGGCGTGTCTCTCTCCGCAGGAACAGTCGAAACGATTTCTATGCGGCCCTCTTTACTGATCACTTTATCGTTCTGGAAAGATCGCTCCAACACCTCACTGCCGCAGCGCTGCGTCGGAGTACTGCTGCTCTCATCATTGGATAAAGACAGTTCAAACTGTGCCACCAATTGGTTGAGTACTTGTTTGAGGTGATCGAACGATTCCGACTCTGCGGGCCCGCTCGAGGTCGCCAAAACGGCTTCGCAATTTTCGTTTTCGCAAGTGTTCTCGAACTGTCTTTTGAGAGATTTAAGCTCGCCCACGGTAACGACCAATTCGCGGTCCTCTTTCATGGCGTCCAACAAGAACTCGCCCTCCTGAGAGAAGAGGAACACGGCCGGTATCTCGATGTCGTCCTTGCCGTCGCCGGACATCGCGAACATGGCGGTGACCGTGTGCGTGGAGTCGGGCACGTTGTCCACGATGATGGCGAGCTTGGCGCCCGCGTTTTGTATGTTTCTCACTTTCTGTGCGAAGGTGCACTGTCCTCGTAGGGCGACGGCGAACATGCCGCGCACTTGGTCCGAGTTGTCGAGCGGCGAGCAGGCCTCCGGCGGGTCGACCTGCCTGGGCACGCCGGAGAAGCGCGCGTCGCGCACGTCGCGCCCGAAGTGCCCGGGGCCGGCGGGGAACACGCGCCCGCGCACCTCCACGCCCACCGGCGTCACGCCGTTTTCCGCGTCACTCATGGAGTTCCACTTGGACATCTCGCGCATGAACGTCAGTCCCTCTGCTGCATCTTTGGATGACTTGGCCTGTAATTAATATCACTCGTCAATAAATAGATCGTTGCCCTACTTAGGGAAATCTGGAAACTAGACATTTATTAATTTTAATGGACGTAATGGCTCGATACAACACTGTAATACGGTCAGATATGGTTATCAAAAGTTACAATTTGATCATTTCGTTATCACCAGAGATAGGACGGATGAGCGTCGTTGTATGACGCCTATACGACGCGCCGTATTAGCGCTATTTAGTGGTGTACGATTAATTTCCTTTTCTGCAATTATTACACGTACTAGAAATCAAAAGCAAGTTCTGAATGAGGAGGCCGGTGGAAACTTTTTGTAGATGGCGCTGTACCAGATTCCATACAATGAGAGAAAGAGATAGGAGACGAATGCTTTAAGTAGGACCGAAAACCATATACACTATTATAGAGACGAAAAGCTGTTCTTATGTAAGAACCTTCCATATGGGGTTAACTACGTGCATCATTTGAATTATATTTTAGAGTGTTTCAGAAACCGGTGGATTCGTATTTCGTAGCAAATCGAGACTAAATACATAAGACCACCATCATGCGTAATACAAAATACCACATACATAATATTAATACCTAATACATAATATTAATAGTAATACATAATATTATGTATTACGCATGATCTGCAATGCAATAAATTTTCATTTTCATAGCACTGAGTAAGTTTCACGAATATAAATAAAAACTACTTCTCGGCATACAAATTTAGCTTTGGCTAAGGACCAATGTTGGAGATATCACTTATGTCAGGACAGTTGCCTTCCCCATCAAAGCAAGTGTTTAACCTTTGGTATGCCGGAACGTGGATTCATGGAATCCCGTTATACTGCCGGTATCGGTACGCGGTTTGCGTTCAAACGACCCTACGCGATTTGTACCGGAACGCGGATCCGCGCCGGCACACAGCCATATTGTAATTCCAGCAGTTGTGTCAGTACCGTGTTGGTGGTGTAGAGCAGCTGCACGCGGCCATCGGGCAGCGTGAGCACGGAGATGCCCATGTCGGCGAGCGCGTGGATCTGGCGCGGGTCGTTGAGCGGGCGCAGGCGCGCGGCCGGCCGCGCCGCCGCGCCCAGCAGCTGCCGCATCGGCTGCCGCACCTTCTCCGCCACCAGCGAGGCCGTGTTGGGACACGTCCTGGCAACACGATTACATTAACCTTTTGACCGCCAAGTGTTGAACAATAATTTTAAACAAAAAAAGAACGGACTTCACTTAGGATCCGCTATTCCAATAGGAAGTGGCCGAGTTGCTGTAAAAAATAGTGAAATCACTATAGGTGTGCCTATAATAGTTGAAGAGTTCCCTCGATTTCTCCAGGATCCCATCATCAGATCCCGACTTGGTGACAATGGGACCATCTAGGGGTTATACCTGTTCGATTCAAAAAAAAATTTTGAAAATCGGTTCACGATTCACGGAGATATGGAGTAACATACATCCAAAAAAAAAAAATGATAAAAAAGATAAAAATAAAAATTCAGTCGAATTGAGAACCTCCTCCTTTTTTGAAGTCGGTTAAAAATGACGCGCCACCGACGCCACGTAATCGCGTTTTGTCAAGCGAAATTGAACTTTGCGGAAGCCCGTGAAGGTCCCTATTGCACTACCAAGCCTGTCGCATGTTGCCGTCGTTGGCGTCCATGGCACGACTTTTTGATGTCGGCCACAGCAGACTGTGGCGCTCAAAGGGTTAGGATTACTTATAGTTCAAAATCTGTAAGAATGAACTTTTGACACATCGCAACACCCGTAGAACGTAAACGCGCAAGACACTTTGAAATTATAAACAATAGTACATTACACAACTAGGGTGGTAAAACAAAGAAAGGCCGAGATCGCAGAAGTTTGCGGCCCGAGCTGCAAGCGAGGGACGTAAATATGCGATCGAGGGCTTTCTTTATTACCTCCCGTGTTGTGTACATCATTTTATGTCTACACTTGGCCAGAAAGCGACTTATTCCGTACGCGCAGCGTGCGGAAAAAGCCACTTTATGGCCAGGTGTGGCATAAAATCCTATAACGATATTAAAGCTTGTCATGTATGTAAACCTAATATTTCACTTTTCATAAACATAGCTTATTAATGAATGTTAAATTGTTTCATATCTTAGTTATTGAATTTTTTATAATAACAATTTAGCATGCAAACAGTTACGGTCTACGTCTTTTTGTTTTTAAATTTAGTGTTGGGACCATGTCTGCTGTTCCGATTTATATAACATTTCCGTGAGTCGATAAAAATCGATGATGTAATCAATATTGCCTAATATATAATAATAAATAAAAACCAAAACTAAATGAAAATAGAGTGAAGTACGATGTTAAAAATGCAACATCATAAAACTTTCTTATCATATAGTATTAATTATGGAAATATTATTATGTCATACATAATTAGTAGAGAACAATTATTAATTTGAGAATATATAGGCATATAACAAGAAAAAATCGGTTGTATTAAAACCGATTCGAATGATTCATTAATAATCGCTAAATTTGACAAACGATACGTTTTAGCCTCATCACTAAATACGTCAAGACTCAAGTGTGAAAAGTTCATTCTTACAGATTTTGAACTAAAGTTCGTCAATTAGATTATTTAAAAAAACGTTACTTTTGTTGTATTTCGTTCCGTTGAGCCCAAACTTCAAAAATTTTCCCGAAATCATACGAGTGATAACTAAAGTACGGAATAATCGCCTGGCTATAAAGTTAGCACGCATTTTTTTGTTTGGTGGACGAAACAATTAAAGCCGAATATTTTTTACAATCTAACGGACGGACGGACAAAAGGTTGCCGTTGGTGTCTAATGCAGAGCTTAGTTTTACTACTACTTGGAAAGAGTTAAAATTGCTATAGCTAAAATCGACCACTTCCTGCAAATTTTCTTATATTACAACTGTCCGGTGGAATGCACACACAGGTTTTAAGTCTCGTGCGGCGCGTGCGTCCAGTCAGCAAAAGACGCATTGCCTAAATAATTTTGATTCCATTCAGTTTCAGTGTACCTTTGAGATCAATCGCGACCGGGTGCATTCGATCAACATTTAACATTCTAACATTTTTACTAATATTATTTTATAACATTTTGTATAACTTAACATTTTACAATATTAATTATATTAAACATTTTTCTACTGCTCTCAGGACGTTTTTTACATTCACGCGAACCCGCAACCCAAATATTGGTCAAAAATAGTTGCGCTTGTTCGACTCTGCAAATAAGTCAAATACCGTACAGTCGAGCAAAAATGGGGTTTACCACCCTACGGTTGAGGTTCGTTTCATGAGACAACAAGGTCGTGCGTGTTTTCTCTCCGTTAGAAATGTCAACCTTAGCGATGGTTAGATCTCGCAGAAACGTTTGTCAAAATTGGTAGACCACTTTCTTGGTCGACTGTACAACACTTACTTTCTGTACTTATCCTCGTCTTCATCGTCGAGCTTCAAGCTAAAATACGAGGTGTTTTTCCCTGCGTGCGCGAGCGACAGCGGCAGGAAGTGCGCCTCCGTCGTCAGCACATAGTCTTCCAACTTCACCGGCACATCTTTATCGTCGCCGAACAACATGTAGAGATACTTGAAGGTCTCCGCTAGGACGAACGAGTCCATCCTGTCTTCGTGTATTCTAGTCCTGACGTCATTGACTGCGGCGTAGCCACAAGGCACTTTGGTGTATTGCTGCAGGGCCCGTAGGGCCATTTTGCCGACATGCAAGTAGTGGTCGTCCTCGGTCGCGCGGTGCAGGAAGTAGGTGGACTCGAGGAACTCGGGACGGAGGGGATGTTGCCCCCAGTGTACCTGATTATTACAAAAAAAAGGTAGGATTAGGGATCTTTATGATGGCCCATTGGGGTACGATATCTTTTATATCACTACTACTTACTAGTTATTTTAGTTGATTTGTTAGGGCTTAGGGAAAATATCCAGATGTGTGATTGAGAACGGGGCGAGGTTGCCTCGCCGTTAGTGGATTTATTCCTCACAGCTGTGCTATATCGCTTAGCCACTAAGTTAAGCGAAGTAGCGTAGCTCTAAAACCCTCTAGTAGTAATGTAAAAGACTATCGAACGAGGATTAACATCGATCTTACGTTTAGTTAGATTTACCTACTGTGAGAATGATGAATGCGTGACTGCGTAGATGGCTAATTAGTGGAATACTTCATTCGTTCCTAAGCTGTGTAATGTTTAGATTAAGATTTTAATTTTAATACCAAGTGTAACTGGTGGAAGCCGTTCTAGTGAATGAACAAATAAATAAATAGACTATGGATTTGAAAAATCCAAGTCTTTACAAACTAGATTATTTTGTACGATTGTAGTGCAATGTTTTTCGCGTTTTTCATAATTGCGATAAAAGTAAACCCAACCAGCAAGCCTGGTGAGCCAGCATGATGCCGGTGTTACAGGTACGTGAGCGCACCTGGAAGTCGGTGGTGAAGGCCTCGGGTATGAAGGTGTGGCGCTGCATGACCTGGTACAGCATCTCGTGCGTCTCCACGGCGGGCCGCACGTCGCCCAGCAGCACCTGCAGCCCCGGCCAGAACGCCAGCAGCGCGTCCATGAAATTCCGGGATTGGAGGTGCGGCCTGTACATACGACAATTTAAACCCTTTACCATACAGTAACTTATATAGTAGAGCAACACAGCCTAAGAACGTTTTGCAGCTGAAGTCAATTGCGCCATCTGTCCGAAAGCCCCTAAAGATACCCAAATTGTAAGAGGAAATGTCACCTGCTCTGCTACTCCACCTAGTACAAAGAGCGTACTAGTAGTACACAGTAGTAGCTTCAAAAAGTTGTTAGGCTGTGCTGCTCTACTATATAAATTACTCTATGCCTTTACTGAATGAGGGTTCCCGCTATCGATATTTTCACCAGATGGCAGCTCAGTGGTGTCATAAATGTCATAATCCAGCTCACGTCGCAAGCCACTTCGGCGCCCTGACTGTTATTATATGTACTATACATAAAGCTCGTACTATATCATTCAATGTTTTACCGCCGACCATACGCGACAAGATATGCAGCCAAAAATGTGCCTTCTTTTATTCGGATAAGGTTTACTATTGCGTGTTATATGAAATGGGGTAGAGCGGCGTGGCGCGCGCGTTAGATAAAAATGTTGTGCCTAATATCAGAACAGCAGGTATTTTAACCCTTTAACTACCAATCACGAACGTAACTAGTTATTATGGCAGTTATCATTTTCAACTCTATTGATAACATGTCAGAGTTCAAATTTAAACAATTTTTTTTTGTCGGCTGTGAAAGGGTTAAGGGTATCAATAAAACATCAAAACGACTTGCTACTATGGAACTCATAATGAAGACGTATCCAGTATGAATACGTACACTTAATTACTTAATAATTTTAAACAAAAAAAGAATCGACTTCACTTAGGATCCGCTATTCCAAGAGGAAGTTGCCAAAAAATAGTGTTCGTAAAAAATAGTGAAATCACTAAAGGTTTTCCTATAATAGTTGAAGAGTTCCCTCGATTTCTCCAGGATCCCATCATCAGATCTGGACCTGGCGACAATGGGACCAACTGTGAAGTAAACTCTTTAAAAGAAAAATAATTTTCCAAATCGGTCCAGCCGTCTTCAAATAATCGGTGAACATACATAGAAAAAGCAAAAAAAAACAAAGATCCTGACGAATGATGATCCTTCGAAATCTTGAAGTCGGTTGAAAAGCATTTGCTAATTAAAAAGAAAAAAAAACATTGATTGAGAACCTCCCGTTTGAAATCTTGAAGTCAGTTAAAAATAGTTGAAAGAGCAAAAATGTATTTAACCTTGTTTTGCCGTGTATTTTTAACCGACTTCATCATAAATTATAGTCCTTAGGTACAATTTAATTTCATATACAGCAACCTAATCAATATATAGATAACCTGTGCATATGGACGGCCAGCATGACGGGCCCCCGGCTGATGTACTTCATGACGGCGTTGTAGTGGCGGTTAAACCGCGCCAGGTACTTCTCGTCGCCCAGCAGGATGTACGCCTTGAGGCAGTACTCGTAGTACGAGTCGATGCCGGCGCCCACGCCGGAGTCCTTGCGCACCCAGTCGCCGGAGTGGATGTTTATCACCGTGCCCATTAGGTCGGAGGTCCTAAAATTTTATATTATAACCGTTAATTATAAAAATTCTAAGGGTGAATAGGCGAGGCAAACGCACGCGCGGTTGCCATGCCTCAGACGGAGCACGTCCACACTAGCCGAGCCGCCTTGCGCGGCAATTGGGTGCCTATTCACTTTTTTCGAACTAAAATTTATTTTACGTTGCCAAAGACAGATACAACAACAAGCGCATAGATCTGGCGGACGCACCGCGAATACACCTATTTGCAAAAGTGTCGATAGTTATAAGACAACAACACAAAAGACCCGATAAAAATGCTTCCACTGTATGAGAGACAAAATTAAAAAGTGATCCGTGTAATATGTACAGAAAACGCCATAAATATGTATATTTTAGGCGTTGACTGTGCCAATATAGAAACTCGTGCAGTTTATACACAAGCGCACATTATCGTGTGAATGCCTGTGGTATTTCACCGATAATAAGCCAATAGTATTTGTTAATGTTAAATAATGCTAATGACTCATCCAACATATGTGCGTTTCTTGTTTGAAGACGCCCGTCAGCCGGTAACCGCGACACGGCTAAAACTATAGAAATCATATTAGCTTTGTTAAATGTTATTTTAGGAAGCCAAAACTTTGATTGGTAAAATTTTAAATAGCAGCATATTGCGAATAGTGACGCAAAAAGCCGGGAAAAGAAGTGAAGGGATTAATATACTGAGGGCAAAGTTTATATTTATTCCATGCTGCTGCGACATCACCGCCATCTTTACTATCATTTTACCGACCATGACCATCAATGGCAGATACGCTTGCAAAAGATAAAAGCTTCGTCTCACCTATGTCTGATCTTCCACAGCCGGTCCATGGCCTTGTGCGCCTTCTGTTCGTAGACAGGGCGGCCTGTGAGCCGAGACAAGGCGGCCATCTCTAGGATCATGGTCCCTGCACATGCCGTGCACGTCTCACGCGACTCCTGCAAGTGGCGTATTCCATGCCGCAGGTTTACCTGCAAACAACAAACCATTCAAAAGATCTTTTAGCTTACAATCGGTCACTTGAAAGGGTTCTAAGTAGGTATTTTCAGAACTACATGGTAAAAGTTTAACTAAACACAATCACACTCACACCCATTCCTGTCTGTACAATACGAGCGCGTGTCGCCGCCAAAATGTGACAAAGCATTGTTTTGTCGATCCCTACAGTTTATTGGGTGCGATTTTTTTACAAGTTCTACCGAATATTCTACTCCAATGTTCGTTATGCAAAATGCGTTTCCTTCGTACGGAAATTTGTAATTAAATCCTCTTAAATGTGTTCAGCGTGAATCGCCAAAACGATTAATTTGGAACCTACTTATCAGAACAAACACGCGATTAGTTTCTGTACTCTCTCCGCTTCGGCACCTTTCGTGCTTTATTCGTTGTTCTGAGAGGTATAAACTACATACAAGTACAAATACATTCCTCTCGTGCTGGATCTCCGTACGGGCACCTTCGGTTTGCGCCGTTGCCAGCTCGTACGATACTTACCCTCCCGTGCGGGATCCCTGTAGACGTGTTGAAGGCGGGCAATAGACGGCGCCCGAGGTCCTCGGCCAACGCGAGCAGCTCGCCGCCGTACCACTGCAGCACGGGCACCTCCGGCTTCAGCGCCGTTGCCAGCACGTGCGCCGAAAGCAAGCCCCTGCCACCAAACAAACAGAGGCCTATCAATATCATGCGTTTATATTAATCAATCTAGTACATTTTTTTCACGCTTAACCATGTGAGGTTGGCGCGAAACCATATGTTTCATAGACATCAATTTAATACAATAATTAATTAAGAAATGCATTCATGAACATCCAAACTCATTTTAACTAATAACTCGAGTGCTTCAATCATTACTGCTGAAAAGCGTTTTCTGAAATCAAGCCTGTAGGAATTGAAAGTAGACGTTTCATACCAACAACCATTGCTACATTTCGTTTTTTTTTAAATAGGAAGTTGTCGTTTTTATTTCGCCAAGAATACAATATCAATCATCGAACAAAAAGGAATCTACGTGTGCCTTAACTGCGATTAAGTAAGAAACTTGAGTTAACACTTACCCTAGCATTCTGATGTTGGTCTCGAACACGGAAACCACTATGTCATGATCGAACGAAACGTCCTGGATGACCAGTTTGATGGCTCTGCTGAACTCGGAGAAGTCTCCCATCACCACCAGCGTGTCCAGGCTATCCACTAACGTCAGTGAAAAGCTGCAATCATTCCAAATATTGTTGTAAACATAAAAGTATTCCCGTGTGTCCCCGGTGGACACCTATGGAAATACACCTCATAAACTTACTCCTAAGTACCTGTCTCGTTCTTAGGTGGCACGATAAAGCAAAACGTAGGTAAGTATTATCACGAGTTAGTCTCTATGACGAAAGTCGAGGGACGACAACCTCATAGCAGGATATTATTCAATATTTTCGGATCATATTCCCTCAGCCTAATTAATCTTTAATGAGACATTAATAATGACCTATAGTAGGTAGTCTCTAATACGAAGAGATGTTCAATAAGAGATCGTTTCGTTAAGGCCGTTTCGCGTCTTAGTTTTTACTTTTTAACTGTTAGGTAAGTAATAAAGCATACGTTGTACTCACACAATACACGTGTTTACGCATAATATTCAAACATTTCTGTAAGAATTTGAAACTCTCTAAAATCGATTAAAGGTAAAAACTCTAATAACATATTGCCGATACTGTACCTACACACAAAGGCAGTAGATTAAACTACTACCAACCGCACACCGACCTTGGTAATAATTATTGTTATCGGTATGTATTACATTTCACAATATTGTTTTCTACTTTACAGAATGGTTTCTAACTACAATTTCTTAAGATTCAGGGGTGTGCCAAATGCGGCTCAATATAAATAAATGAGCTAGAGTAAAGCATATTATTTAGTACTTAATTTAGTTTTTTTTTTTATATTTATCGTATCCACGGATGTTTGAAATAGTTACGGATACCGCCGCCTCTGAGAAGATATGATTCTTCATCGTAAGCCAATTTTTATCACCTTTTTGTGCGCCACACGTTATGTGTGCTGGTGAAACGGCTTATGATAGATCACAATTAGGTCACAAAGGCTCAGCATCCAATCCATAATTACGTAATAACATTTATTTACATAATTAAATATACAGAGGCACTACAGTACAAATATTAAACTAAATTAATAACTAGCTTAAATCTAAACTAGGCCCTTGCGACATTGTACCAAGGATGCTGGCGGCATTTCCTCGTTGTATCGCAATGCTCATACGTTGTGCGAGGAAAACGCTAGTTCTTCGGTCACCAGTTACGTCAACCAATCCATAATTATTTCGTACATCCATGATAGTCCATATATACACTGACAGCAATGATGAAATATTGTTTATGGATTTTTTCCGACAATATAAATGAGACGGAGTAAAATGGTGGATTAGGGTTTGTACTAATTACCGGTTGTTTTTGACTACGCCAAAGCAAAAAACGCGATTTTAGTTTATTAACTAGCTGCATACGAGGCTGCAATCTGTCCAGGTTCCCATGGATTTGTAATCACGAAGCGATACGATTAGATTCGACTATATATAATGAATAAATCTCCTGAACATATTCATTAACATAAAGGGGTTTAAAAGCTTATTACTCGTACCATAATTAATATTTAATAACATTAATGATATTAGATTTCTTAAAATGAAATTTAAAAAAAGTAAATGTTGTCGTTTTAAATTTGAATATGTCTACTTGTTGTATTTCTTGTTTATATGAATATTCGTTATTTATATGAATATTACACAAAAATCTCTCCATGTTTCTATCTTATTTAAAAACATGTGCCTTGTTTCAGTTATTTCTTAGTTCAGTGTACGTAATAGCATCTATTCTTACAAGTTTTTATTTTATTTACTTTCCCCTGTTTGATTGTCTGCTGATGTGCTAATGCAATATTATTATGATCTGATCTGATAATGGAGCTGGGTGGTGGTCATACAAACTCATCAGTTTCATGCTTAAACTTTCTTTTGCCTTAAATAGTAAATTATATGGAACAATGTTACGATACGACTACACTGGTCAGTTCGAATGGAAGGCGTGCGCGGAACCGAAACCGTAACCGTAATGGTTCTTTTGTTTTTAATTAAATTTCAATGGTTGCAATGAACTGACGCTTTTCCTGTTCTGGTTCAAGCTGTGTATTGTTTAATACCCACTATATGAAATGTCCAATGTAAGGCGATTATCACAATGGCGACGGATCCGCGTGCGGCGCCAGTATGATAATCGCCTAAAGTGAACTCTAAATGTTTCAACAATTAAAGTCTGTGGACATAACTACTAGGTTGTTGTATAAAACAGACGTCTTCCCAATAAAATTATATCCAATTTATTTGTGGCTACAGTGACTTGCTCTCTACAGATGCCCCTCCTCAACAAAAAGTGACTCAATAACAAACAGTTATATATTATTATCACTAACAGGAAAACCAGCAATTACACATACCTAATACTATACCATTCCCAATGGAAAAGAATTCTTAAATGTTTAAAAACCTGAGAATTCTTCTGTTCTTTTCTGAGATTGTTTGTAAACAAAACAGATAATGGCTGTAACAACGTGAATTCTGTACCTGCTTTCAACTTAGTACAGTCAGCAGCAAAAGTAACTAAGCGGGTAGGGTGTTGAAAATGAGCTGGACACGACTTTATTGCTAAGAGAATAAGAGCGTGTGTAGGTCATTTTGAACACCCTACCCGCAGTACATTCTTTTGCTGCTGACTGTACCCACAATTTCATTTTCATTTAATCACAAAGATCCGTCTTAAATGGTAGTATGGTGTGTACAAAACAGGGACTCGAAAACCCTTTCATTTGATTAGATAGGTAACCCTACTAAAAATGGTTACCCAATTCTACAATATAAGTACAAACTCCATTCATTTAACCCTTTGACCGCCAAAGCCGTCATATCACGCGCACGGAAAGTCGTGCCGTCAGCGCCAGGACGTGATATCACGTCCAAAATATAACCAGTTTGCCTTGCGCGCTATCGCGCGCTGGCGCTGAAGGCACGATTTTTCCGTCCGATGCTTGGCGTTCAAAAGGTTAAGTAGTTAGACTTATCATTAGAGCAAGTCAACAATGTGCTTGCTACATTTGTTAAGGTTTGCAACAACCGCCTAATCAAATGTCGGATTCAGTTCCTTTATTTGTACCTGGTTCCAGTTCCTGCCTATAAGTATAGTATGTCCATTGTGCAATGATCGGCATTTTGGACGCCACTTGGAGTGAATGCTCACAATACCTACTACTGAATTCATATCATCTAATTTATAGATATAATACCTAAACTTAGCATTTTTTTAACAGTTTATTTGGTATTGTAGTAGCCACCAATCATATAAATTTGCCATCTACATATAGAATATTAAATGCATTTACCTTCATTGCTTTACAATCACGCAGTTTTAAAGAACAACCATGGTTTCATGTTTCATTGTACACAAACTCATTAAATATACCTATTCAATCTACTCATTTAAAAAAATCCATTTTTTTCAGTGATAATGAATTTCTTTGATAGAATATAGTCATGTGTCAAATGCTTTTTTTGCCTAGAAACACAGCTATATCTGTTTACCATATTTTATTTATTTTTCTATTGAAGCCGAATACCTACGATGTAATATTATGCCATATTATAATAGGGTTTTCGACATAATCATGTATTTCTACCTATAGAAGTGTTGGATTTTGAATTTATTTAGACACACTTTTAGGCGAATTAGTATTATTATTTATCTTTCTTTTTCTCTTTTGCCTGTATCTAATTAAATATAATTAATGTTATTTAAATCAACCACTTTTTGTTTGAAAAATGTAGTTTCGTATTATAAATTATTGCATTTTTTAAAGTTCATATATTGTAAATACACTATTTAATTTTAGTACTGCATGTCCTTAAGATACTGATGTTAGCTGTGGTTACCTATAATTAGATAAACATCTACCTGTTATATAACTTAAGCTATGAATTAATTAAGCATGATGTATAATCTGTTGGTGATCCTAAATAAAAGAAAAAAATATATTGTGTCCCACTGCTATGCAAAGGCCTCCTCTCTTTTCTTTCATTCGTCGCGGTCTCGTGATACCAATACCTAGGCCAATCATCATGATCATCATCATCATCTCAGCCATAAGACGTCCACTGCTGAAGCCTCCCCTTTCATTAAAGGGGGGGTTTGCCATACGCGCCACGCTTGGCAGGCGGGTTGGCGCGCGCAGTACCTAGGCCAATGCCAACATTTAACATAATAGTGGCCAAACATAGGAATAAATCAAATCTTACTTTCCAAGAACATCGTCCATGTCACCCCGACTTGGTGTAACGCCCTTCCATCTGCCTTTGCAGCTGAGGGGCATCAGCTCGTCTGCAGGGTACGCATTGTCCATATATGCATTGTAGGCATGGTAAAACATTTTCCGGGCCTCCTCTCTGTGCAGAACACATTGAAACAAACATAAACTTTATATTTTTGTAATTATAAACTGAAATAGTGGTCATATACTTCAAAAAAAGTGACCAAGTTCTGCGGTGTCTGAGGCCAGATAGTTTTTTGAAGTATATGACGTCTATTTCGGTTTATACTTATAATTTATTACATACAGTAGTGTTACAAAACTGCAAGTCAAAATAGTCATCATAATAATTTGATGTGCTCCAAAAATTCAATAATATTTTTGGTGAATTAGTTCCACCATAAAACTTGTCAATTAGTAGAAGAATGAATTTATTTTGCAACTTTAAACAACAAGCAATGATAAGAGTAACCTTGCAACTATTTTTGTATAAGAGCCTATATTATCTGGTAAATGAAAAACATCTCATGTTAAATTGCCTTCTCATATTTAAATGGTGGTCTTCATTATGGTAGAATGCTTTTGACTTCAGTGATCAACAATAACATTGAGCAGCAGCAAGTATTCACGGCTACCACAATGTTGCATACTAAATGCCTGTCCACCTCCCTTCCAACATCTGTGTTGGTACAGTCAATTAAATTACAGTCGACAAAAAATGATTAGTTTTAATTGATTTCAGTTCGTTTCGATCGTTTTTCATACTATAGTTTTTGTTTAAATTTTCTTATACATATAATCATATGATAACCCAATTCAAGAGGTCAAACTGATGTCTATATCAGCAATTAATATTTATATTGCATATAATCATTCTAGTCTAAGCACTTTCTCATTTGCTATTGCTACATATTCAATCTAAGCCAAATTATGAAGATAAAATCATAGTATAATAAGGAATGATAAGACTCCAGTGAGGTCTTAATAGTTTTACCTTAAACTAATTCTTTCAGCTTTCGTCATCCGTGTAGAAGTTTCTTCTTCAGTACTCACACTGATAATTGCAAGAACAAGAACCAATAAACCACGATAAGCCATTTTTAAGACCATAACACAATATTTTCAGTAACAATATGACTAATATCAGTTGAGAATAATAATCAGTTGAAAAGAAAACATGAACTAACGAACTCAGAAACGAAGGAAATAAATCATAAAAATTGCTACTGCTATAATTTAGTCATTTCTACCACTTTCACATTGTTCTTGGATTATTTGTCACCGTTTATTAAAAATTAGGCGACTAAAAATACAACAGTGTCGCGAGTTGTGATGTGATTGTGATGTGTAGTGTAGTACACTGTATGTATAGGTGAGTGATAATTTAATAATTGACGTGTATTTAGTCTATGGACAAATGTCATGCCACAGACTATATATAATATGTACGCTCAAAGCATATTAAGGGTCACCACATACCTAGCGGTTTTCCTCGCGGAATTACTGGAAGTAGCGGAAATTCATAGACAAAATGCTTAATTTGTCTATGGCTTCCATACAAAAAATCTGCTACCGTAGACAAATTTCCGCTACCATAGACAAATTTCCGCTACTTCCGCTAATTCCGCGAGGAAAACCGCTAGGTGTGTGGTGACCCTAACTAGAGCCAAAAACAAAAAGCAAGTATCTCATAGAGCTAAACACCCGTATCACCGTAAGGGATAGAACACACACAACGCGACTAATTTGGAAACGCACTTCAAGATGGCTGATAGCATACTGTAGCTAGCCTACATAATTTAGTCGGTTTCATTGTTACCCTTCAAAGAGCGGTGGAGGGTGATAAACGTTTCTATTGTACTTAGGCCCTTATGGAAGTAAGCAATAATCACAAGGGTGAGTCTATGATAAGGACTAACGATAATAGCGCCTTCTCTGTCATATCTATGGAAAGTGTAATAAGACTATCCCGTTCAATCTAGTTGTAATATAAATATAAATTTAATGTGATGTTAATATTTAAAAGTTTATTAACTATGTCTTATTAAATTTAAGATTGTTATGTATAATTAGGTATAGATATTATAAAACTACTGTTGCTATACCCTATCAGGGTCCACGATATACCTAGCATAAGTACCTGGAAATGCAATAAAGATCTCTTATCTCTTATCTCTTAAAGCGGTATTCCACATTGCAACCTGCAGGGCCCAATCTGTCAGGTTGGAAGGTGTAATTGAAGGTAGGGCCCGTAGGGAGCTGAAGGAGGGGAAGGGAGAGGCAGGGTACACAACAGATTGGGCCCTGCAGGTTGCAATGTGTAATACCGCTTTTATTATTAGTTCCGTGTCAGATCTATGGGTGCTATATCTATGACTAGAGCTCGCACACGTGAACCCCTGTAAGGGATTATAGATATATAGATGCCCGTAATCACTTCTACAGCACAACACAGAACAATTTACCATTGTTTTCCTAAAACGGCTATTAAACATTGCAACCTGCAGGGCCCAATCTGTTGTGTAACCTGCCTCTCCCTTCCCTCCTTCAGCTCCCTACAGGCCCAACCTTTAATTACACCTTCCAACCTGACAGATTGGACCCTGCAGGTTGCAATGTCTAAACCCGTTTTAGCCTCACAGAACTTTCTAGGAAAAATAACAGCTTTTGTCGTAGCAATCACAGAAATTCTTGAAGAAATCGCGAATAATATATTTTTGAGGAGGGCCTCTGCTAGAAGTAACGCGTTGAGGATAATGGGAACTATGACAAGGACCAACGATAATAGCACCTCTCTGTCGTATCGTACCTATTGAAAGTATAATAAGACCATCCCGTTCTATCTTGATATTAAATAAAATAAATAAATAAAAATATATTTATTACAACCAACAACAAATGGTACTAAATGCAAGGTTTAGTACAGTACTTTATTACTATTACCATGCTCTGTCTATCCCGTTCATCCTATGTCTATGACCACATACTACGTTAAACGGCTATTAGACATTGCACCCTGCAGGGCCCAATCTGTTGTGTACCCTGCCTCTCTCTACCCTTCTTTCAGCTCCCTACGGGCCCTACCTTTAATTACACCTTCCAACCTGACAGATTGGGCCCTGCAGGTTGCAATGTCTAATAGTAATAGGGTGCATTTAGTTGGAAACAAATTATGGGACGCGGCTCAACGGACGCGGCTCACAGCCGCGACTTCCAGGTATCTAGATAATGAATATACACTTGTGATGAGGTTGCGTGCACCGGGGTGTACGCGGCCTCATACAACTCCCTTAGTCCTGAAAGGACCTTGGGTTTCTCGGTTAGCTCAGAGGAGAGAGGGGTGCAGGGTAGCAAATAGAAACACGGGTCAAGTACAGTTTACAAATCAGTGGGCTTTTATGCCAGTTTATTTCTAAATAGACCCTTAATTACTTATCTAGGTTGCCTAGGCTATGGTACAGCGCGGGGCGACTCGGGATAGTCGCGGCGGGACGGCGCGGATCCCTATTCTGGTCGCGGCTTATGTCAAACGGGTGATACGGGTAACCTCAGCCCTTACGACGGTTGTAAGGGGGAGGGGGTAATAGGACGGAGTGGAGTATATGCTTTACTCGTCTTCAAACAAGCCGGCACCTACTCGAAGGTAGGGAATAAGGGGGATGCGTATCCCGGATGCTTATTCGTCTTCAAACAAACCGGCACCATGGGAACGCAGGGTAGCAGAGAGGGGGAAGGTAAGCGGGGGGAACCGGCGGCTTATTCGTCTGTAAACAAACCGGCCTGCCGGAGCGCAGCGATCCTCACAGCTGAAGGCGGTGAGAACCACTGCCACGATGTATGGCGCGCGGGCCTTTATATACGGATCGGAGCGCGGGGACGCGGGAGGGGGCGGCTGCTCTCAGTCGGCCGCCGGCCGCGGTGAGGTGCGCTCGCGTGGCGCGCTGGCTCGGTGCGTCGCTCCGATGCATGCATTGCGGCGTTGGCGCGGTGTTGTGTGCGCGCTGGGGCGCGTCATCACAGTCCCGTCACCCGTCTGGAGATTTTTACCTGTAGGGAAAAATCACCGTTGCAATACATGTTGTTTTTTTTTTCCCTTCCCCCCTTTTCATATCTTTTCTTTTTGTTTTTTTTTTTGTTTTGTTTTGTTTTTTTTTTTTTTTTTTTTTTTTTTTTTTTTAAATTTTTTTTTTTTTTTTTTTTTTTTTTTTTTTTCTTATAATTTTTTTTTCTGATATCTTTTTTTTTTTATTTCTTTTTTTTTTTTATTACATATACAATTTAGTTTTCTCTGTATATACATTTTTTTCTACTGCTGCTGTGGGCGCTTGTAGCGCGGGTGCTTCTGGCGTATCGGTGGCATGCGGGTGAGGCCGTGCTTCTGGCCGCGGTTCCTTCTCCTTCCGGCTCTGCGCGTTTTTTCTTTGTTGCTGGTTCCTGGCTGGGTTCGTGTGTCGCTGAAGGCTGACCTCGTTTCTATAGTGTTCAATAGTGCCGTTTTCAACTGTTGGTGTATCAGCTGGCTTTTCTTTTCTAACTTCTTTCTCGGCCAGCTCTACCTTCTTAGCTTCTTCTAAACTCTTCATTAACTCTTTATTCTTCTTTCTAATAGCATTTAGAATTTTCGATGTAGTCACCACTCGTTTAACCTTCTTACTTCCTAGATATCTATCTTTCCATGATAAATTTTCAAGGTCACTAGTATCATTTTCCGTCGGTAAGTTTTCGTTTGGTATGGGTATTGTTATTTCGTCTTTATCTAAGTCTATTTTATCCATTCTAGCGGAAGATGCTTCTATTTCTTCAGCTGTAGGTTCTTTGTATAAAACGGATACTCCTTCTACCTCGTAGCCTGATGAATCGTCTGAAATTTCTAGATATTCATATACGTCATCGTCGTCGTCATCAATTGTTTCTATCATGGTGGTAGAATTTTTTTCTGAGTTATCTTCTTTATCCTTATTAAAGTTTCCATCAGTTTTTTCACGAGAACCCGATTTCTTTTGTTCTTTCTTAGATTTCTTGTCCTTTTTCCTTTTCTTCTTCTTCTTTCTTTTGTCATCGGTTATATAAACTATTTCTGGTTGAACATCCGAGTCTTTAACTTCTGAACTCTCTCTATCCGGTTTTTCATTAACTGATTTTGTTTGTCCGCATGACGAGCTTTCAGTTTTATCGTCACTTTTCTCATTATTTGCACATTCATCTGTTTTACCCACTTTGTCAACACTTTTTTCATAACTTATGTCACCTGTGTTGTCTATTTTATCAATTATACCTGTACTGTTACTAGCATTATCTGCTTTTTCTTCACTTGAACTCTGAGATGTCTCATCACAAACAACACATTTTTCATTAACTTTTTGATTAATGTTCGATCCACTTGAATCTTCTTTGTTATTTTCCGAAATTATATTATCATCACTTATAATAGGTAGATCCTTAGTTTGCACTATTCCTTCATTGATTTTAGACACATACCCTCTTATCTCATCATCTTTTTTACTATCTCCTTTTTCTTTAGGTTCAACTATTTCTGTTTCCGTATCAGTTTTTTCTTCAACACTTTCTAAATTAGCTTCACTTTTTTCGTTGACAACTTGTTCTTCAGCTACTTTATTTGGCGTTATTTGTTCATTGACAGTTTCTGTTTGCTTTTGCTGCTCCTTGCCTTCCTGCGGTTCGTTCCCGTCTTCTGGCCAGTGTATTGACATCCCCAGGCGTTTGAGTACATCCATACCTATTATGATGTCGATTGCTGTTGGCATTACCCTTAGCCAGTGTTTCATTTGTATATCTTTGATTTCCAGATCGACTAGCAGGTTACTATGAGCTTGAGTTTTGGTGCCGTTTGCGAGTATTATTTCCCTCGTCTTTGTCTTATCTTGATATGCTATGTCCTTACACTCGTTATATGTTTGTTGGTTAATATAGGAGTTGGTTGCGCCTGTGTCTATGAGGCCTCGGTATTTTTTTCCCATGATTTTTATGTCGGCATATATCCTGTTGTCTTCTTCTCTCTGTGGGTTGTCGGCTGCTCCTACTGTTTCGTATCCTTGCCAACTTGATTTCCTGCAACATGTGTTGCTAAGCCCTCCTAGTTTTCCGCACTGGCTGCAAAATATCTGACGTCTGGCTCTACAGGCATCTGCGTTATGTCCCGATTTGCCGCAGGACCAGCAGCTGGTTTTGGGATCATACCTTGGGTGTACTAGTTGGTATGGCGTGTCACTTTCTTTGCGTTTTGTCTGTTGGTTACTCTGTCTTCTGGTGTCTTTGCTTTGAATTGCGTGCTCCTGTGCATCCTCGTCGTTGCTTGCGGTTCTCTGACCGTTGTAGCTGTTGGTGTATGGCTCTGCTTCCGATGACTGTGTTTCCCTATACGTGGGTCTATATATGTTTTCGTAATCTTTCCCGAGTCTCAACAATTCTGGTAGGCTGGTAAAGTCTTGTTTTTTGATGTAAAGTTTGTAACTCCTTAGCATATTCTCGTGAATGCGGTGTAGCTTTTCAGATTCGCTTTGATTTCCGTGCCTGCGCATTAGTGTCTGGATGTCTGTGACGTAATCAGTGAACTTTTCGTATACTCTTTGTTTTCTAGCAATGATTCTGGCTACCAGGTCCTCTTCGTAATTGGCCGGAAAATAGTATGTCTTGAATACCTTTAGGAATTGGTCCCATGTAGTCCATGATTCGACATTATTCCTATACCAGAGCAACGCCCTGCCTTGTAAGATGCGCGGTAACGCTGGTAATATATCTTTTCTCTCAATCTTACTTGCTTTGATGAGTTCCTCCAGCCTTTCTATGAATTCGATGGCGTTGTCGGTGGTCTTGAATGACAGGTTCCACTCTTTTATTAGTTTTGTTAACACCTTTGGGTTGTTCTCTGCCATTGCTGTGTTGTCTTCTTCTTTTATGATCTCTACTAACCCTTTTCGAATTTCTTCCACTGTTAAACCTTCTGTCGGGATATTGCGTTCCTTTGCTGCTTGCACAAGTTCCGGTTTTTTTGAGTTGATATATCCAACTTGTTGGCATTGGTTTGTTTGTGATGTTCTATCGGGCTGATTTTTCTTCTTCTCGAATGGAGCGTCGGGCTTTCCAGCGAGTTATCTTCTCTTTTCAGATGTGTTTTCGGGCGGGTGGGGCGCGACTATTCCCCCTTTTTAGAGACAACAGTATATGTTGATGCACTTCAATTTTGAATTCAGTGAGATCTGGATTTAATGCGGACACCTCTTATTGGCCAGGTGTGCTACTCAGGTGTGCTGCGGGTGCCAGATGTGCTGCTGTTATAGGTGAGAATCTTTCTCCCTCTAGTACGGTTAGCACAAAATTTGTTTAAGTTCCTGTTCCCTCTCGAGCGTCGGTTCCGTTCTGGATACCGCTAAGACTCCTGTGAGTTATTTCGTTGGGCGCCAGATGTGATGAGGTTGCGTGCACCGGGGTGTACGCGGCCTCATACAACTCCCTTAGTCCTGAAAGGACCTTGGGTTTCTCGGTTAGCTCAGAGGAGAGAGGGGTGCAGGGTAGCAAATAGAAACACGGGTCAAGTACAGTTTACAAATCAGTGGGCTTTTATGCCAGTTTATTTCTAAATAGACCCTTAATTACTTATCTAGGTTGCCTAGGCTATGGTACAGCGCGGGGCGACTCGGGATAGTCGCGGCGGGACGGCGCGGATCCCTATTCTGGTCGCGGCTTATGTCAAACGGGTGATACGGGTAACCTCAGCCCTTACGACGGTTGTAAGGGGGAGGGGGTAATAGGACGGAGTGGAGTATATGCTTTACTCGTCTTCAAACAAGCCGGCACCTACTCGAAGGTAGGGAATAAGGGGGATGCGTATCCCGGATGCTTATTCGTCTTCAAACAAACCGGCACCATGGGAACGCAGGGTAGCAGAGAGGGGGAAGGTAAGCGGGGGGAACCGGCGGCTTATTCGTCTGTAAACAAACCGGCCTGCCGGAGCGCAGCGATCCTCACAGCTGAAGGCGGTGAGAACCACTGCCACGATGTATGGCGCGCGGGCCTTTATATACGGATCGGAGCGCGGGGACGCGGGAGGGGGCGGCTGCTCTCAGTCGGCCGCCGGCCGCGGTGAGGTGCGCTCGCGTGGCGCGCTGGCTCGGTGCGTCGCTCCGATGCATGCATTGCGGCGTTGGCGCGGTGTTGTGTGCGCGCTGGGGCGCGTCATCACACACTGAACTGTGCATACTATCGGAGGTAAGCCGTGGACGTAACCTTGAGCGTTCGGACGTCCGACAGAAATCTGGCGCGCTGGATGTTTTTGACTGTGCACACTTATCAGTCACAGCTGTGAGCGGCGTCCGTCTGCCGCTTCCCATAATTTGTTTCCAGCTTAAACAGTGAACATGTATTAGAAGAAGTCACAGTTTCAGAATGAATGCTATGTCACCTATGTCGAAGTAGTCCCGAAATCGCCATACCATTTGTGATCACTGATCAAAGTCCCACATTCTAAAATTCTGGAACCCTAGATTCCTTATAGCAAACCAAACACCTGGGGCCCTAAAACTCCTTATTTCCCACATTCCCAGGTTACTCTAATAAAGGTGTAATTACTAAATTTCTAAAACCCTAAAATCTCAGTTTCCCGAATTCCCGCGCATCTACCTGTATAGCTTGACAGAAAAATAAGCTAAAACTTAAAAAAAGGCCATTTGTTTGATGATTCATAACGATTAAATCCAGGATTTTGTTCAGGGGGGGGCACTTCCTTCACAAAAAATCTTGCGGTCCGCCCGTATGCCCCCTATAGTATGCAAAACTTGCGTGTCAGGGGGGGGGGGGGGGGGGGGGGCAATTGCCACTGTTGCCCCCCCTGATTAAATGGACCTTGATGGGTATTTAATTCGTTGGGAATTTTTTAAGTTCACCGATTATTGGAAGACGGCTGGACCGATTTCGACATTTTTCTTTCGTTTGTTCTAAAAAGTCTTTCGTTGAAAAAAGTAATACCGAAATAGGTCCAAACTGCAGAAGTTTCGTCATTTATAGAGAACTGGGGCCTATATTTTAACATTATCACAAAAAACATTGTGTATTATTGGCATTATTGCGCAAGGAGTAACCAAAAATTACATTATACATCATTTGCCACTACTTCCCCCAACCTAAACTTTTGGATATTATATAATCTAATTAATTACATAATTTTTCATAATTTTGGACCAAAACCAGAACTCTAGAATTTACCTCTTTACCTTTCTCTACCTTTCTTTTACCTCCACCACTTTCATCTAGAAATAAGCATAGTATTTATAGCAAACTAACTAAAGGGGTTTCGTTGCTCTCATTATTGTGTCATATCTGACGTGGCCAGCTCTGCGTCTATATCTACCCACAACACAGACCTATTGAGTTAGGGTCGCCGCACACCTAGCGGTTTTCCTCGCGGAATTACCGGAAGTAGCGGAAATTTGTTTATGGCTTCCATACAAAAAATCTGCTACCATAGACAAATTTCCGCTACCATAGACAAATTTCCGCTACTTCCGGTAATTCCGCGAGGAAAACCGCTAGGTGTGTGGCGACCCTTACTGTGGGATTTGGTCTATTGGTGCAAAAAGCTGGAAACAAATTATGGGACGCGGCTCACAGCCGCGACTTATAGATAGGTATCTAGATAATAAATATACACTGAACTGTGCAAACTATCGGACGTAAGCCGTGGACGTAACCTTGAGCGTTGGGACGTCCGACAGAAATCTGGCGCACTGGATGTTTTTGACTGTGCACACCAGTCGCGGCTCGGCTGTGAGCCGCGTCCGTCTGCCGCGTCCCATAATTTGTTTCCAGCTAAATCGACTACGTTTTTTTATTTTATAAAAATAGGTATATAATTAAAGTAAGAATAATTAATTAATTATGTATACCTAATGAAGGAATAGAAACAAAGAAATAGAAATGTGAAGTTCTCATCGTGGGCCAGCTGCGGGGACTAGGTAGCGATTCTAATTTTATTACCATTTACGACAGATTTTAATTGTTCAAGTTTGAACCCTTTGCAATGAAGTGTAGGTTGGAAACAAGTGAAACAACATAACGTATTTCTTGCATTTTTTTCTTACCGAATCAGAATCTGTAGAGTTACTTAGCAATTTTTTTAGAATTTTATGAATACTAGCTGACCCGGCGAACTTCGTACCGCCAACTATGATTTCTTTTCTCCGTTACTCTGCCGTTCGGAACGGAGACAAATCCAAAAAAATCAAGCATTTGCAATATTATGAGCACCTCAACCTCTCGTTTTTGAAGTCGGGAGAATGAAGCGGGACTTTTGAGTTAACAGCAATTCCTGCCTAGAGGGCGTCACTGGCGTGGTCACGTGACTCAGCTCCCGCCGCCATATTGCGTTTGTGCGACGGTGAGAGCATTTTGCCGTCACTTATATTAAATTATTAAAAATAATCTTTAACAATTAATTAGTGGAGCATACACGTGAAATTTACCACAAAACCTGTTTAATTGAATATTGATTTAACTTTCTTCGATACATATTGGTTGTATACGATCAGTTTAAACAAGAAAAGTGTTCTGGGTTTCCACCATTGAAGTAACCAAGTGGTGAACGAGTATCAGGAAGGTCCGGAGAAGCGTACCGAAGGCTGTGCTAGGTAAAGTACTTATAAATGCATATAAAAGTAAATCTTGCTAAAAATACTTATTTTTGTGTCATTAATTGTTAGTTTTTTACCGGCATTGATTGTTTACTTTGGTTATCGTAAAGAAATGTTTGTTCTTATTCGAATTATTAAATTAGTTTTACAGTTTAAACGCCCTTTTTGATTAGCATTTCTTTAGTTATAGTCTAGTTAACTTTTTGTTTACGATGTGCTTAGGAAATCACAGGTTTCTCAAGTACTCGATTTTGGAGCGAAATTCGCCGAACGCATTTCTAACTTATTTATTTTGATAAATCATCAATGTGCAAAACGATGCATTTTTTAATTAGATCTGCATATTAGTTAGAGAATGTGACCTTTGAAATCCTAGTACATTATGTACACGTAGCTAGCTGTACGGAGCTGTACCATGGAACCGCCATTTTGATTGCTAGCGCCTTGCCAGGGGGGAGAGGGGTGGCGGGAGGGGGCAGTGTACACTAAAAAAAATGTGACGCTCATTCAGTTGGAATCAGTTCTGAACATCATGAGGATAATAAACCTAACCTTATATATTGTTTGTGTTTTGACAGGTACTGTCACATGGAATGTAGCTTTAGCTCAATATGAATGGAGAAGTGAATGGAACCATGGAGGAGCCTATGGACATAGCTCCTAGTTCACCTGTGAATCCACTACATTGTAATAAAATTACCTCTGAAGACTGCAAAAATGAGAATAAATTGGAGGATAGTGAGAGTACAGATATTAATAACCATTTAGAAAATAATAAGAAAGAACATGAAGATAAGGAGGTTTCAAGGTCTAACGATAGAGAAGCTCATCATGAGGAAGAAAGTATGGAAGAAACTCCAGATTTAACACCTTCAAAGGAAACTAGTGATAATGTTCATGAAAATCCTTTAGAAAATAACTGTAGCAATAGTAATGAATCATATCCAGAATCCCTTAATAGTAATCAGGATAAGACAATATTTGTAGAGCAGAAGATAATGAGTTGCGAAGATGAGAAGAGCAAAGACGGTGAAACGGAGAACAAGTGCAGTGCCACTGTGACGGTCAACGACGAGGTGAGTTGTACTGGTTCCTTTTATGTATTCCAACCCTTAAGAATATTAGGTACACAAGTCAACAACTGAATTAATATTTCTAACTGCAACGTAGGGTGATTGTGCTAGCTTACCATCCGCCTGATTGAACTGCTGCAAATATCTTTGTGGGACAAACTTCAAGTTCTACAAATATTCTGTTTAAGTATAGTTTATTCTTAACTAGATTCTTTAATATTAAGCTTTTATTTTGGAACTCAGATATAAAAGTAATAAATATAACTAGGTATGGACCAGTGGCGGTGGGTCAAATATTTTCTTAGGCATGCTGGAGCTTTATTTGTCTTAAAAATTCTACATGAGCTGTAGGAAAACTGGCCAGGTGCCTAAGAATTAGGCAAGCCAATGGGAATTGTCTTCTATGAAATCAACGCGCCGCTACTAGTATGATCAGAAGACTGACATTTGTGAACGAAAATTAACACAATCACCCTAATTGTTTTAATTGCAAATAAAGTTTATATTATTATAATCCTATCCATTTGCATAGTTCACAGTGCAAGTTTAAATTATCAGATAATTGTAATCAGATTAGTTCACTATCACTGGTTACTCATACTGGTTAATACTTTATTTATTTAATGTATGCTTGTAAATTGGGTGAACAGTGAATACCCTCCAGAAATTGTGGTTATTATTTGATTGATAAGTTCAAAAACATTTATCCTTTCAAGCCCTTCAGAAAACCTCACTGCTTTATAAAAGTCCTTAAAAAGGGAAAATATAAATTTGAATTGATAAGGAAATACAAAATTGGCTTTTTTGCAGAACTTGGTAAAAACTTACCTAAGGTGTTTTTGAATGCCTTGTGTTACAATTCATAACATTCATATGTTATGCACAATTTCACTGTGCACTAAATAGGTACCTACCTTTTAAAACAAACTGACACTAAAACTATGTAATTATAAGCTACTGATGTTCATAATCTAATTAGTACTTAGAGAGAATTGCTGGTTAATAGTTAATCTCTGATAAAGTAACTAAGGGGTTGTGAATTTTTTTTAGTTTTCGGCGTACTTTCGAGTTGAAAAATTATCTGAAATAGTTAGGTATAGGTGGTGAGTTGGTGAGGATGATTGCCTCACGGCGCCTCTCAGTACTATTACGGCGCACCAAGGCGCCGCGGCGCATAATTTAAAAACCCCTGAATTAAAGAATTAATAAATAACCTATCATAAAAAAATGTGTACTTCTGTAGCCACCACATTACAGTGTACTTGTTATATATACTTTATACTTACTTTTATATTGACCTACAATATTGCGAGATCTTTTCGACATAAGATGTATGTCCATTATGGATCATTATTTTGTAAACAGGGCGTGTCAATTATAAGTAGATATTTATTAAAAATAAATCTTTATTTATTTACGTAATTATTTCATAAAAGTCTGGATCATATCTGGATCCAATGCCATAGGTGAAATAAGGAAGTCGGCAAGGATTCGTTGTGTTAATTCATTTAGAAAAAAGATATCTTATTTTTTCATAATTGAGCATTAAATCTTCAAGAAATGTTCGTGTTTTAACTTCAAGTTTTTGCAGATACCGTTTCTATATAGGAGCCGAGGTAATAAAGCTTTTTCTTTCATACTTTCATGCATTTACCGCGTGTAAAAGAGATAGCACCAGTACTTAGTACGCCCGTTGGTGCCGCGGCTAGGTTAGTAGTTCGTTGTCGACCCCGTTTTATGATATCCCGCCATTTTAACGACTTTCGAATATTATCTTATTTATGATCGTGATTACAAAGACGAAAAAAAAAAACAATAATTCTAGTAAAATGGTTTGTGAAGTGAGTAAACCAGAAGGCGTATTCCGCATTAGATATTTATTCAGCGTTGCCAGATGGTCACAAAAGTCACATTTTTCGTGACTTTTGGCCCTCTCGTGTGACATGTGCGTGACTTGTGATTTAAAGGCAATTTTCGTGACTTTTTAAGTAAATCCAAAATTTTAACCGATTTATTTTTTGTGACGCATATTTTTTAAGGATAGCAAAAAAAATTGGTAACTTCTTGTAATTCCCGTCACTCACCAAATTTCAAATGTGTCAGTAGGGCTACATTACCTACATTTGCGAATTAATCTGCGAATGTTTCATGTCGCGTGTCGGTCTTGTTTATCCTAGGCTGTCGACGACTGCCCCGCAATACCTACGGGTAAGCTGTTATTTATTCCTATAAGTACTAAAATGAGAGTTCGATTGCACCATTTCTCTGGAAGCATATTCTTTCCGGTGCGCTACAAAGAAAATTGAAATTTGAAAATTGACGACCTGCCTCTCTATCGCTCTTGGCAATTCTAGTGACACATAAATGATGAACGAACGAAGGGTTCGCGGTCAAAGGCCTAGTTTTGTAGTTAATAAAAGTATAGTTTGGCCAGAGTTTATTTTACTTCAAGCATAGACAGGAAGAATCATACTGTCTTTTTCTAATGCTAGTACTCTCAATACTTAAAAAGGGATGGGTATAGCATGTTACTCTGACTGTTACTGCGCTTTTTGGTTTGCCAGACTATATATACCTATTTAGGCGTAACACACACACTTGAACGGAATTCAGTTATCATTGGAAAAAAAACATCGCGCCATTCAGCCGAGAATCAGTTGACAAATGTGTGGTGACCCCAAGTCAGATTTGGAGCAGGCCGGGCTGTCATTTTAGTATCTGGACTAACCTGGAGTAAAAAAAACAGAGCCTAGAAGAAATACTTATTAGGACACATATTATTCAGGACAGGTCAGGCTGGCTGCCTATGGCAACATTGCAAAAATGGAAAATATAGGCAACAAGGTCGATTTCCCATTCGGTCGGTTTGTTGGTCTTCAACCCACAAAAAACAAAAATGTGACTTTGGCCGCAAAAACGTGACTTTTTGGGAGACAAACTGTAACTTTTGACCCAAGAGCCCTGGCAACACTGTATTTATTACTGAAAATACGGATAAAAATACGGATACATCGTTTTTCTTTCTGTCGATAGACCTGGCGCGACTATCATTGGATTGGATCGAATATGTGCGGATCGATATACTCGGGGTCAAAATACGTAGAATCGGCCACGTGCAAGACGACTTACATTCGTTTGCCTGACCTACCGTCCTTTCCAAAGAACTTAGCTGTCATTTCATATACCGTCAAATGCTACAACTTTGCCTACATTGCACAACTTGAAAATCATGGTTTTCTTCACCATACATCTATTTACATCATATTCCTGAGATGGCCGCCTTTTGTCCGATCTCAGGAATAAAATATGAATTGTGTTTGATGAAGAAAACCATGGTTTTCAAGCCAGGCAAAGTTGTGCTATTGTGCATCGTAGGCAAACTTGTAGCAGTTGACGGTACTTGTTTGATATTGATTAACTTAACACTAATTACTGCCTCATTTTTATAAATGCTAAAGAATTTAAAACACAAAGAAGCTTGATACACAAATCCATCATAGCAATAAGCGAAATATACTTAGGTTGCAAAAAGGTTCGACAGAGATACTTTGTGTCTAGCTAAATTTACAACAAAAAGTCCGTTACTTTTGCTACACAACTAATAGATTTTTGATACAAAACGAGCTTTATTGTAAATTGTAAACAAACAAAAGGCTAGCTCCTAAATGAAGAATAAAACTGTCGTCTATTATTCACTCCACTCCAAACATTTAGTCATCATAGAGCTAAGACACAAACTCCTTAACTTGGTATAATTATTATGCCTGATCCACACATTGGGCAAACGTACGCCAGCCAATCTAAGGGACGTAGTTTATGCATTATTTAGAGAGATTAGATCTCGTTCCGTCATATAGCTGCGTCTTTTAGATTGGCCTACGTTGGCCCAATATGTGGAGCAGGCATTCGAATTAAAAGGCCCGTAGAACGCGGGAACATCATGATATTGGAAGCTCGGAGGCCTAGTAACGCGTAGTGTGATAAAAAAATCTAATCCATTTTATGCCTTCATTGCAAGAGCGATATAGAGATGGAAATAGACAAAGTATAAAGCCCGTCAGCTCCGTATCGTACTGTATATTACGATATATTTTACGTACTAGTTGACAGACTCGACACACGGAGCTATATTATAGCTGCATGGTGTAAAGGGCCATTGCTGGCTCCGTATTAAATTATACGGACTCCCAAGATCGTCCGTTTAAACATAATACTTAGTAAGAATAGCCAGCAATGTTCTATTTCGGCTCCTCGACAATAATGTACTATTACTACATAGTATATTTCAGTTAAACCAATTTATATTAAAAATCTATAATTTTGTATAATCATGAGTACGAGTAGTATTCGCAGGTTTCGTATTAATGTATCATTAACATTGTGATTTGCGATAGTACAAAATCATAGTTCAAAGTAAGAAGCAGTTTCATTTGTAGTATCTACTGCTATTGATACTTGCAGCGACAAAGTACTACAGTGATCTGGAGGCCTATCGCAAGGTCTTAACTCCATTCAGTTTACAGTAACCTCAGAGTTGTCCGTTTCTAGCAAACGACGAAAGTAGGTTGTGAGTTTTGAGGCTTACGAGTAGGGTCTTTGACCAACGGTTGCGCAACGTTGAGTGGCGATGGCTCGCGACGGATTTTCATATATTTTCGTAGCTTTGCTTTGCGTAATCGAATGTCATGATAAACATAGTATAATCGTTTATACTTGGTTTTTAGGGTTCCGTAGCCAAAAATGCAAAAACGGAACCTTTATAGTTTTGTCATGTCCGTTTGTCCGTCCGTAAGTCACAGACATTTTTATAGTAAACTATAAGACGTATAGGTAACAGTATTGATGCAATTTTAACTAGAGGTCTGTTTTATGTGCCGCTACGTACAGTCAGCAGCAAAAGAAGCTAAGCGAGTGAGGTGTTTAAAATGACCTACACGCGCTCTTATTTTCTTAACAATAAAGTCGTGTCCAGCTCATTATGAACACCCAACCGGCTTAGCTACTTCTGTAGTTATATTGTAGAAAAAAATAGGGGGTACTCCCATACTACATTTTGGACATTATCAGTTGAGCCGTTTTTGAGGTAACTCAAAAAAACTCATTTCGTTCCAATATGACGTAATTGTAAATTGCCCGGCATATACAAACGGTTTTGCTATAATTTTTTTCGTCTTGCATTGAAAGCACGGAACCCTTATGCGTGGTTCGCCACGAACTCGGTAGATTTCTATTATTTTATATTTGTAAGATCGTACGTTGCTTGCGAATATAAATACTGACCGTTATTTTTTATCCTACAGTCGCCATCACTTATATCGGAGTGACCAAGGTGGTCAAAAATATCTGAATAACGCCCCTATTACCAAGGTGACAAAGTGCATGTTCAGATATTTTTAACCGCCTTGGCCGCTCCGATATTATCTGATAGCGACTGTACATAAACGAGGTGTAATTCCCAATTCACCAAGGCCAGGATCGGTACACGTGGCATGATTCAAGGGAGGCTGTTTTTTTTGTATAGAAAATGACAGACATGGCCGGTCCGGTTGGTTGAATAGTCTAAGGCTGCCGTTCCTAAAAATCCGGGCCCTACACATTAATCAATGTCTAACAAGTCAGCAGTAAGTGTGAACAATTAAATTTCCAATATTCATAATTTTTAGGTTCCTAGTGAACTAGGAACCCTTATAGTTTCGCCATTGTCCTTTTGTCTGTCCGTGGCATACCTCAGTGATCGTTAGCACTCGAAAGCTGAAATTTGTTATGAGTATGTATGTGCATTAATCACGCCGATAAAGTGGTAGAATAACGCCTAGAAAAATATTTTTATTACTGTACCTCCCGTACACATGAAGTGGGGGTGATTTTTTTCCCTCCAACTCTATTGTGTGGGATATCGTTGGATAGGTCGTTCAAAAAGAATAAGATAAACAGTTATGGATAAAACGAATACTTTCGTAAATAATAACTCCAAAAATTTTTTCACCTCACTAGCTCGGAAAGCCCTTTTTGTTTGTTTAATATCTATTGTGAAAATCGCTTTTTATCCACATGCGGTGAAAGAGTTTTGACATAAGTGACAAGTGGCTTAAGTGACATTTGACAGCTAACAAAACGTAAAACGTTAAAAGTGCAGAATTTTTAATATCGCAATTAATGAATTGCATCGAGTAAAAACACTTAATACAGTCTTACAACTTTATTTTAATTCATAAATATCAGCATTCAACATTAATATCATTCTTTTTGTAAAAACGGATAAACTGTTCTGACAGCCGAATAAGTCTACGTACGAACAAAACGCATCTGACATTTAATAAAACCTTTTACGTCAAAACTTTTCATTTCAATTCATCCATCATATCAACGTTAAATATTCGCATGTTTTTCTAGGTTGTTTTGTTAAAAATTAGTGATTCGAGTGATGAAGAAGTATTAAACACCTGAGGAATTTCGGGAAACCGAGCAAAATGCACCCTTTTTCTTATTTTCCTCGCTGTAGTGAGGTGAAAAGTTTTGTGTTATACACGGGTGAAAGTTATTTTACGTCTCGTGTATTAAAGCACTCGCTACGCTCAGGATTCTATTTTTGAACCACTCGCTTCGCTCGTGGTCAATAATAGAACCCTTTCGCTAGCTCGTGTTTCAAATAACACTCGCACGTAAAATACAACTTTCACCCCTTGTATAACAAATAACTATTAAACAGGTCCCCCCCATCTAACTTTTGAACCGTGGGTCCAAAAAAATCTAATAATTCACAAAAGTGAGGCCTAATAAGTACTTTCAATGAAAACTATATTGAGTAAAATCGGTTGAGTCGTTTTTGAGTTATAACTCAAAAACGCATATGAAAAGACGTAAGTGCCGCATAGTAAAATGACGTATGTAATGTACCGCAAAATATCATATAAAAACAACCTTTTGAGTGGGTGTTTTGTGACGGGCCGATAACTACGGAACCCTACACTGAGCATGGCCCGACAAGCTCTTGGCCGGTTTTTATTATTATCGAAGTTATAGCTTCATACTGGACGTAGGTATGACACAAACTATCGCCGACGGAAGATTCAGTGAAAATAATTCAGTGTGTCTAACTCTGATACAAAATGTTTCAGACTAACGGTTATCTACTTTTATAAGTTGTAAGTAAACCAACACATTCCCGTACGAATAAGGTATTTATCATTCACGTTACGTCATGCGTCTCTCTCGCACTCTTAGTTAGGAAGCCAAGCCAAACATTCGGGGAGAGGAGACGAAAAATAAAAGCGCGACCATCTTAGGGCAGCTGGATGGGTCGGCCATGTTGACTCACCCCTACCTGCCTTGGTAACACACGTCTCCTTTGCTTTGCACTACTTAGGAATGATAGGTACAATAACTATCGAGACAGTACATCTGCATTAGTCGCTTTTATAGTCAGTTCAGTCATTATGTTTAGATATTGTGATCTATAATTACGTTACAAATATTTTCCGGGATTCTTGTGATGTGAACCATTTTGGTCATGGGAACTTATCATTATAGGCATAGGCTGTCATTTATTGCTGGCAGGTTTGAAGATTGATGTAGGAACGGTAAACGTGGCCCATGCCGATTTAGGGCACAATGTTACAACTTACATTACAAGTAACCTGTAACTAAGTAACGATGTCGGCTGTCGAAGCCTACAAGCAGGCGTCTGATGACGCATAGGATTTTTTTTATGAACAATAATGACGTCACTCAATACAATAAATAACTGGGTAATTCCACGAGACTGTAACGTCAGTTACCAATTCTTTCGTGTGTTTTTTGATTAACTAAGCAAATTTAAGTGTCCATATATCTACCTGTAGGCATAGGGAACATATATGAACACTTACCTTTGCTGAATTAATCAAAAACCACACGAAAGAATTGGTAACTGACGTTACCCAACTGGAAGGTGTCCCAAACTTAAGTCTCCTGCTACCTATAGCGACCACAAGGTAACACTCACAATATAAAATCCATTGATTTGTTACTTATAATATGTAGTTATTATAATTTACGTTACCTTTATAGTAAAACGGCTAAACGACTAGTTATACGTGCGGGCTACGCCACCCGAGACAGCAGTCGAGGTGTTCACAAAATATAATACCTCGGTTATGAAGTCGACGCTAATATAATATGATCCCTAATCTCTCGAGAGTATTACACAATCGTAGCTCACACTTTTATCGGCTCTCCTGTGGCGGAGATTGGTTCGCGTTGTGACTAACGGACCGGCTCGGTTGCACTTCTCGCTCTAACGAACGCCCCGCCCCACAGTATGAAATGAAAAAGTTTCCGAGAGACGTATTTAAATTTGAAAAATATGATATCGACTGGAATTCAATCTCCACAAGACCCTCTTGCACAAATACAATGTGGTGAGTGCGACCAATTTGTACCGTGATTGAAATTTAATATTGTACAGTATTTTTAAAATCTGAATTAACCTGCTGTTTTATGTATATCGTATATGCTGACATTTACAATTTAATGCAAACATGAAACATTGACGGAATTTGAGATTGAATTTAAAAATTAATGTTTTTTGTGATGCGTTAAATGAACTGTAGTGACCTAATTATTTGTTGAATATATATTTTGAATTGCTTTGAGAGGATTCTTTAACTGTCTTAGCAAAATGGGCATGTTAGCAGATCCGTAAACATACATATTTAATACAGACTTTTGGCGTTAGAACGCACTACATATTAATAATATTTTTGATCATTATGAAACTGATTAATTTGTAACTTATTAAAAATGTTTTAAATAGTGATGGAATGAATACGAATACAATATTCGCATTCGCCGAATATCAGTGTTTTACGAATATTCGCATTGCCAGAATATTTGATTTTTTTTTCGTATGTTTTTATATTTTCTTAAAAATCTACGAAGCCAGCCACACCACCGCAAGAAATAACTTTTCTTTATAATGTAGATGTAGGTAGACAAATAAAAAAAGTTGATAAATAAGACATTAATTCAAATTAAAAGTCCGAGCAATATACTTTCAATAGTATGTAATTGCCACTGTTAAAAGAAATTAAACACGGAAAATTAGAGGGAGCGACTACGTTAATAAAATGTATTTAAATCACAGCTTCCTATAAAAACTTTTTTCAAAAAAAGATAAACCGACTTCAAAAAGGATAAAATGAATCATTATATTATTGATATGCGTTACCAACTGATATGTTTGAAGTCGGTGCCAAGCCGAATTTGGAAGAGTTAATACGAACGAGGCGGTGTGTTCAGTGAATTGTTAGTTTTACTATATGACTAATCTAATACGGTATGAATCGCACGTAGATATACATTCGTTTCGACCATGCGTTAAATGTTAGGCAAGTAGGTACAGAAAGTATAATCATGCGTCCTATGTTTGTTTGTTAACACATTGTTGGGACTATGACCGTATGTCGAACGAAGCCCGTGGTTCGGTTTGAATTATTTATCCTTCATCTAAGGTTTAATCAGTATAAAGGAATTCAATTGCTAGATTAATTTTTCTATACTCACATATACCCAGTACACACGCGGTGTCAAGAAAAAAAGGTACGATATTCAAATTTTATATGGAAGGTCAATTTTACGCGTCTACATTTTTTTTCTATATGCCGCCTTTTTCTGATTATTGACAAAGCAGACGTGTATCAGAATATATATATATATCGTTGTCGCATTGCATCAAAATAGGATTAGTAGTTTGGACATGAAAATGTAACACATGAAAGGCATTCACCTTTGCATTATTAGTGCCGATGTTTTGTGATGTTCACACTTCAAGCTGATTTGACCGGTTTTGTAATTTTTTGTTGTTGGCACCGACTTCAAACATATCAGTTGGTAACGCATATCAATAATATAATGATTCATTTTATCCCTTTTGAAGTCGGTTTATCTTTTTTTTGTAAAAAGTTTTTATTTTTTCATTTTTAGTGGTTATATATTTATCAAAATCGGACAACAAGTCTCGGAATAATCGGTAAAGATATATAAAAAAGTTCATAATACACCCATTCTATCTGAAGAAAGGTCCACGTATCATATGTGGACTTCATCATTAGGTCCTCTCTATCCAAATTGGTGGTTTTCAAGAGGGAATGCTCGAGTTGCTTAAGAAAACACCCAAATCAACATACGTGTGTCTTTAAAAATTGAGGAGTTCTCTCAATTCCTGACGGATCCCATCATCAGAACAGCACCAGATTAATGTAAGACCATCTTCGAGGTAGTTCCTATCAAAAAAAAAAGAATTGTCCAAATCGGACCACGGGTCTCGGAGTAATCGCTGAACATCCTACATTAAAAAAATCTTCATCATTATCACGAAAACAATCATCATCATCAGGACCACTCCATCATATTGGCGGTTTTCGTGAGAAAATGCTTGAGTAGCTTAAGAAAACTCCCAAATCACCATACATGTGCCTTTAAAAATTTAGTAGTTCCCTTAGTTGCACATAGATTCCATCATCAGAACAGGACCAGATTAATGTGGGACCATCTTTGAGGTAGTTCCTTTCAAACAAAAAAAGAATTATTCAAATCGGACCACGGGTCTCGAAGCAATCGCTGAACATCCTGCATAAAAAAATCTTCATCATTATCATCAAAACAATCATCATCATTAGGTCCACTGCATCGAAATGGTGGTTTTCGTGAGAAAATGCTTGGGTTGCTTAAGAAAACACCGAAATCACCATACATGTGCCTTTAAAAATTGAGGAGTTCCCTCAATTCCTCATGGATCCCATCATCAGAACAGCACCAAATAAATGTGGGACCATCTTCGAGGTAGTTCCTTTCAAACAAAAAAATACTTATTCAAATTGGACCACGGGTCTCTGAGTAATCGCTGAACACCCTGCATAAAAAAATCTTCATCATTATCATCAAAACAATCATCATCATCAGGTCCACTGCATCAAAATGGTGGTTTTCGTGAGAAAATGCTTGAGCTGCTTAAGAAAACACCCAAATCACCATACATGTGCCTGTAAAAATTGAGGAGTTCCCTCAATTCCTCATGGATTCCATCATCAGAACAGCACCATATTAATATGGGACCAACTTGGATGTAGATCCTTCCAAACAAAAAAAGAATTACTCAAATCGGACCACGGGTCTCGGAGTAATCGGTGAACATACATTAAAAAAAAAACACCAAACCGAATGCAGAACCTCCTTCCTCAATGGAATTGAAGTCTGTTAAAAAGTCGCATTTACCTAGAATCATGTTTTGAGAAGAAAAAATAATTAAACAAAAAAAGAACCGCCTTCACATAGGCTCTGCTTTTCCAAAAGGAAGTGCCCGAGTTCCTGTAAAAAATACTGAAATCGCTATAGGTGTGCCTTTAGTAGTTGGAGAGATCCCTCGATTTCTCCAGAATCCCATCATCAGATCCGGACCTGGTGAAAATGGGACCAACTGTGAAGTATACTCTTTCAAACAAAAAATAATTTTCCAAATCGGTACAGCCGTCTTCGAATAATCGGTGAACATACATAAAAAAAACGAATATCCCGAAGAATTTAGAATCTCCTCCTTCGAAATCTTGAAGTCGGTTGAAAAGCAAACGACGAAAAACGAGTTTGACCATAAAGGAATCTATTTTTCTTCTTAATCATGAGTCATGACAAAAATATATTTGCAGTATATGGGACAACTGCGAAGTAAAATTTGACCCCTGTATATCCGTAACCTAGCTGCTTTAGGTAGGTATTCGTAATAGTAGATTGTACAACAAGTGCATAAAACGCACCATTTTACGCGAGGCGTTTATCCATACGAGCGAGCTTGCGAGCGAGGATGGACATAAAGTACGAGCGTAAAATGGGTTTTATGGACGAGTTATACACTCTACTTTTTACTTCGATTGTGAGGAAATAAAAAGAATAGGAATTTCTTTCATAAGAAGTTTCACTTTATGCTGGGTATAGGCGGACTAAAACTCAATTTTATGCACAAGTGCATAAAAAATTGACTTCTTCTAAGGCTATTTTGACAATGGCAATTTTTTATGCGCTTGTGCATAAAATTGAGTTTTAGTCCGCCTATACCCAGCATAAAGTGAAACTTTACGAGCATGAGAAGTAAAAAATTAATATTTGCTGCATCACTAATTGTAACAAATCAGAATAATATTAACAAAACATGAGTTCAGGTAGTCCTAATCAGAAACCGGAATGTTCGTGGCACGTTCGAATTCTCATGGTGAGTTCTAATTTATCGACATGGAATTAAAAAATCGATGTGATGGAAGAATATTACATTGACAATAAAAAAAATAACTAGTTTAAATGTATCTTTCCTAGCCGACGACAAAGAAAAACAGCCTTGAATCAGGTATTGTTGGCTGTAGGTATCTGGGAACTGATTAAATATGAAATATTCGTATATTGGTTAGTGAGTACAATAATAAATTGAATATGCATATCTCCATTACAAACTTTCGACTTGGTACTAAAAAGTTATCTAGAAGATATTGCTCTTTAGACATAAAACTGCGTGCTGCTTACCTCTTTACTTGTTTTAAATTTATTACAATAACTAGTTTAAATGTATTTTCTCGATATTTTGTATATCGGAAGTCGCCGATAAATGAGAACTATGACTATTCAAAAGTACCACGAAAATTCCGGCCTCTGGTCATAACTCATAATCAATTGAGCCACAATCAAGTGTGAAGCGTGTCATGGCGTAAGTTTACTTCAGATGTCAATTTTCTTTTTCGGGTTATGATTTTTTTTTACTTTTGTTTTTGCAATTTTTGATTAATGTTTCCTTTTGTAATGTAATCCTTTACAAACTGCGCATTTGCTAAAAAATAACCAGCAGGATGATGGAACTTGGCTGCGAGTAAGACATAAAACAAAAGTAAAAAAGTTTTAAATTCAAGCATAAGTAAAATAAAATACAAGCGATTTCAAGGACTTTTGGTTATTTTATTTTAGAAACTTCTACACCCAAAGTTGTTTAAAAGGTCACTAGGTTTAAAAAAAATCGGCTAACATACATGGGGTATATTCTGATAGCCCACGACGTGAGGAATCTAAAAAAAATATTTTATGTCACACCTGGCCATAAAGTGGCTTTTTCCGCACGCTGCGCGTACGGAAAAAGACGCCTTCTAGCGTAAATGATGTACACAACACGGGAGGTAATAAAAAAAGCCCTCGATCGCATATTTACGTCCCTCGCTTGCAGCTCGGGCCGCAAACTTCTGCGATCTCGGCCTTTCTTTGTTTTACCGCCCTAGTTGTGTAATGTACTATTTGACGTCAAGGTCTGAACTACCTGTATCTAATTGTACATATCGTTACTACAAAATTCCGCACGGAGAGAAAAAATTTACTAGAAATAAGTAAAAAATAGTCATTCCCAGGACAACTAAACGTTTACTAAAAACAAGGAAACTTTTAGTAAAAACAAGTACACATTTACTAAAAACAACTAAACTTTACTAAAAACAGGGAAGCGTCTACTTGTTTTTAGTAAACGTTTACTTGTTTTTAGTAAATTGTTTACTTGTCCTGGGAATTACTATTTGTTACTTGTTTCTAGTAAAAATTTCTCTCCGTGCGATGTTTAAATAAAACTATACCTTCTTAAGGCCAATGCACCCTAGTATGCACTACTATGCGCGTCACCGGTTACACCTCATACGACACAGAGACGCGTCTGGCCAGGCTGTTAGGCGCTTAGCCACAAACAGCATAGAATTTGAAAGAGGTGTTTTATTTTAAGGGTATAAAGATACAATTTTAGTGCTATGCCTTATGGGAATATAATTCTGGCTACGCTACGGCTACCAACTTCTAGTATGTTGTTGGACATGTTTTGATTTTGGGTATTTGTTAATAGCTGTTAACCTTTTAAACTCCTTACGTCAAAATATTTACTTTCGAATTTGAACTCTTGTCATAATTTATGAAGGTGTTATTCACGTTGTCACTTTGTTTCATATAACAAACGACGGCAGTGAAACGGTTAAACTGTAATATACATTACAACATTAGTATATAATGTATTACAACAATTAAAGCACATTTAATATCATTTCGTTTGATGCTACACACGTGTAGGTGCAGTGCATAGTTTGTATGAAATATGCACTTTTCGCAATGTTTCGGTAGTCATTTTGATGACATCATTACGCGGGAGACGTTCACCTCGGTCCCCGTCTTTCGGTAGTTTTGGGGTCCGAGTGAAATATCCAACAACATACATATTACAAGTTGGTAGCCGTATTCAGTTCTGAAGTATCACTTTGGTGCCTTCCCATAAGGGACTATTTTACCTTATGTCTAATGCGATTTACATTACTAAGAATAATAAACACGCGCACGTCTAACTCAGATTGTATCACAAAATAAAAATTACTCACTATCATGAACAAAGATTTTTTTTTCTTTTGTAGGAATCTGATGAAGAGGTTGACTCTGAAGAAGATTCTTCTGAAGAAGGATCGGAGTTGTCTGCTGCGCCGAGAGCCGAGGACACCGTCAGTATTAATTCAGACTCCGAGCCCGACCGCGGCGACGACACGTCACAAGAAAGTAACAGGAATAACAGCGGCGAAATAATCATATTAGAAAACGACAATGGACCTGACAACCAAAACGGCAATTCACGCGATTCCGCGGCCGAGGTTCACGAGATTATAAGTGATAATGATAATGACGATTGTGTCATGACCAATGACGAAAAGTCCAGTTCAAGTGTTAGTGAGAATAAAGTACAGTTGCGACGCAGCAATAGAGCAATTAAAAGGAAAATTTATCTAGACGAAGAAATGGAGAATGGGGGCTCGGACGGATCTGACATTGAAGAAGTAGAGATGGAAGATCCGTTAACACGTAAAACCAAGCCAATTGTTGTAAATGATACTAAAGCCTTAGTTGCGATGGCAGCAAAACAGTCCAAAATGAGCATTAATAATCAGAAAAAAGAACCCACAGTTGTTATCATAGACACTAATTCTATTATTTCTGGAAAGAGTTCAACGCCGGCGCCCCCGAAGTCGTCCGTAACGTCTATGACGCCCGAGAATTTGTATCAAAGTATTGTAGCCCGCGGCACGACCGTTACCCCAGTGAGTACCAAACCGGCGAGTAGCACTAACACCGCCACCACACAGAACTCCACCCAGACTGCACAGCCCAACATACTGCCTTCTCTCACTGACGACATGTTTGTCGTTGAAGCACCCTCATTTATCGTACCCTACGTGTACGAGAAACCTTCTATAAAGCCATTTAGAGAATTTGTAGATATTTTAGGTAAAGAATTAGAAGAACAAAAAGCCAAAGAAGAGCAAGAAAGATTAGAAACAGAAAAGCTAGAGAAAGAAAAACGAGAGCAAGAGAAAAAAGAGAAACGGGAGCGCGGTGAAGAAGTGGAAGAGTCAGGTGATGAACAGGAGAAGGAGAAAGACAAAGCCAAGGACGAAGCCGAGGAAGAGGAGAAGAAAAAGAAAAAGGCTGAGAAAAAAGGTATCCCTATTTTTTTGGGTCTAACTGTTGTTATTGTGCACAATCCAAAACGTTGTATACTAAACCTGGGTACTCTTCCCTTATTTTGCTAAACATACATTTATGACCATTTTATAGAATGTTCCTATGAAAAACGATTTGCTAAAGAATTCCTTTAGAAACATAAACCTCAATTTAATGTACTATAAAAATAATATATATACAAAGGTAAATATTAGGGTACCTTATAATAAAGGGTCACCTATCCCGATCCTGCGCAACTTCTTGCCAGTTGTTGACTCGAAGCTGCAGCAGATCCGCCGCCACACTGTCTCCCCAACGATATCTGGACCGACCCACCGGACGGCGACCAGTCGGTCGTCCCAAGAACGCTTTCTTCACAGCCCGATCGAGCGTAGGATCGGGATAGGTGGCGTGCTCTCATTTCGGAGGCCAAGATCCCAAAATAGTTAGTTATAATAAAGGGTACTTTTAGCGATTTTTCATAAAAATCGTCGAATTTTTAGTATCTTACATCTAGAAGAAAAAGCATTTTAGATTTAAAACGCCTTATTAAGACCAAGAAATACACGATTTATTAGAGCTACGATAACTTTAGTATAAATAGTTTATATAAACATTTGCAGAAAGGAGACGACGCAAAAATGAAGAAGACGATGATGTATCATGGGATGGCGAGAGTTCCACAGATTCAGAAGATGATATTAATAGTGACGAAGAAGATAAAACGGTTGTTATTAAGGATAAAGCTGATTCTATAGAAGAAATTAAAGATGTTACAGAACTTATTACAGATAAGGTTACCTCAGGAAAATCGGACAATTATTTTGATTGTTCGCTTGGGAAATTCTTCATAAATATTGGACTGAACTTTGTGCAGGAATATGTACAAAACGATTTATTGAAGCAGCAAAACCGAAAATTATACAGAGAAAAGAAAGGCGGCCACAGCACGAAGGCGACTGAGTCGTCTATAGCATCCCTTATGAAAAATCTAGAGTTTAGTAAAGAGAACAATGCACCTTACCGATACCCTCAAATTAAATGTGAATTTTGTAGTTTCAAAACCGAATCTATGTTAGTAATGGCTCACCACTTGGAGACACCGCATATGAAAAATAACGTTTATAAATGTAATTTCTGCGCGTTTGAAATTCGAAGTCCTCACGATATCCTTTACCATATGGAAGCGGAGCACAACACGCGGGGTAAGCTGGAGCGCGCGCCGGCGTACCATCAGTGCGCGAACTGTCCCTTCGAGGACAACGGCAAGGGCAAGCTCGCGCGCCATCTCATCCCGTGTGCCAAGAAGTTCAAGCCGGAGGTGAACCTGGCGCCTCCCGTCGAGTGGGAACCACCAGCCAAAATACCAAAGGTATATTTTTTTTACTGAGGTTCATGGTGTTATGTTAAAACATACATATTTTGTACATAACATCTAGTAGACTAGTAGTAGAGTTAACCCTGTAAATTCTATATCATCAAAAATATTTCGCGATCCTTTAGACAGAAGTGTGTATTGTTGGTCGGCATTGTAAGAGTTAAGTTTTCATATTGTAAAGTTAGTGTTCTAAACGTGTCGAAAACGTGTTTTATTACTTTATGATAAACATTTTTTTTGTATTATATGAATATGAGACTATACCGTATATAGTTATCGCAAAATATGATTTATACTGTATTGTAATACATGTATCTCATGAATTAATGAATACTTGAATTTTGTGTGCTGAAAGCTAAAAATATCAACATTTCATTTGTTTGGTATTCCTGTGTTCTGCGTTTATCTCCAGAGTTATTAATGTTCGTTTTTTATTTTACTTTTTTCATTAAATGGGCAAAATATGTAGATTCTCAAATTTAAATATAGAGATGATACATAAAGCAAGATACTGTATTTTTATTACTTAGTTCTGAATTTAAACTAATTGGTTAATATTATTCCAGATAACAAGAGCACGGAATAATATGCTCGGGTCTTATCAAAGCGGTTTCGGGCGGGCGCAACTGGGCAACAACCTGGTGCGGGCGCCGAACATGGCCAGCGTGATGGGCGCCGGCGCCGGCGCTGCGTTCCGCGCGCGCGGCCGCGCCCCCCTGCCCGCCCCACCGCGCCCCACCATGCTTGGCAACACCATGATCCGAGGCGTCATGGTGCGGCAACCAACCGCTCTGGTACATTTTCTTTAACTAAATATTATACCATTAATTCTTGTTGGTGCAAATTACTACTATATTGGCGATCTAGAGCCATCGCCCAAATTAACGCATGATTAAATCATTCAGCGTGTGCATCCGGTCCAGCCGTCTTCAAATAACCAGTGAACATTAGAAAATCCAAGCATAAACCTAGATCCCGACGAATTGAGAAATCTTGAAGTCTGTTGAAAACAAAACTTTTCCTTTCAGAATAACAATAAGAATGCAATGCTAGGCAAGTCGATGCACCAGCCGTCGATCTCGATCACGCCGCTGCCGCGGCAGCCGCAGCCGGCCCCCGCGCCCGCGCCCACGCACACCAAGAGCACGTTCGTCATCTGCGAGATCTGCGACGGCTACATCAAGGACCTCGAGCAGCTCCGCAACCACATGCAGTGGATACACAAAGTCAAAATACACCCCAAAATGATATACAATAGGCCGCCGCTCAATTGTCAAAAGTGTCAATTCAGGTGAATACTTTGAACGTTGCTTACTTTTCTTCTTCCGTGTAATATATATGATGTGAATCGAATTTGTTTTATATTTTGATTTAAGTAACACATGAGGAAAAGAACAATCGTTGATAATTCAATTGAGTATCAATCTTTAATCTTTATGCTGTAACTCACTGAATTATAATTTAGCACATCTTATTACTCCTTCGAATGAAAATGCATATAGATATATTATTATATTCCTTTAAATTAAATAACGAAGAATGGTGTTTTCAGATTTTTCACTGACCAAGGGTTAGAACGACATTTGCTGGGGTCGCACGGACTCGTCACAAGCTCCATGCAAGAGGCGGCCAACAAGGGCAAGGACGCTGGCCGGTGTCCCGTTTGTGGCAGGGTAAGCTCGTACACTTATTTTAATTAGACTCGTGTCTTTGGAGGTGCAATTAAAACATCTGTCGAACTACGCTACAGGGGCGCGCAATGCCAAGACGACATTCATTATTTATGATTCCTTGAAGTTCCCGGCCTTAATTCGATCATGTTTAGGGTTCCGTACCCAAAGGGTAAAAACGGGATCCTATTACCAAGACTCCGCTGTCAGTTCGTCCGTCTGTCCATTTGTCACCAGGCTGTATCTCATGAACCGCGATAGTTACAGTCGAAATTTTCACAGATGATATATTTCTGTTGCATAAAGAATATTCGAATTATAATATACAACAGACATGATTTTTTTAAATCGTTTTTACAGGCAATGGTAAGGGACCTTTGGTGCGCGAGTGCGACTCACACTTGGCCGTTTTTTTACTACATTTTTATTTACTACATTCGACGTAGTCAAAAACAACTACAAAACAAATACGACGAATGCCATGACTAGACTAACTAATACAACGCAATCTTGAAGTGTGCCAGATGCCATTGTCCCTTCAAACGCTATCCTAACGTATACGTCGTTGTTTGCAGGTATATCAGTGGAAGTTGCTCAACCACGTAGCTAGAGATCATAATCTGACGCTGAAACCGGCGCACCTGTCATACAAGTGCACAGTGTGCACAGCCACCTTCGGGATGTACAAACAGTTCGAGAACCACGTGTACTCCGCGCACAGCGTGGTGGCCAAGCGCGTGATGGACAAGAGCAAGGCACCCGCCGCCAAGCCCAACGACTCCCTGCTCAAGCCGCTCAAGATCAACGACGAGATTACCATCATACCGCAGCCCGTCAAGGCCGCCCCCACGCCGGCTAAGGATAAACAATGAGGTAACTTTCTAAATTCTATGTACTAGAACGCTATTTGTTACTAGGTGGAGTAGCAGTGCAGGTGACATTTCCTCTTACATTTTGGGTTTTCGGACAGAGAGCGCAATTGACTTGAGCTTCAAAAACTTCTTAGGCTGTGCTGCTCTACTATATAAGTTACTCTATGGTTTGGGTTTTGGATTTGTAGCAAAAATTTTCTAATAAGCGTTGATCTCTTGAAATTTTCGTGGTCTACTCCTTTTAGTTTTTAAAACTGGTCGGTCTTAAGTAATTATTGTGGCCTGTGGTTAGATGGTGGTGTTTTAAATGACGGTGGAGTATGTATGTAAGTATGCAAATTAATATGAGCCCATACGAGTGCTCTGAAAAATGTTTACTTATGGTCATTGCGAATATGCTCATTGGTTCCTGATGTAATGAATATTTACTATATTTTGTATATTTACCATGACCAACAAAGTCTTACATTTTTTAATATTTATATGAAATGGTCTGACAGCATATGCGAAAATATTTTTTTAGCTTACTTGTGATTACCTTTCTAGCGGGCGCTTTTTTTTACATAAAGTAGATTTTATTACTAGGTATATGTAAGTACCTAGAAGGGCCTAGAACGGTCGCGCTAACTTCTTTATTTCGTTTTCCCCTGCTGCTGGTTTTGCGTTAATACTACAATGCAGTGCAGCTTTTACTTCACGACTGTTTTTCACTAGGCGTCTATTGACGTATATAAAAAAAAACTTATTGATTACATGCTCTTTCCCTCTAACACTTACCCAAAAGGTGATAGAGTATAAAGCATATAATTTACATGTATTCACTAGAAATCAGATTAAATTTGAATAAGAGTCCTATTGTAGTAATCTGTGATAATCTGATAATTCCTTCGACCAGATTTATTCGCATAAGTTGGTTGGTGATCATTTGTAGAATTAATATGGAATGCACTGCGAACATTTTATCTAGTTTGTAAAAAATTCTATGCTGCTGCGCTGTTTTACTATAAGTAATTCATTAAATGGTACTCCAACTTATTTAAGAGATATACGCTAAATTATGGGATGGACATGACATTATAAAAGTCATGCGAGTGTCAACGTGTTCACGGCACATCTGTACTACAAGCCTCGATGTGTCTTGTTGTATTTTTTTAGGTGGTTATCTTATCACGGTCACGGTTCCGCTTGGTGACGTGTATAAAGAACAAGTATTTTTTATAAAATATAATTTTTGGGTTAAGCTTTTATTGCTAGCGGTACTTTTCTTTATACAAACCCTAACTGCTCACCAAAGACGGATGCAACGAGCCCAAACACGACACGATAATGTTGAGTAGTGTAGTGTAGTTGTGCCCACCTTCCAGCTTCATCATCAGATCAACTCCATGTATTCATAATATTATATTGTCACGCGATAATCGCGATGACCTGCAAAATTTCAGCTCAATCGGAAACCGGAACTTAGATCAAATTTAACTTGCAAGATTTAATTCCAGACAAAATAGGCAAAAAAAGCATGCCTTCCAGATCCATCATCAGATCAGCTCCATGTCAGCATTAATACATATTGCATTGTCACACCAAATACATATGCGTACAAAATAATCGAAAACGGGGAAGAGGGTCAAAATTAACTTGCAAGATTTGATTGCAGACAATAAAAGCTTATAAAACTTATAAAATAAAATTGAGGTGCAACCCTATGCACAATAACACAATATGCACCAGTATTATAAATGTTTCCGTCGTCACATGATTTAATTTGTAATCGGACTGATGTTCAGTCGCTCTTCAAACTGCCGGCGTGGGGAGACGGTAAAACCGTTCCGGACGGTGTTATGTGTGGATATTATGTATGCAATATTATTACTTATCCTTATTCACTACAATATCGAGTTAAACCAACTGCTGTTAGTAGTAAATAGTAATCCTTCCGTAAGCTCGTTAGTCACCACCGTAAATATAGCACAGTAGGATTTTAAAAAGAACGCAAGTAGGGACTCCGTCTTGTATTCGTGTTGCAATGCGAAATTTGTGTCAATGTATAGTCGCAATTAAATACGTTGGAGCGGCCAAGTTACTCAAAAATATCTGAACATGCATTTTATTTTCTTGACAATAGAGGCGTTATTCGGATATTTGTGACCACCTTGGCTGTTTCGATATATATGATGGCTACTGTAGGTACTATCAGCTGCAGAATTGCATACCCAATTATTTGCATACCCGTGTCCACGCCTGGCGCACCGCCTCGCGAGGAAATTGCTGCGCGCGGCAGCTCGGCTAGTGTGGCCTCGCCCGAGGCATTGTGGCCGCGCGTGCGTTTGCCTCGGCTGAGGCACGTCCACACTAGCCGAGCTGCCGCGCGCGGAAATTTTCTCGCGAGGCGGTGCGCCAGGTGTAGTCACGGCTATTTATGAATGAATTCATTCATAATGTGCGTATGCGTTTTTGCAGCTTACTGTATATTACAACTAAATCTTGTATAGACAATTAGTAAATGATAAAACATCATACACCAGTTTTTTGACGATGGCAGTAGTCAGCTGGGTTACCAGGGGCCCTCTTACTGACAATTGGTGACGTCCCCGCTGGACCTTTCTGAGTTACTCACATCTCGTACTGATTTTTGATACTAGGCTAGTTATACTGATGCTCTAATGATAGTAATGATCATCATAAACGGTTTTTTCGGTAATGTTTCCGTTTAGCTCCGTGCAACCCCATGTAATAGTGTTTGCCATTTTTCACTTCTGATATACATTGTCTATGTATAATCTAAGAAAAATCATGCCTCGATATTTCAGTAGGAACCCCACCTAAATCAGGCCCATTTCTATACTGTCAATCTGCCTAAAAAATTACGAAACATGGCGCCTTATCAACGCCGTTGAATCAATCTTGAAGTGGTGGAGCAGGATAAACTTTACGCCTTCATTACTTACTTTATTTACTTTGGTTTGGACGCTATACATATTTTGGTAAAGGTACGTTACATTTGTCGTTGTAGGCACGGTGCACAAGTAATTACAATGAGTTGAGTTGGTGCGCGCTTGTTGCAGGCTCGGCTCGGACACGCCGCCTGCTTGCCGTCGCCTCGCCCTCGCCACGCGCCGCCGCCGCCGCCGCCGCCGCGGCGTCTGCACTGCACCTCCACCACCACGACTGCGAGTCAACCATTAGTATACATTCCAATTGAAAATACATTATTAGTCCGTCAGTTTGTTTGACAAATAGTGTTGCAGACATGCTTTTCTTATTTAAACAAACATAAGGTATTTTTAAATTTGTGTTTGCAGGCTCTTCTTGTCACGCCGTGCAAGAGAGTGGAGCGCTGTGTTTGACGAGCTCTTTATTTTTATTTTGTTTAACCGAGAAGAGGAAAAAGCGAGTCTAATGTTTTAAATGATCTGATGAACTAATAATTTTTTTAGGACACTAGCCTACTGCCTAGATTTATAATAATCACTTAAAGTAATAAGAACACTGATAACCCAAAAGCAATAAATTAATAGCATATCTTAAGGAGTATTTGACCATTTTTGCTTTTTAGGAGTTGAAGATCCTTCAATTGTAGGTAGCTATGTGTTTATAGAACGTATGTGTTACTTAATACTGAGGAAATGTGCACTGCCTTGGCTATATGAGCCGGTGATATGTTGAACGAATGTTATACAATTCGTTGAGCAGACTATGCTACTTCTTGGTTTAATGTTAGTTGTGCTGTACTGACGCGCGAGATCGCGGTTTTAGTGACTAAACTGCACGTTAGTAAATAAAATTGTACCTGTAACTTGGCATTAGTGATCCTTTAGCAAATTGGAATGTATACTAAACGTTTACAACATTTTTCAAATGTAGGCTCTTAATACCTCAGGATTTTTATCGTCGAAAATAATAGATTTGAAATATATTTGTTACAACAACGTGTTCTACTTTCAAATGATGGTTCTGAACACTTGATTTATATATATGATATATTTATATATTTGTGTGGGGCTGTGTTATATGCCTCGTTTTGTATAATTCCTCTATAAAGTTAGGTAAACAATTTATCTGATATTAGAATCTTGATGCACCGAAATTAACGAATTTATGGTTTGGTTGCCGCTGTTGAGAGGGACGTCCCTTCCAATCAAATGATAGTATAAATATGGAAGTTGTTTTGCTGGTCAACAGCTTTGTTGTGTGACACGCAGCGCACACTGCAGTCTTGCAGGCCACGTATCGTCGCAACTTACAGAACCGTGCCCTGAAATCTGAAATACGGCCAGTCTTCTAAAGCTCGGACGGGTAGTACAAAGAAGATTCACACAACCTTTTATATGAATGCAAATATGGAGCCCGCCGACGACAAGGTGCTAAGGATGTTGTCGTTACGTGTGATTCTCTAAGCACCTGTCTGTTTTTTTAGTAAACTTTTTTCTTTTTACATATTGTGCGATTATCAATCGTAAAGAGCTTTATAAGACCAGCCAGTAGTTTTATTGACGGTATTTATATATACATACTTTATAAAAAATACTATTAGTATCTCGTTTTTCGAGGTGTCTTGTGTAATTTTATATGCAGTGTTACGGATTTATTAGTGTTTTATAATTCACACACGTTTATGGAAATTAATATACAGGGTGACTTTAATGACAAGACATGTTGTAAAATGTAGACTAACGATTGTGTTTTTTTTTACAAATCCAATTCCATTCCGGAACCTTTCATCCAGCCTTAAAATCAGGAATAATAGAAGAAAATAAAAGATGCTCAGTATTGTATGACGTCGTTGAAGTCACTCTGTATATATTGAATCACAAGTACGCTTAGAAGCACTGGGTTAGCTAAACGTTAAGCTTGGTTAGTTACCGACGCTCGAATCAAATCTGTGCATGCAACGATGCTTTGAGACATCGTCTATGATCTTAGAGCTTTAAACCAATCGGAGTAGCCATTGACAGGTGTTCCCCTCTGCCGAATGAGTATGACCAGTGGTCATACTCATTGTATGGACTGACGTTTATTTGACGTGGCTATTTTGACGTTTCGCATACATTTGACGTTCCCCTCCCCCGCAAAAAACGACAGACTTTTTCCGATAGAAATGAAAGCGGGTCTCGCATCCGGTTGGTTTAATAATCAAAGTCTATAATGGTCACTTGAGTTATTTGTTTACAAAGGAGCAAGATATTGCTATGATTCAGTTACTATGCTAGGTTTGACTGGTCGCAAAATGTCACGAGCTATTTTGTTTAGGTTTTTTTATATCATATGAAGTAATTGCAAACGAAAGACAGCCTCCCATTTCCCCCGAAGCCATGGTTTCCAGGTTCTCTATCCCGCGCTGCTGCGTCATGTTGAATTCATTAGAACATACTTACACTAGCAACATGAACATGAAATGTTATCTTTTGAAGAATATATGTACGTCGACGTCAAAGATATGTTTACACTTTTGAACCTTACTCCATTGTAATAAGGTGCAAGAGTGTAAACATCTTTGACGTCGACTGTACCTAAATACTAAATACATAAAATGTTTGATGCCTATTAACAAGTTGCAAAGTAAAAATATATTTTATACGTAGTTATAAATGTTATAATTTATTGGCGATGACTCTATTCATCAACATATTAACTCGAGAAACTATTGAACATGTTATTGAACACTAAATTGGTGCCATTAGGATACTGACGAAAGGTACTTTGAGAGCGGTTTTGACAACATTAATCACGAAGTTTCTACTACAATGCCAACATTAAATCCAGTAATCAAAGTTATCGACTAAACATTGCGATTACCATTTCGTAATATAAAAGTATGTTTTAAACGAAGAGCGTATCGGAGTCTATGGGTTGAGCTCATCATGGTCGCAGCTCGTTGGGATTAATTATTTGTCTTTTGTTCATTTTCGTGGTTCAGTGTGTAATATAGATAGCTTATTGTGCGGTGATCTAACGAACAAGTGTGCGGATAATGAAGAATTAGTCTTAAAAGGCGTGTAACCATTGATTGGTTCAGAACAACCTGTAGCCTCCTCGAGCCTTTTGTAGGGAGTAGCTATCACTCTACAAATAGCAACTAACAAGGCTTATGCCACTTCTACCGAACAACGTTGCCTAAAACTTATTTGATATAAACAAAATACTTATCGATTGAAGACATTGTACCATGCATTGTACCCATTGTACCTAAAGATTGAATCTTACAAGCTCTTATTTCCCGCCTTTTTATACTTGAGGCTGGCTCTATATGATGGGCCATCATAGGGACGCAGCTATACGACGGAACGGGATCGCAATATCGTTAGCTCCCTCTAACGCATAGCTGCGTCTCTATAATGGCCCATCATGTGGAGGAGCTATGACATTGGCTACAGGCAATACCGCCTAAAGTCCATAAGAAGAAAAAAAAAAGAGCGCGTATCAAATACTTTTAGATTGAGCTAGGCCACCCTGATTTGTTTATTAAAGCGCTTAATATTAAGCGATTTTTAATTAAAGATTCAATCGTTCTAGGGTGTTAAGGGGTATGAAATAAATTCTTTTAACATCTTGTAATAAGCGTATTTCCAATTCTATTACTTCAATTTCAAGAATGACCGAAATGGACATAGACTGTGTCCCTGTTTATGTTTCTCCGGGACCACCGTCATTGGGTTTTGCATCCGCAACATCGGAGGATATTTGATTTTACAACTCACAAAATGTATTTAATAAAAGAGCTTGAAATTGTATACGGCCGACATACTTGTAACTCCCAATTGTTTAGAATATCCGAACCGACTCCCTCGAACATCTGTTTTCTGCACAAGAGTACGTCCGGACTTCCGGCGGAAACCAAAAATGGCAAAGACGTCTTGAGAGCAGTTTTTGTTTTTATTCATAATCAGAGTTCAGTGTGTAATATTGATAGCTTATTGTGCAGTGACGTGACGCCAGTGATGTGCCGAATAAGTGCAACAAATGAAGAATTATTTACAAAATACGTATAAATACCTGGAATTCCCGAGGTCGCGGCCGCCTCGTAACTATTTGCCAAATACTACGAGGCTACCACCTTATAAAAAGCAAAGGCCTCTACCATACAACGGTTAAACTAACAATAAAACTTACTATTGTCATGTTATGTATCTTGACAATGGTAAAATTATCCCATTGGACAGAAGCCAGACTATTAATTTACTAAGGCTAAATTTTAAATTATAAATTTTACTTAACTGTTCTATCATCAAATACTGCGTAAATACAGTGGGTTAGTGCCTATTCGTGGTGGTTGGTTCGCTTATGTAAAAAAAAAATTGAAATTATAGTTTTAATGTCGCATCCTTGTATTTCGTTAATAGTCCATTCCGTAACAATAATAGTCCAGAAATTTTACGGGTTTAGGTGTATTCTAGGAAGCCTGTTCTAACTTTTTACCTATAAGACCCTGTGCTGACTTGAGACGCTCTAAAAATCTCAAAAAATGTCCTTAAATTAGCTAATTTGTGTTCCACTTTCTTATGTTGAATAATATTGATATCAATTATGATCAATATCAAAGTCTTGGAAAACCTAAGATGAGTCCTATGACACACGATCTCTGGATATCTCATGAAACTTCGCTGCCAGTAAATACAACGAATCAATTAAACTTAAAGTTTATTCAAATTAAATAAAATTAAAAAACTTCGTCACCTATCATTATTAATCATTAATCTTGTCCATACAAAATAAAATCAACAATACCTTTTTTTTTAAATGTAATACGTCAATTTACTCTTGGCATTATGGCTACCAGTCAAAAGAGTACACAAGTGATTCCTCAGTAGGTTGTTTCACAAGGTTTGATTAAAATAATTGATTGCACCGCTGATGTCGACGACTTGAATATTATAGTTTATTATCTTTAGCGAAGTTTCAGAGGGTGAAGACCATTGAGTGATTGTATTAATGATTACTTGATTACGCATTCCTAATTATTTAACATTGCTCTGTGTAGTATCGGAGGTGCGTGGTAAAATATTTATTATATAAACTAAGATTTTTTAAATTAATGATTAGTTCGAACGAAAGTTTAAAAAGTAATTTAATAATTAATGTCCTATTGTGTTTTTTAATTTTTATGTGCGTTGCATGTTTGATGATTGCGATTCGTAGAGACCCTAATTAATTTAGGCAAAATAATTATAGTAAACGACAGGAAAGATTCAGATTTGTAACACTTTTGTTATCTGTAAATATTAGGTATCGTTTAAATATTTGTAATAAAGATACCTTACCATAATATTGCTGTTTTCATTTTTTTTCACAGTTTTATTTACCTTGACTCCGTGTATTTATTTATTTGTTTGTTTATTTATTTATGTGCATCAAGTCTCGTAAGTTACATTTCAACTACTTCCCGGTGTCTGATTGAGCTGAAATTTAGTATACTTCGGTAGTTTACATAACAATGCTACTAGGTACGGTCAGCAATAAAACAGTGTATCGAAAAACATTTTTGGGAGTTGTTACTTTGTTAATTTGCAAAGACTAATAGATACCTACCTACATTAACCTACTAAAATAAGGCGAATTTGTGTAGGTATATGTAGGTAAAACTGATGAAAACTGTCTTCGTGGGGCAACTTACATATTTATTTGAGTAATCAAAGTGTTGTCAACAAATTGTACTTATGACTACGTATGGGTACCTACCCATAAAGAGTTTTCCCAAAGATACGGTTACTACGCTACGTAGCGTCAGCAGCTTAACAACTCACTAATTTTACCTGACCCTTTACCATGAGTTAACCACTGCCTTAGTCGCTAGCGACTACGTGTACTCACTAGCAGTGTATCTCGCTCGTACCGATCGATGGCGCGAGCAAGATGCAATATGAACTAAGGCGTGGTTAACTCATGGTAAGGGTACTGATTGCCGCAGGAGGGTCCAGTTCCGTTCTTTATTACAGGAGTTTTGGGTATACTAATGTTTGTGTCTATTCGAATCATTGAATATACCTACACTTGAATATGCAACAGCAATAGAGAGGCAGAGAGAATTTGGCGAATTTCTAAGTCGCGTTAGTAACGCAATGCAAAAGTTAATCAATTGTACGTTTGTAACTTAAGTACAGTCGCCATCAGATATATCGAAGCGGCCAAGGTAGTCACGAGAATCTAAACCACGCCTCTATTGCTAAGACGACAAAGTGCTTGTTCAGATATTTTTGAGTACCCTGGCCACTCCGATATATTTATCGCGTCTGTAACTATTCCTGAAATAAATCTCATTCTTTCATCTCAAATTCATGCTTGTTTTCCAACTACAATAGACGTCAAATTATCAAGGTGTACTGTCTCCATCAAATATATCGGAGCCAGTCGTTTCTGATAAAATTCGCTTTGTGACAGACAGACAGAGTCCATAAGGGTTCCTTTTTTACACTTTTTTATCATTTTGGTACGGAACCCTAAAAACCTGTCAAGTTCGAGTCAGATGGCTGTCAAATGACCGGACCTGGAAATTTAATTGAGTAGGTATGGTGTATTCGGGTAATTCCGCAATGCAGACAATTCCGAAAATCATTTAAAAGTCACTCATATTCCAGTATAATAAGAGTCCATATTCGGAATTATTCGCCAATTTTTGGCTTTCGGAAATACCCGAATACATATAGCATTCATTATAATGTCATATAAGTACTCAAAAATATCTGATGTGGCCAGCTCTCCGTCTAATATACATAATTGGTAAGTAATACTCGTACCTACTTTACCACTAAAAGCAAGCATTTATCAACACCATCAGGTGAAGTATGCGTGTGATAAATAATAAATAAATAATCCCATTTTTAAGCTTCGCTTGGCAATTACCTTCATCCCTAAAAAACTAAAACGTTTCACTGAAAAACTAACTTAAAGCGTGTACTTATGCTTGGTATGAATTGACAAAGGAAGGAACATAATATTACAGCAAAGACAATAGCAGTTTTCCTAGCATTGCAGCGAGAGAAGGGAGGTGTAGACACCGGCATCGAGCTGCTACGCCAGTACATACAGTGCGTTAACATGTGGCGGTGGGCGGCGCTGTGGCAGGCCTCCACGCTTCTCCTTGTGGGAGCCACTATTGATTTTGGATTCTTCCCACCATCTAGAAAATTTTTGCCGACACCACAGGTAATGTAACACTAACATATGTGTAGGTACGATTTTAATCAAATCAATTAATATCTTATAGGTAGTTATGTTTCGTTGCTAGGTACATATTGGTGAATCAAAAATTCTCTACGATGCATTTCGTTTATGGTGTTATGAGGAATATATTTTTATGATATAGGACCAGTTGCACCAACCACTTTTGCCGGACTCATCAGCGTCACCCGGCAGGGGACTATGAAAATTTCCAAACGTTCGCAAAATCTTTTTATAACGAGAAACTAAACGTTATAACGGTTACAGACGGTTTGGTGCAACCGAGCCTTAATGAATTGAAAAAAATAAGTTACGCCTACAAAGTTACTTGCCAGTCGTAATACTTCTTGGGTCAGATGTGTAGGGTTAGAAGTGTTAGAACCGGTGGTAGTTTTTTTCTCTATGACGTTGTGCCTGAATAGAAGAATGAATATTTTTATCTTTTATATCAGATTGATGGGGTAGCCCCAAAAATCTAAAATATGAATTTATGTACGCTTATTGCAAAGCAAATGTCCGCGTGTTTGTTAGTTTTTCAAGACATTGCATTGCCAATCGTTAAATATTTGCGCAGATTTAACGCCATAACTATTCGAAATTACTTACTCTATAAATAACACCCCCCGCTTATCCCGCTTATTCATAAACGTGCTTCAAACCTCATTTAGTTAAATTATGTTTTGTCTGTTCTAACAAACACAACTGTCAAAGTGACAGATAAGGACAAAAGATGATATAGTTAAATGAGGTTTTAAATACGTTTATTAATAAGCGGATATGAGTGTGCATTGCGATTATTTCCTGATTTATTGTCTTTTACCCGAATTATTGCTTTTCCTCGTATTTATTAATTAAATTAACTTTCGATATTAATTCCACGCTAGTGCACGTGCATTTAATATAGTAGGATTCGTGTTGCTGTTTTATTAAATGCCAACTAAATCTAATTTTATTATTTAGGAAGTGTAACGTACGCACGGCCAGCTGCATAAAAACCTTGTACGCAGCGTGGACCTTTTTCTGTGCGGCTGACCGTACGACGTAGCATCAGTCGTAGAAGTAATATATTTATTATGGATTTTATCTGTTAACAATAGTAGTTTATGTACACTTGTACAGTTACATACTTACACTGTTTTATCCACACATATTATATCTCCTCATTCCTCAATCACGTGTTCAGGTCGGGAACCATTAGAATGGCCGCCATAAATTGCACCGCCATGGCATACTGGATTTCAAATTATGAATACAGGATTGTAGAGGTTTCCCATTACCTTACCGTTTCTGAAAATATTGTAGGGAAGTTATGGTATGGGTGTACCTAGATAAAAGTGTTTAACCCACTGTTACTCCTGAGGTTATTCAGTCATACATACATAATAAGTAATAGGCATAGGTATACTCGTTCTTACTGTAGAAACCATGTTAATATACTATAGTAATGCCATAGATATACAAAATAAGAAGACGTGGTGCCGTGAAGACGAAATTTATTTATTTATTTATTTTCTTTATTGGAGAAACAACAGAGGTAAGCACATAAAAAGATACAGTTTAATATGTAGTCCATTAGGTTTATACCTACTTCCTTAAACGTTCTCACTGAGAGATTTATATTTAGTAGCTATAGAAATGCTATGGTAAACTAAGCTAAACTTAAACTCACTAAACGAGGTACTAACAATAAACCGGAATTATATAAAGAATAAGATAACAATTTTAAGTTGGCTCAGCTAGGATATTAAGTATTTGTTTTTGGAAACGTGGTCTGCTTGGTTGGCTTTGGAAATTGGTGGTGATTCCATAATAAACCGATTTCCTTGTGTTTACGCGCGACACGCAGACATGAATAGGTACCTACAACTCGTGGAAGACCGATGATTGGTTCAAACGTCAAAAGTGAGTGTGTGTGCACGAGACCGCGGCTTATTATGTAATCACGGTTTTATCTTCGTGGGATCACGTCTTCTTTTATATGTCTATGAGCAATGCCAGTATATATTTTGTCGACATTGTGCCCTGTATTATACTTCGTTATTTTTAAGATTAGTAATATCGTGCGATTTCTGGGGAAATGATTTTAATACTCGCCATTTTTGCCTCTTACGCGTACCTATCACTAATAATGGAAACAAGTAGTCTCGGGCAAAAGTCGTGAGCGCAAGCGTCGAATGTGAGTAACATTCGAGTACTCCTGAAGAGTCCAAGTTACCAGCAGCAGTTCGCCGTAGCCGATACGGCTAAGATGATGATTAAAGTAAGATCACTAAGATCCTTTTGCAATATTTCCAATTTTGTTTTATGTTGATTGACTAGCATTATCTATAGTTATACAGTCCGTGAGGTCTAAGAAGAACCTTCGGCTTTTAGAAAGAGACGTCGGGTATCAAGCAACAGTGACACATGAAAATACACAATGAAATATGACACAGCAGAACAGCAATATTACCTTCGTGTGTCATCGCCGATTCCCGAAGGTTCTTCTTAAAGCTCACGGACTGTAGTTTCATCTCGCCTAGTGAAATCGAACGGTCTATAATTTTCGATACACTAACTACTGTTCCCCTTTACAAATAGTTTCCCTTCCCCCTTCCTGTCCTGTACATTAGGTACGTAAAATTACCGCGCCACTTTCCAAAAATAATTATTGAGTTGGTAAAAACCATTAGGTTTACGTTTACTCATTCGTGCAGTAATTAATTAAGAACGTAAGAAATCAGAAGTCATTTGTTTTACCTGTTCGTGTATATAATCGCATACAAATACTTATAAATTTAATAATAAAAGTAACTTGGGTATTATTGTTCTACATGTATTGAGTATCAACACGGAAATCAGTAAAGCGCTAAGTATCGCAAGTGAATGATAACATTGTGATCTATATGGATAATGAGGGTGTAAAAAATTAAGCATTCGTGCTTGCAAATAATTCTTGCGTCGTTAACAGCACGGTAATTGGCAATTTGCGAGTATTTCATGATAATTGCTTGTGACGTGACTGAATTTACTCCAGTAGTCGCATCATTCATTCCCACTGCATATGCGCTCTGTGATTGTTATTTAACCATTATGACTAATGAAGTGTATGTGTGTGATCATTATGCATGTATACGAATAGTAGTGTTTATTTGTTCGTTATTTATTTCATATTGAGTGCTTTTACTTGCATAGTGATAGTAAAGTAGCTACTTACTTAAAGGTAATCGATAGAAGAAATGCCGTTTTTAAACGTTATGCAGCGATAAATTTTCCTTCAATGATTAATAATTTTAAGTTCTACAGTAATAATAATTAACACATGAAATATTTAATTATGTCACAGGTCTAGGTGATATTAATGTACCGAATTCAATATTAATGAGTTCGGTATAATGAGTTAAATTACGAAGGTCAAAATAAATTCACGCAGAGTAGAGTAAAACTTACTAAGTGGCGGAGCGTTCATGGAACTCGATTCCCACCAGTTTGTCTGATTTTCACACGAGCAGTACCATTCTTAAAGCAAAGAAATGAAAACCTAATTAGCACCGGCTTGCCTATGAATTAGGGTATTCATTACACTATGGTTGATTTGGGACTTAGATACCTAAATTATCACAAGGTATAGTGCGTGCGTGATATAGGAAACGAATTACATGTATAACTATTCGTAGTTTCTAATACTAAGTACCTACCTATGTTTCTTTTGTTAATACTATCTTACTTAATCTAAATTAACTTTTCTATTGTTTCAGGTCAATTGCTTGGAATTACCGAATTTTAGTACCAACACGTTAGCCAGGACGTTTAACACAGGTAAATGTATAGTTTTTAATAAATCGTTGAAATGTTTGATGTAAGTAGGTACCTATATATTAGTAAATGTAAATTTTTATATGTAGGACGGCGTCTTCCGCGACAGGTTGGCCAAATGTTTGTCGCGCCCTCCGCGGCTACATTTCTTAGCAGACCTCTGATACACATCAACGAAATATCGCCAAGGATCGATCAACTTCTGCCTGAAGCCGACGACATAGTAAAAGAACACGCAAAGTTAGTGCAAGATATTAACAGCTTGAAACAACTCGTCTTTGTGTCCCCTTTTGCGGACGAAAACCGAGATTATGAAGATTCAATTTTCCATGAAATTATAGAGACCACTACACGGTTACCGAGGACGAAACCAACCACTACAACTAAACGAACAACTACAACAAAACCTCCGAAGACGACCAAGGCGAGCTCTATACCGATCGTGCTCCTCGGTGGCGAAAGTAATCAGCGGCAAGTAGTTAAAAGTCAACCGATCAAGTTTCCTAAAACATCTATAAGTTTGGTTGGGACTTCCGTATCACCATTACTAAAACACCCCTATCCATTTGTGACACAAGAAATTTCCCAGAGACCTTTCAAAGTGTGCATGTCCACCATGCCCACCATGTACACCACTCCCCGACCACTCTCTCTGTGGGAGCGGTTATTGCGCTCCATCATTCCCAGATAGATAATGAAATTATAACTTTAATTTAAGATTACCGTAAGATTTGCATGTATGTTGATTTGTATCAATGTTTAAGTAAGCTAAGCGCATGTCACCGCAACTTGTTACCGTTTCGTTACGATGACATGGCCGTAAAAATTGTGATTCAGTAATTAATAAATGAACAGAATGGATGTTTCTCACTGTTTTCTTATCGCGTAGGAACTGGGGACATGGGAAGTGTTGGTTACCGCGTCGTTACTTAACCGCGCATGGCGGGTCGTCTGCAGCGGCGGTTACCGCAACGCGCGCCGTACATTGTTGTCACCGATCGCGTGTGCCACTTCTAATTACAGATGCCGATTATGTATTGTCTATTTTTTACACTTTTACGCGTCGGAATGGAAAAGTTGAATGTCTTATATGTTGTGACGAAACCGACTTTTCAATGGTTGGTATCGATTTTTACACCGGCCTTCTGAAGTCAATTTTAACAACTATTGCATTTGTGAGATATACATTACGATAGAAATACGGTTACATAAATAATGGCCAAACGTACAGTTTCATCACTTCCAGTGTCGAATATACTTCTAAAGTAATTCATAAGTAAAAATTGTAAGGTAGACTAAGTTATCAAATAACACAACTACCCTTAATGTATAGATTGTTATGTGACCGTGACTGCCAGAATGCAAATAATGCAACTACTGTATTTTAACAAAATTAATTACAGTCTTTCTATTGGTTTCCGTTAATCCCTATTAGATTATTTAAATTGGATTAAGTGACTATATTTGCTAAACTTTATTATTATCCTAACCGGATGTGCTATATCCTTGGCCCACAATTATGAGCTGGCCATAGTTAAACATATAACTAAAATATTTAGGTAATTATAAATTAGCCATTCCGAATATTATTCACTTGTTTTAAATACTTTGGGTATTCTATTATTTTGATTTCCGGATGTACCGGAAACATCGTATTCTGCCTGCCCCGCCATGACATGGTGGGAGGGAGAAGCAATATAAGGGAATGTCTGGCAGTTGTGAAGCACATTTGTGATTGGAGATCTAACCAGCAAGAACCAAGTTAAGTGTAATATTAACCTCTAAATATTATTGAGTGTTAACCAAATAAAATGGATTGGTGTGTACCTTGTAGTAGTGTATTTAAATATTATATCAATGAGTAATGTGGTATTTTCAGTTCTATGATTGTATATGATACAACGTACACACAAACCTTATATTGAAAACAATTAAGCCTTTGTGATTATATGAGATTATATATAATATATATTATTCCTTTTTGATAAAAAAACTAAATATATTATGTGCAGAATATTATGGTAATGGCCTTACCGTGCGTAGTAATAGTAGTTGAAGATTTAGAATCGAATATTTTATATTTATAAAATAAACTCCCACCTTTAATATATTCAATGTTGAATTTATGATACAATTATATTTGTCATGTACCTACTACTGTTATTGTGATATTTATTGAAAAGAATATGCCTCGCCAAGTTTCTTGCCGGTTCTTCTTGAGACAGAGGCTCGCTTTCCGAACCGGTGGTAAAATCAGTTCCTTTTCGAATTTGCAATAAATAATCATATTAAAATATTAATTTGTTTTATCTTCTTTCCCCATCAATCTGACATCAGAAGTGGGATACGCTCTACGCCTATAAAATTAATGTTTCAGATGACTTTCTACGTGGAATGGAGCACCATACCTGAACACTGGTTATCATAGGCTGATATTATTAAAAATATTGGCCGGCCAACTATCTGACACCAAAGGAAAATCAAGGACAGGTTTAGTTCCAATTCGTTTTATATTTATATCCCCAAAAAAATAAAAACAAACTCTTGCTCAGACAAACGTATATTTTGCATCTAACTCGTATAATTGAAATTATTTTCGCACTTCAGTACTTACAGTAATAATTGAGCTGTGTAAATTAAGTGTATCCATCTATAACAAATAAATACGAAAATACTAAATATTTTATGTATTGTTGTCTAATGGAAACCGCTTACTTACCATATACTTAGGTGGATGAAAATAAAAGGATATGATACCTTTCACATTGACATTACAGATGCAGTTCGGGATCTCGACTACTTCGTGCTTCCTGTGGTGGACACCAGCGACGAGACCGCGGCTGGATAACACTCGATGATTATACCTGGAGCTAAAATTATCCAATGGTGTGAAGAATGGTGGTTAGTGAGAACTGTAATTCCGGTATTTCAGAGTTTATTATTTGACATCAGATAAGAACTATATTTAGAGATCTTATGGCTGAACAGTTTTTTCGCTTTGTTATATTCCTTTAGTTTATGAAACATGAATGAAATATTCTATACTTAAGTATACAATTTTGTTTAAAAAAAATACATATATTAAAACGAAACGTTATCGTATAACGAGGCAAAAAAAAAAAGGAAAAAATTGATACGTATTTGACCATGATATGAGTAGTACCATCATTCTGACCTGTATTTTTTTTTAATAATTAGTAGTGTGGACCTCCCATAATTAAAGTTATATTCTTTAAACAGATTAAAATTTTAGTACCTACGTATTAAACTGTAATCTTATGAGTATCGATCGGCGACCGATAGCAAATTATACTTTGACGTCGAACATAGTAACTAACATGGATAAGCCGTATATACGTCAAAAAAAAAACAATACTAAATTATGCTATAAAAAAAACTTACTATTTAAATTATACAAATAAATACTATATTAACAAAATATTTCTATAGGTGTTTAATATTTTATCGACAATCCACTAGTTTAAAGATCACGGTCTCTCTACATAAATAAAGATGTGAGTGTTGCGAACTTGAAAGTGACAGCTCACCGTTATCAGTCGTCAATGAATACCTCTGTAGTAAAAATGCATTTAAATTAAATAAATCTATACATTACACAAGACATACAAATTGGTTCACATCCATAACTACTTTCATCCTAAAATTGCTGCCTGTGTTCTATAGTTGTAACTTATTATACTGTATTGTATATACATATTTATATGTATATACATATTTATTAGCCTTGTATGGAGTGAACGCTCAGTTTATTTAATTTCTTGGGTTGTCTGATATTCTTTTTAATATTATTTTCCTTGTGACTATAAAATTTTGCGGTACGATACCTCTTTTCATCTTAGTTTTTTCCGTAGTATTCCCATTTTAAGGGTAACACACCTTAAGCAAATTATGCTATACCTTACCTACCGTCATTACAGTCGACGATCATACAAGTTTTTCTTCTTATTTTCTTTAAAAAATAAGAGGGAAACGATTCGATGTTGCAGTTTATTAAGCTTATCACAAAAATGTAACATTTGAGTTAAGGATTTGTTACACAATTACATGTAATACAATTAAAAGTGCGTGTTGTGCATTTCCATTTGTCACCTGACGAAGCCTGCGCTGCGAATAATGCATAGTGGATATTGTATTTTCTTGTGTGAGCTGACTGACTTGTAATTGTGTAATGTAATAAGGAATAAATTCATAATTAAAAGTAATAATTTATGACAGTAGGTACAGCAAAGTAAATCGTAGTGTCAGCTAGGCTAAACAATAAGAAAATTCCAAGTTTGTTCCATGTGTAGTACGAAGACAAAGCAAACATAAGAAAAAAAATAGGTACGTAGTTGTGACATACAGCTTGCGACACCTACGAGTTTCTACTTACGGTGTAATATCAATTACAAATTAGGAAATAATGTTTTCTAATGATAGTGTTACTCGTATGATCAATTAAATTCACAATAATTGCTTTATCAGATATGACCTGGTAACGAATTCTTAGAACTATAAAAAAAAAATTAAATGAGTTAGAGAGTTATAAGTATGAAATTGTTCAGGTGTAAAATGTTCACTACTTTGAAGGTTATCTAAGACAGAATATTTGGTTTCCGTTTTATGCAGAATGGCCGAGCGGATATAACGTAATTATAGCAATGAAAAATATTTTTCGTGGTTGCACTATTTGTTGTTTAGTTTAAACATTCAATCTGCATAAAACTCAATTCTAAAATAATCAAGTATTAGAAAGCGGATAGAATACGTAAATCTGTTTTGTTTCCACCAGTTTTAACTTCTATTCTCACCACTCTGGTTTCATGAGTAACTCCTTCGTCGTCTAGGCGAGCCGCTTCCTCTCTATATAAGACAAGCCTCAAGTAAGTTTGCTTTTAAGCGGATGCTTCGTAAGCAACTGCTTAAATAAGAATTCGAACAGTAACCATCAATATAGTATGTATAAATATTATTAGTACATTTATCTATACATATTCTCAGTATTTTATTTTGTATTTTTATGCAGTTTTATTACCTCCTTTTTAATTTTTTTACGATGTGTTTAATTGATTGATTATTCTCTTAATTTCTCTGCACCTTTTTGTCATGTAGAGTTATATAAACAGAGGTCTAGCCCAGTGGTTGACTGGTAGAGAATGCCCTTCGAAATTAAGTCTGCCATTCGTATTTTTTTTCTGTAGTGTACAATAAAGTTTAAATAAATAAATAAATAAATAATTACCGAAGATTGTAGTTTGCATTTCGGAGCCAATTTGGACTTTTTATACTTTTTTTTTTATAAAAAAAAAGGGAATACACAAAATAAGTTTTGTCGTTCGCATTTCGCGACTATGTCGCAACTAAACACAAACATTTGTAGTTGTATTGTTTGAATTATACGTCCTAGTACATGAGATTTTATGTCGTAAAATGTTTTCGTAAGCTAAAGCTTCAATTTACAAGTCGTATCGTACAATAATGTAAGTCTGCTCCTTCGATTATATTTAAAAGTATGCTGGCTAGGTGCATGTAAAAAGACCCTTATGAAATTTATAAATACAAGCATACAATTCGTATGAAATAAATAAAGTTTATTCCATTATAGTTAACCAAGTGATAAGTACAAAGAATGAAATGTATTCTAGGGTTGCAAAAAACAATCGGATAAAAAAAAGGGGGTTCGATGAAAAGCAAAATGCTCGTTCAAGGATAAACGTTAGTCGTGGAGTGAGTTACTGAATCAAGCTAAAACAAACATAAGAGCTAGGGTAGGTAGAACCAGTATACAGAGTATCATAACATTCGGTACTGTGGTTGCAAAGCATAACATAATTGCTTACTGTATGTAATTGAAAGCTCATTGGGGAAATACATTTTCATTGAAAGATGTAAAACCTTCTTCGTCTTTTTTATTTTTATTTATTTTTAGGGTTCCGTACCTCAAAAGGAAAAAAACGGAACCCTTATAGGATCACTTTGTTGTCTGTCTGTCTGTCTGTCTGTCTGTCTGTCTGTCTGTCTGTCTGTCTGTCTGTCTGTCAAGACCATTTTTCTCAGAAACGCGTGGAGGTATCAAGCTGAAATTTATATCAAATACTCAGGTCTATTGTCCCTTGAAGCTGTAAAAAAATCAAACTTAAAAGCCAACGCAATCAAAAGATACAGTCGTTTATGCTGCAAATTTTAGAGTTTTCGGTACTCGCAAAACCTACGGGGTACTTCCCGTGAACTCAGAAACTTGAAATTTGGCACGAAGCAACGTCATATAGCAAAGACAAAGAAAAAATTATAAAAAGTAGACATTTTTAGTAAAATCATACAAAAAATATATATTTTTAATTTTTAACTTACTACCTTTTTCCTCGTAAACGCGTGAAGTTATGAAGTTGAAATTCATATCAAATACTCAGGGCTATAGGACCTTTCAGATATAGCAAAACCAAACTTTTATGTTAACGCAATCAAAAGAAATAGCAATTTAAGTTGCATATTTTGAAACTCAGCAATCGCAAGAAACTCAAAACCTAAATGGTACTTCCCGTAAACTCAGAAACTTGAAACTTGGCAAGAAAATACTTCAAATAGCACAGACAAAGGAAAAATTACGAAAAGTAGACATTTTTAGTAGAATCATACAAAAAATATTTTTTAAAATTTTAAACTTACTACCTTTTTACTCGTAAACGCGTAAAGGTATTAAATTAAAATTTATATCAAATACTCAGGTCTGTAATACCTTTCAGCTGTAGCAAAACCAAACTTTTAAACCAACGCAATCAAAAGAAACAGCAATTTAAGTTGCATATTTTGGAGCTGAGTACTCGCAAGAAACTCAAAACCTAAAAGGGTACTTCCCGTAAACTCAGAAACTTGAAACTTGTCACGAAGAAACTTAATATAGCACAGACAAAGGAAAAATTACGAAAAGTAGACAATTTTAGTAAAATCGTACATAAAATATTTTTTTAAATTTTATACTTACTACCTGTTTCCTCGTAAACGCGTAGAGGTATTAAATTAAATTGGAATTCATATCATATACTCAGCTTTATAATATCTTTCTGCTGTAGCAAAACGAAACTTTCATGTCCACGCAAGCTTAAGAAATAGCAATTGTTATAGGTTTTTACGGAACCCTCGGTGCGCGAGTCCGACTCGCACTTGGCCGGTTTTTTATTATTTATGCCAGCAGTTGTGTCTGATGTGACAAATGTGTGAGAAGTCAGGAGTCAACACAGACACATTGCGTTACCCTGACTTGGTGTGTCACTAATCTGCTATTATCAGAAACATCCCCATGATTACAGTAGATATGCTTCTATTATTGCTGATTATTGGAAACAACGTTGGTAAGGAAATTATTATTTTTGATCTTTGTTCTAAAACAAAAAAAAAATGCAATATAGCATACCTGAGAAGTAACCCTTTGTAGAACATCAGGTTTTGTTCTGAAGCCAAGGCTAAAGATAACCATTAGGTATATAATTAACAGTAAAATTTTTACATTACCCTTTTTCAAGCAAGTGATTTATATGTCATGCATTACAAATATGAAATATTTTGAAAATGTCTATAGTTTGACTGATTGAGTGTAAATTGAGTGATTGACGAAATAAGATTATATTTTTGTTCTTAAATAATTATTGAATGTAGAGTTGCTACCGTACCTTGCTTGACGACGACGTGAGAAGCAGTAGCAATGTAAATAAATCTATTGCTGCCGAGTTTGCGAGCTGTCGCATTGATATAAAAAAGAGAGAGAGAGAGCAGCAACATGTTTAAAAAAAAAAAAGCTGCAGAGCCTGCGAGCCTCACTTGATGTACAATGGACCAGCAGCACCGTAGGATATTGCTAGCGGTGCTTGATGTGAAGTGGGAGTAACGCTAGCAATGAAACTGTAAATAGGAAAATTGCTTCCGAGCCTGCGAGCTCTCGCTTGATGTGAGTGAAACAGAAGCAATATAGGGAACAGCTACAGAGCCTGCGAGCCTCACTCGATGTACCAGTGGACCAGTAGCCCCATAGGGTATTGCTAGCAGTGCTTGATGTGAAGTGGGAGTAACACTAGCAATTAAACTGTAAATAGGAAAATTGCTTCCGAGCCTGCGAGCTCTCGCTTGATGTGAGTGAAACAGTTGCAATTTAGGGACCTGATGCAGAGCCTGCGAGCCCAACTTGATGTAATGATGAGAAATAGGCACTTCGGGAACGAAGTACCTGTCAGTATGGCCGTGTGAGATATACATTACGATAGAAATACGGTTACATAAATAATGGCCAAACGTACAGTTTCATCACTTCCAGTGTCGAATATACTTCTAAAGTAATTCATAAGTAAAAATTGTAAGGTAGACTAAGTTATCAAATAACACAACTACCCTTAATGTATAGATTGTTATGTGACCGTGACTGCCAGAATGCAAATAATGCAACTACTGTATTTTAACAAAATTAATTACAGTCTTTCTATTGGTTTCCGTTAATCCCTATTAGATTATTTAAATTGGATTAAGTGACTATATTTGCTAAACTTTATTATTATCCTAACCGGATGTGCTATATCCTTGGCCCACAATTATGAGCTGGCCATAGTTAAACATATAACTAAAATATTTAGGTAATTATAAATTAGCCATTCCGAATATTATTCACTTGTTTTAAATACTTTGGGTATTCTATTATTTTGATTTCCGGATGTACCGGAAACATCGTATTCTGCCTGCCCCGCCATGACATGGTGGGAGGGAGAAGCAATATAAGGGAATGTCTGGCAGTTGTGAAGCACATTTGTGATTGGAGATCTAACCAGCAAGAACCAAGTTAAGTGTAATATTAACCTCTAAATATTATTGAGTGTTAACCAAATAAAATGGATTGGTGTGTACCTTGTAGTAGTGTATTTAAATATTATATCAATGAGTAATGTGGTATTTTCAGTTCTATGATTGTATATGATACAACGTACACACAAACCTTATATTGAAAACAATTAAGCCTTTGTGATTATATGAGATTATATATAATATATATTATTCCTTTTTGATAAAAAAACTAAATATATTATGTGCAGAATATTATGGTAATGGCCTTACCGTGCGTAGTAATAGTAGTTGAAGATTTAGAATCGAATATTTTATATTTATAAAATAAACTCCCACCTTTAATATATTCAATGTTGAATTTATGATACAATTATATTTGTCATGTACCTACTACTGTTATTGTGATATTTATTGAAAAGAATATGCCTCGCCAAGTTTCTTGCCGGTTCTTCTTGAGACAGAGGCTCGCTTTCCGAACCGGTGGTAAAATCAGTTCCTTTTCGAATTTGCAATAAATAATCATATTAAAATATTAATTTGTTTTATCTTCTTTCCCCATCAATCTGACACATTCTTTCACGATCACGGTCAAGGAAAATAATGTATCGCGGAACAATTAAAATGACTCACGATATTATTAACTATATATACCTTAGTTGCATAATTAGTCATACGGCGTATGTTCAGTTATGTTAACGCGGTAATTGAAGTAGGTACTTACAGAAAATGAATTAATCTGATAAAGTGATAATAAACAAACGCGAAGCGATGGCGACGCACTGTGCGGTAGTGAAAGCCATTTCGTAGTTCCCGGCTGAGTTTAACGTAGTCTGACTGGGCACTTGCATACCATCGCGGTTAATAATTATGACTTAATAAGTAAGCTGCTGGAGTGTATTGATCCGTTTCTGCACGATGGGGTATGTACGGCGTTAGAAATAATGACGCTGGCATATACACGGTGCCCATGAGCATTGCGAGAGATTTTAACCATGACTTCCTGAGGTCATAAGGAATACTAAATGTTATATGAAGTTAGGTCGATTTTGCCAAAAATAATATTTTAATTTTGCTTTTTTTTTCGATTTTTTGAATGCTTTGGAACATAAAAGCGAAGCGAAGCCAAATTCTAGTAGCCTTGTGGTAAGACGTCCGACTTTCAATCCGGAGGTCTCGGGTTCAAACCCCGGCTCGTACCACTGAGTTTTTCGGAACTTATGTACGGAATATCATTTGATATTTACCAGTCGCTTTTCGGTGAAGGAAAACATCGTAAGGAAACCGGACCTAATCCCAAAAAGGCCTAGTTTCGATTAGTTCAGATGGCAGTCGCTTTCGTAAAAACTAGTGCCTACGCTAATTTATGGGATTAGGTTGTCAAGCGGACCCCAAGCCGGGATAAACGCTAGGAGGAAGAAGAAGAGAAGAGCTAGACTAGACCCCATGAAGAGTGAAATCGCCATCAAAAAAGCGGTTTGCACTGAGTTACAATAATAAATATTTAATTGACAGTAACTCTGAAACTAGGCGAAATCCAGAAAAGTTTATACGACATTTAAATCTTCAATTATGATCAGGAATACACTGTTAAAATCTCTCGCAATCCTCACGGGCACCGTGTATAATATCAGACATACAGAGATGATGATGACTGCATGATAGGCTGCATGCATGCATGCATCAAACTACGTGCGAAGTTTAATAGATACTAAAACATATTGTGACAAGTTTACTACGAAGGTACCATTTGGAGGAGTTTAATATCAGAGTTATTTGCGAAAGAGGGCGAACATTTTCTAAAATGAATTGATGTTATATTTAGGTCAAAGGGAAGTCAAATAGGTAGAAAAAATATTACACACACAATGTTTGTTTACGTCACTGTTTGTCATGTCGCGAGGAAATTATTCAACATTTTAAAGTCAAGAAAACATCGTTTAGAAATAAAATGGTAAACATATTGGTTTTCTTTGCAGTTTTGATAAACTTAGGTATAATCATCACCATGCCATCAGGTATAAATATCATCAAACTTAGGTATATTTTAAACCTTAACGCATAATTACTTCTTCTATTACTGTGGTGTACAGGACCGCTGTAAAAAAACATATACTTAATCCTATAATTATTTATTTATAAAAAAAATGTTATCGAAATTAATACATACTAGGTGCTACCTATTACTAACTATAATATGCATAAAAATAGTACCGTTATTGGGACACAAAAAGTAACATGAGTGTATTCAATGTGGGCAGACGGGCAGGTTGACCGGGAAGAAGACGTTGAGCTCGATGAGCGTGGCCAGCAGCAGGTAGCCCACGTATAGCAGCGCGCACGCAATGCCGATCCTGTCAAGGTACCACAAAATGTCAGGAGTTTTGAATGAGTGTAAGAAATAACTGGCGATTCTATTGTAATTCTTAAATATTAATGTGAGAATGTCTAGGAGCGAAGTTTCCAACAAGTAGAAGTTTCCAGCATACCAGCAATAAGGGCTAAATTGATTAAGGTATTGATGGGCAGCACTCCCGGTGTAGGTGCGGGTGCAGTTTATTAGAATTAGAGAAAGTTGAACTAGTAAATTGCATGGTTATTTTTAGAGTAGTATCTTCTATTATTTTTTATACAAGTACCTTGTATGTGTTTCAACTTGGGCTGTAACTTCTTTTTGTAAGTAATCTAGATCTATAAGTGAGAACCTGTAATTGGCTTTCTAGTTTTATTGTATTTCTATAAATATTTTATGCTGTTGGTTTTCCATACAATAAATAATAAATAAATAAATATTTGGGGACAATCTTACTCAAATCAACCCAACCCCAAACTAAGCAAAGCTTGTGCATATGGGTGCTAGGCGACGATATACATACTTAGATATATAAATACATACTTATATACATAGAAGACATCCATAACTCAGGAACAAATATTTGAGATTAGCACACAAATAAATGCCCTTACGAGGATTCGAACCCGGGACCTCCAGCTTCGTAGGCAGGGTCACTACCAACTGGGGCTATGGAGGCCGTTAATAATAATAAGTGAAAATTTGTATAGAACGTCACGTTTTTTCTGTACCGCAAATGAGGAAGTCACGGAACAAAGCCATCGCAGCATTGGTTTCAGACTTAGTAAGTTAATATGCTGACAGCCGAAAGTAACGTAAGTAACTTGTTGACGAATTCGTACGCTTTATTGAGTACCTACTCGACTATGTGTCAGAAATCTTATTTAAAAATCAGAAACTTTATTGTTTTGAAACTTGTTTTTACAAAGTTATATTTATGAATGTTGTATTTGAAAACCATACCTGACGTCCAGGCGGAACTTGTTCAGCGCCAACGATCCGTACAGAGCGAACAGCGTGGACAGCAGGGAGATAGCGCTGTACGATAATCCGCTCGAGTTTATTTCCACCTGGATACATAGTTCACATACAGTAAGTACCTAATTAAACACAGTTACAAACACCATGCAAACCCTTGTCACCCATCCACATGTATTTTATTATACTTACAACTTTTTAACTTATAAAGGGTGGCCAAAAAAAGAACTGAATTCCCGTAGATGGATTACTCACCGCCGCCGCTCAATGGCCATACAAAAATTCAAAATTCAAATCGAACTGAGAGGTTCCAAAATTCATCTAGGGAGGATTGGTTGCATCCCAAACCTCATCACAGCCAGCGGGAGTAGTTATTTTTTGGTCAATCTGTATAATATAAACTACTAAAATCAATATTCCTCTTTTGACTTTGCCATAGCCAGGTTAAAAGGGTTCATAAGTATAACAAGCTCGATGTTTTAAGGTAAAGTAGAAGATTAGAGTAATATAGCATTATATCTTGAAAATATTTACCCAATGATTGTTCGGTGTAGAAGGGTAGAACAGCGACTTCACGAGCCACGGCAACCCCAAGCACAGAAGGATGTCGAAGGTGTTCGAGCCTATCGAGTTACTGATACCCATCGTGCCGTGCCCTAAGACAAAATGAAAATTAACTTTATTGCAAAAACGGCAAATTCAAATAACGCCTAAAAAAAGTAGGCCTTTCGTAGGTACATACACTTGTACTTGATATAAAGTGGATGCACATTTAAATTTGCACTGTAATCTACAGATCTACGTGTACATATATCAAGTTTAGGCAGGTATGTGATGTTCAGCATATTTATTGCCATGTTCATACGACAGTTTCATTGGCGTGTGTTTACTTGCAACCTACTCGTAGCTGCACAAATGACACAAATAATGGCAGCCTCACACACCTCTAAATTGCGCAATATCAGCCACCCATCACATTCTGTTAGGTACTTACATAATAAGAGGAACATACAGTAAGTAGGTAACGTGCTTGCGTGATTCATGGGATATAGATGAATTGATATCAATTAGGTTTAAAGATTTTGATTTTACGGAGGTAGTAAGCACGTCATTAAGGACCAATTTAGTCTTTGAATTTTTGTATACACTTTTGAACTCTGTTACAATGGAGTAGGGTGCAAAAGTATACATATTTATGGCGTTGACTATACTTACATAGGTAATATATATGAGATGAAGTGAACCGATTCCTCCACGTATTTTTAAAGTTTTTTGATTGTTCCTCTAGTGGGTTTACAGTATTCTTAGGTGCAATTACAATATTAAATAGGCTAGGTATATCCCAGGAACAAGAATATGCTGCTATAATAGTTACACGCTGACTTCATAATATTGCCTTTTGGTCTTACTATGACTAAAATTAACCGATAAATTGTCAAGGTTGTGTTAAATTGCATGTTTCTTTATAGTTATTAAACTTGAACGGATTAATCGCGTATTTTAATTATGAAATCTCCCAACGCTTCGTGCCCTTTACAGGGCCCGTGGTCACGGGATATACAGATAAACATGTCGATTAATCCGTTCAAATCTAATAACTATAATGAATTATCATTTACGGCAATAGAAGACAATATTGCATGTTTTCTGTTTAGTTGATACCTTGATTGGTGACCAGCACGCTGGACACGGCCTCAGGGAGGCTGGTGCCGGCTGCCAGGATAGTCAGGCCGGTGATGCTGTCGGGAACGTCGAGAGTGTCACCTGGCATCGCAATAATATGCATCAATACATGATCAATACTCTTTATAACATCTTCATCCAGGACCGTAGCCAGAGTTACAGTTAAGATAGGGCAGTGCTAATTTAATAAAGGTAGGGCATAGCCACTTTTAAGGTTTTAAGGTAGGACATTACCCAATAATGCAATGCAAATTAAATCTCTCTACACTATAAAGTAAAGTGAAAGTGTATATTAGAAAACTTTCATCACATTTGTAATAGGTGACATGGTCCGATAAGTGTAGGTATCATCGATATTCAGTAGGTACCGATTATAGTGATGATCCAGGCTACGAGATAAGAGACACCGCCGATCCAAGCGATGCACATGATGAAGGTGAGCGGATAGAGCGCGTTGTGGCGGCGGCAGTCCGGGACGGTCAGCCACAGCAGCAGGCTGATGGGCCACGTCAGCACCCACAGTGCCTTACGCCACCGCGACGACTTCTCCCCCGGCCACGGCCATATGGCACTGGAGCTCTCTGAATGCAGCGCAAAACAAAATGTCTGATATTTCGTTTCAAATGATTAGGTTTGATAAGTCGGTACCCTAGGTACAAATGCTTATGAGTACCTATTAGTGATAGTCTGGGAGTGTCATATAAAAAAATTAAGTCAAGCGCAGCGTTCAAGAAAATTTAATTTTTTAAAGTAAGGTAAAGTGCGCTCCCGCCCGTAGTCAGGCAGGTAAACTATGAATAAGTGTGCTTTTACGATTCGTCTACCTGTCTCCGTCAACGCACTAGTTGAACAAACATATTTCCAAGTTGCACGTTGTATCACGTTTTTAACGGTTATTTGTATAAAAAATTTAAAAGGTATATATTTCTTTTCTACTTAAAAGGTATCTTAAATACAATATTCCCGCAATAGGCTTTACTCACCAGAATCACTGGAAGGGTTCCTCCTTGCCATTTCTATACCGTTTTCCAAGTCAAGGCGATGATTTATTTTATTAAATGTGCTATTGTTGTTGTTTGTATCTACTGAATTGCTTTTTTCTGCGCCTAGAACATTAAAAGCTTGGTTTAATCTTTGTATTTAATTAAATATATTGGTAAATTAATATTTTTATTTACATAATTAAATATACAGCGGCACTACAGTACAAATATTAAACTAAATTAACTGGTGACCGAAGAGCTGGCGGTTTCCTCGCACAACGTATCAGCATTGTGATACAACGAGGAAATGCCGCCAGCATCCTTGGTACAATGCCGCAAGGGCCTAGATTAGATTTGAGCTAGTTATTAATATATTGGTTAATTTCAGAATATATTGAAATTAACTTGTAGAACCTTACATATTTGTGAAACGTAGGTACCTTTAGCAAGAAGAGGTGTTATTTCGCTATACATTTTGGGTTTGTTGAAATAGCAACATCCACTTCTAACGAAGGATCCTAGGCGTCCGTTGAACGCCATAGCTGTAAGCAGATATTATAATTTAAATATACTCGTATTAAAGGTATAAATACGTATGGGGAAACCCACCAGTTAAGGTTTAAGGTCAGGGAGATAAGACAAATATGTTTTATTTTGCCCCGGGGAAGATAAACATTATAGGAGTTCCATACGTGTTTGTTGTAGCTCAATGTTTCTCTTACTCCACCCGACCTTATGTAAACACTGTTTATAAATAGAATATTACTCTAGTTTGCAATGCTATCGACCACACTCGTATCTAAAGAACAAATTGTCAATTACTTAAACAACCTTTTAAAAGCTTTAAATCTCAGTCGGTTTAATTCGCAAATTTTAACCCTATCATAATTTACGAAAATGTGATTTAAATATATTGTATTTTTTGTCTCATATATTAAAGTGTAACATTAATAGGTTAAAGAGCCGACTAATATGGTGACTTATCAGCTTGGTCGTATGTCGTTAATATAGTAAAAAGAATAGAGTGTACGATGCCCAGACATCCAATCTCTCTCAGTGCGCAAAACAAAAAGTAAAAGAAACTGTATTAAGTACAATATTATTAACTTACCCAGTATGTAAAATGTGTACATGAGCACAAGCGTCATAGCTTCGTACCAGAGCACCTTGTCATCGAGGAGTGTGAGGATGAGCGCCACTACGGCCACGGCGTACATGAGGCAGTCGCGGGACACGGACCACCAGTCCAGCTCGATGGCCTGGGAGGAGCATTAGTCATATGTTTGACCATGTTTTAATTCGTTTCAAGGTTTTAAGCATAAGTATTCATAATTACGAACTGGGCTCTTAATTATCAACAAAAAGTACCAACTTTACTAAGACTCTACCTTTCCAAAAGGTAATGCCCAAGCTGCTGTAAAAATATTCAAATAACTATACGTGTGTCTATAATACTGGATGAGTTACCTCGATTTTCCCAGGATCTCATCCACAGATCCTGACTTGGTTACCAGGGGACAAACTCTGAAGTATGCTTATATATTTACTCTTTCAAACAAAAAAAGAATTTTCCAAATCGGTCCAGCCGTTTTCGAATAATCGGTAAACATACATAAAAGATCCCGACGAATTGAGAACTTCCTCGGAACTTGAAGTCGGTTAGAAATGGTCATTCGGCAGCTCACAGAACCATAGATCCTTCGAGTATATTCTTTAGCTACCAGTGCCTGACTATCCAGAGAACATGACTCACACTGGCTTGCCTGGTTTTTATCAAGTAAATTAATTTTAAAACGGCAGATCGGCTTTCATGCGCCGCCACTGATAACTAGGTTTTGGACTCTATCTTCCCAGGGCCGCCGTAGTCAGAATTGCAGTTAGGATAGGGCAGTGTTAATTTAACGTAGGGCACAGCTAATTTTAAGGTAGCGCATTAACTTTATTTTCATACATTTTTGACCCGATTGTAGTTTTTAAGGTAGGGCATTAGTATTTTAAGGTAGAGCATTGCCCCCTAATCCCACCCCCCTAACTACGGGCTTGTACCTTCCCGGCGATGAAGCCGCAGCAGGCGGGCACCGCGAGCACGTTGAACACGGCCGAGCCGACGACGGCGCCGACGCCCAAGTCGCCCTCGGTCACGAACGTGCCCACGCAGTTGATGAACAGCTCCGGGCTGGAGCTGGCCGCCGCCATGAACGTCGCACCCGCTATGTCCTCCGCCATATCCAGCCCTACCGAAGATACAAATATTTTAGGTCAGCTTAGCCAATCCCAACTTAATAATAAGTAAAATATGGAAATGATCAGGTGACTATCCGTTCTCATCTGTCATTAGCTAGGGATACACGCAAAGATCTGCCCGGCGGATTTGTCTAGCGGATATGCCCGGCGGACAGATCCGTCCATGTATGACGCGAATTAGACACGGAATTGTCTGCGGACACATCTGAGTAACGCCATACATGGACGGATCTGTGCGTGCATCCTTAGCTATTCTATTTGGACTGGCGTTGTCGATAAACGATAATATTCATCTAGACTACAGCCCCTGTCATGTGAGTGGAATACATTCATTGATACGAGGTAAACGTTGATAGCTACTTTTATAGTTCAATCAATATTTACTTCCTCTCGGAAATTTATTTGTATGTGGACATAATCATTAACGACAATGTCGTAGCAATAAATTATAGGAAGGCATAGGCATACGTTCCTAATCTTATAGTAGCATATTACGATTAGGTACAGTTGACGTCAAAAATATGTTTACACTTTTGAACCTTATTACAAAGGAGTGTAAACATACAGATATCTTTGACGCCGACCGTACCTACAGTAGAGGCTACACACCTTTTTGGGTAGTTTTAGTAAGAAGCTTATACTCACTACTTAGATAAGTAGACTAGCAGATGAGAGATAGGTACTATTGTTACCTTATCTCATAAATAACTTATAAGTAAGTGCCTACACTGCCTACTAATTTAAAATAAAATTTAATGGATCTTAAAGCTTGGTACAGTCACCGGCAATAGTATCTTTCTACATAAAGGCCGCAAAAATATGTGACAACCTCTTATTTGTAGGGCCATAGGAGCGTGTCACATTTTATTTTTGCGGCCTCTTATTTGTAGGGCCATAGGTGCGTGTCACATATTTTTGCGGCCTTCGTGTAGGAAGATACTATTGCCGGTGACTGTACAAGCTACTGCATCTCAAAATTGTTAAATTTGACGTATTTATTGTTTCATAATTTGACTGTAGGTATGTATCTATGTATTTTCGTTTGTTTTATTTACATCCACATCATCTATATTGTAACTGAAATGCCCTGCCCCACAAACTAAGCAGAGTTTCATCTACGTAGATACCTATTAGTCGTGGATGACATAATATATGCTTCATGCAACATACTTAATAGGGAGACAGAAATTACATAAGTGACATGTAATAAAATAACGAAGTCATTGTTCAACAGTTCAACGAAGTTTGTTAAACCGGCGTTTTTGTGGACGCTACTCACGCTCGCATATGATCTCGATCGCTGGCACGAAGTATTGTTCACACACAGCACCCAGCAGGAGAAAGCAATAGATCGCCAGAATACAATGTACTGCTACAAAACCCTGTAACAGTTATTGACTTTACGCATTGCGAATTATTAGGTGAAAATTAATTAAGTATACTTAAATCATCAAAACAAACAAACTACCTACGACATCTCATATGATAACATTCGCTAAGCAGTGGGCTTCGAAACGTGCCAGCCAACGCAATGAACGCAAATGTAGTTGTAATACCTACATACAGTAATATATGAGTAAGTATATTGAGGAACAGTCGCCCTCAAATATATCGGTGCGGCCACGGTACTCAAAAATATGTGAACATGCACTTTATCGCCTTGACAATCGGCGTTGTTCAGATGTTTGTGACCACCTTGGCCGCTCCGATGTATCTGATGGTGACTGTACTAATATATTATAATAGTATTTGTTAGGCAACTCATGCTAGTAAAGATTACATTGATGTATCGGGAATTGTGTGTTATGGACAAATAAACCCAGCATTGTCTTGTAAGTGTAGAACTAATCCTTAAGCTATTTAAACAATTAGTACAGTCGCCATCAAATATATCGGAGCGGCCTAGGTACTCAAAAATATCTGAACATGCACTTTATCGCCTTGACAATAGAGGCGTTGTTCAGATATTTGTGACCACCTTGGCCGCTCCGATATATCTGATGGCGACTGTACAATATACGTAATGCAGTTATTTTGTAAAGGGTACTATTCAGTATAATGTAATAACATAAATATAATATTATTTTTAACATTTATATACATGGTTACTTATTTAACTTTTACAGGAAATTGCGTGGCATTTCAAAACGAGACAATATGAGATAAATAGAAGTATAGAGTATTTAACATTTATTAATAATATATATTAATTTTGGGGACATTCCCAGTTAGACACGAATTGATCTAGCTCAGGGGTTCTCAGTCTTTTTCAGTCCGGGGCGCACGCACGTAACACTGGCAACAGTATAAAAAATATCGCGGCGCACTAACCTAGTGAACCTAGCTAGGCTATTTGAAATAGACAGGTGAAGAGGATTGCCTCACCTCACGGCGCCCTCTGTACTTTCAACGGCGCATCATGACGCCGCGGCACATATAGGTAGTCTGAAAATCCCTGATCTAGCCGATTGTCGAATCTCAGACATACATTTTGCCTTTGAGCTCGGGTGAATCCGTCCGGGGGGAACTCCAAAATGGCAGCGCGAGTGCAGTTCTTTCGCTGGTCGGTCAGCGCCAGCAGGTGACGGGATGTAAAGCTGCTAATGTACCCTGTAGGTATAGTACATTGTTGCCGAGGTACGGAAAGGAAGGAATTTTCTGACGAGGTACTTGGGTGCCAGGGCGAGGCTTGCCGAGGCCTGGCACTAGTTCCGAGTCAGAAAATTCCTATTTCCGCTGAGGTATACATAGTGCTTTTCTCAAATATGTGAGGAAATAAAGAAAAAATTTAGAAAAAACTACAAGTATTTTATATTGGAAAAGTTGTGTTGATACTGTGTTTTATAATAGGTAATACGGAGGTACTTTTAAACAGCATAAATAAACCACACCATAGTTGACTTCTTGTTTTTTGATAACTGAAATAAGCTAAAACACATTTTCAGAAAAGATATTAGCATTTATGCTCATCTTCGAATTCATACATATGTACGTCATAAACATAAACCCTTCGTCTCTTGACCTAGCAGGAAGTAAGTAATCCACTATTATTCTTTCAAAATTAGGTAGAGCGCTATCAATTTCCGCACTACATTCATTTCTGAAAATCATTATTTAAGTTTATTTTGTACTATAAAGTAAATAAACAACGTAACGAAGTAAATTACCATAACAAACTAACTTTTCCGCTTTTTAAATTTATTTTTAATAAACCATAGACAAGATAGCCCGACACAGTACGCGCATGCGTATTCGCGCGCGCACTTTGTGAAGCCCTCTACACACGGCTGTTTAAATGAATTATTTTACTTGGCTGAATCCGTTTTTGCCTTGTCCCATTAGATTTATATGCAAATATGAGAATTTTAAAAGTTTAACGCAGCGGAAAAAAATGGAATTTCATACATTCATTTTACTCCTAGGAGTAAAATGAAGCACTTTCCGTATTCGATTTAGGAATAAAATGCGGCCATTTCCGAGCATGTTTGAGAAAAGTAAATAAACAACTTTGGAGGAAATAGTCGTAAGCAGATCCATATAAGACACAGTTCCTGTTTTCCTCTCTCGAAGGAAATCATTTTACACCATTTCATTTTTAATTGCATCAGCTATGCCTTTTCTTTTGACTTTTACCTTTAGGTATTATTTTACACGAGTAAGTTAGAAGCTTTCAAAGAATTTTGTTATTAAAGATAGGTATATTAATTAAAACACCTAATCTAACTAAGAGGCCACACTCTACGCACATTTGTGTCGCTTAACTTCAAAATTTAATGTTATTATAGTTCTATTGAATACAAATATAGTAAACGTAAAAATAAAGTAGTTTTCCTTGCAAGATTATAGTATCTTTTACAATAATTATTTTACTGTTCGCTCTGGTGGTATAGTTGTCACATTTTTTCTCTCCGTGCATTCAGCAGAACTCAGATGTTGGTAACGGTGTTTAAAAACAATAAATAATTAAAATTAAATCTCTATTCACCAAATATTTCCTCTGTGTTAAAAATGTACTCTTTTCATCATCATCATCATATATTTAAGAGGCAGGCTCTTGTCGGTGAAGCATTGTCTATGCCCGTCTGTCATATTGCCTTCTCTTTTACAGCCTGATTCGACACGACGTTTATTTTTTCCTTTACTTGATCCATGTATGTTCTCCTTGGCTTTCATGACTTATGTATAATATTAATATTAAATAATATAATATAAATTAATTATTATTTCTAATACTAATTTATTACCTGAATCTACGCTGAATTCGCTTAAAGAAAGTTCTGATGATGTGCTCGTAATATTACGAGCCAGGAAATAGCAGGATGGCAGACCGAAGAACAGAACCACTCTTACAATTATCGCAACTCTAAACTTACGCACTTGTCTAGTCCTTATTAACATGTTGGCCATTTAAAATTAATATAAAATTAGATCTTCGACTAGATAAATATATAAGTGTTCACGTCACGATACAAATATTTATTTAGTTTTAGCTTTCGTCAAATGAAGAATTCAAAGAGTTTGTTGCATTTAGAGCGCAACCGCATTGGGAGGGAAGGGCTTAAGTTTATTAATTAATTTTGATGTGTGATAGTCACAGGAGCCGAAGTGTTACTGAGGACAATTTCTTCATGCCACCGAACGAGTAAACAAGTGTTGTTATCGATAACATCATTATTATTACATGTTTGATTCACGTATCCCTATCGTCGTTATCGGTTCTAATGTCAATAGGACCGAGGATATTCTCACACAGGTAATTGAAATATTGTTACGAACAATGTAGCAAGTAGGTATTAGCGACACTTAATAGAATAATTTAAATTGTGCTAGCTACTAAGTATATATACTATGTAGGTACGTAAGATGAACACACACCTGACTTAAAATATTACGGTTTATCCTCCCACATTATGAATTGAATAAACTAAAAAAATAAAGTTATAATATGTTTCTCAGGAATTTAATGCACTGTACATCTGTAATATATATTAAGAGGCAGTTGTGACACTCACTACATATTAATAAGAACTAGCTTCTGCAAGCGATCTACCTGAAAACGCCTCAATGTGTGCGAGCCCCGACGCATTGATTGCGTCTAGTGCAAAACAAAAAAATATAATTAGGTATCTTACGTTTACATCTGATGATTAATGGGGCCAATAATGTTATGTAATTTTCACACCACCTATTCGTAAACGATTTTTCCTCCCTGCTAGGAACAAAGGGCCACTTTTCTGTTCTAGAACATTAATTTTTCAGACAATCTGTCATTACACTCATTAAAAATTAATTCATTGTTGAATTAATAGATTCATTATAATTAGGAAGCACACTAAGCACGTATCTGCATTGCGATACAACGAGGAAATGCCGCCAGCATCCTTGGTACAATGCCGCAAGGGTCTAGTTTAGATTTGAGCTAGTTATTATTTTATTTAATATTTGTACTGTAGTGCCTCTGTATATTTAATTATGTAAATAAATGTTATTTCCCAGCACGAATAAAGTATGCATAATAAGCATGAATAATAAATATGATTCGACAATAGCATTTTTTATTTTCGTCTAAGGTGTATATCACATAGGCAAGACTATTTTCACCTTGGGCGTTAACACTTGATCCCTCACTACGCTCAGGAGTCTACTTTAGAATGCCTCGCTACGCTCGGGATTATATTATGTATTCGATCGCTTCGTTTGGGATTCAATGCACGCCCTTGCAGAAAATATATCTTTTTTCTCCCTTGTTACACAATCTACTATTTATTTACTAAAGTTATTTTAATTAAGCGGTGCTTTTATCAATAGTATCTATTTACTTTTAATGACAATTTTGGTCAGAAGAAAAATAAAAACAGAACCAAACGAAAAAAGAAATTGCTGTTTATAAATATTTACTGGTAATTTTTGATCGATTAAATGATACATGAAGGAGATTATCAAAATAATCCAATACCTACTTAAATAAATCCTAATTTTAATTCACGGTGTCAAGGATGGACTAAAATCCTATTAAAGAAACGTAATATTGGTGTAATTATCAGTTACATGAAAAATTCCATTCAAAACATTGAAGCTTATCTGTAGATTAAACTCTTGAAGTGGGCAAGGAAGTTTCCGCTGATTGAAAAGTTTACTTACCTATGTAGTTAGTTAGTTAGTTACACATTACGTCACTCGACAGTAACAACTAACAACAATTTACAATAGGCCGCTTTTCCAACGAGTTTCAAGTTCTTCTAAGTCAGTTTTTCTGCTATTAAGGGTTAAAACGACTTGATACTATGAAGTTCCTCCTACATACGGAAAAAGTCTTTTTGCATATGGCCGCAGTGCAGGAGACTTATGGTGGGCCTATAATCCACGTTGCTGCTATCTGCTGTTATACTTACTACATACTATGAAGTCACGTTATGATGAATGCACGTCTTTTAGGTACACGAGTATTTGCAGATTTTAAAATCTGTGTTGGATTTAATTTTTACCCTTCGAAAGTTATATTTATGTTTGCCAAAAACCAATTATTTAGGTCGTTTTTTAGGGTTCCATATTTCTTTCTTATGGACTTTAGGCTGTTTTGCCTGTAGCCAATCCCAAGTATAAAATAGTGGGAAATTGAACGCTAATAAGTCAATAAATTTTTGGGTATTAACATATCTTCCATTGATATTTATTTTGTAAAAATAGGCAACGTTGTTCGGTAGAGGCCTTGCTTTTTGTAGAGTGATGGCTGCTCCCTAAAAACAGCACGGAGAGGCCACATGTTGTTTAACCAAACAATGGCTACACGCATTTTAAGAGTAATTCTTGTTCGATAGATCACCGCACAATAAGCTTCAATATTACACCCTGAACTGCGAAAATACAAACAAACTATTCTCAGGACACAACCCGCCACATTTGATTGTTGATTGATGATTCATAAGCTGTAAATCTAAACAAAAATAGCAAAATAATATCATATAGCATACTAATAACGTATACCTAGCAGTTTCTTTATGGCAATACTGATCAGTAAGGTTAGGTTAGAGTAGATTAGTTTATTCCTTATCTATTCTCTAAAATGTACCGACGTATGTTTTCTTTATCTACATCCATACCCTATATGTCTATTTTTATGGTCAGGGTCGATGAGCAAACGCCCTATATTTAGATATATGAGTATCTGTGGCTGCATCTTAATGTTTACATTTTAGTATCGGTAACCGATACCTTAATTACGTTCAAATTTCGAACGTGTTCTTAAAGTAAAAATTAGTAGTTAGAGCAAATGTGTTATCTGTAACGATGTTATTATTATCAAATAATAAGCAAAATATCGATATCATTATGAAAATCCAGGTGCGGGCATGCGCCGCCCGACCGCCGACACAATCGAGTTGGTCATGGCGATGACGTGCAATCCGTGCAATTGCTATCATTTAATCATCATTTCGGGTTTATAATATGTGTGTAGATAAAGCAGTGTATGCAACTGTACGTAATTAGGCCTTAAAACACTCGCGTGATCTTATTATGAAACTCACTTCGTTCGTTTCATAAAACCACACTCGTGTTTTAAGGACCCCTATTACGTAACAGTTACATAAACTACTATTTGTTAACTCTATATTTTTTGCTACGGAAGAGCGGAATCTTCTGTAAGTAGCAGGTACCTACACAGGCGTCATCAAATATATCAGAGCGGTCCCCTAGCTGTATATCGATATTTATAGCAAGTGATCCGTTATCATTGTGAGTGTAATTATAGATTATCTGCAAAAATAAATATACCTACATCTAAAAGAGGTAAAAGCTCAATTTGATTTAGATGTACCTTAGAGTGCTACAATTTTGCCTACCATACTCAACTTTTCCTGGCTTGAAAAACCAGGACTTCTTCACAACAACTATTTATATCTTATTCCTGAGATGCATCGAGTTTTGCTGAGATGGGAGAAAGGCGGCCATCTCAGGAATAACATATTAAAAGCTGTTTGGTGAAGAAAACCATGTTCTTCAAGCCAGACAAAGCTGTCATACATCGTAGAGCATTTGACAGTACCAGACCAAAACTATTATTTTATAATCTCTATTGCTTCTGGTAAGCCTTACATTAAGGTATCTTTAACTTTTTTCCACCACTCCACCTCGGAAACGAACTCTTTATCCCTTGAAAGCGGTGGGTACAAAACGCATTTTATCCACATGTGGGGAAAGTAATTTGGTAATAGTTTTGACTAGTTATTTCACATTATCTGACAGGATAAAAATGCGTATGTCATCTCGCTATGTGTGATATGGCACAGCACTGCGAATGTCATCTCGCTCAAATCTGGACTCTGGAGCGGAGCCCGACTGAGCAAGTAACTCCATCTTGCAGAAAACCACAGCCGAATACCACTAGACCCTACTCATAGTGTAGTGTTCCTGCTGGTGGTTGTGACGCATGTGATAACTCTGGAGTTGCAGGAGTATAGGTTAAGCTGCTTTCCATCACGCGGGCCGTATGCTTGTTTGCCACCATCTTGTTATAAAAAGGGATATGATTTTGAAAGCATTCATTTGGCTTATATTTTGACTGTAGTGGTGTGGTGAAAAATTTGATATCGTATTACCTAAGCACAGACTATATAGGTACTACTACAGGTACACGGAAAAATAAGCTTCCGGGATATTCTCAATCCAAGACATTATTATTTTCTTGAAAATATTTCCTCGTAACAAGTATTTATTACCTTACCAAAAATATGATTCTTCGCTTAATAAAACCACGTTTTCTTAAAATAGAAATACAAAAATGTATTGTTTCAAGAGTATATCGAGTAAATACTTAAGAGAGATTACGTGTACTTTAATCAAACAAGATTATCTTAGGCAAAAGAAAACTAGAAAATCTGTAAGAATATATTCGCTTCGTTATATTTAAAACTTTAATTTATTTTCGTTAAAGGAAATAAATGCTTGTCACGAGGAAATATTTTCAACATAATATAATAATATCTTAGATTGAGAATATCCCGGAAGCTTTTTTTCCCGTGTACTCGGAAGCAAAGTTTGTTCAGCCTCTCTTGCCTTGAGGCCCTCGCTCGCTCAAGATTCCACTTTTTAAAGCCCTCGCTGCGCTTATGCCTCCATCTTGGAATCTTTCACTGGCTCGGGTCTCAATAAAAGTTCGAGAGGTGAAGCATGAACTTTGCCGCCTTGTATGATAAGTAAATAACTATTTCACTGCTATATAGCTTCCCCATGATCGTAAGATAAGTGGCCGTTTCGCTTTAGTTTAATTCGTGCAAAATTCTACCTGAACTAAAATCTCTTAAGTGAGATTAATCTTTATAACCTACTTAAAGCTGCGTGTCGGCACGACACAAGACATGATCCGACAACAAGGAAAAAGGGCCGATCAAATTGACATTTGACCTACTGGATTATTGCTGGTATCACTGCTCCGGCGGACTTAATTGTGTTAAATTAGCTCGTGTTTCGTGACAGATTTAGGTTTTAGAATGAATAATGCTGAAAATTGTTCATCCGAAGAAAGTTATAAATTATAAATACATGTTTCATTCATGACTGTAATAACAATGGCAGTCTGAATCATGAAGAGCGGCTAAGAGCGTGGTTTTAGCGTGGTTGCAGACGCAGCCGCGCTACCAGCTCGCGCTCGCGCAGGGAGTCACTCCCGGACTGCGCCCGAACGCCGACCGACGTACGTGTATTGTATGGAAATAAATAATTGGCCCCCGTATTCTTCTTTTGATGAGATCTCCGGCGGCGGGACCATTATGTCCGTTCGAACGTGAGCGCCGGCATTCGGACGCTAGTGGCGACGCCCTCGGTCGCCTGCGCCGCGCTCCACACCACGTCAACATGAATACCTCGGATCGAGGTACGACTCTTATCTTATCATCGAGGGGTGACTTCGACAGCGATGGCGTCTTGTATCACTGGCACCGGCCGCTTATGTTTTTCTACCTGGCATACAAGGTTATATGCAAGCAGGTCGGAAGTGCGTCCAATTCCTCGTGAATAGCTAGGTCACTTACTAGAGTGAGTGAATTACTTAAATGAAGCTGGAGAAGCATATATATCATCTCCTATCTGAGTGGCGGCTATTGAAAGTGAACATAGTGGTTCGTGTGTGACTCCCTCCCGGTCCTTACTGAGGACAACCGCTGTCGCTTTTTGTAGCGGTATGTAGGGGGTTTGAGGGTGGTACCGCTTCCCTTTTGATGATTGCAAGTACAAGATATTATGGACATTGCTATGATGGACTAGAGAATAGGTATGCACTATGAAATAAAAACTATATCGCAAGTCAATCTACTGTCTTTTGTTGCATTTGTTTACATTGTCAAAGAACTGAGTTTATGTATTTAGACATAATTAAGAGTAGGATTTATAATACACAGAGGTGTTTTAAGTAGGTAATTATAATATTGCTGGTGTAGGTATCTTAAGTATTTAAGGGAGGGGCAACTACGACCGTACGCTATCATGCGGGTTGGCCTTTTTGTAAACGAATTAGTGCTAACGGTTGCGTAGATCTACCGGCGCACCTTTTTTTTAACAGCGAACTTCTTTATTTATTGTGGTGATACAAAATAGCGCGAGTGGCCCAAATAAATAAGCGTTAACAATAATGGGTCGTATCGTAGTATAAAGTAGAAGTATTGCTTGTATTGTGACCATCCGTTTAATCCGTTATCTCAACCGCAAAAAGTCGATTATGATTAGATTACTTGTTTCCTACTTTGGAGCATTTCTTGTTTTTCCAATGACTGACACGCGAGCAGGCAGCCTGGCGTCCTGCCGCAGCTCCTAATTGCCCAGCCGGAGACCGCCGCTATTTCTAGACCATCCACGCCACAAGTAGTTATCGATGATGACTGACTTCTCCAAGTGTTCCTCTACTTGTGGTCATTAGTACTTTTAATCGTGTTGCTACTAAAACCACGACCCTTATGGTAATAAAAAACCTGAAAATGTTGGTCATTATAATACAAATACTTTATTGATTTAAGGTTTTAAAAAGTTTCATACCTCTCATTCTTAAAATGTAATTTATCAATATTTCAATTCTGATGCCTTAACATAATACTTACATTATCATTATTATCTCTTACAATTGCGTTTATAAAATCTGTTTAACTCTTGAAAACTTGTTATCGTAGAAATTCATGTCATCATTTTGGTATCGTATCGAGATCTGTAAGAAGTCTCTAAAGTTGAGCTTGAGACATCTGTCTCTGAGGCAAATGTCTCGGTAAGGTAAATGGATTTGGCGCGATTAGGCCGACGCTCCTAAAGTCAGAAGGGGAGCCTCATCCGGTCGGTACTCGCGCAAATTGTCAATTGGCCATCGTCGCCTCAGGGCTGTCAATGCGCAATGTGGAGTCCGCTGTCCTCACGTGACCTGCTCAAGAAACAGACAGATCATTAAAAAACAGCTCATGCTCATGCGAGGCGCAACCCTAAAGCAAAAAGATGTTGCAACCGCTGCAGATGTAAAATATTTATAGGAAATATTCTTTGCACTCATAGAAATGCAATTAATGATCTTGTAGTTAGTACTTAATTAACTTTATTGATTTCAGCATTGATATTTGTTCGTAACGTGCTGTTAAACAGTTTTTTGCTTTTGGTTAGCTCGAGCTCGATTTCGTTTATACGCCTAAAAATCCTGTCAGAGTTGTGTTTAGAAAACCTTAAATAAGCATTAATGTTGGCGGTAATTATATGCGCTTACGATTTGCCAAATGGAGCACACTAAAATTCCACCCACTTTAGTGTTAAACTTGAATTATTGCACAGTAGTTCAAAATAGATAGGTTGCAATGTAGAGCCAACCCCAGATAACGACACATGCCTATAAGGTCTAGGACAAGAAGAAAGGCATTCACCGATTTCACAGAGGTGTTAGTGGTTTCAATTGAAACTGACATAAGGTTTTAAGGATGCAGAGTCGATTGTACTTTAGCCATTCTCGGTGGCGTGTAAGCAATAGAAAGAGCATCAAATCGAATTATGCCTTATGCGGTCCTAATGCCAACTTCCGCTAGTTTCTTGATTCGTCAATCTATTTTTTGTTCCCATTTGGCACTTACAACCTAGTATAGGTACAGTTTCTAACAATGTCGATCCGGAACTAACGATGGTTACTTCCATACATCTTCTAAATTAAACAAGAAAGTTTGATCAAACAGTCTTATCTTAAGTTACATGTGTAATGTAAAGGTAATGTTTTCTTCTTCATTTGTTAGGAATCTCCCGTAGCACCTCGTAAAAATGAAACATTCGCAGTCCCTAAAATCGCAAAACGTAATGTTGTTTTGGATTTTTGTTCTGTTGTTGAGACTGATTTAATTTGCTACAACTGTACTTGTGATGGCGGGACGTACTTTTTTTCCCCTTTTAACCAATTTCAAGATTTCAAGAGAGGAGGTTTTCAATTCGGTTGTATGTTTTTTTTTCTTTTCTTTTGTTAATGGTTATTACTCCATAACACCGTCATCTCTGAACCGATTTTGTTAATTTTTTATTCGATTGTATATAGATTGTTCCTGTTTTTGTAAAAACGAAGTTCTGATGATGAGATCCATGAGGGATCGAGGGAACTCCTCAAATATTAAAGGCATACATATATTTTTGTGTTTTGAATCAACTACTCAAGCATTTTCATTCAAAAAATTAACATTTGGTGAGCTAGAACTGCTGATGATGATCAGAACGGAACTCTTCAACCACGCATACCTATAGGTCATGTTGGGCGATTTGTCCTTTTCGCTGTGTCTGTCTGTTAAGCAAGTTAGATTTTCAAGACAAACTTTTGTCAAGCTCTCCAGCTGATGATGATGGGATCTACAAGAAATCGAGAGAGCTCCTCAAATGTTAAAGGCATACATGTAGTGATTGTAGTGAGGCATACATGTTGTGATGAAAGCGCTGGTAGCCTTGCGGTAAGACGTCCGACTTTCAATCCGGAGGTCTCGGGTTCAAACCCCGGCTCGGACCACTGAGTTTTTCGGAACTTATGTAAGGAATATCATTTGATATTTACCAGTCGCTTTTCGGTGAAGGAAAACATCGTAAGGGAACCGGATCTAATCCCAAAAAGGCCTAGTCTCCCCTCTGGGTTGGAAGGTCAGATGGCAGTCGCTTTCGTAAAAACTAGTGTCTACGCCAATTCATGGAATTAGGTTGTCAAGCGGACCCCAAAACCGGGATAAACGCTAGGATGAAAGAGATGTAGTGAATTTAGTATTTTTATCAACAAATCAAGCATTTACATTTAAATAAGTGATATTTGATGAAGTGGAACTGCTGATGATTAAAATGGAACTCTTCAACCACGCATAGTTCACGTTAGGTGATTTGTTCTCTTCGCTGTGTTTGCTAAGGAAGTTAGATTTTCAAGACTACTACATTCTGTCGAAAATTCTATTCAAGTTTATTTGTATTTAATTTGATTATCGGTAGATAATAAAAAAAATAAGTTTAGCTCAAATACCTGCAACTGTCAACAATTCTGGCAACAATTTTTTATTTCATTTTACCCATCAATTATTGAAAGGGAAATTTAATTATCATTCAAAGTCTAAAAACACCATTTTATCAGAAAATACTGCCCTTAACATACTTAAAAAATAACATAAGAAAAACATTGACTGTATACATATATTTAGATCCTGTAAAATTAAAAGGGCTATTAATCTTTTGTCTTTTTCTCTTGTTGTATGGAATCTGGAAGAGGACCCTCTACTTTAAGTTTTCACCGTAAAAAAGGGGTGTTTTTAGTTTGACCACTCTGTGTTTAATATTACTGTGTGTGTGTGTGTGTTGAACCGATTAATTTAAAAGCGTTTTGTTTTTCATTTGAAAGTAGTTTTCCAAGCGTATGATGTTAGACATGTTTTATTAAAATCGTTTAAGCCATGGATCGCTAGTGTAGCCTGGCGGTAAGACGCCCGACTTTCAATCCTGAGTTCAAACAAACGGCTTGTACCACTAAGTCTTTCAGAACTTATGTACGGAATATCATTTGATATTTACCAGTCGTTATTCGGTCAAGTAAAACACTGTAAGGAAACTGACCTAATAATCCCGGTGAGGCCTAGTTTCCCCTCTGGGTTGGAATGTCAGATGGCAGTCGCTTTTGTAACAACTAGTGTGTACGCCAATTCATGGGATTATGTTGACAAGCGGATCCCACGCCGGGTAAACGCTAGGAGAAGAAGACGTTTCAGCCATTTCGGGTTTATCATAAACAGTTAATTTTTAATAGGTATTATACCTATAGATTTATATTTCACGCAAAAGTGATTGGTCTTTATTGTTCCCCATTATTTTTTATTTTTTTTGAATTATCTTCTTGGCGCATTACAAATACATTCAAGGAGATGCTTTACTTGAAATATCATCCAACACGTCTCCCTCCAGCAGTTAAGCATTAACTCCAGCACTTGAGTGATTTATCAATCAAATCTCATTTACATAATTGTAGAGTCCGCCTCAATGTTCCCTCGCCAAGTGCTACGTCAAGTGTGGCGTTAATACATTGTCACTCCCAAGCAGTGATCGGAATCACTGGAGTGAAACGATAACAAAACGTGGAGGACAAGTTTCAACCAAGAAAAATATGAATATTTTTAGCAAACTGGTCTAGAATCTCGAATCAAACTGGAATCTCTAATTTATAATGTGTGGTATAGGGAATATAGGGATATCAATATTTTTATAGCTGTTAAGCACTCTTTTATGTCAGCTTGACAAGTTTTGTTATCGTTTCACTCCGGTGATTCCTATCACTGCTCCCAAGTCATTGAAAACTTTGTGTAGATGAACTCTAGTACCACTATGAAAAAATACCCACTGACTTCCAGATAATAAAGTCCAATGTCAAACCGCTGATGATACTCATACTCGTAGTTTATCTACAATTCTATTCTGCATTGGGAAACCGTATATAATGACCATCATCATTGCAACCAGGAAAGTAAAATCTGTGAAATATATGCCAGTGTTGTAATTAATTATGTATGAAAAATCATAACTATATCAATAAATTGGTAACATTATGAAAATCTAGTTGATCAAAGTTCATCCTTCTCCCCGACCGAGGTTATCCTCTGACATGCCAGTTGGCCATGCCAGCAGTGCGAGCGTTCATTCTAATGGTCCCCGAACACGTCATTGAGGATTTAGTAATATGTGTGTAGTTATATAAAGTAGTGTACGTAAACTACATAATTAGGCATTAAAACCCTCGTGTGATAATGGAGGAGGAATTAACACCATTTCAGCACCATGGCCAACATTTTTTTTATAACAATATTAGTATTACCCGCTGATATTTTTATGCATTTCCCTACAATATTATAACTGTCACTGCAAATATACTGATGTTATATTACTCATATTACTGGTTACAATAATGGTGGTCATTGTATACGGTTCCCGAACGCAGAATATTTATGAAATGGGTAGTAGTAGGTATATAGATTAAAACATAATATTTAAGTGCCAGAACTGATTTATAGCACAAAACTGCATTAAGTTAAAGTAGTTTGTTGTATAGTTTTTGTTGTTTACTGTTATTGTAGTAACGGAATTTATATATCAGACAGTAATAATTAATCAACTACAAAGGCGAGATGTATTTGAGCATAGATAGATACTTATCACAATAATCTTCTTCCTCCTTAGCGTTTTACCGGCTTGGGATCCACTTGACAACCTAATCCCATGATTGGCGTATACACTAGTTTTTACGAAAGCGGTTGCCTTTGACCATCCAGTCCAGAGGGAAAACTAGGCCATATTGAGATTACGGCATCCGGTGTTCTTACGATGTTTTCCTCCACCGATATGCGACTGGTAAATATCAAATGATATTTCGTACATCTGATCGAAAAACTCAGTGGTACGGTACAGTACAGTACATAGTACAGTATCGGAGCGTCCAAGGTGGTCACAAACATCTGAATAACACCTTTATTGTCAAGGCGATAAAGTGCATGATTGATCAGATATTTTTGAGTACCCTGGCCGCTCCGATATATTTGATGGCGACTGTACGAGCCGAGGAGTTTGAACCCGAGACCTCCGGATTGAATTTTGGACGTCTTACCGCCAGGCCACCAGTGGTTTTAACTACTTACTACTTAAGTACTTATTACCATAATACGTTTTATTATTTAGTCGCAGCAAAGACTATTATACCTACTACCTCTACTAGTGTGCATTTATTAAACAAGATTCTGCCTAAAACTAAACTTTTGTTAGCTATCTAACCTCAACTTGTACGGTATTTCGCAAATGTACAATTACTATTCGAGATGTTACTAACGAACCTGCACTTCGGGTCACGTTGGTTAAAAGTTGTGATACCCCCATGGCTGCCTGCTGACTGCATCATTTGATTAGCTCCTTATTAATATTTTTTCATTGTCGGTTAAATTAGGTAATTCTCTTAAAATTATGGGAGAATCTTTTTCAAATAGATAGTAGACCACTTAAGTAATAATAATAACATTCAAAAGCACTGATAAGCAATACTAAACTGTTTTCTTTCTCACTGACAAAAAAAAATCACTGTAAAATAATTTTAAACAAAAAAAACCTACTTCACTTAGGATCCGCTATTCCAAGAGGAAGTGACCGAGTTGCTGTCAAAAATAGTCAAATCAGGTGTGCCTATAATAGTTGAAGAGTTCCCTCAACTTCTCCAGGATCCTCCAGGACTAACTACGTATATCCTGAATATTATTTATTTATACGGGTCCAAAATAGCAATGTACCAAGGAGAAGTTTCCAAAGTTGCGAAATTTTCCATACGGAATGTTCTCAGAACTTAAATTTTACGAATATTAAAAAATATTCAGGAAGTCGCTGGACACCGCCGTTATCAATTATTTGACTGTCTCATTTACGAGTTTATAAAAATAATACTACTAATACACTTTTTGATAATTCTCATAGGGAATGTTCTCATTGGAAATTTTGTTTAAATTCTCGTGTAAGTTTCCGGAAAATTCCGAGAATGTTACTGAATTTTTGAGAATGTTCTGCAACTTGTACAGTCGACGTCAAAGATATATTTACACTTTTGGACCTTATTAACCTTTTCGACGCCATGTCAAACGCAAAACCTACCACTCAGACGCCACGCCATCTAAATGTCAAAAATGAAGTTAAACTTTATGCGTGTGCATGTAGGTCTATTTTGCTCTGTGGTCGGTGACCGATATATCGGTCTTTGGCGTTGAACCTGTGGTGCCGATATATACATCTTTGGCGTGGAAAAGGTTAAAAAGGAGTAAGGTACTAAAGTGCAAACATATTTTTGACGTCGACTGTACATTGCTAATTCATGGCTAATCCAAAACCATGGAAACACTACATAATATAAAGCCGACGGAGCTCATACATAGACAAACTAACCAATTTTGATCGAGTAAATTGATAAATGAGGACTCGCTCGATGACGTTCAAAACACAACCTAGAATCCTAAAATCGGTTAATCCAGTTAAGCAGGACAGTGCAGTGGTAATTTGAGACAATTTGTGCACGATTGGCCTGTTTGCTCTTCAACCGCAGGAAGTGTCATTGATGGTAAGCTCTACTAGCCTGCTATGACCAACATGAAATGGCCGGCCGCACGCTACCGTACACCAATAAAAATTGTGTAATTCGTATGAGTTCTTAATACATTGATTTCTTGTTAGTCTACAACATCTTTAAGATTCTTCGAATTCACTCGAAAACTTATCAACACTGTGAACATCTATGAACTCACTCATTTGTTCAGTTTTCTGTACCGCCGCCGGGGCCGCTCTGACATGACAACAATCCGTGAGATATTTATACACGGGCTCTATACCTATTTACTTTCGTGGTACCGTTCGTTAGAAGATTTTCGAAATTTTTTGGCCCATATTCTAAAATATTTATCCTTCGTTAAAATTTTTCCTAAATGACAAAAACCTACTTTTCCGCTTGTGGGGAATGTATAGGTTAATTAAATAAAAGCAGTTAATTCTCTAGGTGTATGAATAAAGTAATTTATGATTCTATTTGGTAAAGTCAATCAATTGACGATCTCGGGTCAAGTACCCCCAGGCCAGTTCCAGTCACCTACTATAATAAGCGTAACGTTGATATTATTCATGTCATGAGTAATATTCGTTAAGTACTGGTATTGTTTCACCTAGGTAGATGATTTTCTTATTAACATTACTTTGTTTACAAACATTTAAGAAAATGCACATCACTTATGTGATGTCGTCTTCGAAGTCATCAAAAAATAACTGTAGGTACTTTAAGCGTTATATATTTAATAAAGATTGAGGTCAAACCGAAAATGATTTTTTGTCTCGGTTGTGACAGACCGAGAATTTAAAACACTAAATCTGGCTTTCGGTTGTGATCGAAATTCTCTTTGGGCGAGAGTCGAGATCTCGGTACGATTTTTGATCGAGAATGCGTAGACAGACCGAGACCCAGATCAAGGTCACAGACATATACCTCTATTTAACGTACGTACTAATTGTTTTATAGACGGGTACCTCCAAGGGCGCAACTGCACGCCGCCGGCTATCGACGACTTTCCCGCGGAGCTGTTCACTGAGACGCAGCGGCAGCACGGCGCCGTCGTCATACACATCCTCATATCACTCTATCTCTTTATCGCGCTCGCGGTCGTCTGCGACAAATTCTTCGTGCCTGCTGTCGACAGGATATGTCACGGTCAGTATACACATCATTATCATCCTACTAAGCTATGTTTTATTATATCTCACGTAGCAAAATTATTGGTTCATACAGTCAGCAGCAAAAGTAGCTAAGCGGGTAGGGTGAAAATGACCTGGACACGATTATATTGTTAAGAGAATAAGAGCGTGTGTAGGTAACTTTGAACACTTTACCCGCTTAGTTACTTCTGCTGCTGACTGTGCATACATTAGCTTTTGTACTAGAGTGACCATTGGGCACGTCGAGTAGGTACCTAGTAAAACCTGAGTTTAACCGAATTAGCTATAAGACGATAGCATAAATGTATGTCTATGATTTCAGGGGATTGATGTTCACTACCAGTCCACTGGTAGATAAATGCTACTACTACTTTACTATGAATTCATACAAAACAAAATACAAATAATTCTTCAAATGAATATAATAGTTTTTGGACAAACATTTTTCACCTTTCGTAGCCCCTTTGGTAATGAACATGAATACCTACATCAAAAATACAAATCCATCAAAAATGTTAGTTACTTATAATAATACAGGATATCATTCAAAAGTAGAGGCAGAAAAAGGCGATCTTATCGCAAACTTGGGTTTAATCATGTTTATGTAACACTCAAAGCAAGTATTAACTAGAGCCCGCACACGTGTACCCCCGTATGGGATAGATATATAGATGCCCATAATCATAACTCAATGCTTCTACAGCATAAAACAGAACAATTTACCAATCTTTTCCTTAGCCGACACAACTTTCTAGGAAAACTAACAGCTTTTCTCGTAGCAATCACAGAAATTCTTGAAGAAATCGCGCATTATATCTGTTTGTTACCCTCCACTGCTAGAAGTAACGCGTGGAGGGTAATAGAAACTATGACAAGGACCAACGATAATAGCACCTCTCTGCCGTATCTATTGAAAGTGTAATAAGACCATCCCGTTCTATCTTGGTATTATTAGTTCCGTGTCAGATCTATGGATGGTATATCTATGATGTAACATGTCCTCTATGTCACTAATGATATAGACGTACCTATACGTCATGAAATACCTCATGAAAGTCATGAAAATCAGGCCGAGTGTGTCGGCAGTGCTTTATATTTTTAAGTAATAAGTCTATTGGTTTTTTTTATTTGGTTGACATGTGATAGGGACCTAAAGGAATTACAGATATTATGTATACTTAATTTAAATTATTACCTGTTATTACCTAGCTACTGACGTTCTCTGCTGCAGATTTTTTGTTTAGGTCAATAAGCGTAAGTTTAGCTAATAACCTTCAATCGGCAAAAATAAGCTCCGATCTCAATTTTCAGCGCTAAACATGAGCAACGACGTAGCGGGCGCGACATTCATGGCGGCGGCGACGTCTGCGCCGGAGCTGTTCGTGAACGTGATCGGCACGTTCATCACGGAGGGCGACATCGGCGTCGGCACCATCGTCGGCTCGGCCGTCTTCAACATTCTCGCCGTCGCCGCCTGCTGCGGCATTGGAGCTGGAATGGTCTGATATCTTTCAGTCTTATCTAATTTTATCAGGGCTTTGTCGTATTTAGTTAAGAACGTGTACGCTAACCCTGGACATAAATATATTATAATATAAATTGAGGCTAATATCAATTTAATTTTTAACTATTTATTTACTAAATAAGTAATATTTTTTACTTACAAGCATATTAATTGTGCCGTTATCGGGCACCTTGTAAATATGATGCGAGGGAATTATCGTAATTTTTTTTAAATCAAATTTCTAATAAAAAATACGGTTATATCAATTAAGTCATACAATAAGGGCCGGTTGCACCAAACTGTCTGTGAATGTAACCGTAATCGTAAAAAAAATCTTGTATGAAAAGTTTGACAGTTTTCTATGGGATGACTGCTCCGTCGCCATATTTAACGTTGATGAGTCTGTTAATTGTGCGTGGTGCAACCCACCCTTAGTCTGAAAAGTGTAGTTTCGTATTATAAATTATTGTATTTTTTTTAAGTTCATATATTGTAAATACACTATTTAATTTTAGTACTATAATTAGATAAACATCTACCTGTTATATAACTTAAGCTATGAATTAATTAAGCATGATGTATTATCTGTTGGTGACCCTAAATAAAATAAAATAAAATCTGAATAGCGCCAACCATGGACAGATCTGTCCGCCGGGCATATTGGAAGGACAAATCCGGCGACTAGATCTAGCTATTCAGGATCACACAAACACAAACAGCCCTCTGTTTCCAAAGAACACTAAATCCTAAAAGTAATACCTAACTTGTACCTAAAAGTATAAGTAGTATAGAGTACTTCGGGCATATCGAATTTCCAAATGATGCGCCTGATCCCGTATCCTTAATTTAGTTAAATAGTTAATGTTAAGACTAGGTATCAACCGCTCCCATACCATCGTGTATGTAATGGATATTGCAGGTGGTGCCTCTCGATTGGTGGCCACTGACGAGAGACTGCCTCGCCTACGGCATCACCGTCTCCATCCTCATCTGCATCATGCACGACGAGTACGTGCTGTGGTACGAGGCCTTCTTCCTCGTCCTCTTATATGGAGTCTACATCTGCATTATGTATTACGATAAGTCTATACAGAACTTCGCTAAAGGTGAGCGCAACATTGTAGGTATCGTATATACGATAAGGTGGAATTCAAAGTCAAGTGGGTTACAAAGTTACCCTCTTTTCTACGATTGCATTGGAATAATAAATATTGTGTTGTACATACATTTGTCTGTACCTATTTACATACGTATGAATCATATGATTTCAGGTAGTTGGAAGTGCTTGAGGAATGTTCTAAATAAAACGGAGGAAAAGTCAGACAACGTTATAGGTAAAGTAGTAATTATAATTGAAAAGACGAGGTACCGTTAATTAAAAATTTCCGACTGTGGTGTAAAAAATATATTTTAAGGTGTTTTCAATTGATTGCTATTTTATCTGTCTTACCTATTATATTCTTCACAGATCACTATTACAACCTGATTTGTTATTATTGTTAATAGAAAAGTATTATTGTACTTTTGGAACATACAAGAATTATTATTTGAGTAATTAATGGCTTATTTTAGGCGGTTTTACGGTACCTACCTGAGTGTTAACGTTATAATTTTTTAAACGAACTTGGTTTTTTTTTAGAAATTAAAGATACCAAAACTTCAAGTTCAACCAAAACAGAATCATCCGAGCGCTGTCAGCACAATGGAAATATCAAAGCAATCATAACATACAATAACGATAAAGAATGTGGAAAATCTCTAGAAGTCGACGAACAAAGTAAAGCGATCAGCGTGGAGATTGAAAAGACAAGTGATGATATTGCTTACGCGGATGATAGCCCTAATCATGTGCCTCCAGAGACACCCAAACCCGTCACTGACGAGTACGAACATTCCTTGTGGAAATTTCCATTTAAAAGGAGTTGGTTTACTCAGGTAATTATGAGAATAGTCCCAAACATGTGTATGTAGTCATTAGTAAGTAAAATCAATTTGCTTTTAAGCGTAGTCACTGGTTTAACTAACTTTTACAAGCCTTGTTTGTTCTTAGCGGCCAATTTGACATAGGTGTTTTTTGGGAAAGACAAAACGTAAAAAAACTAAGATGTTTAAATTGATGGGTTAATATTTTTTTGTTTCTGTCGAGATTGTCAAATAAACTAAACAAATAGCAGCTTATTTATTAAATTTAACCTTTCAGACAACATGGTTCGTCACGTGGCCCATCCATCTGGTGTTTTTATTCACTATACCAGATTGTGAAAAGCCACGTTTCAAAAACTGGTTTCCTTTAACGTTCATTATGTGTATCGTGTGGATTGGATCATTGTCGTACGTAGTTGCTTGGATGATAACTATAATAGGTACGAATGCAAAACATTAAACTTGGGATAATAAATGTTTATTTTGGTTGTAGTATATTAAAGATTGTTTTACAATTTAGGTGATACGTTAATGATACCTGATTCCGTGATGGGAATAACGTTCCTTGCCGCCGGGACGTCGGTGCCAGAGGCCGTGTCGAGTGTTATCGTCGCCAAGCAAGGTAACTAATATTGAATGAAAACAGTTACTAGTATCTAATGTCTCATTAACAAAAATTAAATTCCAAACCTGAATTATATGTAACTAGGTTAGGTGCTCTGATTATTAATAAAGTACTTTTTACACAGGTCACGGCTCAATGGGAATCAGTAACTCGATTGGTTCGAACACTTTCGACATTCTGCTGTGCTTGGGGCTTCCGTGGCTCATCAAGGCATCACTTACACCTGCCGAGCCTGGACTTTATCTGGTCAGAATTCAATAATAGATTTGCTAAGGCGAAAATAATTATTACAGCGATTATTTGAAATGTTTTAACAATTGTCTGTGCGAATTTAGCTATGCGTCACTGGCAGTACCTAACTATTTAAATATTGCGAAGCGATGTTTTTATATATTTTTTGTTAAGTATTTGTTTATAGAGCGTTTCTAAAAAAAATCCACTTTTGTTGACTCAAATTTTTTTGGTAAGTTTTATGTTTTTCCTGATCAGAATCACGAGCTGATCCGATTTATGCAATAAAAAAAATGTCCCATAAAACTCCATACATTTTTTGATTTTTTTTACTTTTCCTATTGTGTTACCTCCATAGAAAACATATGGAAAAGGGTAACACAAGAGGAAAAAAATTTTTGGGACACATTTTTATCTTGCATAAATCGAATCAGCTCGCGATTCTGACTAGAAAAAACATAAAACTTACCATAAAATAAAAAGTCGAGAAAAGTGGCAAAAATAAAAAGAAATGCTCTATTTATCTAGACGATGTATTTTAAAATGGGCCATTGTTACCAGGTAAAAATAAACTCAATGGGGCTGGAGTACTCTGCGATATCACTGCTTTCGACGCTGCTGATGCTGTACCTGACGTTTTGGTTCAACAAGTTTAAGTTGGACGCGGCGGTGGGGCGCGCCTGCCTGGCCATGTACGCCATGTTCCTGGTGCTGGCCACTCTAATCGAGCTGAACGTGTTCTTCCCGGTCAATGTGCGGACCTGCAGGAGATCCGAACTCAAATCCTAGGCTAGTGTCGGAGACCCAAGCGAACGATAAAACCAGTGTGTTGTACTGTAATATTCTAAGTTGCATCATGCGTGCCAACCGAAGGGTGATGTATGCGTGCTTTTGCTAAGCATTCGAAAAGTCAAATCCACGGGAATCATCATTTTTATTGTTAAGTGCCATTATTGAATGCTTAGATAGACACACTTCAACTTTCTCCTCGTGAATTGTGATCGCGAACAATAAGTGTTGATCTTTGCCTACACTTTATAAAATAAATAAATACTCTTCTTTGCTAAATTTAGAATCTCAAACAATCGAAATATTACGATAAACCGATGACACCATAAAAATATATGTCGACATTATCGAATCTCATAAACTTAATCGGTACATGCGAATTAGTATCGTGTTACTTATAATTCAGTAAGTTTAATGTAATAATGCACATTATTTAATAAACTTTGTCAAGCAAGATGTTGTAAATAATTATGCGACGTAATTATAACAGTCTTAGAATAACTAAATATATAGTTTATCATTTTCCGACATTGTTTTATTCAGTTTCAGTGCATCCGATACTACACAGATGCATCGAAAAATCATTAAGCTATAGTCAATAATATTTTTTAATACAATTGCTCAAAAAAGTGCTTTTCTTATAGTGGTTTAGCGTGCGGAAAGTTTGATATCGCGCACTAGTGCTTTTTACTTTTCCAGCCAATCACAGCTAATGACAGTGACAGACGGCCAATCACAGCGCCGCACCGCACCGCGCGGAGCGTTCGGATACATGTACTAAAGTAACCTCAAAGTGAATAATTGTCAATTTTATAATGTTTTCGCAACTGTATTAAAAAACGTCGTTCGATACTCGTGCGTAAATGTCATTCTTCAATGACATACTTTCCGCACTAATATCGAAATGTACTATTACATGGCAATAGCGGTCATTCCCCACTGTCATTGTCAGGGATGGTGTACTCTAGGTTCATTATCTTATCGGAGGAAGATCATTTAGTTTCGGGTACGGTCTAATTTCGGAAGTTTATTATAATTATTACTTAAATGTGTGGTTAGTAACTTTGTTGTTTTTGAAAGAAGAAACAGCACAGGTTACCTCCACGAAATGGGCCAGTTGTATGGAGTACTAAAAAAAGAAGAAAAAAATAGCAATCTAACTACACCATAGAGAAAACTGCAGACTCGTTCTTTGATATTTTTGACAAATCTCCTACTGATAGTTGTGATTATTAAATTGACTTTATCGCCTTGACAATAGAGGCATTACGTACCGCAAATTGGAAACAGGTATCCATTACGATGAAAAAATGGACTGTGAAGAACTCTGAACATCACGGGATTCGAACCCACCTCCTTCGGATTGCCGGTTCGACGTGCTCCCAATTACACCAGACGCTTTTCTATCCATCACAGCGAATTTTATCATGTACAGGCGTTGTTCAGATATAGTAGATGTAGTAGCGAATTTAATACTATAATCTGCTATTTCTATTATCTCATCTTTTGCAAACAATTATAAGCAGGTACATTATGTTTTGTACGCTTCTAGAAAACGCAACCGACAAAGTGGCAGATTATTACCAATGTAGTTAAGTGAAGCTTGTAAGACGTTTAATGTGTGTGTGTGGTAGATATTACGCCTAATGTTACTAATTTTTTTTGGCTAGTATTAATAATCTGCCGTTGCAATAGTAATTCTTAACGTTGATGTCTTGCGCCCTGACTAAGGACAGAATTTGATGAAAGTCTTTTAGCCAGAAGGTTTTTTTGATACCACGACGGCGGCAAACAAGCATGCGACCCGACTGATGGTAAGCAGTTACCGTAGCCTATTGACGCCTGCAACCTCAGAGGATTCACATGTGCGTTGCCTACCCTGTAAGATCCTATAGCCTTCGGCAATGAAGAATTACGACTAATAAATCTTGTGCCCTTAGGTAAAGCCAATTTTAATTAATTTATTTATTTCGCTATTCAGTGAAGAAAATCAACATGAGGAAATCTGCATACATCTGGCTAAGAAATTCAAAGGTGTACGTATGATGAGAAGTTCTCAACTCGCTTTGGGCTAGCGTGAGGACTATAGATAGCCTGATCCCTCTCGTGTATGAGAGGCCTGTGCCAGCAGTGGAACATATACTCGTAGGCTAACATATTATTATTATTAATCAAGATAGCTTTCGGGAATATGGTAGATTCGTATTCTCAGTCAGCGTGTAAACATGTTAAAAATAGATAAATGATCACTAAGACTATACGTACTCATACTAAATGTCAGCTTTCTAGCGCTAATGATCACTGAGCTAAGCTGCGTACGGGCAGACAGACAGACGGACATGGCGAAACTATAAGGGTTCCCTAGTTGACTATGGAATCCAACAAATGAACAGGAAATTAAACACACAATATTAATCAACATTAACCGTCAAAATTTACTTATAGCATTGTAACAATGAAACTCACAACTATATTACGTACTAAAATACTAAAATGAAAAAAAAAATCTAAGAAGGGCGTAACCTAGCTGAATTTGAGTTGTCGGAGAGGAATCCTGGGTCTCGAACCCCAGTCGCCGCCTTCTGTAAACAAAGTATAATATTTTAACAAAACCTCATTCCGTTTCATCACCTATTATGAGACGTAGGTAGTGAGATTTTAATAGTTTTAATTGGTGATTTTGTTTTATCAATATTTAATTTTATCATGTGTTTTTAGATGTTGTTGGTTGTAATAGGTACACAGTTAGTTAACTAAAATACCCTTTTAAAAGCGTCAATTATTAAATTAAATTAAATTAAATTAAATTATCATTTATTTCAGGCGCTGTGCCCATAAAAAGTTAGTTAGTTATTACAATTATTACTTATACACTAGTGTTAGTTAATACTAATAATACAAACAACATTCAATTCAAAAATATTTACAATCACAAATAATAAGTTAATGTTAAGGAATTGAAATAAAATAAATTAAGTGAAATAAATATAAATTTACAAACATTAAAATAAAAATACTAATAAAAATAATAATTTCGATTTCCATTACTTAACATTATATAAGGTCGGCCTGTCCCCCAAGTGAATACTATTCCAGTGTTTTACCACTGGACAGTCGACCCTCGCCAGAATAGTATTCAGGAGGCCATTGGGGCTAGCCCGCACCCTGCTCATCAGTGAAGCCACTCGCTTCCTCAGTATTGTCCTAAAGCCATCTACACTATTTTCAAGGAACATACCTGATGCGCTACAGTGTCGTGCCAGCCCCAACAGCATCCTGAAAGCGTTATTATATTGCACACGAAGGGCATTCAGCGATTTTTGCGAATATTTAGTCCACAGGCTGCATGTATAAAAGGTTTGACAGTAAGCTCGGAACAATGTGACTTTTACATCACGCGAGCATTTGGCAAACCTGCGAACCAACATATTCGCCCTCACAGCCAATGCCCTTCGCTCCCGTTCAATATCCACATTATCCGAGAGGTCCTCGGTGACCCAGTGGCCTAGGTACTTAAACTCTTTTACTCTTTTTAATTCAGACCCATTTAGCCTGATAGGTGGTACAGACTTCGGTTTTTTATTAGTTGATTTAAAAATGAGTAACTCGCTTTTCTTTGCATTGTACCTTAGCCCCTGAGCCACCGCATACTGCTCGCATATGCCAATCAGTACCTCAAGAGCCCGAACTGAAGGGGTCAACAGCACCATATCATCGGCGTAACTTATATTATTGACAATTTTACCATCAATTGAACAGCCGACGTCGGTATACACTATACAGGTGTAACAAAAACACTGGTGATCATTTAAGGGCATAATTGGGTAGGGGATCATTATCGTATTGCGAGTAAGAAAAAGTAGGAGAAAAACTTTTTGAATGCGAAAAAAAAAGTTTGTTTTTCATATGAGACATATTGTCTTAGCCGATCAACCCTCCATACAACACCATTTTTTTTGCGATTTTTTTTATTAGTTTATCTTAATGAGAATACAATACCAATTATGCCTTTAAAAGGATCACCAGAATTTTTGTATACCAATAGTACAAATATATGTACCTACCTCTTTACGTATCGGCATAGACTTAAATATATAGTAAACGGCCATAGCCTAAGAACTTTTTGAGGCTCCGAGTATTTAGCGCCATCTAGTTCAGAGCCACATAAACAGAGCCAATATGTATGAGATAAAATCAGCGCCACCTAGTAACGAATAGCGTACTAGTAGTACACTAGTCGTTACTAGGTGTTTAGGTGGCTCTGAACTAGATGGCCCTAAATACTCGGAACCTCAAAAAGTTCTTAGGCTATGGCCGTCTACTATATATTTAAGTCTATGGTACCTATAGGTACTCGACGACACAGATATGTTTACACTTTTGCACCGTATTATAAAGGATTAAGGTGGAAAAGAGTAAACCCATATTTGATTTTGACTGTCTTTACAGTACAAACATTGAAACGCTACCAAACGTCTCTGTTATATTTTCCTGAGTGACTTCGAACAACTTACGGGGCAAGCGTGAGCACGCAGATGAGACATCTCGCGGGCGTAGAGCTCGATGTCGTGCTGCGTGAGACGCGGCCTCCGGCAGTAAGGGTGCTGCGGCGGCAGCCAACGGTGGATCATCGGCGTGAGGAGGTCCCGGTGAACCTATGACGGGGACTAGATTAATACGCAACTAAAGAAGATTAAAAAAGGAGTGGTACAACATTTTAAGGACTTAAAGACTGATGTATTTATTTTCATTATTATTTAGACCGTTGATCATGGCCGTTAAGAAACGATTTCTAATTTTAATATAACTGTTGTTAACATCGTAAAAAATGCAGGCGTCTGATTTAAATGCATTTGAGTTCACCCCGGCTTACTCCCCCAATTAAAACGTAGGCAATATTATATTCCAAATAAATAAGTATAAAGCGCAACCCTAAACAGCTCAAAACAATCCGAATTTAAACTGCTATTTCTAGATGTTACACTTGCATTAAGTAAATAGGATAAACGTCTGAAGACACTTGCCATCGCCGGATCGTTTGGTTGCGTGAAATACGAAACCACGACGCCCACCGCCACGCAGACAATCATCCCGACGAATGTGTAGTATAAATAGCTCAATCTGTACAGGAAGAATGTCCCCGACCTGTTGGCAATCATACATTCAATGACACACCAGGGTAAGGTTTTGATCGTATGTTTTCACCTCATGAAAGCCTCATAAAAGTTTTACGATAATATAGTTAAGAGACAATTTCATGTAGGCTCAGATACTATCATAGTAACTGCGAGGAAGGACTCAATCTTTCTTGTACCATCGCCAAGCCTGTTAGCTGACCATTTGTAACCCCTATTGCAACGGTATAAGGTCTATCGATGGCCAGTTAAGTGTGTTGCTGTTTGTACAGTCGCCATCAAATATATCGTAGCGTCCAAAGTACTCAAAAATATCTGAACATGCACTTTATCATCTCGATAATAGAGGCGATGTTCAGATATTTGTGACGATATCTGATAGCGACTGTAATAGTAGGTATACAAAGTGCCCGAAGGTGACAGGTAGCAAGTTGCTGAGTGAAATAAAATGAGATACCTATCAAACTCCACGGTTTGAGCCATCGATACGGGCGAGGTCGGTACCGTGATGTTTGCATCGCAACCAGCCACTGACACGGGTTTTGTTGGAAACACAATGTCGCCTCTCATCATCGCGGCTTGCGTGCCGATAGACATCCAGCCGACAAACATAGTGGAGACTAGACCACCTGCAAGGGCCCCCTGCAAATTGAAATGAGGGAGAAAGTGAAGTTTTTCTTCTTTAAGTAATTGCATATAGTACTTTTTGTTCGCGTATGAAATTTCAGCGTCGATATAATATTTCAGTTGCGTTGACATGTTGAAGTATACACTGTATCACTGCAAATAGTCGAAAAGCAATGACTATAGCAAACCAAGTGCTTGAAATAATATTACAATAAATGAAGAAGCATTTACCGTTGAGTTAGTCCAAGGCAAAAATAGGCCCATGGAAAACAGACCAAGTAGGCTGCCTGCAGTAATTCCAGCTAGACTCTTACCAGCTTGGATCAGGGCTCCCATATGCTCTACCAAGAACACGAGTACAACACAAATTGCGCCTGAAATAATTACAAACTTTTACTGTTACTTTTGCTTAACATTACATACAAGTGTAGGCGATTTGGTACCCTACTGTAAGCCTATTAATGTAATGTTATGAATGAATAAATAAATATAAATATAAATAAAGTGTAGTTCAAAAATTCTCGTGATCTATTTAAGGCTATAACTAATATCGTATTTTGATAAGGTAAGTTAAGGTTAAGGTAAGTTTTCCCCCTGTTTTCTAGTCAGAATACGATACCATTTATGCTTTTATCCACACGTATCACCACTATTTTTGTAAAAATAACCTTATTTATTAACCATATTAATTATCATACTAAAATTTATTACCAATTACTACAACGATGATCTTCATGATAAAGCTTGCAGTTTTCTCTGATATTGGTTTATTATAGGCAGGTCTGATGAGATCCTCAAAAATCACACCGCAGAGCGAATTTAATCCCGTTGACATTGAACTAGTAAAGATAAAACAAAATATTATATCTGGTTGAAGCAAATAATTACCCAGTTAATTTTGTACAGAGTAAGAGAAAAGGATTCATTTTATCTAAAGGTGAGGTTTTATTCAGTTAACGAATATCTGGCTTGTGCAAAATGTATTCTTCTACTTTCCTTCTATATGTCACATCACCGAGTGGCATTCCAGGTACGGCGAATAGGTATCTAAACTGTAGGTAAACTATAAATGAAAACTCCTTAATAGAAAAAAAACTAGTTTAATTAGATATTGTAGTTTTATTATCAATACGAAAATAAAGGGTACACAAACCTTAAAGCAGCGCTGAACACTCCACTCATGAAGATCCCTGGCAGCGCCGGTATGGAGCCAGTGAGCTTCATCACGAAGTACGGGAGCAGCTGGTCGCTCTTCCGGATGGCCCCGGTCTGGAGCGGGTCGCAGCTCGCAAACGTTGCGTAAATCACTAGCCCGGTGTAGCAGCAGAGGCTCACGATCGTGTAAATACCGGCGGCCATTATGAAAATGGTGCTACGAACACAATACGACTTTAATATAGAACAACATGAGCAGAAACCCAAGTTTGTTTTTGGCGCGAATTAAACTAATGCAAGCGAGAATTTAACTTATCGAATTGTTATTCAGTTACTTACATTACATTCAGTGCTAACACTGGAACATTGTTATTTCATCCCTCAAAAGCATTTCCGGCTATGACGTAGCGCTACGATCGTAGCTGGGCAGCGTACTTAGTTAGGTACAATTTAAACGATTCACTTATTTTAACAGATGAGTTTATGTTTATTTTAAATTTTCTGGGTCGAATGTATGATCTTCTTATTTCGATTTTATGATAGATAAACCCATAATTTTCAATTTTTTTTGTGTTTTTTTTAAATTATATATAAACAAATGTTATGTCAAAAATTCGTAACACAATTAAACCGTCGGTTGAAACTTATGAAATTTACCGTGAGCTTAACTGTTTACGACAACTTACATTCGAGCTCTTTTCAATGATGATAAAGCCAGACACCTTTGCATCATTGCCTGGTTGACGGAACATGAGGCGAGCCAATTGAAGAAGTTACCGAATACCGTTGACCAGAATGTATGCCTTATTGTAGGGTCCGGATCCATGCTAAAATAATTACATGCACATAATTTAGTCCAGGTTCAACGTAAAAACGTGTGGTGAGGTGGAACGAAGAGTTGTTTTTTTCATATCTCTAGAATCCATCTGAATAAAATTTGCACCGCAGAGTGCGCAGATCAAAGTTGCACCAAACTGCCTGTTAACGTCATAAACATGGTTTAAATTGTCTTGTTTGAAAATTTTGTCAACTTTATTTGGAATGATAGCTGCGTCCCCATAGTTAACGTTGATTAAGTTCTTTAAATGTGCCCTAAGAATTAAGGTACTTTAGTCGAACAGCAACAAATTGTGGCAGCGCCAACATAAATGTCTGAATTTATATGAAAATATTAGGTAAGGTACTTGAAAAACTCCAGCCGCTGTCCTTCCTCGTTGATAGCGATGACATTCCCAACCCCGCCGAGTCTCCATGTTCCGTATATTAACACGAATATTACACCAAAGTACATGAGTATCGTTTGAAGAGTGTCGGTCCACACGACTGCTTTGAGTCCCCCCTGAAACCAATCAACTACTAACTAAAGGGGTCTTACTACAATTTTATTGCACTAGCAATAGCCCGCGACTTGATCTACGTAGAGCATTTATGGCCAGCTATCTTAGACAAAGAAGACAGTAGACCACATGGACCACGTTATAACGCGTAGCATGCATTTTCTGATTACCTATCACGTCATGCGTCATTTTCGCATTTAAATACTTGTTAGAACGTGAACACTATGGTGATGAACGTTAAAAACCCGATCATCTAATTCATTAGGAAGATACTACGATCATATCGCGCCTGACCTTAATCTGCTTAAACATCTGGCACCGTTGCATTTCTAAATAAGTGTGAGTGGCGATTGGCTGGCGTTTTGCGACGCGAGAAACGATGGGTTATATTATGCTTACAAGGGATTTGAGCTGCTTTCACTGAGACCACTCCCATACGTTAGCATTTGTTTGTCATGGTCGCAGCGCAAAACACTCCACCGGTTGCCACCGTAAGGCCACCCAATTTGCATCCAAACTACAGCGAAAACGTATTGGTTCCAAGGACTTGCCCGCAATAGGGCAAGCCAAAAGTGTATTAACTCTATCCACTGACAAATTTTAATAAATTCATATTGAATTTGTACTCGTCGGGGTTAAATATAAGTAGTTAAGGTTGAGTTAAGGGTTAATACAAGGTATTCATCGGCATACTTACTACAGTGGTGTAAAATATGCAAACGATGCACACGATTGGTGTAATTAAGTGAAGGTTAATTCCGGTGACTGCAAAATACAAAAATACGAATGTAGTAAATAGAAATAGTATTACGCTAATATAAACTAAAAAAATACTTATCATATTTAAGCAATAGGTATCTTGAAAAAGTGTAGGTATATAAACATCAACACTATCTATGATAACAATAGGATATATTTTATCATTGGCAGAAAAACGGCAAAATATTCACGACATATATTAACGATTCAAATGGTTACCGTTTCTTTTTTCTAATTAAAGTACTTAGATAATTTTTGTGTCAGTTAAATTATGAATAAATTAAGTCCATTTATTAATTAACAACTTGCTGACCAGGCCAACTACATTTTTTTGTCTAATATATATTTTTATAGTTAATACATCCATATACATCCAAAAAATCTAACTTCAATAAATCGGTTCAGATATTCTTCAGTTATAAATAGAGTAACCGACACGAATTTGTTTGAAGATTTGTCTTCCACATTGACAACGTTGAATTGAATTATCGCATTTTCATAGTGTAATATAGTCTTCCCTACTCACCCCCTTGAAGGATTGTATTAATATATATCCTATATTCTTTTCCGATACTCAAACTACACCTCCATACCATCAAAATGGTTCAGCGTATTTAGGGTAAAACGGTAACAGGCAGTATTAATTTTATATTTATAAAAAATTGCAGATATTAAACATTTTGACAAATACCTTGACTGAAGGCCAAGGCCGGCACATAAATTACAATTGGAATGTAAAGCATCATCTTAACGATGAAAATTATAGATCCCAGTAGCCTAACGTTGTGGCAAAATCGCAGGCGTAAGTACTGAAAACAAAAAAACAGGAGTTATTTCCTCTGTCATAATATATTGTAGGTCAATACGCCAATGGCTTGGTGTTCGATAAAGATATAAAACTGTATGGACAGGTTATTCGTTTAATTGTAAATGTTACCGGCAATCTATTCAATCCATTATTTTGTAGAATTTTTAGGAATAGTATAAATTCCTAAGCAGAATATGAAATACCTACTATAAATATTTATGCATAAGAGGAATTTTCCGCGCTTTCCTTTTTATGATATTTTATTTCATAGTTAATTACTTAGTAGGTATTATATGTAACCTTATTTTGAATAAAAGGTATTCTTTCGATTTCATGTGATAAAGATGTGATATACTGATATAAATTAAATTTACCTCATAAGTAGATGTTATTTGCAGATTGTAGAAGACTGGAAGATAAATAAATGCAATTGCAACCGATACCGCCCATTCTGAAAACACTACAGCCCATAACTGAGTCCCATATGTGTACATTTCTGCGGGCAGTCCCAACAATGAGATTCCGGATACATAACTGTAAAAGATACACACATTTATATTCCACAACATATCACCTATTTACTTAACACTATTTGTAGTGAAACTAACGCTATTTACTTACCTGGCTATCAGCGACATAGAAATCGGAAACATGCCCATGGTTTTGCCCCCCATTAGGTATTCTGCTGTGGTATTTTGCTTCTTGCTCGCAAAGCAAGCAAAGTAAATGCCGATTAAAGCTGAAAGGAGCAGCATGGCCCCAAACACCAAGTAGTCCAGCCAGTCGAAGTACACCACGGACGACATATTGCACCGGTGCGTTTCGGCAGGGCACGTCCGATCAGCGGGCCACTTAAACTACATCTCAGTGTACAATAGGCATTTACCGAGCGGATCTTGCAGCTTGGACGAGCTATATTTATACTTGGAAGGATCTCGGACAGCCACGGAGGGATGAGGATGTTAATTGGCTAGTTACCGGTATCGCGGCGGTCGGCGGCCGCTGTGCGGCGCGCGCGCACGTCTCACGGCTCGCATGGCAAACGTAGCCAGGTAATGTGGCCCGTCACATGTGCAGACTCGCAATACGAATGGCTTACCTTATGAAGGTTCTGTTCAGGGCTATAACAGGACCCCATTAGACTCTCGGCACATCCACGTGTAGGTAATAGGTTGTACGAGTACGTACCTAATGAACCGTAATATGAATTTTAGCACATTTATTTCTGTTTTTGTTAGGTACAGTCGCCATCAGATATATCGGAGCGGCCAAGGTGGTCACAAATATCTGAACAACGCCTGTATTGTCAAGGCGATAAAGTGCATGTTCAGAATTTTTTGAGTAACTTGACCGCTCCGATATATTAATGGCTAATAAAAAATAGTGCTCCCATATAGAAAAAATATCGTATCGTATATACGTTTTGTATCCGTCAGAGGACTATATCTAACGCTACCTTTTGTTATACTGAAAACTCAACAAAAATAATTAAATTAAGTAAATGGTACAAAGATGAAGGCATATATAAGGAGAAGCTTGTACTTCGACCAAAAATGTGAGACTGAAAGAAAAGGTAGGTAAAGTGAGGTAAGGTACTGCTGCATCTCGTTTTGACTAAGATCGACCATGAAGTTCTTATATGGGAACAACAAGTCAAACTGTCAATTTTGAAACGCTGGGAGAGACGCCGGCGCCGGCGGCCGCTACTTTATGCCTATTATAGTTTATGTATCTTATATTATATCACGCAATTAGCCAATATGTATATGTAAGATATTCCGTCTAAATAAAACATGCAATTGTATATAGCAGTTTTATTTATAAGGATGATTTAAGTACAATTAAGAATCTGGCTTAAACATTAATTAATAACACACAAAATAAAACATTATACAAGCTGCGCTTGATGTACGTAGGTATTGTATTGTATGTAAGTTCATCATAAACTTTCAATGACTAATAACAAGTAGGTACGAAAATTGTGTTATCTTATGCCTAGTGATATGATATGAGATGAAGGAATATGTTACACCATGCTACATTTCCACTTACTAAGGTACCATAGTATAGTAGACGATGATAAGGCCCAGTCGAAACATACCTACAGGTGACGATGACGTCAGGAACCAACCCCTATCTACAGCTCAGTCAAAATAACGCTAATCACCAATCTAAACTTATTATTACCAAGAAGTAATTACTTGTATTTGTAATTTTATTGATTAGTTATTGTAACAGGTACATGACTCTAAACTTCAACTTTAACAAGTTTAGCTATGCATTTTAAAGAAAACTTTACTAACCTAAAAGAGAGTTTTAGAAACTCATAAAATTCAATGTATATATTTTAAATAACAGCATACCGGTTTTCGGCTTTTATATCTTTGAGCTATTTCTACATTTAATTTATTAATAACTAATTTATTTACTGCAATATCAATAATATTGTCTAAAAACTTTAATTACATAAACCCATTCGCACACCCCCTTACCTACACCGCATTTAAAAGACATCAGTCGAAGAAGTAGGTACCTATTTACATGTTATACATACATTATTCAAAGCATCCATTTCAGAAACAGTACCTAACAGTCTTGTATTACGAGTGTATTGCTTTGGCAAGCTTACAAAACGATGAAAACACTTGTAATAGTAGCATTAGATAACATACACATATACTGAAACGAACCTTCCATAGGCTTCTCCTAAAACTTGTACTCATTTAAGTTTATAATATAAAACGGATTTTATAGTGATTGAATACAACGATACAACCAAATCATTCTAAATAAAGAACTCACTACATCTTATATTGGAAAAGTTCTAATTGGTATACCTATACCGAATAAGAATGTACATACTTAGGTATCTTAAGTACCAGCGCACTAAATTCGGCAGTGATTTGCCGGATAGGAGCACAATAGTAAATTATTATTACTCTGTCGCAACTAGGACATAACTCTGGCCCTATTATCAATCGTATCATGTTATAAAATGCCTGCTTATAAAGTGGACTCTATAGAACGTTGGTGCGAATCTCAATACTCGGCAGAAGCATGACAATACGCTGGTTTGCTCACTAGAAGGCTTAAGTTTCGAGGTGGTGCACTGTGAACGGCTTGCATATATGACCATTTAAGTTATCTGGTTGTTTAAGCCAGATAGCCCAAGTTAATATTTGCGTATCATTAAAAGCATTAATCGGTTAAGGCATTTATTTTATTATAAAATATTTTCCTAATCTAGTATTTTCAAAGGAACCATGTCTACAGAGATTTCGTCGCTCTCAAGAATCATTGAGCACTATTCGATTTTATTGTGTAATGAAAAAATTACACTAATACAAGACACGTCTAAAATGCACTGGATTAATCGCTTACTTGGAATCTATTTAACTAGGACTTCGAATCGTACCTACTACGAAAACGGTATGAAGAGTAAGTAAACTTCTTACCTTACTTCTCTATTTGGCTGGTCATATATAAACAACTACCTACATGTGCAAGAGTGTCAATCCTTTTTATTGTACAAATCTAGATGTTTACAATTTTACATCGTTACATACATATACGATCTAATTATCAAGTAGGTACAACTAGGTACTTTCTACGATGAAGACTTTTTATAACACTCACTTTACGAGATTAAATATCCATCATTCGTTTATATTTCGTATAAGAATCGCATCGGTTGAATATCTTCATCACAGATCCATAAATCACTTTCAGTTTATATTTTCGTATAGGTTTCCGAGGTCGATCCGCATTGACCGCAGGTACACCCCGCTTGTTGGGAGGTCGCCGGTATGTCAAACAGGCGAGGCCGGCGGGGCTGCTTCATGACAGTTTCCATTTCGTTCTCATAGAATAAGCCAGGCATGTTAGAGGTGATGCAGGCCATGTTTATCTCGTGTTATATGTCTGCCGGGGAAGAAAGGTCGAGCCGGGAGCGTCGGCGGTCACGCGCACCCGCCAGCTGGCCCGAGGATGAGCGCTGCAGCGACGAGGAGCGAGCCCGCGCCGGTTCCGACTTAGACTTCTTCACCTTGCTGCCGCCGCTCGCTGGTTGCTTGCCTTTCAGCGACGACACAGACACAACCACGTCGGTTGATACTCCGTCTTGTTCTGAAACACATTCGTTTATTTTATTTTATCTAATATAAGAACATGTGTTACATATACGTATATGTAGCGTGTGGAAATTAAACTAAGTAAATTAAAAAAAAGTACTGACCTGTTCGCTTTATGACTTCGCCCGCATTATTCAAAAAGAACTTTGGCTTTGATTCCTTGAGCGATTCCTGTGTAATTATTAGAACAAATTAGAACAAGTACCTAGATACAGTGAAAAAATGATACTTAGTTATGCCTAGTTAACAAATAGTTAGTATAAGTACCTTTGATTTACTAGATTTGGAAGCAGAGTCAGTGCTTCCGCGCCACCACGGTCACTGAATCTCACAGAATCCCCTCCCGGGCTCCTTGCCGGGGGTGGAGGCCTCACCCTCGATAGCCTCGCCTTCGGGCTTAGGCGAGCCCGTGCCCGACGTTGCGCCGCTGACAAAAACAGGTACTTGTTTTATTAAAATGTTTTGATATTCTGTTCAGCACTAATGGTAGATGATAATACACCACCCAAGCAGGCAAATACAAAATATTGCTACTTACGTCATATCAACCCGCACAGTGTTATTATTTTGCTGATTCCTCATGGCTAGCGTAGATACCATGGGTGGACGTTGAGGTTTATTCGCTAGAAGCCTTTCGATTTCAGCCATGACTAGGGGTGTTAATTGCGGGACAATCTGAGTAAAAAATCGGAGAAATCAAATTAACATTTACTACTTATCAAAGCACTGGTCATTAGGAAATATATAAAGTTAATTCTAAAGTCATAGTAAAGTTACCTGTAATGCGTGAATGTTTTCTTTAAATTGTTCAACGCTGGTGGCGCCTAAAAGCAGGCAATTGACTGATTCGTTTTTCAAGCACCACGCCACTGCTAGCTGACTCATCGAGCAATCTAAAAGAGTTTACGTTGATTTAAAGTGACACGTCCCTGACAGTTTATGTTCAAGACTAGAGCATTAAGTTATATTTATTAATCAACATAGAATTACGTACTTAGCGAGTTCGCGAGATTTGATAGGTCTCGTAGCTTGTCTCCATAAGTCCGAGGTTCTTCACCTGTCACCTGCTCCTTACTCCCGGAGCTTCTCATCTGGACATTAATCAGAAATAGTTGTAGAGGAGCTTGATAAAAGCAGTATTTCTAGCGGCTTATTGATAGATTAGGCACCTAACAACAACGTTTTAAGAATTGTGATTGGCTGTGCCGTTATTTGATATGTATGAATTTGTAACCGTTGATTTGTTATAGGTAAATCAAGCTGTATTTTGTTATTCTGTCAGCCTTTTCAAAACTTGTATAGGGCTTTATACAGTAATGTTTATATTATACGCATATAAATTCGAGTACCTACCTAAACGGAATACCTAATGAACAGCGCCTAGTTAAACACTAATACTAACTTTACTTGTAAGTAAATGCAACACGTAGTTGTTTTGGATCAGGAGAAAAAAATATTGAAGCTAACTTTCTTCTGTTTATTGAACTGAGAAAGGGAGGCTATAATTTATAGACGTATGTTTTATATTTATATAAATCAAGAGAAGGAGTTGGGTATCGAATAGGCTGCGTTTACCTAACATGGATTCATGAATATTAGCCACTTACATCTGGCACGGCCAGGTCCTCCTCACACCAACTGAACGTGCTATATTTCCTGTTGAACCGTGACTTGGCGAAGAGTCCCGTGATCTCCTCGCGGCCAAGGCCTTTGCCAGTCGTAATGGCCGACCACGCCATCATTCCTGAAAAACATGTTACGGGGAAGTCTAAAATTGTAGAGCACTCTCGTACTAAAATTTAAAGGTCTACATTTTAAGGGTCTTACTTACGTAATCGTTAACTATATCCAAATATGAACTTTATAATACTACTACTCACCTACTCCTATTTTATGGTATAGCTCAGGCATATATAACTCTGGTTTTTCTCTACAGAACATGTGATACTCTGTCTGTTCTACTATCGGAGTGATACAATTAAACTGTCTGCAATTTGTGTAGGCATCCATTATCTGAAAGTGACAAAAGGGGAGTTTAAGGCAAAACGCGAAAGTGGACTCAACTGTACAACTTACCGATTAGTAATAATTACCTCAGCAGGTGACCAACGCGCCGTCCCCCAGTACATGACCCATCCTTGGTTTATGACAAAATTCATAGCCCGTACGAGTTCTGTAATAATAAAGGTACCGCTCTTAATGAATGTTCTCTTAGTGTATCTACCTACGTAATTCATTATTAAATAAATGATTAAAAGCGATTGATTTTGAATTAACTACCAACCTTCCATCGGGCAAACAGGGTCGACCTTATGCAAGAGCACCACGTCGATATATTCCACCTGTAGTCTAGCCAGCGACGCCTTAATGCTTTCGATTATATGCTTACGGGATAGACCTCTCTCATCCGACCTGTCATTACCAAACCTAATTAATAGACAGTCGGTAACACATGAACAATTAAGCAAGAAGCACGCAAAAGCAAGTGTATAAGTGATAGCAAGTTTATTGAAGAGCAACTTAAGCGTTAATCACTCATCTGTACTTAAGAAATAATTCATATCCGTGGAAGCTATTGAAACACATGACACTTGTTAGCATAGGTGACATGCATTCAAAATAAATGCAAACAGTGACATACATAAGACCGGTACATATAATTAAGTTATCAACATATGCATAAATAACATACATATATGTATATACTTATTCACAAATTTGTATACACCGTGTTTTTTATTAAAATAAAATAAAACAAATATAGCCGCGTTATGAAGATATGGCAGACAACGCAGCTAAATATAAACCAATGAAGGAAGGCCCTTCAAATGTTTTTGAAGTCTAACTAAACTTTGGTTTTATAAAGAAATGTAATGTCAACTATGGTCTTCATCGGGTAAAGGAGACGAAACCTCTATTTTTTTATATTTCTCTTAAAAATCAAAGTAAAACAGTTATTTGGCGATCCTAGTAGGTAGGTACCTACATTATATACTTACCTAAATACTTAAATAATATTTCTTTAATGTCACCACATAAAAAAAACACGATGTATACACAAAACAATAATAAGACTAAAAAACTACACACCCAAGCCTTCCCAATTAGTAAACGGGAAAAAATATAATTAGACACAATTATTTATTAGGTTATAGAAGGTGGTTTTTAACTGACTTAAAACATTGTAGCAGAGACTAAATAGATAATATAGACAGCCACCGTCTAACAACTTTTTGCTTTTTTTTTACGACGTAATATAAAAATAGTAGGAAAGAATGACATTGCGTCACAGCGACATCTAGTGACGAGTAGCGTACCTTAGTAACGCTAGATTATTTCCTTCAATTTTTATACCGTTAGGTTGCTCTCGAGTAGATAGTGCTTTCACACTTGAGCTTCAAAAAATTCATAGATTGAGGCTGTATATATAGTCTCTGATTGTAGTGTAGGCTTAGATTGTTGTTCATTTTTGTTAAAGAAAAAGAAGAAACTCGGTGATTTTAGTGCAATATAGTATATTGCAGGTTTTAAAGTGAATTTTAGTAATGATTAGTTAGGGTAGGTAAGTATACAGGGATACTGGACGCGTGCAGGGTGGAGGCATTGCTTAGGTATTGGGTAGGTGTTGGCCGAGCAGTAGAAAATCGACACAGGGATTGAACACCGGGAATATTATCATACTTTAAATACCTAACTATTTACACTAGGTATTTCAATTCGGTATTGACTTATGTGGTTTCAATAATATTTTTTGCATTTAACTCTTTAAATTTATTCGGATTTGAAAAAAAATGTCTATTATGCAAGAAATTTAAAGAAGTAAGGGCTAAACCGTACAAAATCTAACTGTACGCAATGTTGCGTTTATAAAATGACTAATTGTAACTATCTGCAACAAACAAGTGAATAGGGAATTTAAATTAACGATGACGGTCCCTGGGTCAACGTTGCTCTGGTTTGTAAAAACATTACTATTCTGAATAACATTTCACATTACTAACATATAACACAAGTATTTATGTCAATATCTGTAGTAGTGAAATCGACATTTAAGTATTTAGGTACAGTCACCTGCAATAGTATCTTCCTACACGAAGGCCGCAAAAATATGTGACACGCTCTTATTTGTAGGGCCATAAGAGCGTGTCACATATTTTTGAGGCCTTCGTGTATGAATATACTATTGCCGGTAACTGTACTACTATAGGAGGTGAGATTAAGATATTTTAGAACAGAATTATTACAGGGTGTCCTTTGCCTCTGGACAAACTTTAGACGTACCCGTTGATTGCGCAATTGCTGCTATAAAACATTCACAAGTAACATGAGGAACCAATTTGGAGAAGCCTATATATGTATATGTAAGAAAACATATTGACAACATACTTATTTTAAAGTGTCACACTAAATAAGTATGACAGTGTTAGATATTTAAGTAGGTACCTACTTTTGTGAATAGCTGGTAGGTAACAGTCAAGTATAATTTTCTTTGATTAGTGGAGAATACAATGATAATATTACGTAAGGTATACCTACTTATCTTTTCCACTGAGTAATCGAAAAACAATTAGTTAAGTAAATCTATATAATATTATTTGTCCTTTGGCCAGAGACTAAGGCAACCCTGTATAGAAAGGTACTAATACTTTTAGAGATTGACAGATATCAACTTACATTTACTTAAAAACACAATACCAAACTGCTAATTTTTTTTTCTAAACATCCAACATACATCCAAAACATCAAACCATTCGCAATTACCTAACGTTATCGCTACATAAATATACATTCGACACTTACTTGGTACTCCAGTAAATTTTTGTTGTAATAATAATACTTGTTCGTCTGACGTTTATTTTCTTTAGAATCCTCCCCAGTTCAGCTTCGCCTTTTGCTGTTAACAAGGTATTAAAATTGGGTTCGAATACACAAATTTTAGACATGACACACTTTATAAGAAACGCCTGAATGCATTGTAAACATACTAATTAAAATGATAGTGGCAATCATAATGAGACAATGTCATCAATCAATGCCATCATACATTGGACTCGTCATAATTTGAAATACAGTTGGGAGTAGTTCTCTCTAGTCTCTTGGTAATTGAAGGAAAAAAATAAGGTTTTTTTATATATTACGAGTCACTACTAGTTACGAGCGTTCATGGTCCTATCACGATCCTAAGAACCTAGTAATTATAACTAACGAACGGGCCTACTCTTACTTACCACAATGAGCTTCCGACAAATCGAATAAATTGATACCATTCTCCAAAGCAGTTAATATAATGTCCTCGGCGTAGTCCTCATTGAGCATAGTCCAAATGCCCACCCCGATATTGGGCACACGCAGACCAGACTTGCCGAGGTTTTTGTACCGTAGTCCAGGAGTCACCACCGAAGGCATGTTCGCGTGATTTCCCATATACGTTGACATGTGCCTAGACACGCTTATTTCTCCAGCTGCCAAATATTTAAAACGATAAGAAAAAACATTTTCATCACATTTGTTTACGCCGCTACGCAAGCTTAGAGAGTTAATGTAATACTTTATTCCCTTGGGAGTTAGGGATATTTTGTTACCTTAATCAACAATTGTTTATCTTAGAACTTTTTTGTAATTATGGTGAAAAAGATTAGTCGCGATGGCACCTATAAATATACGTTGATTTAAATGAATATCACTATCACTTATTAATTAAAAAAATAAGTCTTGCCTTGATCTAACATCTGCTGTGAATTTGCACTGAAATCATCCATGCAATCCAAGGAAGCAATTGGGGCACGACATCTGAACAAAAACAAAAACGGTAATTTAGTGAAATTTTATTCTCATAATATATAAGAATTTACTACACCTTAGGTTTCGTTGAAATTCTTGAATATTTGGATGTAAATAAGCAGGTATTATCAATATCTTAAACCTAATAAGAATCAAAAATAATATAAATTTAATGGTACCGTCGCTGATTGCATTTTAATTTGTTAGTAAAGGAACTACGCTGTATGATTGTATTTCACTACTGTACTGGTATTTTTTACCTACTGATTCTAGTGCTAACGGCAGTATATCTAATTACACCTGCTCTTATTGTACACCGCTAATTTCTATATCTACTTCTATATACCTACACTGCTCTCCATACTCCACGGTACTCACTTATTGCATGTAATTATAATTAAGGCATATTTCAAGAGTTACATTAAATTATAAGAGTACCTGATTAGGTATTAGATTTAATATGACTACAATTTCTATTACCACCTAGCTAAATACAGTAACTACAATGTACCGTTCGGTTTTCTGGTTATGTTCCAAAATCTTATGGCCTACGAGGTGACTTTATGAAACTACTTTGATACATTTCAAACGGTCATAAAAGTAATATCAGGAACTTATAATTTGCTTGATTTCTATTTGTAAACGGCTAGAATCATATTAACTCATATATCACAAAAGCTTCCCAAAAATAGTAAGTAGTTTGGTATATGAACAGATTGTTAAAGTGCCCCTGTATTTAAATTTAAAGCTCCTCCATTTGACGGCATGTATTAGGGCTAGCAACTCCGATATTGTTTGTATGGGCTAACTCCGGAATTCCGGAATCGGCCATACAATCCAATTCCGAGGTTTCAAGCCCTAGTATGTATTAACTACCGTAATAGCGAAGCCACCCATGACAATTTAATTAACTTGTAGTTGTTGGTCTTTCCATTGCAATATCGCGCTAGTTACGAAGTCCCATTCAATGTTGTTTCCAATCGATTCTTCATAGATTATAGTTTATTATAATATTTTTTATCTGTTTATGAACGATGTGAATTCTAAAACGGCTATTAGACATTGCAACCTGCAGGGCCCAACCTGTAGGGCCCGTAGGGAGCTGAAGGAGGGGCAGGGAGAGGCAGGGTACACAACAGATTGGGCTCTGCAGGTTGCAATGTCTAATAGCCGTTTAAACCAACCATCACCAACATCATAGAGATTTCAATAAATCCACGAATAGCCAGTCTTTGTTGTCGTTTGTTAAAATAAAATGTACTCTAACAGCTCTTACTCGCAGTAGGTAAATTTTCAATGAAAAAATTTCAAATTGATTATTGCTATAATAAGTATCATATTTTAGCCAAACGTAAAGTACAATGGAGTTTAGAGAGCAAGTTACATTGATACTAAGTCTAATTTAATCTAGTTTATACACTCACTATGTCTTTTATTTCGTAGTCGATATGCAAATTTAATGTGATGAATTATCTAAATATCACAATCCTACAACACTTGGTTTATTAAAAATGTATGTTATTTCGGACTGTTACAAAGCTTTGAAGCAATTTAAGTCGAGAAGACGACCGCCGCAAGTTGGACACAGAAGCTTGCAGTCACAGGTAGTAAGGAGGAAGAAAGAAACGGTGTCGATGCATCAGTGCGAAGAGTATAGGAGATCACCTTACCTGTGTTGCCGTGGACAACTTCCCCAATGAACAGCATGAGTCAAGCCAAGCGATCATCATTTATCTAAACGACAGTATCTCAAGATCTGCGGTCGCAAATTTCACTGCCCCAAACTAGGCACAGTAAACAGAGTGCCAGCAGTGTTTCTAACGGAACTTTGATTCAACTGCAAATTTGCGATAGCATAGCACAGATATTGCGTTTTGAAATGTACCTACTGGCATGCGACGATCGCGGTGCGCGATGTGGCGGAGTGCGCGGTCAGCTTTAGGTACTGGCCTCTAAGGAGAAGACATAACTCCTAAGTAACCTCTAAGTCCTGTTGGTTAAGATAAAATCAAAGACCGATCAATTTCATTTTCAACGTTACTAAGCTCCTAATTGGCTGCTCCGTTCTGGGCACTGTAATTGAAGACGATTTCATACGTATCAACCCACTTAGAGTGCATGACTCTCATGCCATAAAGGAAGCATAAGGTACCCATGTGACACAGTAAGCACAGGTCCCGTATATTTTGCAGGCTACGGGTGTGGCGTAGCCCTTGGTAGTGAATCTATGCCTGGTATACCTGAATTAAGCTACTACCTATTTACTAATTAAATTAATTTTGTAGTACTTTCAGCATACCTTTTTTTCCATAATATATATGTTACTAGTAGTATTAGTATTTAGTTTTTTTTTTATATTTCAGACTGCAGACCAGTGTATGTTTAAATTAAGTACTTTAAGCACAGCAACTCCAACCGGCTAAATACGCTCGATATTAAGTTTATCAAATTTCATAATTGCGAGAATTAAAAAGTTATTATATGAATTTGAACTCCTTACCCAAGTCAAGCCTAATAAATAAATAATAAGTTAACATTTATTATCTATATCAAATGTAAATATCCTGCACTCGTTTAAATGTAGTGAGGCAATTAGATTTAAAAAATTAGATACCAATCTAATATCATTAAGGTCCAACATGTATACAGGTACTTACAAAATATTGGTCGGAGAATAACTGCAAAATGTCACAAATGCGTAAATAATGACCCATATAGTTCAGTGGTTCTTAACCGGTAACCCGCGAACCATTGGTAGTATCTGTGCGGCCCGCTAATTTATGATTATAACAACAATTCTTTGACTTTTTTCATCATAAGCCGTTTTTTGGTAGGTATTTGCTTCTTAACAGTTTGTGGTCCCTGATATAAAATAAGTTTTGTCGAGTGCTCCCTTATCACCTGCAAGGTGAAGACCCAATGCTTTAGCTGCTGAGGTTGTTGTTTAATGAAATCGAGGGACTGAAAACTTTACCACCAACATTTGCTGTCCTATTACAATGTTGGCAGTGCCGTGGGCTCATTAGGCATGCATACGGGGAAAATTACGATACCTAATTGCACTATAAACGATGCAGCCAAGCGGAGGTTAGTAAATAAATTGATTGTAAAATGCGCGAAAACATCGAAAAGTCTTTGCATATCATTGAAAAACGAGTTACTTTATTTTTTTTTTTGTTTTGACGAGGTCAACTTGCAGCTTTCGGCTAGACACTCGCGAGTTTTCTTGTTGTGGTTTTGTGTATGATATTAGGGGTACGTCTTCTCCCGTTCTGGGCAGCGTCGTGGTCTGGTGTCGGTGTGGAGTTACCGATAGATGGTCGGCATGTGGCTGGAGTCGACGGAGGCGCTGTCGGGCGGGCCGAGCGGCGTGTGCGGCGTGCAGCTGGACTCGCTGCGTGACATCTGCGAGCCTTCCTTGCCGCCGCCGCCGTCCGCCCCCTTGTACTGCATCTCGTGCCGCCTCATTCTGCTCCTACGCTTAGCAACAGCATCTCAACACCCTACAAACGTCTTATCTGTAATGAAATGTCATACGACTCCCACGGCAGCCTCGAACCAACCCTCGGAAAGGATGTAGCGGGCACGGTTTCGTAACACTCAAGGATAGTAAGGTAAACATAGAGAAGCATGCATGCCCTACCACTAACATCTAACGCTAGTCCGCTAAGGGTACACGAATTCGAGTGACGTCACATCGTTTACATCTAAGCACTCTCAAAATTCACAGTAAAGATTATGAAGTAGGAAAAGTAGGTATTTAGTTATTAGTGGTTGACACGTAAGGGTTCAATCGGTGGGTCACTGTGGGTGCACTCACCGAAGTTGCGGTTGGCGGTCTACGTACAGAACATTGGTTATTGCTGCGACGAGCCGCGAAGCAGCGGACTGACTGTATTGCGGCGCGGGGCGGCCGGGGTGCCGCGCGGGGCAGGGCCGCGCAACGCACAACCCCTGCGCTCTGCGAGCTCCACAATCCGCACATGCGCGCACTGTCTTACTGACAACTTGGTAAACGGCGCTTGCAAACTTACCAACAACGGCATGTACGGCCTTTTTCACTTGCAAGATAACCCGCTTTACTGACCCATTTCTACACTCGCCCCGGATAACTACGCTCGCATCTTTAGTGATGCATAAATCTACGTAATTAACGTTTGTCACTTTTAAAGCTATCTACATTGTAGCTACATACTTACTTAGTAGTTATAGAATCACTGACCAAGTGACAACCATAAAACAAGCATAAAACCCCCAAAGTTCCATAATTGACAATTTGACTGCTAGCCCTCTAACTTTATAACTTTTATAAGTTTGTATTTATGTAGGTAAGGTAAATGTACGCTTCAGCGAACGTGCCGTATCGCCGAATATCCCCTATTTTGAGCTATAACTCGATTACTGTAGAGCAGATATTACGTTGAGATTTTTTTTCTGTGAGCTACATACCTACCCCTACTAATACAAGTCAAAGGTGGCCATTTTGGTACGCAGTTGCGAGACGACAACTGATCTAGTCGGTCGAGTGCGACTTTGTATGGGCGCCCTTAGCAAAATCGTTTAGATATTGCGTATACTTCTTAAGGTCATATAATCGCTTAAAACTATATGTGGGTTCAAAACGGTGGATTTCAAGTGTTGTTATTTAATAAGTTTACATATTTTAGTATTTTAAGTGAATTTGGTGCAGTGATATTCTCAGAATTTAAGTAAAATGTGAATCCGGTAATGTGTGACCCAACAATTCGAGTGGAAGGTTTAACCGAACAGCGTACGGAATCAGGGAAAACGTACGTTCTTGATATAATTTTTTTATTGGCTGATTATAAACTATTAATAAAAACTACTTGCCTTTTCAAATAATGAAAAGTACTTGTAATTTTATGAGCATTTGCCGAACATCTGTAGACTGCAAAGACTATGGTAAATACGAGATTGAAATGTTGATGTTGTACGACTTTTTGACATCAAAATAAGACTTTTGGTAGAGCTATTTAAAAAAAATGTTTGTAATTATTTTAAGCCAATATTAGTAAAAACCAAATACATGAACGGATTTGTAATCCTGCTAATGATTAGGTTCAATGTTAGATTTGTGGTTATGACCAAACTGTTGCAATACAGGTACTATTTTCAAAATTGGTTCGCGTATTAGGTTCCTCATATTTTGCATGGTTTATTTACCGAACGCGCGTTCGGTAAATCATGCCCATAGTCTCTGTTATCGAATTAGTATCTGCCTCAGCCTCGTTTCTATTCGATTGTCAGTAAAATATCATCTTTATTACCCTAACAGCTAGGTCGACTTTAAACTGTAATATTTTTTCTGCCATTTTATATAGGCCAGCGCTTCTAAACCGTTACTGCTGATGATGGGTCGGAATGTAAAGAGAGATATTGTATAATAATAAAATAAATATAAAATGGTGTTTTGTGTATTTTAGAAAAAAATCAACTTGTAAATTTGTATTATTAAAAGTGATGTAAATGCATATTGAAAAACAAAATCTTTTTTCTGTAATATCAGTAATATGATATTAAACTATCTTTTTGTATCCTTTGAAATTGATCGGAATAAAAAAGTTTTTTTTACATAATATTTTTTTTTTAAAACACGTACATCAGTTTTTACATTATGCCAGTAATGGTTAGAGATAAAAATGCGCAGTTAAATATGTACCTAGTTATATTCAACACTGAGTCACTAAAGTTTGAGAATCACTCCACACCATATTTCCATACATTTTCGTTCTAGTTCGCTAATGCGGTCGCCCGATTCGGTATTGTGTACAAATCATGTTTCTTAGTTCGCTTAATGGTACAAATCAAGATAAAAGGTATGAGTAACTTTAAAAATATTTTTTTAATATCTCCAACCGTACAAATAATTTTTCGGTACATTTAAATAGTTACAAATTTATCTAAGATTCCATTACAATATTGATAATGATCGTATGAAAATGCCAGATCTTAATAAAAAATTCATTGTACATCCAGGTCTTAAGCGTTCGTGGAAACGTACATTTACCTTAGTAGCCATACGAGGAAGTAGTAGGTAGGTAAATAATCTACCAATTCTCTAAACCAGTATTACGCCGTTGCATGGAACTAAAGTAGATACTTAATGGAATGTTGTAGATGAAGAGTATTAGGTAGGCAACCCTACCTCATCAAGTAGCAGAAGTAATATAACATTACATAATAACAATACACGGTCAAATGTTATGTATTTTAGTACTTGGTAGCCTGAGCCAAAGTTGGAGCATTAGGTACAGTCAGCAAAATATTACACAATTTTTTGACAAAAAGTTCTTCATTGACTAGCTAGTGGGTACGTCACACATTTTGATAGTGCGCGTCGAGGTACGTCGAAAAAAATGTGGTAGCAACACGCAAATCTGACATTTTAGGATTTTTTATCCATATAAGTTGGTGCGTTCTTTTGAATGGCAAGAGTTTTATCTTCTACTATGTTAATTATTTCAATATTTTTTAATATGGTAGAGTCATGAAGTTGCCAGTCTTGGGCAATGCAACCACTTATTTTTTAGCATGTGTTGATAAGCGCGTAAAACTGCATTTAATCCATCCCATGAACTCATTTGCACATCGTACTTGCATTACCTAGCCGATTTATTCCTTAAAACATAAAATTTGGCTGAATAACGAAAGTTCCAGGTTTAAGAACGGCTACCATTATTTATTATAATCAGGCTGATAAGTACTTTAGAATGGCATAAAGTTCAATTTGCTACTCGATGGGGTAGATTTTATAATGATATTTTTGCTGACTATACAAAATGCAGCAAGTTTAGCTCAGGCTACCAAGTCCTAAAATACATAACTTTCCATCGTGCATTGCTCTACATTGGCCCAATTCTGCGACTCGATGATGAGGTAGGGTTGCCTCTTGATCTATTAGTAGATAGATACCTACATCTAATCATAACTTCATATACCTAAGGTATAGAAAGTGGGTTACAATGGAAACGATGTTAATGCAATTACTAATCTAATTCATACCATGCATGACGATGAGAATAGCGAAAGAAGTCATCTAAGTGCTAGTACAGTCACCTACAAACATATCTGATACTTCATGTAGATCATCAAAATAACTGGAACAAGACTTTATATTTTTCAGTCAGATCAAATATATTTTTGAGTTTTTTTCTACACGTAAGCTAGTAAAAAAAGCGGGCTAAAGCTCACCCGGCGCGCAAATCTTCAATTGTCTCACAGCTAAATACTATCACACTAGTATTGAGTGTATATAACAAACAAACCCTGAGATGAGCATGAAGGTGCTCGCTCCAAGTCGATGCGCATTTGGGGGCAGACGTCGCTGGCCGAAGCTCGCCAGGCGTGGGCTTTCGCGCTCGCCTCGCACGCCGACGCCTCCCAGCATACGTCGCTGTCTACAGATTAATGTCTCGCTATATTATACGAGTAGTGTGTGTATAAGACAACAAACCCTGAGCATGATGGTGCTCGCTCCATGTCGATGCGCATTTGGGGGCAGACGTCGCTGGCCGAAGCTCGCCAGGCGTGGGCGTCCGCGCTCGCCTCGCACGCTGATGCCTCGCAGCACACGTCGCTGTCAATAGATTCATCTACGAAACAATTAGAAGATACTTTTTACTTGAAATCCAATATAGTTATTATTGCCATGAGTCCAACTACGCTAGTTTTGTACCGACTTTGTACTCTCTGGTACTGGTTGACAGCGACAATGTAAAGCCGCGGCATATTTCCGTAAGTCTTGGTGGGCTTATCTTTGTGGGCTTAGCCTGTCTTCTTTATATATCTTGATATTGACTGTTTATAATCTCCTGTAATGGCCTAGGCAGCAGGTGCCTGCTGAATGCAGTTCACTAAAATTGTACATTTCACGTACTTATTTGTCGATTCATATCTGTATTAATATATATATAGGAGGTATTCCTGATACACACGACCTCTAATACTATTGTTATGTACAATACACACGAATACTAGCCTCTGCGAACTCCCATTCGGGATAGGTTAATCCAGTTATCACATTCCGTGATACTTTGTATGGAGTGGGGTGTAGTTAATTGTGCACTGCATGCCTTCTTCAGCATATTCTGGGCAATTATATTCTGTGAAAGAGACGACAAGGGTTCAGCAACTGTTAAAAAAGGTTTTGTTTGTTACTTGTTCATTTAGCATGCTGTAGTGCCATTCAGCGCTAATCACGACACTACATCAGGGTCCGACAGAAAACCAGCGCTGCAGTAGATTTACTGCAGCTTTATGCTGAGGCGAGCCCCTTTTTAGCATCACATTAATTGATGATTTTTTAGGTTTGTTTTGTTAGTATTTCAGTTTAATTTGTTTTTAATTTAATATTATGGTATTGTGAGTTTTTTTTATATTCTATTCTTATCGTTACTACGCCTCTACGAAACATTTACTTTAAGCAGGAAACCCATGTTCTCGCCTACGCGCGTAGCACGTAGCACCGCAGTAAATGAGAACCTATACTATAATAGTGCAGCATATTGCATGCTTGGGCCATAAACAGCGAACCAACTGACTTAGCACTTTCACAAATTCAGTGGAAAACCACCTTGCCTCTGCAAATAAATTTCACCACGTACCGGGCAACCCATGTTTTGCTATGACGTAGCATTACATAGGTTAGGTTACGGGGCTTGTAGTTATAGATATAAAGATTATGACACCCCATAATTAAGTGCGGAGATACGAACCAGCAAACTCAATCGTACTCACTCTGTAATGTGTGTCCGGTATGGAGGGTCTACTGTGTCGCCACCTGGTCGCCATGCGCGGCAGCTCACACAGGCCGTGGTGCGACCAAGAGGTGTTCATACCTCGCACCACTTCTACCGCTTCGGCGATCTAAATAATGACTCCTTAGCACAGACAATACTAAAAGCAAGACTGCAAGGACTTATGAGATTTCGTTGTTTGCAGTCCTTACATCGATAAGCAGGTGCTCATTTAAACAGACGTATACATTTAAAGCTCTACGATTACTACTTCACGGCACGAAGCGTTTAGCTTTTTACTTCTATTTTATTTATTATGCACAGAATTACAGCCAGCGTTTGATCGATACTTTTCCGCAAAAGGGGTAGTATACCCAAGGATAACTTTTCTGTGCCACTTTTGTGTGTTGACCACAGAACACTTCTGTCTGTGACTGTAGTGAAAAGGGGTAGGTAGATGTCAATTTGTCTCAGTGAAAAAGGACATGACTTATAACATTTACGGCACGTGTACTTGTTTCGCTGAGCTTATCTGACTTAATACTCCTTTTCTTTAGAGTCACAAAAATATTAAGCAAGAAGTAGCAAGCACTCTCAACATTAAATATGAACCCGTGCCGGTTCCTTGATATACTTACTCGGCACTGTTGCTGACTGTAATCCTCTGTGTTATATGAGTTGAATAATCTATTTTAAAGAAAATATTGCCCGTGTGATAAATTGACAATATTGGCTCATTTAATTCCCTATTTCTGCAAATTCAAAGCAGCTCACCTCCCTTTTCTGTTCGGCTTCGGCCTCGATGGCTCGCTGGTGCAGTAACTCTATATCCAGCTTCCGGTCCTCCTCGGCCTCCCGTGCTTGGCATTCCTTTTCCTAATCATTTTATATTACATTTTTTGATAACAGTTTATTAGGATCTTTTGTTTTTTAATGGCGTCGGGTTTGGAGTTTTTAGATTGGGAGGCGTATTCCCGTTATAAAACCATATGATATCAATCTTAGTGTATCTCTAGCAGCCATACCATCATTACAAGCAGGACACAGTCTCACCGACTATCTATGATAACACGTTGGTAGGTATCATGATTTTAATTAGTAGGTACTTAGTGAAACCTGCAAGCATATAATTCTACTCGTAAAAGTGATAGTGCGATCACATATGCTTGAGAACGACGAGCCGAGTGACGAGGCGAATGGCACGCGACTGTCTACATATATGCCTGTTGGCAATCGCGCTCGTGCTCGCGTCGGGAGTTGTACGGTGAGAATATTATGTGAACGGACATTCGTGTTGACACTCGTACGCGAATGATTCGTCGAACTATTCGACGAGCTTCGACGCGAGTGCGCATACGCTGGTCTGATCGCCGTATCAGAGTACGCAACGTTTTTATGGTATTGAAGAAATTGAAAAGGCACCATGAAATTCATGGATTATTTATATTATACATATTAACCTTTTGCATTTGACGCTCGTGTTCCATTTTCTGCTGTTCCAATTCTTCTTCCGGTATTGGCGGAGTCTCATCACCGCTAGATGTGTGCTTCGCCCCTAAATGACCATATTTAAATTTAAATCATCGACGTATGTTCGAATACTGTCGTTAGGCATTTTAAATAACAAGGATTTAAGATAAATGATTCGCAATGCAAGGCGCAGATTGTGCTGCAATCGTTTAGACAAAATTTATTTTTGGATCAAAACCACATGCATTGTAAAGTTAGTTATGGGTCTGAAAAAAAAACTGACCAAGTGCGTGTCGGACGACGCATAATGGAGGGTTCGCACCTAACTACCGAAAATATTACTATCGCAAGGTTGTATCTGCCTATGTACGTAATTTTTTTATCCGAAAATGTTCAAAAAAAATTTCGTAGACAAACTATATGTATTGAATTTTTTCATAATTTTTTGACTTACGGTTCAAAAAGTACTGGGTACAGGGGAGGGGGACACAATTTTTTATACTTCCGGAGTGACTATTTCTGAAAATATCTACTTAATCAAGAAATATGTAAGAAACCTCAATACTATTTTTAAATACCCATCGATTGATGTGCATCATGCCTCATGTCGATAAGTATTTGGCAAAAAAAAAATTGACAATTAGTTTCATGTATGGAGTGCCCCCCTAAAAATATATTTTTTCAGCAATTTCACTATAAAACCAAGCAGCGGCACACAAGATACACCTAATGAATGTTATAATTTGATAAAGTTATTACGTTTTATAGTTTCCGAGTAAAATGGCTGCGACATACGGACGGACGGACGGACAGATGAACATGATGAAACTATAAGGGTTCCGTTTTTCCATTTTGACTACGGAACCCTAAAAAAGTTGGAACCAATTAGTTATGATATGTGACTTTTTACCTCGAGGAAAGTACTAGCTAGAGCTGTGTTATTACGTTTGTTATCTTATATAAAAGTGAAGTATATAAGTGCCCTACCTAAACATACTTCAAACATTGACTTAGTAAAACATTTTTTTAGTATTACATATTATTATCATAGTGGACTTATTGTATAGTCGACGCAAAAGATATATTTACATTATTTACACTTTCAAAGGAGTGAGGTGAAATAGTGTAAACATGTCTTCGACGTCGACTGTGCTAATGGTAGGCCTGGGTTTAATTCGGCCGAATGTTTAACATTTTAATTTATAGCTGCTTTCCTATTGTAGGTTTATTCTACACGTGCTTCGAAACTAAAAGCACCGTCACGTGCCTACGAGGCACAACTTTGCCTGGCTTTAAAAAGATGGCCGCCTTTTTCCCATCTTAGGAATAAGATATATAAATATCTAGCTGTTGGGTGAAGAAAACCATGTTTTTTCAAGCCAGGCAAAATTGTGCATCGTAGGCAAAGTTGTAGCACGTGACGGCAACTAAACCACACATCTAAATCTAAGTATTCTTACCGGTAGGCGGATGGTACGAAATCCAAAATTGGTGAGCCAGTTTTACACAATTATCCCACAAATAGCTGACACCAAAACTTGCTAAAGCGACTCTATGGTCAATCCACAGCGTTGACTGAATCACGTATCAATAAACCGTGAACATTTTATTCATAGACATTTATTTTCATGGTTATGTGCAGTGATGTTGTGTATGAAACTGTTTTGGCAGCGGGCCAAAACACACCACAGCCGAAATCCTACGATGAAGCAAAACCAACGTTAGATTGAAGGACAAACGTTTGAAGTTATATATGTATACTTAATACAAGTAGGTAGTACAACTTATAGAAATCTTTAATGATTTTGCGAAGCATTGAAATAATCACGCGAACTTGCAGTCTAGTAACACCTAACCTTACCTACTAATGGCGATCACGACACTAACCTGATAATCTAATGTGTAGCAGCGAAGGTGAAAGGGTGTATAATTAACTTACTTAGCTATGTTACCAGTTTATAGTTTTTTTGTAGATATAACATATTATAATACTATGTTCCACCTTAACGTAAAGTAGACTCTTTTAGAACGCTGAAGGCCGTAGGTACCTAACTCAAAATCTACAAACTACCTAGGTGCCTTGCCTGCCTAGGTTGTTTACAAGGAAATCTACTCAATTGTACCTACCTAATAGTACTTACCTAATATTGTAGGTATTTATCTTCTAAGGATGGCTTGATGTTTTTACAAAATAATCTTATTGGGTTTTCAGATAAGGGGTTTTTATATTGTGGTAGGTACCATAAAGATTTATAGGTTTAGACAAGAAAGACAAGCCTTTAAAGTTGACTGCACTTTTCCTGCAAAATTCATATACCTTGTAAAAATGGAACTGCCTCAGATAAAACTCGAATGCATGACTTCGGGATAGGCAGTATTACCTAGTGTACCTACTAGCCCGCCATTGAACAGAGCTAGCGAGACTTATCCATTGGCTATGAATTTTTCACTAATATCTTTCATATGCATCTTCGGGAAACTACTAGCCTAGCGACATCTGCTGAAGTCTGAGCTTATTAGCGGCCAGTCCGGTGACTGAGGGAGGGCTGGTCACTATTTCGCCCAGCGGATCGCAGGATAGCCATCCATCGCGGGAATGCGGCCAGCCTTCTGGGCACCCTACCAAGTGACCAAGACCTAGGTCAGATTTTTTATGAGTAATATCAGAAACTGGTGGAATTCAATTTCGGAGCTATTCGAGACAACTATATATATTATAGAACGAGCGAAGCGAGTTTTTACAAACAACCTCTGGCTACTGGGACATCACGGCATTTCGATGACTTTTTGATCTTAAGATTTTGTTCGACGATAACTTTAGTAACGTTTTTCTGATCATTATGAAATTTGTTGGGGTTGTAGCAGAGATAGGTACATACAATTTTAGAGTTCGTTTATGATTTATGAGCTGGATCGAAGAAGGGGTTGTGGACTTAGAAAGCTAAAATAATCTTCATACCGGTCTTGTTACATTGGTCGTTTGCAAGTGAATCGCGAGTTCTTAGTTCGAGGCGGACTACTAGTAATATATAAAAATTACTTCGCGCCATACAAATTTAGCTTTTCTAAGAACCAATGTTGGAGATTATGTCACTTTGTCAGTTGCTGTGTTGCTGTCCCCATTGCAATCTCTAAAACCGGTATTAGACATTGCAATTTCTAGGACCCAATCTTCCTTTCTATATCCCTTCCTCTCCCTCAGCTCCCGAAGTTCCCTAAAAGCGGTATTACACATTGCAACCTGCAGGGCCCAATCTGTCAGGTTGGTAGGTGTAATTGAAGGTAAGGCCCGTAGGGAGCTGAAGGAGGGTAGGAAGAGGCAGGGTACACAACAGATTGGGCCCTGCAGGTTGCAATGTGTAATACCGCTTTAAAAGCGGTATTACACATTGCAACCTGCAGGGCCCAATCTGTCAGGTTGGAAGGTGTAATCGAAGGTAGGGCCCGTAGGGAGCTGAAGGAGGGGTAGGAAGAGGCAGGGTACACAACAGATTGGGCCCTGCAGGTTGCAATGTGTAATACCGCTTTAACTTTTATGTGCTTTTATCACAGAGTAAAGGTCGCCACACACCTAGCGGTTTTCCTAGCAGATTTTTTGTATGGAAGCCATAGACAAATTTCCGCTACCATAGACAAATTAAGCATTTTGTCTATGAATTTCCGCTACTTCCGGTAATTCCGCGAGGAAAACCGCTAGGTATGTGGTGACCCTAAAAAAGTACTGTTATTCAGATTTATGCTTTTAGGGTCACCACACACCTAGCGGTTTTCCTCGCGGAATTAGCGGAAGTAGCGGAAATTTGTCTATGGTAGCGGAAATTTGTCTATGGTAGCAGATTTTTGTATGGAAGCCATAGACAAATTTCCGCTACCATAGACAAATTAAGCATTTTGTCTATGAATTTCCGCTACTTCCGCTAATTCCGCGAGGAAAACCGCTAGGTGTGTGGTGACCGTTATTCTATATCTAATGCCGCCTGTGCACTCTCGCCGAGACACACCGAGAGACAGGCCGAGTGCGAGAGTGTACATGGCCACAGAGTAAATAATAGTATACCTAACAGAGAGACCTCTGTAATGTCACGTAACGTCACGAATCATGTTGTCCCTTATTAACGCATGACAAGTTCTCTTTCGCACTTATGCAAACGTATCGGATACGTCGTGTCAAACTCAAATTTTTTGACAGAATTACTTTGAGTTGTACCCCCCTGACATGGCTACGCTCGCTTTGTCTCGTGGGTCTCGCCTGCTCTCGCTCCCGTGTCGGTTTTTTGCGCCCGAGTCAAAGGGTCTCGCGAAGAACGCGAGAGCGTCATGTACACTCTCGCGACTCGCAGTATCTCGCGCCGCGGGAAATTTGAAAACAAGCGTGCTGTGTCGTGTGCGCATCTGAATAGTATGTGGTATACGGCAAAAATGGCGTGAAATAACGAAAACGAATTAAATTTTCTAGAAATGTATCAATCGGAACCTGTCTTGTGGCACCCGAGACATCAGTATCACAAGGATAGTAAAAAAATAGTTTTCTAAGAGTGTAAAATGTGACGTCCCACGGGTGAAAGTACCTTATAGCGGTTGGCGCTTACGTTGCGAAGCATCTCAATAGTATTGCAGCGTCGTTAGAAATAGCGTAAGCCCCAACCGCCATAAGGTACCTTTTCTCGTGGAATGTCACAAATATGTACATAAGTATTTATAATAGCTCTAGGTACAAAGAGCAACATGGCAGTAGCTAGTGAGACATTTACGTCCATCTTCTCTGCCTTCACACTGTGACTGAACTGAACGAGAGTGTACATGGTGGCACTCGGACAATCGCCTCTCGCCCGAGACACTCGCCGAGTGCTCTCGCGCGAGAATGTACAGGCGGCATAAGGGGTCTACCTGCAATATGGCAGGGGGGTACAACTCAAAGTAAATCTGTCAAAAAATTTGAGTTTGACACGACGTATCCAATACGTTTGCATAAGTGCGAAAAAGAACTTGTCATGCGTTAAGAAGGGACAACATGCTTCGTGACGTTACGTGACATTACAGAGGTCTCTCTGTTATACTATTATTTACTCTGTGAATATGGTACCAACTTGACATCGCGATCGCAGTTGACCGTATTCTACCTTAGACTAGGTATTCAACCAACCGACCGGCCATGTATAATTTTCTGTACAAAAAAAGTCTGCCGATTTTCGCGGGGGAGGGGAACGTCAAATGTATGCAAAACGTCAAAATAGAAATAGCCACGTCAGATAAAAGTTACAATGAGTATGCTGATGACCAAAGAGAATATAACACTACGTTAAGACTGATGACCACTGGTCTTATACAGAGCGTTTCCTATAATATATAGCAATAAATTAAAACGTAGATTTTACTCCTCAAACAACACAACTTTGTTTCAACAACTTTTTAAATTGGAATAGAATCTACGTTTTAATTTATTGCTCCTATTACAGGAAACACCCGGTATTTTCGGCAGAGGTCGCCTGTCAAGGGTTATAATATATTAATATGACGGAGCTATAATATATATTATAACTCGGTATCTTACGATATATTTTACGTACTATTTGACAAAGTCCCCACACGGAGCTATAATATATATTATAGCTCGATATATTACGATATATTTCGATATATTTTGGGTATATTGCCTTCCTTCCCTGGCGTGACGTACAACCAATATATCTTTCTCTCTTTTTATATCTTTCTCGTGTGGGGTGCCGAGCTATACGATAATATATATCTCGGTATCTTACGATATATTAATATATATGTATATTATAGCTCAGTCTGTGACGGGCTTAAGACACACAGCAAAATGTAATGACCTCTTCAATCGGCGCAATTTTGACACAAAACCAGGGGGGTACAACTCAAAGTAAATCCGTCAAAAAATTTGAGTTTGACACGACGTATCCGATACGTTTGCATAAAAGCGGTATTACACATTGCAACCTGCAGGGCCCAATCTGTTGTGTACCCTGCCTCTCCCTAACCCTCCTTCAGCTCCCTACAGGCCCTACGTGGCCCTACCTTTAATTACACCTTCCAACATGACAGATTGGGCCCTGCAGGTTGCAATGTGTAATAGCCGTTTAAGTGCGAAAAAGAACTTGTCATGCGTTAAGAAGGGACAACATGATTCGTGACGTTACGTGACATTACAGAGGTCTCTCTGTATTATTGGTATTATACTATTATTTACTCTGTGACAAAACTCGCGTGCGATTTGAGACATTGCCGTCTAGGTAGGTGCAACGAAATCAATCGATAGATCATAAACCGCAATGTGTTAAAAATCGCAGGTGACTAGTCGCTTACGTTTTTCGAGGCCTTAAAACATAAAAATCACCCATTAAATTTTTGTAACTAGCAACTACTAGTGTCATGTCTACACTACGTCAGAGGTTAAAAACACGAAAAAAAAAAAAAGATTGTCTATGGTTGACGCCTTGATTGACGCTAGTTGTAGATTTTTCTTAAGATTTACGGTTTTATATCGTTTTAGTAACCATTCAAACAAATTATGATCGATATTTCAACTATAATAATTTATTTCTGAATTACTTGTACAAATGCTTTACCTCAAAATCAATTTAGAGCTTAAAGATAGTGATCGGAGCAGTAGCATACCAATTATGTGCGTCTTTTATAATTTTACATGTGCGTGAATGAAATGTCAGAAATATTACGCATTTACGAAGATTTCTTGCTGTTTTGACTATGTAATGCCGCGTCAACGAGAGGATTTAGTTTTGCACCACCGCGAAACAAACGTGCAATTCAGTTGTAATGAAACGAACAAAAGTGTAGTGGCGGTAGGTAGGTTTTGACAGCCGGCAGGCTCGTCGAGAGTGACTTACGGTTGGCTTCCTATAAAAATGAACAGTCGTAGTAGTGTAAATGAAACGAATTTGGTGAATTTCTCGGCGGATCTTTCGACATTGAATCAATTGGAAACTAAAGACGGCCTGCTGAGTTTTCCTTTCGACCATATTTACGCATGTCACTCTGAGAGTTCGGATCGCAGACCGACCCTAACGCTCGATAAGGAGGTCGAAATCACGACACACTGTGTGGTTGGTGAAGAGAAGGAACTGGTCGCCAGCAGAAGTCCAGATGTGACAAGACTGACGGAGCAGCTGTCAGCTTCAGAGGGTCAGAATAAGAGACTCAAGGACCTGCTTGTTTACCATTTGGATCTAATACAGCAACAGAACGAGCTCATCTCTAAAAGAGACAAGTTGTACCAGGATTTAAAACAAGAGAATGACACTGTAAGTACACAACTCTAGTGATGCTTTTGAACTTAATATCACTGTCACATTGAATAACATACTTCAATTTTATTGTAAAAAACTTGCCAAAGAAATGTTTACAATATGAATGCTGTAGATACTGTTAGTTTTAAGGTGCTTTGCGAATGGCTCATGTTTGCCTGGCTTGCCTGATATAATATTTATAAAAAGTTACTGTGTTTGTTAGGTCCTTGTTAAACCTTTACAAAATTCGCCATTATAGATAAAACAATATGTGATAAACAAATAACAACTAGGTTATTTAAAGTTATCATGCCTGTGTCTATATAATACAAATTAAGGAAATAAATACTAAAGTAAAGTATGTCAAGGTTAATAATTTAAATGGAATATTTTTTTGTATTTTACAGTTATTTGCCATAATATATTTTTATTAATTGTATTTAAAAAAGCAGGTTCCCAGTTTTACATGTATGTTTGCATTTTAATAAATACATACAAATGTGTTTATTAAAGTACAATTAATTATGTCACAGAGACAAAGAGCTTTGCCAATTTGTTTGCAAACAAACTATATCCATGTAATTTTAAGTGTAATTAATAGATGGCGCTGTGTACAAACTATTGATTAACCTCAAGCAAGGCACTGAAAACTATTATTATAATTACTATTAATTTGCGTACAATGATTACACTAACTATATACATACAGTACAACCTGCTTGTCGATTGAAGGGATCCAGCCAGGAATGTGTCTGAAGCGGGAAAGCATTTTATGCGGGGCTGTCTGTGGGACCTCGAGTTGCAGGGACTGGTATAAAATATTATGCGAAAAGTGTTAAGCTGGTTCTACTGTACTTCTTTATAAATAAATACTATAGTTGTTTTTTTTTAAATTAGGATTACTACACCTGCTTTGCAGAATCAACAGTTCTGCTTATACACGTTAGATGGAATACTTAAGCTGTTCAAATATTACTTAAGACCTCCAATTATTTAGACATCTAAAAAAATTACTGAATTGCTAATATTGAAACAGTTTTGAGATTGATAAAAAGACTTGTTCATTATTATATCCAGTTAACTATACAGAATTCATCCTTACTTGTCTTATCATGTAAACAAACATGTGTCAATATAGACATTGTAATGTCATTTATTTTTAGGTTATTCATTAATTACTTTCAATAATTAAGGAAATTTTCATTAGAAATGATATTTTTCAGTGATTCATCAGTGACAGTGATCAAGTATAATTGAATTCAACACTTTGTGAGTTTCTTTAAGTATATAATGACATTTTAAGTGACAATCCCAAAGAAAAGTATAATAATGTCTTTGAAAAGTGTTTATTACATGATAAGACAAGTAAAAATGAATTCAGTATATATATTAAAATGGTAATTAAGCATGTATGCAACTTTGCGGTACAAAGACAGTTGATTTGATATGTTAATGAATGCTCAGGAGTTCAATAGACAATGTGTAGGCCAGGATACAGGTTGCTGTCAGACACTTGTTACAGTTATTCAGTCGTCATAAACTTATAGGAAGAATACATGTTAATTTTTATATGATCTAATTTTTTATGGGGCGTCTGTAGAAACATTACATTTTATTGATAGTTTTATTATTATTTCATGTCCGCTGCAATGAACTAAGTGGGTTGATTGTAAATTAGCAGTAATGACTAATCATTTTCAGTTTGTAACAAAACTCAGCTGTCAGTCTGTATGGACCTGATACACTTTTAAACACAGGTTCTAATTGAGCATTATAAACCAATGTTTAATGCTCAATACTACTACATATACTACAACTTTCTTATTTATTGACTGCAATGTAAACTTATATATCGTCAGATGACAAGCAAAATTCACTAAGTACTACGACAAGTTCATAGCTATAATGGACCGTACCGGCAACATAAAAAGGTTGATTTTCGTTAAAAAAAAAATTGTAATTGATGACTTTTGGTGACAAGCAACGATATACCTAATACATTTTTCCCTGTGACATTAGAATATTAAATTTTAATATTTTTGTAAACTATATTTACAGTGAAGGTTATTAATATAACCTATAACATAGCACATTTAAATTTTTTTATTATAAGTTAGTGTTAACTATGAAATGTCTTTTAGTTTTTCTTAAAGAAGAAAGTTCAGCTCTCCATGCAGTGACATTTTGAAAAGGGAAACCTTGTATATGAAGCATTAGCTTTTATGCCATAGTGCTATTGCAATATGTTTTCATACTATTGTAAGTTAACAACTGGGGCTGCAATCACTTTCCACATCCATGCTAGGAAAAAAAAAAAGGTTTTACCTTCATAACTGTATAATTCAAAAAAATCCTGCAATGGAAACTCAACTAAAATCTGATTAGTATTAGTTAGCGATAGCTATTTGGAAGCATATATTTAAGGTTGATTTATAAAACTGGCAAGAGTAAGTACTTTATCAGCCAGGTTTAGTGAATTTACAATTGTTAAAAATATGTGTACAAATAAGTCATTAAAATTTTTCAGCTTAAGTCAAAGCTGAGTCGCATGGACAGGAGGTTGACGGTGAATCAGAGACATTTCACCAACCCCCCACCTTTGGTGCATGTGCCCTCCTCCAGCGTGACCAGTGTGACTTCAACCATAGTCAAAAGTGAACCTAGCCCACCATCGCAGGTATATATTTTTTATTTAATAAGGTTGATACTGGCATTTTCAATGTATTTACTACAACACCTCTATTGTCAAGTTGATGCAGTGCATGTTCAGATATTTTTAATACCTTGACCACTGCATTGTATTTGATGGTGACTGTATAAGGGTATAAATTCAATATTTTACCAAAAATTTGGTATATATGCAGTAAATTCATAAAAAAATACTACAAAATACGATTTTAGTATGTACTAACTTTTCCCCCTAATGAAAAAAAAATAGCCAAATGCAGGGACTGATCACTGATCATCTGATACCCTGCATAAGGGTTTTCTAAAGGATTTTTCGTATGGCTTGGCCAACAAGTTGTTACTCTTTGAAACCCATTTTACGCCTTTTTTATCCTTCAAAAATGTATTTCATTTTTACGTTGAAGGTAGAGGACTACGTGACTAGGGCGCTGTATCGTGTCGGTCCATTTCCAATGCCACTAAGTCGTTATTGCTTGTGAACGAAAAAACCGTATTGTATAGTAATAAGGTCGGTTTTAGTACGGTAATACCTTAGGGATTACCCATTTTCGAGACTATTCAATGGGTATTCAAGCACTTCTTAGGAATACCCGTATGATAAAGCAGTACTTAAAGGGATAAGTATGTAAAACGAGTAACCCTGTTAAAGTCTTCCTGGGAAGGGGTTGATTGGTCCTTGGCCAAATGTAAGGCAACCATTTATAATTAACTTAGCCCCCGAAGCCATCTTGCCCCTGCTTGGTGACCCCCTTGATTATAATCATGTTTTACTTGAACTTAAATGATGTGATGTGGTTCTTCAGTACTGTTATATGTTTTCAGATAATGCTCAATAGTTTTACAGAGCTCCTGTTGACAGATAGTAGAACAAATTCGTTTATATTCGAAAGTGATATCAACAAAGCAAAACCTTTTGCTCAGGAGCCTTTCGAGATTGCCCGGACTACAGAAGCAGGTAAGGTACTTATTCTGATTTAGATAGCTACTTTTGGACTCAATGGAAACTGTTTAAGAAGGATAATAAATGTAATAATTGTGTACAGCCACGTCTGAAAATATGGATACATTCAATGTGACAAAAATATCTAACCACGACTCTATTACCAAAGCGTAAAATCTTGGATACAAGTTTTTGTCACATCAAATGTATATATATTTTCAGACGTGACTGTATGACCTATGTGTTCCCGCTCCGCGTGAATGAGGAGGTGGGTTTCGTGTATGTTTATTTAAAGAATCCTTGTCTCCTTCTGTTCCCGGTGACCACTGATGGAAATTAAGGTGTCTCCAGTCATTTAGCACAGTCGTATTTACACACTTAGGTCGCACACACGAAACACGCGACCAGCCGCCGTTGCGAGCGGCGAGACGAGCGGTGGCGCGGTGTCGGGGGGCTGTTCACGAAACCAGCGGTCACTTCGCTTGGTAATCTGCGGTGTAGAGACGTGCCGTCGACCATGTCGCTATCGAAACTCCGGCGTGATTATTTTCAAACGTGCTATTTTCTCTATTATAAAATATTATTCCTTCTTTCGAAAAACCAAGTGCGATAGATCGACGGGCCGGTCGGCCGCGCCACGTACTGGATACTTACTTTTCAAGGCCTGCATATTCGGATAATAAAGATATAGGTCCTTATGCTTACTTTCCACATTTAGTTCGTTTTTTATTTAATCTATTTATCATTGTACTACTCTTATGTCGTTGTTTGCTTTTCCATAAAAAAGGTATTTCTGAAATAGCAGATATTACTTCATCTACTGACATCTCGTTAAATACGCCGATAAAATATAAAATCACTACAACAGCACGTCACAACACTAGCTCGCCCCGCACGTGTGCCGCTCGTGCACTGCCGCCTGCCGCCGCCCGCGCGTGTGACTCGCCGCTGTTTTCGGAAACGGTTTGATAAAATTTTTACATTGCCGTACATTTTGATCTCGCCGCTCGTGCCGCCGCTCGTCTCGCGGCCGGTCGCATGTTTTCATGAGTGCAGCCTTATTCATTCATACAATAGAATGCATAGTATGTAACGAAAAGTCTTAGTGCTTAGCAACTTTTGAGTATATGCGGAAACGAAGTCTCGTTATTTATACCGGAATTCATGATTTTTACGAAACTTCTCCTTCTGCACAGACAGTGCAAAATGGAGTACAACCAAGTCTGAATCGCTCATAATACGCACATATTATTAATTAATGTTATAATTTATATTTATGTATATGTAGTAGTATCACTGTTTGATTTTATTTTATTCACAAACATTTCTTAGGTTGACAAACACTTTTTACAGATGTAATTAGCTATTTACCAGATAATTTAGGCGTCCCCACACTCTTGGATACAAACCTCAGCTGCGAAAACTTCACGATGATTGAAAGCAAGCGACAGTTTGTTAAAAAAGAAATAAAGACTGAAAACCGGCCTGAACCACTGTACACGGTCACATCTAACAGGTGAGTAGTCTTTTATTACACTATTTAAAGTCAAGGATATTGCGATTCGTTGGAATAAAATATGTATAAGGTGTCTGGACAGTCTCGTCGGCTACGGGAAATTTCAACTAAACCAAAATATCATACGTGTTTAACATAATTAACTATAGTGCCATCCGGATGTAGAATGCAATATAGTGATGTAAAACACGTTAGAGCTAATTAGTTGTAATTTCGCCGCAGTCGTGATTGACCCTCTGCAGTCTGCACCTTACACAAAATTCATCCTTATAAATATTGTTCCTTTATCCGACAGCGGCAATCCGGTTATACAAAGAATACAAAGGAATAGAAGAAGAACTACTTCAGGAATTAGCAGCTTAAATAGAATGAAAAGTCCTGGGACTAAAGTTGAGCCTGTAGAAAGTGGTAAGTAAATCTGAACGCACACAACATAATTTCAATTTGTTACTTTGTATTTAATTGCCACAATTTAATACTTTTAACATTTTCAGCAAAAGTCTTGGAAGAAGAAAAGCCATTTGAGCGTAATTTTAGTGTAAATAAAAAATCTAAAATGATCAACACATACGGGAAATCCAAAAGTAATTTTAAGAGAGCCAACCAGTTTGGGTCGCTGTCGGACCGGCTGCAGCTGATCGACACCACGCCCACGGGCGAGGACCCCTACCAGCTGGGCGAGGCCGACATGCGCGAGCAGTCGCCCATCCCCAAGCTCATGCTGCAGAAGACCAACCACGGCCGCATCAAGATCTGCACCGAGACCGTGGCCGGCGGGCCCGCGCCCGCGCCCGCGCCCGCACCCGCGCCCTCGCGCCGCATCTACGAGCCCGACGCCAAGCTCCCCGGCAAGCTGAAGCTCGACAACCGGTACAACCTCGCCAACACCAACTACATGCACCCTTCCGAACTGAAGGCGGAATCCTCGCCGAAGACCCTCATCGTGGTCGAACCAGATTTAGACATAGTTAAAACGGAGCCGGAGATCGACTGGCGGATGTACAATCCGAACAAGCCCGGAAACGAGACGAGCCTGTGTGACTTTTCCTATGGCGAAAATCCGAATAATTTAGCATCTAATATTTTGCCCACTTTGGACGCCGTTGAATTTCAAGATTTATTTTCATCAGATCCGTCTTTGAACTTGGATAGTCTGAATCCAATGGAGTTCTGCCCTTCGACTACAGACAAGGGTTCACCCGATAAGTCAAAAAGACGAGCGGGCCGGACTACCAGTCTAGTGGGACCTAATACTTCTGGGGTATGTATTCATCACATTATTCAGTTATTACACTATAGTTTCGTCGTTTTTTTACTACTCTATCTACCTCTAAGTGCCCTAGGCTTAAGCTACGCAAATTAATAAGTATAACAGCCCCGCGACGAGGCCATTGCCACCTGAGACAGGTTGTAACGCGAAGCAGTGTAATGTAAAATGCGCTGCGAATTCTCCATTAACAGTTGTTATAGTACTACTTAGTACCTACTAATCAATAAATCTTTTGTAGTAGAAACTAATCAATATTAATGAATTTTAGGAAGATGTAACGGTGGCGAGTAAACGTGGAAGTGACAGCAAACGAGGTAGAAAAAGAGCCCTCTCCACTGGACTACTTAAAACGAAACGTGAAAATCCCCCTAAAGGTCCCGCCATACTCCCACCGACCAGTACAGCCACAAAACCAAAGTTAGTTAAGGGAAAATGTAAGTTGTCTAATTTATTGGTTTTTACTTTTTTTTCTAACATTATGAGGGTACGGTACTAACCAAATATTATCCAATAAATAAATAATACCAAGGATTGATTTGTAATGTTATAAACCACGTTTGTGGCAAGTAGGCACAAAGCTCTCTGACGGTAAGCGATTACTATAACGAGGTTTACACTAGCAAGAAATTGCATGCAATTTTCTTTGCATTGCTACTACTGAATGCAATGCATTAACTTCAATCGTTCAACTGCAGCAATGTAATGCAAATTCTTGCTAGTCTAAATTTAATTATAGTCTGTGGACGCTTGCGACTCCAGAGGTGTCACTTGCGTTTTGCTGATCGTCTAATAAAAGATTGTTCAGTGCCTAATAATAATTAAGCATTTTCTATAGAATGGTATACTAGTATAATAAATATATCATATGGAGTAATAGAGGTATCAAGTCTACTAAGAGGAATTTTGAAAATAAAGTGGCCGGCCATCCTGACGGTCAGGTTGACAGGACCAAGTCCAGTTCCCCTAACTGTAGGCGTTATAGCGAAACTATCCTTGGGCAGATATTTACTTAGGACCCATTTTGTACCTTTATTGATGATATTTCTTATTTCATTTGGACTTACCAAAAAGGGCATAGTCAGTCATAGTACTGGAGCTGCCGTACCCGTACTCTAAATATATCAAAATTGTTACCTTCGAGCTGAGCTGAGTCCTGAGTGCAGTGGGGGGTTCAAGCGCACCCGTGATTAAAACAGCTTTATCCCCGGGGAGTACACTCTACTTTTCTCAGCTCTTGCGAGACAATAATCTATTTTCAATTCAGTTCGGCGCGGAAATGGTTGAGCGCCGTGCGTACTTTACTAAATTAGACTTAAAGGACATAACAATAAGAACTATTGGAAGTGAAATGACATTATTAACCAGTGCTGGAAACAAATTATGGGACGCGGCAGACGGACGCGGCTCACAGCCGCGACTGATAAATGTGCATAGTCAAAAACATCCAGCGCGCCAGATTTCTGTCGGACGTCCTAACGCTCAAGGTTACGTCCACGGCTTACCTCCGATAGTATGCACAGTTCAGTGTATATTCATTATCTAGATACCTATAAGTCGCGGCTGTGAGCCGCGTCCGTTGAGCGGCGTCCCATAATTTGTTTCCAGCTTTATAAAGAAATTTAATACAACATGATGTCCCGGCTTAAGTTAAGGGCTATACTATAAGGATTTGCTTTCAATTTCGATTTGCTGGTATGGTTTGCATGATATATAATTTACAATGTCGAGCAGGTGGTGTGAAAATACCACAGATCTAGTATAGTATAGATCCATTGACAATGATCAAAAGTGTGACAAAAAAAGAAATGCAAGTGTGTGGGTAAATTGTCTATGTGAGTGTAAAAATAGTGCAGCCAAGTACAACAGACTTTTTATCGATAAAATGCACCCAAATTTATATTCATATTTTACGCTAAACGTCATGTTAGAATTAGTAAAATAATAATGTATTTTTTTTGTTGAAGTTATAAAATGTTCGATACTTAATTTGATGACTTATCATATAATTAAGTCTGAGTTTGACGCATTAACCACTTTAAACCCCACCTACCGTTGATTGTCCATTGCAACAGGTGCAATTTGTCGCTTTTGAACTTCAACGTGGATATCGCCAGTATTTTTTATCGAACAGATATCGATATAAGATCCTATGACGTTTTGTCAATCCCTAGCGTAGAATAACAGTTTCAATTTTTACACAAAATAATCTTGAATATTGACTTTAATGATAAAATATTACCACACAAAGAAAGAAACACTAATATTCTAATATCATATTTGCCTGTGAAATGAGTAATTTCCTGGGGTTTTCTTGTGTTTAATGTTGGAATCAGGTACACAATACGATACCACGTTTCTACTTTTTCATTTCAAGTGATTTTGTTCTGGATTGTTTGATATTTTACGCGATAAAATATGAGCTGTCGCAACGGTGGTGTTTGTGGTGTTTTCTGAAAGTCAAAAGTTGGAACACTTGTGTATCTCTTTCGCACTAGTGGAATGTTCATATGCGCTATTGCGCACTTCCCGTCTCTTTAAGCGAGCGCTAGCGAGCGCCATTTTATCTCTATGGAAAATACTTACTATCTGTGGGTTCTTATCCTCATTCCAGCTGCTTGCCGCGGCAAGAAATCGCCGCTGCCGGGGATGGTGACCAAGAAGCCGTACCACACGCTTCTGGGCGACCCGGACATTTCCTGGTACCTGGGCTTGGACCCTGAGGTGAAGCCTGAGGACGTCGATCCTCCGGCTGACAGCAAAGTTTCCACTGTTGAGGTAACTTAAAACTAAGTGGGATTCTACTTTTTATCAATTTTTGCCCTGGTTACTTGCTCCGGTTTCTCAGTTTTGAAACCATTGTTATGGCATTCATATAATAAATAGCCCTTACCGTAACCTATATCTGTTGAACAGGAAATTTTAATGTGGTTTAACATTTCTTCTGACAAATTGCTATTATTACCCCGTAGCTTATAATTGATCTGTCTTAAAGCTTCAAGTAGAAGGCGCATCTGAGGTTTACGCACCGTCCCAAGTACCACGATTCGAACAGTGTGATCAGTCGAAGTCAAAAATATGTTTACACTTTTGCATCTCATTACAATGAAGTAAAGTGCAGAAGTGTAAACATATATTTGACGTCGACTACAGATATATCGGTGCGGCCAAGATGGTCACAAATATCTGAACAACGCCTCTATTGTCAAGGCGATAAAGTGCATGTTCAGATATTTTTAGAGTACCCTGGCCGCTCCAATATATTTGAAGGCGACTATACATGAACACATTGCGAATAAGTCGCTCGACGTCTTCCCTATTTTGAACGACTTTTTATTATCTTTTATCATTAGGTACATATTAATTGTACATGTTTCAGGTGCCTCGATGGAGGGAGAAGCCGTACACCAGCACATACACTCTAGAAGGGACCGAGAACTTAGATGACAAGGTTTTTGAAAAGCGCCATCAAAAATTAGAAGCCGAGGAGAGGCGGCAACTCAGGTGAACAATGGCTTATAGTTTTAGATGTAGTCAGCAAAACTATTAACTTAGCATTCTCAAAATTATTTAAAGCATAATAGTATTTTGTGCAACAGTTACATAATGAGGGTTCTTAAGATTCGAGGGTCGAAGTTACAAAATGAGGCGAAGCCGAATTTTGTAAGAACAGACCCGAGAATTTTAAGAACCCTTATTATGTACCGTTGCAGATGGCACATGAGGCGTATCCGCGAGCAGCGGCACGTGGAGCGGCTGCGGCAGCGGCAGCGCGACCCGTGGGGCAGCGCGTCGCCCGCGCACGCGCAGCCGCCCGCCACCTTCACCATATGGCCGCACACGCAGCGCGACGCGCGCTTCATCGAGATCACCGACACGCTGCCCGTCATGGCCTTCGGCGAGATACTCCCGGCCATACCTCCGGCGTAAGTTGCCTACAATGCATTTATATACTATACACGTACAGGTACAAGAGTTTTTGGGGTTCTCCAGATGTAGGTGTCAAACTATCAAACATTTAGTTAGATCATCTTGTTCAAAGTTGAAAGAAAACATTATTTTATATCGTAAATATCATGGATTTTCCGAAAATGTTCTCATTTTACTATATTTGTATTTGTGGTGGTACTTCTTAAGCTAAGGTCTGGTCTCAAACAAGTTTTTGTCCTTGGTCTATAAATTGGCAGTAAAATAGTTACTTACGAAATGTCAAATGTTTTGCCACAACCTGTAGAATACATTTAAGAATAAACAAATGACTTAAATAGTCAGTAGTTAAATTACTTCCTTTATAATATAAATCCCAAGTCCCAAGCTGGGCCCACTCAGCAGAAAACACTTCAGGCACATGCACTCAATTTTTACAAAAGGACAGAATCTTACGCACCAGCCCAGAAAGAAAATAAGGCTTCTTGAAATTACGTGCCAGGCCTTATAAATAAATAAATGATCCATTAATGCAATACTATGTAATAATATCTTTTTGTACGTTTCAGAGACTTCGTCTTACCTTGGGTGAGGTCTTCAAAAGCTTTGAAGAGATCTAAAAGATCCAAAACATTGCATTGAAGTGTCAGACTTTTTAAAGGTGTTGAAGAAACTTATATTACAGTATGAATTAGTTACGACAAGGAGTTCTACTTGAAGTAATACAATGTGTGATGGAAGTGTTATGAATTATGATTTAATCAGAGCTCATAATGACGGGCCATTGTAAAGATAGCAGCATAGCAAGCGACCAACTTGTGTCTTGTACAGTCTGCGGCACAAGCAGCTGGTCGTGACGTCTTCACAATGTTTTACAGTCATTTGGAAGCTTCCTTTGCTACTGTTTGTATGTTCGCAGTTTTTGCCATTTTATACAGGGACATGTTTATGTTGCAATATGACGCTGTCTTTATTGACTAGATGATCGCACGTACAATGTTTGTGTTTTAAGCCATAGGTAAGTTCTATGGGTACAATGTTTTTGTAATTAACTGCTTGCATAGCTACGCGGTTGGCTCGGTACTTTGGTTTCCACATACCTTTTCATGCTATCGTTCGCTTGTAGTTATTTCATGTCGTACTTTTAATAAGCGATAAATAGTAGTTTACTGTAATAATGCTTTAATTTTGGTATGGACTGAATAAAAAGTAGATCTTAGTTAAAGGACATAGAATGTCTCTGAGTAGGCACTGAGTGAGTGCTCGGGATCGGGAGGAACCCTTATCCTAATATCTTCAAAAGTAAAAAAAGCTAATATTACTATGGAATTTTATTGGCTACTATGAATTAATGGAAATGATGTTTTACTAAAGCCACCTTCGTTTTATGACTATAAAAATATGTAATTCCATGAAAGCTTTTTTGCAGTAAAGCAATATAAGGATCTTGTTTAAAGACAAGTCATCTACTAAGTTTAGTTATTTCTCAGTATTACTCTAACATATTCAGTCATACCTCAGTGATCGGCGTCCCTTATTGGCTTATTGCGCAGGGTTCCTCGTCAGTGTAACTATTATCAAAAAAATGCTATTAACAAATCAACTATGTACATTGACAATGCCATAAGATCAGCAAATCCATGATCAATTATTATACTCGTGCGATACTTCTTTGACTATGGGACGGAGTTTCCTTTGGTTTCTTCTCAGTATTGAAGGTCCGTAGTGTCCTATCTAACACGCTGGGTCCACTTGCAGACGTTGGCACGGTGGAGCACCTAATTTTACGCCCTACTTATATCACAAACGTTAAATATTACCGTTTGGTTGTTCATCCACCTTAAGACTGCGTCGACCGTCCAGTGGCGCCCTCATTAGGGGGCCGGTGTTCCCTAATAAACATCATTGTAGTCGTGCTAATTCCGCAACTTGTGATCTATGGGATACAGTTTAAATTACTCACTTTATGTTACATTTATGGAATGAAGCAGAAAATACGCAAAATGAAACTGTGACAAAGACCAAAGGTACTAATCAGTAGGACTACAACTTAAAGGCCCATTTAGATGGTACGAGTTTCTCTCTTCTAGTGTATGATTATCGTAGCACGAGAAAAAATATGTCATCATATAAACTACACGTACGATATCGTATGGCAAGGGGCGAATATCGCCTCGCCTTACATGATTGCAGTCTCCGTGTAAACATAAATGCAATGCGAGAATCGTATTTCGAGTTGATTGAAAATCGGTTCTGACCGATTCGTGCGATACTCGCATGTACGTGAAAAAATGTCATACGAGAACGAGTTTAGATGAGTCGAGACATCGTCAGCAAATATCTCCGTAGAATGCAGCATCTCGTGTAAACTATGTCGCCTGGCGATAATCTCCGTTCGAGTATCGAATGACATAATCGTGAACGAGTTTTTATTTCTCGCATTGTAACCATTTTTATACGATTCTCGCCCGGCGATTATTGCGTGCGATAATGTCATACGATTTCTCGCCCCAAAATGGGCGAGAAACTCGTACCATCTAAATGGCCCTTAAAACTGAGGGATTATACAGAAATTGATTCGTTTATTAGGAAATACAATCTCCCCAATAAGGGCGTCACTGGACGGTCGACAAAATCTTAAAAAAAAGGCCCGAACCCTCCTTTTGATACTTAGTTCCTGGGGACCCTAGGAGGCAAGAATAAATCATGATATTCACAGGCTGACGAATACATGTATACTGTGTGGAATTGCTTAAGTTTTAATTGTGAAATAAATACGAATAGTTAACATTTTATGAATTCAAAATGATTTAATTTCTTACGATATAATGATGCACTATTACTTTTGATTATTTTAATAAATGACCTCATAATAAATCGAAATATATTATTGTTTGATTATTCAATTGAAAGTATATCTAAGAATAGGAAAACTACCGATTACCGGAGTATGCCTTTCACTAAATTTAACTAAAGTAGGTACTACGCTTACCGGTAGTCTATAGACTGTCATCTTCATGTTTTATAGCTATGGTGTGGTTGCTGATTTTGCTAGAAATTAGTAAAAGTGTAAAATGTTAATAATAATGACTGCTAAATAATTCGAATTAATTTGTTCTGCCAAAAATAATTAAATAATAATTATTTAGCCTGGAATAATCGATCAATGTTGATGTGTGTACATAGTTATCGTATTGTTATTTTCCCTTTTGTTATCGTTGTTTTTAACATGACAAGCATCGTTTTAAAATATTAGTATTTGTAAATAATGTTTTTTAATGCCCGACATTTATTATTATTAGAATACAAAAAAGAGAAACATATAAACATACTTTGTAAAGTGTATTTAGGTAAGTGGCATGACAGCACCTACTTTAATGGCCACATGCACACCCATATCAGTGGTAGTCCTAGTCGGATGTCTGAAAGCGAGGTTTATTCATGTTTACAATTTTACCCAATTAATTAATTATATAGCTGTCATTTCTGCAGTAGACATCACGGCATGTACAGTCGCCATCAGATATATCGGAGCGGCCAAGGTGGTCAAAAATATCTGAACAAGCACCTTATCGCCTTGACAATAAAGGCGTTGTTCAGATATTTGTGACCACCTTGGCCGCTCCGATATATCTGATGGCGACTGTACGGTCACGTCTAAAAATATGGATGCATTTAATGTGACAAAAAAATTGTATTCAAGACTTTACGCCTTGGTAATAGAGTCGAGGCTATATATTTTTGTTGTCACATTAAATGTCGATATTATCGGACGTGACTTAGATATTTTTCAGTACCTTGGCTGCTCCGATATATTTGATAGTGACTGTACAATATTAGGTAGAAACTGCATTACTTGAACCCGTTGTTCTGCTTCCTGTATGAGAAAGTTTGCAGTTAAATATTTGCGCCCACTGCATGGTGCGGTAGTTTCGCCGTTCCCTTTCGTATATTGTCGCACACTTTCGTTCACAGGTTAGGCAATTATTGTGATCTGTTATTGGAACTTTTTGTATTCGCACCCTGCGCCCTGTATGGCGTATTTTTCAACGATTGTGTTTGCTAACAAAACAAGTGATATTTTAATCACGAAACAGAAGCAAGCAGCATAATAAATCTAGCATACTACAGGACGTACAAAGAATGAAAATGTTTAACATTTTCTTCTTTCTCGTCGCCATATGCCGCAAGCAGTGAATGGTTCGATTGTGTCGAGTCAATTTTTGGCCCTAAGTCTATGTTGTGGACGATTTTATTATTTTACAGTGTTTATTTGATATATTTTTTATTACTATTGGTGTTTATTATGCAATGTAATGTCGCGTCCCCCATTATTGATGAATTCATTGATACATGTTATCTAAACTTGCAAATCTGTAAGATTTCTGGTGGATTTAGGTGTTTGTAAATATAAATAATAATATTTTTAGTTTTATCTTGTGAGATCTTATTGGTCGACGTGTATTTTTCTGTGCCTAGGAGTTTAAAATTATAGTGATGTAATTAAATTATAGAATTTGTTTCTGATTGTCTAATCTTAGTATTATATATTTTTTGTAATTCAAGCTAAGCAAATTAGATTGTCTCGAGGACTTTATTCCCACCAGGCGGGAAATTGATTTTCAGTAATAATACCTAAATTTGGTCCTAAATACGAGAAATCCCAGTTTGCCCAACCCCAAGAGGTCTTTTTGGTTTTTTTTTTGGCCCGGTGTTGATCCTGAGGACCTCATTTCAGCATGTCAACTATTCCTGACAGCCCTATATTCACCTAATGAGACCACCTTAAACAAAAGCCCCACGAGATATTATCAAAATTCCCCATAATATATATCAATAACTTTCAATCTGGCCACTCCACCCCCCACCAAATGCAGCCGAATTTAACCCTCATTAACATTAAATGGATTGACTTTTTCCGACGGAACTACCATTATGAGCTACACGAAAAAAAAGAATATCTTCAGCCAACAATACCAATGCGAAAATAATATTGTTTAAACTTAAGTAAATATTTTCTTGGACTAATTTTATATCTTTAGCCCAAGATATATTTTACTTCAATAAAGACATTTTACTTGAATAAAGATCACTGTCTAGGCAAATTGTTATCGTTATATACAAAACAATATTGTTTTGACGAAGAAGATTTGTCTTCGATGAAGATACTTGAGAGATACTTCTTTTTCCGTATACAGTCAGCGTCAAATATATTGTAACAGCCAAAGTGATCAAATAGTTCATCACACCATATATTTTGTATGGTGTGATGACTGATGATCTATTTGGCTACTCTAGCTGTTGCAATATATTTGACGCTGACTGTACAAGCAAATAACTGAAAAAAGAGCAAACATTTTGTATTTAATTTGCTGCCAAAAGTTATGCACATCTGTTGTGATTGGAAAAACTCGGATTACACGCATTTAGGACCAAATGAAGTAATTAAAACGATTTCCAGCCTGGTGGGAATTAATTCTTTTGATAAGTCTTATTTTCTTAGCCTACTTGTAAAATGAATCATTAAGGCCACAAGTAACACTTACTAGTTATTAGTTTTTCCTAGCATTTTGACGACTGTATTTTTCACATACAATTTAAATAATGATGATTTATTTTATTTAACTACATAATGTTATCCTTTTATTTTAACATACATCGGGAGATTCTTTAGCACGATAAGACGAAAGTGAGCTAATGCTTCGATATTTTTTTCAATTCTTTCTTAAGAAAATTAATAAAAAATTTAAAGTAGGAAATTTGTTTGTACATTTGCAATGATATAGGTGTACACCATACCACGCCAAGTTTTAAAACTCATTTAGTGACAACGATGTTCTTTGTAAGTTGCCAAATTATTACTCACTATCGCCTTACCACGCTAAGAACACTCCGAAGCTCGAAGCCTGCACATTAATTATGAATATTTATAAGTGAACAGTTATATTTTAGCCACCCAACAATATTGGCACCAACACTTCCTCCTGTACAACTTTAGTGGCAGCAACGCAACCTGTCCGATAAGGGAGTTAAGGGAGTGCCAATTAATGACTAATAGCTTTCCTTACCAGTTAAATATCTATAGTTGATACGACCTTATCGGGTGATAGGAACATATTCCGCTAAGGTTTCTTAAAGTAACTATATGTACATTGCACGCCTGTAATACTGCATTGCTTGTGCGTAGCACCCTTTTAAATGTATCATGCCCTTTGTACAAATACCTACACACTAGACTGACATAACCTCCAGGACCCCGTTTCAAGGACATGCGCAATAAGTCTTGGATTATAAATAATTACCTATAGTAAAAATGAATAGGTGTACACTATACAAAATAAGAATGACTAATTTAGTGTTGCGACCCTATGTGTTGTCCACGAAACGGAGGCCTAATTTAAAATAACCCTTAGATACTTCCGTTTAAGTATACAGTAGAGTACCTAATATGTTATCATTATCAACCATATTGCTACACTGTTGTTTGATAAGAATGGCATATTTCACGCATAACATATATTATGTAGTTTATAAATAAACGTCGCTGGTGTAAAATCACGACATGGAATAAGTAGTTGTAAATATTTATTTAATGAAATAATGTAGTGAGTGGTGTACTAGTGGCTTACGGAATTACTACCAGCATTCTAGTCTGTTTCGTCACTCGTAGTCGTCGTAACGCAGCTCTAATTAATGTCTCTAGACCGCACCGCACACCGCCTCTCGTCCTGGACTTTATTAAATATTATCTATTTATACAAGTCGACCTTACAAATTAATACTTAAAAGGGGAAATATATGTATATTTGTGATAGATGTTGGTGTTTTTTTCGCTGGTTATAAGATTGTCGGTAGAAATTTCTGTCCAAGCCACGGTTATAAGTTAATTTTAAGACAAGTTTTAAAGTACGACCAGATCTTATAACTCACGTTAGATTCTGGCTTGAGCGCTGTCTGTTAATAATATGTATAAAGTGCAGTCAGTGGTGCAGTTAAGACCTGTTCTATTTGTGCTCGGTCCGAATGAACATTGCTTGTACTGTACGGCCTGTCGACCAGCTATAGCCGGCGGTAGGTAAACCGCGCTTGACCCTTAGCAGATTCTTACCCCTATTCGATGGATGGGCCCCAATTTTACCAATGAACTGGCCACTGGTTTTTTGTTATAAATAATAAGGATCTCATTATTCTTAATAATTGAATACTATAATGAAACATTAGTGATAGTCATTTTGTGTACTTTCAAGCGCCACACCCGATAGGTACAATTATAACCTATTTAGGTATTCGTCTCGTGACGTAGGAAAGCATAGCAGGACAGAAAACATTGCATATCATTTCCTAGGTTTCCAAGTTTGTATTTAACTCTAGCACGCACGCATGATCAAGTGACTAAATAAAATACCGTTTTGTCTAAACTACTACTAGTACGGTAAGGGATAATTTAAGAGGAATTAGTATTACTTATCGATGTTTTCTGTTCCTCAACATTATATATTTTTATTTAAGACACTATCATAGCTACATTTTTATACAATTTAGGCCGAAACTTATGGGGTAAGTACTTACCTCATAAAGTAATGATCATTGTGTTGAAAGATATGTAAACAAAATTAATTTAATGTAGATAATAACAGTATGGCATTTATTAAATCTCAAAGAATGTGCTACGTTTAAGTGTACAACCTAGCCGTTTAGTTGTAATACTATTGCATTAGGTAGCTTAAATATTTATCTTTCCTTAATCTTACGGATTCATGTGATACTTCAGACTAAGTTGTATAAGTACATGAAATTAAAGAACCTTCACTCTTTGAGGTATACAGTATTTTAATGACTTCCTTATTATTTCAATTGAAATCCTTTTGCTGCCCTAACTACCTTGTAAATATCACTTAGTGTTTCTCAACAGTAAGACGACAAATGATAGCTAGGGCGAAACTGTTTACCAGTTTACCACCCTTACATCACTGATAGATAATTTACTTGGCTACACATTTTTAGTCAAGAAATGGGTTCTCTAAATTATCGCCGAAAATTGTATTGGTGATAATCAGTTCCCAACCAATTTGTCGCATAAATTTATTTCGCGGAATGATCATGTGCCAACTTATCTTATTTCTTTGTGCTGATCCTTTGTTTTGTTTTGGATATTTTTTCAATATTAAAAAAGTGGATTCTGGCTGCTTGCTCACAGTTAACCTGGCACGCTCCTCCTCGCTTCGCTCGTCGTCGCACCTAACAGTACTTTGTTACATGAGATTTCTGATGCTATACTAACTGACGAAACTTTATTCGTTTAATAGTTGTTTGGCCTAGTGAAAGATTTGAATGACTTATCCCAAAAGTTTTGAGTCATTGTAATAATCTGCTTTAAAATAATTCTACCAAATCTAACGTTATGATACTTATCATACAAAAATTTGTTAATAGTTGTCAAAGTGAATCATCAGCTAAATGTTGGCTGGCAAGTCAAATTCGGCCAAAAAAGTTTGACGAAAAGGCAGAACACGTGTTGTTACCTCTTGAAACATTCCAAAAATATAATTATTTAGCAACCCATTTAGCAACATTTTTTTTTAATTATTTGAATGTAGAAGTCGATATAAATATATATAGATCGATTTGATTTTAAAAGTAGACTCTCTATTTTAAAAGCCACACCGTCTTAAAGCAATTGATTCCCAAACAAAAACTGGTAGGAACTTATATAACTATTGGGTACTCGTCAAAATTAAACCAAAATTGCGTTGTTACGACGATCTTTATCGAAAAGTTGTAATTATTACAAGTAACCTGCGATGATGACAATTATGTACTAGTTATACATACATATAGTTAACCCATCCACTACACACTATTGACATAGAGATTATTCTAAAAGATTTGATTTGTTTACGATACGAAGAAAATTGTGAAGTAGGTAAGTATGTAAATATTGTAAATATAATTAATTCAATAAAATCTTTAAAAAAATAAAACAACAATAATAAACTAACAAATTTGTAACTATGTTACTTTTAAATATTTATTAAACAAATTTTTGGTTTCTTTTTTCGTATGACCATTTATACCAAGTAGGTTCGGTCACGTCTGAAAATATGGATACATTACAATAACAAAAACATGTAAGTATTAAAGACTTAACGCCTTGATAATAGAGTCGTGGCTACATATTTTAGTCACATTCAATTTATCCATATTTTAAGATGTGACTGTAAATAAACTAATCTTAACACTACACATTTATTTTTTCTTACTATTCTATTCGTTTTCGGTGTCAATGTAAAGTTTAACCTCCTTCATCACATAGTCTTCCATCAAATTGTCTAGATTGATATTTTCCCCTGCATCATAATTGCGCAGGGTAGATTCCACTCTCTCGACACTCTCCGCTTCAATGATTTGTAGCTGTCTGATCAATTCTTGACTTTTGTTGCCTCGAATTATATGATCCGCATGTAGTTTGTACAAACGGCTCTCATGTTTGGGCTGAAAAATAAATAAAAATTTAACTAATGCAATACCAATGGCTTTCTGAATTTGCCCAATCCCAGGTGTGCATTATTTTTGGGAAATTTTTGCTCCTGTGTGTTAATCTGGAGGACCTTTTTTCAGTATGCCAACTATTCACCTAAGGCCAATGAGACCTCCTTGGACAAAATCCGGCACGAGATATTATCAGAATTCGTCATAAAGCCATCCTTCAATCTGGCCTCACTACCCCCAACAAATGCAGCAAAATTTAACCCTCTTTAATATTGAATGAAATGAATGGATTAACATTTTCAACGGACCTACCGTTTTTGACCTACAAGCAAACGTAATTTTCCCGGTTCTGGCCATACAAAATCCGACACCGAACCGCGTGCCTTAGTACTTATTACTTACTTCCTGGAGACTCTCTGTGTAGCATGAAGTTTCGCAGTTTGGAGTGAAGACAAAAGGCTTGAAGAGGGAAACACTTGGGTCTGGTGTACCCGTGAACCAATGTACACTCTTGCCGTTCTCCGTTAATATAGATACCTAAAACAATATAAAAAATTGTTCTAAAACTTGAAGCATCTGATAACTCAGATAAGCAACACCGTAAACAAAAAATAGGAATAGATAAGTCTTAAAATGCGCAAATTTGTGCAAAATTTTGTATCCCAGTTTTAGGGACACCACATACTTGGTCTGAATTAAGAAAATTCTTAAGTATGTCTATGGTCTCCATACAAATTTAAGCAACCATAGACAAATTTAAGCTTAAATTTTACTGTAAAGGTATGTTACAAATAGATCTTAGTGAATTATTATTGTATTGTAGTCGCCATCAAATATATCGGAGCGGCTAAGGTAGGAACTCAAAAATATCCGAGCATGCACTTTATCGTAGGGCATCCAATCCCGCAGCCTTTAGTCAATCTCGGTATTTGCGGGACCATGCATTTTCAATCCCGCGGGATCTCGGTATTTACGAGATCCCGCATAAAAATCATACCTTCGTAGGTAAAAGTATAAAGTAATTCAAATAACTCTCATTTTATACTCTTTTGAATAGAGATTAACCAACGTAGTCTTTTTATTGTTTAGACTAGCAATGTACAAGTTGCAGAACATTCTCAAAAAATGAGTAACATTCTCGGAAATATCACACGGGAATTTAAATTAAATTTCCAATGAGAACATTCCGTATGGGAATTATCAAAAAAATGTATTATAAGCATTATTTTTATAAACACGTAAATGAGACAGTCAGTTAAAATAATGGATAAAGGCGGTGTCCAGCGACTTCCTGAATGTTTTTTATTGTTCGTAAAATTTAAGTTCTGAGAACATCCCAGCTGCAAAATTACGCAACATTGGAAACTTCTCCTTGGTGCATTGCTAGTTTAGACCGGGCAAAAGCTCTCTCTTTCCCGCCATTTGGATCAGTCTCACGCATACTTCCGCTACGCTTCACAATATCATGTAGGATCCAGTCTGTGGAAAGATTAATACAAGCCAGATTAATACCAGTATTAATACAAGATTAGTAAGCCAAGACATTCTCCTTCCTCTGGGATCTCTTCCTGCTTAAATTGTTCCCTGTATGATTCGCTGCAATTCGTTCTTTGAACTTCTCATCATTTATGTGGCCGAAAGACTCAAGTAGCCTTTTCTTTTTTGTGTTTACGACTACCGACTTTATTGTGGATACGAATACCGAAACGTCTACACTTTAAAGAAAATTAGAGATTGCGCTTCATTATCATCGTCTTCATGGACCAGAAGTTCTTCTAGGCATTTACGATACGACGATCGATTGCCTGTTTTCGAAGGCTGTTACTTTTTGACCCAAGTAGATATTTTCGTCAACGTACTGTAGTTCAATCTTGTCAAATTATCCATCTACTTCACCCAATATTTTACGCAGTTGGTTATCATTTAGTCCAAGGCATTTTTATATATTGATAAATAACAAAATCATAAGAAATTATTGGAATAATAACTAGATTAATATTTATTTTTGTTGTCAAAGTTAGACTTTACAGTCCCGCAACCCCGCGGATCCCACGCTTGTAATCCCGCAGCGAGCGGGATCGGAAAATGGCGCGGGATCCCGCAATACCGAGATCTCGGTATTGCGGGATTGGATGCCCTACTTTATCGCCTTGGCAATAGTGGCGTTGTTCAGATATTGTGACCACCTTGGCCGCTTCGATATATCTGATGGCGGTTTGGCTGCGCATCTACAACCCTTTAAATAATCTTTCATTGTAATTTAATCATCCTTAAATTTCTCGATAAAAACGTGTTCAATCAATTCCCACTTACCTGACTTCCTTGGGTGGGAAAGCCATCGTCATACCCTCGACATATTCGGCTTTTCTTGTGCCGCAACACATAAAACATATCATTTAGAGTGAATTGCGAATCCTTACAACCATTTTTCAGAAGTGTTTCTCCATCAAGTTGGCGGTGGAGATCTCCGCCAGATGAGAAAATTTCCGTGAAGTTAAATTCACCCTAAAATGGGAAAAAATTTAACCAGTAATGTAGGTATAGTCGCAATCAGTTATATCGGAGCGGCCAAGGTGGTCACAAATAGCTGAACTACACCTCTATTGTCAAAGCGATAAAGGGTTTGTTCAGATATTTTGGAGTACCCTGGCCACTCTTATATATTTAATGGCGACTGTACACATTGTGACACGCAACACACAGTATCTTTTTGTTAGCTGTATTGTGATATTTAATTTAATCTTTAATCACTTATTTAGTCTTACTTACCTATTGATTCATTTGGCTGAAACCCAAGGCAACAACATACACAGTTAAAAATAATAGGGATTAGCAGGTAAAGTGCACGGAAAGCATATCTGTATTAAGATTGGCATAAATAAAGTGATAACCTTTCCATCCCACAGTCCCAGCTCCACTGCTTTCTCCTTTAGTCCATCAGACATTTTGTCAATTTTTGTAGTAATAGTTAGCCCGTTAGAGATGTTCCTGTAAGATGACACTTTTTCTGCAGCCCACAGATTGCCACTAGTCTCCAGCACCCAGGCTTCGGTAGGGTCGGCAATAAGGAACGAGTTATGATAAAACAGATTATCATCATGCTCACTGCAGGGCCCGCCTTGTCCATACTGTTCTAGAAGAGATGCTATAACATCTATAGCTTCTTGTGCTGTGTTAGCTCGTTCCAAACTTAAACTGCAAATTAAAAAGCATTATTTTAGTAAGCTATTGAACTAAAATAGATGCTTGGTTGCATAATGATCTGGAATATCTAATTCAAAGCATATTTATTATTATAACAATTTAATTTTTAAATATAACACCCACATCATTGCTAATTAATGTACAGTGTCAATCAATATACAAATCCTTCATCAAGGAAGAACTAGGATTATATATGACTGTTGGTGTTAATTTTAAACAGACAAGTGGACATGTGAAAACTCATATAGCCTATTTTGACCCAGAAAACCAATGATTACCGAACAAGGTCCATTCCAAGCAATCGTTTTTCTTTAGCATTTCCTGGACCTTTGTCAAACTTGGTCCAGACAGCTTCATTGCCAATGACCACGTTCTTGTCATTAGCCCCCATCTCTGCTCCCCACATCCATCCCGGCTTACTCAGTATGACAGCATTCAGTGGTTTGCAGCTCTCCTCAATTTCTATGTATGTGCACTGTTCATAGAAAATATGCTTTAGTGTTTACAGGGCAAACAAAAAAGTACTGAGTTATATAATATTTAAATTATTATGGTGTGCCTAGATGGACCTACCTACTGATATTGACTACACCTGTTGCATTGATACTTTTTAAACTGGGTATTCTTAAAATAAGACACATATCTTTTACAAATGTTCATCTCGTTCGTTACCTTTAAAGGCCCATGTCTGAGTCCTCCCGAGAAGTACACCACTTCTTGCACCTCGTGTCGTGGCCGGTCGGAGTTTTTGCCAAAAATCACCTGATTTTCACTTGTATGAGTCGGAAGAACAACAAAAGTGTCACACGATTGAGGAGGAGGCATCTTCGTACTTGCAAACATTTTTCTCTCTAAATGCGCTTTTGCGACTGCACTGCACATAAATATTTACAAAACCTTATTGATTTCCAAGTTATTGATTAAATGATGATACTGATAGCAAAGAAGCGTTTTTTATTTCATTAAATTTTATTACGTTTACGTCAAATGTCAAATCAGAACACCCAGAACAGCTATAAGCGGTGTTACACATTGCAACCTGCAGGGCCCAATCTGTCAGGTTGGAAGGTGTAATTGAAGATGAAGGTAGGGCCCGTAGGGAGCTGAAGGAGGGGAAGGAAGAGGCAGGGTACCATAGATATACCACCCATAGATCTGACACGGAACTAATAATACCAAGATAGAACGGGATGGTCTTATTACACTTTCAATAGATACGGCAGAGAGGTGCTGTTATCGTTGGTCCTTGTCATAGTTTCTATTACCCTCCACGCGTTACTTCTAGCAGTGGAGGGTAACAAACAGATATAATGCGCGATTTCTTCAAGAATTTCTGTGATTGCTACGAGAAAAGCTGTTAGTTTTCCTAGAAAGTTGTGTCGGCTAAGGAAAAGATTGGTAAATTGTTCTGTTTTATGCTGTAGAAGTGATTATGGGCATCTATATATCTATCCCATACGGGGGTACACGTGTGCGGGCTCTAGTTAATGCTTGCTTTGAGCAGGGTACACAACAGATTGGGCCCTGCAGGTTGCAATGTGTAATACCGCTTTAAAAGCGGTATTACACATTGCAACCTGCAGGGCCCAATCTGTCAGGTTGGAAGGTGTAATTGAAGGTAGGGCCCGTAGGGAGCTGAAGGAAGGGTAGGAAGAGGCAGGGTACACATCAGATTGGGCCCTGCAGGTTGCAATGTGTAATACCGCTTTAAAACATGTTTATCTACCTATATGTTTATCTATGCTCAACGTCTGACTAAGGGCACCACACACCTAGCGGAATTCCTCGCGGAATTAGCGGAAGTAGCGGAAATTTGTCTATGGTAGCGGAAATTTGTCTATGGCTTCCATACAAAAAATCTGCTACTATAGACAAATTTCCGCTACCATGGACAAATTTCCACTACTTCCGCTAATTCCGCGAGGAATTCCGCTAGGTGTAAATGTGAAAATGAATAAGAAATGAAAATGTGTATGGAGCTTTGTCGATGGTAGCTTAAAATTGTCTATGGCCTCCATACATTACTGCCTCCATTCCGCTAGGTGTGTTTTGAGCCTTACTCATTTTCACATTTACACCTAGCGGAATTCCTCGCGGAATTAGCGGAAGTAGCGGAAATTTGTCTATGGTAGCAGATTTTTTGTATGGAAGCCATAGATTAGACAAGCTGAGCAGTAAATTAGAAATTGGGCGGATTAAGACAGATTTGTGCAAATATAGCGGTCATTTTATGATCAGGAGATTTTTTAAATACAAAAATTACATTTATATTAAAATAATGGGTAATTTTCTATGCATGCCCTAATCGTAGCTGTCAAAATATATCTGTCCATTATCAGAGGGCCTACCGCGAAGTTCGAAAATCGACAAAACGATGGCCCCGTCTCTATCGCTCTTGTATATACGAAAGAGAGTGATGCCAATAGACGATTCGATGAACGAAGTGGTTCGCGGTTATAGGCCAGGTATACGCTGATCTCTGTCTAGAGTTTATTATTATTAAGTCCTTGCATCAGGAGCATAGACCCACGGCACCCATAGTACCACAACCACACATAGACGACACGGAAATAATAATACCAACCATGGTTGAACGGGATGGTCTTATTACACTTTCCATAGATATGACAGAGAAGGCGCTATTATCGTTAGTCCGTATCATACACTCACCCTTGTGATTATTGCTTACTTCCAAAAGGCCCTAAGTATAATAGAAACGTTTGTTTCCCTTCACCGCTCTTTGAAGCTTTGATTATTAAACCAACCGGATGCGAGACGCGCTCTCATTTCTATCGGAAAAAGTCTGCCATTTTTTGCGGCGGAGAGCTCATATTGCTCCTCTACATGATGGGCCAGCGCTGGGCCAGCGCTGGGCCAGCGCAATGGCCATGTGCGCAACTACACGATGGCGACATTCAGTTGTGATCTATACGTTTTCCAGGATGGACGTGGAAGCATTAGCCGCTGCAGCAATCTATAGTGTCCGACCGAAACATGTTTTTTTGCCGAAACCGAAACCGAAACCGAAGGTTCGGCTCTAGGTGCAGTTTCGGCCGAAACCGAAACCGAAACCGAAACTTTCATAGACACGTTAAAATCGTTGAGTTAAATGTCAATAAGCCGTTGTAACTTGTGCAGGATAGGTGGTATAAGAAGAACAAGGTTAGTAAGTTTTGATTGATCATCCTCCTAGCGTTTGTGCTGGCGTTTTCCCACGGACTCAACGGAGCCTGAGGTCCACTTGGCAACCTAATCCCATGATTTTTTCTAGTTTGTCCACAACTCCAAGTTATTTCGTTGTAAGGCGTATTTTGATCCCTAAATTCGTTTCTTCTTTCAGTTTTTTTTCGCGAAATAAATGCAGAGCACGAAATATATATATGAATGAATAAACATAATTATGTAACTTTTTAACATCTGTAACGTAAAATTTTACCCACCTTATTGAAAGTACCATTGTCACAAGTCGACCATGTTTTCGTACATAGATAAGTACGCGAACGTGGGAAACAGACAGATGTCTGACATCAGTTTTTTTTATTTGGTATTTTTTAGGAATTAGGATCTGCTACGTTAAAATTAGCAATAAAATAACCCACACGATTTTAAACTTGACAGATGTATTTTCAGAGTAGAATTACGATCAGTAAACAAAATAAAAATATGAAAGTTTTGTTCGGTACTTGGAGTTTTTATAGCATCTATCTCTATGGTTAAAGTAATATGTTTTGTTAAAAAAAAGTACGAAGAATATATGAGTTGGAAAAACAAACATTTGTGCTTTATTAAAATTGTTATGTTTTCTTTTAAATTATGAATACGATTTTTTAAATTTGTGTGTTATTCATTAGTTATACTGCAGTTAGTTATACAGCAAAGTTTCATCGACTGAGACATCAATGCTGTTAACAAGTCTCTATAAAATAATTCGCCAAGATTGCATGGACTATTTTAATTTCACAATCAGTATTTCAAATAAATCGTCAAGTGTTTTAACTTGATTTCTTCGTGTATAATTTTCAGCGTAGGCCGACGCAGTTCTTTGGGCAGTCTCTTGCATGAACTCGAGAGTTTAATGTACGATAAAATTAATACTTAAATGTTATTATCATATTATAATTGATGAAATATGGATGAAATAATCTTCCAAACACATATGTACACTTTTTTGATATTTATTTATTATAATATTATCACTTAAAAACGTTACTGAGACAGAACTTGTGGACCGATTAAGCTCAATGTTGTAAGTTTCGGCGCGGCCGAAAGGTTCGGCCGTTTTTTGGCCGAAACCGAAACTTGGGCCGAAACACGGTTTTTTGGCCGAAACTGGCCGAAACCGAAACCGAAACTTCGGTCGGACACTAAATCTATTTATGCGCCATATATTATTAATAAGAAATAGCGTAGAAGATGACGGATGTTATTAAATATTTATCCAATGCTTAAATTTAAATTTATGCAAAAACTTTCAAACCCTACTAAAAAAAACATTACTTATCTCTTTCTTAATGAGCCGCTATGTTTTTATTGTGTATGTATGAATGTATATATTTTACTATTGGTATTTAATGTTATAATTATTTATTTATTTATATAAGTTGTACTGTATGTACTGTCTGCGTAATGTATGTGTAATTTTACTATTCCTCTAATTAATTAAAAATTAATTTAATGCGTGCACTACCAGTTATATTACGTTCTGTTCTTATATCCGACTACCCTAAGGTTGTCTGGAAGAGATCGCTTACAGCGATAAGATCGCCTGTTGCTGTCTTTATTTACATTGTTTTGTTTTCTTTGTGGTGCAATAAAGAATATTTTCTTAGATACTTGAAAAGCTACTTAATTTTCTTTAAATTCTTATTATTAGTTAGGTCCTCATTTTAGTATCTCTATGACTCACAATAAAAGCCATATAACGCATCCCCGATGAAGTTCTAAGAGCTTCATAATTTCATGATAAGGCCACGTACTCGTCATTTTTTATTTAAAAAAATCGTGTAATAGTTCAGAGATAATAGAGCGCACGCACGTCCGCACCCAACCGCGTTCGAGCACGCACTGAGGAATGGGCCACGTGTGGATGCGCACTGCCATCGCTGGCCCAGTCCCTTTGATGGCTGCTCTACATGATGGGCCATCATAGGGACGCAGCTATACGACGAAACGAGATCGCAATATCGTTAGCTCGCTCTAACGCATAGCTGCGTCCCTATGATGGCCCATCATGTAGAGGAGCCCTGATGTGCGGCCAAAAAACCGACACCGTGGCCATCCTAGCGCCATCCGCCACGCCATAAGCCATCCGACGCCACTACCCTCTCTACACGCTGGCCCATCATAGTGGGCCAGTGTGATGGGCCATCATGTAGAGGAGCCAATACATTACTGCCTCCATTCCGCTCAAGTGTGTGGTGAGCCTTAAACGCCATATCTGTTGAACTTATTGTCAAAATCTTCATGAATGTAATTTATAGCATATATTTTGAAAATAATACAGACCAAAAAATATACCGATATCAAACCTTTAAGTATTTATTAATCAGATGCCTCTTCACGTGAATAAAACCAATTGAAACAGAAAATGTGACGAATATCCTTACCAATATAAAATCATATAATAGGAGTGAACTGTTTTAAATAAATAAGATATATTATCCTAAAAGATCTTACTTACAACTTAAGTGTCAATCATGTAGTTCACTGTTGAACTTGCTATCGGTAATATCGGTATGAAATAAGAAAGAAATGAACAGTAAATGCAAAATCCCGCTGTCATTACATGATTTGTTTTTGTGTGTGTGACTTCAACTCTCGTGGCGATACCATATCTTTGATTTGAACTGGTTTCGGTAAGAGGAGGATGGGAAGAAAATGGTCAATTTCGCCCATTTTCTGAAATAATAGTACATTTCGATATTAGTGCGGAAAGTATGTCATTACTTCACGAGTACCGAGATATCTCTATAGGCAAGACTCGGGACGAGTAAAGAATGACATTTACGCACGAGTATCGAACGACGTTTTTTAATACAGTTGCGAAAAAATTATAAAATTGTCAATTATTCACTTTGAGGTTACTTTAGTACGAACGCTCCGCGCGGTGCGGTGCGGCGCTGTGATTGGCTGTCTGTCACTATCATTAGCTGTGATTGACTGGAAAAGTAAAAAGCACTAGTGCGCGATATCAAACTTTCCGCACGCTAAACCACTACAAGAAAAGCACTTTTTTGAGCAACTGTATTAAAAAATAATTATTCTTTATTACTTATATAGGTAATCTATTCTTTTCATCTTTCCTGTTCGGAAAGTATAATTTTCAAGGTTAGATAGCCGGGTGGAAAATTGCTCGTTCATCCCTAGGGTGGAAAGTTTTTTTATATTGTTAGGATTAGCCACGGAGTCGAAGATAATTGAGTCATGTCATTTTGTGGATTGTTTTGTTTTAAGGCCATTCCTCGATTCGGACAAACCACGCCCATCCGGTAGAGACACGTTTATGGCTCCCGTTCACGAAAGAAAGCTCTTAAGGATCAGGCTTTTCGACCAAACTACGATAAATAAGCGAATCTATTAAGCTCCAACTTGCCAAGAAAAATTAAAATCCACCGCCACTGGTAACTTCTAAATTAAAAAAAAAAACTAAGTATTAATAAGAAGTAGCCTTATTTGCTCCTTTCTGATTTCACCTGACTATTCTCATTGTACTTTATGCTCATTCTGTATAATAATATGTAGGTATTACAATAGTTTACGGTACGTACTTACGATTCTCGAAGCCTAAATAACCATTGCGTGTACCTACCCCTTTGAATCTAACATGCCTTATCATTAACAGAGAAGTATCTTGTGATATATTTTCCTTAATGTATTCGACTTTACAACTTAGCAAACTTGAGTCAATGAACAAAGTCAAGAGAGGCGAGGCCGATCCGAGTTTTGAGTTGGGGGTTAGATTGTTATATTTGAACAAAATGAGCGCGGACTGCCATAAAGCCCATAAATGTCAATCTATTGAAGGCTTATTGAAACTTAAAGTTAACATAGCTGTTGTAAGTTTATTAGCTGGGTTTGGGTTTACTGTTGCGATGAAAAACGTATGTAAAACATACAAAATAACTAAGATGGCGGAGTGTTTTATTATGATTTCATTAACTTTGTGATTTAACATCATCACCAACATATTGGCTTGCCTACTTGTATTAAAATTGTATTTCACTTCAATGACCATGTGGCGTGGTAGCCTACTTAGCCTATACCTTGTGCAATCTAAGAAGCGGTTTTTGACACCTGTCATCTCAGTACATTTTATAGCCTAAAATCGATTTTAGGCTATAAAATGTACTGAGATGACAGGTATACCTTGTGCAATCTAAGAAGCGGTTTTTGACACCTGTCATCTCAGTACATTTTATAGCCTAAAATCGATTTTAGGTTATAAAATGTACTGAGATGACAGGTGTCAAAAACCGCTTCTTAGATTGTACAAGGTATAGCCACATCACCATAGTACTGCAGCCTGTCATACTGTAAATTTATCAAATTTCTTACCGCTCGGCTTCTATATAGCGTTGTGGAGCTTTTGTGTGGAGCCCACCTCGGAGACCATAAAAACATTATTATGATCCTTTGTATGTCTTTCCCGACCACGGAACAATGGTGTTCCGGACCTTTGGGAGGCGTATGCGGAGCCGAAGCCAACGCGCAGAGGCCCTTTCGACAATTTAATGAAAAGTGAGGGGTACACTAAGCGGATGCTGCCCCTGCCTGTGTCATGGGAAGCACGCAGAGACAGCACCCGCCATGGTGTAAGGACTATTGAGAGTTAATGGAGTCTAAAATGTACTAGGCTATTGGGTGAATAGTATGGACTAGTTAATGGGCTATTGGATGAAAGACCGGACGCCTGCCTAATAAAACGGTATACAATTTTATTTCCGGCAGACGGTGACTCGCCCTCCGCAAGATGGGCCCCGATAAAAAGCGACATCAAAGATGGCTCAAGGGCAACACCGGTGCGGGGGCTGGGGGTAGAGAGGTGTCACTGGACTTTAAACATATAGCCAACTCGCCACTTAGGTTTCCACATCTACCCTCGAGAACACAGCTCTAACGACCCCACTCTGGACAGCCGGCTAAGGCAAGCCAGAGGCAGGGGACCTGTCCCACCCATCCGACAGGGCACCCCAGGGGCACCCAGGTACGTGGAGTCGCTACTCTCCAACAGCTCGCCACAAGCTGCCCTGCGTTGACTGATTGCGCTGGTGGAAACCAGTGGGCGATGGGGTCGTCACATCCCTATTATTATTATTATTAAGTCTTAAAGATCTTAAATGGGCGCTAGTATGTAATGTATGTTTGTATGAGGTTACCGCTTCAAATTTTGACACACTGTAAAGCCCACTTCAAATAACCTACAAACCAAATTTAAGACCAAACCGGTGGACACAAGATTTTAAGACCGAATGATGATAATTACTTACGTTTAAATTGGTTAATTGTTAATATCGGGATATTCGAGCTTGTTACATTTAAAGACTGATCATTACTTAATGAATAACCAGTTTCCAAATAAATTGTTTCAATTATCCCTATGCACTGTTACAATCAACCCCAGGGGTAGGGGTGGTTGTAATAAATTCCGTCCTTAGCTGTAAGTCATTTTTCGAAAAAACTAATCGATTTTTAAAAACGATTCAATGCTAAAAGGTACTAGAAAGATGTATTTATTACACATAAATGTCATCATCATTAGTCGTTCCCTCAGAGCTGAGGATCGTGACATCATGTCCTTCTGTAAATGTAGTAAGTATGTATTACATAATATGGTCCTCAACTAGTAGCAAATAAGAAAAAAAAAAAAAATATTACATTCATCCCTGGCATCCCTGCGTGCTCGAATTGCTTTTATTGTGCCTAAGAAAATCGGTGCACGGTAGCTGTAAATCATTTATGTAAACAGGCAACAACAATGAAGCAAAATATAGAGTGCCCTACGGAACCCGACACCGGACGTACTAGCGACTTCCCGTCGGTTTCTGCCGGTCTTACCTACCGTTTCCACGGGGCAGGTTCACACCGTTACAATTGTAGGAGCCTCACATTATATAAATATGAAAGAGCTTTTCAACAAATAAAACTTTAATGTAACGTGTCGTGCTCGTTTAACTTCGTTATTTTATTAAGTATGGGTGAGTACATTCTCAAGTATATTTTGCTACAGATATAAAATGAGCGTAGGTAGGTATAAGTACTTGTGGTATTTTTTGGGTTGTTACAGACTTTTCTGCTAAATTTACATGCTTACCGAGCTTTGGCGAAAGTGTAGGTAAATGTAGTATAAAAGTTCCGACCTGGTAATCACTCATATACGATTTAGATCAGCGGTTCGCAAACTTTTAATGTTAAAAGTGCAATTCAAATGTTATCCATACAAAATAATTCGGCCCGCAATGTAATGCACTTGCGTTAAACGCTCGTTGACAGTTACTTAATTTCAATACCTTGTTTATAGTACATTGCTAATGATAAATTTTTCAAAAATTAATTAATGGGTCACAGTTAAGTGTAACTTAAAAAAACATCTTAATTAGTAATTACACTAATGAGTTCTATGTCTGGTTTAATTTATCGTATTAGATTTATACACTGTATACCCACAATTACTAACGGCCTCCATAGCCCAGTTGGTAGTGACCCTGCCTACGAAGCTGGAGGTCCCGGGTTCGAATCCTGGTAAGGGCATTTATTTGTGTGCTAATCTCAAATATTTGTTCCTGAGTTATGGATGTTTTCTATGTATATAAGTATGTATTTATCTATCTAAGTATGTATATCGTCGCCTAGCACCCATAGTAAAAGCTTTGCTTAGTTTGGGGTTAGGTTGATTTGTGTAAGATTGTCCCCAAAATATTTATTTATTTAATTGATTATACATAGGTATCAACATATTGTGTTTAGATATATATATATATATATACACACATATATATATATGTATATCGTCGCCTACCACCCATATCCATAGTACAAGCTTTGCTTAGTTTGGGGTTAGGTTGATTTGTGTAAGATTGTCCCTAAATATTTATTTATTTATTTATTTATATGTGGTGTAAATGTATTGTATCTAAATGGGATGAGCGCCCAACAAATTGTGCCCCTAACAGGTAACATGATTGTCAATTAGGACATATATTATTAGGACAATAACGTTATAACCGCTTCCTCGATTCATGAGGAAATCATTCAATGGTTTACGTTTGGGGGCGGGGCGTACCAACACTAACGGGAATGGATAATTTTGTTTGGCGACTCGTTAGTTAATTAATATCAATAATAATATATAAGGAATGTCATACAAATTATAATGCAAAGAAAAGATATATAATTTTCATTCCATTTTAATTCCATTTTCATTTAAATTTCCAGGGAGTGACGAAAGTTTTTTCGCAGGGAAGTAGGCTTGTTGGAGCTGCTGAGGTGAAAATAGATGTGGTTCTTTACTTGATGTTGAATTTTTAACCGACTTCAATTCCATTGAGGAAGGAGGTTCTGCATTCGGTTTGGTGTTTTTTTTTATGTAGGTATGTTCACCGATTACTCCGAGACCCGTGATCCAATTTGAATAATTCTTTTTTGTTTTAAAGGAACTACCTCAAAGATGGTCCCAGATTAATCTGGTCCTGTTCTGATGATGGAATCTATGAGCAAATGAGGGAACTCCTCAATTTTTAAAGGCACGTGTATGGTGATTTGGGTGTTTTCTTAAACTACTCAAGCATTTTCTCACGAAAACCGCCAATATGAAGGAGTGGTCCTGATGATGATGATTGTTTTCGTGATAATGATGAAGATTTTTTTATGTAGCATGTTTAGCGATTACTCCGAGACCCGTGGTCCGATTTGGACAATTCCTTTTTTAATCTGGTGCTGTTCTGATGATGGGATCCGTGAGGAATTGAGAGAACTCCTCAATTTTTAAAGGCACATGTATGTTGATTTGGGTGTTTTCTTAAGCAACTCGAGCATTCCCTCTTGAAAACCACCAATTTGATAGAGAGGACCTAATGATGAAGTCCACATATGATACGTGGACTTTTCCTTAGATAGAATGGGTGTATTATGAACTTTTTTTTATATCTTTTTCGATTATTCCGAGACTTGTTGTCCGATTTTGATAAATATATAACCACTAAAAATGGAAAAATAAAAACTTTTTACAAAAAAAAGATAAACCGACTTCAAAAAGGATAAAATGAATCATTATATTATTTATATGCGTTACCAAATGATATGTTTGAAGTCGGTGCCAAGCCACATATTACAAAACCGGTCAAATCAGCTTCAAGTGTGAACACCACAGAACATCGGTACTAATAATGCAAAGGCGAATGCGATTTCATGTGTTACATTTTCATGTCTAAACTACTAATCCTATTTTGATGAAATGCGACAACGATATATATATTCTGATACACGTTTGCTTTGTCAATAATCAGAAAAAGGCGGCAAACAAAAAAAATTTAGACGCGTAAGATTGACCTTTCATATAAAATTTGAATATCGTGCCTTTTTATTGACACGGCGTGTGTACTGGGTATTATGTGAGTATAGAAAAATTAATCTAGCAATTGAATTCCTTTATACTTCGGATTAAACCTTACATGAAGAAGGATAAATAATTCAAACCGAACCACGGGCTCCGTTCGACATACGGATAGTCCCAACAATGTGCTTACAAACAAACATAGGATGCATGATTATACTTTCTGTACCTACTAGCCTTACAGTTAACGCATGGTCGAAACGAATGTATATCTACGTGCGATTCATACCGTATTAGATTAGTTATATAGTAAAAATAACAATTCACTGAACACATCGCCTCGTTCGTATCCTTCCCTCTTCCAAATTGGGCTTGGCACCGACTTCAAACATATCAGTTGGTAACGCATATAAATAATATAGTGATTCATTTTATCCTTTTTGAAGTCGGTTTATCTTTTTTTTGTAAAAAGTTTAACCTTAATACATTCTTACTAGTTACTGAGGTGAAAAGTTAAATGTGTCGGACAGATGGCCGCACGGACAGACGGGTCTGACGAAACTATAAGGGTTCCGTTTTTGCCATTTTATACCTCGTTTTTGTTTTAAATTAGAAAAATAACGGTCGATTTCGACACTATCTGCCCTATCTGGGCAAAATTTAAGTAAGACTACTTTTTTCCACTATTATTATTCAAAATCGTTTTCCCAAAAATCGCACGACGACAATCGCACGATTTTTCTAATCTGAAATAAAAAAACGATGTATAGTTACGGAGCCCTAATAATGACCAACCCTAGTAAGTACCTACAGTGCCACCAAAAAGAGTAGAAAGTAGTGTCGTCCCTTTCAAATCAATCTAAAAAAACGGGAAGACACTACGATGTTGCCACCTTTTAATTTCTACTCTTTTTGGTGGCACTGTAACTACCTACATACAGGATGAATCTTAAGTTGTGAACAGAAATATGTGTTTCTTACTTGTCACGTTTATTGTAAACACGTGGACGTAACAACATGCAAAAGTATGTAAATGTTTTTTTATTTTTATTAATAAATAAATAAAATAATTGTTTTAAATTTACTGAGTCTCATGGTCACCCTACTTGTTACGCTGAACTGTCATTACTCGTGTAACAAATACGTTCCGCCACCAAATGTGTTCCGCCACCAAATACGTTTGAGAACCGCTGACTTAAAGTACTCTATCAGTAGTATTTATCTAATAACCTTAGCAGGTTAAGTAAAATAAGTAATTCAACACTACAAATATTTTAAATAGGTACTTTAAGTTACACTAGTTTTTTCGAATAGGGAGACCATAAGGTTGGTGCTTTCACTATTTAAAATAAGTATCAATAAAGTTTATTATTTGCTTCTAGAGTTGCAATGAATTTGTCTCGAAATACTGCGTTAGAAACAATCATTTCTGTTCACGACTTAGGATTCACCCTGAAGAAGTGTTATGACTCTTAATGTCTGCGGAGCGCACAACGTAAAAAGCAAAAGCTTTGAAGTTTTCAGTGGAACCATATATTCTTGGTTTCAATGCGATTTTAATGGTTTTTGTAACAATTTGAATTTTAATGAGCGCGAGTGTCGTGGCAGCGTCCGGTCGGTCTACAATACAATCCGTAAAATATAGGATTCACGACTACACCGTAAGATTCATTAAGAGATGGCATCATCGAGATGGTGACAATATGGGAAAATTATAAATCTCATATTACACTGGGGGCCAATTTTTGACTTTCGAGCGCCCGAATTCAAAAAGTTTAAGGTCGAATACAAATACACACAAAAGCTCACCGCTAATTTTTTCATATGAAATTAATAGTTTAAATACTCATGATTTTAAATTCCTATCGCTGTTATTTTTTAAACTTAATTTCATCGTTTTATTCTGAGTTGTAAATGTCACTTTCGAGTGCTTGAATCTCAAAAATCACCCCCCAGAATATGCTTTAGGCCTATTAAGTTTAAGTTAGGTAAGCTTCTATAGTTTTATTTATTTTATTAGATTGACATAGTATTGCATAAGTATTATTTTGTACCTCTATAAATTATACTCGTATTTTATAAGTACATGAGATATAATAAATTTCAGCAAGAAATAAACCAAGGTTGACCGCGGTATTAAATAATTTAGTGGTAGCTGAAAGGATTAAAGCCCAATTGATAAATTAATAATAGGTATGTACTTTTAAGTTTCACTACAAAAACAACTCACACTAAAAGAATCGAGGAATCACATGGCGATCAACACGTAAAAGTAAGTACACATTAAACCAGACACAGACCACCCCGGACCGTAGCCGGTTCAAAAGTCCCCATTACACTATTTAGCAGCGTTGCCATTGTATTGAATTAGTCGAGTTAAGATCCATTTTGTAATATAAGAAAGGGTTGGAATAGGTACGTCAAAGTCTTACTTAGTTTAAAACTTCAACAAAGAAATTGAACTACAAATAGATTTTTCCCAGAACGCTGTCTCTGATTTCTATTTATTCTTCACTTCTTCAGTTTGAAAATACCTACTATTTAAGTCTAAATTGTTGGTAGCGTAGCTATATATCTAATTATGTACCTACTGCTGTACCTAGGCAGGTACACTAATATCGTGTCTTGAATTAAAAACACGATATTAACTAACTCACATAATTATTAATACTTATGTATATCGATTTTTGGTAATTCATTAAAATGGTAATGATTGTACAGGGGGTGCCATACACACATACATACATACATACATACATACAATCAAGCCTATATCCCAAAAGGGGTAGGCAGAGATCACGGATTTCCATTTGCTACGATCAATGCAGCAAAACGGCCCGCCGTGAGCCACTTCTCGCCCCACGATGCCTATTTTAAACCTAGGTACTCAAGGCATAACTAAACTTATAATTATAACAGTATTACACCATGTTTAATTGCATGGGTTTGGCAAATCCTTTTCAAACAGTGTTCCCAAGTATTATGTATAGTTGATTACCATAATTATACACGGTGGACCCTAATAACTAGAAAGATTTTTAAAGTATATTCCTGATCATATTTATAAGTAGATACTAGAATGTCTTATAAACTTTTCTGGCATAGGCCTACGTTCAGAGTTAATTAAAAAAAAATGCCAGTTATAGGGACTGCCGATAGAAGTGAAAACTTAGAACTCTTGATTTTAGGAAAAAAATGATTTAAATTTTGACTTGACCTCACTTCACCTCAGCTCACCTCACCTCACTGGTTTCACTTCACTTTATTTTACATTTACACTTTACATTTCATTTTACATGATTCTCAATCGTATGGCTTGTTTTGCGTTTTTGTTTTCGTGACGGTGTCGGTGACGCGAACCTATAAGATTTACCCCTAACAAAAAGTGCCCAACGCGTCTAAAGAAGTTTTCACTTCCAAAACAGCTTTTTATTATAATTCAGCATAAAACGCCTTTTTGATGGCGTTGTATGCTGTTAAGAAAAAAAAATACCAATTTGTTTTAGGCGATCATTTTATTAATAACGTTTACTTTTTAGGTCCAAAAACATTTAAACATTGGAAAAAAAAACAATTTATTTTTGGTGAATATGACCTAAAGTTATATAATGTTTTTTCCTTCTTTTGCTCTCAGAAATGCGTGGTTAAGAACTTTCGGGTTACTTGAAGCCACCATGTATAACTATTTAATAACATATGGTATTTTTTGTGGGTACAGATAAATTCACAAGGCAAAACATGTGATGTTTGTATTTCAGTTTGCTATCATCCAACTTGAAGTAATATAGCTACCATAATGAGAGCCACTTCACCATTTCTTATGTCTCCTCTCCAATGAAGTGAGGGCCCTAAATGCACGCGCATACTCGTACTCTCTTCTACAAAGCTGTAGCAAAAATCGATTATCACTAAATACGTTTAGGTACTTACTTATTTGCCAGCGCAATTAGGCATATTAGCACTGTTGAAGCTCTAATCAGTTTACTTTTAGTAGCAAAAAATATAACGAAGACACTACACTGGTATTTGCCATAAAAAAGAACCAGCTCGAAGTATTATTTGAGTGCTACTAGACGTAATAATTATGAAAATGCAGAACCGAGTTTCCGCGGAAATGGAAAATTGCCGTTGAGAGCTTTTAAATATCCGTCCTCGGCAATGTAATGCAAACTTGCAATGAAATTTTTAGAGCTATTAGAATATCAATAAGTACCTTAACTACCACGCTCCCGCCGTAAACGAGTGGGCGAAGTCGGGCTAACTCTGCTGTTGTATATTAAAAAATAAATTTTGATAGAGCCAGCGCTATGCAAAAATATTTATTGGCTATATGGGTGTACATATAACATGAGAGCTGACGCGTGTAAGCAAGGTTTGCTTTTTTAGGACCAGCTCCATTAAGCTTGGTAAACTAAGAGTCAAGTGGCCCGCCACGCTGCCGGCCCGAATTTTGTACAGCCCTGTGGCTTAGAGCCTATGTTTACCGGCGTTACACGTTGGATGGATGTTTCGAATACCCTTGCATAGTCTAATGATAAAAACAAACCGTTGTATCTAATACAATCTTTAACTGTCTGCACCATCGTGCCAAAAAAGATATGTTTTTTTATGGACTTTAGGCGGCATTGCCTGTAGCCAATTTCAAGTATAAAAAGGCGGGAAATAAAAGCTTGTAAGATTCAATCTTTAGGTACAAATGGTACAATGCATGGTACAATGTCTTCAATCGACAAGTATTTTGTTTAATCAAATAAGTTTTAGGCAACGTTGTTCGGTAGAAGTGGCATAAGCCTTGCTAGTTGCTATTTGTAGAGTGATAGCTACTCCCTACAAAAGGCACCAGGAGGCTAATACAGGTTGTTCTGAACCAATCAATGGTTACACGCCTTTTAAGACTAATTCTTCATTTTTCTTTGTTAGATCACCGCACAATATAAGCTATCAATATTACACACTGAACCACGAAAATGAACAAAAAACTAAAAATTACTCCCAAAGGGCTGCGGCCATGATGAGCTCAACCCATAGACCAAAATGTATGTTATACACCTGAATGTGTGGTGAAACCTTAGAGCTTTAAACCAAGCGGAGTAGTCATTGATAGGCGTTCCCCTCTGCCGAATGAGTATGACCATTGGTCATTGGTGTCACAAAACACGACAAAAAAGGACAAAAGAGGACAAAAAAGGACAAAACAAGACAAAAGGGAATAAGAGAGGGCAAAAAAGGACAAAACACGACAAAAAAGGACAAAAGAGGACAAAACACGACAAAAGAGGACAAAAGAAGACAAAACACGACAAAAAAGGACAAAACACGACAAAAGAGGACAAAATACGACAAAACACGACAAAACACGACAAAACACAACAAAACACGACAAAAATTGACAAAAGAGGACAAAAAAGGACAAAACAAGGATAAAGTGTAATGGTTTTAGAAATCATAAATATATAGATTATTATATAGGTAGTTAGTTATAAACGATTATAAATGATTATTTATTAATTTTAATTAATATTATTATGTTAATTTTAGGGGTTCTTTGTCGTGTATTGTCATGTTTTGTCGTGTTTTAGCCTCTTTTGTCCTCTTTTGTCGTGTTTTGTCCTTTTTTGTCCTCTTTTGACCTTTTTTGTCCTCTTTCGTCCTCTTTTGTCTCTTTTGTCTTGTTTTTTCCTTTTTTGTCCTCTTTTGTCGTGTTTTGTAGTGTTTTGTCGTGTTTTGTCGTATTTTGTCCTCTTTTATCCTCATTTGTCGTGTTTTGTCGTGTTTGTCGTCTATAATGACAAAAAAGGACAAGAGGAAAGCCCCTAAAATAACTAATTACACCAATTAAAACTAATATTAAATTATAATAATATTTATTTATAAATGATTATAAATAATCATTTATAATCATTTACTAGCAATATAATAATCTATATCTAGATCATAAATATATAGATTACTAGCGACCCGCCCCGGCTTCGCACGGGTGCAATTATACATATAAACCTTCCTCTTGAATCACTCCTATTGAATACTCCAAAAAAAACCGCATCAAAATCCGTTGCGTAGTTTTAAAGATCTAAGCATACATAGGGATAGACAGCAGGAAGCGACTTTGTTTTATACTATGTAGTGATTATATAGGTAGTAAATTTATTTTATTTATTTATCGTATGGCATAAACATGTTCTCTACTTAAATTTTTAAAATATTAGAGTCTAAGTATGCAATTGCATCCGTCGTAAGATATTTGAGATCCGCCGGTATCCCACTAAACTTGGTGATGGGACATTCAAATATAATGTGGTATATCGTCTGATCTGGATAGCCATACTGGCATTCTGCAGACTCACACCATCCCCATTTGTACCATAGAGATGCGCAGTTCCCGACGCCTGTTCTGATCCGGTTTAGAACGCACCATATCCGTCGGCGCTTCTCAAACCCTACTGGTCGAGACCCTGCATTGAGCTCTTCAAGTCCTTAGGTAGTGACCTGGCGTCCCACTCAGCTAACCATGATTGCAACGGGTTCGCTTGTAGTCCTGACTCGTGGAACTTCAAAGCAGGGGGTCTCCTGGACTTCAGTCTGAGGGTCTTAAGCATGTCGAGGTCCTGATGGACAGGCAAGTCAGTGTTTTCACGAATCTTCGCTAATTCGCGATCCAGGCACTTTTCTCGACGGCAGTTTGAAGGTAGGATGTGACTGAGCGCTGGTAGCCAGTGGATGGGGGTGGGCTTGAGGCAACCACTGATAAGGCGCATTGTGTGATTCAGCTGGACGTCGACCGCAAAGGTATGTGTGCTGTTCAGCCACACTGCGGAACAGTACTCAGCGGACGAGTACACTAGTGAGAGTGCAGTTGTTCGAAGTGTGGCTGCGTTGGCACCCCAGGTGGTACCAGTGAGCTTCTGAACAATGCTGTTCCGGGTCTTCAGTTTTGCCGACAGACTGCTCAGGTGCTCCCTGTAGTTGAGGCTTCTGTCCAAGGTGACTCCAAGGTACTTCGGAAGGAAGTTATGGCGGAGGGGTTTGCCCCTGAAATTTACATTCAGTTCCCTGCTAGCCTGTTTGTTGCACAGGTGAAACCAGGATACCTCGGTCTTAGAAGTACTGGGGGTCAAACGCCACCGGGAGAAGTACTCATCCAGCAGCTGCAAATCCTTTTCGAGCGTAGCCTCCGCAATTTCCGGACTGTTCTCCTGTATCACGAGAGCCAGGTCATCAGCATAGATGAATTTTCGCGATGCAGTCTCCGGCAAGTCGTGGATATATAAATTAAAAAGGAGCGGTGCAAGTACGGAACCCTGAGGGAGACCGTTATTCAGTACTCTAACAGAACTACTGGTTCCGCCTATGTGAACCTGGAATGACCTGTTGCTTAGTGCGTTTTCCAGGAGCGAGTAGATCTTGATACACGGCACGACTTTCAAAAGCTTGTACAGGGGACCCTGGCGCCAGACGGTATCGTACGCAGCTGTTAAGTCAACAAAAGCAACAGCAGACTTCTTTTTACTCTGGAAGCCGGTTTCGATGTGAGTGACAAAACCTGGTCGGCGCAGCTTCTATTTGGCCGGAAGCCAGCCTGTTCTTGAGGAATAGCGGCGTTTATGGTGTTTGATATGCGATTGTAGATTATACGCTCTAGGAGTTTGTAAACAACGCTCAGAAGTGCTATTGGCCTGTAGCTGTAGTCAATGATTATAAATGATTATTTATTAGTTTTAATTGGTATAATTATGTTAATTTTAGGGGTTTTGCTCTTGTTCTTTTTATGTCGTGTTTTGGCGTGGTTTGTCCTCTTGTCCTCTTTTGTCGTGTTTTGTCCCTTTTGTCCTCTTTTTTCGTGTTTTGTCGTGTTTTGTCGTGTTTTGTCTTGTTTTGTCCTGTTTTGTCCTCTTCTGTCGTGTTTTGTCGTGTTTTGTCCTTATTTGTCCTCTTTTGTCGTGTTTTGTCTTCTTTTGTCCTCTTTTGTCGTGTTTTGTCGTGTTTTGTCCTCTTTTTCTTTCTTTTTCCCTTTCTTTTCTTTATTGAGGAAAACAAACAGCATATAACATACATACACTTAATACAAATAGGTAGAACATAAGCCAGCAAAGTTTTCACTAATTAGTTAGTACTTAAGGTAAATGCACGCAGTGTATAACAATGAAATAAACAAGTTATAAAGTAAATGGGTATAAAAAGTTCAAAACATAAACTATAATGAAGTATAATGTCAGTATGTCTCACAACAGTCTTGTCCTTTTTTGTCGTGTTTTGTCCTCTTTTGTCGTGTTTTGTCGTGATTTGTCCTCTTTTCTCCTCTTTTGTCGTGTTTTGTCGTGTTTATCGTGTTTTGTCCTCTTTTGTCGTGTTTTGTCGTGTTTTTCACGTATTTTTCAAAACGTTTATTTATTGTACTTAAACATTGAACCCTTATAATACTGAAAATAATAATCAACACGCAAAAAGTGGCAGAGTAAAAGACGATGACTTTTACTCCATTATGCGATGACTTTTGCCGAAGCCGATCGTTTTAAGGAAATTGCTATTTAGGACCGACCGAAGGCTTCGTTAAAATTAGACCAGCCTAAGTATGACTACCAAATAAACGTGAATGTTATAAATATATGGTGCATAAATTATACTATATAGTCGCATACGCGCCATATTTGAGGCTGTTGGTACGTATATCATTGTCTACGCCTATTTACTTAAAAGAATAAACAAGTACTCGTACGTCTATCTTATTTATTAGCTAATTTTGAATATTTACTTAGGCATGTTCTTAGCTGAGACGGCTGAAACCATAAGTTTACTTAGGCAGCTGTGGATTTAAGTCTGTATTTCAACTAATTGTAAGTACATTTCAACTATTCGCACAAAAAGGCGAATCGCTTACGCTGCCTTTAATTTTACCTGGCTGGTCGAGAAAAGGTATATTTGATGATAATGCACATACGGATCAATTAGCTGCTTGTTAATTATAGCTTAATTTGCAAGTTAATGATGATTAAGCACGCGAAGTAAGTGTATTTTGTATTTTTTATGGGTTCGATGGAGTCTCTGAGGAGGGGGAGGTTGTTTAGCGGGCGGCCGGTGGAGGGAGGGATCGGATATTACAGGGGAAGTCCCGAAGCCATCGATCATCGTTAATGTCAGATGAGCGAAGCGCCTTTTAACGAGGTAGGTAGGTGGCCAGGCCACTGCCACGGCCGGTATCATTGCGCATTCAGAACCCGTGTCAACTACAACAATGTCGTGGCCAGCGGTCACTCAACTTTGTCATTTTATAATATCCCATGATGCATACAAACAGGCAAGCTACCTTCAAGGTATGTGATTAATAAGAAATTTGCAGAAGCTGACAGCGGTTTGCGAGCAGTGTGCGACACTTACAAATTACTATTCGAAAAAATAATCTTAAGTGAATGCGTATAGACTGATCAAACTAACATTTGCGGCTCAGAAGCTTGGGAATTAAACCGCGGATGGTTATTAATTCTATAAGTGTGTACCCCCGTACATAGCGTTCATTTTAAATCATAGTGGCGGTCTTATTACGTTACGGTAAAACGTACAAAATTTTTGTGTGGTTTTGAAAATTAGGCAGTATACTTACTACCTGCTCAAAAGACCACAAGTTCTAAATAATTGAAAAGTCTAAAGATGTCACATGCAAAATTATGGTATACGTGTTCTGTGTCATTCAACACCATCCCACGACACATCACACACACATACGTTATTCACAATATCACGGGCACATCATTTCGATTCGCACAACAATTGTCATTCATTACCCCACCGCTTCTACGATCGTAGCGCTACGCCGTAGCCGAAATACAAGTGTTATAAATTCCCTTCTCTGTCATAAAATTCTTTCTAGGTCGGACACAAACTGTAGATAATATATGGGGAGTATATTGAAATACTGAGTTCTCCACCTTCCCTCTACAACGTCGTTTTGGGTCTTGGAGCGCAACGTGGTATACCGGATTTGATCCACTAGTTTGACACCTAATATGCTACGCTCCATGGCTCTTAGACAAATCCCGAGTTTGGATATCTGAGATTTAGTCAAAAACCAAGCTTGAATACGTAAGTGATAACTGGAAGTATGCAGATGTCCATGTGATAAATATAATTTACAGATTTTAAACATGCCTAAGGTTGCAAATAATTTATTTTTCTGAGTTTTCTCCGGTTGCAGGCTGTATAGTAGACAAACTTAGCGGAGTCGAGCGCAGTTTACAAAAGAAGCGAAAACTCTCTGCATTCGTTATACCCCTTTATTTTTAAAACTTTAATCAAACATGATAAACGGGAAGAATTTTAATGAAACTAATTTTAAAAGTGGATCAAATACGAGTCAAAAAGTAGCGACTTAGTGAGCAAATTCATTTTACAGTTTAATAAAAGAGTATGTACATATTTAATACTTAGATTGTGCAGTGTGGATCTAATAGTAAACGTTTTCTAAAACTCCATAAGTAAATACTGTCATATTCAAACATTGTTATTTTAAGAAACAACAGTTTTAAGAATTCATTTATCATATCTAAGGAGTATGCTACGGACGCAAAGTAACATTGATCCCCCGATATTTAATACATATTAAACATGACTAAATAATAAATAAAATATGAAATTCTGTAGTGCAAGTTCAGTTGCAAATGTTGCATTTGTGCCACTTTTCATACGTGTGGGGTCTGTCCGGAAAGAAAAGTGTCCCATATAAACCACGACACTTTTCTTTCCGGGCAAACCTTATGCAGGTACTTATTTGTCACAATGCCAATTATCTATACATATATCTGTTTGCTAAGCTGTTCAAGTACGTATGCACATTTATGTAGCATTTATGTTACTAGTTGATTGAAAGCGCATAATCTTTACCACTAAGTGCAGGCATTTGGTCATCTTAACCGACGAGAAGTTAACTATTCAGGTATGGTTTAAATATTAAAGCTGTTGGAGATTGAGTTAAAATTAAATTAGATTAACTGTCTGGTTTTGTGAGTCAACTTCTGGGCAACGAGTGTCTAGCAGTTCCCAAATTGCTCTTGGTCTATCTCCAGAGCTATCAGGGCACGTCGGCGGCTGTAAGGATAGACCTGTTCCCTTCTATTAGTAGGTATAATCAAGCCTCGCAGCTCGTTCACTTATTAGCCAGCCATTTGCTTGTTATTACGCAGGCATTTCTGTTACTAACCCTCCTCTATTCCGAACTACTTGAGTTGCAAGCGGAGCAATAACTGTACTGGCCGAGCAAGGGGGACAATTGCATTGTTATATAAGAGCTTCCTCGTCTCGTAAACAGAATGGAAATCAGTGTGGACTCCGAGGATTGTGCTTTTGCGTTTCGGCGCCACGTTTCTCATTTCGTTAATTAAAAAACAGTAAACAAGGCTCCAATACTGTAATAAAACTAAAGTAAAACAGCATTGAAATAATAAACGAAAAACGGTTGTCTGGAAGAGATCGCTTTTTAGCGATAAGACCGCCAATTGTTTTACCTCTACTTTTCTGTTTGTAACTTGTGTATACTCTGTTTCTTTAATTTGAGGTGTGCAATAAAGAATATTTATGTTATGTTATGTTATAAACAAATTACCTATTATTGCCGGCATTTGCAAGGTAGGTATACTAGGTACCTACTTCCCTAGGATGTAATGTATGACACGACAAGTGACATGACGTGATAGGATGACATCGTCAGTAGCATCAAGCCTGTTCAATCATCAATCACTTTACCTCACTGTTACCATGCTGTTACCCTGTTAGGAGGTGTGAATGCGTTAAATTGAATATCAGTTTAGCTTATTTTCACTCTATGAACGCGCGTTATCATTTTTGTCCATTTTAGACGAACCCCGGTACCGGAAAGAGCGCTGCTTGGATACGATGTTAATTAACCTCGAGTTATTTAGACGAGACCCCTCCTAATGCCGTCTATTGGTGGAGCTTTAGAAATTACGTCTTACGAGAAATCTTCGCAAGGAATCACTAATTAATTGATGGTTGTTATTAAAATATACAGTACCTGCCTATAAATGTCATGCTTTATGTGACTCTATAAAATGATACTTACGAGGTTTAACCTTTTCCACGCCAAATACGTATATATCGGCATCGCAGGTCCAACGCCAAAGACCGATATATCGGTCACTGACCACAGAGCAAAATAGACCTCCATGCACACGCGTAAAGTATAATTTCACTTTTGACATTTCGATGGCGTGGCGTCTGAGTGGTAGCTTTTGCGTTTGACATGGCGTCGAAAAGGTTAAGCTTACGAACCACAAAAGTCAGATATAAAATATTAATTTCCCCTGCAAATTTTCCTTGCCGTTGCTCAAATTAATATCTAGAAGCGGAGGTAAGACTGGTACGTAGGTAGCCGGAAAGCATTGTTTCTGATTACGAGAATAATCATTTCACTAGCTCATAAATTTATCCTGAATTTTAATTACCATACCTGGCTAAACGGCATCATAATTCATAGATATCTAAGATGTTATTCAATAGGGATGATAGCTAGGGATACACGCACAGATTTTACCGCCGGATTTGTCTGACGGATATGCCCGGCAGACAGATCCGTCGGCGTGAATTGGACACGGATTTGTCTGCGGACACATCTGAATAGCGCCATACACGGACGGATCTGTGTGCCGGACTTATCGGTCGGACAAATCCGGCGGACACATCTGTGCGACGTGCGTGTATCCCTAGCTATTGACACATGTTGAATTATGCAATCTAGTTGATAGGATGCAAAATGATCAAAATATCCAAAAATTTTATTTTTTTTATTAATTTTTTTAGATTTTTATGATTTTTAGGTATGAATTTTCTAGTATTTTTATTTAACTATTTAAATTACAGTTAAAAACATTTAAAAAATCGATTGAAATATCATAAGTTTTCGATTTTTTAAAGTACGCAATTTAACAAATAAGGAACTAATATGAAATCAGAATATCTTCAATATTAATATCCATTAAAGTGTTTATATTGTTATGCCAAACAAGAACATGTTCGATCTTATAACCCTGTTGTTGTAATGGTTATTTTAATGAAATTTGTACGACTGAGAACAGAAGAAAAGCAGAAAAATTGAATCAATTTATAAGGCACGGATTGTTGCCCGGCGCAGAACGGCGCTGCATGTTTTATTTGTTTTTAGAAGCGAAAGCGTTATAATGACTATCGTTAATTTTGAGCTCCGCAATCCCACCGATTTTATTACTTTTGTTAAAACTCTGTGATTTACACTTAAATCTTTTTCAGCGCGCAAAATATAATTGTTTTCTCTCTAAATCTCGACGCGAATGAATAATATTAAGCCTTTTTAGGGTTCCGTAGCCAAAATGGCAAAAACGGAACCCTTATAGTTTCGCCATGTCCGTCCGTCCGTCCGTCCGTCTGCGGTCTAGCTCAGTGACCGTTAGCACTAGAAAGCTGAAATTTGGTTTGAATATGTGCATTAACCAAGCCGACAAAACGGTGGAATAAAAACACGAAAAATATATTTTGTTAGGGTACCTCCCGTACACGTGAAGTAGGGGGCGAAATTTTTTTTCGCTCCAACCAAGTTGTGTGGGGTATCGTTGTATAGGTCCTTTAAAAAGAATCAGGGTCTTCTAAAACAATTTTTGGATAAAACGAATACTTTCGGAAATAATAGCTCCGAAAGTTTAAAACAGGGCGTCCCCCCCCATCTAACTTTTGAATCGTGGGTCCTAAAATTTTGAAAAAAAATCATGAAACTGAGGCCTAATGAGTACCTTCAATGAAAACTATACTGAAATAAATCGGTTGAGCCGTTTTCGAGTTATCATTCAAAAACCCATAGTGAAAGGACGTAAGTAAAAATGACGTAAGCGCCGCCAAATTTCCCGTAAGAAACGACCTTTTGAATTAATGGTCTCAGTTTACGGAACCCTACACTGAGCATGGCCCGACATGATCTTGGCCGGTTTTTTTTTTTACTTCGTCACTGTAAATTGATCGTTTATTACTTGTCCAGCTAAATATAAATGGAGATACTTAAATACACAGTAATTTTGTTGATTTACCATCATACCTTTTTGAGATTAAATTGTTTTCTGGGAACCAAGAAATGCTTTGAAGTGTAGACATATTTCATTTATGGAAAAATCCTTACTGCTTCCTTCTGCTGAGTTACCTTATATCAGCTACATCTTATGGTAGACTAGAAATAAAACCAAGGGTATTTTGTTTATAGATACTTTCTAGACTATCCAATACCAACCCATGTGTCTAATCAGACCAAATAAATACAAGACAAGAATAGTACATTACGTACCTAGGGCGGTAAAATAAAGAAGGGCTCAGATCGCTGGCATTTGTGGCCCGAACCGAAGGTAAGGGTCAAAAACAAGCGATCTGAGGCCTTCTTTATTACCGCCCGTGGTGCGTACATATTTTTTTAATACAGTTGCTCAAAAAAGTGCTTTCCTTGTAGTTGTTTAGCGTGCGGAAAGTTTGATATCGCGCACTAGTGCTTTTTACTTTTCCAGCCAATCACAGCTAATGACAGTGACAGACAGCCAATCACAGCGCCGCACCGCACCGCGCGGAGCGTTCGGATACATGTGCTAAAGTAACCTCAAAGTGAATAATTGACAATTTTATAATTTTTTCGCAACTGTATTAAAAAACGTCGTTCGATACTCGTGCGTAAATGTCATTCTTCACTCGTCCCGAGTCTTATATATATCTCGGTACTCGTGAAGTAATGACATACTTTCCGCACTAATATCGAAATGTACTATTACGTCTTCTCCTGGGTGTGAAGTGAGATTTTCCGCTGCGCCCTAGGGCGGTAAATCTCACTTAGCGCCCAGAGTGACGTAAAAATAATTACGTACATTACATAATATACCTACACTTATAGGTAAGTAAGGTAAGTACTACATATTTTTATTCCGCAGGTATCCACATGGATTAAATCATTTAATACGTAACAAAAATCCTTACAGCTCACTGGTTATTTGACTCCAGAGGACATTATAAAGCTAAAAGTTACAATTTTACAAGCGGAAGTCTCTTTCTAACACATAGGGTTATTATCTGTACGGAAAAAGTGGAAACAATCCTTTTATTTCGTTGTAGTCGCCAGGTAACTTGTTTCTAGTTTTTATTAACTTAGGTGAGCGACGTAGGTATTAGGTATACTTCAAAAATGGCAGTTTTAAATGAAATGCTGGGTCTATTTGTGTTTGTTCAATATACCTGGCTTTCCTTTGATTGAAAAACTTCCAATTAAAAGCAAAGCTAGAAGCTCGGGATCGTTGCAGTGTACTTAAAATATTTGGCAAACCATCCCCGGTTTGGCCACCGCACGTAGGCATTGTACTTATGTAAGTATACTAAGTACACAAGCGTCACGCGAGGTTTAAGAGCTGGCAGTATCAGGGATATGGATATTGGAATCCACCAGTACGTAGTGCGTATTTTATGCATGGTTGCCATATAAATGTACCCTGGAGTAAATTCATTAGTAACCAAATTACTTCGACAACGCGAATGAACCCAGGGGTAACAGTTTTTACTGATGTCCTCACTACTCTCACTAGCCAACGCCTGTCGGAGGAATAAACAACAGCAAGATGTAATAATAAAATAATGGATGGGTGGGACAGGTCCCCTGCCTCTGGCTTGCCTTAGCCGGCTGTCCAGAGTGGGGTCGTTAGAACTGTGTTCTCGAGGGTAGATGTGGAAACCTAAGTGGCGAGTTGGCTATATGTTTAAAGTCCAGTGACACCTCTCTACCCCCAGCCCCCGCACCGGTGTTGCCCTTGAGCCATCTTTGATGTCGCTTTTTATGGGGGCCCATCTTGCGGAGGGCGAGTCACCGTCTGCCGGAAATAAAATTGTATACCGTTTTATTAGGCAGGCGTCCGGTCCTTCATCCAATAGCCCATTAACTAGTCCATACTATTCACCCAATAGCCTAGTACATTTTAGACTCCATTAACTCTCAATAGTCCTTACACCATGGCGGGTGCTGTCTCTGCGTGCGTCCCATGACACGGGCAGGGGCAGCATCCGCTTAGTGTACCCCTCACTTTTCATTAAATTGTCGAAAGGGCCTCTGCGCGTTGGCTTCGGCTCCGCATACGCCTCCCAAAGGTCCGGAACACCATTGTTCCGTGGTCGGGAAAGACATACAAAAAATAATAACGTACGATGAAACACTAACATATTTGGGCTCATGAAGGAAATCGGAAAACAACTGAGGGAGGCAACGGGAGACCATCGCGCAGGCAGCTTTCTCGCACAAAGACTCGCCATAGCGATTCAGCGCGGGAATGCTGCCTGTGTGATGGGCACCTTGCCGAAAGGTCAAGGTTTGGAGGGGAAGTTTAGGATAAGTATTTGTTTTATTTTTATAATTAAGATTTAGTTTTAATAGTTTTATTTTATAAGTACTTAGTTATGTTTGTACATACCTTATCTTTATCGAATAAAATAAATTAACTATTTGTAAAAATCATACTTAGGTTAAATTAAGTCTACGCATACTCGTAATGTTTTTTCCTGTAACTGCAAAATCACAAATAAATCGTCGGGCGACGGGACTTTCTTAACTTTGGAATTTGGAATTTCGATGACATATACATATGTGTCCCTTCTTTACTACTCAGTACTTATTTATAATAGAAAACGGTAAAGATTATGCCAATTATCATAATAAAATCAGACATTTCTGCCCGCAGTCGAGACATAATAATACGCCACAATTTGAAAAAAAATCTGTTACTAACAGAGCTGTAACCTTTATTTTGTTCGAAGAGGGTGCACTTTGTCGCAGCCAGAGACTCTAATGATTAGTATCTCGTACAAATGCGACGTTTCAATAGCTTTGTTTCCGCACGCTCCGAGCCCGAGTCGCTAGCTCTCGCTGCGGTCTGACATAGCTTGTAAATCTGTGTTCACCAGATTTTGAATTGAAATTTAATAATACTTTCAACGAATGTTACGGTGTAAAAATCTCTAAAAACAATTATCAATGTTTTCAGTTTAGGCGAGGTTTTAATAATAAGACCTAATTTATATATTAGAACATGAATTTTCAGACATTTAAAATGATTATAATACATTTAATTTCAAACTTTAAAATGGTACATATAACGACTTAAAAATATCACTAAAAATATAACTAAACTACATGCTTATAAAATAAACCCTACAATAAAATAATCTAAAACTAAAAATCTAAATCTAAAGTTGGCCCCATTTTAAAATATATTTTAAGTTCTATTCAAAAGATTATTGTTTATAGTTATCTATAATGAAATGCATTTGTTATAGTATAACCAGTTTCAGCGAGAACCCTAGTTCAATTAAACCTGGATATACGAAGCGCCTCTTTAAAAGTATTTAAAGTTAACTAAACACCTTTGTTGCGAATAGCTTAAGATTAAAGATAACATGTAAGTACAATTAGCGACAAGTATTCGAACCTTATATCTTCAGAAAATAATTTCTGATTTAACTAGTTCTTACTAGCCTAAACGTGTTTTTAATGGTTTTCACGGTATTCTACCAGAGTAAAGAAATAGCTGTTTTTTAGACAAATAGTCTAGGTATTGCATTACCTAGTCTCTAATTAGTGTTGTGTTACAATAGTTTTTTTTTGAGTAATCTGAAAGTTAATTACCCTGTATGAGACAAACGACATACAACGCTATGCGACATACAACATTTTATTTGTGATATAGGACAAGGAATGCATAATCTAAACGAGTCCTAATTATATTAACTACCTACTTAGTAAAACTTGTATTTTTTTATTATGGATTCCAATTATAACAACACCCACATGATCTCTACCGTAGATCTATTTACGATAGGTAAATTATGCGACGGGAAGGTATCGGAGCTCATTCGCTTATTCAGGATAATATTAAACTAATTAAAAAAGTATATCGCATGCGGTAGGTAATAAAAGGTCAGCGTCGTATTTTAATAATAAAATAATAGTAGGCGTCTAAAACTGGCGCAAGAGCTTTATGTATAGGCATACTCGTACTACTCGTAGGTATTTATGATACTTACCTACTGCAACGTCTGTTTTAGTGTATTACTTGCGACGTCTTCTGGCGGATAGAGAGTACCACTCCAACTGGGATTAACGATTGCATTTGACAGAATCTGCAATTGCAAGTTCTATTTTATCTCGAAATAAATTACAATAGATACCCAGTGGTTTACGGTCCAGATGATTAACAGTTGGAGATTAGGCTTATTTCTACCCTTACGTATGCGTTTTATGCAACATATTTGGAAAATGTAGGTTTTTTGGAAGGCACCTACGTTGTAGGTACAAATTAAATGTTGTATTTAACCTACCAGTATGTTTCAATTTGGTAGCATTACCAGTAAGTTACCAATATTACCAGTAACATTCCCAAAACTTAGTAAGGTACAAAATTGGCTTATCGATATGTATCCTACAATTCATGATTTTTCCATATTTTTGGACCAAAAGGTGTACAGTATCCGCACGGGCCGTTCTCCTTTTTCAGCGACAATTTGATGAAATTTTACGGCTCCTGCCTACACCGGTTTCAGTCGTCATACCTTCATTATGTCAAGCTCTCGAGCTAATAAACAGCTGTAGAGTGAGCACTCTAAGCTTACTTATTTCTCTATGACTATTATAGTCTTGAAAAAATATACGTAAAAAAGTACCTAATCAAAATATTACTCTTGCACACGACTTACGTAATTACTTTAGAGAAACATGACTAACTAGCCAATATATTTTTAATCTACATATCTTTTTGCAAATAAAGAATGATTCACATGTTGAAGAAGCGGTAGGTAGGTATACTATATGTTGCTGTTCTATCTTTCACTGCGTTACTGCGCTATTCGTCGTGAAATACAAATTGGTTAGGTAGGTACCTAGTCTTGCGTGCCTACCTGCCTAGTGAGGCGGCCGGAGTCCGGACCCGCGTCGCACAACTGGAGGTGGAAGCTGTAACTCCCTTTCAGTAGAAGTGCAATCTCACTTAATCATTTCCTGCTCATTACCCGCTCTTTCAGTTAAGAGGCTCCTGGCACTTTGCACGAAAGCTAAGGCATAACCTGAGTGCTATCCATATCTGGAGTTGCGTTGAAATTTTGTCTCTACGTAATTGGAAAGTCGTTTCGACGTGGCGATATCATGTTGTGACACATTATTATGTGGCATCAATAAATTCGCGTCATGTCTTGGGACGTCATCTTGTCGTGTCATGTCTCGTCAAGTCATGCCACGTCACCGACCTCTGCTACACGCGTTGTTGACTTATCGAAATTGCCTTGTTAAGATGAGTCTGAGCGTTTTCGTACAGGCCATCTTTTGCCTTACATATTATGTGCCTATTATACCTATATAATTGAGTCACGATAAGTACCTCCCTATCTTGCATCTCATTCTTTATGCAGCTGCATACGTATGATACTACTTCGAGGCGTTAACTCTGTATAATATACCTATATGCAGGCATTGATGGATGTGATCGATTTGTGAACGATAAAAATAGCGACAACTTTAAAGCTTATGACACGCAAGCCACACGGCGGCTGTTAAGATTTCTGGTTGTAACCGGGAAATATTGATAGCTTATTGTGCGGTGATGTAACCAACAAGTGTGCAGCTAATTACTAATTACTCTAATCGCTAGTAACAACTCTTTGTGTTAAACAACGGGCTGTCCTGGTCACGGCCGCCACGTGTTGTTTGTAGAACAGCTATAGGTAAATCTACAAAAAACAAGGCCTCTACCGAATAAGTCAATCTCTACGAGCAAACTTTTAAACGTATTTTGTCTAATACTATTTGACTCTGGCAAAATTGTCCTAATAATGGAAAGAGGCCATTTTATGTTTGATTGAACTATTTCCATCATAGACCTGCACTAACTGCAGGCACTAAAAGCTGATATATTTTTTATAAAACCGGGTTTATTGAGCAATGCCAAAGATGTTTTTTCCATGTCTGTGTCTTTCCATGGATTTATTCACAAAAGTTATGATTGTAGGCTCAATAAAACTGGTACGAATTATTATAAAATGTGGAATGCAATTTATTTTTAAATAGGTACCAGGGAGGCGATTTTTGAGATTCGAGCGTTTAAAACTCTGAATAAAACGAAGAAATGATGTTTTAAAAATTACATAGAGAGCAATATACAATCATCATTATTTTTACTATTAAGTTCATGCGTAGGTAAGTATATAATGGCAAAAAACTTTTGTGTGCGATTATATTCGAGCTTAAACTCTTTGAATTCGACCGCTCAAAAATCCAAAATCGGCCCCCTGTCTCTCTTTTATGATTTTAGCAATCTCTTGATTTCGTCAGGATAGGACTAGATATTTTTACTTGTCAGGGCTGGGGGTCACCTATAAACCGGTATTAGACATTACAGTTTCTAGGGCCCAATATAAGATTGGTAGGTGTAAAGACTCTTAGGGAGTAAGAGTCCTGATTTCGGGCGATCGACAGTGCGCCTACACCCATACCCTTTCCCTAAGCACCCTGCCGATTGCGGCGATTGCGCAGTGAAATAGTAGTTAGAGTGGTTAGGGTCGTTAGGGCCTAGATACCTCGTACGATTTTTCAGCGTATGCTTGTCCTGAATAATGGCACATTTAAAATATTTGCTCTTATATTAGTCGCCGGTGTAGCCATAAAAATACGGCTCTTCGCGAACAAAACAGTTCCCTCGTCATGATTGTTCCTTAGGACCCAAGGATGGATTTGAGAAGTGGAGCCACCAAGATTTTTGATGTAAATTTTTAGGGGGGCGGAGGCTCTCAACTTTATCTTGATATCTACATCAGTTAAGCTACTAGGCCAAGTTTGGTGTCGTTTTTTTATAAATCGGGGATGCTGAATTCATTTAAGGTATCATTTTGATACCGTTCCGAAGCAAACACACTTAAAATAAAAAATAACTAAATTTGAAATTTCTTATTTCAAAAGGAAAAATTCATTGTTCTCAAATCCATCCTTGAATCCTAAGGAATAATCATGACGAGGGAAATCTTTTGTACACGAAAAGCAGTATTTGACTTTTTTATGTCGTGTGCAAGGGCAACTATATAGGTATTATGTACTTTTGTACTACGGTCCTTCGTATTTTTTTAAACATTTTTTTATTTATAATGTTAGTCATTTTCTACACATTTGATGATGCAGTCTAACTTTAGATTGTTCAAGGCAAGAAAAGAATAAAATAATTAAAGAAAATAATAGTAGTAAGAATATAAAGCTGCGTCCATTTGTTTAGTTTAGTTCCAAAGTAACTCGTACAGGCAACAAGCCTTACGAGTATAAAATCAAACAATAGCTTAAAGGAAAATTCTCCACAAGGTCGGGTATTTTTTGAAGTAATCCTCTCAAGGAGCCATGTTACTGCAGCGGCGTGAGCGATGAAATTCACAGCATTTCTGAAAGGAGATAAAAGTTTCATATTGGACGTTTTCATTCCTTCTTAAAGACGAAAACTAAGAAGCGAGACTCCAGCAGTGCTTTTCTGAATAAGCGCAAACCGTTTGAAGAATATCTGAGAGAAATAAAATATGTACCTACTCGTAGTTGCAGATACTTACTCATCATAAAATTCATTCCGTTGATAAGTTGCTTCAAGTTTTGGACTAAATAATAAAGTAATGGGAGTTGTTTGTAGTTTTTTGGCAATACTTGCCCTATACATGCGTTATAGTGTGTAACATTTTACATCAAAAATATACATAATATATGTAAATACATTACAAAAAATAGCACTATCTGGATTACCAAAGAGAACCTTTAAATTAAATTTATTAAAAATACTATAGACATTATTAGTAATGTGGTAATTGTATAATATAAGTATGTCACCCAGACCAGGAATTTAGGGAGAGATGGGCAGAAGAAATAATAATTAACACGATACTACTTTATGCATAGATTATAGCCAATGATTTTATAATTATGTAAATTTTATTACACAGCTGACTTTAAGGCAGACGGAGTCGATGGACTTATAGAAATTAGTCAAACCTTCAAAACATAAACGACGCCACGAACAACTCGCATAATTTACGATATTGTTCTTACTTACTTGTGGTAGTATATTAGTAACTAGCGGCCCGCCCCGGCTACGCACGGGTGCAATTATTATACATATAAACCTTCCTCTTGAATAACTCTATCTATTGAAAAAAACCGCACCAAAGTCCGATAGTGATAGGGATAGTGGTGTGAATTGTGTGACAATAGTACAAAAAAGTCTTCAATTAATTGTTAGGTATACGATAAGCCTTAAAAGTAAAATATATTCCGTTAGATATAAATGGCAGTTTCTTTTTGATTGCAATAATTCCAATGAAATATTAAATGTACTGTTAAATGCAAGCGACATCATCCACACGAGCTCGCAGTATTTTTACCAGTGGTGACGGACTCGTTTTAAATGTGCATATTTTTTGCATTTCCAATCAATTTTCCGCACGGCTTTAACAAAAGTACATTAACATTCACGGCACGGGCGCATATCTGCGGTGACAATCGATGTTATATGTCTTATCGAGGCGTGAACTGTAGCCATAATTAAATAAATGATTTATCACATCATACTGCAGAGTACGGCAGTCAATTTTACGCAATGCTATTGTTGACTACCTACTTATCATAACTACTGGGAGTATTGCGAATACTTTGACGGTCAATCTAATTAGTTTCCCCTATATTACTAGTAAAAAAATGCCATATTACTTACAAAAGCATCATTCTGAAAAAAAAAACAAGGATGAAGGTTTTCTCTTATTAACCCTACGCTTAATAGGGGGTCCTTTAGAATACATTAATTGATCTCTCATAGTTTTTGGCCTATCAATTACATATCCAATTAAGTTTTCAGACTCACTTAATTAATTATTTCGAAGATTAGGTACGTGTAAAATACGAATAACTTGGTCAAAAATGTCTAAGACTCGCATTAACAATAAAGTGATGACTGTGTATATTCTTCACTGAATCACTGTAGATGTTTATAAATTATTATTATCTGCTCCTGAATAAAATATTTGGGCAAATCGTGCTATTCCCACGAAAACATATTTTAACTGCTATTTTTGCATCGTATCCCTCCTAACCCAAGTGGAATTTAAATATAATTGCATAACTTAAGGATTCGTAACGTCTCGACGCCTTACGCATTCAAATAAACTATGTAGGTACCAGATACCAGGAGGCTTAGGTAGGTACACTGTTAATATTCATTGAATCCCCACTTAGGAATATCGTATCTATGAATCGAAAGTTACTCTATTATTACGATTTTATTGCTCAAATGTAATATTCAATCTGTACCGCGTACATACTTGCCACTTAAGCACCAATATCCAGATGGTATAGGTACCGTCGCTAACACTGTTAACTGACTATTTGTTATCCATAGTGCAACGGCATATTAAGGTATATCGATGGTCAGTGTGTGTTGCTGTTTGTACCTACCTTTTACCAAAACAAATGTACGAATCATTACCTACCTATTATCTATTCTATTAACAAAATTTTACTCGACGTTATTTGGTTAAAATAGTAATCTAGTTTTTGCAACTGCTTACAATCTGTACATAGCGTATTTTAGACTAACTGTATTAAAAAAAAAATAAACGAATAATGTGGATTATGCGTAAGGCGCTCTCTATTTTTAGGTCTTTGCACAGGGGAAAATATATTAAAAGCAACTATTTTCTATACTATCCAACCAACAAAGCTAGATAATGTTAGGTACCTACACTTATAAGTCTAAATGATAACATATTTAACGTTTTGCTAAATAAACTATTCAGCAAAGCTGGTCAACCCGCTGTGTCTATAATGATAATTTTTTGAGCAACCGATCCACAAATTCAAAATCTATCTAATCTAAAACGGATACCTACTAAACGATCCCAGGCGGCGTAAGAAGACTTACTCTAAAGCCGTTTAATTGAAATTCAAATTGCAGTTTCACGTAGAACCTGCCGGCCGTCATATTAAAATGTGCATGTATCTGAATACATTTTGCGAGCTCGGAGGTGGGCAATCAACCTCTCCTGGTCCCAGCAGGTACGGATAACGTACTACAAAGCAAGTATGTACATTCTGTGTTCTGTACTTAAATGCTAATACAGTATTTTCACAGTAAAACGTCTATTCAAAAATACACCTGCTATCATTTATACTCGCCAATCCTGAGTATTTTTGACTATTTTAAAAATTGGGGAATTTTTATTTCCACTAGAGCAGCAACGATTGCGCGGAGGGAGTTGGCTGCGGAGCAACACAGACTACTCAAATTGCCAGAGTCAGTCTTTTTCACCTAAATTACAAAATAGGTATAGATTTTAAGAATGCATTTCTTAGTGACGCTGAGTAAGTAAATCCAAACATATATCCGTTTTCACAAACGTACGTTTGATTAATAATTTTATGTTATTATTCATTCAGTACCAAGTAATAACAGTGGTGATATTAATTACTCAAATAAAAACAGGCTATTTTCAACAAGTTCCATACTTAAACTATATACAATGTTTGCTAAAAAAAGATGCAACTATTAGGAACCATTTATATTATTTCCGTTAAATAAGTGTACTAATATAAATATACAAGTAAAAACTGAAAGAAATGAATCTAAAATGTAGATGGCGTTAGACAAGAGATCATGCTGCATGCTGAGAGCCGCAAAACGGGCGTTCGAATCTAGCGCTGCTGGGGCATATCCATATACTCTATGGGCATATCTACAAGCTACGCAAAGCAAGCATTTTATTTTGTTTAACCACGCATGACGTTTTACCTAGACATACAACTTTATATGAGTCGGGGAAGGGGTGAAGGGATAACGAACAGAGTAATATCAGGACCATTTTTGGAGACCATGTTTGTGTGTTGATATTTATTCCATCATAGTCTGTAGCAGATTGAAAACTCCAATAAATTCAGAGATGCATACTGCGCTTGACACGACAGCTCCCGAAATTACATGATTCATACTTCATCGGAAAATTATGCTCGAGGACTGTCAGTAGATACATTCGAAATGTTTATATGGAGTGGGTTCTTGGTAGCTTTTATACTTTACGTCACTCTGGGCGCTAAGTGAGATTTACCGCCCAGGGCGCAGCGGCAAATCTCAATTCACACCCAGGAGAAGACGTAAAATTATGTACGCACCACGGGCGGTAATAAAGAAGGCCTCAGATCGCTTTTTTATGGCCCTTACCTTCGGTTCGGGCCACAAATGCCCCCGATCTGAGCCATTCTTTATTTTACCGCCCTAGGTACGTAATGTACTATTTTCTACTCGTCGACTGTAATCTGTGTATTAGGACTTTATAGACCAGACTTAAACCTTACACATTTAAATGTTGGATAGTCTGTGGCACTTCCGGGATCATTAAATAGATTTATTAAACAACCCGCCACTAAACTAAAATAATTTTGAAAAGAGAATGTCATTCACATCTCGGTAATATGTGTAGAGTTTGTCCGGAAAGAAAAGTGTCATGGTTTATATGGGAGCTCATACATACATTGTACGACACTTTTCTTTTCGGACAGACTCAACTTTATAATTTCCGAACGTACTTAATCCGTCAAATTTTCTTCTACTTAAACTTGCTTCTACGTTGTGATTGGATTATAAAAAGACCAATCACAACTACAACGACATTTTGGAAGTAAGTTTAGACTTAGACACAGTTTATTCTATCCATCTCTTTCTACTACGCACACAATCATATGTATATCTCTTTTCGGTGGTGTCTGTACCACCGAATAGGCCCAGATACACTTACTTCCGGTTTGAAAAATAGTGTTTGACGTTTGATTGAGAAAAAATTTGAAAGAATTAAAGAAAATTAATCGGGAACATGCACCAGGCCGTGACAAGTGGCGGAAAAGAGGGGAGGCCTTTGCCCAGCAGTGGGACACAACATAGGCTATACATAAAAAAAAAAGAAAATAAATTCTTACTTAATAGTCGTAGAAAAAGTATTGTATACAAAAGTGACATAATTCCTACTGACTACGGAACCCTAAAAGCATTTACCTCTAGAAAGTTATCTTCCTTGTGCCTAAACTATACTCAATATTCTGCGTGGCCTCGGCTTTAGAATAGTGCCACACCGCCTCTTCCCGCGGGTGTCGTAAGAGGCGACTAAGGGATACGGAATAAGGAAACCTCTGATCCCTACTGCTCGTGAGAACGCTGTGGTGATTTATTTAATTATTTAATAGTCATCTGCATGGCGGCGATGCGGTTCGCCACCCATCACGTCTCGTTCTTCACGGGGCCGAGAAGTGGCTCGCGGAGAGCCGTTTTGCTGCATTGATCGTAGCAAATGGAAGTCCGTGATCGCTGCCTACCCCTTTTGGGATATAGGCGTGATTACAATCATTGTATGTATGTATGTAATATTTTAGAAATGAAATGTAAACAAAGCTGGTTAACTAATATTACAATCTCAAGTTTAGTGCAGGATCCGTCAAAAAAGATTTCTCATCAGTGGCATTAGTAACCTCGTAGGTGCGTGAGTTCGAAGCCAGGCGATGTACAGAGCTCGACGCTAAACGCGACGAGCTAAAGGCCAGACCAACTGTGGCCATAAATTAAGTACTGCTATGTCGGAGGGGTGCTGACTTGCAGCGACTGCGGCCGCACATTTGCTGCAAAAATTAGCTATATCAGTCACTTAAGAGCGCACCAGCGTCGCTCTCAGCGGTAGAATGCAGTCGCTGTAGCCGAAAACGGCTAGGAAGACATGATGATGATGATGTTGAGTAACCTCGTGCGAGCAACATCGGGATGTGCGCTAAGTACGCACGTAATTATTCTGTACCTAATTAATAGCTTACTCTAAACAGTGAATACTCATGTTGCAGCAAATGCGTGAAATTAAGATGTCTGTGTGTACCGCTGCTACATTACACGCGTGTAGCGTTCGATGAGATAAGCAGCTCAAGCCTCAAACACAAATTCAAATTGTAGCAAGGACCATAAACACCTGAACTTCAATGTCTATATTAAAATCAAGTTCCTCCAAAATTCAGGCTATAAAGTATGTCTCCGATATCAAGCATCATAGCACTGTCCCTAAAACGGTATTTTAGTTATTTTGACATGGTTAAATCGCCGAACAAAATACAATACTAGTACATGGAAATACGGAACAGAAATCGGAGCCCGTTTCCCAAAATTTTGTAACCTCAAATAGTACCTATTGGCAAAAGTCACTTTTTAAACATGAATTTTCGCTTTTTAACAAGTAAAGGATGATGCACGCTGTTCCGTACTGCGCCCTACACGACACTTCCGACACTTCATTTTGTACATAGAATATCACTTGTCCTCCGAGGATTACGTGACACTTTCTATACAAAATGAAGTGTCGGAAGAGTCGCCTAGGACGCGGTACGGAACAGCGTGCATGATCCTTAAGCGTCTAAGAAACATGCCCCTGCTGCGTTAGTGACCTGATAAATGCTGCTAGTGAATTTGCCTGAATTAAGGGAAAGTGAATTTGTATCGACGATGACAGTCCAGGTAATATATTGTCCTTTAATTGTAATTAGTCTTTCCTGGTCCCAACATAGTAGGTATGACACGGACCACTGTTGATATCTACGTTAAGATAGTAAGTTAAGGGTTAGCTCTTTTTTAGGATTTAGGCATTTTCAATTATTTTCCAGACACGCCTAGTTACCTAATTTATGTGATATTAATGAGCCAGTGATCGGATTTTAGGGTGCAACACGGTTTTTTCTACCCCAAAAACTATGTTAAAATGGATAATTTTCGGGATTTTAGAACAAAATATTGTTTATTTTAGTTACAATAAATACATTTCAATAACATTTTAAAGTTTAACGACTATTCGCAATATAAGTGAATGTTTTCCGCCGTGTTGCACCGTAAAATCCGATCACTGTTAAATGATGTATGATTATAGATAGCTACAGATTAGCTATCGGGCATGATTCAGATGTCTCCACTAACAAGGAGGTGAATGAGTAAACTTTGCATATGAGTCTATAGAAGGCTGCTTGAGGTACGAGCGAACGTTAATTAAACACAATGTGGGTACCTGTACCTACCTTATAAATACATAGTATGCATATAAAGTGTGTAAATCTAATACGGGCGATAAATTTAACCAGACATATAACTCATTAGTGTAATAATTAATTAAATTGCTTTTTTAAGTTACATTTACCTGTGACCCAATAATTAATTTTTAATTTTTTATCAGGAGCAATGTACTGTAAACATGGTATTGAAAGTAACTGTCAACGAGCGTTTAACGCGAGTGTGTTTGCATTACATTGCGGGCTGAATGATTTTGTATGGATAAAATTAATCATTGATAAAATTTTAATTGCAATTCTAAGTAAAAGTTATCAATTACATTTCTTATGTCCTATATTAATCACCGTTAAGAGGTTCGCCCGTTCGAGCCGTTCGCCGATTAGATTTACGCACTGTATACATATATAGGTATATAAACTTATACGTATACATTATTATAGTTGATACCTATAGTATACTCGTATGGTAGATTGACGAGACAGCTATAATTTAGAATAAGACTCACAAAAAATATAACAACATACCGGGTGTTTCCTGTAATAGGAGCAATAAATTAAAACGTAGATTCTACTCCTCAAACCAGACAACGTTTGTTCAGCAACTTTTAAAAATAACTTATGGTTTGATTTTTATTTCACTTTAAAGATTATTCGAACACGCAATGTATTCCGAAATTGATTATGTCTGTAGGGTGACAAGGCTGACAAGCAATGTCAATTGGACGGATTTTAACGTACATTAAAAATACTATTTAGTTTGTATGAAAACAAGACTATCTACAAAATTAATATTTTTTAAAAGTTGTTGAACAAAAGTTTTATTGTTTGAGGAGTAGAATCTACGTTTTAATTTATTGCTCATGTTACAGGAAACACTCTATATATCGTTTGTAAAAATTTGACATCTAATTGGCCCACATCGGCAAGATCCTTTAGTTGCATCTTCTTACAATGTACATGAATCTTTTTTCCATTAAAGGTAGCATGATAAATAGTGACATAATTACAATTTTAAAGCTTTAATTAATAAAATTGATGGCTCACCGTAACGTTACAAATAGGCTCAACATTTTACTCTTGTACAGAATTTGATGAATGAATTGCGGCATTTAGTCATATTTAAACTTAAGTGACAGTAAGGTATTACTCGTACCTATTAGTGTGCCGAGCACTAGAATGTTTATGTACAGTCAGCAACGGAAGTTGCCGAAGGAAATAAAATTATAACACGAGTTACTGAACAGCGCCTCAAACAAGTGTTTCTACTATAGTTACTTTTGTGATCTTGTTTCGATCAGCAACTTTCGTCCCCTTTCTATGGTTCCGTACTTAAAGGGTAAAAACGGGACCTCCTTATACCTTGCTAATACTCCGATGTCCTTCCGTCTGTCATCAGGCTCTGTATCTCATGAACCAAAATAAAAAATATATTTAAGGGTATGTAAAACAGACATGAATTTCTTGCCTTTTTTATAGATTAATGGTACGGAACCCTTCGTGCGCGAGACCGACTCGCACTTGGCCAATTTTTTCTGAATGTCAAACAATAAAAACGTGCCTAAGTCTTGAATATAGTACTTATTTACAAATGAACACAAAAAGCAAATAATATAATTATATGGGAATTATGGGATTGATACAGTCCAACAACGAAAGTATTTCACCCCAATTTCATTCAAATTACTTTATTTACGAGTACTTAGGTATCTCTTTGGCTGTTATTCTACATTCGAACCTAATGCTTTTACTAGGGGCTTTGTTCTCTTACACGAATTTGATTTTTTTTTACTGAAAAATACTGTGTTGGTCCTACGAAATAAATAAGTCGTCAGTCGAATATTTATATTACTCCTAACCAGTCAGATGTGAGTTTACGCAAATAGTATCGAATGATAAAAGAGGATAGATAGGTAGTCTTGAAATTTGACGTGTTGATGTTATTTTCATATCTAGAACATTTAACATGACCTCAAGGAACGGTCTGCTTCTTGGAAAATGTGTTTCATGCTGAATAATTTTTTTCACTCTAAATCCGCGCACTCTATGAAAATATCGATTCCACAAACAAGGCACTTGTTTACTTCAGAAATCGTGCTCATAAACTGACCTATATAGTCGAACGTACTTAAATACATAACTAGTATTTAACCATTAGACCGGACTCTCAGTGGAGTCCCGTTTGCAAAAATTGCGGACCTCATTCTGACTTCTGAAATATATTGTATGGATCCCAGACATCCAATTAACAGATGTTGCCAACCAGTTTTGTGGTCCCCTCTCCCCTCCCTGCCCTCTCAAATTTTATAAGTAAATTACAAAGATTTTTGGTTTTAATTATGGAATTTCATTAGCATTCCTTTTTCCTTATGGGTGCCTATATGTGTCATAAATAAAATACGAGCCATTACACCAATAGATAACTTTTATTTTGATGAAATATTACGAATTTTACGAAAAAAAAATTCTTCACAAAAAATCTTGTGGGCCGCACCTATACTATGGCCCCCGTAGCATGCAAAACTTCCTCGTCGGGGGGAGGGGGGATACCCCTGTTGCCCCCCCTCTGTATACGCGCCTTACTGACATGGTACAAAATTGAAGAAGAGAACGCGGAGAGCAATGAGGGTAGCGTTGAGGAAGGACGACTCTCAAAGCTGGGATGCATATATGTAGAGAAATTAGGAATAAGTACCTACACAAAACTGAGAGAGAAATCTAGCTGGGAGGGCTGTACAAAGTTTACGAAGGAAATTTACAGCTATTCGGAGGGGCACGAGTTGTAAAACTGCTGGCAGGGAAACGATCGTGTCAACTGGGTAGGCTGAGAGTGGGGACTAGTCAGTCAGGGAACCAGAAAAGATACGAGTACTAGGCATCATGCTGAAATCGCACTTTGTAGACTGTGGGAAAGAAGGTATCATTTCCATTCTTGACAGCGCGTCTCTTTGTATGAGTGCATGTCTTTTATCCTGGCAGTTCCCTCTCCATTCTTTGCTTTTATTCTGTACCACTGCTCCGTGGCTCTCCTCCACTCCACCTCAATATGAAGTGATTTCATGCCCAGCATTACCTCCATTGCATGTGTCGGGGTCGTTCTCATTACCCCCGTTATCATCTATCAGGTATGCCAGTGTCAGTACCTTCATTAGGTCTCTTTGGTATTCTTTAACATGGGTTCTGTGCCACCAGACTCGACCACAGGTCGCCCCATATATAACTGTCACTCCCATATATAAAAAAGGTGATAAGTTTCTTGCTGCTAACTATCGTCCAATCAGCCTCACGAGTATAGTCTGCAAAACCATGGAGAAAGTTATAGCTACTGAATTGCGGAATTTCATAAGTAAGGAAAATGTAATTATCGATGAACAGCATGGTTTCATACCGAAAAGATCCACAGTGACAAATCTTCTTTTATGCCTTGATAAGTGGACACGTGACTGGGACGACCATCAGCCTACGGACGTTATATACTTGGACTACGAAAAGGCATTTGATCGTGTACCTATTCGAAGGCTTATCGCTAAATTGGAGCACTTTGGGATTCCTGGTCAGCTCCTTAAATGGATATCGGACTTTTTAACCCACAGGATATTTAAAGTAAGAGTGGGGGAAACTCTATCGAATGCACACAACGTCTATAGCGGTGTCCCGCAGGGATCACTGCTTGGACCGATCCTGTTCGGCATATTTATAACGGATCTGAAGAGTGTAGTACAGTCAGAACTGTCAATATTTGCTGACGACACTAAAGTTATGGGTAATCCATTAATAACCCATAATACTATCCAGAATGATTTGGATCGTATAGTTCAGTGGACTAAAGACTGGCTCTTATCACTTAATGCAGAAAAGTGTACAGTCTTACATATAGGGAACACAAATCCTAAACTAAATTACCGCATTGGCTCTATTTCCCTACAAGCAGTTACCAGTCAAAAAGACCTGGGCATCACTGGTTCGCATAACTTAAAATGGGAGACGCATATCACCATAATAGCTAAAAGAGCAAACTCTATGCTGTATAGGATCCGGAAAGCATTCCATGTGATTACTAAAGATCTATTTATTCGATTATACAAGGCATACCTTCGTCCACTACTTGAGTATGCGTTTCAGATATGGTCACCCTACTTTAAAAAAGACATCACATTGTTGGAGAAAGTGCAGCGTAGAGCAACTAAAATAGTCCTCTCATTGAAAGACAAGTCGTATGAGGAGAGGCTGCAGGAACTGGGCTTACAACATTGGAGGACCGAAGGAAGCGAGGCGATCTTATTGAGACATATAAAATTCTGTATGGACACTATAATGTTGCAAAAATTAAAGACCTGTACCAACTAAGCCAGAATACAAGGCTAAGAGGACACTCTAAAAAACTTGTCAAGCCTCTGTGTGATTTGAACCCTAGGAAACACTTCCTACCGAATCGTGTGGTGAATATGTGGAACTCTCTGCCAGAATTTGTTATTAGTGCACCATCTGTGAACTCATTCAAAAATAGGCTAGACTCTCATTTTAAAACATTATAAAGTGCAAACAAAAAAAAAACACAAGTGCTGAGATATACACGCATCAGCTCTAGAGCTGCTAGTGTATTAATAAATAATAATAATATAGTACTGTGGGTAGTATTATAAAAGCAGCCCAATGCATACTGCTTCGTCTTCAAAGCTCTCTCTACCCTATCGACGAGCTCGCAACGTCACAAGCGCGCGCGGCGAGTCTAGAGCAGCGGTAAAGGGCCGGGGGTGGACTGAATGACAAAGGACCATGAGCGCGCGCGGCAACATGGCTCTTTATAATGTCTAGGGTAGCAGATAGACGAATCACAAAACATTATGCGGTCCGCTATTTTTGCAAACGAACATCTCATTGGAGCCTGCTATACATGTTATAATTGTTTAGTTTTTTCTGAATTTATAATCTACATTTTGCTTCCTTAGAACACATTTTTGTATCTCTTATAGTTTAGGACCTCTCCATATGTTATATTTTTCTCATCCTGTACCTACCTATATGTTTATGGTGGGTATGGTTTAAGATATGTGTTTTACGATGTCCGAAATGCGCTCTAATAAATAGATTTTTTTCATCTAAATTATCAATAATTTCCAGTTTTCAGAATTCACTTAAATACCTAGTAACAAATGTTATAAATGTTATAATGGATATACTCGTACCTCGCCATTGGCGTTGCTCCTATCGGACGTCAGCCCGCATTGCCTGACTCGACACGCTAATCTTTTTGTCGGGATTATCTTCTTTTATTCTCCAACTTTAATGATTTATTATTATAAAATTGCTTAAATTTAACACCATACAATATTTGTAAAGTTATACTTTCAGACCTAATTGCCGAAACCTCGTAATATTCTAGTGACACTAATATTTTAGGTTTTTTTAATGATTAGAGAAATAATTTCTTGGAGGGGCTGAGGTCAAAAGTAACTCGTAATGTCGTAATAGGTCGTGTAAATATATCATATATACACGGCTGCTACGTCGCCAATTCCTTTTCCTTTGAACTTGCCTATGTATGTACATATAATGTATGAACATGGTAAGAAAATTTCTCACTTTAAATCATAGAAATTAAACACATGGGTAGGTATTGCCTTGTTAAAAGATTCGCGATACGATACCTGTCAAATACAACTTAGAATTTTGCTTCAAAAGTGAACCCAGGGGGCCAGAAGGAGCTTGATCATTTATCAACTTTATCTAGATTTGGCCGGACCGCATCATTTACGGCGCAGAAAGAATCTATAGCAGTAATTTTTCAAAACACCTATCAAAATGTTCCTATGAAAATGTGCCCAGATTGATGTTTCCGTGCTATCGCACAAAGCTTACTTACAGAGCGCTAAAGTTTCAACATAAGAAGATAGTGTTTGTTTATTATGATATGCTAGAGGTTATAAATTTTTTTTTAAACCTAGCACGAAATATACAGTCGCCATTAGATATATCGGAGCGGCCATGGTGGTCATTAATATCTGAACAGAGAATCTGTTGCCAAGGCGATAAATTGCAAATGAAATATAAAATGTAAATATGTGTAAATAGTTAAATGCTTACATGATTAGGCACCTACATAATTCTGGAATAAAAACAAAAGTCATTTAACGAGCTCTGGGAAAATACATTCATTCCTTAGCGCTAAATTGGTTAATTCTATAGTAGTCACATCGGGTGAGTTTCCTGCGGCTTTAGCAGAATGAATTATAGCATAATTTGTTCTGGTGGACTCCCAACACAATAAGGATACGAACCGAGGTGAGTGTTCAGTATGTAGAATGAAAATTGATGATTACACATTTGTCGCTCGCCTGACTCGACCACAGCCTAAATGTAAGTTAGACCGGCTCAACCATACAGTGACACTAATGGACGATTCGTTCAACTGCTGACGCTGCCGTGTTGGGGCACCATCATACCACTTTTTTGCACCATTAAAAGTCGTGCAGATTCATCACTCGTCAGCCATACCATTCTGTAGGTACCTTATAAATTTATATACATGTCATAACTCAAAGGAAAGGAAAAAGTGACCTAGGTCTCCGGTGCGGAGGAAGGAGGGGGGTTTCCCTTTGTATATGCCATCAATATAGGTTTATAATTTATATAGTAGTGTGTCTACTTACAAATCAAAATATTTATTAAAAATAATTTGATTTGTTCTTCAGTCAGTGTACCTGTTAATCATAGGGTATAGGAACTATTCCACAATTTAATCTAATCCAGTCATAAATGTAAGTATGTTGTAACACCGTGGATTTCTGAATTTTCAGTTGAAAATAGTAAATTTTCCGCTTTCCGCATTGAAAATTTATCGTTGGAACGTAATAAAATGAATTAAATTTAAACAGAGGTTAAACTGCAACATGAAAAAGTAAATATCAAAGTTTCGCTGCAGAAACGTTAATGTACCAGTACTCTGTTTGCAGTATAGTTGAGGCTAGTTTGACTTAGGTTACACTGCAGGTACATAAATACTACCAAACCTAGCGTTTTTTTATTCTTTTTATATCCGCTTATGTAGTAAAACATTCTCGTCATCGATGATCGTAACTGAAACTCCACAACACTAGTTAAGTCTTCTCTGATATTTATAGTCACTTGAAAATATATTAACCGCACGATTGCAAAATGTAAATAAGTGAATACCGGGAGTTGGTAATGATGCTTATAGAACTAAAGAGTTGTCTGCCATTCCTATTCAAACAAACAGACGTAAAAGAACGCTAAAGCTCTTTTTTAGTTACTTACACAAATCCTTATGGACATGGAATTGTCAGGATAGAAACAAATTAGGGAAGTAGTGCGACGGCCAAGCGCCTCGATTGATATTTACATAAAATTGTGAGAACTCGAGGTTGGAATTTAAAAGCAGCACGAAAAACTTTCCGAGACGTTTTGGCAAACAAGTAGTGGTAGCAGAAAGTAGGGCGTAGTCGCTCGGCGAAGCGACGCATTGTCGTCTGGTTAGGCGGCTCGGCCACTATGTAAGTAGTGTATACCTATAATATTATTTTTAAAACAATTGCCTACTTTAAACTACACTTTAAACCATATACTGTTCTTGATTGATAGATGAATTGAGTGTAGGTATGGATATTTATGTAAAAAATACTTCAGTCAGGCAGGAATAATTTTACTATGGCCGGCCGGTCAGATATTTTAGAACAGTGGTTCTTAAACTTCCATAACGCACCAATCGATCATCAAAAGCTTGGAAGTTAATACCAGATAAACAGATCAATGAAGGGTTGTTTTATTTGTAAGTTCGTGGGCGACTTCCACGGATCATCTATTAATAACTGCTGTTTTAGAGAGATGCGTAATGGAACAATTGATAATTGAAAGAAATCGCACACAGTAGGGAATAAAAACGTACAATGGACTCTCCTTGTCTGTAAGTACAAGGCCTATGCCCAGCAGTGGGACATACTATAGGCTATTAATAAATAATAATAAATAAATAAGTACAAAACAATTCCTTGTGTGCGTAGGGCAGACCCAAACTAATTTACGTCTTATTATTACTCAGGATTGAGACGTAACTGTCCTGTCCTATGATTAAATACATAACAATGGCAACGATTAGGCGCATGATGCATGCATATGCATCACGTGCCCGCATTTAAGTCCAGCTATCAAAGTGAGCATTCATTTGGAAGTAACGCAGATGTACCTAGGGAAGTAGTATTTGGCGTTTAAGATAAGGTAACCTAGCCAACAAGTCTACAGCACAAACTGATACTTAAATAATGTAGGGAAAGGATTGTGTGAGTTTTTGTTCCGATACAATTATAACCTTATAAATGCGTAAGTTTGTATACTTGGATATTTAAGTACCTATTCCTCCTTCAAACAAAAATTCTGATACGCAGGTTGAGAAATTAATTTAAAGGGCTACATTGGGGTCAAGTGGGAGAAAATGAGGCATTATTGACATGAAGGACTTAGGTTTAGGTATATTGAAATATATGTATTATTCTAAATGAAATGGTACCATGTAGCGGGCAATTCTTGGCTTACGCTTTTATTGCTTTAATACATTTTTTAATCTGTACAACTTAAGCGCCTTTCGCCGAATGGTATCTGAGTAATTTTCCAAAAAAGTGTCACATATACCTACATAAAATACCTACAAATTTAGGTTTAGGAATTGTTCTATCAACATGAGAGTAAGTGGACTATGTAGCGAAGGACAAAACAAATTGTCAAAATTAAATCAAAATTCTAAAATGTCAATATTGTTTATAAAACGCTGTAGGTTGTCAAATGCCGTACAAGCCAGAGTACGTCCCAACAATTAAACGAAAAAAAAACCGCAAACATGCAAAGAATATGGCTCGACAGGTAGTGCTTTGAAATTGGGTTTGATGTCTGGTGGCATTTGCGCAACATGCGACATAAAGTTAACAGACCAATTAGGTATAGTAATGATTTAAAGCTTCCAGCGTAATTTCCGACCAGCGGCACTACTATGCACGTGTGATCAGTCCATAAATTATATTTCCTTCGATAAATGTTGCCTGTTTTCGCATGCGTATAATATGAAGGGGATTTTGTCATTCGTGCTTAATTCGATGGCCCGTTTTAAGATTTACCGAGTGAATGGTTGCGGTAATAGCCGCGAGAAAGCGACGTGATCAATCATCTACGACTATCGACTTAGGGTAAGGCCACACCGACGGTGTTTCACTTAGCGAATACCACTTGAGTGCTCAGTTGATTGGCGTATTAATAGAGTTGATCGAATGGAATTGGTGGAAATTTGAATGGATGTTAACATCATTTGTATCCAGTAAGTTATACTTAATTGAGGTGTCATTTTGTAGGCATGGCTGAGCCGATGGCATTTGCATTGGCACAATTCACATTGACTGTGTCAGGATAAATCGAGTTGTGGCACGTAACTCGGCGGGTGAACACCAGAAGTGAAGAACCTGGGGGGTGATTTTTGAGATTCGAGCGCTCGATTATGACATTTAAAACACTGTCTAAAACGATGAAATAGCAGCGATAGGAATTTAAAAATTGATGAACGTTTAAACTATTAATTTAATGTAAAAATAATAGCGACAAACTTTTGTGTGTGATTATTTTCGAGATTAATTTTCTTGAATTCGAGCGTTCGGATCCCAAAAATCGCCCCCCTGTTCAAATAGCCAGGCCGGGCCAACTATTGTTGCACAGCAGCCGATGTTGTGCGGCGGCTAAAATCTACTAGTCTTACTATACATACCTAATACTACTTTTATAGAAAACCACATGTACACCCAAGTGCTAATACATTGCCGCACCATAACCACAACGAGTATTAATCCAAAAAAATAGTAGGTAAAAACTATCAAGTTCAAACTAAACGGCCTCCTAGCCCAGTTGGTAGTGACCCTGCCTACGAAGCAGGAGGTCCCGGGTTCGAATCCTGGTCAGGGCATTTATTTGTGTGTTTATCACGAATATTTGTTCCTGAGTTATGGGTGTTTTCCTATGTATCTAAGTATATATTTATCTATATAAGTAGGTATATCGTCGCCTAGTACCTATAGTACAAGCTTTGCTTAGTTTGGGACTAGGTTGATTTGTGTAAGATTGTCCCCAAATATTTATTTATTTTTATTTATTTAGTATGTGAAGGGTACAAAATATAGAGCTTGCAATGAACTATTAGCAACAACTTCTGTAACAGCTGGAATTTTTAACATAAATCCACTTTTTAAGTCATAAAAAACATCTAGTTATGAAAATAGTATGGTTAATTGAATCGTTCCAAACTTTAAAACCGCTATAACTCAAAATGTTGTCAAAGTGACTAGACATGTTATTTCTGTGTACCTTTCATGTAGTTAAGTAACTATTCTTAAGCTCTAATTTCAGTACATGCGAGATCAACACTTACTTGTTTGATACATGTACCCATTGAGGTATTTAAAGTGGTATCACCTCACTAGCGACTGTCAATTTTCGGTTGTCAAATTGAGCCTAATGCAGATCAGACGCTGTTACTGATAACTTAGGGACATGTAACATTTTTTACACATTAAGACAAGGTATATTCCGATTCACACCAGCGACAAACAAAAATCAATATTTTCAACATAGAGCATCAGGCTCTAAGTGATCTAGTCTGTAGTCTGTACCGTCATAGATAAATAATCACTTACTTAATTCTCTTTGGTACCGTAGAGTATTGTTGCAGATCCGAATGGGAGTTCCCGTAGCGCCGAGGTAAGTAGTTACAAAAGTAAGTTCCTCTTGTTTTGCTGACCGACATTCTGATTATGTGGGATACTCAATAGGGCTAATTATACAGGTATATATAAAAGTTGCTGATTAAGTAAAGATATACGATGATATTTGAGCGCTCGATCTCAAAATTCTGTCCATAGGTCTCTTTCTAATAAATACAGTTAGAAAGAGACAGACAGTGTATTTTGCAAGCGATATGCTGTCGTGGCACACTTGTGCTAATAATAATAATGCTAATCGTGCGGGTATGTTTGGAAGTAACGTAAATATTGATAATCACATATTTTTATTTACCCTAGATCTTACAAAACCTAATCAGAAATAACGTCAAGTTCGACCAAAACCATTTTCCTCTCATGTTCGTGTTTAACAGTATTCCATTTCTGGTTGGAGTAAATGCTGAGAGCCGGTAATGATACCTACTTGTGTACTAACTAGGTACTAGTAGAAGTAGTATATTAAAGGCTGGTACGATATACCCAATTCTTTTAAAGCCTAATAAATATTATATCAACTCAAATAAGCTAGATACTGAACTTGTGCGTTCCGTTATTTTAAACTTTAGTCACGATATACGTAGGTAGTATTATTTTTAAAATGTAGGGGCACTGCAGTGCCCCCGCCAAATTGAGCAAAACAAACAACAAAGGCACGGCCGTACTATCCTTTTCCCGAAGCCATTCAGGCCATTTTCGTCCCCCCTCTAATTATGTTGTGAGTCTGAAATTTCTTTAAATAAGAGGCCATAACACAAGGAAGGAAGATATGTTTATAAAATACAGACATCTAATATTCAAATGATCACAATGACATGTTTTTAGTAAACTCTAGTGGGGATTGAGTTCTATGGACACCGGCTTGGTTTTACATTGATTTGCAGTAGGAAGACTGCGTTTCGAGACTGGCATTTTTGTAAGAGCAGATAATGTTTTTGATGGGATTATTATAATAGAGTTTAAGTAACAATTAGAAACGACACGGCAAGATAAACATTTTGTTAAATGTTATTATTTTCCAAAATCGCTATGCTCGCCACCATCAGTGTAATCTTTGCCTTAAAAAGTAGAGCTAAGTCCTGTTCCGATTTCGTACAATGAGGAAAAGGAAAAAAATACGGAAAGTCTCAGTCGCAACCCGTATGACCCTATGAGGCAACTATCGGATATAATTTACTTAATTACAGTTTTGTTTCCGTGCCAGAAACTGAAGAGAAACGAAGCGTTCGTTGGGTGAAATTACTGTTAGACGCTAATGAATACTTTGTTTCGACGCAAATATAATGTGAACGAAAATTGGCAACCTGCGGTGTCGATTGGATAAAGCCACTAGCTAGGGATACATATCTTAATAGCGCCATACACGGACGGATCTGTCCGCCGGGCATATCCGTCGGACAAATCCGGCGGACACATGTGCATGTATCCCTAGCTTATATCATTTGGCATGAATCGAAAACTATGTTGAGTAGGTAAAACTATGCAATCCATCATAATATAAAGGAAGTACCACGAATTGGAAACAGATGTACATTACAATGAAAAATTAACCGTGTTGAACTCTAGAACCCGCATCCTTCGGATTACCGATGTGTTTCCAATATACAGCGTGTATTTCTGATATTACCTCATATGCCAAGGGTAGTTAGTATAGACCCTAATAAACATACTTCCATATGTTTTATTAAAATTACGACTTTTATTTTTCCATATTAAATATTTCAGCACGCGATGTATACGCAACCTACATGATTACTTTGCACTAAAATGTCACATTTGATGATGTGTCAAATACATATATTGCGTACCGAAAAAATTTAAAAAAACAATTGCTCTATGTTAACTAAGAGTTAACTCAATATTTATTACAATATCGATTTATAATTTCAAAACTTGCGTCTGGCTTCCATTTGAGGTAATATCATCAAATAAACACGCGGTATAAAGTATTAAATAGAAGAGTAGTAAGATATAGAAAGTATTTTATGCCACACCTGGCCATAAAGTGGCTTTTTCCGCACGCTGCGCGTACGGAAAAAGATGCTTTCTGGCCAAGCGTAGACATAAAACGATGTACACAACACGGGAGGTAATAAAGAAAGCCCTCGATCGCATATCTCGGCCTTTCTTTGTTTTACCACCCTAGTTGTGTAATGTACTATTAAATGTCCCACGATCGAAAGGATAGTCATATTATGAACGAAGTCTGTGAATCGGAAGTGCTATAAAGCGCATTCCGTGCCCGGAAATGCAGAGGCCATGCTGCGAGATAAAAGCCTGCCTAGCCTCCCGCTTCACAGGTACCGTTTATCACTCGCCTGCATTAAGCAACGTTTCCAACAACCATTTTAAAACATTATCTCACAGGCATCGTGGTCAGTTTTTCGGATTTGTTATGTTGAATAATATTTTAGTAGCTAAGTAGTATTTCACTACAAATATGTTGGTAATTTCACTGCAGTTTTACCAAACGTGACTTGTTCAATTAGGTACCTACTCTTAGGATACTTACTGTTTAGAGACTCGATTTGATGTGCCGTGGCGGGGTAGTCTTCGAGGATTCCATCTGCAGTTGCCGAAATAATTAACCAAAAGTATACTAGTTTCATGTCTTTAGGGTTCCGGTTTCCAGTTGTCATTAAAAAAAAATTTTGCTATCTTAGGTATAATTTAGCGTATGTACTGCAACCCGAGTTTTCTTAGGATGGAAAAACTCAAGTAATACCAGAACACCCGCATTTTTTTCATACAAAAAAAGCGAATTGCGTTCCCTAATTTAGGGTATTTTAGAACTTCTAGGAATTTAGTAAAATAAAATAAAAATAAATAAAACATCAATCTTTTGCAGTTTTGTGACAGATACATTTCTTTATTTCACACCTCACAGATTTACAAAATAATGAACCATAATCATTCCTTTTAGTCACAAAGACTTTCGACGACTGTCAATCAATAAGGATTCAAACGCTCAATGCGATTTACGACGCAAAAGTAAAAATATTCAGTTCCGCTTTTGTGAGATACCAATTATTATTTCGGTCATTTGAATGGGAACACTGCTTCTTAGCATTTTTTTAAAACAAAGATTAGATACGATCTATTACTTGTATCATATGTATGTAATCAAATCATATACTTACTGATAGTGAAATAAACGGGTCGTGGTATTTCACTAGTGTCACTACTAAAAATCACTTAAGTACATTCTGCTTATATATGGTGCTCTTTGGTACGAGCATGTATATTTTTTACTTTAGAATCTTTCCACATTGTAAATTTACTAAAATAATTAGTTTATTGCATAAAATTCGGTGGCAAATAATAGTAGTGACATACGGCTGATACGGCCCACCTGATACTAAAGCTACCATAGTCTATGGATGTCTGCAACCCCCTCCCCCCTCCCAGAGGTGTCACATGCGCGTTGCCTACCTTACTAAAAAGAAGGATTCACTGTGTTGATAGCTAAAGGAACAAGAGGGTCCCTCGTCGACAACACACTGGGTCCTCTTTGAGCTCTTTGGCAACCTTCCTTACCAGCAGAAACAAAACACTATGAGTAGGGTCTAAATGATATGGCTGTGGTTTTCTGTAAGTTGGAGGTACCTCGCCAGTCGGGCTCTGCTTCGGATTTGATCGAGATGACATTCGCTGTGCTGTGCCCTACCACACAAAGCGAGATGACATTCGCAGTAACCATACCTCTCTTTTAGACGTAGTTTAAGGACATACCCGGGTCCCAAAAACATTAATATACTTAACTGATTAATACAATACCCACATTAATTCGTAATTATTTTAATTGTCTTGATCATCAGATTAGGTATTAAAGGTTTTCTAGACCTAACAAACTACGCGACCCACCAACCCTGTCGATAATAATTTCGCTCGTTGCTATTCTAACCGATTTTCGTTGTGGCTAAAATCATCTGTAGAGTTGCCCGGGACTTCGATTGCAGGCTTTCGGTAACCGAAATTAAATATTAACCCTGCTTGGGCCGCTGTCAAAAAAATCCTGTTAATGAAGAATAACGACATTGACGTTGAAATTTAAAGCCCAAATTGCTTGTGGCGGAAACCGAACAAAGCATATTAAAAGTCTAAGGCGATCCCATGATATTTTTAGGGTTCCGTAGGCAGCTAGGATTACTAGGAACTCTTAAAGTTTCACCGTGTCCGTCTTTCTGTCTGTCCGTCTGTCCACGGCCTAGCTCATTACGATTAAGGTACATATATTGATGTAATTTGATGCGAAAATGATAAATATAAAAAAATGAGACATTTTTATGAAGATAGTTATGTTTGTATATTCTTAAATCTCTTAATGGGGGCTTAGTTATGTATAGAAGTTAGTACACTAATTAATAAATATTTAAGATGTTTCCAAGGCGCGTACTTTTAAAAGTTTTTTGAGTAATATTCTTAATTCCATCCTAAGGAAGGTTAAGTTACAAAAGTCCGAAGAATTCGAAAAAGAATAGCCTAGAAAAGTTCCCAAGAGGCAGGTTTGGGTGAGTCGTCACATAAAACGAGCCACCTTAACATTGCGTTCTGCTAAATCAGCGCGCCACAAAAACGCTGCAATTTTTAAGGACTTAACGAAAACAAGAAAACTATGTGTTTGTATTATACCTACTTAGCGATAATGTAGATTTCCATCTGTAGAATAAATACCTTAAAATGTTATGTAAAACGTTTATAGCCTACTAACACAAAATTGAATAACCCACATTACCAATAAACAAATTACACAAAAAAGTAACAAAAAATAAAATAGTATATAGATGTCATATACAAATGAAAAGGTGACCAAAGCCTCCGGTGCCCAATACAAGGCTGGGATTGAACCAGCGTCTTCTGCATTAGCGGCAGACGGGTTAACCAACTTCGCCACCTGGCCACGAAAGCACCGGTTGAATTTTCCCGTGTATATGCAATCCAATCTTTGTAAATGCTAAGGCGCATTTGGCCAATTATCTAAGGTACAACATTTTGAGTCATTACCTTCCATTCAGAACTTCTTAGGATATTCATTAAAAAATAATTTATTTGGTTCTTTCAATTCTTTATAGTTACTTACCTTACCGGGCTCTAATCCGACAAGCTAAACTGTGACACGTGGATATCCATGCGAGATTATTACTTGTTTGACACAATATGTACTTATGTACTAGAATGTAATAAAGTGGTTTCACTAGCGACTGTCAGGTTTCGGACAGTGTCAGTCAAAATAATGTTACCTAAGGCATCTTTTAAGGTCACCTATCTAAAAAGTAAAAACTAAGTATGCCTAACCTGTAATTGTGTTAACCAGGGAATCCCTGGTTCAGGTAAATTCAAACCATCTCTAATAATAGGTACCCACCGTCAAACTTGGCAACTTTATCTTCTGTAAGCAATTATACTAATAGTCTTCTTAATCAAGAAAATGGTGTTACTTAAAATTTATAGATAACTTATAGAAACCTAAGGTAGCTTAAAACCTTTTAAAATCAATGATTCCCTAATGAGTTATACCATATTGCTATTTTCTTGCTAAAGTAGACTATGGTAAAGTTGCTCGCAGAACGTAATTTTACCAGGTTTGACGGCACTTACCTAAGTCACTTACAATCCAAATACTTAAGAATTTACGTAAATGAATTATGATAATATTTTACACTGTATATTTTAAACTGACGTTTTTCTGCACTTGACTATCGGCGACGGGGTTTCGCATGACAATAGGTAATCATCCGATTCAATTCACGAAAAACATGAACAAATAATATTTAGAATTATTCAAATGTTCATTCATTCATTACTCTGTCTTGTTATGCGTAAACAAACAACCATGTTGTTACAAATAAAGTACTTATACCTAGTTATATCGTCGTTGTGAATGTGAGTGGATGAGTACTGAACAATAATGCACAGAACTCAAAATGGCGACAGCTGGCTCTCGGAGCGAACTTCGTTGCGGCCTGGGGAGTGTAGAGCATGTGCCAGTTACAAGCTAACATTTGAAATTGGTTAGGGTACCACGCGCTGGATATCATTGCTGCCTTGTGAGACAATGTATATTCTGCCCTAATAAACGGAATAGCGCTCTCAAAAAAAATGCTCTACAGCCCGGGGTGGGCCTTGGCAATACAAATAGTCTATGTATATGAAAATAAAAAAATTATTTTCACCTCACTAGCTCGGAAAGCCCTTTTTGTTTGTTTAATATCTATTGTGAAAATCGCTTTTTATCCACATGTGGTGAAAGAGTTTTGACATAAGTGACAAGTGGCTTAAGTGACATTTGACAGCTAACAAAACGTAAAACGTTAAAAGTGCAGAATTTTTAACATCGCAATTAATGAATTGCATCGAGTAAAAACACTTAATACAGTCTTACAACTTTATTTTTATTCATAAATATCAGCATTCAACATTAATCTTCACTCTTTTTGTAAAAACGGATAAATTGTTCTGACAGCCGAATAAGTCTACGTACGAACAAAACGCATCTGACATTTAATAAAACCTTTTACGTCAAAACTTTTCATTTCATTTTCAATTCATCCATCATATCAACGTTAAATATTCGCATGTTTTTCTAGATTGTTTTGTTAAAAATTAGTGATTCGAGTGATGAAGAAGTATTAAACACCTGAGGAATTACGGGAAACCGAGCAAAATGCACCCTTTTTCTTATTTTCCTCGCTGTAGTGAGGTGAAAAGTTTTGTGTTATACACGTGTGAAAGTTATTTTACGTCTCGTGTATTAAAGCACTCGCTACGCTCAGGATTCTATTTTTGAACCACTCGCTTCGCTCGTGGTCAATAATAGAATCCTTTCGCTAGCTCGTGTTTCAAATAACACTCGCACGTAAAATACAACTTTCACCACTTGTATAACAAATAACTATTTCAAATTCGTTTATAATACATTTCACTTCACCTATTAAATAATGTAATACATAAGTAATGCAAGAATACATATACGAGTATGTACATATTGACATGAATTAATTGATCTTGTTTGAAAAAAAGTATATTTTATTGATTGCAATATAGTATGTAATGTCCGTAGGTATATTTTTTACACGGAATCCCGCGGTGATCCAACGGCAAGAGTCGATGACGGATTATAACTTGATCTAAAGTTTGATTTGCTTCATACGAACTTGCTGTCATCAATATTTAAATACATCAACCTAACTTATTTTTAAATATAAACTAAAATAAAATAATAAAAAGCCTATAGGTACCTCTGGACATACATATAGATATGTATATCGGTAGCTAAATAAGTAGTTATACATATGTAAATCATTATACATATGTAAATCAATATTATTTTATTAATAGTATACAATTAAGCTATACTTGTACCTATTTAATTTACCTATATGTATATATCTAAAGTATCATATTTGCTCACAGTTACACGTCCATAACAAAACAAAGACTTATCATTGTTTTTGCCCCACTCGCATGCTGGCAGGCCAAAGTTCAAATTAATAAACTTCCCACCGCAAAAACTTGTACTATTAGGACAGAACGTATAGTCAACACGTACGTTTACTCTTAAGGCTTTCTCGTGCCAACAATCGGCGACAGTTCTACTTGCTGGTTATTTTGTGTCATGTTGGTCCCGAATCAACTTTAGGTGCGCGGCTATATGAAATAATGTTAGCTCTGCGACGGGATATAGAGAATTGTGAAATATATAATGCATCATTTATACCTACGTTTACTAAACTCTGAAAGCACTAACTGTTTTTTTAGGAACTGGAATAGAGGTAGGTATTACTTTTTTTATTTCATTTTTATATATTTTCCGATGCCAAAGCTTACGAGGAGCGAATTCCTAAATGAGCTCGATAAAGTCCGAAGATGATACATGTAATGTATACATATTTGCGTAAAGGTATTTCAATTTCACTCGGTAAAGGTTCTTTGTTGATTGAACGGTGGGTTAAGTAGATACTTAACCTATTTTATAGGAAATAAAAACCTATATCTTCATTTATTCAACTATAGTGTAACTGGGCGGATGCCTAACTCATACATACATTATAATTCAATATTCAGGTGGATTTCTTTTCCCTCCAAGATTGTTTTCATTTCTCTCTTCCAATATTAAAATAATGTTTTTTTTTAAATATTATAAAAATTGGACGAAACCTATGACAACGAGAATATTGAAATGAAAAAGGCATTCTAACCAATTCTCATAACGCTGTTAGCGTTATGAGAATCCTTCATGCGCATTGTAACTATGTATTATAATATAATTATAATGAAACATATTTGATTAGCTAGGGATACACGCACAGATGTGCCCACCGGATTTGTCTGGAGGATATGCCCGGCGGACATATCCGTCATGTATGGCGCGAATTGGATATTGATTTGTCTGCCATCATGACACATCTAAATATACATGGACGAATCAGTCCGCAGGGTCAGATCTGTGCGTGTATCTCTAGCTATTGATTGACTTGTATAAAGATAATTTAAATCTGTTGATAGAAAAGAAAAGCCAAGAAATGGTTTGGAATAAACTTTATACAAATCGTTATACAAAACTAATAGCAATATAAACTTCTACGGTTGTCTCTAATTATTGAGCTCTAAGCATTTATTAATTATTGGTTAATATAAGGATTTTTTTGTTGTTGCAAGTAGTAAAAGGCTTTTTATGGTATTATTATGAGGATTAAACATTTTGTCCCTGAATCCGTCGCATGTAAATACATGCAATGGATTCTGGCTTCTGAATGTGTGAACAACGGAGAAGTTGAAATCAATGTAGCAATGTTTTCAGACGCTGACGCAGAAAAATCTTTGAAATTCAGTGTCAGTGAAACGGTTAATCACAGATAAGTATTTGTCTGAACAAGTGGCTCTTAGAAACGACCTAGCGCGGGTAAAAGCCAAATAATAGGGTCTCCTTCGAAGGAAACCCTAATAAAAAAAGATAATGGACGGGCTTGTATACGGAATACGTAGCGGTAAAGGGAAACACGGTTTTACCCACTTCAAGCACGTGACATGTTAGCTAGTAGTGCCATTTTGTGTTGGTAACCTACCTGTAAATCCTTACGTAAGCAAGATCTTGGATTTCGCACTACTTGGCCCGGCGAGTCTGTAGGTACACGGAAAAAAAAGCTTCCGGGATATTCTCAATCCAAGACATTATTATTATCTTGGAAATATTTCCTCGTGACAAGTATTTATTTCCTTTACCAAAAATATGATTCTTCGCTTAATAAAACCACATTTTCTTAAAATAGAAATACAAAAATGTATTGTTTCAAGAGTATATTGGGTAAATAAGAGAGCGTGTACTTTAATCAAACCAGTATTATCTTAGGTAAAAGAAAACTAGAAAATCTTTAAGAGTATATTCGCTTCGTTATATTTAAAACTTTATTTTATTTTCGTGAAAGAAAATAAATACTTGTCACGAGGAAATATTTTCAACATAATAAAATAATGTCTTAGGTTGAGAATATCCCGGAAGCTTTTTTTCCGTGTAAAGTGCCTGTCCTATCATCAGACCTCGCGGTTCAAATACCATTAAAAAAACCGGCTAGTACGAGTCGACTCATGTTTTGAGGATCCTGTGCATCACATCATTATGTCTTAACCATCACCGAAAAATTGCTGTAAGTCAAACATAAATTGGATTGGAACTTTTATTAGTAGGTAAAGGGGGCCCCCCTTTACCTACTAATAAAAGTCCATAATGCATATATAGACAAAGTGGGACCCTTTTTCCTAGACCCACATGCACATACAAGGGATAACACAAATACAGGTGATCTTTCTAGGGGCATAATTGGTATCGTATTTAAATTATAAAAAACTAGAAAATAAATCTCCAAATAATAAATAATCAAATTGGTTTTGTATAGAGGGTTCCCGGCTGGGACGACGTTATACGAAAATATTTTTTATTTCCCGTCCAAAAAAAATCTCCTACTTTTTCTTACTCGCAATACGATACAAAATTATGACTTATGGCCTTAAACGGATCACCAGTATTTTTGTTACATCCTGTATAATAAATAATTGTTAAATTTTCCATACAGATAATCGAATCATTTCGAGAAAATTATCGAACGAGTGCAGCGTAAGCGAAGCGTGTTCTTACAAACCACTTCTGGCTAATGAGACGTCTCGGCATTTCTATGGCTTTTTGATTTTTGTTCGACGATAACTTTAGAAACCTTATTCTGATTTTCATGAAATATGATGGGGTTGTAGCAGGGATACATATAATATGTACATATATGAGCAGGATCAATCAAGGGGTCATAGAGTTAATATAAGGCGCGAAAAAATCATCATACGGGTCTTGTTATATTGGTCATCTGGTTTGCAAGGAAATCGTGAGCGAGTTCTCAGTTCGAGGCGGACTACTAGTTAGTATGTCGTCTAAAACATTTTATCTCCTTACCTTTGAGAATATATGAACTGAAGTTTTAAGGCCTTCTGCCGTGTGTGAATTTTGTTTATAATTAACTGATAAATATAATGATTTTAATATATTTAAGTATCTAAGTAATTTACTGTACCCTTAGCTCATTTAAATCTTGAAATGCAATTATGGAATGAGCCATGGCTCGTTTAAGCTGGAAACCTCTATGGTTAACCAACTCAAAGCGTTTTTTCTCATTGAAAATTGTTTTCTCTTCGAGCACTGCTTACTTTCTTTTTCCTTCTGGCAGACGTTACTGCAATCAAATCTTTAGCGGTTCAAGTGCTTTTATAAGGACTTTCAAACGGTTTGTTTCGCGTTTCGAGATTTAACTTTTCAAGTAGCACGTCAAAGTACGTTAAATACAAATAGTCTGCCTTCTTTCTTTCTTCCTACATTTAGAAATTTACAAATAGTTTGTTGAAAAACTTTAACAGCTAATATAGCTCTGCTGATGTTTCAGTAGTAAATAAGTAATTTCTGTGCTGATAGCTTACTTTTTGGAATTGTACACATATTTCATTTAGGAAATAATACAAATAACCAACATAAATAACTCTTTGCAGCAGCTCGATCGCTTTACCAATCTGCGAGTCCTAAACCTAAAACAAAAACAATTCCATGAGTTCGTACGAGTAGCATTAGATCTCTTACGGCCTTACAAGAAGAGCCCGGTAAAAGTAAAATCATAGCAGTTTCCAACAACATTTTCATATATACAATATATACATATTATAACTATTGACGTTACAATATTTAAGGACAAGCAAAAAAATCTAGTCCTTTTCTATAATAAAATCCACCCAAGATAACCCCTTTTTAGTGTCGGACTTTAAGCTACAAAGTATACATTTTAATAAAACTTTTGAAATATTTATACATAATAATATACCTACTCTTATATTTCAAGTTTGTTTATAATAGTTTTCATAACCCTTGGACCGTCAAAGCCATATCACGCGAACGGAAAGTCGTGCCATCAGCGCCAGGACGTGATATCACGTCCAAAATATCACCGGTTTGCCTTGCGCGCTCGCGCGCGCTGGCGCTGAGGGCACGATTTTTCCGTCCGACAATAAAATGATAAAACGTCCTTTATCAAAAAAAAATTTATGACAAATAAAAGAAGCTTTATTATCTGCGAGGTGTATATACATAGTCGTATTTACCTACGGCAGCGCAGCGACCGGACGTGAGAGGCGCGTCAGCGGATCCGCGCCGAGCTCTCCGCGCCCTTATCTCTCGCCGGATAACATAAAACCCTCCTATTATGTTAATCGGAAAAATAAACGGTCCTTCAAAAAGCCGTATAAAGCAACATTCGTGATTTATCTATCATACCTATTCCAGGTCGCGCATCGTTGATTCAAGGCGTAAGAAGATCGCCGAAACCGCACCAGCTCGGCGAAACCCTCTCAATTAAAGATTTTTCCTCTTTGAGTACCCGATGAGTTGATGGTTAAAACGTAATTGTGTTTGTTGAACGGTTCGGGTGCTCTCCAGCGGAGCCGGCTTGATTCGAGATCGACTTCTTCTTAGTAGCAATCTCCCTTAATTCGCCGTAAGCTGCAAATCCTTGCTTAAGATTATCCGCGCAACATCGGCTTTTACATCGCATCTTTCAGCCACAACCACAACACGTAAAAATCTCCACTATAGAAAGTATTCATTTATATATTTTTCTGTTGACTGCCTTTTTTAACCGACTTCAAGATTTCAAGGAGGTTTACAATTAGGTTATATGTTTTTTTTTATGTTTGTTTCTTATTCCATAACTCTGATGTCTGAATTGATTTTGAAAATTTATTCGACTTTAAGTATAAGTATTGGCATAGATAAATGAGTAGATAGATTGCTAACTCCATACATGGCAAAACTACTAATTAAATAATAAGTCGTATGGGAGGTATGGTTAAACTCATTTTTACTAAGTTTTAAGTACACTTAAATCGTAACACGTATTAAGCTGTAATCTTCTGAATAATAACTTTTAGCAAAGCTCGCTTAAAACTTATTACAAATACGCATTTAGCCATGTATGGAGAGAACACTCTAGCTACTTAATTCTCTTTGGTATTGGTTCCGTTTTTATCAAAACGCTGTTCTGATGACAATCGAGGAAACTCCTCAAATCTTAAAGATATACATATAGTGAATTCTGTGTTTTTATCATGTGAAAATGTGACGTGGATACCTCCACGTATGATATACCTAAGTATTAACCTTATTAATGTGGGCAAACCTTAAAATGATGTTTGTAAATTTGTATTTCGTTGAAATGTATGTAATGTAATAAAGATTTAAATAAATAAATAGTATAGTGTAATAGTACCCTTGTAGTTGTTAAAATATGTAACAAGTTCACAACTTTAGGTACTTTCGTCCAAAATGTCAGTCAAAGTCATCACCAAACAAAATAAATGTTTATTCTACGGGTGAGTTTCTGTCCTTAGCACAATGTTAGATGAAACTTTATGATATGAAGGAAAGCTACGACAAACTTTTTTAGCTGTGCCATATTTGCGATACGACCTCAGAAAATATGTCATACGGTAAACTCGGAAGAGACGGGCTATTTTATTTAACCTTACGTTTACGTTTGCAAATGCAGTATTATTTTTAAAGTTGACACCCACAGGAAAACGTTTATAGCCAAATAATTTAATTTTAATATAAAAATAGGTACAGTCGCCATCAGATACATATATCGGTGCAGCCAAGGTGGTCTCAAATATCTGAATAACGCCTCTATTGTCGCGGCGATTATCTTATTTAGCTTAGGAGGTGACCATTTACCTTATAAGTAGGTATTTTACTACTTAGAGTGAATTATGCAGACTTACCTACAGTATTTATATTTTGAAATATCGCTGTGTTGAGGAATGAGAATGCAACGGGCTTTTTATACAAACCCGGGTTTCCGGATACTTCTCGATTTTTTTTCATACTAAAAAACCCGGCTTATATTCCCTAGTATAGTATATGAGCCCACGACACTGAACCTAGTTCGATAAGTCTTAATTATATATAATTAATTAGGTATTTAACGGGGGAACATGAAATTCCTATGCAGCAGCGCTAAAAACCTGCAGCGTATTTTAATATTTTATTGAAAAAAAACCGGTTTCTAGTCTGATAACAGTCCTAGGTTTCCTTTGTTCCTCGAAGCAGGGGGGGGGGGGGGAAGTGTAGTGCTTGGCATTATCAGTGGCAGCAACATCATAAGGTTGTAGAAGTAGGTACATACAATAAATGTAAGGAAGAAGAATACCGACCTACATACTAGCGCGTGTAGCAACGTAAAATCGGTCATATTCTAAGCAGTAATTCATTAACCAAATAGTTTCTCATATGTTATTGAAGTTATAATTACAAATCTGTTTGTGTTCAAAGGGTTTTGTTTTGTGTATAGCAACATATCTATCTATACATATAATAAAGCTGAAGAGAACACGTTCCGACAGTTTTTAGAATTTTTTGTCTGTTTATTTGACCTCGTGAAAACGGCGGAACGGATTATACGAGTAATGACATTTTGTATAGAGATAGTTTGAGTCGCGAGAAAGGACAAAGGATAATTTTTATCCTGAAAATCAACCCTGGAGGAGGTGAAAAGGGGGTTGAAAGAGTATATGGAGAATTTTTTACCGCTGAAACTATTTAGATGAAAATTACTATTTTATTATCTCCATAATTTGAGTCTCGAGAAACGACATGGGATAGTTTTCATTACGAAAATCAACCCTAGCGGGAGTGAAAAGGGGGTTGGAATTTTGTATGGGGAATGAATAACCGCTGAACGCTGGAAATACTTTCGAGCTTTTGGGCAGGATATAGAATAATTGATATACAGAAGTCATTCTTTAACGGGGATTACTAATTCCACGCAGACGAAGTCGCGGGCAAAAGCTAGTAATAAATATGTACAGACTAGATAATTACAAATCCGAATACCACAGTCCACGATCCACCATTATTGTCATACCAATATGTCAAATATATGTAGTTATATTTGAAACTATAAACAACATCCTAAAACTTTGTAAAAATACCGTACCTAGCTTATTTCTACATATGTAGCTTATAAACATATAACATACAGAAAACATGTTAAGTAAGAAATGTTGCACCATATTAAAGATATTCACATAATTCATTTAATTGTTTTTATCTCTCTCTCTCTCTCTATCTTCCCATTTCACTTGGGGTCGGCTCTCCCCGTTAGTCTTCGCCGAAAAAAATATGATCAAAATATTGAAATTCACCGCTATGTTAGATTTTTTTTGTTAACATAAATATAAAAAAAAACTTTTAGCTATTATTACTATATTACAAATGGTGTTATAATATAACATATAATGTCACATGAATGCAGCAAAAAAATTGCAATTCAAACATGACATCCTTACCTATAAATAACCACATTTCTCGCCCCAATGTTTGTTTCTACCGCATATATTTTTGCCTTTTTAACAGACTTTAAAAAGGAGGAGGTTTTAATTTTTTTTTACCCTTAATATTTATATGACTATGTGAAACAGACGCAATCTTCTGCAACTTGAGCTGACTTTTATTCAAAATAAGCGATATGACTGCAATAAAAACATTATTAGTCTAGGTAACTGAGAACGTGTCCGATAGCGTCAACGGAGCATTTAGAGCGCGTCCGGTAACCCTTGCGCTAAGACTAGCACAGATACCAATATGGCTCTAGTGGCTCTACTGCATATTTAGAATATTTGTTGGACCTAGAAGACCGTTCAGGCAATTCACTATATTTTTATTTTACTTGTACCTACTCGTAACTAGTTGAAAATATAGAATGTTGATTTAACTAAATACTTACATTAGCTAGGGATACACGCACAGATGTGTCCGCCGGATTTGTCCGACGGATATGCCCGGCGGACAGATCCGTCCGTGTATGGTGCGAATTGGACACGGATTTGGTTTTCTTCACCAAACAACTATTTAAATATATCTTATTCCTGAGATGGCCGCCTTTCTCCCACCTACGGAATAAGATATAAATACTAAGAGATGTTTGGTGAAGAAACCCATATTTTTCAGGCCTTGCAAAGTTGAGCGTCGTAGGCAAATTTGTAGCAGTTGACGGTAATCAGATTGTTATTTCAAACCTAATTAGCTCGTGCACTGGCATCAGACACTCTCAAAGTGCAAAGCAACGTGGTTGCTCTCAACTGAACCGGGTTCCGTTCCGAGCAAGCAAACACTGTTAATGCAAAACCGCGAGGCCACAACAACAATGGCTGATTTCATTAAGTGCTGACCACAATCTGACAAGTGCACGCACTCACATAACACCACAATGTCTGCAAATCCAACATGAAATAAATTTATCATCAGACAAATACAGAATGACATACATTTTCAAGTCAAAGGTACATAATTGTCGGTTGTCAATAAGGCGTTACTGCCTAAAAAAGTATTTAGAAATAAACCCTATTAACAATCGACGATGATGTACAGTCGACGTCAAACTATGTATACTTATTATACCTTGTATTCATATAATGAACAAAATATTCGAAATATCAGTATTTATAGTAATATCCTTAAAAATACACTAATATTAAATATTAACTAAGAAAAAAAAAAAAATTAATAGAAAAAATACTTATCTAAAACGTCTTATGTTAAGTCCCCCTGTCTGTTTCCTGCAGAAGGGTGCCACAAGGCTGGCTATTGGCTCATTAAATAGCGATGGTTACTTATTATTTGCCCGAGGAACGAGCCAGCCTTAGGGTCACGGGTTGCCTCGAATAGTCTTTTTTTAATATGTTTGAAAAGCGAATGCGCATCCTGACTCCACGGCCCTAGAGTCTCGCAAATATATGATTTCTCATTAAATCACTAAATATATGATATGATATACCTAATTCAGACACAAATATTTTAAGGAATAAAAAAAAGGCTTATCAAAAATGCTTTCTTTGACTTAGAAACTAATATCCGACCTAAAATCCTCATAATATAATAATCATTTTTTCCAATGACCGTTTCAAACATAATATTTTTTTGCGTAATTTGGAAATGAACGGTCTGTCTAACTGGAAAATTCGGAAAGGCCTTTCAAGATACCCATTTTTTTAAATTTTTAACTCGTTAAAATGTAACAATTGCTCCAATAGCTAGGGATACACGCACAGATATGCCCGCCGGATTTGTCCGACGGATATGCCCGGCGGACAAATCCGTGCGTGTATGGCGCGAATTGGACACGGATTTGTCTGCGGATACATCTGAATAGCGCCATACACGAACGGATCTGTCCGTCGGGCATATCCGGCGGACACATCTGTGCCTGTAGTGTATCCCTAGCTAATAGCCGTCTAGATAAAGAAATTAACTATGATATGAATCAATACTTAGTTCATTTAAAAAAAAACTACTTTCGCAATAACCTTCGAAGAAAATGAAGAATTTCGTAAAATTCAGGCGTTTTGGGATTAAGGCCTCTTAAGGCTTTCTCCAATGGCTAAGGTCACCCGTATGTCCCTTTAGATCATGCCACATCCACGCTCCCAAGTCCTTTGATTTCATCACAAAACTTGCACAAAAACACTTCAATTGTTTGTGTAGTCCGCCTCGAACGGAGAACTCGCGATTGCAAACAAGCTAACTAATATAACAAGACCTATGTGATGATTTTTTCGCGCCTTCTAGCTCCATAACACTTTGATCGATCCTGCTCATATACTGACTTGACTTCTATCTCTGCTATAACCCCAACAAATTTCATAAAAACCAAGAAAACTTTACTCAAGTTAACGTCGAACAAACTCTCAAAATCAAAAAGCCATCGAAATGCCGAGACGTCCCAGTAGCCAGAACTTGTTTGTAAGAACTCGCTTCCGCTCGCTCGAAAATTAATTAATTTATATAATTTTATGTTAAGCATTAAAACTGGTGACCTAAAATTTAGACAAACGTTAAATTGGAAACGTGATTTCTTGGTAGGTAACTAGAGATACTTTTGGTAACGCCAGAAACGGGATAAGTTCGGTGTAAAAGTTGATCGCGCAATTAATAATTGCACGCCAAGCGTATTGATTTCTTACTTCGGTGACATAATTAATACAGCTGTTCGGGAACCGGCATTCAATTCAATCGAACCCCAAACGTTATTACATAATTTGCATGGATGAACATTAAATTTCCGTGCAGCGACTATATTTAAATTATTAGGTTATCGACGGCAATGTGGTCTGACACAACAAATTAGTATCTTAAATGTTGTTACGTTTAATAACCTATACGAAGTTCTTAATAATAAAATAATAAAGATTTACAATACGACACCTTCATAATATATTTTCACCCACCCACACAAAAAAAACACAATAACACACACATCACTCACATTATATATTTTTTATGTGATACCTACCTAACAATATAGGTACTTACATAATTACTTGTGGAAAATTACTAATTTCTCCCAAGAACGAAAAATGTAGGAAGGCGTGGTCTGCCTGCGACCACGAGCGCTACTACGTGCTCGAAACGTCAGGTAAATAATAAGTAAAAGTAAGTGTACCGTTTTTGTCAAAATAATGAGTGAAAATTGTGTGAGTTTAATTCAGCAGGATTATGTATCTACACTATACACATGAGTCATAATCATAGATAAAAAGTAAATAGCTAACTTAGCCAAGGCGGACGTGCTATGTCGCTACGACGATACGAACTCATTTGCTCCGGCACTTCAAGAGTTCAAGCAAAGTTAATTCGCGAAGTCGCGCAAAGTTCTCAGAAAGTGTAAAATACAGACGTGTCTGGCTGAAGCCACGCCCCGGGCTAATCAACCCGCGTCTTATCCATTTAAGCGCGTGTCCCGACAACATGTATACGGAGATGTTATTTATATAGGCAGCAGTAGAAGGCATCAGTTCAGACGTGAATTTCAGTCCACCAGGTTTCAATTCAGGCTCATACGCTGATATATAATATCTACCTTGTACATTTGTGTTTGTGAGCTCCCAATATATCGGTACTAACTATTGCAACCTGACCACGCCGTTACGCAGATCCGCCGTGTCAGTGTCCCTTACGGACTACCTATACGGTGACTGCCAAGCGTCCATATCCATCCATCCATCCCACGCACATAAACCGCTTATTTAAGTATTTTATCTTTATATTCTTTGTCTGTATATTACTTTTAGTTCATTATTGTCCGCAATGGTCAGTGGTGGCCGGGTTTAAATAGTAGCTACTATATTAAACTACTAGATATAACCATACTACTAGATAGTAATAACGCAGAGACCTTGCATACATTGTCTTTTGCATACAGATGATAAGTAGAAATATTTTTTTTGGATACGATTTGATCACCCTAACTAAACAATGTAACGTCTTGTAGTTTCCAATAAGTACACGGAATAAAAAGCTTCCGGGATACCTATTCTCAATCTAAGGCTAACCCCACACTAGCGTTTTCTGAGCGTCGACGTCGCCCGAGCGCCGGCGCAGCGGCAACGTCGGCGCTCAGAAGACGCTATTAGTGTTGGGTTAGCCTAAGACATTATTTTATTAGGTTGAAAATATTTCCTCGTGACAAGTATTTATTTCCTTTGACGAAAATAAAATAAAGTTTTAAATATAACGAAGCGAATATATTCTTACAGATTTTCTAGTTTTCTTTTACCTAAGATAATACTTGTTTGATTAAAGTACAATCTCTCTTATTTACTCAATGTGAATATACTCTTGACACAATACATTTTTGTATTTCTATTTTAAGAAAACGTGGGTTTATTAAGAGAATAATCATATTTTTGGTAAAGGAAACAAATACTTGTCACGAGGAAATATTTCCAAGATAATAATAATGTCTTGGATTGAGAATATCCCGGAAGCTTTTTTTCCCGTGTAGGTACGGAGCCTGTATGAAAACCTCCTTTATAAAGTGCTCTGAATAATGGGAGGAAAATGGGAAAATTTAACATTTTAGAACTATAAATTCTTCGAAGGTATGTTTCTTTTTAGTGCATGTTTAGTCTCCAATACTACTTATTATATTAGCTGACCTCTATCGAGAGGAGAGCGTATGTCCAAAAATGAATTAAAGTAAGTACATATAGATAAGCTTAAGCATCATATCTAGATGCGTGACATGGTCTTGTTCACCTACCTACAATGAGGCAGACCGAGTCAGCCGAACGGAGGAATTCTAGTCAGCCAACGGAAATGTTGAGCTCAGTTCTTGGCAAAGACATTAATACCTACCTTTGGAGTGGTTGAAAATATATTTAGAATTTTGCATTCACTACACTGTATTCGCTGGGTAAGTAACCTGTAACTTGTACCCGCTTGAAAGCAGCTGTTCAGCTACTTTCAAGAGAACCACCCTGCAAAGAAAAAGCCGGCAATTACAACCATTTGGCTCAGGCCGAAATAGAGATGCTTGATTCAAATGGTTAATATTTTTGGTCCATTTAATAAGCAACTAAACCTCAAAATAACTGACACGTCTTAATAATAATTGACGGCCTTGTTGATTTGATAAATTACGAATTCTAAAGTTTAATTGACTAATAGATAAAATTTAGTAATTAAGTTTTGATGTCGGATAATTTTTATCTTATTGTTGTAAAATATGCATGCTGTGTTTACCTTTAAGTAATTGTTGCACTTAGAATGTTTCTATATTGCTTGTATGTATTAATTTCCATGAGCTAGTGTAAACAGTTGTTGGTAGACCAAATAAAAAAAAAAAAAAAAAAATAGGTAGCCATTTGTAGACGTTTAGTCTAAGCTGCCACTAAGCAAGTACCTAAAAGGTAATATTGTATTGAAAAGTATTTTAATGTACATAACGTGGATAGACTAATAGAATAAAAAACAACATTACTTACCTCGACAGACACCGATACTCGTTTTTATACCTAAGTGTTCGCTTATAATATAATGGGGCTAATTGTTTTGTCATTATGTGACCTTGAAAACTAAAAACCACCTATCCCCAACTTCCCATCCTTTATATCGAATCCAGTCCAGTAACCCACAGCTTCGCAAGACTAAGTATGTACATTTAGCTGAAATTCGATTTGTAGGTAAGGAATTCCAATGAAGATAGACCCTCTTATCTTGCACACGCGAACGCTGCTCACGTTTCATACATACGTGGGCAAGGGCTTACGGCTGTGCCTTGGATCCTTGTGCCTTGTGCCCTAAATTATAATATAATATATGATACTTATTTCTAACACATTTATTTTCATCGCAATAATAAAAACGGCCTAAGTTTCACTAAAATAGCTTTAGAAATGAACATTTAGAACTTTCTTCGAACACCTATCGGTTGGAGAAAAGTATAATGTTTACTCTAAGTACCTACTACCTAAGCTACTTTTTTAGAAATCGGTTTCTTTTTTTGTAAAATCTTTAATTGTAGACTGAGATAGTCTAGTACTAACATATAATTAAAACGACCTACATACAAAACGGGATATTACACGTTGTACAACAGTAAAGTTTGTAAAACAAACGGGTTCCCAGAAAGATTGAGAATTATGTGCGGTGCGGTTTGCAGGTATTAGCGGGATTACAGGGTCCGAATTGGGAATGTTTCGCGCTACGGCCCGCTACGGATCCTTTGTGGAACGGAGCCAGCTGAGATCGCCGCTGCTAAAGCTCCTTTGACATCGCCGCCCCAGACCCCAGACAATGTCAAAAACTAGATGAGGGTAAACACAATTCTGTTGATTTAGGTGCATTTAACGTTGTTTGCGACTGGCTTAGTGTAGATTTGATTTACATGTCTGGTTAGAAGAAACTTACTTAGGTAATTGAAAATCTTACTCGTAGAAATGTTGATTTTTATATAAGGTACCATATAACCTACCTGGAGATAAAAAGCTGTGTCAGATTCCTCATAAAATGTAAAATAACATATTAATGTTTTAAAAATTCCTTAAGCCCATAAGCGGAATATCTATAACGATTTTATGTTACGATGGTAATTAGGCCTAAGGCAAGCCTAATAGGACTTTATATAGAAGATTATACTTACGCTTAAATTTTTCGTTTACTTATATTCGTATAATAGATCATCCCAAACAGTAAAGTAAGTATTGGGTCATCCTCCTAACGTTTGTCCCGGCTTTTTTAACCGACTTCAATTCCATTGAGGAAGGAGGTTCTGCATTCGGTTTGGTGTTTTTTTTTAATGTATGTTCACCGATTACTCCGAGACCCGTGGTTTTATTTGGGTAATTCTTTTTTTGTTTGGAAGGATCTGCATTCAAGGTGGTCCCATATCAATCTGGTGCTGTTCTGATAATGGGATCCATGAGGAATTGAGGGAACTCCTCAATTTTTAAAGGCACATGTATGGTGATTTGGGTGTTTTCTTAAGCTATTGAAGAATTTTCTCACGAAAACCACCAATTTGATGGAGTTAAATGTTTGGCTTGGCACCGACTTCAAACATATCAGTTGGTAACGCATATAAATAATATAATGATTCATTTTATCCTTTATGAAGTCGGTTTATCTTTTTTTTGTAAAAAGTTTTTATTTTATTCTATGGCTCAGTTCAAATTGAGGTCCGCTGGACAATCTAATCCCATGGATTGATTGTATTGATTTATTTTTATATTGCATTATTACTCTACCATGTCATTATAATTCTTAAGCTGTCTGAAATGATTTATATGTGCCATACATACATTAGGTAAGCTAAGCACATGGAAACCTTTAATACATTCATAAAAGACTGCCAAGGTTCACCATTATAACAACCCCTTATTATACTTATATTATGACGTGCTAACAAATGAGTTACCGATATTTTAAAATGGTACTTTACATTAAAACAATTAACTTTCAATGAAAATAAGAAAACATTTCATATGTTTTTTTTTTCATTTACCGAACAAAATAAATAAATTTTAATCATTTCTAAAAATAATCAACACGTGTATTTGACTGATAACATTTATTAACAACTGACACAACCAGAGAACTAATAGCATGATTCAGGAGTCGAGTTCAGCTGTAAAAAGATCAGCAGCAAATTTTTTAGCACGTTATTATGTATGTACAGTATTACGATGCCTTATAGGTACATAGTTCAGAGCTGGAAACCGCTATCTACTTTTAGGACTTGTTGGGCATGATAGTGGGACTCCAAAACTGTTGAGAGACGGTGACGTATACAGGTAAATGTCTCCAGCATAACGATCTCATCAAAATGGCTGTCGCTTCGTTGCGAAAAGTGCAGATTTTATCCAAACTATGCATTGCACATACAGTACCTACACGTACGTGTGTGGTATCAAACGAAACAGATAAAATATGCTGCACTTTATGAGACATTTGCCTTCGTCTGTCTCTCGGTAGTTTTGCGATCCCCATATCATTACCAACATCATACTAAAAGTCGGTAACGTTTCCAGCTCTGAACTTCAGCCTTCTTCCATTATTTAGAGCACTTCACAAAGGAAATCTTTATACAGATTGGGGTCGTGGAGCATGATAACAAGGCAAGATATAGAACTTAATAAAAATGAACCTCATGGATTTTAATCACAAATATTATTAATCATTTTTCAGATGATAAGTCGAAAAATATTTTATATTCGATTTGGTCACCCTAATCAATGTGATTTTGCAGCTTTCCATAAGTACAGTGTATATCAAAAGTAGGGTGACCATGATTTACTTAACCCAATTGAAATAAAAATATGAAAAATTAGAGTAATTCTATTTGTTACAGTTAATCAGTTACAGAGTTAGAAAACGTGGTTCCGGATCACGACCCAAAAATTAGCCTGTATAAAACTTCCTTTATAAAGTGCTCTGAATAATGGGAGAAGGCAAATACAGGAAAATTTAATATTTTAGAAATATGTAAACTTTTCGTAGGTATGTTGTTGTTTGTTACATCTAGTATCTAGAAAGAGTTTCTACTTATTATTTACTTACACCATAAAAGACTCTGTTAATGAGCCGACGCAACATTTTGAATTCTATCTACATTATTGTATATCAAAGATTGTAATACATTCCAGAAACCCCTTTTATCCAAGTGAATATTTTATAAGGGGAAGCCTTGGCAGGTCACATGTATTTTTGGGATTTCTCCACCACAGGTTTAGTACCTACAAACAAAAAAAATGTATGAAGTTTAATTATAACTGGAAAATATCTTATTTTGATGTGTAACATCTCTGGGATTTTCAATTAAAAATGCAACTGAAACCTAAACAAAACTAAGGCAGCAGTGGCCGACTGGCTGCAACCACCATGGTCAAATTATATTAGCACTTGGACTCAACTGTTACGATTGCCCAACACTTAAATTAACTAATGAAGAATGCATCAGTGTATTTATAAATTAATTAAAGTACAGCCGTAACTAGTTGATCAAAGGGAACAGCCGCACTTTGTGCTGCGGGTTGCTCCGGAGCGGAGCCCTGCGGAGCGCTTCGATCATACTAGCGGCGCAAATCACAAGAACAGAGAAACCCATCTTGGGATAAATAAAAAATCACGTTCGGAATTCAATTTCCGGACGCAGGGCTCTACCAAACATGTTTCGCGCAACGGTAGCACCGTAGTGGTCACCCTTTATTTCGTCATGTCTAATCATGTCTAATTCGGTCGCGTCACTCGCGTCGTCAGTTTTTCCCGACCCATTCAGTTTTTTTAACCGACTCCATTTTGTTCGAGGTTGAACTACTCGTTGTAAATGGGTGTAGGTACTCTGTCATAAGCGTATGTCCCATTACACAGGTCATGCTATATTTATCCTAATCTTGTTAGTTTTTTTTTGGGTTAAATATTATAAACAGAGCCTTCTAAAAATAGGCTAAATAGGCTAGCTAACTTTGCGTACAGTGCATCCCGCTTACCGCTCGTTGCTTGCACCAAAGCTATACCGGGTACCTATATAGTTGAAAACAGAAAGACTAAAAGTAGCAAGTCGCTTCAAGAGGCCGCCATGCAGACTAAGCTCAAGTGCTGATGGGTTATAAAAGTATCCGCTTATTTTTGTGCCTTACACACTGATATTTTAAGCACGTTTAGATTTATGCCCGATTTAATCAAACACTCCCAAATCCTTAGATCAATCCTTAGATTCAATCGCGGGTTCTAATAGTCGTTACGAGAAGCTTAATGTAAATTCGGTAGACTCAGGAGATAGTATTTTTGTATCAGTTTAGGGATCGTGCATAAATAAGGAGCCTTATTTCTTACCCGTGAATAAATAGGAAGGTAGGCGTTGGATAAAACAACGAGACTGAAATAAATGAACTGGGTAAATACAATTGCTTTTTACACAGATTTTGAGTAAATTAATTATCTAGCAATAGATTTACCCAAATAAGTTGTAGGTATCTAATTCAGTCATTGGGATTTGGGATGCCTATAATCATTAAACATCGTTCAATCGAATCACAAATTCAGTTTTACAGCAATATTATTTAAAGTTAATATAATGACCTAGTTATGCCTGTGATAATGTGGCTAATACACATACACCATGCTTTTTTATTTCAGAATATGGTTAGGTACGATTAAGAAGACGAATTTGTTTAATAAGTTAAAAAAAAATAGATTTTTTTCTTAGAATAATTGTTATATCGATCACAAACGCATGTAACTAGGGTATTAGGATGGTCAATGTAATTTCGAACATTACAATACTCCGAGATACAAAGAAAGCTTATTTTATTGACGTAAAAAAAACTATTTGTGTAGGTTTCGCAATCCGAAAGGGAAAAAAACGATCGATTAACTCAGAACTGGAGCTAATTTGGACACTGGTGTCTTGAGAAATATACTTAAAATAAGGTCAGGAATTTACAATTTAAGAATAAAAAACACGGTGTATAGTTTTAGAAATATTATAGAATACTAATAATTATCAGTATTCTAAGTTGTTGTTATGATTCATACATAACGCAGCAACAACTTATAATTACATTATTTACTTGTGTCGTAGAGCAAAGTCACCCTTGAAACTCCGTATTCGTCCGCGATGAGATGCAAAATCGCCCGTGAATTTTTTGTTATCTACTCTCGTCCTCATTAATGAAGTTGCTGGAATACCCCACCCCTAAGTTTATAGCAGTTTAATGCCTCGACTTAATTTAGGAGTAGAAGTTAAGTCACCAGCCGACCCGTTATATGAGAAAACTTCCACTTGACAAGAAGGTTCACACAATTTATGACGTTGTGTTACGTTCGTTCAGTGTGCAAACTCACATGGTATTTACTTGGAGGCTTAAACATAATTAATGTGTGTAGTACCTACTATTTGCCCACACTCGCTCACGTCTGATCCAGCGCTAGGATTAAAAGGTAAAATGATTAAGTACAGATGTTGAGAAGCCGTTTTACTTCGGGCGCATCATCAATAAACCAGCATTTGTTTCTTTCACATCCAATGACTCGTGATTGAAATTATTTAATACCAATTCAATATTTACAGGACTTAAATTATTATCTCTGGGCAGGGAAAAAACATATTATATAAAATTATCTCTTGCTTGTTTAGAAAACTTTAAATAGGCTTTAAGTATTTATTCTGCGTGAGAGACGTCTAAGCGGTATTATTTTATCAGTAACATGATCCAATATGGCTATTTTCCTTGTGTACTTTACTCTTTAAGAAGTTTAATTGAAATGTTCGGTAGAGTAAATTAATAACGGGTATTACCTACCTGCAAATTAGAAATATTGGTTAGCGATATAGAAATTTTTGAGTTGTATTAGTGTTAATCCTTACTTTTTAAGCATCGCTAATCAAAATATTTAATATAAAAATTGTTTTGTCCCTGGTTGTTTCTTTGTTGTTCTAATTAATTACACAAGTACAGTATTTTATTTACAAATCTTGTTAAAAAATTGAATCGAAGCACCATTGTAGCGTTTGAGTAGCGATCGAATCATTACCTTATCTGCAATACACTTAATTTAATCCAAAGCTTGTTTATAATATTTTATTCTGTAGTGCCATACAAAGTTGCGCTCACAAGTGATTTACGCACAAAAATATAATGTAAATGACAGTCCCACGTACCTCGGAGATAATACGCTCTCGCGTGAGAGACAAATGTTCGCGGCGTGGACTTGACACGCGCCTGTAAAAATAAATAAAGGGCGCAGTAGCACGTCGCGTCTTAAAGCCAGGTACACACGACACGATAGAACGAGATAACGTCGAGCACCGCGGAGAAAACAACAAACAAACAAGGACTAAATGCACTTAACACTATCGGGCGTATCCTTGCTGATCGCCCTCGCTACGAAAACTGGAAATTCTTACAACTCTTCACACATTTGCAGATACCGTACTTTACTAGACAATATGATTAGCGAGCTAACTACAAAGTAAACTTTATTCTTACTTAATACGATGAAAGTGAAATCTGGATAGTTAAAATCTCAAGGGACCGACAATTTTGAATCAATTAACCAGGTTTTTCTTTTAAGCAGATCGTGTCCATAATGGTATTTCAATTATAGACGTGTTCAATACTAGAGGTTACAGTCTCGCAGATTTATTTTATATGGGTGCAAATAACCATAGAAAGATTGATACTATTTCAGATGCTTCTTTCTTGTAAACTGATTATTTCATTTTCTCTATAATACTTTTATACTACGTTTTTTAGCATGTATATTCGATTCTTATAAACGTCCACACTTTCACACTTTTCTAGTAAATTGTAAAATAAAATGTTATATACATAAATGTAAGATAAGGCTTAAGCATTCAATTTACTTTAAATGTCAACATTACTAACCCACTTTAGATAAAGTAGGTAAGTATGTACGCCTTCTGGATTAGTTTTACAGTCGATGAGAAATAAAATATGCTTGACATCTAACAAAATATAAAACTAAATTAAAAACACATTTATTTAATCCATCAAGAATGTCAAATACAAATAGAAAATAAAACAAACAATAAGTCACATTAACTATTAAAATACTACAAACATGCAACCGAAATAAATTAAAACTAAAATATAAATACAAAGTCAAAGACAACACACATATTTAAAAACTACACACAACAATTAGCCCCCAGGTCCCCAATTATCCCCCAAATCAGCCCCCTGAGGCAAGGTGCCCATTATGCTAGCCACATTCCCCCGTTGTATGGCAATGCCAAGCCGCTCACCGAGGAAAGAGCCAGCCCTGCGATAGAACAAAATATTAATAATGAGACGTAGAGCTAGAGAACTAAATAGTAAAAAAATTAACTTAGGTAAATTTAAATCCAGGGATAGCCTTGTTCTTTGCTCTTTACCCTCCAATAGATTATTTGCCTATTCGAAACCACATTCATAAGTAAGTACCATCACTATCGTATTCAACAATCATTTTTTATTTACTATCTCAAAAGTATTTGTTTCAATTTAAGTTAGAATTTATGAGTATCTCGGTAGAAAACATTGCGGCAATGTACATAAAAGTTCCGTTAATACAGCTTCCGGAAAAGGAGCGATGTGAGTCCCAGTTATCGATATACCTGAGTCAATAAAACTAGCGGATTGAGTTGCTGCAGGATACATTCTCTAGGGAACCGAATTTAAAGTTCACTACTGTGAAAAATAGGAAACAATGTCGGCTTTACACGGGGTACAATATCCTGATGTTTCCTGATGAGGAAATATGTCTTTCCTGTCGAAATAAACAAAACTCTATAATTTAATAGGGTCAAATGCATCTTTTCTAAATTGTTCGTAGAGTAAGTACATATTTTCTCTATATAAATTATGAAAAAGAGTATGAGAAAAAGTTTTTTTTTTGTTTTTTAAAGCTTTTGCTATTGACATGTGTTATCCTTTATAATTTATCAACTGTTTTTCATTAAATAAAACTGTAAGAACATCTGCATGAAGAAATTCGTAATAATTTCTGAATTCTGTTAAAGAAATCTAAGATATTAAATTTTTTTCTTTAAAGAATTTAACTGAAAATGTCAACACTACTAACATTCATACTCAAAATAGTATTTAATGTGTACAATGTTTATAATGACAAACAAACTAAAATAGATCACAGTATACTATCTATTTAATAAGGCAAAGGCTTTTTTATTGAATTTTTGTGACAAGCTGTTATTGCTAGTTGTACTTTTCTTTGTATTTACATAGAATCCCTAACTGCTGGCCAAGACGAATACAACGAACCTAAATACGACGGGATAATGTTGAGCAGTTGGAGAGGTTTTAATCCCACTTTCTAGCTCCATCATCAGATCAGCAGCAAATTTGCATTATCATCTGATTTACACGCGCATGCAAAATTACAGCTCAATTAGAGAACTTAAATTAGGTCAAATTTAATTTGCAAGATCTGATTACAGACAACGGGATAGATGAGAGTCAATAAAAGCTTGTAAAAAGCTGTTTACTATAACTGAAAACTGTTACATTGCAGTTGCGATGTGCTATCTCGTAGTGGGCCATATTTAAACTTAATACATAAACACAGCCTAACTCCAACACAACAAATTATTAACCAATATTGGAAATGTATTGGAGTTACACAGGAATAATTTTCCATTTTTTTTCTGCACCTGCCAAGCGTGGCGCGTATGGCAAACCCCCCCCCTTTAAAGGGGAGGCCTATGTTCAGCAGTGGACTTCTTATGGCTGAGACGACGATGACAATGAATTTTTAAAATAATCAGTTAATGCATTGGAGTTGTATTGGAGTTGGAACATGTCTAAATGTATTTTAACCGACTTCAAGATTTCAAAATAGGAGGTTCTCAATTCGGTTGTACGTTCTTTTTTTGTTTGTTAAGCAAGTTAGATTTTCAAGACAATTTTTTATCATGCTCGATTTCTGATGATGGGATCCATAAGGAATCGAAAGGAGGGAGTTCCCCCTTAAATGCTCTTTAACATGTAGTAATTTTAGTATTTTTATGAACAAATCAAGTATTTTCATTTATAGAAGTGATATTTGATGAATGGAACTGCTGATGAAGATCATAACGGAACTCTTCAATGACGCATAGTTCACGTTTGACGATTTGTCCTCTTCGCTGTATTTGCTAAGCAATTTAGACTTCAAGACATTTTTTCCTTCATTTCATTGAACGGAATCTAAGACTGCTCCACTATCTACAATAATCTTTCACCGTTCTCCCCCATTGAAGTGGGTTTTATTTCTTAAAAATTATAAAGTAAAAATACGGTCTAATTTAATGTAGTTTTGGGCCTTAGTTACGCTAAGGATACTCAGGCGTACACGAAAAAAAAGCTTCCGGGATATTCTCAATCCAAGACATTATTATTTGCTTGAATATATTTCCTTGTGACAAGTATTTATTCCTTTACCAAAAATATGACTCTTCGCTTAATAAAAGCACGTTTTCTTAAAATAGTAATACAAAAAACATTGTGTGGTTTTATGAAACCACGATGCAAGTGAAGTCTAACATGACAAAGAAATTGGTGCCCAATTGGTTTGTCATGTTAGACGTACAGAGCTGAAATTACTTGCCAAATGTAATTCATTAAATATAATCGAAATATGTTTCTAAAACTTAGAAAAAAATAATTCGTCCCGCGGGGTTTGAACCCTCGCCCATTCGATCGTAAGTCTCATGCCATACCACAGTGCCGACGCTGCAATTACGCTAAGACGCGAAATATAGATTTGTATACCGCGGTTGACTGCCAACATGACATGAACTTTATTGCTTATAAAATAAGCCTCACCTTACTACAAACGAGAATCAGCGTTACATATGTAACGCGCGACATGCGGAAGAGAGACTTTAAAATTCGAGGCGATGTAATAAAAGTTTCACTTTAAAATGTACTGTTTCAAGAGTATATTGAGTAAATAAGAGAGATTGTACTTTAATCAAACAAGTATTATCTTAGGTAAAAGAAAACTAGAAAATGTGTGAGAATATATTCGCTTCGTTATATTTAAAACTTTAATAAATTTTCGTTACAGGAAATAAATGCTTGTCACGAGGAAATATTTTCAACATAATAGAATAATGTCTTAGACTGAGAATATCCCGGAAGCTTTTTTTTCTGTGTAGGCATTGATTAGATTCATAGCTTTCGGGGATGAAATAAAAATACAATCTATATATGTGTTGTGCTCATGTAAGTAAATAAGACGTTTCGTGAAACCACATAAGTACATAGTATATCAGTTATATGAGCATGTGCATCATACGCTTCCCTATGAAGATATCATCTTTCCAAACTCCGGTCTACGGTTTATGTCGGATATATCGCACATAGTCACGTTTTATACAAATGGTGCAGCAGAAGTATCTAAGCGAGGTTGAGGTGTTCAAAATAAGCGTAACACGACTTTATTATTAAGAGAATAAGAGCGCGTGAAGGTCATTGTGAATACCTCACCCGTTTAGCAACTTTTGATGCTGACTGTATAACGTAACGCCACACACACCACAGACCTAACAGGCCTCGATTTAAGGCATATTTATAATCTACACCACAGAATAATGAATAGTACAAGTACAGAAGGTTCTCCTTCCTGAATTTGACATTTAGCTACAGAGATGAAAATGTTATCTGTGAAAAAAATATAATAGGGTTGTCAACATGCTTCATTCCGTGCAAGTGGTATTTACAGATAAAAAGAAGTTTGATATGTGAACGCAGCCGATGTATTTCATATAAATCAAGGGGTCTACAGATGTAAGCGTCTAGTCAATCTGCCTCAATCTACCTAATCTATCAGTAAATTTAATACAAAACTACATAAATATCAGATTTATTACCTTATTTGCCCAATCTAATTATTATTTTAGTACAAAACTACTACTATAAACTATTCAAATATTTTATCTTTTCTGAAATGAAACTATTCTCGAACGCACCCATAAGATAATAAGCGATGTGCCAACCCTGCCCTCATTAAGCCGCCGGCACGGGGCTCGAAATTTAAAAAACAGGTACAATGGAGAGAGACATAGTGAAACCCCCCTGTCTACACTGAGAAATGCACATCACTCAATCAGATGGTCATTTTTGGTAATAAATACAAGCAGGTAATTTTGAGGAACGGGTCCGCTGTGGGTCAAAGGCTACGACCGTGTGTCCCATAGTTTATGTAAATCGCAAAGGCACGCTGTGACGCGACGGCCATTCGCTTTGTTGTCGCATTGTTAGGACACTCAAAAACAAGATTATGAATCACGATCCCCCGGAATGCCACGTGAACAACTCATAAAAGAAATAAAAACGCGCATTATACCAATTTTACGTACCTACACTTTCGAAATTACTATAACTTAGTACCTACTGAATACTTACTGCTATTAAAAATAAAGCACATTATAGAGTTATTATTTATAAACTGAAAATATGAAATCTGCTCGTCCATGAGCTTCTTCCATTTATCAGAATACATAAGTCCACTTGTAAGTCGTGAGGGGTCTTATATAGGCTCTGCAAGTTATTAAATTGATTAACCTGGCAATAGCTATCATATTCAGAATACGAGTATACCTGTTGTGCAAAAATGGATGTTAAAACTTAATACATTGAACATTACCTAGTAAATAATAAGTAAAGACCTTAACAATGGTCATTAAAATATATTCGTAACTGGAAAATACATAGGCAAAGGTTTTAATAGGCTTTTGCTAGGCGATAACTGGATTGCAGTGCTAGAGTAGTAAACGTTCCATGCTCTATTAAAACTTACTACTAAACTCAGTGCAGCAAATAAACAAAATTGAATCGGAATTTCTTCTTAATTGCCCCCCCCCCCCCCTTAAAGTTTTATTAAGATTTCTCGTAAGTATCGTGAACTTTGATTTTGAATTATAAAGGTTATATTTAATTTTCTAGTCTAAATATGTATATGTGGTGTGGTATGCTAATGTCGGTAATGTGTTGCTGTTGCCGTCAGGTGCTGCACAATTGCCTGCCATGCACAACTTTGCCATGCATCAGTTTTGAATTCCGACTGCTTCACTTTGTCTCTCTCCGCATTAATGTTCAAAAGTAAAAATAACCAGCCATACATATTTTAAACTACAATGTTGATGAAGCAGGTAATTGCAACTATTGCTGCCTAGGTCAGGAATATAATGAAACAGGTTTTTATTTTTTTAAACTTTTGTTTATAATGTTTAGGTATATAAATCTTCATTAACTTTACTTACTCAAATGATTGAAACAATACTCTGTGCTTATAAATAAGAAGCAATAATCGATTAATTAAATAAGTACTTCAATATTTTTAGTTGCAATTACAAGACCTTAATTTCACTACATATTTTATACTATACATATAAAGAAAACCAATGCAAATTTAAGTGCAAAAAGTTATTTTCTAGTGATTATTTTAAACAAACAACTTGTTGGTGAATTGATTAACGTGAGGAATGGTGGCAGCTGTTGTTGTCTCCCAGACAAACCTTCTCTATAAATAAGATTTTGCAAAGAGCCAGACAGCAGCTGAATTAGGTGTGCCGTTGTAAAACATTTTAAATCAAATTAAATTTACTTAATACTTGAAGTCAAAGACAAAAGTATAGAATGCGTATCGTATAGGTAATTGCTCTGTATGTACGAGTACAATGACTCCAGCCATAGGGTGTGCCATATGGTGCCCGAAGTGAGGAATACATTATTCATCCTTACTAACTTGTAGTTCGTAGTACTATATAACTAGTAGTTCGCCCCGAACTGTGAACTCGCGAATCTTGTGTTTCGCCATAAATGTGCAATAGTAGAATTACTACAAATACCAAAAATAGGTATCGGGTATTTTTTCTCAACTAACCATCACGGTGAAACTAAACGTCCATATTAAATTGTGCGGTTGATGTGCAAAATTTTACCGCGACGAAATCGCTTCAAATTTGACAGTTTTGGTCTCATCTAAATTTAAATCCACCTCTCACATGCCTCTCACTCTGTTGCTTTGACATGTCGTTCTCATCTGTGGACCACCTATAATAGGTTTCGGTCACCATCATTATGCGTCTATGGTAACTCTCTCTAACTAATGTGTTAATGTCAGTATGCTGATAGCCCCAGCAGCCAAAGCACTAATAAATTAAAAAAAAAGTTAGTTGTCAAAATATTTACACCAAAATATTTTGACAACTGACTTTTTTTAAATTACTATATCTTTGAAATCAATTTTATGTTGCTAATTGTTATGAAACAGTAAGCAGTCAGTCAGGATTTGACGAGAGTGTTAATCAATACCTTTCGTTTGATACCAAACTCAACCATACTTGCTAGTAAAAGTAGCAAATAAAATGACCAATGTAACAGGACCCCTTTACAAAACCTTTTTAGGCCTTCTAATTTCAGAACCCCCGTCTCGATCCAGCTCATATACGAACTCGCAAATTTTGTTGGTCTCTGCTACAACCCCAACAAATTATCTAAATCAAAAAGCCATCCAAATGCCGAGACGTCCCAGTAGCTAGGTGACAGTTGTTGTTTGTAAGAACGATCTTCGCTTACGCTCCGCTCGTTCGATTATTACTACCTACTTAAAGAAACGCACCTAGTATAGAATTCAACAAGTACCTAACACCTGAAAAATATCATTTATTATAATATAAAAAAAATATGGCAGTTATAGGGACTGCCGATAGAAGTGAAAACTTTTAAATATTAATATAATAAAAGCATAAGAGAAAATTAGTACTTACAAAATAAACTTTATTTGAACACTTATAAGTTTAACTGTCGAACGACCCTTCCAACCCAAGGAAAATCTTACGTTGCGTTTTTGCTTTCGTGACGGTGTCGGTGACGCGAACTCATAAGATTTCCCCCTACCAAAAAATGCCCAACGCGGCTAAAGAAGATTTCACTTCAAAAAAATCCTCTATAATCCTCTAGGTACATCTCTGTAACTCAAAAATTAATGACATTTCGACTTCTAGATTAACAGGCGTTTATTTACCTACATGATAAAACAAGTAAGTATAGATACGGTGTATATTATAGGTACAAGCTATGACAGCAACTCGTTTACTTGTAGTTTAACCGAATATGTGGTTTATCATATACATATAAGTAATTTTATTTTAGTTATTGAATACTTTGATCAACCACAACGTAAACATACCGGGGGTAAACGGATGACTGACATGACTGTGTCGGGAGAATATAGGCGGGCTAGCATATCTTACGTTGTCGCCTGTCACTCCATACTTCGAGTTGCGCTTGAAGTATGGAGAGTTGCGCAACAACGTATGATGTGCTAGCCGTGCAGAACCATTTTTGGGAGCAGTGCTTGTACAAATAACATCATGTCTATATTTATTTCGTTAGGTTACCCACTTGCGTACTGAGGTAGAATCCATAATTCAGCGGAGTGATTAGACAGCACTTTACATACATTTGACAACCGTTTTGTATGCCAGGAGCTGTGAAATCACTCTACTGAATTATGAATTCTACCTTAGCTGTCGCAGACCTTGAGTCATGTTGTCATCTATTTTCAGAAACAAACCTAATTATAGAGTCGTTGACCAAACCAAACAGAAATAAAAATACGGGTAATCGCGTAGTGTTTGACTTGGCGTGATTATGACTGATGTTGGGGCGTAATGCCGATCGCAGGAATAGATATCTGTCGACCCTCCGGGCAGGTACCGTTTCCGTTACGGTATAACCGGTATGGTAGCGATATAGCATATTGATACCGTTATGTTATAAAGGTAAAACTACCCGTATACCGGTTGATATACAGGGTGGAAAGATAAGTCGGGCCCTGGAGGGAAACTACCTTAAAACGTTGAGATAGCTCAATCAACTGAAAGGAAACATTCTTTTATTTTTAAAAAGAGACATATCTGCATTTACAAATTTTCAAGAAAATATACAATTCACAAAAAAACTACTCATTTTGTAATTTTTGTCAAAAACAATTTTTATGACTATTCATGACAAACGATCCTATTTCCAACAAGAATACAAACTTCTTAATACCAACCAAATTTACGGCACAAGAGAAGCCAAAAAAGAAAAATCATACAATTTTAGTACCGAAAAATGGTAAATTAGAAAAAAAACTGTGAATGCAGTTTTACTTTTTAGGAAAAATAAAGGAATGTTTCCTTTCAGTGTATTGAGCTATCTCAACGTTTTAAGGTAGTTTTCCTCCAGGGCCCGACTTATCTTTCCACCCTGTATACGGTACGCTAAGTAGTAAGTAACTGGTACCTAAGTATAAAATTACGATATCGCTATTTTTCGAAACGGAGCTTATACCTTTATTATAAGTTACTAGCAGTTGCCCGCGGCTTCGCCCGCGTACTAAAAGTACTAAAAAGGAGATTATCAGTTTGACCCTCATTTCTGTATTGTATGTATGTTTGTCCGCGATTATCTCGCGTTTGGCTGAACCGATTTAGATGCGCTTTTCGGAAAAGTATTTGTTACTTTCTGGAGGTTTCGGTATATGACATTTTGATGAAGGCTTTCCCTTATTTTTTTTTAATGAAATGGTTGCAATATTTCTTTTATTGTTACGCCATCGCCAGCAACGACTTGCTTGTAGTAACTATTTACTAAGAGATTATGATTAATGCAGATTTCTACTCTAATGAATAAAAGTTTTTCCCCGCAACTTCCTCTGCGTGGAATTAGTAATAGATCCCCCTTTTTACCCTCTTAGGGAATGACTTCTGGGATAACAACTATTATGTATCCTTCCCCAGAACTCAAACTACCTCCATACCAAATCATCTAAATAGGTTAAGCGGTTATCAATTCCCGATACATACCTTCAACCTCCTTTTCACCTCTAAAAAGGTTGATTTTCCGGATAAAAGTGTCCTATGTCGTTTTCCGAGACTCAATGTCTGTACCAAATTTCATCTAAATCGGTTCAGCTGTAAATAATTCTCTATAAAACTTCCAACCCCTTTACTTTGCACCCCGTAAGAGTTGTTTTTCGGAATAAATACTATTTTGTCGCTTCTCGGGACACAAACTATCTCTATACCAAGTTTCATCTCAATCGGTTCAACGTTTAAAAAAGCCCCATTAAATCTTTCAACCCCCATTTCACCCCCTTAAGTAATGATTTTAGGAAATAAAAAAAACCCGGCAAGTGTGAGTCTTACTTGCGCCTCAAGAGTTTTTCTCAAGAGAACATTTTTTTTATTCCATTTTTTTAAAAGACGCTTTCAGCATGATATATTTTGTTTATATATATTTTTTATTATATATTTTGGTTTGTAGTTCGCAGTGCCTTGGTTTTTACTGTAATGCTGTGTAACGAATAATTTGAATAAATAAATAAATGATTTCATGAGAATTTATCGCGACTGAGTGCGAATCGGAGTCGGTACCCCGATTTCAACAAATCCCATAGAAACTTCCAAACCTCTTTTCACCCCTTTAAGGGTTACTTTTTTTTCAATGAAAACTACCCTTAGTCGTTTCCCGAAATTTAAACTATCTATTATACCATGTTTCATTTAAATCAGTTCAACGGTTAAAAATTATCCATACAACATTCCATTCCAATCACCTTTTCAGCCCCTTAAGGGCTGCCCTAATCTATGTCTTTTCCCGGGATTAAAACTATTTCTATACCAAAATTTCAAAATCGATGCCATTTTCGTAATTAACGTCCCAAAATACCATAAATCGACACCCATATTGATATTTAGCCATTTCAACCCTATCGCACCCTAACAGGGGGATGATATTTCACGCCCACCACGTTGTATTATAAAATCATTGTTTTTTTCGTAATCAGCTACCCAATAAACCATAGAAACGATACCCATGTTGATTTTCAGACTTTGTCACCCCCATTTCCCCCTTTATGGGGTTGAATTAAAAAAAACCTGTAACACGTGTTTACGCATTTATTGTTAGGAATAATCCTGTGAAGTTTCAAATAAAACAGTCTAACTAATCTTGTTTCCCCATACAAACTTTGGACCCCCATTTCACCCCCTGGGGGATAATATTTCACGCCTGCCACATTGTATAATAAAATGGTTGTTGTTTTCTTAATCAGCGACCCGATAAACCATAGAAACGATACCCATATTGATTTTATATTTTTTCACCCCCATTTCCCCCTTAAAGAGGTTGAATTTTCAAAAAAGCTGAAACACGTGTTTACTCATTTATTGTTAGGAATATTTCGGTGAAGTTTCAAATTAGATAGTCAAACTAATCTTGTTTCCCCATACAAACTTTGGACCCCCATTTCAACCCCTGGGGGATGATATTTCACGCCTGCCACGTTGTATAATAAAATGGTTGTTGTGTTCTTAATCAGCGACCCGATAAACCATAGAAACGATACCCATATTGATTTATTGATTTTTTCACCCCCATTTCCCCCTTAAAGGGGTTGAATTTTCAAAAAAGCTGAAACACTTGTTTACTCATTTATTGTTAGGAATACTTCGGTGAAGTTTCAAATTCGATAGTCAAACTAATCTTGTTTCCCCATACAAACTTTGGACCCCTATTTCATCCCCTGGGGGATGATGTTTCACGCCTGCCACGTTGTACAATAAAATGGTTGTTGTTTTCTTAATCAGCGACCCGATAAACCATAGAAACGATACCCATATTGATTTTATATTTTTTCACCCCCATTTCCCCCTTAAAGAGGTTGAATTTTCAAAAAAGCTGAAACACGTGTTTACTCATTTATTGTTAGGAATATTTCGGTGAAGTTTCAAATTAGATAGTCAAACTAATCTTGTTTCCCCATACAAACTTTGGACCCCCATTTCAACCCCTGGGGGATGATATTTCACGCCTGCCACGTTGTATAATAAAATGGTTGTTGTGTTCTTAATCAGCGACCCGATAAACCATAGAAACGATACCCATATTGATTTATTGATTTTTTCACCCCCATTTCCTCCTTAAAGGGGTTGAATTTTCAAAAAAGCTGACACACGTATTTACTCATTTATTGTTAGGAATAATTCGGTGAATTTTCAAATAATATAGTCAAACTAATCTTGTTTCCCCATACAAACTTTGGACCCCTATTTCATCCCCTGGGGGATGATATTTCACGCCTGCCACGTTGTACAATAAAATGGTTGTTGTTTTCTTAATCAACGACCCGATAAACCATAGAAACGATACCCATATTGATTTTCAGATTTTTTCACCCCCATTTCCTCCTTAAAGGGGTTGAATTTTCAAAAAAGCTGACACACGTATTTACTCATTTATTGTTAGGAATAATTCGGTGAAGTTTCAAATAATATAGTCAAACTAATCTTGTTTCTCCATACAAACTTTGGACCCCCATTTTACCCCCTTACGGGGTGAATTTTGAAAAATCCTTTCTTAGTGCACCCCTGGACCTTATAAGGCACCTACGTGCCAAATTTGGAATCTCTAGAACCAGCGGTTTGGGCTGTGCGTTGATATGTCAGTCAGTCAGTCAGTCAGTCAGTCAGTCAGTCAGTCAGCTTCTTCTTTTATATATATAGATAACGATATCCAAACGTTATACGAAATTTAAGATCGCAGCTTTTACGATGGTTATTAACTGGGTATCTGCTAAGTCGCTCCTAACTTATAGGTATATGTATTCCATAGTTCGTATACAGTGTGTAAATCTAATACAGGTGATAAATTAATCCAGGCATAGAACTCGTTAGTGTAATCATTAATTAAGATGTTTTTTTTAAGTTTCACTTATACTCCGACCAAAAAGTGTAGAGATTAAAAAGTGGCAACATCGTAGTGTCGTAACGTTTTCTTAGATTGATTTGAACGGGACAACACAACGATTTTGCTCTTTTTAATTTCTACACTTTTAGGTCGGAATATAACTGTAACCCAATGTTTTTTGAAAATTTTATCAGGAGCAATGTACCTTCATTAAACATGGTATTGAAAGTAACTGTCAACGAGCGTTTAACGCGAGTGTGTGTGCATTGCTGGCCGAATTATTTTGTATGGATAAAATATAAAATGCCATTCTAAATAAAAGTTATCTAATTACAATTCTTATGTCCTAATACTAACGACCGTTAAGAGATTCGTCCGTATTAAATTTACACACTGTATAAAAATACATTGCAAAAATGCAACATCATTTTTAAAATTTTCAACATTTGAAGCCCAGTTAATAATTTAAATATTGACCATTTCACCTCTTTCTGAAACGAGCACATAAAACCAATTAAGTGAAAAATCATTTTGTAGTGGCGGTTTCGCGGCCCATTACGACTCTCCGGAAAGGAAAAATATTTCGTATGATTGCTTTTTTACAACTCTCTCCTCAATTAAATGAATATTTAATTTCAGAGACCCTGCTGCCGTTTTAGAAGAATTTAAACTAATGCATAATATATCAAAGGAGATTTAGTAAATTACGATATAAACTCGTTACGATTTTAAAGCCTGATAAATACATTTTCAAAACACACCTTGTTTTTAAAAGTCAAATACTCTGTTATTCCATATATTAACTCTAATTAACATACTCTCTGTCCCCCACCTGTCCCCATACAAAAACGATGTGACACTGTCGCAGTCAAAAAACCTATTGTCAATTTCAATATGTGGGCTACTACGTCTCCTGTAAACGTTAAATCATAAATGTTTATTAATAACATTCGTTTTTGTAGGCATTTAATACGGGGCGATTAATCAAAGTACAACTTCGTTGTAATTGTATGTTATGTATGTGATGAATTTGACGTACAATTTGAAATTGTACAGTCTTCCTACACGAAGGCCGCAAAAATATCTGACATGCTCTTATGGCCCTACAAATAATGGCGTGTCACATATTTTTGCGGCCTTCGTGTAGGAAGATACTATCGCCGGTGACTGTATTCATATACAAATAATGCAAACTAATATTCACTTCAAAATAACTCGAATTAGGTCCATCCATGGTAACCCTTTGTATGATAATATGTACAGATACAGTCATCCTCGCCGGAGCTGGTGACAGCGACCTCCGTCAATTATTCTTGTCAGAATTCAAAACGAGACGGATCTGGCTCGCAAAACCTAAGTTTGTCCAATAATAATATTATTTGTTCAAGGAAAGAATATCCTCTAAATATATAATGTGACATTAGGTAATCAAAAATGCGCATGTTTATACAAAAATAGGTGTCAACCTTTTGCTCCAACAAGGTTCTTAATCCCTTAGAAAGTTTCACGTTTTGAGTGGGATTGAAACGAACACTCCTTGTTTCTAGAGTGATTCAAAGTGTCTTACTAGAAGCTGTCAGTGTCCCGCATGTCCAATTATGGGCCTAATTGATTGATAAGCAAGGTAAATAAATAAAAACACAATGAAACACGCTTAGGTACCCAACCTAAAACGCTTCTGAAGCGGGAAAGATCCTCAAATTGCAAGGACTGGTATAATTTGGCCAAAACTGTTAGTGAACGTGATCGTATTGGGCGAGTTCTACCTACTACCTACCTACATTAATAAAAATAACATTTTAGAAAACCTACTATGTAGTTAGTTATTCGTGTATAATAAAATTAATAAAATACAGTTCTCCTTCAATAGAATCTACCTACACACAATATTAAAATTCCAAAGGGGAGATTGGCAGTAATAACGTTACGTAAACTTTCAGCTATAGAGTGCATTGGACTGACTAGAAGACACTGTAATGGCGTCAATTCAGTTCGTGTATTGTTATCGGGATTGGCCTCTTTCTTGTTCATACAGCTAGCGAAAGTGACGTAACCACACCATTCAAACTTAGCTCACGAAAGGAATCGAGGTAATTACATGTTAATTCTTTAGATAAATAGATACAAAATGAGCAGTATATCGTAATTTTTTTAAACCTATTAATTTGATTGAAAATACGAGAGAGAGAGACCTCAAAGTTTCGTAATACATACAGGGTGTAACAAAAATACTTGTGATCCGTTTAAGGGCATACTTGATATCGTATTACGACTAACAAAAAGTAGGAGAAAAAAATACAGACGCGTTTTTTTTTATAGGACAGGTGGTCTTTGCCGATCGACCCTCGATACTAAACCATTTTTTTTTATTCTCGAAAAAAAAATTCTTTGTTTTTCATAATTATGCCCTTAAAAGGATCACCAGCATTTTTGTTACACCTTGTATAAAATGATTTCTTTGGTACCAGTCCGAGTCTAGCTCATAATGTCTTTGTGTCCCAATTTGCAGTCTTTCGTATTATTTTAAATAAATCGGTTTAAGTTACCACATAACTTTTAATAAAGAATAATATGTTCTTCATTAAATTATCAACAATAGCTGTCTTTAAAGTATGTTGCTAGGACTTATAGTTTTCAATTTATGTGTCGCGCACATTAAGACGAATTAAATAGGTATGTAACACTACACCGTCATACAAAATAGTATGTGCGACTAGGAAAATATCAACCAAGCAACGAAGGCGTTTAATGTTAAAATACTGGCTATGGACGGGCTATGTCCATAAAAGAGCACCAAAAGTTGGTCACCAAAAGCTATTAACTTTACTTTTTAATCAAGTTTGAATTGCCAAGTGACTCCTATTTACGTCGTTCCTAAGGTTCTATGTTAAGGCAAAAGATACATTTCAACACCGTTTGAAAACTATAAGGACGAGTACTTTTTTGATAATGATTGTAGACTTTGATATTTTGTTAATTGGCAATTTCGTTTTTATCTATCTATCTATCTTGACGCCATTTTCCACTTCAATTTTTTTCCCTACCTATATAAAAGCTACGAGCGTGCAAAGTTTCATGCTATCGGACGGATGGGACCAGATTTTGTAAATTTATTAGGGGCGAGAGCGGTTTTATTTCTCACATCTTACTAAAAATAATAAATAGTACCACAACTATACATACTCGTACACATACATACACGAAATATTTTACAGTCAAATGAGCGATATTATTAATTTAATATTAATATAAATTTACAAAGAAGTGACGACAACATCTCTGTATCATTTTATTAAGGGACATGGAACATGGGAATGCCAGAATTAAACTCACATTTAAATTGCTATAATGAAATTGGTCCAATACGGAAATACGGACGAGTTTAATGAAAGGGCCACTTTGACGATTTACAAGGACACTTCATTCTTTCCTATATTATTATGTAATTTTTGGAGGTACTAGTAACCCCATATTCCCCCCTTGCTTTAATGAAATTAGTCCAATACAGAAATGTGGACGAGTTTAATGAAAGGGTCCACTTTTTCGATTTATAAGGACACCTTCATTCTTTCCTATAGATACCTAGCATATACTATGTAATTTTAGGATTTACTAGTAACCCCCTGTGCTGGCACATTGGATCCTTACAACACAAGCGATAAAAAGAAACATCTAACCTATTCGCGGTGTAAAGCCACAGAGCGCATCCGACTGAAACTGCGACTTGGTTGAGTTGGTTGGCTATCGGTGGCCGGTTTGTGAGTAGCAGTCGCAGGTCGCTGGCAGCTTGCCATTCACTTGCGTAGTATTTTAAGCTTTGCTCTAGACTCTTAAGCTAGTCACGTACGCAGATCTTTATGTGATCTGACAGAATAACTGATCAGGTATCACTCTATAAATTCTATAACTAGTTGTTCTGTGAACCGTAGAATTCGGAGCCTTTCCCCCCTTTCCCCCTCCCTAGTAACTTTTTTTTACAATAACCTCTAAGGAAGTGTGGGCTTGACCTTTTACTCAAAAGTGATTGAAATCCGTCCATAAATAACGCGACAGCAAACTTCCCCCCTTTTCCCCTCATTTTCCCCCCAATCAAAAAAATGGCTCCACAATTTTTGGCAAATAAATCAAGGAACGCACATGCCAAGTTTCATCGAAATCTGATGAAAAATGCGACCTCTAGACCGACACAGACCAACCAACCAACCAATACACAGACCCCAGACCCAACACGCACCCGCGCGCCCGTGCGGCCTCTCCTTGTGAGTTAAAACGGAGACGTTCGTCGCCTCGCTACGCTCGGCTCCTCAGTCAATTAATTGTACAATACATGTTTACTAACTAAGCGTCGGTATAATGTTTGTATTTCTGTGACATTGTCGTTTTCTATCGGATAAATAGATTGAAGTGTAGTGTTTTTATTTAAAAATAAAGGTTTTGATAAAATTTGATTTTAATAAGTTAATTTTATTGACTTTGACAATATGACGGTTCCTCGTCGATAGTTTATAATCTAACGAAAAGTAATCCGTTTAATTGTTTACAATGATTCTATAGTTTAAAATCTTGCTAGTTAAACTAACAGTATTTACAATTTTACGGAGTCATATCCATATTTTCAGACGTGAATGTACCCGTTAGCCACTAGAGGAGCACACGATTACAATACTAACTGAAACCTACCGGGCGTAGAGATATTCTTTAACGCCAACCTTTGTTGTTCATGACATTCTCTTTCTCTCTACGTAAGTTAAGTTAAATGTTTTCGTTATACTTTAAAGTTTATCTAGGGCGGATATGCCCGGCGGATAGATCCGTCGACGTATGGCGCTATTCAGATGTGTCCGCAGACAAATCCGTGTCCAATTCACGCCATACATGAACGGATCTGTCCGCCGGGCATATCCTCCAGACAAATCCGGTTAGCAGATCTGTGCGTATGTCAGTTTAATATTTCAGATCGCACATGTAGTGTAGGTGTCTGGTTCGCGTAAATATTGTATCCATCTCATTAAGTAAAGATATGAAATATTAAGAATATCGTTAATTTATTTCAAAATAATGCTGAAAAAAAGACAAGTCGCAACAGGGAAAGTTGCCGTGAAATGCGTGCCGCAGGGGAAATAACATACTGTAACGCGATCCCACAAAATTATATTCGGCGGCCGCGGCGCTGAAACAACACTCGAGAGATTGTTGTCTAGCACTTAAAGTAAATACGATAACCATATGACACAGTTTTATATTTGTAAATATCAATAATTTATAAGTTGCATTTAAACTTAACGTGTCATTTTTATGTGCCAATATTTCATGATTATAAGGGCTAGACTGCCCATTCTATTTATATATAAAAGGAAGACCTGTGAATAGCACTTTGAATTAAAAACAACACTTTATTACAAATAAATAGTAATATTGGATAATAAATATAATATATATTTAGGTACTACCGTAAAAAGTTTAAAACCAAACTTAAAGTACCTATGACTACGCACGCGAAGTGTTCCGTACATTATTTATAAATAAATATGTCTGTTGTATGTGAGCCCCTTAAATATTTATTTTATTCAAGTTTTTAGTATTTGTTGCTATAGCGGCAATAGAAATAAATCATCTTTAAAATTTTAAATTATCTAACTATCAAGGTTCATTAGATACAGCCTGGTAACAGACGTTAACAAAAAAAACATGTCTGTTGTAAGGGAGCCCCCTTAAATATTTATTTTAATAAAAAAAATTGTATTTGTATCGGTTCATGAGATACAGCTTGGTGACAGATGGACAGACAGACAGACGGACATACAGACATACAGACAGACAGACAGACTCGATGGGGTTAATTCTTCTTCTTCTTTGTCGTATCCTCATGGCTGAGGGACGTGACGATTGTGGACACTTTTCACCAACACTCTCCAAGCCACTCGATCCAGGGCCCGATGCATGCTTGCCTGTAGTGTGGCTTTAGTGATGGATGTTATTCTGTCTGCCCAACGAGTAGCCATAGAGCTTGTCCTTCTCGCCCTTGACATGCGTCCGGTGACCAAATCATGATTGAGCTGTTTAGCCTCTACAGATCGTTCGCGAATGTTTGTGATTGTTGTCTTCCTGCAAAACAAATGGGTTATTGATCAAACGTTTCACGAAAATGAAAATAGCGCTAACATACGGATAGTTGCACTTTCGGATAAACTAGGTCAGCGTTCCGATAATGGAGATTAGGATAATCGAGGTTCCACTGTACTAAAGTTTGAGGCATAACGTCGCATTTAGGTACTCATATACCTACACCTCACCAAACTTTCGCATTACAGATGCATGAAGTCTCAAGTCAATTAAAGGAAATGGGTTGGTTTTTACATTATCCTAATCACTCTGAATTTAGGCCCAATCAGATAAAAAAAAGTGTACTAGTATTTGTCAATTCAGTCACTCTGTGAAGTTCACATAACTGACATAGGTAACTAACACACTATGAAAGCTTCAATATTGTCAATGCTGCCCGTGCTGCCCAATCAAATTAGTGAGCGCAGGAGCAGCAGTTCTGTTTTGCAAAACCTACCGTCCCAACTAAACTAGGAAAAAAGCTGACCCAACAAACTATTAATCAATTAAATCGGATTTTCGAGCTGAGCGGCTAGTTTAGTTACGATGTTATGTTTTTTGAACGTATTGTACAGTTGCCATCAAATATATCAGAGCGGCCTCAAAAATATCTGAACATGCCCTTTATGGCTTTGACAATAGAGGGGTTGTTCAGATATTTGTGACCACCTTGTCCGCTCCGATATATCTGATGGCGACTGTACATAGATAACCAGTTATGTATGTTAAGTATCTACGTACTTAACGTACCTACTATGATTGATGTTCAACTTTCTGGTTGTTCCTAAATTCTAAACTGTTTGAATACAAGACGTACGAGACGTATGATGCTTCATTCGATTTGTCTATTACAGAAATAAATAACAAACGCCACTTATATTTATTAATTATTAAATACAGAAACCAAAAAGGTGGAGTTTGACGCTAATTTAACTGTATAACCGAAAAGACTTTTATCCTACAATTAAATAGAGATTTTGTAAAGCGCAATAGTAGTGTAATAAATATATATTTATCATTTAAGAACATATAAACTAACTTTAAAAACTAACTAAATTAATTTGACATAATTACATATAAGTAGGTATATTTGACATCTAAATAAACTAAACTTTCTCATAACTTTCTACATATTCGATGAATTTGCATTGTACCGATTTAACATAGAAGATTATCGGAATAACGCGCATTCCACTTCTAATATTGAACTGGGAACTAAAGCTACCTATAGTACCTATACAGTGTGTAAATCTAATATGGGCGATAAATTAAACCAGACATAGAACTCATTAGTGTAATCATTAATTAAGACGTTTTTTAAGTTACACTTATCTGTGACCCAATAATTATTTTTTGAAAATTTTATCAGCAGCAATGTACTATAAACATGGTATTGAAAGTAACTGTCAACGAGCGTTTAACGCGAGTGTATTTACATTACATTGCGGGCCGAATTATTTTGTATGGATAACATTTTAATTGCAATTCTTAGTAAAACTTATCTAATTACATTTCTTATGACCTATACTAATCACCGTTAAGAGATTCGCCCGTATTAGATTTGCACACTGTATAGCTTTCAATTTCAATGATTGCCCGCGAGAACTTAGGCATGATTTAATAGCCGACCCCTTGAATCTAAATGATTATGCCCATGTCGAAACGAACTACCTCTGCGTCTTTTTTGGGTTCCGTAGTTAACTAGGAACCCTCATAGTTTCGCCATGTCCGTCTGTCTGTCTGTCCGCCTTTCTGTCCGCGGCTTAGCTCGGTGCTTGTTAGCACTAAAAACTGAAATTTGGTATGAGTATGTGCATTAATCACGCTGACAAAATGATAGAACCTAGTTTACCTCTAAATACGAATTCGGTTAACTGGGGAAAAATTGAATGGTTTTAACTTGTTTCAGCATTTTTAGTTGCCAAATTGGATACGGCATAGTAAACCGGACTATGTGTGCGTATAATCAGTAACTGCAGTGAAATGTTAATTGGATTGAGTTGTGAATTGCACTTTATTTTAGTACAGTGACAATTCAAAAGTTCTACTCGATTAAAAAAACTATTTTGTTGTATAAAAACATTTCGGTGAACCGTAACAAATAGCAAAGTGGGAAAACTGAAAAACGCAAATAAGCAATATACAATTTAGAATTTTATCCTTATTTTGGATTTATTAGTAACTCCTGTAAAAAACGGTATAAGTAAGAAAACCCACCAACGATAGTCGTAAGTTACAAAGTTACTTGAAGTGCCGATTTTATCGGAAACTCAATTAAGATTCTCTAAGAGTTTGAAGAATACTTATCTAAGGCTGTAATTAGCTTATAGTCTTACTGGCGACTCGCCAAATAAGATGTATCTTTATTGCCAAAGTTAAAGTCTACTGATTATTGATCACTAAATTAATCTCGTTTTTAAAGCGCCAGCAAAACATCCGCCAATGGAGACACAAAAAGTAATAATTATAGAATTGTTTTATGGAATTTGACCATAATTCTTGTCTGAAGTTATACTCGTATCACTAATCAACAGGTACCTACATTAATGCATAATTAATAATTACATCATTTTAAAACATACTTGAATTCTATCTACTTAATTGTTAATCTAAAATATCATCGTTTATTTCGGAACTCGACGGGGCTAAATCAGGGCCAGTCCTCAATTATTAACAACTCGTTTACTTTAGAAGTTGCTCGGCTAAACACTACGTTCGTTCTTGGTAATAGAACGTTCTCAAATTATTTGTAGTTATGCATAAGTTCATTGAACTTGTTTAGGCTTAAAAACTTTCACGTATACGTACCTAAATCAATCAATCTTTATTGTAGGGTTTATTTTATAAGTATGTAGTTTAGTGATATTTTTAGTCATATTTTTAAGTCGTGATATGTATCATTTTAAAGTTTGGAATTATATAAATGTATTAAACGCAATCATGTTTACATTTTTTATATTAATGGGTACCTCTTGAAATTGGTTTGAAACTATTCAATTTGAAATGCTCCATAAGCCATTTAATTGTATTCCCTCAGCGAGCCATTAGGATGTGTAATGACGTGGAAGCCCGCTTATGATCGCCTCCACCGTACACACGGCCAACTTAGACGTAATCCGTGGAGGGTAGGGTTAATTAAATGTATGTAGCATAATAACACTTAAATCTCTCTGGGAAGTTGCTGGTGCGACATCCCTTTGTACAATTTACGTATGTAGGTACATGGGAACAATTGAATGTAGCATTGTGGCTTATAGAGAGATTATGATCGTTGTATGGGGATTACCGGTGAAACGGGCTTGACAAGAAGTACTTAATAGACACATGTTCTTAAGACTGCGTCGACCATCCAGTAGCGCCCTCATTAGGGGGATTGTGTTTCCTAATAAACTAATCAATTTCAGTATACGAGCCCCAATGCAAATGAGTTCGTCTAGCAGGTAAAAAATGTACGAACCTAACTTTAACCTTAAAATTCAGGATGATAGCGATGTTTAGAAGATCATGTAATATAAAAACAATATAGAAAATGAACCATCCTTTATTTACCAAATGAAAAAAATTCCAACTTTCCACAGTGATAAAAAAAAAACATTGTGTTGCATATTCGAATATTCGCAAAAAAGTTCGTCTTCGGTTCAGCCGATGCATTATAGTACGTCTACCACTTGGTGGTATCACCTTTTGCATCCAAAACGGCTTTGATCCTGAGCGGCATTGACTCTACCAACTCTCTACACTCTTCGGGGGTTATTTCATTCCAGACACAGGTAAGTTTCTCCTTAAGATCAGCTTTAGATCTAGAAGGGTCCTTACGCAGCTTTTTCCTCATTTTCCACCACAAAGTTTCTATGGGAGACAAGTCCGGGCTGCTGGACGGCCATGACATGGTGGGGATTTTTTTGGACTTCAGCCACGCCATCGTTGTGTTTGCGGTATGACATGAAGCACCGTCTTGTTGAAAAGTAAATGCGTTTTTATATTTTAACTGCCGTATAGACGGCAGCAAACTCTCTTGTAGGATGCTTTTGTATTTCTCGGCATTGACGGTTCCATCTATAAATTGCAGACGACCCACGCCCTGTGCCGACATACAGCCCCAAATCATTAAAGATGCTGGAAACTTCACCTTTCGCTTGAGGCAGTCTTTATGAAATGCCTCCCCTTTTTCTCGAATGACTTTACTTCGTTCGTCGCCAACTGTGACCTCAAATTTGGATTCGTCACTCCATATTATTTTTCTCCACTGATTGATAGTCCAGTTTTTGTGTTTATTAGCGAATTTCAGTCTGTTAGTTTTCTGTTTTTTTGTAAGTAACGGTTTCTCTTTAGCAGTGTAAAAACTATAGCCCATTCTCTTCATTACTCTCTTGCAGGTATCGACTGAAATGTTTTTTCTAATAGCGTCACGCCATAACACGGTAAGTTCTCCTGCTCTTGCACGACGATTTTTCTTGATAATCTTCTTCAACATCCTATTTTCTGCTTTGGAGGTTATTCGTCGACGCCCAGATTTCTTTAAACAGGACACTGTTCCATGTTTTCGGTGATGCTCGATTATGGTTTGAATTGTAGATCGTGGCAACGCAGTCTCCTTGGATATTTGGTAAGTAGATTTGCCGTTATTGTTACAGGAAATTATAATTTTCCTCACTTCTTCAGTCACTGGTTTACCTCGCGCCATATCGATAGAATGACGATTATAAAGTAAAGAAAATTTGCACTACAATTGCGTTTTTATGTAGCCATCTGACAATTTAGATGGCAGAGAATATTCTATATTCAATTTGAAATCTAATTATATGTTAAACGTCTTAAAAAGCGGTCTTTATCTTACATAGACGACCTATTTTGCCTAAAATATGAACTAGACGTAATTTTTTGCTTGCTTAATGTTAACTTTACAATACAATTTCTCTAAATTAAATAACATTATTATACTTTGTACAACGCAACATTAAACTAGTTGTAAAGGCTTTGGACGTAGCGTATTCCTTTAATCATGAAAGTTAATCCGGGTTTAAATACCAGTCTTTAAAATAATATCGTATTTTTAAGTGTGACTAGACGATCTAATATGCATTGGGGCTCGTAATCCATCATGTTAAGTTGTAGTCTTACTAATTTCGCAATTTATGATCCACGCGTGATACAACTTTATATTACTTACTTTTCGCTTCGTCACCTAAACGGAAGAAAGTGGCTCCCATTTGCCGTCTAGGAAATGAATAATACAGAAATTAGTTCATTTACCTATTAGGAAATACAATCCCCCACTAAGGGCACTACTGGACGGTCGACACAGTCTTAACAAAATTATCTTGACCGTGAAAACAGCGACTGCGAATTGAACACTTAGGACTAATCTGTAGGTACTTAATGTTTCTGTACTAGTAGCGACGACTATAGATAAAGAATTCTTTGTATGTATACTGAAAACTATTTATCAGTTAAACTGATTCTAATAAGTCGAGAGTTAAATCGAAATCGCTGTACAATAAGTCGTCGTACTCGTTGTAAAAAACTATCTGTCACTTTGCTCCAGAGATGTTGATGATCTTGCAGCAGCATCGACGGCGTGTCTGCTATTTATACCGATAAAATATCTAAGAGAAGCATAGTAAGTCAGCGACAGGGCCCACGCGTACTTTATTGTTGCACATACATATTGAAGGATCTCTTAAATGGACAATGGACTTCAGGCTTTACGGCATCGTCAAGTTCGCGCAGCAGTGGTAGCGGCGCGCGGCGGTTATACAGGGTGGGCACAGGGAAACCGACAGATTTTAACAGTGTATTCCTGATCATATTTAGAGACTAAAATGTCTTATGAACTTTTCTGGAATAGGCCTAATTTCAGAGTTAATACCGATTATTTTTTTGATTTTATTATTGGTAAGCACAAAACGCCTATTTGATGGCGCCACTATTGGGTATAGTTTACACATCCTTATTGACAGATATCAAAGTGACAAGGAATACTTTTCATAAACAATTTTTTTTTTAAGTATAATTTCGTTTTATGCGGTCATTTTATTAATAACATTTACTTTTAATGTGCACAACACATAAAAAATGTGAAAAAAAAGAAAAAATTTTTTTTGGCGAGATTCACCTTAAGTCACATAACGTTTTTTACTCCTTTTGGTCTCAGAAATGCGTGGTTAAGATCTGTCGGTTTCCTTGTGCCCACCCTGTATATAAACGAGAGCGTGATACCGCACGCCGGCCTTCAGTTTTCATCTATGGCCACTAATTGCCGCTGCTGTATCGTGGCCACATCGTAAGGACTTGTACGAGCTAGTGGTTTAACATGTTTGTGGTATTACCGTTCAGTGAACAATAGCTCGTTTTCTACGGGTTTTAAGCACCTTACTAATCAGCGCCCAGCGATACGTCGACTGACATCGATCGATCAATTCTGTATCGTCAACCAGTCGATTCCACGTCAACTGGTAATTGATTGACGCCGGTTGACGCATCAATGTAGTTTGCTCTAGTTTGGTATTACTTACCCTGTCGCAAAAGTACTAAACTAATCCCTAAAGTGGACATCCAATTTTCAGATAGTAATGGAAGGATATAAATAAACATGGTATTAGTTTGTGTGCTGAGCAGAAAGTGAATTGGTATATATTTCAAACAGGAGCAATCACTTACATTAATCTAAAACTAAGTGAAAAGCACGGATTAACTAAAACAGCAGAGGTAAAAGGGTTCATTTATTTAATTACACGATCTTACCAATGCGTGCTGTAATGACAGTTGTAATGTAATGTAATGAAACATTGAAAAGAACATGCCGTGGGGTGCCCGGCCTTAGAATTGTCCCCCACCATTTCGTCCCGTGGTTGCAGTAGGAGTCTGCTAAGGGAATATACCGGGAGATGGGCAGCAGCATCTTCCAAAAGCCTAAACAACAATGAACAAAAAAAAATCTGCGCGCGCCAACCCGCCTGCCAAGCGACATATGCGCGTATGGCAAACCCCCCCTTTAAAGGGGAGGCCTATGTTCAGCAGTGGACGTCTTATGGCTGAGATGATGGTGATGAAAAGAACTGTGATAAGTATAAATAATAATGTAATTTCTCGACAAACCTTTTGATTGGTGAATGTGCTCCGAGACTTATCTAATGAGATCCAACTCAGTCAACACATCAAACCTAAATGGCCTTTAAACCTAAATGAATCGCTATAGCAACTACAGTCTGTAATTTTACAGCGCGGCTACACTAGGCCTGTAAAGTGGGCTGAAATGTCATGTTTTTTCAAGCAAATATGTTTGATACTTCGGAGCCTATTAGGTAGGTTAATATTTAAGAAACTAGTCCTGGTTTTACGTTTGTATATGTCCTAATTAGCAAACAAGAAACGATTACGAAACTAATTTCGCTTCAACAAAGTTTAAATAGTTCATTTAAACTTGGCTCCTTTCGTTTCATAGAATAAGGGTTAATTTTTAAAGCAGTCATGAAACTAGGCTTTTCGTACAAAGATACTTTCCTACTCGTATTTTAATTCTGGCTTAATAAAACTGTACAAGTTTTTTAATGAAACATAGCATTGTTAATGCGTTTTGCTTGATACATGAATAATTGTATTAATAACTAAGGGCGGAAACTACTGAGTGGCAGATGGAGCATGAAAATGACGAAAATAGCAACTGGACGCTTTTATTCTAACTAAGAGAATTTAAAATAGTGTTTATTTCATTTAAAAAAAAGTAACTATATTTGTATGGAAAGCTAAGTCCAATCACTTCCTGATGGTCCTAGCGACTTGAAGCAAATGATAATAATTTTTTGCTTTTTGCAAGTAAAATGTTATTCGTTATAGTTGAACTGGTCCAAATATTTGTGACCGAAATAAAACTGTGCTAATGGCACATTATTCTGCCTTAAGGGGGATTCGCGGCTTGTTCAAAGCAAAAACTTTGCGCTGTGATCGTAAATCGAGGAACGTGACAACGTTTCCTAAGTTTACACGTTTTCACTTTACGGGGATTAAAACTTAGGCAAGTGTAGGTTTTTATTATGTGCAAACTCCCGTGCTTACTTTCTTGTCAACTTTTGTTTAAGCAAGCATTACTTGAAATTGAAATGGAGCTGGTTTGTTCAGTTCAAACTTCTGAAAAGGGGTTTTGCCACTTATTTTAAATTAAATTTCTCTTAGTATTTATCTTGTAATATTTTTATGTTTTTAGAAAATGGAGTAATTATTGGTTTTTGCTGCTAATGCTGCAGAATTTTGGTTTGTGATCCACGATTGTATAATTATTAAATAATTAACAGTATTTTTAGTTAAAATAATGTTTAAATTTAATTGTATGCAATACTTTTTTTTTAATAATCAAATAACATATACGAGTGTACAACCCTCAGTGTTTTATAAGATGATTGCGGTACCTAGTACCTACCTATTGAAGCATAGGTAGGTACCTACCTACCTAAATTTTGAACACCTCGCCCGCTTCCCACACAAACTCACACCCATACGAGAACCACAGCATGACAGCACCAACAACATTGTGTTCTAGGAACAACGTGATCATCAACATCCGTTGGCCTTCTAAACCTACATTGAATCAAGAAAAACAGCAGAAACTTGATCCAATAAAATTTGGCGTGAGAATGTAAGTTTTCCTTAGAATATAATCAGAGGCATGTTCCGTGTTCACTTGAAGTTAGGGAAGAAAAACACGAGCCAGTTTGCTTTCAAATTCCGCATTCAAGAGTATTGCCAAGGAAAATGACTGATTGGAATTACTGATTTGAGTCTCCTAACTAATGTTATGTTAAATATTATGATGTGGAATTCTAACAAGAATTCTAAATATAGTCTAAATGTCATTTTTGTAAATAAGTAGAATGGTGAACAAATATAAGTAGATGTATATTACTTACGAGTACACAATTGGCATTCAATGATTTTTCAATTCAATCATTTCCAGATAAAAAACTTGTATTTACATTTTTCAAAAAAAAGTGTGCCATTTATGTTGTGTGGAAAAACTAACAAATTTGGATTAATTCTTCGAATAATCACGAAGTCTATCGATTTCACTAAATAAAAAACCTCCCAATTTTTTTTTCACACTTTTGTGTCGCATTTTTACTGACATTCTGTACAAGTGAAAAATATTTTTGAAAACTTATTTTTGAAAACCCCAGTCATATATATTACTATTGACAAAATGACCATTAAAAAGAATGTGGTGGTACCTATGGTAACTACTGGGACAAATTCTCAGTAGTTACCAACAATTAACAGCACAACCTAAGAACTTTTTGAAGCTCAAGTCGATTGCGCCCTCTGTCCGAAAGCCGCCTAAAGATACCGAAATTGTTAGAAGAAATGTCACCTGCACAGCTACTCCAGCTAGTAGCTACTAGTGTACTACTAGTACGCTATTTGTTACTAGGTGGAGTAGTAGTGCAGGTGACATTTCTTCTTCGGGCGCAATCGACTTCAAAAAGTTCTTAGGCTGTGGTCGTCTATATGTCTATAGTCTTTGGTAACGCTAACAACTTGGAGGTAACAGGTGCGAATATCACAGGTTACATAATTATAATATTATTACACACATTTCATTATTAAATTCTAATACATATGGATTGTAGAAATATACATCAATATAAACACGCCAAACTGCATTACACTCAGGCGATCTAAACATATTTGGTCGTGGTTTTATCGATTGAGTATTGCCTCGGACAAGACATTGCATGTTAACCCTCGCACTGCTATAAGTACGATTATCTACCTGCTGTAATGTAGCTTAGCACACACACGACGGTATTTATGTAAATGAAGGTGAAAGGGGTGAGGACTTGAGGACTCACACAAGACCCCGAAATTGGCCTAGGAAATTCTGTCTTGTACCTAAATAATAATAGGTTTTTACCTACCTTACCTAAATTATATCGTTTTTGTTATACCTACTCTAAGATATTTGTAAAAATTAAATGTGTGGGACCTGATTTTTTTAAATGTTGTATTGATAATTCTTATTATTTAGGCTAAATTTCAGATATATTTTTTATTCATAGATGAGAAGCTTTTGTAATGTAATATATATAATAATAATATAATAAGGTTCCTCACTCTGCGGCCCTAACCACCGGCAGCCTGGGCCTTGCTCCGTTGCCGGCGGCACCCTAGGATAGGTTTTTTATAATGTTTTTATTGTTTTTGATGTATTTTTGTATTTTACTTTTATAAAAATATTGTAAAAAAACCTATCACTAAGACGAAAAATATATAATAATAAGTATAAAACAAAGTCGCTTCCCGCTGTCTGTCTGACGTATGCTTAGATCTTTAAAACTAAGCAACGTATTTTGATGCGGTTTTTTTAATAGTGTGATTCCAAATGAAGGTTTATAAGTATGTATAATTGCACCCGTGTGAAGCCAGGGCGGGTCGCTAGTTTGTAATATAATGATAATCGTGCAAAATACCTACAATACCTACTTACTCATATTTTTGCTGGCATATCCACTCGGTAGCATGCTTCCCGTTACCTTTAAGAATATATAGTCCTCCTCATCGATTTCGATGACGGCGACCCCAATGCAAACCTTATGGAGGTTGACTATTGTGAGCCCTGATATGGCTGGCCAGGCCGAACTTGGTCTAGAATACCCTTTTACACATGTGGCAGTAGAGCTGGCCAGTTGCGTTGTAGGTGTACACGTAAGAGGGCTTAGGTCTCTCTTTACGTAGCTGCCTCTAACCCTACCTTTAAGAATAACCAGGATACCTATAGAATTGTTAACATAATATTGTCATAACCTACAAAATATACATTAAATTAAATTTACGAGTATGTACCTATATGTGTGGTAAATTACAATTATGCTAATTGCTCAATAACATTAATGCTAATAGTTACTAATATCGTTAATATTCATTTTTGAATGTAGTTATCATAAAACGTAATATAATAAGAGTATTTGCATAATATGTGGGTAGATAGGCATACGTAAGGTCGATCACGCGCATGTGACATCCTTGGAGTTGCAGGTGACAAATGGGCTTCGGTAGGTGATTTCCATCAGGTGAACCGTATGCTTATTTGCCACTATCGAAGCATTAAAAACCGTAGACGTAATAAAAGTTTTTCGACGGACTTTATTTCGCACTAGCTTAGTAAACCTCACTGCTATGAGAGCATAAAATAAAACGAAAAACTACAGTATGGTTCCATTTTAAAGCGTTCTCTCTAGGCTGCGTGTAATGTAATCGCAAGATTTTACTATTCACATAATTCCGTTAGTATTTTTCACAATTCCGTTTGTATTTCCAGATTTCTCTTTACTACGCTGCTATCGTATGTGCATAAATCATGCCGAACACGAATTCACTAAGGCTTGTCTTCTACATTGTAGGTGATTTTTTGCGTAGGTATCTTAAACATGTCTTCTTTGTTTTCTTCGTTTTAATCTTATACTCGTAAGCAATTAATTTGTTTGCTTTTTTACTTCATAATATTAGAAATTTTTTAAAAATGTCGTAAGTAAATTGGTGAAACTAACGCGGATTTTTGGTGCCTAACAGGTATGAATAGAATATGTCCTCCTTATTTTGAAGATGCTCATAAGTTACTAATATTATACTATGCAAAAGATTCCCGATTTAAACTGCAATATATGTATACGTCAAATATTTTGATATCTACAGCTAAATACTGTTTTGAAAAAATAAGTCCCGCCGAGTTTCTTGCCGGGAATAAGTAATACTTCTCGGGTGTTACAAAAATCGTTTACAAGTCAGGCAATACATATAAGTCTTCGTTTTTTAGTAACGATATGCGTTTTACGCTTACATAAATTTAATGTTTATCTTATCGTAAACAGACCTAAAATTATATATTAAACCCATTAAAGAAGAGAAAGAAGCAACTACAATCTTTCTAAGCTTTACAAATTGAATTAATAGTATTCCGGAGCAAGCTAGCAACACGCACTTAGCATTCGTAAAATTAGTTACCCGGCGACTGTTAGCATTTAACATTTAAGTTTGGAACTGGTGATTATTTGAACTTTCTTGATTAGAGCCGGCCAACACCCTAAATAAATAAACTAATGTATAAACTTATATCAACAAATATATACATAGATTTATATTATCTAGGATCAACTTGTTTGTTGTTAGATATACACTATGTGTATAAGTAGAGGGTTAGTCTAGAATAGAGTAGGTAATAGTATAGAGATTTTCATGAAATAAATAGAATATATAATAAATAATTATAATGATATTTAGTAATTTTAGCTCAGTATTTTTTTTATCAAGATATCACTTTTTTTATGTGTGTATATACTTTACAACAAAAATAATATTGTCATAGATATATTGGGACGCAAGAGTTAAAATATTAATTTCTTTAAATAGTTATCTAACTGATGTACCTGCCTAGTCTAAGCATAATCACATAATTAACCATTTTAACGAAAAATATCCGGCTTCACTTAGTTTGCACTGACAGTACTGACGCATATAGCCACACTTCAGAGCAATTAAAGAATTATTACTTATCTAAAAATCATAAGCCGTTAACCCTTCACCGCAGCAGCAAACCTGAAAGCACTATTATTGTTCTCTTCACTTTAAACACGAATAACTACCTACTTAGAAGAGCGTCTGCTCCCAGTAGAATGCGGTATTGTAAGTCGGTAAAGCTATAATCCATAATAATAAAAAGTTTAACTCAAACCTTGATGGAGCGCCGCAGTAATGGGCTATTTTCTGACGTCTCGCCCCGCATCGCAAATACAGGTCAAACCTGCTGAATATTCATAGCACAAAATAAATGAAAGAACAATGAAAGTACTTACGTTAATTTGTGACATTAAAGGTGGCTCTTCAAAAGTCTTAGTCCTGCTTTAATTATTATACACTTAGAAAATCACGAAGGATACGGATTTTCTTTTCTTTTTTTTTTGTTACTGTATCTACTAGTATCACGTGCCATCAAGTTGGTCAGATACATGGTGATTCTGGAATACTGATAGTACCTGTTTACCAGTTGGCAGTAGGCCTGAACTGCAAAATGCTAAATTAAATCAAGAACAATAGAGAATGTGTGTACATAGATATAGATACAGTCCACGTTGATATACGTAGCGGCTTCCTTGTAATGGAGTGCAAAAATTAAATTACACATCTTAGGTATCTACTATACCTACATATGTAAATTATAAGTGGATAATGAAATTTTGTTCGCAGAACACTATTTTGAGCTATGACTTGGTAATTATTAAATAAGAAACGCTACAAATAATGTTATATAGAATTTATTGAAATGAGGGATACCACAACGTAACTTAAATGAATTTTATTCATTCACAATAAAAATATTGAATTATTAACAGACTAGGTACTTAATGATGACACTCAGCGTGACAATAAGTACTAAAGGACTGTGTTTGATATACCTACATAAAATGCTCTTTTACAACATAGATTAGTACGTGACGTAAATATGACAAATTACAAATGAACTAACTCCGTGATAGCTGTGCCGTAATATATCTACTATAACACTTTTCTAATAGTAGTTGTAGTTGTAGGTAAAGTTAGTTACCATGTCAAATTAAAATCGTATAAATTATGATAATTATTTGTAAGTTTACCTATCGTAAGTTTATGTTAGTTTTATACCTAAGGTATAAATTTTTAATTAATTGTTACTTTTGAGTTATGTGACCAGTGATCGTTATCAACGTGCAGTTTTCGTAGCAAAGTATGGTTTGCAAAAAAAATATTCACGAGTATTTTAGCTGGTGACATTTTGACTTATGGACGTGTCTATAAGTATTGTGTTTTTTTTCTCTTGACATTTGCATTGCAAATCGTAAATCGCTTGCTTCCATCTGTCATTACAAAATCCGGGTATTGTATTAAATCCATCGTGTTCATTAAGACTCCACTATCAATTAAATAAATAAATAAAGACTGTGCACGTTGAAATCCGGCCGCGCATGGTGTGATACATCTTTTTATTGAATGTGCATATTCAACCAACACTTCTAATTAATAATTTGGGGTTATCAAGCTACATAATAAAGTTTAAAACATAAAATAAACGTTACGTTGTCTATGAGTTTGATCACTATATATTCCACAGTGGCTATATTTTTTTGTCCACAGTGTTCTGACAGTGTTTACCAAATTTTCCTGTTAAAAATAGTTTTTTATTATAAATAAGATGAATCAAATGATACCTTATTAAATTCTCTTTTCACCATAGCTAACATTTTTCTAAGTGTATTTAGATTGAAATAGTTGTTCTAACTTTGGTGAGTTTGACTTTTTGACAAAAAAATGGCTGCCATATAAAAATTACTTTCAGTGCTTGGAGTAGAAAGTTTTCCTGACTACCTCAAGTAGAATAGAGTTTCAAAACATTTTTTTTTTGTAAGATGACATTCTATTGACCATAAAACCGGTTGCGAAAATATAAATACAATTGTGGTATTGTAGCAGGAAGCGAGTGAAGATTATCAAAAAACGCTGGACAAAACATTAAAGATATGATGATACCTTCAGTAAAAACTGAGACAAGCCCATACAATTTTAATATGATTCTATTTTTATTATATACTACTATGATTAGAGATTATCGAACGAGCGGAGCGTAAGCGAAGATCGTTCTTACAAACAACAACTGTCACCTGGCTACTGGGACGTCTCGGCATTTGGATGGCTTTTTGATTTAGATAGTTTGTCCGACGATAACTTTAGTAACGATTTTCCGATCTTTATGAAATTTGTTGGGGTTGTAGCAGAGACCAACAAAATTTGCGAGTTCGTATATGAGCTGGATTGAGACGGGGGTTCTGAAATTAGAAGGCCTAAAAAGGTTTTGTAAAGGGGTCCTGTTACATTGGTCATCTTATTTGCTACTTTTACGAGCAAGTATGGTTGAGTTTGGTATCAAACGAAAGGTATTGATTAACACTCTCGTCAAATCCTTATTAACTGCCTACTGTTTCATAACAATTAGCTACATAAAATTGATTTCAAATATATTTTCAATTATATTTTGATTTTGGTGTAAATATTTTGACAACTGACTTTTTTTTAATTTATTAGAGCTTTGGCTGCTAGGGCCATCAGCATACTGATATTAACAAATTAGTTAGAGAGAGTTACCATAGACGCATAATGATGGTGACCGAAACCTATATAGGTGGTTCACAGATGAGAACGACATGTCAAAGCAACAGAGTGAGAGGCAATGTGAGAGGTGGATTTAAATTTAGATGAGACAAAAACTGTCAAATCTGAAGCGATATCGTCGCGGTAAAATTTTGCGCATCAACCGCACAATTTAATATGGACGTTTAGTTTCACCGTGATGGTTAGTTGAGAAAAAATACCCGATACCTATTTTTGGTATTTGTAGTAATTCTACTATTGCACATTTATGGTGAAACACAAGATTCGCAAGTTCACAGTTCGGGGCGAACTACTAGTTTATAAAAAAGAACTGGAGTTCGATTTTTGAATCTCATCGGGTGACTTATTTCGTACTAAATAGTCATCGGCTGCATACAAAAAAAGTCACCGGTGAGATTCAAAAATCGAACTCCTGTTTGAAAATGTGTATCCGAAAGGGAGATGTACCATGCCATGCGTGGCCGGATTTCAACGTGCACAGTCTTTAAGAATCCTCAAATTATTTATTCTTACCTAGTTTTAAGCAAATTAATAAATTATGTTTTTCTCTGTAAGTGATTTAGGTATATCTAAATTTTTTGAGAAAATAAATATCTTAAACCATAAACCATTATATAAATGGTTGATCTACATGCACTCAGATGTAATATTTAGCCTGAGTTCATTTTTTGTGATATGAAATGAATGCATGTTATTTGACGGATTGACCTGTGACATAACATTGTTTTTTTTATACAGGGTGTTTTTTCAATAACTAGCCATAGCGCGAGGTGATTTGGTAAGCGATACTAAACAACTTTTACTATGGGGGCCGACTCAAAAAAGAAAAAATTGGCTGTGTCATACGTTTCAGCTGATCAGACATTGACGTTTTGTATGGGGAGACCAATAATTTTTTTTGGGATTTCGGGGTTGGTCCCATAGAAAAAGTTGTTCAGTATGACTTACCGAATCACCTCCCACAATATGGCTAGTTATTGAAAAAACACCTTTATACTAAGTCGTGAAAAGTATACTAATGTAAAAAAATACATCCTGATATTAATACTTTATAGTAAAAAATATTATTGGTTATATACATGAATACATTTTTCTGCCAACCATATACTTTGCTACGAAAACTGAACGTTGATAACGATCACTATATGTATTATTGTATTACTGTCACAAGCTACAACTTTGCCTACGTTGCATGACTTTACCTGGCTTTAAAAACATGGTTTTCTTCACCAATTAGCTATTTATATCTTATTCCTGAGATGGCCGCCTTTCTCCCATCTCCATCTCCAAGAATAATAATATATAAATAGCTGTTTGGTGAAGAAAGAAAGATACTAAGTTTGTATTAAATTTTGGCATCAGTTAGAAAGCTACTAAAATTGTGTTAACCTAAGAACCTACTTTTGACACCTGTCATCTCAGTACATTTTATGGCCTAAAATCGTATTTTTGTACTGAGATGGCAGGTAGTAAAAATAGGTTCTTAGATTAACAAAATTGTACATAATTAGTAACTGATTGCTAAAAGCACATGAGCAAACAGGGTACTTACTACTTGCAGAGTAGTTGGGACGTGCCGGGCTAATTTATGTACGGCACAATATCGATAAAGCGCAATTCCCTGAGAATATCAGGTTTCGGGAACGTCAACCTTCGGTGTTAACATGATTTGCTATCGCAGATCAAGTTTGAGAAGCTTCGCTGCGACGTTCACTGCACGCGAGCGACTAATGCTATTGGTTGCTTAATTACCTTACTTGCTCGTAGGTATTTCATTGATGCAAATTAGGTACACGGGTTAATCGGTGTTTTAATATGTTCTCATAATTGTAGAATAAACATTGAGAAACGGTAGGCATTTGCGTACTAAAGTCTGGCTTTGACTTTGTTCTGTAAGATAATGGGTAGGTAGATTTATGTACAATATAAATAATTTGTATAGTTTAAGAAACTCAATTAGAGATAAATATGATATGTACAACTATTTTCGTCATTTAAGAAAAGATGAAGTATATTAAGGGTACAGAACATTTGCAATTGACCCATTAAGTACCTAAATATTTACTTAGTCATCTTGATACAAGCTGACTGAAAATTGTTTTAGCATATTAGATTGGCTTAGGTTAATTTAAAACTTGAATTATCCAATAAACCAGGTTTATTTATTTTTCAGGACACATAAACATAAGATTTGTTTTAAACCTGTATATGTATTTTGTAAACCAAGTATTGGTACGGAACACTAATGTTTATAACGCGAAAGTATATCATAAATACAAATTGACAACTGTCGTCGCCTTTTTAATTACTTCAGCTGTTACTTTCCAAAAAAATGTATGACCTATTTCTTTTACAATAAGTACCTTTGAGTAAGTAAGGGTTTTTAATTTAAAACACGTATTAAAATACTCTAACTTTTATGTTCTTAATTAATCAACTGATTAATCATGAAAATCAAATCGTCAACAGAAAACTCTGTAGGTACAGTCGACGTCAATAATCTGTTTACACTTTTGGACCTTATTACAAAGTAGTAAGGTGCAAAAGTGTAAACATATTTTTGACATCGACCGTACGCGAGACGATTTGCCTTACAATTACATTAATTGTAGCTACAGTGTTTCTCGTTTAATTACGTCCTTTACTTTTCTTTCAATGGTGGGAATAAGCTTCCTCTTATTATAAAAACATGTCGTTCCTGCTTACACATAAGTTCTTTTTACTGTTTCACAAAATCCAAAAGAATTTTACCAAACCGTATGACTTTAATTTTAAAAGTATTCTCGCAGCTCGGTAATATTTCTACTTCTATAAAAGTCAAATCCTCATAATCAAAGGCCTGATATTGCATAATAAGGAACCAACACGGGAAGCAAATGGTCGCCAGTAAGGTTAAAGGTGAATGTCGCATGCGAGGGTAGACTACGTGACACATTGGCCGTAATGGGCGGAATCATTTCGGACCGTGATCCACAATACCCCGTACTGATCGCGGGAGTCTTTAACAATCCTTCTGGCCCTTCCTGCTTTTCAATTAGGTATCTAAGGTCTGATTTATTTATTTTGCAGAATCTAAGGATAACTATTTTAAGATCAGTGACTTTATTAGGAATTATATGTATCGACGAGAGTGTTGGTATAATATAACTATTAGTAGATAAACATATAGTTAATAATCAAACTATAAAAAATTACAAGTGAAGACTCCGCTTGTTGTCATTTACTAGCATTTTAGTTGGACATGTATATAGCTTTACTATCCAAATTATGAAATAATGACTTTCAAACTGTTTTAGGCAGTTGGAGGCAGTCGATGGCGTTGCTAGTGGAAAAACGGCATCGCCGGAACAGCCACCCAACTCTTTAATAGAGCGAAACAATCTATGCCTGAGCATCGACATGACAATTATTGAAGACAGAAGAATTGTATTTTTAAAATAAAACCCAGATTGATACAGAAAAACCATCTTACACACAAACATAGTACGTATAAAAATAGTTTTGTGTCGTATTGTTTTCTTTTATTCCTCTTTAAGCTTATAAGTATGCAAACTTGGTATTTATTATTTATTAGACAATTACAGTTGATGGTGTTGCTAATGGGGAACCGGCATCGCCGTAACAAGCACCGAACTCTTTAATAGACCGATACATCAATGCCGGAGCATCGACACGACGATTAAATGACGGCAGAAATGTGACCCAGTTAGCTCCCGGGGACAGTTATTTCTTCTAGATATCCGGAGTGCCATGTAGCCAGACATCGATTTGATGTCGGATTTCCAATCACAGTGAAATGCTGAATATTTGAATTAAAATTTCATTAACTGAATGCCAAAAATATCTGCTGCCGAACCGCACGGTTACTTACACTGATCAAAAGTGTGACTCAGTGCAAAACAACTTATTAATGTCTAACATCCTTGCATAAACTAGTTTTTATGAAAAAACAATGATAAGTTTACATAAAAAAATTTTTTTTGACAAAATTAGACGTCATGTACCTAACGTCTTCCCTTCTTTTGGCCTCCGAAGTTAATGGTATTTTGTGGTCCTCGTTCCGTTTGGTAAGACATTTCCATTGAGTAACAGGAATTGACATCCCTAAGATTTTTTTGTCCCAAAAGTTGTAGTGAAAATCACTACAAGTATATGCTACTATACCACTATTTGATTCAGTCATAGCTGTCAACCGACAAACATGGCGCACACAATTTGTTCTATATGTCACATCTAGTAGGTTTTACATGCCTAATCAATCAATGGACATTTCCGTAGACTTGGGTGTCAATGTTATCTTACACTCGTATCGCACTATAACATTACAACTAACATTATACCTAAACTACTAGTAATCGTACATACGCTTAAAATAGCTATACACAGCAGCCTACAGTTTCACCCAACCAATGCAACCATGTAATTCTTGATACGAGTATGTGTATTTCATGCTTCACGCCAACTTAATTCAGAAATTTATGCAAAAAATCTCTTGAAATTTTATCGTCGGGCTTAAATGATAACTCGGAATCAGCCAGTTTTTAGCCGCTTCGTTTCAAGCGCATCCAGCGCGCATCCAGTCGGGCGACGCAATGGAATATTCGCTATTTAACACATTCAGCACCGAGAACCCGACTGTCGGGTTCTCTGTTCGTAGCTACTACGCGCTACACACGAGGAATACCTGGCTACACGCTACGAGCGTAGCGCGTAGCGCTACGCGGTACGGAAAGTGTTAATTACCTATGCGAATTTTCCTACTAGGCAGACGTTTTCGTCCTTCAAAGGTTTGAAATAAATTCTGATTTATGGGCATATGGAAACTGGTCGAACAAAAAGTTTAAAAAAGCTGTCCGTAAAATTACACTGATATTTCATCACTGACCATAATTCAGTAAGGAGTTAATGAAGTCTATTAGATCGTAACACAAAGCTTACGTATAAAGAACAAAAATTTTGGTAAGTAATACTTAGGCCTTACTTTTGTAGAGAACAATTTTTAAGTTACTGCTACACGAAGTTTGATTATTCTGTTTTGTGTATTTACGTTAAGTACCTACAAACAATTTCATTTCTGGTGGAAATATCTCTCATTTTTTTCACCTTACTTTTAAAATCCGTCTGACAGACGGCTGTAGGCGTGTCAAGGAGACGTACATACATACATAATACATTCTCTCTAAATACATAAACCTGCGTCGGGTAAAAAATTGGGTAAAAATGCACAATTATTTTTTTTCCTAAACTGTATGAGTCGTCATGTTCAAGGCCAGTTTCCAGCCTGGACTAACCTAATGTAACTACGTAACTAATGCACCGCTGGCTGTGTTAGAGAGGCTCTCCTCTCGCGTCACGTTTCATTAGCCTGTTCTGTTTAGAATAACAAATAAGCCGCACATGCTGCACATAATTTCAGTTTTGGCATACGGTGTTCAACTGAAGACTAGGAAAATAAATTAAATTTGTTTGTTTTATACAACGTGTTTTTGTTTATTTGCTTTAATATGCAGCATATGTTTAGGTACGATTAAGGAAACAAGTTGGCATACTTAGTTTTTTTGGTTTTTTTCATGCTATAATTGTTATATCGAACACTCATGTAACTATGGTATTACGGTATTATGATTAACTCAACCAAGCAATTGAAAATTATTTCATGTCAATGTAATTTCGTACATTAATATCCCGAAATTCAAAGAAAGTATATTTTATTGGCATATTACACACAGATGCATCATTTAATGGAGGTTCAAAAATAATGTAATGGAGGTTTACAAAATCATTAAGATGAAATTAACTATCGATTATCTCAGAACTGGAGCTAATTAGGACACTGGTGTCTATGAGAAATATCTTAATTTAAGCTCAGGAATGTACCCTTGCAATTAAAGCAAATAAAAAACACGGTGTATAGGTTGACTTCTCATTCAAGGCAAGGTATTCCTCCAAGGAGCTAATACTAAGCCTTAATTTGCAACCTTATTAATTAATCTTAAATTATATATAAAAATAATTAAGAAAACTGTTAATACGTTTTTTGCCATGTACCTATGGTCGGTGTTCTTTAGGTTTACTTATTACTACCCATGAATCAATAGTAACCTTTTAACAGCTCGTAATCAAATGGAATGCGGTAAGATCGTTGGCCTTTGGTCAATAGGCAACACACCGGACACGTAACGGAACAAATAGAATTATCTATGTGCATTGTGAGGACGATGATTTGATCAACGACAACGAGGGCAATGGTCAGGAACGGACGCAACACACTGGGCTGGGCACAATCATATTCCGTGCATAACTACGTAGCAGTGGCGGCGCGTCTACAGAACATGATTCCCGTCGGCTTGCCTAGTTTTCAGGCATCTGAGCAGTTTTCCTATATGAAGAATTTTCATGAAGAAATTTTAAGCCACATTAAGCTCCGGGTTGCCTAAGAAAATTTTTGACCCACCGCCACTGCTGCGTAGGTACCTAGAACTTTACTAATTCTCAGATAAAGGTTTGTTTTGTAAGTTCCTTTCTTTCCAGAATTATATTAGGGTCTCATCCTACCAATGGAAGAGGAAGTTGCTAATCGAAAGTATAGCATGTTAAATTAGATTGGTAGAGAATGCTTGATACTAATAGAGAGGTAGGTAAAATGTGTTTTGTAAATTAAGCATTTCTTTTATGCAGTTAAGTATGAGTTTTATTTAATAATTCTGCTTAGATGACGATATAAAAACAATGCAGTATTTCATAGCACTTACTACTAACCAGGAGAAAAAAACAAGTCTTGACTTTCAACTTTATAAGCTTATCCTCCGAGAATTGATCGAGCTAGTATTGAACTTCGTTCCCATTTTTATATTTACGAGTATGTTTTTGATTACATGTATAGTATTAATTAATACCAAGGCACACCGCATTTTCAAATCAATATCATCGCGAAGAATAAAAGCAATATGAAACATTATTAACTTTTGCACTCTCAGTATGTTATTGTATTTATTACACACTGAGAAGGTAATTCAAGATTCATTTTGTTAATCGAGGTCATTAAATGTCGGCATCACGGGCTGAGTGTCGGTGGCCCTAATGGCCTTTTAAACGAACGCATTTCCCTAACGAATGGCCCGGCCCGGCTGCTCCGTCGCATCTCCTGGCTAATTATTTCATGTTCTAAGTGAAATAACGGACTGAATTATGCTACTGCTAATGCACTCTTAATATTCGTTCAGTTTGAAGATTAACATCTAGATGTAAATTTAAAATTAATAAAAGTTTTTGTTTCGAATGTTTGGAATTAGATATCTTAAATAAGTATTGAAATAAAAAAAAATAACTCGACCAACGTAACCATACATAAGAATTTGAAGTAGACGCCTAACACATTAATATGTTTTTTAACGACCTTGGAAGAATAATAAGTATGGAAGCGAAATCACCGCTCAGAAACTGCACCAGAACTGTGGGACCAAACGGGGTGGAGCTATTATCGTGGTTGTGATAATTTTAATCTTTCTTCATTTTTACAAAAATCATAAGTTATCAAAGCCTCTTCAATGTTACATCTAATAAGAGCATTACTTACACGCTGATTAGTTGTTAAATACCGACACCGTGGATATATTCTAACGTAACGTCGTACGTTTTAAAATATGATACGTCGCAACTAAAGATAAAATTTTCCTATTACCCCCACATCTGAATTTCAGATGGTAACATTAGCACAAACATAACTTCGCGTATGAACCTGACGGTACCTAATAAGTAATAGATACGCTTCGTGTTATCAATTGACTATAAAAAGTATATTCCATAAAACATAATGTATGTAAACAAAAAACTAAGTTGCATTTAATAACAATGCTATAGATACAAGAAGTAACTCCCATTTTTTTTGGTACACAGTTTTACTGACGACTGTACCTAGTAGCATTGTCATGTAAACTACGAAAGTATACCAAATTTCATCGAAAATCAAACACGGGGAAGTGGTTGAAATTTAATTTACAAGATTTGATGCACATAATGACATAAACAAACAAATTAAGGGGTCAAGCTAAATTAAACTGTGTAAAATAAAAATCGTACCTCGTTTGCCGAGTAACTGAGTAACATAAATGATATAATTTTACAATGAAATATTTATATTATATCAAATGTTAACCTACTTGCAGATTACTAATCTGCAGTCATGTAGCAAAGTAGAAAAGAAAAGATTGCTGTACTATTTAATTTTTTGCAATACGAGTAAGTATACATAATCTCCGGTCATTTAGTGTAAATTAGTTCATTATATATTTCGTGTACATACAGTCGCCATCAAACAAATCGGAGCAACCAAGGTGGTTACAAATATCTGAACAACGCCTATTTTGTCAAGGCGATACAGTGCATATTCAGATATTTTTGGGTACCTTGGGGGCTCCGATATATTTTATGGCGACTGTCCCGACCGTGTACGCTTTCCGTAGATATGGGAACAACTATCCGCGCCGCACCGCCATCCACGCCACTAGAACTGTGGGAAACGTTGCCATTCATCTTTCATACCGACTGTAATAAGTCTCGGTTACCTTGATGCAGCTGCAGTCGTAAAATGCAACCACAACGCACGTGTGCTTCCATCTAGTACGAGCGAAAGAACAAACCCAGTGGACGATCGCACCTCTTTCAGTAAAATAAATTGTTCAATTCCATGTTTTTGTTCAACTTCCTTGAGACTTCTTTAACTTCCACCAAACAATCTCGATTATCATCCTTACCTTCTACCAGCTTCTACCATCCATGTTTTGCAAGATGGAGATTGTCATAATTACCTTCTACCATCCATTAGGGGGTTTTTGCAGTTTCATTTCTTGTCATATTGTGCACTGCGATCATACTGCGATCGATCCAGTTACCCTCACCATGCACTTCGCAAATAGCGATATCAGAATTACATTGTGGTTAGTTTTCAATTGCCTGACCATTGTAAGAGAAATACATGACTATTGTAAAGAGGGCGCTTTTTTTCTCATGTATGTGGTGACAGTTCAGATTACTATGAAAAATTTAGTTTCAATGAAATTCCGCAACATGGCGCATATATTTCTGGTCAGGGTTTAAGTGAGCCGAAAGATGTTCATAGACAAGCAGGAGCTTTGGATTTCCTTTTCTTCATAAGCTATTGGAAAACTTATCCGTTGATTAGAAAAGCCGGCGGAAATTGAGTACACACAAGGTGTAACACAAATACTAGTGGTCCTTTTAACAGCATAATTGGTATCGTATTCTAATTATGAAAAGGTAAGACAAAAAAAAATTTCAATATTTTTTGGTTGGACAGCCCTCAACCCGTTCCGTTCGGTTTTAGGATACTTTTAGTACCTAGTGCAATTTTTAGGGTGCTTTTTCCGTCTGTTGGCGAAATTTACTTTATTAATAAAATTTGGTGTATGAAGGCGGCCGCGCGAGATAACGCCGGTCGCCATAAAGCTTGCTCTAAGCCGGTTGCCGACCGACGAGGCGAGGCGCAAAAGATCGTATCTTAATATGACGCGTATGGCACTTACGTACAATGATCTATTTTTAGCAATAAACTCTTGAACGGTTTTGGTTTTGGTTTTTTAATAAATTTTACTTGAAAGAGTGTTTTAAGAGCCATAATAGAGAAATAAATTGTATCAGAATGCCGAAATGCACCGTAATTTGGTACCACACCTAACGCCTTAAATATAAATAAAATTTCAATGTTACATACTACAAATAAATAATTAGAAGAAAATTTAGTTCATAACAAAATCGAATCTCTACGTATAGGCAAGAATATTAATAGTGAAGTGACCCAATAAGCCCTTAAAAGGATCGCCAGTATTACACTTGTGTAATATGTAGATATCATAGATAAGGAAGCCTGATATCGTAAGCCGGTTGATGCACTAGAGAAATCAATCTCTGGGAGACGTGCAATCAATGATACCTACTGCAGGAAAACAACGTAACTTGCTTTTAACACGTTTAATTTAGCTAATGGTACCGAAAATAATATTTTAGACATCTATTGCATTAACACTTCAAATTACGTAACATTAGCACACCATATAAAAAAAGGAAGAAAAACGGTACCAAGAAAATAACGGTACCGAAAATAATATACTAAACGTCTATCTACTTTAACGCATTAAATCATTAAATTAACTGAAATTAGCATGCCATATACAAAAGGAAGAAAAACGGTACCAAAAAAATAACGGTACCGAAAATAATATTGGTAGTCCCTGGCACGAATACGAACAATTTTTAAGTTCACAAAAGTTCATAAAAGGATATTGTATACAAAAGGATAATTTCAACAAAGTAACAAAAAAATCAAATCCGGCCCTGGACTAAGTGACTAAGTACAGTCGACAACGAAAGTGTTAAAATTGTTATTAAAAAAATTAGCACTTGGTTTATATTAACACAGTATTTATAGTTCTGAACTAAATACAGTCGATAACAAAAGTGTTAAAGTTATTATTTAATATTATGTTAATTAAATATATTGAAAAAATACGCAATTGAAATAAGATGTTTTAATCCCGGAAAAATGGGGAATATTGCTATCCGCACTGCAAAAATGACACGGTCGAAAATTAACTTAAATAACTTGATGGAAATGGAAAGCGAGTGAAATGGATGATGGTGACTGATTCGGTGGATAAAAAATAGCCTAAACTTTAAACCAAAGAACTAAAAAAGGCCCGACAGGCGAGGCAATTAGAATTTAGAGAATTTTGAATCAATATAAGAAATGCGGATTGTAGATACTAAAGAACAATAAAGATAATATGGAATGGAACTACAACACGCACGATAATCCGTTACTAAATTTAAAATAAAATTAACCAAATCACTTAAAGTCTATATGTAAATGACGAAAAAATGCCTTCGCGATGTGGGGTCCGAAAAAAACTAGCCCTAAACCACTTTTGGCAGCGATACGCTGCCTTCACCTTGATGGGCCACACGGGTCGTGTAGCCCTTGAATTCCTGGAGAACACGCCGGCCTGAGGCGGCTGTTAGTAGGGCCCGGCGACACTGCTGGACTGGCCACGCGAATTGGACGACTATACGCCCTCGGGGTAGGTTGGAGATATTAACGCCAATACGGCGGATGAACTAAAAATATTCTAATTCCGAGTATATAGTTTTACGGTATTCCTATATATCTTCGTATTTATCACAACGGAATCCACTATATTTTTGGGTTTATCACATGAACCACTGCAAAATCTAAGCTTCAGTTGAAAAAATACTGCTTTTTTGCTTCCTTCAAAACCAAATCCGTCACAATTTTTCTCTCTCCTTCTGAATTTAAAATTCATTCGAATCTTTTCTTTTCTTCGTGGACATGTTTCCCCAAAAATAGAAAAAAGGTACATATGTTGCGTGCCGCATATAGGCGGCATGCTACACTACCTAAGGTTTGAGAATTACAGAATCCTCAATTTTGTAGCATACGAGAATCCTCGGTAGTACCTTATAACGTCGATTGTAATATGAATTAACGTAACCGCCAAAGGATTCTTTGGCGGTTACGTTAATTCATATTACATATTTATTAATGCATTTCTCATCATAGATTTTTTTACACCCACGATACATCCAAACTAAGTTTACGTAGAATATTTATATTTTGCGGAGTTTTTGACCAGTACAGGGTAATTAAACTAGCGAGAATTATGTCATTTGAGGGTAAATTCAGGACTAGATAGGAACTAAGCTTAAAATGTATGTAATGTATGTTGTAAGGATGCTCTGCATCAACTCCAAAACTATTAACTTTAATTGTATTCCCCAATATATTGACGAACATTTATTTCATAAGTAAGTACCCATGCAAGGTCGTCATTGAGACAGATCTTATCGCAGCCTTCAATTAAAAAGAAAATACTATTGCAGTGGACTGTACATATATATTCTCATCCAAATATCGTATCTATACCTATAATAATAAGAATAACGCCCAAATGACAAACGAACGGAACATATTATTTTACAAGGTTGAAGGTTTTATTTAGTTTGACTCGTCCCGTTGTCTGTGATCAAATCATGGAAGTTAAATTTGACCCCCTTCCCGGTTTCAGATAGAGCTCAAATTTTACACGCATATGTATATCGAGTGACAACATCATGATAACATGGAGCTAGCTGATCCGATAATGTAACTGGAAGGTGGCCATAGGAACTCCCCAACTACTCATCCACTCAACATTATCCCGCCGTGTTTGGGCTCGTTGCATTAGTCTCGGTGACAGTTAGGGATTGTAAAAAAGGAGGTAGTCAGAAATAAAAGGTTGCCACAAAAATGAAATTTTTGAATAAGAATACCTAACTAGTTTGCATGTTATTTACATTATATAATTTAGTTTGTTCAATCAAAAATAACCCTTTTAGAAACATACGAGTATTATGTTTAAGTCTGGGAAAGATTAATTTAATTTAATAATGTTCGCATGTGGTCACATCCATGTAAGTATGTTATTACTTATTATTGATAACAAAATCCAAAAAAAATCAGTCGCCGTCAAATATATCGGAGCGGCCACGGTACTCAAAAATATTTGAGCAAGAATCTTATCGCCTTGACAATAATGGCGTTGTTCAGATATTTGTGACTACCTTGGCTGCTCCGATATATCTGATAGCGACTATACCTATGGTGGATGCAACTTTTACATTTAAGCTATATACAGGGTGGCCCAAAATTACGTTGACAAAATTGAAAAGTAATAATTTTGAAATTGAACGCTATTCGAATTCAGTTAGTCTTCTGTTATATTCTTACACATTTTGAAGACAATTAATGTGTGTAAAATATAAAAACACTGCAATTTTCATTTTTAATCTAATTACATGTATATATTATGTAAGTACTTGAGTCAAACAACTTTTTATGGCGCCTGGTTGCTATGGTTACGTCCCTTGGACAACCAAAGATTTTCTATGAAATAGTGTGAGGATGTCCCTCGGACAGCGGGGACAGAGTAAACAACATTAAAAAGTTGATTCGCCCACTTAATAAAATAAAATAAATCTATGTCAACGTATTTTTGGGCCACCTGTATAATATTAATCGCTAAAATATTTTTTTTCTCTTTACAGTAGGAAATTCTTCTATTTAACTGGTTTTAAAACACCATTTGTATCTAACTTAACGGTACAAATGATTGTCTCTGATATTGCTAGCAAGTTCCGGCTCCCAGCGATCGCCGTTGCTCAGCAATATTTCCTTATTACATAATAATTCTTCATGTGTTTCTTTAGAATATTCGAAGTTAGGTCCTTCTACAATGGCATCGACCGGACAGGCCTCCTGGCAATATCCACAGTAGATGCACTTGGACAAGTCGATATCGTAGCGAGTCGCGCGCCGTGAGCCATCGGCGCGCTCCTCGGCATCTATCGTGATGGCCAGGGCCGGACATACGGCTTCACATAGCTTACAAGCGATGCAGCGCTCTTCCCCGGATGGATATCTCCGTAAAGCATGCTCACCTCTGAACCGGGGGGAGAGCGGACCCTTCTCGAAAGGGTAATTTATCGTGGCCGGCTCTTTAAATATGTGCCCCAGCGTGACGGCAAAACCTGTAAGTCGACAAAGAAACCGCATAAGAATGTTAAGTATATACGATTTCTGAATTAAGTTCTGTTCTCAGAGTGTTGTTTGTTACTACTACGACTCTACGACGTGCTCGTGACTTATTTAACTGGATTACGGATACAATCCGTTCTGAACTGTTGTCTCAAAGCGGCGTCACGAATAGATTTACCCGCTCGTTAAATTCCAAGTAATAAACCGCTCTTCGAAATAGTGTTTGCTGCGATGCCAGGAACGTGATAAAATTACAAGAAAAGAATAATCTGCAATAGTGCTGCCTGGGGACTCCGCATGCCCACACTCGTTAATCGCGCGACCCGTTTCAGAGCGTTTTGTTCCTTTGTGGCCGACGCCATTTGATAAATTTTGATCAAATGGTTTACCGCCCATTTCTTGATAAAATTTGGTTCTACTACGGCTAACCATTTTCCAAAAGTAAAGATTATCTAAATAAGGAAATTCATCTTTTATTTATCAATGACAGTTTCTCACGACAAATCATAACAATGAATAAGAAGCTAGGTGTTATAATTATTAATTTTATGAATCCTTAAACAAGATATTCCTTAATGAAAATAATGGATTTCGGTGTCATTTATAACGGTTACGGTTACTGCAGAAGTGGAATTCCAATTTAATGGAACGAGTGTTGCGTCTGTGTAATCTGGAACTGTTAATTTGGCGGCGAACAATACCAATTTTTTGGCATTGTCCGTAGCCAAATTGAAGGCAGATTCCTAGTAGAATGAGTAGGGCAACCAAATAACCTGCAAATATTTAATGATTATGTATCTAATTCGAAAACGTTTTTTTTTTTTTTTATATAAGTATAATCTAATTTTAATCCCCTGTTTTTATTTTAATCCTTAAAAATTATAAATTTAAGAACGGGTTACAATTCTGACATATTTAATTGTGAAACAACTTTTTCAACCAGATGTAAGATTTTTTGTATCGATTAATTTAGTATATTTTTACTAATTCTTAAGCTCTTCACATGTCATATTGATTTGTAGACAAACATTATTATAATTCCTGAAAAGTGCCATAAATGTTGGTAAGTTGAGTCCTAAGGTCCTAACCATTTAGCTACGTGTAGGTACAGTCGCCATCAAATATTTCTGAGCGGCCAAGGTACTCAATCCGGCTCCGATATATTTGATGGTGACTGTACATACATAGTTAGTGGTCTGACAGATGCATAAATTACCTTAACGCATAGGTAACGCTGTGTAAGTTAAAAAAAACGAATAAAATACCTTTGAATTTGAATTTACAATTCTATGTACTTACCTAAAGTCTATTTTCTCGCACACAAGACGTGCATTAATCGTATGATTTAAGTATTAAGCAGAGCAGTGCGCTAAGTACATATTTTTCTTAATTTCTAAATTAAATTAACCAGAAAGACCAATATTCGTAAGCAAACCCATTATTAAATATTAAAAAAAAAACTGTAAAACGCAGTATTTTGCTACGATAGACACATTTCATCCACACGTGACAACATAAAGTGGAAGAATCCGCAAAAAAAAGTATTGAATATACTTAGAAAAACTTATCACAATATCGAAACTTTTTATTAAAACAAGTTTTCCTATTTGGGCTTTATTTCTTATTCCGGAATGTTTCGCTCGAAACCAAGCGACTTTTATTAGTACCTACATATTTGGAACGATATAATATAATATATACACTTACATATACAATGGAGGCATAGCCTTTGAGCCTTAGCCGAGGATTTGAACGGGAAATCATCGAAAATATACTAAAAAAGATGCTTGTAGCTTCCCTGTGACATATCAGCGCGCGTACCTAGACCTATTTAGGTACCTCTACGCGTCAGTATTTTCCCTGCACCGGGTCTAGCGCGAACTTCAAAAATTGCGATTAAAATATCTCTAATGCAGACGACGTTTGTATTACTTATTCCCGGTAGCCCCGCATTGTCCTTATCTTGTTATGCTGTTTGTGGATAGATATGCTACGATAAAAGTAAGACAACAACATAAGTGTTATGTTAATTTAGTTTAAAGGTAGGTACTATTTAAATATTGAATTCATTTGATGTTTTAGAATTTACTCGAGGTAACTTTATATGTTAGATTTTTGAGCGTTTTTTGATGTTTAGGTTTGTAATGCCTAGGATCTGTGTCATAAAACCTCTGAACTTTTGCAATGGAAATCTTTTTGAGATTGCAAACAACAAATAGACTAAATATTAATTAAGTTAGACAAAAGATAGACTCAATTAAAATTAACCTTGTCAGTGACATTTTATAAGAGCACCATACTTCAGCAGAATTTAGCTTAAAAACTTAGCCAAAGCCTTAGGTTGGAAGCTAGTAAGAAAATTGTAAACCTCTGAACAGCTCCGTGAAGAAGCACATCTGCGATGCTCGGTCCACGAAATCCCTCAGGGTGGTGGTTGGTATCTTGTCGTTGACGTATATATAGTTGACGTCGTAAGGGGTCCTGGGGTGGTTATAGAAGGGTGGAACAGGAGCAGGCGGACACGGGCAGCACGGTGGACACGGTGGAAGCGGCGGGCACGGGTTTGGAGGTATTGATTGGCACGGGTCGCAGGCATCACTGCTCCTTCGTAGGCTTGATATTACACTACTTCCTAATTTACGAAATAAACTGTTCCTTGTAAACATGTTTCGCTCGAAAGGATTTATGAAATTGTATGCAACTGTCAGTGTAACCTTGACGTTTATTAATCGTCGATAATGGCCGATGTAGGCATGATGTATGCCAACTTGATGCCAGTACCCTCGTCGGTAGCCTAAAATAGTTTCTAGCCTCATGTGGCCTCATCGAAAGGCCGAGCTAGGAGCTAGACGACCTCAGTGCTTGCTTTTGCAGGGGAATAGCACATAGGTAATTATTAATCTATGATGCTGAACCACACTTCAGGTATTCGGCCAAATATTCGTGTTGCGTCTCTTTCTATTTTTATCGTATAGAGAGAGATATAACACGAATATTCGGCCGAATAACCCGAAGTGTGGTGCCAGCATGAGAGTAACGCCCTGACAACGCAAAGTAAGTTCGCTTTTTGTGAAGGGAATTAGCAGGAAGGCATTAGTAGGAGTACCTAACCTAAGGGTAAAAAAAGCAAACCGGAGGTAATCCCAAAAAACCCGGACATCGGTCGATACATTATGTCTTATATCTTCATACTTTTGACAAAAATACTAATAAACCGATTCTACGCATATCATATATGGGGGCGTTCAAGTATTACGTAACGCAATTTTTATCCCCCCCCCCCCCCTGTAACGCGTAATTTCCTTTATCTGTAACGCAATTTTTGAAATTGTTTCAAAGGGATTGCGTTACGTAATACTTGAACGCCCCTTATGGCATTTTCAGTTTCTGTAATTGCATCCTCCGTTTTAACTGACAAGGAGAGGCCGCACGGGTGCGCGGGTGCGTGTTGGGTCTCTCACTGGTACGACGATTTGACAGATTGATGTGTGTGTATTGGTTGGTTGGTTGGTCAGTGTCGGTCTAGAGGTCACATTTTTCATCCGATTTTGATGAAACTTGGCATGTACGTTCCTTGATTTATTAGCCAAAAATTATCGAGCCATTTTTTTGTTTGGAGGGAAAATGAAGAGAAAAAGGGGGGAAATGCTCCAAAGTCTACGGGTCACAGAACAACAACTAGTGGTAGAACATATAACATAGTTATTTGCACCTCGTGCCTTTGAGTCCCTCACTACGCTAAAGATTCTAAATTAGAATCACTCGCTACGCTCGTGATTCTATTATAGAATCTTTCGCTTGCTCAGGACGCAAAATAAGCACTCGAAGCAAAAACTAACTTTGCTCTCTTGTTGCACAAATATCTATTACTAGCGACCCGCCCCGGCTTTGCACGGGTGCAATTATACATAGAAACCTTCCTCTTGGATCTTTCTCTTCATCCTTTTACCCACTGCTGGGGTGTAGGGCTCGAATTAAATTCTTCCACTGGCTTCGGTCCAGTGCGGTCTGGGACACCTCTGCCCATCCCATCCCCAATACACCCATCTCTTGCTCCACGGTACGGCGCCAAGTAAGTTTGGGGCGGCCCCTATTCCGTTTGCCGGGCATCTTCCAGGTCAGGGCAATCTTGGATAAGTGAGTGTCAGGTTTCCTGAGGATATGCCCAATCCATTGCCATTTCCGCACTTGGATCTCCTTGTGTACGGGTGTTTGCCTGGTGATACTCCATAGGTGAGCGTTTGTGATCCAGTTCCCTTAGTGTTTGTGATTCCTCTTGGATCACTCTATCAATTAAAAAAAACCGCATCTAAATCCGTTGCGTACTTTTAAAGATCTAAGCATACATAGGGACAGACAGCAGGAAGCGACTTTGTTTTTATACTATGTAGTGATACTGTCATGTAGCTTTTCGGTGAAGGTAAAACATAATGATGAAACATGCATTTACCTTATAGGCCTCTGAATGGTATTCGCCTTCGTTAATGCTAGCCGAAAATTCCAGCTTTAGGCAGAATTAGGTAGCATAGCAGACCCCAGACTCAATTGGGCCCTGACTAACGGCCTGGAAAAAAACATAGGAAGGTAATCGAACGAGCGGAGCGTAAGCGAAGATCGTTCTTACAAACAACAACTGTCACCTGGCTACTGGGACGTCTCGGCATTTGGATGGCTTTTTGATTTAGATAGTTTGTCCGACGATAACTTTAGTAACGATTTTCCGATCTTTATGAAATTTGTTGGGGTTGTAGCAGAGACCAACAAAATTTGCGAGTTCGTATATGAGCTGGATTGAGACGGGGGTTCTGAAATTAGAAGGCCTAAAAGGTTTTGTGAAGGGGTCCTGTTACATTGGTCATCTTATTTTCTACTTTTACGATCAAGTATGGTTGAGTTTGGTATCAAACGAAAGGTATTGATTAACACTCTCGTCAAATCCTTATTAACTGCTTACTGTTTCATAACAATTAACAACATAAAGTTGATTTCAAAAATATTTTCAATTATATTTTGATTTTGGTGTAAATATTTTGACAACTGACTTTTTTTTAAATTTATTAGAGCTTTGGCTGCTAGGGCCATCAGCATACTGACATTAACACATTAGTTAGAGAGAGTTACCATAGACGCATAATGATGGTGACCGAAACCTATATAGGTGGTCAACAGATGAGAACGACATGTCAAAGCAACAGAGTGAGAGGCATGTGAGAGGTGGGGGCGAAACACAAGATTCGCGAGTTCACAGTTCGGGGCGAACTACTAGTGATTAGTTGTAGTTGTACTAAACTAACTTACACCTTCTCATGTTTAGTAAAATATGGATGTGGTGATGATACGCATGGCACAACAATATACCAGTCAACCAGATACAGTTGTTGAGACTCGATGAAGAGATATAAATTTACTAAGTACAAGTAGGTAAGTCAATTTCAGATGTATGAAATGTTTAGGACAAGTAAATAGATCTAAAAATATCTCCTAAGAATTATAGTTACCTAACAATATGTTATCGCGTTTTTTATTATCTACATAATACGAATGAACCTAGCACTACTCATTAAAGATGTATTTATCTGCATTCTGCATCTCAAAAACATTTGTATCTACCTAATGATTCCGCCACTCGACGTTTAGTGGGTCATGGCCTATTTAGTTCACCAGTGCAAACTTAGAAACTTCTGTTGAGTTTTATTAATAGTGCTAACATTTTGTATGTTGCACTTAAATACACCGTGAAAATGGATGAGTTGAATCAGATCTGTGTTTAATGTCCTTAGTAAACAAACCGGCCAAGTGCAAGTCGGACTCTCGCACGAAGGGTTCCGTACCATTACCTATAAAAACGGCAAAAAAAATTCATCTTTTGTTTGGTAGCCCCTTGAATATTTATTTTATTCAGTTTATTATTTGTGGGTATAGCGGCAACAGTAAACAGTAGTAACGACTTTACACTGACCGTACCTTAGAGCTTTAAACCAAGCGGAGCAGCCATTGATAGGCGTTCGCCACTGCCGAAAATGTATGACCAGTGGTCATACTCATTGTATGGACGTGGACGTTATTTGACGTGGATATTTCGACGTTTCGCATACATTTGAGGTTCCCCTCCCCCGCAAAAAACGGCAGACTTTTTCCGATAGAAATGAGAGCGCGTGTCGCATCCGGTTGGTTTAATAATCAAAGGACCGTACAGATTGTTTTTGAACCTTACAATACTTTACCGTTAGAGATTATTCATATAACAATTATAACGTATAATATTCATTAATACCTGCCTTTATTATTTAAGCATTGTTTAAGCGTATGTGCTGTAAGGTGATATTTTTATTTATTTTAGTTTGTATTATTTTATAGTTCGCACGTTCTTGTTGATCACCAAACACCGCCGCAGGTGTCAGACCCGTCGATAAACGAGCCACTCAGCCAGTGATAGTTTTCACACAAATTCGCCGTCAATTACCTGCGTCGCGGTTATAGGATGACGGTTTACCTACATTAAGTTTCCCTTTAGTGTGGGCCCAAATTGTTGAGTGTCAACATCGTAACGTTTATATCACTTGAATACATACGCGGCGTCACGCACGTATATCCGCCGTCGTTAGCTGGTCGTTATGCTAATAACCGCCTGACAAGACTCATCGCCCTTTCCCGAGGGGAGCTTCGAGCTGCTGAAATCCATATGACATCCACGTTGAGTGAGTAAACATTGCAACCATTAACACACATCATTTGATGTTCAAATATGGGACCGTTTAATTTTTAAGTGTAAAAATGTCTATTGAAATCAGAAGTACTAAATATTATACCGTAAAGTCGGGGTACTTTGACCAAATTCGGGTTACTTTGCCCCATATAAAAATCGCATATAAATGGGTCTAATGAAAAAGATAAAAACGTAAATGGGTAGTTTTAATCAACCTCATGGCAATGTACCATTAATTCAATTCATTTATAAAACCTGAGGCCAGTAAAATTCAAAAGCCAAAGTTACCCCCCAGGGCTAAAGAACCCCGACTTTACGGTACTCTATGATAGCAAAAGATTTTTTTATTTATTTGTGATGAAAGTACTGTCGTAAGTACTTACTTACTCGTATAGTATACATTTAAAATGTTTTCTTATACTTAAACCTAGGTTCTAAAAAATTCATATCTAGCTCCGTCACACTTCCCCCAGCAGCAGCGAACTGGCTGAAAATCTCAGAGTCGAAATGTAATTTATGAAAATTCCAGTGAAATAAAGCCATATCATATGATATGATGATTCATACGTAGCATTAAATAGTTAAGAACTTACTTTGGTGCGCGAGATTGCTATTATGTTCACGCCGCAAGAAAAGGGCGTGCGTTAATTACTAGTATTATTCTCTAGTAGATCCATGGCTTTAAAACGACGGTTCCGCTTTTCAGGCGTTCATTTTCTAGATAATTATAAAAATTACACCAATTACAGCTAAGTGAGATTGAGTGTCAATTTGACCAAACGAAATAAAGTTAATTTCTTAGTTTAATAGTACCTATACCTATTTATACATAACACAATTTTGACTTGAGAAGGTAAATAATCCCTGGTTTTATACTTACGCTCGTATTTTTGCTACAACCGATATATATGTATATTATTTAATGTTTTACTTAGTACTCATTGAAACGGAGTATCTACTCCTTTTAGATATTGTTACGATAAGTTGCTAAATAAATTTGACTTCCATAACCCACTCGTACTGTGGTCGATGATACCTACTTGTAAATATCTTGAAAGGGTTGAAAGCAATTAAGTATTTTACAGCATTTACCTCAGTCAGCTCTATATGAACTTTATTTCTATTAACGGATTGAAGGTAATATTCGGCTGCTGCTACAACTTTGCCTACGATGCACAACTTTGCCTGGCTTGAAAACATGATTTTCTTCATCAAACGGCTATTTATATCTTAATCCTGAGATGGGAGAAAGGCGGCCATCTCAGGAATAAGATTGGTGAAGAAAAGCATGTTATTCAAGTCAAGCAAAGTTGTAGCAGTTGACGGTATTAGTTACGGTTATTCCTCGAGATACATATGTACTACGCAATTTACATATTACTCTTATTAGGCATGATGATTACCATGGCGGATAATGTTGAATGTATAGATTTTTCTTATGTCAAACAAAACCCTGATAAATATAAAGCGCGTCAAAGTACAGGGATCGGGGCCAGTGACGTCACTACGGGGTGAAAAGAGTGGGTAACATGACGTGACGTGAGGGCATGACGTTACGGGATACTTTAAAATGCTTAATCTTCGTCACGTTTTATTTTATTTACTGAAGAGGAAATCAAATAAGTCTTGTCTTGATAATGCATTACATTTTATACAGAGAGCATAATTACTTATATTATACCTAATCTTGAAGTATGCAGTCGAGGCCAGAGGCCAGTTTTATAAAGCTACAAGTTACAATTTACAAGCGGAACTCTCTTTCTAACCCTATGTGTTAGAAAGAGACTTCCGCCTGTAAATTGTAACTTAATGCATTATAAAACTGGAGGAGGCCAGTTTTATACGGGTAGAATTAAAAACGTATGTACCAATCAGTAAGTAGCCTTTATTCATTTAATTCAAATATGACTATGGTATGTGCACAGATAATAATACATTTGTAGCTCTGTATAATTAGCAAATAAACGGAGTATTATTATAATACAATAGTTAGGGCCGTATTTGCGGGTCCACAAGGTTTATTGCTAACTAGATGCCAAATAAACTACTAATTACCAAACATCTCTTATTGTCAAGCGTTTAATAAAACTATACATTATTTTCATAAACCGTTTTTAAGATGTATTGAATAATAAATATAATACATAATAACAAATTATCGTTGTTTATGTAACAATATTAATTTAGGCCGATAATTTAAACAGTGTCATTTAATCAATTTTTAATAAATAGCATAGGTACCTAAATACTTGCATTGTTCAAGAACTTTACTATAACACAGTATCGGATTAATAGCAACGAGTATGTAGATTTTTGGAACCATAAGAGCAATCCTTGATGAAACTGTATGTACGTTACTTATGTTTTTCTACTCAACATTTTTGTATTAATTTTATTATATAATGACATACGTCTGTGCCGTATGGACCCGCCAAAAATACCGAAGCCGATGACATTAAACCCATTCACACGATAAATTAACTTGTATTTAAAATAACAATAAGTAGTAAAGTGAGCAATTTTATTTTAATAATCTCTTAGTTTGAACTGTAAATTTTAGGCCATACGAGGTCGTTTGATGATTTACAGTTGTTGCCAAATGAACTCTTTATTATTGTATCTCAAATACTACAATCACATATTGGTTGCTTCAATATATTTCGGTACTTACCGTTTAAAAAAACTCAGTTTAATTATTAGTATTTGGGATATAAAAAGGCAGAGATATTGCGATTTCAAGATTTTTAGCACTGTCTTTTATAAAACTTAACACAAATCGAATTTAATTTACAAGAGAGAATAATTGTAAACACTAATAAAATATTTTAATATATATTGTAATACAGCTGGCTAATACCTATATACCCGTGCACACAAATTACAACTGAAGGGACTAAAGTGTAGATGTGTATTTACTGAAGGGTAGTCCAATAATAGATCTTCATAAACTGTCATTTTAAATAAAATACCACGCTAACGCTTGATTTAATATTTAAGAATCTTCATAATGTGCCTAAACCAACACTTTTTACAGCGTTTTATAAGCAAAACAAATTGTTCTTAGATAAATTGCATACAGTTACTTTCCCAACAAGATCGGCCTACAAATAATATGCTTAAATTGCTTCGGTACTTATTATAATACATAAATGCTTAAATATTTAATCTTATACTCAGTCCAATAAAGGTGCCTATCTACATTAATTAATAGTTTTAGACATAATTTTACGTTGTAGGTAATGACTATTGTGTAAACATTGTCGCAAATAAATTCAAATAGGTACATACATAAAGAATGCGTTCTATAGGTAAGTAAGTAGTTTCTTTCTTAGCCCGCTTAGATCTGCTTGCCACTCCTATGTGTGTCCAAGGTAGGACAGCGTTATGCACGTATAATATTCATAGCAATGTACGTAGCGTAGTTGAAGTATCCTAGAGGTGTCGGTAATTGAGCTCCCGACTTGTTGTGGGACCACCCTATGACGACCCAAACTGAGCTGAACTCCCTCCCCCATCAATTTCCAGTGTATGTGCTCGATACGGTTCTCTATCCGTCTGTGTTGAAGCCAGAAAAAAATAAGGAGGGGGGTAACACAGGGCGGTTCCACAACTCTTTGGAAGCTCAACACGGCGAGCCATCCGGCTGCCTCTTGGATACTGTGACTACGGATCATTGCTTTAACTATGAAGCGATATCTAGCACATACAAAGGAGCGTCTTTCGGAACCACATCCGAACTGAAAACAGCCTTCGAACCAACGTATTTCGTTTACAACGCAAATCAATCCATTGTACAAAAAATAATATGGGATATGTAAATATATCACATACTAAATAGATTATATGCTTTTAGACATAATCTATTTCGACTTCTTATTTATTATTCAAATTCTCTTTTTTTGGATTTTTTGCTTATGTAACACGCAGGTAGGTAGAATATTTATTGTTAGGTACTATTAATTAATACTTGTCGTGGTGCTGATTCTGGCTTAGGTATTTAATACAGATTATTCAAAACATGGCTTATTCATTTATTTAATCTATACATATACGCACACATAGAAACGAATCAAGATACGAAGTAACAATTGTTCCAATCAAGTCAGCTTCAGTACCTCAGGATAAAACTTACGTAAACGAAACTGATCAATTGGCTGATATTAACTTACAGGTTAAGCTAATATTCATACTGTGCTGCAGGTCAATTCTAAATAACTGACGAGTAAGTATTAACATTGCTACTAATCATGAATTTCAGGCATAGAATTAAATATAAGTAGGTAGGTTTTTATTTCTCGCGGTACGGAACCCTAAAAGACACAAACAAATGTCACCAATAATATGGCATAACAATTGTTGTTATATTCAGAAAACCTATAGACTCTATCGCGAGTTCATGACTATCATTACTTGGCCTCCATATTCGTAGTAATCACGTTTAGCAATACTACCATTGCTTCCCCCACCTCCTCGCTTCGTGTTCGGGTTCCTCATTAATGAGGGTCGTGATTCCCCGGTGGGAGATCAATTTAGCGATGAATATATCTTTAACGATGCTCTTCCATCTATGCCTACCTCTGGCGTTATGGAAAATATCATGCTTTAGCGTTGAACGGATTTCGTCGCACCATCTGAATGAGCTTCGACCTCTCGGCCTTCTTAGATCGACCTTCCCAGTAACCATCAATTGTTCGGGGTTATGTTTTATTATGACATGGACCCATAGACGCCTGCAACACCAGAGGGGTCACTTTCCGGACAAGGCTTGCTTACGCTGTTCCATTGGTTTTTAGTTCCAATTTTTTTAATATTTCGTTTACCTACAATTTTAGGGACTTTTTGAATGCGCTACGTTCACTATGAATTATATTTTGCTGGACAATTTTACTCATAAAGTAGAAGGTAGAATATAGATAGATATTGTTTTCGAACGAGCGGAGCGTAAGCGAAGATCGTTCTTACAAACAACAATTGTCACCTGGCTACTGGGACGTCTCGGCATTTGGATGGCTTTTTGATTTAGATAGTTTGTCCGACGATAACTTTAGTAACGATTTTCCGATCTTTATGAAATTTGTTGGGGTTGTAGCAGAGACCAACAAAATTTGCGAGTTCGTATATGAGCTGGATTGAGACGGGGGTTCTGAAATTAGAAGGCCTAAAAAGGTTTTGTAAAGGGATCCTGTTACATTGGTCATCTTATTTGCTACTTTTACGAGCAAGTATGGTTAAGTTTGGTATCAAACGAAAGGTATTGATTAACACTCTCGTCAAATCCTTATTAACTGCTTACTGTTTCATAACAATTAGCAACATAAAATTGATTTCAAAAATATTTTCAAATATATTTTGATTTTTGTGTACATATTTTGACAACTGACTTTTTTTAAATTTATTAGAGCTTTGGCTGCTAGGGCCATCAGCATACTGACATTAACACATTAGTTAGAGTTACCATAGACACATAATGATGGTGACCGAAACCTATATAGGTAGTCCACAGATGAGAACGACATGTCAAAGCAACAGAGTGAGAGGCATGTGAGAGGTGGATTTAAATTTAGATGAGACAAAAACTGTCAAATCTGAAGCGATTTCGTCGCGGTAAAATTTTGCACATCAACCGCACAATTTAATATGGACGTTTAGTTTCACCGTGATGGTTAGTTGAGAAAAAAATATCCGATACCTATTTTTGGTATTTGTAGAAATTCTACTATTGCACATTTATGGCGAAACACAAGATTCGCGAGTTCACAGTTCGGGGCGAACTACTAGTATTAATTCTCATTCAGGAGGAAATTACTAAGTACTTATGTTTTTCATTCGGATGGATAGCTACCGTAACTTAACCCACCAATAGCAGTTAACATTTATGAAGCATCATAAATAATATTTTTCCTCGATCGGGAACTACTTAAACTTATGTAATATGACGATCACTTTAATTAAAATTATAAGAAGAATAAAATAGATAAATAAAAAATAAAAAAGAATATTTTGTTGTCTTCTAGGGTGGTAAATAGGTATAATGTCGGAAATAAAATACTGTCCCTACGAAAAACTACTTACATGCACAGACAAATAGAAAGTTCGTCATTCCTGAGTACAATGCTGATTGATATGGGAAATGATTTGATAAATAATGTAATAATGAACAGCAGAAACCTAGACAGTAAAACCGAATGCATTGGAATGTTAAAGTTTTCAAAATCGTTAGTAAAGTACCTATGCAAGTGTACAAGGACATCTATGTATCGTATATATTTCTATTACATATTTATATTTATGTATAACACGTTTTCTGATAGATATGTTACTTACTATTGATTACGTTCAAAAAACAATTAGGTAAACTCCGAGCAACTATTCCATTTGATGTTTTTCGTACTGATATTACAAATAGCCTATAAATAAAAAAAACATCAACTAAATTCTATTGACACAATGTAATAGGTAAGTAATGTAGATTGGGGAGAAATAACTTCACCTAGATATTTAAAATCAAATTATTTGAATAGGTATGTTGAAATCATACATAGTCAGTACCACTGACAATAGATACATTAGGTTAACTAGAAACAAAATCAAAAAATGCTCGTTTTCGGCGTGTTATTTACTTAATAAACATGTTTCGGACCTCACTTAACTAAATAATCGTTTGTCCTTATCTGTCACTTTCGCAGTTGTGTTTTTTTTAAACAGACAAAACATAATGTAATTAAATGAAGTTCGTAACACGTTTATGAACATGCGCGTCAATTGACAAAGGATCAACCATCCAAATATCCAAATGATGAACTCGTGATGTTCCAACTGTCAGGACAATTGGTCTCTAAAAATAGAATACTACGCCGAAATTATTTCAAGTATACATCCAATGTGGACCGCTTGAATGGTCATGTTTTTTTATTAATTTTAAATAAATAAGTCAAGTCGTGTCATGCAAGTATGAAGAAATCGCCACGCGGGGCTTCATACATTAAGGGTGCTTGCGTCTTTTACTTCTAGTGTTAATAATATTTGTTTGTGGATAGTAGTGGAAGGTGTACGCATACTTATTTAGTCTTTTTCAACTTTGAGTCCAGAAAAGCCAATTTAAATCGAAGATTCAAAACATAAAGAGATGAGATACTTTCTCCCACAACCTAACATACTCAATTCTAATATATTTATTTCAATAATTACATGGTTACCTATTTCATTTGTTTCCGATTACGCTTATCTGTTCTAATATTTATATAATTTGCCTAATTAATTGGTGTTTCATCTTACAGTTTCATAATGGTTACAATAAAAAATATAGGTCACAACTAAGTCCATTGTACACGTATCCTAATAGTCCGATGTACAGTCAGCAGCAGTGCACAAAATGAGCTAGACGCGACTTTATTATTAAGAGAATAAGAGCGTGTGTAGGTAATTTTGTACACCCTACCCGCTTAGCTACTTCTGCTGCTGACTATAGGTACTTACATTGTGTTTAATCTAAGTGTTGGGTCTTTACATTGTTAATTTGTTACGGCCTCAATTATTGATACTACATATAAGTAGAGCATATTGCTCTACTAGATTGATTTGCTTTTTTCTATATTAGAAGAACTTATTACGTTAACATTTATTGTTGATTTCGTTAACATTAAAATAAAAATGATCAAATTACATGAATCCATTTCATTTAATAAAGCTTGTACCCATTCTAAATTGAATACTTTTTTGTTTTTATGTTCTATTATATACATAGGTACTTCATCTTTAAGCTGACAGGTGTTTTATGATTTTTCTTAAATAGGTAAAGAAATAAAAGTAAGGTTTTTATTAATTAAAATTTGGTAAAATTTTAGTTTGCTTTATTATCATGCTCTTGGCATACGTCGCACCCGCACCAATGATGCTTCTCTGTTTGGGCTAAAGGTTGACCGGTAGAGAATGCCTTACGGCATTAATACCGCCTTTTGTAACCGTATATTCTTTTACTGTGCAATAAAGTTTAAATAAATAAACTTTAGTATATACCTACCTATGTAACATATATGTATAAATACGATGGAAAATAGTCGTCAAAGGAATAATAATTAGAAAAGTTTTTTTTATATATATTTTAAAGAAAAAGTATTCAGAGCAATTCCCTAGGTTTAGGTGACATTTTTGGGAAAGTATTAAAACATTTCATAAAAATAGAATATATAAAAATAAATTAAATGTTATATAGGTATGCTTTAATTAGATAATATAAAGTACTATTTTAGAGGGCATAATAAATATTAATAAAAAATCAAGCGACAAGTTTGCACAAATCACTGTCCTCACTAAATAAGGTCTTAGAATTGGGTTTTCGGGTGCTAAATAATAATATCTATTTAGTACCAAAGGGGTATTTTCTTTTGTAATAATAAGACTTCACTATCATATTAAATGCAATCAATTTGCGTCATTTCATTATAACTATTATAAGTGATCTTTGTGTTCAAATTGTTACCTGACTCCTTATAATAATAATAAAAATTGGCGGCCCTAACCTCCGGCAGCCTGGGCCTTGCTCCGTTGCCGACGGCACCCTAGGTTAGGTTTTTATAATATTTTTATTGTTTTTGTGTATTTTAGATGTATTTTGTATTTTACTTTTATAAAAATATTGTAAAAAACCTAACTTAAGAGAAAAGACAAATAAAGATGAAAATTGTATGCACTGTGCAGTTTTATTTCACCTCAAGTTTCACATTATGCTTTTCCCACTTGTCGTTTCACATGAAATTTTATTACGAAAGCAACTACGGTCTTTAAATACTACATTAAGCGAATTGTGTTTATGGTATATATTAATATATGTACATATGAACCTATGTAATACATAGTATAATTACTAATTAGCTGTGCAATGACAAAGACGTTAGTTTTATATTCAATTAATAAACTCAACAGACAATACAAATATTAAAGCAATGTAACTGTTTGCTGTTCATAAGATTTTCCACGAACGACATTTAATTATTGATACAATATTTATATTTATATAGGTACTGACTTATGGAATGTTTATCATTTTACTTCAGGTGAGGTTTTACTGTAGGTACTCAAAATCACCTCTTTAGGTACCCCAGTCCCCAGCCGACAAGAAGCACGGAAAATCAAAAACTAATAATAACTTACTAGCAACGTGATACTAAACCTTATAAAACAAATCAGTAAAAAATAAACATGTTATTGGATAATCGTAGTTATTGGTTACCAAGAGCCGTATTTAATTACATTGTTGCATGTTTGCTTTAATCAATAGCGGGACGGTAATAGAGAAGGAGGACTATGTTTTGTTTTTATTGATATTTGTAGGTACTGCGCCTTTCTTCACACACACATCGCTGGCACAATATTACAGGGTTCTATGTTTCACATTAATCGAATTGAATATTAGTTGAGTATAGTAACACTAAGGGTGGATTGCACCACGCACAATTAATGGACTCATCAAGTCATCAACGTTAAATATGGCGTCGGAGCTGTCATCCCATAGAAAACTGTCGAACTTCTCATACAAGATTTTTTAACGATGACGTTGACAATGTTGACATTAACAGATGGTTTGGTGCAACCGGCCCTAAGTTGTAATTTAACTACCCTAAAAATGTAGCATAGAACCCTGTTATATTGGGCCAGCGACATTTCGTTTCGTTTTATTTATATGATATAAATAAAATTATATAAATTATATCTTTTTGTTTATGTGAGCGTTACGTAGGTAGTCGATCTATGATCTATTATACTTAATGTCCAATTAGAAACACTTATCTTGAAACATGCTATTTTTTAATAATTGTATAAACCATAATAAAATTATTTAGAACCAAATGCTTGTTGACTTCATTTCTTTAAAGTACTTACATGTCATAATAATAATTTAATGACAACTGGAATTACATTTTTGAGCGGCATTGTGTAGTGTATTTCCTCGTCAAAGTTAGTTTATTGTTAGTTATCTGAAACAGTTGTTGAACAAAGTTTCAAGTGCTACAACAAGTTATAGTCGAGACATTTTATTTAAACTACTTTTTACTAAGAAAAACAAGATTTATCCAAGATATTGAAGGAAATTGGAAAATTCATACATGTTTTAATCCTTTCATTTATTTAGTTACTCTGTATTTTGAAGTATTTTTTTATAAATGTATTAAACCAACAACAAAATTATATTACAGACAGAAACCCTGCAAACTATCTTAATAGTTTGACTGCATGAAGGAGTTAAAACAAAACAAGTTAAAGGCATACTAAAGTGAATCCAAAAAGAATGGCTTCTTAACCTGTCGTTAAGTTTTTGTATGAAAAGTATGGTAAATTAGCCATTTTCAGATAAAACTAGAATTCTTTAATACGTTTATTTGTAAAAAATAAGAAATACCTTGTTTTACGGTAACCTGCCATGTCCAAACGAGTCGCTCTTTCGGTTTCTGTTTTTTAAATAATTTAGCTCAAATGGTAAGTTTTAAAGTCGTCATTTATGTAACAGTGAGAAATACCATAATATAATTTTATATGTTCCTTTGTATTTAACAATATTCACGCTCGAAGTTTGTCTAACGATTGTTTTACTGTTACCTGTGCGTGCCTGTGCTGTTTGCGGTATTGCATCTGACTTACACATACAACATCATATAAAAACACAGTATAGCTGAAAATCACCAAATTAGCACGGGGCTAACTGATTTATTAACCCTTTCTGGCTGAATTGTCTTAGTTTTGTAAAAACAAAGGTTCCAAGTAACGCTCATTGGCAGATAAAAGAAAATAGATGTTAAGTTTGTTGAGTATAAACTAATTGCATATTTTCGTACTTATTATATGTTCAGACACTTAAATGATTTAAAAGACTGGTTGATTACAATACGAGTAGCATTCGGTTTTACGCTACCATGACCATTAACAATATACATAACTACTGCAGCCCTCACAACAAGATCTCTTTAACATGTCTACTTTCACTCCTAACCTGGATAATATAACTTCTACCTGTGTCTTAAAATATTTAAAAGACAAATACCGTTCCCTTTTTTACATAAATGTTACAGGCAGGACATTTAAAATCATTTTACATAAAAAAAATTAACAGCGAAAAAAAAATGCTCCTGTCGGTGCCACTATTTTTGGAATCACCCCTTTTCCAAAATTTTTAATAAAAAGTAGTCCCTTAACACTCTCTTAATCTGGTGGTATACCTAAACGTTCTTTAAATATAATGTTATTATTTATAAATTGGCACATTTTGAAACAAAATTTACTGAATAGTCACTGGTATTTCATGATAATTCACAATAATAAATATAGGCTGTGTGCCTAAATAATCAAAAAGTTAAGATAAAGTAAGGAAATAGAAAATATTTTTATTTACAAAGGTTACGCAAAAGTCATATTATAATGTAAGTACTTGTGCGTTGCGTGTACGTAGCATTTTATAATAAATAAAAGGGTAAGTATATACAGATTTTATATTTTCGGCTACGAAAAAAGCTGTGTATAAAAAAATAATGCCTGTAATAAAAACACGTGAAATGTGCTCGACTCAGTAAATTTAATCGCTTATAAAAGAGTTGATATTTTAATAAAATATTAACACTTTGATGAAACGTGTTTTTAAATCATGGTGAATTTAAACTGATATAAATAAAATCGTATGATCGTAAATATTTTTCTTATTGTTTACATTTATCATTGGGAACTGGTTACACATACTAAACTTAAAGGCCTAAACATATTATAAGAAATCTAAATGGGTAGGGGTAAATACATGTAGGTACATATTAAGTATTACCTGTCAGATAATATTAGATCATGTCATGCCTCTTGTTCATTTAGCAAAATATAGAGAGCTAACTTTGTCTGACATATTTTTACTCAGTAACAAAATATTTGCATAAAACCTATTTCTATCATATTGTTCGTATCATAATTATGTAAATTAATTCAATCCTTCAGCACTTTAAGGAATTTAAATAACTTGATAAATTATGCTATTTTTTGACAAAAAATAAATTACTTTTAATGTTACAGGTATTTAGGTGACCGAGAGACTGATTAAACACCAAAAATAAAAACGTTTTTAACGTAAATTACGTACTAGTTATGTTTTTAAGATAAACGGTTTGCTTAATCTATTAAATACTCAAACTCAGTTTTAATATTTTAAATATAATTATCGTCCTGTTTCAGGAAATCTTTGATAAACTCGCTTATAAAATACTATATAGGTGTAGAAAAATATTTTTTTTAAATATTTTTTATGTCGATGCCTAACTACAGTCAATATCAACAAATTTCGATCTAGAACCTATTAGTATTTTGAGTGAAAGTCATAGAGCGTTCATAATCTTTGGCTTTACACAAGATCATCTTGGTATTCATATCACATATCATTTGAAAGAGCAGGTTCTAGAAGTGGCGCTGGCAGCGGAGAAAAGAAGTGTAGGGGGTGAGAGTCCAGTGCCGGTGTCGAGACTGAGGCCAGAGGTTGACGGCGGGCTAACTGCTGCGAGGGGAGCATGCGAGGCGGCCGCGCCGGTGCCGGCGTGGGAGCTCGCCGTTAGCTGCCCTTTGACACCAGGTGGTACGGCGCATGGATCGTAGCCACACTGCCCAGCTCGGTGCGTCCCAGCAGCTCCTCGGGGTGGTCGTGTTCGTGCTCGCGCCGTTTCTCTTCGTTGGTGTAGTAGTGTGCGGCGCGGCGCCGCGAGTAGCACAACGCTGCCGCCACAGCTGCCAATACTGCGACACACAGTAGCATAAGTCCTGCAATAACGCTCATCTGCGCTTCATGCGTGCTGGGACACGGGTCCAAAAGATCGAAATTCAAGCTAGCAAAACTCGTCCCCCGTAACCGCATCGGAGAATAACACTTGAGATTTCTTATGGTAGAATTAAGTACTGTAGTAGACATATAAACCAACATGGTTCCTGCCGAGCACTGATCACAATGCCAAGAGTTTTTAGACAAATGTACTTGTGCTATGGCTTCCAGTCTTTGCAAGTCCTGCTCGCCTAACGCTTGTAACTTGTTGTGTGAAATATCTAGTCTCTGTAAAAATTTGGTTTTAGCCAGTAGTTTAAACGGAAACTTGGCAATTTTATTCCAGGATATATCTAAAGCGATCAGGTGCTCATTATACGTAAAAAAATTCGGTGGTATAATTTCTAAGGATAGGTTAGCCAGCCCGACGCCATGGATTTCTGGCAGTATTTGGAGAGCTATCGCTATTTCATTCAAAGGCAGGTTGTTTCCGCTGAAATTGATAGTCTTCAATGATTCAACAAGAGGCGCAAAAGTCTGCAGATGAAACCTGTCTATTTTGTTGTGACTTATGTCTAGATGCAGAAGGGAGGTGAGGTTGGTGAGCGCGGCGGGAGCGAGCAGCGCCAGGCGGTTGCGGGCCAGCGACAACACCTTCAGCTCCCGGTTACGCCCAAACATGTTGTCCACCACCACCGACAGCTGGTTCCCATCCAATCTCAGCTTTTTTAATTTCTTAAGACTTATAAACTCATCAGAAGTGAGATATTTAAATTGATTTTCTCCTAAATCTAATTCTTCTAAATGAGGAACCAAGTGATAAATCTGTGTATTCACTCTTCGCAGAAGACATTTTCTGCACTTAAATATTCTCAGGTGTTGTATGTCTTTGAACACTTCAGGATTCAAATCAGCTAAAGGATTGTAACTCAAGTCTAATTGATATAGTTTAGCTAGCATTCGGAAAAGTCTAGGCACTAGAGAGGAAATTTGATTGTTTGCAAGAATTAAGATTCTCAAAGATGTGAGGTGTCTGAAAGTCTCACTCGGCATTGTGGCTATACGGTTGTGGTCGAGATGTAGTTCGGTAAGATTAATGAGGCCCCGGAAATTATCGGTCCCTATTCCGGTTAAATTGTTATATGTCAAGTTGATAAGTTGTAGATTTTGGAGCCCCCAGAAGGAGTATTGGCCTATTGAGGGCACGTTTGAATTGACGATGTGGAGTTGGCGGAGATTGGCGAACGGCGTAGGCTGTGTGAAGATGGGCCCAATGGTGAGAAAGTTGGGTCGATCCTGCGGCGCCGAAATGACCAGAATCTGCGCGTTGCGGTCGAGGAAGTCAACAGGGACGGCGCGCATGCCGCCGCGCGTGCAGCTGACGCGCAGCTCGTGCCCCTCCTCCGCGTCGTAGTGTGTGTGGCACCGGCACTCTTCGGGGCAGATACTCTCGGCGCCGGAGCTGCAGTTTACTACCACTAACACCACCCACATCATCATCCAAAGATGTCTCCATCTCCTGAAACAAAATATGATATGTTACTTAGTATTCACTCATTACCTTAATTTATGGGAATAATTCGTTTTATTTCGTTACTTAAATGGATAAGTATCGGCATTTAGGTAATATCTTAACATAATCAACATACTTAATCCTAATTTCGTCTATGACAACGGGCTTCAAATTTAAAAATGTGTTTGTCTTACTTTTAATTGCATACATAGAGGTGCGAGGTACAAATCGCGGAAAAAATGGCAAAATAGTATTTAATTGACGACTGGGAAACCCTCGTGTCCCTTTAGCCATCAATACAGTGAATTCTCCTTTATATATATTATGAAACGGTCGGCCACGTGCATGTTACACCTCTGTATTATGAGTAGGCCACGGTAGCTAGCGTAGGCAGCTGCCTACCATCAGAAAGGGTGGGATGCTTGTTTGCCCCCGTCGTGGAATAAAAATGGACAAAAAAGAAAAAAAGATCTATGTAGAGCGCTGTAGAATATTTCCAACGCAGGTAAAATATTAAGAATGCTGTAACAGTCGTGCACCTAATTGCCTCTAAAATATCTGCTGAACCGGTCCGAATAAATCAACGGGAAAAAACGCGCGAAAGTGTAAAAACTTGCTTAAACTCTGTGAGCTACTAACGAGATTAGAGCCTAGTGAAATATGCGGCCCGCTTTGTCCGCGGAATCCAAAACCCCTGAAAAATAACGCGCAGATAACAAAAGCCTTCTGACACGACGACTGAGCGTCATCCATTTTGTGAAATTCCAAAATATTCATTCGTACCTTAATGGAAGGCCTTCTTGTTTAGTTTTGTCACGTCTATGTAGGTATTGTTGCGTTGCTATTTCCGTTATGAAAAAATATTTCAAGCAAATCCGTTTTATTAATATTACTCGGGCGTTATAAGATTACATTCTCAGAAAAGGATTTTGCTGACTGATTGCACTGCGTTAAGTCATATAAATTTTCATTCGTTACACGCAGACATTATACTCATACATAGGTATACTTAACTATCAGTAATTACATAAGTACCTATACCTACTTTATAGAAATATACGAGTAATGTTTTAAAACTCATAAAATGTGTTACTGGACGGACAAAGGAATCACTTTGTCGATATAGAGTTACGAGTACTTTCTAAAACTACGCAATATGCACTATCAATTAGTGAAAGAAAAAAGTGTCGTTGTAAATCGACAAAGTGGTCCCTTGCACTAAACTCGTCCACAAATGTTGTCTTAAATGTAAATGCGTAAACTGTAGAATTTAAATCGATCCTTGAATTTTAAATTCCATGTAAATTTGCAGTCATCACATTTCCGTTATTTTAGGCTCTGATAGAAGAAAAATAATTTAAAACGGCTACCAACTGTATGTACAAACTGGAAATCATTTTTGCGACAGCCCTTCGTCGTTCTGGTATCATTGAGTAAGGCGGCGCGCCTAATCCCATTAACCCTTTTTTTTAATTACCGTTCGGGCATCAAATAGCTTTAGATTGAAAGCATATCAGCACCATCAGATAACCCAAATGTAAAGACAATTCTTAAAAACCTTAATTACATTTGTAACACGCCAATACTTATTATTTTGTTTTGTAACTACTGAATTTCTAAATTAGAAATTAGTTTTTTTTAATTACTTATTACGTAATATTTTATTTGACAGGAAAACAAAAAGCGCCGTTGTTTTGATCATCATCTGTATGATATGCAGGGTAATTACTTAATCACCTAAATATTGGCTAAATATATTAGCTTATTTTTCAACTTTTCATGTGACGGAAAACACATCAAGCTACTCGTACTAAGCTACGTCCGCCGAAGGTAATGTACTACATGTATAAGAAGAAAATGACTCAGTGTATTAAAAGGACAATATATTTTGAATTTACAGCCTCTGGAACAAAATTTAATATTGTTTTAAATAATTGACTTAACATAAGAGCTTCTGGTCTATGAAAGCGCTTATGAAGGGTAACTTCCACTAACACTAAAGCGCAAACTTGTCGACATGTGTATCTTGCCTATCGTAACCTACGGCGCACAAACATGGTCATTAACGAAGGTTGAAAAGTCCCGACTCAAAATTTGCCAGCGAGCCATGAAGCGCAGCATACTAAGAGTTCGTAGAACCCATCGGAACACCGAACTGCGCTCCAGGACAGGTATCTCGGATGTCGGTGTCAAGACCGCCAAGCTCAAGTGGGATTGGGCTGGACATGTCTGCCGCATGCAACCGGAACGATGGGCTAGATCAATTCAATATACGCATTTCTTCGGTCCACAGTTGTTAATCTAGCCCAATAACAACTGTGGACCGAACAAATGGGTCGGGGCAGAGGCAGACCAAAAAGGAGATAGCGGGACGATCTGGACGCATTTTGTAGCGAGTGGCGAGAGCATGCACTAGGCCGTGACGAGTGGCAGAAGCGAGGGGAGGCCTTTGCCCAGCAGTGGGACACAGTATAGGCTACGGAAAAAAAATAACACAATAATAGGTCGATATTGTCTTACTTGTCCGAATAAAAAGTCCGAAAATAAATTATATTATGGTATTTTGAATTTTAGATGACCTCGATAAGATTTTTTTAGTAAGTTAGTCAGCCTTTATTTTTCAATATTCTATCGCTACCCTTACGAATTCGTTAAATTGCAAGAACACAGCTACTGGTTAGCCAAAACACAGTAATTTTAAATTTATCCATCTGAATAATTTATATATATCTAATAAAATAAATTTTAATCTAGCAATTTTTTTAGACATTCGCTTGTTATTACTTACCTCTGCTACTTGAAACCCCCCTTCTTCCGTAATATAAATGACACCTGCTGGCCAATATATCAACTAGATATCCCACGGGTTGAAACTTTACCGACCTATAGACGTTAAGTCCAACTAGGCACTTTAAACATTGTGTTATAAAAATCTAATATGCTTTTTATATTTTATTATTTATTCTCCTTCACACTTTCGGCGTCACACCATAACACTTCTATTTACGAAACTCACATGACTCAGTGTATACGGGTGTTTCCTGTAATAGGAGCAATAAATTAAAACGTAGATTCTACTCCTCAAACCAGATAACGTTTGTTCAGCGACTTTTAAAAATAACTTATGGTTTGATTTTTAGGACACTTTAAAGTTTTTCCGGACCCGCAATGTATTCCGACTTTGATTATGTCTGTAGTGTGACAAGCAATGTCAAATAGACGGATTTTATCGTACATTGAAAATACTATTTAGTTTGTATGAAAAAGAGGCAATCTTTAAAATACATCTTTTTAAAAAGTTGTTGAACAAAAGTGTTGTTTTTTGAGGAGTAGAATCTACGTTTTAATTTATTGCTCGTATTACAGGAAACACTGTGTATATGTATAAAGGATGATTCACGGTGTCCATTCCCGGGTCCAATCCGACACTTTCGATACTTCATTTTGTATAGAAAACATCACGTGACCTCCGAGTATCGTAAGAGACTCGTTACGTACCCGGAACGTCGACGGCACGGTCATGTTTTGTTGTTTGTCGGCCGTTACTAAGTACAAACAACGCTCGGACCTGGCTCGCCCCGTGCACGGTCCGTCGACCACTCGGAGACTACACGGCAACACCTTTGCAACGATGTGTCGGAATATATTTGCCACAATATGAAGGTTGCAAAATGTCAATAAATTGTATGTTAAATTAAATATGAGGGCGCAGCTAATTCGCTACTCGGTCAGTTTATAATTACTAGAAACAATAAGCAGTGACCACGTGACGATGTGTCGGACCGAAAACAGCCCGGACTCGGCTCGCTTCGTGCCCGGAACCTCGACGGAAGCTCTCATATATTAACCTTTTCGACGCCATGTCAAACGCAAAACCTACCACTCAGACGCCACGACATCTAAATGTCAAAAATGAAGTTAAACTTTATGCGTGTGCATGTAGGTTTATTTTGCTCTGTGGTTGGTGACCGATATATCGGTCTTTGGCGTTGGACCCGTGGTGCCGATATATACGTCTTTGGCGTGGAAAAGGTTAACAGAGCGGTATCGGAAGGCTTGGGCCCGGAACCGCCCGGTCACTGATCGTGTAGTGCTCGGAACGCCCGGTATCGGCCCGTCGACGTGACGGACCCGGGAATGGACACCGTGAATCATCCCATAGACGGTCTGAATGATATGACGCTATTTCTTTTAGTAACATTCGTAAAAATCATTTATAAAAAATATCGAGTGTTACTAATCAAGTACTATTGTTACCTAAATAATTTACATCGCTCTTCTATGATATGTAACTACAATTGCATAGGTAACAAAGACATGAAACGTACTTCACAGCCCTTATGGGATCCTTCATAACTATTAGAACTATTAAGAGTCGCCAGGACGCTCGCGTTCCCATACAAACGTAGTTCAGCTCTCATTTTAAAACGACATGCTTTAGAACCACGAAATTTGGCATGGCAGTAGTACAGATCTACTATGTCGGTAATTCGTCTTCGTTGCTAAAAATTGTAATACAAAGAAAATACAGCCAGATACAGATTTACATACAAAACTTATTTTTGCTGCATTTTATTTGTATTACAATATTTAGCAACGAATTTGTATGGGGACGCGAGTTGACGCGAGCGTCCTGGCGACTCTTAAGAATAAACGGCTTGTAGTAAAATCCTGGCCGGCCTTTAATTTCTTATCTTCGCTTGGATGGGGCTACCTCGTAACAATCTACACGTACAGCTCGAGGGTACGTCGGGTCCGATGTAAACCTCTTACACCGGCCTGTTCTCATCAGAATAAACGGCTTTGCTTGCATTTACAAATTAAAAGCAACCGTTTCGTAGACAATAGGCCAATCTCCAGGGCGCACTAGTCATAACTCCTCGTAGTGAAATTCCGTGAGGTTCTAGCAATTAAAGCCATGAATTATTTAACTATAACTGTTAAATTATTTTTTCCCTCAGCAGCAGGAACGAGGATTCTTTGATACCTAAAACTAAACTCAATTTTGCGACGAGAGTGAGATAAAATGACCTCGAAGTGACCACGCGGTTGCACGCGGTATAATATATTTCTGTATATACCTTAGTTCCGTTCAAGCAGAGAGTTAAGATTGCTGAGTTGTCAATGTTAATTGTATGCAAATATATGTAAGGGTTACTGGTTGACGTTAGTAATTTGATGTAATTATAATTATGATCTATATTTAGAAAGGTATTATAATAATTCTGATCATGCCATTGTTTCAATTATATTTCAAATTAATTAGGTACACACAATAACTCCATTGTTGCCTCAAACGTTGTTGCACGTTCTGATGCCGGTGGCCTGTATTTACGGGCCCATTAATTCTAGACCTTGGTTTTTAATAATGTAGCTATAATGCCATAGAGGGAGACTTTTACGCCTAATTTGACATACCTTACCAAACTTCATTATACGGTGAACCTTCGGTATCGAGCCATATTTAGTTGTGTAACTACAGCGGCTGCAGCAGTCACTTCATTCGTAATTCACTGGAGCATTTATAGTCGTATCTGACCGGGCTGTCATGTATGCAAGATAGTACTGCTAAAACAAAACTCTCGCTACCTCCTCCCGTCCTAAAATTTTGCTGGGGTTGCTTATGTTGAATAATTATAGTCTACATGCAAAACACGGCGAGTCCATTATCGCTGGCGTAACTTTTTGATGCTATGCATCTAATGTCTTTACGTAGTATTAACATATATGAAACTTAAAAAATATTTATCGCACCAATGTAACCAGCTCACTTTGGATCCTTATATTACTTACAGTAAAACTAGGTTTTAAATCAAACTACCGTCAAATGCCTACGATGCACAACTTTGCCTGCAAACATGGATTCTTCGCCAAACAGCTGTTTATATCTTATTCCCGAGATGGAAGAAAGGCAGCCATCTCAGAAATAAGATATAAATAGCTGTTTGATGAAGAAAACCATGTTTTTTAAGCTAGGCAAAGTTGTGCATCTTAGACAAAGTTGTAAAAGTTGACGGTAGTTCTTAAATGTAATCATGGATGCAATCAAAATGGTCATCGTTCAGAATTATACGAGTTATGTTTGTAAGCGCCATCCATTCATAAAAAGGTAAGTATTTGTGTTTATTATTAAATTACCTACTCATTTATTATTTATAAACCGTTTTTATATCAAAAGGAACCAAAAGTGACAACTGAGGTATTTTGAAGTGCACTACTGTGAAGTATGACTTAATAACACGTATCTCAGTATATTTGAAATTTTGTAAGAGTCCGGTATACTTTTTCTTCGTTTTCGCTCAACTTTTTGATACTATTTTGGAGTAAGTAACAAAACTTGTATTAGTTGGTATACACACTTTGAAAGAACGTTTATTTTTAAATTATATAAATGTATCGTTTTAATTTTATTTTATGTCTTCTTCTTCCTAGCGTTTATCCCGGCTTGGGGTCCGCTTGACAACCTAATCCCATGAATTGGCATAGACACTAGTTTTTACGAAAGTTTAATTTTATTTTATGTATCATTTATAAATAATTGCCCCTGATCTAACTCCTGTTTCGCGATTTTTGCTTGGAGAGGTGAAAAGAGTAAGAGTTTATTGATTAAAAGTATACAAATACGTTGGAACATGAGTCGTCTGAGGAATAAGTAGAACAGTTGTTTAGCTAGAGTAATATTATGAATAATTGCCGAAGTTTAAGAGATATCTTTGGGAAGATTTTACATTATTTCAGAAAAAAATACAGATATAAACTTTACTTGAAGTTTTAATCAGACAATAAAATATATGAGGGGCCATTAACAATAATAACTAAAAATCAAGCGACAAGATTGCACGAATTAACGTCCGTCCCCACTAAACAAGCTCTGGGGGCCAATTTTTGACTTTCGAGCGCCCGAATTCAAAACGTTTAAGCTTGAAAATAATCGCACATAAAAGCTTATCGCCAATTTTTTCGCATGAAATTAAAAGTTTAAATACTCATGATTTCAAATTCCTATCGCTGTTATTTTTAAAACATAATTTGATCGTTTTATTCTGAGTTGTAAATGTCACTTTCGAGTACTCGAATCTCAAAAATCACCCCCCTGTACTCAAGCAGTACCAAAGCTCTGTAGGTACTGTACGTACTCAGGACCAAAAGTCCTTTTTTGCTACAACAAGACTTCAAGCTATCTTATCAAATGCTATTCATTTGCGTAATTGCATTATTAGCGATTTTCGATTTTAAATCGTAAGGGGGTAATTTGCAGAAAAAATGTACCTTTACTTTTTTTTTTGATAAAGGATAGGATAAATAGTAAAGGTAATTTTTTTCTGAAAATTACCCAAGGTACCGGACTTTTAATAAGAATTTCTCTTGGTAACTTTGGTATTTGGATTTGGTGAAATGGGAAGAGCATAGTACAGTCTAACTTCAACGTTACAAGAAAAACGTACCTAAGTTAGGTATCCATACGCAATCGAATAGAAGTGAATGTACCAACTGCAGGTTTAATAAATATTATTTAGGCGGTTATCAAAGCAATAAATAATAACCACGGTATCTCGCCGTCTCAAGTTACAACTGAACTTCGCCGAGTTCGGCTCAGGGGTTCAACAACTAGGCGAGTTCACACTTCACGGGATGCACCTGGAACATGATCCACCCGGAACATGATCGATTTCTCTTAGACGACTTCACTTAGTACTTACAAACAGATTATACTTCTAAGCCTTAAAGGCTTGGCTTAAAGACTGGCAACCTTGTGACTTACAGGGATATTCTATAATAATTAAGTATTGTACCTATCATTTAACACGCTAGGCTACAACTTGCTTTGCCTGCTAAATATAAGTATATCGCTGGCCCAATATTATAGGATTCTGTTTCACTTTTATCGAATTGAAATTTGAACATTGTCATAGTAACACTAAGGCTCGGTTGTACCAAACTGTCTGTCACCGTTAAAACGTACGCTAAATTTTATTGTATGGAAATTTTCATAGTAATCTGCCGGTTGACGCTGATGAGTCCGTCAAAAGTGGCCCTAAGTCTTAACTACCTACCCTGAAAATGTAACATAGAACCCTGTAATATTGTGCCAGCGATATTAATATTACGAATTAAGATGTGTTTATTAAGCCGTAAACCAAGCAATTCAATATGTCAAGGACCTACACGCGTAGGTTTCCTTTTTTTTGCCACAAACAAAGTTATTTAATTAACATTGTGTGTTTAGGTATAGCAACAAAGTATTATTATTATAGTAGTATAAAGCCATTGCCTGTGAGTACGTTTGCTATATGTATAAAGGCAATAATATTTAGTTTACTTCATAAATAAGTCCCTCCAGGAAATTCGTCTAGTCATTTAAAACTTGTTGCGTAGGTACAGTATCTACACTTTTTTCCAGTTTTTCCATCCTTCAGAACTCACGTGGAATAATCGGTATTTGTTTAAGTAGCTTTAATAGAGCATAATGAGATTATAGTTCAACGGCTAAAGAAGGGTGCAGGAGATGGAACTCTAAGTAGCCGTAGGTACGTGATTCTTACTTGTAACTAAGAAAATCCTGGCACGTTTTTCTATTTTATTTATCAAAATTATCAACTACCTACTTATTTAATATGCGTCTCGAAGAGCAGTAGGTACAATATCAACAATATGTATGCACAATAACCAATAAATAAAACATGGAAGCAAACTACTTGCTCAAAAATATCTAAACAGAACGAATTGTCAAGATTTGAGAGTAACATGAGAGTTTTTTTGAGAGTGCATGGTAAGATATTTAGAGCACGCTGTATATAGTGTGAATCAGGAGACGTGAGCAGGAACAACCCTACAGACACTTAGTTAAAGATAATGAATTGGCCGCCATCATGTTTAAGTGAAACAATAACGCTTTTAATTTTTATTTTGTTACATAGAAATTTTATTTCTGTAATTATGGTCACCCTACATAAACAAAAATAAATAAAACCTATGTATAACAATTATGACAATACGAACATTGGCAAATTGAGTGAGATACGATATTTTCAAAGTAACCAGAATTAATTTGACCCATATCAGATAAACAAGAGTACTGGGGGGTGATTTTTGAGATTCGAGCACTCGAAAGTGACATTTAAAACTCTCAATAAGACGATGAAATTATGTTTTAAAATGAACAGTGATAGAAATTTAAAATCATGATCATTTAAACTATTAATTCCATTCGAAAAAATTGGCGACAAACTTTTGTGTGCGATTATTTTCAACCTTAAATTTTTTGAATTCGAGCGTCCGGCTGTCAAAAATCGGCCCCCTGGACGGAGTATTCTAATTGTAGAGCGACCAATGTCATAAATAATTTATAACTTTTTAGCGTTAATCACACTAATACTGGTATAAAACACTAGCTTTCCTTTTAACTGAATCCGTAGCGTTAATCCTCACATCTACTGAATCACCCTGTATAGCTAGGTAGGTATGTAAATTGTAGCCCTAGAAAATTAATTGAATTTGCCTTTCATAGTGTTTCTAAACCAAAAAGATAAAACGAAATCTCGATAAATTTTGTCTAGCCATCGGTCGCTACCCGTCTGTTAAGACCCTTATTCTAGGTAACAGATAAAGGTGTAATCAAATCCTAGGACTACAATCTTGGAGGTATAAAAACAAGCAAAAATAATATGAATTTTAGTAGAGCTATAACAATAGTTGTCATCAAGCCAGGTGCCACGAGTCAGTAAAGTAATCAAGTCAGGTGGAGAATTGAAAGATATCGGCTTTAGCTCTTAGACGTTTATTTTAAAAGTTTTACGTGCACGTACACCTTTTTACGGTTGTCATTTATTTTCTAAGATTAGGTACTGGCTATTTAGCTCTGAACCGAAAAAACGGACTATGATTTGCAGTAATCTAACAAATAAAACATTTATTTACATAACTAAATATACAGAGATACTACAGTACAAATACTAAACTTAATTAATAACTAGATCAAACTATGATTTTAGTTGTCTAGTACTGTGACATTTAACTTAACAACAAAGTAATAAGAGATTTACGAGTAGTTTTTTTACACTGAACGCAACTTTTTTTTCTGCGACTGTTTGTATTTTGTAACATGGGGTACCTACTTATAATTTAGTACAACACTCTTGGATAAAAACCGTTTTTAAAGGCCAAAATAATGTTTGTGCCTCTATAATTAACCTTTGAACTAATGTTAAAAAAATATTAAAAGACATCAGGCGAGTAGGGCGTAAAAATTACTATTTAAAAAATACTTTTAACAGGATCGGTTGGAGGAGGACGGGTTATGTTTAGTTTGATGTTTGTTTTTAGGGTTCCGTACCCAAAGGGTAAAAACGGGACCCTTTTACTAAGACTCCGCTGTCCGTCCATCCGTCTGTATATCTGTCTGTCTGTCTGTCCGTCTGGTTTCTGATGAACCGTGATAGTAAGTTAGACATTATTTTCTGCCGTTATTTGACGGTTTTACCCACATTCAAACTCAAAATATTTATTTGCTGAGCACATTCATGCATGCAAATTCAATTTAAATCAAAGTATTTACAATATGACATCATCAATCATCATTAGGTCTGTCACCAGGCTACCTATGTTATGAACCGTGATAGTTAGACAGTTGAAATTTACACAGATGATGTATCTCTTGCCGCTATAACCACAAATACTAGAAAACAGAATATAATAAAAAAATTAATGGGCTCCCATACAACAAACATGATTTTCTTACCGTTGTTGTAGATAATGGTACGGAACCCTTCGTGCACGAGTCCGACTCGCACTTGGACGGTTTTTTATGAATGTTCACCGATTACTGCTGCTTAGATCTTAAATGAGTAAATATGGGTAATTACGGGATGCCTTGAGTAATTACCGAGTAAATACTCACCCCTTCTCATCTTTACTGCTCCAAAATCCCATAAATATGATGTTTGTCACTGCAACTACACGGAAAAATGTATCTTCATCGAAAACAAATCCTCTTGGTCAAGACAATATTGTTTCGTATCTAGGTGGAAACAATTTGCCTAGAAAGTGGTGTTGGTTCAAGTAAAATGTCTTTATTCAAGTAAAATATATCTTGGGCTAAAGATATACAATTAGTCCAAGACAATAAGGTATTTAGGTACTTATGTTTAAACAATATTCTTGCATAGGTATTCTTGGCTAAAGATATCCTTTTTTCCCGTGTATGTATGTATTGCTGTACATTACTCTTAAACTTTAACAAAGCTTCACCATTGTTTTTGTTATTATAGTTGTATAGCATTTATGCGTGTAATAATTAAACAAGCTATTCTGTCTTTGTTTACTGCGAGCCGTGCAGACAAACAATCAAGATTAGATTAAACATTCACATCTCTATGTGTGTGTCTAATTCTATTATATCCCGGTGTATAATCGTTACAAAAGCCAATAAGTAGGTAGGTATCTAGTATTTCTGAGGTGCAAGCTTTCGATTATAGTAAGTACTCATTATTCATTTTACATACTGCAAACAATGTAATTTTTAACTATTAAATAAGTTTTTATTAACTATTTAATTTGGCAGATAGGGCAAGAACTTCCAAAATTATTAAAAAAATAACGTTGCCACTAAATAATTGGCCAGTTATATTTTTAAAATTCCAGTAGGTAATAACACTAATAACGTATTTGTGCTCTTTAAAATCACATCTATGGCCTACCTCAGGTAGGCTACCTGATGGTAAAATCAGTAGCGAACGTAGCTTAGCGTGTGAGATTTCTAAATGTCATTTGCTAGGGATACATGCACAGATCCGCCCGCAGGATTTGACTGCCGGATATGACTGGCGGACAGATCCGTCCATGTACAATATGTGTCAGCAGACAAATCCGTGTCCAATTCGCGCCATACATGGACAGATCTGATGTCCGCCGGGCATATCCGCCAGACAAATCCGACGGGCAGATCTGTGCATATATCCCTAGCTATTCACAAGCTCTCACTCTTTTAACAATAAAATTAGAGAAATATAGTGAATATAATACCTTATACCACCGTTTAACGGCCTCCTAGCCCAGTTGGTAGTGACCCTGCCTACGAAGCAGGAGGTCCCGGGTTCAAATCCTGGTCAGGGCATTTATTTGTGGGTTTATCAAATTATCACGAATATTTGTTCCTGAGTTATGGGTGTTTTGTATGTATCTAAGTATAAATTTATCTATATAAATAGGTATATCGTCGCCTAGTACCCATAGTACAAGCTTTGCTCAGTTTGGGACTAGGTTGATTTGTGTTATATTGTCCCCAAATATTTATTTTATTTTATTTTTATTTATCCTCTAAGCCATTTCTGCTGCTGCCAGTAAGTTGCCAAATGCTTTTCATTAGTAACTTTTTTGATATGATTCAATTGAAGACAATATTTTATAGGTGCTTGTAACTATTTTAATATATGAGTTTAATATAAACGAACTCTCTTTGTCGATGTGCAACTACTTAAGTATGGATGTGCTAAAAGTTTCATAATAAATGGAAGAAAACATTTCAATTGTATGGAATTGGTTGGTGGAGGTAAGAATGATATTGGGAATAGTTTTCCCTCCGTATTGGAAGGTCAGATGTCAGTCGCTTTCAAAAACAGCGTTATATTACTTATATAAAATCTACGAAACATTCATAAAAAATGTTACTACATCAGACTTATTTATTAGAGATGCTCTGGTAGCCTTGCGGAAAGACGTCCGACTTTAAATCCGGAGGTCTCGGGTTCAAACCCCGGCCCATACCACTGAGTTTTTCGGAACTTATGTACGGAATGTCATTTTACTCATTTTACATTTACCAGCCGCTTTCCAGTGAAGGAAAACATCGTAAGGAAACCGGACCTGGTACCCGGATCCCAAGAAGGGTTGGTAGGTCAGATGGCAGTCGCCTTCGTAAAAACTAGTGTCTATGCCAGTTCATGGACCTCCATAAGTATCGGTCGGAAGCGACTTGCATCCAGCGTCTTCCGGCGACCTTTATAAGGTCGTCTGTCCATCTTGTGGGTGGACGTCCTACGCTGCGCTTGCTAGTCCGTGGTCTCCACTCGAGCACTTTTCGACCCCATCGGCCATCTGCTGTGCGTGCAATGTGGCCTGCCTATTGCCACTTCAGCTTGCTAATCCTGTGGGCTATGTCAATAACTTTAGTTCGTCTACGGATCTCCTCATTTCTGATTCGATCACGTAGAGAAACTCCGAGCATAGCCCTCTCCATAGCTCGTTGAGCGACTTTGAACTTTGTGATGAGGCCAATAGTGAAAGACCACGTTTCGGAGCCGTAAGTCATCACTGGTAACACACATTGGTTGAAGACTTTCGTCTTGAGGCACTGAGGTATGTCGGACGAAAAGACATTACGTAGTTTCCCGAACGCTGCCCAACCGAGTTGAATTCGGCGGTTGACCTCTTTTTCGAAGTTGGTAGAAGATACCTAAGTATATTACTTATTCTATAGCCAGAAGCACAAGTAGCTAAACGGGGGAGGTAATCAGAATGAGCATCATATGCTCTTATTCTCTTAACAAGAAAGTCGTGCCAAGTTCATTTTGAACACCTCAGTCGCTTAGCTACCTTTGCTGCACATTGATAGCAACATTAGGGGGCCCACCGACTATCAGACTATCAAAAATTTGACAGCTCCGAACAACTGACAGACCAATATCGTCAGGCCGACTAATAGTGGGTGGGCCCCATTAGCCATGGCCGACGCCTATGATTACTTGATGGTAGTATTTTTTACTGTAAAATGAGGTCTACCTCATTGTAGAAATACTGAACTTTATGAATAAAACTATGTATCATCAATAATCGTTAGATTCCAAGCTAGCCTGGCCTCTATAACAACTATTTCAATAGTAATAGCCGCTAACCTCGCAACCGAGGTGGCAAACTTGTGGCAGTTGTACGTTAGGGTTGACATAAATACAAAACTATCTTCTGGAAACATAAGTTTGAAATATGAAAATTGTTTAAGTAATATAATTTAGGAAGGGTTATTGTGTTAGTATCGCCCCTTCATCGATTTTATCAGCTTTGTGATGCAAAAAGAATATCTTATTATAGTATACTTATACAGCGTGTATATTTGATATCGCCTCATACGCCAAGCGTAGTTAGTATAGATAGACCGTAATTAACATACCCATATGTTTTATTAAAATTTTACGACTTTTATCTTTACATATAAAATATTTCAGCACGCAATGTATCGCTACCTATACCTACATGATTACTTTGCCCTAAAATGTCACAACTGACGATGTGTCCAATAAGTGTATATGCAATACATTGCGACCCGAAGACATTTAAAAAATCAATTTCTCTATGTTAACTAAGAGTTAACTCAATATTTATTACAATATGGATTTATAATTTCAAATCTTGCGTCTGGCTTCCATTTGAGGTAATATCAAATAAACACGCGGTATACATGTACTGACTATGCCTATCATTGTATAGCTATACATAATCGAATATTGTATAGGTACAAGCAATTATCTATCTGAAACTTCTTCCTTGTAGTTTTAATAATTACTTCATGTCCTTAATGGATACTACACAACTAGGTGGTAGTGCCTATATATTTGACACATAATTTTTGAGCCTGCGCCGCTCGTGTGTGTGTAAAAGTAAATTCCGATACATCATTTTACTGAATCGGCTTACTTAAATTTTTGTAAGTGCTATAACAAAAAATTGGTACATAACATGTGTGACATAAATTATTTGATATAATTTGGCCAGAGTTTGTTCCACTTCAAGCATAGACAGGGAGAATCATACTGTCTTTTTCTAATGCTAGTACTCTCACTACTAAAACAGGGATGGGTATAGCATGTTACTCTGACTGTTACTGCGCTTTTGGTTTGCCAGACTATATTTTATAATCATAACCGCCAAACTGACATAAGGGTCGCCACACACCTAGCGGTTTTCCTCGCGGAATTACCGGAAGTAGCGGAAATTTGTCTATGGTAGCGGAAATTTGTCTATGGTAGCAGATTTTTTGTATGGAAGCCATAGACAAATTACCGGAAGTAGAGGAAATTCATAGACAAAATGCTTAATTTGTCTATGAATTTCCGCTACTTCCGGTAATTCCGCGAGGAAAACCGCTAGGTGTGTGGCGACCCTAAAACTGTCATGTGCCACGGTGTTGCCAGTTCGATTACGGGGTATGACTGATAGGTCGAGTCAACGCCATAAATGTGTACACTTTGGCACCTTACTACATTGTAATAAGGTTCAAAACTGTATACATATTTTAGGCGTTGACCGTACTAGTAGTATAGGTACCGTTCTCCTTATACTAGCGTGCTACCCGCTTACACATCTACATTATAACCGAGCGTGCTTCTTTTACATTTTGATCGCTTTGATGAGTCGCCACAAAGCATTATGGTTATTTATCAGAATTTATCAGAATGAATGATGTCTACCGCAGAATTATTATGCCTATTTAGTGTAGAGGATTTCTGCTTATCAACCGGCTAATCTTTTCAAAATGTACTTAAACGGCTTGTACAGGCACAAACTCATAGCACGCTTAATACTTGTATTCTTTTATATCACATTGAAATATAACGCGGGTCTACATTTATTTATGGATTATAGTTTGGCAAACCATTTCTGTCAGTAGAAAAGCTCGGCAAATTTGAAAAATCACGGGTTGGCTACACCTGTCTTTGAATAATTAGAAAATTGTGCATAATTTGTGTTTTATCTGTGGCATGTAACTTTTAAATTTTAAAAAGTTAGTTTTGTTTACATAAGTTTTTAAGTTTCAGATTGCGTAATTTATTATTTATTAATGTGATGTCTGCCATTTCCATTCAATAAATGTACTAAAAAAAACTTAGCGATCTAACTGTAGGTACCTAACTCCTGCAGGTATTCATTTGCGTGATTGATAAATATGCGTTTTGAGGTTCTAAACTGAAAAGTTTTATTTTCTGGTAGATATGCACGTTTTCTTCGCTGGACTAATGATTTTAGCATTCAGTGTTCCTTCCTGGGTTTCAAAGATTTGATTTCAACTACTTATTGTGTTTTGATTGCATCGCATGATCTCTAATCTTCTGTTATTTTTATATTTGATGCTTATCTTAACTTCTTCGCACCTTCTTATTTATTGAAAAGTCACAATTATAGGTAAACATATCAGAGTTTTCAATGATTTTATATAATAATGCAGAGAGAGTTAAAATTGACGAATTCACAACTTCACTGTCGTACAAAACCCGCGCCAATGCAGCCAACTTGGAAAAAAAATTGGTTCGATGTATATTGCCGGTTTTCCATGGAGCAATGCTACTTTTCGATTCGCCCTAGAGTGTTGCTATATTTTTGTTTGATGTTCATTGCTACTTCGTTCGTTGGCTGGCCAGAGTATAGTTATCCACAGTATATTTAAATTATTGATTTTTGTCGAGACACACTTGTATAATTAGTTGTAACTATAATTAGTTGTCTGAACGATATGATACCTGTACGTCTATGCATGACTTAAGTTGCGGCGCGACTCTCCATACTTTAGGCGCGACTCGAAGTATGGAGTCGCGCGCGACAACGCATGTCATGCTAAGCTGCCTGGTTTTCATACCGTGACGGAACGAAGGCGGTATGAGGAATTTACGAGACGGGTATGAAAAAAAAAGCTGTTTTGAAGACGTTGTTATAATTTAAATTAAGATTGTGAGTTGACGAATTACCAAAATAGCCTGCATTTCAGGTATTTATATTTCACTTCTTCTAAAAAAAGGTTAGGTGGGTAACTAGATAACGTTTAACGATTCGTTATATGGCGACTAACTATAGAGCGAGTCGGTTTTTCGCTGTCATTAAGACCAGCCTATATTTGTCCCTGCATCCACATCCCTACACAACTACCCCGACCTACCGTCTAACCAAATCTAAGAACTAGAAGGAAAACGACCCTGTCAATATGGGAAAAGGTTAACAAGGGATCAATTTGTACTCTTTGCGCCAAGTGAAGCCAGCATAATAAAACAGTATTGAAAACGGCATGTATCGGCAAAAGTCAGTTTGGATCAGAGGCAGACAACACCGCTTGTAATCAAAGAACACATTGTACTGATTACTTCCCCATTAGATGGACCTCTATTTTTTTATCGTGTACGGCCGAGTCATCGGGATGTGCGATAGGAAAGTAACCGGTGGAAACGGGGCTTCCACACCAGGCCCGATCCGATTTACAACACAGTAATGTTGCTAAACTGAGTTTGCGATTCTAACTAGTTCTACCTTATCTCACTTATCTGCATGCCTCTAGCAGATGAGTGACGCGACAGTATCTCGTGCGCGAGATAGACTACCCGTCTCTTTTTAATTGACACAGTCAGAAAAGGACGGATAGACTATCTCGCGCGCGAGATACTGTCGCGTCACTCATGTGCTAGGCGTGCTGAATGAGGGAAAATCGAACTAATGGAGGAGCCACATAAGACAGCGTTCACCACATAGTGGCACGATCCTATATTCACCGACGATTATTGAGAGACTATTTGCGTTGACTGGTTTTTCTTGGCAAGTGAGATTTTTCTCTAATGAAAAGCTGTGTTACTTTACTAGTCGTTTTTCGACGAGGGAAGATATTGCAAGAAAACCAAACGTAAGCGGATGACAACAGCGAGTTTCCATCCCTATCTTTTTCAGAGCGAGTGAAACAAAGTGTTACGGTTAGTAATGGGAGCTCATTGCAAATTTTGCAAAATTATAAATTCAAAAAAAATATGCATTTATTGAGAAAATCGGTATTAGTGTGGTTTTTTTCCTTAATTTAAATACGTACATTTTGCACGTATAAGTCAAGAAACTAAGGACATACAACTGTGTAAAGCGAATTTAAACATGTAACAGTGGAATTATTTTCTATCGAGCCGATTTCGTCCAATCGTGTGTGTAAATGCCGGCAAAAAAACTACGAAGTTGAAGATTGTAGAGTCTGTCAGAGGTAGTCTGTGACACAATGGTATCGAGAGGAATGGGACAAATTGACCTTTAACACGGTCTGTGGAATATTTACGGACTGCCGCATTTGAATACACTATCAGATCTATAGGTATTTAAACTGTTATCCCGGAAGGGTCTTTTGGTATTACTAGTAGGTACTATTTATTTATTCATGTGTGTAACTGTGTACCTAACCTACATCATTGTAGATTGAGACACGGTTCAGTAAACTAGTCCAATGAGTTAAAAAACGTATTTGTAGATTATGTTGATTTCTATTATTTTGGAACTAAATAATAGACTAGTGACCTTTTTGTCTACTGAGAAATTGACATAGGTAAACAAACAACATATGATTCTTATAAAGATAATTAAATAGGGCCATCGTTTCTAAAAAATAGCTGCTAAAAACTTTCACTGAGGTTGAACGCAGAATTCTATTGTAAAAAAGTTCAATGTAATTCAATCGTCTCGTATTCGTCTTACTATATCCAGTGCTGTAATAAAATTAGCATTATTTCCGTTTGAAAGGATTGAGTTTAGTAAGACCGCCAACTAAGTAGGATTCCAGCAATGTAAGTTTTACTCGCTCCAACAAAGGGCAAGGCTTATGGGGCCCACCCACTATCAGTCGGCCTGACGATATTGGCTTATTAGTTGTTCGGAGCTGTCATTTTTTTGTTCTAACTTACAGGCCGATATTGTCAGGCGGACTGATAGTCGGTAGAATAGAAATCTACTATTGTCTACTACGGAGTAGTTCCGTAGCGTTGACCAGAGTAAATCCTAAATACGACTAAATAGCTCCATCTCTTTCGCTATTACAGTTATCGGGTCAAACAGTGATATTACAATATAAATAATGGAACCTTGTCAGAATGAGGCATAAAAAGTGGCTGCTATTCGGTTGCCATTGCTTACTTTACAGGTGTTATTATTCTAAAACTCTTTATGCCTATTAAAGTCTACATGACACGCAGTTGCAACTTGTTTTTTAAGTACTCTCTTCCTTTACATTTTGATATGATGATATCTTTTCCTTTACATTTTTAATGTTAACATTTCAATAGAATTTAACAAATGATTTTTCAAATATTTTTATACCTATAAACTATAATCTAGACAACAGTTGCACGTGCTACAACTCTTTCCGCTTCCGATGCTCTACTTTGCCCAGCTTGAAAAACATGGTTTTCTTCACCAAACAGCTATTTATAGTTTATTCCTGAGATTCACTCATCTCAGGAGATATATGTAAATAACTGCTAGACACAGCCGGTCCACATGTTTTCTTAGAGTGGAATGGGTAAAGTTGGTCACGGTGGAGTGGAAGTGCCTCTAACCCTCCAACTGCGTATACTTGTCCTTACAGGGCATATACTCTGGCCATGTAGCGTATGTACACGCAGAGATTTACAACCTTATTTTCTTGTGTCGAACTCCCGTATTCGTCTTTAAATGTTGTAAAGGTAAGAAACCAACAAAACCTACGGGCTTTTAATTGGCAATGCTTTACGCGCCTCCCCCGCAGTCTCCCTGTGCTCCGCGGGGTGGACGCACCCCTTGGTTGGAAATTCCTGATCTTAGGGCCCTAATCTTAATATAATCTGAATAATAAAACAAAAGTATTTTCTTTGCTATCATTATTTTTACAGTTTTATTTTTATAATAATAGAAACATAATATAACGAAGATAACATAAATATGAAGTTTTATAAAATCCCGAAGTCTTATCATTGCTGAAAATATGTTCAAATCCAATTAGTATTACCACTATTATCAGACCTTACTATAGTCAAATGTGTCCCATAGGTATTGTAATGATGCTTTTTAGGTCAGGAACTCAGGAAATCCGAAATAACCGCTCCTTTTGAGATACCCGTTCGGTTGGAGTACCTATTTCCCGGAATTTCACATAATCTACATTAGGTATAATTATAGTATCGATCATATAGCGAGGGATTCTAAACTCAAAATCCTGTGTGCAGATTCAAGCGTTTACACCCGAGATGAAAATAATATGGCTACCACGTAACATATACAGCTTTTCACACCAATATGAGGTTAATGAGATACCACTAAATAAATTATTATTATTCCGTCAATTTCGTTCAGTTTCTGTTTAGTTCGGTGTGGTGTGATTTGTTTCCATCATTCTCACCATCATCATACCAGTACTAGAAAACCATCCAAAACGTCCTAGAATGGAGGAGCGCTTCTTAAACCACTTTTGTTCCCTCCTAGCAGTGATAAAAAACCCTTGTACGATATAATATATATAACATGTAAATCAATTGTAAAAAATTGTAATCAATTGTTAGTTATATAATGTATATAAGTAACTACTACTGGTACCTATACAAATATGAATTAGGAATGTAGCGCCTAAGTATATAAGATTACATGTAAGTACTATGTACATATTGTAAATTGTTGCTTAAGTACTGTAATGTTAAATCATACTGTAAACTGACGAGTGATTGATTGATTGACTTGAACGTGATTACAGTTAAGTCATTTCCAATTTTCATACGGAACTCTAATAATATTATCCAAAGAAGACCGACCGCTTTGATAATGATGACGGTGCCATAAGTTGCGAAGATATAATTGGGCGATCTGAGTTATTCAAATTACTTTCAAAATTCATTGTTAGTTTCAAAGAATGGCCATTATCTAAAAAAAAGTTGGGGTAAATTATTAAATCGTAAACTTTTCTCATCAGGAACGCCTCGAACATTGTTATTTTGATATTTTAATCTTATTATGATTTCTATTGGAAATACGAGTAAGTAGCCACGCTGTCGGCAAACCAAGAAGCTTATTTATCGCTTATACTTAACTACTGATTAATCTACAAATTAAAAAATCAAGCTTTTGAACAAATGTCCAACATCGTAATTAAAGTAGACGTGAGCAGGGTTAACACTGCGGATTCATTCAATAACAAGCTATTGTTTGATACTGGTATTAGTGTAATTAGCGCTAATTTTTATTTTTGTTTTTGTAAGGTGACCTTGATTAGTGATTACAGATAACAAGAGTTCTACATAACAAAAATTAAAAATTCGTTCTTATTTCACTTAAACATGACGGCGGCTAATTTACTGTCGTTAACAAAGTATGTAGGGTTGTTCTTGCTCACGACTCCTGTTCACCCTAAGTTCACACTAAGGTATATATTTCGGCATTTGACATCCATTGACCAACTTGAACAGTCAACCTCGAAAGTCAGAACGCAAGACATTGGAATTTGAACAGTCTGTGCTTCTCAAATCTGAAGGTATAAATCAGAGACCAGCAAAAGGCATTTCCCCACAAACATTTTTTTTAATTGTAAATCGTTTACGTAGTGTACAGTCATCGGCAATAGTATCTTCCTACATGAAGGCCGCAAAATTATGTGACACGTTCTTATTTTTAGGGCCATATTTGTGCGGCCTTCGTGTAGGAAGATACTATTGCAGGTGACTATCACAGTAAACGTCTCACATGACAGTACGGTATTTTTTTTGATCAAAGAACTTTAATGCATTTAAAATAATTGTACCATGTAACTATGGTAGGTAGCCGTTGTTACCAGAGTTAAAAAGTCGGTTAGAATATTAGCAAGGGATTATAGATAGGTCAAGGAAAACTTTACAAAACAAATTTGAACCTTACACCGAGCTCTTAAGATTTAAAGGACTAGTCTAGTACCACGCACTTAAGGCATTCCCGTGATCGCGTCACGTATCACGTAGTTTTACGCAGCGAGCGACACGGGCCCGACTGTCACGTGTCTGACATGGAATCCACTGACCGTAAAGGCGGCAAATCGCTGCCCAAATCTTCTCCCTTCCTCAATTTTATGGACACCGTCGACAGGAAATGTAATTGTAAACAAATATACCTACGGACGGTTTTACTACTGGCCAACACTTTAGAGTTACGGCTGGTCCCAATTGCCTCCCATTACCGACAGACACCCCGGCGCACGGTACAGCGCGCACACATTATACGCTACCTCTACAGTCTACACAAAGGTTACCTTTGTCACATTTTTATGAATTTTGAAATGTTATTTTTTATTTGCTAGAAGTTCTATTATTGCTTTTTTACCCGTGACGCTTAGGTTTACCGTTTAACTTTAACAACCTTTTGAACTAAAACTAGCAACTACTTATTACATAATTTTATTACTAAAGTAAATATGATCTTCCTACAGCCAGGTTTTTCCGCACTTAACCATAATAACTTCTTGCGAACCACCATAGTTAAGCATTAGACCTTATAGTTAAGAGAAGTTAAGATAAGACCTAAACTTTAAAGTACAAGCATATCTCCATAATAATAACCGAGGTAAGGTCAACCAATTTGATTCCTAAGGCCACTTTAGAAGCATGTAATAATGACAGCTACCTGTGAATACGTATAAACATAACTAGGTATACACTACTAAACTAGTTATTATGACAAGGTTGTACAGTAGCCTAGGAATCAAATTGGTTGACATTTTGCATCTGTATCTCCCTTCCAAACAGGCCTTAAAATAAAACTTTGTTTAAATAGCTATTCCGGTAGTAGTACGCTAGAAAAGAGTTTATTTAATTAAAACTTTGACTCTGACTGTTAAGCAGCAGTTTACGAGTAAAAGTATGGCATCCTATTCCTTCCCATAATGCAGCTGAGGACGATGCATTATTCATATAGTTGCCTAATAAATATTCCGTGTTTCTACCGTTAGGTTGACTATAAAAACGAATCCACGCGCAGGTCGTTCGGTTCGTGAGTTTTGATGGCTCCTTAAGTTTTAGGGCAAATCGAATAGCGCTACTCTATCATGATAAGCACATAATTATTTATTCTAAACCTCACCACCACCCTATACAATATTCATGCGGCCGACAGAATATTTTGATGCCATGTATAATAGTTTAATTTTATATTTTTACCGACTCTAAAGGCTGCGTTTCCACCAGAGATGAGCGAGGATGCGAGGATGGACTTCATTTGTTTATCCTCGCACAGCGCATCTCTGGGATTGGTTCACAAACACATTCCTCGCAATCTAGGTACCCAGATTGTTAAACAAAATAGGGTTAAATGGCAGTCGAAGAATTTCGGGGCTGTGCGGTAGTCATTTATGTCGTCATTCAGATATATTGATAGGAAACACTGATTTATGTAAACTTTGACGGGTTTTACGGTTGTTAACAAAACAGAATTAAAGAAAGATCTCGTTTCCGGACCACAAGGACTATGTGGTTCTCTCATATCGTACGTAATTTATTAATTCATTTACTCGGTTAGGTTCTGTTCTGTTTGTAGGATTTTAGGGAACTTTAAAATCGTATAAGAATTTTTATACTAGGTAATTAATTATCTCATTACTAACGTTAAATTATAACAAACAGCACAGTGGGACCACCGTAATAAATTAACAACAAAATAGGCTTTGTCATAAAAAAAATGTTTCTAGTAGAGCAACGAAACCCCCCTTGTTCTTCCATTACGGGACACATATCTAGAGCCTTTGAAGTTCCAATAATCTCCTATATACGGGTCACAACTCACAAAATTATATAATTTGGCCTTAGCATTTTGCATATCAAAAAATTCACGATGAAATGTGGAGTTGAAAGGGTTAAAAAGAAAATGACAAACAGCCATCGAAAAATTGTATTACTTATAGGTATGAGGATAAAGGCGTCCTTTTACAAGCTTGACCAAACATGAAAAATGCAATGTAAGATTTACGGGCATTTTATGCTTAGATACCGGAGCAGGCCACCAAAAATGTAATTTGTCTAGGGGGCTTTTCTGGCTTTGGGAAGCGATCTGCGGAACGGATAGGACACGTCTAGTGCCGCCGCCGCGCCCGCCCGACTTCTGCGCGGTACTTGCCTGTTTTTGATGGACCACTTAACCCTTAATGTTGGGTTCAAACATGATTAAACTGACATACCTAAATCAAACTTTATATTTGCTATGAACAACTGAGACAAGGCTATCAAAGCGTAACGTTGTCAATTTGGAGCGTAATTAAGTGAAGCCTGTTTAGATAGCATTCTAAGTATACTCGTAATTATAGTAATAAAATTAAGACTGTTCTAAATCTATTACATTATAGCTTAATCAAACAAAATCAGAAACTTACTCTAAGTCGGCTGTTGTTAAATCATTTTTATACAAACATAATTTTTTATGTTTTTGTACCTACATGTTTATTTAAGAAAGATACCAACAACCTTATTTTGATGAAAAAAAAAATGAAAAATGATTTATTTAACTAAACACATTGTTACAGTCTAGGTTATATATCAGCGACCAAACTAGGCTGAGCCTGTATCTTGGCCAACTGCGAGTACGAGAAATAATAATAAGATGTCGTCAAGATCAGTAAAACCGTGTTATGAAATTTTGCAGCATAATTTATAAGTATCCTAGGATAATGTTGCAATTTGCCCTTCACATAAACAAGCGGAACTCATCAAAATGTTTATTATCCAATCTGCGCCTCTCGTCTACCAGAACCGTACATTAAGGTCATGTTTTCACCAGCAACAGTAATCAGTCTTGATCTGCCTGAGTTGCCAGATGGAAAGATCCTTACAAGAAATCATATTTCTTATTGTAGGTGAGTAGTCGCTTGTCTGTAATATCTAGTTTGTCTTAGCTTTGTTATTATTATAGTTGAAGTATTTTTCATAGGATAGGACCTGTAATATATTTTTTATTCCGTACGGTCAAAGGTACGGTATAGGTACACGGAAAAAAACGCTTCCGGCGCATTCCCAATCTAAGACATTATTTAATTATGTCGAAAATATTTCCTCGTGACAAGTATTTATTTCCTTTAACGAAAATAAAATAAAGTTTTAAATATAACGAAGCGAATATATTCATACACATTTTCTAGTTTTCTTTTACCTAAGATAATACTTGTTTGATTAAAGTACAATCTCTCTTATTTACTCAATATACTCTTGAAACAATACATTTTTGTATTTCTATTTTAAGAAAACGTGGTTCTAAATATTAACCGAAGAATCATATTTTTGGTAAAGGAAATAAATATTTGTCACGAGGAAATATTTTCAAGACAATAATAATGTCTTGGATTGAGAATATCCTGGAAACTTTTTTTCCGTGTACGTTATATAAGTTAACGTTTCTAGGGCATATTTGAAACCCCCACAGCTAAGGCAATATATTTAATAAAGTACCTATTATTAAGTTGATAAGTGCGTACTTACTTAGGCATCGTAACATTATTTATTGCGCCAAAGATAATGATAATAAAATAAAAATAGGTAGCTAATCAGGATAAAATTCACTGATTATAAATGGTTAGCCACGTACACAGTATACTAGAACGCTATGTCATTTAAACATCAATAATACTTAATGTTCATGTACCGACCTAGGTTCGATAGCTTTCATAGCAATTCGCAGTTTCGGACTGGTTTTAACAAAATCAACTAAACGGGGGTTGGCCTGCGTGCCCGGTTCCTTCCTAGTTGCTCGCTCGCCCCATCTTACCTCGTGGCTCGTGGCGCTGGCGTGACAATTTATAGCCTATACAGTTCGTGCAGAAGTTTAGCTTTAAGGCTCTTAAAAGAAAGCCATTTCCACGATTTCCGAAAGTAACCTTGAACTTACAAATTGATAACTTCTGAATATATACATTTTTAATTCAGGGCCCATAGGATGAGTTAGGTAATAGATTTGTTAGTTTTTATTTATTTTATTTAGTATATTGTAGATAATATGTATAAACAGTGTTTTTATTATGAAGAAATAAAAAACAAATTGATATTCCTAACTTTGCGGCCATATCTCTTCATTGCCCCTGAAAATCAAGCTTTAATCATTATTATTTAAAGAGAAATTTAGTTTTATCGATCTAACCCCATGTAGTTAGGTTGTTTTTGTAACCATCCCTTTAATTATTTTATGGCGTCATTTTAAGTTTGTAAGTATCTAGCTAAATATTAGGTATGTAGTAATGCCCCCATTTTGTGATGTGCCTCTGAATTTCATGGTTGAGAGTTTAGTGGTTTAGCCGATCCGCCGTGTGCCTATAGAAAATAGTTAACAGGTTTGCTTAAATTGGACCTATAGTCTATCTATATATAAGATTGTCCCGTTGTCCCCATATATTTATTTATTATTTCGGTACAGTCAACGCCGAAATATGTATCTCTCTTGCACTTACTCCATTGTAAAAAGGTTCAGTATATATATTTTTGGCGTTGACTGTACCTACTCACAACCAGTTATCAATGTTATCATAAGAGAAATAATAAACACTAACTGAATTGCTGTGGATGGAGCCTTCTCCCGGTTTATTATTTTCGTCAGGTTTTTTCGTGGGGTATTATAATATTATTGACACAATAAAAATCAAACAACAATTGAAGTACTACAATACACCGTGGTTTTTTTATTTCCTTTAATTCAAGTATATGGTTAGGTACGATTAAGGAAACGAATTGGCATAATAAAACTTAAAATATTTGAAAAAAAAAAAGATATCTTTATTATTATTTTATTTTGCCTACAATAATTGTTATATCGGTTACTAATGCTACTAGGGTATTGGGGTGTGATGATGAACTCAACCAAATAATTGAAAATTATGACATGTCAATGTAATTTCGAACATTACAATACTATTTGTATCTACAAAGGAAGCTTACTGTGTACCAGAGTACAAAAAAAATGTAGGTTTACGCAATCAGAAAGATATAAATTAACCATCGATTATCTCAGAACTGGAGCTAATTAATAATTATAGATCAGGCAACGAACAGGTATAGAGGGAAATGCTTGGAACACAATTTTTACTACTAAGTTACGAAGTCTAAAATTGTGTTCCTAGCATTTCCCTATAAATATATATACCTTTTTTAGGACACTGGTGTCTTTGAGAAATACTTAATTTAAGCTCAGGGATGTACCCTTGTGAGTAAAGGAACTAAAAAAAACACGGTGTATATTGTTTCCGTGACTAAACATATTTAAACTTGCGCAAAATTCAACACGCAAAGTTTGTATCATTAATAGTAGGTTAAATCGACCATTTTAACTAAGCGTTGTTAGCCTGGTGGTTAGGCATCTGAAATTCAGTCTGAAGGTCGCGGGTTTACGCCAGCTCATATCAATGTGCTTTTCGGAACTTTGACGAAATACTATCGGATATTTATTAACTATTCTTTATTGGTCAAGGAAATATTCGTGTTAGTGAGTAAACCTGCATACTACGCTGCAAAGAAATTCAAAGCCCAGACAGCTGACCCAGTGTGGGAAAAATCCACCCGTGCATTACAGGAGGGCTGTGCACAGCAGTGGGGGGTAGAGGCTTAGATATTATGATTATAGGCAACAGCGATGTCCGGTGAGAATCTTGGCGAGAGCATTTATTTGTGACTGTGTGTTTATTACAAATATTTGTTCTTGAGTTATTGATGTTTTCTATATATTTAAGTATTTTTCTGTAAGTATCTATATATATTATCGTCTAGCTAGTTCCCACGTAAGGCCTCGGTCGATTTGTAAGATTGTCCCATATAATTAATATACCTACCTACAAATGTTTAAAAAGTAAAATTTATGAGCGAATTCAGACAATAAACGGCTGATTTGTTCTACTTACGTTAATCGACTTCAAGATTTCAACATTCGGTTGAATGTTTCTTTTTTGTCTTTTTTATGTTTGTTACTCGATAACTCCGTCATGTCTGAACCGATTTTTTTTTATTGTAAGTATATAGGTACATACAGTTTGCAGTAGCAGTTCTGATGATGGGATCCATAAGCAAGCGTGGGATGGGAACTTCTCAAACGTTAAAGGCATACATATGGTGATTTTAGTATTTTCATCAACAAATCAAACATTTACATATAAAGAAGTTTGATGAAGTGGAACTGCTGATGATGATCAGAACGGATCTCTTCAACGACGAATAGTTCACGTTTGGCGATTTGTCCTCGTCTCGGTGTTTGTTAAGTAGGTACCTAAGTTATTTCACTTTATGAAATCTAAGAGTGCACCATCTATTGTACAATAATCTTTTGCCGTCTTCCCCGATTGAAGTCGGTTTTTTTCTTATTTTTTTTATATATTTTTTTAAGCCGGGAGCGCTATATGTAGCGCTCAGGAATACCAATCATATGTGCATACCTAATTTGACGCAAAGTAGTAAAATAAACCAGTAACTAACAATAGTATCATTACATAGCTATACTAAGAAAGATATAACAACTTTACGCTACTTATTGACCGAGGTAATACCTATGTAAACGACTAAACTTGTGAAGGTAGCCAAAAAATATAATCAGTTTTTGAAAGGAACGATCGGCGATAGGATCGATGAGCTAAAATTAATTGCAATTTATGTTAGCTATTGGTAAGTGTGTAAAGGGCGCCACGCCAACTATTTCCGCACGCCGTGTAACAAAAGCTTGTCCGATGATTAAGTTTCGAAGAAATCTTTTTTGTGTGGATGAGCACAATGAGTTCAACAATATGTGCGAAAAGTACATGCTTGCAATATAGAATATCATAGAAATAGAGGAGTTTCTTCGTTATTATATTTATGTCAGTAAGGAATGTTCTAAGTAACATTTTGTTTTACTCACTTAGTGAAGTCACTTCGAGAAGTTGTAAATTGATTAGATACGTAGAAGGTGCTCCCCCAGGCGGCTCATATTGGAACCAGGCTGGTTCATGATGGTTAAACAATGGCGGAATATGGCCCTCTAAGAGCTTCTGCTTATTGTTATTTATTGTTAAGACCTAACACCATAATGGCAAAAGTATTATCTTTGCCTCCCGTATACTTTTATTTTATACACTAAAACGCTATGCGATCGTACTCCGCAGTAATGTCAGGATTTGTGTTATATCGCCTTATTTGTACATAAAAATAAAAAGCTTTACAGAGATGTAGCACCATCTTTTGTGTTAGGACTTGTTTCTAGAGTAAATGCAGAACGAGTCCAATTACTTTATTTCGAAAATCTATTGTGCTCAGAACGCAACATGCAATGTGAAATGGAACTAGGAATAAATTACGACACAATCCATTTCATATACCATTGTAAGAAAAGGGCGCCATTTAAGAGGCCTTATTCCCTATACGCGCATATTTTGCGAAAACCTCAATTTTCTTTTGAGGATATCGCAAAAATACTTAGTGCTTTTAACTTAATTCTTTATGTATATGATAGTCCGTACCTTTATCTAGACGGCCATCGGAAAAAAAATAACATTTTTGAGCAAGAATTATGAAAAACATGGCTTCTCTTGGAAGGCCTTTCCGGAATTTGCAGATATACATGTCGTTTTGTTTTAGGATAACTCAAACATAGAGAACATTTCTTATAAAATTTGAATACAATTTTATTCAGCACAAAATTTTTAAGACGGCCACCGCAAAAAAAAAAAAAAATTCATCTTGGATAATAGAGAAAATACCTTCTGAATACTTGTAAATTTTTGATCAAAACACGGTTACATAAAAAAAAAATCACGGATGTCCTATTATTATTCTGCCCTAAAAATATAAACATAGCAAAGTTCAACTATGCAGCTACCATGAAAAAAAAAATCATTACTGTATCCCTAAATTTACTTATGGTAGAATTTTTTAAAGATGACTCTAAATCCCCTCAAAACTTGACAAAACACACCGCGCCGCCGTCTCTGGCTCAGTATGGAACGGGAGCTCGTAGACGACGGACCTGTGTTAAATCGTCCCGCGCGCATTACGTAAGTTTGCCACATAGCTACACTCAGAGGTCACCTAAATCGGGTAACCTTCTATGGTATTGACAACACGTAGTGACCTGTTTCCATTGCCCTATAGTTGCGAGAAGTATGCAGCACTGCGAATGAATTACCAAGATCCTTACTTTCTTTATTTTAATTTTATAATTGAAAGGATATTTGGATTTCTTTATTTTATTATTACTTTATTTATTGATGTTTAGTTGACTTTCTTATTATTACTTTGAGCCCAGATTTAGTCCAGGGTCTGAGGATAGAAGTTGGTTACCGAAACTCCTTATCTACTAGGCATAATTACTCATCCCAACGTGTTTGGGGTCGTTAGACTTAGCTTGACGAGCACTCCAACTTTAGATGAGGTTCAGGGTCTCATGATGGAGCCAGGAGTTGGTCACCGGAACTGCCTATATACTCATCACAACTCCATCGTGTTTGGGCTCGTTAGACTTAGCTTGACGAGCATTCCCACTTGAGATGAGGTCCAGGGTCTCATGATGGAGTCAGGAGTTTGTCACCGGAACTGCCTATTTACTCATCACAACTCCATCGTGTTTGGGCTCGTTAGACTTAGCATGACGAGCACTCCCACTTTAGATGAGGTTCAGGGTCTCATGATGGAGCCAGGAGTTGGTCACCGGCACTGCCTATCTACTCATCACAACTCCATCGTGTTTGGGCTCGTTAGACTTAGCTTGACGAGCACTCCCACTTGAGATGAGGTCCAGGGTCTCATGATGGAGTCAGGAGTTGGTCACCGGAACTGCCTATCTACTCATCACAACTCCATCGTGTTTGGGCTCGTTAGACTTAGCTTGACGAGCACTCCCACTTGAGATGAGGTCCAGGGTCTCATGATGGAGTCAGGAGTTGGTCACCGGAACTGCCTATCTACTCATCACAACTCCATCGTGTTTGGGCTCGTTAGACTTAGCTTGACGAGCACTCCCACTTGAGATGAGGTCCAGGGTCTCATGATGGAGTCAGGAGTTGGTCACCGGAACTGCATATCTACTCATCACAACTCCATCGTGTTTGGGCTCGTTAGACTTAGCTTGACGAGCACTCCCACTTTAGATGAGGTTCAGGGTCTCATGATGGAGCCAGGAGTTGGTCACCGGAACTGCCTATCTACTCATCACAACTCCATCGTGTTTGGGCTCGTTAGACTTAGCTTGACGAGCGCTCCCACTTGAGATGAGGTCCAGGGTCTCATGATGGAGTCAGGAGTTGGTCACCGGAACTGCCTATCTACTCATCACAACTCCATCGTGTTTGGGCTCGTTAGACTTAGCTTGACGAGCACTCCCACTTGAGATGAGGTCCAGGGTCTCATGGTGGAGCCAGGAGTTGGTCACCGGAACTCCCTATCTACTCATCACAACTCCATCGTGTTTGGGCTCGTTAGACTTAGCTTGACGAGCACTCCCACTTGAGATGAGGTCCAGGGTCTCATGGTGGAGCCAGGAGTTGGTCACCGGAACTCCCTATCGGAGCGTTTCTTTTTATTTTTGCCACTTTTCTCGACTTTCTATTTTATGGTAAGTTTTATGTTTTTTCTAGTCAGAATCGCGAGCTGATTCGATTTATGCAAGAAAAAAAGGTGTCCCAAAAATTTTTTTCCTCTTGTGTTACCCTTTGCCATATGTTTTCTATGGTATCCTGCCTTTTCGCCGAAAATTACATTGACGAATTTCACTTGCCAACCAACTTTTCGCAGAAGTTTCATTTAGCCTAACAAGTGTTACCAAATAATTATTTCTCAACCATTTCATTTCCCAACCCCATAGTTGGGAAATGAAAATTACCTACTAGGTTGGGTTAGGTTAGGTTGGATTAGAAACAAGCTGCGCCCTTGGGCCCCTCCTCTCACGCAAACCCTAGAAATGGACTTCCTCGAGGAAGTGGTGACGGCACTGTTTCCTGCCCGAGGCAATGTCAATCCTCCAGTAATGGCGCCACTGCATGCTGAAGAGACGGAAGAAGTGCCGGCAGTGTCTGCCGGGGAACTGGGAGCAGCAGTTCAGCGAATGCGGATCAAAAATACGGCCCCGGGCCCAGACGGACTTCCTGGCCGCGCATGGGCTCTAGCAATAGCGGAGCTTGAGCCGCGTCTTATTCGCCTCTTTTCAGCGTGCCTGGAGAAGGGATGCTTTCCTGTAGCATGGAAAACAGGAAAACTAGTCCTCCTGAAAAAAGAGGGTCGCCCGGCAGATTCGCCCTCGGCTTATCGGCCAATCGTTTTACTTGATGAGGTAGGGAAGCTATTCGAGCGCATCATAGCGTCCCGCCTCATCAAGCACATGCACACAGTGGGGCCAGACTTAGCCGAAAACCAATTTGGATTCAGGAGCGGCCATTCCACAGTTGATGCCGTCTTGTGTGTCAAAACCCTGGCCCAAGAATCTGTTTCCCGAGGCGAGGTGGTTCTGGCAATATCATTAGACATTCGCAACGCATTTAACACCATGCCTTGGGAAGCAATAAACGAGGCTATGCGCTACCACCGCGTTCCTCCTCATTTGGCTCGTATTATCCGGGCCTATCTGAGTGATCGATTTGTGGAGTGGCCTGGGCAGCGCACCTGGGCTCGGAAAAAGATGGAGTGCGGCGTTCCTCAGGGGTCGGTTCTAGGGCCACTTCTTTGGAATGTCGGTTATGACTGGGTCTTGCGGGGAGAAAATCATCGTGGAATAAGTGTATTTTGTTACGCTGATGATACGTTGGTGATGGCCAAGGGATCCAGCTATCGTGACGCAGCTATTCTGGCGACGGCGGGTGTTGCCCAAGTCGTAAGCCGCATAAGACGGCTAGGGCTAGAGGTGGCCCTCCAAAAATCGGAGGCCATCTGCTTCTACGGTCGTAAAAAAGCACCTCCAATAGGTGCCCAAATTACTGTCGGAGGGGTTCCAATCGCTGTCAAGTCAACTCTGCGCTATCTGGGAGTTGTGCTTGACAGCAAATGGAACTTCAAGGCTCATTTCGAGCGTTTGGACCCAAAATTAATGAGCGCTGCGGCGGCCCTCGGGCGTCTACTTAAAAACTTGGGAGGACCTAATGCCTCGTGCCGCCGCTTATACACGGGAGTTGTGCGCTCTATGGCCCTGTATGGCGCACCTGTCTGGGCTGATACCATCAGCAGACATTGCACAGCCCACTTGCGGAGATCTCAGAGGGCAATGGCTTTGCGAACGGTGCGTGGGTATCGCACTGTATCCACTGATGCTGCATGCGTTTTGGCCGGATCCCTACCCTGGGACTTGGAAGCCAAAGTCCTGGCGGAACTTTACTTCTGGCGAGTGGAGGAATGGGAGCGGAATCATTGGCCTGCTCCATCTGAGATTGAGGCTCGACGCATTGATCTCTCCAATGACGCGATGGGAGCCTGGAAGTGCCGTCTAGAGCAACCAATAGCTGGCACCCGTACGATAGAAGCCATCCGCCCGGTCCTAAAAGACTGGGTGGAAAGGCGGCATGGGGTCCTGACCTTCCGTTTGACTCAGATCCTGTCGGGGCACGGCTGCTTCGGCCGGTTTTTGTGGAAGATCGTGGGTCGGGAACCAACCCCTGAATGCCACGAATGCGGAGCGGACGAAGATACGGCCCAGCACACACTGCAAGTATGTCCGGCATGGAGCTCGCAGCGTACAGAACTGGTTTCGGTAATAGATGCGGATCTGTCCTTGCCGGCAGTGGTTGCTGCGATGGTGAAGCAAGACACGGCGTGGCGGGCGGTGCTCTCCTTCTGTGAGGAAGTGGTGGCGCAGAAGGAGAGCAATGAGCGCGAAAGGGAGGTTGCAGCGGAAGCGGACTCCATTCGCCGTCGAAGAGTAGGGAGGAGGCGCGCTGCGCATGAGCGAAATCTCCCACCCTAAATAAGGGTAGCGGGCGGCGGAGATAGAGGATTTCCGTCGCATTCAGCTTAGTCCCTCGAGCGGGAAGCGCGTCGAAGCTAAGCAAAGCGCGTTTCTGCAAAGTCAGCCGGGGGAGTAACGCGATCCTTCCCCCGTTACTAGTAATTTCTAGTCAAGCTGCTGGTGGGTTCGCGGAGAATACGCAAGTGGTCCCGTGTTCCCGCCTAAAGCCAGCGAAGCGGCCAACGTCAGTTTTTAGCAGGTATTACGGCCAATTTACACCCGTTGAGTCCTGCATAACCCGGTCCCCCTCTACAAGACCGGGTATGCGCAAAAGCATTTTCTGACGAAAAAAAAAAAAAAAAAAAAAAAAGGTTAGGTTGGATTATGTAAAGTTGGGAAATGAACTTCGGCCAAATGAAACTTCTGCGAAATGTTGGTTGGCAAGTGAAATTCGGCAATGCAATTTTCGGCGAAAAGGCAGAGAACCGTTTTCTATGGAGGTAACACAATAGGAAAAGTAAAAAAAATCAAAAAATGTATGGAGTTTTATGGGACATCTTTTTTTATTGCATAAATCAGATCAGCTCGCGATTCTGACTAGAAAAAACATAAAACTTACCATAAAATAGAAAGTCGAGAAAAGTGGCAAAAATAAAAAGAAACGCTCATCTACTCATCACAACTCCATCGTGTTTGGGCTCGTTAGACTTAGCTTGACGAGCACTCCCACTTTAGATGAGGTTCAGGGTCTCATGATGGAGCCAGGAGTTGGTCACCGGAACTGCCTATCTACTCATCACAACTCCATCGTGTTTGGGCTCGTTAGACGTAGCTTGACGAGCACTCCCACTTGAGATGAGGTCCAGGGTCTCATGGTGGAGCCAGGAGTTGGTCACCGGAACTCCCTATCTACTCATCACAACTCCATCGTGTTTGGGCTCGTTAGACTTAGCTTGACGAGCACTCCCACTTGAGATGAGGTCCAGGGTCTCATGGTGGAGCCAGGAGTTGGTCACCGGAACTCCCTATCTACTCATCACAACTCCATCGTGTTTGGGCTCGTTAGACTTAGCTTGACGAGCACTCCCACTTTAGATGAGGTTCAGGGTCTCATGATGGAGCCAGGAGTTGGTCACCGGAACTGCCTATATACTCATCACAACTCCATCGTGTTTGGGCTGGTTAGACTTAGCTTGACGAGCATTCCCACTTGAGATGAGGTCCAGGGTCTCATGATGGAGTCAGGAGTTGGTCACCGGAACTGCCTATATACTCATCACAACTCCATCGTGTTTGGGCTCGTTAGACTTAGCTTGACGAGCACTCCCACTTGAGATGAGGTCCAGGGTCTCATGATGGAGTCAGGAGTTGGTCACCGGAACTGCCTATCTACTCATCACAACTCCATCGTGTTTGGGCTCGTTAGACTTAGCTTGACGAGCACTCCCACTTGAGATGAGGTCCAGGGTCTCATGATGGAGTCAGGAGTTGGTCACCGGAACTGCCTATCTACTCATCACAACTCCATCGTGTTTGGGCTCGTTAGACTTAGCTTGACGAGCGCTCCCACTTGAGATGAGGTCCAGGGTCTCATGATGGAGTCAGGAGTTGGTCACCGGAACTGCCTATCTACTCATCACAACTCCATCGTGTTTGGGCTCGTTAGACTTAGCTTGACGAGCACTCCCACTTGAGATGAGGTCCAGGGTCTCATGATGGAGTCAGGAGTTGGTCACCGGAACTGCCTATCTACTCATCACAACTCCATCGTGTTTGGGCTCGTTAGACTTAGCTTGACGAGCACTCCCACTTGAGATGAGGTCCAGGGTCTCATGATGGAGCCAGGAGTTGGTCACCGGAACTGCCTATCTACTCATCACAACTCCATCGTGTTTGGGCTCGTTAGACTTAGCTTGACGGGCACTCCCACTTGAGATGAGGTCCAGGGTGTCATGATGGTGTCAGGGTTTGGTCACAAGAACTGCCTATATACTCATCACAACTCCATCGTGTTTGGGCTCATTAGACTTAGCTTGACGAGCACTTCCGCTTGAGATGAAGTCCAAGGTCTCATGATGGAGCCAGGAGTTGGTCACCAGAACTGCCTATGTAACCATCACAACTCCATCGTGTTTGAGCTCATTAGCCTTAGCTTGACGAGCACTTTCGCTTGAGATCGGGTCCAGTGTCTCATGATGGAGTCAGGGTTTGGTCACTAGAAATACTTACGTGTGTATAGTCAAAATTATGTCTATGTGTCCATCCGTCCATTCATCTGTCTATCCGTTCATCCGTCCACTTTATTTCACATTGAGGGTACGGAACCCTGTGTTATGTATCGTACTCACACTTAGGTTTTTCTTTTTACTATTTGGTTGTATTATCTATTTGTGTAACGTGTAAAATGTATGGTATCTACAACTTGATCTCATATTGGTAGCATTCATGCTCATACTGGTAGTCTTACTTAAGCTGATCTTATTTTAACGAAGCACTTAGTCGGTCCTTTTGTGACTAGCAATGTCTTCGGTATAAGGAGTCGTTTAGCAGAAAAGAGCCCCTAACTAGCCGAAAACGACTACCATGACGATTTTTCACAAAAAGTGTATGACCGCCATCTTAGATTTGAAAACCGACATTATTTTCGAAATCTGCACCCATCCATTAGCAGAAAATGACTACCATCATGATTTTTTCCAAAACTGTATGACCGCCATCTTGCATTTTGAAACAGACATAATTATTTAAATCTAGAGCCCCTAATTAGCCGAAAACGACTACCATGACGATTTTTCACAAAAAGTGTATGACCGCCATCTTGGATTTGAAAACAGACATTATTTTTGAAATCTGCACCCATCAATTAGCAGAAAATGACTACCATGACGATTTTTCACAAAAAGTGTTTGACCGCCATCTTGGATTTGAAAACAGACATTATTTTCGAAATCTGCACCCATCAATTAGCAGAAAATTACTACCATGACGATTTTTCACAAAAAGTGTATGACCGCCATCTTGTATTTGAAAACAGACATTATTTTTGAAATCTGCACCCATCAATTAGCAGAAAATGACTACCATGACGATTTTTCACAAAAAGTGTATGACCGCCATCTTGGATTTGAAAACCGATATTATTTTCGAAATCTGCACCCATCAATTAGCAGAAAATGACTACCATGACGATTTTTCACAGAAAGTGTATGACCGCCATCTTTGATTTTGAAACAGACATTATTTTTGAAATCTAGAGCCCCTAATTAACCGAAAACGACTACCATGACGATTTTTCACAAAAAGTGTATGACCGCCATCTTGGATTTGAAAACCGACATTATTTTCGAAATCTGCACCCATCAATTAGCAGAAAATGACTACCATGACGATTTTTCACAAAAAGTGTATGACCGCCATCTTTGATTTTGAAACAGACATTATTTTTGAAATCTAGAGCCCCTAATTAGCCGAAAACGACTACCATGACGATTTTTCACAAAAAGTGTATGACCGCCATCTTGGATTTGAAAACAGACATTATTTTCGAAATCTGCACCCATCAATTAGCAGAAAATGACTACCATGACGATTTTTCACAAAAAGTGTATGACCGCCATCTTGTATTTGAAAACAGACATTATTTTTGAAATCTGCACCCATCAATTAGCAGAAAATGACTACCATGACGATTTTTCACAAAAAGTGTATGACCGCCATCTTGGATTTGAAAACAGACATTATTTTCGAAATCTGCACCCATCAATTAGCAGAAAACGACTACCATGACGATTTTTCACAAAAAAGTGTATGACCGCCATCTTGGATTTGAAAACCGACATTATTTTCGAAATCTGCACCCATCAATTAGCAGAAAATGACTAGCATGACGATTTTTCACAAAAAGTGTATGACCGCCATCTTTGATTTTGAAACAGACATTATTTTTGAAATCTAGAGCCCCTAATTAGCCGAAAACGACTACCATGACGATTTTTTACAAAACGTGTATGACCGCCATCTTGGATTTGAAAACCGACATTATTTTCGAAATCTGCACCCATCAATTAGCAGAAAATGACTACCATGACGATTTTTCACAAAAAGTGTATGACCGCCATCTTTGATTTTGAAACAGACATTATTTTTGAAATCTAGAGCCTAATTAGCTGAAAACGACTACCATGACGATTTTTCACAAAAAGTGTATGACCGCCATCTTGGATTTTAAAACAGACATCATTTTTAAAATTCACACCCTCAAATTAGCCGAAAACAACTACCAGTCCCTACCCTCACCTCTTACCATAAGGCAGGCCGTGCGCTAGTTTGCCACCATGTATTAAAAAAAACGACTCCAGATATAATGGCGAACTTCGATAAAATACACATGACTGGTCGGGCAGCTCAATCATATCTGATGGTGACAGTACAGTCGCCATCAAATATATCGGAGCGGCCAAGGTGGTCAGAAATATCTGAACAACGCCTCTATTATCAGGGCGATAAAGTGCATGTTCAGATATTTTTGAGTACCCTGGCCGCTCCGATATATTTGATGGCGACTGTACATGCACGCGATGGTGACAGTACGGAGCAGCCAAGGTACTCAAAAATATCTGAACGTGCACTTTATCGCCTTGACAATAGAAGCGTTGTTCAGATATTTTTGAGTACAGTCGCCATCAAATATATCGGAGCGGCCACGGTACTCAAAAATATCTGAACAAGCACCTTATCGCCTTGATAATAAAGGCGTTGTTCAGATATTTGTGACCACCTTGGCCGCTCCGATATATTTGATGGCGACTGTACAGTCGCCATCAAATATATCGGAGCGGCCAAGGTACTCAAAAATATCTGAACATGCACTTTATCGCCTTGACAATAGAGGCGTTGTTCAGATATTTGTGACCACCTTGGCCGCTCCGATATATCTGATGGCGACTGTACCTCCAACAGGCCTATTGATTTTAGTTGCGTATAATTCTCTCTTCCATGTAAAAGAAAATAAAAAGTCTGTAAAACTTATGCGTAAAAATAATTTTGCTTGTAATTGAAGCTGAAAACGATCAAGACTATTGGAGCGTGCGTATCGTCCTTGTTATTGCCAGCGGCCGTGTACTGAGCGCTAACGCCATCTATCGAGTAAGAAATCGTGAAATTGAGGAACGTTCACGGGACTAAGGCCTCTTAAGTACTACACGTGTAAATGATAAATAGTAATCTCGCTTGAATTGGGAACACGTTTTAAAAGAAATATCTTTTGAATATTCCAAACCTACTTACAAAGTGAAATCATGAATGTTTTGTTTGGGAATTGTGAATAATAAACAAAACCGGCCAAGAGCATGTCGGGCCATGCTCAGTGTAGGGTTCCGTAAACTGAGACCATTAATTCAAAAGGTCGTTTCTTACGGGAAATTTAGCGGCGCTTACGTCATTTTTACTTACGTCCTTTCACTATGGGTTTTTGAATGATAACTCAAAAACGGCTCAACCGATTTATTTCAATATAGTTTTCATTGAAGGTACTCATTAGGCCTCAGTTTCATGAATTTTGGTTGGGAGGTACCCTAACAAAATATATTTTTCGCATTTTTGTTCTACCGTTTTGTCGGCTTGACTAATGCACATATTCAAACCCAATTTCAGCTTTCTAGTGCTAACGGTCACTGAGCTAGACCGCGGACGGACGGTCGGACGGACGGACATGGCGAAACTATAAGGGTTCCGTTTTTGCCATTTTGGCTACGGAACCCTAAAAAGGAAGATTTATAAACTTGTAAAACTGGTGATTTAGGGATTTGTTTACCAGAGCCGATTTGCCTTTTGTACGTAGAGACTACCTACCCATTCAAAACATACAAAGTCTTCTTCTTCCTAGCGTTTGTCCCGGCTAGGAGTCTGCTTGACAACCTAATCCCATGAATTGACGTAGGCACTAGTTTTTAAGAAAGCGACTGCCATTAGTGCCATCTGACCTTCCAACCCAGAGGGGAAACTAGACCTTATAGGGATTAGGTCCGGTTTCCTTACGATGTTTTCCTTCACCGAAAACCGACTGGTAAATAGCAAATGATATTCCGCACATAAGTTTCGAAAAACTCAGTGGTACGAGCCGAGGTTTGAACCCGAGACCTCCGGATTGAAAGTCGGACGTAATACCGCCAGGCTACCTGCGCTCAAAACAAAGAAAGTACTAAAATGAAACGACATTATTTAAGTAGTGTGACGCTGAATAGGCTAAAAACAAAACATAACGTATAAGTAACATTACTTACACCTTACTCGTACTTATAAGCGTTCAAGATTTCTTTTTGGAACACTTAGTTTCGGTTGCTTAAATTTGAATATAATAGGTACACAAGAAGAAAATAAGAACTTTGGTTCGTTTTAAAATCAAGGACTGCCTATTAAGTCCTAGACTAGTATAAATAATAGCGTCGAGTTTAACGAAAAGAGAAGCGTCGCCATTTATACGGGAAATAATAATAACACTTCCCCGCTTACAATTTTGTCCGCACCCCACAGTTATGACATATACATATGTTATGTTTATGTGAGTAAGATGTATATATAACTTAACATTTCATGGCCGTCTCCAATTTACCTTTCGTACATAAATACCTCAACATCCAAATTAAAGCAAAATAATATCAAAGAGACGTTGAGTAAAAGTTAAATCGCCAAATCTCCCCTCGGTAATAGGTGGTGGGCTGAATGTGACTGCGTTATGAATGAGATTATGCCCTATAGACTTCGTAATTTGAATTACGCATGGACGTGAACGATCGACGCATTTGTAAGAAAGCCTATTGATATTCAAAAAGAGCTTTAAATGGAATAAAAATTGGCATCGGTGCGTATGAGGAGTTCGGATGAACAGACCGGCGCGGGCAGACGAGGGGGTAAGCTCCCCTTAAAGCGAATTGGTACCGTGGTGGGTAATAGGGTAGGATTTAGCCCATGAAAAAAAAGATTACGCTCTGGGTCAGGCGGGCCTTTTCACTGTGCTCCCAAACGAAACAGTCGTCCCGATCATATATTCAAACATTTCAAACACGTAACCAAGGGGGCCGCCATTTACACACGGCAAGTTGTCTAACGTAATTTGTTATTATATATTGACAAATGCTTGAATACCTAATACTAAATATATATAGGCTAAAAGTACGATTTATTTGTTGAAAAAACTAGGGGCTGTTTATACTGTAGATAGTTAACAACTACCAACCATCGAGTATTCTTAACCATTTCACCGCCATCGCCACCGACTATTACGGTCACGTTGAAAATATGGATACATGACAAAAACATGCATTAAAGTATAAAGTTTAACATTGCAACTTTATTCATACGACTACGACTATATTTTATTACGAGCTATATAAAATAGCGCTGGAGTGGTAAACAATATGCATGACCCCATAGTGTGCCGTAACATGCAACTTAACAAGGTCAGGGGCTTTTCAAATTTAATTGGAGTGTCTTAAAAATATAGCAAAGAGGGACCGTCATTTTATAAGTTCTTAATTGATCCATTGTCGCAGAGTTCATCTTATGAGTTTACTGAATCTAACCCAGCCCCACAATGTGATGATCATGTCCTCTGAGCGAAGAAAAACTATCTATTGTAAGTGGCAACAATTCCGTAACTTAAGTGACGTAATTGAGAATAGAATAGCAAAAATGTATTTTGCGCGAACGGCGATTTCAGTGAACCACTTTTATACATGTGTGACCGTAAGCTGCAATATATTTCTTTTTATCAATAACAATACATTTCCAAAAGGGCGGTTATTTGCCACTGTCAAATTCTGTCGTGAACTAGTATAGTCCGTGTACGTGTAGGCGGAAAGGTCGATAATGTCTACTTGGGATTTATTTTTTAAATAAGTTGTTATATGCTTTTGGCGTATCCGATATCAAAACCGTATAACTGATTACGTAAATATGAGTGATCGCCTTCTTCAATGGTTTAGGTACAAAGTGTACAAACATGTGTACACTTTTTATATTAAATAAAATGACATCCTATTTCTAACAAAAAAATATAGGTAGGTACTGTGTAGGTATGTACAATATATTATATTTATATCTACAAAAGAATAATTATGGACTACAATTACCGTCAACTGCTACAACTTTGCCTATGGTTCACAACTTTGCCAGGCTTGAAAAACATGGGTTCATTCACCAAACAGCTTACGTATATCTTATTCCTGAGATGGGAGAAATGCGGCCATTTTACGAATAAGATATAAATTTGCTCTTGGCGTTGTAGCACTTGATGGTAGTCTTAAACTTCAATACTACACGGAAAAAAAAGCTTCCGGGATATTCTCAATCTGAGACAATATTATATTATGTTGAAAATATTTCCTCGTGACAAGCATTTATTTCCTTTAACGAAAATAAAATAAAGTTTTAAATATAAGCGAATATATTCTTACAGATTTTCTAGTTTTCTTTTACCTAAGATAATACTTGTTTGATTAAAGTACAATCTCTCTTATTTACTCTTGAAACAATCCATTTTTGTATTTCTATTTTAAGAAAACGTAGTTTTATTAAGCAAAGAATCATATTTTTGGCAAAGGAAATAAATACTTATCACGAGGAAATATATAGAGGATAATAATAATGTCTTGGATTGAGAACATCCCGGAAGCTTTTTTTCCGTGTAGTTTTAAATTAACTGTGTAAGGAACACTCGTTACATGATGATGAAGATCCTCTAGTGATTTGCAAGTGACTCTGCCGTTCGCTTTGTTTGTGCACCCATCTATTCTATTGTACAGTCGCCTTCATAAATATATGATCATCATCAAGGCTTCAAAAATAAATGTACATAGAAAAGTACATATATTTACATCGGCACTAAAGAAAATTGTTACCAGCAACCAAACTTCGTCTACCAGTCACTTGAGAATGTGACAAAACTCAGGCTTATATCACTTGCCAAAATGGTTTGTTATTTATACGTAAACTTTGGCTCCTTACCGAATTTTAGTTATTGATAAAATAGCTGAATTAGTCCGGTAATCTTTTTTTCAGTGTGAACTAATCACCCGTCAATACGTACGCAAGTGAAAAGTAATCAATGTATACACTAATATTTTTGAAGATTATTTAACTAAGTACACTACAATGGCCCATGTATGGGCAGCACAGTGACACAAAACTACTTATACGAATATCGATTTATTATGTTTATTGGTGGATACTATGGTTGTTTGTCATAGCGCCCATTGCAGATAGTACGAACGAATGAGTTAATGGGTCAGTGTCAAAAAGTTGCGAAATCCATATCTTCCTCCTTACGTCTCCTCAGTCCGCTCCATAACGACACAGTCATTAGTACTTAATCACTTTTTTATGCGTAATAAATAAAGTATTCTAATTAATATTTACTGCACAAAATAAAAACTCAATAGTACGAAAAAACTTACTTATTATCGCTATAAAGCATTCACTACTGGTCCACTTATCATCATGGTGAGACTTCTGTTTTTTTGCCTCCCTCTGATGATATTCAATAGGTAACAAAACCTTTGCGCCTAAAATAATATAGAATTTATTAATGCTTGTTGAGATTCATAAGAGGTGTAATAAAGAGTCGACTGATTCTTGTTTTAATTGAGGAGGTATTTTCAAAAATAACCTAACCGGCTTATACTGGTTGAGACATGTAGCCTAACATTTCTGATGGCTAGAGGTGTCATCCAATCGATCAACTTTAGCCAGTAATATTGTTTTTGTAAACACTGTTTTAATTATATTATCAGTTGCAACATTCTTAAAATGATATAATTTGTATAAAAATTCGATTCCAAAAATAGGTACCTAGTAAGTAAAATTAATAGTATCATTACAATCCTGTTTACATTTGAAACGAAATGTTTGAATATTACTATGATAAATAATTGAAATTTTCTTTGCTAATTAATAGGTAAAATTACATTTACAAATTCAGTGGAATGCTGGTCCAATAACGGTAATATACAAGTATAATTTCATTTAATTGGCAATTATATACGGTATACAGTGTGTAAATCCAATACGGGCGATAAATTAAACCACACATAGAACTCAATATTGTAATAATTAATTTAGATGTTTTTTAAGTTACGATTAACTGTGACCCAATAATTAATTTTTGTTTTTTTTTATCAGCAGCATTGTACTGTAAACATGGTATTGAAAGTAACTGTCAACGAGCGTTTAACGGCAATGTGTTTGTATTACATTGCGGGCCGAATTATTTTGTATGGATAATTTTTTTACAATTCTAACTAGACGTTATCTAATTACATTTCTTATGTCCTATACTAATCATCGTTAAGAGATTCGCCCGTATTAGATTTACACACTATAGGATTACCTACACAAAATATCACGCCAAAATACCTACGAAATATTTACCTACCCAGACCTAGTCATATCATATGTTACCTACTCCCAAATAGAAATCCGCCCATTTATTGAATTGAAATACGAAATGAGTTGAAGATTATCAAGAACTAGCGACCCGCCCCGGCTTACGCACGGGTGCAATTATACATATAAACCGTCCTCTTGAATCACTCTAGGTATCTATTAAAAAAAAACCGCATCAGTTGCGTAGTTTTAAAGATCTAAGCATACATACAGACAGACGGCAGGAAGCTACTTTGTTTTATACTATGTAGTGATAAATCAAGAATTGATTATATTATCCATAACCATTTTACCTTTTTTTCTCTTTATACTATAGATATCATATTATATAACACTACAATGACTATTCTGCGTCGGTAATTTACCTTGTTACATGGGTAAAATGTGTATTTGCATAGATAATTATACAAATGACTTTGATTGTTCACATTCATAGGTACCACGCTACGCCTTTCAAATTGCCATCCATCTGTAGGTACTTATACTTAGGTACTTACAGGATATATTTAGCGAACCGCGACCTTGAGCTACCACTTGAAACCTTCACGTCTTGCGAAAGGTACTCGTAGCCCACCTAACGAAGGAAACTTAGGGAGACTGGGAGACTTGACGTCGTTAATTAAGTATAAGTAGGTACTTAACTGTTTTTTTACACTGTTACCGGTTAGTTTTGATAAATACCAGTGGCAGTAGGTCGAATTTTTTCTAAGGCAAGCCAGGGATTAATTTGGCTTGAAATTTCTTCATGAGTTGTAGAAAAAATTCTGAGGTGCCTGAAAAATACGGGAATTGTGTTCAATGGACGCACCACCAACCACCACTGATACCTACTTGAGGTTGGGCACACATTTTATAATCCGAAAGTTTAAAAAAACATCAAGAAAACAATCCCTGTTTAAGTTACGAATTTTAATAAAAATCTTACAGCCTAGTTTATTAAATATTTAGGTATCTCAGGTAGGTAGACATTCAAATATTCAGCTCGAAAATAAACGCAAGTAAGATTAAGTATTTTGCTGCGAAACACAAGAGAATCAAATTTCTTAGCCACGAACTCAACCGCAATTGAGTTGAGAAACTTGATACAAGCGAGCTTGATTTTTCTATTTCTGTTCTGCGACTGCCTCGAGTCTGTTATGTCAAGCCTGTTGTTCTTGTACTCCTATATCATAGTTCGCTATATTGTCTACGTAAATCGTAACCACATGGATCACAGTACAAATATTGAGCTAAGTTAATTTTCTGTGACTGTGGTTCTCGCGATACAGCCACCACATACTGCACGTCGATGACACGTATCACTTTAAGTACCTAATAGTAGGTAGGGGAAACTGTTCTACCTTGGACATAGTTTAACCTTAGGTCAGTCGACTTTTTCTAGAAACCTACTAATTCTATTAAAGTATTATAAATTCCTCTTTTACACTTTTTTGTGAGCAATTCAATCAAGTTAGTAATATTTTTTGATACGAGAATAACTTACAACAGTTACAACACGAAACATGTAACTCCCTAAAATATTTTTGGTACACACTATTATCGCTGATTGTACCTGTTAGATAGTATTGTCACGCAAATTACGGAATTATACCAAATTTTAGCTCAATCAAATACCGGGAAGTGGCTGAAATTTAAGATTTGTAACGTATAAATAAATAAACATAAGTAGGTACGGGGTTCAGCTAAATAAAAGTGTGTAATAATAAAAAAGCATGATTTTTCTTCCATCCAAAAATGTTCAAGCAATTTATGATATTATGTAAGCTATTTTGCTGGATGCAAGTCGCTTCCGACCGATACTTATGGAGGTCTAAAGGGGAGGCCTATGTTCAGCAGTGGCCGTCTTATGGCTGAGATGATGATGATGAAGCTATTTTTGTCACAATCAACTATCAAATGGTAATTAAAGCTATGTTATGCTATTTGTATGGGTTTGCATTCTTTCTACAACATTGAGTAAATAATAGCATGATGCCTTGCCAGAGCCAGCATGGCAATCTGATCATAAATAATCATAAATTTAAACTCAAAAAAATATTATTAAATATCATTCTCAATTATTTAAGTACTAAATATTTCTAACACTTAGTTTGCTTTATTGTATTCACATGTGTATAACCGAACATAATATAAGGAATGGCGGTGAATGTCCAACGTATAGTTACAGTCGGCATCAAATATATTAGGAGCGGCCATGGTAGGTAAGGTAGGTAAAAATATCTGAACATGCACTTAATCGCCTTGACAATAGAGGCGTTGTTCAGATATTTATGAATACCTTGGCCGCTCCGATATATCACCTTACTCCATTGTAATAAGGTGCAAAAGTGTAAACGTATTTTTGACGTCGACTGTACATCAGGGGTGTCGTACCTTGGACCCAATCCCTTTTTTTTCTAACAGCCTATAAGCCTGTCGTATAATGTAGCTTACTTAGTCTTTAGAAAATTACACATTTGACGAGAATAACTTTTATTTACTAAAAATCGAAAAAAAAGTAGCTCAAAATATTTAAAGCAATATATCTTTCTTGTTCCTTGTTTTTTTAGAAAATTACATTAGCGACAAGTAAATAATTCAGACAAGTTAAAATAGTTTAGGTATGTAGAGAGAAATAATTAATTTAATATACAAAAAAGAAATCTGCGATAATATGAACAAGTGAATATCGTAACGCGGGCAGATGTCGTACACACCCTGCGTAGCACTGTAATCAAGCAAATTGTCAGAAGCTTTTGTGTGGAGAAAGTAATTCGACCAATCAAAAGTATAAGGGTAGGTATATTATATTCTCAAGTTGAGAAAGCTTGTTGTAAAAGTGTTTATTAATTGTAGTTAGGTAGGTACCTAAAGACAACTTCTTAGGAAGAATCCTAGCGTTTATCCCGGCTTGGGGTCCGCTTGACAACCTAATCCCATGAATTGGCATAGATACTAGTTTTTACGAAAGCCACTGCCATCTGATCTGACCTTCCAACCCAGAGGGGAAACTAGGCCTTTTTGGGATTAGGTCCGGTTTCCTTACGGTGTTTTCCTTCACCGAAAAGCGACTGGTAAATAGCAAATGATATTCCGTACATAAGTTCCGAAAAACTCAGTGGTACGAGCCGGGGTTGGAACCCGAGACCTCCGGATTGAAAGTCGGACGTCTTACCGCAAGGCTAACAGCGCTTTTTTACCTAAAGACATTCTGTGCCAATGATATAATCCAGTAGTGTTGTATTTCCCTGATCAACGTTTCCTTCAACTCAAACTCAATCAAAGCCCTTGCAGAAATCACGGAAAATATATTTGTACCCATAGCATCCAATGACTCCTCGAAGATATGCTATGATATGATAGAAGATAGACTAGCTGACACCAGTCGTCCAGTATACTCGAGTGACCACCGCCTGAATCCAAATGCTTGTATGTATAGTTTTCAAATTGATGGTATTACCTATTGTGTTACTATTTGGGAGACGCCGCGAAATCAAAGATTTGGTTAAATGTTGGTAGCACATACACATACTCGTATTGGTCTAAATTAGTTGGAAGTATTTAAGTAACCCCTGATTCCAACAAAGGTTACATCACGCTCGTTTGTTAACTAAGTACCTAACATAGACTTTGTCAATAATAAGTACACACTAAACCTTAATAACACAGACCACCCCGGACCGTAAGCCGGCCCAAGTCCCCGTGACACTAGCAGCGTTTCCACGCTGAATTGCCAAGGAAATCTGTTGAACCTGGTACGATTCGGAGCGAGGATCGCAACCCCTCTCTCTCTGAGTCGACGACCCAAGTCCCTGACAAACTCCTTGGCCTCCGCACCCCATGACCCTGCAGTCTCTACCGCAACCGTTATGAAGTCATACGTTGGTTCCAAAGCAGAATACTTAGTATGCTTCTGCCTAGCTGCATACTCGTCAGCAGCCGCCCCAGCAGCTCTCATGGTGTGGCCCAGGTGGGATGGGGCAAAAGTACTGACCACCTAATACCTATATCTAATAATTGATTCCGAACAAGGTTAAGTTCGAAAATACTGTTAGATATAAATTGTAGTAAGCAGGTGTATGTACTGACGGAGGGTTGTGTTGAGACATAAAGGTAATATACAATAACTTATTCATATTTAAGACCTATTGTACACACCAAGCAAGGAATAAATGATGTGATAATGATAAGCTATTAAAATAGAAGACAGTAACAAATAAATACCGAAAGTCGAAACGAAATCTAATTAAAAAGATTATTTGTTTTATCATGAATTATTAATATAAATACGAGAATTAAGATATTATCTAAATTATAAGCACTACAACATACAATGCCTACCAAACAGTGTGTCCGGAAAGAAAAGTGTCGTGATTTATATGTAAGCTCATACATTCTACGACACTATTCTTTCCGAACAGATTCTAACGTAACAAATAATAATTTACAGCCAAATTTCTTACAAAATAATTTTATAATAAAAGCAATATTGGAATTTATCTGTTTGTAAATGTTATGTTGCAAACAAGCAAACGCAATCAGCTCTGGGAATATTTTCGTATATACCAATATGTAAACTTATATTCCCGTCAAAGTTAACTTCAAACAAAAGAGAGCCTTTTGGTGATGCTTAGAAGCCCAAAACCCTGTTTCAACTTTCTAGGGATAAAATGTTTACCCATTATGAATGTAGGTAAGCCGATTACGAAAATTATTTGAACAAAAATTTCAAGGGTTTGAAGGGACGGGGTACAGTCAGTGATCATAAACATGTAAATTTGCACCTTGTGCCGTTGGCATAAGGTGACAAGAGATACATGACTACAAATGACACGCACCTATTATTTGCCAGTTAACATATATTGTAACGAGCCTAAGCAAACTATCCAGAAACTATAGCACGTACCCGCTTGCGATAAGTTCGATGACGCTTTGGAAACTGTTGATGAGCAGTTTAGTTGCGTTAGCAAAATGACTAGAAATCCAATCTCTCCAGCGTGACGGCCATGGAAGTAGTGGAAGTTCAGGATCATCGTTTTATACCAAAAGACGAACAATGGCTTTAGGTTCAATGCGAGCCTTATAAAACTGCGGCTATACTATTCTTTAATTCTTATTGTCGCGATATTAAATATTCAGGTTATAAAACTAAACGAAGATAAACGCGCAGATTATTTAAAACAAACATGTGTTTGGATAGGTAAGTTTATCTTTATCAATTACGACGCAAGTGAGAGTCATGCAGTGTTATTTACCATCTAGCTAGAACATAGTTAGATACTTTACTAATCATGTATTAAATATAAGGGTAAATTTACGCATATTAATTCATAGTAGGTACGTTTAATAGTTGATTAGAACAGCGAAAGCATTTAGTATAGCTAACTAGTAGCCCTGTTATCGTTAATCAGTATAGTCGGATATAAAATTATATATTATTTACCTTATCTGGCAACTAAAGCTGCCCTAAACTTTTCATAAAACATTGGACTATTCATTATATAAAGATAACTTTTTTTATAGGTTTTCGTAAACATTATCAATTGATAATTCTAATCTAAAATAATAATAATAAAACATATAATTAAATAATTTTGGTTAATTAAAAGGCTATTGAATTCCAAGTAACCCCAAACATAATTCCTAGAAAATTGCCGACATGGAACTCATATGTTACAGAAGGGTCACTCCTTTTTCAGAGGACTCCCGATGTGCCAATGCTTACGTTCCGCCCTGACGACATTATTAGCTGCTCCCGACTCTCCAGTCAATAGTTAGGTAAGTATATCACCTGCCAGAGGCCTCACCTTTCGTGCATATTGCGAGCTTTTGTTTATGAGTAGGTAATATTTGAAAAGTTATGTCATTAATCATCATAAATATATCTTAGCATCTTGGTTTGGTTCAACCCTCTCAAAAACTAAAGAGTAGATTTAGACTAAATAAGAGCCGGCCCGTCAGATACGCATACGGTACAATAACGAGAGCAACGAAACTCCTCTACGAGTAGTAAATAGTAGTTCGTTGTTCAAGTTCATCGACTTTCTTTGTTCTTATTATTGTGTCATTAAGGTAATAATAATAATAAGTACTTACTGTTTTAAATCCCATTTCTATTGCCTATGCCTAGTAGCAGTACTAAAACATTTGTTTACCTAGGTACCTCTCTATCTACAAGGTGTAACAAAAATGCTGGTGATCGTGAAAAAAAATTAAATAAAAAATACGCGAAAAATAAAATTTGGTTTTGTATGGACGTTAGACCGCTAGGGACGCCGTGTCCCGTACAAAAAAAAATATGGTGTCCAAAAACACTCGCAATACGATACCTATTATACCCTTAAACGGATCACCAGTATTTTTATTGCACCGTGTTTAAGATGCGAAACTATGTAGAAACGGTAAAAACCTAGAAATTCTAAAATGAAAATTGACCTCAAGAAAAATATAACGCAGATTTGTTCCAAATTACTATAAGTCAACATAACATACCTACTTAAGTATTTAAAGCTCATAGCAAAGAAGGTGGAGTTGTGAATAGCTATAAAGAACAGCTTATGATTTGTGCCTCAAAATATTTAAGTCTTTCAGCATTAATTGGCCGTGCAGCAATTTGTCAAGGAAGCTGATGAGCGGTCAGATAACCAACAAAAAGGTTCAAATCCACTCAGTCATGGGCTAAATGAATGGAATGTCGTCGGCGTAACAACCTGAACTCTTACCTTAATCCGGTGCAGGGCACCCCTAACGACCCACTGATGGAGTGACGACGGTGAGCCGACCGCCGTGCGTTCCGTTCCTCGATTAAATTAGGAAAAAATCAGACCTCGAAAATCCTGTCCGCATACTTGGCCAGGACAGTTATTAACTCCATCCAGACGTAAAACAAAGATTCGTCCCCGGCTCCCTTTTAGACCACTGTGGTACCGCTACAGGTCATAGGTACCCCAACACTTTTTTTGACCGGGTTAAATATTTGAGAAGTTTTTTTTTTTTTTTTTTTTTCCTTATGGACTTTAGGCGGTATTGCCTGTAGCCAATGTCAAGTATAAAAAGGCGGGAAATAAGAGCTTGTAAGATTCAATCTTTAGGTACAATGCATGGTACAATGTCTTCAATCGATAAGTATTTTGTTTAATCAAATAAGTTTTAGGCAACGTTGTTCGGTAGAAGTGGCATAAGCCTTGTTAGTTGCTATTTGTAGAGTGATAGCTCCCTACAAAAGGCTCGAGGAGGCTACAGGTTGTTCTGAACCAATCAATGGTTACACGCCTTTTAAGATTAATTCTTCATTATCCGCACACTTGTTCGTTAGATCACCGCACAATAAGCTATCTATATTACACACTGAACCACGAAAATGAACAAAAGACAAATAATTAATCCTAACGAGCTGCGACCATGATGAGCTCAACCCATAGACCCATTTGAGAAGTTAGTTAGGTAGTTAGAGTATGAAGGTTTTTGTATTCTCTATAATTACCATGATATTTGTATGACATAACTATCCAAAAATAAAGTTATTATTTATATATTTTGTTATAATATTTAAGCGCAACTATTTTTTTACATTAGTATCTTCTCGTTTCAATAATTGTAAATATGTGAATACAGCCTATCTTTCTGAAAACAGGCAAGTCAAATATTAATTAATGCTTCCAACATGATATAATACGTTTCACCGAGATAGACCATTCAACATTCAGACTAATTGAAATAATTTATAATCAAAGCCATTAAATAAAGTGAGGCTATAGTAACCATTTCATATTGAAAAAAAGCACGTTCACGTCAACCAGTAATAAATACATATTAATTTGCAAACTACACCTTACTTATTACTCCGGTGTGGGACCACTGTGCGCTAAACGTAGGATCTAACGACGCCAAAACGAAATGACCCGAGAGCTATCATCAGGTGGTTTAAAAGCAATTTACCGTGTCTACTCGATTACCTCGCCATTTTCTACGTAAATCAAACCACTTTAACATCGAGTACCTATAAGTAAGTAGCAGGTATTATTTGTGTGGGCCTCCGCGACCGACATTAGCAGTGGGTTACGGCCCGGGCTCTTTTATTTCCCCTTTTTCTTTACAAATGGGAATTCGTTCCCACATTATTAGATGTATATAGCTACGTATACATTCAGAAGTTTCTTGTCTATTGCACAATTACCTACGTTACCGTGGTTTACTGCGAACAATACGTGATGGAGTTTTGGGGGGTCATTTCTGAGATCCCAGCACTCGAATGTGACATTCAAAACTCTGAATAAAACGATGAAATTAAGTTTTAAAAATAACAGCATGGGAATTTAAAATCATGATTATTTAAACTATTAATTTCTTGGGGGAAAATAGGCGACGAACTTTTGTGTGCAATTATTTTCAAGCTTAATATTTTTTAATTTGAGCACTCGTAAGTCAAAATGGAGTCGAGGTTGACAAAGACAAAGCTCAATCTTTATGAATAAACTGTATGCTGGACTTAGTTTCAATAAAAACAATATGCTTCAATTAAACTACCTATTCATGTCAAAATATATTAACTATTTTAAGTAAGTATTAGTAGTCAATAATAAAAGTAAGTATTGTGTTGTGTTCCTGCTGGTGGGTAAAGTTGCCAAAAAGCTAAACCAAAGGCTACCCTAGCTTACCATCAGGCGGGCCGTACGCTTATTTTCCTACGTCGTAATAATAAAAAAGTGCCTGCCTATGTATCTACATTATTTATTACCTATACTTTTTGTGTCCTTTATACATCAGAACAACCAAACCTGCGTGTTAGTTTATAAATTACTAATGCACAAAATAAAAGCTGTAATATTTGCGTGACTGGTAAACAAAGAGCCTATACTTAATCGAATGCAAAATGCCGAAAATGAAGTGTAATAAACGACAATACGGGAACGTAACGTACACGTGCCGCGGCCGTACGATACACTCAGGCGAAATCAAATTTGAGTACGTCATGAATACACATGAACAAAAGGACGTAGTAGCTACGTTTTCTTTCCAACAAACAGTTACAGAAGCAAATTGAATTGTCAATTGAATGATCTCTTTGCAACAAAGGAGAAATACAAATATGAAGATGAAAGCCCCTACTTATTGTGTAAAACCGCTACATCCTTTGATATTCAAAGGTTCTAAACTTAAACAATATTTCTTAATATTATTATTTGCGTTTTAATGCGTATTTGTTTAATATATTTATGAGTCAACAAACACTTAAAGTAAATACATTGATCGTATTAGCCTCTCACAACAAACTTCCTGGTTTACAACAATGCAATTCGGCATACAATAATTGCAGAATACAATGTAGAGTAATGTATTTCAAAGACACAGCTCTACGTAACTCGTTAGTTACCTTTATATTTTCTATTTCAGTATATGTTTGAAGATCGATTTAATTCCCATTATGCGAGTATATAACAATTGGGATGATTTGCCCTCGAAGTTTCTGTCTCCGGCTCGATAATCGTGTTTTATACAATAAAAACATGTTGACATCTGAGCTACCACCTCTCTATGAGTTGGTTATAATCGCGTTGATGACTAGTACAGTCGACGCCAAAGATATTTCTATATCGTCGTAAACATATCTTTGACGTCGACTCTACTACACGACTCTATTTAAGCTCATCCTTATCACACAACGACATAGTCAAGTTTTTTTAAAATAGTGTGATTTACTGTTTGAGAACAAATTATCGTTGAATACAAAGTTATTAATCTGGCTACGTGGAGCGGGATAAAGCCGAGCTCGGCACTCATCAGGAACTGGTGCGGCGGCGGCGCCCGACCCGACAAACACACAGACGCCCGTCGTCCTAACGCCTGGGAATAATTACTCCCACTAGTAACTTCTGATCGATCATGACAGAGAAACGATACAACTCTACAACAATGTTATTCGATTACACAACAACACACATAACCCATAAATAAGTAGACGAGTGTGTTATTTTAAAGCCTCGATATGTCTACATTCAAGATTATTTATAAAATTATATTAGTCTACCAGAAACTGTATACTATATATTTACAAAATGTCATTAAAGCATTGGAGTTCTTGTACTGTAAAAAGTATTGAGATCTAATGTTAATAATCCAATCATCAGGGATTCCTCTCCATACATTTCCTTACAAAAGGTGGTGTAGTTTTTTTGTTAACGGACATTGGTAGGCTACAGGGTAGTTATTAAGAATCTACATTTTAGACTTTTAGGGGGGGGGGGGGGGAGCTTAGGCCGCGATCTTGGTTTAAAGGTGCCAAAATTCAGGTTAAACCTTGGCACTTAAACGTCTATCAGTATGACTAAGACATTTTGTAAGGCAATATGCCCTAATGACTGATCTATAAGCCAAGCCAGTGTCCATAGAACTCCATCTAACTGGAGTTTACTAGCAACATGTCATTGAGACGTTTTAAATAATATATATCTACATTTTTATAATAAATAGAATGACCGAGACCGATACAATGTACTTTTTATAAGCTTTTATTTACTTTTACGTGTGGTCGTCTGTAATTAATTTGACCCATTTCCAGCTTTCCAATTGAACTGAAATTTTGCATACGTGTGTAAATAAATCGGATGACAATGCAATGGTATTGACGTGTAGCTGGAACGTAGCCATAACTCCTCAACTACTCAACATTATCCTATCGTCTTTCATCGTCGTTTGTCGTCTTTGGGCTCGTTGTATTAGTTTTGGTGAGCAGTTAGGAACGTACCAACAAAAATACAGTTAGCAATAAAACCATGTGGTCGCAAAACAGGTTGTCAGGAATATTCTTCGTTTACTATGGGAAATATTTTCAAGTTAGAACGTTTCCCATACAAGAAGAATGGAGAATTCTAGAGAACGGCACAAATGTAAACCCGGTTGCAAGCGTCTTGCCCGCGATCTCGCTAGGCTACGGACCTAGCAGTCAGCAACAGAAGTAGCTTAGCGGGTAGAGTGTTCAAAATGACCTACACACGCTCTTATTCTCTTAACATGTAAAACCTACAGGCTAGGCTATGCAACTCGATTTCTTTTAGTATGAAAAGTCCCGGGGATTCGGGTATTACCCAATAAAAGTACTTAAGCTACATTCACTAGTACAAGGCGCCAGAGATATCCTTACACCATAAGCGTCGAGCGAAGTCTGACCTACGGAACCTACCGCACGTGTCCATGCACTAGGCACGGACCGGTCGGGCTATTGCTTCATCTTCAAGCGTAGCGTGAAATTAAGAGCATGTATCAATCGTCAGAGGCCCAAGCTTACGATCCTACTAGTCGAGCGAAGATCAATGTACGATCCGTCGGAGGCCCCATCCATACTATGCTATCTTTATGACATGTATGCATCTGACATTGAACTTATGTTATGTGTATACAATTGAAGGGATATTTACAAAAACAACATAACTGACTACACTGGTTGACACCTGAAACGATTAACAATGTTCTTAAAAACGTGTTAACCGCTCTAAGCAGTTATGTTGTTTTTGTAAACATCCCTTCAATTTTTTTGTCACAATGCCCGACAATATTTTAATAAGACTGTACTGTATACATATATATGTAGCATATGTAATGTATATAATATAATATATATTATGGGGACTATAAGTCATAAGCATAACCTTTAGTATCACATAACAAAAAAGTTAACATTAAAAATATATTAAAACTAATTTATTAGTTAAATAGTATACATGTTTGTGCTGTTTAACATTAAATATTTTTTGTATTTCCTATTTCCCTTCCTTTATTATACTATCGATTTAAAAGTAACACGGATAGGAATTAAAAACTAAAAAAAAATGGCAACAAACTTTACGGTGCGATTAATTTCGAGGTAAAGTATTTTTGAATTCGAGCGCTCTAAAGTCAATAATCGAGCCCCTGTACATGTGTACATCCATATTAAGATACAAACAAAAAAGTATCCACTTTAAGAACGTAGGTAACTAGCATAGTTAGTGAACAAATGCAATTTTATTTGCTAGATATTTGCAGTTTGAGTAGAAGGATAAGCAGTAGAAACTATTTTTACAGTGTCACTAGTCCGCTGATATGGAAGTAAAGCCGCTGACGTCGCAGTCAACAGTGAGCAACGAGGTACGCCCCGTCAGACTTGCGGCCCCTCGTCGTCCTTTTAAGCGCGAGTAATCACTGCTAACCCTCCAAGATCGATAGTGACCTATACGCGCCAAGCTCACCATATGAGCAAAAATGTATAAGGTAGATTAATAGCATCTCAACTGGCATTCCTGTCTTCTTTGTTCGGTTCTTTTTGAATGACAATTTTTTGTAATCTATTACAATCTAAGTTGCAATAAGCTTATCGTCCTAACTATTTGAGTCGCCTAGCAATAGAAAAGTCAAGTGCTTATTTTTTTAAATTCGGTCATACACATTTGTACAGCACACAGACTACACAGACACCTCATCATTAAGTTTGTACAGGGAGCACGAGGTCACCACACATAAGCGCAATTTTATTCGTAAATTTCTACGATTCGAACAGCACATCTCAATAGCATTCTACACCAATCTGTACTATAACAATCCAGGTTCGCCCCTGTACCTAGATTTTTGTGGATATTTTTAATTCACATGAGTTATGTATGATCAAAAACTTTAACTCAACTAAAATAAGCGGTCGCGCTCTCATACAAAATTAGTACGGGAGCACCTATGTGTGGTGACCTCGAGTTGTACTTATGATCTATCTAGTGGTTGAGGTTATCTGTGGTACAGCATAAAACATATTTTGTCCTTCTGACACTTTGACAGTTGTGTAGATATGGGCAGGGGGGGATTCGGAGCGGCGTAATTTGGAGTTAAAAAGCATTTTGGGATTATGCATAATTTTAGTCATAGAATTTTTTTGCAAAATAATTTATTTTAGGTACTTACTTGTATATCCATGCTTTAGCAAACCCATAAGTCCCATAACCAAACCAGTGCTATTTTTGTAAGAAACGCTTAATGGAAGTATTTTTCAAACGCGCTTTAATGTTAAGCCGCTTTTTTCTGAGGGGGCTATAAAAATATTAGCTAAAAGAAAACCTTGGTTTATTGTACGTGTATATTATATACTGCGCCTTCACTTCCACCCTAATGCGACACCGGAAAGCGCCTTACACGTAAAAACCGCGAATATATTCGAGGGTGATTTTCCTGCGTCTATCTTTTGTTCTTGCGGAGCCGAGACTCATTTGACTAATTTATATACTTAATTATAATCTTTTTGTGACTTTGTTTGCTCATTCAGTCGTTAGTGATGAAATTGCTGAAGTTGTTTAGTTTAAAAACGTATTACTAATTACAAATTAACTATTAATTTAAAGTTAATCAAATTTTCCGCATATCAGTGGTCTACTGGGTCCCATTTCTCCCTGTTTGTATGTAGGCGTATTCCCTAGAGTGTACCCCGTCTACTATAAATTTTGAAATTAATCTCCTCGGTGGGCTTTCCGTGCTTAGTTAAAATGATAGAACGGTAGTCAAAAAGTGTTTTCTATGAGGATATATTTATTACTTCTCGGAAGCTTTTATCCGTTATCGTTATTACTGATTACGTAATTAGTAAAGGGGATCAACAAAAGCAGACGAAATCAGATTTGTTAAATTGTCACTTTAACAAAGAATCCGCGCTAGTAGCAAACTCGGTCGGCGCGGTGGGAAGGTAAAGGGGCACCATCCATCCATTTCATAATTAAGGTTATACAAATTCATTCCTTTTTCCTCTATTTAGTTACCCGTGCCGGAGCCGGGATCGCCCGTGGCGTGCGGTTTAACGGGTAACTACCTACCTAATACGTAGGTGTAGGTACCTACTTTTATTTTTTCGGAAACTGAAGCGGTGCTTACTGTGGTACTGCAAAACATTCCCAAAATAGTGAGTTTTACTTTTAACAATTACCGGTTAGCTGTTATGCTCGGAACGATCATTCTGCGGGCGATAAGCAATTTTGAAATAAAAAAGACTGACTAAATAAACTCACGTAACTTGCTGGCAGACCAGAACTATCAGTTCACTTTGTATCGCATTGGTGGCATGTTGTCAGTGCGGAGAAATGTTTCTATGAAATTACAAAACGATTAGGTTATATACTAAGATATTTATTTATCTTCATAAATTAAGTACTTACACTTGCTACCTACTTATACGACAAGATTTTATTCCAACAACGTACATTTAGCCCCTGTCGTATTAATGTCCGCAGGTGCCCTCGTAAATGACTTAAAAAACCGAAAGCCTCCTCGGATTACAAGTTTTTTGTCGGCCAATCGAAGTTTATTTCCCGTGGCCGGGACAATTTTCGCTATAATGACGCGAGCATTTTGAGTGCTTGTTAAAGCTGTATTTTAAATTTAAATGTAGATGCCACGAATCTGATTTTATTAAACATTGTAGACCTTGCAATTTGGCAAACAAAAATCCTGAGTTGCTACGGAGCCAGCCAGCTAGCGGAGACACTTACAAGTTTGTACCAACTTGTTAAAAAATTGAAGTAAATAACCAAATTTGTATAGTTTTCCGTCAATATAATAGCGTCAATATTTGTGTCACTATATATAGAGTTCTACGTGATGACAATTTTTATATGTGCATGTCTTAATTTTTTGGCAGGACATATAATTTAATAGCCGCACAGTAAATACCAAGTAAAAAGATTTATTTGCTGAATAGACGCATTTTAAAATCTGTCAGTTCCAATACATTAATCCAAGCACCTTGTCACACGGCTTAACTTGCCACCGTACCTTTTAAGAAGAATTTCCTTACAAATTTACATCCCGTTGTGGATATAAAAATAGAATAAAACAAAATAAAATCTCTTCAAATATACAAAACCTCCTAATTAGTTCAAACAAATTAAGTTGTTTTTATGTGCCTTGACTTTTTTTAATAGCTCATGAGACAAAAAGGTACTCTTATTTACCAAGTAAGTTGGTACAGTTGATAGGTACCTACTTATAAAGATAATGCTATTAAGCCATATCTAAATCAATTTCAGTCAGATTATTCCTACAATGGCTATGCTTTAGTGGCTTATATAATGTGTTTCATGGATTTTGCTTCGCTACGCTAATACATAGGCATCGACTTTCATTAAACGCCGCCGGTGGCAATTATTGATGACGTAATGATCGACTAGCAACAATACGAGTAGGTAGCTATGGGTAACGTCCGGGTGCAAAAATTGTTTTTAAAATGTATTTATGTGCGTTCAACAACGTTTTTAGTAGCTACGAGAAAGGTTTGGTTTTTAAAAGAATGAGGTCCCAGGTTAAAAACGCGTCTGACCACCAGGCCCCTATTTCACCACGGTTACAATTGTAATTTTCTGACATATCCGAATTACTGACGTCACAGGCATCCATAGGCTACGGAAACCGCTTACCATTGAGCGGTCTGCACGCTTGTTTGCCTCCAGCGTAGTATTTAAAGAAAAACTTCATTTATTATCACTAAAACTACTACTTTTCTAAACAGGGGTTTAGACATAATTATGTATCGAAAAACTCGACAATTGTCACGAATTTCCGACACAAGCCCAATCTTATGTCGAGAAATATTTACAATTTTTCTAAGTACTATGGTATTTCGGACAATTGTCGTGAGCACTTCAGCAAACTTAATGCCTATTTATTGACGATATAATATAAATATGTTGAATTTTATTAAAAATATTATGGTGGTAGCAAACAAGTATGCAGCCCGCCTGCTGGTAAGCGGTTACCGTAGCCTGTGGACGCCTGTGACGTGAGTAATTTGGATATGTCAGAAATTGTGACAATTGTCACCGTGGTGAAACAGGGGCCAGACCACCTGCACTAATTTTCATACCACTGTTTGGCGCAAAGTTAATTAAACATTGGGAGATAGGTGTTCCATTGAAATGGTACGATAAATTTAGTGTTTTTTATTTATATATTTTAAAACGACCCAGTGGGATTAGGCAAAGTGTACCATTTCAATGGATTAATGATAAACTAAAAGCCTCCACACCGGTATCTTAACGCCTTACATCAAATGTTTTGGATATCGGTGGTGACAAGATTGGTTTTATTCTACTGAGAAACATCGTGTAGGTATAATACTTAATGTTAAAATAAAGCGCTGCGGTATCAAGCAAAAGTTGATTTAATATTTATCAATAATCGATTGTGTATATGAAGTGCCTTACGTATACCCTGCGCTGCTTGCCAAGTTGCAGCTATCCGATTGGTTTCATATTAATTTTTAATAACGGCCTTTGCAAATATCCAATAAGGATATTTTTATTTAGAATCAATAACACTCAAATCGGTTGAAGCATATTGCGCGCTTTAATAGAACAACCATCATCGGGTATTTCAGCTGAGTAAATATATTCTAAACTTCAGCGGTATGGCGTTAAGTGGTGTAGAGTGCTTAGAGTCGTTTATACTCCGTTTCCATTACAGTAAAATCTGCGAACAAATTTCACACGAACCTAAGTAATGACTGCTGGCAAATAACGGTCGCCATAATATTTTTTAAAGTTGAAACGATTACGAATGACAAGCACAACATTTTTATCATTTTTTTTTAGATTTTTACCTTTTTTATATTATCCTTGGTACTGTAACTCTACGATTCGATTAGTAGTTATTTGATTAGTATAAAATTATTTAAAAATACCTCAGAGTCGCTTTGGTTTAAGCGTCTAAAAATAGGCAAATACTAATTATTTACATCAATAAGAAGTATAAGATGTAATCGTACGAGAATGAAGTAGGCTCGAATAGGGAACTCAGCTCGAACAGTGGCACAGTCACCAAAATATCCTGATACATATTACCCTTTGTCGAACCGTCTGAATTTGTTCGGCTTCTGAATGCTTCTGCTACGTGAACAAAGAAGAAAAAATCCTATCTTTATGTCGGTATTAGGTACCCATGTGACCCGGCGAGCCACTGTTTCCTCTTTGACTCTACCTACCTAAAAATGTATGTGACTGTTTTTTCTTAATACATACATACCTACATACAATCACGCCTATATCCCAAAAGGGGTAGGCAGAGATCACGGATTTCCATTTGCTACTCGTACGATCAATGCAGCAAAACGGCTCTTCGCGAGCCATTTCTTTTTTTTTAATCTATACTTATTTGTCCTGTTGCAAACATTGCAGCATCCAGTAATTTTTAAGATGTCCGAATCTTACTAGAGATATCTTTTTACAATACGGACATATTAAAAAAAATACTACCTATATACCATCCGCTTTGCTGTCATCAAAATACTTGGACAAATAAACATGGTCTCCTGGTTTTGTCCATAGACCGCAGTAGACCTATTTCCATTTGTAAAATGTAGATTTTTATTGAAAACATTTAATACGTACCTTTATATCAATCATTATTTAGTATTAATGATTATTTAGTATTAACGATTTTGTATACTTGTTATGATGATTAATTAGAAGCATTAGCATTCCGAAACTTTGTTCCTCAACTGAATGGTAGTGGGACGAAACTAATGTTTTTAGCTAGGCAGTATGTCACTTTTAATTTAACTGTTAATTTAGCTATTAGAATTTATGCTTTAAGCTTAATTATAATATAAGCTATATGTATATGTATGCGAGTGTGCTACAGTTGTAACATAACATACCTATAGCATAATACTGAATAAGACTGTCAACAGACACGAGGACAATGAGTTAGTGCGACAAGCGTTATTTTTGTAGGGGGGCAATAAAAAGAGAAAGCAAAACTGATAATGATGCGAGAGTAGCACAAAGAACTACTACGCAGTTAGTCCGCACTCACCCTACGTGGGAATCGAGCCGGTGACCCTCCTTTGTAATAGGCATTTTAGGGTCCGGGATAGGGGACTTTCATGTGAGGGTTGTTCTGCGTGCACTCGCTAAATTTTGCATCCGATTAATATGAAACTTTCAAACAAAACTTAGCTTACGGTTTTTATTTAGGTAGGTATATTTTATATTTATTATTAGGTAGGTATTTCGTTTTTAATTTTGTTTTAATATTAGCATATTTTTAAATAGTTTTAGTTTGTATATTAATTGTATGTTTTACTTGAAGACGTAAATATTTGTGGTAAATAAAAGTAGCTGATCAAAACCTAATAGTTTTTTTTTTATATGTATCAATTAATATAGAAGCACCACACAATTATAGTAAATCTCCAGTGACAAATATTTAGTAACGTGAATATACACGGAAAAAAAACCTTCCGGGATATTCTCAATCCAAGACATTATTATTTTCTTGATAATATTTCCTCGTGACAAGTATTTATTTCCTTTACCAAAAATATGATTCTTCGCTTAATAAAACCACGTTTTCTTAAAATAGTAATCCATAAATGTATTGTTTCAAGAGTATATTGAGTAAATAAGAGAGATTGTACTTTAATCAAACAAGAATTATTTTAGGTAAAAGAAAACTAGAAAATCTGTAAGAATATATTCGCTTCGTTATATTTAAAACTTTAATTTATTTTCGTTAAAGGAAATAAATGCTTGTCACGAGGAAATATTTTCAACATAATATAATAATGTCTTAGATTGAGAATATCCCCGAAAGCTTTTTTCCGTGTAGGCATTTTTAGGATTGTTTTTAATCATGGTTCAAACATTAACCTTTTATCACTAAGCGTTAAACTTCATTAACACTAAATGTATTTATTGGTTGGTAGCTTGTTTTGAACATTCGATATAGGACGAAAATGTATGTATTGTTGTGCGAGCTCTTACCTACATCCATGCATGCACACGTCCAACCGATATGTACAATCAATCAGAAGCACGATCCATTTCAACAAACAAATATGTAGGTAGAAAATGAAGACTGTATTATATGTATTAATTTACAGCTTTATTTTATTGTAGAAACCGTATTTTTGCACGCCGCATCCTTAATGTAACGTCAACAGACTCAGTTTGCATATACCACACAAAATTAATATTGGTGGCGTACAAACAAGTAGGTCCCGTAGGTATATTTGCGATGTACCAATTTCCCCGAACGGACGGAATATATTTTACTTAGGTGCTCACACAATCAGTGTATGATTGGATTCAACCGCGCCTGCACTGAGAGAAATTTGCTTTGTGAGTCCAACAAATTCGACTTGTTGCGTGTTTATCAGTTTGAAACTAAAGTATTTTAGTAAACGGAATCGATCACCAATATTGTTAATACAAGTCGAATTTGTAAGAACAACAAGGTTAAACTTGTTAGAAGATTAGGATTGAATCAGCCAAATATATGTTTAAAACAATATGTGCCATGTTGGTTTTATATAATCGAGTTGTTGATTTAAATAACACTTAAACTAAAATAACAAGTAACTTGTAGAATGGACTAATTAAACTTAACAAAATCGAACTTGTAGTTTTAACCAAAGAGCTTGTAGGCGCTATTTTAAAATGAGAGTTTGGTTGAACGAACGTGAATTCTGGTTGTTTTTTCTCTCAGTGTGAGAAACTGATTTATTTTCCAATTGGTATTTTTATGTTATAAGTACCTGTCGTAATTTTTCCGATAAGCGTTCCTATCAATAAAATGATTCGTAGTGAACTGGGTACTAAAGGAAGAAACTCTATTTTAACAAGTTACCAGTAACTTATGCTGGCAAGCATTTAACATGCGCTGAATATCAATAAAGCACATAATAAATATATGCAGTCGAGAAAAGATACGTGCCCGGTCCGATCACATTCATTTTTCCATGCTTTTATTATTTATTAACTCACAGTGTTTGTTGTCAGTAGATGTATAATTAAGTATATTAATTAATACATATTTAAAATTACAATCTAGCTGAAATTTGGCATACCTACCTGCATGACTTCAGCGACTAGATATTTTTGTACTTACCATCGAGCTTGTCTGTTCATGGAGACCGAATGGATAAGAACTCGGTAATAAAACAATAGTAGCTCATTATGCACTATGTTTGAGTGAGTTAGAATCATCTCGTTAAGCAGTAGACGACTTTTTCAACAAAAGTACAATCGGCATTAAAGTCTCTATGTACATATATGTATTGAAAAACTAAAATTGACAAAAACTTATTTAATAATATATATTATGATCTCTTTATATTGATATCCTTAACTCTTGAACATAAAATAGGTAGCTAAACGCTGAACTGATAATAATTTCGTTTTATATTACACATGTTTCACCAATAGAACAGTAAATTGTTTAATAAAATCATAAATCTGGGCGAGACGGAAAATATTGGGTGGACATCCGCAGAAGTCCGTAATCGCGTCACGTAAACTGATTCCGTGGGAGCCTTTATTATATTGTCATGGAATAGAATTGTGCAAAAGAATCCAAGAAATGAATTTCTTCTCAAATTTCGATAGACGCTGGATAGACTCTTGAGAAATACAAATAGAAACTCAAATAACCTTATCTATCATACCTACCATAACCCATAACCTTAACCTATGAATGGCACAGCCGATCGGCCCCCTTGACTTGCTTAGGTAGGTACTTATAGGTAGGCGCAATCATAAGCACAATACCCCTCGCAATATTCTAAAAGCATATTTGAATAATCCCTAATTATAGCAAACAAAATACTTGAAATAATACTTGGCCTGACTTTTCATTATAACAACACGGAGAAATATTCGACGTAATTTGCATTAGGTAGGTACCTACAATAACTCACAAAGCTCTTTTATTAAAACGATTTTCTTTGTTAAGTAGACGCACACAAATACAAATATAATAGAAAATAGGAATAATTTTAGATAGAGGTAACTAAAATTTTTAGAGTTGTGAGCTTAGAGAATAAAAGAGCAATTGATAAAAGTGTTAACGATTGAGCGATAAAAACCTTACTGTCCCACGTCTTTATGGCCGACTGATAGGTTACGTTTAATGCTTTTCTCAAACGTTCATTAAATTAGAAAAAGAACTTACTTATTTAAAAAAAAATGTTACGTTGATAAGATGATAAGGAAGTAAACTTCTATTATTATTATTTTTTACTTCAGATACGAACACCATTCTGTCACAAGTAAAATCACAATGAGCTTTTCGTTAAGTCTGTCGCCAATGCCAATGTTACTAGGCCTGAACAGTTTGTATGTGTCCCATTGCAGTCCCCCCTAATTACCGCGCCTGAAGGATGATACCTATTTCCAAGTATGTTATAAGAAATATACTTATAAAAAAGTTTATTTCATTGCATGTTTGAAAAAGACAACTTACTGCGTGATAAGACAGACTGCGTGCGGTTTTCTAACGGAGCAACTGTGGATCGAATGATTGCCCATGCTGTCTCAATGGCTTCATTATTATAATCACAAACGAAATTACCTTTTGCAAAATAATATGTAATGCCTATTTGTCACAACTAAAACTAAAATATGTAAAGTTAACTATGAGGCATGAGACAGGCCAAGTGTGATGCGTGTCGGTGATAGAGGTTCCTACAGTACAAATTAAAGCGCCTTTATTCTTGAGTTCGACTAACTATTTTGACCAGACCAATTATTTTTTAGTGTTGTCAGTGTAATTATAATAATTTTAAACCAAAAAGAACCGACTTCACTCAGCTTCTATCTTTCCAAAAGCAAATTCCCTAGCTACTCGTCGAAATAAAAAAATAGATTTTTCCAAATCGATCCAGCCGTCTTCGAATAATCGGAGTAGTCGGACATTAAAAAATAAAAAAGAACGCAACCGGTTGCAGCGACGGTGTGCAAGCATGACAGCGCTATACAGATGCAGAGCACTATCTTGCTCGCGCACCGGAGCCGCATGCGGAAACCGTAGCAGTGTGAAAAGCCGCCTAAAATCGATCGTAATTTCAAAGCAAGTGATTGCTTGCGCAGAACAAATGAGTATTTTATTAGGTACTTTTTTGTTCATAATAGTACGCACGTATTTTACATAAATCATGTCACACTACAACTTTTGACACCTACTGTTTGAAGAATGTCATGATAACATGCAGTGTAGGGTGACCAACTTGCGTGTAACTTTTTTTCTAAACTTATAAATAATACCTAAGTATCCTATACAAAGCAAAAAGTGACCTAGGTCTCCGGTGCCCAGGGCCGGGAGAAAATATTTGATTCGTTCTTCACATCAAATATTTTTTCTGTGAATATATTTACAAATAAAATCATTATGGAATCAATGTTTTGGAAACTGGCTCTATCATGTTTCTTATTCGATTCTTCATGCCGATGCCGTTTAGTTACGTAGGTATATTATAATTACATTTCCCATGTCACCCTGTATATTTGTATCTCCCTTTCTTTTATCTCGTATGTAAGTAACGTTAGAAGTTTTAATTAGATATTTTTATCATGTGCTTTTTATACCTACCGGAAAATAATGATAAACAATGTGAGCATTTTCCACTGTCTCCTCAGTGCGGTACGGTTCCTAAAGTAACCTGCTGATAGAAGGACAGACGGGTAGGCAGTTGAGGCTTTGCAGTAGATTTCCAGCCAGCCTAAAAGATTTAAAGGGCGCACTAAGGGGCCATTAAAAGTAAAGAAATACCTGGATTTGTTGGTTTGTTTCTGAGTTTTGTGGGTATTTTAATGAACTTTTAAAGGAGATAACTAATGTTTGCAACGTGAAGGATTATTTCTTGTCTGGTTCAAAAATCTTTAATTTGTCTCAATAGGTTAGCTCTTAATAGATTATGGCCGCAATACCGATGAGTGCAAAAATGAACAAGGTTTTATTTTTTACAAAAGATCGTCAGGGGGGTGATTTTTGACATTCTAACGCTCGAATTCAATGAAATTAAGCTCGAAAATAATCACAAACAACGGCTAATGGCCATTATTTTCTAATAAAATTAATATAATAAAATTAATAGTTTAATTAATCGTGATTTTAAATTCCTATCGCTGTTATTTTTAAACTACCATTTCATGCTTTTAGACAGAGTTTTAAATGTCACATTCGAGCGCTTGAATCTCAAAAATCGCTCCCCTGTTCGTCATCATAGGTACCTACTTAAAACCCGACCTTTGTCGCAATAGGTAGGTACCTACGGTCGTGTCTTCCAATAGTTCGCAACCTGAGTACAGTAGGTACCTCTACTGATTTTCCGCACAATCTTTAATTGCGCGCTTGTGTGTCCAACATTAATGAATCTTGAGTATCTCGACTAAGCTAACCATTACGTGACGATAAAATTAATAATTATACCAAATACTAGTAATACTTGCCTACACGTAACACCCTAAAGCCCGTCACAGACTAAGCTATTACCTTACGATACATCCTACGCAGTAGTTATTTGACAGAGTCCATACACGCAGCTATAATATTATTGTAGGTGCGTGTGTGACGGGCTTAAAAGCAACAAATAAATAAATAAATAAATAAATAAATATTAGGACAAATAAAATTCGCAATGCCAAATCTGCGTTAACATCAACTAATTATTCTAATTAACAACAGATATTGAAAAGGTACACAAACAATTCGCAAATTGCTAACACAATTAAAGTTAACAAACTTGATCAAACAAATGTATGTATTTAAATATAGTAAATAACAAGAAGTGATACCTACCTTCGAAAGCGGCACGCATGGCGCTCATGATTTTCTTTCATTTTGCATTAAGAATGAGAATTATTCGCGTAAAGTTTGTCCGTACACATGGCAGGTTTACGCGGGGCGGGCGTCGTGGCGTGCCGAGAGCGCGCGGTCGCGGTGGAGACTGAGGGTTCCGTCCGCCGAGGGAAGGGTGCTCGGGCGCCCCTCGCCGCGCGGCCCGTCCAACTCCCCATTGACCAGCTTAACCCTGGACCCAACTTTTGTCATGAACTCACACACGCTTGGTCACCATGCCCTCTCAGTATTACGCATCTAGTTCAGATCATTGACGATTAATCACACACTATTTTCAAGTTCTATAGGTACCTACTACCTATGTTTGCTTGCGTAGATCGGCATGAAATTGTTAAGATCCTTAAAAGATAAATATAACAGTAGAACTTGCATAAAAATGCAAAAAAATAGAGTTTTTGGCGGGGTTAGTCGTGAATTTTTAGTTAGGTAGTTATGATTTTTTTTTGTTTTGCTGGAACACAAAAGGGTTTGTCTGGGTTCCCTATATAGGTTCCCTTAATTTATATATATTTGACTATGTTGAAATAACATTATTTATCCGAAAGATCAAGTTAATATTACCAGAGAGTATAATATTTAATAGAGCGGCACAGCCTAAAGAACTTTTCGAAGCTCCAAGTCTGAAGCGCTATCTCAACGACAGTACTGTATTAATACCGTAATAATTAGTAACGGTATCAATTATTAAATGGTACTGATGGGCAGAGAGTACTCTGCCCTACTTTAGAAGGTAGCTATGGTTGGTCTCGTTCAGGTGGCGCTTCACACTTGGAGCCTCAAAAAGTTCTTAGACTGTGCAGTCTATATTTTCTATAGTCTCTAATATTACTTAGTACTCAATTAAAAACAATTTAGCTAATGTAATAACTTTCTTTGAGTACACTTTGTTCAAAAAAAAATTATTATTATTTTGCCCTCCTCGAAAACACTCACCTGCTCAGAATCTCACATCACATCTGAGCAATTCAAACATGCCTCACTTCACTACTGACTATAGTGGCTCGACTGCATCGCCAGTTACTACTATTTTCAGCTAGATAAAGAGCTTTTGACATCGACATCTGTATAGCTCTACTGAGCTCTACATCAAAATCAATCAAGAAAAGTGGCTTTTGTCCATTATTAGAACAATATTTCCAGTGTCAAGTAGCGTGAAAAAGTACGGATACGAACTTAAATGTAATATTTTTGCTCGTATAGCTTGATGTATGGTGGTGGTTGTAGGATTATACCTGCTCCCTAGGAACAGCACGTGGCGGCCATGACCAAGACAACTAGTAGCTTAACCAAAAGTGTGGTTACACGCGATTTGTTATTGTTAAACTAGTTCTTCATTAGCACACTTGATTGTTAGATCACCGCACAATAAGCTATCAATATTATACACTAAGGGCCGGTTGCACCAAACTGTCTGTGAACATAAACGTAATCATAAAAAAAAACTTGTATGAAAAGTTTGACAGTTTTCTATGAGATGACAGCTCCATCGCCATATTTAACTTTGATGTGTAATGGGGTTGGCAACTGTCAAAGTGACATCTTCAAAATTGGTCTCTAGAAAAGCTAAATTTGTATGGCGCGAAGTAGTTTTTATTTATTATCGCGAAAATGACTCAATGTTTTGTCTCGAATTGCTCCGAAATTGATATTCATCCGTTTTTGGAATACACTAAAATTAAAATGATGTAGATTAACGCCATAGGGAAGGTTTTTGCCTAAGAAAAGCTTTATGCCTGCATACAAGTTAGGGACCATTCATCGTCTGTTTCTTTCTATCATTGTTTGTATCTCTTTCTCTTATTGTATGGTATCTGGAACAGCGCCCTCTGCAAAAGTTTTCACCGGCCAACCCCATTGTGCGTAGTGCAAACCCACCCTAAGTATGTAAATGAACAATCTGACATTTAAAACTCTGTCCAAAACGATGAAATGATGAATTTAATATCATTATCATGACCATAACTAATATCATGACCAAATTTTTAGAAAGTTTGTGAATTACGTGGATATTTAATTTATTTAATTTAGTATTTGCTTTTATTTTCATACGTCACTCTTCAGTTACTACTTAAATTTTGCAGCAGCGGTAGAATTTTGTATCTAAATAAAAATAAACAGAAGTTAAATAAAAAATTGGTACTTAAATTACATTTGCGTCACCCAGAAGAAGACGTAACATTGTGTACGCACCACGGGCGGTCATAAAGAAGGCCTCAGATCGCTTGTCTATGGCCATTACCTTCGGTTCGCGCCATAAATATCCGCGATATGAGCCGTTCTTTATTTTACCGCCCTAGGTGCGTAATAAACTATTAATACAATCATATTGCACCACAAATATTAAACACAATACAAAGTTATGATAACAGGTTATAGTACATTACGTACCTAGGGCGGTAAAATAAAGAACGGCTCAGATTGCGGGTATTTGTGGCCCGAACCGAAGGTAAGGGCCATAAACAAGCGATCTGAGGCCTTCTTTATTACCGCCCGTGGTACGTACAAAATTTTACGTCTTCTCTTGGGTGTGAAATGAGATTTGCCGCTGCGCCCGTGGGCGGAAAATCTCACTTACCGCCCAGTGTGACGTAAAAATATATATTTGATCAAATGAGCGAACGCAGCTCAGCGATATTCTTACAGACAACTTCTGACACAACACAACGCATGTGACACAACTCAAACCTGGATGTCCGTGCATCTCGAAGATTTCTTTTTTTATTCTGATTTGCTGTCCCGCGATTACTTGAATAACTTTGCGGTTGTATATGGCAGTAGCAAAGATTAATATATTTTATGTCACTCTGGGCGCTAAGTGAGATTTACCGCCCTAGGGCGCAACGGAAAATCTCACTTCACACCCAGGAGAAGACGTAAAATTATGTACGCACCACGGGCGGTAATAAAGAAGGCCTCAGATCGCTTGTTTATGGCCCTTACCTCCGGTTCGGGCCACAAATGCCAGCGATCTGAGCCCTTCTTTATTTTACCGCCCTAGGTACGTAATGTATTATTACGTCACTCTGGGTGCTAAAGGAAATTTTCCGCCCTAGGGCGCAGCGCCAAATCTCACTTCACACCCAGGAGAAGACGTAAAATTATGTACGTACCGCGGGCGGTAATAAAGAAGGCCTCAGATCGCTTGTTTATGGGCGATCTGGGCCCTTCTTTATTTTACCGCCCTAGGTACGTAATGCACTATAATTTGAGACTTCTTTTATAAGCAGGATCGATCAAGAGGTTATAGAACTAGAACTAGAAAGCGCAAGCCACCTTCATTAAGGGTCTTTGTTATATTGGTCATCTCATTCGCTATTAAATCGCGAATTCTTAGTTCATATGCATGTCTGTGTACGTATACCTACCTATACTGTACTGTAGCCAGTCTAGACGAGAGAATAAAAGATGTCGGTCGGCACGAGGTACTCGCTGTGCAGCCCTAACATATTTCTGTGACTTAGCTAGATAGCGCCTGTGAGTCGAAAGCTTAGAATTCTGATAAACTAGTGTTTGTTTGTTAATACCAATAATAAGAAAAAAACCTATTTGAAAAATAAAAGGGGACGGTCGATACCTTACCAATTATTTGTATTGGACTTCTTAGAAAAATCTGCTTTTAAAAACACGAGTAATTAGCCTGTTTTCGTTTAGTTCCCTAAGGTTTCTTTTCGCTTTCTTCTAAAAAACATTGCTAATTAGTTAGCGTTGATATTTCAAATGAAAAATACGTCGAATAACTGTACTTAAGTAGAATTAAATGTATAGGGGTCAATCAAGATCCTTGCTTGAGGATGCTATATTTCGTGCTTGCAGTCTACGGAATTGAATAGAATAACCGTGGAATAACCTGCTTAACTTTGGGAACAAAATGACCACCAAAATAAATACTTTGAAATCCCGAGCTTTCTTACCAATAAATACACAAAACACCAATTGTAGTTAACGATCACCAAATGTAGTAAATGATCACTACATCAATTGTAGTCAACCACCACCAAATTTAGTAAACGATCAGCAAATCAAGGTTAGGTTAAATAAGGTTATTGTGCATTAAATATGATCAAATGTATTGTGCATTTAAATTTACAACTTTTGTAAATTCAAAAAATACCCAAAACTTAATATTTGTAAATACAAAAAATAAGCAAAACCGAATATTTCGGAATCCAAAACATCCCCACAACACATTCAAACAAAACATTTAAAACATTTGAGGTGTGCATTAAAGAATATTTATGTTACGTTATTCCCAAAACCTGATCAGAGCACTCCGCTATCCACGTGTTCTTGTCTTAGTCCTAGCGGTACGCCTTAAACATGCTGCAAATGGTGTTAAAAGCATGAAAATTGGAACGATTGATCTTTAGGCCAAATTAATCGATTTGGCCCGAAGCAGTAAAAAAAAAAAAAAAACAGAGTGCAGTTATGACGTCATCTTTTTTTTGTATGGAAAAAAAATAAATTTTGTTCTGAAACCTATCGTGTGTGGTATCAAATGAAAGGGCTTTTTGAGCCAATTCTAAAAATATATCACATCATTATATTTATGTCACTTGTTTCAAATGAAAATAAAAATAATTTTCAAAACATACCAAGTTTGGGCTCCTACAAATACGATACGGTTGAATATTTTTTTGTAAAATATACCTTAAATGATACCTGATATCCTCATTTCAAACCCCAAGAAAGCAATTTTGAAAATAATTTCACTAAGTATTTTTTTTTAATTTTTCATTATTACGAAAGTGGGATCTATCAATCTATCAATTAAATATAAAAAAATAATCATAAAACACTGGTGTTTGTGCAATTATTAGTTTTCTTTTTGATTCGATTTTTTATCTTGAGCATGGATTCCGCCCCCGCTCCCTCCCCGCGTCCCTTTCTTGCCCGCTCGGATAATTATAGGAGTAATGAAACTCTGTTTACACATTCTTTTGATATAACGTGATAGGTGAGCTCGAGGAACCCGGGTTGCACATATCACGATTTTATTCTTACTTAAAGCGAATTAAGTTTATCCCATTTTTTGCGAACTTGAGGGTGGGTAAAGTTATATCGAGTTTTACCCAACATTGTTCAAGTCGATTTGCGCTTAAATAATGCGATTATAGTATTATTAGTATTAAACAAGAATTACAGCAAGTCTCTAGGGTAATCCTATCATTCCCTTTAAATAGTTCAGCGATAAGTACGTAAACTTTTGTACAAATTAGGTGGGCAATGATAGGTACGCGTTTTTGATCTTTACGGCACAAGGTGCATACAAGCATTCCAAAGTACAAGGGTTGTCTCATTTGACTTAATTTTTTTAATTTAGTCATGCATTAGTATGTATATTAAACAAAACATAATTAAATAAGTTATATTTCATTATTTAAAATAGAAACAAATCATAACGAACCTATCTTAGTATTATGTTTACAAATAAATCGGCAGATCAAAGAAAATTATGTATATATTGAATACTATGGTTTCACATTAACAATTACATTAAAAAAATAAAGAAACAGTTCCAAAACGTCATATATATATTTCAAAAACAATAATAACCTTTTTTCGTGCCGAGTGGTTAATACAAAAAGCTGATAGCCCTAAGATTTTTTTTGTCTTGGGCAAAGTTGGCCATCACTAGTTGTTACATTACAACGTAACATTGCCCACATCAAGACTTCTTTATTCATTATCCTTTTGAAATCGAATTACGATATAAACAATCTAGAGTAATGGCAACTGTCACAATACTCTAAAATGAAAATGCTGAAGCAAAAAGCTATAGGGAAACAATTGCATAAGAAAAGCCTTTTAACTGTACATAGTTCCCGTACATTGTTAAGGACCATTCATCTTTTGTTTCTTTTCCTCATTGTATGGAATCTAAAAGAGCACCCTCTACAATAAGGTTTCACTGGCTTTCCCCATTACCTTATTATACATATACAAGTATAAGTATAAGTATGGGTTTTACTCAACATGCTTTCCCATTTTGTGAGATTCACATCAACACTTTCCCGCACCAGAATACTATAAAATGACGTAAATTAATGAATTTGTTCAAAATGTTGGCCAACGTTTCGCCTGGGGGCAAAATTGGAGGATATTACGGTACTCGTACTCGTATTGAGTAAAACGACACACTTTGTAAACATTAAAAATCAGAAAAAAATACTAAATGTAATTATTTTCAAAATTGCATTCTTGGAGTTAGATATGAGGATATTAGGTATCATTTGAGATATATTTTACAAAAAAATATTCCTTGGTGTCGTATCTGGAGGAGCCCAAACTTGGTATGTTTTGAAAATGTTTTTTATGTTTATTTCAAACATGTGACTGAAATGTAATGATGTGACATATTTTTGGAATTAGCTCAGAAAGCCCTTTCATTTGATACCACACACGATAGGTTTCAGAACAAAAATTTTTTTTTTCCATACAAAAAAAAGATGACGTCATAACTGCACTCTGTTTTTTTTTTTTTACTGCTACGGGCCGAATCGATTCATTTGGCCTAAAGATCAATCGGTCCGATTTTTATGCTTTTAACACCATTTGCAGCATTATACTGAATTTCGGCGTGTACCGCTAGCACTATCTGTCCTACCCTCCTCCTAGAGTGTTTATAAAAGAGAGCGGAGGTGCGGAGGGAGATCAGCAAGCCGAAGTTGCGGAGCCGAGTGAAGTGACCGTGCTGCATCACGCGAGGGCGGAAGGGCAGCTCTTCCCGCAGCGCCGGAGTCACCCAGTACCCTCCCCTTTTGGTGGTCATTTACTATTTTTATATTAACAATGATTAGTTTTGGTTATAATGTCACATTAAAATGGTTTTTTAATGTTGGTGATAATTTACTAAATTTGGTGATCATTTACTATTTTTGGCTTAATATTACTATATCTGGTGATCCGTTAACCAAATGCCCTGAACTTGTACGTCCTCCTGGCCGATGCACAGTGTGGAAACACACGGAAAAAAATATTATTATTATATTATATTTAAAATATTTCCTCGTGACAAGTATTTATTTCCTTTAACGAAAATAAATTAAAGTTTTAAATATAACGAAGCGAATATATTCTTACAGATTTTCTAGTTTTCTTTTACCTAAATAATACTTGTTTGATTAAATAACAATCTCTCTTATTTACTCAATATTGTTTTTGTATTTCTTGTGTGTGTAATGTCTTGGATTGAGAATATCCCGGAAGCTTTTTTTCGTGTACCCTTTAACTTTCGTTTCCTCATCTATATCTAGAACTCCTCGCACTTCATGTGCGATCTATATTAAGAAAACGAATATTTATACTGGTGTACATGAGCGTCCAACCCACCAACGCTCAATCATCGGTTGGAATTAAATACCGTCCCTGATTAGCTATCGCACGGGCTCCAGTCAAGCCCAGGCTATCCCGTGATTTGCCGGGAATCCTCTTAGATTTTTCTTGCAATTTCTCTCCGGTTATATTTTTTAATGGTATATCAAACAAAAACAATGTAAAGTCAAGTTTTGATCGGTTAACCGCCTGTAAGTACCTGATACTAATAAAGAATACTTTTTTTGCATGTGTCGGGATGGGTGCGTTCATGGCACGGTCATGATATGGACGGAATAGTGGGCACAGACCTTAAGAGGAAATATATAATATTTTATATAAGATTTATTAACTAAAAGCCAAATACCTAATACCAAAAAAAATACTCGTAATAAGCCCCCTTTTATATAAATCTTAGAAAATATTCTTTCCTGTACAGCTATGAAACATTTTTATAATGTTAGGAAGTCATTTTCTACTAATCTTACTTCAAACCATATCTGAGCCTGAAATTGAAACCACTCCAATTATCCAAGTTTTGTAAGATGTAGAAGAGGCGGATCTTATCCTTACGAACTGGTTTTATCTTTTTAAATACACTGGATGCGAAAGAAAGCGGTGTAAAAACAAGAGAAATCTATTAAGTTTTCCGTGCATCAGCTCTTTGTCCAAGCTCCCAGCCTCGCCTGTAGGTATGAAAAGAGTTGTTATTTATTCGGCGGATGCCATTGGGCGGAATTAAATTGGTGATTACTTTTTTTACCCTCATTTTGATTTTTATAATGAATAAATATTTTTATTATTTATTTTAAAATGATCGTTAAAATACGTAATCTCGTAATGCATTCGTTTAAAACACATAATTTTGGAATGCATTAATCAATAGTGATAAAAACTGGCTAAGAGCATGTCGGGCTATGCTCAGTGGGTTGCGTAGTTGCCGGCCTGTTACAATAAATCCGTTCAAAAGGTCATTTATCACGGGATATTTTACAGAACTTACGTCATTTTAGAATGCGGCACTTACGTCCTTTTCTCAAAAACGGCTCAACCGAATTTATTCAATATATAGTTTTCATTGAATAGTTATTTGTTATACAAGGGGTGAAAGTTGTATTTTACGTGCGAGTGTTATTTGAAACACGAGCTGGCGAAAGGATTCTATTATTGACCACGAGCGAAGCGAGTGGTTCAAAAATAGAATCCTGAGCGTAGCGAGTGCTTTAATACACGAGACGTAAAATAACTTTCACCCGTGTATAACACAAAACTTTTCACCTCACTACAGCGAGGAAAATAAGAAAAAGGGTGCATTTTGCTCGGTTTCCCGTAATTCCTCAGGTGTTTAATACTTCTTCATCACTCGAATCACTAATTTTTAACAAAACAACCTAGAAAAACATGCGAATATTTAACGTTGATATGATGGATGAATTGAAATGAAAAGTTTTGACGTAAAAGGTTTTATTAAATGTCAGATGCGTTTTGTTCGTACGTAGACTTATTCGGCTGTCAGAACAATTTATCCGTTTTTACAAAAAGAATGAAGATTAATGTTGAATGCTGATATTTATGAATTAAAATAAAGTTGTAAGACTGTATTAAGTGTTTTTACTCGATGCAATTCATTAATTGCGATGTTAAAAATTCTGCACTTTTAACGTTTTACGTTTTGTTAGCTGTCAAATGTCACTTAAGCCACTTGTCACTTATGTCAAAACTCTTTCACCACATGTGGATAAAAAGCGATTTTCACAATAGATATTGAACAAACAAAAAGGGCTTTCCGAGCTAGTGAGGTGAAAAGTACTTATTAGACCTCACTTTTGTGAATTTTCGATTTTTTTGTCGTACGTAGGAATATTAACTTATTAAGTAATGACGATTGCACGGAGAGAATTTTTTGTAGAAACAAGTAAAAAATAATAATCATTAGTAAAATTTTAGTGAACCCCAGGACAAGTAAATTATATTAACGGTTATTAAACCAATTTTACTAATAGTATTTAGTAACACCAAAAAGAATTTTCTTGAGTCCCGCTCGCCAACCTTCCGGCCTAGGAATTACCGCAGGCCTTGGAAACTCACTAGTCAGTGGTAACGAAACCTCATGAAACGTTCTACGGCCAGGCCACCAGCGCCATAGCGATGTTACGTGAAAATATTAATCTGTATTAGATAAAACCGACATGTAGGTTTACTAAAAACAACATTACCAAGTATGGAAATCAGAATTGACTTTTAATTATTAATACTCATTAGTCATTTGTAACCAACGACTTTAATAAATCCCATTTGTATAATCTAATAATCTTTATGTACCGGAGTTGGTGCACCATTTATAAACTCAAGGAAAGTTTTATAGAATTCATACAACTCTGTTATTCCGAGTAAAGAATATTAATTTCACGATTAAGTAAAACCGTTTTATATTTATACTATGAAATTGATAAAATTTCCTTGAAATGATATTATTTTCTATCGTCTAGAAAAAAATGTAAAAATGAATAGTTTGATATTCCCGTCTTTTCGATATCAGGATATATACGAACCATTTTTTTCTCTCCGTGTGACATACAATTTTTTTTTTCTTAACTGTAGAAATACATATCGATGTAGGTACTTACAGCCGCCATCAGATATATCGGAGCGGCCAAGGTGGTCACAAATATCTGAACAATGACTCTATTGTCAAGGCTATAAAGTGCATGTTCAGACGTGGTTCAGACAATGAAACTTTAGTTCAACAACTTTTTAAAAATATGTATTTTGTACTTTGTCTCTTTTTCATACAAACTAAATAATATTTTCAATGTACGTTAATATCCGTCTAATTGACATTGGTTGTCAGTCTTGTCACCCTACAAGCGGTCCAGACACTGTATAATGTCATTATTTCTGTACCCATCCTTCTCTTCTTCATATACATAGAAAAGGACGGGTACAGAAATAATGACATTATTACTGACAGTGTCTGGACCGCTATAGACATAAATGACATAATCAATATCGAAATACATTGCGTGTTCGAACACTTCGAACACACTTAAAAATATCCTAAAAATCAAACCATAAGTTATTTTTAAAAGTTGCTGAACAAACAAAGTTGTCTGGTTTGAGGGGTAGAATCTACATTTGAATCTATTGTTCCTATTACAGGAAACACCCGGTACTTACAATATATTAAGTGGATTACAATAAAAAATATTATCAACATTTGTAAACTTTAGAATTTCTTTCTTTACAATTTCCTAATGTGGTTATTTACATGAACCAGTATACATTTAGGCCGTTGTATTCCAAGATTAGACGATCAGTCCGTGAGACAGATAACTTTATCTATTTTGATACAGTATGTATTTTGAATTTAGGTATTAACACGCTTATTTTATTTTGTGTGATATTAGATAATTCTCATTAGACGCCGAACTCTCCAGAGTCACAGCGTAGATTAAGTATCTTACTTTGGCTCGTTCATTACTCTTCATTAGAAAAGGTTATACTTAGATTTTTGGTAGGTATAGGTGAGGAAGTACTAATAGCGACTTACCTTATTTATTTATACCTAGTACAACATTTTGGCACAATTTAAAAGATGATTTTATTAGCTTTAATAATTTTACTACTTACAATACGATAAAAAGTAGTTAAAAATTATTAAAAAAGAACTACATTTGAGATGGATGAGTTTGTTTTTTATTTTTTGTTGTAGAAAAAAGTAGAATCTTAAGCCTACGGCGGCGGCCCCGTGGCATGAAGAGTTGAACAAACTTTGCTGCCGAGTGTAATTCTCCTTTTTACCACACCAATACGAGGAAAGAAAAAAAACAAGCTGTAAAATATACACTACGATCTGTGCGTGTATCCCTAATATTAGTTAACCAAAATAAATGGTATTCAATATTTATCATTCAAAATCGTTATATTAGAGTATATCCAACAAGCTAACGCATGAAAAACAAATTAATACTTGTACCAAAATACTTTTTTGCTCTAGAGGAGGAGGGGAAGAGGCTTTTGCTTTTTTGCTCTTTTTTTTGTAGGATAAAACATAAATTTCCAAACACTTATTAAAATGAGCCTTTCTGATCGGGTGAGGTCAAGATGTCATTTCATTTCCTACCGTGATTTCTAATTATGAATAAAAGTAGCAACTGGAAATACAAAACCTAGCTAGACAATTGTCAACGTTTACTAGTATTCATATGTAAATGTACAGTACAGTATTGTGTTAGCACGGAGATAGACCTACTACCTACTAAAATATTCAATCACAGCGGACAAAACGGAACAGACGTGCTTCCAATATAATTTGGATTCCAGTCATATTTCTTTTGCGTAACATCCATTGTTATTCAACAGAAATATTCTATTATGAATATGTTATATGTTTGTATTTATGACATTACCCACAAGTTACTTGGGTTGGTGGCTTGTTGTTTATATTACAAAATATCTACATGATGTATTACCTACATAAACACATTCTAAATAATTATGTATTACCTATATTAAATTTTCAAAAATACCTACATAATTTAGTAAGAGTGGTACAGAACTATGTTTTTATGGTTTGATGAAATAACGTTTTACGAATAAATTACCCGCTTCACGAAATACATGGCACTATTTTATGATCTTCATAAGAAGTTCCTCGTTTCTAGACGGGACTTTCAGCAGGGCAAAGTGCACGAGTCGCTATTTATGAAGATAGGTACCTACCAAAATTATTAGCTTAATATAATCTGGTAAACTACCAGTCCAACTAACTCCGCAGTAAAAGTAGACGTAATAAGCTGTACTTGTCTCATGGTAGTGATGAATGGTACTATTATTATTTGTTTTAACTACTGTTTACACTTAACCAAGGAAAGAGTAAACAACTTCAACACTTAAGTAAAATCATTGTCGCCCTCGACTCCCTTTACGGCTTCTGTAAATAATCCTGCCTGATACGGTTGTGGTTGTTCTGTAATTGAAATCAAAAGCACGTAGGAAAATAAAACAGGTGGGTAACGCGTACGAAATCCAATCATCAAAAGGTAGAGGCTCCTAATCCATCCGTTTAAGAGTTAAGCCTACATGCGGTGCTAAATTTCTTGTCCGATCGCTCACTGGCGCAGGTGCCCGGCCTATAAATTCTAGCACGAAGGTATTTCGCTCCTTCGTCTGAGGAATTTCCTCTAGTTCCTAATTTTAACATTACGGTTGGGTACCGCAGGCCATACCGTTAGCTCAAGAAATATAGCCCAATCATAGTAATGTAATGTAACAGAATATTTAGGTTAATACAGTATACGTATGGATCCGTATCGCTATCGGTAAAAAAGCGCATCATTAAATTATATATATTATATTATACATATTATTCATTCAAAAGTACATTTCAGTAGGTGCCTAATAATACCCACCGTCAATTAAGGATTAGGTATCACATTATGGCACCTTTTTCTAAAGGTTACCAATTAATATTCTTCTTCTTCATAGTATTTTTATGCCTCATGGAAACAAGCAGATGACCCGCCTGATAGTAAGGAGCTGCCGTAGCCTATGGATTCCTAGAACTCCAGAATATTCACATGCGCATTGCCGATCTTTTAAGATTCTAAACACTCGTTTTTAAGAACCTTAACTCTTCTATTTAAATATGTATACTCACTTTATATGTATACCCTAGGTTTGGTGACATGTGACGATCAGATTTATTTGTAGGTCTGACGGTATTATCTGAACGCCCAATTAAGGAAATGAAGATTCGAGAGATGGTTTTCCAACCCTGCAATAAGAACACTAATTAATTACACCCAATTGGTACTTATACAATGAAATTTATAAATTAATTCATAATACAAAATGTCGTATCTTAGTGCTTATTGCTTGTCCCTAACTTATATTATCATTATAATCAGAATTAAGTTAGAGTGTACATATCTGCATGTCAACCGTAACAAGTACTTTACTGACTAACCGTAATTAATAACCCAGCGTTTAGAGTCACTTGTCCTTCACTGTCGTTTTACCGTCAGTACACGGCCCTGTGCCCTCAGGTAGGTACCAGTACCTTAAACGAGATTCATAATTGGTATCCTTAAAAAATACTTACAACACTTTCCCGCTTATTTAGACTTTTATTGTGTACCTACTACTTTTTATAATTAAGTGAATAATTAAAAGTTAATTAATTGATAGTGTCCTTCGCTGCCTGAAACACAGGGAATCCTAGTTTAGGCATTTGTAAACCACCTGTCGTTAAAAAATCTTAGCCTGTAAGAGCAACCACTATACTTATACTTTTCTCAATAAATTATTTGTATTTGTAATCTAAACGTGTTTCAAACCTCATTTAGTTATATTATGTTAAGTCTTTTTCTAACAAACCCAACTGTCAAATGTGTGTGTACACGACATACTTTTTCTTCCCCTTTTATCTCTTATCTTCATATTTATTGTTTACCTTTTCTTGTGCACCTTGATTGTACACTGTGTAACTTATAACTGGATGGGTATTCTTTGAATTAGATGAAATAGTACCTTAGATTTATTTTAGTACTGGTAAACGGAGAGCTAGCCACGTCAGATATGACACAATAATGAGAGCGACGAAACCCCTTCGTTAGTTTGCTATACTATGCTTATTTCTAGATCCGGACATCTGGCGGCTGGAAAGTGGTGGAGCTCAAAGAATGCAAATAACTTGATGAAAACAAACCCTAGACTTCTAGGCTTGGTGCAATATTATGGTAAATTATGTAATTAATTAGATTATATCAAAGCCAGAAGTTTCTGTTGGGGAATGATGTGCCAAATAATTTAAAATATATTTTTTAGTTACTTTATAGCCTACTGTTTTTGTTTCCGTAATAATACATCTGTTTTTTGTTCTAATGTTAAGACATAGGCCCTGTTCTATATAAATGACACAACTTCGGCAGTCTTCACCCATTTTGGTATTACTTTTTTCCAATTGAAAAACTTTGTTGGTCTGTCACTCTGACCTCCACCCATTAAAAGCTGACAGATGCCCGGATCTAGCAATAAGGATAGTAAAACAATCAAACTACATAGGTTTAATTGTTATTATTTTGGTGTCATATATGACGTGGCCAGCTCTTAGACTATGGAGCCCTGGGAGGTCAAAATTGATCTCCTAACCATTGGATTCCATGTAGTGTGACTAGCACGTCGAACCATACCTATCCACAACACGAGAATAAATGTCTTAGTATGGAGAGGACCCAATATATAAGAGATATGAACTTGTTCTACTCGTAAGGAAGAAAACAAATCCAGATTAGAAGACATTTAGGTACTTGTAGGAGTGCATTTCTATTCAGGGATGATGTGAATTTCACGTTCTCGCTTTACTATACGCCATTAGATTAGTATTTTAAGATAAAATTATATGTCTCAAACTGGGAAACACGTCTCTTTGGCATAGTTAAATATATTACTTTGTCAGCGTTCCCTCATTACGTAGTTTGTAAGTTTCTCGAGTACCTCGTTTCACATACGTACTACTTACATTGTAGTTTACATGTAGCATTGGAACAACTCGGTTACATATAAAAACTGTAACTTTAGCATTTCAGGCAATGTTAAACAGACCTAATTTATACAGAGTGCGGGTTACAAGCGTTAAATTCTGTTGCTATAATAAAAAGGGTAACATGACGTGCGTAGGTATATCAGATAGGTAGCTATTTCAGCACACCCATTTCGTGTGAACCGGCAATAAATGAATGCCGCACAAAATAGTCGATACCACCGGCGGTATTCGTTTACAGGTACCAGGTATAATGGGACCCGATAATAATTATAGACATTTTTATAGTTAAGCTAATGTAGCCGCACCGACCAGTATTTGTTTTAGCAGGTTATGTACCTACCAAGGCACATGTTTACTAGTATTCAATTATGTCAATATGCGATTAATGAGGTGATACGCAGGGCTTTGGTCTCCGCTAATGTACCCTGTGTTCTGGAGCCTCCGGGGCTTTTATTTACATTGGTTCCTTTGGCGTAAGGGTCGGTGTCTCTTATGGGACGCAACGTGTGTTTCAGCACTTTTGCACCATCCCATCTGAGTCACACTCTTAGAGCTGCTGGGTCGGCTGCGGAGTATACCGGAGTATATAATTGTTGACTTTTAACAAATAGCAAATCTGGTCGGTGGTGACTCTGCTTGAGGCTGAAGGCCCCGTGTTCGAATCCTAAGCTATTCGGATAATATATGAACATGTAAAATCACGTCTATTCAGACGAGTCGAGTATTTTTGTTACAGCCTGTATATATTCATATACAAGGTGTAACAAAAATACTGGTGATCCATAATTGGTATCGAATTTCGAGTAAGAAAAAGCAGGAGAACATTTTTAGCCGAGATTTTTTTGGATCGAATGGAACATGTCGCCTTAGCCGGCTAACCCTCCATACAAAACACAAAATGCTCTTCGTGAGAATTTTTGTTTCTTAGTTTTTCATAATTAGAATACGATACTAATAATGCCCTCAAAAGGATCTCCAGTATTTTTGTTACACCTTGTATGGATACGCTGATAAAATGAAGTAGCTAGAAATAAATAAGTTTTTGCTATTTATTTACCAGGCAGAACACCTCACCCGTTTAGTTACTTCTACTGCTGACTGTACATACTCAGGTACTTACTGAATTTGACACTTTATAATGATCTCGTTAAAGTTACATATCATTTTTGAAAGAAATCGTTCAATACAAGTCTTTTTAAGCGACACAGTGGAAAATTGCCAAAGTAGAATATCATTTGTCAACGCCATTTGGTGACGTTTTCTGCCTTCGCTGAATGTTAATGGAATCATACCTTAGACGTCAGTCCACCGAGGCTATGCAATGAAGCTCAAACGGAATAATAAAACATCACAGGCGTGAGACATTTCTTTGTATATACATATTTTATATTGTTATTGAATCGGAGGAGTTTTGACGTCTGTTCTAACTGAGTTGTCTCTCAAGAGCACTTAAGGGTAACAGGACAGAAGACTGTTCTTCTGTCCTGTTACCCTTAAGTGCTCTAGATTGAATTTTTTTAATTCCTTGTGTATTTAAAAACAAGCTTTTCGTTATTTTTAAATACACTTCTTGCTTTTTGATTTAATTTCTAACGTCAGAACATTAGAAATGAAATCAAAACAAAGTATAGGCATAGAGTTTGTAATACATGGGCTTAAATATTTTCTACTCCTGTACAGTCACCATCAAATGAACATGCACTTTATCGCCTTGGTAATAGAGCGTTGTTCAGATATTCATGACCACCTTCGCCGCTCTGATGTATCTGAAGGCGACTATACTTTTATCTGTTATTTACACATTCGTTTGGGTTCCGTTAATTTTAAGGGAGTTTATTTCTTAAAGACACCGGTATTCTAATAAGCTCCATTTCTAAGATATACGATACTTATTTTGTATCTGATGACGATTGTTGTAAACCTGCACTAAATGATTCTTGTAGTCTGAGCCACCGCTACGAAATGACGCTCCTATTCGTTAAATTGAAGAAAATTTTGACACTTATTGTAGTTTTCATGTTTACTCTCATTCAGGGATGCAAACTGCACACTTCATTTAAATTTTCGCTCTTAGGGTCACTGTGTAATTAACGAACCTACGTCAGCATAGCGTAGTTATGGCGTAGTTACATGAGTAATTAGTTAAATTCAGAAGCACCGCGAAGCCGCAAAGCATCGCGTTACTTCTGCTCCCTCTGCGAATAACGCAAGGCAACTACCTAAAACTAGCAGTTGTCGATGGCCGTTAAGGGCGAAGGGCGATAAAAAATGCTGAATTGCCGGAATGTTGACGTCACGACCATTACAAACAATTTGAATATTGCTCAATATGGAGCAATCATTGCTCCAGTATGGCTCCATTCAGGCTCCATTCAATTGCCACAAATGCAGAAACTCGGGAACCTATTGCCCAAAAATCGCTCGAAAAAACCTGAGTGGAGCAATTCGAGAAATCATTGCTGGAATATTTGCCGCAATTTCTATAAATTGACTCGTCTAGCTCAATTAATTGCTCCCGAACTGACCCACGTTGAACTTTGTTTTTCATGCCTCCCCTCTCAATTTACAGTATCTGTGTGTGATCAAGAACGAGCATGCAAATGGCCATTCACACCAGTTGGCCGGTTATCGATCCGTCAGAGTTGGAAGCCGTCAGAAAAATGAGGGGAGGAGGGGGGAGATGAAGAACAAAGTCCAACGTGGGTCAATTCCGATTGCACAGGGTGGTTCCACAACACGTAGGGAGTTTAAATACCGCGAACCATCCGGTTGCCTCTCGGACACTAAAACTAGGTACGCACCATTGCCATATTTTCTCAAGTTCTCTGTTTTTAAATTTTATGAAATGAGCTACATTAAAAATATTAATATTTATTTTTGACTACGTGACACATACTCGTAATGCTCGCAAAAAAACCTGTGAGGAATAGTAAGGACCATTCAGTCCGGTTCGACCCAGTCATTCACATCATGTTATATATACCAGCACCCCAAAACCACAAATTTATAAAAGTCCTCAAACAGAAAAGTGCTACTTTGCGTTCTTAGCAAGGAAAAAATCCCTTATCGAAATAGGAGGTGTGAAACTGGCACGTTTATGGTTTATTAATAAAGCAGTAAAGACGTGTCGCTGTTTAATGTGCTAATAAAACTATTTGCATAGTTAGCGTTAACTAATAGAATGCGTATAGCGGTAGTGGGCGGAAGCGAGTGAAGGCATCCGCATACTCGATAAACACCACAAGCCGTACACACCACTGCGTGCATAAGTAATGAATATGTAAATACTACCAACACATGAATAGGCGAAAGCGATGTCCTGCCACATACCTACTAGGTACCTGGAGAAGAAGTCGGAAGTTTTAAATAAAACATTGATTTAGAGAAATGTCAGGGCCTCTGTTGGACCAAATCAACGTCATATTTAAACAATCTGATTGCGTGTTTTGTTGTATCAGTAGGTATGTACTACAAAATGATAAAATTAGTACCTACGTATTAGGTATCGTACGTATACATATCGTAGATATATATTTGTACCCGTCTATAATTTTACCCCGAACACACCGAATTTACTACAAATACAGATTACTCGGATAATAAAATTTCGACTGTCTCTTTCAATCCTTAAGACTAGTACCTAGATTTCTTAATATATTTAAAAAAGCTTTTTGTAGATTTACATAATGACTTGACACTGTCAATCGTATGTATACAATACCAGCAATGATGCAGAACATTTTCAAAAATTCAGTAATATAACATTCTCGGAAATTTTCGGAAACTTACTCGAAAATTTAAATTCAATTTCCAATGAGGAAACAACATTCCTTATGTGAATTATCTGATCTGATCTTGGCATATACTACGTTTGTCACTGATGGAGGGTGGGGGTGAAAATATTAAATAAAGTTGGACACGTAGTATGGGTACGTTCCCTAAGCAATACTCATTAGTACTATTTACTCGTATTTTGTTGCTTTCATAGAATGGCTATTAATGGCTAAAGGTAATATTTACTAAACCATGAATATAAGTACAAAATTGAAAATTGTTTTAATATAATACTTCTTGCTCTTCCGCATAAAAGTCAAAGTCATATATTACTTTACGCTACCCCTTCTTCTGAAACTTATTCCCTAACAGTTAACCTATAAATTACAAACGCACAAAGTTTTTTGCAATTTCTGAACATTGGCCATCTAATAATTAATCGTTCCAAGAGAAACCAGGTTAATTTATTTAACAGCTATCGAACTAAATTGGAAAACGCGATTACTACGAGCTTTTTACTGATGTAGAATCCAAATGGAGGTATCGGGGTCTAATGAGAATTAATGCGTATTCTAAATCAGGCTTAGTAAAATGCTTCTTAATGTATCCAAATATTGTCAAAGAAAGCGAACACATGAAATTCCTACGTTCTATATAGAAGTAGGTAAAGTTCAAACCAAATGGGCCGGTGACCACTACACGTCACGTCTCCAACTAGGTAGAAGATGTATTTATGTGTGAAAAGGCCTCGCCATTTGCTCTAGGTACTCGGACATACTTAGTTTCGAAACGTTTTGCTCGTAACTATAGGTGCTGCACCTAACACGTGCATAACATCACTAATATCGCTTCGCCTATCACGCGATCTAAGCTTGAAGATGACATCCTCCATGTGGTAGGGAGATCTGGTTAGTACGTCTGGCGAGATTTGCTTTGCGGCGAGCATCTGAACTGAATTATATGTGACCTTTTCAAGTCAAAGGTACATCATTGTCGGTTGTTAATAAAGTTTATTTCTAAATGATATTTTAAGACAGTAACGCCTATAATGAAATACCTTTGCTTTGAAAACGTCACCTTTAGATGGTGCTGTCGCGTAGTTCGTTTCTGGGTCATAAAATCTATTGCTATATCTTCGCTGCTTACAAATGTTACATTTAATTAACTGGCATAGTTAATATCATTAACCCCGATGTAGAGATCTGTAGTTGAATAATAATTATACGGTAGGCTACAGTAAGTTTATAATTAATTTGTTGTAGTAAGTAAGTACTATGTTACGTCCCTTGTGTTTCATCTTACCGCCTAACTTAACACTTCTGCTTCCATTCTCTGCATAAACATAAATCCCTCGTACTAATGAACGTCGTGCCTACTCGTAATCTAATACTTATGCTCGTAAGTCTCAACACATTTTAGATCTCATTTTATATTCAAAATTTTCTTTTCGTATCAAATACCTAACATATTTAGATTTGTCATGTCTGTGGTTAGCAGAATGATTCAAAACATTTCTTTCGATGTCACAAAAATTTGTAATCAATTAAACCTTAATTCTAAATTGTTCAATCGACAAAACTCACAATCAACCGCACTGTTTAATTTTATAACTTTGTCTTAAAATATCTTATTAGTTAAAGTCAGGGGCTTTGTATTAAACGAAATTAAAAATAATTATTTGAGTAATTGGGTTGCTTGAGAAATGGTTTTGTAGATATTGGATCAAATGGAAGTGAATGAGCCTTGAATCTCTCTAAATTGAATGAGATCCTGAACGATATTCTCTGATCGCTATTGAATGCCAGAGGCGACCTAATCACCCGATCTTATTTTAAAGTTATCGCATTGTAATACCCCGTACATTTTATTTTTTTATTTAAATATATGTAAGTTACACAGCATAACAGTAACAAAACTAAGGCACTGTCAACTACAGGGGAAAAAATAATAATACAAAAATACATAATACTATTTTGATACTATTTAGATTTAGCAAGTAAGTAATAAGTACCATAAAATTTCAATAGGAAAAAAGTTACAAAACGTTTGTGTGAAAAGTTAGGTTTCCTTGAAAATCATTTCATTACATTTCATCACAGAAAGCGTCACGTGATCGTCAAAGGTTACGTGATATTCTGTATACAAAATGAAGTGCCAGAAGTATCGTGTAGGACCCGGACCGTTACACCGTGAACCAACCTTATTTATTCTCAGGCGATTATCACACCGGCGCCGCATGCGGATCCGTCGCCAGTGTGATAATCGCCTTATAATATAAGAGATTTCTAGGCACTTATAGTCACCTGTACTAGGTACTTATAGTCAAGCCTAGGATTTTCATCGCATGGTAAGATGAATGAAAACTATGGAGTCGATATTAAAACTAAAATTTTACTCATATTCATACTCATTCATTTAATTAATACCGAAACTAAATTATAAATGAAATAAATAATTTGAATTGAATTAAATTATATATTAAATAAAAATAATAATAACTAAAATAATATATAACGCATGCAATGTTTCATATAAGTATTTCATTTATTTACACACATACAATTATCATTACAGGTAAAACCCTAAGCGATAATGTAGCAAAGGAGTAACTTATATTTATTACTTATAAATTATAATTAACCTTATTAACCTACTGTCTTACTCTAACTTTTATAACAAAGGATAAGTAATGCTATTGTGAATTTTGTCAATGTGCAGGAGAATAGGTCTATATGCTATGATCGATGCTTGCTATGAGGTTTATAATGCGCATGGCGCGCGTCATCGGCGCCTCTCGGTGCAGGTTGGTATTGGCACGCCATCGTCACTGCCACTGCCACTGCTGCATGGCGAGCAGCCCCAGCTCGGCTGCCGCCGTCGCCGCGCCACGATCGCACGCGGCACAAAAATCCCTAATGGCTCCTCTACATGATGGGCCATCATAGGGACGCAGCTATGCGTTAGAGGGAGCTAACGATATTGCGATCTCGTTCTGTTGTATAGCTGCGTCCCTACGAGGGCCCATCTTGTAGAGGCAGCCTAACGCACCCAATATATCCGCATTTTCTGTCTTTCCTCTCAGTAATTTAAAAATATGTGTCGCTAGTCTTCTCCTGTGTGCTCTCATGTCATGTCCCTCAGCTAAATGTACCCGACCATGCCTCAGTGTCGGGTACATCAGCGGATAGAATGGGTAAACACCGTATAGCCTCATGTACACATAGGTACCTAACTTGTTCTGTATCCGCTCTAACATAAGGATATACTTTGCTTCGTGTGGATCCCAGATTTCTGCATTACTTATATTCCAGCTGGCCCCTTACTAGTGCGTTGTACAAAGCAGTAATGACCTTCATACATACCATTCTCAAAACAAAACCGAGGTTCCTAAATGCTTTTTTACAAGCCTCCGAAATGTGCCTTCGAAAATTTAACACCATGTTAAAAGTAACTCCCAGGTCCCTTACTTCAGTGACTCTAACCATAATAGGATCCCCATCTACCGTATTAGCTATAGCTATATTAGCTATGTCGTATGGGAGTCCACGCCCGAGTAAAGGTGAATGCCATGCATTATTAGTGTTAAATTGTAATAAATTTTGCTTGCTCCACTGTACCACTCTGTCGATATCCCTTTTTATCCCTTGACACTATTTATCTCCAGAGATAATTTAAGGTCAGCCGCAAATAATAAGCACTTTGCGTCTTCTACACGGAAAAAAGTATATTCATCGAAGACAAATCCTCTTCTCTTCGTCAAAACAATATTGTTTTGTATATATCGAAAATAATTTGCCTAGAAAGTGATCTTTATTCAAGTAAAATGTCTTTATTGAAGTAAAATATATCTTGGGCTAGGCTAAAGATATAAATTTAGTCAAGGAAAATATTTACTTATGTTTAAACAATAATATTTTCGCAATAATATTTTTGGTATTCTTGGCTGAAGATATCCTTTTTTCCGTGTACCGTTTTAGACAAGTCATTTATCATTAATAAAAATTCGAGTGAACTTAAATTACCCCCCTCCCCTGAATGTTGTTTTCTCTGCACTTTAGTCTCGTTTGCGTAGCCGCTATGAAATTTGGAGCATACTGACGTGTTTTCTGTCTTATTAGCATAATAACATCCAGGCATTTAGTGAACATTATTATGGAAATCTGATCAAATCCAATTTGAGGCATGCAGCGAATCATGTAATAGGTACCTAATATGTATTGTATACATCTACATTCATGATCCTTCCGGCTAAGCTTTGTACTTATGATATTAAGTAAAAATTACTTTTTCATACAAACTAAATAGTATTTGCATGTCAGTCTTGTCTTGTCATCCTACATTTAAAAGAAATTGCGCTATACTTGCGTGAATTAAACTACAAGTAATTTTTAAGAGTCGCTGAACAAACGTCTGCACACTTTGAGGAGTAGAACCTAAGTTTAATTTTTTTGCTCGTGTGTCGTGTTACGGGCCACACCCGGTGTACATACATAACGAAACTATTTACATTTTTAATACCCTATGTAGCTTAATATCACCCTGATCAGGAATAACTACATAATTACGTATACAATGCCGCCGTTATATAAATACAATGACTACCTATCGAAGATAATGAACATAAAGTAACTTAACGTAAGTTTTCTTGTTTTAGCTACCTACCTACATGATTTATAAAGCTCACTGTCAAGGGTGAAATAATGATTTTCATCTCTCTATAACTTTGATGTCAAGGGGCACAAAGATGAAATAAAACAATTTGCTTCTTAAATAGATTGTTGGCAACGGCAAAGCAAAACTTGCCGATTTACGGCTTTAATACGACCCGTGTCAACTTCGACAGGCCTACCCTACCGCAGAAGGGTAAAAATTCTTTTAAATCTTAAATAAATAATGATTGAAAACTGTCCACTTGCACTATTTAACCATGAACGTTTACGATAAAAATACGTAGTGTACCAAGTGGTTCCTTTGAAAGTGACAATGCTTCTAACTGCCCAATTAGAGACACGTTCTATCCCGACAGAGGTTGGAACGTTTAGACCGAAATTCCTAGTCCATTCAAACTGACCAGCGGCTGAACAAAACAACACTGATACATAAGGACGATCGCGTATGTACCAACAATTATTATTTCTTTACGTTGTATGGGATGGACACGTGCATATTGTCTTTTATATTGCATGTAGATTAATCAGCTTTTGTCGGCAACATAGGCCCCGCGCGCACCGCCGACGATTCAAATGCAAATTGAAAATCGACCCCCTTCCAACCTCCATCACTCCTCTTTAAAAGTACGTACCCCTCCTTCTGGGTCGTCTTAATTACCGGATTCACGTCTGCGACAGATCCCGTCAAACTTAATTTCTTCACTTTTTGTCCCCAAAAACTTGTAACAAAAAGCTATAACACTTTTTTTTATATAATTTAAGCGATACTAAGTATTAGGTGATTAATGATTATTGTCATAGCTCTTTTTAAATTTAAGTTTCTAATATTTTGTATATATTTTATTTTTCAGTGTAAAGGTATAACTAACTATTCATATTTTTGAGTAAATGTTACTTAAACATTTCTCATATACTTATTTTTACAGTGTTTTATGGTTTTAGGGCTTTGTGCTCTTTGTAGCTATACCTGGAAGACTATAAAATGTTATATACTTATTATAATAAAGTCATTCAGTAGACAATAGTAAAGTATCTAAAAACCCGCTTACTTAGATTAGATATTAAAAACAAAACAGTTACAGCATTTTACAGAAAAACTACCTATAAGTAGCTGAGTAAAAAAAAATTTTTAATATTCGGCTATAGGTATGCAGACTGAAACCTTTTTAAACCAATTATTTTTGTATGATATTCCTCTGTAACTTAGTAAGTAAAGTGTCGTATACGTACCTATAGCGAAAATGGTTAACCGAACAAGCCACCGATATTCTGTATTTGTGGATACCTGTATCTTGCTTCCAGAATAAAACGTAAGACAAACATATTGATTAGCAATAAATCAATAATAATAAAGCCAGATTATTTAAACTGCCAATGAGTAAGCGTTGCAGTGTTTAACACATTCACCCTTAGAGCGTTTTCACATTATCCTACACGATATCGGATGTCGGACCGATAAATAATGTCGGACGGCATCCTACATCCTACATCCGACACCCTGCATCCGATAATGTCGGACGACACGGAGGTCCTATAGACGTTACAATTTATCAGCCTCTACAGACGACAGCGATATGACGAGGCAACAAAGTGAGATGGAACTATAATAAAGGTACGAGTGGAATGAGACAAAAGTTCTCAAACAATTTGCCTCTCATAATGTCATAATATGTGGTGGGTGGTAAATTTATGCTCAGTCTTATCAAATTATTAAAAGTACTTTTAGTTCAACATTACTTCAATACTTTTTACTAGTACAGTCAGCTGCAGAGAAAAGGACCCCCCTGCATACAAAGTTTGTATGGCAGTGGGGGCCTTTTTCATTGCTACTGACCGTACCTATGTAAAGCCAGTTTGGCGTGAAAACTCTTTGTAAGTATACAGGATGGATTTTCTTTTTGGGTCAGTAAGGGCAGTTACCAGATACCGTGCTGCTACGTGAAAATGGTCTTAGAAGACCTTTCCTCGATTTCAAATTAATGATTCGCGTTTACAAATTTTGAAAAAATCATATACAGGTTGCGAGAAAAAAACAAGTTTTTGACAAACTTTTTTTGATGCCGTTCAATCCCATTCCTATCTAATCAAAAGCTTGTATGAGACCAAAAAAAAATTATAAGAGTGAGACCTGGGTCGCGTTTTATAAAGTTACAATTTACGATTTATACTGTTTGCCTCTCTTTCTAGCACACATATTGGATAGAAAGAGAGGCAAACGCGACCCTGGTACCTTAAATAAAAACTATATTGAATAAAATGACGGTCAAAAGCAAAATGAAAGGACGTAAGTGCCGGCGAGTAAAATTACTTACGCAAAATATTCCGTAATTATCGACCTTTTGAACGGCCTCCATAGCCCAGTTGGTAGTGACCCTGCCTACGAAGCAGGAGGTCCCGGGTTCGAATCCTGGTAAGGGCATTTATTTGTGTGCTAATCTCAAATATTTGTTCCTGAGTTATGGATGTTTTCTATAAGTATGTATTTATCTATCTAAGTATGTATATCGTCGGCTAGCACCCATAGTACAAGCTTTGCTTAGTTTGGGGTTAGGTTGATTTGTGTAAGATTGTCCCCAAATATTTATTTATTATTATTTATTTTATTTGAACGAATGTATTGTACCGGCCGGCAACTACGGAACCCTACACTGAGCATGGCCCGACATGCTCTTGGCCGGTTTTTTGATATTTTGAATGCTTTGTCTGTAATGTCCTTATACAGTATTATGGACCTTAAACGTAACAGAACTGATTGGCGCGATAAATAAATATAAATCAAATTACTGTAGAAAAAGTTTTCTTTAATATGTCGCTTTTTAACTCTACCGTAAGTTGACCTCTAGGAAACTATATAGAAATGGGATCGATAAGCAAAAAAAATAGAATGTAAAAATAAAAGTTTTAATTTTCATACAAAATTTATGAGAAAAGTTTTCCTCGATTTGTGACTTTTCTAGCCAGATTTTTTTTTTGGTCCTAATAAGCTTTTGATCCTGAATAGGAATAGGGTCGACTAGCATTAAAAAATAAAGTTTGTCAAATATCCTATAATAACATATTTCTCGCATAATGTATGTTTTGAAAAAAATACCGTAAACGCAAATCTTCATTAATTTGAAATCGAGGGAAGGTCTTCTAAGACCATTTTGCACGGGTCTGGTAGCTGCCCTTACTGACCCAAAAAGAAAATCCATCCTGTATATGCGAAGACAATTATATATACTATATTCATGTATGTTATTATTGTTGAACTACCTACACCTACGTTGTTTATTTCTACCGAATTATGTTTACTTCCTTGGCCGTTTGTGTATTAAATAAATTAAAAAAAAAACGTTAAAGAATTTGGAGTTCAATTGTTTCGAGCATTCGAAATTTAAAATCCGCGCTAGCGTCGTCACGCACACTACAGCAAAACTGTACCTACACATACACGCACACAAACAAAGTTTATCGTCCGACAGCCATCGGGGCTCCGACATGTTATATCTCTATCGGACGATATTGGATGTCGGAAGGCCCCAAGTAGAAAGGTAGCTGTTAGAGAGTACCTTGTGGCGCAAAGTCCGCCTTTTTTGCGTGAACGCATTATTTTAGTAATAGAGATTAGTTAAATGAATGAAAAAATACAAAAGTACGCATATTTACTTCAGTATAGACCCTTCCGACATCCGATATCGTGTAGGATAATGTGAAAACGCTCTTATGAATCTTATGCTAGACATCCCGTTCATCCATCTTATTTGCTATGAATTAAGATGAAAGGTGCCAACTAATGGAGCTCGCCGATGCGAACACTGAGAAAGTTACATTTAAGTTGTGTTAATAAATAAACGCAAAAACTTCCCCAAAGACGATGAATGTTTCCGTGCATGTAAGTAGGTATATACAATATATTATTATACATATATTTATATACCACGTATGTATGTCGGGCACTCAGACAGGGCGCGGGATTCGGGAATTAATCCACTTGCTGAATGGCTGATTGGACAAAGCTGCTTGGCGACCCCAAGGAGATTAGAACCAATGAAGGTTCCATCGCCTTTACGCGATTTAAGAAGAGTTTATTCTCCCGCGATTCGTACTTTGGATCCTTCTGCATTCTACATGTAAACTTCTTAGATTACAATCTTCTTGGACAGCCATTCCCACTTTTAGTTACCTACCACGCGACATCGACTCGCCTTTTTCTTAATTCTATGCACCTAATGTGCATAAGAATGCTAAAAATATCAAATCCCTAGTGCGTGCCAGGGCACGCATTTTACACAGGCACACAGGCACGCATTTTACAGGGTAACATTTTAAGCACTTTATACCTGTGCTAAGCCTAAGTCTGATAGACAAAATCAAAATGATGAATGAATCAAAATAATCTGAAGTCACCACAGTAAAGACATCCGCCGTTGCATTCACCTACCCAACATGACAAGTGTAATACTTGAAATTTGAACCCAACAGCGTCACAGGCGTCAGCGTAGCATGAATTTTATTTACTTAACCCCCTATTCATAAACGTCTTACAAGCCTATTTTAACTAATAATCATTTGTCCTCATCTTTCACTTTGTCGGTTGTGTTTCTTAGGAACAGATAAAACATAAAATTAACTAAATGAGGCCTGACGTGACACGTTTATGATTTATGAATCTTCTTCTAACGTATTATTATACATATCGAAAGAAAAAAATACACATTCCTAATCCCAATGATATTAATATGCTTAGGGGATCAATCGATTTCAAACCCACAGTTTTATGGCACTTGTTTCAGTTGTGTCTTTACACCTAAGGCGAATAAGTGGTGAAACACATTTTTAAAATATTTATTTATTCATTAGGTATTACCTGCGTCATTAAACTTAAGTTTTTGTTTAGGACTTCGCTGTTAAATTTAAATAAAAACAATTGAAAACATAATACCTATATAGGTAAATTTACTTAATAAATAATTTAAATAATGACTTAGGTGTCGGTTGCTGTTAGCCTGCAACTCTCGTATACAATAAATACCACACAATACCTATACAATTAAAAAAAACTCCGCTTTGACTTTTAACTAAACGAATGAACGTGACACCACAAACCACAAAACAATGCGTAGTAGAGCTTTAAAAGCGGTATTACACATTGCAACCTGCAGGGCCCAATCTGTTGTGTACCCTGCCTCTTCCTACCCCTCCTTCAGCTCCCTACGGGCCCTACCTTCAATTACACCGCTTTAAAGCGGTATTACACATTGCAACCTGCAGGGCCCAATCTGTCAGGTTGGTAGGTGTAATAGCAAGTTGTGAGTAGGAGTCCCGATCTAGGGCGGTCGGCAGTGCCCCGACACCCAACCTCCCTACACGCACTGCCGATTGTGAAGTGAAATAGCATGTAGGGAGGTTAGGGTCATTAGGGAACTTTTGAAATTTGCCGCGCGTCGAAAAGAAGTCCTATCTTCTATAATAGATATGCCTTATTCATGGGATAATGCGGCATGACCCAGGTCTTTTTCTTTCTTTTAATTATCGCGGCTACTACGGCCAAAGCCAGTTGGTTTTTTGATAGTGACGCTGGCATGAGTCATGCCGCATGACAGAAATAGAATTAAAGTCAGTGCAAACCACTTTTTTTAAAGTCATTCTTTATGGAGTCTAGTCTAGACATCCTTATTGACTTGACAGATATCAAAATGCCAAGGAATACTTTGCGTAAACCATTTTTATGAAAATAAATGTACCTATTTATTTTAATGGATAGTTTTAACAATTACATACCTTTTTATGTTCAAAAGCATTCAACAAATCGAAAAAAGCAACAAAACTATTTTTTTTCGCAAAATCGACCTAAATTCATATAACATTTAGTAATCCTCATCAGATGCTCACGGGCACCGTGTAGGTATATATTTTTTTGTAATAAATAAGATTACTCTGAAATTCCGTATGTTCACCAAACATTTCTGTAGGTCTGGGACACAAAGCCAAAATCAGTAGGTCTACGGATTTTTCCGTAGATCTGGCAACACTGGCCGGTAGGGACGATTTGTAGGTGACGTAGGGTCGGTAGGGGCAACTTGTAGTGAAAGTGTAATAAGGGGCGACGGGGCCGACTGAAGTTGGACACAACAGATTGGGCCCTGCAGGTTGCAATGTGTAATACCGCTTTAAGATTTGTGATACCACATGTAAAGAAAATCCCCCATTATTTTACCATAAAACTAGTTTTCATATTATTATATTTTTCGCCAGATACTAAAATGACAGCTCAATCTGGGCAATCTGACTTAATCAGACTAATCCGACCTTCAAAGTAATTAAAAGCTACATATATGTCTAAGTTACTAACTAAACTACCTGACATAACAATTATTTTAGTAAAACATATTCATTAAATTCTTTGTCAGAGTTTTCGTGAAATTCAATAATTTTACTCACACTTAAAGTCTTTCAATATTACGTAACCCAATAATTACCCAACTCGATGGGTAAAGTCACTTTAAAAGCACTGGCCACCCTAAACTAGGCCAGTGACAGTGACAGTTCGATGGCAGACACCCGATGGCAGGCAAAAAAAACGCATACGCGATGAGGGACAAAGAATCTATCATTGCTTCTCATTTGCACGCGTACGATTGTGTATGCGCACATCTCTTTCATCAGTGTATATGTGTGCGTGATGTTACCCCCCTGTCGAATGTGCATTCAACCGGCGGATATGGGTTTTTCGATTAACTAGATATTAGAAATTATTTAAGGAAATAAATATTTTTGTTTATTAAGGAGTTTTATTTCAAGAAATACTAAGGAATATAATTTGCCTACAAAAACATATTAACAAGGTAATGTGTTGATATTAAAGCGGTATTACACATTGCAACCTGCAGGGCCCAATCTGTCAGGTTGGAAGGTGTAATTGAAGGTAGGGCCCGTAGGGAGCTGAAGGAGGGGTAGGAAGAGGCAGGGTACACAACAGATTGGGCCCTGCAGGTTGCAATGTGTAATACCGCTTTTAGTTGAAAACGTGCGTGTATTTAAACGTAAAGTTAGGGGATGTCAACTATGACGTCACTATCGTGCCGATGCCATGTTGCAACGAGTGTAGAACCCTTACTAGCTTCACGTCAAAAATATTTGTAGCCAAGCCGAAGCTAATTTGTTTTCTTTTGCTCCATGATATGTAAGGAAGTTACCCAAACATCTATTAATTAGGGAAGCCGGTGGGAATTGGGTTCTATGGACCCGCCGCCACTGGTTCCTAGTTATATGTCTAAAAGCGGTATTACACATTGCAACCTGCAGGGCCCAATCTGTTGTGTACCCTGCCTCTTCCTACCCCTCCTTCAGCTCCCTACGGGCCCTACCTTCAATTACACCTTCCAACCTGACAGATTGGGCCCTGCAGGTTGCAATGTGTAATACCGCTTTAAGTCGATAATGAAAAAAGTATAAAATATTTATAATCAAAGCTAATTAGCTTTGATTATAAATATTATTACCCAATATATTTAATCAACTACTAAGAGTACTAATTAGTACTTTTAAATTAGGTGTTAGTATAGTTTTTATTTGCTAAGTTTAGTTTTAGCTTTATTTTTTATAGAATAGAATAGAATATTTATTTGCTCTCACGTTGGTGTTACAGAATAACAATAAACATGATACCCTAATAGGGTATTGCAAATGTAAACTTAAACTATATTACAATAGGTACTTTAAAACTACAGATATATCCTGGTAATGAGATCACAACCTAAATCTAATTATATTTTCATACACTGCATTACATTTTAAGATTCACTAGAGTCAAAGAACTCTAGCGTTGAATAGAAACATTTCTCTATTAAGTATCAAATTTTGTATATTTTTGCTCTTGTGTGATATCTTTTGGCAGGTGGTTAAAAATTCGTATGGTCATCATATGAGGGCTCTTATTGCTCATCTGCAAGTTACTTGACGGTAACGCCAGTTTGTCTCTGTGTCTTAGGTTATTGGAAAGTATGTATTTTGTACATATATTAATAAACAGTATATAACTAAGAAGTTTTATGCCTGTTACGCGAAAAAAACTCCAAGTTCTCGGATATTGACGCTGATTGTGACGAGCGTATAAAACAAACATATGAGCTATCCCTTGTTACTTCACGTAATAATTGAGCGAAAATTGGAGCCTTTTTTAACAAGCCATAAAACCACTCGGAGCGATTTTTTTGTGAACGAGGCAAGATAAAACTTCAATCTACTCGTTGGAGCTCAAGCAAGTCGCCGTCACACTAAGGTGGCAATTGTTTTGAGGTTGTTGGCACCCCTTGCTCCTGACGCTGCCAGCTAAGGTGCAGGCCAGTTATTCCTACTGCGCGCTGCGCACACGCGAACGTTCTTTGAAGAACCGTTTTCAGAAGAAACTTTTTAACTTATTTATTTAAAATTGTACTTGTTAACTTTTAGCGTTTAACTACCTGCGTACAAGTATTATTTCCGTATTTCGGCGCATTTCTTTTAAAACAAAACACTATTCATACCTCAGTATGAAATGGGATTAACCAACCTATGTGACGTTGCTATGATCAGCCATCTATAACGGTGGTTCGGATGATAAGATAAATAATCCCTATTTTCAACCTATTACCTATGTAATGTAGTATTATATTACCTACTAACCAGAACTATCCATTTAAAGCATACTGTTGTATTTCCGAGACATGCTGTTTTAATTCTTCTTGAAAGATCTGAATTATACTGGTTTATATCGGCAGAACGCTGGCCTGCGCTCAACAACTTCTAGCTACAAGCGATGGTAACAGGACTAGAACGCGGAGCCAGTTCACCAAGTGAATATAAATCAGACTTTAGCGTCGCACTTCTCGCACTAAACGATAAGTGCACAATCTCACTTCCTTCTCCATGACTGCATACTACAGCTTGCATAGCTTGCATAAGGAATGTAGTAGAACATTTGTACAACATTTAGGGTGAGTTGCACCACGCACAATGAACGGACTCATCAAAATTAATTATCGCGACAGAGCTGTCATCCCACAGAAAACTGTCAAACTTTTAATAAAAAATTTTACGTTGACGTTGACGTTTACAGACGGTTTGGTGCAACCGACCCTTATATTTGTAATAAAAATAATAGGATACGACGAATGGAATAGTTATTTGCACTAATTCAAGTATCACCGTTAATGTTTTATCTATCTAAATACGATTTAGGTATCTTTACGTACCTTTTTATTAATCCAAGCTTTTATTTAACTCACAGTGTTTGTTTTGTTAGTTACCTTAAACTTGCTTAAGGTTGTTTTTAAGGTAAAAAATTGCAAGCCAGATTTGAACCAGTTTCTGGTGTCTAATTGAACTCTAATTTAGCATAGGTACCTGCATAACTTGGATAACTGTACAATATGTTGCCATACCACCGAGCTGCTGGTCTAATGATAGAGAGTATCAATACCGAAGTTGGTCATAAGAACTATGTGATAAAACCATGTTAGCTCATTGTGTTTGGGTTTATTAGAATCATCTCGTTTTCAGTATAATTGCAAAAAAAGTACAGCCAGTAACGTCAAAAACTACATATTAAAAACCTACTTTAACTAAAAGTTATTCATATTAAGTTCCTGCAGAGATTTTTGACAAGTCGTAAATGTCGTACTATATTGGGTGTTTCCTGTAATAGGAGCAATAAATTAAAACGTAGATCCTACTCCTCAAAGATTAAAACTTTTGTTCAAGTCGTTCAACAACTTAAAAAAAAACATATTTTATCGATTGTCAATTTTTTCTACAAACTAAATAGTATTTCAATGTACGCTAAAATCTAAAATCCGTCTAATTGACATTGATTGTCAGTCTTGTCACCCTATAAAGCATAGAGTGTTCACTCCATACAACCAATCTTGAGATATGTTGAATTATATTGTCTATTTGTAATTCGCATAGTTATTTTAGATGGATTTGCAAAGTTATCAGTGGAAGCTTATTATTTCTATAGAAGGCTGGCAATTTTGGCGTCGCACTTCTCACATAATTTATTCGTATATATCAAGCCAAACGTGGCCAAACAGAATGTGTTAAAACTGAAGCGTCATCTGAACCAGAGCAAACCAGAGTTACCGCATAAAAGAGTCCGGTAACGATTTGAAAACGAAAATCGCTAATAATGAAATAACGTACATGAATTGCATATATGATTAGATAATTCGAATTAAGTCTTGGTTTTACAAAAAAATACTTATGGTCCATATGTGTATATATAGGTATATTAGTATTTAATAAGGTGCGTTGGGGTAAGATAGAAAGGTATTTTTTAGGGTTAAGATATGGACGATTTTTTGTCTTACCCCCAAAAAAAAACCTTTCTATCTTACCCCAACGCACCTTACCTTAAAACTCAATTCTCGCAGAGCTTGTTTAGTGACGACGTTGATTTGTGCAAACTTTTCGCTTGATATTTTTAAGCTTCCTCATATGGTTTATATTATGTGATTAAAGCATTTTATATTAAGGTGCGTTGGGATAAGATAGAAAGGTATTTTTTTAGGGGTAAGACAAAAAATCGTCCATATTCCGGAGCATTACAGACTACTTTTTATCTTACCCGTAAAAAAAATCCCTTTCTATCTTATCCCAACGCACCTTACTTCTCTATGACAAAAGAAATCTACAGAAACAAACTTATTATTTCTGTATTTGTATGTTTATTAAGTAAATACTTTAGTATATACCCAACAATATCACTAAACTTCGGCATTTTTTCTTAAAATTGGTCTAACTAAACATACCTACTCTTCCTTACTTGCTTAAAAAAATGAAAATGAAAAAAAGAACTTTCAATTTATTCCTTAAACGACTTATTTTTCAACGTATTTATATTTTTGACATGTATACTAGTTTAACATAATTTTAATCAATAAAAATCATACCTTTTTCACCTCTCCAAGCAAAAATCACGAAACAGCTATGGTATATCATTCATAAATAAAATGAAACATAAAATCAATAAACTGTTATATTTATGCAGTTAAAAAAAATACAATCTTTCAGAATATGCATAAAACAAATATAATTTTTGATAGTTACTGCAAAATAGTATCAGTAACATTGAGTTATAATATAATAGAGGCGCAGACACAAACAAGATTTTCCGAAAATATAGCACAAAAAAATGTGTAGCCGGCCAGTGCGAATTATTTAACATCGTTAAGGTTGTATTACAAATTAGAAGAAAGATATGATAAAATTTCACCTGTCATTCATCTGGCGTTCAAAAATCACATGGCACATAAGAGCAATGGAGTCGCTCTTGTATTAATTAATTTATTATTTATAATAAAAAAAATTATGAAACTTTTGTAATAAATATTGATAACTTCATAATTATACCTATTTCGCGTATTAGTTCGTTTTAATAGATTTGTATAGTGTGTATTGTATTATATTGCCTTCATATTGTTGATAAAAATAGGAAATTATTAACTATATATATATTTATGTATGTTTGTGCTTTCCAAAGCTAAGGGTTCATATATCTCCATAATAGTTATTTTCGCGTAGGTTGACAACATCAGCATAAAAATAAAACTATTTGTGATTATGTATTAGTGTTTAATTCTGAACAAATAATAATCGATTAAAGATCGACATAATATTTATAATAACATATTTAAAATGACGTATCGGACGGATTTTCTACCTAAGTTTGTGAGGCGAATGTTAAAAGTTGGAGGCAAACGTCAGGTACCAAGACCGGTTGCCTGATTCGACTCCAGAATGGAATGAAAACTGCACACGGTCGGTTATGTTTACTTGTTTGCATTCTGACCTAACGTATTCCTGACGGTGTAAACCGTACGGGCACAATGGGTGGCGGGTGAGGGTTGAGTTTTTTGGCCGCCGAGCGAGCAGAAAGGGAAGCAGGCATGCGGCCCATGCGGGGGCGAAGTACATGCTCAAGACAAATTTAGAATCAAAAGCAACACAATAGCTCGGTAAACATAGTATTTCATGCTTTCTTTTTAAATCTTTAATTCCAAAATTGATAGATCACACTTTGAAATAATGAAAAAATAATAAACGAAAATATTTTATAATTGCTTTCTTGGGATTAGATATGAGGATATTACGGTATCATTTGAGGTATATTTTACAAAAACCGGCTAAAGTTCGTGTCGGACCACGCATAACAGAGAATTATTTAAAAAAATCACAAGTCACAAGGTCGTATCTGCCTATGTACGTAGTTTTTTGGAGATCACTCGAAAACTCCTTAACCGATAATGTTCAAATATTTTTTTTAGCAATTTCACTAGTGGCGCATTAAATACACCTTGTGTTAAAATGTTATAAGGATACGTCTCAAAATGTCTGTGACATACTTACGGAGGGACGGAATATGACGAAACTATAAGGGTTCCGTTTTTGCCAATTGAACCACGGAACCATAAAAAACTATTCAACATTATAAAATATAATATAATAATAAAATTTACTAATTAAGTTTTAATTATTTTCTGAGTTTCGTAATTTAAAAAAAACAACAACAGAACTACTCCACTAGCCTTATGCCTCAATGCTGTCAGTTCGGTTGAAATTTACGAAACCTTTACTTCCTATCGCCAATTGTGCCTATAGTACGTTGACCTTCATGCTGTAGCATTTAAGCTTAATCCCTAGTCTCACTTACACTGGTAATATTTTAACGAAACGTTTGTTAGTCCTTTGTAAATATACTCGTCGGGACGATCGGGCTTCGCTCGGCTCGGGCTCGGCTCTCTTCGGCAAAATCTGTCGCGTTGCACCCGCTTTTACTGTGCCACATTTGGAGTGCTGATTTCTTATCTAGTATATATAAAATCATTGATCAGTAATAACTTTACCGGACCCTTAATGTACCATCGAGTTCAAAAATGCATGAGCAATTTATGAATGAATTCATTGATAGATTGGCCATGCAATTATGAACCCGATGGTACCTACGGGGCCGTACCTACAACGCCATTTGGTAGTGCTATCAAACTTTTTAGACTGAGCACAGAAATGTCTTGACTGTGTCCCTTTCTTTATACATCCTCTTTGATCAAGCTCAGTAGTCCTAATCATCACTTTTCATAGCAAAAAGAAGATTTTGTGCTCTAGTGAGTCAGAGGACCTCAGCTGCAAGTAGGTCCGAACCATCAATCCTTCAAAGAATGAAATGTCGCACAGCTTTTACTTTGTGCCAACCACAAAGGGCAGGAAATACAAACGTAATACAAAACAATCGCCCGTTTTTGTAATTGTTTTTTAACAACTCTAGAGCCTTATACATTGTGCGATGGAAATATTATTTCTACAAGGTATCTTGTCTCTTTCGTCTTCGTTGTATAATTGTAAGTAGTTTACCAAACCACTGTAGGCTACTGTAGTGCCAGTAATGTTTTTTATTTATACTTTTACCTACCAACGTATGATTTTAGATTCAGGTAGGTATCCTGTTATTTCGTAACTACCTACCTAACCAGTTCCTCATCCTCAACTCGAGAAAAATTAAAATATTTACCGTTATTAAATTTTTTCGGTAAAGCTGAGGTAACAATACTATAAAATGCTGTAGGACGCTATTCAGTCTCAGTACCGAATGCAGCTTAAATTTTAGCATTCACAAATATAATTGTACCTAAGTACCTATAATTATGTGCGGTGACCTCGCGCTAGCGCTCTTTGCAAAAGCTTCATTTCATAATAATCATAATGCGGTGTCCGTGGATCTATGCTATGCGTATGACGTACAGTCCGTGAGCTCTCAGAAGAACCTTCGGGATTTAGAAAGAGACGTCGGGTATCAATCAACAGTGACACGTGAAAAAGCAGAACAGCAATATTACCTTCGTGTGTCATCGCCGATTCCCGAAGGTTCTTCTTAAAGCTCACGAACTGTACGACATCTCACTAATTCTGGTAGTCAATACACCGTATAAATTATATAGTTACTTGTACTTCCCTATAGGGTATAGGAGCCTTCACGAGATCTGGATTTATTACGCTCATACATTTAATATAAAAAGAAACGCAGCCCTAACCGAAATGAGAAAAGCATTACTTTTTTCAGTTAGGCGTAATATTGCTTTCCTTTTAAATGCACAGAACGATTAATCTGAAAACAGTATTAAATGTACCGAGGGTGCTTTATTAATCGTGTGATTTTATATATTTCGTCTGTAGTATACCTAATACACATTGCAGCGATTTATGATTTAAGTAGGAACGTATAAACGCATATTAGTTGTAACAAAAAACAAAAGGAAAATCATCTGTTTCAATAAATATGTAGGATGTTACATTACTTATTTAGGTACTTATCCGTTTTAAAAACCTATTTAAGTAAATCACAACATATCACACATCTCAGCAAACCGAATGATGCGTATACTTACTGACGACCACAGGGTGTAGCCGCGGTCTGACGCACAAACGAACATGGGGAGCCCATGGACTAAGAAAATACCTATTTTACGTAATCCTGTGAGGACAAAATTGTGATTCCATCACAACTCGATTTCCTTGTCTTCACACCCGAGACACACACATTATACAATTCGTGGACGAGAGGTGATTATCATGGACTCACAGTTTTATCTTCACGTTATTACGTCGCTATATTTTCTAGGTCCATGGCTGAGACTATAATATATAATACCTAGAAGAGATTAGGGTTCCTATAGGGAAGCTTTAAAATCACAGATTTCCGGCATTATGTCACTGAACTTCAGCAACCTATATCAGGCCTATAACCGCGAAGTACTTCGTCGAATCGTCTATTTGCATCACTCTCTTTCGTATATGCAAGAGCGATAGATGCGGGACCATCGATTTCTCGATTTTCGAACTTCGCGGTAGGCCCTCGATTTTGTCGTGAGGGACAAAAAGGAAAGAAAAATAAACATCAATGAAATTACTTATGGCTCCTCTACATGATGGGCCATCATAGAGACGCAGCTATACGACGGAACGAGATCGCGATATCGTTAGCTTCCTCTAACGCATAGCTGCGTTTATTTATTATTTAGTTTGAGCATAAATGAATGGGGTTGGCCGGTCGAAAGTTTTTACAGATGGCGCCAGCATAGCTGGTACCTGTCAGTCCTACCAATTGTGTATGAATTGTGTCAAATTCTTGTTTTTTTTCTGGAATTTTCTGACCTGGATGGGCTAGTGTTTAAGCCAAATCCCATACAACAATACTAGTGACAGGTACCAGCTATGCTGGCGCCATCTGGCCAAACCGTTGACAGTTGCCAACCCCATTGCAGCAAATGTAAGTACATAACTACCTATACCCTACCGACCTAAGTCCTGCGTAGTAAAGTTTCAGAGCAATGTTTTACAAAAAATATTCAAAATACATAAAAAGCAGAAAAACCGATCAAGTACGAATCGGACTCGCGCACCGAGGGTTCCGTTCTAATTTGTATGTAAATAACTAGTGCTTTCATACGGTGATTGAGGAACAAACTTAGACTGCCGTTTAAGAACTGTTGTCTCCATACATCTACATAGGTCACGATTCTAGGTTACCTACTAACTTTGAGAACAAGAAAAAAAAACAATCGAATTGAGAACCTCCTCCTTTTTTGAAGTCGGCTAACAACAAATTGCGCAATAGAATCTGGATAGAATAGGACACTTTTTTTTGCGTTCACAACTGTTTTGCGGTTGGTAAACTAGTCACGAACTATGTCGATGTATTGCGACACCAATTTTTCAACGGAAAAGGTAAAGTTTGTCCCTCAGTCCAATTTACAGCAAAGTTCGGCGATTATGTACTGATTATTAAAACCGTACAGAACCCTCAGGGTGTATTTTTTTATACGCATTTAGATTTTTTAAAGATTTTGACTTTGATGAAACTACATAATATACCTACTCTTAAGCACTTTGGTCAAAATTGTAACAAGTTGCAGTACCTACTATTTTGATTTTAAATACTCGTCCTATTATCATGCTAAATTCCCGCCAATAGCAAACCACAGACACCATATACTTATTTGATTATTTCAATGAAGAAAGCACACTTCTATAGAGCGCTCGACGTAAGGGTCACCACATACCTAGCGGTTTTCCTCGCGGAATTACCGGAAGTAGCGGAAATTCATAGACAAAATGCTTAATTTGTCTATGGTAGCGGAAATTTGTCTATGGCTTCCATACAAAAAATCTGCTACCATAGACAAATTTCCGCTACCATAGACAAATTTCCGCTACTTCCGGTAATTCCGCGAGGAAAACCGCTAGGTATGTGGTGACCCTAACTGAGGGCTTACCGCGAAGTTCGAAAATCGACAAAACGTTGGCCCCGTCTCTATCGCTCTTGCATATACGAAAGAGAGTGATGCCAATAGACGATTCGATGAACGAAGTGCTTCGCGTTGGCACATATACATATAGCTTATCATCTTACGGGTGCGTTCTAGAATATGTATTGTGACGTTTTCAAGTCTCCTATGACTTGACATCAGGGGGGTAACATCACGCACACATATACACTGATGAAAGAGATGTGCGCATACACAATCGTACGCGTGCAAATGAGAAGCAATGATAGATTTTTTGTCCCTCATCGCGTATGCGTTTTTTTTGCCTGCCATCGGGTGTCTGCCATCGAACTGTCACTGTCACTGGCCTAGTTTAGGGTGGCCAGTGCTTTTAAAGTGACTTTACCCATCGAGTTGGGTAATTATTGGGTTACATAATATTGAAAGTTTAAACTTTAAGTGTGAGTAAAATTATTGAATTTCACGAAAACTCTGACAAAGATTTTAATGAATATGTTTTACTAAAATAATTGTTATGTCAGGTAGTTTTGTTAGTAACTTAGACAAATATCTAGCTTTTAATTACTTTGAAGGTCGGATTAGGCTGATTAAGTCAGATTGCCCAGATTGAGCTGTCATTTTAGTATCTGGCGAAAAATATAATAATATGAAAACTAGTTTTATGGTAAAATAATGGGGGATTTTCTTTACATGTGGTATCACAAATCTTAGCTGTCAAAATATAGCTGTCCCTGTCGGGTATACGCTGACCCTCTGTCTATTCTATGGTAGGTCTATGCTTGACATCATTGTCGTTTGTTGATAGGTTTTATTTTTAATTTATTTTTTATACACATCGACTGTAATCTTAGAGCTTTAAACCAAGCGGAGTAGCCATTGACACGCGTTCCCCTCTGCCAAATGAGTATGACCAGTGGTCATACTCATTGTATGGACTGACGTTTATTTGACGTGGCTATTTTGACGTTTCGCATACATTTGACGTTCCCCTCCCCCGCAAAAAACGGCAGACTTTTTCCGATAGAAATGAGAGCGCGTCTCGCATCCGGTTGGTTTAATAATCAAAGACTGTAATACTAGAATTGAGATTGTGTAGACGGAACTACTAGCAGGGGGGTACAACCACGTACAACTCAGTGTAAATCTGTCAAAAAATTTGAGTTTGAGACAACGTATCCGATACGTTTGCATAGGTGCGAAAGAGAACTTGTCATGTGTTAAGAAGGGACAACATGATTCGTGACATTACGTGACATTACAGAGGTCTCTCTGTATTAGGGTCGCCACACACCTAGCGGTTTTCCTCGCAGAATTACCGGAAGTAGCGGAAAACCGCGAGGAAAACCGCTAGGTATGGTGGTGACCCTTATACTATTATTTAAAGCGGTATTACACATTGCAACCTGCAGGGCCCAATCTGTTGTGTACCCTGCCTCTTCCTCCCCTCCTTCCAGCTCCCTACGGGCCCTACCTTCGATTACACCTTCCAACCTGAAAGATTGGGCCCTGCAGGTTGCAATGTGTAATACCGCTTTTACTCTGTGCTACTAGATGAAATACTATTATATTATTCTGTGCTACTAGTGCATACTTTAGGGTGGCCAGTGCTTTTAAAGTGAATTTACCCATTAAGTTGGGTAATTATTGGGTTACGTTAAGTGTGAGTAAAGTTGTTGAATTTCACGAAAACGCTGACAAAAAATTTAATGAATATGTTTTACTAAAATAATTGTTATGTTAGGTAGTTTAGGTAGTAACTTAGACATATATCTAGCTGTTAATTACTTTGAAGGTCGGATTGGGCTGATTAAAACGGCTATTAGGCATTGCAACCTGCAGGGCCCAATCTGTTGTGTACCCTGCCTCTCCCTGCCCCTCCTTCACCTCCCTACGGGCCCTACCTTTAATTACACCTTCCAACCTGACAGATTGGGCCCGGCAGGTTGCAATGTCTAACACCGCTTTAAGTCAGATTGCCCAGATTGAGCTGACATTTTAGTATATGGAGTTTTTTTAATTAAAACTAGATTTATGGTAAAATAATGGGGGGTTTTCTTTACATGTGGTATCCCAAATCTTAGCTGTCTAAATATAGCTGTCCCTGTCGGGTTTACGCTGAGCTTCTATCTATTCTATACTAGGTCTATGTTTCAGGCAGTCTTTATGACGTCTCAAACAAAGAATATAATACTCTAGGGTTTACAGCTGGACACTTCAAGCGGTATTACACATTGCAACCTGCAGGGCCCAATCTGTCAGGTTGGAAGGTGTAATTGAAGGTAGGGCCCGTAGGGAGCTGAAGGAGGGGTAGGAAGAGGCAGGGTACACAACAGATTAGGCCCTGCAGGTTGCAATGTGTAATACCGCTTTTCCGACCGTTCTCCTATAATGCCGCAATTAGACTATCATTGTTAAATGATCATACATATAGGACTCATTTATAAATGAAGAACCTATGATAGTGTAATAACAATAAATGATTCATAATGGATAGTGTAATAACAATAAATGATTCATAATGGATCATTTATTGTTATTACACTATAATAGGTTCTTCATTTATAAATGAGTCCTATATGTATGATCATTTAAAAATGATAGTCTAATTGCGGCCTAAGAGATACTTATCCTCCTTATACCATTATTCCTTTTATATTTTACAAAGCATTTTACATCTGTAAAATACGGTCAACTACGATCCCGACATCAAGTTGACGCCATATCGCAGGTAGTATAGACTCCTTAAGTCAGTGTTTTGCATTGACATTCTTATAGACTTTTACTAGTCTGTGGTCCTGTTTCGTTATTGTGAACGCACTTACTCACGTCTAGTCTACACTTTACTTGTAGAGTTTGCCAGCTGGGCGGTTCCAATACTTAAATTTGTTTTTTACTGTTAATGTTACGCGGTTAGTGAATTTCTTCATTGTTAATCATATTATCAGTGACCAATACATAAACTGTAAGTACTAAATTAGTTACGAACTTATTTGTTTTCTTAGTTGTCCAGTCGAATCAATACCCTGACAGGCGGTGTAAAATAACTAAAGTACTGTAGTAACATAATTACACTTTTCTAATGAGATCATATCACCTATATATGCTTCAGCATTGATAATCCCTGAAACTTCAGTGTTAGTATGATAAGTATAAGTGCTACATAGTTATAATCCATTGTGTTCACAATATTTGTTGTGTTGTCTGTCAATATCACTCCTACTAGACGTCAGTAATTAGATGCTTTCCAGGTCAATAAACTTAACTATTTTCATATGCCATGATTCGGTTAATACAAGCTTATCAATAATCACCACACACCATTTTTACTACACAATAACAATAACCCATCCAGTTAAGTTGTTTCCGTCTCCTAGCTTCATTTAGAATTCTTTAGAGTTTCTGCATTTAAGTTTATAATAGTAGCTGATAATAAATTTAAAATTAGTCATATGTGCTCAAGGATAACCCAAACGGATGATGTTTTTGTTTGTTAAAAAATATACATTTGAGTCAGTTGAATAAATAAATATTATGGGCCAATTTTACACAAATCAACGCATTTCCATAGTAAGCACAATAAAGCCTGTGTTGTGGATACTAGGCGCTGATATATACATATAAGATAGATATAGATAAATACTTAAATACATAGAAGACATCCATAACTCAGGAACAAATATCCTTTATAAACACAAATAAATGCCCTGACCAAGATTCGAACCCGGGACCTCCTGTTTCATAGGCAGGGTCACTACCAACTAGGCTAGGCTGTCAAAGATCAAAATTAACTATCTATTCTTGTTATTTTGTGCCATCAGCCAGAATACAATAGTAGCTGTAATAAATGTGGTGTAACCAAACTTTATTTACCATCTTTACCCCAATTTGTTCAACCAATCTGTTGTATCTCTACAAAACCAGATTATGTCTTAAAATCAAAGATTTGTTGATAGCCTGTTGTTAGCATAAGATTAACCTTGTTTATGCAAAGATCGGCCAGGCCCCTGCTTCCTTTTGCAATCTGGTTTGTATGCAATTTTACTCTACTCTCTTGCCCGCTTGGCAGTCTAGTTTGGACACCCATAGTTAAGACCAGGGCTAGTAACCGGTTAAAGCAAAGCACCCCAAGAAAACGCAATATATTTAATTCTTTTATGGTTTTTATGTAAAGCCCAATATTGTATTTAGGTTTTCACTTCATACTATAGGATTTTACGATTAAATATGAAACAGTAACAAAAGAACAAAAAAAACACTGGTGTTTACTATGGGGCAAATCTAGTACCCGAGTTCTGGTTCAGACAAATCTAGTACCCGAGTTCTGGTTCACACAAATCTAGTACCCGAGTTCTGGTTAACACAAATCTAGTACCCGAGTTCTGGTTAACACAAATCAGGACAATCATACTGTTATATATAACATATTATGGTTTCATATCTTGCATACTAGATGATCAATAATATATACTTATAATAATCATAAATATGTATGCTTTGAATATGTTAAATCTAAATCATGGTTTTAAGTAATCTTGAGGCTGTGTTAAGCCAATTATAAATACAATCTTCAAATTCATACACATATGTAATGGTCCCATGGTCACAGCCGCCCACAACTTTTGCTGCATGTTGCGTTGTAGCCTTTGTAATATTATAGTAACTCACTGTTAATCCTGCCAATCAACCAGTAGTCCGGTAGAGCAACAATGGTCTAATCTTAGGTTTAAAGATACTTTATTTCTCATAAGAATATCGTAATCTCATAATTATATAGTAATAAGTATCTAAAACGCTCTTGACACAGAACTAGAGGTGTTACAAATTTACCTTTTTTTTAATGTATGTATTTGGTGTTGTAGCTCCCAAACAGAAAAAACAATTTAAATATGTGTTTTTTAATTGAATCTTTTGTTTATTGTTCAGCTAGATGAGTAAACTGTTTTTTTAAATTATTGAATTTAACAATGTAGTAAAAGTTTTTTTTTTAAATTACAATACTTTGTTTTATGTGTTCATCCACACCTGCTTCATGATATTTTGAGATATATGTGATATATTTACAAATTTGAACATAAGCAAAAATATTTCATATTACATAGTTTGTAATTTTTTGTTGTAATGCAACCTGGGTATGGGTTTTTAGTATGAAAAAATCCAGGTATTACCTGAAAATCCACATTTTTCATACTACGAAAAACCCAGGTTACATTCCCTACTTGTATCACCTTTGAAATAATGATCAAACGGTTGTGTACAGTCACCGGCAATAGTATCTTCCTACTTGAAGGCCATGAAGGGGGGATGTATGAATGGCAAACGTGCTGGCGGTGGGGCACGGATGAGATGGTCCAACGCTGCAAAAAGGTCGGCTGGTGGCAGCCTTAACCGTGCAGTTCACATGGCCTATGACCGCACGTTATGGAAACGAGCTACATGTGGTCGCGATCCTCAGCAATGAGGGAACGAGAATGAAGGCCGCAAAAATATATGACACGCTCTTATTTGGAGGGGCATAGGAGCGTGTCACATATTTTTGCGGCCTTCGTGTAGGAAGATACTATTGCTGGTGACTGTACCTATACTTGCTCCGAGCCAAGTCCGGGGTCCAATATCATTATGGAAGTCGATGCATGTGTTGATAAATAATGCTTAGTGCTCATTTGCGAAATTTTGTTTCAGCTCTGCCAATGCTGTTTGCGAGTTGATTTTTTAATGATATGGCTGTTAAGTTGACACATGGTGAAATATATGAATGCTTCAATAAATTTTATGAATTTTGCAAATAAATAAACAGAAACCAAAATTAATAAATTTGTAAAATAAGGCTTAAGTAAATAAATGAAATAGTTCAATGGATAGAAAATCTGAAATTTATCACAATAATGAAAAAAATAAAGGAAACAAAAAAAATATTGAAATAATATACCTAATTAGTGAAATTCAACTACCTAAAATAAATTGTATGACAATTAAAATGTGTCCAGGGTACAAGGCTACAAGGGTCACACTTAGGTGATATTTAGTTAAGTTAGTACTTCCTAGTTAGTTCTTCTTCTTAGTAGTTACTACTTCCTAAACCTACGCTATCTATTAGTGAAAAAATGTGTCCTTGTAAATAGGAAAAGTGTGCCTCTTCACTAAACCAATGTAGAGAACATAGGCAATATTTTACCATGCAAATAGCAACTTAGGTACTTATTTGCCATTGTGTTTGCCATAAATGTCTGAATATAGTTTATGATGCCATTGATGGCAGTAATTTTTTCATGGATATTTTTACTGGCCTGCGCCATATTCTTAAATAAAATATATTAAATAATATTTGGCTTTTAGTATTTATATGTACGATACAGTAAGACACATATAAAAAAAGGTAGACTGTGACTATGAAAAAATCTAGTCAATATGCATATTCTACAACAAGTACTAACAAACTGCACAAAAAAAGGCAATTTGTACTAACTGCCTTTTATATGGCACTGGCCGGCATTGATTTGATAAATAGTATAGTTTAGCTGATCAGTGCCCACTGCCCACTGTGTACCCAGTATTTTTCATATATTATATAGTACAGTCGCCATCAGATATATCGAAGCGGCCAAAGTCACAAATATCTGAACAACACCTCTATTGTCAAGGCGATAAAGTGCATGTTCAAATATTTTATAGTTGGCCACTCCAATATATTTGTAATATCGTTGTTCAGATATTGGTGACCACTTTGGCCGCTCCGGTATATCTGATAGCGACTGTATTTAACACATTACATTATGTACATTCTTTTTTTATTTAAATACCTAATGAATAAATACATTAATAAATTATAGATCAGCTGATAAAACTGTCAAAAACGACTCGGGATTATTTTGAGTTGGTTGCATTTTTCACACTTCACACAAGCGAAGTCACCTAAAAAGTCATTCCAGCGGCCTGTAAACGAAACATTTTAATTGACAACTCGGTGCGAGACGGCACTATTGAGAAGTAGAGAAAAGGAGAGGGACGGTGAGAGGGTCGATGTACTCTGCTGCGTGGTAGGTGTCGTCGTAAGCGAAGATTACATTATCCACTAACTAGAAGGGAATCGCAAAAACATATTTAGGAAAGCCTTGTTGTATATTGTTTGTACCGATAGCGTCTTTTTGACTAGGTGCCGACAGTAGCTGGTGCTTCGTTTAACACATTAGGTCCCTCTCCTAAAAACGTGAATATACTTAGATAGGTAGGTACGTATATTCCATAATCCTGCAAGAAATAATTGACGGAGTCGCTGTCGCCGGATACGGCGTGGAGAGAATGATGATGATGATGATGATAGTATAGGTACACAACATGTATTTACTGTGCGTGTTGCGTACCTAATACCTACTTGTAAATAAATGACATGAGTTTTCCCGAAGGCTAAAGTATGAGGTTCTTCAAAAAAGCAGTGTATAGGTTCTTGAAGTAAAGGATCGGCAACGCGCGTGAATCCTCTGGAGTTAGGCATCCATAAGCCACGGTAGCTGCTTAACATCAGGCGAGCCGTATGATAGTTTGGCACCGTCGTGGTATAAAAAAATTACCCCTATTTTCACGACCTTGTAGGTTTGTGAAATTTTTATGTTTTTTATTACTTTGCCCATAGTTGATGGTCATTATGTATAAAGCCCTGGCAATTTAATTGTTTGAATGGTTATTAACGAAGGTTTATTACTCTGCGAAATAGGTGATGGGCATTATATATAATGCCCGGGCAATTTAATTATTTGAATAGTTATTATCAAATTGCATACTCATATTGGTCATTATTCATAATGGCCGGGTATTATGTATAATGACCTATTTATCACTTGGTCCATAACACATACACTACACTTATCTATTCATATTGCGTCATCAGTTGAAATTGGCATCTTTAAGTTTTATCAAAAGTAAAATCCATGAACCAGGACCAAATTATAAGGATTATATTCTCCTTGATAAAAATCGCAGAAATTATCAGTTACCTAATTATTATCACAGGAATATTTTGTCAATATTTGATTTAAAATATGGTCTAAAGGGGAATTCCCTTGAACAAAAGAGGTTAAGAGGATGATAAGGCGATTATCACACTGACGACGGATCCGCATGCGGCACCGGTGCGCGAGAGAGATAGCGTTCTGCATGTGTATAGCGCTGTCTCGCTCGCACACCGGCGCCGCATGCGGATCCGCACCAGTGTGATAACCGCCTAAGAGCTAAATTCCCTCCCTATCTTTTTCAGCGCGAGTGAAAGAGAAACACTGCGTTACGATTAGTATGGGAGCTCATTGCAAATTTTGCAAAATGATGAATAAAAAAAAAACTATGCATTAATTGAGACATTTAAGGCAACGAAGTTTTTAGTATTAGTGTGGTGGAATGTTGTCCTTAATTACAGACATATAAGCCAAGAAACTAAAGACGTGCAATTGTTTTAAGCTAATTTTAGATGTAACTTTGGAATTATTTTTCGATTTATGAGCCGTTTTCGTCCAATCGTGTATTGGAATTAACCAAGTTCTTTTAAATATAATGAATATTAACATATATTTTTTTACTTTTCCAAAACAAATAGTTATAGCTATATGACTGTTTAAGTAAAGTCAATTTGAAGGTCATTGGGTCTTGTCAGCCTCTTAATATCAAATTATGGATATCAAGTAGGTAAGTAATAGGTGTAATTATCCAATATTTGACACATAATGTTTTTTTTTTCAAAGTTAGCATCCGCTAAATTTGCGTTTTTTAAATACTAATGTAAGGTAAACACCATAGGCACATTTAAATAGCGTCTATACAATTGTGTTGATTGTACTTGCTGCCTAGACTTCCCTATTCTGATTCATTTGGGTAGCTCACCCTGTTTAGGTATTTCCGGTACTCACGCTCCGGGGCCGGGGTACCACTCGGCCTGACGTCTATCCGCGATAATAACGTCACGCTCATTTGTTACGGTACCGCCGCCGTGGAAAAAACTCGCGAGCACGTTCTCAATGGTTTTTATGAAAATACGTGGATGCGAGGCGGGTGTACTGTAGGTATTTTAGACATTTTAGTACCGATTTATGCTCATAGCTGTAGCAAGGTGGGATACGCAGGAAGATCTGTACAACGTTCTGCAGGCGTAAGCTTTAGAGTGTCGATGGTGTGCCTGCGCTAGAACGGTATTGGCTCCATGTAGAGTCAACATACTTTGATAGTTTACTGGCAAATTTGGATAGTTTGATATACATTATGTTATGATATGTGCCAACAAAAAGAGAATGTATAAAAGATGAGCCATTCTCCACCATATCGGTAGGCACGTAGAATATTGTGTATTCTGTTTTGATTAAGTATTTTAACGGCTAAAGAATTCCGCTTAGGCAGAAATAATCTCGCGTTTATGTCGAGGTCAATACGTACTGCATCTACATTGGTGTTAAATAGAATATTCAATTTCGGTTTCGGGAAATTAAAATTCTCAAATTTCAGTAATTAAAGCTCAGTGGATATAGGTAGGTAGGTACTTACTTATGAATATGAATTACCTAAGCGAAAGCTGACTTCTATAGCTAAATAGGTAATCTAAATATGCTTTGTCTGCGTTGTACAATAGAATAAAGGCGAACCATTTACCTATAGGTACGGCAATAAGCTTTCAAATTATATTAGGTAGGCCGGTACTCTGCTCTAACGCAAGCCTTAACGGTTTAATGTAATGTTAATTCAAACAAAAACTCTAATGCTGAGTAAAAAACTGTTAATAAAAAAATAGAATGGGCCGGTAAACTAGCTACAGCAAACGTACGATAATAGGTAGGTAGGTAGTTATGACCTTATGGGCTATAGATATTATGTACATGTAGAGCTGTGTATATTCGTGCGATAATCACTAATCACAGGCGAGACAAATTAGTGCTGCGCAGCACGCAGGTGAACCAGTTTAAGTGCCCCTTCCTATTACTCACGGTACACAGATCTCGTGGGATCATGTATGAATGGTTGAGCATCCGACTAGGTAACCTATATGAATACACACCAGCTGGTATCGTATCAAATTAGAGAACGGGAAACGTCAGTTCAGTAGCGGCCGATGAGTCACGGTGCGTTCTACCTGCCCACAGTGCCCACGTGGCCCGTGTGTCCGTTTAGGTATACATTACATACGTCAACTATAACGAGATTGCAATTCGCATACTAACGTTTGCGACGATTTAAAACAGGGGTTTTAATGCAGTGCAGTAGCATACGATGGGCTTCGAGGGACCCAAACACAGTGAAAATTATTATTATAAAGCTCTTAATAAAAATACCCAGGGTTAGCAAAAAATTGAGTTACAAGGGGTGACCCAAAAGTATTGATAATTACGAAATTGTGAAGTTAGTAGTATCATATATATTTTACTACATATATACATTACATAAACGATTTTATTAGATTATTTGCATACATTCATTACATTATATTATAAGATGCTGTCATCTAGCTCCTAATAAACATGCAAGCCGTAATTTGCCTTCATTTATGTATATAATGATTTTTTTGTTTATTTAGACACATATGTATTTGTAGTTTTGTCTAAATTTTTTTTGTTGATTTGAGAAATGTGACAAAAATCTTAGAGAAATAGAAATTTGAATATAGATGCTACATTTTATTGCTAATGAAATGATTGCAACTGCGATATTCAATTGTGGCTGTCCGGATCATATATCCGTCTGCAACCGTTATGTCCAGTTATTTATTCCTAACCTCTGACCTCTTTGCGAAATCTGTAATTTCACATGGCAGCGATTCATATTTGTTTTTCATATGCACACGAATGGCTTCGCTGCACTCTTTTTTTAGCAAAGTCCGCCGTCAAACCGTCCACAGATAGCCTGATATCGACATTCTGTTAACTTTGAAAGGAAATCGATCCCATCATTGAAATATGTTTTTTTGTTCCAGTTTTGTTATATTTGAGCCTCCAGCTGCGACAAAATCAGCTTTGCTTCGGAAAACAGGTAATTATGAATGATCCTACATTATGTTGTTTTAAGTAGCTTGAGTTACTTGATATACGCAACAATATTTGACAATTTATTTTGCTGACCGAAGAGCGTGATGCACTGCTTTGATTGCAGTATGATTAGACTTAGTATTATATCGGCTCAGATTCTTTAGAAAATGCACATCCATTTTTGATGCACAATACCTCACCACTTATTACTTGCATTACCATATGGGATCTTCTGAGAACTCAGTACTCTGTGTAAGTGCTGAAGCACTTGACTGACTTTACCAACGAAACATTGAGGTAAAAATACCATAAGTGGCTGTGCTTACTATATATAAACCGATTTACTGCACTGAAACCGAACTGACCAGATTAGATCATATATTTCATATCCCTAGAAGTTGATGTCGCACTTCTGCTCTGAAACGTCTCGTGTTTTTTTTAGGTTTGGTATTTAGTACCTACAAAAAGATTAATGCAACATACTGAAACTCTATTTACCCTCTAAATGTAATCTGTAGATATTTTCATAGTCCAAATCAAAGGGACCTTATGACAGCGCCTTGGTTGTAGTCGTTGTACAGATTCAATATAATTTTTAAAGCAATAGAGGCGTAAGCGCTGAATGCCATAAGAGCCCTTTTGATTTGTATTGTCACATTTACATAAATACGGACCGAAACTTACTAAGGCTCCGATACTAAATTAAATAGCACCGGAGCGCTTTATTTAGTGCCCACGAGTTCGTCATATATTATGCAGCTTGTAGTCGAGGTGATCCGAGTTTTAAAATAGGTTTACTGGATTTAGAGGCAAATTCCCGTAGAAATCTTTGTAGTTTATTGTATGGTTGAAGGTATGAAAATTATAGACTAACCCCCCTTATTCATAAAGTCTCACGATAGTAGAAGAAGACAGGGACTGCCCATCACGACGCCACAGACACCACTTTGGTGGTGAAACTTAAAATGTTGGGGTAATTTTAACTAAATTAGTGGATTCTGCATACTCTGGTGAAACTAGACCTGGGCTGCACTCCACTAAGCTAGTTAATAAAAATATCCCAAAGTTTAATAATGAAAGTTGTGTCTGTCAAGTGGCATACATTGTTGTCTTCTACCACGCATCTAATCTTACAAGCAACGTTTAGTTAATTTATGTTTTGTGATCTCTGTTTCAAATATAAGTAAAAACGATTATTAGTTAAGCGTGACTTATAAAATGTTTGTAAATCCTTATTCTTCTGGGTTAGGGTTAGCCCAGAACTAATTACTGCAATCAAGCAAAAATTCTAGCAGAAGTAAAAATATTACACACTCTTTGCCTTTTACAATCCGTAAGGAATATGTGATATAAAAGTATAATATTGTTTTCACCTCAGCGGTTCGAACAAGCCTACTTTCCTCACTCCCTGGAGTGACGAAAGTGCGACTTTCATCACTCCAGGGAGTCAATTTGGTTTCTAGATTTCTAGGTTTTCGTCATAATGATGATGCCTTTCATTCGGGAATGTAAATAAATGTGTTTTTTTTTACTTTAATATGTTCTCACTACTGAGGTGAAAAGTTGTATGTGTCACACGAGAGGAATTTTTTTTTACATCTCGTGTTCTTGAGATCCCTCGCTACGCTCAAGATTCAAACCTAGAATCACTCGCTTCGCTCGTGATTCAATTATAGAATCTTTCGCTTACTCGGGACTCAAAATCAACACTCGCAAGAAAAACCAACTTTCCGCTCTTGTTGCACAAATAACTATTAACCATCACTCGACTCCGTAACATCTGTCAAATCTCATTACTATTCAGATTTCTTACTAAACTTGGATCAAGTTGTTTGATACACTGAAATCGGGTACTCGTACTAATGAAGTGGTCCAGGTTTAAACTCACAACGGTGCCGTATCCGGCGAGGGAGCGAAGTTTTTGTTCGTTCCGATACATCGAGCTCCATGCAGTGCCGTCGGTTTGTTAACGTCAACTCAGCTCAAACAAGAACAGCTGGAACTATTATTCCGTGCCCACCGAAATTGCCAGTACTCGTGGATAGTTGGATTTTAATTGGTAGCGCCAGCCTGCTTTTTTATTAGAATTGCATACGACGTTGATACGAGCTTATATATTCTTCTAACTTTTGTTTTACTATTACGGAGAGAGAATTATTTAATTGCTACGCCCCATGAGATTGTCACTTATTCATTGAGCAATATTTAAAAAAAAAGATCAATATGTTTATATGGTTTTTGACTTTTATGTTCTCGCTGCTGGTATGGGAATGTATGTGCACAAATAATTTGAACCCATATGTTAGACACCCTACTTAGTTACCCTTTAATTTCATGTTTTTTGGCAGACCCTGGATGTTAATAAACAAATCATCCAATATCTAAAGTCAAAAATCAACATTCAAAACAAACGTACCGATACTCGTTAGTAATAAAGTGCGTGCCGCTTCAATGTTAATTTATTATCGATATAATTTTACAATATTATGTGTAAATAGATTGAGTAGTGATAGCAGCGATGGTTGTATACTGAGTGTCCTCGCTGAGCGCTGACTCACGCGGCACTCTGCTTGTACGTATACAAACTGTAACTTGATTTGTTTGCCGGCGCCAGTGTCAACAACTCGACACCAACGCTGTTCTAATCGAACTTCCTTGAGAGCTTTTTTTCTACAAAAATATATTACGATTTAGCTACCATTACTTACGTTAAAAGTAAAAGACGTCCCTTAAGTAAAAATGTCAACGACCTTGGGGACGTTGGATATTGGAAAATTATTAGGAGCGTTTTTTTAACTAATCTCTTCTTACTACGTTATTATGTTTAACTAGCTTTTGGTACATTAGCATGAATAAAGATATCTGGCGATTTGACTAAGTAAATCAGATTATATCGGAACTCATTATCAGTGTAAACGTGTATCTCGTAGGTCCCTTTATGCCAATCAAGAGCAATTTTTGCTTTAAACAAGAACCCTTGCCTTTCCCACCGCGGTGGCAGCCTACCTTTATTAGAAAGTGTACTATATGGAAATGTACGTGCTCACGAATATTTTATGCAAGACGAGGAGAGCATAATATGTACTGGGGATATGTGACTTCGTATAACATATTTCTGATTTTTTAAATGCTTATTATGAAGTAGGTACCTAACTCAAAATTTTGAATAAGCTGTCAATGCGAATAGGCTGGTATGGTTATAAAAAGGTACACCTATTAGAATTAAAAATTAAAAAAGTTGTTCATTATTTATTATTTGAAGCTTTAAACGTACCTATTTACTTTAGTAGCAAACACCCATAGTGATAGAGCTATTCTTTAGAATATAATTTACTTTCGTACTTGTCTATCGAGTCCCGCCCTCTTTGGGAGTATTGACCTTGACATTTCCTTTTTATTCTATCAAAAAAGTTGAATGTGTCTGAAGTCTTTAAAGTATTAATAATTACCGTAGACACCTCTTTTTTTGAACACCGCTTACGTAGATCAATAATCGTAGTATTTGGACAATTTGGACATGCTGGAGATTTACAATAGGTACCTAGGTGTTGAATCCTTCATAGGCAAGCGTTGCAAACGATATACGTTAGTCGCGCGCCTCGCGGCCTGCCAGTCGCTGCGTGCGTGGCTTTGATCAATTAAATGTATGCTGCTGCAGAAACCTTCATGCTTAGTAGGCGGATGACCGCGGTACGCGGATCGCTCTATTAACTTTCACCTACTGTAACATAGCATGATTATATTGATTACTCCTAAACATATCTGATACGAATTGAGTGGATATAATTTATAATGTTGTTGATGTAACTGTCACTAATCGAAGTTTTATTACATCGTCATTGTTTTGTTTCTGAGTGTTGTGGTTGCAACTGTGTCACAATCGTCATCATTTGTCATGTTATCCATAATGTTTGTGCATGTCGGTGGAAATATCATTTGCATATTACAGGGCAATTTATTAGTGTTTGGGCTTACTCCTCGTACCTTACCTACACACGAGCAAAACGAGTCTGTTATTGTTGAATTTATGTTTAATATATACTAGATTTCATCATTCTTGACAATACGATCTAATGATTACTTAAAGAAAATTACTGACCTAATTTAAAAGTACCTATGCGTGAACACAATGCGACCTGAAATAAATCTTAATGTAAACAGGGTATTATACATCTAAAATATAATATAGGGCTAGACAGGGCGATGTACTCTACTGTCTGGTCTCTGAGCTGATGGCGTGACTGCGCGTGTCTGGTGCAGAGAGGAGCCGCGGGACGAAGGGCGAAGGGAGGGCTCTATATGGCACATCCGGAGCCATGAAGGTGGACGCCGAAGCTAAGGACGCGCCCGCCGCGCCGGCCGTCACCCCCGGAACCTCCATCGCTAGTAATACAGACTCGCCTGTGTCATCTCTGGACGGTTTGTTGGTTTAAAACTAACCTCACTAACCCACATCACCAAACGCTGTTTTTAGTTTCCAGGCACTTATGACATTTTGTGTGTTGCCTGTGCTAGTGGTTAACTGCAATAGTAATGTGCAACAACTGTGTATCTTTGTTTAGATATATAGGGTTTAATAGCTTTATGTGAACATTTTTGATAATAGGTATTTTGATTTAAATTAAGGGAATACAATGCTAGGAAAAAGCGGGAAATACCTATCTTTTTATTTCTTCTATGGGGACAGATATTGTGTCAGTTTCTCATTTCAAAAATGATTTTGTGTTTGGAAACCAAAAACAGGTTAGTTTAACCCCGCATGCCTTCCTCGTCACTCTTGCCCACAACTGACCAGATGCTTACACGCAACATACCTCCAATCGACTCGCTTTATCATTTGTTTGTTTTGAAATTGCACATTCGTATGATACCTACATTATTTTTTACATCATTATGGTATAACTTTAAAGGAAAGGTACCTAACTGACTTTTTCTGAATACGAAAGTTTAATGACTGTATGAAAAAGTATCTTTAGCCTAAAAATTCTAAAAAAAAGAACGTAATGTTGTAGGTATAACCGTGACGATTTCGAATGTTTGGACAGATGACTACTCTGTTTTGATGACGAAACCACTGCCATTCTCGATCGTCGTGATCTTCCATATCAATGAGATGCGTATATAAGTATTTCTCAAATTTATTAAAATCTGCCCACGACCCTGTGCCGTAGCTCAGAAGGCTATTTATTTTTAGGAGTAGGTATTTCCTAAACTAAGTCTTAACATATATATCGAATACCTATATGTAGACAACAACGTAAATATTCCTATTATTTATTGAAAAACTAATTAACTTGAATATTTAACGCCAAATTAAGGCTCTATAATATTTGATACTCGCGACGAAACGAGACTCGATTATTAAGTTTGCCGCATGAGCCACTTCTTGTTGATTTTTTCTCATGACTTCGATTATAATTAGTATCTACTATATTAAAACAAATAAAGAACTTAATATTTTAAAATATAAATTTTAAGTAGTTATGAGTTAATTACATAGCCGGTAATCTGCCAAATTTTGATTGTACGTTCTACAGTTCCAATGTTGTATTCGAGCAATAAAAGAGTAAGTAACCTACAAATGGTACCTTTTGATGTAGACTGTCACAAATAAATACATGAGAATTACGATTCCATATCTAACGTTAATATGACTAACGAAATATTTACTAAATTTTCCAACACTACCTAGTTACATTCGCGCACAAGCTATGCTAACCAATAAAGGTGAAATTGGAATATTTAATTGATATTAGAATCAAATCAATCAATATATTTTATTTAACAAAATTTGGGACAAGTGTATGTTAAGTTTCAATGCGTCTGTCGATCAAGGCTTATTTCCATATTATTTACAATCTACTGTGTGTAGTACTCTTTTAACAATTTATTGTGATTATCAGCAGAGTTGGATGCCCATGTCGCGTCACGTATATAAATCCTTGGGCATGTCTCACAGGTTTTCCGACTTCCGAGCCATCAGACACGATCCCGACGCCCGACCGGGCGCTGCTCGCCAAGCTGGAGGAAGCCAACAGGCAGATCGAGGCGGACGTCAAGAGCCTAGGGCTCAACACAGTGCACAGCCGGAAGAACTCGGACACCTCGCAAATATCCTTGGCCTCGGGTAATTCAACTTCATACTTATTTTTCTGAGGAAAAATTATATTCTATTAAGTATAAATTCATACTAGTTTAAAACATTTTTACAAATTGAAATGCAGATATGTTTTATAAATTCTTTATAATAGATAGCGACGCTCTCTATGTTTATATGTCCTAAAAGAAGTAATTATATCCCAGGATATATTTAAAATTTATTACTTTGGAGATATGTCTTTTCTTATTTATCTGAGCATATGCCTAAATTTATTGGTTCGCGACAATAAATATGTGTATAAGATGTTATAGCTCAAACAGAATTTAGGATTATTACAAATTCAGATAAGAATATTTTTTATCCGATTTGGCATCGTACATGCTCGAAAAATATGAAACTCAGCTTATTAGTAAACAATACTTACGAATATATTTCTGCTTTATTTCTATACACGGATAAAAAGCTACCAGTGCATTCACTTTAATCTAGATTCAAATTACCTTATTAAGTAATAATCGTAAAAATGCATTTAATACTCTGGCGTGTTAGTGTTCCATTATGCCCGGCAGCCTTAAAAGTATTGTATATCTATCAGCATTAGCTCCAATATTTAATAAAATCGCGTGCTTTTAGGGACATACCTATAAAATATACTTTGGTTCGGGCAGGCTAACAGGTCAGCGGGGAAAATGCCCATTAACCTTTACTCTGAAATCAAAAGTTGTTTATGATAAATAGTCGTAGCCTGAAGGGGTTACATGGTCTTATAGGGCACAGGGCTGTGCATTATTTAGAGCTTAAGTAACGCTTAATTTACCTGGACGTACCTGTGCTCCTTTTCATCTCACCCTACCTTTAGCATCTGTCTTTTGTGTTCGTGTCACATTTGTCAAGGGAAATGAGATCTCGCCACCCTTTTGTAATGTTTACAATAATTTTGAAATTGCGCAGCTTCGTTGACTTCGTGTCTGTGCAAAGAAACCGCCTTAGTTACTGAAACGAAGATAAACGACAAGAGGCGAGAAACACGATGCGTTCTAACAGTTGTCTTATCTGTTGTTTATCTTAGTTGGTGCTAGTCCAAGTAAGACGACGTGTCCATGCCATGCCAGTACGCTGAACTACTTAAAATATTGAACTATATTCGAACGCATTGTGATTATAATTTGTCGCTGTTTAATACAAGGAATCGTGTGAATCAGTCAAAAGAATAGAAAATGTGAATTCGAACCCGGTATCATGTTACCTAACAAAAATCACCCGTTCTATGAAACGGTTTTTGAGTTTTACCATAGCAGGTTAATTGCGAATGATGCTGCAAAGTATGAAGATGACGGTAAATAAATACATATTATTTTTCTCACTTAAATAACGAAAAGTGATATTAGTGTAAACTTAATATAAATATCTAGTAACAGACGACCTACATATTAGTTACACAAAAGCAATGATTTAAGAAAATTGTTTTTTTTTTTACATAAAAGTTAACCGATTATCATTACTGTTGAGTGCGTACGGATTCTCAACGATTGTTTTGCGTAAGGTCATTGCGCAACGCAAGCAGTGCAGTGGCTGGATTAAGGATTACCCAAGTCTACTGCATATTTTTATATTAACCACACTCTAACTAAAGTATACCTTGTGTCATCACAATAATAGTTATTATCCTAAACACAATTCGAGTGGCCCACTGACCGTGGTTATGAGAATGGGTGCTATTCTGACGTTGAGTCATAAACTTGTTCTGTGCAGAAAGACCTTTTAATGTTTTAATGCTTGCAATATTACGTCATTGTCGAAATAGTTCCATTGTGATGCCGGCGAGTTCATTGCTCGTTTATTGGGTTGACCAGTTTAATGTATTTAAAATTTGGTAAGGAAAGGTGTAATAAGTTTTTTTTTTACATATTAGACATAATCGATGAAAACAGCAAACACCGGGGTAAAAATCACATTGTAACATTATTCAGCTAAAATTACTACTACAATATAACGGAAATGTAAAGTCTCCATAATGAATAACACATTAACAACATTTCAACAGTCTTATATGTCAGTAAAAACTTTAGGGTCGCGTCCAATTAGAACCTTTTCCGACCTTTTTTAGATGAACCATTTACCTTTCGTATGAACTCAAAATGTATTGGATTTTCTATATGTATTTTCTCGTTCATTATTATTACTTTTACCAATAAAAAAAACAATATTAAGGAACATGCTATCAAGACAACAAGACGAACTATTATATGATCTATGTCAAGACACGCGTCGAGAGACCAAGGCCTTACAAAATATGTGTTACAGGCACCAGCTCCAGCTATGAGCCCGAGGCGCGAGTCGGCGGGAATGGCGAGGAGGACTTGTGGAGCACGTGGGGCCGCATCGTTAACAACTGGGAGACCGAGTGGAAGCGGAAGAACCAGTTCGTACGGGACCTGGTGCGGCAGGGCGTGCCCCACCATTTTAGGGGCATCGTGTGGCAGCTATTGGCCGGTGTGGACTCTTCACCGGAGAAGAAGCTTTATGCCTCATATATTAAGGTACATATTTTGTCAGCATATTATGTCATACTAAATATAGAAAGAATTTTGAAGCATTTCTTATGTGTTACTATGTAATTCCCCACATAACATTACAGTACAATTTTAATCACAGTTGCCTACTTGGTAATTGAAGATGCATTTACATAATAAAGTGCCTACTTGTTCAAATATTTTCACTTAATTATGTAAAACTGCAAATGATCTAATTTTCAGGCGAAGTCTGCTTGTGAGAAAGTGATTCGCAGGGACATTGCGCGCACTTACCCAGAGCACGATTTCTTCAAAGAAAAGGATGGCCTAGGCCAAGAATCCCTTTTCAACGTCATGAAAGCCTACTCGCTGCACGATCGTGAAGTGGGGTACTGCCAAGGATCTGGCTTCATTGTTGGACTGTTACTTATGCAGGTAAGTCAGTGGACAAATATTGGTCATACTCTCAAGAGAAATGAAAATGGCTTACGTTATGTTTATGTGGAATGGAAATTAATAATAAGGTTATGAAAAAAAAACCTGTTAAATATATAAACCTTTTGACCGCCAAGCGTTGAACAAAAATGACGCGCTACCGATGCCACGTAATCGCGTTTTGTCAAGCGAAATTGAACTTTGCGGGAGCCCGCGTAGGTCCCTATTGCACTACAAAGCCTGTCGGCTGTTGCCGTCGTTGGCGTCCATGGCACGACTTTTTGTTGTCGGCCACAGCCGACTGGCGGTCAAAGGGTTAAATATCTGCTTCAAAGTGGGTTATAATTTTAGCATTCCTGTTTTTAATCGACGCTAACGTCGTCGTCGTCGTATTACACCTAAGAGTAATGAATTTCATGAGATGTCATTCGTTTCCGTCCATAAAATTGCACTTTCATTCTAGATGCCCGAGGAGGAGGCGTTCGCGGTGCTAGTTAAAATAATGCAGCAGCACCGCATGCGCGACATGTTCAAACCGAGCATGGCCGAGCTCGGCCTCTGCATGTTCCAGCTCGAGAACCTGGTCCAAGAACTGTTGCCGGACTTGCATGTCCACTTCCAATCACAGGTAACTTGACACGTCAATCTGCTATGTATAATCGTTTATATAGCGTGACTTACACGTTATGTTAAAGATATAGTAGATAATCCTTTCCGATCCTGAATGTACGGAAATAGGCGTGAATAAACCTGGTGCAATGGTGGAAATTGCTAGTGTGTACGTGCCTCGCCCGAGGCATAACGGCCGCGCGTATGTTTGCCTCGGCCGTATGATGCTGCTCTTGCGACGTGTCTTTAACCCTTTGAACGCCAAAGCCGTCATATCAAGCGCACGGAAAGTCGTGTCGCCAGCGCCAGGGCGTGATATCACGTCCAAAATATAACCGGTTTGTCTTGCGCGCTAGCATACGATTTATCCGTCCGATGCTTGGCGTTCAAATGGTTAAATTATCATATTCATTGTTGACATTTCCATAATTATGAATATCTTATATTAGGAGCTATTAACATTTATTAGCAAAAGGAATTTGGTCTAAATAAAAATAATAATACTGTAAATTAAAACTAGTCCTACAAATAATAAATATCTCCGAAGTCGCTACCAATGGGTAGGTAGTGTGCCCATAAGGCTGGCCGCGTTGCCACGTTGTATGGCAATGCTTATTCGCTGAGCGAAATACTATTAATTATTTTCGCGGTCGGGAAGGATTATTCACGTATCTTTCTACCCTAGAAAATCCGAAAATGTAGAAGAAAATTGGTAAGTTATATAAAGTATTAAAGAAGGCTTTCTACAGTTTTTTTTGTATATTTCTGAATAATGTAACGGTGGTACAGTATGTAATGTTTCTATTGATGTCGAATTATAAAATATGTTGTGACTTCGCACTATTGACAATCAGCACACAATCGCTCTAGTCAAACCGGGCTTTGCACACGATCAACATTTCTACACTTTCCAATCATTACTTGTCAATCTTTTTTGTACAGTCGCCATCAGATATCTCGGAGCGGCTAAGGTGGTCACAGATATCTGAACGACAACTCTACTGTCAAGGTGATAGACTGCATGTTCAGCTATTAATGATATTATTGGGTACCCTGGCCGCTCCGATATTGATAGCGACTGTACATTGAAATCCTAGAAATTATTAACAGAACCAACGTAGACCCTTATTTTAAATGAAAAAGAGTATTCCTACTATTTTACAGATAGCCCTGGTGACGAAGTTTCGAAAATATATCCGGGGGCCTAAATCTGTGAGATCTGACAAAAAATATTTTTGTATAAAGGTGGAGTAAAATTTATAAAGTTGCCAATTTACACAAGCCATAGTTGTGTGTGTAACACCTGTGTATTGGTTACGGGTATATGTCGTGGCGTCTTGGTGCGTTCTTACTGTTCGACCGCGCTAACTTTGCATGAACTTTGCAGCGGCAAGTGAGGAACTACCACCTTAAACGTCGTTTTTTATGTAAATGTGACGTTTATGCTGGCGCTCCATACTTAGTCACTTTAAAAGTCTGTGCAGAGATTACGTGGTCTGACTATAAGGGCATAATTATCTTGGGGCATTACGTGTTACGCCACTTACGCCTGTACGAAAGATGTCCATGTAATGTAACGGTATCCTGCCTTTTCGCCGAAAATTGTATTGGCGAATTTCACTTGCCAACCAACTTCGCAGAAGCTTCATTTGGTCGAATAAGTTTTACCAAATAATTATTTCGCAACCTCATAGTTGGGAAATGAAAATAACCAACTAGGTTGGGTTAGGTTAGGTTGGATTATGTAAAGTTGATGAACCTTCTGAGAAAAGTTGGTTGGCAAGTGAAATTCGGCAATACAATTTTCGGCGAAAAGGCAGAGAACCAATGTAACACTCATTAAAGTTGTCAGTGGGATTGTTTACTCTTCTATTACTTAATTAGAATCATTAAAATGACAATTACATGCGAAATGTTACAATATACCATCCGTAATGTATCACAATAATCTTAAAGAGTCGCCAGGACGCTCGCGTGAACTCGCGTCCCCATACAAACGTAGTTCAGCTCTCATTTTAAAACGACATGCTTTAGAATCAAGAAATTTGGCATGGGCATTCTAGCAATACAGATCTATGTCGGTAATTCGTTTTCGTTGCTAAAAATGGTAATACAAAGAAAATATAGCAAAAATAAGTTTTGTATGTAAATCTGTATCTGGCTGTATTTTCTTTGTATTACAATTTTTAGCAACGAAAACGAATTACCGACATAGATCTTTACTACTAGAATGCCCATGCCAAATTTCGTGGTTCTAAAGCATGTCGTTTTAAAATGAGAGCTAGACTACGTTTGTATGGGAACGCGAGCGTCCTGGCGACTCTTAATATCTGAAATCTCTCTGCGCCTCTGTATGAGGCGAATAAAGAAAAGCACGAATTAGCCTTTAAACACTGACTCCCTTATTCATAAACCTGTCTCAGGCCGCAATTAGTTAATTTATCTTTTCGTCCTTATCAGTCACTTTGAGAGTTGTGTTTGCTAGAAACAGGCCAAACATAAATTTACTAATTGAAGCCTGGGAGTCGTTTGAATAAAGCTTTGGATAAATGAATGAATTAACACAACAGGAACATATTTGTGGTGTTTCCTTGTGTGCCTTATTTAATGTTTGGTTTTAATTCCAGAGCTTTAGCACATCGATATACGCGAGCAGCTGGTTTCTGACGCTGTTCACCACGACCCTCTCGCTCCCACTCGCCTGTCGCATCATGGACGTCTTCCTGTCTGAGGGGATTGAGATTGTATTTAAAGTGGCCCTCGCTATGCTCACGCTTGGAAAAAACGACCTGCTGTCGCTTGATATGGAAAGCATTCTCAAGGTAAGGAAAAATATTAGTGTAAAACTGTGTAACTTAATTATGTTTTAAAAAGAGTACGGTGAATGTGTTATAGTAAAACGTGACCTGTAATATATGAAGGGTACACGGAAAGAACACGTCTAGTCACTTTGACAACATTTTGAGTTATAGAGGTTTTAAAGTTTGGAACGATTCAATTAACCATACTATTTTCGTAACTAGATGTTTTTTAACCGACTTCAAAAAAGGAGGAGGTTCTCAATTCGACTGAATTTTTTTTTTATCATAATTTTTTTTTTGTATGTATGTTACTCCATATCTCCGTGAATCGTGAACCGATTTTCAAAATTTTTTTTTGAATCGAACAGGTATAACCCCTAGATGGTCCCATTGTCACCAAATCGGGATCTGATGATGGGATCCTGGAGAAATCGAGGGAACTCTTCAACTATTATAGGCACACCTATAGTGATTTCACTATTTTTTACAGCAACTCGGCCACTTCCTCTTGGAATAGCGGATCCTAAGTGAAGTCGGTTCTTTTTTTGTTTAAAATTATTATGAACTAAAAAGTGCATTTATGTTAAAAATTCCAGCTGTGACAGAAGTTGTTGCTAATAGTTCATTTCAGGCTCTACATTTTGATACAAAAATCTCATTTTACAAAAAAAAGGGACTAGACATGTTCTTTCCGTGTACCCTTCATATATGTAGATGTGACGTTTTCAAGCAAAAGGTACAATCTTTGTCGGTTTTTAATAGAGTTTACTTCTAAATGAATTATTATGTCAGTAATGTCTTATTGACAATCGACAATGATGTACCTACCTTTTACTTGAAAACGGCACCAATGTGCTCATATCAATATGAAGTTTTTTTTATGAACGTTTGAAACAGGGGAAGATTAAATTAAGAAATACTGATTAAGGTGAACCGGGAGCAAGGCTCTCCCAATTTTTTTTTGGTTCACACTTATTGCTGACTGTACCCAGTAGAGATAGCATTGTCATGTAAACTACGGAAGTATAGGTACCAGATTTCAGCTCAATCAGACGCCGAGAACTTACAAGATATGATGCACATAAATAAATAAAGAAATATACGGGGTTAAGCTAAATAAACTGTAACAATGAACCTAACATCTTCTTGTTATTCTAGAGACAGCATATTTCTCTGGTCGACCTTATATAGTATAGTTAATCTATGCATTATTTTTGTCACAGTATATACAGAAGGAATTGCCATCCAAAGCGGAGGCCGACCAGGACGCCTTCATGAATTTAGCTTACTCGATCAAGGTTAACCCCAAGAAAATGAAGAAACTTGAGAAAGAGTACACGGTCATAAAGACTAAGGAGCAGGGAGATATCGCGGTGCTCAGGGTGAGTTTGGTTACCATCTGTTCATGCTTTGTAAGTGTTACGAGTATAAATAGTATCGACAGCGTGTTAGTAACAGAAAGTCAAACAGTCTTTTTCGTTAATTGCTTTTTTTTGCATATTATTTTTTTCAATCTTTATCTCGGTGGTCGGTATAATGATATCTCAAATGGAACAGTATCAACTTAAGCTTTCGCAGGACAAATTATTATATTCCATCTCGTTTTGAGATTTCATTCCCCATATGGAAGATACTATACAGAATTCATCCTTACTTTTCTTAGCATGTAAACAAATACTTCTCAATGAAATTATCACACTTTTCTATGTGATTTATCACTTTAAATGTTTTTTTAATACAGTTGCTCAAAAAAGTGCTTTTCTTGTAGTGGTTTAGCGTGCGGAAAGTTTGATATCGCGCACTAGTGCTTTTTACTTTTCCAGCCAATCACAGCTAATGACAGTGACAGACAGCCAATCACAGCGCCGCACCGCACCGCGCGGAGCGTTCGGATACATGTACTAAAGTAACCTCAAAGTGAATAATTGTCAATTTTATAATTTTTTCGCAACTGTATTAAAAAAAGTCGTTCGATACTCGTGCGTAAATGTCATTCTTTCCGCACTAATATCGAAATGTACTATTGTACACTTTAGAAAATCGCAAAGCATTGAATTCAACCAAGTAACTACTGAAAAACATAATTTCTAATAACATTTTCTTCAACAATCGCAGTTACGAACGAATAACCTGAAAAATAAATGACATTTCGATGTCTAGATTGACACGTTTGTTTACATGATAAGACAAGTAAGGATTAATTCAGATTATAACATAAGTTTTGCTTACGCGTATGTTAAAATGTTCGTGTGATCGTAGTTAAAAATGACGAGTAATAAGTGACGTCAATGAATAAATTATTGGACAGTGTCTAAGACAAGAGAATCGCCTGCTGAAGCAGCGGGTGGAGCTATTAGAGAAGGAGAGCTCCGCGCTGGCCGAGCGGCTGGTCCGCGGGCAGGTGGACCGCGCCGAGGGCGAGGAGGAGACGTTCGCGCTGGCGCGGGAGGTGCAGGCGCTGCGGCGCGCCAACGTCGACGCGCAGCAGCGGCTCGCCGTCATGCAGGACGAGATACGCTCGCTCGAGATGACCATAGCCGAGGTGATTGTTCTGTTGATAGACCGTCGTTGAGAGCCGTCCTTACAGGCCACATCCTCATCATTGTCATCATGCATCATCCATTTGTTTGCATTCCTCACAATTTTAAATAACGTATGTTACTTTACAGAAAGTACTAAGTAACTTGACACTAAAGGGTCGTCTTTCCCTAGAATAACTCCCGGCAATCGTCACTCGAAGGCACCGAGGGCCAGGGCAGCGAGGAGCTGGCCCGCTGCCTGCAGCGCGAGCTGGTGCGCGCGCGGCTGCACGCCGCCGAGCGCGAGGCGGCCGAGCGCGAACTCACCGCGCGCATCGACGAGCTCGAGAACGAGAACAAGAGCCTGCGCCGGCAGCGCGTCGACAACAACGTGGCGCACTTACAGGTCAGGGGGCCTAGACAAGTGGCAGTCGTTTATCCTAGAACATACTACCCCTCGGTCGGGCAGCGAGGAGCTCGCCCGCTGCCTGCAACGCGGCGACAACAACGTGGCGCATTTACAGGTCAGACAATTCTACTCGCAATTTGCCCACGTAATATAAATAAGGATTGGTATTTTACAGGTTTACTAATTATTGCGGCGAATATTCTTTTGCCGATTTTACCGATTATTTTATTTGGACGAGTCATTAAATGGCATAATAAAGATTTTTTGCACATGTATGCCTAATGAAAATTCGTTCAGAAGATACTTGTGAAATATGTATGCTAAATCAGAATATAATGTTTTATGTGTTTTAGGACGAGCTTATTGCCGTTAAGTTGCGCGAAGCAGAAGCTAACCTGTCGTTGAAAGATCTGCGCCAACGAGTCACAGAGCTCTCTGAGGCTTGGCAGAGGTATCAGCAAGTAAGTTGAAATACATAGTGACTGACGGTGAAAATAACCTTTTTGAATAACAAGCTAATTTAGTAGGCGCTATAAATTTTATTCTATACTCCCGCATTAATGTAAATTGTATTTCGTACGTTTACCAAGGAACACAGACAAGAACCGACCACAGCGCCGGTGCAGTCCAACGTCGTGTCGGACATCATGGCGACACCGAAGAAGTTGCTTCGAGCGTGGGAGGGCCGCTCCGCCGACATGCAGAAGTTGGACGAGGAGCTCATGAACACGAGGATACGGGAGGTCGAGGCGCTCACTGAACTCAAGGAGGCCCGGCTTAAGGTTAGTCACCCTTATCTGTGATCTTTTGGTGCTATTACAAGGTCACTCAGGCGAATCTGTCTTTATAATGTAGGAGCACCAATAATAATTTCTCCAATCAATGGAGAGAGCTTACAGATATATTGCTATTGCAGCTGATGGAGCTAGAGACGCAGGTGCACGTGTCCACCAACCAGCTGCGGCGGCAGGACGAGGAGGCGCGCGATCTGCGCGAGAACCTGGACGCGGCGCTGCGCCGCGAGCGCGCGCTGCAGGCGCGCCAGCGCGAGTTCCAGCACAAGTACACCGACCTCGAGAGCAAGGTCAGTCTCAACTACAGCTAGAGACGCAGGGCACGTGTCCACCAGCCAGCTGCGGCGGCAGGACGAGGGGGCGCGCGATCTGCGCGAGAACCTGGACGCGGCGCTACGCTAGAAAACGATCAGTCACAACTATAATCTCCGCAGAACTAAGTGGCGACTGAGATCATAAAACTTCTCTTTCACATTTGCACCGCCACGGCAAGAGAGAAGGAGACAGCGTTATGAACTCAGTCGCCACTTAATTAATTCTGCGGATACTATACAGCTCGCGCAGTATACAGTTTAGGTAGGGCGAAGGCTAAGACTACCTTACCTAGCTTACCTTATCTATCATGGAAAAAACATTTGACACACGATAATTTAGGAATAATTGAGCTGCTGTCAGACTGAACCTTGCAGTCCACATGGCCTATGACCGCACTTTATGGAAACTAGCTACATGTAGGAAACACGAACACTACAATGAGAAGTTGTACTACACACAATTGCGTGCGCGACCTTTAAGAGTCGCCAGGACGCTCGCGTTCCCATACAAACGTAGTTTTGCTCTCATTTGAAAACGACATGCTTTAGAACCACTAACTTTGGCATGGGCATTCTAGTAGTACAGATCTATGTCGGTAATTCGTTTTCGTTGCTAAAAATTGTAATACAAAGAAAAAACAGCCAGATACAGATTTACATACGAAACTTATTTTTGCTATGTTTTCTTTGTGTTACAATTTTTAGCAACGAAAACGAATTACCGACATAGATCTGTACTGCTAGAATGCCCATGCCAAATTTCATGGTTCTAAAGCATGTCGTTTTAAAATGAGAGCTGAACTACGTTTTTATGGGGACGCGAGTTCACGCGAGCGTTCTGGCGACTCTTAATAATGCCATGCTTGTGTGTAGCATATTTCCTGGTCTAACGGTGATAATTTCAATGATGCATCACACGAATTTGGTTAAAACTTCTATGTAATAGTGCGTGCTTCCGTTTCCTAAAAACAGTTCAACGAATTCTCGTTCATCGTTATTTTGTTGTTTAAGTATTTTCGCTAGCAAAAAACCTCGGCACTATTTTACTCGAGCCACCCCTTTGTCCCACTGAATTACGTGTATAAACCGCAGGAAATTACCCGAGCTTCCTGTTCTTTTGTAGTGAATGAAGCCTTTTTTTCTTAATTTTTTTTTACTTCCTACTGGTAGAAAATCTAAGTTTTGGTGTGACAAACAGTCGACCCTTTGAGATTCATTGTCTTACTTAGTAATTGGTATATATGAGTACACATCCTTTACTTAGATAAATAATGTTTATTGTTGTTATACATGACCTATACTATTAAAATTTTATTATTTCTAGGCAAAGTACGACTCAATGCAAGCAAATATCAGAAATATGGAGGACGCGCAAAGAATAGCAGAGCTAGAGACAGAAGTTTCCGAGTATAAACTCAAGGTGAGATGTGTTCAGTTAAGGTTAGCAATTATTTAACATACTGTACTAACTAACACAACAGTTTATTTTATTTTATTGAAGATTTCGACCTTATTGTATGTTAAGTGAGCCTTAAAAACATTTTGAGGAAAGGGGCACCACATTTAAAGCCCTAACTGTATTACCAAATAGGATTGAGATAGCTGTCGATCCATATTCATTTTCACGTGACGTAAGTGTATGGCAAGTTTATCAACTGTAATCCTATTTTTATCGCAGCTACGTTACGTTATACCTAACTCTCCGTCTTTTATGTGCATATAGTACAAATTAAAACCTTAATCTAAGTCAGGACCGTATCCAGAATGTTGGTTTGGAGGAGGGCATTCATTGAAGTGGTTATGAATTTAGTCACAATTCCATCTATCCGTCTATGTCACGTCAGATTAGGAGAAATCCCATATCCCTCCCCGGATACGTCCCTGATCTAAGTATGACTAAGGCTTTGTTTACGTTGATATAGAACGAAGTAATGGCGACTGAAGGCGAGCTCCGGAACAACATGGACGACACGGAGCGCGTGCGCGAGCTGCAGGAACAAGTCGCGGAACTCAAGGCAGAGGTGAGCCAATACTCGATTGTGTTACCGACTATTGACTTAATAACCAATCATATCACAGTCTGGCTATGAGTTTGGGACTTTATTTAAGAAATATATCAACAATTCAAGAATGAAAATTTAAATTAAGTTCATGTCACTTCTTACAGTTAATAACCTTCTCTTAAGTTTAATTCAAATAATTGCCTAGTATTCAATCTTGTTAATTTTACTAGTCTGATTTGTTCAGATATAGTACCAATTACCGCTGAAAAACATTACTGCATATCATTTATAGAAATTGTTACGTTGTTCCAATTAACAGTGAACCTTATACTGGCATAAAGTCCCAACATTATAGGCAATTGAATATAATTTTGTTATTGAATTTCAACCCATATTGTAGATTATATTCCAAGGAACATAAAACATACAAAAACTAACATCGCGCCTCGCTTCGCTTCACTAAACACGTTTTATCTTTTTGCCGACAACGATTAATTTTCATGCTTAACGTTTATCACAATTCACGATTTACTGTAAATACTTTTCACAAATTTTGATGTATATTGTCATACACTGGGGTAATGATCTTATAATGAATATCTACCCCCTGTTATTGGAATTGACAAAGTTTGTAATTTGGATAATAATAAATAAATTGCACATGATGGTCTAGAATCTAGGTAAATTCTTGATAAAGTTTGCGAAGTGAAAGGATTTTAATATATTTCTACAATGGTCGACTTCAGAGTACTTTTTTTGACAGGCATTTGACCTGAGTTAGTTTATTGGTGTTTACCTTATTGACAAGACAAGTCCTAAATATATCGATGTTATTATGAAAAATATAAACTTTGTTAAATTCACAATAAGATATGAGGATGTGTCTATCCTTAGCGGTTTCCCTCCTAACAGGGAGGCTCGGGGTACAGTTACCGGCAATAGTATATTCCTACACGAAGGCCGCAAAAATATGTGACACGTTCTTATGGCACTACAAATAAGAGCGTGTCACATATTTTTGCGGCCTTCATCTAGGAAGATACTATTGCCGGTGACTGTACATCATATTCTGAGGGGCACGACGTGTTGCGTCATGGGCTTTACGTTGCGTGTCACACATTTTGCTTTCAGAAACGTTTCAATTGCATTAATCACGAGATGGAGGCAATATATTATGTTGGTCTTTTTTTATTCGTAAACGGTTGTTTATTTGTCACTTCTTTTCACGTTACCAACCGGAATTATGGGCTCCATCATGAGCGCTCTGAAGATTATTTATAAACTATTCGCTCCTTCGCCACACGTCGGAAGAAACATAGAAAGGTAGAGCGGAGCTATAACGACAAATACCAAAAATATAATTTTTTTTAAGGGGGCTCCCATACAACAAACATAATTTTCTTGCCGTTTTCATAGATAATGGTACGGAACCCTTCGAGCGCGAGTCCGACTCTCACTTGGCCGGTTTTTAAACTAAGTCTATTCAATACCACTTAGGTATGAAACGCAACAGTAACAGTATGTACATACAGCTTTCTCTGTATTGTTTACAAAATGTACCATACGCTTCCAGTGATGTCTGATAATCTGTTTGGCACTGCACAGTTACCGACACCCATCACCACTCCGGACACAGAGCCGTGGAACTGGCTCGAGTAAGTCAAACGTCATCTCAACATTTTGTTTTGTGGTAACATCCGCCAGTAAGCTTATGTATGATGATTATGACATTTATAACAACTATGTGTGTATTTATCCTTGTTATTCGTTGTTCGAATGTCTTGGTAGATTGAAGTATCCTGGTTTATAACAATTTTATATCAATCCAATTTCATTTATCTTTTTAATTACTGTTTATGTTTGAGGCTTTCTAATTAGGTATAGCAAGAAACAAATACGTAGGTATATCTTTTTAAAATTTGCGACTTAAAATTATACAAGAGTTGGAGCTATCTATAGTTGTTACATAATACCGTCTAACTACTCAGGAAATATTACTCTAGAGAAATAGCAAAATATAATGGTATGTAGCTTGATGTACATATGCCCACCGCGCACCGCTTCTGATTCGTATTTGGCTGAATATTTTGTATGCTGTATCCTTGCATGGTTTGTTAGCGCACTACCGTTTTGCTTATGGCACTTTTGTATGCAGTTGTAACATTTTGCATGTTATATATCAAAGTTCATTATTACCTTTCATATGCTGCTGCACAGATTTTAAGTTACTGTGGTCTGATGCTGAATTAACAATTTTTAGGTTAGAATGTTGTAGTATTTAATGATATCATGAAGTGTTATCACTTATCACCAGCTGGTAACATAAACAAGTAGACTATATGTTCCAAGATTGCACTCGTACTTGATCAAATTGGACACAAGCTTTTTATTGAAATTCCCGTACCTACTTGCAAATTTCCATGGAAGGAATTCAATGAAAACTTGTGTTAAGTTTCTTTACATACGTCAAGTTTGCTCGTGCACGGCCTACCTCACTATGAAATGCAACTTCAATTAATTCACATAATCAGCATCTCTAGTTATCGCCTTACGCCCTTATTCATAAACGTTTCTCGGGTTTTAATTAGTTAATTTATGTTTTGTCCTTTTCTGCCACTTTGAAAGTTGAGTTTGTTTGAACTAATGGAGGCTTGAGAGACGTTTATGAATAAGTAAGGGGGTTAGTTACCAATTTTCTAAATCTTCAATTTTACTGAAACGGACAGACATTTGGAATATTAATGTTGATGTTAAGTATAAATAATATTATTCTTACAAGTATCTGTGATCCCACACTACTACAGTATCGTAAAGTGAACTAAATATTTTAATTAGCTTTACTCGTCTTCTTTAGTGATTTATCGATAGATGTATTTACGTACTTGTATTAGTAGATAGGATTATTGTAATGTGATTCATAAACTGTATGTCTGTTTTAATAAAGTAAATAGAAATGAACATACAAAACAATGTAAATCAGTAAGGTCAACTCGGCGAAGACAGTCAGTCGGCGAAGATCGGATTGCAAGCAATTACAGCAAATTCTGTATTATTAGTAGAACAGTTTTACCATTTCGTAAAAAAATGCTATGCAGAATTTGCTGTATTTGCTTGCTATCCGATCTTCGCCGACTGATCGCCTTCGCCGAGTTGACCTTATGTATAATCTTTAATCTCGGAAGCACTAAAAAACGGAAATTGTTGATTGAAAAATATCTTACCATATTTATTTCTGCTTTACTTTTACGTTCAACGCATGTACAAACGGTCGGAATCCAAAAATGTTACCCAAGTATACACACGTTACAATTCGACTAAATACTCAAACAGCACCGTTAGCACAAGAGTGATGCGACAATATCTCGCGCGAGAGATAGTCTATGCGTCCTTTTCTGACTGTATCAATTAAAAAGAGACGGGTAGTCTATCTCGCGCGCTGTCGCGTCAGTCATGTGCTAACAGTGCAGACACAACTTTCAACAAATAAAAACTGTTGTGCTACGGAAATCATTATACGTATGACTAAAACTGTTCATGAAATATCTCAAAGATTGGGAAACATGCAGAAAGCGTGAGGCACAGTAAAACGTTTTCGGATTCCTCCCAAATGTCAAGAATAAAGCAAATGTTGTAACCCTTTTTCTGTGTAGGTCATGAGGCTGGAGGCATCCAAAGCGCGATCCCTGGGCCTCAGTCACCAGTCTGTCATCAGCCGCACCATCTCCTTCGAAGACGACCCTTTAGACCTTGAAGAACTCGGCAAAAACTGAATCTAATTCACTACGACCTCCCTAACTGTTTATGTTGCAAGGTATATGTATATTTTTTAAGCACTGCCTATAAATTGTATATTGTTAAGAAGCACGCAGCTGCAGAAATATACTCTGCTAAGGCTGCGTTTCCATCAGAGATGAGCGAGGATGCGTTGCGAGGGATGTATTTGTTAAGAGTCGCCAGGACGCTCGCGTTCCCATACAAACGTAGTTTAGCTCTCATTTTAAAACGACATGCTTTAGAACCACGAAATTTGGCATAGGCATTCTAGTAGTACAGATCTATGTCGGTAATTCATTTTGGTTGCTAACAATTGTAATACAAAGAAAATACGGCCAGATACAGATTTACATACAAAACTTATTTTTGCTTTATTTTCTTTGTATTAAATTTTTTAGCAACGAAAACGAATTACCGGCATAGATCTGTACTGCTAGAATGCCCATGCCAAATTTCGTGGTTCTAAAGCATGTCGTTTTAAAATGAGAGCTGAACTACGTTTGTATGGGGACGCGAGTTCACGCGAGCGTCCTGGCGACTCTTAAGAACCAACCCTAGAGCTGCGTTGTGCGAGGACAAACAAAATTAAGTAATTCTATTACTTTTCAAAACATTACTCGCAAGTCTCGCAACACATCCTTGCTCATCTGTGGTGGAAACGCAGCGTAAAGCGCTCGAAACCATTTTGGAACCTATTTGATTGGACTAACATTATTGTCAGTGCCAAAATTGTTTTTGAGTGCAGGTTTCGCACAGCCCATTGTGAAATAGTAATTTCAAGTATTATTCTTACATGTTTGTTTGTTTGAGTTAATATATGAAGACAATTTATAATATATTTAGATCATATTCTTCAAGCATCGATGATAACATATCAGGATTAAAGGTCCTTTAATTTAATGAATTGCTTTAACATCTAAATGTAAAACAAGGGCGATTTCGTGTGGTACTGAAGTAAAACGGAAAACTACTTTGTGATAACTTTCTCCTTTTTAGGTTGGAAATTGTATCGTCAGCTCATTTTTGTATTTTTCTGGCTACACTTTAAGTACTTAGCTATAAGCATTATAAATTGAAGCCTTACTTACTTCAATTCATAATGGATCAAAACTATGTGTTGTTTTTTTATAAACGGACTATGGAACTTATGAACTACCGTAAAATGGGGTGAGTAGAGGCAAAACACAAGTTCAAACCTTGATAATGGTTTGTTTTTACATGTACCTACTATTACTACTATGTTATCACTTTGATTTTATAAATATATAAAAAATATAAACACAAAATAGTGCGAAATCAATGCATGTTATTTATTAGTATTTTTATATGATTCAATATACCTACATATTACTTTTTGGGACACTTGCAGATTCAAAAAGTCTAATTATTACTTACATACGAGAAGTGAGACAATACCAATAAAACATGCTTATAATTTGAAATATTTCGTGTAACATTATCGTATTGTGGACATTAGGTAACTGGTAAATTAAAACATTGTATGCTTAAGTATAATTTGTTCTTACACTACACCTATTTAAACACAAGTTACATACCTAACACGCATTATTGAAATGCTTAGTCCACAAACATATCTTTCACTAAGTTACTTATTTACATGATGTTAATATTGGTTCCGCTTTGGTTAATAATTAGGGCAATTGTGTATTATCAGATTATCACTGTCAATTTTTAAAAGGAGAGTTGGAGATTATTTGTTGGTTGCGACGCTTATGTTCGATCCATTAAATAGTAGTGTAATCCATAGAGCAGTAGACCTAACTATAGTCTTTAAAAGACCATATTTGAACTAAATTTTTAGTGTAACGTCTACTAACTAAAATAAAAAATACGTATGAACTGACATTAGGCAGAATACTTGAAGAATGTGCTGGTGAGACGTCTACAATAGTTTAACTATTATCGAAAATAACGTGCGTCTGCGTGTTGAGTGTAGTATACACATTTATAAATTAGTCCTGAGGACTGGGTGAGGTTCCAGTGGGACTTATTGTTTATGCCATTGCCAGCCACGCATGCGTACCAGCGCCCACTAAGAGTAGCTCTTCCATAGTTTCCAAAAACTCGTGTTGCCAACATTGATGCACCATAGATGTAATCTTTTTATAAGGTTGTAGTCGAAATAGTGTAGGTTAATCAGTAGCTAACGACTTAGATGTAGATAAGTTTTTGTACATGATAAGTGTGAGCAAGCGAAATCAATTTACATATGACAGATATGCCAAATTGTTTGATCTCACCGCCCACGCAATCGTGCGAAATGTACGCGTAACAACGCCCTCCCGTTCGCATAACGACAGTAAATAGAGAAATCCAGCTTATTATGAGTATTATTTAAATAAGTATGCTTTATAAATATTTACGTTGAAACATTCCAATAATAATGTAGTATGTTTTATTATTTATTTTAAGATTTATAGAAGGGGTGTCAGTCCAATTATGGCGGCCAATTAATCGTTTAATAGAAGAGTGTTTTATATTTGTAGCATATTTAGGGATGGAAAAACATAAGAAGGACTTTAGAAGTGATGCAGGGATAGTTAATCAAGTCTTACAGCAAATAACAGTACTTATTAGATGATTAGTTTACGCATTGTTTTCTATAATTTTAAGAAAAAGTATTTTACTTTGTATTTAGTTTGTGCTTCGGGTGAATACTCAATATACTCATGTTCCGCTTCGACGTCGTGCCTATATGCGACTTAACGCTTCTTAATCAAATAATGTGATGTTATTTGCACTCCCATGAGCGTAGCTGTGATGCATAACTAGCGACTGAAATTCGGCAGCTTGACTTCTCTAACTGGCCGGTAGAATGTCTCCGTATATACAGATTTCAATATTAGTTTTAGGCAATTACTGTTTTTAGTCAAGTATTTGATCGTCTGCCGTTATTTATAATTGGTTAGTTAAATCAGCTGGTCAGCCCGAAAACATAGTAGGATGATTGTGCTAGTTTCCCGTCCAGGTCCAGTTTACAATCCACTTGATTAAACTGCTATAAATATATGGGGATAACTGTGTTAAATATATCAACAAATTCTCTTTATAGTTTATTCTTTAGTATTTTTTTTATTTTAAGCTTTTATTTTGGAAAATCTTGAATATAAATGTATTAATAAATATGTAGGGGAAACTTACACATGTGGACGAAAACCAGCACAATCACTACCTACTCGTAGCAATAAAATAATATGAAAAAAGTCTGCTTATAATATTGATCATTAAAAATTGATCCGCAAAAAGTATTTTTTAAACATCAGTATGCAACCGAATTAGAGCAGCCCTCATGCAGTGCACCTAGTCTGGTCTGACCTAGCCTGGGATTGTTTTTGAAAGAATTACATGCATTATATCGATCATTTATATCAGAAGTATGACAGATATAATATGGTGAGGTACATATTTCGGTCAGTTTAACTTGAAATTAATAAGTGATGATTTATAAATTCACTTCACACTTTTAGGGACAAAACACACCCTAGCTGAATAAAGCAAATTCATGGGAGGCAATTTTGTCGATGGTAGCTTAAATTTGTGTATGGCCTCCATGCACTACTTCCTCCATTCAGCTCAGGTGTGTTTTGCCCCTCATACAGGCAGCAAGTGGCTGACGAAATAGATGTTCTTGCTGATCACATTACGCATTTTTCTGCTCACCAAAAGTAATAGGAATATGTTGCTGGTAGTAAAATTTTACACATAATTATTTAGGTTTTTATGATATTGTGCTACTAAACTCTACTTCCTATTACTTATAAAATACTTACTGTTCATTACCTATTCGAATTTAGTGACGAAACGAAACGATAACGGGCAGACAAGGAAGGTATTCTTAATTAGGTATTAGATCTAGTTCTCGTGTTAAACACAAGTAATCGCGTCCTGTATATACAGAGTGTTTCCTGTAATAGGAGCAATAAATTAAAACGTAGATTCTACTCCTCAAACAACAACACTTTTGTTCAACAACTTTTAAAAAATATGTATTTTGTAGATTGCCTCTTTTTCATAAAACTAAATAGTATTTTCAATGTACGTTAAAATCCGTCTATTTGACATTGCTTGTCACCCTACAGACATAATTAATGTCGGAATACATTGCGTGTTCGGAAAAACTTTAAAGTGTCCTAAAAATCAAACCATAAGTTATTTTTATTAGTCCCTGAACAAACGTTGTCTGGTTTGAGGAGTAGAATCTACATTTTAATTTATTGCTCCTATTACAGGAAACACCCGTATACAGTTATAATTCAATTCCAATATTATTTTCGCTGAATATACTGATACGAAATTGTTGCTTATAGTAAGGCCGTGTCCTAAGTGGGCGAATTGAGGCGTCTAATTTGCGCGAAAATATCAAACATAATCGCGTTTTCGTTTTGCGCCGCGCCGCTTCGCGTTAGCGTGTTGTTTAACTGCGCAGGAGACTTCAATCGCTGGTCGACTGTTTGCTTCTTTAGGGCCGCTACGCGTTCGCGTTTGTTCGCTCACGTAGGACACAGCGTAAAGGAGTGGGTACATTCAGTAGCAGAAGTAGCCAAACGGGTGAAGTGTTCAAAATAAGTTTGACACAACTTTGTTTTTAAGAGAATTAGTGCGCGTGGAGGTCATTCTGAACACCTCGTCCGCTTAGTTACTTCAGCTGCTGACTATTATTTTAACTAGTCTGAAATGCGTGGCCTAAATTATAGCCACTACACTTTAAGCAAATGTTCTAATTACCTAATTAAGTCCCCTGTACTTGTTTAACTTTATAATAATATAATTGTATAATATGATTTAATAATGGACTAACTCAAAATAGGCAATTTGTATTTTATAATCCAACACCATGACTTATATTATTGTTGTATTCAATTTATTTTTAGAGTAATAATTGGTTATTAATGATGAAAATATTTTATTTTTTAAACTTTATTTTGCAAATTATGAAAAATGGCACGATATAAATCGTTTAATATATTTAATATATCTGTATACCCGGATATGGCACAGAGCTGATATCCGTTGTTTTTTTACGATTAAAGTTAACAATGGTTATAAAATAAACTGCTGAATTGAATTAGATGAAAAGCAATCAATGCATGTGAAAGACATGAAAAACTACACGTGTCGAGGCTATTGTTAATAATTACCTGACAAATGGAATAAACTGTTTGATAATTATTAAATCTTGCCGACAATTTATTGTATTTTCATAATGTGTATTAGCAACAATAAACTATTAAAATTTTAGATAATAAACTACACTGTTTAAAATGTGTGTTTTATTTTTATGAACCTTAGCCTTAGCAGACCACGGTCTGCGGTTGACCACAGTAACTGATCATAAGTGTTCAACATTATTGTATGGTAGTGTTTTTCATGTCAAAACATTGACATTTACGTCACTAAATTGTATGCATGATATTTTTTTCTACCTACTAATCATCGGAAAAATAATTATCAATGTTGATGATATCAAAGAAATAAAATAAAAAAGAATGACCATCATTAGGTTCATGTTTAACTTCTGTATCATGCCTTGTTCCCTTGCTCCACCACCCCGAAATCATCCTGTATATCTTGTCATACAGTCTGCGATAGAAGTAGCATAGCGGGTGAGTTATTTAAAATAAACTCGACACCACTTTATTCTTAAGAGAATAAGAGCGTGTGAAGGAGCTGTTAAGCTACGATGATTGTGCTAGTTTTCGTCCACATATGACAGTTTTACGTCCGTACTCATCTATATTCAAGATTTTCCCAAAATTAAAAAAAAACTACTAAAGAATAAATAGAGAATTTGTTGACCTTATAAAGTTTTCACCATATGTAGTTAAATCAAGTGGACGGGAAACTAGCACAATTAACGTAGTATCCTCCGATATGTTTGATGGCGACTGCACTTACAAATCTCGCAGCGCAGTTCTTCTACCGCAAAAAGTATTGAAATTATTACCCTGTGCGATTACAAAGTTATTCTGTTATCTCAGGGGGCGTAAAAAGCAAGTTTATCAACGGGGGCCCTTCTACAATTCACGCTCCCTGTTCGCTCCTCCTTCAGTCCCCTTAGTCGTGACGCCTTCACCATGTCAAGTTTTCGGGCTAATAACCAGTTGTACAGTCAGCATCAATAATATCTTCCTACACGAAGGCCGCAAAAATATGTTCTTATTTGTAGAGAGTTTGTAGAGCCATATGAGCGTGTCATTATTTTTGCGGCCTTCGTATAGGAAGATACTATTGATGCTGAATGTACGTAGTGAGCACTCTAAAGTTAGTTTTTCTCTATGACTTTAGGCTCCATCCGAACTAGCTTCTTATTCCTCTTAGATGAAAATAAAACTAAGGACTAGTAAGTTTAAAGTTTATTTAATAATTATTAAGGCACAACATTTACATTTAAGTTAATAAATTTCCTATAAAATATATTATAGATTCCCTCTCCACATTCAACACTCATTTCGTTTTTAATACTCATTAGTAGTTATTTTTAGTTTCCAAAATTAAAATGTCTAAGTAATCAGAGCGGTAAGTTTCAAGCCATATTTTTGTATTTGGTAAATAAGTTGTAAAGCACTCTCAGTGTGGATTTGAGATCCAAGTTCACGATATCTGGAAAAAATAATCGTCAATGTAGTAATGCTATATGAGTAGGTAAAGACACGCCCGGAATATTACATTGAACAAATTATTAAAGTCGAAATATTGACTTCCGTCAACTGTTACAACTTTGCTTGAAAACCATGGTTTTCTTCACCAAATAGCTATTTACATTTTATTCCTGAGTTGGGAGAAAACCGGCCATCTCAGACATAAGATATAAATAGCTGTTTGGTGAGGAAAACCATGTTTTCCAAGCCAGGCATAATTGGCCATCGTAGGCAAAGTTATAGCAGTTGACGTACACCCGAGTTTTTGTATAACATGTTGACATGAATGTATTATATAACATATTGTTTTTTTAACGCCTTAACTAAGGACTTGTAGTCTTACCTTCAGGCCTCGCCTTCGGCTTGGCTAGGCCAACGTCTTGCATCAGTTCAAAGGCAAAGGCAACATTGTGCACTTTTTGATCAAAGTCCTGCGGTGTCAGGTGGAAGTCGTATAGAGGCACGAAGAATCCTTCGAGGAGACCCATCAGCAGGCACAAGAATACTCCATCGTGGAATTGGGTATCCAAGTCCATTACTTCAAGGTTCACTTTGCTCAGGTGCTTGTTTACAAACGTCACTAGGGACTGAAAAAAAATATACGAAAGGGATTTTTATTACGAATTTCATCTAAATGATACACCCAGCATTTCAACTTTCTCTATTAGACACTAAGAGTCAGCATAAATTGAATAATAATCAAAGAGAAAGACACATCCATCGCCCATCGCTATAGACAAAGAAATAGCTAAAAATGCGTATAAAAATTATAAAAACCGGCCATTCAAGTGCGAGTCCCAAAATTGGTTTAAAGAATCTCAAAAAGCTGCAAATGTTGTTTTAGTTATCATTTTTAGGGTGAATTGATGAGCCACAAACATTCCTCCAGAGAGCCGCGGTTAGCCGACCCAGGGGTCACTTCTATGATATCATTATAATATAATAACAGTAACAGTGAAGTTGCTAAGGAGTTACTACTACGCTACCTTTTTGACGACTTGAAGTTTGTCTGGGGCATGGTCGAACAAAGCGTCAAACGCGTCTCTTTCACCTTTCATGCCGAGGTCATCATACGTAGTTGTGATATCCTCAATAAAAGTTCTGAAAATAATTCGTAATTGCATTTTTAAAGGTGCTATCGCACGAGCGATAAAAATTGCCGAATTGCCGGAATTTTGACGTCACGGCTATTTTGCTACAGTATGGCGCCATTCAATTGCCCCATTTGCAGCAAACCGGGAAACTAGGCAAATTGCCCAATAACCGCCCGTGTAAGAGCACCTTAATAACAATTAAGGTCCGATCGAGATCTCGGTCTCGGTCTCGGTCTCGGCGTTCTCGGCCAAAAATCGAGGCCGAGATCTCAGTCTCGGTTCTCGGCCAAATAGGGCCGAGATTCTCGGCCGCCGCCGAGACCATGAAACGAGTTCTTATTGGTTGTTTGGGGAGTTGTTATGACCCTTTATACGATAGATTTCGATTGGAGTCGACTCTGTCATACCTACCCACATTCTAAGCTAATTAATTATTAGACGTAACGCCGCTTTTGCAGGTTTAACGTTTTTAACAAGTGATTACTTGTTAATTTATGTGTTTTCGAACAACTTTTCAGCAGAGCTGGCCAATTATATGACGAGTGTCGTCACAATCTAACAGGTCATAACGCTGAAAAGTTACTATTTTTGTGCTACAATATAGAGCTGTTCAATTTTGATTATTAATTTTTTTTTTTTTTGTTGCAAATCGCGCATAAAAATTAAAGCCACGATACAGATGTTGATTATTTGTATGGATAAATAGTAGATTGTACAACAAGTGCATAAAACGCACCATTTTACGCGAGGCGTTTATCCATACGAGCGAGCTTGCGAGCGAGGATGGATATAAAGTACGAGCGTAAAATGGGTTTTATGGACGAGTTATACACTCTACTTTTTACTTCGATTGTGAGGAAATAAAAAGAATAGGAATTTCTTTCATAAGAAGTTTCACTTTATGCTGGGTATAGGCGGACTAAAACTCAATTTTATGCACAAGTGCATAAAAAATTGACCTCTTCTAAGGCTATTTTGACAATGGCAATTTTTTATGCACTTGTGCATAAAATTGAGTTTTAGTCCGCCTATACCCAGCATAAAGTGAAACTTTACGAGCATGAGAAGTAAAAAAAATATTTTTGCAAATTACGTGTTTTATTATCCATTTCGTAAATTCTCGGTCTCGGTCTCGGTCTCGGCCGAGAATATCATTTAGTCTCGGTCTCGGTCTCGGCCGAGACAAAAAAAGTGTTCTCGGTCGGACCATAATAACAATGTTTTTTAACATACAAAATAATTAAATTCAATAGCCCTTTACAGTTTCTCACTATTTTATTACGTACAGTCGGCCAAAACTGTGGTCTACCACCCTACGGCTACGTTTGAACGCCATGAGACAACAAGGTCGTGCGTGTTTTAAACTCCGTTAGAAAAGTCAACCTTAGCGATTGTTAGAACTTGCAGAAGCTTTTGTCTAAACTGGTAGACCACTTTCTTGGTCCACTGTACAGTCACCGGCAAAAGTATCTTCCTACACGAAGGCCGCAAAAATATGTGACACGCTCTTATTTATAGGTCCATAAGAGGGTGTCACATATTTTTGCGGCCTACGTGTAGGAAGATACTTTTGCCGGTGACTGTACACACAACGCCTCACTAGGTATACACTTTTGAACGTTATTACAGCGGAATAAGGTTCAAAAGTGTATACCTAGTGAGGCGTTGTGTGTACCTAGGTACCTATTCGTAAAATATTGGAATGCATAATTAAAACCGATTTATAACAACTCAAAATTAGAACAAAAAGCTGTATTTAAGGAACGTTAGTAATAAAATCTTATTTTACAAGCTTCAATAACTTGTATTCAATGCTGTCTGAGTGCAGGGCTCAAATACTACTCAGTAAATATGTACCTGTGGGAAAGTTGATTAGGCGCATCCTTCTTGACGACCACAACGTTGACACTGACATTCTCAGGGAGGCGGACCGGGGCTCGGAAGTGGCGCGCGAGAGCCACCAACAAGTGCAGAATGGACACGATGTTCTTTGAGTGAACTGAATCCACACTCCACTTCTGAGCCGGCTTAGGTGATCCATAGAGAGCCTAAACAAATATGGTATACAATACAATTGTTGTTATTTTGGATTTGTGTTTTAATTAATGGGGAGTAATGTTCAACAAATAAATAATTATAAAAAAAAAACATCAATTGTTAAGATTTTAAAAGAATTGATTACTTAACTGAGGGCCACAATTAATTAATGTAGTTAATTAACTTTACATAGTTTACATGATCTTTCAATTTAAGTAACTACCTATAATAATAGATCAGAATTAGGCCATAGACAACCCTACCTCATTGAGTAGCAGAATTTGGCTTATGTAGGGTAATGCACGGTTAAGTAAGAAGTTAAAACCAGTGCCATTCAAAAAAACTCATCAACTATTACTACTAGAAAACTACAAGGGAAAAAAAAACTTAAATCACAGGTCTGCATAGGCTACCACAATTTTTTTTGGCACTACTCAATGAGCACTATTGAATGGGCTGCACTTGCTCGCTATTGAAGTTATTTTTGACAAAAAATTGGGTAATCTTTTGCTGACTGTACAAAATGCTCGAAGTTTAGCTCAGGCTACCAATTAATAAAATACATAACTTTTAACCGTGCATTGCCCTACATAAGCCTAATTCTGCAACTCGATGAGATACCTACTCTTGATCTAGAAGAACAGTTTAAATTTTTTACAAGTACTAAGACAAATAAATATCTTTTAGTTGCCCCTTTCCACATACTGGCCTGTTTGGATTAAGTACTTACTTTGTTAACTTCTTTGAGTACAACTGCCAACTTTTGCCTCTGGCCCTCCTCAGATTGTGTAACCTCCGGTACATCAAGTTTCTTCTCAGCAAGTTTCTCTAAGAGCTTCTGAAGTACTTGTCCATCATAAAGATCTTCGCTGATGTCCTTGACAATGATTCTTTGCATGGCAAGCTCATCATTGATCCACTCAATCAGTACTTGAATAAGCTCTTTGACTCTGGGATCTTCTAGTGAACGGGGTTCAATAATGGCTCTTTCTTCATTGTCAACTAAAATATGCAAAGAAATATAAGGTTTATGTTCTGAACATAGCTTAGTTAATCTTAGTTGCATGAACATTATCTTTTACCTAGGTACTATTACTAGTAATTCACTCGCTCTCACATGCTCAGCCCTGAAGTTAACCACAGACAGATAATCAAACAATTCTTGGGAGTTCTTTAACTAAAAGTAAAGAAGAGCAAACATAGTTGAACCATATTAATTCAGCATTCTGATGTTACTTTCCTTTTTTACACAGTTTTATTTAGCTTGACCCACTTTGTGATTATACACATCAAATTTTGTAAGTTAAATTTCAACCACTTCCCGGTGTCTGATTGAGCTGAAATTTGGTATACTTTCGTAGTTTACATGACAATGCTACTATGAGTTTACATGACAATGCTATTATGTACAGTCAGTAATAAAACTGTGTACCAAAAAATATTTTAGGGAGTTACATTTTTATCCTGTGGGTATCCACAGTTAATTTTTTCATAAGTAATAGATATCTGTTTCCAATTTCTGGTGTGTTGAACATGTCAATGACTCACGCAAGCTGTACTCCTCTGGTGGAATTTCCGGAGCAGTTGGGCTTCCCGGGGAATCAATAGCAAATTTTCCCTCGGCTTGAACATCTTGTACTGTACAAAAAATATTTATACTATAAGTACCAAATTAATGCTAAATAAAAATATACATAAATATGTCTTATTTTCAAATATTGCTTATTTCAACAGTATAACATAAAGTTTTAGGCATATTTTATTTGCCAGGGATCTATTAAAATGGATAGCATACTCAGTGCCTTGGCAAATTAAATAATCACTCAGTAAATTAATGTTAAGAAATAGCATAAGTAGTTTTCCATAACTTTAACAAATTTCATTAAGTTAGATAATTTGTAGCACAAAAATTTAATGGGTTGTCTTACAGGATAAAAGCTTCTTCGAGAATTGAATATAAAACCATTTTCCAAACAATTCCACTTTTAAGTCAACAACTTATTTCAGTAACTTTGTTTTGTTTCAGAAACTCACAAATGTAGCATACGAAAATTTACGATGAAGTCATTTTGGTAGTACCTACAAGTAGTCCTTGCCTGTGCATCCTACGCAAAGGGGCAAATGGTATAGTAAAAGTGTAAATAGTATTATCATACCTTCTTTAATCCCCTTTTTACGGCCTATAGTTCCAATTTTATCCCAGAAAGACTCTGCCTTGTCTTCCTTTTTAGGCAAAACAGGAGTACGAGGTGATTTTGGGCGTGGAGAAGACATCTCGTTTAACACTCGCGGACTCGAGTCTTAACTACAACAAGGATAAATCAGACACAATGAGTCACCACTCGGGTCAACCTTCAACTTTATGATTAATCCTACTGGATGGACCACATTTACTCACAAGGAAAACAGGTAGCTGGTTACATCAAATAACAAAATTAGACTTCCTTTACACCACCTACCTATTCTAGCCTACTTTTCTGAAGTTTCCAATAACTTTACAAATTTGACAATGACAACTGCTCAACAAACGTGCAAGCAAAAAATTATCAAAGAGAAGAAACAAACACAATTTGTAAAGTTTTCTGACTTTTTGCGCGTAGTTTGGCAATAGTGACTAGTAGTGGAAACTTGTATCATCTTTTTTACAGTAAGACAAATATTTACAGAAAACTACTTGAAAACCAGGTTAACCAACATCACAGCATTATTTTAGTATAGCAATGTTGGCGAGATTGGCCTTTTCTTATTCACTGTATGCGATGCCATTGCATTGCGATGCCATCTTTCAAGCCTAGCCTATAGCTAAAAAAAATTGTTTGTACCCCGTTTTTACCTGGGCAAACTTTGTAATCAATTATTTTCGGTATCCTTTGTTTTGATTAACATCATATTTGGATTAAATATAAATATTAAGTGAGTATTTTAATCACTCCCATTTCTAAAGCTCTAGTAAATAATTATATTATCATAGCACGTTCCTTAGAGTTAGAGCATCTGCTTTATGTTTAATGGTTCGGTCGGAATCATACCTAAAAATAGCTTTCAAGTTTGTATTGCATCATCGTATCTGTGATATTGATTACAGCGCACACTGTTGCTTTTAAGAGTATTGTGTTCATTTGTCAGTTATAACTGTTGTTGTCTATAGCAATGGAGAAAAGTGGCAATCCTCCCCCGTATGGATGGGGCAACGGTTATCATGTGCAAGGACAACCGCCGCCTGCTGCGCCGCCGAGCTACTCGCAGGCCGTCGGGGGTGTCGGGCCCTCCAGCCCCTACACCCCTCACTACCCTCCCAGTAAGTATACATCTTACTAATCACTAACAATTCAAAAATCATATCCTGAGTATTTTCATAACAGTGGCCTTGTGACGATTTTATTGTTACTAAAGGAAGGACATTCCTCTGCATACATTTAAAAATGTGTAGATACCTATATTGTATTTTTTGTTGTTGTGACTAATGAATAATCTTATACATATGCTGTCATATGCATATCACAGAATGGAAGAACAATAAAGTTAACATTTATCACTATTTCATTTCACATGAAAATAATTATTATCCGTTCTTTTTAAAATCATATTAGGTAATCCTAAGAACCACAAAGTATCAATTTAAATTCAAACTTTTTATGGTTGGAGGTATAATTTAGAGGTCAGTTCAATGCTGTTACACTGTCCATGACCTGCAATTATGCCTGTACAAAGCCTGTTAATTTTACTAATAAATTAGTCATCAATAGATTGCAGTTCATAGCCTCTCTCAAGTGTAAGAATTCAGTAAAGTAATATTTGATAATAGCCAGACCCGGCTAACTTAGCCTTCCAGAGAACTCAATTTCCGAGAAAATGATTTTATTACATGTTTACTGCAAACAAAATGACAATATTCATAGGTATGCTATTTATGTTTAAGTTATACTGTGTAAAAAATTGTTAATTTAATTTAACTGTTGCATGCTAGCATAAGTAGTTACTAATTCTATATGCCTTTGTACTTTGCAAACACTTATCAATGCTGTGCATAGTTATAATTGAGTTTCAAACTGCGAGGTGTCATTCTATTGTATAGCAATAACTAATGTCTAAGTTTGTAACTTGTTACTGTGCCTTTTTGTAATAAAATAAAAATAAAATAAAATAAATACATGTTTCATCTATAGTAAGGTCTTTTTTGCAGCTGTTGGGCCTCAAATTGTAACTACGGTAGTACCAGTTGGACCACAGCCTACCCACATGATCTGCCCCAGCTGTCACGCTGAAATAGACACTGCCACTAAGACGAAACCTGGCCTACTGGCTTACATATCTGGTGCCGTCATATTTTTACTGGGGTAAGCTGATAAATTTGAAAATTAATTATTGCTGAATAGTATATGGAAACCATGGATTTATTGTAATTTTATATTACATTTGATTTTATTTTTTTTAGGTAAGGTAAGGTCAACTTGGCGAAGGTTGGATAGCAATTTAAGTAATTACAGCAAATTCTGCATAGCTTTTTATTTACGAAATGTTAAGTGGTTCTGTAATATGTAAGAACAGTTTTACCATTTTTATTCGCAAAAAAAAATCTACGCGGAATTTTCTGTAATTGCTTGCTATCAGATCTTTGCCGACTGTCAGTCTTGGCCGAGTTGACCTTAGCAGAGCAGAGCTTGCATCCTACATTAAACAATAACAACTTCATTGGCAGAAAAAAATTAGCTGAAAGAATTAACTTGTTTTCTGTTTTACTATTACATGTTCAGAAATTAGCCACAACCCCACTATATTATTAGTACACATTGGGCCAACATTGGAAAATCTAAAGGACACAGTTATGCGTTGGTTGTTAAGATGGAGCAAGAGATATCGCAATCTCATTCTATCATATAGCTGCGTCCCTGTGATTGGCCGACGTTGGCCCGATGCATACAGAGGGCTTTAGATGAAATTATTTCATGATGTAAAACATGGAAACTGTTTGGTTGAAATTTCCCACAGTCACAATTTCGTATCTACACTTTGCGTAAAGTGCACTGGGACTTTACACAAATTGCAGATACGAAATTTAGTATCAAATGTTAATTAAATAATTATTTTTATTTAGATGTTTCTGCGGTTGTTGCCTCATCCCTTGCTGCATAGACAGCTGCATGGTAATACATCACAAGTGCCCCAACTGCGGGGCTAAACTCGGACGTTATCAACGATAAGGATCTACTCAAGTGTTAGTCATGTAAATAATACATAGTGGTAGGGAAAATCATCTTAATATCAAACAAAGTTAATAATGATCTGAAACCCAAAAATCTCAGCATTTAGTTTTGCCAGGGATGTATTTATAAGGACAACATTTTATACTTTTAAACCTATATATACCTACTTCTTGAAATTTTCTACTTTACACAAATTAGTTTAGGGCTTATTGGCCTAATAAAATGAATACTATCTAATCTGGAGACTGTTACTATAATGTGAATCTGTGCTGCTAGTTCATACCAATAAGAATGCCAAATAGTGTCCGTTTTATTGCTGCTGTTTGAGTGAAACATCTCGAATTTAGTTTTTTATATAATTTGTTTAGAATTATAATAAATCACTTGATATGGCAAAACTTATGAGAAGAAATGGCTACATATCTATATATATGTTTTTGTGAAGAAAAACATTAACAGACTTGGTCTATGCTGAATTTGCATGTTAAGTGCTGGGTTAAATATGTCAGTTCCAAATGGGTGCAGACTTGGCGACAACACTTTGCTATGATTTCAGTAAATGTACACAGTGTACACACACACACTACCACAATACTACTAAAAAAAATCCATTCCTAACAAATGTGTCAAAGAGTGATATGTAAGTTAGTTCTTTGTTATCTCCAAGTACACATGAAATTCTAAAATCATTATTTGTAATACTTCCACATACTGTCTTCCGCGCTTCAACAATATGTATATGTAATAATTTATTTTATGCTGTGAACTAACTATAAAACATTGATCATTCTAACTTTTTTAGCTACATAAGTCATGTCATGTTGTGTAATAATTTTACGTTTACAAGTGGCTGTATCACAAGTAGATTATTACAATTTAGTAGTATTTTTCGGGCGTATGCCCAACAGTGGGCTCATACTCGCTGAAGAAGAAGTATTTTTCGATGATCCATCAATGTACCTATTCCGGTTATGTGTTCATTTCAGTTATTATTAATTTAAGTATACCGAGAGAAGATACACTCCAGTTTAGAGCTGCATATATGTATAAAACGTGCCTACCTATTGGTAGATTTCGCAGAATCTTATCTACAGTAGCAGGCCATAACTTAGGTAGGTAAATTATAAATAATTTTTAAGCATAATGTGTTTTCATGATTGTATATGTAAGGACAATGTGCCTAATTCCTTCATAGGGACTAATCCGTCCACTAGCGTATATTTCTTTGATTATCAATCGTAGAAAAAGAAATTTTTGCTCGTTATTCGCAAACGCACGCGCGCGCGGCCGCAATGCCTCGAGCGAGGCACACCCAGTACACCCACACTAGCCTAGCCGAGCTGCCGCGCGCGGCAATTTCCTTGCGAGGCGGTGCGCCAGGTGTAGACACGGCTTATGGACGGAATAGTCCCTATGACGGAATTAGCCTCATATACCTTATACTAAGAATCTAATTTGGTTCTAATCTTAATAAGTACTAATCATAATATGTAGGCAGCCCACAGTATGATTAATATTCATATAATTATTTCTGGAATGGAGTCCTTGCTTTGATAATTGATCTATAACGTCTTATATTAAGTTTAATTACGAAAACTGTCGATTCGAAATTCGAGTTTAATGATGAACTGGAAAAATTAGCTTTATAAAGTGTTCATCACCGTTCTATTGAATTAGACTGGTTAGTTGATTACTTTTTATTTACAAGGAAACAAGGCATACTAAACAGTCGAATCTTTAGCCAGCCATTTCATTTAGGTAGCAGAGATGGTGAAATCATTTATATACTTTACCTATGTAAACAGTTTCAAGAACAAAAGCAATTATTTGAGAAATTAAATTAATGCAAGTACTATAAGTTAGCCAGCTAACTCTGCTATACTACGTACTTTGCAAGTGACGTAGTATGTTTTATATTGGTATTTCTGCGAGCTTCACATCAATGGGGTTGGCCGGTGGAAAGTATTTACAGATGGCGCCAGCATAGCTGGGTCCCTGTCAGTCGTACAAAAGTGTCAAAATCACGTTTTTTTTTAATTTTTTTTGACCTGGATGGGCTAGCCTTTAAGCCAAATCCCATACAACAATACTAGTGAAAGGGACCTAGCTATGCTGGCGCCATCTGGCCAAACCGTTGACAGTTGCCAACCCCATTTGTTCGGTAAAAGACTCAGATCAGGGCTGAAAAAAATATGATTAAGTTAGACATACACAACTACAGAGATAAGCAAGTGAATCTTAGTTAGAACATAGAATAGAGTAACTTATATAGTAGAGCAGCACAGCCTAAGAACTTTTTGAACCTCAAGTCAATCACGCCATCTGCGTGAGAGCGACCTAATGATACCCAAAATGTCACCTGCACTGCTACTCCATCTAGTAGCTGCTTCGTTACTAGACTAGTAGTGCAGGTGACATTTCCTCTTACATTTTGGGTATCTTTAGGTCGCTTTCACGCCGATGGCGCGATTGACTTGAGCTTCAAAAAGTTCTCAGGCTGTGCTGCTCTACTATATAAGTTAAGTTACTCTACGGTTAGAACATGGATGATAATATATGTACAGTCAGCAGCAGAAGTAGGTAAGCGGGTTATGATTTTGGCACGACTTTATTGTTAAGGGAATAAGAGCATGTGAAGGTAATAATGAACACCGCACCGCACCCGCTAAGCTACTTCTGCTGCTGACTGTACATAAGTAAAGGATTTCATGGTAGCCATTCCAATTTTTGTCGTCACGAATTAGTGCATGCAGACTGGCATGATGACAGGTGTCATTTCATTACACACAACTTGTGTAATGAAGTAACACCTGCCATCTCAACCCTGTCTTAATATATTAAATACGATTTAAGATTTAGTCACCGTACCGTACTCAAATTATTTGAAATTGACTAAAGTGGCATCGATGGTTGGCTAGAGAATTCACTTACAAGACGAGTCTCAACTTCAAGTTAAATAATTGGTTTGTCCAACTATGTAAACAAAACAATCCGTATATTTTAACGGGCTTCCCCGGGCCGTAACTTATTGTTTAGGCTATTCACTAAACCACACTGAACTAAGCTTTATTTTTCTTATCACATTATAATATGTATACATATATACTTGTATGACATGATACTCGTCGTAATCGTAACTTGGTGTATTATAATATGTACCTATTTCTTATTTTTACAAACGTTTATTAATAAAGTATTTTATTTAAAAAGTGTGTAACATTATTCCATTTCCTTGAGTACATGACCCTACCACATACATTTGTCTGTGCGTTCACATGTCTTTGTCTGGTTTTATTCTAAGATGCGCCCAGCCCCCCGGACGTGACCATACATGTGAACGCACCAAAATATCGTGACTAATTTAAAGCGGTATTACACATTGCAACCTGCAGGGCCCAATCTGTTGTGTACCCTGCCTCTTCCTACCCCTCCTTCAACTCCCTACGGGCCCTACCTTCAATTACGGGTCGCCACACACCTAGCGGTTTTCCTCGCGGAATTACCGGAAGTAGCGGAAATTTGTCTATGGTAGCAGATTTTTTGTATGGAAGCCATAGACAAATTTCCGCTACCATAGACAAATTAAGCATTTTGTCTATGAATTTCCGGTAATTCCGCGAGGAAAACCGCTAGGTGTGTGGTGACCCTACACCTTCCAACCTGACAGATTGGGCCCTGCAGGTTGCAATGTGTAATACCGCTTTTACTGTCCACGGAGCTTGCCCGGAAGGAGTTTAGTGTTTATACTTAGGCGATTATCACACTGGCGACGGATCCGCATGCGGCGCCGGTGCGCGAGCGATATAGCGCTATACACATGCAGAGCGCTATCTCGCTTGCGCACCGGCTCCGCATGCGGATCCGCAGCAGTGTGATAACCGCCTTAGGGTCGCCACACACCTAGCGGTTTTCCTCGCGGAATTACCGGAAGTAGCGGAAATTCAAAGACAAAATGCTTAATTTGTCTATGGTAGCGGAAATTTGTCTATGGCTTCCATACAAAAAATCTGCTACCATAGACAAATTTCCGCTACCATAGACAATTTTCCGCTACTTCCGGTAATTCCGCGAGGAAAACCGCTAGGTGTGTGGCGACCCTTATAGGATTCAAAGCGGTATTACACATTGCAACCTGCAGGGCCCAATCTGTTGTGTACCCTGCCTCTTCCTACCCCTCCTTCAGCTCCCTACGGGCCCTACCTTCGATTACACGTTCCAACCTGACAGATTGGGCCCTGCAGGTTGCAATGTGTAATACCGCTTTCAACCAACCAGAGGGCCTACCGCGAAGTTCGAAAATCGAAAGTCCCGTCTCTATCGCTCTTGCATATACGAAAGAGAGTGATGCAAATAGACGATTCGATGAACGAAGTGCTTCGCGGTTATAGGCCTATAACCGCGAAGCACTTCGTTCATCGAATCGTCTATTTCCATCACTCTCTTTCGTATAGGCAAGAGCGATGGAGACGGGACCATCGTTTTGTCGATTTTCGAACTTCGCGGTAGGCCCTTAGCCTATAACTTTTTTTCGAACTTTGCGGTAGGCCCTCAGAGTGGCCATGCCTATCATTTTCTATACAAAAAAGTCCGTGGATTTTTGCGGGGGAGGGAAACGTCAAATGCATACGTAACATCTTAGAGCTTCAAACCAAGCGGAGTAGCCATTGACAGGCGTTCCCCTCTGCCGAATGAGTATGACCAGTGGTCATACTACTTATAAATGAGTCCTATATGTATGATCATTTAAAAATGATAGTCTAATTGCGGCCTACGACACTACTCTTTGTGGAATGACTACTAGAGTGAGAAAGGATTTACCACAATAGCTCTTACGAGACGCCAAGGAATAGTTAATTAGCTCACCGAAGAAGACGACTAATAACTGCCTGGGAAATAATTCGTGTATAGCCGAATTTGGGTGTAGTTGTAGACAAAGGTTTCACACAACATACTAAAAGTACCGGTGGATGGGGCGCCGCTAACGGGGAGAGGGGGGTGTAAAGATCCCGTTTTTTGTTTTTTTTGTAAATAACTTTGTAACGTTGGCTCATACGAAAAATTGTTCTTCTACTGAAATTATCCACATACAATTTTCTACAAAAAATATTCTTTACACTTTTTTGCTGGGCTCAATGTTTAATGAGATATCGAGGAACACAATTTTATCCAAAAATTGTTTTTAGAATACCCTTATTTTTTAGACATTGCAACCTGCAGGGCCCAATCTGTTGTGTACCCTGCCTCTCCCTCCCCTTCTTCATCTCCCTACGGCCCCTACCTTAAAGCGGTATTAAAGCGGTATTAAAGCGGTATTACACATTGCAACCTGCAGGGCCCAATCTGTTGTATACCCTGCCTCTTCCTACCCCTCCTTCAGCTCCCTACGGGCCCTACCTTTAATTACACATTCCAACCTGACCGATTGGGCCCTGCAGGTTGCAATGTGTAATACCGCTTTTACACATTGCAACCTGCAGGGCCCAATCTGTTGTGTACCCTGCCTCTTCCTCCCCCTCCTTCAGCTCCCTACGGGCCCTACCTTCAATTACACCTTCCAACCTGACAGATTGGGCCCTGCAGGTTGCAATGTGTAATACCGCTTTTACACATTGCAACCTGCAGGGCCCAATCTGTCAGGTTGGAAGGTGTAATTGAAGGTAGGGCCCGTAGGCAGGGGGGTACAACCACAGAGTAAATAATAGTATAACAGAGAGACCTCTGTAATGTCACGAATCATATTGTCCCTTCTTAACGCATGACAAGTTCTTTTTCGCACTTATGCAAACGTATCGGATACGTCGTGTCAAACTCAAATTTTTTGACAGATTTACTTTGAGTTGTACCCCCCTGGTACAACTCAAAGTAAATCTGTCAAATAATTTGAGTTTGACACGACGTATCCGATACGTTTGCATAAGTGCGAAAAAGAACTTGTCATGCGTTAAGAAGGGACAACATGATTTGTGACGTTATTGTGACATTACAGAGGTCTCTCTGTATAAGGGTCGCCACACACCTAGCGGTTTTCCTCGCGGAATTACCGGAAGTAGCGGAAATTTGTCTATGGTAGCAGATTTTTTGTATGGAAGCCATAGACAAATTTCCTCTACCATAGACAAATTAAGCATTTTGTCTATGAATTTCCGCTACTTCCGGTAATTCCGCGAGGAAAACCGCTAGGTATGTGGTGTCCCTTATACTATTATTTACTCTGTGATTTTGTCACATAGATATACCACCCATAGATCTGACACGGAACTAATAATACCAAGATAGAACGGGATGGTCTTATTACACTTTCAATAGATACGGCAGAGAGGTGCTATTATCGTTGGTCCTTGTCATAGTTTCTATTACCCTCCACGCGTTACTTCTAGCAGTGGAGGGTAACAAACAGATATAATGCGCGATTTCTTCAAGAATTTCTGTGATTGCTACGAGAAAAGCTGTTAGTTTTTCTAGAAAGTTGTGTCGGCTAAGGAAAAGATTGGTAAATTGTTCTGTTTTATGCTGTAGAAGTGATTATGGGCATCTATATATCTATCCCATACGGGGGTACACGTGTGCGGGCTCTAGTTAATGCTTGCTTTGAGTTTTGTCAATGAATTTGCTGAATTCAGCTCGGTGTGTTTTGTCCCTACTTCATAGTGCTCCTCTATATCGTATCTGTATTTTTTTTCTAATAATCTGTGGTTTGATAAGCAAAGCACGTCCCGTCCCATCTTCGAGGGTCGTATTGGATTTTATCTTTTTACCATATTTATTTTGGACATTTGATGAATTAAGGTAAACTGTGTGAACCATGTCCTGGTTATTTGGGTATAGTACGAAACCACCACAGCCGCCAATCGATGACCCTTCGGGAAATAACGGGGGTGCGGCGGCACCCCCAGTTAACCTCACAAAAGCAGAAAAGAAAGCGATGGAGGCTTATCGGTTCGACTCCAGCGCTCTTGAAAGAGCTGCGCAGGCCGCTAAGGAGTTGGAGCAGTCCAGTAAGTTTGATCTGAAATCTGTGTTATCAGTCATATTTCATACTATTGCATAATGCGACCGTCTAACCTAAAACCACACTGCACATTACTGACTGACATTTTAGCTGATGAACCATATATTAGTAAGCATTTTTCAGTGGCTCTGTAATAGGTTAATCTTAATATCATAATCTAAATAAGATATTAAACTAAAACACACCTTCACTTAAAGAAACATGACCTTTAGTATCAACCTTGAAATTAATATGACATAAATTCCTTTAAGTTATATTTTATCGGCAAATGGATGGAATGAATGGATAATAACAAAATTAAACTTTTCATATCACAGGTTGTCTCTAAATACAACATATATTTCCATTATAGCTCTTACTTTTGCAATTTTAACTATTTTTAATCATTGAAGTATGTAACTTTTAATTCAAAGGAGTGGAAATAAATTAACCAACAACAATACTTGGAAACTTTTACCTATATTGCCCTGAACAGTAGCCGCCTTAACCTTTGCAAGACCCCTGTCAGCTCTTGTAAACATCTGATCAGGTTGTTGCGAGGCCCTTTCATGGAAATGGCCCCGGGTGACTGCCATCCTCTAAAGTCACCACTGGCCCTGAGTGAGAAAGGACCTAGTACTCTTGATAATCGTGGTGCCAATAAACATATAATTCTAGTTTTAAATTAACTAGGACTATAGTTGTCCATTATAAATCTAATGTGTAAAATAATTAGCAATAGTCAGAAAATCACTATTAAACATTCTAAACAATAAATGTCTTATTATTTTCTGGTTCTGAATGTGTATTAACCATTACCACCCGTTATGTATTATCATCAGTATTACAATTAGAATAGAATAGAATAGAAATCATTTATTTGTGGCAAACGGCAGGTGGGTGGTGGGGGGTTGATATGTGGTAAATTGCAGGTGTTATATTCTTTATTATTGGAAGGAAAAGAAATACAGGATTAATATATAAAAAGATAAAAGATATTCATTCTTCAATTTAGGCACATTACAATGCACTTATGAACGTCAGAGAGAGAAAAGAAACTACCACCTTTTCTAACCCTACACCTCTGAGCCGAGAAGTATTACTTATTACCAGCAAGAAACTGGGCTTAGTATATCTGACAATAGTGCAATTTTAAATATTTCCACATCAAGCTTTTTGAAGGGTTAAGCGGAACTATCTTAAACAATAGCAATCCAATAGGTAAAATTATAATTCTATGGACACCTATGGATGGAATGATCAGTTACTACTTATTGATAAAAAAAAGAGATATAACCTTTTACTTGCACAGGACATGCAAAAGATGCTCTGGACCTCAGCAAGCTTCAAGAAGCCACAAGGCAGCAAGAGCAGATGGCCAAGATCAAGGAGTATGAGGCCGCCATAGAACAGTCCAAGGTGGAACAGAAAAAAGTTGACTATGAAGAAAGAAGAAAAACGTTACAGGTATGTTTCTGTTCAACTTGTTTATTGCTTTTGGTCAACTCTCTTGTGTAGTTGTTGTCATGATTATGTGGCTTTATAATACACAAGAAACAGAGTGTAATGCAATAAAGGAAGTATGGCCAAAAGCCAAAATACTTAAAATATTACAAACTTTTATTTAACATACTTATATGTTTCTATATTTTTATCATGCTTGTAAAATTTGATTAAGGTTCTGAAACCAGCATTTATCAAGAGATAATGGTTAATTTACTTTTTTCTTTATTATTATGTCTTCTTGTATTTTTTATATGAATTACAGGAAGAAACAAAGCAGCATCAAATGCGAGCTCAGTATCAAGACCAATTAGCAAAGAAGCGTTATGAGGAACAACTAGTCCAACAACAGAGGTCACAAGATGAGATTTTGAAGAAGTAAGTAACTTTTTGTTCTTTATTAATTGTTTGTGGGCTAATACATAGCCACCATGGTTACATTCCCCAGGGTCATTCTTTAAAACCATTTTCAAATATACCAAATAACATATTTATGAGTCTTGATAATTATATTAGTTTTGATAATAAATATTTAACTACTGACAATTTTATACAGACAAGAAGAAAGCGTTGCAAAGCAGGAAGCGTTGCGTCGTGCTACAATAGAACATGAAATGGAACTCCGCGAGAAGAACAAACTTAAGGCTATTGAAGCGGAAGCAAGAGCTAGAGCAAAGGCGGATCGTGAAAATAGAGACATCAACCTTGAGCAGATTCGATTGAAGGCTGCTGAGAATCGCACCACTATTTTGGAGAGTATAAAGTAAGTTGTTAGAACATAATATATAACACAAGGCTTCCGAAACAGTGCTTCCCAACACCATATGGTGTCATCGTAACTGCAGGGGCCTCATGAAATGATCTAGATACATTACACATTTCCTTCCTGTCACATTGCAACCGCGAGTGTCCTTATGGAGCTTGATGTGTGGCAAATTGCTAAGTGCGTCATAGTGTAAAAAGCTCTGGTATAATGTTCTTTCATATTTGATTTTGTTTGCATTCAAAAAATACTTACTATTTACATTATGCACCCCTTGTACTTAATGAGTGTGCTTAGTACCCCAATTTTGCAATAGTTCATAAAATATTGGCTTCCACAGGACAGCGGGCAGTGTGATAGGCACTGGTCTAAACGCACTAGTGACGGATTGGGACAAAACCTTGGCAGCGGCTGGAGGCTTGTCACTTGTAGCGCTTGGAGTGTATACTGCCAAGGGAGCTACATCGGTCACTGCCAGATTCATTGAAGCACGAATTGGTACGTATTCTAATATTTACACCAATTATTTTCCTCCGCGTATGTTAATGTCTTAGTCACACTCGAGGACGATCGCGGCGGGACGTCACGTATTCATTCGGTCGTCAGCGTCGCGCCCCACTGACGCCACGCCGGCATCGCGATCGTGTGTGACTATGCCTTAGGGCTATACCTGTGTATGGGCGAGGGTAAGGCGCATCTCACATTACATGCATTTGCAGTGTACATGATTTGATGAGGTATTTGCATGTATCACCAAATTTTTTAGTCTTGAGACTTGAGTAGAGGTGTTGTGACTGGAAAAAGTATTATTTGTCAGGCATATTTGTGCATATTAGATTTTAAAAAAAGAAGTAATTTATCTTGAAGGGGCAATATTATATAATTAAATTAAAATTCTGTCAAAATAGCGTTAATTTAAATTGTGTTTCAGGTAAACCAAGCCTCGTAAACGAGACGTCCAGATTCTCCCTATTGGAGGCAGTGAAGCATCCCATCCTGACGGTGTCTAAGGCGTTCGCGAGCTTCCGCAAGCCGTCGGACGCTCTCGCCGGCGTCGTGCTGGCGCCGACGCTCGAGCGGCGGCTGCGCGACATCGCCATCGCCACCAAGAACACGCGCATGAACAAGGGGTTCTACAGGAACCTGCTCATGTACGGCCCGCCTGGTACTGGGAAAACCTTGTTCTCTAAGGTGCGACATCATTTTTTGGGTCACTCGGGGACTGGATAAGGATAAAGGGGTATTGGATCAGTTATTTGATAGCGTTTATTATTTTGGAAGCTTGTGCCGCCTACCATACATCATTTTACCCTGCGAAATTTGAACCCAATGACTTGGTAATACAGTTGATTTTCCTTTGTTTCAAATATAGGGAGGCAAAGTAAAATGCATTTTTTTGCATTTACAAATGGTTTGAATCCCATTGCAATTAAATGTACCTGCTGTTGTACATTAGGCGACTTACCGGGTTGTCAATAGGGATAGCCTTACCAATATACAAAAGGTTTCCCTATTTAGTATTTTTAGATTGTGATCAAGCTATTTAAACCTCCATCCCTAAGACATTTGCGTAAAAAAGAGACTGAGAATATGGTAACACTTAGACGGTAAGTTGTATTTCTACACCCTATTATATAACAGGGAAACCAAATTGCCCATAATAACACATGGGTGAAATTGTTTTGTAAATCGCTATCTGTCTTCCTTGGATCTGATAATTATATTTTCCTTTTACCAGAAACTGGCGAAACACTCGGGCATGGAGTACGCCATCTTGACGGGCGGCGACGTGGCTCCCATGGGCAAGGACGCCGTCGCTGCCATCCACAAAGTGTTCGACTGGGCCAACACTAGCAAGAAAGGTTTAATTTATATCATAATAATAGCTCTAGGTTTTTATTAATACCTCCCTTGAAACACGATTGACGTAAGCAACTTACGTCTTCATCTCTAATTTTATATCGGTTCGAACGTCATCGTTCGAGTTATCTTTTTTCGAACCACACTTAGCAAAGCAAACAGCTTGGCTCGGTGATGGTAGGATGCCAAGATGCTAACAGACTTTTAAAACCATAACACTGACTCTTGTCAGGCACTTTTGGTTTGGGGGAGGGGGAGATGTATGTATCATGGATATCCTGACTCATGTGTTCCTGTCGGTAGATGAGTAATTTAAGTTTGCCAAAGAGTTCTAAGAGGATACAATGTGTTGATGAAGTGGGGGACCCTTTTAAATATTCCTTTAACCGTCAACAAACAATCCTCCTTTAAAGGGTCGGCACCGCACATATGATACTGAAGTTGTAGGCGTCCATAGGCTACGGTATCTGCTTAACATCTGGCGGACCGTATGTTTGTTTTCTACCGTCGTGGTATAAAAAAATACAAGGGACATACTTTCTTTTAGGTGTACTGCTATTCATTGACGAAGCCGACGCATTCCTTAGAAAACGTTCCTCGGAAAGGATAAGCGAGGACTTGCGTGCGGCCCTGAACGCGTTCCTGTACCGCACCTCGGACCAGAGCAACCGCATCATGCTGGTGCTGGCGTCCAACACGCCGCAGCAGTTCGACTCGGCCATCAACGACCGCCTGGACAAGATGATCGAGTTCGGCCTGCCGGGCCTGGAGGAGCGGGAGCGTCTCATCCGACTGTACTTTGACAAGTTCGTGCTGCAGCCCGCTTCTGAAGGAAAGAGGTACTAATATTTGTCTTGTGTTATCGTAGATACGGTTGTCGGCCCGAGCCAACGAATTTTGTAGCGGCATTTCGGATTCAGCTTGACCATTAATTAACATCTACACTATACTAATCGAATATAATAAAGATTATTCGTTTCGCTTGCACTCAAGCTGGCGATGAAAATAGCCTGGCTGCCGTAAAATAAATTCTCTTGAAAAATAAATTATACATGTGATGTGTAAAAATCGTTATTCTAACAGAGACGAACTGCAGAGTTCAAGTAATTGGCAGCTAAATAATGACTTGAACTCTGCAGTTCATCTCTGTCGCCACTCATTCGCTTTTTTATAACGCGCCATGTTAAACCTTTAATTTATGTAAAGCTTGACGGTGCTATTGCAGTGATTGTCGTTGGTGTGCAAGCTCACTATTGTTTCTATGGCGAGGAATGAGTTAAATCTGTATATAAACTCATAATTTAGTATTTGATATAAATTTGTTTGTCCGGCAGACGCCTGAGCGTGGACCAGTTCGACTACGGCGAGCTGTGCGGGCTGCTGGCGGCGCGCACGGCCGGCATGTCGGGCCGCGCGCTGTCCAAGCTGGGCGTCGCGTGGCAGGCCGCCGCGTACGCCTCCGACGACGGCCGCCTCACCCGGGACATGTGCATCGAGATCTGCGACGACGCCGTTAACGATCATCGCCAAAAGGTAACATTCACCTTTATTTAAATCAACCTTTTAAACGCCAAGAACTGTCATGGTAGTCGTGCCCACAATGTCAAGGACACCTATTAGTGTATGGCGTATACATATTCATTCTTTCAAGTAAGGTATGGTTCGCTTGGTTCCGAGATCTTGGCGTGTGAGTTTTTGCATATGCCGCATGAGCGACGTATTAACACTATCTAGACACGCGGTAGCGTGTCCTACCTAGTTCAAATAAAAGAGAACTGGTGACTTTGTGGTGGATTTACAATGTGGTGACTATTAATACAAGTTTACAATACCAGTTATTAAATATTTACGTTTTTTCTCAGATGGAGTGGCTCTCAGCAGAAGAGAAGTCTCGCAGCATGATGCCCTATTTGCTGGACCTGCCGCCGCTCGACACGGCACAAAGCGCAGACAAAGCCACGGTCACCGAGATCGAAGACACTGAACAAGCTCCCACTGCTAAATCCAAATCGGCATCCAAAAAAAAGGCGACATTTAAAGAAAGCGAGACCGAGAAGTGACACAGTCTAGTTCCAAATATCGAACTAGAAAGGGCAATAGAACTTCCAAAAGTAAACATCAGCAAAACACAAGTGAACTGTGATAATAAGCACAAACAGACGTTTGATTTCCAAATTTCCAAAACCAAAAAATTCATAGCGTTATCGGATCGTGACATGGAAAAGCTCCGCTGGTTATCACGAAGGATGAAAGAGCCGGTTTGACGGAATTAGGATTAGCTGTGTTGACGGTCAGTCGGTCATCATCACCAATACTAACGCATTACGCTCTATGTTAAATTGAACCAGTTAGAAATTGTACTTTATTGTGCTAAGTACGGTTGACAATTGAACGAGTTTAACAATGTATAATAGGGGTGTGATGCGTAAAATGATATCGCCTAAGACCTATAGATGAGGTACATTTCGAAATTTATTCCGTTTTCGATACCTTTTATTCCTTTATTGTTGTGTAAGGTCTTAGGTCAGATTGATGTGCATCGTTACAATAGGACTTTAAATTACATTATATATTAGTGTGCTGGATCGGTTAGTTAGGGGGTTGTTGTGTGATTGCAATTACTGCCATTTTAGTCAGTATGATACCTGTATTTTGTAAATTGTATGAACTGAGACTTACACTTTTATGATCGAATATTTTTTTATTAAAAGTCATCTTGTCGTTAAAGCTATACATTATAATAATTACAAAACATGTTTAGTAAGCTTCCATTTAATGCTATCATAACAACGTTCCTAAATCATTTATGTTAGGCTAAAAGTGTGTAATAAGGTAGTAATTTTCTAAGATGTCGGAATCGTACTAGGGTTTCTACTTCATACTCTACCATCGGGTTCATAATTGCATACACAACTTATCAATGAATTCATTCATAAATTGTTAATAGTATTTGTTAATGCACAATCGCAAAGACTTACCTCTTAAGCGGTCTGTACAGTCGCCATGGAGTTCGATTTTTGAATCTCATCGGGTGACTTATTTCGTACTAAATAGTCATCGGCTGCATACAATAAAAGTCACCGGTGATATTCAAAAATCGAACTCCTGATATGAAATGAAAAACGTTTATTTTCAGGCAACTAGTGGCCCATAGATAAATACTTTAGACTAGCATACATATTACATTTTCCACGCCAAAGACGTATATATCGGCACCACAGGTCCAACGCCAAAGACCGATATATCGTTCACCGACCACAGAGCAAAATAGACCTACATGCACACGCATAAAGTTCAACTTAACTTTTGACATTTAGATGTTGTGGCGTCTGAGTGGTAGGTTTTGCGTTTGACATGGCGTCGAAAAGGTTAAACTAAAACTACTATTTTGGCGACACGACGGTTTTCTGTCGTTATGGTGATATATCGGAGCGGGCAAGGTGGTCACAAAAATCTGAACAACGCCTTGTCCAGGCGCCCCGCCCAAATTGTCAAGGCGACTGTAGTACGACTACCGTACGGACACTTTGATTTCGTACTGTAGTTCCTTCGGTACTATTCGGTACAGATGCATTTTTGTCTCACGCACGCTCGCTAATGTTGCCCAAATATAATCGCTAATGTTATTTACCAATTGTTTGCATTTATACTTTTGTTAATTTGAGAAGGTTGCAAATTAAGTATGTATGTTTCATGTTGATTGGATTTAAATTTATTTCTAGATATATGCCAATGAATCGCAAAGGTAGTATTGTGTTTGAAACCATGTGATGGGACGCGCTAGGCTAAACTAATACTTACATAATATAAATTAACATTTTGCAAGTAAATTGAACATGTTAACATTGACAGACAGTACAAATTGTATATTAACATAGCATGATCAAATTAAAGCAACAATAAATCTCTTGAACACACTGTTCAGCATCTTAGTCTAAATGTAGGGCTTTGTTTACTGTTGTGAAATTTATTAGTAGCTATTACCAATAGCATATTATTAGAAAGTTGTTAAACCTATATCATTGTTTTATTTGTAAACGACTTTCTTACCTCATACAGTCCTTGTATACGGCAAGTGGATCTACATTTTCAGGGCGAAGGTTTCGGTGTCACCCTCTTTCATAGACAGAAATTTCATAGAATTTCGTTTCCCAGAAATTATTTCATAGATTATTTGGTTCATGTACTTTCTGTTCCAATATTATTGTTTCATAGACTATTCAATTGGTTAAAAAATATTTCACAGACATTCATTTCCATGTATATTGCTATCAAACTTTTTTAATTTACAAAGTTATCAAACTCTTGAATCATATTTCATGTATTTTTGTTTCGTAGACACAGATTTCATAGATTGTTGTTCCATAGTTACAGTTTTATATAATATTTAGTTCTACTATTTTCTTTTCCAATACTATTATTTTAGTATTTATGCATCGTTGGTTGGGTTAGAACTGCGAACCCCCAGTAATAAATTGTTGCCAGAAAAGTTGGTTAGGTTAGGTTAGAACTGCGACCCCCACAGAAACAAACTGTTGCCGAAAATTTGGTTAGGTTAGGTTAGAACTGCGACCCCTATAGAAACAAACGGTTCCCAGAAAAGTTGGTTAGGTTAGGTTAGAACTGCGACCCCCACAGAAACAAACGGTTCCCAGAAAAGTTGGTTAGGTTAGGTTAGAACTATAACTCTCTATAAAATGCAACGGCTGCCAGAAAGTAGGTTAGGTTAGGTTAGAACTATGACCCTCTACAAAATAAAACGGCTGCCAGAAAGTAGGTTAGGTTAGGTTAGAACTGTTACCCTCTACAAAATAAAACGGCTACCAGGAAGTAGGTTAGGTTAGAACTATGAACCTCAACTGAAACAAACTGTTAAGCGAAAATATTAAGTTTTATAAAATGAGAAACAACATTCTATGAATATGCAGACATTGAAACAAGTGTTATACAAAGTAAATATTATACGGATTAATAATATTTGATTTAAAACGTTACGAACTGAAATTCTAAGAACTACTTATCTGAACAATAAAATATATACAAAACCAGATTCTATAATTTAAGAGCTCAGAAAAATGATCATTCTATGAAATGAAAATATGGGAAACATTTTCTATGAACCAATATTCTGCGAAAATGTAGTCTATAAAACAACGTACAACCGAAGGTTTCACTTAGTTTCTACTACAGGACATTTAAAGTTGTACAGTCGCCATCAAATAATATGCATATATCGGAGCGGCCAAGATAGTCAAAAACTATCTGAATAATGCGTCTATTGTTTAGGCGGTAAAGTGCATGTTCAGACAATTTTGACTAGCTTGGCATCTTCTATATATTTGATGGCTATAAACAAAACTTGCTACCACGAAAAAATCAATGAACGCGCCACTTGTACTAGTAGTAAAAGTTAAAACGTTTTAAATACATAGATACTATATATTCTTTGTTGCATTATCGTCTGTTGATCATCAACCTCTTTGGTCTTTCCTGTATGGGTATGATAATAACGTATGTAATTATGTATGTAGCAAAAATGTTGGAGCACGTCGTCAGAGCAGGCCAAATGTGCCAAAAACCAAATCAAAAGGAACCTAAATGGCGATAAAGGCGTAAGTCACGGCTTATAGTTATATAAATACCTTCAAGAAGAATCGAAAGACACCTCGCAATGGAAGCTGCAGCGTGCCAAAGAAATGGACATACACTTACTCTCGAAAAACCTAACTCTACTTCGGCTGTCAGACAAAAATACCAATGTATTTTAAGTGAATTTTCAGATTAGAATATAACGGTCGATTTCGGCACTTTAGCTGTATATTTTTCAGCCATATCTGGGCTAAATTTAAATGAGATTACTTTTTTCCACTATTAGTGATACACTTAATAAGATGCACGGGCAAATTATAAATTCCTTTTTCCAAAATCGCACGAAGACAATCGCACGATTTTTGTAATCTTTCAGATTACAAAAATCGTGCGAAAAAGAAGTATAGGTGCGATTGTTTTCTTGTTTCATTGAGAGTTGATGTAAGTAAATTCATTTTACACACGCACCTACTCAACATACAACATAGCTACTAGGACTACTAGGTGGAGTAGCAGTGCAGGTGACATTTCCTCTTACATTTTGGGTATTTTAGGCGACTTTCAGACAGAGCGCAATTGACTTAAGCTTCAAAAAGTTCTTAGGCCGTGCTGCTCTACTATATAAGTTACTCTATGATAATAGTTACTCAAAATTCCATTATATAGCAAACACCGTGGAAACACTGTTTAAGTATGTAGCCACTATGTACACCGTCCGTTTATAGTTACTTCTGCTGCTGACTGTACAGTCACCATCAAATATATCGGAGCGGCCGAGGTACTCAAAAATATCTAATATGCACTTTGTTGCCTTGAGAATAGAGGCGTTGTTCAGATATTTGTGACCACCTTTGGCTGCGCCGATATATCTGATGGCGACTGTACATCTGGTAAATCAATTCATAAATGATAAAGGCCCCTAAGAAAATAACTAAACAAAAACAGAATGTTAAACCTTAAATGTATTTTGCAACTTGGTAATTACAAAAATGTGTTTACATAATAGGTATATGTACTGATGATAATGATCCCTATAACAATTTTAACACTAGAAGAGCAACCAAAATGAATTAATATAGCACTCTTAACAAGATAATAGTAGATCAAAAGTAAAATAACAAGGATTCTATAGCTTATAAAATAGTTCAATTATTTGTTCAATGTATGTCAACTTTTGCGTATTACATTCTCATAAGAATTATTTTTTTCAACTTCCTCATAAAATTGAAAATAGGCATTAGAGTCCGACCATGCTACCTCTGCAGAGGCTAAATTAGCAAGCGTAAACATAATTTTTTAATAAAAAATATATTGTTTAAGTATACTGGGTTTCCAGAGTCTACGTAAAGTTGGTGCAGGCTGCAGAGTTAGCATACTCTGACTCTGTCACATAATTCTAAAATCATTTGGTGTCACCACATTCTTACAACCAGATTTAATGCATTGCAAATGCTACACTCGCTTTTCTTTTATAATTTCATTTGGTTTAATAATTTCACAGTAAAGGTGTCCCAAAAAGAACGCTAGATTTGAATTTACGGAAAAACACATTTTTTTTCGTTATAATTTTATTTGTTTATAAAAACATAAAGTTTACTAAATATAATTATGTGTGGAATAACACGTCAGGCAAATGACCTCCACGGCTTTGCTAGCACATACGCATACGCACTCTAATGACAATTTTTTCCGTGACCATTTTGCATAAATTCGGCTGAATTTCTCCAATGCAGCGTCGGTAGGCTTGCTGGCATAAACTTTTTTTACTTTAAATAACCCCATAAAAAGTCTAAGGCTAACAAATCTAAAGCCCACAACCAAATTCGACACTGCATCATTGAAAAGCCGAATTTATGTAAATGGTCATGGAAAATTTTGACGAGAGACAAATAATATTGTAACGAAAAAAAGGAGTTTTCCATTAATTTCAAATCTTGTGTCCTTTTTGGGACAACCACTATAAGTCACTACAAAAATACCTCAGTAAAGTAGATTTACTTTATAATTACTTCCCCATATCACTTACAAACTTTACCTTTTTCAATGCTATATGTGCTGGCTATCTACATATGAGGGCAGAGTTTTTTTAACCTCTTAGAACAAAGTTATGATGGCGACCATATAGCATTTAAAAGGTTGTTAATTAATTACGTAAAGTAACTACCTTTACACATTAATTACAAGCTGAGTCATTTAGTTATTGTTAACAAATTAATGATGGTTAATTGCCTCTGGAGCCCGAACAACACGAAGTTTGAGCGGGAGCCTCATCGTCAACTACAAGGACCCGGGAAGTTCTGTTTACTTCCTGCTGGGAGTTGAGTTCAGATTTTTCAACCATTTCACGAGTTAGCTCCAGAAAGAGATCCTCAACACACTGATTTAATTTTGCAGATGTGTAGAAGTGTTTAGCACCAACCATTGCCGCATAACTGAAATAGAATAAGTCATCATTACATTAATAATGGCCTACATTTTTACATAATTAATTAGGCAAAATTGATTTATAATGGTGACTTACCAATAATTGCTTAGCAATAATTTACAAGGATGCATTACTGTGAGACATAAATATGTTATATGTAGAGTATTTTACCTTTCTGCTTCTTCAAGAGGCACTGTTCTCTCATGTTCCAAGTCAATTTTATTGCCAGCTATCAATAAAACAATGTCCGGACCAAGCATTTTCTTTAGCTCTTTTACCCAATTTTTTACCTAAAAATTATACAAGTACATTGTTATGTTATGTTCTAATATGCACTACTAGATTGTACGAAACAGTTCAATATTTACTTGACACCATTTTATGTGACCAGTAAATATTAGAATTTATCAGGCAAAATAGAACAATCAATTCATACCTAGTTGTCACCATTGCCACTTTGCTTGCTTTACATATAATTTGTTTTAAATATATTCTTGTCTTAAATCTATGCACACGAGTAAAAGTACAGAAATAATGAAGTTCTCAGGCAGTACTTACCTTTACAAAAGAATCTTCGTCAGTGATGTCGTAAACGAGGATTGCACCGTTAGAGTTTCGGTAATATATTGGGCCAAGAGCGTGGAACTTCTCTTGTCCAGCTGTGTCCCAAATAGAGAGGTTGATTCGCTTGCCATTTATGTTTATTTTCTTATTAAGAAAGGTAGCCTATAAACATATTCATGGATTAATATAATAAATACTTGACAGGTCACGCAGATATGCTGTCTCAAAACCTTGATAAAATATTGAAAGAAATAAAGGGATTAAACTTTTACCTGAAGCGTAGTAAGATGTTTGTCGTTGAATTTATCCTCTATGTAACGCAACAGAAGTGACGTTTTGCCGACGCATCCCTCGCCCAATAGAACGACTTTAAAGTTATATGCTCCGCCCGCCGGTGTACTCATATTGATGATATTTTTACTAGACAAAGACTAGTCCTTGCAGTAAATTGACAATTTATTTTAATCAAACTTGCAATCGTCACGAAAAGATTAGCTATTTTCAAACATCAACAGCTGATGACATTGACATCTTTATCTAGACACAAGACACAATAAACACAAAATGGGGCAATCGTATCAGATTTTTTAAATGTAAGTTGTTAGTACCATATATATTTTCTGAACTAATGTTTTAATTGCCTGCAGAAAGAAACCTGAGAAGTATTATTAAGAAACAATTTACATTTTACTCAATCAACTGAATCAAGAAAGAATCAACACTTCTATCACTTTGACAAGTTTGACAATCAGTAATCAATCAGTTGATATTGACAGACATGACAGATTGAATAAAGTTCGAAAACTGAACTTCTTTAGGCTCAAAAACACACCTAGCGGAATGGAGGCAGTAATGTATGGAGCTTTGTCGATGGTAGCTTAAATTTGTCTATGGCCCCATACATTACGGCCTCCATTCCGCTCAGGTGTGTGGTGAGCCTTGGGTGAGCCTTAGGGTCACCACACACCTAGCGGTTTTACAAATTTCCGCTACTTACGCTAATTTCGCGAGGAATTCCGCTAGGTGTGTTGTCACCCTTAAAGCGGTATTAGACATTACAACCTGCAGGGCCCAATCTGTCAGGTTGGAAGGTGTAATTAAAGGTAGGGCCTGTAGGGAGCTGAAGCAGGGAGGTACAACTCAAAGTAAATCTGTCAAAAAATTTGAGTTTGACACGACGTATCCGATACGTTTGCAAAAGTGCGAAGAAGAACTTGTCATGCGTTAAGAAGGGACAACATGATTCGTGACGTTACGTGACATTACAGAGGTCTCTCTGTATTATACTATTATTTACTCTGTGGCTGAAGGAGGGTACGGAAAAGGCAGGGTACACAACAGATTGGGCCCTGCAGGTTGCAATGTCTAATAGCCGTTTTAGACATTGCAACCTGCAGGGCCCAATCTGTCAGTTTGGAAGGTGTAATTAAAGCGGTATTACACATTGCAACCTGCAGGGCCCAATCTGTTGTGTACCCTGCCTCTTCCTACCCCTCCTTCAGCTCCCTACGGGCCCTACCTTCGATTACACCTTCCAACCTGACAGATTGGGCCCTGCAGGTTGCAATGTGTAATACCGCTTTAAAGGTAGGGCCCGTAGGGAGCTGAGGGAGGGCTAGGGAGAGGCAGGGTACACAACAGATTGGGCCCAATTGTGGCGAAATTTAAAAAACAGGTACAATGGAGAGAGACATAGTGAAACCCGCGGAAGTGAGTTTTTTTTGGAGTTCCGGCCAATTTTGTATGCAATTATCTACCTGATCCTGACTCAGCACAACTTTTCCATTATGTTGCCATGCATTTTAAAGTGATGTCATGTTACGTAGGTAATATGGACCCGGGCTTAAGGACTAAAATAGAATAAATGAAAAGTCACGTGATGATTTCCATCTAGAGTATACATATGTCTGAAAAGAAAAGTGTCGTGGTTTATATGAAAGCTCAGACATTCTACGACACTTTTCTATCCGGAGAGACTCTAGGGTTTATTAATATTTCGGTAGGCGTTTTCGATTCGATCGACACAATTTGCCACCTAGGCTACGGCCTCAGTCCTATAACCGCGAACCACTTCGTTCATCGAATCGTCTATTTGCATCACTCTCTTTCGTATAGGTATGCAAGAGCGATAGAGACGGGGCCATCGTTTCATCCATTTTCGAACTTCGCGGTAGGCCCTCTGGCGTCCGTTCGTAGCGCAACGCAAACCTACCCGGTTCCTATCTAATCTAATAAGATATCGACAGTTTCCATGCTCGAACTATTTGGTTATACTGAGGTATATAGAACTACTTGCCTAAAGTTTAAATCTGCCTAACAACAACTATTAAACCTATATTGCAGTATTTAAACAATTGAACAAGTTCTTAATAAGTTTTATAATTTTACAAAGTTAAATCAACAAAAGCGGTAGAAAACGCCCGTTTAGCAGTTGTCAGTACGAAATAGGAGTGATTGCCTGACTTTAGTTTATTTCTTACTTTTTGGTTAAACCACTCCATAGCGTTAGTTTGTGTATCGATAACAGAGAGTGTCGTCCCTGCACTGACACCACCGTCAACCACCTGCGAAGCCTTTGTAACATGTTCTTCGGCTGGTGTTTCTGAGAGTGTCGCCTCTACTCTGAATCGACCGTCAACCACCTGCCAGGGCGCTGTAACATTTGCTGCAGCTGGCGTTTCTATTTTTTTATTTGGTGTACTCAATGTTTTTGTTGTCGATTCTGGGGTCGTGGATGGTATCGGTGTTTCTGTAGTTGTAGTCGTAGTAGCTTTTGTAGTTGGTACCGATGAAGGTCCCATTGAGTATATTGGTAATTCATTAAAGGTCTGGACTGGGTCTGGTCCAATTTCATTAAATTGTTCATTTGGATATAGCTCCTTAATTGTAGAATAGATCCAGGAAAGCTCTGATTCTAAAGTGTTGAAAACTATTTGTTCGTCGTTACACAGCTTATTATTGGTCGCGGCGGTAATGGCCATTATCTTACCATTTAAAACTAGTGGAACACCTTGTCTTTGATAACATTTCTTTACTGTTGGATTGACATTGTGTTTTGTACCACATACATGATGACCGTAAATCAATTGCTGGCCCTGTTTACTACACGTCTCGACAGTCATCTCGCGCATTCTAGTATTGCCATCGTCCATGAAAGGATAATACGTCTTTAATCCTATAGCAGAAAGACTATCGACAGAACTGAGTTTTGCAGACGATCTTAATTTCCAATCAATATTCACAATCACCAATGCAATGTTATGACGTGATTTCGTTTTCATTCTTGGCGGTTTATAAGTTTTAATGATGTTAATTCTTCTGGCATATTTGTGAACGGACTGACAGGATGTAGCGCAATACGAGGTAGTCAGAATCACGTCTTTGTGAATAACGGTTCCAACGCAACACTCGTTCGGTTCTGGAGAACAAATTTCGCAGCTGAACCTCACGAGCTGCTCAAATCTTAATCCAAGTTGGCCGTCTATAAGCCCCAGTAAAAGTAGACTAAAATACCATGTTTGGAAATTTAGATTCATTTTTAGACGCGCAATTTACTGAGGGCTATAAAAGTATTGGAATATTACTTTCGATTTATTTGTTTTCTTATTTGCTATTTTTATCGCCTTTTTATATAAATATGTTAGGTATAGTTTGTAATTTTATAATATGTTTTTTAAACATATTTTCTGATATTGTTTTTTAACCGACTTCTTTATTGTCAATTTCTCTAGGTGCAGTTTATAATCTTATAGTAAAAAGTAATATCTTTTTTAACACTTTTCATATTGACATATACACAAACCTATACTTGAAAAACATAATTGTTATATTTGTAAACTCAGTAAAGCCACAGAGAAATAGGTAAGTAAAGTCAGCAGCACAAGTAGCTAAGCTGGTAGGGTGTTCAAAATGACCTACACACACACCTCTTATTCACGTAACAATAAAGTCGTGTCCAGCTTATTTTGAACGTCCTACCCGCTTAGCTACTTTTGCTGCTGACTGTACCTAGCTTAGTGTTCACTGCCTACATATGGTTATTAGCCCGAAATTTCCCGAAAACTTGATATTATGAAGGCTATCTGACTAAAGGGACCCTCAGGTGGAGCGGGCATAGGGGGTGAATACCATGTCTTACAATGGGCGCCTTCTCTATGGTCAGAGAGTGCAGTTAAAGTAAATTTTGGTCAAAACGGGACTTATTCCTGATCGCAAGTAGGTACAGTCAGCCTTCGTATGTACCTTATTAGTCTTATTACATATGCCAACAACAATCTCAGGTCGAAGGATTTGTACACTGACACGCCATTTACATTGGCACTGCATTGACCGCTATTGTGCAAGTGGGACAGAAATAAAATCAATGCGCGTGCGACAGAGGTAGGAAATAGTGTTACAAATTGACAATGTATGAAATTCTTCGTGCTTTGCGTCCTTATTTTAGTGCATCTTTAGTGCTGCAGATTGCTGATGGTGACTTTAGTACGATATTCTGCTGGGATTACAGTGCAACCCACAACTTGAGCAATAACGATAAAAAGTTTAGCGATGCGCATGAAAAGTTCAAATTATCTTCTTTTTTTCGGTTTACTGAATTCACTTCAAGTGTGTGGAGCGCCAAATTAACACAACTCTGTGTTAATTCACAGAATCTTTACATGAATTAGGATACAAATATAAAATTCAAAACTCACGTTACTGCACATAATATATTTTTGTATCAAACGAAACATCACTATAGAATTATAATAAGTACCTCATATTTAGTCTCACAACAAATACTGTGGAACTCACAGTTCAAAATTGGTCTGCTTGCACTTCATTCTTCAAACCAAGAGCCAAGGTGACAATTGTATGGCCATAAAGCCAATCAAAAAGTTAAAACATTGTATAGGAATGACAGATATGAAAAGTAACCTATCTAATCATTTCCATGCATTAGAGGGAGTCCAATGTACCTATTATTAAAATAAATTTCGGTTGACTTTGTCGATAAAAAACATTGTCTAACAACTATAATAAAACCTACATTGCAGTTTTGAAACAATTGAACAGGTTTCCTATAATTTTACAAAGTTAAATCAACAAAAGGAGTAGAATACACTGGGTTAGGTCGCGTCAGTACGAAATATGAGTGATTACGCGACTTTAGTTTATTTCTTACTTTTTGGTTAAACCACACCATGGCGTCAGTTTGTTTGCTGAAAATAGAGAATGCCGCCTCTGTACTGACACTATTGTCAACCTGCGAAGGCTCTGTAACATATTCCTCGGCTGGTGTTTCTGATTCTCTTTCTAGTGATGTCATTGAATCTGTTCTTGATTCTGGGGTCCTGGTTGGTATCGGGGTTTCTGTAGTAGTAGCAGTAGTAGTCGTAGTAGTAGTAGTAGCAGTAGTAGTCGTAGTAGTAGTAGCAGTAGTAGTAGTACTAGTAGGTGTCGTAGTAGTAGGTTTCGTAGTAGTAGGTGTCGTAGTAGTAGGTGTTGTAGTAGTAGGTGTCGTAGTAGTAGGTGTCGTAGTAGTAGGTGTCGTAGTAGTAGTAGCAGTAGTAGTAGTAGTAGTATCAGGTTCTTTTACTGTAGTAGCAGCAGTTTGTATTAATCGTTCAAACATGATCCGGTCTTGATCTGGTTCTATTTCATTCAAACTATCATCTGGATAGAGCGCCTGAATTGTAGAGTTGATCCAAGAAAGTTCTGAATCTAAAGTGTTGAAAACTATTTGTTCGTCGTTACACAGCTTATTATTGGTCGCAGCGGTAATGGCCATTACCTCACCATCAAAGACTAGTGGAACGCCTTGTCTTTGAAAACATTTCTTTACTGTTGAATTGACGTCGTGCTTTTTACCACATACATGATGACCGTAAATTAATTGGTGGCCTTTTTTACCACACTTCTCGACAGTCATCCCGCGCATTCGAGTATTACCATCGTCCATGAAAGGATAATAAGCCTTTAATCCTATAGTAGTAAGGCTATCGACAGAACTAAGTCTTGCAGTCCATCTTAATTTCCAGTCAATATTCACAATCACCAATGCAATATCATGACGTGATTTAGTTTCCATTCTTGGCTGTTTATAAGTTGTAATAATGTTAATTCTTCTGGCATATTTGTGTATGGACTGACAGGATGTAGCGCAATACGAGGTAGTGAGAATCACGTCTTTGTGTATAACGGTTCCAACACAACACTCGTTCGGTTCTGGAGAACACATCTCGCAGCTGAACCTCACGAGCTGCTCAAATCTTAATCCAAGTTGGCCGTCTATAAGCCCCAATAACACTAGACTAAAATACCATGTTTGGAAATTCAGATTCATTTTTAGACGCGCAATTTCCTGAGGGCTATACCTATTACAATATTCCTTTTAATTTATTTGTTTACTGATTTGCTATTTTTATCGCCTTTTTATAAAGGTATATTAGGTTAGGTTTATAATTTTATAATATATTTTTTTAAATATTTCTCATTTTTATATAAAATTTAAATGAAAACTATCTAATCATGTAAGTCATGTCATATTGACAGAACGTAGTGATTATATACCAAAGAGTAAAGTGTTATATTCTCTTTGGACAGAACTGTAAGAATAGTGGTAACAAGTAACTCCCAAAAATTTTATTATTTCATATTCATATTCATCATCACATTCATAACAACCTACCAGCCACAATCACAGATGCACCTAGTCTCGTAAGCTTTAAAAGCAGACTCAAAAAGTGGCTTGTTGAGCGGTCGTTCTTTAGTGTCGAAGAATTTCTGACAAATAAATATTGATAGTTAAATAATTATAGTGTAACACGACATACTTTTACCGAATTGTAATTATGTCGCAATTATTGACAATATTGTTATTTATTTCTAGTTGTAAGTTCTGACCTGTAATTTTTATATTACCAATAAAGTATGAATATGAATAATATGAATATGATGTAAAAAAAACTTTCCTCTCGTGTGACACATACAACTTTTCACCTCAGTAGTGAGAACATATTAAAGTTAAAAAAACACATTTATATACATTCCTGAATGAAAGGCATCATCATTATGACGAAAAGCTTCTAGAAACAAAATTTCACTCCCTGGAGTGACGAAAATCGCAACTTTCGTCTCTCCCTGGAGTGATGAAAGTCGCACTTTCGTCACTCCAGGGAGTGAGGAAAGTAAGCTTGTTCGAACTGCTGAGGTGAAAAAAATATTTTCTAACAGTTATTGACGATGCGCTAGCTATTATATAGATATTTGTTAATAACACCAAGAAAAGATAATTCAAATTACGTTTTTCTTTACCACACTATTGCATTCAACTATTACAATATCATCTGTCATTTTATAACAGTTTGGTCAATAGATTATGTGAGCATATTCGTAAACAATTTGTAAAAATATGCGTGACCTTGAATTCTAAACGAACGACAAATGGCTAAGACGACGAATGCTATTGACAAAACCCTTATAAAATGTGAAGTTATGTAGCAATAATAAAAAGCGATAGCCTGGTAGAGAAAAATAAAACTTGCATAATCTTTTCTTTATGTAGCAAACAAATACGTGTATTATACCTAGCGCTATGCTCACAATTGTCAGAAAATATTTGTCATTATTAGTACTTCACGTATTCTAACGGAGCCCAATATAAAATCGGACTTGTGAGTTTTATCATTTATTATAGGTTAAAAAGGCGTAGTTGTACTCCACTAATAAGGATACTAAAAAAGTGCGAAATTTTCGTGGTTTCTCGAGTGCTGCAAAGTTAGCAGGTCTTTCGAACCTGCAAACTTGGATATACGGTACTGGTAGGGATCCTAACAATATATAAAAAAATCAGAACTAGCCGTTAGCTTTCTATTTTAATATTCGGTATGACTGGGCTAATTGGCCCCCATAGAAAACATTTGATCGGCCGATATTAGATTTTGATTGCAGTTAGATCATACCTATGTTAAACATATTTTTTCTGATGTGAAGGTGTGCCAACGATAAATTTACTTTATTTTAGACAAACCTGATCATAAAATTGTACTAACCTGAATTTTAGAAAAATGATAGGCTAATTTATCGAGAACAGACTTAATACATATGTGTATTATGGTTGTATAGATTGAAAGACTCATAATTGGAGTGATTAGTTTAATGTGCTGGCATTCTCAGACGCGAATAAGAGCCCGAAATGAAGCCGGCGGCGGCGCCAGTATCCCCCTCTCCCGAGGAAAGTGCATCCGCGAATATCCCACCCGCAATGAGCCTTGCTAATGCCCAACATTAAACTATCACGCGTCACTGCACCGAAATAGAGACATTCCATTCATAAACAATGCACATCATGAATGAAATCCCATCGGACTCGCCGCATTGCCCACCAAATGAAGTACTCGAGCCGATATTCTGGGACGCCAGCTGAAAGCACGCTACAATCAATCAAGATAACGTCATGAAGCTATGCGAATGCTCCCGCTATTAAAATACCAATAATGTGCCAACTTCAATTGCAATCCGAATCGATTGGTTCCGAAAATACAATGATTAATAATCATCTGGTATTCATAATGTAATATCTGTTGTCGTCATTAGGAAGTAATAATACTGTACAATTTTAAGAATATGTAAGGAAATCCATATATCTACATGCTATCCGAGAAAATAAGCAACTTTTTGGACGTGATTGATTTTCATGACTTCCAGATTTTTTGTAGTCACCGGTAATACCTAGTATCTTCCTATAGGTACACGAAGCCCGCAGAAATGTATGTGACAAGCTCCTATGACGCTACATATAAAAGAGTGTCACATATTTTTGCGGCCTTGATGTAGGTAATACTATTGCCGTTGACTGAACCTACTCACTTTTTATTTGGCGAAATTAATTAATAGGGTTCGAACTCTAACAAGAAGATAGTAACTGATAGTAAATTGGTCGGGTGGTATGGGTTCATATGGTGAACATTCATATTGATGTTTTTCTGCTTTTCGGCGAGTGATCAAAATGCCCAACTTATTAAGTCTCATCAACATAAATAATCCATTTTAACTTGGCGGAAACTTACATTTATGAAGATATAAAGATAGAGCTATTATTGAAATGTTTTTGGATATTATTCAACGGACTGTATATGTAGATACGTACCTACAGTCAGCAGCAAAAGTAGCTAAGCGGGTAGGGTGTTCAAAATGAACTGAACACGGCTTTATTGTTAAGAGAATAAGAGCGGGTGTAGGTCATTTTCATTTAGAACCCTACCTACTACTACCCTACACCGCTTAGCTACTCGTACTTCTGCTGCTGACTGTATTCGTATCTTGGTTTCAGATTTAGGGATTATGGTCGTGTCGTGCCCGGAAACATAAACCTGCCTGAATAAATATTGCTGTTTCGAATTCGAACCAAATAACCATGGGCTTTCAATCTTTGAATAAAAGGACCCAAAGGCCATGACAGGATAAGGGAACAGCTGGTGCCTTAATAGCTTTTCCGGCTAACATTTTTTGTGATAATGGGCCCTGCTGTTAGTAACACTTATACAAAATTACAGCATTCTCCTCTTCTTACTTTCCAAGAAAAAAAATAATTAAGTAAAATCATTTTTCATGAATATTTCCGCTTCTGTAGATTTAATTAATTCGTGCTTTAAACATATAATACACTTAGCCGAGACGGACAATATGTCACTATAAACCGCATAAGATTCCATAGACAGTTTCTTTATTTTAAGGGTTAACATTTTTCATTTTTTTTTTTCATAAGTTCTGAGAGAGGGACATCTCCAATTTTTTAACACATAATAGCCTTTTTGATGGCCTATAACATAAATAAAATTCAAGCTTCTAGCATTGGTGCATCATAAAAAAAAGTCTTAACTTAATCGTCGTCGTCACTAATCATAGATAATGCTTGCTTTGAGTCACTAATAGTTTTTCTTTTTATCGATATGTCAAAATTATGATGTCAGAAATAGTACTATAATATCAGGCCAGTGATAAATCATTTATAAACATTTACAAAAAGGTTTAAATTAGATGAATTTATTTCTTTTTTATTACGTCACAGGGACTTGCCAACTTTTATTTTAATAATTTTTGTACTATGCACCAATGCTAGAAGCTTGAAATTAATTTATGTTATAGGTCATCAAAAAGGCTATTATGTGTTAAAAAATTGGAGCAAAAAGCACGAATTAATTAAATCTACAGAAGCGGAAATATTCATGAAAAATGATTTTTCTTAATTATTTTTTTTCTTGGAAAGTAAGAAGAGGAGAATGCTGTAATTTTGTATAAGTGTTACTAACAGCAGGGCCCATCATCACAAAAAAAATTAGCCGGAAAAGCTATTAAGGCACAAGATGTTTCCTTATCCTGGCATGGCCTTTTGATCTAATGAAGATTTCGAGTCTTACCCTACTATAAGATTTTACAACTTTTTTTACTCCTGCCTAATTACTTTCTTGATCCTGCATAAGAGTAGATAGTTGTGTAGTAATGGTACAAATGTTTACCACCCTTTAACATTTGAAAATAAGAGAAAAACTATGTAGGTACGTGTCATTGAAGGCATGTTTACAAAAAACTAAGTAACTAAGTACATAGGGCATGATTTTACAAGACATCGATAAAACCAAAATCTTTAAATAATAATAATTAAAATGTGGTCCAGGGACAATAAAGACTATATGGTCACAAAGTCAGGAATAGGAATAGGTATCTTATTATTTGTTTTAAACTCTTTATTTTTCATAAACCTCACTTATCCTATTTTTGTAAAATTTTGGTTAGTTACGTTGTGCAATAAAAAAAACATACAGTGTGTAAATCTAATACGGGCGATAAATTAAACCAGACATATAACTCATTAGTGTAATCATTAATTAAGATGGGTTTTTTTAAGTTAAACTTAACTGTGACCCAATAATTATTTTTAGAAAAAATTATCAGCAGCAATGTACTTACTGTAAACATGGTATTGAAAGTAACTTATTTTCTATGGATATAATTTTAATTGCCACAAGTATAACTGTACTTACTAGGAGTTTCCAACCCTTATTTGTTGTACACAATATTGTAACCAATTGCAATTCTAAGGAAAAGTATCTAATTACATATTTCTTATGTCCTATAATCAGCGTTAAGAGATTCGCCCGTATTAGATTTACAAACTAGATCATATATATATTTTTCAAAAAATATTTTTTCTACAATCTTTTCATGACATCTGCACAATCATCTATTTTAATGTTAATTTATTATTTATTTCATCATAAGTAATTCTTAATTACCCTGTTTTTATCGTCACTTTTTAAGAATATAAGGGTATGCACGTATTCACCTTTTGTAGCCTTTGGAGGCGAACATGATGACATCAAAAACAAATCCGCCAAATTAGTAATGTTGTTTTTGTAAACATCCCTTCAATTACTTAAGGACCTAAACACGTTTATGTCCTGCCTTACTAAAGGATCATCAAAAATCATCAGTCATATTTGCATACTTTTTTCAATGCATGATTCTAATTGGACGTTGGTCTGGAATGCATGAAGTGTTTAGCTACAGTCAGATGCAATGGAATTAAAAACAATGCTCTCGTAGTATCTCCCAAGCTCTTTTTTTCTGTAAGATCTTCTAAAAATCTTGACTCATATAACTTTTCGTTAAAGTACATGTAGTAGAATACATTTGATGCAATATTTATAGTGTGAAATTAAAATAAAAAGTCCAACATTTTAGACGTACTTTTAAGATTTATTCAGTTTGTTAATTGTCTCTAAAGTTCGGCGACCCATAGGTTTCATGAGGAATACCTTGACTGGAAGATATCGCGCCCTGGCCGCCTGTTGACGACACTGTAGATGAGAACGTACTGCTGCTGCTTTCATACCCTCCGCTGCCCGAACCGATCTGGATCGGCGCAGCAGTCGATACTTGGTACCCAGCAGTAGATGAAGGGTAGCTCACGGAGCCAGCTTCATTCGATTGAGATTGGAAACTGTAACCTGCAGAACCAGAGTCGTAGGATCCAGAGCTTAATGATTGACCCACAGATCCACCGCTGGTTTGGTATTGAGATCCAGATGATCCGGATAAGGCTTGAACTGATCCTCCTACACTATTGCCTGCTGATTGAGAAGTACCCACGGATTGCGACACGTATTTAATATCCGAAATTGAATCTAGAGTGCCGCTATTACCACTAGACTGGAACGCACCTGCGACATTTACGGACTCTTTTCCACTGTTGTATTCATTAACGATGTTGTTGATCACGGCCTGGCTATCTTCTTTGCCTTTGTATTTAATAAAGAACACCTCAGGTTTCGATGGTGGTTTCTGTTCGATTTTCGGGATAACAACATCTTCGGCTGCCTCTGGTTTCTTAACTAGGACGTATACAATAGTTTTTTCTTCGTTTTGTTGTTGTACTGGTACAAATTGTGTAGAGCCAGCAGGAGGCGCTGGCGTCTTGATGAAGATGATCTTGTAATGTTTTTGAGGCGCAGGAAGGACAATTGGCTGACGAGGTCTCGCTACCTCTGGTTCTTCAGGGGCGGCGTGAACATAGAAATGTTTGTAGATTTGAGGGGCCTGTTGTTGTACTTGATTGTAGTATTGTTGGTAATTCGCTGCGTTAGATTGGTATTGGTTTGATGACTGGTATTGATTGTGGCCTTGGACACCTTGGAGAGAACCGCTTGATGCGCCGATGGTTCCAAATGATCCAGCACTTTGATACTGGTTTCCACTGGAGCCTACACCAGCATAGTTTCCGCCAGTTTGGTATCTATTATTATCGGTTTGGTAGCCAGAGCCTGTATGGTAACCACTACCAGTTTGATACCCTGTACCAGTTTGGTAAGCACTGCCAGATTGATAGCCAGTGCCGGATTGGAAGACATTTCCTGGGTATCCAGCACCAGTGGTTTGGACTTGGCTCGGGTAACCATTCTGGAAACCTGCGGAGGTTTGGTACACGTTCGATGCGGAACTTAAGGATTGACCCTTGTAAACGGAACCCGTGTTTTGGCCCGTGTACCCAGTGTTGTAGCCACTGTTTCCATTGGAAATGCTGTAAGATGGTGTGCCATACGATGTCTGTAGTTTCGGTGGGCTATAGTTGTATCCGAGCCCAATATCGGCTGTTGCGAGCCCTGCCACAGCAAGGATTACCTGTAAATAAAATAAATGAATGAAATATAACTATAGTCATAACATTTTGAAGGAGTTTCTAAATTAAGTTAAACTGTAATAAATCAAGGAAATTTAATATTTAATAAAGTAAAAAAAAACAGTGCGGATGAATTATGGATAAGTACACGGGTAGTGCGGCTTCTGGTCGTCCGAATGGCACGCGAGCGAGTCTCTGCACCGGATCGTTGACCACGAAGCAGTCAGTGTTGCAATGCACTGCCACGTTCCAGTGAAATGGGATCTAGTTACTCACATACCCGGCCTGTTGCAACATAACCGTACTCTAAGCTAACATATTATTTTAATGTGCCCTTTAATGGCTTCTGATGCCACATTCCAGATTGAAGGTCCGACAAAAAGAAACAATGGGCTTTTCTAAGAAAACCTAGTATTATCGGTTAGTAGTTCCCGATTGCCAATAACTAACTAACTTTGTTCCATGTGTGGTCGACAGTAGTTATTTTAGCCTTTCTTAAAAAGTAATTGGTGCTTAATTCAAATAGCGAGTAGGTAACTATATTAAAGGCGCATTAAAGTAGATATATTATGACCGGTCAATTAATTCGTAATAAGCTCATCCTAAGTTGTGGATGATATATCCGGCATAGAAAGTGTGGGTGCAAGGTCAACCTCACCCACGCCTCGAGCCTCGAGGTGTCGCGTGGATTTGTCGAGGTGCATACGTTGCGCAACCTGTACGAGAGCGATGAACTTGAACCATCTAGCTCGTGTTTCCGAGAACTTCCAAAGAGTAGATGGTGATTTGATTGTATTGTTTTAGTCACTTGTTTGTATTAGGATATTTATGTATGTTAGGAACATAATGGTTGCTATAGATAGCTACATATATGTACATAAAATTAAATTACAAACAAATATGCTCTTTTATTTAACTATAGCATAAACTTAGGATTTTGAATGTTCTTATCGCATAGATTTAAATAGGTTGAGAAGCCTTTGGTGCTAATATAAAAAATTGCATTAAACTTAGGCGATGTTGCCAGGCTTAAAATACTAAATAAGCGTAACCTACTTAAAGACAACACAAACAAATGAACACATAGGTAAGCACTAACAACGATACATTCCACGAAGTATAGAGAACTACCTACACCTAATTATGATTGTATATTTGTAAGCTATAATGTAAAATGTTAATTTAATGTGTTTTTTATGAATAAAAGTATTGGTTTTTCCTACACCTACCTTTATTATTTTTATATTTGTAAAATATATTATAATTTATAAGGCGGTTCCAGGGACATCCTAACCGACTGATTTCACGGGCAAATAATATAGAGTGTAAATAAAAAAGTAAATAGGATAAATTAAGACATGTATTTCGCAACTCGCAAACTATGTATACTGATTGATGCGACGTCTATTATTGCCACTAAAGAGCATAATTACAATAAGGCTTTGTCACTGTCTACAATGAAACGGGTCTGTCAGTTTAGTACAATAATAAGAAGAGATTGCTATTTTGTATTTTGTTGCTTAATTCGTTCCTAGGTCAAACAACCTTCGTAAAGGTCGAGTCCTCTTAAGAGTCCGGTAACGATTTGAAAACGATACATATACATACATACAATCACGCCTATATCCCAAAAGGGGTAGGCAGAGATCACGGATTCCATTTGCTACGATCAATGCAGCGTCTCTCTCGCACCCGTGATTATACTACTTAGTTGAAAACGATAATCACTAATAATGATATTGTGCATATGAATCGCATTTGGTAAGATAGCTTGAAGTCTTGTAATGGCAAAAAAAGTACTTTAGATCTATATACATATATATATTAATATTTAATACCTTAAAACTCAATTCTTACAGAGCTTGTTTAGTGAGGACTTTGATTCTTGCAATATTGTCGTTTGATTTTTTATTATCATTAGTTATGGATCCTAATATGTTTTGTACTATCTGAATAAAACATGAAGTGAAGTTTATTTCTTTATTATTATATTTGTAAAAAACTTTAATATCTTCCCAAAAATATCACCTTTACTTTGGCAATTAAATCGAACATATTTTTATACCTATCACAAGTCATAAACTCATAATTCATTTAAAACCTGATGGTTTACAACATATTAGTTGTTTCTGCACATCACGACATAAAAAAGTCAAATACGGCTTTTCGTGAACAAAAGATTTATCTCGTCCTGATTGTTCCTTAGGACCCAAGGATGGATTTGAGAAGTGGAGCCTCCAAGATTTTTGATGTATATTTTTGCGGGGGGGGGGGGGGGGGGGGCTTTCAACTTTATCTCGATATAATATTCTGTCAAGACGATAAAGTGCATTTTCAGATATTTTGAGTGCCCTTGTGCCTTGTCCGCTCCAATACGTTGGATATCGGCTATACCAGACTATAGAGATAATTTATTTAGAAAACAAACAGCCATATACAAAAACAGTTTTCCAAAAATAGAAGTAAATTAGGCCTAGAATTTCCTATATTACCACATATAAACATTTACAAATGAATCTAAAATAATACAACTAAAGTTACATTATTTAACTGTGTACTATAAGTAACTAAAATATCTAAACATACTAAAGAGATTTCTGCTAACAATGTACCCGTACTAGCTTATTTCTTATTGTCTATTAAACAAATTTTGTCGAACCTTATTCTTGAATACGGACAAACTATGAGCGAAAATATCTATTTAATTAAGTGATACATTATATGTACATACTGCAAGTGCGCCTAAAGAAATATTTTTTTGCATACTTTGAGCCCCAAGATGAGATAGAAAAGGTAGGCTTAGAACGTGAGTGGAAACGAGAAATTTTGAACGAAGTGTTTTCCAATTATACGTTTACTTGGAAAATAAATACAGATTATTTACTTCATACTGGTTTTCCAGTAGATTCAGATCCAATGATGGCCCATAAGGCACAACCTACCGGTGAGTATGCCAATATTCACCGGCAGGTTGTGCCTTATGGGTTAATTCTGCTAATTCGTCATTCTTTTTTCACAATCTCATTAAAGATACGTGTAAAATTATTATTAATTAATCCTTTAACAATAGGCACAGCGCTATGCTATAATACTTAGCTACTAATGATACTAATCAATTTATCAAATTCTGAGCTTAAATGTCAAGTTCATCTGATGTGACCTATGACATATCCGCTTGCATTGATGATGCAAACATTATGTTATGTCACAGCGTTCAAAAATATACCTACATAATTGTATTCAGGGCCCTTTACATTAACAAAGTATGGCAATTTTTAAACACACGTTATAAGAAGTGTAATGATTGTAGGGTTTCGTTATCAGTATCAGTCATATAGTGAGATCAAGCTAAATCTGCACTACCAGCAAGTGACAAAGTGTGGACTGACAACATAAACATTACATTTATTATGAAAGTAAACCGGCCTGTAAGACCTTATGCTTCTTGCCAAATTTCATGATTGAGTAATTTAATTTTTTTAATACTTATCGAAAATAAATTCTGCATGTCTGTTTTACACGGAAATGATACCACACAACACACAACCCCTGACCCCTGATTTAGACATAAAGGTCCAAAAATTTTACGGACCTCTAAAAATATGCATTCTATCCATGGTCAAAAATTCAAATTTTTTTTTGATGCGCACAATTTATTCAATTTTAAGCTCTGCATTTTTGTCGCAATCTTTTCTCTTCTTTTCCGTTTTGGACTAGCTGTCAGAATACTAAATATAATATAACAGTACCTATTACCGATTGAAAAAAATACCTACATTACATTATAATAGTACAAACTATAAGTGAGCTGCACAAATGTATTGTTAATAATCCTTTATAATCCCAGACCAAGAAGGATTTTGCTCGTCTTTGTCCTAACGCCCAAACATCTTCTTTTCTGTGTTCATCGTAAAAACGACTAACTTCACACTATAATGCTTAAGAAAATCATCGTAGATATACATACATATATATATAGGTACCTACATAAAATAAATTATAAAAAAAATCGGCCAAGTGCGAGTCGGACTCGCGCATGAAGGGTTCCGTACCATTATTTATAAAAACCAGCCGTAGCTTAGCTACTATCGAATAAATTATTATCGCAAGGTCGTATCTGCCTAAGTACGTACTTGTTTTGGAGATAACTCAAAAACGCCTAAATAAATTTTAAGGTATCTTCTTGAATTTTTCCGTAATATTTGGACTTACGGTTCAAAAAAAATGTTTAAAGAAACCTCAATGTTATTTTTAAAGACCTATCAATTAATGTGCATCATGTTGATATTTTGGTAATGAAATATTTTATGACAATTACTTGCAGGTATGGAGTGCCCCCCCTAAAATTTTTTTTCCAAAAATTTCACTACATAACTAAGTAGCGGCACACACAATACACATTATGCAAAAATTTGATAATGATACGTCTTATAGTTTCCGAGTAAAACGGCTGTGACATACGGACGGACAGACAGACAGATAGACAAACATGACTATAAGGGTTCATCATGAATTTATAAGGGTTCCGGTTTTTGCCATTTAGCTACGGAGCCCTAAAAACTGCGACTGCAACAAGGAATCAAATAACAATTAATAAAAGAATTAAAAATAAAAATTGAGACAAATGAAAACATTCGTTTGTGTGCACTAAGACGGGCATTAAGACGGTATACTAATATAATAAAATCCACAACTTTGTTGGGAGAATTATCAGCTAAAATAATTGCCAGTCAGCATTACCAACGTTTTTAAGCACTTTTGTGTGAGTTTTGAACGAGAGCCGTGTAAAGTTAGACAAGATATTTTACAAAAAATAATAGAATAGGTACCTTATTTTAATAAGATAATAATATCAACACGGAAACAAGTTGAAATAGAAAAATATTCAAATCGCCGAGCTAAGCATGTCATTATTTTCGCAGACAGACGCCTTTATGATATCATATCGTTTTATGTAAAATTTAAAACTGGTTTTTATCCGTTTCGTGACTCGATCAAAAAATGTATTTTCGAGTTAGATCATTTACCTAACCAATTGCTTGATTTATAAAGAGTTGTGTTAAGAGTCGCCAGGATGCTCGCGTGAACTCGCGTCCCCATACAAACGTAGTTCAGCTCTCATTTTAAAACGACATGCTTTAGAACCACGAAATTTGGCATGGGCATTCTAGCAGTACAGATCTATGTCGGTAATTCGTTTTCGTTGCTAAAAATGTAAAGCAAAAATAAGTTTTGTATGTAAATCTGTATCTGGCTGTATTTTCTTTGTATTACAATTTTTAGCAACGAAAATGAATTACCAACATAGATCTGTACTACTAGAATGCCCATGCCAAATTTCGTGGATCTAAAGCATGTCGTTTTAAAATGAGAGCTAAACTACGTTTGTATGGGAACGCGAGCGTCCTGGCGACTCTTAAAGGGAAGTGATAATAATTACACAAATAGAACTTACAACAAATTTAAATATACGCTTATAAATACTGGGTGTGGCCTGAAATATGTATGCTAGTCTTTAAGGTATTTATCTATGGGCCACTAGTTGCCCGAAAATAAACGTTTTTCATTTCATTTCATTTCAAATACGAGAAAATTCAAAGGGAAGTCATTAGATAGGGAAGTAATTAATAGAAGTTTTTAAGCATAGATATACGAGTAGGTATATCGAAATCGAAATATGTTTCTCTAACTGTATGTTCAAACACGATTTTTTTTATTGTTCATGAATAAATGCTATGAATTATTCCGTGAATTTGTTTTTTTTATTGATGCACAAGTCAGTATATAATAGTTAGGTTATGGTTATTTTTTTGTTGCGCCTTTAAATACTAGCCAAATTCAAACAAGTGACTACTTAGACTATCTCTAGTGATGCAGCCTTAAATGATCCCAATGTTTTAAAATAGTTTAATAATTGGAAGAAAAACTTAACTGACTACACGACATGGGAGGTATACCTATCTAGATCTTTATATTAAAAATTTAATATATCGTAATTAGTGAGTGCCTATACAGGTTGTAACAAAATCCGTTTAAGGGCATAATTGGTATGGTATTTGGACTAGGAAAAAGTAGGAGAAAAAATTAACTAAACCGAAATTTTATTTCGCGTGAAAATCTCTTTTTCTTAGCTTTTCATAATAAGAATACGATACCAATTATGCCCTTAAAAGGATCACCAGCATTTTTGTTATACCTTGGATTTTGCTAGTGCATTTGGCAGTAAATTACACCTGTTAAAAAGCTAAATATATTTATGATTTGTATTAACAGTACAACAAACTTGTACGAATATGAATATTTTTGTAGTATTAACTAACTGCTACAATAAAAATCAAAAATACAAAAAACGAGTTTTATTTTGTTCTAACCATTTTATTTATTTACAAATAGACTAAATACATTATGTACCGTTTTTTTGCTCGTGTTACAGACTAAACCATGTACAGTCAGCAGCAGAAGTAGCTAAGCGGGTAGGGTGTCCAAAATGCGTGTGTAGGTCATTTAGAACACCCACTACTTCTGCTGCTGACTGTACACCTTAGATGAAAAACGTTTTGAACAACCGAGTACGGGAGCCCAGGGGGGCGATATTTGGCAGCCAAACGCTCGAATTCAAAAAAATTTAACTCGAAAATAATCGCACACAAAAGTAGGTCGCCAATTTCTTTGCATGTAATATTTTAAATAATCATGATTTAAATTTTCCATCATTGTTATTTTTAAAAATGATTTCATCGTTTTATTCAGAGTTTTAAATGTCACTTTCGAGTGCTCGAATCTCAAAAATCACCCCTCTCCCTGGTAGCTCTTGCTACTTTAAATTTATCAAATTTATAGCGATGTTTCGATTGTGGTGTGTTGTGGAGTGTACATGTTTGAATAGATCATAAAAACACAAGTCCCAAAGTTCCGCCGTAACCTTAAAGGGGGTTCGCGAAACATAAATGTCTTATTAAGATATAGATTCTGTTCTGTTCTCAGAAAGCAAAATGTAGATTAGATAAACGAAAATAACTGTATTGAAATGCAAATTTAAAACCCGACGCTCCCGTACTAAATGTATTTAGATGTAAAGCTATTGTATCCTAGATAGATATTAATATTAAAGGAGCAACAGAAGTAGATTTTGTTATCCTTTGATCTTAAATTACTTACTTACGAAATTTTAAATTACTTACTTACGAAAAAACACAACTGGAGGCTGACGCCTTAAAAGTTGTCAGAAGAACTCTTCTGACAACTTTTAAGGCTCCAGCCTCCAGTTGTGTTTTTACCGGTATTTTTGTTTTTGGTTTGTGTAAATAAATAACGATTTTTACTTACGGCTAGTGACTAACATTTTCGTATGAAGCCAGTTCTCGATAAAAATTGTTTTACTCAATTAAGTAACGCTAGAGTAAAATTATCAGAATTCTCCGTTGATTTATTTGTGTGATGAAGTTCTTTAAAACGTTATTGCCAAAGATATTTACTAAAAATGTTCTCTCGTGATTGTACTCGTACGCTCCATAGATTCCAATTCCAATACGCCGCTTTTTTGTTACCGTACGTAAGTAAATGTTTTACCAAAAATTATCTTCGTTGTGTGTAGTGAAGTGAATATGTCTATATGAATATGTGAATATTGAATATCTATAGGTTACTAATTAATATCCGGCTCAAAGGACCAAAAATGTATAGTTCTATCTATTTAATAAATTAGTAAAACATGATATTTACTAGTAATCATTAATCAATTAACGTGTTTTTCCAGAAACATGAAAAGGAAGTGTGATATATATTTATTTACGTTAAAACTAGTGGTTCTGTGAACCGTAGACTTCGGAGAACATAAATAACGCGACAGCAAACTTCCCCCCATTTCCCCCCTCATTTTCCTCCCAATCAAAAAAATGGCTCGACAATTTTTGGCAAATAAATCAAGGAACGTACATGCCAAGTTTCATCGAAATCGGATGAAAAATGCGACCTCTAGACCGACACTGACCAACCAACCAACCAATACACACACATCAATCTGCCAAATCGTCGTACCAGTGAAAACGGAGACGTTCGTCGCCTCGCTACGCTCGGCTCCTCAGTCAAACATGGTGCTTAGTGTTATGGGTTTCGGATTGTTAGCAATATATTTTCCGATCACACAGAAAATTCAGACGGAACCAAAAAAGTAAATATGCGTCGAACAAGGTGGAAATAACAGTGGAAACAGCCGGATAGGAGTTTACTTAAATAAAACTCCCTTTTAAACTCCTATTGTGTACCTAGAAATACTGTCTACGTTATCAATATTCAATTTATTATCAATCGTAACGCACCCTATAGGTAAGCATGGCTAAATTACAAAAAAAAAACATCTCGTTTTTTGTTGCTGACTGCGATGTACTGTCAAAAAAGGATAGAGAGACGGATAAGCGTTTGCTATTAAATATTTGGACAACTTTAGCGAATAGGTACACAAAACAACAAGTTAGTTGCTGGTATAATGTCTTAACTATGATATGACACAGTCGCGTTGTGCATTTTTAACTTATACCGCGTGTATATTTGATATTACCACAAAAGGAAACCAGAAGCAGGTTTTGATGTTTTAAATCGACATTTCAATAAATATTTAGTTAATTGTTAATTAACACCGAGTAATTAATTTTTTAATTTATTTCACTCAGCAATGTACTGCGTATACAGTACAATGTGACACATATCAATTGTGACGTTTTAAAGGCAAAGTAATCAGGTAGGAGCAATACATTGCGTGCTGAAATATTTTATATGGAAAAATAAAAGTCGTAAAATTTTAATAAAACATATGGAAGTATGTTTATTAGGGTCTATACTAACTACCCATAGCTTATGAGGTAATATCAAAAATACACTCTGTAGACTGGATATTTTACAAAAACATTAAGAATCCGTAGAAGACGTTACTCATCACTTTGAACAAACTATTTTTAGATTTTGAGTAGGTAGGTAACTAGTAAATGTAACACAATGTCTAAATTCATTTACTAACCTATGTATAAATACAGCGAGTTGTGACAGGTAGTAAATGAACTTAGGCAGACTAAATACATCGGTGGCTAACAAAAAAAGGTACCTAAGGTAACAAAAAAGAAAGTAAAACAATACTAAATACTATCCAGAAAAAAAGGGAAACTGTAAGATGATTCTTACACCTTCACCAAAATCAGATCACTCAGACATAAACAGATAATCCTTCTCAAAGTCGTTAGAAGACAAAATTATTCGGTGGCAATTCCGTGAATTAAGTGTAAACAGGCGCTACGTACCACGAACGTCTTCATTGTAAAGCGGTCACCAACGGCCCCCAAAACTGGCGATGCGTGTAGTGTCGCCGGGTCCAGTGGCTGGGCGCTTATATACCGGGGATCCACCGGTGGTCCGCGACGCGCTGACCGCCGACCAAGGTTATGTCAACGGGTTCAAGCTGTCGGGCACTCAAAAGCTCCGAGATATTGTTACAGAAGATAGCGCTATCAGTGTGGTCGATTTCCGTTGATAGTGCTTTGCATGTAAAAAGTATAAGTAGCCGTGTTTAATTATATGCAATCACCATAAGTTGTACAGACAATATCAAATATTATTGTAACAGCTAGAGTAGCCAAATAGTTCTTCACACCATATATTTTGTATGGTGTGAAGAACTATTTGATCACTTTAGCTGTTGGCTTTGACAATATATTTGATGCTGACTGTACAATCTGTACAATGTGACGAATGCCACTTATCAATATTCAGGATGGGATGGGATCGATCAAATATATTTGTGAGGGTCTCAAATATATTTTTGTATAGTTTCAAAGATTGAAAGATTTGATGACAGGCAAAAATTGAACATCCCGCCCTTTATTTCATAAACTATTTATTTACTGAAATAAAAAACTGAAAGTGGTTATATAACAGGAATATCTATAAGAAGTTTACGCTCAAGTGGAACTGGCCTTAAGAAAAAAAACCTTTGACAAATTATGTGATGTATGGAAAGTTGGAAACCTCGGGGCGCGAGTCCGACTCGCACTTGGCTAGTTTTGTTTTAAGCTCAGTAATTTGCTCCGCTACCAATGTTAAGAATTTATGAATTGTACTGACTTATCTGTTAAATAGTTACATTGTGGATTTTGTAAATCATTTTACTAGGTCAACAGGTAAAAACGATTAAGAATATAATTATATTTGATATTTTTTCATATACCTAAGGGTTTGAACGGAAAAAAGCGTCGTGTTTTTATGGGAACTAATGAACTGAACGACACTCTGTATAAACTCTGCCTCGTTGGAAGGAAGTGCCTTACCTTACATATATGTACCTAGTTGGTTATTTTTATATATTTAATCCTCTACGTAACGTAAGATATCAGAACCTAATTTTAAAATACAAAATTCCTCCACCGGTGAGCTCGCTATATATATATATATATATATATCGTTATCGCTATTCGTCAAAATAGGATTAGTAGTTTACACATGAAAATGTAACACATGAAATCGCATTCATCTTTGCATTATTAGTACCGATGTTTTGTAATGTTCACACTAAAAGCTGATTTGACCGGTTCTGTAATTTGTGGCTTGGCACCGACTTCAAACATATCAGTTGGTAACGCATATAAATAATATAATGATTCATTTTATCCTTTTTGAAGTCGGTTTATCTTTTTTTGTAATAAGTTTTTATTTTTCCATTTTTAGTGGTTATATATTTATCAAAATTGGACAAAAAGTCTCGGAATAATCGGTAAAGATATATAAAAAAGTTCATAATACACCCATTCTATCTAAGGAAAGGTCCACGTATCATATGTGGACTTCATCATTAGGTCCTCTCTATCAAATTGGTGGTTTTCAAGAGGGAATGATCGAGTTGCTTAAGAGAGCACCCAAATCAACATACATGTGCCTTTAAAAATTGAGGAGTTCCCTCAGTTGCTCATAGATTCCATCATCAGAACAGGACCAGATTAATGTGGGACCATCTTTGAGGTAGTTCCTTTCAAACAAAAAAATAATTATTCAAATCGGACCACGGGTCTCGGAGCAATCGCTGAACATCCTACATTTAAAATCTTCATCATTATCATCAAAACAATCATCATCATCAGGTCCACTCCATCAAATTGGCAGTTTTCGTGAGAAAATGCTTGAGTAGCTTAAGAAAACACCCAAATCACTATACACGTGCCTTTAAAAATTGAGGAGTTCCCTCAATTGCTCATGAATCCCAGAACATCAGAACAGCACCAGATAAATGTGGGACCATCTTCAAGGTAGTTCCTTTCAAACAAAACAATAATTATTCAAATTGGACCACGGGTCTCGGAGTAATCGCTGAACATCCTGCATAAAAAAATCTTCATCATTATCATCAAAACAATCATCATCATCAGGTCCACGCCGTCCACGGCATCAAAATGGTGGTTTTCGTGAGAAAATGCTTAAGTTGCTTAAGAAAAGACCCAAATCAACATACATGTGCCTTTAAAAATTGAGGAGTTCCCTCAATTCCTCATGGATCCCATCATCAGAACAGCGCCATATTAATATGGGACCACCTTGGATGTAGATTGTTTCAAACAAAAAAATAATTACTCAAATCGGACCACGGGTCTCGGAGTAATCGGTGAACATACATAAAAAAAAACACCAAACCGAATGCAGAACCTCCTTCCTCAATGGAATTGAAGTCGGTTAAAAAGGTTAAAAACATTGCAGTCCCAATTACACGTCTGCATTCTGCATACAAGTAGGTAACATTATTTGTCGAGGTCCAAACCTTTTAAAAATTTCAACGGCCACACAAAAAAGTACAATGACTTTTTAGTTATCCCAAATAGCTTGTGGTTGTTTCTTCCTCCTGGTTTTTGTCACGGCTTGGGGTCCGTTTGACAACCTAATCCCATGAATTGGCGTAGGCACTAGTTTTTACGAAAGCCACTGCCATGCCATCTAACCTTCCAACCCAGAGGGAAAACTAGGCCTTTTTGAGATTAGGTCCGGTTTACTTACGATGTTTTCCTTCACCGAAAAGCGACTGGTAAATATCAAATGATATTCCGTACATTAAGTTCCGATAAACTCAGTGGTACGAGCTGGCGTTTGAACCCAAGTCCTCCGGATTGAAAGTCGGACGTCTTACCGCAAGGTTACAAGCGCTCCAATTAAATTAAATTAAAATGGTTATTGATGGACATATATAAATAGATATAGTCCCGTTATTCCGTGGTGAACATCTATGTATATAAGCAGTGTTTGATGTTTAATAGAATATTGATATGTATTTGATATCCAACAATCGAATCGTTTCGATATTTGGTTTTCGTGCACCATTTTTTAGAAAAGCACTATATTTGACTTGGCGCGAAGGACTATTGCTGGCTTGTGTAATTTACGTAATACTCAGTCAGCAATGTGCTACTTAGCCTCCTCGATAATAATATACATTAATCAATTATAACCTGATAATAGATCTTAAGGCGCGAATATAAAATAAAGGATGTGGTGGAGAAATTCGCAGCCATCAGGTATAGTCTCAGTAGCTCAGTTGGCAGAGCGATGGGCATGTTTCCCAGAGTCGCGAGTTTGAGTCTCGCCTGAGGCAGTGGATTTTTCTACTTTTCCTTTATTTCTAAACATTCTGGTATCGTTAGCAGACGTTCTGCTTAATACAAAAATAAACTGATAATAGATATTATTAAGTAATACTTATTAGATAATACATATAAAACGCGAATTCACCTTCAAGTTCACACCACATGTCGTCTACGCGACCGGTTCACAGTTGAAAATGACCTAACGTTAGAACTTAAATTAAATATCCTTTAACGTATCATCCAAATAAATTGCCTATTAATTCTTAATGATGTCATTTCTTGGGGAAATAATTAAAATAATATTCTATGAGTTAACTGCAAACAAAATGCTTCAGAGGGTTAATTATTTTGAGCAATGGTTCGGCTTATAACGCTTATTTCGGGTACCTGGATTTCCCAGACAACTTAACTCGAAAGGTTTACCCTTAAAGGGTAACCTTTCGGTTGGAAGGAAAATGTTTTCGTGACTGAACGTAAGTGGGATATTCATTAGTTAATTTTTTATAAGAACATAGTGTGCGAAAATACAAGTGATAAAATGGGCCAATCAACTTTTCTCTTGCGTTACTCAAAATATCGTTGGAGTTACCAAGTAATTGGATTTCTAATATACCTACATAGTTTTCGTTTATGAGTTTTAATAGTTGGGGCCTCGAATGGTTTAAAATATACTAGAAACTGAAACACGGAAAAGCTATTATTTAAAGGTGAAAATTTACAATGAAATTTAAAAGTTAAGGACATGACTGTCAAAAAGTCGATTCAGCTATTAAGTAACGTCTTGCATAAACAATAGTGACAAACTGTTGTATTTTAAGTGCTCCAACTAATTCTATCAATAGAAAAAAAAGTAATTAAGTGGAGTGAAATTTAATATTTCAAAATGATTTGGTACGGTTTACGGATTTTTCCCTCACAATGTGAAAAACTTATTAGCTTTTGGTGTTTGGGTTTTTGTATATTATCCAAAAGTGGATACTTACACTTCTTTGTAGTCGACTGTACATCTAATGTCGATTTCGAGTTAAATAAGCCCTATTGAAAACATTGTGTTACAGAATTCGTTAAAAATGATTGGGCTGTTTTTGCAAGATCATCAAGGTACATATTGTCAATATATGTAAGTTACCTAGTTTTCTGATCGTCTAACATATTGATGTTATTGACAGAAGCACGCAATGTTATTACGTCACCTCACGGGACTGCTACGAGTGCCTGTTACAGCTGTGCGTTAAAACGAATCTATGGATATTTACAACACATTCGTGCGTCAATAGATCGTTCTCTGAATGAATGAGTGAATGGAATGGTAATGCACGACGCTCATTCAGTTTCGCAGTCTCATTAAACTCAATTGCGCTTTTAAAGTTTTTTTACAACACGTTAATCTCTTTCTGATTGGGTTGTTACAAGAATAATTCAAGTGTTGTATTTATCTATGGAATGCCTATTTATTAATAGCGTGCCTATTTATTAATGGTATTCCATTTCATCTACGTCCAAGAGCTTTGGTAACGCATAGGTAGCTCTGTTGGTAAAATAGGGAGCCTCGCCCCCACTTTCGGGACTTCAAATCTCGTCTGTAATTTTATTTTATTAAAAAGTATGTTGTTGTGTTTCTGCACAACCACAGAAGAACATTAATAAGAAGTATTAATTTAATTTTTTTGCGGAGCAATACCTTCGATTAACAATTGATTTAATGTGTTAAACTTGTTTTGGCGAGCTGGCGAGTAGAGTAGGTAGCTAGGTAGGTTCACCATTACATTCTATAATTTGGACTCTACGTTGCACTTTGCAACCATAACTACAACTTACAATATTTACAGTAAATGTAATATAATATTATGTGATTTCACTAGAGTTCAACTTAAATATTTAAACAATAATTGATAGTAAAATACGAATGAAAAATACAGGATCTAGTCGACCTAGAATTATGAATATGTAATGAAACCTTGGGTATAGATAGAGTAGCATCACTAGCATCCATGTTTGGTCACAGGTGATTTGCATAAAGCGCAGTATTGTCGTTTTGATGATGTTTTAGGGTAAGTGGTTTCTGAGCTAGTCGAACGCCTGGGTTTTGAAGCAGGTACTACTGTTATTACTTTACAACTTATACACGGTGGGCTCGAGTAACCCGAAAGATCTTAACCACAAATTTCTGAGAGCAAAAGAAGGAAAAAACAATATATGACTTCAGTTCAATTTCGGCAATTTTTTTTTTCCAATAAAAAAAATAATAATTTGCACCTGAAAAGTAAATTTTATTAATAAAATGATCGCCTGATGGCCAAAAACAAATTTGTCCAACAATGTTTTATTTCCTAAAAATTTAGTTTCTGAAAAATGTTCCTTGCCACTTTGATATCTGTCAATAAGGATGTGTAAACTATGCTCGATAGTGGCAACAACGCCATCAAAAAGGTGTTTTGTACTGAGTATATTTTTTTATTGCGTTTAACTCTGAAAGTAGGCGTGTTCCAGAAAAGTTAATAAGATATTTTAGTACCTAAATATGATCCGGAATACACTGTTAAAATCTTTCTAGTTATTAGGGCCTACCGTGTATAACAGTGGCCGTTGTACCAGGTAAAATACGACAATACGTGAGAATGAGATTTGTTTTGGCGGGATTCCTTAGGAACCAAGAATGGATTTAAGATGTGCAACCACCAAGATTTATGATGTATATTTTTAGGTTCTCAAATGTATCTTGATACGAGTAAATGACATGACACCGTAAAATTGTAAATTCCGCTAGAAGAATTGAGTTCAAAATTCAAACATCCAAACACAGCATAATCTATTTGTACATAAAATTCGCTCGTAATAGAATAAAGAAGGATATTTTAATATTTACATGCGGAATCCTAACATTTTAAATCCTAAGGTATTAAATTTATCGACGTATATAAATATGTAAATACCTATCTATTAGGTGGTAGCTCGTAGATCACATTCGCCGCATAAGCCATTATTTTTTACGCATACATATAGCTAATCTCAAATGTGATTTGCATTGTTTATATTCCTGTGATGTACAGGACATCGTCACTCTGAATACTCTTTAAATAGTATTAGCTTTTTTACCAAGTAGATGAATTGTGCTATTGATAAAGTATACAATGTGTGGCCCATAACCCGACCGAAAAATTTAAATGTAGATAGTACTCCTTAAACACTAAAACTATTGTTCAACAACTTTTAAAAATATGTAGTTTTTATTTTGTCTCTTTTTCATACAAACTAAATATTATTTTCAATGTACGTTAAAATCCCTCTAATTGGCATTGCTTGTCAGTCATGTCACCTTTTTTTTCGCAATACATTGCGTGTTCAGGTAAACTTTAAAATATAGTAAAAATCAAACCGTTACTTATTTTTAAAAGTCGCTGAACAAACATTGTTTAGTTTGAAGAGTAGAATCTACATTTTAATTTTTCGCCCGGGTCATGGGCCACACACTGTATAACCCTGACCTTGCGTTCAAATATTGTAAAACCGCAGAAACGAAGGATTTAACTCAATTATCACCTAGCTCAGCTAATACTATAGTCAGCAGAAGTACCCACAAGTAGGTAGCCCACCAGCAGGCGTTTCTAATAAGCTTGTTAACACTTTATTGTAAAGAAAACAAAATCTTTCTGAACAACTTACCCGCTATGCTATTATTGCTGCTCTGACTGTAAATAACGTACGACCTAGACCTAGGCGTTGTATATTAGATATGTGATGTGACTGATGTGTTAGGCACGCATGAAATTACTATATAATTAAATATATATATAGAGTAGCTGCGGGCCCTCGTTGGAGGAGAGCGGCCCAGGACAGACTTCACTGGAAAAAGCTAGAGGAGGCCTTTGCCAAGCGGCACACTGAAATTAGGGACATACTCTAATTCAGAATAAAGGGCTAAATAGATAGATAGATAGATAGAGTAGCTTTGCTTGTTTCCCGTCCAGGTTCAGTTTACCGTCCACCTGATTAAACTGGTACTAATATCTTAAGTAGATTTTATTTATGATTGTGGGAAAAGAAGTATGGACAGACATATATATATATATAGACGCAAACGCACGCGATAGATGAAATGAAATGAACCAGCACAATTACGCTCTTGCACCTCCTAAAATGTCCTATGACTGAAATGCCACAAACACATATTATAGACGGATTATAGAAGCTAACCGCTACCTATGCAGCTAAGTATGTTTATATTGGATGATGATGACGTAGGTGTAGTCAGTAGTTTAAATGCTTATTAAACAGTTGCTCAAACCATGTCTCTTTTTAGCCACCGAAATGCGTTTAAAATGCTCACTCTCACTCTTGTAGAGCCGCTTATCACAAAAAAATTAAAAATGGAGTTTATTGAATTTTAGCTACAGCAGAAAGTTAATGAACTTATAAACAACAACATTAAGTAAGTTCGTAGATAATTTATTCAAATATAGTTCGGAGATTCCTGATAGATAAATACCTTTTAAGTAGTAGGTATTTAGAGAACACGTTTTGCGTCCGGGTGTAGACGCAGACGGGCTGTGGTTCAAGTTATAAACATGACTGTAGGTGTAGGTGTTCCTGAGGGCAAAAGAAAAACAAATAATTCAGGTATGGTTTTTTAACTGAAAAAGTATAAGACAACAAGTAAAAGTACCTATAAAACTATAATTGACTACGGAACCCTAATAAAAACAGGGAGTTAATTAACGCCTGCTTTTGCTGAAAATCACGCATGCCGGTAGTAATGGAGTTGTACGGACTCGTCGCTATCGCTAGACAATTTCAATTGATATTATTGTTATTAGCTATATAAGAAAAGTTTATCTAAGTAATATATTAGTTATCCATTTTGTGACGATATGATACATAATTGTAGTATAAGTAATATGTACATATACATATTTTATGTACATGCTTTTATTAAATTTTAATGTGTTGTGTACAAACGAGTATAATACCTACAAGTGCTAAGAATATAGAAGCCTACTATAATCGTTATAGCAACAAGCACTTATTGACATTGACAGGTGAGCGCCATAGAAAAACTGTAGGAAAAATTTATTAATAGAATTTCTATTCTATTACTACTTGCCCATGTTTTTATTGTTTTTGTGTGATCATATATTACTGTTAAGGTACTCCCGGTGCCAATGACCTTCGATCTGAATTTCTTCAGTATCTTTCAAAAACAATCGCTGTGTGCAATGATTGTGGCGCCATCTCTTGGGCAGGTGCTCAATCTTTTTTTTTATTTTTTATAAATAGGTTGTACGTCTTGCTTATATGAAATGTCACTGGCTGATTCACTATTTTGGCAGCAGACAGGGGCTTTTGCAGTTTCATTTCTTGTCACAATGTGCACTGCGATCGTTCTCTTTACCCCCGCCATGCACTTCGCACATAGCGATATGTTTATTTCAAAATTAATTGTTTTTTAAGATATTTGGCATCAGACTTGAACAAGTTTAGGCCAAAAAACCGGGAAGTATTCTAGCCAAACTCATTGTGTCAAAAAGTTTAAAATTATAATCCGCCCTCAGTTTTATAGATTAAAAATAAAATGTAGATTTCCTTTATGTCGGCTTTTTTTTATATCGTTAATTAAAACATTATAAAATAAGTGTTCAAATAAACACTTGATATTGGCAAAGTGCCCTAGCAGCAGAAGCAAATTGCAATACAAAAAAAGTGCATATTCTGGCTCTCAAGAATGGAGATACTCGTAAAAGATTGAAGAACTATACCTCTGAGACCGGAATTTTCGTGGCAAATTTGAATGGTCATAATGAGTTCTCTTTTATAGCTTTCCGATACACATAATATTTGTATATTATCATAATAATACATTTAAAAGCAAATTAAGGTAGATGTAAACAACAGGCAGCTTATCTTTAAAGAGCTTTCTCTTACGGATAACTTCTGGCTACCTGCATGATGTTAGCTAAGCTAGTTCAAAGTTTGGAATGGATAGATGAGCAATTTATGTAAATTGACTAGGAAGCAATAAACGCGTTTTTCACATATGATCAGTCCAGTTCCCAAATACAGTCAACAATCTTAATAATTCACGTTTGTTTTTTCTACGTCATCAGCGCCTCCACGGATTTGGGATGCATGATTTAAACTAGTTACATAATTAAATTTAGTTACAAAAGGAGGATGAAGGATGGAGGATATTGAGAAAACAATTTATTTTTAATATTATTTTATATAAATATTTCTTTCTTTCAAAGTCTATAAATGAGAACTCGCCTACAGCGCCACCTCTCTCTTCGAAGAGTTAGGCACTCCTGCCACATTCAGTAGCTGAATCCCGTTTATGTAGGGCAATACACGGTGAAAAATTATGTATTTGAGACTTGGTAGCCTGAGCTAAACTTGGAGCTTTTTGTACGGTCAGCAAAAACATTATTATAAAATCTACCTCACCGAGTCGCAAATTGAACCTTATGCCATTCGAATGTACTAATTAACTTGGTAATAACAAAAAATGGTAGACGACCTTAAACCTGGACTTTTTGTTATTCAGCTAAGTTTTACGATTTAAATTAAAAATCGACTGCAAGTACGACGTGCAAATGTTCACGGGATGGTTTAAATGTAGTTTTACGCGGTAGATACATGAAATACTATTTATCAACAAGTGCCAAAGTGCCAAAAAGGTTGCATTGCCCAAAACTGGCAACTTCATGAATAATCATTAACCAAAATAATTTGAATAATGAACCTAGTAGAAAATAAAACTTGGAACATTCGAAATAACGACTATTCAACTATCGAAGAAAAAAAAACTTAAATATCAGGTACGCGAGTGGGCACCACCATTTTTTTGGGACTTCTCGATGAGCAGTATCAGCCTATCAGGTACTAAAATACATAACATTTTAACCTGAATTGCCCTACTTAAGCCGAATTCTGCGACTCGATGAGGTAGGGTTGTTTACGGCCACTCTTCATCTATGTGTAAAGTTGGGCGAAGCATGACATGAACAGCGTGCGTTTTTGCAATAGAACGTTACTCTGAATCTACTAGACCCATTTCAGAAGGTTGTCAATATATATATATATACCTACTAGGGGAGGGTGAAAAATTGTAAAAACATTGGTCACGTAGTATGGGTAGGTACGTTACTGCCTGTTTGACAAGGGTCTAAACTACAAAGATTCATATTATATGTATAGACGGCGAGTTACGTTAGATATGACACAATAATGAGAGCAACGAAACCCTTCTACTCAGTTTGCTATAGATCCGGATATCTGGCAGCTGTAAAGTGGTGGAGGTCAAAGAATGCAGACCACTTCAAGAAAACAAATCCTAGAGTTCTGGTTTTGATGCAATGGTATGAGTTATGAGAAATTATACAAATAATTAGATTATATCATTGACAAAAGTTTATGTTGCGGAAAGTAGTGCTAATAGACGTATAATGTAGTTCATAGTTGATCGTCTACTGCTTTTGTAATAATACGCCTTGTTTTTTGGTCTAATGTGAAAATATAGGCCCTGTCCGCTATAACTGAGACAACTTTGGCAGTTTTTGCCTATTTTGGTAGTACTATGTTCCAAATAAAAAAAATTGATAGTCTGTAACTCAGGCCTCCACCCATTAAAAGCTGCCAGATGCCCGGATCTAGCAATAAGTATAGCTAAGCAATCTAACCAGACGGGTTTTGTTGCTCTGATGATTGTGTCATATCTGACGTGGCTAGCTCTTAGTTCATTAATTATTACCACGAGTTGGTTATATTCCCGAAAATTGTTCGAGTGGCAATATGGTTTTAGACTAGAGTCATACTTACTATTTTTCACTTCGAATGCGAGAAAATAATAAAATAAAATAAAACAATTATTGCTACTGACGAAAGGTGAAAATATGGTTTAACGTGACGGTCTTTTTATTTTTTTAATTTCTTTGACACAGATATAGTGCCCCTTGTATACAAAAAAACACCGCAAATCGATGTACCTACAGTTTAGCCGTTTGGTACACACACAATAGAGGTCAAAACAATTTTTTTAATCCGCAGTTCTTAAAAAAAAATCCCTTAGGAGGGGGGTGCTGATTCATCATTTTGTTTGTATGGGAAATTTTTTTTTTTTTCAAAAACCTATCGTGGGTGGTATCATATGAAAGGGCTAATAGGCATAGGATTCTGAAATAGCATAACACTTCCTATTAACATCTTTACAAAAAAAGATATTGCTATAAATATTCATTAGGAAATAATGAGGTACCAATACTAAAGAAAAAAGAAATGTGCGATTATCTCGAAAACCGACTCGAAAGACGACTTGAAATTTTCTGGGCCAGCCTAAGGTACCCTGTCGGTGGTTAGAAGGTTGTCCATTATTAATTAGGCACCCTGTATATAATTGTGACAGCCCTGAGTTTAAACAAATTATTAGTCTAAATATCATGACGAATCCTGCGGCAACTTTACTTACTAGGCAGTGTTGCCAGTAGATATTTGTAACTAAGTACTTTGTTGCACACAAATTCATTTAGTATATTCGAAAAGTCAATAGAAACTTTACCTGGCTTCCGAATAGCATTAATAATTCTATGAAAACACGGAACATGACAGCGTGAATCATCCTTAAAGCCATCATTTTAATCGTAAGTCTGCGTCGACTGTCCAGTGGCGCCTTTATATGGGGGGATTGCGTTTCCTAATCTTTATTAGGATAATCATTTTCTGTATAGGTAATTCATCATGTCCTTAGTGGGACATGGAATTATGTAGTGGGAGTTGTGGAATTAGTATTCCGCAATTTATGATCTATGTGATGCAGTTTTGAGAATGAGAATGAGAGAATGAGTGGCCACCATTTGCCGTTTAGGTAATGAAGGGAATAATACGCAAAATGAAATTATATGACAAAGACCAAAAGGATTAAGGATTATACAGAAATTGATTCGTTTATTAGAAAATACAATCTCCCTATGAGGGCGCTACTGGACGGTCGACACAGAAGCACTTATTTCACTTGGGCGCCAAGCAGAGGTGCAGTCCATCCCTTCGTTAACATTGTAGGTATTGTTACATATAGATGGCCAGTGGAGTTAAACAGTTAAGAGATTGTGCCTTGCTAGAAAACTTTCCTATGTGAAGATATACGCCATACATAATATGTACATATCAGAAGCTAATTGTAAAGTTCGATATCCGCGGCCACTCGTACTCGCACCCACTCGAGCACGCAATGGACCAGAGTGGCGCGGGGTGTTTTGTTTGAGCGCGCGCCGCCGGGACGTCGATGTTTCGCGGCGGCAGTAGCGCGATCAGCCCCGTACGGTACGCACGATGGTCGCGCAGAAGCACGTGCTCGCGGCCACGCTCCTGTGCGCGTTGGCCGGCCAGCTCGGCGCCGGGGCCAGCCTCCACTGCGCCATGCGCAGGGAAATCTCCCCGTGCACCTGCCGCCGTGAGGATTCCAACACCGGTGCTATCCTCGTCCTCTGCCATCGGATCAAAGCTTACGAAGAGATCGCCAAAGCCCTCACCAATAAGTTCAGCCCAGAGACAAAAATCGGACTCGACATATCCTACTCCCAGCTGCCGGACATTGAAGAACACAGTTTTAGAGAACTCGGCCTCTCTATCACAAAGCTCAAACTGAATAATGACAATCTAAGGCAAGTTAAATTACGATATATTTAGATATTGCCTAAATCACTCTTTCACTTTTCTTATGTCAATTTAACAATTGGTGCCGTGCGCAAGACAGTGTCATTTAAAATTTTAATATTAATTAAGATCTGCGTTCATGTCATACGCCACAAAATACCGTGTGAGATGTATAAGTAAACAACAGGTTTCTGATAAGAGGAGGACAACAACGATGAGGATCGAGTCGTTATCAAAGCAGTGGGCGGCGCCCTCGCCAGGGTTGGCGGCCCGTCGCGGTCTGGTGGAGCACCACACCACTCCTGTCCTTCGTATGCCCATAGTCACTCAGAGAACAAATGCACCTATTCTTGACTTCATCACAGTAAACAATTACATGCCTCTATCAACAGACGACTGTCTCGGCGTCTCAGTAAATTTCCCTTTAGTGTGAATTTTGTTATATTGAACCCATATTCATCTTATCAGCTCCGTAACAACAATTATTAATGCCCACTCAAATGAGATCGATGTCATTACGATAGTTGAGTAATTCGTTGTTATATATATACGTATATAATATGTATGTGTTTTCTAGTTTTCGATAAGTCATAAGGCGCCTATTATTGAACTGTCCGTGACCTATGAGCTCGTCCAATCAATCAATTAATATTTTGAGATTTTCATGACTCTAAATCGAATAATGTCTTAGAGTTGAAGTACAGTCGTGTCGTTTTATATAGGTATTCGAGAGGTAGGATAATGTAAACTACTTGAATGTGCCAGTAGGAATTTCGAAGCGGTGTTAGATGGCAGATGATCATTTATTTAATCACATTATAACCTTTCATTAGTAGAATCGTGTGTGGACGACTTCTAGGAGAGGCTGGTCGATAGTTAGCCCGGGTTATCGGAGGTCGCGTCTAAAGCAGTAAAATTGAATGATATCATATTGGACGTATCGTATTCACTATATTTACCCATAAATAGTATACTAACAACTTACAGTGCCCGTTGTTTGGTATTGCGCTTACGTAGCTTTTAAGGGTGCTAGACCAGACGTAGAGGGTGACTTCGAATTGAGTTCTTTCGTTAAGACTGTGTCGACTGTCAGTGGCACCCTCATTCAGCGGATTGTATTTCTTAATATTTAAACGAATCAATTTCTGTATAATCCCTCATGTTAAGTTGTAGTCCTACTAATTCCGCAACTTTGGTCGTTGTAATGTAGTCAAATACGGCCACTAGTGGCCACGGCAAATAGTGGCCACATTTTTCCTTTTAGGTGATGAAGCCAAAAGTAAGTAATATAGTACTAGTAGTAGCACTTTATTGTACACAGGAAAAAATACAAAGGCGAACTTATCCCTAAAAGCGATCTCTTCCAGCTAACCTTAGAGTAAAACGAGTAGAGAATATAAATAATTAGATAGAAAAACTATCAACGTACAACAATTGTGTCCAAATAAAGCAAAATTATATTAAAAGTACGTCTGCAGTGTGTAAATCTAATACGGGCGACGGTGATTAGTAGAGCATATAAGAAATGTAATAAGAAAATATTACTTAGAATTGCAATGAAAATTTTATGCATACGAAATAATTCGGCCCGCAATGTAATGCAAACACACTCGTGTTAAACGCTCGTTGACAGTTACTTTCAATACCATGTTTACAGTACATTGTCGCTGATAAAAAAAATCAGGAAATAATTATTGGGTCACAGTTAAGTGTAACTTAAAAGAACGTCTTAATTAATGATGACACTAATGAGTTCTATGTCTGATTTACTTTTATCGCCCGTATTAGATTTACACACTGTATAAGTATTAAAGACCTATGATACAATTCATACAATATGAAAATAATAATAATATACATAAATACTATTCACCAAAATATATAAAAACATAATATAAGACTGTATCACATAGATCATAAGTTGCGGAATTAGTAGGACTACAATTTAGCATAAGGGATTATACAGGAATGAATTCGTTGATTAGGAAACACAATCCCCTTAATAAGGGCGCCACTGGACGGTCGACGCAGTCTTAAGAATCGTGGCTTCGTCGTTTCACTCAGTTTCTAAGCAATTGCAATTCAAATTTTATCCATACAAAATAATTCGGCCCGCACGCTCGTTGACAGTTGAAAATGGGTCACAGTTAAGTGTAACTTAAAACAACATCTTAATTAATGATTACACTAATGAGTTCTATGTCTGGTTTAATTTATCGCCCGTTTTCTATTGTTTTTTCCAACATGTTGTGCTTAATGCCCTTTAAAAATATACCGTAGCGTATTAACTCACGCTCATGCTCACGCTACGAAACGACAGCTACGAGGAAGCAGCGGAAACAGCCAAAGCAGGAGATATTTGGATTCTTTTTTGGCAAGTTTTAGAACACCATTATCACTACACGCAGCTGTACTCACTTGTGTTTAATCACTACGCGCGACATGTTTCGGAGACCTTAGGTCTCCATCACCTTAGTGCTTGAGGATGGAGACCTAAGGTCTCCGAAATATGCCGCGCGTAGTGACTAAACACAAGTGAGTACAGCCACGTGTAGTATAGTAATAATAGTGTTAAAATGTTTTGCAAAAGTTTAAAGTCAATAAGTTTTGGAGCAATTTGATTTTACCGTTGCGTTGGGAATCTTAGCCTGTCTGATTCTTGTCACTACCTATATGTGTCCAAAAATATTTCTCCCACTTTTTCCCACTCTGAATACAATACCAAATATGTCCTTTACCGGGTCATTAGTATTTTAGATTTTAGAGGTACGTAATGTATACATCTATGTAGGAGCCTAAAAATTATGTAACGGAAGTGCTTTACATATGTTACGTGCAAGAAAGATTAACATAAAATGGAGTCTTTGTATTGACTAAAGTAATTTGAATGTTCAGAATTGACGTTAACGATGTAGTGTAATTCAGTCAGTATCAGATGAATGCACAATATAAGTTCCTTAATGCATCTTATGAAGTTATGAGAATGATTGATTGTTTGACAAGGCTAATCATCACAAGAAATTAAGTTGAAAGGGGCTCTTGTCAACATCAAATTTCAAAATATTTGACATCACATCACCTAAGTCACCTCAACTGTCAAAATAGTGAATTAGCCAGATACATTTCATATCAGTCCGCAGGCGTCCAAGACGGTTGTACGTTGTTTTATAGACTACATTTTCGCAGAATATTGGTTCATAGAAAATGTTTCCCATATTTTCATTTCATAGAATGATCATTTTTCTGAGCTCTTAAATTATAGAATCTGGTTTTGTATATCTTTTATTGTTCAGATAAGTAGTTCCTAGAATTTCAGTTCGTAACGTTTTAAATCAAATATTATTAATCCGTATAATATTTACTTTGTATAACACTTGTTTCAATGTCTGCATATTCATAGAATGTTGTGTCTCATTTTATAAAACTTAATATTTTCGCTTAACAGTTTGTTTCAGTTGAGGTTCATAGTTCTAACCTAACCTACTTCCTGGCAGCCGTTTTATTTTGTAGAGGGTAACAGTTCTAACCTAACCTAACCTACTTTCTGGCAGCCGTTTTATTTTGTAGAGGGTCATAGTTCTAACCTAACCTAACCTACTTTCTGGCAGCCGTTGCATTTTATAGAGAGTTATAGTTCTAACCTAACCTAACCAACTTTTCTGGCAACCGTTTGTTTCTGTGGGGGTCGCAGTTCTAACCTAACCTAACCAACTTTTCTGGGAACCGTTTGTTTCTATAGGGGTCGCAGTTCTAACCTAACCTAACCAAATTTTCGGCAACAGTTTGTTTCTGTGGGGGTCGCAGTTCTAACCTAACCTAACCAACTTTTCTGGCAACCATTTATTACTGGGGGTTCGCAGTTCTAACCCAACCAACGATGCATAAATACTAAAATAATAGTATTGGAAAAGAAAATAGTAGAACTAAATATTATATAAAACTGTAACTATGGAACAACAATCTATGAAATCTGTGTCTACGAAACAAAAATACATGAAATATGATTCAAGAGTTTGATAACTTTGTAAATTAAAAAAGTTTGATAGCAATATATATGGAAATGAATGTCTGTGAAATATTTTTTAACCAATTGAATAGTCTATGAAACAATAATATTGGAACAGAAAGTAGATGAACCAAATAATCTATGAAATAATTTCTGGGGAACGAAATTCTATGAAATTTTTGTCTATGAAAGAGGGTGACACCGTCCAAGACATTCATAAAGTAGCGAGGGAATTAAGACTGAGTCCTGAGTGCAGTGAGGGATTTGACTAAAACAGCTTTATCCCCAAGGAGTATACTCTACTTTTCTCACCTCTTGCGAGACAATAACAATACCAAGGCTACTAGAAACGGAATTTTATGAAAGTAAATCAAAAGAGAAAATGGATGTTTAGTAAGTACGTATTATTAGAATTTTATCTTCTACTTTAATAGAATTTGAAGTATTTCTCCGTAATACTGCAGCGTCTTATGACACTCGCAGCAATTGTTTTAGGATTTAAAATGTGTTCCATTTTCAAATCAGTTCGGTGTGACGCCGCGGCTCGCGGGGATTAGCTGAGGCGCCGTCCGGACTTTGCGAAATTAGTCTTTAAGGACATAACAATATGAACTAAAATCACATTATTACCCGGCGGGTTATAATGTGACATTATTCCCCGCTAAAGCCAAGGGCTACAATGATTTGCTTTCGGTGGGGTTTTCATGATACATAATTTGGCATTGTCGAGCAGGTGGTGTGAAATAGTACATTTATCTAGTAGATATTTTATCTAGTCTGCTTTTAAAACTGTCTGTTTTAAATTACTCAATAAATTTTGATATTTTTTAAGATGAGGGAAAATCAATCTTGTACCTTATTTATTTAGTCAATATAATCGAAAAAACCGATAGCCACGAGATATGATGAGTTTATTCTAAAAAAGCACAAACAGTCATTACAAAAAATTACATATATATGGCATTACATTGAGTGTTGACAAAACAGTGCCGAAAAAGTTACAGTAATTGTTGTTCGAATTTTGTTGCAACGGACCTGAATTATTACACATTTTATGGACCGACCAACAGGGTAGTATAGCAGGGATGTGGCAAATAAGTCCTACCCAGTTGGACAGTTACATCCCATTTTAATTTAATGTTGAAACTTAGCTTATAACTATAGGAAGATAAAATAGTAGATTGTTAACCAAGGGTAGAAAGTCACCCATTTCCGACGAGGTAGTTTGGCGCTCGAACGAAGTGAGAGCGCCAATATTCCGAGTCGGAATGGGTGACTTTTACCCGAGTTAAACACTCTACTTTTCATTTCGAAGTGAGGAAAGTAAAAAAAAAGCAAGGAGAAATTTTGATTTAGATAAATAAGTATTAATTATTGTTTGGCTGTAAAAGTTTCTGCCGTTGCCTACCAAGTAAAAAAAAAACGCTGAGTAGGTTTATTCCTCTTGTCACCGCTAAATGGAACTAAGACATTTACATTCAAACCGAAAAACCTTAACGATTGAATGAATTCACATCTTTAATGTATGATAATCGCTACAATAAATTCTAATAACTAGAAGGAATGAACTATTCTCACAGATTCGTTTCTGGCGTCGGCTAATAAGACTATTTTAGGCACTTTGTTCTACTCGGTGCTTACAAGGCGAGTCCTAATAGGAACATACCATTTTGCGGCCCTAGGGAATAAACGTATCATTTTCCTCCCGCTTCATAGATAAACAACGACCTACTTTCCGAGCATGAGAAATGAAAATAATGTTAAAATGCCGTATTAGCGTGGAGAAATTAGAAGAGGTAGTGAAAAAAAAATTAACGTGTAGCTTGTTACATAATTACCTACTAAGATTAGTTTTCATCTGCGATTAAAAAAATATTAAATTTATTATTGTACAGATTCATAGCTCGGGAAATGTAACTATATATTTTTAGTAGGTATTTTTTTTTCCAAGGATGGCGGGCACAAACATGGAGGACTATAAATCTATATTTTACCAATGTCTATGCTGGTAATAATAACTAGTTTGAAATATGTCCAATAATCAATAAATACACAATACAATATACATTTGTTATCTCGCAAGGAAAATAATAAACGAAGATAGAGGAATGCATAATAGCATCTTAAAGCAGTAGTTCTTATTGGGCGCGTTTTACTGATTTGTAGGTAGGTACAGTCGCCATCAGATATATCAGAGCGGCCAAGGTGGTCACAAATATCTGAACAAATCCTCTAATGTCAAAGCAATAATGTGCGTGTTCAGATAATTTGTATAAGTGTACACACTTGTAAACTTTAACTTAGAAATTACGCTCATAAAACGTAATTACAATGTAAAACGCTATCACTTTTGAATTTGTGGTATTCGGTTGTGTACACCCATATTCAAAATTGCATGGACAATTTATGAATTAATTAATTCGTAATGCGTCCATGCAATTTGAATTTCACTGTACATGGACGCGTATTGAATGCGGTTGTGAATTTTGTCATTAAACCTTACATAAGTACGTACAGTACATATAACCACCGAATGGAGCAAAACATCTAAACGATATTAGACTTAAAAACCTCAATTACTAACCCGTTTTTATACATGCATATTTAATATACTTGAGTCTCACAATTAACTACAACGACTATGTAACACTATGTACCTACTCGGTTATTACTACCAACATAACAGTACCAACTATTACTGTAAGTTATTTAATAACCAAGATATAGTACATACATTGTTGTAGAGGCTTGAAAGTGTAGTATAGTATAGGTGGATGGAGTTAGTTTAAGGGCAGACTCGCCAAAGGTACTCGAAAATACGATTCGACCTATTACGATTTCGTAGGAAATATTATTATTTAAGTACATAGTGCTTTTCACGAATACCGCGAGGAAATAAATTAATGTTATCATATATTTTTCATTTTCGAATATTTCGAACCATACATAGAGTCCAAATAAAGCCTGATATGAAGAGCTATAACTATTTATATGTTGAAGAGAAATGTGTAGAGAAATAAGTAGAGCATAAATGTAGCCAATATGCAGAATCGAACTTGTTGAGCCAACATTTAGAGACATGTAAAGCCATATCTAACGTGTAAAGCCATACGATAATAGGCTCTAAAATACGACGCTACTTTTTGGCCCTATACAACCAGTTCTACCTATCTATGGCTCCTACATATTTGACTTCACATTTTGGCTCTTATATCCGACACACACAAATAGCTCTACATTTTCGCTTTAGTTATACGTTAAAATTTTCATATTGTTCCACATATTCAACTCTACATAACGTTTTGCGTTATGACCAACTCGATTGTGTCGGCAGTCGGGCGGCGCATGCCGGCGGGCGGATTTTCATAATGATATCGAATTTTTGCTTATTATTTGATAATAATAACATCGTTACAGATAGGACATTTATTCTAACTACTATCGAAACAATAAATTTTTATGGTGGTTATAACGTGCGGGTTTTGAACGCATCATGGAGGGTTTATGATATGGGTGTAGATAAACTAATTAAAACGTTCATGATCTTTTCAGTAAATCAATAAAATTGGCTTATTTTTGGAAAGAAGTGTCTTGTGTGTCCCCAAGGTCTTAACCATCAGTTGGTGTTAAAATTAACTGAAGTTTAATTTTTCAATTTTTTTTTTCTTGTTATAATTATAGCCCTAACTTATTTAGTTCGATTTAAACATTTTAAGTAGCGACACACAACACACACCTAATTAAAATTTCATCAATATGTTTTATAGTTTACGGGTGAGCTGGCTGTGGGCCCCTGTGGCCTGTGAAATACGGTCTACGAATAACCGGACGCGATGAACTATAAGGGTTCCGTTTTCTTGCTATCGACACCATAACTTTTGTTTTTGTTGTTGTTTGTTAGTATCGACGTTTACTCGACAACGGTATTTTTCTAAGGGAAAAACTCCTGAGATAATTTTCGCGTAGCACCATGGGACTTGAAAAATCCCCACTGATCCACAAAAAAAAATACACTCTGTGTAGATTAAACGTGTATAATTCCATATGGAATTAAACATAATGTAAACAAAAAAATGTGACCCTGTTATTCGGTTTATTATGGACGAAGAGCTAGCCACGTCAGATATGACACAATAATGAGAGCAAAATTTAACCTTTAATTTTTTTAACAAAATCCCTCTAGTCAGTTTATTTATAGATCTGGACAACTGAGAGTAGTAAAGTGGTGGACGTCAAATAATGCAAACAGGAAACACTTCAATAAAACAAATCCTAGAGTTCTGGTGTTGATGCAATTATATGAGAAATTATATAAATAATTAGGTTATATCATTGCCAAAAGTTTCTGTTGGGGGAAAGTAGTGCCAAACGACGTTTAATGTAATTCACAGCTTGTCGCCTACAGTTTCTGTTTCCACAATAATATGCAATGTTTTTTGTTCTAATATGAAAATATAAATAGGCCCTGTCCTCTATAACTGAGATAACTTTGGCAGTTTTTACCTATTTTGGTAGTATTATTTTACTAATTAAAAATTTTGCTAAGCTGTAATCTTTTCAATAAGGATTGTACAACAATCTAACCAGACGGGTTTTGCTGCTCTGATTATTGTGTCGTATCTGACTTGGCCAGCTCTTAGTCCAGGTAGCTATCAATATTTAATACATATGGAATTATGTCATTGGCCAACGACCGGGTCACGTATTTTTTATTAAGGTTTCGTAGGTAAGAATGGCAAATCGTAACTTGTAGTTTACCACTGCACTGTCTGTCATGTACCTATTCCGTATGTCAGAGCGAATATTGATGAATATGTAATCAGAGATGACTAAGATTAATTGAGTATCATGTGTTTTATATGCTGCTACTTAGTAATACAAAAGTAATAAAAAACTGTTTTATCTCTCAGGCACTTGTCCTATTAGAATATAAATATTTTGTAAAATTACTCAAAAACGCTTGTTTTGATAATGTCAAAATAGTGTTCCTTGAAATTAGCTATGTATTCAAGCAAATGTTCCTGATTTTTTCTTAATTTTAGGACTTCGTAGAGAGATTATAAAGACCTATTGACTGATATGCAACATGACGATATTAGCCATTTTTTTACATTTATTTTACATTTAGTTACATATATGTATACATAATACTGGTGATCCGTTTAACGGCCTAATTAGTACCGTATGGCGACTAAGAAATGGTTGGTAAACGAATTTTTGGACGTGTTTTTATTTGTATGGATCGGGTGATCCCAACCCTACATATTTTTTTTTCTTATTTTTCATAATTATAGTACGATACCAATTATATGAGACCTTATTCCCAAAACACGCGAATTTCACGAAATGCTTCATTTTCTTAGAAGGCTATAGCGACAATACTTAGTATTTTAGGGCTGCGTAGTCAAGTATGGGTTTTTGAGTGATAACTCAAAAACGGCTCAACCGATTGAATTCAAATAGTTTTCATTGAAGGTCCTTATTAGGCCTCAATTTTATGATTTTTTTTTTTCAAAATTTTTGGGCCCACGTTTCAAAAGTTAGATGGGGAGGGGCTGTTTTAAACTTTCGGAGCTATTATTTTACGAAAGTATTTTTTTTATCCAAAAACTGTTTTAGAAGACCCTTATTCTTTTTGAAAGACCTATCTAAGGATACCCCTTACCTTAAAATTTCGCCCCCCACTTCACTTGTACGGGAGGTACCCAGTTTTTATTCTACCATTTTGTCGGCTTGGATAATGCACATATTCATACCAAATTTCAGCTTTCTAGTGCTAACGGTCACTGAGCTAGACCGCGGACGGATGGACGGACGGGCAGACATGGCGAAACTATAAGCGTTCACGTTCAGTTTTTGCCTTTTGGCTACTAAAGCTTATCATGAATCAACGGGAATTCCAGTAACTATAGGCATACCGTTCATATATTTAGCTACTTATTAAGGTTTTTCTGATTAAATGTGACTACTACTGACTCAAGTACTTAGGTTACACAGGTAGCATAGTAGTACCTACCTAGTTTAGGATATCCTTGCACCTATTTACTTAATCTTTTATGTAGCCTATTAGTTAACTGGTAGAGGTTGCCTTAAGGCATTAACTTTGCCATTTATACCATCTTGTAATTGTGCAATTAAGATTAATTTAAATATTGTTTGTTATAAGGTTAAAAAACAGAATATTCTTATTGACGTCTTCTAGGCACTTGTTGCGTGGCTAAAGTAGGTAGGTTCTTAGCTAAAACTATGAGTTATCATCAGAAAGTAAAGATTAAACATATTTGAGTAATCTAAAGTTAAAGATAACGCATGTGTCGCGTTTTCGGTTAGGGGAAATGGTATAGCATGCAATCACGCCCAGTTCGCCAGCCCAGCGCGGTTAGCTTCATTGTATTTGCTGGTCTCGTTTTGTAATTTAATTACCCTTTGGCCTAAGCGAGTACGTCAATTATGCATCGTTCGCTTTAACAAGCATCTCGGCTACTGTCCTGTACCTACAAGCGGATTTTATATTGCTGAATTTTCTTAGATGCCACGTTTAGTACGTAACTTACAGAAATATGAAAATATTTTAATAATTGAACACCGGCTTACCGTTCGTTAGTACGAGTATCTCGCGAGACCTCGAAAGTGTGAAATCTCGTGCCCGTGATTCAATCTGGATAGCACGATCTCAGTTTTACAAATCTAGATCGAGATCTCAATTGATCTAAGATTAAACCTCTTATGTCGATTGAGATCTCGGCCTAATTTTTTTACAAAATATTCAGTAACCATATTGAGTATCACTATGTAAGTCAAAAATAGTGAAATTGTGTTTTTTATTTAGGAGTGTCCCCAATAAGGTCTTACGTTTGTTATTATCATTTTGCATTGCCTACTTACGTACAGAATAGTTATAATAAATTATAAATAAAATAAAAAGCCTTTTTATTGTGTTCGTACAGAATACTGATACCTAATTATTCTGTTAGATTGAAAGAGAAGTTGGTATTATGTTAAATATCCAATTAATTAAGCTTAATATGTTGTTTCTTTAGTAAAAAATAACTAAATAAGTATTTGAAGTGGTTTCTAGGTTAGCACAACAGTACCTACTTATGATATGAATTATCCACAATCACCGTGCTCGTAAACGCGTATCCCGACTTTTTGCCACGGCTCGGCTCAATTTTGAACCTGGGGTCCGGTCGGCAACTTAATATTTTTTCATTAAAAATAGTTAGTATATTAATTGAAATTAGTGACTAAACTGTAATTTACCTACCGTAAAAAGTGAACTAATTCTTGTGTAATATTTTATAAATTTTATTTTATATTTGTATTTACATTTTATTGGCATTTACACTTAATTTGAATAATATAATTTGCCTTTTTATTTTTTGCTTGCAATGAGAACTTTATCTCTTATCTTATCGCAATCTTCATTTATCTGCACACTAAATACAGTTGACAATGTCAACTTATGTCATTATTCTACAACGATATAATTATGAGTGTAATCCCATTCTGATCGCGTCTATCCAATTTGATAAATCCACATACTCGTACATTACAAGTGCATTAATGAACATAACGTTAAGTTAAATATGTCAATATTTATACTCAGCTAAAGAATAGCTGGAAGAGATCTCTTATATGAGGATAAGTTCACTTTCGAACCTATATTTCTTGAGATTGTTTTGTAAAATACATATTATATTAAAAAGCTTACTACTACTATTAGGTACTACTAAGTAGTCTAAATAAGTACTATATTTATAGGTAGGTATGATAGATAAGATAGGTTCGTAAAAAATATATGCCGTCAGATATACCTATTTTAAAGTATTTATAGTATTAGTATTGCCTAAAATACTTTTTTAAATCAATCTTGACTCTGGGATCACAAAATTTCCACTTCCAAAATTAGTATGTATTATAAATAATATTTGTGCTGTTTTTATTTAAATTGGTTATTATATATATAATAATTAATAAATATGTATAATATTTCTTGACCGTACGAGGTCCACTCAACAATAAGCAGATGATGCTCCTGCTCGTGTTGTGGGATGGGTTGTACAGTCAACATCAAATATATTGTAACAGCTAGAGTAGCCAAATAGTTCGTCACACCATAAAAAATATATGGTGTGAAGAACTATTTGATCACTTTGGCTGTAACAATATATTTGATGCTGACTGTATTACATACGCACGCAGAGACAACGCCCACCATGGTATAGTTTGTTCGGAAAGAGAAGCGTCGTGGTTTATATGAGACCTGAGAGATCATACATTTTACGATACTTAATTACTTCTTTTTTCCGAACAGCGTCTATAAATAACAAAAATCCACCCTAGTGCGAATTAAGGGATTCGTACATCACACAATTTTATATATCACAGATTATTTTCTTGACTCAGGCTTGACTTGACCATAGAATTATTTTATGCCTAAATATGTGTGTTCGGAGTCCAAGGGACGAGGAATGGTCTACTTTCTTGAAAGACTTCAATAATAAAAATAAATGTTAATAATATGTGTGATATTTTCAAATTGTTAAAAAGCTCATCTTGTTCAAATTGTTAAAAAGCTCATGTTGTGGGCAGGCAACCTGAAGTAATCTTCGCCTCATTATTTTAAAAATTGTGTTTTAATACATCTAAAAACTTATTGGTGGAATGTGTATCCGGTTATTTTCTTCCAAGTTGATGTTTTGATTGTAATTAATAATATATCATCTGTCATTTATCATTAGGCATTTTCTTAATCTGACGGATAACATATTAATTTTGAGGTTATTTACGAAGCCCAGCGTAAATCTTAATCCCATCATCCGTTTTGTCAGATTATCGTACTGCGTCACCAATGTCAGAAGCCTCCAGTTTAAATATCTGACGCTCTCACTGTTTTGATGTGGGTATATTCCCGGGAAGGGCAATATTTTCCCGAGAATATTCCCTAAATGGAGGAATATTGCAATACTAGCTTTTGCCCGTGACTTCGTCTGCGTGGAATTAGTAATCCCCCCTTAAGTAATGATTTCTGGATACCAATTATTCTATATCCTTCCCCAGAGCTCAAACTATTTCCAGCGTTCAGCGGTTATTGATTCTCCATAACAACTGCCGACCCCCTTTTCACCCCCTCTAGGGTTGATTTTCGGAATGAAAACTATCCTGTCGTTTCTCGGGACTCAAATTATCTACATACTCATTTTCATCTAAATCGTTTCAGCGGTTTAAAATTCTTCATATAAACTTTCAACCCTTTTTTCACCCCCTCCAGGGTTGATTTTCGGGATGAAAACTATCTTATGTCCTTATCCGGGACTCAAACTGTCTCCATACAAAGTGTCATCAACATCCGTTCAGCCGTTGTCACGTGATGCGCGGTCAAACAAACAGACAAACAGATAAACAGACAAACAAACAAACAGACAAAAATTCTAAAAACTATCGGAATGTGTTCTGTTATCGATTCTAAGTATCCCCAGCCAATTTTTTTCGAATATCTTCCATGTACAGACTTTCGACACTCTTCAACTTTATTATATGCACTAGCTTTTGCCCGCGACTTCGTCTGCGTGGAATCAGTAATCACCGTTAAGGAATGAATTCTGGATATCGACTATTCTCTTTCCTTCCCCAGAGCTGAAACTATCTCCGGCGTTCAACGGTTATTGATTCCCCATACAATTTTTAGACCCCATTTTACCCCCTCTAGGGTATCAACCCTAGAGGGGGTAAAATGGGGTCTAAAAATTGTATGGGGAATCAATAACCATTTCGGGATGAAAACTAACCTATGTTGTTTCCCGGGACTCACATTATCTCCATAGTAATTTTCATCAAAATCAGTTCAGCGGTTAATAATTCTCCATACATAATGTCAACCCCCTTTCACCCCCTCCAGGGTTGATTTTTGGGATGAAATCTATCCTATGTCCTTTCCCGGGACTCTAACTATCTCTATACAAAATTTCATCAAAATCCGTTGAGCCGTTTTCACGTGATGCGCGGTCAAATAAACAGACAAACAGATAAACAGACAAAAATTCTAAAAACTGTTGGAATGTGTTCTGTTATCGATTCTAAGTATCCCCAGCCAACTTTTTTTCGAATATCTTCCATGTACAGACTTTCGAACCTCTTCAGCTTTATTATATGTATAGATAGATAGGTTATGCAAAATAAAACAATACTCAAAGCGTCATAATTGTCTCTAAAAATAGTATTCAGTAAAAAAAAAAGTTCAATTAATTATAATAATTATATATAGTAATAGTCGTTAAATTGTGTAACAAGATGTATCTTGCAGATTTTTTCATATTGTTGGATTCCTCATTCAAAAGTTAGAGAAGAATGAGAAAAATTTTCGGGACTTCCGGGACGCTTATATCAGATTTTTTTTTTACATCCCAATGTTATTTTTAACGGCCTATCGATTGATGTGCTGCATATTGATTTTTGGTAATTTAACTGCAAATTCAAGTATACAAAACACAAATATATATAATAACTTTATATTTCCGAAATATAAGTAATTATTTTCTTCCGGTTAGGGCATAATTCCTAGCAACTATACAATATATTTTCATACAACAATTTCAAAATTCCCCAATATTCCCTCGAGGGGGGAATATTCCCGGGAACGGCACATCACTTCACGCGCTCGAGTAAGTATATGTGACATTTTGTTGTTTAAAATATTTGAAAGCCTATATAAGCTAACTCCACCGATGACTGTACGAGTATATACTACATTACAGAAACGTTTTTCTTTAAGACGTAGTATTCAAAATGGGCTAGGTTCTGATGACGCTTGAACGACTGCAAATTTAGCATTATGGGCTCCCCTACCATAAAAGGATTGCCCGTTACATGAAATTGCTATTAGGTACATATAAAAATGCTACAAGAAGGTCAAAGGTTTTATTTATAATACCTACGTTGTAAAATTGAGGATACTTAAACTGGTATCACACACTTTTAAGTTGCATAATTCAATAAAAATTTCTTTATCGCACTCTCATTATAAAACTTGGAGGATTTATTAAACTCGCAATGTTTCTTACCTAGTTTCTTTAGGTCAAGCTGTCAAAGTCAAAACAACATGCACTGTTTCGAATCTTGCAGTTTTTGGTTCTCCAATGGAGCTTTCGTGACATTGCATTACTTATTTCCAATTTACATGAAATGAATAACTGACTGAAGTACCTACAGCACATCGTACAGTGTCAGTGATAGAACCCTGTTCACAGAATTTTGTAAAATGTTATCCTCGTTTATAATGTAAATACATACCTATACCTACCTACAGTCACACTTAGTTTCGCAAACATACTATCTATATTCGAACTCCATCATGCTAAAATGTAATGTCTTACCAAAACACTTTGGACTTCCAGATATCATGAATGTCGTTTGTACTAATGAATGGCCTTAGTTTGTGTAATTCCCATTTAACACTGAGCGGAATTGAACAATGAGAAACAGTGGATGGTTGTACTGGGTGTAGGATGAGGACACGTACGAGTAGGGTTATCAGTCGGCACAAAGCGGTATTGACTTTTCAGGAGTTTTGGTCCATTATCAAGACTACTGAAAATATACAAAAATGTCAGGATATCTTGACGAAAGAATGAAATATTAAGAAGGGTATTTTTAAAATTAGACCGTTTTACTAATACTAAAAAGGTAATTAATTGCTCGATTAATCCAATCTTTTCTAATATTAGGAATTTTTGAAGTTATTGTCTAGTAACCCTACATACTTGCAGGCCGGCGCCGACGGCGTCGAACGACCATGCGGCCGTTTGGCGCCGCCCCTGCACCGATAACCCCGGAACGTTGACCCCTTCACATTAGTGTTTACTAAACGCACTTACATGCTTCGCGCCCTTTATGTACCCACTTAGCTCACAGATGATTAGAAACGACACTCACTTTAGACCCTTCCAACACCGCCAAAGTACCCCTAACGAACAAAAAACCCAACGATGATGAACGACCAGGATTATTGCTAATTTATATCGAATACCGTGTCATGTCATGCGTCACTTTACACTGTCATACCTACCTGCTAAAGCGTGACAATCATGACGACAGACGATAAAAATCAGGCTGTCATAGTCTAACTGGAATTCTGTCTTTGAATATCTTACCTACAACAAATTGAATGTTGCATCACGTTATAGAAATGTTATCTAATTAAATGATATATCTTCATACTTACATGTGATGCTATGCCTAGCTAACGGCGTCAATATATTTATGACAAACCTAATAATAACACCTAATGAATAGGTTTAAACCCAAAAAACCGTTGAGACAACAGAGCGCGCCAATTTAAGGCACAGGCCTAAGACTTCTATTGAGTCACTTCTTCCCTCACTTAGGCAGTCAGAACAGAACACAACCAGTTACTGTCACAAAGTTTATAACTTATCTACCAAATATTATCGCTCTTTTGTTTTCTATGTGTAGTAGGTAAAGTAAAGAGTCACATGACATGAATGATAGAGCAGATGATGCAGATAGAAAACTATACATTACAATTATTAATTCCTACTAGAGTTCGGGGCACAGGTCACTTCGATATAAAAGTTATATTTGTCACAAGAATTATTTTTACCCTGGACTTTTATTGAGCCCGGTGACGCTCACCGATATGCAGTTGCTCATTATCTCTCGTGCAGTGGACGGATTAAATGTATTCAAGTTATTAATATAAGTTAAATATGTATTTTGTAATCATAAATAGATAGCTGTGGGTCATCATAACGATACCGATGGCTAGACGTCCGATGTAGGTACTTACCTTAGCTTATCTGCTAATACTTAAAACCAGGACATTCTTGATTCTTAAATATCCAAATAACCACTATTGGATATTTTTACAAGTCCATTATTCCAGTGTTTTCATAGCAAATATTTTTAACAAATCGTCATTAGATGATGATTAGGGTAAATAAACTTTGATTTGCATCTTTTCGAGTTCAAGCATGCAACTGATAGCTCCTATCACAACATGTCTGTATAAGTAGGTATAATATTGCTTTAACGAGTACCAATAGGTACATATCATATCAAATAGCTCGTAAAAGGACGATACAATTAAGTGTACGATTTCGTTAAAACACTTTGTCTACTTTATTATTCCTTCCTTTTGTTCAACTTTTCTATTGTGAGTCATATTAAGGTGTGTAGTTAAGTACAGATAGTTTTAACAAATATCGAAGTCGTTATTAATTAACCTGCAATTTTTTCTTGTGCCTATGTGTAGGCAACTACATAATAAAATAAATATTCCAAAGTATGTTGGTAAGTTGAATTCTAAATTTGCAAACCTTTTTCGATTAAGTACCTACCTACTCATTGGTCGGTATCCAGCTGCGGTTAAATATAACGTGGTTTTAGGGGACCTAATTTTGGAAGGAGTCATAGCAATATTATGATGACCTCGAGCTGACCATTCTATCAAGGCTATTTGAACTGCTTCTATATTTCGAGCCATTCTTGTCTCGATCTAAATTTAATCCTTACAATGGGCACTTGTCATACCACACCAACCAACATTAAACGATAAGCTAACTTTATCGAATTCCGCATCAAAGTGCTTCCACAGTTTGCGTTTCTTTACTTGTCTTTTGATCGAATTGTTGCGCGTGCACACGACATAAAAAAAGTCACATACGGCTTTTCGCGAACAAAAGATTTCCCTCATCATGATTATGCCTTAGGACCCGTCGTGGACAATCTCTATTCACACTTTAACTACGCCTGGGTCTTTCTCGAGAGGTCGAGCAAGACCCAGGCGTAGTTATGTGTGGGCAGGAGAGGTCCTGCCTTTTAATTGTTTCTTCCCCGATATAATATACTACTTTTGAAGACATTGTCTATTTTTTCCACATGTTTTCTAATACGTAGATCTATATCGATAATTCAGCTGATTAATAACGTTTTTTTGGTATTTCCAGTGAGCTGCAAGAGAACGCGTTCACGAGGCTCGACCTGGTGGACTACTTCAGCGTGTCGGACAACGCGCTGGCCGAGATCCCGCGCCACGTCGTGCGGCACTTACCCCACGCCAAGACTCTGGACGTGTGCCGCAACAAGATCTCGAAACTCACCGAGGAGGACTTTAAAGTAACTATTCTTATTTCTTACTAACCCTCAATAAGCTGGGTTGCTGGGTAACAATTTTTAAAGCTACAACCATAAGAGAGGCCAACAAATTGTAGATTACTGAAGACTGCTATAGATGCGTACCTGGTTGTCTGGTCAGTGAAAAAGCCAATGCGCTTGCCGAGATACCGCGCCACGTTATATTTAAGGCATTTGCCAGACTCCAAAACCTTCGTCTACTAAGAAGACAGATGCAAACACAATTAGGTAGGTAGGTATACTTAAGTCGAAAAAAATATTTAGAATATTTCAGAACGTTCTCGTCCTGAAATATTCTGATTGTGTATTGGCTCATCCTTCTGAGTAAATTAACGTTTGTAAAAAAGTAGTAAAGCAAAATCTAGTAAATATCTAAATAATACTTATAATGCATTTATGAAAATATATTTTAGGACTTACAAGAACTCGAACACTTATTAATAGCCAACAACGAGATATCGAAGATCGAACGGCACGCGTTGCCGAAAGCCCTGAAGCACATCCATCTTGGAATCAACAGCCTGAACAGTCTCAACGGCGCGCTCCGGGACCTTGACGAGTTGGAGTGGATATTCATCAATGCTAACCACCTCAAGTCGCTTGAGAATGAACTGCCAATTGTAAGTGCTTTCCCTGAGCATTTAACATAAATTAATAGTAGATTTTAAGATTGTTTTTGTTACATCTTGCAATATGCGGAGTTCTGTTATGGTCTTCGTCAGCTACATTACTTCATCAAATGTGTAAATTTAATTGTTGTTATGTTTTCATTTTTTAAATAATAATATGATGCCAACAATGCAGGTACTTATTTGTTTTTTTAAATTTTTCCAACAGAAATCTAAGAAGATATCCTTCATACATGCCGCACAAAACGAACTGCAAAGTTTACCCAAGGACCTAAGACAAATGTCTACACTGGACTCTCTATTCTTCTATGACAATAACATCAAATTCTTGGACGGAGCTCTGCAAAAGTCTCGAAAATTAACAAAAATCAATCTCTCGTTTAATGAAATTGAAACCGTAAGTATACCTACGGCATTTTTAAATTACCTGGCAGTTAATGCCTACTTGTTTAATTAGACATATTTTGATTGATATAAGAATTCTTATGGTTGTTTTTTTTTCAGTTATCAGAAGATGAATTCGCCGAAGCGGAAGTATTGGCATATCTCGACATTTCCTATAATCAAATTAAATCGCTCAATGGTTCCTTGAGAAGCCTCAAGTCATTGCGCTACTTGAACCTGACTCATAACTCATTGACAGAGTTTTCTCTGCAAGAAATTAAAGGTTTAAAGAAGTTAGACGTTATTGATTTTTCTCACAACAAGATCAATCACATCACTGGAAACATGGAGGTAATTATAATTAAGCAAAAAGTTTACAACGATGCTGAGTTAATCATTATAATATTTTAATTTACTTTAATTCGTTTTAGAACCTTGTTGACGTAGAAACGCGAGTGCTAGAGTTACGTCTGGACCACAACCATCTCGTGACTCTAGGAGGCGCTCTAATCGGTTTCCATGGCCTCATGAGACTGAACCTAAGCAACAACCAGCTGCAGCAGATATCATCGGACGACCTCAACGGCCTTGAGGACTTGAAGGTTCTCGATCTATCGTTCAACGATATCGCCACGATGGAAGAAACTTCCAAGGTTTGTTAGCTTGTTGTATAAAACGTACCTAGGTAATCGATAATAAAGATTTCATACTCGTAAGCGAGCTAAAGCGAAATCCATTCCCTTCGCCGAGTTTCTTTTTCTTTGCCTGTGTTCATTTGTCTTTTTCCTTTCAGTCCTTTCTGCCATCTCTTGAGGAGCTAATCGTACACCATAACAACATTACCGTCCTCGACAAAGACTTCCACGGCCTGCCGTCATTGTGTATGGCAGATCTGTCATACAACAGGATCCGCTCTCTCAATTACGATCTGGTTTCAAAAACGCGGTGTACCATAAACGGTGTGCCCAGTAAATTGAAGATATATCTTCAAGGTAAGCCCTCGACCTATAAAATGAACGTAACAAAAGTACATAGGTACAAATCCGAAGCGTACGGATTACCGTTAAGTTACGGATAACGTGTCATATGTTTTTCTACAGTATACTTATTTATCTCTCGGATTTGTTCGTGTGCTTTTTGCATATTTATAGTTTCATATTAATTATGAATTTTATTTGTACCTATCGATTACTAACCAATTTTTTTTTTAACACAGGTATTTTATTTTAATTTCATGTTTTTGCTCTGCAACAGCAACGCGAATTTATGAGTAGCTATATATGATGCATTGGCGATTAATTAACTGAATGTGTTCTAGATATACGCTTAATTTTGCGAGTTGATGACATTCAAATTTACTCTGTGGTTACCTAATACTTTATTATATATGCAATAATTATTAACGTTTTTTATGCCAAGAACCTCGTCAAGTCACCATGAGTTGTTTGTTTACACTTACTCTTAAATCAGGTTTACTTTATAACACATTTTGGATACGAAATGCAGTTGTTAAAAGATTAAGAATTAAGACGAAGGGGTCGTCCCCACTTCATACATTTATCCCAATTTAATGGTACATTCATAATCATAATATATAGTTTAATAATTTAAATTTGAACCGAATGTTATATTATATGTATTTTACCATATCTTGTGACACTTGTGATATTAAGATGAGTAAATAAGTTGGTAACAATCATGTATTTCATGTACAAGTACATTTTAAATACCTAACGTAGGCATTATGTTCTGCTCCACCACATACTTTTAATTTAAAAATACGAAAAGTAATAGTCAAGAATTGTTTTTATTATTACAGATAATCCGGTGTTGTGCGACGAACGAATGAATGAGATGGTGATGATGTTGGAGAACCTAAACGCGCGAGTGAGCGGGTCCTCGACGTGCCTGACCACGCAGACGGCGGCGCCGGTGCTGAGCATGCGCGCGCTCAACGACGTCGCGCCGCGGCAGGACGCCGCCGTCATCGTGGTGGCGCACCTACTGCCGCACGACGAGCAGCGCCCGCTGCCGCCCGCGTACCGGCGCGTCGGCGCGCTCATAGGCCACGTACTCCCCGAGCGCGAGGGCGGGCTCCCCGTGGTGGTGGAGCCGCCCGTCACGCTGCCGCCCACCACCAACGTCGTCGTCAAGTGGCCCGACGATCAGCACCCGCACCCGCTCGCGGACCTACGCCTGCGTGACCTCAACGCACCGCCGCAGTGAGCCATGCCCGCCTTCGGGAACTCAGTGCTGCGCCCTAAATCGTACTGATACTCACCCCAGCCCGAACTGGGCAGTGACTCTAACTCGGCCGAGTGCACAAATTATTATATAACTACCAAAAAGTAGCTACTTCCTACATTTTTAGAGCTGAGATGTATATAAGTAGTAGTATTTTTTAGAGCCACTGACGACGCATTCTACTGATTTAGATATTTACGTAGCGTCAAATAAGTGGTTGTAATGTGCGAGCACGTAAGTAATAATAAGTGTAACAAATGAAATGAATACTGTCCGCAGGGTGGTTCGTGAAGAACCGAACCAGTATGGAATCAAGGCATGGGCGCTCGGGGCGTCCGAGCCCTTAAGGATCGCTTGCCAGCTTTTGTGGACAGGATCCTTGCTTTTCATTTACTTTCAGTGTATTCCTGAAGTGGACTCATTAGAGTTACATATTAAGCTCCTAAGAGAAAAGTATTATCGGGGACATCGCTAAGGTTAAATTGAACCAACAGCCTATTTTCAACATCTGCCTGTTTCAAGTTCCTTGTTATTTCACACAAGAAACACGATAGTTTGTGTGACCATTGGTTGCCATTAATTTTATTGAAATATATAATCAAGTTGCTGTCAGTTTTAAAATTATTTACTGATACACACAGTACCTTTATTACAAAAATCTATATCCTGTTTTTGAACCTAAGTACATGTATCAATACTCCTCAACACATTTGTAATGAGCCCAAACTCAATTTGGTTGTGTATTCTTGTTACGTACTATATCACCGGGTCAGCTCCAACTGTAGGCTAATAAAATTAGGTTGTTTCGAAGAATTAATCTCCCAGCCGACTGGAAATCGTTTTAATACCTGCATGTGGTCCTAAAGGCATGTCATCCGAGTTTGCACCGTTCCAGCAGGTGTGCATAACTTTTGAGCGGATTTTTTGCTCTTCGTCAGTTTTTTTCTTCTAGCTCAAAAACGGTACGTCCGTTGGAAAATGTCATACTGTAATATTAAAGAGGGTTAAATTCTGCGTCGAATAAGTATCTTAAACTTCTAATTCGATTCAGTGGTATAGCTGAAATCATAACTTAAAAATCGGGAAAATGACTAATTTAATTGAAAACTCATAAGTTTGAGTTACATACCTCATATCTTTGCAAATATTACTCCTGTTGAAAAACCTATAAAATAAAAGTTGTAGAGAATAAAATTTCACGTTATATAGACACCTCAGTTTCACATTCAGTCATTTCCAAAGACTAAATTTGGCATGAATTCAAAATCGTTATTTTTCATATTTTTTTCTAAATTGCATACTTTCCATAAATACGAGGTGTTAGGCCTACATTTAATGCATCGTTACAACTAAGAACATTTCATTGCAATTCCTAAAACGTACCCAATAAGAAAACTCTTAATACACCGTGTTTTTTAGGATATTATAATTAACTCAATAACCAAACAATTGAAAATGATGACATGTCAATGTAATTTCGCACAGTCCGATATACAAAGGAAGCATAATATTGTAATTACTTAACCCACAGGTGTAGGTTTTTCTTAGATAAATAAAAAAATACATACCGGTGCATCATTTTATAGTGGGTTCTTAGAGTAAAATAATAATTTAATGTAGGTTTACTTACACAATCACACAGACAAAAATGAAATATCTCAGAACTGTAGCTAATTAGGAGATTATGACACTAACGTCATTGAAAAATATACTTTAGATAATCTCAGGAATGTACCCTTGAAATTAATAGAATTAAAAAAAACACGGTGTTTTTTTTTTCTTAAATACTTTTTAGAAATTTGCACTGAAATGTTCTCAGTTGTTCAGATCTTCAGATGCATTAAATGTAGGCCTCCCACCTCATATTTATGGAAAATATGCAACTTGTAAGAATTTACCAAAAAATAACCATTTTGAATACATACCGAATTTAGGGTTTCAAGTGATTGAATTTGAAAATTAAAGTATCCATATAACGTGAAATTTTATTATCTACAACTTTTATTCTATAAGTTTTTCAACAGGAGTAGTCTGTTTCAAAGATACGTGACATCGAAGTCAAAATATGAGTTTTTCAATTAAATAAGACATTTACCCTATTTATAACTTTTGATTTTGGCTGTACCGCTGAACCAAATGAGAAGTTTAATCTACTCATTCGACGCAGAATTTAACCCTCTTTAATATTAAAATAACATTATTTCCATCGGACGTACCGTTTTTGAGCTACAAGCAAAAAGAATGAAAGATAGCAAAAATTTCGCTAAAAAGTTATGCACACCTCCTGAAACGGTGCGAACTCGGATGACATGCCTTTAGGACCACATGCAGGTAAATAAACGATTTCCAGTCTGCTGGGAATTAATTCCTCAAAACGCTTTTTATTGATCTAATTTTATTGGGCTACTGAGATTGTAAGCATATTTTTGCTTTGTCATCGAAATAACGGAATATAAACCAAAACTCAGCCCAATCAGACCCTGATGGGCAGTCTTTCAAATTAATCATTAACACATAAGTGTTAATGGTACTTGTAACTAATATTAGTTACACTGTACGTAATGAAGATTCGTAAAGCGTGTAACGAAACTTCCTAACAATAACTTTAAATAATTAGACATTAGAAATCAATTATCTACAGTCGCCATCAAATATATCGGAGCGGCCAAGGTACTCAATAATAATAATAAATTCATTTATTCAAGACAACATAGGTCCAATACAATTATACATATCAAACATTTTTACATTTAACATTAATAATACATACAAATTCATCAAGCATGTCAAATATAAATAAGAATAAAATATTATAATTTGAGTAAAAAATAAATAGTTAAAAATTAGGATAATATATTAAAATTTCAGCTAAGAATTGATAAATTTAAATAAACTTATTATAATATCTGAACATGCACTTTATCGTCTTGATAATAGAGGCGTCGTTCAAATGTTTGTGACCACCTGGTCGCTCCGATATATCTGATGGCGACTGTACCTACTAAAAATTTACCAAATAGGTAGAGTAGAATTTTTAATTGAGTGGAGTAACTGAAATCACTTGATATACATTTGCAAACAGCTGGCACGAGCTGTTAGATTAACTCCACTCAATTAAGAATTTTACCCGAGCTCTGTATTTGCACCAAAATAAGTGTGACATTCATAGTGGATATATTTTTAATAAAGGTTTTTACGTAATTGTAATTATAAATGTATAGGTAAATACGTGTTATGTGTAGTCAGTAGTATCAGCGAGGCCATGTTTGGTGCAACCGACTGATAGATACTCGTAACAATATACTTTCAGCGCCCGAAAGTTTAGGAACTGGGAGCCTCAGATTTGGATGGATGTAAATAATTTTGGGTTGTGCCCAAATTGGGGATATTCAATTAGGAATGTACAGAGAAGTATTTTAGTAACGTCGCGTACTGCAGAATTGCATACCTAATTTATGAATGAATTAATTCATAATGTGGGCATAGAGTAACTTATATAGTAGAGCACACAGCCTAAGAACTTTTTGAAGCTCAAGTCAATTGCGCCATCTATCCGAAAGCCCCCTAAAGATACCTCGTAAGAGGAAATGTCACCTGCACTGCTAAATACTCCACCTAGTAACGAATAGCGTACTAGTAGGACATTAGTAGCTACTAGGTGGAGTAGCAGTGCAGGTGACATTTCCTCTTAAATTTTGGGTATCTTTAGGGGGCTTTCGGGCAGATGGCGCAATTGACTTGAGCTTCAAAAAGTTCTTAGGCTGTGTGCTCTACTATATAAGTTACTCTATGATGTGGGAATGCATTTTTGCAGCTCACCGTACATGAACAAACTGAAACGAGCTTATTGTAGGAATAAAACCGATCTTGGTCTATTTGGTGTACAATATTTTAGGTACCGTAAAACTATCCAACTACATATGTATCTACAGTCCAAAGCTTCCAAATATGGTCCCAAAATTAACTTGAATATTTTCGATCAACTTTTACTTACATGACGCAGTTCTACGACAAAATATTTTCACAAATGTATGAAACAAGAAAAAAAGACAAAAAAATTGTTTGATAAGGTGGTATTTTTTTAAGACGTTGGAATCTTACTAGCTACTTCTACCTACAATACGGACATCTTTAAAAAAATGTACTACAATGATTACAGCTTTAACTTGTGGGCCATAGTACTGAAATATAGTTGTGTGGTTTTACGGCGATACAGTGCGACTGCTCTAACCTCATGTAAGTTTTTGTAACTTTTATAAGTCACCAAAAGCTAGCAATGATGGAATCAAACCAAAGATTTATTTCTCGAACATTTCCCTTCAAGATTATTATTTTGATGTAAAGTATGAGAACATTAAATAAGTGGTTGCGTCAATAATTGGTTGTGTGGTGGTAGTTAGTATTTAACTATTAGCAGTTCATATCTCACACAGTTATTGAAGGGGAATAAGAGAAATCGATGTAACAAATATTATTACTTAGTTTAAGCTTAAATATTTTATTAGTGTTATTTATACTGTCGATTAACAATAGCTTTAAGAGAGTAATTAGATATGATTCCGCCAAAACCAAAATAGTTGATTTGATTCTATCTTGTGAACAGGGCTAGGATATCGGTTTTTGCAAAAACCCTAAAATAGGCCAAATATTTTAAGTGTGTTAAGTTCGTGTAGGACTTATTCACGTATTTACGTAATGAAATATCTACGTAAACATGAAACAGTAAACCAAAGAAGGAAAAAGAAAGTTAAAATACCAGTATCACTGTACGGAGAAAACACCGGTATCAGATCCCTGCTCGTAAATACTAAAACTAAAAAGTGTAATATGTCAAGCACTTGAAATAGAATATAACCTACCTACCAATAGAAACTAAACCTGTGGTACGGAGCTCATTACTCCATGAATATAATTATTAACCTTGTATCTATTAGTTGTTGTTTCGAATAAATAAAAGATCTAAATGCTCAATTTATTATACCCTCGTCACATGCTCAGGTTCTAAAATTCTCCATGTTTTAATCCCAAAATTCCCTACCATTCAAGCATATTTTGAAATGTTCACTACCTACACATTTTTTTATAGCAGCAGGAACTATTACTTTTCTCTTTTAGTGGTGAAGGGATGCCATGCGCGACCGATAAATTAAAACTAAGTCCTAGAGCAACACATCAAACAATAATAGGCATGATAATTTTTTTTATAGATGCTTTCCATCTATTCTTTTTCGCACTTGCCTCCCAAAACGCTCGTAAGAAAACGATACTAAACCGAGTTATCATACTTAATAATTACATACACATACTTAATTTAATTTGCGATTTTGACTCTGAAATATTACGGTTATGTACCCATACAGTAAAAAGTGAAAAATCTAGACCAAAGACGTTTCATTCCATACTTCTAAAAATTCGTTAAATTTGGATATTTGGTAAATGATATTGATATTTGGGAGACAAGTTGGTATCTCAAAACCATTTCAATAGTTTTGTTAATACCCAATTTATTACCCATATTAAGATAATATATATGGCTCATTTTGTATCAATTATAGTTAATTATATAAGAATAATTATAGTGATACCAAAATTCAACGTGTGTCATCAATCATCCCTATTGTAGAGAATCTAATGAATAATGGTGGTTACTTCAACCGTTTTTATTTAAAAATTTGAATGACTGCATGTTAGGACACAAAAGTTAAGGGAGGCGTTTTTGATATTTGTTTTCCTTCCTAAATATAAAAGCTAAGTGCATGCTGAGTTTTAGGCTGCCATCTGTAACAAACATGATGGGCCATCATAGGGACGCAGCTATACAACAGAACGAGATCGCAATATCGTTAGCTCCCTCTAACGCATAGCTGCGTCCCTATGATGGCCCATCATGTAGAATGTTTTGTTCCAAAGGCAACCAGATCCTGCACTAAGAACTTGAATCAAGACAAACAATATTAATGGACAATAAGGTGAGAAGAATAACATGTTCAAATTGTATTGTAATATAACGTTTTTATTCATAATGAGAGAACTTTATAATAATACTTGCAGTAATTTTCCAAGCCTTATGAGTGAGGAGAAGCGAGATTCATTATTATACCACTATTAATGCTTATAAATCATTAAACAACATTTCTTAATAAACCAATATACATAAGTATATAATATCAAGTAAATGTAAACAGTCATGGAATAAGTTACTAAAATTGTGTAAATAACATTTATATAAACGATTAAACCCACATAATTCACTATAAAAGTTTTGATATTCAAATATTTAAGTCACTCACCAAGTCAAAGGGTCACTTACCAATACATCAAGGTAGGATGATATTTTTCCTTGAGACTTGAAAATCTAAAACTCATAATGATTTCAACTTTTGTTTAAGGATGAAACTAACCAACAAAGACTCAAACAGTTAAAATACAAAAACTTAACTTTATGAACACCTACACATATATACATATAAATGTTTATATTACTATTCAACATGAAGTAATTCAACATCAAATACTAAAGTGGCATTTGGTGGGATGACCCCTGGGTGGCCTCTAGGACCATAAGCATAGTCAGGTGAACAAATTAATCGGGCTCTCTCACCTAATGACATCTGTAACAAACAATTTGTGCTATTAATTACTCATTTCATGTAATTTTCATTCAAAATTCATTTTGTGAGATAATTAATGCAGTATTACACACCTGCCTTGGGTTATTAAGATTAGAAGAATTGTATGATTATCATATTGCAATTTATGGGAAAAATAATTTTGTAATTCGCCATTTTGCCTCTTATTGTCTCATATCAAGTGTATCATTAATAATGGAAATAAGTAGTCTTATTTAATTTTTTCCCTGATCTGGCTGAAAAATATGAGTACCTATTAAGTATATACATGGGCAAAATCAAATGTAATTTTTCTAATCTTAAATAAAAATAAGGTACAGTGCGTAAGCTCTCAGAAGAACCTTCGAGTTTTAGAAAGAGACGCCGGGTATCAATCAACGGTGACACATGAAAAAGCAGAACAGCAATATTACCTTCATGTGTCATCGCCGATTCCCGAAGGTTCTTCTAAATGCTAACAGCCTGTACAGGCTCTAATAGGATTGAGATGCTGCCAACACAAGGGTGATGAATTTGTTGCATGCCTTCAGAGTTCTAACATAGATGCCATACTGAGTAGACTATGATTATAAATTACATCTGTTTGATATCAAACATCAAATGCACACAAACTTGTGATGTTAAACAATTAAATTGGCAGACACTACATTCTTCCACAAATAAATAGGGTATATTGTGTAGTTTTAGTTACTTAGTACTAAAAACGCCATATTGATAAAGTGAAACCTTTTCCCTGCCCTGCATATAAATCCAGAATATATCATAGCAATGTAGGTTGTTTTTAATCATAGCAAAATAACAGCATAGTAATAATTACTACATACCTTGGCTATACCCGTATCCCAACCCTTGATCACGTCTCCCTTGCCAAGAGTGAACTTGAACGGTTGCCCGCGCACTCTAGAACAGTCGAATAGCTTTCCATCTGTTAGGGTGCCCGTGTAATGAACTACCACTGTTTGACCCGGCTTGGGATATGTAGATCCTAAAATGTTTGAAGAGCTTAGTGTTGTTTACTTGTTTCAAACATTATAGGTTATAGTTATGAACCCAATAGAAAAGTATAATTACCATTTCCAGGAGAAAGAATTTCAATATCGACGCCCATTGTAATAATAACGTAGGTAAAAAGACATACACTTAGTTAAGTTTTGTAAAATTAAACGTCTTGTAATTTGTTTTGTTATGACGAAGTCATGACATACACACTACACACTGAACTGAAATGACAGTGACACTTTGGTGTCGCTGTCCGCTGTCATTCGTAATAGAGTCCGACCACGCTGGTCAGTTGCCAAGTTACGGCCAAGTATTGGTTATGGTTAAAACGGCTATTAGACATTGCAACCTGCAGGGCCCCATCTGTCAGGTTGGTAGGTGTAATTAAAGGTAGGGCCTGTAGGGAGCTGAAGGAGGAGCAGGGAGAGGCAGGGTACACTACAAATTGGGCCCTGCAGGTTGCAATGTCTAATAGCCGTTTAAAGGTCCACCAACCAAAGGACCAGTCAACCGATTAGAGTGAGAAGGAACTATAGTTAAAATGAGACAGAAGTTGTCAAATCAGTTGTCGATCGTGGCATTTGTTTATTTGCAATTTAATTCACAAATTACTTTAGAATATAATTTGCGTACAAATATAGTATTAAGTTACATAAGGGTCACCACAGACCTAGCGGTTTTCCTCGCGGAATTACCGGAAGTAGCGGAAATTCATAGACAAAATGCTTAATTTGTCTATGGTAGCGGAAATTTGTCTATGGCTTCCATACAAAAAATCTGCTACCATAGACAAATTTCCGCTACCATAGACAAATTTCCGCTACTTCCGGTAATTCCGCGAGGAAAACCGCTAGGTGTGTGGCGACCCTAATAAGGGTTCTTAAGATTCGAGGGTCGAAGTTACAAAATGAGGCGAAGCCGAATTTTGTAAAAACAGACCCGAGAATTTTAAGACCTAATTATCTACCGTTGCACACAATAGTTTTTCTATGAGTGCTAGGCAAGCCGGTAAGAATTAAGTTCGAGGAATGACCTGCTGCCTCTATACGGGTCACCACACACCTAGCGGTTTTCCTCGCGGAATTAGCGGAAGTAGCGGAAATTTGTCTATGGTAGCGGAAATTTGTCTATGGTAGCAGATTTTTTGTATGGAAGCCATAGACAAATTTCCGCTACCATAGACAAATTAAGCATTTTGTCTATGAATTTCCGCTACTTCCGCTAATTCCGCGAGGAAAACCGCTAGGTATGTGGTGACCCTACAGTTGTCTTCAATCAAGTCAAGTTAAAAGCGGTATTACACATTGCAACCTGCAGGGCCCAATCTGTCAGGTTGGAAGGTGTAATTGAAGGTAGGGCTCGTAGGGAGCTGAAGGAGGGTAGGAAGAGGCAGGGTACACAACAGATTGGGCCCTGCAGGTTGCAATGTGTAATACCGCTTTAAGGCAACTTGATCTAGGAATATTGCGATTTCGTGTAAGATCGCGCTATGTATAGACCCTTAAATTGTCCTTGGATAGAATTCACACAAGCAACATTATTATCACGCTTGCCAGCCTTCAGCTCTGGCCTATAACCGCGAAGCACTTCGTTCATTGAATCGAATATTTCCATCACTCTCTTTCGTATATGCAAGAGCGATAGAGACGGGACCATCGTTCTGTCGATTTTCGAACTTCGCGGTAGGCCCTCTGGCTTCCTCGTTGTTTATTGTCTATTCAAAATTCAAAATTCGGGACAGTTGAATTTTCTACTCTTCTGCTTGAAATAAGTTTATTTATATTTACAGTTATTGTTATTGTTTTGTGTTTCGTCCAGTGGCAATTTTTTGTACATTGAAATTGTATGTGTGTGTGTGTTGGATCCACGAGTAACATGGAAGTAGATGGTGCGGAGAACTGTAATAGTAATAGTGCCAGCAATATATCTGAAGGAGGAAAATATGCGAATTCAAAGGCATTTGTTAGTGCTGCACGTCAGTACGAGACCACACATAGCGAGGCTTCTGTTAGTTTAATGAACAGATATTTAAACGTAAGTCAATAATGCCATGGTAGTTATTAGTTGAATTCATATGTGATCTAAATATTTGGTAAATCATTTGTTGGTCTATACATGTTTAATCCCACATGTTAGCTGTTGGCGTCGACGTGTGATTTATCAATATTCGCTCCCGGGAGGTCGGAGGTATGCGCGCTGTTCAGCTCTTTATGGCGCGTGATGAGGGAACCGGGCGGGCCCCACTGGGCAGGCGTCGCCGTCCTGGCACGGGCTTGCATGGAGCCGAGCGCCCGGCACGCGCTCACGCACACTTACAAGTAAGAGCTGCATCAAACACCTGCCTATTTTGGAATATGTGGCATGAAGAGAGTTATATTTACACAATGTTGATGAAAGTTTTACACAAACTCATCTTTCATCAATAATATGCTATTAAATTAGCTTACTGACCTTTTCATGTCCTAAGTTCAATTTCCTTATTATTTTTGTCATACACACATTTGATGTATCATATGCCTGTCTGCGTTTGATATTGCCAGATACCCCATAGTGGCTCGGTAGTGACATACCCCACCTATAATGCAGTAAGTCCCGGGTTTGAATCCTGGTAAGGATAGATATTTCCTATGCACTTAAGTATTCATATATACAGTCATGGCCAGATAATTAAGAACACAATTATTTTTTTCATACAACTGCATACAAATATGACTTTGGAAATTCGATGAAAAATGCTTGATGCGGTTGACCAATTTTATTATTGATAATATAATGCACGGGTGTTTAAACAAGGTTTACTTTAGTACTGACAAAGTTGATGTAAAACTTGTACTTTAGAAAATACAGATCCAATTCACACTTTTTATAACTCCATACTTAATTAGGAATGTTCCTAATTAAAGTATGGAGTTCCACATTCCAGTCCCACATTTTCCAAGCTCAGTCAGCAACAGAAATAGCTAAGCGGGTGGGGTGGTCAAATTGAGCTTGACATGACTTTATTGTCTAAAAGAATAAGAGTCTGTGCAGGTCATTTTAAACACCCTACCCACTTAGCTACTTCTGCTGCTGACTGTTCAATCCATAAAGGTTTTATACCTGCTCACAAAAGCATTTCCAGGTGACACTCTTATTGCTGAAACACTGCCTAAGTGATCTAAATAGACAGGTCCACAACCACTCAGGTCAAGCTGTATTTCTCAGTGACTTCCTTGTGAATCCTGTGACCTTCCTTGTGACCCGCCTATTGATTTGATTAGCAGCCCTACATATCCGGTCCAACATCAGTTTCACTGGGTTCTCTATTTATGTGCATGCTGCATCTTTCAAGGTTTTAGGTGTTTAACATGAACCAAAGATTTTGTATTTCTTTAATATTTCCACTATTTTCAAATCATCCCCACACAATTTGGGGTTTGTTGATATGTTAGTCCAAAGGTTTTAGTTATTTATTTCTTTATTAAAATAGTGCTTTTTCCTAGCTTACTGCTAGAAAATGACAAATGTTTAAGGGTGGGTTGCACCATGCAGAATTGACGGACTCATCAACATTAAATATGGCGATGGAGCTGTCATTGTATAGAAAACTATGAAACTTTTCATACAAGTTTTTTTTTACGATTACTGTGACGTTTACAGATGGTTTGGTGCAACCGGCCCTAAATCTTTGACTTTCATTCTTATTAATATATTTCATTCTTTGGTGGAAAAGCTATTTACATGTTTTGTGTGGATACTGTGTGTTGTGTGTGCTTTTAAAGTAGAGCAGGCTTCATACATGTTCCTAACTATTATGATATCTTACAGGTTCATGCCCATATTGAGTCAGTTACTATCAAATTCCGTTTCTAATGACAAGAAAATAAAATTGCTTTCGGTAATGCAGGTATGTCATTTATGATTACTTACACTTTTTATTTACATACTCTATATAATTTAATTTCTTATCATTTATAATTTTTATTGCAATTAAGAATATATTGGTTGTTACTAAATTTTGAACAATCATGGTTTAAATTCACATAAATGATATTAAAAACCTTAGCTGTAAAAAAAATTGTTGTATAAATATCTATAAAATATTAAGATTTTGTAATAAGCAGAGTACCTTGCACAATATTATTAAAATTGAAATGAAATATTTGTATTTTATCCTTCTTTCACATTAATATTACATTTATGAGTGACTTGCATGCTAGTTGGCAATCCCCAAAAGTTATGGTATAACACTCTTTTTTCCCAAAATTAAGATATTGATTTTGTTTTTTCCTACTTAAGTAGCAGTAACGCAGTACTTTACAATCCAGACTGTCCCATTTGGTTATATCTGGGGTATTTCGATTTTGTTAGAACTTACAGAATTTAAGCCTAAAACATTTTAACAAAGGCACCTATATATTTTCAGGACATTTCCTATGGCATCATCATCAGTTGGCAGGAGTCATATCTCCCTGTCCTTATGAAGCAACTAACAGACTGGATCACTGTGCCATGCAATGACACCCAGGAGCAACTGATCAGGCATAGGTCCCTCACGGTGCTGGCCAACATATGCTCCGGAAACCTACCTGCTGTGTATGCTTTGATGAGGACCATAGATACGAAGAAATTTGTTTTGCATCTTATGAGTTTAAAGGTACAGTCGATTTAATATTGTTAATTTAATAAAATTGCTATTTAGATGGACTCACAACTTCAAGGATTAAGGTTCGCCAGGACGCTCGCGTTTCATTACAACGTAGTTTAGCTATCATTTTAAAACGACATGCTTTAGAACCACGAAATTTGGCATAGGCATTCTAGTAGTACAGATCTATGTCGGTAATTTATTTTCGTTGCTAAAAATTGTAATACAAAGAAAATACAGCCAGATACAGATTTACATACAAAACTTATTTTTGCTATATTTTCTTTGTATTACAATTTTTAGCAACGAAAACGAATTACCGACATAGATCTGTACTGCTAAAACGCCCATGCCAAATTTCGTGATTCTAAAGCATGTCGTTTTAAAATGAGAGCTGAACTACGTTTGTATGGGGACGCGAGTTCACGCGAGCGTCCTGGCGACTCTTAAGCCATCATTTCTCCAGGTTATTGGCTGGATTTATAACCACTAAAGTAGTTCATATCCCTCTTTGCAAGGCTTAAAGGATTATGTTCAATTTCAATTTCTTTATTGCGAGAACATAGTTACATAAGATGTTGAAAATAAAAACAGTGTTGATTATGTTCTACCAAAAAAGGCATGCAAAATACACATTATTTACATTTATAATATTTACAGGCATGGTAACAATGCAAATATATACACAATTCTTCTTATTATGTATGGGAGGGAATAGTATATATGGACATTTTATACAAAATCTCTTGGGTTCATAATTGTGACAATATTTTAATAAATATATTCCCATGGTTACTTGTGGGCTTGTAAACATGAAATAAAAAAACCTTATATTTCGTTTTTAATTAATTTGCCGTAAAGTATGTTATTTTATTACTTAAGGTTATTTTTACATTATTATTTTAAATAACCGTGATCTTCAACCAATTTCAAGAGCTAGAAGGAGCAAGTTCTGTATTTACCAGGATCTGTTGTAGCTATGGTTTTATGTATGTTTACCGATTTTTTTGAAGAGTGATCAACAATGGTCGGCGGGGGTGAGCTGTTTTCATAGTAATTTGACGTATGTCGTGTCAAATTAATATGAAAACAGCTCACCCCCGCCGACCATTGGTGATCAATAACGAAAAATTATTTTTTTGTTTGTAACTGACAGTTAGTCTCATTGTCATCAGATTAGGATCTGATAATGGGACCTTGGAGAAATCGAAGGAACTTTTCAAACATTATAGACACAACTTATATTGATATGAGTATTTTTTACATTAGGTTGGACATTCGCTCGTGGAAAATTCGAGTAGCCTAAGTGAAGGCGGTTCTTTTCAACTGACTTTTAAGGTTTGGAAAGTTCTCAATTCATCAGAATCTTTGTTTTTTATTTTATTTTTTAAAATTAATATATGTATGCTCACCGATTATTATTCGAAGACGGCTGGACCAATTTGGAAAATTCTTTGTTTGAATGAGTATACTTCACAGTTGGTCCAATTGTCACTAGGTCCGGATCTGATGATGGGATCCTGGAGAAATCGAGGGAACTCTTCAACTATTATAGGCACACCTATAGTGATTACACTATTTTTTACAGCAACTTGTGCATTTCCTCTTGGAATCCTAAGTGAGGTCGGTTCTTTTTTGTTTAAATTATTTGAATTGATATAGTTTTGACACTTTACATCGGTATTGTATTCGCAGGACGGCTGGTACGGAGGAGCGGACGTGTGCCGGCTGCTGCTGTGCCTGTCGGCGGCGACGCGCGGCGTGGGCGCCGTGCGCCAGGCCGACATCAACATCTACCTGTCGTGCTGCGTGCTCACCTTCAGCAAGGCGGTCATGTGAGTGGAAGCGGTGAGAGAAGATCTCACCGATATGCCATTAACAAGAAGGGGGCGAATTTTGAAGTTCGAGCGATCAAATATGACATTTAAAACTCTTTCTTAACAGCAAAATATCGGGTTTTAACCGTGGTACCACGGCCTTTGTACCACGGGGGACCACGGGTAAAAAAAATTCCCCGTAGACCCACAACACCGAAATGGGACTATGGGTAATTGAAAAGAACCGGGTATTAACCGTGGTCCCACTGCTATGACCCTCAGTGGATCCACGAGTACTAATTTTGTCCCCATAGACCCACTACTCGAGAATGGTATTCATTTGCTAGTATTTAAAGGCACAGCAAAAAAAAAATAACCAAAACCTACCTTGCCTATTAAAAAAAGAATAGTATTTAGAGGCGTAATTTATGACATATCTATTGCTGTGGGACTACGGGAAATATTTATTTTCGAGTAATGACCCGTGGGCCCACGGACAGTTTCGTATTCAAAAAGATAACTTAAAACTGGAGCAGTGGGGTCTACGCGGAAAATACGGGGAAAAAAAATTCCCGTGGTCCCCCGTGGTACAAAAACCGTGGTACCACGGGTAAAACCCTCAAAATATGTGCAAACTTTTGTGTGCGATTTTTTCTAAAGTACCGATTTATTTATAATTTCACTGTCGTCATCTGAGAAAATTCGATATTTCATTGCATATTTGAGAAAACAATACATTGTATACATACAACAGTGTTGGCGTTGCAACGGATTCCCAGCTATCCATCATACCTACCAATTTCCCTTTAATTGCTAGTTTCTCGGCATATATTGCAATAATACTCTTTATGTACCTCTAGGTTACATATGTACTAGTATTTACAGGAAGAAAGAGTGAAAAAAATATTCTTTGTATTTCGTGTTATCGCAAGTCCTCCGTCTATTACAAGACTGACCCTAAGGGTCGACGGACTCGAGAGGCGAGCGTGTGCGAGCGCTTGGCAGTGCGACTAGCTGTGTCGAGCATCGAACTGCTGAACAATTTGAACAGAAGCCACTCCCATACGTTTTCATTTGTTTGCCATGAACGCGATGGCCGTCCAGTCTGACGAATGTGTTCTGTTTCAGTGATAGGGATGCGTCCCAACTGCTGCAGGCGTACACACTGATGAACGAGCTGTGCCAGGACAACAACCTGCGGAACCTCGTCGCTAGCGCGCCCAGCTTCTGCCTCGAAGACACTTTGAAGGTTATAAACTTATAGTTAGGTTGTGCCATTTAAACATAAACTTTAAACTTTCACGTTCTTCACTTTCGTAATTTATGATAGGGTTGAAAATTGCTATAAAATGTTTGAAAGTATGGCAGTTTAAATTTTCGGGTCCTCTAAATTTTAGTTCGTACAAAATAACTAGTTAAAATTATTTTGCTTAAATAATCAAGCATGCTTCTGATAAAAATCCCAAGGCTAAATAGGCCATTTTAAATAATTCTTAAAAATATCCGAGTCTCACAATAGTTGTAATATCTAAAATGGCAATTGTTCTTTATGTTTCAGAACTTGGTGGAGTTTTGCAACGCACCTAATGAAGCGTTAGAGCCTGAGTTAATCACCGCTGTTGTCCAGAATGCCTTGAAGTTCCTCTCGCTCTTAGCTAATTTAGGTGAAGTTTAAAAATTCTCACAAATATACGTTCAGGTCCTGAGATAGTTGACCTTCTATGTTAAATTGATTTTTGGGCGAATCAGCTCTTAGACCGACACTCACACTTCACATCTCTGGCGTTTGCAGAGTGAGAAAATGTTGGGGGCTACCAAGAAATCACTCTAGCAATTTCATATTTGTCTGAATCGTAGGTTTATCAGACAGCAAATCCCGTGTTTTAACATATAACTTAAAATTATTTAAAAGCAACAGCAAAATTTTCGACTGAAGTTTAAATGTCATGGGCAGATTAGTGTCAGCATAGAGTAACTTATATATACTATAGTATGCTATTTTTTACTAGATGGAGTAGCAGTGCAGGTGACATTTCCTCTTATATTTTGGGTACCTTTAGGTCGCTTTCACGCAGATGGCGCAAATGACTTGAGCTTCAAAAAATTCTTAGGCTGTGCTGCTCTACTATTTATATAAGTTACTCTGTGGTGTCAGTGTTAAGTTGATGGCCGTTTCATATCTTCCACATTTTAATAATTTGTCATTACTTCCAGATATGTACCCCTTACGCAGAAACCACTGTCAAATGCTATGTCTGTGTCTGGTGGCGCACCGGCTGTGTCTGCCTGAGAGCTTGGAACTATTTTCATCCATTATTATCCAGTACAAAGGTATAGTAAAGTTATAGTATGAAGTGAAGGTTATGCAATTTTGCTGAAACTACCAATCCAAAGGATTGGAGGATTTGCTATCCTGATGCTAATATCTGTTCCATATACTCTTATAAAAAACATAATAAAACACACGTTACTATAGGTTGAGCCCATATCATGTGTTTATTTTCAGCGGCGCGTCCATAGAACACGATTCCCGTCGGCTTGCCTAGGTTTCAAGTGCCTGAGCAATTTTCCTACAAGCTCATGGAGAAATTATAAACCAATTCAGCACCAAGTCTAAGAAAACTTGACCCACCGTCGCTGTTTTGTAACATCCTTGTTGCAACTCGCCCACCACCAACATTTATACAAGGCGCTATAGTAAACATTAATAAGAGTCTGAGAGGTCGATTTTAAACTGTAACTGTGCGCTTCTATGGCAGTGTTTGACTTCGGTGTGCAACCTTACTATTTTTTCTATGGTGGCGAAAGGATTTAACTTTTTCGACGCCAACGACGAATATGTCCATCATAAGACAATAGATACCATACATTTGAATATAAATTCATTATTGGTTTGGCGTATGAATGAGTGCATTATTATGTGTCATGGCGTCGGAAAGGTTAAGGCTTTCCAAGGAGACGGGCGGAATCAACCGATGACATCATCCGCTTCAGTGGAAAAGCAACTTATTGTTTGATTCCTCACGTCGCCGCTCCGCTCAGCTTCAGTGGAAACGAAGCCTAAATAGTCGCATGTACGGTCAGCTGCACATAGTGAAACCCCCTTATAGAAACTTTATGCCGGGGGGTCAACTAACTCTGCGACTAATTTATTTAACGTTTTATTTTTAGATGAAGGGCAGTTACCTGAAGAGTTAATACTAATGATTAGCTCGGGTCTGCCGGGGCTTCTAGTGCCACCATCGCTCGAACCAGGAAAAGCTGGATTGCAATGGGTATTTGAATTTTTTATAGTATAGTAGTATTTAACTCATGCATGGTCATTAACCAAAGCCCAGCCAGAAGTCACGACTCAAGATTTGCCAGCGATCAATGGAGTGCAGTATACTTGGAGTCTGCAGAACAGATCGGGTAAGTAACCGAACTGCGCTCCAGAACTGGTATCGCGGATGTGGGTGTTAAGGCCGCCAAGCTTAAGTGGGAGTGGCCGGGACACGTATGCCGAATGCATCCAGACCGATGGGCCAAATTGGCGACCGACTGGACCCCAGCGGATGGCGAGGCAGAGGTAGGCCAGAACGGAGTTGGCGAGACGACATTTTGTGGCTATAGGCGGGAGCGTGCACTGAGCTGTGACGGGTGGCGCAACGTGCAACATAAGTTACAAAGGGGAATCCTTTGCCCAGCAGTTGGACACAAAATAGGTAAAAAGAGGTATCTAGCTTGGCATTAAAACAATATGTTAAAATATACATATTAAACATATTGTTAGTGTGGTAGGTATAGCAATAATAAAAGTGACATCCTCGCGCGAATGGTTATTTTTATACATAATTTATTTTTATAGAATTTTTTATAGAAGTACTGTGTACTTGCATCGGCGGTTACAAAGAAAAATACTTTACCTACACCCATATCATATCATAAATCCTCTATTCTGCGTTCGAAAACCGCATGTAATTATCACCATTACTGCAACCAGTATTGTAACATCAGTGTATTATCTGTGACCGTGGGTATAGTACATTATTGCAGAGGACGGGAAAGGGAAATTCGTGGACGAGGGATTCTTTCGGACGAAGCGCAGCTGAGTCCGAAAAAATAAGACGTGTCCACGAATTTCTATTCCCGCCGAGGCATATATAGTGCCTTTCTCCAAATGTGCGAGGTAATAAAGTAAAGTAAATGAAATAAATTACAGATTTTGGTTACGTTATTAACGTTCATTGTCATGAATTCGCTTCCCTCTATAATTTCTTTTTTAAGTATAATGTATACTGCCAATTTTCATTCAAATAATATTTAAAAAGAAATTTTCGTCAAAATCTATTTAAGACAGTATTAAATATGCTCCTTTCATACAACTGTAAAAGATTAAACCTTAGGGTGAAAGCAAACGTACGGTGGACGGCACGGCTGCCTGGTTCGGCAACCCGACCGAATCACACACGCACACGTCCGGTTGTGACATTTTGACATGACATTAGGTTTTTATGCCGAACGGTGGCGAACCGTACGTGTGCGGGGAACTGGCATTTAGTATGAGAAATGCGCCTTCAGGCGACCTGACGCGGCGACCGTATACGGCGACCTGACATGCAAACCGAACGTTTGCCTGGGCCCTTAAAGAAAGTTGTTTTGTCTATGATTGTATTAAGCCTCATTCGCACGATCAGACGCGGTGCTATGACAAAGAACGAGACAACCAAGGTTTTTGATCGAACTATCTCGCTCTATCCTATAGTTTGAAGGGATTGCCGATCAGACGGTGCAGATGTCGCTTAAGTAATTGGCTGTTTGAAATGATATTTCTTAGTCGGGTGAAAAGTTTAAAAGGTAAAAAACAATACAGTAATGGATTTTACTAGTCAACGCCTAAAATATGTATATAATTTTGAACCTTATTACAATGGAGTAAGGTGCAAAAATGTTCACATATTTATGGCGTTGACAAATTACTTCGCGTCCGCTAAAACATGACACTAATGTTTTTTTTTTTTTTTTAATTCGTTTTGGTAAAAAATGAAGAACTTCACGTACTCATTTTGCTACAGTAAGGTGAACATTTCCGAGCACATTGGAGAAAAAAACGTTAGAAAATTCCAACGGTAACGTAATGAAAATCCGGCCTGCTCGCCGACCGCGGGCACCCGCCCCTCCCGACCGCCGGCACAATCGAGTTGGCCATGGCGGTAATTCTAATGGTTTCCGAATGCGTATTTCGGATTTATAATATGTGTGTAGCACCACAAAAATGTGTAGACAACCACACTCGTATTTTAAAAGGACCCTTTTTGTTACGTAACAGTTACATAAACTAGTATTGCTACTACTACTAATTGTATTTTTAAAAATATAACGATTTATTTACTTTATTATACAACCGTCTCAGGGAAATACAAGGTAAATATTGTTAATAATTTATATCATTAAATAAGCCAAGAGAATAAAAGGCACTTAGCCAATTTAATAATAAATTTCCTAGAAAACGCATGACGCATCGATATCAAAATCATCACATTTTTTTCTTTTAAAAAACAAATACATATATGTGAAACTAGCCATCACACGATTCGGATGTTTTTAAAGGTTCAATGATTTTTTTTCGTATTGTAGTTGCAGGTGGTAGGTGCGCTGTGCGACACGGGCTCCACGCAGGAGCGAGTGCTGAGAGCGGTGACGCCAGAGGCCTATGAAGAGATTTTATATAGCATTCTGAAATATTCCTCTCAAGTAAGTTTGTTGCAGTGAACCAAATATGACCCTAAGATTCCCACTTGTGTCCCTTTGGCGCTGTCCAGATAGAAATAATGTAAAAGTTCTATGTATTTTGCGAGAGTACCCTATCTGTTCCTTTTTCTATTTAATTTTGACATCTTGCGCCTTATTACGGCGGGCTCTTATTTGATAATCTACTCAAAAGCAAAGCAGCAAAGTACGAGAGGTATCATACTCTCGTACCTTGAGAACCTCATTGATTTCACTTTACACTATTTGTCAAGTATTCACTTATTGAGCCACTCGTGAATTCCGCTGTCCTGGAACCAGTCTAGTTACCAGCTGACACTCTTATTACCTAGGCATGGAAGTGAGTAGATCTCGAGAGGTAAAATGCAACTTTGCGCTCTTGTCATTGAACTAATAGAATTACAGTCAGCATTATCTCGGCTCTGCCTCTCTCTAGGGGTGGTCTTAGAACTGTGCCACTTTTGCGCGCTGACTGTTATTCTCTATATTATCGAACGAGCGGAGCGTAAGCGCAGTAAAGTTCTTACAGACAACTTCGGGCACTACTGAACTGTCAGCTTGATTTGGCACTTTGATTTTGAATAGTTGTTCCGCGATAACTTTAGTAACATTTTTCTGACCTTTTTTGTTGGGGTTATAGCAGAGATAAATAAAATTTGAGTGTTCGTATATGAGCGGGTTCAATCGAGGGGTTGTGGAGCTAGAAGGCGCGAAACGATCTTCATAAGATTTTTGATATTTTGGTCGACTCGTTTACAAGTAAATAACGAGTTTTCAGTTCGAGGCTGACTTCTAGTATAAATTAATAAATAACTTTATGAATGTACACAGAACGGGTCGGTTGGGCAGGAGCAGGGCCAGCAGGCGGCCGTGCTCGGGTGCAGGACGGCGCTGTCGCTGGCGCCGCTGTTGCCGGCGTGGGGCGCCGCGCTCAAGAGGTTCCTCTTCAACCATCAGGTGAACATTACCAAAATGTGCTGGGGTGGTTGGTGCAGTCAATTGAAAAGGCCGCACGGCGTTAAAGAGTGATATAAGATTGGTGTGGTTATTGCTTTGACGATGGCAACTTTAAACTGTTCAGAGTTACTATTAAACACTATAAAATATAACGGTTTCACTCTCGTTACGTCTCCTTAGTCACTTCGTGTGACATGTTTCGGAGAGCTTAGGTCTCCCTCTTCAAGCTCTAAGAGAGCTTTTCGAATCGTGGCACACTACTGCAAGGCGCGTTGCCGACTCCGCTCGTTGCTGGCTTTTTAAGTGTTCAAATTTGGGTTATTATATTATATTAATTAGTTTATCGAAGCACATTGGATGCTTATTATTTCTTGTGCAAATCAAACAGAAAATGACAAAGATACGAGTAAGTGGCGTCAAAGTTCTAAAGTGAGGGTAAGTGACGCTTCTCCGTGATAAAAGTGTAGCACGACAACAACTTGAACGCAGATTTTTTTGATAGGCTGCTATATTTTCATATTTTTTATTTAATTGACAAAAGATGCATATCAAACATCTTTGACTGACGGACTAATACGTTTCATTTTTTTATTATGACGTATGATCTTTTCTGAAGAGTTATATTGTAATATACTGCTTCCATGACAGGTCCGGAAAATGTTGTCGTTGGGTCTTCGCAACGGAACGCGACGGCTTGAAATATTGAAGCTGATCAGGCACCACCTGTTCCCTTGTGACCAAATGGATGAGGTAATTTTCACGATATTTGACACCCTTCTGAGTTTGTGTTATCCTAGTCATTCTTAAAAAAAATATATATATATAGAAGTATAAGTTGTTGGTGTAGTAAGTTGTGACATACAATTTACATTCTGAGTAAATAAGAAGAAAATTCAATGTGTTTATGTATGTATTTGAAACAGACGACAAAAACTAAACGTCGCCATCACTCTCACTCTGTACAGTCGACGTAAACGATGTGTTTCAACTTTTGTGCCTTATTCCTTTGTAATAAGGTGCAAAAACGTAAATATATGTTTGACATCTGTACCTACGAGCTATGCTTATTAGTTTGGTTGTAACATTTTCCCCAAATATATAATGTAGGTATTCGAGGAGGATCCGAAAGTGTCGTCGGAGGGTTGCGTGTCGCCGCGCGCCGCCGAGTCCGACGAGGCGTGGCAGTCGGCGCCGCGCCTCACGCCCGCGCAGGAGCTGGCCGTCGACGCGCTGGTGCACCAGCTTACTGAAACCCTGCAGAAAAACAAGGTACCATACACATATGAAACAAAATAAACACAGCCTCATACAAAATTCACCAAATAATATGGCTTAATCAATCCGATTATATTCGAAAAACCATGTTAGGAAATATCCTATATATATAAGAAAAATTGTAGAAGTTTAATGTAAATTTCCTTTCTTAACAGATATCCGACATTGCCACATCGAGCGTGATGGAGTTATATGGATACAAAATGTCGTGTTTGGAACAAAGGCTACATTCACAAACAGTTGCGCTTCAGGTGAGCTATGTAATCTTTATCGACTTTAGTTTACATAACATTATGTTTGAATACAGCTTGAAAACGCTCAATGTCGATCAAAGTGCGGCTAATGCCACTTCTTGTCCTGGCGATGCGATATCTACTCGTATAGTTCGTTTTTTTTTAGATTAGATAAAAGTTGAAAGGTGCATGTACAGGGTTCTTTATTATAGTAGCCCTCAACCAATGTGACGACCGGGGCCATAAAAGTCCACAATGCAACACAATGGATAACTGATAACGCGAGCTCAAGGGTTTTATGGCCCCGGTCGTCACATTGGTTGAGGGCTACTATAGGCACGATACGGCATGATACCTGTCACAAGTGTCAAAGTGCCAATACGGCCAATAAAAAAATATTTTAATGTATTTATAATAGAGCCATGCGTAGGTATTTGTAAATGTTAATATTAATTATTTTACAGTATTGTAATAGTAGTCATTATTACGAAATAATTTATTCTTATCGTTGTTAATGTTTTAGTGAAAGGTGCACAATAAAAAACCTGGAGAAAAAGAGGTTCGAAACATATGGTTTTCGATTTATAACGTATGCGTGTGTCACTGTCAGTTTTTCAATTGCCATGTGTCTCTAACGTGATAATCAAAACAAAATTGTGTTTTTATTGCTGTTATGGATTATAATCTGCAAATTGTCATTATTTATTTACAAATGTGAACTCTTCACCATGTTAACTAATCGTTTGTTGGTGTGCTTGCAGTGTGTTTAAATTGAACATTCAAACAGAACAGGTTGAACAGGTTGGCAACTTCTGTTTCTATGTTTACTGAATTTCTAATCTCAAAAAAAAACGAAATATAGTATACATCGGAAGTGGGGCTTTATCCCAGTATCCAGACTAATCGCGAGTATTTTTTTAAACTCATTCCTTGGGGACAGAGCACTGTCCAAACTTGAGCGGAAGCGTGAATACAGCTATGGTTTGACAAACCAGTTTTGTCAGTAACATGAATAGAATCTGAATGAAATATGCTCATTATTTCAGGGAGCGAGTGAACACATGGCTTCTCTGCAACATTCCCTAGCTATGCTTCAAGCAACCAATTCCTCTCAGCAAGATGTTTTGTATACTACACAAATGCAAAACGAAAAGTAAGTAGCACATACAATTCATTTCTTAACCCAATTTTTTTTCCGCCGTCAATAGTGAGAACCGAGTAGCGATGTTGTTTTATAGAAGTAGTTTTCGCTGGCAGCTGCGAGTGGTCAGTCAGGACTATTTAATACAAAATAAAAGTTATCTTGCGCGTGCATTTTCTGTGCTGTAGCCTACTGACCGACTCCACCCCTTTTCAAAAGTTTTTTGTTAATGCTGTCTTTTAGGAAGAGGCTTGAGCATATTCCGAATTTGACACTTACAACTTAAGCCACAGACCTCAAAGTATTATAAAAAAATATACTTACTTATTATATATTTTTTCTAGATTAAAAAAGACGATAGACAATCTGCACAAGCAGTTAGAGGATGCCGAGAGCGCCATTCGCGGGTACCGAGCCAAAGTCGTCTCGGAAAAAGCACTCAAAGATAAGCAAAAAGAAACACTGCAGAATGAATTCAAAACCCAGCTCACCGTAAGTTGTCCCAATAAGGCTAGAAATCGTCTTATTATAGAAAGGGCCCGAAAGGCCTACTCTGTTACAAAGAGATAGATTGAAAAAAATATTGAATGATTGGTATTACATGCACCGGTAAAGAATGTATGCCTATTGCCTACCCACATTATGAATTCATTCATTTTTAGGGTTCCGTACCTCGAAAGGAAAAACGGAACCCTTATAGGATCATTTTGTTGTCCGTCTGTCTGTCAAGACCATTTTTCTCAGGAACGCCTGAAGGTATCAAGCTGAAATTTACCTATAGGTACATATAATAAAGTTGAAGAGGGTCGAAGGTCTGTACATGGAAGATATTCGAAAACAAGTTGGCTGGGGATACTTATAATCGATAACAGAACATGTTCCAACAGTTTTTAGAATTTTTGTCTGTTTGTCTGTTTATCTGTTTGTCTATTTATTTGACCTTAATTTGAATTTATTTGTGATTTTGATGAAATTTTGTATAAAGATAGTTTGAGTCCCGGGAAAGGACATAGGATAGTTTTCATCCCGAAAATCAACCCTGGAGGGGGTGGAAAGGGGGTTGAAAGTGTGTATGGAGAATTTTTAACCGCTGAACCGATTAAGAATCGCCAGGACGCTCGCGTGAACTCGCGTCCCCATACAAACGTAGTTCAGCTCTCATTTTAAAACGACATGCTTTAAAACCACGAAATTTGGCATGGGCATTCTAGCAGTACAGATCTATGTCGGTAATTCGTTTTCGTTGCTAAAAATTGTAACACAAAGAAAACATACCAAAAATAAGTTTTGTATGTAAATCTGTATCTGGCTGTATTTTCTTTGTTTTACAATTTTTAGCAACGAAAACGAATTACCGACATAGATCTGTGCTACTAGAATGCCCATGCCAAAGTTCGTGGTTCTAAAGCATGTCGTTTTAACATGAGAGCAAAACTACGTTTGTATGGGAACGCGAGCGTCCTGGCGACTCTTAAGATGAAAATTATTATGTAGATAATTTGAGTCCCAGGAAAAGACATAGAATAGTTTTCATCCCGAAAATTAACCCTAGAAGGGGTGAATAAGGGGTTGAAAGTTTGTATGGCGAATCAATAACCGTTGAACGCTGGAGATGCTCTGGGGAAGGATATAGAATAGTTGATATCCAGAATTCATTCCTTAACGAGGGATTACTAATTCCACGCAGACGAAGTCGCGGGCAAAAGCTAGTATCAAATACTCAGGTCTATTCCCTTGGAGCTGTGAAAAAATCAAACTTAAAAAAGCCAACGCAATCAAAAGATACAGTCGTTTATGCTGAAAATTTTAGAGTTTTCGGCACTCGCAAAAGCTACAGGGTACTTCCCCGTGAACACAGAAACTTGAAATTTGGCACGAAGCAACGTCATGTTAGACATGACATGCTAGACATGCTAGACAATGGAAAAATTACAAAAAGTAGACATTTTTAGTAAAATCATACAGAAATATTTTTTCATATTTTAAACTTACTGCCTTTTTCCTCCTAAAGGCGTAGAGGTATTAAATTTAAATTCATATCAAATTGCCAGGTCTATAATACCCTTCAGCTGTAGCAAAACGAAACTTTTATATCCACGCAATCATAAGAAATAGCAATATAATTCGCATAATTTAAAAATGAGTAGGTAATCTCAAGGGTATCAAAACCTAAAGGTATTCCCGTGAAGCCAGTTTCATGTATATCAACGCAATAAAAAGAAACAGCAATTTAAGCTTGTTATAGGTTTGGCCGGTTTTTCTTTTTGGTGAGTTTAAATGTGCCAATTTTTTTGTATTACAGATGTTGGAAAACGAAATGAGAACCAAGGATCAAGAAAACAAACAAGAAATCAAATCTTTACAGAAGTTATTGGACCAAGAGGTATATCGGTGACCGTGTTTAAAAGTTAATAAACTCAATGGGAATGAAAATATTGAAATGAAAATGAATTTTAAAACAAGTGCACATCTCATACAATGTAGTGACTTTCATAGCAAATGAAATGAGGACCATTTGTGCTTGTCGATAATTACTTTAGGGAACCTTTTTATATGTTACAGACAAGCAAATGCAACGAACTAGCGGCTGTCCTGATACGGTTCGAAGAGCAAGTGCAGGCACAAGTTAAAGAGATAGAAGAAGCGAATGCGCTTGAGCGATCTCTTAGAAAAGAAATTGAACTCAAAGAATTGGTGAGTATTTAATAGATACGAGGGCTGATCTGAAAGTTTTTAGCTGCGCTAGCTGTATTCATGCGATTTGAATATAATTTATATTATTTGATGGGATCTTTCAATACTAACCATGACCATGAGAAATCATAGCGACATGGATCGGCAGTCGGTTAACCCTTTGACAGCCAAAACGTAAAATTCACGCGCACAGAAAGTCGTTCCCTCAGCGTCAGCGCGTGATATCACGTCCAAAATATAAGCGAGTTGCCCCGCGCGCTGGCGCTGAGGGTTCGATTCTTTCGTTCGACACTTGGCGGTTAAAGGGTTAAAAATTGTAATGTTAAGAGTCCGGTAAACTTTTTTTTCGATTTCGCTCAACTTTTTGATGCTATTTTACAGTAACAAACATAACTTCTATAATGTTGTATACATATGTATTATGAAAGATCGTTTCTTTTTGAATGGAACAAATAGAACGATTTTTTAATGCGTTGTCATGCGTTCTCAGATTTATGCTTCATTTATAAAATTCACCCTAATCTAACACCTGTTTCGCGATTTTTGCTTGGAAAGGTGAAAAGAGTAAGGTTTTTATTGATTAAAATTAAGTTATACAAGTACATAAAATATACAGGGTGCTCGCGAGGAAACCGTATAATTTTGCCAGCGTATTCCTGTGGGTATAAGGTGTAATAAATGTTATATGAGTTTAAAAATCATACGACTTAAGAGTCGCCAGGACGCTCGCGTTCCCATACAAACGTAGTTTTGCTGTCACGAACTCTTGGCATGGGCATTCTAGTAGCACAGATCTATGTCGGTAATTCGTTTTCGTTGCTAAAAATTGTAATACAAAGAAAATACAGCCAGATACAGATTTACATACAAAACTTATTTTTGCTATGTTTTCTTTGTGTTACAATTTTTAGCAACGAAAACGAATTACCGACATAGATTTGTACTGCTAGAATGCCCATACCAAATTTGGTGGTTCTAAAGCATGTCGTCTTAAAATGAGAGCTGAACTACGTTTGTATGGGGACGCGAGTTCACGCGAGCGTCCTGGCGACTCATAATTGCATGAATCAACGTCCTCACTAAACAAGCTTTAAGAATTGAGTTTTAAAGTATTAAATATTAATATATGTATAATAACCTAAAGTACTTTTTTGCAATAACAAGACTCCAAGCTATCTTACCAAATGGAATTCATGTTCATAATGTCATTATTGGCGATTTTCGTTTTCAAATCGTTACCGGTCGCTTAATATCATGATGATATTTTCTTACAGACAATAAAGCATCAAGAGAAGACTATACTCGAGCGCGAGAACCGGCTGTACCAGCTCAACACGCAGCTCGAGGAGATGAAGCGCGTGCAGGAGATGATCGCCAAGCTCACGGCCAAGAGCGCCAGCACCGCGCCCTCGCCCAACAACAGCACATGACAGGCACGCCGTCTATTCAATGAAATTTTCAACCTTATTACAATGTATTAAGGTGAACAGTGTATACACATTTTTGACGTTGACTCTACAGTCGCCATCAGATATATCGGAGCGGCCAAGGTAGTCACAAATATCTGAACAACGCCTACATCAAGGCGATAAAGTGCATGTTCAGATATTTTTGAATAACTTAGCCACTCTGATATATTTGATGGTGACTTTACCTATGCAATTAGGATAAAAACCCACAGATTATTGCTCTCTTTTGTAAGGATCATTTACTTGAGTCCTATATGAAGCATCATACTCGATTATTTTTACCATAGCTTTAGCGGCCATTAATTACTCCTTTCATCAAGATCTGCAGCGAACATTTGTATACATATATCTATATTCAGCCTTGTATCTTTATTAAGTATTAAAATTCACTATTGTTAGTATCTAAAACAATATTTTTCTGTCTTTTTCAGTAATAAAGAAGACTAAAACTCTGAAGTAGTTGACCCAACTCCATGTGATCGTTTTTAGAATAATGTTTTAATAAACAATTATGTAAATTGATGAATGATATTCATGGTATGAAATAGAATAAGATATACAATTCTTTTTTTTTACTTTGGTGTTTACATTTTCCTACTTTTAGTCAATAAATTATATAATGACTTGAACTGGTACCGGTTATTTTGATATATTTTTTTCTAATACGATATACACGGTGTAACATGAGGAAACCGATTAATTTTAACAGCGTATTCCAGATCATAATTGAAGACTAAAATGTCATAGAAACGTTCTTGAATTTGGCCTAGTTTCCGAATTACGACCAATTAAAAAAAACACATTTCTCATTGGTACTCAGCGGAACACGAATTGACCTCAGAAATGCGTGGTTCAAATCTTTCTGTTTCCTCATGTTTCACCGTGTATTGTGTCAAATCCTATGTTAGATGACGCTGTACATCCGGTTACTCCAATTTATGACTTATGAAGTTATCATGTAAACGGACACTTCTCTGGGATGATCACTTAAAATGTTGTTATATACTTTTAAAAAATGCACTCAGTATTGAATTCAACCAAGTAACCACTGAAAAGTATTTAAGTGTAATTTTTAATAAATTTGTCTTTAACCTTTTGACTGCAATCGTCTGATATATGAGACAACGTGAATGACACCTTCATAAATGATGACAGAGTTCAAAATTGAAAGTAAAAATTTTGACGTAATTCGGTCAAAAGGATAATCAAAGTAATGCCTAAAGTAATAGCCTCAAAAATAAATGATATTTCAATGTCTAGGTCTAGATTGACACACATTTGTTGCATAAGAAAAATAAGGATTTTAATTGTGTATACATAAATATATGAATACAACCTAAAACCTATATAAATACGGTCGTGTCCATATATATTTGAAGGTCCGTCCGCGTGTACAGATATTGGGAGAAGTCGACTGTACTTATTTGAATCCAGATCGACAAAATGTTGCTTGGGATGATTAAATGATTGATTGATTCAGCTACTATAAACAGTAAAAGGTAAAAACTAATCAGACTACGGCAAAAACACATTGAAGCAGTTGAAATGTAGCCACGTTACCCGAGCTAAAATAACGAATCGATTGCGCCTTTCATCTTCATCAAAATCAGATGAATAGTTTAGGCCAAGTATGAGCACTACGTTGGCAGATACGTAAATATAAGCCTTCCCTGTGGCTTCACCGTAAGTAGTCGGGTAAAAATCAGCCGGAAGACGGATATCCGGCTAAAAATTTAAATTGTAGTAGTAATACATATTACTATTTTATAAAGTAGTATTATTACTAAATTTTCATATTCCTTACTAATACAATAGTTAGGGAGGCGAGGGCGAGGTAGCTAAATGGCGTAATTCAACGGCGCCGTCGAGACCTATCAAAATCGAAAGATAAAATAATTTCGAAAAGAAAAGCTCGTATGGCAAAAACCATTTTAGCGGTGGGTTTGGCGTGTACGGTTTTTCAAAAATGTTAAAAAAAACAGTTACTTGGGCATTCTCGAGCGCGTCAGATATTCATACTACGTATGCCCCGAGTGCCTCTGATAACAAAGGTATACTAATCTGCCGATTTGCGTGGTGGAGGTAGGCATATAAAGTAGTCAAAAATGCAAAAAAAAAAATTTACTCGAGCGCGTCAGATTTTCGGAAGGGGTGTTAAGTAGGCCCCAAGGAAGCTCCCTTTAAAAAAACTGACGATTTCGGCGTGACGATAAGTTACGATGAATTTTTGCAAATGCAAAAAAAAAAGTTTTTTTGAAATACTCGAGCGTGTCAGATTTTCATAGGGGAGGTTTATCTCGGTATCCTGAAAGCATATTTTTTTAATCTGACAAAAATGTTGGTGGGTTCTCTTAATCTAACCGAAAAAGGTTTAACTTTCAAGTCAAAAAGTTTTAACTTTGGACAAAAATGTAAAGACACATTTTTTGTGTAAAATAAAATTACCTTTTTTGTTTATTTAAACTTTTTTTTGTAAAATGTATCATTCGCGACTTATATGCCGTAACGCGTTCTTAGGAAGACGAAATGGCTCCTCCACACTTCCGGTCATGCGGAAACCGGCAGATTTTGTATTTTTAGTAAGTTTATAGATTATATTCTTCAATACAAAATAAAAAAAAATCGCGCTCGAGAATGCCGGATTAACGTTTTTTTTTTTACAAGTTCGCGACCCTATAACTCGGCGGCGTCAAGGACTTATCGTCAGATTAGTTAAATTTAGTCTTTAAACACTAAAATCAACCCCCAATATCTTAAACTGACGCGCTGGAGTATTTCAGACTATCCATTTTTTTTTACTAATCTGATCGTCTATCCTAGGCGCGCGTCACTACATATAGAGCTAAATACTTTACAAGGTTGTTCTATTAGGTCTAAGGTATCTCTCATATCTTAAACTGCCACGCTCGAGTATTGCCGAAAATTCCCCTATTCGCCTCCCTAACTAACTATTATTAACAATTAATTCCCTTGATCCCTTTGGTCTAAGAGCCTGGCCACGTCAGATATGATACAATAATGAGAGCAATTAAATTAAATCTAGGTAGTTAGATTGCTGTACCATCCGTATTGCTAAATCCGGGCATCTGGTCTGAGTGACAGACCAACAAAGTTTTTCAATTGAAAAAAAGTACTACCAAAATAGGTGAAGACTGCTAAACCTGTGTCATTTATATTGAACAGGCGGAAACAAAAACAGCAGGCGTTTAACTATAAATTTAAATTTTACATTATTTGGCACTTCTTTCCCCAACAGAAACTTCTTGCTACGGCATTTCGATGGCTTTTTGATTTTGAGAGTTTGTTCGACGATAAATTTAGTAACGTTTTTCTGATCTTCATGAAATTTGTTGGGGTTGTAGCAGGGACATACAATTTGTGAGTTCGTTTATGAGCTGGATCGATCAAAGGGTTGTGGCCTTGGTAGGCGAAAAAAAATCTTCATATGGGTCTTGTTTTATTGGTCAACTCGTTTGCAAGTAAATCGCGAGTTCTCAGTTCGAGGCGGACTACTAGTCTAATTAATTACACAATGTCCCATAACATTGCATCAAACTCAGAACTCTAGGGTTTGTTTTCTTCAAGTCATTTGCATTCTATAAGCTCCATCACTTTACAGCTGCCAGATGTCCGTATCTAGAAATAAACATAGTATAGAAAAATAACGAGAATTAGCGGTTTCGTCGCTCTCACTATTGTGTCATATCTGACTCCGTCTACTTGATCTGATAGTGATCGACTGATCGATATCATAAATTTCAAATTACGCGCGGTTTCATACGTTGCAAATCACACGTGGTTTATATCTCTATGGTTTTGACAGCTAGAGTCTGTTCGAAAAGAGAAGTGTCGTATAATGCACTAGTTCCCATGAAGACCACGACACTTGTCTTTCCGGACAAACTTTAGTGGTGGACACACTTTTTACACACCAAAGGATATCTTTTTGGAGCAAAGTTTTGGAGTTTGTTAAAATAATTTAATTATATTATCCATTATACATCACGTAGAATACGTACGCATTTTTTTACATTTATATTTCGTAATATCCGTGCTTAAGTGTTGCTGTACCTAAAAAACTTCAGTCGAATAATATCCAAACAATTTCTAGTCAAGAGTGACAGTCCTCTGGTCTAAAAAATTAGATTGGTTTTCTTGTTGCGTCGCGATTTTATTTGTGATCGTAAAAATATTACATCCTAGAAGCAATTACTTCAATTCTACTTCAGCTAGATTGTTCGTCATGTTCACTAACGGTTTGTAAGAATCTTTGTTGCAAAGAGCAACGCAACGATGGCACAGCGAGCTTATTTCTTCGTTTCGTAAAGTGTACCCTCACCAATCATAATATAATACAACACCATCAAGATGATGTCGTCGGGGCAGGAGTTGTTTTCTTTGTACGACAGCTCACCTGATACGCTGTTCGACATAAGTATGAATTTCATCGTTAATAATCTAAATATAATTACGACATTGGATCCGAACACTCGATGGCGTAAGTTGAAAGACGATGTGATTCTACCTTCAGAGATTTGTGAAATGTTCTTGGAGGCATACCAGAAGAGCAACCGAGTAAGTGATAGCATAGCGAACATATTTCGCGACCGCTCGCGAACCAGGCTGTCCGTCGTGAGGCTTCGCAACTCGCGCATCACGGACGAGGGCTTCCGCTGCCTTATGGAGCACAAACCCTGCGAACTCGAAGTGGTTCAGTGCGAATACCTCAGCCCCAGCTCCCTAGACATCATAAATAGCAATAGCCAAAACCTAGTCTCTCTAAAAGTGGGGCCTCTCACTTATGTTCTCTCACAAGACGAAACTCTCTTCAGACAGAGAGGATACATTATTGATGCGCCTAATTTAAGACGGCTCACCCGCCGAGGACTTGCAGTGTTTCCCCTACTGCTTTTAAAATCACTGACTAATTTAACACACTTGGACTTGTCTAAGACCACATCGTCTAGCACTATTTGGGTGCTCAAAGATTTGAAAAACCTGCGATCTTTGATTTTGCACAGTGTGCACTGGACAAAGGATGTTATTGATTGGATAGCGACCTTGCATACTTTGAGACATTTGGATATCTCACAATCCAATGATAGGCACGGGAAATATTTTAAGCCCAATGATGTTTTGGCTAAACTTATAAATAATCTTACACTGTTGGAATCTTTGGATATCTCCGGGACTAATCTAGCGGGATCTGGGGCAGCAGCAGTCTCGAATAGTGAAGGCACTTCAGACATGGACCAAGTTAGGTGTGACATACCGGGCTTGGCTGCCCGTGTCAACAGGCCTCTGGAGTTTCTGGGCCTGTATGGGACACACCATGGAGCTTGTAAAAGGCATGATATTCCTGCCAAAGTGGTAAGTTCATAATGGATGTAACAGCTCTTTGTTATTTCATTATGTAAAAAAAATCTTCATAAAATTTTTACTTAATAATGAAGGAATATAATTTACATAATTGTGCACCATAATGTGGAGATAAAAAACTAACGATTTACTGCTTTTTTAAAAATAATTTTTAACTAGTCTTGAAAAAAATTTCAGATAACCGGTGATGCCAATGTGGAACAAATCTTGACAGCTGCAGCAGCATACATGGAGAGGCCCGCTATCCTTACGCGTGTCCTTAATGATCTTTATTATTTGTTCCGCTATGAGAACAATGCTTATATAGGCCGAGCACTAGCAGTGGTCCTTGATGCAATGGATCAACATGTCTCAGAAAAGCATATACAGATATCTGGCAGGTCAGTGGAGTTTTATAGCATTATGTATTTTGTTTCATTTTAAATTTCCTATTTTAGTTACCAAAAGTTAAGAGTATGAGTTGTTAAAATTTGTAAGTCATTGTATGTTTCTAGCGCAACACTTTTCTACATAGTCAAAGGAAAAGAAAAAGGGCGTATTGGGATCAGACTAAAAAAGCGAATAATCACTGCTCTCTTAGATGGAATGGAAGCACACCTTGGTGACGACACTATGATGAGAAATGGCTGCCTCACATTGTGCCAGTTTAAAATACCTACAGATGTTGTAAGTTATTGGATTAATAGAAACTTGAAATCTTTTCTGTAAGATTTTTTTAAACACTGTCTAGCATACCTAAGTGGGTGAGTCAAAAGTCTCGCAAGTTGTTTTACAGAACTTTCAAAGAAATAGGTTGTTGATGTCTAAGTGAGATCATGAGATGTCTAGATCTAGAGAGCATGTACATATTATATTGCCGTATTAAATGTAGAACCGACTATTTGGATTTAATTATATTAACAGTATTACTTTTGACTTTGACCCGGCGATATAATATATAACACTACAAGTTAGAAACTACAGAAAGTAAATATATATATTTTTTAATACTTAAAAAACTATATCATTAACCCTTTTGTCGCCAATAGCCGTGTCCACACCTGGCCCACTGCCTCGCGAGGAACTTGTCGCGCGCTGCAGCTCGGCTAGTGAGGGCACCTCGGCCGAGGCAAGCGCACGCGCAGCCACAATGCCTCGGGCGAGGCACGTCCACACTAGCCGAAACGCCGCGCGAGACGGTGCGTCAGGTGTAATCAGTCACGGCTATTGACTTGATATAAAGTCAGTACATTCCATGGCCCACATGCCATGACTTCATATCAAGTCGAGGTACTTCTCGGTTTTACATGTAAACGAAAGTTCTTTGTTTTCTATGCCTTTTTCTTAGTGCATATTCTTTTTATAAATCCGGTATCAATCACTGCTTTAGAATAGCTACAACCGACTGTTTTACGAGTATATTTATATCAATCAAAATCATTGTTTTTATTTACGTACAATTTTTTGCTTGGCTTTCACTCTATTACTTTATTGACGAAGCATTGAAAAGGATAAATGCTTCTTGCTATGCCTATTTGATATAAAGAAATTTTTGACTTGACTTGTCTTATTTTTTTTTAATTGTCTTATTTCATACTTTGTTTTTGAATTGTTATCGGTAACGTTTCAGCTGTTTGAGTACGAGCGGGTAGTGCAAATCCTGCTGAACGGAGTGGCCGACGTCAACCAGGAAGGCTTTGTGCAGCGCATAGCGATCTACCTCCTCAACTCGCTTGCTTGCCAGGTCGACGGCACCCAGAAGCGATTCCTGGGAAATCACGGCGCGATAGGGGTTAGTAACCATTTAATATACATTGGTTATAATGTAAAATGTATGTTACAGGCAATTTAAGACTTACTGAGGGACAAGTAAAATGGTTTCAGACAAATTTGATAAAACGTCACAAAACGCGGAGAGTTTTTAAAGTGTTGCTATTTTTGAAGTCATGAGGCGGGAGGGAGGAAGGGGAATAAACTTACAATTTATTCTGTAACGTAAAATATGTAGGTACGCCATGCTTGCTTAATAAAATAATTAAGCATAGTTCATGCATAGTTTTAATATAAAGATCCGTCGCCAGTGTGGTAATCGTCTTAGACTCCGCTGTTCGTCCGTTTGTCTGTCTGTCCGTCTGTCACCTTGCTGTTATCATGAGCCGTGATAGTTACACAGTTGAAATTTCCTCGGGTGATGTATTTCTGTTGCCGCTAAGCGCTAACATTATAATAATAAACAGAATATAGTTTGGCCAGAGTTTGTTCCACTTCAAGCATAGACAGGGAGAATCATACTGTCTTTTTCTAATGCTAGTACTCACACTACTAAAAAAGGGATGGGTATAGCATGTTACTCTGACTGTTACTGCGCTTTTGGTTTGCCAGACTATAAAATAAATATTTAAGGGGGCTCCCATACAACAGATGTTTTTTTGCCGTTTTTATAGATAATGGTACGAAACCCTTCGTGCGCGAGTCCGACTCGCACTTGGCCGGTTTTTTTGTACTTTGTCTGCATTGCGAATGGAATTATGCCTCCTGCTTATCCCTTTATTTTTCTACTTGATATTTAATTTGGTGGCTGCACTGCAGTGGTATTAAATATCGTAATTGTATTTTTGTTATAGAATTTAATAATGTTCCGGCATTCTGTAGCTGTTTAAATGCAAATCAATTATTATATAATTTATTTATCAAATCAATAATTACGCGTTGATCTGCGCTTCTACTTTGCACTGCGAACAAAGCATTAGACCTTATATCTTAGACACGTTGGTTACATCATTGTATTCATTATGTACATAGGCACTTGCGAACTTTCATTAAGCATAATTCCCACAGATATGTATGCGTTTGCGAGAATAGGAAGTTTTTCCCATAGCCTCTAATAAACTCATTGACTGTTAAGTGTTAACTGAATCCTTCGGTGTAGTCGTTTGACATTTTTATTAAAACATTTGATTGAATATAACTAGTAGTCCCCCTCGTACTGCGACCTAGCGAACTACACTAACTACCTACTACTACTGCTTGAGAACTAGCGATTTACTTACAACCCATTGAGTTATAATATAATAGAGGCGCAGACACAAACAAGATTTTCCGAAAATATAGCACAAAAAAATGTGTAGCCGGCCAGTGTGAATTATTTAACATCGTTAAGGTTGTATTACAAAGTAGAAGAAAGATATGATAATATGTCACCTGTCATTCATCTGGCGTTCAAAAATCACATGGCACATAAGAGCAATGGAGTCGCTCTTGGATCAATTACTTTATTATGTATACTTAATTTGTTTATGACATTTTTGTAATAAATATTGATAACTTCATAATTATATGTTTGTGCCTTCCAAAGCTTAGGGTTCATATATCTCCATAATAGTTATTTTCGCGTAGGTTGACAACATCAGCATAAAAATAAAACTATTTGTGATTATTTATTAGTGTTAGCGAGCAGAAAGGGAAGCAGGCATGCGGCCCATGCGGGGGCGAAGTACATGCTCAAGACAAATTTAGTATCAAAAGAAACACAATAGCTCGGTAAACATAGTATTTCATGCTTTCTTTTTAAATCTTTAATTCAAAAATTGATAGATCACACTTTGAAATAATGAAAAAATAATAAACGAAAATATTTACATAATTGCTTTCTTGGGATTAGATATGAGGATATTACGGTATCATTTGAGGTATATTTTACAAAAACCGGCTAAAGTTCGTGTCGGACCACGCATAACAGAGAGTTATTTAAAAAAATCACAAGTTATATCACAAGGTCGTATCTGCCTATGTACGTAGTTTTTTGGAGATCACTCAAAAACTCCTTAACCGATAATGTTCAAATAATTTTTTTTGCAATTTCACTAGTGGCGCCTTGTGTTAAAATACACCTTGTGTTAAAATGTTATAAGGATACGTCTCAAAATGTCTGTGGCATACTTACGGAAGGACGGACGGACGGACAGACGGACATGACGAAACTATAAGGGTTCCGTTTTTGCCAATTTAGCCACGGAACCATAAAAAATTATTCAACATTATAAAATATAATATAATAATAAAATTTACTAAATAAGTTTTAATAATTTTATGAGTTTCGTAATTTAAAAAAAACAACAACTACTCCACTAGCCTTATGCCTCAATGCTGTCAGTTCGGTTTAAATTTACGAAACCTTTACTTCCTATCGCCGATTGTGCCTATAGTTCGTTGACCTTCATGCTGTAGCATTTAAGCTTAATCCCTAGTCTCACTTACACTGGTAATATTTTAACGAAACGTTTGTTAGTCCTTTGTAAATATACTCGTCGGAACGATCGGGCTTCGCTCGGCTCGGGCTCGGCTCTCTTCGGAAAAATCCGTCGCATTGCACCGGCTTTTACTGTGCCACATTTGGAGTGCTAATTTCTTATCTAGTATATATAAAATCATTGTTACAACCCCAACAAATTTCATAAAGACCAGACAAATGCTACCAAAGTTATCGCGAAACAACTATTCAAAATACCACAAATTGGAAACAAATGTCCATTACAATGAAAAAATTTACTGTGAAGAACTCTGGGACTTTCAAAATTAAAAAGCCATTGAAATGCAGGGAGGTCTAGATAGCCGGCTGAAAGTTCTGTTGTGTCCGAAGTTGTTTGTAAGAACACTAAGAACTCACTTCGCTTACGCTCCGCTCGTTCGAATATACATATAAGTTTTTCCACACACATATCAGTAAAGGGAGGCTCATGTCATGACATAACGTAAGTGTGTATGTATTTTCTTAGTAGATAATGGGCTAGGAAACTGGCATTGACTCCATACAAAAATAATGTAATCAGACAATAGGAATCTTAAGTTAGGATAATGTATTACCCAGATATAGCAAACTACCCCCGAAGCGATCTCCCGTAGGTACGCGCTGAAGCTTCAATTTAAACGCAAGTTCTTCGTCTCCGAGTTAGATCAGGGGGGTCCATCTCCATGAAGTGACAGCTACGGCTTTGGAAAGTATCGGATACGTTTTCGGGGTTGTCAAAATCCCCTTCGTTTGTTTGCGGTATGACCATAGATAAGATAAAGTTTTTAAGTAGTGGTGTTTTTCTAAAATAACATTCAGATTGGATAAATTAGGTAATAAATCTGCCTTTTATTTATTTTAATGTTAAATATATTGATGGATTAGAAAGATTGAGGCAAATTAGGGCAGGTCCAGCAATCAAACTAATCGAGTATTTGTCAACCCTAGACAGAAAATTGTAAGGAGACGTCATGTGTCACCGTTCATCAGTCAAAGTTCTGTCAAACACTAATTTTGTAAGGAAGATGAATTTCTGTATGAAATACTATTATATTATTCTGTGGTTAGATATAGGAATGACATTAAATGCTGTGTCATTAGTTGTTGCTGTTTAACTTATTAGTTTACTTATGATGGCAACAATGTTCACCAAGAACACCAAGAGGTCACGGAGAGCGTACATTTCTAAACACATATACAGTGCTTAAGATATCCATGACATTGATGAGACGTTATTGATTATGTCGCCAGGCTACTCCCACCAACGGCGACGTTGTATACATTTGTGTAGGTATTGTGTAAGATGATGCCTTTTATTGAAGCCATAATTATTGTGTAAGATGGTGCCTTTTATTGAAGCCATAATAACACTTCATTTGACCTTTACTATGTACAGTTATGGGTTATGGTCCTTACCTTATGTGCTAACACTATTGTTTACCGGTTGTATGGGATAAGGAAACCTACTTAGAGATCTGCCTTCAAGTAATAAACGCTTGAGTACAAAATTAAAGGCCTTATATTATTATTAAACCTACCAATATGCCGTTTTTTTCCGTTTATTAAATCGCAACTTGGGCCGAACTCAGTCTTGCTTAGAAATAGTCTAGAAAATTTCTACAAATAACAGTCTCCTCGCTATTTGTTTAAATGAAAAGTATACGAGTACCATCTATCATTGCATTACGTAAACACTATACCAGCACCTTTATGTGTTACGAATATTATTCTTCTAACAATAAGCATTGCGAAAGTAATTGCGAAATTTGTATATTTGTTTAATATTAATGCCTTAAGGCGTTAAGTCCGCCATTTGTACCTTCATGTATTGTGCAATAAAGTTTAAATAAATAAATATAGATCATGCATAGCATACTTTTATGGCGCATTAGCGCGTACACGTAAGTTCTTGATGGTTCTATTACTTTTATTATTATTCAACAGATGTAGCGCGAATTTTGTGATTTTTCCAAAAAAATATTGAAGCTTCACTTTAGGGTGTTCGTTACATTTCTCTATTATCACTAACTATTATTATATGCTAATTTTATTTATGACCAATAAGTTTTACCTGGAAACATGGAATAGTAATAATTTAAAGAATTTTATTTCCGTGCAAGACTACTTATTATTGAATAGATTTGTGTGATGTTTGATATAAATATTTGAGCGGGTAACGCGTTTAAAATTGTCTAGTCACATTTTTTAAACTACGTATTCATGCCCAGCTTGTTTTTATCACTTCACCCACTCAGTGCTACTCCGTGTGCTTAATGTACGTGTACACGGTGTACACGGTGTACACTGTGTACACTGTTTACACACGAACTTTTAAATAAATGGTATTGTTATATTTTTATTTTATTTTATACAAATTAGGAAATTGCTAAAAGGCGAACTGGATGTAATCAGCCTGTGTGCGTCATATTGGAAATAGCCTGACACCACCCTAATAGGCGTGTCGCCTATTTGGAAAACCACTTTATGATGTCTATATCATGGTACAGTATTAGGTCCTAGCATAACAAGAATCAGATAACTACCACTTTATCGTCAATCGTCACTTTAGCCATTACATACATTCTTAGAACGAGTCAGCTACGTTACTGCAACACGCCGAAATCCACTCACTAAAATAGGATAATGCAGATACCTACCAATAAAGGTTGATTGCTAGAAATACTAGCACATAAAGATATTCACAAAAGGAACTTTATTCCAGAAAATGTTGAACCTGATTGCCGATCGACTGGAGCGGCGCCTGTGCGACGACGTGCTCGAGGTGGCGTGGTCCACCATGTGGAACGTCACCGACGAGACGCCGCAGAACTGCCAGCGGTTCCTCGATAACCGCGGCATGGAGTTCTTCCTCGCTTGCCTCAAGGTTAGCTTTACAACAATACACTCTCGAAATGTCATAATGCGGGCAGGGGCCGCCGGGATCTGCTACGTTATGTGACAAAAGTACCACTCCGAGTCCGGTGTAAAAATGGATGGTATTTACCTACGTCATTTGATATAAAGATGACACTTGTGGCAACCACACAGCAATTTGTATTTAGGTACAGAAAAACCCAGTCTGCCAGTTGCTGCATGGCCGGAAGTACCCGGCAGACTGGCTGGTTTAAAAGTAACGAGTTTGATCTCAAATTTATGTTCCTTAATTTTGAATCAGTCTACGCCCGTACTATCAGATTGAAATTGAACAAAAGTGTACTACTATTTAATCATAGATTCGTTCGTGTTTGTGTCATTAATTTATAACTAGAGTATGACCTAGGATATATTAACAGTTTTGATACTATAAACTGTTACTCCCATAACGTTGAAATTATACTCCAAATTCATTATTTGTGAAAGGAACTCTACAATAAAAACTTGTATCGAATACAATCCCGCGTGAAGATTTCATTTCAATCCCTGTATTCAGCAGGATTGACAGTACCGCTGAATCCTGGTATTTGCGGGATCCCGCAAGTAAGTACTAGGAGTTACAACAACACAATGGTAACTGTCACCGGCATAATTAACAATATTTATATTCAAAAATGTTAAAAACTATTAGTTTAAATAGTTTATCAAAAACTAATAATATTCATTGAACAAATCGTTGCGTAACGTGGTAATTATAAGTTCGCAAAAAAATGGACTAATGCGGGCGAAATTTTCTTCAGTGTCCATACCCTATTTCCGCGGCAGATGCATCTAAACTCCGCGAAGAACTTACGCCAGCAGGCGCGTGCTCTGGCTATGAGGTTTAAGACTACCATAACACGTACGATCTACGTTGCTCCACAATCCCGCAAATCCCGAGGATCTCGTATAATTTACGAGCGGGATTAATCCTGCCGGGCGACATGCGGGATCCTGGTATTGCATTCCCTACTAGTATTGTTTTGCTGAAACCCATTTATTTTATTTGTTCTTCAGAGCTTCCCAGATAAGGAAGAGTTGTTGCGCAACATGATGGGTCTACTGGGCAACGTGGCTGAAGTGGCAGAGCTGCGCCCGCAGCTCATGAACAAGCTGTTCCTGTCCGTGTTCTACGAACTGCTCGAGTCCTCCAGCGACGGCATCGAGGTGCGATATACTAGACTGATGTAACTCGATATTTCGTAACGTGATATTTCGTACATATGTAACTTCCGAAGAACTCAGTGGTACGAGCTGGGGTTTGAACCCAATACCTCCTGATTGAAAGTCGGACGTTTTACCGCTAGGCTACCAGCGCTCAGTAGAACTCGATTAATACGATTTCTCGCATAGGGAACCAGTCAAAAACGCGTCACATTTTATCAACGGACTTCAAGATTTCAACAAGGAGGAGGTTATCAATTCGTCGCGATTTTTTTTATGTATGTTCGCCGATTATTCGAAGACGGCTGGACCGATGGAAAATTCTTTTTTTGTTTGAAAGAGTATATGTACTTATTCACAGTTAGTCCCATTGTCACCAGGTCCAATTCTGATGATGGATCCTGGAGAAATCGAGGGAACTCTTCAACTATTATAGGCACACCTATAGTGATTTCACTATTTTTTTTACAGCAACTCTGCCACTTCCTCTTGGAATAGCGGATCCTAAGTAAAGGCTTTTTTGTTTTAAATTATTGAATATGATTACGTAAACGTTTGTTGTGTAGGTGAGCTACAACGCGGCGGGCGTGCTGGCGCACATGGCGTCGGACGGCCCCGGAGCGTGGACCGTGGACGAGCCGCCGCGCGAGGCCGTGCTGGCGCGCGTGGCCGCCGCCGTCGAGCGCTGGGACCTGCGCGCCGAGCGCAACATCAACTACCGCTCCTTCGAGCCCATCCTCAGCCTGCTGCACGCGCACCACACGCCGCAGTGCCAGCACTGGGCCGTCTGGGCGCTCGCCAACCTCACTAGCGTCTACCGTAAGTACACTATAGGGACAAACAACCACCGGTACTTCGAGCCCATACTGAGCCTGCTGCACTCTTATTACTTTCCTGGCGTTTCGAGCATGCCGTAACCGTGATTCTGTTTGCGATCACGAGCGCTTCGGCACGCTTAAAACATTAGGATAATAATAAATGTAAGTGTACGCGATTAACTCCCATTTTATCTAAAAGTTATTTTAATTCTTTTTGGATTTTATCACAGCATTTTAACAAACAAAAATAAACATTTCACCTATGTTAACGTAATTTTTCAGCTGACAAGTACTGCGGCTTGGTGGAAGCGGAGGGCGGGCTCAAACTGCTGGTGGACCTGCTGAACCACCCGTCGCCGTACGAGCTGATCAAGGAGCTCGCGTGCACGGTGATCGGCAACTGCGCGCGCTACGCCAACCGCGTCACGCCGCCGCTGCCCGCGCCGCTCGAGCCGGACAACTAACTAACGGAGTACTTCGAGGACATCACTCCTCGGCTCGAGGATTAGCCCTGTGCTAACCATTAAGGTAGCTTAACCTTTTAGATGAATTGACTTATGTCAATGCAATCATTTGGACGCCTAACCAACGATGAGTTTAGAGTGAAACGTATCTTATGACGGACTAGCGACCCGCCCCGGCTTCGCACGGATGCAATAAATCTTCCTCTTGAATCACTCTATCTATTTAAAAAAACCGCATCAAAATCCGTTGCTTAGTTTTAAGGATCTAAGCATCATAGGGACAGACAGCTGGAAGCGACTTTGTTTTATACTATATAGTGATATATCGGTTGTTGGTGTCGGATAAGTCAACTCCGGGGTCGGCAACCCGGCGTGAACAAGACTAAAAAAATATTGCTTTACTTGTGCTGATACTTGCCGACCCCTGTCTTCGTCCTTTCATCGCCAGACGCCACATACAAAAATATCACTTACAAGGCTACCACATATTACGCAATTTTAATCATCTGAACTGTCGGAGTTTAACAAGGTTTCGTAAACTAATTTCTGGTCAACTAGATGACACATGAAGCCGCACAATTTGCGGTGACTGGGTATCAAACAAACATAACATGTTCGATGACGCCTTGGAGTTTTAAACAAAGTAATTGCGACATTGTATTGGTTGTCGGTTTTAAAATGTTACGCCGTTTTTTTATTTTAGATCACTATTTAATAACCTTGTCGTTGGAAAATCCAGGCAGCGCAAAATGTTCACAGTCGAACATCATGTAATTCAGATGGCAATATAATTTTAAACAATTTTATTCCACTCTGTAAATATTACATTCACTTGTCTATGATTACTTAAAAGGATATACTTTAAAAGTTTACGTGTAATTCTTGGTGCCGTTGGAGAGGTTAAAAAAATCCATAAAATACACAACTGTAAGTTACATCGACAAATACGACTTTATCAGTCACTTTTTGTTTCCTCCATCAACATACTTAAAATGTAATAAAATGGCACCCATAATACTATCTCATATTATAGTGGCGTTGGCGCGTAGATTCACCTTGTATGGCCCGTTATTCCTACTACCTGAACGGGAATCGATTTGATCTCCGCCATGAAATCATTTAAAAGTAAACACTATAATTATGTTTTAAATGCTTGCTCCATTACCTCCACGGAAAAGCCACGTTGTCCCGATGGTTTATCACACCTCCCCTGCATAGCAGTACATGTATCTAATAAACGCAGCGCGCAAATATACCTTACACCATGTTATATGAAGAGCGTATTTGGCCTTTACTTGGTTGTGCAGGATATTTCGAGTTTAGCAAGTGCTACTTCGATGTAACTTATAAAGGTGGTAGTGAACCTTTTTTCATATGAATGGCGAGTGTTGATTTTCTTTGTTCCCCATAATATTCGCTATGACTAATTATATTTATCTGATAATAGTTAAAAATAATGCCAGTAAATTTACACTATTCAATGACGGAGGTTGTGTTATGGACACTTGGTAATTGTAGACGTTGCCCCCATGTAATAGTTACTTTAGTATGTCATTTACGAGTAACACTTATAGTTTACATTCGTTTATATTCAGTGCCAGTTGAGACTGATAACTCTCTGTGTATTTTTTTCAAAGACTACTCACTTATTTTGGCGGCGACAAAAGAAAATACACCGAAAACATTATTGTACTACCTTTAAGGTTAAAGAAAAATCTGCTGCCAATTTAATGTCAGGCTTCGTTAAACAATATTAAGCTCCGTGTTTATATCATCTACCCAGCGTTTGTCCGGCTTTTATAAATGATGTGTTACAACCTCGTCACTAAGAACGGGTAATATTAATTAACGAAACTATTCTAGAAAGTGACAAAATTTATCAGAGGTTATTTAGTTTTATGAATAAGGGGGTTAGTATTTATTTAAGAGTCGCCAGGACGCTCGCGTGAACTCGCGTCCCCATACAAAAGTAGTTCAGCTCTCATTTTAAAACGACATGCTTTAGAACCACGAAATTTGGCATGGGCATTCTAGCAGTAGAAATCTATGTCGGTAATTCGTTTTCGTTGCTAAACATTTTAACACAAAGAAAACATAGCAAAAATAAGTTTTGTATGTAAATCTGTATCTGGCTGTATTTTCTTTGTGTTACAATTTTTAGCAACGAAAACGAATTACCGACATAGATCTGTACTACTAGAATAGAATGCCCATGCCAAAGTTCGTGGTTCTAAAGCATGTCGTTTTAAAATGAGAGCAAAACTACGTTTGTATGGGAACGCGAGCGTCCTGGCGACTCTTAAGGTTCGTAAAATTAAGCTGCAAATCATCGTACCTGCCAGCAGACGACTCCTTGGTCGACGACTCGACGCCTCGCTCGAGGAAGCAGCCTACGAGGCTCTTTCCGGTAGCGATTAGTTGTTAAATTTATTATTGGGATTTGAACCTTGTTCCCCTTTTGTAGGGTTTGTGTAAGTCTAAGCAAAATAGCATAGTCTACACAAACGAGTCCACTATACTTTAATCGGATGTTTATTATAGCGTTATATCGAGCTTAGTGACACGTCTCATTGCTTGGAGACGGCAGATCGATACACCATGCATGTTATTAAAATAATGTACAGTGAATTATGTTACGTTATATAAGATACGCATGTGGTTTGATTAATGGTCTGTGATCCGTATGCCAAGCAATGACCGTGAAAGCACATTTAGATAAATCTACACATCTACTTGTCTGTTGATACCGATACAAATTATAACACATTATATCCTTTATTCTACGTAATCTAGGGAGTTGTTTTAGTGTTTATATATTAAGTGTATCGATTGTGTACATATTTATTATAAAACTATAGGTATATTTATTTAATTCTCTCTCAATAATAAAAAGTATTAGTACGGTAACACTAAACTCTGTGTATTTTAAATAAGTATATTCGTATCACATAGTGCTGTAAATCGATATGATGTACTTATTATGATTCGATTAAAATGAAAACTGTCACTCTTAACATGTTTTACAACCATGAATATCTTAGTAGGGCCATATGGTAAGGCAGCCAATCACAGCACGGGATGTGTGCAATAACATATAACGTGTTTACTACGCCGTGAACATACCCTGCCTTACAATCATAAATTATGAATAAGACAAAGACAAAATAAATTCAAGCAAAGTGGTCTATGTCTATACACGTATGTTACATTCTATGTCTCTACAAAACATTATTTACGCCTAAATAGACACTGCTGCAACAAAATGGTAGGTAATATAAGAAAAATATGAAACGAAAAATATTGCCTACATTCACATATAATGTTTGAATCATTTTCAGTGTGTCCGGCAAAGTTCACAAATAGTCTTTATATATAACAGCAATACCAAGCTATTCTATTACTTATGAGAGCAGGGATATGTAAACTAGTATGTATATACAAGGAAAGTGCAGTAGCACCTTTGATCATTCGTAAATAATGTTTCAAGATAAAATTTATCTGGATTAGGTGTTTTACTGTTACTTCTAAACCCGTCAATCTAGCTGCAGCAGACTATATCGTGCGGCGTTCGATAAAGTGTTATATGTGAACAACATTTATAGCTATTACACTTTACTACTTTGTTTGTTTAGCGACTATGGGTATGAGCAATTGAGCAGTCATTGGTTATGCATGGAATCATTGTCTATACAATACGAAGGCAAGCCCGCACAATCTTATTTCTTGTATCCTGATTTAAGCATTAGTATTAGTCAGATAATTTACTAACCTTTTTGCAACAAGATTACAAGCAGCACTGTGAATGCCGCCTAAATTTACCTAAGTATTATGTTTCCTGTCTTTTACACAAATTACCTCCATAAATTACTGTTTAACTCAGATAATTTGTGGGGAAGTTGCACGCCACACGACAAAGAAAGTTATGAACCCCAGAGGTTTTGGTGGTTATTCTTCTTTATTTAGATTTATAAAATCATATGAGTCGTAAGATTTCGATTAGGAAAACGTTTTTCAATCTGGCTTATAAGCCTTTTATTTTCTTTTTTCTACTCGCCGACTATAATGCTTGAATTGAGACTTTGTACAGAGAACTACTAGCGCATATATTTCGATGGTCGCATATTCGCCGCGTGGCCGGGAGGCGCTTGACACCTATTTTAGTTTTGTCGACAAAACTAAAATGGATTTTCATATAGTACGTTTTATTTAAGGTGTCGAAATTGTAGGTAGAAATCCCTAGTAATATTCCGACATCTTAAATAATTACTACTTTACAATATTATAGTTCTCTCAGGTGTCGAGCGCCGCGCGACCGCGACAGCGTGGCCGGGCGGCGCACGACACAATATAGAGGCAGCAGATTGTTACGCATTTATTGAACTCTATTCTAACCGACTTGCCTAATTTGAGTGCTCGTAGAAAAAGTATTGTATACAATAGTGACATAATTGAGCTTTTCAATCTCTTACCTTACTTAGGCCACTCAGCAAGCTTCGTGGCCTAAACACGGTACTCGATTATAAAGCTCTTTATTATCTCACGATTGTATAAAATACTATATTATATGTTAATTATGGAAACGCAGTAAATTTATTTTCTTATTTCCTAGCGATGACTGAAAACAAGTAAACAAAAGTAGGCGAATATAATCGTTACTTTTCTAATCCCAAAAATACTAGATAACACTGATACCATTGACAGATAACGTTGTCAGAGTCTGTTGCGATATAAGGTCAAGTCAAGGTGATATTAACATTATTTCATCAGGCGGCTTGACGGAGAAGATAACTAACAGTCGGACGCGCTAATGATTTGGAGAACGCGACCGGTAAATCATTTTCGAAAATTTACCGACTTAGGGACACCACACACCTGAGCTGAATTAAGAAAATTCATAGACAAATGCTTAAATTTGTCCATGACCTCCATACACATAATCAGCTACCATAGACAAATTTAAGCAACCTTAGACTAGTATTTTGTCTATGTATTTTCTTAATTCAGCTCAGATGTGTGGTGTCCCTTACCAGTAATATTTATACAATTATTTACGTATGAATTCCCTAATATGAACTTGAAATAGATTCGCTTTTCGAAGTATTCGGTTTTCGAATATGTTTTTATCGTCTTTTAAATGAAATTTTTGTGTTCAGTCAAAATGAATTACGTATTTTGTCTTTGACTTGCTAACCGACTTAAGACCGACTTCAAAATTTAAAAAGGAGTAGGTTTGCGGCCTTATGTTTCTCAAAAGTAGGGTTTTGCGCTCATTGGCAAGCGCGCTTTTAATTCTCCATTTACAAGACCTAAATACAATTAATTTAAGATTCTTAACATACAATATTGAATTACGTTGTAATTGTGATCAGCGTTTTTAGAAGTGAGGATATATTAGTATATACATATGAATTTTCGTCACTGTATCTTCGTGTTAAGATGTATAGTTAAAACTTATAAATTATAGTAGAACAGTAAATCATGGAGCACCCAGGGTGCAGGTGTACAGTCGCCATCAGATATATCGGAGCGGCCAAGGTAGTCACAAATATCTGAACATCGCTTCTATTGACAAGGCAATAAACTGCATGTTCAGATACGTTTGAGTACCTTGGCCGCTCTGATATATTCGATGGCGACTGTATTATCGCTTTATTATCTGCTTTGATTTCCCCTACTTCATGTAATAGTTTTTAGTCTTGTTTGTATTCTGTTTCAGGTGTTATATGTAGAATATTTTTTTAACCATTTAGACAGTTAGTTGTACGTACTTTGTTTACCAAATCAAGTTTTAGTAGATATTAAAATTTTAATAGTGGCATACTGTAGCGAAAGTTATTCGGTTTGATTTTCTGCAATAAACCTTAGTCTGCCCAGTGTATTTTTTGGGTTTCACAGTTCCTTTCTCCGGTACCAGGCAGATATACGCAATTTTCCCGCTCATTTGTTAAGTTAAAACGAAGGACGGCTGCTTACGCTAGATATGAGCAGATTTTTAAACACATTTGATAATCATGTTTACTAATTGTGTCCTAAACAGGAGTTTAACTGTATCATTGTTTTATTATTTTAAATTAAGGTAACTAAATAGTCTTAAATACATAAAATATTTGTTAGATACATCATCTGGATTCACTTTATTTCTTTTAATGTTGTTATTCATAACGAAAACACTGTCTTTAATAAAGGAAATGTCGTTTTAGAAAATGCATGTTTTAAATAAATAAATTATTTAAAGTAAGTGTTTTATTTTAAACAATAATGAATTCGGGGGCTGTGGTCCGAGTAACATTGGTTCGTTTATCAATTTAATATTTTACGGCCCAACGCTGCTTGGAGTTTGCTTTTCACCAACAAAGTACGAAACTGTCACCATCAATGATTTTCATATTAATTCTAGTGCTTCCTCTTCCACACTTAGTCAAATTCAATATCGGCGCAGAATTAGCGTGGTTGGACTATAGGTTCGTGGCGTATAGCTTGTGGTGTGTTTACTCATTACAAAGAGGTATAATAGAGGAGCAAAGTTTAAGATTTTTTTCACTTTTCATGCTCATAAAGTCTGTCGTATTAGGCTTACGAAGGCGGACTAAAGTAGTACATTTAAGCTCTAGGGCTAATATGCATGTATTATGCGGTAACTCTGAAGTGCCATCTGAACCGTGCGGCCATACAGCGCCATCTAGTAAAGCTTCAAACTTGGAGCCTCAAAAAGTTTTTAGACTGATACACGGACAATAGACTACGTCGTTTTTGAAATATTTAACGTCCTCATAATAGCCTAGTAGGTAGTGACCCTGCCTATGAAGCAGGAGGCCCGGGGTTCGAACCCTGTTCAGGGTATTTATTTGATACCAGTGGATTAATAAAATAATTAATCTTAAGATGCAAATAATTACTTACCCAGTTTTTTATTAAGTAAAACATTCTTAATTAAAATAATTGTCGTATGGCGAAACAGAATTAAACTAAATAATTGTAGCACTCTTGTCGCTGTAGCAGAGACTAAATAATATTGACAGCCACAGTCTAAGAACTTTTTGAAGTTCAAGTCTGAAGCGCCATCTGCACGAGAGCAACCTAAATATACAAATACAGTACGAAAAAATGGCATTGCGTCGCAGCGACATCTAGCGTTACTGCGGTACGCTACTTGTCACTAGATATCGCTGCTACGCAATGTTTTTTGACCGACTTCAAAAAAGGAGGAGGTTCTCAATTCGACTGAATGTTTTTTTTTTGTATGTATGTTACTCAATATCTCCGTGAATCGTGAACCGATTTTCAATTTTTTTTTTTATCGAACGGGTATAACCCCTAGATGGTCCCATTGTCACCAAGTCGGGGTCTGATGATGGGATCCTGGAGAAATCGAGGGAACTCTTCAACTATTATAGGCACACCTATAGTGATTTCACTATTTTTTACAGTAACTCGGCCACTTCCTCTTGGATTAGCGGATCCTAAGTGAAGTCGGTTCTTTTTTGTTTAAAATTATTTCCTTCTATACTTATAGCTTTGCTTCAGACTTGAGCTTCAAAAAGTTATTATACTGTAGCTGTCTATATTATTTATAGTCTCTGACTATAGGTATGTATGCTGCCATCTGTGACTTAAATCTCTAGTGTGCTACTCAACACTAGATGGCGAAAGTAGACTATATTGTACAGGATTTTTTAATGGGTCACTACGGGCAGCTACTACTTCACATGCGGCGACGTGAAAATTATCTTACAAGATGTTCCATTGATATAAAAAAAACGAAAATCGATTTCTATTAAAATTAACCTAAACTAAACAGGGCACAAGGAGTAGAAGTGTAATGTGTGTGCTTCTTAGTTTTGTAGTTAAATTGTTAAAATATATTTCTAGAAGAGACTACCTACTTGTACGATATGATGGGATCGATAGGTACTTCTATCCTCATCGGTTCATTGATACGCCGATTCAAAACTTATACATAGCTTGTGTAGCTAATTTGAGTTTACTAAGGGAACAAGTCGTATGTAAAAAAACCCGTATATTTTTTTGTCACCATTTTGTTTTTTTATTTATTAATCTGCCCAGTGCTCTGTCACTCCCACGGCCGATACGAATGTAATGAATGACAATGACACCTTCCACGTTGTGATCTGTCAAACGATATACAGTGTGTGACCCATAACACGGGCGAAGGATTGAAACGTATATTCTACTCCTCATACAGAACAACGTTTGTTCAGTGACTTTTAAAAATAACTTACGGTTTGATTTTTAGTACATTTTAAAGTTTACCTGAACACGCAATGTAGTGCGAAATTGATTATGTCTGTAGGGTGACAAGACTGACAAGCAATGTCAATTAGACGGATTTTAACGTACATTGAAAATAATATTTAGTTTGTATGAAAAGGAGACAATTTAAAAACTACATATTTTTTTAAAGTTGTTGAACAATATTTTTATTGTTTGAGGAGTACAATCTACGTTTGAATTTTTCGCTTGTGTTTTGGGCCACACACTGTAGGCTTGTAAAAAGTGGAAGGACAAGATTATCTACAGGCTGTAACAAAAATACTGGTGATCCGTTTAAGGGCATAATTGGTATCGTATTGCGTAGAAAAATATTTTTGGACGCGAAATATTTTTTTTTGTTGTATGGGGCGAATCGTCCCAGCTGGCCAACCCTCCATACAAAACCAAACATTTTTTTCGCGAGAAAAATTTTTTTTTCTTAGTTTTTCACAATACGAATACGTTACCAATTATGCCCTTAAAAGGATCACCAGTATTTTTGTTACACCTTGTATAATCATAATCTATAATTAAACATTTCTGTAAAGGTTGACTTATAGAGAAAGAAACGTTTATTTTATTAGACATCTTATACTAATAAATATAGCTAAAAAATGTTAATACGGTACCTACTATAAATACGTGAGATTGAAATATAATTCACCGACTTCAATTCCATTGAGGAAGGAGGTTCTGCATTCGGTTTGGTGTTTTTTTTTTAATGTATATTCACCGATTACTCCGAGACCCGTGGTTCGATTTGGGTAATTCTTTTTTTGTTTGGAAGAATCTACGTCCAAGTTGGTCCCATATTAATCTGGTGCTGTTCTGATATTGGGATCCATGAGGAATTGAGGGAACTCCTCAATTTTTAAAGGCACATGTATGGTGATTTGGGTGTTTTCTTAAGCTACTGAAGCATTTTCTCACGAAAATCACCAATTTAATGGAGTGGACCTGATGATGATGATTGTTTTGATGATAATGATGATGTAGGATGTTCAGCGATTACGCCAAGACCCGTCTTCCGATTCGAGTAATTCTTTTTTTGTTTGGAAGGAACTATTTCGAAGATGGTCCCACATTAATCTGGTGCTGTTCTGATGATGGGATCGATGAGCAACTGAGGGAACTCCTCAATTTTTAAAGGCACGTGTATGGTGATTTGGGTGTTTTCTTAAGCTACTCAAGCATTTTCTCACGAGAACCACCAATTTGATGGAGTGGACCTGATAATAATGATTGTTTTGATGATAATCATGAAGAATTTTTAAAATGTAGGATGATCAGCGATTACTCCAAGACCCCTGGTCCGAATAGAATAATACTTTTTTTGTTTAAAAGGATCTACCTCGAAGATAGTCCCACATTACTCTGGTGTTGTTCTGATGATGGGACCCATGAGCAACTGAGGGAACTCCTCAATTTTTAAAGGCACGTATTTATTTCCTCTCGAAAACCACCAATTTGATGGAGTGGACTTAATGATGAAGTCCACACGTGATACGTGGAACTTTCCTTAGATTGAATGGGTGTGTTACGAACTTTTTGATAAATCTTTAGCGATTTTTCCGAGACTCGTTGTTCGATTTTGATAAATTATATAACCATAACCACTAAAAATTGAAAAATAAAAACTTTTTACAAAAAAAAGATAAACCGACTTCAAAAAGGATAAAATGAATCATTATATTATTTATATGCGCACAACTAGTGTGTTAGAAACCCTCATTTTGTCTCATTCAGTTTTTATTTGAAAAATGCATAGTTCTAATCGTAATAAGCAGCTCACAAAAATTCCGGCTTGCCAAAACTTTCTAGTTTTTATGTTATTTGATGTCAAAGTTGACCCGGGTATAAGTGAAGAAAATTGAAAAATTATTTATTGTCATAAAACTAAGCGTCCTATTTTATTTTTGTTAATATGCAAGTATTCCAAATAAAATGCCTAACATTTGTACAAAAAAATATTACTATACCGTGAATAGTTTAGAAGATAAATTGATTTTCATGATCTTTACTTTAATTTTTTTTACTCCTTGATTCCGCCGTATTAGATCGCGATTCCTACACAAAACGATTGATTAAATATGTATTTATGTATAGAATTAAAATCACGATCTAATTCCGTGGAATCCAGAAGATATTACAATTTAAAACTTTCTGTCAGGGTTGTCACTTACGTATATCCGGGTGCCCGTTATATTTTAATCGGATTATCATCAGATGTTGTCGTTTTCTATGGGGAAGCCAAAATTTTTCTCGATGTTGATCTCGGAGTTGGCCCCTTTGTAAAAGTTGTTCAGTATGGCCTTCCTAATCACCTCGCTCAATCTGAACGGTGATTAATATATCGGACTGTATACAAAATGACACTAACGTATTAAGCAAAATTCGTAACTAAGTTTTAACTGATATCTAAATTTAATACTATTTATTTTTTACTTTTTTATTTATTTTTTAGTATTCCGCAGACTCCAGTTTTTACGAAGCTGCACTGTTTCACGTTCACGTTGATGGCTTTCACCAACACAGCAGCTGGAAGAAGTTTTTTTTTTTGTCTTGCGGTTCCATTCAGCCATAGTGCCATATAGTAACAGATCACTCATGTTTAGGTTTAAAGAACTTTATTACTCATAAAGAACAAAAATTCACTTACAATGAGCATAAATTAAGAAAATTACATATGTATGATTAAGTCCAGCTTGTCGATATCACTTAAGATATTTTATCATTAACAAATTCTTTCAATTTGGTTTTAAACATTTTCAATGATGTGCACTGTTTTACTTCATTAGGCAGATTGTTGTACAACTGTGCTCCCTCGAACATAATGTTTCTTTTTCCATATCCGGTTCTATGTTTAAAAAGTTTGATTTTATCAGTGTTTCTTAGGTGGTGTCTGAAATTTCGCTTTGAAAAAGTAATGGTTGTGTGTATTTTATTGGTAAGGATTTTCTTAACAAGGTTACATGTTCTATAAGTGTATAGTTGATTTATATTGTATAGTTTGGTTTTGTTGTAGAGTATTTTGGTATTCATAAGGTAATTATACTTGAATAGGGATTTTATTACTTTATTTTGTGACCTTTGTAGACTAAGTAAGTTAGTTTTTGCAGCGCAGCCCCATACTTCGATAAGGTATTCTAAATGAGATTTTACCAAAAAGTTATATATAGTCATCCGAACTTTATGTGGGACACATCCCGAGATTTTGTGAAGTGCACCGGTTAAGGCTGTTAATTTAGATCCAATTTGACAACCAATTTGTTTTGCGGCAGTGATGCTCTCTATCAGATCACCAGTATTTGTTTCGCGACTTTGCTGCTTGTTCGGAGAACATTGTTGTACACGCGATAAGGCTATTATCTTTACTCCATGAATTCTTAGTGACAGTCATACTAGGCCACCCATACTCCTCAACACACTTTTTGCCACATAAAATTGCTACAATAATAATGAATTAAATAAATTAATTCGATTTATTACGTTTTTAAAAATTGTTAAAAACTATGTAATATATAATAGTATAGGTAATAACACTAATAACCTGTGTTATTTCCCCACTGAATTACGTGTTTATAATAAGTCAAATATTAGTCCGGATACTCCGGATACAAAAAAATCCATAATATATAATCCTGCCGCAGCTACAAGTTTCATCACGTGCCTGATCCCAATGATGAAATCTTCAAAAGGCTTTGTCCACCTTTTACATATTTTTTGACACTTTGAATGTAAACGTATTTTACGAGACCTGAATATATGTATATTACGCTGTTGTCACAAAAAGTTACATTAGTATTTCAAATATACACCGGGTCGATTTTAAAACGTGACAACCCTAGGGTCCGAAAATCCGGATAAAAATTAAAATTCTTATTTTTTCTAGATTCCATGGAATTAGATCGTGATTTTAATTCTATAAATAAATACATATTTAATTAACCGTTTTGTGTGGGAATCGCGATCTAATACGGCGGAATCTAGGAGTAAAAAAAATAAAACCAAAGATCATGAAAATCAATTTATCTTCTAAACTATTCACGGCATAGTAACAAAATTTTGAACAAATGTTAGGCATTTCATTTGCAATACTTGCATATTAACAAAAATAAAATAGGACGCTTAGTTTTATGACAATAAATTATTTTTCAATTTTCTTCACCTACACCCGGGTCAACTTTGACATCAAATTACATAAAAACTAGAAAGTTTTGGCAAGCCGGAGTTTTTGTGGGCTGCTTATTACGATTAGAACTATGCATTTTTCAAATAAAAACTGAATGAGACAAAATGAGGGTTTCTAACACACTGTGATGCGTTACCAACTGATATGTTTGAAGTCGGTGCCAAGCCAAAAATTTAAATCAGCTTCAAGTATGAACATCACAAAACATCGGTACTTACTAATAGGTACATAATGCAAAGGTGAATGTGATTCACCTTTGCATTATGTATTAAAACAACTAATCCAATTTTGATAAAATGTGGTACCTATGTATATATACATATATACTCTCATACACGTTTACTTTGTCAATAATCAGAAAAAGATAGACGCTTAAGATGGACCTTCCATAGAAAATTCGAATATCGTGCCTTTTTATACTGACACGGTGGGTGTACTGGGTATATCTGAGTATAGAAAAATTAACCTAGCCATTGAATTCCTGTATACTTCGAATCAAACCTTAGATGAAGAAGGATGAATAATTCAAACGAGCCACGGGCTTCGTTCGAGATATCGATAGTCCGAACAGTGTCCTAACAAACATAAGACGCATGGCTAAACTTTCTGTACCTACTTGCTTAACAGTTAACGGTCGAAACGAATGTACCTATACCTAAGTGCAATCCATATCGTATTAGATTAGTTATATAGTAAGACTAACAACTCACTGAACACATCGCCTCGTGCGTATTAACTCTTCCAAATTTGGCTTGGCACCGACTTCAAACATATCAGTTGGTAACGCATATAAATAATATAATGATTCATTTTATCCTTTTTGAAGTCGGTTTATCTTTTTTTTGTAAAAAGTTTTTATTTTAATATATTTTATTTTTGTATAGTGTGACTCTCCATAGATTAAAGTAAAGTTGTTCATCATCATCAGTATCATCGTTTATCCCGGTTTGGGGTCCGCTTGACAACCTAATCCCATGATTTGGCGTAGACACTAGTTTTTACGAAAGTGACTGCCATCTGACCTTCCAAACCAGAGGGAAAACTAGGCCTTAAATAAAACAAATGCGTATACAACAAAGTATCATTTATTATTCATACCTACCTAACATCTCATTCATAATGAATTAACATATTGAAATATTCGTAATTCTAAATATATTTCGTGACATTACTCGTTTCATGCTATATAAAATATTTCAATAGGCGCATGCTGTAATAAAATTAATTAATTATATTATTTAGTTACTATTTAAAAATTAAAACAAACAATTCTAAATCGCTAAATTTATCACAAGAATCTATTTTGTGCTCTCATATCATAAGTATGTACTATTAATGTTCTATTCCTATTTCATTATTGGTGTCTACCTATAAATTATTAATATATTAGTAATCACTTTGTAAATATTTGTATATCGTTATCCGTGACAATGGATTCAAGACTCATAGTAAATATTGCAAACGCATACGCTTGTGCAAAATGTCAATAGCTTTATAGTAGTAACTAGTAGTTTTAGATAAGCTGTAATGAAAGTTGAAAGAGACAAGAGAGATAACTCAGAACGTATATACCTAATGTAATGTGTGGCCCTCGACCGAGTTGCGGCCTCCAGGCCGTACGGCCCGGACCGGAGAAGCTGCCGGCGCCAGTCGAGGCGTGCGTCTGTTCAATGCCTCCGTGTAAATTATTATGTTAGAAATAATGATATGTGATTCTGATTATTTGTATATAATTAAACTATTAAACATTAAAGTAACAATTAATGTGAAATATCACGTAATATTCGTAAAAATATTTATTTAATAAAATGTATAATATCTTTAATTAAAATGTGGTCCATGTTAACGCTCTACCACTGTCGCTCCACCGCCATGTCCAGAACTCGGTGTTTTTAATAGTTAGTAAAGATATTCCCCAATGCGAATGTAGTGAATAGTATTAATATTACCAGTTATTACTCTAGATTTAGAGCATTATCAATTAGCATACCTACAGCTTGATCCCAAAATTGTATCAGAACCGGCGGTAGATATTCAATATTAGCCATATTTGCAAATGGTAACAAATTATTAACTGATTCATATTACGTGTAAAATTTGCTTTACGTGCAAAATGGCATTAAATACTGTCTTAAATTTACAAGTGGCTGTCGGGACTACCTATCACATTGGTGCGTTATAAACATCATATAACATGAGATTATTCGAAGTACCGAGGCTGCCCACGCGCATCCCACGGGTCACATTGCGAAGATGTTAACGCTGTAGTTGTTTAGGCACATGGAGTGTTTGAGTAAGGTGGCGGCGGGCGGGCGCTCGTCCGCGCCCCGCTGTTATTCGTTGAGGATGCAGGTGCGCATGAGTGCGTCCACGACGGAGTACGGGTCGCAGTTGGACGCTGGCCGCCTGTCCTCCAGGTAACCCTTCTTCTCCTCTGCAACCGCGCGAGGTATCCTGATGCTGCTGCCGCGGCTGGCAACGCCTAATAACAAAAAGTCGCATAATAAGTTTCAGTTCAAAAACTCCACATTACAACCAAAATCTCCATTTTAGGTATATTAAAGGGCCGCGAGTTAGGACGTTTACATTGAATTAACAAATATAATGCACCAACAACGCACCTGCGCTAAAGTCGTTAATACTGGCGGTTTCATGGAGACCGGTCAACCTTCTCTCGTTATCCTTTCCTCCACGAGGGTCGTACACCTTGATATGCTTCATGTGCACTTTCGACAGCTTGTCTATCGCCTTCTCGATTTCGCTGCAAGCATATTACACGTTATAAAAAAGTTCTATATCATATACCTACCTATCAAATTATGTATCAACTGTTATACATAAATCTTGATTAGGTAAACAAGTTAGGCATGAGTCAGTGGATTAAGACTTACATAATGCCGTTCTCCTCCCTCATCTTTTTAGTAGAGAAGTTGGTATGTGCTCCCGAGCCGTTCCAGTCTTGCACGGGCTTGGGGTCGAAGGTGACGATGACGCCGTACTCCTCGGCCAGCCGGTGCAGGATGTAGCGAGCCACCCACAGGTCGTCCGCGGCGCTCACGCCCACAGATGGACCCACTTGGAATTCCCACTGCGAGGGCATCACCTCAGCATTGGTGCCAGAGATAGGTACGCCAGCATAAAGGCAGCATCTATGCAAAGAAAACGAATTGGTTAGAAGAAAGCCTAGCTTTGAACTTCCATAGTTATGTCGATTAAAAATCAAGTAAGCACCTGTAATGTGAATCGACGAGATCTCTGGCGTAAACTTTGTTAGCACCTACGCCGCAGTAGTAGGGGCCTTGTGGTGGGGGGCACCCGCCCGGGGGCCATCCGAAGGGCCTGAGATCTGCGTCGAGGAGGATGTACTCCTGCTCGATGCCAAACCAGGGCTCCTCGTCTTTGCACTTGTCCGCAGCTTCCTGGCATTTAACGCGGTGGTTGGTCTCCGTGGGCTCCATGTTGTACTTGAAGGTGTCGCACATGACCAGCACGTGGTTGCCGCGACGGAACGGGTCCTTGTAGAGGGCGCGCGGCACCAGGAACGTGTCCGAATTGTGCCCGTCCGACTGCCCGGTAGAGCTGCCATCGAAGTTCCAAATTGGTAAATCTGTAACGTTAATACCAGTCTTTTAAAACGTCGCAATTTGCTTTTGTGGGCATACAATCTCAGATATCAAGTTTATCATTGTAATGTTTAGATACCTACTTACAGTGATTACAGTAGTTAAGCGAACATTATATTAATAATGAATATACCTACTCTCTAATTGAAGGGATGTTTACAAAAACAACATAACGACGATACTCAATATTAAATAAAAGCATATAAGGATACATAGGTAATAGAATAGCACAAGTAATTGAAGGGATGTTTACGAAAACAACATAACTGACTACACTGGTTGACACCTGAAACGATTAACAATGTTCTTAAAAAAATGTCAACCACTCTAAGCAGTTATGCTGTTTTTGTAAACATCCCTTCAATTACTTGTGCTATTCTATTACCTATGTATCCTTATATGCTTTTATTTAATATTGAGTATCGAATTGATGTGATGATATGTAGGTATATTCTTTTAATATTTAAAGTAAATTATTTATAATGTATATATATTATAAATCCTAATTAAATCTATATGGACAATAGGTGGGCCCTTTAAGTAAATATTAATTAATTTCATGTAGTCTATTTTAAAACTTGTGTCTATGTACTAACAACTAACTAGCCGATTGTCTACGAGTGTCCAATACGTAGCACGTTCAATATTAAATCAAGTGAAGGAAACCTTTCAAGTTCTCATCAATAGTATCCCTATTCTCCCGCTCACGCAGCTTGCAACGGACTCGAAACACGTTTTCCAGATCTTCTGGCAAGGAGAACGGCAAGTATTTCATTGTGTTTATCCAAGATGAAGGACAGAAGTTTTCCATTTCCCATGCCTTGTTTAGTTCTTGTAAAGTTCTAGTCAGCACATCAACTGGACGACAACATATAGGTATAGTATAGATTACTTAAATGTTATTAAATATTTGTATAATACATATTAATGTCGTAATTCGCCAAGATACGCAGTTCGTTATTGTTATTATCTAACATAACATCTACGACGCAAATTATTTAAATTAACAATAAACAGCGAACATCCGCAGTGGCCTAAAAGCCAATGTAAAAGCCATCACCAATGTTTCCTTTTCTTAAAACCTATACCTTCATTGGGATGTTATCCGTGAGACATTCCAATGGCAAAATTAATAGTCCCTTTTATTTGGTAGGGAGGACATTTTATCTATAGGTTGATCCATTGACAAAACATTAGATTAAATATATCCTCGCCTCGTTTGTTTGGCTTAGTAACCACTATAAATGCATAAATCACACAATCAATAGTTATTTATTCAAACTAATCAGTATTCATCTACTGCAATCCATGGTTCAACTTTAAAGCTTTAATAAAGGATACACAAATACGGGCCTTACGTTGATAAATATGTTGTTTATGAGTTTATAGTTATTTGCGCAGTGCATTCCATCACGTGAGCCAATTAAGCTCGTACCCAGCTGTTAAAGTAACTGCAGTTTAAATATAACTACGTTAATTGAAACTACGAGTATATACTTAGGTACCAGCCTAGTTATCAGTCTAGTCAGTCTCCGACGCCCGTTTAAGCATACATCGTGCGCGTGGTCACTTCTCATGACATAATAACATAAAATATATGCATAATATGTTGTTGTTTACCAACGATCTAACCTGTGTTGTTGAAGGCCAAACATTTTATACCGGGAGTTCTAATTACAATTGTTAATGAGGATGTAATACAGCTAGTTAAATGTAACGTAGGATGTGTCGTAGGTCATTAAATTTAAGGGTTTATAAATAACTCCAGTCCACTTTAGATAAACAAATACACAATACATTTATTATGCAACTGACGCGTTGCTCAAATTAACTCGTTGAAATGTTGTCAAACCTGTAATCGACAAGTGGAAAGCAGGGCGCTCGAGTCGATGTTTGTACTAACCTTTTGCTACTTTTGGTATGAAGTTCAAGGTGCGGTCCTTACACCGCAAGTGCTCGCCTGTGCCATCGATCCATATGTAGGTGGCCAGGATCTTGTCGGCGGGCAGAGGCAGGTCCTTGTACCGGTTCAGTAGGGTCTTGGAGAGCACCGCGTTGGGCGAGTTTGTTAGCACCGGCCCCGATAATATCTTGGGGTTATCTGTGCCGATAAAAACAATTAGTTTCATCCATGACACATATTGCGCCTATTGCGACGTTAGTTAATCGTACCAGGTCGACGATCGGTAACCACATTAGACATAGTACTCTTATTTGTGAAGATTGACAATTACAGTCCTTCCAAAATTAAAAACGGCGATTCTAGATTTTTATGGTAACTTCGTATTCATTAAACCGTGATTTAATTATAATATCAAAAGTTCTCATAAATACATAAAAATAATAACAAACAATTTAGACATTTCTAAATGTCGCTGATTGACTAGAGCGATTGCACTTGTATTGCATAAGTAGAGTAGGTAATATACCTAAATAAATTCCTTTAAAAAGTATATTATCATGATATCTATGGTTATCATGTTATCAATTATTGTTACAGTAAATACAATTTGAACAAAAATTACCTTCTATTTTGCCGTCACCCATTTTGCTGTCCTTTAACTTTTCTGATTAGTCTGTAACAAACAATAAATATACGTTTAGCAGACGTTATTAAGTATAGCTATGATCAAATCAATATCTGGGTAATCTGTGTTGGACTACGCATCTCTAATGAAGGTTCCGTTGTGAAAATCATAAAAGAGCCTCTCAATAGAAAAATCATACCTAACTGAACTCACTCTTCTCATTAACCCTTTAACTTATACAATATTTTGTAAGAGCCCAAAAGTTGTACATGTACACCTTTATCACAATCACATCACGCCACACATACCTTGACATTTGGAAATTATATAGCCGCACCAAACCACCACCACCTGAGGTTCTTACGAATATACAAAATAAATAATGTAGGCTAATCAAGAGGGTGCATCCGAATTTCCCGACCAACCTTTACAAAAATTACTTCGTTAAATGTATGTAAAACGAATCTCTTAAAAGTCTTAAAACCAACTCTCCTTGGAAAGAAGATTTTTTTAAATTTATGTTGTTTCTGTGCGATATGTATTATAATATGTAGGTGTGCTGAATTCAATTAAATAGTGTCATTGATGATGGCCTACCTCTTTTACGATTTAGTACCATTCCTTAAACATGGATCAATGCCAAGTTTAGCTATTTATCAACACACTTTCCGGGTTAGTAGTCACCTTCCTACGCTTCAATATGTAGGTACTTCAAATTTTAAACTTTCATTTACAATTACCTATTACTAATATGCATTATTTACAATGTTATTTAAAATAAACAAACCCTTGACACAGGTGGCAGCGATATCGATTGGCACTCTGCCCTAAGTATATAGTTAAGAACTCGAGGAAGTACGATCTAACACGCGACAATACCATTTTCATCACAGCTCGCGACTTCTATCGACGTGACATAATAATGTATATACTTAGCTAGGTACCTATTGTAATGTAAGGGGTTTTACACTATCGAGATACACAAAACATGTACGTAGGTATTATCACACAATAACCAAGTAGGTACTTGCACCACTGAGGAAATTACCGTTTCAAGTGCTCATTAGTACCTAACTTTCTGACATATGTTATAGGTTCAAACCGTAAAACATAGTTATCTAATATAGGTGGGCACATAAGTGGCTAAACTAAAGGGTTAGGTACCTATATACCCAAAACATTTGTAGCTAGCCGTAGGCCGTAGGTGAATTAATATTAAGTCGCAATCGCAACCACAGAAGTTAACCTTTTGGGCACGGAATCCTAATAGCAAGCATGAGCATGTGTCGTCGATTAGCATGTTACCAAATCGAGATGATTTGTTGTCATGGAAGGTTATGCCAACCAGTCTATACTAGATGTCGGTTTCTCTGTCAACTGATAAAATTACTATCAAAGTGCTAACTAAGGAAACGTGCAAACTACAAGCGTGAAGCACGTCGGAGTGCGGATTCTACCGTAGTAATTATAATTGTACATATTAAGGAGTATCAATTAATTACTGAAAAAATGTGTTCATCCAGTACAATTTGGATAAATTATTTAATTGAATATGGACAAAGTCGCGCGCTTAAACTAGTAGGTAATAACTGTATCGTTTTCAAGTCAAAGTCAAAGGTACATAATTGACAGTTAACAATAAGGCGTTACTGCCCTGCCATATAAAATATTTAGAAATAAACCCTACAACAAACCTATGATGTACCTTTCACTTGAAAACGTCACAATCACAACTATAGGTGCAGATACGTCGGTATCTAGGCGGCTAGGGATTTTTCCGCGCATTACCTTCGCCTACCTACACTTGTGTTGGTAAGCCTAGCTACGCTATTTACTTAGGTATTAAAACTAACATTATCTCTGGCGTCCCGATTTGGAACGAAACTTTGCTGTGGTGTAAGTGAAGTTAAGTGAAGCAAGCAAAACCTGTATTTACCTACTCTGTAACTCAATTTTCATTGCAGTATAATAAGCAAGGGTGTCAAATTTAAAAATTATGTGCAAAATTATGCGAAACAAACCTACAGCCCGTGAGCTCTAAAACGAACCTGCGGGTTTTAGAAAGAGACGTCGGGTATCAATCAACAGTGACACATGAAAAAGCAGAGCAGCAATATTACCTTCGTGTGTCATCGCCGATTCCCGAAGGTTTTTCTTAAAGCTCACGGACTGTAACTATCACTATTTTTGATTTTGATTTTTTTCTACTTTATTTTTTCTAACTCTGCCTTATAAAAGCAAAGAAACTTCGATCAGCTCGACTAAACATAATTATCCCAGTCCGCTACAGTTTCCATGGTCGTTACGTGACTGTAATTTGAACATGTAAGCGAAGCGGTGACTAGGTACCAATACAATAAATTAACATGGTGTGGAGCGCATCATGCATAACAAAAGATCCGGATCCGTGCCAGAGTGATTAGTGACTATATAGCTGATCGTCGGCATTGTTTTATGCTACTTTACATGCCTATTCATGTCAAGTAGGTATGTAACGTAATAGTGCATTAAGTGATTCCTAATCTCCTCGACTTTAAATTGGTCTATTACTTCAATTAGTCATAGATAGATACATTAAATAAAACAGCTGTATATAGGCGCCTTCAATTTGAATTCCCTTTTCTCCACCACGGGCTGGTGTTGCTTAGTGTGGACAAGGAGGCCTGTGATTCCCATGAATCTCTTACGAAATGAACATTTTTAAACATTAATAAGTTTTTGTTACATATAACAAACAGGCACATATACACATTCAATATTCATAGACGTATATAATTTTATGTTACTTAGGTAATTATTGAAGCACTTCGAGTCATCAGCCCCAATCAGTAGAAAACAAGACAAAACGGTATATACTATACCAACTGTAATTTTATATTATAGGTACATACCTACTTACCTATATTCTTCTTACTAAGGTAAAATGTCTTATGAAATACAATACAACGCTATGTCCGCGAATAAATTGAGCACTCGGGGGTAATGCAATGGATAGATACTTTGATAGATTACTTTAACGGTGATTCATCGACGAACAATTGTATACACTCAAGGAAATGTTATAAATATCTACCTTAGCCATTGTCCTATAAGCTTGACACAATTTTATTGATTTCCTTTGTCTGTAACACATTTTACCTACCTACCTACTTACAGTCCGATTATATTTGTTTGAGGACAGAGCTGCGATTTTAAACTTTATAATGAAAGAGTGAATATGAATAATGCACCAGAATATTTTCGCATTACTTACCTCGATTGGATATAAAAATCACGCAAACGTAAATATTTTGATACTACATTTATTACCACAGTATGTACTGTACTTATTAGTAATTATACCTCGCGATATAGGTACATAATAAACAAGTAAGTGTATAATTCTATTCTACATTTCAAAACGTGTAAATACGATACGTACCTACACCAGTTTTATTTTTATTTTTTAATAATTGTTATTTTTATTAAAATCGTATTAATCGTAGGTACCAGTTGCTGAATGAAGCCCACTCCTATAGTTTATATGTATTTATCTAACAACACACATAATATTAAAGTTGCCAGGTAAACAGGTCTGCTTTTAAATTTCCATATCTGCTTTAATTAGAATGTATGCTGGAAGGTTAGTAGGTGTGATGAAGTTTATTTTGAGCGCCGCGCGGAGCATAACGCATACTGTAAGAACCCTGAATGTGAACTTGCAACTCATGACGCAGGAGAGTGTCAAGGAACTTTTTTTATCAGTACATTGCACTCAACTCAACTAATTGTAAGTAGTGCACTGCATTGCACTTGACAAAAAGATAAAATATAACTTTAATTCAAGCATTTAATAAAATAATGAGATTTTTTCGATATTCAATTACTAATAATGCTAATAACCAATACAACTGAAACGACAGCAAATAATGGCAACTCAAAATATACATATAAAAATTTAATAAGACTCGGTTATGTACCTAATTACCATAGAAATTGAAAGTATCCTAGACCCTAGTCAATCGTAAATTGTATAACTTGGTTAGAGCGGAGTAAGTCCCTAGATTGAAAAATCTAGTTTTAAATCTTATGTATTAAACTTGTATAGCCGTATCGAATTTTGTAACTAGGTAGGTACCTACATGAGTTATGTATAGCTATGTTAATATTATGTAACAGGATTTTAATATGCATAACTATTAATATATTTATTAATATTATTAATTTGGACGGATAACATAACGTCACATACCATTACCTATCATACTTACATAGGTACCTACTAAGTAAACCAAAGAAGTACCTACAGTGCAATTTTGCGTGATAAAGTGGCTGTCCACATGTGGTGATAGCCGGATGAAACCGCTTTCGAAATTTCTCATTCAAGTTTTTCTTGCCTAGATATACTGATGTATTGCGTATTTTTCCAGTGAGTACCTAGCTGATTTTTGTCCGGGCAAGTAATAACAATAAATACCTTATTGTATAAATAATTTTGCTAGTTTTTGTAAGTTACACTTACTTCTTCCATCGAGATAATCTGTTGCATATGGTCAATATGCAAAACAAAAACAAAACGACATTTATATTTATTTATCGAAACCTACACTTACTCGAATCGTACTAACTATCCGTTAATCTGGGGCAATCGTATTGATCTTACAGCCACTATAGCCTGGCTATTGGCAGTTTGATTAATCGTGAATTTATCAGCGGGTGGCGGCGTGGCGTGGTTTTATCTTTATCAAGTCATTGGAGTTCCTGCTCGGCTTCAACCAGATTTGTCCGGATCGCTGTGATAATGATAACAGTCACCGTTGAGTACCATACAATAACGAACCGGATACTTACCTATTTCATTCAACCCGTGCGTGTATTGGGAGAATGAGCAACTATAAAATAGAGTGCGTAACATTTAAACATGAAGAGGTTTTACATTTAGTTTCTTATGCTTTTGCAAATTTTTATCAGATATAGCTTTTGTATATTAATTATCTATTGTCGTGTTTCTCCCACTACGGCAACCTTAAACACCCTATGTCTATATATGATGTCCTACTCTCCCGTACGTAATTTAAAGTACATATTAGGTACCTTACCTATCACGGCATTCACGGCAAGTAATTAATCCAAGTTGCATGTTAACCGATCTCATCACAGATCAATCATTGAGCAAACCTGATAGTATAATTTATACTTGGATTACTATTGTTTTCAAACAGGCTTTACTATGTTAATTAAATATAGCCATTTTCCCAAAGCCAATCTTCAAGGTATAATATTTATGATGATCATATATGATCATTACAATGAGAAATTATTTTTTATTTACTTTCTTAATAACGACTATATACAGTCATTAGGTTCTTCCGATAAGCCCTGTTTATTAGTTTGGCCGTGGCAGTTCCATTAGTGATAAGAATTAAGTAGGTACCTTCGGTAGATGGGTACTGGGGGCGATTACTTAGCGGTGGGTGGTGTTGCAAGCGGCGCCCGCGAAATAAGGTCAAATAACCAACTGTGTATATATTGCGTTACATTACATATAATTCACTAATACCTATAAATTATTTTAACTAATGAGCAGTACAAGTTATCGATCCGTCGAGCATTCGTAAATAAATAGAAAATAACTTTTAAGGCGCGTACTAACTAGGTACTTATGTATGTTGAAACAGAAAATCGGATTGTTCATTTTTATGTATATTTTAAGCAAAGCCTCACCTTTATTTGCCATTTGATCCTGTCTATGCGGTGTCTATGTAGATATTATATTGATTAAAGAAGCATACTGTCTCTTTCTTACGCTAGTACCTTCGCTACTATAGTTCAAAATCTGTAAGGATGAACTTTTGACACATCGCAACACCCGTAGAACGTAAATGCGCAAGACACTTTGAAATAATAAACAAAATCCTATAACGATATTAAAGTTTGTCATGTATGTAAATCTAATATTTCACTTTTCATAAACATAGCTTAATGAATGTTACATTTTTTCATATCTTAGTTATTGAATTTTTTATAATAACAATTTAGCATGCAAACAGTTACGGTCTTCCTTTTTTTTGGTTTTTAAATTTAGTGTTGTGACCATGTCTTGTGTTCCGATTCTAATAACATTTCCGTAACTCGATAAGAATCGATTATGTAATCATTATTGCCTAATATATAATAATAAATAAAAACTAAATGAAAATAAAGTAAAGTACGATGTTAAAAATGGAACATCATAAAACTTTCTTATCATATTGTATTAATTATGGAAATATTATTATGTCATACATGATTAGTAGATAACAATTATTAATTTGAGAATATATAGGCATATAACAAGAAAAAATCGGTTGTAGTAAAATCGAATCGAACGATTCATTACCGTTAGGTTTGAATTGAAGCGATTGTTAAATCGCTAAATTTGACAAACGATACGTCTTAGCCTCATCACTAAGTACGTCAAGACTCAAGTGTCAAAAGTTCATTCTTACAGATATTGGACTATAAAAAGTAGCTTATTGCTTCCACTGTTACTGCACTTTTTGGCCAGTCAAACTATATTATCATCAGAATCTCAATTGGGCTAGAGTAGAAATAATATATACCCCTAATAATATTCATATGTCGCCTTAAGTACCTACGTAGACGATTTTTATGTTTATCAATGTTATGTGACGAGACGATAGAGATAGTCAAACTAGGCCAGTTTACTGAAAATAGATTATATAAATTATATTGTCCGGCAGAGCGTATCGAATAGTCTTTGTTTACAATTGATGTAGGCTTATCAATAACATTAACACGCTGTGTAGTGTACTCGCCGCATAGATACAATCAGTTTGCGTAGGTACCTACAAAATACTTATTGGCAAACTACTGTACACGTGTACCTACTGGAATTTAAAATATACAACTATACTCCTAATCCTATCAATGAAGAATGCAAACGCTGAAACGCCTCGAATATATCACATCTCATAATTTGCCAACACTAACGTTTTACTTGGCTAAGAAACAAGAAACTGCCAAGCTAGAGAGTTCTTCAGCCATTCACAGCTAAAGTTGGAATACCTATGTATTATGATATAACATTATATGCATTTTTATAGGTGGGTAAAATTCTATATCTACCTATATACCTATATGTATATATATCTACCTATATATGTATGTATGTGTGTATTGTTTTTGTTATATATATATTGTGTATTATGTATAAATTGTATTATATTGTATGCATTGTTTACTTGTAGTTAACTCTTTACCTTTGTTCTAGTAAGCACCGCCGTCCACAACTTCTCTGCTTTGCCTTAAGGTTGACTGGTAGAGAATGCTTCTTGGCATTAAGTCCGCGTTTTGTACATCAAGTTTTTCTTTTGTGCAATAAAGTTTAAATAAATAAATATACCTGGAGTAAAACCCTATATCTACTAAGTAACGCATTTCTTTTTTCAAAATTCAAAATATTTTTTTGTTAAATATAGGGAGGTAGATACTCTATTCAACATAATAAAATAATAGCCTAGGACTTTTTTTAACTAAAAGATTAGTTAGGGAAGTACGACGGTAAGTTTAATATAAAATGAGTTATGTTCTTATTAAATGGTAGCAATAATTAATTAATTAGTAGTTTTTATCATCTGTATTTTTTGTTTTAATTAATAATGAAAACAAAAATACATTGTACTATTATGACGTGATTTTAATGTGTATTTGATTTTGTATACCTATTACTTATTATGCATTTTTGTGTAGTTTTTATTATGCTGTGTAATTTTATTTTTTGACATGTTGTATTGATATAAAACATTTTGAATTTAATCGAATAGGATACACCTACAGATCTCAGCGTTTATAGATAGCCCTAGCTAATAGCGCCGATTCGGGTTAGCGACGGAAATTTATAAAATCTATAAATAGTCGAAAACGTTTGATTGGGAATACTTTGGCCACGACCGAGACGCGTGGCGCGTGTATAGTGACCGATGCGCGGCTTCATATTCGTGTTCAGTTCAGATACAAAATAAACAATGAAAGAAGTGTACCTACCTACTGAATCCGAACTCCAGCCGTCCTTATCACGCCACGGGCGCGTGCGCTGCCCCCGTTTGATGACCTCAGCTTACTAATTTTATTATTACAAGACAATTACAACTACTTACTTAGGTACCGAGTATCAATTAATTAGACAAATCTCAGTAATTCGGTTGTAATTCAACTGTGTGAGTTTTTTTATAAGTTATGGGATTAAGTATAGTTAATATATAATTAATTAATTTTCCTTCATTGTTCGTATTTGTATTCTCCTCACTAGAACGCTGTTAAAGGCGGGCAGTAGGTAAATACAAACATTGGTGTTTATATCATTATGACCTTTGTATCGTATTATGCTGGCCACGTACGGTAAAACCTTCGGATTAATTTCCAGAAAAACAAGTTCATACATATGTTGCCTCGGTTTTCATTCTTATTGACGGCTTTAGGTACTTATTTTCAATTTTCCTCATTTATTCAAAAGTTATATCGTTGTTTTGTCGCGCATATTTTTTCAAGATCATGTCATTCAATGTACCTAACTACCTACCTAGGTACCTATACAATAAGGGCAGGTGAGCACGGTACCTACCTACTTAAAGTTTTACTCATTATAATATAATAGGTAAATTTTTCTTCCAGTAGTGCTCTAGTTTTCATTTATCTTTGTCACCAATTGTTGTTAAAACTTGTTGTTTTCGTGTTATATTTTTCCTTTTAATCAGATTATTTCCAACAAATTTAATAACAGTATAATAATAATAACAAATTATGCTGTGATTATTTGTAAGCAGTATTATTATCTTTAAGAAAAGGGCAATAATAACCCGTATAACCGTATAAATTATACCATACACAGATACCTAATTGTCTGATTCTAGCGGCAATAAGTATAGAGTAGTTGTCATTGTACAGCGTTATATATTATGAGGCGTTATCATCGTAAACACGAGAAATAACACGGTCAAATTAGTGCTCACTCCGACCACGAACTTGGAAACTCACATAAATTATAGCGAAGGTTAAGATTGTACCAAACAAAACTCACTTTAGCCTACCTTGTTGCAATGAGATAACATCTACAAACTAACACTCAATAAGCGTCTTTTTGTATCAACACGATGTTGTCCAAATTTAAGCGTTCAAGCTGTGTAGACCTTACATATTAACTAGGTTATATACTATAGGTACTCGTGTATTCTAATAAAACGTACTGTAAAATCGATCGTTTGTCAAATGTAATGAAAGTCACATTAACTAAACGTTTTGATAAATATTCGTTGTTAAAAGAGCATCATACAATTTTAAAATATATAACTGTATAATTACAAAGAAGTGTTCCTTTTATGCAAGGTATATATTTCAGTAAAATTAGTTTAAACAACTCTTGAAAGTTACTAGCGCACAAAGACATTCAGAAGTAAATATAAACGAACATGTAGTTACATTGTAAAAACAGATGTCCATGCAAACGAAAAAAAATTTAGGACTCTGGATAACTGCAATGTTCGAACCTGACTTTTCTGGATTGCCGGTCCAGCGTGCTCCTAATTACGAGTATTTAAGTACAGTCAACGCCTAAAATATGTACATTTTTTACAATGGAGTAAGGTACAAAGGTGTACACATATTTATGGCGTTAACTGTACACTCCATATTACGTTGTAGTAAGTTTTAAAGATGGTCAAAACAAATTGTAGTTGTAAGGTCGATACCCCAACAGCTTGACTCAAGCAAGTTAACATTTTTCCACCGACGCGAAACATACCATAAATATAATGTACTAATTGTAAACAAAGCTTATTCATCCTTATCACGCCTGCCTGTGTTGAACAGCTGATTGCGAGCGTTCCGTATTGAGCCGAACATTGCGTCAGCTTAGTCAGCTATGGAAGATAGGTACTGGTACTGAATTAATAGAAAAAACGTAAACAGACTTTTGTTCGGTGAATAATAAACGACCTTTCCTACAAACAATGCGACCCGGAAATCAGATAGTACTACAATAAGTTTGTTTGTCTGTAGATTTCTTAAAACCGGCGCGTAGTTAATAAGTAGGTAAGTATCGAGTTATGCACTCATCAAATTCAAAATGTACAACATCCCGAATTAGATAATTTTGGGGCATATTGCGCGATAAAACACAAGTCGTAAAACTAATGTAACGTAACATACGTATAGGAAATATGTGGAACACAATAAAATCCAAAATTACCTTCTATTAGCTAAACATAAAATTACCTACTAAATAGGTAACCGATATTAGAAATTAATTTGATTAGTATTACGATATACCAAGTCAAGATTTTGTTATGTAAAATTAATAAAAGAAGCATCTTATCATTGAAAAACAAGATATATTATCAAAAAAATACTAATGAAGAAGTTCACCTTTTAATAAGGGTTCCTAGTTGACTAACGGAACCCTAAAACGGTAATAGCAGGGATTAAAATTGAAAAAATTGTGCGCATCGAGAAAAAGTTTTGAATATTTGACAAAAAATAAAATTGTTGGACCTTCACGTCAAAATGAGGGGTCCTGTAAAGTATGTTATTACTCTATGGTTAAGGCTGCTAGGGGTTGTTAGATTTGGTATCATTTCCGTATAAACCAGACATGCAGAATTCATTATTGATATTAAAAAAAAATCCATGTTAAAAAAACAGTCCGCGGAAAGGAAAAGCATAAAAATAAAATTTTTTAGAACATTATATAACTAATAAATATAATTTATTTTTAAATAGAAAAACATCATAAGGAAGCATATTTAATACAGTTTTAAAATATATACTATTTAAAGCTTTTACCATACAAAAACTACGCGAAAAAAATCATTCGCGTCGTGATGTAATGTTTCCTCCATAGTAAGTATCGAAAATCAATGTGAAACGTGACGTACCTATTGACATTAAAATGTGCTTCAAATCTTGTCAAGTTATATTTTTACCACTTTCCGATGACTGATTTAGTTGAAGTTTGTATCCACCTAGGCACAGTCAGCAATAAAATGTTTACTCACCAAAAAATATTTTTGTGAGTTATTTGTTTTATCTAATGTGTAACTACTACTTATTCTAATAGTGTTTCTTTCTATCGTAGTAATTTGTTAATGTGACACAATTTACTAATGCGATACGATTTCAGTAGAGTAAGTACTGTAAGTAGGTATACATACTATAAGTATAAATGAAAGAATACTATAAGATGTGTATTTTGGAGCCTATGGCATTTTCAACAATATTAATATGTCTTCAAACTATTTAAGGAAGGAAATAATATCTTTCTAGGGCCGTATTATTTGGGTGATATTTAATCGAACCTGAAGTCGGCAATCAGATAAAGATATATTTTAATTACACGTGTATTTAAATATTATGAAAGTTTTACCGAGAGCGACTTTTTGCTTAAATGTATTCTTCCTTATTTCGCAAAGCAGTGGTATCTCAAGGAATGGTACTTAAATTAAATTTAAAAATGCGGTTGGCGAGGCGTCGTGTCCAGATTGGGTAAAGGGTGGTGATATATGTATAGGTATTCCACGGTTTATTTTGTTGTTGAAATTCGCGCTGCAGCGGTCTGTGGCGAGTGCACCCGGTCTGCACGTGTTAAGGTCGTCGGGGAGTTTCCACATCCGACACGCTTGCCGCTACACCAACATACGCGAGCACCCGACAGCAGCTTACAGTCCTGTTCCAAAACGCCCGACGCCCATGACTGTTTATTGTCCTGCAAAATATTTGTTTACAGCACCTACCTTAAGTTAGTTCTTCGTTGATGTTTCTCTTGCAAAAGAGCGATCGTAATCGTGTATGCTTCGCTACGAGCGTGCGTCGCGCGTTCTGTTCGATCGCTGAGCACTTACGGATTGACTGATCGTCGTGCGAAGCGCTGGTGAATATATGCGCGCGCATCTCCGCGCGCCTGCGCCGTGGTGGGAGTACCTCGTTACGTACGTACTCGGCAATTCATTCATTGCAGTTAATGCCTCCTGGCTCGGGACCGGGAGGGTACGGGAAGCGTAACCCACCGGTCCCATAGTTACGGTTGTCATGTTCAAATTACACACTAGTGCGAGGTCACCTCGTCCTGTGTGCACCCGACTGTTTATGTCCTACGGGAACAATTGGGTCTGACTCATAGTCGGTAATTCTAACAATTAGAAATTAACTAAAGCTGACCTGCTTTATGTTTTTTTTGTATGGCGCTATGTCTAAATAAAAATTGAGGACGAGTTTAGTGAAAGGGCCCACTATGTCGATTTACATGGACACTTCATTCTTTCGCTTAGGCTTAGATAGAGCGTATAGTTTTTCATAATACATGCGTCATTTAAATAAAAGTAACACCTATGCAAAGACATTCGCGTCAGTTTCGGACCATAGGTGGCGGTTCGATGTCCAGACTAGGCTGCTAGAGAACGCTTACGTTGCTACACTACACATTTTTTTATTATTATTTGTATCTCCTTTAAGGATTCACGGGCCTATAAATCCCGGTCTTTTGATAGGCTTACCTGGGGAAACAGATCCAACAGGCAGAGGCCCTTTGGAGAATTTTGCTATGTAGTACACCTGCTGGAACCCATTCAAGGGTATATCAATAGATACCCGTGAACCGGTCCCAGCAGGCGTCGGAGCTATTGTAAACAAAATGGAAAGATTAATGGGCTAGGGTGTTTAAGTTTGGCTGGGTCAAGATAGGGCTATTGCAAAGAGGTCCAGACACCTGCCATAACAATGTTTTCACAAGTTATCGAGGCAAGTGGTGACTCGCCGCCGACTAGATGGGCCCCTGAAACTGCCGTCGTAAAGACGACCAGGAGCAACATCGGTGTGAGCGGCTCAGGGTGTGGAGAGGTGTGCATCGCTTTCTGCCAGTGACTGTACGCTGCCCAGCCAACTGTACCAAATCGCGACTTATGCATATTTCACTTCCACCCTGCGAGCATATAGCTCTGACGGCTCCTCTCTGGATGGCCAATTAAGGCAAGCCAGTTCCGAGAGTCCTGCGGGTCCCCTTGGGGTCCACTCCGACCGACGAAGACACGCCGGAGACGGAGACCCTGACCGTGACCGACTCTCTGGAGCACTCGGGTCCGCGGGGTCGTCACTCCCCGACAGCTCGCCACAAGCTGCCCTGCGGGCTTATTATTATTTATTTATTAAAAACATAAGTTTACAAATTTAATTCTTTACAGTGCTCCACAAAACTACATTAAGTTTGACTGTGGAGTCAAGTATCAGTCTCAAGTTTTCCTATATATATTACAGTAAATATTCAGGATAATATCACATTCATTAAAAGCACATAATATTAAATTAAAATGAAAATAACATGAAATAAAATGTGTGATAGGTATGTCCTGTATGCTCCATAAGTGAATGATTCCCCTATAGAGCACCCAGATTCCTTTTAAGGCGGTTTTTAAATCTGGTTTTATTGGCCTCTTGCACAATGTCCGATTTATGTACTTATAAGAAACAAAAATCTGTAAAGCTTATTATAATTATAAACTTAATATATTATGGCTGCAGGATATACCAGAAAAATACTAAAAACTTTACATAGGTACTCGTCTATCTTTTATTTTACAGTCGGTAATCTAAACACGGGTTGTTTATGTTATTAAACTGATACCTAATGCGTTTCCAAATAATTTGCGTGAATCAAACAAAAACAAGTTAACTTATAGTGTTTTTGTCGATCGCGAATTATTATTCATATTCAAAATACCTATTATTCGACGGCAAAATATTTGTACAAAAATAATTCATTAAACAAAGACTCATTTGTGTGAACAAATGAGTTTTTGTTGAATGAATTATTTTTGTTGTTATCTCACTTTGTTCGTTTCATAAAACCACACTCGTGTTTTAAGGACCCCTATTACGTAACAGTTACATAAACTACTATTGCGAGTGTGTTTTTGCGGCAGGGTTTTTTCAGTAACTAAGACAATTGTCACACTGGCGCCGCAACCACATTATAAGTTGTATTGTTTAATATATTTTTCCAGCAGTAAAAGCGTAAGTTCCAGCGGCCAAATGTTACCTTTACCAAAATATACCGACCCATTAAATTGTTATTGCTGTTGTTAATCTAATAGCAAATTAAAGAATTATTTTTTCGCCGCGAAAGCATCATGCAACCAAATATTCATTCGTCAACTCTTTGCCACTTCTAATAAATGTGTAGGAAAGGCGACCGAACGGTGACCAAAAATGTGACTAGGAAATGATTGACTGAGGCGTTTCCAGTACCTACTTAGTTCAGATATTTTTGAGTTCAGTGGCCGCTCCGATATATTTGATGGCGACTGTACATATTAATCCATACATATTTATTTATTTTTAATGGTTCGATATGATTCACTAATCTCGGGCAACGAGACTTTTGTCTGAATATGAACAAAGGAAAGTTTTTGACGTCACACAACAGGATGACTTGTAGAAGTTGTTTATTTTAAGAACAAACTTTAATATGAAGTTATAGATAGGTACTGCGTTTATTAGATTTTTCAGGTAAGTACCTAAATAATAATGATAATAAAGTTTGAAGATAGGCAAAGGCAATCAAGTTGATTTACTACAGGGTGTAACAAAAATACTAGTGATCCGTTTAAGGGCCTGATTGGTATCCTATTGCGACTAAGAAAAAGTAGGAGAAAAATGTTTTGGACGGGATTTTTTTTTGTATGGGGCACGTGGTCGTAGCCGGTCAACCCTCCATACAAAAACAACTTTTTTTCACGCGATTTTTTTTTTATAGAATACGACACCAATTATACCCTTAAAAAGGATCACCAGCATTTTTGTTACACCTTGTATATACAGTAGACTTAAATAGAGCTTTTGTGCGCTCTCATCTATATAAATACTCGTACCATAAAATCGTAAACAATTTCCCAATTTTTTAAAATACTCCTAATTTTATAAAAAAATGATGGGTTAATGTAGCTACTTGTACTCATTTGTGTACAGATCATACAGTTGTGTTAAATTAAAGAATTAGTCCCCATTTATTTAAAAAATCAAGCCGGTACAGTTATTCGCTGTGTGCATGATTGTGGCGCCATCTCTTGGGCAGGTGGTCAATCTCTTTTTTTCCTTTTTTATAAATAGGTTGTATTCCTTGCTTATATGAAATGTAACTGGCTGATTCACTATTTTGACAGCAGACAGGGGATTTGCAGTTTCATTTCTTGTCACATTGAGCACTGCGATCGTTCTCGTTACGCCCACCATGCACTTCGCACATAGCGAATACAGTACAGAAGTGGGCAAATTATTACAAAAAGATATCAAAACAAGTAGGTATTTTTCGTGAAATAAAGTAGGGTGTTCTGCATAGGCAATATAGGCATTGTATTTTTTCCTAATTAGACAAGTCAATATAACATCACCCGATCTCGGAGTAATTTGTTGCCAGCTACCGAAAAGCCAGTAATGTAACTCTCACGAATTCAAGTGCACTGGAAAATATTGGTTATCAGATGTTAAATATATTATAAACAAAATATACGTAACTTCGAACCGGATTCCATTGTCAAAACGAGTCTAGTGCTAATAAAAAACCGGTCAGGAGCATGTCAGGGCATGCTCAGAGTAGGGTTCCGTGGTTACACTAGTGACCGGCCCATCACAAAATACCCACTCAAAAGGTTGTTTTTATATGATATTTTGCGGTACTTTAGTCCTAGTCCTTTTTACTAGGCGTTTTTTAAATTATAACACAAAAACGACTCAACCGATTTTAGTCAATATAGTTTTCATTAAAAGTTCTTAGGCCTCACTTTTGAGAAATTTTCGAAAATTTTTGGACCCATGGTTCAAAAGTTAGATGGGGGGAGGACGCCCTACCCCACACGATAGAGTTGGAGCACAAAAAAATTTGGGTTCCCTAAGGTTTGACTACGCAACCCTAAAAACTTATATATAGAGCTAGAGCTATATTATATAGGTTCTATAAAGCTAAAACAATATAAGTACTAATTATTTATGCTTATATAATTGGAAAACGTTTTGCTTTTTTAAAACTTAAACCATAGTTTTTTCCCCTATTTAAATCCTACTTACCTACCTACTTCATTTAAATATGTAGGTATTAAGTATGATAATTCTGATAAGTAGTTAACTGACTTAAATTAAGAATAATTTATAATATGTAATCACTAATCAATTGAGTTCCATGTTTGTGTTTTTTTTTCAATATCCCGTATTTCTTAATTTTTCTCGTAGGTAATTCATGAGGACAAAAACAAGGTTCAGGTGGCCGATTTTTGACAGCCGGAGCCGGACGCTCGAATTCAAAAAATTCAAGCTCGAAAATAATCGCACACAAAAGTTTGTTGCTAATTTTTTCGCATGTAATTAATAGCTTAAATAATCATGATTTTAAATTTCTATCGCTGTTATTTTTAAAATATAATTTCATCGTTTTATTCAGAGTTTTAAATGTCACTTTCGAGTGCTCGAATCTCAAAAATCACCCCCCCCCAGTCCCATTGTGAGTCAGTACAGTAGGTTACCTACTAAGAATCATGTACATTCATGATACCCACATAAAAACCCAATCGCCTTATCGTAGACCGTTTTCAGTCTGTATTCTACAGTCGCCATCATATACATATATCGGAGCGGCAAAGGTACTCAAAAATATCTGAACATGCAATTTATCACCTTGACAATAGAGGCGTTTTTAGATATTTGTATTGGCCACCCATGGCGACTGTAATAGGCTAATAGGTACTCGTAGATAAAACATTAGTTACTACACAATTAACTCTCAAATACCATCCAGACTAATTTAGAGTAACAACGCCAGTTTTACATATTTTAACAAGCTAATATTATATGGACACTTCGTTCTCAATTTAATTTTAAGAATCATAAAAAATAGTAATATGTTATAAACTTAACTATTTATTGGCATATGATTTTGAATCTAAAATCTCGAAAGTTCTTCACTCGTCCCGAGTTTTGTTTGAGAGTTGGCCAAAAGTCTCGGTACTCGTGGAATAATGACATCCTTTCCGACCTAGTATCCAAATGTACTATTAAAAAAAATCCTATACCCGTCAACAAAGATACAAGAACCCTAAAACGATATTTAGCGGTACTTACCGAAGAGTACACGGCAAATTAACATGGTAAGGTTTGTTCGCAAGTTGACAATTGCTATCACGAGTACCCAGCATGCATTTGTTTGGTACGGCCATCCACTGATAAGTGATAAGTTGATAACAGATCAAACTATCGCACTGTTGTAACTAGGAGGTTCTTATCAACTTCAATATTTGATAATGATTAATGATTAAGTAATTATGTAATGTTTACTTTCTAATTATAAATATGTATTGTCAACCTCCTATAAAAACAAGGGGTTCTAAATGCGGGTTCAACATTTTTATAGGTAGGCATTAACAACGTAATTCAAAAATTCATTTAGAAAATAAGTGTACCTACATGAGCATTACTAGTTCGTACTCTAATTAGGCAAACACAGGGTTTTTGTTTACTTCTTGATTGTTTTTTTTTTTTGTTTTATACAGGTTGGATTTTCTTTTTGGGTCAGCTTTTGATCCTGGATAGGAATGGGATCAAATGGCACGAAAAAAAAAGTTTAGCAAAAATTACCTTTTTCTCGCACCCTGTATGATTTTTCCAAAATCTGTAAATGCAATCCTTCATTAATTTGAAATCGAGGGAAGGTCTTCTAAGACCATTTTCTCGTAGCAGCACGGGATCGGGTAGCTGCCCTCACTGACCCAAAAAGAAAATCCACCCTGTATACATAGGTAGGCAACTAGGCATATCGACTAAGTTCACCCCGATACAAAAAAAAATTAAGGGTTTTTGAATAAATAATTATTTATGGTCATATTTTAAACTAAGTACACAAATTAAGCATTGCTGACTTGAGGTTGAAAACTTGAAATGAGGATGTTAAATTTGTTTTGTGGCTGTGACAAAAATAGTACATTACACAACTAGGGTGGTAAAACAAAGAAAAGCCGAGATCGCAGAAGTTTGTGGCCCGAGCTGCAAGCGAGGGACGTAAATATGCGGTCGAGGGCTTTCTTTATTACCTCCCGTGTTGTGTAGGTACATCATTTTATGTCTACACTTGGCCGGAAAGCCTCTTTTTCCGTACGCGCAGCGTGCGGAAAAGGTCACTTTATGGCCAGGTGTGGCATAAAGTCCATTAAGGAATTTAGTTTTTTCATTTATTTTTAAACGTTTAATTAAATATTTAATACAAATGAAAACCATAGTGCGTAAAATCATAATAAGAAATTATAGTTAAACGTATGTAATAAATATGTATTTATCAATTTAAAGTCTCTGACATTACCGCTGAGCAACAGCCATTTAATTTAACACCGATATCACATATATATAATCTTATCCATAGATTAGGGTGTTATATGTATAGAGATCAAAAATGTGATTTGCTGTGTAAAATTATCCGTTTCATAATAATGACCATTAATATATATATTGTTTAGAAGACCGTTTTGATATATACAATAAATAAATTGTTTAGATGACCGCGTAAGTGCCGTCAGTCACCTGGGAGTAGCAAGGCACAGAGGAGAAGTTCCCAAAGTTGCGAAATTTTCCATACGGAATGTGCTTGCTTTTATAAATACTTAGATAAGCAACTTGTTTAGGTTGCCAGGCGGATTGAAAACAAAACGAGTAAGTTTAATGTTTTTACTGTAACGAACGATGCTGCAACTTCATAATAACCTTGGCAGATTAGGTAAACGATTGTAGTTCTGAAAATATGTCAGGAAATGCTAATGCTGGAAAATGTTCTCTCTTTTATTTCGCCCATATTATTGCTGGAGATATCTTCCTAAATTGAACATACAAATCCAATTCTTTGAAGTAGCATGTATTTTTTCAATATATATGTTGAATGGGTTGTATCTGAGATAAGATTAACATACAGGTACCAGCACAGATTTTTGTTATCTTGCTAGTTATAGTACTGTCATCCCAAAATTGCCTGTATAGTATTAATAATGTCTTAAAAGAAACAGTCTCCCGAATAATGACGTCTTCAAAAATGATTTCTCCCTTATTTGGAACAGTCCAAATTGGACCCAAATCGTTAATATACACATGTGGAGTATTAAATAAAAACCTATCATATAGTCTCCATATATTATCTACAGCTTGTGCTTGTGCTCGAGCTCCGAGGAATTTAAGGGTAGAGCAGCCAAAGTCAAAGGTAATTAGCGACGAATAATGACGAATTATTTATCATGAACAGCTTTATCTCGGGAACTATGAGGTCTATCTTAACCAAATTGACCTCATTTTGTTGCAAATTTAATTTACTTTTAAATTATTGAAGTATGTTTTTCGATAATTTGGTTTTCACGTCTTTTGGAGAATAAAAATTTTTGGTAATCCAATTAGCGCAACTACATATGTATGTACACATATTTATTTGTTTTAATTTGACGATCCAACATACCTAAATATATATACAGAGTGTTTCCTGTAATAGGAGCAATAAAATAAAACGTAGATTCTACTCCTCAAACAACAACACTTTTGTTCAACAACTTTTTAAAAAGATGTATTTTGTAGATTGCCTCTTTTTCATACTAACTAAATAGTATTTTCAATGTACGTTAAAATCCATCTTGAAAATTTGACATTGCTTGTCACCCTACCCTACAGACATAATCAATGTTGGAATACATTGCGGGTCCGGAAAAACTTTAAAGTGTCCTAAAAATCAAACCATAAGTTATTTTTAAAAGTCGCTGAACAAATGTTGTCTGGTTTGAGGAGTAGAATCTACGTTTTAATTTATTGCTCCTATTACAGGAAACACCCGGTATATATATAGATATATGTAATTATATTCAGTTCAATGATGTCCATTAGCGATTGTGTAACGCGATGTTAATGTCCTTTAATCGATCGATGCGTTGTTTACTGCGGCGAACGTTTATCGTTATCGCCAGCAATGATACCTTTGTACATCGTCCATCACACGATTACAGCTCTGCCCAGATCCTTGTTTTTTTTTTTTTTTCTCATGGACTTTAGGCGGTATTGCCTGTAGCCAATGTCAAGTATAAAAAGGCGGGAAATAAGAGCTTGTAAGATTCAATCTTTAGGTACAATGTCTTCAATCGATATAAGTATTTTGTTTAATCAAATAAGTTTTAGGCAACGTTGTTCGGTAGAAGTGGCATAAACCTTGTTAGTTGCTATTTGTAGAGTGATAGCTCCCTACAAAAGGCTCGAGGAGGCTACAGGTTTTTAAGATTAATTCTTCATTATCCGCACACTTGTTCGTTAGATCACCGCACCGCACAATAAGCTATCTATATTACACACTGAACCACGAAAATGAACAAAAGACAAATAATTAATCCTAACGAGCTGCGACCATGATGAGCTCAACCCATAGACCCCCAGATCCTTGTTATGTGGCCTTTTGCGGGTTAACCGATGTCTTTTTAGTCGTCTTGTCTTGTTTTTGATTTCCAAGTTTTCCCCATTTTAAGTGAAAGTTGGAAATTATTTAATTCCCCTTTACCTATGTATACTTAGTTATACTGAATAGGCCCCCAGAATAATGGAATGGCATTATTTCTCTGCTCGTCCTTCTCATCTTCCGTGTGTGTATATATTAAGGACGGCTACAGAAATAATGACATCCTATAGTGTCTGGTGGCCTTTAAGGTATTTATGATCCAGGAAAATATCGAACAAATATTTTTAAAGCATCCAAAAAATGGTCACAATTCCACGACGTGTTGTATTAGATTAGACATGTTGCATAAATATTTTAAGGGAAAATACTCTAAGTCTTATCTCTTTTAGCACTACCAACAAAATTCTTTGCCTTAGCCTTACCTGCTTATTTAACGTAAAGTATGGTTGATTGCATCTTACCATTGACTAATCAGACACGATATAGTTACCACGATATAGGTATTAGGAATTGACCTTTGGTTGGCTGGTTTGGGTGTTGGTATTTGACTGAGGAGCCGAGCGTAGAGAGGCGACGAACGTCTCCGTTTTCACTGGTACCACGCTTTGGCAGATGATGTGTGTGTATTGGTTGGTTGGTCAGTGTCGGTCTAGAGGTCGCATTTTTCATCCGATTTCGATGAAACTTGGCATGTACGTTCCTTGATTAATTTTCCAAAAATTGTCGAGCCATTTTTTTGATTGGGGGGAAAATGAGGGGGAAAAGTTTGCTGTCGCGTTATTTTAGTTCTCCGAAGTCTACGGTTCACAGAACCACTAGTAATATATGACCGTTTTCTGCCTGGAATAATATGAAATAACACGAATAAAAATCTTTCTTGGCGGTTGGTGCAGCAGCACGGTTTATTAAAGATAGCACGACAGTCTGAGATAGGTAGGTACGTTTCGTTCATGCTTAAAATTAGTTAGTCCAATTTCCATCTTGGACCTAGATTCCATATCTATTTAATCTGTAAGATATTACTTAAATAAAACCGGTCAAGTGCGAGTCGGACCCGCGGACGAAGGGTTCCGTACCATTATCTACCTACATATAAAACGGCAAAACAATTATGTCTGCTATATCCCTTAAATATTTATTTTATTCTGTTTTTTTATTATTAATTGTCATCATAGCGGCAACAGAAATACATCATCTGTGAAAATGTCAACTGTCTAACTATCATGGTTCATGAGATACATCCTGGTGACAGACAGACAGACATCAGACAGACGGACGGACAGCGTAGTTTTAGTGTCCCGTTTTTACCGTTTGGGTATGGAACCTTAAAAATCGAGTTATTACCGGTAAATATAAATACATTGGTGCTTAATATAGTGATAAAATTAATACGTTTATCATTTAATGACGCAAAACTATCACGCGCCTTGACAGTTCAAGAGCATGCGTAAAACGGCGTAGCAGAATATACCTATACCGTAATCATCCTTACTTGTCTTAGCATGTAAGGCTCAAAACACACCTGCCAAATTCTTAAATTTGTCTATGAATGCTTAAATTTGTCTATAGATGCTTAAATTTGTCTATGGCCTCCATACAAAAAAATCAGTTACGATAGAGAAATTTAAACCACCACAGACAAATTTAAGCATTTTGTCTATGAATTGGCTTAATTCAGCTCAGGTGTGTTTTGAGCCTTAACAAAAGTCTGTCAATCTAGATGTCGCAGTGTCATTTATTTATGAGGTTATTCGTTTGTATTTCGATTATTGAGGAACATTTTATTAGAAATGATATTTATCGTGTGTTAATAGGTTGAATTTAATAAAAGGTGATTTACTTTAAGTACTTTTTAAGTGGTAATACCCGAGAAAAGTGTGATAATGCTCTTAAAAAGTGTTTGTTTACATGATTAGGCAAGTCAGGATGAATAAGGTGTATAGAGCTGAACGACATGTTTAAAAACGGTCCTTGCACTCAAACCTCACTCATAAATAACTGCCTGTAAATAACTCGTTATCATTCTCTTTTATAATTATGATTATTATTCTTGTTTATGTAATGTTTTAATTTAGATTATAGTTTTCATCCTTGACATAATTGCGTTTGATTTGATTAGGGAGGGATGTATAGTAGCCATACAAATGTTTTAGTAATTGACGTCGCCACTGCAGCATCTCCTGAAGATGTCACATAGAATATTAGCAATTTTTATGCGGATATTAGCGGCGGCGGGACGATAATATACATAAATAAAAAAACAGTATGGTGCGCTCAAATCTGTGAATAAAAAAATCCAAGGGGTGTTTCAAAAACTGATTGAGGGTAAGCGAAGTGCAGTTCTTACAGAGAACTTTGGACACAACGGAACTGTCAGCTGGCTACTGAGACATACAGACGAGAGTAAATTCTTCACCTTCTTCTTAGTCACTTACTTAGTTGATAACATTATTTTTACTTTTCTAATTGGTGTTAAAATGTAACATACATATTACCATTTACATCACGTCGATAGGTAGTTATGAAAAAAAAGCACAAAAATATTTTTTTTCTGATATAGTGATTTAGATACTCAGTATTTTGTAAGAAATAAAGATAAGAAACATAGGCGGTACCTAAGCCTTTAAGTCTCGTTCGAGATCTCGAAAACTTTAATCGAAATCTTGGTCGAGATACTCGAGATTAGCAAAACCGAGATCTCGTGCCATCAAGATTGAATCTCGGGTATTCGCACTTGATCTCGCAGTTTCGAGATCTCGCGTGATCGAGATTGCATTCCCTAAACGGTATACCTATTTTATGTACTTTTTTGTACTTAGATACTTTTTAATGTAGGTAGGTAATAATATGTATCTACACAATTAAGTTGGATAATGTTATCGACTCAGACCAGTAAGATTCCACGAACAACGTCTTATCAGACATGAAGTCTAAACAATGCTCCAAGTAATCTATCCAGAAAGACACAATGACGTCTGTTGGTCAGCTTGCGATAGGGAACCCACAGGCTAATTGTTATTAAATTTGATATGGGTAGTTATTGCTATCAGAAGAAAATCACGCAACGTGCTTGCGTGCTTATCACTATGAAACATGTAAATATTTCGTCTTGTTACCGTAACAACACTTAATCATGTCTTTTTTGCAGAATCTATACAAGAAAGTTAAAAAGGCATTGTTGTACAGTCGCCATCAAATATATCAGAGCGGCCAAGGTACTCAAAAATATCTGAACGTGCACTTTATCGCCTTGACAATAGAGGCTTTGTTCAGATATTTGTGACCACCTTGGCCGCTCCGATATATTTGATGGTGACTGTACTATATGATGTGACATATGACGAGAAGTAATTGAAATATTGTGTTTTGAAATATCCCCTTTAGGCACTGGTCCCACCGCGAGCTAGTAAGCTATGAGCTATCGGCTATAAACAGAACGAGATCGCAATATCGTTAGCTCCCTCTAACGCATAGCTGGGTAATTTGCAGAAAAAATGTACCTTTACTTATAGCCACAGATAACCTCAACCACTAGATAGATCGTCAAGCACAACTCGGGGTCACCACACATAGGTGCTCCCGTACTAATTTTGTATGAGAGCGCGACCGCTTATTTTAGTTGAGTTACCGTTTTTGATCATTAATTCATTACTCATGTGAATTAAAAATATCCACAAAAATCTAGTTACAGGGGTGATCCTGAATTGTTACACTACAAATTGGTGTAGAATGCTAAAAAATATTTAAAGGAGCATATTTAATGTAGTTTCTAAATATATACAATTTTTAGGCTTATAGTATACAAAAACTACGCGAAAAAAAATGTTTGCTTCGTGGTGTATATGTTTTCTCCATAGTAAGTATCGATAATCAATGTGAACGTGAACATCCGTAGCGTATTGACCTTAAAATGCATGTATTGCTTGTTATTAGTAAATTTTATTCATAATAACTTCACAAAATGCAGAAATACAAAAATACAATAAATAAAAACATATTTTTCCTCCTTAACTTTAACATAAACCGTCACAATTCAAACGACGCGACGTCTGTTTTCCGTTACTCAACTTAAGTAAAAAAAAAAACAGAAGTTTTTTGTATTAAAGGTGTATAAAATGTATATGTTTCTATAATCTATATTAAATATGCTTCTTTACAATATTTTTTATTATTTGAAATAAAGGATATATATTAGTTATATGACGTTCTAAAAAAATAAAATTGTGTTTTTCCTCGCGGCACAACTTTTTTTAATACGAAATTTTACATTTTTAATATCAGAAATGAATTCTGCATGTCTGTTTGACACGGAAACGATACCAAACAACCCCTAGCAGTCTTAACCAGAGAGTAATAACATATTGCACGGGACCCCTGATTTTGACGGGAAAGTCCAAAAATTTTACAGACCGCCAATACTAAAAAATATTTATCTTTGCTCACTCTATCTATGGTCAAAAATTCACAACTTTTTCTCGATTCGCACAATTTTTTTCGCATTTGTACTGAGACAAAACCCTACTATTAGTCCCAACTGTCCCAAAATTTACATACAAAAAATTCGTTACGTTCATAATAAAAGTGTAACGAAACTGAGAAATTACCAGTTTCGTAAATTTTTTTAATGAACGTAACGAATTTTTTGTATGTAAATTTTGGGACAGTTGGGTTATTTTTTTTATTCTATCAGATTCGATAGAGCTCATGATTCTGCAATGCGATAGACTCCAAATATATATGAAATAAAAAAAAAAGTAAAGGTACATTTTTTCTGCAAATTACCCAGCTGAGTCCCTATGATGCAGCATAAAGCGCATGCAGTCCGCAACCTCAAGGTGCGGTGGGTGTATTTATAAAAGAAGGTAAGTACTCGAACCTCATACCTAGGCAAAGGCGGAGGTGCTGCACGTCCCAAAGTACCGTAGCCATTAGAAATAGTAAGTTTTTAAGCAAAGTGGCCGACTAAAATAATAAACATCATTTTCTGGCGACAAATCTATTCTTGTAGAGACTGTTATTATTTCGGAAATTGTTTTGACATTATTTGTTGATTGTAAATTGATGCCAGATCTATTAATCTAATATATTTTTGATGACAGATTATTTTAAACCGACTTCAAAAAAGGAGGAGGTTCTCAATTCGACAGATTTTTTTTTATCATTATTATGTTTTTTTTTGTATGTATGTTACTCCATATCTCCGTGAATCGTGAACCGATATTCAATTTTTTTTTAATCGAACAGGTGGTCCCATTGATGGTCCCATTGTCACCAAGTCAGGGTCTGATGATGGGATCCTGGAGAAATCGAGGGAACTCTTCAACTATTATAGGCATAGGCAAAAAATGTACCTATAGTGATTTCACTATTTTTTACAGCAACTCGGCCGTCTTCCTCTTGGAATAGCGGATCCTAAGTGAAGTCGGTTCTTTTTTTGTTTTAAATTATTGGCAGAGCGTATATATGATTTCGGGCCATGCTCCGTGTAGAAATCCGTAGTTACACGGCCTTCGTTACACTAGCTAGGTTTAAAATGAAGGTTATTAGAATCTATGGGGGGAGAATAAGCAAAAGGAGATAGGTATTACCGATTCACTGTAGCTAGAGGTATTTTTCCTTTTCTTTGTCTTTGTTTTGAATGTAGGTTTCAAATCCACTCTAGAGTGTATATTTAAATATAACCATGATTTTGGCAACAAACCCAAATGGTCCAATAAGCGCATATATATAATGCCATCCAAAACATACATATAATAGGTAAGTATGCTTTTAAATTATGCGATGAGAATGCTTTAGTCACTAAAGTTTAGTGTATGAATAGCGTAAGTAAAACACCCCAAATCTTTGAAAACGATCGACTTTCTCGCAATATTTGCACATTTTTAAGATAGTTAAAGTTAACTTACATAATTATTTTATATATACTATATTTTTTGTTCTTTTTTTGTATGTATGCTCAAACTAACAACAATTATGGATCATGTGATCTGAAATAAATTATTTTAATTTTTTTATATAGAACTGGCCTTGTCCGAAATCTACTTTAATTATAATATAACACAAAAGCCCCGAAGTTCATAAGAGCTGAAGTTGCAGAACCGACGGATATTGCATTTGGAATGGGTGAGAGAAAATTGTATGTAAATTAAAAGTTCTAAAAGACAAAGATGGGAGGGGCCTTAGTCCAGCCCAAAATTATATATTGTAATTTAGCTGATGAAAAAGGGAAGGCGAGAACTCAAATACACATTGAATCAACAATTTTATTTTAATTATCGGGCAGAGTTTCCCCTTATAATTTATTAGACAGAATGAATAATCAAAATGAGGGTGCACACGCTTTTATAGGCTGGCTTGTCATATCCCCACTCCGAGGCTCGGCTAGGCAGCATGGCGGGGCTGGTGGTAGTGGGGCGATGACGTGGCTAGGCTGGCGGGGCGAGGCTGGCACCAAGGATGCGTTACACTCGGCCGTCCTGAAACAATTGCTCCCGCAATGGGGAGTGATCATGGTATTAATAATCAATGAATCAGATAGGCACAAGATATGGGAATGCTAACTTTCCAAGAGATCAATAAGGTCCTCTGTCTCTAATTGGTCGTCAGTACTGCTTTCGCTATCAGACATAGATGCTACACTCCTATATGGTCTGATAGCATCTGCAGAGACAAGTCCAGTAAACTTTTTGTACCCTCGCATCCCTTTAATGCTCCTTATTTGGTACCTGTCTTTGCCTAACACTTTAACTACTATGTATGGACCCGAGTATGTGTCATCTAACTTGGAATTTACTTTGCTGGCACTAGTGACAGGGGCTTGGTTCCATAAAACAAGATCTCCTTTTTTATACACAACACAATTTTTACGCTTCTTGTCATATTGTTGTTTCATTCGGGCACTAGCAACTTTATTTTTAGCAATTGCCTTTTGGCGTCTAGCCTGTACGGGTTCTACCGCCTGACCTGGAATAGTAACGTCGCACACTGACCTACTAGCCCTAGCAAACATCAAATCAAATGGTTTGTATCCCGTTGAGGCGCTGAGCGTGTTATTGATGCCCCAAATCACATTAGGTAAACTATTAACCCAGTTGTTACTGGCATCACTAGGTTCAGTAGCCCTCAATGCATTAAGAATCGTGCGATTCGATCTTTCAACCTGTCCATTAGCTCTTGGGCAAGCAATAGTACACAAAGTGTGTCGAAATTGTTTTTCATTTGCAAATTTCCTAAAATACCTACTAGTAAAAGCTTTCCCATGGTCAGATACAACTCGTTCAGGAACGCCGAACAGACTAAATATTTTTCTTAGAACGCGTATGGTCTCTACAGAATTTACAGTGCGTGTAGGTTCCGCAAAAACAAACTTTGAAAAAGAATCTGTAATCACCAACATGTATTGATATCCCTTTTTTGTTTTGCAGAAGGGTCCTAGGTGGTCGATATGTATCACTTTCATAGGCTCCGAGGGTTTAGGTATGGGATGTAATTTACCTGGCTTTTTCCCATGATCGCCCTTGCCATATGCACAGTGGAGACAACTTGAGACGTATTTCCTAATGAATCGCGACATCTTTGGAAACCAGTACACGGATTTTATTAGATCGGTACACCTTTTTAGTCCTACATGACCAATGTCATCGTGGTGCATTTGTAAGATCTTCCAACGCGCGAACCCGGGTACTATTAGGCGATTGCCGTTCAGCGTCTTGCGGTAAAGTCTATCATTAATTAGGGCATAATTATTAACAATATCCAAGTCCGTACACCCACTATTTATCAACGCAATCACATTTTTAAGTTTTTCATCTTGCTGTTGAACCGTGAGAAACCAATCAGTCACTTCGAGACGATTGACATTGACACTATCTATGGTCGGCAAGGAGCGTTCGGATACACGCTCAAATTTAGCTTCGGTCAAATAAGAGTTTAGATCCACGGGATTTCGGCTAAGTGCGTCTACATGTTTCATTCGTTCACCCGGCCTATATTCTATATCAATGTCAAAATCCTGAATTAACAACCACCAACGCGCGATTCGTGGAATAAGGTCACGTTTAGTTAAAGTGGCAGTGACAGCCGTGCAATCTGTGATTACCTTAATCCTTTTTCCAAACACATAGACACGAAACCTGCGCAATGATTCAACTACCGCCAAAGTCTCTAATTCATAACTGTGATATACACTTTCTTCCCTGCTTGTAACACGGCTAAAATACATAACGGGACGTAAGGTACCGTCAGGTTGTTTCTGCAATAAAATCCCAGCTATGCCTAGTTTACTCGCGTCGGTATGAATTTCTGTTGGCAGGGAAGGATCGTATATTGCTAATACGGGTTTCTCACATAGCTTACGTTTAAGTTCATCAAAACTTTGTGCTTGTTTTTCGCCCCAAACCCATGGAGTGTTTTTTTGTGTTAATGTTGTAAGTGGGCGAGCTATAGTGGCAAAGTTATATATGAACTTGCGGAAATAACTACAGAGGCCTATAAATTGCCTAATCTCGTGCACATTACGAGGGACTGGGAATTGAGAGACTGCTGCCAGCTTCAAGTCACTGGGTTGTATGCTATTGAGAGAAATTCGGTGACCTAGATAAGTTATCTCCTTTTGTAGGAATGAACATTTACTCATGTTTAATTTCAGGTTTTCAGTTTTTAATCGAATCAAGACCTTTTTTAGTAGTTCAATACCGGATTCTATGTCAACAGATGGTAGCAAAATGTCATCTAGGAAAGCTAGAATTTCAGGTTCACCTACTGATTCTACAATCTTATTAATTAACCGCATAAAAACTGATGGTGAGTTGGCCAAACCGTACGGGACCCTAGTGTACTCAAAATGTCCTTGTTCTGTGACGAATCCGGTTTTGTGCGTATCCTCGGGCCTTATATTGACTTGGTGGTACCCTTGAGCCAGGTCTAAACTGGTAAAATAGTGTTTACCTGCTAACCGAGAGAGTTGGTCATCTATGTTAGGCAGCGGATACCTATCGCGTATTGTAATGGCATTAAGTGCCCGATAGTCGACACAAAGACGATAATCACCATTTTTCTTCTTAACTAGGATGACTGGAAAAGCGTAACTTGATTCAGATTCTTTAATAATGCCTGCTCCAAGTAAATCTGCTATTTTAGACTTAAGAACCGCTTGCTCACTGAGTGAAAGTCTATAAGGACGATAGTAAATAGGATTATCATTTGTCAAATTAATTTGCATTTGGACCAAGCTAGAACATCCTAAACTCTTTGTATCGTCGGCAAAACAATCGCTGTACTCTGATAATAAATTAATAAGATCCCTATGTTGTGTTTCATTTAATGGGCCTACTTTTAAATCGACTATTTTTACACCCCCTATGTGTTGCGTATTACTTGGCTCAGCTGGGCTAATGCTTAAAACATTTTGAGTTAGGGAGGATGGCGGTAAATCAGCATTTTGACTAACCTGGGCTTCCATGCAGCTCTCGGCACGCAGTAGAACAGTGCCCTCGCTCCACTCCACGTCCTTGCTGCCCGTGTTGACGACTTTCAGGTAGCCCGTTTCACCACGTAGAAGTGTAGCTGGTAGCGAGAAGGTGACTCCATGCAGGTCGTGGTGTCGCGTAGGTGTGACAACGTCATTGTCCGGCCGGTTCCCAAGTATGCGAACTTTGATGATAGATGCTCCTGGTGGTAAGCATTCCTTGGCCGCGGTAACTACCTTGAACCGCTGGTTTTCGGTATCCACTTCCATGTTAGCGATAGCACTTTCTTCACTAGTGCTTAAGGTGGCCGTGCCATTATTGATTACTAGGGTTACGCCGTCGCTATTTATAACGGGTTGACCAATCAATAAGTTAATCTCGTTCATATCGACGTCCGTTAAATAAGCTTTGCTATTAACGTCTAGGCTGTCAATTTGAAGCTTGAATTCTACTTCACCTTTGCTTTGGATTCGGTCGCCACTAAATCCCTTGAACGCGACATGAGACGGCTTCACTTCTAGGTTGAGGAGCTCTGCGATTTCTGAATCCAGTATGTTTACTTCGCTTCCGGTGTCCAAATATGCCTTTACGTAGGTGCCGTTGATTTGGGCGGTCTTCTTGTAGGTATCGTTGTATTTTTGAATTAATTTGACTTCTTTTACAGCCTTAGCAGAGTCGTCTTTAGTTTTTAGGTTATCTGGGCATCGTGGTGCGATGTGGCCCTTTGCACCACACTTGAAACAGGTGCGCTGATCAGGTACAGGGCAATTTCGTACTAAATGCCCAGTGTTCTTACAGCGCGGGCACGGGTCTGTCTCCAGATTTACCGGTGGCTTCTTTTCTACTGACTGACGGGTGTCTTTGGATATACTACGGGTGGAATCCATGCTGTGGAACGGCGCGCGATAATCGTCCAATGCAGACAGGAAACGCTCGTACAGTTCCTCCGGTTGAACGCATTGGAATGCTCTCGCGTTTGATTGCAGAGCTGGCGGCAGGCCGCGGATGATGCAGGACACTGTAGCGGCGCTGGATAGCTTGCACCGATGGCACATAGCGATTTTTTCTTGATAGTACTTAGTCATACTTTCGTTCGGCATTTTCTTCCTGTTAAGCATTTCTTCAAGTATATTAGAGTAATCTCGGTGTTTAGGAAAAGCACGAAGAATCATTTCCTTCCAGTCTTCCCAAGAATGATCGTATTCTTCGAGGCGATTATACCACTTACGGGCTTGGCCGCGTAACTTGTCTTGGAGATGGAATGATTTGGTTTTGTTGTCCCAGCCGTGGATATCTCCTAACTGGTCAATCTTCTTCAGCCACGTCTGAACGGTGCAGTCTTCATTATCAGGGTCAAATTCGGGAATCAAGGATGCTGCTCGATGATGTTTCGTTCGTGCAAGTACTGGGATCTCGTCTTCCAAAGCTTGAAAAGCTTTTTGTACTTCTTGTGTTAAAAGACTTTTAAGAATCTTCCTTGCAGGTGGTGTAGACGTACCGTCATCGGCGTCGCTTCCATTTTGGTCGTTGCTAACGTCCTCAGAAGTGTTGTCAATATCGGCGTCGTTGTTGGGAGCAGCCATGTGCTCGCGGTCCCAGTCAGGTGGTCGTGGTCGTTTTTTTGTTGAGGCTCGCGTTAACATTATGATGTAGGTACTCGTATCCCAATTTCTGAATGTAATTTAGCTGATGAAAAAGGGAAGGCGAGAACTCAAATACACATTGAATCAACAATTTTATTTTAATTATCGGGCAGAGTTTCCCCTTATAATTTATTAGACAGAATGAATAATCAAAATGAGGGTGCACACGCTTTTATAGGCTGGCTTGTCATATCCCCACTCCGAGGCTCGGCTAGGCAGCATGGCGGGGCTGGTGGTAGTGGGGCGATGACGTGGCTAGGCTGGCGGGGCGAGGCTGGCACCAAGGATGCGTTACAATATATATCATATCTATTACCTACATATTAGCTATCTTTTACCCATATTCTTTGAAAACCCTAAATTTACCAGAAAGTGAAGAATAAGTTCATCTCCATGCACTAAACGTTTTCAGTAAACTCAAAAAATCTTTATAATTAAAGATTAGTAGTTAAGTTCTTAATTAATGTACCTAACTTTTAATGAAATCAACAGATTAAATAGATTTTATTTTCATTGCTTTTTATTTAAGGTAGTTCTTTAGTACCTACTACTAATACTTATCCTAATAAAAAGTTTTCTACATTTTACTGACATGTGTATAGTAGGTAGCGGTGTACAAGTTGCAGAAAATTCTCAAGAATTCAGTAACATTCTCGGAAATTTCCGGAAACTTACACGAGAATTTAAAATTTACCGATGGGAATTATCAAAAAATGATTTTTTAGTAAGTATTCTTTTTATAAACTCGTAAATGAGACTCACTTCAGTCACTTTTTGTTCGTAAAGTTTTAATTCTGAGAACATTTCATATGGAAAATTCCGCAACTTTGGAAACTTCTCATTGATGCATTACTATTACCTACTACTAATAGTAATAACCTTACCTACGCGATAAAAATATGTTAGGTGCATTGTAAATATTGTAATTTTCCACAAATCATATTAATAATTATATATTCATATTTCATTGTGATATTCTTTGTATTTTATTTTGTTTGAATTCCACATTGCATTAGTGTTAGTACCAACTGTCATGCTGTGTAAATGTTTTGTATGATAAAATATATAAATAATAATTAGAATACAGAACAAAACTATTTTAATTAATACAACCATCATTATATTGCGTTAATTGCCATAATTAACTCTAAGAAAGTCTAAAGCTTATTTGAAAGGTATGTCATATAGGTAAGGTAATTGGCACATATATTGTTGAGTACCATGGCCGCTCCGATATATTTGATGGCGACTGTACCTTGTAACGTTGTACGTACATGTTTTATTTATATACTCAAATTATATAAATTTATACTTAAAAAAGACATAATATTGACATAATTAACATTTTATTTTATCAATTTTTACTAATTATATTATAATTTTATATGATATGTGCAATGGTGCATGTTATTCGGTGCGACTGTACACGCGACCGGTTCGTATGTGAGGATTGTTCTCGAAGCGGCCCTGCGCCCGCGCACCGCTCCGCCGCGCCGGCCACTGCCACTGATCAGGCAGACCGCGGCTCACCGTCTTGCTGCATGTACACGTACCGGCTGCGCACACGATCGTAGATCGTGTCGTCTAGCGCGCCGGTACAATTAAAAAATGTAATCCGTTTAAATTAAATAATTTCTTCTCGCGACGTTCTTCGATCGTAAAGTGATTTTCGCACCCACGTATTGGTAAGTGCAAAAGTGTTGAACGTATTTTAATTATAGGGATACCATAGTTTTAAGTAGCTTCACATTTGTAATTAGTAGCTCAGTATTTAAATTAATTTCATTCCATTTGTTATTTGTGTTGCTAAGTGCTTTTTGCTAGCGGAATGATTTGCACTTTCCTTTGTTCTTTTAGTAGCGGGTACGAGTAAGTATGTGTGCGTACCCACTTATTTATTTAATCAACTTCTTTCTTCTTATTTCTTTACTCTGTGCTTTCCACGACTCTTGTAACTCCGTTCTGCTTGTGAACACAAACACGCTTTCCGCTTATGGTGCACCGGCTTTTCCATGGTCCCATCATCATCACGGGGTGTTCGCAAAGCAGAGCGAGCAGGGGCACAGCTCTAAGACGTGTGAATGTCCACAGGGTGCGTCGTTTATATATAAAACTGCGCGCAGTCAACGGCCACACCACCACCACCTCGACGGCAGGGTAGGAGCCATAGCCGTTCGCCCGCCGTCGCCCCCTGCTCCTCTTCACCGCTGGCCGAGCGTGTCACCCACCTGCTGCGGACCCTCGACCAGCCAGGGCAGTACCGGGCCGCGAGCGCAAACCCAGACCTGGCCTTAGACCACCCACGACCTAAGCTCGGCCTTTAGTTTTTTCAATAAATAGTTTTTTTAATCGCTGACGCATTTTCATTTCTTCAAATTCTTAAAAACGTCACAACCTACTACCTACCTACCTACAACTACATCGCGTGTGGGACGCGCTACGATACCAGCGTGCGTGCAGTAAATAGTACAGGGCTCTTAGGTTATTAGGTTGTTACAGAATGCCAGAGCAATAAACTACGTCAATAGCCGTTTGTCAGATCAAGATACAAAAAGGATTGTCCTCTTCTCAATGACTAAATAGGTGTACTGTCGACATTAACAACAATAGTAGCTATCAGGCCGGACCGGACAACGCAACGTTACGCAAAATGGGCGGTATATCAATAATTATTATGAACGTACCAGAGATAGACAATAATGCAATATTATCAGAACATTATAAGTAAGGACTTTCCATGACTAAACAGTTTATCCAACCAATTCGCTGCAAACCTACAAAAAGTCAACTAATGAAACGGAAAAAATCCCATTGAATGGTGCAACAAAAACGCTGCAAATAAATACCTAGGTAGGTGTAGTGCAACGAATACTGTAGACGGAACTGCATATACCTAGTTTCCGTATTTCTTTAGTAAAGGTTTACAAAAATATCAATCGCTCGTATCCTATAACTTAGGTATACATGCTTGCAATGAGGGCCCATTTTAGTTTTGGAGGTCCGTAAAATATTTGGACCTTCACGTCAGAGTCAGGGGTCCCGCGCAATATGTTATTTACTCTCTGGTTAAGTCTGCTAGGGATTGTGTGGTATCATTTCCGTATAAAACAGATATGCAGAATTCATTTTTATAAGTCGCGAGTTGGAACAGTGGCTGGCCCGCTTACAGCCATTCACACTGGTATTGCTCCTGATCGTCTTTGCGACGACAGCTTCAGGGGCCCAACCAGCCCAACTAATTAGTCGGCGGCTAGTCACCACTTGCCTCGATAACGTGTGTATTAAGGCAGGTGTCGGGCGGACCTATTTTCAGTAGCCCAATCTATTGACCCCGTCAAACTTCAACTAACAGCCTATCTCAGAACTGTTGGATCTGTATCCCCACGAAAGACTACCAAAAGACCAGGATGCATGTCCGTGATTCCCGAAAAGGGGATATAAATTAATAATAATATTGCTGCAAAAAATACCCTACGATCATAAAACATGGTTAATTATCAAAAATACACATATCTAAGCGATCATTTTATTTTCTTATTTTCGGCGAAGTCATTGACAAAGTCACGCGCTCACAACGCTGCCGTTCATTAAAATAAATTAGTCACGTCAGACAATTAGTGTACCTATTAAATTACAATAACTTTTACCGACCATATTAGCCTGTCTAGTCTCCATAGTTTCTTTATTATTTACACTACTCGCTCACTCATATTGTTATTCAAATTACATTACCTACCTACTATATGTTTAAAGAAACTTTAGGCAGGTATTAATTTTTCTGTTGCTGGAAAATGCTTGAAGCAGTAATTAAGTGGGTGGTGATGTGGGATTACTATCCAACTAAAAAGTAGCGGTTTACCCTCAACGACTTTATGACATGGTGCAGGATAGGCTTGCGCACATATACAGACAACTGCGTGATAGTTTAATAATACCTATTCCCTTAACACACTCACCCACTAAGTAGTTAACATTTTAACGGTATCCAGGAGCCAAAATGTGTAAGATCACAATTAAGTAGGTAGTAGAATACTCTGAAGCATACCTAATAGATACAAATATCTTTTTATATTAGGGTGATTGAAATAGGTACCTACGTAATACAATTTTCTGGAGTTCTACTTATCTTTAAACCCCGTAATCTACTTAGTCTAAGTAGGTACCTCAATATGCCATAAAAAACAAGGGGCCCAATTCGACAGCCGAAACAGTCGCTTAGTGTGCACTTAGATATATTCTAGTACCTACTACAACGTGTCAACAAGTAAGTAGGTAGTGATTTCACATGGATATATATATATATATATATATATATATATATATATATATATATATATATATATATAGAACGATGTCTCATGCAAGGTTCGAAAAAAAAGACTAAGATCTCAGTCTATAATAATATATTTTTCTCAAACATACGCGGAAATATTGCCGTTACGTTCGTGAAAATAGACTCGGAATTATCACGTTTCACCTGAAACTCCTTAGTGACACTTTGTTATGAAAAGGGATTTCATACTACTTTGCAGGCCTAGTACGCTACCGGTCGCTGTCGGGCGAGCGCCGGCCGCGACACGGTACCTGCATTATACCGAGAAAGGCTCCTGCTTCATAGGCGGGGTCACTACCGAGTCTACCGACTAATGTTCACTGGGTTAGGAGGCCGTTAAAATATAGGTACATGGTAACATGGTATGGTAAGTACACCGGCACCGTCTCTAATAGTACTTATCTTATAACGTTGATGACCACTTGAAATTTGACAAGGTTGTCAGCACAAAACAGAAAAAGCAGTGCCATACCCTTGCATAAAAATTAGGTAGGTATTATCAGTATAGGGTCGACTACAAAGAGATGTATCCACTTTTGGACGTTATTACCATGCAATAAGGTGAAAAAGTGGATACATCTCTTTGTAGTCGACTGTACATACCTATAACTTATAAGCAATGAGTAACGCCGTAATACGATGCTACAAGTAACATTTTGTGCTGTATAATAGCTGTATCCGCCAATTTTTCTGCTGTATAAAGGCTGTATTGACGGGCTTGGAGACCGTTATATCCTCAAAAAGGGCCCCAAATTATACAGCTCTAAGTGTTAATATAGCTGTTTAACGATGAATTTTACAGCTCTAAGTGTTGATATAGCTGTTTAACGACGAATTTTACAGCTTTAAGTGTAGATCTAGCTGGTTAACAGCTGTATTATTACTGAGTGATGGCTGATTTACACCATAAATAAATTCCATTATACAGCTAATACTCCTCGGCTACACTTTTTATGCCTATATTCACAGCAGTAAACTGACAAAAGTCTACATAAGAGATTTTTTTACCCGAGTTGTGTCTATTCTACTTTGGAACGTCATAATTCGAAGACATCTTGTAAAATATACGCATCCATTAAGTGTACAAAAGGAAACTAAACCAAGTGCGGTAGTAAACGATATTCTGTACCTATTCTGCTTGCGGCTGTTAGTTTTATGTGAATGTATATACTAATTGTAAACAAAAAACTCACGCGCCCTCGAAATTATAGAGATAATTCAATAATTATTGTATATTGTGATTTAGTGGATCGAATCTTTTTTTTTAGATTGAATCTTTTGTGTTACTTATGCTTCTCTATTTAACAATAAAGTTATTTTATTACATGTAATTAGTAACTACTTAAGTGTTATAATTGAGAAACATAATAACAAACCCATTTTAGGATTTTTAAAGATTGTAGGTTATGTTATTAATGGCGTTCGTAATTTAAACAGCATTAGCTCTTCAAGTACTCGATTTTGAAGCTATATGCTGAACTATGGAAAAAATTGAGTGTGTTTACCAGCCTCGAGTTCAATAGCTGCTGTGTAATAGTATTTAATTTTCGGCTTTATAAAATAGTATGAATACGCTTTTAAACAGCTTATAACATTACATAAAACTCTTGTAAAGGTTAAAGCTTTATAAAGGCTTTCTATAGAACCATTATTCAGGTATTATACAGCTTCATGTGATGGCATTATAACCGAGTAGGTTTACACCATTATTCAGACAATAACATCATTGTATACTCTTATTCCACCGTTACAAAGCTTTAGTTTTCAAAAAATGCCGTTCGCTTTTTTTAGCACTTAATTCTGTATAATGGTGTTTTTTTATGTTAATATAAAGCCAAAAGTAATACTTTCGACATTATACAGCGGTAAATCAGCCTCACTGTATAAGAGAAACCTTTTCTGCGCTAGTTCAGCTTTAACAGATTTTCTACTCCGTTATTCATCAGTTTTTAAGCTCTAAGCTGTTTACTAGCGAATTTAAGCATCTTTTTAGTCTAAAATGTTACTTGGGATATTTATTACGGTTTACCTAAGTACCTACATAGACTTAAATATATAGTAGACGGCCATAGCCTAAGAACTTTTTGAGGCTGTATTTAGCGCCATCTAGTTCAGAGCCACCTAAACAGAGCCAATATGTATGAGATAAAATCAGCGCCACCTAATAACGAATAACGTACTAGTAGTACACTAGTCGTCCGTCTACTATATATTTAAGTCTATGGTACCTACCTACTGGTCACATAAACCGCAATATGCTGATTTGTAGTGGAATTGAATCTGACATACGATACAATTGCAAGTATCACTCGAAAACAAGTAGGGTCGATAGAGGATGCGGCAGTGCTGGCAGTAATGACCGAAGCCTAGAGGTCGTCGGTGACCCCCCCTCAATCATCCAGTTTAGAAGCCGCTCTGGCTCCCCCACCGTTGACGTCAAATCAATCGTTTTAAAGTTACACAATAGGTACATATGTAGGTAGGTATATGTAGTCACGTTTGAAAATAACCGATCCCCATAAGTGTCTGACTAAGTTTGGTACGAAACATTTACGTGGATATATTTAACACTTATTATATTGTGATAATACGAGTAAGTATTATCGGAGACTATACATATAATAGATAGCCACAGTCTAAGAACTTTTTGAGACTCCAAGTCTAAAGCGCCATCTGGACCCTAGGACCTATTCATAAATTACGTCATTTCAAAATAGGGGAGTGGGGAGGGGGTGTTTGGACATCGGATGATGGTAGCATAACGTAGGAGGAAACGGGGCCATTTGAAGCATAATTTTTGGATGATTTTAGGGGGGTCAAAAATCGACAAAAATCGATGACGTAATTTATGGACAGCCCCGTAGTAACGTGTGGCACTATTGTGTGTGGTACTATTATGCATTGTCTTACCTATGAAGATCTTACTCCATTTGTCCCAGTCAATATTTTGAAGATTCGCAACACGCTATATAATGACTCCACTGCAGTTGCAACCGCCAGAATATGGAGGCTGCGGTGACTGGTTACCGAGAGGCGGGTCGCATTCTTGCTTTACCACTGTCGAATTGCAAAAAAAAGCTTAAATATTAGAATGTTTAATGTTAGACAAAAATTCCTCTTACGGTCAGCATCAAAAGTAGCAAAGCGGGTAGGGTGTTCAAAATGAGCTGGACACGACTTTATTGTTAATAAAGAGACTTTAAAGAGCGTGTGTAGGTCATTTTGAACACCCTACCCGCTTAGCTATTTCTACTGCTGATCCAGTGTATTCCGAGGTACTTATACAAAAAAAAAATTAATCATCTTTTATTCCACCACTTTTTCGATGTCACTAAAACACATTAGTCACATTTCACATTACACACACTTATACCAAATTTCAGCTTTCTAGTACCTAGGTACTAACGATCACTGAGGTAAATCGCGGACAGACAAACGGACATGGCGAAACTGTAGTAAGGGTTGACTACGTTAATTTTAGATACTTAATTTAAATAGACACTACATTAGGATATACATTTTTCTGCAAAATTGTTACCACAGCTTGTCTGCAGGTGGGACAGTTAATTAGGTACTAAAATAATGCTTCCTGTTATCAGAGACGTTTGTAGATGTATATCCTTTAATGGAGATCTACCGAAATATCCAGTTTATTGATCCCGGGCGCTGATTGACTCATCTATCATCATCTCCTATTGCGATGAATGAAGATTATCTATCTATAAATCTTCGAGTGATTGATTTCCATTGAGATGTTATCCTCATTCGCAATCATCCTTAGATGTCTTTAACTTGGTAGACACGACAAGCAAATGTTGAAAAAAATATGAACGCAAAAAATCAGTACCTAACTATAATTGTGAAACAAACTACCTATTTTTTTCCTGGACTTATCAAGTCTCATAGCATACTAGCAGCGACATCTCACGACGAGTAGCCTAAGCTATTAGTCTTATTAATCAGTGCTAGATCACAGATGTCAATAACGACAATAACGACAAAGACGTTAGGGAGGCGAGGTAGCTAAATGGAGTAATTCAACGGCGCCGTCGAGACCTATCAAAATCGAAAGATAAAATAATTTCGAAAAGAAAAGCTCTTATGGCAAAAACCATTTTAGCGGTGGGTTTGACGTGTACGGTTTTTCAAAAATGTTAAAAAAAACAGTTACTTGGGCATTCTCGAGCGCGTCAGATATTCATACTACGTATGCCCCGAGTGCCTCTGATAACAACGGTATACTAATCTGCTGGTTTGCGTGGGGGTAGGCATATAAAGTAGTCAAAAATGCAAAAAAAAAAAATTACTCGAGCGCGTCAGATTTTCGGAAGGGGTGTTAAGTAGGCCCCAAGGAAGCTCCCTTTAAAAAAACTGACGATTTCGGCGTGACGATAAGTTACGATGAATTTTTGAAAATGCAAAAAAAAAAGTTTTTTTTGAAATACTCGAGCGCGTCAGATTTTCATAGGGGAGGTTTATCTCGGTATCCTGAAAGCATATTTTTTTAATCTGACAAAAATGTTGGTGGGTTCTCTTAATCTGACCGGGAGTTTGAGTTTTTATGATGCTTCAAGTCAAAAAGTTTTAACTTTGGACAAAAATGTAAAGAGACCTTTTTTGTGTAAAATAAAATTACCTTTTTTGTTTATTTAAACTTTTTTTTTGTAAAATGTATCGTTCGCGACTTATATGCCGTAACGCGTTCTTAGGAAGACGAAATGGCTCCTCCACACTTCCGGTCATGCGGAAACCGGCAGATTTTGTATTTTTAGTAAGTTTTAGATTATATTCTTCAAAACAAAATAAAAAAAAATCGCGCTCGAGAATGCCGGATGAACGTTTTTTTTTACAAGTTCGCGACCCTATAACTCGGCGGCGTCAAGGACTTATCGTCAGATTAGTTAAATTTAGTCTTTAAACACTAAAATCAACCCCCAATATCTTAATCTGATGCGCTCGAGTATTTCAGACTATCCATTTTTTTTTACTAATCTGATCGTCTATCCTAGGCGCGCGTCACTACATAGAGCTAAATACTTTACAAGGTTGTTCTATTAGGTCTAAGGTATCTCTCATATCTTAAACTGCCACGCTCGAGTATTGCAGAAAATTCCCCTATTCGCCTCCCTAACTATATAGAGATATAGACGGCCACAGCCTAAGAATTTTTTGAAGCTCAAGTCATCAATCTCTGTCCGAAAGCCTCCTAAATATACTGAAAATGTAAGAGGAAATGTCACCTGCACTGCTACTCCACCTAGTAACAAATAGCATACTAGTAGTACACTAGTAGCTACTAGGTAGAGTAGCAGTGCAGGTGACATTTCCTCTTACATTTTCAGTATATTTAGGAGGTATACTTAAATTATATCTTTACTAGCTGACCCGGCGCACTTCGTACCGCCAAATTAGACCGACTACATCGACATCAACTTCACTCCTACGTCAGTACAGTCTGTTACGCCAATTCCTACCACCTTTCCACCACTCTTTCACTATTATCTACCCATCTCCCACTCTCGTCCTGTCTTCCACTCTTCTCCCACCGACGGTACTCCCATCGACTCTAACCTTATTACCACCGACTTCTACGTCAGTTTTGCCGTCTCCCACCCACTCCCATTGTCTCCACCCATTTATATTGACTTCGTACCTGCTACTTCCACCGACTCCCATCGACCTCAACTTCACTCCTACGCCAGTCGTACAGTCTCTTACCTCATTCCTACTGACTCGTACCACTCTCCCACCCTCTCCTATTCCCTTCCACCCTTCTCCTACCGGCTCCTGCTTCAATCCCATCGACTTAATTTAATCCCATTCCCATTGACTCCTGCGCCAGTTTCACCCTTTCACACCCCTTCCATTGCCTTCACTCACTCCTATTGTTTCCCAACGATATTGATGTCACTTGTATTGACCGCATGTTAAATTTTATTTTAATTTCTTCAATCTATATATATGCCTACTTTACTAATATTATAAATGCGAAAGTTTGTCTGTATGTCTGTTACCTCTTCTCGCTCAAATAACGGTTCAACCAATAAGAATGAAATTTGTTATGTCGATAGTTTAAGCCTCCTCATAGGACAGTTTTTATCCCAGAAATCTTCCCTTTTTTATTAAGGGAGTGAAAAGGGTGGTGGAAGTTTGTATGGGGAACCAATAACCGCTGAACTGATTCATATGAGGAAAGAAGATGGTTTTAGTTCTCGGGAAGGACATGGGATACTTTTTTCCCTGAGTCATTCCTTAAGGGGCAAAAAGATAGGTGGATTACTAATTTCACGCGGGCGAAGACGCGGGTAAAGGATAAAAGGATAGTATTTTAATAGTTATTCTGCTATTAAGTCCAGCGGTCGAGTTATAAATGGCGTAACCGACACGGGGGGGGGACACTAATGCAAAAATGATTTTTCAAATTTTTGAGGGGGTCTGTAGATTTTTTTTATTTTGAAATATACGATTTTGGGGGGTGGGGGTCATGTCTCATGTGACCCCCAACCTGGGACCGCGCCTGTTTCTAAGTTGATGTCGATGTAATCGGTCGAAGTTGGCTGTACGAAGTGCGCCGGGTCAGCTAGGTGTTTAAAATAAAAATAATTCAATTGAATCCCTAATTTTTTACCGGTTGATGATTGTTTTGTGACAGTGTTTATATGCATTGTAAAATTTTCATCAGTCCTACGCACAATCATGCTATCGCTACATAGTATTAAACAAAGTTAATAAGGCAGGCGCCGCCAGCCTTCCAACCGCATTTTAAATCTGTTGTATCTTCACAAATATTCATTTGAATTACTTGCTGTAAAGAGCAATATTGATCTATATTAAATGCACAATGTACTAAATGTACTTAATTGGATAAGGATCAATACTGTATTGCTTAATATCGCTTCGTAAGTAAGCCATTATTTCTCTTAAAATGTAAAGGATTAAAAATGGTTATTGTGGGTTATCCTTAAGAGATAGACATATACCATCGCGGACTTTTTAATAGACCTTTTTAAGGTGTACAGTACTGTAGTACATTATTTTGCTCTATCTAGTAGGGTTCAGCCAGCGTTTGTAAACAAACGTTTGTCAGTCTATAGAATCCGAAATATCCTTTTTATTAGAAATGATATTTTTCAGGTCTTACTTGATTGACTTCAACACTGACGACTTTCTTTAATTAAGTACATAACAACATTTTGATTGATAATACCAGAGAAAAGTGTAATAATATTGTTAAGAAGTGTTTGTTTACACCATAAGACAAATAAGGATGAATAAGGTCAGGTAAGGTGGTAAGGTAAGGTGTATCTATATATAGAATATGTGATGTTTATATTATATGGGCCAATCAATATGTAACCTTAATTGGGTCAAAGTACCCCGACGTTACGTATTTTGACTGTTTTACTATTAAACCTGGAGGATGACGCAGTGAGAGTCTTTTAAGTAACAAGTCGTTGAATAAAAACAAGTATTTTATTCCAAGATAAGATACAGATACAATTAAATTAGAAAAGATTCTTCCTTAAATGTACTAAGTACGATTCACTGACACCATGAGCTATTTATGTAATTTACAGTTATGCTGTTTGTAAACCTCAGCAATAGCAAGAGAATTGTATAAGTATATTGTTTCTTCAAAAGCTTGTTAATAACTACTGGAACGTTTTTAGTGAACAATTAATACAGTCATCAATAAACTACTGTTTTCTATTATAATAACACCGTGTTTTTGAGTTAATGGAAAACTCACATAATAAGTGTGTCCAGAACATTATAAATGCATATGTTGTCGGATGGCAGCTAAAACAAGGCTAAAACTCACTAACTACTACCACTAGTTCATAGCCATAATTAACCATGCTAGTAACAAATATAGTTATATATATATAGTAAGAAATCAGCAATGTTACATAACTTTTTTATATATTCCCACAGTTCTAAACCACAATTTGTTAAATCATTATCTGTTTTAAAAACATTACTATATAATAATAATAACTTATCCAATACTAGTTTAAGACTTAAGTTTATATTTTTTTGAAAATCATAATTTCATAATTGGCAATACCCTTTTACTGAACAAAATAAAATATTTAAAGCAAAAAAAGTAAAATTAACACTTAGTTACAACATAGGTATTTCATAGGTGATTGGTGATTTTGCTAGTGATTATTATGAATATTCAATAGGCCTCACAATTGTTGAAATCAACATAAGTAAGGCAGTAAAATAAGACATGAAACGTTAGGAATCTGTTAATTATATATTTAGGCTGTTCGGAGAATAATGTGGACACCGGAATCTGTTTCAACAGGCTGGCTGAGCTGCCCAACCTTGAGTGAGAAAGCACAATCCTCAAAAGGCTTCTGCATCTGACCTCTCTTGAACATGCCCAGATCCCCATCACGCTTGGCTGACGAGCAATCAGAGTACTGCTTGGCTAGCTCTTCAAATGTTGCTTCCTTGTTGACAATCTTCTGGCGGTACTCTGAAAATTACAGTAAGGAGATAGTTATTGAATTTGTAAGGCAAGTCTAACCCCCTTATTCATAAACGCCTTACAAGCATCTTTTAATAATAATTGTATGTCCTTATTTGTTACTTTGAAAACTGTTTGTTATAAACAGACAAAAAAATAGTTTATGAGGCTTGTAAGACATCATAAATAGGGGCCTAAGTATTTATTAAATAATATTTTTCTACTCCTGCATTCTAATTTGCCAATAAGATGGCTGACAGCTATATTCAAAACATATACTTTATAAACATTGTCATAAGATGATTGCTAAAGGATGGCCTTAGGGATTTTCATACAATATAATAACATTGTTAACATTGTTTGGAGGAGCCCACCTTGCACCACCACTGCAGACGGGAGGAGCGGCACAATTTCCCGGGAGATTGAAGTTACTTAATTGTATAGAGATAGCACAGACAGGGGAAGAACCTCGATTTCTACTTTAATTAAAAAAAAAACAAAAAGCATGCATATTTGCGTTACACGTTTCGTCATAGTGCGTCTATGGTGCATGCATTATCAATTTTCTGCAAATTTTCAAGTTAATAATCATGGTTTTAGTTGGCAACTACGTGCCCCTATATCAACCTATTGTAGTGCTGGAGGTCGGGAAAACGTATTTAATATGACATTACATGCCTTTGTAATTCCAGTTGAGGGTATTTGCGATTTAGCTTAGTAACAAGAAATAAGTAGATAAAAAATATTGTCATTGACTAAAAGTTCACTTTCCCATGCATTCCCATCTTGAAACTGGATTATTTTATATCCTCGTTTATTAAGGTACCAATACCCTCGTTGCCTATTCAAGCCTATACATTTGAACAGTTTTAGATTTTATGAAAATAGTAAATATATGGTAAATTATATGTATTTTTTTGTTATTTCCAAAATCCTTTGTATTTTATGCCTAAATAAATACATTGATTTTGAAACCATTTCTTCAAATATCTTCAAATATTATGTTACTTAATACTAGAACACAATTGTTACCAGCTTGCCTATTTTAAGAATTTGTAGAAAAACTATTGTATAAAATACTATTAAAGCATCACTCACATAATCATAACTGGTGTACAGTTGCACTTAGTGTGTATTGATTAATTTTATTTAGAATCCGGAATATGTAAAAAAAAATCAAATACCCACCAATTAAAATGGTGCCAATTATGATTTGTTTCCTCAATTTTACAGACCATTTCCATCTATTGTGTTAATTCTTACACACAGTTTACAGTTCCAAAGAGATTTTTAAATTTGAAAGGGAGGGTTATGTTTTAAAAGAGTATGTGTGTCTATTTCTTTGGCACTCTCTACAGCCAACATTGTTTGACAAATCACAATTACAAGCTATGGATACAATGTAGTATGAATCATGTTGCTTATACTGTTGAACTATGTTATGGCATGGGATGAAATTATAACAATCAACATGGTCTCAGTGCCGTATAAAGAGAATCATACCTGCCAGAATGGCTAGAGCCTCTTCTTTAGAGCGAGTGATATTTTCCTCTCTCCATGATGACGGGCGCCGGCTACCTTCATGCTTAACCAGCAAGTGGCTACACTGCACCTTCTTGGGCAAACTGCCGTCATCTTCTTCCTCTTCAGTGGGAGCAGGACCCTCAGGCTTCTCCCACTGTGATTTCTTAGTGTGGGAGTTTAGGTAATATGTCATTCCTGCAACACACAACACTTTTATTAGTATAAGAGTGATTTGAATAAATAATATGCATACTTCCTCAAGTTAGTATGCTTGATTTTTCCAAATGCAGATATGGGATTTACTAGACTTAATTAGCAAAAGATCCGTAACAGATTTCCACATTACAGTATGAGATAATGATGAAAGGATAAATAGATGAGTGATCATGATCATACATCCTATATATAAAGATGGAATAGATTTTAACGGTAGAGGCGAGCCCTATTTATCTTGCTTGCGACTGCGCGCATGTTATCAGTAACGGTTTCATAAATGCGATCAGTAACTTCTTGACCATGTGAAATTGTATTTTTTACATTGAGGCTCTAACTTTTTACGACCCAATACATTTCTTACGTTTATCAAAAACTAAAGGAAGAGGCGTGATTGTACGTTTTCTTACCCGTGCTTCGGCTTTTGCGTGCTTCCCATCCTTCGGGTAGACTTTCATCCTGAGACATCTTGGAAGTAATATAATCGAACCTATAAAGTTTTGTTTCACAGAATTTGCAAATCTCCGGAGACAAATCAAGGCACAAGTCAAATCAAAAATGCTCCGACTGCTTCGAGAATTCCGAATCGAACCAAAGCCAATTTTTTTCTAGCCGGAGCCGGTCCGGTGCAGACAAGCAACACAAGCAAGACTACTTAAACCCGTATTAGACATTGCAATTTCTAGGGCCCAATCTGTCGTGTACACTGCCTTGCCCTTTCCCAACCTTTCCCTTTGGCGATTATCATATCATACTCTCTCTCCTTTCTCTCTGCATGTGTATAGCGCTATCTCGCTCGCGCACCGGCGCCGCATGCGGATCCGTCGCCAGTGTGATAATCGCCTCTCTCAGCTCCCTAATGGCTCTTCCACACATTGGCGCAATTTTGAGACAAAACTCGCGCACAATTCGGTTTACATGTCAGGTCGCCGTACGGTGGCGAACCGAACCGTATGTGTGCGGGGAAGGGCCCAGGCAAACGTTCGGTTTGCATGTCAGGTCGCCGTATACGGTCGCCGCGTCAGGTCGCCTGAAGGCGCATTTCTCATACTAAATGCCAGTTCCCCGCACACATACGGTTCGCCACCGTACGGCATAAAAACCTAATGTCATGTCAAAATGTCACAACCGGACGTGTGCGTGTGTGATTCGGTCGGGTTACCGAACCAGGCAGCCGTGCCGTCGACCGTACGTTTGCTTTCACCCTAAAGCTGCCTCTACATGATGGGCCATCATAGGGACGCAGCTATACAACAGAACGAGATGGCAACATCGTTAGCTCCCTCTAACGCATAGCTGCGTCCCTATGATGGCCCATCATGTAGAGGAGCCATAACTCGCATTGCGCCTTCAGGCGACCTGACGCGGCGACCTGACATGCAAACCGAACGTTTGCCTGAGCCCCAAGGCCGTTATTAGACTATCATATATAAATGATCATAGATATAGGAGTCATTTATATATGAAGAAGCTATGATGGTGTAATAACAATATACGATTCATAATGGATCATTTATTGTTATTACACCATCATAGGTTCTTCATCATAAAGCTCTATACCTGGAGGAGCCATCGCCTCATCTTTCCAAACAAAAAAGTCTGCCAAAATCTGAGGGGGGCGAGGAAGCATACGTATGGCGTTTTCAATTTAAAGGTACATCATTGTCGGTTGTTAAAAAAGTTTATTTCTAAATGAATTTTTATAGCAGCATCGCCTTATTGATAAAGGACAATGATGTATGTACCTTTGACTTGAAAATATCACGCATATTTGACAGTAAGTCACGACACTAAATGGAGCAACAAATAGTTGATTTTACATATGTTGAAATATGGTTCATTCTTGGATTCAGTCTTTGCAAATGACAAATAAAAAAGCCAAGGATCATTTTTGCTTGTATTTTCAAACAAAATATAGAAGGCAGTAATCCTTAGGGGCGTTAAATATGCATAAGTGTCAAACGTCAAAATAGTTATATACTGCCCGTCAGAAAATAAACGATTATCTTTGAATCGATTCAGTAAACGACGCTGGATTTTCGATATGGATTAATTTTATAATCATAATAGTAATGATAAAAAAAGTAAAACTATAATTACATGTGAAATTATATTTCATATTTTTGTAAACTAGACATAATAGAACATTTTTTACAGCTAAAAACAATACATAAAGGCATTTTCACAGAGCTCTTTACTCATTGAAAACGATGAACTGAATGCGTGTAATCGATTTTTGAAATAGTTTTTATAAACCTATTAGATTTTCCTGCTAATAACGTTGACAGAGGGGAAATGTACCTAAGCTTACTCCAGGTATAGAGCTTTATGGTTCTTCATATATAAATGACTCCTATATCTATGATCATTTATATATATAATAGTAGTAGTAATTCTTTATTGCAACCATGGTATTTGTACATAACAGTTATTATAAATATTAAAGTAACAGTATCTCATGGACCCTGACTAGGGTGTAGCAGACCTTATATATGATAGTCTAAGGGCCCAGGCAAACGTTCGGTTTGCATGTCAGGTCGCCGTATACGGTCGCCGCGTCAGGTCGCCTGAAGGCGCATTTCTCATACTAAATGCCAGTTCCCCGCACACATACGGTTCGCCACCGTACGGCATAAAAACCTAATGTCATGTCAAAATGTCACAACCGGACGTGTGCGTGTGTGATTCGGTCGGGTTACCGAACCAGGCAGCCGTGCCGTCCACCGTACGTTTGCTCTCACCCTAATAGCGGCCTATGAGACATTGCCGTCTAGGTAGGTGCAACAAAATCAATCGATGGATTAAAAACAGCAATGTATTAAAAATCGCAAGTGACTAGTCGCTTACGTCTGTAGAGGCCTTTATATATAGCTGGATTTGTAAACATGGGCTGTGTCAAAGTCTAGCTTGTCTATGCTTCATGATCTTTCTCCTTCTCGGTGTTCTCGGCTCGCGTACAGACGGATGCACATTCTCAAGGAATTAATCAACTAATAACAATACTATTCAGAGGAAAAAATTGTCGTTAGCGTGAGTACGAAATTTAAATTAAATAAGTTGTGTTTACCCTTCATTATGATGGCTTTATAAATTATAAAATTTAATTACGTATCACGCCTAAGCATCACATTGTTCTACTGTACTTTGCAGGGGCGTTCATGTTTCGTTGTAAAAAATGATCGAGTTCACAATAAAAACCCTGGATTCAACGAATCACAACTTCTCAGTGGAAAATGAGGTGAGAAATATTGATTTAACGATTTATATCTATGCATAGATACTATTCTATATTTGGTTGCAGCCCGGATTGTGTTGTACCTACCCTTACATTGAAATTATGTATACCACTGTGTATCGATACTTAAATGTCACAGCAATGCTTCGTTTCGTGAATTGGTTTAGTTCGCTTTTTCTTAAAATCGTATTGTGGCTTACAAATATGTTGTTTAAAATAGGTATGGTGAAAATGCTGATATTTGATTTTAATTTCGAGTAGGTACATTTTTTTCAACTACCCTCAATATTTCCAAATTTGCAATAAGGGTTTAGTTATTTCATTAAAAACTTTAATTTTTATCATTTTACTAATTATTTACTTATTAATATCATGAAAGTAACTGAATTGAGTCATACATACTTAATTCACCCATTCCAAATTACAAAATGATTACTGATTATTACATGTGCAAATAGTTTTTCACCACTCCCCCTCGGTAACATGCTCTTTATCCCTTGAAAGCGTTGGGGGAAAAACACATTTTATCCACATTTGGGGAAAATTGATTTTTCGGAGAGTACAGTTTATATGGCGTCCGCTTAGCAGTTCTGACCTGTTTTGCATTTCCCTTTGATGTCATTATAAACGGATTCTACTGTACTGTATTAGTACCGGCAAACATGCAAGTGTTTCCACTGCCTGAGCTGCTTCATGCAGCACGAGGCTGCTTGGTCGGTGTAGGCTCACCCAGTGGTGTGTTACTGTAAGGACTTGAATTCAGAAACACATGAAATACCCAACAAAGACCAAAGAAAACAATTGATAATAACTTATCTTCTATTGTTGTATCCCTTGGTTTTTGCAGGTTTCTATTTTTATTATGGGCGCTTGTACTAAAGTGTTTAAGAGCCAGTGTAGAAACCAAATTTATATTAAAAATATGATGTTCATGGTGCCATGTAACACTGCTACCATTTTATTAATTATATTTTACATAAATTAGACGTCTATGCTGGCTCTTTGCTGCAGTTAGTTTAGGGACAAAACACACCTGAGCTGAATTAAGCAAATTTGTAGACAAAATGCTTAAATTTGTCTATGCCCTCCATGCAAATTTAAGCAACCAAAGACAAATTCAAGCATTTTGCCTTTGGTGGTGTCCCTTAGACAGCCTCATGCCGCATATTTAATATTATTTTATCTTAGTGTACTCTTTACTCCGAGTACTCTTCACTGTAAGTTAATTCTTCTTGAAGTTGCTTTCACTGATGATTCATTCTAAATTTTTGTTTATTTAAAAGCACTGGAGACATCTGGCAGAGCAATTTTTCAACCAAAATTTTACTGTACACTTTTGTGCTTTGCGATGTTTTTTTATTTATACCCTCATTTTTATTACTTCAATAATTGTTACAAGACATAGACATATTTTAACATAAATATTATTCATTATTTTCTAAAAGTAGGTGAAATTTTATTAAATGCTCAAGCATATATATGGTATAGTAACAGTTTGTATTGCCAAATGTGTAAAATAGTTTACAAATAAATTAATTGACAATGTTCTTTGCAAATGGCGATCAATCTTCTGCACACTATGACCTCTTCTCTACTCTGCGAAAGTAAAAAAATAAATAATTGAAAACAATGTTAATGCTTAGTTTATTTATATTAATATAACTTTTAGATCACCGTACAACAACTTAAGGAGAAAGTCAGGGAGCAAATGGGCATAGACATAAATCTACAGCGTCTTATATTTTGTGGGAGAGTATTGCAAGATGAAAAAAGACTATCTGAATATGGTAAGTGGCCTTTATTAAGTTTTAAAATTAAGATTGTATTTCTGTGCAGGCTGCCTAATAAACAAATAGTCATTTATTCTTGTGTAAACGACATTAGTAAATAATATATATTTTCAGATGTGCACGGGAAAGTAGTGCATCTTGTGCAGCGCGCGCCGCCGAGTCCCGAGTCGCGGCACACCAGCTACTCCGCCACCGCGAGCGGCGGCGCCGAGGGCGCCAATGCCAACACCAACCAGGCCAGACGGGTGAGACACTAGTATATACATATTGAGCCACCACTGAGCCTAATAAATTCGATTATATTGCCCTCTGTTGGCAGCCCTCTTAAATAAAACCTTTGTAAATTTGTCTAATAATATTAATATTTTATTAGCATATTTTTTTCACCGGTTTGATAAACGATGTATATTTTATGCAGCCTAGCCCACTGGCCAGTATCATCCGAGATGAGCAAGCGTCGACCTCGCCGACCTCGGGCCGACTGGACTTCATCCGTCTTATGGTGTCGGAGATCAAGGCGTCGCTGGCGAGCCTTCAGGCTCAGACTCAGGCGCAGGCACAAGCCCAAGCTCAGGCTGCTAATGGAGATAATAGCCCTGTAAGTCCTAATATCTCCTATAGACGAAGAGCTGGCCACGTCAGATATGACACAATTATGAGAGCAACGAAACCCCTGTAGTTAGTTTGCTATACTATGCTTATTTCTAGATCCGGACATCTGGCAGCTGTAAAGTGGTGGAGGTAAAAGAAAGCAAATAACTTGAAGAAAATAAATTCTAGAGTTCTGGTTTTGATCCAATATTATGAAAAATTATATAATTAATTAGATTATATAATATCCAAAAGTTTCGTTTGGGGGAAGTAGTGCCAAATGATGTATTATGTAATTTTTGGTTACTCGCCTACTGTTTTTGTTTGCGCAATAATACACAATGTTTTTTGTTCTAATGTTAAAATATAGGCCCTGTTCTCTATAAATGACACAATTTCAGCAGTTTTTACCTATTCCGGTATTACTTTTTTTCAACTTAAAAACTTTGTTGGTCTGTCACTCTGATGTCCACCCATTAAAAGCTGCCAGATGCCCGGATCTAGCAATAAGGATGGTTATGGAATCTAACTGGACTGATTACAAACCTCTCATTATTGTGTCACATCTGACGTGGCCAGCTCTTAGACCACTAGTATTGTTTTGATTGAGTTAACAAAGCTGGATGTCACACAACAAACTACTTATTCGACACTTTGACAGAAGTCAAATCAATTTAACTAATTTAGAGTAAAATGCTTTTAAATTTTATGACGGGTTTTTTCGTCGTTGGCGACCTGCGGTGCGGATATATCGGTCCGTGGCGCCGAAAATGTTAATTCAATAAACACAACACGTGCATGATGCGTAATGACATAGTTGCACAAATCGCGTTTGCCACAGAGATAAACATATCTTCGAAAGATTTTATTGTTACTGTTACCACCAATTTTAAATTCTAACACTGATAGAACTGACAAAGTTAACTTCTAGTTTGTCAACTATCCAGACAATTCAATAATATACTCGAATTTTAAATCAATACACATTTTCCCTAACCTCCTGAACTCCTATGACGGCCAGTCACGGCATCGGCAATTCTGACCGCCTGACACCGACGTCAAAGGCCGGCCGTTAAAAAACTGAAATACGGCATCCAGAAATCTTGTGATACTTGGCATTATTATTATTACTTAGCCACCTGGTGGTCAAAAGGTCAAAAGCATGTCTTTTCTGCATGTGTTGATACAATTACTTTTCTAAACGCCCTGGTTTAAACATTGTCACAAAATACTAAATATTCTTGTGTGCACAGAGATAAGTGTTAAGAACATGATATTTGATCTGTAGGAGAATACTGCAGCATCTGGTAGCGGCGAGGGCAATGTAGAGACTATGGAGACAGATCCCACACCGAGCGCCACTCAGGAAGAGGTAATATATCCTCAGACATGAGGGAACGACAAAGAAGAAGAAGAAGATCGAACATTTCGCAATCGAAAATACTAAAGCATGATAAATTGATAATGAAAAAACAAAACTCTTTGCTATCTCTTTCAACAGTCTGAAATCTCGAAAAAAATCTGATCACGAAATTACTTATTTAAGAGATATTGCAATTTTATCCTAACAATCATAATTACACTTTTTATTCACAATTTTCCAACGACAACATTTTCGAGTAATGTAACATTGTGACATTAGAGATTTAGTATTTTCGATCGCGAAATGTTCGATCTTCTTCTTCTTCTTTGTCGTTCCCTCATGTCTGAGGATCGTGACCAATTGTGATGTCCCTCCATGTGACGCGGTCGAGAGCCATACGGGCCGCCCTCTGCATGGAATGGAGCCACACGTCGTCCGGATGGTATTACACCATTTAATGGCTATCGGCCCTCTGGGACTTTCGCCCTCCACTAGTCCCAGTATAATGCTTTTATCGAGCTGGTGCTGGTCAGAACGCATGATATGCCCAAAGAATTTGAGGATCTTTTCGCAGCAGATGGTTGAAAGGCGCATGGAAACTTTAAGTTGCTATTATGGTAAATTTGTCTGATAATGACGTGCATACTTATTGTGGTATGATTTTAGGGTGACTCCACACTGGACGAAGCTGCCGAGGCGGCCCCGGACTCGGCGGCGCGAGCACAACACGCACGCCGCAGGTGAGACCACTTTTCAATATGTCCGATGTCAAACGAAGTGGCTGAGTAATTCAGCTGCCTATTTTGGACCCGGAATATCGAAAGTATTGCGCGTTCCTTATTTCTTTTAAACTGTAAATAGTGTAATACGTAACGCTCTAAAATAATTTAGTTTTCATTAATTTAGTGCCCATGAGCACAAAAAATACTTCCAAACGTGTTTCATTTCAAAACCTGGCAATAATCGTGTTATGTTTGTCTATGTTTACCAACATTACGTGTACTCACTCTTTGTTCGAAAATTAATTTTTGTCTGTTTCTCAGGCGGAACGGAAGCTTATTAGCAACTCCGAATCTCTCGCTTGCTGGTGCGCGACTATAGAGGGCCCAAATACAGCGTGCCGATTGAGTTAATCCTTTCACCCCCAAGCATCGGACGGAAAAATCGTACACTCAGCGCCAGCGCGCAAGGCAAACCAGTTATGTTTTGAACGTGATATCACGTGCTGGCGCTGAGGGCCAGCACGGATAAAACTCATTAAGCTGGACGACGGACGTCTCGCTGTCTGTAGTGATTCACGGTGTAGCGTTCTTGCTTTACTTTTTGTGCCCTACCGGCACGTTGGTTTTCATTCAACAATCGTGCATATCCTATCTGTAGTTATTGTATACATAGATGATCATTGATTGTTGGGCAGGAGCTACCGCGCAATCCGCGCTCTGCGCGCGCGGCACTCGCGGCCCCGCGACCTCGGCCAGCTAATGGAGGAACTCGAGGCTCTGCAGGAACAGTTCGCGCCGCACCGTGCCCAGTACACGAGGCTGCTCATGGCCGCCAACAGCGCAGAGGTACACGTCATGCTAAAGGTCTATGCCAAACAAGTGAAAAGTATGAAAACACATGAGAGCGGCCTCTGGGAACGCTGCTCAAACACTCGCCATTGAGGCCGACTTAGGCTAGGGTCTCCTATAAACGCCATCGGCCGCTTACAGCGTCTGCGTCACGATGCTTGCTACAGTATCCGCAGAATTAAGTGGCAACTGAGGTCATAAAACTTCTCTTTCACACTTGCACCGCCACGGCAAGAGAGGAGACAGCGTTATGAACTCAGTCGCCACTTAATTCTGCGGATACTATATAGACAAGTTCTGTTGTGGTCTCTTTCACACGTCGACGTTGGCGTCTTTGTTATTCAGGAGCGTTGACGCTGACGTCAGACGTCGCTTATAGTATAACATAGGAGACTTTAGCCTTGGAAATATTCACAGTAGGGTAACGATAGCCACAGGGCTTAGGTTCGCACGTGAAAGGTACTGTAAGCTTTACTTACAAATCTTTAATCGTTATATAAATAGTTCTTTTTTGCTACAATTAAAGTGAACAGGAATTATGATGAATTCAAATAAAAGTTCCAAATTCAAATCAAAGATCCGAGGTTTAAGTTTATAACAAATACGCTCGTAACCCCTTATATGATGTCTTTTGTATACAGCCACCGATTTACACGGAAGAGGAGCGTCAGAACGCGCAGCGGACCGTGGACGTGGTGTCCGACATCATGCACAGCTTCGCGCACGCCTACCACGCCGTCAGCGACATCAACTTCCAGGTCGGCCAGCGGAACCCGCGCCTCACCTCCGAGGCGTCCGTGATGCGGCACCCGCTGCCGATGCAGGTACCTCATACCTATATACCTACATCATTTGAGGCCAGTTGCACCGACCACTTTTAAAAACACGTCAGCGCCACCCGGCGGGGTGCCAATAAATTTTTCCATACTGTAAAATTTTGCGAATATTTTAACGGTGACGGACGGTTTGGTGCAACCGACCCATATTCTGTTTCAGTATATCGGAATTACAGACATCGGTAACATATTTTTTTTGTACATTTTATTATAGTTTTTATGAGTATATGGATCCGTTTCTCAAAACTTGTTACACAAATTACAACAAGCAGAGGTCCCTCACTAGGTAGAAGGTGTAAAAAGAGGCATTCCACTAGCTGTCCCCTCCAAACACATCAGAGTAATCTTTTCAATTTTAATTGTAATATTATAATTCTGACCATAATTTGATTCTATTGTCGCAGAAAAAGAATCTCCAAATTCTAGTTTAGTCGCGTTTGAGAAACAGGCCCCAGATCCAAGTAGGGCAACTGAAATAAGCGGTTCGACATATCTTTTATGTTCTCTTGAATTTGAGTTATCTGTGATTATGATACGATATATTTCGGCAGATCTTCAGTCTTTCATTCACACTATTTTATTACAACTTCAACAGCAGGCGCACATTAACGTGGTACAATCTAACCGCCGACAGCCGGGCCAGAACGGCACCGTTCCGACCACGGGCAACAACACCGCCACCGGTCAAGCCGCGCCCACCACTGCCACCGCGACCAGCGCCACCAGCATCACCAGCGCCACCGTCACCAGCGGCACCGCCACCGCTACCGCCACCAGCGCCGGCGCGACGCCCGCGCCCACCGCCACCGTCACTAGCAACCCCGCGGACGCTCAACCCGGCGAACCCAACGCCGCCGGCAGGAACTCCACCCAACCCACTGTCAACATTAACATACAGCCTGATCCCATCACGTACCAAGTGGAGATCGAGACCAGGGTGCCGATAGCGTTCGCTCTCGAGAACGCCCTGTTGAACGGGCTAACTGGCGCGCATGCTCAGGTGCCTGCGGGGGCCAATCCGCCGGCCCAGGCCAACCCTCCTCAACCGCCGCAGGAGGGCCAGCCCAACCAGCCTAACCAGCAAAATCAGGGCACTCAGCAGCAACAACCTAGGCGTCAAGTGCTATTTGGTAAGCATAAACAGGAAGTTAATATCAATCAACCTCCCGCGTTGCTCAGAATATGTTTTAAATCTCTTTTTTCTAAAATCTGTTATTATTATGTTATTTTATCAACATGATTCAAATAGCAACTACCTAGTTACTACATTTTAGCCAGCTAAATAATTTTCCACTTCATGGCCGCAATCCCATCAACGTGTAGCGCCTGCACCTTTTTTCACGATATTTTTAGGGCCGGTTGCACCAAACCCTCTGTCAACGTCAACGTTATCGTTACAAAATTCTTGTATGAATAGTTTGAAAGTTTTGTATGGGATGGCCGTCCCCATATTGAACGTTGATCAGTTCGTTAGTTACGCGTGGTGCAACCCACTCTTATACCTTACGCCCTACATTACCTTAGCCGCTACAGTAGTTAAAAAACGAACGAGACGAACATACTCATATTATAAAAAAAGGTTATGTCGGTAATAATTAAAGGGTCTGGCCGGATCGCCATACCAAAATCGCCCCTGGCTGAATTTGAGATATTGTTATGCACGATTATTCGTTTTATTAGTACATATACTTTTGGAGAATATTATGCCTTAAATGATTCCCGTTTGCGAAAAAATTAAAAAAAAAGAAATTTCGTTTTTATTTTTTTTCTTTAAAACCACGTATTCGAATGACTTGTTCTTTGGATATTTTATAGATATAATAGGGATACATTAAAGAAAAAAAAATTAACTTCCTGACTTTTAAGTACATAATTTTTTGAGTTTATTTTTAAAATATTTTTTTTATACTACATATGAGTTAGCGACACCTACCATATTTTCATATAATATGCGCATTTTTATACTCTATTACATATATTTTTATCAAAAATATTGGTTCGGATCAACAACTTGAAAAAAAAAATTTTCATAAACAGAGTGGACAAAATTATCCTTTATTAGTATTTAATTGTCTAACACCGGAAGTGGCCCTTTTTTCCTCAATTGAAACGGGTTATTATTTAAAAAAAAAAAACATAAATTACGAATGTTTTTTTTTTCTTGCGCTGCTGGCGAATCGAAGCAGTCATATACAGGATGGATTTTCTTTTTGGGTCAGTGAAGGCAGCTGCCGGATTCCGGGCTGCTACGTGAAAATGGTCTTAGAAGACCTTCCCTCGATTTCAGAATAATTTCAGATTAATGAAGGATCGCATTTACAGATTTTGGAATAAACATACAGGGTGCAAGAAAAAGGTAATTTTTGTGAAACTTTCCATGTCCATTCCTATCCAGGATAAAAAGCTTGTACGGGACCAAAAAATTCCGGCTAGAACAGCCACAAATCGAGGAAAACTTTTCCCATATAATTTGTATGAAAATGATAACTTTTATTTTTCACATGCAATTTTTTATGCCAATCGATTCCATTCCCGTTCAGTATCAATAGTTTCCATGGGGTCAACTTACGGTAATGTACCAACAGCCACAAATTGAAGATTCTTTTTCCATACATTTACTATGGAAAAAAATGTGATAATTTATTTACATTTTTCAATCACGCCAATCAGTCCCGTTACGTTTAAGAACAATAATACTGTATAAGGACATTACAGTCAAATCATTCAAAATATCAAAAAACGGGGATTTTAAAGCAGTAAATGTATGAAAAAATAATCTTCAATTTGTGGCTGTTTGGTACATTACCGTAAGTTGACCCCATGGAAACTATTGATACTGAACGGGAATGGAATCGATTGGCATAAAAAAATTGCATGTGAAAAATAAAAGTTTTCATTTTCATACAAAATATATGGAAAAAGTTTTCCTCGATTTGTGGCTGTTCTAGCCGGAATTTTTTGGTCCCGTACAAGCTTTTTATCCTGGATAGGAATGGATATGGAAAGTTTCACAAAAATTACCTTTTTCTTGCACCCTGTATGTTTATTCCAAAATCTGTAAATGCGATCCTTCATTAATCTGAAATTATTCTGAAATCGAGGGAAGGTCTTCTAAGACCATTTTCACGTAGCAGCCCGGAATCTGGCATCTGCCTTCACTGACCCAAAAAGAAAATCCATTCTGTATATGACTGCTTCGATTCGCCAGCAGCGCAAGAAAAAAAAACATTCGTAATTTATGTTTTTTTTTTAATAATAACCCGTTTCAATTGAGGAAAAAAGGGCCACTCCCGGTGTTAGACAATTAAATATAGTTAGGGAGGCGAGGTAGCTAAATGGCGTAATTCAACGGCGCCGTCGAGACCTATCAAAATCGAAAGATAAAATAATTTCGAAAAGAAAAGCTCTTATGGCAAAAACCATTTTAGCGGTGGGTTTGGCGTGTACGGTTTTTCAAAAATGTTAAAAAAAACAGTTACTTGGGCATTCTCGAGCGCGTCAGATATTCATACTACGTATGCCCCGAGTGCCTCTGATAACAACGGTATACTAATCTGCCGGTTTGCGTGGTGGGGGTAGGCATATAAAGTAGTCAAAAATGCAAAAAAAAAAAAATTACTCGAGCGCGTCAGATTTTCGAAAGGGGTGTTAAGAAGGCCCCAAAAAACTGACGATTTCGGCGTGACGATAAGTTACGATGAATTTTTGAAAATGCAAAAAAAAAAGTTCTTTTGAAATACTCGAGCGTGTCAGATTTTCATAGGGGAGGTTTATCTCGGTATCCTGAAAGCATATTTTTTTAATCTGACAAAAATGTTGGTGGGTTCTCTTAATCTGACCGGGAGTTTGAGTTTTTATGATGCTTCAAGTCAAAAAGTTTTAACTTTGGACAAAAATGTAAAGAGACCTTTTTTGTGTAAAATAAAATTACCTTTTTTGTTTATTTAAACTTTTTTTTTTTGTAAAATGTATCGTTCGCGACTTATATGCCGTAACGCGTTCTTAGGAAGACGAATTGGCTCCACCACACTTCCGGTCATGCGGAAACCGGCAGATTTTGTATTTTTAGTAAGTTTTAGATTATATTCTTCAAAATAAAAAAAATAAAATATCGCGCTCGAGAATGCCGGATTAACGTTTTTTTTTACAAGTTCGCGACCCTATAACTCGGCGGCGTCAAGGACTTATCGTCAGATTAGTTAAATTTAGTCTTTAAACACTAAAATCAACCCCCAATATCTTAATCTGATGCGCTCGAGTATTTCAGACTATCCATTTTTTTTACTAATCTGATCGTCTATCCTAGGCGCGCGTCACTACATATAGAGCTAAATACTTTACAAGGTTGTTCTATTAGGTCTAAGGTATCTCTCATATCTTAAACTGCCACGCTCGAGTATTGCAGAAAATTCCCCTATTCGCCTCCCTAACTAATACTAATCTATCTAATATAAATAAAAATGAATCGCCGTTCGTTAGTCGCGCTAAAACTCGAGAACGGCTGAACCGATTTGGCTAATTTTAGTCTTGAAATATTCGTGGAAGTCCAGGGAAGGTTTACCCGGTGAGAAAGTATGAAAAAAATTCGAGTAATATACTAAAAAACTAAGATATTGTTCTCCCATACAAACTTATCAACTCGAAAAAACAGTAAGCGCCGCAGGATTTCATACATTTTACGCGTATTTGTAACTGATCTCTGCTTTCGTTCGAGAAAGACGGAAGCGCCGCAGGATTTCATACATCTTACGCTGTTTTGCGAGCAAAATAGGTACTTATAATATTATTCCAGCACTAATGTCGTTAAGGCGATAGTTTCTTACAAATTGTTAATAAATTAGCCCTTATTCCCTAAGATACGGCTGTCAAAATACACAGTCAAAATCTGACACTGCTGAGTTTTCCGTTTCATGTATAATTCCGCGTTCAGTTTTAATCGTAAATAAGAATTTTAAATAAATCTTTGAAATAAAATTAGTGGATGCGTGGAACCAATAAAATGCTTTGGCAGTTCCGTTTTACGCCTGCTTTAATCGTAGTTAAAAAATTATTAAATAGTAGATTGTACAACAAGTGCATTAAACGCACCATTTTACGCGAGGCGTTTATCCATACGAGCGAGCTTGCGAGCGAGGATGGATATAAAGTACGAGCGTAAAATGGGTTTTATGGACGAGTTATACACTCTACTTTTTACTTCGATTGTGAGGAAATAAAAAGAATAGGAATTTCTTTCATAAGTGTTTATATTTTTTTACTTCTCATGCTCGTAAAGTTTCACTTTATGCTGGGTATAGGCGGACTAAAACTCAATTTTATGCACAAGTGCATAAAAAATTGACTTCTTCTAAGGCTATTTTGACAATGGCAATTTTTTATGCACTTGTGCATAAAATTGAGTTTTAGTCCGCCTATACCCAGCATAAAGTGAAACTTTACGAGCATGAGAAGTAAAAACAAATATTTGACATTATACGAGGGTGACACTGAAAATTTTTAGAAAATCAAAAACTGAACAAACTAGCAAGTTATTAGTATTATTATATCTTTTCAAAATAGTCTCCCTCTACATCAATACATCGCTGCATCCGATAGAACCACTGAGAAAAGCACTTTGCCCACTCCTCCATAGGGGTCTCTTCGACGGCCTTTTGAAACGCAGCCACTGCTTCCTCGGCGTCCATAAAACGTTTTCCTCTGAGTTTTTCTTTAATTTTTGGGAATAAATAAAAATCACAAGGTGCGAGGTCGGGGCTATAAGGCGGGTGACCTATTGGTTCCACGTCTGCCTTGGCCAAATAGTCGATCGTTTGCTTGGCGGTGTGCGACGAGGCGTTGTCGTGGTGAAGGAGGATCCTACTTCGAGGTCGTTTCTCCCGAACTTTTTCCAAGACAAGTGGCAAACAATTGTTAGTATACCACTTTGCAGTAACTGTTTTTTGATCCTCTAAAACAATTGTTGCGTAATGACCTGCCCTTCCGAAGAACGAGGCGACCATCTTTTTCCCCACACTTCGACCTCTCTTTACTTTAGTAGGCAACTCCTCGGAAGGAAACACCCACTCAGCAGACTGTCTTTTAGTTTCAGGATCGTAACAGTAAATCCAGCTTTCGTCATCCGTAACTATGTCGAACACAGCATTTGAGTCGCCTCCGTTAAATCTTCGAGCCATTTCATGGCACCAATCAACACGACGGATTTTTTGGGCCTTTGTCAAATTATGAGGTATCCACCGGGCACAAAGCTTCCTCACCGCTAAATGTCCATGGAGGATTTTATGGACTTGACTCATACCGATGCCTAAGCTTGTACGAATCTGCTGATAGGTCACTCTTTTGTCAGACTCTATCATACGCCGCACAACACTGATATTATCTTCAGTCGTCGCCGTAGAAGGCCGTCCCTCACGCAAATCATCGGTGAGATTAGTGCGACCACGTTTAAATTCATTAAACCAGTTGTAAACAGTAGCACGAGATGGGGCTTCATTGTGAAAGGCCAATCGAAGTCTATCATAACTTTCTTGCTGACTTAAATGACATCGAAAGTCATAAAAAATCATTGCACGAAAATTTTCTCGCGTTAAATTCATGCCAACGTAACACAGACAATTTTCAATTAGCCGCCAAATCGTAAAACAGATGACAAATGAATGAAATAAAAACAATAATATTAACAAAGAGTTCCATTTTCAAATTTTAAATTTGTTTTTTTATTTTATAGTTTACAAGTGGCCAGTTCTAATAATTTTCAGTGTCGCCCTCGTATAAATTATATTCGTGGAACGACATACATATTTACACTGGCCACCTTAGAGCTTTAAACCAAGCGGAGCAGCCATTGACAGGCGTTCCCCTCTGCCGAAAATGTATGAACAGTGGTCATACTCATTGTGTGGACTGACGTTAATTTGACGTGGCTATTTTATTTATTTATTTATTTATTATTTATTTATTATTCAAATAAGTAACACAGCATTACAGTAAAACCAAGGCACTGTGAACTCAAAAACAAATTTGACGAATTGAATTGAATTTGAATTTGATTTTTTTTTGACGTTTCGCATACATTTGACGTTCCCCTCCCCCGCAAAAATCGGCAGACTTTTTTTGTATAGAAATTGTCAGACGTGGCCAGTCCGGTTGGTTGAATAGTCAAAGCCATCATTTTAGCGTGTGACAACTCACTGTTGTCAATCTCATTGTAGCAGCTTATTCGAAAAGAAATCACGTACAGGTGATATCTAATCTTCTGTATACATAAAAAATGATTCGCAGTTCGTCAGTTTCGCTAAAACTCGAGAACGGCAGAACCGACTTGGCTAATTTTAGTCTTGAAATATTCGTGGAAGTCCAGGGAAGGTTTAAACGGTGATAAAATATGGAAAATTGCGAGGAAAATTTCATTTAATCCAACATAATAAACAAATCCAACATAATTCAATTCAATTCAATTCAATTCAAAACATTTATTTCGACCAACTAGGATCATAGTTAAGGTTAGTTACAGTTACTTAGCCTAACGTTAGTAAGCATTATAATAATCTAATATGTACATACAAAATAAAATAATATGAAACTTATTATTATTATTCTGTACAGCACTCAATAAGGTTTGACTGTCAGTACATGAATCAGATGACAGTGATTCAGATACTGACAATCAAACCTCTCCGCAAATGCCCTCAGAATGCCATTAGAGCTAGCCCGCACCCTGCGCGCCAGGGATGTGCAGCGTTTCCTCATAGTTGTGTAGAAACAGTCAACTCTGGCATCCGCGAACATCCCTGACGCACTACAGCAACGAGGCAACCCCAATAGCACCCTGAAGGCATTATTGTACTGCACACGTAGGGCGTTATACTGCTTTTGCGTGTAGGAGACCCACAGACTGCTCGTGTATAAGGTCGTACAGAAGGCTCTAAATAGAGTTATTTTGACCTCGGCAGAACAACGAGCAAATCGGCGGGCCACCATGTTCGATCTAACAGATAACGCCCTCCTTTCTCGCTCAATGTCCGCATCGTCCGTCAGGTCAGAGGTTACCACGTGACCTAAGTATTTAAAGGTATCCACCCTTTTTAAAGGCGTTCCATATAGGCGAATAGGAGGTACAGGTGGTATATTTTTGCCTCTGACATGAAAGACCATGCATTCACTTTTTTTAACATTATATTGCAGGCCATGACTAAGTGCAAACTTCTCACAGATTCCCAATAGCCTAGAGAGACCACAAGGCGAGGCACTCAGCAGCACCATGTCGTCAGCATAGCTAATATTATTGAGACACACATCATCAATGTGGCAGCCGACATGAGTGCTGCTGAGCTCCTCTATCAGTGCATTGACGTACAGGTTGAAGAGCTTCGGTGAGGTAACTCCCCCCTGCCTCACCCCGCACTCCATCCTGTACGGCTCCGAGTATGCATTCGACCATCGTACCACGTTTACCTGGTTATGATACCAAAACCTGAAAATATGGTATAGCTCTCTCGGCAAGTCAGTACGCCTCAACTTTTCCCATAGGAGATCGTAACTAACCAGGTCGAACGCTTTAGATAGGTCCAAAAAGCACGCATAGATGGCCGTTTTACGGTTCGTGTAGTACTTTATAGTCTGTTTTAGACACAAAATAGCCGTTTCCGTCGACAGGCCCGCCCTGAAACCGAACTGATTTTGATGTATGTTTAGGTACTTGTCGAGTTGCGTACTAATCAGACTATCAAGCACCTTAGCAACCACAGTCGCCAGCGAGATCGGCCTGTAGTTATTTCTGTCACTTATATCACCACTTTTGTTTTTTATAACTGGCACTACAACAGTTTTCATTAGTGCGTCTGGCAAGTATGAGTGATTCAAACATAAATTAAAAAACAAGGTAAGAACTCGCGGGAGGTGCGGACCTGCATACTTAAGATGTTCTAGGCTCAAGCCGTCGTAGCCAGGAGATTTTCCTCTCGACATAGATTTAATGACTTTGTCAACGTCTTTGGCAGTAAATCTAGCCGTGATCTCATGCCTACTCGGCTCCTCGTCGTCCCTCGGGCGCGACGGCCCTAATGGTGACACTACAGTAAACTGGTCTCTAAATATACTAGCTATACACCTGTGATCGCTTATGCCATCAATAGTTGCCGGTTGATTAGGCTTACCATTCAGCTTCTTAGTGGATTTCCAAAAGCTACTAAAGTCCTTGCTTTTATGATGAGATGCTAATATGTCCATTTTAATCTGTTCACTGTGATTTTGACACCATTTTAGTCTAGATTTAAAGATAGTACGACTTTTTTGCATATCATCATAGAAGCAACCATTCCTCGGCTTTCCATACAAAACCCATGTATTAAATTTATCCCTAGCTTCTTTATGAGCCTCACCAACATATTTGTTCCATCCAACTACTGGTTTTTTCTTAAAGGCACGTTTTACAGAATAACATGTTGAGGCCGCAGCGCTTAGAATATTAATAATGCTACGATATAAATCATCAATAACATGTTTATGACCCTTTTCATAACAACACTCATCACAACATGAGCGGAGACTACTAGGAAAGTCTATTTGGCTAAGTTTGCTATGACAGATTTCGGTATATAATGTTATTTGGTCATGATTTCTTTCGCCCCAGATAACCTTATTAGCCGTCGGCTTATTACACAACTTAGTACCACCTAACAATTCCGAGCTAATAACATCTAGATTGCATACTACACATAGAGGGTAATGGTCCGACCATGTGACGTCATACTTTACATAAGCGTTCACAACAGTTCTTGCAGCAGATTCGGTTGTCAAAACATGGTCCAACCAGCGTTTAGCCCCATTGGCATCACTAATGAAACTAAAAGTGTCCGACGCTAACCCTAGTATATCAATATCCGAGCACGTCCACATTTGTTCCTGGCAGAATCCTACCATTTCATTATAGAAAAGTTCATTCGGGTGTGCGTTAAAGTCCCCTAGTATAAACGCCGTCCAGATATCCTCATTACTAATAGTAGCACTTACCAAGCTCAAACAATCCGTAAATTCCACTAAGTTCACATTTTTATCCGTAGGCATGTACACACTGAACACTAGGATGGATTTATCCGCCATAGCAATTTTTATCGCACACACGCGCGCGTTATCACACCGAACAACAGAAACATTTGGAAATACACTTTTATTCCACAATAGACAGACCCCACCCCACGGGCGTCCGACCAACAAGCCGCCGGCCGGGTCCATCGCTGACGTTCCCGTACATCCAAACTTATCGTCAATTTGACATAAATATTGCAGCTCATCAGGTCTCAGCCAGGTTTCTTGTAGTGCGATTATGTCTGAAGATTGACATAATTTCCTGATTGTATCTACCGACCGCTTAACATTTTTACAGTTAAAACTAACCATGTTAACTGTACGCAGCATTGTGCTATTGCATTGTATACCGACTTGTTTATTGGACTTATCCATTTAATTTAATAGACGGGCCGTCGACAGGAGACTGTCTTTTCATAGCACTATTCTTTTTATAGTGAATAAACCTCCGGAAAACAACATGCTGTGGCCATAATTTTGCATCCAGAAACATTGATACTTTGGACTCTAAAACGTAGAACTTGTATGCATTATGCAAGTCATTCTTTATATTTAGTTTTTCCAGCACAATGTTTTCTTGTGTTTTTGTCCTAATGTATTCAGTAATATCGGCCTCCAGACAATTTTTATTTATATTCGAGATAAAAATAGGTATTTTTCTCTCGGCCGCCATAAACTTAATGTTACATTCCGAATCATACGCCGTCCCTCGTTTACCAGCATAACGATAACTCTTTTTGTTACGCTTGTACGATACTTCCTTCCACTCGTCTTTGTTATTATCACGCGATTGAGGGTAGTCGGCTATCACCGGCTTAGCGGTTTGTGAGTTTGAACTTGAACTCTCACCGGTCGCTGCTTTATGACCTTCAATCAAGGCCAGCTGGGGTTCATGACTTATAATAGGCGATACTGACTCTTGTGATATCTCCTCGTTGTTATTCATGGTTTCTACCATAACACTATCTATCTCAGCATTGCTATTTAATACGCTCGCCGGTCTTTGTTTGCTAATGTTCACCGGTATACTTGGCGATATCTGTATCTCAGTAGCCGTGCATGTATTTTTTTCTTCCGTTTCGATATTGGAATGCGAAAGGCCGAATGGCCCACTATCATTTTGCACCCAGGCCCCCCGTCTGGTATTAACCGCGCTGAAAGGGGTTCGAGGCAGTGACGCATATTTCATATTATGAAAATCATGTCTCAGCTCATCCAACTGATCAGTTGTAGCATATGAGCACTTAATCATGTCAAGATCCCTTTTAACCTTCTCGAGATCCTTTAAAAATTTTGCGCAGTCCAAGTGGTCAACGGTTAGCGGGGGTAATTTATCCAAATTACGCGCAACAAACACAGGAACTTTGTCCTTTTCAATGGATCTCAACAAAGCCAGGATATCTTCTAGATCCCGGGTCTCCTTCCCAGTGTTTTTGCGTGTTATATTACGTTGGTCCGTTGATACCGATTCAAATAGCAGACATTTCGATGTCTTAATTTCGTCACTTGTAAATGATGATAAACACAGCCGCGCTAAGGTGTTATCATCCGTCACAGACATCTTATTCTGTACAAAACACAATAACTCGTCACATACAATGTTGCACGAATTGCATTTAAGCACGTTCGTCATTTTAACGATATTTCGTTCACATCGAAAAAATAACCGTAAGCGCTCGCAACCGGCATCGACCGCTGCGCGCGCGCGACTCTAAATAATATAATAAAACATGTAAAATAATCTCATTAATGACACTATAGTGAGACTTGGTTGTTGTGTTGGGTGGGTTCAGAAATATACTTTGAAATAGTAAAGGTCGCTTTACACGATCTGAACCTGTATATGAACTGTCAAGGGGTAGACATATATTCCGACCAAAAAGTGTAGAAATTAAAAAGTAGCAACATTGTAGTGTCGTCCCGTTTTCTTAAACCGGTATTAGACATTGCAACCTGCAGGGCCCAATCTGTTGCGTACCCTGCCTCTCCCTACTCCTCTTTCAGCTCCCTACTGGCCCTACCTATAATTACATTTACCAACCCGACAGATTGGGCCCTGCAGGTTGCAATGACTAATAGCCGTTTTAGATTGATTTGAAAGGGACGACACTACGATGTTGCCAGTTTTTAATTTCTACTCTTTTTGGTCGGAATATACACCGAGTATATGCAAAGTGCACACTGAATATAGTGCCACTGCAAAGTGCCTTGAAACTATATAACGCTAAAAACAAAAACAAAAATGATTTGTCATTCTATGATTTGTAGTAATGATTGGCTGAGTGAACGAGCAATATTGGCGGCAAAAAAAAATGACGATGATCTCAATGCAACAATTCAGAATTTCCTTCCTGGACAGTTGTTTACTTACAGGCGTGCAGGATGATGTATCAACTATCCCACAGAATTTTTAAATTCATTGGAATTGCCTGGACTACCACCACACAATTTACAATTAAAGTAGGATCAGTTGTCATCATGCTGCGTAGCATAAATCAGCCTCGACTTTGCAATGGAACGAGTTACGAGACTGGCTGTAAAAATAACACCATCGAAGCCAAGACAAGGGTGTCCATCTCCACGAAGTGACAGTTACGGCGTTGGAACGTATCGGATACGTTTTTGGGGTTGTCAAAATCCTTTTCGTTTATTTGCGGCATGACTAGATAAGATAAAATATTTAAGTAGTAGTTTTGTTCTAAAATAACAGTTGTTCTAAAATCGGATACATCTTCTTAATATACAGAAAGTTGTTACACCATTTATAACCCAAAAACGGCTGGACCGATTTTAATGATTCATGATTTGTTGGATTTGTCTCCCTTTCGAATAGCAGAATAACTATTAAATGTGAAATTAGTAATCCACCTATATTTTTACCCCCCTTAAGGAATTACTTAGGAGAAAAGAGTATCCCATGTCCTTCCACAGATCTAAAATCTTTATTGCAAATTTCATTTAAATCGGTTTTGCGGTTATTGGTTCCCCATACAAACTTCTACCACCCTTTTCACTCCCTTAAGGAACAGAGCCGATTTCTGTGATAAAAATTGTCATATGAAGGGGTTTTAACTATCGTCATACCAAATTTCATCCTTATTGGTCAAGCCGTTTAAGTGGGAATAGGTAACAGACACAGATAAACTTTCCTATTTATAATTTTAGTAAAGTTGGTATAGATTTAGATTGAAGACATTTATTTATTTATTATTTATTTATTCAAACAAAATTTAACATGGTCTTTAGGTCTTTAAAAGCGAAGTAAATGTCGCTGCATGGGACACATTTAATAGGGGCGAGTGAAGACAATGGAAGCCAGTGGAAATGAAATGAAAGTCGATAGGATTGAAGCAGGAGCCGGTAGGAGAAGGGTGAAAGGGAATAGGAGAGGGTGGGAGAGTGGCACGAGTCAGTAGGAATGGGGTAAGAGACTAAACGACTCGCTTAGGAGTGAAGTTGAGGACGATGGGAATCGGTGGAAGTAGGCGGTACGAAGTCAATATACGAGTAAATGTGTGGAGACAATGGGAGTGGGGTGGAAGGCGGCGAAACTAGCGTAGGAGTCGGTGGTAATAAGGTTAGAGTCGATGGGAGTACCGTCGGTGGGAGAAGAGTGGAATACAGGACGAGAGTGGGAGATGGGTAGGTATGGGTAGATGATAGTGGAAGAGTGGTGCGACACGGTAGGAATTGGGGTAACAGACTGGGCTGACGTAGGAGCGAAGTTGATGACGACAGTCGGTCGAAGTTGGCGGTACGAAGTGCGCCGGGTCAGCTAGTAAAGGATAATTTTGTCCACTCTGTTTATGAAATTTTTTTTTTCAAGTTGTTGATCCGAACCAATATTTTTGATAAAAATATATGTAATAGAGTATAAAAATATATTATATGAAAATATGGTAGGTGTCGCTAACTCATATGTAGTATAAAAAAAATATTTTAAAAATAAACTCAAAAAATTATGTACTTAAAATAAAGTCAGGAAGTTAATTTTTTTTTCTTTAATGTATCCCTATTATATCTATAAAATATCCAAAGAACAAGTCAATCGAATACGTGGTTTAAAAAATAAAAACGAAATTTCTTTTTTTTTAATTTTTTCGCAAACGGGAATCATTTAAGGCATAATATTCTCCAAAAGTATATGTAATAATAAAACGAATAATCGTGCATAACAATATCTCAAATTCAGCCAGGGGCGATTTTGGTATGGCGCTCCGGCCAGACCCTTTACCATTTTGACTTCCTGGCTCGAATTTGCTATTAGCAGGGTGTTGTCGTCGTATTTAATAGTTTAGTCGTCAATTGCTTCTAAATATAATTGTAACATTATATTAAGAATAAAGATAAAAGTATTTTTATCAGAATACATTATGTTACTTAAACAAGGGGGTATAGGTATAAACTGACATACAAAATTCCGGGGATATTGTATTGATATTTTGTCCTAGATTTTGAGAACTTGTTCCGTGGCCTAGGCCAGAACGGCGCTCTGGGTGGCGTGGAGGTCGTAATGAGTATGGAGGAGATACCCAACGGCCAGGTGGTGGGCGCGGTGCCGGGCGGCGCCGGCGCCGGCGCCGGCGCGCAGGCGCCGGGCCGCGCCGAGCCCGCGCCGCCGGGCGCCGGCAACGCTCAGCAGGCCGACGGCGGAGGTAATACTCCCCACATCTTTGGAGCGGACAGTTAGTTATTTGTTTTATTATTTATATTTTGTGAATAACCATCATCTTAGGCGGCTTTCACACTGCTGCGGTTTCCGCATGCGGCGCCGGTGCGCAAGCGAGATAGCGCTCTGCATGTGTATACCGCTGTCACGCTTGCACACCGTCGCCGCATGCGGTTGCGGCATCAGTGTGATAATCGCCTTAATTAGAAGTGCGATACATGGGCTGACATCCGTTAACTGAAAAGGCAAGGATTTTTCATACTTTCGTATTTTCATCGGCTTTTCTACTATCCAGTGTGTTTAATTGTTCTATTTACTATAACACAACTTCAACGTGGGGTAATTGTGCTAGTTTTCGTCCACATATTCAGTTTTCCGTCCATACTTATTTATATATTTGTATTCAAGGTTTCCCAACATTACAACAAGCTTTAAATTAAAGAAAAATCCCTAAAGAATAAACTGTAAATACATTATACCTTATACATTATACCCAAATATTTGTAGCAGTCATCAATCAGGCGGTCGGTAAACTGAACCTGGACGGGAAACTAGCATAGCATAACCACCATGTATGTTGTAACAAGTCTGTGTTACCGGAACCCGTACATGTACACTGCTTATGATTTAGTTGAGGTATGTGAATATAGTAACACCATAGTACGGGCGGGAACCGTAGGATCTACTACGTTACTTGATACAAGACGTAGGTAAATACCATCCATTTTTTACTCTGGAAGTGGTACTTTTTTGCGCTTTCGGGCAATTCAAATTTTTTTTTTAAAATTTTTTCGGAACTCCGCATCACTTTTAAGAACATGTGCCATGGGTCTTATCTTTGTATCACGTAACGTAGCAGATACTACGGTCCCCGCCCATACTACCAGTTGGGCACCAGTCATTCTTAACAAATCTAACTACCCTAACTGCTTTTCCACTAGTCATGCAATAACATAACATAAATATATGAAATAACAATATTAATTTATGAAATAGTTGTTAACCTGTATTGTGCCTGCGGTTATCAGTAACTCTTAGTATACAGTAATTTATAATTACAATTATTTCCCAATATTGTCTTTGGTTGCTTGTTCACATGTTGATGATTTCTGGGTCACAACTGTGAAGCATGTCTTGCCTTCTAAGTGTTATATGTACCGCTAAAACTAGCCGCATAGGTAAATTCACCAAAGCTGGCGTGAGTAGAAAATATAAGTCGAACATATCTATGCATATTTGTACGTCAAAATAATTATGTAAACGTTGACTAGACAACACCATACACGAATTTAAAAAAATTATTCCTTTTTTTTGGTGAATCGACCTTAGTGTGCAAGACAACTGAAGATTATGACTGCAATTGCGACTGCCGGTTAGTTTGATATACATAACAAATAATAATACGTGTCTGTAAAGTGTAATAGAGACGTTAGTGATAAAAATTGTGGCTGGTTATAACATCGGCGTGTTACTCTCCAGTATACCTAGGCGGTATGCCATGGGGCGGCGCCCCCAGCGCGGACCTGCTGCAGAACATCGTGTCGTCGGTGATCCGGCAAGGCCTGCTGCCGGGCGGCGAAGCCGTGGCGCTGCAGGTCGCGCACGCCATGCCCACCGCCGCGCCCGACCAGGCGCCGCCGCAGAACGGACACACGCAGGGCAGACACGGTAACTAGCACGCCCGTATGGGGTTATTATAATTAAAGCCCATGAGTTACAGTTTCAGAGTCCTGCCAGGCGATCCAGCTAAACGTAACGCGAGCCACGATTTCTTGACGTGTTTTTAATATGCGGGTCCAAACCAGACGAGCCGCATCGCGAGGAAATTTCCGCGCGAGGCGTTTGATATGGATCCGCCTAATGATGCAGATTTAAGTAAGAGTTATCTAGATAACACTAAATATATGCAGCATAAACTACTGCGTTACTCTTGGTGCAGACGATGACCCTATCTATGTGATACACATATGGCGAGGAGAATTATCTTGGCCAAACCTAGCTTGCATGTGGACATACATGTCCCGCTGCGTTGTAAAATAAGAATTCTCATAAGACATGTCACACCACATGCGTGACGGCGCTTGACGGCGCGTGACGTGTGCGTGCTCGTGCGGTTTGACACGTCTTATGAGACTTCTTATTTCACAACGCAGCGTTACGTGCACATCTACGTGCACGTGCACGCACATGCAGCCGGTATGGTTCGGTCCGTCACGCTTACGTAAATCTTTCATCTACAATGTTTACTCAGTATAAATTCTAGTCTAGACTAATAGGTACCAAATAAATATTTATTAACAGTTCTACTAATCTTATCAGTTTAACATTTATAATATATAGTTATACCCATCATTTAAGTAAAGTTTTTCCATAGCCAACCTGCACGTGCGCCGCGCCACGACCACCACCCGCGCTCACGCGGTCACTCTGAACAACTTCATCTACGACAGATTCCTGCTGTGCGTCAGCCCGCACGCCCGTCGACGCCTGCTGAGGCGCAGGTATACTATTTAGATAATAATTTTAAACAAAAAAGAACTCTATTTCACTCAGGCTACCTTTACCAGAGCAAATGCCCGAGCTACTGTAGAAATACTCAAATCACTACAAGTGTGCGTATATTATTTGAACAGTTCCCTCGATTTCTCTAGGACCCCATCATTAGATCCTGACGTGATCACAATGGGACTAACTGTCCAGTATAAAAAAGAATCCAAATGGTCCAGCCGTCTTCGAATTAAAATAGCCAAGATCCCGACGAATTCATAACCTCCTTCAAAATCTTGAAGTTAGTTGAAAACAAAGATCGCGGCGAATTGAGAACCTCCTCCGAAATATAAAGTCAACGAAGGGGCATTCTTTCATAAATGACAGACCTGTTCAGGTGCTTTCAGGGATCACCATTGGTTCGATCATGGAGTAACCTGTATAGGAGAGCAGCACAGACTAAGAACTTTTTGAAGCTCAAGTCAATCGCGCTATCTGCCCGAAAGCGACCTAAAGATACCCAAAATGTAAAAGGAAATGTCACCTAGCAGTGCAGGTGACATTTCCTCTTACATTTTGGGTATCTTCACTCACTTCACTCCACCTAGTAGCTACTAGTGTACTACTAGTACGCTATGGTTCGATTTAGGACCGTCGTTGTAAAGTGTGTAATGTTGTGCAGGGAGCAGCAGCAGCACCAGGCCGCGGCGCACGCGCGCGCCCGCGCCGACCGCGCCGCCGCGCAGAACATCGAGGTGCTCCGCGAACGGAACCCCAACTTCTCACAGGTCTGCTCACGTCACACACTTACATTAGGCCCCATTTACACATTGATTAGTGTTAAGTGCGACTAGTGCGAGTTCATACATTTTCTACAAGTGTTTAGTAACAAATGTATGAACTCGCACTTAACACTAATCAATGTGTAAATGTGGCCTTAGACGATGAGGCAAAAATATAAGCAGATGGCGTCGCAGTAACAAACAAACAAGCATCTCGTTAGTTATGCTCTGGAAATGTATCCATACAATCTATAGTAGAGTATCAAGAACTCAGAAAATTGCCTTTATTAGATGCATGCAGAGTTGCGCCATTACTGACAATTCACGAGAACGTTACCGGTTTTGCATGGAAAATGTTACCGCTTGAAAATATTTCCAATAGTAATCGGTAACGTGAAGAGAGCAACATGCCTAGCTCACATGTAGGTACTTATAGTTTACAAATATAGTTACATAATAATAATAATATGAATTTGTTTTCAGAACCACATTCAGACCATGACAGATTTGTTGACCAGTGAACCCGGGCGTGCTTCGTTCACAAACGCGTTCTTCGTGGCCGTTGTAAGTAAACTATATCAAAAGCTGGCGTCTGATCACCAATCAAGGCTAAAGGATGGTAGCACATTTGACACAAATTCATATCATATTATGTGCAAACGGAAGATACTGTGGCCCGATTTTTGACTTAATAGCGTCCGAAATTTAAGGAATTAACGTCTAAAATATTTTCACAGAAAGTTTGTCACCATTGTTTTCGCTAAAAAGTCAATAATTAGGTTATAATTTACTATCGCTATTATTTATAAAATCATCATTGATAAGATGTTATAGTAGAGCGTTTGAATGTCAAAAATTGTCTTCCTGATCGTATTGATAGAAGGCGCGCCGCACTGAACAAATTTGATCGCTGTCAAGCGGTCTTTATATACTAGGTCTGTGATTAACACGTGCTAGTTATGCACTTAAGAACGTGAAAAAAAAACTACTGGGTCTATCCCTGACGTGACAAGAAATATGAGCACCGGCAAGAGACAGAGACTGCGGAACTTATCTTTTAGAAACAGTAATATGTACGTACCTACATAGATCTATAGACCTCAACAATACATAGTGATGTAGTTGGATCTGAAAACATATCAAAATAGTTAAAAAGAGATTCAGAATTTGGTGTTTGTGCGCAGGCCCGGCACCTGTTTCTGACGGAGCCGATGCAGATCGTGTCGGGCGAGCCGGCGCTGGTGCCCAACGAGTTCCAGGCTCTGCGGCAGATGCTGCGCGTCTACCTGCAGGTAAGGATACGAACCCGATGTAAAAAAAAACAATAATCGATTAATTCATCGAATATCATAATTGATTAACAGATTAGAAAATTGGTAAATTGATTTATTGTAATTAAAACCGCTGAAGTGCGAGTAGCGGCCTAGCTTATTATATTTTTCAACCAACTTCAAGATTTCGAAGGAGGATATTCTCAATGTATTTTCACCGATTATTCGGAGACATCTTTTTGTGTTTGAAAAAGTATACTTCACAGTTGGTCCGTTTGTCACGAGGTCAGGATATGATGATGGGAGAAGTTGCTGAGAAGAATAATGAGAAGTAATCGAGGGAACTGTTCAAATATTATGGGCAAAACTATATGATTTGTTTTTTTTACAGTAGCATAGCCGCCGTTTGTACCTTTTTATGTGCAAAAGCTTAAATAAATAAAGGTGGAGGCTGAGTGAAGTTGGATCTTTTTTGTTAAAAATATTTTGTTATAAGGGATAATTTGTTGTCACCCCGTGCAGGAGCTACTGGTGCGGTCGGGCGGCGTGCACAGCGACCACACGTTCGAGACCGTCGCCGGCTTCCTGGTCGACGGCCAGCAGGACTTCCTCTCTAGGGTGGTGAGTACTCGTTCTATACTTCCAATGAAAGTGTAATAAGAACATCCCGTTCAATCTTGGTATTATTCATGGTTTTGGTGTCAGGTCTATGGGTGGTATGTCTATGGCCAAAACGATGACAAATATGTTCTATGGTAGGAAAACATCGTCCCGCTGCGTTCAGAGTTCAACCTGGGCGCTTCGATGCGCGCGCTGATCGCGTCGCGGCTGCCGGCTATCGTGGCGTCGGTGATGTCCGACTCCGCCACCGAGGCGTTCGTGGCGCGCTTCTACGCCATGTTCTCGCATCTCTTCACCGACATGTGCACGCTCATGGCGTACTGCTGCCGCGACGGTGTGGACGGACTGCGCACTCTCTTCAGGGCTTTCTTGGTACGTTGTTTTATTACTTGTGTTAAGATGCGTATGAAAATAATTATGTTCCTGTACAAACGCCATCGAATATATCCGAGCGGTCAACCCATAGAAGCGTTGTTCAGATATTGATATATTGGTGATTGCCATGGTCGCTCCGACATATCTGATGACTGTACTGTGAGGGCAAAATGTGGAGGAGTAGCTCAGTTAAACACGTAGATAGGGCTTCATATTCTTCGTGTATTTTAATAGATTTTATTTTAGGGACGAACACGCGGTGCTATACCTCCCAGTACAGAGCCTCGATCGCGATTCATTTTCATTTATGACTGATTATTTACATTGTCTTTTACACTGGCTCGCACATATTGATCAGAATTTTCCTGGTACTGCTGGTCTAATCTTCTTATCACGCTTTCGGGCTAATAACCAATTGTAAGGAGTGATCATTCTAAGTATACTTATTTCCCTATGTTTTTAGTGATGTAATGAAGCTTCTTTGTAAATCGACAATACAATCTCATTAAACTCGTCCACATTTATCTTAAATCAGGAAGAGAAAGTGCGCGAGTGGGGCAGCGAAGACGTCCAGCAGGTGCTCATCACGCTCGGCATGGAGAACCTCGGCGTCGTCATCAACAGCCTGAACGCCATCACTCAGCTCGACCCCATACAGCAGTTCGTCATACGTCGCGCGCCTGCTGTAAGTGTAGTATACCTTACATTCATCGCCACAGAATTCATAGGATTTCCAATTAAATGTTCAGTTTTCAAGTGTTAGTTAAGGGGTATTATTAATTTCTTTAGATAAGAAAGAACTGACCAACCTTAAATATGGCCGTATACATATTACGTTACGTATACATTACCGCTACTAAGACTGCATTATCGCGTCATTCTTCAGTCATTTCAAAAACGGACCAAACGGTAGTTCAAAGGTTGCGGTCGCCTCGTATCTATTTTATTAAGTACTCACTTTACTAAAGGTAAGGCCTATACCCAACAACGTCAATCTCTACGAGCAAACTTTTTACATTTAACTGTACTATGGCACGCTATTTTGACGTTGGCGAAATTGTCCCAATAATGGCAATAGGCCATTAAAAATTTACTGAAATGATTTAAACAATGATTATTTGTATTTAATAGTAATAATATATGGGTTGTCACTGGCCAAAAGTTTATTGAATGAGTACACTAAAATAACTATTATGGCAGACGGCCGCGGCAGCACCGCAGGAGCCAAGTCCAATGGACATGTCCCCCCCTGCGTCCGAGGCGGCCCCCGCCGCCCCCGCAGCACCCGCGGCGGCTCCGGTGCCCACAGCGCCCCCGGCGCCGGCGCCCACGAACGCCTCCGACGTGACGAGCACGACGCCCGACGGGGAGGCGCGCGCCTCCTGCCCGCCCGCCGGCAACGAGGCGGCGCCCGCCACGGAGCCGCAGCCTTCGCACTCAACGCCTAGCCAGAGTTCAAGGTGGGTGGGACTCATGGCTGATTGACGACAGAAAACTTAAGCCGCCTCCTAAGATTTCTAGCGTATAGTCAAACCTTAGCAAACATTGGGTATTTGAAGAGCGCACGTTTGTTAAGTGATGTTATCACAGAGTGCGTCTCCATCATAGGTTAATAACTGAAAGAAGACCGCACGCGGTGAGTGCGTTATGCATGCGCCTTAAGGATAGGCAGTGACTGTTAGTCAATCGGTTTTGCAGCGCAGCCCCGTCGTTATTGGCTACAACCCGAGCGCATCAGGTAAAACGAAGTGACAATAAATATCAGTTTAGTAGGCAAATACTGTAAAAACTGTTTTTCAAATATAGGTTGTCCTGCTGCAACGACACATGCGAAATTGCCTACACATTGGAAAAAAAAAAAACAATGTAAATGGCCTAGTGCATGCCATACTAATTATAGTCCATTTCTTATAGAAATGTGCATATAAAACCAAGAAATCTTAATTTGACAATTTCTTCGTAACCACTGCACCGATTGTTAAGATACTTCATATACTGGTTCTAAATATCCTAAGAGCACCTTTATACGGGCGATAAAAATTGCCGAATTGCCGCAATTTTGACGTCACGGCCATTTCGAGCAATTACAAGCAATTCGAAATATTGCTCAATATGGGGCAATTATTGCTCCAGTATGGCGCCATTCGAATTGCCCCATATAGCAGCAACTCGGGAAACTAGGCAATACATTCATACACGAGAAATACAGTGGAGCAATACGACCGCGCCGTTTCCCCTCCCCTTGCACTGTACCAACTGGTCGCTTCACCCACGCCCGACCGGCGATCGCGCCGTTTCCCCTCCCCCTACGCCCGGACCGCGCTCGCCCTACTAGAAAAAGAATGGGACATGCATATATGTGCGTACGGGATAGAAATACAAATTGCCTTGAATTTTCCAATCGTCTGGATATACCGGCAATTGTAGTCGGCAATATAGAGCAACACGGAAATGAATGGAGCAATACGGGAAATGATTGCCGAAATAATTGCCGCAATATCTAGAAATTGCCTCGTATTGCTCAATTAATTGCTCCATATTGCTCCAGTACTTTCGGCAACGTATCGCCGGGCAATAATTGCCCGAAAAATCGCCCGTGTAAGAGCACCTTAACAAATGTATGTTTCGACTTTGTCCAGTGGCTAAGGACACCAGTATAATATGTAGATTGATATTTGCAGATAAATACTTATGTACATAGAAAACATCCATATCCCAAGAACAAATAAATATCTGTAATAAACACAGATACTTTTCTCTCTCTCTTTCTCAGAAAGTATCTTGCAACTGGGTTTCTGAGGCCCAAGATCGAGAAATGTTGAAGAGGTTGGGGGAGGCCTATAATACCCGACAGGGTTCCTAACACTAAAATAATTAAATATTTATGAAATTATAAATAGTTGTTAAGTATTTATGGAATAAAAAGGCATTTTATTTTATATTTATTTATTAATAAACACAGAAATACATGCCCTGATCGGGATTCGAACCCAGGACCTCTTGATTCATACTATGAAGTTCATAGGCAAGATCACACATATATCGACCAGGTTCGGAGGCTGTTAAAAAGATAAAACAATAAAATTAATAATTTGGAGTATACTAAGCCTTTGTAATAAGTAATAAGTTTGTTAAACAGATCGAGCCGACCGGAGCGCGAGTCTGCGCCTCAAAGGACTTCACCCGACTCTCAGTCTAACAACCTAAACTTCGTAAGTATCCTGACTACCTCATAACTCTCACAAGTTCACACGCTGTGATGCATACTAATATGCAGCGATGTTCTACGAGACTTGTACCTTATGTAGACTTGTAAATTAATCTTATTTCCAGTTTGACGAGTCACTAATGTTAGTTATAATTATAACCGATGATTCACCAAATTGCGTACTAAATACCTGACTTGATAAATTGTGTTTCAATATATGCTAAAAATAGTATTGCAGGGAACTTCGTCAATAAAGTGTACACAATATATTCTATAGATATAGTGCATAATGTATTTCCATCAATCGAGAAAAGTCTGTTCTCAATCGGATACGACGGCATGAGTGTTAGTATGGTGCCAATCAATTATTACATGAGTGACATATTTATATAAATAGATATGTGACTGTCACTCATGTCGAAAGGAAAAAAAGACATTTGACACTAAGTAATCGAACTCGCGGAGCGTAAGCGAAGTGAGTTCTTACAAAGAACTCCAGACCGAACCGAACTGTCTCCTGGCTACTGGGACGTCTCGGCATTTGGATGAGTTTTTGATTCCGATAGTTTGTCTGACGATAACTTTAGTAACGTTTTCTGATCTTTATGAAATTTCTTGGGGCTGTAGCAGAGGTAGTAAGTAAAATTTAAGTTCGTATATGAGCAGGATCCATCAAGTGGTTATAGAGCTAGAAGGAGAAAAAAATCCTCCTTGGGGTCTTGTTATATTGGTCAACTCGTTTGCAAGTAAATCGCGAGTTCTCAGTTCGAGGCGGACTACTAGTGGTATATTTAAACTAGTTTTCAGCAAGTATATTTCCACGCAGGTACCACCAATGATGCTGCTACAGCATTGGGGCGAAGAGTGGGTGCCTGTGTTCACTCGCGATCAACACAACATGAGCTCAACCCAGGAGCCGTACAGCGACGCCTACCTCTCCGGCATGCCGAGCCGCAAGCGGCGCTGCGTGCGCCAGTCGCGGCCCCCGCACACGCTCGAGTCGTTCATCAACGGTACGTACACTTTACTGTAGTGACCGAGCGTGCCGTGTTCACGACCAACAACGTGAGCTCAACCCAGGAGCCGTACAGCGACACCTACCTCTCCGGCATGCCGAGCCGCAAGCGGCGCTGCGTGCGCCAGTCGCGGCCCCCGCACACGCTCGAGTCGTTCATCAACGGTACGTACACTTTACTGTAGTGACCGAACGTGCCGTGTTCACGACCAACAACATGAGCTCAACCCAGGAGCCGTACAGCGACGCCTACCTCTCCGGCATGCCGAGCCGCAAGAGGCGCTGCGTGCGCCAGTCGCGGCCCCCGCACACGCTCGAGTCGTTCATCAACGGTACGTACACTTTACTGTAGTGACCGAGCGTGCCGTGTTCACGACCAACAACATGGGCTCAATCCAGGAACCGTACAGCGACGCCTACCTCTCCGGCATGCCGAGCCGCAAGAGGCGCTGCGTGCGCCAGTCGCGGCCCCCGCACACGCTCGAGTCGTTCATCAACGGTACGTACACTTTACTGTAGTGACCGAGCGTGCCGTGTTCACGACCAACAACGTGAGCTCAACCCAGGAGCCGTACAGCGACACCTACCTCTCCGGCATGCCGAGCCGCAAGCGGCGCTGCGTGCGCCAGTCGCGGCCCCCGCACACGCTCGAGTCGTTCATCAACGGTACGTACACTTTACTGTAGTGACCGAACGTGCCGTGTTCACGACCAACAACATGAGCTCAACCCAGGAGCCGTACAGCGACGCCTACCTCTCCGGCATGCCGAGCCGCAAGCGGCGCTGCGTGCGCCAGTCGCGGCCCCCGCACACGCTCGAGTCGTTCATCAACGGTACGTACACTTTACTGTAGTGACCGAACGTGCCGTGTTCACGACCAACAACATGAGCTCAACCCAGGAGCCGTACAGCGACGCCTACCTCTCCGGCATGCCGAGCCGCAAGAGGCGCTGCGTGCGCCAGTCGCGGCCCCCGCACACGCTCGAGTCGTTCATCAACGGTACGTACACTTTACTGTAGTGACCGAACGTGCCGTGTTCACGACCAACAACGTGAGCTCAACCCAGGAGCCGTACAGCGACACCTACCTCTCCGGCATGCCGAGCCGCAAGCGGCGCTGCGTGCGCCAGTCGCGGCCCCTGCACACGAATTTAACTTTTCTTTTGGTATCTAAGTTACTTAGCAATTTTAAATTAAAAATACACTGATGGACCCTAAAAATATTTTTGCTCCTTACTAAGATATAGTATTATCTAGAATAAGTCTTTATAGAAGAAGGCTTTATTTTTGTGATGTGGTGTCATACATTTTTTCATGAGAAATTTAATGAGCTATTATTTTACCATACTTGATGTTTATATTAAATCAACTGTTAAAGAAAAATAAATTATATCTAATAAAAGATATACTTTTCAAGATGGCGGCCGATCCCCGGGGTCCTGAAAGCACAAATTTTCAGGCACAGTAACAGAGATCTGGGAAATTCTAGGTGTCAAACTTCGTTACCGTCACTGCTGGTTAACAACCACTTAAGACCTATAATCTGGTTTTTCCGTCACTTTAGTTAGCCTTAGCGGTTATTGGCTCATCAATTATAGTAAATGTGTATTTTGTGGCTCTGGAGTGTTAATTACCAACTCACTGACGTATTTTTCATCGAAATCCGCTCGATAGTTTAGGCACCAGACAAATAAAGATTTCATATTGGTTACATTTTTAAACCATTACCCTACTTTTTGTTTAAGCGCAGTCGGGTAAAATGTTGATGTTTGTATAGCTCAAGTACAATTCTATAAACTAAAGTCATATTTGTAATTTTAAAAGCTCCATATCAATGGAATATTCCATGGGAAAGTACTGACGAAACACACCACTTGTACGAGGATTAACTCTGAGAAAATGCAATTTATTCGCAAACAGATGTAGGACTGTATTGTGCAGAATTTAATAAGCTTAAATGTTGTCCTAGGTCATATTTCCGTAGAGTACGAACTTTAAGGCTAAAGGCGATATTTCTTAAGGGTGGGCGACATTTTACAAGGTGCTGGCGATTCTTCGAGGTCCTGGAACATCAAATTGGACATGAAAACGGGACCTCTAATTTATATACGTACCAAATTTCAGGGCTGTATGAGAGAGATTTTTGAATTGGTCCTATTTTGACCGTATTATTAGTCAAAATGATTGTACATCTTCGTTGCCCGACATTTTAAATAAAATTTTTTTTTCAGCAGCTCTCTTAGGAGCAAGTACTTATAACCTTGCAAGCTCCTTATCTAAGTTGACTTCACTTTTTTGTGTAAGTGTAAGTCACGGTTATTGTATCTTTTCTGAAAAATAACCCGAGAAAGGTTCGGATTTTATATAAGAAAGCGCTATGTCACAGGTTTCGCTTTTTGTATTTAATATCTGTTTTTATTTTTGTTGTTTGGCTGTAATTCTATTAAATAACCTCTATTCAATATTTTAATATCAATTAAGTAAGTTAATTTAGGCCATTGTCGTATTTTTGAAAACTTTTATAACAAACACAAATTTTCTAAGGCTTTTTGAGCAAATCGACTTCGGTCCTTCAATCTTTAGAGCTCGTTTTCATGAAATCAAATTATAGATTTCATAAGTATGGTCGTACTATTAAATGGTTATATTGTAGTGACTATAATTTTAGTACACAATAATCTACACTGCCCAAGTGCCCATCCTAAGAATCATAAGTAAAAATGTGTCTCCAAATTTTGGCGTATTCAAGCTTTGATGTGCATATTCATCATCAAATACCATTTTAAAGCAATGGGTTTAGGACCGGTTTGTTATTATCTTTTATTTTGTATTAAAACTAAAATGCAAGCACTCAAAATAATTACTTTTCAGTGATCTATCGAAATGGAAACATCAGAAGGTTATCAAACCTATCGCTTCAAAAACACCTAGTTTGCTGCCAGGTGGTGAGATCACAACTGAAAATTCAATTATACAACTAATTATACTATTAAAGCTCCATAATTGAATATATTAGAATAATAATTTTTTTAGGCTCACCCATTTGAACAGAAATGTGGTTTTAGGTCAACATTCGACGCCGTTTAATAATAATATTAGCATATTTGGATTATACATGAAAATATCCTATACTAAATACCTATAGGGAAAGTTCAAGTAACACAAATCTGTTAATTATAAAAAATGTGATTTTTGTTTTGAACACATTTTTGTTAGAAATTCAAAGGGTGTGTAGGTAGATAAGGGGCCTAGTGAAAGTCGCACGGCATGGCATTTAATTTTGAGTATACGAGGCCAGTAATACAATTGGAGTGGACATTTTATATTAGGACATTGGATTTGGCAACATTATTTTTCTGCAACAAACGTGATTTTTGTGGTACTTTGCAATTCAGAAATGAAAACCAGCGACGCTAAACAAAACATTCAGTACTAAATTGACTCTCAAAATCGGTCCCGACATTCCTCCGACAGTTATCACTTATCTCTTGAACCCCGGCCTTGTCTGTACTTAGTAGTCGTGTCAGATAGATAGTTGGACAATTCTTAATTGCACCCTATCGTTTGGTTTGCGGCAAAGTGACAGTGTAGTCATTTTTGAGGTTTAGGCCTTGGGTTTTCTGACCACCCGTCGCCGGCGGCCGGCGACCGACGCCATACATACATCCGATCGAATCCGATGTTTTGTATGGCGTCGGTCACCGGCCGCCGGCGACGGGTGGTCAGAAAACCCAAGGCCTGAGTCAGATTTCTATAGTTCGTTGACTAAAAACAATACTCATATCATAATCTTTTAAGTCTTATTACTTTTCATACAACTCAAATATTTAAAAATCATCAATTATTAAATTTATTAAATCAATTATTTAAAAAAAAATAGCATAAAAACAAATATCCCGAGAAATTGAGAACCTCTTCCTTTGAAATTTTGAAGTCAGTTGAAAACGCAGATATTTATTTCAAATGACTTGACTCGGTTTTCTTAGTTTTTCAAACTTGCATACTAAGGCATACATTTGGCTTACATATCTATTCTAAGCCCAGAATACGTTTCTTCTTTTACAAATAAAACTAATTTAAAACTAAGTAGAAGTTCAAAGAAATATCAGTTTGGTTTTGCTGTGGGTTTTTTTGTACATTGTTTTTATAACTTACATTTATTTAAAAAATGTGTCCAATGAAACAAGATCTATTAAGCTAGCTTTGTAAATATAAATACAATATACAAATTGAGCATGACATTACAACTGCTCTTGAACACACGATTGCAAAAAAATGAATACAACTATAAAAATGTTTTGTTACCTTACGCTTTGTCTAATTGAATGTATCGATTTGGCGAACCAACTAGTTACGCTCTGCAAATAATGGCAGTATTTGCCACAGCTTAATTAAAACGATTCCGGAGTCATTAGGCATTGAATTCACTCAACCGTTCATCAAACGGTCCTCTCCAAGTCGAGTATTTGTTGAAGCAAACTACTTCCTTTAGTTGGGTATAAGTTAATTCTAAGAACTCGGTTCGAGTGCTTTGAATCGTTATGATTAACTAGACAGTACCGCGTTCACAATTGTTGTGAACTTATTTGCTTTGTGGAATATTAATGCGAAACAAATAGGTACCTATATACAGAATTTATTATAGTCGAGTAAATTTAGAGATGAAGGGTAGAGAAGTCTTGATCTTATAACGCCTCTAACGGCTTACAACAATATCCTAAGTTATTTCCAGTATGATGGCAACATCAGCTAATGTTCATTGTTCAAACCATAGGGAAACTTGCTGAAAGCTCTAACCTGAGCGACAATAGCTTTTTCACCACTCCACTTCCGAAACGTACTCTTTATCACTTGAAAGCGGTGGGGAAAAATGCATTTTATCCACATGTGGGGAAAGTAATGTGGTAAACCTTGGTGTTTAAACTCCTCTTGGCGTCCAACTATTAGTTTTAGTTTAGCATCTAGTTAATTGTTTGAATTATAAGTATAGCATAAAGCGCAGTAAACTTGGTTTTATTAACACTTCCGACCGTAACCCGCTACAAATGGCTGGCTGACTTTCTTTTTACCGTATTCAGTCAGAATGGACATTAAATTATATAATTTTGAAAACATTTATTCTTAGAGCTTTAAACCAAGCATTTATTTGGCTTAAATTTTTTATATTTTATAGCTTATATTTTGCCTCAATGTCTTGTTTTCCTGTAGCGGTGTGGTGAAATTTTTTGTAATATATTCGGCTGCAAAGTTTGTTCAACCTCTATTGCCTCGAGGCCCTCGAGCGCTCAAGATTATGTTTTTTGAACTCTTGAAATGAAAAAATTTAAATTTTGGAATCTTTCGTTGGTTCGGGTTTCAATAAAACACGAGAGCTTAAACATCAACTTTGCCCCCTTGTATAATAAATGACTAATAGCCCGGATGCAAATAAATTAGTCTAGTAATACGAAGAATTTTTTACATTTATAGTTATCGTAGACTCAAAATGAAAAGGTCAATATACAGCTATGCCGTGTTGCTTTCCCTAAGAATGGCCCTTGTCTCAACCTTTGTTTTTGTAATAAAAATGTTTGTCATGATACTCATGATTTTTCAGAATGGTATTACTTGTACTTTTTCACGCCACCTGCTCGGAAATGTGGCAAAAGAAGATCAAAATCCAAGCTGGAAAGTAAGCAATTGCTGTAGCATCTGAACTACCACTACAAGAATTGCTATTTTGCAGCAATGAAATGTCAGTGGATTGGACCCGCCAATGAGAATCATTTAAAACATTTAAAAGGTCTTTTTTTGGCACCACTTTTTCATTCAAAAATAAAATAAGGTTGTTTATCGAACCAATTTACTTGTTTAAAAAAAAGAAACGTCAAAATCATTTGGATCACCCTTAAGGCGTTTTTACCTTTTTAACCGTTTGTGGTTTTCTATCAAAAAGTGGGTAAGGAGTGAACCGGCTATTAGACATGGCAACTTGCAGGGCCCAATCTGTTGTGTACCCTGCCTCTCCCTCTCCCTCCTGCAGGTTGCAATGTCTAATAGCCGTTTGACTCGGATTGAAACAAACATCGTAAAACGCTTCTTAAAAGCATTGACTTAGTATGTATTCTACTAGACAAGCTATCTAGAACAAAGTTTGTGCGCCACATTTGGCGGTTGACAGCTGTCATTGAATCAAAGATTAGCTTTAGCGAAGCAGACAAGACACTATTATGACAATATTCATATTCTGCCTAAACACATTTTGTAATAACGTGATTAAATAATTTTAAGAGAAACTGATTGTTTTTTATTTGTAATATTTATTTTCAATCTTATATCATGTGGTACTTTAGAAAAACACGACCGAGCGCTGTGTTTCATTTTGAATGTAATTATTATATAAGTATACTTATAATATAATTACTCATATAAATATTAAATTCATATAAATATTTAGTAGCTATAATGTGAGCGATATTTTGATTTATGAGTTTTAAAATACATTTTTATGTAATTAACTCTCGCTTCAAATTTCAGCAAAATCGCCCTTGTTATACAATAATCATAATATATGTTACGAAATAAACATTAAAATGTACCTATCTGGATTTTTTTTGTATACCACGTTAATATTTGTATGCAATATAAGAATCTAATAAGTAATATAGGTACATCATAAGTGTAGGCATATGTGTTACTTCTGCGGCATTAATCTATGCGCCGAGGAACATTGGCAACATGGCGTCGCACCGCGAACAACAATTATTTTAATTTAGTGTTACATCAAACTTTGCGCTTATTTACCGATGGAATGTAATTCCGTGGCTTCTATTACTTTTATTAGAATTATTAGTGCAGTTTTATACTACGCACAAAGCCATTATTTTTAATATTATTATTTTTTAATTTTTGACGCTTGCGTGGCATCATGTCTGTGGTCCAAGACAGAATGTCAGGCTGATCACTTAAATTCGAGTAAATCACTTAAACTCATGGCTGAAAAAAATAGTATGGGATGTCATCTCCTGTTACTCAATGCTTAAAAGTGAAAAAAAAAGTAATAAAGGTGGAGCGAGAAAAATACATATTGAATTGGATAATGTTTGACTGAAAAACAAGAAAATTGTATTTATGCAGTAAAAATGAGTTCAATAAGTGTAGAAAATGGTATTTATACGCTGGCGCCCACCGAAATTCAAGAAACTGCACAGGCGTAGAAATTTGTTACCAGTGAAATCGCGTCCTAAATAAGAAGGCCCATGAACAGTGATATTTTGTATACAATATAATATCCGACGAACAATTCATATTATGGAAGGATGGCGAAAAGAAGCATTTATTTGCAGAAAGTTACATGCTCGTTTACTTTATCGTGCTTGTGAAAAGCATATGAACCGTCAATATACCTATAAATAGTATCTATTAAAGTGTTTGTATATGCCAATTAATTTTTTATTTTATTTCCTCACAGTAGTCGTGAAAAGCACTATGTAATGTCTCTGCCGAAAGCGCTATAGGTGGACTCGTATCTTCGAGGGCCTCCCCTGGCGGGTCGGCCCTCGAACTAACTCGATCCACCTATAGCTTACTTTCCAGCCTCTACAACAATGTACTATAATTGCATTAGTGTAGGATATTATTATAAAACGGTTTTGAATTTTGGCTTATAACTACTTTTCTCTACAAATAGGAGAGCTTAAGAAAATGGTCTGACTAGACGAAAACATATGCATCAGGCTCGTTTCATTTCTAACCTGGCGAAACTTTAGTACCTACAACTTGGTTTTACCATTGAAATTATACATTCAATACTAATTATGCCATGCTTACTCGATACTTGACCAGCCTGGTCTGGTATCACATTGTTTACTTCCTATGTTACCGTAAGCATACTAATTTCGCGTAAATGTGCTCTTACCGATACACTTACTATCGCTATTTCTCTTAACAGGCTTGCAGAAAAAGCAGAGGTTGTAAAAGGCGTGTTTATGATAATATTGTTGTCGTTGCAGAGAGCGTACGCGAAGCGAGTTCGCGGCCTGCGCCGGTGGACAGCGAGGCGGTGCGGCGCGCGTTCCGCGAGCACATGCGCACCATGGCGCGCAGCCGCGCCTCCAGCTCCGAGGACTACGACCCGCTGCGGTACGCGTCCGCGGCGCGCTTCCTCAACTCCTCCGAGTGAGTATTCAACCCCATACACGCTCCACGAAAAAAAACATTACTCAATGAACATCACTGTTTTAGCGTATCCTGGCGTAGTTCTCGGCTTTTGCCACGGCTCTATTAAGCCTGAAGTCCACTCGGCAACCTGACCGTACGAAAGCGACTGTTATCTGACGTTCCAACCCAAAAACTATGCCTGATTGAGATTAGGTCCGGTTTCTTCAGGATGTTTTCCTTCACCGTAACGCTACTGGTAAATATCAAATCATATTTCGTATTCGTACACAAGTTCCGAAAAACTCAGTAGTATGAGCCGTGGTTTGAACACGAGACGAGAGTTGAAAGTCGAACATCTTACCGCCAGGTTACCAGCGCTCTAGATAACTACACACACGACTAGGATGAACTGCAATAAATATCACCTAGTTTTAATTAAATGTGTATTTTAAAATAATCTTCTACCGCTTTATGAACTTCATATTAGATTCTTGAGACTTCTTTTCACACGTCAGTTTTTGGATTTCCTAATATTAAAGTATTTTAATATCTCATTCCTTTCAATCTTACTAATGGTTTTCATTAAGGCAAAATATGTATATGTCAGTTTAACTACCTAACGCCTAACGGGACGCAACGTATCACTTCCCGTCAAATGTTTCTAAAATTAACATGAATATTTCCGTGGAAAACGACGTTTATGTTTATTTTGTTCTAATTACTGAATTATCTCGTTTATTGCAGCACAAAGAAAGAGCCAAGCAATAAAGGCGAGGACAAATCTTAAATGTCCAGTCTCCGTGCACTCTGCGGCGTACGCGTACAGCCAGTCGTGGCCACACCTTCTGCTAAACGTTTCGTAGTGATGCTGCATGCGATACTTTTGACTGATTGCATTATAGCATTCTAAATTTTGACACGAACACTTAAATGAGTTTTAAATTTTAGGGGCTGTCTATTGTCTTATACTTTACTGGATATACATGCTTTTGCATACTATGATTGACGTGGTATTTTTTTAATGTACTCAAATAATTTAAGTTGATAGTAATTTCAGAATATACCGCCCAACCGATTTGTTTTGACCCTTGAGGAAATATACTTTTATAATAACTGATGATTACTATTAATATATTCGATTTCACTGCAATTACAATATATAAAAATAAATAAAATATGTGTCGTATTTAATGTGGTGTTAACATTATGTTTAAGATTAGAGGCAATTTTAAATATATTTGTTACCTAATAATTAAATTCATAGGTGTTCCCACTGTTTCATTAAAATAGCTTTACACAAGATTTAGTCGCTGTGACAGTTTGTAGTGTGAATGTTAAGTATTTGTGCACGTATTTTATTATTTATTATATACTATTTTTGTTTAAAACTCGGTATAATTTTATTTCGAAAGTCGTTTTAATTTGTTATTGTACACAGTTGATTGGACATCAATGTTTTACCTTTGAAAGTATGGCTCTAAAACTTTTTCATATTCAACTATGAATTTACACACACTGTTACTATTTTTATATAAAGGAATACGTCGTCTGGTATAAAAATAAATAGATATTACGAATGGGATGAAGTTATAATTTTCACTAAAAAACCGTCTAATAGTATGAAGCATATATAATGCACCTTTTATTAAAATATATATAGTAGGTACTACTTTATAAAATGTTTTATTTTTTATTTCTAATTGTAAAGATGCGTAACAATGCGTAACTGTAATGCGTGACCTGGTCGCCGTTTAAGATGAAAATGTACCTCTGGTACAGTGCCTGACCTGAGCTCTTACAATCACCTTGGGCTTATAGAAATATACTTCGGATTTCGGCGGTGGCACGCGAATTCATACTGCTGCGATTCTGCTCTTTAACATGTAATTTTTTTTAATTACCACAAATAGTTAAGTAATGAATAATCATAAATTTTAAATGAACTCTAAGTAGAGTGTATTATAATTATGGTTCTGTTGATATTTTTATTGCAATATGGTTTTGCCACTCCGATATATGTAATAAAGAACGGGATACACACGATGAGCCCAAAACAATGGCCCCGCAATAGTGCTGCAACAACGACTCGTACAGCACTTTCTCGGTCAGTTTTATTAGATTTTATTCAGTGATAAGACTGGCCGGTTACAAATTTTCAATAGCCATGTTTTTGGTAAATCTTGTTTGAGACTGTACCAACTCAATGCTTTGCCACAATCGAAATGAAAATTGGACCCAAATATCGAATTTCTAGTCGCAATATATACCTGATCTTCAACAGAAGGACATGATGTCACGATCCTCAACTCTGAGGGAACGACTAATGATGATGATGATGAGTCGAAATATTTTAAAAAGAAAACGTCACACGTTCACATAATCTCCACAAATTAGAAAAATACATTCTCATTTTCTATTACACGGACATTCGATTTTAGCGGGAAGTCCCGTCCCGAACCCGAATGTTATGTAATACTTAAGCTCACGGACTGTACTATAACCGCTGAACATGTTCATCTCATCGCGCGCATCTTTGGTATTTACAATTTAAATTAAATAAATATATAGCAGAACATTATCTTTGTATATATAACAATAATGAATATAATGATCCGTTTAACTTTAATTGGGTGAATAGGTACAAAAAATTCATGTTTTCTCTGGTATTCTGAATTTAATGACATAGAAAGAGATTAACCCGCTTGTTCATAAACGTCTGAACGTCTGAACGTCTGAATTAATAAGTGTCTGTCCTTATCACTTTGACAGTTGTGTTTGTTATAAACAGATAAAACATACTTTAACTAAATGAGGTTTGAAACACGCATATGAATAAGCGGGTTACTGTAAAACTATTACATATAAGGATGTTGTATAAGAGCGGCGAGTAGCAGACAATGCCGGCCGGGAATCGGTCTGCTCCATGCTCGCGTTATTGGCGCTCGGGGGTCTACTCAAGTATATCGTAAATCGACAGCGCCTATCTAAACTTATAATGTATGAAAATGATCAAGCGAATTTAATTCGCATTTTTGACTATTTGTTTAGTTAGGTATCGATAAACAATCTCACCTACGGCCCTCTGAGCCCAATACTATACGGGAGTCCAGTCACTTCTCGACACATTTGTCATGAGAATGACGCTGACCTAGTATATAAAAAATAATGCGAGCATTTAGTTTGGTTACATTAGTTCTTAGTAGTCGGTCTATAAAAGGTACAGTCACGGACCACATTTGTAGACCACTTAAGGTATTGGGGTGTCTCATAAATAATGTCGGTTTCAATGTTCAATTTCGTTTATTAAAAAATCATATAAAATCGTATTCTATAGCCTTAACCCAACGTTCAGCCAGCTCTCTGAGTCCTTGATGAAACCATTCTTTGGGCTTAGATGCAAAAAACTGCCGAACTGCACTTTCAACATCTTCTTTTGATTCGAATTTTTTCCCACGAAGGAATTTTGCCATGGATCTGAATAAATAGTAATCAGACGGTGAAAGGTCCGGACTAAATGCTGGGTGTGGCAGGAGCTCAATACCATCCAGTTCATCGATCTTAGCCAGTGTCACTTTGGCAGTATGTGGTCTAGCATTGTCTTGTTGTAAAAGCACTCGTTTTCGATTTACTAAACCTGGATATTTTTGCGATAAAACCTCATACATCCGCGTCAATTGGCTACAATATATCTCGGCAGTAATAGTTCTACCCTCTGGAATTATCTCGAAATACACTAAACCTTCATAATTCCACCAGACACATAACAAGACCTTTGACTCGAATCGACTTCTTTTCGGGACTGGTTCAGGTAATTGATTCCTGTCCAACCACTGATGTGCCATGTCTGGGTTGTTCATGTAAATCCATTTTTCGTCACAGGTGACGATTCGTTTGAGAAAACGATCGCCTTGCGGCAGGGCAAGGAGTTTTTTGCAAACCTCTACTCGTCGTTTTGCCTGAAATTCGTCTAATTCATGGCGCACTATCCGACAACTTTTATAGGTCTTACCTAATGATTTTAAGTGGCGATGTATAGTGGCTTTAGAAGGTCCAAGTGAGTCCGATAAATGACGAGTGCTGGTACTGGGTTGATTTTCAACGGCTTCCTTTGTAGCCTCAATATCCCACACAGGTGGCCGTCCAGAGCGCGGTCGATCTTCAAGGGTCAAATCTCCACTATTAAAACGATTAAACCAGCGCTGTGCCGTCCGCTCATTTACCACGTCTCGTCTCCCCCTTCAACTTCACATATTTTTCTTGCTGCCGCGGCTGCTTTAAATTTTTGTTTCCAATAATGTCTTAACAATACACGAATTTCGTACTTGTCGCCCTCCATACTTTTTATTATTGAAACGTGTTACGCCGTCAACTAACAAAGAAAATATGACTAAAATAAAGTACAACAATCGCGCTCTTTATAAAACTAGAGAATTGTCTTAACAGGTTGCGACATGCATAAATTATGATGTAGTGAAATTTTTAGATACGATACCCGACATTACTTATGAGACACCCCGATATAATATCGTATAGTATAGCAAACCGAAGTTACCCAGAGCTACAATACACATAAAATATGACTGCTTTGGGTAGCGCTATTGTGTATGGATTGTCCAACTATTAATTCATCAACTGGGTGGGACCTTAACGTGGTCTACACCTCTGCAAATTGAAACACTTAGTACCTGTTAATGATTTTACATGCTCAAAAACATTTAAGGAAATTATTGAACATATTTAATACAGCTACATCTATCAACGGAAAGAAAGGTATGAATGACGAAAACGTAAAATATTTATGTGTATATGAATTTTTATATTTAATAGTATAGGTAGTATAGATATTTAAAACTTTGTCTAGGTACTGAATCCTTACTTATTGGTACAGTCAACATCAAATATATTGTAACAGCCAGAGTAGCCAAATAGTTCGTTACACCATACAAAATATATAGTATGAAGAACTATTTGATCACTTTGGCTGTTACAATATATTTGATGCTGACTGTACGTTAACTTTTGACGTGCCCAAACTACTTTATAATGTGACCAAATGCTAACTGCTACTTAGCGATATCGTTTAGTGCAATTATTCAAATAGCTTTTAAGCAGCTTTTTGATCCATCTCATACATTATTGTTGTATGTTAACTAAATATTAATCGTAAATTAAATGTTGTCATATAGCAGTCATTCATTCGCCTATTCGTTAGTAAGAAACATGCATGCACGGATTATTACGATATCGATAGCTATGGGATCGAATCATACAAATAATGTCTTATCCTTAAAAACCGCTCTGCGTTTTTAAAGTCCGCTAACTGAATTTTGTGATGGTCCGTGCAGGCACCCAAACAATTAATATTAATTTGCCGTTTTATTGACAATGTGATGTGTAAGGTAGTGGGTGTATTCTAAGTTCACATGATAAATTTATAGGCGTTTATGTAATAAATGTGGCGTTAGATAATTATAATTAATGTTTACGCTATACATTTAGTTTCTTTTATTTTAACTCTTATCTACTTTCATTAGACAGTGCTAACCGGGGCGGGGCCCAGAAAATAGAATCGTCGTTTTTTAACCCTCGGAGACATACTTAATTGATTGCATTATGAACTGCACAACATGCAAGAACAATTTTGAATAGAATGTGTCGCATAAATTCGGCGCTCGATTTTATAATGTTTATCTGTGTAATAACGACATTTTAACCCATTCAGTGCTAATGACGACACGTTGTCGTCACGGCTCTACGAAGCATTTTCGCTACATAGTGGGAAACCCATGTTATCGGCTACGGCTTAGCGCTACGCGCGCAGCATACCTAGCGGTGAATGTGTTAATGACGTCTCCGCTTTCAGGTTTACCGACGGCGATGTCCGTTTGCCACAGTAACCTCTACACCTACTGTAAAGCGCAGATGTCGGTATCCCATCGTACTCGTGTTCTCCGATTTATATATATACTGTAATCTCATATGTTCATTATAATACTTTGTTTTTTTTTGCCTTTTTCTAAATGGTTCTAAACAGGTATTGCTATTTTTTTTACGAGGTGGTATACGTGCCTGATAAATATCCTAAGCTTAGTACAGGAACGTGCTTCCAACCTCCAAATATTACAATGATGTGTTTTTAAATGAACGCCTCTGGGGTATCTACAAATTATATGTACGATTATTTTTTAAATTTAAAAATATAGTCAAATTGATAGAATATTAGCAATCAGTAATTATAATTACATGAAAACAACAACAGATGATAAAATTTAAACTTTGTTTTAAGTTCCAAAATTAAATGGCGATTCGTCTATTAATTAGTGTTTAATAAAAAATTAAGAGTATAACAAATAAGTATAAACGCACTATTTTACGGTACAACTAACAATTTCTTACCTATTAATAATCTAATGTAAGAGGTACATGTCCCTCAACAATATGCGCCGTTAGCAGATGGGTTCATTTAGTATCGGGGGTTTCGAGTGCGTTATAGATAAAACTATTTTCAGCCAAAGAAAGTATTCTTTGGGTCAAACTTTACATTTGTTTCACATAATAAAATATGATATAGTATATTGATATTGTTAGTGCGTAACAGATGTGGTGTTCCCGGTATGTAGCGCAACTGCTGCGTGTCTTCAAGCATTAATTAATTAATTAATTAATTTAATAGTATGGCATACTTTTGCAAATATGGGTTTTAGAAACTGAGCTACAAAAAACAAATTAAGTTCAAGATATGTTAAGCTTTAGCGGCCCGAATGTTTGGTTTGTAATCTTATGCGTAAAAATATAGTAATTAATACTCAATTAACAAGAACTTTTAGTCTGTCTAATGAGTAATGATGCGAGCAGTGAGAGATCAAGCATTGTGATTACATCTCTCAGTAAGATGTGACGTGACATTCCTAGTAAAGTAATTTACCATGTTACCGTATAAAATAACCGCAAAGGCATATATTATCGACCTACTGGCTTGGCTATATTATTTCTGTTAGGTAAGTATATCTAATACTTTTGCTTGTCGGCAAAATGTCTCGGTTAACTATCTATCGCCATACGGAAAGTGGTACTTAAATAATTCTGCAAAGAAAAGGTACAGATTTATTGAAGAAACAATACCAGCAAAAAAGTTGTGATGGGTTTACTCAAGGTAAAATTTATAATTAATATAAAGTCTGGCCTATAACCGCGAAGCACTTCGTTCATCGAATCGTCTATTTCCATCACTCTCTTTCGTATATGCAAGAGCGATAGAAACGGGACCATCGTTTGGTCGATTTTCGAACTTAACCCACCTGATTAATATTCGCTCTTTCATGTTTCTGAAATTCGAATTAATTACCGGCATAAGTTTATTGTCAGTATATCGTCGTTTATAAAGGACTGTCTGTGGTGCCCACTTTTCCATCCAAACCATGACAGAAGCAAGCAAACAAATCGTACGTTGGACGTTGCCCACTACAACGTATCAACACCGGTCTATGCCCGTATGCCAAGCGTATGATGCCCGTTCATGACCCGTTCATACGCCGTACATAGGTACCCCGTTCGTAGCCTGTATCATGGCGGTACGAAAAACGAAACTTCCTACTGATAGACCCCGTTTCAAACCCTTGTAAACACGTAGCAAACGGGGTTGCATACCATTGTGACATGCAGAGACCGGCCCGGCACCGGCAAAATTCTGGATTAGTTTGCTGGATGGCCCGGTCATGGTACGTTACAATGTTGGTCTGTCTAAGTGGGCAAAGCCTCATAGTAATTCATACAAAGAATACTTTTTTGCATGTTTCGGGACGGGCACGTTCATAGCACGGTCATGGTGTGGACGCAATGATGGGCACAGATCTTTAAACGACATTACCCTTTTGTAACAATCAGATACTTACTATTTTTTATATACTTATGACTATAATCAGTAATCACCTTTATCACTAGTTCTCAATATGTAGTCAAATCTTGATACATGTACTTTTTGATACCTTTGGCCATGTAGAATCTCGTGCTCGTTGTACCATTTGTCGCTCGAGGTCGCGAGTTTACGATCGGCCGCTCGCATTCCTCACGGTCGACCGACATACGAGTATACACAACCCCCGTCGCCTAGTTACACGACTCCGCCGCGTACATTTTTATAAGTTTAACATCGAATTATAGAAACAAAATATCTGATATTTTTGCGCATTCGCACCCGTGTGAGCGTCTATCGAAATGTTTGACAAATGACTCGTGTACGACTGCCAACACAATGTCCGTTCACATATTTGGCTCCCCGTATTGCTCTCCGACGCGAGCACGTGCTTCTTTCAGCCGAGCCGACTGCTAGAAAGTCGGCGCGCTATTCTAATCCGGGTCTAAATCATGTCTGGTCCCACCCGGAAGAAGGCATGGAATTTTGAATGCACGTAGCTTATAACAATAAGAATTTTTTTTTGTGGTTACAGGTCGTCCAGTAGGCGTGTGTTGCAATCTTTCATATATTTTTTATAAAAACGGTATAAGTTAGCGGATAACTTAACCTCCAATGAAGAATATAATCTTGATTAAATTCTCTACAATAACTGTCTTTAAAAGTATGTTATTAGCACCATAGAGTAACTTATATAGTAAAGCAGCACAGCCTGAGAACTTTTTGAAGCTCTAGCCAATCGCACCATCTGCGTGAAAGCCAGCTAAAGATATCCAAACAAAATATAAGAGGAAATGTCACCTGCACTGCTACTATATAAGTTACTCTATGCTAGCACTCATATAGTTTTCAATTGATGTGTCGGGTAAAATAAGACGAGCTAGGTTTTACCGTCATACAAAATAGTATGAGCGACTCAACCAACAACATCAACCAAGCAAGGAAGTCATTCAATGTTGAAATATGGGCTATGTCCATAAAAGAGCACCAAGTTAACTTTACTTCTAAACCAATTTTGGATTGCCCAGTGTCTCTACATCGCTCATACTTTTCGTACTGTGTTATATGGCACAAAACACATCTCACCACATTTTTTTGTGACTCATAATACTTCTATGGTAATTATCGTAGAGAATTTAATGGAAAATGTTTTGTTGATTGGCAGTTTTGTTCTAAGTTCGACCGTTTTAATAAAAAGTCTAAAAACTGCAAATCGGCACATAAAAGTGGGGAGGGGGAGGAAACAATCACTCGACGACCTATAATTACTTCTATTTTTTTCGTACCTATTCAAACTATGTATGCAGTGCGCAAACATCCAGAAGCTATCAAAATGATTACGAATAGAAATTTCTTTACTTTGCAGTTGATTACTTTATGGTAAAACCAATTACCATAGAGTAGGTAGGTAATGTAATTATCTTACCTACAATAGTTATCGCAGTTTTTTGTTGGTTGTTTTTTTCCTCAAAATATGTTTTCTAGGGAAATATGACGATGGTGATGATGTCCAAAAATGGCAAAAAAATCGAGTCTTGTTTGGGAGCCCCCTTAAATATTTATTTTATTCTGTTTTTTATTTATTCTTTGTTGCTATAGCGGCAACAGAAATACATCGTCTGTAAAAATTTCAACTGTCTTACCTATCACGGTTCATGAGATATAGCCTGGTGACAGATGGACAGACAAACGGACGGACAGCGGATTCTTAGTAGTTGGGTCCCGTTTTTACTCTTTGGGTACCTACGGAATCCAAAATTACGAATATTGAAGTTTATTAAATAAATATCACGTTTGCGTTGCAATTACATAAGCTTCAAAAAAAAATCTTAAACCGAATATGTAGTTAGTGTTATACATACACTCGAGAGCAAAAATTTCGGGTAAACTTTAATATCTTTAAAATTAATATCTTTTGAGATATTCAAGAAAATGCTAGTGACCCGAAACTTTTGCTCTCGAGTGTATACGTAATTAAGAATTGTTAATTAATAAGTATTCTTAATGCTTGTTATTATGGATTAAGTAGGTACCGAGGAAGAAGGCTGCCAATGCCTGTAGAGGTGTGACTGAGGTTGTATGGTTGTCTAAAATTCATAAAAACCAAATAAAAACTTAATTTGTGATTAAGGGATTGTAAGTTCTTCGAGCAGCTCTCGTTAATCATGAGATAGAGTTCTTTCTAATGTATTACTATTAGTATAAAGTAGGTGAAATTTGCCTAAATAATTATCTGTTTATGGTCCAAATAGTGTCACAAATTGGTTGGTACTCATACAGGGTTAAACTTTAAATAAAATATATTTTCGTTGATGACTCAAATGTTTAGGTTCAGGGGGGTGATTTTTGAGATTCGAGCACTCGAAAGTGACATTTAAAACTCTGAATAAAACGATGAAGTTAAGTTTTAAAAATAACAGTGATGGAAATTTAAAATCATGATTGTTTAAACTCTATGCGAAATTTGAATTCTATGCGAAAAAATTGGCGACACACTTTTGTGTGTAATTATTTTCGAGCTTGAATTTTTTAAATTTGATCGTCTGACTGCAAATCGGCCCGGCGTGTTATAAGAACATACCTTCTTAAAAATGACATCCATCAAATGTATGATGATTTAGCCACTGTATTACGTTTGGTTTCACGCATAGATATTATTAGCAAAATAACACAATAATTAAATGGAAACTATTCATTACGTGCATGATCCGTATTCTCCCTTTAAAATACGTTAAAGACCCAACTCCAATACAACTAACTACAAGACAAGGCATGTCCAAAAAATTGGAGTTGTATTAAAGTTGCATGATAATCATATCCAAACTAATTCTGATTCAGCCGTTTACCTTTCAAACCTTTTAGTGACCGTATATACGCCCGAGTTAGAATTTGTTTTGATGCAAACCCAATACCAATAAAACCAATACAACTCCAACGTAGGTATGGCAAATGCATTGGAGTTGTATTGAAGATAGATGAAGGGTACACGGAAAGAAAATGTCTAGTTACTTTGACAACATTTTGAGTTATAGCGGTTTTAAAGTTTGGAACGATTCAATTAACCATAATATTTTCGTAACTAGATGATTTTTATGAATTAAAAAGTGGATTTATGTTAAAAATTCCAGCTGTTACAGAAGTTGTTGCTAATAGCTCATTGCAAGCTCTACATTTTGATACAAAAATCTCATATTACGAAAAAAGCGACTAGACATGTGCTTTCCGTGTACCCTTCAGATCATGTCTCAAACGAAGATAATTTAAACAAAAAAAAACAATATTATCAATCTGCTGAAAAATTATGTAACTATATATCACCCTTAAAAATAATTAAAATAAGTACTTATATTACTTACAATTTTCTTAAATTCCTGGTTATTTTTCTGTAACTAATCGTTGTGAATAGCGTTATGATTAATCGGATTACTGACGAACATTATACTTGAAATAATATTCGTAGCTACTTATTTGAAAAAACCGGCCAAGTGCGAGACGGACTCGTGCACCGAGGAGGGTTCCGGTTTTCGCATTTTTTCCTTTATCTGTGCTATACTATAAGACGTTGCTTCGTACCAAATTTCAAGATTATGAGTTCACGGGAAGTACCTTGTAGGTTTTGATTCCCTTGCGAGTGTCGAGTCGCGTCGCGGCATAAACGGTTGTATCTTTTGATTGCGTTAGCTTAGAAGTTTGATTTCATCACAGCTCCAAGGTACAGTAGACTCAGGTCTACTAGGTACTCAGGTACCTATTTGATATAAATTCCAGCTTGATACCTCCACACATTCCTGAGAAAAAGGTTCTTGACAGACAGACAGACGGACAACAAAGTAATCCTACGTGTATACTCGTAAGGGTTCCGTTTTTCCCTTTCGAGGTACGCGGAACCCTAAAAACGAACTATTTAACACGAGCAGGCAAATACCTACTTGAAACTTGCCTAACTGAGGCTTGCTGAACTTCATTGTACTATGATTTCTGTAACATGTTTTGGTTTCTATACATAAAAATATATATCTAGCTGCTTGAAGAATTTACAAAAGGATCGTAAGGACTGATACGGTATGAAGTATTTTGTAAGTAAATGTATACCGTTTAGCATTTCATGTTTATTATTGACACTTTATGTGTAGCTTTTAATAATAAATATTAAAAATACAAATGCGAGTTTTATTAATATAAATATTTTGTTTCAATCACGTCAACAAAACCCGAGTTGTGAGGTTTGTCTTCTTCTTCTTCATCTTAACTGATTCTTGGATTGCGTAAGTAATGTCCATGGTTTATGCCGATACGGAATCAATAGGTAGCAAGTACTCTACTGTAAAATTAATACATTCAGTTTATATACTCTTGCATGGTAACAAGATTACGTAAACTAGACGAAGATCTGTAATAATTCCGCCAGTTAAGTAGCCAAGCAATAGCATATAATAAAACAATATAATATGTGTGGAACTATTGGCAACAAGAAGACGTACCTACACCTTACTGCTGGAGAAGGTGCAAAGAGCTTTTCTGAGGTTCCTAATATATAATAAAATGTATGGGTACTATCAATTCCTGTACCGTACCCAACAAAATATTTTGTTAGGAATGCTCGGTTACAACTCGTTGGAGGTTAGACGCAACTTCTGTTTGTTGAATTATGCATGTCGAATCCTGCCCGGCACGTCCGAATTTGTCTTGTGTGACTGATAGTTCCCGACGTCCCTAGGATGGCCCTCAGGCCCCGACAACGCGACCTCTTAATGGTACCAGAGGCGCGCAAGAACTCGCCACTCCCTCATGCTAACAACTAAACGTGCGTTCTTGGCATCAGTACCAGAGTGTGATCTGTTTGCGTGGCGATGGACGACTGTTTATAGTGAATGTTTGAAATTTTGTGAATTATGTAATCTGTTATTATGTTGTTGTTTAATGTTATTTTTAATGTTCTTGCAATTTCATTAGAATATTAGTTTAACGGCGCATTAGTTATACTGTAAGGTCATGTAAATGTATTCTTTATTAAATAAATAAATATAAATCGATTCAACGTAGGTATTTGCAGACAAACAGAACGCACTTTGACAAAGAGCTTTATTAACGCACGGGGTTTCCGAAAATATTTTTTAATATTTTTATTTTTATTTTACATATTTTTGCTTCGGAACGCTGTCAAAATGATACCTAAAATGAATTCGGCATCCCCGATTTATACGAAAACCATAGCAAACTAATTAGCCTAGTAGCTAACTGATGTACCTAGATATCAAGATAAAGTTGAGAGTGTCGGACCCCTAAAAATTGACATCGAAAATCTGTCGAAAATGGCTCCACTTCTGAAATCCATCTTGGGTCCTTAGGAACATTCACAACCAGGGAAATCTTCTGTTCAAGAAAAACCGTATTTTTTATGGCTACACCAGCAACTAGATCCGTCGTCGGTCTGGCTATATACGAGTAGGTAGTTGGCTAGTTCTGTACCTAATCAAATTCTGCAAAAGTTGAACCTTTGTGACTTCCGGGGACTTTTTAAGTACGCCAAAATAATTCAAACCCACATTACTTAGAAATCATTGGTTTCTCGTTCACTAAGAGCATTATCTTCACTGAATACCCAGTACGAGTACCTATGTAACGTGCCCCAAAAAAGGACGCAATTAAATTAATCGTTTTTGTTAAAAGTTTCTGATTTGATCTGATTTATAGTTTATATAGAGAACTGCAGGTGAAGTGTTACTTACATCAAAAAACGGTGACCCATTCTCCTGCTTTCAACTTACAACGTTCACTTGTAATAATGACAAACAACAGGAGCAGAGTTGTAGCAGAAAAATAACGCAGTAATTAAATCTTGAACGTACTTAGATGTTAAACTTGTTCTAAAGAAATACAGGTGCCTACTCCGCGAAATGTCAAATGGGAAGGGTGAAGGGTGCGATGAGTTGAGAACGTTTTTCTTTTATTTAACACATTCACTGCCCCCAACGCACATGTGCGTCCACCGTCATACAAGTTTGTTCCTAGGCTACGCCCCCTGGCAGTGAATGCGTTAAGAGCCAAGAGTGTCCCATTGCTGGGCAAAGGCCTCCCTCTCTTTCTTCCACGTATCCCGGTCTCAAGAAGTCTCCCACCAGTTGAGAACGTAGGTCCTTTGTTAAGTAGGTACTTCAGTATGAAATAAGTTCGTAACTAGTTGTGAAATATAATTACAAATTTGCCAAATAATTGCCCATATTGTAAGATGTTTAAGTTAGGCTTAGTTAGAAATAAAAAAGTAATTATGTATTTGATTCGTTTATTTCATTAATGTTCTACATGTTTCACGTAGGTATACACGTTTAGAACAGCAAAGGATAAGTAAACATAAATTGAGGGTCACTTGTTTAAATGATCTACAAAAAATAATAAGGATACATCACAATTATTTAATTATACAGTTACCTACTCACTGTCAGGTAATATTGTATGCATCTTATTGAATAAAACATTTAATCTACGGACAATTATGGTGGCTATATTAAAAATATGATTATCGTGTATTCTAACCCTATGGGCATTATCGAAAATAAATTGGTTAATCTTAAAAGTTTAACACAGAGTACATGGATATGTCACACAAAATACTGAAATCACATATAGGTACCTAGTAATAAAGTACATTCAGAACTAATCAGGTTCATAGTATTTCATAGTAGATAATGTTCAAAATTCATCATTTTTGCCTCGAAACTAAATTGGAATATTCAAGTACTTATTTCTGGATAAAATCGTCAACTCTGATCAGGGATTTTATATTCCATAAAAAATCATTAAGAGTAGGTAACATTATAAATAACATCTAAGTGTGTTAAGATTATTAGTACTAAATATTATTTATTATGATAACATGTTCTGTGTACACAATGTTGCCGTTAGTCGACGGTATAGGGACAGGACGAACCACACAGTAGCATGTGTGATATGTGATATGTTCATCTGAAATTTAGTTAAATAATCCATTTATAAAAATGATTAAGAAAACATATTAAGGCAACGATTTCCCGTATGTTTAGACATACCTTAAGGGAATAGATTCTAAGAAAAGAACGTTAGAATTTATGTATACATCTCAAATTGGATAAGCTCTATGTACCAAGCGTAAAGGCGACCTTAACGTTAGCTAGAGTTATGTAGCGGAGTGTACTCCGCAGCGAGATGTAAGAAACAGCTTATAAAAGTATTGTCCAATATTATTTTTGCCTTAGAAGAGATAGCAGTCAAGTTTAGAGAATAATTTAAAGTCACAGAACAAGATCACAAGGGAGAGTATTAATATCTCTTACAATATTTTAATTACTATAAGAATAGTACAATAAGTATTCATTAAAATTTACAAGTACATACTTGTTTATTTATTACACTAGGTAGGTACACGTAACATATGTAGGCATGGCAATACCTAAGAATCACATCGACTATTACAAGTAAATGATGTGTAAAGTTAATATGAAATCTTACTGACCGATATTTGCCAGGTGTCGTCGTCGTCGACAAGTTGCGTGACGTGTCGGCGTCGGCGTAGCGCATCGTAGGGCCAAACAAGGGCCTGAATGTTACTATAGTAATTAGTACGTGTAAAATGCTAATTAAGTAAGTATCCTAACACTGAGCACACACCACAACCAGAAGAATGAATCTCGAAATAGATAGGTATAATGATTGGTCACAAGCCGTAAGTTAGCACATTCAAATAGCGGGATCAGCTCTTATCGGCGATCTTCAAAGTTGGATAGACTTAATAACAATTTCCAAATAGGCACATATAATATATCAAAATATGGTAAGATATACGAAATCTTTAATATCAACTAGATCTTGTCTGAAAAAGAGTGTCAAGATCCACATTTTCAGCTAAATACATTAATAAGTAGAATTTATATTTGATATTTATTATAGGTAATAAGTACAACCTACTGAATAAGATCACATTCATGTAGTTATATAAATAAATAGGTACGATACGTATCATTTACCATATCTAATTAATTATGATGATATCAGTTAATGACAGAGACAATTTAATATTTAATACATACAATTCTTATAATGAACAATCAACCTGATAATATCTGCGCAAATGAGCCTTCTTGCCGAGAGATTAAATGGCAGCTTACGGAATTACCATTGAAGCATGTACGTACAAGGATGTCACAACTTAGTATGGAATAATATGCGCAGATATTTAAGGCGCCGACTGTACATATAGTAACTAACACAGATATGAGTTTCCTACTGATTTATTATTAAATCGTCATTGGAAAGCTAACAATAATAAAATATGCGGGTATTTTGTAACAATAATAGACCTATGTAAGTTCAATAAGCATCAATTTGATAAGACAATTATAAGGCGATGTTACAATAAAGTAAAGCTTCCGCCTATTACCTTCACGTTTCCAGCTTACTCTAACTCACATTCCTAACAATCTTATAATGTATAATAGATTAGTGCTCTATTCTCAGTATTAACTGCTAATATGCGACTATTTAGTAACACAGCTTAATATATGCACTTTAGTATCGACTGCTCCAAGTGTAAATGAAATTCATATAAATATGTACAACGTTTGTCGTGGGTGTCCTTCCACGCACTGCTGTAGAGATTACTCTGAAATTGGGTCATTGGCACATGCCTCCTTCCAAGCCGCGTTGCCCCAAATAACTTAATGAAAGGCGTCCTCAAAAGTTTATAAATAATTCGTGCAAAAAAAGAAGAGGAATTTATTCACAACCTTTTAATTAACCTATGAATAAGTATTAAGATTATAAAACCCAGACTTTGAGTATTTTAAATGAAGAGATAACATATAGCATGCAAACCTACCAAAACCATTAAATGAAACCCGGCTATGTTTAGATTAGAAATATGTGCATATTTTATTTAAATTCGGAAACGTTTTAAGTGTCCCAAAAAAAATTAAATATTGTTTCGTAACCTTCTATATAAACAACCCTCAAAAAGAATGAGCGATAGCTATAACAACGTGAATATCAGTTGTCCATATAGTTATTTGTAATTATAAACAGTGCGTAATATGCATAAACTGTTACAATAAAAAAATGTAAACAAGTTTCATAGGAGTAACCGACTGCAAAAATAATGTACTTATTAGAGGAATTTATTTAAAAAAAATTATCACACAAAATGATCTAAAGCTAAATGCTTTTAAATAGCTTACAATTTTAGTTTATATATATTAATACTTTTTTTCCTATAAACTAGTTTTAAGGGATGGTTTTGGTTGGTTTTCATACAGTGTATAACTATAATTACAGAAAAGGTGACGGCACTAACAGCTAGGATTAGTAGTAGTGGTCTAGCAGCTGGCCACGTCAGATATGAAACAATAATGAGAGCAATTAAACCTATGTTATTAGATTGCTCTACCATCCTTATTGCTAGATCCGGGCCTCTGACAGTTTATAATGGGTGGAGGTCAGAGTGACAGACTAACAAAGTTTTTCAATTAGAAAAAAAGTAATACCAGAATAGGTGAAGACTGCCTAAGTTGTGTCATTTATATAGATCAGGGCCTATTTTTTTACATTAGAACAAAAAGATTATGTATTAGTGCGGAAACAAAAACAGCGGGCGATTAACTAGGTATTTTATTGCATTATACATTATTTGGCACTTCTTTCCCCAACAGAAACTTAATCTAATTAATTAAATATATTCCCATAATATTTCATCAAACTCAGAACTCTAGGGTTTGTTTTCTTCAAGTTATTTGCATTCTTTGAGCTCCACCACTTTACAGCTGCTAGATGTCCGGATCTAGAAATAAGCATAGAATAGCAAACTAACGAGAGGGGTTTCGTTGCTCTCATTATTGTGTCATATCTGACGTGCGCGTGCCTAGTTCTCCGTCTATTAGTTTCTACATCTTCATATAGGTATCATGTAAAGTGTTTATTCTGGTATAGAATTTAGTGCCTAACATGTACTCGTATCTAACTTAGTGAAACAGGGCTGTGGCCTATTTAATAAAGCTACAATTAACTATTTACAAGCGAAAGTCTCTTTCTAACCCTATGCGTTAGAGAGCGTTACCACTGGTAAATTGTCACTTGTAGCTTCATTAAATTGGGCACTGGCTATGTTATCGAAGATTTAACAATGCGGTACAGTCCGTGAGCTTTAAGAAGAACCTTCGGGTCTCGGGAATCGGCGATGACACACGAAGGTAATATTGCTGTTCTGCTTTTTCATGTGTCACTGTTGATTGATAACCGACGTATCTTTCTAAAACCCGAAGGTTCTTTTGAGAGCTCACATACTGTAAGTACCTACCTAATCTTTTTAACACTTTCCGTACCACACTTCGCTACGCGCTACGCTCGTAGCCGATCCTAGCGTTTTCCCGCTTCGTAGCGGAAAGCGCCTACGAAAGGAGAGCCCGCCTAGCGGGTTCCTGGTCGTGAAAGTGTTAAGGGTTGCTGATCTTTTTTCGTATCTAAGCGATGACAGCCTTTGTATTAGGTTACATTTCTAAGTACTTACTTCCTAGAAACTACCTACATATCTATAACCAAGGTTCGAAATTATCGGATAATTATCTGATAATTTCAATCCTCTAGGTTCGAAATTATCGATATTAACCAAGGACAAAGAAATGGGTTAGTTCGTATTGATATTTTCATACAAGGTAATCTATTCATTGTATTTTTATTATATTGAATTACCTATAATTAAACATCGGTATCAACGTTCAAATTTCGTGGCAATGTACGGTTGGCAGAAAAATAAATACAAACAAATCACTTAGTATTTTTAACCTTTATTTTGTATATGTAAATAAAAAAGCCCCTAAATAGTACATTTCCTAATTAGGGTGGTAAAACAAAGAAAGACCGCGCAATCGCAATTCTTGCGGCCCAAGCTGCAAGCGAGGGACGTAATTATGCGATCGAGGGCTTTCTTTATTACCTCCCGTGTTGAAAAAATATGTGCACATTTGGCCAGAAAGCGGCTCTATCCGTACGCGTAGCGTGCGGAAAAAGCCACTTCATGTCCAGGTGTGGCATACAATATTTTACGAGTTAGAATAGATCACTAAAATTTGTTCCATAGATTTTGCTGTCAATCTTTGACGTCTGTAAGAATATATCCATTTTAAATGACTAAAAGATCTTTCCACGCTGACTGAGGTAATAGGAAGGTATGTCAAGCATTGAAAATTTTGCACACAGTTTTTATTTACACTTTCTGGTATTTCAGCCTCGTTGTTTTTAGATAGTTGGTTAATTATTTGTACAGTCTTATAACCAGGATTTTTCTTTAATACACTTTTTAATTTAAAATAAACTTTTCTGGCATTTTGATGTAACCTTAACGTTGATATTTTTTTTTGCAAACCATGAACAATGTTTAGTGATTAGGCTGAAATACCAGAAAGTGTAAATAAAAACTGTGTGCAAAATTTTCAATGCTTGACATACCTTCCTATTAACTCAGTCAGCGTGGAAAGACCTTTTAGTCATTTAAAATGGATATATTCTTACAGACGTCAAAGATTGACAGCAAAATCTATGGAACAAATTTTAGTGATCTATTCTAACTCGTAAAATATTGTATGCCACACCTGGACATAAAGTGGCTTTTTCCGCACGCTACGCGTACGGATAGAGCCGCTTTCTGGCCAAATGTGCACATATTTTTCCAACACGGGAGGTAATAAAGAAAGCCCTCGATCGCATAATTACGGCCCTCGCTTGCAGCTTGGGCCGCAACAATTGCGATTGCGCGGCCTTTCTTTGTTTTACCACCCTAATTAGGAAATGTACTATTTAGGGGCTTTTTATTTACATATACAAAATAAAGGTTAAAAATACTAAGTGATTTGTTTGTATTTATTTTTCTGCCAACCGTACATTGCCACGAAATTTGAACGTTGATACCGATGTTTACCTATAATAAAAAAATATTTATTTACATATTTTCTAAGACCACCGTCAAGTCAAAATGAAATATAAATTTACAGTTTTACAGCGTTTTTTGTTAAAATAACAAACCACACACCGAGGTCATAAAAAATGGGAATCAGTCGATACTCAAGAACAATTTTGGACAATAATGTTTTAGTGAAAATAAATAGTCTTCCTAAAATAGTTTTTTTCTTGATCAAGTTTCGGTACCTAGACCTACGTCATACCTATTGTTTTCTGAAATCTATTATACTATTTCGTAATTGTAATTGCTTTCATAATCATTATAGACTCTGTGAGGTATAAAAATAGATATATGAATGTTTAGTAACTCTTAGTTTTGTGCTCTAAGCCAGGTACTAGCTGGATGTCGCTGCGTGGTTCAGGTAGGGGAGTGATACTGACTCGACTCTGAGGCTACTTCATTACGTCTCACTTCGTCCGATGTTATGGCGCACGGAAGTTACCACACAGGAGTTCAGTATCTACGTTTAATATTGCTTGTATTATTTGTACGAGGGAGGTTACTACTGAGTGGTGCGTTGTAAATAACAAACAATCTACGTGTAAATATTGTATTTTAAAAAACTACTTTTATTTTGTAAATTTCAGGTAGGTAGGTACCGGAGCGCAATAAAATATATTTTCTTCAATATCCAATTACTTATTTTGTACCCGTCGATGACTTTCCTTAAAATATACAGATTAGGATTGTCATTTCAAGTGATATTGAGTATGATTATAAATTTACGCTATAATGTGAGAAAAACTTCAAAAACACCTATCTTAGCTCTTAGCAGGGACCGAAACCCTTCTCACTGAATCTGGACCGATGCCAAACGTTTGCATCAATGTCCTATCACATTTTATATTAAAATATACAAAAATAACACTAAAAAAAACTTTAGTTTCCTATTACTCCTAATTAATCGGTTCACATACTTAGTTCACAATTCAAAGTTAATTAAGATTGCCTTATCCTGGAACCTTCGCTAACAACTTGACGCTTGTCTTCGACTAACCTAACAACTCTTTCTTCGACTTCGAAATTGAACGAATTGATGTTTACGTAATTTATAATTTACAAAAAAATGTTTGTCCCTAACATATTAAAATGTAGGGAAGTAGGGATTACTTATTTATTTCTTATACAAACACCATTGCTTTAAGATGGTTCGTCGAAATAAGAACGAAACAAAAAATAAGTGCCTATGTATGTATATTGATGTGTCGAGTAGATTGATATGTTGTGAAAGGAAATATCCTTACTTTCAAGTTAAAGCCAGGTGACATCCATTTGTCTACGTTTGTAGCGGGTGCGTCCCAACCCCAACGCCCGGGGCGTCCTTCGCTAACGACGAGTTTCCGGCAGACAGGCTTGGCAGACATCTTTTTATTATTCAGCTTTTAGCGGCTGTTTCGCTCTATTTTCAGTGTTATTGTTTAAGAGACAAAAAAATATCGTAAATAATATCAATCCGCCATTCCATAATTTATTGCTTCGTATGACCCTGGAGGCCGATTCTAACTTACGAACATTTACAAAATATGATGTCAAGATGATCTAATTCTGACATCAGCCGTGCATTTCGGCAGTACTTCTTACATTGGTGCAAAAAGATACGCTTCGAGTAATACCATTTTAATTCGAACATGCTAGAGTTTCCGGAATGAGAAGTGTCGTGATTTATATGGGAACTCATACTACGAAACTTGTCTTTCTGGACAGACCCTACAACACGGGGAATGATACAAAGCTCTAATAACACTTTGACTGTCATCTTTCCGGCTGATGGACATCGTAATGCGGTATACTTTCATTACGTTAATCGGGCGGAAATATACCGATTGAGGTAAGGCGCTTTTATAAGTACATGAAACGGTTTTAGAACTCTAAATATCTATCTATTATATGGACATTTTATTACTCTCAGTGCATCTTGCGCGCACCTTTACAAAAGAGCGATGTATATCAAAATAGGATCAAATTGACATCAACATACTATTCCTTACAATTGTGCGAGCTACACAACACCTCGTAACATCGCTTGTGTTCTAGCTAAGTAGGGAAAACTCTGTCGCAGCATACTGTGATTTTATAATGCTGTGTGAGAATGTTAAAGACGGGGTATATTATACGTAATATATTGGGGGGTAGGTAATCGGATAACATTAGAACATTTCTTTTTTTTAAATATCAAATAGCATTTTCTCACGCCAGTCAATAGAGAGCAAAATAGGAAAACAGATATTTACTAAAACGCTTTTGGAGAACCTAACTGAAACATCGAGAAAAATATGTACGTACGTGCATTCTCTTATGACTACTGCGGACTACGCCTGATTGTATTTAGAGTCCTCTTAATATCCAGTTAGTACGTAGATACTCTGCTATTTTTAAATATTTAAAACCATTTTTAAAACTATAATTCATAAAGCTGGAGTGAAAATCTTCTACACAAATAGGTATTTAATTTTCATTATATTTTTATAAATGGCAGCGCTGACGGTCGTGAGCCGTAAGTGAATGCATTGAAACTTCTAATTCCTTTGACTCGTATATGCGTGTCGACTCTGAAAGGATTACGGATAGTGCCGCAGTATGGCATTAAACAAACTAAGCAGGAAGCCTGCACTGCACATAAGACCGGACTTTAAATAAATGCGACTGAAACTTTTTGATAAACTCCCGCTTATTCATAACCGCGTTTCAAACCTCATTTACCTACTCGTAAAATATGTTTTGTCTGTTTCTCTTTCTAACAACCACAACTGTGTAAGTGACAAATACGGACAAACGATGACGAAACGAAATACGTTTATGAATAAGCGGGTTCTTAATCTAAATTAAAGTTGGCCTGAGGTGTGTTTTTAAGTAGCTACATACATACGTTTACAAACGTATTGCCTTTCTAAGCAAACTATGAAATGAAAAAGAACAAAACGGTATTGGAGGAATGTCTACATATTTTCTGTCCTCAAACTTATATTTTAACATATATTGTAGGTGATTGGCAAAGTAGAAATCCTAGGATACGAGTGTCGAGTATTATCATTATTAAATGAATTTTTAATTGTTATACTTATGGACAGTATTTGATAGACATTCTGTAATATATTTAAAGAGTAAGGCGTAGGCTACCTCACAAAATTCGGCTTATGTAAGGGAATGCGCAGTGAAATACCTACTTTGTATGTATTTTAGTACCTGGTAGCCTGAGCCAAAGTGGCCAAAGTCAACAAAATATGACCCTATTTTTTGACAAAAACTATACATTTAATTAACTAAGAAGTGGGCACTTGGTTTATTCGTAAGTGTTCATCGAGAAGTGCCAAAAATATTGTGGTAGCAACCCGCAAATCTGACATTTTAGGATATTTTTCTATAAAAATCGATACATTCTTCATAATGGCACAACTTTATTCTTCTAGGTTAATTATTTCAATAATTTTGAATAAGATAGAACATGACGTTCCAGTGTTGGGCAATGCAATCTCTTATTTTTTGGCGCTTGTTGATAAACAGTGTCTTATGTACCGCGTAAAATTTAAATAAAGTATCCCGTGAATGTCGTTTTTGCATTAGTAGTTTTCAGCTTAAACATATCAAACTTGACTGAATACAGAAGGTCGGCTACTTGTTATTGTTTTTACCAAGATGATTAGAACTTTCGAATGACAAAAAGTTCAATTTGCTACTCGATGAGATAGATTTTATAATTATGTTTTTTCTGAGTGTTCCTATAAAATGGTCCAAGCAGGCTACTAAAATACATAACTTTTTACCAAACATTGCCCTTCATAAACCAATTTTTGCTACTCGATTATGTAAAAAAACCTCATTGTGAGGCACTTTTTTCAACAAGTTTAGATGTTTAAAAGCCTTAAAATAAATATAAAACACTCTTTCTATTCAGACTGAGGTTATACTCGTATGTATGTTTTGTCCACGTGTTAATTTTTGTGACAAGGTTATTTCTTTAACAAAATAGCGTATATCGTGTATCCAATTGCCAAACAGTGCAAAGTCTTGTAGATTTCTAAGCTTATAAGTATAATGCCACTAGCATAATCCCTTACAATTTGACCCAAGATTAATAATTAAACGTATCAATCTCCCTCCCAATAAGTTATACAAAACGTAACTATAATAATAAGCTCTCCATTAGTTTTACAATTAATTGCGCCTTTTTTATTTGAAAGCAGCTTAAATATTAATGTTACGCGCTGATACTATCAGTACATAATAATAAAGTAATTCGGGTACGACGTGCGTGAAATGGCCGAAATATAATTTGGCGTTAATGAATTAATGATGTAACATTGGCACGAATAGGTTCTACACATTGAAGTGTTATAATCCGTATAAAATCATAAAACACGTGCGGGATCACGATCAATGTCACAGAGCACGTGCTGTTTATAAAGAACGTGAGATGAGTGTGTCGAGACGGGCATGAAGCGGGGACCGCGGAGCGTCGAGGCGGCGCAGGCGGCGGTGACACGTAACGGCGCCGCCATCATTGCGTTCGCTTTAACGCTACGCGGCTATATCTTTAACGAAACTCTTTACGTACGCCCGGAAAACAGCTGATACTGTAAGCAACCACAAGATAAAGTGATTAAAATCCAAAGCTTGAGCGAGAATGGAGTCGTGCCGGGCTCGCAGGCGACCCGCGGCGTGAGCGCGGCGCGCGCCTCCGCCTGGCTTCTCGCGGCCCCCGTCCCTCCGCTACACTAGTTAACTATACTAACACCTAAACTACCCCTAACACATGCCAAATCATACACAGATAACGTACTTATCTTTTGCCGTAACAAAGCAACTGATAGGTATATTGGTCTATAATGGAAGATTTAGAATTATTCTAAAAACTATGTATTATTTATTGTGTGTAATGTTTTCGGTAGGTAATTAGGGGTAGTCTCTAATTGAGGCTTGAAAACGGAACATTGTTCAAATTCTACAATCTTTAAGCTGGGATAATCCGGACAACTAGGTAAAAAAGTAAGTAATTCTGGTCTCGTAGTGCCAAAAATATAGAATGTAGTATTTCTCCTATTACCAAATTAGTTTTGAGTGTGATAATCAACTCAGAGTATATGTAATTATGTTGTTAAATACTCTTGATTTGATATTAACCTCACCATTTTGCTCATACGACGATCGCTATTTACGCGACCAGACATCTTTAATTTGTTTGGTCTGTTAATAATGAATACTTATATTTCTAGTTGCTACAAAATTAAAAAGCAAACGTGTAGATTTTTATTAAATGACGTACATAGATATTACGTTACCTGCTCTTCAAACAAAAACGCTGAAAATGCTAACAATAAGTAACATTGACTGGATATATTTAGAGAAAAAAAAATAAAAATGTCAGTTACAAGCGTAAGTAGGGAACATCAAAAAAGCAAATTAAAAAAAAACTGGCGCAGGAAAATGTTTTTAAATATGAGGGTACTGTATCATACCTAACTATGGAAGCAGATAATAGAATGGGGACCTGATTTATACAATAGGATTAGTTACGTAACCTTATGGTTTGTTAAATTATGTTCTAGTTAAGATGTGAAGTTTTATTCGTTAGAAGATGTGTTACTTGGATCAAAATTAGGCATTTCATCATTTCGTTAAGAAGAGTTTCTTAAACAGAGCAGTGAGTACATACCTATACATTGTGGTTGTTAAAGATGGAACAACTAATGTAATCTCGCGTACTGTTTCATACATTAAACAGATTAATTGTACATTTGGTGTCTCTCCATTTGATAATAATTAGACAAATAGGTATTGGTTACCTACATTCGTTATGTGCTTCGAAATCCAGCGATAAGCGGGAAACTCGTCTATCAATTTGGCGCTGTAGGTACCTACTACATATTACACCCGCTAAAATTTGCATAACCTAGTCCTACCTAGTCCTCTTACACTTTGACTTTTCGCTTTACGCAACCTTGTTACGAAAGGAAGGAGCCTAAATAAATAAAGTTTATCAAAAAAATGCAATATTTTTTTATCTCATTTAGAAACATTGTAATTAATTCACGCATTGTCATTGTTATACCCGTAATAAAATAATATTTTCACCACTCCGCCTCGGAAACGCATTTTATCTACATGTGAGGTACACTATGTAGTTTGGTACAAGTTTTGTTATTTCACTTTATTTGGCGGGATGGACTCGAAAGAGAAAAAAAATGATTTATATAATTTTGACAGCATTTCATTTGGCTCCGTTTTCTTATACGTGTGTAAGTCTAACGGGATCTCTCAACGGTGATTAGTGACATAAGAAATTTATGTAGATATTTTTTACTTAGAAATGCAATTAAAATTTTATCCATTCAAAATAATTCTGCCCGCAATGTAATGCAAACACACTCGCGTTAAACGCTCGTTGACAGTTACTTTCAATACCATGTTTACAGGTACATTGCTGCTGATAAATATTTCAAAAATTCATTACTGGTTCACAGTTAAGTGTAACTTAAAAAACATCTTAATTAATGATTACACTTGATAACTTAAAAAAACATCTTAATTAATGAGTTCTATATCTGGTTTAATTTATCGCCCGTATTAGATTTACACACTGTATTTTACAACTTATATTTTTCCTGTGGTGGTGTAGTGAAAATATTTGTGTTATACAAGGGGGCAAAGTTGATGTTTAACCTCTCGTGCCTTTATTGAGACCTGAGCCAGCGAAAGACTTCAAAATTGTGCCACGAGCGTAACGAGTGGTTTTTAAAAATGGTAAGCGTACGAGGGCCTGAAGGCCAGGTTAAACAAACTTTACTGCCAGTATAAACAACTATTCTAGATTATACCGGTCTAATTTAGGCAAACGTTAAGTCGAAAAAGGGGTCCAGTCCTAAACACAACTGTGTCAAATGTTACATAAAATCTTGTGTCTGGGTTGCAAATAATTTTAAAAAAGCAAATGCAAGTACCCAAGTTAAGGAAATCGGTTTTTCTCCATTATATACATTTCTAAAGATCAATTATTGTTAACAAGCATTAATCAATCCTAATACATAAATACACTTAGGGGGTAATATCATGGAAATGTAACGCCAGTTACGATTTCATTTATTGTTTATTTATTTCTGACGCAAGTATGAACGAGGATTTATCTCTAGATACGAATTATATTTACCCCTAGATATATTTCCACTTGAATTTGCGCCATGAATAAAAAAGTGAGCGAGTAATTCGTAACTGACGTTACGCTCTTACACGGATTTACCCTTAGGGGAAATTAGTTATGTTACAAATATTTTTTCATTCGCTTAACTGTTTTTAGGTAGAAAGCGAAGATCACGTATATTCGTATTTAATAGGGTTAGAAATCATACCCCAAAAATGTTAGGGCTCCGTAGCCCAAATGGCAAAAACTGAACTTTTATAATTAGTTTAGTTATGTTCGTTTGTGGGTAAGTTTCAAAGTAAAAACAATAATAACTTCGAAAAACTGGTTTATATGACACTTGATTTTATGTTTTATTAATTTTTTTTAGGTACGGATATTTCAGAACGCCTAAATATAAGCTAGCTTATACTAATTTCCAGATTTTTCTCTTATACCGAATTGAAATTATTTATTTGGGTAATACTCACTGTCGCACATAAATAACATAACATTCACATGTCTGTTAGACTGTTAGTCAGCTAACAACACTTGTTGTTATATTTATATTTTGTGATCAAGTAGATTAGTGATAATTGACGGAGTGTAACCGTAGCTTCTAGTTGAAAATGAAAACTAATTTATCCTGGATGTAACCATCTTTCTTCACACATTTATTTCTCAAATTGTTATCGAAGAATTGAGTTGTCAGCATTTTTAGTTACCAATATATGTATATGTTTTAAGATTTGAAATGGAATAAATTTATTTACATGAAATTCTAATATAGGTTAACCGTTCTTTATATTTTTCATAAAAACAAAGCAAAAATTCGACTTGCAATCTTAAAGAACAGTAGATGTAAGAGTTGTACGACTGATATAAGCACCTCGGCTTTGTTACGCTAGCATTTTAAATTCTTTTGTCAGTCGAAGTAGAATTGAAAATGACCAGCAGCAATGCCGTAACGTTTTATACAAAGGTCGATTTGTTGGCTAACTACTTCCCCATTTTTTTATTAACACATTATAAAAGAATAGCTGCTCATAAGCTCAAAAGTACTTAATATCCCTTATATTGTTTGGTGTTACCCTTTATACGATTGAGTGAAAGACTTCCCATAGAATTACAATATTTGGTTACATGTTATTTCCTCTTAATAAGGACTTATTCAAGTTCCAATATCATTAATATAGTAACTTAATAAATAATTTAAGGTTAACTTCATCCTTTGGCACGATTTTAAAATTTGGAAATGTTTGTACTCAAAGGAGTAACGAACATAAATAGTTATATAAGGTTTTACCGTATTGGTTTTTCCCTCTAATTTCAGTAGTCTCTAATTTTTTTCTATAACAATACCATATCACAGCACCATTATCATCTTGCTACATGTATCATATCAGCATTGTAACTTCTGTTCTAACTTTCTCTTCTTATGTTCATTACCATTGGACATTTTACACATTTTTATTTAATTTATGATCAACATACGAATGATATGTCCACATTATTTTGTTTAAAGCTTACAAAAGTCCCATTTCACTGCAGAATTAATTTATGAAGCCAATACAAAACTCATTTAAACCGCTATCGGTTTCGAGGAAATATAAATTACACGAAAAATAACAGTAAACTAAGGGTAAGTATTTTTCTAAAAAGTAACGGCAACTAAATCTAATATGGTATGACAACATCAATATTTTGAAACTACTAAACACTGAGGGGTCGGACGGGGATTGCCGTTGTAGGCGACTGTTGTCGCGGAAGCTTCGATCGGCGGGCCGCAGGCGCACACGCGGCGGCGCGCGCGCGCTCGCTCGCTCGCTCGCGCCGAAGAGACGCTACATCGAGCTAATTTGGTCCTAACTATACTATGACACTTAGAAAGTAACAAGAGATGTTGGTACATTTAACAAAGAATTAAATCCTGAACGATATACTTTCTGAGTAACGTCTCTTCGGAAGCGCCGAGTAACTCATGTCTCGGAACCGTCTTGTTTAACGGGTTAATGTAATATTGAGCGAGGGGCACTTCCTAACAGCGATGGCCGTGTGATGAAGCGCGTTGTAGCCGGCGCTGGTCGCGCCCTGTAGCGCGCCCCAGTGAGTGGGTACCTTGTTGTGCACGGAGCTAGAGGAGCCGACGGGCAAGTGCCTTACCATTCCACTACTGAGCTGCTGCAAGATGCCGGAGCCCTGCGAGCCACTCATGCACGCTGACGGCCGTCGCGATCGGATCGACTGCATCGATGACGTCAGCAGAAAGGGCACGCTGGATGACGTGTTCGGCATAGACCCGCCCTATACGAACATACAAGGTTTATTATCATCATGGCGAAATTTCAGCTACAGTTCAAAATACGTCACCATCATATGTAGGTAGTTACTTACAGTCGTCAACGGAAATAACGATGCAATGGAGGAGCTTACAAAATTCTATAAATGTAGGTAAGATTATAAGAGATAATGTCAGATATGTTTGGGCAGCTTGTACCTACCTAAACTGATTTTGCTTCGCGATTGTACTATATTTTTCACCTCAGCAGTTCGAACAAGCCTACTTTCCTCACTGCCTGGAGTGATGAAAGTGGGACTTTCATCACTCCAGGGAGTGACGAAAGGTGCTACTTTCGTCACTCCAGGGAGTGAAATTTTGTTTCTAAAAGGTTTTCGTCATAATGATGATTTCATTCGAGAATGTAAATAAATGTGTTTTTTTAACTACTGAGGTGAAAAGTTGTATGTGTCACACGAGAGGAATTTTTTTTTACATCTTGTGTTCTTGAGATCCCTCGCTACGCTCAAGATTCAAACCTAGAATCACTCGCTTCGCTCGTGATTCAATTATAGAATATTTCGCTTACTCGGGACTCAAAATCAACACTCGCAAGAAACACCAACTTTCCTCTCTTGTTGCACAAATAACTATTCACTTAGAGGTGTGTAATGCTTTATATTTACTTGCATCAGTTTTGTTAAGAAGATGCTAACTATCACAGGTCTCATCTCATTAGGTACAATCCCTAGTGTCCGTGGCGTGCCCACCACGTGCCCACCACGTGCCCACAGAGATAAGAAGGCTTACAAGTTGCAAGTGTTATGACGTACACTGTCAAAAAAACATACATATAAGGTACCAAGTTATTGTTGACTTACTTGGGCCCATTGGGCCAATGATGCTTACTTGGGCCAATGATGCTGACATGTACGTACATATGTGAAATTCTTAGAATTGCATATTTTACAAATAACGGTGATACTCGTAATGCCAATAATTTTTTTTGAGGTGAAAACGTGTGACTGTAAAAAAGACTAAAAATATGATTTATTGCACACCTTAATAATTAGAGCCTTTATTTTCAACTTCATAGGTTTATATTATACCATAACAACGAGCACAAAATAACGTAGATCTTAAGTTAACGGTTAATACTATACCTACTCGTACGTGCAGTGCACTATTTTCATTAACTATCTGCCATACGCACAAATATGACATAAATATACTTAGATGCATGCTGTCGCAATTGATGCATTGTCAAATTTTATCAACAACTGAAGATGTGTAGTTGATTATCACAGTTTCATTGCGAATTAAACACCATCAGACATTCAGCCGATTCCTGCAACGCAACGCAATGAGTAGAGAGTAACTACTACATGCTATTAATGTAAATCGTAATCACTTTTAGCTTTAGCGTACGAAAGCGTGTTGGGTTTATGGAAATTCTTGTGATTCAGTTTACCTACTCGTTAACATTTATACTACGAGTGAATCAATAATCCACGGAGATGTTGCCGCCGATCTGGGAACTTTGAGGGCTCGGGTAACGCATTGAGTGATCCGAACTAGGCATTTTAACTGGTTCTTAAGACTTTCTTTCATTATTAAAGATTTTTCAATACTAGCCGAGCATTCAAAATTACCAAGATTGACTTTACTATCTCGTGTCAAGTAGCACCAACTAAAATGCCATACTATTTACTTTTCTAGTCGAGTAGGAATGCAAATGGATTGGCAACATCTTTGTGCACATCTACTTATAGTAAATAATGTTTATAATGATAGAATGATCATCATCACTGTTTGTATCTCTGTCCAATCGACTCAATTGCGATAGCACAAAGTGAATCAAAAGGAGTTAGAGCACGTGTAGGGTGGCAGAAAATATGACGAGGATCGTCGTAGCTGTTAAGCTTCGTTAAGGTAAAGTGGAAACGAAGGGAAGCCGCGGTGAGGAATATCGTTCCGTAGCGCACCGGCATCGGCAGGCGGTACATTATTCTCCACGACCCCTTCGCGTCCACAACGCCCCGACGGACACTATGTCTAGAGAGAAACTGTACTCACGATCATGCTCCGTGCAAGCTGCGTAGAAGAACAAACAGCAACAGTGAATGAGACAGCGTTATAAATGTTCGGCGCAGAGCCTTACATATTTACTTGGACATAAGAAATGAAGTATTAACTAACGAGTTTGCCTTTCACGAATAACACCAAACATAAATATTAGGCGTCCCACATCGATAATGTAGACTAAATATTTAAATGCATAATACTCGTAAGTATGTTCATCCTTATATATTTGTTAATGATAAAAACAATACCCTCCTTTTTGGGCAGTCGTGTAAAAAGAAAACATTATGGACACGAGAGGTAGGTAAGTCCTTAAATATGACTGGTATTTATATTGGCGTAATGGGTATCTAATTAAATGAACTCTTGATTTACTTATGCTCCGTTGTCTTGACGAAGGTGCCATAGAAACTCTATTTCATAAATGTTAATTAATAATAATTTTGTTATTAAAAATCTTAAGTTGTTGTACACTGGGAGTGATTTAGTTACTTAGTATTTTATCATGTACATAGTTAACATTTTAAAATACTGTCGTAAAGTTAGCTCGATAGAAGATAAACGAAAAATTTACAAATTATCCCACCTTGCCTTTATAGTAGGGTTTTGTCTCAGTACAAATGCGAAAAAAATTGTGCGCATCGAGAAAAAGTTGTGAATTTTTGACCATAGATAGAGTGAGCAAAGATGAATATATTTTTGTATTGGCGGTCTGTACAATTTTTGGACCTTCACGTCAAAATCAGGGGTCCCGTGCAATATGTTATTACTCTCTGGTTAAGACTGCTAGGGGTTGTTTGGTATCGTTTCCGTGTAAAACAGACATGCAGAATTCATTTCTGATATTAAAAATGTAAAATTTCGTATTAAAAAAAAAGTTGTGCCGCGAGGAAAAACACAATTTTATTTTTATTTTTTTAGGACGTCATATAACTAATATATATCCTTTATTTCAAATAATAAAAAATATTATAAAGAAGCATATTTAATATAGATTATAGAAACATTTACATTTTATACACCCTTAATACAAAAAACTTCTGGGTTTTTTTTTTACTTAAGTTGAGTAACGGAAAACAGACGTCGCGTCGTTTGAATTGTGACGGTTTATGTTAAAGTTAAGGAGGAAAAATATGTTTTTATTTATTGTATTCTTTTATTTCTGCATTTTGTGAAGTTATTATGAATAAAATTTACTAACAACAAGCAATACATGCATTTTAAGGTCAATACGCTACGGATATTCACGTTCACATTGAATATCGATACTTACTATGGAGAAAACATATACACCACGAAGTAAACATTTTTTTTCGCGTAGTTTTTGTATACTATAAGCCTAAAAATTGCATATATTTAGAAACTACATTAAATATGCTCCTTTATAATATTTTTTATTATTAGAAAAAATAATTATATATATTAGTTATATGACGTTCTAAAAAAAAAAAAAAAAATTGTGTTTTTCCTCGCCACACAACTTTTTTTTTAATAAGAAATTTTACATTTTTAATATCACAAATGAATTCCGCATGTCTGTTTTACACGGAAATGATACCACACAACCCCTAGCAGCCTTAACCATAGAGTAATAACGTATTTCACAGGACCCCTGATTTTGACGTGAAGGTCCAAAAATTTTACGGACCTCCAATACTAAAAAATATTTATCGTGGGCCATTCTATCCATGGTCAAAAATTCACAACTTTTTCTCGATGCGCACAATTTTTACAAATTCGAGCTCTGCTATTAAGAGATTTCAGGATATTGAGAGATAGCGATAAAACTTTCTGTAATTGTCTTATTTTAATGTAGTCTATTGGTATACGCGAGTTTTATTTATGTTCATCGCTCGGGCTTAAGGTTCCTACAGTCTTCTAACAAATCAAATAAATAAACAAATAGATAAGGACTTACTTATGTAGACATTTGATGTACACATGTAAACAGCTTAGCTCACAGGAAAATACAAATTTGGATTGATATGTAAATTAAATATTGTTTTCGATGAGTAGGATGTATTTAATAATAAGAGTGTAATATAAACCTTTTTTAATTAGGTACCTAGTTTTGGAAAAGTATAAGTCTAGTAGCCAATAGCATTGTTCGGGATGAGACAGACAACACAGATACCATCCGCAGGCGTGCCTACCGCTCTTTGTGATAACATATGATAGCATTCAGTGAGGAACTACTCTCTGATTCGGACGATTGGAAACATTTAACGTCGAGGCCCTCATGCATCGCGTTCATAATAGGACAGTTGTACAACCATGCACCATGTCATTTCATTTCTCCCTGAAGGTTACATTCCCACAATGGTCTCGCAGGATTGAAGAGATATAGCGTATGATAATGCGATGAGAGGTTTGTGAACGGACAGATAGAGTTTGTTGCATGATAGAGACGCCAACCGGGTTCGTGCAGATGTACGATTATAATGGCGATATGAGCGATGAGAAATCTCTCCCTGTCGGCGAGGGAAGAAAATACGACCGCAGAAGATAATAGACCACATCAATATGACAAGCCGTTCCATGTCGACATTCAATAGAGGGTTCAGGGAGAGCACGTAGCCAGGCAGGCGTACGCGGTGCATATCACTTACAACGCATTGTGATGCCGACGGGACGGATAGGCTCGAGCCCGAGCCGCCTCGACCCCTGTACTGGTAGCCCTGCCAAAACCAAATTACCACCACCATCACTAAAACATCGTGCCGATTGCTGACACCTGCCTTACCAACCGGGAAACAACGGGTGCCTGGCGCACCAATACGTGCGTGCAATTCATCACTTTACAGCTTGTGGTTTTACTATTGAACTCCTGATTAATATCAATTTACTACAATCTAAATATCAAGCGAAACTGATTAACAACATTAAAAGCATTATTAAATGTGCATTACTTACAGTAGGCGGAGACAAATTAACTGCCGATCCTCGACGTTCTTGAGGGCCAATACTGGAGTGCCGTCTTGTGGGCAATCCTGAGTTACCTCCTGGAGTGCCACCGGGGGAGGACGCGCAAGACGGAGCTATACGAATTTTGGGGGTCATGAGAGTATTATCAGAGAGACGGCGATTGGGAAATGCGCTGGCCACACGTAAAAAGTTGTTATCTGCGGCTGTGGAGTTGCTCGAACCAAAGAACCATTGCCCAATTCCAGTACCTGAGGAGACATTAACGATATTAGTAAAATCTCAATATGTTCTAGAGAATAACGAGCTCCTGTCTAGCTAATTTTTTACTTACTCTTGAAGCCGCCACCAACACTTCCTGTGCCGATACTCTGTCCTCCTATGGAGTTCTTGCGTGCCATGTCTTCGGCACTGGAAGTCTTACGTTGCTCTACACGCAAATTGGGGATGTTGAACGGCGGCACGTTCATGTTGTCGGTGCTCATCTGGTGCCGCAGCGGGCGATGCCGCTCGGGACTAGGCAATGTCAAGCTATCCAGCTTCAGCTTATAGCGTTGATTCTTATCAATGTTGTCCAGCATATCATAGAGAATCTGAAATCATGACTTAAAGTTCGTACTTTTGTACATTTAGGTTTAGATACTATCGTAGCTCAAAGGACCACGTTAAGTCGCTCTACTTTTCGATTTAAATAGAGAAAATACGATAACATTTTTGTTTGTGACAAACAAGACAAAAATACAGACACAAAATTTGATATAAATCTGCCTGGCGGTAAATAAAAAGGCCATACCTCCATTAGGTTAGTGAATTGATCAACGTTCAAAGCTGGATTAACGGTTTGCGGTGCAAGTGAAGGAATCATTTTTGTTGCCATCACGTTCGTTGTTAAACCAAATTTCCTCTCCAAGAGCATTGACTTGTAAAGCCCTGTAATTAAAACGCCAAACGTAATAAAATTGTGTAATATATGAAATAATACACAACATTCAACATAATTTCGCAGTGGCAAAGAATTCGCAAGACATTGCGGTAAATAGTTCGCAGCGCATTATACATCTATGAAGGCGAAAATAGGAAGAGATAAAGCCAACAGAATTACTTATTTTAATAGCAGTATACTTATGAATATGAAAGTGTCAGCACCTTTCGCTCCAAATTTCATTGACTTGGTACTTACGGACAACGCGGTTGATAATGTCAGGATCGCTCAACCTCATGCTCAGAAGGGTGGGTATCACTTGTTCGAGGATATGATTCCTTTCTAATCTAATTAGAATTTTTTCATAAAATCCGAGGATTAGGCTTATTATTTTAACATCACTCTGATTTTTCTCCAGTAGCACTTTAACCTTGCCCAGCACGATCCCGTGGAGAGCCTTATCATCGATGTAGTCAGATACATTCTGCATGGCAATCAGGGATGAAGTCTGCAAATAACCATTGGTGTAACTCAAATGCTATGGCTGATAACATAGCATCGATATGTAATAAAATAAAGAACGGAATACATACACAATCAGTAAAAAATGTAGCCTGGAATAGTTATACTGTATCGTAACTCAATGGCTGGTAGTCACATCATAAACATTTTTCAAAGATCGTTAAATTTTGTTTCTTTATACTTAAATATCACCATGACACATTTTGACCGGCGTGTATGATTTTATGAATAATAGGTATTTTAATTAGATACTGTAATAAACTAAAACTAAAATCTAACCTGTATTTGATTCGTGTTGTTATCCAAAGCTGCATAGAGCATCGGCATAATCTCATTGTTTACTTCATCCTTTTTGCACTTCTTCAAAATTATGTGCAAGTTTTCTAGGACTGTGACAGAGGCCTGGACACTCTTCGGTGAGTTCATAAGGTTCCTGAAAAAGAGTCTGAGATTTATGCATGTCTACACTAAACATTGGGTGGTTAGGTAAAGACCGAGAGTAGTGATTTATAAGTATTTACTTGAGGGTAGGCAGGACATAGTGGCTAAACTCGTCCGGGGTGGCTTCGTTGGTGAGCCAGATGATGGGCTGTAGCACGGCCGCCAGCACCTCGGCCGTGCGCACCTCCAGCTGCAGCGCCGGCCACACCAGCTGCCAGCGCAGTTTCTGAAACAGACTCAACTTTCAACTTTCTTATCACTTCTAATCCTTACCTTACCATTAGATCCCGGCTAAGCTAAGGCCACTTATAATAAAATATTCATTTGATAATTTAACCCACTTTTTAGGGTTCCGTAGCCAAAATCGCAAAAACGTCCGTCCGTCCGTAGTTCCCAGCCATTTTACACAGTCATTTTACAAGAGATATCTAAATAAAATGTATACATAAGGTTTATTTTGTATGTCGGTCTTTAGCTATGTAGTTAATATGCAGGAAAAAAATTGTGGCGCTCCATAATTAATTTTTTTTAACATTTTGTGATTATGTGTATATTTTCACAGAAAGTCAGAAAATTTGCACCCACTCCGTGGGGGGCTGTAACTTTTGAACCGTTAGTTCAAAAAATATGAGTTGAGTTCATCATCATCATCATCATCACCATCTCAGCCATAAGACGTCCACTGCTGAACATAGGCCTCCCCTTTGGGCCTCCATAAGTATCGGTCGGAAGCGACTTGCATCCAGCGTCTTCCGGCGACCTTTATAAGGTCGTCTGTTCATCTTGTGAGTGGACGTCCTACGCTGCGCTTGCTAGTCCGTGGTCTCCACTCGAGCACCTTTTGAAACTCCGAGCATAGCCCTCTCCATAGCTCGTTGAGCAACTTTGAGCTTTGAGATGAGGCCGATAGTGAAAGACCACGTTTCGGAGCCGTAAGTCATCACTGGAGTTGAGTTATCACCAAAAAACTTGTTCCATAGGCATCACATACGACCTTTTGGTATTAGTTTGGTTCTTATTCCATTGTAGGTATGGGACCCTCTATTATGCGTGGTCTGACACGCACTTGGCCGGTTTTTACTTCCATTGTGACAATCCTTTGCAGAATTACTTTGACGCGTTACTAAACAATGGACGACACTTTTTTACAAGCTTGTGAGTTGTGACTCGTCTTGCTATTCAACCAATGGATGGGAAAATGCAGTTTCAATAAAACAATGTCATTAAGATATATTACCTGATTTAGCTTTGGTACCTAACTACATATGATATTGGTTAGGAGACCAACTCACTAGGTTAATATGATTAAAATCTTAATGTTTGTGCCCTACACATACCTACTGATAATGATAATAGTGAACAGGCCAAACTTAGGACAGCGTGGACTTAGTAATAGGGTTCCAATTGTCACCCTTGGGGCACGGAACCTAATAACCTAAACGCCGTAGTAACTACTCATAAGTACCGTAATTAAATGTTATAAGACATAAGTAATTACTCATTTATTGACTTTATGTAAGAATGAAGTGAAAATGTTGTCTATACCGTCCTATCACAATGTAAAATGTTTTTGTTTTTAATCATTGGTTCATCAAAGTTCATGGCAGCTTGATCGTGTAATTAAAAAGTTAAAATATACCTACCGGTGATCACTTTTGCCTTGCTTGCGAAATAAAAATGCCGAGATACTTATAGATAGAGATTATACTTTGTTAATTAGTTTCCTTTTGACAAAGGTACTTCTGAGTGTACTTTATAAAGGTTTTTCAGGAAGGAGATTTTTAAAGTTTTGGTAGCTTAAAGGGCTACTTTGAAAAATTATGGGTTTTTACAAACGCTCTAGTGACTAAACGGGAAAAGGGACTAAATTTATTTTAGAATATGTATTATTAGACTATATACTCTTGTTTTTGGCACAAGCCGAAACACGATTGCTGAAAGTTGCCTCGATAGAAAAACAATCAGAAGTTGGGTCCTTTTTCCCCTTATTTTTCTTGGCTTACGTAAACTATAAGAGATAAAGCAATATAACTAAGTAAAAAATATGGTACTCTGGTTTATCTAAAAAGTCACAGAAGCAAAATTAGACAAAACTTTATAGATTCGCTTATTTATCGTAGTTTGGTCGAAAAGTCTGATCCTTAAGAGCGCTGCATTTCTTTCTTTCGTGCACGGGAGCCATAAACGTGTCTCTAACGTATGGGCGTGGCTTGTCCGAATCGAGGAATGGCCACGTGTTTTAGTTTATAGGGAAAAGCATATTTTCGTACCTTCGGTATATATGGCAGTGCGTCGATGAGAGTTTGCCTGTAGAAGTTGCTTTTTGAGTTGGGGTCCTTCATGGTGATCACATCAAGGAACTGCATGGCTTGGATAGCCACTTCGCTTTGGCATCTGTTACCAATAAATAGGTAATTAACAAACATTTATCGTGGTTATATACAGGGTGGATTTTCTTTTTGGGTCAGTGAGGACAGCTACCAGATCCCGTGCTGCTACTCGAAAATGGTCTTAGAATCGATGGGCATAATTATTCCTCGATTTGTGGTTTTTCTAGCCAGAATTTTTTTTTGGGTCACATACAATCTTTTGATCCTAGATAGAAATTGGATTGAATGCCACCAAAAAAAAGTTTGTCAAAAATGACCTATTTCTCGCACCCTGTATGTTTTTTCCAAAATCTGTAAAAGCAAATCTTTATTAATTTGAAATCGAGGGAAGGTCTTCTAAGACCATTTTCACGTAGCAGCACGGGATCTGGTAGTTGCCCTCACTGACCCAAAAAGAAAATCCACCTTGTATAATAATAAGTACCTACATAACCTAAAGTACTTAATAATTATAAAAATAAACCACTACGCTATCGCTATGGATGAATACTGTAAGTATTTGTAGCGCGTAGCTAAAGTACTAATGAGTGTTCCAAGTATTTTTCAAATCGTTAATATATGGGAAATTTCAGTAAATAAAATGTTAATGTAATATTATGTCGGTCTGATAGTTAGTAGCTGGTAATTAGCGTGCACTTCGACACAAGGTCAGTTAAGCGCTGAGCGATATAAATACTTAAAGGTAAAGCAGATAATTGGCCCTGGTTGCAATGTTAACCTATTTATGCAGCCAATATCCTTCTTTCCAATATTGAGGAAATGCATTCCTTTATTGCTCCTCTCTTCAAGGTTCTGAACTAGCCTCATCCACTGCTTATTTTTAGGTTTGACCGTCAAACATTAATATTATAGAAAGCACACAAGTACCTACATGACAGAAAATATAGGTAAATTCACATGACCTGGCGCTGAAAATGTCCATGAAAAAGTTGAAAGTTTAATACAAATCTCGTGCCAGCATTCGTAAATGAATCTGTATAATAATCTTTATTATCTCAGCGAGCAATTTGTTTGGTGTTTATTGTTACATAAGCGATCTAGCCAAACTTTACTCAAAAAATATAAACAAGAAAATAAAAAAAATTAAGGAAGTTACATTATAGTCTTAAAATAGTCCCAAATAACGTACAAAACGGTACATTTGTTTTAGGAAAAATGAACTACCTAATCCATTTGTGTTTAAGAACACGTCAGCGATCTCCTGACTGTCCTAAATCGTGTAGGAAATTGAAGAAAACACCCGATACATACAAAGGTAGGAGGTGAGTAGGTACATAAAAATTTTACTTGAAGTATTTGATGAGTGGCAGCAGCTGCGTCGTGGGCCGCGGGTGCGGGTCGCGCGAGAGCAGGCGCTGTACGGCCTCCTGCAGCGCGGCGGGCACGCGCGGCAGCACGGCGCTCACTTGCTCGTCCAACTGATGACAATTCAACACTCATATTTATTAACACCGCAAGTTAATTCCTGTGCCTACTCTGACCTTACTAATATTATATGAATATAAACGTTATCGTTTTAACGGGAATATTTTATAACTCGTTAACTGATTTTATTGTTGTCGCACATAGTTATTAAAACACTAGGAATATGGATACCTAGTTAGAAGAAGTTTTTATGTAAGGACCTTGCTGTTTGATGTACCTCAGGGCGTAAAGTTGCTTTCTAGAGTGTACCTATACTCTCCATCTCAAAAAATACAATTTCGCGCCACTGTTCGAAAACTTGGAATTGGAAAAAGATGATCTAAATCCAAGCTGAAAAATAAACACCTACACCTGAAATACACCAATACAACAATGTTTGTGTAGCATTTCACTGGTTGCTGACGAGATCCATTTGATGACATTCGCCCAATCGTAGCGTAACGACCAGACGTAGAAAGTCAATAGAACAGTCCGCTTATGGGGTTCGCTTCTATTAGATTTTTTTTTATAAATTTAGCAGAGCCATTTTAACTACTTGGTGGCTGATCTACTATTCTGGTAGAAGAACAAATTATGTGGTACCTACATATACGAGTATTTCGTCACAGTAGTCGTGAACAGTGCCGCGGCTGCAAACGCTAAAAAGATTGAGAGGAAGACACGGAGAGAAAATATATTGTTCGAATAAAATACCTGATAACTAAAAGACGGTAATATCAAACTTTATTAGAAAAAACTAGGCGATATAAAGTAATATAATTTCAAGGATAATTTATTAATTCCATAGTATAGGAAAAATAACAGAGTTGTACAAATTCTATAAAACTCTTCTTGAGTTTATATATATATATGGTGTACTAGGTCCAGTACCAGTACGTAAAATTACTAGAAATACAGCATTGTTTTTGGAAAAAGGTTTTTTTTATTGTTAGTAAATACCATTAGTAAAACTGCTTAATAACCGTTAGTAAGTATAATCTCCTTGAACTGGGATTCAATAAAATTTTACTAAAGATTAATATGTTTTACTTGCTTGTACTAATTTTTTCTCTTTGTGTGGACTCGTATTAAATATGTGGATCTTTAACGTTTTAAAGATGGACGAGTGAGTTTGAGAGCCCTGTCCCTGTCCGGTTGCCTCCAATGTGATGTCATGAAGCGTTTAACGAGCACTTGTGACATTTTCTGATCGTTATGTACGCGGACAATGCACAAGTTAAGGGATTTTCCAGCTTCTATTCTATAGGTTATGTTAAGGCTGGCATAGCAATGATGAATACTCACAAATTCGATCTGCTTGACGTAAAGCATGGGGTTGTTGTTGGCCTGGATGAGCGGTTTACCGGAGTTGAATACCGCGCAGATGACTAGCCCCAGCGAGAACATGTCCGACAGGATGTTGCAGTTGCCGTTCGTCTGCACCTCGGGAGCTGCGCAGATAAATTATTCTACGTAACAAATTATACGAGTAAACATTTTCAGCAGTAGGTACTACTGACAGCTGAACCAAATACAAATCGTTTATTATAGCCCGCCCAGCGAAGGAAAACTTACAGGAAATAATTCGTGTATAGCAGAATTTTGGTGTAGTTGTAGGAAAAGGCGTCTTACACAATATACTAAAAGTACCGATGGATAGGGGCGCCGCTAACAGGGAGGGGGGTGTAAAGGTTTTTTTGTTTTCCCCGACCCGTTCTCCTTAGTTAAACTATGTGGAGTTGATTGTAGAACCTGATTGGTGACGTGGTGTAAATAGTAAGAATAATATGTTACACAGTGCTCTTTGTTCCCCAGGAAAATTACATTCTTTGATTTGTGCGCTTAAACATAAGTACATTCCTCTAATGTAACAAAAACTGGAGTTCGACGTATACTCGACCGATGTGATGTGACCGATATTTTGCGTGCACTTGAGTATGTAGGTTGCATTGCATTTTGATCTCCCCAGTACTACAGCTTCATGTTTTGTTAAATTAAGTATTTAGGGTTATACAAATAACAAGGATGCAATACAATTTTAGTATAATTGGGATTGCGTGACAGCATTATATTTAGAAACCTGTCACTTGTTTTAAATTGCCTTAAGAATAAGACAGTATTAAATAATAATAGATAAATTAATTAGAATCATGCATGCTTAGTATTACTTATACATATTTATTAATTAGACTACAAGCATATTTCTAAAAATATACTACAAGTAAGTACTTATACTGGGTGGAATTTGACGATGGACCTTTCCAGAAATGGGAGATAGCCTAGCCTTAGCTCTATAGTTCCTCCATAGAAACAATGTTAATATGGCCAACCGTTTCCAAGTTATAGCCTTTTAAACATCCATGCAAAAAACTACTCAGTTCCAACCCTAAGAATAACAGGGTCAATGAACTTACTTGTAAACAATCGCTTTACGACAGATATATTAAGTTTTCCCCTTATTAGGTCTACCCATTATTAGGTCTTCTGGCTACTCGGCAAGAATCGTCACCGGATTTATGTAGGTAAGCGATTCTAAGCACGGCTTCCCTTGTTTAGTTTTGGGTTTTCAGTTGGTATTTATGTAATTTCTAAATATTAAATAGTACTAACGACAACAAACCAGTGCAACCGTTGACATTGACAATCACTCAAAAATTCTCAATCGTCATAAAAAAATGTGTCGTAACCTTTTTCACCACAAACCCCTAGGTTTACTTAAAGTAGTAAGTATAAAGGTTTAATATGTTTCACAAAATTGTTTTTAAATAAATTGAAATCGTTTCCAGGTCCACAGATTGAAAGAGCATTTTTTTCATGTAATAATTGGGTTTCATTTGTATTTTGGTATAAAACTTGCATGAAAAATATGAAATACTTAATAATTTCATTTCCTATTATTAACGAACCTATTTGCGTAGTTGAATTGAAGATCGACACTATGGTTAGAATGTAATTGTCATTAATCTTGACTTTATAATGTCATATTCGTTAATGAAAATGCGTTAGTTTGTGAAAAATTGCTCGAGGATACTTAAATTTGCTCTTTTTATATCCGAAATTTAACTTTAATGCGGCTAAAGCTCTGCGAAGATACGACTTTGGCCATCAATGGATGGGCCGGTTTGGAGTGTTTGGACCGCACCGCCGCTGGCACCAAGATCCCCGGATCTAACTAGTTTAAATTTCTTTCTGTGGAGCTGTATTCAAAGATTTGTGTACAAAACGGAATGCGAAACTGCAGACGAAATGAAAGCGAGGTTAGTTGATGCCTTCGATGCTCTGCGTCGAAAAAATGTTGAAGAGCGTACCCTAACGCATGTGAACCGACATGGCACGAGCTGCAGCGTGCGCTATAAGACACGGTGGGATGTTTGAACATCGTTTGTAAATATTGCGGTGTGTAAAATATTAGCGCTGGTTAAATAAAAAGTAATTAATTAGAGTATTTTCGTATTTATTTGATTTGGCATTTATGTGTCATTCATACAATAGTGCTATAATTACGTCAACGCTCGGAAATAAGCGTAGAGTTCCGAGGCTCCCCGACAACGATTCCTTGATGTGTGATGCGTGGTGATGCAAAATGTGATCATAGGGTTGTCACCACGATTGAAATATCGTAAATTAGGAATTATTATTTATTGCTTAATTAACAATTCTAGCTATTAAAAATCTACTCTGTATCACTGATACGATGCAATACTCTCGGGAAGGTCCACAGTTATGTACCACCCTGTATATGTAACGAGAAACACACACGAGTATTTATATTTATAAAGTAAATCGTATACTTATTCTCTCCACATTGCACGAGTAAACCTATTGAGAGCTTAACGTCAGCGGGACGCTTTGTTCGTCATGGGAACTACGCCCGGAATATCTACAAGTATATTTTAGCTTGCAGCATTTATACGAGCATTAAAATTACCAGCACACACAGTGATCTCTTAAAGCAAAACGACTTGAAAGATAAAAATGCGACTATCCACTGACAAAATCACCACTGAATCAATTACCTACCTACTTGCACGAAGTACAACAAAAAATAGCGGTCTTGATTACGTTCATCAATTCAGTATAATATCCTGATAACATGAACTAAAGTAGACGTCCGTCGCTGCACGCAGATGTCATTTGTTTTTAAACTTAAGTCATTAGCAGTAAAGGTGACAGCTGGGTGTCAACTATTGCGCATAGAGTGTCGAGCACTAGGACGATAGAAAATTAGTGTAAGTATATTAGAAGTTTCGTGATAGGTAATTAGGTAGTTGTTAAAACTTATAAGGCCTCGTGCCGTTGCCGTGCCGGTGCAACTCTGTGCAATCCCACAGGTGCATTCAATAAAAACTTTCAGCTCTCGTGTGACATTGTCGTACTTCAATTCAACTTTGCGGAATGCAAACTCCTTCTCGTGTAGGAGTTAGGTTGGGAAAGCTATTATTATTAAACGAAGTCCGTGGGTTTCAAGGCACGCGGCGGTATCTGATTGTACGAAAATCGTATGGTAACTAAATTCTTTTCTATATGTGTACACACAGTTATGTTTTACTTTACCTGTATACATTGGGTTAGGTACCGTAAACTGGTTGATCAATTTTCAACACAACTATAAGTACCTACACATCTCTGTAAGTAATTAATTTAAAAAAAACTAGACGTTCGGTTTTTATCACTCTATTATAATTTTAACTTCAAAATCATCACTGAAAAAACATATGAGAAAAAAATGTGATGATCAAAGTGAAATGGATTTTGGTATTACTTTGATTAACCAAGTTTTTTCAGCGGTTTTCAAAAGACGCCTAATAGAAACTTTTTTTTCTAAGGAACGAAGAAAAACAGATTGCGGAAAAAATATGATTACGTTCCGACCATTCATATGCATTGGCCAAGATCAATAATGTGCAAAAGGCGGTGTAGGAAATAATCAACATTTAATGATAAGATAATATACTGTGTATATTAAATTTAAACTTTCATGAGACATAATAGCACTCTTAGAATCAATGCTTGCTATATATATATGCAGAAAATAAATAAATGACTGTCAAAGTTATGACTCGCTAAAACCTTCAACCTGCCTTATGAAATACATTTGTTGCTCAGAAAGATTCATAGAATTAAATTAATGTCCTTGCTCTGTGTGAAAAGGTTATTTAGAAGTTAATTATAAAATATATCAAATTATCACTATTTTTTTTTACATTATTATGTATTTCGACAGGCTGGGCTGCAGTATAACTTATCACACAAAAATAACACTCATTTTCAGACAAAACAAATAGGCACCCAGTTAAAACTATTTAAATAGAACGATTTTAGGTCTAAGTTTCTATTTCCATGGAAGCATGGAGCGTCGTTGCCGTCGTTGTTTGCCGCCAGAGTGACAGAGGTTGGACCAAGTTCATAATGTCTGCGATCAATTGTCGAACTATTTCATACGTCCCTTTAACACTGACCCCAATTAGGTCGTCACACGTTTGAATGAAATATTGATTAGTTTAACTTTGACGAGATTACGTGCCTATGATATGATTACGATGGGTGAATTCCAATATGTTTCTACTAATTGACTAGGCATTGAATTCAGATTACGAGAGTATCTATACTAGAAAGCAGTCTTCCATTAAAATGTAATTCTCTTTGTTGTATGCGAAGTCGTACTAATCGGACTACACTGTAATTAGGAAATTAACATCAGCCCGTATTCTTAGCGTGACTTGGCCGCAGTTTTAACAGTTTTGTAAGTGTTGTAAATAACCGCAACAGTACTGTATGAAGCATTTATGATCAGAGAAAATAATATAATTAGCCCCAATAAATTTAAAGAGTAAAAAAAATTACCACCATACACTAATATAGTCAGATTGCTCTAACTTTTCAAATACCTAAGAAAGGATGGAGAGACAGTTTAGTTTATACGTAAATATTTTATAATGACAGTTCCATATTTTGTCGCTGCAAAATCCACGCAGAGCTTAGCGTGGTTGGACTCTTGTAAATGTCAAGTATTTTACAAATGCAGTAGGTAAATAAGAATATTCTTAGAAAAGCAACAAGTGTAGTGTAACCACCTAATTATATACCGTAACCTCGGGGTACTTTAGCCCTGGAGGGTAACTTTGGCCTTTGGAATTTACTTGGTTCAGGTTTTATAAATGCATTGAATTAGTGGCACATTGCCATGAGGTTGATTAAAACTAACCATTAACGTGTTTATCTTTTTTATTAGACCCTTAGATATGTGATTTTTATATGGGCCAAAGTATCCTGGATCTGGCCAAAGTACCCCGAGGTGACGGTACTTACTTATACACTATATTCCACCTATAACCAAACATGAGTAAACCAATTAAACCAAGCTATAATGGTAAAAGTCTATTTCAGGACCAGTTAAATTAGTATACTGTTTGACAGGCAACCAGACAGATTAACTTTGTCAGAACCCCGCAACCCACAAGAGTTAAGTTAATCGATGTGTGTTGCAAGTGTAGGTATCTGATTCCAATCCAATCTCGATACGTTATTATTATTAATATACTCGAAAATAGATGTAGGGGTCAACTGGTACGGTATTTGCATGTTAAATCAGGTAAGGGAGTCTACACGAGTATTCCTCTATTCAAATTGTATTTATTTATTGCATAAAGGGGCAGACGCTACAGACACGTGTAACAATGCCTGCATTTTCACTCTCACATCGCAACTATAAATACTTATTAAAGAGTCATAAGGTGACTAACATATTGAGCTGTGCAGGTAAACATTTCCTGCCAGTCAGCACAAAAACTCTTCTCATTCAGTCGTTGGTGTTACCTGTCATCGATGCGGATGTGTGTTACTCTAGTATTAGTCAAGATTTACTCAATTAGACAGGCTACTGAATAATTGCATTAGGTTTGTTTTCAGACTCCGTAAATACGATCATGTCTCTGCCTTCCGCCGTAAATTAAATTGGCTACCTATCCGTGAACTTAGGTCTCTCAGAATGCTTTGCTACCTTTATACTTTCCTTTTTGATCCAGCTGCTCCCGACTATCTCAAATCTAACTTCCACTTTATAGCGCTGCGCCCCAGTTGCGAGCTCCGTACCTCTCGTATTCTTATACTTTCTATCCCTCTTCACCGGCGGCTTTAAATCCAACTCCTTCGCCTTACAGGCTATTCATCTTTGGAACGATCTCCCCCTCCCCTTAAGACAAGCACAGAGCAAATTTTCGTTGAAACGTACGTTACAGTACGTGAGCTCTAAGAAGAACCTTCGGGTTTTAGAAAGAGACGTTGGGTATCAATCAACAGTGACACATGAAAAAACAGAACAGCAATATTACCTTCGTGTGTCATCGCCGATTCCCGAAGGTTCTTCTTAAAGCTCACGGACTCCGTACACGTAAGGAAGTACTTTTCAAATTAGCCTAACTCGTTTCAGGTTTAGTTATCTGCATATTACTTATATAAATGGGTACTATATATTTATTTATGTATGTATGTATATGTTATGTTCTTATTTGTGTATGTGTATTTTAAATAAATAGTAATGTTGATTTGTGTTTCTAAATATCTTACGATTTCTATGATCCTGCACTAGTTTTTGGTTTGATCCAAAGGTTGATTGGTAGAGAATGCCTTAAGGCATTAGATTCGCCTCTTGTACACTTTTTTATTTGTGCAATAAAGTAAAAAAAATCTGTTTCTAAAGTAAAATACTTACAACAAACGAAATGAATTCGGACTCCATGACTTTTTTTAACACATTCAGTGCCACATAGTGTAGGCATGTAGTCGTTGCATGTAGCTCTCTGTTAGGAAATCGATTAGTCGGGTTCTCGGCGCTGAATGTGTTAAATTTATGATGGGCAAGTAGGGTACGGTCACGACTGAAAATATTTTATGTGACATAAACATGTGTCCAAGACGTCACGCCTTGATAATAGAGTCGTGGCTACATATTTTTGTCACATTAAATGTATCCACATTTTCAGACGTGACTGTATACTTGCCCATCATAAATTTAACACATTAAGCGTGGAAACTCGCCTGTTGGGTTCTCTGTTTGTAGCTATCATAATCCTTTTAAATAACATTCGATTCAAAGTACTTAGCCTCAGCTGAAGACGTGAGTATACATTTTTAAGATACCTATTTCTTCTATAAGGGGTACAAAATTAAACATATCGAAGCACTTTATTTATGAAGCTCATTCACACTTTATTTATGAGGCACATGCAATATTTTGAATATTAAAAGTCAACTTAAAACTTTGAGTAATATTGAGCCCATTACCCAAGGAGGTACGTAAAGGGCATGTGCGTGCATTGTAATGTAAAAAAAAATTAAGATGTCCGAATGCTACGAAGGAATCTCTAGTAAGATTTTTTTATACCACGACGGCGGCAAACAAGCGTACGGCCTGCCTGATGTAAAGCAGTTATCGTAGCCTATGGACGCCTGCAACCCCAGAGGATTCACATGCGCGTTGCCTACCCTTTAAGAACCTATACACTACTTTTTTGAAGAACCTCATACTGTAACCTCATACTCTTTAAGATTCAGACATCTTAAAAAATTACAACTATAACATTGCTGTTCTAATGTGGATTTAATTTGAAAAATACACTGAGATATGCGCCGTATTGGACTTCTAGTCAACTTCAGATTTTTTATGCCCCTAAAGGTGGTATGTGATAGTTCAGTAATTAAATTCGAAGCTAACTGCTGCGCTAGCAATTTCCGATTTAAGTAAGTTAGTTTTCGCAGTTACGTACTTTGGTAGAATTAGATTTTGATCGAAACGGTAGGTAGGTAGGTAGGTAGCGTCCGACGTAGTCGAGATAACTGAATAGTATGAGTAATTAGTAGCCGTAGGGGAAACTGTCGTTTAACTGGGATAGTATTTTTGATTTGTATTTTTTAGAAAAAAAGGAGTACGTGGTAAATGTGCGTTTATATAAAGATTGCAAATTTAATTACTTTATTTCACTGTAAAAGATAAGATACAGTTACTGGTTAGGAGAGGCTAGGCTGTTATAAAAAAGAGAAAATGTGTCCTATACTAAAATTTGTTTGAAAAACTAAGTGCTTACAATGTGGAACTGGGTTTAAGCATAGAACAGTAGGACTCATCGAGAAAGCTGGATATACCTACTTACACAAGAGACCGTGCAACCTCCGCCGCCTGCCCGACAAGGTTCATCATCATCATATATTTAAGAGCTAGGCTCTTGTCGGTGGAGCAATTTCCATGCCTGTCTGTCATTTGCCTTCTCCTTTACAGCCTGATAGGACACGACGTTTATTTTTTCCTTTACTTGATCCATGTATGCTCTCCTTGGCTTTCCTGGCTTCCTTTCTGCCTCAACTCTACCTTCTATGATATTTCTTATAAACTCATCGTGCCGCAGCAGGTGTCCAAGCATCTTCCCTCTCCTGTTATCTATGGTTCTCAACAAACGTCTCTTCTCTTTTACCATACTTAAAACTTCTTGATTGGTTTTCTTTTCTTTCCAGCTGACCTTTTCCATGCGACGCCAACACCACATCTCAAAAGCCTCTAACCTCTCCCTATCACGTTGCCTCATAGTCCACGTTTCGCATCCGTATAGGGCTACGCTCCAGATGTACACTTTTATGAGCCTTTTACGAATGTGACTTGATATTCTGGATTTCAATAGACATTTTTTCGCATTGAAAGCTTTCTTTGCCATCGCTATCCTTGTAACAATTTCTTTTGTACATTTGGAGTCATCAGTAATAATAGTACCAAGATATTTAATTTGTGGAACTTGTTCTATAGTAATATTATTTAACTTGATTGGCTTAATTTTTCTTTCTTTTTTTGGGGCGTTTTTAGAAGATTTCTGTTGTGTTTTGTATTTTGAGGTGATGAGGATTTTAGTTTTATTTATATTAATTTTGAGCCCAAATTCTTTGAAAACTGTATCCATGCTTACGATTAAATCTTCTAGTTGTTTAGGAGTTTGTGCCAGTGCGGCTATATCATCAGCGAAACGAATAAACTTGATATTTTCTCCATTAAATTTTACTCCCCCTTTTCCAGACTCTATTAATTTCCGAATCGCCCCCTCTATAAAAATATTAAAAATTAATGGTGAAAGCGGACACCCCTGTCGAACTCCTTGGTGAATTTTAGCGTTTCTGGATTCGTTCCTAATTCTATCATCGTTTCCTGGTTCCTGTAGAGTTCATAAATTATTCTTCTGTACCTATAATCTAATCCGGCGTTTTTTCCAACAAGGTTTTCAATTCCAAATTACTTAGTGAATGGTCTTACAGAGAAACAAAATAACTTATTTAAGACGCGGTGTAAATTAAATCTTAAATGAAGTGAAACTATCAATCGACCACATAGAATACCAAAATCATGTACACGACATTTCAAGTGAAGTTTTAAAAAGCATAGAAATGCTGTACATACATAAATACGTCACCTTAATCTAACTTCTATTATGTTTAATGATTCCCAGGCAAGGCAGTAAATATTTTACGAATAGCCAGTACCACTAAGGTGTATTACTGTTGTAACTATAGCCTGGGTAACAAAAATGTGGAGTAACAGTAGAAGTAATACAATAAGCTATACCTGTCCCTTTTTTAATGGTGTGGGGTACTACTAGTAGCGTCAGAAAAAGACAATACGTTCAATATGATTCTGTGTCTATGCTTTAGGTAAGGCAGTCTCAGGCCAAACTTTATACCGACTAAGTCACGAACTCATGAAATTCAAACAGATGTTTAGCTTCTAAGTTAAAAAGTTAAAAAATATTTAATATCTAATCATTTAGTGCAAACGGTTTCATGAAGTGACGTTACATCTAGTGAGAGTACCTACGATAATATTATATTAAAATTAATATGTTGATGATATAATAAATGTTATTACTTATAAAAAAAATTGTGAACATGAAAACTTCTTGCATGACATACAATCACCAAAAATTGAACGTCGCCAACTTTACATAACAACAAGTAACCTAAAGCCGCCGGGTCAAACAAAACCAACTATCTGATAATAAAATTAGATCCAAATAGTTGAGTCTTCCTTTAACTCGGCGTACTTATCTAAATTATAACGCCTGTAACTTTGAACGGCATTATTAATCTGTCAGGTAGGCATGTCTAATAAAAACAGAAAGTATCTACGAATATGTCAAACTCGGTCAAAACTACAAACTCTGTAAAAAAATCGCTTAGTTCGGTTTATTACTTTACTCAATTGTGTCAATTAGTTTTATGTACCGGCACGCGCTACAACTTTGTCTACGATTCACAACTTTGCCTGGCTTGAAAAACATGCTTTTCTTTACCAGACTGCTATTTATATCTAATTCTTGAGATGGCCGACTTTCTCCCACCTCAGAAATAAAATATAAATAGTTGAGTATATTTTTAAAATAAATAGTACATTACATTAATACCTTATAATAGTACATTACAGCAGAGGCTGGGAAAATGATGATTATGAAGTCTCGACTGCTAAATCCTGTGTTTGAATTTCATTGTTACTGAACGAATTTTGAAAATGTATGACTTTTAATACGTGTTTCGACCATTAATAATGTCCATCACTTGCATTTGAACAATATTTACCTATTTCAGTTTTATTGTAGTCAAATTATTATAGAACAGAACAACAAGACATTATAAATACACACAATAAAATGTTGAATAAATTATTCCCTCTTCCCGCTAAAACGTTTCTTTTTTCACAGACAAGTATTTTATATGTGCTGTCCGAAATATTTATTTTACGGCCATACTACAACAGCTGAAATTAAGAAGGAAAATGTTTATGGTGACTGAATAAATTCAGATCGTTATAAAATATTGTCTATGGTCTCTGGTTAAATTTTTTAACTATAGTCTGGCAAACCAAAAGCGCAGTAACAGTCAGAGTAACATGCTATACCCATCCCTTTTTTAGTAGTGAGAGTACTAGGATTAGAAAAGGACAGTATGATTCTCCCTGTCTATGCTTGAAGTGGAACAAACTCTGGCCAAACTATATATCGATTCCTAATACCAGCTCGTGTGTAATAGCCCTTGCCGCGGACATAGTCCAATAACCAACCTTTCATGAGAGAAAAATAGAAAATAAAAATCAGCTGTTCGTAAATCCTGCCGCCATCTTTGATGCTGTATGACTGTCGTTGGGCGTTGAAACAATTAAAAAGTTACTTTGCAGGCTTATACCTGAAAAATTGTATGAAATTCCTTTTCAGGCCGCATCGAGTTGCTGCGCCCGAATGAATAACGTTACTTCCGAGTCTATTATAAGGAACGCAAAGAGAATATTTCATTGCATGTTTGAGAAAATACATTATTATCTTTTAAATCGTAGGTAAAGTTGTTGCACGTGACGGTACTCAATCCTATTAGTATGTAATTCATTTAAAGCGTTGCCAATAGTAAGTTACAGAGGGAAGCTTCAAATTGAATCAATTCAGCATTTTGCCGCAAAAGCGCATTATAGACTGTGTCTGTTGATTACTGCAGCTAACCCTAGCAAATCGAAAGCAAATAATTATCGGCTTCCTGGAAATGTTAATGCTTACCTGAAATGGCCCATGACGTAACAAATTGTGGTGTCGTGTTATTCAAGCAAAGTAGTACATTCATGAGCAATAAAAGGTGGTTAGCTCTGTACGGAGACTATAAAAAGTGTACTGTAAATAAATAAATATTATTTATGGGACGATCTTACACAAATCGACCTTGTCCCACAGTAAGCTCAATAAGGCTTGTGTTGTGGGTACTAGACGACGATAAATTAAAGAGACGAAGTAAATAGTGTATGTAATCTTGAATATTTTAGTTACAAAAACGCTAGTTCAAGAAAAAAATATACCTACCGACCTTGAAGGGCAGCCATAACATAATATATAAGAGAAAAAAGTTACACATTTCTTGAAGATGAATTTTTATTTCGTTTAGCCGGGTATTCCTATTAATCCAATCAAATGCGCTTTTTACGTCTCTGATAAAATGTAAAAGTTTATTTCTGTATAGTGTGTTTATTTTTCAAACTATTACTCTATGATTACTGCATTTTGGACCCAACATCATGAAGGAAGATAGCTAAGTACAGATTAGATATAAATTACGAATCAAGCCACGTGACGTCACAATATTAGAGATCAAATGAATGTCAAATACATGGCAATTAGTTGCGGTAACAGGTATATTGCACCGGGATTAACATGACCATTAATTATATCCCAATAACTAAGCAATTAGGCAGGAAATACCGTAGACAATGAGCCAACTGTATCCGTTGTTCCGAACCAATTAGTCGGGGCGCACGGCTGCGTTGCAACTTGGCTGTAGGTACAAGGACTATCATGAGTCTGGACTGATATCTCTATACATATACACTATTAGAGGCTATCCATCTGTTTTTGTTATTAGGTGCCGCAGCGCCATTTGTTGAACGGGAGTTATTATGATAGCGTTTAATCGCTGAACGGACATTTACTGCGATTGTAACACTCATGTAACACAATAATGGCGCAAATGCATTGGCTGGAATTTTGTAGACACAGTCCAGTATTATGCGGTCCTTGCTGTAGGTAGAAGCTTACAGTTGCAAATTACAAGAGCCGGTTTTCCGAGAGAACTAAACTGGCGGAAGACACGCACACACGTTCCGGCGCCTGAGTCGCCTGACCGTGCAGTGCGATGTTTTACCTTAGATACTACCTACTCTAATAATTAAATCCGTCTTCAGAATTGCTAACGTCATTAGTATTTTAAAGATTACACAAATGATGTTGTGGCCAAAAATGAAGATGAATGTGATGATAATACATTACATGGGTTGCCTAACCTAACTTGGTGTAGATAGGTATACTGCTGTTGTTTTTACTAGCCCTAGATAACTCTACAAATAATAAGTTTTTTGTGCAGCTTTCCTCAAAAATCTGTGGTTAAAATAGAGACAGAAGAAATCTAAAGTATGTAGTATTTTTAATACACAGTAGGTACATGATCACTCAAGTACCTACACTACACTGTACACTTGTACAGTAATCGACGTATAGATGAATTATTGAGAGCGTGGAATTGCATATGTAGTAGTATTGTTTGTGTACAGGCATTCTATATTTGAAATCCGCACACAAAGAGGCACAACACGGTACAACCACTACATATGCAATTCCACGCTCTCGATAATTCAACTATAATCGTACAACTCCTGCCATGTAAACTGGTTTAAATTTGAATGACATTAGTTGTCAGAATACTGTTACTCAATTAAAAATACTATTTCATGTTGATATACCGGATGAAATACGAGTATCACAGTAGGTGATTGGAAATTGTAGTTTAAATATATATAATAAATATAATATGTTAGCCTATATACGTCCCGCTGCTGGACACAGGCCTCCTGCCATACACGAGAGGGATCGGGCTATAGTCCCCACGCTGGCCCAAAGCTGGTTGGGAACTACAAACAGGTAGTACACCTTTGAATTTCTCCGCGGATGTAAACAGGTTTCCTCGCTATGTTTTCCTTCACCGGATCCTTCAGCGATTGGTAAATACCAAAGTACATATATTTCGTACATAAGCTCCGAAAAACTCATTACGAGCCGGGGTTTGAACTCAATACCCTCGGATTGAAAGTTAGACATCTTACCGTCAGGCTACCAACGCTTACAAAAAATATACATAATAGTGACATGTTAAGAGTATGCACTTACCCAAGTAGTCAAGGTTCGGCTGAGCAATCTTGGCCACTTTGATGGACCAGGGCGCAACAGTCAGCATCTCTGTGGGGTCATCTCCAAGTATGTTTTCTAGAACAAATATGTAAGTACGTATTATAATTATGTACCTAGTTATTGACTAAACCGACGGTTCTATTCAATTAAGATAGACTACTAATGGTCACCACAATGAAGTGAAATCTCTATTTTAAAAACTCTATCGTAGCCGGAAAAAGTAAATGCATGTTTCTCATAATACCAATTAGCATGGATAAATTAAAAGTAAGTAGAATTACGGATAATAATTTTACTAAGGATTTTTAATTTCTAGTGCCCGCGTATTTTTTATGTGCTACAAAAGTGCTACAGGCTATGACGTAGTGGCTTGTAGCCAAGCTGCGCGTCTCAATATTGGAAACATTCAGGTTGCGCGTAGCGCTACTTACAATTAGTAGCCAAAAGCACGTTGTTGCGGTGTACCTACTAGCAAATATGCTTTATGCAGGAAGAAATCTAGATCGTGATCCTGAACCATTTTTTCTGGCTCTTTAACTGATCACATCGTAATGTTTGACCAAAACAGATTGTTTTTTTCGGAGTAAAATAAATAATGGTCACTTTTGTTGCACGCTGTATGGAAAACAGCACGTTACATTGAGTAATGTGACCAAGTTCTATACCATCTTTTATATTTGTACTTATCATCTGAAAAATAATTCATTATCAATATTGGTGAGAAAACGAGTGTGATTATCATCGTTGACATAATTTTTCAATTCTGTATCACGCCTTGATCGTTTGCTACACGACCCCGATTTCACCCTGTATAAATTTTAATATCATGATATAATTTGATACAGTCACTTTTTGGCTCATATGATTGCGCCTCGTATCATTTGTTCTAGCTTTGCATAATTGCGCGCGCTAGGATCGTTTTAATTAACGCTGGGAGGTACAGCCATTAAATACTGACTAGTTTTAAGAAAAACTAACGCTGAACATCAATCTTCTTAAAAGTTATGGAACATTGAGTTTAGAATAGACCACTTTAAATATTAAATAACTGTTCTTTAAAACATTGCCTACCTTAGAAATCCATTTACTGTTAATAAAGTAAAATTTATTCGGTTATTGAGTAAATATTCAAGCTTCAGCGTCTACGAGTAAGATTGTAAAGCGACGGCTCGTTACGGGAGTTAAAAGAAAATAAACGACGAGGAAATGTGCCCTCAGGAAATACCGTTTGTCGTCGCGTCGCGTCGCGTCGCGTCGCCTGCCTCGACAATACGAGTACACTATAGCAATTCAATTTTTATTCATTATTTATGACGTGTTTCTTTTAAGAAGCTACGTCTTTTAAAACGACTGGTGTAAGAGGTGACTCAATGATTTTTGAAATGAACGGCTGTAAATGGAGGGATTTTTACATTTTATAATGGGTAAATCAGTATCTACGCGAGGAATATAGTAATTATAACATGAATCTATGTATAGTTAGCAACGAAAGTTGCCGAACGACATAAGATTACGGCACAGCGCTTCAAACAAGTGTTTGTGATCATCTTATTTCGCTCGGCAACTTTAGTGGCTGACTGTACTTACAGATACGTATTTGAAGAGCGGCTGCATCGCTGCTAGGGTCAATAAGGAGGCAGCTTTAACGTTTGCAATTTATTCACTCGCATCTTTATTACGTCATTAGCACTTGCTTTATTTTCCTTTAAACATGAAATTGTATATAGATTTGTGTGAGATATCTGGCACTGACAATCTCGTGAAATAATTGAAGTTATTCCATACGAAATATTAAAGTTAATTTGAGCAATATACGACCCCTTGATATATAGACATTCGCCACAAGACAAGTCTTAGCTCATAATACTCATCAACCAAGTGAAAGTAATTAGACAATAAACAGCGCTTTCTGTACGACTGACGATTTTAGCGGGAATTCGTTTGATTGACAATTAAGCTTGTTTCTTGAGCTGAATAGGTACATAAATCGCCTTTTATAAGCTAAGAGTTATGGACAGGTAATTGACAGGGTTTTAAGTGTGGGAAATATTATCTTAACACTTGTATTAATTACTTTGTTTTTTGATTTGTTGCCCATATTAGGTAGTATAAGCTTGTAAGCAAAATAATTAAAAAAAAAACTTAAATGTCAAATATAGTCGTTGAAAAATGTTGTAGGAAGTTGGATTGAAGAATACGTAATAATATTGCAAGACTAGGAAAAATTAATAAACCTTTAGTTCGAATAATTTGATTTATTACCCAGGAGTTTGATGGAACATACCATTGTCCACTTTAATATGGACCATTGTGCAAAGTACTGGGACTATAATATTCGAACACTACCAGCAGGCTTATGATGGACACTGTCGGCGGATATCTTGATAGTCTGATAAGCTGTCAAGTTATACGAATCTGATATAAGTTATCAGCAAAACATGACAATATGTCAAGTTGTCAGCTTGTTGCCGACAGTTTTCGGTAGTGTGTGTACGTAAGACACCTTAGAGCTTTAAACCAAGCGGAGTGGCCATTGACAGGCGTTTCCCTCTGCCAAAAATGTATGACCAGTGGTCATACTCATTGTATGGACTGACGTTTATTTGACGTGGCTATTTTGACGTTTCGCATACATTTGACGTTCCCCTCCCCCGCAAAAAATGGCAGACTTTTTCCGATAGAAATGAGAGCGCGTGTCGCATCCGGTTGGTTTAATAATCAAAGTAAGACACGGACCAATAGAGAAACCGGATACATAGTACTTTTACTCTATTTCCCTAACCACAGTTGAACCTTATTTTATTACCGAGCAAAACAGTCGTTCATGTCATGATTGTCATGTTCATGTGACTAGTAAAATTAGTAAAAAGGGTCCCATAGAGAGCATGATATGTGGACGAGTTTAGTGCAAGGGACCACTTTGTCGATTTACAAGGACATTTTTTTCTTTCACTAATAGATAGTGCGTATTGCGTAGTTTTAGAAAGTACTAGTAACTCCTTATCGACAAAGTGGTCCCTTTGTCCGTACATTGACACATATAGGGGGCAGTGTCTCACTCGTACTCGTTACAAAATGTACACATATTAATTAATATTTTGATTGTCTGATGAGTGATGACGTCTCTACGTCCTTAGTCAAAACGAGACATCAATATATAACCTTCTCTTTCGGGCTCACTTCGTGATCAAAGAGAATACTCCCGTTAAAAATGATAACTTCATGGAGGTAATACGATCAATGCACGATTGCTTTTGTATGTACTTGTCAATAATGACCAAAGTAGAAATAGGTGACGTTTTCAAGCCAAAGGTACGTCATTGGCTAGATATTGCTTCAAAATACCTCCCAGGAAGCACATCACACCATACCTTAATAAATAAATCAGATATGTTAAAAATGTCCGCTCGACAAGAACTTATGTTTGCATGTCTGCTATTTGACACTATCCAAACTAAACAACCCTCTTATCTCTTTAAAAAACTCGTATGGCTATCTAATACCCACCACCAACCTAGACCGTCACGAGCAGTCGTTTTACGGGTCCCCAGACACAGTTCCGCTGCTTTTAGGGGGAGTTTTCGCTACCGTGCAACTAAATGTTGGAACAATATTCCACCACCAATTCGTAGTTTAAAAACCAAACATAGTTTCAAAAACAAATATCGTTTACATCTTCTAAATGAACAAAAAGAGAAAGGCTAAAACTCCCTTTTCATTCATATTTCATTCAATATTTGTTCTTTCTCATTTTGAATGTACTTATGTTCACTATGTCCTATGTTATACAAATGTTACATCTAATTTAAAATATTGATAACGCAAAAAATAACTACATACTTTACAAATTTACTTTAACATGATATTCGGACATTAAACACAAGGTACGTCATAAAGCGTTGCACAAACTTTTTGTAAGGTCCTGGCAGAATATCAGCGATGTGGCTTGCCGCATCATTATGCTGAGCCAGCGCCAATTCTCTGCCATGACACATGGTTAATGTCAATTTATGATTTTTTTTCTTGTTTTTTTATATGGCACCGTAATTTTAATTTTAAGCTGCATGCCTATTATTAATAATCTTTGTAATTACCATGTATGTTGTGGGAATGAATAAAGTTTTTTATCTATCTATCTATCTATCATTGGCAGTTGTTAATAGAGTACCTATAGTCTGGCAAAGCAAAATTATATATTTCTTAAGTGTTTTATGACAGTAACGCCTTATTGACAAACTGGCAATGATATACCTACCTTTGACTGCAAAACATCACATATAATGATAAATGTCATATTTTGCTGATGTAATGTGAAAATTGTGATGAAAGTATCTGAAGTGCTTTTTATTTATTATTTAAAATAGCAAGAAACAAAATAAAACAACCCGAATATGAGGGTAAGTTTTTATATTGGTTTTTTGATTAAGTATCTGTCTTATCACGGTTTTGCTTGATACCGTGGCTTCATATTTTGTTCTCTCATTAATCTCATTATCAATTTCTTTCATTTTCAGAGAATTGCACATAAAAATATAAACTTCTTGGGGCTTTGGCTACTAGAGTGCAACTAGAATGTCGTAAAAGAGTAAAACTAAGCAATGTTTATTAAAGTGAGTATAAAAGGCGCACCTACTTTAGTATTATTAGGTACTTCGCTGGTAAACAAAAAAATCTCTTGTAAATTACTATACTTACGCATATGCAAGCAATCAAAACGTCAGATGCATTTTAGTTTATACTACCGTCAACTGCTACAACTTTGCCTACTATGCACAACTTTGCCTGGCTTGAAAAACATGGTTTTCTTCACCTAACAGCTATTTATATATTATTCCGGAGTTGGGAGAAAGTCGACCATCTCTAAAATAAGATATAAATAGCTGTTTGGTAAAGAAAATCATGTTCTGCAAGCCAGGCAAATTTGTGCATCGTAGGCAAAGTTGTAGCCATTGACAGTACTCTGCATCTGCATCTGCATCTTATCCAATGAATCTTAATGTCAACCGAGCTCTCCGGAAAACGATGACCGTTTCATGTAAATAAAATAGAAATAAATTATGTTTGTTGGATATTTAGACTATTTAGTGTACCATATTTAATAACAGAATATTATTTATTTCTAAGCTCTTGCTGTCTGTCTGCCCGTCCGTCTGTCCTTGCCTTCGACTTACAGCAGGTTTTTCTTACCCACCTCAAGAACCTGTGCAGTTGTATGTCCTTTTTTATTTACTTGGAAATAAATAAAAGTATTCATACGAGTAACTATGTAATATTTTATTATATATTTTTCTTTTTCCACATGAACCAACTAACGAAATTCTGCGGGAATATAAAGGAATAATGATTTTTCGGAATTGTCGGCGATGTTTTCAAAGGTTGTCTATCCGTCTGTATGTAACGTAAGTAACTGTGTTATAAGGAAATATCAAAATATTAATTATAGAACTATATTATAATTTATAACAAGATATGTAGGTATACCGAATGAAAGACAAGATTTTTCCATAGGTAGTTTTAAGACTTCAATATTTTAAAAGGTTGGCTGTATGTTGTCGATGTCATGTCGTGGATGTCTGTCTGTCTATCTGTCCGTCCGTCCGTCCGTCCGTTTGTTCGTCCTTCCGTTCATCTGTCCGTCTGTCTGCCCCTTCTCCGTAGCTCAAAAAGAAAAAACGGAACCCTTATAGATTCATGTCCTGGATGTCTGACTATCTGTCTGTCTGTCCGTCCGTCCGTCCGTTAGTCCGTCTGTCCTTCCGTTATAGGTATGTAGTATGTCGTTTTTTTAGAATATGTCGTAGTTTAAGTATCGTATTTTTATATAGATAGGAAGTTGTAGGGAAACTTGTTTCAACTTAAACCTCAGTTTTAGTAATAAGTATAATTTACTCACATATTAAAATGGTAAATTCTAGGTACAAATGAGATAATATATTAAGTATTATGGAAGTCTTATATTACAGTTAGTAGCATAATTAAATTAAAGTAGATGTCTGTAGATGTGTGTGTGGATGTGTGAAGTAGGTGTCTGAAGTAGATAGGAAGGCGTGGCGCGAGTTAGTGAAGGCCCTCTGCACCTCTGGGGTGCCTTAGGACAACAACAACAACAACAACAGATGTCTGTTTTATAATGCTGCCACAAAAACAAATAAAAAAAAATCAATTGAAAAAAGGGATTCGTTCGACTGTATGTATATATCTGTCTATATGTATTGTGTGAATATATGAGCATGAAGATTTTCACCGAGGCACAATGTGTAAAACTTCAAGAGATAAAAGCACCTATTTGATAATTTCATTTGATCATATGTATGTCTTTTCCGACCACGGAACAATGGTGTCCCGGACCTTTGGGACACGTATGCGGATCCGAAGCTAACGCGCATAGGCCCTTTCGTCAATTTGATGAAAAGTGAGGGGTACACTAGACGGATGCTGCCCCTGCCCGTGTCATGGGATGCACGCAGAGACAGCACCCACCATGGTGGAAGGATAAGAGTTAATAGAATTTAAAATGTACTAGGCTATTGGGTGAAAAGTGTGGTACTCAACTACAGGGTTATTAGATGATGGGCCGGACGCCTGCCTAATAAAACGGTATCGAATTTTATTTCCGGCAGACGGTGACTCGCCCTCTGCAAGATAGGCCCCCATAAAATGCGACATCAAAGATGCCCCAAGGAAAACACTGGTGCGGGGGCTGGAGGTACAGAGGTGTCACTGGACTTTAAACATATGACCAACTCGTCACTTATGGTTCCACATTTACCTTCGAGAACGCAGCTCTAGCGACCCCACTCTGTGCAGCCGGCTAAGGCAAGCCAGAAGCAGGGGACCTGTCCCACCCATCCGGCAGGGCACCCCAGGGGCACTCAGGTTCGCGGAGACGCTATTCTCCAATAGCACGCCACAGGCTGATCATGTGTATTATTATTACTTTTACCATTAATTAAATGTTTTTCATTTCATATACGGCGGAGGATATATTGAGTGGCGAAGAAGTTACAACAGTTTAAAAATATCAAATGAAAACTTAGTAGTCCACGCGATTTACTTGTAAACGAGTTGACCAATATAAGAAGACCCATATGGAGATTTTTTTTCGCCTTCTAAGTCCACAACCCCTTGATCGATCCAGCACATAAACCAACTCTCAAATTTAACCTCAACAAATTTCATAAAGATCAGAAAAACTGAAAAACGTTATTAAAGTTATTGTCGAAAAAAATTTTTTTTGTTATTTTTGTTACTCTATAACTCCGTCATGTCCGTACCGATTATGGAAATCCTTTTTTTGGTTGTAAGTATATACATATGTATTGGTCCCGTTTTTGTCAAAACGCAGTTCTGATGATGGGATCCATAAGGAATCAAGGGAACTCTTCAAATCTTTAGGGCATACATATAGTGATTTTTGTGTTTTTTATTTAGTAATCAAGCATTTTCACTTAAAAAGGTGACTTTTGATGAAGTAGAATAGAACTGCAGATGATGATCAATCAGTACAGAACTCTTCAACAACGCATACATTTCAAGTTTGACAAAAAGTTAGAGAGCGGTTCTGCCAGTGTTTCATTTATTAAATTTACCTATTTATTACCTACTATTCCATATTTGTGCGAATATTGCACCTTTCTTCCTAAATTAATTGCAAAAAAAAATGACTTGACTAGTAGGTATTTTGTTAATTAACACATTAAGTAAAATATATTTTTTTTAGGAATATCTAAATATGTACCTGACAAAAAAGAAACTCAATCTAAATATATTGATTGACTGCTCTAATTAATTTGCTACATTATCCTTTTGACTAGATCCATACGGAGAGTAGAATTACACGCCAGTTGGGAAGAAGGAATACCAAAGCAGTTAAAATCCACCGAAGGTGTCTGTTTCATATAGGACAGGGCCTATATATTTTTTAAATGTTAGTGCAAAAAATAATTCGAAAAAGAGAGATATTAAAAATCTTATGGAATTATTTATTTACCTCCTCTACCGATGAACATGACAGATGCTCGGATCTAAAAATAATGATAGAGTCATTTGGGGTAACTTCACGCACTTTTGTCTTTAACTTCATACCGCGCAAAAAATAAGTATTAGAAGAACAAGAAAATAAGAATTGAATTGAGTACTTATATATATAAAGGTACAAATTGAATAAACAATAAAAACATTAGCTATCTATTTTCGAAGCAGAATAAAAATAATGAGGGAAAACCGAAATGCGCATACTTTGAACCATGCGGGTAAATGTGCACACCAATATAAAAGTCCCAATTTCAAACTAAAAATATATTCTTGTTAGAGTTTGTCTGGAAAGAAGAGTGTCGTGGTTTATGTGGGAACTCATATATTCTACGGCACTTCTTTCTCCGGACAGGCTTCTACTCCAAACTGTAAATAATTCCACAGTATGCAACGCACAATAATTATCTAGATACGGTAGAACCAGAGAGTAGGTATATATTTTACAGAGACGCACAGTCTGAAGAAATTTTTGAGGCTCTAAGTCTGTAGCGCCATTTGAACGAGAGCTACCCAAAATGTAAGAGGAAATGACATCTGCGCTACATTGCCATCTAATAACGGGTATCGTACTTTCTTCTTTTTGACGAAAAACTACACCCGAGTCCGTAAGGGACTACAACGGCGGATCGGTGTCACGGTGTGGTTTACCTTAGCAAACCTAGCGCCTTTGTGAGTGGGATCTAGTAACGAGTAGCTTGCCTTAGTAATGCTACTTGTTACTAGATTAATTATTTGGTGTCGATGAAGTTTGCAGTCACTCGTGCCAAACTGAAGCGCTGGTAGCCGGGCGCTAAAACGTCTGACTTTCAATACGTAGGTTTCGGGTTCAAACCACTGAGTTCTTTGGAACTTATGTACGAAATATCATTTTTTACCAGTCGCTTTTCGGTGAAGCAAAACATCTTGAGGAAACCATACCTAATCCCAATGAGGAATAGTTTGTCCTTTGAGTAGCTTTCGTAAGAATACGTTTCGTACTGAATTACTACGATAATTTCATGGGATTTGGGTCATTTGAGCCTTGGCAAAGCGCACCCCAGGCGCAAATGAGCCGCGGTCTATGCCGGGTCTAACGCTATGAGGATGATGATATGTGCCAAACTCTTCGTCACACATTTCGAATGGATTACAGACATCCATTTTAGCTCTGCTATGGAGTTTTTTTCTTTTTTTTCTTCGGCAGCAGCAACTGCTCATAACATAAAATGAAATACCGCCACTCCACAAAACAATAACATGGTAAGCAACGATTCTACGTTCTACAAAGTAACTTTTGTTACATTACAAAAACCAGTTACTTGCTAGAAATCAACGACAAAAAAGAATTTTCATACGTTAAAGTTCCTGACAATTGTTATCGGGATCCGATGAGCACCTATATAAAATTAACAAGTTTTGCTGTCATAAAAAGTACAAATTATCAAGTTATCCGCTAGCGCCGTCAAAGTGGAAAACCCGATTTTCATCGTGGATAACCATAGTGTAAACGATATTTTTTTACACACACACATTCAAAAAACATGCGTGCTTACAATGGACAATATGTCAAATTATCAAAATATCATTCCACTATCAGATGTCAAATGGAAAATGGACAAAGTTATCAGATTAAGGATAAACATGGCGGCAACTCTTATTTTAAACTGGTTTATACTGGTTTATATCAAGTTATCAGCTGACAACTTCTGCCATCATAAGCCTGCAGGATAGGATGTCAATACAAAGTCTAATAAATATGCTAATAAATTGTTTCATACGTAGACAGTTATAGGATACATCAGTAATCAGAATCGAACCGCAAGTGATGCCAAGGTCAAGCCATATTTGCTAGTTGTACGCTCTTTCGCTATATTATCGACTCTTAATGATATCGATGCTCAACGAATCGTGACAACATACATACATACATACAATCACGCCTATATCCCAAAACGGGTAGGCAGAGATCACGGATTTCCATTTGCTAAGATCAATGCAGCAATACGGCTCTCCGTGAGCCGCTTCTCGCCCCCGAGAAGAACGAGACGTGATGGGTGGCGAACCGCATCGCCGCCATGCGGATGATTATTAATTAAATGAATCACCACAGCGTTCTCGCGAGTAGTAGGGATCAGAGGGTCTCTTATCCCTTATCCCTTAGTCACCTCTTACGACACCCGCGGCAAGAGACGGGGTGGCACTGTTATAAAGCCGGTGCCACACAGCATAGCAACGTAACTTCTGATCCACTGTTTATACCTAGATACCTAGCACCACAGATAACCTCAACCACTAGATAGATCATAAGTACAACTCGAGGTCACCACACATATGTGCTCCCGTACTAATTTTGTATGAGAGCGCGACCGCTTATTTCAGTTGAGTTAACGTTTTTGATCATTACACATGTCAATTAAAAATACCCACAAAAATCAAGTTACAGGGTTGAACCTGGATTATTATGCTACAAATTGGTGTAGAATACTATTGAGATGTGCTGTTCAAATCGTAGAAATTTACGAATAAAATTGGCCATATGTGTGGTGACCCCGTGCTCCCTGTAAAAGCTTAATGATTAGGTGTCTGTGTAGTCTGTGCCTAGCACTCACCGATGAATTCCAAGCCAAACAGTTTCCATGTGCCGCGCCTGGTGACGATGATCACTTGCGGGCACACGTTGCGGTGGATCTGGCGCGCTGTGTAGTGCAGGTAGTGTAACGCCTCGATGATCTACGTGTTTAAAAAAAATCTGTTTATTATAAAGGAAAAAGCACAATTTTAACATTTATCAGGCTCAGCATAATCTCAAATTGTAAAGATTTTTTGCCAAGATAGAAGGAGTTTATAACAATCTTAGAATTACATATATGTTTAAGTTATTAAGTTATATACATTTGTTTGACTCGATTATATTTTTAGTACCTATATACTGAATTGCAGTTGTTCAAACAAAGCTTTTTTTAATAATTAGTTTAAGCTTATCGGTTTTATCCCCTAAGTTGTCTATTAAATATCCAGGAAAAAAGATCATCAGATGATCAGATTAAAGGTCTCGCATTATACTCACATATAACATGTAAAATAAACTTTTCTTCGTACCTACTGTAAATATTCTACATAGTACCGTCACGTGCTACAACTTTGCCTACGATGTACTACTTTACCTGGCTTGAAAAACATGGTTTTCTTCACCAAACAGCCATTTATATCCTAGTTTGAGGGGCGGGTGCCAATTGTATCAATGTAAGTACTTACACCCTAAAGTTGCAATAAATATTATTTATTTTTATACTTATATCTTATTCCTGAGATGGGAAAAAGGCGGCCATCTTAAGAATAAGATATAGGGTGAAATAATAACTACCGAAAACGATGACTTATATGCCGAAATGTAGTTTCACGATTTTGGAGTTGGTCCAATAGTAAAAGTTGTTCAGTATGGCCTACCTTATTACTTCGCTCAATATGAACGGTAGTTATTATTTTACCCTGTATAAATAGCTGAAGAAAACCATGTTTTTCAAGCTAGGCAAAGTTGTGCATAGTAGGCAAAGTTTTGGCACGTGACGGTAGGTACAGTCAGCATCAAATATATTGTAACAGCCTAAGTGATCAAATAGTTCTTCACATCATATATTTTGTATGGTGTGGCGAACGATCTGGCTACTCTAGCTGTTACTAGTACAATATATTTGATGTTGACTGTACATAGCGATGGATTGGGGTTTAAGGTCGATGAGATTGCTACAGTCTTATGGTTTAAATCTGGACATGGTCAAATCATATTTTATACGGTATTATTATATAAAGTATATCTACGAACGAAAATTTTCACAAACGTGTTACTTATCTAAATTAATATGGATGATATTGTATTTATTTATTTTCTTAGTAATAAATCCTTCTTGGGCATAATCTTTTTAAGGAGAAATTATATAAAATGCCCATAACAGATACGACTAAATATACCTTCTCTTATTTTTTATGGAAACCATTTATTGCGCGTGGCTTCGAAGGCACGAATCATATGTTATACGTGGTTATACCTATAATAAATTTTAAAAAACGTATAAAAAAAGCATTTGATTAACAGCTCAAGTCGTCTAAGTATACACACGGGTGCATAGCCAGCATAACAGCTGCGAGAACTAGCGATGGATACAAGTCCAATAATATATGCATCAGTGAAAAGCCTAATACTCGAACTATATTATGTTGGCAAGGTACTCATTCCTATTTCTTTAATACAGTGTAGTGTCTCGGAAAAAATATCTTGTATAGTACCTATATGTAGACCTATTATAATAATAGATAATATATGTTCCTATTGATCTTTCGATTATCGGTTTACCTACACGTAATACCTACACAAACGATGTAGGTAGATACATAAAAGCAGCGTACATACATTGGTTTTACCAGCGGGTTCATAAAATAGCCCGGTTCAAAGTTTGTTATAAAATAACCGCACAGTTTTGTACCTGGGAGCTATAACTTATCCAATTTGGAACGAAATTTTATCGAGGGCTGAATTTTTTAAACGAACGTCAACAAACTTACCGGTCGACTCAGTATCGATTTCAGAAAACTTATGCATCCCCTAAGGCCATCCGTTAAGGCCAAAATTAATTTAATTTCGCTAAACAAAGGTCAAAAGTTAGATGAAGACACACAACTTTTCTTCATTTTATCTTCAAAACCATACCCGATGTTTAGGTATTTAAGTACTTGTGAAAGCACAGTATCGGATCACCTAAAGTGATCACCCAAAGAGTTAACCACTGAGGATCCTGACTACGGTCCCAACTCCTAAAGTCTCCATTGCAAACGCCGCATAACTTATACGTCATTGTTACGTACTTATGGGAAATAGCCGTTGCCGCCGCCTCGCCGTACCAAGTAAAGCTTATAGGGATCGGGGTTAGTTTATAAATACAAGTAGCACCATGAGCCCTATTTGGAGTAAGGGTAATTTCATCTAGCCTTTTGCTATCGTGGAGCACACATTTGGCGATTGCAACGGTACTGGTACTCCTACGCTGTCGGGGCCCGACGGATGGCACTCTTGATGTGGCAAGCGGCCTACGCAGTACGCTCCTTCGGCAAGAAAGGTCGCGGTAACCCCTTTTACCACATACACTGCACAATTATTGTTCTTTAAATAACATGAAAATTATGAACATATATGCTATAAGTATCACCACTTCACCCTCGGAAACGTGTTCTTTTATTATTTGAAAGCGGCGAGGAAAAACGCATTTTCGGTACAAATTTTGACTTTTTTTGTCTTTTTCGTTCTGTAATTTTGAAATCTTGATTATGTAATTTTGAGCATTAATTTGGCTTCGATTTTTTTATATTTTTCCTGTGGTAAGTGGTGGTGGAAATTTTTGTAGTAACTATTATACAAAATTTTGCCCCATGTAATAAATAATTAATATAACTTTGTTTATTTATATTATTTAATGCATTTAATTATTAAATTGTGGTTGTTAATCAGCTTTATGCTAAGTATCCCGTCGGTGCAAGGGACATACATCAGTGTCGTCAGACTGTGACAATTTTGCACAAATATATTGTCAGGTGACAACCAAAATCACTAATTGCAAAAAAAAATTAACGAAAATCAACCTTGTTTTGTGACTGGTACGGTTCCTTATGGCTATTAACTTGTGGAAGTACTTAGTGAGTTTTGGTTGTCACCAGACGATATTGTGATTGTGACATTGATTTAAGTATAAAATAATTTTATTGGTATTATATCAAAGTACATATTAAACAATGGCTCTTACCTGTCCCAGCGACTTAGTCTTGCGATACAAAGGGGAAACGCCGCTAGCGAGATGGGGACTATGCCACAATCGGAGCTGCTGGATGGGGTATTCTTTTTATTACTCTGGTTGGTAGGTAGGTATATTTTTCTTGTTTTTATTTTAATTTAGTTTTATTTATAATTCTAATTTAGTTTTATGTAAGTAATTTTGTAACTATATTTATACATATTGTAATCAGTTTGTTTCATACTTATGATATGAATAAAACACAATGGACGAGTAGGTAAGTACTAGATGTATATAGTATGGGCTCATTTTAAACATCTATTACTATAATGGTAATCTTTCCAACATCCTTTAGTTAGGTACAGGTTAAATCTTAAAATCCATTGCGGGCGAGTGCTAACGTCCCTTGGGTAGCAGCTACTAAAAGGGCGGATAAACTTGAGTAGACCCATTTCCATGGAGACGGGTGCGGCCGTAGTTTATAATAACAATATTCGCAAAACGTTTCAAGATTATTTGTATTATAGTGGGATACAGAAGTGCATTACTAGAAAGAATGAGTATCCATAAACGGGGATGTCAATGTGATTCAGGCCTGACGAACATAATCATTACAATATCAAGGTAGGTACAGTCAACGTCAAAGATATGTTTACACTTTTGCACCTTACTCCGTTGTTACAAGGTGCCAATAGTGTAAACATATCTTTGATGCCGACTGTACAAGTTATTACTTATTATTATTGAGAGCCTATAGTGTCCCACTGCTGGGCATCCCCCACGCTTTCCATTCATCCCAGTACAAGGTACAAGTATGTAATTAAGAATATACAGAAATAGTATTAGAACACATAATAAGATGGACACATCGCCGATGAAAACATTTTCGAGGTCTTAGATCAATTCAGGTATTTATTACAGAACACACACGGCTGCACATTGGGACAGGTTTCCATTCTGCACTAGAACGAAGATTTCCGTCCCTAATACTGCCCAAGGCGATAGTTGCCCACGTTTATCGTAAATAGAATACGACTATGTCATGATACTCGGCCAATTTGTTTAAAAAGATACAAAACTTCTTAAACGGGGAGTAAATAAGTAGGTACATTTTACAAATATTCACTAGGTGAGTAGCTAGAAAAGGAAATTACTTTTTATAAATATTTTTTTTTTAATTTTATGTAGATACACCTGCTTTTTCATGTAGTCAGAAGTCTAGAGGCCTAGGCCTTTCTTTTGTACATATATGAAATCTATAAGTTTATTCACTAGGTACCCTATCTATAAAAATACGATGTGATTCGGGATGTCATAAATTAATTGAGATCTGATGATTCAACAAAACCAAAGTCAGTCGCGTAAGTATGTAGCAGATAATTAATCCTATTACTATTTAGACGTACGCGGATCCAAATACCGTAGTCTTGATTAAACTCCATTGAATTGATCAATTGAACCGAAGCAGTATGACGTTACGTACTTGAAATGGATTAAGGGATTAGCGGGGCCATTGCCGTTGGTGGTGTTCTCGTATAACGGCGTTAGTTCGTTATTCGTATAATTATCTCCCTAATTAAATAGATCATACTCTAAATCATGTACCTAATTACCCGTGCGAGAGTACATTCTAATAGGGATAATGAAAAGGTTATGGCAACGTAATTCGGTAGTGTAGAAGTCGATTCATTTATTCTCAGGGAGTTAGAATAAAAGCAACATAACTCATGTTAATATAACATAAAACGTAATAATTTAACCTAATACTTAAGACATGTATTTTCCAACATACGAAATAAGCAACAGAACTGAGTACAAAGACAAAAAAACACGTCTTTTCTACAGTTAACTTATAATGTAATCAGAAAACAAAAAACAAAAAAGTGAGGTATTCTCCTTCGAAAGATGACGTCATACATTGACTCAAACACTTCTAGTAAAATTGGCCAGTCAATTCGGTCTCCTATTCAGGTATTTTCTTTTCAAAGCTCTACTTAGCATAAGTATGCACTTTAGGTTGTATGTTTTTGGATCCCCTAACACCCATACGAAGGTACGGTACAAGTAATGTAAGGAACAGGTAATGAGAACAAGTACAAAGGAACATTGAATACGTGGAGGCCTTTTTAATTAACAAATATAACTGAAATTAAAAAGTAAACGCTGGGCCGAGCAATTAACAAAGTGTACTGTAGCGGAATTATCCAGTGGTAATTAAAATATGCAGGTGGCTTATTTATGTGTGTTTATTATGTATATAAATATATGACTCAAGTATATGAGTCACTAACTTAGCCATCGGATATTAGAATTTCCGCGCTTAGCGTAATTTATATTAGTTTTGATACCATTAACGTAGAAGAGAGCTATTACTCGCCCAGAGTTAACTGCGTTAAGTTATTCAATCTTAGGTAAATATTAAGTACGACAAAAATAGATTTCAGCAAAATAACTTTTAGTATTTATCAAAATTTCCTGGTCCTCCTGGTCAGGGCATTTATTTGTGTGTTTATCACGGATATTCGTTCCTGACTTATGGATGTTTTCTATGTATTTAAGTGTTTATCTTCGCCTAGTATCCGCAACACAAGCCTTATTGAGCTTACTAGGTTTATTTGTGTAAGAAAGTTAAGTAATTTAGTAAATTAGAAAGCGTCGCGTTGCGTTGTTGGTGTTGTCTTGACTGACTTTCAAACCGGAGGTCCCGAGTTCAAACCCCGACTCATATAACTTTGTTTTTTGGAACTTATTGTACGAATTTTGCATGTACATGTTTACCAGTCGCTTACCGGTGGAAGAATACATCGTAAGTAAACCTGATCGCATCCCAATAAGGCATGTTACTCTCTGGGTTGGAAGGTCAGATGGCAGCCACTTTCAGAAAAACTAGTGCCTACGCTAACTCATGGGATTACATTGTATTGCCGAGCGGAACCAGACCATAATTAGGCAAAATTCGGAAATTTTACTTGTCCTATTCCCGTGATCTCATCGCCTATACGTACAGTCAGCAGCAGAAGTAGCTAACCGGGTAGGGTGTTCAATAGGAGCTGGATACGACTTTATTGTCAAGAGCATAAGAGCGTGTGTAAGTCATTTTGAACACCCTACCAGCTTAGCTACTTCTGCTGCTGACTGTACTAACTACTTTCCGATTGATTTAGCATGAATCAATTCTTGACTACAAAGTACCTACTTTCTTATACATAGGTGTGTCTGGTATAATTCTCAATTCATTGGTGGAAGTAAATCGTTTCATATTACTTAATCGAAATTCGAGATAGATTTAAAACCTCTCAGGCATGTAGGTATAATTGTAAGATTTCGGACTCTCGGACTCAACTTGGAGTGATGTCTGAAATAAAATACTTATCTATGCTATGATCAGCGCTATGGTACTAACGATATAATATCGTAATATGTCACTTCGCGTCGTGTTATATTGCCAAGCGGCCAGAGAAAACATTTTCCCGACAGCATTATAAATTTAGTACCTATTGGAGAAAATACAGCTTAGCTTTATAAATACGTATTTCTATTCAATGATATATCGTCGGTTCTAATAAAAATAATCATATTTTTTTATTACTACCTATCTGTAGCGAGCTCAATTTCGAAGAGACGTTGTTGTTTTACAAAATATGATAATGGTGACATTGGCGACCCGCTATTTAATGAAATGTTCATCATCCGACTTATGCATGCGGAATATAAACTTGATTGAGCGTCGGTAGGTCGGCCTTTAACTTAAACGGTTTGTGTACTTATCAACAATCAATTATATTTATGAGTTTTTCAAATAAACACGCACAATATTATCAAAAGCCTAACAAGAAAATTGTATACACCCGTGATGTTTGTGTATTTTTTGCAAACTTTGAGGATGGTTGTGGCACCCGAACGGAATACGAATGAAAACCCAATATAGTACCAGCTCTAAGGGTTCCGCAGCCAAAATGGCAAAAACGGAACCCTTATAGTTTCGTCATGTCTGTCTGTCTGTCCGTCCGTACGTATGTCACAGCCATTTTACTGGGAAACCATAAGACGCATATGTATCAAATTTTTAACACAAGGTGTATTTTGTGTGCCGCTACTTAATATAGTTTTGTAGAGATGTCGGCGGCCGATCGTAAAATCAGGCAGATCGTAATGTTCCTGGATAATGTTTTAACGATAGTCACATTAAACCAATGTATAGGTAGGTTAGGTTCGTTAGGTTGCTTCAGATGCCCGAAGGGCAAACTGCCCAGAAATAGGAGCCCCGCGTAGCGAGGCGGGGAGCGAGTCAAAGATTTTCACGTTTCTCGATGTGCCTAGGAATTTCACGATATGCCTAATTATACGATCGGCCGCCGACAGAGATATTGTTAAAATAAATATTTTTAGTGGGGGCACTCCATACATGTAACCGTCAAAAATTTTTTTACCAAATATTATTATTACTTAATATGATGCACATCAATAAATAAGTGGATATTTTCAGAAATAATGAATGAATGAATGAATGAAAAACTTTTATTTTCAGGCAACTAGTGGCCCATAGATAAATTAAAAACCTTAAAGACTAGCATACATATTACATTATAAACTAAAACTATTATTTTGGTGACACGACGGGTTTCTGTTGTGCCACCTGCTCTGGTGTAATATTTGGCAGCGTCCCCCGGAACCGCCGAAACACTACACCCTTCGGCCAGAAGCCCGCGCTCTCGATGGTCTCCAGCAGCGGCCGCGGCACGCGCGACACAAACGAGCTGAAGTGCACGTAATGGCGCGATCGCAGCTGGAACACCCTCAACTCATAGCCAGTCTTCTTCAAAACGTAATCCACTACATCTGTTGCCGTGGCGGAAAAATGCAGGCGCGACACGTATAGCGCCTTATTCGGCGTGGCAACTCGTAGACCCAGGGTAGCACCCGGTTCCGCAGTACCACACTGGCTTTTACGAGGCGATTATTAGTAAGGCGATAATCACTCCTAAAATCAAAAGATTTGTGTCCCCCAAAAACTTTTGAACAATAAGCCCAAAAAATATTTAAAAAATTCAAGAAGATACATCTCGGAATATTCTTTTCTAGAAAATTATTTTGAACTTTATCGGTTTAGATGTTTTTGAGTTATCTTCAAAAAACTACGTACAAAGGCAGATACGACATTGCGGTATAATTTTTTTCGGTAGGTACGGAACCCTATATTATGCGTGGTGCGATAGGCACTTGGCCACATTTTTGTTTATAAGATGACTATTTGTATTACTTTATGTCCCCATAGTTGACATTTACGGTTATAAATTGGGCAACGAAGTACCTAATTTATGGTTAGTATAAAATTTTCACATACATAAGTACAAAAATAAGGCCCTAAACAAGCGATACACAACATCGAAATTCTTACTCGTATTAGTAATTTTCGTACCGTGACTTTTTAGTTATCTCTAATACCTTGCGGTAATTTTGAAAGAAAAGTACACTTGCAACTTTTTAATTAAAATTATATAGAATGGCGGCAAAGCTGAGCGTGTATCGCGCATAGAAAATGGTAGGTACTTTTATGACATTCAGGTTGGCGTCTCTTTTTTAAAGTTTTGACCTGTGTTAAGACTGTTAAGAGTTAAGGATGATGCACGGTGTTTCGGACCGTCTCCGCCACGACACTTCCGACACTTCACTTTGTATACAGAACATCATGTGACCTCCGAGGATCAAGTGACCCTTTCTATACAAAATTAAGTGTCGGAAGTGTCGTCTCGGAGACGGTCTGTGCATCATCCTTTAAGAAGCACCGGTTTTTCCCAATTTTACATGGCTTTATAGGTTACATGACTAACAAATAAGAAATGATAATAAGAATATGCAGGTAATGGGCTAGATAGTCCACATGTGTCTCACAATCGACATACTCAACCAATCTACATACTCAATTAATCTACATACTCAATCAATCGACATACTCAATCAACCTATATACTCAATCAATCAATCGAAATACTTAATCAATCTATATACTCAATCAATCGACACACTCAATCAATCTATATACTCAATCAATCGACATACTCAATCAATCTACCTACATACTAAATCAATCGACATACTAAATCAATCGACATACTCAACCAATCTACATACTCAATCAATTTACATACTCAATCAATCTACACACTCAATCAACCTACATACTCAATCAATCTACATACTCAATCAGTCGACTCACTCAATCAGTCAACTCACTCAATCAATCTACATACTCAATCAATCGGCATACTTAATCGATCTACATACTCAATCAATCGACATACTCAATCAATCGACATGACTTACTCAATCAATCTACATACAGGTGCAACATGTCATATAGTGTATGTGTTTTTAATTTGTCGCTTTATTTACCTCGTTTTATACATTCGTGTGACGCTCTTGAGCTCCAAAAAGAGCTCAATCTACATTACCTATAATTACCTACAATAACCTCCAATGCCTGCTGAGACTAACTCGCGGATATCTATTTAAGTAGCCGTGAATGGGTTCAGTAGGCGTTCCAAAAGACATCAAACGTCTGTAAACAGCCATTGTGTCCACACGCATGCTTGAAATTACCGGGTTCGAAAGACCTGATTTTTTGAAGAAGTTACAAATAATACCAATAACCTGGTAAAGGTATCATTTGGAGGCGCTTTTGCCGTACATTACTTAGATTAAATAATATTGTATTCGAGCTATAAAAGAGTAAGCGCCGGCCTCCAATTGGTATCTTTACCAAAATAATGACATTAAATTTAATTTAATTTTGCCAAATTACCTGTAGTAATCCGTATCGAAGCTCGATGTCCAAAAAGAAATATTCCTTGGCGAATGGCGGTCGCTGCGGGTTGGCGTTGACTTGGGGGTTCTGCATGCCTGGCGGGCCCAGCGACACGGGGTGCGGCAGCACCGGCGGCTGCGCGCCCGGCACTATCGGGGTCGATTCCTGGAGGCAACATACGACTCAAATACTTACGCCGCATAAAAAAAACACAACTCGAATAGACTGGCGTTATTTACGGCTATAATATTTACTAATCAACCACAACAAGTAGTCACATAAATACAGAGGAAACTTTAAAATACATATAATTTGACGCAAATACATGCTTTTGTATATGGAGGCTTGACCGCTGGGACAACATGTCCCCATATTTTTACTGCCACTTTTTTTTAATCAAAATATATGAATAATGCGGGTTAATTTTAGGGTCGTGACACGGAACCACTTCTTCTGACTCTGTAACGATCAACATTATTTTATGGTACTCAGTATTTTATCAACCACAGAATTAATTAAAATTTTCATATTTTTCAAGTGAAATTATAGTCACCCTATGATTTTTGACATAGGCTGACTAGACTGTATGGGAAAAGACAATCCGTCACATTGAGTAGAGTAACCAAATTTTATGCAAAAATGTATTTATCGACTAAACATTTCAAAATTAATAATTAATATATGGGATAAAAAATTGTGGCCACCATAATTCTGTATCATGCTTTGTGTTCTTGCTCCACAGCCACGGCATCACACTGTATTATTAAACGGAGCACCAGCATTTACATACCTTGTACATTTTAAGGGGTTAATGTTTAACTTTCGTCTTGCCTACATTCGATTAATCCTAATTAGAGTCAGTAATTGAGTTTTAATTAAATCATGTTGTTAATAATTAAATCATGTTGTTAAATAGTGAAGATTTTGGTAATTTACAGTAATTACGGACTATAATATCGTTTTTTGGAATTAATTAAGTGTTTGCGAGTTCATGAACACGCCCTAAACCTTAATCAATGTTTAAACAAATAAAAATAAAAATCACTACGTTTATGAAGTATTAAAAAGAATCAATTAAGAGGTTATAAATAAAGAATGTCGTAAAATATGTATTCTCAATATTCTCATACAATTCACTGAAGAAGTAACACAGGATACTGGATGTACACGATGTCATTACCGACACAACCCGTAAAAGCCATCCAACATTGTTATCGTCTGAATAACGATCACTATTTACTTATAGGCCAGTCCATTGAAAGAGAACTGTTCATTATAATTGAACTAGAAAGGGTTTGTGATAAATTTAAAGCCTTCATATATGATTAGCGTACATACAGGTGGAGGCATTATTGAGCAGAGAGTAGGTACACTGGAGTCACCTAGATTACATTTTATGATTAGTAATGATTAAATTATTATTTTTAGTCGAAAACATACAATTCCTATTCAACTATTGCCAATATTTTTGGATCGAGTTATTGAATCCCCCCTCGTTTTCTCCGCTAGACCTTTGACTGGTGTTTCCAACAATTATTTGGCCTGCCTAAAATTGAGTAATTATGTTATGAAAGTCAGTTCAATTTTTCGATCCAAAATATTGGCACTACTCAATTTAATAATTTGTCACATTCAATCACAAAATGTTACCTATGTGACTCCAGTGTACTCTCTGTTCAATAATGCCACCACCTGTCCGTACGCTATTTATAACATTTCACTGCCCACAGGTCCAAATCAGTTAATTACTATTTGACTTTGTCGAAAACTTGATATATCGAATCCCCGGTTTTATGACGTCATACTAAACCCTCACATTGTACTCATAGAAAGCGACTCCTCACACCGTACTTGGGAGACATCACTGAACACATACACGACTGCCTCACCACGTACAAGAATCGTCGTAACAGCCATATTTAATATTGGAAAACTCTTTCAATAATTTTTTCTACTCCACGAATACCATGCCTGAATTGAAACTCTGAAGACTGAACTACTATATAGCGCATACCTACTACTTTACTTTGTGTCATATTTTAACATCGCCGCCTATGCTAAAATTACTTAATGTTTATACAATATTATAGCACGTCCGTGGAAGAGTCATCCTAGCTATCTGAGCGCCCGCACAATCCACCGGGAGATTGAAGTTACTAAATTCAATAAAGGCAGCAGGTTTTAAGACATTCGGACTAAATTTTTAACGGATTGTCTATTTTGATCACTTATAAAATTAGTATTGTAAAAAAATAGTGACATAATTAAGCTTTTCAATATCATACTTAGGCCAGTCAGTAATCATGGCCTAAACATGGTACTCGACTGAGAAGCTCTTCAGTGGTAATATACTTTAGTTTTTCTCATACACAGTACTGTACTAAATGTAATCATAATAAGTAATTAATATTGTTAGATTTATTAGTGTAGGTATAATATTAAGTAAAATTATGTAGGTACGAGTAAAAATTAAGTAAGGCAGCGTCATGGAGTATCAAAGGCTATTCGGTATGTAATTCTTACAATTTATAAATATCTTAAATAAGCGAACTTACGCCCACGAATCCTTATATTATTCCGCCTTCTACGAACGAATCTCGTTATTCGACGAGCACGTTTAAAAATAGAGCAGCTGCTTTTGCCAACCCGTTTACTTGAATTTTATACTCGACTCCAGCTCACAGGCATCACTAACAAGTGGTCTACGGTCAAAGGAGACCATTTATCAAGCTTTCATTACTTGAAAGAGAACTAGCTTTTAACGCAAACTTCGATATCGACGTTAAACCTAGCTATTGTAAGTATTTTAAGCAACAGCAACAATTATTTTAATTTAGTGTTACATCAAACTTTGCACTGCCTTACCGATGGAATGTAATTCCGTGGCTTTTATTTATTACTTTTATTAGAATTATTAGTGTAGTGTTATACCACGCACGAAGCCATTACTTTTACTTTTTTTTTGACCCTTGCGAGGCATCATGTCTGTAGTCCAAGACAGAATGTCAGGCTTCTCACTTAAAGTCATGTCAATTACTGAAGCTCATCGCTGACAAAGTGTAGTTTTCTCAGTCACTCTGTCAATCATACACTCTCACAGTAGGCTGTACATCTGGATGTTAGTTTGAACTAGCAGAGCAGTCTGTAAAAATGTCAACTTGTAACTAGGTCAGTGCGCAGAAATCCGTTAAGTGTTATGAGCAATATGAGCATGTCACATAGTGGTGAGTGGCGGCGGGCAGTTTGTGTAGCCTGACTGATTTACCAATTTAATTACACAGGTATTCTTTATAATAAAAGTAGTAAATAGGGACAGGACAGGACCCTTATTCGACTTGGCAAACTGTGATACATGAATATCACAGATAGATCGCTATTCGTCTGTCCACATCAGTCCACATAATAATATTACTGTTAAATTTAGAGTAGAGTGTATTATTGATTTTGACGTAAGTGGATATCACTCTTTTGTGAATCCATAGCAATTTCGGCTGTCACAAAAATGTGATGTCATAGTTGTATCACTAGCAACTGTCAGTTTTGCCATGTCGAATAGGGTTTCTGTAGTGGCAACTATACCGACATTGTACTTTTTTGGCTCAAGCCAAGCCACTTGGAACGATTGTCCCGAGTACAGTCCGTGAGCTTTAAGAAGAACCTTCGGGAATCTCGGGAATCGGCGATGACACACGAAGGTAATATTGCTGTTCTGCTTCTTCATGTGTCACTGTTGATTGATGCCCCGCGACGTCTCTTTCTAAAACCCGAAGGTTCTTTTTAGAGCTCACGGACTGTACAATTTATACTGATCTGATCTGGTTCAACTAACAGCTAACTCATGCTAAATTTGGTTGACGTGAAGACAGAGGGAAAAGATAAATAATGCAGATCTTATATGAAATAGTCACATTATATATGCTGTGGAAATAGTACCTATATATATGCTTGCGACTACTACCTACTTTACTCCGAAAGTGGAGTAGGCCGAAAATCCCGTCTGAGTACCGCTATAACCTGCTGTCAAGTCAGCCAAAATCACATCCCACGCATTATTGGCAGATGTGAATCAACGTCTACCACTAACTACCACAACCAGTGAGTTCGATGGCTCAGTTAGTTACAGCACCTGTACCAGTATTCTAGGAGATCACAAGTTGTTTAATGTTGACATAAAAATAAAAGTTGGACAAATCAAAGGATTGTTTGTCAATATGTGTGCGTTTAACTCGCATGTTGATTGCTAATTGCGTCAAATTACGATTACAGGTAGAGTTTTCAACATTCCCCTTTCGCATATGCGCAAAATACTCAAGATCAACATAAATAAAAAGTAAGATACCTGACCTAGAAATGATGAGTAAATATCAACTTCGTTTAATTTTCATGAGTATGAGATTTCGAGATAGCGCTGACGTTTTGATAAACGACTTGTCAATTCATCTTCATATGTGATTATTTTTGTCACCATAATAATACGACAAAATACATAGGTACCCTGTGTTTAGTTATAGTATGATGATACCGGGGTATTATACTTAAGGTTAAGATGATATAAGTACTTGAAAATGTTATGCCTTATTTAATTCAAATAATATATATTATGCATACAAGTCGTCAAGAGCAACGGCTCATTTCATATGAAAATGTCAATTAGAACTTAGAACTACCTCTTGGTAAATTCGTGAAAAAGTAAACCTGTATTATACACTAGTTTTTTGATCCGTGTTCTGATTCATTTGTATAGAGTATATGTTATAGTCAGTTTCGCATTCGCAGTCTAGTAATATGAATAATGATAATAATAACGGCGACACCACGGACCCCTAACCTCCAGAGGGCCGTTACCATCTGGCCCTCGCCTCTGTGCTTGCTTTACTCTGTTGCCAGCGGCACATGAGGTTAGGTTTCTTTATTATATTTTATGGGTTGTTTTTTTATATTTTATGTTTATAAAAATGTTATTAAGTACCTAGCCTACACGAAAAAATAAATAAAGTAAGTACATAATAATAATAATAAAATAAAAAGAAAAGAAGAGAGAGAGTTTTTAATGCAACTACTCGTAATAATAATAGGAAATCATGAATTTTGGACCGTGTTTCATTTCTTTTGATTCCTACACTTTGCATTTCAATTATTTTTAACCTACTTGAATTCCATTGAGGAAGGAGGTTCTGCATTCGGTTTGGTGTTTTTATTTTATGTATGTTCACCGATTACTCCGAGACCCGTGGTCCGATTTGAGTAATTCTTTTTTTGATTGAAAGGATCTACATCCAAGGTGGTCCCATATTAATATGGTGCTTTTCTGATGGTGGGATCCATGAGGAATTGAGGGAACTCCTCAATTTTTAAAGGCACATGTATGGTGATTTGGGTGTTTTCTTAAGAAACTCAAGCATTTTCTCACGAAAACCACCATTTCGATGCAGTGGACCTGATGATGATGATTGTTTTGATGATAATAATGAAGATTTTTTTATGCAGGATGTTCAGCGATTACTCCGAGACCCGTGGTCCAATTTGAATAAGTATTCCAATGTTTTGTGATGTTCACACTTGAAGCTGATTTGAGCGGTTTTGTAATTTGTGGCTTGGCACCGACTTCAAACATATCAGTTGGTAACGCATATAAATAATATAATGATTCATTTTATCCTTTTTGGAGTCGGTTTATCTTTTTTTGTAAAAAGTTTTTATTTAAACTCTAATTAATATACCTACGTGTTTAGCATTAGATCTTCAAAAGTAGATAAAGAATAGGATTGATTGTCGTATAACAAAGTGATTACCTACACTTTTTCCATATGAGTACATCACAAAACAGGATGACTGGTAAAACGAGATTTGTATTTATACCTAGTTAAATATAAATATTTAGAAGCAAAACCTCCGTGTTTCCGGTAAACAAATACTTTGAATTATATTCAATAGAGAAATGCACCACGACACATTCAAAGATAATCTTAACCTCACTTGATATTATTTTAATATTAAATTTAAATTAAATAATCGTTTATTTCAGGCCATGGCCCATATTTATTGTTAGTAAGTTACTGACTCATATTACGAGTATTAATTAATGTTATATACAACATTAGTCGTTAGGTATATACAACAAATTATTATCATTTACAACATAAATGGAGAGCACATCAGAATCTAAGCATCATTACTAAGAACATAACTATAAAAAAATTAAATTTAAGCATTGAAATAAAATAAAATAATAATAAAACAAAATTTGGAAATAAATTATAAAATAATGAATGTCAACTGGTAAAATATTATTAATTGCAAAGAATCAAAAATTCTAAATTGTAATATTACCCGCAGTTCACTTCACGTGAATAAAGAATAAGACGAGTAATGTCAAATATACATAAAATATCAAACCGCAACTTGTTTTTTTTTCAAAGATAGGATCCAGCTTTAGCTCACGTAGCGGGTCATATTTGCCGGCAGAGACGGATTTTCCCGAGAAAACTAGGGGCTAAAGTACCGACGGCTTATGCGTGGAGAGGATTGAATGTAGGAGCTATAACGAGAACATTATACTATACACTTCTGTAAACATGCTGTCTACAAGAACCTATACATGCAATTATATTTTTCTACTCGTCGACTTTAATCTGTGTATTAGGACTTTATAGACTAAACTAAAATCTTACACTTTTAAAGACCACGCGCCACTAAACTAAAATAAAGTTGAAAAGAGAATTTCACAATTTTCCCATATCGGTAAACTGTGAATTTGTTTAAGGAGACGCGATTTAATGTAATGTTTCTAACAATCTGTCAAATTTTCTTCTACTTAAACTCGCTTCTACGTTGTGATTGGATTATAAAAAGACCAATCACAACTGCAACGACATCTTGGAAGTAAGTTTATTCTCAGTTTATTTTAGCCGTCTCTTTCTACTACCGACACAATCATATGTCTATCTCTTTTCGGTGGTGTCTGTAGCACCGAGTACGCTATGATTTGCCCAGATACAATTACTTCCGGTGTGAAAAATAGTGTTTGACGTTTAACTGGGAAAATTTTTAGAAATAAATAAAGAAAATTATTCGCCGAACTCAATTGTTACTTAATACTCGTAGAAAAACTATTGTATACAATAGTGACAGAATTAAGCTTTTTAATGCCGTACCTTAACTAAACACGGTAGTCGACTGAAAAGCTCTTAATTACGTCACGATTGTATAAAATACTATAAGAAACCAAACATATTCATAAATAACCTCTGTATCTACCTACTTAATGATTGCTATCCCCTCAACCCTCCCTATAACCATATCAAAATATGACTGAGGAGTTAATTCGTATAAATGAAATCAGGTTTTAGAGTCGATGATTTATGGCAAACAAATGTGCAGAAAAACAGTTTTAACTATTCCGTATATTTCTAACATTTCCGTGAATTAATTAATCAGTTTTCCTTTGGTCCCGCATCGTCTGATGTGGTGTTTGCAGAAAAACACCCAAGCTTATACTCGTCGTAACTAAGTTTGCGGACCGTGCAAGCGAAATCAAGGGCAAATTTCGTTATTGTGATCGAGTTTGAATCTTTACTGAAGCTGGCAGCGAGATATTGACTTTTCATCGAAGCGGAATTCAATTTTTGTCTATCGTATTTTTCATCTTTACTTTATTGTAGTTACTACTTAAGTACAAGCGGTGCCGGTTATTATGAAGATATGTACGTACTTCATGAAAAGTAAACAAAGTAAGAAATTATAATGTATTTAGTTAAGCCCTCAACAAGTTACACCGAACTTTCTATGTTGACCATAATATTAAAGACTGTGCACGTTGAAATCCGGCCGCGCATGGTGTGATACATCTTTTTATTGAATGTGCATATTCAACCTACACTTCTAATTAATAATTTGGGGTTATCAAGCTACATAATAAAGTTTAAAACATAATATAAACGTTACGTTGTCTATGAGTTTGATCACTATATATTCCACAGTGCCTATATTTTTTTGTCCACAGTGTTCTGACAGTGTTTACCAAATTTTCCTGTTAAAAATAGTTTTTTATTATAAATAAGATGAATCAAATGATACCTTATTAAATTCTCTTTTCACCATAGCTAACATTTTTCTAAGTGTATTTAGATTGAAATAGTTCGGAGGTGTTCTAACTTTGGTGAGTTTGACTTTTTGACAAAAAAATGGCTGCCATATAAAAATTACTTTCAGTGCTTGGAGTAGAAAGTTTTCCTGACTACCTCAAGTAGAATAGAGTTTCAAAACATTTTTTTTTGTAAGATCACATTCTATTGACCATAAAACCGGTTGTGAAAATATAAATACAATTGTGGTATTGTAGCAGGAAGCGAGTGAAGATTATCAAAAAACGCTGGACAAAACATTAAAGATATGATGAAATACCTTCAGTAAAAACTGAGACAAGCCCATACAATTTTAATATGATTCTATTTTTATTATATACTACTATGATTAGAGATTATTTTTAAAAAAGAACTGCTTGAAAATGTGTATCCGAAAGGGAGATGTACCATGCCATGCGTGGCCGGATTTCAACGTGCACTGTCTTTATTATCTTTATTGTATGAATGTTATGTAAAAGCGCTCGAATTGAAAATATTCAACTGCCGTTATAAACTCCAAATTTTCGAATAAACTTATCGTTTAAGTCGGCTTTCCACTCCACACTTTGCTCGTGCAGAGTTAAGTGGCTGGACTCTACGACACTAACATACAAAACTGTAAAGGCGGACTTACATGCCAGGCGAGTATATTGTGCAGGCTGGCTAGTACGTGTTCAGAGGCAAACGCGATTGTGTTGTGACCCTCTTCCAGCGAGTGGATGATTTGAAGCATCTTCGGGTGGCGCAGCTTCTCCAGCAAGGCGACGCATGCGCGGAGCCGGTCTAGCATGCTCTCTTTGCGTTTCGGTTTGTACAGCTTCTCGGCGATCCGCTTGTCAAATATAAATACTGAGCATTCCTGGAACAAAACAACTGAAGTAAGAATTGTTTTTCTTTTTTTGCCTTTATTTTCAATTTTTTTTCGTTATTTTGGGTTATTTATATCATTTTGGGGCAGTGTTCTAATATTACATAAAAACAAATACAATACGTGTTTATGTCTAATGAACCAACTAAAGATATAAAATGTATATAGTAATATAAATAGCCTGGCGTTGGTCAACAAATTTTTTTTTTCTTATTAGACAATTTCAAAACATTGGAATCCTTTGAGGCTGAGTTAGACCAAGTCTCTAAGCTAAGGTAAAGAGCCCATGACACTGAACCTATTTCGATAAGTCTCCTAGGTGATATTTAAATATACTTATACATCGTGTTTTTCACAGGTGCATCATTTATTGCGGTGTATTAGAGTAATTTAATGTAGGTTTACGCAATCAGAAAGATAAAAAAAACCGACCAAGGGGGTGATTTTTGAGATTCGAGCACTCGAAAGTGACATTTAAAACTCTCAATAAAATGATGAAATTATGTTTTAAAATTAACAGTGATAGAAATTTAAAATCATGATCATTTAAACTATTAATTCCATGCGAAAAAATTGGCGATAAACTTTTGTGTGCGATTATTTTCGATCTTAATTTTTTTGAATTCGAGCGTCCGGCTGTCAAAAATCGGCCCCCAAGTGCGAGTAGGACTCGCGCACCAAGGGAGTGAGATATAGCCTGGTGACTATATCTCACTCCCTTTCGACGATTCGAACTCGGAGATTGCTAATAAATCTTTTACTTTAAGTATTTCATTCACGGCTTCCTTATTATCCCTAACAGCCTGCTTTGACTGCTGAAGAGTTATTGTATTTTTTTTTAAATTTCAACTCTATTATTTGAGGTCCGTGTCCATAGTAACTTCTACTTAAAGTCAAATCAATAAATATGACCTGCAATCTAGACAAAACAAATGGTTGATTTGTTGATTGGCTCTTTAAAATGAAATTAAACGGGGAATGTATTTATTGGAAATTTATATAGACACGTCTATTTATATAAATTTCCAGTAATGTTAGCGGATTTTGAACGCACCCTGAATTGGCGGGGTGCTGTCGCCGCGTTACGTCACTGGACAGAAGGAAGATGGCTACCGCCGCTGCATATCTATCTGATCGAGCTCCTGTATTTACTCTAACTATAAATAGTTTTCCAAAGACTCAGTGCGTTTCCACTTATTAGTAAATACATTTTTTTTAAACGCTATAACCTAAAAATGCCTTCTTAAGTGTTGTTAAAACAGAAAAGTTTCCAAATATTTTTAAGGTTATTAAGTAGATATCTTTATTTTAATATTTTAGGCTCCAACAACTCATGTCGCGCCGACAGATGCATGCGACAAGTATTACCAGAGCACAGTCTAAGAACTTTTTAAAACTCCAAAGTATGAGCGCCATCTGAACGAGACAAACCTAAACTTACCGTAAATGTAGAGCAGAGTACAGACTCATGTAGTAATATATATCGTTACTAATATTACGGTATTACTACGATAACTTTGGGTTGTTCTTGTTCAAATGGAGCTTCATACTTGGAGCCTCTAAAAGTTCTTAGACTATGCCGCTCTATTAAATACTCTCTGGTATTATTTATGGCGTTCGCTGTAAAGCGTCAAAGTAACATATTCAAGTAAAGGATCATTTCCGCTGCTTCAATTGCTGGCCATGCTCATCATATACCTAGGTATCTGTGTTTTACTTGTATCTAATTATACGGCTCCAAACATGTTATACAATATGTGGTTATTAGAGACATAGTATAAAGACAAGTTCTAACCGTAGAACGAAATATCTGCGAGGCCAAGTCGACCTTATAAGGCTCAGAAAATGCTTCCAACTCCGTTGTAATCAATCAGAAACGGGGAAGTGGGTCAAATTTTAACTTGCAATCATTTGATTAAAGACCACGGTACAGGTGAAATCACTTGTATAGACATGATGGTAGGGCTTAAGGACGTGATAGCTTGATATTGATATTATAACAGTGAGGGCAACCGCTTTCTGGCGCAGGTGCACAGAGCAAGTACACGCGTGCCCAATCGGGTAAAGTAATATGAACATGAGCAATTTTAGTAGCACTAACTGGCGTGGGAGCGTGCGACGGATTTTTTCTTGATTTGTATTTGTACCCGCGAATGCGCACCCGCGTGAGATAGCGGGGCACTGAGACTCGTTCACTGTGTAAAGTGTAAATAAATGCCGCTCATTCTACGCCCGTTGCACGCTCTACGTTGTGAATTTTTATGTAGTAGGAGGCAAACAAGCAGAGAAATCGACGTTTGTAAAGATTACACATGAATTATGCACTCCCAAAATAATGTGTAGGTATGTATTGCAACTACAATATGTATAAGTCGCGGTATATACATAGTATAAATTTTTTGCATTGGTCTTAGGTGGATATGAATATTAGAAACTTCACTGATTTAGGTAGGCACACGTATTTTGCAGGCACACAAATCAAAGTAAGGCAAGTAAAGTAAAAACAAACAAACTTTCCTGAGTTCCGCTGTCGGTATAAAATCCATGTTGTTTTATTAGCGACGGGCAGCACAAAATGATCGATGTTATTTTAGCTGCACCGGATAACCTAGATGTGTGTTATTAATGCATATCCATAGATCAAAATGACGTCGTTGCAATATAATATATCGAGGCAGGCGGCATTAAGACAAGCGTCAGAATTTAGCTCTGAATAAAAAAAAACTCAAAAACATAAATTTGACAGAAGTTTTAATTTTATCAAATGTTTTTTTATATCTCAATGAGATGATTCCAAACCCAAACAAAACGAGCTTACGTTGTTTTCTGACAGAGTTCTTACGACCCCCTTCGGTCTTCGTCAACAGACCAGTTCTATGTCTTCATCATCATATTGCCATATACATAAGCGTGAAGATTTCAACTCAATCAGAAACCGGGAAGCGAGTAAAATTTAACTTGTAAGATTTGATTACAGACAACGGGGAATCTAAATAAAAGCTTGTAAAAATACATGTCCGTATCGTATATGCATATATTATACCTAATAAAATAATATCTGACGAGTGACGATTATTATGGATAATTATGCACTTGCATCCGATATCAAAATATTATATTTGTAAGCCTAATAGGTATATCATTTTATTTTTTATGGCATAATAATTTTAAACGAAAAAAACACCGACTTCACATAGGATCCGCTATTCTAAGAGGAAGTGGCCGAGTTGCTTTAAAAAATAGTGAAATCACTATAGGTGTGCCTATAATAGTTGAAGAGTTCCCTCGATTTCTCCAGGATTCCATCATCAGACCCCGACTTGGTGACAATGGAACCATCTAGGGATTATACCCGTTCGATTAAAAAAAAGTTTTTGAAAATCTGTTCACGATTCACGGAGATATCAAGTAACATACATACAAAAAAAAATTAAAAATAATGATACAAAAAAACAGTCGAATTGAGAACCTCCTCCTTTTTTGAAGTCGGTTAAAAACATAAATATTTGTACGCAAACATTATTAATAATAATTATATTTGCTGGACTGGGAGCATTGTCAAAGCTCGTAGAAAAATAGTGCGCAAATTCAAACACCAATAGGTACCTAGGGCTTTTAAATAATGAAATAGTCTGTCGATAGAGTTCGTGACTGAGCAGGTCCCTGGAGGCAGCCTCTCCCGGTCTATATTGGAGGCCCACTAAGGAGTATTGCTCTGTTCCTATAACAGCCTGCGAAATTATTTCAGTTCTTTTAGTTATTTTGGTGTTGTGCAAAACATGTATTTTGGGTCAAATTACCACTTTAAATAGTAGATTGTTCGACAAGGGTCTAAAGTAAGCCCACGAGGTGGTTATTTTTCCGAGTGAGGTGAGGGAAAATTGTTCGAGTGGTAATATGGCTTTTAGATCAGAGTCTAAAATACTATTTATCACTTTGCGAGTTTGCGAGAAAATAATATAGTAAAGTAAAAATTATTGAAATAAAACAACTTTCAACGGATTATATCGCATATACTGAATTTAAAGTTGTTTTATTTCATGAATAACTATCGCGGCAACCGTAGACAATATTATAAAAAATATTATTATTTACGCACAATCACTAATAATCTAAAGTGAATTTAAGGTTTAACTTGACGGCCTTTTTACTTTTTAACTGCTTTGAGACAGATACAAAAAATAAACACCGCGAATAAAAGCCACAGACGACGACGCGACGGTACAAGTACTCGTAATTAGCGCTCTAAATCGCTTCCAATGGCTTCCAAAATATTATATCTTTTTTTAATGATTTTGAAATAGGAACTAGAATTAAGAATTATTTGAAAATGCAGTATAAAGAAGGCAATAGTGATGTGTCGTGTGAGATGTACGATTCAGAGGCGAATTCCATGATTCTCATATGTTTTTAGGTCCTATTTTAGGTTTAAGCTAAGCTTTTAGTTTCTAAGTAACAGAATTATTTTATATAAATGGCTGAAGTAGGTATATCATGACAAACGTTCAATGAATACTCATAAGTATACAAACCTTTGTTACAGTTAGTTTCTGCGTAATATTACTGCTGATTGATTATAACGGTCATTCAAATATTTTTTCAACAAAATATCTATAAAAGTATCGATCTGAACCTCAACGCTATTAGCACAGATATCTGATAGTTAGGACAATTAGTTGACAAATATACTGACACGGTGTCGATTCCCCTACAAACCATAGACAAGGGCGTCTCTCTACCTCTACAAGAGCGGCTAACGCACTAAAGACTTCGGTACTCTATGAGGCACAAGGACTTAAATTATTTAAACAGTATACGCACCTAAAAAGAACCCATCAGCGTTCCGATTAACTTCGATATGAGTTGTGATTGGTGTATTTAATATTGTGAAGTGTTCTGATTGGTAATCTAAAATGTTTTTTGAGTAATAATTATGTGTACCTACATTAATATGTAGGGCTAATGCCCTAGGGGTTAAATGTACTACTTTAGTCCGCCTTCGTAAGCATAATACGTCACACTTTTTGAGCATGAGAACTGAAAAATAAAATAAGCAGACATTATTTGCAGACGACACTTCCAACATGTTTCACGATGATACTATAACCGTATCTCTTATACGTATACACGCTTGAAAAAAGACATTTAGAGTGCCTACGAGAATTATTACTTCTTAATCCGGACCCGTTCAAGTTATTTTTCAATGTATGGGGTAGACAAACTAATAAAGTTATGAAAGTTAATGAATATATAGCATCATACCTTTAGGTATGGTGTTTAACGCACACAATCGTCCATCTCCTTCCCATGACGCCTCCGCATGCCGGGGAGGGGGTGTCAAATTTATATGAAACGTCAAAATAGCCACGTCAGATAAACGTCAGTCCATACAATGAGTATGACCACTGGTCATATATTTTCGGCAGAGGGGAACGCCTGTCAAAGGTTACTCCGGTTGGTTTAAAGTTCTAAGCAGTAAAGGTATGATGCTATAAGTAACAGTTACTAAACTTTATTAGTTTGTTTCTCAAAATACGTACTTTGACCGGATCATGGCTATTCTTTCATTTATAGAGGTAGTTACATAAGTACTTAAAATGAGCAAGCTGTGCCACAAAATCCAGTTCCAATATGGACACTCTAGGTTTACCAAGAAATTTTCAACTGTCATTTGATTTTCTAATATGAATTCAATATAAAGACTGTATACGTTAAAATCCGGCCACGCATGATCTGGTACATCTCCCTGTCGGATACACATTTTCAAGCAGTTCTTTTGTATAAATAATCTGTAATCATAGTAATATATAATAAAAATAGAATCATATTACAATTGTATGGGCTTGTTGGTATTCCATCATATCTTTAATGTTTTGTCCAGCGTTTTTTGATAATCTTCACTCGCTTCCTGCTACAATACCACAATTGTATTTATATTTTCACAACCTGTTTTATGGTCAATAGAATGTCATCTTATAAAAAAAAATGTTTTGAAACTCTATTCTACTTGAGGTAGTCAGGAAAACTTTCTACTCCAAGCCCTGAAAGTAATTTTTATATGGCAGCCATTTTTTTGTCAAAAAGTCAAACTCATCAAAGTTAGAACACCTCCGAACTATTTCAATCTAAATACACTTAGAAAAATGTTAGCTATGGTGAAGAGAATATAATAAGGTATAATTTGATTTATCTTATTTATAATAAAAAACTATTTTTAGCAGGAAAATTTGGTAAACACTGTCAGAACACTGTGGACAACAAAATATAGGCACTGTGTTATATATAGTGATCAAACTCATTGACAACGTAACGTTTATACTATGTTTTCAATTTTATTATGTAGCTTGATAACCCCAAATTATTAATTAGAAGTGTTGGTTGAATATGCACATTCAATAAAAAGATGTACCATACCATGCGTGGCCGGATTTTAACGTATACAGTGTTTATTACCTGTTAAGCGTCCGGATAAACTATTCGCATCAACAGGTGAACAGTATCTTAAATATCTATTTTTATTCGTCGCATCAATTTGACTTATAACAGTTATAACTTATACGCCGCCGTGACAAATCTCAAGTGCTCGTCGAGCTCAAAAGCCCGGGTAGGATCTTTCTTTGATTATTAAACCAACCGGATGCGAGACGCGGTCTCATCTCTATCGGAAAAAGTCTGCCGTTTTTTGCGGGGGAGGGGAACGTCAAATGTATGCGAAACGTCAAAATAGCTACGTCAAAGAAACGTCAGTCCGTACAATGAGTATGACAACTGGTCATACTCATTCGGCAGAGGGGAACGCCTGGCTACTCCGCTTGGTTTAAAGCTCTAAGGGATCTCTTTAGGGCAATTACTGAAAAATAAATCGTCGCCAGCGGGCAGGAATTCCTTGTTTAGGTACCAATTTAGAAGAAGGACGTGGTTCTGCTCCGCGATCGTATGAAAATCCATTTTAGCATCATCGGCGGTGCTAAGTAATGCGATCACAAAAGCTATATCGAAAAGTATGCGCAGTAGTTCGGTCTTAAAGATCTCAATTCAATCTAGTCTCACATTAAGCTCAATAACTCTTGTGGCTTGTGTTACTATATAATAGTATATAATAGATACAGATAAATACATAGAAAAATCCATAACTCAGGAACACATATCCGTGGTAAACACACAAATACGTATAAGTATATACCCTGACCAGGATTCGAACCCGGAACCTTTTTTGTAATACCACGACGGTGGCAAACAAGCATACGACCCGTCTGAAGGTAGGCAGTGTCACTACACTACCGACTAGGCCAGGAAGCCGTTAAGATTGAAAGTAGAAAAAAAGTATATTTATTACTATGGACCAAGAGCTGGCCACGTTGGATATGACACAATAACAACAAAACAGGGCCTATATTTTCATATTAGAACAAAAAACAATGCATATTATTGCGGAAATAGTAGCAGTAGGCGACAAACTATGAATTACGTTTTTCGTCGTTTGGCACTACTTTTCCCCAACAGAAACTTTTGGCAATGATATAATCTAATTGTTTATATAATTTCTCATAATATTGCATCAAAACCAGAACTCTAGGATTTATTTTCTTGAAGTGGTTTGCATTCTTTGAACTCCACTATTTTACAGCTGCTAGATGTCCAACAGGCTTATGATGGCATTGATGGCAGTAGTTGTCCGCCGATAACTTAATAAAAAACTGACAACTTGACACATTCACACAACAAAACATGACAATGTGTCAAGTTGTCAGCTTTTTATCAAGTTATCGGCGGACAACTACTGCCATCATAAGCCTGCTGATCTATAAATAAGCATAGTACAGCAAACTGGCTAGAGGGGTTTCGTTACTCCCATTATTGTGCCATATCCGACTCTCCGTCTACTAGTTGGCTGCGGAAAATATTTAAATATTTCCGTAACTTCTATGCATATCTGTATTGATCTACTTAGCCACCGTGGCGACCTACTCTTCCGTTCCGGATTCTAAATGGGTAGTAGGAATAGTAGGAGCTAACCTGAGCAAGTTAAATACAAAAAGATCCAGTTTTTGATCAAACATATAATATATTTTTATATATATCTTGTACCTAACCATTTTTCCGCTTTGCCACAGCTTTTTGCTGACACCATCATCAATCATCAACTTCCATGATGTTGCGAAAAAATATTTAAGCAGAAAATGCAAAAAACCTCTCTGCTGTCGCCACTTTGTCGTAGTTATAACGCTGGGCCGATCCGAAAAATTCCCCCTGTTCCACCTATCCCTACCGGGTTGTCTCCACTGGTATAGGGATGCATGAATTTCTTTTCCGTCGTTCCCCACTTGTAGGGATAGGTGGAACCTATTTAGACGCTCCTATTTTTAGTGGGGGGTAGGTGGAAATATTATGGAAATATTAGTTAGACAAAATATTTCCACTTATCTGTACTGTTTTCTTGAGTGTCTAGATATGATACAAAAACTTTTAATGTCGTATGATAATTTAGATTACTGGCTGTCTATTTTAATGTCATTGCTGTGCTAACGAAAATTCATACGTATAGTCATGCAAGTCATATAACAATTATAATAATGTCGGAAGAAATTGTTATTATAAAAATAGGTGGTGGAAACACTTTACGATGGATACAAATACAATTTGCAAAAAGAAATATGCAAATGGCAATGAATATTGGAACTGTGCATACACTAAAAAAAACCAAGTGTGTCGGATCTCTCACATTACGAGTAAATGTAAGCAGCCGTGGATCTTCAGTGTCGGGAGACTCGGGAGGTTTTGGTTTTGAACGTCTTTTGCGTATTCCTTGGATTCAGTTAATTTTTGTTTTGTTTTGCGTTACAAGATAACCGTAGTGTTAAAAGAGTTTCTCATTTAAAGTGGCCATCAGACTTAATAATTGTAAACAACAAGTTGTTGCCAATATTACGGTACCAATACCTAAAATTTTTGAAGATACCATAAATGGAATTGAAAACGATGGTTTGGGCTTACTAACAGCAACACTTTTGAAAATGTAAAGTCTGCGTTGTACAAGTACAGAAATAAAAAAGCAGTAACAAGTAAAATGTTTTACAAAAGAGGTGAACGGGTAGAGGTACCACCTGTCCTATATATGTATACACCAAACATTATTGTTCGCTGATTATGGTCCGGCAAATAAAAAAAACCATATAATAATATTTTGTAACGAGTGGGCAATGGATTTATTGTTAAAAGGTTATGATTTCTTCATAGTATGTCCCAATCCCAAGCCTTTCGTGCAAATAATAACAATGCACTGTGACGTTGGTAGCACTATGGACCACACCAATTTTTTTCTGTGCTTTACGCATTACTTCTAAATAAGAAGACTAAAACATACATTACAATGTTTCGACTAATCCAGTCACAAATCAAGCAGTGGTCTCAAAATTAGTCCGGAATGGATTGGAATCCATCGAATATAAAGCCGATTTCGAGATAGGTCTTATTAAAGCTATGAGGATTGTGTTTCCGAATGTTAAGAAAGGAGGGTGCTACTATCATTTTCACAAGGCAATATGGAAAAAGGAAAAACTATTGAACTTTATGAAAACCAGAGACACAAGACGAATACTCCAATTTTATTATCCGCGACATTGCCTTTGCTGCCTGTTGACATAATTCAAGAATAGTGGTCACATAATTATATTGACTTAGATGAATTCAAAATGGATAAATATTTGGAATATTTTTATAAATTTTGGTTTAAAAAGAAAAAAATGTAAGGAACAGTTGTGCGTACTCGGAAGAAAATACCGAATAAATAATTATGCAGAGGCTTGGTATTTCTTATTTAATCGTAAAACCAATAGAGTCATGAGTTTACAAGGATTATTGACCCTGCTACATAAGAATATCAACAACGAAATCTATCGCAAATAGATGTAAACCGCAAAAAAAGAGAGAGCAAAAACATGTGTCGCGTGATTATGTAGTACAAAATGCCCAAATTCAATTAGTCATAGACGATATCACAGTAGGTTATTTTTAGATATGCTAAGGTGAAAACCTCCTTGTACTGCATTCAAATTCATATGGAATCAATAATATTAGAAAAAATACGACCCTATCATTGTCATTGGCTTAAGTAAGCTATTCTATTCGTGGAACAAACCCAATTTTTTTATTTAAATGGAGGAATTTCCCAATCGCCACTTTACACGAGCACCTGTAAAGCCAGGGTAATGTCTTTACGGTGGGTGCAATGTACCGCTGTTGACAATACCAGCGGATTTAAAGGTGAACTTGCTGTGCAGATATTATTAATATACCTTCTTGTAATGGGGTGTGTCAAGAACACCTACACGGACATTGGGATGAAATGGTGCATGCCCCAGAAAATGTAAACAATTTTAATATTGAGTTTATCGAAGACATTATTGATTTGTTTAGGCAGGTGATTTACTTTTTTAGCTTTTCTGTTTCTTCTATATTAGAACCGCTACAGATATAGTACATTGTTGCCCAGGTATAGAAAGTAAGCAATAGATGGACGAGTTAGTTCGCGGGCCGAGCCGCAGGTGACGCCCGCGAATATGCGAATCCATCTATTGCACTTTCTACCGAGGCATTTACTATGTGCTTTTCACGCTTAATGTAAGGAAATAAAACAGGTTGATTACACAGTATAATACACAGTTTAATTAAAAGTTATATTGATATTCGCATTAGGGCAGTTGTGGAATGACAAGGAAATGTTTTTTCCCGGAACATTTATATTAGTATTTTGTGTCATTTCGGCCGGCATGGGGTGTGATGCTGATGGGATATCATCGAATGATGCAGGATGAGGTGAATTTGACAGTAAGGTTTCCTTAGGTGTTGATGGTCCTGCTTTCGTGTCTGCTGATGTAGACGGACGAGCATGACTTTATCCGATGCCCAACCGCCATGCCTTTTCAATGTGGTTAAATTGGCACCGGAGTCTGCTAGCAGAGTTACCGAGGTTCTTCGAAAGCAGTGACCGGTGTAAGATTCAGCGTCCGGTAGCTTCAAATAGGCCGCAATCGTTTTTGGTATAGCACCAAGTTTATGCCGGCCTATAGGCTGCTTGGTACATTTACCATTAACATAATTTAGGAAAAATCTATCACATCCCGCGTTTTCCGGGCGGAGGTTTTGATATTTTTTGTCAATTTCCAAAAATTCATGACGAATGATAAACGACCGATCAATTTTTGTTTTAGTGTTTTTCAGTTTGACCAAAATCATATCGTGGTGTTCTTTAATGTCATCGATTTTTATATTAATTAATTCAGCTGTCCTGCATGCCCCATTTACTCCAAATATTAAAATAACCTGTAATAATGCTAATAATTTGGTTGATACAAAATATATTAAGCAACGGAAAGGAAAAATAACCATTGGTCACGTTGTGAAATAACTTACCTTTGTTGCTAGAAACACTTCATCAGGTGCATCTCTCAAGAAACATTCAACATTTTCCGCTGTCAAGACTTTTGATTTTTTTGATTGAAAGCCTTCTGATAGCCTTTTCAATAGAGTTAGTAACTTGGTGTAGTTTTTGATATTGATGTTGTGCTCCGTATTAAGCGTTGCCTTTAGCATTGAGTAAATGCCCCATAAAGTGGAGGATTTATATTTTTTCGAGAGTTCATCAAAATACGTCAGCATTACACTTTCAGAGAAAGAGTTTGTTATTTTATTTATTTGCCATGTCTTGAATTTTCATACACTTTCTTATATTTATTTCGGGATTTAATCGGCAATAAATTTCGACTCACTGACTTTGCAGTGTTTTGAATTTCCGGTGGTGTAAGATCCATGTCCGTACTCGTGTCACTCATTGTTATTTATTATTATTTCAAATCAGAATTATACACAATTATCTGAATGTTTGTTTCCGATCTAAAGAACAGACAGAAAAAAATTTCCTTCCCGCCTTTTAAATTTTTTGATTTATACTTTTTTTAAGCATGCTAAGGCGTTTTTCACATACACATACATAATTTGACGTTTTAATTTTTTAATTAAACGCACAAATGTAATGTTGCTCTAATAATTTTGTTATTTTCTGAACGAGTTACTAATATCAAAAATAATCGACCAATAGCAGAGTAGAACGTAAAAAAGGCCGCTAAACACTACATTTTACTTTGCAAATCTACATTGTTTGACTGTTTTTGAACTGTACTACTAAGAACTACTTTCTACTCTCATTTCAATCCATCTTAGGCCATATTTCCGAGCAGTGGCGTGAAAAATATATAACAGTTCCACTTACCATGGGGAACAGAAAAAAATCACACAGAGCCAGGTCTGGGCTATAGGAAGGGTGTGGTAGCAGTTGCACTTCTGACTTCTGGCCATCCATCCAGAATCCATAGTTCTGGCAGCCGTATGAGCAGGAGCATTACCTTTATTTAATTACGGCTACAGGCCCACTATATCGAAAAAAACAGCATCCATTTTTTTGTTGACATTTCAGCCGCGAACTACTTTAGTGGGTAAATCATCTTCTTCAAAGACCCATTTTGTTGATTGCTGTTTTGTAAACGAGTCGTAGCTGTATATCCAAGATTCGTCAGATGTCACAATGTAGGCCACTTGTTGTGAATTGCCCCCTTCGAATTTATTGAGCATAAATTTGCAACAATCGACACGTCTATCTTTTTGCTCCTGTGTGAGAGAATGTGGTATCCATCGAGACGCAACCTTCCGACCTTGAAGGTGATCATATAAAATGGTAGAAATTGTCTGAGGCCATTGACTTAGTATGTATTCTACTAGACAAGCTATCTAGAACAAAGTTTGTGCGCCACTTTTGGCGGTTGACAACTGTCATTGAATCAAAGATTAGCGCTAGCAAAGCAGTCGTGACACTATTATGACAATATTTGTATTCTGCCTAAACACATTTTGTAATGAAACGTGATTATATAATTTTAAAAGAAACTGATTGTTTTATTCGTAATATTTATTTACAACCTTATATCATGTGGTACTTAAGAAAAAAATGACGGAGCGACTTTGATTGTAATTATTTATTTATACTTATAATATAATTACTTACCCTTCATATTTACTTAAAATCATTATGAGTATTTAGTAACTATAATGTGAACGATATTTCGATATTTAAGTTTTAAATTCAAATCATAAATACCATTTTTATGCAATTAACTCGCGCTTAAAATTTCAGCAAAATCGCCCTTGTTGTACAATAATCATAATTTGTTATGAAATAAACATTATAAAATGTAGGTACCTATCTGAAAAAAATGGTCTAGCACGTTAATATTTGTATGCAATATAAGAATCTAATAAATAATGTAGATAAATCATAATTGTAGGCGCATGTGTTACTTCTGCGGCATTAATCTATGCGCCGAGGAAAATTGGCAACATGGCGTCGCACCGCGAACAACCATTATTTTAATTTAGCGATACATCAAACTTTGCACTTCTTTACCGACGGAATGTAATTCCATGGCTTCTATTACTTTTATTAGAATTATTAGTGCAGTTTTATACCACGCACGAAGCCATTATTTTTAATATTATATTTTTTTAATTTTCGACGCTTGCGTGGCATCACGTCTGTGGTCCAAGACAGAATGTCAGGCTTATCACGTAAAGTCGTGTAAATCACTTAAACTCATGGCTGAATTTTTTTCTATGGGATGTCATCTCCTGTTACTCAATGTCTGAGGCCAGTTTTATAAAGCTACAAATTACAATTTACAAGCGGTCGTCTCCTTCTAACCCTCTGTGTAAGAAGGAGAGTTCCGCTTGTAAATTGTAACTTTATTAAACTGGCCTCTGGTATCCAATTTTCAGTTTGTTCTGTGTCTGTCGCTGGGTAATGTTTTGAAATTCCTTGATAAGCCACGTTTTTTTCTAAATTCATAAAAAAATAACTGAATGTCACTGGCCAGTGACACATTTACAAAAAAGGTTTAGTAATAAAATTTGCCTTTAAGCTACAATAAAATTAATTGAATAGGAATTAATCGCCGTTGACTAACTATTTTCGGATCAGCCCTCGTATTGTTTCACTAGTGTAATAGTATTGGTGTTCAAATAAAATAGCAGCTGCATTGACAAGAACTGATTTTTTATAAATTTGAAACTGTAAGAGATGTCGGTTCAATAAATTCTAATTTGCCTTCTAAATAGGTACACAAAGGAAATACGTACCCTGTGCAGACATTGAAGGGAATACTCCATTGTCGCTATACAAATTCTAATTTGGGGCGATATTGAAAACTAGAGTTGGTGACCTGGTGGTAATCCGTAAGGTCGCGGGTTCAAACCCCGGCACGTACCACTGAGTTTTTTTTATGTACAAAATATCATTTGATATTTACCAGTCGCTTTTCGGTGAAGGAAAACATCGTGAGGAAACCCGACCTAATTCCAACAAGGCATAGTTTCCCCTCGGGGTTGAAAGGTCAGATGGCAGTCGCTTTCGTAATTACTAGTTCCTACGCCAATTCCTGGGATTAGGTTGCCCAGCGGGCCCCAGGCTCAATATAGCAAAAAAACTGCGACAAACGCTAGGAGAAAAATTGAAAACTAGAGTTGGATGGTGTTAATTTAGACTTTGCATTTCAAGGTGCAATAGGCTTGATGAATGTTTTTCATTTTTGTTGTGAGGATGTGAAAAGTCTATATGGGGCCAATTGCCTTAAATCAACATAAAAGACAGAAAAAGGTCTGAGATTTGCATTTGTTACTCAAAACGCTTCTAACAAAATGATATGAAGCCCTGTTTAAAGTATGGAAAAATTATGAAATTGCTATTTTTACAGTGAAACGCTGCTCTTATGTTTATGGTTGCTATACAATTTATTTCGCAATAAAGTGTTAAAAATCGAATGGTATCATTGGTTTTTTTTAATTTATTAAAAATAATTCAAATTTTTGAAATTTTGAAGCATTTCAATTGATTTTTTTTAATGTTTACTTTATTTCGATATTTTGATCATTTTGTATCCTATTAACAAAATTTTATTGCATAATTCAACATGTGTCATCATCCCTAGAACCATGAAATAAAGATAAATTAAAATCCCGGAGAACATCGTCACAATGAAATCAAGCATTTACCTTTTTTACTTATTGTACACTTAATTAAAACATAAACCTTTTCAGCTAGGGCTGTGGGATAACGTTTTCCATGTTTTTGGTGCTGAAAGGACGTAAGCGAAGGATTTTAATGCACGCGCGGTCAACGGGTCGTCCGGCTCGCAACTCAGATTTTTTTTCAGTACATTAACTTGGTACATTCTTCTTAGGCTAAGTTATTAGGCTAGGGATTGGTACTTCACCAGCACCACCACGTTAGTAAGTTAACGTAAATCGATTTCTGAGACACCCCCTTGACTAAACTTTGACATTTCCTAGGGAATCAAGTCTGGGGTTGAGTTGCAAGTGTTGCAACCCATATACCTATTCTATTCTTCTTGGCGCATGCTGCGACGCCTACATCGATGTTCTGGTCTTCCGGAGCCGGAACCAGATAATACTTCTACGTCTACAATTGAAGACAGTCACATTTAAGTGTCACATGCCGTGTCTACTCTACGGCGACCCGTTCCGTCTAGCGGTCTAGAGGAAAGTGACTTTTTCTAAGGACTTGTTGATTTTTTCGTATTTATTTTAGTGTGTGCTCAGTGGCAGACCTACGGCCTTGCCGGATAATAGTTTTACTTTGTTTTGTTATTTTTAATTTGTAATTGAAGGGATGTTTACAAAAAATACTTATGTTTTTTTTTTGTATATAGTTATCTATATTGGGCATGATTTTACAGGACATCGATAGAACTAATTTCTCTTGAAATAAAATAATTAAAGCTTGATTTTCAGGGACAATAAAGATACCTATATGACCACAAAGTTAGGAATATCTCTTTATTTCTTTTAAGGTTCTTTATTTTTTTTGGAAAATATATGATATAAACTTTTTCTACTACAGTACTTTTATTTGTCATTCATGATGAATTGATGACACAGATAAGAACATGCATAATGGATCTAAAGACAAGTCTATACAATAATCTGTTCCCCTAAAATGCATTGATGCCTACACGACGTATCGTTTTGGCAGTAAAAACGTATTTCGTGTCAACCACAACTAACAACAAAATAAATTGCTACCAACCTAAATACACGCAGCGTTTTAAAAAAAAATAACTTTTTTTTACAAACTTAACCAGATAACCGATTTTAAGCCTCGCTTGTAAACAGAGAGAGAGGGAGGTCTCCATCTCTAATCTCAAAAATTTTTAATATTATGCTGATTTAAGTTTAAGGTTTTAATTAATTGCCAGCCTTCAATAGCAGGCCAAATTATACTAAAATTAATTCTGTTTGCAGGTGAATAGAGTTCATGATTATGAGGTGGCCAGAAACTGAATGGTGGCCAGATACTGGCGATTTACCCTATCAATTTTATTTCGTTCCCGCCAGTTCGCGCAATTAGAGAGACACAATACTGTTTACTATATAGTACCTTTGTCATGACCGTGAACTCGGCCCTCTGAGCGGCCACTTCTGCAATCAATTTATTTATCACTTAGGGAACTCAAACCGTTCAGAATCCTACAAAATTTTGATCGGACAACATAATGTTTTTTATTAACCTATCAAGTAGGTACGTAAACGAGCAAATGGCACTCAATTCGGTACGTTAACTTTGCGGCTGAAGGGAGACGGCAGGCAAACTAGTAAAAATATATGTTCATAGCTTTTGTTGCTCCTTCCTAGCTTCCTACTCAGCAAACTGGACCAACGATCGGATCAAGATTTTAGGAGACTATTTTAGTATTGAGGCCAGCGCATGATCGGTCGGTGAAAGATCTTGGACGTTTTTTTCCATTACGATAGGGTAGTTATTTATAAAGGATTTTTCAAGGCTAGTCGGTCAATATCTGTCTGTTGTATGTGAAACATGCTTAAGGTTGTGATGTGTGTAGTGGCCCTAATGGCAGACATGTTTGATAATCTGTGCTCTCAATGAATACACAATTACTATGAAGACGCTCCTTGTTTTAATTAAATATTAATAGTTATTCATACTTAAAACCTATGAATACTACATGGCGCTGCGAGACAGAAGACCGAAGAACAGAAAACAAACCAAGATTTCAAGAAAGAAGAGTAAATAAGAAGAAAATAAGTGAAAAAAGATACAAAGAAAATGGCGGAAACAATAAAAATCGAAGAACATGGTATTGTTGGATTAAGACCACCAGAGAAGCTTTTAAATCAAGACTTCAAGAAATGGAAGCAAAAATTCGAAATATATAGAAAGGCCAGCGGAGCAGAGAAGAAAGACGAGGATGTGCAAGTAGCGTTGCTCTTACATTGCATGGGTGAAGCATGTATAGATATATACAATACATTTAATCTTGGCGAATCGCCAACATATGGCCAGGTAATAAAGGCATTTGAAAATTACTATATCCCACTAAAAAATGAGAGTGTAAATTCACATATATTTTCACCAGAAATCAAAATGAAGGTGAAACTTTTGATAGCTACTTAACTGAGCTAAGGAAATTAGCCAAGGAATGTGACTTTGGCACATTGGAAGAACGCTTGATTAAGGATAAACTAGTGGCTGGTGTCAACAATAAAAAATTGACAGACAGATTACTGAGAGAACCGGAGTTGACACTACAGAAAGCTATTAACATTTGTAAGGCTGCAGAATTGGCTAATGAACAAGTAAAGACAATACAAGGAAAAAGTCCAGAAGTCAAGACAGAAGTACAAGCCGTTAAGAAGAATACAGCATCAACATCAAAAAGACAAACACCTTCAAGATGGACAGAGAGGAGTCATCAAGGTGGGGCAGCGACAAGTAGCAGCACTACAGGGTCTGCGGGAGGTTCAAGTGGACCTACTTATCAGCAACATGGAAGAAGACAGTATGCAGAATGCTACAGGTGTGGCTTCAAACATGGGAAGAATAGGTGTCCTGCCTACGGGAAGCAGTGCACGAAGTGTGAAAAATATGGACATTTTATGAGGAAATGCCAATGGAACAAGATAGGTGCAGTACGGGTGCAGCTTCAAGAAGAAGGAAGAGAACAGAATCAAGACTCCAGTGATAGTGAAGTACAAGAAATGAACATTTCAGTGGTCGGTACCAATAAGAGACAAACCAGTTGGTATGAAGATGTTCATTTTGTGCAGCAAAATAAATATGTCAAATTTAAACTTGATACAGGAGCTCATGTAACGTTATTTCGAGGTCGGCTTGTCACAAAATGAATATTTTCAAGTTTGAAAGATCGAAATTATATTTGACAAACTATAATGATAACAAAATTGCAACAGTGGGAGAAGTAAACTTACTGTGTAGCATACTAGGCAAAGAATGTATGATAAACTTTCAGGTATGTAAAAAAGATTATGTGCCAGTACTAGGATTGCCTTTATTAGATGAGTTAGGTTTGGTTAGGAGAGCTAAATCTATACATAGTACGAATGTGACTGAAAAAATGGAAAGTTTGAAAGGTTATGAGGACTTGTTCAAAGGAATAGGAAAAATTAAAGAATATGAATATACAATAAAACTGAAGAATGGTGCAACAGGCAAAATAGAAGCATGTAGGCATGTACCGTTTAAATTAATGAGTGACTTAAAACAAGAATTAGACAGCTTAGAGAGGAAAGGAATTATTTCTAAAGTACAGGCAGCCACAGAATTTGTTAGCTCATTAGTAATGACTAGGAAACCAGATAAATCATTGCGTATATGCTTAGACCCTCAGTATTTAAACACTCAAATACAAAGAGAACATATTCAAATTCCAACTTTGGAAGAGATTACTGCTAAATTGACAGGAAGTAAATTTTTCAGTACATTAGATGCGAATAAAGGATTTTTTCAAATAAGTCTGTCGGAAGACAGTCGGGAGCTGACAACGTTCAATACTCCGTACGGGAGATATTTTTACAATAGGCTACCTTTCGGGTTAGCTTCCAGTCCAGAGGTATTTCAGAGAGTGTTCAGTAGCATTTTAGGTAGCATCCCAAATGTTGAAGTTTATATTGATGATATTCTGATTCATGCAAAGACAGAAAGTGAACATGATCAGACTTTAAAACAAGTGTTAGAAAAGGCCAGAGAGTATGGAATAAAGTTCAATGGAAGTAAATGTCAATTTAAGAAACAAGAAGTGAGGTACTTAGGACATATTCTCACAACAGACGGAATTAAAGTAGATAGTGACAGAATAAGAGCTATTACTGAAATGAAGGAACCAAGTAGTCATAAAGAATTGTTGCGTTTCTTGGGCATGATTAACTATGTGTCAAGATTCATACCCAATGTATCAGAGGTTACAGCACCATTGAGACAATTAAATAAAAAAGATGTACCATTTATTTGGACAGATTTACAGCAAAAGGCTTATGACAGACTGAAAGAATTGATATGTAAACCACCAGTGTTAGCATATTTTAAAATAGATGGACAAATAACTCTAAGTGTAGATGCGTCAAAAGATGGATTAGGATGTGTAATTTTACAGGATAGTAGACCAGTAGCCTATGGATCTAGAGCAATGACACCAACAGAACAGATGTACAGTCAGATAGAAAAAGAGAGTTTAGCAATTTTATTCGCTTGTACTAAATTCCATCAGTATGTGTATGGACAAGACTTTATAGTAGAATCAGACCACAAACCGTTAGTGTCAATATTTGCCAAACCCCTTAATAAATGCCCAGCTAGGTTGCAGAAAATAAAAATGGCTTTACAACCCTATAGTTTTCAAGTAGTTTATAAACCGGGTAAAGAGTTGTTAGTGGCGGATCATTTAAGTCGCTCATACTTAAATGATACAACTCAAACATATGAATTGGATCTTGAGGCTCATGTAGCTATGGTAGTTGGTAGTATACAGATAACAGATAAGAACTTACAGGAAATGACAGAAGAAACTAGACAGGACAGAGAGTTACAGTGTGTGTTGAAATATATCTTGAATGGATGGCCGAACAGTAAGAATGACATTGAGAATGAGGCAAAAGTATACTATTCTTATAGGGATGAGTTAACTGAATACAAGGGACTGAATTGCAAGGGCAGTCAGATAGTAATACCTAAAAGTAAGAGACCTGAAATTTTACAAAAAATTCATTATGCACACTTAGGCATTGACAAATGTAAATCATTAGCTAGAAAAACTGTATTTTGGCCCAATATGTCCAAAGAAATAGAAGATTTAGTACAAAACTGTGATGCTTGTAAAAGTTTTCAAACTAATAATAGAAAAGAACCATTGATAAATAAGGAAATTCCTGATGAGGCATGGCAAATACTAGCAACTGATATATTTTTTTCTCTATGGTGAACCCTACTTACTAGTGGTTGATTCTTACAGTAAGTTTGTGGAAATCAGTAAATTACAGGATATGTCAGCAACTACAGTGATTGATTGCTTGAAATCTATATTGGCTAGACATGGAGTTTGCAATATATTATATTCAGACTCAGGCTCTCAATTTACCGGATATGAATTTAAGAACTTTGCTAAGGAATGGACATTTGAGCATAAAATTATTAGTCCAAAACATCATCAAGGAAATGGATTGGCCGAACGCCACATACAAACTATAAAAAATATGTTAAAAAAGCTGATTTATACTAATAGGGATATAAACATGGGTCTTTTCATGTATAGAAATACCCCGGTTTACTCCGATCAGACACCGAGTGAACTGTTATATAAAAGAAAAGTTAAGACAATTATGCCTTATTTGACTGAAAAGAATTGTAAGACTGAAAATGATAATTTTAAGCAAACATTGATAGATAGGCAGAGAAAACAAAAATTGTATTATGATCTGAAATCTAGAGCCCTATCAAACTTAGAAGTTGGAGATAAAGTTAAAATTCAAAGTGAGGATAAAGTGAAGCCCCTAAAAAGTGGCATAGTAGTCGGAAAGGCTCCAGGTCCCAGGTCATATAATGTACAAAATGAAGAAGGAAATGTTATTAAACGTAATAGATATATGTTAGTAAAGGGTGGGGAGTATAAAGAAAACAAAAGTGATTATGATGACATTGTAATTAATAATGACAACTTAGTGGATTTGTCTACAGATTGTGATGAAGGGAATGAAAGTGTATCACAGCCAGTTTTGCAAAATATAGTCCCTAGACCTGACACAAACATTTCCAGATCGGGAAGACAAATAAAAAAACCTGCTTATCTTAATGACTATGTTGTAGAAAAATGATTGTTTAAAGTGTTGAACATCTTAAGTATGTTTCAATATAAAAAGGGAAGGATGTTGTATGTGAAACATGCTTAAGGTTGTGATGTGTGTAGTGGCCCTAATGGCAGACATGTTTGATAATCTGTGCTCTCAATGAATACACAATTACTATGAAGACGCTCCTTGTTTTAATTAAATATTAATAGTTATTCATACTTAAAACCTATGAATACTACACTGTCGGCCTTAGAAGTATAGAAAAGGTTGATGATTTCTAAAAAAATATGTTCGGTTTTAAATCTGCGACCTAAAACATGATATAAAATTAATTAATTTCAGGTATTGGGTATGTTATTGATGAAATGAACTAACAAAATTAATGATACATTAATGTTTTGGAATGCAGCCTAAAAGCAGTATGTGATTCTTACAACAATGAACAAAATATCATAATGTGGATGGATCACAGAGCGCACGCCGAAGCAGGCTTCATAAACTGTTCAAATCATGAAATACTGCAGTATGAGGGACGAAAAGTAAGCTTAGCAATGGAGATGGCTTCTATGGCTAAAGAAACTTTCAAGTAAGTGCTCCGAGTTTGGATACTTCTTTGATCTCCCAGACTTTCTTACATGGGGATCTTTGAGCAGATCACTGTGCTTCTTAGTCTGTAAATGGAATAATGAGTGTTCTACTGATGGTAAACAGGGTTGGAATGTAGATTGCCTAAAAGGTGAACTAGTGTATTCGTTTAGAACATATATTAGGTATAGTTTTGACCAGTCCTGTTTCCATACTAAAGTAAACTCCATAATAATGGAGTTAGAATGACAAACGTCAACGTGACAAAATATTTAATTATAAAATCAAGGAACAAGACCGGAGCAATTTAAAACATTAATGGTGTATCTATATTTTCTATGAGAATTTATAGGTGCATTTGAAAATACTAGTCCTTGCTCAAAAGTTGAACGTCGTTCATGTACTTATTAGAAAAAAATACACAATATGGAATCCAAAGTTATGGTTGGGGTATGGGTGGGGTATAACGAATATTATAACGTAAACGGTAGAGGGATTCGTTTGTAGAATATTTTTTGAACAGAAGCATTATTAAATTTTATACGAAATTACTTATATCCTTAAAACTTGGACCGCCATCCTTGTTCAAATTTCCATACAAACGGCCATTTTTCAAGCGTGCCTACTTGGATTTTAGATTTTGAAAGTCAGGCACGGGGAAAGTGTTGTAGTTTTAATAAAAAAATACTCTTAAACTCTTAAATTACGGTCAGGATTAAATTACGATTTTTAAGTCGTATGTTCATCTTCAAGGGGCTGTTCATCTTTAGGGGCAACTAGCATAGATCTCATATAAGCTCGATGGTCACTAGCCTAGGTTTATGATGAAGACTTTAACACATGTTAACCCAATCAAACGATCATTACCAACGCACAACAAAGAGTAGGTATGGTTAGGTACTTACTAGTAGGTAATTGCAGAGACTATAGAGATATAGACGACCACAGTCTAAGAACTTTTTGAAGCTCATATCAATTGTGCCATCTATGTCAAAGCCACCTAATGATATAGTTGAATTATCGAGAGCGTGGAATTGCATACGTACTATGTAGTGGTTGTACCGTGTTGTGCCTCTTTGTGTGCGGATTCAAATATAGAATGCCTGTACACAAACAATACTACTACATATGCAATTCCACGCTCTCGATAATTCATCTATACCGAAAATGTAAGAGAAATGTCACCTGCACTGCTACTCCACCTAATAACAAATAGCGTACTAGTAGTACACTAGTAGCTACTAGGTGGAGTAGCAGTGCAGATGACTCATTAGCTGGCTTTGACATAGATGGCGCGATTGACATGAGCTTCAAAAAGTTCTTAGGCTGTGGTCGTCTATATCTCTATAGTCTTTGGTAATTGCTATTTTCCATTTTCCTTTTCTTTCACAATTTATCGTGCCTACAAAATCCATGGGTCACATCGTGTAGAAATATTCCATAAAAGTTCATAAAAAGTGAGATGAATGTGAAAGAATAACCCGATAATTAGGCTTTATTTAACTAAATGTAGGTATGTTATTGTATACAGACGTGTTAGTGACAGTTTTACTTTTTACTCTTTTATGGCATTCACCACAAAAAGTTTTTGGTATTCCATAGAAACAAAATCAGATTTTATTAAATTAAATTTATATCTCATCTAATTATAGTAAGTGATAGTGCGCTAGTGCATACAAATGATTGTTCCTTTTTATCTCCAACAGGGGTCGTCCGATTTAGTGACATTGCAATTTTCAAGAAAGGATAAGTAGTGAGTGATTGATTACACCAGGTGACATATTTGGGGTTTTTAATTGTTATGTAGTCTAATAGTAGAGAAATATTTAGGTATATTAAAGGACCCCAAAAACGAATCGATTAATTATTTGTATATCATTCATCAATATTCTCCAAGCGTCGAAACGCACATATACCTTCTTACGTGCCTAATGTTATTGCAAAATTCAAGTGAAAATACATTTATCCTAACCTAACTTTGTAACCACTAAAAATAGTAATGAATATGGTAATAGAAGTTGGACTTCTTACATACTTACTTAAAATTATAAACAGCTTTCCCAAATAAGTCATAGAAAATATGTATACCTACCTAGGTAGTAAACCCACCAATATTTTTTTAAAGCATTGGTTAATAAATAAGAATATAAATGGTAAAATAGATTAATATGTAACAATTCAAAATAATTTCTATTTAAAGGAGTTACACCCCAAATTTTAAGCTTAGTAATACAATGTTAAATGTAAAAGATGAATACTAACTTTAGTGAAATTATTACTCACCCAACTTATCTTATAACAGTACGAGTAAACCATTTTTATTTAATTTTATAATAGTCCTCCTTTTACTTATTATTTACCATAATTAACATATAAATAAACGTTTAAGAAACATTTCTTTAGACTCTTTTTTATTCAGTAAGTTAAATATCCACATGAAAGCGGCTTTTAATTCTGACGACCTTACTGTTTTCCCTCAACATAATAATATAAATAATGTCTGCGCTGAAACTCATGTAAGGCATTGAGGCGACCGACCCCTAAATTTCATTCGAGGTCGTGGGGGTGGTCGATTGGTGAGAGGGACGAGGGCGGAGGGGTCTGTGGACCCAGGACGCGCGTCGGTCAAGCCGGGGTCGCGGACACTTGTGGCTCCTGGTAGCCGCACACTGGTTTCTCTTCTGTCCTCAATCATAGACAAACAAGTATACTTAGAGTGCTTACTCTTTACGTCGCTAATCTAACTTTTTAATAATACATATGGAAGGTACCTATGATAAAATACATTAATGTGCCTTGTTTAAGTTATCTTAAAACGTAATAAATACTAGTTCCACTGTTATTATTATAGTACAGCTTAGCTACTCGTATAGTTACTAAAATACCTAGTTAAGATTGCACAAACTATTAGTACCTATGTTATTAGGCATAGAACACTTTTGAAAGTTTAATTTTATTTTATACAGGTTCCTATGGGACTCGTCGGCCTGCCTTCCATACAAAACCATTTTTTCTATTTGCGAGAAAAACATTTTTTTATAGTTTTCGTAATTAGTAGAATACGATACCAAATATGCCCTTAAACGGATCACCAGCATTTTTATTACACCTTGTATACAATACAAATACCTACAAACCATCCAACACAGAGATCGAAAAATACGTATGTCAATATTTTAGTGTTTTCGAGAACTTGAAAATGACCCGGCGGGATTAAGAGATCGAAAAATCTAATATAAGTTTAGTATTTCATCACTAACATATTGCTGTTGCGTTGTCGTGTTTCGTGTTACATTGCCTTTGTTGTTATTTTTTCAAGTAAATAATACGAAACAAGACAAGTTATACATAATAGTGTTATAGTTAAAAATGAATTAAGAAGAAAATACTAATAAGGTGTATTTATCTAAATTCCCAATTCGGACAAACCCAAGAACAATTTCATTTCAATCAATTATCAGCCATTTATTCGCTACTTTTCCCTTTCGAATTTCAATAATATACTTATAAATTGTCTATTACTGGCCACCCCACCATTACTGGCCGAATTTTAAAATTGTGTTACTTATATGTATTATAAAGCAAGGATCTAGATAAAATCTATAAACTCTAACTTCATTTCATGGACAAGAACTACATACTTAATAAGGTTCATATGAAATATACATTTAAAAGTTATGGCGAATAATTAAATAAATAATAGGTAAGGCCAGTTATTGGCGATTTACCATATTTTGTGATTACCTACGATACATATTTATACGATATGATATCGAAAAAGTTTGTTGCTATGCCTACTGGTTTCTGTATTCAAAATATTTCTAATACAATACTACATTACTAATTAAATAAATAACAACTAAAGATACCTTTACCTAACAATAAAGAATATGTTGACTGACTTATAAAATGTCTTGAAATGAGTCTATTGCATCAGTTTTGTAAAAAGTCAGTCGTAAAAGAGAGGGTTATTAAAACCTAAATAAACTTTATATTAATTTTTTACTTTAGAAATATTGCGTTACATACAACGTTTGGATCGTAATGATGCTGAAGACTTAAAGAGTGCTTTCCTTTTTATTAAAAAAATTAGCTTTAGCAAAGTACCAATTTTGTTTGGTTACGATATTTTAAATAAGACTTGACATATTTAAAACACGGAATAAAGCTTGTTAATGACAACCAAGCAATTATTGCTAAACGTTCACTAATTTGAATCCTAATAAGCGTCCTTGTAAATAACCCTTACCTGATTACCTTATTTATATTTAACAATGGTATAGTTTTACATACATACGTTAGCCAAGTTGACTCTTTGATTTTAGCAACGAACTTTGCAGGCTCCATGCGAAGCGAGTCACTCGGTTGTAAATAGCAAAAACTTATTTATTTCTAGGCTGTTTCATTTTTTCAGTGTAAGTAGAACATTTATTGTAACAATGTAGGTACATTCAAATAATCTCCTTTCAGTAGGTATCTCTCTCGTAAACCTATTATATTATAGATACTCTTTGATCTTTATATTGACACGGAAGAGGATTTGAGGTCCCATATTATATAAAAATTTACACAAACCTACAGCTCCGTCAGTGGCTATATTTCTCCTAACGTACACATTTGGTTTGATGTTAACTTATTAACATACGCTTGTGGGCGTATACTTGTAATATGTAATAAGATTATCGAATTAAGCTATCTTTAAGTCAAACTTTGTTTATCATTTTATCAAGCACAATTTTATGTGACTAGCATATGAAAAGAAAACGAGAGCATAATAGTCTTTAAAATGGAGACATGATTCCTTAGACAACCCGATTGACATCTTCGACTAAGACTTTTTGTTTTAATCAGATAATGTAAAATATATTAGGGGCCATTAAAAAAAAATAATTATCAAGCGACAAAATCGCACGAATCAACATTCTCACTAAACAAGCTCTGTAAGCTTGAATTGAGTTTTCGGTTATTGAATATTAATATACATATATATAGACCTAAAGTACTTTTGGGATTATTTCTATTCCAGAAATCATCCCTTAAGGGTATGTAAAAGGGGGAAAGTTTGTATGGGGAATCAATAACCACAGAAACCATTTTAGATTATATTTAGTATGGAGATATTTTGAGTTCTGGGGAAGGATATGGAAACGTTTTTATGACCGAAATCAAAAATAATTTTAAAACGAAAAGACTTCACTTACATTCCACCTTTCCAAAAGTAAATGCCCGAGCTACTGTAAACAATATTTAAATCACTATAGGCGTGCCTATAATATTTGAAGAGTTCCCGCGATTTCTCCAGGATCCCAGCATCAGGTCCTGGTTATAATGGGACCAACTGTGAAGTATACTCTTTCAGCCGTCTTCTAATAATTGGTGAAGATACATAAAAAAAGGATAAAAAAAATACAGACGAATTGAGAACCCCTTCCTTCCAAGTTGATAGAAAAGGGGGTCGGATTACTATTTCTGAATTAGGTCTATGCGGATGTAGGTATGTCGAGGATAATACTAAATGCAAGGTTTCTAGATGGCTGCTTTATCTTTGGTTTTCCATTATGATTATGAAATTGACGTGTTCTATCTTTAAATACCTATCTCACTGAACACATAAAATAAATAACCTCGTTCGTATTTACTCTTCCAAATTTAGCATGGCACTGACTTCAAACAAATCAGTTGGTAACGCATATAAATAATATAATGATTATTTTATCCTTTTTGACTCGGGTTATCTTTTTTGTTTGTAAAAAATATTACCAAGAATTAATATAGGGTTTATAAACACTTCCATTCAGAAGATACTCTAATTTTACTTATTTTAGGTTATAGTACAGTCATTTTATTTTCACTTGTATAGGAAAAATGTCAGGAAATAATTCATAATAGCAGAAGTATTTAGTTGTATGGCTAAAAAGTCATGTTAATCCTACAAAAAATTTACCTTGAAAAAATTCTCATTTAATTAATTTCTAAAAAATCGCCTAAATAAATATATCAATATTTTATTATTTATTATGGTTCCTTAAGACACGTTATTTATGGATGACAAAAAATCAGACAAAAAAAGAAACCCTTCATATATATTTTGATGAATATTTACTTCCCGATGGAAAGTTTGTAGGATTTTTCGTTCAGTCATCTTAGAATGAAATTTTAAAACTATATAAACAAAAAAATCGCTATTATAAATTAATGTTTGAAAAAAACGTATCTTTACTGGAGTATTAAGTTAGTTTCAGTATTCAATACATCATAACAGCAGTAAAGTGAACCTCCTGAACTGTAATATCACGAGCTATAAAAAAGACCAATGCGGAGTAGAGCTAACCCGCAGTTAGAGTAGAAATAGACCGCATTTAGTAATAATAATGATGGATTGATTGAGAACTGCTATCAATTTCTCTTTTAGCGGGTCTGCCTCACATAGATCCATGATCATTCGTGTAAATGTACCTATTGATTTTGAAATACTTACTTTTTTTGCGACATCGACACCCTGCTGTATTGTACCTAAAGGAGCTCTTACACGGTCGATAAAAATTGCCGAATTGCCGAAATTTAGACGTCACGGCCATTACAAGCAATTTCAAGCAATTTGAATATTGCTCAATATGGATTGCCCGGTATGGCGCCATCCTGGCTCCATTCAATTGCCCCATTTGCAGCAACTCCGGAAACTAGCAAATTGCTCAAAAACCGCCAGTGTAACAGCACCTGGGAGGAGAAATCATTGCCGCAGTTTCGATAAATTGTTTCAGATTATTGCTCAATAGATTGCACCATAAGTTTCGGCAACGTATTGCCGGGTAATAATTGACCCAAAAATCGCCCGTGTAAAAGTACTTTTATATTTGTAAGGTAGGTGTGTTATTATTTGTCGCATTCCTAAAAGGTTTCATTAGTCAGGATCTTATTTAAAAAGAAACTTGATACTCAGAATCCATTAAGCAAATAAGACGTGGCGTGGGTATCGTCGTTGCTGTTATGTCTACGGCATTTACGAGATCCTTGTTAAACTAGTTAATCCTTATAATAATAGTAATACGCAAGCCCGATTTTTGTTAGTCCCATCTACAGCTATGGACCGATTGTGATAAATGATATGTCATTAGATTTGTCTGATGCTGAAGATGCGCAATAAGGTAAATTTCTATTTTTGACTAAAAAGCGGTAGGTATAAAATCAATTTTAAAAAATGGGTCACGTGACTTCTGCGGGCCCCACCCGCGAAGTTCGAAAATCGACATTTCGTTATCTCCGTTTCTATCGCTCTGGCATATTCGAAAGAGAGGGACACAAATATACGAATCGGCGATCGAAGTGGTTCGCGGTTATATGCCTGGTTGACAATATGATCAAGCAGGCTTATAACATTTAAATAGAGCAGGCTCTCCCGTACAACGTCGTATGAATAATTATTAGACCGCAGTTTGACTTGTGATCCTTGTAGTACTCCTGGGCTTCAAGAAAGTCTATGTTGCTAGGCTGGAACGTTTCACCCACCACCCTCCTGAACATCCCCATATAAAATAAATACTAACGGTTTTATTTTATTTTTAATAATTATGATACGCATATTTACGTTTGAAATAAGTTGCAGAAGACTGCGATGCCAGGAACACATTGACGAGTCATTTTTATACGGCTGAGCTTTAGCGAGGTCCTCAAGTAACAAGAATTGAGTGTGCGTCGTGCCAGATGTACTAATCAAATTACATAATATTGGAAGTGCAAAGCGATATGAATATTTATAAATGCATAGAATATCTAGAAAAATTATCGGTTTGTGAAAAAAAATACTTTCGTTTCACAAGTTTACTTGAACAACATTAAAAATTATATAAACGCTTTGGCGATCTATCGTCAATTACCTACGACTCAATAAATCTAAATTAAAAGGTTTTACAATTATTATTGACACATTTACACAATTATGTACTTACTGTCAATATATTCCTTATTTTGCTGCGTCATAGGAATTCTCAAGATAAGACGAGATTTCTTTAAGCAGTAGATAGATGTATTAAATAGCCAAGCAGGTGAGGTTATATAAAATCTTGGCCATCCCATAATCAATAAATCATCCCCCATTTCATGTGTAAATACGGGAGAGGTACCCTAATATTTTTCAGTTTTTATTCCATCACTTTGTCAGCGTGATTAATTCACATATTTATACCAAATTTCAGCTTCCTATACTTCGTTTTTTTGAGATTAGAAATTGAGTAAACATAGAAACAGAAGTTGCCAACCTGTTCTAACCTGTTCTGTTTGAATGTTCAATTTAGACATACTACAAGCACACCAACAAACGATTAGTTATCATGATGAAGAGTTCACATTTGTAAATAAATAATGACAATTAGCAGATTTTAATCCATAACAACAATAAAAACACAATTTCGTTTTGATTATCACGTTAGAGACACCTGACAATTGAATAACTGACAGTGACGCACGTACGTTCTAAGTCGAAAACCATATGTTTCGGACCTCTTTTTCTCCAGGTTTTTTATTGTGCAACATTCACAAGAACATTAACAACGATATGAATAAATTAATTCGTGCAAATGACAATTATTATAATACTGTATAATAATTAATATTATTCAATTTAACTTTTGCAAATACATACGCATGTCTTTACTATAAATACAAATATATTTAAATATTTTTTAATGGCCGCGTATAGGCACTTTGACACTTGTGACATGTATCATGCCGTATCGTGCCTGATAAAGAACCCTGTACATCCTTCTTTCAACTTTTTTCTAATCTCTAAAAAAACGAACTATAGTGCTAACGGTCACTGAGCTAGACCGCGAAGAGACAGACGAACGCATGAAAATGGCGAAATTATAAGGGTTCCTAGTTGACTACGGAAGTCGGAACCCTAAAAATCATACTTTACTACAACTACAATATTTAACAGCTTATATAAAGCAACGAGTAGTAATTACTTATAACATAATGTTACGTCAAAATTGTAAACGGAGGCTCGACAGGCTTGTCCCTTGCACGCATCGTTTATCTACCAAATATTATTACAACCTACTCGTACTATATCCGCGTCACGTTCAACTCATAGGTACTAAATTAACATATTTTATTCCGTATTTGCTCAGCAATTCAAAGTATTCACGACAATTTCTCCTTGGATCGGCTTAGTAGGTACCCTTCGTTACACGAAACGTTTAATTTGCACAAAGCGAGAAGAAGATGTATTGATACTCCAAAAATACGATCTTGATTTTATTTCAGTGTCCCACTAATATGTAAGTGAAGCTGCGACCAAAGTAATAAGGTAAATAACAAGAGCGTATTTATAAAATCCGAATGAGACTCGACGTGTCATTTCGCCGCGTGGCCGAGTGTTGACTGGGACGGCAAGAAATTACTCTCGACTTTAGCAATGAACGGTAATACTTATTGTTTTTTAATGTAAATAAATCACATTAAAAACAACTACATTACTACTACGTTACGTCTTATTTCTTATTACAGATACTATACATATATTAGGAAACGTGTCTAACAGACTTGAGATAAATATAAAGGGACAGACACCAGCGACGCATGTTAATAATTATGAAGCAAGAACAAGATACATATCATTTAAATGACCAAGGGTTCATGTATCATTTAACACTTAACAAAAAAAAACTCTACTTATTTAATGATTTACTGCAAAAAACAATCGCCTCGCTTACCTCTGAAAACAATTTAAGGGATGTTTACAAAAACAACATCGGGCACGATTTTACAGGAGACCGACAAAACTAAATTTTTCTTTAAATAATAATGACTGAAGCTTGATTTTCAGGGACGATAAAGACATTATAGCCACTAATTAAGAAGTAACTTTTATTTGTTTTAAGGCTCTTTATTTCTCGGAAAAGATTTGAAAAAACTTTGTTACAAACTCACAAAAGTTGAGTGATTCTTTATAGCAATTATTATTATATGCTGCTTTTGTAAAATTTTGGTTAGTTACGTTGTTCTTGTGCAATAAGAAACAATAATTTTCATATTTCTTTTTAAAGAAAGATTTTGTTACACCTACTATATTTCTCTATTTTAATGTTAATATTTAATTTATTTTAATATAATTCTTAGTTTTGTTGTTTTTATCGTCCCTTTTTATTAGTACTATGTAGGAAATTTTAATGATAATCGTCAAACATTTTTCACCTTTCATAGCCCCTTTGCCTATGGAATCGAACATGATGACATCTAAAATATAATCCGCCAAAAATGTTTTTGTAAACATCCCTTCAATTGGAAATAAAATGTCTTCAACACAAATAACCTTTACGTAACCGAGATCAAGAATCTCTAGGGAAAAAAGGATATCTTCAGCCAAGAATACTAATGCGAAAATATTATTGTTTAAACATAAGTAAATATTTTCTTGGATTAATTTTATATCTTTAGTCCAAGATATATTTTACTTCAATAAAAACATTTTACTTGAATGAGGATCACTTCCTAGGCAATTTGTTTTTGTTATATACAAAACAATATTGTTTTGACGAAGAGGATTTGTCGTCAATGGAAATATTTTTTTTCCGTGTTGCGAAGCATCGACGTGAAGCAAGATACAACCAGACAATGTCGGTACGGTCGACGTCAAAATATGTTTACACTCTTGTACCTTACTCCTTTGTAATAAGGTCCACAAGTGTAAACGTATTTTTGATGTCAACTGTACTTGACACTGAATGGCGAGTGCCGTTAAGTTGGAGAAAGCTTAATATGTGTAACTAAATACTTAACACATATTTAAAGAAAGCTAATTCAATAGTGAATTATAATACTTATACTAAGTATACCAATGTATGTAGTTTCTAGATAACTGCAACACCGATATTCACCTACTCACTTTTGTAATATGTATATTTCATAAATGAAGCAAATCATATTCGCAAATGTACTTCTTCTTAATAAACTTCTTTTGATTACATTTTATCAATCTTAACTCTATTAAATACTAAACTTTTCACAGTTGAGCAAACGCTGATTTACGATAGCATACACGGAAAAAAAGCTTCCGGGATATTCTCAATCCAAGACATTATTATTTTATTGAAAATATTTCCTCGTGACAAGTATTTATTTCCTTTACCAAAAATATGATTATTCGCTTAATAAAACCACGTTTTCTTAACATAGAAAATATAGAAATACAAAAATGTATTGTTTCAAGAGTATATTGAGTAAATAAGAGAGATTGTATTGTAGTTTCATCAAACAAGTATTATCTTAGGTAAAAGAAAACTAGAAAATCTGTAAGAATATATTCGCTTCGTTATATTTAAAACTTTAATTTATTTTCGTTAAAGGAAATAAATGCTTGTCACGAGAAAATATTTTCAACATAATATAATAATGTCTTAGATTGAGAATATCCCGGAAGCTTTTTTTTCCGTGTACTAGACATTAGTTTTAGCCTGCGACTATGTACGCTCCTAAATGAAAGGTTCAGCGTTTTAAGCGTAAAGATGTAGCAGACAAATTTACTTTCGCGTTTATAATATTAGTATGGATTAAGATAAGACCTAATTTTGCAAATAACGTCTCGTGAGTGGACAATTAATTCCCTAACCAGAGGTATTACGATCTAATGCACCACTTGATTGCGTTACCAAAGCACTGAATGTGCAATTATTCTTAGCTTCGATCGATCTGTTGGCTTGGGAATCGAGTAAACAGCTACCTCTATTTCTAGGATATTGTACGCCATTTCATTTCCTTAACTCTTTTTGTTACTGTGCCACGGCCGAACCGATTATTCTTCTAAAAGCTATTTATTATTATACCGTAAGTATGGTATTTTGTATATATGGTATTTTTTTCTGTTTTTCCCGACCACGAAACAATGGTGTTCCGGACCGTTGGGAGGCGTAGGTATGAGGAGCCGAAGCCAACGCGCTGAGGCTATTATAATTAAATGATATGAAAAACCCTTTGACTTAAAAATTTAATATATTTTGTAATTGATTAAAAAAACATTTTTTTTACAAAAATGAAAACCACAAATCCCCCTCTTTAATCGTAATATGTATACACAAGATTTTTGACAGCCCTTAGTTGTCATAGTGAGTTGTATGGAAGCACGCTAGCTGATGTCGTCCAATTTTGCTTATGACGAAAAAAAGTACTTAACAAGACCTTAAGAACCCCGACATGCCCTAGAGTTCGGTGCAATATTATGGGTTTGATGCAATATTATGGGAAATTATGTAATTAATTAGATAATATCAAAGCAAAAAGTTTCTTTTAGGAAAGAAGTGCCGAATAATGTAAAATGCAAATTTATAGTTAATCGCCTGCTGTTTTTGTTTCCGCAATAAATGCAATAATAAATATGTTAGCCTCTATACGTCCCACTGCTGGGCACAGGCCTCCTCTCATGCACGAGAGGGATCAGGCAATAGTCCCCACGCTGGCCCAAAGCGGCAAATGCAATAATACATTATGTTTTTTTTCATTGCCAAAAGTTTATATTGGGAGAATGTACTGCTGTCTTCACCTATTTTGTTATTACTTTTTTTCCAATTGAAAAACTTTGTTGGTCTGTGACTCCGACTTCCCCCATTAAAAGCTGCCAAATGCTTGGATCTAGCAATAAGGGTTGCAAAGCACTAACTACATAGGTTTAATTGCTCTTATTATTGTGTCATATCTGACGTGGCCAGCTCTTAGGCCACAAATTCTGATCGCACAGAGTAGGTACTGTAAGGGGTTAGTGTAGCTGTAGCTCAGTAAAACAACGGTAATGCTGAAGTCTTGTCTTTTATTCAGATTTTATTTAAGAAGCAAGCGCGCGTGAGTCCACGAGGCTGGGAGCCTCGGTGGTAACTTATTTTCACTAATGATTGTTAATTTACATCGACTTTTAATTTGAATATAGAATATCTATACATATAATAAAGGTGAAGAGGGTAAAAAATCTGTACATTGGAGATATTAGTAAAAAAATGAGTTAGTAGCTCTTAGAATCGATAACAGAACACGTTTCGGCGATTTTTAGAATTTTTGTCTGTTTGTCTGTTTGTCTGTTTGGATGGGGAGAGTTGGCGTCAAAACGCCTGAACCGATTTCGATAAAAAACTTCACCAGCAGGTTCAACAGACCTCTGGTCAGGACATAGGCTATAAAAAATACGAACATTTTGGATTTAAGGGGGTTTAAGGGGGGTTTAAACTTTGAATATGAGTGTTAAGCTCAAGCAGCAAATTGATATTTGGTTAACTACTTTCGGTTAGTTTATATTCATTCATATATAAATAAATAAATGGGTTAAATAATAATATACTGGTTAAATATAGTGGAAAAGTAAAAAATACGTACCATCAAAAGGGGTATCTAGATATGTCTTTGGCTATACGATTAGGTAACGCTATCTCTCGCAGGACTTTGTCACTAACCGAGTCCTCCCTACGCAAAATCTGACCACTACATATGTAGTTTAGGTGCATACTAAATGCAACACGAGTTCGCAGAGATTTCCCTAGATGGCTATAGTAGGTAGGTACTATCTATGCTACCTCTTTCTGTTGAGGCCTGGCGCGCTAGCACGCGGTTGCTTAGCAACGCCTATCTCATCAACAGAGCTGTTGAAAACACTGATGTTTGTGGTTGAAAAGACGAATGATTGCTGCGGATACGAATTTGTATATTTTTCCTTTTCATCGGAAAATTACTCGATCACCTCTGTATTATAAATGTTTGTGAATAGTTTGTAAATCTTCTATCTATACCTACATATAATAAAGCTGAAAAGGGTCGAAAATCTGTAGGTACATTGGAGATATTAGTAAAAAAATGAGTTAGTAGCTCTTAGAATCGATAACAGGACACGTTTCGACGATTTTTAGAATTTTTGTCTGTTTGTCTGTTTAGATTTGAACTTTGTATGGGAAATTACTTTATATGGGAATATATGCCATCGTATTTTAACTATATATTTTTTATACCACGACGGTGACATTGAAGCATACGGCCCGCCGCCTGATCAACCATAGGGCCAATATAAGCCTATGCAAGGGGAAAAAATAAATTAGAAATACAAAATTCAACAAACTGTTAAGTTGAATGTTAAAGACAGAAGAAAAATCAGTTTTAATAGAATTTACGTAATAGATGGTTGGCTCCGCCCCACGCACAAAGAAAAAATTCACCGTACTATTGCTAAGTATACCAAGAACTGTTAGGTTAAACATTCAAGATGGGAGGAAAAGAGTTTTGACAGGGTGTATCACGTGACGGGCCGCAATTAAAGGGGGGCTCGGGCATAAAGAAAAAACACCGTTGTATTGCTAATTATACCAAAAATTGTTAGATTAATCATTTAAGATGGGAGAAAAAGAGTTTTGATAGGGCTTACCACGGGATAGGCGGTAAACAAGGGGGGCTCGGGGGGCGGAGCCCCCCGCATAAAGTAAAAACACCCTGCACGAGTGCTAAGTATAGCAAGAATTGTTAGGTTAAACATTCAAGATGGGAGAAAAAGAGTTTTGATAGGGCTTACCACGGGATAGGCGGTAAACAGGGGGGGCTCGGGGGGCGGAGCCCCCCGCATAAAGAAAAAACACCCCACACTATTGCTAAGTATACCAAAAATTTTTAGGTTAAACATTCAAGATGGGAGAAAAAGAGTTTTGACAGGGTGTATCACGTGACGGGCCGCAATTAAAGGGGGGCTCGGGGGGCGGAGCCCCCCGCATAAAGAAAATACACCGTAGTATTGCTAATGATACCAAAAATTGTTAGGTTAATCATTTAAGATGGGAGAAAAGAGTTTTGATAGGGCTTACCACGGGATAGGCGGTAAACAAGGGGGGCTCGGGGGGCGAAGCCCCCCGCATAAAGAAAAAATACCCTGCACGGTTGCTAAGTATAGCAAGAATTTTTAGGTTAATCATTTAAGATGGGAGAAAAAGAGTTTTGATAGGGCTTACCACGGGACAGGCGGTAAACAAGGGGGCTCGGGGGGCGGAGCCCCCCGCATAAAGAAAAAATACCCCTACTATTGCTAAGTATAGCAAGAATTGTTAGGTTAAACATTCAAGATGGGAGAAAAAGAATTTTGATAGGGCTTACCACGGGATAGGCGGTAAACAGGGGGGGCTCGGGGGGCGGAGCCCCCCGCATAAAGAAAAAACACCCCACACTATTGCTAAGTATACCAAAAATTTTTAGGTTTAACATTCAAGATGGGAGAAAAAGAGTTTTGATAGGGTTTAGCACGTGACGGGCCGTAAAGAAAGGGGGGCTCGGGGGGCGGAGCCCCCCGAATAAAGAAAAAACACCGTAGTATTGCTAATTATACCAAAAATTGTTAGGTTAATAATCATTTAAGATGGGAGAAAAAGAGTTTTGATAGGGCTTACCACGGGACAGGCGGTAAACAAGGGGGCTCGGGGGGCGGAGCCCCCCGCATAAAGAAAAAATACCCCGTACTATTGCTAAGTATAGCAAGAATTGTTAGGTTAAACATTCAAGATGGGAGAAAAAGAGTTTTGATAGGGCTTAGCACGTGACGGGCGGCAAAGAAACGGGGGCTCGGGGGGCGGAGCCCCCCGCATAAAGAAAAAAACACACCGTAGTATGGCTAATTATACCAAGAATTGTTAGATTATATAAAGAATTTAAGATGGGAGAAAAAGAGTTTTTATAGGGCTTACCACGTAATAGGCAGTAAAGAAAGGAGGCCCCGGGGGCGGAGCCCCCGCATAAAGAAAAAACACACCGCACTATTGCTACTTATACCAAAAATTTTTAGGTTGAACATTTAACATGAGAGAAAAAGAGTTTCGATAGGTTTTACCATGTGACGGGCGGTAAACAAAGGGAGGCTCAGGGGGCGGAGCTCCCCGCATGAAGATAAAAAAACACCATACCATTGCTAATTATACCACAAATTGTTAGGTTAAACATTTAAGATGGGAGAAAAAGAGTTTTGATAGGTTTTAGCACGTGAAAGGCGGTTAAAGGGGGACCACCAGCATAAAGAAAAAACACACTGCGCTATTGCTGTTGTTATCAAAATTGGTAAGGTTGAATGTTTAAGATGGGAGCAAGAGTTTGACAGAGTTTTCCACGCGGCAGACGGTACAAGGGGGGCTCGGGGGCGGAGCCCCCCGCATTAGACAAAAACACCGTACCGTTGCTATTTGTACCATAAATGGTAAGGTTGAATATTTCAGATGGGAAGAAAAAAGTTTTGATAGAGTTTGCGTTATGACACTTATGGCATAAGCGGCAGAAGGCTTGCATAAACCAAAAACACACAGCACTTTCACTATTAATACCAAAAATGGTTAAGTTGAATATTTAAGACGGAATCTATAACAGTTTTGATAGAGTTTACTACGTGAAAGGCTGCTTGGGGGCCATTTTGCTTACACTTTAACATCAAGGTTGTTTTCTCTGGGACGCTTCGGGTTTTCGACTCTAATTAGTGTTTAGCTGTCGGCCTACGCAGACCTTACCACTAAAGCTGCCTTGCTATTGATACGGATACGATTAATGATAAGAGGGGACATGCGGGAATCGATCATCAGCAAGGCATCAGTCATGGTCACGGTGACGGTTCTTAGTTAATTCCCGGCTATTGGTTGATTCCCGCACGTCTCCTCTCATCTCCGCCTTAGTGAAAGGGCTGCCTTATTATTGGTCTTTCCACCCTTCGGTTTACTTTTAAGACTTATCATTAATTTGTGTTCGATCTCTGACCTCCTGCTGCACTTTCCTCTGAGATACTTCGGCCGTTCGACTCTACATGACTCTACAAAGGAAGCTCTGACTTTTTAGCTCGCCAGATCTTCCCACTCACATGCTTCTCTTGACCATGGCTGACACAGTCCAATCTTAGACGCTTTCCGTCGATCTTTTGGGATGTCGAAGTTATATGGAAGAAGTCGGTTTTAGCTAAACTGACTTTATAAAATTTTACAAGTAGAAAGCGTTCAGCAATGGACTGTTGAGGATAACGAAAAGTAACAGAATCAACTGCAACACACGCGAGCGAAGCCGCGCGGGTACAGCTAGTTTGATATAAATTGACCGGTAATGTAGATGATTCATGTTTCTATCCAAGCTCTACAGTTTTAATAAATTATAAGTATATTATACTTACATAGTGTAAGTACACTAAATACATCACAGAGTATATTGAACAGTGTACCCATGTAGTATTTAACCGAACTTATATCAAAAATATATTTACGCTTTCAAATAATTACCTTTCAATATTGAGTTACAAAGCCTTGCATTTACCTGATTAAACAAAAGCACATTAAGTTGAAACTCATATTTCCGGGGAAACATTTTCACGGATCCGTGAAAACGGGACTACCGCTTTTAATAACATTACGAGTACGTACTTTATTACAATGTGCCGGGAATAAGTTGTGGTAAAGCTAATTTTACGTTCGTAGTTTCATACGACGTTTAAATTAATTGCACAACTGGTGCTCTCGCTACTTACCACTTTTATGCTATCCTGTTGTGAGAATTTCGTAACTATTTTCTATTGAAACTATATTTAAACACATATATTTTAAGTACCTAATCAATCTAATCATTACGTAATAAGTTTCTCGGGATAGCCATTTTAGATAGCCTAAGTAGAGTCCGTTTTTTAACCGATTCCATTTCATAGAAGGAGTTTCTGTATTCGGCTACGTCAAAATAACGTCAAACAATATCCCTATCCGTATTCCAAAACACTCGTATGGATATGACTGCAATTAATAAGAAAAAACACCGTTGCAATCAAATATATAATTTTATTCTTGTATGTCAATGTTTATTCTTATACATTACTATAGTGCGGTATCCACTTAGGTATATAGGGAAAATTGCCTCTCAACATCTTCAGACATAAGAGGCATACTTATTTAAAGCCATACTTCACCAATATGAGTGTCAGTAGGTTTACAATAAAAACTGCGTATATTTTTACGCATTAAATTATACTCGATTTTTTTTGTTTGAAAGGAGCTACCTTCTAAGTGGTTGCATATTAATGTAGTGCTATTTCCATGAGGAATTGAGGGAACTCCTCAATTTTTAAAGGCACTTGTATGGTGATTTGCCTGTTTTTTTCAGCAACTTAAGCATTTTCTCTCGAAAACTATCAATTTGATGGAATGGACACCTGATAATGATGATTGCTTTGATGATAATGATGAGATTCTTTTTTATGCAGAATTTTCAGTGAGTACTGAGACTTATTATTACGATTAGTGAGACTCATGGTCCAATCTGTGCAATCCTTTTTTTGTTTGAAAGGAACTACCTTGAAGACGGTCTCACATTAATCTGGGGCTGTTATGGTAATAGGATCCGTGAGGAATTGAGGGAACTCCTAAAATTTTAAATGCACATGTATGATGATTTGGGTTTTTTCTTAGTACCTATATTAAGCAACTTAAGCACTTACAAGCCCTGCTCACGAATACCATCAATTTGATGGAGTGGACCTAATGATGAAGACCACACATGATATGTGGAACATTCTTTATTCGTATATATCTTCACCGATTATGTCGAGACCCGTTGTCCGATTATAATAATTATATGACCACTAAAATTGGAAATTTTACCAAAAAAAGATTAACTGATACCAAAAAGTATTAAATAAGTACTAAATTATTTATATGCGTTACAAACTGATAAAACAACTGATAAATAAAGGTTTGAAGTCAGCCAGTTGCCAAGCCAAAAGTTATTTAAGTGTTAACATACATAAGACGCATGATTTCGATTTCTGTACTTGCCTAACAGTTGCCCAACAGTTGAGTTAACGCCTGGGGGGCAATTTTTGAGATTCGAGCGCCTGAATTCAAGAAAATTAAACTCCAAAATAATCGCACACAAAAGTTTGTCGCCATTATTTTCACATTAAATTAATAGTTTAAATAATCATGACTTTTAATTCCTATCGCTGTTGTTTTTAAAACACCATTTCATTGTTTACACGGAGTTCTAAATGTCATATTCGAGCGCTCGAATCTCAAAAATCACCCCCCAGGTGGAACACAATGAATACGTCCCTCAAATATAGGTATATCTACCGATGGGTATATTAGGTACAAGGACAATGTTATGTTAGCATATTTTTGACTGCGTTAGTAGTTTGAACAATGCAACTTTTATAGTAGCGATCTGGCTAAAAAAAGGTCTATTAACCAGTTACTTAACAGCGTTAGGCCATAAAAAGGCTGGACGAGAGAGTAAAGAAAGTATTAACCCTGTAGGAAACCATAAAATAAAAGCTTTATGCAGTCCAGCTGGTTTGCGGTTGTAAATTGGTAAAACAGGCATTGTGTAGGAAAAAGCTTAAGATTCGCCGCTAGTAGGGCTTTTGTTCACACACAGATATCAAAATATAATTATTACGATGTTTCTCATGTGATTTAAATATGATAGATGTTATAGGTATTCTTCTTTATTACTAGGTACTTAAAGAAGATATAAATATACTGGTAAAAAAAATGATCCCTTCGAGATGATGCCAAGGATACTGTCAGCATTTCCCCGCTGTATCGCTACTAACGCGTTGCGCGAGGAAGATGCCAGCTCGTCGGTCACCTGTTGTGGAGTCGGCGAGCCTCTTGGCTAGTTGTATAGATCTTTATAAAGGTAATGGGCGCTGGGACCCCACGGGCCCTTTACATTATATACAGACGAATGATAAGCAGCCCGATTAATTTACCTACAAACCCAAAGTAGGTCTAAGTCACGAATCAGTACTAGTAACTGTTTGATGGACATAAGGTAACTATGCGATTATCTTTAGCTACGTTGACTTTTATGGTTCCGTATCGTCAACTGATACAACATTGCCTACGATGCACAACTTTGCCTAGCTTGAAAAACATGGTGGGTTTCTTCACTAAACAGCTATTTACGAGTAGGTATATCTTATTTCTGAGATGGCCGACTTTCTCCCATCTTACCTAATATACCTACTCGTTAATAAATGTTTGGTGAAAAAAACTATGTTTTTCAAGCCAGGAACAGTTGTGCATCGTAGGCAAAGTTGTAGTAGTTGATGGTAGTCAAAATATCAAAAAACGAAACCCTTAAGGTTTCGTCATCTGTCACTGAATTATGTAGGTACCTCAGTGATCGTCAGTATCAGAAACCTTAAATGAATCTTCAGTTAAAAATATTTTTAATAGTAATAAACGTGAATAATCAGGACTTTGACTTACGAACTATTATTAACATCAGTTAAGTCATTTTAAATTTATCGCTAAGTGTTAAAACTCTCTTAGATTGATTAGAGGATGTTTCATTTAGCTTGTTTCGTTCGTAGTATCCTAGGAAAACTCCCCTTAAAGTACAAATATTTTAACAATCTATAGAATCTCACACTAATGGCCCAACATGCTCTTGCTCTTGGCCAATTTGTTACCTAGTTAAAAACCCAACACAATATAATGCTCTTACCGGAATCAGAAATAAGAACCACAATTCGTAGGTAGGATTACAGACTAGGCGACGTGAATGGCACCTTCATTAATTATGACAGAGTTCAAAATTGAACGTTAAAATTTTGACGTAAGGCGGTTAAAAGCTGAAAGGCTCAGGATACCTAATCATAAAATCAACGGTTATTTCAAAGCAGAAAATCAAATGGATAGAAACCACCTGTCAATCGCAAACAGAAATTAACCGCATTGTATTGATGGCTTGAAATCGTACTTTTGTGATTTCCATTCAATTTCAAACATTGAACGTAGTAGCAAAGACTATAGAGATATAGATGACCACAGCCTAAGAACTTTTTGAAGCTCAAGTCAATTGCGCCCTCTGTCCGAAAGTGTACTACTAGTACGCTATTTGTTACTAGGTGGAGTAGCAGTGCAGGTGACATTTCCTCTTACAATTTCGGTATCTTTAGGCGGCTTTCGGACAGCGGGCGCAATCGACTTGAGCTTCAAAAAGTTCTTAGGCTGTGGTCGTCTATATCTCTATAGTCTCTGGTAGTTAACGTTGAACGTTGACTATTGTCTGGCTGTACGTACTCCTTTGTGCATATACCAGTTGTCCGTTTTAATAACAAACAGATAACCCCGTATTATTTTTACCTTTTCTCCCTCGCTACGTTGACACAGACCAAGTTTTAATAGTTTTTTTAAATATGATGATATACAGGGTATAAAAAAAGGCCCTGGATAGAAACTACCATAAAAAGTTGAGTTAGCTCAATTCACTAAAGGAGGCATTATTTCATTTTTATATTTTTATCAAGGGACATGAAAATTTTCGGGGAAATGTATCTACAGTACACAAAAAAAATCAATTACCTACACTATTTTTATGACAAATGATGTCAATCGATACTATTTCTAAAAAGAATAAAAACTTATTAATATTAACCAAATTTACAGCACAAGAGAAGCACAATAAATGTGGACGAGTTTAGTGCAAGGGACCACTTTGTCGATTTACGAGGGCACTTTTTTCTTTCACTAGATAGTGCATATCGCATAGCTTTAGAAAGTACTAGTAACTCCATATCGACAAAGTGGTCCCTTTGTCCGTACACTGACACAAATAATGAAAAAAATCATACAATTAGTATGGAAAAAAGGGTAAAAAAAAACTATGAATGCATTTTTACTTTTAAGGAAAAGTAAAAGAATGTTTCTTTGCTTGCTTGTACCTTTCAGTGAACTGAGTTATCTCAAAGTTTTAAGGTGGTTCCCCTCCAAGTCCCATGATTTTTTTCCACCCTGTGTACTAAAACTTATGGTAGATAGTAGGGGTTACTTTTTACTTGCAAGTTTCTCTTTGGCTCAAGTTTGAAAAGGAAAATGAGAAGTATCGGCGCAGAAGTTAGATAATTGGTTGCCGGATATTTCACTAGGGAGGGATACAGGTGAACGCTAAAGTCTAATTCGGATGTGCCAAAACGGTACCATACCATACAGAGAGATATGATACGAGTACAAAGCTCGTCGGCCGATTCGCTTCGGTATACATAATTTGCTGCTTGATACAGAATTCATAGGTAATTAGACTAATTAGGTACCCAGTTTATAAGATGTTGGTAAAAAAAAATTATATCATATTTTTCATGTATAAAAACAGCACTACCTAAATGTTGTCCATAAGTTCCATAAAAAACAAAACCTATAGATAATTATCAGCACATTGCTGATTCTTATGTCTACATAAAATATCAGAAAATGTAGGTATGGTAAAAGTAGTAAGGTGTAAAAGCATTTGTTCGGAAATACAGATTGCACGAGTGTTTATTCTTTTTTTTTTAAATAGAAAAGGGAGAAAATAATCATTTTGATGGTCTATAAATCTCATGTTCGGTAAAAACGATGAAACATTAGTCAGTCTGCTGACTATTACCAACCGCAGTATAAGGAAGGTGATCTTTTCGAACAGTATTTAACCCATCTTGTATACGAGTACGTAAAGAAATGTGCACATTGTCAGTACAACAAACACACTAATAAATACATTAAGGAACCAATGGTGGTAACATCTACACCAACTTCATCTTTCGAAAGAGTTTCCTTAGTTATTCTTGGACCTTTAGAATTAATTATAACTAAAGCTTGTCCCAGAATAAAATGTCGTTTATTAATTTCCCTTAAAATATGATAAATTGAAAGAAACTACCTTATTTTTTCGACCTATTGTTATTACAAAGGCATTTAATACACAAAATTATAAATTTATTTTTTACAAAGTTTTATTCCTCCAGAAATTTCTTAGTTTACGTTTCACTCCTGCCATCAAGACTTGTACATCTGAATTTGTGATTAGTTTCGAGGCTTCGTTCCACTTTCGCTTGAAGTTATCTACTGAAGTTGCATTACTTTTATGTTTTAAGAGTTTTTGTTTCACGTAAGCCCAATATTTTTCAATGGGCCGCAACTCAGGGCAATCGGGAGGATTAAGGGTTTATCCACACATTCAATGTTATTGCTCTGATACCACTCTATAGCTTTCTTTGTGTAGTGGCACGTGGCCAAATCAGGCCAAAACAGAACAGGCTTCTTGTGCTGTTTTATAAACGGTAACAGTCGTTTTTTCAGATATTCGTTCAGGTATATGTCGTACCCTTAGCAAAATATGGGGTACTGTGTTTGCCACATGAACAAATGGCCTGCCATACGAGAACTTTCTTGGCAAATTTATCAGTTTTGATAACCTTGTACATATCATCGATAGTTTTTCTGTCGGTCCCAGAATAAAAATGATGCCCAGGTAGTGACTTAAAGTCCAATTTGCAGTATGTTTCGTCATCCATAACAATACAGTAATTTTATTTGGTTAGTTTTGAATATAATTTTCTTGATCTGGTTTTTGATTCCGTTTGCTGCTTGGCATTTCTATTAGGCACTTTAGTTTGTTTAAAACTCTTTATGTGACTATTTTTCTTCACTCGTTGTACTGTCGATTTAGATGTTTTAAATTTTTTAGCCAAATTTCTTACGGGAGGGTTGGCTTTCTTTGCAAACCAGCTATGACTTTCTTCTCAATTTTTTTATCTACAAACCCCCTCTTACGACCACTTGACGCCGGATTCCACCAGTTTCCCTGAATCGTTTAAGCAGCATTTGAACGGTTCTTATAGATGTATTTAGCTCCAAGGCTACTTTTTTCGTTGAATTATCTCCATATTGCACTTGACGACATTTTTTTATGGCTTTTTTAGGACATTAGCCTGCGTCATGTCGATTTGGCTTAAATATATATACAAAGAATGAACGAAAGGTTGCTTTTCCATGAACAGAAATATATATTAATAAGATATACAAATACATATATAATTAACATTACAGTTTAGGACTTAAAGTTTCAATTTATTAATGTCTAGAAAAGAAACTAGAGCTATTTAGTAAGATTTCGTTATCTTTAGAAACTAATAAGTCCAGGACAGATGTAGGCAATGGGATTTTAATTTTTAGGGCAGACGACATCTTTGAAAATGTCTTTAATTTTAAGTTTTTTATGTAATATTTTATTAATGAAGGCCAGTATCTTACAAACGACAGTATTTTTAAAATGTTAGATTGAAACTTTTTACGTAATCGCTGCCTGTATAAACGACATTTTATTCCGGGACAAGCTTTGTCCCGGAATAAAATGTCGCCAAGCAATGTAAATTATTTTATTTTATTATACGATGTACCAACTGTACCAAGCGACGTCTGAACGGATCAAGGTACCGAATTTATGTCCAGAGTATTTTGCGATACTTGTAAATTATTAGGTGTCAATAAGCTACACTCGACTGCTTATCACTACGAAACCATAGGGGCACTCGAAAACACATACATGAACCTAGGAGCTTATCTTAGGATTCAATGTAGTAACAACAGCATCGACTGGAGTAGCTGGTTAAATTATTGGTGTTTTTCGTATAACTAATTCATGTTCGGATTCGGAATTCAAATTTCAGACGCAGGACAGGGCAAGGCAATTTACCGAGCATGTTTCGCACAATGGTAGCACCGCAGTAGCTCGCCTCTTATTTCGTCATGTCTAATCATGTTTAATTCGGTCGCGTAACTCATTTCGTCAGTTGTTTTTGCCCGAGGCCCGGTCAGTTTTATTGTTCGAAGTTGAACTACTCGTTGTAAATGGGTGTACATGTACATACTCTACTATTATGCTTGATCTTGCTCAACACTTCATACCTCACCCCTGCTTTTAATTAAGATTAACCGCTACAGCTACTTACTGGAGGTATTATAGTTTACGCTATTTATATGCGCTATGATTTCTTTAGTGCTTTATAAATTCTCTGAAACGCTAACGTGATAAAAGTAACCTACGGATTTTTCACGAATAAACGGCAATATTATTCAGGATTATATGGCAAGCAACGCCCAGTGGCGTATCTAGAAATATTTGCCAGGTCTTGTTCAGATAGATACATTGGGAGCCCTAGACTTTCTGAAGTGGTCAATGACAGAATGTGGTGAATGGAGTGGTGTATCATAGTAGAATAGAGAATGCCTTATGGCATTAAGTCCACTTTTGTACGTTAAGTTTCCTTATGTTATGTGCAATAAAGATTAAAGAAATAAATAATGGAGTGGTGATACACGGAAAAAAGTATCTTCATCGAAGACAACAGACAGCGTTGCCAACGTCCTTTGATTATTAAACCAACCGGATGCGAGACGCACTCTCATTTCTATCGGAAAAAGTCTGCCGTTTTTTGCGGGGGAGGGGAACGTCAAATGTATGCGAAACGTCAAAATAGCCACGTCAAATAAACGTCAGTCCATACAACGAACATGACCACTGGTCATATTCATTCGGCAGAGGGGAACGCCTGTCAATGGCTACTCCGATTGGTTTAAAGCTCTAAGCCAACGTCAGTTTAAAAAGTTATTTTCGTACCGTAGCGTACAAAGACCATAAGTACGACCAACACCAAAAAGATGTATACACTTTTGAAACTTAATACTCTATTGAAAAAGGTTCAAAACTGGATACATTTTTTTTTTGGCGTTGATTGTACTGTTGTTTCGACCTTTTTCCTAGTATTTATTTAGTATATATTTATTGCACAATATAATATCTTTGAGTACAAAAGGCAGACTTAATTCAACGAAAAGGAGTATTTCGTTTACTTGCTGGTTTATTTGAAAATCGGATTTAGAAAAGCACTTCAAACTTTTCGATGAAATCTAATAATGCCAATAGAAATAACTGATGCCGTATTTAATCATTTCTAGAATTTTTAGGATCTTTTCGTCATAAATGTTTATTGATGTCTTCAATTCAGAATATCTTCAGATCTTTCAATTAGAGTCATTGATTTTTAATCATTCATATCTCCATGATAATGCATTTCATTTTATTGCACTTTCATTCTACAGCATTTGAAGCGAGTTTACAAAGTTAAACGTTTCATAATAACTTAAACGGCAAAGCCGTAAGTGATTTACAAGAATCAAAGCGGGTCTCGAACCGTTCTAACGGTAGGCAATGGGCGTCGTCGGGTAGATTAATCTTGCAAAATGTCATCCAACTCTCCTGGCGCTCGTTGGCAATCCTAACTGAGCCGGCTTGGCGAAACTGGGACATTTTATAAATATTGGACCACGCATGGCCGCTGTAGGTACGTAAATCAAATCAGTATTTTATACAATAATGATACAATGAAAAACTTTTCAGTCGAGTACCGTGTTTAGGCCACGTGACGAAGCTTGCTGAGTGGCCTAAGGAAGGTACGAAATTGAAAAGCTTAATTACGTCACTATTGTATACAATAGTTTTTCTAGGAGTGCTTAAAATAGGCAAGCCGGTGAGGACGAATGATCTGCTGCCTGTTTACAGTTGAGTAACTTCAATCTCCCGACCCATTGCGCCGGTCCCCCTCGGCGGCGCAGGGCGGGCTCCGGCAAAAGAACATCCTTTAGCAATCAACAAATGACAACAGTTATACGTTTTGAATATACCTGTCAGTCATCTTATTGACGAATTAGAATGCAGTGAGTAGAAAAAATAATGAATAAATTTTAATTACATATATGATATATAATTAAAATTTGTCTTTAAGACGAGGGGACGACTGCACGTAACAAATTTTAAAGCTACACATAATTCACGAAATATGCCATTAACTCTGATTCTAAGTAAATTTATTTTAATGTAAGAGAACATAATTATAAAAGTGTACCTAGGTTTTTTATTTAAGCAAGAAAATATTTTAGCGGAGAGACGAGAATATTCTACATTTATACAAGAGTACTCGTAGATATACCTAGTTAAGAAGATTAAACTCTTACAATTGAGGCGACTGCTTTCGGGCGTAATCGGATCTCACAGGACTTAAAATCGGCCAAGTGCGAGTCGGATTCGCGCACGAAGCATTTCGTACCACATTATCTATAAAAACGGCATAAAAATCATGTCTGTTATATGGAAGCCCATTTAAATATTGATTTTATTTTGGTTTTTAGTATTCGTTGTTATAGCGGCACCAGAAATACACCATCTGTGTAAATTTCAACTGTCTAACTATCACGGATCATGAGATACAGCCTGGTGATTGGTGATAGACGGGCAGACAGATAGACAGACAGTCAGACGGACAGCGAAGTCAGGGTCCCGTTTTTACCCTTTGGGATGTACCTACCTACTCTACTCGTAAATCGCGGTGACTACCTATTCGAGGTTCATTCAAGTCCCGTGACGGAACTGTGTACCTACCTATTATTTCTTTTAGCTTTCAATAGATGTTTCTAACTGTTAGAAACCTGTAAAGCTAAATGGGGATCCTTGTTGATCTAAAAAGTTTCATATGGAATAGAAATTACATAGTTTAAAGATTAACTATAAATCTTCAGAAAATTGTTGCTGTCTAATAAAAAAAATCTTAACATTGACGTGTACGAAGGTGTACTTAGTTAAATTTAATTATCAATCTTAAGGTTCTCAAGGTAATGGTTGCTATGTCTAATAAAAAAAATTGGTTTAACATTGGCACGTGTCCAAAGGCTTGGTTTAAATTTCATTAAACTACCTAGTCCTCAACGCTACGTGCTAACATTGCTCGAGAAATTAAGTTATCCAAATACGTCAACACTCTGCAAGCTGCATGTAAAGTGATAAAGTGTAGTAAACGCTGTTAGTCTGTCCCAAATTGTTGTTTTCTGACTGTAAAGTTATGTATCTTGTAGGTAAATTAAATAAGGATGCGTTTGGGTGAAGAGAGCGTTTTTATAGTGTTCAGGTACGCTGGCTACCAATACTAGCATGGACGTTAATAAAAGCTCCACATACTAAAATTGTTTTTTATATTAACTTGAATATGTTTATTATTGTAGCGGTGTAGTCTTCCGTTACAAGAAATGTGCAAGATATGTACAATAAATTGCAGCTGATTCATTGTAGCGATATGTTCTAACTTATGATCTAAATACTTAAACCAATACGGTATGTGCTTGTTCCTACCTCTAGTACTTTATATGCCTAAAACAACGCGTTGATACACAAGTAAAGATAGTGCGTTCTACGCACAAACTGGAGGTCTTAGGTTCGATCCCCGGTTAATACAAACAAGTTCCCTAAAAATATCGATTTATGTTTGTCAGTCGCTTTGCCGTGAAAGAAAAAAAATTAAGGACACAGATTTAGTTCTAAGTTGACTCTTAAAAAAATTGTACGAGAGCCAATTCTTGGAATCTGGTTGCCGAACGAACCTCAGGCACCGCGAGGAAGATGAGTAAGGACTATGATATCTTTCGGTCTCGGCTGACGTTATCACTACCCCAGGCTCGTAACTGGCCCTTAAGGTGGCCAAACAAGTAAATCATGTTTAAAAAAAAAGATATCTTACGGTATTCGATGTTACGTAGGTGCTTAGTGCCTATTACGACATCAAAATGTTGAAGACGCTTACGAAATAGGAAATAGGCCAAAATTCATTCGTAAAATACCTCGTAGAGGACAAACGGTTGTATGAATTGGAGTACCTGTACCCGATGCCTGTGAATTTTAATTGTGTTGACGGGACAAGAGCTTCTTTTTGACTTAGAAGTTTTAGACGGAGAGCTAGCCACGTCAGATACGACACAATAATGAGAGCAACGAAACCCCTCTAGTCAGTTTGCTATAATATGCTTATTTATAGATCTAGACATCTGGCAGCTGTTAAGTGGTGGCGATCAAAAAATGCAAACCACTTCTAAAAAATAGACCCTAGAGTTCTGGTTTTGATGCAATATTATGAGAAATTAGGTATATGAATAATTATATTAGGTATGCCATTATTAAAAGTTTCTGCGGAAAGTAGTGCAAAACGACGTTGTAATTCATAGTTTGTAGCTTACCGTTTCTATTAATAATATGCAATGTTGTTTGTTCTAATGTCCTCTATAACTGAAACAATTTCGGCAGTTTTTTCATATTTTGGTAGTACTAATATTTTCCAATTCAAAAATTTTGCTAGCCTGTAACTCTGATCTACACCCATTAAAAGTTGCCAGATGCCCGGATCTAGCAATAAGGATAGTTAAGTACAGCTATCTAACCAGACGGGTTTTGTTGCTATGATTATTATTATATCTGACACGGCTAGCTCTTAGTCCATTTCGTGAAGATAAGATGACGGCATTTATGTTAACTAGGTATTCAAAACAAATATAGTTACTAAAAGTCTTTCATGCGATGGGACTACGTAGTTATTTATTGCCAGTAATTTAATATATCAAAGAAGAACTTTTTAGGTCTCGGATTTATTAATAAGCGTTAGACAAAATTGGCCCAGCCGATTCGTAATGTAGTTAATCATTTTCGAGTGGGTTTTCTATCAAGTGAAGTCTTATAAATTAGGTAAATAGGTACTTAATTATAATTTAACGATTTTACTACTGCCAACTGGGGGTATTTTTTTCTGTAATACAGATAGATACATGTGTATCCTGTGTTAAATAAAGCATTATACCACACACACAAAAAATAACGTTTTAGTGGAACTTTGTGGACATCATGTCTATTGGCATACATGTTACTGCTTACGTAATGGACAATATTAAGTACCTGTAGGCACTCGAGCAATACAGAGATCTTTCCGCCCACAGTGAGCCGTGCCACGATTCACGGCCTGTCTATTTCGATCTCTCTTCGATTACGTGTGTTTACTTGAAAACCCGCCGTGTCTAAAATACCGGGTAATGGCCGACAGGAATGCCAACATAGCACAACTATTTCTAATTGTGTGTAGTCCCCCTCTCGGCCGGGGAAAAGCATGGTAATCTGACAATTCAAGGTAAGCGTCAGACCCATGCCGCCTTAATTAACTGAGATCACAACTGATATAACTTCTGATCAAAGCCTATCAACCGCCACCCTAATCCTAAGTTTTAATTACTTTGATGAAATATTTGCGCGAAACCTACTATTAGCCCAAGATAGTTTGGAGAAGTTAGTAAAAAGTCCCTGAAGTACCTCATAACATACGAGTATAATAACAGGGCGCGTTATCGCATAAAACCAAGTTATCATTCAAAAGAAATCTACGTAAGCATTTATTTGAACACGTTTGCGACTAAACCTCTGTGTGATGTCTCGTACTAGGTACATTTATAATATATATGTATAATATATGTAGATATATTTTTAATTGTATTTGTGTAGGTATATCATTATTTTGACTTTAGTTTGACTTGTGTGTTCGTGTCTCTTAATGAAGGATGATTTAAGGCGTTAAGTCTGCCATTTGAACTTTTATGTCTTAAATTGTATAATAAAGCTTAAATAAATAAATAAATATATAAAAGCGCTGATATAACGTTGGCCTTTAAAAATACAAAAGTTTTTTTTTACTTCTTAATTAGTGAGTGGTGAGCAGTCGCTCACTACCTGACTACTCACTATTGTGTTTAGTAGGTACACAAACTGCTAGGTTATTTTGTGCGGTGTCGTCATATACACTCGCAGGAGTTTGACTTATATTGTAAAGCCACCATGCATATTTTGTAGATACTGTAGATAATAGAGTATCTTTGGTAATAATGGATATAGCTAGTCCGTCATTTTAAAGTAACTAGCAGGAAATATTGCAGAATATATTTTTCCGTTATCGATCATGCAAAAAACAAAGATGGGCCCTTCATAGTTCAGAAGTAGAGTCTCGCACGTTACGACGCGGTAAAAATGCAGCAGGGCGGGACATCACGCGGATGTGTAATACAACTTATGTGCTACTTTTTCATAAGTAAGATTAATTGACAAAATATACAATATTTTTATTACCTACTTAACTAGCGAACTAATTATATTTTTAGGATACGAGCCAATTATATTAAGAGTCCAGTAAACTTTTTTTTCGATTTCGCTTAACTATTTTGTAGTAGGTATACACATTTTGAAAAAATGGTTATTTTAAAATTGTATAAATGTAACGCTTTATTTTTATTATATGTTGCATTTGACACCTATTTCGCGATATTTGCTTGGAGAGGTGAAAAGAGAAATTTATTGATTAAAATTAAGTTATAGTTACTAGTACGTACCTAAAGTATACAAATAGTACTCGTAGATTGGAAAATGAGTCGTCTGCGGAATAAATTGAACTGTTTTTTTTTTTCAATTTATTTAAAATCCAGCGACACGATTGTACGAATAAACGTCCTCACTAAACAAGCTCTGTAAGAATTGAGTTTTTGGATATTAAATAAATAAAAATAAAATGTAAATAAATATTTGGGGACAATCTTACACAAATCAACCTAACCCCAAACTAAGCAAAGCTTGTACTAAGGGTGCTAGGCGACGATATACATACTTAGATATATAAATACCTACTTATATACATAGAAAACATCCATAACTCAGGAACAAATATTTGACATTAGCACACAAATAAATGCCCTTACCAGGATTCGAACCCGGGACCTTCAGCTTCGTAGGCAGGGTCACTACCAACTAGGCTATGGAGGCCGTTAATATAAATATTAATATAAAAGGATCAAAAGTACTTTTTAACCGACTTCGAAAAAGGAGGAGGTTCTCAATTCAGCTGATTTTTTTTATCATTATTATGTTTTTTTTTGTATGTATGTTACTCCATATCTCCGTGAATCGTGAACGGATTTTCAATTTTTTTTTTAATCGAACAGGTATAACCCCTAGATGGTCCCATTGTCACCAAGTCAGGGTCTGATGATGGGATCCTGGAGAAATCGAGGGAACTCTTCAACTATTATAGGCACACCTATAGTGATTTCACTATTTTTTACAGCAACTCGGCCACTTCCTCTTGGAATAGCGGATCCTAAGTGAAGTCGGTTCTTTTTTTGTTTTAAATTATTTGGTATAAAAAGACTTCAAACTACCTTATCTAATGCGATTCATGTGCGTAGTTTCATTATTAGCGATTTTCTTTTTCAAATCGTCATCGGATTGAAAACTCCTGTGAGTTAATAAAGTATTTCAATTAAGTTTGCAATGATCTCGACATTGACAATTTCATTAGTAGTACGGTTAGACACAATACACAATCCAAGGGGTGCGTCGCCTAACAATAACAATACCTCCTAATAGCTAGGAGCAACCATTATACAATCCTGGCAAATTACTCTACTGTCCTTTTTAATACATATATATATATATATATGTATTTAGATAAATTAGAATGTATTTGTAATTGTTTGTTTTGTGTAATTTTCCCTACTCTTTCAATAAAATTTTGTGTTTTGTCCCTTAACCTTGAATATACGAGTATAAGTACCCTGTTCTTCTAGCTGTCTACTTATTTGATTTCTCTTTATTCATTTTTATTCTATAAAAATATATCTAAAATAATACAAAAACAATGAAACATTATAAAAAACATATTATATATTTGTTTTATTTTTTTGTATGTCTTTCCCGACCACGGAACAATGGTGTTCCGGACCTTTAGGAGGCGTAGCCAACGCGCAGAGGCCCTTTCGACAATTTAATGAAAAGAGAGAGGTACACTAAGCGGATTCTGCCCCTGCCCGTGTCATTGGACGCACACAGAAACAGCACCCGCCATGGTGTAAGGACTATTGAGAGTTAATGGAGTCTAAAATCTACTAGGCTATTGGGTGAATAGTATGGACTGATTAATGGGCTATTGGATGAAGAACCGGACGCCTGCCTACTAAAACGGTATCTAATTTTATTTCCGGCAGACGGTGACTCGCCCTTCGCAAGATGACAAGATGGCTCAAGGGCAACACCGGTGCGGGAGCTGGGGGTAGAGAGGTGTCACTGGACTTTAAACATATTGGCCGGGTGCACGACGCAGCGCCACCTAGCGTTCGCAACTTTGACGGCTCTGTCAAAAGTGTCGACTAATGGATACAACCAAATAAAGGTAATTATTTTAAAATATTTATTGTGGAGCAGTTAACAAATGCAAAATCTGTTTGTTTTTAATGTGAAACACATTTGGTTTTGTGCTTTATTGATAAAAGTAACTATTGTGCGTGTATTAAGTATAATTACGTCAATCACTTCATTGTTGTTTTCTTACAATTTAAAGGAAAAAATAACGTTTTATTATGTTTGCTTCCAGATAATTGAAAAATTACTACTTTTTTAAACACCGGTCTTAAATCGAAAGTAAAGGGAAGCTGTTAGTTTTGGCACATCACGTTAGAAATATGGAATTGCAAAAATATGGAACAGTCGGACATAATTAGACAAGCTTCTTGGTTGGCCTGAAGCAACGGGAGCCCCAGTGTAAGTATCTTTAGAAATAGTGCAAAAACTATTCATTCATTTTACTAGAAAACATTTTTGGTTTTGAATCGCCACTCTTGTTTTAAGCAATTTAATTTGGTCTGTCTGTCAAAACCCTTTTTATCAGGAATGCTTGGAGGTATAAAGTTGAAATATAACATCAAATACTTATATTATACATATCTGCGGCGCCGCTCCTTGAATCTTTTAACTCGACGCAACCCAAAGATACGGTCATTTGAGCCTTATTTTCTAACACTTCGCAGGGAAGCGAAACATACAAATAAAGTCCGACTCGCACTTGGTTAGTTTTTTATAATACAGACAAGATTTCTGTTTTTTTTTACAGATACCTGTGTGCGTCCATAGTGGCAAATGTACCTTCGTATGTGGCCGCCTTAATATATTATATAAATCGAAAATGATGAAAGACCAGTGAAAGACAGACTTAAACAAGCAGGAGCAGCAGCGGGGAAAATTTGTTAAATACAAACAAAAGTTATAACAAATTATATATTTTGTGTTATTTCATCAAACATCAACATCTCTTCTGAAATCTCAAAATTGTTGTACTCTGTTTTAAATGATAGAAACAAATTGAGAAAATCTTGTGAGGTTTTATTTCTTTTGAAAATTTAGAAGTCCGTAAAGGATCATGCGTAAAGGGATCCAAAAACAAACAGAGCTATGAATTATCTAATTTAAAAGTTCGTTCGTTTTATATACTTAATTTCCTTATGGAGACACCAAGTTGAATTCCATTGCATAACTAAGATATTCATGATTTAGTCAGTCACAGTAATTACTAGGAAGTGCGCCTATGCCTAGACGGACTGGTTACTGTTAGACCTCAGTGGCCAACACGTACGCCGAGCGGTTGTGAACGCAGCCCAGGGGCGCGATTCGACTAGACAAAACACGATACATGGACGTCACAGTAGAATCGCTAGGTGATAGAGTGATATCCATCTGTCCTCAGATGGACACGCCTAACTGTCAAATTTACAGTAGGTCTCGCTAGAGTGTTTGTCTATGGCTATTAGCCACCATTTTAGATATGTTGACAGGACATTGGGAATCCCATGGCAGAGACTAAAAGGCGGGTTTTTTTATACGAATATAGATAACACCATGTTAGTACTGGAACTGGAGCCCACCCTACTGTACATTTATCAAAAATCTTACCGGTTAGCTTCCATAGCGTTCCGTAGCGTTGTAGAACCCATCTCGGAGATCATGTAAACATACTTAAATTGTGGCTTTATGTATGGTGTCTAGTTGAAAAGCGTTGGTAGCCTGGCGGTTAGACGTCTGACTTTCAATTCGAAGGTCTCGGGTAACCCCCGCTCGTACCAATGAGTTTTTCGGAACTTATATACGAAATATACTTTACTATTTGGTGAAGGAAAACTTCGTGAGGAAACCTGCATACATATACGCGGAGAAATCCAAAGTTGTATGTGAAGTCCCCAATCTGCTTTGGGCCAGCACAGCATGGGGATTATAGCTCGATACCTCTTGTGTATGAAAGGAGGCCTGTGTCCAGCAGTGGGACATACATATTTGTTTATTTATTTATTTCGATGGACGCATAAGATGTTAAGATTTCAAATCGTAATTTTTTGTTTCTCTGGTTCTGGGTGGGGCTGCCACGATATTGCAGCGCATCCGGCATGTTAGCCGAGGCACGAACTGATGGCTTTGCTGCCATTATGAGAAAAAGAAGTGGGATCCTGTTTCGGCTTTGCGGCAGTCTCATCCGTATCCTCGGCGTTGAGATAGCCCTATACTAGCCCGGTCGACGTCAATACACGTTGTTAAAGATAGGATATAAGGAGGGTAATTTAATACGTGTTAGTGTAGTCTTATTAGCTTGGGTACATACACATATTAGATAACATTAAATTATAGGCAAATTACTATAACTAACAAGATGAATGGACTATTTGTCCATAATAAAGTTTTATTTGTTTATTTAATTTATGTTTGAGCTTACCATTCCAAATTTTCACTTCACATTTATACAGGGGTCCCATGCAAGGACCGGTACCGATTACCAATGAAGGGGTATACGCCGTATACGGTTATTATTAACCGACTTCAAAAAGGAGGTAGTTCTCGATTTGACTATTTTTTTATCATTATTTTTTTATTATTTTTTTGTATGTATGTTACTCGATATCTCAGTGAATCGTGAACTGATTTTCAAATTTTTTTTTATTGAACAGGTATAACCCCTAGATGGTCCCATTGTCACCAATTCGGGGTCTGATGATAGGATCCTGGTAAAATCGAGGGAACTCTTATAGGCACACCTATAGTGATTTCACTATTTTTAACCGACTTCAAAAAAGGAGGAGGTTCTCAATTCGACTGTTTTTTTTGTAATTTTTTTGTATGTATGTTACTCGATATCTCCGTGAATCGTGAACCGATTTTCAAATTTTTTTTTTATCGAAAGGGTATAACCCCTAATGGTCCCATTGTCACCAAGTCGGGGTCTGATAATGGGATTCTGGAGAAATGAGGGAATTCTTCAGCTATTATAGGCACACCTATAGTGACTTTACTATTTTTTACAGCAACTCGGCCACTTCTTCTTAGAATAGCGGGTCCTAAGTGAAGTCGGTTTTTTTTTGTTTAAAATTACTACAAATCCTATCAATTCAATAAGCACATCATTGGTTTAACCCAAAGGTAAGCGCTTACCGAAATCGAAAACCCCCAATAAGTTTACCCTATCAAGTGTTTTTGGAATGCGATCAAACTATTGTAAACTATATCGTTAAGACATTCGATAGAGAAATCACATTGAATATGGTTAACCTTATTTAAAATGGTTTCCGTAACAATAGGCTAACCCCAGTGATAGGGTAATCATATCATTATGTAACCATTTAATAGGTTTAATAGGTTTATCCTATCGAAAAGATTATATAAATGGAGGGGTTTTCTGGGTCTGGTCCCATGCAATATGTTAGTACCCTCTGGTTAAAGCTGCTACGGGTTGTGTGGTGCTATCTTCGTATAAAAAAAGACTATATAAGTTATACAATTTTCATGCAATAAACTTCTGTATAAATAATAAAGAAAGAATTGTAAAATGTAGCTTACGTTAAGTATCTTAAACAGGAAACGGACAACATATGAATTTCTTGTAAAAATTCATAAATTTTCAGTACATATTCATAATTTTGTACAAGTTCTATAAGTGGAGCGTAGTTATATTGTTTTTTGCTATTGCTACATAATACAAACTGATAATATATACAGGTAAACAAATTATGTCATACTAATTTTCAAGCCATAAGATACAATTCATGTGCCGTCGAGAAATTACTAGCTTACGGAAATTCTCACCATAAAGGGAGAATTCTCGGTAACATTTTCCTCAAGTAAATTTGACCACCATTAAAACTGGCTTAACTTGAGGTGCTAAATACGCTAATAGTAGTTTATGTAACTGTTACGTAATAAGGGTCCTTAAAACACGAGTGTGGTTTTATAAAACGAACGAAGTGAGTTTCATAATAAGATCACACGAGTGTTTTAAGGCCTAATTACGTACAGTTGCATACATTGCTTTATCTAGACAGATATTATAAACCCGAAATGATGATTGGATGACTGCAATTGCACGGATTGCACCGCCATCGCTATGGCCAACTCGATTGTGCCGGCGGTCGGGCGGGCGCGTGCCGGCGGGCGGGGCCCACCCGGATTTTCATAATGAAATCGAATTTTTGATTATTATTTGATAATTTATATACATTTATAATACATTTGTTCTAACTACTAACGAAACAATCTATTTTTATGGTGGTTATAACGTGCGGTTTTTGAACGCATCATGGAGGGTTTATGATATGGGTGTAGATAAAGCATTTTATAGCTCGTATTATTAAGCAATCATGTTAATAATTTGCAATTATGTCGATGTGATCGGGTCGGTGGTTATCAGTTAGCGTTACGTTCTTACTTCAGGTACGAAAAAAAAACAACTTCTTGCAGTATTTTTTCTAAAATGACGAGAATGAAATGGGAGATACATGGGGGCTTATCTTTAGAATAGTTTAGAACGATGTCAATTGCGACACAAGCGGATTTTTACAAAGACATAATGGACTTAAATCAGGCGACACTAAGGCCTGATTGGCGTTCACAATATCAGGCAGAAGAGGGGAAAATACAGGGTGTTTGGCACATGACATGACCCAACAATTTTTTTTGGGGTGTGGGTGGTGTCTTATCCTTCCTTCCGCCCTTGGTCGTTCTGGAGATACGATTTTTTAAATATTTTCCTAAATTTCCCAAAATCTGATACTTATTAGAAGCCCCATAACTTATTTTTGTGTGTGGTTTTAAATGCATAATTTATTTTCTTGTCTTACGTTTTGTCTGTCTTCTTCCAAATATTCGTTTTTTGTTACAAATATACCACAAAATGAACACAGGAGCCGGTTTAAATCCGATTATATTTATATCAATAAATAAACAATAATGTTGACATATCGCGCATACATACCAATATTTCGATTAAGAATTAAAATGATATAACGTTGAAAAAGTAAGAATATTTGGAAATTTAACCTATTTTCTCGATAATTACCGCCGCGGAGAAAGTTACCGAGAACTTTCCCCTTAAATGCTCTTCGTTTTCGTAAATTTCGGTAACGGCATTTCACTTGAGTTGAGTACCCTAAAAGTTCGTAAGCACAATTTTTTTCCTTGTGATTAAACAAAAAAATTTAATCTCTTTCGATTTAAGCCTTTAAGACTTATGTTTTTATGATCTCCGAGATTTTCTGTACATCGCTGTGGAAGCCGACCGATAAGATTTTTGATAAATTTACAGTATGGCAGGATCCAGTATCTATTATGTTTATTTATGTGAAGTATATCAAATGTCAAATAATTATTTTAGGCATTGACATATAATCATGAAGAAACTTTAAACTGGAGCAATATCAGCCAAAAATATCAATAAGTCTAATATACTCTAATGTGATTACTTTAAGGTTAATTTTCGCTCGACATAGGAGAAGGAGGAAAACGAGCCGAGAGAGATGCTAAAACGGGGAGACCTCTAGTCTGTCCCTATCTAAACGTTGCCATTCGGAAAAAAATAATTCTGTGGTAAAATGTATTTAGCGTGAAATTAATAACAAAGTTTTTAAATATATTTGATAACAACATAAAGCTCTATACCTGGAGGAGCCATCGCCTCATCTTTCCAAACAAAGAAGTCTGCCAAAATCTGAGGGGGGCGAGGTAGCATACGCATGGCGTTTTCAATTTAAAGGTACATCATTGTCGGTTGTTAATAAAGCTTATTTCTAAATGAATTTTTATAGCAGCATCGCCTTATTGATAAAGGACAATGATGTACCTTTCACTTGAAAATATCACGCATATTTGACAGTAAGTCACGACACTAAATGGAGCAACAAATAGTTGATCTTACATATGTTGAAATATGGTTCATTATTGGAAGCAGTCCTTGCAAATGTCAAACAAAAAAGCCAAGGATCATTTTTGCTTGTATTTTCAAACAAAATATAGAAGGCAGTAATCCTTAGGGGCGTTAAATATGCATAAGTGTCAAACGTCAAAATAGTTACTGCCCGTCAGAAAATAAACGATTATCTTTGAATCGATTCAGTAAACGACGCTGGATTTTCGATATGGATTAATTTTTTAATCATAATAGTAATGATAAAAAAAGTAAAACTATAATTACATGTGAAATTATATTTCATATTTTTGTAAAGTAGACATAATAAAACATTTTTACACCTAAAAACAATACATAAAGGCATTTTCACGGAGCTCTTTACTCACTGAAAACGATGAACTGAATGCGTGTAATCGATTTTTGAAATAGTTTTTATAAACCTATTAGATTTTCCTGCTAATAACGTTGACAGAGGGGAAATGTACCTAAGCTTACTCCAGGTATAGAGCTTTATGGATTACAAGAATTAAGTATGCTTATCATACTTTTTTATTTTTAACCGACTTCAAAAAAGGAGGAGGTTCTCAATTCGACTGATTTTTTTTATCATTTTAATTTTTTTATTTTTCTTTATTTGTCATTTCTCTTAAGTCAGGTTTTTTCAGTGGCGTAGTGAGGGGTGGGGCAGCCAGGGCACGTGCCCTGGGCGCAATCAAGAGGGGGGCGCAAAAAACTAAGTCTGCTAACTAAGTATTGAAAATAATTCAATCCAAATCGGCAAAGGCAAAAAAAGTCTTTTTTTTCTCTGTTTTCATTCTTATTATTACACATTTCTTCCTGAATATACTGTGAAGGAATGTATAATACCCACTATAGCTAGTTGCATACATACATTACATTACACAATTAGCAAAATACAATAATTAGCGAATTATTGTAGATTTCGACTTTTTAAATTAAGAGTCCGGTAACGATTTTAAAACGAAAATCGCTAATAATGACATTATGCCAAGAATTGCATTTGGTAAGATAGCTTGAAGTCTTGTTATTGCAAAAAAGTACTTTAGGTCTATATATATTATTAACATTTAATACCTTAAAACTCAATTCTTACAGAGCTTGTTTAGTGAGGACGTCGTTTCATGCAATTTTGTCTTATGATTTTAATATGTCTAATATGTTTTGGGTTCTCTGCCTTTTCGCCGAAAATCATATTGCCAAATTTCACTTGCCAACCAACTTTTCGCAGAAGTTTCATTTGGCCGAATTTCATTTCCCAACTTTACATAATCCAACCTAACCTAACCCAACCTAGTAGGCAATTTTCATTTCCCAACTATGGGGTTGGGCAAATAAAACTTCTGCGAAAAGTTGGTTGGCAAATGAAATTCGGCAATACAATTTCGGCGAAAAGGCAGGATACTATCTGAATAAAACATGAAGTGAATTTTATTTTTTTAGCAAAATTGCTCTAGCGAAACATAGGTACCTCTCCTTTAAAAAATATATATGAAAATGAAAAAAAACTGTTACACTTATTCCTCAGGCGACTCATTTTCTAATGTTTTTATATATTTTAGGTACTTGTATAACTTAATTTTAATCAATAAAAACCTTACTCTTTTCACCTCTCCAAGCAAAAATCGCGAAACAGGTGTTAGATTAGGGTGAATTATTTATAAATAAAGCATAAAATTAAAAAAATCGTTGTATTTATTCCATTTGAAAAGAAACGATCTTTTATAATATGTATACAAAATTATAGAAGTTATGTTAGGTACTGCAAAATAGCGTCAAAAAGTTGAGAGAAATCGAAAAAAAAGTTTACCGGACTCTTAATTAGGTATTGTTGATCGCAGCCTATTCGTGAAAGAAACACAGTGAAATATTTTTCATCCATGATCTCCAAAAAATCCATCCGCGATTGTTGTGGTTTCGGATTTTATGATGAGTTGCATGAAGAATTGCGAGAACTCCTAAATTTTTAAATCCTCAATGCGTGGTAAATTGGTGGTTGCTTCCAGAAACCGAAGGGTTCCGTTCCATACATCACACAATTTTAACAATGTTTTTATTTATATATCACAATTTTACTATACATACTTTGTGAAGCACTCACATTGTGTTGTTTGACATTATAGATGGTGGATTCCATGTATTTTTTGCAGAATTATTAAACAATTTTAGATGTTTGGTAAAATTTGTAATTCTTCAATTAAGAGTTTAAAAGAATGTGTTAACTCTTGTTACGAGTATGCGCTAGTTGACATACTAAGTAGTATTAACTTTACCTGTCCGCCTCTGGGATATGTATACAACATTTTTGCTAGCTTTTTTGAGTGATTAAATTGCCTTCACGAGGCTTTATTTTCCAAGTTATCACTTAGGACGGGGATGTGGCTGGCTTAATACTTACGGTCCATACTGGACCCGGTATGTGCTTAAACTACGTCCAAAAGTGAGGTATGAGTACTGCGAAATTGCGAATGTCATCGACGAGGGACCCTCTTGTTCCTTTAGCCGTCAACACAGCGTAAAGGGATGGCAACGCGCGTGTGACGCCTCTCGAGTTGCAGGCGTCCATAGGCTACAGTAGCTGCTTACCATCAGGTGGGCCGTATGCTTGTTGGCCACCGTCGTGGTATAAAAAAAAATCAATTTGTAGAAAATCCTGTAAAAAGATAACGAAGGGGCGCAGTTTGGATGCGTGCCCTGGGCGCCGTTTTACATCACTACGCCCCTGGGTTTTTTACAATATTTTTATAAAAGTAGAATATAAAATACATCTAAAACATACAAAAACAATAAAAACATTATAAAAAACCTAACCTAGGGTGCCGCCGGCAACGGAGCAATTTTTATTATTATTACTTTTTTGTATGTATGTTACTCGATATCTCCGTGAATCGTGAACCGATTTTCAAATTTTTTTTTTTATTAAACGGGTATAAGCCCTAGATGGTCCCATTTTCACCAAGTCGGGGTCTGATGATGGGATCCTGGAGAAATCGAGGGAACTCTTCAAGTATTATAGGCACATCTATAGTGATTTCACTATTTTTTAAAGCAACTCTGCCACTTCCTCTTGGAATAGCGGATCCTAAGTGAAGTCGGTTCTATTTTTGTTTAAAATTATCGAACTCGCGAAGCGTAAGCGAAGAGAGTTCTTACAAACAACTCCAGACCGAATTGTCAACTGGCTACTGGGACGTCTCGGCATTTGGATGGCTTTTTGATTTCGATAGTTTTTCCGACGATAACTTTAGTAACGTTTTTCTGATTTTTATGAAATTTCTTGGGGCTGTAGCAGACATACATAAAATTTGTAAGTTCGTATATGAGCAGGATCCATCAAGTGGTTATGGAGCTAGGAGAAAAAAAATCCTCCTTAGGGTCTTGTTATATTGGTTAACTCGTTTGCAAGTAAATCGCGAGTTCTCAGTTCGAGGCGGACTATTGGGACTGCCGATAGAAGTGAAAACTTAAAACTTTTAGTATTAAAATTTGAAATTTTATAATGTTTGAATTAAAATGATCAACATCAATCTGGTTTTCACATCTTTTACTGACACTCCGAGCAACAATTATACTATGCTATATAGTATATATGTCACGTGTGGGGTACCTACCAATAGAAAGCTTGCAAAAAATTAGGACGCTGACTGATTTTGACTTCATTTTACGCGCAATAGCCCATTTAACCCATTTGAAAATGCAATTTTTCATACTAAAATTACGGCTCTGTCCCAGCCTTTTTTCAGAAACTATAGCTAACTAAAAACTGAGAACTGTTACATATAAGTATTATATGTAATAGGGCAGGAATTAAATAAAAGATTATTCGTGATTGATGTGCACTATATTGTCTGTCGCCATTTGTAATCTGCCCGAGCGCCCACAGATAATCATACATATGTCACAAGAACCAAATAGTCCACTAAACCGGCCCTGTGTGATTACGGCATAATTATTTGGTAGACCTAAAAGCGGTATTACACATTGCAACCTGCAGGGCCCAATCTGTCAGGTTGGTAGGTAACACATACTTAGCATTAATTGAACGAGGATTTCCCAAGGAGTTCCTAACTTTTGAAATTAACGTGGTCACCCTAATAGAAAGAGATGAAGGTCTCCCCGTGTGCCATCTCACTCGGCTAGTTTTTTCAAGGCCTGTGTATTATCTTGTTTATCTATGGTAAGTATATCTATGAAAATTACTACTCAACTGACAGACGATGACGGCATGGGCGCACAATATGGCGGATTTTTCGGCCGCATTGGGTTTTTACGTAAATACCCGTCTCTCTTATTGATTATGGATATAGAGGTGAGTTAAAACGAGACGAACATATTTTTATGTGTTGTCATTTTCATATGTCGCGTCCCTTATATACAAATCTCGAATACAGTGCCACCAAAAAGAGTAGAAATTAAAAAGTGGCAGCATCGTAGTGTCGTCCCGTTTTTTAGATTGATTTGAAAGGGACGACACTACGATGTAGCCACTTTTTAATTTCTACTCTTATTGGTGGCACTGTACATATAGATGTCGCTTTCAAATGACTTTTCATAAAATGCTTCAAGGGGGCTGGCTCTCTTTACCTACTTTTACTTACTTTAGGTACTATTTGCTACGTGGGATTCCCCTAATATACTGACGTCTACGTCAAAACTAATAAGATGGCGCCCTTGCCCATAGAGGCAATCCTCTAGCGAGACGTGTTGATTTTGACGTAGGTGGATATCACTTTTGAGTGATTCCACGGCGATTGTGGCTGTCACAAAAAAGTGATCTCATAGTGGTCTCGTCGGCTACTGTCAAATATGCCTTGTCGAATATGGCTCCAGCTGCAATGCTTTATTTAGGCACTTAATATGTGCTGTGACTAAAATATGAAAATCTCAGTTTTGCTGTGGAATTCAACTCGGTGCTCATAGAACTAAAGTCGATAGAGATACTTACATATTTTATTGACCTCTTCTCTGATAGTTTTTGGACCACGATCCATATAAAGTGGCCCGAAATCCTTTACCAAAACGCAGCACGTAATGCATGTATGAAAAAATTCCGTAGGATTTTTATGTAGAATCTGATAAAGCCTCAATCCTTATCCTTACTAGTCCACAAAGAGTACCTACATAATAATAAATTGAGGTAAAATAGGTAACGTTATAATATAGGATACAATTTTATGGCACATAATAGTATGTGCTCTAATTGAAAATGTGTGCAGTAAAATTGTATGCAGGCGTTTTATATACTCATTGTAAGTGTTATTCTACGCAGACGGAGTTGCGGACAGAAGCTAGTCTTTACATATTTCTTTCTACGTGTATCCTGTATTATAACGTTACCTATTTTACCACAATTTATTATTTAATAGCATATTTAAGTAGAAAGCGTAAGCAAAATAACTAAAACGTATGACGTTTCAAAAAATACAGCCGCCGCAGTTGCCACTTTTGGTCACGTCAAGCGCTGCGATCGTTTTAGCTTTTCCCGCCCAGTCTCTGCACCCGGCCAATAGCCAACTCCCCACTTAGGTTTCCACATCTACCCTCAAGAACACAGCTCTAACGACCCCACTCTGGACAGCCGGCTAAGGCAAGCCAGAGGCAGGGGACCTGTCCCACCATCCGACAGGGCACCCCAGGGGCACTCAGGTACGTGGAATCGCTACTCTCAAACAGCTCACCACATGCTGCCCTGCGTTGACTGATTGCGCTTGTGAAAACCAGTGGGCGATGGGGTCGTCACATCCCTACGCCACTTATTTGTTTTATTATTATTATCATAAACGATACAACTGCGATATAGCTGATGTTGATGAACAATTGAACATACCATGGAACTCGGGGCAAGTTCTAGGGATTGGATATCGATAAAAATATGTCGATGTGTAAAAGGGATTGATTTTTATGTATTTAACTGTTGTACCCATATAAATAAGAAGACACGAAATCTTGAGAGATAGTTCACTTTTGTGGCACTCCATCACTGATAAAAGTACTTAAAGAGTTGTTGGGACTAAGTTTAGGTATTTAATTTCGCCAAGCATAATACAAACTATTTGCACGCAGGCTGCCAAGCCGGCAACCACGCAATACTTTGCTATAACTAAGTTACTACATACAGTCACGGACTTTTTATTGTTGAGCATTTACGGTTCGAGCTACCTATTTCTTTTGTTTAATAATTACTCTATGAAGTTTTCAATGTCAAGTAACTCCTAAAAGGCTCAAGAATTAAAGTCTGTCACCGTACTTATGTCGATAAGGACTATCGCGTCGCGTATGAAATTTCCGCTAGAGGCGAAACGGAGTGTAGACGGAGGTCTTCGAAATCTCAAATTCCATAGTAATTAAGTGGGATTCGCGGAATTATTTCTAAATTAACAATTTTGTGTATACTTTGCCATACCAGGATATTACTTAATTATGGCAAATATGAGTTACGAGTCATTGAATGGGAATGTTTTAAAAGCAGGACTAAGAAAATCCACCTTTTTTAATAAAGCGGAACTACGCAACACTGCGGCGATATTTTTACAGTACGGTCCGGTACGGTTTACTCACCAGTTGGCGTCACTGTAGACGGAGGTCCGGAAATACAGCTGTATTTATACAATTGTATTAAGTATTATTTAAGTCTAAATTAGGTTTTCCCGTAACTTTAAAAAAATACAGCTGTATTTCCGGACCTCCGTCTACAATGACGCCAAACTGGTGAGTAAAAAAACGGTAGCCCTCATTGGTACGGTCAAGCGGTAGGAATGTAGCACAACTCACCTTCCCGTCGCTCTTCCTGTAGGCATCGTGAACCCGCCACACGAGCCCCGGGCCCGCGTTACTGCTCTCCTTGCCGATCTCGAAGTACTGCATTATTGGGTTACTCTCAAGCTGTGGCGGATTCTGGGTGCTCACGCTCTTCAGTTTGGATATGATGCCTGCCATTCCGTTGCTGAGACGACAGGCCAACGGGTCGGTGCGTGAGGGTTCCGGCTCTTTGGCTTGTTCACCTGTGCAAGTAAACACTATTTTTAATGCTAGTTTTTCTACTTGTGGACTTTAATGTTTTAATTGAGGGCCGGTTGCATCAAACAGTCTGTTAACGTCAACGTCATCGTTAAAAAGATCTGTATGAAAAGTTTTCTATGGGATGACAGGTCCATCGCCATATTTGACGTTGATGAGTCCGTTAATTGTCCGTGGTGCAACCCACCCTTAGACTTTGTAGACCGAACTACAAACGCGTATTTTTAATGGATGGGAGGGGCCTGGCTTAACCGACCATTCATATTTATTAATAGTTTAAAACAAAAAAAGAACCGACTTCATTTAGGCTCCGCTTTTCCAAAACGAAATGCCCCAGTTGCTGTAAAAAAAATACTGAAATCGCTATAAGTGTGCCCATAACAGTTGAAGAGTTCCCTCGATTTCTCCAGGATCCCATCATCAGATCCAGACCTGATGACAAAGGGACGAACTGTGATCTCTTTCAAATAAAAAAAAAGAATTTTACAAACCGGTCCAGCCGTCTTCGAATAATCGGTGAACATACATTAAAAAAAATAGCAAAAAAAAACAAAGGGCCCGATGAATTGAGAACCTCCTCCTTCAAATCTTGAAGTCGGTTGAAAAATGCTCAACCGTACTGTTATGAACCAATCACGTGCCGCGCTCCTGAGCCGGAGCCATCGGTGCCCGCCCTTTTCGTCGCTCTCATTGATGAGTCTTGGTGAGCAGTTAGGAATGTACAATTAAAATTCCAGTTCGCAATAAAAGCTAGACAAAAAAAACTGGAAAACAATGTTTAAATACTTATTTAAACTTTTTTTTCAGTGAACCGTGACCTATGTACTTGACTACTTACATAGGACACGGTTCAAATAGTTTAACATACATACTTATTCCTTAGACTTATTCAGACTGCAAGGGTGTGTAAACTGTGTTCTTTTAGAGTTCTTAGTTACGTAGGTATGCCAATCGTAACAGATTCACCGATTGAGTCACTTTTTATTAATGAATGTCGAGCGATTTATAGTCATGGGGGGTGATTTTTGAGATTCGAGTACTCGAAAGTGACATTTACAACTAAGAATAAAACGATGAAATTATGTTTTAAAAATAACAGCGATAGGAATTTGGAATCATGAGTATTTAAACCATTAATTTCATGCGAAAAAATTGGCGGTAAGCTTTTGTGTGCGATTATTTTCGAGCTTAAACTTTTTGAATTCGGGCGCTCGAAAGTCAAAAATTGGCCCCCAGACCATACAAAATATTTCACAGAAAATATATCAATATTACTTATGTGTACAGCCAATATTTGCCCGACTATTATAATCAAACCATAAAAGACAAAGGAAAGGTAAATCAACCAATTGTTTCCCGAAATGAAAAACTTGATAAAGCAAAACAGCAGGCACAGTCGCCGAAAATGCTGCCAAATTGAAGAAAAACTAATACGCAAACCTGGTACCAGCGTGTGGCTTTGTCCCGTCCCGGTCGCCATTGAAACAGCGGGGCCTTTGGTGTACGGAGGCCAAAACATTAGTTAGAGCTTTGGCGGCGTTTGAGAGATAGGGGATGCAATCCTACCTGATTCAGCAAATTTCACTGACCGTGCAATGCGGTAACGCTGCAAGCATATTAGGCTCTTTTGGACCTGGACGGAGCTGAAACGATTTTGTCATAGATCATGCTTTTGAATGGGAAGTGTTGATTAATCTGTTTTATTATATTTACATATACCTATTACGCTTTTATTCCATTTAATTTTCAACATTTTAGTAAAGTAATAAACTAAAGCTTGATTCCTAACGAGTACTTTAATCGGTATTTCGTAGCATTTACGTAATTTGATTAGGGTAGTTGTAGTAGAGTAGCTCGAACTATTGGAGTGGACTAGGAGGAGCTAAAATGAAATTTGGCAGGCGATAGCCTTTATAATATGGAAAATATACTTGTACAGTCACCATCAGACATATCGGAAAGGCCAAGGTGGTCACAAATATCTGAGCAACCCCATCAAGGCAATAAAGTACGTGTTCAGATATTTTTGAGTACCTTGGTCGCACCGATAGTTTTGATGGCGACTGTACAAGCAAGAAGCAAACTTAATAAAAAAAAACTACTAACTGTTAAACCAAATAGCCTAAAAATTTCTCTTCACAAAAACAGATTGGTACCTTCATTCAACAGTGGCGGAGCATCCATATGACCTTTGCCCAGCAGTGGGACACTACAGGCTAACAAATAAATCAATAAAATAATTACTAATCGACGACTAGTTGAATAACAAGTACTTTTGCTACAGCTAAAAAAAACGCACCGTCACTGGCATTGAAAAGACAATGTAAGCGGGTAATCTAGTACATACATTTTCATACAAGGTAACCCATTTTCAGTGTAAGTAGTGATTCAATATAAATTTATCTCTCCTTGACCACCATGACTCCAGATTATATGCTTCTTCTTTTAGAATAGAATAGAAAACGTTTATTCAAACAACTAATTTTACAAAATAAATTTACATGAGTAAAATAATATAACAACTAAATCTAATGTGAAGCCAAAATAGTCTCCACTTAGCAAATACAGCAGCTTTTCTTAAATATTTAAAATATTATGTACCTCTATTTTACTATTATTACTGTGCCAAGACTCGAGGTGGGTTAGAATTCTTGTGGTTTCACTTTACATAAGCTAGCAAGGAGACGGCTTAGGAAAATAGCTTATGATCTTATGACTTAAAAATAGGGACATCCAGGGCATCCAGAATTAAACCGATACGTGATGACCGTATTATCATCACATATTTATATAGCTAATATTTATATAGCTAATATTAAACCGATACGTGATGACTCATCACATATTTATATAGCTAATATTTATATAGCTAATATTAAACCGATACGTGATGACCGTATTATCATCACATATTTACATAGCTAATATTTATATAGCTAATATTAAACCGATACGTGATGACCGTATTATCATCACATATTTACATAGCTAATATTAAACCGATACGTGATGACCGTATTATCATCACATATTTATATAGCTAATATTAAACCGATACGTGATGACCGTATTATCATCACATATTTACATAGCTAATATTTATATAGCTAATATTAAACCGATACGTGATGACCGTATTATCATCACATATTTACATAGCTAATATTTATATAGCTAATATTAAACCGATACGTGATGACCGTATTATCATCACATATTTATATAGCTAATATTTCTCCAGATAATTGGATGAGACTATCTGGTGCACTAAAAAGCCTTACGAGTACGTACTATATTCATTTCGCCATCCATGGACCAGCTTTTATTGTCCTTGATTGTAATTTTACTACTTAATTTTATGAAATAAGTACGCTTCACTAACAGAACATGCTTTTCTAAATATATTAAAAAGTCAAATAAAATAATAAAGATTCAATACAATAACGAAATAAAAGTTAAAGAATTATCCTAATAAATAAAAGCTACATCCAAAGAGAATAAAACATGTAAATATGCTTAAATTTTATTTTAAATCATAAAAATCATACCTCATTCATTCATAAAATAGTCGTTGTCGTAGAATCAATGTTCTATGTAAGCAACTTATTAAATATTTAAAAGCATTCAGAGTACGAATAAATTTACTGCATCTATTTTTGAATGGCACAATGTGAAACTGACGTTATTAACATCATATTTCCATATGAATTTGAAATTAATGTCGGCTCGTTCGGACTTTGCTACAGAAAAGTTTACGCAGAGTTAACGTGGTTAAATACATGGTTCTGTTCTCTGTAATATGTAAAAAGAGAACACCACGGTAAGTGAAACAATATTGCAAAATGAATACGAATGAAGCTTTTCTCGGTCTAGTCACGTAAGCTGTGGTCATTTATAGGTGCCGACTGAGGCTACCGGCGATATTCGCATTGCTTGTCCAATTAAGCCTTAGCTATGAAGAAACGCTCCGATCGATATCGCTCTTCGCTTTTTTCGACCGCCACACATCGGTTTAAACTATTTGGCAGTCGGAAAGAGCGTTGAGCGTTATAGCTTGGAGCGTTTTTGGTTCTTGGGAGAAGATTATTGTCATAAAGCTCGCGTTTTTAAATGATTTTCGTTTTATAAGTATATAAGAATTAAGAAACAAAGAAGTAAAGAAACAAGCAAACATGAGTAAATATACTCATCTTTGCTTGAATGAAGACTTGGTAGACAGAACCACAAGTGCATACTTTACAATAGACAGGAAAACCCTGGCTCTTAAATAATGCTCGACCATTGAATCGAAACAATTGAATAGAGATATATGTAGAATTGAAATTGTAGAGCCAAAACATTACGACTAAGACGGCCTGATTTGAACTCTCGTAGAAAAAGTATTGAATATAATTTTAAACAAAAAAAGAACTGACTTCACTTAGGATCCGCTATTGCAAGAGGAAATGGCTTGCTGTAAAAATACTGAAATCACTATAGGTGTACCTAATAATAAGAATCTCATCATCAGATCAGGACCTGGTGACAATGGGACCAACAGAGAAGTATACTCCATCAAACAAAAAAAGAATTTTCCAAATCGGTCTAGCTGTCTTCGAATAGTCGGTGAACATACATAAAAAAAAATAGCAAAAATAACAAAGACCCCGACAAAATAATTAAGAACCTCCTGCTTCAAAATCTTGAAGTTGGTTGAAAACGGCCTTGTTTGAACACTCGAATAGTTGCATAATTAGGCTCCTCAATCTCGCACCTTATTTAGACCAAAAATATAAATTTAGAATCTGAATTTCAGATGTTGCAGTGATCCTTTAATATAATGTTAATTAAATCTGGAATTTTAATAGTAAAGTCACTGTGGCACTCACTTCTTTGTAAAATGACGGTCTCCCACTAAAATGCTTTTATTAGGTAGGTAAGTATTTTATCTGCGCTGTTCGAGAGGTTTCTATTAGGGACAGACATTCGCTGAAATTAAGAAGAAAAATATATATAGTGACTGAATAAATTTAGAGTGTTACAAATATTGTCTATGGTCCCTGGTTATTCATTATTATAGAAAATATTTTTAAGCATCATAACCCTCCGATTTTATTTCTAATAGATTCAGATTCTTAATTTCAGCTCGTGTGTAATTAGTAATTTGTTAATTACACACGAACTGAAATATATGAATAAAATCGGTAATTACTAATTACCCTTGCCGCGGACATATTAGTTCATTTTTAGTCCTGATAAGAAACAATAAGCTTCTCACGAAAAGAAACAATATCACCTGTGCGTAAAACATGCCGCCATCTTTGCAATTTATAATTATTAGATCACTACATAGTATAAAACAAAGTCGCTTCCTGTCGTCTGTCCCGATGTATGCTTAGATCTTTAAAACTACGCAAGGGATTTTGATGCGGTTTTTTTAAATAGATAGAGTGATTCAAGAGGAAGGTTTATATGTATAATTGAACCCGTGCGAAGCCGGGGCGGGTCACTAGTTTTATTATATAATAATGTGTTATTTTTTGTTGTGTTCATGTCTATGTTTATAAATATAAGTAATAAACATATTTTATTGTTTTATTTTTTAAGATACGTAGTGGCAGAATGTCAAACGAACCAAACAGTAATTGCTTATAGTTTAACATGGCTGAACGCCATGATCCTGTGCTACAAATATACCGTCAACTTCTACAACTTTGCCTACGATGTGCGATGCCCAACTTTACCTGGCTTGAAAAACATGGGTTTCTTCACCAAACAGCTATTCATATCTTATTCCGCAGGCAAAGTTGTAGCAGTTGACGGTATGTGGAATGAAAATTAAGTACCTAATAGGAACTTCCAGGCCTCTCGTTTTGTATGAAATTCCACTAAAGACCACTCGTCTAGCCGCACCCGACACGTGATCCTTCGCAGCCTACGAGTATTACGAGTATAGGAGCGTTAACACACTTGCGATTTGCGAGCGAGTTTTGTATGGGAGCGAACACGCCGTGATTTCGCCGCTTACGAATTTTGTATGGAAATCGATTTCAAATCTGAGGAAACATAACATCAACATTTAACAATAAATACATTAAATATTGTATCTTTTTAACTTTAGCGCAATTTTATCTCTATATACGGTCCCCGAATTTGAATGAACTTTTCATAAAATCGGAAATACGAAGGAGGGCAATGATTTTATATGAAGGAGGGTGAAAGCGGTAGGTTGGTAGGTAGGTTACGTACGTGAGCTGAATGTGAAACGTACAATTATAATTATTATCCTGTTATGTGCACTTAAGTATCTCAAATAGAAAATATCAGAAGCGATAGTTTTCTGTTCGTTTTTATTTATGTATATACATATATACATGTTATATAAGTACATGTTTCCATTAAAGCGTTTTGATTTAAAAAAAGTTAATATCCACTCCCAATCAAAATGCAAATTAAGCATTCGAAATTTGTAGGCATTTTACAACAATCAGTTTGTAATTTAAACTTCCGTATTCCTTTATAACATTAGATAATATCTAAATATTAGGTATAATATGTTTTCTATGTATATTCCGACCAAAAGTGTAGAAATTAAAAAGTGGCAACATCGTAGTGTCGTCCCTTCAATCTAAGAAAACGGGACGACACTATGATATTGCCACTTTTTAATTTCTACACTTTTTGGTCGGAATATATTTAACTGAATATCTATATCTGTCTATTATACAGATATATCGGCGTGTCTAGTACCCATAACAGCCTTATGGCGCTCTATCATGTGGGACTAGGTTGATTTGTGTAAGATTGTCTTATAATATTTATTTATTTTATATTTTGATTAAAAACTACCCACATTAAGCAATGATAACATTATGCCTTAGTGCTAAGAACCGGTTCCAGGTGAAGCTAAACTTTATGTCGAGGCCGTAAGGACGTTAACGACATTTGTTGCTGTATTTGGATCGCGACAATTAAGATCAACAAAATTACTTTTCTCAAACATGCAATGAAATATTCTCTTTACGTTTCTTATAACAGCCTCGGAAGTATCTTTTTTCTGGCACGGCAACTCGAAGCGGCCTGAAAAGGGAATTCAAACAACTTTTCAGGCCTAGACCTGCAAATTCCCTTTTTTTTGTTTTAACGTCGAACGTCATTCATACAGAATCAAAGATGGCGGCAGGTTTTACGAAGAGCTGAAGTTCCTTATGAGCATGAATATGAGTATGATGATGATGAATATGAGGATAAGTATGAGTAGGTATGGGTATGTATAAAGTGAAAAGTGACAAAGTGAAAAAGTGAAAATAACAACGTCGTTACTCACGGACTTGTTAATTTTAGATTGAATGAAACATTGTCCATTTGGAGTTATTTATATTATCTCATTGCATGTTTGAGAGAAGCATGATTCCTGGAAATCCTTATTTTGCCGGCCTTTGATGTAATGCACTATTTATTATGTATTTCTATAGCTTGACCACAACCGCTGAACCTTTCGCGCCATATGCGAGCGTACCGTTACAGCGTTACAGCGGTTGTGGTCAAGCTATAATAATAACAAGTTCATAATTTTCATGCTTATATACACGTAGGGTCGACTACAAAGAGATGTATCCACTTTTGGACCTTATTACAACGCAATAAGGTGAAAAAGTGGATACACCTCTTTGTAGTCGACGTACAGTCACCGGCAATAGTATCTTCCTACATGAAAGCAGCAAAAATATGTGACATGCTCTTATATTTTAGGGCTATATTTTTGCGGCCTTGGTGTAGAAAGATACTATTGCTGGTGACTGTATGCATACGGATATAAGTCCCGTTTTTGTGGATAATAATAGGTAACATAGTGAATTCTACATGGATCGAACGGTTAAAACCACGCGCTTCTGTTATTCGGTCAACACCTTTTAGGGTTCCGCACCCTAAGGGTAAAAACGGGACCCCATTACTAACAAGGAAGGGTACCCAACTGTCCGACTCTGATTTGGTTTATTTTGATATATGTTATAGAGTAGTCTAAAATAACCGACACGTAATTTTTTTTAGATGCTCAAACTCAACCTATCGGAAGATATTGTCCTCCAAAGTACCTACTGAAAAATGGCGAAACCATCTAACTTCGGAAGAGAGTTTTGTTCAAGCAAACTGCTCGTTAATTACTAGTTTTAATATATGTTGGAGAACATGAAAAAATTATGGACACGTGTTTTGCAATTTCGGCTCAAAACCAATATTTTACGAAAAAAACACACTTAAAAGTTGTACATACTTTTCACCGTTTCACTCACCCACTTAGGTACTGCTATAATAAAAAACGGAATAAATTAATATTTAAGCGAGCTCCAATACAACAGACATGATTTTTTGCCGTTTTTATAGATAATGGTATAGAACCCTTCGTGCGCGAGTCCGACTCGCACTTGGTCGGTTTTTTATATTTAAGTAGGTACTTAAGGTACGTCCATATTCCATATGGAACAGACTATAATGTTTTTGCGAAAGATGGAATAGTAGAAGAGCCCATGACACTGAACCTAGTTCGATAAGTCTCCCGGATGTAACTAGGCGCAAAGTTTTTGCGTAGGTACATCTACAATCTTATGATGCTGCAGCAACTGACAAGGCCTGTCACGGGCGCTTGCAGCACCGCATTATTGTATAGCCCCAACTCTCCTCTGCTTCGAGAAACAAAGGAAACCTGGGAGATTTATCGTACTAGATATCGATTTTTTTAAAATTTTTCAAAGCTTTTTTTTTATTATGCCGCCCATTTTTTTGCATTGCAGCATAAGCATTTCGTGTTCCCCTATTAAAAACGCTACTAATTATATATATATCATCCGGGAGACTTATCGGACTAGGTTCAGTGTCATGGGCTCTTCTACTAGAACTCGCGTAGCCTTTGTGATTGTTATTACAAACACATGTAAATTGTGTACAGTTCGCGAGGCCAAACAAAGACATTTCGTGGAAATGAAATACTGAATTTATACATCTTAGACGGAAAATTGGTCGCATAAGACATGTTGACATTTACATTGCGCCCGACTTTGTTCAGCCAAAAACAAAGTAATTTACAATTTATGTTCCACTGACAATATAATGCGCATAACTTAACAAGACGGTTCTAGAAACATTAGTAAGTATCGTGCTTTACATCAATATCCAAAATCTAGTAATATTTGAACTTTCGATCTGCGACACTAAAATTTATTTAGGTAAGTAAGTAGATTGATTTGAACAACGACATATTGATCACATGATAATGCTTTCTGTAGAGTTAGAATTCTAGACGATGGGTGACGTAGGTGCCTAATTAGGTATATATTGATTATTTATTTGTATAGCTTATCTTTATCTCAAACATGTAAATAAAATAAGACTTAAAAATAGAAACATTGTTATTTAAAATATATATAATTAATCATCTAATGGATAGATAGATGTACCTTAGTACATTACGTACCTAGGGCGGTAAAGTAAAGAACGTCTCAGATCGCGGATATTTGTGGCCCGAACCGAAGGTAAGGGCCATAGACGAGCGATCTGAGGCCTTCTTTATTACCGCCCGTGGTGCGTACACAATTTTACGTCTTCTCCTGGGTGTGAAGTGAGTTTTGCCGCTACGCCCGTGGGCGTAATATCTCACTTACCACCCAGAGTGACGTAAAATACTTTTCTATATTTTCATATAATTTTAATGTTATAATGTAAAGGTTAATAATAGATAAGAAATGAGCAAATTTAAGAAAACGTCCAATATTTTAGGGTAAGTTTAAGTAATATTGACATTGTATGAATCATCTTACCATTGACATTAAGCTGAGTGGAAACCATTTCAGTGACGCTTAATAATAATAAGTCTATGTATTTTCGTAAAAGAACAATATGGTTAAAACTATATTTAATTTTTTTATGGTTTAAGTAGGTATCTATTCATTAAAATATATTTTTTTGTAATTCTAATACGTTTAACTTTATCATATCAAGTGCAGCATAGCATCATTTTCATTAATAGCGATTATCTTCATATGTACCTGTATTGTGTCTCAGCACCAGCAGCTTCATTTTCACGTTTGAGTGGTTCTGTATAATCCTTGGAGCACATTTCATTGGGCCGATTCACAAAAGGGGTACGAGAATGCAATCCATTTGTGCCTTTGTGTTCCTACAATGCCCATTGGGTAATAACTATTGTATTGGTGTGACCTTTGTTTCAACACTAGGCTTGCGATATTAGATCAAGAGTAGGTCGTAGGCAACCCTACCTCATCGAATACCAGAATTCATCGTATGTGGGGCAATGCACGGTTAAATGTTATGTGTTTTAGTACTTGGTAGCCAGAGCTAAACTGGGAGCATTTTGTATAGTCAGCAAAAATATCATTTAAAAATCTACCTCAACCCAGTAATAATAAAGAATAGTAGCCGTTCTTAAACCTGGAGCTTTTGTTTTCAGCCAAGTTTTATATTTTTAAGTGTAAATCGACTAATGCAAGTACGACGTGCAAATGAGTTTAAGAGATGGTTTAAATTCAGTTTTACGCGATATATAAGACAATGCTTATCAAAAGGCGCCAAAATAAAAGAGGTCGCATTGCCCAAAACAGGCAACTTCATGATTCTACCTTATTAAAAAATATTGAAATAATTAACCCAGTAGAAGTTGAAACTTGTGCTGTTTGGAAGAACTCATCGACAATTACAGAAAAAAAAACACCAAAAATTTGTGGGTTATGTTTTTTTTGGCACTACTCGATGAGGACTATCGAATGGGCTGAATGCCCACTTGCTAGTTATTGATGTCATTTTTTATCAAATATGGGGTACTTTTTTTGCTGACTGTACAACATTCATCAACTTTAGCTCAGGCTACCAGGTACCTACCAAAATACATAACATTTAACCGTGCACCGCCCTACATAAGCCTAATTCTTCTACTTCATGAGGTAGGGTTGCCTACGGCGTACTCTTGCTCTATATGACAACAATAGTAATCGTAGTCAAATCACAATCAGTAAGTAAAATGAGGCAATGAAAATTAAATAAGGAATTCAATTGCAACGCGCAAAGTACTTGAGTACCTAATTCCGCTTTTTTGTATATCGTAGGACTGATTGGAGCAGTATCATGTATCCACTGATATTGCTACAAGCCGATCGATACTGTCAATTTTGATGTATTTCTCGTAAACTTATTTTTGGCGTTGAAAGGGTAATAGAATGAACATCAAATGACTGTAGGTATTATTATTACACAGTTTTATTTAGCTTGACCCCGTATGTGTTATGTATGTCATTATGTGCATCAAATCTTGTAAGTTAAATAACAACCACTTCCCGGTGTCTGATTGAGCTGACAGGTATACTTCCGTAGTTTACATGACAATGCTACTAGGTACAGTTAGCAATAAAATTGTGTACAAAATAAAAATTTGGGATTTACTTGTTTCTAATGTAGTTACAGACTCACTGCAAGCGCTGGTGGCCTGGTGGTAGAACGTTAGACTTTCAATCCGGAGGTCTCGGGTTCAAACCCCGGCTCGTACAACTGAGTTTTTCTGGAATTATGTACGAAATATCACCTGACATTTACCAGCCAGTTTTCGGTGAAGGAAAACATCGTAAGGAAACCGAACCTAATCGCAAAAAAGCCTAGTCCCTCTGGGTTGGAAGGTCAGATGGCAGTCGCTTTCGTAAAAACGAATGCCTACGTCAATTACTGGGATTAGGTTGCCGAGTGGACCCTAGGCTCAATTGAGCGGTGCCAAGACCGGGACAAACGCTAGGAGACTGATGATAAGTTACAGACTCACTGCAGTTAAATGTTTAAGCAGGAACAGCTTTTTAAGAACTGTTTTATTTGTATCTCTAGAATGTAAATAATTGCCCCACTTAAACACACAAAATGAGTCTATTTGTTATTTAAGTACCATATTTCAAATGTATTTGTAGTGAAAGACCTTACCTATCTTCATTTAATCCGTCCTTTCTTCATTAGAGTGAAAGAAACACAGATAGACGATTTATACATTTAGACGTTCGTTAATTTTCCTTTTAGTTAAGTTTTCTTCGTATTAGATCTAAATAGTTAATTAATTGTTAGTTTAAGTAGGCACATATAAACATAAATAAATAACAATCTAGGGCATTATTCAGAAAAAGAAAGGTCTTGGGGTTGGGGCGCGTGAAATTTCCATTTAACATTGCATCGCTTACGCGTTTGTTCATTTTTCTTTTAGTTACATTTTCTTCGTATTCGATCTAAATAGTAAATAGTTATAGTTATAGTACATTACGCACCTAGGGCGGTAAAATAGAGAACGGCTCAGATCGCGGGCATTTGTGGCCCGAACCGAAGGTAAGGGCCATAAAGAAGCGACCTGAGGCCTTCTTTATTACCGCCCGTGATGCGTACACAATTTTACGTCTTCTCCTGGGTGTGAAGTGATTTGCCGCGGCGGCCGTGGGAGGCAAATCTCACTTACCGCCCACGTAAATTAATAATTAGTTTAGGTAGGTACAGTCGCTATCAAATATATCGTAGCGGCCAAGGCGGTCACAAATATCTGAACAGCGCCTCTGTTGTCAAGGCGATAAAGTGCATGTTCAGATATTTTTGAGTACCTTGGCCGCTCCGATATATTTTATGGCGACTGTACATATAAAAATAAATATAAATAACAATCTAGGGCATTATTCAGACAAAGAAAAACGTTTTGGGGCGGGTGAAAATATTTAACAGTGCGCCGGTTAGATGTTCGGTAATTGTTTTTAGTTACATTTTCTTCGCATTTGATCTAAATATTTGATTAATAGTCAGTTTAGGACGACGTTAGGAGTGTACGTCACACATAGACATAAATAAATAACAATCTAGGGCATTAGTTAGAAAAAGAAGAAAAGGCGCGTGAAGTTTCTATTTAACAGTGCACAGTTCATTTTATTATACATAAAATATTTACACAGATTACGCTACGCTACCCGTACTCTGTTTACTTTATAAAACAATGCAACAGGTAACTTAATACGTGTATATTTAGGAATCTATTTGTAAAGCCCTCGCTTCGTGTTTCAACTTCATTTCTGGTTAAGTACCTACACATCGACCAGGCTAAGTCGATCCACTATGAAGTAAGTAGGTCATGGGTGAATAGTAAACGACCTTGCTACGATTTAGAATTTTCATTAACTTTTGGATGATTGTTTCGGGAACATGCGTTGTAAACTCAAAGAGAAGCTATTACTAAATTTAAGTTAAACGTTCCTGTTACTTTAATTCTGTAATTTCTACTAACAGTTAGTAAGTGTCATAATAAAGCGATTGATTCTTATGTGCAACAAGTTGGCTTCTTTAATGCGAATTTATAGACCGAACAAATCAAATGTCTCAAAGGGCAAATACGTGTGGCAGAATTTTGACTTTTGGAATCTTTTTTTACGTATTCTTTTAATACTTTTGTTAAGGTACCTAAATTATTTATAAATGTAGGTATAAAAGGCGATATAAAAGCAACTTATTGTAGAATTTTCGTTGGTATTGCTTAATGCCTTTCATTTTTATCCATTTTACAAAGCTCTTTTGTTTTATGAATTAAGCTTATAAATTCAGTGATCGTACATTTTACAACAAAACCGGTGGTTTAAAGGTTTTTGTGAAATTGTTATTTAATTATTAACCATCTCTACATTACTACTTAGTTCGAAATGGCTTTGATTTTATTAGATACTTAGTTGAACTATTTAATAGCCTTAAAATAATAACAATCTTAGATTTCACCAAAATATGCTGGAAAATTTACGATCACTGCTTATAATAACTTACTGACGACAGTTAATATTGCATTAATATTTTGCAAGTACCTAATTATTACTCTCTACTTCAGATGCCCGTAAAGATATGAAGAATTAAATAACCGACATATGTAAGTATAAATCTTTGTACACACGCTGGACATTATTGTTGCAAACGCTTAATAAAATTAAAGCAATAATAAACAATGGTTGGACCGTGAAAGCGCTTCATTTACGGGCGAGCCCGTACAGTGAATAATTTAAAAGGACCTGGAGCTCTTTTATGACATCTACTCTCCGGGGAATATAGCACTTTATGAGTTAGACATACTTTAATGCTTAGAGCTGCAGAAGCTCCGTCAAAGAAATAAGTCGTATACTTATGTGAGCTTAGTTAGTTTCAGCAGATATCTGTAGGCTAACTATAAGGTAGAAAATCAATGAATTTTAATAATCTGTCAATCACATACTAAGATAATTTAATTGCAGAATCCTATGATTATATAATTATTGCCTTAACGGTAATTCCTTTTGTAGTATATTAAGTATCATACTTATTTTCCCATGATGGTGAGTAACCTGGTGGACGTATAACAGGATTTGGTGTTGCAATCAACAGGTGTGTAAACACAGGACGCTAACTTGATAACGGTTTAACTGCAAATAAAACCACCGCACTTGGTTTGTCCAGGCCAACAGTAAAACTATATGGGTAACATCTACACACGTGACATAGTTACCGCCAAAATAACAAGCAGTACTTAATGAGTACTTACAACAAAAAGTAAAATTATTCCGTGCTCTCAGTCATTAATTACACGAAGTATAATTATAATTTGTCAATGTTCTAAATTTCAATACTTAGCCCTCCAAACGAAGGAAAACTTAGGGGAAATAATTCGTGTATAGCTGAATTTTGGTATAGTTGTAGACAAAGGTGTCTTACATAACATACCAAAAGTACCCATGGATAGGGGTGCCGCTAACGGGGAGAGGGGGGTGTAAAGGTCCCCTTTTTTGGCTTTTCGTAAATTACTCAGTAGCGGTGGCTCATACGAAAAAATGTTCTTGGAGCTGCCATAGCTAGTGTAAGTACTCATTTGAGTATCCGTTAATGATTTTTAAACAATAATTGGTTTTCTAAACATTATAAAATAACACGGTTACACTCACGGAACTTTAGTCACGTCTTCGTGGGGTGCCATGAAATGTAGTTGGTTTTTATAATGAAAATCACAGGTTGTGCAACAATATTTATTTAATATTCAACTATATTTACTTAACACTCAGCATTGGTTGTTGATACTTTTCCAATACACTCTTTAAATCCTAACTTCCTAATAATTTAAAATAATGGGTGTGTGCTTACAATTGGTCAGTACATTCTCCGCTGCGGAATCCCGCACTAACTAACCGGGGTGGTACCTGGCTTCACTACGGCAGGCCTTCGGCTGTCGCCGGCCCGCGGCATACCCGTTGAACTCTCGTGCTGTACAACCGGCACGCCGAGCTCCAGCGTCACCGGAAGCCTGCTCGCAGGAACAGCGAGGCACTGACATGCAGCTTCCATCAGTTTGACCCGACATGGTTTAGAAAGACCGTAACTTAACACCTCGGAGGGAATACGGAGCCCGCGTATGCCGCTCGTTGCACCGATGTTAACCTCTGGAGGTGTTAGGCCTTTAGGGATGCTACCGCATGCAGCCCAGCGTCCGCATCACCGCCTGCGCTACCGGCAGGTTTACAAATTTTGGCTAGGCGAAAAAGGAAGTTAATTCGGAATCGACGATTTAGAATTCAATTCTTACAGTGCTTGTTTAGTGTGGACGGTGATTCATGCAAACTTATCGCTCGATTTTTAAATATTTTTATGCCTTTTGATATGTTTTAAATTATCTGATTAAAGCATAAATTCTACCTTTTACCCCGAAGCTAGGAACCTAGGAACTGAAGTGGTCAAAATCGACCGGAAGGATCATCATTCATCATCATCATCATCAAAGCATAAAGTCATGTTTCTTAATTTGTTAATACAAGGTGCTAACAAATTAGGTACCGATCATTGTGTGTGGAATATATTGAAGTATGTAACATTATAATTATGTTTTGTGATGTTTTTTTGGAGAACATTGGAAAACACCCTGTTAATGGGATAATTAAATGAAACCTCGTTGAACACAGATTCCTGAATCTCTTTTAATTGGCCACTTCATTTGATAGATTAAATACTTGATTGTCAATGTCATGCATGCTATATTACTGGTTGTGTCAGTTGTTAATAAATCTTGTCAGTCAAATGCACATGGTGATTATTATTTACATGAATTATTATTTATTTATTTTGTTCGAAAAATGAAAACAAAAAAATATATATGAATAGTTTTCTTAATTTCCATTGAAAGTTAATTGTTTTAATGTAAAGTACCATCTCTTAAAATATCGATAACCAATTTGTTAGCAGTAGCACCTTATATTTAGTAGAATTTGTGACATAAATTACAAGCACATTTGGAGTTGGCCAAGAAAGCAGCGGGTGCTACGCACGCTTCTAGTCGTATGATGCATCACATTTCACTTCAGAGCCTAGTGTAGGTATGTTTTGACCCGTAACACATAATTCGAAGTTAACTTTTCCTCGAGAAATATAAAAGGAAGAAGTCCTTTTTCATACCTCACCTGATGCTCACTAACTGAAGCGGAATATTGCAAACGTATCAGTTCAACGCAACTAACTAGAAATGTGCAATTTGTAAGATGTTTTTCTGCTTACTTAAAGGAAATAACTTCTCATCTTGTTCGAACATCAACAAAGTCGAATATCTTTGATCTATTTTGAGAATTTTTAGCGTAGGCCGTTATTGTAAATTCACTTTCCTACACTTAAAGCTTGACAAGTTCCTTTTTAGGCCTGATATAGTGGGGTTAGTAGCACAGGGTCTAATTAGCAACTCGTTTATGGGGGCAGCTCGTCCAAGACGCAGGTTGTCTAAATCGCAGCTCGTCTATAAATCAACTTGCCTAGAAGCAACTGGTCTACACGATTTTTAAGTAGCAGCTCGTCTAAGTAGCTATTGGTCTATATAACTGAATAGTACTTTTCTCGCTAAATTCCTTAACCACAGAAAATTCTCAAAATGTTGAATCCTCAACTTAACTAGACGGAGCCCTCCTATTTCTGACCGGATTGCCCTTCGAGCATTTGAAGCTACCTAACGAACCTAACCTACCTACCTACCTACGCCTTTTTCCCCAAAGTGTAATGTTTTCACGGATATCAAACTAAATCAATAGGTAGGTTGGTTAGGTTCGTTAGGTAGCTTCAGTTGCCCGAAGGGCATACCGCCCAGTAATAAGTCTAGTTAAGTTGAGGGTTCAACATTTTGAGAATTTTAGAATAGCTAATTAGACGAGCTGCTACTTAAAAAATCGTGTAGACCAGTTGCTTTTAGGCGAGTTGATATGTAGACAAGCTGCAATTTAGACAACCTGCGTCTTAGACGAGTTGCCCCATTGACGAGTTGCTAATTAGACCCCGTGCTACTAATATATATACTAATATAACCCAATAAATCATTGCCATTAAAATAAATTACATCCATCGAAAATCCGCAACGTGGCGAGGGCTAAAAAGGAATTTGTAAGGCTTTAATATAATTTACGTCACTTTGGGCGGTAAGTGAGATTTGACGCCCTCGGGCGTAGCGGCCAATGTCACATTCACACCCAGGAGAAGACGTAAAATTGTGTACGCACCACGGGCGGTAACAAAGAAGGCTTTAGATCGCTTGTTTATGGCCCTTACCTTCGGTTCGGGCCACAAATGCCCGCAATCTGAACCGTTCTTTATTTTACCGCCCTAGGTGCTTAATGTACTAAAAATATAAAGGCAATTAGGACACAAAGGAAAAAAACTTGTACTACAGGATTTCCTATCGTGAGACAGAGAAAACAACGTTGTTTAGTGCGTGAAATGAGGCACTTTAAATTAAAATTCATCAACAAAACACACGCCACACAAGTCAATATCATGATCAGACCAAAATAAATGCTCAGTTGTATCGGGTTACAAGGTGCCCAACACAATAGCGACGTTACGACCTTGGATGGCGGTATTGTGACGGTTAGTAAAATACTGATATTCAAAAGAGTTTTATAGCAGATAATAAATGTAAGTGTCTGCATAAGTTTAATGTACAATATTCAGCCCTTAGAACACGCTGCAAATGATAATAGCAGGGTGATACGCCTGGCGCTGGCACGCTCAGCTCACCGCAAACGTCCACGACGCTGTAATGGGCAAGGGCAGCCACAACCGATAGGTACGCCACAGAGGTCAGGCTGATCACTGGCTTCCATTAAACTTACTTAGTATTAGGCTTCTAGGATGGAAAGAATAAAGGGGGTCTCAATTAATTTGCTAATAGCTACGTCCTAAGAAGGTAGAAAGGTACTACCTATTAACTAATTTGTACAAAAATGTGAGTCTATTTTTTTTTACTGTATCAATTGAAACCTACATCAACAAGAAAAAATACCTTTTGGCACTAGTTTTTTCGAAAGTAGGTACGGAACCCTCCAGTATGGGTGGTCTGACACGCACTTGGCCGGTTTTTTTAATGTTTATTTCATCACACTGGCTCCGCAACCGCATGCGACGACGGTGTGCAAGCGTGACAGTGCTATACAGATGCAAAGCGCTATCTCGCTCGCGCACCGGCGCCGCATGCGGAACCCGTAGCAGTGTGAAAGCCGCCAGAGCTAATACTAAATAAGTAACTTATGAAAGATTATGAGTCATTTAATTTATTTAAACTTAAATTGAGTTGCATATATTTTACAAAATTGTACAATATTATTAACCACTAGCGATCAAACATAAATATATGTTTAATTTTAAGGAAATCTAATATATGAGTTCATTTTAGCAAACTGTATTGTTCTTATACTAATAAAATATCTTTTCACGACACTGTTCGGAAAACTGGCAAAAGAAGAACAAAATCCAAGCTGGAAAGTAAGCAATTGCTGTAGCACCTGAACTACCACTACTATAATTGGTATTTTACAGCTATGAAATGTCATAGTGTAAAGTAAAATCCAGTTATGTCATTGCATTCGAGAGTTCTATAGTTAAAATAGACATTTCTATCTGTGATGACTGTGATTATTTAGGTCTAAAGATAAGATTGGTTTCATCACGCGCTGGTGACTTTTTTTAATTGTTCTAAGGTCTAATTCGTTTTAGTTCATTCCACTATTGCTTACGACTATATTTACCTATACGACTATACCTTACAAGGCTATATTTTCAGGTCTTATCTCAAACCAAAGAAAACGTTTATCAAACGAATTTAAGCTTCTATAAGCTATAAAGAGGAGGCCGTAGGCAACCCTACCTCATCGAGTAACAGAATTATCGGCTTATGTAGGGAGATGCACGGTGGAAAGCCATGTATTTTAGTACTTAGTAGCTAAGCAAATCTTGGAGCATTTTGTACAGTCAGCAAAAACATTAAACCATATTTATAAAAAAATATACCTCATCGAATAGCAAATTTAATTATGCCATTTCGAAAGTACTAATCAACTTGGTAATAACAAAAAATAGTAGCCGACCTTAAACCTGGAGTTTTTGTTATTCAGCCTAATTTAATGATTTAAGGTGAAAATCGACTAAGTACTTACTTAATGCAAGTACGACGTACAAATGAGTTTACGGGTTGGTTTAAATGCAGTTTTAGGCTCTATATAAGAAACTATCAACAAGCGTAAAACTCAGAGATTGCGTTAGCTAAACTAACCTAACCGATTATTTTATTAATTCGTCAAGTCAATTGTAGGGCTGAAAAATCTACTGACAGCACTTGTACATAGATAATTGTACATAAGTATACTCAAAAGCGACTGACAGCATCTAGAAAAAATATATTTATTCGGACACATTTTATATGGAATATGAGAAAGGAAACGTAGAAAGCAAATACTACATATAACTTTTAATAAATAAAAATGTTTACAATAAGGCAGTAAGTAACTTCATATCCTTTCATTATGTTAGTTTACTCTTTCAAATTCTGGACACCATTACCGTAATAACAGAAACTGACATTTTATTGAGACTTGATTATTCATCTTGTTGTATTTTAAATGAAATAATAACACAATTACGTTTATTAGATTTGAGAAAAAGTAAAGGTTGTGTAATCTTTCACCTCTCAGCATCTGCTACAATTTCACTCGAACGCAATAGCAATTGTTTTTCAATTCATAGAAACAATAAATAGAAATAAACAAGATTCAAAAGTAGGTGTATATGTATCTACATAAATTGGGAATGTTTATCAACAACATTGGGACTATGCAGTAGTTGCTCACTTCGGCGTTGGTGAGTTTGAGGTCCTGAAATATAACTAAAATGTAAGCATAAGAGAACTCGTCCTAAACCTTCAACTATTCATATCAATTTTAAGTTTACCTAGTGTTTCATTAATATTGGGCCCACCCACCCAATATTATCGGCGAGACGAAAGCACACCGGCTCCGTTGGCTCGGCCACGTTGTTAGGATGGATGAGGATCGCGGTGCTAAGCTGGCTTACTTGGGTCGCGTAGCGGGACGCAGGCCAATAGGTCGTCCAAGGTACCGCTGGGGCGATGCTGTGGAATCAGACCTGCGCGATCTCCAAGCTGTTGACTGGTGGGAGACTGCGCTAAATCGAGACAACTGGCGTAAACTCGTGTCGGAGGCCAGGACTCACTTTGGGTCGGTGCGCCAATGAGTAGTAGTAGTAGTAGTGTTTCATTGCTTTTTAGTCCAACAGGGAAAAACAACCCATGTTCCAATGATATATCTCTGTCAACACACTGATGTAGAAACTTTACACTAGGCTAGATGAATGTTTTTCATGGTATCAATCGATTCGTTTTGTTATGAGGATCAAATGTCTATATGGGGTCAATTGCCTTAAATCAACATAAAAGACAGGAAAAAGACTTAAAGTCTAAGATTTGCTTTTGTTTCTCAAAACGCTCCTAACAAAATGATATAAAGCCTTGACGCCACGGCTTCATATTTGCCCTGTTTAAAGTATGGAAAAATTATGAAATTGCTATTTTTACAGTGAAATGTTGCGTTTATGTATATGGTTGCTATACAATTTATTTCACAATAAAATGTTAGAAATCGAATGGTATCATTGGTTTTTTTAAATTTCGTACTTTCAAAAATCGAAAAAATTTTAAACTTTGAAGCCCGATATCTTTGAACCATTTCAATAGATTTTTTAAATGTTTACTTTATTTGGATGTTTTGATCATTTTGCATCCTATCAACTAAATTTCATTGCATAACTCAACATGTGTCAACCCCTAGTATAACTAGTAGTCCGCCTCGAACTGACAACTCGCGATTTACCTGATGATATTTTAGTAGGGTTTTGTCTCAGTACAAATGCGAAAAAAATTGTGCGCACCGAGAAAAAGTTGTGAATTTTTCACCATAGATAGAGTGAGCAAAGATGAATATTTTTTAATATTGGCGGTCTGTAAAATTTTTGGACCTTCACGTCAAAATCAGGGGTCCTGTGAAATACGTTATTACTCTCTGGTTAAGACTGCTAGGGGATGTTTGGTATCGTTTCCGTGTAAAACAGACATGCAGAATTCATTTCTGATATTAATAATGTAAAATTTCGTATTAAAAAAAAAGTTGTGCCGCGGGGAAAAACACAATTTTATTTTTATTGTTTTAGAACGTCATATAACTAATATATATCCTTTATTTCAAATAATAAAAAATATTATAAAGAAGCATATTTAATATAGATTATAGAAACATATACATTTTAAACACCTTTAATACAAAAAACTTCTGGTTTTTTTTTTACTTAAGTTGAGTAACGGAAAACAGACGTCGCGTCGTTTGAATTGTGACGGTTTATGTTAAAGTTAAGGAGGAAAAATATGTTTTTATTTATTGTATTTTTTTATTTCTGCATTTTGTGAAGTTATTATGAATAAAATTTACTAATAACAAGCAATACATGCATTTTAAGGTCACTACGCTACGGATGTTCACGTTCACATTGATTATCGATACTTACTATGGAGAAAACATATACACCACGAAGCAAACATTTTTTTTCGCGTAGTTTTTGTATACTATAAGCCTAAAAATTGTATATATTTAGAAACTACATTAAATATGCTCCTTTATAATATTTTTTATTATTAGAAAAAAAATTATATATATTAGTTATATGACGTTCTATAAAAAAATTCAAAATTGTGTTTTTCCTCGCCACACAACTTTTTTTTTAATAAGAAATTTTTCATTTTTAATATCACAAATGAATTCCGCATGTCTGTTTTACACGGAAATGATACCACACAACCCCTAGCAGCCTTAACCATAGAGTAATAACGTATTTCACAGGACCCCTGATTTTGACGTGAAGGTCCAAAAATTTTACGGACCTCCAATACTAAAAAATATTTATCGTGGGCCATTCTATCCATGGTCAAAAATTCACAACTTTTTCTCGATGCGCACAATTTTTACAAATTCGAGCTCTGCTATTTTAGCCTTTTAGCTCCGTAAACCCTTGACAGATCCTTCTCATATACGAACATTCAAGTTATATTGATCTCTGCTACAACCCCAACAAATTTCATAAAGATCAAAAAACGTTACTAATGTTAACGCGGAACCAACTCTCAAAATCAAAAAGCCATCGAAATATCGAGACGCCCAGTAGCAAGGTGACTGTTGTGTCCTGTATGTGTATCTGTCCGCTCATAACGACTTACACTGCAAAAAATTTAAATTCTCATCAAAAATTCGCTTTGATGTGCATTCATATTTTTTTGCTGTACAAGTCAGTATTTTTTTATATGCGGAATAGTATTTCCCTTTGTTTAGTGTAAGCTCACCTGAAATTTTGCGCATGACTTTGACTACAAAAAGCTTCAAACGCACGGGTTGGACGGGTTTTGTGTATAGACGGAGAGCTAGCCATGCCAGATATGAGAATGACACAATAATGAGAGCAACGAAAGCCCTCTAATCAATTTGTTATACTTATGCTTATTTCTAGATCCGGACATCTGGTAGCTGTAAAGTGGTAGAGCTTGATGCAATCATATGAGAAATTATATAAATCCTTAGATTATAGCATTGCCAAAAGTTTGTGTTGGGGAAAGCAGTGCCATAAACTACATAAATTACATAATTATATAATATCTGTACAAGGCGGGAAGAAGTTGATAACTCGAGATGTAAAATTGAAGAAATTTGAACCTTATGAGTTTTTTTTTAATTAAAATTTCGTCATCTTTTCGCCGCGACTTGTCAACTTCTTCCCGCCTTGTACGGAAATTCATAGTTTGTCACTTACTGTTTTTGTTTCCGTAATAATACGCAATGTTTTCTGTCATAATGTTAAAATAGAGGCCCTGCCCTTTATAACTGAGATAACTTCTGCAGTTGTTACTTTTTTATACCACGATGGTGGCAAACAAGCATACGGCCCGCCTGAAGGTAAGCAGCTACCCCTTTATAAAATGAAGGATTGACTGTGTTTTCACGACTAAATAAAAGAACAAGAGGGTCCCTCGTCGTCAACACACTTGTCCTCCTTGAGCTCTTTGGCAATCTTACTCACCAGCAGGAACATAACACTATGAGTAGGATCTAGTGGTTTAGTTGGTTGGTTTTTTGTAAGGTGGAGGTACTTTCCCAGTAAGGCCCTGCTCCAGATTTAGGCGAGATGACATTCGCTGTGATGCCTCTGTTTTGGATGTAGTTTAAGGATCCAATATTTTGGTATTACATACTATCAGTATTTTCTAATTCAAATATGTCGCTAGTCCGTCACTCCGACATCCGCCTAATAAAGGCTGTCAGATGCCCGGATCTATCAATAAGGATAGTATAGCAATCTAACCAGACGGGTTTTGTTGCTCTCACTATTGTCTCATATCTGACATGGCCAGCTCTTAGTCAAATAGCGAGCTCTCCTGCCTGACCGTATAATAGTGTGAAGTGTCGAACGTATCACGCGCGTTCGGTAGGTAACACAAAGGCCACGAGCAATATTTAAGCCGCTTTTACCTTGACAATAGCAAGTATACAGCGACTGGTTCCATTAGCTACACGCTATAAAGGTGTTCAAAAGCAAAATAATATTTTGTCCCAAGGGCTTATTGTCCAAGTTGTCTGTCGTAGGATACTTTAACTAAAGGGAAGCGAATAAACAGGAAATTGAGTACTAAAGAGGCGCGATTGTCTATAACTGGTACTTATTCTTTATATCGTGATTTTCGAAGTGGGCATGAATGTGTTTGTTTTTGGAATGTTATGAGAATATAATTTTAGGTTTTTTTTATGAGGCACACTACTTCCCATCCCAGCCTGCCAACCCTCCATAGGAAACCATTTTTTTTGCGAGAAAAGAAATTTTTCTTACTTTTTATTAATTAGAATAGGATACCAATTATGCCCTTAAAAGGATCACCAGTATTTTTGTTATACCCTGTTTTCATAATAGGTATTTCAAGTAAACATTTAAACATTTTTACTAGCAATTTTTGGGGTGGTTGTCTTATTTTAACGAGGGTCGGTAGTAACTCACAAGAAGCCAAGAAGAAAACGATTTCGCATGACGCGTAATGTTTACGGTCTTTTTTAGTGACTATAGTTATGGATTATGGACTACAAAGGGAAGGGAATGGAACCCATGGGAACAAGGAGAGAGGGAGGCAAAATTCAGTAGATCCTTCACAATGAGATCATCAAATAAAATATGTTACATATTACTTCGGCAAAAGTACTGGTACCATTGGGCAACAATGCACTAATTAACGCTTGTCACTTAGGCCCAGATAAATTTGCCTACTAAGTACTACCCATATCAATGTACATTGCGAAACACAAGGATATTTTTTAAACATTGTATTAAAATATTACAGACGTCGTCCATTATATTAAACTATTGGCGGATTTCTGGAGGAGATTGTGATACGTAGTTGATGATGATATTTGATGTGTATGTACAGTCAACGCCGTAAATATCTATACACTTTTGCACCTTGCTCCATTGTAATAAGGTTCAAAAGCGTATACATATTTTAGGCGTTCTCTGTACGGAACTCTAAAATGTGTTTATTTGGTAGGTTAAGGCTTATTTGGTTTTCTCTGGTGTTGCATTAATTTCGTACTCAAGGGAGTTACTCGCCCACTTGTTGCGTGTTTCAGGTCAACCTGACCACAATCTATAAGGAAAAGTAATTAATTAAGTATTTAATACAATTGCCAGTTTTTCAATATATACATATATGAGTTCTCTACTAAAATATCTTTATTCAATAAGCCTGGCATCTCTTTGCATGCATGATGAATTCTATTGAAGATTAGATTCAGAAATCAAATCCATGACGAAGTAGTAGCAATATGGGAATAAAAGAATTTAAAGGGCACGGAATCTTTTATAGACTAAGAGCTGATACCAAAAAGTTCAATGCATGTTATAAACGACCAAAATGATTATAGTTGTATTGTATTATAGTGTTTTCTAGATGTACAGTACTGATTTTACTTTATGACGTTGGAATACAGAGCCCTAGAAAATGATATGAAAAACTGAATAAAGATTTCCTTAGATTATTAGGTAGGTACTAGCCAAATCGTAAAACTGCGACATAACGCAAGGATGACATCTATAAATTGAACTACTTTACATGGACAAGAATTATACTTATTCATATAAAATACCTATAGGTACATTCAAATAGCAAAGTAAATGGTGACAAAAGTTGTGGCCAGTAATTAAATAAACAGGGCCAGTAATTGGTGATTTACCCTATATCAAACGAAGTGAATTTTTTATTGCTAGCTCTTTCTCTATTACTCCGGTAAATGCAATAACTCGCCGGCTTTTGAAATCTATTTTATAGAAGCAATTGCAGGTTTCTCAATAAACCGCTATTAAAGATTTTACTCGTGGGCGGTCCATATTATATCATGTATGTAATGCTTTATAAAAGGTTTTTGAGTGATTGAAGGTCAAAATTTTTAATAAGTTTCTTATTTTGTGTTGTATTTATCGATCGTATCGTTCCTAGATATTTATTAAGTGGTACTAGATTTAAAAAAAAGCGTTAAGTGCTAATAAGTAGAGATTCGAAGAATATTCGGTAATTATTCGGTATTCGGCATATTCGGCATATTTTTCAATGTTCGGTATTCGGCAGAATTAATCGGTAAAACTGCCGAATATTTACCGAATAAACATATGATATTCATCTGATAATAAATAAATCATTCACACTATTTGTAGCTCTTTAAAGTTAAATTATACATTTATTTTTATTAGGCATATAATAAAACAAGAAAACTAGAGTTTAGTAAGCTTCATTCAGTTTAATCACCATATCAACGTCTGTCACCCATCCACCATCAAATTCAATAACAATTGCAAATGTTGACATTGACATTGACAATGCCAAGGTCGCATACGCATGTTATTTCACTAGAAATAAAAAAATCGCCTTCAGCGAGCCACGCGGACCTGTATACTCGTAAACCTGTTTAGTTTTAACGAATAATTCGGCCGAATATACGGTTCGGTAAGATCTGAACCGAATGTTCGGCCGAATATTCGTATTCGGTGAAGTCTATATTCGGCGCATCTCTACTAATAAGGATTATACACTCGCTTGCCAGAATTTCATTTGCCATAATAGTCAACAGCCATTTAAATTATTATATTTTAGTTTAGTTTTATTTGTAGAATTAATTATTCAGATTAATTCTGGATGAAATTGGCACAGGACCGGGACAAGTGGCGTACACGAAGAGAGGCCTATGCTCAGCAGTGGGCGATAAAGGGCTGATGATGATGATGATGATGATTCAGATTTATTTTAGTGTTAGTTAGTTTTATTGGTTATTATGTTTCAATTTATAAATTATTTATAAATAAAGTCCACCGTATTTTGAAAAAAAAATTAAATTCAAGTCAAATACCTACTCAGGGCTATAGGACCTTTCAGATGTAGCAATCCCAAACTTTTATGTATTCGCAATCAAAAGAAATAGCAATTTAAGTTGCATATTTTGAAACTGAGTATATACTCGCAAGAAACTCAAAACCTAAAGGGTACTTCCCGTAAACTCCGAAACTTCAAACTTGGCACGAAGAAACTTCATATAGCACATACCTACAAAGGAAAAATTACGAAAAGTAGACATTTTTAGTAGTCATACAATTCTTTTAAAAGTTTTAACTTACTACCTTTTTCCTCGTAAACGCGTAGAGGTATTAAATTTAAATTCATGAATATCAAATGCTCGGGCTATAATACCTTTCAGCTCTAGCAAAACGAAACTTTTATGTTACGGATTTCATTTTCATTTAGTAATAAACATACTACAACTTTTGCTTGTTATATGTTTGTACGGAACCTTCGGTGCGCGCGTCCAACTCGCACTTGGCCGGTTTTTTAGTTATCTGTCGTGGCTATTTTGACGTTTCCTATACATTTGACTTTTCCCTTCCCCGAAAAATCGGCAGATTATTTTCTATAGAAAATGACAGACATGGCCGGTCCGGTTGGTTGAATAGTCTACACCTAACGAGTACAGTGGCGAGACAGCAAAATTACCACTCGGCCGAGAGAGTAAAATGGCCCGGCCCAGTACTCGGCGATGTGTTTACACCTTGCGAGTACTCGGTCGAGAGTACTGACTCGCCACTGTACTCGGTAGGTGTAACAGGGGTATTAGGTATACTCAGGTTCCCGACCGCTTCGTGGTCACTCGTGGTTATTTATCAATAAAGCATTAATACACCACCTGTCATCAAATACCTTGATAAATTGCATTACTAAATAAAGATTAACTAACTATTCCACACTTTTGCTACCTAAAACCAGAAACTATTATGGTTGATTTTGTTCAGGATTATAGAGCTTGGCACTAAAATTGTTGTTATTGCCATATAATAAACAATTAAGATCCCGTTTAAAATGTAGCTGTGTACAAAAGTGTACGCAATTAAGCGACCAGGTTGTTTGATTAAACTTGTACGAGTAGTTCAACGGTTCCAGTTATTCTAGATTTAGAAATTAATTAATTCCCTGTCGTATCTGACAAGATATTTATAAAGTAATTAAGTAACGTAAATAATTTTACACTAAATAATAAGTTTTTATTGGAATTTGTAACTTCTACAAAATAACCGTCACAGTTTTTCTCTAACTTCTACAAAATAAGATTTTTTTTAACATGCTGCCCATAAAACGTTTGGATAGTGTGTTGTATATCTAGCTGGTATGTGAGCGTCTTTTATTTTTTAGGAGATGTGTCCCAAATGAAAACAATGGGATGATTTAGTTACAAATAAGTTTGACTCAAAAATACCTTTGAAGTCAATAAAAATATGTTTATTATTTTTATTCAAGTGAAGTACCGTCAAACGTGGCAACTTTACCACGTTATTACTCAAAAACTAAAATATTATTTTTAACCGACTTCAAAAAAGGAGGAGGTTCTCAACTCGACTGGATTTTTATATTGATAAAAGCAGATACCTATAATGCGTATACACATATATTATATATATAGTCCTCCTCATCGATTTCGATGACGGCGACCCTAATGCAAACCTAAATGGCTGGCCAGGCCGAACTTGGTCTTGAATACACTTTTGCACATGTGGCAGTAGAGCTAGCCGGTTGCGTTGTAGGTGTACACGTAAGAGGGTTTAGAATAGGTCTCTAAATTGTATACGATAAACATACAACTACTTGACTTAATTTTTGTTACAACTTATTAAATATACCCACAAAATAATATTTTATGGAGGGGAAACGAACACTGATTAGGTAAAGTTGAGATATGTTTGGCATCTTACCTATTTTATGGCATGACACACGCATACTACTAGTTAAAAGAAATTTTAAGATTTATTACATGATTACCAAACCAACCAAAGTTTTAGTCATTACGACTGCGCTCGCCATAGCTTTTGACAATTAATACCAAAAACGCCAATATGTGCTCATACATAATATACATATTTATAATGTGGTAAGCCAATCCTGGTCAATACATAAATAAACATATATAATCCATAAGCTCCACCAACCTTGTTAACAACAGATTTTCAACCGCTATTTAATCCTAACTTTCGATAGACTCAATTAACTCAAACGGATTAATAATTTGCTAAACTGTATTTACTAGATGAATAAGTAAAAATAAGCTTATCTAAAACAATATATAATTAACGAAAAACTGTAATGGTTTTAAATTATAGAAACCAGAGTTATCGTGCTTCTTTAACTCTTTATTTTCAAATAATGTGTACACAAGTGACGTTGACGTAATTACGTTATCACACACATGCGGAACCGCATGTCACTACGGTGGGGTGACGGTGGGTAAGTCATATAGCGACATGCATAATGGACTAAGAGCTGGCCACGTCAGAATATATGACACAATAATGAGAGCAACGAATGCCTAAGATAAAATCAGTATTAGGACCTACTGTAATTACTAAATTAATTGAGTACCTACATATAACAAATAAAACAATCCAACCCTCATTAAGTTTTTCCGGTATTTTAATAAATATTGTATAAATATTCCCCTTTTAATTTTATATCGTAATTTGCAATAATTTTAGTACAGGATAAAAAGTATTTTTTAACAACTTGGTATAATCTGGGTGTATCACCATTCAAGTTCTAAACTAAAGGCAGTTCCTAACATTATCTGTAGTAGACGTTATCGGAAGAAAATGTCTGTATTGGAGGGTAGCCGTTAATTGATTTAATTGTTGTTTTCTTTGCGTATTTGTCGAGTTGTGAATTACTTATTCCTGGTTTCGAATAAAAACAAAGATGAAATGGCTTCTTTATTAAGATACGTTCATTAAGTGGAGGATGGAAAAAAAGCTGGCTCGATTAAAAAAACCACATAAAAAGTTTTCATTCCTTAAAATAATTCTACTTAACTTGTTAGCACCGTGTTAGCACCATATACTTCCGTAATAGTCAAAAAAGCTATCTCATCATGAGAGAATCTTTCTTAAAAATATTTCTTATAGGTATAGAGGATGTTTCTTAAAGAACAATTAATTAAAACGTATATTCTACTCCTCAAACAATAAAACTTTTGTTAAATAACTTTTAAAAAAGATGTTGTATGTATTAGGTTGTCTTTTTTTCATACAAATAAATAGTATTTTCAATGTACCGTCAAGTCTGGCAGCTTTGCCAAGGGTTACTGACTTTGCCACCAGCAGAGTGCATAAGGTAATCTTTTCATACCACCGACAACGTATATTTTTTAGTGTTGTGCCTACTTTTAGTAGAAAATATGGTTATCAATTGGCAAAATTATTATGAATGAGACAACACCACGGCAACCATTTTCTTACCATTTCAGTTCCAAATTCGTCACTCACATAATCATAAAAGTTAGTGCTCAAGAACTTTAAAAAGTTTAGAGTATAAACAACGCATCCAGGTACGTAAATTTTAGATATTATGTTATTTAAATGGTAAGGAATGAATTGATTACCTTATAAATGCCGTAGTGTTTGAATTGAGTCCGATAATTGTTTTGGCAAAGTCACCAGACCACGCCGACTAATATGGGGGGGGCAGCTTTGCCATGTTTTGTAGCGGCCTAGGGTTGGTACACAAGCAAAAAAATTAAATTACATTTTTCATAAGATAGATACTTTTTAGGGTTCCGTAGCCAAATGGCAAAAAACGGAACCCTTATAGATTCGTCATGTCCGTCTGTCTGTCTGTCCGTCCGTATGTCACAGCTATTTTACTCGGAAACTATAACACGTATCATTATCAAATTTTTACATAAAGTGTATTGTGTGTGCAGCTTCTTAGTTTTGTAGAGAAATTGCAAAAAAAAAATTTTTAGGGGGGCGCCACATGTGTAAGTAATTGTCAAAAAAATTTTTTTGCCAAATTGAACATGATGCACATCAATCGATAGGTCTCTAAAAATAACAATGTTCAAATAACCGAGGTTTCTTTGAACATTTTTTGATTAAGTGGATATTTTCAGAAATAATCGCTCCGAAAGTCATAAAAATTGTGTAACTTTTGAACCGTAAATCCAAATATTATGAAAAAAACCAAGAAGATACACCTTTTAATATTCTTTCAACCAAAAATATTTTGAGCATTACCGGTATAGGCGTTTTTGAGTTATCTCCAAAAAACTACGAACTTAGGCAGATACGATCTTGCGATAATAATTTATATTTGTGTCAACCCTGACCACTTCACCTGACATTCACTGACTTTCTATGAAATTTTCTTAAATGGGTGATCGACTTTGCCACTTTTGCTGTATTTCTTTATGGAATAATATATCATTAAGGATCAAATTCCAAAATATTGTATCCTAAATACTGAATATTCTTTACTAATATTGTAAATACAACTAAATTACTATACAACGTAAAAATGCAGTTGGCAAAGTTGCCACACGGTATAGGTAACTTTGCCAGTTTTCTTTTTACTCGTAAAACCTTATTATCCGTCATTTAATTTATAAACCATCGTATGTATGCACTCGTTGATAAATATATTATGTGTCGCGTCATTCATACTTCAGTGGTTTCATATGAATTCTGGTTAAAAATGTACTATGACTTTTCAACACCTGTGAAAAGTGGCAAAGTTGCCAGACTTGACGGTACGTTAAAATCCGTTTAATTGACGTTGCTTGTCAGTCTTATCACCTCTTAACATAATACATTTCGGAATACATTGCGTTTTCGAATACACTTTAAAATGTTCTATAAATCAAACCATAAGTTATTTTTAAAAGTTTCCAATCAGACGTTGTTTGGTTTGAGGAGTAGAATCTATGTTTTAATTTATAGCTCCTATTGCCTATACCCGGTGTATACCTACTAGAATCAGTTTTGCTCCTCTTAGTAACATAAACATTGAATCAGTATTGCACCACATATTTAGGAGAAATTTTACACTATTAATATTTTGTTCATGGTCCTTTGGCTTTTTTTTACTTCCGCCAAACGTTTACCCATGCCCTTTACCACTTTTTCACAGTACGCAGGTGGCAGTAACTCCCAATGTTCTTGAACTCGAGCCCACAATACGTGTAATGACGGATGCGGTGAATCGTAGTTATTCACTAACTTTTTTTTCTTATATCTGCTAGATGTTCTTTGTAACTCTTCTATCGTTGCCTTTATGCATGACGAGACGATCACCACTTTTGTAATATTTATCAAGAACAAAAACTGATCGTGTAAACCAAACCAAAGAAAAGAAATCGAACCGAAATGTTAATATAATATCGTAGAAATGAATACTTATTAATCAGACTATTGTATTTTATAAGACTGAAGAAGTTAAGGTACGATCAGTAACTGAAACCTTTGAAACTGATCTTAAATAATACTTTAGTTACGCTGTAATCTGTTTTAATCTCTGGGTTCATAATGTACTTTTTCTAGGAACTGTGTAACTAACCTATCCTTTTACTGTATTTGAAATTTTCAGTTACCTATGTATATGGAGTATAGTCTACAACTAGGAGCCTATAAGATGGACTAATCACGTTTCTATCTAGGCAAGTCTAAATGTTCAATTTTATTCACATAATGGAATGGTGTATTTATGTGTTTTTAAACAGTTCGTAACTTAGCTTCCGGGCGATATACATAGTATGAAGATTATCCTGACTTTCACTCATTATTATATTTTATTCCATGTGTATTAATATATTTTACATAATGATATACACTATCACAGACTACATAAATTTACCTTTATGGAAGTATTTATTGTTTAGGGGTATTTATTGTAGTTTTAAAAAGAATGAGATAAATGTAAAAAAACATGTTCTTGTTTTTTAGTAATTTCTGCTCTATTTCGTTTTTTGTTGTAAAGTGCATTGCTAACCAGCCGTTTATGGACTGGTACACAGTTACGTGAAAATGCCATAGAACATGACAATTTCAATTTCAGGCAAGGCATTAGAGAAAACAAAAATGTATTCCGTTTTACTAACAACTGCTACGCCGTAGTCCATAGTAGCTCATGGAAATGGTAAATCCTTGCATCAAATAAGACATGGCTGTTTTTAGGGTTCCGTACCCAAAGAGTGAACGGGACGCTATTACTAAGACTCCGTCATGTCTCATCACTCTGTGTCCGTCCGTCACACAGACTACTGTCACCAAGCTATATCTCATGAACCGTGATAGTTAAGACAGTTGAAATTTTCAAGGATAATGTATTTTTGTTACCGCTATAACAACAAATAATAAAAAAAACAGAATAATATATATATGTATATTTAAGGGGGCTCCCATACAACAGAGATGATTTATTGTTGTTTTTATAGATTACGGAACCTTTCGTGCTCGAGTCCGACTCGCACTTGGCCGGTTTTTTTTATTATATATTACCACAAAATTCTTAAAAAAACATTTTTTCCACACAGGGACAGGGCATGTTGCAGCAAAAGTTCCTAACGACACTAAATTTTAAAGTAGATTATGTTTGCAAATGAGGTATACAAAGAAACAAATAAGTATATTTAGGTCAGTCATTGAATGCTCGAAAAAAGGTATAGAGGGAAACGCTTGGAACACAATTTTTGACTTCGTAACTTTGTTTGGACTAGTTAGGAGTAGAACATATCCAAAGTCCTCGGCCGTAGCCCTTGAGCTGGGGGGGAGAGGGGGGTTAGAAGGTCCCATTTTTTGGATTTTCGTAGATAACTCAGTAACAGTGGGTCATACGAAAATATGTTCTTCTACTATTATAATCCACATCAAATTTTCTACAAAAAAGATTCTATTAATTTTTCTGCTGGTATATCGAGAAAATACCTTAAACACTTGTTTAAACTTTCGGAGTTATTATTTACAAAAGTATTCGTTTTAACCAAAAACTGTTTTAGAAAACTCTTATTATTTTTGAAAGACCTATCCAATGATACCCTACACATTAGGGTTAGAGCCAAAAAAAATTTACCCCCCGCTTCATGTGTACGGGAGGTACCCTAAAAAATCATATTTTTGCAGATTTTGTTTTAAGACTTTGTTGGCGTGATTGAATCACATACTCATACAAAATTTCATTTTCCTAGTACTAACCATCACTAACGTCAAAAATTGTGTTCCAAGCATTTCCTTCTATATCTGTTCGTTGCCTGACCTAATTAGTATTTTTTTTAAGAATTTGCAAATTACACGGTGGGATTTTGAGGTCGGATACTCGTGTAACATAAATATCACTTCCAATATTTAAAAAAAAATCAGCTATGCCTACTTGAATGCAAGAAGTGATAGCAGAGCAGCCAATGTACTCAAAAATATCTGAACATGCACTTTAGCGCCTTGACAATTAAAGGCGTTGTTCAGATATTTGTGACCAGCTTGTCCGCTCCGATATACCTATCTGATGGCGACTGTACATGAAATGTACATTCAAATAAATAGCAACCAATGTTGTGGCCAGTAATTAAATAGAGTTATTATAATAAGCATTAAGATGAATTTAAATCCGTATGCATATTTCTATGGTTTCAACATTATTTTAGCTCGAGTATCTACCTGCAAACTAAATACGTCATCTTTCGACGGCTAGAGAATCAACGGCGACGGATATTTTAACTTTATAAAGGGAAATTAACGTACCTACTTGTAATGTGTTTACATAAGCTTAAATATTACAAACACATTAAAAATGATAATGTAATTTAAAAAAAAACAGAATAATCAATGCTAGAAGAGAAAGGACAATATACGAATATATTTGATCGTTTTCGCAAATATAAAAATAGTCTTTGTTAGGTTTTCCTAAATAGTAACAAAGAAATGAATTCGCTGTGCAGTTATAATTAAAAATATTAAATAATCCATACCATAACTAAAAATATAATATTGTTTTTACAATACTCATTACAAAAATAGTTATAATTTCTCATAAATAATCAACAAAAGCTCTATATGAGTCGATTATCAGCTAGACACCTTACAGTCATCGCAGGTCCTGCTAAGTACTGACACAAAAAAGCCTACAATTGGGACACTCGGCGCCGTGACAAAAGAGGGTTTATAAATTAATCACCGTTATTTGTGAGGTCCCTCAGTTCGAGCCTCTGTAGCCGCGAGTCTATTAGCGTAGGCATAAAAACGTGTCGCACTGTGGCCAAACGACGGACGAGATAAAATGGCGGTTGTGGGCCAGCCCGGGATCACGCTGCCTAAACGAAAAGTAAAAGTGAGCGTATCTCGCTCGATACCGCCCTACCTGTTGCGACGCCACCGCGCCCGCCTCACGCCGAGCTCAAACTTTTACGCTCTTCGTCTGCGCCCTCGCGGCGTGCCGACAGAGTACGCGCCACATATCTAAACTCCTAGCACTCACCTGAACTGCCAGCCTGGGACGCGTCTGCTGGGGCACCCGACAATTTTCTGACAACTTTTGAAAAAGTTGAAAACAGTTTGAGGCTTGTTCTGTAACTGTTGGGCGAAACTACATTGCGGTTCGTCCGCACGGCCGCGAGCGAACTGTCGGGGCTTGGAGCGTGCGCTCGCGAAGCGACCCAGAGAAACAGTGGAGGTACCTACTCGACGCTGCCTCGCTCAGACCTTTCCCCCCGTCTTGCACCCCGTTGTCGCCTTCTACCATCACCTTGCCTAAAATCACCCCATCACAGCTTATTATAAACATAATAAGCAAACACATTTCGAACTACAAATTTATTTACATGTTTAGGTAAAAATAGATTTAAAAAAGTTAAAGAATAAAAATAGATAAAAGGTCGTTATTTAAATTCACCCCCAACTATTAGGGATAAGTATCTGAGCTAAGAATAGACCCGGTTAACATACAGTTACCAGCGCTGAGTTTTGTTATGTTGCAGGTGTAGTACTAAATGAAAAGTTGAAAACCCATCATGTCTCTTTATATTATCTGTTTGTGCCCGAGCTCCGAGGAATTTTAGGGTAGAGAAGCCTAAACCTAAAGAAATTAGCGATGAATAATAATGATTTTTTTTCCATTAACAGCCATATCTCGGGAACCATGAGGTCTATCTTAACATCTTAACCAAATTGTTTCATTTTGTTGCAAATTTCATTTACTTATACATGATTGTAGTATGTTTTTCGATATTTGATTTTCATGTCTTTTCGCTACCCTAACATTCCTCGGACTTCAGGCGCATATTTTCCATGAAATTTGTAGCAAATTTGATGGGCTTTCATTTAATATCGCACGCGTGTATGTGCAATTCACAATTTGGATCCAATTCGGACTGTTCCTCATAAGGAGGATTTTCTTTTGATAATATTATTACTAGGAAGATTGTCCCGTTCAAGACTATTTGCAAGCAGTTTTGGGGACCCAGTAATATAACTAATAACCTAATAAAAGTCAGTGCTGGTAACTGTATGTTAACCGGATTTAATCTTAGCTCACATACAACCTATTTAAAATACATATAGAAAAATACGTGCAACTTTGAAAGTTATTTCTCGAGAACTTTTAAGTGTTTGTAAGCTTAATTAGGCTGATTATATAGCAAATACTATAAATTGTCTTCAGGAACTTTCGCCACCACATACGTTGTTAGAAAAAATGTTAGAAACCAAAATTAACTCAAACTTTTTTTTCCGGTCGGAAACTCGTTTCTAACAGAAGTGTTTCATCACTATTAACATATAAAAAAAGCTCATGCCATGCCTGGTTTGATCTAAGGTAGAGTGTAGGATACCAATGGATCAGAATACGTTGCTCACTAGTCTCACTACCTACCTACTGAATAAAATTGTTTTGCTAAGTAATCCCTGCATCGCCTTTTGATCTCCCTCTGCGATCAATTGAAGTAGTTCAAATAATTGCATAAGTTATTTTGGTGGCATGTACATGTATATTCCAACAAGAAATTGTAGACATTAAAAAGAGGCAACATTGTAGTGTCGTCCCGTTTTCTTAATTGTTTTGAAAGTTCTGGTCGAATACAGTCGTGGCTCGATTATTAAGAACAAGTTTTTTTCTATAACTACTATAAATATTACATTTAAATTTTGATGGAAATTTAAAAAGTGCTTGGTCAATTTTATTATTGTTGATACGATGTATCCGCATTAAACAAGATTTTAATACTTATAGTTCAGACTAGCTTTTGCCCACGACTTCCACTACGTGGAATTACTAATCCCTCGCCTTTTTATGTCCAAAAGGGATTATTTCGGGAATAAAAAAATATTGTGCCTACCTCCAACAAGAAATCAAACTATTTCCGTAAGTAACAAATATTATCTAAATCGATTAGGCGGTTATTGTTGCCCCACACAGTATTTCACCCCCTTTGCACCTCTTAATCATCCAATTCCAGGAATACAAAATATTTATATGTATTTTTCCTCATAAACGTGTATAAATGTGATCGGCTGCCCTGCACGGGCGGCCATATATATATAGAGTGCTTGGATTTGATGGAGGTACTCAACAGGATGCAAGGTATCCCCCATATCTTAGACTCACACGCTCAAGTGACTAACAAAAATCCCCTCTTCGGCTTCCCTACATGCTTGGCCTTGGTTTTTGAAAACACGAATCAAAATGGTAACGACTCCAACAAGATAACTTCATTTGTTTTATTTTTGTTCAAAATGTTCAATTGTCGTCACTGTTCCACAGGTTAAATAAGCAGAGAACACCACGAGCAACCGCATTCAGAAATATTTTTCACGACGCCTTTAACTCCGACCCGCAAACAAAGCACCGCGGGAGCTCACATCGAAAGGAACGAATGCAGGATGAATTCTAAGTCGTAAACAAAAATTACTGTTTCGAACGCAGTATTCGGAGGCAAATTAATTGCAATTAACTCCAGGAGCAACCAATTAACCTTAATTGATACATAATTATTTTAAATAGTAAAACATCGAAATGTAAAAGTTTAACTATTCTAGTACTAACCATCACTGAGCAGGTTGAAGAGGGTATTTCTTTACTTTTTATTTTTTATGCCACGACGGTGGCAAACAAGCATACGACCCGTCTGATGCTAAGAAGTTCCCGTAGCCTATGGACGCCTGCAATCTACTTCCTACCCTTATAGTTTCGCTGTCCGTTTGTCCCCGTCTATCCGTTCACGGCTTTGCGCAGTGATGGTTAGTACTAGAATAGTTAAACTTCGTATGAGTATGTGTTTTGAACTCGCAGACAAAGTTTTAAAACAAAATCTGACAAAATATTATTTTCTAGGGTAGGCAGATGCCCCGGTTTTGGCCACTTTAAGGAGAGTTTGTCTATTCAGAAAACGGGTCCAGGAGCCAGTTTCGGCCACTTTTTTCCATGGCCCCTGACAGCTGAATGACAACTTATACATGACAGATGACAGTGCCATCTATACTGCCATTTTTACTCTTATATTAACCATAAACCATAGATTTGTAAATTTGTCTATATGTTGATAAATTTGAAAATGGCCAAAACCGGCACAGTGGCCACAACCGAGGCATCTGCCCTACCTCCCGAACACATGAAGTGGGGGGCAAATTCTGTTTTTTAATCCACCCCTAATGTGTGGGGTGTCGTTGAATAGTTATTTTAATATAAATATGGGTTTTCTTAAACAAGTTTTAGACAAAACTAATAGTTTCGTAAATAATAGCTCCGAAAGTTTCGAAAAGTGATTATCGTATTTTTTCGAAATCTCATCATTAAAAAGTGTAAAGAACCTTTTTTGTAGAAAAATATTTTTGGATAAATTAAGTAGCAGAACATTTTTTCGTATGAGCCACCACTACTGAGTTATTTACGAAAAGTCAAAAAAGGGACCTTTACACCCCCCTCTCCTCATTAGCGGCGCCCCTATCCATGGGTACTTTTAGTATGTTGTGTAAGACACCTTTATCTACAACTTCACCAAAATTCAGCTATACACGAATTATTTCCCCTATCGAGCAGTTAAACTTGGATTTTTAATCCAACGGAGAAAATGTACACAAAGGTGTGGCTGCTAATGAAAAACATTAGCAGCATTTGAGATATTTATACTATAGATATTTAAATGAATTCGACTTTCTAAAATGAATTTATATATTTTAATCAAGGCCAAATTGTTTAATTAGCTGATTACTAACATTTTTTAGATATTAAAACTTCATAATATTGATTTAGGAAAAGAAAGCTGTGTTCCTAAGAAAAATGTATTTATTGCACTGGTATTACTGTTTCGAGAAGCCTGGGCTACCAATCTGCGGGCCGCTTGTGTGCCTATCTTGTTGTGACGTTATTAACTTGTATTAAGTAAATTTAAAAAGGTAGCAATTAAAATGTTCAATTTAGAAAATAAAAAGCGTTTGAAACTTCGAGATGTAATTTTAATTCAGTATACGCGATTTAATCCGTTTAAACTTGTTTTTAACCGACTTCAATTCCATATAAGGAGGAGGTTCTGCATTCGGTTTGGTGTTTTTTAGGGTTCCGTAGTCAACTAGGAACCCTTAAAATATAGAATCTTATTCCAAGCTTATTCCAGTTACCTCTATACTAGAAGTTGTCCATTTCAGTTAATACTTTTCAGTGTCAATGTGCAATAAATAATATCCTCACCTAACTACTGAATTTATGATATTAATAGTGCCTTAAATATCTTATTTCAGTACATTCATTATACTTTCTTTAGGCCATACCCTGGCGAAAACCTGGATTGACCAAACGATTCATCATCCCCGACAAGCATTTTTGGAGGGACTGACCACTGGCCTGAAGTCCCCAACAGGCAAGGGGAAACGCTTAATTATAAGCCACATTGGGAGCGAGGAAGGATTTCTCGAAGATAGTCTGCTGATGTTCGAGGCAAAAACAGGCACAGAAGACTATCATCAAGAAATGAACGCTGCATGTTTCGAGGAGTGGTTTTCAAAAATGTTAACAAAAGTGAAGTCTAATTCAGTTATAGTTTTAGATAATGCACCTTACCACTCCCGAAAAGCTGATAAAGTTCCAAATACTAAAACGAGAAAGGCTGACATCCAACAATGGTTGCGAAACAAAAATATTGATTTTGAATCAAACATGACAATAGCGACATTGTTGGAAAAGGTAGGCAAAGTAAAGGACAAATTTGAAACGAAGGTGATCGATACAATGGCAGCTGCAAAAGGTATAACTCTCTTGCGACTGCCCCCTTACCACTGCGAGCTCAATCCCATTGAGCTTGTTTGGGCACAGGTAAAGGGGCATGTCGCAAGAAATAATAAAACCTTTAAAATTGCTAAAGTCAAGGAATTATTTTTAGAGGGAATAAATAAAGTTACTAACGAAAATTGGAAGGCAGTGGTAGATCACGTCAAAAAAGAGGAAGAAAAAATGATAAGGCTTGACCATCTCATCGATGGTGTTACCCAGCAATTTGTAATTCATGTTTCTGGTGATGAAAGTGACAGTGGGACGGATGTTACAGATACAGAATTATAAATATGGGTACAGGATTATAACTATTGTCATATTTTCGATTCTCATAACACTTTTCGCATACAATTTTTACTCCGAATAGTCTTTTGTCCGAATTATTTACGCACGACAGTTTCACTGTCATAATTTAGATACGCCATAACTTTTATGCTCATAAATTTATATCGCATACAAATTTTGGTCATATTATTGATTACTATAAAAGGGTTAAATTCGATGTATTATAACGTATAATAGAAACATCGCATACAAATTTAATATGATCATATATTCGGCGCTCATAATGTGATTTACTTATTATACATATTTCAAGGTATAAGGCTTTTTATTAGTCATACAACCATGCGGATACCAATAAAAGGGAAGACGCGGGGAGAAAAAAAATACTCTTGATAAAATACAATCACAGAAGACTGTCATGTGACAGAGTCGAGATAGGTGCGACGACGAGCGAAGCGAGGAGGAGTGTGTTAGGTGAACCGTGTCCTAACAGCGCGCCAGAACCGACTTATTTAATTATACGATATTCATTACAATAAAATAAAGACGTCTCGCCTTTACATTTCAAATAGCCATGTTGCGAAGACATCTTTTCAAAGTTATCAAATATTATGGATTAATATGGGCATGATTTTTATGCGTACATTCTGTTTAAAATAAAAACGTATAAGTATCAATGAGTATATTTAAAACCATTATGATGTTTGATTTATATGATATAATTCGTTATGCCTAAAGCTATTATAATTATTGATTAATATAATTAAAATAATTATGGCTATTTATATTAGGCTCTATAACGATCTGCATAAAAAATAATATATGACGACTGCTAAGTATGACTATATATTCTGAGTAAAAAAGTATGACACCAAACAATATGAGTTTTCGATAGTATGAGCAATGAGGAGTATGACACAAGCAGTAATGCACTTCAAAAATATGTTTAAAATTATTTACGACCCGATATGGACCCATAAATATACATGTTTAAAAATCGATTATGTTGTTTTATTTCATCATTCGTTTTTAAAATTAATTTGACAATATCTAGGCCAGAAAGTGGCAAATTTAAGTCACTCGAAGCACCAGCGCTAAGTAAATAATGATCAAATGTAACAAATCTCTTCGACACACACACAGGACACACGACTGTGAGGCCATAGCGTTGGATAGTGTTAACATATATTGCTCTATTTTGTAAAATAATGTAGACCTATTAATTTCTAAATTTAACAGTTTGTTTGCTACCTTTTAAATTAATTAATTAAAGTTTGTAGTAGATCGATAATTAGCTATTGTAGAACTAGCTTTATTTGCCCTTCTGGCATGTACACTCACCTTTATTTGTTTGCATTTAATGTTATACATGTGGGTAGTCTTTTGTACATTGTAATTTTAGATGTGGGTAAATATGTTTTCCTCAGTCGACCCGTGACCACGAACGCTGTAAAGTGTTCGAAACGTCGGGATGTAATTTAAAATTCAGTATACGCGATATAATCCGTTCAAAGTTGTTTTATTTCATAAATCTCTTCGCAGTTTTCTTTCTCACTCCCACGTGCCGGCATTGGCATTGGATTAACGTTTCATGCGAATTATGATGTTTGGATGATTTTAGGGGGGGGGGGGGGGGGGTCAAAAATGGACAAAAATTGTTGACGTAATTTATGAATAGCCCCCAGGGGTAATCCCCGGATATAATCAACTTATTTTTGATACGTTCACATTGATATTTTAAGTAATTATTGTTAGAAATAGTATTTTAAATCATAAATACTAAGTAATACAGGAGTAAAGTTTGATAATGTCTCATTGATGTGCTTATTTATTATTATATTTCGGACGGAAGAAACGATGAACAATAACGAACTAAAACTATAAAACTATAAATTAATATTTTTTCCTGGCCCACACTTAAACATCCCCTGAAATGTCACACTGAAATTGACGTAACTTTGTTTACATTTTTTCCGTTGGATTAAAAATCCGAGTTTAGTGGGTTTCCTTCAGTGAGCTAATAGAGTATATTGAATATTGGTAAGGAGTAAGGTAACTGCTAATTAAAAAAAAACAAAAGTAAATTCAGCGTTTTTTAAAGTTCAACCCCTCACGGTTAAAAATAGGTTAAATTTTATAGATATTTACTATTTTTTATACAATAGGGAATGGAACTCTGTTTGGAAACAGTATGATACGCGGGCGGAAAGCCTGTAGAATATATAAAAGGTGACTTGTTAGTAGTTAAGAATGAAGCAGGTAATAAGATCCATATTAATATAGAATCCGGCCTTCTTGGAGTCAACGGCGGGTATTGTGGACCTTGTTACTAAAATTGTATCTTTGGATGTTGCCAAGGCCACAATGCCTCCGATGGTCTCTCGGCCTGGAGACTCAACTCTGACCCTCTACCCGAAAAGCCTTACCTCCAACGCCTATGGGACGACGCAGTAGTAAAGCGCTTTTGAAACGGACTTAAAAGAAATGCTGCTGGTGCTGACAGAGCCAGATTGAACCCAGTTTTGAAGCCAAAATCCGGGGTCTGGCTGCCCTTCCCTCCCCGAATCTAGGCACCTTATTGCATTTGCTAACCGAATCAATGCATATGCGGCTCCACGGTGGAGAGCAACGGTCACCACGCCTTGAGTTATTGTCGATGCGCAGGGAGGTTCTCACGGCAGCACGCGTTAATCGACACCATACAAAGGGCATATTAGTGCCAGCTAATGTCCTATGCATACTTAAGCCGCCAGGCCTTAACCGATAAGATCAGATAGATGTAAAACGGGCCATCAAAGTAAATATAGCCTTAATAAAATATAGATAAACCTCACAGATTACTTTAAAATTGTACTTTTATTAATGTAAGTATGCCTAAGTAGGTATGCATACGTTAGGTAGCTATGATTATCATCGGGAAGTAACTGGTCAAATATTTTATTCATCGACAGAAAATGTAATGCTCTGCAGAACACTTGATGGCATGATGGCTTTATTGTAGTCCTTAATTTGATTCGGTCGGCTCTTCAGCGGGAGATGTAGAGGTAACGTGCTTAGTCGTTTCATCGGAGAACATCCGTAAGAGTCGTTAGGTGGTAATTCTGTCGGGATAATAGCTTCGCAGCCCTCGTGGCCGCCGGCTTGTGTACCTACCGGAAATTGTTGCTGACAGATAACGGAGTCTGAAAACTGCGTTTTTCATTTTTACCCTCATACGTCGTTATTAAGTGTTGGGGAAAATGATTGGCTTTATAACTCTCTTCGCAAGGACAAACATGCTTATAGGTATTACTATATGACCCGGTGAACTTCGTGTCACCTACATATATTATATTTACCTATCTAAATAGTAAACTATTTAAACATCTAAGTATCCCCTTTTTGGATACCACAAATTATACATTAACTGAGTTAGTACTACACTGCCGTGTCATGACAAATTGATGTAACTATAGATACATCAATTAGTGCTAACAAGGTTCTATGGTATTTTTTCAGTCATATCTTGCTACCTATCAAGAAAAAAACTCAAAAAACCTTTTAGATTACGAGAAAATTCAAATGTCTAATTGATGTAACTACGAATTTCCCGGTTGTTGTCATAACTATTTATTGTATCTCTAGTTACCTGATTTCGTCGTTACAGAACGTTGGCAAATTTAAACGCCAATCTGCTGTATCTTGTAGTAAACATACTTAGTTGTACACTATACTACACTGAACGGAACTTGGAAAATAACTAATATCTTACCTACATGTGCAGTCTACTCTACATGGTAATCCAGTTTGGGTGATGGTAGACAGTTTATAATAAATAAATTACTATTACTATAGTACGAATAGACTGTTTATCTTGGGTAACATTGTGTTAATTACTTATTTTATTTTAAAACTCTCGCAACAAAACAAAGTTTTTGAAATGTGTATTTTGAAACCGATCAGATCAGGGGCATTCATCTATAATTTTCGAATTCTAATTACCCATTTCACACTGTTCATACCTATTTTTCATTTTATAAACATTTTATTTTTGTTACGAGTAGAGAATTTTGGTATGTTTGATTCCAGCGCAAAGCCTATTTTTCGTTTTTCTTTTGCAGTTTCTAATTTTGAACATCTATAAGTATAATTGCCTCTAACCATATTGTTATCAGTACCACTAAGTAATGTTTTGTCTTTTCCTCTGTACCTAACCTGTTTTATTTTCCCCACAGGAAAAGCCTAGTCTAGTGTGGGGATCAGCATAAATACATATAACGTTGTGTAATTTTAGTTCTGAAATAAACTTTTTGTATTTGTATTTCGGAATATCTAATTATACTGATGCGGTTGCGTTTATTAACTTACCGATGTGATATTATGTATGTACACTACCTATACAACTATTATTTTGTTTATTGTAGTTTATAACAGTTAATATTTAAAGCATGTCGCCTGAATTGTTTGACAATATATTCATAGACTCAATAATCTCAATGTAGAAAGAAATAGAAAAACTAATTTACAAAAATCATTTGTCAAGAACAAAACAGATTTTGTTATGTTATAATGCTGTACTCTATTCACTTATACATAGTATTACAATAGCATGTTAGTATGTTAGTATTACAATAGGAGTTTATGAGATCACATATTTTAACAATAGGATCTCATAAACTTATGAATACCTTATACATATGTTTTGGTACTTTTATAAAAGTATTCAAAATATTATTATTTAGTTGAGTATTCGGTATTTCATTAAAACTACAAGAAGCCATGCGCTTAGCGAGGGAAAAACCTGGTCTTCAACAGAATGACATGATTTCATGATCCTCAGCTCTGAGGGAACGACTAATGATGAATACGAATAATGATGATAATGATGATGATTCCGTATTCAAAAAGCTGTTAAACATACAAAAACATTGCTGTAACTATAGTTACCATAATTTGCCATGACAACGTTTGTACTACACAGTTGTCATGACTAACTGCTGTAATCGATATATATCAATTAATAATAATAAAAGTGCTAAAAAAACATACGGGCGCATTAAACCATGTACTGTCGAACATCTTTGCATAAAAATATTTTGTATTAATTTACAAGGTACTGATATATCTCTAAAAAACGAATCGACACTTCAAAGTCGATTTCCCACAAACTTGGTTTTTAGAGATACAGCATTACACACGCTTGCATACCTATGTCAAATAAAACTTTTTAAATAAAAAAGATAAACCGACTTCAAAATTGTTAAAATTAATCGTTACACCGCGTTTTTATTTGATATTACCTCAAATGGAAGCCAGACGCAAGTTTGGAAAGTATATATCGATATTGTAATAAATATTGAGTTAACTCTTAGTTAACATATAGCATATTATTTTTTAAATTTCTTCTGGCCGCAATGTATTGATGTGTCCTTAGAGCAAAGTAATCGTAGGTGGCGATACATTGCGTGCTGAAATACTTATTTTAAATGGAAAAATAAATGTCGTAAAATTTTATGAGTTTGCCCTAACATAAGTTTTATTTGTACCTATATATGATATAACCAAGTGGTGCCTTTTTTCAGCATGGGTCACTGCGCATCGTTATATAAAATGGCGGCCGACCGTTGTCGCATTTGCATTAAATCATCCTACTTTACTGGTCAAATCGTGACACTGGTATGTATGATTTGTAAGCATTTAAAATGTACTGTAATCGGTTCTTTGAAGTCTGGGATGCAAAATTAACCGCTTCATTGTTTTAAAAAGAAAATGTAACATTGTAACCTAAAAGGTTTTCTTAGTGACCAAAATAATTTGAGAAAGAGATTCAGCATGAATAAGTAATAATAATAATGAATTACAAATATTATCAGCTTTCTAATAATATTGATTTTTTCTGACCCCTTGTTGTTCATCATTTGATAGGTTTTTAAAAATAACATTAAGCTTTGTTTGAACATTTTTGTACAAGTAAGTATTTTCAGAAATATTCACCCCGGAAATCTAAAACATTGTGCCCTTATCTGTTTTTGACAAATTCTAAATAGTAAAGTTTAAAAAATAAATAAATATATACCAACAAAAAGTGGTGACAACACATGCGCAAATATGTCTACCGATAAAAATAATGCAATTTAGAGATATTTCCCGCCATATTCTTTTTTCTGTGGTAGAAATGTCCAATATGTTACTCGTACGAATGGAATCGAATGTAGACGAGATATTTGCTGTTAGGTCACGTCTTCTATTTTTAGGCTCTGGTTTCAAACTAATATGACAAACTTAATCCAAACCGTAAATACGAGTAGGTATATAAGCAAACCCTTCTCATTAGAAAACCTCGTCTGCAAATTACTCGCTAGTATTAATCAGTGTTGTAAGGTCTCGTCTTAAAATATGATAATATTTAATTAATGTGACAAAAAAATGTTTCCAAGACTTTACGGTAAATAATAGAGTCGTGACGACATATTTTTGAAACATTAAATAAATATATCCATATTTTCAGACGTGATTGTACACGTACAGAAGCGTTGGTGGCGTGGGAAGCGCTGGTGACCTGGCGGCAGATTGTTAGACTTTCAATCCGGAGGTCTCAGGATCAACCACTAAGTTTTTCGGAACTCAAGTACGAAATGTCCTCTGATATTTACCAGACGCTTTTCGGCGAAGGAAAACATCGTAAGGAAACTGGACCTCATCTTTACAAGGCCTAGTTTCTCCTCTGGGTTAGAAGGTCAGATGGCAGTCGCTTTCGTAAAAACCTACGTCAATTCCTGGAATCAGGATGTCGAGCAGACCCCAGGCTCAATTGACCCGTGGCAAGACCGGGACAAACGCTAGGAAAATGATGAATGTACACGTACATATATCGTATACCCACTTAACGGCTACTTCCCGGCCTCAATAATAATGTGGTCACTATTAGTAATGAATGTTACATGAATTTACATATCGCTGGCCCAATATAACAGGGTTCTATGTCACATTTTCAGGGTAGTTAAAATTAGACTTAATGACACTAAGACAATGCCCAAATTTCAATTTGATAAAAGTGAAACATGGAACCCTGTAATGTTGGGGCAGCGATATTATACTGGTAGTGGTATTATACATACATTATATTAAAATTGTTATGAAGAATGAAGTTATGACTTTTGTTTTATAAATTATATTTATCAAGTGGTACGTAAGTATAAATTATACCCAATGTTATTATAATTATAAATGTGAAAATATATACATAGATTTTTATTTCCAACATTTCCTTGGGCTTGACTGTTAGCTCACCGAAGGAAGCCCACTAAATAGTTAGGGAGGCGAATAGGGGAATTTTCGGCAATACTCGAGCGTGGCAGTTTAAGATATGAGAGATACCTTAGACCTAATAGAACAACCTTGTAAAGTATTTAGCTCTATATGTAGTGACGCGCGCAGAGGATAGACGATCAGATTAGTAAAAAAAAAATGGATAGTCTGAAATACTCGAGCGCGTCAGATTAAGATATTGGGGGTTGATTTTAGTGTTTAAAGACTAAATTTAACTAATCTGACGATAAGTCCTTGACGCCGCCGAGTTATAGCGTCGCGAACTTGTAAAAAAAAAACGTTAATCCGGCATTCTCGAGCGCGATATTTTATTTTTTTATTTTGAAGAATATAATCTAAAACTTACTAAAAATACAAAATCTGCCGGTTTCCGCATGACCGGAAGTGTGGAGGAGTCATTTCGTCTTCCTAAGAACGCGTTACGGCATATAAGTCGCGAACGATACATTTTACAAAAAAAAAGTTTAAATAAACAAAAAAGGTAATTTTACTTTACACAAAAAAGGTTTCTTTACATTTTTGTCCAAAGTTAAAACTTTTTGACTTCCGACGACTTTGACGAACTCAAACTCCCGGTCAGATTAAGAGAACCCACCAACATTTTTGTCAGATTAAAAAAATATGCTTTCAGGATACCGAGATAAACCTCCCCTATGAAAATCTGACGCGCTCGAGTATTTCAAAAAACTTTTTTTTTGCGTTTTCAAAAATTTATCGTAACTTATCGTCACGCCGAAATCGTCAGTTTTTTTAAAGGGAGCTTCCTTGGGGCCTACTTAACACCCCTTCCGAAGATCTGACGCGCTCGAGTAATTTTTTTTTTCATTTTTGACTACTTTATATGCCTACCCCCACCACGCAAACCGGCAGATTAGTATACCGTTGTTATCAGAGGCACTCGGGGCATACGTAGTATGGATATCTGACGCGCTCGAGAATGCCCAAGTAACTGTTTTTTTTTAACATCTTTGAAAAACCGTACACGCCAAACCCACCGCTAAAATGGTTTTTGCCATACGAGCTTTTCTTTTCGAAATTATTTTATCTTTCGATTTTGATAGGTCTCGACGGCGCCGTTGAATTACGCCATTTAGCTACCTCGCCTCCCTAACTATAACTGCTCGATAGGAGAAATAATTCGTGTATAGCTGAATTTTGGTGAAGTTGTAGGATAAAGGTGTCTTACACAACATACTAAAAGTACCCATGGATAGGGGTGCCGCTAACGGGGAGAGGGGGGTGTAAAGGTCCCCTTTTTTGGCTTTTCGTAAATAACTCAGTAGCGGTGGCTCATACGAAAAAATGTTCTTAATCCACAAATGATTTTGTACAAAAAAGGTTCTTTACACTTTTTTGCTGAGATCAATGTATAATGAGATTTCGAGGAAATACAATAATCACTTTTAGAAACTTTCGGAGCTTTTATTTACGAAACTATTAGTTTTGTCTAAAAATTGTTGTAGAAAACCCATATTTATATTAAAAGACCTATCCAACAACACCCCACACATTAGGGGTGAATTAAAAAACATAATTTACCCCCCCCCCCCCCCCACTTCATGTGTGCGGGAGTTACCCTAAAAAATTATATTTTTTCAGATTTTGTTTTAAAACTTTGTCTGCGTGTTTAAAACACATACTCATACGAAGTTTAACTATTCAGCTATACACGAATTATTTCCCCTAAGTTTTCCCTTATTTGGAGGGCTATGTGACCATTCTGGCCCTACGGCACATACAATTTAGGGTTTGCCAAATTATGTTATTTAAACAAAATTAAATCACTTGGTATCCCGTTAGTGTTATTCCTTGCAACTCAAGCTTGACCAATAAAAGAACAAACAGCTCAATCGATATTTTCGCCCCTATATTGCCAGGATCCATATTCATACCTAAACACCCGTTAGTGCTACAGACTTTTACATGGAAATTTTATGGAGATGGCCAATCACTTGAAATGTATTTTCACATACGAGCTCACGAACCGATATTGATTGTACAGAAATTAATTATTCTGGTTCTCTGGTAGGCACCATGCAATTGTAAACTCGCGACTAATGGACATATTACTTATCTTCAAAATAAACGATCTTTCTAATTTCAAATAAAAGCGTTATAATAAGTCAAGCCATCATGGTCTGATTTATTTATCTACAGAAATTGTCATCAAATAATTGGTTAACTAAAATGTACAAGTATATAATAGTAGTTTATGCAACAGTTGTATAAGAGGGGTCAGAAAAGGTGAGTGGCGTGGGTAACAATTTGAGCCGTAGGCGAAAATTGTTAAGAAAAATGCCACGAACATTTTTTGACCTACTTATACGACGTTGCATACAATACTTGTTCTACGATACGACTACACTTACTTTTACATAAAATCCGAAATTGAACACAACGTGGATGTTACAGTTATTTTGTCACATAATCAACAAATTCAACAATAATTTAAGTTTCACCTTTTAAAACACAGTATTTCAAGAAGAATACTAACACAAACAGTCGTTATTTAATCAATTATCAAATCAGAGCAACAGAGATTAGTTAATAACTACTAACGAAACAATCTATTTTTATGGTGGTTATAACGTGCGGTTTTTGAACGCATCATGGAGGGTGTATGATATGGGTGTAGATAAAATCATGTTATAATATATTATTTTTCAAAGTTTGCACAATTTGCTCCCACAAACGAGCGTAAAAACTACAAAGTGTGTCTGTGGTTCTTTGAATTTTTCTTTTTTAAAGTTTTTTTTCTGAAAACGCTGCGTTTATTTGGGTTTCTTAGGTTGGCAGTAATTTATTTTCTTCTAAAGTCATGACAGCAAACAGTTCTATAATATTTTAGTGCTTTTATAGATTAGAACAAGTGCTATTTTGGGGAATAGACTAGATAGATTTTTCTTCGAGTATATTATCTATGTTGTTATATAGGTGATGACGAATGTATAAATGACAGATAAAAGTACGAGAGTAGAAATAGTTATTTGTTATACAAGGGGTGAAAGTTGTATTTTACGTGCGAGTGTTATTTGAAACACGAGCTAGCGAAAGGATTCTATTATTGACCACGAGCGAAGCGAGTGGTTCAAAAATAGAATCCTGAGCGTAGCGAGTGCTTTAATACACGAGACGTAAAATAACTTTCACCCGTGTATAACACAAAACTTTTCACCTCACTACAGCGAGGAAAATAAGAAAAAGGGTGCAGTTTGCTCGGTTTCCCGTAATTCCTCAGGTGTTTAATACTTCTTCATCACTCAAATCACTAATTTTTAACAAAACAACCTAGAAAAACATGCGAATATTTAACGTTGATATGATGGATGAATTGAAATGAAAAGTTTTGACGTAAAAGGTTTTATTAAATGTCAGATGCGTTTTGTTCGTACGTAGACTTATTCGGCTGTCAGAACAATTTATCAGTTTTTACAAAAAGAATGAAGATTAATGTTGAATGCTGATATTTATGAATTAAAATAAAGTTGTAAGACTGTATTAAGTGTTTTTACTCGATGCAATTCATTAATTGCGATGTTAAAAATTCTGCACTTTTAACGTTTTACGTTTTGTTAGCTGTCAAATGTCACTTAAGCCACTTGTCACTTATGTCAAAACTCTTTCACCACATGTGGATAAAAAGCGATTTTCACAATAGATATTAAACAAACAAAAAGGGCTTTCCGAGCTAGTGAGCTGAAAAAATATATAATATACATGTGTGTAACATAATGTTGCAGGTTGTAGGGCCTTGGGGTACGGAGGGTAAGGAGTTTGTGTGGGAATTGGGTCGTTGACTTTGAGATAGGGATTGCGATTCCCGCTCCGGATCGTTTCTGGATCAACAGATCTCCTTAGCGGTTCAGCGTGTCATGGGGACGTTTGAGCCAGCTTCAGTCCGGGGTGGTCTGTGTAACTAAGGTTTAGTGTGTAGCTATTAATGACAAAGCCTGTGGTGGATTTCTTCTTGTAAATGTTTTTGTATCCTCCTGACGAAGCCTACGATGCGGATTTTTTCTTTACATAAAATATAACTTATTAACTATTTAGTATTACAGAGATATAAATGTGGTGAGTGTGAGCATTCGCGGTTTATATATAATTTTTACATTATGTTTATAAAAGAGAGATACTTTAGTTACGAGTACGATGTACTACTAGTTGGATCAAGGGTCTGGGGGGTTTAAAACTCTATCTATAACTATGAAATGTAGTTCTAAAAATATCAGCGATAAGAATTTATAATCATGGTTATTTAAACTATAAAATTATATCAAAAACGTCTGTGTTCAGTTAGCCTCCACCTTTCCAATGACAAATGTTCGAGTTGGTAGTTGTGTTGGTAGTATTGTAATAATTTTAAACAAAAAAAGAACCGACTTCACTTAGGATCCGCTATTCCAAGAGGAAGTGGCCGAGTTGCTTTAAAAAATAGTGAAATCACTATTGGTGTGCTTATGTCGAGTAACATACATACAAAAAAAAATTCAGACGAATAGAGAACCTCCTCCTTTTTTGAAGTCGGTTAAAAAGTAATGCAAGTAAAATATGTATCAATTAAATAAATTACAAAGTTGTTGTCACAAAATATTGTATTTTCACATTTTCCCCCACGTTGGACACCAGGTGGCGATGAAGGAGTAGACCGCGGTACGCTCGGGCAGGCAGTAGCCCAGGCTCTCCAACAGTGACGGGGTGTTCACCACCGCCGTGTGAAAATCTTGGAAGTTTATCACCCCGTCCAGGTCCACGTCCATTCTCTTCAACATTATATCCACGAATTCCTACAAAATGGCACGTAATTATACACCATTCGTTTACCTTGTCCAATTATATACTATTATATTATATTTATTAAAGGGTATCATTTAATCGATCACCATATCAATGCGTAGTCGATAACCTAACAAATAAGATGGGTCACTAGAATAATAAATATGCCACCAGTAATACCAAAAAAAATACCAAAATTTTCCGTAAAATTATATTTATTACCAAAATAATAATATATCTGATACCAAAGTCTGATCACCAAACAATATGAAAACGAAAACCTAAAAACATATTGACCACTAAATAAATGCTCCATTTTAAGAGGCTGACCACCCCGATGACCTTCACAATCCATGGTCAAGAAAAAAATCAAAAAAAATCACATTGACTTTACTTAAACGGTCATATACATAGCTACTACTTACTATTTGTTCTGGGGAAGTAAAAAAAAATATATGTTTATATTCATTATGTTTGGAAGAACTTTCTTAACTTCATACACGATTGGGCGAAATCGGATCGATAGAAATAATTCCAAACTTAAATGTAATTTTTAACAACAAAATTCTACCACATTATTACTAAAAACTTTATTTCTCAATGAATGCGTAGTTTTTTTTAATTCATCATTAACCTGAGGGGGTGGAACCAGCATGTGGTGCCGCCCTGCACGCTTCTTTCGGTAGGGGGAGCTTCGGCTCCGGGGGCTTCGGCCCCAGTGAGGGGACAGCTTCGGCTGTCGCATCGGGCAGTGTTCGCGGTTGAATGCGCGATTACGCGATCCCGTCTCACCGTCACCAACGCTGTACGACGGGCATACCATGGATGGTTTAGTTGGTAGTGTCGGTCCGTGCCTACGAGTCCAACATACCTACTCGTCCTAGTTCCCCGGCTAGGTGGGATGCCTAACTGCATTCAAAGTTAAATAAAAAAGAACCGGCCAATGTTGTTCTTAATGATATAAAGAAATTACTACCAGCCCTGTCAGCGATTGGCTTAGAAGTCAATCCTAAAAAAAATTCTCTTGTGCAAGTAATTCATCCGGGCTTATCACTGAATTCCAGAACCCTACTATATACCTGGCCTGAAACTTCACCACATCTTTCTCACTTTTAGGAGCTCCAATATTTCCAAAGAGATTTCCTTCTACGATAAAAAAGAGGATTCATTATTATTATCAACTGTCCACCTGCAACAGTTTTCAGCCCATGTTGCTCTGGTGCTGTTGTGTAGCAGCTTTTCCATGCCTTGCATGATTTATACACTACGAACAGCACCTTCATGGTTATTTCCCCAAAATGTTAGCGATTCCGATTAAATCTTGCGACATGGACTCGAAGCTATTCTGAATGTTAGCTTGCGTGAGTCTCAGTGCATGGTCTTAATTGTCACTACCTATTTGCTATGGTGGCTGGCCTCGGGATACGCCGAGTACACGATGTAGGCCTCGTGGCATTTATAGCTCTTGATCATGCTTCCCTGGACCTTGTCACTTGTATTCTATCAATAAACGGCGGCAATGTCCCTCTGCTAACTACACGTCACAGAAGTGGTTGTGGCAGTCGAGTCTTTTCCTGCGTTGGCTTAAGTGCCGTGTTTCTCTCCCAAACACTCCATCACTATTTCATCAAACCAACCAAATAAACCCCATTCTCTATACAGGGTGTAACAAAAATACTGGTGATCCGTTTAAGGGCATATTTGGTATCCTATTGCGAGTAGGAAAAAGTAAGAAGAAAAAATTTTTTGACGAAAAGAATTTTTTTTTTGTATGGGACACGTCGTCCCAGCTGGCCAACCCTCCATACAAAACCAAAATTTTTATCAAAAAAAACATTTTTTTAAAGTTTTTCATAATTAGAATATGATACCAATTATGCCCTTAAAAGGATCACCAGTATTTTTTCTCAAACATGCACGGAAATGGCCGCATTTTATTCCTAAATCGAACACGGAAAGTGCTTCATTTTACTCCTAGGAGTAAAATGAATGTATGAAATTCCATTTTTTTCCGCTGCGTTAAACTTTTAAAATTCTCATATTTGCAAATAAATCTAATGGGACAAGGCAAAAACGGATTCAGCCAAGTAAAATAATTCATTTAAACAGCCGTGTGTAGAGGGCTTCACAAAGTGCGCGCGCGAATACGCATGCGCGTACTGTGTCGGGCTATCTTGTCTATGGTTTATTAAAAATAAATTTAAAAAGCGGAAAAGTTAGTTTGTTATGGTAATTTACTTCGTTACGTTGTTTATTTACTGTATAGTACAAAATAAACTTAAATAATGATTTTCAGAAATGAATGTAGTGCGGAAATTGATAGCGCTCTACCTAATTTTGAAAGAATAATAGTGGATTACTTGCTTCCTGCTAGGTCAAGAGACGAAGGGTTTATGTTAATGACGTATGTATGAATTCGAAGATGAGCATACATGCTAATATATTTTCTGAAAATGTGTTTTAGCTTATTTCAGTTATCAAAAAACAAGAAGCCAACTATGGTGTGGTTTATTTATGCTATGTTTAAAAGTACCTCCGTATTACCTATTATAAAACACAGTATCAACACAACTTTTCCAATATAAAATACTTGTAGTTTTTTCAAATTTTTTCTTTATTTCCTCACATATTTGAGAAAAGCACTATGTATACCTCAGCGGAAACAGGAATTTTCTGACTCGGAACTAGTGCCAGGCCTCGGCAAGCCTCGCCCTGGCACCCAAGTACCTCGTCAGGAAATTCCTTTCTTTCCGTACCTCGGCAACAATGTACTATTGTTACACCTTGTATTTTCATCCATCAAATTCCAACCAACTACTCCATGCACAATATTTCCCCTATCCTAAATCATCTATACCCCAAACACTAAATCACCCTCAACCACTTTTTACTAAATTTATTAATTTACTAACAAACGCCACAGTGCCATTAACACATTGCACCGCCGGGCCACCGCGTTGGCGCGCTTTTGCACCGTAGCGGTGGCCCGACGGCTCGCTGGCGCAAACTGTCAGGTTAGCAGTTCCGCCCGAAAACTCACCCTCAACCAAGATAAATCCTCAATCAAGAAAAAGAATCTAATGAAGAAAAATGTGCAATACAACCAATTTAACGTATAAGTCGTATAATACAGTGCCACCAAAAAGAGTAGAAATTAAAAATTGGCAACATCGTAGTGCCGTCCCGTTTTTTTAGATTGATTTGAAAGGGACGACACTACGATGTTGCCACTTTTTAATTTCTACTCTTTTTGGTGGCACTGTATTATACGACTTATACGTTAAATTGGTTGTATTGCACATTTTTCTTCATTAGATTCTTTTTCTTGATTGAGGATTTATTCGACATATATATCTAGATGTCATCCAAATGAAGTACTCCAACTTATTAACAACGATAACGACGACGCTTCAAGCTCTTAATTGCAGTTGCAAACGAAAAAAAGTAATAGAAGAGAGTACTACATTTGAAGCGGCGATGGACCGGTGTGTGCGGTTGGGCGACCGATTTCCATGATCGACGATGAGGCCCTCCAGTATTTAGTAATATAATAATAATGTTAAATATCGAAGATGGCTCACAAGAAAGAGTGATCAATTCGCATAATGTCAAAAACACGTTTTTGATGAGGCCAATCGGGTAAGAAAACTCATATCCGAGGACGCCAAATCAATGGTTTGTCTAAAACTAGATTCTATAACATGCTTTGACAGATCATTTTTAGGAGTCACAATGCAATATTGAAGAAAATGAAATTGTATTACGTACTCTGGCCGCAGAGGAAATAGTTTTTCGACAAACAGCAGAAAATATGAAAGAGACGCTGACACGGATATTGAATTTATATAACATGGAAACGAACCAGGTATATTCCATTACCACCGACAATCGATCAAATTTCATAAAATGAGAATTCATACGATTCCGACTCGGATTGTGAAGAAATTTCTTCGGACTCTAGTAATAAAATAACCCTTTAGATGGTACCCAACCCGATATACACTTAGAACTGGACGATTCAGAAGATGAATTTCAAGAAAATTTTATGAATTTGTGTCCGATTCGACTACAAACTGTCAAAAAGATCACCTCTGTGATGTGTGCAGCACACACATTACAGCTTGCAGTCCGTGACGCCTGCAGCGAAAAGGAGACAGCTTGAATATGATCAGGCTAGAGCGGTTGTTCGCAAAATATGGACACCCCTTATAAAACAAAGCCTGAAGGCATTGAATCACAGGAAACCAATACTGGATTGCCCAACGCGCTGGAATTCTACATTTGAAATGCTCCAACGACTGCTTGAGTTACAAAAAAGTTAAAAAGCCATGCCCATACTCAATGTCTTGTCGGAAGAGCATTGGAGTTATATTAAAATTACAGTTATCTTAAGAGTTTTAACCTTTAGTCCCCGTCGAAACGCGAGCCTCCCGAAGAGACCATGAGTTTGCTGGACCCTGTGAGACTGGCGGCGCTGGAAAAATGGACAAAGGGGAGGGCCAAGATAAAGAAGCTCAAGGAGGAGCTGGCGGACAAGGAGAGGAAGGTTCTGGACTTGGAGAAAGAGTTCCAGTTTCTGGGAAACGTCAAGGGGATGATCTCCAAGAAGCCGAAAAAGGAGTCGGTCCAACCCAGACGGAGAACCGGGAGCAAGATAGGGAAGGCCCCGGAAGCTCGGGGACCCAGGCAACGAAGAGGAAGAGCTCGACGGGGACCTCGGGATCCAGCTCCGCCAAGAAGAAGGAAAAGAAGAATTCCGACTCCAAGCGCGGAAGCGCCCCCGGAGAGCCGCGTGGTCCCTCGGACGGTTCCGGACCGAGCAACCCCGGAGGAGTTCCCATGAAATTACAGTTATGTCAATGGAACCTGCTAAAAAAGCTTAAATTGTTTGTTTTGCTTCAAGACACAAATAGCGTTTAGCGATTTCTATATGATTGGACAAACTGCTACTTAGAATGTGTCGAGTTGAACACAAGTAGTACTAGAGCCCACGACCAAAACCATGTTTCATAGCAATACGGCAAAAACCCTATAAGATCGTTAGATTATATGATTCTGAACCTGACTAGGTGTGTAGTAACGGTCGAAAGTGTAGCAACTGCGTGGGAGGCCATTTCTGCTGTGTCAAAAAAAAAAGGCAGTCGGTATTATAGCAATACGTCTGATATTGAAAATGTACATAGATTTTATAATTGTATTACGAAAAAGTTTGTTTTCAGACATTTTGCGCGTAGCATATAGCCTGAGCGCATTATTGAAAATGTCAACAAATTTAGCCGACCTGTATCATAGCAATACGGATATATATTTTTTTTAACTTTTCGTATTGCTGCCAGGATTACCAAAAACCTGTTTTCAGACACTTTAAGTGTACGTAGTCTTGCCATAAATTCTGTCCCACATGAAATTACATTTATTTTGAAAATAAAAGAAGGCTTATAAATAAATCAGGGTTATTTTTATTAATTATATTATAAAGATTCTATAAAATAAAATATTTATTCAAAATGTCCACCTTTTACTTTCACACACTTCCTTAAACGGTCCGGCCACTGGTCTATGACGGCACGGACGGTATCGATGGGTATTGAAGCTGCTGCCCGCACTAAATCTACCTTCAGAGACTCGACATTACGATGAGGTTTAGAGCTAGGCTCTCTCCTCCAAAATATTCCACAGACCATAGTCCAAGGGGTTGAGATCGGGGCTTCCTGAGGGCCAATCTTCAGCCGCAATAAACTCGGGTAAATGCGTCGTTAACCATCGTTGTGTTGTCTTAGCTTTATGTGCAGGGGCAGAGTCTTGTTGAAATATCCAGTGCTTACCGGCAAATAAAGTATCATTTAGCGGCTTAACAACTCTCTTCAAAATGTCGTTTTGATAGTTCGTAGCACGTATTTTTACCCCTTGTTCACAAAAATGAAGCTCTGTGACGCCTTCATAGGATACTCCCCACCAAACCATGACATATGCAGGATGGTGGCCCCTTTCTACCCTTGGAACTTTTTCAGAAGCTTCTTGGGAACTGTGAGCATATATTTTATCATTTTGGCGGTTGAATTTTTGCTCCACGGTAAAGATTTTTTCGTCTGTGAACAGAATATTACGATATCCGCCCTTTGCGTGCCGCTGCCACAACACTTTAGCTCTCTTCGCTCTTATTTTCCGTAGGGCCGCTGTCAATCGCTGTCCTGTGCTCCGACGATAAGCCCCAAGATTAAGGTCTTGTTTTATGATACGGGACATAGTTCTAGGGGGAATTTTCATTTCCCTAGCCATGATTTTCTGCTTGCGTAGCGGATTTCTCCGAATTCGCTCAGCTAGCGCTTTAATCACTGCCGGTGTCCTTGTTTGACGTGGTCGACCGCTCCTGGGCCGGTCGTCGACTAAACCCATGTCGTTGTATCGCTTGATAGTACGATAAATAAATTTCTTCGTTATATTCAAAGGTTTCAGCAGGTTGAAAATGTCACTCACTTGCTTTTTGCACTTGTATAACGCTATCACTGCGACACGATTCTCTTTGATGCGCCACTCCATCTTTAGGGAAACGATACCTGGATCTAAATGTATTTTTTCTGACAGCCAAAAGTCTATTTAAGCATAACCAAGAAACAAAAGTACATCAAACATTCCATTATTAAATTTAAAATGATGAAAAAGTTGGGACAGAATTTATGGCTAGACTACGTAGCATATACTCCCAAAAACGAAAATAACGTTTCGGAGTCGCCTGGCCGACGCCTTAGCGCTTGTTACGCTCCTGCGGCGGGTACGGCTTAATTTAATTCTTTGTTAATTATCATCTAATAAATTCAGGGTCGCAACGTATTTACGATTCTCAAAACTCAATACGATTTTTAAATGATATCTGAGTATCGAAAAGTTGTCTGATAGAGAAGGTGCTACACTTAATTTGTCTGATATAAATTTTTTGCGCATGTGGACAACTTATTTTATCATGTCCAACAATTTTCAGACATATTGCTATGATACCGATCGGTAAAATTTGTTAACATTTTCAAAACGGTCTCAAAATTTAATGCGTTCACATTTTCGTCTGAAAATTGTTTTGTTCGCATCAAATAACCAAAATTTACTAATATAAAAGATTTTCAGACGTATTGCTATGAGAAATTTTTTTTGTCTCATTTTTAATTTTTTTAAGTGATTTTACGGGTTTGCGCTACACCACTAACGTCTGAAGAATATGTTTCCGGTATCTCAGAAGTATCATTCAACTACAGTCTGCAAATCAGACATATTGCTATGATGCAGTTCGGTAAAATTCTTTGACAATTTTGAAAATTCGGTCAGATCAAACGCTACGCGGAAAATGTCTGATATTGGTATTTTCGAGTTCAGGAGAATCGTATCTATCGATTTGATGCGGTTTTGGCCGTATTGCTATGAGACAAAAATTTTGGTCGTGGGCTCTCTAACTAAAGGCTATCTTTAAAATTAGCAGAAAACTTGAAATTGGAGAAGTAAAATAATTTTAAAGAAAAAAGGAACCGACTTCACTTAGGATCCGCTATTTCAAGAGGAAGTGGCCGAGTTGCTGTAAATAATAGTGAAATCACTATAGGTGTGCCTATAATGAAGAGTTTCCTCGATTTCTCCAGGATCCCATCATCAGGCCCCGACTTGGGGACAATGGGACCATCTAGGGGTATACCGTTCGATTAAAAAAAGAATTTTGAAAATCTGTTCACGATTCACGGAGATATCGAGTAATATACATCCAAAAAAAATTACAATAAAAAAAAACAAAAAAAACAGTGGAATTGAGAACCTCCTCCTTTTTTGAAATAGGTAGGTTAATTAATGGATCATGGAGCATTTTGCGCTGCATTATTTATAAGTATATAGATCATCGGTTGAACCTTACATTGAGTAATGTTCACAATCAGGTAGCTCTGGCTCATCTGTTTGACAGGGAGTCGTTTATGTCTTATTATATCTACAGAAAACTAGGATATTCCTCGTGACCCTGTAAAGGCAACCTTGGCAGCAGATAGACTCAATACCCTACATATTGAAAGGATACTAGCCGAATGTGATCGAGCACGTATTCGGAACTGCAGTACCAATTTGGCTCCTAGAGTGATCAAATCTCTAATAATTGGTTTCTCAGATTATTCTCGACTGCAAAGTAAAGACTGTATACGTTAAAATCCGGCCACGCATGATCTGGTACATCTCCCTTTCGGATACACATTTTCAAGCAGTTCTTTTTATAAATAATCTGTAATCATAGTAATATATAATTAAAATAGAATCATATTACAATTGTATGGGCTTGTCTCAGTTTTTACTGAAGGTATTCCATCATATCTTTAATGTTTTGTCCAGCGTTTTTTGATAATCTTCACTCGCTTCCTGCTACAATACCACAATTGTATTTATATTTTCACAACCGGTTTTATGGTCAATAGAATGTCATCTTACAAAAAAAAATGTTTTGAAACTCTATTCTACTTGAGGTAGTCAGGAAAAGTTTCTACTCCAAGCACTGAAAGTAATTTTTATATGGCAGCCGTTTTTTTTGTCAAAAAGTCAAACTCACCAAAGTTAGAACACCTCCGAACTATTTTAATCTAAATACACTAAGAAAAATGTTAGCTATGGTGAAAAGAGAATATAATAAGGTATAATTTGATTTATCTTATTTATAATAAAAAACTATTTTTAACAGGAAAATTTGGTAAACACTGTCAGAACACTGGACAACAAAATATAGGCACTGTGGAATATATAGTGATCAAACCCATAGACAACGTAACGTTTATATTATGTTTTCAATTTTATTATGTAGCTTGATAAACCCAAATTATTAATTAGAAGTGTTGGTTGAATATGCACATTCAATAAAAAGATGTACCATACCATGCGTGGCTGGATTTTAACGTATGCAGTCTTTAATGAGAGCTTTCTAAAGTTTTGGCAATCACATAAAAATACACTGCTTCGGTTACAAGCTTAGCTTCTGTCGTTTTGGCAGTGTCATCGACACAAGTAAGTGTGGAACGACTTTTTTCTTCATTGAAATTTGTCATCAATCCCCATAGGTATAATTTGACTAAGGACACTGTCCAAAATATTTTAATAATCAGAAACAACCCAAATATGTAGGTACTTAAAGTAACAATAATTAATTATTGTCGCTGTTCCACTGCCGACTGCGACACAATCATAATCATCAGCATCACCGTCATGAACGGTTATTCGATGATGCCACGCTTTCGGGTACCCGAATTCGGAATATCGGATATCGGTAAAAGTGGCAACGTCGCGTCATGTTCCAACCAAAATAGCCCCTCAGCTGTGGGAGATGATAATGGCCGCTCTCCCCCATCTGTGGCAGCCTGCGGGGTCTGCCCCACAGACAGGGTTTCCAGCTCGAAATGCAGGTGGAAAATTGCGATTAATTCCTTTATTTACAATGATACAGTCTATAGTTTGTATTTTTTCTACTCTTTATTAAATTATCTAACAGTACCTTGAAATTACCACCGTAAAACTTGCATCAAAAAACTGTACAGCTGGGTTCATTATAAGGGTACCGAAAATTATCTCTTATTTTCGATAATAATTAAAAAACAAACGGTTTTGAGGCTCATCTGTTGCTTTAATTATGTACATAATGTAGTTATACACATAAAAAAATCATAAACTAAAAGGCTTATTAATAAAATATACAAAATACACCATTTGAAAACTTTATTGAAATTATGTCTGTCCTAGAAATGGCGCACGTAAGTGGGTTTCGAATTACATGCATTGTGGAGTTTTACTACACCCTAGGTATTAAATTTATAAATAAACAAGAAATTAACGTTGCGAACTATCTGTGGCCAAAGCAATACTATTGCAGGTGTAGTAGTTATAAGGTAAGAGATGTTTAAAAAATGCATTTATTTATTCATGCAAAATGATTGCCCACAAAATGTTGAAAAATCTCAGCAACCAGCAGCCTTGCTCCAAAGAAATTTAATTTCCCAGGATATTAATAAAACAGACTTTAAAACAAAATAACTGCACTTGCTCCTATTTAACAAAAAACACCAAAAAACTTAATCTGAAAACAAGATATATATAGACCTAATCACATATCTCTGGTTTGATTAATATGGACATACCTAGATCGTGAAAGTGATATGGGTGAGTGAATTGAAGGGATATTTGTAAATAAGTGAAGAAAAACACATTTGTTTTTAGAATATTTGTATTATTATATGACATAAATCTATAAATATTATTAAAAAAAAACACTTAATCTGTTAAAAGCTGCTTCTTAGTAAGTGGCATGTCCATGCTATGAAAACGTGCGTTAGTAACATGACTGTACCGTCTGTGGCGGCAGCCTCGCAGGTTCTCGTTCAGTCTGTGGCGACAGCCTTGCAGGTTTTCGTCTAGTCTGTGGCAAAGCCCGAGAGGTCATGTGCCGACCGTTATTTAATTTGTAAGCTATTTATCACTTTAAACAGATTTTAAACTAATTTCATTGTATTAAATAAAACATATACGAACTACGTCAGATAATGATTGTTATGAGACATAGTAAAACATAAGAAAACAACAAGAAATCGAGCATGAAAGTTCCGGCTATGACTTAGCATGTTGTTTTCTTCACAGTTTTAACACCGATATTACTCAAAAACCACACTCAAACATAATAATAACAAAAGTTTACTTACATTTCCACAGATTTCTAAAGGTTTCACCATAAAAATCAACAATTATAACCTTAAAACACGTAAGAACTCACTCATCCAAGTGACTGTTTTTGACTGACGAAATTTAACGACTATTTCCACCGTTGAACATTCAAATGTTCGCTTGCTAGCTGTCTTGCTTCGTTCACTCCACGACGAAATAAGTTAGAGCGAGGCAAATATACGTTTAACGGTTATATTACAAAAAGTCTACACGCGAATGCAGCGAACCTGGCAGGTCGAGCCACAGATTACCCGTCATTTTTATGACCACCTGAGAGGCGTTCCCACAGCTGAGGGGATAATTGAGGTATCCGTATTATCAGCGTATCGTCAGCGTAATTAAACCGCTCATTTTTTAGTTACGTACCAGTTACGTACCTTTACTTTTAACGGTCAACCTTAGCGGTATCATTTTATAAAGGTACCGGTAAAATGTTGTTGTATCGGGTACCCTTATTTTAGGATACCTTTTCAATTGATACCTTTATTTTAGGTTACCGGTCTTTTGCGGTTTTACAATCCCTGCTCTAAATATGGTCAGTCATATACTGTCAAAATCTTTCTAGTTATTAGGGCCCGCGGTGTATATTATATTAATATTCATTATATTTTAAAGAACTTTATTAAGTTCGATATATTTAATCGGTCCGTTCGCACCGTTTAATATAATTTTTGCTTTATGATATAAAAATGTTTCAAAGCTTATTAATTAAGCTAATAAATTCAATACTTTATCCGAGATAAAAAAAAAACTTTTTTTAAAATAGCTTAATATTCCAACGAGGAGCGTTTGAATTTTGTTTGTATATTGTTTTTTTTTAATTGAACTTTATTGTGTCTTAGTGCAATACATAAAGAACTTACGCCAAGAAACTTTGTTTCTTAGGGTAAAGACTCATAATTTAAATTGAGAATTGAATTTCTCCACGGATAATTAAGCAATCTATAGTCTGGCAAACCAAAAGCGCAGTAACAGTCAGAGTAACATGCTATACCCATCCCTTTTTTAGTAGTGAGAGTACTAGCATTAGAAAAAGACAGTATGATTCTCCCTGTCTATGCTTGAAGTGGAACAAACTCTGGCCAAACTATATCTATCTTATGTATATGACCTTTTCTTAATATCGAATTCAAGTGGGTGGGTATCATGTAGTTATAGGTCCAGTTTCTCAAATAACTTAAGTAAATACAATTTACGACAAAAAGCCTATATCTACCACGTGAGTATGCACCAAGTTACAAGGAGCCTTTTTTCACCCAAACCTTAGCCCGTCAGCGCCATCTTTCCACACAGTTGTTAACTGTCTAAACTCTTAACTTGCTAAGCCCCTTTTCTACGCTCAGTTAGGAGTCCCTTTTAGTCGAGGAAAAGGTTTCCTTCAGCAGCCGTTGGGGGCGTTAGTGAGATTATTCAGGATACGCGTATTTTAAAGTAACTAAAACCAGTGATAGTGTTAATTTATATACTGAGCCTAAGTCTTCATACAATCCTACAGGGTGTTACAATGAACGTAATACAAAACATAGTTTCCAAACTCGTCTTCCCTATGCTAAAACACTATGCGAGGCTTAGGGCGCGTTTTGTTAAACTAATTAATAATCATTAATATCATTGTTTTCATAAATCCTGTTATTTTGGTGTACAACATGGTTACCCTACCTTAGGTTGTTACGAGAAAATAGTTCGAATCGAACCTAGTTTTGTAGTATAAACGCACTTTTTGTTTATCTAGTCTGATATTTTATGAATAAAATGCATTCTGACGCATTAGGGCGTGGACCCATTTCTACGGCACGACACCGTCCAACGTGTAACGTCGCGGTGCCGTCAACGTTGGACGGCACCGTGCACGGCGCCGCCCACGGTGTGATACACGGCGTCGCGCCGCGGCACGGCGCCGTGCACGGTGCCGTCTACGGTGTAACGGCACCGTGCACGGTGTGACGGCGCGGCTCACGGCGCACCGCTCGGTAGTTTTATTTGTTTTGCTATTGCTGTTGCTTAGTTCGCACGTGTTTGCAGCAACCATCGTTTCAAAAAATACAGTTTTTATCTTGATACGAGTATGGACCTTGAAATTTGAAATACGTATTCTTCTGCTCCTGCTCCTAAGACGACGAATAAAGAAAAAACAGAAACAAAAATATTGGGTGAATCCATACTTTTCCTTAATGAACCTTGATGGAGGTCATTTTAAGAGAAAGTATGAAGCACTAAAAATTATATGTGGGGATGACAAATTTTACGAGTATTTTAGAATGTCTATATCAACTTTTGAAGAACTACTCGCCAAGATAGCACCTCGTATACAAAAGCAATACGTGTTCAGAAAACCTGTCGAGCCTATGGAAATACTGGGCTTATCTATAAGGTAAGAAATAAAAGAATTACTCAATATGTTTTTTTATACTAATCAAACGAATAATAATTTTCAGATTTCTTATAAATGAAATATACTTACATGAAAGATATTATAAACAGCATTGACAGCATTGAGGTGTCAACGTTAGTGGAGTAGTTGTTGGTCTTTTTTCGGGTTCCGTAGCCAAATGGCAAAAACGATGATACTCCGAGGGAAGGTGTTAAAAATCAAAGTTTTTGTATATTTTTTTATTCAATTTTCGAAAAAAGTTTTCGACTTTTACAATTTTTTTTTCACCATAAAGCCATTTAAATTCTGTGTCTTTTGAGCCATCATACGTTCTCATGGCCCTAAACCACTATATACCACGGGGCAAACACACTTTCATTGAAAATGGGGCCCTACCGGAGCGACCGAAAAAATATTTTCAATGTTTTAAAAACCTTCTTTTTTGACTTTCGACAAGTTCCGCCGTGGCAGACTATCAAATTCGGGCTAGGCATCATTTTTATGGTAAACCATTATGCATTTTATCACGGTATCAAGTCGGTACGAAATTTTGCGGTGGGCTCTTCTACCACAGTCGTTGCAGCAAAACAAACAACTACCGAGCGGTGCGCCATGAGCCGCGCCGTCACACCGTGCACGGCACCGTCCAAGGTGCCGTTACACCGTAGACGGTACCGTGCACGGTGCCTTTACACCGTAGACGGCACCGTGCACGGCGCCGTGCCGCGGCGCGACGCCGTGTATCACACCGTGGGCGGCGCGACGTTACACGTTGGACGATGACGTGCCGTAGACATGGGTCCACGCCCTTACTTGTCGTAATAAGGAAAACTTGTTGTTATCCGTGATAGTTGCCAATTTGAGATTTATTCAAAAAAATATTAAAGTAGGCAATAATGCCTCCCACTTATCCATTTACAAACATTCAGCGGACAGCGAGAATAGAATTGTATTTCACATCGCAGAATACGGTTCGTACGCAAGCATAGTTTAATGAAGGATTCCCGGAACCCCCATTCTCCACACGGCAATTGATCAACTCATGTGTCAAAAACCTGAGAGACTATGGGCAGTTTACCGTCCCAGTTCATGTCCAAGGTAGAGGCCGGCAACCAAGATATCGAGAAGCATTTAAAGCCCAAGTAATGAGGTATTTTATCCGCCACCCTTTAGCCAGCACAAGTGAAGCAGCGGCACGATTTGGTACAACAAATGTTTCAATTTGGAGACTGTTAAATGCCGAAGGACCACCCGTTTCATTTTCAACGGGTGAAAGACATCGTCTTAGGCTATTATCCAAGGAGAGTATTTTTTTGTCGGCGCGGCGGTGGCTGCTGCAAAATCTACATGTTAACATTTTATAGAAGCTACCTGCACTAAAGTAGGGTTATTTAATGTACACAACGAACATTGGAGTGACATAAATCATCATGTGACGAGGAAAGACTCATTTCAAACTCGTTTCTCACTTAATGTTTGCACCACTGCATATTTCACCAGCCTTCCCCATTGAAGCAGGTTTTTTTTTTTAAATTTTATAGTCCATATTATTTTAATTTGTTGTGCTGGGCTAATACGTGTTTGGCGCGAAATGGACTAAAGACTGTATACGTTAAAATCCGGCCACGCATGATCTGGTACATCTCCCTTTCGGATACACATTTTCAAGCAGTTCTTTTTTATAAATAATCTGTAATCATAGTAATATATAATTAAAATAGAATCATATTACAATTGTATGGGCTTGTCTCAGTTTTTACTAAAGGTATTCCATCATATCTTTAATGTTTTGTCCAGCGTTTTTTGATAATCTTCACTCGCTTCCTGCTACAATACCACAATTGTATTTATATTTTCACAACCGGTTTTATGGTCAATAGAATGTCATCTTACAAAAAAAATGTTTTGAAACTCTATTCTACTTGAGGTAGTCAGGAAAACTTTCTACTCCATGCACTGAAAGTAATTTTTATATGGCAGCCATTTTTTTGTCAAAAAGTCAAACTCACCAAAGTTAGAACACCTCCGAACTATTTCAATCTAAATACACTTAGAAAAATGTTAGCTATGGTGAAAAGAGAATATAATAAGGTATAATTTGATTTATCTTATTTATAATAAAAAACTATTTTTAACAGGAAAATTTGGTAAACACTGTCAGAACACTGTGGACAACAAAATATAGGCACTGTGGAATATATAGTGATCAAACTCATAGACAACGTAACGTTTATATTATGTTTTCAATTTTATTATGTAGCTTGATAACCCCCCCAATTTATTAATTAGAAGTGTTGGTTGAATATGCACATTCAATAAAAAGATGTACCATACCATGCGTGGCCGGATTTTAACGTATACAGTCTTTACTAACTTTAGGCTGCGTTTCCACCAAAGATGAACGATGATGTGTTACGACGAATGTATTTTTTAAGGTAAGATAAACAGCAAAGATCAGCTCGATACAAAAGTAATCTTTAATGAAGTGCCAAACAATCAGTTTAAGGGGGCTACTTTGAAAAATTATAGGTTTTTTCAAACGCTCTAGTGACTTAACGAGAAAAGGGATTGAATTTATTTTCGAATATTATATATATATATATATATATAAAATCGTTAAACCAGAACGGGATAAAAAACGAGCGAAGAAGCGAGATGGCGCCTTACAAATTTCTAAAAAAGTTTTTGACACGTATCTCGAATACGGCGCACGTATGATAAGAAAAAACTGTTTAAATCTATTATCTACATATAAGAATAGAACTAGAGCATAATAACATTAATAACTATCGCTTTCGATGCGTATTTAATTTACAATAAGCAAAAGAAATTTTCATAACATTCTTCATTTTACGACTATCGGCTATTGTCGGGAACTCTCGGTTGGGTTCGTTTCGAACTTCAAATAACCAAAATTATGTTTGTTATGTTGGTATGCAGTGATTTCGGCCTTTTTTACTCGAAATAAAATAAAAAGTGCTGTCAATGTCAACCATGGTATATGAGTGACTTATGTCATATTTATGATTTGTATTAATATATTACTAATAATTTGCATTTCGCTGTCTTAAATTTCTTTTGGAGTTATATTATTAACAGACTTCAAAAAAGGAGGAGGCTCTCAATTCGACTGATTTTTTTTTTATAATTTTTTTTGTATGTATGTTACTCCATATCTCCGTGAATCGTGAACCGATTTTCAAATTTTTTTTTTAATCGAACAGGTATAACCCCTAGATGGTCCCATTGTCACCAAGTCGGGATCTGATGATGGGATCCTGGAGAAATCGAGGGAACTCTTCAACTCTTCAATAGGCACACCTATAGTGATTTCACTATTTTTTACAGCAACTCGGCCACTTCCTCTTGGAATAGCGGATCCTAAGTGAAGTCGGTTCTTTTTTTGTTTAAAATTATTCAGTTTGACTTTTACGGCTTCGGCAACCATTGCCATTCGTCCGGGGAACGGGCTGCCGAGAAAGCCCAAAAAATAAAAAGTTGATGCGTTTATATGAAGTCCATCAGTTCAATGGATGATTTTAGAGATATAATCAATTCGGGAACTGTTTTCTCGCGTAATACGATACGACTCGATCAGGTAACATTTTTCTTCTTGCTGATAGTCACCATCAGATATATCGGAGCGGATAAGGTATTCACAAATATCTGAACCATGTAAATTATGTATAATGTAATTAAAGTGCATGTTCAGATATTTTTGAGCGACCTTGGTGGCTACGATATATATCTTAATGGCGACTACATATTCATAAAGCAAATGTACAGTCAGTATGAAATAGATAGTGACGGCTAAAGTAGCCAAATATATCGTAATATAACTTTGTTACCATAGAAATAAGGATGTGTTCCAATATAACTATTTGGCGATATATTTGGGTATTGAAGAGACCAAAGCGGCTGAGCTTCCGTGGCTCGGACACAGAGAGAATGGGAGAGGATCGTGCCGTGAAGAGAGCGTACTTGGGACAACGAAATGAGAGACACCCGATTGGACGTCCTAGGTTACCGCAGAAACGACGTCCTTGCTCAAGACTTGCTCAACCTCGGCCATAGCGACTGGCGAGAGCTATTGCAAGTCCGAGAAACATGGCGTGATCTAGTGTCAGAGGCCAGGACTCTTTTTGTGGGTCGTTGCGTCACCGTAGTAAGTATTATTAATATCCGGAAAGGAAAATGGGGACGTATGTATACGTTTGTATGATAATTTAAAACAAAAAAAGAACCGACTTCACTTAGGATCCGCTATTCCAAGAGGAAGTGGCCGAGTTGCTGTAAAAAATAGTGAAATGACTATAGGTGTGCCTATAATAGTTAAAGAGTTCCCTCGATTTCTCCAGGATCCCATCATCAGACCCTGACTTGGTGACAATGGGACTATCTAGGGGTTATACCTGTTCGATTAAAAAAAAATTTGAAAATCGGTTCACGATTCACGAAGATATGGAGTAACATACATACAAAAAAAACATAATAAATATAAAAAAAAAATCAGTCGAATTGAGAACCTCCTCCTTTTTTGAAGTCGGTTAAAAAGGCGATTTATGGGCGGTGTTCATCCACATTCATCTTAAGGCGGAAATGAATCTAATGAACGTTTTTGCTGACTGGACTTACATGAGCTTATAAAAAAAAAATAAAAAAAAATACAATCTTGCCTTTTTTTTTCAAATGGCATTATTTATTGGGAAATATGTGAATTAAGTTATCCAAATAAGGGTTATAAATAAGAAGTCCCTATCACAGAGTTATGAACCCTGGCAGGGTTGAATACATAATATTTAATGTCGATAATTAACTAAACATAAGACAAACTCTTTATTTCATTTACGCGAGCGGAGCCGCGGGCCCGCCTAGTACCTACTCTTGTTTTTGGCACAAGCCGAAATACGATTGTCGATTACTGAAAGTTGCGTCGATAGAAAAAAAATCCGAAGTTGGGTCCTTTTTCCCCGACTGCGCGACGCAAAAGAGGGGATAGTGTTTAACAGTCTATGTATGTTTGTTCCTTTGTGGCACTCTAGAAGCAAAACGAGTGGGCCGATTTAGATGATTCGTACGTCAATCGATTCGTCTTGATTGCGCGAGTGTCACTAAAGACAAAATATCAATCCAAATTCAATATGACGGCGGTCAGACGTCATATTGTAAAAAAATTAAAAATGAAAATTGACGTACTATGCCGAGTAGAGTATCATTGTTTAGAACTTTGAAAAGTATTATGAGGTCTCATTCATCTTTTTTGATTTTGAATGACCGTTTAGGAATTATTATAATTTAAAATTGTTTAGCAACCATCTTACTTAAATTTCCATTTTATTAGGTATTTAGTTATAACAAAAATACGACGAACATATTATAAAGGTTGTTATTATTACCGTGAACATAATAATATGTGAATTTCAAGTAAAAGGTATGGTCGACATCAACAATATGTTTACACTTTTGCACCTTACTCCTTTCTAATAAGGTCCAAAAGTATAAACATTTTATGTGAATTTCAAGTAATAGGCACGGTCGACGTCAAAAATATGTTTACACTTTTGCATTTTACGCCTTTCTAATAAGGTCCAAAAGTGTAAACATTTTTTTGACGTCGACTGTACATAAAGTTAATATTTTGTTCAACTAAGAGTGAAGGAGCTGGTATGTATCCTCTGATATGGAGACTATGACTTGCCGATGATTAATCAATGACGTGCGTCAGAAAATTGTCATATTTTTAATAACTAAGGGTAGTTAATAAGGGTAATGTTTTCATAAGTATTATTAAAGATGATTATAAGATTATCTATACATCTATATCTATCTATCTATACATATAATAAAGCTGAAGAGGGTCGAAAAACTGTACATTGGAGATATTAGTAAAAAATGAGTTAGTAGCTCTTAGAATCGATCACAGAACACGTTTCGACGATTTTTAGAATTTTTGTCTGTTTGTCTGTTTAGATGGGGAGAGTTGGAGTCAAAACGCCAGAACCAATTTCGATAAAAACTTCACTAGCCGGTTTAACAGACCTCTGGTCAGAACATAGGCTATAAAAAATACGAACTTTTTGGATTTAAGGGGGTTTAAGGGGGATTTAAACTTTGTATGGGAAATGCCTTTATATGGGAAATAAATACTTATGCCTTTGTATTTCAACTATATATTTTTTAAACCACGGCGGTGGCAAACAATCATACGTCCCGCCTGATGGTAAGCAGTTAGGGTAGCAAATGGACGCCTGTCACTCCAGAGGTTTTATATGCGCGTTGCCTCCCTATAAGAATCTTTTTTTATTTCCACTATATTGCACAAAATACAAAACTGTGAGACCAAACGGCGGACATCATACCAAATGGTATTTTCCACCAGTCAACCATTGGGCCTATACAACAGACATGTACAAAAGGTGCAAGAATAAAAGTTAAATTAACTAACTCTAGAAAAAAACAATAATTTTGAGTAATAAGTGTGCTAAGTTCACGTGACATACTGATATTGGTTCATTTAGAGACATTTTAAAATAATGTAGCTACTTTCCCATTCTTCATGAATTACAACAAACATAATACAAAAAGAAACGGAACATAGTGAAACACGGAAATCAAAAAGTACCCATAGCGAACTGCAGCACATCGCCGTCACTGAGCAAATCACCTGAAAAATTGTTACGTTGAATATTTGAGATGGGAGAAGAAGAGTTTTGATAGAGTTAATCACGTGATGGGCGGCAAAAAAGGGGGGCTCGGGGGGCGGAGCCCCCGGCATAAAGAGAAAGCCCCCCCCCCCCAATAAAAAATAACGATAATATTGTAAATTATACCAAAAACTGCTACATTGAACAATTGAGATGGGAGAATAAGAGTTTTGATAGAGTTTACCACGTGATGGGCGGCAAAAAAAGGGGGCCTCGGGAGCGGGCCCCCCGCATAAACAAAAAACACACCGTACTATTGCTTATCATACCAAAAATTTTTAGGTTGGACATTTGAGATGGGAGAAGAAGAGTTTTGATAGAGTTTACTACGTGATGGGCCGTAAAGAACGGGGGTTCGAACAAAAAACACACTGTGCCATTGCTAATTTGCCATGGCTGACACAGTCTAATCTCAGACGCTTTCAGTCGATCTTTTGGGATGTCGAAGTTATATGCAAGAAGTCAAATTTAGCTAAACTGCTGAACTTACTGTATCAAATTTGACATGTAGAAAGCGATTAGCAATGGACTGTTGAGGGTAACGAAAAGTAAGAGAACCAACTGCAACGCACGCGAGCGAAGCCGCGCGGGTACAGCTAGTAAAAAATAAATTAAATAATTGTATTACATGTAGGTACTTTTCATGATACTAAAAAGTAGAAAATAAAAAAAAATAAAAAAAATTAAAAACCCGCCTGCGTAAAATACTAAAAGGCCGTAAACAAGGCCAATATACGTTACTAATTTGTTATGTAGTATTGAAAAGCATAAGATACATATTAAATTCTAATGTGGAACATAGCGACATTAAACAGTCGGGACCCATTTGAAATCTAGATTGGCGCAAACCTTCCCTAAAATGGGTCCCGACTGTTTCATGTCGCTATGTTCCACATTAGAATTTAATATGTATCTTATGCTTTTCAATACTACATAACAAATTCGTAACGTATATTGGCCTTGTTTACGGCCTTTTAGTATTTTACGCAGGCGGGTTTTTTAATTTTTTAATTTATTTTTTATTCCACTTATTTTTCTTAGCTTATGTAAACTATAAGAGGTTAAGCAATATAAGTAAAAAATATGGTATTCTGGTTTATCTAAAAAGTCACAGAAGCAAAATAAGACAAAACTTTATAAATTCGCTTATTTATCGTAGTTTGTTCAAAAAGTCTGATCCTTAAGAGCGCTGCATCTCTTTCTTTCGTACACGGGAGCCATAAACTTGTCTCTAACGGATGAGCGTGGCTTGTCCGAACCGAGGAATGGCCTTAATAAAAAAAATGGTTGTTTGTAAAGCCGGTTTACGGACGATAATTTTGCGTGATAACGTCATAAGAACACATTGATGAAATATTGCATACTTTTATTTAGGAATTTAATTACAGGTATTATCACTGAATTTATTTAGAAAAAGAAACAAATAAAATGCGACCAAAGTTGCCATCAATCATCGGAGCGGCTAAGGTACTCAAAAATATCTAAACATGCACTTTATCGCATTGACAATAGAGGCTGCATTCACTCTTTGCTCTTCGCTTCACTTTATTTTACATTTTATTTTATATGTTTCTCAAGTGTATGGTTGGTGGCCGTAACGTTACCATGGAGATATGTCTACAACGTGACCAGAACGCAACGTGACATTTGTTCATGCATGCTACCGGTATTCATCGATTTATAAGACGTTATCACGACAAAAAATGGCTATCTGTAAAGTCGGATTACGGACGATAATTTTGCGTGATAACGTCATAAGAAAACATTGATAAAAAATTGCATACTTTTATTTATGAATTGAATTATTAGCACTGAATTTTTTTAGGAAAAGAAACAAATAAAATGCAGTACTGTACGTTACTTGTACATGCATTATTATTATTACTCACCAAAAGCCTACAGATTGTGAGAAAAACATTTGGAACATCTTTGCTTCATCCACGAACTATAACAAAATGGTACGCAAATATAAACGGCCAGCCAGGCTTCACCCAAGAGGCATTAAATTGAAATGAAATATAATCCGTAACATGTGATGGAACCAAAACCAATATCAACATGGCTGAACAGTTGGGCTGCAATATGGACCCTATTAACATGAATACAACAATACTCGATCCCGTAAATGGACAAAAAGTATACTTTTTTTAGATCCTTGTCATATGCTTAAGTTAGTGAGAAATACTTTTGAATTTTACCAGCGATTTTACGACGATAAGGGCAATATTGTTGATTGGAATTCGATAACAAAGCTGCATAAACTACAAGAAGAAGATTTATTCCGCTTACCAAATAAGTTAAGGTCAGATCATATACAGGATGATGGATTTTGAAAACAGACCTTCCCAGAAAGTTACAGCAGCCCACTACACACTCCATCCCCCAGGGTAGCGTAATTGGGTGTTTACTATTTTTAATATACATCAATGATATTCCAAAATCAATAGCCCAATCTTGTGTACTATTCGCTGATGACAGTTCAATACTAACTTCATGTTCTGATAACGCAAATATAAATAATGACAAACTCAATCATAAGCTCTATTATTGAATGGATGGATGACCACAACTTGACATTAAATATTTCAGAAACTAAAATCATTCAATTCAGGCCTTATCAAAAACAACCATTATCTTTAAACGTTGACATAAACGGTGTGACATTAGACTGCGTAGACTCGGCAACACTACTAGGTTTTGAGATTGATTCAAATGTAAATTGGAAGGATCATGTAGCCAAAATAAAAACACAGCTATCCCGTTTTGTTTATGCCTTGGGAGAAATTAAGCGATCAACGGACTACAAATCAGCGCTAGCTTGTTATTACGCTTACGTGTATTCTAGGCTTACATACGGTATAGTGTTATGGGGAAACAGTACAGACGTCCAAGACCTGTTTATCGTACAAAAAAGATTAGTTCGGATTCTTGCTAATATAAAATTTCCAGCAAGCCCTTACCTGTACTTTAAAAAAATTTAAATATTAACATTGGTCACCATATACATTTTTGAGGTGTGTAAATTTATAAGGAAAAACCCTCACCTATATAGGTCTGTTCTAGACCAGACCCGGCGTTATGAGTCTAGGTTTAAGAACAATTTAGTGAGAGTGATGGGGTCCACGATGAAATTACATAGTTTAAGCCCACATGCCATGACAATTATAATATATAATAAGTTAAGTGAGAATTTAAAAGGAGAAAAAAATATAAAAATATTCTTGAATAAATTAAAACAGATTTTAATAGAAAAACGATATTATGACATAGAAGATTTTTTTAAAGACAATGACATTTAGTTTGGTATAAATTAATTATTTTGTAAATTTTGTAAATATTGTATATAAATAGGATATGTTAGTATTTAAGCTCTAGTTATAAGTTATCTGCTACGCCCTTACAGGGTATCATATATGTGACATGTATTTTAATATTATGTACCATGTAAGCATGAATAAATGAATATGAAATATTGCATCGTTTAAGTGATATACAGTAGTCAGAATCATAAATTATGAATTATAAAACATGTTAACGAGCTAAACTGATAATAACAGTCGGAGATATTTATGATGAGTTTACGACATCATCTTTAATTGTTTATGACATCTGATTACTTTTGAGTGGTTGTCTATGTCACCATTTGAACTAATATTTGTTGTGGTTAGAAATATTCAATTAATAAGAAATAACATAAAAACTTTACCCAAAATTGAACAGGTGGAGCCACGATGAGAATCGCGTCCGAAAATGCTGCAACTATTTTTACAGCGTTGCAAGCTGATCTAAGAATATACGACAACATAATACCAATAATATCCTGGCATCTAAATATTGTTAATATGAAAGTTCAATGACCTAGTCACGTGTGTAAGGGTTAGCTCAAAGTAGTTTTTTGCGTGAATGTTTAAAATACTATAAGTTGGACACGGTTACAACTTACAAATATTGACATAGTTTCTATGGGGGGAATATTATGCTAAAGCTGAATTATCTCCCAATTCTATATTTCAAAACTAATATTATGAATGTCCGTCTCGCATCCCAACTGTTTCGTGAAAGCGTTTCTAATGCCTTAAGTTGTTGCGAAACCCATCTACAGCTGCGAGGATTCAATTATGTCAAGGCCTCTGCTGAATTTTTGCAATTTTCAACGATGTATTTAATAGACTGGATTCGAAAACGTGAGGTATTGGTTTAAAGAAAGCCATATGTTTAAAAACCTACGAAAAATGTTTTGAACGCTTAGGCCACTGTCATCAGGTAATAAAGCATTTATTTGCTGATGTTAAGAACCGGAAAAATGAAATTGAACGAGTTCATATATTAAAAAGCCCTCATTTCGCAGGATTTCTTAGATTCCTCGTTTGTATTTCAAGCTCAAAAGCTTTATTCACTGATCTAATCCTAAATCCTCATTCGAGTCTTAGTTACACTGCATAAGATCAGCCAAGATCATATACTTAGATTTTTTTCTCAAGCATCAGAAGCCATGGTGGATGCTGCGACAATCCCACAGCTAAACAATTTGGATCAATCTATAAGAAATTATTAATTCACAAGGAACTTATTCAGAATGAAAAAGGAACCAACTGTATTCCACTCGAAGAAATAAGTATCCTAAATTGTTAGTCTGAAGTGGATAAAATTAACATCACATCTCCATTTGCTAGAGAAAACAAAGATAAAATAATACCACAATTGACAGAATCGGAAGATTTGCTGAACTTAGAATGCCAACTTATCTCCTTTTGGAGAAAAAGACGTGAAATATATAGCTGGTTATGTTGCGTTTTCTTTGGCAGAAAAAAAAAATGTGAACATTGCATTAAATTCTTTTCGGCCTCAGCAATAACAAAAGTTTAATTTATCAAAAAACTAAAGGATATTTGCCTTACACGTCTGAATCCGTTATTGTACTATGCTGGCAATCTGAAAAAATTAGAAGACAGGGTTTGGGGGCCGAAAAAAATTCATCCGAAATTGACATCTCATTATTATATCGTCACAAAGTCCTTGCCGTACTTTGTAGGGAAAGATTTATTTCCGGATAAGGAAAATCACGACTCTGATGATTTCGTTAGCCATAATGTATAATTGGTAAGAGCCGTACTAATGAGATATACAAACACGCGACTCACATTTCTTTAAAAAAATAAGTGACCCGAAAAATTGCATTCGACATATTTATTCTAAACTTATTCACTTTAAGAACCAATAGCATTAAATTAAGCAGGTGTTACGCACTGAAGTAGATTATTTTACGCAAAAAGATTGATTGATTTTATACAACGTGTTAATTAAGCGATTAAAAACCCCCAGACACCCCAAATTATTTTTAGTATTGCTGTTAAATCTAGATTATTTATTTTTAAATCAGTAGTTATTCTATGTTTAGTTTCCTTTACAATTATATTCGATTGTTAACTCTACATGGTCGTGTTGTTTTGTGTCTAACAACATCACGGACCAGTACAAAAACCGGATAGCACTTTTACAGTATTGCACTAAGCGCAGTTAATTATATTATACGGCCGAAGAAGAGGCCGACATGCACTTTGTGTACGGTTTCTGCAATGGAATTGCCGCAGAAGCAGCAAGGGAGTACCGACGTCGATATTCCAATCGACGAACACACCGACCTTATACTTCTATCAATGTAAGTGTTTTCTTTATTCATCTTCTTCAGTTATGATTTTTATAAAATGCCTAATTTAAAATGAAGAACTTTATGAAATAAAATATGAGTTTAAGTTTGTCACCTACCTTAACTGCCTCTTCGACGTCGTCATCTCGGGATGCTTTTGTCAAGCTTTTCTTCATGAGCTGGTACATTGTTTCTCGCCGTAAGTATCCTTCGCCCAACAAGTCGTAGCACTGCAATTAACAAACGTGTAACAAATCGTTTTGATGTTAAAATAGTAGGTTAGTCCTCTCCGTTATGGGAGAGGGCCTAAGTGATAGTTCAGATCTGGATACGGTTTCCAACTTTTAGTATGTTGTTGGGCAAGACACTAGGACCCCAAAACTGCCGAGAGACGGGGACGTAGGTAGGAGTAATGACGTCATCAAAATGGCTGCCGCTTCGTTGCAAAAAGTGCAAATATCAACCAAACTGTGCACTGTACCTACACGTGTGTGGTATCAAACGAAAGAAGATTAATTGTGATATATTGTTGTAATACATTATATACTACTGTATATTACAGTTTAACAGCTATAAACGAAAACCCAAAGTCAGGCTAAAAAATAATTCGGATATTTGCATTTTACAACAAAATTATAAGTCGAACTTTAAATCAATGTACTACAATATCAAAACAGGCTAGTTAAGCTATACATTGCTATAAAATTATTAAAATCTGGCTATAATTGAGGCAGTTATGGTAAAAAACATGTCGGCACTGCCGAACTATTCCCTTAGAGTGAAGAAATAACAATTTTCTCAATTTACAGAATATCCACAGAAGCTTCGATTATATTATTTGTCAAATAATTTGGAGCCCCTAAATGTCAAAAAAACATCTCTATAGTGCCTGAGGTCCAAATAATGACGTCATGAACGTGACCATTACTGAAATTTGTAAAACGTAAATTAAAGCTATACCATGACACATACATACATGTGCGTAGCATCGATCGAAAGCTCATTAAATTTGCTACAATACGAGTACATACATACATTATTTGTGAAAATAATGTATAGTTTAGAAATTGTTGACAAATTAAGATTTTTTTTAGGTAAATAAAATGTATATGTTAATTCTGTAGCCAAAGGAAACACATTACACTAATGTTTTGTATAGCATTAAAAACACCAACTATTCAGCTTTACAACATAGTTTGAATTTATAAAATTTGATAAGAACTATAAAAGTTGTGCTTAAAACTCTAAAGCACACTAACTATTTTACCTACAATCCGCTCATACTATGAGAGGCATGAGCCTAAGTTATTGACTAGTTTTTTATCAATTTTGTAAGGATTAAGGGTTTCTTGCCATTATAGTAAATATAAAAACCGGCCAAGTGTAAGTTTGACTCGCGCTCCGAGGGTTCCATATACATCCCACAATTTTGACAATTTGTATTTTTAAGACCGACTTATGCTTGACCACAGACTTTTTTGAGTTTTTTTCTGTAATGTACAGGTACATTATGCATATTTTATCACCTAACCTAATACCTAACCGAACACACAAATATCGATAAAATACTCGGATCACACTTTCCCCTTCCTATATCGAATGGCAAATAGTCATATCATTATAAGAAGTTCACAGTCACATGGGACGTTTTGTTTTTGGATGTTATGGGTATGCAAAAAAAGTTCCCAACCTTTAGCTACTCGCAGGCATGCACAGATCTCGAATATACCAGTATAACGTGACCGTAAGATCCGTAACAAATTATGCATAGTGAGACCTTACATACACTGGTTTCTTTAGCCCTTTTCTCGCGTGTAATAAGGAAGTGATTTTAACTATTAAATTTATTTAAAATAATGCCATCCAGTGTTAAGTAGTTGTATTAAGTGAATGTTGAGCGAGATTTTGTAAGATAATTAAATAGTCATATGCCTCATAACTTTGACATTATATTTTAGATTGTGGCTCATGTAGCCTACAGTTGAGATTCGTTCGAGAAATGTCAATCAGTAACAGCCTATCGGTATGGAAAGTTGCTACGAATCAAAGCATTTTTGTAATTGTGTGACGTATTTTAACGTACCTATGAATGTCTGAGTTTGGCGATACTAGTTTTCATACTAAATAGCAGTCATTTCACATCCACTAGTTTATTAATTCGTGGAAAATAGGGATAAAACGTTTGTGCCAAACTACGTTCATTTTATGACTAGCAAGGTTAAGCTTCCGCTTTCAAACATTCATCTGCAGCTTGCCGACCAAACATAAAACTTCTGTTGGGAGTACGGAGCAAGTTAGCGACAATTCCTTATAAAAAATACCGTGAATGCATATATTATGCGCTCCTCCAGGTTTCCTCGCAGGTAAAGCGACATGGCCTTCGCGAAGGTGGCCATCGTGACGAAGGGCGACGTGCCGCGGTCGAGCGCCACCATGACGCGTTCCATCATGTATGCGTCTGTCATGCCCAATCCCGTGTGGAGCACATCTCGGAAGTGAGCTCTGCAAACAGGAGCATACCCATCTACTCCTTTAAAAAAAATGTTGTGTTTAAGTTACACAGTTATTTAATAGTAAATACTACTGTGAAACTACAAATAATTTAAAAAGTACATAATTTTACAATAGGTGTTAATAATATTAGGTTAAAACTGTAGAGGTTACGTCGATCTTCTGAATCAAATACATTTTTCAAAATTCTTAAGAACCCCTAACTTATTCAATACCGCCACTTGTAAGTTATTAAATTATTTAAATTTAACGATAGATTACATATAGGTATTTTGTATTTAAGTACCTTTTGAATAAAGTCAGGTGAGTTAAGGGGAACATACTTTATTTTGTCCGTTTGATTTGACATAGTTTGCTTTGGAAAGGGGAACATAGGTACATATAGAAATTACATACACGTGTTCCCCTTACCCGCGGGTTCAACTTTCACTTTTGGCCGACAAGTTGAATACCAGCAAGTTTACGGTCCACCGGGTTGAGGAGTCTGCTGGACTGACATCTTAGATTAGAAGGCCCAGAAAGTAACAGAACGGATTCCCGAAAAACAGAGAACAGCGAGGACATGGGCCAGGAAATTATACACCAACTTCATTACAAAATTTCACTGTCGCGTAATGGACGATGAAACGTAGGTATGTGGTTGCTGATTTTGATAAAATTCCTGAGCAAGAATATTTTGTTGCTAACAATAGTAACAATACAGACAATGTCAAAGAAAAATACAAATGTAAAATGGCCAGTAAATACCCTCAAAAACATGTAATTTGGCAGGTTATCTGCACGTGTGGACTAAAAAGCAAGGAGGTCATTACAACGGGCACTATAAATAGCGAAATTTACGTAAGGGAGTGTATTTAATTGTTGACGCTATTGCGACAGGATAACAAATATGGAATCCTCTGGCTAGATTTAGCTACTTGCCATTACTTATAGAAAAATTGCAAAAATAATTATTTGGAACATAATGCGCACGTAGTACAAACAGCAACGCTCCTAACTGTACATCGGTGGACCTTATTACAAAAGGCATAGAATGTCTACCGATGGGCACAACAGTGAGGGCGGTCAAAATATTCGAATCCACCCATCCGAATGTCCTGAACTTCGCCCAATAGAGCGTTACTGGGATTATGAATTAGTATTTTACTCGTATGCAATAGTTGTATTCTTAGAGGGTTCAAAAAGGTGAGTGGCGTGTGTAACAATTTGAGGCGATGCCGAAAATTGTTAATAAAGACGCCATGAGCCTTTTTAACCGACTTCAGAAAAGGAGGAGGTTTTCAATTCGACTGAATTTTTTTTATCATTATTTTTTTATTATCATAATTTTTTATTTAATTTTTTTGTATGTATGTTACTCGATATCTCCGTGAATCGTGCAACGATTAATTTTTTTTTTATCAAACTGGTATAATCCTTAGATGGTCCCATTGTCACCAAGTCGGGGTCTGATGATGGGGTCCTGGAGAAATCGAGGGAACTCTTCAACTATTATAGGCACACCTATAGTCATTTCACTATTTTTTACAGCAACTCGGCCACTTCCTCTTGGAATAGCGGACCCTAAGTGAAGTCGGTTCTTTATTGTTTAAAATTATTTGACCTACTTATCTTATACAGCATTGCATACATTACTTTTTCTACGATTAACAAAGGACTAAGGATTAAATAAAGAATGCTAAATATGCCACAACTAGTCAAAAAATGCTAAACAAACGAAGAAGTCATAAAGCTCTATACCTGGAGTAAGCTTAGGTACATTTCCCCTCTGTCAACGTTATTAGCAGGAAAATCTAATAGGTTTATAAAAACTATTTCAAAAATCGATTACACGCATTCAGTTCATCGTTTTCAGTGAGTAAAGAGCTCCGTGAAAATGCCTTTATGCATTGTTTTTAGGTGTAAAAAATGTTCTATTATGTCTAGTTTACAAAAATATGAAATATAATTTCACATGTAATTAAAGTTTTACTTTTTTTATCATTACTATTATGATTTAAAAATTAATCCATATAGAAAATCCAGCGTCGTTTACTGAATCGATGCTGTTTGCCTTCTATATTTTGTTAGAAAGTACAAGCAAAAATGACCCATGGCTTTTTTGTTTGACATTTGCAAGGACTGCATCCAATAATGAACCATATTTCAACATATGTAAAATCAACTATTTGTTGCTCCATTTAGTGTCGTGACTTACTGTCAAATATGCGTGATATTTTCAAGTGAAAGGTACATCATTGTCCTTTATCAATAAGGCGATGCTGCTATAAAAATTCATTTAGAAATAAACTTTATTAACAACCGACAATGATGTAGGTACCTTTAAATTGAAAACGCCATACGTATGCTACCTCGCCCCCCTCAGATTTTCCAGACTTTTTTGTTTGGAAAGATGAGGCGATGGCTCCTCCAGGTATAGAGCTTTATGGAAGAAGTTGAATAGTAACAAATGACAGTCGACAGAACGTAATCATAAACGGTTTTTTTTTCAACTGTCATTTACTTGCGTTTTTCTTTAAGTTGGCTGGCAGCAATTATTTTAGTTTTGTTATTGTTTCACACCATATGAATTCAGTTTTTTGTTAAGTTGGCAGTTTTGATTTTCGTTGTAAATTTAGTGTTGTCACCTCCGTTAGCAGTTGCATTATATCACATAATAATCCTAGGGTGTTTATGAAGAATAGACTACATAGACTTTTTTGAAAATGCATAAGACATGCTTTTATATTCGTTTACCAGAATGGACCAGGTAGAGAACACTGGAAAGAAGCACAGATGAGTAAAAGTCACTTGAAATGAACAAAGCCTGGACATTGACATCATTGCCTGCAGGAAAGAAAGCAGTAAAATATTAATGAATTTTTATGAAGAAACTTGGATTAGAAGGTCAGTTACTTCGTTAAAAAGCTAGACTCGTAGGAATATGGCATAGACTACAATGAGACCTATTCACCTGTGGTAAGATACTCAACCATACGAACTTTACTTGCCCTGGCAGCCAACTTAGAAATGAATGTTGACCACATAGATGTGAAAAGAGCCTTTCTCAATTGGGATTTAAAGGAGACTGCGTATATGGAACAGCCAGATGGGTATAAAGTAAAAGGCAAAGATAGCTACGTGTTTAAACTCAACAAAGCAGTATATGGATTGGAACAGGCATCGGAGGCCTGGTGGTATGATAAAATCAATAATCGACATGACACACAACAGCAAAAAAGCATGTTACACAACTTACCGGAGACGCACCTGCGGCAACGCAACCAGAACAAATCAAGGTCAACCAGATTGCAAGCCAGCTACTGCTAAACGGCAAACCACCCTACCGGATACCCAGACCTTCAACATTTCCGGAAGATCAGGAAGACACCAGCGATATAAGCAAGGCATTTACGCTATGCGAACTTGCTACGGCAGTCAAAAGCATGAAAAATGGGAAAGCGTCTGGAGTTGATGACCTTACGGTGGAGCAAATCGAAAATCTCGGACCCGTTGCGACGTCGTGGTTTCTCAACCTCTTCAACGCCTGTCTGGCAACTCTTAATATCCCAAAAGCGTGGCGGAAATCCAAGATAGTGGCGCTGCTAAAGCCAGGAAAATCTCCCGATAATGCCAAAAGCTACCGTCCTATTTCGTTGCTGTGCCACACTTACAAATTGTTCGAACGCCTGCTGCTGAATAGACTGACACACGTTGTAGACCCTAAACTTATACCAGAGCAAGCGGGATTCCGAGCGGGAAAGTCGTGCACAAGTCAGACACTAAAGCTAACGCAGTACATCGAGGATGGTTTCGAGCTCGGCATGGTCACTGGTGTCGTTTTCGTCGACCTGTCCGTGGCATATGATACTGTCAATATCAGAATCCTTCTGCGTAAGGTTGCCGATGCCACGCGGGACAGGGGCTTCGTCCGGATCCTTAGGGAGCTGCTTCGCAACCGCTGCTTCCAAGTACATTTGAATGCGGAAAAGAGTCGCTGGCGACGACAAAAAAATGGTCTCCCCCAAGGAAGTGTTCTGGCCCCAATTCTTTTCAACATCTACACAAATGACCAACCCAGCCCACCAGGAACACGACGGTTTTTATATGCTGACGATCTAGCACTGGCAGCACAGTTCCGCTCATTTGAGGGCGTTGAGGAAACCCTGTCTAAGGGATTGGAGCATCTCGGGACTTACTACAGGGCCAACTGTCTCCAGCCGAACCCGAGCAAAACACAGATCTGTGCATTCTACCTGCGTAACCATGAGGCCAACAGGTCTCTGTGCGTGGAGTGGAATGGAGAGGCGATTGAACACTGCCCCCACCCACGGTACCTAGGAATTACGCTAGACAGGGCACTGACTTACAAGACCCATTGCGCCAACACCCGCTTGAAGGTCAGCGCGCGTAATAACTTGCTAAGGAGGTTAACATCGACAAGCTGGGGAGCTACTGCCCATACTGTGCGTACTACGGGAGTGGCCCTTTGCTTTTCTGCAGGCGAATTTGCGTGCCCAGTCTGGCATCGATCCGCATATGCAGGCCTGGTGACCACCGCACTGAACGATACCTGTCGCATTATCACTGGATGCCTAAAGCCGACCCCGCTCAACAAACTATACCCCCTTGCAGGAGTCGCCCTCCTGAACTCTAAGTTCAGAAGCCTGGTTGAATGCATTATGTATTTAGCGGTGTGTACAAGACCTGATATTGCACATGTCAGCCTATTGAGTCAGTTTAACAACCTGTTATACTGATACGCACTGGAAAGCGGCGAAGCGTGTTCTTCGATGTTTCCAAGGAACTATGGATTATTCCTTACAATATGAGAAATCGACATTATCTGTAACAGGATATATAGATGCAGATTGGGCGTCTAATCCACTGGACCGACAATCGTATACAGGCTACGTGTTCAAGATAAGCAACTTGGCTGTGTCATGGGAAAGTCGTAAGCAAAGAACCATAGCATTATTGTTGGCGACTGGCTGATATGCCAACTTTTTTATATCCTTTTTGTAATGCTTTAAATTCCTCTTGAAGCTGTCAAGCAGCTGGGTTCATAAGGACCTTCTTACATTAATGCCTAGGTAAATACTTACCCATTCTTTTTACAACGATAGTCAGTCTGCGCAGAAGATTTGTAACAGTCAAATTAATCATAGTAAAAGTAAACACATAGATATTCGACATCATTACGTGTGGCAAGTTGTAAGTGATAACACATAACAGTTAAGGCCGTTCCTCGATTCGGACAAGCCACGCCCATTCATTAGAGACACGTTTATGGCTCCCGTGCACGAAAGAAAGAGATGCAGCGCTCTTAAGGATCAGACTTTTTGACTAAACTACGATAAATAAGCGAATCTATAAAGTTTTGTCTAATTTTGCTTCTGTGACTTTTTAGATAAACCAGAATACCATGTTTTTACTTAGTTATATTGCTTAATCTCTTATAGTTTACGTAAGCTAAGAAAAATAAGGGGGAAAAGGACCCAACTTCGGATTTTTTTTCTATCGAGGCAACTTTCAGCAATCGTGTTTCGGGTTGTGCCAAAAACAAGAGTATATAGTCTAATAATATATATACGAAAATAAACTCAGCCCCTTTTCCCGTTTTGTCACTAGAGCGTTTGAAAAAACCTATAATTTTTCAAAGTAGCCCCTTAAAATTGTATTTTTTTCGAAACACTTGCATTGTGGGTAGGGCAATACGCTGACGAAGGGAATTTTAAAGATCGTCGCCCAGCTGCATTGAGCGAAATGCAGCGCACAGAAATACTCCGTAATTACGAAATAGATGAATTCATACCCACTCAGCGTTATGCAGAACGGTTTAATGTGGATTGGGTCCTCTAACGGTTCATAGACTAGAATTTTCACTGACGAAAAAACCTTCGTACCGTTCGCTTGAACACGGTCGTCCACATTTATGGCGATAGAACACGGTATGATATAGAGCACGGTATCAACTAGAGAATTGGGCAAAATAAGTGTTAATATGTGGGGATGGATGAGTTCCGAAGGTGTTGGCGAACTCGTCCAACTGCTGCTGCGTGCAGATGCCCTGGACTATATAAGCATTTTGGAAGAAACCATGCTCTCTTCTATAAGGACGGTGTATCCACAGCATGATATCCATACATCGGGCAGAACTGGTCAACGCCTGGATCAATGCACACACAGATATTACAGTAATTCCATGGCCAGCTAAATCACCTGACCTCAATCACATAGAAAATCTATGGGGTTTTATGGTCCAGCGATGGGATCATCGTAATGAATGAAGGAAATAATTTATGGCTCAACATTGCGAAGTCTGGGAAAGTAGGTATGCGAAGGACTGGTTGATATTCGAGCTAGATTAATCGCCTCTATGGAATCACGGCATTAAGATGTAATAGACATCTATACGAAAATTACGAAAGTATGGAGCATATCATCAGGTAAGAAGAAAAAATCACTTATTACAAAAAAAATATTAAACGTAAATCAACCTTGTTATGTTGCCAGTATGTGGTAGTACTTAGTGAGTTTTGCTTGCCACTTGACGATATACGAAATATATACCTATATATTTTTACAGTTAACTTTTTATTTATGGCAATATGGCAAAATAGCTCACTAATAATAAGCAATACTTGTTGGATTGGTTGTGGTTGGATCAAGGGTCAGATACAGAAGGCGGTAATTCTGGACACGGCGCGTATAGTCCGAAGGTTCCTCTCTCTGCGGCCCTAACCACCGGCAGCCTGGGCCTTGCCCCGTTGCCGGCGGCACCCTAGGTTAGGTTTTTTACAATGTTTTTATTGTTTTTGTATGTTTTAGATGTATTTTGTATTTTACTTTTATAAAAATATTGTAAAAAACCTGACTTAAGAGAAAAGATAAATAAAGATAAATGTAGCAATACTTACATTTGAAGGATGTTCACGTTTCACATTGATTTTCGCTTACTCGTAGTTTTTGTATGGTAAAGGCTTTAAAATTGTATATATTTAAAACTGCATTAAATATGCTTCCTTATATTTTTTATTTAAAAATACATAAATGCTAATTTTTTTAGTGTATTTCCTCTCCACACAACTAATTTTTAATATGTACATTTGCTTTTTCAATATCAATAATGAATTTTGCATGTTTTTTTTATACGGAAATTATACCACACAACAGTAATAACGTCCTCTCCAATAATTTTACGGGCCATCAATACTAAAAAATAATCATGGTGGCACTCTATCTATCTATGGTAAAAAAATCTCAACTTTTTCTCGATGCGCACAATTTTTTCAATTTTAAGCTCTGGTAACCCTCCACTTCAAATAAATTGCAAAATTGTTTACGTTATGAGAGTTATGACTACTTATGACTCATGTCATTAGGCTTTCAAAAGTTTGAATGTGTTTGCTTGTTTGAATGTGTTACTTTTGTTATTTCATTGTTTAAATTAGCGACTACACCGATAGGTATAGAGTTATGATTCTTTTTTTTAAAGATAGCTAATTTTATCTTATTTTTGGAGCAATGCACAATGATGCCGATTTCCATGAACTTCCTTACGAAAGAAATTCCTTACTTTGAAATTTCGTTCACGGGAAGTGCCCACTTGGAAATTTTTCAGTTAAATTCGAGTTCATGCCAGAAATATTCAGATTCCTGGTCCACCTACTCCTAGCTAAACGCATTTCACATGCGATGTCTTGGACCTTATTAGGAGTGACTTGGAAGGATAGGGCAAGGTTTTTTTTTTTTTTTTTTTTTTAAATGCAACAGCATAACGGCTATACTGGAACAGAGACGACACGTTCATAGAGATAGATTGCCATATGAAGACATGCTCGGACCGGTTGGTCGACCCGTACTCCGTTTCAAGGATTCCTCCAAAGCATTGCAGCTTTTGAGAGGCACGCGCGGAGATGAGACCGGAATGGCGTCGCAACCTGCGGGAAGGCATATTTAGGCACGACGAGGTCTGGTTGGTCAAATTCAAGCAGAAGCGACTTCGCAGAGCTGCTGGATCACCCCAGGAGTCAAACATGAGTCAAAGGAATCAAATGGAATGATGGACTTTTAAATTCTAAAAACACGACGAATCAATAGACCGGACAACCGACAGTCAACGATAGACACGACCGAGATCCTCCGACTCCAAGAACCAAAACAGACAGTTCATTATGTGATCGGTGCGGCAAGGAACACCAAATGATGACGACATATTACGATAAATTCATATAAAAGGAATTGACAATAATATTTACAGTAAAAAAATGTTTATTATCCCTGAAACGTCAAGTTATGACAGCTATCAGAATTCCACTGAATAAAAACGAAAAATGGAAATAAAATTATATCATATCTCATATGAGTAATGAAAATATCTTTTATATTTTATCAGATTTACTTTTATTTTAGAAAATATTGTTTTTTGTTTGTGTTTTTTCCACGCATCGTGTTCAAATATGATTGTTTATACTATTCCAAATGTAATTCTTTCTCCAGTAAAGGAAAAAAAAGATAAAATTAAGGCTCACTAAGCCAATTATTAAGGCCAAAATTCAAAGAAAATACTTAAAGGTCTTTGCATCAAATCTGAATACATAAATAATTGATTAATTGAACTTTCCTGTACTAACCGTGAAATCAAATCAGGCCCGGCAGGTTTCTCATCGCGCTTTTGTATTTTGAAGAATATAACCATTATTTCTGTAACATAAAACATTTTATATTGGTATGGTACGACTAGACGGTCATAGGTGAGAGCTTGTATCAAAGAGCTTTTTTATCTGAAAGGGGCATTACTAAAGGTAGCTACAATGTGGCAACACCCACTAGTTATATATCAAGGCACATTTCCTCAATGATATCTTGCTAAAACTACCTTTCAAATAAATGTATCGAAATGGAAGGCTAAACGCAGCTAGGTATATACAAAGCAGTATATCAGGTCAATCTTAAAAGGATTCTTACACAGTACCGTGAAACCGTCCAATTTTGCCCATGAGGGTATTTTTGCCCGCTGAGTAAAATATAATTTAATATTTGAATTACACGAAAAAAACAGTATTTTAGACACTTTTGGTTGTAATAGTAGGAAATAGGTTATATTTATGGCACCACTACGAAGTGCGCTTAGGTCTAACCTTATTCAGTTGGCTGTCACAGCTTGTTGATGTGACAGTGTGTTTTGTTGCGGGCGAAATGTGACTACGGTATATTCAAAATATTGTAAAATGGCGATGACAAAGGCGAGTGTTTATTTTTGTATAATGTAAACACAAGTTATTTGAACATTTACTCGATACTTTCGGTCCAGTGACTTGCTTAAATCGTAAATTATGATGATGGGCAATTTAAGCCGCAGGTGTAGGACCTGAAATATGAACAAGGGTTGTCACTTTTTCATTTCTAGTTTTAGTAAGATATTTTTAATATATGATATGATATTTTTTTGAGTAAGATTATTATCATAGGTACGATCAAATATTATGAATACTGCAACTATTATTAAATAAGTATTATTATCAATTATAAGCTGCGTTCGTTGTGCTGGTCGATTCTCCAGACATCAGTCCATTAACGACACTATACGTCGCGCATTGGTGTCTGTGAATGTGCCCTGTGTTTTACAACCCCAGGGTCTAAATAGGACCGACGGAAGAAGACCAGACGGCTTAACACTTGTCCCATGGGCACGGGGACGCAGCCTTATCTGGGATGCAACATGCGTGAGTACGTTCGCCCCCTCACATCTCACTCACACGGTTCGCAAAGCTGGAGCCGCCGCCGAAAACGCAGCAAAGCTCAAACACAATAAGTACTCAAATTTAGAGCCGGCATACAACTTCATACCAGTCGCAGTAGAGACTAGCGGCCCCTGGTGCGCCGAAGCGAAGTCATTTATCAGAAGTCTCGGACAGCGCTTAAGAGATAAAAGTGGCGACCCCAGGTCCGGTGCATACTTGGTGCAGCAGATATCGCTTGCAATTCAACGAGGCAACGCGGGCAGCATTTTTGGTACATTTACGCCGGGTACCTGTCGGCCCTAGCTTAGAAAATAGTTAGTGTTAAGTTAGTTGTTTATGATTAGAGTATGAAATATTTGTATAATTGGTATTAAATAAAAAATTTACTTTTAAATTATTAAATATAATGAATTTATTTAAATATAACAAATTTGTTACTTACTTTTAAGATTTAAGTTTTATTATCACTTGTTGATGACAATATCAGTGAATGCACCAATTGTGAGACTGATGATTGTTAAAAATAACTAAATAAAAATTGTTAACTTATGAGTACTGTTTTATTAATTTTCAAACATTATCATACAGGTTTTTGACAACCCTAATATCTTAAAGTTGGTTGTATGAAAACCATCGTAAGTTAGCGGAAAAGTTTGCCCAACTCTTTTTAGACCAATCTATCGTTATTTCTATATCGGTTGTAATGTATTGAAGCCAATTTTTCCCAAAACTATATATTGTCCTTACGCATAAGTGCTCTAGTGCTATAGTTTGGGGAATACTGAGCTTGGGCAAATATGGACGAAAGTAAAGGTAATTTTGCCCGCCATGAAAATATCAAGTTGCTCGAAAATCTTTATAAAAATGGACTTTTTCTTTGTTGCAACACAATCCCATGACAAGATAGAACTGTATTTGCACATTAAAAAGTATATCGAACCTTATTTTTTTTAAAGAAACCTGAGAAAATGTAAAAAAACGGGCAAAATTGGACGGTTTCACGGTAGGTAGGGTAACTGTGCTAGTTTTAGTCAACACATGTCATATGTACATTTGTCTTTTGTGTGCAATAAAGTTCATGTAAATAAATAGGTACCGACAATTGAGTAAAAAAAGCGCCTTTATTTTTGATGTTTTCTGCCTCATAAATGTAATTGAATTAAAAATATTTTAAGTATACCTATTTAAAATGACACATACGTTTGAATGTCATGCATGAGCATTTCGATGGTGCGTTATACATCGAAATATCATATCTATCAAATAACAAACACGACTCCAAGAACAAGGTGACCTTGGCTAAGCTATTCATCATGTTGCCGCTATAAAATAACGTAAAGAATTAGACAGACAGCTAGCCACGTCGGATATGACACAATAATGAGAGCAACTAAACCCATCTAGTCCGTTTGCTATATTTCTAAATCTGGAGCTGGACATCTGGCAGCTGTAAAGTGGTGGCAGTCAAAGAATGCAAACCATTTCAAGAAAACAAAGTTCTAGTTTTGATGAAATTTTAGGAGAAATTATATTAGATTGTATCATTGCCAAACGTTTCTGTTGGAGGAAAGTAGTGCCAAACGAGGTATTATTTAATTCATAGTTTGTCGCCTACTGTTTCTGTTTCCGCAATAATTGTTCTAATGTGACAATACAGGCCCTGCTGAGAGTAGCTGAGACAACTTCAAAAATTTTGCTAGTCTGTAACTCTGAACTCCACCCATTAAAAGCTGCCAGATGCCCGGATCTAGCAACAAGGATAGCACAGCAATCTAACCATACAGGTTTTGTTGCTCTCATTATTGTGTCATATCTGACGTGGCTAGCTCTTAGTCCAAATATCCTAATATCTTGACTAGTGTTTGATATTCAAAAATCTGAACTATGTACTTTAAAAATATGCTATGCTATGTATTCATTAGTACATTAATAGTATGCTACTCAAATGAATTTGGCCAGCAGGTAAAATAAACACTTATGTTTTTCCACTTACGTTCTATTTCATCAAATGTAAAATGCGTTTCTCTTTGTATCTCTGCCCACATTTGTCCGTTTTTCTTCCGAAAGCGAATTTCTTCCATAGGGTCTAAAGATGAATCCAGAGAAGCCGACATCGTGAGGAAATATCAATTTAATTCGAAGCACAGATATAAAATGTAACTATCAATATTTTTTAAAGCCGTTGAAATTATTAACCCTAAATCTGGATAATTACTACAGTAATTACAGATTTATATGCAATTTGCGCCCGAGGGACAAACAGAAAAATTTAAATTATTTTATAAACGAAAATACTCTCAAATGTCTTCATTGAATCAAAAATTGACAATTTTGTTGCCGGCTGTCACGTGACGCGTGTCAAAAAAGGTTAAATGTATTTTTACATCCTCTTTGCATTGTAACGTCAGCAAATAAAATGCTGTTGTATATATATAATTTCGCTTGTGAAGATAAGTTTTTTTTAATATATTTATAAAAAAATACGAATAAATTTGTTTTAGGCCATAATAAAAAAAGGCTCGGGATGATGCGGGACAGGTCCGCCAGAGCTTAAGCATCACCGGGAATGCGGTACCTGTCCCGCAACTTGATACATAAAGACAAGCGAGATACCAATAGAAACATGGCTTTAATAAGCTAGATATTAGCTACATAGGAAAATACAGAATTAAGATTAATGACAGATTTCAAATAGTAAACACATAATAATATGTCAACAGTATTACATCATAGACAATTAAGGAGATTATATGTCATTCTCTCTATGGTTTCTTAAAAAGCTTGAGACATTCATGCACTCATGTTTTAAACATCCAAGTTACATCTTATTCGAATCGAATATTATTAAATTAACGATAAAGTTAATTTCATTTAATCACAATTCACAAAAAAACATTGTGTGGTTTTATGAAACCACGATGCAAGTGAAACTTTACTATGTTAGCATGGCGCTTAGAAATTGGTGCCCAATTGGTTTGTCATGCTAGACGTACAGAGCTGAAATGTCTTGCCAAATGTAATTCATTAAATATAATCTTAGAAGAGCTTTATGAATATAATCGAAATATGTTTCTATGTATAATTTAGAAAAAAAATATTCGTCCCACGGGCTTTGAACCCTCGCCCATTAGATCGTAAGTCTCATGCCATACCACCTTTGATTATTAAACCAACCGGATGCGAGACGCGCTCTCATTTCTATCGGAAAAATTCTGCCGTTTTTTGCGGGGGAGAGGAACGTCAAATATATGCGAAATGTCAAAATAGGCACGTCAAATAAACGTCAGTCTATACAATGAGTATGACCACTGGTCATACCCATTCGGCACAGGGGAACGCCTGTCAATGGCTACTCCCCTTGGTTTTAAGCTCTAAGCATACCACAGTGCCTTGACTGCCAACATGACATCGTCGGATGACAAGCAAAAGTCACTAAGTACACTTTTTTTAAAAGCCATTTTTTTTGGGTACAATGTAATATTTTTTCGTGTATTTGCTAATGACAAACATATTAATGCCATAAAAACAATTTAAAACTATCTTACGATTTACAAAAAATCATTAAATACTAACGCTATAATAACACTCGGCAGCAAAAACTCACTGTTTCATTTAATGAGTTTGTCCTGCCTAAAGTTTGCAAGTTGCTCGCAGTTAATGATATTTCGGTACTCTTAATGATAACCTTTTTTTTTAATTCTTTACGTCACTCTGGGCGGTAAGTGAGATATTACGCCCACGGGCGTAGCGGCAAATCTCACTTCACACCCAGGAGAAGACGTAAAATTGTGTACGCACCACGGGCGGTAATAAAGAAGGCCTCAAATCGCTTGTCTATGGCCCTTACCTTCGGTTCGGGCCACAAATATCCGCGATCTGAGCCGTTCTTTATTTTACCGCCCTAGGTGCGTAATGTACTATTATTTAATTTATAAAGGGGTTTTATCACTAATGATAACCTACGGCAGATCTCATTAAGCTAGTTAAAGCTAAGCAGATACCAGAAGAATTCGCTCCGGTGGTACAAGAATCTTAAAACGCTGAAATCGCTCCGAAATCGCTTGCCGGAGCCTAATTACGACGAATCGGAAAGAAGTGATTCCGAAGCCGAGACTGATATTTAAGTACTTTTAATTGCCAAGATAAACTAGTTTTTAGGCACTGGTCCCACCGCGAGCGAGTAAACTATGAGCTATCGGCTATTTCAAAAGACAAAAGATACTCGCTCCCGTGTAAACAAAAGAGATACAAATATCATAGCTGGGCGAGTATAGTTCATCGCCCGCGGTGGGACCAGTGCCTTATTACAGTTATTACATTACCGAGTTGGTGTAAAGTTTTAAAGGTTACCGCTGTTCATACAAATGTTTCACTATATACACTGATTTTTCAAAACTGCGGCAGCAAAAACTCATTATGCATAATAACTATTAAACTACAGATGATATTATTCATATTTGCATTATCATATATTTGCCACATTTTTTAATACTTAAAAAAAGGAATTACACTTGATTTAAGTAATATACGGATTTATTAAGTCGAAAAATATCAAAACATTGATTATGTCCCTTGTGTCAATTTGGTACTTAGTGACTTTTGCTTGTCACCCGACGACATGAACCTTATTGCTTATGCAATAAGCCTACCTTACTACAAACGAGAATCAGCGTTACAGCTTGTAACGCATGTCGCGCGGAAGACAAGCCTAAATTTTTGAGGCGATGGAATAAATGATTCACTTAAAAAAAATCGCATCTTTAGGTAGAATACTTTGATTATTAAAGTAGAATAAGACGTAAAAGTAAATTGGCAGAATGGTATGTCCATTGCTACTCAACATTTTTTAATAATATAAAATAAAGTCATTTGACAGTTCATGCCGTGGCCGTGCCGAAGGTACGACTGAAAAATCAAAAAATGTAATAGAAAAGGTCCGCCTAAAGCAAAGGGGCGCAATATAAGGACTTAGAAAATTTTCGACCAAAAATGAAAAATATATAGGAATCATAAAACACTTAGAAAAAGGCCATAGTCGGGACTCCATAGTAAGTTGGCCCTTTGATTATTTTGGTTGAGTTTTTATTTGTAAGTACCTCTTATACTGAAGGATATTTATGTTGAGTATCAACATCCTACTAGTAACAGTTTTTGACATATGATTTTTTTTTTACTTTTTTCTTATGTTTTGTTTTTCGGTATGTATTCACGCGATTTGCATCAAATTTTAAAATTGTGTTCCTTATTTATGTCTGCTTCCATATTCAAAAAACGAATGCCAGTTGTGATGTAAAAAAAAAGAAATAAAGTAAAATAAAACAATTAAATATATTTTTATGTAGCGGTGAAGTAGTGACACCTCTAATTTTTTTTCTAGTTATAGTCTATACATTGACCTATTACTTCTCTTAATATCAAAATTTTCTAAGTGGTACTTCCTGTCAAAAAATTGCAATATGTGTGGTCATGTTCTTTACTCAATCGGTGTTTTTCAATGTAGTATGGTTCAAGGTGTCGAATTTAAGAGTAAAATGCCAATGACTACCTAATGTCACCTAGCAAGCTGGGTTTTTATTTATTTATCGCAATTTACGATTTTTACAAGCGTAATTCATAATTATTTACTTCAATGATTCTGTTTCATGAAATTTTATTACGAAAATCGTATAGTTCTGGAATGTGTATTAAATATAGTTGACGCAAACACATAATCATTTATTTATAATAACAAACATAACATCTGCACACCTCCGACAAAAAAAACTGGATAAAGACTGTACATCTGATGGCCAAAACTGTCCCCTTGAAGTAGATAAAGCCATATCAAACTGATGGATATTGCCGCAACTTGAGCAATTTTCAATTAAAAGTATGTTTTCTTCATCGTAAATATATTCTTCTATGTCAGGAAGTGCATCAAAAAATATTTTTATTACAGTATCCTTCGGAAGTTGTGAAGACATCAATGGGATGTTATTGGCAATTTTTAAGAGCTGAAACAAAAATATATATTATATTATTATATCGGTTGTTGTATGACAAAATACGTAGGTATATTTTCTTGAGTTTCACCTTATCTGACAGGGAATCTCTGTCTTCGTGTAAACATAAATTGTAAAAATCATGCAATTCTTGTACAATGACTTGAGTTGCTAAATTATATAATGTTTTGTTAACTTATGCTTATTTTCTATGAGATTCTAAAATACTTTTAATAAAGAGGCTCTATAGGTTCCGTAACATATAAAAGAAGGAGGGTTTACAGCTATGAATATTACCTATTTTAGAAGAATATTAAGTACTACGAGTATATACCTAATGTGGTGAGATTTTAGTCGTCATCGCTATGTTCATTAATGGTCACAGTTAGTTCCATATTTTTGAACAAATTGGTTAAGATCATCGATGGTTTTGGCAGTGTTGACAAAAAACGTCCATATGCTAGGTAGTATATTACTGCTGCTACGCAGGCTATTAGCACATTCGCAGTAGTAGTGTTGAATATCATTAACATTACCACCGTACGGAGTATACTGCAAAAAGCATTTGTATATTTTTCTGGCTACGTGTCTTGACTGAACCTGAACTTTTAATATGTTGGTTTTTTCTTTCACGTACTGCATATTAATCGAGCCATCATCGTTCAACATTTCCGCTAAATATGATATAGCTTGTCCTAACTGATACGTTCCCGTAAACAATATTTTCATGTCATTTTCTGTTAGTCGTGGGAAATCCGTTATTTCATCAGTCAATACAGCTTGGAATGGAAGTTTTTACACGACTGCCCAAAAAAAGGAGTGTATTGTTTTCAGCGTTCATGTATGTATGTGGGTAAAATAAAATTCTTTGTTCCACTAGAACAACTGAACGGCTGAACCGATTTAGATGTATAGGGTATCATTAGAATCGTTACGTTTTCCCGAGTAACATAGGCTATGTGACGTCACGGTAAAAACAATATGGCGGACAAAATATTCCAGATTGCGCAAACCTAAGAAAAAAAAATCTTACAAACCTATCGAGTGGGGTATCAAAATGAAGAGCTTTTCACGCTGATTACAAAAATGTATATAATACATATATGAAAGTTTTCTTTCGTTAATACGAACATTTTAGAAATGAAATCAAAAGTCAAAGGAAGGGCGTGGTATTTAAATTGAAAGATATATAAAACTTACATGTTTAATTGTAATAAGTATTAGAGACTACGGAGGAATAATTATAGTTAAAGCAATGGCGCGTAGTTATACTTAGTGTCCGAGAGGCAACCGGATGGCTCGCGTTATGTAAGCTCCCTACGTGTTGTGTAACCAACCTTTGGAACCCAAATTGACCCACGTTGTACTTAGTTTTTCATCCCCCCCTCTCATTTTTCTAACGCTGATGAAACGATTACCGACCTGCTGGTTCACATGGCCATATGCATGCTCGTTCTGGATCATATAAAGTACTGGAAATTGAGGGGAGGAGGATGAAAGACAAAGTCCAACGTGGGTCATTTCAGCAAGTAGGGAGCTTAAAGGTCACAGCTCATTAGAGCGCCTCGGCACCCGACCCTCACCGCCTCACCTCGAGCGGTTAGTTAATCTTTATATGAATTTGTATGGCCATGCACGCACTACATCAACTCGACAACGAGTGGACGCTGAGCAACGAGGCGATGTGGGTCGGCTGCCGAGGCGCTCTAACGAGCTATGACCTTTAATACCGCGAGCCATCCGGTTACCTCGCGGACACTGCAATGCAACTACGCGTCATTGCTCTGACTGAATGTAATGAAATGTTCTACTTCGCGCTATTGAAATATTTCTTTACAACATCCAGTACCGTAAAAAAAGTGCTGCACTACGCCGTTTTGAGCCAAACCGTTTTGAGCCAAAGAAGCTAGTTCTTGTGGAGTTTGATGATAAAATTACCTACATTCAACAATACTGTAGCGTAGCCATGGTGCTTCTGGGAAGAAAATTGGGGGCGTAGTATGGTTTTATGAGGTGAGAGGTTAAGTAGCCTGGTGTGTCCTCTGTTATCAATATTGAAGACACAGACCACACGCTAAAATAAACTACACTAAACAAAATTAGTTTCGATCTTGGCACCAAGAAGTTTATTGCCATAGATCTGCCAACTCATGTCGCGCTAAGTCACGTATAAGGTCATGCAATTAGCCTCTTGGATCCTAAAAAACAAGTAAATACCTATCTATTTACATGATAAAAAAAGTCATCATCCTCCTAGCGTTTATCATGGCTTGGCAACCGAATCCCATGAATGGTATGCAATGGGGTATGCACTAGTTTTTTACGACAGCGACTGCCATCTTTTCTTTCAACACAGAGGGAAAAACTGGGCCTTCTTGGGATTAGGTTCGGTTTTCTCACGATATTTTCCTTCACAGAAAAGCGACTGGTAAATATCAAATGATGTTTCGTAGATAAGTTTAAAAAACTCAGTGGTACAAGCCGAGGGTTGAATACGAGACTACCAGCGCTTTTTACGTGAAAAAGTGTTTAAAAAAAATCGTCTTTATGCTTTCGACTACTACTTAATCCAAAGTTCGTTTAATTATTCTATGTCACTAAAAGGATTTAAATAAATAAAATAATTAAAAATTAAAAAACACGACTGCGTCTGTTTTAAATGATCTGAAAAGTTAAAAATAAGTTCTAAACATGATTGAGAATGTCTTTGAAACCTTATGGTTGAGACTGAGCCTTCCTACACCCTGATGTATTCTGGATTTTTTAAAATAAGTACATATTTTGCTTCGATTGCAGTCGGGGGACCTTTTTATGGGTAGGTATTGTGTTATACAGTTTAAAAGGTCCCCCGACTGCAATCGAAGCAAAATATGTACTTATTTTAAAAGATCCAGCATACATCAGGGTGTAGGAAGGCTCAGTCTCAACCATAAGGTTTCAAAGACATTCTCAATCATGTTTAGAACTTATTTTTAACTTTTCAGATCATTTAAAACAAACGCAGCCGTGTTTTTTAATTTTTAATTATTTTATTTATTTGCGGATCCATCCATTTTCTTCCACTTTTCGGGCTAGAATGTTGTCTAAACCCCTTTTTTCATTCATCATTTTTAATATATCTTCAGAATTATTTTGGTCTGAAGTTAATCTTTTGCCAAAAAGATTATGTAAATATGAAGCAATCCGGTAATAACTCTTGACTTTAGGTAACATTTTGTTGTCCAGTATGTGATCGAGTAGCCTGAATTTTTTTTAAGAATCCCATGTACCGCTTCTACAACCCAACGTACCTTAGTTACAAATCGAGAGTTATTAGTGTCTTCTGTTGTTAATTGTTTAGACTTTCCTTTAATAGGAGGCATCATAACTGTATAACCTTTTGCTTCTAAATACCCAACCACATCGCGGCATCCTCTGTCGACAACAAAAATGTCACCTGGCCGCAATAATTTGCTTAGACCATTTGGGTCGCTTAGAACGATTTCCATTATTTTAGCCAGGGACCGGAAAACCCCTCTTTAGGCTTAACACTATCATTTCGGTAACCCAATCAATTTGGTAACCTCATGATACGGTTACCGTATCATGAGGTTACCGAATCATAGTGGTAACAGGTATTGAAGCGGTAACCGTAACCTCTAAAACGGTTAACCTCAAAACCCCATCGCGATAGGGTTTTTGTTAAGGGTTTTCATTGGGTTATTGTAACCTGGGTTGTTTTTTCTTTCCTACATTTGAATACTATTGAAAGCTAATGTCGAGATTTAACATTTAATGAAACTAGCTAACTACCCGTATAGAGCTATTATCGTAGTAGTCGCGTTGCTCAAGCATGAAAATAAAAAGTAAAGTAAAAAATAAAATAAAATAAAAATAAATGAAAAAATCATAAGAATGAAAACAAAAGTAAATTTTAAAGTAAAATAAAAATAAAATAAAATAAAAATAAAATAAAACAAAAATAAAATAAAAATAAAAATGTTATTTCTATTGCATGTCATTGAATATATTTTATTTTATTTTATTATACAATATTTTACGCGGTTAAGTCCCGTTTATTACAAATAATTATACAATATTTTATTCTATTTTTTACTAATTCTATTTTATTCTTTTTTTATATGGTATTTAATTATTATTTTTTATCTTTATACTATTTTATTTTTATTTTATTTTATTTATACTTTATTTTTATCTTATTTTTATTTCATTTTGATTCTATTTTCATTCTATTTTTATTCTATTTTTATTTTATTTTTATTCTATTTTTAGTCTATTTTTATTCTATTTTTATTCGATTTTTATTCTATATTTATTTTATTTTTATTTTAATAAAAATAAAAAAAATATATTCATATTTTATTGTACACATACATGTACATACTAGATAATTACAACAATACATTTTAATTCATATGCACATTATGCACGAATGCCACGAAGCCGTATCCGTAATTTCTCCAAATTTAGTATAGTAATAATGTAAAAACAAAATAACCAAACGAAATGCAGCCGCGCTCCAATTTCAACCTACAAGTACAAATATTGTTAAAGATGAACACAATAAACGACGCGCGACGTTTCCGGCAAAACATGTTTGTTTGTACTGGGAGCTTAGTTGACCAGCCCCGTGCTCAAAGCCACTACAGCAATTTAATAATGAGCCTAATCTGAGTGTTCGTAAAGATCAGATTCGTTTGAGCTGCCTCAATACCCTATGATTCGGTAACCGAATTGATTGGGTTTTTAATGCGGTTAGTGTTACCTTAGGTTAACCTGATCGATACGGTAACCGTATCAATACGGTTACCTCATCATAAGGTTACCGTTATATCAGGGTTTTTAAAACAACCTCAAAAATAACCCTATGAAATACCCAGGTTATGGTAACCGGTTCCGGTCCCTGATTTTAGCATCATTTAAGTTAGCTTCAAATGGCCCAAACATGTCTGTAATATATCCATTGGTCGTGCACACTGTGAAAGGTTTACATAGCGGTACTTTTTTCTGACCTGAGTATGATTTTCTTTGATACTCATTGTTTGAACTCTTTTGGTGGTCAAATAAGAGTAAAATCAATTGCTCTTCTGTTCTATAAAGAGTCCTTGCTAATTCTGAAGTTTCATTTGATATAAGGTTTTCTCTTGTGAGTGCGTTTACACCAAACTGTGTTGGTAAAACATTTCTTTCAAGCAAATCAATTACCCTCGTTGAGTATTCAGATACGGCTTGTTCTCGTGGGAGTTGAAGCATGGCACTAATTAGTTTGTTAGAATTACCTGTTCTTAATTTTACTAGAAAAACAAAAAGTTCTTCTGTAACTGGACAATTATTTAAGGATGTTGTCATCTTTGATTCCAATTCTGTTATGTTAGCCCAACTTAATCCAGTAAGAAATCCAAGTTTCTTTTCACACAGAGTTTTGGTTTTAATTTTCTGAAGCATATTTATATTGCATTCTTCGGATATAGCATTGAAAAAAGTAACGATTTCTTTAGAATTTATGATGGAAGTACTCGAAGCAACCTGAATATTTTGCAAGTCAATCTCAGAAAAGCGATTATTTTGAATGTGACTCGAGCAACATCTATTATTAGGCGGTATGTAAATTGACCTTTCCATATATGCCTGTATCCTTGCTTCCAGTTTGATGATTTGCAAATGACTTTTACCCCCACAAACGCAACAATAAGCATGCGTTACTACGGTTCTTTGGATCGGTAACTCCACAATATCATCAGTATTATTAGATGTTAAAAGTTTGGGTGGTTCATACGAGCAATCACTGTTTTCGCTTTCCGTGTCCCGTTCCTGGTGATGTACGATTTTGTTTCGTATGGCTTTAACTCTGCATGACGAGCATATTACATCTTGAACCGATAAAGATACTGACAACAATATACCAAATGCGTTTGCTTCACTTGGAGACCTCAGAATTTTTTTCTTACCCTTATCTTTTTTTAGGTATTTGCTGCAGCTCTTGCACTTTTTATTGATGTTCCCGCGAAACGGATTCATGGCATAAAATATTTATTATCGAATTACGCTCTAGTAAAAACTATTAAGACTCGACAAACAAACATAGCTTGAAGTTAATAGGTGACATTAAGTTGTCATTGGTATTTTACTCTTAAATACGACAACCTGATAAGAAAACGCAAACATAATCGAAGAGTTTGTATACTGCATTGAAAAGCACCGATTGAGTAGGTACAAACCATGACCACACATATTGCAATTTTTTGACAGGAAGTACCACTTAGAAAATTTTGATATTAAGAGAAGTAATAGGTCAATGTATAGACTATAACTAGAAAAAAAATTAGAGGTGTCACTACTTCACCGCTACATAAAAAATATATTTAATTGTTTTATTTTACTTTATTTCTTTTTTTACACGACTGCCCAAAAAAAGGAGTGTATTGTTTTCAGCGTTCATGTATGTATGTGGGTAAAATAAAATTCTTTGTTCCACTAGAACAACTGAACGGCTGAACCGATTTAGATGTATAGGGTATCATTAGAATCGTTACGTTTTCCCGAGTAACATAGGCTATGTGACGTCACGGTAAAAACAATATGGCGGACAAAATATTCCAGATTGCGCAAACCTAAGAAAAAAAAATCTTACAAACCTATCGAGTGGGGTATCAAAATGAAGAGCTTTTCACGCTGATTACAAAAATGTATATAATACATATATGAAAGTTTTCTTTCGTTAATACGAACATTTTAGAAATGAAATCAAAAGTCAAAGGAAGGGCGTGGTATTTAAATTGAAAGATATATAAAACTTACATGTTTAATTGTAATAAGTATTAGAGACTACGGAGGAATAATTATAGTTAAAGCAATGGCGCGTAGTTATACTTAGTGTCCGAGAGGCAACCGGATGGCTCGCGTTATGTAAGCTCCCTACGTGTTGTGTAACCAACCTTTGGAACCCAAATTGACCCACGTTGTACTTAGTTTTTCATCCCCCCCTCTCATTTTTCTAACGCTGATGAAACGATTACCGACCTGCTGGTTCACATGGCCATATGCATGCTCGTTCTGGATCATATAAAGTACTGGAAATTGAGGGGAGGAGGATGAAAGACAAAGTCCAACGTGGGTCATTTCAGCAAGTAGGGAGCTTAAAGGTCACAGCTCATTAGAGCGCCTCGGCACCCGACCCTCACCGCCTCACCTCGAGCGGTTAGTTAATCTTTATATGAATTTGTATGGCCATGCACGCACTACATCAACTCGACAACGAGTGGACGCTGAGCAACGAGGCGATGTGGGTCGGCTGCCGAGGCGCTCTAACGAGCTATGACCTTTAATACCGCGAGCCATCCGGTTACCTCGCGGACACTGCAATGCAACTACGCGTCATTGCTCTGACTGAATGTAATGAAATGTTCTACTTCGCGCTATTGAAATATTTCTTTACAACATCCAGTACCGTAAAAAAAGTGCTGCACTACGCCGTTTTGAGCCAAACCGTTTTGAGCCAAAGAAGCTAGTTCTTGTGGAGTTTGATGATAAAATTACCTACATTCAACAATACTGTAGCGTAGCCATGGTGCTTCTGGGAAGAAAATTGGGGGCGTAGTATGGTTTTATGAGGTGAGAGGTTAAGTAGCCTGGTGTGTCCTCTGTTATCAATATTGAAGACACAGACCACACGCTAAAATAAACTACACTAAACAAAATTAGTTTCGATCTTGGCACCAAGAAGTTTATTGCCATAGATCTGCCAACTCATGTCGCGCTAAGTCACGTATAAGGTCATGCAATTAGCCTCTTGGATCCTAAAAAACAAGTAAATACCTATCTATTTACATGATAAAAAAAGTCATCATCCTCCTAGCGTTTATCATGGCTTGGCAACCGAATCCCATGAATGGTATGCAATGGGGTATGCACTAGTTTTTTACGACAGCGACTGCCATCTTTTCTTTCAACACAGAGGGAAAAACTGGGCCTTCTTGGGATTAGGTTCGGTTTTCTCACGATATTTTCCTTCACAGAAAAGCGACTGGTAAATATCAAATGATGTTTCGTAGATAAGTTTAAAAAACTCAGTGGTACAAGCCGAGGGTTGAATACGAGACTACCAGCGCTTTTTACGTGAAAAAGTGTTAAAAAAAATCGTCTTTATGCTTTCGACTACTACTTAATCCAAAGTTCGTTTAATTATTCTATGTCACTAAAAGGATTTAAATAAATAAAATAATTAAAAATTAAAAAACACGACTGCGTCTGTTTTAAATGATCTGAAAAGTTAAAAATAAGTTCTAAACATGATTGAGAATGTCTTTGAAACCTTATGGTTGAGACTGAGCCTTCCTACACCCTGATGTATTCTGGATTTTTTAAAATAAGTACATATTTTGCTTCGATTGCAGTCGGGGGACCTTTTTATGGGTAGGTATTGTGTTATACAGTTTAAAAGGTCCCCCGACTGCAATCGAAGCAAAATATGTACTTATTTTAAAAGATCCAGCATACATCAGGGTGTAGGAAGGCTCAGTCTCAACCATAAGGTTTCAAAGACATTCTCAATTCTGTTTAGAACTTATTTTTAACTTTTCAGATCATTTAAAACAAACGCAGCCGTGTTTTTTAATTTTAATTATTTTATTTAAACACGACTGCGTTTGTTTTAAATGAACTGAAAAGTTAAAAATAAGTTCTAAACATGATTATGAAAATGTCTTTGAAACCTTTATGTTTGAGACTGTGCCTACCTACACCCTGATGTATTCTGGATCTTTTAAAATCTTATTTTACTTCGACCGTAGTCGGGGCACCTTTTAAACTGTATAACACAATACCTATAAAAAGGTCCCCCGACTGCGATCGAACTAAAATAAGATTTTAAAAGATCCAGAATACATCAGGGTGTAGGTAGGCACAGTCTCAAACATAAAGGTTTCAAAGACATTTTCATAATCATGTTTAGAACTTATTTTTAACTTTTCAGTTCATTTAAAACAAACGCAGTCGTGTTTTTTAATTTTTAATTATTTTATTTATTTAAAACCTTTTAGTGACATAGAATAATTAAACGAACTTTGGATTAGTAGTCGAAAGTATAAAAACCGGTCAAGAGCATGTCGGGCCATGCTCAGTGTAGGGTTCCGTAGTTGCCGGCCTGTTACAATTCATTAATTTAAAAGGTCATTTCTTACGGGAAATTTGGCGGCGCTTACGTTATTTCACTTACGTCCTTTCACTATGGGTTTTTTAGTGATAACTCAAAAAAAGCTCAACCGATTTAATTCAATATAGTTTTCATTGAAGGTACTTATTATGCCTCACTTTCATGATTTTTTCAAAATTTTTGGACCCACGGCTCAAAAGTTAGATGGGGGGACGCCCTGTTTTAAACTTTCGGAGCTAATATTTACGAAAATATTAGTTTTATTCAAAAACTGTTTTATAAGACCCAAATTTTTTTAAAGTCCTATCCAACGATACCCCACACAACTAGGTTGGAACAAAACAAATTTCGCCCCCCACTTCACGTGTACGGGAGGTACCCTAATAAAATATATTTTCCAGTTATTATTCTACCATTTTGTTAGCTTGGTTAATGCACATATTCAAACCAAATTTCAGCTTTCTAGTGCTAACGGTCACTGAGCTAGACCGCGGACGGGCGGGCGGACGGACGGACGGACGGACATGGCGAAACTTTATAGTTGGTTTGTTAGGTTTTTATATAGTTGACTACGGAACCCTTAATTTTTTTTTAATTTCGTTTTATCACGTAAAAAGCGCTGGTAGCCTGGCAGTAAGACGTCCGAAGGTCTGGTATTCAAACCCCCGGCTTGTACCACTGAGTTTTTTGGAATTTCTGTACGAAATATCATTTGATATTTACCAGTCGCTTTTCGGTAAAGGAGAATTTCGTGAGACAAACCGAATAACCTAATCTCAATAAGGCTCAGTTTTCCCCTCTGTGTTGAAAGAAAAGATGGCATTTTCTTTCGTAAAAAAACTAGTGCATACGCCAATTCATGGGATAAGGTTGCCAAGCGGACCCCAGGCTCAATTGAGCCGTGGCAAAAAGCAGGGATAAACGCTAGGAGGATGATAACTTTTCATTTACATACGTACAGTCAGCATCAATAGTATCTTCCTACACGGAGGCCGCAAAATTATGTGACACGCTCTTATTTGTAGAGCCATAGGAGCGTGTCACATATTTTTGCGGCCTTCATGTAGGAAGATACTATTGATGCTGACTGTACCTCTTTACTCGATTTTTAGGATCCAAGAGGCTAATTACATTCAGAGTAATGACGCGTAGTTGCAGTGTCCGCGAGGCAACCGGATGACTCACGGTATTAGAGGTCACATCTCATTAGAGCGCCTCGGCAGCCGCTGAGCTGACCCACACCGCCTCGTCGCTCAGCGTCCACTCGTTGTCGAGTTGATGTAGTGAGCGCATGGTCATACAAATTCATATATTAAATACATAACCGCTCAAAAATTTGATGCAAATCGCGTGAATACATACCGAAAAACAAAACATTAAAGAAAAAAGTAAAAAAAATCATATGTCAAAAACTGTTACTAGTAGGATGTTGATACTCAGCATAAATATCCTTCAGTATAAGAGGTACTTACAAAAAAAAAACTCAACCAAAATAATCAAAGGGCCAACTTACTATGGAGACCCGACTATGGCCTTTCATTCGAGACGCTAAAATAAGCATGTTTTGTAGAAAAAACTTTTTCTCTAAAATCAAAAATGGCCGAGATATTGAACTTCAAAGTTGGCACGAATTTAGGACTGAAAAAAATTGATGCATGTTATTGTCATTATAACACCTATTTTTTATATGATCCTTAAGAATACACTAAAATAAGCATGTTTTGTAGAAAAAACTTTTCCTCTAAAATCAAAAATGACCGAGATAATTGACTTGTAAAATTTTCGACGAATCGGAGCGCAGCACACGTCCGCACACCACGGTGCCCGATTTAGGTTATTAGTTTTATGGGGTTTTAATAATTTGTAGTTTTGGTCTTTGTTCGTTGTTGGTTTTGGGTTCAGTTCGGGGATTTAAATTGTTTTTAGTAGTTCTTTGTCGGGGTTTTTTGTCAATTTGGTTGACATTAAATTTTTTGTGAGTCTTGGACCCTTTAAGATTGATTTTTTTTTGATTTTCATTTTGGAATTTCGCGTCAGCAATCAACTCTGAGGAAGCAGCCATTAACGCAGCCAAAAAATGGCTGCTAATACCCGAAAAGGTGCCTAAATGTCCTGGATGCGCCGGTCGAATGTACGTCGACATAAAACCCACCTATAAGCTGGGTTTTCGTTGGCGCTGCTCAAAACGAGGCTGCAGGAAAACTTTGTCGCCCCTAAAAAAAACCTTTTTCGAGCGTAGCCAAGTGTCAATCCTGGCTACGTTACGATTAACACCGCATTTTTTGAGGGGCGACAAAGTGACACAGTCGGCCATCGACGTTGGTGTGAGTGTTGTAACGGCGATACAAATCTTCCACTTTTTACGCGAAGTGTGTGAAGTAGCCGAAGCCCACGACAGGCAAAAAATAGGCGGCCCCGATGACGTGGTGGAGGTGGACGAAAGCCATCTCTATACCAGGAAATACCATCGGGGAAGTGTATTGCGTAGCCAGACGTGGGCTTTCGGATGCATAAGCCGCCTATCTAAACAAGTCCACATCCAGTTAATTCCGAATAAAACGCGACAGACGCTGGACCCCATCATCGAATCGGCAGTCGCAGAGGATAATGTCCGATATGCATCGGGCATGCAGGAGTCCACTTGCGACTAGGAATGCGCGGCCACGCAACCGTAAATCACAGCGTAGAATACGTTAACGGCACGGTCGATAGTCCCGCTGTTGCTGCTCTTGGGGAGGTCATCCCAGACTCCCCATTAATACGTGTGAAAATCCACACCAACACAATTGAGCGGCAGTGGCTGGAACTAAAAAGGCATTGCATTGTCGAGCGTGCCGAAGCAATCGCCGACTGAAGTGGTACATGGGAGAATACATGTACTTCTAGGTCTTCTATTAACGCTCGCTTTTTTCAGAATAATATATTCTTGAAATGACGTATGATGATGATAATTTTGTGATAACTAGTTAATAATGAGGAGTTCTGGAGTTGAACACAAATTGAAGTGACCGAAGGCGAACTGCCTACCTACATTGAATCCGGCAACAGACACATCTATTTATACATATAAATGATCAGAATCAGTCAATATCGCATAGAAAAATTATAAGGGTAAGATGCTTATTATTTACGTATACTTTTGTACCCTTTACAATATACATATAAGTATTCAAATTGATTATTAGAAGTGTATTTTAAGACCCAAAAGTTCTATATCTTATCGAACTCGCGGAGCGTAAGCGAAGCGAGTTCTTACAAACAACTCCAGACCGAACTGTCACCTGGCTACTGGGATGTCTCGGCATTTGGATGGCTTTTTGATTTAGATAGTTTGTCCGACGATAACTTTAGTAACGATTTTCCGATCTTTATGAAATTTGTTGGGGTTGTAGCAGATACCAACAAAATTTGCGAGTTCGTATATGAGCTGAATTGAGACGGGGGTTCCGAAATTAGAAGGCCTAAAAAGGTTTTGTAAAGGGGTCCTGTTACATTGGTCATCTTATTTGCTACTTTTACGAGCAAGTATGGTTGAGTTTGGTATCAAACGAAAGGTATTGATTAACACTCTCGTCAAATCCTTATTAACTGCTTACTGTTTCATAACATTTAGCAACATAAAATTGATTTCAAAAATATTTTCAATTACATTTTGATTTTGGTGTAAATATTTTGACAACTGACTTTTTTTTTAATTTATTAGAGCTTTGGCTGCTAGGGCCATCAGCATAATGACATTAACACATTAGTTAGAGAGAGTTACCATAGACGCATAATGATGGTGACCGAAACCTATAGGTGGTCCACAGATGAGAACCACATATCAAAGCAACAGAGTGAGAGGCATGTGAGAGGTGGATTTAAATTTAGATGAGACAAAAACTGTCAAATCTGAAGCGAAGCGATTTCGTCGCGGTAAAATTTTGCGCATCAACCGCACAATTTAATATGGACGTTTAGTTTCACCGTGATGGTTAGTTGAGAAAAAATACCCGATACCAAAGAGGATACAATTGATCCTCTTTACCGATACCTATTTTTGGTATTTGTAGTAATTCTACTATTGCACATTTATAGCGAAACACAAGATTCGCGAGTTTACAGTTCGGAGCGAACTACTAGTTTATAAACAATTTACGATTATTTTAGTACATTGTTTAAAATCATGCTAGTTTAGAAGATGTATAGTAAAATATTTTTGTTAGTTTGTGCTCAATGAAGATCAAAAACTAGACTTATAAAAAAAAGGTTTCATTGTAATCAAATCTCATTGTCGTTGCCCACATTCTTTATGCTTGCCCTGAAACAAAATATAAAGGAGAGTGCAAAAGTAATTAGTGTAATTAAAGTTCAGCCTAAATCTCCACGACGCACAAATTTAAAAATACTATTATAACAGAGATAACAAGCAGCATCAACTTGTGCGCCGATTTTCAAGAGCAGCTGTAGTGTTGTGGCCAATTTGTGCAGTTTATTCATCATGTGTTGGAAAAAAGATATAAAAGACGCAAGAGGACAAGTACTTGAATATTTAAGTTTAAGAATAATACAAATTATAAGGCGCAGGAATGTGACGACCCCATCGCCCACTGGTTTTCACCAGCGCAATCAGTCAGCGCAGGGCAGCTTGTGGCCAGCTGTTGGAGAGTAGCGGCTCCACGTATCTGAGTGCCCCTGGGGTGCCCTGTTTGATGGTGGGACAGGTCCCCTGCCTCTGGCTTGCCTTAGTCGGCTGTCCATCAGAGTGGGGTCGTTAGAGCTGTGTTCTCGACGGTAGATGTGGAAACCTAGGTGGCGAGTTGGCTATATGTTTCAAGTCCAGTGACACCTAATTTTATTTTAATGATATATGTCTTAAATAAATGTCTGTTTGTCCTTTTATTTTATTCACTATTACGTACGGTAATTTCGCTTGTGAAGGTAAGTAATTTTTTTATAAACAATAAATACGAATAAATTTGTTTAAGACCTGGAGAGACATAATAAAAAAGGCTCGGGATGATGCGGGACGGACAGGTCCGCCAGAGCTTAAGCATCACCGGCAATGCGGTACCTGACCCGCAACTCAAACAAAATACAACGATGTCGGCAACGAGTGCGCCACCGGCATCGCCGTTGAGAAGGAGACGGGGATTAGCTCTGGCTCTGTAAATATAAATATCAAATTTATGAATAAATGGTTGTAGTCTAATATTTATATAGTTATCTAATACAATTAGAACAAAAAAATCCAAAACCAACATTGTACAACAGGTATTTAATACAGAAAACAAACGTTACTCGTATGAAGAAAGTTTTATCTAAGTAGTAGTATACCTGTTCAAAATGTTGATTTCTCGTGTTGATTAGATTATTTATAAACGATAAGCTCCTCTTTTAACTATAAAACTCTCTTAAGATTCGAATATAGTATTATCATTATTTGCGTTATGAAATACTTAACTACGTTAAATGAAAAAAGAAAGAAGAAGGTAGACAAAGACTCCAGATGTACACAAGATATTGTTACGGATTGCTATGGCTAAAAAAGCTTTTAATCAGAAGAAGCCACTATTAAGGTCACATATGTCACTCAAGAGCAAAAAACTAATGATTAAAGTGTTCATCTGGAGTATCGCCCTTTATGGTAGCGAAACGTGGACACTAACTAAAAGAGACAGGAACAGAATGGAAGAGTAACGAATGAGGAGGTACTGCGAAGAGTAAATGAAAGAAGAGCGATCCTGAAATGAAAACCATCGAAGTTAGACGCGGAAAAATGATTGGCCATTTGATACGACACGACCAATTCTTCGAGGTCGAGGCAAACCCAGACGCAGTTACATGGACCAAGTGAAGGAATAAATAAAATAATTAAAAATTAAAAAACACGACTGCGTCTGTTTTAAATGATCTGAAAAGTTAAAAATAAGTTCTAAACATGATTGAGAATGTCTTTGAAACCTTATGGTTGAGACTGAGCCTTCCTACACCCTGATGTATGCTGGATCTTTTAAAATAAGTACATATTTTGCTTCGATTGCAGTCGGGGGACCTTTTAAACTGTATAACACAATACCTACCCATAAAAAGGTCCCCCGACTGCAATCGAAGCAAAATATGTACTTATTTTAAAAAATCCAGAATACATCAGGGTGTAGGAAGGCTCAGTCTCAACCATAAGGTTTCAAAGACATTCTCAATCATGTTTAGAACTTATTTTTAACTTTTCAGATCATTTAAAACAGACGCAGTCGTGTTTTTTAATTTTTAATTATTTTATTTATTTAAATCCTTTTAGTGACATAGAATAATTAAACGAACTTTGGATTAAGTAGTAGTCGAAAGCATAAAGACGATTTTTTTTTAACACTTTTTCACGTAAAAAGCGCTGGTAGTCTCGTATTCAACCCTCGGCTTGTACCACTGAGTTTTTTAAACTTATCTACGAAACATCATTTGATATTTACCAGTCGCTTTTCTGTGAAGGAAAATATCGTGAGAAAACCGAACCTAATCCCAAGAAGGCCCAGTTTTTCCCTCTGTGTTGAAAGAAAAGATGGCAGTCGCTGTCGTAAAAAACTAGTGCATACCCCATTGCATACCATTCATGGGATTCGGTTGCCAAGCCATGATAAACGCTAGGAGGATGATGACTTTTTTTATCATGTAAATAGATAGGTATTTACTTGTTTTTTAGGATCCAAGAGGCTAATTGCATGACCTTATACGTGACTTAGCGCGACATGAGTTGGCAGATCTATGGCAATAAACTTCTTGGTGCCAAGATCGAAACTAATTTTGTTTAGTGTAGTTTATTTTAGCGTGTGGTCTGTGTCTTCAATATTGATAACAGAGGACACACCAGGCTACTTAACCTCTCACCTCATAAAACCATACTACGCCCCCAATTTTCTTCCCAGAAGCACCATGGCTACGCTACAGTATTGTTGAATGTAGGTAATTTTATCATCAAACTCCACAAGAACTAGCTTCTTTGGCTCAAAACGGTTTGGCTCAAAACGGCGTAGTGCAGCACTTTTTTTACGGTACTGGATGTTGTAAAGAAATATTTCAATAGCGCGAAGTAGAACATTTCATTACATTCAGTCAGAGCAATGACGCGTAGTTGCATTGCAGTGTCCGCGAGGTAACCGGATGGCTCGCGGTATTAAAGGTCATAGCTCGTTAGAGCGCCTCGGCAGCCGACCCACATCGCCTCGTTGCTCAGCGTCCACTCGTTGTCGAGTTGATGTAGTGCGTGCATGGCCATACAAATTCATATAAAGATTAACTAACCGCTCGAGGTGAGGCGGTGAGGGTCGGGTGCCGAGGCGCTCTAATGAGCTGTGACCTTTAAGCTCCCTACTTGCTGAAATGACCCACGTTGGACTTTGTCTTTCATCCTCCTCCCCTCAATTTCCAGTACTTTATATGATCCAGAACGAGCATGCATATGGCCATGTGAACCAGCAGGTCGGTAATCGTTTCATCAGCGTTAGAAAAATGAGAGGGGGGGATGAAAAACTAAGTACAACGTGGGTCAATTTGGGTTCCAAAGGTTGGTTACACAACACGTAGGGAGCTTACATAACGCGAGCCATCCGGTTGCCTCTCGGACACTAAGTATAACTACGCGCCATTGCTTTAACTATAATTATTCCTCCGTAGTCTCTAATACTTATTACAATTAAACATGTAAGTTTTATATATCTTTCAATTTAAATACCACGCCCTTCCTTTGACTTTTGATTTCATTTCTAAAATGTTCGTATTAACGAAAGAAAACTTTCATATATGTATTATATACATTTTTGTAATCAGCGTGAAAAGCTCTTCATTTTGATACCCCACTCGATAGGTTTGTAAGATTTTTTTTTCTTAGGTTTGCGCAATCTGGAATATTTTGTCCGCCATATTGTTTTTACCGTGACGTCACATAGCCTATGTTACTCGGGAAAACGTAACGATTCTAATGATACCCTATACATCTAAATCGGTTCAGCCGTTCAGTTGTTCTAGTGGAACAAAGAATTTTATTTTACCCACATACATACATGAACGCTGAAAACAATACACTCCTTTTTTTGGGCAGTCGTGTAAAAAGTAAGAGTCGCCTCGTATCAAAAGGTCAAAGAACTAGCGCAGGATAGAAGTAGATGGAAAATACTCCACCGACAAGAGAATCCCTCTTAAGTTGATGATGATGACGTTAAATGAAATCCCTTCTGTTTCAATAGATACAATTTTCCATGTTCAATAGATTGATACTGGAGCCTCGTCATGGCAGTCCTATTTGGAAGCGAGAACATTTTTTAGGCGGCTTTGGAACTTGAAATAGTTGAAGAGGCTTCCAAGCTCTCGGAGAGGCCTCCGGTGAGCTCCAGCTCCGGTCACCGGCCACCCGCACCCGGCGCCGACTCCCCGCGCCTGGCGGCGCACTTATGGCCAGCAGCACTCGGCGGCTTACGTTAGTGGCCAGACCGAGATGAATATGATATTAACCCTTTATAAGGCAGAGGCGATTTGGAAACCACTTAGTTAATAAACATTTATAGAGAAGAACATCCTCTTTTTTATTTAACTATTATGGTATTATATAGCAAATATATCAGGCTTTCTTTTCTTATTTATACTTTTTCGGTCATAATTTAATTTTAGTGAAATTAATTAATCTAAAGTTTGTGGTCAATGAATGCACTATGCCCGTTAAGGGAAGCAAGCATTTGTCACTGTTTCCATTATACTATTAAATACATAGACTGCTAAAATCATAACCCTTTCTTTTGGCTTTGCCGTAGTCGGGTAAAAATACACAAGTCGCTGTATCTAATAATTTCTATTATAGGCGAGTGGTGAGACTGTTATTGGTATGATAATAAGGTCTAATTTTGATAAATCCACTCTCCATCCACGCTCCATCGTGAATTGCAATATTTGCAATAACTGAACTACGTTGTTTGTAGTATCAGGAAAGTGTATCATTTGCCACCTAAGATTAATAAAATTATAAAAGGTTACATGCTATATCGATAAATATTGTAATTAGAAATAATTGCATAGTATTACGTACATGGCAGTTATGACAAGTGAAGAAGTATTGAGTATTGCCTGTCACGTATCTGTCTTGATCGTCTTTGGATCGGCTTTTCATTGTACTAACATAAAATAAATTTAATATTTGCTTATTTAATGTAATGAGTTCAGAAAAAATGTGCAGATTCAACGGTGACGACGTTGAAACCCAATTAAGGCAGTTCTTCAGTTCATCTGATGATGTCAGTGACGGTATGCAATTATATTCTTCCCAAAAATATGACATAAATGCTAGACTTGACGTACTCCAAAGTAGAAATTATGACCTTGAAGAACTTGAAAACATCTTGTCTGAAAATGTGCCGTCTACCAACGTGTATTCCCATATCATGGCGTCAACTGAAAACCAAACGAAAGTCTCCAGGACACAAAGCGGTCAAGCTACCTTTAGCCAGCAAACAAAACAAAGAAATTGGGGTAGGGCAACTGGTTCATTTTATGAGCTAGATTTTGACGAAGACTTGATACCACGAAATAAATATACATCGAGAAGTCAACCAATAGATTACTTCAAAAAGTTATTTCCCGAAAAACTGCTGGATTTAATTGTACGTAATTCTAATCTCTACGCCCTGCAACAAAGATCTAACCAGTTTCAAGAAATAAGTAAAGATGAAATGTCTGCATTTTTAGGAATAAACATACTGATGGGTATACATCCTTTACCTAGCATCGATTTGTACTGGTCCACTGACGAATTCTACGGCAACCCGGTCATTAAAAAAGCAATGACTTGCAAAAGATTTAAAAAGATCTTAGAAAATTTGCATGTGTCGAACAACGATGACAGTCCCAAAGTTAAAACGGATAAATTAAACAAAGTGCGGGACATGGTTAACATGTTGAACCATACATTTTCAGAAAACGCAACACAGTCAAAACATCAAACTATAGACGAAAGCATGATTAAATTTAAAGGACGCTGCTCTTTTAAGCAATACATGCCAAATAAACCCATTAAACGCGGTTATAAGGTATGGGCACGCTGCGATTCAAAGAGTGGTTATTTATATGAATTTCAAATCTATACAGGAAAGGAGGATGTTGAAGAAAATGCTTCCAGTGGGTTAGGCTACAAAGTCGTAACATCGTTATGTAAAGATGTTGAAGCAGGCACCTTGATAGCAATTGACAACTTTTTTACGAGCTTGCCCCTCTTAGATTACCTGTACGAAACGGGTATATTTTGTGTTGGCACATTTCGTGCAAACCGCATAGGGATTCCACTTTCAATTAAGGAAAAGCCCAAGGGAAAACATGCACAACTAAAGCCTGGAGAATTCATGTATGAATACGATCCGCCGTTATCCGTTATAAGATGGCACGATTCCAAAGATGTCCTCATCATGACTAATGCTTTTGATCCAAGGAAAGTCGAAATTATTTACAGAACTCAAAAAAATGGAACCAAGAAGGAAATGTTTTGTCCGAGGGCTATTTCTCAATACACCAAAGTAATGGGAGGTGTCGATAGATTTGATCATCTGAAGTCCACGTATACCATTGGACGAAGATCTCGTAAGAATTGGCACAGAATATTTTGGTATATATTTGAGGCTGCAGTCATCAATTCGTACATACTGCAAAAAAGACAGGATATTTATAGCCATCGCGAGTTTCGTTACCGACTTGGTCTAGCCTTAATAAATGGTTTTAATTGCCGCAAAAGGAAAGCATCATCTTTTCCACGTAATAAAAAAGGTGGAAATTTCGGAATACCCGACGAAATTCGTTTAGTAAATGTGGGCCTGCATATTCCGTTTCCTACAACATCATCAAGGTGTAAATTTTGCAGTACAAAAACAACACCGAAACGGACAAGTTATATATGTAAATATTGTGGTGTTCCAGTTTGCATTTATCCATGCTTTGAATTGTTTCATCAAAAACATGATTAAAACCTACATGCTGTTCACCTTACAAAATACTGGCTGATTGATAAAAGTATTTATTTTAATACAGACTCATAAACGTCACAGTAAATTATATTGTCAATAAAATGGATTATTCTCTAATTTTACGAAAAAGATTTTCCAAAAGTCCTAAGACATTATACAGAACTGCCTTATCAAAGGTGTTGCATGTCATGAACTCAAACATACAACAACATTTACAAGATTATAGAAATTCTGTATTGGAAAATGTAAGAACCGATGTTCTTATACCATGGATTAACTGAAATGAATGTATTTTGAATTTATACAAAATTTCTGATTAATTTGTTTTTTTACAGCTCCTTGATATCCAAATTATGTTTCACCGCTTGGCTCTACCGACAACGATATGGCTAGATTTATTCTTTGATCTGCCACAAAAAATATGTCACGCATTTTAAAATACAATTTAAATTAGTTTTAACATATTTTTGTGCTTCAAATCAATCGTTTGCATAAAGTTTTAAGGGCAAATCATCTGTAAGATATATAAATACCCAAACGCATACCTATATTATCTTTGTGTTTCGAAATATGTTTCGTCTCCGTTTGTTTTACGACTTCTGTCAAATAGAAGATGCAATAATTTTATCTGAGGAAATACACCAGTCCTAAGGAATCTTTGGACGTACAGCCCCTGCCAGTACTCCGAAGCGGAAGGCCAAAGATCTAGCTGCCACCGCCGCCCGGCCGGGCTGCAGTCGTACACCACGCACATAAACCGACCGCCAACCGTAATAGACTTTAAAGTGGAACCTCAAACGCAGCACACCGCTGGTATCGCGCAGTACCTCAAAGCCTGTGCCCTGCTAATTGCACCTGTACAAGCGTGTTATCCTATTTAAGTGTTTTTTTTATTTATTATCCTTTACTTACTTAAGCTTTTAATTTTAGTCTCAGTTTAACTTTTAGATTAATTGTAATTTAGGTATATTTTTAATTTGTATTTTTTAAGACATTGTTGATGCCCCTTTCAACCCTTTCTTGTCCAACCCCAGCTGCTGCATCTCCAGAAAATCGAGTACGCTGTCCTCAATGTCAAGTACCGCACTATTTTAAAGGCTCCCGAGGGCTCAACATACACATCGCAAAGAAACATCGGCCATGCCACAGTCAACCCGCATGTCCCACGCGCACGCTGTCTCAGCCTGCAGTCTCAACGCCTCCTCGTTCACAAGTACCTAACACACCGTTTTGGCAAATCCTAAGTGACTTTAAAAACACGCGCCCAGTTCTAAAACGGATACCGCGGGGTGCCCGCGTTTCCGTCGCCAAATTCCTATCTGATACCATTAAAAATGTAATCTCGTGTAATTCATTTCATAGCTGGGAAAATTTGTTAACATTTTCTTATAAAGTCCTTCATATTGTACCAAATCCAAATTCTAAATCATTAACGCAAAAAGTCAAAGACAACTGTAGTGCTGACATTTCACATTTACCATCAGGACATGGATTTAGGCACCTAACTAATAATTTGTACAAAAAAGTCGAAAGTAAGGTCTCGGATGGCGACATCAAAGGTGCCGCTCGGCTCCTTTTCTCTGATGATGCAGTGGCTCCCGACAATTCAAACACACTTTCAGCCCTTCTTGCTAAGCATCCATCTCCAGACACGAATTTTTCTCTGCCCGACCCACCGCAGCCTAACGACCTCACCCTCACTGCTAGCACTGAGGATGTTTTTGGCGCTATAATGTCCTTTCCTAATGGCTCCGCAGCTGGCCTTGACGGTCTCTCACCACAACACCTGAAAGACCTGCTGTTCTGCGGCTGCGGAGACACTAAGGAAATGCTTTTAAAAGATTTGACGGCTTTAGTAAATATCATGCTGGCAGGTGAAGTTCCTAATGAAATTACAGGAATACTCTACGGAGCCAACTTGTGTGCCCTAACCAAAAAAGATGGTGGAGTTCGCCCGATCGCAGTTGGCACTACTTTACGCCGTCTTACAGCCAAAATTGCTTGCCGCTCCATCCATGATGAACTAAGTTCACTACTTCAACCTGTGCAACTAGGATTCGGGTCTAAGAGCGGCTGCGAAGCCGCTGTACACGCCGTCCGGACTTACATCGAGCACCAGGCAGGGGAGGTTCTGCTGAAGGTGGACATCTCTAACGCTTTCAACTCCGTAGATAGAGTCGCCTTGTTGACACAGATCAAAGACAAAATTCCTATAACTTACAAATTTCTTTGGCAATGTTACAGTACTCCTTCTAAATTATTATACAAATCCAACGTTTTGTCTTCTTCTGTAGGATGTCAACAAGGCGACCCTCTCGGTCCAGCAATTTTTAGCCTTGCCATTCATCCCATAATCCAAGAACTAAATTCAAAATTAAATGTATGGTACTTAGATGATGGCACTCTGGGTGGTGAAGCGACCTCAGTTCTCAGTGACCTAGAACATTTAATAACTGACCTTAAATCAATCGGCCTGTCCCTGAACTTATCCAAATGTGAACTGTTCATTACAGAGTCTTGCGCTAATGAAGAACGCACAATAGAGAAGTTTAAGCAGTTAGCTCCGGGAATTAAAATTATTACAAAAGAGTCGCTTCACCTCCTCGGATGTCCAATTTTGGACCAATCTTTCGAAAATTTCATAAATACCAAAATTCAATATTTCAAAGCATCTTCACATCGTTTGTCGAAAATTAACATGCATTCGGCGTATTGCATCATTAAACATTGTTTGTTTGTGCCAAAATTTACATACATTCTTCGCGGATCACACTTTTGGAAACACCCTACTTTGATTTCAAATTTGGACGACTTAGTTTTAGGAACGCTCACTTCCATCTTCAACATATCTTTTGGTGAAAGAACATGGTCCCAGGCTAGCTTACCCATTAGATTCGGCGGCCTGGGCATCCGCAAAATTTCTAGTGTGGCGCTACCTGCATTCTTGGCTTCGGTACACGGCGCTCAAAGCCTCATTGGGAAAATTTTAGCCCCATCCGTTGGGGTCCTGGAGGCTGCGCACTCTACCGAAGCCAAGAATGTATGGTCTGTAACATGCCCCAACACGGACCCGCCTGCAAACCCGTGTTCGCAGAGACAGTGGGATGAGCCGCTCTGTCGTCTAACAAAGACGGCACTCTTTAACACGGCGACAAATCCATCAGATCAGGCTCGTCTCATTGCCACCGCGGAATGGGAGTCGGGTCTGTGGTTGCAGGCACTCCCCTCCCCAACCATAGGCACATTGCTGGACAATACCACCTTCCGTCTAGCCACATCTTTAAGAATAGGGGCACCAACCAATGTACCCCACCGTTGCCAATGCGGAGCCACGGTGGATGGTCTCGGTCACCACGGCCTCTCATGCAGCCGAAGTGCTGGGAGAATCCCTCGACACGCCAGCATCAACGATGTTATCCGAAGGGCCCTTGTTAGTGCCAAGGTGCCGGCAGTCCTCGAACCCAATGGTCTGACCAGGGACGACGGCAAGAGGCCCGACGGAATGACATTGGTGCCTTGGAGTATGGGTCGGCCCCTTGTCTGGGATGCTACTTGCGTAGATACCCTGGCGCCGTCCCACATTCCGGGCACCAAGGTTGATGCTGGTGCGGCTGCATCTTCAGCCGAAGACCGCAAGCGTCGCAAATATGCTGCCCTCGGTAGCAGCTACCTGTTTGCGGCGTTTGGGGTTGAAACCCTGGGGCCGTGGGGGCCAAGTGCGCGTCGACTCCACAAGGAGATATCGGCGCGCCTTATTGAGGCTTCCGGTGACCAGAGGGCTGGTCACTATTTCGCGCAGCGGATAAGCATAGCTATCCAGCGCGGAAATGCGGCCAGCCTTCTGGGCACCCTACCCCACGACCGAGACCTAGGTCAGATTTTTTATTTGTAAGTTTTTAGTTTTAGGTTAATTTTATTTTGTGACTATATATTGAATAAAATCTATTATTATTCTTTGAGACAATACCCCACGAAACAATATGCCTGCAAGAGGAAGGCATGATGCCAATAGAGACATGTGAGGAATATTGTCACTCGCAGAATTCCAGACATTTCGTAAATGAACCATATTTATGCGATTTATATTGTAGAATATGTGGCGGCGAATTATTCATCAGAATTCCAGGCTTTAACTGAAAATAGTTTTAATCCTACCAGCAGAAGTGGAAATAGTTATTTGTTATACAAGGGTGCAAAGTTGTATTTTAACCGCGAGTGTGGACTTGAAGCACGAGCTAGCGAATGGATTCTAGGGTTGAACTACGAGCTAGCGAATGGGTTCGAAAATAGAATCCTGAGCAAAGCGAGTAGTTCAAAAATAGAATCCTGAGCGTAGTGAGTGTTGCAACACACGAGACGTAAAAATAACTTTGCAGCCGTGTGTAACACAAATCTTTTCACCTCACTAAAGCGAGGAAAATACTACATGTTTGTCCTTTTTTGAGTTTTTTTCTAAACTTTTTTGACTTTTTTTTACTTTTTGACTTTTTTGACTTTTTTGACTTTTTTTACTTTTTTGACTTTGTTGACTTTTTTGACTTTTTTTGACTTTTTTTATTTTTTACTTTTTTGTTTTTTGACTTTTTTTACTTCTCCGCCAACCATCCGATAAGGAACTTCGTTCCAAAAAACCTAATTAATAACACTGTAGTAGATAGATAGAGTAAAGGTTACCTACCAGCAGTTGGACGGCAGGTTGTTAATTGAAGTAATAAATGCGCAGGCGGAGTATTTACAGTATATTTACACAAGGTGGTTATATACAACACTAATAATTAAATTGGGAAAATCAGCAGAGTAATTCATATATAACGGTTAGGTAGCGTAGTGTTGTGAGTCTCGTTGCTAGGCAACCGCGCGCTGCAACCAGGGACCGGAACCGGTTACCATAACCTGGGTATTTCATAAGGTTATTTTTGAGGTTGTTTTAAAAACCCTGATATAACGGTAACCTTATGATGAGGTAACCGTATTGATACGGTTACCGTATCGATCAGGTTAACCTAAGGTAACACTAACCGCATTAAAAACCCAATCAATTCGGTTACCGAATCATAGGGTATTGAGGCAGCTCAAACGAATGTGATCTTTACGAACACTTAGATTAGGCTTATTATTAAATTGCTGTAGTGGCTTTGAGCACGGGGCTGGTCAACTAAGCTCCCAGTACAAACAAACAGGTTTTGCCGGAAACGTCGCGCGTCGTTTATTGTGTTCATCTTTAACAATATTTGTACTTTTAGGTTGAATTGAAATTGGAGCGCGGCTGCATTTCGTTTGGTTATTTTGTTTTTACATTATTACTATACTAACTTTGGAGAAATTACGGATACGGATTCGTGCATAATGTGCATATGAATTAAAATGTATTGTTGTAATTATCAAGTATGTATATGTATGTGTACAATAAAATATGAATATATATATTTTTTCTCCAATGTGCTCGGAAATTTTCAGCTTACTGTATCAAAATGAGTACGTGAAGTTCCTCATTTTTTACCAAAACGAATAAAAAAAATCATTATTTACCTGTTTTAGCGGCCGTGAAGTAATTTGTCAACGCCATGAATATGTATACACTTTTGCACCTTACTCCATTGTAATAAGGTTCAAAGTGTATACATATTTTAGGCATTGACTAGTAAAATCTATTACTGTATTGTTTTTTACCTTTTAAACTTTTCATCCGACTAAGAAATATCATTTCAAACAACCAATACTTAAACGACGTCTATACACCGTCTGAACGGCAATCCCTTCAAACTGTAGGATGGAGTTAGATAGTTAGATCAAAAACCTTGGTTGTCTCGTTCTTTGTCATAGAACCGCGTCTGATCGTGCGAATGAGGCTTAATACAATCATAGACAAAACAACAATTTTTAAGGTTTAATCTTGTATCTGTTGCATAAAAGGAGCATATTTAATACTGTCTGAAATAGCTTTTGACGAAAATTTCTTTTTAAATATTATTTGAATGAAAATTGGCTGTATACATAGTTCTTAATACTTTAAAAAAAAATATAGAGGGAAGCTAATTCATGACATTGCACGCTAATAACGTAACCAAAATCTGTAATTTATTTCATTTACTTTACTTTATTTCCTCACACATTTAGAGAAAAGCAGTATATATGCCTCGGCGGGAATAGAAATTCGTGGACTCGTCTTATTTTTTCGAATCGAAGAAAAAATCGCTCATCCACGAATTTCCCTTTCCCGTCCTCTGCAATAATGTACTATTTTTTAATAAAAATAAAATAAAAATAGAGTAAAAATAGAATAAAAATAGAATAAAAATAAAATAAAAAAAGAATAAAAATAGAATAAAAATAGAATGAAAATAGAATAAAAATAGAATAAAAATAAATTAAAAATAAAAATAAAATAATATAAAATAAAAATAAAATAGTATAAAAATAGAAAATAATAATAAAATATAATGTAATGCCGCAAGGGCCTAGTTTAGATTTGAGCTAGTTATTAATTTAGTTTAGTATTTGTACTGTAGTACCTCTGTATATTTAGTTATGTAAATAAATGTATTTCCACTTAAAAAATATAAAAAAAGAATAAAATAGAATAAGTAAAAAATAAAATATTGTATAATAAAATTTTATTAAAATATATTCAATGACATGCAATAGAAACCAATTTTTTATTTTATTATATTTTATTTTTATTTTATTTTTATTTTATTTTTATTTTATTTTTATTTTATTTTTATTTTATTTTTATTTTATTTTTATTTTATTTTTATTTTATTTTTATTTTATTTTTATTTTATTTTTATTTTATTTTTATTTTATTTTTATTTTATTTTTATTTTATTTTTATTTTATTTTTATTTTATTTTTATTTTATTTTTATTTTATTTTTATTTTATTTTTATTTTATTTTTATTTTATTTTTATTTTATTTTTATTTTATTTTTATTTTATTTTTATTTTATTTTTATTTTATTTTTATTTTATTTTTATTTTATTTTTATTTTATTTTTATTTTATTTTTATTTTATTTTTATTTTATTTTTATTTTATTTTTATTTTATTTTTATTTTATTTTTATTTTATTTTTATTTTATTTTTATTTTATTTTTATTTTATTTTTATTTTATTTTTATTTTATTTTTATTTTATTATATTTTATTTTATTTTTATTTTACTTTAAAATTTACTTTTTTTTTTCATTCTTATGATATTTTCATTTATTTTTATTTTATTTTATTTTTACTTTACTTTTTTTTCATGCTTGAGCAACGCGACTACTACGATAATACTCGTAGCTCTATACGGGTAGTTAGCTAGTTTCATTAAATGTTAAATCTCGACATTAGCTTTCAATGTAGGAAAGAAAAAACAACCCAGGTTAAAATAACCCAATGAAAACCCTTAACAAAAACCCTATCGCGATGGGGTTTTGAGGTTAACCGTGTTAGAGGTTACGGTTACCGCTTCAATACCTGTTACCACTATGATTCGGTAACCTCATGATACGGTAACCGTATCATGAGGTTACCAAATTGATTGGGTTACCGAAATGATAGGGTTAAGCCTAAAGAGGGGTTTTCCGGTCCCTGGCTGCAACACGCAGGCGCGGGGACTTAGGTAGTGGCGGGCGAGCAGGCCGCCACAACACGTTCGAATTTCAAATATTCTTTGCTCCCTTGTGAATAAAATGCAGTTTTGCTATCTGTTTTTAAAGAATAAAAAAGGCCTTTCCGAGCTAGGGAGGTGAAAACTTTTTTTTTATTTACTTCACGCAGTTCATTTATTTCATTAAATACATAGTTAGATTAGGCGGAAAAGATAATGGACAGTCGGGATTGTATGATTGTAGTTTATCGATAAGTATATTAAAAACATGTATTGGAAAATGTAAAATATAAGCTATATCTAATGAGAACCAAGTTTAATTTATTATCAATTGAGACCTGACGGTACATAATTTACGACCGGAAGTCTCGTTCTAACTCCTTGATAGAAAGAGACTTCCGCTTGTAAATTGTATCGTGAAACGGGCCACAGGTTATAATTTTTTCAGTGATATTCGTATAATAATCCTACCCTCTACTAGATACACAATAATATTCGATTTACGATTAACATTATGTAGTCAAACACCAGTCTGTAAAGAGCATCATTATGTTTGTTGTCAATGTCAATGAATAGGTGTATTGGAAACAGATCATCTGAAAACTCGAGTGCACTAACGGGCAGAGTGCATATAATGACCACATGTTTTTATTAATGATTTCGGTTTTTTTTTTGCCGTAGATGTGTTCCCCAGTGCATTACAAACTTGGTAGTGTATTTAACTTTCACGTAGCATATCTGTGTAACTGCGGCCTTATAAAGGGTTAAGGGTATAAGTATATGTATACGTATATTATTATATGTATATACGTAACATGCGTGTTTAAGAATACTCTAGCATAATAAGGAATAGACAGACATATAAATAATAGATATCACAGTTCCATTTGCCGCCACAAACATTTTCGCTTGTGTTTATCCTAATTTTTTCTGGTGTTCGCTTGTGTTTATCCTAAATTTTTCTGGTGTCTGCGTTCCGCTCCAAAAGAAAATCCAAAAATTTGGCGTCAAAAACCAATTGTATAAAAGCGACTGCCTTTTAACTTTAGAGCTAGGCATTATTGGGATTACGTAGGTTCGATTTTCTAATGATATTTTCTCGGTTTACGTGTAAACCCCTTTTACTTGAGTTATATATTAAAATATCAAGTTTCGTTAACTAAAAAAACAGTTGAATCAAGCAGTAATATTTATTATTTTCAAAGCCTATCACACGAAATGCGCGGTGCAGCAAGGTGCGCAAGGCGCATAAGTGGCCCTTTACATCACCTTAAATTTTGAATATGTTCAATTGTTTAGTTGTTCATTATTATTATGGTAGAATAAATTGGAATGTGTTAGAAAAGTAGCGTGATGGGTACCTTTGCGCCGGGGACGACTTCGGGGTGGGCTTTTTGATTAAGCTTTTATAGTAACAACTGTTGTTATACCTTCATATTTAATTTTAGGTTTATTTCGATTTAAAATACTTTATTTTAAGTTAGTTTACATAAGTTTATTTTTGCAATAAATTAAATTTTCATTGCATAAATTAGGTATATCATATTTTAAAAGTTTTATTTAATATCCCTATGTCCAGTCGCCATCAAATATATCGGAACGGCCAGAGTACCCAAAAATAGCCGTAACCGTATACGGCAACCTGAAATGCAAACCGGAGGTTTCTTTGAAGTCTAAACAAAGTCTAAACCCACGTCTAAATCTATCCATATAGGATACAAACTTCTTTATTCCTGTTTTTTTTAATTTGGTAAGGTCAAGTGGGGTAAGTGGAACCCCAGAAAGGGGAACACGTGTATGGAATTTCTATACGAGTCCCTTTCCCGGGTCAAAATAAACTATGTTTCCCTTACCCCCCTGTCTACATACATCTGTTTCCCTTTCCGGGGGGTTCCACTTAGTCCACCTGACCTTACTTTATTTATTCAGCTTTTTGTTTCGAATACTTTTTTGTTCGGTCCAGTCCCCGCGGAGTGTACGGGCGGCTGGATCCGTAGTGCCGGTGTTTTTTTTTAATACTATGATGAAATGATTGGTTTACGGAATCAAGATTCACGGATCCATATTAACCAACTAAAAATTAAACATAACATTAAATGGAACATTCGAAAAATACCTGAAATTTGAAATACTTCTTTGCCAAACCCAAGACCAGCGGACCAACATCTTAGTGCCATATCGTCGAAAGCCTAATGAAAAAAAGAAAGAAAATATAAAGTGAACCAAGTTATACTCTTGTTATATGCATGTGCATATGATAAATAGTGACTATACTGGCACTGAAAGTATAACTCTGTATTACTTTACATTGTGACCAGTTTCACCACCGAGTGGAACTGGCGATGAAGAAAAAAACATACAGATTTTTCTGAGTCAGTGGCATCGGCAAACAAAGGAAAAGTAACAGTTAAGTCTATGTATTTCTAGGATTTTATTGATGTTCCAATTGCATTGCATATCAGACCGCAGAATTCAAAATTCTAGCCCACGTATCTTTCTTAACAGTATTTCACATGCAAGCTGCTTTGATCATTTATATAAAACTGACTTCAAAAATGATTACCAGAGTCTATGATTTTTAACTGATAAGTAGGTACTTGAAGAATCCAAATACTGTTACTTTTCCCTGCACTGACATCAAAAGAAAACAGGAAATTTTGAAGAAGTGCTCAGGGATAGTACCTTTACATACATAGAGTTCAAATATGTAGAATACTGCAGTAGTAGTAACCATTTTGCTGTCGACAAGTTGGCTTACGTCTTGCTGGAACTAGTTATCCGAAAAGCTGTCCTGTCCACTATGAGGTTAACTTTAATCCACCGTCAAGCTAATTTTGATAACCTGCTTGACTCAAACAGCTTCCGCCTCGCAGTAGGTTTGCGTCTCGGGGCCAACCTTGTCGAGCCTCACCAATACCCCTGCGGGGCACAAGTCGATCGTTTGGGTCACCACGGCCTTGCTTGCCCAAGAAGCGCCGGTCGCCTCTCCCGCCATGCCAGCCTCAACGACATCATCCGTCGGGCTCTGGTCAGCGTCAACGTGCCAGCCACACTGGAACCCGTCGGCTTGGCCCGAGACGACGGTAAGAGGCCCGACGGATGGACGCTCGTACTGTGGCAACAGGGGCGGCCCTTAATATGGGACGCAACATGCGTCGACACGCTAGCTCCGTCCCACCTCGGTACGACGTCGTTGAGGGCGGGCAGTGCGGCCGCTTCTGCTGAAACCGCCAAACGCCGCAAATACGGGTCCTTAGGCAATGGATACGTATTTTCGGCATTTGCCGTAGAGACTTTGGGACCCTGGGGACCGGAGGCCCTAAAGCTTTTCCAAAAGCTATCTTATACGCTCACCCGCTTCACCGGTGACCGTAGGGCTGGCTCGTTCCTCGCTCAGCGTATTGGAATCGCCATCCAGCGAGGTAACGCAGCCAGCCTTATGGGCACCCTACCAGGTGGCAGCGGGATTGGGGATATTTGCAATTTTACTTTAGGGCCTTTAGTTTAAGTTAGGTGTAGATTTATTTATTTTGAAGTGTAATATTGTATAAGAAATATTTTATCAAATAAACTCATCCACCGTTCATTATCACGGACTTCGAGATAGCAGCTATCAATGCTATTAAAAAAATATTCCCGGAAAGTTAACATAAAGGATGTTACTTTCACTTGTGCCAAAATGTATGGAAGCACGTACAGTCAGCAGGGCTAGTGAACAAATATACAGAAGATATCGATTTTGCTGTTCGGATAAGGCATATTCCCGCTCTACATTTTCTTTCCGCTGAAGAGATACCCAGTGCGTTTGACATGGTTCGAAGATCAATCCTACCCGAATTGAAGAATCAAGTGGCGTCACATGCTGGTTTTACAAACTTTATATCAAGGGAACAAGTTTTCCGCCTGAAACGTGGTCAGTGTGGCATACCTTTCTGAGTCTTGTTCCGCGAACACAAAACGCATTAGAAGCATGGCATAGACGGTGGAATGCTCCGTTAAGTCACAGAAAACATAACATATTCAAAACCATTGAAGAACTTGTCAAAGAACAAATACATTCGGAAAATATCCTACAACGACAAGTAGCAGGATTTTTTGAGCAAAGTAAAGATGAAAGATTAAAAAATAAGAGGCACGATTGCAACATCAAATGTCAAAGAACGATTTTATAATTTCTTGTATTAATGTAATTTATGTTGTTTGTGTAAGTGAATAAATATATTTTTTAATTATTTATTTATTTTCAAAACACCGTAATAGGGTAGTAAAACCTAACTCTATCCTCGCTAAAAAAGGACCACTCGGTCTCAATTCTTTCTCATAAACCGTCGCACAAAAAACTCGTTACCGTCGTTGAACAAAACTCGTTAACACTTGTACCTAAGTCATTAAAAAAAGATTGTACTTATAGTTTTTATTTAAATTCATTACCGTTATCATTTTAACCATGCATAAAAAAACAGAAAATTGTATTAAATTGTCGCTGAAAAAGGAGGCCGGGCCATTACCTGAACCTGCCTTGTTGTGGTTTCTTATGTATTATTCAGTTTTAGTAAAAGTTTTTGTTTAGAAGGATGCAATGAAATCTAAGTTTTATTATTAAAATACGTTCCCACCTATTTATAAGTCTTCGTTCGAAATTTTAAATCGCATCGCCACTGTATGGCGTAAAAACATAATATCATGTCAACATGCCACAACCAGACGTGTGCTTGTGTGATTCCGTCGGGTTACCGCACCAGGCAGCCGTGTCGTCCACCGTGCTTTTACCCGAGACGGGACTATGGTGAGTTTCTTTCAGATTATGTCAGTTCCTTGTCAGAAAAAATATTTCGTCTCGAGTTTCTGATATCTAAAAGTAAAATTGGTAAAATGCAAAAAAATCGTAAGTACGTACCTACATATACATATCTATTATCCACCTATATTACGTTCCTTAATAATTTGTTTGATAACATGTAATCATTGATAAAAAAATATGCACATATGTTTTAAGCATGCATTAATTAACTTTAAGTACATAATCTTCTTTTACAGACAAATAATACATTTATAATTAATAAAAAAGACAAATATTGTCCGCATTGCAGAAAATACACCATTAGTGTTAAAAGCGAGTTAACTGAAGGCTTCTAAGGCATCTTACGACATTAATTTATTTAAAATTAAAGACACATGACAATTAGTATTTGGTATAACAATAATAACTTTTTGTAATCGTTTTCAGCTACTTGCCCGCACTGCAGGCTAGCTACTGGCCCCGATGTGGCGGCGATCGATCTCGAGTGGAGACCAAAACGCTGTCCATCGCGCAAAACTTCTGAAAGCGGCCTACTCGCAGCAACCACCGCCTCCGTTGCCATGTCCCAGGTCGCCGGATCCCTATGGGCCGGACCCTGATGCTGAAGAACGAGAATTAATAGAATCGCTTAGTTAGTGAACAGACGTATTTTTCAATTAACTCCTTTTTTATACAGAATAATGATAGTTCAGTGATAATAATTTAATTCAATATAAATGGATGTCAACTAAATATTTTTTCTCTCGATAATTATTTTTATTTATTTTTCTACTTATAAAACAAGGTTTTGATCATATTTTTTACGAAAACACGGAAAATACTCGTTCAAAAAATGGTAGTTCCTACCGAATGTGGCAAATGTAATAACAAAGTCACTGCCAGAAGATTCTTGGATTTCTCTGCTTGCCACGGCCGATACTGCCTCAATTGTTTAGAATTCATTGGTGTAAGTTACAATCGCTATTTCTTAATGACAATCGAACAGAGAATCAATTGGAAGTGCCGCTATTGCCATGATAAACTGCTCCCAGAGATAGGTAGGTTAGGGTTATTTTTATGACCCTAAAAACGAAACTGCTCTCAGAGATAGGTAGGTTAGAGTTATTTTTTTATGACCCTAAAAACAAAACTGCTTCCAGAGATAGGTAGGTTAGGGTTATTTTTTATGACCCCAAAAGCGAAACTGCTCCCAGAGATAGGTAGGTTAGGGTTATTTTTTATGACCCTAAAAACAAAACTGCTCCCAGAGATAGGTAGGTTAGGATAATTTTTTATGACCCCAAAAACATATATGCATTAGTGCAAAATTAGGATAATCATAATTAGGAAAAATGATAATTTTTCCTAATTATGATCATATATTAGGGTCTGAAATAATAGGAAAAATAATATTAGTTCATTTAAAATTAGGTGTTTTGATCATTAGGACAAATAACTTTCAGGTCAAATAATAATTATGACAAATTAATATTATGGAAAAAAGTTAGGGCAACTGATATTAGGTAATAATATACTATGATAGGACAACTGCAATTAGGAAAAATGAGTATTAGGGCAAATGATCATTAGGACAAATAGCATTAGGGAATACAAAAATAGGACAAAAAACTTTAGGAATTTAGATATAGATCCTGAAAAATGATGATTTTATTCAGAAATGGAATCAACAAGTGCCACGAAGGTTGGCATGCAAAATTAAACAGGTTTCCAGGAGGAAAAAATCTAATTTTACCTGAAATATTGAAAATTTTGCAAACGAAGCAAAATTTAACAACAATTCAATGTCGGATCTGAACAAACATTTCAATGAGACGAAAAGATCAAAATAATATGAACGAATAGCAGCAGAAAAACACTATTGACACGTTGAAACGATACCTGTCCATTTATTTTTCAGTAATACTAAAGATGTATTCTTATTATTTATTATGGTAATGAATAAAGGTTATGTTTCTTTGCATTTGTACAGTATTTTTACAAAAGAAAAATTGACCAGAGGTCAGATATGTTTCGAATATGTATCAGAAATATTTTTCACTTCTCATGCTCGTGAAGTTCGCCTTTAAGTCGTGCGTAGATGACATAAAATCGCTTTTTGTGCTCTAGTCCATAAAGTAAAATTTTCTTCTAAAACTAAGACAATGAGGCTCAACAGCCAAGCACAGTCAAAATATATTGCATAATTTAATTGTTGTTTTATTTTGTTCTTGCTATTATTATTTGAATTCCCTGTTTTCTATAATTAAGTTAATGCAATTAGATAAAATAGGAGTTGATTATTGTTACAGAATGCCCTGAAATGTTTTATGACTTGGCAGAAAACAAGTATCTATAGTAGATTGTACAACAAGGGCATAAAGCGATCCATTTTTATCCAAAGCAATTTATTGGTCCGAGCGCAGCAAGGACCAATATAGTTGAGGATAAAAATGGTCAATTATGCCCGAGGTATACATTCTGCTTTTCACTTCGATTGTGAGGAAAATTTAAGCACATAAATAATTACCTTACACATATGAAAGAATATTGATTTCGGCGGCCGTATTAATTGTTCTACTACTTTTTGCTCACTCTGTTCGATTAACGTATTATGCGACAGTGCAATTTCAACGTCACTTGACGTCATTATTTATGTTCAATCGTTCAATAATTCTGGGAAATAATATTTTCACTTCAAGTTAAACAATGAAATCGCTGTAAAGTAAAAGAACATGAAAAATAACCAACTCCCACCATTGAGTTATAATATAATAGAGGCGCTGACACAAACAAGATTTTCCGAAAATATAGCACAAAAAAATGTGTAGCCGGCCAGTGCGAATTATTTAACATCGTTAAGGTTGTATTACAAATTAGAAGAAAGATATGATAAAATTTCACCTGTCATTCATCTGGCGTTCAAAAATCACATGGCACATAAGAGCAATGGAGTCGCTCTTGTATTAATTAATTTATTATTTATAATAAAAAAAATTATGAAACTTTTGTAATAAATATTGATAACTTCATAATTATACCTATTTCGCGTATTAGTTCGTTTTAATAGATTTGTATAGTGTGTATTGTATTATATTGCCTTCATATTGTTGATAAAAATAGGAAATTATTAACTATATATATATTTATGTATGTTTGTGCTTTCCAAAGCTAAGGGTTCATATATCTCCATAATAGTTATTTTCGCGTAGGTTGACAACATCAGCATAAAAATAAAACTATTTGTGATTATGTATTAGTGTTTAATTCTGAACAAATAATAATCGATTAAAGATCGACATAATATTTATAATAACATATTTAAAATGACGTATCGGACGGATTTTCTACCTAAGTTTGTGAGGCGAATGTTAAAAGTTGGAGGCAAACGTCAGGTACCTAGACCGGTTGCCTGATTCGACTCCAGAATGGAATGAAAACTGCACACGGTCGGTTATGTTTACTTGTTTGCATTCTGACCTAACGTATTCCTGACGGTGTAAACCGTACGGGCACAATGGGTGGCGGGTGAGGGTTGAGTTTTTTGGCCGCCGAGCGAGCAGAAAGGGAAGCAGGCATGCGGCCCATGCGGGGGCGAAGTACATGCTCAAGACAAATTTAGAATCAAAAGCAACACAATAGCTCGGTAAACATAGTATTTCATGCTTTCTTTTTAAATCTTTAATTCCAAAATTGATAGATCACACTTTGAAATAATGAAAAAATAATAAACGAAAATATGTTATAATTGCTTTCTTGGGATTAGATATGAGGATATTACGGTATCATTTGAGGTATATTTTACAAAAACCGGCTAAAGTTCCTGTCGGACCACGCATAACAGAGAATTATTTAAAAAAATCACAAGTCACAAGGTCGTATCTGCCTATGTACGTAGTTTTTTGGAGATCACTCGAAAACTCCTTAACCGATAATGTTCAAATATTTTTTTTAGCAATTTCACTAGTGGCGCATTAAATACACCTTGTGTTAAAATGTTATAAGGATACGTCTCAAAATGTCTGTGACATACTTACGGAGGGACGGAATATGACGAAACTATAAGGGTTCCGTTTTTGCCAATTGAGCCACGGAACCATAAAAAACTATTCAACATTATAAAATATAATATAATAATAAAATTTACTAAATAAGTTTTAATTATTTTCTGAGTTTCGTAATTTAAAAAAAACAACAACTACTCCACTAGCCTTATGCCTCAATGCTGTCAGTTCGGTTGAAATTTACGAAACCTTTACTTCCTATCGCCAATTGTGCCTATAGTACGTTGACCTTCATGCTGTAGCATTTAAGCTTAATCCCCAGTCTCACTTACACTGGTAATATTTTAACGAAACGTTTGTTAGTCCTTTGTAAATATACTCGTCGGGACGATCGGGCTTCGCTCGGCTCGGGCTCGGCTCTCTTCGGCAAAATCTGTCGCGTTGCACCCGCTTTTACTGTGCCACATTTGGAGTGCTGATTTCTTATCTAGTATATATAAAATCATTGACTCCCACCAATTATTTTTTTAATGTTTTTTTTTAATTTTCATCATGTGAACTTATACTTAGATACTTGTTTTCTGCCAAGTCGGCATTTTGTAACAATAATCAACTCCTATTTTATCTAATTTCATTAATTTAATTATAGAAAACACGGAATTCAAATAATAACAGCAAGAACAAAATAAAACGTTTCAGTGGTCTACGCAATTTTACTGCTTAATTAAATTGTGCAATATATTTTGGCTGTGCTTGGCTGTTGAGCTTCATTGTCTTAGTTTTAGAATAAAATTTTACTTTATGCACCAGAGCACAAAGAGCGATTTTATGTCGTCTACGCACGACTTAAAGTCTAACTTTACGAGCATGAGAAGTGAAAAGTATAAATTCACATGATGAAAATTTAAAAAAAGACATTCAATAATTAATTGGTGGGAATTGGTTATTTTTCATGTTATTTTACTTAACAGCGATTTTATTGGTTAAATTGAAGTGAAATATTATTTCCCAGAATTATTGAACGATTGAACATAAATAATGACGTCGAGTGACGTTCAAATTGCATTGTCGCCTAATACGTTAATCGAGTGAGCAAAAAGTAGTAGAACAATTAATGTTGCCGCCGAAATCTATATTCTTTTATATGTGTAATGTCACAACTAAAATTTTCCTCGCAATCGAAGTGAAAAGCAGAATGTATACCTCGGGCATAATTGATTATTTTTATCCTCAACTATATTGCTTCGGATAAAAATGGATCGCTTTATGACCTTGTTGTACGATCTACTATATTCAACAGCAAAAGAAAAATCACATTTTGTAACCGGTTACAACAAGGGACTTTTTTCCCCTTTCGAAGCTGGTTACCAACTGCGGCTATGAATCGGTAATTCAAAAGTCCCATCTGGTAACTAGTTACAACACGGGATTCTTTTTCCCGTTTCGAAGCTGGTTACGAAATTTTGGTTAGCAAACGGTGTATATAACGTTTTAGTTTGACATAACATTTAAAAAAAATTAATAATACGGCTCTCTAAATCACCTTATTTTCCTTGTGAAAACGGGAGTTCCATAATAAGATTTTTTTTTTGCTCGTGGAATGGTACCAAAATACCATTAATGAATTCGGCATTCCCAATTTATACGAAAACGTTACCGATAAAAAATTCGAGAAGAAAAAATGGACCCCTCCCCCTGATAGGTACTTATATCAAAAATCTTGGTGGCTCCACTTCTCAAATCCATTCCTGGGTATTCCAAATATTCTTGGGTATGAATAATCATGCCAAAATCGTTTGTTCACGAAATGCCGTATTTTTGCTCCTACAAGCAGCCACTAATTTCATTTCACGCTCGCAGAAAAATCCAATTTTACACACCAAAAGAAGAAGCCTGAGGTGACAAATACATATATAGGTATTTAACTCAAATGTTAAATGACCACAGAAAACATTGAGCAGTTTGAAAATAATGTTCAATACACACTGAATTTTAAATCTAGGCTAAGGCTAACATAATGGTGAAACAATTAAATATTTTGAAATAGATTTTCGATAGCCATTTATTTTTACTAACACAATTAATCTGCTTTATAAACAGCGAAATGTACACAACTTATGGCGTGTGTGATGTCATCGCGATCGGCGTAGCTTCCGGGGCCCCGCATTAGCCGATTAGAACTCGTGGCTCATAAAAACTACGCATAGCTAGATTTCCAACATTTATGGGTTGCTAGAGGCGATGCTCTTAGCTAGCAGCGGGAACAACAGAATTGAACAACCCTGGCTACATTATTCCAAACGTCAAAAACCAAACATAAGCGAATCCAACTCGCAGGAAATAGAACATCACCAAGTGCATTAAATTAGCGAACCATATTTTTATGTTTTTTTTTTACTACCTAACTAACCCCTTTCTCATATGCATACTCCTGCATATGAGAATGGGTTTATAGGGCATTCTCATGCCTTTTCACATGACCTAGTCTACCAAAAACGACTGGTTGGTAGTTATTTTATACTAGTTCAAATTATAAATTTAATTAAATAGAAATATAATGAACCTCAGAATATAGACAGTTTTAATTTTATAAGGCAATATTTTATAGAATAGTAGAATGTAATGTAAATGTATGGAATACAATTTATTTATTTCATAGATTAATTTCGTCCTAAACTGTTACCATTTATTATTTAAAAAATGTAAGTAAAGAACATGTGTATGCCATATATTATAAAAGAAATAATCGACCACGAAATTAAAAAAGCTTTTATTTATTGCAAGAAGTGTTAGTGCTTTATAATAAAATCTTTCAGGATAAATTATTTATACTGGTTCTCTTGATCTAATGACTCAGCTTCGTTCCGTAAGCGAATACACGGCTTGTACTATGTGTAGATGCGCAGCTCTGCTTAGAATGGAGCTGAGCGAAAAACTCGTCTCTGATTGAGTCAGACTCAGTGTACGTCTTGCCGCGAGACCGCGCAGTGCCCGCCCTACAACGGCCGCCTGTTGCGTTCACTTTTACAGCTCAAAAATCATAACTGGACATAAGCGTTTTCTCATATTATTTATTAACTGGTTGGATTCGTTTTAAAGGTAAATTAAGTTATTGCTGTTGCCTGCAATGTTATATTACGAATTTCTTGAAGTTTGGAAACTTTCGGGATTACTTGATTCTATCGTAAATAATAATAAGTGTATCATTTTTACTTAATACTCTAGGATTCTGTGATAAAATGTATGAACATAAATTAATCAAGTAATAGCAAATAATACGAAACGTATGAATATCCCCGTACAAATAATTATAGCTTTATATATTTAACTTAAAGTTGAGTAACCGGAACAAAAGATGGGATTAATATTTATTGTTAGGAATAATTTTGATGTACAGTCAGCGTCAAATATATTGTAACAGCCAAAGTGATCAAATAGTGTGTCACACCATATATTTTGTATGGTGTGACGAACTATTTGGCTACTCTAGCTGTTACAATATATTTGACGCTGACTGTACCTACATAGGTATTACAAGTTTTCAACAAACGGCTGTTAGTTGTGACAATCGTTACCTATAGCCGCGGTGTAATAACTAAACTCATCAATTTGTTCTTGCCTTGTAAACTAATTACCAGATTAAAACTTAACAAGAAACAATGATTGTTACTTGTTAAGTTTTAATCTGCTAATTAGTTTACAAGGCAACAACAAATAGATGACACAATCATAATTAATTACTTACCCATTAAAAACGAATACTCGTACAATGACAAATATATTTTTATACAGAGAAATTTGTACATTGATTTTTAAGTTTTTGGCTACATTAGAAATAAATGTGACTTGTTCTGTTTTTATCACAATATGCTTGGAAATATATTTTACCTAGCCAGAACATTCGAATCATCAAAATATTTGTGATAACTACCTTTATCTCTATATAGATTTGGGCTTAGCAAAAAAAAAACTTTGCAAAGTTGAGATTGTGCTAAGACTGGTTAGATCATTTTCCCAAAATCATTATTTCCTTGCAGCGTAATTTCCAGTCGCATTTTTTTCTATTCTTAATTTTCACCAGCCGTATTTACTCCTGTCATGATATTTCCAGTAGCGTTTTTTCCTATTCTTATTTTACACCTGACGTATTAATTCCTTGTATGATTTTTCCACCATTCGCAGATTTTCCCATTAGACAATTTAACCACGTACTAATATTTCTGACGGTATTTATTCTACAATCGATTTTTTTACTTATAGACCTTTTTTCCCAGTATATTTTGCACACGCATAAAGCTATACCTGGAGGAGCCATCGCCTCATCTTTCCAAACAAAAAAGTCTGCCAAAATCTGAGGGGGGCGAGGAAGCATACGTATGGCGTTTTCAATTTAAAGGTACATCATTGTCAGTTGTTAATAAAGTTTATTTCTAAATGAATTTTTATAGCAGCATCGCCTTATTGATAAAGGACAATGATGTACCTTTCACTTGAAAATATCACGCATATTTGACAGTAAGTCACGACACTAAATGGAGCAACAAATAGTTGATTTCACATATGTTGAAATATGGTTAATTATTGGATGCAGTCTTTGCAAATGTCAAACAAAAAAGCCAAGGATCATTTTTAACCGACTTCAAAAAAGGAGGAGGTTCTCAATTCGACTGAATTTTTTTTTTTTTTTTTTTTTTTTTATCATAATTTTTTTTTTTTTTTTTGTATGTATGTTACTCCATATCTCCGTGAATCGTGAACCGATTTTCAAATTTTTTTTTTGAATCGAACAGGTATAACCCCTAGATGGTCCCATTGTCACCAAGTCGGGATCTGATGATGGGATCCTGGAGAAATCGAGGGAACTCTTCAACTATTATAGGCACACCTATAGTGATTTCACTATTTTTTACAGCAACTCGGCCACTTCCTCTTGGAATAGCGGATCCTAAGTGAAGTCGGTTCTTTTTTTGTTTAAAATTATTGCTTGTATTTTCAAACAAAATATAGAAGGCAGTAATCCTTAGGGGCGTTAAATATGCATAAGTGTCAAACGTCAAAATAGTTACTGCCCGTCAGAAAATAAACGATTATCTTTGAATCGATTCAGTAAACGACGCTGGATTTTCGATATGGATTAATTTTTTAATCATAATAGTTATGATAAAAAAAGTAAAACTATAATTACATGTGAAATTATATTTCATATTTTTGTAAACTAGACATAATAGAACATTTTTTACACCTAAAAACAATACATAAAGGCATTTTCACGGAGCTCTTTACTCACTGAAAACGATGAACTGAATGCGTGTAATCGATTTTTGTAATAGTTTTTATAAACCTATTAGATTTTCCTGCTAATAACGTTGACAGAGGGGAAATGTACCTAAGCTTACTCAAGGTATAGAGCTTTATGTGCACACGTCTAATTTCTCATCCGATATTTACACGCTTCTGATTTTTCTTACACGCGTGTTTAGCCTTTCGCTGTTATTACCCAAATATACAGGATGGATTTTCTTTTTGGGTCAGTGAGAGCAGCTACCGGATCCCATGTTGCTACGCGAAAATGGTCTTAGGAGCCCATCTCTCGATTTTATATTAATGAATATTCGCGTTTACAGATTTTGGAAAAAACATACAGGGTGCGAGGAAAATGTCATTTTTTAATGATGCCATTCGATCCCATTTCTATCCAGGATCAAAAACTTGTATGGGACCGACAAAAAATGCCCGGCTAGAAAAGCCACAAATCGAGGAATAGTTTTCCCATACATTTTGTATGAAAATTAAAACAATTTTTCACGCGCTATTTTTTTAACCGACTTCAAAAAAGGAGGAGGTTCTCAATTCGACTGAATTTTTTTTTTTTTTTTTTTTTTTATCATAATTTTTTTTTTTTTTTTGTATGTATGTTACTCCATATCTCCGTGAATCGTGAACCGATTTTCAAAATTTTTTTTTGAATCGAACAGGTATAACCCCTAGATGGTCCCATTGTCACCAAGTCGGGATCTGATGATGGGATCCTGGAGAAATCGAGGGAACTCTTCAACTATTATAGGCACACCTATAGTGATTTCACTATTTTTTACAGCAACTCGGCCACTTCCTCTTGGAATAGCGGATCCTAAGTGAAGTCGGTTCTTTTTTTGTTTAAAATTATTGAAGTCAATCGATCCCATTCTTATGCAGTATTAATTGTTTCCACATGTCCGTGTTTGGGTTTTGGGTCATAAACTTACATATCTGTATCGATTTCCAACTGAATTGGTTCAGTCGTTTCGGAGAAAATAGGCTGTGACAGACGAACGGACAGACAGATAGACTCACGAGTGATACTATAAGGGTTCCGTTGTTTCCTTTTGAGGTACGGAACCCTAAAATCGATATTATAAGTGTATTTAATGATACCTACTCATTCTACTAAAGAGGTTTACCAAATAATTATTATAGTTTGGCCAGAGTTTGTTCCACTTCAAGCATAGACAGGGAGAATCATACTGTCTTTTTCTAATGCTAGTACTCTCACTACTAAAAAAGGGATGGGTATAGCATGTTACTCTGACTGTTACTGCGCTTTTGGTTTGCCAGACTATATTAATATCTTTATTTCAGACAGTTGTCCATACAATTACAACTATTTTTAAAAATTAACTTAAACTAACACAATAACAATAACATAATCATTAACTTAAAACATAAAATTTCATTAAAAATTATTAAAATTACATCTGGAGCCCATGTGCATGTTATTCCAATGCCTTACAATTGGACACTCCAGTCTGTCAACAACCTTAATACTACTGTTTGTTTATAGGTTGGCACTAAAGATCAATCCTTCTTTGCTATCCCACGTCGCACCGTTTATTTCAAAATTGTTATCTTCTAATAATGGAACAGGTAATTCTTCAGTGGAACTGCCGCAGCATATGGAATAAGAAACAAGAAATCCTATTCCTTACTAATAAATTCAACCCAGCTATTCTTGCCATATCAGAGATATGGCTCAGATGCAACACTACTTTTTAAAATCCCCACCTATTGCTCCCTAATGGACTACCGACAAGATGGTGGAGCTGGATGTGCCCTGCTTATTAGAGACCACATTCCTTATACGCCCATCCATATATCTATCTAAATAATCCTGAATTCAATGCATGTTGTGCCCGAATAGAAAATATAACATTCTTATACATTTATATTCCCTCTCCCTCTTATATCCTTAAATCGCTTAAGAACTTAATTGAATCCCTCCCTCAACCCCTCGTTATTCTGGGTGACTTTAATATACACCATGTTCTATGGGGTTGTAATAAGAACGACGCCCTCAGTAAGCAATTTTTATCTTTAATTCTGGACAAGTGGAACCTATGTTTACTTAACTCAGGCTCTCCCACTCGACGCCCCCTACCTAACCAAGCAACAAGTGCAGTAGACCTATCCCTTAGCTCTCCTTCTCTTGCATTTCGAATCACCTGGGAAACCTTGGACAGTACTTATGGAAGCGACCATTTTCCAGTTCTTAATCGTCTTACTTTTGTTTCTAATAAAAGACCATGTACAAATAGGCCGCTTTTACTGTATAACATTAATGGTGCAGATTGGGATAGTTACAAAAAAATTCTAGATTGCGAAACTTCATATTTACCACCAATTTCTTCAAACCCCTTAGACTCCTGCTAAGATGCCCTTATTCAGGCTATTAAGACATCTGCCGATAAAGTCTTCCCCCTTAAGAATACTGTTATAGGTAACCTGCCATCTCCCCCGTAGTGGGATAACGACTGCACTAAAGCCGTCAAGGCTAGAAAGAAAGCCGAACGGTCGTACGCCGCGAATATGTCGTCCGTGAATTTTGAGTTTTTGTCCAAAACCATGTCTGACACTAAGATGCTACTTAATAAAAAAAGACTGACGGATGGAAATATTTCTGTTCTTCTTTAAGTCCCTCTACTCCTGATATTATCGTCTGGAATAACATCCGAAACTTTAGGAAATCGTTTAATTCCTGTAATTGCCCTTACCCTATCTCTTTAAAATGGGCTTAATGGTTCCTAACTAAAATAGCTCCCCCATATGTCCCGGGAGTTTATGATTCCCCTATCACTCTTGTAAATAATAAGTCATCTGATCCCCTAGATCAAGCATTCTCTCTCCTAGAACTCAAAAATGTTCTCCGAGGGGAAAAAGATCCAGCACCAGGAATTCAGCAAAGCTGGCAATTTTTTCTGAAATACTTCCTTGATTTAATTAACGGTTTTCTTTCGGGCGAACCGACTTCATCCTGGAAATCTCAACCTATTATGCCTATACTTAAACCAGGAAAGGACCCTAATGACCCATCTTCTTATAGGCCCACAGCCCTATCTTCCGTCCTTACAAAGATTCTAGAACGCCTCATGAAAATAGACTAGAATGGTTCCTTTAAAGTCATGATCTACTAGGAAAATCTTAATTTGGCTTTAGGAAGGGAAAAAGTACAATTGATAATCTGGCCATTTTTACGTCTGATATCAGGCTCGCCTTTTCAAACAAGGCCTCCGTTGTTGCTGCCTTTTTGGATGTCGAAGCTGCCTATGATAACGTTCAGATTCCAATCCTTAGGGAAAAACTTATAAATTAAGAACCCCAGTAAGATTAGCCTGCCTCGTGGGTACCTCCTTTGCGGAAGACAAATATCCTTCCGAGGTAAGGACCCTGAAATCAAACTTACTAGACTGATTTGGCGAGGATTACCTCAGGGCTGTGTATTAAGTCCTTTACTATACAATCTTTATACGCATGACCGAGAAGACTCTGTATCTGACTGCCGAGTTCTCCAATATGCTGATGACTTATTAATCTACTCATCAAACAAAAATATTACCACTGCTTGCACCTCAGTTAATAATTCCCTTTTATCGCTAAATAACTGTCTTTTTAAAAATGGTTTGTCCCTTTCCCCGTCGAAAAGCTGCGCCGTTCTTTTTACCTGTAAAAAATTGTGCCGGCTTTAGATCTACATCTGGAGCATAGCCCTGTAAGAATGCGAAACGTGGACAATGAAGCAACGGGATAGAGAGAGGTTGGAGGCGTTTGAGATGTGGTGCTGGCGTCGTATGGAGAAGATCAGTTGGAAGGAGAAGAAAACCAATGAAGAAGTTCTATGTAGAATAAAAGAAAAGAGAAATTTGTTGAGAACCATAGAAAATAGGAGAGGAAGGATGCTTGGACATCTGCTACGACATGACGAATTTATTAAGAACATCATAGAAGGTAAAGTTGAAGCTGAAAGGAAGCCAGGAAAGCCAAGAATAGCGTACATGGATCAAGTCAAGGAAAAAATAAACGTCGTGTCATATCAGGCCATCAAGGAGAAGGCAAAGGATAGATATACATGGAAAATGCTCCACCGACAAGAGCCCAGCTCTTAAATAATTGATGATGATGATAGATCTAACAATCAATAAATCTAGTATTTCTGTCCGTACCTCTTACAAATTCCTAGAGATCCATCTAGATTCTAAATTAAGTGGGCATTTACAGTTTGATTATTTAGTTAAAAAGTGTGAGCGTGGGCTCAATACACTTAGATGCTTTGCGGGGGTCTGGTGGGGAGCTCACCCCACTTCTCTTAGATTAATTTATCATCTTAAAGCAACGTCCTCCTTAAACCTTGATAATCAGCCTTGTCTTGTTAATAGTCTTAAAAAGTTTCAGTCACTTAAAGACCCGGTTTTTCATTCCCCTCGACTCCCTCTGTTTGAAGTTAACTATGAGACTATTATTTACCACACCCGCGTGATTCTTAACTTTGACATCTGCCACGGTGACCCTCATGCTGACGAATACCTACGTCAAATCCTTTCACGTGAATGGCACGACTGGAATACAATTTTCTGTGATGCGTCTAAATTATCCCCGACTGGCTGTGTAGGAATAGGAGTCTTCCACTCCCAATATAATATAGTTCAAAAAATTAAGTATCCCCCTGAAACAACGGTTTTTACTGGAGATTGTATTGGCATTTTAGAGAGCGTTAAGTATATCTTAATTTTCAAGTTAAGGAAAACCATCATCTTTTCTGACTCCCGCAGTTGCTTACAATCTTTATTGGCTTACCCTTTTAAATTAATATTTCATAATCCAATAAAACCCCCTTCAGAAACTACTGTTCCGATTTGGTCATACTGGCGTCCATGTGGCTATCCCAGGCTTGGTCTGCAGACTGGACTGCCTATAATCGGAACAAAACTAAACCCTATTGTTTAGTACAACCTAATGTAACAAAAAAACCTTGGTTCGCTAATTTTCTTATCCCAAAACAATTCTGCTCCACAATCATTCAAATGAGATTAGGCCACTGTTGTTCCCCTGTTCACCTGAAAAGAATCCATGCTCGGGACTCCTCTTTGTGCGAGTGCGGGCTGGGGAAGGTGATTTGAATCATATTTTTCTGACGTGTCCCCTAAACGATCATACCGAATTATATCATGACCGTAATCCCATTTGTATTTTCTCTTCTACCTAACAAGGAACAGAAAACATACAATATCTTGTTTGAAGCAATTAAAGGAATGGTTCCAAATTTTCAACCAAAGACTATAAAAACAGACTTTGAAATTGTGGCAATAAATGCAGTTCGATCCGTGTACAACTGTACAGTGATTACATTATTGAAGGGTGCTATTTCCATTACTCTCAAGCACTATGGAAACAGCCGCGAAGGAAGCAATTACGTCTCGAAATGTGTGGCTCTGGCTCATTTGCCAAAGCTGAAAATTCATGAAGGCTGGTTTCATGTGCAGCCACAAGCGCCGAACAGCAAACATATTGCAGCGTTTAATAACTATATGACCAATCAGTGGATAAACGTGGCAAAAATTGGCATCCTGTGATTCCTGTGTTGCTATGGTAGTCGTCATCGCTTCATATTTTTTTCATAATTGTTGGAGTTACGGTTCAAAATTTGGATATTTTCAAAATTTGAATATTATTAGAAAAAATTCTAGAAAATACATCTTTGACTAGTCTTTCCAAGAACATTATCAGTTTAGGCTTTTTTGAGTTATCTCTAAAAAACTACTAAGTAGGCAGATACGAAATTGCGATAGTAATATTTTCGCTAGTAGCAGTAAGTTTACGTTTTTTTAGAATAGCTACGGAACCCTTTATTATGCGTGATCCGACACGCACTTGGCCAGTTTTTTTAATTATATCTTTAATTCCGGTCTGATCCACTCAGAATTAAACATATAAAAAACCAATAACAGGAACAAAATATTCAAACAGATGATACTTTGACTCACTGAGTTTGTCCTGATGATTTGGAAATTCGTAATCCTACATTTTTAAGTTTTCATCGTAAGCAATAATTGCAGCATATAACTCGACTATGTAGTGTTCATGCAGTTTAAAAAAAATTATACCTAGCATTTTTTTACCGTTTACCTACCTCTTATTTTGTTGTTCTATTAGTCCGCAAAAGTATAATAACGATAAGGCGATTGGCCTAGAAATATCCTGTTAATATTTTTGTTTGTGTCACAACCCTCAGATAGTAAAAACAGAAAGTCGTAAGGATGAATTGCCTAATTCATGCATGGTTGTAATAAACTCAGACAACAGTGCTCATAAAATCAGACACCATTTTGTACGAGTATTTTAATATATTCGTCGAGATGCTCGCTATGCGGGATTGGGCAATGTGCTTCAGACTCTTAGAGCCTCTAGACGGCTTAGATCTACGTATTATTTTATTACTAAGAACGACAAAGTGATTCAGCTATACAGATCTTGCGCTGCCATTGGTGCTTGAAGAAGCCCCCGAATACTAGCCGAGCCTGAGCGTTTAGCAACTGCAAAAGTTTATACAAAACAATGTTGCGTTCGCAACAGATCTAGTCCTAGGAAGTTATTGTGATTACCTAAAATAACGAAGTTTAAATTTATTATATGTAGCCGGCTAGGTCGCGACAAATTAAACAAGTTATATTATTTATTAAATAAAAAATGCAAAAATACAATATAATAAAATAAACTAGGATCCAGTCAGCAGGTACATAGGAATCAAAAAAATTGTCACTGCATCCGTAGCACGAAGATAAACATTCCCATTATCATAACTCAAGTTTGACAAAAAAATGTCTTTAAAATCTAACTTGCCTTATTACAGAGAAGAGCACAAATCGCCAAACGTAACTTTTGCGTTGTTGAAGAGTTCCGTTCTGATCATCATCAGCAGTTCCATCTCATCAAATGTCACTTTTTTGAATGAAAATGCTTGTTTTATTGATAAAAACATAAAAATCACTATATGTATGTCTTTAAGATTTGAGGAGTTCCCTCGATTCCTCATGGATTCCATTATCAGAACTGCGTTTTGACAAAAATAACGTAAACGTAATGATACACAGCATACAGCAACTCAATTGATTTACTTTTATATTATAACCACTCAGTTGGTTAAAAAAGTATTCGAACGCTTATTTAAAATAGGTCAGCGATTCCTCCAAGTATTTTACTCAATTTCCCAAAGATTGGTCGTCGGGATTTTTTTTATGTAAATGTAATCCTCCTTAATAGCTTAATCCTGTTTTTTCAATCAGAGGCGGCTATTTAGGAGTCTGTTTTATTCAAAGGCATAATACTTCGACTGCTATCTACTTTTGAACTCCGACCTAAAATGTTTTCAAAAGAAGTTCAATTTGTATTAATTAGTCCCCGTAGGTTAAAATTAAAATCCGGTATCACATCTATCAAAACTATCAATCCGTGCTACTCGCTTCGCGCGTGGCTTAGTGGCACACTCGCGGTTAAAATACAACTTTGCACCCTTGTATAACGAATAACTATTCTTCATTATGTTTTGCCGGTAGCTATGCTATTAAATATTATTCGGCTTTTAGCAACTCCAAATCAAATACGTAAAATTATAATGTAAAACAATAAACAGCTAATAGAAAAAAAATCAAATACTAAAATCAAGTACATTGTTGCCCAGGTATAGAAAGTAAGCAATAGATGGACGAGTTAGTAGAAGATGCGAGTCCATCTATTGCACTTTCTACCGAGGCATTTACTATGTGCTTTTCACGCCTAATGTAAGGAAATAAAACAGGTTGAGTACACAGTATAATACACAGTTTAATTAAAAGTAATATTGATATTCGCATTAGGGCAGTTGTGGAATGACAAGGAATTTTTTTTTCCCGGAACATTTATATTAATATTTTGTGTCATTTCGGCCGGTATGGAGTGTGATGCTGATGGGATATCATCGAATGATGCAGGATGAGGTGAATTTGACAGTAAGGTTTACTTGGTGTTGATGGTCCTGCTTTCGTGTCTGCTGATGTAGACGGACGAGCACGTAAATTTATCGCCTCATTAATTTGATGGTTGTCTTTGACTTTATTTTCTACTGAGTCTGCTATGTATCCTTCTGCCACCTTATCCGATGCCCAACCGCCATGCCTTTTCAATGTGGTTAAATTGACACCGGAGTCTGCTAGCAGAGTTGCCGAGGTTCTTCGAAAGCAGTGACCGGTGTAAGATTTAGCGTCCGGTAGCTTCAAATAGGCCGCAATCGATTTTGGTATAGCACCAAGTTTATGCCGGCCTATAGGCTGCTTGGTACATTTACCATTAACATAATTTAGGAAAAATCTATCACATCCCGCGTTTTCCGGGCAGAGGTTTTGATATTTTGTGACAATTTACAAAAATTCATCACGAATGATAAACGACCGATCAATTTTTGTTTTAGTGTTTTTCAGTTTGACCAAAATCATATCGTGGTGTTCTTCAATGTCATCGATTTTTATATTAATTAATTCAGCTGTCCTGCATGCCCCATTTACTCCAAATAGTAAATGACCTGTAATAATGATAATAATTTGGTTGATACAAAATATATTAAGCAACGGAAAGGAAAAATAACCATCGGTCACGTTGTGAAATAACTTACCTTTGTTGCTAGAAACACTTCATCAGGTGCATCTCTCAAGAAACTTTCAACATTTTCCGCTGTCAAGACTTTTGATTTTTTTGATTGAAAGCCTTCTGATAGCCTTTTCAATAGAGTTAGTAACTTGGTGTAGTTTTTTTGATATTGATGTTGTGCTCCGTATTAAGCGTTGCCTTTAGCATTGAATAAATGCCCCATAAAGTGGAGGATTTATATTGTTTCGAGAGTTCATCAAAATACGTCAGCATTACACTTTCAGAGATCGAGAAAGAGTTTGTTTTTTTTATTTATTTGCCATTTCTTGAAATTTTCATACACTTTCTTATATTTATTTCGGGATTTAATGGGCAATAAATTTCGAATCACTGACTTTGCAGTGTTTTGAATTTCCGGCGGTGTAAGATCCATGTCCGTACTCGTGTCACTCATTGTTATTTATTTTTATTTCTAATCGTATAGAATTATACACAATTATCTGAATGTTTGTTTCCGATCTAAAGAACAGACAGAAGAAATTTTCCTTCCCGCCTCTTCAAATTTTTTATTTATACTTTTTTTAAGCATGCAAAGGCGTTTTTCACATACTTAAATAAAAAACGCTTACAATCGCAAAAGTACACATTCATTGAGCGAATTTGACATTTTAATTTATTTATTAAACGCACAAATGTAATGTTGCTCTAATAATTTTGTTATTTTCTGAACGAGTTACTAATGTCAAAAATAATCGACCAATAGCAGAGTAGAAAGTAAAAAAGGGCCGCTAAACACTACATTTTACATAGCAAATCTACATTGTTTGACTGTTTTTGAAATGTACTACTAAGAACTACTTTCTACTCTCATTTCAATCCATCTTTGGCCATATTTCCGAGCAGTGGCGTGAAAAAGTCATATATTTGCCCTTTTTATCTAAGTAGACTCGATAACAATAGTTTATTTCAGAGATTAATGACATACTGCGTTCTATAAGTAAATGAATAAATATCATGGGACTATGTTAAACAAATTGACTTAGCCCCATTGCAATAGTTTTTTTTTTAATTTAATTTTTTTTTAATAAATAAAATTCAAGTTTCAAGTATATACATTTTATTAAAACGCGGACTACAAAAACTGCAGCATTAAACGTTATCACTCAGAATACTGCATGCTGAACCTCGAAAACAGGTCAATTGAAACCCTAAATCCAGCACTGCCCAGAAGTCAAGCAGGATAAAATATTACTAACGCTGGTTTTACGAATATCTTGTTTTGAGTAAAATACCTTTGATGTATTTCAAAACACTTAAAAATCTGTCAGCGCAAAATTTTATCAAAACCTGATTTCCACATGGAATGGCTCTACGGTGAGACAAAGGTAAACAAAGTATTTGAGTCGTTGTGATGTAGCACTTTGTCATTAAAGCCGAGGAAAAGTTATTCAATATCACTTAACAAGTTTCCAGTCTTTTTAGTAATCGCATTCGCGTTTTACTATTTTCTTTTGTTCTTAACTTTTTACATGTCATCGATGGAAGATAATTAACCCTCTGCAACTGACGTTACGTCTGACAGACACCAAAATACCTACGCGCTGTTGCTACGTCGCCATTTATCGGCGTATCGTTCCGTCTCTCTCTGTACCTTCCTGCGTGGACGCATGCCTCCCGCAGGTGCAGCGACGGCAGCAGCGGCGTGCGCTCTGGCAGAGTTAGAGCTGTTTGGTGTCCACAGGACGTAAGGTCAGTAATAAGTGATGGGTCTAGCAGACGTGTCGTCAGTAATATTTTTATAACCTCATACTGTCTCACATACGTCACGTCAGTAAAATAATTATATTCATATAGATAGTGTCTACCAGTCGTAACCTCAGTAAATTATTGTGAAAATATTTTCTAGGTGCAACTCAGTATATTGTTAGGTATATAATTCGATAATGGCTAGCGAGGCTCAGACTAGGACTTAGAGGAAAAGAAAACGTCAAATCGAGATTGTTATCGTAGCAAAAATGGATTTGTTTGGTCTAAAATAGATTTTTTAAGGACGCCGAAAACACCCGCTCATAAAAAAAACTGGTCTAAGGATTATTTTTGTAATTTTTTTATTGTTAATTTTATGCCAGAAGAAGGTAAATTTAAGTTATAATTATTGTTTTTATGGTTCTGTTTTTTTATATACTTTTTTAAAGAGGCCTGTGTTAAAAGTTCCTATATTATGATGACTATAAACAATATTGAATATTCTACTGATTTATGAGTTTTATTCCAACAAATTAACCTTTATCGGTTCTATATATTATTAAAAAGTAATACTAATACACTTACATTTATAGTAGTTCATTATTTTTAAATTTAATAGCAACTAAAATGCACGTCTGACAGACTACTCCTCAGTGAAATAATTACAAGAATCCCACCTCAGTTGCAGAGGGTTAAAAATACTATTAGTCCGCCTCGAACTGAGAACTCGCGATTTACTTGCAAATAAGCTGACCAATATAACGAGAACCATTTGATGATTTTTTCGCGCCTTCTAACTCCATAACACCTTGAACGATCCTGCTCACATACGAATTCTCAATTTTTTTTTGGAAGATTGCTCATGTTATTTATTCAAACAACTAGCTAAGACATAATATTTAACATTAAAACGAAGGTATTATATATAAGACATATATCAAAAGTCTAGCCTAATAAATTAATCTAATCACAAATTAATTAACTAGTTAAAAACCATTCTGCGTCATGCCCGGTCCAAAAGTGCCCATCACACTCGCCGCGTTCCCGCGTTCTATTGCGATGGAGTACTTTTGGACGAGACACGCAGAACGGGGGTCACTGCCTCTCTCCCCCAGCCGCCTCCCAAGTTCGTGAAACAGGTCACACGCCTCGTAGCACCAGGGTCCGGCTGTTTCCACAGCCACGGGAGCCAAAGTCGTATGTAGATCTTAGAGTTGCGTGTTTTGCGTGCTTATTTTTGGCGGCGGCTTCTACCGCTGACCCTGCTGTCTTCAGTGTGTATCTTAAGTGGGATGCAGCATAATGTGCTGACACATGTTACATCCCAAATAAGCAGTGATCGGAATAGGTAGTGCCATTTCGGGTGAATGACCTTAAACATTAAACATAACATGGATAAGCCTTGGGATTTCGGGACTTGTATTTTTTCACAGTGAATATTATTGACCTAAATTAAGAAGATGCAAAATAATAAAAAATTGTCATTATAAATACGTCAATTACCTAGTCTAGCCATAAGTTCTGTTACAAATGAAATGAAACATATTTTTAAAAGGATGTAATTAATTTACCATAAGTAAATGTTTATTTATAGGTAAGTTAATAAGGTTTCTAAACAATATATTTTTTATTCAAAATGCCCGCCTTTAGCTTTAATACACGCCCTCAAACGATCCGGCCACACGTCTATAGATTCACGCACTGTATCCATTGGGAAATTTGCCACTGCTACCTTCAAAGATTTTTTTAGAGAATCGATATTGGCATGGCGTTTAGAGCAGACCATGTCCTCTAACACTGACCACAATTTATAGTCCAGGGGATTTAAGTCGGGACTGGAAGAGGGCCAATCATCTGCCTTGATGAAGTCCGGAACATTCCTTTGCAGCCAAATCTGGGTGGTGCGAGCTTTATGACCCGGGGCTGAGTCCTGCTGAAAGGTCCAGTGTACATTTTTGAACATTGTGTCGTTTAGTGGTTTAACTACTGTTTCTAAAATCGTATCCTGATACACTTTAGCTGAAATTTTCACTCCTTTTTCGCAAAAATGGATCTCAGAGACGCCTTGATACGACACACCCCACCAAACCATGACGTAAGCGGGATGATGACCTCGCTGAATCCTTCCAACTATCTCTTTAGCTTCTCGAGAGTTGTGTGCGTACACTTTATCATTTTGTTTGTTGTAGTGCTGCTCGATAGTAAAAATTTTTTCATCCGTGAAAAGAATATTTTTATATTTCCCATGTGCGTATCGAGATAAAAGGCTTTTTGATCTTTCAACTCTCTTGTCCTTTAGTGACTGATTTAACATATGTCCTGTATATCGTCGGTAAGCTGCAAGACTCAAGTCATCTTTGATTATACGCGAAAGTGTCCTAGGTGGTATTTTCATTTCCTTAGAAAGGATCTTCTGTTTTCTTATGGGATTTCGGCGAATTCTGGCCCTTACAGCATTAACGGCTTGTTTTGTTCTAACAGTACGTGGTCGGCCAGATCTTTTACTGTCATCGACAGAGGACGTTTTGGTGTATCTTTGAATGGTACGATACACAAACATTCGACTGATCTCTAACTTTTTTAGTGTCTCAAAAATGTGGGACGGCTCCATTCCTACCTTATGCAGAGCAATCACAGCAGTTCTATTTTCTTTGACACGCCACTCCATTATTAATTTACTTATTTTAATATTATATTGTATATAAATGTAGGATTGGGTGAAATGGAATGGATGAATGACGTATTGTGAGTGAATGAGATAGTATGAAGACCATGTCTATGAGTGTGAAAGAGATAGCATGAATGGCGGCCATGAGGGAGAATCTGTTGGGAGCTATAAAGAAAAGACGTGTTGTAACATTATTTTTCATTTAATTTCTTCTAAAATATACTTAATTCGCAAAGTTGGTGTTTATTTGAAAATCCACTTCCTACAGTGGTGTCAGAAGCGTGATACAGTGGATTAAGCCTGAAGACGAGAAGAAATTTGGATTCTCCGGCAGCGGCTAACGAACAAAGGAGTACCGTTAGTTAACCGTTGGAATTGCAACGTGGTTCGAAACTTAGAAGACGATAAAGACGTCGGACTACGACAAGACGGGAAGATGTCGCCAGGCTCAGGCAGGCGCAAAAGCAGGCAACAGGACTACGACGACGAGGATTCTGGATCATCACAGAACGGCAACGGCATGACGATGTTGCATCTCTCTGAAGGGCTCATTCCGAAGTTCACCGGTCAGGATAAGACGTATCCAGCGGCTAGGTGGGTGCAAGACGTTGAAGATAATAGTGAGCTCTGTGGATGGACACCGTTGCAGCAGCTGTTGATGGCTAGGCGGTCGTTGGCAGGAACGGCGCTATTGTGGTTCCGGGCGGAGCGTACTTTTAAAACATGGGACGATTTTAAAGGTGCAATACTAAAAGAATTCCCCGATACTATAGATGCAAAGGCTATTCATGAGCTGATGAGTTCCCGGCATAAGAAACAGAGTGAGTCATGCTTAGAATACCTGTTTATTATGAAGGAATTGGGGAAAAGAGGTAAAATGCCTGACTATGTGGCCATAAAATATATAGTTGAAGGCATAAAGGATCAAGAAGTGAACAAGATAATGCTTTACGGAGTTACTACATACAGTGATCTGAAAGACAAGCTGAAGATCTACGAGCAATTTAAAGCGAATATGGCGAGTACGAGTTCGAGTTCATATCGTGATTCAAGCCGGTCGAGCAAGCAAACGGACAAGAACGAGAAGGTGTACGGTCGATTTATGCGGTGCTACAACTGCGGGGAGAAGAATCATCCTTCGTCGGAGTGCCCGCATAAAGAAAAAGGGCTGAAATGCTTTAGGTGCCTTGACTACGGCCATATTGCATCAAATTGCAAAACAGCATCGTCATCGGGATTGGGATCATCGGGTGCAACTTCACACGGAAAGGACGGCGTGAAGGCAGCGACGAGCGGTGAAGGTGGCAGCACTGGAAGAAAATGGTCGAACGGAACGAGTGGCGCTAGTGTCGTAACTAAACAAGCTCTTTACGGTTCGACAAGTGACAGTCACATCACTACCGAAGACGACGTGATTGGCGGATCTGCCAAGATGGCGCATCATTGTCTGACAGCTGTCATCAATGGAGTGAACCAGCGATTGATAACGCGGAAACATAAGCCGGTTAAAGAAGTAAATGTGCTTGGGAAAAGTGTTATTGCGCTCATGGACTCTGGTTGCGCAGTGAGTTTAATGACGATTGCGTGCTACAATGAGTTAAATGCGTCGGAGTTCGACAAATGCGACGAGTTTTTGACGGGACTCGGTTCTAAAGATGTAGGTTGTTATGGACAGATTAAGTTAAATATCGAAATAGACGAGCAATGGTATAACGACGTAGAGTTTCGTATAGTGCCTAACGATGCTATGCCTTACAGTATGATTCTAGGCGAAGACTTCTTGTTGCGTGTCACGTTTGTCATGAAACAAAACAATGTATGGTTAATACCGCTTGACAAATGGGTGTGTGAGATCAGGGTGTGTGATTCTCTTGTTACAGGTTCAGGAGTTAGTCCAGGTATTGAACAAAGAGTGAACGACCTGGTGGAGTCATACGTGCCGTGTAAGGCGAAGGAAGCGCCCGTCAAGTTAAAACTGGTGCTAAAAGATGACATCCCGATTGCACAGCGACCCCGACGATTGGCACCAGCAGAACAAGAAGAGGTTCAACGGCAGATAGCAAAGTGGCTGGATGATGGTGTAGTAAGGGTAAGCTACTCAGAGTATGCTAGTCCTTTAGTTCTTGTAAGGAAAAAGGATGGAAGTATTAGGGTTTGTATTGATTACAGAAGACTTAATCAGAAGATTGTGAAAGACGAATATCCAATGCCGGTGATAGAGGACCATATCGACAAATTGGTGGGAGCGAGGGTCTTCAGTACACTGGATCTGAAGAATGGGTATTTTCACTTGCCGGTAGACGAAGAATCAGTCAAGTATACCTCGTTTGTCACAGCGACGGGGCAGTTTGAGTTCCTTAAGGCCCCTTTTGGTCTTTCTGTATGTCCGAAGGTGTTCACAAGGTTTATAACTGCCATATTTAGGGAACTTATTGCCAAGGGCAAAGTTCTGATCTTTATTGATGATTTAATTATTCCCGCAGCAAATGAAGAAGAAGCGGTAACCAGATTGGAGGAGGTATTGGACGTGGCCTCACAATATGGGCTTGAAATCAATTGGAAGAAATCCCAGCTAGTGCAGAGGCAGGTTGAGTATCTAGGGCATATAATCCAAGACGGACAGGTGCGGCCCTCACCAGAGAAGACAGATGCTGTAGCAAGATTTCCTCAGCCCGCCAACACAAAGCAGTTGCAGAGCTTTATTGGTTTGACATCCTACTTCCGGAAGTACATTCAAGACTTTGCACTGATTGCTAAGCCGCTCACCGACCTACTAAGAAAGGAAAGTGAATTTGATTTCAATGAGTCATGCCGATTTGCATTTGAGGAATTGAAGAAGAAGTTAACCAGTCAACCCGTGCTACGACTGTTTAACCCCAAGCTAAGGTCAGAGATGCACACAGACGCTTCGAAAGTGGCTATTTCAGCCATTTTACTGCAAAGAGATGAAAATGCGCAGCTGCATCCTGTATACTATATGAGCAGGAAGACGACACCTGCAGAAAGTAACTATAGCAGCTACCAACTTGAGGCGCTAGCTATAATAGACGGAGTTAAGAAGTTCAGGTGTTACCTGTATGGTACTCATTTCAAGATAGTGACCGATTGCAAGGCATTTCAGATGACGCTTAACAAAAAAGACCTGGTTATGTCGACTCAAGTAGCGAGGTGGATTTTACTCCTGCAAGAGTATGATTTTGAAATAGAACATCGGGAAGGCAGCAAGATGCAGCATGTGGATGCCCTGAGCCGGAATCCATATGTAGCCTTTTTGAAAACTGACGCTATTCATGAACAGCTAAAAGTGGCCCAAGGAAATGATGAAGGTTTGAAGGCTATCATGGAACTGCTGGAGAAAAGCATTCCTTATAAAGACTATTATCTTGGCCATAGTTTACTCTATAAAGGAGAAGAGAGACTACTGGTTGTCCCAGCTGAATTAGAGAAGGAGATCATCAAGAGAGCGCATGATCAAGGTCATTTTGCTAAGAAGAAGATGATGGAACTAATAAGTAAAGATTACTACATTGAAAATTTAGAAAAGAAAATTGAAAGACACATTGTGTCATGCATTGCGTGTTTACTGGCTGATAAGAAAAGTGGTAAACAAGAAGGTTTCCTACACAGCATTGAGAAAGACGAGATACCCCTGTTTACACTGCATGCTGACCATATAGGACCCATGACGGAGACTAAAAAATTATATAACCACATACTGACCATAGTAGATGCCTTTACCAAGTTTGTGTGGTTATTTCCAGTAAAAAGCACGACAAGCCGAGAGACTATTGATAAGTTGAGAATTCATCAACAATGTTTTGGAAATCCAGCAAGGATAATAACGGACAGAGGTACCGCATTCACGAGCAACGACTTTCAGGAATACTGCACCGAGGAAGGAATAGAACATATTCAGATAACCACTGGGGTGCCAAGAGCGAACGGTCAGGTTGAGATAATTCACAAGACGCTGACTTCTATTTTGACCAAACTATGCATAGAGAACCCTACACAGTGGTACCGGCATGTCAGCCAGGTGCAAAGATGTATAAACAGTACCTACCAGCGCAGTATAAACACATCACCGTTTGAGCTCCTTATAGGTGCCAAAATGAAGCTTAAAGAGGATATGGAAATCTATGAGCTGCTTGAACAGGAAAATAGAGACAGCTTCATGCTGACAAGAGAAGAAGCTAGAAGGAAAGCTAAAGTACAAATACTGAAGGTACAAGAGGAAAATAGGCGTACTTTCAACAGGAAACGAAAGGAAAGTACGAAATATAAGGAAGGCGACCTAGTCGCAATAAAACGTACCCAGTTTGGTACAGGGATGAAACTGAAGCCTAAATACCTAGGTCCATACCGGGTCATGAAGGTCACAGGACGAGACCGGTATCAAGTACAGAAGGTTGATGACTCCACCGAAGGTTCAAGAAATACCAGCACCTCCTGCGACCATATGAAGAGATGGCCATGCTTAGATATGGAGTGAGAGGCAGGTAATAACTCACTCTTATCTTTTTATTTATTTTAGTTGTTGTTTACATGGGAACCACACTTACCCTCCCCTTTTAGTCAGGTTGTGTACCCATACATTGTTTTTTGTTTAAGATGTTTCAATTCATGATTGTTATTGAATATATTGCTGATCTGTGTACGATTGTTGTTAACCATGCTCGCCTACATGCATACATGTTCTACTGGTAAAAGTACACATCAGTCATCAGCTGTTTATATCATGTTTAGTTATAAGAAAAGCTACACTGAGATGTTTAATGTTGTCATATAGTTGTTATGTTACTTATGTCAGCCTGAGAGACCAGTCTGAATTTCAGGAAAGGCCGACTGTAGGATTGGGTGAAATGGAATGGATGAATGACGTATTGTGAGTGAATGAGATAGTATGAAGACCATGTCTATGAGTGTGAAAGAGATAGCATGAATGGCGGCCATGAGGGAGAATCTGTTGGGAGCTATAAAGAAAAGACGTGTTGTAACATTATTTTTCATTTAATTTCTTCTAAAATATACTTAATTCGCAAAGTTGGTGTTTATTTGAAAATCCACTTCCTACATAAATGGTGGCAAAAACATCCAAGTACTTACGTCAAAACACAACATTCGAAATTCGAATTATTATTTTTCTTAAATTCATTGTTAACTGCCAGTAACAGAACTTATGGCTAGACTAGGTATTTATTCAACATAACTTTTAACAGTTACAAATTACAATCATAAAATAAATCGTCAAACATCAACATTAGTACACATATGTATTAAATCAACTTTATTAAAACATTCGTTATTTTTTACTATTACTAAACGTAAACTTAAAATTTTTCATATGAAATCCCGGGGTTAACCTTACGCACCGAGTTCCCGTGAAATGGCACTACCTATTCCGATCACTGCAAATAAGACACCGCCCTCTTTGCCAGTGTCTTAGGGTGAGCCCCTCGGGTCTTTTCCCGTCGGATCGGGACAGTCTTGGCAGTCGAGTAGGCAAGTTATCTCAAATTATATGTATCTCTGCTACAGCCTCAACAAATTTCATAAAGATCAAGAAAAACGCTACTCAACTCAAGTTATCGTCAAACAAACTCTTAAAGGCAAAAAGCCATCGAAATTCTAAGAAGATCCAATAGCCAGAAGTTGTTTGTCAGAACTCGCTTAGCTTTCGCTCCACTCGTTCGATAATAAAAAAAATATATGCGTTTTTTTCGCTTTTGTACATACAAATCCGAATACTTCTTTAGCCGACACTCCCGTCACCTCCCGCGTCAATCTTTGTGCTATTTCTTCGCTTACGAAGAAACAGCACAAAGGTCAGCACTTGTCTAAACAAGTCAGAAAATCAAAGTGTAATACAATACTTCGGCGCCAATTATTCGAAACTATGTTCATTGTTGACGGCTTACGTACGACTCTTCTGTACGGAATACGGAACCCTAGGGGCGATCCACCCACAGTTGACCAGTTTCCATCCTTTGAAGAGTAACCGGTTAACATTTTTGGCAACAAAAACAGAAGGGTGGTGTAAACTGTCGGTCATCTTTCCCTGTTCATCCGCTTGAAACAACTTTATAAAACGCAACAATAGGTATGTTTTTTTTTTAACATGTATAGAAAATGAAATATTAAATTTTGCTTTTAAATTGCTATTCTTAATACTAAGGTGATGATATTTTTGAATGTTGATTATTAATTACAGCATAATCGTACTTGTTAGCAGACGGTTGCTGCTTTGAAATACTTAGTTAAAATATACCTACTTCAATTATCTACTCAGGGACAATGAATACTAGTCACTTTGTATAGAAATATATTCATTGATTTAAACTTTATTGTACAGAACTTATAAACAAATGGCGGACTTGTAATCTAATCATTTACTTTTCCATACAAGGTGGATCTTGGAAAAATAATAAGTATGGAAGCGGAATCGGCGCTCAAAACCTGCACCAAAACCGTGGTGCCAAAGGGGGTGGAGCTAATCACCGTGGTGCCCTAATTTCATGTATTTTTTTTTTAAATTGTCATGTGAAAATATGACTTTTGTCTAGCCATGAAATTTATAATATTATAAGGTCAGTTTGCGCCGTGTGTTGGTACAAGAACCACACAGTCACCTAAAATGGCACTATTTCTTATAGTCATTAAGTAAATTAAGCATAAACATAAACCACACGTCAGTCTGTCCCCCGCTCAGCTCTCTTAGCTTGGAAATGTAAGTGGTAGCAAAATTGAATTTTCAGAGAGAGTCAACACAGTAGATAAATATATCTTACATTTTATCGAATTATTCTACCGTTTTCACATACGCCTTTCTCACAATTCACGATTCTGCACAATATTGATTCTTCACATAAGTAATTTACCACATCCGTTTTACAAACCCCTGCATGTCTCTTAATTTGCTATATTTTTTTATATTGTTTACATTCTGTATTCTGCACACGCGGTATTCTGTATAAATTATCACGTATACTTTACAAATCCGATTGAGAGGACGGTCAACCTTCAATGTTGCTCAACGAGTGATTGAAGGTAATTGAGAAATTTTTTGATTGATAGTCATTGTAACTGACAGGCGTGCCCGAAGCCACAGATGGTCATTTCACTGTACATGGAAAATAGCATATTTCCTACTCCAGCATTATAATCTGTCAATTAAATGGCTGACTGGTACATTACACAATATACTTGTATTATGATACAAGTGTGCTAAGTTGATCAATCACATATTGCGATATTGTGCTCACGAACGAATGTGAGTGCGCATAAGGAAGCCGAGCTATGTAATGATCAGGCACACGCGTTTCATACGACGTTTTTCAACACACTTGCAAGGAAAAAACAGAAAAGTGTAAGTAATAACTTTTGATAAATATATTGATTTTTAGAATGTTTACCTTTGATAATTAAATTAACTAAACCTGGTTTATGATGTTATTGACTAGATCTATTTCTCTGGAACTCTTTTTCAAAGCATCTCATCAAACCCAATACTTCACATTTATTGTCAAATAAGTAAGAATGTTTTTTTACATGTATTTCTCACTAGATTTTTATAACAACATTTAGCTAGTATGTATGACAATTTTAAAATATATCCGGAAGTCAAATGAACACTAAAGTTGGCTTCTTATTCAATTAAAATATAGGACTTGCGGCCATCTTGTCGAGCAAGGTGGTTTGGTTTTGTGATTAACTTCTTATTTTTTGTTCATTTTTGTGATTCAGTGTGTAATATATAGCTTATTCTGCAGTGATTTAACGAACTAGTGTGCAACTAATGAAGAATTAATCTCAAAACAAGTATAACCCCTGTTTGAGTTAGATATCCGTTAGTCCACGTGCTGTTTGTAGGGAGAAGCTATCTCCTTATAAAAAGCCTAACCTCACCGTACAACGTCCAGCTCTTGGAGCGAAATTTTAACTAATTAACCGTACACTTGTCGTCTCTATTTCGACATTGGCAAAATTGCCCCAATATTGTGGACAGAATGCCATTTATTTTAAAAATTGAATTGAATTAAAATATAAATTATTTAAATTAATAAAACACAACGAGAAACATCTAATAAATAAACTATGACTTCAGGTAAACTTTTAATATGGCGCCCATTTTTTTGCATTCACGCGCACCTTGAGGCAAAGGCGCGGGTTAGTATCACGGAGTCTAATTATTTAGCAACTCGTCTATAGGGCTGCTCGTCTAAGTCGCAGCTAGTCTACGTCACTTTCGTCTAAATAGCAGCTGGTCTAAAAAGCAACTGGTCTACAATTTTCTAAGTAGCAACTCGTCTAAGTTGCAAGTTGTCTATTTCGCTACTTGTCTGAATAACAGGACTGGTCATTATTTTGAGACCTATCTAAGGGGTTCCAGCAATATAGGCCGGGAAATCTGGCAGTGCGTAGTATGGGGACCTCGCATTAATTCCTCAGTCGATGATTATATATAGGTCATAACAAATGCGAAATAGAATTTTTCCAAAAAAAAATTTTTGCCAATTTTGGTAATTTCGTCAAAATGTACAAAAAGCTTAATATTTTGTACTGGGATATTTCTCAGTCTATATTTTTGTCATAAGTACAAAATATCCGTTAAATGACACTTTAGTAAACAAAAACGACGGAGCAAATTTCCGATGCGAGTTACACAAAAAAAAACATTTTTTATAAATTCTGTGAGTCCCTCACTACGCTCAAGATTCTAAATTAGAATCACTCGCTACGCTCGTAATTCTATTATAGAATCTTTCGCTTGCTCAGGACTCTAAATAAGCACTCGAAGCAAAAACTAACTTTGCTCTCTTGTTGCAGAAATAACTATTGTAAGCGGCCTCCCCCTTTCCCGATTGGGCTACTCCAAATACAAGCATGATCTTATCGCTTTGCCATACCTCTTATTTCGGCGTACTTTCATTGACTTACCCGGGTCCAAAATGAAATAGTTATTCAGACAAGTAGCGGAATAGACAACTTGCAACTTAGACGAGTTGCTACTTAGAAAATTGTAGACCAGTTGCTTTTTAGACCAGCTGCTATTTAGACGAAAGTGATGTAGACCAGCTGCGACTTAGACGAGCAGCCCTATAGACGAGTTGCTAATTATACCCCGTGATACTAACCCAAGGCGCGAACCTACGATGACAAACAGCCAATGCTAAAACATATAATTTGTGTTTAAAACATAATTTATTGTGTATTACGAGTAAAATAATTAGTTGAAATGATTATTTTTCACAATTAGGATTATATTATTTGTGTTCTCTCGTAAATGTGTATTTTACTTTTTTTCGCCATAAAAACTCCTAATCAGTTTTAAATTAAAGTGAAACTTTTATTCCATCGCCTCAAATATTTAAGCCTGCCTTCTGCATGTCGCGCGTTACAAGCTGTAACGCTGATTCTCGTTTATAGTAAGGTGAGGCTTATTTCATAAGGAATAAGGTTCATCTCATGTTGGTAGTCAACCGCGGTATATATATCGATATTTCGCAACTTAGCGTAACAGCAGCGGTGGCACTTTGGTATATGGCATGAGACTTACGATCGAATGGGCAAGGGTTCAAACCCCGTGGAACGATTTTTTTTTTCTAATTTCTAAATTTTAGAAACATTTTTCGATTATATTTAACGAATTACATTTGGCAAGTCATTCCAGCTCTGATCTTTAAACAATAAATACGTGCGCGTGCTGTGAATAATGTACCCGCCAATGATGCAAATAAGTCAAATGCAAAAGCGAAATGTGAAATTCAAACACAGTAGTACAATAATTATGGACATATTTATTTGTTTTGGGCACCAATTTCTAAGCACCATGTTAACATAGTAAATTTTCACTTGCATCGTGGTTTCATAAAACCACACAATGTTTTTTTTCACTTAAGTTCGATAATAATTGTGAACTGCTCATCAACCTCGTTGCACCAAGCAAGTGTGTTGAAATAGTTATTTGTTATACAAGGGGTGAAAGTTGTATTTTACGTGCGAGTGTTATTTGAAACACGAGCTAGCGAAAGGACTCTATTATTGACCACGAGCGAAGCGAGTGGTTCAAAAATAGAATCCTGAGCGTAGCGAGTGCTTTAATACACGAGACGTAAAATAACTTTCACCCGTGTATAACACAAAACTTTTCACCTCACTACAGCGAGGAAAATAAGAAAAAGGGTGCATTTTGCTCGGTTTCCCGTAATTCCTCAGGTGTTTAATACTTCTTCATCACTCGAATCACTAATTTTTAACAAAACAACCTAGAAAAACATGCGAATATTTAACGTTGATATGATGGATGAATTGAAATGAAAAGTTTTGACGTAAAAGGTTTTATTAAATGTCAGATGCGTTTTGTTCGTACGTAGACTTATTCGGCTGTCAGAACAATTTATCCGTTTTTACAAAAAGAATGAAGATTAATGTTGAATGCTGATATTTATGAATGAAAATAAAGTTGTAAGACTGTATTAAGTGTTTTTACTCGATGCAATTCATTAATTGCGATGTTAAAAATTCTGCACTTTTAACGTTTTACGTTTTGTTAGCTGTCAAATGTCACTTAAACCACTTGTCACTTATGTCAAAACTCTTTCACCACATGTGGATAAAAAGCGATTTTCACAATAGATATTAAACAAACAAAAAGGGCTTTCCGAGCTAGTGAGGTGAAAACATTATTTATTTCCATGGCTGCTACCGCATAAAACTAAAGCGGTTTTCCGTCTTTTTCGCAGGTGTGAAAGAGAAAACCACTTTAACCGCATTAATTTAACGATGCGGTTTAATTCGATGGTAGGACTATAAGATTTTGAAAAGTCCTCATTGTGCGATCAATGGCGTCTGGCGTATATCATATTACAATAAAACATTAAATATGAATCATATTTAATGTTTTATTGTAATATTTTAAGCTTTACATTTAATTAAAAGTTATTGACATGATGAATTTATTTAACTTAATGTAAACAAAAAGTACTCTGCAATTGACCCACGAGCATTATATATTGGATAATATCAAATTAATATCCAAATAAATGTATCACATCGAAATCAAATTTTTTAGTTCGTGTATCGCTCCAGTTACTTCGTGCAAGTAGGTACTTATCTACACGTTTCCTGTTTGCACTTGAGGGAAAATGTTTACGTCGGCGGCATAGCGACGAGCCGCCTCTGACGCTTTTCATTTTTCAATATAAACTGCGCGCTGTGATTTACGATGGCTGTCATAGATTTTTATTATCATCATCTTCAGATCTGCTACTTTCGTATACACAGACAGCTGTGTATAATATTGTAGTGTTTGTAGTTGGAGTATACACAGACGGCAAATCGCGACCAGCTAACTATAAACCACTAACAATTACACAGTGCCGATGCCGTAGATGTTTATTTTCAGCTAAATATAGGTAATGGAGACTGGCTAATGGGGATACAAAACTGGCCACATATGTTACAGTCTACTTACTACAGCGTGTACATATTGGGATAGACCTTAGCAGGTTATCAGTGTGCAGTCCCCTTGCACACGTAGACTTGCCCGCAATCGCAATGCATACGCGTATGGTCATCTTAATACTGGTAACGCATTTTCGAAGACTGGCGGACTTTGTTAGAAATTATTATAATTGTAATTGTGGTATGTAGATAGACGTCACCCTTATCTACTATAAAATTTGTCCTCCTTTTTCTTCTACTACTACTACTACCACTACAACCCGACATACATACATCGATCTGAAATACACTGAAAAAAAAGGACAGGCCAACTACTTCGGCTATTTCATTAATAACCAAAATTCGGTAAGGAGTTAAAAAGTTTAATTTGCTTATAACTCAAAGTTTACTTATAAAGAACAAACCACTTTGATAACTAATAAACCTTAGTTTGCAAGTCCCAAAATTTATGTTCCTATTGCTAGTAAAAAAAAAAATCAGTGTACCGTTATAGGATGAAGATATTTATAAATTTATAATATTATTAAACATAAATGTAAGGTCACATTATCTTATAAATATCAATAGTTGTACAAATTAAAATAACTATTATCTTCTAGGTATAATTTTTATTATATATTAATAACAAATGGAGTAGGTATATAATATAATGAAGTACTGGTAGTCTGCGAGTGGCCGTTACTAATACTAGTAGCTCTGGGATGAATCACTCCACTCAGCTGAACACCTGTTGGCCCATTAACAAGAAATAATTAGGTACGCTCACCGTCGCTACATGTGATTGAGGACTTGTGGAGCACTTCACTGTTTTTTTTTTTGCTATAAGCGTTTATTAAACTTAAATTTAATTATGTATTAAAAGATTTTTTTTGTGATTATACTTCTAGGTTATGAAGAAGTTTTAGGTAAGTATAGTAAAAGAAAAAACGGCCAAAAGCGCTGGTAGCCTTGCGGTAAGACGTCCAACTTTCGATCCGGAGGTCGAGTTCAAACCCCGGCTCGTAACACTGAGTTTTTCCTAACTGTACGGAATATCATTTGATATTCACCAGTCGCTTTTCGGTGAAGGAAACCGGACCTAATCCCAAAAAGGCCTAGTTTCTCTCTGGGTTGGAAGGTCAGATGGCAGTCGCTTTCGTAAAAATGAGCCAAAGTGCCAAATTCATGGAATTAGGTTGTCAAGAGGTCGTTGAGAAGTTTTTCAAGACCCTTATTCTTTTTGAAAGACCTATCCAATGACTATAGTTGTAGCTAAAAAAAATCACCCCCACTTCATGTGTATGGGAGGTACCGTCAAATCTGGCAACTTTGCCAAGGGTTACTAACTTTGCCACCAGCAGAGTGCATAAGGTAATCCTTTCATACCACCGACAACATATATTTTTTAGTGTTGTGCTGTGCCTACTTTTAGGAGAAAAAATGGTTGTCAATTGGCAAAATTATTACGAATGAGGCAACACCACGGCAGCCATTTTCTTACCATTTCAGTTCCAAATTCGTCACTCACATAATCATAAAAGTTAGTGCTCAAGAACTTTAAAAAGTTTAGAGTGTAAACATTGAATCCAGTTACGTAAATTTTAGATATAATGTTATTTAAATGGTAAGGAATGGATTGATTACCTCGTAGATGCCGCAGTGTTTGAATTGAGTCTCATAATTTTGTTGGCAAAGTTACCGGATCACGCCAGCTCATATCACCGTCATACAAGTTTGTTCCTAGGCCACGCCCCCGTCAGTGAATGCGTTAACTACGGAACCCTAAAAAAAGGTTGTTGAGCACCGTAGATAACAGGGAAGGGAAAGTTGCTTGGTACAAACTACTTATGACATGACAAGTTTAAATATAAGAAACGTCATAGAAGGTAGAGTTGAAGCAGAAAAGAAGTCAGGAAAGCCAAAGAGAGTAATACATGGATCAAGTAAAGGAAAAAATAAACATCGTATCGTATCGTATTAGGATGTAAAAGAGAAAGCAAATGACAGACAGGCATCGAAATCGCTCCACCGGCAAGAGCCGGGCTCTTAAATATATGATGATGATCTCTAGGTTAGGGCCACGTTTACCCTGCATATTCTTTGCTATGACACATTTTTTAAACTCATCACAGAAATTTTGATATCTTTGCTGGCGCTTTCAAGCATCGCGTTTGTGGCCTTGAAGTGGAACTACGCAGAAAAAATGTATTTTTTGTGTGTGCTAACTTAACGAATCACTTGTTTTAGTATACCAACACTCGTGCATTCTGTATACTTTGCCGCCGGCTACCTACTCTTTCCTCATATTTCCCTTTAGAACAACAACAACAATTTGCCTATGCATACTGCGTATTTTGAAAACTTTTAGTCCTCTCAAAACCTTGTTCGTTCAAAATTGTATTGCAATTTTATTTTGACGCCCACGAGGAGGCTTGGGGATAAAGTAGGTAGGTATTAATTAAAATTCTCAGTAAATGCGGTAATCTTAATACAATTCATACAAAAATGTCTGCTGATTCTATAGCAAATTCTATAGTCGATACTTTGGTCCTGAATATACATGCCTCCCTAAGAAGTAAGAACTTGTAAGGCGTGTGCACTTGTGCAGGTACTGGATAAATTATATAACTTACACTAAAATAAAAACTTTTTACAAAAAAAAGATAAACCGACTTCAAAAAGGATAAAATGAATAATTATATTATTTATTTGCGTTACCAACTGATATGTTTGAAGTCGGTGCCAAGCCAAATTTGGAATAGTTAATACGAACGAGGCGATGTGTTCAGTGAATTGTTATTTTTACTATATAACGAATCTAATACGGCATGAATCGCACGTAGATATACATTCGTTTCGACCATGCGTTAACTGTAAGGCAAGTAGTTACAGAAAGTATAATCATGCGTCCTATGTTTGTTTGTTAACACATTGTTGGGACTATCCGTATGTCGAACAAAGCCCGTGGTTCGGTTTGAATTATTTATCCTTCTTCATCTAAGGTTTAATCCGAATTATAAAGGAATTCAATTGCTATATTATTTTTTCTATACTCACATGTACCCAGTACACACGCCGTGTCAGTAAAAAGGCACGATATTCAAATTTTATATGGAAGGTCAATCTTAAGCGTCTAATTTTTTTTTCTATTTGCCGCCCTTTTCTGATTATTGACAAAGCAGACGTGTATCAGAATATATATATCGTTGTCGCTATTCATCAAAATAGGATTAGTAGTTTAGACATGAAAATGTAACACATGAAATCGCATTCACCATTGCATTATTAGTACTGATGTTTTGTGATGTTCACACTTAAAGCTGATTTGAGCGGTTTTGTAATTTGTGGCTTGGCACCGACTTCAAACATATCAGTTGGTAACGCAAATAAATAATATAATTGTTCATTTTATCCTTTTTGAAGTCGGTTTATCTTTTTTTTGTAAAAAGTTTTTATTTTTCCATTTTTAGTGGTTATATGTTTATCAAAATCGGACAACAAGTTTCGGAATAATCGGTAAAGATATAAAGAAAAGTTCATAATACACCCATTCTATCTAAGGAAAGGTCCACGTATCATTTGTGGACTTCATCATTAGGTCCTCTCTATCAAATTGGTGGTTTTAAAGAGGGAATGCTCGAGTAGCTTAAGAAAGCACCCAAATCAACATACATGTGCCTTTAAAAATTGAGGAGTTCTCTCAATTCCTCACGGATCCCATCATCAGAACAGCACCAGGTTAATGTGGGACTATCTTCGAAGTAGTTCCTATCAATCAAAAAAAAGGAATTGTCCAAATCGGACCACGGGTCTCAGAGTAATTGCTGAACATCTTGCATAAAAAAATCTTCATCATTATCATCAAAACAATCATCATCATGAGGTCCACTGCATCGATATGGTGGTTTTCGTGAGAAAATGCTTGAGTAGCTTAAGAAAACACCCAAATCACCATACACGTGCCTTTAAAAATTGAAGAGTTCCCTCAATTCCTCATAGATCCCATCATTAGAACAGCACCATATTAATATGGGACCACCTTGGATGTAGATCCTTACAAACAAAAAAAGAATTACTCAAATCGGACCACGGGCCTCGGAGTAATCGGTGAACATACATAAAAAAAACACCAAACCGAATGCAGAACCTCCTTCCTCAATGGAATTGAAGTCGGTTAAAAAATACACTATCAATAGTATTGATGACGTGGCTTTGCATTCATATAAATACAATTGTTCGTCCTTGAATTTAACCTACCCACCCGTATTAGTGCGATTTTGAGTTTTTTTTTTAAGTTTCTATACAAATGATTAGAGTAAGGAATTTTGGTGGCATTGGGTGAACAAAGAGTAAAGGAGTCGTTGTTATATATATTTTTTTGATTGAATGAATGAATGAATAAATTATTGATAAATGATAAATCAATAATGCATAATAAAATTTATTAGTTACATACAACTTGTATGTAACTTGTAGCCTAACTTGTATATATAACTTATATTACAAACTAATTTCTTCTTTTTGGTTGACCAAAAAGTCCCGGCAACTAACTCTTGTATCATTGACGTTATGTTTCTGTCAAGTTCGACAAATCAGAAATATTTTCATTAATTTGTGAGAAGTAACGCAATTTCGTTTTATCTTCAACATAATTTACATAACGAAATGGAATGAGTTCTTCGCAAATTGAAACAATTCTGCGATGGATTGAATTATACCAAGAACTTACTTATAGCGAAGAGAGCAATTCTATCTATTGTTCTACATGCCGAACAATAGATAGAATTGCTCTCTTCGCTACGTCTCACGCAGATGAAAAAGTACAATACTTATAGGTACTAAAACATATTAACAGCAATCACCATAGACTGAACTGCGGCGACCAAGATGGCTTTGTTTATGACTTGTGCATATTTCTGATTGCGTGCTATATTCCGCGGAATAGGGTAAATCACCCGGAGTTTCGGAAGTTTTTCGATAAATATATTTGCTGCAAATGCACAAATAACAAAAAGTTACCCGAACAAAGTCTTTTGAGAAAAGTATATTTGTTAAGAATATACGCGACTATAGTTAACAAAATAAGATTCACATTTTTCAATTGTAATTTATGGTTAACTGTAGATGAAACACTTGACGCTCTTGGGAATCCTGTCGTAAATGTAATTGTGAAATCTTTGGAAGACAATTTACAAAAACCTTATTTGTTAGCTTGTAAAGTTGTGACCCTAGTTAATGCCAATACAATTGCTTCTATAGTTGACGAAAGTTTAAGGTTTTTATGGAGAGATAACTACACAGTTAATATAAATAAATTCTTGATATTTTGCACAGACAGTGCCGCATATCGTCGCTGCGCGTGCAAAAGTCGCCATGTGTTTTTAACCTACTTTACAGGAGACACAAAAAACTATTTTTTTCGATAATCCTTACACATAAGTACATGAATATTTTTTTGGTAAAAATAAGCACTCTTTTACATACTTTACGTTTGTTCTGGAAAAATAATCGTGTTTAAATAAATCAAAATAAATACATGTTGATAAATCTGGCACATAGCGATTTTTGTTTGAGTCATAATAATCTCTATGTGTCTTGCCATCACATAGCTATATTAAATTATTTAGGAGCGTATTCAATTTGTATGCGTTATTGTCACATAGTTATTTTATGAAATGATATTAGGTATTTAAAAAAACCAACAAGTTATGGTTAGACAAATAGTTATAATGAAAAATCAGTAAGTACGATCAATCTTCGGATTTTCTGGTTACTTTCATTACCTATCTCTTTCGATAATTAGAACGAATCCCTAGCTAAAGGTATTTTTTTATCAAATAGAAACATCTCCTTCCAGACACGTTTTCAATACGTTCTGGCCTGGCAAATAATAATTAAATCCGAAAGACTTTTAGTGTACACGTATGAAAGGATTTTTTTGCCGTAATATACATGTTTCGTACCTACTTGAATCACCCTATTGAATTATTATTTGAACGGCATTATTCAACATTTCTAGAAACGGTCAAGCCATAAAGGCTAACGTCTAACCCTTCTGGTATCCTGCCTTTTCGCCGAAAGTTGTATTACCGAATTTCACTTGTCAACCAACTTTTCGCAGAAGTAACTTACTAGGTTGGGTTAGGTTAGATGGATTATGTAAAGTTAGGAAATGAAATTCGGCCAAATGAAACTTCTGCGAAAAGTTGGTTGTCAAGTGAAATTCGGCAATATAATTTTCGACGAAAAGGCCTCTGCCTACTCTTTCGAGGAGGCAGAGACATTCTACGTACTACCAGGAGATATTATCTCAGACCAAACCCAGCTTAGGCATAGGTATATACTTTTAAACTCAAAAATATACAGGCACGAGACAGCTTGGGAGGACAACATAGTTTGGGAGGTCGATTGATTGTCTGAGTAGTATGCCCCACTTTAAAAACATGCAATAAATAATTATGCATTGTTTGGGAGGGTTGTCGACTGGATTATCACCTTCGCTCCCAAATATCAGGGGCATAACGCTAGACAGATCCCTGACTATAATAATATATCATACTGCCTTAATACAAAACAGAAAGTGGCGGCAACAATAACATCATTTTTCGGATCACTGACACCACATGGGTTTTACCTCTACATACCCTCAGCATTACCGCACTTACGTCAAGTTTCTCGGTTGCAGAGTATGCATACCCAGTGAAAAAGAATTCTGCACACGTGAATCAGATAGATACTGCTCTCAACGAAGCCTGTAGACTAATCACCGGATGCATTAAACTTACCAAATGCGATCATCATTACCAAATGAGCGGAATAGCTCCTCCTCACATACATAAGGACTTCACACAACTGTAGAACGCGAAAAGAAACGGCAAGATTCTCCACATCCAACAGAGGCGTAGAAGTCTCTAAACAGACTAAGGTTGAGAGTTGGCCGATCAAAAGGCAATCTTCTTAAATAGGGAATCAGCCCGGAACACAGAGATGCAAAATGACGATCTTCATACAACGCAACATAGTGATGCAATGTTCCCTGTATCCAAGTATGTGTACGATAGAAGACTTCATGAAAGCTACTTCCCGGAGATAAGAGGTGGCAAACCATTTAACCATAATTGGTAAAAAATAATTAGGTTTAAAGTTTTGATCCCGTCATATGGAAAGAAGAAGAATAACTATTTAGTGTATGGTTGGGATAAATAAGTTCAAGAAAATTACATTTTAATCTTAATAAGATTAAAAAAATTGTGATTTACCATTCACTTATACCTTAAACTGCTACGAGTAACAAACACTTTTAAACGTAGACCCACAGCAACTATATTGTCAAAGTACCCGTTTATTTACCAAAATAATTCGATTGAACTGCCAGTGATGGCATTAATGGTTTACTAAAAACATGTTTATTTTATTTGAAGGTAGATACAAGCAGATACAAGTGTAACATGCGGTAGACTGAATATAGGTACTATAGAAAAATCTCGCTATGTACCGTAAAACAACGTCTCGCGTCGCGTCTACGAACATTATAGCGATCCAAACTAGTACAAAAATATCGCTTTGTGCAAAATGCTACATAGCGAGTGAACATTTCTGGTTAATTTATGCGAAAAATATCGCTATGTGTCAACAATCACATATCAGGCGCATTCTAAAAATGGTTTTTATGGCGACCAAAAATCGTTATGTGATTTATTTCACTTAGCGATTATAGTAGGCGCATTCAATGTATGGACATCACATAGCTAGATTTGTCAAATCCTGAAATACTGAAATTAGCCTGACAGGATTTTCGGAGCATATATGTATTGAAATAAGGATCATAATGGCATTAAAAACCAAAAATCGACAAAATTCACATAGCGACTTTTGCACGCGCAGCGACGATATATGATTGCCGCTGGTAAAATTTTAAAGAAGACATATTTGAACGTTAAACATGTAACTTGTTTAGCTCTACATAGAGTTGCGGATAAAATTCGATCGGAAAACAGTTTAGTAGATACTTTGATATCAAATGTCAAAAAAATATTTTTGAAATCCCCTCATCGCATCCGAACTTTTAGGCAATATGCTCCGAACATACCGTTACCACCAGAACCAGTGATTACTAGATAGGGAATCTGGTTAGAAGCTAGTTTTTATTATGCTACCTACTTTGAAGATATAAAACGCGTTGTACTGCGGTTAAATAGTAGGGACGCTATGGCAATTAGAGAGGTTCAAGCTTTATTTGGCCATAGAAATTTAAAAAACAAGTTGGATTTTATAAAAAAACTGCTATAACATTATACCAGAATCAATTAATCAATTAGAGTGTACACATATTCCAAATTTGGAATTTCCAATCCATGAATCGTTCCTAATAACTGACACCGTAAGGAGTACATTGGCATCGCATGGAACTGAAACTGTACGAAATAAGTTAGAACTTGTATTAAATAGAAGTCCGGACTTTGACTCAGTGAGAGACATGGTTGATTTGGCAATCATGCTCAAATTCTGAGGAATGCTACGTTAACATCGGTGGACGTAGAGAGATCTTTCTCGACACACAAATGAATTTCTCACAAGTTGAGAAATCGTATAACGCCAGTGAATATGGAACAAATTGCCATAGTGTATGCTTTTCATAATCTTGACAACCATTTAACATCAGATGAAGATAACATGCAAGATTTTGAAACTTTAATTCCAGTTGCAAGTTGTTCAAGGTCTTGAATACACAATCATTTTAGTTAAATAGTAAAATTTATTGACATGTACAGATTTTTAAGTCTTTTATGTTTTATAATTATGTGTTATTTTAGTTTTAGTTTAGTTTTATTTTTAGAATTAACTATTTAGATTTATGTTAGTTTTAGTTACTTTTAATTGTTGTTTAACTTTTAAAATTCAATAATAAAGAGGACTAAATTAACTTTAAAACTATAGTTAATTTTTGGTAAAGGAAATAAATACTTTACATGTAATATTTTGAAATCTACATAATATATGGCTTTATCATTCAGTTATTCATTTATTCAAATAAAAAAATACAATGGCGACTCCACTGCACTATTTGTGCTAAAAATGCCACCAGAATCGAGGTACTACTTATCGTTTGTTTTTTTATGAATGAACTCGTACGTATAAATAAGTCCATATAATGATCATAGTACCTATTGCACCTAATATGTACTGAAAACATTCAACGGAATCGCGATAACGTGTTATCATTATCTCTTGTTACAGATGTTCCTGTCGGCGTGAACAATTGAATGTGGGGACATTATTGGACAAATGACCGGAATGTGAATATTACTAAACCAAAGATGCAAAGTGTCAATCGAACCATCGACAGTGAAGATCCTAAACTACAGTGGATAACAAGACTTATTGAGGAGTGTTATTTTGGAAATGTCAACCACAGCACGATATTTACTTCATCATCCGAGAGTAATCAAGGTCAGTGACATCAAAACATTCAAATTACACATGTCTCCAGCGTACTTTAGATATATTTAAAGTTAACTTCACCCAAACCCAATATCGTTAACGATTTTATTTATCATTTAAGATTACCTACTTACGGGCTTTGGTATTTTATTTGGTACATAAAATAAAAGAAATTTCGTCTATTCGAATTCTTGTCACACGTGATTCACCTTGTACTTACATAGTATTTATTTAGTGCCTATTTAGAACGTTGTTATAGCGACAACCTTACAGCTACACAAATCGACCTACTTAGTTCCGCATAAGGTTTGTGTTGTGGGTATTAGACGATGATATAAATTTAAATATAATAAATTGATTTAAGATCATGGAGCATAGTATATTAGGTGTTCGCAGGACTGATAGTCAGAAACACGGAACTGCGCTCCAGAACTCGCATTGAAGATGTTGGTGTCAAGACCGCCAAGCTAAAATGGGACTGGGCAGGACACGTTTGCCGCATGCATCCGGATAGTGCTAGCGGTACACGCCGAAATTCAGTATAATGCTGCAAATGGTGTTAAAAGCATAAAAATCGGACCGATTGATCTTTAGGCCAAATGAATCGATTCGGCCCGTAGCAGTAAAAAAAAAAAAAAAACAGAGTGCAGTTATGACGTCATCTTTTTTTTGTATGGAAAAAAAAAAAATTGTTCTGAAACCTATCGTGTGTGGTATCAAATGAAAGGGCTTTCTGAGCTAATTCCAAAAATATGTCCCATCATTACATTTCAGTCACATGTTTGAAATAAACATAAAAAACATTTTCAAAACATACCAAGTTTGGGCTCCTCGAGATACGACACCAAGCAATATTTTTTTGTAAAATATATCTCAAATGATACCTAATATCCTCATATCGAACCCCAAGAATGCAATTTTGAAAATAATTACATTAAGTATTTTTTTCTGATTTTTAATGTTTACAAAGTGCGTCGTATTACTCAATACGAGTACGAGTACCGTAATATGCTCCAACTTTGCCCCCAGGCGAAACTTTGCCCAACATTTTGAACAAATTCATTAATTTACGTAATTTTATAGTATGTATGTATGTATGTATGTACTTTATTGCACATAAACAAGTTTAACAATATTACAACAGTAAAATAAAAAATAAAAAAGATATGCACAAAGGCGAGCTTATCCCTAAAAGGGATCTCTTCCAGCCAACCCATAGTATAGTATTCTGGTGCGGGCAAGTGTTGATGTGAATCTCACAAAATGGGAAAGCATGGTGAGTAAAACCCATACTTATACTTATACCTGTATATAATAAGGCAATGGGGAAAGCCAGTGAAACCTTATTGTAGAGGGTGCTCTTTTAGATTCCATACAATGAGGAAAAGAAACAAAAGATGAATGGTCCTTAACAATGTACGGGAACTATGTACAGTTAAAAGGCTTTTCTTATGCAATTGTTTCCCTATACCTTTTTGCTTCAGCATTTTCATTTTAGAGTATTGTGACAGTTGCCATTACTCTAGATTGTTTATATCGTAATTCGATTTCAAAAGGATAATGAATGAAGAAGTCTTGATGTGGGCAATGTTACGTTGTAATGTAACAACTAGTGATGGCCAACTTTGCCCAAGACAAAAAAAAATCTTAGGGCTATCGGCTTTTTGTATTTACCACTCGGCACAAAAAAAGGTGATTATTGTTTTTGAAATATATATATGACGTTTTGGAACTGTTTCTTTATTTTTTTAATGTAATTGTTAATGTGAAACCATAGTATTCAATTTATACATAATTTTCTTTGGTCTGCCGATTTATTTGTAAACATTACTAAGATAGGTTCGTTATGATTTGTTTCTATTATAAATAATGAAATATAACTCATTTAATTATGTTTTGTTTAATATACATACTAATGCCTGAAAAATAAAAACATGACTAAATCAAAAAAATTAAGTCAAATGAGACAACCCTTGTACTTTGGAATGCTTGTATGCACCTTGTACCGTAAAGATCAAAAACGCGTACCTATCATTGCCCACCTAATTTGTACAAAAGTTCACGTACTTATCGCTGAACTATTTAAATGGAATGATAGGATTACCCTAGAGATTTGCTGTAATTCTTGTTTCAATACTATAATCGCATTATTTAAGCGCAAATCGACTTGAGCAATGTTGGGTAAAACTCGATATTACTTTACCCACCCTCAAGTTCGCAAAAAATGGGATAAACTTAATTCGCTTTAAGTAAGAAAAATCCTGATATGTGCAACCTGGGTTCCTCGAGCTCACCTATCACGTTATATCAAAAGAACGTGTAAACAGAGTTTCATTACTCCGAGAATTATTAGATCCCACATTCGTAATAATGAAAAATTAAAAAAAAATACTTAGTGAAATTATTTTCAAAATTGCTTTCTTGGGGTTTGAAATGAGGATATCAGGTATCATTTAAGGTATGTTTTACAAAAAAATATTCAACCGTATCGTATTTGTAGGAGCCCAAACTTGGTATGTTTTGAAAATTATTTTTATTTTCATTTGAAACAAGTGACATAAATATAATGATATGATATATTTTTAGAATAGGCTCAAAAAGCCCTTTCATTTGATACCACACACGATAGGTTTCAGAACAAAATTTATTTTTTTTCCATACAAAAAAAAGATGACGTCATAACTGCACTCTGTTTTTTTTTTTTTTTTACTGCTTCGGGCCAAATCGATTAATTTGGCCTAAAGATCAATCGTTCCAATTTTCATGCTTTTAACACCGTTTGCAGCATGTTTAAGGCGTACCGCTAGTACTAGGAAATATGGGCCAAACTTGCTACCGAGTGGCTCCCATAGGACGGCTACCGGGGCAGAGGCAAACCAAAAAAGAGATGGCGAGATGACTTGGACGCGTACTGTAAAGAGTGGTCGAAAATGTCAAGCAACAGGGTCGAATGGGGAAAAAGAGGGGAGGCCTTTGCCCAGCAGTGGGACACTAAATAGGCTAACGAAAAAAAAAATTGATTAAAACATATTATACATAAATAAATACACTTCCCATTTAAGCTGGGTCTAGTGACCCTGTAACCTATTAGCCTATACTATTGGCGAAACCCCAGTTTGACGGGAGCGAAAATGATGCTAATGATTAATTAAATATCGACTTTTCTATCAACATCCTTATAAAGCAATTTAGGCTTAATAGGCAGATTATTTTTACTTTTTCTTATGAAGGTGCGGAAACCTCTATTATGCGTGGTTCGACACGCACTTGGCCGGTTTTTATCATTTAGATAAACCTACATTGAACCATTCTTAAATTACCCGAAATCGATAAAACCACGGTGTATATTCAATAATTTTTTAACCGACTTCAATATCTCAAAAGAGAGGAGGTTATCAATTCGGTTGTATGTTTTTTTTATGTTTGTTACTCCATAACTCCGTCATGTCTGAACCGATTTTGAAAATTTTTTTTTTGATTGTAAGTATATATATACAGAATGGTCCCTTTTTTTATCAAAACGCAGTTCTGATGATGGGATCCATGAGGAATCGAGGGAACTCCTCAAAGCTTAAAGGCATACATATAGTTCTTTTTGTGTTTTTATCAACAAATCCAGCATTTTCAACCAAAAATGTGATAATTGATAAGGTGGAACTGCTGATGATGACCAGAACGGAACTCTTCAACGACGCATAGTTCACGTATGGCGATTTACCCCAGTCGCTGTGTTTGTTTAGCAATTTAGATTTTTAAGACAAATTTGTGTCAAGTTCGAGTTCTGATGATGGGATCCATGAGGAATCGAGGGAGCTCTTCAAATCTTAAGGGCATACAAATAGTGATTGTTTTGTTTTTATCAACAAATCAAGCATTTTCAACCAAAAATGTGACAATTGATGAGGTGGAACTGCTGATGATGACCAGAACAGAACTCTTCAACGACGCATAGTTCACTTACATACTTACTTAATACATAGTTGGTCTAATCTAAGTATGTCATAGCCAAATCCCGAGAAATAAGTTAATGGCAAAAATTTGATTTTTCGCAAGATTTTATCGCTGATTCTACTTTTCTTTCCACAAGCAACTAATACTCGCCTAGACTATTCTAATAACCCCAAACACAAATAGTTTGGTTGTTTTATCTCAGAGTTTCCATGACCACTTTCTGTCTTCATCGTCAGATCAGCTCCATGTCATCATAATATTGCATTATCATCTAATTTAGGTAGAGAGAGGTAGGCAGTGCAGTAGGTACAGTCAGCATCAAATATATTGTAACAGCCGTGTACCGTCAGTTACCAATTCTTTCGTGTGTTCTGTGATTAAATAATTCAGCAAATATAAGTGTTCATATAATATCTTCCCTATGCCTACAGGTAGATATATTGATACTTAACTTTGCTTACTTAATCAAAGAACACACGAAAGAATTGGTAACTGACATTAGAGTCTCATGGAATTACCTTCAATTGTATGGAATTTATAGTGCACCATCTACAATAATCCACTCCTCTCTTTCGCCGGCCTTCCCCAATTGAAGTCGGTTTTTTTTTCTTAAAAATTATAATCGATGTTAAGTCTGATTTAATCAGAATACTAATAACGTTTTCTACGTAAAACGTTTCTTACCTACGATCTTATTTATTTATTGTCACAATTAATTGTCACGTCAGCCCACCTGTATTCTTCCCATACCTCGTCATACCCCGCTATCATTTTATGAGACCGCTTTTGAAACCTTTTGTGTAATGCCCTTCGGAGAACCCAGGACTTGTTATTTCTTTAACTAAGCTACAGAAACAATTAATATATATTTTATATATCATTCCTCGGACAATAGTAATACTTATTGAAATGTATTAAAATAAAATAAGACCTAGATACTAGTGGCCTTCCTCCATTGTTTTCTGGGCCGGTACTTACTTAAACGTTTTTTTTTCATATGTATCGTTTTACCTAGTTGGAATATATAAATCTTTCAGCATATAATATGTAATACGTTACCAATCTTCCTTGTATAGTAAGCCCATTAATACCTGGCCCTTATGTGTTTGTTGTCTCCGCAACCACGGTTACTAACAAATACTTATCATTATAGTTGTAGCAGAAAAATACGACTTTTCGTGAACAAAAGTGCTCCTTTGGTGTGATTGGTATTTAGGACCCAAGGATAAATTTGAGAAGTGGAGCCAACCGAACCGCCGATACATTGATCGCATATTTTACGAATGCGAATTTTGGCAAAACGCATCCTGTTTTGGCCGCGCAGGTTCTCAGGATCGACACAGGAGCAAACATTTTACAAAAATAATGTACACGTCCTGGGATTGGGCATACTCGGATTACACGCATTTCGGACCAAATAAAGAGATTAAAACGAATTCCCAGCCTGCTGATTTTAATTAATTTCTCAAAACGTTTTATATAGGTAGATCATGTCGATGACGGTCTCTTTATAATGTACCTCATTTCACGTTGCTTAATTTTTCTATGGTTTTGTTTTCTTTATTTGTCAAAGTCAATCAATAAAATTTGCACGTTTTGGTATTCGCTCCGTTTTTATTTAAATGTGAATAAGCTCTAGACATCAACAGATCTTATTTGATTAGCCTATAACTGATGTACTAATATATATCAAGATTAAATTGAGAGAAATTTACACTAAAAATCTTGGTGGCTCCACTTTTCAAAGCCATCCTTGTATCCTAAAGAATAATCATACCATAGGAAATCTTCGGTTCACGAAAAGCCGTAATTGTACTTTTTATATTACTACACATGTTTTTTTATAGTACACTAGCGACCCGCCCCGGCTTTGGCACGGGTGCAATTATACATATAAACCTTCCTCTTGAATCACTCTATCTATTAAACAAAACCGCATCAAAATCCGTTGCGTACTTTTAAAGATCTAAGCATACATAGGGACAGACAGCAGGAAGCGACTTTGTTTTATACTATGTACTATGTAGTGATTGTGCAACATGGGGCGTAAGATGAATATTACAAACGATAGTCTTTAAATCGCGACGGCTTGCCGGAGCGATTTAAAGACTCGAGTTTGTAATATTCTTACGCCCCGAGTTACATACAATGATTTTCATCACACTTGCGAGGAAAAAAAGCAAAGATAAATTCAAGAAAGTTAATTAGGCAGCAAAAGTTGAGAACGTACATGACAGCGCTCAGCCCCGCGCATGCGCCGTTGCTTAGCAACGCGGTACAAACATTCCGTGCGTTTTACGACATACGACATATTTTTCGAACTAAATGGCTAAACAACCAGATTTTGCAAAATTATTATAACAATATTTACCAAAATTAATGATAAGTACTTTAAATATTAAAAATAATGAAGAAATTGAAACGTATAGATTGTGTGTGATGTAATTTTAGAATATAGCTAAATTTTAAAGATGAAATTTAACTTTTTGAATTTTTGGCTGAACATCATACCTCCTTAGTTCTGAAATGATGTACGAAATCAGTTGCAAATTTTAAAACGAGAGTCATTACTCCCGTGGGGATAATATCTCGCCATTACTCCCGCGGGAACAATTTAGGTCATTGTCCTTCTGTATACAGGCAGGAAATAACACCATTTACGAGCAGGTGTGATGAAAAATTAATAATTAAATTTTCAATATGAAATTTATGAATAACTGAAAATGATTATACATTAGTTCAATTACTTTTCAGTCGTCTACGAGTATAGTGTTTATCTGGATCGATGTAACAATTTCCATACTATAAGTAAAGTGCCAATTGAATTGAGTCCTTTCGTCGTTTGGAATATCTGATACGAGTGCCTGGCCTCAGGTGGCCCGGAACATCCGCGCTTTAGAAATATGATTACGATATCAAACAAGAAACCCCTTATATCTATGGCATACTTAAATTCAACCGTAAAATTAAATTCTATTGCTGATTGCCATAAAGTTATAAATATTAAACAGAATGTATCAGTAACTTCTTAAATTGAGGTAGATAAATACATAGATGGAATGAGCATTAAAATTGTGCTGAGCGATGGGACGATACTGCGTAAAATGCTTGGTGGAGAAATTAAATGAAACACAACACAGTTACACTAGCCGTGATCAAAATTTGATATTTCGTGGAACTGCGTTATTAAACTAAATGACCGATCTCAACTGTCAGACACCTAGACACCTAACTTAGTGAATATGACTGTCGGCGTGACTGTGATGTACCTACTAACTACCCAATAAATCTATTTAATGATCCCGGAAGTGCCATAGACTATCCAACATTTAAGTGTGTAAGTCTGGTCTATAAAGTCCTAATACACAGATTAAAGTCGACGAGTAGAAAAATTATAATTTTAATATCTGCCTCCAACAAATATATGTGACCCATTTTAATCGAAACAGTCTCCAACTTTACACACCAAATTAATCGATATTTGCAACCAATATTATATTGGTTTGATCATCAGATTTTTATTGCCAGAATAGTAGATCTACCAACAATAATAAACAACTGACTTCTAAAGATGGAGCAATTTCTTTTTTATGTCCAATGTTTTAGTAGATACTTAAAAATCGTTATCATATTGTTTGGGAATCTGAAACTGGTATCAGATAATTTTTTTTGGTAATCGCTTCGATATTATTTGGTAGTACAATTTTGGTGGCAGGTCTATTATTCCAGTGGAAATACGTCTCAATTAGGTCATTGACTTCGTATTTATTCGGTGATCGGTTAATTCCCTTTCGGCCGCTTTCGAAACCAAAGTTTGGAAACCAGTAGAGAAAACGGAATTATTCGTCTTGTTTGGAAACCGGGTTTCCTAAAAAGAAATCAAAATCTGTTTTAGAAACTCCTACCGAATACGGAAAGTTAATTCTGCTTTCGAAACCTCAAGATAAACTGCGATGAGTGTAGGTAATGTGTAATGTGATAAGGTCTAGCATAAAGTCTCCGTCTGTTGAAATTGTGAACAATGTAATTGTATGTTTACATTGTTAGCAACGGCGACTTTAGTCGTAGTATATTGTAATGTTAAGTAAACTGAAAACATTTTTGTTTCAATTGAAAAACGTACTTTATTTGTAACTTTTATTATTTTATAACAGCGGACACGGTAAAACTAACGAGGTCCAAGACATGTTTAAAGATATTAATTATATCACGCGTATAGTACGCATTAAAATCTACCAAATTGTCTTCAGAGTTTGCTATTTCTTCCCAATCTTCCGTAGTGGAATGGAATACACACACTTTCGTCATAGGTGAAATGTATAAATGGTATTTGACCAAGAGCCTTGCCTTTAGCATGTAGGGAACATCATGTAGATCGGTGTAGGGGCAGCCGAGGAATATACATGTATTCCACTCAGGCGTTCTCCGAAGTGGCACTGCGTTTTCGTTTTCTAGGGGAGCTGGAATTTCACCACTCATCATGAAAACAGTTTTTCAGTTTTAACTATTACAAGTAATCAATGGCACGACCTACTGACGCTGATAAACGTCAAATACTTCAATATAGATTTTTATATTTATGACGTAAGTCATGTCATACAAACATGCACACGTTACCACCATACACGTTGCCTCAAACTTTGGGACTTTAATTGCAAAGTTTTATTCTAAAAATAAATAATATACTTCTTATAAAATAAAAAATAAAACAATCAACGCAATATATTTTTTATTTTCAAATAATTAATCACACTCGTTTGAAATAAAATACTAAATTAATTACGTTTCAATTAGCAGGTCAATTTTTATACCTACATGACTTCTACAAAGTCAAATAATACCTAGAATCTAAATGAAAAAGGTGATATTATTTCTACGCAGTGTCCTACTGTAATCTTGTTTTTCAACAGGAGTTTTACGGATGACTTTATTTCTTCATCAATTTCCATGTAGTTTTGGCTTCTCTTGTTGTTTGATTTACATATCTGTATTTCATTTTTCAAAACATCCAGCACCTGAGCTAGTGTGGGGTTACGTCGACCAATGAATCGATTTATTTTTGCATGCCACCCCTCGAGATGATTTGTGGTCCTGATTAGTTCATCGCTGCAGCAACAAACTTTTGGAAATTCATTTTGTTCAAACCAATACTTATTGAAGTATTTATTAAATCTTTTAATATCATCTCCTTTGGGGCTTCGATTCATAACATATTCAAATCCCTTATTTATAAATGCCGGGGGCAAGCGTGCTAAGCCCGCACAACGTGCTACGTGTCTTTTTTTAACTGGCGAAAATTTTTTTGCTTTCTTAAACAAACACCTATTAAAATGGTAGTAGCACAACTTTATTTTAATTGTGCTGAAGACTTTTTTAATGCCTTTAATCGCCGCTTTCTCGTAGTCTAATGTCACTTTTTCGGGAGACCATAATGGAAACTGGCTTTTAATTAATTTGTACAATAATGCGTACGTTTCAGTATTTTTATTTTCAAGCACTGCAAAAATCAACGGCACTACTGACTGTGTTTCATCGTCATATCCATGAATAGTATAAAGTTGCTTGAAAGATTGTGGGCAAGACTTGAACGTACCGTCGCATAAAATATGTTTAAAGTCATAAATCTTCTTTCGTGCATTTTTAGAACAAAATAATATCATTCTATTTCCATCATCAATGTAATCGGCCAAAACCATATATTGAAATTTTGCAGGAACTACTACGTCACTAGCCAGCTTAAATCTCAATTTGGGAGCACCCATTACTTTGTTTCGCCCCTTATAGAGACTAGTTTTAACGTTCTCAAATTTCGGCAGTTCATGTAATAAACAGACTCCTGAATCGTCTATGCGAAATACCATATCTTCTTACTGCTTTTTGACGGATTCAAAATTGGTACTAACTTTCCCTTTGAGTTGGTCCATACTTTTTAGAAATGCAGTCTTTGAGAAATTTGCTTCACATTGAACTACGTGGAACTTCTGCCTGATAATCTCATTTTTAATATTTAACGTTAAACTTCCCTTACAGTCGCTATTATTGTCACAATACCAGAATGTGTTACCATTAGCATATATTTTTTTTCTGTGATATTTACGACCACCGTATAACGCTGCTACACCACCCCTCTTTGTATTAATAAATTCTATTACGGTTGAGGACATATTTCCGAACGATTTCTTTGGCGAAAGTGACCGTTGCTCCAACTAAACAAAATAATCAACTTATTCAAGATTAAATGACCGCCACTCATCAATAGTGATATGAGTTTGACGTCTTGTCATAGACGTCAACGTCATAGTAAATTATAAGTTGTAAGTGGCCAAGAAGTTGTATCCATTTAAGGAGTTTGTATTTGTAGCTATAATATATTGACAAAGACGTTAACTCATTTGCTATTTTACCTTATATCAAAAAAGTTGGTATTTTTGAGGTTTCGAAAGCAGAATTAACTTTCCGTTTTCGGTAGGAGTTTCTAAAACAAACTTTGATTTCTTTTTAGGAAACCCGGTTTCCAAACAAGACGAATAATTCCGTTTTCTCTACTGGTTTCCAAACTTTGGTTTCGAAAGCGGCCGAAAGGGTTAATTCATACTCCTAAAATAATTACAATTATAGTAACCTTTTCGGATTCAACACCCGAGTATTATGCACCTTTATCTCTCCCGTAAGTAAAAATCTTTATACTTTGTTGATCATTAGATGAGGGTCCATGGTGTCCGGCGCTGTTCGACGGTTTCGTCTGTTGGGATCCGACGCCGGCCTCGTCGATTGCTCGTCAACTCTGTCCAGAATTTATCATCGGGTTCGACCCGACACGCTTTGTCTACAAGAGGTAAGTAGTTAACAACTGGTAAAAAATTACTAGTTGTAATTCATTATTGTATGTAGGTAATCGAGAAAAATACATATCTAGGTATGTATTTTTCTGGGTTTCATTTAGGTACATAACAAGTACCTACAAATATCAATGGCTCTTATGACAGTTATGACACCAAAAACTTTAATACCTAAATAAATCTTCAGTACAAAATTATTTCGGGTGTGTTTTCGTGTAATTGAAATATGAAAACGTAATAATTTTTCAGTATATATTATAAAACGCAACTGTAAGATAAATTAAGTTTAAAAATAATTAGATACAACAAGATGTTTGTATGTTTTAAGTGTAATATAAACTAAACCAACCGAACTTGTTCTATTTTATTTACCAGCATGAAATGAATTATAAAAATCCGCGCCATGCCTAAGTACGATCTGATCATACCACTGATCATACAAACGTAGTATAAAAATCATTACCTATAATTATAATGTGAACGCACTTGAATCAAGAATTCTAAGCGCCCTCAGCACCTTCAGATAGGTAGTAAGTAATGAAGAATCGCCTAGGCGGTAGTACCTATTTTACGCAAGAAAGCAAATTGCTAAAAAAATTGATAAAGATGTGTTTTATAAAAGCAAAAACTGACTATTGTTTCACAATATATGACAATTAAAATGGATTATTATTATTTCTCATGTTTTGTATGCTATATTAGGTAATTCCGACATTGAGATCCCTTTTTGCCCGTACTTGTGATCACCGTTGTGACTTTAGTACGACATAAACGTTTAGTCGTATATTCTATCTTTTTCATCATACCTACTCGTAAATTGTGTTATTTCCTGCCTGTATACAGAAGGACAATGACCTAAATTGTTCCTGCGGGAGTAATGGCGAGATATTATCCCCACGGGAGTAATGACTCTCGTTTTAAAATTTGCAACCGATATCGTACATCATTTCAGAACTAAGGAGGTATGATGTTCAGCCAAAAATTCAAAAAGTTAAATTTCATCTTTAAAATTTAGCTATATTCTAAAATTACATCACACACAATCTATACGTTTCAATTTCTTCATTATTTTTAATATTGAAAAGTATTCATCATTAATTTTGGTAAATTTTTGTTACAATAATTTTGCAAAATCTGGTTGTTTAGCAATTCTAGTTCGAAAAATATGTCGCATGTCGTAAAACGCACGGAATGTTTGTACCGCGTTGCTAAGCAACGGCGCATGCGCGGGGCTGAGCGCTGTCATGTACGATCTCAACTTTTGCTGCCTAATAAACTTTCTTGAATTTATCTTTGCTTTTTTTCCTCGCAAGTGTGATGAAAACCATTGTGTGTAACTCGGGGCGTAAGAATATTACAAACTCGAGTCTTTGAATCGCTCCGGCAAGCCGTCGCGATTTAAAGACTCTCGTTTGTAATATTCATCTTACGCCCCATGTTGCACAATGTACTATTTAGCCTCACTTGCAGATCTTAAAACTTGTTGATATCCGATCTTATTCCGAGATGGCAGGGACACATAACGTAATAAACTGGGTTTAAGTACCTACATTTCTTTTATAAGTCGCTTCGCAATGTCCATAATGGACATATCGTCAGGTGACAACCAAAAGTCACAAATAACAAAAAAATATTAGGTACATGAAAATCAAATGTTACCACTATTGTTGTGAACTTGTGTGTGAGTTTCTAAAAGTCTAGTGCTATTATCTATATATCAATTAATTATTCGATTGGTGTTAACGATTTACCACATCATCAGTATCATCAACCTCCTAGCCCAGTTGCTAGTGACCTTGCCTACGAAACAGGTTCCGGGTTCGAATCCTGGTCAGGGCATTCATTTGTGTTTATCAGTATCACGAATATTTGTTCCAGAGTTATGGGTGTTTTCTATGTTACTAAGTACACAGATAGAAATAATATCTTAATTCAAAACGCAAAACTCTCTTGCACGCGGTTTCTTAAAGAGAGTAATAAATACCTTAGACCAATAAACATGACTTGAGTTAAAAATATCATGAATCATGATTTTTAAAAGAAGAATTAAAATTATTCAGCTTTAGCTTTACCCATTTTTAAAGCGAATAGTAATGATTTGAGTTAAGATAATAATTATTTACGGCAAAAAAGCACCAAAATTTTCCTCTAAGAGTTTTATGTGTTTACGTCAAAAGCGCCAAAAGTTTGATTTGAGATTTTTAAGATTTTAGGCAAGAGAGATTAATTTTTGCTTTGAAGTTTTCAACCTACAATCAAGAGCCACAGCTATTCCAAAGAAGAAGCACATAATTTTTGATTTGAAACATTCAAGTTTTGGACGTTAGTTACCCTGCGCATCAATAGATGTCTCTGCGTGTAGGTTAGAACGCGCGAACGTTTGTTCGACGTAACTTCATGACCCTCGGCGCTTTACCCGGGCTTATTTGAGATTCACAATAGCAATCTCAGCTCTAGTTAATACGATTATAAATTGTGAGTATATAAATAATCATAATTTATATTTGTATTATCTACTTTTAGTTAAACTTCCTTTCTTGGGATTAGTCCCGAGAAACACAGTTTCTGCTACTAGCTTTTTAAGTAGTGCACTGAGACACTAAGGCGATTATCACACTGACGACGGATCCTCATGCGGCGCCGGTGTGCGAGCGAGATAGCGCTATACACATGCAGAGCGCTATCTCGCTCGCGCACCGGTGCCGCATGCGGATCCGCGCCAGTGTGATAACCGTCTTAGAAAATGTTAATGTTTGTTTCAAGTAATCGATTTCATACGCCAAGAAACTTTAGATCTTGGTGTGAAAATATCAAATTTTACATCAAGTAATACATGCTCTTGAACTAATGCGTTTTCTTGTTTCCGTGGAGAAATTCAATTCTCAATTTAAACTATGAGTCTTCATCCAAGAAACAAAGTTTCTTGGCTTAAGTTCTTTATGTATTGCACTAAGACACATAAAGTTCAATTTAAAAAAAATACAATACAAAAACAAAATTCAAGCGCTCTTCGTGAGAATATTAAGCTATTTTAAAAAGAAGATTTTTATATCTCGGATAAAGTATTGAATTTATTAGGTTAAGTAATAAACTTTGAAACATTTTATATCTTAAAATAAAGAATTTTATTTTTTCCTTATATGGGAAACTGGATATCTCTTGATTCAAATAGGTTTCTTTGGTTGAAGAGATTTTTTCTAGGTTTACCATTGAATTGTCGACAGACATTTAATCGAATATTATTTCAAAGACAACGTTTCAAGTATTTTCATTTCATCGACAAGTCATTACGTCGAGGACTCGTTACTAGGTAATTTGAATCGAGGTCTTTTAATTGGTAGTTGACTTATTTCAATTAAATTCATGTCATGGCTTTTCATTTCGGGTTTTTTTAATTCATTTTTTTTACATGTAATAATATTTATTCCGCATAAAATTATTTCAATTGGTTATATTTCGTTATCGAAACTAAACGCAATCACGTCAGTCGGCTCACTCTGCATGATTATAGCTATGTGGGTAGTTTCAGATATGAAATCGTTTTTCTGATCGAATGGTTGATCGTCTGAAGTGATTTAATTACCTGTGTATATTATAGTATTGTGAAAAATGAGTGAAACAGAGGAGACACTTGTTTGCGAAGTATTTAAATCAAATAGAGGAGCATTAAAGCTGTCTGTTTTCTTGGGGCTCGCAGTTCTAACCTAACCTAACCCACTTCTGGCAACAGTTTATTTTCTTGGTGGGCGCAGTTCTAACCTAACCTAACCCACTTCTGGCAACAGTTCGTTTTCTTGGGGGTCGCAGTTCTAACCGAACCTAACCCACTTCTGGCAACAGTTTATTTTCTTGGGGGACGCAGTTCTAACCTAACCTAACCCATTTCTGGCAGCACTTCGTTTTCTTGGGGGTCGCAGTTCTAACCTAACCTAACCCACTTCTGGCAACAGTTTTCTTGCGGGACGCAGGAACATATATTATAAAATTGTATCAAAGTAATACGTCGAAGAAATGAATTGCAATGTTTTGTAGTTGTGCCATTTAACATAATTTGAAACAAATCAGCGATTAAGTAATATTCGTTAAAGAAGAAATACTAATTTCTGCGTAGTAAGATAAATTTAAATAAATAGTAGTTGAAATAAAATAACGCCAAACAATATTACTAGTACTAAAAATTCGATGAATCGTTGTCGATGAAATAATATTCGATGAAAAGGTTGTCGACAAAACAAGGGTACACCTTTTTTCTATCTGTGTATATATTTATATATATATAAGTAGATATATCGTCACCTAGTACCCATAGTTCAAGCTTCGGTTAGTTCGGGACTAGGTGATTTGTGTAAGATTGTCCCCAACTATTTATATATATTTTTATATTTATCACTGAATTGTTTTCTTTGTTTGTAGGTGCACTGACAATGGGACGTGGTACATGCGGCCGGAAGACAAGAAACCGTGGACGAATTACAATACTTGCGTGGACCTTGAAGACTTGGATGTGCGTATTTCTGAAATTTATCACATACTAGCATATACTCGCGATTTCGTCCGTGTCGAATTAGATATTTTTTATGTACCTATTTATGGGTGAATAAACTTTTATGACATTACAATTTTTCGACATGTTCCACTAAATATCAAATTGAAAAATAATGGAAAACCTACTAATTATTCCATCAATCTTTTTTACATCTACTGTATAAATATAGGATGAAATTTGGGTCGTGATCCAGAACCACTTATATAATAACTTGTCACTTGTGTAGTACAGGTAGTATTTGATCAAAACAGAATGATATATTTGCCTAAGTTTGAATAAAATATTCCGAACTGATTTCAATCTTGTCACCGATTTTGAGGCAGAAACGCAAGATAGTGATCTACAGTCCTACCCGCAATTTACTCTCAAGCGACGTTGGAAAAGTTCATGGCTGACAACCGTGGAGCAGACAAATACTTTACAAAACCCAAACTGAGAAAACATTTACTTACAACCTTATCTCTCCCTGATACAGAATTATTCATTTACTCGTATACCCGCGTTCTCCCAGTGAAACAGAGTGCGCAACGCGGTCACTATTTACGTATTCTGTTCCAGCAGCCTGTACGTTAATAAGTAAACACAGAGCCAAGGAACGGCTGCCATTAAGATCAAGATCTTACTGACTTAAGTCAAATCGATACAATTTTACCTATTAAGATTAGCGCTTGTATTTCTCCTTTGACAATTATTCAAAATGAAAATTTCAACCTAATTCGTTTTGGGGTAATGAATATCTAAGGGACGGAAATTGAAATTTCGTTCCTATCATATTTTAGAATTTTCGAGAGAGACTTGGCCATTGTTTTGTTAAGACTCTTCCGCTACGCTTGCGTGAACCTAATATCATACTTTTTGAGCAAGTGTGATGAAATATTATTAATTAAGTCTCGCCCATGTATGCATGGTTATTGCATTTATACGAAATAATTCCAGTATTTCACAGAATACCCAGTATGTCCAGTAACGAACAGGTACCTATAATATATGTATAGTCGAGATACCTAATAATACGTATATTGCTATTTCCATTTCCCTCTACACTTGTCGATCATAAGTCGCTTATTCATAAGATCATAAATACGTTCACAGTGACTTCAATCTTTTCAATATAACGTCGAAGTCATATCGCAGTATTACAAAAATAGTCACCCATATAATATTAGCATAGTCTCACAGTTTAGAATATTTTGCATTAAGGCCTCGTGGACCGGTTGACTTGTCCGACTAATCGGACAATGGTTTTTTTCCTGCTGGTTCGATTGATCGAACCCTAAAGTTATCTTAATCCGATTATCAAATTAATAGGGTAATACATTTCCTTGTATTCCGATCGATTGAACAATGAGGTTTTTCCTGTATGATCGATTGATCGGAGATACACACTTGATAGGTTTTCTAGTCCGGTCCGGCTAATGATTCAGACACAAAGGTAATCTCATCTTAACTCATTAAGTACTAGAAATTGGCATTTGATATATTTTTCTATATTTTCTCCGATGCGATATCGTTCAAAAACTTCAACATCTGATGTCAAAGCCACCAGTTATCTGATGGGAATGGAGGAAATAATTGATCACAACCATAGACTTACAAATTAAAAGGACGTGATCTCACGAAGACAAAACTGTGATTCCGTAATCCGCGGTATCATGCACACACACTCACTTTAGACATTTGAACCAATCCCCGCTCGTCCACGGGTTGTATATGTGTGCGTGTCGCGCGTAAACATGAGGAAATCGGAATCACAACTACACTATACATATAAAATAACGACCACAACAAAATTTATTACGTACAAAGCAAAGGTGGTTGCGTATTATATGGATGACGAAAACTGGCACTGTGTCATTAACGCCAATACCGCTGTCACGAGTTTCAACGAAACTCACGCGTCAGATATAGCCCAAACAGTGTGGGCCGAACGTTATACAGTGTGTCGCCGATCTTGGAGCTTTTAATGTAAGGCTAGATTCTACTCACCAAACTAAGCAACTTTTGTTTTACAATTTCTTAAAAAAAAACTATTTGTTAATTTAATTATTTTCATACAAAGTAAATGTGATTTTCAATGTACGTAATCCGATGTTAACTTGACATCGTAAGTAATACATGTTTATCTTTAAGAGACGTCAAATGTCAAATGAATGTCACGTCAAGTTCATTAGAATCTAACAATTAAATGATAATCTAATTTACTTCCAAGTGTCGCTATGGTATTATTGTTTTGAAGGCAATTTTTAGGAAAAGAAAAGTAAAAGCAACATTTTTTGTGAGTGACTTAATTTATTGTTAGAAGTAAGTACAATAAAAATCTAACACTTAAAACGAACAGCTCCTATTTATCAGTTAAACACTAAGACTCACTCTCGGTTTCTTCTTGAAATTTCAACATGCCTGCCCTCTCGTCGCATGCAAGTTGCATATCATCTTAAGATTGTTCTGTGAACAGATCGTAAACTAGCCAAACGAATCTTACGAAAACTGGCAATGATCTTTTCTCTCATAACTTCTATCGTCTCAGACGGTGTCGCATACACATCATTTTTTATGGCCCCCCATAAATAAAAATCCAATGGCGTTAAGTCTGGTGATCTTGGTGGCCATCCATGAGGACCAAATCTTCCAATCCAGTGATTTCCAAAGATTTCATTTAATCTGTTACGGACTGCGACCGAAGAATGTGCTGGTGCACCATCCTGCTGATACCAAATTTCGGCACGGCCAACAGGCAACACATTTAGAAAAGTTACAACTTGCTCATTTAAAATCATCAGGTATTTATCAGAGTTCAGTGTGCCATCAATGAACACTAGGCCAATAATGGTTTCATCAATAATACCCGCCCATACGTTTAGGGACCATCGATATTGATGACCAGTTTTCTTAGCCCAGTGAGGATTCTCCGCTGCCCAATAATGGACATTTCTGCGATTCCACATACCATTACGACAAAATGTGCTTTCGTCGGTCCAGATAATACTTTTTAGGAAGTCCGCATTTTGATCATGTTGTCGTAAAAATCAATCACAATAAGCTTTACGTATTGGGAAATCGCTTGGAAGCAATGCGTGTACTCTCTCTCTCTGGTTTGAAAGGGTGCTGTTTGTTCTTCTTTAAAATTTTATGAATTACCGAGTGGTGGACTTCAAAAATTATAGCTGCGTCCCTTGTACTTGAGAGAGGATGGTCAGTAAAATAATTTAAAACTGTGTCGTGGAATCGTAATGGCAAAGGGTTGTTGTCCACTGCTTCCAGCGTATTTCCGGTAATCGGTAGGCCATCTCTTATTCGTTGAACAGCATTCACTATTACATGAGAGTTATGTGGAGGCCTACGATTGGGAAACCGTTCTCGATAAAGTCTGAGAGCTCCGGCTCCATTTCCTCGTGTTTTCTCGTACAACAACACCATATCAGTTAATTCTGCCGCAGTAAACGGTTGATTCGGCATTTTGTATTTATTGAATAAAATAATTTGACAGAAATACGTCAACGGTATTTTTTATTGCCAATGTCAACTTTCTGTTTTTAACAGGGTTTTATGCCGGCTACAAGAAGGCGAAACACAAAGATAATTACTTAGATAACTCTTTATACTATTTAAATTTATTTTTAAATGCCCCAAAACAAAATTTGATCGATTTGACGAGTAGAATCTAGCCTTACATTTAAAGCCCCAAGATCGGCGACACACTGTATTAGTGTAATTGATAATTAAATATTACGAATACTCATTGTAAATATTAGAAAGTAAGTTAGTGTTAATTATTTCGAATAACTAATAATTGAAAAAAAAAATGATAATCAATTACTGTCAAAATATTAAAAACTATTTTAAAAAGTAGTGTTAATTAAAAATAAAATTGAAATTAATAATTATAGCAAAAAATAACATATTTTGTTTCTCAGCTTAGGTAGATAGGTAGACGATCCGAATAGTCCCCTTTTCCCATTCAGTAGTCAAAACTGTGAAAAACAGCCGCCATCTTGAAATTCCTTATTTTCATTCCGATCATCTTGAAAATCGATATCTGAGTACTACTCAGTGAGTAGCCCAGAGGTCCCTCAACATGATTCTGTAGTAAAAATTTCAAGAAAGTGCGGCTGTCTTGGATTTTCTTATTTTCACATGATGATCCAAAAATTTTACAGACCTCCAAATACTAAATAATATTCATCTTGGGGCACTCTATCCATGGTCAAAAAGTCACAACTTTTTCTTAATGCGCACAATTTTTTTCACTTTTGTACTGGGAGAAAACCATTTAGCACAAATTACTGTATCGTCTGCCTTAGAGTAGGTAACATTATACTATAATAATATAGTCAAAGAATGTGTCTTATTTCACAATATAAATGTTAAGTCTAGGAATATATTTCCACCAAGTCTTGATTTGATTTGTTTTGTCTTAAACATTTTTTATTAGCATGGCTGCTACCACATAATATGAAAGTGGTTTTCCTCCTTTTTGCACGATGTCACTTGAAACCACTTTAACCGCAATAATTTAACGATGCGGTTTAAGTCTGATGGTAGGAATACAAGACTTTGAAAAGTCCTTAATGTGCGATCAATCGTACCATCAGGAAAGAAACAATCGTGGTCCGATTCAGACAAGCCGATCGGCCCAAAAATATGAGAACATTTGAAAATGGCCGCATTTATAAACAATTTGATGAATTGAACAGAAATCGTGTTGTGTGCTAATTTAGTAGCAGTTTTTTATATTTTAATTACCCCTAGTACAATAATTAAAAAAAAAACAAATATAAAATCATATTTAAATGAAAGAGCGTTTCTAAGTTTTTTTATTTCATCATACACAAGTTTTCAAACAGCATCTTCTGACAGAACAGAATTTATAAGGTGTTTCTCTCCAAAAAAAATTTTTGTTATAGTTTAATGTACTATTTTATTACCTGTCTTCCATAAGCAACTTTTTTTTATTTGGCTTTATTTTCAGGATGTTACGTGGAATTTTTGCTTTTGCATATTTGCTTTTTTCATAGAAAATTGTCTCCCATAGAAAAACCACTGTCAGAGGTTAAATCAGAGTTGTCCTGACTACTCTAGCTAAAATCCAGTGACTTAATGTAGCATCTTGGTATTTAAGATGAAATTTTTAAAAGCATAAAACGGGTTATAAAAATGGAAATACAATCGAGGGTAGATTGTCAAATTATGTTGTTCAAAAAATTAATGAAATGAAATGAAAATTGTTTAATCCAGAAATGGTTTCCATATTGAACAGATAAATATAATTAAACCTAAATTAAATTAAAATAATATACATGTAATATAAATTATTACACTATACCGATGACATCCCGGACATCAGCTTGTACGAGATCAGAATGGCCCTGAAGCAGCTCAAAAATAACAAGGCGCCAGGTGAAGATGGAATTACAGCCGAACTCCTGAAGGCGGGTGGAAAACCGGTCCTTATGGCCCTTCAGAAGCTGTTTAATTCCGTCTTACTTGAAGGGAGAACGCCAAAGGCATGGAACAGAGGGGTGGTGGTGTTGTTCTTCAAAAAAGGTGATAGCACCTTGCTGAAGAACTACCGACCCATCACACTTCTGAGCCATGTCTATAAGCTGTTTTCTAGAGTCATTACAAATCGACTCTCGTACAGGTTAGACGACTTCCAGCCTCCCGAACAAGCCGGTTTCCGAAGAGGGTTCAGTACCGTAGACCACATTCATACGCTGCGTCAGGTTATACAGAAGACTGAGGAGTATAACCTGCCCCTCTGTTTAGCGTTTGTGGACTACGAGAAAGCCTTCGATTCGATCGAGACTTGGGCTGTACTACAGGCTCTCCAGAGGTGCCAAGTGGACTACCGTTATATCGAGGTAATGAAGTGTTTGTACGAGAACGCCTCTATGTCAGTCCGACTCCAGGACCAGAACTCGAGATCCATACCGCTGCAGCGGGGAGTCAGGCAAGGAGATGTAATTTCTCCAAAACTGTTCACCGCTGCCCTGGAGGACATTTTCAAGGGTTTGGACTGGGGAAGGCTTGGCATCAACATCAACGGCGAGTGCATCACTCATCTTCGATTTGCCGACGATATCGTAGTCCTGGCTGAGACCATGGAGGACTTAAGTACGATGCTCGACGACCTCAGTAAAGGCTCTGAGAGGGTTGGTCTAAGGATGAACATGGATAAGACGAAAGTCATGTCTAACGCCCATGTAGTACCAACCCCTATTACAGTCGGAGACTTTACGCTCGAAGTTGTAGACGATTATGTATACCTCGGACAGACAGTCCAGCTAGGTAGGTCCAATTTCGAGAAAGAGGTCAATCGTCGAATCCGTCTCGGTTGGGCAGCGTTTGGGAAGCTGAAACATATCTTTTCGTCCAATATTCCGCAGTGTCTCAAGACGAAAGTCTTTGACCAGTGTGTGTTGCCAGTGATGACCTATGGCTCTGAAACGTGGTCGCTCACAATGGGCCTCATTAAAAAGCTTAAAGTCACCCAAAGAGCAATGGAGAGGGCTATGTTAGGAGTTTCTTTGCGTGACCGTATCAGAAACGATACTATCCGTAGCAGAACCAAAGTAACCGACATAGCCCGTCGGATCGCTAAACTTAAGTGGCAATGGGCAGGGCACATTGCACGGAGAACCGATGGCCGTTGGGGCACTAAGGTTCTCGAATGGCGACCATACACCGGAAGGCGAAGAGTTGGTAGGCCCCCTACAAGGTGGACTGATGACCTGGTGAAGGTCGCTGGAGTCCGCTGGATGCGGGTGGCACAGGACCGGTCATCGTGGCGTTCAGTGGGGGAGGCCTATGTCCAGCAGTGGACGTCTTTCGGCTGAAATGATGATGATGATGATAAATTATTAAAAATTAAATTAAAAATTAATTACATTAAAAAATATACGAGATAGTACACGGCTACTTTATTCCCGAACCACTTTTTAACATTTCACGAATGTTTGCAGTTCCGGAGCATTGTCAACAACGTGTACGTGGTGGGCTATTCGCTCTCGGTCGCCGCACTTATGATCTCCTTGGTGATCTTCTTCTATTTTCGGTAAGACTCCTTACTTTGTTTGCACGATTAAACCCGCGCAGCGTTCAAATAGGAAGCGTGCGTGATCTGTAGGCTGCAACTCCTGCTATTGGCATAAAGTAGCTTAACTTACTTAATTTCGATCTGAAGGAGGCAGAATGCGAGGCGCATGATTCCCGTGGTAGAAATATGAACAACCCGCTGTTTTACTGCCCATTGTTTTCCCTGATTTGATCTGTGATATCCCTTAGTTCTTACGCCAAAACAAATCTCATCTACAGAGTCAAATATTTTACGTGATACAAAATTTGCGTTTCTAGCTTTAATTATTTTGAACCAAAATAGTATTATTAGTAAACAGATTTCGTTACCAGTATTACTAAATATCAAAATAGTGCCCGACTATCGCACAACATTAACATGGTATCCTTAAACATAATTTAGGTAAGGGCAACAAATTATCTGATTATCCGAAAAATACCTATTAAAAAATGGTTTAGGTAACGACTCGTCACACGAAATGAGTTCTATTTGGTCACGTCAAATTTCTTAAGATAAAGAGTTTCGATTCATCACACCCAGTACATTGTGTTAATTAGGGTCACCACTTTTCGCTAGTGGACTCCTGGTATGTAGATCCGAGGATGGCCAATTTCCAAAACAATCGTCGATTAGCTAGCGCCACTATATTATTGCCTAACTTATTGTGCCATTGACAGCAATCCCCGATGATTTCAAATCGAAAATACTAATAAAATAGAACCTCTACGTTTCGCCGGGAACTCGTGCCTGTTCCTTTCATCTGCGGCCGACCCAAAGCTGGGAGGAAATTATAGAAGGGGACGACAACCTCACGGACTTTGATAGAACACATTGTGAAGATGTCATAAGATTAATGAAATTAGGCTTTTCATGCGGCATGCTACACTATATATTTTCTTTTCTTCGTGGACATGTTTCTCCAAAAATTAAAAAAGGTACATATGTTGCGTGCAGCATACAGGCGGCATGCTACACTATATATTGACCATAATTGACGAATATTCCCGCTTCCCATTTGCATATTCCTGTCCAGACCTTACATCAGACGCAGTTAAAGCTAAACTAAATAACTGATCTTTTTGCGACTTTTGGGATGCCAACTTATATACACAGTTATCGTGGGGCAACCTTCTTATCCGACGGTCTAAGGCGCATTTTTACATGAAAAATCTATAGCTACAAGTTATACGACAGACCGAGATGCATTCTAGTTGCACTGTACCATGACGCATTACCCTATGAAAACATGTTGCTAGCAGATGAAGGAATTTTTATTCTAGAAAGATGCTTGCGGTGTCGGAGTGATTCGCAATATGATGGAAGTGATACAGTAATTTTAAATACTTTATAGTGCATTAATTGTGCAGGCAAATTGTTTGAGAGTAACGATAATATTTAGAGAATTAAGCATCTATCTCACTACTTAAGTCAGTATTTCCTTTACTATTATAATGATTAAATAACTAAATGCTTACTTGAGAAACCTATTTGTACTTATTATACCTAATGTATTTAGTTTTAATGAGTACGATACTGTTATCGATTACGTAGAAACACACTTGCATAGATGTGTGATATGTTATATAAGTTGATAACATCAGAATGTCATCAAACTGTGAACGAAGTACACGTAATTGCGATTGAAGAGTTCTGGTAATAAGAAAATATTAACGTCATGTGAGGATGTAGATTTATTTTAATTTCCTTGGGTCAAGATTTTGAGATAGGTGATATTATATGTTCTTCTTGCCGAACAAAGGCTTACCGCAAGAAAGTACCTGTGAATTCAAATTATTGTTCAGCAAGCGAATCGAGCAGTTCAGATGAAGACACCACATTCACAACGGTTTTAAAAACGCAAACTGAGCATGAAAGCGTCGACTTGCCACTAAATAGAACATTGGCTACTCATCGTTATTGCTTCATTTGCTCTAAAACTAATTCTTTACGAACAGTGCCTAAAAGTCCCAGATTAGAAGTTTATGCCAAAAAATATATACAATACCAAGTGGAAATAGATGCTGCACCTCACATTTAATGAATGATCACTTTTATGTAGATGTATTAGATCAGATCGCAATTTTTTCGACTACAGCGACACTGACTGAAATAACGGAGCTATTTGGATGTTTGGCGATTCAAAAACCATTAACGCTACTTGAAAAAATTCTTACCAAAAGCATATCCTACGACCATTTCGCTGTAATAACTGGATTTTCCTGGGAAACAATTTATACCATACTAACTGAATTAGTCTCTCGTTAAAATTGTGCCGACCCTAGTGTCGACACCGGTTTCGCGGGGGAAAAAATGTACCAGTGCTAGTGAGTCATTAAAAATCGACTTAGTTTATCGAAGCTAAAGCAAAGTTTAGTGAATGGGCTACTGTAGGTATTCATAAAAGTAGAAAGAGGCTTTATGAACTTTATGGGGAGAGAGAAGTGAACAAAACTTCAGATTTTCTGGACTATGTAAAAAAAATTCAAAAATTTTCAAGAAGGTGTGTTTAACTGCTAAGGCGAACTATACTAGTGCAAAAATAAAAATGTCGGACAACAAGGTGAAAACAGTGTGGAATATTATTAATAAGGAAGCTGGTAAATGTAAATCACGCGATTGTCAAGTCAACATTGTCTCGGAGGAACAACAGGTTATGTCAAATGACGATGTTGCCTCGGCATTCGAAGATTATTTTTCTAACATAGCATTAAATACCACAAAATGCCTACAATCATCTTCGTCTCAAGCTCATTCCTTACTTTGCGCTAATATTAAGAAATGTAATACGATCTTTGAATTTGACCTAGTGGATTCCGAAAAAATTGTAAAGTCATTCAAATCACTCAATTTAAAGAAAACTGAGGACTTATGGGGAATATCAGTTGTAGTCATCAGCAATATCATAGACGACATAGCGCCTTACTTAGCCATCATTTATAACAATTCAGTTTCACAAGGTGTTTTTCCAGATCTAATGAAATGTAGTAAAGTCATACCTCTATTTAAATCGGGTGATTCTAGTGATCTAAATAATTTCCGACCGATATCGATACTTCCTGTACTAAGTAAAGTCTTTGAAAAGATAATGTTAAATGATCTACTGGGGCACTTCAACAGACATGGACTGCTTACAAGCAATCAGTTTGGTTTCACAAAGGGACGTTCCACAACCGACGCTGCTGCAGAACTCATTAAACATATTTTCAATGCTTGGCGAGACAAACGTTATGATGCAATTGGTATATTCTATGACCTTTCAAAAGCTTTTGATTGTGTAGATCATAGAACGCTCATTCTTAAATTAGAACACTATGGTCTTTCAGAAAATGCCCTGAGTCTCATGTCTTCTTACCTTAGCAATAGAACACAAACAGTTGTTGTAAATAAAACCCAGTCTAAAGGGACTTTAGTAAAATTAGGAGTGCCACAGGGTTCCATTCTGGGCCCATTCCTGTTTTTGGTTTATATAAATGATTTACCTTGTGTAGTACAAAACCTTTGTGGTATGATTTTGTTTGCCGATGATACATCTTTAATTTTCAAAGTTGAACGGCAATCCAATGATTTATCTGTAATAAACAATACACTAGCTGGCGTACTAAACTGGTTTATTACTAACAATCTGTTACTTAATGCTAAGAAAACTAAATGTATTCGATTTGTTTTGCCAAACGTGGCACCAATGGACACTAATATAGTTATAAATGGTGAATGTTTAGATATAGTAGATAAAACTGTGTTCCTTGGTTCAACGTTGGACAAAAAATTTACAATGGAGTCCTCATATAAAAAAACTCGCTCTTAGACTAAGTTCAGCCGCTCATGCTGTTAGAAAAATTAGACAACTGACTAATATTGAGACAGCTCGCTTAGTTTATTATAGTTATTTTCATAGTGTAATGTCATATGGAATTCTGGTTTGGGGCAAAGCAGCTGACATACAGACTATTTTTGTTTTACAGAAAAGAGCCATTCGCTTTATGTATAACTTAAAGGCAGGTACATCAATTAGAGAATAATTTAAAGAAATTAATATTTTAACTCTTGCGTCCCAATATATCTATGATAATATTATTTTTGTTGTAAAGAATATACACACATTCAAGAAGAATTCTGACATCCACAGCTATAACACTAGAAATAAAAACAAGCTTGCTACCAGACGATGTCGTGTCCGCAAAGCATATAAGTCATTTTTTGGCCAGGGTATTCATATTTATAACAAGTCGATGTTTTGAATCTATCATTTCCCGCTCTTAAGAAATACTTGAAAAAAACTTTAATGTCAAAGGGTTATTACAGGGTCGAGGACTATATGACAGACATATATGCATGGCCCAAACCAGAATCTATAAAATCATCTAACATTTAGAGGACACAGTTCAAGTAAGAAAGAATATCAAACGTATTGCGAAGCAGTCAGATTTGGATTTTATTTTTATTTTTCATTTTAATTACACAATAGGCAGGTACATGTCTGTCTCTCAAGCTGTTTTGATATGCCTTCTTGAAGAACTACGCATTATTGTATATAGTATCTTTAATGTATTTGTAGTACTGTTTTGAAAAAATAAGTCCCGCCGAGTTTCTTGCCGGTAATAAGTAATACTTCTCGGGTCAGAGGTGTAGGGTTAGAACCGGTGGTAGTTTCTTTTCTCTCTGACGTTCATAAGTGCATTGTAATGTGCCTAAATTGAAGAATAAATATCTTTTATCTTTTATCTTTTTTGACATCCATAAAAAAAATTTTTAGCCATCATTATCATAACTAAGGCGATTATCACACTGGCGGCGGATCCGCATGCGCGAGCGAGATAGCGCTCTGCATGTGTATAGCGCTATCTCGCTCGCGCACCGGCGGCACATGCGGATCCGTCGCCAGTGTGATAATCGCCTAAACTAATGGCTAATAGTTATTGTCACCCAGGCGACGAAGATTAAAGTCTGAAAATGTGGAAAAAATTGATTGTATATTATGAAAATAATATTAAATATTAAAGAAAGTTAATTCCTCAAAAAGTTTATTTTTGTAGTTTTCTTCTTCATTCAAATTCTTGAAATTACACAACTGTTGTACGTAATTTTTATCGATATCAACTAATAAAATTAGTTTAATGTGTCTTCGCACTATTAAACGTCAGTACAGATTTGCCCCCGCGAAACCGGTGTACTCATGTTACAAGCTATCGTCGTATTTTTAATAAAACTATGAACCGGCGGCAGCAATAAATTAATCTCTTCGATGCTAGAACTTTCAAGAGAGCAAATCGTTTCCGAATATGTGTCAAATGTTGTAACATCTTTTGAAAGCCATTTACTTCCACATCAGTTTGGTCTCCATGCATTTAGTAGAGAATGGCTTATAGGTGAAAGGCTTACAAAAAAAGACGCATTTATGTAAGCCTTTCACTATTTGCACAACTTTTTTCTACTAAAATTTATCGTTGATATGCTAGGACTAGGACCCTTCTATGGTACTGAGAATGACGCAACTATCATGGTCAAAGTTATCGATAGTTTATCCCACCTCATTCAACCCGGTGACATATTTGTTTTAGACCGTGGTTTTCGAGACGCAGTACCTTTGCTCGAATCAAAAGGCTATCGAGTTATGATGCCTTCTCTGAAAGGTAAGAGAAAACAACTAACAACTCAAGAAGCTAACTACTCACGGTACGAGCAAAGTCCGCTGGGTTGTTGAGGCAGTACACGGAGGATTAAAACAGAGATTTAAACTCCTAGATCAAACACTAGTAACAAGTTGCTTCCCAAAATCAAGAGTTTTTACCGCATCGGATCATATCTCCTAAATCGTTTTGGGAAACGCCTAAACTCCGATAACAACATGTCTAGTGAGATTTTTGAAGCAATGAGCCTGAAAAGTACTGATGATAAAAATATTTTAGCAGCTATGGTAGAAGACAAAAGTTGGCTACGGAAAAAACTCCCGTTCCAGATTTTTTCTGCTAAAAATTGTATACCCAACTAACAGAATACGAATTAAAGTTGTTATTCACAGGAAGTTACCAATTCGGACAAGCTATTTCGTATCTAGCCGAGGTTCTAGACGAAGATGGTAACATGAATATGGCCTACGTCAAAGATTGTACAAATATCCATAAAATACAGATACATTCTCGGCACATCTCTAAGAAGGTATATAGATGCTTCATAAAGTATGATGGCGAAAAGAGGGGAGTAGAAGCAATCGATCCATATTGTTGTGAATGGGCGAATGGGTTAAGAACAGTAGGTTGTTGTTCACATGTAGCCGCAATTATATATTACTTGTCGTATGGCAGATTTTTATCCAGAATTCCGCGGCTCAGCCATAAACTCTGTGCACTGTTCAAGGCCGAAGGTATAAATGTTAGTATTAATACAGATTATATATGAACAGACGCGACGGTACATACATGTACATATATTTTTTGTAATGAACCAACCAAATTATGCTAGGTGGCTCAGAAAAGTACATGTGCTACGGAAGAAACACCCAGAAATATTAACAATACAAAACGGATGCAATATTATGACATCGAACTTCTAAGCACTTCGCAAGTTCTGCAATAGACCTGACGTTTTAGCTAACCGTTAATGCAAATCCTATACCGAGCAAATAAAATAAAATTAAATTAAGAGAAACACTGTGTAACGATTAAGTAGTATCCTCGCAGCCCGAGCTGATCGCAAATACAGAACCAGCCATTGATTATAAACACACAAAGTAATAAAGTTTTTGGTATTAACGTTATATATATATTATCCTAGTTACAGACGTATTAGTTAAGAAACTAAACACATTAAATTGTTATATACGAGGGCCGTTTGATAAGTCTTTATAAAAAACTATTTACTAAACCTTTTTTTAGAAAATGGCATTAACACTGGCTGGCACAATCTTTCAACTGAAAACTGATGAAAAATTGTGAAAAAAAAAACAAAGATGTATCACTTTTATCGTTGCTTAACTGAGATCACCTACGCATTTTTGTCAACTATGGAAAAATCTGAATTTCGTGCCGTTATTAAACACTTTTTTATGAAGGGTTGCACTGCTGCCACTATAAAAATTGAACTTGATTCTGTTCATGGCACTAATGCACCGACGTTGCAAACCATTTACAACTGGTTAAATGAATTTAAACGTGGTCGGTCAAGCACATCTGATGCTCTACGCTCTGGTCGCCCAATCGAAGTCACTACGGAAAAGGTTGTTGAAGAAGTCCATAATATCGTACTCGCCGACCGCCGAGTGAAGGTGCGGGAAATAGCTGAAAAAATAGGCATCTCTACTGAGCGAGTACATAAAATCCTCCACGAAGATTTGGCTATGACTAAGCTGTCTGCACGATGGGTGCCCAGCGACTGGTAATATTTGTTGAAGATCGAACAAAAACTCGAACGAAAGCGAGTTTCAAAACTGTGTTTGGATATGATGAAGCGTAATCCTCGAAACTTTTTGAAATGTTTTGTCACTGTGGACGAAACTTGGGTCCACCATTACACGCCCGAGTCAAAACAACAGTCCAAACAATGGATGGCTGCTGGTGAACGTGCCCCAAAGAAGGCAAAGACTGTTTTGTCGGCTGGGAAGGTGATGGCGACAGTTTTCTGGGATAGCAAAGGAATCATCATGATAGACTACTTAGCTAAGGGGAAAACTATCACCGGCCGTTATTACGCAGATTTGTTAGACCGTTTCAAAGCCGAATTGTTTGGAAAAACGACCAAGATTATCTCCGAATAAAGTCCTCTTTCACCAGGACAACGCCCCAGTGCACACCTCAATGAATTAGGCTTCCAGCCGGTTCCTCATGCTCCATATTCACCGGACTTAGCTCCGTGTGATTATTACCTATTCCCAAATTTAAAAAGATGGCTCGGAGGACAAAAATTTTTAACAAATGAAGACTGTATAGCAGGTGTGAATGGCTATTTCGCAGACCTCGACGAATCCTATTTTTTGGAGGGAATAAAAAAACTGGAAACTCGCTGGAATAAGTGTTTGGCCCTTGAAGGAGATTATGTTGAGAAATAAATGCGCTTAGTATAAAAAAACTGGTGTTTTTTGACTTTTTAAAAAGACTTACCAAACTGCCCTCGTAAAGTATGAAGTTATTTTTAAGACATGAATTCCGAATTATAATCGACCGAGCCTAATCCATCCAATCGTGTAGCGAAGATAACAAAGTTCTTCAAACCATAATGAATATTGTAATTTTTTTAGCTTCCAAAAACAAATAGTTATTGCAAAAAAATTTTTTAAATAAAGTAATTTCCGAGGACATTGGCTGTTGTCAGCCTCTTAATATATCAATTGTTGTTCATAAAAGATGGACGCATACTGCTCAGACTAAGCGATTTCCTTGGAAAACTAAGTTGACAAAAAAGAAGATGTAATATCTGAAAAAACACTAGCGAATATAAGGAACCACTAAAAATATTAAGATAATCACATTGAAAAGATAACTCAGAGTATAAACCCTTTCGGCGACTCAATACATGGAAATATAGGTCTCTGCGTAATGTAGGTAGGTAGTACTAAGAGCAAATTAACATTATGAGGTTTATGAAATAAAGAACTTTAAACGGATTATATCGCGTATACTGAATTTAAATTACATCCCAACCGCCCAACCGGCAACCGTAGACAATATTATTATGAGGATTAGTTTAAATATTGGCCAATTTGGTGGAGAGAGAAATAATTATTCTAAAGACGAATACAATGAGGACCTGCCTAGTTTTGAAAAACTATCACTTGCATTAAAATTAAGAATTTTGCAGACGAAACTTCATAACACGAAAATCGTAGATAAAAAAGACGATCTCAATGTAGATCTAAAAGCTTAGGTAGCTCCAGAACATAATGTTGATCTAAATCTGATGATGGAAACCTTTACCTATCCAAGATAGGCAGGATGACTTTTTAGTTATAGACAAAATATATAAAACAAGAATGGAATCATAAGTAACTTTATGTACGTTTGGATAATAATATAGACATTGGCAATGTATTAAACTCTTGGTTGATGATCCGGATATTGCCGCTTTTTAAAGTAATTTCAATTATAAATCCAGAATAACAAAATTACACAATCCTTTATTTTTCAAATGACATGAGTGAGTTACAATTCTTTATCCATGGCAGAATATTCAGATTTTGGTGCTTACAAAAAGTTTATAGTAAAAAGAGGTTGCAGTCTGAAAACGATATTGTAATTTTTTAATTATAATTACTTTATTATATTTGAAACTGTAACAATTTTATTTTTCCTTGAGACTACTTCGTGAATATTATTTTGCGTGAAATATGATATTATTTTTGTATATTTAATAAAGTATATGATTTCTAACAATCAATGTTTTGTAATTGAATAAAGCGCGCTTATAAATATATAAGTCAAAATATTATATGAATAAATAATATCAAACCAAAATGAAAAACCAATATTATTTACAAAATTGTACGGTTCAAGCCGCTCCCGGTACGAAGATGCCCATCAATTGAATTGAATATAATGACCTATGCAATATTCTACTTCGATGCTTATGCAAGCTATAGTTCGTTTCAAGTCAGCGACACCTCAAAATTTTTCACCAAAGCATGCTAGGCTCTTTAATAAGGTACAAAATGAATGTATTCACGATCCGAGAACGTAGGTCGCTTCGTATTCTTTGCACCCTGTATTCCATATTGTTCGATCTGTCCGCCCCAAATTATCTATACTATGCCTATGAGTTAGTACAGCTATTTTGTCACCCTAAAACACAACAAATTATTTTCCTTCTCTTTCGGGTTCCACATTGAATTTGGTTAACGCATTTCCTTTAGCAAAGGGAAAAGCGATACGCTATGCGTATGCGTTACTTTAAAAGAGTCCCAAGAGCAAAGGAACCCGTGACATTTCCGACTTTCTTCGCTTTCTTTGATTCGGTATGGCTCGCTTGCCCGCTCACTGAAACAATTCCAGTTACCTAGCCCCTTTGAAGTTGTATACGAATATAATTTTATAGGTATTATTTTATAACAAACTCACTCAAGTATAATTGTTCATCGCTTGGGTTTTAAATGTCATGTGTTCAGAAGAATTCATGTGTAAAGCGTGTAAATTACTATACTATAACGGTCAGATTCACGTTGGCATGAATACCCTTGTTAGTACCTAAATACATATATAGCAATCAGACTTTCAAAAGGAATTTAATGAGTATATAGATCTAAAGTTCAACTGAGGCGGTTGGTAAAAGAAGCTGAACGGCGATTTTGTGTCATTTCCTATTTTTTTTGTGCACTGAATCAAAAAATCCGTAAGTATACTTATTGGACCCATAAATTTTCGTAGGACGCTGCAGATCCAAGATAAAATTAGAAACAAAGTTTCATTGATGTACATATTTTGCCGCTAAACTGACATATCCTTATTTTTCCTGTACTACAAAACGAACTGTATTTACTTTATATTTCCGAAATGTATTAATTATAATTGTTTATGGAAAGTGTTCCTTTTCACTTTAATATCTCTCAATAAGGATCCGTAAACTATGCCCAATAGTGGCAACACCGCCCGCCATCAAAAAGGAGTTTAGTGCTGAGTTATAATTACACTTTTGTTATTGGTATAAACTCTGAAACTAGGCGTATTCTATAAAAGTTTATAGGATATATCAATTTCAATTTCAAAGCCTTTTATCAACGAACATACAGTTAATTAATGATATTTGATACAATATTTTTTTAATCCATAATGGACCAGCAGTTTTCTTTATCTCATCTGACCATCTTTTGAATTGTCCGCCTCTTTTTCTTTTTGTGTTGTAGCGTGGGGTCCCGCCCACTTCCATTTTATAGGATATATTAGTCTCTAAATATGATCAGTAATACACTATTAAAATCTTTCGGTTTTAAAAAAATAGAATATCCCTGTATGTATGGCTGTATATTATACAGGACGTCCCAAGACTATGGGGCATCAAGGAAAAGTATCGTAGATAGGATATTTTTCTGAAAGAAAACTATGTAATTTGTAAAAGTTAGTGATTTTGCATTTAAATATTTTCTAAGAATTACTTGCTTTTCAAACGTCGTCGTCGGCAATAAATAATATTCTTGAAATTTGACTCAATTTTCTTTGAAATACATTTAAGAAGAATGTTTATTTTTTGTCAATTTTTTCGGTTAGCATCATAACAGCCGACAAATTTTAATCACGTATTCTCCTCCGTTTTTAACTAAATAGTAAATTTTGGTAGAGGTCAAAATATACGAATACTATTTTAATTTACACTTCGATGAAAAATTGGCGTTACATATGTAACCAATATTAATTGAAGAAACTGGCATGTTTTCCTGAAATATTTGAAAATAAGCTTTAAAAAATTACAGTCATAGGGATTGGCCTAGTAAGTTTCAGAATATGGGCATTTTTGTCGTTTTAGTCTAGTTCCATTTTTCAAAAAATCCATGTCGAGAAGCAAACGATATTACTTTTGGGCAACCGGGCTTTTTACCTGATTTAGACCCTGCTGTATCCGAATCGCCGGTTGCCTTCAAAGAAAATTTGTCCGGAAGTGAGATATTTAAGATGGCGGCCAAATAAATTACCCATTTTTTACTTTTTCTTAAATAACTCGTAAACCGTGACCCCTACCAAAAAATGTTCCTGTACTTAAATAATTCACATAAAATTCTCTATAAAAAAGGTTCTATACAGTTTTTTGCTGGGATCAAAGTTTAATGAGATATAGAGGGTATAAGATAGACCTTAAAAATATAGACTAATTACCCTTTTCCCGCGACTTCGTCTGCGTGGGATTAACATTCGCTATAATACATTTATGAAACACCTTAGTGAAATCTTATAGCAAATATAAATTTAACGTACATACTTTTTTACGTCTACAGTGAGCAACAATTCCATACAAAGTTTCACCCCCCTTTTCACCCTTTCAAAAGATGATTTCTGAGATAAAAACTATTTCATGTCCTTTTCCATAACTCAAACTATCATCATGCCAAATTTAATCGAAATCGGTTCAGCGGTTTAAGCGTGAAGAGGTAACAGACACACTAACTGTTTAAAGATAAATTATATTTTAAATACTCTGGTTGAGGCTGCTAGGGGTTGTGGGGTTGTGAGGTATCATTTCCGTATAAAACAGACATGCACAATTCATTTTTGATAGAAAAAAAATATAAATCTACATTTAAAAAAAGTTCTGCGAAGAGGGAAAACTCTCAAATCACATCAGAGGGGATTTTGACGTGAACGTCCAAAAATTTTACGGACCTCCAACAGTAAAAAATATTCATCGTGGGGCACTCTATCCATGGTCAAAAATTTAAAACTTTTTCTCAATGCGCACAATTTTTTCATACTAATATTATAAATGCGAAAGTGTGTCTGTTACCTCTTCACGCTTAAACCGCTGAACCGATTTAGATGAAATTTGGTATGATGATAGTTTGAGTTATGGAAAAGGACATCAAATAGTTTTTATCCCTGAAATCATCTTTTGAAGGGGTGAAAAGGGGGGTGAAACTTTGTATGCAATTGTTGCTCACTGTAGACGTAAAAAAGTATATACGTTAAATTTATATTTGCTATAAGATTTCACTAAGGTGTTTCATAAATTAATTATGGCGAATGTTAATCCCACGCAGACAAAGTCGCGGGAAAAAGCTAATTAGTCTATATGTTTAATGGCTGTTTTATACCCTCGATATCTCATTAAACTTTGATCCCAGCAAAAAACTGTATAGAACCTTTTTAATAGAAAATTTTATGTGGATTACTAAAGTAGAAGAACATTTTTTGGTAGGCGTCACGGTTTACGATTTATTTAAGAAACAGTAAAAAATGGGTATTTTTTTTGGCCGCCATCTTGAATATCTCACTTCCGGTCAAATTTTCTTTGAAGGCAACCGGCAATTCGGATACAGCTAAGTCTAAACCAGGTAAAAAGCCCGGTTGCCCAAAAGTAATATCGTTTGCCTGTCGCATCGAAAAGGAGAGCGATTTTGAAATTTTGTGCCCTGTCTATTTGTGGCAATTTGAGCCCAAAAAGAGGAAAATGAATACATGAACGGCCTCCATAGCCCAGTTGGTAGTGACCCTGCCTACGAAGCAGGAGGTCCCGGGTTCGAATCCTGGTAAGGGCATTTATTTGTGTGCTAATCTCAAATATTTGTTCCTGAGTTATGGATGTTTTCTATGTATATAAGTATATATTTATCTATCTAAGTATGTATATCGTCGCCTAGCACCCATAGTACAAGCTTTGCTTAGTTTGGGGTTAGGTTGATTTGTGTAAGATTGTCCCTAAATATTTATTTATTTATTTTATTTTATTTATTTTCTTAAATAGTATTTTCAGATCATATAGCAAGACAATAACTTGACTTATTAATGATGACCGATCTCACCAATCTCAATTATGAAATTTATGAATGATGGAAAACTTAATAGAGTGCAGATAAAATAAAATATTCGTACACTAAATATAACACCAAGCATGGGAATATTGGTTTAAAGTTGAGCGTATTATTTATCCCGTGGTGTATTATAGCCGTTTTGGAGGCACTTTTTAGGACCCTCCGGTGCACCAGGATCCGGATTCACATGCACTTGTTCACATCCTTCGCTCTCAACAACATCCTCTGGGTCGTGTGGTACAAGACCGTGGTCAACGAAGTCGATGTGGTCCGGAACAATAAGGTTTGTCATTCAATATATGGTATCTATTAAAATTCAGTGAAGGGCGAGGAAATGGGTACATTTTGCGAGGAATTTCTAATATTCCGATTGCCCTTCACTATATTATTTTCATTATCATAACATAATTATCTATGTACAGTCACGTCTGAAAATATGGATACATTTAATGTGACAAAAATATGTAGCGACGACTCTATTACCAAGGCGTGAAGTCTTGGATACATGTTTTTGTCACATTAAATGTATCCATATTTTCAGACGTGACCGTACAAAATATAGGTATTTTATTTAGGATGTGTACAAAACATCCAAATTTGTCCGGTAATTAATTGTTATTTATTGTGTAATCAATTTAATTTTATATCAAATATTTTCTGTGTCGTAGGAATGGTGTCAAGCGCTTCATATAGTCACCAATTACTTCATGGTGACGAGCTACTTATGGATGTTTTGTGAAGGCCTACATTTGCACATCGCCTTAGTTGTGGTGGGTATATGTACAGTTAGTTGCACAAGTGAACCAATGTTCACTACTTTGACATGTACCTTTACTTTACATAAAAACGATAACTAATTAATTTTATATTTCACTATTTTCTGTTAGTGTACTATATAGAGATGGTCTGCCATTACATAATTACAGATTGAAGCAATGCATTTTCTCTATAAGGTCATATTAGTATTGAATCAATTTTGCTCCAACCTCTTTCGATAGCAGGCCGTTTGATTAATCGGACTTAAAACTAAACTTATATCCGATGTGCATTTATTTTAATGATGTGTCATGATATCATTCACGATTTCTCTTGAATTGATTGACTTCGTTGTTAATTGAAAATAAATGATTCGATTAAAAAAATGTTGGAGGAAGGGCTGTCGACTAGGAAAATAGCCAAGAAATTAACCGTAAGCCAGTCGGCTGTGCAGAGAATAAGACAAAAATGTACAAAACCTTTGAAAAAGAACAGTGGGGGGCGAACAAAAAAGTTAAGCCCGCAAGACACGCGTAGAATTGTACATTATATGGTCACTGGCGAAGCAAAATCCACATCGCATGCCGCCTCACTCTTACGAAAACAAACAGGAAAGGTCGTAAGTAAATGGACAGTGATAAGGAGTCTTCAGGGTGCAAAATTCCGAGCAGTGGAGAAGAAAAAGAAACCGCTTATTAGTAAGAAAAATGTAAAAGCTCGACGAGCATTCGTGAAGAAGTACGAAACAGTGGACAGAGGAAGACTGGGCGAAGGTAATTTTCTCAGATGAAACTAAAATTAACAGATACTCAACGGACGGCCGTCAATGGAATTGGAAAAGAGAAGGAGAAGGGATGAATGTACCATGTGTAACATACAAACTGTTAAACATGGAGGTGGTAACATCAAAATGTGGGGCTGTATGACTTGTTTTGGACCTGGTTCTATTCGTAAAATTGATGGGATAATGAACAAAGAGATCTATCTTGACATATTAAAGAGGCAGTTAGGGGAAACGCTGGAGAATATGCCGTTCCCAGTCAACGAAATATGGTTTCAACACGATAATGACCCTAAACACACTGCAAAAGTTGTTAAAAAATGGTTGTCTGAACAAGGTTTTCATGTGTTAGAATGGCTAGCTCAAAGTCCCGATTTAAACCCCATCGAAAACCTGTGGTCTATGTTAAAAAAAGCGTTAGTGAATAACTACGACTCACCGCCATCGTCATTACACATATTGTGGGCTCGAGTTCAAGAACAATGGGAGTTACTGTCGCCTGCGTACTGTGAAAAAGTAGTAAAGGGCATGGGTAAGCGTTTGGCTGGAGTAAAAAAGGCCAAAGGACTATGGACAAAATATTAATAGTGTAAAATTTCTCATAAATATATGGTGCAATACTGATTCAATGTTTATCTTACTAGGAGGAGCAAAACTGATTCAATGTTAATTTGAGTATAAAAGTTTATTACAGTGATTTCAAACTTAATGATTACACTTAAATGTAAGTTAATAGTGTACAGTTTCTTATAATAAAAGTATTCAAGCGAGACTGTTTATCCCTTTAATTTTTACACGATAAATATATGAGAGTCATTGACATTGGTTCACTTGTGCTACTAACTGTATATGTGATATAGTATTTAATATGTGTTTATTTTATACAAGCTTGGCTAAAAATATCTTATACAAATCAAAAAAACAATTTTCTTGTTATTAAAGAATGTCTTTTTTTTCTTATTAAATAAGAAATCCAAAGCTGTGTACCTAATAAGATGCTTTAATAAAAAATGGAGACGATTTCTTTAAAATATTTGGAACCATATGTGGTTTATGAAGACAGTATAACAACTAACCGTCGTAATTTCGACTAGAATGTAATTACACTAGACGCATTATATTTTTGTTGATTTCACAATGAAGTAGGTATTAATTCTTAAAAATATGCCAAAGCACCTTGATCGTTCTTGTTTCCATAACCCTGAGACTGAGATGTAGGTTAAATTAGATTCTTCGACGTAACTGATTGAGTAAGGGGAACATAAAATATACGAGTACCTACGCGAATCAATTTAGTTATAAAGGTAGTTGCACCATAAGATGAACGATCCCCAAAATCGGAACGTTTGACCTAAAAATTAGAATACTTATATAAATTCTGACCTAATTACAAGCCTATGGGGTATTTTTTATTACAACTACAGCAGTTTCCCGAGACTGACAACTGTAAAATAATAGACACAATGAGGTCGTGAGAGCTCGCCAAATCTTACCTTGAGCCAAAATCACCATTTTTATAAAAATCTTATTAAGGGCTCAAAATATAAAGATATAATTATTACATTTAAAATTGAATAACGTTTCTACTAACATGATTATACTCAGTAAAGATTCTAGACTATTCCCTCAATCGTTTACTTTTTATGACTTATTTTATGAAAGATTTGCTGTTCGAGTTAGGGTCTAATTCTAGTATTGTGTGATATTTCCAATAAATAAATGAACGGCGTAAAAGTTTTGGGCAAGGTTAATTTTCCAAATGCTTTTATAAATTCTCATAAAAAAGATATATACTTTTAAGTACACCATTTATGTTTCAAATTGATTGCTTGCTGTTCCTTAATTTTATAACTAGAAATATGAACAGAACTTATTTTTATTTAACTCTATTCTCATGGGTTGACTTTAGTATGGAAACGGGACAGTTCACCAAACAAAACTATACCTAAAACTTGAACTAAGAGAATTTACTAGTACATCTTATAGGGTGCATTCCAAAACATTAATTTTGTGTTAAATCGTTAAATCCTATCGTGCCCATGGTTATTGGCTTATCGATTATTGGCTTGTAATTATTTTGATGATACGGCTTTATATTACGTTAGTAACAATTATGCAATATTTCTGCCACCCGAAGTCAATTGAAAAGCACAAACTAAAAGCTTATATTTTGATGTGAACTGGAAATATCCTACAGGTATTTGTAAAGGACGAGGTGGCTATGCGCTGGTTTGTGGCGCTCGGCTGGGGGCTGTCGCTGATGATCGTGGCTGCGTACGCGTCGGCACGATACCTCACACCAGGCGCAACTGACCGGTAACTAATATTTTAATTATTTTGCATGAAACTGAAGTTATCTTATTTTGTAAATTATTTATACCTTATTTACTTTTTTATTATATCATGCTTTATTAAACCGCGCTGGTATTTACAACCATATCATTATCGATTTAAATTACACATGCTTGATCCTTAAAACTATACTAATACATTTTTGGCGTGTCAATTGTGTATGACTTTACTACGGAATCCTAACAAAACATATCTGGTATAAATGATTCCACTTAATTTTACTGAAACCTTAACCTTTCAACTTTAGGCATGTATGATTTATACAGGGTGCTCGCGAGGAAACCGTATAATTTTGCCAGCGTATTCCTGAGGTCATAAGAAGTAATAAATGTTAGATGGATGTATGTCGAATTCGACAAAAATATTTTTATTTGCTTTTTTTTTCGATTTTTTGAATGCTTTTGAACATAAAAAAATTATGTTTTTGGTAAAACTATTGACTAAAATAAATTGGTGCATTTTTGTTCGTAAAAAATGGTTCTCGCAAACTATTCCTTGGCATTTTGATATCTGACAATATGGATGTCTACTAGACTAGTTCACATAAAGAGTGAAATCACCATCAAAAAAACGTTTTGCACTGAGTTACAATAAAAAATATGTTTTTGTTTAATTGGCAGTAACTCTGGAACTAGGCGAAATCCAGAAAAGTTTATACGACATTTTAGTCTCCAATTATGATCAGGAATGCGCTGGCAAAATTATACGGTTTCCTCGCGAGCTAGTAGGGTTTTGTCTCAGTACAAATGCGAAAAAAATTGTGCGCATCGAGAAAAAGTTGTGAATTTTTGACCATAGATAGAGTGAGCAAAGATGAATATTTTTTAGTATTGGAGGTCTGTAAAATTTTTGGACCTTCACGTCAAAATCAGGGGTCCCGTGCAATATATTATTACTCTCTGGTTAAGACTGCTAGGGGTTGTTTGGTATCGATTCCGTGTAAAATAGACATGCAGAATTCATTTCTGATATTAAAAAAGTAAAAATCCGTATTAAAAAAAAGTACTGGGGAGAGGAAAAACACGAAAAAATATTTTATTTATTAGAACGTTATATATAACTAATAAATATCATTTATTTTTCAATAAAAAATATCATAAGGAAGCATATTTAATGCAGTTTCTAAATATATACAGTTGAAAAGCATTTACCATACACAAACTACGTGAAAAAACACTTGCTCGCAATTAATACTTAATTTAGTAAGGAAATATGTGTTTTTAATTCTTTTTTTTTTCATTTCGTAGAAGGTATTCTAAGCAAAATTGATTAATAATACGCAATACATACATTTTAAGGTCAATACGCTATAGTTAGGGAGGCGAGGTAGCTAAATGCCGTAATTCAACGGCGCCGTCGAGACCTATCAAAATTGAAAGATAAAATAATTTCGAAAAGAAAAGCTCGTATGGCAAAAACCATTTTAGCGGTGGGTTTGGCGTGTACGGTTTTTCAAAAATGTTAAAAAAAACAGTTACTTGGGCATTCTCGAGCGCGTCAGATATTCATACTACGTATGCCCAGAGTGCCTCTGATAACAACGGTATACTAATCTGCCGGTTTGCGTGGTGGGGGTAGGCATATAAAGTAGTCAAAAATGCAAAAAAAAAATTTACTCGAGCGCGTCAGATTTTCGGAAGGGGTGTTAAGTAGTCCCCAAGGAAGCTCCCTTTAAAAAAACTGACGATTTCGGCGTGACGATAAGTTACGATGAATTTTTGAAAATGCAAAAAAAAAAAGTTTTTTTGAAATACTCGAGCGCGTCAGATTTTCATAGGGGAGGTTTATCTCGGTATCCTGAAAGCACATTTTTTTAATCTGACAAAAATGTTGGTGGGTTCTCTTAATCTGACCGAAAAAGGTTTAACTTTCAAGTCAAAAAGTTTTAACTTTGGACAAAAATGTAAAGACACATTTTTTGTGTAAAATAAAATTACCTTTTTTGTTTATTTAAACTTTTTTTTGTAAAATGTATCGTTCGCGACTTATATGCCGTAACGCGTTCTTAGGAAGACAAAATGGCTCCTCCACACTTCCGGTCATGCGGAAACCGGCAGATTTTGTATTTTTAGTAAGTTTTAGATTATATTCTTCAAAACAAAATAAAAAAAATCGCGCTCGAGAATGCCGGATTAACGTTTTTTTTTTACAAGTTCGCGACCCTATAACTCGGCGGCGTCAAGGACTTATCGTCAGATTAGTTAAATTTAGTCTTTAAACACTAAAATCAAACCCCAATATCTTAAACTGACGCGCTGGAGTATTTCAGACTATCCATTTTTTTTTACTAATCTGATCGTCTATCCTAGGCGCGCGTCACTACATATAGAGCTAAATACTTTACAAGGTTGTTCTATTAGGTCTAAGGTATCTCTCATATCTTAAACTGCCACGCTCGAGTATTGCCGAAAATTCCCCTATTCGCCTCCCTAACTACTACGGATGTTCACGTTTCACATTGATTTTCCATACTTACTATGGAGAAAACATATACACCATGACGCGAATGATTATTTTTCGCGTAGTTTTTGTATGGTAAATGCTTTAAAATTTTATATATTTACAAACTGCATTAAATATGCTTCCTTATGATATTTTTTTATTGAAATTTAAATTATATTTATTAGTTATATAACGTTCTAAAAAATAATATTTTTTTGAGTGATTTTCCTCTCCGCAAAACTTTTTTTTAATACGGATTTTTTCTTTTTAATATCAAAAATGAATTCTGCATGTCTGTTTTATACGGAAATGACACCACACAACCCCTAGCAGCTTTAACCAGAAAGTAATATTTTATTGCACGGGGCCCCTGATTTTGACGTGAAGGTCCAAAAAAATTTCGGACCTCCAATACTAAAAAATATTTATCGTGGGCCATTCTATCCGTGGTCAAAAAAATCACAATTTTTTCTCGATGCGCACAATTTTTACAAATTCGAGCTCAGCTAAGCACGCTGTATGTAGATATGTAAGAGGCTAAAACTAATTGAACACTTGAAATTAGCTAAAACAATAATTCTTACCCTACGAAATAAATAAGATAAAGAAAACGAGGTCTATTAGTTATCGAATAGACTTAATAGCGGCGGGTCACGGAAGCAACATCTCCTGGGGACTATCCATATAACAAATTCGGTGTAGGTACTTAAGTTTTTTTGGCGTAGGTTTATATCAAGTAGTTTTTCTTTGGTGTGACGGTTTTGGCTGCTAGCACTCAACTTCCTCAGGTATTTTTTACCAAATATATTTGTTTTATAAGGTTAACACTTCCCTTTGGGTTGAAGGTCCGAGCCTTGTCGCTGACATATCTATCTCACATATCTACAAACAAAGTAGTGCCTGCGACAATGAGTAAACAATTGGAATTTTATTGGCGCGTTTAACCATTGGTCCACATTCTATCGATTAGTTTTCCAGCGGTGAACTACGGGCTCCTTTAGGGTGGTAGGTACTGGGAGAGCAGAGCACTAAGATGAGGACGGTGTTTTAAAATGCACAAATATTTATGCTTAATTTTTCTTATTGTACTTGTCTGGTGCGGTGGATACTGGTTATTTTAATTGCGCGCTGTCGTTTCGAGGCACGGTTGTGACGAAGAGAAATGGACGGTGAGGGTCAGACGCTTTTACAAGCTTTTATATTAATCGAAATTAACGAGCTCTTTTATACCCTTTCCGAGTGCATAAAATCTCAGATTATTCAATCACCAGTAGAAGTAGCTACAGAGGTTCAAAATGACCTTCGAACCCCTTTATTCCGTACTTAATATGTAATAGCCGGTTCAAAACCATTTTGTACCTACTCCTCTCTAATTGAGCTAATTTTGCTGCTGATTATACATTGGTTGAATGTTCTATTTTTAACCGACTTCAAAAAAGGAGGAGGTTCTCAATTCGACTGTTTTTTTTGTATGTATCTTACTCGATATCTCCGTGAATCGTGAACCCATTTTCAAAAATTTTGTTTAGTCGAACAGGTGTAACGCCTAGATGGTCCCATTGTCACCAAGTCGGGGTCTAATGATGGGATCCCGGAGAAATCGAAGGAACTCTTCAACTATTATAGGCACACCTATAGTGATTTTTCTATTTTTTACAGCAACTCGGCCACTTACTCTTGGCATAGCGGATCTTAAGTAAAGTCGGTTTTTTTTTGTTTAAAATTATTAAAGACCTGTCGATTGATGTGCATCATGTTGATATTTGGTAATAGTACATCAGAAGCCGGGAAAACAAGGATCTCCGGCCAAGTGGTATAGATGGATAGAGATAAATACGAGGCCGGGAATCCGTCTTCACGTTTCGACTATTTTTATTGATTTATGGTTTATTACTAGGTACATGCTAATAACAAGAATACGAGTAGAACTGAAAGGGTATCCAGCATTACAAAAAAGAATCGGTAAGGGGAAGTTAAGGAATAAAGTCGACTTTTCATTTTACCTCAAGAAAACTTACTTCCTCGCTTTGCAAACGAATTTTCACCGAATGTCAATAACTATTTAATACAGGATATTTACCATGTAAGTTTGTTTTGGTGAGTTTCGCACGAGTTGATACTGTACTGTAAGTGTAGTGTGTCGTAACCGTGATCGAGTTCCAAGTTAGAATGCGGACGGTAGTAGTAGCAGTGACAACGGACGAAAAAAGCGAACTCGAAAGAGGGTAGATCGCTATGGTGTGTGGGTAGACCACAACTGACACTCGCAGCAACTTCAGTTACTCCGTGATAATGGCGCATGCAACTGTGCCGAAATATCGGAAACTCATCAAAACAAACATACATGGTAAATATCCCATATTAAATAGTTATTGTAGTGTTAGTGACCATGTTAGCTTAAAATCCTATATTTTCACCGAATGTTTCGACTATTTTCATTGATTCACCCAGCATTATAAACAAGAATCGGTAAGAGTGAGTTATCGAATAAACTCGACTGTATATTTAACTCAAGAACACTTAATTCCTCGCTTAAGCGCTTTACAAACGAAATTTCACCGAATTTTTAGACTGTTTTCGCTTAGGTATTACAATATGTGAGTAACAAAAATAGAATCGCAAGGCAAAAAAATTGCATTACAAACAAGAATTGGTAAGGGGAAATTTACGAATAATATCGACTTTAATTTAAACAAATTTTTTCTCAATGTTTTGACTATTTTCACTAAGTTATCAACTTAAAAAAATTGGATTTGAGAGGTACCCATCGCCGTATAAAATAATCGGTGTCGTCAAATTTACGTATAAAGACGATTTTCGCGTTTTAGTCACATAAACTTTTTTCAAACACAAAACCACTATACGAGTAAGAACAAATTAATAGGTCAGCAGTGGCGGCGCGCCAAACATATCAGTTGGCAAGCTGAAGCTAATTTGGCTTTCCTCTTCTCCGCGATCTGTAGGGAAGCTACCCAAGTCTTTACACTGTGATACAAAATTTAGCAAGATATGGCCAGGACTAAAATATTACCGAGCCGGCGTAAGTAAAAGTTCAAAATTAACAAGAATATCTAAATATTTCGAGCTTTTACCAAAATACAGGTTAGTAAATCCTAGGTTTAACAGCACTTCGGGCTTTTACAGTAACGTAAATATATGTACATAGTCATACTACATAAATTACAAATATCATATATCTATTACATTAAATAGATTTGATTGTACATTGTATATTTTATATAAAATAATCAAATGCTTTATTAAAATATCAAGACTAAATTATGTCTGTGCCAATGTAAAGGGACAGCTTAAGCGGTTTGGAACTAGTATTTTTTAAGAATGATTTGAGGATGCAGGTGACAAAATGTACAAACAAGTTGAGCAAATTGAGTTTAAAGTTTGTGATCGTGAAAATTACAGTTCTACTACGAATTTGATTATAGATAATAAGCTACGTGGAGGAAACTATAAACCTACAGCGGCAATAAGAAACCTTACACAAGTTGTGACTGATAAACATGGAGAAAACATTGTGTACCTATCAGACTAATGAGAACCCTGTTATTGAACAGGATAATTTGATAGATAATAAGCTACGTGGAGAAAACTACAATAACAATAAGAAACCTTACACAAATTTTGACAGATAAACATGAAGAAAACGTTGCGTACCAGACTAATGAGAACCCTGTTATTATAATCATAGTCTTTATTTGCATAGAATAAGTACAGAGATAGAGTCAACAGGTGTAGTATAGACATTTGTGGCTTGTTCTGCTATATGTATCTAATTATACTAGCATTCAAAAACTCATCATGTATGGAGAAACAAAAAGTATTAATAATCCTTCAGGCACAGTAACAAAAACTTGCATATTAAGGCCAATAAACAGTATTTTAAATTATTATTAAAACGAAATTTATTTTCTGCCTCCGGATCCATTTCAAAGTTTTCATATAAATATTGTTACATTTTGTATGGCCTGCGGAGTATATCGATGTATTGTCACTTTATTCAAACTTTCGCTTAAAATATATACCATTTCTTTCATGTTATAGGTTCAGAGCCAATAAATTGAAAAAAAAAAAGTTATCAAATATATACATTTATTTTCACGACGTCCATACATTTTACGAAAATTTCAACCTTAATCCGGAGGCAGTAAAATTAAAGATAAAAATACGTGCAATCATTAATTACCAAATGGCACCATTTTGTAATTGTGCTTCGTAATAAAAAAATAAAAAGTCAAAATGACCCAATATACAATTCTAATAAAGTTTTTAATATTATTATTATCAATTCAATAGTTCGGTGTTCTGTGAGAAAAAATCTTTTGTACGATAGTAATTCTTATCCAATAACTTGTCAGGCTTTTTTTATAGTAGATTGTGTAACAAGGGAGCAAAATGAAATATTTACGGCGAGGGCGCACATTGAATCCCAAACGAAGCGATGGAGTCTATAATAGAATCCCGAGCGCAGCGAGGGATTCTAAAATAGACTCCTGAGCGTAGTGAGGGATTCAAGTGTTAACGCCCAAGGTGAAAATAATTTTGCTCCTATGTGACACATACTTACTGCTTTTCACACCCCCTTAGACGAAAATAAAAGACGTTATTGTTGAATCATATTTACTTTCACTTTATACATTTGTGCTTAGTATGCTTCCTGATATAGGAGGAGCCATTATTGGTATTGTATCAGTAGGATAATGTCGGCATGGGTTAAGGCAGTCTTAGTTCTAAATTTAAAAAATATCATAGCAAAACTGAAGTTAGTCTTAATTTTTCATCAGTAGAATATCCTGGTAAAGGTGAAGGTGGTGTTTGGCATTATCGGAAGAAGTTAGTAAGTCCATACTCCATTTACTCGACAAACACCGCTGAGCTCATGAGATAAGAACAACCTAAAACAAAACAAAAAATATGTTAATTGATTGCACTGTTGGGGCTGATCACAATGTTAATAACTAATAACTATAACTACCTAGTTATAGTTATTAGTTAAAATAACCTTATTAGTGTTCCGAAAGTGAACCATTTAAAATGTGCAAGTTGCTTAAGCCGAGTGTTGTGGACACACTGGCGAGTCCCCAAGACTATTGCAAACATAGATAAACATAACAAAATCATTGCTAGGTTATGAAATTCGAATTAGTTTTTGATGTCATTGTGTTAGACTCTAATAGTTAGAGTTATCTTAAGTTAAAAAAATCAAAAACTGTTTAAAGGCATTGTAAGCATAAAATGAGTCAATTTACTTACATTCATAGGCAGAGAAACTGAAATCGAATGCTGTGTTTGAATGTTTTGATATTATTTGCAATTAAAACTTGCGACTTCTTGGTTTGGTGGCCTTCAGATAGCTCACCGAAGGAAGCCCACTAACTGCTCGATAGGAGAAATAATTCGTGTATAGCTGAATTTTGGTGAAGTTGTAGATAAAGGTGTCTTACACAACATACTAAAAGTACTCATGGATAGGGGTGCCGCTAACGGGGAGAGGGGGGTGTAAAGGTCCCTTTTTTTGGCTTTTCGTAAATAACTCAGTAGCGGTGGCTCATACGAAAAAATGTTCTTCTACTTAATTAATCCACAAATGATTTTGCACAAAAAAGGTTCTTTACACTTTTTGCTGAGATCAATGTATAATGAGATTTCGAGGAAATACGATAATCACTTTTAAAAACTTTCGGAGCTTTTATTTACGAAACTATTAGTATTGTCTAAAAATTGTTTTAGAAAACCCATATTTATATTAAAAGACCTATCCAACGAGACCCCACACATTAGGGGTGAATTAAAAAACATAATTTACCCCCCACTTCATGTGTTCGGGAGTTACCCTAAAAAATAATATTTTTTCAGATTTTGTTTTAAAACTTTGTCTGCGTGTTCAAAACACATACTCATACGAAGTTTAACTATTCTAGTACTAACCATCACTGCGCAAAGCCGTGAACGGACAGACTGGCACAAACGGACAGCGAAACTATAAGGTTAGGAAGTTGATTGCAGGCGTCCATAGGCTATGGGAACTGCTTACCATCAGACGGGTTGTATGCTTGTTTGCCACCGTCGTGGCATAAAAAATAAAAAGTAAAAAAATACCCTCTTCAACCTGCTCAGTGATGGTTAGTACTTGAATAGTTAAACTTCGTATGAGTATGTGTTTTGAACACGCAGACAAAGTTTTAAAACAAAATCTGAAAAATATTATTTTTTGGGGTACCTCCCGAACACATGAAGTGGGAGGTAAATTCTTTTTTTTACTCCACCCCTAGTGTTTGGGGTGTCGTTGGATAGGTCTTTTAATATAAATATGGGTTTTCTAAAACAACTTTTAGACAAAACTAATAGTTTCGTAAAGAATAGCTCCGAAAGTTTCAAAAAGTGATTATCGTATTTCCTCGAAATCTCATTATACATTGATCTCAGCAAAAAAGTGTAAAGAACCTTTTTTGTAGAAAATTATTTGTGGATTAATTAAGTAGAAGAACATTTTTTCGTATGAGCCACCGCTACTGAGTTATTTACGAAAAGCCAAAAAAGGGGACCTTTACACCCCCCTCTCCCCGTTAGCGGCACCCCTATCCATGAGTACTTTTGGTATGTTGTGTAAGACACCTTTGTCTACAACTATACCAAAATTCAGCTATACACGAATTATTTCCCCTAAGTTTTCCTTCGTTTGGAGGGCTAAGAAATCCATTTCAGAAATGTTGTTAGTTTTGTTTAATTATCATTATTTTTGACATTGAGTACCTAAGTACATGCTTCAGGGTAGAACTTGGAAGGTAGCAAATACTTGCAATTAAACCACAAATACCGATTCCGAGAACTATTTTTATGTCTCTAGCTAACCTCAAATATAACGACATTTCGTATTCCTTTTGTGTGCTTTTAGATCCTTCTGTCTAGATTTGATGGCAACAAATTGGCCATATTACGCACCAATGTTGCGTTTCTTTTCATTCTATAAATTCCGGCGTCATGTTTTCATGTCTTATCGCTCGAATACATTTTATTTTTTCATCTGAATCCGTACAGGGAATATACTTGAATCACTTGCAAACACAGGATGCAGGAACACGGGATTTGTTTTTTCCAATTTAACTACATTTAATGTGCAGTTTCTTTAATAAGATTCATCATTTTATGCATGAACTATCGTAATAACTAATAATAAAACAGAGAATAAATATCAGACCACACCACAGACAACGTATACTTAGATCGAATCGATTGCTACGCCTATTCGTTATTAATAAAAAAATCGATTTGGAAAAATAATATAATGATGCTAACTATTTTTAATCATTCATAATAGTAACGCACCTACTGAATTGAAGTATATTTATGATAAATATGAGTAAAACAGAATTTTATAACGTTTAAAAATAGTAGTAAATATAAAAAAATGAATACACATAATCGATTATAATGAAAGTGTAATCGATTAATATAATATGACATTTTGTTGCCATGGTGGACTGGCTGGAAAAAAAAAGTAATGTCCTAGAACAGAAAAGTGCCACTTTCTTCCCTCCTAGGAGGGAAGAAAAGGCCCGTATACGAATGGGTGGTGTGAAAAATTTATTTGTCTATGCGTCGACTTTAATCTGTGTATTAGGACATTTAGGACTTTATAAACCTTTAAGTCTGGTTTTTCTGGGTTTTCTGGGCCTTACACATTTAAATGTTGCATAGTCTATGGCACTTCAGGGATCATTAAATAGATTTATAAAACAACCCGCCACTAAACTAAAATAATTTTGAAAAGAGAATTTCATTCACATCTCGGTAAAATGTGTAGAGTTTGTCCGGAAAGAAAAGTGTCATGGTTTATATGGGAGCTCATACTATTACATTGTACGACACGTTTCTTTTCGGACAGACTCAAAATAACAATTTCCGAACGTACTTAATCTGTCAAATTTTCTTCTACTTAAACTTGCTTCAACGTTTTGATTGGATTATAAAAAGACCAATCACAACTACAACGACATCTTGGACTCAGTTTATTCTAGCCGTCTTTTTCTACTACCGACACAATTATATGTCTATTTCTTTTCGGTGGTGTCTATAGCACCGAATAGGCTTAATAGGCTATGATTTACCCAGATACAATTACATCCGGTTTGAAAAATAGTGTTTGATCTTTTATTGGGGAAAAAATAGAAAGAATTAGACAAAATCAATTCTTACTTAATACTCTTAGAAACAGTATTGTATACAATAGTGACATAATTAAGCTTTTCAATCTCGTACCTTAATTAGGCCACTCAGCAAGCTTCGTGGCCTAAACGCGGTACTCGACTGTAAAGCTCTTGATTATGTCACTATTGTATAATAGTAGTTTATGTAACTGTTACGTAATAGGGGTCCTTAAAACACGAGTGTGGTTTTAAGGACTTAATAAGATCACACGAGAAATTATCCATTTCGTCTATAGTTATAGTTTTATTGTGTATATTCAAATCCATTTCGTGAATTTGTGCCATTTTATTCTTGAATTGCACATAAGGCCTGACTAGAATCCAATCTGCCAAATTCAAAACCCTATAAATGGTACTGAAACTAGCTGAATCAAAAAAAAATTCCATAATTTATTGTAAATTTCTTCAAAAATTGTTATTTATAAGTACATTCATCATTTTCCATTTATTCCCGCTCCTGTCGTTAGTTTTGTTAATCTTATGAGTTCGCGTCACCGACACCGTCACGAAAACAAAAACGCATTACAAGATTTTCCTTGGGTTGGAAGGCTCGTTGGATAGTTAAACTTGTAACCGTTCAAATAAAGTTTAATTTTGTAAGTAGTATTTCTCTTATACTTTTAATACATTAATCATAGAAAATCACCATTGTAAATTGACTGTAGGTACACATTCATTAAGTCCTATACATATAAACCTTAGGTTAGTCTGTGGTCTGAACATTGTTAAAGATAGGTCTACCAAATAATAATTATTTTAAATTTTGAATATTAACTGCTGTTGTTAGCTGCTGCAGTATTTAGCTATAGTTTCTGAAAAAAAACGCTGGGACAGAGCCGTACTTTTAGTATCAAAATTGCATTTTCAAATGGGTTTTTTATCGAAACTACTGCACGTAAAATGTAGTCAAAATCAGTCAGCTATCCTAATTTTTGCAAGCTGTCTATTGGTACCCCACACGTGTCATACAAATGAAAAATTAAATCCATTTCCCCCTTAAAATATAATTAATCTCCCTAAACTTCCTTAACTTTTGGAGTAAATTGGCTGTGACAGACGCACGGACAGACAAGCGAGTGATCCTATAGATAAGGGTTCCGTTTTTATTTTTTAAGGTACGAAACTATTTATATAAACGTGGATATAATTGTTAGCTAAATACTAAAAGTTCTAAGTTTTCACTTCTATCGGCAGTCTTATAACTGTCAATATTTTTTTTTATTTTTTTTTTATTATATTGCATATGGTTTTTGTTGTTTAACGAACTAATTCCTTGGACACTCCACTCCATACCGTTCAATAGGTCAATACTGTAGGACTTTGTTGTATCAAGTTTTTTGGTCCGATTTCGAGGGTATTGGCTTAAGCATGCTGATGGCCTCATAACTATCGTGGATCATCTCCAAATATTGTCAAAGTAATATTGGAAAATCGCATTATTAAACTAAATCTGGGAACCGTTTCTTTTAGTGATTGTTGTGTCGATTTCTCTATCGAAAAGTAACCAATGCCAGGTAACTGACAGCCAGGTAACTGAGGATCTAGGATCTTCATTGTTTCATGGATATTGCAATGAAATTGCCTTTCTGTATTGATATAATATTAGGTAACAGGTCATGTTGGAAATTAGTTATGTGCAAGATATTTGAAGATATGTCTAGATCCTCATTGTTTCATGGAGATTGCAATGAAATTGCCTTTTTGTATTGGTATAATATTAGGTAACAGGTCAAGTTGGAAATTAGTTATGTGCAAGTTTCTTCCATACGTGTCAAGTTTTTGACAGCAATTTGGCGCCTAATTTTAACGCCGGCGGCGTTTATTTTTTTTTTTTATCATCTTAGAAATAATTAAAAATAATGTTTTTGGTATAATAATTTTGTGAGTGTATATATAAAGTAGGCTAGAAAATATCCAAGAAAAATCACTCAAAATTTGGCGAATTTGTTTCGTGTCAGGCCTTAGTTCGATTTATAACATTTATCTGCACATTTATAGCCATTTAATTACGAAGTCTAACATTACATTTAAAAAAATTTGGTGCTTCTCAGAACTATCGTTCCTGCTTTATGTAGCAACAATTGAAAAATCATCAGCACAAAGGAAAGATTTATATTTAATTGCCTCACATATATCGTTTATATAAACAATAAACATTAAAGGACCCAATACACTACCTTGAGGAACTCCGAAGTTATTTTGTTGACTTTGAGATTTGTAGTGGGTCTCCTCATTTTCTGTGAGTACTTGGCCACCGCACTCTCGGTGATACTCTCTATGGGTAAAGTCACTTAGACTTAATATGTCCATGCAATACTGTAGAACATTGAATGTAAACAATAAAGATATATTCATTGACTTAGTATGTATTCTACTAGACAAGCTATCTAGAACAAAGTTTGTGCGCCACATTTGGCGGTTGACAGCTGTCATTGAATCAGAGATTAGCTTTAGCGAAGCAGACGTGACGCTATTATGACAATATTCATATTCTGCCTAAACACATTTTTGTGATTAAATAATTTTAAGAGAAACTGATTGTTTTTTATTTGTAATATTTATTTTCAATCTTATATCATGTGGTACTTTAGAAAAACACGACCGAGCGCTGTGTTTCATTTAGAATGTAATTATTATTTAAGTATACTTATAATATAATTACTTAACCCTTTATATTTACTTAAATTCATATAAATATTTAGTAGCTATAATGTGAGCGATATTTTGATTTTTAAGTTTTAAATTTAAATCATAAATTAGGTACCATTTTTATGTAATTAACTCTCGCTTCAAATTTCAGCAAAATCGCCCTTGTTATACAATAATCATAATATGTGTTACGAAATAAACATTAAAATGTACCTATCTGGATTTTTTTTGTATACCACGTTACTATTTGTATGCAATATAAGAATCTAATAAATAATATAGGTACATCTTATGATGAAGAAGTAACACATATGCCTACACTTATGTGTAGGCATATGTGTTACTTCTGCGGCATTAATCTATGCGCCGAGGAACATTGGCAACATGGCGTCGCACCGCGAACAACAATTATTTTAATTTAGTGTTACATCAAACTTTGCGCTTATTTACCGCTGGAATGTAATTCCGTGGCTTCTATTACTTTTATTAGAATTATTAGTGCAGTTTTATACTACGCACGACGCCAGTATTTTTAATATTATTATTTTTTAATTTTTGACGCTTGCGTGGCATCATGTCTGTGGTCCAAGACAGAATGTCAGGCTGATCACTTAAAGTCGAGTAAATCCAATGATTTTATATATACAAGATAAGAAATCAGCACTCCAAATGTGGCACAGTAAAAGCCGTTGCAACGCGACGGATTTTGCCGAAGAGAGCCGAGCCCGAGCCGAGCGAAGCCCGATCGTTCCGAAAAGTCTATTTACAAAGGACTAACAAACGTTTCGTTAAAATATTACCAGTGTAAGCAAGACTAGGGATTAAGCTGAAATGCTACAGCATGAAGGTCAACGTACTATAGGCACAAATGGCGATAGGAAGTAAAGGTTTTGTAAATTTAAACCGAACTGACAGCATTGAGGAATAAGGCCAGTGGAGTAGTTGTTGTTTTTTTTTAATTACGAATGAATGAAAATAATTAAAACTTATTTAGTAAATTTTATTGACATATGTTCCACAAGTTATTAAAAATATGGTGATAAAATTAAGGAGAGTGATTACTTTTATCTTCGTTTCAAAATGAAATTTAAGTAACCCCTCCGCAAGGGTTAGACCTTGGTCGTGTTTTATAAAGTTACAATTTACAACTTCGCTGCTTGCCTCTCTTTCTAGCAAATCATACGTATGATTTGTTAGAAAGATAGGAAAAGCAGCGAAGTTGTAAATTGTAACATTATAAAACACGACCCTGGTAGCCTGCCCTAAATGGCACCAGTTTTTTAATTCATGATAACTTTATTCTTAGATTTTAGCCAGTATGTAGAAAGCGGGATTCTTTTGCTTACACTTACTTTTTGATTGCTGGTTCATGGTCGCAGGCTCACAGGCCAAGGGTTGTACAGTCGACATCAAAAATATGTTTTTTGGACCTTATTAGTCTTATTACAAAGGAGTAAGGTGCAAAAGTGTAAACATATTTTTGACTTCAACCGTACCTTTAACGGGTTCTTCTAGAGGGCTGTCACTTTGCCTACACATAGTCCTAGCGGTACGCAAAAAATCTACAAATGTTGTTAAAAGCACGAAAATCGGAGCGATTGAAATTTAATAGTTCATTATTTCATAATATTTTTAACAACAATATGACAGGCAATATAATAACATACACACTATACAAATCTATTAAAACGAACTAATAGAAATAGGTATAATTATGAAGTTATCAATATTTATTACAAAAGTTTCATAATTTTTTTTATTATAAATAATAAATTAATTAATACAAGAGCGACTCCATTGCTCTTATGTACCATGTGATTTTTGAACGCCAGATGAATGACAGGTGAAGTTTAATCATATATTATTTCTTTTAATTTGTAATACAACCTTAACGATGTTAAAAAATTCGCACTGGCCGGTTACACATTTTTTGTGCTATATTTTCGGAAAATCTTGTTTGTGTCTGCGCCTCTGTTATATTCTAACTCGATGAGTAAATCACTTAAACTCATGGCTGAAAAAAATTGTATGGGATGTCATCTCCTGTTACTCAATGGGTATATTATGTTCATTAATAATGTCTTTCCACGTATATAACTCTAACAAATGGTAGCAGAGCGTGGTTAGTGCAATTATCTACATCTGCAACAAATAATTGCGGAAAATGGCGTCAACGAGTTACAGAAATATAGAACCGTTGACCAAGTCAAATTATGACACTTGGTGCTTACATTTTCACTATTAATTGTAACAATATCTACATATTGCTTTCTTCCTGATAGATATAGGTATTTTCACGAGAGTTGAAGTCACGCACACAACAACATTGTCATGTAATGACAACGGGATTTTGAAATTACCGTTTTTTTTGTTTTTTTATTAGAACTTTGGCTACCAGGGCCATCAGCATCAAACAGAAACAGAAAAGAACATACTTAAATCTAGGTACATAATATACAAATAGCTTAAAAAAAAACACAAACATATGGAATTATGGAATCAACCTTAACTACTTCTACTACCTTAAACAATCATAACTGTTCTTTTATTGTACCGATAGCAAGTTCAACAGAGAATTGCAAGATAGACCAAAAAGTTTATTTAACCTATTTTGTTAAGTATTATATAGAACAATTCATCGACCTCAAAAAAATGCCATATTTTGATCAATTTAAAGGTCAAATATGCGTAGGTATATGAATATAAAATTAATTCTAGAAACCAAATATAATAAATAAGTAATATATCACCTTGGTTTTTATTTATGTAGCTGTTAAAATTGTCTTTACTCATATTTAAATTACTTTGTTATTACATTATCATTTATCAATCCTCTTCAAAGTAACTGGCACTCGTTACATAGTTGTCAAACCTATTGACAACTGCATTCTAAGAGGAAAACCTACATATTCTTATTAGAATAACTACGGAGATAACGAATAATTCTAAGTGACGATGGTTTATAAAAGTATTTTTAAACCTATACCTATTAAAATATTTTTTTATTTACATTTACTTTCATTCACTCACTCATTTAAATTCATTCATTCACTGTTTTTGCAATCAGTACTTCATGTAGCTGTGTGTGTAATCATTCACCTCAACTCTCGTGAAACTATCTATATGTTTGAAGCCAATTTAGTGCAGGTCCCCTTATACCATATTTGTCCAGTATTTCCAGAAGTAAAGACTGATCAACAAAATCAAAAGCTTTTGACATGTCTAAAAATATTGCCGTTGTATTATTTTTCTCATCTAAGCTTTAATGATGTAATGGACTAGGTTAAAACCAGCAAGACAAGTGTAGTAGATTTATTTTTTTAGAAACCGTTTTGTTCTTGGCCTATGACTTTGTATTTGTCGAAAAAATACATTATTCGTTTATGCATGTATTTTTCGAATATTAGGGAGGGTTATGGGACGGTAATTTGCCTTGTCCATTTTGTCTTCATTTTTAAATATCGGCTTTATTATTGAACAGGATAATACGGTAAAACATTTCTGTAACTTTTTTCTGACTGTATTAATTAAGTAAGTAGAACAAATATGTACTCGTAGACGACCTATGTGTAATTTATTTATTTGAAGCTTGAAGTAGCACGAGAGAGAAGTCTGTTTCAATTATATGAATCAATTTTTATTGGGAAAGTTTTGTTAAGACTTCATGAACAAAATTTATTCCTGCTTTTAGTTGAAAAACATCGTGGTTTGCGCTAATATGTTCAAAAATCGGTACGAGGCCAGCCTGATTATTTCCAGGTAAAATAATCGCGTAATAATACAAAGCTAGATGTTTCTTTACTTGCATGGGCTGTGCTATTACTAAGCCAGTTGCGTCTAAATAAACAAACCTTTCTTTTTCTGCAAGTAAGCACCGCAACAGAAACTCAGTAAATAAAATAGAATCACAGAAAATGGATGGAGACACTACTGTTGTAATAAACCTGAAATATTGTCGTACCATAGCAATTCATTGTATGCTATTATCAATATGCGCATAAAATTGTTGGAGTCCGTGTCTAAATTTTTTTTCCTATCTTCGCTCATTATTTTTTGCATCACATTAAATGACGGCACTGCGTTCAAGTTACCGGCACGTAAGCTAGATTTATCCGCACTGTTTATTTTACCGAGTCTTAATGATAATGCGTTACTTTTCTCCAACTCCACATTAAGTTCCCTACACATTTGATTCTTCACAAACCTTGGATCTGATCAAACTCTCCTGGGATCTGATCAAACTGTAACTTATTCGATGACACAGAAATATTGTGATCGGTGAATGGAGCCGTTTTATTTTCGGATCAAGTGGGGCAGCAACGACAACCCAGCAGTAAGAGCAACAATCCGCTGTGTATTTTTATCTTCGGCAAGCCCCAGTTCCTTACCCATATCGATTTATTAGAATGGTAGTAACAACCATTGAGCTCAATTTCTGGGAAAAAATCTTATCGGCTTACGCGGCAGCCTCTTCTTGATCAGTTTTGTATTTTTCTATTTTATATTTTATCAAATTAAATAGGGTTTCATAAATACGCTTTGTCTTACCAGAAAGCAAAGAGTACACAAGTGGTATAATGTTTGTAGAACTCTCAGTACTTCCTAGATCACTGTGTATGACATATAGCTGGGCAAAAGGCAACAGCTCTTAAAAGTTCCGTCACTCAAAAACATTTTTATTGTACCTATAAAGCAAACAAAAAACGATTCGAATTCCTGTTGTCCTGTTTCTTTCGTTTGGCGTTTATTATAGTTAACAATTTTGTTTAAAAAACAATATATCTTCAATGAGCACTGCGGTATGTACAACCCAACCTTTGCATCTAAAAACACATGCATTCACTTTTATTCTGCGCATCAAATTACGCATAAAATGATAATTGGACTTTGGCTAATTTAGTTTTTTTTTCTACTATATCTGTTATTTTGTTAATTGCTGCAGTAAAATTTCGAGCAGTGTTAGCCAACGCCTCCATTTTACGGCGATAAATTTTGGTCACCTGCTGGGTCGCGTTTTATAAAGTTACAATTTACAATTTCGCTGTTTGCCTCTCTTTCTAGCACACATATTGGATAGAAAGAGAGGCAAACAGCGAAATTGTAAATTGTAACTTTATAAAACGCGACCCTGAAAGGCACGCCACTCGCAGTCAGATCTGACTGCACGGGAGAACCAGCGGTAGGTCGTCGTCGCCGACGCGGCGCACGGGTTAAGGGCGTGGGGCTCAGTGGCTCGCGTTGGCTGACGCAGGGTTAGGGGCAGCAGCAGTTCTTATTCACACTCTAAAAGTGAAACACTTCATTTTAGTACATATTCGAAATAAATAAAAAAATATGGCAGTTATAGGGACTGCCGGTAGAGGTGAAAACTTTCAGTGTTAAAATTAGAAGTTAATTGCATCAATCTGGTCTTCATTATGATTATGAGTCTGGTCAATTCAATCTGGTCTTAATTAGAAGTTATTTGCATCAATCTGGTATTATATATATTTTAAATATTTTAAAATATTTTAAAGTCCCAAAATTGTTAACGAGAGTGAATTACTAAAATACTATACTAAAGTCAAAGATATTAAAGTCAAACTTGCTTGTAGCTTAATAATTATTCCACTAAAATGTTGTGTACAATTGTAATAGTAATATAAGTAATGTACAAGTTGTTTATGTAAGAAATATTTTATAATGCTGTTTACCTACATATATATTATGTTATTGTACCTATTAATATGAAATAAAATATAATAAAAATAAAATTCACATTTATTGACACTCCGAGCACCATTATAATGTAAATTAATGAATTTTAAACATAAGTGAAAGTACGCATAACATGATAATTGGACTTTGGCTAATTTAGATATTTTTTTCTACTATTTATGTCCGTTATTTTGTTAATTGCTGCAGTAAATTTCGATCAGTGTTAGCCAACGCTCCTCCATTTTACGGCGATAAATTTCGGTCTTCTGCTGAAAGGCACGCCACCCGCAGTCAGATCTGACTGCATCGGGAGGCGAGCCCTCTGCACGGGAGAACCAGCAGTAGGTCGACGTCGTCGCCGACGCGGCCTAGATCCGCGGCGCGCGTTGGCTGACAGCAGGGTTAGGGACAGCAGTAGTTCTTATTCACACTCACTCACACACACAGTGAAACACTTAATTTTAGTGTATATTCGAAATAAAAAATACTCAAATTACTTAGGTACTTTTTGTAGCTAAATTTTTCATACTACTTATACGTATAGTCAGGGACAGTGAAGCTTTGCATTGCAATTTCTGCGTAAGATGGCCTATTTTCACTGTCTGTGCGTAAAATGTTATTATTCTTGAACTACCATGGTTGTTTATTTAACCCTACCTAATTGGTTACTTTGTTAACATTGTGTATAATATTAATAATGAACCTCCCGGTATTTTTGTACTTTCTCTTTTTCTGTACACTATGTATATCATATGTAAAATGTTTATTATGACTGTTTGTGTTCTAAATAAATTAAAAAATAAAATAAAAATATCAGCACCGCAGGTTCAATGCCCTCCAATTCATACCTACTATTTTCCGGGGCTAGCTAGTGTAGCTACCCGGCTACTAGGAAGACGATTCTACTAAGCTCGTAAAGAAATGTATTGTTGCGTTTACCCTGCGGCGTATACTAACTGCTAACAGCACTGGCAATCGACAGAGTTCCTTCAAGGCCTCCACCAGCACTGGCAATTGACAGAGTTCTGTCAGGGTCTCCACCAGCACTGACACTCGACAGAGTTCTGTTTGTTTGTTTTTTAAGTTTTAACTTTGCTTTGTAGAAGCTAAATACAATACAATCATGTTTTTGCGTTCTATATTCTATGTTTGGTTCATGCTATGTGTTGTTAAACTTTTTAAGACTATTTATAATTTTCTTGATGTATTTTGAATAGGATGATATTGAGAATTCTTTTGTAGCTGTGTCATTTATGTCGTATGGGTCTATGTTAAGGTTTTGGCAGAGAATTTCGTGATCTATCCGGTAAATACTGATGATACTTGTTTGAGCAGATGGTCTATTGTTTGCGAACTCATATTGTCACACGGACACAGGTCGTCTGCGGTTATTTTAAATCTGTGGAGATATGTCTTGTGTGTGATACCCGTGTCCAGTCAGAATCTGCGTAAAGTGGAAGGTGATGAGAATGGCTGCTCGGACACTTCTTATATTGGCGATGTTTGGTACCTGTGCTCTGAGATGCTCCCCTGTTTTTTGAGGTGACATATGTTCGTTCTTGTGCTTTATATGTGTCTATTTTTCGGTGTCGTTTTTCGGAACTGTGAGTAATCCAGAGATTTATGTACGCTCGCTGCCTTTTTGGCCTCTATATCCGCCGTTTCATTGCCCTGTATTTGACTGTGAGCTTTTACCCCGTTAGAATGCTATAGAGCCGGAAATTCTGATTTGAGTGATGAGACTTTGAATATTGTGAATAATTTATTGGGTGCTATTCCGATTACATAATTCCTGGAGGGCGGACATAGAGTTTGAGAAGACATCAGCTACGTCCTGAAGTTCTTCCTGCAAGCCGCTTCTATTGCAAGGCATTCTGCCTGGTAAACCATGCAGCTTTTATACCGTGTGTTTATTTGATATTACCTTAAATGGAAGTCAGACGCAAGTTTTCAAATTATACATCGATTTTGTAATAAATATTGAGTTAACTCTTAGTTAATATAGAGCAATTGATTTTTTAAATTTCTTCGGTACGCAATGAATTGCGTATACACTTATTTGGCACATCATCAAATGTGGCATTTTAGGGCAAAGTACGAATAATCATGTAAGTAGCGATACATTGCGTGCTGAAATATTTTACGTGGAAAAATAAAAGTCGTAAAGTTTTAATAAAACATATGGAAGTATGTTTATTGGGGTCTATAATACTAACTACCCTTGGTGTATGAGGTAATATCAAAAATACAAGCTGTATAGCTTAAACCTCTTGTTTTTCGTCTTCCGTTTGGATAGATCATGACGTATGCAGCGCCAACCAAGTCGTCTTGTTTGCTACCGTCAGTAAAGATCTGGACGGTGTTTGCATTACATTGTTGTTCTATTTCCTCGTTTCATTCTCCTCAACTTTCGGGGGAAGAGCTGGGTGCATCATTTCATTCGGAGGGACGCTGCGCTCTAATCTGATGTCATCAGGGAGATATGTGGAAGAGCCTCTGGACTTAGTCCTCTCTATCTCCATAACTTCCGACACTTTCAGATCTAGCGGTACGTAGTCGGCTAAGGCAATTAAATAGCTGCTGTTGTGGAGACAGCGCGGAACCCTCTTATCGCTTTCATAGCGAAGTCCCTTTGCATACTTCTTAGGACATAGTTATGTCAGGGTCTCCACCAAAACTAGCAATCGACGGAGTTCTGTCAGGGCGTCCGCCCGCACTGGCAATCGACAGAGTTCTGACAGGGTCTCCACCAGCACTGGCAATCGACAAAGTTCTGTCAGGGTCTCCACCAGCACTGGCAATCGACAAAATTCTGTCAGGGTCTCCACCAGCACTGGCAATTGACAGAGTTCTGTCACGGTCTTCTTGTTGTGGCCAGTCTTCTTCCGTTCCCTGGCTACGTGGAACTAGTAGCGAGTAAAAAAAATCTATAAGGTGCGTTGGGATAAGATAGAAAGGTTTTTTTTTTGGGTAAGTCAAAAAATCGTCCATATTCCGGAGCATTACAGACTACTTTTTATCTTACCCCTGAAAAAATACCTTTCTATCTTATCCCAACGCACCTTACAGTGTGGAAAAAAATATGGGCCCTGGAACCTTAAAACGATGAGATATGATTCACTGAGAGAAAACATTTTTTATTTTGAAAAATAGACATAACTGCATTTACATTGTTTTTGGAAAATCTGTTAATATAAATTAATATACTCGTAATCATATCATAGATATGAAGAAATAGTTTCTCTGAGCCGTCATGTAAAACTTCAGCCAAGGTTGGGCCGAGGTGCCAGGCCGATTCCAGTCATCTGTTTTGAGAAAATCATAAACAATGTATTATAAGCGTCCTAAATATTTACATATTTATCTCATGTACAAACTTGATGATCAGCTCTGTGTCATTTTCCAGATGAACGCTTTTTATTTCACAAGTACCTACTGTTTTAAAGAATTCTAACCTGCTGGTCATATGCTCCGATGCCCCGCTATCTAATAACCATGTCTTTGGACTCAAAATGTTCAGCTGAAGTTTTGACTGATAGCGCCGTGTACACGTAAGTCATATTAATTGCTCCAGGCTCCGATTTACCAGGGTTCCTTCTTCGTGAGTTCTTAGCATTATGGCCTATTGATGACAATAGAAATAAATAGGAACCATTCCATTATATCTTCTTTCAGTATAGTCGTGTTTTAAAGCTATAGCTAGCTATAGGTAGCTAAAGCGATAGGATCGGCATAATCGTAGTTCAATTGCTGAGACTTGCTTCTTCATCCAACAATCTAGCAGTTAGATTAGCTATTGTCTGTCTTGAAGTGTCCATGGACAACCACGCTTGTCTAACATTTCTAAATTTATTCGGAGAATGGAAATTATCTTTGTGATAATTGCAGTGTCGCTGTCATCAGGTTTCCAGTTTCCCGTATTTGTTTAGCCAGTGACTCTATTTTGGCAATATGCTGAGCAACACTATCTTTCTCATTCATCTTATATTAAAATAATCTTGCATGTAGAGACATTTTATTGAATTCGGATTTTTGAGCGTAAATAACGTCGAATTTCTCAATCACCTGCCTAGCTGATGTACAGTTTTCAATTACAATAATTTGTTCGTATGTCAGTGACGACGTGTATATGAACATAGCGGCGGCATCTTCAGGCTCCCGCAGGACCGCTGCAGCCGAGGCCTCCCCCGTGCCGCCAGCGCCCGCACTCATATCAACGAAGCCTGATGCTCCATCTTCAATATTATTTTGCAAGGCCTTTCGCATTAAACGCGCATTTTAATTGGAATTTCTAATGCGGATAGTGTTGCGCACTAAACTTCTGTAACATACCACTTAATTCTTTATCTGTCTTAAAAGTGTAGACAAAAGCCCAAAACCGTTGTAATAAAAACACGTTACTTCACTTCAGTATTTACCATAGATCAGCTATGCGCATGCGCGAGCGCTGCTACGGCTAACGCACTAAAGAGTTCGGTACTCTATGGTATTTACTTTAACCCTTTATAAGGCAGAGGCGATTTGGAAACCACTTAGTTAATAAACATTTATAGAGAAGAACATCCTCTTTTTTATTTAACTATTATGGTATTATATAGCAAATATATCAGGCTTTCTTTTCTTATTTATACTTTTTCGGTCATAATTTAATTTTAGTGAAATTAATTAATCTAAAGTTTGTGGTCAATGAATGCACTATGCCCGTTAAGGGAAGCAAGCATTTGTCACTGTTTCCATTATACTATTAAATACATAGACTGCTAAAATCATAACCCTTTCTTTTGGCTTTGCCGTAGTCGGGTAAAAATACACAAGTCGCTGTATCTAATAATTTGTATTATAGGCGAGTGGTGAGACTGTTATTGGTATGATAATAAGGTCTAATTTTGATAAATCCACTCTCCATCCACGCTCCATCGTGAATTGCAATATTTGCAATAACTGAACTACGTTGTTTGTAGTATCAGGAAAGTGTATCATTTGCCACCTAAGATTAATAAAATTATAAAAGGTTACATGCTATATCGATAAATATTGTAATTAGAAATAATTGCATAGTATTACGTACATGGCAGTTATGACAAGTGAAGAAGTATTGAGTATTGCCTGTCACGTATCTGTCTTGATCGTCTTTGGATCGGCTTTTCATTGTACTAACATAAAATAAATTTAATATTTGCTTATTTAATGAAATGAGTTCAGAAAAAATGTGCAGATTCAACGGTGACGACGTTGAAACCCAATTAAGGCAGTTCTTCAGTTCATCTGATGATGTCAGTGACGGTATGCAATTATATTCTTCCCAAAAATATGACATAAATGCTAGACTTGACGTACTCCAAAGTAGAAATTATGACCTTGAAGAACTTGAAAACATCTTGTCTGAAAATGTGCCGTCTACCAACGTGTATTCCCATATCATGGCGTCAACTGAAAACCAAACGAAAGTCTCCAGGACACAAAGCGGTCAAGCTACCTTTAGCCAGCAAACAAAACAAAGAAATTGGGGTAGGGCAACTGGTTCATTTTATGAGCTAGATTTTGACGAAGACTTGATACCACGAAATAAATATACATCGAGAAGTCAACCAATAGATTACTTCAAAAATTTATTTCCCGAAAAACTGCTGGATTTAATTGTACGTAATTCTAATCTCTACGCCCTGCAACAAAGATCTAACCAGTTTCAAGAAATAAGTAAAGATGAAATGTCTGCATTTTTAGGAATAAACATACTGATGGGTATACATCCTTTACCTAGCATCGATTTGTACTGGTCCACTGACGAATTCTACGGCAACCCGGTCATTAAAAAAGCAATGACTTGCAAAAGATTTAAAAAGATCTTAGAAAATTTGCATGTGTCGAACAACGATGACAGTCCCAAAGTTAAAGCGGATAAATTAAACAAAGTGCGGGACATGGTCAACATTTTGAACCATACATTTTCAGAAAACGCAACACAGTCAAAACATCAAACTATAGACGAAAGCATGATTAAATTTAAAGGACGCTGCTCTTTTAAGCAATACATGCCAAATAAACCCATTAAACGCGGTTATAAGGTATGGGCACGCTGCGATTCAAAGAGTGGTTATTTATATGAATTTCAAATCTATACAGGAAAGGAGGATGTTGAAGAAAATGCTTCCAGTGGGTTAGGCTACAAAGTCGTAACATCGTTATGTAAAGATGTTGAAGCAGGCACCTTGATAGCAATTGACAACTTTTTTACGAGCTTGCCCCTCTTAGATTACCTGTACGAAACGGGTATATTTTGTGTTGGCACATTTCGTGCAAACCGCATAGGGATTCCACTTTCAATTAAGGAAAAGCCCAAGGGAAAACATGCACAACTAAAGCCTGGAGAATTCATGTATGAATACGATCCGCCGTTATCCGTTATAAGATGGCACGATTCCAAAGATGTCCTCATCATGAATAATGCTTTTGATCCAAGGAAAGTCGAAATTATTTACAGAACTCAAAAAAATGGAACCAAGAAGGAAATGTTTTGTCCGAGGGCTATTTCTCAATACACCAAAGTAATGGGAGGTGTCGATAGATTTGATCATCTGAAGTCCACGTATACCATTGGACGAAGATCTCGTAAGAATTGGCACAGAATATTTTGGTATATATTTGAGGCTGCAGTCATCAATTCGTACATACTGCAAAAAAGACAGGATATTTATAGCCATCGCGAGTTTCGTTACCGACTTGGTCTAGCCTTAATAAATGGTTTTAATTGCCGCAAAAGGAAAGCATCATCTTTTCCACGTAATAAAAAAGGTGGAAATTTCGGAATACCCGACGAAATTCGTTTAGTAAATGTGGGCCTGCATATGCCGTTTCCTACAACATCATCAAGGTGTAAATTTTGCAGTACAAAAACAACACCGAAACGGACAAGTTATATATGTAAATATTGTGGTGTTCCAGTTTGCATTTATCCATGCTTTGATTTGTTTCATCAAAAACATGATTAAAACCTACATGCTGTTCACCTAACAAAATACTGGCTGATTGATAAAAGTATTTATTTTAATACAGACTCATAAACGTCACAGTAAATTATATTGTGAAAAAAGGGCGGGAACGTCATAGCTGCGAGGTGGAAACTTTGAATAATTTCTCACTAATTATTTCTTAACGCCCTTTTTTGGATTTTTTATTGTTAGAATTCAGAAATTCTAGTGCGCTTTGGGAATTTAAATACTCTGTGATGGGTTCGGAGAGCGGCGGCAAGGTTCTTGCCGCCAAAAGAAAATCTGTAAGAGGTGAAGAAAGCCCCCCAATTAAAATGGCGGCCAACTTTATACAAAACAAAAGAGGACTGTTTAAAGATTATACACATATATATACGGAAGATGACAAAAAAGAATACCCAATTTTACTGTCAATGGGTACCCCAAATACAAAAATTGAATTGTTGAAGTCGACTAATATATTGAAAATGTGTCTTGGCTTGGGCCATGTTAAAGCTGTTGGGAACTTTATGTTGAAAGTTTTCTTCATAAACAAAAAAGACGCTAACAATTTTTTATTTAACAGCCAGCTTCTCGAAACCCATGGATGGATCGCTAAGATTCCTTATGACCATTTGGAATGTCAAGGTATAATACAAGCACCAGTTGAAGTGTCTCAAGAGGAACTTCTTACAAATCTCAAATCCAGTTCTGAGGTCATAGGCGTAAATAGGTTCAGCAGAAAGAATGCAGATGGCTCCAGCTCCCCGACGCCTACAGTGTTGGTTACGTTTCTTGGGTCGAAGCGCCCTGATCACGTTACATACGATTATATGTGGTTTGACGTGAAGGAATACATAAAGCCACTTAGACAGTGTTTCATGTGCTATAAATTTAATCATGGCCGTGGCTCATGTAGGAGCGCTCAGATCTGCTCCATTTGCAGCGCCACTGGCCACTTCTTCAAGGACTGCACAGACAAATCCAACTTAAAGTGTATAAACTGCAGTGGGCCTCACATGGCTGTTAGTAATACTTGTCCAGTCAGAGCTGCAAAAATTCAAGAGATCAAAGACAGAATCAGCGGCAAAACAAGCTATGCTACAGTAGTTGCGAAGAATTCAACTCCTAATTCTAGATCTACTCAGCCACAGCAGAGAAAACCTCTCCAGGGTCCTCAACTCAGGGCTCTTTTTGCAGATTTAATTAATTGCGATGAAATGTTAAATGTCTTTACCAAAAGTTTGGTTGACTTGATTAAAAACAAACAAACTGATGCTACCATATGTACAAAGGTAATAAAAGAAACCTTAATTAGTAATCTAGGCGCTTAGTAATGGATCTTGATGTTAGTATTAGTAGTCTTAATATCTTTCACTGGAATTCTCGTAGCATTATTTCCAAACTAGATCAATTAAAACATTTTATAACTTCTGACTGCACTAATATTGATGTAATTTTGTTAAATGAGACCTGGTTGGACTCATCCAAGTGTTTCAAGTTGCCAGGATACAAGATCATACGTCGTGACTCTGATCGTCCACATGGAGGCATTGCAGTAGCGGTTAAAGATAAGTATACTTTTAATATGATAAGCACACCTTCCAATTACCACTTTCAGAATTTACTACTCTCTATGAATATTGGCTCCTCTAGTATTGAAATACTTTGTGTATACATTCCTCCACCACCAAACGGCAAATTTAATTTACAAATGTTATCTAATGCCTTTTCTAAAATTACTAGTCGAAATTACTTGATCATAGGTGACTTTAATGCACATAATACATCCTGGGGTTGTCGTCGTAATGATTGTAGAGGCAATAGTATAAGCAATTTTATAGACAAGTACAATTTAGTTTGTTTAAATGACTTCTCTGAAACCACTTTTGCTCCATTTGGCCAGCAAGGTAACACTTTAGATTTAGCTTTTGCTTCTCCAGCTGTAAGTTCTAGCTGCTCGTTTACCGTACACAGTGACCTTTTAAGTAGTAACCATTTTCCTATTTTAATTAAAGTTCTTTATGATAATAGTGAAGACTCCGCTCCTTCACAATGCTCTGATATTTCATACGATCATACTGCCGCTTGTCAACCTAGCATATCTAACATAAACTTTAAAAAAATTAACTGGGACACATTTTCTCAATTATGCGCTAAAAGATTTTCTTCTTATGAACTAGAATGTGATCCTTTGGATAGCTATAACAACTTTATACAGATTTTATGTGACATTCTTTTGACATTTCCCAAAAAAACATATAGTTGCTATACTAAAAAACGAAAAGCTCTTATTTGGTGGAATGACATGTGTTCTCAGGCTGTTAATCAATCTAAATCAGCCTTGCTTTCTTATAAAAGATATCCTACTTTAGAAAATTATATTATTTATAAAAAAATTGATGCTAGGAAAAAAAGAATTATCTCCGAACAAAAACAATTATCATGGATTAAACTTTGTTCTTCATTCAACCGATTGACTCCCTTGCAACGCATTTGGGACCATGTTAAAAGATTTAAGTTTGCTAAATTAAATAGTAACAACTCTAGAACAAAATTTTTAGATGATCCATCAAACGCTCGTGATTTTTTAGATAGAATTACCTCATCAAATTTCGAAGTCACAGATTTAGATTCCTTACAATTATATTTTGCCTCACAAGGCTCGGAAAAAGCTCAATGGATTCTTAAGTACTTCGAATTATATGAATTCGAAGCTTCTTTAGACAACAAAAAGAATACCTCTCCTGGCCCTGATTTTATTCCTTACCTTGTCATTAAAAACATGCCAATTAGTGTAAAGAAAATCCTTTTGAAAATTTACAATCAACTTTGGTTACATAAAGTTATTCCGCCTATTTGGAAACTTCAGTTTGTAGTTCCTATCTTAAAACCAAATAAAGATTCAAATAGTTTAGATGCTTATCGTCCCATTTCTCTTACTTAATGTTTAGCTAAGTTATTTGAAACTATGTTAAAGAATCGAATCGAATGGTACATTGAACATAACTCTCTGATTCCAGAATTTCAATTTGGATTCCGCAAGGGGAAAAATACTATGTATAACTTGGGTTGTTTATTAGGCGATATCAGGAACAACATGAGGAATAATAAATTAACTTTGGCTGTCTTTTTAGACATTAAAGGGGCTTTTGATAATATTGACCATAATTACTTAATTAAAAGTTTACACAAGCTTGGCATTCCTGGTTCTGTTTTGTATTGGATTTTCAATTTTCTAAATGATCGTAAACTCACATTAAAAATTAAAAACAACTTGTATGGTCCAAAATCTACATTCAAAGGTACTCCACAAGGGTCTGTTATATCTCCATTAGTTTTTATCTTGAGTCTAGTTGACTTTATGAAGCACATTCCGTCTTCAGTTAGGTATTCCTTCTACGCTGATGACTTAGTTTTATATTTGGCCTGTGACGATATTTTGACAGGTGAAACTATAATGAATCAAAGCTTAATAACTTTACATGACTTACTTTTCAATCAACTTAAACTTGAAGTAAATGTAGGAAAGAGTTCTGTTATGATTTTCAGTCAAAGTTGTTTATACCGTCCAAAAATATATTTTAACAACAACTTATTACCATTTAGTACTTCTGAACGTTACTTAGGTATTATATTAGATCCTGAATTATCCTGGGCTGCACACATTACGTACATTTGTAAAAAAGCAGAGCTTCGCTTAAACGTCCTTAAATCATTAGTAGGAGTCAGTTGGGGCTCTGACCCTAAGATACTAAAAACCTTGTACATTTCTATGGTGCGAAGTCAATTTGATTATGGTTGTATTTTTTTTGCTAATGCCTCTAATCATTTACTCCGAAGGTTAGATGTCATTCAGAACAGAGCTTTACGTATTGTTACTGGTGCTATGATATCTTCTCCCATCAATTCATTAGAAGTTGAGACTGGGGTTCCGCCACTTATTATAAGAAGGACTTACCTTATCGATAAATTTTGTCTTACCTTGGCCAGTCGTGATAACGTTCTTGTCAGTCGGTATTTGGAAGGTTTTACTATCCCCAATTATAATTTGTCTTTAACGCCTTTTAACAATACTATTAGTGAATCAATTTCATATCTTAATTTTGAATTTCAAGATATTGTATTTTGGCACTCTCTGATTCCTTGTTTCACTCATAATTTCCAGTGCTTTTTGAGAGATATTCCGATTACTATTATTAAATTTGATTCTAAGTTCGAATTTTACGAGTTTTTGAATAGTAAGCCAGATTATATTAAGATTTATACTGACGGATCGAAAACTAACGATCGTACTAGCTTCGCTTTCTATGATTCTTCTGTTAGGTTAGGTAAAGTATTTTCTTGTAGTAATTATTTTTCTATTTATTCAGCTGAAATATTAGCTATTATTCATGCTCTTTTGTATATTAAATCTAACGCTATTTCTGGTACTAAATACTTGATTTTGTCTGATTCTATGAGTGCTCTTCAAGCTCTCTCCATAAAACAGATTAAAGCTAATGTTAATTATTTAATTTATGAGTTACGAAAGTTATTTGACGAACTTTCTGAATGTAATATTAATGTAGAGTTTTGTTGGGTTCCTGGTCATTCCGGTGTACTCGGCAATGAAATAGTAGATTCTCTTGCCAGACATACAGTAAATGCTGACATTTGTAGTTATAAAGTACCTCATACTGATTTGTGCAAATCTCTTAAAGATTTTATGTTTAAACGTTGGAAACTTAACTTAGCTAACTCTAGAAATACAAAAGGGAAATGGCTGGCTGAGATTCAGTCTGACCCTTCATCTACCGCATGGTTTGAAAAATTGGGAAATAAGTACTTGGGTAGAGAGTTTATAAAATGTTTGTGCAGATTGCGCATCGGCCATTGTCATTTTCCAGTTCATCTTTTTAGGTTAAAATTTTCTGATAGCCCTGCATGTAACTTCTGTTCTGATGATAATTGTAATTTAGATCATTTATTTTTTTACTGCCCACGGTTTAATTTGCAAAGATTGCTATTTATTGGTTTATGTAATGAAGTCTTAAAAGATAAGAAATTTCCAATTAATGTGCAAGAGCTTCTGAAACATTTTGAATTGTACAGTTTTTGATTTTGTTAAAAATACTTTCGGTATTTTATAGTTATAGAAAACTTTTTAAGTTAGTGAAAATAATATGATTGTTTAAGGTAGTGGAAGTAGTTAAGGTTGATTCAATAATTCTTTATGTTTGTGTATAATTTTTTTTAAGCTATTTGTATTTGTACCTAGATTTAAGTATGTACCTAGATTTAAGTATGTTCGTTCTTGTTTGATGCTGATGGCCCTGGCAGCCAAAGCACTAATAAAAAAAAAAAAATTATATTGTCAATAAAATGGATTATTCTCTAATTTTACGAAAAACATTTTCCAAAAGTCCTAAGACATTATACAGAACTGCCTTATCAAAGGTGTTGCATGTCATGAACTCAAACATACAACAACATTTACAAGATTATAGAAATTTTGTATTGGAAAATGTAAGAACCGATGTTCTTATACCATGGATTAACTGAAATGTATGTATTTTGAATTTATACAAAATTTCTGATTAATTTGTTTTTTTACAGCTCCTTGATATCCAAATTATGTTTCACCGCTTGGCTCTACCGACAACGATATGGCTAGATTTATTCTTTGAGACAATACCCCACGAAACAATATGCCTGCAAGAGGAAGGCATGATGCCAATAGAGACATGTGAGGAATATTGTCACTCGCAGAATTCCAGACATTTCGTAAATGAACCATATTTATGCGATTTATATTGTAGAATATGTGGCGGCGAATTATTCATCAGAATTCCAGGCTTTAACTGAAAATAGTTTTAATCCTACCAGCAAAAGTGGAAAACTTTTTTTTTATTTACTTCACGCAGTTCATTTATTTCATTAAATACATAGTTAGATTAGGCGGAAAAGATAATGGACAGTCGGGATTGTATGATTGTAGTTTACCTATCGATAAGTATATTAAAAACATGTATTGGAAAATGTAAAATATAAGCTATATCTAATGAGAACCAAGTTTAATTTATTATCAATTGAGACCTGACGGTACATAATTTACGACCGGAAGTCTCGTTCTAACTCCTTGATAGAAAGAGACTTCCGCTTGTAAATTGTATCGTGAAACGGGCCACAGGTTATAATTTTTTCAGTGATATTCGTATAATAATCCTACCCTCTACTAGATACACAATAATATTCGATTTACGATTAACATTATGTAGTCAAACACCAGTCTGTAAAGAGCATCATTATGTTTGTTGTCAATGTCAATGAATAGGTGTATTGGAAACAGATCATCTGAAAACTCGAGTGCACTAACGGGCAGAGTGCATATAATGACCACATGTTTTTATTAATGATTTCGGTTTTTTTTTGCCGTAGATGTGTTCCCCAGTGCATTACAAACTTGGTAGTGTATTTAACTTTCACGTAGCATATCTGTGTAACTGCGGCCTTATAAAGGGTTAATTGACAATTTTGTTTATCATACAACCATAACAACATAAAAATTACTCAATATAAATAAAAGGTCTCTAACACTATATAAATCCAACCTATCTCTAACACATTATATTTCCAACAGTTTGTAATGCTGGATACCCTTCCAATCCTATTTATCTCACTCGCATGTAGCAATAAATAACTCAATGAAAATAGTCAAAATTAATCAAAATGTGTAAGAAATGTCGTAATTGCTGGAAAAATACTATGTTCTAAAAGCAAAAAAAATAGTTTTAATTTTCCAGGTAGTGTGACGATCCCGCTGCTGGATGTGTCTGCTAGCTAGTTACCCATACCATACCCATACTATGCCATACCATATCATACTCATAATCATACTCATTCTCATCCTCATACTCATCACATCATCATACTCATATTCGTACGGAACTTCAGCTGTTCGTAAAACCTGCCGCCATCTTTGACGCTGTATGATTGACGGTGTATGAAACCCCTTTGCATATGAGTTTATCTTAATTATTATAATGCTTTAGCGAATGTTTAAATGTCATAGCGAGGATACATTTGTAGCAGTGCTGATATCTCATTTAAGATATTTCTTTACATATTCATAACTCATTTGCATAATATAGCTCTAAGAGGCAGAGTTCAAAGTGCATTCAACAGAATATGTGGAGTGGCTAAACGGGCCAGCTATTTAAACCAGCCTAGCGCGATTCTATTTCTTAGAGAACAATGAGAACATAAGCGTGTCGAGATCATTTTGAATAACTCGCTCGGTTTCCTACTTCTGGTGCTGATTGTGCGGTCAAGTGAGTTGGTGATATATTATATGTAAGAATAAGATATCTTTTGCCTTAGTAAAACTATTCCATGTTATTATGACGTCATACATAACTTTTCTGCGGCATGCGTAGATGTCCCAATTTTTTACGGCCTAAAAAAAATGAGGTTCTCGGTTCAACCCGTTGTTTGTTTGTTTGTTTTTATGTTTGTATGTATGTTTGCTCGCGATTATTAGATCCATGCGTCTATTAGGCATGGGGTGACTGAGTTAATGAGTAGCAACTCCCATTCGGGGCAGTATGCCTACGGCTGTTTCATATCAAAACATTTTAAATAAAGTGTCCATTTTATATTTGCTCTTGCGAATTAATGAAATTCATTTTCATTTCAGTATTTTCTTTCCGTGATTTATTCGTAGCAAATTAATTAATTCCAATAATTGAACTTCAGTATGAGCGCTATATTGAACGATTGCATTTTCCCCTCGGTTATACAGGTACTGGCAGCAGAACGGCGAAGTTCGAAAGCAGCTTGAAACGAATTTATTGTCATCAAAACAAAACGTGTTAAGGTTATTTTGAACACGTTGCCCGCTTAGCCACTGCTGCTTAGGGTTAAAAAGAAAGCAGGATCCAGTTGCGAGATAAAATTAAGAGCTTGCTTGAATTAAGACCTTGTCGACCGAACTACAAGCGCATACTTTTCGAAAGAGCTTTTATGGTCGCATATTTTAGCATCGTCGACAATGCTGAAATGGATATTCATAGAATACGAGTATTAGCACGGTCTGGGAGGAGGACGTCTTCCTCCCCGACTACCGCCACAATCCACCGCGAGATTAAAGTACATACATACTAAATTGTATTGGAGGGGGCAGGTTGTATCGCATTCGTCGAACTTAATTCAGGCTTGTCTATTTTGAGTACTCGTAGAAAAAGTACTGTATACAATAGTGACATAATAAACTTTTCAATCAATACCTTACTTAAGCCACGGTACTCTTCATTATGTCACGACTGCATAAAATACTATCAAAGTGTTGGAGTTAGTATTTTACCACTTATAGCGTGCTCAAACCGTACGGAACGCGTGTTGTGTGGGCATTGTGGGCAGCTCACGGCTACAGTTACTACAGAATTACGGGATTTAGTTTTCTGACCGGCTGGTGCGATTGCGAGTGATTAAACCCCCTGGTAGCTTGATTGATAGTAAATTGAACATGAAATTCAATTCAACAACACAACAACTAATGCTTTTTAATTAATGGCCATTACTGGTTCTTATAATAAAACATAACAAAAAGTACAAACCGAATCGGTGTTCAATATTTCCCTGGCATTTGTAAATTATCCGTAGCTTTTTATTGCAGCACTGGCATTTAATACATAAATACAATTTTCTTTTTCTGCGAAATTGTAATACAATTAATGTGATCTAATGTCAACCAATTCATTAGCTGTATCTGAAATAATTCTTCTCTAATGACGTGACCATGCATTACAACCATATTACAACACAGTATGAAACGTCGTCGTCATCTCAAACCGATAAATACTAATAGCTGAGCTCAAATTTGTAAAAATTTTGCGCATCGAGAAAAAGTTGTGATTTTTTGACCACGGATAGAATGGCCCACGATAAATATTTTTTAGTATTGGAGGTCCGAAAATTTTTTGGACATTCACGTCAAAATCAGGGGCCCCGTGCAATAAGTTATTACTTTCTGGTTAAAGCTGCTAGGGGTTGTGTGGGGTCATTTCCGTATAAAACAGACATGCAGAATTCATTTTTGATATAAAAAGATAAAATCCGTATTAAAAAAAAAGTTTTGCGGAGAGGAAAATCACTCAAAAAAATATTATTTTTTAGAACGTTATATAACTAATAAATATCATTTAAATGTCAATAAAAAAAATATCATAAGGAAGCATATTTAATGCAGTTTGTAAATATATTTTTTTAGTTTCTGCATTTTGTAGAAGGTACCTACTCTGAGCAAGATTGTCAAATAATAAGCAATACATACATTTGAAAGTCAATATGCGACGGATGCTCACGTTTCACATTGATATTCGATACTTACTATGGAGAAAATGAGAAAACATATATATACCATGACGTGAATGATTTTTTTTCGCGTAGTTTGTGTATGGTAAACGCTTTTAAACTGTATATATTTAGAAACTGCATTAAATATGCTTCCTTATGATATTTTTCTATTGAAAAATAAATGATATTTATTAGTTATATAACGTTCTAATAAATAAAATATTTTTTCGTGTTTTTCCTCTCCCCAGTTCTTTTTTTTAATACGGATTTTTACTTTTTTAATATCAGAAATGAATTCTGCATGTCTATTTTACACGGAAACGATACCAAACAACCCCTAGAAGTCTTAACAAGAAAGTAATAATATATTGCACGGGACCCCTGATTATGACGTGAAGGTCCAAAAATTTTACAGACCTCCGATACTAAAAAATATTCATCTTTGCTCACTCTATCTATGGTCAAAAATTCACAACTTTTTCTCGATGCGCACAATTTTTTTCGCATTTGTACTGATACAAAACCCTACTATAACCCGCTTATTCATAAACGTGTGTGCAACCTCATTTAACTCGTTTCGTTTGTCTTTATCTGCCGCTTTCACAGTTATGTTTGTTAGAAACAGACAAAACATAACCGAACGAGCGGAGCGTAAGCGAAGCGAGTTCTTACAAACAACTTCTGGCTACTAGGACGTCTCAGCATTTCGATGGCTTTTTGACTTTGAGAGTTTGTTCGACGATAACTTAAGTAGCATATTCTTAATGTTTATGAAATTTGTTGAGGATGTAGCAGAGATACATATAATTTGAGAGTTCGTATATGAGCCGTATCGATCAAGGGGTTATGGAGCTAGAACGCGCGAAAAAAATCATCACAAAGGTCTTGTTATATTGGTCACCTTGATTGCAAGTATATGGCGAGTTCTCAGTGCGAGGCGGACTACTAAAAGTACTAACTCCTTAAAAACCATTGTATTTAGTGTTTAGTAGCAGCCAACCAGAATACAGCAATATGTTAAAATCGACCAATCAGGAAACGCAATTTATTTCTCAAAACTTGAGGTGTTTTTTAGTTCCTACTTCACAATTATTAATAAAAACTTTTTACAAAAAAAAGATAACCGACTTCAAAAAGGATAAAATGAATCATTATATTATTTATATGCGTCACCAACTGATATGTTTGAAGTCGGTGCCAAGCCAAATTTTGAAGAGTTAATATGAACGAAGCGATGTGTTCAGTGAATTGTTCTTTTTACTATCTATCTAATCTAATGCGGTATGGATTGCACGTAGGTGTGTGTACATTCGTTTCGACCATGCGTTACCCGTTAGGCAAATAGGCACAGAAAATATTTTCATGCGTCTGTTAACACACTATTCGGACTATCCGTATCTCCAACGAAGCCCGTGGTTCGGTTTGAATTATTTATCATTCTTTATCTAAGGTCAAATTCGAAATATAAAGGAATTCAATGGCTAGATAATTTTTTCCATACTTACTCAGAGTCAGATACACCCATCAGTACACCCACCATGTAAGTAAAATGGCACGATATTAAAATTTTCTATGAAAGGCCAATCTTACGCGTCTACATTTTTTTTCTATCTATTCCGCCTTTTTCTGATTATTAACAAAGTAGACGTGTACGAGTATCAGAATATATACAAAATTGGATTAGTAGATATGAAAATGTAACAGATAGAATCACATTCACCTTTGCATTATTAGTACTGATTTTTTGTGATGTTCACAGTTGAAGCTGATTTGACCGGTTTTGTATTTTTTGGCTTGGCACCGACTTCAAACATATCAGTTGGTGACGCATATAAATAATATAATGATTCATTTTATCCTTTTTGAAGTCGGTTATCTTTTTTTTGTAAAAAGTTTTTATTTTTTCCATTTTTAGTGGTTATATGTTTTTCAAAATCGGCCAAAAAGTCTTGGAATAATCGGTAAAGATATATCAAAAAGTTCATAATACACCCATTCAATCTAAGGAAAGTTCCACGTATCATATGTGGACTTCATCATTAGGTCCACTCCATCAAATTGGTGGTTTACGAGAGGAAATGCTTGAGTGGCTTCAGAAAACACCCAAATCAACATACATGTCATACATGTGCCTTTAAAAACTGAGGAGTTCTCTCAATTCCTCATGGATCCCATCATCAGAACAGCACCAGATTATTGTGGGACCATCTTGAAAGTATGTAGTTCCTTCCGAACAAAAAAAGAATTATTCAAATCGGACCACGGATCTCGGAGTAATCGGCGTAATCGCTGAACATCCTACATTTAAAAAATCTTCATCATTATTTTGTTATCAAAACAATCATTATCATCAGGTCCACTCTATCAAATTGGTTGTTTTCGTGAGAAAATGCTTGAGTAGCTTAAGAAAACACCCAAATCACTGTACACGTGCCTTTAAAAATTAAGGAGTTCCCTCAGTTGCTAATGGATTCCATCATCAGAACAGCACCAGATTAATGTGGGACCATTTTCAAAGTAGTTCCTTTCATACAAAAAGAGAATTATTCAAATCGGACCACGGGTCTCGGAGTCGCTGAACATCCTATATTTAAAAAATATTCATCATTATCATCAAAACAATCATCATCATCAGGTCCACTCTATCAAATTGGTGGTCTTCGTGAGAAAATGCTTGAGTAGCTTAAAAAAACACCCAAATCACCATACACGTGCCTTTAAAAATTGAGGAGTTCCCTCAGTTGCTCATAGATTTCATCATCAGAACAGGACCAGATTAATGTGGGACTATCTTTGAGGTAGTTTCTTTCAAACAAAAAAATAATTATTCAAATCGGATCACGGATCGCGGAGTAATCGCTGTGCATCCTACATTTAAAAAATCTTCATCATTATCATCAAAACAATCATCATCAGGTCCACTCCATCAAATTGGTGGTTTTCGTGAGAAAATGCTTGAGTAGCTTAAGAAAACACCGAAATCACTATACACGTGCCTTTAAAAATTGAGGAGTTCCCTCAATTGCTCATGAATCCTATCATCAGAACAGCACCATATAAATATGGGACCATCTTCCAGGTAGTTCCTTTCAAACAAAAAAAATATTATTTAAATTGGACCACGGGTCTCGGAGTAATCGCTGAACATCCTGCATATAAAAATCTTCATCATTATCATCAAAACAATCATCATCATCAGGTCCACTGCATCGAAATGGTGGTTTTCGTGAGAAAATGCTTGAGTTGTTTAAGAAAACACCCAAATCATCATACATGTGCCTTTAAAAATTGAGGAGTTCCCTCAATTGCTCATGGATCCCATCATCAGAACAGCACCATATTAATATGGGACCACCTTGGATGTAGATCCTTTCAAACAAAAAAAGAATTACTCAAATCGGACAATGGGTCTCGGAGTAATCGGTGAACATACATAAAAAAAAAACACCAAACCGAATGCAGAACCTCCTTCCTCAATGGAATTGAAGTCGGTTAAAAAATATTAAATATTCTGGAAGTGCTAACAATGCCGTGCCGTCGTCTGTGGCATTTATTTGTGATGTTTATATTTTGTATCCGTGTCGAAGCAGTTAAAAAAATAATAAAATCGTCAAGTTAAACCATAATTTTTACCATAGATTACTCATTGCACGTGCGTAAATAATTAGTATGTTTACTTGTTTTTTCATTTTCTCGCAATCGAAGTGAAAAATAGTATGTATAACTCTGGTCTAATTATCCACCTCGTCGTACTTTGGGCCCTTATAAAACAATCTACTATTGTGTAAGATTGTCCCATAATATTTATTTATTAATTTTATAAAGTATCTTAACATAATTCATAAAAACAACTTTATTCACCTCTCTGAGCGTTGAGATTATAATTATTTGATTTTTATTTATTCATTGAATACAGTCTACGACAAAGACGTACCTATTATGTTTACGAGTAGGTACTGAATTAGATTATTAATTATGATTTTGTGTTTTTACTTTGCTACTCGGTTGAACAATTATTTTAATGTAAAAAAGGTATCAATTTTGGTGTAGGTAGTCTCGTCCTTTGTTTCTTGGTCATTATGTAAACAATGGCTACAAAGATAAAATACTCCCCTCGATTACAGAATGATTCGCAAAAACGTTTGTTACACGTGCCACTCTTTTAATTTGACTGGTAATTGTTTGGTGTACAAAATTAAAGAAAAGTACCAAGTACCAACACATTATAAAGGTTGTTATTTTACAGATGTTGGATGGATCAAAGCGATACGTTCTGGATTATCGTTGTACCAGTTTTGGTGTCATTAATATCTTCCTTTGGTAAGTTTTACTAATGTATAATATGGCTTTAAAAACCGGGCAAGTGCGAGTCAGACCACGCATAATGGAGGGTTTCGTATACCTATTATCGAAAAAACTAATATCCAAAGGTCGAATCTGCCTGCGAAAGAAGTTTTTTGGAGATAACTCGAGAACGCCTAACTTAACCGATAATGTTCAAAATAATTTTCGTTGACAAGGTAAGTCCGCTTCATAAGGACTGGGTTTATGTAAATCTTTATAAATCTGATTTATTGAAGTATTTAACTTAAAAAACATTTGAGTAAAATCATGAATCCGAAGTAAATTAATGACAAACACTGTTTTTAAAAAGTTCGTTAATATACCTTATTAGGAGTGAGTGCTCTCAATAAGGCTCATTCCTGATCCGTATTAGATAATTCCGACTCTACATAATTTAATTTTTTTATTTGATATTTTTTGTTGTGTTACAGTTGTTTTTGCCATTCCCGATGGATTAATCCAAAAATATGAATTTCAGTCTTCGTCCTTAAAGTCTACAGAAACTTAAACGCAGAATAATAGACTTGATTTATGTCTTTTAATAAAACATAGTTTTGTATTGTATTGATATTAACTAAATGAAACTATTTTAAGCATAAAACAACGTAATTAGGAACATTTTCAGTAATTCGCCCTTGGGCCTTATTAAGTGTTTAGAAATTACATTAATGAGGTCCGGTCCTTATTTGGTGACAAGGAGGTGGTCCTTGTCAAACAAAAAAATAGTTATTTCAATAACCTTATCTTCACAATCCACGCCTAAATGTTACTTTTTCCTTTTCATGTGTTTAATTCTTGCGAAAACGAATCAGAACCACTTGAATTAATCGAATAAAATCAACAAATTTTATAAAACTATCTACTCGTCGTGACGTGAACTGCATCGACAGACATACTGACAGAATGGCGGCCTAAAACCCAAGTAATGCCAATGCAAGCATCGGCGCGAGACTTGATTTCAATTTAGTATCAGGAGCGGGATTTTATGAAATGGTGGCTCTTATTAGGAACCGGTTCTTATTAAGCGAACATACCTTAGAATATATATTTTTTCATTATTTTTGGATCTCCAGTTCAAAAGTTCCCTGAAGGAAGGTCGACTTTCGGGGTGATTATTTCTGAAAATATTCACTAAATCAAAAAAATAAACAAAGAGGCTTCAATATTATTTTCAAAGACCTATCGATTAATTTGCAACACATTGATGTTAGGTAAATAAAATACTACAAATCGAAAGTAGCGGCATACAAAATACATCTTATGTTAAAGTTTCGTCAAGATATTCTTAGACGGACGGACGGACATACGGATATGACGAAACTATAAGGGTTCCGTTTTTGCCATTTTGGCTACGGAACCCAAAAACTGTCAAAGTTAACAATATGTTGCTAATTAATAAAGTAGTCTGCGAGTGTAAAATGTTTTCATAGTGGTTGCTACCTATGTAATCCATCCATTACATTATATTTTAGTAGCCGCCCGTCGACGTAATCGTCGGCGAGCGCGAGGGGGGCGCCGGTAGTATGAAAATCCTTATCATATCTATTATCACTACGGCGCCCGAAACGTGATACTTCTGCGTCTATTTTCACTAACGTAACGACAAAATTTCCACGCATGTTTGAGAAAAAAAAAATTAAAGACTCAGACTACAACGAACCATTCAACTTTTATTTTGTGTCGTGTTAAATAATGAAATAAATTGGAGCTGACCGCTCAACAAGATTGAGCCCAAATTACATGGTAACGTGATATTTATTACCAAACCCTTATGCCCGACGGAGCCGAAGGGTTCGAAGAAAGCAAAAGCTCAAGTAACAGTAAGAACATGTGACCTGATTCTGCGTGTAAGGTGAGAACTCGAGAAAGAAACGTTAGAACAAGGGCCAAAACTTACCTTGAGGCGTTAGCGTTAATCACCAATATTACCATACAATGATGGTAGCCCAGCTAAGTCATCTTCTATGCGACTTTTTTAGTCGAGACAGGTCGCAAAATTCAAGGCCTACTAACTGTAATAAACATGTAAAAATGTCAATTGTTATTTGTTGAAGTTGCTGTTATTTCAAAGACACACCTAATTACCCTATTCCTGACCCAAATCATAAGGCGTGCCCCAATTTTCCGGGTACCTAGTTTATTTGATCAGTATCTACTAGCCAAAGCCGCAGATGACCCGCGCGAAAACATAATTTCTAAGTTTTGGAAACTCAAGGATAACGGTTTGTCGGTGAAGTAGAAGTGAAATATTATTAATATTAGGTCCTTACATATGAAATTGGCGTTTGGCGAACTGGCAACTTTGGTTCAAAATATGTGGCGTTCGGCTAGGAATTCCAAATTCAAATTTATTTCAAATTTAAGACCATGTATTTCTGTGTTCGAATTACGAAATTTATTTGTTATCGCGTCATTTGTTTTTCTTTCACATCGTTCTGTTCACAATATGGAGAACTTAAAATATCGCTATATTTACGAATATGAGTTTCACCTCGGCACTAGTGCTGCAGAAACGGCTCGTAGGATTAACAATGCGTATGGGGAAGCTACTGCAAAAGAAAATACGGTACGTTATTGGTTCCAACGTTTCCGTTCTGGAAATTTTGACCTACAGAACAAGCCCCGTGGACGGCCGGAGACAGAAGTTGATAACGAAGAATTAAAAGCAATTGTGGAAGCAGATCCATCGCAAACCACGTCAGAGTTAGCGGCAGGCTTCGGTGTGAGTGATAAAACCATTTTGATTCACTTGAAACAAATTGGAAAAGTGAAAAAACTTGAAAAATGGGTACCGCATGAATTGAGCGACGCAAACAAAGAAACACGCGTCGAGTGTTGCGTTTCACTTCTCAACCGGCACAATAATGAAGGCATTTTGAATCGTATCATTACTTGTGATGAAAAATGGATCCTGTACGACAACCGGAAACGTTCTTCACAATGGCTGAACCCAGGTGAACCAGCCAAATTCTGCCCGAAACGAAAGTTGACTCAGAAAAAGGTACTGGTAAGTGTCTGGTGGACTAGTGCCGGTGTCATCCATTACAGTTTCTTAAGATCTGGGCAAACAATCACGGCTGATGTGTATTGTCAACAATTGCAAACGATGATGGAAAAGCTAGCCATTAAACAACCCAGACTGGTCAATCGATCTAGCCCACTGCTGCTTCAGGACAACGCTCGACCACATACGGCACGTTTGACGGCCGCAAAACTAAGTGAGCTGCGACTGGAATGTCTTCGACACCCACCATACTCCCCGGACCTTGCTCCAACTGATTACCATTTTTTTCGGAATTTGGACAACTTCATGCTAGGAAAAAAAATCAATTCTCACGAGGCTGTCCAAACGGCCTTCAAAGATTTTATTGATTCTCGCTCACACACTTTTTTTAGTAAAGGAATCAATGAACTACCTTCGAGATGGCAAAAGTGCATAGATAGCCATGTAGTCCCCTCCGTTATGGGAGAGGGCCTAAGTGATAGTTCAGATCTGGATACGGTTACCAACTTTTAGTATGTTGTTGGGCACGACACTAGGACCCCAAAACTGCCGAGAGACGGGGACGTCGATGAATGTCTCCCGTGTAATGACGTCATCAAAATGGCTACCGCTTTTTTGCGAAAAGTGTAAATTTCATCCAAACTGTGCATTGCACCTATACGTGTGTAGTATCAAACGAAAGAAGATTAAATGTGCTATATTGTTGTAATACATTGTAAACTACTGTATATTACAGTTTGACAGCTATAAACGAAAACCCAAAATCAGGCTAAAAAATAATTCGGATATTTGCATTTTACAACAAAATTATAAGTCCAACTTTAAAGCCGAGTACTACAATAACAAAACAGGCTATTTAAGCTATACATTGCTATAAAAATTATTAAAATCTGGTAATAATTGTGGCAGCTATGTTAAAAAACATGTCGGCACTGCCGAGTTATTTCCTTAGAGTGAAAAAATAACAATTTTCACAATTTACAGAATATCCGCAGAAGCTTCGAGTATATTGTTGGTCAAATAATTTGGAGCCCCTAAATGTCGGAAAAATATCTCTATAGTGACTGAGGTCCAAATAATGACGTCATGAACGTGACCACTACCGAAATTTGTAAAACATAAATTAAAGCTATACCATGACACATACACACATGTGTGTAGCATCGATCGAAAGCTTATTGAATTTACTACAATACATACATACATTATTTGTGAAAACAATGTATAGTTTAGGAGTTGTTGACAAAATAAAATATTCTTTTAAAGAAAAAAACACTAAAAAGTCTGCGGTCAAGCGTAAGTTGGTCTTAAAAATACAAATTGTTAAAATTGTGTGATGTATATGGAAACCTCGGAGCGCGAGTCAACTCGCACTTGGCCGATTTTTTTATTTACTTTAATGACAAGGAACCCTAAATCCTTACAAAATTTAGAAAAAACTAGTCAATAATTAGGCCCAAGCTTCTCATAGTATGACTGCATTGTAGGTAAAATAGTTAGTGTGCTTTAGAGTTATAAGCACAACCTTTATAGTTCATATCATATTTTATACATTCAAACTGTGTTTTAAAGCTGAATAGTTGGTGTTTTTAATGTTGTACAAAACATTCGTGTATTGTATTTTCTTTGGCCACAGAATTAACATATACATTTTATTTTCCTAAAAAAATATTTTATTTTGTCAACAACTCCTAAACTATACATTATTTTCACAAATAATGTATGTATGTATTATAGTAAATTCAATAAGCTTTCGATCTATGCTACACACATGTGTGTATGTGTCATGGTATAGCTTTAATTTATGTTTTACAAATTTCGGTGGTGGTCACGTTCATAACGTCATTATTTGGACCTCAATTACTATAGAGATATTTTTCCGACATTTAAGGGCTCAAAATTATTTGACCAACAATATACTCGAAGCTTCTGCGGATATTCTGTAAATTGTTATTTTTTCTCTCTAAGGAAATAGCTCGGCACTGCCGACATGTATTTTAACATAGCTGCCACAATTATTACCAGATTTTAATAATTTTTATAGCAATGTATAGCTTAAATAGCCTGTTTTGTTATTGTAGTACTCGGCTTTAAAGTTGGACTTATAATTTTGTTGTAAAATGCAAATATCCGAATTATTTTTTAGCCTGATTTTGGGTTTTCATTTATAGCTGTCAAACTGTAATATACTATACAGTAGTATATAATGTATTACAACAATATAGCACATTTAATCTTCTTCCGTTTGATACTACACACGTATAGGTGCAATGCACAGTTTGGATGAAATTTACACTTTTCGTAACGAAGCGGCAGCCATTTTTATGACGTCATTACTCGAGAGACATTCATCGACGTCCCCGTCTCTCGGCAGTTTTAGGGTCCTGGTGTCGTACCCAACAATATACTAAAAGAAGGTAATCGTATCCAGATCTGAACTATATTCCCATAAGGGAGAGCACTAATGGTACATACTTTGACTAAATAAAAAAATAGTTTCATAAAAAAAATCGTTTTCATTTCTGCCATATGAAACGCCAATTTCATATGTAAGGACCTATATTATACTATTACTATGTATAAGATAATACACCAGTAGCCCGTCAAAATACATGGTCAGACTTTATTTCAATTTTAAGTACGTAAAACTATAAATCTTTAAATATTCTTTATATTAAATTTGGCTTTATTTACTCTCCGTATTTTAACTAAGTACCTACATTTATGTGCAAAAGAGTAATGAATCCCAGTCAGCCTATTTGTATTTCCAGCGCGGTATTTCGTATCACAGTTTTCGGAAATAAAAGGATTATTTCGTAATCCAATAACCAAAAATCATGACTTAAAAATAAAATGTTTTAAATCTTAATTACCTACCTAATAGGTAGTGTCTATCTTAATATATATCTACTGAGTGCGGTGTGGTCGATTTTCCCTTCATCCTAACCAAACAACAAGTTTCCAGTAGAAGAATAATTAAAGGTTTAGCACTGTCAAATGGTAAAGCAAAGCTTGATGGAGCTCGGCTTTCTGTCATTGTCTTGAATTTAACATGGAGCAGAGTTCCGTTAGGGTTTTGATAGCTCACAAATAACCAGTATTCTCCTTGGCAGTGTTCCTCGTCAACGTGGTCCGCGTGCTGCTAACCAAGCTGAACCCCGCGCCCAACCAACACGCGCGTGTTGCCGCCAGGAAAGCCGCTAGAGCTGCGCTTATACTTGTAAGTCTTACTTTTAATAGAATGTGCTCAATGTGACCTTGAGAATCCTTCGATTTGCTCATGAATCTCATGATTTATAGGAACACTGTGAATTTGAAAATAAAAATCTGCAATATATTGAGAGCTTTTATGAAAATAAATGGCATATGTCCATTATATTGTGACAATTTTGCCAGCTTCGAAGTAGTGGCGACAAGTGTACGGTCGATTAATAGTACATTACGCACCTAGGGCGGTAAAATAAAGAACGGCTCAGATCGCGGATATTTGTGGCCCGAACCGAAGGTAAGGGCCATAGACAAGCGATCTGAGGCCTTCTTTATTACCGCCCGTGGTGCGTACACAATTTTACGTCTTCTCCTGGGTGTGAAGTGAGATTTGCCGCTGCGCCCGTGGGCGTAAAATCTCACTTACCGCCCAGAGTGACGTAAAAGTTATTATAGCTCTTAGAGCTTGACTTTTTTGTAAAGAGATAGCTGCTCTTTACAAACAACACGTGGCCAGTCTTGGCCTGGAGTACCGAATGTCCAACCCAAACAATGGTTACACGCGTTTTGAGAGTAATTCTTCATTAGCTGCCCCTTTTTTGTTAAATCACTGCACAATAAGCTACGTATTACACACTAAACCACGAAAATAAACAAAAAATAAAGAGATTATTCCTAAAACAAGCCGCCATTGTTGGTAGAACAATCGAGAATCATACAATATATTGTATACTTGTATATTTTTCTAGACAAGCAAGTGACGTGTGACAGATTTGACATGCTTAGGGTCAAGGCTAACGTTCTGTTTTCATGTTAGGTTACCGGATACGGTTAAAGGAATCAGGTCATCTAAAGGCGCATATCTCATACAGGATGTTTCCTGTAATATGAGCAATAAATTAAAACGTAGATTCTACTCCTCAAAATCAAAGTGTCTGTAGGGTGATAACACTGACAAGAAATGTCAATTAGACTGATTTTAAGGCGATTATCACACTGGCGCGGATCCGCATGCGGCTCCGGTGTGCGAGCGAGATAGCGCTATACACATGCAGAGCGCTATCTCGCTCGCGCACCGGAGCCGCATGCGGATCCGCGCCAGTGTGATAACCATTGATATATACGACTAGATCTGCAGTAAGAGGCCATATGCGTGTAACTCGATAGAAGCCTGTAGGCTCGTGAGAGGCTTACGTCAACTCAGTTGACAATTTGACGGTGACAGTGATTCTGGTCCGTGAAAATGGCAAAATGTACCATGAAATCTTGCACGTCGCGATCCGAAACCCACACCAAATAACATAACACGGAATAACCTTTCACAAGTGAGTTTACTGTTTCTGCACTCAAATTGTCGAAAATAGCACGAAAAAATACGAAAATCAACTAGCGGCATTTTCTAGACTTAGTGTTGCCAGTAAAACATTATTTGAATTTCTCGTATTTTTGGGAAATTCTGGTTTGTTTGAATGCTATACTATATTATATCTTATAAAGAGGTTTTAAAGTTCGCTATTTTTAATTTCGATTTCATTTCGACCTTATTCAAAAAACTAGCTTTTGCCCGCGACTTCGTCTGCGTGGAATTAGTAAGGAATGAATTCCGGATATCAATTATTCTATATCCATCCCCAGAGCTCAAACTATTTCCAGCGTTCAGCGGGTATTGATTTCCCATATAAACTTTCAACCCCCTTTTCACCCCCTTCAGGGTTGATTTTCGGAATGAAACCTATCCTATGTCCTTTCCCGGGATTCAAATTATCTCTATACCAAATGGCATCGAAATCCGTTCAGCCGTTTTCACGTGATGCGCGGTCAAATAAACAGACAAACAGATAAACAGACAAACAGACAAAAATTCTAAAAACTGTTGAAACGTGTTTTGTTATCGATTCTGAGTATCCCCAGCCAACTTTTTTTCGAATATCTTCCATGTACAGACTTTCGACCCTCTTCAGCTTTATTATATGTATAGATAATGAACTGATTACTTCCATAGTTGATATATGCGGGTTTGTGTAGTTATCCAATATGGAAATGTTATCAAAATTGGAAAAAGTAGTGTTACATAGCGGTGTTTAATTTCTTTGTAATTTTACAAATTTCTTATTGCGCAGTTAGGTTAGGTTTATACCTCGGACTGAACAATTACAATACAATACGGTAGTACACTTAATATTATATTATTATTAAATGTAAATTTAAATTTAATATGAAGTTTTATTCAGAACTCCTACGAAGTGCTTAGGCTCGTTATAAAAGTATAAAAACACATGACACAGAACCTCAGATACCTATCAAGATTGAAAGCAATCCGTCCAGAAACAAGGGTTTCAAGATGGTAGCACCTTTTTAAATTTTCACAATTGTTTCATGTTTAAAGAGCACCGGTAACAATTTTGATAGCAATTAACGAAAAAGTTCTATGTGGAGACACTTTTTTCATTTTACTTTAAGAAATTACACATTTTAACATAGATAACTGATGTCATTTTATTATATTTGAAAATATTTATTGATTATTTCTAGGAAATATTTTCATGTTGTAGCAACACCGAACTGTACGAAACAGCGAATTATCACGATATCCATGGCAGACAAAGATGGCAATATTGCCTTGCGCCACAGACTAAACAGACACCTCATCATAAAGCTTTTACAGGGAGCACGAGGTCACCACACATCAGCGCAATTTTATTCGTAAATTTCTACGATTCGAAGAGCACATCTCAATAGTATTCTGTACCAATTTGTAGTATAACAATCCAGGTTCACCCCTGTAACTTGAGTTTTGTGGATATTTTTAATTCACATGAGTAATGATCGTAAACGTTAACTCAACTGAAATAAGCGGTCGCGCTCTCATACAAAATTAGTAGGTACGGGAGCACTGATGTGTGGTGACCTCGAGTTGTACTTGTTACCTATCTAGTGGTTGAGGTTATCTCATATCTGTGCCTTGCGCAATCGTAATACCCTAGCGGAAAAGAGATAAATATACTTCGATAGTTCATTTTAGAATATAAACACTCCGTTTTTGTCGGTACGTCGTGATACGAGTCGCGTGGCACGCTTCTAACGTTGTGTTGATATGAAGTTTTCTCCTCTTGTATATTTACCTCAATGGTGATAACCGCCTAACGTACATTGAGTACTCGAGAATAGTTTTTTGTTTTTTTGTTCATTTTCGTTGTTCAGTGCGTAATATGTTGCTTATTGTGCGGTGATCTAACGAACAAGGGCCTGCTAATGAAGAATTAGTCTCGAAACGCGTGTAACCACTGTTTGGGCCAGTCAACGGTTGTCCTGCCTCGAAAGAAGCTACCTTTCTACAAAACGCTAGGCCTCACCGTACAACGTCAAACTCCAAGAGCAAACTGACAATTAACCGTACACTAGTCATACTACATTGACACTGGCTGAATTGTCCCAGTACTGGACAGAAGCCATTTATTTTGAAAAGAACTGAACTGAACGTACATTGAAAATACTATTTAGTTTGTATGAAAACGAGACATTATATTTCCTTAGATCCCATTGTTCGGCTTACATTTCGTCTTGATACCACTTCACCCCTCGCCGGGCGCACCCGGGGAGAAGGTCTACCAGGTCTTCTCTGCATTGCTCACCAGTCTTCAGGTAACTCCACGTTGATTAACATGATGTTGGGCTGGCACTGCCATAGCGCATGATCATGGTTCCGATTTTGTATAGGTAATACAATTCAAGGCAAAATGATTACACGATTCATTCATTCAAATTCTCCTGTTTAGTTTCGAGGCGAATTAGTTTCTGCCTGAGACGTATGAAATATGTAGAGGCTTAAAAAAGATATAAAGGAAATGGTAAAAGTCTTAAAACGAGTCGCCTTAATTGGGAGGTAGGAGGGTTATTGGAGGGAAGAGGGGAGGAGAAGGGATCCTCTACAGTCATCCCCGCCCCGAGGAATCGCTTGGTATCCGAAATATTTATGATTAAAAATTAAGGATATAGTATTACCAAATATCGGTTCGCGGCGAAGAAGGGCTTCTTTCCCTTATCGTATGATTTAAAAAAATCGGTTCTGCGCTGTTTGTTCACGGTTCACCTAACACACTCCTCCTCGCTTCGCTCGTCATCGGCTATCTTGACTCTGTCAAATGACAGTCTTCCGTGATTGTATACTGTCATCGAGTATTTTATTTTAGCCATGCAATTAAAAAAGTTATACACATGCTTAATGCAATTTATAAAGGTTGTAGAGTTTGTCCGGAAAGAGAAGTGTCATGGTTTATATGAAAGCTCATACTTTCTACGACACTTCTCTTTCCGACAGACTAACTAATATTTTCTATACATTTTTTTTTCATTATCTCGGGCTAAAATTGCTATAAATTTGAATAGGACCCAATAGTCTCAGTCATCAGTTACCCTAAAAAAAAGCATCAGTTATGCTAAAAAATGCAACTCGTTTTAAGCCCCAACCCAAGGTACGAGTAATTAGAATTAGGATCCATAAAATAGATAATTTTACCTCCCATACATTTTCTGTAAATTTTCCATTTAAAAAAATCCGTCCCCGCAGGGGGAACGCACAGGTAGATTTCGCATCTTGTCCTTGTGGATGAATGGATAAGAGCGCTGCATGGTACCGCATGGGATACCAGTTCAAAGTTTTTGTTTACAATTTTTTTTAGTACGACCTATGTGATATTTAACATGAATTTAACAGTAAAAGTCGGGCACAAAAATTTTGACCTGCTAAACAAGGCCAAAATCCGCACTTTCAGATATATTTTTTTTCATTTTTTTTTTCGAAAACCGTGCATTTTTCCGACAGACATAGTTTTTGAATATTTTAGAGAAAAAAATAAGCTTTCGATAAAAATATTGCTGACATAAAATTATTCACCGTTTAGGAGTTATGAATTTTCTCCAGAAAAAATTAGGTTTTTCTTAAAATTTCGACTAAAATTATCGATATTTTCTTAAAGATATGATTTAGGTAGTTATAGATATTCAGGTCCCACGCCATATAAAAGAAAAACGGGTGGTATATTTTCCATAGGAAAAAAGTTATTTCCGAAAAACTGATTTCATAAAAAGTGAGGCCCTAGCCGTCCCTTTAACCCTATTCCGCCAGGGCGATTTTTGTACCAAGTTTGAAAGCAATCGGAGCAAAGATGCGACCGCTATCGTGATGACAAAATCGGGCGGCGGATATAGCTTAAATATATATAAACTTTTGAACCTGTGGTCATTTTAGAATCTGGGGGTTATAATCATAACTAGACCTTCTGTAAAGATTTTTTTTCAAAGTTCGATTGTGTCGAAGAAATGAATAGGTAGATCGATTTTCGAAATCTACCTAAAAGTAATTTAGTAGTTTTAGAGTAGTTGACATTAATTAAATTACTTACAATGCATAGGGTTGCCAGGTCCAAAAATACAAAAGCCGGACTTCGCGCTTAATTTAGCCGGACATTTTATCCTGAAAGCCGGACATAACTTTTTTGATAGCTAATTTAGCCTTTTATAAAGCCGGACAGTTGTTCGAAAAGCCGGACAACTCTTTATAATAAAATAAACATTGACTTATTTATTTTCAGGGTTATTTAGTCAACTAGGAACCCTAATAGTTTCGCCTGGTCCTTCTGTCCGCGCCTCCGCGGCTTAGTTCAGTGATCGTTAGTGCAGTTGACGTCAAATATATATTTACACGTTTTCATTTTACTCGTTTGTATTAAGAGTCCGGTAAACTTTTTTTTCGATTTCGCTCAACTTTTTGACGCTATTTTGCAGTAACTAACATAACCTCTATAATTTTGTATACATATTATGAAACATCGTTTCTTTTTGGATGGAATAAATACAACGATTTTTTAATTTTATGCTTCATTTATAAATAATTCACCCTAATCTAACACCAGTTTCGCGATTTTTGCTTGGAGAGGTGAAAAGAGTAAGGTTTTTATTGATTAAAATTAAGTTATACAAGTACGTCAAATATATAAATACATTGGAAAATGAGTCACCTGAGGAATAAATGTAACAGTTTTTTTCATTTTCATATATATTTTTTAAGAGAGAGTGTGTTTTGCTAGAGTAATTTTGCTAAAAATTGCCGAAGTTTAGGTGATATTTTTGGGAAGATATAAAAGTATTTTACAAATATAATAATACAAAAATAAACTTCGTTTCTTGCTTTATTCTGATAATATAAAACATATTAGGGCCCATAAGAAATAATAATTAAAAATCATATGACAAAATTGCATGAGTCAACGTCCTCACTGAACAAGCTCTGTAAGAATCGAGTTTTAAGGTATTAAACATTAATATATATCGACCTAAAGTACTTTTTCGAAATAACAAGACGTCAAACTATCTTACCAAATGCTATTCATGTGCATAATGTCATTATTAGCGATTTTCGTTTTCAAATCGTTACCGGACTCTTAAGGTGCAAAAGTATAAACATATCTTTGACGTCGACTCTACCTACTAGAAAATTGAAATGTAGTATTAGTGAGTATGTCGTAATTAACCACGCCGACAAAATGGTAAAATCAAACCTAAAAAATAAAATAAAAAAAAATTTAGGGTGCACCCGTTGTTGGATAGTTCTTTTAAAATACGAGTCTCAAATTTATAAAACGCGGATTTTAAAAATTACAAGAAAATAGAAACAACTAAGTGAATTTCATTAAACAGTTAATTTTTCTGTAGCCACACAAAATTAGACGTAAAAAAGTATCAAATAATTTATTTTTAATGACATATTAAACTATAACGTCCTTATTTATAAATGTAGCTATATCAAACCTATTCCCGATAAAGTGTCGTTAAATGTTGTCTCAGAAAGGAACTAAACAAAAGCTTTAAGGGGTCTACTTTGTGAATAAACACCATATATCCATTTTGGACAAAAATAAATACCCCTTTCTTACTTAAAATTAAAGAGTTCTGTATTTGGCAAATGGTAACTATATTAACACTTTCCGTACCGCGTAGCGCGTAGCCAGGTATTCCTCGTATGTAGCGCGTAGTAGCTACGAACAGAGAACCAGACAGTCGGGTTCTCGATGCTGAATGTGTTAACAATATTAATGATAACATTAACAATATTAATACACTTATTTGACAAATTTATCAACTTATTAACAGCCCTCGAAGCAGTCGCTTCTTTACTTGCGGTCGACATTCGCCTCGTACCACTCGCGTGACAGTAAGACGAAAAGCCTAACAAAAGCCGGACAGGCCGGACGAGCAAATATTTGGCCGGACACGTCCGTAAAAAGCCAAACATGTCCGGCTAAAGCCGGACACCTGGCAACCCTAACAATGCATAATCATTTAATCACAATATTGCTGAGTGACTGAGACACAAAAGCTCTAAATTAAAGTAAACTAAACCCGGTTAGTCGTTAAGCAGGCACGATATGGGCAGTTCCATAAACGTCCTCGCCATATTTTCATAATAGACTATTGTGTTCGACGATGCGGTCTGGGCATCGAGCCAACGAAAGTGAAAGATTGTGTCGGCAGTTCCAACTAAGTTCTCTTATGTAGATAATTCACGAACATTGTGTAAGGATTTTTATATCTCTCTAGTGGAACGTGATCTTGATTAAGATATCAGATCAGATCGTATTTATGGTGGCCGTTATACTGATTAAGAAACTTAACTCGAAAAAGATTTTTTAAGATGTCGGAATTGTAGGTAGAAATCCCTAGTAAGATTCCGACATCACTATCTTAAAGATACATGTTTAAATACGATGGCCACAACAAATAATTGGATAGGTAGTAATTCCGCTGTCGCTTCTAAAAATAAAAAAAAATCATTTAACTAACAATCTGTTCTTACTTGACTAACAATACGCCTAGGATATTAATGTTATTTTTTTTCTTACCTGTCGTAATAGATCAATATTCTCACACTGTCGGTAACATAGCTACTTACATTACCTAAAGCTAAATGTCTTCTCTGTTTTTCTTTCTTCGTGTTTACGTAAGGATAATAACATAAATCACTTATTTGGCGGTGAGATATATTTGTTTACCAAACCTTGACTGCGTTACAATGGCAAGCGTTGACAATAAATATAAAAGTTTTCGATAAATCTATTCAGCTTCCTAGATGTGAATGATGCCCTGAACGTACAGCCTACGTGCACCTGATAAAGGAACAGTCAAAACAAGTTGATTGGCGGGTTCCGGTACAGTCTTATGATAACTTCCATACGATATTAGTTTCCTAGCAAGGGAATCGTGCTAAGATCATTAACAACACATCCCCGCTTAGTTATTTCTGATAGTTCTGATACAAAAAAATACAATAAATAAGAAATACGGAGTTACGAGATACCATTTACACTCCCCACTGTAAAATACACAAAATGTAATAATAATAATATGTAAATAATATATACCTGCGCCAGTTCTCGAAAATGGTCGTTCCACGCTCTATTGGGATCGATCTATAATCACGGACAGGACTATTGTAGCCAATAAGCCTGATATTGTGGTAATAGATCGACCGCAACGCAGGGGCATGCTCGTCGACATCACCGTCCCATAAGACGTGAACTTCGTGAAGGCTGAGAAGGACAAGTCCAGCAAGTACCTAGACTTAGCTCACGAGGTAACCGCCATGTGGGAGGTTGATTCGGCGATCATTGTGCCGATAGTTGTTTCTGCGAACGATCTCATAGCGAAGACTCTCGGCCAACATCTTGAGAGACTTTCGCTACGGGGTCTTGGTTGGATCAAGGGTCAGAAGGCGGTAATCCTGGACACGGCGCGCATATTCCGAAGGTTCCTCTCTCTGCGGCCCTAACCACTGGCAGCCTGGGCCTTGCTCCGTTGCCAGCGGCAACCTAGGTTAGGTTTGTTATAAGGTTTTTATTGTTTTTGTATGTTTTTGATGTATTTTTGTATTTTACTTTTGTAAAAATATTATAAAAAAAAACCTAATCAAAGAAAGAAAAGAAATACAGGAGAAAAATAATATATCCTAGTATAAAGATCCGTGGCAGCAATTTCAGGCAGCGTCTTTAAAGAGGGTGTGGGCGGCCGGTTAAAACATACATGAAACACCTACCTACCTTATTCCAAATATTATTTCTGCTTTACCCTTATTAAAATTGTATAAATGAAGGTGTTTATATTCGATGACATGACTTTGGGGAAACATGACCCCACGTGGTTCACAGATCTACAAATATTTGTGCCTTCTCTCGGTTGATTTAACTTGGCACTTCTTCTTTGAACTACGCCATCATTTTAAATACGTCTTCACTTTATATTTCACGTTGCAAAATATTAATCGTGACCATTGATTTATTACCTATGTATTCTACTTGACGTTACATCTAGAACAAATTTTGTGCGCCATGTTTGGCGGTTGATAGCTGTGGCTGAATCAAAGACTAGTAGACTTGCACTGCAACTTTTGGGACAAAAAAAATCTTAGGGATGTCATCTCCTGTTTCTCAATTATTGTCACCATTGTCACTAAGTAGGTATTGTAAATTTATATACTTAATGCATTAAATTGGGTAACTTTGACTTGATCAACGTTCTTATCTTTTATCACATATTACTTAGTTTTAATCAGGCGATTGTCTGCGTCCAGGGGCTGTGCGTCTCATTCCTGTTCTGCTTTACGAATCACGACGTGATGGCGGCCGTCCGAACGCACGTCACACGCGCCGTGCGCACCAACGATGCCATCGCGCTCACAGGTACCACCCTCTACTCCCGACACTTTGCACGCCTTTATTAATTTAAAGGTTCCATGGGGACCTATCCCCCTGCCCCACCTTATGAGGGATTTGATCCAGTAGAGTAGGAATAAAGTCGAATTTCATTTATATTAAATACGAACGTAATAAAACAAATGCTATTTTTTTAATTAAAAATGATTTGAACTTCATTAGGAATTAGTACTACAAGGTAGGACCGTGCATGCGCCTTATATGAGGCTTGTATTAAACTTTGCGTACTTCCATACTCTTAAATGTGTTACATTTTTATTAAATTAAAAAATAATAGGGCTTTCTAAAACATCTTTTATTTTTTCATCATTTATATAAAAAAAATTCAATAAATTCGGCATCCCCGATTTATACGAAAATGATACCAAACTTGGCCTAGTAACTGATGTAGATATCAAGATAAAGTTGAAAGCCTCCCCCCCCCCCCCCCCCAAAAATTACATGAAAAATCTTGGTGGCTTCACTTCTCAAATACATCTTTGAGTCCCAAGGAACAATCATGACGAGGAAAATGTTTTGTTCACAAACAGCCGTATATTTATGGCTACACCAGCGGCTATAATAACTGGTGATAAGAAAAAAATGAATTCTTTCAGAGATTTAAAAAAATCTCCTGTACCTTGTGTTTAGTTTTGGATATTCTTAGGTGATTATAATATTTACAAACCCAGCTGCAGCAGCAGTCAGTTGTTCATATAGTTTAAACACAAAGGTACCTATGTCCGAACAAGATCTTTCGACAAACGGCATGTTTTTCCTTTTGTGCACATATGACTTGATCCCCTTTATCAGCTGGGTAACATTTTCAGTTCTCCAATTAATGAAGCTCTGCACAAAGTTGCTTGATTTCAAATACAATATTATTTTTCATTAATTAAATTACTAAATATGCCCAAAAATATTTTCGGTCCAGCCACATTGAGAAAAATTATAGGGGTTTCGGATTTTCAAGTTTGAAATATAAAAAGTACAAGATGTTTCGCACAGCTTCTTGTTTCAATGCCATTTCTATACATACAAATGCTTGAACAAATGAGAAAAACAAAATTAAAGAACCACTAAGTCATCACAACAAATTCATGTACAAACTATTTTGTTTTAATTTATAAGTCTACAGAAAACTTTGAGAAGGTATTCAACCAATTGGAGCGGCCATTTGACATGCATACCCCTCTGCTGAAATTATATGACTAGTGGTCATATTTATTATATGGACTGACGTTTATCTGACGTGGCTATTTGTGCGTTAAGTACAAATACCCATACGTTTGACGTACCCCTCCCCGCAAAAATCGGTAGACCTTTTTTTGTATAGAAATGACAGACATGGCCGCTCCGGTTGGTTAAATTGCCTAAGACAGAAAATGATTTTATTTTTTTTATTTTCACCCGTTATCATCCCGTTATGGAAAAATAAGGTAAATAAATTCATGTTTATGATGGTGACTTGAAGTGTGAAATCATTTTCGTTGGCCGACTGTATGTCACATGTTCTTGTTTGTCACACGCACACAAGGAAGCGGCGGCGTGCGCGTACGTGGTGTGTATCTGTGTTGAGGCCGCTAGACTACGATCATATTGTCCGAGTACGTAGTTATAATGGCGACCTTCCAGTACTTATGTCTTTATGAACAGGCCAAGGCCACGTTTGGGGTGTGTTCCAGATTATTTAGTCTCAACCCTCAAATCATTGAATGAATTTAAAATTTAGTATTATGTAACATCATTTGAGTTAATGCAGGCTCCTCTAACTTAGTGTTTTTTTTTATTTTATTTAAGTATAATAGTTACATACCTACAAGGATAAAATTGTGATTGTCCTAAATGTAAAAAAAAAACAATTGGTCGGTAAACAGAACTAATCACTTATTGTAAACTTAACTACAGTAATTTTACTACATAGTATTGTTTACAAATTGAGGTTGTATACAAGGTGTAACAAAAATACTGGTAATCCTTAAAAGGGTATAATTGGTATCGTATTCTAATTACGAAAAAGAAAAAAAAAATATTTCGCACGAAAAGAAAATTGGTTTAGTACAGTCACGAGCTTTAATTTGGGACCCACCTAAGGTTGAATATCGTGTAGCAAACTTTCGCCATTTAGAGCTATTATGTTAACGCTGTCACTGAAATAAACAATAAACGTCGTAATGTCAGGGGGGTGCAACTCAGTGTAAATCTGTCATAAAATTTGAGTTTGACACAACATATCCGATACGTTTGCATAAGTGCGAAAGAGAACTTGTCATGCGTGAAGAAGGGACAGCATGATTCGTGACGATAATGTTTACCATCGACAACTTTACGTTTCTAGGGGTTCGTCAATAACTTGGTTAATAACTTTTTAGTCCTGTGGTCCCATAAGAAAAAAACAAACAAATAAAAAAGTCGTAATTAGAAAATCGTAATGATAGCTTTTTGCAAAGAGGTTAAGTATCATTTCATAGGTCGATTAGATAAGACATTTTATGTCTTAACTTGACATTCAACATTATTGCACTAAAGTTTCGACCTTATTGCATTATGATTGTTCTAACAACATTTAACGGAAATGGGTCACAAATTAAAGCTCGTGACTGTACCTATGGAGGGTCGGCCGGCTGGGACCACCTGTCCCATAGAAAAAAATTTTTTTTTTCGCGTCCAAGAATTTTTTCTCCTACTTTTTCTTAGTCGTAATAGGATACCAATTATGCCCTTAAACGGATCACCAGTATTTTTGTTACATCCTGTATTATAAAGAATATAGTTACAGTTACCTTGATACTCGTTGTTACATCGTCAACATATAATTTAATCACATATTTAGTACGTGACGGTTACGAGCTCGAGTACTTCATACCGAATAATGTCGGATAGAGAACGTATCTAAGTACCTAAATAAAATATGCCAAATAAGAAGTTACTGGTTTTCATAATTAATCACATCAATAAATAATTCTAAACAAAACACACACCTTTCCAAGAGCAAATGCCCGTGGTACTGCAAAAAATACTGAAATCACTATAGGTGTCCTATAATAGTTGAAAAGTTTCCTCGATTTCTCCAGTATCCCATCATCAGATCCTGACCTGATGATAATAGGATCAACAATCAAGTATACCCTTTCAAACAAAAAAAAAATATCAAATCGGTACAGCCGTCTTAGAATAATCGGCGAACATGACATATGTACCTACAAAAAAAAACAAGCAAAAACAAATATACCGACGAATTGAGAACCTCCTCCTTCAAAGCCTAGAAGTCGGTTGAAAAATAAAAAATATACCACTACGTACAGAACAAAATACCTATAGGTAGATAGAACGTATTGTGTGGTGAAACGAGATGCATTTGTGCTATTTGTGTTGCAAACATCCAGTTAACCCGTTTGATGAAGTGTGTTGAAAAACGTCGTATAAAACGAATGAATTGCGGTCTTGCTTTTGCTAACGCGCACAATATCGCTTAGAATGTAATGATCAACTTATACCTGCGGTTTTTGACACCTGTCATCTCAGTACATTTTATAACCTAAAATCGATTTTAACCGACTTCAAAAAAGGAGGAGGTTCTCAATTCGACTGTTTTTTTTTTATCATTATTATGTTTTTTTTGTAGGTACGTATGTTACTCCATATCTCCGTGAATCGTGAACCGATTTTCAAAATTTTTTTTTAATCGAACAGGTATAACCCATAGATGGTCCCATTGTCACCAAGTCAGGGTCTGATGATGTGATCCTAGAGAAATCGAGGGAACTCTTCAACTATTATAGGCACACCTATAGTGATTTCACTATTTTTTACAGCAACTCGGCCACTTCCTCTTGGAATAGCGGATCCTAAGTGAAGTCGGTTCTTTTTTGTTTAAAATTATAGACTATTAAATGTACTGAGATGACAGGTGTCAAAAACCGCTTCTTAGGTTGCACAAGGTATAGCACACTTGTTTCATCATAGCCACACACACTTGTATCAACATAATAATTTACAAAAAATATTGTAAATTCATAATTCATAACGACATAAGTTTATGAGTTGAGGAGCGAATGATAAACCGTAAGTGACCATAAATAAAATGTCGTAGTCAGCGGCCGTAAATGTTTGTCCCAAGTGTTTAGACTACACTCTACTTGTCAAGGTAAATGGTACATTAAAAACTATAGTATTATAATTAGACATGTGGCATTTTCTATCAAGTCGGCATTTTGGAATCTCTATCTATTCGTCAAGTCACAAAGTCATATGACAATTTATTTAGGTACTGTTCAGATATGTACAGTCGGCATCAATAGTATCTTCCTACACGAAGGCCGCAAAAATATGTGATACGCTCTTATTTGTAGAGCCATAGGAGCGTATCACATATTTGTGCGGCCTTCGTGTATGAAGATACTATTGATGCTGACTGTACCTAGTGAAAACGTGTGTGGTATGTGGTAGGTCTACTCAGGGTGTTAGGTTAACTTGAACATAGTGATATATCACATTCAGTCAATAACTAGTTCATTAAAAAAAACATAGCAACTCTACTAATTCTTGATTAATTAGATATTTTTAAAGCATGCCTCTGCACGGTTAGGACTAGTGTAAAGCAACAGTATCTCGCGGGCGGACATCTCGCTGTCTGATGAATACAGTAGAAAGTGACTACCTAGCCCGCGAGATATGATGTCATTATGACTGACGATTACCAACACACAGGTCGAAACCTTTTTATACACAATATCAGTCCAATATCAATGCTGGACTATTTCCTATCCTCATTTCTGTTCTTGATATGCTTATTCCCGGTTCTCGTACTTACTTCTCCGTTTACATTTGTCAATATAAAGAGCATTCAACCAACCGGAGCGGCCATTGACAGGCGTACCCCTCCTCCGAAATCATATGACGAGTGGTCATATCTATTGTATGGACTGACGTTAATCTGATATGGCTAGCTATACAGCTCTGCTATAGCCATACATTTGACGTTCCTCTACCACGCAAAAATCGACAGAATTTTTTGTATAGAAAATGACAGACGTGGCAGCTCCGGTTGGTTAAATTCTGTAAGCTTCCTACAGTACCGGCCAACAATATATCACCTTTTTGTTTTTATTGTATGAGCATGTATAGAGTAAACAATATTAGGTTAATTTGTAGATTGCATATTTAACTACTTAGTTTAAAATATATGACACTGCAATTAAATACTGTGCGTTATAATAGGAGACAAAGCATAAATACTAAAAAGCTCCTATAAAAAAAGTTTTTTTTAATATGTTTAAAATAAACCATAACATCACATCAATTTTTCTCATCGCTCTCAGAAAAGAGTATTTACTATAAGATTACCTGAAATAGTGAGGTGAAAATCACTTACAAATATATAAAAAAATATAAAAAAGTTATATCGTAAGAATATAACAGTAGGTAGGTGATATATTATTGGCAGGTACAGTACTACTAATCATTATGTATTCTTAATTATTATTATAGTTAAGCTCGTACGTAAATTTTATTTAAAGTATTGTACTTCTAAAAACATTCTAAAACCGTATTTGTAAGATTTACTTTTTGAAGGAACATTAACTACAACCATTAACAGTTATGAGATGAAGAAAGTAATCGGACAATTTTCGTGGGTTTACTTGGTTGCGCTATACCCAAGGGACATTAGTATGATAGGAATAAATTATGATGTTCGCTGTCGTACTGTTTGAGGGACGTGTTTGCGTTAACTTTGCGGGGCGGTGAGGGATTATTGCAAGCCCACATTCAAAGGGCAAAAGGGCTTGACTTGATTCGTCTACCTAGCTATGTATTATTTGCGGCTTGCACCGAATAGTGAAAACTATCCTAAAATTTTAACTACATTTTTACTAATCATACTTAATATACTTAGATAAGATACAAATATAAATGCAATAGAAATACTCCACGCCGCAGGGTTCGTCACGTAGATACAAAAATATGTCAACCGTAGGACCCGTCACATAACAATTAAAATTTAGTAGATAAAATCCGACAAAGGCTTTGTCAATAATAAGTACACCTTAAACCCCCAGGCCCGTAGCCAGCTCAAAAGTCCCCATGACACTAGCAGCATTTATACTTCATATTTACATTGAATATTAAACTTTTTACGCTCTTATTGATTGAGCTCTGGTTTATTCTATTTACATCGTTTTATTAAATTTGTAGGACTAACCTATTAATAAAAAATTGTTATGACTACAAAATACATATATCTGTGGTATAACTAATAGTAACAAATGGGTTCATAACCACCAGCAGGTACTTAGCTTATTAGCTTTTCCATCCAACTCTCGATTTCTAACTTTCTCACTTGAATCTTTCAAAATATTGTCAAAAGCTTTTCAATGTGCCTAACTGTTAACTGTGTTGCTCCAAGTTTAAGATTTGTTTAAATAAAGATCTTATAAATGTATACTGTGAAAATTTATTGCAGGTTTAACTGGGGGAGAAAGTTTGGCCATCACGAGAGAAAACGTAGTGTAAACATTAATTTCCAATGGAACCAATGTAAAAAAGGATGTAAATATTGAATACCTATTTATTAATTGAGCCCAAGTTACGTGACAGAATTTCATGATTATTTGAATCGAATTACTGGGCCCTATATGACTCAATAAAATTGTTTATTTACCCACTTCATGCCTTTTTTAGGGTTCTGTAATAGCAAAAAACGCTATGTCCGTCTGTCCGTCCCTCCGTATGTCACTGCCATTTTACTCAGAAACTATAATACTGTAAATGTTGTAATACAATTTTAACAAGAAGTGTATTTTGTATGCCGCTACTTAGTTTTGTAGTAAAATTGCTGAATAAAATGTTTTTATACATTTTACGAACTGTCAAAATAAATGTTTACCAAATGTCAACAAATTCCAGATACCTATCCCCTGATAGATGAAGAGCTGGCCACGTCAGATAGGACACAATAATGAGAGCAACGAAACCCCTCTAGTTAGTTTGCTATACTATGCTTATTTCTAGATCCGGACATATGGCAGCTGTAAAGTGGTGGAGGTCAAAGAATGCAAATAACTTGAAGAAAACAAATTCTATAGTTCTGGGCTGGATTTGATCCAATATAATGAAAAATTATGTCATTAATTAGATTATATAATATCCAAAAGTTTCGGTTGGGGGAAGTAGTGCCAATTTTTAGTTACTCGCCTACTGATTTAGTTTCCGCAATAATACACAATGTTTTTTGTTCTAATGTTAAAATATAGGCCCTGCTCTCTATAAATGACAGAACTTCGGCAGTTTTTACCTAATTCGGTATTACTTTTTTCCCACTTAAAAACTTTGTTGGTCTGTCACTCTGTGCTCCACCCATTAAAAGCTGCCAGATGCCAGGATCTAGCAATAGGGATTATTATGCAATCCAACTGGACTGGTTACAAAACTCTCATTATTGCGTCACATCTGACGTGGACAGCTCTTAGACCATGAATGTTTTAAAAAAATTGGACCCTCATTGAAGTAACTTTTGAAGTGGAGATTCAAGAAATATTTAAGAAAAGTCTTTCAACAAAAATTGTTTTCAGCAATAGATATTGCTACCGATAGATTATCGGTTAAAGCATTTTCGTGTTCCCTCCAAAAAATTCAATGCGAATATTTGCGAATATTTTAACGCATTTTATCTAAGAAAAAATATTATAAGGGAACTTAAAATCATGGCAAATGTGTCTTAAGTATCTTCATGAACTATAGGTATTCTAGTATTTTTGTTGTTCCATGATTTCGAAAATATTCGAGCTACCAGAACATAGGAGTTTGATAGTACCTAATAAAAATCGTTTTTCTTGTGCTAAGGTCATTGACCCCCCCCCCCCCCCCATACTATGGGCCGTCCCTAGGCCCCGGGGGGATGCATAAAGCATTTTCACACCTACAAAAAAAAGTCATTGACCCCATATTTGCATTCGCATTCGCGAATATTAGCGGCAAATATTCGCATTGGCAAATGATCAAAAAACAACATCCGTTACATCTCTAATAAATACCTACTTATTTTCTCTAAATTGACATTCAGTCATGATTAGCAGTTTTTTTACAGAATCCTATGCGTATTTACATGCCTGGACAAATAAATGTGTAAAGTTTATACCTAAGTACCAATTAGTCAATCATTGTCTTCTTGCTCATAAGATAATCTGCATGAATCTAATAGGTATTAAATTAAAATAAATGTTAAATGGTAGTCTTCCTGTGAATATTTACATTCGAAAAGCCCTGACCATCACGTATGCAGTTGATATCTATAGTGCGATGAATAGGTATTATATATCTGTGTGTCTTAAACTACCAGGAAGATGACCTAGATAACAAAAAAGTCATAGTGTAGGTACCTATACTCAAGATGAATGAATGAGTTAAGTAGTTATAAGCGTTTTTATCTTTATATATATGAAATGAAATCCATCGGAACATAACATTTTAACCACTTTACGTCAATATGTTTACGTTCAAGTTTAAACTCTGTTATTATAATTTACGAAGTAGTCATATATACCTTTGTCAGTTCGTCTCACAACTAAGACGATGGCGGTTCAAGGGTTAAATCATGTAAAATTGTTGTAGGTAGGATCTCGGGCAACACTAAAGGTAGAAGAGTGTAATAGTACAATACGTACCTAGGGCGGTAAAATAAAGAACGGTTAAGATCGCGGGTATTTGTGGTCCGAACCTAAGGTAAGGGTCATAAACAAGCGATCTGAGGCCTTCTTTTTTAACGCTCGTGGTGCGTCCACAATTTTACGTGTTCTCCTGGGCGTGAAGTGAGATTGGCCGCTGTGCCCGTGGGCGGCAAATCTCACTTACCGCCGAGTGAATTAAAATAGCTTATCACTTAGATTCAAACAGATCTAAGGCTAATGTACACAATAATAAACCAAGCCAAAAGATTGTGTTTTGATAATGCAAGTGAAATGTTTATGCATTTTTTAAGGATAAGCCATTAATAAAACCTGATACCCGTTTGTTGCGATAGGACATCGGTATTTCGATGGCTTTTTGATTTTGAGAGTTTGTTCTACGATAACTTTAATATAGTTATTCTGATCTTTATGAAATTTGTTGGGGTTGTAGCAGTAATACATACAGTTTGAGAGTTCGTTTATGAGCTGGATCGATCAAGGGGTCGTGGAGTAAGAAGGCGAAAAAAAAATCTTCACATGGGTCTTGCTATATTGGTCAACGCGTTTGCAAGTAAATCACGAGTTCTCCGTTCGAGGCGGACTATTAGTAATAAAATATCTAAAGTGGGTTTGTTTGTGTAGCTTGGACCCTGAAGGTAGGTAATCAGAAAACGCATTTTTTATTCAATTGTTTGTTTATTTTAGAACAATAACAATCCTTTCTATTTTTCTTCTTTCGTCCTTTCTCTTATTTTTAAGGACTATACTAACAAAAAGGTGAACATTCGGTCATACGAGTCATAACCGCTACCGACACCTGCCTAATTTACATCTATGTTAAATAAGTTATAATATTTGTGTACTAAGTATTAAATTATATTGTAATGACTCAAATCTAAGTAAAAAAATCATAAATTACTTAAGGTATTTAGTTTTTAAGCCTAAAACAGTATTAACAATAAAGATTTTTAAAGAACCTGTATTTATTTATTTTTAATACTTTCACACCCTATTTACATCCACCTACAGCGGTAAAAATAATAATGTGAAAATATATATCTAGCGTACTCGTAACATAGCCAAACCATTCCTTGATATAGGTACTCGTATCACAAACAAAAGAACGGGTCACCTATTATACATATATATACAGTGTGTTCCTGTAATAGGAGCAATAAATTAAAACGTAGATTCTACTCCTCAAACTACAAAACTTTTGTTGAACAACTTTAAAAAAATATGTATTTTGTAGATTGTCTCTTTTTCATACAAACTAAATAGTATTTTCAATGAACGTTAAAATCCGTCTAATTGACAGTACTTGTCACCCTACAGACATAGTCAGTTTCGGAATACATTGCGTGTTCGAAAAAACTTTAAAGTGTCCTAAAAATAACCATACGTTATTTTTAAAAGTCGCTGAACAAACGTTTCCTCGTTTGAGGAGTAGAATCTACGTTTTAATTTATTGCTCCTATTACAGAAACACACTGTATATATATTATTATATTACAAAGTGACCCGTTTTCCATGTTCATGGGTATTTTTAAGTAAATTTTACAACGTATTGCTCATTAAGAAATATGCAAATATTTTGGAACCGATTGGCAAGTGTTACTTTTAATTGGTATGAAAAACGACTAACGACGCTAACTTGTCAGAATCTTATTTTTAGCTATCCGAAAGAAATTAATTAATTACACACAGATCTACTGCACTTTAAGTAAAGGATTATTTTGATCGTGACATCGACATTAAGGTCAACGTATTTAGGAAGGGTTGACCTTATCTACAATATTGTACAATGAGCCATTATTTGATTGCCATTCAAATGAGGGATAAACTTGCATCACCGCATAGAATTATCTTATCAAAATAATGAACTCGTAAATGGTCACCACATACATTAAGTAGAATTAAAATAATGTTTCATGTATTCAAACTATTTATAAGCACCTAACATCGGTTGTCTTACTCGTAACTAATATGTAGTTGTCTAATGCCTCGGGACCTTCCACATTATCTCACACAATATTATATAAATGTCATCAGCACAAATACGTACGTAAACGTACACACACTCACGTGTAACATATGTTTTTTTACAGTACAGCCTACCCAATAATCGACCCGCTGATTCATCAAACCATCTAATCATGCCTACAACATGTTACGTGTGCTTTTAAGCTATTCAGCAAATGCTGAACGTCCAAGATGGACGTAAATAAAATGCTAACGGGTGCGGTTCGGATAATGTGAAATTACTTCAAGGAAATATTTACTATTTACAAACTCATTGAAGAGTGTCCCAGTTTACATTAGCTTCTTAACCACAGAATGCAACTGCCCGATCCAAGATAATGCCCATTTCGACAAGAATAGCGAAAGTAATGAAAATAACATATAATACAGATAGAACAGCTCCCACCCTTTTTCTGAGTGTAAATTTCCCTATATACAGAGTTATCCAGAGGCATGTGACGGCTACCAGTAAAGAGCCGACGACAAAGTCGATGCCGGTGGAGTTGATGTAGACGACGGCCTCTTCGCCACGCGCTAGCAGGGTCAGCGTGCGGATCAGCCAGGGTACACCCAGGGCAAACAGGATAGCCAAAGAGTTAGCACCTAACGCGTTCGAGACTCCCATGCCCCCTTCGCCTGGAACCAAAATTAAAGCACGCGTAAGTAATCGATTTTGATATTACAATGTTTTTCGATATTTCCTATCTACAGACGAAAAGCAAGTAGCGCAGGCCACGAGTTAGTATAATATGTATCTAGGACGAGTGTTTCTTCCTTATAGTCCACGCTGCACGAGTCTAATTTTACAGTAATACCGCAAATCGATGTACAGTTTAGCCATTTGGCACACGCATACTAGAGGTCAAAACAAAATTTTTCATCCGCAGTTCTTAAAAAAATTTCCCTTAGGAGGGGGGTGCTGATTCATAATTTTTTTTTGTATGGGAAAAATTTTTTTTTTTTCAAAAACCTAAGAACTACGAACACAACTAAACTAAGAACACGATAGGTTTTTGAAAAAAAAATTTTTTTTTCCCATGCAAAAAAAATGATTAATCAGCACCCCCCTCCTAAGGGATTTTTTTTAAGAACTGCGGATGAAAAATTTTGTTTTGACCTCTAGTATGTGTGTACCAAACGGCTAAACTTTACATCGATTTGCGGTTTCTTTTTGTATACAAGGGGCACTATTATTGGCATTGTTAACAGTCAGTTAGTAGTACTTATTAGCGATTAAGGTCCCCTACTATTAAAATTTCATACAAAATGTTTTGCACATTTTTCACGGAAGCAAAATATGTATGTTTCTTTTTGTTTCATATAGTCAATCCGCAAAGATCAAGAGTAGACCGTAGGAAACCCTACCTCATCGAGTAGCAGAATTCGGCTTGTGCAGGGAGATGCATGGTCAAAAGTTATGGTAGCCTGGGCTGAGCTAAACTTTGAGTATTTTGTACAGTCCAATCATTTTGTATGAACATTTGGGTATTTAAGCAGGTCCAAAAAATAATGCTTTATCTTTTTTGCGCAATAAAACAGTTCGCCTTGCTCGCCGCCGGGCAGATAGAGGTGCCTTAGTCTAATTTGATTATCCCATTCGGTTGCTTAATCACGCCCTATTGTATTGTATGCGTGTGTGATACAGTCAAGGATAAAAATATAGATGTGACAGATTTCTCAAAAATGCCTATGAGTACATAGATTACGTAGTTGTAGTTGGGAGTAAATTAAAAAATCGCGTGTGACCTATAACAAATATCATATTTTTATTGCATTAAGATTGCGATTCATAATCGAGTTAGACAACAGCATTTAATAATATGAGTCCGAATGATGGGACAAATTAGTTAATCAGAGTAGCTCAGCAATCCTGTATTATCATCATACATATTTATTAGTAATTACTTACTTATTAAAACCAAGGAGATATAGGCAGATAGCTTTATCTTATTACCGTCAAGTGCTAAAACCTTGCCTATGATGCTCAATTTTGCCAACAGCTATTTATACCTTATTCAAACGAGATCGGAGAAAGGCGGCCACCTCAGGAATAACAAATGAGTAGCTGTGAAGAAAACCATGTTTTTCAAGCCAGGTAAAGTTGAACATCGTTGGCAAAGTATTAGCAGTTGACGGTACTAAATTAAATTTACCTAGATGGACGCGCACTATGTTTTAAGTTTTATGTAATAAATACTTAATAATAATTTCACATATTTTTTTTAAATAATGATTTAAATATTAAAAGGAAATGCACTATGTCTAGTGTTAGAATAGTTATTTCTATAAAATGACAAATTACTTTTTAAATACAACGCGAACTATTAAGTACATAGTAAAATTATAATCTTATATAGATGTCATATACAAAGGAAAAAGTAACCTAGGCCTCCCTGGCCTCCGGTTTGATTTGATCTTCAGTTGTACATAGTAAAACTTAAAAATATTCACTTTCGCCACACTAACTGTAGTATCTGTTCACAATAAATATATGCATGCAAAAATGTGCATGGAACAATCTATTATTTACTTACAATAAATAAATAAATAATTGTATGTTTTTTTTTTCCTGGTAGCCTGAGCGTTAAACCTGGAGCGTTATGTACAGTCGACGTCAAAGATATGTTTACACTTTTGCACCTTATTACAATGGAGTAAGGTGAAAAAGTGTAAACATATCTTTGACGTCGACTGTACAGTGAGCAAAAACATGGTACTATTTTCAGACGAAATCTAACTCATCGAGTAGCAAGTGGGCACGCAGCACATTCGATAGAGCTCGTCGAGAAGCGCCAAAAAAATGGTGGTAGCGTAACCCATACCTGGCATTTTAGGAATTCAATCTGTTTAGTACGAGTATGTGTAGTACCTACTCACGCCGACAAAATCGTGTCGCTAAAAAAATAAAAAAATAATGGGGTCCTACCGTACATATAGAGTGAGGATGCTTTTTTTCGCTCCATTGGTATTGTTGGATAGGTCTCGAGCATTTTTTTTAAATAAAGTCTATAGGTACTTTCAGAAATTTGGTTCCCCTCTAACATTTGAACCATAAACCCAAAATATATATAAAAAATGATGATTGTGAGGATTACCAAGTACTTTCAATAAAAACTAACCAAATAAAATCGGTTGAGTCGGTTTTGAATTGCAAAATATTTCATTTTATCATCATCTCCTCCTTGCCGTTTTCGGCTACAGCGACTGCATTCTACCGCTGAGAGCGACGCTGGTGCGCTCTTAAGTAACTGATATATCCAATTTTTGCAGCAAATGTGCGGCCACACTCGCTGCAAGTCAGCACCCCTTCGACATAGCAGTACTTTATGGCCACAGTTGGTCTGGCCTTTAGCTCGTCGCGTTTAGGCGCCCTATAACAAGGCTGAAACATGAAAGAGCCAGGGGGAGCGAAACTCTACCTCATAATTATATTTTGATACTGCTTATCTACAGCTGTATCAAAGTACAACGTTCATTTTATTTAAATCGCCTCGTTTGCAGTCTCACTTATGCCATTATATTAAGATAAGGATAAGTTTTTTTGATAACTAAAAATAGCTTGATCGATTTTATTGAATATAGTTTTCATTGATTGTTTATTAAGTTGCAATTCGATGAATTGTTACATATATTTTGGGTTTACGTTTCAAACGTTAGACGGTAGGGACACATTTTGGTCAAGTTTTGGACCGATCATTTCTGAAAGTGTTTACTTTTTCATATTTTTTTTGTTTAAGACCCCTATTCATTTCAAAACACCTATCCAAAAACACCCCACACAATAGGGCTTTTTAGTACTACGTAGAATTCGTATATCTGTCAACTGCCACTTTAATTTCAAACAAAACTTGGCTATACTCCATGTATAAGGCCGGCTACCAACTATTTTGTATGTTTATGTGCATGCCTCCAAAGTACTACGATTCGTTTTTAGTTCTACCTAACTGTAAGGGAAACTGAGCGACCACAGTACTCAAAAATATCTGAACAAGCACCTTAGCGCCTTGATAATAAAGGCGTTTTTCAGATATTTGTGAGCACCTTGGCCGCTCAGATATACTGATGGCGACTGTACACACAACGCCTCACTAGGTATACACTTTTGAACCTTATTCCGCTGTAATAACGTTCAAAAGTGTATACCTAGTGAGGCGTTGTGTGTACCTTGGACTTAGTCTAAAAAATATAGGTGGGTGGAATCATTTTTTAATGTATGGTCAGGCCAATTTCGTCATAATTAAAATTTTATAACCTACTTTATTAATAATGTGTTAGGTTTCTGTATTTTTTTCCGAATTAATAAATAAGTAATAATTTAAAATTCCAAAAAGTATTAGTAAGTATAGTAATCATTCTCAATTACAAAATATTTCTACTAATAAATACGTCCAATGATTGTATGTATAATATATATGAATAGCCGAAACAACCTTCGCAAAGGAATGGCGATGAAACAACACCCCTGATGTACCTTGGAGTCCTTGGACACATTTCCTTTTTTTCTAACATCCTACCCTGACGAAACCAGTAATGGTATTGTTTCTTTTACTGTGGAATGATGTAGCTTTATTAAGCTCAAAGCTTTGCATCTTTATAAAATTGCACATTTGAGGCATTCTACTACCTGTTCCGCGTGTGTATTTCTGTCGTTGGAGTTACATTTGCAATGTTGATTGGAATAGGTAGGGCTAGGTATTATAATTCTGACCATAATTTGACTACTGTCGCAGAAAAAGGAACTCTAAAACTTACAAATTTTCTGAAAATTCGTGTTTGTACGGGACAACGGTGGACTTTTCCGAGGAATGCTCCATTTAGCGAGCAGGAAGGCTTTCCTTATTTTTCAAAAAATCGAAAACAAAAAATCTCTCCATGTTAGAACAGGTTGTTCTGAACAAAACGTGAAAATGGAGGTATTGAATATTAACTTACCTCTTCTAGACATGATAAATATGGAACATGCTTCGGGCAGGCATCCTCCGAAGGCCAGGAATGTCATTCCCATTACCGAGTCGGGAATAAAGAATGTATGACCTGAAAAATACGTATGAATTTAGACGTTTGTGCTTTGCAAAAAGTGCGTCTAAGGCCTGTTTGCACCGACTTGGAAGCGACGGTGTGGAAAGCACAATTTCCATTTCTTTGAAACTTTTATTTATAAATTTTCTGGCACGTCCCATCGCTGTCATAAGTTGACGGTGTAAACCTAACATAGTACTTTATGTCCACATAAATAGTATTTCGAATATTTGCCAAATATGTTAATTCATTGGTGTCGTCGTCACCATTTACTCGTACGAAAATAATTAAATTTCCACTTAGCTCTTTGATTCTTAATCACTCATGAATTGGCAACGTGATTAGCTACAATTTAATTATCTTTTAATTTGCTCCATACAAGTAGCTAATTTACTTATAAGCGCTGTGTTTTTGTGATAGATGGGGTGACATGTTATTTTACAAAGAATGAATCAAACCTATAACGGTCATGCTCCAAGTGACGCAGTAAGAGTTGACTCCGATCCAGATGATGCACATGAAGAAAGCGAATGGGTACCACTTCCTGTTCGTTATCGGCGAGGGCACCGTGCATCCCAGTACCAGTTTCAGTGGCCACGTGTAAAGCCACCAGCATTTGTATCCCCAGCCCTTTTCTTTGGGAAACCTGAACAAACTCTTCTTCGGCTTTTTTGACTCGTCTGGAAAAATACATTTAGATATCAATTTTATCGTGCAATTAATAATTGCACCGATTATGTTATCGGCTTATGTTTAATTTGGACCAAGGTTATAAAATTGATGCTAATTAAACACCAATCAATAATAAAGGGATTTACAATCAGCCCAAAAAAAAAAACGGCCCCATAAAAGTGCTGTAAGAATGACTCGTACAGCACTTTCTCTGGAAGTCTCGATATGGTTACAATTATGGTATAAGACTGGCCGGTTACATATTTCCACGAGCCAATCTTTTAACCGACTTCAAAAAAGGAGGAGGTTCTCAATTCGACTGATTCTCTGATTTAACCGACTGAACCGATTTTCAAAAAATGTTTTTAATCGAACGGGTATAACCCCTAAATGGTCCCATTGTCACCAAGTCGGGGTCTGATGTTGGGATCCTGGAGAAATCGAGGGAACTCTTCAACTATTATAGGCACACCTATAGTGATTTCACTATTTTTTACAGCAACTCTGCCACTTCCTCTTGGAATAGCAGATCCTAAGTGAAGTGAAATCCCATACCTACGCTACAGGATTATTAGTCAGCAATCAACACCTATATTATTTTTAACGGTAGGTACACAAAACTAGTAGGTAAGGTTAAGTCGTAGTGCTCGACACGAACACGCTCAATAGTTGGTACGATTTAGAGTTACTTAAATCGAACGTTAACCAAAAAACGGACAGTCTAGTCTAGTGAGACCACTTTGATACTAGGGCCCACTCTAGTGGTCTGTATCTCGCGGGCGAGACAGTTATCAGTCGCTTTCTGATGAATACAGTTAGAAAGTGACAGATGTCACTGTCGCTGCATACGTATACTAACCATGTTGGGACAGTGGCAAGCAAGTTGCACAACCCGTTTCAAAAAACCTCTGCAGGACTTACCATCGTCTGCAGTCTTAGAATCGCCTTTGCCGGTATGGCCATTGGCGGCTTTCTCGTCCACACCTTCCTCCACAGATTTGTCAAGCTCTTCCGTATTTGGAATACTGACGCGTTCGTTTGCTAAAACATAGGTAATTAAAAATTGTTAAATATTGTAAGGAATAATTATTTAGGAAATCCCTAATCTTAGTTATGTTATGGTTACTCGAATATTAATATTTAAGGTGGTGATTTCATAATAAGACAGAATAATGCTACTAAGTGTGGGCAAAGCTATTTTAATTATATCAATAAGTATTTATTAAGTTAAAATTGCATGTTGACATTGATATTTTTGTTTAACTTACTTTCTTCGCTTTGATGCTTGCTACATTTTCCGACCAGCCTGCTAAAGAACATGAACAGCCGCACGCTGTTGAACATGAGGATGAAGTACAGGACGTACAAGATGGTCAGCACCAGCGCCTCGTACCAGTCCACCTGGCCATCCCACACGATGGCTACCAGAACTCCAACGTTCACCATATAAATTAGAACGTCCCTTGTTACTGGTAGAGGCTCAATTTTGATTAACTGAAAATAAACACATATTTGTACATTACAGTTTAGATATTTTCCGTTATTAGACAATAACTAACTGTTTAACTTTAACTTTTTTCTTCAGAAGACGACTTCTACAGAATCTGTATCAAACATTAAATGACTGTACCACGAAAGTGCCCGTCCCGACATTATGTATTAAATTGAGTTTGTTGAATTGTTACATATTGTTGCTTCCGTCGATTTGTGCTCGTAAAGTCTCCGAGTGGTCAACGGGCCGCGTACCTACATGACGAGCTGGGTCCGAGGTTTCTGGTAGCTAACAGTTGTTGAGGTTACGTGATGTTTTCTACATAATAATATAATTAAGTGTCGGAAGTTTGTGTAGGACGCGGAACATTACAATATGAACCATCCTAATCGCTTGCATTACACAACCATAACATAATAGACTACCTATCTTTAAGTTTATGATCTTTTAATTCATGATATCATCTTCATAATAATAAAAATGACGCACAAAATATTTATGTGTACTACTTACTCTGATAGCAGCAATACCGCCGATTGCGGCTACACCGAGGGCATTAAAGATGGCGGAACCGATGATGGTCCCAATGCCCATGTCTGACTCCGTGATGAACGTTGAAATAACATTCACAAAAAACTCCGGCGCAGACGTTGCCACCGACATGAACGTCGCTGCTGCTACATTCTAAAAGAGCCGAAACAGTTGAAATTTTTAGAATTAGGTATTAAACCGCAGACCAGAAAGAGATTTTACGTCACTCTGGGTGCTAAGTGAAATTTACCGCCCTAGGGCGCAGCGGCAAATCTCACTTCACACCCAGGAGAAGACGTAAAATTATGTACGCACCACGGGCGGTAATAAAGAAGGCCTCAAATCGCTTGTTTATAGCCCTTACTTTCGGTTCGGGCCACAAATGCCAGCGATCTGGGCCCTTCTTTATTATACCGCCCTCGGTACGTAATGTACTATTTATGACCAAGTCTGCTTAGGCGATAATTAACTCGTGCAGTGTATCATTACCAGTCTTTACGTGAGTGATGTGAGGATAAACGAACAAAGAGGAAGTAGGTAATTTTCACGAGGTTACACAGTGCATCTAAGTTATCTTCCGGGCAGAAATGATTGATTTGGATAGAGATTAAAATTGCTTGATAAGGAATGCCATTAGGGGTTTTGATTACGGTAATCGCTTAACTTTGGGCAAGTCAACGATGTGGTGGCCAAATTCATAGGAAGTTTGTTTCTGTCTGTTCTCGGCTTTGTAACTCACCTGTGGTATGTTTAAGTCCTCGCATATATTTTCCACGCTCGGTATAAAGAAGTCGTTGCATACTATAGCCAGCAGTGTGAAGGAGTATATGCCGAAAATTGCATAAAGGATGAACGCTCCTGATCGCAATTGATCATCTAAAACAAAAGCAGTTATTGATCTTTAGTTATAAAACGATCATAAATCTAGAGTCCGAACTCTGAACACGACGCTAACATGGGTTTAATTGTAACTACAAACTGCATTTATTCATATAAAACGGCAATTATTATGGGTCATCTCACTTTGTCACTTGTGAAATTAGTGCATAGTTAGCTTGATCTGACTGTAGGTAAGTATGTAGTAGGTACAGTCAGTAGCAAAAGTAGCTAGCTGCTAAATTTTTTGAACTGGAAAATAGTACGAGTACTACCTACCAAAATAGGTAAAAACTACCTACCGAATTTTTCTCAGTTATTTATAGAGGACAGTGCCTATTGTATATTCACATTAGAACAAAATACATTGCATATTACAGAGGAAACAGAATCAGTAGGCGACAAACTATGATTACATTATACGTCATTACCATTAGGCACTACTTTCCCCCAATAGAAACTTTTGGCAATGATACTTTCGAATTATTTATATAATATCTCATAATATTGCATCAAAACCAGAATTTATTAGAGGTTTTTATTCTTGAAGTGATTTGGATTCTTTGACCTCCACCACTTTCCAGCTCTGCTGCCAGATATCCAGATCTATAAATAAACATAGTACCTACAGCAAACTGACTAGAGGGGTTTCGTTGCTCTCATTATTGTGTCATGTCTAACGTGGTTAGCTCGCCGTCTATAAGCTTTTAGTGATATTTTGTCAGTAAACAAATGAAACTACAGGTCTATTCACGAGAGTTGGCGCGAGATTTGACAGAATTTCTATGAAAATGGCTGTCACTCAGTAGAAATCTCGCGCCAACTTTCGTGAATATACCTGTACTTACCGTCAAACAATCCGTCGGGAAAACTCTCGATTGAATTAGCGTCGACGCACCCTGACTCAGCCAACACATTGTCGTAGAGTTCCGTCCTGGTGCGTAGCCACGGTGTCCAGTGCCACACGTCACGCTCCTCCTCCAACTTTCTCGACAGTTCTTCCTTCATATAAACTATGTCCCCATGTTTATTGACCACGGCTAAGTACACACTGTCATTAGTGACATCTGAAAAGGAAATGCCTCGGCGTTATTCCTCACATAAAATGGTTCAACACTACCGGTCGAGTGGAATTATGTTTTAACATTAATCGATACCCGAATTTTGTCGACCGCTACGTATTACCACTTGAGATAAACCTAAACGTACAGTGATTGGTTCAATATATTCTGTTTTGACACTTTTCGCATCAATTCAAGTAGGTAAGTCATTGAGGTAGAATATAGTAGAGTTACAGTCTCGAAAAAGATTTACCGAAAATATGGCTCTTGAAAATTTGTAATTGGCGAGTCTTATCACTGACTAAAGTCTAATAAAACTGACCGAGAAAGTGCTATACGAGTCATTCTTAGTACTACTTGTGGGCCCTTTTTGGGCTGATTATGTGTCCCGTTCTTTATTACATATCAATGAGTTAGTTAAGTCCTGTTTATTTAAGTATATAGTGTACAGCCAGCAGCGAAAGTAGGTAAGCTGGTAAGGTGCCATCTTCATAATGATCTCGCCACAAGAACGTGTGGACGTTTTTTTGAACACCTCACGCGCTAAGCTTCTTTTGCTGGCTGTAAGATTTACATTACATGTAAATTTAAAAAAAGCTTTTTTGCGTACCTAACCTAATTGAAATAAATATATGTACTTATATCAAAACATTTCCTAACTCGCAAATCCCTAATTTTTGACCGTAAAGAGAAACTAATTTTACAGTAAAAGATTTAACCGACTTTAATTTAATAGAAGGAGGAGAGGTATTAAGAGTCGCCAGGACGCTCGCGTGAACTCGCGTCCCCATACAAACGTAGTTCAGCTCTCATTTTAAAACGACATGCTTTAGAACCACGAAATTTGCCATGGGCATTCTAGCAGTACAGATCTATGTCAGTAATTCGTTTTCGTTGCTAAAAATTGTAACACAAAGAAAACATAGCAAAAATAAGTTTTGCATGTAAATCTGTGTCTGGCTGTATTTTCTTTGTATCACAATTTTTAGCAACGAAAACGAATTACCGACATAGTTCTGTACTACAAGAATGCCCATGCCAAAGCGTGGTTCTAAATTAGTTTTAAAATGAGAGCAAAACTACGTTTGTATGGGAACGCGAGCGTCCTGGCGACTCTTAAGTTTGGTGTTTTTTAAACTTTTTTATGTATATTCACCGATTACTCCGAAATCCGTGGTCCGATTTGAATAATGATTTGTGTGTTTGAAAGGAACTACCTCCAAGGTGGTCCCATATTAAAATGGTGCTGTTCTGATGATGGCATCTCTGAGGAATTGAGGGAACGCCTCATATTTTAAAGGCACATGTATGGTGATTTGGATGTTTTCTTAATTTCGCCTCTACCCTCCTGGAGGTCCAGGCGGGCGTTTCACGACCCGCCACCTGTGGACGCGCTCTCTAGGGGTGAGGCTCCCCTGAGAGGATATTAAAACTTTATGCTTCTATTAGTCCGCCCAACGAAGGAAACCTTAGAGCAAATAATTCGTGTAAGTATAGCCGAATATTGGTGAAGTGATAGCGAAAGGGTTCTAGTCTTAAACAACGTACTAAAAGTACCGGTGGATGGGGGCGCCGCTAATGGGGAGAGGGGGGTGTAAAGGTCCCTGTTTTGGTTTAAAAAAATACGAGTATTCTAAAACAGTTTTTGGATTAAACTAATACTTTCGTAAATAATAGATAAGAAAGTTTAAAACAGTGGTCCTCGATATCTCATTAAACATAGATCCCAGCAACAAATGGTAAAGAATCTTTTTTGCAGAAAATTGTTTGTGGATAAATTCAGTAACAGAACAATTTTTCGTATGAGCCACCGTTACTGAGTTATTTACGAAAAACCAATAAAAGGGACCTTTACACCCCCCGCCCCCTTTAGCGGCGCCCCCGTCCACCGGTACTTTTAAGATGTTATGTAAGACACCTTTGTCTACAACTACCCAAAATTCGGCTATACACGAATTATTTCCCCTATCAGGCAGTTAGTCGTCTTCGTTGTGAGCTATATAGTAGGACAGCATATTATGTAGTTTATCAGTCTAGTACCACCAACATCATTTGCCATAGGAATGTACATCAATTAATTAATTACACATGCTAAAAATATCACATATAATATTTTGATAAGATAGCTTTTAAATGTCCGTGAAAAACACGCACCGACGTAATGAATCGTCCTGTTATCAGTCAATATAAATAGATCGATGCCTAACGGGAAATCACTCATGTCTATGCAATGGCTTAAGTGTAGATTAAACTACACTACGATTTGGCACTACATTATTATCTATAATCTTTTGTAGCCACAGATCACTTTTCAAATAAATTCATTTTGGAGACGATCTTACTACACAGATCGACCTGGATTACGCAAAGATTGTACCTATGTTAAAATACATTACTCGTACCGTCAAGTCTGGCAACTTTGCCACTTTTCACAGGTGTTGAAAAGTCATAGTACATTTTTAACCAGAATTCATATGAAACCACTGAAGTATGAATGACGCGACACATAATATATTTATCAACGAGTGCATAAATAAGATGGTTTATGAATTAAATGACGGATAATAAGCTTTTACGAGTAAAAAAAAAAGTGGCAAAGTTACCTATACCATGTGGCAACTTTGCCAACTGCATTTTTATGTTGTATAGTAATTTAGTTGTATTTACAAGATTAGTAAAGAATATTCAGTATTTAGCATACAATAGTTTCGGAATTTGATCCTTAATGATATATTATTACAAAAAAAGATACAGCAAATGTGGCAAAGTTGATCACCCATTTAAGAAAATTTCATAGAAAGTCAGTGAATGTGGTCAGGGTTGAAACAAATGAAAAAATATTAATTATTTAAGTACTTATTTATTTTGTTACATACGAGTAATCAGGTTACGTAAGTACTCAGGAAAAACATAAAAGATACCTTAATTAAAATATTATCAAAAACGAAACATAGAAAACTCTTTAAGAGGCCTATCACAGGTCCACTCGTAAATAATTGTGATTACCTAGGTACCTATTTAAACTTGACGATAGATATTTAAAAAAGGGCTTCGTCACGAACTGCCTCGTCGCCTCTTAACAAAAGTATTATCGAAACAAAACACTTATATGTAGTAATTATTACCAATAAAATAAGTATGTCACAGTTAACTTTGTGTTTTTTTTTACTTAAACAAAACTCTGTATACATATACAATTGTTAACAACAAAACCAATCACAAATAATTGTGATTCTAATGTTAAAATATAGGCCCTGTTCTCTATAAATGATACAACTTCAGCAGTTTTTACCTGTTTCGGTATAACTTTTTTCCAACTTAAAAACTTTGTTGGTCTGTCACTCTGTGCTCCACCCATTAAAAGCTGCCAGATGTCCGGATCTAGCAATAGGGATTGTTATGCAATCTGATTGGTCTGGTTACAAAACTCTCATTATTGTGTCACATCTGACGTGGCCAGCTCTTAGACCATATCGAATAAATTATTATAGCAAGGTCGTATCTGCCTAAGTTTGTAGTTTTTTGGAGATAACTCAAAAACGCCTATACCGATAATGCTCAAAATAATTTTGGTTGAAAGAATATTAAAAGGTGTATCTTCTTGATTTTTTTCATAATTTTTGGACTTACGGTTCAAAAGTTACAGGGGGAGGGGACACAATTTTTTTGACTTTCGGAGCGATTATTTCTGAAAATATCCACTTATCCAAAAAATGTTCAAAGAAACCTCAGTTATTTGAACATTGTTATTTTTAGAGACCTATCGATTGATGTGCATCATGTTGATATTTGTCAAAAAAAAATTATTTGATAATTACTTACACATATGGAGTGCCCCCCTAAAAATATTTTTTTAGCAATTTCTCTACAAAACTAAGTAGCTGCACACACAATACACTTTATGTAAAAATTTGATAATGATACCTACGTCTTATAGTTTCCGAGTAAAATGGCTGTGACCGACGGACGGACAGACAGACATGATGAATCTAGAAGGGTTCCGTTTTTTGCCATTTGGCTACGGAACCGTAAAAAGTATCTATCTATATGCTTGTGTACCAACCCTAGGCCACTACAAAACATGGCAAAGATGCCCTCCCATATTAGTCGGCGTGGTCTGGCAACTTTGCCAAAACAATTATGGGACTCAATTCAACCACTACGGCATTTATAAGGTAATCAATTCATTCCTTACCATTTAAATAATATAATATCTAAAATTTACGTACCTGGATGCGATGTTTATACTCTAAACTTTTTAAAGTTCTTGAGCACTAACTTTTATGATTATGTGAGTGACGAATTTGGAACTGAAATGGTAAGAAAATGGTTGCCGTGGTGTTGTCAAATTCATAATAATTTTGCCAATTGATAACCATATTTTCTACTAAAAGTAGGCACAACACTAAAAAATATACGTTGTCGGTGGTATGAAAGGATTACCTTATGCACTCTGCTGGTGGCAAAGTCAGTAACCCTTGGCAAAGTCGCCAGACTTGACGGTACTCACATTTAGATAAATAGATTCGAGCGATGTTTGTAGCTAGTAGTAGCCGTCAAACAACGAAACATGGCTGTGCCGTCGACGTTCCGGGTACGTAACGAGCCGCTTACGACACTCGGAGGTCACCTGATGTTTTCTATGTATACACAATGAAGTGTCGGAAGTGTCGTATCGGACCCGGAACATTACACCGTAAGTTATACTTAATACAGTTTTTAAATGATATATATTTTAAAGATTTACCATACAAGAACTACGCGAAAAAAAAAGATTTGCGTAGTGGCGTACATGTTTTCTCCATCGAAAATCAATGTGAAACGTGAACATGCGTAGCGTATTGACCTTAAAATGTATGTATTGCTTATTATTAGTCAATTTTGCTGAGAATAGGTACCTTGTTACACCCCGCAATTGAACATTTAATTTTAAACATGGAGTGTTGATGCACCTTTCTAAACTTTTGAAAACTGAAAATTAAAGATTTTTGTTTGCTTATAGTAAAATAGGAATGCGGTCGGATCCGGCCGGACCCGGCCCCCGGCCGTATTGAAAATGGGTCGGGATTGCAATCCCTAACCTAGCGTAACTACGGTACGCTACTCGTTACTAGATGTCACTGCGACGTAACGTAATTTTTTCCTACTCTATTTATATATTTAGGTTGGTTTCGTGCAGATGGCGCTTTAGACTGTGGCCGTCTATATTATTTATAGTCTTTGCCTATACCTACTATACTTATTTAATATTCGCAAAAACTACCTAAAAATTTAGTGTTGTAAACTGCAGCATGCAACTTATGGAAAAGTACTAGTAAGTACAAAACAACATGTAAAAAACACGCATATGTTGACTTTGAGTCTCAATAAAAACGTAAGTGTTTGGTGGGTATTTAGTCTGTGTTTGTAAAAATTTGTCATCGACATCTCCTTATCATCTAAGCGTATACCAACATAATATAAGAGTTATCCGAAGTGACTCACTTTAGTCATTTTTCATCATTTTCCTTATACTGATTTATAGGATTTTAAGTGGATTCACATCACACCGAACGTAATCTGAAAAGCATGTTCGTTGACATAGGTTTTTGAATGGCAACCGCAAATGGAAGAACGCACCATGGTGACTAGAATGGAGGAGGCTGATCTGGCCAAAATCGTAAGGAACCATTGAATGAGCGTAGTGCGCATAATTACCTATGTAATATCCAGTGACATTGTAGGGCAATTTGCAGAAAAAATGTACCTTTACTTTTTTTTTAATTTCATATATATTTTGAGTCTATCTTATGCAGAATCATGAGCTCTATCGAGTCTGATAGAATAAAAAAAATGTTCCAACTGTCCCAAAATTTACATACAAAAAATTCGTTACGTTCATAAAAAAATGTAACGAAACTGATAATTTCTCAGTTTCCTTGCACTTTTTTCATGAACGTAACGAATTTTTTGTATGTAAATTTTGGGACAGTTGGGACTAAGTAAAGGTACATTTTTTCTGCAAATTACCCTGTAACATGCCATACGATAAATAAATAGTGCACATAGGCCCTCCAGCACTCGAAAGTTAGCGGCTAATATGATATTATAATAATGAATGAAATTTAAGATACCTATGTTCGAAGAACATTCTAAATCATAGATATCTGAATCTATGTTTGTGTTCTAAATACTTACTGAATTCTTCTGTAGCCGTGGAGTGTGAGATGAGGACGAAAACGGCCACAATAAGCTTGAGAGCCGGCATCATGCTGCTTGTTCAGGGCTCCGCCGCGCCGCCTCTGCCTTGCCAGTAGGTACTTTAACAATAAGAATAAAAGAGTTATAATATTCTACGGGGCACAAATAATTTACAAGTTTAGCCAAATAATAGGTAAAAACTGTAAAACAAGAAACTATGTGAACATTTCTAAGCCTGTTTGGATCTTACTATCTATTCTTCTAAGCGCACTGAATACTATTTACTTAATAAAATAAATGAATATTTATATTAATTACAAATGTGACACACTCATATGGCTCTACAAATAAGAGCGTGTCACATATTTTAGCGGCCTTCGTGTAGGAAAAACCATTGATGCTGACTGTACCTACGTAAATTAAGCATTTATTCCGGGTTTTAACCGTGGTACCACGGCCTTTGTACCACGGGGGACCACGGGTAAAAAAAATTCCCCGTAGACCCACAACACCGAAATGGGACTATGGGTAATTGAAAAGAACCGGGTATTAACCGTGGTCCCACTGCTATGACCCTCAGTGGATCCACGAGTACTAATTTTGTCCCTATAGACCCACTGCTCGAGAATGGTATTCATTTGCTAGTATTTAAAGGCACAGCAAAAAAAAATAACCAAAACCTACCTTGCCTATTAAAAAAAGAATAGTATTTAGAGGCGTAATTTATGACATATCTATTGCTGTGGGACTACGGGAAATATTTATATTATTTATTTTCGAGGAATGACCCGTGGGCCCACGGACAGTTTCGTATTCAAAAAGATAACTTAAAACTGGAGCAGTGGGGTCTACGGGGAAAATACGGGGAAAAAAAATTCCCGTGGTCCCCCGTGGTACAAAAACCGTGGTACCACGGGTAAAACCCTATTTATTCATTCAAATATCGCGTCACTACACGGTAATTTGTTCCGTGTTGAATATTTTCTCAAACATGCGTGGAAATGTTGTCGTTACGTTAGTGATAATAGGCTCGGAAGCATTATATTTTAGGGCTTATTACCACGCATTTTTTTAAGAAAAGTACATTACTTGCGTTGGTGTGGTTGGTGCGAATACGGAATCCCGATTTTCCCAGCCTCTTGCTGTAATGTATTATTAAATTAATATTTGTTGTAAGAAATTATTGGAAATGTTTATCCATTTTTTACCGGTGATAGGGCTAGCTATGCTGTTTCCCGTCCGGGAATATTTTCCCGTCCACCTGACTAATCTAGTACAAAAATATGGCAAATGATTGAGTATGGACGAAAAACTGACACATACCTCTCTTTTGCAAATACATACATATAAGTATAAAAAAATACCTGCAAGTATGATTAATTATCTCGTATTATTAACCTATACTATAATGAATATAATTATAGTGTAGAATTCAAATATGTATAATACATGGTATGTATGTATGTATTACATATATTTAAGTAAAAATTAAAGGGTATTCCGTGTTCTTTCTGCATTACAATGCTGGCAAAATAGAAAAGTGGACGTAAATGTAGATACCTACTCTACACAAGTACCCACTACTGAGGCAAAAAGATTCCAAATCTTTATGCAATTTATTTGACAAAAATAAACCCAGAAGAATCATTGATAACAATTTGGAATAACTGAACGAAAAAGGCACCAAAAGGAACTGACTAATTTTCAGAGCTAGTTACTTCCTTACCTAATTTTGAAAATAATAATAAAATGTTTATGACGACATTAATTTCGCGGATGTAATTGGAATGCAACTTATCTCTGTTATCTCAACGTTACATTACTGTTACGAGTATATACAGACATTTTTATCAATAATTAGGGAAACTTTCGTGATACCAGACTAATCCCAAAAGGCCCATTGTCACATAAATACATTATTGCGACCGGTAAAATTTGCTATGTCTTGCCAAAAAACCATGCAGAGTCTAATAAGGAAGCGAACCAAATACCCCACCGAGCAATCTGTGCCGAGGCAATCACCCACTTCACTATTGAATTATTGAACGTTTTATATTTAATAAAGATAAAAATGTTTACTCTTCAATATTAATGTTATCTTCTGTGTGAGACCCTATACTTCTATATAAGCAAGATAGGTTGTAGATTACAAATCGATCGAGTCTACCACGCAAAAGATGGCCCGTCGTAGATAACTGGCATTGTGTTTGTTTATTTTATTAAGTCTAAATAAAGTAATTAATCCTAAATAAACTATTACAGATGGAGAGCTAGCCACGTCAGATAGGACACAATAATGAGAGCACCGAATCTCCTCTGGTCAGTTTGCTATACTATGCTTATTTATTAGATCTGGTCATCTGGCAGCTGTAAAGTGGTGGAGGTCAAAGAATGAAATTCAGTTTATGAAAACAAGTTCTAGAGTTCTGGTTTTGTACAGTATTATGAGAAAATTATATGAATAATTGGATTAAATCATTGTCAAAACTTTATGTTGGGGGAAAGTAATATAGTGCGAAACGACGTATAATGTAATTCATAGTTTGCCGCCTACTGTTTCTGTTTCCGCAGTAATATATAATGTTTTTGTTCTAATCTGAAAATATAGGCTCTGTCATCTATAACTGAGAAAACTTTAGCAGTTTTTTCCCAAGTTGATAGTACTATTTTCCAATTCAAAAATTTCCTAGTCTGTAACTAGGACGTAAAAAAGACTACGAGCTCCTTTCACCTAACTCAAAGACTTACCGGGCATGGTTACAATAAAAGCCTATCTCAAACGATTCAAAATAACCACCGACGACTTCTGCCCGTGTGACGACACAACCCCACAAACCATTGACCAACTTCTTCGATCATGCCCAAAATTCACTAACCCTAGATTCAATCATGAAATCACCTGTCACAATCTTCATATTCAACCATTTAATATCCAGGATCTTATTACCAAAGAAAGCACCTTAACTTCATTCTGCAAACTGACTAGCACTATAATTAATAGTTTAAAAAAGTTCAACAACACATAACATTGTCATTCATCATAGCTTCATTCACCCTCCAGCACATTTCATTGATATTCATCAATATTATAATCATTTCATCATAGTATAAAAAAAACACAGGCACTACGGATCCAGCCGCCCCGCCTGTACACTTCGCGGGGACTGGACCGAACAAAAAAAGTATTCGAAAAAAAAACTAGGACATCCACCCATTAAAAGCTGCCAGATTCCCGGACCTACCAAAAAGGACCAATCTAATCAGATGGATTTCGTTGCTCCCATTATTGTATCATAGGTATCTGATGTGGCCAGCTCTTAGTCCATTACTAAAGTACCTGACGAATTAACTGACATAAGTATAGAACCAACATGGGAAATATACTGCGATAGTTCGTTTATCGATTTTCACGCAAGTTTAAAAAGCATTACTACACTAGCTTCCTGGTGTCTGATTTAGCTAAAATTTGGCATACATTCATAATTTACATGACAATAGAATAATAAACTAACACTAATAATGCAGTTGGAGTCTGATAATATTATACAATAACTGTTGTACTATGTAATGCAGTCGGAACTCCACGTAGGTATAGAAATTCTCGCCACCAAGGGTTACACTTAGTTTCGGGCTCATGGCACTCACTTGATTCTCTACTGAACTATCACTCTTATCATACTCGCATGTTTTATGATTTCCGGGAGATATTCCCTACAACTACATGGAAGCCAATTGAATTTTAACTCAGTATCTTGAGTAAGTATGTAGGTAAAAGCTAAGCTGTTTAATTATACGTGGCCAACTAATCTCTGCCTCCTACATAATTCCATGCATGATATTTTTTGACAATCTCATATTGATACTTTCTGCAGAGCTTCAATAGGCCGTTGATCAAAAGACCTCCATGAACCATACGTAGACAAAGTTTTGTATACAATAATGACATGCTTGAAGTTTCAAACTCGTAATTTACTTAACCAAAACATTGTTGGACTGGTTGTTGAGTCTACAGCTAGTCCTTTACTAGTTTTGATTCAGACCTACTATTGCTACATTTCCGAGCAGTGGCATGAATTAACATTTTAAGTTTTTAACCTAATTTGAATATACACGTACGCGTGCGTAATTAAGGCACATATTTGTTCAAAAGTTTAGCTTATGTCAAACAGTCGCTGTGCAAAACTTCCATAGGTTTTATGCTAACGGACACGTAGATTATTTATATTTTATAAAATTTTCCACGGAACACTGACTGTAATAATTAGGCGGGCCGTATGCTTGTGTGCTACCGTCGTAGTATAAATATATATATATATAAACTATTTTTGACAAAGTGTATATAATTATAAATAAATTACCATGATGCACTATAGATTAAAATTATTCAATTGGGAAGTTTTGATGTATAATAAAATTGTGTGATTATGCGAAGTGTTCCAAGTTGTATTTCTCTTATTATTTAATGTATTACCTATGTAATACTGGGGCTTATGATATCATAAGGCTTTCAGGCAAGTGGAAACGAAAGAACTGTCAGATCGCTCTAAATACACGTTCTACAGATTTGACAAGGTATTGATTAATTAATAATACAAATACAGACAAATCGCCATTGCTCGATGTTAAGAGAAGCACAACAAGTTATTAATTACGAGATATTTATATATTTATCCTCTCTCAAATATTGCCACAGTCGTTATAGCTTATCTGATAATAATACATGTTTTTAATGCACTTACCTTATTTGAACTGGTGCATAGATCTTGCGTGTTGTTTCTTAACAGCCAATTAATTATTTATTTATCGATCTACACTGTACAGTCCTTAGAAATCATTCACGACACTGAAAGACAGATAAGAAAGTCAGGGGTTTTTAAACAGATAATCTGATTTGATAAGACTCCATCGTTATGATTAGTAGATCCAATTACACATAGTTCAGCTATTGTGTACGGGCATTCATTTATCTAATCGTAACCCCGTGCAAGTCTCTGCAGCTGGCGCCTAGCGTCACATACTACCCAGCAGGACTTTTATAAATGTTATTTTAAGTGATTTTTACTAAGATGTCTAAAGTAGATGAATGCAGGTACGACGCGTGCTGCGTGCACCTGAGGACAAGCAAGTACTTTTATAGTGTCGTCATAAACTGCAGTTACTACCGTTGGCTTTAACTGCCTTAAGTGTAATTACATCTATTGTATTAGTTATTTCATTTATTATGAATGATTTGCTTAATAATAATGGACTGTTGAAGTGAAAATTAGTTCTAGAAGTGGTGTCTCATATATAAAGAGGATGTACATTTTTATTCACTTTTGCCGCTGCCATGTCCGTGCAGAGTTAGCATGGTCTCTGTAGTTGCGACCCGTATGTCATTAAAGTATATGTCCAAAAGAGAGGTATGGGTGCTGCGAATACTGCGAAACTGCGAATGTCATCTCGCTATGTGTGGTAAATAGGGCACAGTTCTGCGAATGTCATCCTATCGCCCGACAATGAACATAAAACCTCAGCCAAATAGATCTAGACCCTACTCATAATGTTATGTTCCTGCTTACTTACGGTTGTTGGCGAGAAGGGACCCTCTTGTTCCTTTAGTCGTCAACACAGTGAATCCTCCTTTTTGTAGAGGGTCGGCAACGCTCATGTGACACCTCTGGAGTTTCAGGCGTCCATAGGCTACGGCAGTTGTTGACCACCAGACGGGTCCTATGCTTGTGTGCCACAGTTGTGGTATAGAAAAAAAAAACATAATGCCCATTAGCCGAAGAAGTAATTAAAACAAGTTAACCAAATATTTAAATGTTTAACCATTTGCGTAGAAACCTTAAAAGCCTCGATTAAATATTCGTGATCAGAGTGACAAGAACGCGTAGGTGTAAGTAGGTAGATGTTATTCTGTCTTGGGTATAGTATACCTACGTACGCCGTTATAATAACCTTCATGCTTTCAACTAAGGTTTCGAACTTTCGATAAATTAAGTTAAATTTATTGCTCCTATTACAGAAACACTCTGTATAATTAAATGGTCTTACAGGAAGCACAGGGGCGACGGTATTCGCTGTGTGCATGATTGTGGCGCCATCTCTTGGGCAGGTGGTCAATCTCTTTTTTTCCTTTTTTATAAATAGGTTGTATTCCTTGCTTATATGAAATGTCACTGGCTGATTCACTATTTTGACAGCAGACGGGGATTCGCAGTTTCATTTCTTGTCACATTGAGCACTGCGATCGTTCTCGTTACCCCCACCATGCACTTCGCACATAGCGAATACTCAAATACGTGAAATCCAGGTGGTTTTTGTGCAACTTTAGTGATGCAAACCGTGGATGTTATATGTTATCTGATTATTACCTAATTAAGCAATACATCAGAAAATCATCACGGAGAAAAAAGTATCGTCCATGATACCAAAATACTGTAATCTGAACGAGAAAATCTAGTGAATTCTGAGACTATTGTTTACACAGTATAAGTAGGTAACTATACTTTAGTACGTATTAATGTTCAAATAGTTCTATTGAATTCAAGATATAATAAACGTAAAACTAAAGTAGTTTTTTGTAGTATTGCTTACCATAATCTATTTTACTAATGATTCTGGTACTTAGTATAGATGTATTTTTTCTTTCTGTGATTCAGCTGATATAAAACCTGCCTATTAGCTCACCGAAGGAAGCCCACTAACTGCTCGATAGGGGAAATAATTCGTGTATAGCTGAATTTTGGCATAGTTGTAGATAAAGGTGTCTTACACAACATACTAAAAGTACTCGTGGTTAGAGGCGCCGCTAACGGGGAGAGGGGGGTGTAAAGATCCCTTTTTTTGGCTTTTCATAAATAACTCAGTAGCGGTGGCTCATACGAAAAAATGTCCTTCTACTTAATTAATCCACAAATAATTTTCTACAAAAAAGGTTCTTTACACTTTTTTGCTGGGATCAATGTATAATGAGATTTCGAGGAAATACGATAATCACTTTTTGAAACTTTCGGAGCTATTATTTACGAAACTATAAGTTTTGTCTACAAGTTGTTTTAAAAAACCCATATTTATATTAAAATACCTATCCAACGACACCCCACACATTAGGGGTGGATTAAAAAACAGAATTTGCCTCCCACTTCATGTGTTCGGGAGGTACCCTAAAAAATAATATTTTTTCAGATTTTGTTTTAAAACTTTGTCTGCGTGTTCAAAACACATACTCATAAGAAGTTTAACTATTCTATTACTAACCATCACTGCACAAAGCCGTGAACGGACAGACGGGGACAAACGGACAGCGAAACTATAAGGGTAGGAAGTTGATTGCAGGCATCCATAGGCTACGGGAACTGCTTATCATGAAACGGGTCGTATGCTTGTTTGCCACCCTCGTGGCATAAAAAATAAAAAGTAAAAAATACCCTCTTCAACCTTCTCAGTGATGGTTAGTACTAGAATAGTTAAACTTCGTATGAGTATGTGTTTTAAACACGGCGACAAAGTATTAAAACAAAATCTGAAAAAATATTATTTTTTAGGGTACCTCCCGAACACATGAAGTGGGGGGTAAATTCTTTTTTTAATCCACCCCTAATGTGTGGGATGTTGTTGGGTAGGTCTTTTAATATAAATATGGGTTTTCTAATACAACTTTTAGACAAAACTAATAGTTTCGTAAATAATAGCTCCGAAAGTTTCAAAAAGTGATTACCGTATTTCCTCGAAATCTCATTATACATTGATCCCAGCAAAAAAGTGTAAAGAACCTTTTTTGTAGAACATTATTTGTGGATTAATTAAGTAGAAGGACATTTTTTCGTATGAGCCACCGCTACTGAGTTATTTATGAAAAGCCAAAAAAAGGGATCTTTACACCCCCCTCTCCCCGTTAGCGGCGCCTCTAACCACGAGTACTTTTAGTATGTTGTGTAAGACACCTTTATCTAACAACTGTGCCAAAATTCAGCTATACACGAATTATTTCCCCTAAGTTTTCCTTCGTTCAACGGGCTATATACAATATGTGTGTGTATGTGTCCCTTTAGAAAATATCCCGCGTCCTTTGCATTCATTACAAAGCTTGCACAAAAACATCTCGATTTCACGTTGTTGCGTATCATTCATCGCCTCGGGTTCCTCTTTGATTTACATAACGTTACGTTGACGGCATATATTTCGAATCATAATTTAGGACACCCTAACTTATATGAAATGAATCAGTGAGCCATTTAATTAATACTTCGAATAATTGGAGATCAATCCACACCAAGATCATTTATGTTGACCCTTTTTCATAGTTCGTGATCCTCGATCGAGCTGGGGCTACCCAGCTAGTGATATGTTTAGTTGAATGACACGTGTCAGATCTGTCTCTTTAACCAATAGGCAACTTTGTTATCGGGATCATGATGTACTTACTCCTTTTCAAATAACTAAAGTAATTGACTTCGCTCAGCGAAAATTCAAATCATTCTCTGGGGGGTTGTTCCCTTAATTACTTTGACGAAATGTAATCGTGCATTGAAATAACTTTCGCTTCAACCATTGAAACACTTATATAAAGTATAGTCCGATATGTATTATGCATTTGTAAAAGGAAAATCTTTAATAGTTATGCAATGATGTTATTGGCCAATCTCCTTTTTTCATGGTTTTCTTATTATATAGGTTCTACAGGTCCTACTTTCTTTCAAGTCTTATAAACTTGTCTTTTTCAGTAGTTAAGATAACTTTTTTAATTATATTGTTTAATATGCAAGTACCTACACATATTATGACACATATGTTGTTTTGAAACTGTGCTCCTATAGGCAGGTTTGCCCAAGGCTCAGTCGCTCTTGGCCAAGGTTCTATCTAATTCTTTAGAATTGTGTAATACCTACCCTCTTCCTTTTTGAGGGTTTTTGTCATAGTAAAACAAAATTTTCCGTAGGAAAAGGTGTGACATTCTCTATAACTCTGCTCCCAGACTTAAACATTTCACCGTGTCTACTTACTATAAATCCATATTCCTGTTTATTAATCTTTGTCAAAGAATACAATGAACTGGCCAGACGTAATAAACTATGACCGCATTTGAAGAGTAAACGAAATAGGCAATTTAATTTACGGCCGTTGTAATTCTACGGTAAAGAAACAGAAACGGAGATTAACACCTGTTTGTTTTCATTATCTTTTGTTCTGAAGTTGTTTGTCCTTATTGACATATATTTTCCACGTAGACATAACGTGCTCCTAATTTGTCTCGTTAATATGATGAATTATTAATTGTTCTTATAAATATAAGAAACATATCATTTTTTTAAGAAATATATATAAAAAAAATATTTTAATTTTTGTGCAATGGCGAATCTCGTCATCACTTACAACATCAAAATGATTTAGCTTACTTAATAGAAAGATCAAAAGCTTCTAATTTTAAACAAGTTAATTAAAACGTTACGTGTATCTACTATACTATAAGTCAATAGCCGTGTCCACACCAGGCGCACCGCCTCGCGAGGAGTTTGCCGCGCGCGGCAGCTCGGCTCACGTCCACTGGCAAACGCACGCGCGGCCGCAATGCCTCGGACGAGGCACGTCCACACTAGCCGAGCTGCCGCGCGCGGCAATTTCCTCGCGAGGGGGTGCGCCTGGTGTAGACACGGCTAATACTGTTTTATTTTCCCCACAGGACAGGCCATGCCTAGTGTGGGGATCAGCTCAAATTTAATGTAATCTTAACTTAGAAATAAACTATTTTGAATTTTGATTTTTTTTGAATTTACGCTTGAAATATGTTTGACTCATCTTATGATAGCCGTAGGAGGCCAAGCTCAGCGAATGTCATCACGCTCAAAACTGTAGCAGAGCAAGTACCTTACAGAAAACCACAGCCAAATAGCACTAGACCCTACTCATGGTGTTGTGTTCCTGCCGGGGAGTAAGGTTGTCAGACAGCTCAAAGATGATGCAGGGTGTTCAGGTATTGACACTGTTGTCTGTTATACATCATCAGTTATTTATTTATTTATCAAAGTAAATACAATTACATTTTGATACAAGAATATCGGTAAACCGGTGTGGTTTGTCTCACTCTCCATATCGATTCCGCAGTAGTTTAAAATGAATCAAGAGTCAACGATCTTAAAGTATCGTGAGACTCACCTACCTACCTACTGTAATCTTATTACATTAACGTTCGTATAATATAACAAACAAGCAACATCCGGTACATCGACACTTAAAATTTGGTAACCCATATGATGTTGTCTACCGACAAGCTGTTGAAACTGCAATGAGTATTTCTTGCATATTCATGTCTAAGTTACAAAAGAGGGTTACGGCCGCATCATATATTGTTTGAAACATTACCCCCTACCCCTAGTTGTAAGTTTCACTTTGAATTTTGCTATTGTTACTAACAAATTATGGATCCCAGTGTCCGAAATAAATGATTTTGATTTTTTTTACAAGACACGTAGTCCTGATACTCCTGATATCTACCCATGGTTCTATAAATAATAATCATTTTGCTCTTCCTTAAGGATGAGTGATACAGATAACCCAATCAGATTTTTATTGAAATAAGTGTCTCGTGCATTTTATCACTTTTTTTCGAAATAAAATAATTTATTTGAATTATTAGTATTTTATTTTATCTCTTATATACATTAAGAGAGGGCAAAAAAGACGAGTGGCGTGGGCCACACGTCAACAGTCGCCACGAGTTTTTTTTTTTGGCTTAGTTATACCTACAACGTTGTATGCAATATTTTTTATACGACTACATACTCAATTTCAAATACAATATAAAATTGTAGATACAATCCATTTTGGCTCACCACTTATATCGCAAATATTTCATCAACAATAATTTAAGTTTCACCCTTAAAAACAATGTATTTTAATTTCAAGTAAACTAACACAAACACACGCAGATTATTTAATCAAAAAGTCTTAATCTAGCTCAAATACAAAGAAGTAAGTAAATAACTAAAATTTGATTATCTCCGTCTCTTTCACTCAAATGAGTAGAGAGAGATCTTTCCCCGAACAAGCGGGAAACGTAAAATCGGCAAAGTGTGTCTCTGGTTAACTTTGTAATTTTTTTAGGTGTTTTTTGTTCAATTACCGCGTATATTTAAGTTGGTAGCAATTTATTCAGTTGTTAAGTGTTGTTTACACTAAATACATTTTTACTGCCAAAACGGCCAAAAAAATACGTCGTGTAGACCAATGCGTTCTTAGAGAATAGACACAGATAACCTCAACCACTAGATAGATCGTAAGTACAACCACCGTAAGGTCACCACACATAGGTGCTCCCGTACAAATTTTGTATGACAGCGGACCTGTTGTTTTGTGTTTCAGTTGAGTTACCGTTTTTGATCATTACTCATGTGAATTAAAAATATCCACAAAAATCTAGTTACGGGGGTGATCCTGGATTGTTATACTACAAATTGGTGTTACAGAAGGTGAACACAGAAGTTCTACGCCCGCCGTGCTAATGTCAGCGGCATTGAAGCCTATCTAATGCGGTGACAGCTGCGATGGTGTGGCCATGTCTCCCGTATGTCTAATGGCAGAGTAGCTAAGCGCATCTTCTACTCTGAGCTGCAAAGTGGAATGCGGAAACAAGGCGGCCAGCTTTTACGCTACAAAGATGTGCTGAAGCGCCACATGCGGAGATGCGACATTGAGCCATCGCTCTGGGAGACTTTGGCGCAAGACCGGCCAAAGTGGAGGCATACAGTGAGGACACAAGTGCAAGCCTTCGAAGAGCAGAGACGAGTAGAACTCGACGCGAAGCGCGACGAGTTGAACGCCCGACCACCTGCGGCCATAAACTATAATTTTGTCGGAGGGGTGCTGACCTGCAGTAAATGATTTCGTACTTTTACTGCTAAAATAGGCTACGTCAGACACCTGAGAGCCCACGAACGTCGCTCTCACTAGCCAGCGGAAACCAGTCGCCATGGTCGAAATCGGCCTGGACAGGATGATGATGATACTACAAATTGGTGTAGAATGCCATTGAGATGTGCTGTTCGAATCGTAGAAATTTACGAATAAAATTGCGCTTATGTGTGGTGACCTCGTGCTCCCTGTAAAAGCTTAATGATGAGGTGTCTGTGTAGTCTGTGAGAATAGATTATAGATTTGTCTTCAGATCAATTAAGCATGTTCTTATCTATGTCATCATGAATGTATAAATGAGAAATAAAAGTGCTGGAGTAGGAAAAACCGTTTAATTGATGTAGGTATATAAATTGACAGCTGATAAGTTTTATTTATAATGTGCAATTAAAAATATATTAGCCAGCTACTGCAAATGTGAACTTGATGTACTTATTTTATATTTAAATTTAGTATTTCACATTTCCGTAGCGCATTTCTGTCTCCCATTCCGTTGGTTTTCCAGCATAGAACTGCTTGGTGACTAATGAGGGCTTTCTGCGTTTTCCTGTATAATCTTGCTTCGAGTGGTCGTTCAACGAAAGCGTTTTCAATGCGTCATAAGCTATTCTGAAGGTGAAGAATATTATTAGGTCGAAACCGGAAATGAGCGTGAACCCAAGCATTAGACTAAGTAGGCCGCCGAACGATGCTGAAAAAAAAGATTTTAAAATAAATTATGCCAGAAGCAACAACATCAGTATTAATGACACGACATTTCACTATGTGTGGTAGGGCACAGCACAGCGAATGTCATCTTGCTCAAATATGAAGCAGAGCCCGACTGGGGCAGTACCTCCACCGAACGTTCACTGTATGATACGATAGTGATTTTTCAGCAAATTTGTTGTTTAACTCCATAGTTAAACACGATTGTTTACATTGAAATCGGAGTCATACAAACTTTTCCAGAATTAAACGTCACGAAACACGAGAGGCGGCAACATGGTCCTATACTTCACCGACTTTGAATATTCGTGAATATAATACAGAACTTCCCGCTATTTATTAGGGTTCCGTAGCCAAATGGCAAAAAACGGAACCCTTATAGATTCGTCATGTCTGTCTGTCTGTCTGTCTGTCTGTCCCTCCGTATGTCACAGCCATTTTACTTGGAAACTATAAGACGTATCATTATCAAATTTTTACAAAGTGTATTGTGTGTGCTGCTACTTAATTATGTAGTGAATTTCTGAAAAAAATCATGTTACGGGGCACTCCATACAATATGCAAGTAATTGTAAAAAAATATTTTTTTATCAAATATTAACATGATGCACATCAATCGATAGGTCTTTGAAAATGACATTGATGTTTTTTTAAATATTTTTTGATTAAGTGGATATATTCAGAAATAATGACTCCGAAAGTCTTAAAAATTTGAACCGTAAGTCCAAAAATTCTGGAAAAATTCAAAAAGATACACCTTTAAATATTTTTTCAACAAAAATTATTTTGAACATTATCGGTTTAGGCGTTTTTGAGTTATCTCCAAAAAACTACGACTAACTAACTAACTAGGTTAGGTTAACTGGAAGAGATCCCTTACAGGGATAAGTTCGCCTTTGTACTTTGTTTTCGCTTTTATCATGTTTTATTGTAACTTTTTTATGTACAATAAAGTGTTTACATACATACATACTTCGTACTTAGGCAGATACGACCTTGCGATATTAATTTGAATTTGCCGTGGGGTGCCCGGCTTTAGAATTGTCTCCCACCATATCGTCCCGTGGTTGCAGTAGGAGTCTGCTAAGGGAATATACCGGGAGATGGGCAGCAGCATCTTTCGAAAGCCTAAACAACAGTAAAGAAAAAAAACTGCGCGCGCCAACACGCCTGCCAAGCGTAGCGCGTATGGCAAACCCCCCTTTATAAAGGGGAGGCCTGTGTTCAGCAGTGGACGTCTTATGGCTGAGATGATGATGATGATATTAATTTATTCGATAGTAGCTAGTTTTTATATATATTGGTACGGATCCCTTCATGCGCGAGTCCGACTCGCACTTGGCCGGTTTTTTTTAAATTTGTGATTGGTCAATCAAAGTTTTTTTGGACTTAAATTAAATTTTATACGTCAAACGGCATAGCCGAGTCCGGTGCCATACATATAATATAATCTGCAAGTCTGCAAAAATGTGGAGTTATTTTGCAGAGCGAATAATATTTCCATGCTTTTTTTTTATTAGGAATGATGACAGATTTTGAATTGAGTAATGAAATGTAGATAAAAGGATGCAAAGTGATCAATATATCCTATCTAGTGAAAATTTTAAAAATCTATTGCAACTGTTGAAATATATTGCGCTTCAAAATTGCAAAATTTTACGATTTTTAACCGATTTCAAAAAAAAGGGAGGTTCTCAGTTCGACCCGTATGTTTGTTTGTATGTTTGTTTGTTTGTATATATGTTTGTTCGCGATTATCTCGCGTTCGGCTATACCGATTTTGATGCGGTTTTTAAAGTACGAAATTATAAAAATCAGTGATACCATTTGATTTCTCACATATTACTGGAAAGTAAACTGTACGGCATCCCTATAAACGCAATATTTCAGTGTCAAAATAGCATTTTCATAATTTTTCCATACTAAGTACAACAGGGCGAACATGAAACTGTGACGTCACAAATCGAATTTTGCTCATTGAATTTAGGCAGCAAAGAACCCTTGTTCGAGCTGCTGAGGTGAAAGGAATTAAGAGCACTGCTTCGAACGGGTGTAGTGAAAATTAATTTTATCCTTAACAATGTTCTACGGGTGTAACAAAAATAGTGGTGATCCGTTTAAGGGCATAATTGGTATCGTATTGCGAGTAGGAAAAAGTAGGAGAAAAATTATTTTGAGTCCCAGCCGGCCAACCCTCCATACAAAACCAAAAAATTTTTTCGCGAGAAATTTATTTTTTCTTAGTTTTTCACAATGAGAATACGATACCAATTATGCCCTTAAAAGGATCACCAGTATTTTTGTTATACCTTGTATAACTCTTCATATCCGTTGCTTGGAAACACCTTCATAGCGTTGAAATCATGAGTATAATATTTATTAAGAAGCACTCAATAAATCTGTCAGCACACGCATACGAACCTAGAATGTTTTGCCAGTTCAAATAAACATCTCGGCGGTATCTGGTCGAGACCAAGTCGTTGAAGAACACATTCAGGAGCGAGCCGTTGTCCAGATTGACGTCGTTACTGAAACATAGCAGACTCTGTGAGCTAAACAATAGGCCCACTTCGATCGCGTGCAATCAACTAAACTGAAAGGGTAATTATCATCGCTGCGTGGTACCTACATTAACATTCATTTGAACATGCTTAGGTATAATTACAGTTTATCCCAAAGATGCACTGTTGGCCAATAAGTCGATCACAGGCAAGGAGTTACTTTAGAACTGTTAGAAAAAAATTAACATTTTCAAATGACCATCTCATGACTGTTCCTTCATCCATAATAAATTATCTTGTAAACAACTGCTAATCATAGCACAACCGCAATCGGCCAAGTGCAGTGGTTTACGCATATAAAAGCTGTCGAAACGAATTATCTCGCTTTGGTCCGATGAAATGTGGAGTCGGTCTCTGGACTGAAAAAGACTTTCATTGTCTTGAAAACCAAATACAATATTCAAAGTCATAAAAAAATGTAGGCACGGAGGAAGCTTCAATAAAAAAAAAACTGATTTTTTAAGAACCACAAGCCAAGCCACATGTAATCGAACGGTAGCAACCTATCAGGTAAAATATTGTTTCAAAATTGAGTAGTGATTGCTTATAAAAATGTATAACCCGTTTTCCTGTTTATTTTTAAACGGTTTTATTTAGCTTGACCCCGTATATTTGTTATCCGTCAGTTTTATCAAATGGACGTAACGCAAACGAACGGTATGAACATTATTTTACATGACAGCAATATTGAATCACGTTATTGCTCGGAACATGGCATTATATAGAAAATAGAGTAGGTTTCCTATTTGTTTTCTGGATTCATTGAAACAAAGTACATGTAAGTGTTTCTGAAATGTGGAAATCGTGTGTATTCCATCAGAACGGAACGTAAACTTTGTTGAACATTAGATGGTTAGTACTTAGTAGTAGTTGAATAAGTTCATTCATTCATTGAACACAATTTGTGTCCTTTGTTTAATTGTTCATAGGTCTTTGTCGAGCAATAACAATAGGGCGAACAGACGCTATTCATGAAAGAGGTGCTAACAAAAATGCGATTCCATTCAGTTTGGCTTGCTTTGCCAGTATTCCCAGGGCCACTTCCAAAGGGTAGTCGTAATGCTCGCACTCCGGCAAGCACTGCAAATCGTTGTCTGATTCGTGTACACTGTCGTTCACTGCTCCTACAACAATAAAAAAATAAATACGAATTATTACAAGAGTAAGATTTCTATGTAAAGTATTGTGTATTTTACTTGTGACATTATTTTGGCAGTGGCACCATTTGGCGGCCGGTGCTTACGCATTTATTGCTCGAATACAACAGAAGCGGTCACAAATGGGAACAAATCCTATACTATACTTTTTCCACCTGTCCTCGGTAAGCAGAGATAAGAAGGACTAAGAATCATTCCAATTAGAATTTTGTTATTTAAATTTTATATACGAGTAGAGCGATATAATAAGAATCTCGTTATGTAATAAGTTTGTTGTACAGCTTATAAAACATGGTATTTAGTTTTTTAGCTGTTAATAGGTTTTTTATTTAGTGCATTTCTTTTTATCGAATAAAATAATTATGTTTGTTATGTTATGACATTCGATACCATTATTATTAAGTAATCGTTTGTCGTAGGTAATTATATTTTGGATACATTTACTATTTCAAATAATGTGTATTTCATTATTTCTTAGCTTAACTGCTTTGGGCGTAGGTACCTCACCTACGTTACGCTCCTTAAATAAAGCATTTTTAATATCGCCTATTTATCGATATTTCACCTCTACATCTATACAGCTCACAAACAAATCTCAAATTACAGACCAACAATATTTCTTTGAACAGATTCCGTGGGTATTGGTTACTCCCTAAAACTGAATTATTAGGTACGTAAATGAAATTAATTGCCTGATAACATGTATTTTGGGCCTAATAAATTTAGCGAACAGTTGGTAAAATACAAGTTGCCTTCAGGGCATAATAAATCGGTTTTAGTATAAAATATTTTGCTAATATTTAAAGCGAAGACTCATTACTTCTTACAAACCTTAGCACAAATACAGTGTTTAGGTAAGTATTAGAATAACTTAATTTATTACAATGTCCCGCGAATCTGTACCATTTTACCCAAAACACAGATCAATTACTTCCGGTTTGCCTGGGAATCCTGGGATCACGGAGTGATCATGTTTTCTGAAGTTAGGTAGTTACTTTCATGTTTGGTTTACATAAAAATCATAGTCATAATCAATTTATGTTAGTGTCTAGACGTCATGCCAACAAGAAGTATATATAGGCAGTACTTACCTAATCTTTCTAAACAATCCAAATCCTTAAAATTACATTTTCGGTGATCATCTGGAATCAAAATCAAGTTTATTATTTTGGGCTATTCGTTTAAATGTTACATAAGAAATGATTAAAAAATGGGTTACCTAATTTATTGTCTACTTTACTATTGATAATTTTAATTGCTTCGTAGCAGTCATGAAATAATAAGTACCTATAAATACTTGCGAACATAAGTACACGGCAAATATCAGGTCAAACATATTTTACGTCTTCGATTATCGTAAGATCGTAACTGGATAAGTCTTGCATAGATACTGTATAGCACGAGTATACATTTCGACGTTTCATAATGAGTCGGTGATTTAATTACTCGTTAAAAAGTAGCCAATAACTTTCAAATATTTTGCCAGATGACCTCAACATAGCTTTTTTTTATTAGGTAGAAAGAAATAAAGGAAAAATAGAAAAATTCACTGCCTCAGGCGCGACTTTTTATTCACCTTAGGCAGCGATTTTTATACATTCCCTTTATTTCTAAGCATTTGTTTATGAGAACGATAAGAACAAGTGGGTCAATGGGCTCGCACGCAGGCTACTAAATTCCAAATAAAACAAGAATTTAACACTGTTGATAAAACTTACAGGTACCCACAAGTCATGCTGGCGCTATCTGTAAAAAACTTCAACTGGCCAACTCCATTGAAAACATTTGAGGGAGTCCAATAACTTATGGTGCAACCACACTGAGTCGTTCACCGAACTGACCGAATGCACGACCCGCCGTATCTGGGCATGAGGTTCCCAAGCAGCCGAAATTGTTGATACATTGTGCGGGCTGTTAAGTTAAACTCTTTGATGTAACTTGTCCACGATAGTTAACCATGCAGCTTCATGGGCATAGTACGACACGTATTAAATCCTATGGATGAAAGCTTTGGATGCTTGTAGATGGTTAGAACTTCTGTCTCGTACTTTACGTTATCTTAAAATGCATAACTGTGATTTGTATTTGAAATCAGCTTTTTGAAAAGAATAATCAAAAAATGAGACGACATTTCCAACCATCTTCTGCCAGCAAGACACCTAAATGAGACCCTTCATCAATCAATCCTTGATCGTATGCAATAGTCGCAGGAACTTCTGCCCAAAAATTGAAGTACCTATGATAAACAAGTATGTTATATTCCTTCTAGGTAGGTAAGTCCAGCAGAAATACTATAAAAATATACATTATTGGATTAATTAGAAAACTTAAGTAAATAGAGATTTAAGCAAGATTTATATCGAAAGGTAACCTAAAGGTATAATCATTATTTCCATTATGTCATGGGAGTCGCAAAGAAATTGTATTTCAGTAATGGTATAATGTTGGTTAAAATATTGTGTTGGAAATTAGTTTTACTCAGGTTTCTTTACCAAGTACCTATCGAGTAAATATCGTTAAGAGCAACTTACTTGCTTACTTATTTCTTTTACGAAAAAAAAAAGATAATTATACACTTATGTTATTAGCAAACCTTTAGTTGGAAAATAGAACGGCAAACAATCACATGTTTTCTTTATGTACTCAACTTTCTTGAAAGCCATACAATTATGGTAGGAGTAGTGAGGGAACTGGTCAATTTGAAGCTGAAACAAATAAAATAATAATCGGCTACTTGATTACGACGTAATACCTAAAATACCTAGTAATTTTGTTTATTCCTGGAATCAACACTTAGAGTCTAGCTACACATGTTAATAACGGACAGATAAAACAAATGAATATGTTACAAATTACTTAAAACTTATATACTAAACAATTTTAACAAATTCTAACTATTAGTCTAGTTCCATTTTTCAAAAAATCCATGTCGAGAAGCAAACGATATTACTTTTGGGCAACCGGGCTTTTTACCTGATTTAGACCCTGCTGTATCCGAATCGCCGGTTGCCTTCAAAGAAAATTTGTCCGGAAGTGAGATATTCAAGATGGCGGCCAAAAAAATTACCCATTTTTTACTTTTTCTTAAATAACTCGTAAACCGTGTCCCCTACCAAAATATGTTCTTTTACTTAAATAATTCACATAAAATTCTTTATAAAAAAGGTTCTATACAGTTTTTTCCTGGGATCAAAGTTTAATGAGATATCGAGGGTATAAGATAGACCTTAAATATATAGACTAATTACCCTTTTCCCGCGACTTCGTCTGCGTGGGATTAACATTCGCTATAATACATTTATGAAACACCTTAGTGAAATCTTGTAGCAAATATAAATTTAACGTACATACTTTTTTACGTCTACAGTGAGCAACAATTCCATACAAAGTTTCACCCCCCTTTTCACCCTTTCAAAAGATGATTTCTGAGATAAAAACTATTTCATGTCCTTTTCCATAACTCAAACTATCATCATGCCAAATTTAAACTAAATCGGTTCAGCGGTTTAAGCGTGAAGAGGTAACAGACACACTAACTGTTTAAAGATAAATTATATTTTAAATACTCTGGTTGAGGCTGCTAGGGGTTGTGTGGTATCATTTCCGTATAAAACAGACATGCACAATTCATTTTTGATAAAAAAAAATATAAATCTATATTTAAAAAAAGTTCTGCGAAGAGGGAAAACTCTCAAATCACATCAGAGGGGATTTTGACGTGAACGTCCAAAAATTTTACGGACCTCCAACAGTAAAAAATATTCATCGTGGGGCACTCTATCCATGGTCAAAAATTTAAATCTTTTTCTCAATGCGCACAATTTTTTCATACTAATATTATAAATGCGAAAGTGTGTCTGTTACCTCTTCACGCTTAAACCGCTGGACCGATTTAGATGAAATTTGGTATGATGATAGTTTGAGTTATGGAAAAGGACATAAAATAGTTTTTATCGCTGAAATCATCTTTTGAAGGGGTGAAAAGGGGGGTGAAACTTTGTATGCAATTGTTGCTCACTGTAGACGTAAAAAAGTATATACGTTAAATTTATATTTGCTATAAGATTTCACTAAGGTGTTTCATAAATTTATTATGGCGAATGTTAATCCCACGCAGACAAAGTCGCGGGAAAAAGCTAATTAGTCTATATGTTTAATGGCTGTCTTATACCCTCGATATCTCATTAAACTTTGATCCCAGCAAAAAACTGTATAGAACCTTTTTAATAGAAAATTTTATGTGGATTACTTGAGTAGGAGAACATTTTTTGGTAGGCGTCACGGTTTACGATTTATTTAAGAAACAGTAAAAAATGGGTATTTTTTTGGCCGCCATCTTGAATATCTCACTTCCGGTCAAATTTTCTTTGAAGGCAACCGGCAATTCGGATACAGCTAAGTCTAAACCAGGTAAAAAGCCCGGTTGCCCAAAAGTAATATCGTTTGCCTGTCGCATCGATAAGGAGAGCGATTTTGAAATTTTGTGCCCTGTCTATATTTAAATATGAATGGAGCTTTGAGCAGAAATGGGTTATAAATAGCAGTTGCCAGTTCCTAGCAAGAAAACTAGTTTAAGTGGTAATTAATATATCTAGTAAAGTCTCAGAGTTTGGTGTAGGGGTGAGTAAATGAAATGAAATGAGAGAACAAGTTTCCTTCGCCGGAATTGTAAACAGCTGACGGGTACGTGGTGGCCGGATCTGAATACCGGTCACTGGAGACACACAGTGACATGAGGGCTATAGTATCCTCAAACCAAACGGACGACTGCGGTCATAAAACTTCTCTTTCACACTTGCACAGCCGCAGCAAAAGTGAAGGAGACAGCGCTATGACCTCAGTCGTCCGTTTGGTTTGAGGATACTATAACAATGCGGGGTTACAAGTTTGGCCACGTATTAACTGAAAGAAATATCTTATAAGATAAATATTTCTCCTTACCTCGAGGGAAGTGTAGTTCACCATGAGAAGATTTTTTGTACCCTCTCTAGCATTAAAGTGTACTGATGTTCCTGGGGTCTTCAGATTAATTAATGTGTTGCATTAGAGTCGGCTTCGAGCATACGCGTTATAAAACACACTACGGGCGTAATGAGAATCGTACAAGCTAATATTTTCTTGTAGCATTGCAAGTATCGACAATGTGTTCGTTAAAGGTAAGGTGGGTGGTGTGGATAAATCCGTGTACCGAAATCGCGGGCAGATGAAACTTGCTGTAAGGGTTTGTTCTCGATCACATAGTCATAATCATAAATGTCATAATGTAGCGGCTGGTGAGCTCGGGTGTCGGACATGGAGTATTATCTTCGTTAAGAGTTTATTTCTGATACCCAACCCAAGCAACACACAAGCAGAATGGTGCTTAAAAAATTACAACTTATTCAATTTAAAGTGGCATATACTTTGTATAAATGTATTGGAAATCACCACGACTAACGCACTAAAGAGGTCGGTCCTCTGTGGAAATCACTAAATTCGGAATAACAAAAAATGTGGGCCTTTATGTCGATTGAGACTGTATTGATTCTGAACAGTGTTGGTTTTAAATATTAAAGCTTAATAAAACTTGGTTGCCACAAAACTAATCAGGCATTATTCAGCTGATAATATTTGTTTTCGCAAAAAGCTGCAAGATCCAGAACGTTGTCAATGTCCTGTTGCAGTTTAACACAGTCATTGTACCTACTGACCCGCATAAGCAACTTAAGATCATCGGCACGCATTAAGTACGTTGATGAGTGCTGAAAGTATGTTGGCAAGTCATTGATTTGGATTAGAAATAGGATAGGACCAAGGTTGCCTTGTCCTATTGCTGATAGTACTGGGTAAGTATAATATATTTTTAACACAGTTGCTCAAATCTAGTAGTAGTTTATAATGCGAGAAGTTGGATTTCTCGCACTAGCGCGTAACCTCAAAGTGACATATTGTCCATTTTTATTATTTTTTCGCAACTTTATTAAAAAACGTCGTTCGATACACGGACGGAATGTCATTCTTCACTCGTCCCGAGTTTTGCCACTCGCCTGCGGCTCGTGACCAAATGTCTCGGAACTCGTTGAATAATGACATCCTTTCCGACCTAGTATCGAAATGTACTATTATAGTTCCCCTATAACAGGACATACCTACTCCTGCCTTTTCTATGGGAGCGAAGAAGAAAACTCAGCTAAAGAGAGCTTTTCAAGTAGCAAGTCATTATTAAGTCTATCGCCTACGTTGTTTACGATAGTCAAAGTAGGCGATATCGACTTGCTTCTTATCATCTAGCTAGACTATTGGCAATTAGTCACCTGCAGAGAAAAAACATTGTATAAATAAATCCACGATTAATCATAGCAAAATTAGATAATTACTTAAGTACCTATACAGAGTGACCTAAAAAGAACTAGCTTCCCGTTGGCTGTAAGGTTTTGGGACGCAACCAATCCTCCATAGATGGTTTTGGAACCTCTCAGTTCGATTTGATTTTTGGACTTTTGTGTGGCCATTACTCACCGCCGCCGCAATTTCAATACTCCGAGATACAAAGAAAGCTTATTTTATTGACGTAACACACAGATGAATCATTTATTGCGGTGTCTCAGTGTACAAAAATAATTTTTCACTTCTCATGCTCGAAAAGTTTGTCGTATTAGGCTTACGTAGGCGGACTAAAGTAGTACATTTAACCCCTAGGGCTAATATGTATACATAATTTCGCTTCTCATAGTTCTTATTGTTATGTGCTTAAAGCCTAATTTCGTAAAGTCTGCACGGCGCGCAGCCCATCCTCGCGAGAGGGCTGGGTGCGCGCCGGGCCCCGCGGCGATGGGCTGGGCGCCGTGCAGAGCAGACTTTACGAAATTCGGTCAAGTTAAACCAAATTTTCACCTTAGATTAGTTATTGTGCGTAACTAATCATTATTTTATTTTATTTTATTTCATTATTTTCTCGCAATCGAAGTGAAAAATTGTATGTAGGTATGACTTGGGTCTAAAAGCCATATTACCACTCGAACAATTTTAAATAACCACCTCGTGGTAATATGGCTTACTTTAGACCCTTGTCAAACAATATACTATAATATAGGTTTACTCAATCAGAAAGATAAAAAAGAACTATATACAGAGTGTAACAAAAATACTGGTGACCCGTTTAAGGGCATAATTGGTATCGTATTGCGAGTAAGAAAAAATAGGAGAACATTTTTTTTGTGTGGGGCACGTCGTTCAAGCCGGCCAACCATCCATACAAAAAAAATTGCGGATTTTTTTTCTTACTTTTTCATAATTATGCCCTTAAAATTTTTGTTACACCTTGTAGGCAACAATAGGCTTGTATGTACAATAATAGGCGTTATAAGTATGTACAATAATAAACAAAAACTTAAATCCCCCCGCGGCATGGTACCGTAGATACTGGCAGCATTTGTACCTTGTAGATTATCTCAGAACTGAAGGACACTAATTGTGACACTGGTGTCTTTGAGAAATAAGCTCAGGAATGTACTCTTGCAATTAAAGGGAATCAAACAAACACGGTGTATATCTAGCAGGTAAGGAATATTATTTGTTCTTAATTGATTTAAACAGAGCTGACTGCTAGTTTCAAGTCAATATGAATATGATGACAATTTCTGTTTTGTGTACATTATGTCGCAATTTTATATAACATTCACAATGGCCTCTCATTCAACAATGAGTGCGCAGAAAGATTTTTAACTGATCCAGTAACAAAGAAGAATAATCAATGCATTCGATTTTTAATAAATGTGTAAGCATAATAAATAGAAGTGATACATTAAACCCATAATATTAGGCCAGCGACTTGTTTAGGAGTAGAACTCCTTTTTTCTTTAATCACGGTTATAATCTTGGTATCTGATGATTCGAGCAGATAGCTGGATTATTTAAATTGATTGAAATCTATCTAAATATGTGCGTCAGTAAAATGCGTCATGCTATTTATTATCGTCTATCGATTATAGGTAATACTAGCTGTACCCGCGGCTTCGCCCGCGTGCTTTTAGGCGGTTTGACATTTTCATTGACAATTTCCAGGCAATGATTAGGTATGGTTGCAAAGCTGGTATTGTACTTGTATCACTTCGGGTATTCATAACATTTGGTACACTAATTTACAAATAAGTTAAGAACTACATCAAGTCAACAACGAAGCCTCATCGTCATCATATTATGTTCGTTAGAATTGTCTGTGTCAGTTGACTGTTGAATGTAGAGTATAATCGGCGACAAAAGTTTATACCTTTTTTCACAAAAACCTTATTTTAACTATACTTCGTTTTTTTTTCAGATTAGAAAGATCGTGCGATTGTCGTCATGCGATTTTTGGGAAAACGATTTTAACATTTGCCATTTTGCATCGTATTGGCTTAAGCGTATCACTAATAGTGGAAAAAAGTAGTTTCATTTATATTTTGCCCAGATATTGTTGAGAAAAATACAGCTGAAGTGTAGAAATCGACCGTTATTTTTCTAATCTGAAAAAAACGAGGATAGCAGTAGCCGGCTTCGAACCGAGAACTCGTGATTTACTTGCAAACGAGTGGACCGATATAACAAGACATTTATGATGATTGTTTCGCGCCTTCTAGCTCCTTCCCCTTGATCGATCCTGGTCAATCTGGTCATATATGAACTCTCAAATTATATTATTTATCTCTGCTACATCCCCAAGAAATTTCATAAATATATTAAGAACGTTACTAAAGTTATCGCGGAACAATTGTTTAAAATCAAAAATCTATCGAAATGCAGAGACGTCTAGGTAGCCAGCTGACAGTTCCGTTGTATCCGTACGTCTGTAAGTACTTCACTTCGCTTACGCTCCACTCGTTAGATAACGCAACGGACGCAATGTGACGTCCGTTAAAAAGCTTTTCCTTTTTCCATGTGATTGATATTTGATAACTGCTCAATTTATTTGTTTCATTTCAATTTGTCCTGAATGAAGATTTTAAAGTATCTACCCGTAAGTTCGTCTTATTGCAGCAAATTTTGCTGCAATAGGTGAATATTTCCGCGTATTATATCTGAGAAAAGGTTCTTGGTAGTACCTCGTCGTTATAATAGCACTGCCGCTGGTCCGGCAGGAAGGTCTTGATGCCGGGCGTCGCGTACGTGCGTTCTGGCGACAACGATATGAGCACCTCCGTGGAGGGGTTCACAATACGTGCCGGTGAGTCCAGGTCTGGCAGGTTGTACGAGTCGTCTATCATAACCTGGATAAAAAAAAACAATAATGGAGAGAGGAGAATGCCCGCCCGCGAATGCGTAGTCCGCCTTTTGTACGTTAAGTTTTCTTATGGTTATGTGCAATAAAGATTAAATAAATTACACATCTTATAAATTAGTATAACGATAATATAAGTAAGATAATACAATCCGCTATTTCGGTACAAGGCGGGAAAAGTTGATAACTCAAGATACAAAATTGAAGAAATTTTAACCTTATGAAAGTTATGAATCTTATGATTTTTTTAAAGGTTCAAATTTCATCAACTTTTCGCCGCGACTTGTCAACTTCTTCCCGCCATTTTGCCGCCATGTACGGATTTATTTACGGATATACCTTATTTCATACTCCTAATCTTATATAAATCATTCATAATAACAATAATTAATCACCAAATCATAAACAATAATAGAAGGAATATTTCATCTAATCAAATTATACACTATTGGCAGCATTATGCCACAAAGCAACCCCGCGCCCCTGCGGTGTCGGCCGCGAAACCGCTATAACTGGACACCTTTCAGACAAAGCTCTGCCTTAGTGAAGCTCGCAAGATGTTCAGTTGGAAGTTGGAACACTTATCACTCATATAACAATATTTATTTATTTTTATTTTTATTTTATATTCATATTGTAAAAAGCCTAACTTAAGAAAGAAAATAAATATACGGAATTAATAATATAAACTCCAAAGCATTTTGATACGTAATTAGATAAATCATTTCATTACCTACTTGAGAATGAATTAGTTTACTTTCTTTATAAAGAAAGCATTCAATGAATGCCTAAGAAGTATAATCAATATAAAATAAATAATCTGCAAAAAAACTATTGCAGAACTTAACCGACTACATTATTAGTATCTTATCAGTATGTAGTAGATTAAAACATTGCAGTGAAATCGGTTAAAACGATATAAGTAGGAAAGTGGACGACAGCTTTTCCATACAAATGAAGAGAAAAGTTCCAATAATTTTGAAAACCTCACTCACATAAAATATTGAAAACTATTAAACGTAAGAAGGCTGTGGTTACCTAAGTAATATAAATCAAATGGTAAAAAATAATGTCAATATCCCGTCAATATACAAGGAAGATAATGCGTAGGTAGTAGGTAATACCCTTGTATTGAAAAGCGGTCGTTCATTGTCATGTTAAGTACAGTTAGATCTTGTAAGGACTCTAATGCGCTGTGATACAGCTTAAGTAAAAGTGGCAGCGTGCCAGGCGGCTGCACGCTTATTGGCTAGCGTTTGTTGTAGTACTATAATGTAGGTATTTTTCTTATTTAACTCGTTTTTTGCGAGAAGTAATAAATCTACGTCACGTGCCCGACACCTTTACTCGTAGCCAAAGCAATTAGAAGGTTATAAACAGATTAGATGTAATTAATCGATATGAGATACCTAGTGAACAGTTTTACGGATAGCGGCATTTTTATTTTGTTCTCATCAATTGTTTTAGCTAATAGCTACTTAACAAGTAGTATCGATAACGTTACGGTTTTTATTTATATTTCGAGAGGTTCTATTTCGGACTAATCTTCTAAGCTTTTCTTCGTTTTAAGTAGTCCATGCGTTCAACAGCTAATTCATTGTAATTCTAAACTTGCGGGTCAATTTTTAGTATGATGATGACTCCAAGGCGAGCGAAATCTGATAGCAAGATCTAGCCGTCTTCTGTTGCAGGAACAGTTGTGTACCTACTTGCTGCGAGTTCACCCCTCCCCGAAACTGTAAGCGCTATGAATATGGCATTATGACACGGTGAGCACGGTCTGGTAGCCGCAGGAGCCTTCTGCTCGCCAGCTGTTACCACAGATACAACACGCACCAGCGCACCCTGCGAGGCCACGGAGGAACTGTAGTAGTCGTCGGGCTCGGTGTTGATGAGCACGGTGAGCACGGTCTGGTAGCCGCAGGAGCCTCCTGCTCGCCAGCTGTGACCACAGATACAACACGCACCAGCGCGCCCTGCGAGGCCACGGAGGAACTGTAGTAGTCGTCGGGCTCGGTGTTGATGAGCACGGTGAGCACGGTCTGGAAGCCGCAGGAGCCTCCTGCTCGCCAGCTGTGACCACAGATACAACACGCACCAGCGCGCCCTGCGAGGCTACGGAGGAACTGTAGTAGTCGTCGGGCTCGGTGTTGATGAGCACAGTGAGCACGGTCTGGTAGCCGCAGGAGCCTCCTGCTCGCCAGCTGTGACCACAGATACAACACGCACCAGCGCGCCCTGCGAGGCCACGGAGGAACTGTAGTAGTCGTCGGGCTCGGTGTTGATGAGCACGGTGAGCGCGGTCTGGTAGCCGCAGGACGCTACTCGTCGCGGTGCTTCCAGTTTGCTCAGCTCGCTTGTACTGTCCATATATTAAATATATTAGCTTACTCAGTCGTGTTTGTAACGATATGTGAACTAGCTGGTTCGTATTCGCATCGGTGCTCGTCGAATAGTTCGACGATTCTTTCGCGTACGAGTGCTAACACGAATGACCACAGTATGTTCTCATATTCGTCTATCCTTAGCGAGCACGCGCGCGAGCACGAGCTCGAGTGCCAACACACATTTGTAGATAATTGCGCGTTCGCGCTATACGCCTCGTCACTCGCAAGCATAGATACGTATATGATCGCAACCATAAGAATTAAAGTTATCTCCGGTATTATACTTTAGGTATTCTTCATATCAAGGCAGAATACATCTTAAGTTTTATAACGTTTCTTTACATGGTTATTTTTGTTAACGACTTTAAAAAAGGAGGAGGTTCTCAATCCGACGGAATATTTTTTTTCTTTATTATTTTTTTGTACGTATTTTACAAATGAAACTAATTGTCAACCAGATTTCATCCATCTACCCTGTAGCACTGGCGCCCAGCAAGGGGCATTATAAGGAGCTACGAACAAAATCATCTACATAACACACAGTTCTCTTGTTGAATGTACGACAATACTACGATTTTAAACAGACTCCGTGTACCTACCCACGGAATGTGTTGAGGGTAACATTGACCGCGAAGTAGTTGAACGCACAGCACAAATTGAGTTGCGTGAAAACCTGCTGGAAGAGCATCTCGCAGCGGTACACAGTGTTCTTCCACATGCAGCGCTGCACCAGCTGGCCGCACGACGACACTGGCGACATCTGGGGAAGCGCAGAGAAACAATGTCACATTTAAGGGAAATTGGTGCTTAAAATCATACCACTGCCGCCCTCATGCGCACGGTTAACACGAGTGTGCGGCGACAGTATCTCGCGCGTGAGACAGACTATCCATGTCTTGTATTGTACATAACTATGTATGTACTTACTTATCTTAATTAGAAAAGCTACAGATAGTTCTCTTACGCGAGTACTTACTGTCACTATCGAATGCGTAGTCGGCATATGTTATGTAGTCAATGTAGATACTGAGGGCCAATCAATTTTTAGATCGACAGTTTTGATTGTCTCTTGCGTTACTCAAAATGTCTCTTGAGTTACCAAGAAATCGGGCTTCTAATATTCATAGATTCTGTTTATTATGTTTAATAAATTTCACTAGCCGTGCAACGCGTCAACGCCGCCAGTATATTTGGTTTGGACCAGGTAGGAGTCGAAACGAGCCTTTTTTGATAGATAATGTTTTTGAGTAGGTAGTGTTATTTAATCTGTTATTAAGTATGTTTAATAGTTGGGGGCTCGCATGTTTTAACATACACTAAAAAGAGAAACACAGAAAAGTTATTATTTAAAGGTGAAATTTTAAAACGGAATTTAATAGTTGAGGACAGATTTGTGCCGATCAAAATGTTGATTCGCCCACGAACACATTGAGCTCACTAAAAAGTTCAAATTCTAACAGCTTGTCTATTTTGAATACACATAGAAAAAGTGTTGTATTAGGTACATAGTGGCATAAATATCGTACCTTACCTTAGGCTAGGCTACGAATTCTTCATTTCCTAAACACATTATTTTTCATTTCAACTAAAAAGCTATTATGTTAGTCACAATATTGTTTTTAAATACAATTGTTTGACATTATGGTATTTTTTCATAAAGTGGACACTTACCGTTGCAAAAAATGATTCCATTGTAATTTTATTGAGATCTAGCACGTCTTGTAGCTTGCTCAACATGTCTTTCTGTGTGTTGTTGGCTTTAAACGATGAATGGAGAAGGGGAGCCCACCGAAGGTACTCGAAAACATCGCTCGCGGTGATGTTCGGCGGAAGGGTCCTATAGAAGGGTGCAGTATAAGATTAAGGCTAGCTCCTGAAAATGTGACACAATTATATTATGAGAGCAACGAAACCCCTCTATTTGCTTCACTATCCTTATACTAGATCTGTGCATCTGGTAGCTATCCATTGGCGGAGGGACATCTGCATGTTATCCAAAGGACGTAATCATAGCAACGATGGGTATAAAAAATTGTTGAATCATAAGTCTCATAACATTATACGTCACTGGGAATAACTTTTTCTCAGACGAAACGTTTTGTCGTTATTATAGAATATATGTTATATAAATATGTACCTATATACAATGTTCAAATATAATAAAATACTCTCAGAATTGTGTCACCTTTTCCGGGAATAGTTCTCCGTCTAATATTATAGCTAAATCAACCTTTAACATTTAATATAGGTTTCCTAAACAGTCATACTAAAATGGAAATAATTGGATGGTCAGCAACGGTTTAAATAATATCTATGTACCTATTTATAATATTTATAAGCGTCATTTCATAGTGGATGTTGAGTGTGCACTTACTGCATTTTACGAGATATTTTGCCCATACTTCACTACATTTTAATAAATTAGTCTCAGTAAAGTGTTTGCAATGTGACTGATGCTGATGAATATTGCATTAATATAATTGGATAAGTATTCCCAAAAACAAATATGTGTGCCAGTAAAGGTGAAGGTTCAGCATCTGGTTTTAACCGAGAGGAGTTCTCCAAAATGATACGACTCACCGTTTAACAGCCATTCATTTTAGGGTTCCGTAGCCAAAGGGTAAAGTTGGGACCCTATTAACTATTAGGATTAGGACTCCGCTGTTCGTCTGTCTGTCTGTCCGTCTGTCACCAGGCTGTATCACATGAACCGTGATAGTTAGATAGTTGAAATTTTCACAGATGATGTTCTAATGCCGCTATAACAACAAATAATAAAAAAACAATAAAATAAATCTTTAAGGGGGCTTCTATTCAACAGACATGTTTTACTGCTGTTTTTATCAATATGGTTGTACTGAACCCTTCGTGCGCGAGTTCGACACGCACATGGCCGGTTTTTTCAGCAACTTACGAGTGAAAAAAGTGCATATGCATTTATAATATATAATCGCCGTTTTTAACTTACATCAAATGTGCTTCATATAAAAGGGCTCCAGAGATTTTATTAAGTTATTTAAGCTCGTTGCGATAGGTACAAATAAAGTGTCTGGCATGAAATTTATCTAGATAGACGAGAGCCAGCCGACGCTCGTGTAAAGCGCGGTAGGTACGGTGTAATATGAACATGAGCACTCCCCTTGAGACATAATTGCGTCACAGGACTCCTACTGCAAACATCGAATATCAAACTTTCGTCTATCGCCATCTTTATTGCTCGATATGCGATTTATAGAAAGGCGAATAGACGTTTCCTGAATGTCGATGCTCGCGATACTCGTCATGATACCAACACATTAGCGGCAAACTCCTTTGCCGCTCTCCGGGAAATGGTATTCAAATCACAAATGGTGACAGCTGGAAATGGCACGTCCCAGACGGGTCCGTGAGTGCTCTCGATCACCTGCAAACCAATATACCTACTTACTCAAGCAAGTTTATGTCATTAGCAAAGTATAGGCAAGCCAGCGTAACAGCGGAGTTGCGCGAGGACGAAGGAGCTATGCTATACTCGTTACTATTTAATTCATTTCCTATTGTTCCATTTTTTCTCGCGCACTGCTTTGTTACCTCGCACATTTCTGAACATTTTCCTACGAGTAACACTTATTTACCGCTGTCTAGTTAGTTACACCTTTAGCGCCGACTCACTCGGCCTTATTTGTCCCTATATTCGTGTCTTTACTGTGGAAACGTAACACCAATATATGGACAAATATGTAGGTATGGTACTATTAGTGGTTCGGTACATATTTCATGGTCTATTGTTGCTAGCCCACTGCCACTACTTAACTTTACCTTTAGAAAGCTTAAATAGAAAGACTTGTAATAGCTTGTTAGTGATAGAATAAGTAGATGAATACCGTTACGATAGGATTCCGGGCGTACCAACGGTAGGCGGTGACGACGAAGTACGCTGCAACGCCGATGCTCAGAACCACGGCCAGCGCCCACAGACTTCTGTAGGACATCACCAAAAATATATGATACTTATCTATTCTGGATCGTGACACACAAAAAATAATAATAAATGAACATTTTTTTGTGATCTATTGAGTAAAAAAAAAAAGATATGATGGCTACATAACATACGAACATAAATATTATTCGTAAGTATATTTATCCAAATGTTTTGCAAATTTAACCATTTCCCAAAATTATTTTGACTTATTTTGCCAAAGGAACTCCAAAGGCAAGTGGAAACCTTCTAATGGATTTTATAAGTTTTTTAAGTTATATTCCTTACTTAGTTACTTAAGTATTTTCAAACTCATTTCACATTTGTGTTTTTATGGGTTAGCTATTTACGACAATTATTAAGCTTCGGCTTGCCTCAGAAAAACTTTCACCCACCGCTACTGGTATGAACTTAACCTAGGTAGGTTACTAAGGAAGTAGGTACTTATTATAAAAAAAATCTCCACTCAGCCAGGTTTAGATACTTTCCCAGATGTTTTATTTGACATCCCTATACACCATCCCGGCCCCGACAAATTTATCGAGGCAGGATATCCGATCAAATTTAGTCACCTTAATTGACGAAGCGGAGGTTGTTTGTGATTTTAAAATTTGCTTGATTTTATTTATTTAGGCTTGTTTTTATTTACTTACCTACGCTTTGTAGCGAGAATATATCGAACAATTTGTAACAGTCAGTAAGAGAAATATTATTATAAGTTGATACAGCTAGACAATTGTCAGCAATTTGTAGGTAAATGAGTAAACTAGCTAAGCACTTTAGTTCTTACCTTACACTAAATTAGTGCAATGCGGTAACAAATTGTAACAATGAATGCAAAAAATAAACAAACCTTTCCGGCATGTTAATATCTTCCATAACAATATATTTGTAGCCGTGCAAGTCTGTTCTATTACAAAACTCCACGAATTTGCTAGCGAGGAATCCTCTTTTCGGTGGTTTTTCAAACCAATGATTCTCGTTCACGGCTCCTTTGGCTTTCTGTCCCAAGTCCCCGATGCCGTTGCGCACCATGGTTGGGTCGAAAGCTCCTTAAAGGCTCTGTTAACTTTATTGGCAATGGGTTTTATTATCAAAATACAGTTATTTAATACGGAATAATAATTGAGCTCGTTTCGATTTGTCTGCAAGTTGAAACCTGTGAGTTTTGTAGGTACGGACAAAAATATTGCACGTCGCGTGTACGTCTATTGCGGGCTTACAGTGACGAATGATCGTGAAAAGTCAACTATTGAACACACGAGCCAGTAATTATAAGCTTAGATCTCGAAATCAGATATGCAGGCTTCAAACAAATGTCGTTTAGACCCTGGACACACTAAAGCGTTCGACAACATTAATTGGAGAATTATCCCGCAGGCCGGCAAGGCAACGTGGAACGCTATTATGCAAAATTAGGATTTAACCAAATTAACTACGGTAATATCTTGAGAGCGCAGAGCATGGTATAATTTAAAAATGTTAATTCGTGTCGCCTTGTGAAATTAAATGACTCATGCATGATTCATAAGTAGAATAACTTACCTAGAGTTTGTCCGGAAAGAAAAGTGTAGTGGTTTACATATATGGGAGCTCACTCATTCTACGACATCGACACTATCATTTCCGGACAGACTGTACCTACCCTACATGATATTTCATAAAGGAAGGCTGGGAAAGGAACATGTTCGGAACAATACGATGTAGGTACACTACTTGGGTACTTAATTGCTAAGTATTCAATTCTCTTACGTATCATTTTATTAATAAATAAATGATTTAATGTTCACTTGTGTAACGTGTTCTACGCTCATAGTGCTACGACGTAGCCTGTAGCATATTTGACGCAATATAGTTACAGAAAAATTGGGGTTATTTTTCTTGAAATAATAATTAGTACATTACGCACCTAGGGCGGTTAAATAAAGAACGGCTCAGATCGCGGATACTTGTGGCCCGAACCGAAGGTAAGGGCCATAGACAAGCGATCTGAGGCCTTCTTTATTACCGCCCGTGGTGCGTACACAATTTTACGTCTTCTCCTGGGTGTGAAGTGAAATTTGCCGCTGCGCCCGTAGGCGTAAAATCTCACTTACCGCTCAGAGTGGCGTAATAGTACATTACGTACCTAGGGCGGTAAAATAAAGAAGGGCTCAGATCGCTGGCATTTGTGGCCCGAAGCGAAGGTAAGGGCCATAAACAAGCGATCTGAGGCCTTCATTATTACCGCCCGTGGTGCGTACATAATTTTACGTCTTCTCCTGGGTGTGAAGTGAGATTTGCCGCTGCGCCCTAGGGCGGTATATCTCACTTAGCGCCCAGAGTGACGTAAATTATAATAGGTATATACAGCGACCGGCGTTTTGGATGCCACGTAGGATATAACGTAGAAATAATAGGTGGATAATAGATTAGAAATAATAGGTTCGCATCTAATCGAACCCAACGGCCACCGATCAAATTGTTCGAAAATAATGCTGTTCAAAGTGTACATATGGTAACATATGTTTCAAATACACGAAATTATTTATTTAATGTATAATAGGTTATTAACGAGTGGCATCCAAAACTCCAATCACTGATTACAACGAATACTGGATATAACCCGTCGAAATTAAGCTTAAGGAAGAATAATATGTATACAGTTGGTATAAATACATATAAGTAACGGTGACAATAATTAATAATATGAACATTGAATTGTTAACGAGTGTAATACAGTGTGTGGCCCATAACACGGGCGAAGGATTGAAACGTAGATTCTACTCCTCAAACTGAACAACGTTTGTTCAGCGACTTTTAAAAATAACTTAGGGTTTGATTTTTAGTACATTTTAAAGTTTACCTGAACACGCAATGTATTGCGAAATTGATTATGTCTGTAGGGTGACAAGACTGACAAGCAATGTCAATTAGACGGATTTTAACGTACATTGAAAATAATATTTAGTTAGTATGAAAAAGAGACAATCTAAAAACTACATTTTTTTTTAAAGTTGTTGGACAATAGTTTTATTGTTTGAGGACTACAATCTACGTTTGAATTTTTCGCTCGTGTTTTGGGCCACACACTGTATAATGGGGAAGGCAACTGTCAAAGCTTTGGCCAGGTGGCCCAGCATAGGCGTACCTGTCACTAGTTTTATGCTATACGGGATTTGGCAAGATTGGAATCCACGCCAGAAAATACGGAAAAAATGTGATACTATTGGTAGGGCTGACAGAACCACGGCCACTGCTAGTTTAATTACATTACCAATTTTGTCACAGGCCTACGTTAGGACTGTAGAATTGGGTCACGTACTCCGACCGATCAAGGGTGGATCAATTAACCATTCATGGACACGCTATCGTATATTTTAACTAAATTCATATCTGTGGATCGTATAAATAAAATAATAGGTAGTCGACTATACGGAGTAAATATCTGGACTGCTCTTTTTTGGGGTTCCGTAGTCAACTAATTAATATATATGGAACCCTTAAAATGGTTTCGCCATGTCCGTCCGTCCGTCTGTGCGTCTGTCCGCGGTCTAGCTCAGTGACCGTTCGTTAGTACTAGAAAGCTGAAATTTGGTAGTAGCACCTTTGGAGTGACTAGCATCGGACAGAAAAATCGTGCCACTGACGATGACGCCAGAGCAAAATTTACACTAGCGCACTCGGTTATCATAGTGATTCGAAAAAACAAAAAAAATATCGACAAAAAGTTTCTTTTCGTCTTTATTTATGCAAAACCACTTTCGATATTAGAAATACGAGTTAAATTATGACTCCTACTTTTTCATTCATTAATTTGGTCCATGTAGCTGCGTCTGGGTTTGCTTCGACCTCTTTTTATGGTGACCATCATGATTTCCTTATTTAATTTTTTAAATAAAAATATTAAGTAATTCTGTGAAATCACATGATTATTTCAATCAGTTATAGTCAGAAAAAGTGGTTCTGAATCAGAATATTCACGATTCAAAAACCACCCTGTAGTTATGCTCGTGGATCATGATTGTGTACCTACGGCATGAAATAGGTAACATTTCCTATCTGTAAGATTCACGACAGCTACCGTTTGTTGAGCCTGAAAAAGAAAAGGCATAACATTTCGCAATTCACTTTGGGATACTTAGCTAAGAAATTCCTATATAAAAGAAAGTTTCTGGGTCATATCCCCAAACGATAAAGATAGTGTGAAAGTATAGAATAATAAAATAAGTCGTTGTCTTCACTTGTTTGGCAAGTTGTTTTATTGCCTTGTTATACTTGCGCTATCTGTACCTATCTGAGAACCTATTTAAATACAACGTGACGACTTGGGGTCAGTTTTATCGACATAGTTTAGGAGATAAAATGGCTCCGTCGAATGATATGTATGTACTCGTCCCTAAACATATATGTAGGTATAGTAGTGTAAGCAGACTCGTACGATGTCTAGTAAGTCACCCTACTAACGTTATAATATATGGGGAAGGCCGGTGAAAGAATTATAGATGGTGTTCTCTTGGATTCCATACAATAAAATGAAAGTTTTTTTTTTGAAGATCTACCTTGCTTAACAAACACAGCAAAGAGGGCAAATCTTCAAACGTTAACTATACGTCGTTGAAGAGTTCCGTTCTGATCATCATCAGAAGTTCCTTTTCATCAAATATCACTTCTTCAAATGTAAACGCTTAAGTTGATGGAAATACTAAAATCACCATATATGTATGCCTATTAGAGGAGGTCCCTCGGTTCCTTATGGATCCCATCATCAGAACTCGAGCTTGACAAAAATTTGATTAAAAAATCAAACTTGAGTACCAAACACACCACATTTTTTTATAATGAATAAGATCCCTTAATCATTTAAACGCCTCTCAGGCCTCAATAGGGAATATTACGCAAAACTCTGCGTAGGGGGCGGCACTAGCACATCCAGAGGGCCTAGCTACCACGAAACACGAAAATAAAAATTTCGTCACCTGGTTCTCTGTCACTCTTTCATATTCGAGCGACAGAGAGGCATATGTCAAAATTTCGACTCTCTCGTTTCACGATAGGCCCTTTGTAAACAAACCGCCTTGGTGCGCAAATGTCATATTTATTCGTTATAAATTATCTATTAAAACTTGTAAAAAAACTGTTAAGGCCTAGTATGTATTAAAAACTCTATGGTTTACCGGTGTGCTAGTGCTGCACTCTGGTAGCAGAATATTGCAGTAATATCCCCTATTGGTTAATTTAAAGTACCTAATTAAGGCTAATTGGGTTAAAAGAAAAATCGGTACCGTGTACTTCAATATTTGTATAAAAATTCATAAACTTAAAGTAGGTATACTTATTATACTTAATACAATAATAATATAATTTTGTCATCCTATGCATAACCAGTAAGCTGCATAGGTAGTATTTTATCACATATTTGGTAATTACGGAAACCTACTCTCAAGTCGGTCACAGTATTTAATATTAGGCTACGTAGTTTTATAAGCATACAAAGTGGAAGAATATTTTGGCCCTCCAGGAGAACTAGAGAACTTCCTATCTTAAAATATAAAGGGAGTTGAATTGTTGATAGAAAATGTTCTGATATCTTTTTTTAAGAAATATTAAATAGAGATTAATAAAAAAGAATTGCCTACATTTAGCAAAAACCATTTTTTTTTCGTTAGGATTGAATATTCTTCCATCCCATTAAGGATAAGAGATTACTTAAAGTAGAGACGTGGTAGAGACCAATTAACTTTAGTGATGTCTGTAACTAATGTCACGTCAAACGTTTTGATGTGAAAATATCAGTTTTATCAAGGCATGACATTTCGATAATTAAAGCACTATTATAATATTTATAATGCCGGGTTCGCCATGTATTGGTACGGGAGCCAAACTTAAATGTTTCTATACACTGAGTATGATGGTCGTGTAATGGTTTTTGTGTCAGATCACGTTAATCGAAGTAAAAGAAATCGTTAGGTATTAATCCTCATTAGTACCAGGGGGGTGATTTTTGAAATTCGAGCTCTCGAAAGTGACATTTACATCTCTGAATAAAACGATGAAGATATATTTAAAAAATTAACAGCGATGGCAATTTTAAATCATGAATATTTAAACTATTAATTTCACATTACAAATTGGCGACAAACTTTTGTGTGCGATTATTTTCGAGCTTAATTTTTTGAATTCGGGCGCTCGAAAGTCAAAAATCGGCCCCCCGGGCCAGGGGCGCCGGCAGCGACGCACTTCGTGATTTAGTCACGCCACTGCTAGTGCTAATAGTACATGCAGATGCCGGCGACCCACAATTATATTCATTACGATTGGTAATGCGATAAAAAAGGAGACAACCTATTAGGCATGTTAGATACAAGGTGTAACACAAATGGTGGTGATCCTTTTAAGGGCATAATTGGTATCGTATTATAATTATGAAAAACTAAGAAAAAAATATTGGTTGTGTATGCAGGGTTGGCCGGCTGGGATGGGAGGTGTCCCAATTTTAAAAAAATTGGCAGTTATAGGGACTGCCGATAGAAGTGAAAACTTGGAATTTTTAGTATTAAAATTTGAAATTTCATAATGTTTGAATTAAAATTATCAACATCAATCTGGTTTTCACATCTACTGATACTCCGAGCAACAATTATATACACATTTATATGGTTTTTAGGGTTTCATACCGTGTTTGGTATCAATAGAAAGCTTGCAGAAAATTAGGACAGCTGACTGATTTTACGTACGGTAGTTTCGATAAAAAACCCATTTGAAAATGCTATTTTTCATACTAAAGTTACGGCTCTGTCCCAGCCTTTTTTCAGAAACTATAGCTAACTAGAAACTGAGAACCAAATAGTCTACAAAACAGACCCTAAAGATTACGGCATAATTATTTGGTAGACCTATCTTCAATAGTTTTCAGACCGCAGACTGACCTAAGGTTTATATAGGACTTAATTACAGTCGATTTACAATGGTGATTTTCTATGATTAATATTAAAAGCCTAAAAGAAAATTACTATTTACAAAATTAAACTTTATTTGAACGGTTATAAGTTTAACTATCGAACGAGTCTTCCGACCCAAGGAAAATATTGTGATGCATTTTTGTTTTCGTGACGGTGTCGGTGACGCGAACACATAAGATTTCCCCCTACCAAAAAGTGCACAACGCGCCTAAGGAAGTTATCGCTTCAAAAACTTTTTTCGCGTCCATAATTTTTTTTCATGCAGCTTGCAGTACGATACCAATTTATGCCCTTAAACGGATCACCGGTATTTTTGGTACAGCCTGTACCTATACATACCTAAACTGAGGTTTTATTACACTGAACCTTATGTACAGTCGCCATCAGATATATCAGAGCGGCCAAGGTGATCACAAATATCTGAACAACGACTCTATTGTCAAGGCGATAAAGTACATATTCAGATATTTTGATTACCCTGGCCGCCCCGATATATTTGATGGTGACTGTACAGTCGCCGTCAGATATATCTTAGCGGCCAAGGTGATCCCAAATATACGCTTCCATATATTTGACAGTTACTGTACATACATTGTTATTAGTGTCATTTACATACCTGGGATAACTCGGGGCATCTATACGAAAGTGATGTAGCAAAATATTTTATCGTCAAAAAATATATCGATGCTAATGACAACATCTACATTTTATTCTACATATATAAATATTACATATTATTTACTCGTCATTTTTAAATAAAAAAATTAAAACATGCATGTGGATGTTTCTTGGGCGGCATGATTAAATTGGACTTCGTAAAAACCGTATTCTTACTCTAGGACATGAATGGTACACACAACGCCTCACTAGGTATACACTTTTGAACGTTATTACAGCGGAATAAGGTTTAAAAGTGTATACCTAGTGAGGCGTTGACTGTACTGACAGTAAATTGTCATTTTGATTGAAATGACATCCGCATACTTTTATTATCTTAAGAGTCTCGATATCAGATATGACATCGAACCTCTTTATAGTACGTAGGTAATCGAGAATGTTCAATGAGCTCATGTATTAATTTAATTATATCGACATCTTTTTTAATCGATATCAAATCTCTAGAACTTGCCCCGAGTTATCCCAGGTATGGTCATTTATATAGTTAATACATTAAGTACGTGTACAAGAATTATGGATGCTTTATCTAACATATTACGGAAGACGTAGGTTATCTAATGCCGATTGTTAAGATGTTACAGATAGACATTATCGATAAATGTTAATAACTTAATAAGATATAGCTAATAAATATAATATACATATGTAATTTAATATAAGATGAATATAATAACTATAATGAGGCAACAATCTAAATTTACGTCGCGCGCGCAGCGCAAAATCTCACTTTACATTACACCCAGGAGAAGCTGTAAAATTGTGTACCTACGCACCACGGGCGGTAATAAAGAAGGCCTCAGATCGCTCAAATGCCCGCGACATGAGCCGTTCTTTTTTTTTACCGCCCTGGATGCGTAATAATCTATTATAATACAGTACTTAACAGGTTTTACAAAAGCACACGTGCAAATACAGTCAGCAGCAGAAGTAAACAAGCGAACGAGTAAACAAGAGAAAGAACACAATATTTTACATCTCACCCGCTTACCCACTTCTGCTGCTGATTAAGGACTTATGCAAACTGCATTTTTTAAACGTGCCATCGACGGCGCGTTTAAAAAACCCGGTGTGCAATGTGTGCCTAGGCCCTAACAGGCAATAAGTAATGTAAAATACATTATATAGTTAACAATTTCCCACAGACGGCGAATATATCGATCATAAATGGCAGCTTATTTCACTATTACTACGGTGATTTCTTAAATGCATTTTCAACAATACTACTATTAACAAATGACAATATAATAAGTGAGAAGAAGTACTCAGCGGTTACAGTGAGACTAGCAAATGAACATTATACCATACATGTATTATGAGTTATGACCATCCAAATTGACAACACAGCATATATAAGTAATTTTAAAATATACAAAACTTACTCAAATGATTAAAAACCCCGAACAAAATATAACACCGCTAGCTAAACTAAAACCTATTGAAGAACCATCGCTAATATATGTCACATAATCTTTTCGAAAACTGCAACCAAATAGGTTAAGCCGTTTTGTAGATGAATGGTAGCATTGGTTATTGAACAAACATATACACAGCCTCTCATCTCACCCCAATCTTATATACAGTTTCCGTTCCGTCGGAAGGCTTACATACATACATACATTCAACAAAAATCTCAAAAAATATTTCCTCAGCCAATTAAGTGCGTATTCAAATATTTACCAATTTTCGTCGCGTTTGATTCAAGTTTCATACACATTATATGGGATGTTATGGATTTTCACATGTACAAGTACAGTCGACGTCAAAGATATGTTTACACTTTTGCACCTTATAACAAACTAGCGACCCGCCCCGGCTTCACACGGGTGCAATTTTATTATACATATAAACCTTCCTCTTGAATCACTCTGTCTATTAAAAAAACCGCATCAAAATCCGTTGCGTAGTTTTAAAGATCTAAGCATACATAGGGACAGACAGCAGGAAGCGACTTTGTTTTATACTATGTAGTGAAGAGTAAGGTGAAAAAGTGTAAACAAGTCTTTGACGTCGACTGGACATGTTTAAAGTTTTTATTATAATTAATTTTAGGAGTTTGTGCCCCAAAGTGTCACTCGTGTTAACTCTAGCTAAAACGGCTATAACTACTAACAGATCTTATAATCCTAAATGTACCTAATAATTTAATTATATAGATACTACTAGCTTGTCTATAATTACTAACTTATAAAACTACTTCGTCGTTATTACTGATATGCCAACGGAAAGTTTCCAATATTTTGAAATTTTTCACGTATGGCAATTTCGGAAAATTCTTATTTTTATATGGGAATTGAAACTTTCCATTCATTAAATTTCCAATTTCTTGTGTTTTTTTTAAATGTCCGAGAACATTCCGAATTATTTGGAAAGTTTCCGTAATTTGCAAATCTGTAGTCGTAATAATCTTATGGTCATCACCATCAGTTACAAAACAAAATAGAAGTACTGCCCACCAAATAGGCCAACTGGGAGACGACTCAAGACCGCTGGATGCAGTACAAAAATCTAATACTGTGGCTCGTTTATATTATTCTTGTTCATGCTTGTTCTGACGTTAAATGCCGGGGTGCGTAACGAAACGGGATCCAGTATGTGTAGTAGGTAGCCAGATCCATTTCATTAATCCACCACATATAATATATATATATATATATCTTATTTGTACCTATCCTTTTAATAATGTCTTATCTCTTTGAGCTAGCGTGAAGCCTTGGCACTTAGACAGATGTCGAGCAGTGGCGGCGCGTACACAGAAGAAGGTTCCCATCGGCTTGCTTAGTTTTCAAGCATTTGAACAGTTTTCTTGGCTCATGAAGAAATTTTAATAAGTGTTTTTTTTTCTAATATTAATAATAATGCTATTAGGGTAGGTAAATAACAAATTACATAATATTAGTTTCATATAAGTCCTTGAGACATTTAACACTTATCTGTTTTGTTTACATATTTTATTGTCATATTATACCTATACGTGCTTACACACTTAATAAATTTCACGCTTACGATGTTTCGGTAACCATGGAGGAGGTAATATCAAACTATAAAGTTGGTAGCCTTAAGCCCATTTATACAATTAGAGAATTTACGTAGGTACAGGACGTTTCGTTACATTGCGATATTTGAAGTATTGCCTCACACTGCCTACGTTGGGATTTTATCGTCATGTATTACGGTTGCACATTCACACAGGTACCGTCGGCAATGAGAATCGTGCAAATACAAATCGCAAAGATTGTGGGAATACTTGAACATTATTAGTTTACAATGACTAGATACAGTTTATAAACGTGTTTCAAACCTCATTGCATTAAAGTTTTGTCATTTAGTTAAATTAGGGTTGAAACACTTATGAATATGCGGGTTTGAGTGCTGCTGACCGTGAATTGAGCTTGACCACTCTACGAATCAGGTTTTAAACATACGAGCTCAGGTTTGGATGTCGCTTGCTTTACCACATGCCTTGGTTAGGTGTTAAACAATTAATTTAATGCTTAGAACACCTATTTGCGTTATAAAAACCGTAACAGCTACTAATGATAGCAAACTCATGTAAGTAATTTATTACTTATTATATGCTACTTACGTTGTAATACTGGCTACGTATGTCTGGTGTTACAAAGATTTTCCTCCATTATTCATGAATATAAGTTAATATTATTTATGGCCGGTGTACGCGACGAATATGAATATAACGTTCAACAACATATTGAATGAGCATTTAGGTAACAGTGTATAACGACCACGCTCTAACTGAAGATGCATTGTTTTAAAATGAATGTTGGGATAAAATATAACACTCTTTTCTATCCACCTTGGACGTACAATTGCACGTCTGCATCGAAGTTCATTATATAATTACTTTTATGAAAATATATTGTTGTTTCTTCGAGTATACTTTACTGTATTATATTAACGGGCGAAAACTTGTTCATACAATTTCATTATTTAGTAGTATCGTGACTAGGTAGCAAACACTCTTTTCTTCCGAGATTTCCCGTATCACTTAGTGCGTAACCCGTGCGCGTGCGTGGCCCGTGCGGCACAACAAAGAAACACATTTCAATATTTTGGCAAGAGCGTCTCCAATTGGCTCGTATCATTAACGAAGTGTGGCCACTGCTGCAGTATTTCAAGGAGCTTTTTCCCAGGACTCTCCCACGCCGACAGTTGGCTGTGGGCAAACAGTTTGTAGTCTTTGGCTATTTTGCCAAGAGCGACGCCTAGGCTGATGAGTTTCTTGCAGGCGTCGAGTTGTTTTTGTGGCGGGGCCTCCCGGGAGAAGGTGCCGATGAAAGCGATGCCGATACTGTACTTGTTGTAGCCGAGCGTGTGCGCGCCCTGGTAGTCCCAGCCGCGGCCGTGGTAGGCGGAGCCGTCGCCGCCGACGAGGAAGTTGTACCCGATGTCGTACCACCCGCGCGACCCGATGTGGTACTCCTGCACCAGCCGCACGTTGTACACGCAGCTGCTCTGCAATGTTACACAAATATATTTAACTACATTTTCATTACCATCAAATAACATACATTATTGTAGTAGGAGGTATAATAGGTAAGTACACATTATATTATATGTATAGAGTACAGGGAAGTTTTCCATCAAGTCTTATAGATCTTCGCATACACGCCGTAAAAAACAATGAGTTTTGTACTATGTAAAAAAGTATCTACGTAATCTTAGTTAACATGCCGATTAATCAAAAGTTTACAGTAAACAACGTAAACATTTAATAGTTTACATATTTATTATTTAGCCTAAAACCACGTCCCAAGCAAAAAATTACGACGTCGTTGGTTATAGTCTAGTTCCATTTTTCAAAAAATCCATGTCGAGAAACGATATTACTTTTGAGCAACCGGACTTTTTACCTGGTTTAGACCCTGCTGTATCCGAATTGCCGGTTGCCTTCAAAGAAAATTTGTCCGGAAATGAGATATTAAAGATGGCGGCCAAAAAAATGACCCATTTTTTACTTTTTCTTGAATAACTCGTAAACCGTGACCCCTACCAAAAAATGTTCTTCTAAAGTAATCCACATAAAATTCTCTATAAAAAAGGTTCTATACCGTTTTTTGCTGGGATCAAAGTTTAATGAGATATCGAGGGTATAAGATAGACATTAAACATATAGACTAATTACCGTAAAACTACACAACTATAGTCCAAAAGCTCCCAACTATGGTCCAAAACTGACTCGAATATCTACGATTAGATGTGACTTTTACTTGAATGATGCGTTTAATTTTAAAAAAAGGTTCATAAATGAATAATTTTTAAAAATAAAACTAAAAAGAAGACTGCGATTGATATTTAGATTACGTATTGAAGCTGTGGACCATAGTTGCAGTACTGGACTATAGTTGTGTAGTTTTACAGTAGCTTTTTCCCGCGACTTCGTCTGCGTGGGATTAACATTCGCCATAATAAATTTATGAAACATCTTAGTGAAATCTTATAGCAAATATAAATTTAACGTATATACTTTTTTACGTCTACAGTGAGCAACAATTCCATAAAAAATTTCACCCCCCTTTTCACCCCTTCAAAAGATGATTTCTGAGATAAAAACTATTATATGTCCTTTTCCATAACTCAAACTATCATGAAACCAAATTTCATCTAAATCGGTTCAGCGGTTTAAGCATGAAGAGGTAACAGACACGGCTGTTGCCGACGGAGGCGTCCATGGCACGACTTTATGATGTCGGCCACATGTGGCGATGAAAGGGTTAATGAGTAATCCAGGTTGTTTGGTCATAGCACAGAGCTGACAAGCGTGCCAATGGTCTTACAAAAAAGAACGCTCGAGCGTACAAAGAGGAGGCAGAGTCAAAACAGCAGACTCTGGGCTTCAAAGCAATAACAAAGTTGAGTGAGACAGAATAATATATACCTGGTTATAACAGAAATTGGTAGCAGTGTGGCTAATGATGACCCACGGGGCCGGCAGTCTCAGCTTGTCCAGGGGGCCCGTTTCCGGCTGCGCCAGCCACTCCATCCGCGATACTATCCTCAAATGGTTGGGAGCTATCAGCAGATCGCCAGGCTGGCCTGTTACAACATTCAAATTTGTAATCCGTCATCATTCCGTCATTCACAAATTTAGTTTTATAACTTTTATATTCCGTTGCCGAAATTTAAGAACAGTGCTGCAGTGGTTTACACCCGAAAACTGCGTTGGGCCTGTTTAGGTAAAAGTGTTCTCAGTGGCAAGCGTCCGGCGGCGCGTTAGGTGGCTCGACCAGCTACGAGCTTCCATGGCATTTAGGCCACTTCCTATATACAAAGTGTAACAAAAAATACTGGTGATCCTTAAAGGGCATAATTGGTATCGTATCCTAATCTGATTCTAATTATAAAAACTATGTAAAAAAAATATCCCCAAAAAAATTTTTGGTTTTGTATGGTTTTGTACTCGTACGGCTAGAACGACGTGTCCCACACAAAAAAAAAATATTCCGCGTCCGAAAAAAAAATCTTCTTTCTTTCTTAATTTTCTTACTCACTATACGATACCAACTATGCCCGTAAACGGCTCACTAGTATTTTTGTTACAAATACAAACGTACAGGGTGTTTGTACTTGTTCGCCGCGGACGCCGTTCCAGACGCGCTGCCGGTGCTCGGGCAGCCACTGAGTTCCTCAATTATAAACTCAGAAACGCGGTGCCTATCGGTAATTTCGTAGCGTTTTGGTGGCAGCATAGTTAACGTGCAGGAATCCTTACTAATAAGAACATTAGTTAACCATTTCAACTGAACATGGCTTAATTTATTCCTTTTACTTAACTATGTTGCCACAAGATTGACATCATGCGTCAAGTGTTTATAATAATGTATTGAAACGAGGAACCCATGCATGCGTGTGTTGTAGGTGTAGGTACAGGCCCGGTAGGGTAGAGTAATTAAGAGATATGGGCACACATATATTCAAAATGGAACAAATGTTATCATAACGAATTGAATGACCATAGCTGTATGATTCATACCTATCTCGCTGTCCGTACACTGATCTCTGTTATACCTACAATGTAATGTGGTATATTTTATGTGAAGGTTTATCGCCAAGGTTATAAATAAATATGATAAATAATTATGTCCAATTTTAGGCTCATGTACGATTGTAAAGTCAACGTCGATGGTTAAATTAGTAGACATGACAGTGTAGCCAGCGGAATATAATTATACCAATATAGACATTGTCGCCATCAAAATATATTTCAACAACGTCTCTATTGTCAAGGGGTTAAAGTGCTTGTTCAGATATGTTTGAGTACCCTGGCCGCTCAGATGTATTTGATGGCGACTGTACCTACATATACAATTATACACCGCTTCACAAAAACCGTGTTCACTGTGAAAATGGTCACAGGAGAAACTTTTTAACAAACGGTGATCGGTGATCGGAACTTAGCGATTTACGTAATACCTACTTAAATAATATATTAACAGAAAATTTAAACAATAGGTGCCAATATCTCTTGCCGACTCATAACAGCAAAATGTTTATAATGTACCTGTACAGAGTCCTGTTAGTAATAATATCTGTGACAATGAAGGCCGCAAATAGTTATTTGTGCAACAAGTGAGGAAAGTTGTTTTTTCTTGCGAGTGTTGATTTTGAGTCCCGAGAAAGCGAAAGATTCTACAATTGAATCACGAGCGAAGCGAGTGATTCTAAGTTTGAATCTTGAGCATAGCAATCGAGGGATCTCAAGAACACGATATGTAAAAAAACTTTCCTCTCGTGTGACCCATACAACTTTTCACCTAAGTAGTGAGAGCATATTAAAGTTAAAAAAACACATTTATTTACATTCCTGAATGAAAGGCATCATCATTATGACGAAAAGCTTCTAGAAACAAAATTGCACTCCCTGGAGTGATGAAAGTCGCACTTTCGTCACTCCAGGGAGTGAGGAAAGTAGGCTTGATCGAACTGCTGAGGTGAAAAATAAAAGCTTTACAAATCAGATTTAGTCAAATATTTTTGCACTTAACGTTTTGCAGGCGACTGTACACGAGACTACTTAATTAATCATAGTGCATGAGCTAAATTACATCAATACATACACCTTAGGACAAAAGTATAGAAACGAGTTTAGTATGACAGAAAAAAATATACAGCACAATGATTATTGGACAAAGTTTAATTATTTATTTCGCAGACACCTCTATCTACATTTTACTTCGATTTTATTAAACTTTCTTACTTATTTGGCGCAACGGCCCAAAATGAGTCGTGGGCGACTTGGCCTCCGACACAAGAGCACGCCATTTTGCTCGGTCCTGCGTTATTTCACGCCATTTCATCATGAGAATAATCTAGTTCTTCTAAACTTCACAATACTGAATGAAATCTACTTCACTATATACGAGTATATATAGATTATCTACAATTTATGGGCTATTTTAATTCTTAGGTGAAGCGTGATGTCAATTCTTTATCACTAACAAAAATGGTTGATTCTTTGAATTTGTATACAATGCAATGTTTGTTTCCAAACTTCTGACCTTAGGAGTATATATACACATACCTTGCTCAGGCAGTCAGGCATTTGTGGAATCTTTAATTTAAATATCTACCGAGTTAAAGCGACTTTCACACTACTGCGTTTCCGCGTGCAGCGCCGGTGCGCGAGCGAGATAGCGCTCTGCATGTGTATAGCGCTGTTACGCTTGCACACCGCCGCCGCATCCGGTTGCGGCGCCAGTGTGATAATCGCCTAACTGTAATAGCGTGTCTGCAGATCACTAGTCATTTCTGCTTTACATTCTATCTAAGTTGTATCAAGTAAGTTATATCAGTAGTTTCAATTAAAGACTAACAAACTAAAAATTTCACAAATACCAACACTAGTCATATATAGATTGTATTAAGAGTGGGTGGCAGCAATTAGCTCTTTTACCTACGGTACATATAACAATACATAATGGAAGATATTTAAAACATATCTGTAAAGTTGCATAGACCGTATCCACTTGGTGAGGCATCCATACAACTTCCTTTTCACTAACATTTATTTTTATTATTTTGAGTCGCTCATAGTCAGTTTGGCTTTTTTTACACACAGTAGTTCAGCTCTCATTTTAAAACGACATGCTTTAGAACCACGAAATTTGGCATGGGCATTCTAGCAGTATAGATCTATGTCGGTAATTTGTTTTCGTTGCTAAAAAATGTAATACAAAGAAAATATAGCAAAAATAAGTTTTGTATGTAAATCTGTATCTGTCTGTATTTTCTTTGTATTACAATTTTTAACAACGAAAACGAATTACCGACATAGATCTGTACTACTAGAATGCCCATGCCAAATTTCGTGGTTCTAAACAATGTCGTTTTAAAATGAGAGCTAAACTACGTTTATATGGAAACGCGAGCGTCCTGGCGACTCTTAACTGTTTTTTTAGTCATATAGTTTGTGGACGCCTCCACTGATACTCTTTCACAGCAAAACGCTACTCAACTCACATCTATAGACTTTATTTAAAGGGCAAATTGTGGCAACCCATTCTTACATTTATTAATGTTAAACCATCTTAATTACCTATATCTTTGGGTTTATTTTTAGCAGTCCTATTCGCAGTATGCCACCTTGGGAAGCTAAACGAAAACCGCAAGTTCTTTGTTAGTAGACAGTACGCTACCCACGCCGAAATGAGTGGTGTCACAACAATGGCTACAATTCTAATTTCTGATGAGTATTCATGACATGAGCCCGACACCAGTTTGCCTGAAATAAATGCAAGAGTCACCAATAAACTAAATAATATCCCATACAGAGTAAATAAATGAACACACAGGGTAAGGGATTAGGTAGACATAACATAAATGTTAACACATAAGCTTTATGCATATAAAAAAAGCACATTCTAATAATTAAGAATGTTCAAAATTTTGAATTATACACAAGATTACATGTTATTTTGCCTATTGTGCATCTTTGCAAAAGCAAGAAAATATTGGTATAAACATTATGTAAATAGAAATTATATAAATAGATATAAAATAGTTTAACCTTAATTGACTTTAATAATTGATTGCCCACTTTATAAAAAAACCGGCCAAGTGTGAGTCAGACGGACTCGCGCATGAAGGGTTCCGTACCATTATTCATAAAAATCAGCCGTAGCTATACTATCGAATAAATTATTATCTCAAGGTCGTATCTGCCTAAGTATGTAGTTTTTTGGAGATAACTCAAAAACGCCTAATTCGATAATGTTCAAAACAATTTTCGATGAAAGAATATTTAAAGGTTCAAAAGTTACAGGGGGGAGGATACAATTTTTTAGTCTTTCAGAGCGATTATTTCTGAAAATATCCACTTAATCAAAAAATGTTCAAAGAAACCTCAATGTTATTTTAGAGGCCCATCGATTGATGTGAAAAATTTTTTGACAATTAGTTACATGTATGGAGTGGCCACCCTAAAAACTTTTTTTTTACAATTTCTCTACAAAACTAAGTAGCTGCACACACAATACACTTTATGTAAAAATTTGATAATGATACGTGTTATAGTTTCCGAGTAAAATGGCTGTGACATACGGACGGACAGACAGACATGACAAATCTATAAAGGTTCCGTTTTTTGCCATTTGGCTACGGAACCCTAAAAATGGGTGCAAAAGATGTCATACTTCAAGATGAACCATTTAAATTGAATCATCCCATTTACTTTAAGTGCTCTTATAGCATATTTTCTCTCTGTTTTCTGTCATATTCTGATGAATAGATTTTCATGTAACCAAGCCTTAACTACCAGTTGAAAAGCAAATACTTTAAACAAAGCAAGAAGGCATGCTAATATAACTCTTTTTATCTAAGTGTTCAATAAATTACTGTACTTATTATGCTGTGCACAAAATTGCCAAACTAATTGTATGTGTAAATATTTACAAAAAAATACATATATCACAAGAGTCATTCATTGAATGACTAAACTGAAAAAATATTAAAAGAAAAACTTACTTGAGGGCTCACTGTCTGTTCCATCTGTCCCATTACGAACACCGAACACAATGCCACAAGTCACGAGCACCACTAGGGCAATTAAGGGTATTGCAATCTTGTGCCATGTCTTCAGAACAAAGTTGTCAGAATCTGTAATGCAATAATATATAAATAATAAATAACCCCACAGATAAACATGTTTATTGAGTCGTATCAAGTAAATTATGTTGCAAATATGATCTGCAATCAGTACTTATAGTCTATTTTAATATTTTATATTATAGTCTATAGGCATTGTCAAGAATGTTAACAAGAGACCACATGATTTTAAAATTAGGCCAGTAACATAATTATATAGATACAATAGAAACCATGAGATTGGCTCAAATGCTATATAGAGGTTGCCTTTTTACCAGATCTGGGTACCTACCAGCTGGAGGCTCAGTCAGTGGAGGCCAGAGAATACAAACCACTTAATAAATTTAATAGAGTTCCGGGTTTGATAGAATATTATGGGTAATTGGGAATTTAATTTTGATATATTGCTGATTTAATTCTTCACCTACTTATACCATGTTTTGTGTTCTAATGTTTAAATAAATTGAGGCAACTACAGAGGTTCTTTTATAAATTGGCATTCCTTTTACCCAACTAAAAAGTTTAGATGGACTGCCAGGTTTCTTTACTCTCAAAGTTGTCTCACATTTTGTAGGCCTAGCTTTTGTTTGATATGAAAGTTGCCAAGCATTTCAAGTCAAAAACTCCCATGAATCCCCCTCTGAATACATCCCTGGTTGAGGGCCCAGCCCTGCAATGAGTATTGACCACCATGAATAAGAATATTATGTGCAATGATTTGCCTTACCCTTATCAACATCAGGATCCTTCATGTGTTTGGGTGTTGATGAAGCATCCTCATCATCTGTTTTAGCATAAGACGCATTTTCAATGCCAGATTTATTGTGAATAATTTGCTTTATGACAACGGGACCTTGGAAATACGTGTTATTCCCAAACTGGACGTTCTCAGAGTTGCTTACTGTGACGGAGCCGAACACGGAAGGCGCGGTAGGCTTAGCGATGGCAGCGGCAGCGTTGGATATCGTCTGCTTCGGACCATCTTCACCGTCCGAGGTATCTTCTACTATCTCCAAGCCATTAATGTTTCCCACGACACTTACATCGAGGTTTTTATTCTCGTCGCAAAAGTTAACTGTATCATTGTTAATAGCCATGTTACATTCATTGATATACAACCACACATTGACGAATCTGATTATTATAAATTAAATCATAATATACAATAATTAAAGCGACCAATTCGCCGATAAAGTGAAGTATGAAAAGTACACATTTGTTTTACTAAGCGAAGGCCTCTTGTTTAACAACATATCTAATTATACATAAAAGATAATACTTTGTTATAAAAAAATATCACGCAATGAAACACAATCTTACATGGAGGAATATTTTCGATAGCGTATTTAGTAACGAGATCACTTATTAATTAAGGGTCGCCACACACCTAGCGGTTTTCCTCGCGGAATTACCGGAAGTAGCGGAAATTTGTCTATGGTAGCGGAAATTTGTCTATGGTAGCAGATTTTTTGTATGGAAGCCATAGACTAATTACCGGAAGTAGAGGAAATTCATAGACAAAAAGCTTAATTTGTCTACGAATTTCCGCTACTTCCGGTAATTCCGCGAGGAAAACCGCTAGGTGTGTGGCGACCCTTATTCGTAAAACTTTTTCCTGAATTCTCTGACACTGTTTGTCGAGATCGAGATCATCCCATCCATTGTCACTTTTTTCTTTTTTTACATAGACCTACTATAGAATAGACAGAGGATCAGCGTATACCCGACAGGGACAGCTATATTTTGACAGCTAAGATTTGGGATACCACATGTAGAGAAATTTCCCCATTCTTTTGCATTGAATGTACTTTTTTGTAACCTAGTGTTTTTCATAATTGCAATATTTAATTAATGTTCGTTATTTATGTAAATGAGTAACAAATAGTATACTATACATATATATAACAGAATTACCTACTACAAAAAATTACCAGAAATGTCTAATTTACTACCCAGATTGTCTAATCCAATAGTTATTTTAGTAAAAACGCCATATCTGTTGAACGTATTGTCAAAATCTTCATTAACTAATATTTTTTCCTCTCTTGAAACATAACTTTCCATATTACGTAAGTCAATATTTACCCAGCTTTATGGGAAATTGATTTTTAAGTCACTGGCCACCCTAAAATAACTCGGTTGCCATGGTGACGATGACATAAGTGTGACAAACAAGAATTTCCGTATACGCGCTGCTGAGGGACGGAAAATGTGTCATTGCATCTCATTTGCACGCGTACGATTGTGTATGCGCACATCTCTTTCATCAGTGTATATGTGTGCGTAATGTTACCCCCCTGTTTTTTTACGTTTAGGGGCTCGTTCGGAATTTCTAATGCCACAATAAGGGTCAGCGGTTTTCCTCGCGGAATTACCGGAAGTAGCGGAAATTCATAGACAAAATGCTTTATTTGTCTATGGTAGCGGAAATTTGTCTATGGCTTCCATACAAAAAATCTGCTACCATAGACAAATTTCCGCTACCATAGACAAATTTCCGCTACTTCCGGTAATTCCGCGAGGAAAACCGCTAGGTGTGTGGCGACCCTTATAGGATACGAACATACCCCTGGTTTTGACATTTGACCGAATTTGACGTTAATTTGCCTGACGTTTTATGTTATGGCGTTAACGATACGATGGCTTTGCGATGGCTTGACGAATGATGGTTTCATCCGTTTCATGCGAGTTTCATTTAATTGATTATTAATGTCGGGTACCGTAGAGAAAAACAATTCTGAAGCCAGTTTTATACTCTTAACAACACAAACATAATTCATTAATTTCGTTGTTAAAAATATAATGAACTATGTCTAAAAATCATGAAAGTGAAATCTTGTTGCGAGAAAAATATGTTTCCTCTTCAAAAGAGAGGCTTTACGTCAAGCCGCCTGGTGCGTAATATGTTTATAAAAAATGTAAACAAACTGAATGAATATACACCGCAAAACTATGGACATATTCAATTGCATCTAGGAGCAATCATCTGACGAAGTAGGGGATAATAATGTATATTTATGTTTCAGATCAAAAAAATATTGTCATATTAGATGAGAGGAAGTTAAGTGACATTACCAGCTGGTTCACTAAAGTATTTCTACCTCAGGGCTATCCACACAGTGTTAGCAAAGATTACTTACCATACCAAGTGTGGGACACAGCCCAAGCTTTCTGTAGTACAATTTCAGGTACCTACCACTACCAATATGCAACCTAATTGATTTGTGTAGTTGTGGACAACCAACTCTAGACTTAATTCTTACAAAAAAACCCTAGCGTGTGCTGGAGACGAGATTTCACATAGTCAAAACTGGTGCTAAAAGTTTTTTTTTCTCTTTGAGGCACAGAACCTTTAAAAAGGCCAGTAAATCTGAACTAGTAACTAATAGAACATGTGTACAACAACAACCTCTAGCAAAAGACATCATCGTCGGTTGGTAATAGAGTTTATTTCTAAATTAACTATTATGGCAGAAATGCCTTATTGACAACCACCAATGATGTATATTGTACTTGAAAATGGCACATATTATGATCATAAGCTTTACTTTGTAGGAATCCTTGCCACTCAGGAGGTGCTTCGAGGAGTGGGGGTGGGAGATACCACTGCCACCCCGCTGGCAGCTACCATCACCTGGGTCCTGAAGGATGGTTGTGGACACATTGGGAGAATATTGTTTGCATTTAGTCATGGGTAAACTGTGCTGCTTACTAAATTTATTCATAAAGGTATTTTAATTTGTGCAGCCTCCTCATTTGACTGAATCTGTGGTAATATGGTACTGCAACTGTTGCTTATTAATATAGGTTTATTAGACACTTGGTTGTATGTTTGAAAACTATTATACATACAAGTAATCACTGTTTTTTTACAGAACTTATCTAGATGCATACAGTAAGAAATGGAGACTTTATGCTGATACCTTGAATGATGCAGCAATGTGCATAGAAATAGCATTGCCCGTGTTCCGGAACTACACTACATTTGCATTATGTGTCAGTACCGTAATGAAGGCTATTGTGGGTGTAGCAGGTGAGATCTTCAGATCATAACAATTTTAATAAAATTGGGACTCACTTTGCCTTATGTGTATTTGTGTGCTGTAACAATTGTTGTCACTGGGTCTGTAGTTAAAGCTTAAGTCCGGTTTTTATTTAAATTACGAGTGAAAATCGTGTGAGTCAAAATCAGTAGTTCCTCATATGTGTGTAGTGTCCATATGCAATCTGCTAATTGCAGAGTTTAGGTCCTCAACATTAAACATTACATTTCTAAAAGTACACAGCCCTTTTATTGTCCGAAATACATAAAGAACTAATAAAATAAAATAAAATACGAATTACCAATTAATTACTTAAAAAAAATAGATTCTACCACAGCTTAAGAAGCTTATTATCAATATCTGTACATTGAACAATAAGATTTGACTGTTTCTTGTCACTTGTGATAGATGATCCTCACTGAAAGTCCATGATGAGAGGTAATGTTTGTATGTCTTTTAGGTGGTGCTACACGAGTGGCAATGACCCAGCACCATGCAGTAAGAGGCAACATGGCTGACGTCTCGGCTAAAGACTCTGCTCAAGAAACCGCGGTCAATCTGATTGCTTCGCTCACGGCACTGCTAATAATAACATTACTTGGGTATTGATGTTCACTCTCTTTTTTGGTTGACCTGTGATCAGGGATTTGGTTGCCACTGGGGGTGAATTACTTCCATTATTATTATGATAGTATGATATTTATAGCATGGATATGCTGCGGAATACCCCTTCTTGATGTTCAAAAAAGATAACGTGAAGTTCTTCGACATAAGATTTAAAAAACATCGTCCTTTTTATTTTAATAGTGGCCTCCCATAGTAACAATTTTATAAAGCTTTATATATCTTGTTATCTGGTACGGTCGTTAATGTCAGTAACATTTTCCAAGCAGAATTCAAACCTATTCCTAGAATTCCTGCCCTACTAGTGGCTGCTAGAATAACTTACGTTGTCGCTCGCGACTTTAACTTCAAGTTCGACTTGAAGTATGTGCGTGTGACAGCGTAGCGTAGGTATGTCACGCTAGGGGTCCTGTTTGAGTTGAATCATTATATCTATGGACTTGGTGACAAACAATGTATGTTTGTTATGATTCCAAGTTGATAATGGAGGGAGGTTAGTAATAAACCAATCTACTCTCGATTTGGCCTATTATCGATTTTGTTATCATGAGTTACACCCCAGGCTAAAAGTATGGAAACAAACATTTCATTGTATACAAATTCAAAGATTTCAAACATTTTTTTTTGTGAAACAGGTGATCAAAATTCACATCACGCTTCACCAAAAAATTAAACAACACTATAAATTTTAGAAATTGTTATAAATTATTAAAAAAAGTAAGTATTAAAAAAACGGACTTATCGACAAGTTTTGAATGTATAGTAAAATTAAGAAAAACGACATTATTTCCATTCATAAAACTTGGCGATAAGTCCGTTTTTTTAATACTTACTTTTTTTAATATTTTATAACAATTTCTAAAATTTATAGTCTTGTTTAATTTTTTGGTGAAGCGTGATGTGAATTTTGATCACCTGTTTCACAAAAAAAAATGTTTGAAATCTTTGAATTTGTATACAATGAAATGTTTGTTTCCATACTTTTAGCCTGGGGTGTAGTTATTAATGTTATTATAGTACAGTCCCCATCAAATATATCGGAGCGGCCAGGGTGCTCAAAAATATCTGAACAAGCACCTTATCGCCTTGAGAATAGAATCGTTGTTCAGATATTTTTGACCACCTTGGCCGCTCCGATATATCTGATGGCGACTGTACGTAGATGTAGTAGATTAAGGTTATATGTATATGAGAAACGCAATTTTGAATAGATATATTTATATTCAGGTATATATTGTAATAAACACTTATTTAAGAATAATGTTTATTTATTTTATTTCAGGAACTCGATTGTAATATTTATACTTATGATTATACTCCATATAACATTCAACTACTTTGCTGTGCGAGCTGTTTGTTTGAAAACATTGAACGAGCCAAGATTTCTACAATTTATTGAAACATATTTGAAAAAAGAAGTTTTGACTAGTCCCTGCGAAATAAACCAGAATGAACCAATTATATTTTATCAATTAGGACCAAATCTTTTAGGTAAGTTTATAGTAGTTGTCTAGGTAGGTACTTACCACGTATTTATTTCAAGCTAACTTCGTCGTTAACATTATAAAGACTTTAAATACCTACTATTAAAGACGCATATTGTAGAAAGCGTTATTGCTCTTTGACAATGGAGAGATTTTGCTAGTCTGTAACTCTGACCTCCACCCATTAAAAGCTGCCAGATACCCGGATCTAGCAATAAGGATAAGATAGTACTGCAATCTTACTAGATGGGTTTCGTTTCTCTCATGTGGCCAGCTCTTAGTCCAAGACGATAAAGTGCATGTTCAGATATTTTTGAGTACCTTGGCCGCTCGGATATATTTGATGGCGACTGTACCACAGTTTTTCGGAACTTATGTACAGTCAGCAGCAGAAGTAGCTAAGCTACTAACTAGCTTAGGGTGTCCAAAATGAACTTGACACGACTTTATTGTTATGAGAATAAGAGCGTGTGTAGGTCATTTTGAACAAACCCGCTATGTATGCCGCTGAATGTACCTACGCCAATTCATCCCCAATATATTTTCAGACTTGAAAATAGCCGGATTTCAAATTAAACTAGGAGGGTCAGTGAAGGCGTTTCTCGGCCGTAACCCCAACGCGGCCAATCTGAAGGTTCTGAGCGAGACCTACGCGCGTCGCCAGTACATGCTCGTACCGGACGTGGCGAGCCGCCAGGTTCTGGTGGTGGTGAAGGACTCGGCCGCGGTGGACGACGTCTTGTGCGCCTACTTCCACGCTGTCCTGCTGGCTATCATGACGTGCGCTATCAATGACCACTTTTTGGTGAGCATAAACTTAAAGTTATACCTAGCTGAGTTTGCAGGCGTCGCGAGTCGCGAATACATGCTTATTGATTATCTCAGGCGGCCTAACATGACATGCGTTGTCGCGCGCGATTCCATACTTCGAGTCGCTTCTGAAGTATGGAGAGTCGCGCCGCAACATAAGTTATGCTAAACGTACAGATGTATCAGAGTATGGAGGAGGAAGACTCGACCGCAGTAGTCGACCTAAGGAAACTAGACAAATCATAAAATCTTATCTTATTTAAATGGCATAAGATTTTTGCTAGCAAATATTCGTATTCGCAAATATTCAAAAATATATGAATAAATTATATGGATTCAATTAACATCAATAAATAAACGTGTTTTGTTTGTTTCAGCCGATATATCAAGGCGCAGGCTATCACAGGCCCTTCGCTGTTGTATGCCAAACGGTGCAGGCAGCCGACTGGAGCCGAGAGGCCGCGGTCGCCGGCGGCCGCTTCTCGTACGGGCCGTCGCCAGAGCTTGTGCGCTTCATCGACAAGATCGTCAACAAGGAGTGGCGCGTTATGAGGGCTGGGTTGAAGCAGACAGGTGAATACGGCTAATATATTATGATAGTATTAGTGTTAGCCGATATAAGTATTATCAAGGTCTTAGCGGTACATTCCCATTTTGATAAAGTGATCGCGGCGTGTGACTGACTTTCAAAGGGTTTGGTTAGATTGGATAGACGGATCGTACCATTCGGACCATCACTTATGGCGTACCATTAAGCGAATTGCGTAGCCCACGCGCTAAATGTCCCGATTTCAATTCATGAGATGCTTTTGACTAAAGCTCCGCGATGAATGCTCGACCGTTTTGTAAATATCCAATTGTTTCTTATAATTATTTAAGATCTTATCAGAGTACTCTTTTTCAGGCTGGGACTTGAGTAAACACTTGCTAATGGTGGACGAGTGGCGTATATACAATCAAGTCGATGCCACGCAAAGATCACCCGAAGAAAAAGAGCATTTGGATGGAGAGCTTAAATCAGACGAACCCGCATATTGCGACTTACTACGAGAATACATGAGTATCGATAGAAATTTCACGACAGAATCTAATAATCAGTTCGCGGGGCTAAAACCAAATGAAATATTATACGGAAGCCTAACGCGCAAAAAAATACTGAATGCGACTGAAGCGAAACCCAACATAATCGATCTCGACAAACAATGACTGACAGACAATGACGCCGATGTTATTAGGTCGCGGCCGCTGCTACCTCTTAAAAGCAAGCTGTGAGGTCATGAACAGATGTCGTTAATAACTATGTAGACCTAATTCTCGATCGGATTTTATTATTACAGTGTTACAGTAATCTATTTAAACTATACACTTCCATGGAAGAGCAGCGTTAGGTATCCGCAGGATTATTAATATAAACAGACTAATAGAGATATAGACGACCACAGCCTAAGAACTTTTTGAAGCTCATGTCAATCGCGCCATCTATGTCAAAGCCACTTAATGATACCGAAAATGTAAGAGAAATGTCACCTGCACTGCTACTCCACCTAGTAAGTACTAGTGTACTACTAGTACGCTATTTGTTACTAGCTGGAGTAGCAGTGCAGGTGACATTTCTCTTACATTTTCGGTATCATTAGGTGGCTTTGACATAGATGGCGCGATTGACATGAGCTTCAAAAAGTTCTTAGGCTGTGGTCGTCTATATCTCTATAGTCTCTGATATAAAAGTCGTCAAGGACAAAAACGACTATACCCACTGTTTTTAAAGAGTAACTAAGTTTTAAAACTGGCTGGCTGTGAAGCAGACAGGTGGCACCCATTAGAATATGGCTTTAGAACGTAATTAGGTATTACTGAAATGTTAGCTTGGCTCGGCAAAAGGATGAGCTATTGCCTCGTCTCGAAACTTATTATTTTATGAGTATGGATGATTTATTTTATCTTACGATTAAATTGCGAACATTACGGATGGAAACGCCAAAAGCTTACCGTACACATGATTCAGTAGTTTTAAAAAAATAGTTTATTATAGAGAATGAGCCGGGCCAATTGTCCACACTTAGTGGAACTTTAGAATAAACATATTGATATCGATAATTAACATAAAACGGTCTTATGACTTTATGACTAAGTACCTACTATTATACTTAAGTGTTTGTACCATTTGAGGAAAACTTAGTAATATTTAAAATTATGTCGAATGAATAATATGGTTGTTCGAAAATAAAATATATACAACAAAAAAAATCCTGTATAGAAAATATGAAATACATTTATGTACAATATAATAGTCTTGAGTCGAGGGCGGTGTTTTGCGGTCAACAAATTGAAACTTGCACAAAAAATATTCGAAATTAGAATTTGATAGTACCTGGGCATAACTATTCATCAAAATCTTTTTTTTTACACTTTAACTAATAATTATTATAAGTTCCTTAACTAGAAAGAACATTAGTACTTAATAATGATAATGGGATTTACCAGTTTTTTTAGACTTTCCTAGTGATTATTTCTGAAAATATCCACTCAATCAAAAATCGTTTAAAGAAATGTTATTTTTAAAGACCTATTGAGTAATGTACAGTCGACGCCAAATATATGTTTACACTTGTCGTCGGAAGAAGATCGTCTAGCTCGTACCAGAGTAGGTTAGGTACGTAGGTACCTAACCTACTCTGGTACGTGGGTAGCCACGTACACGTCTGAAAATATGGATATAATATTTAATGTGACAAAAACATATATCCGAGACAGAGTCGTGGCTACATATTTTTGTACCCATTAAATGTATCCATATTTTCAGACGTGACTGTGTGAAATAGCGTTTAATATTTACCAGTCGCTTTTCCGTCTCCTCTGGGTCGGAAGTTCAGATAGCAGTCGCTTTCATAAAAAGTAGTGCATACTGCCGAACGGACTCCAACCTCCATTTAGCCGTGAAAGAACCGGGGTAAACGTTAGAATAATGATGTAGTTTAGTGTAGGTACTGGGCACTGGTAAACGAGTACAACTATGAAATAAAGTTAAGATTATAAAAAACAAATCGGTTTTTATTCCACATATAAACAAAAAGGTATCATCCTTGAACATACTTCTGCTGAGATGGTTCTAGATTGCGTTCTTAGCAGGTTGCAAAAAATCTTCTGCATCTGTTTAAAAAAATAAAGTTAGTTAAGTGGAATATTACTGTACATATTTGATATAAGTAATAGCAAGTTTTATTATAGAAGGGCAACGAGGTCTTCAATAAGTAATTGCAGTGGGTTACCATTTTGTCCTTACCTTTGCATTATAGTTGCAATAACTTTATTTAGATAGGCACATGAACAGTATTTTAACGGACTAAAATATCAATGTGATTAATTGATGAGAATTACTTTGTCTTTTTAGATATACTAAGTTACACCATACTACAAGATAAACAGTGATCGCCGTTTCGGTTGCCAGTTGCCACTCTGATTACCTGGGAGTTCAAATTGTTATCATTTATTTATTATTATATTAATTACAAAAGGGTACCAAAGCATGCAAGTTTAATATGAATTATAATGCATTTGTAATGAATAATGATAATGTAATAATCAACGCTGTTATTATCTGGCAGTTATTTCTACATCAAAAGTGCACCTTGGCATGACTTTTCTACTTGATATCCCCCTCAGTGGCAATCAAAACGTAGATCACTGATGACATGAGAGCATATCTACATCTACATAGGGTGAATAAATAATACAATCAATTACTACACCGTACCAATTTATTTTAAGTATTGTCAAATTTTGGATCGCGTTTTGGATACAACTACAGCACATGCTGACAAATGAACGTTCCCACCGCCCTCGAGACCGAGGGCCGCCAACACTAAATGAGATGGCTTCAATAAATAGTAATGAATTCACTATGTAAATGAAGTTCTACGATATTCTAGTTATACAAAGATAACTCCAAAACCACGCTGACAGGTCGGTTTACACAACTGATAAATGGTGAATAATACATAATTTCTTGTGATATAATTTGAGTGCGCGTTCGAGGATTATAGAACTCTGGCTACCAGGTTTGTTTGAAGCTGATCACGAGTGACCCGAGGGCACAGACGGCGCAAAAAAATTGTATCCAAAAACATTATGTATGTTTAACAACCTGGTACATACTTTGGTAACTCAAAATTAGATTACAATAGCTACCTAAACTTACTTGAAGATAGAAAGTTTGAAGTGACAGATATTTCAATGTAATAAAGGAAAGTATAGCGAAGTATGACGTATTTCCCTATTTAAACCTGTTCCCCATTATAATCCCACTCTAAGCGACTACGCTAGTGAGGAAGCTACTAACTTGAGACTTTTAAAGTTCTATGTATTTATTACATACACTTACGTGTTCAATGGCTATTGCAGTTACAATTCAGAAAAGAATACTGACCCAACTACAAAAACGTTTACTTGTTTTGGATTCAATAAATAGTAAATGACGTTGATGTATATACGTTAACATCATAATGTACATAATTTTCTCTAGCCAAGTATGCACAGCATACCGCTTTGATTTTATTATACATATCGACTTGTACAACACTAGGTAGTTTCGTTCGTTACAGCTACGTGAGGTTGGCAGTCGAATCACACCACTAGTCAATGATACTTGTCATAATAGGTATATAACAAACATAATTTAGCATAGTAAATAATTAATTATAAATAATATTAATAATTTACAATACAATATATAAGTTAAACAATAATATCATCACAGAAATAAGTACACGGGTAGCATTATCTGCTTACGTTAAACATTTACAATAATTATAAATTCAAACAGCAACCAAACAAATGCATCACTTACTCTTACTACTAGATGAAATAATAAATTAATACAATTCTACATGATTGTTTGCTGATTTGTAACGCTGGGCGTTAGAATTGACTATCGGGTCGGGTGTGAATCGAACTGTTTGTTCAATTCATTGGACCGGGGTCCAGAATTGTAGGCGTGGCGGTTACTTGCCGTACTGCTTGATGAGCATGTCGGTGCTGAGCGACTTGGGCCGCTCGATGGGCAGGCCGAGCGCGCGCGACCACACCATCTGCGCCAGCACGCCGAGCGCGCGCGACACGCCGAACATCACTGTGTAGTAGTTCATCTCCTTCAAACCGTAATACTGCAACAACGTACATTCAACTTAACACTTGCTTACATACCCAAATACTCCTATATAGTCTACAGTGCAATACTTACTACATATTTTCGTTTCGATACCAAAACTTAAAATGTATTACATATTAATATTTTTCTAAGGCCGCTTTCATATCTCCGCTCTTTAACGGCACTCGCGGACCCGCCGCACGATTACGCAAGTCCAGTTATGCGGCGGATATGTGTTACAGGAGTTACTAATTGATTACTTGATTTATACCCGTAAAAGATAAAAACATTAATTTTATTATAATACACCGTCAATTATTACACCCTATGGATGGAGGCAGTATCTAAAGCGCTGGTAGCCTTGCGGTAAGACGTCCGACTTTCAATCCGGAGGTCTCGGGTTCAAACCCCGGCTCGTACCACTGAGTTTTCGGAACTTATGTCCAGTCACTTTTCGGTGAAGGAAAACATCGTAAGGAAACCGGACCTAATCCCAAAAAAGGCCTAGTTTCCCCTCTGGGTTGGAAGGTCAGATGGCAGTCGCTTTCGTAAAAACTAGTGTCTACGCCAATTCACGGGATGAGGTTGTCAAGCGCACCCCAAGCCGGGATAAAAGCTGGGAAGAAGAAGAGGAGGCAGTATCTCTTTTAGAGCTACTTTCAAGAAAATCAAGCACAGAAAGAGATATCAATCTAACAATGTAACAATCTTCTTCAACCGGGTAAAACCGGTAAAAGCTATAAATACTCCATAGGTTTTAATCTCTTTCGATATCATATACGCAAAAATAAGTGATCTGAGTAGGAGGTTTGATCAAAGGCTCGAACACAAAACTCCTAAACTCAGTTTTACTTTGCTGACACTTATCAACCTATAAAAAAATATTAGGCCGCTCCGGTTGGTAGAATGCTCTAAGGTTATTAGCAACATTTATATATTTGATTTAACAACAATTTCGGCCTTCGCGTATCGTGCTAGTGGCATTGAAGATAACGCCAGAAGTGTCCCCAACGTTTGAATGAGCGGCGTGAGCAGTGTCAGTTAGATTGATTCTATGTTTTCTCTCGCGGGCGGCCCGACTTGATAACAGTGCTAACCAGGGTCACGCTACAAGGTTGTTTAAACATCATACAGTCGCTATTAAACCGACAGATTCATTAATTTATAATATTGTATCTGTATTTCGCAAGGCACATAAATGGCTGACATGTTGGATGCCTCTGACAAATGCAGAAATCGATTCAGTTTTTTTATGATAAACTTATGTCAACGAGAGTAAATTATTTAGTTTTTACTACTTACATTAGAATACATTTATATCCAGAAACAATGTTATTCCAACAAGCCACAAGGCCCCCCTAAAAGTTAAAGATGCCAAAACGCGCTTGCACTCGTGAGGGATAGAACATACGGCCTATTTAACGGCCTCCTAGCCTAGTTGGTAGTGACTGCCTATGAAGCAGGAGATCCCGGGTTTGAATCCTGGTCAAGGCAATTATACATAGTTCCTGAATTATGGATGTTTCTATTATCTGTACCCACCCACAACACGTGCCTTATTGAGTTTACTATAGTAATACGACAATTTCTAATATGGCTGACGGAATATCATAAACTGGCAAACAATCAAATAAATCCTATCGTACTTATGACCTCTTAATTGCAGGTGATAATGAAGTGAGATTAAAAAGTAATAACTATTATAGGCTGGCTGGCCGAAAAGTGCAGTAACAGTGGAAGTAATAAGCTATACTCATCCCTTTTCGGTACCAAGGGCACGAGCATGAGAAAGAGGCAGTGTGATTCTCTCTGTCTATGCTTGAAGTAAAACAAACTATTACAAAAACTATTTAATACGGGATATTTACCATGTGAGTTTGTTTTTATGAGCTTCCGATATTTCGGCACAGTTTCATGCGCCTTTATCACGGAATAACTGAACAAACTATAGTTAAGATGAAGGTAAACGTACCTGTAGAAGGACACCAGAGTGGGAGTCCACGTTGGGCCACGGGTTCTTGACCTTGCCGAGCTCGGTGAGGATCGGGGGCACCACCTTGTACACGCCGGCGACCAGCTTGAACAGCGGGTCGTTGGGCAGGTGCTTCAGGGCGAACTCGCGCTGGCAAGTGTACCTGACAACGACATTCAAGGATTACTTCAGTTCATTGTTATGACTTTTTTTTATTGACATACCTATTTGAAAAGCCGTTTTGTAAGTAAAATAGTATATTTCGATACTAGGTCGGAAATGATGTCATTATTCCACGAGTTCCGAGACATTTTGCCAGAAGCCGTAGGCGAGTGGCAAAACTCGGGATGGGTGAAGAATGTCATTCCGTCAGTGTATTGAACGACGTTTTTTAATACAGTTCCGAAAAAAATATAAAATGGATACTTAGTCAGTTTGAGGTTATTACATGAATCCTGAGCTGTGTTTGGTTGGAAAAGTAAAAAGCGCTAGTGTGAGAAATCCAAATTCCTGCACAATAAACTACTACTATAGTCTATATTTTTAGGTATTTAAATAAAAGTAAACAAAATCTACCCTTCAATGGCTCCTTAAGCCAGTTGAGGGTAGATGAAAACATTACACTATCAAATAATGTAGGTTAAAGTCAGGTCGTTCGTCCAGTGACAGATCTAGGCGCTTTTGTATCTGTTTACATAATACTCTTTTTGGTTGGTTAACCAATAAATGTTATAACTACCTGAGAATGTACAAATTGTTTGTTTACTTTTATTTAAATACCTAAAGATACAGACTATAGAAAAGCGCTTTTTTGAGCAACTGTGTTAAAAAACCTATTTAAGAGGTTAAAGAACCAAACCTGGTATCAGAAATTGTTTAATAACAGAAAATTATAATTAACTCGGTAAATCCGTTTAAAACATTAATTGGACACATGGACTTTCACCCTAAACGGATATACCGCCTGCGTTCCAACGTTATCTCTACCGTATTCATCATTTAGCAGTGTTTTATACTACCTAACAAACCGTTTATTTAAATGTCAAAGTATATTTTAAAGAACATCTAGATAAACATGCTCTTTAACCCTAAGCCAAAGGATATCTATCATTCGTAACTTCTTTGAACATGACAACACACTTTGTGATCTTATAATAAAGCACACATTTTTTCATCTATCACTGGATGTACTTGTACTAGTTAATATTATGTACCTATAACCGCAAACCGGTTATATTTTGGATGTGATGTCACGTCCTGGCGCTGAGGGCACGACTTTCCGTGCGCGTGATATGACGGCTTTGGCGGTCAAAGAGTTAAACGTATGACGAGAGATTTGTAATTACCTGGGGTCAGTCTTTCTAAGCACGGCGTGGCCGTAGCCGGGCACGACCTGGCCGGACTTGAGGGTCTTCCAGATGAACTCCTTGAGCCCCTCCTCTGTCCAGCTGTCGCCGACCTGTTTGCGAAGCTTCTCCAGCCAAACAAGTACCTAAACAAATACGATTACTCTGTTAACTGATTGTTCGTGATTCGGTCATTTGAGGGTTTGATTTTTGCGCGCAATGCTGCGAATCATTGACGCATAATGTGTTATAAATTCACGTTTCAAGTTTATTTAAGGGACAAAATCCGTTTTTGTTTATTTCGTAGTTCTGGCTAAATAGAAATTATATTTTATTATTGGCAATATACTGAAAAAATGTTAAGTTCACAAGTCAGTGATGATCTGATAATCGAGCGAGTGATAGAGATCACCTCCGTAACTGTGAACTGCTCCAACTTTGCCATGCAAAACAGTGATTCTCTATCCCTACCGAATATCATTGCTCATAATGGCCGCCTTTCTCCCATCTCAGGTAAGTATAAGATATAAACGCTGTTTGGTTTGAATTTCAAGCCAGGCAAAGTTGAGCATCATAGGCCATGTTGTAGCACTTACGCACACACGAAAGTGCGAATAGAGGTTCCTAGTGCAAGCTTCGGCAAATCAATCTGCGACCATGAACGTTCTTATTTTATGATCATGAACATTTAAATAACACGAACCGTTTCTATGATTAAATTACGCCACAGTACGTAAACTAAGCATTTATCAACAGCAAATCGGCATACATTTACTATATAATTAATGTCCTTTAAAACATATGCGTGCTTAAAACACATGCCTTTTATAATATATGCATGTTTAAAACAAATGACAAGCAATACTAAGTATAACGTGGCTGTTGACACAAGTTGGTTTCAGTTTCAACTATACGAGTACAACGCTTATCCATGTTCATGTAGTTGTAAGAAGTCAGTTGCGAAACGTCTGTATGTAATATTTTCACCGAGTCGCCATATCAGTTGATCCGCTTTGTACATTATCTAATCAAAAACGAGACAAATGTATATTTAATTAAAGCGTAAGGCGCAAATGTTACTTTTATTAGGTCTCATTTAAAAAAAATATTGTACATTATACATAACGCTGTAGATAAGTACAGTAAATTAGAAATGTAAACTACAAAGGCGGACTTATCCCTTTAAGGAATCTTTGAGTTTTTATTATTTTATTATTGTCTTTTGTAGAAATGTTAGTCGTTTTTATGTGGATTTCCAAAGATATGGTGTTATTTAATCGTTTGCAACGTCATACGCACGTAGCCTGGCACGTTTAACCTAATTTGTGTTGTAGTTACCTCTTGTTTGTATATTTGAGAGACACAGAGATGGTTTTATTTAATCGATAGTTTATCCTTGATAACGTTACCTCTTGGTTGGCGAGTCCGTGCAGGGGTCCGGCGAGGCCGTTGAGGCCGGCGGCGAAGGAGAGGTAGGGGTCGCTCAGCGCGGAGCCGACCAGGTGGGTGGTGTGCGCGGACACGTTGCCGCCCTCGTGGTCACTGCCAACCAACATTACTCGTTAGACATCACGCTTCATTGAAAATATTACATTGACGCCCGAAACACAAGTAAATGGCCCACTCTACTTTTCATCCATGCAGGTTTAATGATGAATCTAGTTGTAAAAGTTTTTAATTATTCTATGAATGGTATTTTTGATAAATGTGATATTTTCAACTCAAAGGTCGGGGTGTCGGTTTTCAATAAGGTTTTGCTACCATACAAATTCATTTAGTTATGATGTACCTTTGAGTTGAAAACGTCACAAATTTGAATGTAACTAGTACATATATAAATAATTCTAACAGAATATGTTTAATCAGCGTAGGTACATCAAAGAGTAGAGTGAAAGTATACGGTAGCCAGATTAAAAAGAGTCACGATAGTTGTGCACTTATGAAATGCAATCTTAGACATCAAAACTGTCGCTAAGGCAAAAGGTGGTAAATAAATAAAAATACTACTCCTATCTCTATCATGTAGAGTTAAAATGCCTACAACTACATAGTTTGATGTTCTAAGTAAGCCTATTTCAGGATATATATTTAATATTGGTAAATACTATTTACAGAATTTTGTGTAATATTAATAATTAACGTATTTCCAATATAGGTGTTCTAATGACAAGTCAATTATTGACGTCATCGTCAGTGTGGTTTTTCCCACCGTCATTATTGTATTAATTATTGTGCAATTCATTAACTCTAATTTTCTCTCTCTCTCTCTCTTATTTAAATATTATATCATTCCTGTACTGGTCTTGTTTTTGAGGTGTAAACTAACATTAAAACTAAAAATAAATTACAGCTAACAAAATCTTAAAAATAAGTTAATACTAAACTAAAACCTGAAAATAAATAGGCTCCAAATCAGTGCCAGGCGGAAGGGTGCCCAGAACGCTGGACAGCAATGCCGATGCGTTGGGCAAAGTATAGCCCAGCCCTCTGGTCACCCGTTGCGTCAAAATTAAATTTTGAGGTGTTCAATAATAGTACATTACAAAACTAGGGTGGTAAAACAAAGAAAGGCCGACATCGCAGAAGTTTGCGGCCCGAGCTGCAAGCGAGGGACGTAAATATGCGATCGAGGGCTTTCTTTATTACCTCCCGTGTTGTGTACATCGTTTTATGGCCAGGTGTGACATAAATAGTATTTGTATTGTATTGTAACTTAACGTAACATGATTGATTGAATCGTTAATAAATCGGTTCACAAACTTAAATTAACACAGTCGAGTGTTCTGAGAGCTATTAAATACTTAAAACACAGGAGGCAAACACGTAATTCAATATGTAATATTTCGCATTGCTGTTATCATACAAGTTAGGCACTAAACAGAAGATAAGTAGATAAGATAAACGTGGGTTATTATATTAGACGGCACACAGCGAACAGCACAGACGATGATTATAGTATCCGCAGAATTAAGTGGCGACTGAGGTCATAAAACTTCTCTTTCACACTTGCACCGCCACGGCAAGAGAGAAGAAGACAGCGTTATGAACTCAGTCGCCACTTAATTCTGCGGATACTATACTGTTAGTTATTGTCAGTAACATTGAAGGACACGGCAGCACATCACGAGTGCCTTATAATTCGCATAGCCAAGTAGTTCGACACGCAGCGGTCAAGCACGCGACGACAACACGCATGCCAATTATTGACACTGTTAGTTAAAGGACGTCTTTTGTATGAATTGTATATAGTATTCACATTTTTTGGACAATTGTCTTAGATTACAAAAAAAAAATATTGTTATACTCGTCTTCGGTATAATTATTATGTGACAATATAAAATAAAATATAAAACTAAATATGGCATACAACAATGTTTATTACTGTTACTACAAATTTACGATGCTTAGGGTGGGTTGCACTACGCACAATTAACAGACTCATCAACGTTAAATATGGCGACGGAGCAGTCATCCCATAGAAAACTGTCAAACTTTTCATACAAGATTTTTATTACGATTACGGTTAATACGGTTACATTCACAGACAGTTTGGTGCAACCGGCCCTTAGTGTCATATTTTGCTAACCAACTTCGACTGTTTTTTTTTTCTTTATTATATCTCCGTGAATCGTGAACCGATTTTCAAATTCTTTTTTAATCGAACTGGTATAACCCCTAGATGGTCCCATTGTCACCAAGTCGGGGTCTGATGATGGGATCCTGGAGAAATCGAGGGAACTTTTCAACAACTCGTATTATAGGCACACCTATAGTGATATCACTATTTTTGAAAGCAACTCGGCCAGTTCCTCTTAGAATAGCGGATCCTAAGTGAAGTCGGTTCTTTTTTTATTTTATGTATTTCAATGGGAACTTATAGAGTGAATACGTTGCGTCATCAACGTTTGGTCGCGTAAAAATTCAGTATCGTCTATGGGATCATGTTATCACTATGACACTATCACACCATGCTTTACCCACTATGATTAAATTATTGTTTATTGTTTTCATTACAAAAACAAGCCAACAGTGTAATATAAACTAGCTATACATTTTTATGGGTTGAATGCGTTTTACTTCACATGGATACAAGTGACGACCATAAATCCTAGTAAGCAGCTAACAGCTACATTGTTTTAACTGTTAAGTGAGGTAGTTTGGTATCTGAGACGCAGAACGACTTAGAGCCACGTGATGTTTTGTATAACCACGCCATTTTACTTTATAAGAGTTTTAATGAAACATGAGTAACGACTAAATTTACGTCGTCACTTGTTTTAGCCCGCGGGATGCTCACACATTTCGTTCGAAGTTAGACTTCTACGATGTAACAGTGTATTGGTGGAGGTAACGCACCTGTGGATAGTGAGGTAGAGTCGCATCAGCTCCGTGAACTGCGGGTCGTCGAAGCCGAGCATGGTGCAGTAGTTGGCGGACCAGTCCTTGTTGTCGTCGATGGCGCCGATGCCCTTGCCGTCGCGGAACGAGTTGCGGTAGATGGTGGCGGCGATCACGGGCAGCTTGGCGATCAGGTTCATCGAGTCCTCATACACGTACTGGGGGAGATAAGAACTTATTAAATGTTGCAAGTCTTTAACACATGAGTATCTTGGAAGTTAATTTATGGTGTGACATAGGTACATGTAATACTTTACCTCCCAATACTTGGACTTGTGTACACCCTCGGAGTACGCTTTCGCAAAGGTAGACTCGCTGTTGAGAGCGGTGACGGCAGCGGAGAACTGGGACATGGGGTGCAACTTGGCGGGCATGTTGTTCAGCATGGTCACTACGTGCGCTGGGAGCTCGGCCCTGCCAAAGACAAATGGAAAAATTACTTTCTCCCCTAATATTAAAAATAGTAAGATTAACTAATATTTGCATAATAGCCATGGAATTTTTGATCAGAGTGTGTATAGTACAGCTGATATTCTATGCATAATCCAAACTGGTGTACTTTAATGTATAAATTAACTCTTTATTTATTTTTAACCGACTTCAAAAAAGGAGGAGGTTCTCAATTCGACTGAATTTTTTTTTTTTTTTTTTATCATAATTTTTTTTTGTATGTATGTTACTCCATATCTCCGTGAATCGTGAACCGATTTTCAAATTTTTTTTTGAATCGAACAGGTATAACCCCTAGATGGTCCCATTGTAACCAAGTCGGGATCTGATGATGGGATCCTGGAGAAATCGAGGGAACTCTTCAACTATTATAGGCACACCTATAGTGATTTCACTATTTTTTACAGCAACTCGGCCACTTCCTCTTAGAATAGCGGATCCTAAGTGAAGTCGGTTCTTTTTTTGTTTAAAATTATTATGACTTCTGTGTACTGTTCAATATTTTAGGAGTGAAATACTATCTTCGTTCTTTAACTTGAAAAAATATAATACTTAAAATGTATTTTGCATCGTACGTAAATGGCTGATATTCAACTGGAATGCTTTGCACAAATGTACCGATTTGCATTCGAAGTATGTCTGAATCTAATTTGAAGGCTCACCACGTTTAAAGGCAGCAAACAAATGCACTCGGTTAATATAGAATTCGGGCAAGCATGGAAAGTTTGGAATAGTATTTTATACAATAGTGACATAATCAAGAGCTTTTCAGTCGAGTACCGCGTTTAGGCCACGAAGCTTGCTGAGTGGCCTAATTAAGGTACGAGATTGAAAAGCTTAATTATGTCACTATTGTATACAATACTTTTTCTACGAGTATTAAGTAAGAATTGTTTTTCTTTCATTCTTTCTAAATTTTTCCCAATCAAACGTCAAACACAATTTTTCAAACCGGAAGTAATTGTATCTGGGCCTATTCGGTGGTACAGACACCACCGAAAAGAGATATACATATGATTGTGTGCGTAGTAGAAAGAGATGGATAGAATAAACTGTGTCTAAACTTACTTCTTAGTTGTGATTGGTCTTTTTATAATCCAATCACAACGTAGAAACAAGTTTAAGTTGAAGAAAATTTGACAGATTAAGTACGTTCGGAAATTATAAAGTTGAGTCTGTCCGAAAAGAAAAGTGTCGTACAATGTATGAGCTCCCATATAAACCATGACACTTTTCTTTCCGGACAAACTCTACACATTTTACCGAGATGTGAATGACATTCTCTTTTCAAAATTATTTTAGTTTAGGGGCGGGTTGTTTAATAAATCTATTTAATGATCCCGGAAGTGCCATAGACTATCCAACATTTAAATGTGTAAGGTTTAAGTCTGGTCTATAAAATCCTAATACACAGATTAAAGTCGACGAGTAGAAAAAACATGTCAAAAATGAATAGTTTGCTATCGAGCCAACGCATTTCAATTCAAGTTGGCAGAAGCAATGTATGTGAATGAATGAATGGTTGTGTAACTGTGTAGATGAGCCCAAAAAATGAAGAGAACCCTCCTAATATTTATGCTCATACTGGCTTATAGATAGTGGATTTCAAATTTTGGATATGCCCATCGATGGACATTATGCCTTTTGTAATAAGATTCACCGATGTACAGGTCTATTCACGAGAGTTGGCGCGAGATTTGACAGAATTTCTATGAAAATGGCTGTCAATCAGTAGAAATCTCGCGCCAACTTTCGTGAATATACCTGTACAGTTAGGAGTGTTGCTGTTTGTACTATAAGTATCGAGGAATAAGGGTGATAAAATATAATAATAAGTGTTTTTATTGAATAAACAACAATACAACAAACATTATCACTTAGTGCAAGTTCACGAAACAATGTCACAGCTATTTCCTTCCAGAATTTCCTGCCAAGCAAAGTCATAGTAAGGTTATCGTGAGCGTCACGCGATGGCTTCGCTGACACCGCGTACACGGCGCGATAGTATTTTGCACGCACATGCCATTGGTTCCCTGAGGGCACGCCCGGACCACGGAGGCACGCATTGTTATCGCCAATTTCGTGATGATATTTCTATGGTCACTTTACTGGAGCTCAACGCACTTTGGTCCATGATCACTGAATCAGGCATAGCGATTGCACTCGGTAACAATATGTATGTTCGACATATTTTTTTTAGTTTCTGCATGATATCCAAATGGCGACAAGCATGGCACTGACAAAATGTGCGGTTGGTAATCTCCTGAACATTTTAGTGGATGAGATGGAATAAAATGTCAGCGACGTTATAGTATTTTATTTTACCGACCATGTCTCTCTCATGGTCTATTTATTATACAGTGTTGGAAACCAATTGCATAGTATTATATATACTATAATTGCATAATATAGTGATCCTTAGTTAGGTACTTCTAATTTGTTCAGATCAAATTAAATTACCTACACTACGTAACGTATGTAATCGTGCTGCTCGTAGCCAACCTCTGTCGTGCTTTCACGAGTATGAAGTATTTATATTCCCGCTAAATGTAATATTGATGGGTTTAAAAATGCCAGTAGTGCTACTACGTGAAGTGATATAAGATTTACCTCTGAGCCCACTCCTTGGAGATAGCCTTGACTTGCGCTTCGGTCGGTACATCGCCGGTGACGAGCAACCAGAACAGACCCTCGGGCAGGGGCTCGGCGCCGCCTTTAGCCTTGGGCAGGGCCTTTTGGCACTCGGGGATGGACATGCCGCGGAAGCGGATGCCCTCATCGGCGTCTAGGACTGAGGTCTCCCAGACCAGACCCTTGATGCCACGCATGCCTCCGTACATCTAGGGGAAAATATTGTTTAAATTTACCACATAGTCGTATCAGGAAACCATCTGAAACCTATTAGTGTTAAGTAATGTAATTGATAAAGGCGATAGAGAAACTGCACAACAGTTTAATTAGTATATGACACGAGCGACTCTGATATCAGTAGACATCGTAAATCTTATTCTCATAAGTTTTCATTTAATAGTTATGGAGGCGTGGCTCAAGTGTGCCTGCAATTTCAATTGAAATCATTTGGTAATTAGTTAACATGAACGGTATTAAGTAATCATAAATTAACGTTCGTTTTTATAAATGGATTGTCAATTACAAAATCATTCACCTCATCATTATCTAAATATGCGACGACTGTAATGTAAGACCATATATCACTTTTATCAATGTATGTTGTATATAGGTAAATTATGTATACATCTCAAGACTGGTGTCAAGAATGTCAACACCAGAGGTCGTAATGAAGTGAGACTCGGACAATTCGCGGCGAACACCGTTAATCCACATTCCGCTCATTGAAGAATTACTTAATACTGCAAGCCAGACGACACAATCGCAAATAAAGGATGGTCTGTCATTATTGTATAAATTAATTGGCGAAATATTTGAGAAAATAATGAAGTCCAAATATATGACATAGATTACGACTTCTAGATTCTAGGTTTGACTTAGGGGACTAGTTTGAGAAAATTGAGACTTACCATATCGACGGTAACTTCGCCGACTTTAGTGTTGCCATGCTTCTTGCGGAACTCACGGATCTTCTCTTGTTCCTTAGGGATCTTCTCCTGGAGGACGCTCTTTAGGTTGGTGTTCTCGGCGCTCAGGCCCCGGAGCAGAATCGATGCCGTCGGGCATACTTTCTGTACGACAAAATATCCAATTAACACACATTTTGTCAAGTGTGTATTGTCAACGCTATCTTTCCGAGGAAAACCAGCAGCACGGAGTTAACTTGTTTAAGAAACAACCATCATAATACTGTAAAAATCCCACGTTTGTTAATGGTTAAAGGTGACGACAAATCGATATTCGAATCCGGTGACATAACATTGAACATCACACACCGGTTGATGCCACAAACACTCGCCTGTAACCTTTGGACCGGCAGTAATTAAATCAAACCATGATATTGAACTATTCAAGGTAATCACCTGCGATCGTCGCGATTGAATCAACGAAGTGACTCGACTGATTCGTTGGCGTAACTCGATCAGAGCAATTGTGGGCCAGCAGATCAATCGGTGGCGCCAAGCAAGGGCCGCGCGGCCGGTTAATAGAATTGAACCCTACTAATAGATCAGTAATAGGGCGTTCGTGTTGTGATTTATGTTACCCTTTTTTAAAAGTAACAAATTAAGAAATGAAGAGTTGCGAACACTTTAAGTAAAATAAACACTATGTATAATACAAGTTTTTCGTTTTGGAATTCTTGGTTCGAGTTGCTCACCTCATTATTTGAAAAATTAAGAATGCCTTTAATTACCAAAATAGTAATACCAAAATAACTTACAGGCGGCAGCAATAAACAAACTCCTTGATTTTATTTGTAGCAATATATTTAATATGCCTGTCTATAGAGATTCTAGAGGAAGGAAGTAACGAAGCGAAATACGTACAAAAAGTCTCCAGTGGTTTTTTTAAATTTTATTTTAAGGTCATGCTTCGTTGGTAAAGCCCATTATTACAAAACCAGAATGTCGATTTCCTTGAAATCGGAGATTTCTTAGAGGAAAATACGAACGTAACTTAGTTACCTATGTAAAACGTACATGAACACGTTCATTTACTCGTAAATGCAGAGGCAGTGGTAGTAAACAACAGAAAGATTTATAAGGCGCTTTAAATCTAATAAGCTGTGAACTATTTAACGTGTAACTGCCAAGTTACTATAGAGAGCTATACAAGAGAGAGTGGTACTACAATATACAATAATATAGAGAAGAAGTGGTTAAAGATTGCCAGCCTTATTAACATTATAAAGTTGTAAATAGGAGTTGGCAGGGATCTATATTCGGAACCGGTTTGTGGGAAAAAATCCGGAATAGCCCACTAAATACTTTGAATGTGTTACTATTCCTTACTAATTTAATTATTCCGTATTAAATTATTGTGAGAGAAGAAAGAAAAAATAAAACCGGTATTCTTGTACGGAGTGTTGAGGTTACTGAATCGCGATGAGAATGGGATTGAGTTAGCTATACAAATTTTGACGTAAGCATATGGAAAATCTGTCAACTCTAATCCCATTCTAATCGCGGTCCAGTAATATTTTAGTACCTACATTACTTTTACTTACTGGCGATTGTTGGTTTATCTTCTCTCCATTGAATTAAACCCTAAGCTATCGAAGCCTTAATACGGAGAGTATACGTTTCCGATCCAGATACACCATATTTATTCAATATCAACCTATATCCATGTATCTGTAAACAGCAGTGGCTACAATATTTAATTCAGCGTCGGCTAGTCGATCGATGCACCCAGCGGCGCTATTCTAATTCGATCCTCTTATGTAACTCACTCTATATGAAACACGGACACGGAGGCCGCGAAAAATATCTACACTTTTGATGAACTAGTTACTCTTTCTTTCTTTGGCAATTTCGGGAATTGTAAATATAAGTAGGCATAAAAATCTGATGAATTTTGTATTCGGATGGTACAGTCAGCAGCAAAAGTAGCTAAGCGGGTAGGGTGTTCAAAATGACCTGGACACGACTTTATTGTTAAGAGAATAAGAGCATTTTGAACACTCTACCCGCATAGATAATTTTGCTGCTGACAAGGATATTTTACCTAAGAATCGATCTTTTACTTATCAGCAAATCGGACACATTGAAGTGATCTGTAATAAGTTTTTGCACCGCCTCGAGCAAAGATCGCAAAACAGCCTAGATTTAGGTAAATTAAATATTAACAAATGAACCATAAAAACAAGAAACTACCTCACTCATGCAGTTGAAAATGAAAGGGCCATAATACAAAATATTACAAATGAAAGATAATAAGTTGAAAAAAAAAACGTTTCCTGCCTCTTAAATTTTTAATAAATAAATAAATAAATGTTTATAATTATAAATCATGTCTACATTTCTCTCTACACTATGATTCTTTTAAACCCAACCTTTTTGTAGACAATCAATCAATGAACGATCGGGTCGGTCAACGGTCAATCAAATCGGGTGCCACCGGGGTGTCGCGAGTTACGACAAAGATCAAGTACCACTTGAAAGTCATATACCAAGTGGCATTCATTGGGTTTAATAAAATCTAATTCATACTTCATCCGCATTCATTCGAGCACGTTGGTGGTGACGTCATGGCCTCGCCAAGTTTCGACGCCTGCTGTTACCGACATACCTACTCGAAATCCAGAAAACATTATGGCTCGACTAAAAAGAACTGGGCTCTATAGTCGATTTCATTTCCATTCCAACGCCTCCATTTATAAAATTTCCACAGTCCTGTTAGGTTGCATTGTAAAGTCTTTGTTTACACAACTGGCAATGTCCACGTTCCGTTATTGAGAGCCCATCAGTGCTCTGCATCTGAACAGGCCATTGCAGGAGTGAAGTGGATACCTGTATCCAGTGCATGTTGTACTGTACTGTGAACAGTGCGGACATTATCAAGCTAATAGGTTCAGTCACCTACGCGACCCAGTAAACTTATCTTATGCGATTACTGGTTCACAGTCTAGCTAGTGTGTCTGCGAGACACCTAAGAACTCTACAGTTGAGTATTGTACCAGAGTGCATTTGAAAGACAACGCAAGTTTAAGTTTTTTCGAGACTAAAACGTGACTAAAAAGAGAACTGCCTAATTTCATTTAAAAAAATCCTGGTAGGCAGATTACCTATTGAATCCAGGATAACCTAGTGTTTACTGTTTGCATTACCCATATTAAATTTACGTATCTACCTACACAATACACATGTACAAACAGCCATGGTCCATTCTGTTCTACACGTTTACTTACATGGCATTGAATTTTAAAAATATGCGTAACCTGATGGTAGCCTGGCTGGGTACTGATTAAACTACATTCAACATCGTATCGTATCTCCAGAAAATAAATTTAAAGTTTACGAGCAATGAAGCTAAAACTTTAGTTAGACTAAAAATAAATGTCCGTAGGCACAGGCGACTACTAACACACAAACAATGTAGGTATGACGCGTGGAAGCCATAACCGCCTCAGCCTTGACATTGAGAGCGTCATATCATACGAGTAGTCGGATGGAGAACGGCGCTCGACGATAATGACCATTTTTTGTGCTCAACGCTTTACGTAAACGTTAGCTCATCACTACCTGCTTGACTATGAACATTCTGCAGGTATATGTTCGGACTTGGAACGATTTTTTAATCCCCTTCTAACTGTTATAAAAAACGGATTCCACTCACAATAACATAGATTATGTACAGTTATATCTTATTTTATTTACACTTTGAGTGCCAAGTTCTCCAAGGCTTATAGGTTCAAAATTAACCCACCAGGATATATCCTGGCAGCGAAAGTGTTAAGTTTTGCGTAACAACATTTTATTTAAATAAATATAGCTATGAAGTTTAATTGGCCAAGATCGAGTTTGATAGGTACATATGACTTTTATTCAAAATATTGGACAGACCTCAACAACAATTGATCTCATCTCAGTGTAGGTATTAGAACCAATAGACTCTGTCGCTAGGCACTAGGTACCTGTAATTGTGTACTACGACATTGTTTTTATGCAATTTTTCACACCATCACCCAGACATGCTAAAAGAGCTTGAAAATGAAAAAAATGTGCGCATCGAGAAGAGTTGACCATGAATAGTGCCCCACGATTAATAATTTTAGAGGACCGTAAATTTTTTGGACCTGCATAACTTTTTCTCAACGCGCACAATTTCTTTTTTAGTCATTGGTAATCATAATACTATGCGGAGCTGACCGGCAGTACTATTTTTTTATACCGGTACCTCAATCAGAAATACCAGGTGCTACGAATCCAACCGTACTAGATTCAGTAGGCTCGACATAGGTATTAGGGATTCCCTAGCGTTACAGCCGTAATAGGTAATGAGTGGTCGTGACTATATAATAGTGACCTATTAATTAAATAGTTTAAATACGCAATTGACTTTAACCATTTGAGGAAAATATAAGCAAAGTTGGCTCCGGCTTACCTACAGAATTGTTAGTCGGCGGAGCTAGTATCTTTAAAGTTGTTATAGATTACTCATAAGCTCATGACATGGTAGCTACTCAGATATAAGTACAGTCTCTTGCATGTTATGAATGATATGTTACCATTTCTTTGGGACTGTAATTTATATTTCTTGGAATATTTACTCACAACTTGGTGTCTGCGGGCAACAGAGTAGTAACATATATAATTTACTGGATAGGTACCTTATCTTTAAAATTCTTGACAAGCTGCCAAAATTAAGTATACTGAACAAAACAGCGCTATTTAGTGTGTACTTTTGAGAACAGACTCCGCACAATAATATCTGTATTGAATGCCTTTAGCAGAGCTCCATTATTGGATCACTACTACGCAACGATTGGCTTCTAAATACTGGTTTATATTTAGATTAATTCGTTTCTAGTTTGGGTATAAGCTACAGAAGACAACGAAAAAGAATAAAGAAGTAATTTGTGTATAATTGTACAATTTAAATTTTAAGGATTCACGCATTGCGACGAGGATCAAAGTGCAAGCTTAGTATTCACGTTGATAACTGGCCAACATTTGGGCGCGTGCCGAGCGCCGGACAAGACGAGCGTTATCTTTAGAGCAGGGGGCGAATCAGAGGACACGCACTGCAAATGAATGTCATAGTATCCCGGTTGAGATAGCGAAACCAGCGAGTTCTCGAGTCATCAGCACTATCGTGATAGATGCTCCGATAGTCCCTGTTATCACGTGCTGTCGCGCGAGAGCACGTGACGACGTCGCTGTTGCTATCTCAATAACTTTTGAAAGGCAAGCTAAGGAAGCGTTTCACAAGCAACAAAGATACGAGCGATTTCCCACTGTCATGTTATGGTTTATGGCCTATACTTATTTATATCGGTTTGACGAGCGAGAACAAAATGAAAAAAATCAAACTGCTGGATTTAAGATATTTTCTTTCTTTCTTGTTTCCGGTGTCTCCGGAAAACCTTAAAAGTCACTTCAGTTCATTTTTTTTACATTTAGGGCCTTTAACAAAGACAAGAAAGATGTTTCCCAGTTAAGATAGGTAAATAGTAAAATACAGATATAGAAGAGAAGAGACAACAAAACATTATTGAAGGTAGGTATATATACTTAAGTATCCTGAACCCAAAATTAGAACTAATTTATAGTCATACAAGTAAAACTAAAAATCAACAAATGTAAGAGCTAGTATTGTTATAAAGTGGGATCACGACATGATAGCACTCGGTGGGATGACGCGACAGTTATCTAGTAAGCGCCACGGTGCGTGACACTGACACAGATCGCCACGCAAGGGCACCGGTTCTGAACCACTTGCGGCAAACATCAGCAGCAGGCATGGCTTGGGACCAAGATGGTAGAAGAGAATACATCAAAATAGAAGTTCCTGAATTCGTCAATCTAGTCTATCGTTGAGCTCATAGATTAATGAATTTAGCAACGTATAAACCATTGTGATGAGTTGAAAGGGTACATAAATACAAAATATGGTTGATAGTGACCCCCTTTTCTTAAATGTCTATCGTTACATTTAAATAATCACAATTATTTAAGAGTGGCGCTAGTGGACACGTTGAAGGACTCTTAAGAGGCTGGCAACAGCCGGATGACCTTATAATAGTTATAATTTACTTTAATTAAAGTATTTTAGCAATAATTATTTATTTTGAGAAAGTATTAAATCTAATTTTGCTCTAGGACTAGTTGGCTAGGGTATTTAAAGACATTATTTTTTTATAAAATGAACCCTTTTGACTAGACGTATTGTCGTACCTATATCGATTGTTTGCGTCCTGACTGGCCTGGCAAGAACATTGTTTAAAAAAAATTTGTTCTATTAGAATCATAGACTTAAAGATATAACAGACGGACATATTCTAAGAACTTTTTGAAGTTCCAAATATCTAACGCCATCTAGTTGAAAGCGACCTAAAGATAGCCAAAATGTAAGAGGAAAATCAGCTCCATCTAGTAACGACTAGACTTACTTTCAACAACAGGACCTCTTATGGCGGCTGGCGCTTTATTGCTTAAAAATGACATTTAATCTGTAATTCTGTACACTGTGTACAAGGGCCCTTGTCATTTGGATAATCACATAAGTATACTTATATTATTAAGAACGAAATGGAATTCTGTCAATTTGGGCCCAGCTTTTATATAATTACTTTTATATTTAATCTCTAAATAAATAAATGATTTTTATTAATAACGAACTTTTGGGTAAGTTGTTACCACATTTTATTAATGAGGCCTTATCAAGAAATGGAAATGTACCTGGTATCTTATCTATCTTATCATGTGCAACTGTAGTGACACCTTAGTACTGTTGGTTGTAAAAGAATAAGCAAGTATATACTTTTATGTTGGTTATGCTGCCATGTCTAAATAATTAAGTAATGTCTTTTAACCTTATATACCTATTTGATATATATACTTATATAATAAATTGCTTTATCCAGGAAAAAATAAGGAAAGTAAATATTTCAGCAATGGGATTTGGAAGAGGCCTGGGCCAGAAGGACCTACCTACACACACAAGACAAAAGTAAGTTAAAAACAATGGAAAGCAAATAAAGATTGTAAACCACAGGCTTAATAAGATTCAATTGTTATTTACTTATTGAATATTTGGAAGTGCCATTAAATAAGTTTATACAGTAACCCGCTTATTCATAAACGTGTTTCAAACCTCATTTAGTTAACACTTTCGCGACCAAGAACACGGCTACCGTGCGCTCGTAAACTTTGTTCAGATGCCGGTAAACACGGTAGCCGTGTTGAGGCTTTAAAAGTCATACGCCCTGCCACAAAGCACGGGTACCGGGCGCTATAATAATCGCGATGCGATAGGGTTGCCGCTAACAGTATGGAACTTGTAAAACGTTTTAAACTGATTTGTAATCAGATATCAATAAGAAAAAGTTCCGGCAATGCAATACTAATCGAATGTAGGTAACGAACCCCATTGGCATTGATCGATTTAACCACCTAATGTTAATTTAAAGACAACGTAGACCCAATTACGAGATAATGGAAAATAACATAAGTTTCGCATGCTTATGTATACAAAAATCTGTAGAGGTACTTCGGAACCTAACTTCACGTAAGTATTACGAAAGTTCCTTGGCACAACCCTTAGCGCCCGGCAGCCGTGCGCATGGCGAGCGGGAATGAAAAAATCTCACAAACACGGCTACCGGGTGCTAGTGGTCCTTGGAGTATGTCTCACTTTTTTGTCTGGTCGCGAAAGTGTTAAAATGTATTTTGTCTGTTTCTAACAAACACAACTGTCAATGTGACAGATAAGGACAAAAGATGATTTAGTTAAATGAGGTCTGCAATACGTTTATGAATAAGCGGGTAAGTACCTATTTACTGAACCATAAATCCATATATTTATTTATTAATTTAGTTCTTTAGTTTCTCAATAGCAGACGTTGTTCTTGCCACCCGGACTGTTAATTAATTACAATCTTCATATGAATGTAAGCAATACCTAATGCACTGCAATTAAATTACAAAGAGATACTCATAGTTCAAGAAGATATTGACATCTTGATTGTATCATGACAATTCACATCTGGTTTTTGGTCTTTATTAAAGTGCTTTTGCCAAGCTTTTGTGCTAAACAAAATAGTTTAGATATCATGTATCATATCATCAAACAATACTATATTCTAGGAGCATATCATACTTCAAATAAAACCTCTCATTCACAATTATCACCTTCAATGCCCAGCTCCCTTAATCCTGTACAAAATGAGCCTGATAGTCGGGTTCTCAGCATTGAATGTGTTAATAAGATTGACAACCTAATAAGGAATAGAGTAACTTGAATGTGAATTTGTACTTGTTGGTTAATTTTTAATTTGCATTAAGTATGACCTTCAAAAATAATATTTTATGTTTGTAAAGTCGGGGGTCAGTTTGTTCGATATTCAACAGTAACATCAAAACTTCTGAGCCGATTTTGATAAGGTACCGTGAACCTTCACCTTAACCACCTGTACACCTAAAAGGAACAATGGCAGATTTCCAAAAGACAGTTGCATATGAATAAAAATCTAAGTTGTGCTGATATGCTCCTGTGTGTAGGTTCAAGTTGCTTCGTAGGATGATAAAATCTGGGACATGAGAAGGAAAACGAATAAGTACAGAAGCAGGCTGAAACAGCCGTGACAAAACCTTCACAGTAAAATCAAAAGATAAGATTACATAAATTTACAGAGAATGAAACATTTGATTAAAATCTTAGACACATTTAGACCATATACCCAGTCATTAGTTATACTTGCAATCGAAACGTGTAAAGTTTATCATATAAACTGTACGGCACTCGACATGGGACACGCTGCCGAATGAATGCTTCACCGGCAGTCGAGTACTGCCCTCTAGAATGGGCCTGCGGCGCGGAATACTAGTGTTGACCCTTATTAATACTAAAGGCTCACCTATTAACCTAGCGTACCTGAGAAGATTCATTAAGAAAAAATCCTATTATTATTACATAACTTCGAACTCAAAATGTGGCCAAGTAGGTTATATAAAGAAATGAGATAAAACAAAAAAACAGTATCAAAAAACGTTATATTTGCGTTGCTTAGGGAAAGTTAAGTATGGTTTAAAATTATTTACCTGCACTTCTACTAATTTCGTAGATGTAATTCTGAACAGAGCCATTTTTGATCCCGCCGAGCGCCAAGTCTCACGTACCAACCACGCACAACTACTAAAGTAGTTGCAGAGCGCGCGGAACGAACGAGAAATCGATCGTGTTCGAATGAATGACCAGAGACACCAACATCACACAACCGGATCTGTCACAGGTGTCATTATGTAGCGTATGTTTACAACTTTACAACTTAACATATTATACCACATACTATATTTATTTTGGCTACGATAGAAATATTGACCAATTAAGCACCTGTAGTATATTCTTATTATTATACTCCAAATCAAATATTATAAAGATTTTATTCTAGTATATAAGCGGTCCTCACGTCTAGAACAGACTTTATTTGTCCGGTCCGAACTAAACTTATGTTATTCCATGTATATTTTAACACTGTACTTTTTATTAAACATAGAGGAAGTTTAATTTAAAAATATTTGTAATTATATTGACGTTGCAAAGTACATAAGTAATTTTGTTTATTAGAATATATTTGGCTACTCTGGAGAGAGTTTGGATATATAATGAGCTAACCTATATTAGTAAAAGCGCAATTCGGAATTGCTTAAACTGTCACTGTCATTTAAAATATGCTGCCAGCATTAACTACTTTTCACCACATATGAGGTAAAATTAGTTTACCTAACGAGCGGAGCATAAGCGAAGCGAGTTCTTACAAACAATTCGCTACTAGGACGTCTCGGCATTTCGATGGCTTTTTTATTTTGAAAGTTGGTTCGACGATAAGTTTAGTAATTAAACGGGATGGGTATAGCATGTTACTCTTACAGTTACTTCGCTTTTTGGTTTGCCAGACTATATATGTAAATGGTAACTTCATGGGTGTAAGCAACACGATCGACTAATTATACTCTGGCAAACCAAAAAGCGCAGTAACAGTCAGAGTAACATGCTATACCATCCCTTTTTTAGTAGTGAGAGTACTAGCATTAGAAAAAGACATTATAATTCTCCCCGTCTATGCTTGAAGTGAAACAAACTCTGGCCAAACTATAACATATAATCATTTTAAGGCTCAAAACACACCTAGCGGAATGGAGGCAGTAATGTATGGAGCTTTGTTGATGGTAGCTTAAATTTGTCTATGCTCTCCATTCCGCTAGGTGTGTTTTGAGCCTAAGGGTCAAAACAGACCTAGCGGAATTCCTCGCGGAATTAAGCCAATTCATAGACAAAATTAAGCATTGTCTATGGTAGCTTAAATTTGTCTATGGTAGCGGAAATTTGTCTATGGCTTTCATACAAAAAATCGGCTACCATAGACAAATTTTCGCTACCAAAGACAAATTTAAGCATTTTGTCTATGAATTGGCTTAATTCCGCTGTGATTCCGCTAGGTGTGTTTTGGCCCTAAAACTGTGTCGATCGTATCGCCCTCTTGGATTGGGTGGATTGTAGGCCAAGAGTTTTAATTACGAAGTGACAGATTTTAAGGATTTTGTAGTAATTAACAGGCAACCCTCATTGGACGTCAGGTCAGACGTCACTGTACTGTCTTGTCTTATAAAAAAAGCGGTTAGCGTACCGGTACCACACTGGTACTTGTTCTATATTTCGTAAGTTACAAACATAAACATTGCGAGTTCGCATGAAATATTCGTAATTGTTTTCCCCACAGCTATGCGTGGTATTTACTTTGTAAGTATATTTATAATCCAAGTGGCATGTGCCCTTCGATTTCGCCTTGGGCGAGACAGAGGTGGTAACTTAGGCGCGCCTAATGTTGAAAATGTGGAGTTACCCGAAGCACAATGGTTTAAGCAGAAGCTGGACCATTTCAATCCGGTCGACCAGAGTATTTGGAAGCAGGTAAATTACTCATTTTTTTTGTTGCAAAAGTTCCTTGGCTTGCTAGTTTTAACTGTCCGTCTAACTAAAGAGTGGCTACACGCGTTTTGAGAATAATTCCTCATTAGATGCACATTTGTTTATAGATCACCGCACAATAAGCTATCAATATTACCCAATGAACTACTAGAATGAGCAAATAACAAAAAAACTATTCCCAAAACATACTTGTGTACATCTTGAATGAAACTTTTAAAATGTTTTATAAGTTCATAGTTATATTTAGAATGCTTTATAAATGTATAAAAAAGTGTTGACATAGTCAGCAGTATTTTTTAAAGTTGTACAGATGCTATGAACAGTGGCGTAGCTAGGGGGGGCGGCGGGGGCGGCCCGCACCGCACTTAGGGGTGACACCCAGGCTCTCAGGTGACTTTAAGGTAACCGCTTTTTAAATTGGCAGCAGCGGCAGGCAGCACCCCGTGATTATGGGTGACACTAATGGTTATCCGCACCGAGTGACACCCATGCTAGCTACGCCACTGGCTATGAACTATATTGAACATTCTTCAAACACAAATATATAGTAATTGTATTCAGAATTTTGTCAAGCCTATTTTAAAATATTTGTAAAATTTGATTGTCCTATTTGTAGGTAGTTGTATGGAAAAAATACATATGTCAGTGAATAATAATAAGGCATCAACCATATTTTATCTGGTTTTGCCTAGATTTAAAAAGCCTTCTTATTTTATTTTATTTATTTTATATTTGCATAGATTTGTAATGTACAAATCTTTGTCTACCATGTCTGACCAATATCTCTCAGTTGCTTAAAGGTTAGCTGGAAGAGATCCCTTAAAGGGATAAGTTCGCCTTTGTACACACTTACTATATTTTTGTTGGTCATGTACTTGTTTTGTGCAATAAAGTGTTTTACTACTACTACTAGATTTGCCTCATTGCAAGAAATAAAAATAATAATATGTTATGCTCATGAAATGAATCATTGTAAGATTTTGTAAACTTTCAGCGCTACTTTGTAAATGATACCTTCTATGACTTCTCTAACCCTGGTCCCGTGTTCCTGATGATAGGGGGTGAAGGCCCCGCGGACCCTAAGTGGATGGTCCAAGGAGCTTGGATAGACTATGCTAAGAAATTCAATGCTCTTTGCATCAATTTGGAACATCGATATTATGGAGAAAGTCACCCCACAGAGTAAGAATTTACTTTTTATTTTTTTATACATTAAGCCTGGTGACAGTTAATTTAAATGAGGAAGAATCTTGTTAGAACAGAACTGGTCTTACTTTATAAAAGGCTGAAAGCTTATAGGTAATAAAACTACGGTTTTATTAGCTGTGTCTGAACACCTAATGTTATAGTATAGGAGAGTTTAAAAAGAAACAGATATCCAATTATACAGTAACAAGCTTTTTAAAATGACTACTGGTATTAAATACAGTTAAATACTGCTGAAAGGTATATAATCAAATTCCTTCCTTTGACTATACTCGTATTTCAATTACAGATTACAAATCAAATCACCCCATAAACTATTCTGTTTAAAAACATCTGATTTTTGAACTTTACAGCAATTGATATTATTACTATGGAACCTGTAATTTTATAAGAAAGCATAGGCTTCATTCGAGTATATTAGTATTTTATACAATTACAATGTGCACCTTAGCAATTCTAATGATGAGAAATAGTTTCGCAATGCCTTATTGCCGCGACATGTGCGGTGATTGTAACATAATAAGTATTAAATTATTTCCTTATCATGTTTACAAACATGTTGGCCATGTGTTGATAATTACTGTATTAACTGTAATATTGTGTGTAGGTATATTTTATGTGCTGATGTGGCGATTGAATTATAATAAACAATAATTCTCTGATTTTCTGGAAAGCGTAGCGTATTTGAATGAATTGTAATAATATGCTTGCTTAGGGATTAACCATTTTGTTTAATGACGCGCACACACAAAATCTTACTTCCGTGCGTTGCGTCTTTAAGATCAGAAGTGGGTGTAATACAAAGTGGGATTCGCAGTTCAAAAATAGTTTATCTCATAGATACATTTTCTCAAACTACATTCTGAGGGTAGATTGCACTTTGTACCACACAATAAACGGATTGGTCGAGGTTAAATATGGCGGCAAAGTCTTTCCGAAAAAAGGCACGTCTTGTAGAATTTATATTTCTCGTTCAATTTATGATTATGAGTTCCCATATAAACCACGACACTTCTCATTCCGGGCAAACTCTACAAGCAAATTTTGCGATGACGATAACGTTATCTGACAGTCTGTAACTAGTGCAACCGGCACGCTGGCGGAAACCAACAAGCCAGTTTTATTGTGTCACAATTATAATTGGCCATACACGTTTCTTTATGGAACGTATAATACTGGTTATCACTAATACCTACTAAAGAATAAACAAGACTGCAACTGTATAGTTATAATACCTGTTTTTGCGATGATAAGAATTATTAGTGAGGAGCGTATTTCCTGCTCGTAGTCATGTTTATTATTTGTCCCTATTTTGTTAATAATAGTTAACTTTGAATTGGTAATACCGGAAAGTGATACAAGCTCTGTTATCTGTTACCAGAGGCATTTTCAAAACACAAGCGAAACAGTGCTTTGCTATGTTACCTACGCATTGCCTCGTGCAGCTTCCAAACTAAAAGATAAGGATCACAAACATGGCTCAAGTAAAAAATAAATAATGTACATTAGAAAAAAATATTTTACGACAATTTTATTGTCTTTTGTTTTTAATCCAAATCCCGCATGTAGTATGTTTTACCCAAGTACTACTCTCTTTTCTGTATTAATTCCAGAGACCTCTCAGTAAAGAATCTGCAATACTTGTCATCGTCACAAGCGCTCGCCGACCTGGCTTATTTCATACCCGCGATGAACAACAAGTTCAAATTGCACCGCGGGGTGAAATGGATAGCGTTCGGCGGCTCGTACCCCGGCTCGCTGGCGGCGTGGCTGCGGCTCAAGTACCCACACCTGGTGCACGCTGCGGTCTCCTCCAGCGGCCCGCTGCTGGCTAAAGTTGACTTTGTTGGTACGTCACATACACAAGAACACGTGGGCTCACTACAAGGGCGAGATGAATAGCGGTCTTCGGCTCGTATCAGTCGTACCTAGATCGTAACCAATATTAGTATGGCTAATAATCTTTATGATAAACTTTATTGATATGAAAATATATGGACAATCCTCCATTTAATACATTTGATCAGTGCACAGTCATTTATAAGATACCAATATTACATACTTACAATAAAATAAAATTACCTATTCCTAATCTTTCTTATCCTACCTTCCCCTGTCTTCCATATTCATGTTTGATTCTTAGCTTCAGTTTATAAGTTTATTTATATTCCAAATGTTCCAGAATACTTTGAGGTCGTAATCGACGCGCTTCGTCAGAAAACCGGGAAAGACGATTGTGCCTTCGAAGTCAAACAGGGCCACGCGGAAATCGTCAAACTAATGGACACCAATCCCACTCTTATTCAGCACGAATTTAAGTAAATATGTCTACTTTAACTATAAAACTTTAACTTTGCGACTGGAACGTATTACCGTCAAATGCTACAACTTTGGCTTGAAAAACATGGTTTACTTAACAATTTAAAACAGTTTATCCCTGAGATGGTCGCTTTTCTCCCATCTCAGCCAAAGCTTCAAGCCAGGCAAAGTTGTGCATCGTAGGCAAAGTTAATTGTAGCAGTTGACGGTATGCAATATTTACAACTAGTTGTATGGGACGCTTCGCTCTTAAACATGAACACCGTAAATTTATTGAAACATGTCGAGCGTAATTAGAATTACGTGAGTGACTCGTTTTAAAGCATTTAAAACTTTATTAAATATACTATCTAATTGTCTACCTACTCTTTATTCATGGTGATAAGTGATAAGCCTTGTTTATTGCACTGACTTTATATTGAATAAGGGTGATTCAAATAAATCGTTTCCAGTTTGTACACGTAATACATTTTTCACTTCTCATGCTCAAAAAGTATGTCATACTAGGCTTACGAAGGCGGACTAAAGTAGTACATTTAACCTCTAGGGACTTTACATATTATTTAGATGTATACATAATTTCACTTCTCATAGTTCTTATTGTTATGTCCTTAAAGTCTCGGGGCCCGCAGGCCGCGGCGCCGCGCCGAACTGAATAGAAAAAATAAAAATACCGTCAAGAGAAACCATATTTTCACTTTAGATTAGTTATTGTGCGTAAATAATTTTTATGCCACACCTGGCCATAAAGTGGCTTTTTCCGCACGCTGCGTGTACGGAAAAATACGCTTTCTGGCCAAGTGTAGACATAAAATGTTGTACACAACACGGGAGGTAATAAAGAAAGCCCTCGATCGCATATTTACGTCCCTCGCTTGCAGCTCGGGCAGCAAACTTCTGCGATCTCGGCCTTTCTTTGTTTTACCACCCTAGTTGTGTAATGTACTATTATTTTATTTTATTTCATTACTCTCTCGCAATCGAAGTGAAAAATAGTATGTATGACTATGGTCTAAAAGCCATATTACCACTCGAACAATAACCACCTTGTGGTAATATGGCTTAGTTTAGACCCTTGTCAAACAATCTACTATTGATTTACAGAGTCTGCCAGCCTTTCGACAGGGCATCGGCGAACGACGTTAACAACTTCTACGACACGTTGGCTAACAACTTCGCGGGCGTCGTGCAGTACAACGAGGATAACCGCATCGGCAGCAACCCCAAGTACAGGAACGTTACTATTAACACGGTATGAACCATCATCATTTTAAGAGCCTGGCTCTTGACCGTGGTCTAATCGCCATTCGGTTCTGTCCACCGCTAATTCTTTTAGCTCTTGATACGTCATGACGTTGGCTTTATCTTTTGCTTCTTCTGGAAACTTACGCGTTGTTCTCCCTCGGCCTTTTCGTTTTACTTTTCTCCATTTATGAATAGTTAATATGTAATGTATATAGGGTGCCCCATATGAACCATTTGTCTGAATAAAAATACTAATTTGACCATTTGCCTCTCTTTCTAATAATTATATTTGTTAAATACGAATACAACACCTGACCCTATCTCAAAGTTTAAATAAGTATGGAATTACATCACCTCCGAAACTACATAATTAATAAACTGAACTACATTCAGAATATACAGAGTTAGAGTGATATTTTGTTATTAGAAAACTCGTTCGCCAGAATACTGGATACCCACTACAAATAAAAAAATACAGCCTATTATTATTGGTTTCAGATATGTAACATGCTGACAGAGGAAACAGCCCGGCCGTCCCACATGAAGCTGGCTGATTTCAACTCCGTGATACTTGAAGTGGAGAACCAAACGTGCTTGGACTACAGTTATGACAACATGATACAGGAGCTCAGGAACACTACGTGGAGTAATGAAGGAGGTAGGTGTAGGGTTTATTAGGATGATAAGGATACATTGATTACATATTTCTATTTATAGTAGTTATTTAGATTTACAACTTTTCTTATTTTAATTTATTATAAATGTTATACTTATATCCTTTTGACTATGTAAACGGCGTAACAAAAATACTGGTGATCCGTTCAAGGGCGTAGCAAGAAAAAGTAGGAGAAAAGATTTTGGACGCGATTTTTTTTGTATGGGACACGTCTCAGCCGGCCAACCTTCCATACAAACCCAATCTTTTTTCTTGATTTTTCATAATTTGAATGCCCTTAAAAGGATCTCCAGCACTTTTGTTACACCTTGTACAGGACTACTAGTAGTTATTATGTATGTTGTAGCCCGCCAGTGGATGTATCAAACGTGCACGGAGTTTGGTTTCTACCAGACGTCGACGGGCACCACACCGTTCTTCGGTGACAAGTTCCCCGTGGACTTCTACATTCAGCAGTGTCAGGATATATTCGGAAATAAGTAAGTATTGTTTAATTATGTAACAAAAGGTATTATATTGTCCTTGATGCTCTAAAAAATCAAAATAATTATTTCATACAGGTTCAACAAAAAGTTCATTGACGCTGCCGCCGCCTGGACCAACACCTACTACGGCTCGCTGGACATCGCCGTGAGCCGCGTCGTGTTCGTGCACGGCTCCGTCGACCCGTGGCACGCGCTCGGCGTGACCACCGCGCGGGGCGGCGCGCCGGCCATCTACATACACGGTCAGTGTAACTGTGACACTGACGCAAGCACGTATTAGCGAGCTGAGCAGTGCTGATAAAATAAACTCGGTTAGTTCAGTAGCGACGCATTTTACGGCATCGTTACTGGGCGCGCGATTGTTGATAAGTAGATCCACCAATCCTAGAGCTGCGCGGTGCGCGAATAAAGACAGGTGTTTAACATACACATTCCTTGCAACGCATACTCGCTCGGTGGAAATCGCCTTAATCGCCGTTTTTCACCACATACGGGCCAGAACGGTTTAACCCTTTGACCACCAAAGACGTCAAATCACGCGCACGGAAAGTCGTGCCCTACAGCGCCAGCACGTGGTATCACGTCCAAAATATAACGAGGTGCGCTCGTGCACTTCTGTTCGGTGCTTGGCGGATAAACACAGTAATTGATAGGAGCGATAACTCGATAAGATTGGTGCAAAGGTTTAAGTGGGTGGTGACAGTCGAGGTATTTTTTGTCATAAAAAAGCTTTCTGAAATTTTGTCCAAGACTTATATGACGAAATTTTTCACAAATAACTGTGCTATCACCCCCTAAAAGCTTTACACTTAGCTAGCAAGCATCCCATAAATAAAACTCGTTATCATAAACCCCGGATATTTGTCGCGATGACGTCACAATGGGTGGTATGGGGTGTGAATGGAACGGTGTTAATTAACACTTTCCGTACCGCGTAGCGCGTAGCCAGGTATTCCTCGTATGTAGCGCGTAGTAGCTACGAACAGAGAACCCGACTGTCGGGTTCTCGGTGCTGAATGTGTTAATAGGAAAAATATAGGCACACCTATGTATAGTGTTTAAAATATTTTCTACAGTAGCTCGGGCACTTCCTTTTGGGAAAGTGGAGTCTTATCTTAAGTGAAGCCGGTTCTTTAGTGAATGAAAACTTTGTTCTTTCGTTTAGCCAGGAAAGGGGGTGAAAGTATAAATATTTGTATTGAAAATGCCGTCCATGTTTTATTTTAATCGTAGCTTGTATGTATGTCAGTCGTTTCGGCGTCGATGTATAAAAACTTCTAATTGTAAATAAATCATGTCATATATAATTGCAGGCACGGCGCACTGCGCGAACATGTACCCGCCCAGCGACAAGGATCTGCCGGAGCTGAAGGCAGCAAGGATCAAGATTGAGCAACTTCTCGCTGAGTGGATATCTTCGTGATCACTCAACACGCCGACGGTCTGGGGGCCAATTTTTGACTTTCGAGCGCCCGAATTCAAAAAGTTTAAGCTCGAAATAATCGCACACAAAAGCTTACCGCAATTTTTTTCGCATGAAATTAATAGTTTAAATACTCATGATTTTAAATTCCTATCGCTGTTATTTTTAAAACATAATTTCATTTTTTTATTCTGAGTTGTAAATGTCACTTTCGAGTGCTCGAATCTCAAAAATCACCCCCCTGCTCTCTATTCACCCAATAGCAAATTTCAAACCTGTGTTTAGTTTTATCTATTTCTACCAACGGTATCATATATATCAGTCCCTGCAACTTGAGGTTCTGTATAAAACGCTTTCTCATTTAAGACGCGTTTTTGGCTGGATTTCTTCAATATATAGTCTTAAGCGAGTTGTACTGTAGGCCAGAAATATTATCCTTAATCCTTAATAGTGTAATTTGAAGCTGTATTGTCCTTAGTAGTTAGTTGTGCAATTAGTATAATGTTTTACCAATACTAATTAACAATAAACCAAATATGAGACGGCAAGTACCTACTTGATATCACTGGAGGCTCAAAAATATTAGTATTGTAAGAGAAGAGTTGCAACATTTTAGTAACAATATTGCTTAATAGTATGATCATTTTAACATGATCTAGAAATTCTATATTATTTAGATTTGTTTGTATAATATCCTCTAGCCATAGACATACCACCCATAGACCTGACACGGAAATAACAATACCAAGATTGAACGGGATGGTCTTATTACACTTTCCATATATATGACAGAGAAGGCGCTATTATCGTTGGTACTTATCATAGACTCACCCTTGTGATTATTGCTTATTTCCAAAAGGCCCTAAGTACAATAGAAACGTTTATTACCCTCCACCGCTCTAAGGGTAACAATGAAACCGACAAAATTATGTAGGTTAGTTACGGTATGCTATCAGCCATCTTAAAACGTGTTTTAAAATCAGTCGCGTTGCGTATGTTCTGTCCTTTAGGGTGTGTCGCGTATGCGGTCTCTCTTTGAGCCTCTAGCACAACATTAGTCACCTACGCAAGTCACCGTAGTTTCCTACATCACCTATACACACAAAATTGTGCTTGAGGAAGAGTTACTATAATGTATGTAAAATATCTGACATGGATTTAGAGCTTTAAACCAACCGGAGCAGCCATTGACAGGCTTTCCCCTCTGCCGAAAATATATGACCAGTGGTCATCATCTCATTCTAGCCGATACGGCTACGGCGACTGCTGCTGGTATCTTGGGCTCCTCAGATGTGCTCGAACGTGACTCACATAGCCAACTTTTGCAGTGAAAGTACGTCCGCATTTGTCACATGTCAGGATCCCATCAATATAGTTGTAGTTGATTGCCGCAGGTGGTCGGGCTTTGAGTTGATCCCGCTTGGTAGTGGTCATACTCATTGTATGGACGGACGTTTATCTGACGTGGCTATTTTGACATTTCGCATACATTTGACGTTCCCCTCCCCCGCAAAAATAGGCAGACTTTTTTTGTATAGAATGGCCGGTCCGATTGGTTGAATAGTCAAAGGACATGGACATCGATCAAGCTTGTCTCAGTTTTTAGTTGCGGAAAAAAATGCACCGGGCCGTACTGCGCGGTCTTAGATTGATGCTTATTGAGTTACTATTTTGTATATTCATGATAAATAATAAGTATAGTAACAAACAAATAAATCTTATATATTTTAAACGAATTGTTTTTTCTTTTTAGTATAAATGTACAGTCGCCAACAAATATATCGAAGCGGCCAAGGTACTCAAAAATATCTGAGCATGCACTTTATCGCCTTAACATTAGAGGCGTTGTAATAATATCTATTTGGAACCACCTTGGCTGCTCCGATATATCTGATGGCGACTGTACAAGCCACAATATCTGGGGCCTGTTTCTCAAAACTTTCTAACCTGTAAAACAAGCGTAAGTCCCTTTCTATTAAAATATGTCAAAAAGCGACTTCGCTAGTATCACAACTATCACAAGTTACAAGGTTTTGATAAACGGGCTCCTGCGAGTAAGTGATAGTGATAGAACACACTTGGAATAATTTCAAATAGACTATAGTATTTTTTTTTAAAGATGACTGAATCTTAGACCCTGGGCTAGGCGCAAATTTTGTCGGTCATCGCGTCCCGGGCAATAACTTATGCAGTGGTTAAGGGCAGGGACTGCATAACCGGAATATAAAGGTACCTTTATAAAACGGTATGACGTCATACCGCATGTTTCGGTATGATTTCGATAGCGCAACCGATATATTTCTGTACAGAAATATAACGGTACCGCTATTTTTTTCGATACTTCAACCGTTATCATAAAGGTATGGATTGAGGTATATGAGGGTGAGGATGCCCCGCCGACTGACCGGCGACAACCAATCAGCGTTAGTTATTGAGTGCTTGCCCTAAGCACCTATTTTGTTTGATTTCGTTCAGTGCGGCACATTTTTGAGTTATTCGCTGTTAGCTTCTTGTCGTTAGTTGCGCTTTATTCGCATATGTTTTGTTGATTTTAAGATTTCATAAGTAGTACAAAACACCTTTAACAAAACATTTTCAGTTATAAAAATTAAATAAAAAAAAAATAAAAATTTAATAAAAATTTAATAAAAATTTAATAAAAAATTTAATAAAAAAAAAGTAAAAAAAAAAAAAATAAAAAAAAAAGAATTAAAAAAAAAAATAATAAAAAAAAAAAATTAAAAAAAAAAATTAAAAAAAAAAGAAAAAAAAAATTATAAAAAAAAAATAAAAAAAATAAAAAATAAAAAATAAAAATAAAATAAAAATAAAATAAAAATGAAAATAAAATAGAAATAAAAATAAAATAAAAATAAAACACTGAAATCAAAAATATTAAAAGAAAACAAATAAAATAATAAAGAATTTTTATTAAAAATATATTTTTCTCCAATGTGCTCGGAAATTTTCAGCTTACTGTAGCAAAATGAGTACGTGAAGTTCTTCATTTTTTAACAAAACGAATTAAAAAAAATAAAAATCATTAACTACCTGTTTTAGCGGCCGTGAAGTAATTTGTCAACGCCATAAATATGTATACACTTTTGCACCTTACTCCATTGTAATAAGGTTCAAAGTGTATACATATTTTAGGCGTTGACTAGTAAAATCCATTACTGTATTGTTTTTTACCTTTTAAACTTTTCATCCGACTAAGAAATATCATTTCAAACAGCCAATACTTAAGCGACATCTATACACCGTCTGAACGGCAATCCCTTCAAACTGTAGGATAGAGCGAGATAGTTAGATCAAAACCTTGGTTGTCTCGTTCTTTGTCATAGCACCGCGTCTGATCGTGCGAATGAGGCTTAATACAATCATAGACAAAACAACTATTTTTAAGGTTTAATCTTGTATCTGTTGCATAAAAGGAGCATATTTAATACTGTCTTAAATAGCTTTTGACGAATATTTCTTTTTAAATATTATTTGAATGAAAATTGGAAGTATACATAGTTCTTAATACTATAAAAAAAATTATAGAGGGAAGCTAATTCATGACATTGAACGCTAATAACGTAACCAAAATCTGTAATTTACTTCATTTACTTTACTTTATTTCCTCGCACTTTTAGAGAAAAGCACTATATATGCCTCGGCGGGAATAGAAATTCGTGGACTCGTCTTATTTTTTCGGACTCAGCTGCGCTTCGTCCGAAAAAATCGCTCATCCACGAATTTCCCTTTCCCGTCCTCTGCAATAATGTACTATACCTAACATTCAACTTCATATCTGCACTGATATAATTATTAATATCAATTATCTATTTAATGAATCTACACTAAAAACTTTTCACCAGTTTTCAATGTTGAAAAAGACTAAACATTAATTATTTCCAATTATTAGTTATTTGTAACAGATTGATGAGTCAATTGATTTTAATTCTAATTGAAATCAATTTGCATTGAACTGTTAGTGTTCAATTGTCTCAGAGTACAAAAACAATCTTCTCCAATGTGCTCGGAAATGTTCACCTTACTGTAGCAAAATTAGTACGTGAAGTTCTTCATTTTTTACCACAACGAACTTAAAAAAAATACTAGTAGGTAGTCCGCCTCGAACTGAGAACTCGCGATTTACTTGCAAACGAGTTGACCAATATAACAAGACCCCAAGGAGGATTTGTTTTCTCCTTCTAGCTCCATAGCGACTTGATCGATCCCGCTCATATACGAACTTACAAATTTTATGTATCTCTGCTACAGCCCCAAGAAATGTCATAAAGATCAGATAAACGTAACTAAAGTTATCGTCAGACAAACTATCGAAATCAAAAAGCCATCCAAATGCCGAGACGTCCCAGTAGCCAGGTGACAGTTCGGTTCGGTCTGGAGTTGTTTGTAAGAACTCACTTCGCATACGCTCCGAGAGTTCGAAAGATCAATATTGTCCTGTCTTAGCGGACGAGAAGTTGCTTGTCAACGCCATAAATAAGTGTATACTTTTGCACCTTACTCCATTGTAATAAGGTTCAAAAGTGTATACATATTTTAAGCGTTGACTACTAAAATCCATTACTGTATTGTTTTTGCTCTCACTTAACTTCACAAACAATAGGAACACATGGTACTTAACAGGTAAAACCCAAAGCTACTTGAAGGTAATCATTATCAATGGCCCGCAAACTATTGTTTGTTATCTTTATCTGCACGTGCAACTATTTCTTAGTGTTTTCACCGAAGAAAGACGGTTGTCCAGCCAGTTATAATATTTATGAATAACAAAGTAGGTATATTATTATTTCACTTAAAATACTTTTAAATTGTTGCATTGGTCTACCTATAGCATTTCTTACTAGGGAGTAAATATTAATTAGAGATATTAATATATTTATTTGGATGAACTTTCATATTCACCGACATCGACAAGTAGGTACCTAGTACCTAGTGTACCTACCTGAGGTGCGATTTTTGATTCTCATCGGGTGGCTTATTTCGTACTAAGTAGTCATCGGCTGCATACAAAAAAAGGCACCGGTGAAATTCAAAAATCACACCAATCCCACCTCTGGTTTTTTTGTACAAACTCATATAATGGCTGGTTATCAGAGAACAGAATAATACCAATATGTAATTACTTAAAAAAACATCTGGAATCAAATCAATGCAAAGACCACGAGTATAACACATAATGCGAAGGGTCCGTTCGACACAAGCTCTCTTTCAACAACCGAGCGGAGCGGAGCCGAGCGGAGCCGAAGTCGAGATTCGCGGGAACACTATATCAAGATAGCTACGGTTCCGCGTGTAACACGTATATCACAAGCCCTAGTTCAAACCCCCTACGGAGTTTTTCGGAACTTACGGAATATCAATTGATATTTATATCAATATTATTTATTATTCATCAATTCATGTCATTATTTACCAATTTATTTAATTTATATTTTATTTTTATTTTATTTTTATTTTATTTTTATTTTATTTTTATTTTATTTTTATTTTATTTTTATTTTATTTTTATTTTATTTTTATTTTATTTTTATTTTATTTTTATTTTATTTTTATTTTATTTTTATTTTATTTTTATTTTATTTTTATTTTATTTTTATTTTATTTTTATTTTATTTTTATTTTATTTTTATTTTATTTTTATTTTATTTTTATTTTATTTTTATTTTATTTTTATTTTATTTTTATTTTATTTTTATTTTATTTTTATTTTATTTTTATTTTATTTTTATTTTATTTTTATTTTATTTTTATTTTATTTTTATTTTATTTTTATTTTATTTTTATTTTACTTTTATTTTATTTTTATTTTATTTTTATTTTTATTTTATTTTTACTTCATTTTTATTTTATTTTTTTACTTTTATTTTATTTTTATTCTATTTTTATTTTAGTGTTATTTAAAAAATAATTCGCGTCAAAAAAATCTTCCATTTTTTATTAGTCGCGCAATACTATACCAAATTACTGTATACATAAAAAAAATTCAGTTCCATATCCGCATCGAGTTAATATCAATGATCGATTCAATGTACCTACACTATAAACTCTTTCACGAAATTTCAACTGAGGAAGACTAAAATGAATTCACTACAATTATCGCCGAGCGCGCCTCCGTGACCTTGAGCAAGTAGATACTTGCCGGCTACCTGCCCCGCGCCCCGCATCCCGCACCCTTGGTCAGTTGCTTTACCGCCGCAAACAAGTACCTACCTCGTAAATTCTGCGATGAAAATAACGATACCGAAATCATAACGGTATAAGTATCGCTATATTAAGGTATAAGTACCGTAACGAAAAAATTGCGATATCGTAATTTTATTTCGGTACCGTACCGCAATATTTCAACCGCTATAGCTCTACCTTTAAAATATTGCGGTATCGTAATTCTATACCAGTACCGTAACGCTTCTACCGTAACGAAATCAGTCCCTGGTTAAGGGTGGTGTATAAAGACCCCTTGTGTATGCCAACTGCCGTTCCGTTGGTTGGTTGCGAAATGGGAGCCACTTAAACTGATGGTATTATAAATTGATGTTAGATATCATCAACCGGCTTATTTATCCTTTATTTAAGGTATGCCTTATGATAGTTTCAAAAATCTTACTATACAATTTACATAGCCTAGGTAATCTAAGCCGCTGTGACAGTAGCCTAGCCGTATCGTCGATCTATAGACATTTTGGTGCGATGTGAGTACACGACGTAGGGTTAGCAAGGCAAAATGTGGATGGTAAAACCATAGAAGGAGCTTTATCTAACTTAAAAACTATGTGCATTATCTATTTATTCTATTATGAAATAAATTATCATCATCATCATCCGCCGCCGCATCCTCATTAAATTTACGTCATAAACAGTCTGTGTCGCACTCTGTGCAAAATGCTTTAATTATGAAATAAATAAAACTCCAATAAACGTTAACAGTGGAGTTTAATAATACCGTCAGTCACATTAGGAAAATGATATGCTTATTTTACTACTTACTTAGTAACTAAAGTAAATTGCAGAATATTACAAAATGTTCACGAGACTTACACTTCTTTGTAATGTAACATTCAGTCAAGATCAACAACTTTGTTATATAATTATTATAATTCATCTCTGCATTATTAAAGGCAAAGAAGGTATTTGATTTTTGTATTTCGTTGTTAAGCTTTTCACCCCGCTACGGTATACAAGCTAATTAATACCTGTATAGGAACGAATGTTTCATTAAAGTACCTAATCAAAATACGTTTAAATGTATATGACCACACATAGCAATCATCTTATAAATCTTATTAAAATTCATACATGTGAGGAAAAACCGCTCGAATATATATCACATTTAAAATTAAAAGAAAAATATCACAATAAGCAAGAGTAGGACGTACAGAAATATCATACAACTCTCATAAATATAATATCACCCGGAAAGTTGAGCAACAAAAGGATTGCCACCTTATATATTTTTGGTCACGAAATATTAACCGCCAGTGACAACGCTTACGGCTTTAAAAACACCTTAATTCCCCCGAATAAGGTTTGCAACCACTGTGTCAGCTGCCATACATCTATAAAGTCAGTTTGCAATTGACGTATATGATCTTAAACATTTTAATTTGTACCTTATACTTATGACTATAAAGTCAAAATTACAAGCATCACACCATTTGATGACGTGTTTTGAATATTTACTTTATTTAACCTTTTAGACGCAAACGACGAATATATCCGTCGTCATAACTGCCATAAGAGGTATCTTATTAACGTATGGTAATACGTTTTACTCTAAACAGAATACTGGATTGGCGTATGAATGAGTGCATTGACATTAGTCTAGGCGTCGAAGCGGTTGATCATCTGTCAAATCCAGACTTGCTTTAAACATATTGTAGAGTGGGGTCAGGGTCAGTTGTTCGTAGTCTCAGTGGACGGAGTCGGACGGGACGCTGACGCTTCCACAGGTATATCCCTTTCGTCCTCCGGTAGCAGTGATTCGAGTCGTCGTCCTCTTAAATTTATCTCCATACAGCTGAAAAATGCATTTTGATGATTTATATTTCTTCCCCCTTAAAGGATTATTTCTGGTATAAAAACTTTCTTTATCCTTCCCCAAAAAATAAACTACCCCAAATTAAATCCGTTCAGCGATTGTTCCCTTCCCTTCAACCCCTTAAGGGATGATATCTGGGATAAAATCTCCTGTCTTTCCCCAGGACGAGACTCCGACTATCTTCAACAGGCCATTAATTTTAATATTTGACAATCTCTTCACTGGGAAAGTTATCAAAATTAAAGTAAAGTTTTGGTCTACGATTTGTTTAAATAAATATAACTATAATTCAATTATTTTCTCCGTACTTTAAAATCATCTTTTGGTGGTTTCATTACTTACAGTGAAAACAGAAATACAATGGCTTGCGTCGAAATGGTAAGGTAAAAGATGGCGTTCAGGAAGTTTGTGCCGAGCGTGGCGTTGTACACTTGCGAGTATATAATGGAGGCGAACATCGCCACGGCGTTCTCCATCACCGACAAGAATGTATATGCCACACCTGAAATAAGGTAAATATGTATTAAGGCCATTCCTCGATTCGGACAAGCCACGCCCATCCGTTAGAGACACGTTTATGGCTCCCGTGCATGAAAGAAATAGATGCAGTGCTCTTAAGATCAGACTTTTTGACCAAACTACGATATGCGAATCTATAAAGTTTTGGCTAATTTTGCTTCTGTGACTTTTTAGATAAACCAAAATACTGTCCATTTGAAAACCTTATTGCAAAGGAATAAGAAGTAAGGTACCTCTTTCAGCAGACGGCAGAATTTTGGAGGTCATAGAGCGCACGAGGGGCGCGACACACGGCCCAAGTGCTGCCACCGCTCCACCGATGTACAGCGTTTTTGAGACGGTCGCCTGCGCGTACAATAGGTGCCCGCCCATGTGGGATGCGGCTCCTAGCATCACTATGATCTGTGAACATAAGATCTCTTATCATGTACACATACGATTCATATAAAGCAGTTAGAGTCGAGGCACGACATATGGGCTTGTTTCTTAACGTGGTTGCATGTACAGTCGCAATCAGATATGATCGCCTCTATTGTCAAAGCGATAAAGAGCATGTTCAGATATTTTTAGTACCGTGGCCGCTCCGATATATTTGATGGCGACTGTAAGGCCTAATACAACTTGTCCAAAAGGCAGGTAGCAATCTCGTTTGTAATCGAAAATATTGGTTGAAATTTACTAGTAGTAGTATTTAGTATCTTCCTACACGAAGGCCGCAAAAATATGTGACAGCCTCTTATGGCCCTACCTACAAATAAGCGCGTGTCACATATTTTTGCGGTATACTTGTTAGGAAGATACTAATGCCGGTCACTGTACTAAGTATATTGACTTTGAAGGTAGAAGATAACTACGTATCTCGTCACTCACTACGTCAAAGACACCACTTTGATTTTTAAACTAAAGTTTTGGGGTAATTTAAACTTAAGTGGATGGCCACCTTGCTGAGTTCAGGGCCGGGATTAGGTCCACCAGAGTTACGACAAAGTTTGAGTGCACTGACCGTGTCTCTCCAGCGGAAGACTTTGGTCATCAACGGAATGCCGACGAACATTAGCAAGACGTACGCGGTGCTGCTGTACGTCCTAAAGTTGCTGTAGGCGGTCGAGTCCCATTTAAACACGTTTTGCACGTACAAGTACATGAACGGCCGCTCGTCTGTAACATATACATAATAAGTTAAAAATAACGTCTTCTCTTGCAAGGCTCGTTTTACTTAACCTTTTGACCGCCGTACGTCAAAAATTGAACGTTCAATTTTGAACTCTGTCATAATTAATGAAGGTAATTCACGTTGTCACTTTGTCTCATATATAAGACGACTGCGGTCAAAAGGTTAAATGTATTATTTATCAATCATTGATAAAAAACGCAGTACTTGAGATCATCTCTATATCTCCATTTGATATTGATAACATATGATATGAGATAGCTACCTAATGATTTGGTGTATTTTTTTCGTAAGTTGAAATGACCGTGGGTACAATCAACGTAAAAAATATGTGTATATTTTTATTTCAAAGCAGTAAGGTGCAAAAGAGTAAACAGTTTTGGCGTCGACTGTACACTCATGTTACGCACTTATCTCCTGATTATGGTGTCAAGTATTTGAAGCATGATTAAAATTGTGCCATAATAATATTATGTTGCATGATTAGGTCCATTTTATCACTGTGTTTATTTCATTACGTAAATATGTATTATGTTACTAGTAGAGACTATAGGAACAGTCGTGTCTACTTAAATATCAGTTTATATGTGTTTACAGTCAGCAGCTGAAGCAGTTAAACGGCCGTGTTATTCAAAATTATCTTGCCCCATCTTATTTGATGAGACTGAGTAAAGACACTATGCATAGGTTATTCGTTTATTTTAGTTTCTTAGGGTCGGTTGCACCAAACCGTCTGTTAACGTCAACGTTATCGTGTAAAACTCTTGTATGAAAAGTTTGAGAGTTTTCTATGGTATGAAAGCACCGTCGCTATATTTAACGTTCATGAGCCCGTTAATAGGCTATAGGTAGACTAGACGAATGATTTTCATGCATGGTATCAATCGATTCGTTTTGTTGTGAGGATCAAATGTCAAATAAAAGACAGGAAAGAGACTTAAAGTCTGCGATTTGCATTTGTTTCTCAAAACGCTCCTAACAAAATGATATAAAGCCGTGACGTCACGGCTTCATATTTGCCCTGTTTAAAGTATGGAAAAATTATGAAATTGCTATTTTTACAGTGAAATGTTGCGTTTATGTATATGGTTGCTATAAAATTTATTTCACAATAAAATGTTAGAAAAGAAATTGTATCATTGGTTTTTAAAATTTTGTACTTTCAAAAATCGAAAAAATTTGAAACTTTGAAGCCCGATATCTTTGAACCATTTATATAGATTTTTTTAATGTTTACTTTATTTGGATATTTTGATCATTTTCCATCCTATCAACTAAATTTCATTGCATAATTCAACATGTGTCATCACCCCTATTGTGCGTGTTGCAACTGTTGTTGCGAGACAGGCAATAAACGTAAGTTTCCTATACTTATTCCAAACGTACGAAATTTTTAAGTAAGTATAAAATGTCATATACAAAGGAAAACAATTCCAAGGCTTCCGGTGCCCAAGTCCGGTGTCCGGTGGTTTTTCAGTTCTAAGTACAGGGTGGCCAACTTAGAGGTATACAACTTTTTTTGGCGCCATTTTCTATGGCGGTAAATATGACAGTTAGGTATTGCATGAAAATTAGTTTGTGTAGATATGGCAAATTGTGACATTCCACGAGAAAAGGTACCTTATGGCGGTTGGGGCTTACGCTATTTCTAACGACGCTGCAATACTAATGCGATGCTTCGCAACGTAAGCGCCAACCGCCATAAGGTACTTTCACCCGTGGGACGTCACAATTTATTATGGAGCGTTTTACGACGGAACAACGTGTTTTAATCATTAAAATGTTTTACTCGACCCAATCGAGTATTGCGGAAACTCTAAGAAAATTGCGGCCAATGTTTGGCAGAAATCACTTACCATCACTTACCTTCACGGCTAACAATAATAGCTCGTTTAGTGAAAAAATTTCATGGCATCGTAACAGATAAAGCAGTTAAATTAATTTAATTTAAAATATTCGTAACACTGTCGCTGAGATAACGCCAAAAATGTGTGAAAAAACCTTCACGGCTAACAATAATAGCTCGTTTAGTGAAAAAATTTCATGGCATCGTAACAGATAAAGCAGTTAAATTAATTTAATTTAAAATATTCGTAACACTGTCGCTGAGATAACGCCAAAAATGTGTGAAAAAGTGATGAAAAACGCGATGAAAAGGGTTTGCATCTGCCATGCTGCTAGAGGTAGACATTTGTCTGACATTATTTTCCATGTGTTATTGCTCTACATATTATATTTAACAAGGAATACTTGATATTTTTTTATGTTTTATAGAATAAAATTTCAAAAATAAAGTGTATACCTCTTATTTGGCCACCCTGTACAAAGTTACATAATTACCTCTTTGGAACGTATACAGCGCCATCGATATAAGTAAGAACCACAAAAATATCGTGCGGTGGTTACTCCTCTTTCTGAACAGAGTCAGCACCGTCCGCTTTACATTTTTGATGTCAAAAAAGTCCACTACAGGGTTCGTGACGCCGGCGTCCCGCAACGAGCACTGCTCGGGCCTCGTCTGCCATTTGAGGAAGAAGACACAGTGTAGAGTGGCCAGCACCATGAGACTGGCGTTGATTAGGAACATTAATGCGAATGATCTGCCCACAACGTGCACGTATAAAAGATTACCTGCAATAAAAACACATATTTTTAGTAGCACGAATAGTCTAGCCATAAGTAGGCAGAGCAAGAGCTACGAGTAGCAGAATAAAACACGTTAAATACATACATATATACAATCAAGAACAAATAAAAGAGGTCACCTTGTATGAAAATGCTATATTTTTATTAAACTTTAATGTAATACTCTATGGTAATTACTATAGTTTATAACCCAAAAACACGATACCTTATATTGTTTTATTTTCTTATTTTTTCTGAGATTATTTCTTAATTGGCTAATCTAAGCAGTAAGAGCACCCCGCTTAGATTACTTACACAGCATTGCCTGCTTTTCGAAAGAAAAGTATTAGCAATAAAATGAAAGTTAATTGTTTTTTAGTCGTAAACTGTAAGCAGCGATCTCATTACAATTACCATACCATTGTTTCATAATACCTATTGCCTGAATGGGCTGAATGCAGCGACTTATTATCAGTTGCTGGCTGAATGCAAGACCAAACAATGCATGAAGAACAATAAAGTCTAAACTGTTATTGATTGTGACCTGCATGGCGAATATGGTTGTGAGGTGCAGACGGTGATCACCACGAAGAAAGGGGCGCACTCAGGATCATCGGGTGTCTAGGGCAGCGGTGGTGAATAAAACATCGTATTTATGTTTTATAGAGGCGTGTTGCCGCGGCGGCGGCTAGTTGCAGACTGAAGTAGTTGCAGGAATCAAGGTGTAGTAGCAGCAGTGACGAGCTGGATCGCCCGGTCTCTTTTATGGACGCAATGGGGTGATCGAACTAGCGACTGTTATCCGCCGAATATGCCAAACTTTTATTGACCAATAATCTTACGGCTAATTACATGAGAGTAGGGATAGGTAACTTTAATTTAGGACATTTAGTTTTATAATTAGTACAGTCATTTACACATAAAATATCAAACACGGAGCAAACAATAGTACTTAAAACTAGACATTTTGTATATAGCAAGTTACACGTTTATTAATCATTGACATAGAAATAATACAATAGAGTGATTTACTTATAACTAGGTACACAATTCAAAAGTATTTCTAAGCTATATGCGACAATGGTGCTATAGTAAGTATTTAAGACAAACAGGGTGACTTCAAGGAGCTAATACTAGAGTTTATTTGCAACTAATAAGTCGTCTTAACCGGCGGTCTTGCAAGATTCAACCTATACACTACCCGACACTGTGAGTTAAATAAAATCTTGTAAAAAAAGAATTCAAGTAGGTACATGCATTGCTTACCAATAAATACTCCCAAAGGCATAGTACTCAAGTAAACAGCATCTAAAATGCCAACTCTCAGAGTCCTGTTCTCGGGGGTAGTGACGTCAGCCATGTATGCAAACACCCCCGCGAATATAGCCAAATCCGACCCGGTTAAGGCACTAGGGAAAGTGGCCGTGTATATCACGTAGTTTAAAGGCCAAGCTGAAAACAAAAGATACCTAGTTATTAACCTTTTGAACGCCAAGCATCGGACGGAAAAATCGTGCCCTCAGCGCGCGCGAGCGCACAAGGCAAACCGGTTGTATTTTGGACGTGACGTCACGTCCTGGCGCTGAGGGCACGACTTTCAGTGCACGTGATTTGACGGCTTTGGCGGCCAAAGGGTTAATAGCATAAACACAACAGAATATCAACTTAGTACGGTAAACTGTTTACTCTAGAAATTTAAGTTGTTAATTCCCATTACGAGTAACTTCCCTATAAGTAGTTAACGAACTTTAATTGTGTTACTGAAAATAATTGTCGTCAACTACAGGCTGCTAGTGGCGACAATAAATTAGAAATAAACCTGTCTGGGGTCAGTTTGATCTCAGCCAGAGAGCGTTTTCACATCTTCCGATCTGCTATCGGATGCCTGAGGAGATATTTTACAAATAAAATATCTTGAAATCCGTAACATTCAATTAAATCACTAAATCTTTATTGCTCAAAAGCCAAAATTAAAAGTCATAGGGCACTCTTTAGCAGCCACGTGTCTTTTTGGACCATCCGACATCCGATCGGACAATGTGAAAACGCTCTAATGTAGGGCGAGTCTATGACTTCTATGAGGCTTCATCCATCGCTCCTCATAACCATTAAAATCATTTTTACCTAATTCTGATTCTGGTAATTCCTGCCCTGGTTCTGGTTGGCTGCCTCTATTTCTAGAGGCATTATAAATTACGGACTACACTTACGATGCAAAGCATTCACAACAGCCATTGTGGAGAAGTAGAGTTTTCCGAGCAGTCCCGCCAGCAGGATGCACTTTCTTCCTCTCTTATCGCTGTAGGAGCCTAGGAAAAACGCGAGTACAAATGGCACCAAGTGCCAGGCTACGCCGTTCCACTGGTGGAAGGTCGACACTGTCACCTGCAATTATTTTAGACTTAGTCCATGGCATAAAAAGGGGGCTTTCGACTTCATACTTAACTAAAATCAAACAAAACAAGCTCGATATTCCTTCTTACCAGTATTGCCGTTCGTATCCTTGCAAAAATCTTGTTGATTCTCGAGTGTAGTTTATATTTTTTTCTTTTACCACCTTCGGTCTATATGATCAGGATCAGTAGGAGATGGCTAATACAAAAAAATTGGTACTAATATGTCTTGAAATTAGGCTAAGAGCTTATCTAGCAAAATCGAGAGGTAATCACCTGAACTTCCTCATTAATATCTTTGTATTTGATTATGTCGTAGCATATTTCTTCACTATAGCCGTGATCGACGGTGCACGCGCGGAACACGTAGAATGTCTGCTCGACGACATTGGTGATCATGTACGCCATCATGTACAGGAACATGGTGGGTTCCACCGTGATGTAATGGTACCATCGTGTTCTTCTTGGCTGCGACAAGCAAAATTCAAAATTGTAATTTCTTTGGAACTATTTAATACGTATAATTCTAAAGAGTTCGTGCAGAAAGAGGACTGTCGTCGTAGATATAGGAACTAATGAATTACGAGACTTATCTTTCAGCGCAGACTCGGATGAATTCATGTCACCGGTAGCCACAATAACGCATTAACCAGGTTCAAGCAACATAATTTAGAAAGTTATATGAGGCAGCGAAAAACTAAATGCAGAAATCAGTAGGCATGGGATACGCATGATGGGACGTCGTGGAGATCCTTTAAGGACAACAGAGTTTACGAGAATCCAAAACACTAGGGCCGGTTGCACCAAACTGTCTGTTAACGTCAACGTCATCGTAAAAAAAATCTTGTATAAAAAGTTTGACAGTTTTCTATAGGATAACAGGTCCGTCGCCATATTTAACGTTGATGAGTCCGATAATTTGTGCGTGGTGCAACCTACCCTTAATGCGCTTCGCAATTTTTGCTGTTGGTTGTATGGTTTTAGGTATTTGGTATTACATATTCAATTATTCGTATAAGATCAAATTCGTTAGGAATCAATCTGATCTACATTAAATACACATATCAAGGACAAAGCCCATCATAAAAAGCTGTAATATATCTTTGTTGTGTAAACAATTTAAGATAATTTCTCGCGTGCAGCCTTCTATTTCTATACCTATAGCATACTCGTTTATTCTAATGTCTTATTTGTTTAGATTAGAGGATTTTTTGTTATTGCGTTATTGCATTCGCGAAGTCCGGACGAGATGTTACGTTTCAATTTTATGCTGAAATGTGATTCTTTGGGGTAACTCGACTGATGCTGACAGGGTATTGCTCATGCAAAAAAGAGCGCTAAGAACTATACTCGGTCTAAAGTATAGACATCCGTGTCAAGCGTTGTTTGCTGATCATCAGATTATGACCCACTACTCGCAATACATTTTTGAGGTCATTATGTTCACTCGGAAAAATATATCCCAATTTAAGCGAGTGGAAGTTGTGGGCAAATGCCTCCGAAACACGGGTAAGCTTCAATCTGTACCGCGTCGCACAGCATTCCATGAAAAAAACCCACGTGTAATTGGTCCGACTTACTACGAACATCTACCTAATGACATAAAAAGTGAGCAATGCGACAAAACATTCAGAGGCAAACTAAAGTCGTATCTCATAAAAAAGTCACTCTACTCAGTAGAAGAATATATTGTAATTGCTAAATAAATTGACATTTTGACCTATTACTACTTAGTACTGTTATTTCTGTTACGCATTTTATTTTTAATTTTATTGTTTCTAATAATTATTATTTTCTAAACTGACATTGTACATATTTGATAGGTACTTTCTGGTACTATTGTTATTTTTATTGTTATTAATTATTTTTGACATTGTATAAATTATTACTTTAATATTTTTTTGACATTGATTATTGATTATTAAATATTTTTTGTTGGATGCATAAGCAACAGATAATGTATTAACTATAACAGATATTTTGACGATCACTATACGATAAGTAATGCCTGTGTACTCTTACATTATGTATGAAAATTGTATTTAAGAGATAAATAAAAAATAAATAAATAAACTAAACTGAATATTTCCTTAAGATTTCTTGTCGATGCCTGCCCTCGCGAGCAGCGTACCTTAGTTTAGAGCAGCGGTTCTCAAACTATTTTGGTGACGGAACCCTTTTGGAACGCGAAATATTTGACAGAGCCCCAAAATTAAAAAATAAATTGAATATGCTAGTCAGACAGAAGAGCTGGAGTTCGATTTTTGAATCTCACCGGTGCCTTTTTTTGTATGCAGCCGATGACTATTTAGTATGAAATAAGTCACCCGATGAGAATCAAAAATCGCACCTCTGGTTATATTTTTTTTTTATTCGCAACTTATATTATTACCGCGGAGCCCCTACAGAGATTCGCGGAGCTCCAGGGGTCCGCGGAGCACACTTTGAGAATGGCTGGTTTAGAGGGACTGGCCCGGAAGATGGAGATTCATAATAAGAATAATTTTATATTATCATTGACAGCTCTTGTGATAACTGGTAAGAAATATCTTATCATTTAAGATACAGAGATAAGACTTACCTACTTATTTGAATTGATGCTGTATGACGACGGATTCTTGGAATTATACATACTTTTAGATATAGCTTGTGACGGACATACTTGAACTAGGCTTTCCAAAGATATGCATAACTTTATCGATATAGGTATTTAAATACTTATGATATGGTGTATATGCCGCAGTGGCGGCGCGCCCATAGAAAACAATTCCCGTCGGCTTGCCTAATTTTCAGGCAGCTGAGCAGTTTTTCTACAGCTCATGAATAATTTTTAAGTCAAAATAAGCATCGGCTTGTCTTGTCTAAGAAAATGTTTGACCCACCGCCACTAGATGCCGACCAGTTTTGGCACCACAATTTCGCAAGTTATGTAAAACAATATTTTAGTTACCGAATCCTGAATTTCAAAAAATCTGACCGTTTATGACATTTAGACACACAAAAATCACTATTTTTACCATTAACTACATAACCGACTCGCTCGTTTCGTCATACATAACGTTTTAGCTTACTTTTATGTGACATAGAAAGCTGAAATTTGGCGTCCAGCTATCGTTTGTAAAGCTGTCTATCCACTGAGGCGGAGATGAGCAGAAATGAGTGGAGACGTGCGGGAACCAATCAAAAGCATCCTCCGGCGCTCATTTAAGCCTCAGTGGAAAGGCAGCCTATTGGTTTATACCAGCATGTCTCCCCATGTCTCCACTTATCTCCAGAGAGGTACCTAGCTTAAACAATGGAAAAGGCGAAAACTAAGGAACAAAAAGGGGATTTTGAAGCCCAAACTAAGGGAATATTATTATTATACTATCAAAGAGGTTTATCAATTGGGCCAATGCCTTAATTATTTTACGTCACTCTGGGCGCAACAGCAAATCTCACTCAAATTATGAAGGAGTTGATTAGAAGAATTTGAAAAAGGCAGAATAAGCCAAGTGGCACTATTAAGTAGCAATTAGTCAACCAAGTGTGAGTTAGGGCAAGTTGCACCTACGCATCGGTTAAATGTCATCATAATATAAGGAATGACATATGCGACATGCACTGATATTATAATAGACCAGTTTGTTAATGGTACAATATGCCTTAAGGCCGGTAAATCTTATTTTAAAAAATTTAACATGTAATCGTGTGGTTCAATAGTCTGAATGGTAGGTACTTTTAGTTGCCATTATTTTTGAACTGTGATCATTTGAAAACGGGATTTCTGTCTATTAAACCATAAAAACAGGAGTTGTGATAAGAACATTGGAAACTTATAACATTTGTGATCTCTACTTTGTCTGTTATTGAAACCCTTTGAAGGAATGACTGATGATGATTGAAACCCACAGGTGATGCATAAATAAACACCCATTCATAGTTAATTCTTCCTATCTTTTTACCCTTTTATAGAATTATTTATGTGTGATACGTCCTTCCCTGGATCTTTAACTATCTCCATACCTAATTTCATTTATAATATCATCTAAATTACTTACATACTTAACTTAGGGTACTACTACTTACTTTAATAAAAATTTGTTATGCATTTTACTAGTTAAGATAAAGTGGCGAGTTAACTATTTAAATAGGAATAAAATATATTTTAAAATTACTTTTGTAACTCTTGTAACAAATATAATAATCAATAAATAGGTACTATTTCGATACGCTGTCACGAAATATTCTAACCCTTTGATATTTAGTACAAGAGGATTACAAGTACCTATCTAATAATAAATATCTATTTGTTTCATTCAAATTATGAGAATTTTTCACATAAACTTTGTTATACACAATTTGTTTACTAAGTAGTAAAATACGATGAGGCTAGCAATGCAAACGTTGCCATTACACGTTAAATGATCCTAGCAAAGCCTAGGGGTAGTTATAGGTACCTAACTAGTTAACAAATGACTTTATATGCTAAGCATGGCGCTCCCATATTCACAGTTGAGCTGGTGCAAACATAACATAGATGGACTTTTAATAAATAAAACTTTCAACACTTACTGTATCTATTTCATTAATGTTATCTTCCTGTTTTTCATCCATTTTCACGAACAACAGTTAGTATTCTATATAATAATGAGAATATTTCAACTTATTTACATATGAATAGGCGAGTTTAACTTTGTTTTGCCGGCAGCGAGCCCCGACTAATAAAAGCAAAGGCACTGGCAGTTCATTGCATGAGCATGAGAGTATTCAGTCGAGTGTCGAGACCGGATTAGTAAACATTGGGCAATGTCAATGTGACATTGATAGATTGAGCAGTGTTGCTACATAACCTCTGCGACTGATTTTTTTTAAGGATCGTTCCAAAACATTTAACGTTTATAGTACTTAGTGCAAGTAAACTTTGTCGTTTCCAGTGGTGAAGGATGGGCCACTCTATATAGATGTCGGCGGCCGATGCTGGCCACTGTCTTTGCTAATGGTTATATTCTCCATTCTCTTTGGCATTGGCAATCTTGGCATTCACTTGGAATTCACGCGTTTTTGACGCGGAATATACAAATTTATGTAATTTTTTAATGAAATCTCAGTCAAATATACAAAATTAGAAGTGTCCATCATCTAATGTGTTTTGTAGTGGTTATAAATGATTAAACTAATCATTCGTTGATGATGTGAGCGATAAAACCATTGCTCCCTCCCAAAATATTTTACGAACCAGGAGGATTCAGCTCAACGTGATTAATTTAGGTATTTTGTGGATATGCTTGTGGTTGGCAACGTGTTTAAGACAAACAACGGACGACTTTTTTGAAAACTTCATAATTTTTATGTTATTGGACCCAGAAGATGGGAATTTTGAAACAAGAAATCTAGGGTCCCCTTTGGCTTAGTAGTACCTCTACAATAAAATAAGACTTTTTGGTCGCAGTTCACCTAACACACTCCTCGATTCGTTTTGTCGTCAGTATCTTGACTCTGTTAAATTCTATCAGTTTTCCGTAATTTACCTCTAAATTTTCAAAGTCCCAGACGCCTTTAAAAAAGGTAAACTACCTATAGCTCTATTAATCCCCCTAATATCTCCGTAGCGGTTGATTATAGAAAAAATATTATTTTACAAAAGATGCTTAACCAAATATTAGTTGATGTTCTGCGCCCAATAACTTCGAAATTATTAACTTAACCAAAAACCACCACAATACAATAATAAAGTTATAGGCTGTTTCATTGCGCTGAAAACAAATTTATTTACAGGATTTTTTCTCCAACACAATGGTTAAAAGTATGTTGGATTGTTGCCTTACCGCCAAGACCTTCTGCTTTTTCTTGAGCCCTCGAACCGGTGCCCTCTTAATTTCCATTGTGGGGGTTGTACCATGTTTGATCTATACCTTATATAACAGTAATGGGACTGGTTACTTAATAACATTCGGCGTGCCTGAGAATTTAGCTAAAGCGATTGTTTACATATTTACAGTTCTGGGTATTTTATGTCTAGTTGTGCATGTAATGCTTCTAGCTTCTTTCATTTTCCCGATTGAAACACTTGTTTTGATTTATCAGTGGTATATTATTATATATTTAATTTTTGATGTCACGCTCATATGTCTAATAGCACTAATAACAATTGAAAAGGGTTGCCTTTGTTTCGCTATGTCTCTAATTGTTTACGAAATTATAACATGGCTGATAGTGGGTCTAGTCGTTTTACCGGTTGTTAATGGTTACAGACGTAATATGATAATTCAGCAATTGAAAAATCAAAACTTGTGTGAAAAAGATAATAACCTAAATAAATGTGAAAATAATGTGTAAATCCTATTAAATTGTTCTTGTATTCCGGTTCTTTTCCTCCACCACCGCACCGTTCAGTTCACCTTGTCAGAGACTAAAAGATAATAGACAGCCACAGTCTAAGACATTTTTGAAGCTCATGTCTGAAAGCGCCATCTACTCGAGAGCCACATAAAGTTATAAAAATAAAAGGAAAACATCTTGTATGTAATTGTTCTTCCTATTTTTATATTGCGTTGTAGCGACATCTAGGAACGAGAAGCGTACCGTAGTATTTTTTTTCCTTTTTTTTATAACTTAGGGCTCTCGAATAGATGGCGCTGGAGAAGTTCATAGACTGTACTGCCCTATTTAGTGCCCCTTGTATACAAAAAGAAACCGCAAATCGATGTACAGTTTAGCCGTTTGGCACACGCATACTAGAGGTCAAAACAAAATTTTTCATCCGCAGTTCTTAAAAAAAATTCCCTTAGGAGGGGGGTGCTGATTCATCATTTTTTTTGTATGGGAAAAAAAATATTTTTTTTCAAAAACCTATCGTGTGTGGTATCATATGAAAGGGCTAATAGAGGCGATTCTAATAATATACCACATCATTATATTTCAGCCTTTTTTTAAAAATTAAAACAAAAATAATTTTCAAATCATACCAAGTTTGGGCTCCCCCAGATACGATATGGCTGGTTTTTTTTTTTGGTACTGTATATCAAAAATGATACTAGATATGCTCATATCTAACCCCAAGAAAGCAATTTTGAAAATAATTTCATTTAGTATTTTTTTTTAATTTTTGAATATTATCAAGTAACGCAGTACAAAATGTACTGGAGTAGGACTATAGTAGAACTCTACTTCAGTACATTTTGTACTGCGTTATTTTGTAATATTGAAAAATAAAAAATAAATACTTAATGAAATTATTTTCAAAATTGCTTTCTTGAGGTTAGATATGAGGATATCTATTATCATTTTTGATATAAAGTACCAAAAAAAAACTAGCCATATCGTATCTGGGGGAGCCCAAACTTGGTATGTTTAGAAAATTATTTTTGTTTTAATTTAAATAAAATGGGTGAAATATAATGATGTGGTATATTATTAGAACCGCCTCTATTAGCCCTTTCATATGATACCACACACGATAGGTTTTTGAAAAAAAATTTTTTTTTTTCCCATACAAAAAAAATTATGAATCAGCACCCCCCTCCTAAGGGAATTTTTTTTAAGAACCGCGGATGAAAATTTTTGTTTTGACCTCTAGTATGCGTGTGCCAAATGGCTAAACTGTACATCGATTTGCGGTATTACTGTAAAATTAGACTCGTACACCGTGCACTAATTATTATATAAGTTACTCTATGAGTATGACCATATTATGCAGGGTGGATAAGCCAATTTTTTTTTTATGATTTCCATCGAGTTAGATTATAAAATCATTGGTGATTTCGGAGTTGGTCCCATAGTAAAAATTTGTTTAGTACGAGTATGACCTACCTAATCACCTTGCTCAATATGAACGGTGATTAATATTTCATCTTGGTTATCTGACCACTGCATCGATATGAGGACTATGATGAGCCAGGCGCAAATTTCAATGGTCATCGTATCCCATGACTTGATAATTAAGCATCGTGAAGGTCAGTTGCCGCTGCGTTGTTGGGTTGAGGAAATGGTAGCGTTTAATCACTTACTAAAATGGTCATCGAATTCCAATTAAAATAATAAAATGTAACGCTGTGAAAAAACCATCAGCTGGTCACGGGAACATCCGGTCTTCAGGGCATTCAATCCACCATAATCACAGATCAGCTATGCGCATGCGCGAGCGCAGCGGCTAAGGGGGCCCACCGACTATCAGTCCGCCTGGCAATATCGGTCTGTCGTTTAGAACAAAAATTGGAGAGCTCCTCCGAACAACTGACAGGCCAATATCGTCAGGCCGACTGATAGTGGGTGGGCCCCATAACGCACTAAAGAGTTCGGTACTCTATGATCTTAATTTATTTTATAAAAGGGTTCTTGCCTCGCTTTTACTTAGCCGTGTGTACTACCTACCTACAAAGTAAGGTGAACCTTGGCTGTAGAATTTATGTTCTGTATATTTTATTTTGGTTATTAGAAATTATTGTAATTTGTAGTGACCTAACAGGGTTCATACCTGAACTTTCTATGTACAGTCACCGGCAATAGTATCTTCCTACACGAAGGCCGCAAAAATATGTGACACGCTCTTATTTGTAGTGACATAGGAGCGTGTCACATATTTTTGCGGCCTTCGTGTAGGAAGATACTATTGCCGTTGACTGTACAGTCAGCGTCAAAAGTAACTACGCAAATGAAGGCGTCAAAAGTCTTTATTTAAAGGCAATAAGGACTTTTGACACCTTCATTTGCGTAGTTACTTTTGACGCTGACTGTACCACCTTATAGGCTAGATGAATGTTTTTCATGCATGGTATCAATCGATTCGTCTTGTTGTGAGGATCAAATGTCTATATGGGGCCAATTGCCTTAAATCAACATAAAAGACAGGATTCCTTGGACTTAAAGTCTGAGATTTGCATTTGTTTCTCAAAACGCTCCTAACAATAGTACATTACACAACTAGGGTGGTAAAACAAAGAAAGGCCGAGATCGCAGAAGTTTGCGGCCCGAGCTGCAAGCGAGGGATGTAAATATGCGATCGAGGGCTTTCTTTATTACCTCCCGTGTTGTGTACATCATTTTATGTCTACACTTGGCCAGAAAGCGTCTTTTTCCGTTCGCGCAGCGTGCGGAAAAAGCCACTTTATGGCCAGGTGTGGCATAAAATGATATAAAGCCTTGACGTCACGGCTTCATATTTGCCCTGTTTAAAGTATGGAAAAATTATGAAATTGCTATTTTTACAGTGAAATGTTGCGTTTATGTATATGGTTGCCATACAATTTATTTCACAATAAAATGTTAGAAATCGAATGGTAGGTATCATTGGTTTTTTAAATTTCGTACTTTCAAAAATCGAAAAAAATTGAAACTTTGAAGCCGATGAAAGATATCGCTTTGAACCATTTCAATAGATTTTTTTAATGTTTACTTTATTTGGATATTTTGATCATTTTGCATCCTATCAACTAAATTTCATTGCATAATTCAACATGTGTCATCACCCCTATTGTACCTTTGAAAGAAATATTTAACTGATAACGATAACCTATGTGCTCGACATCGACACGACCAATAGTTGACTTGACATCCTGCCTTTGACCAGTGGCCTATTTAATAAAGCTAAAATTGACAATTACAAGCGGAAGTCTCTTTCTAACCCCATGTGTTAGAAAGAGACATTAGGGATGATGACACATGTTGAATTAGGCAATAAAATTTAGTTGATGGGATGCAAAATTATCAAAATATCCAAAAAAGTAAACATTAAAAAAATGTATTGATATGGTTCAAAGATTAATCAAAAGCTTCAAAATTTCAATTTTTTTCCAATTTTGAAAGTACGAAATTTAAAAAACCAATGATACCATTCGATTTCTAACATTTTATTGTAAAATAAATTGTATAGCAACCATAAACGCAATATTTCACTGTAAAAATAGCAATTTCATAATTTTTCCATACTTTAAACAGGGCAAATATGAAGCCGTGACGTCACTGCTTCATATCACTTTGTTAGGAGCGTTTTGAGAAACAAAAGCAAATCACAGACTTTAGGTCTCTTTTCTGCCTTTTATGTTGATTTAAGGCAATTGGCCCGATATAGACATTTGATCCTCACAACAAAACGAATCGAATGATACCACGCATGAAAAACATTCATCTAGCCTATTGTAGCTTTATTAAATAGGCCACAGATAGTCTCTGCTTTAACATATAAGTACTGAAATAGTGTCGAGAACTCGGACGTTTGCCTTATCACCAGTGATCGGTTTTTTTGATTCACCCTCGCGGGATATCAAGTAGAAAAGTTAATATTGATACGACGAAATTATCTCTAAGGAACTTTTTACTCTTACATGGCAACCAGTTGAGACAAAAACTTCTATTCTTTTCCTAATCTCTACACTCTATTAAGCAAAATATATTAGAACCTCCACAAAGTATTACCTTACATCTATCATGATATTCATGATGGAAAAAATACTTCAAAATCTTGACATTGACATTTCATTATTTTCTTTGGATTTCAGTTCTAATTATTTGCTACTAAGGATTGCATAAATAAATAGTACTAGCTGTATAATTTATACCATAATATTAGGTCACATGTTATCGTATAAGTGCAAATACATAGATCTTATAGCTCAAAGGCGATCCAATAAATAAGTAGCCACGTTAAGTTCGCTTACTATGGTTAAATTTTCATTTTATCGACTTGTTTCATGGACTTTGAGATTACCTTTTACGACAACTGTGGCTTACTCTAATTGAAATTTTTAGTCGCGTATAAATTCGCGTAAGATTGGAATATTTTTGGGGAGTAGTGGACATTGTACATATTTTTTTGCCTTTTCTAACAACATTAAGCCCGGATTCCCGGGGCATATCCATACTAACATAATGATTGAGGTCGTTCACCCCATGTCGAATCCAAAAAACCGATCACTGCTTATCACAAGTAGAAGACTATTTAAATATGATTTGACAAACATCAATACCTAAATTAAATAATTATATAATTTGTAGGAATTGGTAAGGAAGGTGTAAGTAATTGAATGGTAACGTACGTAGTGAATCTGCGACATATTTATTGAAAATAATACTTATTATATTTACTCCAAACGTTTCTGATTATTGACTCAAATATGGCTTTATAAACCATCGAATTCCTTTTTTTTTAAAGAATATCGAACGCTATTGGTTCCTTTGTTGACTACAGAACACAACAGAGTATGACTAGAAAGAAAACACAGCTGCACGCATTTGAACTATGCAATAAATATTAAAAACACAGTTACCTAACACTAAATATTTGTCCATAACGCACTTATAAGCATACCCCGGGGTTTTCGGTGCGGGAATGTTATACACTAGCCAAATAACAGGTAAAAACTGTAAAAAACGATACTAATTTAACATTTCTAAGCACATTTGGACCTTACTACCTACGTTTAATTCATAGTTTGGTAATTACTTTACAATAAACAAAGTTATAAATACACGAAATCATTCGCGCACCGAAAACCCCGGGGTATGCTTATAAGTAATGTAATGATGACACGTGTGCACCTAATACGCTTATCCAAATATGTTACAAACGTCTTGCGTTTTAAAATGTTTATTTTATCACGCATACTAATATTTTTATTTTAAAAACTTAAATATTTGGGTTACTTATTGAGTTTATTTATTATTTATTTATTTATTGAGTTACGCAAAATATTAAACAATTATGTAAGTACCTACAGTAAATCCTATCGCAGATGGTGTTCGGTATAAGATTAAATCGACGTATACATGAGAATACGTGTAAGGGTAGAATTAATAGCGTCAGTGGACGTATCAGGGAAGAGTAGGTCTTCAAGGAATCCGTGGTTGGACAAGCAGCATATGCTCGGCAGCAGCAGCATAAGGCGCCCGAACCGAGCGGAGTCTTTCCTCGCACAGTGACTTTGCAAGAGCAGCAGCGTGTGGTCTTGCAGCATCTCGAGCTGCGACGAAGTGGGGCCCTCGAAGCAATCTGGAAATAATGCTACATCGAAAACCATCCGTACCATTATAATTATAGATTACCATATTTACTATTTCGTTTCGCCTAATCGCTTTCACCTTTTTGTTCATGATAACGCATCAATCGGACTACGAACGTAATCAAAATTAAGTGGATGCACGAGTAGGGTAATTGTGTTTTTCGTCCACAGCACTTCTCAGTTTCCCGTCCATACTATACTATACCGTCAAACGCGGCAACTTTACCTTCCGTGTGTACTTTATCAAAAATGTGGTATAACTAAATAGGGAATCGTTGCATTTAAGCGTCTAAAGCTCCCTTAGGTTTCTATGAGTTATTTATATTTAGTAACAACATTTTCTTGATTAAGCAGACGGTATTGGTAAAGTTGCACACAGAACGTAAAGTTGCCACGTTTGACGGTACTCATTTATGTATTTAAATTAAAGGTTTTCTAAAAAAGCTATAGAATATAGAATATACTGTAATTATACTCGTAGTAAATTTGTTGACCTTAAAGAGTTTTTCCTATATATTTTTAGCAGTTTAATCAGGTAGACGGGAAACTGGGACTGGGTGGGAATCTGGCATTATCACCCTACCTAATTTCGGTATCTTCACCGAAAGTAATTGTTGGTATCTTTTCCATGAGAGAGAAAGTTATAAGTATTTGTGTGTATGTATGTATGTATATTATTTTATTATACGTGTATTAGTTTAAGTTTACTTTAATTATGAAAAGTTTCTTACCATTTCTGTACAACAAAGCTGATTTTAACCAGTCGTATTCCGATTTATCTAATCTGCACTGGGCTATCCTTTTGATGAGAGCAGTAAGCTTTTTGAACTCAGCTTTTGGGTTGGTAGTTCTTTTAGCAGAAGTTAAGTACATATCTTCTGCAAAAACCAAAAATACATAGGTACGTAAATCACATAATGGTTGCTTTTATAATTTCACATAATATGGACGTCCACGATAAAATGGTGCGTTCACATGTTCGGTCTCGATCAATGAGTTAGATGCACGCATGCAACCTTCCGGACGTGAACGTACATGTGGACGCTCTCTTTTAAAATAACATGATTCTCCAATGTCCTATAAGATAATTGTATAAAGAGCACACAAGGATTGAATACACATGATTGTGGCACATTTCATACCTTCATCGAAGTAGTAGGAGTATTGTGCAGCTGCGATAAGAAAAAGTTCACGCCAATTATGGTGTAACAGGGGAATTTGCTCCGAAGACTTTAGTTGCGTAAACGACGGCACCCCATGGAGCCACTTGATCGAAGCCACGAGCAGTTTTGCCGCTGGATCGTGTATTTGTTCTCCTGATAAAGTCAGACTACTGTCGAAATGGATCCTCGACCTATTTTGCATTTTACTCTCTTGCCGTGCACACTTCTCTTGCTCTTTTATAATGTATTCCACTGAAACGTTCTCTGCCTTGGTAGAGTCTAGGCGCACGCGGGTCTCTCCCATTTTCGTGACTACGTGAATCACCGGGGGCTCACAGATGTTCGGGGAGCACATGGCAGGGGTCCTGGTGTCTATAGACAAATGTGGTCTAATATAATTATACGTATATATGTATACAGATACACAATGCGCTACTATACCTACATTAACACAGCTACGTCGATCGTATTGTAGATAACATACTTCTAAATCGCATATTCGCAGAGCTGATTATTTTACATTATGGGATCCCTTTCGCAGTGCACTTATAAGTTTAACGTAGGAAAGACAAACAATGCAGTACAGTCACCATCAGATATATCGGAGCGGCCAAGCTAGTCACGTATATCTAAACAACGCCTCTATTGTCAAAGGCGATAAAGTGCATGTTCAGATATTTTTGAGTACCCTGGCCGCTCCGATATACTTGATGGCGAGTAGTAAGCTAGGCTAATAGGCTATAAATTGTTTAATTTTACAAATGACAAACATAAAATATCTACCTTCCTTGTCAACATTGCCTAAGTATCGGTTTGATTTAAAAGCTTCCTCAGAACTGGAAACTTCGTCTTCCTTAATTTTATCCGGTACTTGCGAATCTGGCTTTTCTGAAGTTGGATTAGGTAAAGACGTTTTAAATTTTGGAGAATTCAGCGCACTGTCTGTAAAAAATCAAAAACAAGGTGTAAAACTATTATGTATACTATATGTAAAAAAAATACAGTGTATAATATAAGATCCACGTTAGATATGACCCAATAATGAGAGTAATGTAACCAGTGCAGTTAGATTGCATAACCATCCTTATTGCTAGATCCGGGCATCTGGCAGCTTTTAATGGGTGGAGATCAGAGTGAAAGACCAAAAGAGTTGGAAGAAAGTAATACCAAAATAAAATAGATAAAAACTGTTGAAGTTGTGTCATTTATAGAGAACAGGGTGTATTATTGCGTATTTTTGCGGAAACAAAAACAGTAGGCGAGTAACCAAAAATTACATTATACATCATTTGGCACTACTTCCCCCAACCGAAACTTTTAGATATGATATAATCTAATTAATTAAATAAGTACATAATTTTTCATAATATTGGATCAAACCCAGAACTCTAGAATTTGTTTTCTTCAAGTTATTTACATTCTTTGATTTCCACCACTTTACAGCTGCCAGATGTCCGGATATACAAATAAGCATAGTATAGCGAACTAACTAGAGGGGTTTCGTTGCGTCATTATTGTGTCATATCTGACGTGGCCAGCTCTCCGTCTATTATGTAATGTATAGTAAATTTGATATATACTTAACATTACACTTACTATTGGTCGGCTCCGGAGGCGTTATCGATCTTTCAGTGGAAACTACCGGGGGGTAGAAAATGTTTGCAGGGAAATAACCACTATGCGGAATAGGGTAATGCAATTGAGTTGGGAAAAGCGGAATTTTGAACGGATTTAAAGAGCTCAGTGAGCCGTGCTGAGTGCTAAAGAATGGATTTATCTGCGGAAGTTCGGACGGCATCCCTTCAGGAAGTCTAGAGAAGTCTTGAAAGGACGTGTCTAAGAACGAGGTGGGCACAGCCAGGTCGGGCGGTGCGGGAGTGACGCTGCTATAAGGATTTAGCTGCGGTAAGGAAGCGAGGCTAAGGGGGGTGGAAGGGGGAAAATAGTTCGTCTGGCGACCGAAGTTGTATCCGAGCTTATGTAGGGTCAGCTGGTGTTGGGCGACGGTAGGCCGCGGCGCGCGCTCGTGCTGTACGGCTGTTACAATAAAAGTCGAAGTCATAGTATGAAAGGTAACTGTAAAGTATTGTTTAGCTATATACTCCAGTTGTTGTTGTTCACTTGCCTACAATGCTACAACAATCCCGGTACTTATACTCATTGTCCCTTCAACTTAAACATATACCTACAAGTTAACTATTTCAAACAACCGCAAGCTTTTAAGAATCAATTAGAAGGGATAATTACTTGTCACCACTAACAGCCCTAGGAAGTGACGAAAGCAATCTTATTAGCGTTTGAATAAACGTATAACGTTACAAGTGGTTGGCAAACAACAGCACATTAGGGAAGAAAAGTTAAAATGGCGGGCGAGGAAGTGGCAACGAGGGTTCGATTTGATATGTAAATAAATATGGGTGCGAATGACGGCTGCGGGTGACGGCTAGGTCAATATTTATGAACGCTCATAACAACAGGTCAAGATTTGCGATATTTGTCGCTTTGCACCACCATTATTTTAATCAAAGCTTTGCACCACATCTGTAGTATCTGTCTATCTGTACAAAGAAGTCAATATTAAGGTTCTTTATTAGGACCTTTGCCTAAACTTAAATCCTAGGTAGGTATATATAATTAAAGCCCAATGTGATCTTGTTTCAGAAATAGGCGAGTTTTAATGTAATCTCAGAAGATTTTTTCTTAAAACTTATTTATTTATGTACAGATTTCTTAAAACTTACCTATTATTGAAACGAAGTCATAACTTACTTGGCTAAATTGCACAAAATATTCTCTACAAATGTTTGATACTAAATACCTACAACACGAGTACATACATGATCAACGCGTTATCGGCATACCATATTGCCTCAAACCTCAAAGTTATGAAATGAGCATCTGTTATGGAATTGATTGAGCGTGTCGGAAGGGAACTGCGACTTCCCCCGCGTTTTTTCCTCGCCACTTACCGCCTCTCGTGTACCGCAAATACTCGAATGTTTCCTAATGGAAAAGACATGCTCGGAGGAGCCGCTGGATAAATACTTTATTGAGACAAGGGCTCGGCCATGTTCACTATTGATTGCTATAGTGTTATGCGCCACCGAATATTAGCCTTGGAAATAATATCCGTTAAATTTAATTCAGTGATTTGAAACGCGGAAATAAGCAGTAAGCGTTCGAGTAAATTTGATGAAGTGCAATAACCTGGTTTCTTGGGTAGGCGTGAAAGTACCCGAAGGGTATCTGAGCATCGAAACCTTATTTCAGGTTGAGTCACTTAGGGCTCATATTACCCAGAACCCGCACCCACGTAATTTTGGCCTCTTTAACTAACTATACACATGTATATGACTAATATGACCCAATATGGTCACTCAGAGTCAGAACACAAAACGAGGTTTAAGGTTAAGTTAATGACTCTCTTATTACCATCTTTCTTCATGTTGACCCGCAGACACTTGGAGAAACGGCAGGCCTGGCATTGGTTCCGTCGGGTCACGTCCACGATGCAACGCCCGTTCTCTTTACAAACGTAGTCTAAATTTCTGCAGATAATAATAAATAATCCATATAAACGTGCCAATTTCAAAGTAAGTACTTACTTAAATATTAGAATTAGAAAGATGTCGACCGTTTTTTTTTACACTTTTGACTTCTAATTCAATACGTTCGGGGTAGGGGCATTGGCGGATTATAATCTTCGCCCTTACTGTGCTATCATCTTCTTGACTTTCTTCCCACTGCACAAAAGATCCCAAATTTCGCTTTGAGGGACCTACCCGCTCGAGTTTTCATATACGCACTGGTTTATATAAAAGTCACTGTATGAATCATCTAAAACAAGGTCAGAACCTTGTCCTTATTGGAATTGTTCCAGTTTCCTTCAACGAAGAGGAAATGGTACCTAATTATTGGTTCAACCTGCTGCTACAACTATTTCCACCAGTAAATAAGCATACCGTCGTATGCTCCTTTTGAAAAAGCCCCTGCAGCCGTCGCATGACGGCACGCCGTAGTGCTTTCCCGAAGCTTTGTCGCCACACACACGGCACATGGCTTCTGGTTTGCTGCTCCCCTCCATCTGCACCTAGCCACATATAAATGATAAACAACGTGGTTCGTGAAACTAACAACTTTCCCGTTAAATAATTGGACTTAGGTATTACTATTCACTTAACAAAACCAACAATTGATACTTTAGATTAGAATATTTGTTGTGTCTATGATTTTTCCATTTGTACATTTAGCATCTAGAAATCTAGGCCAAAATTTACGGTAGTAGTAACTAGCCAGTACCCCGTCTGTCCATTGTCGGGTTCATCTACAGTTGTAGATACTTACTTGCTCTAGTTGAGTTAAAGTAAAAATTAAGAGAAACCTCATACAATATCAGAACAAAGTGACCCATTTTTGTGCTCTTTAATAACCATCGATTTGGCATAACTGATGTTGTGTCTTTAAATTAAAAATTTTAATAAACGCGTCTATGTGGGCCAAATAGTAGAACAGCTCAATATTGAATGCATACTGTAGGTATTATTATGCGCATACTTAACACCATATTTTCAACACAATAGCTCAATCAAATAATCGGCAAGGCGTGATACGGCAAAGAAAGGATAATTTTGAAAAGATATTGCCTCGTCACACGGGGTATTGATAGTCGATTGATTATTCAAATATGCCGTCAGATGCGACATCAGGAGCTTAAAATATTAAAAAGTGCTTACGTGTGCTTACGGCAAACGAGAATTTGATATCTGAACGTGCACAGTAGGTTATGACCATAATTGCAAACCTAATATTTATTTTGGGTTTGGTTTTAATCAACTATTTGGTCCCTATAGTAGGTTGAGTAGATACTCACGTAGATACGTAAGTTGTACGAGTATAAACATAATACATATACCTACATATGACTCTAACAAAAATGATATTATTAACCAACAGACGGCGTCAAATATATAGTAACAGCTAGAGTAGCCAAATAGTTCGTCACACCATACAAAATATATGGTTTGGCGAACTATTTGATCACTTTGGCTGTTACAATATATTTGACGCTGACTGTACAAAGAAATGACATATACATATATACGGAACAATTGCAGATCTGAAGCAGCAGATAAGAAATCATTCAAAACTTTTATAGGTAACCTTGATTTTATTCTAAAACCTAGGTACTGTAAAACTGGCTTAACACGATTTTGAAGGGAGTAGTCAAAAACGTGTCTTAGACGGGAAAACGAATTATATTAATTATACGGGAATGTTCTGAGGGAATCCTAGTTGTAGGGACTGATATAAAAGAACTTATTATGTGAAACATCGTATTAAACGCGATCGTATTAAGCGGGTTCTATAGTACCTAATTAAATTATTGAGTCTAATATAATAAGCCAAGCCGCGGACCTCCGCGGACAGACAGCTTAACGAATATGACAAACCCATTGAACAAAACAAAACACTAATTCAATAACATTTCTTACATATTCGTAATATTGTTATTTCAGTACGTTTCCGTATTTTCTCCTCTTCCTGGAGTGTTTTCCGCGTCAGCGCGCCGTCGTATGGCGACGTTCCCACGAAGTTCCTAGAGGGAGCGCGCCTAAGCCATTATTTACCAATTACACTTTCAAGCCAAGTGTGCGTACAGACATTTTCGTTCCTATTTCGCAAGATGAAGCTTAATGTAGGAAAATATAAGGTTTAGATTAGGAGAATTATCCGACTATTACCTTGAGTGAGATACTGTCTTGTCTAGGAAAACAGCCAAACATCAAAAATATTCATTTAGTCCAGAAGTTGTTCAGGAAACTGCATCAGATCAGAAAGCATCGTTGTTTACACTTTTTACCTTTGGCACTTTTTCTTTTGTATATTATCATTGGTTCTTTTCGGAAGTGTTAAGCACTTCGCTCTCTTATTGTTCTATTTGCATGTGCTACGCTACCTACCCCTTCCCTTCCCTATAATAAACAATAGACGCCGGTTTTATGTCACGGTATTTTAATAACAATAGTTTTGATTTGAGGATATCAGGTGGCGTGCGCCAGTCACGCGTTAGTATTTAGTGTCATAATCGCATCGATATCGAAATATCGTTCGTAACTAATTGTCAGCAAAATGCTAACATGTTTTCGTAGGCGTAGCGTGACTTCGGCCCACAATTACGCCGTATGTGGTATTGCGGTGATATACAAACCTGATATCTTATCGGTCGTGTCAAAGTTCTAACCCCATTGACATAAAGTCGATTACTGCTTGATCTGGGTCAGAGATAGGTGGCTTAGTATACGTGGTTCAAGATAATTATCTATTCATGTGACGCGTGTCGAGCCCAAAATCAAGTGAATGAGGGAAATAAAGGAAATGATAGATTGCGGGATTCCCGTATGGTCTAACTACCTATCTGTATTCTGTATATTACGGTAGAACTAATTATGAGTTAGGTAACTTGCCTTTAAAACTTGGTCGGTTTTTTAATTACGAATTATGCAACAGTCAGTGTCTAGGTATGCCAGTACCTAAGTTTTTTTTCAAGTACAGTGGGTCCATGAACATGCAATCAAAATACAAATAACAAGTATTTTGGTTGCAAATAAAGTTCTCTTATATAAATTTTCAGGTCACGTCACGGTCTCATCAATAGACTCTACGACTAAAACGGGGTCCATCAGCTAATACTTGGCGTCAAATAGATCAAACATACGTAATATGGCTCTGATTACATACTTATCCTTAAATTTCGAGAACAGAGGACACAACTTTAGTTCCCAGCATATAAATATTATGTTCATAAATTGATTTTATTATCACGCAAGTACGAAATAGACAAAAAAATAAACGGCCACATGCTAGGCGGAGTCTTTTCTTAAGGTTCCGTACATTACACCGTTTTGTACTACAAGGTTTAAGTCCGACTGTCAAAACCGTCGTGAGTAGTAAAACAAATGCGTGTTTTCGTGTAAAAGGTACATCATTGTTGCTTGAGTTTATGTATATAGGTATATACTATATGTAATGTCAGCAGCAAAAGTAGTTAAGCGGGTAGGGTGTTCAAAATGAGCTGGACACGACTTTATTGTTAAGAGAATAAGAGCATGTATAGGTAATTTTGAACACCCTACCAGCCCTACCGCCATACTTCTGCTGCTGACTGTACCTATACGTCAACTAAAACACTTGTCAACAATTAGTAACGTAACCACAATTAGGGCTCCTCTAGCAAACATATTGTAGGAATTATTAAATCGCTGCGCCTATTATTATAGGAAGGGTCTCGCTTGCGTTGCGTGCAGTCGAAGTCAAAGGGTGAATGTGGCGCTATGACATTACAGTTGAACTCCGACCCCAACCCAACGAGCCCGAGTTGCGAGACTCGCGAGTATAGCAAATTAGCAATGCACCGAGGAGAAGTTTCCAAAATTGCAAATGATCTGATCTCATGGAAAGTTCGTTGTAGGTATTGTTCTTCGCACATTTATTGTCAAGTTAGGGTCGATTTTTGTGGCACTTGATGAGTCGAGTCGATACAGAGGCCTGTGTGTAACTCAAAGGTCAAATGAAGCGATCGTCAACTGTTGCGTATTAAACCCTAAACTTGAAGAGAATGTACTTTATGTACTCAATGGCAAATTGCATGAGAATTTTCCCATGACAATTTCCAGTAATTTTCGGAAAATTTTAAGAAATTTTTGCAACTTGTACATTGTAGTCGCGGGGAGGTAAACTAAACATTTCTTTTCTGAGCTAATTTCAACCGGCTTTAAAACTGAGTCGACCGTTCAGTGGCGCCCTCATTGGGCGGTTTGGATTTCCTAATAAACGAATCAATTTCTACAAAATCTCTCATCAAAACCCTTCCTGATTATAATGAATCGATTAATTTGTTTTTATAAAGACAGACTGGCTAAAAAAAGCACTAGAGCGAAAAATGCCAGTTTGTTCTCTCCTGGCAGGGAAGAAAAAGCCCGCGGTGGGAAAACGAATGTTCTGATAAGGTTCGTGGCTCTCAATGCATCAAGCCTCAGCGGCGCCGCATACAAATGGAGAACACAAATGCGTGGAATAACCGCAATTTTGTTCAAGGTAAATAGGTATTATTTATGGTGAATAGGTATTTACTTTTCGCTTGCTTTTCGGATAACCTCACATTTAAGCAACTGGCATTTGTGAACTAATTATTATCGGCGACCCCAGCCCAGGTAAGAGCAGGTAAGAACTCTTTCACTTCTCTGTTAGAAGCGGTCCGTCTTGAAGTTCAGTCGGTGGTCTACTGACATCGTTAAATAGATGCTAAAGATTGTTATGTAAACTATAGTTTTGAGAGTATACTAGTATAAACGATTATTTAATATTTGAGTTTTTTTTGGCGGCTGGATTGGGGTACATGGTACACTAAAAATGTATGTAATTGTATACTGTACAATTGCACCCCATGTGAGTTAGAATCAAGAACATCATACTTGCAAAAACGCATCAGTAAGTAAGATATGTCTAAAAGGTTACTAAAAATAGTTGGTAAAATCCCGGGGAGAAACACGAATAGTGTACGAAGCTACCCCACGTGGTGGGGTGAATTCGTACCTACAGTTCCCATTTTTTGGGAAAATCGTTATAGCTTGGCCAAGTTGCTTTATATCAAGCCAGAAATGTGCAATTATTATAGGCAGATAAATAGACAATAAACTACCTAGCAGTAATTTTATTGTAAAATAGCTATTAATTTTTGTTTTACAAGGCTCCGAATAAAAAGTGGATGAAACCTCCCCATCTTCCCCTACCATAAGAGACATTAGTACTTAGATACTAATATCAAATGCTTTACAATGTCATATTGCTTGTCTTTTTTCCTTATCCAAAATTATAGTTTCGTCAGGTGCGTCTGTCCGCCCGTCCATATGTTATACTTATGTATGTCACGGCCGTTTTACTCGCAAACTATAAGACGTATCTTAAACGAACTACACCTTTTGTTAAAATTGTACGTACCTACATACAATTAATTAATAAGTTTTAAGGTGTAGTTTATAAATTTTTACCATATTTAAACATGTCATATTATATTACACATCAATCGACCAACCAAGTCAAATCACTCATCAGAAGTCTTTAAAAATAACATTGACGTTACGAAAATTGTTGCATTTTAGAGTTATCTCCATAAAACTTCTTTCTTAGGCAAATACGACCTTATGTACGCAGACGGAGCGATTAAACTTAGTCGGGTATTTTTTTATACTGATTAGGAGTTTGTATGACAAAAAAAAGAAAAAAAACACATTTACGAGAGAATACAAATTATAAAATCCTAATTGTGAAAAATAATAATTTTAACTAATTATTTTACACGTAATACACCATAAATAATGTTTTAACCACTAATTATACAGTGTGTGTCTTTCATAACGACATTGGTTTTAAATAACGATAGTTTAAATTGCTGTTAACAGTTTTATCAAAAGAATATAACGATTACCTTTTATAATTAAGAGTAATTAATTTAAAAAAAATCTCGAGCAGCAATGCTTCGCCAAGTATTTCGCGATAGCAGGGCGGTTAAGTCCTTTTCATACGAACAAGGTCACTTGTCATGATTTTGACGGTCTTGTCAGGATGTCACTAAGACCGAAATTTCAATGAAATCACATGTCAATTGGTAAGTTTAATTTATTACGAATACATTGCGTGCCTAATTAAATTGTATGAAATTTTATTTTTTTATTTTTTAACTAAATTATGCTAATTTCAGTTCATTAGGAGTTATACTTTCAGCCCTTAAAATTAGTGTCGTTATGAAAGACACACACTGTATGTTGTAGTATTGGCTGTTTGTCGTAGTAGGTTCGCGCCTTTGCCTCTACTCAAGGTGCGCGTGGATGCAGAATAATGGGCGGCATATTAAAAGTTTACTTGAAGTCAATATTAGATTTTTCTCGTTGTGTTTTATTAATTTAAACAATTTATATTTTACATGAATAAGAAGCCAACTTTAGTGTTCATTTAACCTCCGGATATATTTTTAAATTGTCATACATACTAGTAAAATGTTGTCATAAAAATGTAGTGAGAAATACATGTAATAGCCTGGTAAATGAATGCTCAAAAACCGGCCAAGTGCGAGTCGGAGTCGCGCATGAAGGCTTCCGTACCATTATGTCCATTATTTATAAAAACCAGCCGTAGCTACTATCGAATAAATTATTATCGCAAGGTCGTATCTGCCTAAGTACGTTTCAAAAGTTACGGGGGGGGGGGGGGGGGGCACAATTTTTTAGACTTGCGGAGTCATTATTTCTGAATAATATATCCACATAATCAAAATCGATATTTGGTAAAAAAAGAGTGCCCCCCCTAAAAATATATATTTTTTAAAATTTCACTACATAGCTAAGTAGTGAAACACACAATACACTTTATGTAAAAATTTGATAATGATACGTCTTATAGTTTCCGTGTTATATGGCTGTTACATACGGACGGACAGACAGACAGACAGACAGACGTGACGGATCAATAAGGTTTCCGTTTTTTGCCATTTGGCTACGGAACCCTAAAAACGGGTCTAGCTGGAAAAGTCGAAAGCACAAATTTTGACTTTGGAAGTTTGTTAAGACTAGTTAGGAGACTAACATATTAAAAGTCCCCATCCCCCGGAGGTGAGCCCAAGGAGGGGGGAGGCAAAAAAGGTCCCGCTTTTCGGTTTTTCGCTTAAATCTTGAAAACCATGCGTCATAGACAATTTAGTTGTAGTACATAATTAAAGCTTATAAAATTTTCTACAACTTTTATGAAATCACTTTTTACATAACACTAATGGTTTTCCAGATATGAACTCACAAAAACGGACGATTTTAAAAAGTGGGGGGTATACTCTACAATTCTTGTAACAATTTTCGCCTACGGCTCAAATTGTTACCCACGCCTCTCACCTTTTTTACCCCTCTTAAACAACTGTTGCATATAACCATCATAATAACACTATTATTTTATTAGCTACCTATTTTTGTTTCTATTCGGAATCAAAACCTATTGTTTTTTAATACTTGACAAATCTTGAATTTAAACTTTCGTGAGACATATTAAGTAACACTATTATCACTGCATTGTGCTGAGACTGTGGCAGGTACGCCTAGCACTCTTAGTGCTTGAGGATGGAGATCTAAGCTCTCCAAAACATGTCGCGCGTAGTGGCTAAGTGAGTAGAGCCGCATGCAGTGATAATACATGACAAATATTTGGCCCCAAAAGGGCCAATTACAGAATCAGGGTGTCACTAAGTCACTATTAGGGTCAGTAATAGAATACAAATCTTTTATGATTAACGTGGTAATATTTCCCTAGTACCCCTACTAATTACCTAGTAATTAAATATTACAATAAGGAATATGTAAAAAAGACAATAAAATCTTAAAAGTATGTATATGTCGCAGGGAAATGATTAAAACAGACATTTGACCAAATCTCTAAGGGATATGATCAAATCACGTACATCATCATTTTTCTAGACTAATTGAGTTATTTCACCAAATCACTGACTGTGTTTAGTGAAAAGACAAAATCGGCCAATAAAACGCGACACGCTTTTTCATTTCACTACATTTGTTTAGGAATTTGACAAAATCCCTAACCACGACAGCAAGTTGACGGAACGAACTCAAAAAGTCAACTAGTTTTATTATTTCGCTAAACAAGTTTAGTGAGATGATCAAATCGCTTAACTGTACAGTAAAATATTGTATTCGGTACTTGGTTTCACTAAACCAGTTCAGAGATTTAATCAAATCACCATATATCATCTTCCAGTTGATACTTCGTCATTTTACTAAACTTGTATGGATTTTGTCAAATTCCTAAACAAGTCTAGTGAAATGAAAAAGTGTGTCGCGGTACCTCGCGGTCAATGGAGATGGTGGCACAACGAAGAAAATGCCTGTGACAGCCTGACAGCTGGTCGGAATCGGAAGACGACCACATCGGGAGTCATGTTGCATCAACAGTGGGACATACCATACCTAAACGTTGCACGGTGTGGTATCATAATACGGGTAGAAAAATAATCGAGTTTGATTGTATAGCAAAATCCAAATAATTTACATTATGAATGCGTATTATGTTATGACGTAACATACTTAACCTGTACATATAGCTTAGGTCCAAATAGGTTTTAAGTTAGGTCTAGATTTCTTAGCATAAGTTAGTTAAGTTTTCTAAGTCTATATGTAAACAATGTTATATAATATAACGTCGGGTGACAAGCAAAAGTCACTAAGTACCAAATTGACACAAGGGACATAATCAATGTTTTGATATTTTTCGACTTAATAAATCCGTATATTACTTAAATCAAGTGTAATGCATTTTTTAAGTATTAAAAATGTGGCAAATATATGATAATGCAAATATGATTAATATCAAAAATATTTAACGACATGTTTCGATCAATTTACGATGATCATTCAAAATTACGTGAGTAACCCGTTATAAATATTTTTAATATGTTAGAGTCTCACGAAAGTTTTATAGTTAAAAATGATTAATATCATCTGTAGTTTAATAGTTATTATGCATAATGAGTTTTTGCTGCCGCAGTTTTGAAAAATCAGTGTATATAGTGAAACATTTGTATTGAACAGCGGTAACCTTTAAAACTTTACACCAACTCGGTAATAAGGCACTGGTCCCACCGCGAGCGAGTAAACTATGAGCTATCGGCTATTTCAAAAGACAAAAGATACTCGCTCCCGTGTAAACAAAAGAGATACAAATATCATAGCTGGGCGAGTATATTTCATCGCTCGCGGTGGGACCAGTGCCTAAAAACTAGTTTATCTTGGCAATTAAAAGTACTTAAATATCAGTCTCGGCTTCGGAATCACTTCTTTCTGATTCGTCGTAATTAGGCTCCGGCAAGCGATTTCGGAGCGATTTCAGCGTTTTAAGATTCTTGTACCACCGGAGCGAATTCTTCTGGTATCTGCTTAGCTTTAACTAGCTTGATGAGATCTGCCTTAGGTTATCATTAGTGATAAAACCCCTTTATAAATTAAATAAAGAATTTTAAAAAAAAGGTTATCATTAAGAGTATCGAAATATCATTAACTGCGAGCAACTTGCAAACTTTAGGCAGGACAAACTCATTAAATGAAACAGTGAGTTTTTGCTGCCGAGTGTTATTATAGCGTTAGTATTTAATGATTTTTTGTAAATCGTAAGATAGTTTTAAATTGTTTTTATGGCATTAATATGTTTGTCATTAATAAATACACGAAAAAATATTACATTGTACCCAAAAAAAATGGCTTTTAAAAAAAGTGTACTTAGTGACTTTTGCTTGTCACCCGACGAATAATAAATAGAATTAATACATAATATAGAAAAAATACCTAACCTACATATCTAAACATTATGAAGAAGAGAGGATAGTGTTGTGTGCATTATAAATTCTTAATCATATAACATTAACAGAATACATTATATTTCCGTTCAATGCCCCAACTAACTATGTAATAAGAAAATGAAACTATAAAATTCGCACTTTGCGCTTGACTAATCATTCTAAATAGACCCAACTATAAACACAATAAATAAATATTTATAGACTTACCAATTAAGGGTCCTCTATGAAGGTAGAAATTCACACGAATGTACCCGGGGCCGAATAGAGACTAAAGTGGGTGGCCGGGGTAGTAGGCGGGGCATCTATTCACCCCATTTCAACGATTCTGATTGGCTCCCGGTTGCCGGTGGGCGTGGTGCAGCGTTTACCACTTAGTGGGGCCCAAGTGCTGAGACTGCTCGTAGACTAGTTGTTCCATAATTCTGTAGGATAATCCATAACTACTTACTCTGTTATCGAGCCTGTCTGCTAAATGACCTGTAACTACGGCGATGAGTGCTTATACGTAAGTAGATGGCGGAAGTAAACTGAGTTTGATGTTAGATTATTGATTTTTTTTACCGACTTCAAAAAAGGAGGAGGTTCTCAATTCGACTGATTTTTTTTGTATGTTACTCGATTTTCGGATACTAGAATAGTTAAACTTCGTATGAGTATGTGTTTTGAACACGCAGACAAAGTTTTAAAACAAAATCTGAAAAAATATTATTTTTAGGGTAACTCCCGAACACATGAAGTGGGGGGTAAATTATGTTTTTTAATTCACCCCCAATGTGTGGGGTGTCGTTGGATAGGTCTTTTAATATAAATATGGGTTTTCTTAAACAATTTTTAGACAAAACTAATAGTTTCGTAAATAAAAGCTCCGAAAGTTTCTAAAAGTGATTATCGTATTTCCTCGAAATCTCATTATACATTGATCTCAGCAAAAAAGTGTAAAGAACCTTTTTTGTATAAAATAATTTGTGGATTAATTAAGTAGAAGAACATTTTTTCGTATGAGCCACCGCTACTGAGTTATTTACGAAAAGCCAAAAAAGGGGACCTTTACACCCCCCTCTCCCCGTTAGCGGCACCCCTATCCATGAGTACTTTTAGTATGTTGTGTAAGACACCTTTATCTATAACTTCACCAAAATTCAGCTATACACGAATTATTTCTCCTATCGAGCAGTTAGTGGGCTTCCTTCGGTGAGCTAAAAATATATAATAATATGAAGGGTTTCTTTTTTTGTCCGATTTTCCATCATCCATAAATAACGTGTCTTAAGGAACCATAATAAATAATAAAATATGTATATTTATTTAAGCGATTTTTTGGAAATTAAATAAATGAGGATTTTTTCAAGGTCAAATTTTTGTAGGATTTTCTGTCTACACAATGATTAACATGACTTTTAAGCCATACAACTAAATACTTCTGCTATTATGAATTATTTCCAAATTTGACAGTTTTCCCATACTAGTGAAAATAAAATGACTGCTGTAGGTACTATATTTCTATTGCAAGGTTTCATTGATGTACATATTTTTCCTCTAAAATATGCAATTTTTTTCCTATATTATTTTAGCGATAATAAATGAGGTTTCTCTTTAAATATCACGCTGGTGGCAAACAAGCTTGCAGCCCGCCCAATAAAAAGCGGTTTCCGTAGCATGTGAACGCCTGTGACGTCAGTAATAACGATGTTGACATGTCACATATGTCAGCGTGGTGAAATAGGGGCCGAGGGCCAATTTCTCATATTAATTTTAGAACCCTAACCTGAAGTGACGTATTATATAACCATAACATAAAGTAACACATATAATAGAGAAGTACAGTCTAAGAACTTTTTGAAGCTCATGTCAGAAAGCGCCATCTACTCCAGAGCCACTTAAAGGTAGAGCTATCTTTTTTCCTACCGGATGTTTATATTACTTATCTATAAGTCTCTGATTATAACCAAACCATCCCCTAACCTGAAGTGAAAACCTTACGTTTGCCCGCTTAGAGCTTTAAACCAAGGGGAGTGGCCATTGACAGGCGTTCCCCTCTGCCGAAAATGTATGACCAGTGGTCATACTCATTGTATGAACTGACGTTTATTTGACGTGGCTATTTTGACGTTTCGCATACATTTGACGTTCCCCTCCCCCGCAAAAAATGGCAGACTTTTTCCTATAGAAATGAGAGCGCGTCTCGCATCCGGTTGGTTTAATAATCAAAGTTTGCCCGAAGCCGGATGGGAGCCGGTGTAATCATGACTCTGTGAAGTATCATCACAAAACTGGCTGTTAGTATTTTCTTTATGAAAATTATGAATTCCCTCTGTGACGTGTGGTGACAATCATGACATGTATAAATTCAATTCAAAATTGTTCTTAAACTTCCTGATGGCCTTAAATTAGGAAACTAATATTAAATTATTGAGTACATTTCAATAAAATGTAAATTATTACGATTTCCAGAGTGTATTGAACTTTTTTTTGAAAATGCCTTTCAGTATTTATGACAGACGAATTCACTGTTTTATGGATGTACGTATGGTTTAGAGGGCGCAAATTGTGTTGTGTTGTCGACTTGTCCGGTAAGACGTACGTATTTACCTACCTTATTTATTATCGAACGAGCGGAGCGTAAGCGAAGCGAGTTCTTACAAACAACTTCTGGCTACTGGGACGTCTTGGCATTTCGATGGCTTTTTGATTTTGAGAGTTTGTTCGACGATAACTTAAGTAGCGTTTTTCTGATCTTTATGAAATTTGTTGGGGTTGTAGCAGAGATACATACAATTTAAGTGTTCGTTTATGAGCTGGATCAATCAAGGGGTTGTGTACTTAAAAGGCGAAAAAAAACTTCATATGGGTCTTGTTATATTGGTCATCTTGCAAGTAAATCGCGAATTCTCAGTTCGAGGCGGATTACAAGTTACATAATTGAAGTACTACCTAACCATAACTTTATGCCAGCAGGGATTCGCACACGAAAATTTGCTTTCGGGGTCCGAGGAAGCGGGAGGGAAGAGGGAATGCGTTGCGGCTGGGCAACGTGGAATTTTTAAAGGGTTAACTAGACTTGTTCGGCATTAACACGTTAATGCACCATCTATGCGTCTCTAAAGGATCTTTACAGGTATGGACAAAGAGATTGTATGGAGTACTTGAAATGAGACACCTGATTTTATTTATAATTCTGGCATTAAATAATTTTTAGTGACCTAAAAACAGCGTCATAATGGTTTCACGATAACCATGTATACTATAAGGCTATAGGCTTGTAAAATGACCAAATAAATAAACTAGAATAGTAAGCAAATTCGTTACGAAATAGTACCTATGTACTGAAACGATCATTGATGTAGGTAATTTTGAACATTAAATAAAACTTAAAAACTCAATCAAGTATTATTTATAACTATAGGTACTAGACAGGGCACAAAATTTCAAAATCGCTCTCCTTTTCGATGCGACAGGCAAACGATATTACTTTTGGGCAACCGGGCTTTTTACCTGGTTTAGACTTAGCTGTATCCGAATTGCCGGTTGCCTTCAAAGAAAATTTGACCGGAAGTGAGATATTCAAGATGGCGGCCAAAAAAAATACCCATTTTTTACTGTTTCTTAAATAAATCGTAAACCGTGACGCCTACCAAAAAATGTTTTTCTACTTTAGTAATCCACATAAAATTTTCTATTAAAAAGGTTCTATACAGTTTTTTGCTGGGATCAAAGTTTAATGAGATATCGAGGGTATAAGACAGCCATTAAACATATAGACTAATTAGCTTTTTCGCGCGACTTTGTCTGCGTGGGATTAACATTCGCCATAATAAATTTATGAAACACCTTAGTGAAATCTTATAGCAAATATAAATTTAACGTATATACTTTTTTACGTCTACAGTGAGCAACAATTGCATACAAAGTTTCACCCCCCTTTTCACCCCTTCAAAAGATGATTTCAGGGATAAAAACTATTTTATGTCCTTTTCCATAACTCAAACTATCATCATACCAAATTTCATCTAAATCGGTTCAGCGGTTTAAGCGTGAAGAGGTAACAGACACACTTTCGCATTTATAATATTAGTATGAAAAAATTGTGCGCATTGAGAAAAAGTTTTAAATTTTTGACCATGGATAGAGTGCCCCACGATGAATATTTTTTACTATTGGAGGTCCGTAAAATTTTTGGACGTTCACGTCAAAATCCCCTCTGATGTGATTTGAGAGTTTTCCCTCTTCGCAGAACTTTTTTTCAATATAGATTTATATATTTTTTTTATCAAAAATGAATTGTGCATGTCTGTTTTATACGGAAATGATACCACACAACCCCTAGCAGCCTCAACCACAGTATTTAAAATATAATTTATCTTTAAACAGTTAGTGTGTCTGTTACCTCTTCACGCTTAAACCGCTGAACCGATTTAGATTAAATTTGGCATGATGATAGTTTGAGTTATGGAAAAGGACATGAAATAGTTTTTATCTCAGAAATCATCTTTTGAAAGGGTGAAAAGGGGGGTGAAACTTTGTATGGAATTGTTGCTCACTGTAGACGTAAAAAAGTATGTACGTTAAATTTATATTTGCTATAAGATTTCACTAAGGTGTTTCATAAATGTATTATAGCGAATGTTAATCCCACGCAGACGAAGTCGCGGGAAAAGGGTAATTAGTCTATATTTTTAAGGTCTATCTTATACCCTCGATATCTCATTAAACTTTGATCCCAGCAAAAAACTGTATAGAACCTTTTTTATAGAGAATTTTATGTGAATTATTTAAGTAAAAGAACATTTTTTGGTAGGGGTCACGGTTTACGAGTTATTTAAGAAAAAGTAAAAAATGGGTAATTTATTTGGCCGCCATCTTGAATATCTCACTTCCGGACAAATTTTCTTTGAAGGCAACCGGCGATTCGGATACAGCAGGGTCTAAATCAGGTAAAAAGCCCGGTTGCCCAAAAGTAATATAGTTTGCTTCTCGACATGGATTTTTTGAAAAATGGAACTAGACTATACTATCAAGCCCATATGAAGGGTCACCGGAAAGAACATGTCTAGTCACACAGTGACATTTTGATTTATCGCGTTTTTTTTAAAGTTTGGAACGATGTAATTAATCAACAAATACATTTATGCACTTGTCTTTAAATCAATTGTATGTTAAAATTACTTATCTTTAGATAAATAAATAGAATATTAGTTAAAAGTGACGGATTGTTATTTATTATTAATACCAAAACAAAAACCGAACCAAACCCCTATGGAACACGGAAGATACATGCGATGTCATTTAACTACAGGAAATATAGGTACATGCAAAGTCAAAAGCATAAAAGTCTATTTTACTGGAATTTAGTAACTTTGTATATTAATTAGGTATATTTTGATTACATATTTCGTGGTTCTAAGTACCATGGAGTCGCTATTATATTTATTAATAATATTTATTTAAATGTCATTGTCAGTCAATCTATTAGGTAGGAGCTCATCTATATGATGGTAATAGCGATTTTAGTATTATGACAATGTCCAATAATTAATAAAAACGACCCCATGGAGTGATTTAAGACTTGAGAAACCGTTCGAAATCATAATAATGTGCGGTATCATTATAATGAAAAAGTAATAGGTGTGTATCACACAGCTACAACAGAAAATGTAAGTAATAGTTCATTACGAGCTCTACATTTTGACATTATAATATAATTTTTCGAGAAATGTGACTAGACATGTTCTTTCCGTGGACCCTTAATATGTTCCTAGTGTTAAACTATATTGATCTGTAGCAGTTTAGCAGAAACGAAAAACCACATCCACCACGCTGCGTCCAATTCAGTCATCAATTTGGTAGTTTAAGGACTATAAAGAAAAAACAAATGTAAACTGGCCTAACGGAGTATTTTTAATTGAGTGAAGTAATTTGTCACCTTAAAATATGACTTGGATAATCAATTTGCAAATAGGAGCTCATATTACTTCACTCGGTTAAAAATCCTACTTTAGTAGATAACAGAATAGAAATGATAAATTTTATTTTCCAGTAACAATAATGGCTGAAAAGAACAGTAAACGTCATCTTCAAACAAAAAAGTTTCTTGAGGAAGTCAGCACTTTGATAGAACTTAGTAATTTAGTGGAGTGTTATGGACGGGGACACGTGAAACTTTATGAATCTTCTACTTATAATAATGAAGTCGACACATGTAATAAACAACAGCCACATCACAAGAAACTGAGTAGAAAAACTGCTGAGGAACGCGCTTTCGGCTCGCGGGCAACGTCGGAGGCGCGGCGTCTGGCAACCCGTCCAATCAGACCGGCTTTAGACAATACTCGTGCTGCAAGATACGTCAGAAAAAACATTGAATCGAAACCCTGCAATATCTCTTTGAAATATCTCTCCAAAGATATACAGCAATGTCTAAAAGATATTAAACACATAAATCGCCAAGCAACAAAATGCTCACCTAAAGGAAAAACCTTATCACCGACTTCAATAACTGTTGATAATATATCCACTGAACTAAAAGAAAGTATAATAAAAAAACAGCTTATTGCCTCCAGATTAGACATGGCTAAAAGTATACACAATTACCTTTTAAAAGATTTATCAAAGCATGAAAGCGTACGCGAACCGTCAATAGTTCTTTTACCGAAAACGGATTTTTCAAAGTGTAGCTTAAACACTTGGAAGAGTTGTAGCTCGGTATGTGATTCGTTTTTAATAAACAAAGTGATGCAGAAAAGGAATGATCGAGAAACAGCAGTTAGTAAACGAGAACTATCAAAATCGCTTGATACAAATCCATCATTACAATTAAAGATGAGTTTGCGAATAAAACCCAATTCTAATACCATGAACTTGCAAATCAAATCAAGACAAGGGACAAGCAGGGCAGCCAAAAATAATCCGGATGCAACTGATGTCAGTTCGCCTTCAAAATGCGACTTATCTGATCGTCAGGAGCTAAAAAGCAAGCTACAAGCAATGAACAAACTCTCGACCAGTTTGTCAACTTCAGTGCTAACTGACCGGTCAGCAACCACTCCCTCAGCGCAAACATCAAATGACCGAGGCTTACCATGTGTAGAACCATACGCAAAAACACAAGCTGTGTATAACGTATACGATGTTACCCCATACCAGCAACCTGGAAAGATGAGAGGTATTAGGTCGCATATATCTTTCAATCTGAACATCGGCCAGGGGCCGCAAACCAAACAAGAGCCCGTGTATGCAAGTGAAGCACGTCCATTAAGTGCACCTCCTTCTGGTAGATTAGCAGATAAACGTCAAGTTCGCTATAACACTAAAGTCAATTTTGATAGTGGATCGACTTCTATGCAGCAATCTCTGTCATTGAGTAGAAGGAGTCCACAGTCAGAAAGTCCTTGTGACTCGGATGTGTTCTCACAATATGATCGTGCTCCCAATGTCTGCACCTGCCCAAGTAACCTGCCTCAACGAACTAAACAACGAATGTTTGATCGTGTCGATTATGGCGGTAGTCCTCCGATCACTCCACCAACCACTTCACCAATCCCTTCACTAATCACTTCACCAATGAAATTTTTTAAAAACTGTTGTGCAAGATTCACGTGCAAAGTCGAAGTATCAAGGAAAGACGTGGCTATCTGTACCTGTAGTCCATTTCTAGAGACAGAGCAATTTTCTGTTCAAGAAGGAAACGTTGATCCTTCCTGTTCATTTTTCCAGAGGTGTTTTGGCGGATTATTATTTAATAATAAGTGTGTAGCATGCACACAACAAAAAAGAGTAGGAACAAATTACCAAAAGCTTAAACCGTACGAGTGTGAACCAGAAACATGCACTGAAAAAAAGCCTAGCATATTTGCCTGTTTCAAAAAGTTATGTAAGAAAAAGGAAGTTGATACTACTCCTACTGTTGATACTACAAAGCCTAAGAAGAAGGATATTGCTCCTAAAAAGGATGAAAAGAAAAAGGATGAAAAGAAAAAGGAAAAGGAAAAGAAAAGAGAAGATAAGAAAAAAAAACAAAAAAAAGCTTTGAACAAGGCACAAAAAGGGCGCGGTAAAAAGAAGCATGATCGCGCGAAAAAGAAAGGTACAAGCAGTACGAGTTTTGTTACTTCAATATTTATGAACCCAGAAGAAGATGACGATAGACAAAAGTTGTTGTCCGATGAAGGTAAGCTTTTTAATTCATGGCACTAAAAATGCAGGACACGCTCCGTCAAAGGAAAAGTGTCTTGCAATGTTTCAGCATAAGCATAGGTACCTACTAATTTAACATACTTACCTATTCTGACTTCAATATTATTGTTTAATTAAAAAGTTACAAACATCTTCCAAAATTCACAAATTTAAAAAGCTTACTTTGACGACTCATAAATATCTTGTACCTATGGTTTAAGTTGTCAATTTAAACTATGAAGCGTAAATTCTGACATAAAAATGTGTTTGGTGTGTGTTATGGATCCAGGACGGGTGATTTTTGAGATTCGAGGGCTGAAATCTGACATTTAAAACTCTGAATAAAAAGAAGAAATGATGTTTTAATGAAGTCGGTTAAAAATAACAGAGATAGCAATATAAAATCATCATTATTTATACTATTTATGTGTAAATAATGGCAAATAACTTTTGCGTGCGATTATATTCGAGCTTAAATTCTTTGAATTCGAACGCTCGAAAGTCAAAATCGGCCCCCTGGCCCGGCCACAGCACGATATTGGAATTTAACCTTTTCCACGCCAAAGACGTACATATCGGCACCACAGGTCCAACGCCAAAGACCGATATATCGGTCACCGACCACAGACCAAAATAGACCTACATGCACACGCATAAAGTTTAACTTCATTTTTGACATTTAGGTGTCGTGGCGTCTGAGTGGTAGGTTTTGCGTTTGACGTGGCGTCGAAAAGGTTAATGATTACAGAAATGCATCATACTTTAGTTGCCATTTAGTGCTTCTAATCCCATGAATTTGTGCCACATACCTAGTTTTCAAGTCACCACAGTATTTGCAGTAAAACGAGATATAATTTTTTTCTCAAACATGCAATGAAATGTCTTCGTTATGTGCGTCATAATAGGCTTCAAAGTATCACGTTTAGGGCGGATCAACTCCAGAGAACAGGTAACGATTTTCATATAAAATTGAAGGCCTAGGCCGGGAAGTAATTTTTTAAATTTCTATTCCACATATGTTTGTGGCACAGGATCATGGCATTCAGCCATTTAAGGTTATAAGCGATATTTACTTTTTGGTTCATTTGACATTCTGCCACTACTTATGCATATTAAAAAAACAATAATCATCATATATTTTTTTCCAATTAATTTTTGTTTTTTATTTGGAAAATTTTTTTTTTGAAAATTTACAATATCAATACAAGTATACGAGTAGACTTTTGCCTTACGTGCCGAAAAAAAATTGGATAATTTTCATATTTATTTCATTGCATGTTTGAGAAAAGCACTATACATACCTTGGCGTGAAAAGGGGTTGCCAGCCTCGTAACTATACGGCCTCGCTACGCTCGGCCGTCTATATAACTCAGCCGGCAACCCCCCGCTTCCCAGCCTCTGTAGTAATGTACTATTTATTGTTTTTAGGAAAACATCGAAAGAGAGGCGACAAAGGAGGTCCAGATAAAGAGAAACGTACCGCGGAACTTGAAAGGAAAGCAAGAAAAAGTTTATCATTTACGAGACGAGGTTATAGAAAGTTAACAAGAAGACTCAGAGAGAGATACTATCATAATAAGAAAATGGCTGAAGAGCAGAAAGGTCGATATGCGTGCGACTTTTACTTAATGTCGTTGAGAAATAAGCCATGCTTGTGGGTATATTACTTGTGTCCAATGTGCTACCCATACACGCTACAATTGTTAAACCTTTGGAGGCAAGTGTCCGACCTTTTATTGTTCTTCGTTGCGATTATAGTTTGGAGTCCTTGCATCTTCTTTGCTGAATGTCTTAAGGTTGTGGCGTGTAACATGTGCGTGTCTTGAAAATCTGTTGTTGTGTTGTTAATTTTCAAATAAATTTCCTAATGTTTATTCCTTATTTTTAACTGTCTTTGAGCAGGTATAATGATATTTATTAACCTTTTAACCCCCTTACGTCAAAGTTTTTACTTTCAATTTTGAACTCTGTCATGATTTAATGAAAGGTGCCATTCACGTTCTCGCTCTGTCTCCTACATCAGACGACGGCGGTCAAAAGGTTAATGATAATAATGATCGACTGTAGAGTCTGTCCGGAAAGAAAAGTGTCGTGGTATTTCGGGGCGCCCCGGTGCTAATTAATTTGAGGGTTTTGTTATGCTGACAACACTAGGTATAGAAGGTGTAATCGATAAGGGCTTGCAGGTGATTATTCCGCAAATAAAAAAGATGTCGAAAAACAAAAATAAATATCCAAAATATAAAGATTATTCCGCAAATAAAAAAGATGTCGAAATACAAACATAAATATCCAAAATATAAAGATTAAATGCTTAAGTGGTTTACTTCGTCATCATACTCGTAGCGTTTGTGTGTTCCTTCCCAGCCGGGCCACATCTCCGGATTAAGCTCTATTTCTAATGGTGATACGTACCCATGATGTACCGTTTGTACCACGTCGCAAATTGCATGTACCTCCGTAGTTTAGCAGATATAAGACATTAAAGGTGGCCCGGCTGGAAAGTAGAATTTCCAGCCGGGCCACGCCTGTACCAGCTGATATCCGCGGTTTTTAGATGTGATTCGAATAAAAGAGGTATGTACCTATTTATGTACCTCCATTAAACTATTTTTTTATTTGAAAAAAGGTCGTAAAATTACTTTTTCATACATTTATTACCCTGGAGCCGGCCGGGTACTGGAGCCGGCCTTACTGTTAATTTACCAAATTATTACCGATTGGCTTCCACATGGATGCCAAGCGGAATACTATTACGGCATTTTAAGTTATAATATAAGACACCTAAATATGAATTTGCTATTTTGTTTGTGCCACTGAAATCTTTTTTAAAGCGAAATTACAGTAATTTGAATTTTTTTTCATGAAATCGACTTTTCTTAAAATGGTCTTAAAATCTTATGTGCCCACCAGAATGGTCTTAAAATTGGTATGAAAGTTTGTTGAAGCGGGGTTAATCGTATGTCAAAATTTGAAGGGCTAGGCACGTTGATAAATTAAGGCCAAAAAAATGTATTTTCAACTTGACGTCATACATACTTCTGACAATTTAAGACCTTTAAGACTTATATTTTCATACATAGGTACATACATACATACATACATATAATCACGCCTATATCCCAAAAGGGGTAGGCAGAGATCACGGATTTCCATTTGCTACGATCAATGCAGCATAACGGCTCTCCGTGAGCCACTTCGCGCCCCCGTGAAGAACGAGACGTGATGGGTGGCGAACCGCATCGCCGCCATGCGGATGACTATTAATTAAATAAATCACCACAGCGTTCTCACGAGCAGTAGGGATCAGAGGTTTCCTTATCTCTTATCCCTTAGTCGCCCCTTACGACACCCGCGGGAAGAGACAGGTGGCACTATTCTAAAGCCGGGGCCACGCAGCAATGTTTTCATGATCTCCGAAATGGGCTTTACAACGCTATATTGAAGAAAACGGGTGAGTTGGAACGGTAGGATTTTTAAATAAATTAACGTAATTTTTTCGTATTTTCAACTTGACGCCATACATAATAGCGCCCATTTAAAACCTTTTAGACTTATGTTTTCGTGATCTCCGAGATGGGCTCTAAAACGCTATACAGGGTGTAACAAAAATACTGGTGATCCGCTTAAGGGCGTAATTGGCGTCGAATTGCGAGTAAGAAAAAGTAGAAGAAATTTTTTTTGGACACGAATAAAAAAAATTTTTTTTGGGACGCGTCGTCACAGCACCACCCTCCATACAAAACCAAAATTTTTTTTTCGCGAGAATTTTTTTTTCTTGCTAGCATAATCTATGCCTTAATTTATCAACGTGCCTAGCCCTTCAAATTTTGACATACGATTAACCCCGCTTCAACAAACTTTCATACCAATTTTAAGACCATTCTGGTGGGCACATAAGATTTTAAGACCATATTAAGAAAAGTCGATTTCATGAAAAAAAATTCAAATTACTGTAATTTCGCTTTAAAAAAGATTTCAGTGGCACAAACAAAATAGCAAATTCATATTTAGGTGTCTTATATTATAACTTAAAATGCCGTAATAGTATTCCGCTTGGCATCCATGTGGAAGCCAATCGGTAATAATTTTGATAAATTAACAGTAAGGCCGGCTCCAGTACCCGGCCGGCTCCAGGGTAATAAATGTATGAAAAAGTAATTTTACGACCTTTTTTCAAATAAAAAAATAGTTTAATGGAGGTACATAAATAGGTACATACCTCTTTTATTCGAATCACATCTTAAAACCGCGGATATCAGCTGGTACAGGCGTGGCCCGGCTGGAAATTCTACTTTCCAGCCGGGCCACCTTTAATGTCTTATATCTGCTAAACTACGGAGGTACATGCAATTTCCGACGTGGTCGTACAAACGGTACATCATGGGTACGTATCACCATTAGAAATAGAGCTTAATCCGGAGATGTGGCCCGGCTGGGAAGGAACACACGTAGCGTTTTCCCCAGCTTTTTGACACGGCTCAATTAACACTTTCCGTACCGCGTAGCGCGTAGCCAGGTATTCCTCGTATGTAGCGCGTAGTAGCTACGAACAGAGAACCCGACTGTCGGGTTCTCGGTGCTGAATGTGTTAAACCCGGGGCCCGCTCGACAACCTAATCTCATAATTGGCATAGGCACGAGTTTCTACGAAAGTGACTGCTATTGGATCTCTAACCTAGAAAAGAAACTGCAATTGCACAGGAACGACAACATAACTGGATTTCTCCAACTGCATCAGGACTTCATTACTACCGCGCAGGTGCGCATTGCGGCCGAAAGGACTGCAAACCAACTGTACGCCGACTGCGCAGTTGCACTTTACAAATTTCATGAAGTTACGTCAACTGCATCAGAATTGCCATTATGCCTTTTGACCCAGCCCGCAGCTGCTTTCGAAAAAAACTATTACCCACGCCAATTCATCATCTTAGGTTGCCGAGCCGACCCCAGGTTTAATTGAGCCGTGGCACCAGCTGGGGAAACGTTAGGAGAGTGATGACAGTAGAGAAATGAAACCACTTAGCGAACGTCATACTTACTATGGGCCGGTTGCACCAAACTGTCTGTGAATGTAAACGTAATCGTAAAAAAAATCTTGTAAGAAAAGTTTGACAGTTTTCTATGGGACATACCCGTGACAGCTCCGTCGTCATATTTAACGTTGATGAGTCTGTTAATTGTGCATGGTGCAACCCACCCTATGTGTATGAGGGTGTACAAAATCTCGTTGGAGGGGTGTGGTCGGGCCAAGATCCTGTACCCCCGCACGACCGCAACGGTACTGCGATAACTTGAAAACTACGCGGCACAAATTCATGGGATAAGAAGCACTAAATAGCACCTAAAAAATGATTAATTTGTGCATTCACCAAATCTCGTTAGAGGGGTGTGGTCGGGCCAGGATCCATGACACACTAATTTTGGATATTTTTAGTTTCATATAAAAAAGTTATTAATGTGATTTTACTCCTTTAATAACGTACTCTCAATATGAATTGAAAGTTTTATTGATATCCTTTTTATTTGCGAAATAATCATCTGTAAACACTTAGAGCGTTATCACACTTGCGATTTGCGAGCGAGTTTTGTATGGGAGTGAACACGCCGGCGCCGCGAGTTCGCCGCGTACGAGTTTTGTATAGAAATTGCTTTCAAATCGCTCAAGTGCGATAACCTGATAACCGTGTGTAGTTCGACACTAAAATCTTGATGCTTGAAAATGAGAAAAATTATACTATAAAAAACGAGTAATATGTATAGGGACGTCGACGGCATCGTGTTCCAATGAAATAAAGTGGTTTTTATTTGATTATACACACAATACAGTTAGCGTAATTTTTACATAGGAAAATTTTCCGTGTCAGATAGACACGCGAGTGATCCTACAAGAGTTCCGTATTTTCCTAGAACGGAACCCTAAAATAAAACTACTAGTCCGCCTCGAACTGAGAACTTTTGCACACGAGTTGACCAATATAACAAGACCCATATCAAGATTTTTTCGCCTTCTAAGTCCACAGCGTCTGGCAGCTTTTAATGGGTGGAGGGCAGAGATACAGCCTAGTAAATTTTTTGAATTGAAAAATAGTACTACCAACATAGGTAAAAACTGCCGATATTGTGTCATTTATCTCTATAAATCTCAACAGGATCTATATTTTAACATTAGAACAAGACACATTGAGTACCGTCAAATGCTGCAACTTTGCCTGGCTTGAAAAACATGGTTTTCTTCACCATAGCTATTTAAAGAAGACATCTCAGGAATAAGGTATGAATAGCTATTTGGTGAAGAAAACCATGTTTTTCAAGCCAGGCAAAGTTGAGCATCGTAGGCAAAGTTGTAGCACGCGACGGTATTATTCCGCAAATAAAAACAGTAGGCGACTAACTATACATTGCATTATACAACATTTGGCACTACTTTCTCTCAACAGAATCCAATATGTACAAAAATACTAGTGACAGGTACAAGCTATGCCGGCGCCATCTGGCCAAACCCTTGACAGTTGCCAAAGGCATTCAATTTTAACAGGTTCAAGTCCTCAAATGTCGATACTTTCTTCTTGAAAATTATCGTGTTATTTATTTACCCACCGCCTCAGATACGTGTAAACCAAATTGGCGATAAAAAAACAAGGATGTTAATTTTGTTTCACAAACTTGTATTTGGAATTAAATGAAAGTATACTATTATCGGTCCACCGAACAAGAGGGTGGTCTAGCAAAAAGCAGTACAAAAGTTGGATATGCTCTAACCATGGCATAATAATATTATTAAAGATAGATCTGTTAAGTAATAATATAATACAATACACTTAACTATGTATTTTACGTATGTAAAATTGACTGTCCGGATGGTAAGTACACATACAGTACAGAGAATAGAAGCTCTTAGGCGCCTAATTGGCGCTAACGTTTAGTTCATTTCCTTCATCGGATTACAGTTATACGTTGTATATGTACATATATGTTGAATCCCACTATACAGAATAAAATATCTTCTACATGTTCAAATATTCTAACTTCTAATTAACGTACTGTGCATATACCAACTATCGGTAAATATACAGTAAAATGCTTTAATTTTTTATTTAACACAATATAGCAGTTTCGAGGTTAATTCAGTCAATTACTTTCATTAAGGTCGTTAATTTCAGTTTAAGTTTCATTCACATGACATATATATATATAAACATAATAATACGGGATGGAAATTAATGAGCCACTGGAGGAACACCACTTTAAAACGTCGAGATAGCTCAACTGAGACTTAATTAACTAACATTATTTATTTTATTTTTAAAAATAAACACACTTGCATTTACAAATTTTTAGGAAAATGTTCGGATAAAAAACTACTTACTTCGTCATTCTAGCCAAAAACTATTTTTATGACAATTAATGCCAATCGATCCCATTTCCAACCAGAATAAAAACTTCTTAATACCAACCAAGTTAACGGCACAAGCGAAGCCAAAAAAACAAACAATTAGTATGGAATGAAGCAAAATTAAAAATATATCTGTGAATGCCGTTATACTTTATAGGTAAAATAAAAGAATGTTTACTTTCAGTTAATTGAACTATCTCAGCGTTTGAAGGTAGCTTCCCTCCAGGGCCCATTAATTTCCACCCTGTATAAGGCATGATTAGTTACTGTATTGTAGATAAGAGGTATAGGTAAGGAATATCTCTTACATTTAGGCCTACTTTAAGTGCGCGAGCCGGAATGTAGAGTGCCAACATAATATTTCAAATTGCCAAAATACATCATTTTTGGGGTTCCGTACTTTAAATTAGAAAAATACGTGCGAGCAGTTCTCATTGGCAACTGTACGTGCCGTGCGCCTTGGTGAGCGTAATCTGGACATGGCTTAATACCTATAACGTAACAAGCTGATACAAGTAACAAATTTTGAGCAGCTTAAAGAAGCGTGTTGCACAACAACTTGTAATAATATATTAGTGAACCTCTCTTTAGAATATTTTTTAAATGAAAGAGATATCTGCGAATATAACAAGTTATACAGTTTATTTCTTAGGCAATAGGCCTCAGACATTCACGTCTCGCACTACTATTTACGAAACAATTAAAAAGAAAATTAACAATCGGTGTAGCTTAGTGCAGATGACGATTTTCATTTAAATATACAAATATTCTGTTGCGTGACAAAATAGGTATGTAATTATCACGGCAGTATAATGATGTCAAGTGAACAGTATTTTGTCATGTTTCTCAAATACTATTTATCGCCCGCACCAAGCTATGACAAAATAAGTTTAACGCGCGACGTAACGATAATATCTGCTGTTGCTATTTTAATTATCCTTGAATCAATCGTGAGAAGCGTATTTTGCTGGATACTTTCCCCATACGGGGCTTTTTCCAACTGCAACGAATACATAATAATATATAATTAATTAATTATACATATATCGTCACTGCTGAAAGCAGACTAGATTCATTTATACATATTAACTACACTACCATGTTAAAACATTAACTATTCCTGTTTTCGTTTCTACCTAATGACTTGTATAAAACTTAGAGATGTCCACACGCAGTCTTTTATAAAACCAGGGCACAATGAGCCCTTCATTACAGAATGGGTAGCTTAATGGTTGTTAGCAGTCGAGAGGCAAGGCGCGGTGCTGTTATTGAATTGGTAATGGTAATATTGGAGGTTTAAGAGTGCAAGAGTATTACTCTTGCCCCTAGAAGTCGAGAGCAACTTCCGAACTTCCATAATTAGTAGCAGAGACTATAGATATTAGAGGAGCTACGCATAAAACGCCGGTTGTCGACGACGTGCCAGGACCACATACTCAAATACTTCGGACACCTCTCAAGACGCTCCGCGGATAGCTTGGAGAGAATTATAATGACGGGAAAAGTTGAAGGCACGAGACTTAGAGGCCCTCCCCCTGCAAGATGGTGTGCCCAAATTACTGCACCCATGCAATTAAAACTGCAAGAAGCCATGTGCGTAGCAAGGGATAGAAGCCTGTGGAGGAACCTGATCTTCAACAGAAGGACATGATGTCACGATCCTCAGCTTTGAGGGAACGACTGATGATGATAGATATATAGACGGCCACAGCCTAAGAACTTTTTGAAGCTCAAGTCAATTGCGCCGTCTATGTCAAAACCCCCTAAAGATACCGAAAATGTAAGAGGAAATGTCACCTGCACTGCTACTCCACCTCGTAGCTACTAGTGTACTTGCTTTGTCATTGATGGCGCAATTGACTTGAGCTTCAAAAAGTTCTTAGGCTGTGGCGGTCTATATCTCTATAGTCTCTGTTAGTAGTCTACATTCAATAAAAGAAGAGCTTTCTCATGACGAAGTTTTATAAAAGACCGGTAGACAAAGGTTAGCATCAGTATATTATAAATAGATTTGTTACAATTAGCATCCAACAACCGTTTGTTCATTGTGGCATGCGTGACGTGTTGCATGCGCCACGTCAGATCTAGCAAGTCGCGTGGGCTATGTGGACCGTTGAGGGCTGCTGGCTAAAAATTGCTTCCTGATCACCGATTATAATTATATAATGGTTAAAACTTTTATTAAGATGTTATATTAACTCCATATAACAAATCCTTTTGACGTTTCCTAATTAGTAGCTGATTTGACTTCCTAGGAACGTAGCCTATTCTGTCTTATTTAGTAAAATATCAATTTCAGCATCACTTTGCAATACTAAATTAAATCATTGTCATAAGTAAAATGAGTAAGAATGTCTTAAATGTGTGTAGCGTCAGAAATATCGTGATGAGTTGATGACCTGAAACATGCAAGTATGCTTCTTAACAGGGCTACAATACAGTAACGGTTACGTGCAGTAAAATGTACTACGACCAACGACCCACACCGCACCGAGACTTCAAAGTTTAGAAGTAAATCGGTTACCTAATGATGCTTCCTTAGAAAATATATATCCCTGTTTAAGTCCTACCTATTTCGGAAGAAATTGTAAATTTAAAATTACAAACTTAGCGCAGCTATTAACATTTTTTGCATTTTTACGCTACCTAACATGTCCGACATAAATTATATTACAATAATAACTTAACTAAAACACTAAAGTGAGTTTACGGGTTTGATTTAGATTGTATGGTTGTGGACGTAATGCGGTTTACAATTATTCCTTTTATCCAATACAAATACAGTAGTTGACAAAAACGAATGAGGTAAAAATAATCAGACACGATGTTCAGCATATGAAATACGAGAGGTGGGTATGGGTAAGTATGATACATGTGCCTGCACCGACAAGAGGTTTTACATTCATACACTTATGACTTGGTACAATATTACATTCTATGTTCCACTTTTATCGAATTGGAATTTGGACCTTGTGATAGTCTAAATTCTAAATAAGTAAGTCTAAATTTAACTACCCTTGAAAATGTAACATAGAACCTTGTAGCGTTATTTCGTATTCAACTGCCGCTGTCATAACATGGACAGGAACGGCTTTCAGCATGCAGCGTTTTAGCATACACTGTGATACGCAATAAAAACAACATGAACAAAAATAAGAAGGAAATAATTATTTCAATCAAATCCGGTTTCCTCTTCCCTTTGATACAAGTACTCAGAAAGGCGTTAAAACTTGTTACACTACATGGTTAAAGCAATGGCGCGTAGTTACAATGACCGAGAGGCAACTGGATGGCTCTAGGTATTTAAACTCCCTATGTGGTGTGAAACCTTCCTATGCAACCCTAATGGACCCATGTTGGGCTTTTTTTTAATCTTCCTCCTTCTCATTTTTCTGACAGCTTCCAACTAGTGAGGGATCGATAACCGACTAGCCGGTGTGAATGGCCATTTGCATGCTCGTTCTTGATCACATACATCTGTATGCCACCTATGCTGTATCCTCCCCTCCCAAACTAAAGAAGATGAAAACCAAAGTCCAATGTGGGTTAGTCGAGTTGCACAGGGAGCTTCAATACCGCGAGCCATCCGGTTGCTTTGCGGACACTGACACAATGCGTCATTACTCTGAATAACACCATGGGCAAATTCGACGAGCACTGACACTGACAGTGTCCATGGGCGAATCCCCGAAGTCCTCGTTGGCCGATATGGACATTTTCGTGATGTTTCAAAGACAATGTTTGGTTTTGCAAAGGACGTAACCATAGCAACGAAGGGAAATAAAAAGTTGTTAGACTGCTATGCAAAACAGCGTTCCCCTAATTCAGGCATATATCTACTGTCGGGTTCAGGTACCGCAAGTGCCACCTAAAAAACAGAAGTAGACAGGTCAAAGAGTCGAACGAAAAGCATGGGACTATGACCTTCGCTAGCGGTGATGTGATAAAATAAATGGTGCCAATGCAAAAGCCTGAATTATGGAGGAACGCGACTTTTTATACATACAAATTATAAGTCCTTATCTAGTTCGTGGTCTTGAAATACTACCCGGAAGGTTTCCTTTAAATGGTCTCGAATGAATTCTGCTAAGCTGAAAGCCGTCGCCAACACTGCTCATCTGACTACACCAATGTATGCCTTCAATTACATATACAACCTCATGCCGCTCACCATTCATCATTTTAGCCCGCGAAATAAGAACCACATTCCTCTATAGAGTAGTTTAGGAAAAGACACTGTGATGTAAATATGGTTTAAATTTCATTGCAATAGTGCGTCCTGTGCATCAGATATATCGGAGCGGCCAAGGTGGTCACGGATATTTGAACAACACTTCTATTAAGTGCATCTATAAAGTGCATGTTTAGATATTTTTGAGTACCTTGGCCGCTCTGATACATTTAATGGCGACTGTACATCGCACATCGGGCGACACGAGGCTATAGCAACCAGCGCCACCAATAAAGCAATTATGTAATTTAGGTTTGATCTTCTACGGCGAATATTTTCTTATCTTTGGCTAAATACCAAGACATTGGTGTTTGTCATATAAATAATTTAATAATACTTACTAAATTATAATACATGATTGGAACTTGTAATTATTTAATCTATACCCTATCACACGTACATACAGACGCCACCAGATAAGTCGGAGCAGCCAAAGTGGTAACAAATATCTGAACACCGCCTTTACAGTTAAGGCGATAAAGCTTCTATTCTCAAGACGATAAAGTGCATGTTTAGATATTCTTGAGTACCCTGGCCGCTCAGATATATTTGATGGCGACTGTACACTATACAAAGACCGCGAGGCATTTATGTCCTCCAAACCCTTAGCACCATTATTTTTAAACCAATACGATCGCAGTCCATCACTGGCACCGAAGCAAGCAAGAGTAAGAAACAACTAAATGTGTCTTTTTGGGGAAAAATAGCACTTTCCGATTGTCAAAGAACAATAGGGAATATTACTGCAATGTTCTGCCACCAGAGTGCAATACTAGCACATCGGTAAACCATAGAGTTTTTAATACATACTAGGCCTGAAGTAGTTTTTTTACAAGTTTTCATACATAATTTATAACGAATAAATACAGAATCAATACATAATTTATAACAAATAAAAATAGTTTGTTTACAGAGGGCCTATCGTGAAACGAGAGAACGAAATTTTGACATCTGCCTCTTTATCGCTCGAGTATGTAAGAGTGACAGAGAACCAGGTAACGAAAATTTTATTTTCGTGTTTCTCGGTAGGCCCTCTGTTTGTGTCGGTGCCGGTCCCTACGCTGAGTTTTGTGTAATATTCCCTATTACTATAATCATAATTTTTGTGTGCGTAAATTCTTGCTGGGAGTACGAGTATCATAACTATTCATAACATATATAATATACAAATACAGGCCTGATAAAAAACCTTGACCAGATATTTCTGATAAAATTCTTGCTCCGATGTTAATGACCTCTTCTTTACGTGGCTACATACTACAAAGTATATTTTTAATCTCTACTAGTGGCGCATTCCCGATGACTACAAACCTGTTGTACCAATTCTAATCAACTATGGATATTTGCGCGAATCCTATTAATGTTTTGTCGTCAAATTGTTCATTAGGTACGGCTGAATTCTGAAAAGGAGAAAGAAATGTATTAGTCCTTGCTTTAGACAAGCAGCTTACATGCTTTAATATATCGGAAATTTTCGCGTTAAAGCCTTTGTATGTAATACAAGCATGGCGTGACGCTACGTAACTTTAACTGGCTGTTATTTATCTCCATCATTAATTGTTTTTGGATGGTGGGATTGTTATTCGTGGTTACATGACGTTCAAAAATACTTCAAAACCCTAGGAGTTAGATGTTGGAGAAAACAAGCCATGAACCGACCAGAATGGAAAAAGTTGCTCGATCAGGTCAAGGCCCACCCCGGGCTGCAGAGCCTTAGATGATGATGATCATTTATTGGTTCATTAACAACCGAAAAAGGACAAGTACATTGTCGCAGAGGCTAGAAAGTGAGCTATAGGTGGGCGAGATACTTCCACAACCACTAGAAGATAGATCATAAGTACAACTCGGGGTCACAACGTATCAGTGCTCCCGTACTAATTTTGTATGAGAGCGCAACCGCTTATTTCAATTGAGTTAACGTTTTTCATCATTGCTCATGTGAATTAAAAATATCCACAAAAATCAAGTTACAGGGGTGAACCTGGTTTGTTATACTACAAATTGGTGTAGAATATTGGTGTCGCGCGAAAATTGCGCTAATGTGTGGTGACCTCGTGCTCCCTGTAAAAGCTTAATGATGAGGTGTCTGTGTAGTCTGTGTTCCAGAGCCAACCCGTCACGACAAGAGGCACTCACCAAGTGGAATGTGACCGTCTTGGGCGCCGTGGGTGCGAACGGGCCCTGCGAGCCCAGCAGGCTGTCGAGGTGCGTGGAGATGGGCACCGAGTCGCGCGGGTCCACGAGCCCAGCGCCGATCAGCTCCGCGGCGATGCCTTCCGCCGAGTCCTTGCCCATCACGAACTCGAACCGAATGTCGTTTAACTCGCGCCGGGAATTCCTGTTGTTGTAACTATTTTAGTCATTTCATTGTTGAGGTCATTGTACTCATACAGACCGCTTTGCGTTTTGATTTTAATCTTTTGAACGCCAAGCATCGGACAGAAAAATCGTGCCATCAACGCCAGAGCAAAGCAAACCGATTATATTTTGGACGTGATATCACGTTCTGGCACTGACGGTACGGCTTTCCGTGCGCGTGATATGACGGCTTTGGCAGTTAAAGGGTTAATCTCTGTAATGTACGAGTTCAATGGGCAAGATGCTAAGATTTTGTGTTTTTTCGAAGATATCCCTTTGCAAATGCAAACATAACAATATAATAAATAAGTTTTTGACAATAGTTTTATTTGTTATTCAAGCTTTTAACGCCGACTGTACAGTCGCCATCAAATATAATGGGGTACTGTACTCAAAAATATCTGAACATGCACTTTATCGCCCGGACAATAGAGGCGCTTTTCAGATATATGTGACCATCTTGTCCGCTCTGATATGTCTGATGGCGATTGTACTTTTCTTACAAAAATTATCTACTGATTCAAATTTAACTTGCAAGATTTGATTACGGGACATGTGAAATTAAATAAAAACTTGAGTAAAGCTCACCTTAGCCTCAAAACTAGATTGATAGTGGGTGAATCATCGTTAACGGGAGTGATCGTCTCAGACGAGGTCACCGCTCTCACGGCGAGCTCCTGTAAATGATAAATGATGCTAATTCAGCAATATTCTTATTTGGGTAGTTAGCAATAAAAAATGTTCTTAATTATTCACGTAACATGCATGTGTATTACTTTTAAGACAGTATTTAATAATTTACTACGATATATTTAATGATGATGTTGATGATACTCGTATCATATTTTAATGTAGCTGTTTTATAATACCTTTCTTGTGTAACCTGCCTAAAGTTCGCATTGTGCATAGAGTAATTAACCCCCCCCCCCCCCCCCCCCCCCCAACACTCCGAAGGGATCCTGAACACATACCGAGGCAAGCCCTAGACTGGAATCCCCAAGGAAAGAGAAAACGTTGCCGACCAAAGCAGACCTGGCGCCGGACTATTGTTGCAGAGGCGAAGGCTATAGGGAAGACTTGGAGCGAAGTCAAGCACGAAGCTCAAGACCGATCCAGATGGCGGCGCACTGTGGACGCCCTCTGCCCCATCCAGGGGACATAGGACAATAAGTCAAGTCAAGTCACACACACACACACAGATTACACAGAGACACTAATTGTCGGAAGTGACAGTAAACATAGTAAGTGACCATTAACGTCTGACTCTCTTACGCCTCACGGAACAATCGCTCGTTCCCTGTCTAGCATTGCGTGTTCCCCTCGCGCACTCCTTATTTTAGGCAACTTAGGTTTCAAAGAAATAACGCACTAAGCGGAGTATAGAGATATCTTGTACAGTCACGAGCTTTAATTTGTGACCCATTTCCGTTAAATGTTGTTAGAACAATCATAATGCAATAAGGTCGAAACTTTAGTGCAATAATGTTGAATGTCAAGTTAAGACATAAAATGTCTTATCTAATCGACCTATGAAATGATAACCTCTTTGCAAAAAGCTATCATTACGATTTTCTAATTACGACTTTTTTATTTGTTTGTTTTTTTCTTATGGGACCACAGGACCAAAAAGTTATTAACCAAGTTATTGACGAACCCCTAGAAACGTAAAGTTGTCGATGGTAAACATTATCGTCACGAATCATGCTGTCCCTTCTTCACGCATGACAAGTTCTCTTTCGCACTTATGCAAACGTATCGGATATGTTGTGTCAAACTCAAATTTTATGACAGATTTACACTGAGTTGCACCCCCCCTGACATTACGACGTTTATTGTTTATTTCAGTGACAGCGTTAACATAATAGCTCTAAATGGCGAAAGTTTGCTACACGATATTCAACCTTAGGTGGGTCCCAAATTAAAGCTCGTGACTGTACATGACAGGCTACTACCGGCAGCCGGTTCATCGGTCGCCGGTCCGGCGTGGGCGACGACTCGTGCGGCTCGCCTGCAACCTTGTCTTTCAGCTAGTGCTCTCACCTCCTCCGAGTTGCTGCCGCTGGAGTCGGCCAGCTGCAGCCGGTTCATCGGCCGCCGGTCCGGCGTGGGCGACGGCTCGTGCGGCTCGCCTGCAACCTTGTCTTTCAGCTAGTGCTCTCACCTCCTCCGAGTTGCTGCCGCTGGAGTCGGCCAGCTGCAGCCGGTTCATCGGCCGCCGGTCCGGCGTGGGCGACGGCTCGTGCGGCTCGCCTGCAACCTTGTCTTTCAGCTAGTGCTCTCACCTCCTCCGAGTTGCTGCCGCTGGAGTCGGCCAGCTGCAGCCGGTTCATCGGCCGCCGGTCCGGCGTGGGCGACGGCTCGTGCGGCTCGCCTGCAACCTTGTCTTTCAGCTAGTGCTCTCACCTCCTCCGAGTTGCTGCCGCTGGAGTCGGCCAGCTGCAGCCGGTTCATCGGCCGCCGGTCCGGCGTGGGCGACGGCTCGTGCAGCTCGCCTGCAACCTTGTCTTTCAGCTAGTGCTCTCACCTCCTCCGAGTTGCTGCCGCTGGAGTCGGCCGGCTGCAGCCGGTTCATCGGCCGCCGGTCCGGCGTGGGCGACGGCTCGTGCGGCCTGCCTGCAACCTTGTCTTTCAGCTAGTGCTCTCACCTCCTCCGAGTTGCTGCCGCTGGAGTCGGCCAGCTGCAGCCGGTTCATCGGCCGCCGGTCCGGCGTGGGCGACGGCTCGTGCGGCTCGCCTGCAACCTTGTCTTTCAGCTAGTGCTCTCACCTCCTCCGTGTCGCTGCCGCTGGAGTCGGCCGGCTGCAGCTGGTTCATCGGCCGCCGGTCCGGCGTGGGCGACGGCTCGTGCGGCTCGCCTGCAACCTTGTCTTTCACCCAGTGCTCTCACCTCCTCCGAATCGCTGCCGCTGGAGTCGGCCGGCTGCAGCCGGTTCATCGGCCGCCGGTCCGGCGTGGGGGACGACTCTTCGTCCGACTCGTGCGGCTCGCCCTCGTCCTCTTCCTCGCTCCACACCCACTCGCCGGTGACGGTGCGGTGCAACCGGCCCGACGTTCCCGGCTGCCTTTTGCTGGCCTGGAAACCGTTAAAGGCATTACATTTCTTCAAAAAAAAGAAAACATTTTTGGTGACACTCTTTCGGTATAAAGAGTTCAGTTGCCGTTGGATACCAAAAATTCACACAAATTTCCGTGGGACATTTTAGTTACATATTTCGCACAGAGAATATGTTTTTAATTTATTTGTAAGAAGTAATCCTCTTATTCATAAATGGCCACTAAAGTTAAGATATCGCTGATAATCGTTTATCCCTTTCCCTCATATATGTAGGTTAGACTGAAAGAGACAAACGATTATGAGAGGCCTCTTAACTTTAGTAGACGTTTATGAATAAGGGGGTAAGTGTGTAAAACTTCAATTGAATGGAATCGGACTGAAAATGTGCAAATCTAACAGGCAAGGCTAAATAATTTCAAAGAGCAGAAGTGCCGAGAATACTGAATGCGATCTTTTTTGTAAAAACGCATACTGCTTGAGCCTAAACCTGCGATCGGATAAGACATGTACACTAACCTAAGCTACGATTCAAGTCTTCTTCATGACTTCTCACCATATGGACATATTATTTAGCTTGTTGTCATTCATGTCTCAAGTATTTCGTGAAACATAAATATTCTTTATCTTGATGCGTTACGCCTAACCCCTTTTATTTTAGTGGTCGCTTGATAACGATATCCCTGTCGGTAATTTTTTTTTATTTTCAGATTCTTAGCAGAAATCCAAGCATCCTAAAAACAACCTAAGTTCATGGTAAACCGACAGGAACAGGAAACTTTGTCAATGGTGTTGTATCGCTAGTCCGACTACCCATATACCTCATGCGGCACCTACCTTGTGAACTCTCGTTTCCATGCTAGGTCCGATCGCGACCAGTGTCTGAGTCAGATACTTCCTGTCTTTGGCCTTCTTGAAGAAAGGGTGCTTAAGCAGCTCTGTGGCGGTGGGTCGTTTGGACGGATCCTTTTGTAAACAATCCACAATCATTTTTCTGAATGTTTTCCCGTAAGCCTTGTATTGCTCCTTCTCGTCGGCACCTACAATAATTAGCGATTATTAAAATTTTCATTACAATACATATATTAATCAACCTGAAGAGAGGGTTTGAATAATCTACCAATACGCACGCTGAATGATTTGATATCTCAAAAGGAATTGATTTTAGCTGCCAAAAACAGTGCCACTATATTTTACGCATATAAGATCCCGCCAACGGTTAGCTAGACGTTCATATTAAGCAAAGTGGTAGATAAAAAATCTAGTTATACTATTTAAATCGAGAGCGACGGACACCGACTAGGAGTGATAAATTAATCAGCACTAGTTCGCATATAGCGTTCGTATATATAGCATAAATTAAGCAGCGTTTCAACGTTCCACATACAATTAGCCGTCCCACTTTGTTAATGACCAAGGCAAGACGGCTCTATTGATTTACCGGACGGTATCTCATTGACAGCGTCGACGTCAATTATTTATGCAGCGATTGCCGTCGCGACGGTATCGAACGTGTGCCTGTTGTACGCTTGTTGTACGTAACGATTGCATTTGCGTTAGGTCTTAATTTTTATGGGATTTTTAACAAAGCACAACCAAACGGAACGTATCGAAAACTAAACCACCGAGTAGAGATTATACTTCTACAGATACTCGGTGATTTAGTTTTCGATACATTTCGCTTGATCTGCTGTGTTATAAATCCCATACAAATGAAGAGCTAATGCAAACGCAATCGTTACGTTACGTTAGTGAAATGATTGCACTAAGGGTTCATTTTAACATAGGGTAAGAGATAAGACCTTTTCAAATTAGATTTTGCGATATAAAGAACAATGAAAACTACGGAAATTGTGGTCAATACAAAGTTAACAATATGGTTTAAAAGGAGATTCTTTACAATGATCGCCTATTCAGGTCAAGTGCACTTCCACGGCTTATCCCGAACATACATAGCTTAGCTTGTATGTACAGTCGGCCAAAAATGTGGTCTACCACGCTACGGTTGTGGTTCGTTTGAACGTCATGAGACTACAAGGTCGTGCATGTTTTAAACTCCGTTACAAAAGTCAAGCTTAGCGCTCGTTAGATCTCGCAGAAACTTTTGTCAAAACTGGTAGACCACTTTCTTGGTCGACTGTACAGCGCGCTGCAAAATTGCATACCCATATTATGAATGAATTCATTCATAAACTGGGTAGGCAATTCTGCACCTGCAGCTGATAAAACGTTAAGAGTAAGTACGAGTATGTGTATGAAATGTATTTTTCGAGGGAAAGAATAAGGTTATTCTAAAGCGACATCCATTTATTTTTCTTAACACTATTTTTGCTAAATTTGGACCTCTTTGCTATCTTACGCAAGTAAAATAAAAATCTGCCATGGGGAAAGATAGGGATGCCATTGTTTATTACATATACAACAAATAATCTTAAGAACTAATTAGAAACGTTTCACACGTTTGTTGTGTTAGTACGGCGGAATTTGCCTGTTTGGAGATACGTCGGCGACATCTCTTCTAAATACCTAAAACTGGTATGAATGTGTTCCTCGTAGTCTCCTGAATACGAATTGACTGGTTTTAGTTTATGGAGGGGGGGACGGGTCGGTAAAAAGGGGGGGAAAGATGGCGGCTGACTGTCATCGATATTTGTTTACATCTCGAGTCCTATGAGACCGATCAGTTCGTATGAGATGTCATTTGAAAGCTTATTAAATGTACTACAATTGTTTATAAATAACTGTAGTCATCACTTTAGTCTTTTACAAAATATTTGAAAAAATATGATTTTTTTACCGTGCATGTTTGCCTAAGTACTGATAAAACATGCTTATAACTCAATATGTTATACCTTTACCGCAATTAATTTTAGGACAAAATATACAGGAAATTTTATGAGCTTTCGAAAAATATAAGCTTTATTAGTAAGTAATATTATATAACCGAGTATTGATGAATTTTGTTCAGCATGGGTCACTGCGCTTCCTTAAAGAATGGCAGCCGACCGCCATCGTATTTTCATTATTTCTCGGAATCTATTTTACGGATAAAATCGTAATTGGTATCATTTGAAAGCATTTTAAATGTACTTTAATCGGTTCTTTGAAATTTTAGTTGCGAAATTAACAGTTTACTATTATTTTTAGAAAATGTTACATTTTTACCTAACAGACTGGAAGAAACAGGCTTGTCTGGAAAAAAAGTCATCGATATTTCTTGCAAATACCTAAAACTGGTTTGGATGTATTCCTCATTGTTTCCAGGACATGAATTGACCAATTTTATTTTATAGAGGGGGGACGAGTCGAAAAAAAGGTGGGGGGAAAGACGGTGTCCGCCCGCCATCGAAATGTCAACGAAATTTGTTCACGTCTAGAGTCCTATGAGACCGAAAGATTCGTGTTAGTTGTCCATTGAAAGATTATTTAATGTACTATAATTGTTTATAAATAACCGTAGTCATAAATTTAGTCGTTTACGAAATATTTGAAAATATTTTTTTTTTTTTACCGTGTATGTTGGCCTAAGTACTGATATACATGCCTATAACTCAAAAATGTTTAACTTTACCGCAAATAATGTTATGACTTATGATAAAATACACGGGTCATATTCGAAAAATATAAGCTTTATTTATATATAATACGATATAACCAAGTAATGATGAATTCTGGTTAGCATGGGTCACTGGGCATCATCATATGAATGGCGGCCGACCGTTGTCGAATTTACATTATTGCTCGGAATCTGTTTTACGGATCACATGGTGATAGGTATCATTTGAAAGCATTTCAAATGTACTATAATCGGTTCTTTATAGTCTGAGATGTAAAATCATCCGTTTATATTTTATTTTTAGAAAACGTAACATTTTTACCTAATAGATTGGTGGAAACGAGCTTGTTTGGAGAAAAGTCGTCGACAGCTCTTCCAAATATCTAAAACTGATATGGGTGTGTACCTCATTCTCTCCAGGATATGAATTGACTATTGACTATTAAATCAAAGTTCAATGAAAATACTACGGCGGTCAGCCGCCGTTCATATGACGACGCGCAGTGACCCATACCAACAAGATTTATCATTAATTGGTTAGATAACATTGAATATAAAAAAACTTACGTTTATAGAAACGTCATAAAATTTTCCATGTGTTTTATAATAAAATTAAATAGGATAAAGTCATAATTTATTGAGTTATAAGCATGATTTATCAGTACTTATGCAAACATACACGGTAAAAAAAAAACATTTTTTATCAAATATTTAGTAAACGACTAAAGTGATGACTATAATTAATTAAAAGCAATTGTAGAACGTTTAATAACCTTTCAAATGACATCTCACACGAACCGATCGGTCCCATAGGACTCGAGATGTGAACGAATTTCGATGACATTTTGATGACGGTCAGACGCTATCTATCCCCCTCCTCCTTGTTTTCGACTCGCTCCCCCTCTACAAAAAAAAACCTGGTCAATTCATATTTTGGAGACAATGAGGAACAAAACCATATCAGTTTTATGTGTTGGGAAGAAATGTCAACGACTTTTCTCCAAACAAATCTGTTTCCTCCAGCCTTTTAGATAAAAATATTACGTTTTCTAAAAATAACAACAAACGGATAATTATTTATCTCAGAGTTCAATAAACCGATTATAGTAAATTTAAAATGCTTTCAAATGATACCTATCACAATGTGATCTGTAAAATAGATTCCGAGCAATAATGAAAATACGACAACGGTCGGCCGCCATTCATATGATGATGATGCGCAGTGACCCATGCTGAACAAAATTCATCATTTACTTGGTTATACAATATTATATATAAATAAAACTTATATTTTTCAAAAGCTCATAAAATTTCCCGTATATTTCATTACAACATTAATTGCAGTAAAGTTGTAATTTATTGAGTTATAAGCATGTTTTTTCAGTAGTAACGCAAATATGCACGGTAAAAAGTAATATTTTATCGAATATTTTGTAAACGAATAAAGTGTTGACTACAATTATTTAAAAACAATTATAGTACGTTTAATGATATTTAAAATGACATCTCACACGAATCTATCGGTCCCATAGGACTCGAGATGTGAACAAATTTCAATGACATTTCGATGGCGGCCGGACACCATCTTTCCCCCCTCCTTTTTTTCGACTCGTCCCCCACTTTATAAAATAAAGCTGATCAATTCATGTCCTATAAATATTGAGAAATACATCCATACCAGTTTTAGGTATTTAGAAGGAATATCGGTGACCTTTCTCCAAACAAGCCTGTTTCTTCCAGTCTATTAGGTAAAAAATGTTACATTTTCTAAAAATAATAATAAACTGTTAATTTTGCAACTTAGACTTCAAAGAACCGATTAAAGTACATTTTAAATGCTTTCAAATAATACCAATTACGATTTGATCCGTAAAATAGATTCCGAGAAATAATGAAAATACGATGGCGGTCGGCTGCCATTCTATGAGGAAGCGCAGTGACCCACGCTGAACAAAATTCATCAATACTCGGTTATATAATATTACTTACTAATAAAGCTTATATTTTTCGAAAGCTCATAAATTTTCCTGTATATTTTAAAATAACATTGATTGCGGTAAAGTTATAATATATTGAGTTATAAGCATGTTTTATCAGTACTTACGCAAACATGCACGGTAAAAAAATCATATTTTTTGAAATATTTTGTAAAGGACTAAAGTGACGCTTACAGTTATTTATGAACAATTGTAGTACATTTACTAGTCTTTCAAATGACATCTCATACAAACCGATCGGTCTCATAGGACTCGAGATGTAAACAAATTTAGATGGCAGTCAGCCGCCATCTTTCCCCCCCTTTTTACCGACCCGTCCCCCCCTCCATAAACTAAAACCTGTCAATTCGTATTCAGGAGACTAGGAGGAACACATCCATACCAGTTTTAGGTATTTAGAAGAGATGTCTACGAAAATCGTGAAGGAGACGACTTTTGTTGAATTTGCTCCTATACTATGTACAGGTGACGTCAAAGTTAAGTTTACACATTGCACCTTATTACAAAGGTTTAAGGTGCAAAAGTGTACACATATCTTTGATGTCTACTGTATCCACTATATAGTCATGGGACTCATGGGTACTTAAGCTGTACAGCGCATAAGTGTAGTTCCTGTCTATCGATATCTCAACTTTGATATTTTATGATCTCAGGTAAGAACCATCGGAATTCCCCCACTCCCTTGTAAGAAAAAATACACATCTAAAAGAACTAGGTACGTAGGTTACTAAGCGAGTTTTAAATGCACAAACGATGATTAAGCACGACAGAAATAACATGTCGTTTTTGCAAGGTTTTCTTTAACTTGCAATGCAATGATTTCGCGTTTACTTAGTCATACACCCAAAGAGCGAGGTAATGTCAGCAATAAAAGTTTGTACCAAAAAATAAACAGGTTGTTGTAAAATAAACAGGTAGTATTTACGGAAATCATAATATCAGTCTTTACCTTAGATATATATCTAATCTAATTTATTAAAACTTTTTTTAGTTCTTTTACCAAAACGTGGTCTGCGAGAACTTGCTTCTTCTGCGTGATTATACTACATGATGTAGACTAGTACGGTATAGTTTTTGGTTTAAATATTTTTTTAAGAAATGAACAAGCAAAATGAAAAAAATATAAGTCTGGTAGCATCACCCACACTGTTAACTGCCCATCGGTGGTCCTTATGACTTTTGTAATAAGGTCCACCGATGTACAGTTACGAGTATTATTGCTGTTTGTACCATCAAGCCACCAACACGCTCAAACCTCGTAAAGGCGGTGATAGTATTATATTCCCGCCCCTCGAAAACCGAAAAAAATTATTCGCGGAACAGTTTCACACGCGTAAAATCATATCTTAATGGTTTACGCACTATAGTATTCAAGGAATAATCTGACAACTCGGGGTCACGTTACGATCTCTTTCACTCTTGTTGCGACCACGCAAGTGTGACCAAGACCGGCACCAGTCATCAGTTTTGGTTTGAGGATACTATAATGAACAGGCACGCTAAATGTATGTAACACGGAATGTACGTACCTGTGTCAATATTCGGCGGGTCATTCTGTAGAGTAAGCATTAGTACTTTCATCGGAGGGTACTTGTGGTACGGGGCAGTGCCAGTAGCCATCTCTATGGCCGTTATTCCAAACGACCAAATGTCTGCTTTGAAATCATATCCGTGATCCTACAAAAAAAACTTGTGTTAGATTTTTAAATTCATTAATATCAGCTAAATTTGGCATAGCATTGCAACAAACATTCGTCACCATTATTTTATTTACTGAGTTTAATAACTATTTTTTCCAAGGACAGGCGAGGTATCATCTTTGGAATAAATTGATGTCATGTAGTATCACAATAGTTAAACTGGCTAACATAACGAAATACGGCTTTAGGTGCACAATGGGTTCATGGCAAACATATTATCAAAACTTATGGGAGTAACCTCAGTGAGCTCTGCTCAATTAAAAACTCGTGGCAACTTTTCGCGGCGCCGCTGAGGCTGTGCATTTAGTTTGAGCTGGCGCGGGTATGACCCGGGTAAGATATGGTATCCGCAGAATTAAGTGGCGTCTGAGTTCATCATAACGCTGTCTCCATCTCTCTTGCCGTGGGGGTGCAAGTGTGTAAGAGAATTTTTATGACCCCAGCCACCACTTAATTCTGCGGATACTATAGTATGAGCGGCGCTAACTGACGCGGACGCGTGCGACGATTTTTGCTTGAATTGAGCCCGCGCACGTGCGCCCAAGCGACGACCAAGAGCTTAATGAAGGGTATACTGACTTGTTCCATAACTTCAGGGGCCATCCAGCATGGCGTTCCCACAAAAGTGTGCCTGACCGGCTGCCTCGAGAGGTCCCTGTCCGTGGCGAGCCAGGCAGAAACACCGAAGTCTGCTATTTGCACTGTCCCATCCTCGCCTAGTAAAATGTTACCAGCTTTTATATCCCTGCAAATTTAGGTAAATCATTTGTAATATTGTATTTTTTATACATAGACATGGTCTAACTTAACACTTTTGCTACCAAGCTCCCTAAATCATATACAAAATTAATCCAACTCGAAGATCCCTGGCAGCGAAAGTGTTAATTCGCACACATTTTCATTACAAGAAAACTTTCTGCCGGCTATCAACGACACTTTAATATCTGGATTGCAACGTCTATACAAAATCGCGTTGCCATAATTGAGGCAAATGCATTAGCGCCATCTATCACAGTAAATCTCAGTAGTAAAAATAATTTACATATGTCAAAGAAATACGGCACCTGAAGTGAAAGCGGTACGTATGAATTTTATAAGAGCTGGATTTGGTATAGACCAATGTCTACCAATGACGATATAATAACTGAACTGCAATCAGTTCAGTTATTATATCGTCTTTGGTTGGTATTAATAAAAACTACTTTCTATAAAATTTCGCTTTGCATAAAAAAATGTAGAGTGCATTGGCATATGGCACCTAACGGCAGTGCGTCAAAAACTCTTTTTTTTCAAACTCAAGCTCATTGGCCATTTAGTGGAGTACAACTACGCCTTTTTAACCTATAAAAATGACAAAACTCACAAGTCCGATTTTATATTGTGCCCCGTTAGGATACGTTAAGTACTAATTATGAAAAATATTTTCTAACAATTGTTAGCATGGCTCTAGGTATAATACACGTATTTGTTTGCTACATAAAGAAAAGATAATGCAAGTTTTATTTTTCTCTAACAGGCTATCGCTTTTTATTATTGCTACATAACTTCATATTTTATAACGGTTTTGTCAATAGCATTCGTCGTCTTAGCCATTTGTCGTTCGTTTAGAATTCAAGGTCACGCATATTTTTACAAATTGTTTACGAATATGCTCACATAATCTATTGACCAAACTGTTATAAAATGACAGATGATATTGAAATAGTTGAATGCAATAGTGTGGTAAAGAAAAATGTAATTTGGATAATCTTTTCTTGGTGTTATTAACAAATATCTATATAATACCTAGCGCATCGTCAATAACTGTTAGAAAAGATTTTTTACTATGACTGATCATATTATATTCTCTAACTAAAAATGAAAATCGCACTTGTGAATTATAAAAGTTCAAAACTGTTCCAGTACTGTAGTAATTGGTCGCTTTTATACTTCGCCGTGGGCAACATTTCACGATATAGTGGTGCGTTTACAAGTACGGTCATGTCCGACGGATGCATCCATCTGTTTCATTCAATGAGACCATACGTATTAACGTACCATTAAATCTTGAACGCCCACAACAAAGCGACCAATTTGGCTTTCTATTTCACCGTGATTTACATATAGGAAACTCAGTGTTTTGGAAATTAGGCAAGCCGTTGCTAATCAAGTTCTTAACACGCCCCGCGACTGGTGGCTAGCATCCGCCTTCAACAGCATATAAGCTTGACCAAAACATGTAATTGTCACGTAATCGATATATGTAAATAACTAATTTGAACTTTGTTCGCAACCTGACCCAAAGAAACTATCAAATACTGCAAGTTGACGTCACGAATGTGTGTTCGCCAGCAAAATTATAACCTGGTTTAATACTTCACTACTGATGTAACAGTATCTCGTCAGCTTTAATAGCGATTAAGACTGATCAGCTGTTACAATTCCGGCATTGTACAGTCGCCATCAGATAAGGTGGTCACAAATGTCTGAAGAACGCCTCTGTTGTCAAGGCGTTAAAGTGCATGTTCAGATATTTTTGAGTACCCTGGCCGCTCTGATATATTTGATGGCGACTGTACACAACATAAACATATAGCCAACGTCATATAGAGCCCGGGTCAGGCGCAAATTTCGCCGGGTATCGCGTCCCTGGCGATAACTTATGAAGTTGTTAAGAGCCAAAATTTCAATCGTGACGTTTCTCAAACCACGAAACGGAGCGGCAGCGGACATTCACGACTCATCATTACACATGCACACGGCAGTAGTGCTGCCAAGTTTCGCCTGATTCCCATATCTGTTGCTGGTTTGCAAATCTTGCAATACAGTGGATATGTTCAAACTTTTGTATGTTATAAAAAATGAGGAAAAAAATTTAATGATCAACAATAACTTAAATTTTGCATAGCAGAGCTTAAAGATATTATACTGACATAAAAAATATACGAGTACATTCGCATAAGCAGGCGAGCGTTTGTTCTTAAAAGACAATATTTTTGCGCTTAGCTTGTTTTATAATGGTCATAAATATATGCATAGCTATTTTTAACCTTAGTTGATGACATAAGGTAAAAAGTGAGACAGCTGAATACATGAATAAAATTATTCAAGTTACTTTCTCGACCACCTCTTAATTTATATTCGCTATAATCGCCGAAATTACTCAGCTCATAAAATTTTCCGATAGTTCTACTTTATTTGTTACCGACTACGGCCAACCTAAAAGGAAAGGTTATTTTAGCAGTCTATAAATAAATATACTGTATGTATACATTTACTTGTGTTCCTCCGTACCACAGAATAATGACAGAAGGTTCTCCTTCCTGAATTTGACATTTAGCTACAGAGATGAAAATGTTATCTGTGCAAAAAATAAAATAGGGTTGTCAATATGCTTCATTCCGTGCACGTGCTATCTACAGATAAAAAGTGACTAGTCAATCTGCCTCAATCTACCTAATCTATCAGTAAATTTAATACAAAACTAGATAAATATCAGATTTATTACCTTATTTGCCCAATCTATTTATTATTTTAGTACAAAACTACAACTATAAACTATTATTCTCGAACGCACCCATAACATAATAAGCGATGTGCCAACCCTGCCCTCATTAGACCTCAGGCCTATAACCGCGAAGCACTTCGTTCATCGAATCGAATATTTCCATCACTCTCTTTCGTATATGCAAGAGCGATAGAGACGGGACCATCGTTTTGTCGATTTTCGAACTTCGCGGTAGGCCCTCAGGCACGGGACGTGCACAGATTAAAAACAGGTACAATGGAGAGAGACATAGTGAAACCCCCCTGCCCCTGTCCGTACTTTGAACACTATTCATCCGATTTTGATGAATAAGGTGTCAATCGATTCATTATTAATTTATGTTTAACCAATTTCAACATATTTTTTTTTCAATATTCTGATTGAAGATTTTTAACTTTTTTGTATTACCTCCAATCCACTAATTGTAAATAAAAGTTATAATGACAAAGATTTTTATTATAAGTATAAATAGCAGCTCGCAAAGCATTTCAATGAAAATATGACCGAAAATATAAATATATATTAAATCTGAGCAATATATTTATCAAAACTATTTTAAAAAAAAGGTCTCTGTAGGCTAAGGATTCCACCCAACCGCCAGTCTACGTTAAAATATTTTAGACATTTCAGTATATCGAATTTTTTATAGTTCCCTGCTAAATTATTTTGATCAGTCTATAAATTGTGGTTGGAGGCACGGGGCCCAAATATAACCACACAACCAGTCATCAGGAAAATGCAATAAAAAAGCATAGAAAATACAGTGTACAGAAAAATACCATGTTGCCTGCCAGTGAGCACAAAAAACATTTTGTTTTTCATAATGATTTACATATAAGTACAGTCGCTCTCTGATATGTCAGAGCGCCCAAGGTGGTGGGGGCCATATACCTGAATAACGCCTTTATTGGCAAGGCAATAAAGTCCAGGTTACAATACACATTGACAGCATTAATAAACTGATTTATTTTAGAGATAATATAATGTCTATGCTTTCATCATTCCCCCATTCAAGAAAAAGTAGTGTTTACACCAGCATAAGATATATTCTCATTCACACAAACAAATAATCCTCACAACAGTTATTAATTCTTAAAACATTGTTGTACACAGATTTAATACTCAGATTAAATATTTATTCTAATTTAATAATTGCTCTTTACAGCTAATTCCATTCTAATCTACTTAATTATTATTATTATAATTGGAACATTTCATTTTCCATGAAAACATAGTTCTAATGAAAATACATATTGACATTTTAATAGTTGACACACATGGCTCTTAAATAGCTGAGGATGTACCATATACAATTAGTTACTTAGGTTTAATTGTTGATTTGTAGGATGGGAATGTTTAACAACTATCATATAAACATTAGCCTGTCTGGAAAAAGAAGTTATTAGAATGTATGAGTTCTCATATAAACCACAACACTTCTCTGTCCCGACAAATTCTAGTAAGAATTGGGATCAATAAATACCTGTGAATTTGTCCATTACTGTGAAAGTACTCCAATCCCTTGAGTACTTCCTTGAGAACAGTAGCAATGGTTGCTTCATCAAATACTCCATGTTTGCAATTGGTCACTTTCATCTTATGCTTAATAACATCCAATAGACTGCCCCCTGCAAGTGTTTGTAATATTATCATTCTCCTAGCGTTTTGTCCCGGTTTTTTGCCATGGCTCAGTTGAGCCGAAAAGACAAAAGCGACTGCCATCTGACTGCCTTATTGGGATTCAGTCTGGTTTCCTCACAATGTTTTCCTTCCAGAAATGCGATTAGTAAATTTCAAATGATATTACGTAAATAAGTTCCGTAAAACTCACTGGGTTGAGCCAGGGTTTGAACCTGAGACCTTCAGAATGAAAGTCAGGTTTATAAATATTACACATATTTCTCAAATAATAATGGCACTTTGGCGTAGTTGTTTAAATCCAGAACCAGAAGGCCAGCCATGGTTGCCATTTTATCACTTATCGCGCTATGCGTCACTTTCACACTTACATACTTGTTAGAGTGTGACAGCTATGGTGACAGGCGATAAAACCCGACCATAGTAGGCTAGCAGATTTAATGCTACTACATAAGTTTATTTATAGTTACACTAAGATGTTATCCCACAGGATAAAAATGTCTGTACGTAAGTAAATGATAGACATTAATTAGTTGGAAATATTAAATGGGATTACTGTGTGTGGGTCTTTTACACATATAAGATGTTTTAAATCAAAGGTACATAATTATTGGTTGTCAATAAGGCATTGCTGCCATAAATAATCATTTATAAATAAACTTTTTAATAAATGACAATCATGTATCTTTTACTTGATGTTAAATATCATATATGTTAACGTTAATACCTTGAAAATGCAAGTCTCACCTTCGAGGAGTCTCAGTACAAGCCACAGTTCGTCATTAACAACAAAACTAGTATAGTATGTTACTACATTTTCATGGTTGCAGCTGGACATGGCCTAAAACAATATTATGGATTATAATTCTTGTAAAACCATTACTATTTAGCGTAAATTACATTGAATATGTGTTGTTAATGAAGACTTCGGGCACCTGTATCTCTTTAAGCAGTTCGTCCATTGACGTATTCCATTTCTCCAAATTGATTCTCTTGATGGCACATTTCTCTTGACGTGGTATGCAAAACGCTCCGTACACCACTGCTGTAGCACCGACGCCTTTTGAACAAACAACATATTCATTAATCTTAAGTTAATGCATTTATTAGCTGCACAAAACATCTGTCATCCAACGACTAATTTTGACAAGAAACTGCTAGGTTAAGATAATGAGTATTATCAGACCAAACTGCAAACACTTTCTAGCTTATCTGCAATTTCTTACATGGGTTTCGCCGCTTGATGTTAACCAGGACATTATGTAGTTATTTAAAATCACTTAAACACCAGCAAAAAAACCTTTCTGAATCATATGGGACTCGACTCTTTTGACAGCTCGAGAGATCACTTGCCGACAACCGAGAAATGTGCATTTATGAAACATTATGATCATTGAAACGTCTTAAATTAACATTACTATTAAGGTTCTTTGATTAATGCTCACCAATAACGTCTCGCAATTCATAGTCAGCCTGACTATTTGGCCACAAACTTGAGCTATTTGCACTAGCCGCCATTTTGCGATTGAATAATGTGCCAAATTTCGTAGAAGAAAGGCGCCGTGCAACTCGCGCATACGATGACAGTGTGCGTGACAGCGACGAATTGTGTTGATCGCATGATCCAAAAGATTTCTGAAATGTAAAAAGTGATTAATTTTATTTGGATTGAATGTTTGTGATATACCTAATCAAGAACATGCGTAACATTGATTCAGTCAGATTTCCTTTTTTTACGTTATTAATTACAATTACATTGGCAACACTGAACATGGTGAGCTTGGTTGAATGGCGCCAAGGACAATATTCAGGCATTCATAAAATGTTAGAACAAAACATTGTCGCAATTATTTTAGAAGTACAATCGACTACAAAGAGATGTACCCACTTTTTCAAATTATTGCGTTGTAATAAGGTCCAAAGGTGAATAATACATCTCTTTGTAGTCGACTGTACTTAGCGGCTTTAAGGCTTCAATTCCAGTGAATAGGACTGATACTCATTGGCTAGTATATTCTTCACAGAGAGTATTAATATATAATGTAATGTACAGAAATGAACCAAAAAAACTAAGTCAAATACTGTTTACATAGTAATAAATGAAACAATAGTTAACTCGTCACTTTACCATCTAAGTCTAACCTTTTCAATGCATAGGTAAAGTTTCATAACATAATTCATTATGAAATCTACCTCATCAAGTAGAAAATTGAACTTTATGCCAGTCGAAAGTAGTGCCTACTAATCAACGTGGTTATAATAAATAATGGTAGCCGACCATAAACCTGGAATTTTCGTTATTCAGCCAAGTTTTATGTTGTAAGGAAAAATCGGCTTATGCAAGTATGACGTGAAAATGAGTTCATGAGATGGATCAAATGCGGTTTTACGCGTCTCATATCTCTCATAAGACATTGCTTATCAACAAGTGCCAAAAAATAAGTAGTTGCATTGCCAAAAACTGTCAACTTCATGATTCTACCTGATTAAAAGATTATATTATTGATCCTATATAAGAATGAGAGTGGTTTCATTCGATTCGGCGCAAAAAATATATAGTGAATAACAGTATCTACACTCGCCTAGTTTGTAAAATGTGTGTTAAAAATAACCGCCCCTGCCCATAACCACCTCGATGGGGATACGATGGTTAAATTTTGATAGGACTCGGCAGATCCTCATTTCTAGTGCCAAAGTTAATAAACAAAGTTTCATTGATGTACATATTTAATTTGCCTCCAAAATATGCTATTTTTCTTGCCCAGGGAGATACATTTTTTTCACTCCTACTCTCATCAGTAAAGTAAAAAAATGCATTCTCCACGGGTTATATTTTACATCTACATCACTTCCACTACTTGCAGTCACTTAAGTAATACTTAATTCACGTCTGACTGTATTACTCATTCTCCTCCGATTGTATAATAAGGTGTAGGTTAATTATGACTCCATCACTCTCACCCACGTCTAATGCGAGTTTATGTATGATTCTGCATGTAATCAGTTGAAATAAACTATTCAGAATTCTCTTATATCAATCAGTAGGCACATACTTGTTCTTAATTTATATAAAAAATAATCAGTCACACCTTTGATTTGCTTCGCATTGCGTTGAACCTAACACCTCCCGACCCGACCGAATTTTTAACGTCTTCTCTATACGTACCTAGTACTTCTTCTATCCATTCCTCACCCTTTCCTGTATTCAACTTTTGCTTCACTCGCCACCCACCCATCCCATCACTTTAGATTTACGGTAGCAAGAAAAAGTTTACACTTACTGGACTCACGAAATAGTAGATTTTACGATAAAGGGAGGTCAATAGTGGCCTAAAATGAGTCCTTCCCGAAAATATTATAACGTAACTTGTTTGTTATTACGGCCGGTGTGTTGCTTTTTGCTCTGCGGACTTGGCTGGCGCACACTGCCGTGTGACTGGATCACACACTTAGCTGAATTCAGCATTATAAATACAGCTTTGGTGTGCCACTAATGTAAATTAGCGTATTTATATTATTAATATCTGTTTAACATGGTACCTATGTACCGTCAACTTCTACAACTTTGCCTACGATGCACAACTTTGCCTGGCTTAAAAAAACATGGTTTTCTTCATCAAACAATTTTTTATAATAATTTTATTCTTGAGATAAGAAAAAGGCGGCCATCTCATCAGGAATAAGATATAAATAGCTGTTTGATGAAGAAAACAATGATTTTCAAGCCCGGCAAAGTTGTGCATCGTAGGCAAAGTTAGCAGTTGATGGTACATATATCTACTGCTACCTCTACAGGTGCCAGCAAACTTCTTGAACAATCTTGAGCAATTGCCATCCCTTTCTTGCACGTTGGAATTAGCTCTGTTAGATACGTAAACATTCCCCCACCACCTTGCTTACGTTCAAAAAGTTTGCCGGCACCTGTTCCTATAAAAAAACAACCGAAATCCTTAGGAACAGGCGAGGATCCAACTGAATGGTTGGTTCATGGTCGCAGGCTTACTGCTCACAGAAGTTATATCATTTATCAGGTTCTTCTGTCGCCTGACACACAACACTCATGGTATCTGACGGTATAGAATTAAGTGCATGTTTTGTAAATTCATCGATTAACGATTATTATGTTTACGTCGAACTAAGTTCGACGCGTTGTTATTTGTTCAGAATGAAATATTAATAAATAACCATATAGCTTTAGTTTTGTACTGTTGTGATGTGATATCCTCCTACGCGTCAATATAACTACTATGGAGATATAAACTCTTAGCTTTGGAAGACACAAACTTATGAAAATAAGTATATTTACGCTATTATCACTACTTGCGGCTGTACTCACTTGTGTGTCGAATCGGTTCGCCTAGCACTCTTAGTGCTTGAGGATTCAACCTAATCGACTAAGCTTAGGTAGTTGGTCACCCTACCTCATCGGGTACCAAGATTCGGAATATGTATATAGCGAGGTGCAACGTAAAAAGTTATGTTTTTTTTAAGGGACTTGATGTGCCAAACCCGGAGGTACCGGAATACAGTCAAGTTTTCTGCTGCTAAAATGCTATTATATTCTACCTCAATGGTACCCCATACTTCAACTAAATGGACTAACTAATCCAAACAACTGAACCTAAGAGCCGGTTGCACTGCACCAAACCATCTGTTAACGTTTTGTATGAAAAGTTTGACTGTTTTCTATAGGATATGTTATTTTCCCTACAAAATCAGTGTTTGACAGAACTTTGATATCCATGTCTCGGTACAATTTAGCCTTTCGACTATATAGGTTGACAAATACGCAATAAGTTTGATTGCTGAACCTGCCCTAAAAATTGCCTCAATCTACCAGTAAATTAAATCCATCAGTAAATTTAACACAAAACTAGATAAATGGCAGATTTATTACCAAATTTTCCCAATCTAACTGTTGTTTTGGAACAAAACTACTATTGAACTAATCCGCAAATAAACGAAGGGGATTTTGCCAACCCCGAAAACGTATCCCGTATTACGTTCCAAGGCCATAGCTGTTACTTCGTGGAGATGGACACCCCTGGTTTTAGCAAAAAATACGTCAGAATTTAATTCTTTATAGAGATTTTTAAGCCGGATGTTCATCTTCTGAGGGTCGTTAATCTTCTATCCTAATATTTATGAATGAATTCATTGAAAAATTGGGTATACAGCCTGTTATATTTCTGTCTTTGTCTGGTTTCGAAACAAAAGACGCTTGGAATCAGGGATGTTACGAATGTCGTTTTTCTCACATTCGCGAATGCGAATACCTATTCAGGATCCGAATGTCCGAATGCGAATGCGAGTACGAATTCAAAAAAGTTAATCTTGCTTATCATTTTTATGCTTCCATAGTTCATCAATACAGAACATGATATGTGATGGAGTCCTATCCTATATTATTGATCAAAAGGACACAAGTGATACCGTTCGTTTTCACTTCCTGTGTATGAGCAAGCATATGACCATCGGCCGGGTCAGCGCGGTCAAAACAGGATGCGTTCTGCCCACATTCGCATTTAGAAAATATTCGCATCATTTCTTGCGAATGCGAGTGTTGATACGAACATCAAAAATGATGCGAAAATTCATGACATCCCTATTTAGAACCAAATCACCAGAAATATGCTGTGAGTTTTTTGAATGGTTTGTAATTAATTAACTTCATTCATTTTATTTGTAATAGACTAAGTAAAAAGGGACAATTTGGCAATTTTCCAATATTGTATTCACAGCAATAAAAGCGTAACAAGTGCCGGCCGTCAAATGTTGCCTTTAATTTGGACTATTACATTTGTGCTGTTTATTGTTTAATCTCTTACCTGTCTAAACACTCCGTAAACCCCAGAAGACACCACATCCCCACACGCGCTCCTGAAAAAAAACACTTCATTAGTTAGGGCTTTAGCATAGGTATATCCGCGGCGAAACCGCGCCACGCGATTTATCGTGAAACGACGCGACAACGAAATAAGAGCGGTTTCGCGTTGCCGCTGTGTTGATTCCGCCGCGGAGACGTGCTAAAGCCCTTACTTCCCGACTGGAGCATCACGAAGTGAAGTGACAGAGAGCTGTAGATCTTTCCGTCTTTTCCCATCAGACATATCCCATTAGAGTTGATGTCCCTGATAAAAACTCTCATAGCTCAGCTCCTTCCCCAGAAACCCAGAACACAAAAGTCCATCCCTGGTACTACCACATGGTACCACAACTTGGTGCTACCACTTAAAGATATTTGTCCCTTACCTATTCAGTGTTAAAGTACAGTCGCCGTCAGATATATCGGAGCGGCCAAGGTGGTTACAAATATCTGAACATTTGAACAATGACTCTATGGTCAAGGCGATAAAGTGTACGTTCTAATCTAATATTTTTGAGTACGTACCTTGGCCGCTCCGATATATTTGATAAAGTACCTAACTGAATTTTGATGAAAATTGGCATAGAGACTGCTTGCAGTTGGGCATGGATAGGGCTTCCAACTCCGGAATTGTTTGTTTGGACTAACTCAGAAATTCCGGAACTGCATGGCCATGCAAACAATTAGACTAAATTCAAATTACACGCGAACGCAGTCGCGGGCACAGCTAATAGCACTTCCTGGCTTTGATTTAATTTAGTTAATTGACACCACGATTACTTTTATTTATAGCATCTAAAGAGCTGACATTTGATAGCGGGATTGTGGGAGACAATTATCGTGATAACGCTAAGCTTATACCGCTGTTGTTAAATTTGTTGATTAACAGGCGAAATTAAAGTCGTTGTTCGACGCTAACTTTATTTGGACATTACATTGAATTTACGGTGATTTTTGTTTTTACAGGGTTATTTTTGTACACAGCAAGTAATTAAAAAAATAATTAAGATCATACGTGATCGAGCATATTTAAGAAGAGGACACGATTAAATCACAAAAAATCGTGAAGGGGCCCACATCTGTAAATAATAGTATAATACAGAGAGACCTCTGTAATGTCACGTAACGTCACGAATCATGTTGTCCCTTCTTAACGCATGACAAGTTCTTTTTCGCACTTATGCAAACGTATCGGATACGTCGTGTCAAACTCCAATTTTTTGACAGATTTACTTTGAGTTGTACCCCCCTGCCAAAGGGTAGGAAAAAAACGATCGCTTGACTTCTGGACGAGCCCTAACTGCCAGTGCGTGCCAGTTAGTTTGTTCTTTAAAGATGGACGAGTGTGTCTGAGTTTTTATTATTTATATGAATTAAGTGTTAAAAATCTGAGTTTGATAGTTTTTTAGCCGGGAAAGATAGGATATTCAAAAATCAACCCTGAGGGTGAACCATCCTTAACTTGTCAGCATTTTCATCAACTTTTTCATCTGTCTGTACCTATACTATATATATGTCCGATCTTTTCCGCGCTAAGGAAAAGGAAAAATATTTTTTCCGGGTTTTTTGGGATTTTTTTTCAACGGATAAGAAATAAAAATGTATATAAGAACCATTTAATTAGTTCAGTAACTTTATAGGATTTTGTTAATAAATTATTTCATTCACACTATTTTTTTATACAGTCGCCTCTCATTAATTCCAACACGTGATAATTCGAATATCTCTATAATTCGAAGTTATCATGGGGTCTCTAGAAAATCTCTTAATATTTCGAATAAAATGTATGCATTTTTAAACACTTTGTAATTCGAACAAAAAACTCAGCGCCTATATAGTAACAAAACCACGCGTTAATTCGAACTCATTGCTCATTGTCATCAAACACTCGACAATTCGAAGTCTTTACATCGCATAGACCTCTCGACAATTAATCGTTGCAGGAGCATTTGTTTTTGTAATGTTTAGTCTGACACACACTGCCGTACCTAGTTATTTGTTTGTACCACCTCTATGCTTTTGATTTTGTTAAAATTATAGCAGTGTTGTTAATAAATAATGCATGTTTGATTATTATTTATTACTCAATAACTACTTTATATCAATATATTATTATTTTTTACTCTCGATAATTCGTAATATTTTGAAGGTCCCTTGAGTTTCGAACTATTACTACTATACTAATTAACTAGAGTCGACTGTAGTTAAAAAACAGATGGCGTTGTTATTGTTAAAAATATTATTGTATAGGTACCGTATCTCAAATTATACACACTTTGGTAAAAAGTCTCTAAACTATTGTAGGGTTCGAAAAAATACAGTAGAAACCATTCGTAAACTGGGTTTTTAACTTTAAGGGTGGACTCCACCACGCACAATTAACGCAACGTTAAATATGGTGACGGAGCTGTCATCCCATAGAAAACTGATATACTTTTCATACAAGATTTCCTAACGATGACGTTGACGATAACAGACGAGTTGGTGCAACCGGCCCTAAGTATGTGACTAGTTCTTCAACTTTAAGCAAGTAGTTACTTAAGTAAATATATTATGCTCATAAATCATAGTTTATAAATCGAAGTCTTTTTTATATTTTATACCATGACGGTGGAAAAAAAGCATACGGCCCACCTTATGGTAAGCAGTCACCGTAGCCTATGGACGCCTGCAACCCCAGAGGAAGTCTGATACGGAATAGTTAATAATTAACATTTTACCGTTACGTTAGTTAGTTTAAATATCTGAATATAGCAGGTCTTATCCCTACTATGTCGAACGAGTGGATTAACTCCAATATTAATGAAAGCACTCGGACAATGGCACGGGGCTTTGATAAACTTTTTTAATATAAAAAGGCGTCCCTGCTATTCCCGGCCATTCATAACCCCAACCTAGGTTGATTCATACTGAACGTTTTCATTTAATTCAAGTTTACCATTAAGATGTCTACAGCAGTTTACGTTTTATTTTTGAAGGTAAGTTCAAACGATTTCTTATTTTGCACAGTCGGTGTGTTAGTTTTTTATTCGACTTCCATTTCAAAGAAGGAGGAGGTTCTGTATTCTATTTCGTGTTTTTTATGTATGTTTACCAATTACTCTGAGACCCATGGTCTCGATTTGAATAATTCTTTTTTTTTTATCGCTATTTTTATATTTAATTCTATCACTACAAAAGTCGTCATTTTCGTACTTTCCATTTCGTTTTCGTTGCTATAAATCTTTCCATAATAAATCAATGATTGAAGGGATGTTTACAAAAACAACATAACTGACTTCACTGGTTGACACTTGAAACAATTAACAATGTTCTTAAAAAAGTGTCAACCACTCTAAGCAGTTATGTTGTTTTTGTAAACATCCCTTCGATTTATTTATTTATTTTAGACACGTATTTTTTTATGAAACATAAAAATGAGATAGGAAAAACTCAGGATATTTTAAATCTTGTAATGGGCCTGTGTTACATACCTACTTTTATCTCACTAATTTATATATCTAGATATTGCTTAGAATGCCATAACATAATTCATTAAAATAAAGTCGGAAGTATTTTTTTAAATATAAGTAGAGGTTGGCCTCTATGAAATAAAATATATGGCAAGGAAGGATGTTACTCAAGTGTAATAATAAACTTGTCTTAAATCGTCACAAAGGCCAGCTCATATCGTGGCAGGATCAATGAAATTTTTTTTTGTACCTACCTTTGTCCCATTTATCAGTTTCATGGCTAATCATCGTTACAAAACTGTGAAAATTAAGGACAGATTAGATAAAGGTACTATAATTGTTTCTTCTTCTTCTTATCTATAATTGTAACTTCTTTTGTTTAATACGTACTTACTCTATGAAATGTCCAAACTAAAGTGAACCCTCAAGAATTAAAGTCCGGCACAGAAAAATACGAAAATAAAAAGAAACAGAAAAATACGCTCATTAGATGCATTATTATATTTATACATGTATATATACTTAGATTTGTAAAAAAAATATGCGTTTAAATAAATAACACTTTATTTAGGTACCTAAGTCTCAAAATTCTATTGTCATTTCATTTTAAACCAGTTAACCTTTGAATGCCGTTTTTATTAATATAGGTAGGTTTATTTTTAATATTTTTATACATAAATATTAATTACTTGTTAGTATAGTTTTTATTAGATATTATTATTCTTATTCTTTATTTCTATTTTTTGTTAAATTCATAGAAACTTTTGATAGCATTGTGGTATTTGTACGCAATCAGGTGGTTAAAACGGCTATTAGACATTGCAACCTGCAGGGCCCAATCTGTTGTGTACCCTGCCTCTCCCTGCCCCTCCTTCAGCCCTACGGACCCTACCTTTAATTACACCTTCCAACCTGACAGATTGGGCCCTGCAGGTTGCAATGTCTAATACCGCTTTAAGATATACATATATTATATGATAATACAAATTTTTATACTATACTTATAGGTACCTATTGGTCGGTGTGTAGTAGCAGAGACTATAGTCTCTGGTAGTAGTTTGTAGCGTGGTTAGCCTGGTTAGCCACCAGTGTCAGCAGTGAAGTCACCAGCTAAATTATCAGTAGGTAGCCGGTAGCCCAGTAACGGCAACTGCACCTAAATTGATTTACCTTCCACCAAAGTAAGTATTTTTGAACAGCCCTTCGTTCTCCAAGACGGGCTCCATTTTGAAGTAGCCGCGGTGACGCCGGCGCACCTCCACTCCTCGTACCCTGCTAAAAATCGAATGAAAATTATCATTTAAGGCTCAAAACACACCTAGCGGAATGGAGGCAGTAATGTATGGAGGTCATAGCCAAATTTAAGCTACCATCGACAAAGCTCCATACATTACTGCCAAAATTCCGCTAGGTGTGTTTTGAGCCTAAAGCTTCACGGTCTAGATACCTATCCATATTAGTTAATATTCTTCGTAGTGGTGAAGTAAAAATAAGCTGTTATATTTCGCAGCATAGGTCTCTCACCTTAAAACCCTCGTAACGCTAATAATTCTATTTAGAAAAGTTAATGCGCCTCGTGCGGTTTTCCATTTTGAACACAGTTTTTTTTTTAGTTTTTAAATGTTTTTTAAATACACAGTGGGAAGCCAGATCATGTTAGGTTACGCACAACTTTGCTAAAAAAAAACTAATGTTAACGATATTGGAAATTGAAAGATAATATTTTACTTCATATTTTCACTTTCACTTTCCACTAATAAATTCATATTATTATAACTGACGTTATATTTATTAGTTTGTGAATTTATTTATTATTAATTCGTTTTGAAGCATCAAATTCATTTTTGATTCCTATCATTTGTTTAACCTGCATATATTATTGTTCTGCTTATTTCCCCGTACGGGATGATTCCTGTAATAAGAGCAATAAATTAAAACGTAGATCCTACTCCTCAAACAAAAAAAATCTTTTGTTTAACAACCTTTTAAAGATATGTATTATAAATGTAGATTGTCTCATTTTCATACAAACTAAATAGTATTTTTAATATACGTTAAAATCCGTCTAATTGGCATTGCTTGTCAATCTTTTCACCCTACAGACATAATAAATTTCAGAATACATTGCGTGTTTGTATAAACTTTAAAATGTCCGAAAAACCAAACCGTAAGTTATTTGTTATTTTTAAAAGTTGCTGAACTAACGGTGTCAGGTTCGACGAGTAGAATCTACGTTTTAATTTATTGCTCCTATTACAGGAAACACCCGGTATATACTATACAATACACACCGAGATAAGTTTTGCATGCGTCAATTTGTTCTATATATAGCATCTTAAGGACCTTAGTACATGTCACAGGACGCGTCAAGGCGACGACAATTACGTCCGATCTGATTCAGAGCTCAATATTTAGGGACACCACACGCCTGAGCTGAATTAAGCAAGAAGTCGATTCTTTTTTACACAGTTTTATTTATTTCATTAAACAGTTTGGTTAGCTTCCAGCCTTGGCCACCGATGGTCTTAGTAATTTTTTTCTAAGTATATGCCATCTAAGTAAAATAATAATGTTCTCGAGTCCACACTATGCATGCACGTGCCTACGTGATCGCCTGATCAGGCGAGAATAGCTAGAGATACACGCACAGATCTGCCCGCCGGATTTGTCCGGCGGATATGCCAGGCGGAGATACGGACCTATCCGCCCGGCACGAATTGGACACGGTTTTGTCTGCGGACACATCTGAATAGCGCCATACATGGATCAGACAGATCCGGCGGGCACATGTGCTTGTATCCCTAGCTATTGCAGGTTTATGATATAGGTACCTACCTATTTGAATTTATTTGATATTTTTTCTACAAGATCAAACAGTCTGATGTTAACCAAATTCGTCACGCTAAAAGCGCATTATTATAGTTTATATAATAATTCTGAGTTAAAAAGCTTTTAGGTAAGTAGGTACAGTCGCCATCATTAGAGCGACACAACAAATATATTAGAGCGTCCAGGGAACTCAACAATATCTGAATATGCACTTTATTGCTCTGATAATAGAGACGTTGTTCAGATACTTATGACCACCTTGGCCGCTCCGATATATCTGATGGAGAGTGTACCTACCTACCAGTGGTGGCGCGTCCATAGAACACCATTCCCTTCGGCTTGCCTAATTTTTAGGCACTGAACAATTTGCCTACAGCTCACGAAGAAATTTTAAGCCAAATTCAGCTCCGCCTTGACTAAGAAAAATTTTGACGCACCGCCACTGCTACCTATATTTTAAATCAGGTACTCAAATGGCATTTCATCTCATTTATTCAGAGAACCTAGGTAATATGTTCTAAGACCTTCTTCCACAAGCTAGATATGAAACCTAATATATTTATGGATAGTTTATACTACCAAGTGTCTAAAAATAAACATCTTGCCAAATTTTAGTTGCGTAATCCGAGTAGAAGGTTAACATGTCAGTCAGGTCATAGAAAATTGCAAGTGTTACAAACTAGTCATCCATTTTTTAGGGTTCCGTAGCCAATATGGCAAAAACGGAACCCTTATAGTTTCGCCATGTCCGTCCGTCCGCGGTCTAGCTCAGTGACCGTTAGCACTAGAAAGCTGAAATTTGGTTTGAATATGTGCATTAACCAAGCCGAAAAAACGGTAGAATAAAAACGTGAAAAATATATTTTGTTAGGGTACCTCCCGTACATGTGAAGTGGGGGGCGAATTTTTTTTTCGTTCCAACCAAGTTGTGTGGAGTATCGTTGGATAGGTCTTTTAAAAAGAATTAGGGTCTTCTAAAACAGTTTTTGGATAAAACTAATACTCTCGGAAATAATAACTCCGAAAGTTTAAAACAGGGCGTCCCCCCCCCCCCATCTAACTTTTGAATCGTGGGTCCTAAAATTTTGAAAAAAAAAAAACATGAAACTGAGCCCTAATGAGTACCTTCAATGAAAACTATATTGAAATAAATCGGTTGAGCCGTTTTTGAGTTATCATTCAAAAACCCATAGTGAAAGGACGTAAGTAAAAATGACGTAAGCGCCGCCAAATTTCCCGTAAGAAACGACCTTTTGAATGAATGGTCTCAGTTTACACTTGGTTGGAACGAAAAAAAAATTCGCCCCCCACTTCACGTGTACGGGAGGTACCCTAACAAATTATATTTTTCGCGTTTTTATTCTACCGTTTTGTCGGCTTGGTTAATGAACATATGCAAACCAAATTTCAGCTTTCTAGTGCCAACGGTCACTGAGCTAGACCGCGGACGGACAGACGGACGGACGGACGGACGGACGGATATGGCGAAACTATAAGGGTTCCGTTTTTGCCATTTTGGCTACGGAACCCTAAAAAGCGACCATGTTCGTATCGGACCACGCTTGGAGGGTTCCGTGCCTACTATCTAAAAAATATATATCAAAAGGTCGAATCTGCCTATGAGATAAGTTTTTTGCGTTAAAAAGTGTTTTTTTTACCACTAAATACTTTAAAACTTACCTACAGCTGATTATTAATGAAATTGAAAATATACAGTACCTAAATCAAAACATATTAAAATACCTAAACCTCAATGCAATTTACTAAAAAAACTAAGTAGCGATATACAAAAATAGACCTTATGTTACAATTGTATTGAGTTAAGTCTTATAGTTTCCGTAATAAGTACGAACGGACGAACGGACATGACGAAACTATAAAGGCCCCGTTTTTGCCATTTTGGCTCCGGAACCCTAAAAAAAGAAATTCGTATATTTATTACATAAACCTGATAGACTAATAAATATGTGCATCGATATGGCATGGACAACGAAGTGTGGCATTGTTAGATATCTTGAACCTGACACCTACATTTTTTTAAATATTTTTTAGGGTTATTTAGTTTTAGATTTTAGTTAAGTTTTACTTTAATTAGCATTTATTTTTAATATTAGTTTTTATTGTAGGTATAGTTTAATTTTATCCTCTCATGTGTACAGCCTTGGCCAGAAGTGTTGAGCATAGGTGTTTTTTGTTTACAATTTTGATGTTAAGCATTATTTCCCTATCCTAACAATGTACGGTAACGGTAAATGTTATATTTTATTTATAAATATAGAAAACTTCACTTAATAACACTTTCAAGGTACTTAAAAAATATGAAAACAGAAGGTACCAAAAATGTAAATTTAAGTCGGTGCGACATATTGCAAATATTCTATTCAGTTACTACTAACTTCAACAAAACATGCCTATTAGTTTAAATTAATTGACAAAATAACTTGAACAAAGATGGAAACGATGGACTAAACTTTCCAGTTTTGTATGAAAATCGCATTGGTGCTCAACACTTCTGGCCAAGGCTGTAAGTATATCTTGTTTTCTGAGAATCAATTATTTAACTCATAAACCTTTATAATTTCTTTTCGATTTAAAAAAAATGTACACAAAAAAATGTGTATACATATCTATCATCATAATATAAATAAAACTAAGTCGTGCCGGTTACACCATTTAGGTATAACTCAGGAACGGCTGAACCGATTTTCATGATATTAGATTTTTTGGATTTGTATCTGCCCCGAATAGTATAATAAGTAATAAAATACAGGAGAAATTAAAAATAAGTTGGCGGTACGAAGTTCGCCATAAAAAATGTTATCATATGTTCTCAAAAACCGACTGTAATAGATTATATTATAAGAGCATGTTCACTTCACGTCGTTCCCACGGTGGCCAAGAACGGGTTGCCGTTTTTTTCGTTATCCGGAATTGGGAAATCTTTGAAATGTTCAATAGGTATTTGTAATTTTCTCGTCATAAGAATTTCTATATTTTAGAATCGAAAGTATACAGTGTAATAAGAACATATAAGTAGTAAAATAAAACAATAATATTCACTTAGGTGAGATCCGAAAGCATGATCCGTCTTGCCTTTATTCACTGTTGATGGTTTTCAAACCCCATCATAGTATGATAATATCATTTTTTCCGGAGGATACCTAGATTTATATTTCCCAATATTTTTTTACATAAGGTCACAGAGGTTTCAGTAGTAAATAAAGCGAAAATATTCACCTGAGATCCGAAAGCATGATCCGTGCTCCCTCTATTCACTGATAATATTTTAAATTCGCATTATAGTGTTATAATATGATATTTCCCGCAGGATAACAAGGCACTGTAATATTTCTCGCACACCTATGCAAACCGACTAGCAGGGATCTACTCTACAATGATTGCCAATCATGATTCGTTAAAGTCAATTGAGCGTCATAATGTAACGAATATTAGTTTAACTCCTGATATTGTCCGGAACGGTATAGGATTTAGATTTATAAAATTGCGTTATATATATTTATAAGTTATTCCTTATAAGTAATTTACGATGATAAAGATTTTGAAACGTTTATTTTAGTTTTATTATATTTTCTAGCTTACAAAATTACAAAACCAATTACTTAGGTGTAGGTAGATAGTCGTAACACTCATAACATAGATATTTTTTTAACGAAGAGGGCTATATGTTTAACTATTTTAAATATTTGTGTGTCCTAGACCAGCCATTCTAAATTCGGAGGCCTAGGGCTCCGCAAAGCCTCTGTGGGGGCTCCGCGAGAATACGTTTAATATTGAGATTATGTCTAGCTAGCACATAAAATATATTTTTAATTTTGGGGTTCCGTGAAATATTTCTCAGTCCAAAAGGGTTCCGTCACCAAAAAAAAGAACCGCTGTCCTAGAAAATAGTTGCCGCTGGAATGCTTTTTGTTTCAACACGTAGATTATACTTCACCAAAATGTGACCCAAAAATTCTTTTTTGAAAATTTTATCAGCAGAAATGCACTGTAAACATGGCGTTGGAAGTAACTGTCAACGAGCGTTTAACACGAGTGTGTTTGCATTAGGTACATTGCGGGCCGAATTATTTTTTATGGATAAAATTCTTATTGCAATTCTAAGTAAAATCTTATCTAATTACATTTCTTATATCCTATACTAATCAATCACTGTTAAGAGATTCGCCCGTATTAGATTTAAAGACTGTAGAATTAAAGTAAAACACATCAGCGCCTTTGGCGTCCACATTGTTTTCAAATTGCGTTACGGCCACGTTACGGCACTATTTATCTGCAACAGGCACTCTGGACTATATGCTGGGCGTCGTCGCTCGCGGGCCCCGAGGCCCGGGACCTGGCCGAGCACATCCTGGCCATACCGAACGCCGAAAAGGTCCTCAACTCCGTGCTGGGCCAGCTGGAGCACAACCGACATATGGCGGAACAACGGTACCTGCAGGATACGGAATGTGGAGAGGTAAGTAATGGAATCAGTGGAATCACAGATGAACCGAATCTAACGCCGGGCCGTAGCTAGGGGGAGGGGGGGGGGGGGGCATGAGAGGGCAATGCCCTACCTTAAAATACTAATGCCCTACCTTAGAAGTACCTACTGTGTTTAACCCTTACAAAGGTACTTCTAGAAACATGACACAAAAGTTATAAATTTGTATATAAATAATATTATCTGTTGTTATGTAGATACTAACATAGATGTAAGTACTTACTAACTATAAATATGAGTCTACTAGATACTCGAAATAAATGATTTATTTATTATTTATTTTATTTAAAAACTACATTCGGGTCAAAAATGTATGAAAATAAAGTTAATGCCCTACCTTAAAATTCGCTATGGCCTACCTTAAATTAGCACTGCCCTATCTTAACTGCAATTCTGGCTACGGCCCTGATCTAGCGACACCTTACTCATAAAACACCTGTAAGATTTGGATTAAAGAGGATAATAGAAAATATATTAGACAAACCAGAGACTATAAATGATATAGACAGGCACAATCTATGAACTTTTTGAGGCCCAAGTCTGAAGCGCTTTCTAGACGAGAGCAACCTAAATATACAAAAATAGTAGGAGAAAATGAACTTGCGCTGCAGCGCCTTCTGGCTGCTGCTGGTTCTTACACTGTGATGCTCTATTAAATTATATACTCTCTGTCTAGGGGCTATTCATAACTTACGTCATTTCAAAATAGGGGGGGAGGGGGGTCTGGACATCGGATGATGGTAGCATAACGTAGTAGGAAACGGGGCCATTCGAAGCTTTATCTTTGGATGATTTTATTGGCGTAATTTATGGACAGCCCCCTACACTATACATACAACGAGTGAGTACTTACAATAACTAATTATACCTACATGTACATGTACTGGTGAAACTGTAGAAGGTAGTTGGGTAACAATATACCCTTTTTGCGGTTATGTAAAACCGGTACTAAGAGTTTATTTGCTTAATTAAATCAAGTCATTATTTAAAATAAAAATCTATATTCGTACTTATCAAGGTAGACTGTATAATTAGGTAGAGGTATATGTAGAAATAAAGGCCTTTTTAAGGTTAAGGTTATTTACGAGTATATTACCTACTTAGCGTTATTTTCGTATTATAGTTATGTAAGTATTCTTGTTACACGAAGCTTCGTAAAATAGTTTTTTTCCGGAAAAAAACTTCCCTACAGCAGCATAATGCTTATTATCTATATATTAATATATTATGTAATACCTGTGAATATTAGACTTTGACTCTATGTACATTTGATATATTCGAAAGATCGGAGCGTAAGCGAAGCTCGTTCTTACAAACAACTTCAGACCCAACTGTCACCTGGCTACTGGGACGTCTCGGCATTTGGATGGCTTTTTGATTTACATACTTTATCCGACGATAACTTTAGTAACGTTTTTCTGATCTTTATGAAATTTGTTAGGGTTGTAGCAGACACCAACAAAATTTGCGTGTTCGTATATGAGCTGGATTGAGACGGGGGTTCTGAAATTAGAAGGCCTAAAAAGGTTTTGGAACTTTTGGAAAGGGGTCTTGTTACGTTGGTTATCTTATTTGCTACTTTTACGAGCAAGTATGGTTGAGTTTGGTATCAAACGAAAGGTATTGATTTACCCTCTTATCAAATACTTATTAACTGCTTACTGTTTCATAATAATTAGCAACATAAAATAGATTTCAATAATATTTTCAATTTATATTTTGCTTTTGGTGTAAATATTTTGACAACTGACATTAACACATTAGAGAGAGTTACCATGGACGCAGAATGATTTAATGATGTCCGAAACCTATAGGTGTCCACAGATGAGAACGACATGTCAAAGTAACAGAGTGAGAGGTGGATGTAAATTAAAAGAGACAAAAACTGACAAATCTGAACAGATTTCGTCGCGGTTAAATTTTGAGCATCAACCACACAATTTAATACGGACGTTTAATTTCACCAAGATGGTTAGTTTAGAAAAAAAACATACTAATGTAGTTTGGCCAGAGTTTGTTTCACTTCAAGCATAGACAGTGAGAATCATACTGTCTTTTTCTAATGCTAGTACTCTCACTACTAAAAAGGGGATGGGTATATCATGTTACTCTGACTGACCGTTACTGCGCTTTTTGGTTTGCCGGACTATATTTACAAATTAATGTTATAGCTTGGCAAACCATTTTTGTCAGTACAAAAGCGCGCCAAATTTGAAAAATTGTTGGTTGGCTGGCCGCCATTGGCCCCATTTTTGGTATTTTTAGTAGGTATTTCTACTTTTGCACGTGTATGCCGAAACACAAGATTCGCGAGTTCACAGTTCGGGGCGAACTACTAGTTAATTTTAATCTCAACGAAAACAGGTACTACAACATTGTTAAAATTTATAAAAATATGGAAGTGAAGTTGAACAAAGTGCTTATAGTAACAGTCGAGTTCTGCAATATCTGCAGTTCTCCTGTACAGTCTGTAGTTCTGTACACATGAACGGTCAAAAATATGTGCACACGACCTTAATTAAATTAAACCTACAGATCGTAAAGCGCATGCTCCTGTGATTAAACCCATACAAATAAGCTTGAGGTCATGTTTTTGAACGTCCATGTGTACGCTTGCCATCAGATATATCGGAGCGGCCAAGGCGGTCACAAATACCTGAACAACGCCTCTATTGTTAAGGCGATAAAGTGCATGTTCAGATATTTGTGACCATCTTGGGCGCTCCGATATATCTAAAGGCGATTGTATTGTACACTGTTTGTTATATGTAAATGTTGACAGGTCCTCCCCGAGTATACGGAGTCCATACAGGAGGGCCGCGAACGAAACTCGCGTCAACTGATCCAAGTACGTACCTTAAACCTACTTACTTGCTTGTTTATTTTAAAAGCAGTTTACCATGGTTGCACAATTCTGAAAAAAACCGGCCAAGCGCGAATCGGACTCGCGCACGAAGGGTTCCGTAAGATATATAATCTATAAAATAAAGTCTGGGCAGTTCGCGGGGAAGGTGAACGTCAAATGTATGGCAGTATCCGTACATAACGTACAAAATAGCCACGTCAGATGAACGTCAGTCCATACAATAAATATGACCACTGGTCATATGTTTTCGGCAGAGCCTGACAATGGCCCCTCCGATTGGTTGGATGCTTTAAGAGCTTTTTATGCCATTGCCTAGAAGCCCTAAATAAATATTAAAAAAACCATCAATATTCAGCAATCCATACTTACACCAAGGCGGGTGCTGCCTCTGTGATGTAAGTACTATGACATGAGCATTGAGCAAGGGCAGCATACGCTTGATGTATGTACAATTGTACAGTCGCCATCAAATTTATCGGACTGGCCAAGGTACCTACTCAAAAACATCTGAAGATACCCTTTGTAGCCTTGACAACAGATGCGGTGTTCAGATAATATGGGACCATTGATGATGACTCTCCATCTTTCTTTTACATTTCATTAAATTGTTGAAATAGTAGGTATCCACGTGTTGGCTTTAGCGCCGCGCACGTCACTCAAGCGTGTCCATAGTCCATACTGTCCATTGTTTTGAGCTCGAGGAAAACGTCCTTTCAAAACGTGTAATGGGGCCCACCCACAATCAGTCGGCCTGACGATATTGGTTGGATAGTTGTTCGGAGCTGTCAAATTTTTTTTTAATCGTCAGGTGGACTGATGGTGAGCCCTACTTTGTAACAGCTCCGTCAGCTGCGCGGTTGCCTCAACCGGTTCTATTGTTTTGTATGTCTTTGTTCTAGAAACATTCCCCTCTGTGCCACCTGGAAAGGAAAATTCGTAAACTCAGCACCACCGAGTACGAATACCGGCCAGCTTACTATGAGGAGGTGCGCTGCGTGTCTTCGGGAGACGGTGGCAGCGTCTCCAACGAAGTACGGTTTTTATTACAGTTTAAATTATAGTTAAGAATTCAAGTATCTTTGCAATAAACGTGTATTCAGAACTTCCTTTGACACAGTAGATATCTATTTAATGATTAGTATTTCATACCTCCCTCGACGTCTAAGGGAAATATTATAACGTACTCGTATTTATCCCTAGTGATGGGCACCTTTGCTTCGGGGGGTGTCGCGGGGTGGGTGTCTAGACGAGTTAATAGTTGTAAACAAGTATTTTAATTTTCTTTTGTGAGCTTACTCTAACGTTTAGTTTTATTTTAGTAATTAAATAATTAGGATACAATATTAGTAACCGATGCTGTAAGAATGTTAATTTAATGTAAAAAAAGTCAATATCCAATAGTGTATAAAATGAGACTTATTTGATTTATCCCTTGGGATTTTATTATGCTTGGTTGTACTTCATTGTACAGTAAATTGATCGAAACATACGTGAAAATAAAATACAAAAAATACCTCAGTATTGTTAGAGTCTCACGAGTGTCTGTGTCGTGCATTTAGGTTTTTTTAACTGAGTAAAAAAAGGTTATACTTAGGGGTCATATAGGGGTTTTACTGAAATAAACATTTAATCATTGTTCCAGATATGTTCTAGTCTCGGCTTGTCCTGTGTCCAATGGAATAAAACTATTCATTTGACAAGGAGACGATATACAAGGTAACACAATTAATGTATGTAGTTGGGCCATTTTATTTAAAGTTGTACATACCGTTTTATTTTTAATTTGGAAATTTTCGACTCAGAATCACGACCTTGCGATTCTAGTAGGATCCAAAAGTGTTCTTTTAATCTCGTCTGAAAAAAATGTATATCTACATTGAATCGAATCCTGTTCGATATGTATACTTTTACAGGTGAATTTTATTACCAATAAGCTTTGATAAAGCTTCCACAATCTGAATCAAAGAACCCGTTTAGAACAATGAGGACGGGTCGGTACCTAAGTGTAGCCTAATGGGAAAGTTAATTGCAATAAGTACGACAATAAACGCTGAAGGAAGGGTTACCCATGAAATTACCAATCATTGAGCAAATCGGTATTGGGTATGATTATAATTGCATCTGGCTGAAAACACATTAAACACAAACGTACTCGTATATTTATTTAGGTAATAAAATATATTTTCTAACCGACTGCGGCTAAATAATTATCTCAATAACAGTTACATAGGGGGGGGGGGGGGGGCATATATGTTTTTAGGTTTCCGGACCCTATTTTTAGACCTTATCCAACGACACCCCACACAATTGGGTTGAAACAAAAAATCACCCCCCCCCACATCAATGTGTATGGGAGGTAACCAAAAACTATTTTTCCTATTTGACCACGGAACCCTAAAAATGTATAAGTACGAGTTTTTCTTGTTTCAGTGACTGTTGGGAGACGAGAACCCTCATCATCCCCGCTGGGTGTGAATGTCTGTGGTCCAACCAAAACCTCGGCGATATATCCCTACATATTTGAAAATGACAACTTGATTTTTTGGAAACTATTTATAGGTACTACATTGAACTAAGTAATCAAGGCAAATAAATAAGTCTTAACGAAAATTGTTTTTATCTCTACCTATCTATTAATAACCTACTTACATAATTATAAGGTTTAGTGGTCAAACCCGATAACTTTTTTTTTTTCATTTTAATACAACCTCTACGTAAATCACGTATGGTTATAATTCCAAATACCATTTATTAGACTTATCGGGTTTTACGACTAAACCCTCGTATTTACTTCATGCTGCCGAGGGTCACTTTATCATAATTTTATTTAAGAATAGGTTTTACTTTAGATGTATGTAGGTAGTTATTTTATAAAATGTACTTGTTTTGTGTGCAATAAAGAAGTTTATTAAGGAATTACGAACATTAAAAAAATCTTCATTTAACATAATCGTAAACTTACCTAAGAAAAAGGTGTCTTTATTTAGCTTAGGTATCATCTATTTTTTTTGCTAAGAATTCGCAATCGACACTATTTAGTAAGTTTATCACCCATTAAAATACCTACCCTCAATAACAACATATCTTTTACAAGTTTATAAGAATTTAACGGCACGTAATTAACTCCTCCATTAATTCTCTTCATTACTTATTTTATTAGATAAGTATAGTCATTATACACTGACTATTCATCTAGTCCAAACATAGTTAAGCCTCATGTACTCTACCCATACATAAAAAAGTATCTTTATGTCTTCTTCATCGAAGACAAATTCAAGTAAAACGTCTTTATTGAAGTAAAATATATCTTGGGCTAAACATATAAAATTAGTCCAAGAAAATATTTACTTTATGTTTAAACAATAATATTTTCGCATGGGTATTCTTGGCTAATAATAATATATCCTTTTTTTTCGTGTGATATCGGAATTACAGTTATTAATAAAACAATGCAATTAAATTGGAATACAAAATCTTCTGCGAGAATTTAGAAACTAAATAAATTAAATAAATACCACAATTTATATTTAATCAATAGCCGAAGCATGCCGAAGCATACCGTGTGCCAGCGCCACACACTGCACACACGAGCAAAATTAAAACGTAAATTCTATTCCTCGAATTAAACAACGTTTTTTCAGAGGCTTTTAAAAATAACTTATGACCTGATTTTTAATACATTTTAAAGTTTACCTGAACACGCAATGTATTGCGAAATTGATTATGTCTGTATGTGACAAGACTGACAAGCAATGTCAATTAGACGGATTTTAACGTACATTGAAATGAAGAAGAGACAATCAATTTTTTTTTAAGTTCTTGAACAATAGTTTTATTGTTTAAGGAGTACAATCTACATTTTTAATTTTTTGCTCGTGTTCATTTGTGTCTTGTTATATTGGTCAACTCGTTTGCAAGTAAATCGCGAGTTCGTTCTCATTTCGAGGCGGACTACTAGTTAACTAAACAGAGAGATAATCTTAAAAAAATAAGTTGTAACATTTATTCATACGGTTCATCAGGCCAGTGATCATTGAACTACAGAGTGCGTGCTAAAGTTGACAAGACTAGACAGTCTAGACATTAAAAAGTCAAAACCCGCTACTAATGACGTGATTCAGTAAAAAGTATAAGTAGTAGATGAAAATTAGAGCTCAAAACTAAAATCTAAATCACCTAGGTCTCTGACGCCCGCGTGCTAGACCCTTAAGAAGCCCGCTAGTGCCCCTTGTATACAAAATAAAGCCGCAAATCGATGTACAGTTTAGCCGTTTGGCACACATATACTACAGACCAAAACAAAATTTTTGATCCGCAGTTCTTTAAAAAAAATCCCTTAGGAGGGGGGTGCTGATTCATCATTTTTTTAGTATGAGAAAAAAAAATTTTTTTTTTAAAAACCTATCGTGTGTGGTATCATATGGAAGGGCTAATAGAGGCGGTTCTAAAAATATACCACATCATTACATTTCAGCCGTTTTTTTTTATTAAAACAAAAATAATTTTCAAAACATACCAAGTTTGGGCTCCTCCAGATACGATATGGCTGATTATCTTTTTGTACAATATATCACAAATGATACTTGATACCCTCATATCTAACCCCAAGACAGCAATTTTGAAAATAACTTCATTTAGTATTTTTTTTTAATTTTTCAAAATTATCAAGTAACGCAGTACAAAATGTACTGGAGTAGAACTCTACTTCAGTACATTTTGTACTGCGTTATTTTGTAATATTGAAAAATAAAAAATAAATACTTAATGAAAATATTTTCAAAATTGCTTTCTTGGGGTTAGATATGAGGGTATCAAGTATCATTTGTGATATATTGTACAAAAAAAAAATCTGCCATATCGTATCTGGAGGAGCCCAAACTTGGTATGTTTTGAAAATTAATTTTGTTTTAATAATAAAAAAAATGGCTGAAATGTAATGATGTGGTATATTTTTAGAACCGCCTCTATTAGCCCTTTCATATGATACCACACACGATAGGTTTTTGAAAAAAAATATTTTTTTTCTCATACGAAAAAAAATGATGAATCAGCACCCCCCCTCCTAAGGGATTTTTTTTAAAGAACTGCGGATCAAAAATTTTGTTTTGACCTCTAGTATGTGTGTGCCAAATGGCTAAACTGTACATCGATTTGCGGTATCTTTGTAAAATTAGACTCGTGCAGGGTCGACTACGCGTTGTAGCAGTATTTTGAAGTTGCTTCGGAAGCGATATTAAATAATAGCGAAGGCTGCGCTGCGCTGGCGCCAGTCCGTTTTGACAGTGCGGGAGAGAAGGCTGCATAAAGGCTTTATTAGTGACCGCTATACTTTACCGCGCGAAACAGATACGGTGAGTTTTTTTTTCTTTACGCAACATAATGCTCTGCCGTAATAAAGCCAAAAACTTGATGGTTTCACTTTTATGTCCGCCAACAGAATATTGAAGCTAGTGGTGATTTTTGGATTTTTAAAGCATATAAAAATATTGTGAGATTCATTGTTTTAGTTTAAAATAGACAGAAAGACAATTTAGTTTCGTAAATTTAAAAAAATTATAACGTTTTTGGTATAACAAGTACCTACAATTTTTTCTAGTCATATTATGTTTCTAGTTATATTGTCGTATTAGTTGTTAGTAGCTACATAAATAGGAGAAAAGTCAATAAATAAATATAAATAATGTATTGAGAAAAATATCGTACAGTGGTTGCTAGTAGCCTGTACTAAGATTTTTTAACGGCAGGTGGTTTACAAATGCCTGAACTAGGATTCCCTGTGCTTCAGACAGCGAAGCACAATATTAATAAAATAACATTGCTTCTCTCGTATCACGAAATTAATGCACCTAATCATCTAGTGAATTCTACTCGTAGTGTGTCATGTAGATGGTATTTCTATATAAAATGATAAATTACCTACTAATTATACATTTATTCATTCATATAGGTATAGATCTATACAATGATAATAACGGTTAGAGTAAGGTCGCAATTATTATACCTAACATTAACCACAGAGTAGCAGGTAGGTACACATACGTATAGGTACCATGGATGTATATGGATAGCCATAATAATAAGCGCTAGGAAGTGTCACACTCGCATACCTATAAGTGACCTATAACGTACAAAATATTGTAAAGTTATAAATGTTATAACACGTACAAATATGTACCTATTTTTTTATTTAAACTTTACTGCACAATACTAAATATAAAGTACAAATGGCGAACTTAATGCCTAAAGGCATTCTCTACCAGTTAACCATCGGGATAAACAGAATTGTAAGTGCAGGCAGTTAACAAAAACAGTTACGTATACAACATATATTACGAGAAGCTTAAAATGAAGAATTTCTCAACATTCAACTAAGAGTTAAATCCGGCCAAAATGCCGACATACCTAGTAAATGTACATACTTATAAATAAAACAGTAAATTGTTTTGCTAAAGAAATTATTGCTACTCTTGATAAACTAATTGGACATCCGTGAAATAAATAAAACACGATAGGATTGTTTTTCAATCTGCATACTTTACTATGAGGTACCTATATTGTTTCTATCATTTTTTTGCTGAGTGTACTGTGCCAGCCGAAAGCCGAAACGGCCCAATTAACTTTCTCTGGCAACGCGGAATAGCGATTAGGCACCCAAATTGTTTTTTTACAACCGCAACAAGTTATGTAACACAAAAATAATCGTCTGTTTCGAATTTGGCAGTTTGAATATAATTATATACTCAAGAGGATTGGAATGGTGGAATTTTCCATATAAAGTGCCCTGTTTTCTGCGGAGCCGTGTAGATTTGTTATACGAAAGTGATATAAGCATAATAATGATTATAAGTGAACTATGTATTTTGTTTTGTAAAGAGTAACGACCGTAGAGTACAAAATGCGATATTACGCACCATTTTTACTAATAGAAGACAACTATCATTCGGTTGCAGCCCTATTTTTTTACATACACATAGGTCATGGTCGCTTTATACTTTGTGAACGTCCACAATAAAACTCTATAATTTAATTCATAAATAGTGTAAACTCTTATTCTATGGTATGTTTGTAAATGGAGTCATAGAGTTTTACCGTTACGCATGTGATATTAAGTAACAAAACTTCGATTATTAAACCAACCGGATGCGAGACGCGCTCTCATTTCTATCGGAAAAAGACTGCCGTTTTTTGCGGGGGAAGGGAACGTCAAATGTATGCGAAACGTCAAAATAGCCACGTTAAATAAACGTCAGTCCATACAATGAGTATGACCACTAGTCATACTCATTCCGCAGAGGGGAACGCCTGTCAATGGCTACTCCGCTTGGTTTAAAGCTCTAAGTAAAAAAGCGACTATTGGGGGTAGTTTATGATAGCTATATGGGCTGCCAGGTCAACCTTTGACTAATTGTCAAAACAATACGTCAGTACTTATGAAGTTAAATAATTATTATGAAGATGAACAAATGATCTACGCTGTATCTGACGTCATATTGGAGGGGTCTTACTGTCACCTTTATTTATTATTTTAATATAGAGATTTTGTGTAAATTTCCATACAATTCACGACACATCTCTTTCCGCACAAACTCCGAACATGTAGATACGCAAGTCAAAATACGTAAGTATACATTAAGTATGGATTTAAATGATTTTTTTTTTTTTTACTTTGGCTTAATAACAGGAACACCAATATGTAGTAAAGAATCCCGACAGTGTGTATCCCGACAATCAGCCCAAAATGGCTTCACAATAGTGCCATCAGAACAACACGTAATCAGTTTTATTAGGCTTTAGTCAGTAATAATGATAAGACCGGCCAGTTACAAATTTTCAAGAGCCATATTTTGGGTAAATCTTGGGGGCGATTATTGGCAGCCGAACGTTCGAATTCAAAAAAATTAAGCACGAAAATAATCACACACAAAATTATGTCGCCAATTTTTTTGCATGGCATCAAATCTAATGCTTTTTTCACGACCAAGTACTGCGAAGAATGAAATTAACATCTCAATAAGGTAAAGTCATATGTAGTGTCCAGTATCTAGAGCTAAACAAAAAACTTAATCCTTAATGGCTTTGCCTGATATTTTAGATACTGATAAAAAATTATTATTATACAATAGTAGCATAATTAAGTATTTTAATCTCTTAATTTACGTGATTCAGGTGAAAGAACGAATGTACATATAGTAATCCCTATTTTCAAGTTAAATCGTAAAAATATTGTCAGTTTTCCGAGCAGTGGTGTATTTTTCTTCTGCTAGTCAGCAGCAAAAGTAATTAAGCGGGTAGGGTATTCAAAATGAGCTAGACACGACTTTATTGTTAAGAAAATAAGAGCGTGTGTAGGCCATTTTGAACATTCTACCCGCTTAGCTACTTCTGCTGCTTACTGTACACCAGAAAACAAATTTTTGTACAGTATAATTTGAAGCAAGCACCGTCGCGTGTTTAGAAACCGTGGAGATATTTGGTAGTTCCATAATAACCAGCGTAATTGTTGGAAGTTGGAACAAGTGCTCTCTATCTATTTATTATAAATATTTATATTGCACTGTTGAACAATAAATTTGATACTTAGCTTATATTCGTGAAAACTTGATATTTTTAATCTTGAAGGGCTTGGTCTGACACGACTTAATTGTCAAGAGAAGAACTGAAAAAACCGACTTTACTTAGCCTACTCCATCTTTTCAAGAGTTTTATAAATATACAAAATACATAAATAATGCAAAAAGAAAAAGGAAACAACGAAGATTTGAGCGAATTGAAAGTCAGTTGACAAGCATGACAAGATAAATTTGTTAATTTCGCCCGTTTAGCCATTTCTGCTAGGTACTTACCTACTGACTGTATCACTAACGAGTAACGATGAACTCAACAACGTCTTTGACCTTATTCATGTTATTTATTTATGGCACAAGACGAAAATGTTGATTATTTTTAGCGCAGAACGGTAAAATTATTATTGCTACCTAGGTACATTTAATTACTGATGTACATTTGTAACTTACGTCGTAAATCAATTAGGAAATTTGCTCTAACAAGTGTAGGTATGTTTTTCGAGTTCATTTTAATTATAACAGACGTAACTAGTAGTTATCATTATTTTACAACTCTTTAGGTAACTAAGTAGTGCATGGAGCCCACAGGACGCCAAAATTGATGCATTATTTGAATTATTTTGGTTCAAAATAATGCCGTTCAGGCATACAATAGGGGTGTACTCGAGAAGCAAATTTGCTAGTGAAACCGAACTACTTTGACACATTCTCGCACATGTGTCAAACCAGTAACTTAGTGATCTGATCTCGCATGGATTGTACCTAAATCACACGGTGTCACAGTTTAATATAAATACAAACAATAAATATCATGGAACGATTGGGATAATCTGTACACAAATCACCACAAACATAGTATTAGTGATAAGACTGATAAGCAAAAGAAGGCTTGGATTCGAATCAGGGACCTCCCGACCTGCTTAGGAGGCAGATGGTCGGTATGGCAGCGTCAGCAGGTGAGTAAAAAATAGCATGTGGAATAAGAATCAGTGTATTTAATTAGGCACCTATAGAATATATTTTATCTGTATTCTACCACCCCGACTCTCAAGCATAATACACGAATCAATAATTTAACGGCCTCCATATAGCCTAGTTGGTAGTGGCCCTGCCTACGAAGCTGGAGGTCCCGGGTTCGAATCCTGGTAAGGGCATTTATTTGTGTGCTAATCTCAAATAGGTATTTGTTCATGAGTTATTGATGTTTTCTATGTATATATTTGTATATCTAAGTATGAATATCGTCGCCTAGCACCCATAGTACAAGCTTTGCTTAGTTTGGGGTTAGGTTGATTTGTGTAAGATTGTCCCCATATATTTATTAATTTTTTATTATTATTTTGTTATAATTCCATTGATAGATATTTTTATAGGACATTCATCTCCTACTACCCAGTTCCGGTGCCGATCATTGACTATTCCCAATCCCAATATGACAATAACTGCACAGCGAAAGTTTATATGCAATGCGATTTTGGTACCTTGGTTTAAAAGAAGGCTGGTTTGTTGATTTCTGCGAAAGTTTCGTGAGGCTTGGGCTGTAGGTATATACGGTAGCGGGAGAGATGTTAAAATGAGCTTGACATTACAATTTTGATAAGAGATCAAGATAGTGTCGAGTGTTAAATTCAATTTGGACACTTCACCAGATAATTCTGCTGACTGTACCATATAAATTAAAATAAATAAATAACTATTATGGGACAATCTTACACAAATCGACCTAGTTCCACGATAAGCTCAATGAGGCTTGTACACACAACGCCTCACTAGGTATACACTTTTGAACGTTATTACAGCGCGGAATAAGGTTCAAAAGTGTATACCTAGTGAGGCGTTGACTGTACCTACGACGATATAATGTATACAGTGTGTTTTATAGATATACAGGGTGTTTTTTTAATGGGACTATATAGGGAAATCCTAAAGTAAAGGAGATACAGGTAAACTGCCTTAGGAAACATTAGTTAAAAATTAATCATATTGATGATTTTTTTTGACGCAAATCTACATGTAGTTTGATGAGAGGATCATTTTATTATATGGAAAGAAAAGAAATCGGAACAGTAAAAGAATGATAATAATTATGTAGGTACACCTACATAGAACACATCCATAACTCAGGAACAAATATCTATGATAAACACACGCACAAATGCCCTCACCAGGATTCGAATTCCTATCCAGGGCGGATATATAGTGGAACCTCGATATGTCTGACCTCGATGAGACGGAATCTTTTTTAACACGAAACAAATCCCCCCCCCCCCCCTCCCCATCCCCTTCCCTTCAAGGCCCAAAACTCTGACTATTTCGAAATCCGAATATTTAACCTCGGCAAGCCGAAACAACCCTTTAATGCACTTCAATATAATTTTGACCTCTGTAACTTGAAGAAAATAAAATTAATTCACCTCTATCTCGAAAAAAATACGATGTATTGTTTCATAACCTCTGTAATTCGAAAAAAAACTCGTATAGCACACTGCTTCTCTAGTCTCTAAGTTGGAACACAGTAATTCTATATGCATCTCATACATCTGGTTATTTTTATTTTGAGTGACAGAACAATGATACGAGTTTTTTTCAAGTAGTGACGAGCTGTACCTATATAAACCTACATATTTACTTCACCATTAATAAATAAATAGTTACAAAATTATATGAATTATTTATTTTCGAACCAAGACTTCTGGTAGGTAAGGTACCTATACTTATTTTATTCCACTGTATATACATGCGATGCGATATCTCTACTTGTTTATTTATTACAAAGGATGTAGAATGTGTCACCAACGACTGTCAGGTTTCGGTTGTCGCATTGGGCCCTAGTCTTGTCTCTTCATGGTACTACTATTCAGAGCAGTGATGCGTAGTTGAAGTGTCCACGAGGCAACCGGGTGGCTCGCGGTATTTGAGCTCCTTACGTGTTGTGGAACCGCCCTGTGCAACCCGAAATGACCCAATTTGGACTTGGTTTTCATCCTCCTCTCCATTTCCAGACTCTCTATGGTATGTGCTGATGTGATTAAGAAAGAGCATGCGAATTGCCATTCACCTCCGTTGGTCGGTTGTCGAGCTGTCAGAGTTGGAAGCCGGATATAAATTAAAGGGGAGACGAGGGATGAAAAACGAAGTCCAAGTTGGGTCAGTTCGGGTTATATATACACAGGCCGGTTCCTCATCCACAACACTTCTGGAGCTCAAATATCGCAAGCCAACCGGTCGCCTCTCGGAGACTAACTACGCGCCATTTCTTAACTATACCGGCTGTACCCACTACAGACTAGACTCTGCATGCTACCACTATTATGTTTGTTACAAAAGCCTAGTCCATGCTCCATATAGTTTCAAAGAGATGAATATAATAAAGCTTAGATCACACATAACATTGATTATCAATTTTTACGGTACAAGAATATTAATTGGCCTCTGGCAATATAATCAATTAATCATCACGAATTCAGAGGTCAATTCAAGGCAGTTATGTTTTCTTAAGCAAGAGAGCTATTTATAGCCATAGGATTGGTACATTAAGTTAAAATCGCCACATTTTTGTTCGAGCCATGTGTTACGAAATGTATTACTTTTCGCATGTCACCGTGGGCGACCTACTCACTCTCACTCACCATATCAGGGTCGGCAGAAATATCGGGTGTCTATCTCCAACGCCTATAGAGCGCTCGTCTCGGGATCGGGAAAGAAACAGAAAAAGCATACCTAGCCTCTAGATGTGTAACATCTTTCCACACCATAAATTAACCATCTATTAACCATATTGAGACAGGATAAGCCCATTATATCTGGTTTTGAACTGAATAATTGGATTGGGTAAACAAGGGCACATTGCGTACTAAATTAGATATGTATCAAAGCTGAGATTGTTTAAAAGTCAAAAAGTGAGTGTGTGTGCACGAGGCCGCGGCTTAGTACCTATAGAATCACAATTTAATCTTCATAGGATTAGGACGTCTCCTTATTTTATATAGGTCGATGCTTTGTAGATCTACATAGAGACTTATTTCGTCGGAGTTAAATACTCTTAGAGCAATACGAATAACACCAATGGGCGCCGAGGTCGAGGTCCGATATAGTAGGTATGGCCTACCGTTTGTGTCAGTAAAAGTAAACACAGTTATGTATGGCATATCATAGCATGATTTTTTACATTACGTGATGACTACAGTACCGGCCAATAATATGCCACTTTGTGTTTTTTTGTATGAGAATGTAAAGAATAAACAAGGTTACTTTGTTGATTGCATAATTTACTAGTCATTTTATACAAATAAATGATGAATGCTGTAATAAAATACAATGAATTACAACAGGAAACTAAGCATATTACTAAAAAAGCTCTAATAAAAAAGTAGGTACAGTCAGCAGCAGAAGTAGCTAAGCGGGTGAGGTGTTCAAAATGACCTTCACGCGCTCTTATTCTCTTAACTATAAAGTCGTATCAAGCTCATTTTGAACACCAGAGTTGCTTAGTTACTTTTGCTCTGAGTGTACGTAATTACGTATTATAAATTTCAAAAAAATCTCTATCGATGAAAAAAAACACCCTTACATAACACAAATTTTTTTCATCGCTCTGACAAAAGACTACTACGAGTACAGTCACAGACTTTAATTGTTGTTGATGCCATTTACGGTTGCTATTTTCTTTTGTTAAAACTTGGTCTATGAAATAACCAATGTTAAATGAACCCTAACAATTAAAGTCCTTGACCGTACTTAGACTACCTACCTAAAATAGTGAGGTGAAAATCGCTTACAACTATTGTAAAATGGGGTGAGTAGGTTTCGCGGGGAGAGTTGGGTAATGAACGGGGAGAGAAGGGATGCAAAGGGGTTGAGAGGAATTTTAACGCTACTGCTACAAAAATAATGTATACACATATAATTTAAAAATCGATCCAACAATCTTCCAAAATCAACTTTGTATGAAAACCCAGCTCACCCGAATTACGAGGGACTACGTGGTGAGGTGGGATTTCCTGTTTATCGTCAAAGTTATGACCCTAAATAAAATAGAAACTAAAATATAAACGTCCGGTCCGGAACACTTATTATACAGGGTGTAACAAAAATACTGGTGATCCGTTTAAGTTTGAGTGAGAAAAAGTAGAAATTTTTTTGAAACGCGGAAAAAAAATATTTTTGTATGAGACACGTCGCCACAGCTGACCAACCCTCCATACAAAATCGAAGTTATCGAGGTTTGAAATGTTTGAATGTCAGTTTTGACCCTACTCACTCCATTTTACGGTATATAATAGAAAGCTCTACCGTAAAAACATGAAGGTGATATATTATTGACCGGTACTGCCACGTGTCACAATACACACAACCACAAGGAGGCAGATACATTTCCCATTATACAAGGTTAAAATAAAACACAGTACTTTAGATACTATCTGGGGCTCAGCAGGGGTCCAAGTCGAGTGAAACAAACAACAAAGGCAGAGCCGTATCTCTCTATATATAGGTATATCCTCGTCCTGCCCATTGTCCTTTTGAAATCACAAAATACATATATAATTTAAAGCCTGGGTAGGACGAGGATATACCATATTTTTTCCGACGCTATTCGGGGTATTGTCTACCCCCCATATTAGTACCCCCGTACACGGAAAGAACATGTCTAGTCACTTTGACAACATTTTGAGTTATAGCGTTAAAGTTTGGAACGATTCAATTAACCATACTATTTTCGTAACTAGATGGTTTTTATGAATTAAAAAGTGGATTTATGTTAAAAATTCCAGCTGTTACAAAAGTTGTTGCTAATAGTTAATTGCAAGCTCTACATTTTGATACAAAAATCTCATTTTACGAAAAAAGGGACTAGACATGTTCTTTCCGTGTACCCTTCATTTAGAAGTCGTCTTTGCTCATACCTAGGCGAATGCTTAATTTAAATAATATTTCCACCTTATGCAACTGGTGAACGTCAGTCTGACCCCGAATTAAATGATCATTGCCCAAGTCTCCAAAAACTACTAAGTAGACCGGTTTACACATGGTTCAAAAGTTAAAGGGGTTTTTTTGCACATGGGTCTTTAAACTTGGACATGGTTCTTATGAAGCTACGATTTATTTATATTGTTATGATTCAATTTTTTTTATTGTCTGTTATTTTAGAAAAGCGTTATAAAATAATGCAAACAAACCATTATTTTGAGGCAAATATCAACATGTTGCGTATCAATCGAAATGTCTTTAAAAGTAACTTTGAGGTTTCCTAGAACATTTTTTGATAATACCAATTTTCCAGAAATAATCGCTTTGAAAGTCTAAAAAATTGTATGTCCCCTTTAACTTTTGAACCGTAAGACCAAAAAATATGTTTTTTTTAAAGATGCAGATTAACACTTTTTAAGAAAAGTCTTTACAAAATAAATTTTGCTGTTTTATGTTATCTCCTAAAAACGACTATTTATGGAACCCTCCATTACGGGTGGTCCGACACGCACTTGGCCGGTTTTTGTTAACTTACTTAATTGACCTAACCGATATCTCAGAGTAATTTGGTTACTGTCAACTGCTACAACTCGTGGCTACAACAGGCAACCTTTCTCCCATCTGAGGAATAAGATATATAAATAGCTGTTTGGTGAAGAAAACCATGTTTTTCAAGCCAGGTAAAGTTGTGCATCGTAGGCAAAGTTGTAGCAGTTGACGGGATCTCAAGCGGCTGTCTTGCCAAATGTCTTTTACTACGGAGTTTAGCGCTTATTATAGTTACCTAGTATGTAGGTAAATACATACTTAATTATATGTACCTACCTATAAGTACTAATATATGTAAATGTATCGGAAAGTGTTTCATCTACCTCTTTATCATACATAATAAATAATAATACTTAAATCACTTATTATAATGGAATAATTTCCTCTATTTATCCAGGATCACATCATTAAATCCTTACCTGACAACGGGACCAACTGTCAAGTATGGGTATACTTCTTCTCTCTCATACTTTCAAATAAAAAAAGACCATCAGTCCAACCGTCTTCGGATAATCCACAAACACGGCAACACACTTATACAAATGGTTAGTTAACAGTGTTGGCGATGGTACAGTCGCCATCAAATATGTCGGAGCGGCCAGGGTACTCAAAAATATCTATACATTCACTTTCGCCTTGACAATAGACGCGTTGCTCAGATATTTGTGACCACCTTGGCCGCTCCGATATATCCGATGGCGTCTGTACATAAAAAAAACCCGACGAATTGTAACTTTCTAAACCTTTTTCAAAATATTGCAGTCGGATAAAAAAAACCGACAATAACAGGTCGTGATTTCGAAAAGCAGTTTCTTTCGGACATTCATTCTTTCATAGGAAATATCTTAAGGGCTTTGCCCACAAACTATGAGATTGCGGGCTTTGAGGATGCTAAAAACGCTTTTAAAATTGCTTGCCCGGGCAAAACATTCCCTGACAACCCAAAATCACAAAGGAGTTGGGATAATGTCTATTGTGATTTAAGCTACAATACTCTTCTAAACAACTGGTCCAGATCGCGCGAGGCTTTTGGCGGTCGGAGCCCGGGAAGCTGGTCACTGGCTATACATGCCCATCCTTCTCCTAATAATGGTACTTTCTTGGATCCGACCTCCCTTAGACTGGCGACTGGTCTGCGACTCGGGGTTTCGGTGTGTACGCCACACATATGCTCTTGTGGCACAGACGTGGACCGACTAGGACACCATGGACTATCTTGTCAAAAAAGTGCGGGCCGTTTTTCAAGACACGCGTCGCTTAACGACATAATCCGTCGGTCTCTTGCCACCATCAATGTGCCTGCTCTTCTTGAGCCGACTGGCATTATCAGGGATGATGGCAAGAGGCCTGATGGGGTGTCTTTGGTTCCTTGGAGCCTGGGACGGATGTTAGTGTGGGATGCTACCTGCGTAGATACACTGGCACCGTCCCACCTCCAACGGACTAACGTAAAAGCGGGCGCAGCGGCGGAAAGCGCCGAAATTTCAAAACGTAACAAATATAAAAGTCTCGGTAGAGAGTACCATTTTGTACCTTTTGGAGTTGAAACTCTAGGTCCATGGGGTCCCAGCGCACACAAGTTTTTTGCAGAAATCGCAAAGCGTCTGGTTGATGTAACTGGTGACCGAAGAGCTGGCGGTTTCCTCGCACAGCGTATCAGCATTGCGATACAACGAGGAAATGCCGCCAGCATCCTTGGTACAATGCCGCAAGGGCCTAGTTTAGATTTGAGCTAGTTATTAATTTAGTTTAGTATTTGTACTGTAGTACCTCTGTATATTTAGTTATGTAAATAAATGTTTTATATTTCTTTTACTAGATAGTGAATATTGTGTAGTTTTACGATGAACTAAAAACTCCATATCGACAAAGTGGGACCGTTTTCCCCGTACTGACACATTTACCTTACACACATACGGCGCACGCAACATATACAACCAGCAGCAGAAATAGATAAACGAGCGAGGTATTCAAAAAGATCTTGACACGCTTGTGATATCTAATAATGGTGTGTCCACCAACATATGAACTCTTCGTCCGCTTTGCCACTTGTTGACTATATGTAGCTTCTCGCATTGCACAGCGAAGTGTACCTATTTAATGACCAATATTTTTAATCAGTGCAGAATATTATAATTGCACAACTGCATGTGATATTTTATTAAATTATTAACTTTACATATACCTGTAAGTAATTTGATACTATCTTCCAAATAATCTGATAATAACAATCTTCCAAAATCAGTAATCACCTTTGTATGAAAACCCAGCTCAACCTAAGGCGATTATCACACTGGCGACGGATCCGCATGCCGCGCCGGTGCGCGAGCGAGATAGCGCTATACACATGTAGAGCGCTATCTCACTCGCATGCGGATCCGTCGCCAGTGTGATAATCGCCTAATTACGAGGGACTACGGGGTGAGGTGGGATTTCCTGTTTATCGTCAAAGTTATGAAATGCAACTACCCAAAATAAAATAGAAACTAAAATACAAACGGCCGAAACACTTATTATAATACACCATTCAGTTTGCATACGTAAAAATAAAATGTTATCGAGGTTTGAAAACTTAGAATGTCAGTTTCGACCCTACTCACCCCATTTTAAGGTACATATGCTGCGACAAGTCTGGTAGGTGTAGGTATGCAATGTGTGTATAAACAGTTAGACAGTATTACATTAAAGCAAACTTATCTTGTTACTCGGCGCGACCAATAGTCATTATTTGAACCATAGTATATTATTTGAAAAAAGTAACTATTCAATCGTTATCATTATTTTGTATATTTTTAACTTGTAACTTTATCGATTATAATTTTTTAATATTAAATGTAGGTGAGTAATCTAAAAAGCTAAGGATGTAAGGATACACGCACATATGCTAAATCTGTATGCTTTCAAAAAACCAACGCCATTCTCATTTATCAAATCGTGAAACTATTTTTTATTTGCACGTGTTCAAAATGACCTACACACGCTCTTATTCTCTTAGTAACAATAAATTCGTGTCCAGCTCATTTTGAACACGCCGCTTAGCTATTTTTACTGCTGACCGTATATATTTACGCGCTGAAGTCAATTTGATTAAATAAGTTAGTTGCCATAAATACTGAGATTATAGTTTCTAAATTAATGTTAAGTAGATACTGTATTTTTTACATATTGTCGCAATACTTGTATCAGTTGTATCGTTAAGTGAGTCCCTGACATTCTTCCTACGGATGGTTGACCGTAGCGAATCACTTGGGTATTTATGATATTATATACTTATTAATATTGGCATAATTAGCTCTCAGTATTAACTGCACTAGAAAAATGAAGTCGGTTAAAAAGTAAGGATACCTAAATACTTACCTTGCAACCACAGATCTAGAATAGAATAGATTTATTGACAATGATCAAAAGTGTGGCAACAAATGAAATGCAACTGTGTGGGTAAATTGGCTATGTGAGTGTAAAAATAGTGCAGGTAAGTACAACAGGTTAATTATCTATCGACATTTGACTTTTTTATCGATTAGATGCACCCACGTTTATATTCATATTTTACAATGTTTACGTTTGTACTCTTTATGTTTGTACAAGTATGTTTTTGAAATAAACGGAAGTAATGATTAAGTGGCACTGATGATGTGACCATGAATTAATCAACGAGAAAACATTGTAGCCGTATTTGGGCTCATTGATGGTATAATAAAATTCATGAGATGCCTTATGGACCTCATGCCAATGACCACTGATGGCACAAATTGGGTTCTGTGTTATAACAAGACTGGCTAAGTGAAGTCCGTTCCCTCAATTTTTATTTATTATTTATTAGATGTAGGTAAACGACGTTCAAAATTTTTAAATAATTTAGTTAGCTACCTACTAATTATCTTCATAAAAAAAGAAACAAAAGTTAGCATAACTTAGGTCAAGGATATTTTTTAATTGTTTGCGAGACAAGATTTAAAAAAACATAATTTTAATTATTGTCGACGTTTACGGTAGTTAGCTAAGTGCGTGGTGGGCTTTTTGAAGGAAGCTAGGATATTTACTTCCAAAGTATACCTATTGTTAGTTCAAAAAGTCACTCTGAGTATACCCTTAATAGACGACGCGGATATATTCAAAAAAATTCCATTCGGTGAAAGTGAGAGCCCAATCTTTTATGGTTACCTCAAAGGTCAGTTTTAAATATTCCCACCTTGGAAACCTCAGCACCGCTCCTCATTGCATCATATACGAGGCTAAGGTCACCAAGATACCGACTTTTGCCTTAACAGGACAGTGTCGATAATATTCCGCCATAACTACAAAAATAAAAAAGACAAAGAAAACGAAACATTTTGAAGAGGCAGAAATAGCCGAAAACGTAATCTAACAAAGCTTGAAATTGAAAAAATTGTGCAAGTCGAGAAAAAGTTGTGAATTTTTGACCATGGATAGAGTGCCCTACGATGAATAGATTTAGTTTTGCAGGTCCGTAAAATTTTTGAACCTTAACGTCAAAATCAAGGGTCTCGTGCAATATGTTATTACTCTCTGGTAAAGGCTGCTAGGGGTTTTGTGTCGTATCATTTTAGACCGTTATAATATATAAGTAATAAATATTATTTATTTTTAAATAAAATAAAAATATCGTAAGGAAGAATATTTAATGCAGTTTTTATACCGACAATTCTTTTACTATACAGAAACTAGTCCAAAAAAATCTTTCGCGTCGTGGTGTATAAATATGTTTTCTCCATAGCAAGTATCGTAAATCAATGTGAAACGTAACATGCGTAACGTATTGACCTTAAAATGCTAATTATGTAGGTATTGATTATTATTAGTTAATTTTGCGACATACATTTTAAGGTCAAAAGATTTTTTTCGCGTTGCTTTTGTTTAGTTAGAGCCTTAAAATTGTATACAGTGTGTAAATCTAATACGAGCGATAAATTAAACCAGACATATAATTCGTTAGTGTAATCTAAGTTACACTTAACTGTGACCCCATAATTAATTTTTGAAAATTTTATCAGCAACAATGGACTGTAAACAATACAGGTTTTATAGACCACTTTTTAAAATTAACAAGTAAAGAAACAGCAACTAGATATACACCCTAAATTTGCTCCAAATATTATATTTGCTGGCGAATAGGTACCCTACCCTACATAGGTAGAAAGTATTTTTTTAATTCTGTACTTTTTTATCCTTAACCTCGTAAGGCGTATTTTTATGACCGCAATATACAGTCAATGAGTACTTATAATGTCCTATTTTCAGGATATTAGGTCGTTATTTCATTTGTCCTAAAAATAGACTGGACCTTACTAATAATTTTAAACAAAAAAGAACCGACTTCACTTAGGATCCGCTATTCCAAGAGGAAGTGGCCGAGTTGCTGTAAAAAATAGTGAAATCACTATAGGTGTGCCTATAATAGTTGAAGAGTTCCCTCGATTTCTCCAGAATCCCATCATCAGACCCCGACTTGGTGACAATGGGACCATCTAGGGGTTATACCTGTTCGATTACAAAAATAATTTTGAAAATCGGTTCACGATTCACGGAGATATCGAGTAACATACTCGCACATACAAAAAAAATAATGAAAAAAAAACCTGTCGAATTGAGAACCTCCTCCTTTTTTGAAGTCGGTTAAAAAGCAAGTGGCCCACCGCCGACTACTATGAGAATTGAGAAGGGAAATGACTTCTAAGGGATCGAGCGAGCTTTTTTACAGTTTTATTTAGCTTGACCCCGTATATTTGTTTGGTTATCCTTATATATAATACGCAAGCCTGATTTTAGTATTTATTTATTTGTTTATGTTATTATATCAATGACATTATGTGCATCAAATCTTGTAAGTAAATTTTATGTCATTATGTCAATGACATTATGTGCATCAAATCATGTAAGAATTTGGTATACTTCCTTAGTGACAATGACAGTAGCATTGCATGACTGATGAGGTACAGTCAGCAATAAAACAGTGTATAAAAAAATTTTTGAGAGTTACTTGTTTAAATTCATTTTGTCGTCAACTTGAACGGTCAGAGATCAACGAAATCTAAATCATCATGGATTCGGGATTAGTCGATCGCGCGCTTTCTTGGCGGCAATCGGAATCGCGTGGAGCTTGTTCTAGTTCTTCTTTAAACGGCTATTAGACATTGCAACCTGCAGGGCCCAATCTGTTGTGTACCCTGCCTCTCCATACCCTCCTTCAGCTCCCAACGCGCTCTACCTTTAATTACACCTTCCAACCTGACAGATGGGGCCCTGCTGGTTGTAATGTATAATACCGCTTTTACCCAAGAACAATGACTAAGATTTGTGTACGTACATATTTTAAACAAATAAAACATAGTAAACTCAGAGTTTGAAGTTTGCCTAATTTGTGAACTTAATACTGAATAAAAAATAAGCTCACAGAAAAAAGCCACTAAATGCATGTTTCGACCAAAGCAAAACAGCATTTTAACGCATTTTCCACTTGATCTTCCTTATGCAATATGCATGCATGCCCTTTAATCGAGGTGTCTACTTGCTTACTTGATTACCTACTTTTGAAGTACATAGTTACCTATGAAAATGTGAATGTGCACTAGCCTAAGATGCACGCACACATCCGTGTCCAATTCCCGCCATGTATACATTAACGGATCGGCCCACCGGGCACATCCAAGAGACAGAGATGCGCGGGTATGCTCGGCTATTTTTTTATTGCTGTTGTCTTGAGTACGTATAGACTAAGATTAGGTAACGTGGTTGGTCACAATGGTCACCCTACCTAATCGGGTAGCAAGATTCGGCTTTTATAGGGGGTAGCACCTTAAAAAGTTATGGCTTTTTGAAAGGGACACTATGAGCCAAACCTGGTGCATTAGGAATGCAGCCATCTTTTCGGGTACCAAAAAAAGTCAGAAAATACCTCATCGGGTAGCAAGATTCGACATATGCAGGGGTTTGTACCTTAAAAAGTTATGACTTTTTATATGGGACTAGGTGCCAGTGTCATGCAAGTGTGGAATTTGCTAATTGAGAGTCACCCATTTTTCGTATTCTATTATCAAGGTTAGACCCGATACAGTTATGTAAAACTCAGAAAAATATAATAGATATATCAATCTAGGTATAATAATCTTATAGAGCGTCCAACCGCAGCCAGAGCAAGGAACCACTGAGAAGGTTTTAGGTACGTACAGTCGACCAAAAAAGTGGTCTATCAGTTTTGACAAAAGTTTCTGCGAGATGTAACGATCGCTAAGGTTGACTTTTCTAACGGAGTTTAAAACATGCACGACCTTGCTGTCTCATGAGTCTCATGACGTTCAAACGAACTTCAACCGTATAGTGGTAGACCAAATCTTTGGCCGACTGTACTTATAATTTAAGTAGGTGAAAGTAAATTAAATTAAAAGGCAAATTGGATCGAAAACCAGAGGTCTGCTATATGATTACGTTAAAATTAGTACCTATGGGTCGATATACCTATTCATCCTTATGTGTCTTTTCATCACGTAAACAAACGTTTGTCAATCTAAAAGTCGCAATATCATTTATTTTTGAAATTTTCATTCGTTACTTCGATTAATGAGGAACATTTTATTAGATTTGTTTTATATTACTTGGTTGAATTCAATGAAATATGAGTTTCTTTAAGTATATAACAACATTTTAAGTGGTAACACCAGAGAAAAGTACGAAAATGTGTTTGGAAAGTGTTTGTTTACATGATAAGACAAGTAAGGATGAATACGCGGTATAGCTATCTCAGTTGTATTCTCATCGCGGTTTAGCAAATCAGCATGCAAGCATCCTCGTAATATCATGGGTACTTGGATACCCTTGGTATCAGTTCTCTCAAGCTGGCCTATATTCATTTGGCAGATATTCAGATGTACTCTTTGAGTAATAAGTTAATAAAACAATGGAAAATGGAACTTGGAAGGCTTTGAGTAGCGTCGGGTAACCGATATTATTATTTAATTTTAGGTTCTCAGACTCGGGCTAATATACCAAGGTTTAGGTCAATCAGACACCGGAAATCATTTTAAATAACTACGACAAATTTGGTATAACGTACCTCTTTTACATTTGCTTTAGCTTATAATGTAAAAGAGGTCATCGTGACGTGACTACTTCTGACTGTGACTTGATATCAAAATGCCTGTGCTCCGCTCTGTATTTTATTTTATTATATTTTTAGAGGCCACACCATGTCTTGCTTGTTTCATAAGCGTTTTTGACTCAGGTAAATACAAATGGTTTCATCAACGTAATATGTAAGTGGACCATAGCAAACGATGGTACACTGGTCAACGGGTACAGATATACTGGAGCGGCTAAGGTGGTCACAAATATCTGACGAACGCCTCTATATTCTCAAGGCAATATGCATGTTCAGATATTTTTGAGTACCTTGGCCGCTCCGATATTATATTTGATGGCGACTGTACAATTGTACATAAATAAGAGTATCTACAGTAGGGTTAAGGATAATTACGATCAATAGATGAGGTGCTTTGGGTTCAAACTAGGGCATGCAATACCGGTCTTTTTTAATGGGTAAATTTAGAGATGGGTCTCGAGTATATACCCAATCTGACCAACTGAGTAAATACTCAGTAAATACCCATCTACTCAGTATTTATCCGTATCTACCCAAATGGACGAGTAGATACTTTTTATAACTTGGGATAGTCAAAATGTATGTTTAGAGTTACTAAAAATAAAAAACAATGACTGTTTATCATAATTAAACGTGTATTATTTGTAAAATCAACAAAATATTTACATTTATTTGTTATTTGCATAAAAGTATGGTAAATATGTATTAAATTGACTAATAACCGTATTATTTACCTACGGTTGGTAATGTTGGTATTGAAACAGAATAATCAACATGAAAAAATAAACATACTTAAATTTGTATATAAGAATATTATGTAAATAATAATCATTTACAACAGTTAAAAATTCGTAGTTTTACGCCTATGAATCTAATCAACATAATAAGTAATCAGTCATCATTTAAACCTACCATATCACAGTTTTTCAAAATAGTAACATTGTCGATTAATAAAAAAAAACACAAATTAACATTACAAAAAATTATTAGGTATCAAAAATATTTAAAATCTTAACAAAAATCAAATCAATATTACAAATAATCATCAGGTGGTCCCTTTACTATTAAACGTCATTCACTCTCATTGGTGCTAAGGCTATTAGGATCTGTTAATTCAATATCAGTGGACTGGCCACTATGGTTTGAATCTTCCTCAATTTCTTCCCAATCTTCGCCGTCGTCGTGATCATTAAGTCCGTCTTTCTCTTTACGGTGTAACAGATTCCAGTTATAGGAAATATAAGTAATTTTCCCAGCTCGTTCTAATGTTAGTCGGTTGCGTTTTTTGCTATAAATATTGGATTGTGCACTGAAAGATCGTTCGGTAGCAGCAGATGTACATGGAGCTGTAAGTATTCGTAGAGCAATTTTACTAAGTAGTGTAGAACCGCAGACTCCTTTCCACCACGTTATTGGGTTCATTTCTCTAACATGACTCCAAACAAAGTTCTTGCCCCAGATGCCTTCTTTAGCTCTAAATTTGGCCAAATGCAGCATAATATCGTAATTTAAACCGTTGGCCATGTTAAAGATGTATTCCACTGCATCTGTTTCTTGCATTTCACTCAATTCACTTCCTTGAGAAACGGGGTCTAGCAAATTAGCAGCCAGGTGTATGGGCTTGATGCACATCGTTGTTCTTTTTTCTGTAAATTCCAGAATTTTATTTTTGTCAGCTTCTTCGATGATATCAATATCAGGCAACACAAACTGTAATCGCGATCGCACGTCCCGTAGCGTAATAAATACTTTGTGCATGTTTATTTCATCAGCCTCTAATTTAAATATGGCATCTGTTATTGGCTCCAATATAGAAATGCACTGCTTGTTCATTTTCCAAAAATCTTCGTCCAACAAAGTCATTCTAATTTCAGGTCGCAAGTTTGTAGATTTTTCATGCACAGCCAAGGTCTGAAGTGGTAATTTGGTATTTTCTAAGCTCTTCATGCAAGTAAGATGACTACCCCATCTAGTTTTGCATGGTAGTTTCAATGTTTCACCAACACCTTTTTCTTTTGTAATGCTAGACAACAACGCGGTCAAAACTTGGCTTCTTTTTATAGCTTTTACACAATCCACAGCTAATCCAATAAACGCCTTTAAAACGTTTATTTGGAGTATGTCTTGGCACAAGAGATTTAGTGTGTGAGCAGCACAATTTATGTATGTAATGTGGGGATGTCTATTTTTCACCAATTGGAACGCTCTTTGGATATTTTTGGCATTGTCACCCACTAGAACTACGAATTTGTGTTCTCCATACTCGGCCATGATCTTTAATATCTCTTCAGATATGTATTCTCCCGTGTGACGGTTATCCTTGGTGTCTAGGCTTTTTATGAGCACAGGCTCGGGTTTTGCGACAAGAAAATTTATGATTCCCTCAGTTTGTCCGCTACTCCATCCATCGCATTGAAGATGAAGTTGGTTCACTGCAGCAAATTCATTATTAAAATTTTTTTGCATATCGCTGTGAATCAAATCTAAGTACTTTGTAGACACTGTTTTTCTCGTCGGTAATTTATAGCGTGGTTGTAGCTCCTCAAAGAATTGTAACCAAGCTGGATGCTCGACCATTGCCAAGGGTGCACCACTGACAAAAATGGCATTAGACAAAGATCTGTGTAGATGTTTAGTGGTTTCGAGGGGGAAAGCTCCCGATGTTGTTTCCATGTGATTATTTATGCTGTTCGTAGTTATATCTATAACGTCATTTTGTGAGTTTTGCCCCTGGTTGGATGTAGAAGCTGGCGAAGCTGCTCCTTTCAAACTTTCTTTGATAGTCTCAGGACATTTCAGGCAAGCCGTCAAATGCTTCTGCATTCTATTTACATTTGGTGTTTTATATTTTTTCTGACAAAAGCCGCAGATGACAGCCTTATCTTCACATTCGCGATAGTGCCTCCAGACACAGTCTCGCTTCGGTTTTCCCATGTCCGGGTCCTGGAATATAGACAAGATAATATAAATATGAACACGATTCAATTTATTTGAGTTTTAATGAAAACTTTTTCATTATTTAATATCAACATGTTAATACAAAGACGCAACATTAAAACCCCGTGATAAATGATTTTAAATTACAAAGGGCATTTTCACTATAACTATAATATATAAAACGCCGCCTACAAATAGGCTCGTCATTTTTGTCATGCTATTTATTTGTGAGTTACAGCGTTTTCGCAATTTTAAACAATTAAATCAAAATGCAATAACCCACAAAAATTCATAAAAAACAACTTTTATACCTATATATTTCCTGAGTCCCGTTTTAAAGATGTACTATTTATTTATTCATTCATTTATTTTGTTGATGCACAAACAAGTACCTATATAACACGTCGAGAATATAAATTTCTAAAAGGCGGTCCAAAAACCTTTCACCAATAAGAAGTTATGATTTTTTAAACTTTTCGTCAAAGTTTTTTCGCTTTAGTGTATACTTTAGTTTTGTGGGTTCCAGCATTATTGATTTCTTGGGACGACATCTTCTTTTTATGATTCAAATAACTTTAATAATACTATATCTCCTAAAATATATATTTACCTTCTTACACATGTACTAGCTGTTATCATAAAGATTTGTATAAAATTCGCTTGTTTAAGATTTAAACATGTTGATGATAATAAGAATTTAATATAAATATTACGAAAACAACATACCTTTAACTTTTATCCAGTTTACATCAGTCGCGAATGTCGCGATGACGATATTGCAGCTTGAAATACAATATAATAAATTCACAATTTTCACAACACACTTTTTAAACCACTGAATGCGATGCGATATGCGATACTAACAAAGCGATGCCGATGCTAAGCCGAGCATCAAAATCCGGTCTCATCTGCTTGTCGTAGAGGGGAAGCGGTCGGGGAAAGAGTGAGACAGAAATATGTTTTATCTTTGTTAGACGTATGCGGTGCGATGCGATGCGATACTAACAAAGCGATGACGCATAAGCAATGGAATCCGGCCTTATCTAAGATTTGGTGAAATGGTCGCAGTTGTGTGAAATTTTAATGCTTGCAATTTTTTAAATTGTAAGTATTTGTATTACTTTTAACGGTTTAAGTCATCAAAACAGTATTATAAATCATTATTTACTAGAATAAACGGATTTCTTTCATTTAATGTCGATTATGTTTGAACACACTTTTGAAAACATAGTATTATGTTACCTTTAATAAAGATACTAAACGCTAATGTAAGTAACAAACCTCAAATTTCGTTAAAGAATCGATATACTAATTTACCGAATGCATAAACGCATTATTTTATGTAGTTACTTAAATTAAGAAATAAATATCCGCGTATTTGTCCGGAGTGGATAGATATCGGGAATTTATCGAGTAAATACTCACCCTCGGATATTTACTCGGCTAGTTACCCATCTCTATGGGTAATGCACGAAATTCAGGTGTATACTTTTGACTCGCCACTGTACCTATAGTTCAGACAGTTATGCAAACGATTTTAGCGTCACCGCCAAGGTTAACTGCCGAAGGCTGTCAAAGCCACGACAGTAATCACACTTGTTGACCCCACATTTACACAAAAAACATCTGAACACTACGTGTTGACCGAGGTTCGAGTTTATTCTCGGGTATTGAAGTTCAGGGTTACTCGGCTCTGTATACCTAGTACTGGTTGAAATTTGCATAAATTTTACTGATTACTTGTATAAAGTATACTAATGCATTTATGGCTCGTTTTTTAACAGGTTTCATAAAAAGGAAGAGGATGTACGTGTATGTTCTGGTTTATCTACCTATGTATTTTACGGACTTATATTCAATATTGATCATCGATAATTCTAAGACCCATTGAGTCATTTTGTTATTTTGGGCATTGTCGGTCCAACCATTTTTGACTTATTTCCAAAAACTATTTAAAGTACTACGCCCTTTCGCTTTAATTTTTTCTTATTATTGAAGTTACGTAACCCTCCATTTTTTGTGGTTTAAAACGCACTTAGCCAGTTTAATTTTTTAGGATCTATTTCAGCCTTCACTCTAAGTAAGCTACTATGGCTACAAATCTATGTCGGTGACATAGAGACAGACGGACAGGCACAATTTAACAGATCGAACTATAGGGGTTTCGTTTTTGCCATTTTGGCTACAACGGAACAGTAGGTACTCTTATACCTTTTTATATAAATATACTTACATATTTGTGCTGCGTTTAGCTCCAGTTCCCTAGGATAGGTAAAATCGTTAAATCGCCCCAATGGCTGAAAACTCCTAATCTAACTAACATAATTTGTTACAGAAAATGGAGTCCATGACTTCTATAAGAGAATTCTACAAGGGCAGGAACATCCTGGTGACAGGCGGTTCAGGCTTCATGGGCAAAGTGCTCATTGAGAAGCTGCTGTACACCATCCCCGATATCGGAAATATATACGTGTTAATCAGATCGAAAAGGGGGAAGTCTATCAGGCAGCGGTGGGAGGATATGCAGCGGTCCCCGGTAAGGTTTAGAGTGTAAATACCTGTTAAATTAATAAATGTCATATAAGTATGTTTGTGGAAAGAGTAGGCTCTCTCTACGCAAATTCATGGGATTGGGTTGCCAAGCGGATCCCAGGCTTAATTGAGCCGTGACAAGAGCCAAACCCTAGTCCCTTACCCTAAACGATATGGGATCTCTGTCAAGTGGTTTTATGATATTCACAAATTTTGGCAAATTCGTATCGCAAAAAATGAGAATGAGCAGCATTAGCGGTTAAATCAAAGGTTAATATTAAATAAAAAACTTACAGAACAGAGTTTCTTAAAGAACAGTTTCGTATAGGAGGACTAGGCAGAGTCGTCTTATGATAGTTTCAGAGCCTAGTCCTATCTAATTTACTGCCTATCCACAATATAATTCCACAAATATAAAAATAAAATATTTTGTTACAGCTCTTCGAAAGAATCAAAAACGAGAAAAAGAGTGCCCTCAAGAAAATTGTCCCGATCCAAGGAGACGTACTCTACGACGACTTAGGTATCTCCAGCAAGGATTTGGAGACCATGGCCGAAGAGGTGTCAGTGGTGTTCCACTTTGCAGCAACCTTGAGATTGGAGTCGCCGCTAAAGGACAGTGTGGCCATGAACACGGCGGGGACCCTGCGGGCCCTAAGTGTTGCCAGGAGGCTGAAGAAGCTGGATATGTTCGTGCACTTATCGACTGCTTTTTGTTATCCTGATTATAAGGTTTTGGAAGAAAAGGTACGGTACCTTGATAGTTTATTATAACTATCTAGTTTTGTATAGGTTATTGCCAGTTTTACTAACCGATTTAAAAAAAGGAGATCTTCACTTCTATAGGCCGTTGTACGATTTGAGTGAGTACCAACATTTTTTTTTTCTTATCTATTTAAGGCGTCTTGTTCTGATAATTCTAGTCTAATTTCAGTTCCATTCGCCGGCCGCGGACCCCAACGACGTCATGCGATTGTGTGACTTTCTAGACGAAAAACAACTGGCTCTTCTCACACCTTCACTGCTGAACCAACATCCAAACACTTACACCTATACCAAACGACTCGCCGAGAGTCTCGTCATGGATGCTTACCCTGAAATACCTTGCGTTATCGCTAGACCTACGATTGGTGAGTAACATTACTATTTATGAATCGGAGAACTGACAAATAGACTAGGTGTATTTGTTTGTTTACATTATTTTATTTTTGTATTGACGCCGAATATAGGTGTATAAGGACATGTGTCATCAAAACATCTAATTCGCCACGTTCAACTACTTCAACTGCATTTCATAAAAGTTGCCGTCAGTCACAAGAGAAGCGACTCTATTTAGAGATTAAAAGTAGGTCTCACATAATATTTTTAAATCTAAGGTAGGAGTTTAGGAGGTAATTCTTGTGATACTTAACTACCAAATTGTGGTATTTTACGGAAAATGTTGACGTTTTTCAAAGATAAGTAAACTATCAGAATGGCAACCCAAAAAAAACCTACCCTCCCGTGGTCACATGGCCTAAGTACTTATGTTCACAAGTTCTATTCCAATAAATAATTCCAAGAGGAAGTGGCCGAGTTGATGTAAAAAAATAGTGAAATCACTATAGGTGTGCCTATAATAGTTGAAGAGTTCCCTCGATTTCTCCAGAATCCCATCATCAGATCTGGACCTGGTGACAATGGAACCAACTGTAAAGTTATGCTCTTTCAAACAACCAAAAAAAAAAAGAATTTTCTAAATCGGTCCAGCCGTCTTCGAATAATCGGTGAACATACACTAAAAAAAAACTAAGATCCCGACGAATTGATAACCTCCTCCTTCGAAATCTTGAAGTCGGTTGAAAATGTGTAGGTAGGTATATCGCCGTTTAAATACAATTGCATTTTTTTAGACACAACAGTGCCTAAATGAAGTTCAAGCACTCGGGTTATAAAAACTTATCCCGAAAATATTTTCTTTCTGCTATATATTATAAATATGGAAAAGAATCTCAACGAGGGTTCTCCTGGGGGCTGTCCATAAATTACGTCATCGATTTTTGACGATTTTGACCCCGCCCCCCTAAAATCATCCAAAGATTATGCTTTGAATGGCCGTTTCCTCCTACGTTATGCTACTATTATGAAATGGCGTAATTTATGAATACCCCTAGTATGTCTTTTCCAGTGTGCCCATCGCTCAAGGATCCCGTTCCTGGCTGGGTGGACAGCCTCAACGGGCCGGTGGGCGTGATGCTGGGCGCCGGCAAGGGCGTCATCAGGACTATGCTTTGTGACGGCAGCTTGAAAGCGCAAGTCATCCCCGTGGACTTAGCTATCAACGGCCTCATCACTCTCGTAATGATTGAAGTGATGAATAAAACAAAGTAAGCCATTGAGTTAGAATATACCGTCAGGTGACAAGCAAAACTCACTAATTACAAAAAAACATAATGAAAGGAAAATCAACCTTGTTATGTTGTAAGTATGGTTCATTATAGGTCTGAACTTGTTACTTAGTGAGTTTTGCTTGTCACCTGACGATACAACGTATTACTAGAGCAACTTAAATAAAACCCCAGATACGCCAACTGGTTTTTATGATTACTAATTGATCTAGACTCTAGAGTAGGAATTTATTCTTTAATCGGTTATTTATTTCCAAAGATATTCGTATTTTTAGTTTTCCTTGCAATTCTGTTCGATTACCTGCTAACTTTACATTCATCGTGTTGTTTTGTGTCAACTAACATAATGTGGCAATAAAAACAATACTTTGACAATGACAACCTACATGATACTTCGTACAGTGAAAAAACAAATTTATCAAAATGCCAGCCATTATTAAATATTCAACCTCTATCTCCTAACCTCTTGATACAATACTGGAAAAACAAAAAAAATAAAATAAAGACATTGATTGCAGACATTGCAGTAGGTATACCTTTTGCATAGGTCGTGGAGGTACAGTCTCGAACAAGATTTACCGAAAATATGGCTCTGGAAAATTTCGAACCGGCCAGTCTTACCACTTAGGTACAGTCAGCATCAGAAGTAGCTAAGCGAGTGAGGTGTTCAAAATGAGCTTGACACGTCTTTATTGGTAAGAGAATAAGAGCGCGTTTAGCTCATTCTGAGCTACCCGACTGCTGCCGACTGCCGACGAGCTGACCCGTTTAGCTACTTCTGATGCTGACTGTACCACTGACTAAAGTCTAATAAAACGGGCCATTTTTCAGCTGATTGTGTATCCCGTTCTTTATTACATATCGGTGAAGTAAGCATAAACATAGACTTCAAACCACGATTAGGCTTGTTACGCAATTAAATCTACGAAAGATTTCGTCAAATGATTTTTAATGACCTTATTTTCAATTTTCTCGAAAAATGTAATTTCGATTTAGTTGGTTTGTTTTGTTTATAAGGAACAGTGATAAAGAATACAAAAAATCTCTTTTATCGCGCTTGCACATATGACACATATCCTAATGGCACTTAACATTATTTCAGGTACGACCACATACCCATCTACAACTTGAACGGAGGACACTTAAAACCAACCACGTGGGGTGAAGTCTTGGATATAGGGAAGAACTATGCACGTAAATACCCTTTGGCTTGGCCGCTGTGGTACCCAAACGGGGATATTACTACCAATTACTTCATCCACGAAACAAAACGCATCCTCTTCCATTTGGGGCCGGCGTATCTCATTGATTTCCTTCTTTTAATCACTGGACAAAAACGATTGTAAGTATACTAATGGAACTTACCAATCTAAGTATAGCGGCGTGGTTTGTATCTATCGGAAAATAATAGTTATTTGTGCAACAAGAGAGGAAAGTTCGTTTTTCTTGCGAGTGTTGATTTTGTGTCCAGAGTAAGCGAAAGATTCTATAATTGAATCACGAGCGAAGCGAGTGATTTTAAGTTAGAATCTTGAGCGTAGCGAAGGTTTTAAAGAACACGAGATGTAAAAAAAAATTTCTCTCGTGTGACACATACAACTTTTCACCTCAGTAGTGAGAACATATTAAAGTTAAAAAAAACACATTTGTTTACATTCCTGAATGAAACGCACCATCATTATGACGAAAGCTTCTAGAAACAAAAGTTCACTCCCTGGAGTGACGAAAGTCGCAACTTTCGTCACTCCCTGGAGTGATGAAAGTCGCACTTTCGTCACTCCAGGGAGTGAGGAAGGTAGGCTTGTTCGAACTGCTGAGGTGGAAAACATTTTCCCCGTACACAAGCACTGTATATGTGGCAGGTAATTTCGGATATCCTCTCAGCGCCCCACTTAAAATAGAAGCACCCTTTGTACATTCTGTGCAATTAAAACATAAACTAACTTGCACACAAGCTGCAGTCTCTTTTGGTTTACTTAGGTACAGGTAAAAAAACTAATTTATCTGTTTTTCAACTCAACTCCATGATAATGGCATGATCCATATCTATGTGTCAGTGTGCGGACAAAGGGACCACTTGGTCCATATGAAGTTACTAGTACTTTCTAAAACTACGCAATATGCACTATCTATTAGTAAAACATAAAAGTGTCCTTGTAAATTTACAAAGTGCACTATGCTCGTCCACATAATTATTATTATGAAAGGGTATAGCCGTGTAAGACGTGGGAGGTGTCGTGTCGACTCCGCCTCCTAAAAAGTATTAAACAAAATTGAAATTAAAAAAATCGAATTTCCCCACTTATAAAAGTGATAGAAATGTTTTTATTTTAACAACCTTAATTATTTTTGTTTCCAGCATGATAAGGATACAAGAAAGAATTTCTCAAGGACTGGAAGTGCTGCAATACTTCACTACGAGAGAGTGGTATTTCCCATGCCCTAACTACGATGCTATCCATACAAAATTGTCAGATGAAGATAATGACCTATTCCCAACCTACGTAACGGATCTGGACAGGGAGCAATACATGATCCAAGCGGTTGAAGGAGGTCGCCAATATTGCCTTAAAGAGGACTTTATGAAGATTAAATTCAACAGAATGTATCATAACTTGTAAGTTCTTACTATACCTACTCAATACTACTACATTACGAGTATATCAAGAATACTATAGCCTCAAAGCTTTTAACCAACCGGAGTGGCCATAGACAGGCGTACTCCTCTGCTGAAAACATGACTAGGTAGTGGTCATATTTATTGTATGGACTGGCGATTATTTGACGTGGCTATTTGTACGTTATGTACGAATACCCCTTTCCCGCACCCGCAAAAATCGGCAGACTATTTTTGTATAGAAAATGACAGACATGGCTACTCCCGGGTTGAATGTTCTAAGACTGTAGCATAAGTGCTTACCTTATATTTAGCTAACTAGACAAGCGTACACACAACGCCTCACTAGGTATACACTTTTGAACCTTATTCCGCTGTAATAACGTTCAAAAGTGTATACCTAGTGAGGCGTTGTGTTGTGTGTACGAAACTACAGAGCGATAAGGAGGCTGCTATTTATTAGTCAGATAGCTATATATCTCTAACAAATAGCACACTCCTTATCGGTCCGTGGTTCGGTATGCTCGTCTATAAGCATTGTTATGGGGCCCATCCACTATTTATAAGTCGGCCTGAGTCCTGACGATATTGGCCTGTCAGTTGTTCGGAGCTGTCAAATCTCTTGTCCGAACTGACAGGCTAATATCGTCAGGCGGACTGATAGTCGGTAGGCCCCCTTAGATTGGTCAACGTTGACATAAACGGCCATTAGACATTGCAACCTACAGGGCCCAATCTGTTGTGTACCCTGCCTCTCCCTTTCCCTCCTTCAGCTCCCTACGGGCCCTACCTTTAATTACACCTTCCAACCTGACAGATTGGGCCCTGTAGGTTGCAATGTCTAATACCGCTTATATGAGTATGTATGTATCTGGTATGGGACTGTGCCATATGTACGAAATGATCCGGAAATTAAATTAATTCACTATGCTCTGAGCTGAAAAATTGTATCCATAGAAAATTTATGAACGAATTAATTCATAATTAAGTAGCTGGGTATGCGCAACAATTCATGTAACGATTATTATTCTTTCGCAGTTTGTTCGTGTTGGACACCATACTAAAAATAGTGTTCTGGTGCTTCGTGCTGTCGTTCTTTGCTGCGTGGTTCGAGCCCGTCCGCTACGTCTTCTCGTTGGGCGAGCCGGTGGTCAAACACTTACCATTCCTGGGTTCTGTAGTCAAATCGGACTAATCTAGACAAGCTGAAATACCAGGGCTTCCCCAACTGTACGTCGCGACGCCCTGAGGCGTCTCGTCCTCATACCAGGAGCAGTGTGAAGCGATTTACATACATCACCTTTTTGTAACAGCGTAAACGCCAGTAGAGGGAAGAGACCGCGAAGAAGGGGCGTCACACCAAAAAAGATTTAGGAAGCTCTGCCTTAAACTACGATGTTTAAGTTAAGTGTTACGCATTCTAGAATATTGGTATCATTGGTTACGGATAGCTTTATTCATATTAAGACTATGGGCTTCAGCATTTGTGAAACATAACGTGGACTGAATAAGTATGGAAATATAATTTTGGAATACGCCGAACACTTAGATATTTCCAGTCGAGAAGTCCGGTATGAATCTACTGATTTGAAGTTTGATTAGATGTTGTTTTTGTTATTTGTCGCTTAGTTTATAAGACCTGTAATCAGTATATTCCGACCAAAAAGTGTAGAAATTAAAAAGTGGCAACATCGTAGTATATCCCGTTTTCTTAGATTGATTTGAAAGGGATGACACTACGGTGTTGCCACTTTTTAATTTCGACACTTTTTGGTCGGAATATACAAGGCTCCGATATACTGCAGAACCTTAGTGAAAACAGTGCATTGGACGGTTATACTGCTAAGGTTTCCGTATGCGACGACGGTGTACGAGCGAGATAGCGGTTTGCGAAAATATCAATTGCGCTGAATGACTTGAACGCCGTCGCCGCAACCGGTAGCGGCATCAATGTGATATCCGCCTAGGATTCCGTAAGTAAATGGCGAAAACGGAAGATTCGTGTCACTTTACTTCGGAACTATGAGTTCTAGACTAAAGAACGTAGGTTAGTGTTTTGTTTACCTTGTTGTAGCTTTGTAGTAAATAGTTATTTTAACAGCGAGTGTGGAATTGTAACACAAGCTAGCGAATGGATTTTATGGTTGGTTCGAAAATAGAATCCTGAGCGAAGAGAGTAGTTCAAAAATAGAATCCCGAGCGTAGCGGGTGTTGCAACACACGAGACGTAAAAATACCTCTGCAACCGTGAATAACACAAATCTTTTCACCTCACTAAAGCGAGGAAAATACTACATAGGTACAAGAAAAAAATGGTAAACTGACATATCTTCAGGTGACAAGCAAAACTCACTAAGTACTACCACAAATACATAGCCATAAATGAACCATACTGGCAACATATCAAGGTTGATTTTCGTTTAATATAGTCTTTGTAATTAGTGAGTTTTGCTTGTCATCTGACGATATGTGGACGAAAGCTAGCACAATTACCCTACCTACGTTTTGACTTCTATAAAGAAAAATAATTACGTACGTTTTTAAAATAAATGTAAGTACAGGTGCTGAAACATACTCTTATACCAGGTATTTTCCAAGATTTTGTGAACTCTTAAGCAATTGTTGAAACAATTTCTAACACTGTCATCTCTCACGTTATTAAATACGAATACTTATAGGCTATCAAAATACTAGGAACTTCTATAGGTACAGTCGCCAACTAATATATCGGAGCGGTCAAGGTACTCAAAAATATATAAACATACACTTTATCGCCTTGACAATAGAGGCATTGTTCAGATAAATGTGACCTCCTTGGCCGCTCCGATATATCTGATGGCGACTGTACTATACATATATATATTTGGTGTAGGTAGAGAAAAATAGTATACCTATATTACCTTTATAATACTTGCATAATAAGTATAATCATTAACTCTTTTGTATCTAGGATTAAAAATTGTATTATATTGTTGGCTTGGGTTTCCGATCATTTGTTAATAAAAAATTGCAAATTAAACTATTGTTTGAATTGTAAATAGCGGCTTTCGTGCTCATGCCCTGTACGTATACGGTTCTTTAAAATATGTACCTAATATTATTAGTACCGTATTACTATATCAATAAGGTCTTAAACAGAGCTGTCCAGTACAAATTCTAACTAAGATTCGCTATCATAAACACATTCGCTTGCTCGGTAATTTAAAAACTTCCTACATACTAGCAAAAGAAGTGAAGCTTGCAAGAAAGGATGCTTAAGTATCACAATTGAAAAGGGAAGTAAACATTATATGAGGGTAGAAAATGATAAAATGCCAAGTAAACGACAATATACCGACTTTATTCACGTACAGGACCAGTTAACACTAGTACAGCTTCATAAAACAAAAGTTTTCAAAAAATCGAACGCTCGATAAATACACAACAACAAGTAGACATACTCTTATATCAAATTTGATTGAATATAAACTTAAACACAAAATGTTATTATAATTTTCAACTTATCAAACGTATAATGCAAGTTGTAAGCATACGACAACTATATACTACGCCTACTATATAACTCGTACGCATAGGACATAATATGAGTACTTATATTGAGTAGCTGGGTACATCACAAAACGACCGCACTGCTGTAGTATTAGTCCAAAAGTTACGTTTTTTCATGCAAGCAGTACGTAGATAATCTTTGAAACATTCAATGTAATTTCATTACGATATTACGGAAACTTCAATACGACCCGCACAAAAAAGTTCGCAACTATGGCACTTACAATTCTAATAGATCTAACAAGCGTCTTCTGGTTGAGAAAACAGCGCAAAATACGCCAGTCTGTAAGACCCTTTCCAAGATAAATCCAACTTACTTAAACGATCGGAGCGTCTGTGCTGAAGTTTTGTGCAGTTATACCCACAAGTTACTGCGTGGCGTTGACGATGTCGACAAACTCGGGCTTGAGACTGGCGCCGCCGACGAGGAACCCGTCGATGTCGGCGCAGGAGGCCAGCTCCTTGGCGTTGGCAGCGGTCACGGAGCCGCCGTACTGGATACGCACGGCGCCGGCCACCTCCGCCGACACGTTCGCCGCGAGCCAGTTGCGGAGCGACGCGTGGACGTCTTGAGCCTTTAAAACACGATCAGTTCAGTTTTTTAGGGTTCCGTACCCAAAGGGTAAAAACGGGACCCTATTACTAAGACTCCGCTGTCCGTTACCAGGCTGCATCTCATGAACTGTGATAGTTAGACAGTTGAAATTTTCACAGATGGTGTATTTCTGTTGCCGCTATAACAACAAATAATAAAAAATATGGTGCCTCCCATACTACAGACATGATTTTTTGCCGTTTTTAGAGGTAATGGTACGGAACCCTTCGTGCGCGAGTCCGACTCAAACTTGGCCAGTTTTTTTTACTATACGGCCTCTGTTCATTAATTAGGACCAGTAATCGGCAAGCAATATTGCTAGCCACGAGTTTAGTAAAACCGCTATGAAAATAATCAACAATTTATATTCTAGAGAATTCAAGAAAAACAGTGACCACAAATATTGCACAACCTCCCATAATATGTTCATAAATCATAATGAAGTCGTCCTCGGCCTACAGAATGACGTACGATCTACGTTATGGTAATTAATATTTATGATAACCATGATATTCTAACTAGTCTAACTACTACGTAATATGAAATTGTGTAAATGTTGCATAATAAGGTACGTGTTACCAAGGTGTTACTAAATAAATATGTAAAACTATTTAAAAAGGCACCCTACCCTATGACCCATGGGTAACTTAAAACAACTTGTTTACCTGGGTGGAGAGTTCAACATGGTTAGACAGACACTTCAATTATGTAAACAATACGTTTTGGCATCATTTAAAAATCAACGAAATAATGAAAAAAAAAAATAGGCATAGGAACTCGCTAGAAAGGAACGACTTTTTGCAGGTATGAAGCGCCTTAGCTTTGGATACATTTGATATGTAGGAATTTTAATCAAATATTACGTTCTGAAGACCAATAAATAAATTCGTGATTATACACAATAAGTATTACTTACCACAAAAATTATAATGAATCATTTTCCCAAATAAATTGCTTAACACTTTCCGTACCGCGTAGCCAGGTATTCCGCGTATGTAGCGCGTAGTAGCTACGAACAGAGAACCCGACAGTCGGGTTCTCGGTGCTGAATGTGTTAATACTTATATACCCATAATAATACCCAGATTTAAAAGGTACAAAGGAAAAAAAGGTACAATCTAACAGGGCTTGTAACCGTAACTGAAATGCATAGTAAAAACCGGTTTGTTTTTTCGTTATTTTCGTTACTGTTTTATACTCAATCGAAAAATCCTATAATTTGAAGTGAAAACTATAATAAAACATCGGGTTTTACATAAAAACCATAAAATAATTAAATATATTGGATCATTTCGGGGTTTTTTTGCATTAACCGGTTACAAGCCCTGCAAACTAAGATGTAAGTTTCTATTTCTATGGAGGCTTAATTTCAGCCCATAGTGTCGTGGGGACCATTAAGCGCTGGTAGCCTTGCGGTAAGACGTCCGACTTTCAATCCGGAGGTCTCGGGTTCAAACCCCGGCTCGGACCACTGAGTTTTTCGGAACTTATGTACGGAATATCATTTGATATTTACCAGTCGCTTTTCGGTGAAGGGAAACATCGTAAGGAAACCGGATCTAATCCCAAAAAGGCCTAGTCTCCCCTCTGGGTTGGAAGGTCAGATGGCAGTCGCTTTCGTAAAAACTAGTGTCTACGCCAATTAATGGGATTAGGTTGTCAAGCGGACCTCAAAACCGGGATAAACCCTAGGATGAAGAGTGTCTTGCTCATCTCACTTCTAGGTGGTAGGGTGGTTTTACCTGCTACGGGGAGGCGGTCTTGCCGGTGCCGATGGCCCACACGGGCTCGTAGGCCAGCACCAAGCGGTCCCAGTTGTTGCCGATGGCCGGGATCAACGCCTTCGTCTGCCGTAACACCTCCTCGGTCTTACTCCTCAATTTCTAGGGTATTGTGTTCACCTGCTGCGGGGAGGCGGTCTTGCCGGTGCCGATGGCCCACACGGGCTCATAGGCCAGCACTACGCGGTCCCAGTTGCTGCCGATGGCCGGGATCAACGCCTTCGTCTGCCGTAACACCTCCTCAGTCTTACTCCTCAATTTCTAGGGTATTGTGTTCACCTGCTGCGGGGAGGCGGTCTTGCCGGTGCCGATGGCCCACACGGGCTCGTAGGCCAGCACTACGCGGTCCCAGTTGCTGCCGATGGCCGGGATCAACGCCTTCGTCTGCCGGAACACCACCTCCTCGGTCTTGCCCGCCTCTCTTTCTTCTAGGGTCTCGCCGATGCACGCGATCACTTTCAGACCGGACTCCAGTGCGTGGGCAACCTGAGGGAAAATATTTTTTAAACATACTAGTTTTCTCTCTCTCTCTTCTAATTTTTAATAACTGAGCCAATTATGGTTCAAGCTGTTTTCTCTTGTGAACCTTTAAGACTAAAAGTCCTTGATCAATTACCGTACTAAAACTTATAACTTTAGAAATTTACAAAATCTTACATAATAATTTAAGTACAAATTTAGTTTTGAAAACACCATTTTTTTGTTTACTTATCATTATCAGATATTTTATAAGCTAGAGTACTTTACCCAAGACAATTGAAAATGAGTTACTTTCGAAAACGTGTCCAGTTCACGAGAATCCTTAGCATATGCCCTTACCTTTTCTGCTACCAGCTCGTCCTTCTCGCCGAAGATCGTTCGCCTTTCCGAGTGGCCGAGGATCACCCAGTCGCAACCGACATCTTTGATCATTGCCGGAGATATTTCACCTAAATAGAAAGTAAACACATTATAGTCTAAATGACCCAACGTTACCTTGGATTGTGGAGAACATATATATTATGCTGTATTGTTATATCTAATATCTATGTATACAATTTGGGTTGATAGAATATATTATATATTGACCGTGGGGTGCCCGGCCTTAGAATTGTCCCCCACCATATCGTCCCGTGGTTGCAGTAGGAGGGAATGTACTGGGAGATGGGCAGCAGCATCTTCCGAAAGCCAACAAAACAAAAAACTGCGCGCGCCTACCCGCCTGCCAAGCGTGGCGCGTATGGCAACCCCCCCCCCCCCCCTTAAGGGGAGGCCTATGTTCAGCAGTGGACGTCTTATGGCTGAGATGATGATGATGAGATTATATTGTCTTTTCTAATACTAACTAAAACATACTACAATCTATTTAAAAGTATAAGAAGTAAGATCTTTAGTCAGTTAGGTAATAGAAATTCATATGCAGTATCGTTCAGTCAGGCATGTATACGTAGGTAGTTAAGTTCTAAAATATCGACGCGCCCAATTGGACAAAAATGTGTATACACGACCCTCAACCCATACTAATAACGTTGTGTTCACATAATTTTGTCAAATTGGTCGCATTGATATTTTAGAACTCAACCTGATCCAAACACTCATTTACTTGGACCTATTATTATATTTTAATTTTGTTTCTAAGTGTTAAGTCTGTTAAGTGAGATAAGAAATGTAGAAAGTAATAACATAATCAGTTATTTATGTACTTACTTAGTAATATCTACATTTCATTAATTGTACATTCATTTAATGAAAACAACTTTAGTATATTGACAATAACAATTATTATATTTAAGTGATTGCATGGCATGATGTAACCATTTAATAAATTACTGTATGTGCTTATCTACTTTTCAGTACTTACATTTAGTGTTTTAGATATGCAGGCACATTTTAGAAGTTTAAAAAAGAATATCTAGATTCTAGAGCTTAATGAAATTCAACCTATGTGATCTGTAGGAATATATACTCAAAAAATATACTGGCACGGCATTTCACAAGGCATTTTTGGCTAAATATTTGTGTTGTGTGTCTTTCGTATTCCATAGCAAAGAGAGAGATAAAACACGAATATTTGTGTAAATAAGGCCATGTGAAGTGCCAAGATTAGGTTATAAGCACCTACCAGTAAATGCGCCTTTAGCAGTCTTCCAGCAGTTTTGTGCCGCAGCGCTGATGGTATCAGGAATGATGCTCTTCACATATGCAAGATAGATGGCGGGGATACCAATTACAACCTAGTCAAACAAAACATTAGACACGTAAGTATTGGTTACATTCAAAGCAATGTATGATTATTATTATGTAAATAAGCTTAATAGGTAAATTGTGCTACCCATATTTTTTATGTATTTTTTTATTATCATTTTGAACACCTGCTTAGCTACTTCTGCTGCTGACTGTACCTTGAAACAATTGTACCTACATGAAAAATCTAAACCTAGCTTAACAGTAAACGAGAGCACAATAAAGTAGAGCTACAGTATAAAAAGTATAAAATGATAAAGAGTTTGAATAGTAATTACCTAATATACACTACATCTACATCTACCTAATATGGCACTAAGGCAAATCAACTTTTAATGTTGTTTACTATGTCCCCATGCGGCCGCCTAATATCAAAACCTAGTAAGGAACAAATTTCTGGAGATCCATTTTTAGTCTTATTTGTAGGCACAAATAAAACTGAAAATGGATCTTCAGAAATTTGTTTCATTTAAGGTTTTGATGTAGGGCAGCCGCTGCTTATCTGAGGGACGTCTTCATACTGTTTCATAGAAAATGTTCGGTTGTCCAAGGGATGTAACCATAGCAATGAGGGGCAAAAAAAGTTGATTGACATTAAGACTCACCTCAACATTTGGGTCTAGGGGACCTTTCTTCAGGTTGTTCACGATCTCGTTGATCTGGTTCTTGTCCCCGTTCATCTTCCAGTTTCCACCCACAACAAATTTGCGACCCATGATGCTGTATATCTATAACCGATACATAAGTTTTTTTTCCTTTAATTTAGGTAAGTAACTATGTGTATGTGTTACCTGTGTATGACGTTATTCATTAAGACTAATTGGGTTAAATCAAAGCGTTATAATTAAGCGCTATAGTTCATTGTACAAAAAAAAACAATAAATCTAGTTTCTTTGAACTCGAAGAAATAAGCGGCGATAAGAAAACTCTACCCACTTGATTTTATTGTATCTCTCATGAGGAACTATTACTTATGATATTATTGTGCGGCTATTAAGAAGGCATATATCATTGAAATTAATATATTTAAATAATACTTACAATTTAAATTACTGGGAAAATAATTTTTCAGTTCCGGTTTGACCGCAAATGTTGCACAAAAGTTAAGATGACCTTTTATTTGGTTTTATATTTGGAAGATTTTAATCAATGGCAATCACTAAATTAAAACGAGCAAGTGATTGGATAAATATCGAAAATATTCTGCCTTTTAGCGCTCTTGGACCAATTATATCAAATGTCAAACAAAACCCAACAAAGAGAACATACTAACACTAAATGACAGATTTGACCTTTATGACATTGAAAAAGGTATGACTTCGTTCGGTTTCACGCATCATACAAAGATTGATATTCATTTCATTAGGACTTGGGTAGAATAAAAAATGTTTCCTTTATATTGATTACAAATTGCATTTATTTATTTACATCAAATAAAACTACCAGTAGTAATTTGCATTTTCAAAAATTTTGCGAATAGTTTTTATAATTTACTATAATGGCTGTGTGATTCGTAATCTGAGATAATAGAATAAATTAAAAAAATTAAAACCACTGTATGTTTTGCATGGTGTAACGGACGATAACAAAATACACTCGATCAACAAAAATTTAAATGAAAACAGTTGAATTGAATGATAAGTGAAAGCGGTTCTGGTTAATTTAACTCCCATAGTTAAAGATAATCTAGGCTTATACGTAAAAACATCGAGCTTCAGAATGGGCGAATCAGAAGTATGGTCTTTTATTAATATAATACATTTGTTATATTCTTATGCTCATTGGATAACTAATTTATTGTTTTGTTATGACTTAAATTATTAAAGCGCCCTATTTAATATTTAGATTTTAATCTAATGAGTTCGGTTACAGGAATCAAGGCCTTGTCAAGGTCTTACAGCGTTACACAATATCAATAGGTGTACTAGCGGTCTTGTAGCAAAAACTGGCAAGGCCAAAAACAACCTTTTGGACTACTTTCACCCGAGGTACGGCTGACTTCGTGTTCAATTAATTACTTCTGGTTTCATCATCAGTGTCGTATCAACATATGTACTTACTAATATTTTTTTCAGGATTGGTATTAACTTAACTATCAACCCAAGTGACGCTCTTATATTATAAACTAGATGTTGAATGTTAATGGAGTAATAAATAAAAATGTCTGATAACTGTTGTTAGATATCATCCATTGTAAACATCCAGCGGAAATGAAACCAGATCTTGATGTGTTTGTTGTTGTTGTTGTTGTGTACTGTTTTCTGGATTCAGTTTAAATGCAGAAAATAGAACAAACCATTCAATTAGGCTGCAAGCAATGCCTCCTCAGGGGGCCCCCAAAAGATCGTAGACAATGTTTTTTTTACAGTCAACTTAGTCCCTAATTGAGCACCTGAGGGCCCCTGACTTCCAAGTGTCCAAGGGCCCCACATCCTTAAGTTCCCTAGGGCTCCATGACATATTAAGATGGCCTTGGCTGTGAGGAATGTGTTTGTGAAGCATAGAATCACTTCTTTTGTTTATCCTCGCATAACACCTCTAGGTTGGTTCTTAACAATCGCATTCCTTGCAACACATCCTTGCTCATCTCTGGTGGAAAAGCCTTATAAACCTGTTAACATATTTTCTCTTATTTTTACAGAGACAGCGAGCTTAGAAAAAAGGTGTCAAAATCTACACAAGTAAGCAGCACATGGATTACGGAGGAAGATATTTCAAGCGATGTTCCTAGTGAACAGTTTTGGCAAAATGTAGCAGAGAAAAGGCGGTATGTTGGAGAAAGAAATCATTTTATCATTACAATTTAATGTGTAAAATATTTTTTTATTATTATTAATATACTATGTTTTTTTTAGTGTGGCCTTGGAAGAGGCCCTAGGTGAGAACCAGAGGCTGTGTAAATTGTATGAATCATTGACAATAGAAAATGATCAATACAAAGCTTTACTGGAGGAGGCCAATAGCTTTGTAGACGTTTTTAAAGTAAGTGTTCATGTAACTAGTCAATTTAATTCATTCTAATACTTTGAAATATTATAAGATAATAAGTAGCACAATTTAATGTGAAAAAAATAATTTTGTATGAGTGTGTTCCTTTTTATTTTAGTTGAGTTGATGTTTTTAATCATTACTCATATGAATTAAAACTATCCACAAAAATCAAGTTACAGGGGTAAACCTGGATTGTTATACTACAAATCGGTGTAGAATACTATTGAGATGTGCTGTTCGAATCATAGAAATTTACGAATGAAATTGAGCTTATGTGTGGTGACTTCATGCTCCCTGTAAAAGCTTCATGATGAGGTGTCTGTGTAGTCTGTTCTTATACTTCCAGTATAGACATAGAATCATACTATCTCTTTCTTACGCTAGTACCCTCACTACTAAAAAAGGGATGAGTATAGCTTATCACTTCCACTGTTACTGCACTTATTGGTCAGCCAGACTATAAATAATTATAATAGTTACTGCAGCTGTCCACCCTTCCATCACTGACCGTAGCGTTAACTGCTTATTATGATAATCAGATGTGTCAGTGATCCAGTGCAGGGAAAAATTTATCACTATCAATAGTACTTCCTGAAACTATACATAATACTATATCAGAATATTAGTGAAAGAATGAAGTCTACTATGTGGGCTTTGTGTACCAACTAAGTGGGATCTTCCACTAAACATGTTCACATATTTCCTTAAACCTTCCCTCCCTAGTCTTCTCCGTGTGATGAGCTGATGAGTAATGAAGTTTTCAGTATATAGTCTGGCTGGCCAGTAAGTGCAGTAACAGTGGAAGTAATCAGTAAGCTATGCTCATCCCTTTTAATGTAGCGAGACTGACACATCTGATTATCATAATAAGCAGTTAATGCTGGGGTCAGTGATGGAAGGGTGGACAGCTGCAGTAAGAATTATAATTATTTATAGTCTGGCTGGCTAATAAGTGCAGTAACAGTGGAATAAGCTATACTCATATATCATCATAAGAAAGAGATAGTATGATACTGTCTGTCTATGCTTGAAGTAGAACAGACCCTGGCCAAACTACAGTTCTTTCATAAAGAATTGGTCCTTTCCAGGAATTGGTCCAAGATAATGCTGATGACACCGGCATTGATGTTGAAGATTTGAGTACATCTGCTGATGCAGAATAGAAACTTAAGACTGAGTAATTTTAATGTGTGTTTTGTTTTACAATTTGTCATATTGTGATTTGCCTTAATGATGTACCTTATTAATAAAAAAATATTCTCTCATTAAATTTTCTTTTATCCAAATCTATCTCTTTTTATTTTATTCATAAACAGAATTGTATGTATCTATTTTGTGAATCAGTACTAAAACGGCTATTAGACATTGCAACCTGCAGGGCCCAATCTGTTGTGTACCGTGCCTCTCCCTAACCTTCCTTCAGCCACAGAGTAAATAATAGTATAACAGAGAGACCTCTGTAATGTCACGTAACGTCACGAATCATGTTGTCCCTTCTTAACGCATGACAAGTTCTTTTTCGCACTTATGCAATCGCACGTATCGGATACGTCGTGTCAAACTCAAATTTTTTGACAGATTTACTTTGAATTGTACCCCCCTGCTTCAGCTCCCTACAGGCCCTACCTTTAATTACACCTATCAACCTGACAGATTGGGCCCTGCAGGTTGTAATGTCTAATACCGCTTTAAGTCTTGTTGAGTAGGGTGACCAAATTGTACGCCAAAATTTATTTTTCCACGTATGTACGATTAAAAAATAATGATCAATATGATCAGATATGATTGACGTCATTAGATTCATCTTTAGCTTCACATAGAACTTTATGGCCACCACTCCAATACGGACCACAGATGCTAATATTCAAATGAAGAAGATTCGAAATTTGACAGATGACAACGACAGTGTCTCAAATAGGCATCTATTTATTCTGTGGTATCACTTATGACGTGTTCTTTCGACCGCTTCTGTCTGTAATTTTGTATTACTTTATTTACATTTCTATATCTTAGTGCAGCCAGAAATTTGTACATGGTTAAGTAGGAACAAGTATTAATAAATTAACAAAGTGGAGCTAAATAAATTTACAAGTTCTTGTCGGATTCAAACAAACACCATGCGCTTTCGGCATCGCTGTCAGTTTTTTTGGAAGGTTCGTATACCTACATCATAATAGTTTTTTACCGGCTATGTTTTTGATAGAATTTACTTATTAAAACGCTTATAAAAACCTACATCTTTAATTTAAATTAAGAGTCTTTATGAAAGTAAAATCCTCACAATAACAGATCTATTTTTAGATTTATCTACCGGTTCATCACCGGCATAGCTTCCCATAATTTTGAATTAATATACCTATTTCGTTTTAAATTTTTGTCGTCATAGTGTTGCATGAAATACTTGAAATATATGAATTAATTTATTTAATTTGAATTTTTAGGTGTCCTTAATATTGGTACTGATTTTGACTTACATATCAGTACAAGCAAAAAGACAAAAGACATCAGTAATTACAGGAATAGATGATATAAAAGAGTTCAAGAAGTTGCTTCGGACTAAAACAAATGTTATGATGTTGTTTGTGAATGTACTTAAGCAGTCTCAGAGTGTTACGGATGTGTTCAAGGAGACTTCGGATACGATGAAGGGGCAGGCTACACTTGTTATAATTGATTGTAGTAGTGGGTAAGTCTATTACGCCACCAAACAATTTGCTGACTTAAGTTACCAACCTTCGTCATTAATCATATTTACCTATTTATTTAAAAATCTTAACTATTTTGTTAAATAAACACAGGCTACACAGACACCTCAAGATTAAGCTTTTACAGGGAGCACGAGGTCACCACACATCAGCACAATTTTATTCGTAAATTTCTATGATTCGAACAGCACATCTCAATAGTATTCTATGCTAATTTGTAGTATAACAGTCCAGGTTCACCCCTGTAACTTGATTTTTGTAGATATTTTTAATTCACACAAGTAATGATCAAAAACGTTAACTCAATGGGGTTGGCCGGTCGAAAGTATTTACAGATGGCGCCAGCATAGCTGGGTCCCTGTCAGTCCTACAAATAGTGTCAAAATCACGTTTTTTTTTAAATTTTTTTTGACCTGGATGGGCTAGCCTTTAAGCCAAATCCCATACAACAATACTAGTGAAAGGGACCTAGCTATGCTGGCGCCATCTGGCCAAACCGTTGACAGTTGCCAACCCCATTGAAATAAGCAGTTGCACTCTCATACAAAATGAGTACGGGAACACAGATGCGTGGTGACCCCGAGACGTACTTATGGTCTATTTAATGGTTGAGGTTATCTGTGGAAATAAAACCTTCCACAGTTTCAGAGGAATATTATATATCATTGTATTTTTGGTTTCAGTGAAGGCAAAAAATTATGTAAAAAATTAAAAATATCACCAGACAAACCATACACCATAAAACACTACAAAGATGGAGAGTTTCACAAAGATTATGACAGGAGCATATCAGTTAGTTCCATGACCAACTTTCTCCGGGATCCTACTGGTGACCTACCATGGGAAGAAGACCCTGAGGCCACTGATATATACCATTTGCAAGATGGAGATGTAAGTTCTTTATCTAGTTTATTAACGTATTTTCGGTGCGGGAATGATTTCGTGTATTTATAACTTTGTTTATTGTAAAATAATTACCAAACTATGAATTAAACCTAGGTAGTAAGGTCCAAATGTGCTTAGAAATGTTAAATTAGTACCATTTTTTTACAGTTTTTACCTGTTATTTGGCTAGTGTATAACATTCCCGTACCGAAAACCCCGGGGTATGTTTATTAAGGACACAGTTGTACCTACTCTATGCCGTCTTTACCAGATGGGTACACGGAGCCCGTTCTGTGCCGATGGCCCCCATCCTCAGGGAGGCCCTGAAAGATGTTAGATGACATAGTCCCTAATTGAGCATTTGAGGATGCTGATTTTCAAGTGTCCAAGGGCCCCATATTCTAACGTGCCCTAGGGCCGCGTCATGTATTAAGACAGCCTTGTACAGTCAGCATCAATATTATATTCCTATATGAAGGCCGCAAAAATATGTGACACACTCCTATTGCTCTACAAATAAGAGTGTGTCATATATTTATGCAGCCTTCGTGTAGGAAGATACTATTGATGCTGACTGTACCTACTGGTTTACTTAAGAAATTATTCATGTAATCAAAAAGTATGTAACAACAAGCTCTATTATGTGTGACAAATTCTATGTAATTATATTTCTAATAGACATGTGCAAGTGTATACCTACACTTGCACATGTCTATTAGTATATTGTATATTTTAGTGTATAGATGGAATACAGTTTCTTGTTGTTTCAAAATGGCTGCAATGCTTGGCATTATTGTCCTGTTTCCTCTTTTTATAAAAACAACTTAAAAATAAATTAAAACTAATCTAAACTAAAATACATCTAAATAAGGCCCCCGCGGCATCGTGCCAAAGATGCTGGCAGCATTCCCTCGCTGAATGGCAATGTTGATCTTTTTATTAAGATTCTATTGCCATAATTTGAATTTAGCATTCTAAATGCTAATTCTAACTCTCTCTAACTTAAAAACATATGTATTATATGCTTTCAGTGAAGCTTCGCCTGCATGCGTTTTAGAGAAAAAACTTCTTAAACGTTCCAGGATTTAAACATTTACGATACAAAATTTCCCTTGCCTTGAGGCATTAAGTCCGCCATTTGTACTCATTTTTTTACTGTGCAATAAAGTTTAAATAAATAAATAAATAAATAAAATTTCATAAAATTTTGTGCAGTAGTTTTTGCATAGTTTGTGAAAAAACTAATTCTTTCTTATGCGCTTATTATGTGTATAGATTAAAATATTTTTTTACGTTAAGGCATGTTATAATTATAAAGGGAGAACTATAGGCCTGCGTAATTTACACGGAGAAAATACTCCACTTTCAAAACGTTGCAGAATGCGCTACTGGTGTATCTAATTGGGTGCCATTGTTCTGACCAGGCTTGAATGAACCCTTATTTCACGCTAATTATCAAACCAAAACATTGCTTTACTAGTTGCTCATTAGTAAATGGAGTTATATTTCGTTCCTAATTGTTTTAAGGTTTTTACTGTTGTTTTACAGCCTTGCATGAATAATTACTATGTAATAAGATTGCTCAGTTTAAAATATATTTGAACTCATATCTTACGAGTGTTTCCTGTAACATGAGCAATAAATTAAAACGTGGATTCTACTCTTCAAACAATAAAACATTTGTTCAACAACTTTTAAAAAATATGTATTTTTTAGATTGCCTCTTTTTCATACAAACTAAATAGTATTTTCAATGTACGTTAAAATCCGTCCAATTGACATTGCTTGTCAGCCTTGTCACCTTACAGACATAATCAATTTCCGAATACATTGCGTGTTCGAATAACCTTTAAAGTGAAATAAAAATCAAACCTTAAGTTATTTTTAAAAGTTGCTGAGCAAACGTTGTCTGGTGTGAGGAGTAGAGTCTACGTTTGAATTTATTGCTCCTCTTACAGGAAACACCCGTATTTCTATTTATGTTTCTACTGTCAGGAGCTAGGATAGATTTTTTAAATGCAACAGGCAATTCTTTAAAGCCTATTCCTTGTAAACTATTGAAAATTAGTGTTGTTGTTTTATTTCAGGCATTAGCAAAGTTTCTCAAAAAAGGAGCTGCTACTTACAAGAGAAGTTTAATAATGTTTTACGCCCCTTGGTGTGGTTACTGCAAGAGCATGAAGCCAGACTACGTCCAGGCGGCCGGAGACTTAAGGGTAATAATATTTCAAAGGTGAAACCAAACCTATGTTGTTATTTTTTACTCGGGATATGTGTCATTATTTTGGTAAAGGTGCGATATGGCGGTTAAAGCTGGCGGTGTACGTTGTATAGATTGAATATTGTATTTCAGCAATACAAGCGTAAGCGCCGTCCGCTAAATGGTTACAGATATAATGTCATTAATGACCTATGGTCTTACGTTTAATGGCTATTAATTTCGTATATTGTTATGGTATTCCCAAACATTGGTATTGCATCTCTTTCGTTGATATTACAAATGAAAGTAACGCAATCAGCAATGCAAACCAAACCCAATACATGAAACAAATTGCCATCAAAATTTGTCAGGTTAAACGGATCCACAATGTACTCAGCGATTTCTCATATAATAAGTATAAGATTATAGCTCACTAAAATTTATTTCTTAGCAGCATAATAGCATGATACGAGCCATTCAAGTGCGATTGTAAGTTTTTATAACGTGTTTTAGGGTGAAGCTCTGCTGGCCGCGATCGACGTGGCCAAGCCCGGCAACGCTAAAATCAGGCAGCTTTACAATATCACCGGTTTCCCCACATTGCTGTATTATGAGTAAGTCCTATCCTTACATTCCCTACTAATACATACCGTCAAGTCTGGCAACTTTGCCACTTTTCACAGGTGTTGAAAAGTCATAGTACATTTTTAACCAGAATTCATATGAAACCACTGAAGTATGAATGACGCGACACATAATATATTTATCAACGAGTGCATACATAAGATGGTTTATAAATTAAATGACGGATAATAAGGTTTTACGAGTAAAAAGAAAACTGGCAAAGTTACCTATACCGTGTGGCAACTTTGCCAACTGCATTTTTACGTTGTATAGTAATTTAGTTGTATTTACAATATTAGTAAAGAATATTCAGTATTTAGGATACAATATTTTGGAATTTGATCCTTAATGATATATTATTCCATAAAGAAATACAGCAAAAGTGGCAAAGTCGATCACCCATTTAAGAAAATTTCATAGAAAGTCAGTGAATGTCAGGTGAAGTGGTCAGGGTTGACACAAATGAAAAAATATTAATTATTTAAGTACTTATTTATTTTGTTACATACAAGTAATCAGGTTACATAAGTACTCAGGAAAAACATAAAAGACACCTTAATTAAAATATTATCAAAAACGAAACATAGAAAACTCTTTAAGAGGCCTATCACAGGTCCACTCGTAAATAATTGTGATTACCTAGGTACCTATTTAAACTTGACGATAGACATTTATAAAAGGGCTTCGTCACGAACTGCCTCGTCGCCTCTTAACAAAAGTATTATCGAAAGAAAACACTTAGGTATATGTAGTAATTATTACCAATAAAATAAGTATGTCACAGTTAACTTTGAGTTTTCTTTTTTACTTAAACAAAACATACACTCTGTATATGTTATGGACCAAGTGATAAATAGGTCATTATACATATCTGCCTAAGTTCGTAGTTTTTTGGAGATAACTCAAAAACGCCTATACCGGTAATGCTCAAAATATTTTTGGTTGAAAGAATATTAAAAGGTGTATCTTCTTGGTTTTTTCATAATATTTGGATTTACGGTTCAAAAGTTACAGGGGGGGACACAATTTTTATGACTTTCGGAGCGATTATTTCTGAAAATATCCACTTAATCAAAAAATGTTCAAAGAAACCTCGGTTATTTGAACATTGTTATTTTTAGAGACCTATCGATTGATGTGCATCATGTTGATATTTGGCAAAAAAAATTTTTTGACAATTACTTACACATATGGAGTGCCCCCCTAAAATTTTTTTTTTTGCAATTTCTCTACAAAACTAAGAAGCTGCACACACAATACACTTTATGTAAAAATTTGATAATGATACGTGTTATAGTTTCCGAGTAAAATAGCTGTGACATACGGACGGACAGACAGACAGACGGACATGACGAATCTATAAGGGTTCCGTTTTTTGCCATTTGGCTACGGAACCCTAAAAAGTATCTATCTTATGAAAAATGTAATTTAAATTTTTTGCTTGTGTACCAACCCTAGGCCGCTACAAAACATGGCAAAGCTGCCCCCCCATATTAGTCGGCGTGGTCTGGTGACTTTGCCAAAACAATTATCGGACTCAATTCAAACACTACGGCATTTATAAGGTAATCAATTCATTCCTTACCATTTAAATAACATAATATCTAAAATTTACGTACCTGGATGCGTTGTTTATACTCTAAACTTTTTAAAGTTCTTGAGCACTAACTTTTATGATTATGTGAGTGACGAATTTGGAACTGAAATGGTAAGAAAATGGTTGCCGTGGTGTTGTCTCATTCATAATAATTTTGCCAATTGATAACCATATTTTCTACTAAAAGTAGGCACAACACTAAAAAATATACGTTGTCGGTGGTATGAAAGGATTACCTTATGCACTCTGCTGGTGGCAAAGTCAGTAACCCTTGGCAAAGCTGCCAGACTTGACGGTAATAAAAATACCGAAGTAACTGCCCGTCTGTTAAGTCGTCACGCTTAAAATGTTAAACCGCTTTAGATAAAAATATAGTTGGAGATAGTTTGAGTCCCAGTAAAGGATTTATTTTATTACGAAAAACATCCTTAAAGCGGTACTAATTTTACTCAGACAAAGTCACAGACAGAAGCTAGTATTTTAAATTCTGTAGATTACTTAATGAGCTTACAGTGCACATTTTACTAAAGTATTTGCCTATTGAATTCTTTGAATAATGACAAAAATCTGGAAGCCTTCATACAAATAATGTAAATATTGTATAATCAGGAAGGGACAAGTTAAGTTCCCGTACAACGGCGAAAACAAGAGGCAAGCGATCGTAGACTTCATGAGGGACCCAACTTCTCAGTTAAAACAGAAGAAGCCGGAGGCTGCCGCCGACGAGAGCTGGTCCGAGGACACCGACGTCGTACACCTGACAGGTGGGTAATGAACATTGCTGGCAGTATTACAGAGTTCTAACATAGCGATACATGTTAAAACAAGAGGCAAGCGATCGTAGACTTCATGTAAGCCAGAGGCCGCCGCCGACGAGAGCTGGTCCGAGGACACCGACGTCGTACACCTGACAGGTGGGTCATGCCTCGGACATTACTTTTTGTTAAACGACCATTTAGATTAGTGTAGTGAACGCCAGAACTCTCGACTGGTCGGCGACGACGATTGCGAGCGACCGGCTGCGCGTTTGGTGTAGATTATCGTTGAGTCGACCTTTCAAACAGAGAGCGCTATCGGTCTCTTTAGAGTTTGTCCGGAAAGAGAAGTGTCGTGGTTTATATGGGAGCGCATACATTTTACGACAGTTCTCTTGCCAGACGAAACTCTATCGACGACAGTAGAGAGACCAATACAAAGAATACTTATACTCTAGGAGGACCAATAGCGATAGAGTAGTAAAGTAATAAAGAAGCAAGCACTATAATAAAAAAAAATACTCTATTGACATGACGTGGCATCAATTCTCTTTGGTTTTGGTCATACTGGCACTTACAGGAGAAATGTTGTTCTCAATGAGTTGCTGATGTTAATGATCTGTCACAAAACAGTTCATTGACATACGATATGACAGGACTTTTGAAAATGTTTACGACATTTCTAAATAATTCTTTGAAATCATCTTGTGACTGTTATACGTTAACTATATGATGAGTGTTTAATTAAGGATTTAATTGTATAACTTTCCCCATTAAGTATATAAGTTGCAGAAATGTGTGCATCAACTGCGAGAAGCGTAATGTTAAGTATAGGTACATTTTCATTATTATTAATCTCCGCGACTGAAAAGTTTAACAAATGCCCCCTCTTTGAATATCACCAAAATGCTACATCCGTCTTAATATTCCCTACGAGTGACGAAGATAGAAGAAGTGGCCTATTTAATAAAGCGACAAGTGACAAATTACAAGCGGAAATCTCTTTGTAACACAGGGTTACAAGTGACAATTTACAAGCGGAAATCTCTTTCTAACACCATGTGTTACAAGTGACAATTTACAAGCGGAAAACTCTTTCTAACCCTGTGTGTTACAAGTGACAAATTACAAGCGGAAATCTCTTTCTAGCACATTGTCACTTGTAGCTTTATTAAATAGGCTACTGATCTTCGCTCGGTTGCCAGGTTTTTCTCCCCCTTGAACCTGTCTCCTTACCAAACGAGGGGCCTTTAATCTAAGATGGGATAATTTTGTCGGAACCTTCTGTTTGTTCCAGAGGCCAACTTCAAGACTGTGTTGTCCGCTGCCGAGCACGCACTGGTGGTGTTCTACGCCCCTTGGTGCGGTCACTGCAAACGCATCAAGCCGGAGTTCGAGAAGGCTGCCACTAAGATTAAGGCAGACAGTGTGAGTCCAACCAGGCACTGCGTACTGCCACCGCGAGAACAGTGAACCAATTTGATTACATATGCATTACTTAACTAGGTATTATGACAAGGATCTATAGTGGCCTATTAATTAAATTGGTTGACTGTACATCCCGAGACGAGACTGCCTACGTACACATTGTTAAACAGTGAACATCTTGCAGTCATATACCTCTATTTTATGTAATAGTAATTTTTGTGGATCTACAGCCCGGCTAACTGACATTTTGTGGAATCTAATTTTGTTTCTGACCTTTATAAGTACCTAAGAATGATTTAAAACAAAGTGGACCCACATAACCACAATGAGCATCAAAATTCGTAGTTTTTCAAGAATAAGCCACTTCCCAAAGCTATAAGAAGCTTACTAATTTGTAGATAAACGGTATACTTGCGGCTGTGGATGCCACGAAGCAGCCGGCGCTGGCGTCGACGTTCGGGGTCAAGGGCTACCCGACCCTCAAGTACTTCCACAACGGGGAGTACAAGTACGACGCCGCCCACGCGCGCCAGGAGGAGCAGATTATTAGTTTCATTAAGGTAACACATTATTTATAATGCAGGATTGTTATACATATGATCCAGACAGTGATCGGATTTTAGGGTGCAACACGGCAAAAAACATACAATTATTTTGCGAATATAGTCGTTAAAACGTTATTGTAATGTATTTGTTGTAACTAAAATAAACGACGTGTGTCCGATTATCCCGAGGATTATCCATTTTAGCATATTTTTTTGGGTAAAAAACCGTGTTGCACCCTAAAATAAAGAAAAAAACGCCGTGTAATCCTTGTTCACAATTTTGCGGGCATGGCTGTAACCGCACGGGGCAGGCTTTTGCAATGTGATTTGAGGCATGTTAAGATCTGTTATTTACGCAACAAAGAAACTTGCATTATATCATAAAGCTACGTCCATCGTAATAGGAATGTTTGTACAAATTAAATACAATGTAAACTTGTACCTTACGTGTATTTTAGTCATTACACGCAATATGTTTCGAAGAGCAAAACAATCAGTTTACGAAGGTTTATTAATACATTACAGCAGAGGCTGGGAAAATAGGGATTTCCGGCCAAGTAGGTGGGATAGGGATACGAGGCCGGGAATCCGTTTTCACGCCGAGGCATGTATAGTGCTTTTCTCAAAAAAAAATGCATGGAAATAAGACCTAAAACCTAATACTTAAAGCCTAAAAGTCTATCGCACTCGTGGCCGGCGCCCGCGCGACAGCGACCGGCGGCGCCCGGCCCGCCCGCGGGGGCGACCGAGTGGCGGGCGCCGGCTACTTTCTAGGCCTGGGCCTGCAAAGTAGTATGAAAATCCTTTTCATTTCAAGTGTCACTACGGCGCCCGTAACGTGATACTTCCGAGTCTATTTTCACGAACGTAACGACAAAGTTTCCGCGCATGTTTGAGAAAATTATAATTAATACTCGTAAATTTGTTTGTGGCAATGTTATCAGGATCCCAAGGAGCCGCCGCCGCCGCCGGCGCCCGAGCGGCCGTGGTCCGAGGAGGAGTCCGCCGTGCGCCACCTCGACGCGGCCTCCTTCCGGACCACGCTGCGGAAGGTCAAACACGCGCTCATCATGTTCTACGCGCCGTGTAAGTAACTCCGTTAACAATAGTGAACCCTTTACGGTCACCCGATATTTTGAGCCCTTTGACCGCCAAGCATCTGACGGAAAAAACGTGCCCTCAGCGCCAGCCCCCGCGAGCGCGCAAGGCAAACCGGTTATATTTTGCACGTGATATCACGGGCGCCAGCCAACGTTATCTTCCGTGGATTTACGCTCTTGCACCTTACTTCATCGTAATAAGGTACTATTTCCAAGTCCCACAACCCGGTTTCAACATGCTGTCCATTATATCACAGGGTGCGGGCACTGCAAGAGCACAAAGCCCGAGTTCGTGAAGGCGGCCACCCGTTTCGCGGACGAGCTGATGGTGCTCTTCGGCGCGGTGGACTGCACGGTCGAGGCCAAGCTGTGCGGGGAGCACGCCGTGCGGGGCTACCCCACGCTCAAGTACTACAGCCACTTCGACAGACGCGTGTTGGACTATACCGGAGGCAGACAGGTACAGGAGCCGCGGAGCGGCCAAGGTGGTCACAAATAGCTGAACTACGCCTCTATTGTCAAGGCGATAAAGTGCATGTTCAGATATTTTGAGTACCTTGGCCGCTCCGATATATTTGATTGCGACAATATATAAACCCACACTGTTCATTGACAATTAATAAATGATTGCACTGGTCGTACTGCTCGTAGGGCCGAACTCTTGCCATTGGGTCCGTTAACTTAGTAAAGCTAAAGTTGCGAGTATATAATCAATGTAGTTTGGATGTTCAGTTGACGTCAAAGATATGTTTACAGGTGTAAATATATCTTTGAAGTCGACTTTACAAGCAATATTTGATGCGCCAAGTTCGGCCATTTCAAGACACCATGTTGGAATGACCGTACGTACAGTCGTGCGCGTACAGCAATGCGTGATACGATGCACAACTTTGCCGGGCTTGAAAAACATGTTTTTTTTCACTAGACACTAAATTGCTGTTGAAGAAAACCATGTTTTTCAAGTTAAGCAAAGTTGCTACCTACCTATCCATAAAAAATATCACAACTTTTATCATATGAGTGCCACAAGCATGTAGCACTCGTGTCTATATTTATAACTTTATAAATAGAAATGAAATACATTTATTTTCAGACAACTAGAGGCCCATAGATAAATACCTTAAAGACTAGCATACATAACACATTAATAGGTACTAAAACTATTGTTGGAGTTGTGCCACTTGCTCCGGTGTAAATTGAAAGAGAGGGGGCTTATATTTGCGTGTGTGTGTGCAGGAGAAGGACTTCGTGTCGTACATCCACACCGCCATGGGCGAGGTGGGGCAGAAGGCGGCGGCGGCGTCGCCGCAGGCGGCCGGCTTCGGCGGCAGCGTCACGCTTGCCTTCGACGCCGACTTCGAGTCTCTGATCGCCTCCAGTAAACCCGTGTTCGTCATGTTCCATGCCACCTGTGAGTTACTTATACTCGTACTTGCTGTAGGCAAATCGCAATGGGCGAATAGGGAATATTACGCAAAACTCTGCGTATGGGGCGGCACTAGCACAAACAGAGGGCCAGCCGCGAAACACGAAAATAAAAATTTCTGTACCTGGTTCTCTGTCACTCTTACATATTCGAGCGATAGAGAGGGAGATGTCACAATTTCGATTCTTTCGTTTCACGATAGGCCCTCTGTCAACAAATCCTCCGCCTTGGTGCACAAATGACATATTTATTGTTTATAAATTTTCTATGAAAACTTGTAAAAAATGTTTATGGCCTAATATGAATTAAGAACTATATAGTTTACCGATCTGCTAATGCTGCACTCTGGTGGCAGAACATTGCAGTAATATCCCCTATTGTAACCGATACCGAAGTCTTAAATCTTACTGGGTTCCCTTCGAATTCACTATTGTCTCTTGCAATTCCGTTTTTAGATTCAATCAAATTAATATTCTTTATTGCATCACACAAAAAAAAAAATTACAGAAGAAATAAATTTAAAGTAAAAATAGTAACAAGCGGTCTTATCACTATTACCGATTTCTTTCAACCAACCTTGGGTAGCAGGAGATAAAGAACAGAATTTGAAAAGCAGATAGAAATATTTAATATAATTTTTTTTCAAAATCATTGTGACTTGCGGGGCTAGAATATTGCTCTCGAGCTTTCATAAACCTTTGCACAATATACTATGGTTTGATATTTTCCCCAGGGTGCGAGCATTGCGTGGCCGCAAAACCGACTTTCAGTAAGCTTGCAACCGCTCTCAAAGGCGCGAACTCGCCAGTGGTAGCGGTAGCGGTGGAGGCCGACAAGAACCCGAAGGTGGCCGACCTGGCCGCCATACAGACCCTGCCCACCTTCAAGATGTTCGCCAACGGCAAGCTGCTTTCCGACTACGGTGGCGACCGCTCCCTCGAGGACATGCTCAACTTCTGCAACACCCATGCTAAAGTAAAGGACGAGTTGTGATCGTGGTGATATTACACCGGCTTTTTGATACAAATCGTTGTTCAGTATCACTTGGATCAATATTATTCCTGCTACTTATTTCTCGTTAATAACGTGTTGTTGATGGGCGATGATACTGTTTTAGTACTTGCTTTGTTGGCGATGATGTGATGTAGCGTAGTATTGTTTTTGAGATGTTAAAGTTGCATGTTGAATTTTTGCATTACAGTAACCCAAGTGGAGTCTTTACTGGTCTTTTTCGTATCGCAAAGTCAAGTTCTGCTTCGAGGTACATTCATTTTTAAAATATAGCGATTATTGTAATGTTCAATGAAGTTGTTGCCATCATGTAGATTTTCTTTTGATACACAATTTTTCGATGTTTCGGGTTTTCACTTGGTGATAGCCTTAAAAAGAGTATTTCCCGCATTTAGTTATATTATATTACTTGCATTAGATTTTACGAGTTCCCGTTATACAGGGTCGAATTAACTGAACCTTCACTGTTACTGTCGTTGATTTTTCTTATAGTATTTTTATAGTATTTCATAGATGAATAAGTATATCGAATCCATATAATATTGAATCAATATATGATCACTGTTAATAGTTGTATATCACAATAAACAAAATTTAGTTTGGCCTGATTTATGTATTCGTCGATCAAATGGTATGCATATTTAATCATAGTATAGTCGACGTCAAAGATATGTTCACACTTTTGCACCTTACTCCATTGTAATAAGGCTCAAAAGTGTAAAAATTCTTTGACGTCGACTGTACATGTACAAGTCATCACAACGCGTATTATTTATATATAATCACTAGGATTATTATATAATCAGTCGTAATCAGTTGATCAATAATAACATAATCGATTTTAAACGTGATTTCCCATTATATTTTAGAGAGACTATAGAGAAAGAGATATAGTATTTTTACAATCCATACTACCTCGTTTAGGAAATCAAGTACTTATACTATTATTTGCTTGCAACGAAGCTCGCTAATCTACATGCATGACATGACGGTCTTATTATTAGAGGCACTTTACGAAACGAACATGTGAACTTCTACCATTTTCAGGGATGCATCCCGCATTGGCGTCACTTTTTAAGAATTAGGTATCGATTTTTGAAAACATCAAATGACGCCATTATCCGCACGCCTGGCACTTGATTGACACGTCAGTATCTCGCGCGCGAGATAGTCTATCCGTCCTTTTCTGACTGTGTCAATTAGAAAGAGACGGGTAGTCTATCTCGCGCGCGAGATACTGTCGCTACAGTCATGTGCTAGGCGTGCCGATCTCGATAATTATCGACCCGCATCTCAGGTATAACTAGTCTTCTGCTGTTCTAGTAAATGTTAACTGCACTAGCCGAGGAAGAAGACTAACCTTAACATTAAACCTCAGCACGTCTGTTGAAGTCAACGGACAGAAACGTAATGAGACGCGAGGTGAAGCTGCAATCGTTCAGTACCAGTTTCCGTGTGTTCGAATACCAGGTACAAAATAATTTACCTATTTATTGTTAATGTAGTATGAGTTGATAGGCAATTGAGCTGAATGGAAGATATACCACAGACTGCAGACCTAGGAACGGTTCTGAGATAGTTGAAAATCGTGCAAGTATTGAAACACCATCGTTTGAAGTAGCTTTATAGATCTAAAAGGTTGTCACATTATTAATATTTTAAAGAGAAATGGCGGTAGGGTTTCTGCTAAACTTTAGTTAGAGGTAGTGAATTAAAAAAATATTTAAATCAATATTGTCACATCGTTGAGATTATTATATTTTGTATATTCGATAAGGATCATGCTTGTAAATTGTTAATATTGACTGACTTATTATTATATGTATTAAGATACATAATGCTATTGAGTTTATATACTTACTCTTTTCATACAATTTTGCCAATGCAATGGTATTACTATTTTATAATTTGGTTCCTATTCATCGTGAGGGTACCTGACCTAATCTCAATAATACCTAGTTGCCCCTCTTGGTCTGAAGATCGGGTGGCAGTCGGTTTCGTAAAAATTTGTATTTACGCCAGTTCATGGGATTAGGTTGCCGAGCGGACCCTAGGCTCAATTAAGCCGTGGCAAACGCCGGTACACACGCTAGTAGGATGATGATGGTTATAATATTATAGTTCAGTCAGCTGGCTTGAAGGGTTTGTGTACAGTCGCCATCAGATATATCGGAGACGCCAAGATGGTCACAAATATCTGAACAACGCCTCTATTGCCAAGGCGATAAAGTGTTTGTTCAGATATCTCTGATTACTCTGGCCGCTCCGATATATTTGTTTGATGGTGACTGTACAACAGTCGACGTCAAAGATACGTTTACAGTTTTGCTCCTTATTACAAAAGATTAAGGTGTACAGTGTAAACATATTTATCTGGAACGATAGTCTGGGAAAATAGTTTCCAATCGTCTTATTACGTATTTACATAATGAATATAATGAATATAATGATACTAATGATATAAGTATTTTTTTGGCATTTACTTGTATATGTATCACTTACCTGTCACTTAATTTATATTTTATTGCTGTATATTTGTGTACGTTTTCCGTAGATTGATTGTATTTTACAAGGAAACAATGATATTATGTGCATTCCGCAAATATGATCGTATTAATTATATATTTACTTATAAAATGTCTAGTTATAGCAAAGTATCCTATCGAAATGTTGGTAACAATTACTAATAGTATCTTTAAAAGTACAATAATTATATAGATTCTAACATAATGTAAGTGAATTAATGTTGTGATTCATGGAAAGATTACTAGACTTAATGGAACTGATTCTAATCTCTGACAATATCAGTAATTGTAATTAAATGCATTTGCATAGACATGATAAGATTATTTTTATACCCGTAAGCTAATTAATGACTAGAATGTACTGCCTGTCAATATACCTACTTTTATTTCCGCTGGCTGCCGGTTGGGCTTCCAATACGTACTTATTTCACCACAAGTACCTTTAATTTATCAATGAAAGATGGGTCTTAAATATTTCTACTAAAATAAAATAATATGTTAAAGGACAAATAATAAACTATCTTCCTGTATTTTTTTTTAGCTTTATGCTCTAGCTAGAAGCATTTGTGGTGTAAAAATATGTTGTTGGTCTTTCTTTATATAAAATAGACTAATTTTAAAGTACACCTTGACACTTAACATCGCAATAATGTAATGATCTATGTTCATTATACTCATGCTGCTAATAATATAAGATTATATAGAAATGCTTGCAATATACTAGACAGTACCTAATACACTATTCGGTTTGAGATTAAATTTGCGAGTCCGACCGCGCTAAGCTTACATGCGATAAGTCAAGAGTTCAGATAGGTCATTTGTACTTTGTTGAAATAAGTAATCATAGGAAATCTTGACTATTGAGCACGAGTCACATCATCTAAAAAAAAGTAGCTATATAAATCATCAGTAAAGTATAATCTAGCTTTACACAACCTGCAACCCGGAAATCTTAACGCCACTAATATTATTTAGTAATAAATTTCGTCAAATTTTCGGTAGCCGTCGTCGCACCGCCCAGCGAGAAGCAAGCAGAGGCGAGCGAGGTTTTCTTCCTCATTGCGTCGCTTTCCTCATCACTGAGAGCCGTGGTCATTTAACAGCTTCTCTCCGAGGATTTGAGTTTTTCTTAGCCACGAATGTCTACAGTCTGCTATCAACAACTAAAACATACATATTTTATTTAGACGTCATGTACACCTAATTATTGAGCGCGAGATTCGTAGGACCTTTGCCGCCGGTCGGATAGGCGCTTAAGTGATCTGCTGTTTTATATTTAATACATTTTTTACGTTTAATATTTTATATAATTTATATGTTTTATATATAAAAGTTCCTTCGTGTATGTACTGTGTTATAAACATAAATACATTCTAAAATCGATAATAAACGTATGTGTAAGCAGAATTGTGATTTTATTTACTTAGCTTTTCATAACCCGCGAATAGCATTTTACACTGTCCGATCCAACTTTGGATGTTGAATGGCCCAAGAAAAAACAAGCTGCTAGTGAGTGAGTAGTTCTTTTTAGCAATGGACTTTCGTATTTTAAGAAAAATTTGGAAAAAATTACAGAAAAAAATTGTCTTAGGGTCAACCGATATCGGATCGGATAATGTGACAGCGCACTTATTACTTACATACTTAGATATTGAACTCTGATAGATTACTTACTCAATAGCTAAGGTAAAATCCGTAGAATTCTTATTATTATACCTATTAGAATTCGGGAAGGAGAATCTTTTGTACTAGTACTATTCTGTGTTAGAATGGAGTAATCTGACAACTCCTGGCGTATGTACAAATCTGTTTGCTAATGTACAGTCGCCACCAGATATATTGGAGCGGCCAAGGTGGTCACAAATATCTGAACAACGCTTTTATTATCAAGGCTACAAAGTGCATGTTCACTTGTTCAGATATTTTTGAGTACCGTAGCCGGTCCGATAATTTTATGGCGACTGTAAGAAGGGAACTGTCTTAGAATTTATTATTTCATATTTAAATAAACTCTTCTCGTTATGTGCAAATACTTACTTTTATTTTGATACCTACAACACAACTGTTGAGGTATCGAGCTAACGAGGGCCTATTAGTTAGCGAAATGATTATCCATATCGAATATACAGTCTGTGAGCATTTAGAAGAACCTTCGGGAATCGGCGATGACACACGAAGGTACAACATGAAAATTGCTGTTCTGCTTTTTCATGAGTCACTGTTGATTGATACCCGACGTCTCTTTCTAAAACTCGAAGGTTCTTCTGAGAGCTAACGCACCGTATGTATATTACATCAGAAATTACAAGAATGTAAATCAAACTTTCAGAAAATTTATTAGGCAGGTGTATGGACGTAACATCTCATCACATTGGCGCAAGATTACCCACAAGTAAATCGTTTGTACTACCGTGAAATTATCCTATCACAAATCATGCAAGTGTCGACTTCACACCGATCGTGATCAGAGTTGTAGACGTTGTAGTTGTAGCAAATACAGCTCGTTGAGAAACCAATGAAAGCCCCCGCGAGCACATCTTCCCAGTGGTGGTGGTGGTCGAGCCACCGGCTAACTCCTATCGCAGTCGCCACCATCAAAGGCATGGCCCAGCACAACAGCTGCGACACCCGGCTCGGCTCGTCGTTCAACACTATACGCCTCTGGTACATGAACAGGCTCACCATGCCAAGAGAGGCAAATGAGAGACCAGTATGGCCGCTTGGAAAAGATTTCCTGCCATCCATTATATCACGCAATTTGCCCATGCACTGCAGCTCTGTTCTTGGCAAGCCATCAGGAAAGCACCGGTAGTAAAAATCCGGGCGGGGTCTGCCAACGGCTAGCTTCAGAACCTCTATGACCAGAGCCGTGACTGATATGGACAGCGACCACATCAGGACTAGATCAACGGCGTCTCTGAAGTTTTCTGATAGCAACCAGAAAATTGCGACTGGCTCGAAGATGACAAGGAGTCCCATTGTCCATAATGAAAAGGTCGAGGTTTGGCGAGGTCTTTTATAGTGACTTAGTAGTTTGTCATAAGGTATGTCCTGTATCCGAGGGTTGATTTTTAGTGCAGCGATACATACCGCGATCAAGAGTAATGACCTAAATAGTATCTGCCGTCGTAGTAAAGTAAGATCTGCGAGTCCATTAGATAACAGTCGACGTCGATCCGAGCTAGACATTGGCTTCGGCCTCAGAGCCGGCGGCACATACTATTTAAAAGGTATGGCCGATGGCCAAGTGTAATATTTTGGTTTTACTCGTACATTTTGTCCATTTGTATTTACAATGTCAAAGGTTAAGTCAACACCAGACAGACAATAACACAAATTATCGATGACTAATCGCATCACTAGGTTTTATTCGTGTGAACCTCCATGTAGGTATTTTATACTGCAACCACAGACCAGCAATGCGCGTGTACAGTCGACTACAAAGATATGTTTACACCTTTGCACCTTATTACAATGGCGTAAGATGAAAAAGTTAATACATAGGTACCTTTGACGTCGACTGTACGAACAGTACGAACGTTAGGACCAGAGACAAGCTAAAACCTCTTTAGTCTATGACTGCAACCATAATCACAGAGTAAATAATAGTATAACAGAGAGACCTCTGTAATGTCACGTAACGTCACGAAGCATGTTGTCCCTTCTTAACGCATGACAAGTTCTTTTTCGCACTTATGCAAACGTATCGGATACGTCGTGTCAAACTCAAATTTTTTGACAGATTTACTTTGAGTTGTACCCCCCTGCCATAATCAAACAGTCTTAACTAGCACTGGTACAGTCAGCATCTGTCACCTTATGTCAACACCAGACAGACAATAACACAAATTATCGATGACTAATCGCATCACTAGGTTTTATTCGTGTGAACCTCCATGTAGGTATTTTATACTGCAACCACAGACCAGCAATGCGCGTGTACAGTCGACTACAAAGATATGTTTACACCTTTGCACCTTATTACAATGGCGTAAGATGAAAAAGTAAATACATAGGTACCTTTGACGTCGACTGTACGAACAGTACGAACGTTAGGACCAGAGACAAGCTAAAACCTCTTTAGTCTATGACTGCAACCATAATCAAACAGTCTTAACTAGCACTGGTACAGTCAGCATCTGTCATCTTAAGTCAACACCAGACAGACAATAACACAAATTATCGATGACTAATCGCATCACTAGGTTGCATGTCAGGTTGCCGTATACGGTCGCTGCGTCAGGTTGCCTGAAGTCGCATTTCTCATACTAAATGCCAGTTCCCCGCACACATACGGTTCGCCACCGTACGGCATAAAAACCTAATGTCATGTCAAAATGTCACAACCGGACGTGTGCGTGTGTGATTCGGTCGGGTTACCGAACCAGGCAGCCGTGCCGTCCACCATTCCACCGTACGTTTGCTTTCACCCTTAGTGGCGTAAGATGAAAAAGTTGATTACATACCTTTGACGTCGACTGTACGAACAGTACGAACGTTAGGACCAGAGACAAGATAAAACCTCTTTAGTCTATGACTGCAACCATAAACAAACAGTCTTAACTAGCACTGGTACAGTCAGCATCAATAGTATTTTCCTACACGAAGGCCGCAATAATATGTGACACGCTCTTATTTGTAGAGCCATAGGAGCGTGGCACATATTGTGGCCTTCGCGTAGGAAGATACTATTGATGCTGCTACTATTTATCAATCTACTAACGACCCGCCCGGCTTCGCACGGGTGCAATTATTATACATATAAACCTTCCTCTTGACTCACTCTGTCTATTAAAAAAACCGCATTAAAATCCGTTACTTAGTTTTAAAGATCTAAGCATACATAGGGACAGACAGCAGGACGCGACTTTGTTTTATAAATACTATGTAGTGATGAGTTGTACAGTTACAACTCATAGATTGATAAATACAGAGTAAATAATACCTAGTATTATACAGAGGTCTGGTATTTTAGTAGGTATGAGAAAAACGTTCAGGCGACTTGATTCGGCGACCATGATGTAAATCGAACGTTTGCTTGAACCTAAAAATTATAGAAACGTCACTTCATAGCATTTGCATTTTTAACCGACTTTCTATTTCATAGAAGGAGGAAGTTCTGTATTCGGTTTGGTGTTTTTTTTAAATGTATGGTCACCGATTATTCCGAGACTGAAATGGTGATTCGATTTGAATAATTCTTTATTTGTTTGAAAGGAACTACCCCCAAAGTACTCCCATATTAACGTCATATCACGTGCACGGAAAGTCGTGCCGACAGCGCTAGGACGTGATATCACGTCCAAAATATAACCGGTTTGACTTGCGCGCTCGCGCGCGCTGGCGCTCAGGAGTTCGATTTTTGAATCTCACCGGTGCCTTTTTTTGTATGCAGCCGATGACTATTTAGTACGAAATAAGTCACCCGGTGAGATTCAAAAATCTGACTTATTTCGTACTAAATAGTCATCGGCTGCATACAAAAAAGGCACCGGTGAGATTCAAAAATCGAACTCCTGGGCACGATTTTTCCGTCCGATGCTTGGCGTTCAAAAGGTTAATCTGGTGCTGTTCTGATGATGGGATCCATTTGTAACTGAGGGAACTCCTCAAATTTTAAAGGCACATGTAGGTTTGTAGGTATGGAGATTTGGGTATTTTCTTAAGTAGCTCAATCATTACCTTTACCTACCTCTCGAAATCCACCAATTTGTTGTAGTGGACCTGATGATGATGATTGTTTTGATGATAATTAATGATGATGATTTTTAAATGTAGGATGTTCAGCGATTACTCCGAGACACGTGGTCCGATCTGAGTAATTATTTTTTGTTTCAAAGGATCCTCTCAGATGGTCCCACATTAATCTGGTGCTGTTCTGATGTTGGGATTCATGACAAATTGAGGGAACTCCTCAATTTTTAAAGGCACAATGTATGCTTATTTGGGTGTTTTCTTAGGCAACTCAAGCATTTCCTCTTGAAAACCACCAATTTGATGGAGTGGACCTAATGATGAAAACCACATATGATATGTGGAACTTTCCTTACATGGGTGTACCTACTTAATTATTATTAACTTTTTCTTATTTATCTTCACCGATTATTACGAGACCTGTTGTTCGATTATCTATGATAATTATATGCATATCCATTAAAGATGGAAAAATATAAACTTTTTGCCAAAAAAAACATAAACCGACTTCAAAACGGATAAAATAAATCCTTATATTATTTATATGCGTTACCAACTGATATGTTTGAAGTCGGTGTATTCAGGGAATTATTCTTCATACTATAGAAGTAATCTGTAATACGATATCGATGGCAAAGTAGCTATTCCTTCGCTTAGGGTATGCAGCCGGGTAATACCCGAAAACCCAGGTTTTTTCATACTAAAAAAACCCTGGTTGCATAGTTAAGGCATAAAGTATAATCATGCATCCTAATATATTTGTCAATAGAAAAAATTACATGCACCAACACATTACGATTAGTTCAATACAACATCCTTATCAAACATATAGGTACATACTTATACATGTTTGATCCAAACTTATCGAATTTTCTGAAATTGTTACATTAATGGAATTTAAAAACTGGTGAGCGCTGCTGGTTCTCAGAAGGCACACCATTCACTTGGACGGCTCAAAGTTGCTGCAATTTATTTTATGTAGACAAGTATACAGGTTGATTCAGTAGACGTGAGCAGGATTAACATCGCGGATTCAGTCAATAACAAGCTATTGTTTGATACCAATATAAGTTTAATTAGCGCAATTTTTTTTGTTTTTATAGGGTGACCATGACTACACAGAACAAAATTTCTACGTAACAAAAAATAAAAATTCGATTTTATTTCACAAAACATGACGGCGGCCGATTCATTATCGTTAACTAAGTATGTAGGGTTGTTCGTGCTCATGTCTCCTGAATCACCCTGTATATTTAATTAAGTACCTACGGTTGTAAAACATGAGTTATGTCATCTCGGAATTGGGCTGTCGTGACTTGAGACTACTAATTAACATTAAAGTTATTTAATTCATAAACATCTTACAGCCCCCATTTAATAAATGGGTAATTGTTTGCATTTAGGTATCTTTTGACAGTTGTGTTTGATAGAAACAGACATAATTTAATTTAACTAAATGGGGCTTGTAAGAAGTTTATAAATAAGGGGGTTTGTAAGTTATTTTTGCGTATCTTGTAAGCACTTAATACTTTGTTTAGGTCCTACTATACAAAATTGAATTTGTGGAAAAATACTTTTCATGATTCATATTATTGAGTTGGTCTCTTCCATTCGTATGTCGCTATCCGCGAACCTGGAAACCTGGTACCTACTTACTATAAATAAATATAGAAAAACAATTGCTGGGTACAAAGAAAATCAAAAGGTCAAGCCTTGTAAAGTTATTTTATGGCCCTATTATACTGTAAATTTAATCTTCTCATTTCATTCTCATCACAAATAACTTTACGTGGACAATCGTGGGTCTTTTTCCCTTGCACTGACACATGTTAACCATATAGGTAGTACATAGTGCGTACTATACTCGTATCGTAACGTATTTTATCTGATTCTAAGTATGTAAGCGTTGGTAGCCTGACGGTAACGACGTCTGACTTTCAATCCGAAGGTCCCGGGTTCAAAGTTTCAAACCCCGGCTCGTACCAATGAGTTTTTCGGAACTTATGTACGAAATATAATTTGATATTTACCAATCGCTATACGGTGAAGGAAAACATCGTGAGGAAACCTGCATACATCCGCGGAGAAATTCAAAGGTGTATGTGAAGTTCCCAACCCGCTTTGGGCCAGCGTGGGGACTATAGCCTGATCCCTCTCGTGCATGAGAGGAGGCCTGTGCCCAGCAGTGGGACGTATAGAGGCTAACATATTATATTATATTATTTAAGTATGTATGAGACGTATTCAGAAATATAAGACTGGTTACCAATTGGACTTCACTACAATTCTCATCTTCTATTAATTCATTAACTAATACTACTAAACAACGGTACAGGATCACTATATGATTTCAATACAATGCTAATTTACTCTTAATTTATACTTACTTATTTATAGGTATCTACAGTCTAAGATTCATAGGCACAGTATTTAGAATCGTAAAATAGGATAACAATTAGATTTAAATATAATTATAATCTTCTCTTAATTAGTTAGTAGGTACATTCATTACTAAAACTTTCTAGAGTAGGTGTGGCTGCTAATTAGACGATTTTAAGACATCAATGCTTAACGTATACAGGGTGTAATCTAAAACGTGATACAAGATAATCAAACCTGAATCTATTCATGATATTGAACAACTTTTACTATGGGCTCAACTTTGTAAATTTATAAAAAAAATTAAACTTCTCATACATTTTCGTCTACCTATCCTTGACTTTTTCTATGGAGCAGCTCAATTTTTTTATTATTTTACAAAGTTGCTCCCATAGTAAAAGTTGTTCAATATCATGAATAGATTCAGGTTTGATTATCTTGTATCACGTTTTAGATTACACCCTGTATAGTCTAGTTAAATAGGGATCAACCTCGGAATCAGGGATAATAAGGGTGGAAACTCGTATATACCTTCATTATAGTGTTCTTAATGTTGTCTCAATGATCTCTGAAAATCTCGTATTATTATCTCTGATTCCGAGGTGAAACCCTTATATTATAGGGCTATTCTCAGGCCCGGACTACCGCTATAGGCCAACAAGGCCCGGGCCTAGGGGCCCTGGCAGGCTAGGCGCCCCCAGTCCCAACTCAAAATCCTGGACTTGACCTTATAAAAAAAGGCAACCATATCAAACATCAAAGTATTGAAACTATATTAGGTACTTATATTTACATGTTATCTATTACTTAGGTATTAATAAGTTGTTGGTTTTGTCAATCTTCGTTAGTTGAAAAGTCAGGAAAGTTCTTTTAAGATAATTTTCGCGTTGCATCACGGGATTTGGTAGCTGCCCTCACTGAACCGTTAAAAAATCCACCCTTGAGTTACGATAAACTACCTAGTTTAGAAATTGCATCATACAGCGAGCTTTCTTCTGGGCAAAAGGAACAAAGACGTCATGATAGTCAATTGCATGCTCAATACTTGAAAGAATAATAAGTAAGGAAGCGTAATCACTAATCACCGCTTAAAACCTGCACCAAAACAGTGGCGCCAAAGGGGCAGGAGCTAATTAATCATCATGGTGCCTAATGTCACGTCAAACGTTTTGAAATTGTCATTTTATGAAAATATAATTATTATCAGTTTTATCTAGGCATGAAATTTCGATTATATTGCCAATAATGCCAATCCATCTTAGGTCAGGTAGGGACCAAGTTTCTTACAGACCAAGCCAGGTTAGTGTGGTTGGGATACTATAAAGTCTACAAATGGAAAGCGCAATCCATACGCTTACCTACTAGTAGGTATAGTCGACGTGAAAGATATGTTTACACTTTTGCACCTTATCACAAAGGAATAAAAGACTCAAGAGTGTATCTTTGATGTCGACTGCACTATGGAAAAATAAAGTTTTTTTTTTCCGGTTTCGTAGAAACCAGGAACCGTCTGTCTGTCTGTGGCTTTGCTCAGTGATGGTTAAGCACTAGAAAACTAAAATTTGGTATGGTGGTTTTAATCACGCCGACAAAGAGGTAAAACAAAACCTGAAAAATTATTATATTATTTTTAGGGTACCATTTGGATATGTCTTTCAAAAATAATAAGGGTCTTTCAAAACATTTTATTCATTAATCTAGATAATAATTTCGTAAATAATAGCTCCGATGATATAAAAAAGTACGTCCCTCCCTAACTTTAACTTTTAAACAGTGAAAGATTTGGGAAAATTAATGGAAGTACCTATATAAAAGAAACTAGGTATATTGAATAAAATCGGTTGAGCCGTTTTCAAACGCCTTCAAGATTTCGAAGGAGGAGGTTCTCAATTCGTCGGGATCTTTGCTTGTTTTTTGCTATTTTTTTATGTATGTTCACCGATTATTCGAAGACGGCTGGATCGAATTGGAAAATTATTTTTTTGTTTGATAGAGTATACTCAACAATTGGTCCCATTGTCACCAGGTCCGGATCTGATAATGGGATCTTGGAGAAATCAAGGGAACTCTTCAACTATTATAAGCTCACCTATACCTAGTGATTTCAATATTTTTTACAGCAACTCGGGCATTTCCACTTGGAAAGCGGATCCTAAGTGAAGTCGGTTCTTTTTTGATTAAAATTATTGAGTTATAACTTAATAAATTGTGTGAAAATTCTTTGAATAAACGCTTTTGATACTGAATAGATCAAATCGATTGACAAAAAAGTTGAAACCGACGTGTTTGTCCACGACTTTTATTTTTTCCAAAATCAGCAAATGTCAATTAAAATGTTAGGTAGTATCTGGCTATCACGGGATCTGATAAAATCCAAATGCGTAATTATGATTTTTATTATTAAAATAAGGTTCACTGATTTTTTTAGTAATTTAATTTGCTAAATAAAAAATATTTGTATTCAATATGGGGGAGGGGGCCCCCAAACGCCTAGGGCCTAGGGGCCCTGGCGCTCTTAGTCCGGCCCTGGCTATTCTAATATTAGGTAAATAGGTATAACTATAGGCTATTATGTATGAGTCAAAGTTACTTGAAAATAAATGCATTCATTCATTCATAACTTACTAACAATCGCTCTTGATGAGGTATGGAATCTATTGTAACGTGTATAGGTATGTAAGCCTCTTCGGGTGCAATACATATTTGTAATAATATTTCTTCCGTAGTTTTTGGTATTAGTGGTCAATTGATGTTGAGAAAGATTACTTACTTTGATGTTTGGACTAAGATACTGGAATCAATATAACATATTATTTCACTTACAATACGTTCTTATATATTTGATGAAGACTCTTAGGGTGGGTTGCACCACGCACAATTAACAGACTCATCAACGTTAAATATGGCGACGGAGCTGTCATCCCATAGAAAACTGTCAAACTTTTCATACAAGATTTTTTTTACGATTACGTTTACGTTCACAGACAGCTTGGTGCAACCGGCCCTTAGTCTGGCAGTAGGTAAGGGTGACTAGAGACACAGGTCCTAGATTATAATTTTAGGTTTTTCGGAAATAAGGAAATACATAAAAAACATTACTTATATAATAAGGAAGGTCACCTTTTACTTCTTCGTGTATCTTGTCTCTATAATACATGTGTTACTGAAAGTCTGTTAAGCTATTACAAAATACATAGTGAGTAAAAAAAAATCTAAAATTACTTTCCATTGTTCAAGATGTGAGAACGAGGTAACATAAACAAGTAGGTTGTTGATATTTATACCATAGATTTCCATCAACAGACTCCGCGTTACAGTTTTACAAATTAACCGCTATAGCAGTACATATACCTACGAGTTAATGCAATTAAGCCACGTCACTTACTTGAATCCTAATTATTTTGTGCCTACTATTAGTTTCCATCAAATATATCGGAGCGGCCAACAAGGTACTCAAATATATCTAAACATTCCCTTCATCACCTTCACAATACCAAGCGTTGTTCAGATATTTGTGACCAACTTGGCTGCCACAGCGTACAGTCGCTATCAAATATATCGGAGCGGCCAGGGGGCTTATCTGAAACATGCACTTTATCGCCTTCACAATTTGCCTTTATGGCCTTGACGCGTTGTTCAGATATTTGTGGCCAACTTGGCCGCTCCGATATATCTGATGGCGACCGTACATAACCGCATGTTACACACTTACATCAGATTCATTGTTGATCATTGTAGTTACTTTAGATTACCGCCTACGGGGCGCAATTGAAAACTCTCTCAGACTCAATTAATATCGCAGCTCGAATGTGTGATGTACGCAATGCAAGTAGTACCTACCTAAGTAAGTGATCTATGATTTATAATAACAAACGGAAGACGCACATTGTCGAAGAAGAATACGAGTAAATACTTACATTTTCGTCATGTTTTTTTTTCACTATTCACAATTTTCTCTGATAGCTAGGTAGTAATGAAGTAACGGCTAATGAAAAACCGACGAACGTAACGTGTTTTAATTGGGCTTTAGTATAAAATAGACTTTACGGAAGGCTGGGTTCGATATACGATGTATGTATGTATGTAAAGCACAGATAACCTCAACCACTAGATAGATCATAAGTACAACTCGAGGTCACCACACATAGGTGCTCCCGTACTAATTTTGTATGAGAGCGCGACCGCTTATTTTAGTTGAGTTAAAGTTTTTGATCATAAACTCATGTGAATTAAAAATATCCACAAAAATCTAGTTACAGGGGTGAACCTGGATTGTTATACTACAAATTGGTGTAGAATGCTATTGAGATGTGCTGTTCGAATCGTAGAAATTTACGAATAAAATTGCGCTTATGTGTGGTGACCTCGTGCTAACTGTACAAGCTTAATGATGAGGTGTCTGTGTAGTCTGTGATGTAAAGTCACGTCAAAGATATGTCTACACCTTTGCACCTCGTTACAGTCGCGACTAGCGACTACATGGCGACTGTACAAAGGCGTAAGGTGAGAAAGTATAAACATATCTTTGACGTCGACTGTACCTTAGAGTTAACAAGTAACTCCCAAAAATTTTTTTGGGTACACAGTTTCATTGCTGACTGTACCTAGTAGCGTTGTCATACATGAACTACGGAAGTATACCAAATTTCAGCTCAATCAGACGCCGGGAAGTGGTTGAAATTTAACTTACAAGATTTGATGCGTATAATGACATAATCAAATATACAAATATACGGGGTTAAGATAAATAAAACTGTGAAAATTGGGTAGCTATCTTATTGAATTTTGTAACTTAGTTCTAAAGTTAACTCCAACTAGTTTACCACGATACAGGCGAGGAGTGCGGAGACCTCTGACATTTTCTGTATAATGATATTTTTGCAATAACTTATGGACCTATTCTTATTCTTATGTGTCTAGCCGATTATGATTGCCTGAGCGCTTAACGCATAACATAATTACATAACGATATATCTCTGTTATGCTATATACCAGTATCCTACAAAGCTGCCTAAAGCTAAACACGGAAACGAACAGAATATGTCGTAAGTACGAGTATCTACCTGATGAATAAAAGTTCTTATAATTACAAGCTTACATATTAGTCCGGTTTCGCAAGTCGTAAGCGGACCGCTCCGTGCACCGCTGACCCTATTCGACCAGACATCGACACCTTAGCACGTACATGGATCTCCAATTAGTCCTACGCATCACCCGTTAAAGGCTTCGATTATGTGGTCTCGCAATCAATCATAGACATTGAAAAGCTGTCTACGTATTCCACCGGTATCCTTAAACGGACTCTCTTTCAACGATTTTTCCAACGGTTTATTGAGGAACGTGCTAGAACAGGTTATGCCGGAGTCTAAGCCATGTTTATCGCCATTTCCTTACTTCCTCACTCGAAACAAGTGCACTGCCCCGCGACTAAAACACTTTCTATTCACTTCTGCGCGTCTAGTGCTCGCATTGAATACCTATTTAGTATTTATATGCAAACATTTATGAATGTGAATGAATGTGTTTCTTCATCGTCAACTTAACAATATGCATAGTTATATTTATTATATTTGCATTGTATCAGATGGAATAAAAAAGCTATTGAGCTATTGAGCTTTGTCGACCCGAGGAGTTTTTGAGTTATTCTGTTGCATTTTCGTCTTGTAAGAATAATTATAACAACAAGCATACGACCCGCTTAATGGTAAGCAGCTACTGTACCTATAGACACCTATAACTCCAGGGGGTCACAAGGACATTACCGACCCTTTATATAACCCTGCAACAAACTGCATCTCGGGCAACCGTACCTGCTCACCAGCAGGAACACAACAGTACGAGTAAGGTCTTGTGCTATTTGATTGTGGTTTTGTCTAAGATGGAGTTACTTCCCCAGTCGGGCTCTGCTCCAGATTTGAGCGAGATGATATTCTCTGAGCTGTCCCCTACCACACAAAATCAGAAACATAAAAGCATTACGTATTATACGTGTACATTCGCGGCTTTTTCCATGAGTTATGTCAGAGGGCAGTCTCCCGTCGCCATAAAGAGGTCGCAAGCTCGCCGTTGAGTGGGCGCAGGGCCCGCGCACGGCTTATGCAATACAGAACTGGGCACGCCGGAAACATCCTCTCAAAAATAAAAGTGAACGTGCCAACGTAACCAACAGTTCGTATAATTACTCGTATTTGTGTTATAAAAACATCGCGCGAAATCCCGCCTTAATGATCCGACGTGATGAACGTTGATACCCATTATGTCAGACGGTATGTAAGAGTGAAAATCGTATGTGGTCTTTGCCGGGTCATGTACCCCGATTGTGATTCTTTTTGCAGCTTAACGCTAGTTCAATGGCAATGAACCGCACGCTCTTTGAATAAGCAGCCGCTTTTATACTTTTGCTGCCAGGAACCCGCTAGTTGAGTGCATTTTGTACAGAATTTAGGGAGCTTTGACTCCTAAAGTGCCAACAATATCGAACTTTGGTGCAATATGTGCCGCCTATCTTGGCAAAGTCGATTTTACTTATAGCGTAGGTATATCTATTATAACGTACTGATGTAGAATGTAGACAGATAATAAGGGCCGGTTGCACCAAAGCGTCTGTTAACATCATCATCGTTAAAATTTACTTTTTTGAAAAATATGACAATTCTCTATGGGATGACAGCCATATTTAACGTTGATCAGGAGGGCTATTCGACTGTGCATAAATGACAGTGTCATGCAATAGCACCACAACACCTCGGCCATATCTCACTTTTGAGTGACGCAAGGCTTCACTAAAGTGAGATAGGTACTTACGTCAAAATAACAGATCAGCAATGCGCATGTGCGAACGCTGATAGGACTAGATACGTGGTTGGACCTAAGATGCTTGTATCACTCTTGCGCTTGCGCCCCGTTAGCGCCAGTGTCAGTTTGAGATTTGCGGAGCTAACATTATCAGATTCTAAGCAAGAGAATAATTTTATATAAATGGATGAAGTAGGTAAATCATGACAAAAGTTCCATAAATACTCATTATTATACAAACTCTTGTTACATTTAGTTCTTGCGTAGTATTACTGCTGAATGATTTTTCAGATTATCTCATCAAAATATGTATAAACGTATCGATCTGTGTACCCTAACGCTATTAGCACAGATATCTGACAGCTAAGACAATTATTTGTCAAATATACTAACACGTTCGATTCCTATAGAAACTATAGACAAGGGCGCCTCTATCCTAAGAACGACTACGCATAAAGAGATCGGTCCTCTGTGAGCGATACCTACTGTTAATGTGACAGATAAAACCAACAGCAATACCAACGCAATAGAGCCGCAATACAATCGCAATAGAGGTGACATATGTTAGTGTTACACTTAGTCGAGTCGAATAGAGGTCCAGACTGTCAAACCTGGTTAGTGCAACTGGCCCTAAGTCTTAGGCTGGCTCTATATGATGGGCCATCATAGGGACGCAGCTATACGACGGAACGAGATCGCAATATTCGTTAGCTCCCTCTAACGTATAGCTGCTTCCCTATGATGGCCCATCATGTAGAGGTGCCATTAAGTGTACAACTTTTAGCCTAACCCTGGTAATTATTATGAATAAAAAAAATTGAATCTATTCAGTTGATTGAGTAAACAAATGACACCTAGATCCTCATAATGTCGAATATAAAAATGTCTACACCACATTAAAGTTTTTCTACGAGTGTCTTCTTTTTTTGAAGCGATATCATCATTTTAACTAAATAAGTAAGGTACCTACACTACCTACAGTATAAAACTTACTACTTAATTCCAATAATAAGTACCAATGTTACGCTTAGAACAAAATACCAGTATCGTTGGATAGATGCGATAACATGCATGAAACGGTCATATTACACTTCATATATTATTGTTATCTAATTAGATAATTTCTCCTCTAGTTGCGTAGCGTAGGTAGTTAGGTACGCACCGAGAAAGACACGGCTAGCCGTAGTGCCGTCATCCATTCATACGTATACTTAGGTACAATCATCCGCCATCAAATATATCGCAGTGGCCAGGATGCTCAAAAATATTCGAGCATGAACCTTATCAACTTGACAATAGAGGCGTTGTTCAGATATTTGTGACCACCTTGGGCGTTCCGATATATCTGATGGTGACTGTACCTACAGCTTAGTGTTTATTACGATAGCCTTTTCCTTGAATTACGTCAGAATGTACTGATGCTATCAGACTTGTCTTGATGCCTTATGTCAGTGCGAAAGCGCTAAAAGTCGTCTTTAATGTAGTACATACGTTTATGTCTTATTTTATTTACACTGCGGCACTGATTATCTTCTAAGGTATTATATCCTATTGGGATGAGCCGAAAACGTAAGTTGACCGTGTAGCTGTAAGCCTGTAATACATGTACAGTACCTATACATGGAAAAGTTCTGTCACTTCAAATATTAACAAAAATAATGTTGTAAATAGATATAGTTTTTCCGGCGGCTAACAAATATTAGGTACTTAATACCAATTAACTTCTACGGCAAAATGCTCTTAAGAATACTAATTACCTATGATTCAGTTCAAGGTAATCGCTGATGGTGATAGATGGGGCCTGGATAACTGAGAAAATTCAAGATCTTTGACTAGCTTCACTGACTTTGCCAAAATACAACACTGTGCGAGTGTAAGCGTTGTTGAGCTTACTATGGAGTACCTAGGTTGGTTTGTGTAAGATTGTATTATTGAAATATTTACAAAAAACAAAACTAATAACTGCAGATTTAGTACCCCAATGAACAAGTATTAGGTAAGTGTTGCATACAAAGTGTTCTTTCTCGAAATTCAACTTGCGGTTTACATAGACCTTACCTCGCTTACTCTATGGACTGGGTCACGAGGTCAATAGTTGTGAGTGCTTCTAAAGCTACACTATTCATCGCTCACATTACATTGCATCTACTGGTTAGTGGTTACAATGCTTGACCGACTTCTTCATCTGAACACCTTGTGTGTACTTACCGAAAATTGTGGTGGTTACGTGAACTATCGCTCGTCCACTGACCGATAAAATTTGATTCGGTTCTTCTCTCGATTTTAATAGGTACCTATCTATAATCGTTTCAAGATGTTGCATTTGTAGGTACCTAACCTACATTTGCTACATCTGCGCCTCCATGCGGATTAAGTTACTAAGTGGGATATCTTGTTTATAATGAATCAGTGAGTGCTATAGCATAGCCTGTAATTATCGCGAAAATTAATCAAAGAAGGCCTTTCGGAGCTTTTAAATTTAGTTAATAGGTACCTAACTAAAGTCAGCGATAAAAACATCAGTTTTAACAAAAAAATTGATTCCAACAGTTCTAAGATGCCAATAGGGAATATTACGCAAACCTCTGCGTAGGGGGCGGCACTAGCACAAACGAAGGGCCTACCGCGAACACAAAAATAAAAATTTCGTTACCTGTTTCCCTGTCACTCTTACAATGTCGAGCGATAGAGAGGCAGAAGTCAAAATTTAGATTCTTTCGTTTCACGATAGGCCCTGTGTAAACAAACCGCCTTGGTGCACAAATGAAATATTTAATCGTTATAAATTATGTATGAAAACTTGTAAAAAACTGCTCAAGGCCCAGTATGTATTAAGAACTCTATGGTTTACTGATGTGCTAGTGCTGCACTTTGGCGGCAGAACATTGCAGTAATATCCCCTATTAGAAAAAGGAAATAGCCGTGACATCTGACACACCGCCTCGCGAGGAAATTGCCGCGCGCGGCAGCTCGGCTAGTGTGGACGTGCCTCGGCTGAGGCATTGCTGCCGCGAGTGCGTTTGTCTTGGCCGAGGCACGTTCACGTTCACACTAGCCGAGCTGTCGCGCGCGGCAATTTCCTCGCGAGGCGATGCGACTGGTGTGGACACGGCTACTGACCAACGAAAGGGCTAGAAAACCCGTAACTAAATAAACATGTATGTTTTTGGTTAACGTAGATATTAAATGAATGTATCAAGCAAGCGATATCTTTTTGTAAGGATGGGGTTTAGGGATTGTGAGTACTTGTATGGTATTGTTTTATAGTATCTAATAGAATTGTAGTACTTACTACGAAAGTCTGGGGTCCTGAACAACATATTCACAAAAAATTACCTAAGCTCTTACGATAAAACATGCAGCTATGTCAACGTACCATATATCTAGGGATTAGCCACACTGTGAGTGCTACTGGATGGATAGACGAATTGTTCAATTTGACCTGACCGCTGACCGCTGACCGCAGAACGCATTCAGTGTGGCAAATTCCTTAGCCCATGTTTCAACCTTTATATTTAAAATAAAAAATTAACATATTTTTCAGTATAATATGTGTATTAAGTATGTAAATAATAACAAGATAGGTAATAGTATATTTTAGACTGCATTAATTCTCAATAGTCATTACACCATGGCTGGTGCTGTCTCTGCGTGCGTCCCATGACGAGGGCAGGGGCAGCATCCGCTTAGTGTACCCCTCACTTTTCATTAAATTATCGAAAGGGCCTCTGCGCGTTGGCTTCGGCTCCGCATACGCCTCCCAAAGGTCCGGAACACCATTGTTTCGTGGTCGGGAAAGACAAGATAGGTAAAATGTGCCTTTGCAGCCGTAAAGTATAAATCACTGGATATATTTTTTCATGTGCGTGTTTCCGTCATAAAACTCTTAAAGAAAAGTGGGTAGGTTCCATAAATAAGGTCGGTACCTATGTATTAATCTATCTATACATATAATAAAGGTGAAGAGGGTAAAAAATCTGTACATTGGAGATATTAGTAAAAAAATGAGTTAGTAGCTCTTAGAATCGATAACAGAACACGTTTCGACGATTTTTAGAATTTTTGTCTGGTTGTCTGTTTGTCTGTTTGGATGGGGAGAGTTGGCGTCAAAACGCCTGAACCGATTTCGATAAAAACTTCACTAGCAGGTTCAACAGACCTCTGGTCAGGACATAGGCTATAAAAAATACGAACATTTTGGATTTAAGGGGGTTTAAGGGGGGTTTAAACTTTGTATGGGAAATGAATATGAGTGTTAAGCTCAAGCAGCAAATTGATATTTGTTTAACTACTTTCGGTTAGTTTATATTCATTCATATATAAATAAATAAATGGGTTAAATAATAATATACTGTTTAAATATAGTGGAAAAGTAAAAAATACGTACCATCAAAAGGGGTATCTAGATATGTCTTTGGCTATACGATTAGGTAACGCTATCTCTCGCAGGACTTTGTCACTAACCGAGTCCTCCCTACGCAAAATCTGACCACTACATATGTAGTTTAGGTGCATACTAAATGCAACACGAGTTCGCAGAGATTTCCCTAGATGGCTATAGTAGGTAGGTACTATCTATGCTACCTCTTTCTTCCTTCTTTTTGCTGAGGCCTAGCGCGCTAGCACGCGGTTGCTTAGCAACGCCTATCTCATCAACAGAGCTGTTGAAAACACTGATGATATTGCACGAAATGGCGAGTAAGTATAATACCAAATTGTATTCTCTACCAGTCGTCAACCATAGGGCCAATATAAGCCTATGCAAGGGGAAAAAATAAATTAGAATTACAAAATTCAACAAACTGTTAAGTTGAATGTTAAAGACGGAAGAAAAATCAGTTTTGATAGAATTTACGTAATAGATGGTTAAAGGGGACTCGCATAAAGAAAAACACACTACTATTGCTATTGTTACCAAAAATGTTTGAATGTTCAAGATGGGAGAATTTTCCACGAGGTGGTTGATAAAAGGGGGAGGGGGTCGGGGAGCACCCCGCGAAAAAGGAAAAAAAACACACCGGACTATTGCTAATTGTACCAAAAATTGTTAGGTTAAACATTCAAGATGGGAGAAAAAGAGTTTTGATAGGGTATATCACGTGCCGGGCCGCAAACAAAGGGGGGCTTGGGGGGCGGAGCCCCCCGCATAAAAAAAACACACCGTACTATTGCTAATTAAACCAAGAATTGTTAGGTTAAACATTAAAAATGGGAGAAAAAGAGTTTTGATAGGGTTTAGCACGTGACAGGCGGCAAAGAAAGGGGGGCTCGGGGGGCGGAGCCCCCCGCATAAAGAAAAAACACTCCGTACTATTGCTAAGTATAGCAAGAATTGTTAGGTTAAACATTCAAGATGGGAGAAAAAGAGTTATGATAGGGTTTAGCACGTGACGGGCGGCAAAGAGAGGGGGGCTCGGGGGGCGGAGCCCCCCGCATAAAGAAAAAATTCACTGTACTATTGCTAAGTATACCAAGAACTGTTAGGTTAAACAATAAAGATGGGAGAAAAAGAGTTTTGACAGGGTATATCACGTGCCGAGCCGCAAACAAAGGGGGGCTCGGGGGGCGGAGCCCCTCGCATAAAAAAAACACACCGTACTATTGCTAATTATACCAAGAATTGTTAGGTTAAACATTAAAAATGGGAGAAAAAGAGTTTTGATAGGGTTTAGCACGTGACAGGCGGCAAAGAAAGGGGGGCTCGGGGGGCGGAGCCCCCCGCATAAAAAAAAAACACTCCGTACTATTGCTAAGTATAGCAAGAATTGTTAGGTTAAACATTCAAGATGGGAGAAAAAGAGTTATGATAGGGTTTAGCACGTGACGGGCGGCAAAGAAAGGGGGGCTCGGGGGGCGGAGCCCCCGCATAAAGAAAAAATTCACTGTACTATTGCTAAGTATACCAAGAACTGTTAGGTTAAACAATAAAGATGGGAGAAAAAGAGTTTTGACAGGGTATATCACGTGCCGGGCCGCAAACAAAGGGGGGCTCGGGGGGCGGAGCCCCCCGCATAAAAAAAACACACCGTACTATTGCTAATTAAACCAAGAATTGTTAGGTTAAACTTTAAAAATGGGAGAAAAAGAGTTTTGATAGGGTTTTTAGCACGTGACACGCGGCAAAGAAAGGGGGCTCGGGGGGCGGCGCCCCCTGCATAAAGAAATAATGCACCGTACTATTGCTAAGTATACCAAGAACTGTTAGGTTAAACATTCAAGATGGGAGAAAAAGACTTTTTAGCTCGCCAGATCTTCCCACTCACATGCTTATCTTGACCATGGCTGACACAGTCCAATCTTACTTTCCGTCGATCTTTTGGGATGTCGAAGTTATATGGAAGAAGTCGGTTTTAGCTAAACTGCTAAACTGACTTTATAAAATTTTACAAGTAGAAAGCGTTCAGCAATGGACTGTTGAGGATAACGAAAAGTAACAGCATCAACTGCAACACACGCGAGCGAAGCCGCGCGGGTACAGCTAGTCTATACATATAATAAAGGTGAAGAGGGTAAAAAATCTGTACATTGGAGATATTAGTAAAAAAATTAGTTAGTAGCTCTTAGAATCGATAACAGAACACGTTTCGACGATTTTTAGAATTTTTGTCTGTTTGTCTGTTTGTCTGTTTGGATGGGGAGAGTTGGCGTCAAAACGCCTGAACCGATTTCGATAAAAACTTCACTAGCAGGTTCAACAGACCTCTGGTCAGGACATAGGCTATAAAAAATACGAACATTTTGGATTTAAGGGGGTTAAAGGGGGGTTTAAACTTTGTATAGGAAAGGAATATGAGGCCTGGCGCGCTAGCACGCGGTTGCTTAGCAACGCCTATCTCATCAACAGAGCTGTTGAAAACACTGATGATATTGCACGAAATGGCGAGTAAGTATAATACCAAATTGTATTCTCTACCAGTCGTCAACCATAGGGCCAATATAAGCCTATGCAAGGGGAAAAAATACATTAGAATTACAAAATTCAACAAACTGTTAAGTTGAATGTTAAAGACGGAAGAAAAATCAGTTTTGATAGAATTTACGTAATAGATGGTTAAAGGGGACTCGCATAAAGAAAAACACACTATTATTGCTATTGTTACCAAAAATGTTTGAATGTTCAAGATGGGAGAATTTTCCACGAGGTGGTTGATAAAAGGGGGAGGGGGTCGGGGAGCACCCCGCGAAAAAGGAAAAAAAACACACTGGACTATTGCTAATTGTACCAAAAATTGTTAGGTTAAACATGCAAGATGGGAGAAAAAGAGTTTTGACAGGGTATATCACGTGCCGGGCCGCAAACAAAGGAGGGCTCGGAGGACGGAGCCCCCCGCATAAAAAAACACACCGTACTATTGCTAATTATAGCAAGAATTGTTAGGTTAAACATTCAAGATGGGAGAAAAAGAGTTTTGATAGGGATTAGCACGTGACGGGCGGCAAAGAAAGGGGGGCTCGGGGGGCGGAGCCCCCCGCATAAAGAAAAAATCCACTTTACTATTGCTAAGTATACCAAGAACTGTTAGGTTAAACAATCAAGATGGGAGAAAAAGAGTTTTGACAGGGTGTATCACGTGACGGGCCGCAATTAAAGGGGGGCTCGGGCATAAAGAAAAAACACCGTAGTATTGCTAATTATACCAAAAATTGTTAGGTTAATCATTTAAGATGGGAGAAAAAGAGTTTTGATAGGGCTTACCACGGAATAGGCGGTAAACAAGGGGGGCTCGGGGGGCGGAGCCCCCCGCATAAAGAAAAAATACCCCGCACTATTGCTAAGTATACCAAAAATTGTTAGGTTAAACATTCAAGATGGGAGAAAAAGTGTGAGGTGCAGACGGTGATCACCACGAAGAAAGGGGCGCACTCAGGATCATCGGGTGTCTAGGGCAGCGGTGGTAAATAAAACATCTCATTTATGTTTTATAGAGGCGTGTTGCCGCGGCGGCGGCTGGCTGCAGACTGGAGTAGTTGCAGTAGTGAAGGTTGTAGAATCAGTGACAGGCTGGGTCGCCCGGTCTCTTTTATGGACGCAATGGGGTGACCGAACTAGTGACCGTTATGCGCCGAATATGCCAAACTTTTATTGACCAATAATCTTACGGCTAATTACATGAGAGTAGGGATGGGTAACTTTAATTTAGGACATTTAGTTTTATAATTAATACAATTTCTTATCATTTACACATAAAATATCAAACACGGAGCAAACAATAGTACTTAAAACTAGACATTTTGTATATAGCAAGTTACACGTTTATTAATCATTGACATAGAAATAATACAATAGAATGATTTACTTATATCTAGTTACACAAATCAAAGTATTTCTAAGCTACATGCGACAATTCTCCCCCACGTGCGTCAGCACCGTCTGTTGGTGTGGAGCAAATGAGGACGAGTCTGGAAACCGGGCGGCGGACGTCTCCTGCGCGAGTGCGTACAATGGCTACTCTTACGTGGCCATCAGGACCGGGAAAGAGTTGTGCGATAACGCCTCTAGGCCAAGTACCTCGCGGCATAGTTCCATCGGCTATGATAACTACGTCGCCTACGTGCAGTTTCTGCGCGTTCTGGTGTGCGCTGGATCGCGGCATCAGGTTCGGGCGATATTCTTTTATCCAGCGTTTCCAGAAGTTGTCGGCTAGTGCTTGAGCTGTTTTCCACGACGATAGACTCAGGTTCTCGTCGGAAAAGACTCCCAGTGGTGACATAGCGCTCGAGCGGCCGATGAGAAAGTGATTCGGCGTGAGCGCTTCGGCATTCAAGTCTGGGTTCACTGGTGTCAATGGTCTGGAATTTACCAGGTGTTCGGCTTCCAGAAGTAGCGTGTGTAGAACTTCCTCGTGGGGTGCTCTGTCTTTTAGAGTGACTTTCAGAGCTGTTTTCACGCTACCAACTAGACGCTCCCAGGCCCCGCCGGCGGAGGGGTTGCCAGGCGGGATCTTTTTCCAGATCATGCGTCGTTCGGTCATAAATTGTTTGAGACTATCGGGCAGAGAGTTTTTGGCCTCTGATAGCTCGCGTTCTGCACCGATAAAATTTGTTCCGTTGTCTGAGTATAAAACGGCCGGTGCGCCGCGCCGAGATATCATTCTTCGTAGCGATAGGATCATAGAGGCTGCCGATAAGGAGGCGGCTAGCTCTAGATGTACGGCTCTAGTGGTGAGGCACGTATAAAGTACGCCCCATCGCTTTTCTCGTCGGCGGCCTATTACAATTTGCATGGGACCGAATAAATCTACGGCTGCTGCGGTAAATGGCGGTTGATTCGCCTTGAGCCTCTCTGGCGGTAGGTCGCCTACAGGAACCTTGAGGGTAGTTCCTTTATAGGTCCGACACCATTGGCACTTATTCGTTATATAGCGAATCGTACCGCGCAGTCCGATTATGTAATATCTTTGCTTCAACTCGTTGATCACCGTTGCATGATTTCCATGGTTGTAAAGAGCGTGGAAATGGTAGATCAATAGCTTGGTAAATGCTTCTTTAGCGTGCAGGACGGGTATATGGGCGCCGTCTCTGTCTATTCGAGCATCTAGCACTATAATGCCGTTCTTGTCTAACTTCATGGCGACTCGGTGTAGTGAAGACTTCTTCGGTAGGGCTCGCCCGGCTTCCAGCAATCGTATCTCTTCAGCATACGACTCATTTTGGCTCCGTCGGATCAGTAGTATTTCTGCCAGACTTATATGTCTATTGTTCATCTCTGTTTCTGGATTCTTATTAACAGACAATTTGGCTTTGAATACCTCGGCAGCAACCAAGACTCTGGCCGTAGCGCGGACAAGTCTAGTGAATTTCGAGAACCTACTTACATCGGGTAAGTATGCGAACTTACTTTTCACGGTACTGACGGAGCAGATTGGTTTTTGCGCGCGTTCTTCGCCCGTTTCGACGACGGACTCTACCGGTTTTTCGCGCGGCCAATGCTCCTCGTTTTGACGTATAAAATCAGGGCCTATAAACCACCGGTGGTTAGCTCCGAACTGGGCCGGAACGCCCTTAGTAGCGTCGTCGGCGACGTTCAGCGCGCTAGGTACCCAGCGCCAATCGGTGCGCTTAGTTGTGTCTTCTATTTCGGCTACTCTATGTGCGACAAAGCTTTTGTACCGACGTGGATCCGACCGTATCCAAGAGAGCGGCGTTCGCGCGTCGCTCCAAAAATACCGGTTTTTAACGACGTAATCGGACTCCTTAACTACGGTGTCGGCTAGCCGTGTCGCTAGCACACAACTTTGCAATTCTAACCTCGGGATACTCACAACACGCAACGGTGCGACTCGCGCCTTGGCGGCTACTAAGGCTGAGACCTTTTGGCCGTCCGGGCCTTCGCTAACTAAATATATCGCGGCGGCGTATATCTTTTCGCTAGCGTCACAGAAAACGTGCATATCGACCTCTCTACTGTTCGCAGGTACGTATCGCGGTATTTCTAGCTCCCTAAGTTGCTGTATATTGCTCACGAATGACTGCCACGCAGGTGCGAGCGAGGCGGGTATAGTGGTATCCCAGCCTATCCCTGTTCGCCAGACTTCCTGCATCAATGCCTTCCCTAGGACAGAAATCGGACTAACATAGCCTATGGGATCGAATATGGACATTGCGCTACTCGTCACCTGTCGCTTCGTGGGCAACTGTATACCGTTGAGCACTTCTTCGGGCGTATTGCGTAAATTTACGTTAAACCCTAACGTGTCACGTTTATGGTTCCATTTCAAACCTAATGTGCGCTCGCATTCGCCTCCCCCGATCAGGGACGTGTCCTCTTTGCTAGGTACTACGTCTGAAATTACGTTTGGGTTGTTAGAGGCGAACCCACGGAGCTCGAACGACGCGCGTAAATTAAGTTCGTAAATTTCATTTACTATACGCCTAACGTCGCTTTCGCTCTCGTCAAAAGCTGTCAACATGTCATCCATATACGTATTTTTTATGGTTTTCTCAGCAGCGATCGGAAATTCTTCCGAGTGTTCGTTTGCGTTTTTGTTTTTGACGTATAAAGCCGTCGTCGGCGAAGCCGCTGACCCGAATATTAACCTTTTCATTCTATATTCTTGCGGAGAGGCTGAGCGGTCCTCCCCCCGCCAAACAAAACGTAACGCATCACGATCGCTATCTATTATTTCTACTTGCAGGAACATTTCCTTGACATCGGCAATGACCGCGATTTTGCCTTCCCTAAAACGTACTAGCACGCCGAACAATGACTCTAATAGGTCGGGTCCCGCTAACAGCGCGGTGTTCAGCGACCTTCCGTACGCGGTGGCTGCGGCGTCGAAAACCAGACGCATTTTCCCCCTCTGGGGATGAAACGTCGGGAAATGGGGTAAATACCACGACCTAAGCGAGTCCTGTGGCGGCGGCGAGTCTACTTTTTCGGCGTAACCTTTATCGAGCAGGTTATTTATGTGCTTGGTATACTCGGTTTTCAAAATAGGGTCGCGATCCAATTTGTTTTCTAGGCTGTATAGCCGCCGTAACGCGTGCGCTCTATTATTCGGCAATTCTTCGTTATCGGTACGCCATAACAAACCCGCGCGGTACCTATTTTCCCCGGGTATTTTTTCACATGTCGCCTCCAGTATCTCTAATGCTCTTTGGTCGGGATCGGCCCGAGGCAATTTCTTAACTACCCCTAATGACTCGATGTCGAAATGTTCTTTCATGAGAGCTAAGGCGTCATCATCGGCCGTTCGAGGCCCCATGTGGCCCACGAACGCTACGGTTGCCTGTGGTGACTTGTGTGGTCCGTGCAATGACCATCCTAACCGCGTTAAACTGGCTACCGGGAGGTGCGATTTGCCGCTGATAATTTGACGCGTAACTATCAAATGCCAATTATCCTGACCTATAATTATCGTAGGCGCGGCGGAATCGTAACACAGCTCGTCGGCAATGCTGGTTAAGTGGTCGCACTGTTCAACTATTTCTTTGGAGACGCCCTGCGCTCCTACGTTCATGCGATTAATGGTAAGCGCGTCCATCATCTCTAGATGCCTACTACAATAACCGCGGATTGCGAAACGCACGTTGCATGAATCAGGGTCGCTAACTACTCCCCCGATTCCCTCAATATCAAGCGTTTCACCCCGCTCTCGGGGTAAAATTTGGTCAGCCGTTTCGTGTAAAATCAAGCTGAGCGCGGCCCCTTCGTCTAACAGAGCTAAGGCTTGCGTAGTACCCAACGGTCCCGTGACTTCCACGGGCACCATTTTTAAATATGTGGGCGCTATCCGAATCGCGTTAACGTTACTACTTTTTTTTACTTCCACGGGCGCGTTAGATGCGTTCAAACCGTGTAGTAATTTATGATGCCCCGCTTCGCACTGTTGTTCGCCACAAGCCACGTACTTACACTTAAAGCGATTTCTGTGCGACGCGCCTAGACATCTATAACACAGTTTTTCATTTTTTGCCCAATCCCAACGTTCGGCAACGGTCGCGGCTACGAATTTGTGACACTTTTCAATTTTATGCTCACCGTTTTTACATATTACGCACTTATTGTGCGACGTAACTTGCGCCGGTGTCGAATGCTTGGGTTTGGTTCCCGTATACGCGGGTTTTTTAGCCTCTCGAGGCTTCGTTTGTGCTACCGTAGGCGACCTATACTCTCCGGTATGACTCGTATGAGACCTACTTGCGTTACTTCGCGGGCGAGTGCCTCGGCAGCTTTCATCAGAGTCGCTCGAATAGTCGCGGGTAAAGGCGGGTGCGGGAGTGCGGGCGGGGGCGTTATAACGCTCCGACCGGCTCTCCGGCTCAAAAGAAACCGTGTTTACAGTATTTCGCGACTTCGGCCATCTATGACGACTGGTTCTTTTCGCGGCAGAACTAATTTCAAGCAAAAACTCTGAAATTGCTACTAAATCGGGCGAGTCCCGATTTGCTTGCTTGAATTTACCCCATTCGTACCTCACGATAAGGTTCAATTTGTCAACAATCTTGTTAACTAGCGTAAAGGTACTTTTCTTGTTTTAAGGATTTAATCGTAGCTACGGCGTTAGCTACATGGGCCGCAAAAGAGACTATATTGCTATTGTCTTCGGCTAATCTCGGCATGCGCTTTACGTTGTGTAGCTCTGTCAACACGATTTCCTCTGGATCCCCGAATTGCCTTTCTAAGGCTTCCATAATCTCGTATGGATCCTGTACGGTGTACATGATGGACTTTACAGCTACCCTAGCCTCTCCTTTTAAAGCCTTACGGATTCGGCTGACGTTATTCACGTAACTAAACATCGGCGCGGTATCCTCGAATTCGGCCCGAAACGCGATCCACTCCGTAATATTACCGTCGAAAGTGGGCAATTCGGGCGGCCTATGCATAACGGGTGCGTAATGATTCGAAACATCTCGCGGCGGACGATGTGTGCTTATGTGCGACTCGCGGGGCGCGGGCCTACCGAGAGCGGCGGGCTCACTATGCACGAAAGTACGTGGGGCTGTTGTGACTCCAGGTCGGAATTTAAAACTTTGGTCAAGCTGAGACTGGTGTTCGACCCACTTCTTCACTCGTTGCTCGTCTAATTCGACTTCAGTTACGGTCTTGCCGCTAGCAGATCGCGCCTCATACTGGGCGACCTGTAGCCGTAATTTGGCAGTTTCCGCCTGTTTATTAGCAACGGCGAGAGTGGCTTTCTGAACTTCCAACTCGGCCATCAACAAAGCCCACTTTTCGTCACAACTTACACTAATACACTGTTTTTCGCGCACTTTTTCACTATCGCGATCGCGGCACTGAGAATCGCGGGTTTTTTCGCCCGTTGGCGTGTTTGATTTACACAAAGCCCCCGGGGGATTAACTACCGTTTTCTCGTTTTCATCGTACGAAATGTCCGAATATTCGGGTGCCGGCGGCGGCGCTGTTGCCGACGGCGGCGGGTACGCACTATGACCGTCATCTAGGTTGCTGCTGGTGCCTTTGTCCCATGTATTGGTTTCGCCGGAGGTTGTCTTACCAGACGGCGGCGTCATGGTGGCGGCAGGCTCCCCCTGCGGCTTGCGTGGGCGAAGAGACCTCTTCAGCGTGTGTTCGGACATCTTCTTCTTTTTTCTGGCTTCTTTTTACGCAAATGACGCACGTGGGGGTCCCTAACCTTACCTACCTAAAACCTATTGGCTGACACTGCCTAGTGCAGCGCCAGCGACCCTAACTTACAACTAACTCACTTGTGGGCGTAAATCCCTTGATGCACTGATTCTCGCGCAAAGGCTAAGTGCAAGTGCCAGAGCGTCCGAAAGCAGTGTGAAGACGTCAACCATGTGACGTTGCAACGAAAGTTGCCAGGACACGAACGCGGAGTATGGCCTCAACACGAACGGTCCGTCCAGCAAGCTGGTTATAGCCGTAGGCTCTACCGCTAAAGCGGGCGGGTGTATGGACACCAAATGATGATGATGATTCTGAGCGTGAAATAAATCTGTCTCAGCGCGTACTTTATTCTTTCTTCATGTTCTTTCATCCGGTGCTCGAAGGACCAGCTGTGAGGTGCAGACGGTGATCACCACGAAGAAAGGGGCGCACTCAGGATCATCGGGTGTCTAGGGCAGCGGTGGTAAATAAAACATCTCATTTATGTTTTATAGAGGCGTGTTGCCGCGGCGGCGGCTGGCTGCAGACTGGAGTAGTTGCAGTAGTGAAGGTTGTAGAATCAGTGACAGGCTGGGTCGCCCGGTCTCTTTTATGGACGCAATGGGGTGACCGAACTAGTGACCGTTATGCGCCGAATATGCCAAACTTTTATTGACCAATAATCTTACGGCTAATTACATGAGAGTAGGGATGGGTAACTTTAATTTAGGACATTTAGTTTTATAATTAATACAATTTCTTATCATTTACACATAAAATATCAAACACGGAGCAAACAATAGTACTTAAAACTAGACATTTTGTATATAGCAAGTTACACGTTTATTAATCATTGACATAGAAATAATACAATAGAATGATTTACTTATATCTAGTTACACAAATCAAAGTATTTCTAAGCTACATGCGACAAAAAGAGTTTTGATAGGGTTTACCACGTGACGGGCCGTAATGAAAGGGGGGCTCGGGGGGCGGAGCCCCCCGCATAAAGAAAAAACACCGTAGATTGCTAATGATACCAAAAATTGTTAGCTTAATCATTTAAGATGGGAGAAAAAGAGTTTTGATAGGGTTTACCACGGAATAGGCGGCAAACAAGGGGGGCTCGGGGGGCGGAGCCCCCCGCATAAAGAAAAAATACTCCGTACTATTGCTAAGTATAGCAAGAATTGTTAGGTTAAACATTCAAGATGGGAGAAAAAGAGTTTTGATAGGGTTTACGACGTGACGGGCCGCAAAGAAAGGGGGGCTCGGGGGGCGGAGCCCCCCGCATAAAGGAAAAACACCGTAGATTGCTAATGATACCAAAAATTGTTAGCTTAATCATTTAAGATGGGAGAAAAAGAGTTTTGATAGGGTTTACCACGGAATAGGCGGTAAACAAGGGGGGCTCGGGGGGCGGAGCCCCCCGCATAAAGAAAAAATACTCCGTACTATTGCTAAGTATAGCAAGAATTGTTAGGTTAAACATTCAAGATGGGAGAAAAAGAGTTTTGATAGGGTTTACCACGTGACGGGCCGTAAAGAAAAGGGGGTTTGGGGGGCGGAGCCCCCCGCATAAAGGAAAAACACCGTAGATTGCTAATGATACCAGAAATTGTTAGGTTAATCATTTAAGATGGGAGAAAAAGAGTTTTGATAGGGCTTACCACGGGATAGGCGGTAAACAAGGGGGGCTCGGGGGGCGGAGCCCCCCGCATAAAGAAATAATGCACCGTACTATTGCTAAGTATACCAAGAACTGTTAGGTTAAACATTCAAGATGGGAGAAAAAGACTTTTTAGCTCGCCAGATCTTCCCACTCACATGCTTATCTTGACCATGGCTGACACAGTCCAATCTTAGACGCTTTCCGTCGATCTTTTGGGATGTCGAAGTTATATGGAAGAAGTCGATTTTAGCTAAACTGCTAAACTGACTTTATAAAATTTTACAAGTAGAAAGCGTTCAGCAATGGACTGTTGAGGATAACGAAAAGTAACAGAATCAACTGCAACACACGCGAGCGAAGCCGCGCGGGTACATCTATACATATAATAAAGGTGAAGAGGGTAAAAAATCTGTACATTGGAGATATTAGTAAAAAAATTAGTTAGTAGCTCTTAGAATCGATAACAGAACACGTTTCGACGATTTTTAGAATTTTTGTCTGTTTGTCTGTTTGTCTGTTTGTCTGTTTGGATGGGGAGAGTTGGCGTCAAAACGCCTGAACCGATTTCGATAAAAACTTCACTAGCAGGTTCAACAGACCTCTGGTCAGGACATAGGCTATAAAAAATACGAACATTTTGGATTTAAGGGGGTTAAAGGGGGGTTTAAACTTTGTATAGGAAAGGAATATGAGGCCTGGCGCGCTAGCACGCGGTTGCTTAGCAACGCCTATCTCATCAACAGAGCTGTTGAAAACACTGATGATATTGCACGAAATGGCGAGTAAGTATAATACCAAATTGTATTCTCTACCAGTCGTCAACCATAGGGCCAATATAAGCCTATGCAAGGGGAAAAAATACATTAGAATTACAAAATTCAACAAACTGTTAAGTTGAATGTTAAAGACGGAAGAAAAATCAGTTTTGATAGAATTTACGTAATAGATGGTTAAAGGGGACTCGCATAAAGAAAAACACACTATTATTGCTATTGTTACCAAAAATGTTTGAATGTTCAAGATGGGAGAATTTTCCACGAGGTGGTTGATAAAAGGGGGAGGGGGTCGGGGAGCGCCCCGCGAAAAAGGAAAAAAAACACACCGGACTATTGCTAATTGTACCAAAAATTGTTAGGTTAAACATGCAAGATGGGAGAAAAAGAGTTTTGACAGGGTATATCACGTGCCGGGCCGCAAACAAAGGGGGGCTCGGAGGGCGGAGCCCCCCGCATAAAAAAACACACCGTACTATTGCTAATTATAGCAAGAATTGTTAGGTTAAACATTAAAAATGGGAGAAAAAGAGTTTTGATAGGGTTTAGCACGTGACAGGCGGCTAAGAAAGGGGGGTTCGGGGGGCGGAGCCCCCCGCATAAAGAAAAAATACTCCGTACTATTGCTAAGTATAGCAAGAATTGTTAGGTTAAACATTCAAGATGGGAGAAAAAGAGTTTTGATAGGGATTAGCACGTGACGGGCGGCAAAGAAAGGGGGGCTCGGGGGGCGGAGCCCCCCGCATAAAGAAAAAATCCACTTTACTATTGCTAAGTATACCAAGAACTGTTAGGTTAAACAATCAAGATGGGAGAAAAAGAGTTTTGACAGGGTGTATCACGTGACGGGCCGCAATTAAAGGGGGGCTCGGGCATAAAGAAAAAACACCGTAGTATTGCTAATTATACCAAAAATTGTTAGGTTAATCATTTAAGATGGGAGAAAAAGAGTTTTGATAGGGCTTACCACGGAATTGGCGGTAAACAAGGGGGGCTCGGGGGGCGGAGCCCCCCGCATAAAGAAAAAATACCCCGCACTATTGCTAAGTATACCAAAAATTGTTAGGTTAAACATTCAAGATGGGAGAAAAAGAGTTTTGATAGGGTTTACCACGTGACGGGCCGTAATGAAAGGGGGGCTCGGGGGGCGGAGCCCCCCGCATAAAGGAAAAACACCGTAGATTGCTAATGATACCAGAAATTGTTAGGTTAATCATTTAAGATGGGAGAAAAAGAGTTTTGATAGGGCTTACCACGGAATAGGCGGCAAACAAGGGGGGCTCGGGGGGCGGAGCCCCCCGCATAAAGAAAAAATACTCCGTACTATTGCTAAGTATAGCAAGAATTGTTAGGTTAAACATTCAAGATGGGAGAAAAAGAGTTTTGATAGGGTTTACGACGTGACGGGCCGTAAAGAAAGGGGGCTCGGGGGGCGGAACCCCCCGCATAAAGGAAAAACACCGTAGATTGCTAATGATACCAAAAATTGTTCGGTTAATCATTTAAGATGGGAGAAAAAGAGTTTTGATAGGGCTTACCACGGGATAGGCGGTAAACAAGGGGGGCTCGGGGGGCGGAGCCCCCCGCATAAAGAAAAAATGCACCGTACTATTGCTAAGTATACCAAGAACTGTTAGGTTAAACATTCAAGATGGGAGAAAAAGACTTTTTAGCTCGCCAGATCTTCCCACTCACATGCTTATCTTGACCATGGCTGACACAGTCCAATCTTAGACGCTTTCCGTCGATCTTTTGGGATGTCGAAGTTATATGGAAGAAGTCGATTTTAGCTAAACTGCTAAACTGACTTTATAAAATTTTACAAGTAGAAAGCGTTCAGCAATGGACTGTTGAGGATAACGAAAAGTAACAGAATCAACTGCAACACACGCGAGCGAAGCCGCGCGGGTACAGCTAGTTTGTAAATATAAACGTACGCGAAGCTCCTATAATCGTCAATCGTGTGTGTCCATTATGTGTCTGTATCTTATTTTATACTATTTAAATAATCATTGAACTAATATAATGACTAATGAGTTTGACTAGGTATGTCTATACCTGTCTATACCTAATAGCCGCGTCGCTAAATAGTTTTAGTACTTACGGGAAATTAACATTCTCAATAAGTATGCAGTTAATGATAAATGTAATTTAGACATTTTAACGCATCCGTAAATTCTCTCATTTCTCTTAAGACGCGTCCAAATCTAACGTAAGCGCGTATAATTTATCTTCTTGAGGTAGCGCGCCTTGTTAGTACAGTCGCCATCAAATATATCGGAGCGGCCAGGGTACTCAAAAATACACTGCACAACATGCACTTTATCGCCTTGACAATAGAGGCGTTGTTCAGATATTTGTGACAATTGTGACCACATTGGCCGCTCCGATATATCTGATGGCGACTGTACCTACAACTTAATGCATGGCTCGCAGAGAGCGCGCAATGTGAATCAACAAAGATGTGCCATGACATGAGTTGGTTAGATTAGACGCACATTTGCAAATGTCAGCACTATTCTTCCACTAGTTATCAAAGCGTCAACGACTGACTTTTTTAGGCTTCTGTAACGTACGTAGTTAATAACTTTAATAAGGAATCCTTATGGTTTTGCCATGGCCGTCTGTACGCCTGTCTGACGGCTATCAGTGATCGTTAGCACTAGAAAGCCGCTATTTGACATATGTTTTGCCATAATTAGATATAATGATATCAATCGCCGACAAATGGTATAATGACCAGTGCGGAATGTAGACAAGTGCAGTACCACAGATCATAAATGCGCATGTGCGAGCGCTGCTAGGACTATAGATATGATGTTTGACCTAAGAAGCCTGTATCAATCTTGCACTTTGCGCCCCGTTAGCGCCAGTGTCAGTTTGAAATTCATATATGAGAGTATTATACCAAAAATAGCTAACTAGAATAACATTAAGAATTATTCGATAATGCAGTAGGTACAAAGAGGGCAATAGTGATGTGTCACATACGAGTACACTGGCGGCATGACGATATGAGATGTACGATTCAAAGGCGAATTCTATGAATATCATGTCATGTTTCTATTTCTACGTCTTGTTTTTGGTTTATGAGTCTATCAGTTTCTAAGTAACAGAATAATTTTATATAAATGTATGAAGTAGGTATATCATGATTTATGAGAAAAGTTCCATAAATATATAAACCTGTGTTACAGTTGTTCCGGTGTAATATTACTGCTGATTGATTATAATGATTATTCAGATATTTCAGATTATCTCATCAAAATATCTATAAAAAAGTATCGACCTGTACCCCAACGCTATTAGCACAGATATCTGACAGCAAAGACACTTAGTTGTCAAAGATACTGACACAGTCGATGCCTGTAGAAACCATAGACAAGGGCGCCTCTATCTTAAGAGCTTCTAACGCACTAAAGAGGTCGGTCATCTGTGTGCGGTACACTCGCTTGCCTTATACCTTACATTAGATTTAAGTAAATTAGAGCACAATTCTTGTAAATGACATCACGACCTCATCTCCCGGGCGGTGTGAGTGTAAAACGTCACGAGTTCAGCTACTAACCCACATTATTGCATTCCGGTAATGAACGCCACGTCAACGTAGGTACGGGTAACCCAACTGAGATATCGAGGTCCATCATCACGAGAAAAGTAAATTTAGTATTATAAAATTATATAGCATATGTAGTTCTGAAAGTAGGCAGGCGTGGTGCACAGAGTGCACTGCGTGAATTCGTCGCGCCTAGAGTTAGTAATCTGGATCAAAAATGTATAAAATTATCCGGGCCTGGATCCAGATAAACGGTTCTTCCATACATTTCAAGTCCGTCGTGCAAACCCTAGTCGCGCCGCTGTAAGACTAGAAGAACACGTGAGGTGTTCAAAATGACCTGCACACGCTCTAATTCTCTTAACAATGAAGTCGTGTCAAGCTCATTTTGAGCACCTCACCCTCTTAGTTACTTCTGCTGCTGACTGTACCTTAATGTAAGTTAAATACTTTCGTTGTTACAATGCGGGAAGAAACACACAGTGTTGTATCAAATAAATTGCAGTTGCAAATTGCTGCGGTGCTTTATACTGTGACGTAACATCCAGTAACATTTCAGACACGTACTCGTCTCGTATGCGTGTTTGTGGATAGCCATACTTGCTATGAAAAAAATGCTGCACTTCATGATGAAAGCATGCCGCTTTGCACAGTGATAGTAGGAACCAAACTAAGCGATTTCACTCGCAGCAGCGGCAGTTTCACGCATTAGGAACAGAGATGGCGCCACTTCTTTAAAAAATATTTAAAAAAATTCTACAAGCTAAACTAATAAATCGATTTCAATTTTGTATATCTCAAATGAAAGCTCATTACACACACCATTAATAAAAAAATGCGTAAAAAATATATACTAAATACTTTTGCCAAAAAACGGCATCTTAAGTTTTCTTTTCTTACACGATTGACAGTTTTTAATTGATTTCTTAAAAAAATTGTATGGAACATGAATATTTTAATGCATATATATATTACTGAATAAATAACAAGTACTATAAAAAAATCGACATAGATACCTCTAATACTTCACGAAATATGAAAATTTGAATGTGAGTATACATTGATTTATTTATTTAATCTTTATTGCACAAAAGGAAAAAAACTTAGAGTACAAAAGGCGGACTTTATGCTATAAGGGTTTTTCTACCAGTCAACCTTTAGGCGAAGCAGAGAAATTAAAAAATAAATCTTTAAAATAAATTTCAAAAAAATCTACGAGCTAAAATATATGACCAATTTCAATTTTTAATGTCTCAAATGAAAGCTTATTATATGTATTTAAGAATAAAAACTAAAGTTATTATGTTGCTTATTAGATATGGCGAATTATTATAAAAAAAACTTTAGCTTTAAGTCTGATAGTCATAGATAACAAATCTGAACAAATCTTTGCGTTTACTACTCACGTTGAAACAATAGGTTAATTTGAAATAAAAGACTGTGTACATAAATATTTTTTTATTAAAACTTAAAAAATGTCCTCTTGGGGTTCACCGAAACATGTAGAACTGAAAAATAAAATGTATTTTGAAGTACTCGTACCATTCAAATGCTAAATAATCACTGAGCATACATGGACTGGTTGCTGTAGATTACTGGTGAGTTATTTTTGTGCCTAGTTGATTATCATTAAACCTACAATTTTGTGCCATATCTATAATCAGTGCTCAGCATGCATAATAACACTGCATTGAAAATTACATTAACTTAATTTTGATTTGTACAGCCACCTTTGCATCATTTACACTGGGCTGTGCAAGGTAAGCTGACGCGACGACACCCACAACGCATAGTTTCGCAGCCAGATTTGCAGCCACAATGGTCCAAAAGGTTTAATTGTGAGCAACACTTCTTCGGACACGGATGTATTGGTGTTGTTAATATCATATTATACGCTATTAAAAGATGAAGGCCTTCAAGAACTATGGTTATTAACAGGAACAGCTAAAAAACTCCGATACGTGGCCGTGCATAGCATAGCTAATACATTCGGTCCAGACAAATCTACTGCACTTCGAGGATTTCATGCTTTTACAGGGTGTGCCACAACGTCCTACTTTAATTCAAAAGGCAAAAAATCTGGCCTCAAAACGTGGATGTCTCACCCTGAAATAACTACAGCTTTCGTATGTATTTCAAGCCCTCTGGAAACCCTCACTGAAGAAGTAATAGCTCAGCTGGAAACGTGTGTACCTACATATTTAGTTTTAGTATGAATTGACCCTAGATTTGTGTTATTGTTTTGCTATAGTTAGTTACAATTTGTTTCCAGATTTACGTGCAAGTTATACGATAGCCAAACGGAACACGTAAACGTAAATGAAGTTCGCAAAGATTTATTTGCTTCAAAAAACAAGCTGGTGTCAAGTCTGCCACCTACATCAGCTGCTCTCTATAAACACGCACTTCGAGCAGCTTATCAAGCGGGCCATATGTGGGGAAACGCTCTGAAACCAGAAGTTTCCATACCATGTCGATCTTCTTGGGGATGGACTAAGGAAAACGAGAGTTGGATTCCAGAATGGTCGGCAGTTACAGCGATTTGGTCACAATTAAACCTTTTGGACTATTGTGGCTGCAAATCTGGCTGCGAAACTATGCGTTGTGGGTGTCGTCGCGTCAGCTTACCTTGCACAACCCAGTGTAAATCATGCAAAGGTGGCTGTACAAATCAAAAGATAATGTAATTTTCAATGCAGTGTTATTATGCATGCTGAGCACTGATTATAGATGTGGCACAAAATTGTAGTTTTAATGATAATCAACTAGGCACAAAAATAACTCACCAGTAATCTACAGCAACCAGTCCATGTATGATCAGTGATTATTTAGCATTTGAATGGTACGAGTACTTCAAAATACATTTTATTTTTCAGTTCTACATGTTCCGGTGAACCCCAAGAGGACATTTTTTAAGTTTTAATAAACAAATATTTATGTACACCGTCTTTTATTTCAAATTAACCTATTGTTTCAACGTGAGTAGTAAACGCAAAGATTTGTTCAGATTTGTTATCTATGACTATCAGACTTAAAGCTAAAGTTTTTTTTTATAATAATTCGCCATATCTAATAAGCAACATAATAACTTTAGTTTTTATTCTTAAATAAATATAATAAGCTTTCATTTGAGACATTAAAAATTGAAATTGGTCATATATTTTAGGTCGTAGAATTTTTTGAAATTTATTTTAAAGATTTTTTTTTCATTTCTCTGCTTCGCCTAAAGGTTGACTGGTAGAGAATGCCTTATAGCATTAAGTCCGCCTTTTTACTCTAAGTTTTTTCCTTTTGTGCAATAAAGATTAAATAAATAAATCAATGTATACTCACATTCAAACTTTCATATTTCGTGAAGTATTAGAGGTATCTATGTCGATTTTTTTTATAGTACTTGTTATTTATTCAGTAATATATACATGCATTAAAATATTCATGTTCCATACAATTTTTTTAAGAAATCAAGTAAAAACTGTCAATCGAGTAAGAAAAGAAAACTTAAGATGCCGTTTTTTGGCAAAAGTATTTAGTATACATTTTTTACGTATTTTTTTTATTAATGGTGTGTGTAATGAGCTTTCATTTGAGATATAGAAAATTGAAATCGGTTCATTAGTTTAGCTTGTAGAATTTTTTAAAATATTTTTTAAAGAAGTGGCGCCATCTCTGTTCCTAATGCGTGAAACTGCCGCTGCTGCGGGTTGAATCGCTCAGTTTGGTCCCTACTATCACTGTGCGAAGTGGCTTGCTTTCATCATGAAGTGCAGCATCCGGCCAAAAAATGATCATAACAAGTATGACTAGGAGACTTAGGGTGGGTTGCACCACGCACAATTAACAGACTTATCAACGTTAAATATGGCGACGGAGCTGTCATCCCATAGAAAACTGTCAAACTTTTCATACAAGATTTTTTTTACGATTACGTTCACAGACAGCTTGGTGCAACCGGCCCTTAATATTTTGCAGTGAACACGAGTATGGAACAAAAGGAACAACAAAGAAGAAGAAATGTATCTAAACATAGTTCATTATGTTCTATCATTCATAAAGCCGTACAGGGGCCTAACCGCAACCGAAAATGGACAGTCGTCATCAACTTACGCGAATGATCTGAAATTTGGAATACTAGTTGTAGGACAACAAACTCGGAATTATTTTCCACATTCTGAAACTTATTTTATTATATTTTACACAGTTAAATAACTTTGATATATGAAGCAAAAGGAGATCTGCAAAATACCTAATTACTATTAAGTTATCGTCAAGATTAAATATATAATAAACAAATCTGAATAAATTAGTACATTACGTACCTAGGGCGGTAAAATAAAGAACGGTTCATATCGCGTGCATTTGTGGCCCGAACTGAAGGTAAGGGCCATAAACAAGCGATCTGAGGCCTTCTTTATTACCGCCCGTGGTGCGTACACAATTTTACGTCTTCTCCAGGGTGTGAAGTGAGATTTGCCGCTACGCCCGTGGGCGGCAAATCTCACTTTCCGCTCGGAGTGACGTAGTAGTATATTTTATCACGGTTTTCTAATGTAATTTTTCTGAAATATTCTAAAAACATACGATAAAATAACATAAAAAGTATTTTTGAAACGGGCTAAGATGACGTAGGTACTTAAATTGTTTACCAATATCGTGATCGAAATCGATAAAATTAATTACAAACACAGTTCATAAATTCGTTGTACTTAAGATATTCGGTAAGAGTGCCGAATGCATTACAATCCTCATTAATTAAGGTTTACATACAGATATGTAGTTATGTAGACTAAAGCATGTAAATATTATTATTAAACTGTTTTTAATAATCTCGAGGTTTATAAGAGTTGAGTTTGCATAATAACTACACTACGCAGTAAAAAAAGTAAAAGTGGTGAGTACAGGTAATTAGGCATTACTCGTGGAATGAATGATATGAGGAAAAAACCGAGAATTGAACTTAGCAGTGGCTATTATAATACATCATATAATTTTAAACAATAAGGTTGCACCAAACCGTCAGTTAACGTCAACGTCATCGTTAAAACAATCTTGTATGAAAAGTTTGAAAGTTTTTAATGGAATGACAACTCCGTCGCCATATTTAACGTTGATGAGTCCGTTAATTGGGCGTGGTGCAACCTATCCTTAGGGTGAGTTGCACGCATAAAATATGGCGACGGAGCTGTCACCCCATAGAAAACTGTCAAACTTTTCATACAAGATTTTTTGTACGATGACGTTGACGTTAACAGGCGGTTTGGTGCAACCGGCCCTTAGTCTCCACCTCTCAAAGCAAATGCCCGAGTTGCTGTAAAAATACTGAAATTACTATGTTGGTGTGCCTATAATAGATAAAGAGTTCCCTCGATTTCTCCAGGATCCCATCATCAGATCTTGACCTGATGACAACGGGACCAACTGTCAATACTCTTTCAAACAAAAAAATAATTTTCTAAAACAGCAGTCTTCAAATAATGGTATCAAGCAAAAAAAAACAACCTTTTTTGAGCTCTTTGGCAACCCAAAGAGCTCAAAAAACTTTGACGTTAAAAAACTCAGGATCCCTATTTGACTTGCCAAACTGCTTTGATTATTAAAACAACGTGACACGTGGATATCCATGCACTTGTTTGACACAATGTACTTGAGTAGAATATGACAAAGTGGTCAGTTTGCGATAGTCGAATTAGGCCACAGACTGATATACAGATTTCAGGTTAATAAAATGAAAAACGGTAAATTAAAAAATATGCCAATCTTTAATAAAATCTCCAATTGCGGATTGCACCTTTTTAACAACAGTAATCTACTACTAAACGGATGGTATGGTTACTATCCCCTGCCTTTCCCACGTAAGGGATTACCTAGGAATATAGGCACAGATGTGCCCGGCGGACAGATCCGTTCGTGTATATCGCTCCTCAGATGTGTCCACAGACAAATCCGTGTCCAATTCGCGCCATACACGCACGGATTTGTCCACCGGGCACATTCGTCGGACAAATCCGGCGGGCACATCTGTGCGTGTATCCCTGGCTATTTGGTTCTTATCTGTAGGTAACTGTAAGCTTGTGTGAAAATTAAAAACTTTTGATCTTTAATAAGATTGTAATATATTACTGTGATCATAAGGCGACCATCGGAACTTTGTAGTTGGGCCTTAAATATCATGTGGCTAGATACTTGCGTTGGCATCCAAGTTACTTAAGGTATGCTAATAACTCAATCGGACAGCGGAAACTAAAATATTTGAACCACTTACAACGCGAAATATTAAAACTTTTATAACCCAGTGGTTTCTTCTCGTTTCAGTGACTTTTTAGACCTATTTTAATAAGTACCGAACAAATACATTACCTAGAAAAGAAAAGTGTAGCGTAAGTAACGAAATAGTTAAAAGCCAAGAAAAACCACGAAACATGTTTGGTAAGTATGCATTCATGTGTTTAGTCCGGAGGCGACGGTAGTTGCTGTCTTTACTTAAGTACTATTGACTAAGCTATTCCGGGTACATGTTCGTCTAGAGCACCTACAATTACTTGTGCCAATTGATGTGGTGTGCCAAGCTATAAGTATACTTTAGATATGCTTATTTAGGACTACCGTGTTGCATTGAATGCGTTCAGTTAGCAATGTACATTCACAAAAATTCAGTAAAATTCCCGGAAATTTCCGGAAAATTACATGAGATTTTAAATTTCCAATGAGAACGTAGGAAGTCCCACGGTAATCATCAAGAAATGTAATATTTGTATTTTTTTATATATACTCGTAAATGGGACAATTATAATTAAAATAATTGATAACGGGCAACGGCGGTGTCCAGCGAATTAATCAGGATTTTTGTTATTGTTCGTAAAATTTAAACTCTGAGAAGAGAACATTCCTTATGGAAAATTCGTGAGTTTTAAAACTTCTCCTTGGTGCAATTGCTAGGTTCAGTGAAAAAAATACTTTTTCAGAATAAAATAATTTTAAACAAAAATACCGACTTCACTAAGCCTTTACCTTTCCGAAAGCAAATGCCCGAACTACTATAAAAAATCCCGGCCAAGTGCGAGTCGAATTCGCGCACCGAGGGTTCCGTACAAACCTATAACAAGCAAAAGTTGTAGTATGTTTATTACTAAATGAAAATGAAATCCGTAACATAAAAGTTTCTTTTTGCTACAGCTGAAAGGTATTATAGCCCTAAGTATTTGATATGATATGAATTTCATTTTCATTCCTCTACGCGTTTACGAGGAAAAAGGTAAATAGTAAGTTTAAATTTAAAGAAAAAAAATTGTATGACTCTACTAAAAATGTCTACTTTTCGTAATTTTTCCTTTGTCTGTGCTGTATGAAGTTTCTTCGTTCCAAGTTTCAAGTTTCTGGGTTTACGGGAAGTACCCCGTAGGTTTTGCGAGTGCAAAAAGTTTTGAAATTCTTGCGAGTACTTAGTTTCAAAATATGTAGCTTAAATTGCTATTTCTTTTGATTGCGTTGACATAAAGATTTGGTTTTGCTACATCTGAAAGGTCCTATAGCCTTGTGTATTTGACATGCATTAATTTCAATTTAATAACTTCACGCGTTTACGAGGAAACAGGTAGTAAGTTTAAAATTTAAAATATATATTTTTGTATGATTTTACTAAAAATGTCTACTTTTTATAATTTTTCCTTTGTCTCTGCTATATGACGTTGCTTAGTGCCAAATTTCAAGTTTCTGAGTTCACGGGAAGTACCCCGTAGGTTTTGCGCGTGCAAAAATTCTAAAATTTGTAGCATAAACGACTATACTATATCTTTTGATTGCGTTGGCTTTTAAGTTTGATTTTTTCACAGCAGCAAGGGAGTAGGTATTTGATATAAATTTCAGCTTGATACCTGAGAAAAATGGTCTTGACAGACAGACAGACGGATAACAAAGTAATCCTATAAGGATTGCGTTTTTTCCTTTCGAGGTACGGAACCCTAAAAACGATTTTTAGTAAACAAATACTGCTATATAGGTATTTTATATTATGCACTCCATAAATTGTAGGTTCAGGCAAATTTTTGCCGCTACTCACTCCGTGTTTTGTTATTGTGTTGGGTCGCTGCGTCACTTTCGTGGGGCATGTTGAAGAAACAGATTCCGATTCTCCTTTTTCATTTTCTCATTGGTTGGCTGGAAGAGATCCCTTTTAGGGATAAGCTCGCCTTTGTGCATATCTTTTTGTATTTTACTAATGTTTTAATGTTATACTTGTTTATGTGCAATAAAGTGATACATACATACATACATACATACAGATTCATATTGATCCATTGAAATTATACAGGGTGACCAAAACATTTCTAAATTCCCGTTGCGTTGGCTATTGAGCGGCGGCGGTGAGTAATGGCCATACAAAAGTCCAAAAATTAAATCGAGTTCAAAGGTTCCAAAACCAACTAGGGAAGATTGTAGCTTCCCAAAACAGTACAGCCAACGGGAATTCAGTTCTTTTTTGGTCACTCTGTGTACATATAACAGTTCAACCAGATTATGAAACATGGATATTTAATTAATTTATTGAATCACCCCATTAAAGCATTAAAGTTTTATCGCATATAGGAAATATGTCATTTTTAAATGCCGGTCATTTCTGGTTTCTCACCGGTTTTTATAATACCGACGGATTCCTATTGTTTTACGGACAATGTAATCATTCATATCTGTTTTTAGGGTTCCGTACCTCAAAAGGAAAAAAACGGAACCCTTATAGGATCACTTTGTTGTCCGTCTGTCTGTCTGTCTGTCTGTCTGTCTGTCAAGACCATTTTTCTCAGGAACGCGTGGAGGTATCAAGCTGAAGTTGATATCAAATACTCAAGTCTATTTGTCTCTTGAAGCTGTGAAAAAATCAAACTTAAAAGCCGACGCAATCAAAAGATACAGTCGTTTATGCTGCAAATTTTAGAGTTTTCGGTACTCGCAAAACCTATGGGGTACTTCCCGTGAACTTAGAAACTTGAAATTTGGCACGTAGCAACGTCATATAGCATAGACAATGGAAAAATTATTAAAAGTAGAAATTTTTAGTAAAATCATACAAAAATATATATTTAAATTTTTTAACTTACAACCTTTTTCCTCGTAAACGCATGAAGTTATTAAGTAGAAATTCATGTCAAATACTCAGGGCTATAGGACCTTTCAGATGTAGCAAAACCAAACTTTTATGTCAACGCAATCAAAAGAAATAGCAATTTAAGTTGCATATTTTGAAACTGAGTACTCGCAAGAAACTCAAAACCTAAAGGGTACTTCCCGTAAACTCAGAAACTTGAAAGTTGGCACAAAAAAACTTCATATAGGACAGACAAAGGAAAAATTACGAAGCGTAGAAATTTTTAGTAAAATCAATCATAATTTTTATTTTTATTTTAAACTTACTACCTGTTTCCTCGTAAACGCGTAGAGCTATTAAATTGAAATTCATATCATACACTAAGGTCTATAATACCTTTCTGCTGTAGCAAAACGAAACTTTCATGTCCACGCAATCATAAGAAATAGCAATTGTTATAGGTTTGTACGGAACCCTCGGTGCGCGAGTCCGACTCGCACTTGGCCGGGTTTTTTTTTCAGCAAGCCTTTAATATATATTCAAAATCAAAGTACTAACTATAGCCAGGTACAAATATGTATATGAAATAGTATGAACGACAAACTCAACAACGCATCCTAAGACTTGTATAGCTATATTATTCTTACGGCCCGCGCTTCCTAAAGATAACTATTTAACTATGTACATCCAATACGGAATCGAAAAGTCTAGGTAGATAATTAAAATCGTCATGTTATAAGATAAGTCTTTTTCCAGTTTTTTAAATACTGAATAATGTAAACATTTTGAATATAATATATTTTGCGGGCGGGGCGGAGTAGGGTGGTTTACATTCACTGTAATATAAAAGGCTGCGCTGCGCATGCACAGTTACTAGATATCTCGCGTTCATCAGATCAGACACAGGTTGTGGCTACAACGTTCTGAGGAGGGGGTGACCTAGCAACCCGACCATTTATACCCCACGCACCATGGCCGCCCGCCTTGGCGTGAGTAACCATTCTTTCCTCAGCCGATTTATCAAAGCGATACCATCAACTATTAATAAAATGGCTCTAAATTACTACTTAATTAATTTATTGATTTAGTATCTTCAGTTCCATTCTGAGAATAGATTCAAACATTTTTTTTTCTCGCAGTTTGTAATTCTGACTGATCAAGTGATCATAGTCTCAGTAATCAGTGATGTTACGTTTACAAGATTTTTTAATATTCGGGATTGATCCTCATTAAATGGCAAAATATTTCCTATTAAAGAGGAAGTGACAAAAAGGTCAAAGATGGTTAATAAATAACAGTGAAGTAATAACATACGTCTGTGATCACTTCCTCTCATAATAATACTACGTAATTTGCAAGTCTGGGAAGACAACACAGCTATTTTAGTACGTGTTACACAACTAAAACGGAGCTTAGAAGCCTGATTTGGTTTAAGATTAAAGCTGACCCGATTACGCAACTGCAGTGGGTTTTTACTTTCAATGAGTTCAAAATGAACAGTATATCGTGCTGTAAAGTGTAAAGTTCGAATTATCCAAGTATACTATCTCTTACTGGGTATTACGTGTTATGTCATTCGGGGCAGTCGGACGATATACGAGTCATGCCAGCAAAGTGCAGGCCTAAATACTTTCGATTGTAATCAGCTTTTACGAGTGGCATAATCTCGTATCCACACTAAGGCCTACAAATGGAATCTTTATGTGTTTTGTTATATTTCAGCTATGCGGCTTTCTACTGGCTAGCTTTGGCGTCTGCTTCGCGACTTTTGGACATGAACAGTTAGTACCTATCTACATGTTTTCAGTGCTTTTACGTCAATTTCTCCATCCATTGTTTACCATAAATGCTTCTGACGTAGGTTTTTCGCGCGTTAAATGTCGATTAGTCACACTGCAGCCTATTTACCGACGGAACCGCAAGAACAACACTGGATGTAGCAATTTGGTTGAGATTTCTATTACCTAGCAATTCTCACGACTCTCTTCACTGTGGTTAACAGTGAAAATCGACCTATTGTGTGCTAACGATATATTATTTTACCCTTTGATGCTATCTATGTATACACTTTTTTATGGAATTGTTGATGCATTGCGATATTTTACCACTATTGTTATTATATTAGTTATATTACATTATTAGTTCGCCTTGGTGCAATGCAAACTTTAATGAGTGACAAATCGTAAATCAATATATGTTTGTTCACAGCGTTCACATTCGCATCCATATACCTGAAATGCATCATGAGTCAAAAGAAGTAGTAGTTCACGAACATCACGATGATCACGACCACGGCGGAGGTTATGGCGGCGGGCACGGAGGCGGGCACGGCGGCGGACACGGCGGCGGACACGGTGGTGGACACGGCGGTGGACACGGCGGCGGACACGGCATCGACCTCCAAAGTCTGCATGGAGGCTTTATCGACCACCTGAAAGGCCACGGCGGAGGTCACGGCGGAGGCTTCGGTGGAGGTCACGGCGGTGGCCATGGGGGAGGATATGGAGGTGGCCACGGAGGAGGATTCGGTGGTGGCCATGACCACGGCGGCGGCCACGATTTTGGAGGTGGACACGGCGGTGGATTAGGAGGAGGCCATGACCACGGTGGTGGCCACGATTTTGGAGGTGGACACGGCGGTGGATTAGGAGGAGGTCATGACCACGGTGGCGGTCACGATTTCGGAGGTGGACACGGCGGTGGAAGTTTTGACATAGGAGGCCACGATAGTGGACACGGCGGTGATCACGGCGGGCTTGGAGGTGGATTCGGAGGTGGCCACGGCGGTGGATTTGGCGGTGGTTTTGGAGGCGGTCATGACCACGGTGGTGGCCATGATCACGGTGGCGGCCATGATCACGGCGGTGGACATGATTTTGGTGGATCCTTGGGCGGTTTTGGCGGAGGCCATGGAGGCGGTGGCGGTCACGATCATGGCGGCGGTCATGATCATGGCGGCGGTGGTTTTGACCTTGGCGACAGTTTCGGTGGTGGACACGGTGGGGGACACGGAAGCAGCGGAGGCCATGATTTCGGTGGAAGTATTGGCGGAGGATTTGGAGGAGGTCACGATGATCACCACGGAGGTGGAGGCGGTGGCTTCGGAGGCCATGGGGGAGGAATATCTCTAGTTAGCTCAGACAGTTATGGCGGCAGCAGCCATGGATCCGGTGGTCACGGATCAGGCGGACTCGGAAGCTTTGGAGGCAGCGGCGGTGGCCACGATAGTTACAGCTCAGGGGGAGGAGGCAGCCATAACAGTTACAATTCGGGTGTTACTAGCTACGACACATATAGCAGCGGTGGACACGGGGGCGGCGGAGACAGTTATAGCATAGGCGGAGGCTCAGGTGGCCACGGAGGTGATAGTTTTAGCGGTGGATTTGGAGGCGGTCACGGTGGTGGCCACGGAGGTGGCGGCCATGGAGGCGGTGGAGGCCATAGTAGCTTCGGAGGCGACAGTTATACAAGTGCTATTTTAGCGGGGCACGGAGGTGGTCCTTATCACAAAAAATAAACCAATCTAATATTTATAGAAAATCAACTAAGTCATAGTCCGTGGGTCTTCCTGGGCCTAAAAGTACAAGTATATCCGTCTTTGTAAATAGCTCCTAGTTCTAAGTTATTGTTGTTATGTTATAGTGAAATATAGGTATTAATGAAATTGTTTATTGTTGCGTTTTATTTTAATCCGAGGGCCTATGATGGCAGCAGGTTGACACGGGATCAACTGTCATTTTATATCACTCTACCCGCGATAACCTGCTCTCATCTAGGTCTGCTGGTTGGGTGAAAACAAGTGAAATGCTTAATTCTATAGGTGTAACAGGAGGCGATGTCATAGCCGAACTGTTATTATTAATTTGCAGTTGAACAGTCGTGTTTAAAATATCACTGCTTTTCCAAAGCATACGATACCTTTTATAAATTAGCAATATTGTAGTCAATACAGTAGCTATACACTTTCGATTACTATCGAGTCATTCAGTCCTTGTGCAGTCAACGTCAAAAATATGTAAACACTTTTGTACCTTACTCCGTTGTGATAATATGCAAAATTATAAATTTATATCTTTGACGTCGACTGTAGAAACAGTTCGAGGCATAAAACAGTAATGTTCCAACTTTTATTTCGATCTATGTCCGTGGTGTTGGATAAGAAAGTCGCTACAGCCGAGCACTTTATAATTACCGTCAGTGCGCTACATGATGGATGTGTAGGTACCTACATGTAAGCGACCATAGAAGGTTTGCCTGTCCGCCAGCAATCAGACGGGATATAAGAACACTACCTGTAGTAACAATAAATCAACGGCGCAGTGTATACTCGGTGTTTAAGCTAAGTATTTGAATGGGATCATGGCTGACATAAAGCACCTATATTGTTAATTCCTCTATATCTACTTAATAAAACTTTCCTGGAAGGTTGCTTTGAACCAACATACGAGTGTATTTTACGTATTACTCCTTTATTGCTTAGAGTGCAGTTTTGTTTTAAAGATTAAATATAACTTATATTTATTTATATAAATAGGCTCCACGCGATAACATTTTGCATTATTTTTGAGAGAACTGCTTAAAATGTCACTATTCGGCAATCAGAAGTAAATTATTAAATGGTACTCTCCTTATAAATTATTTTTACATTTTTACTTTTAAGCCCAACGCAAGATTGGGTTCAAGACAATTAGGGGTTATTAAACAAACGATTACTTTTAGCCGGAATAACTTTCGAGGCAATTTGCATATATTACATGAGCACTTGGGCAGTCAACGGCGGGAAGAGAACATTAGGCTGCAGTGGAATACGTTCTGGTCGTTGCTTACCGAGGCCGAGCCGTTTGTCTCTAGCCTGGGGTATCTACTGAAATTAAATTAATATATTATGATCTACTAAATAAAATATTAGCAGATACGATACGACACATAATTATATCACGACGTAGCATAAAACAAAGTCGCTTCCTGCTGTCTGTCCCTATGTAACTATGCTTAAAATCTTTAAAACTACGCAAAGGATTTTGATACGATTTTTTAAATAGATAGTGTGATTCAAGAGGAAGGTTTATATGTATAATTGCACCCGTGCAAAGCCGGGGCGGTTCGCTAGTTAGTTATGAATGTCGAATCATGTAAACAATTACTTTTTAAAACATTATGGCACTTTTCTCCGGTTTTATCACTTAACATGTTATTGTATAGGTACATTAGGTACTTCAAGTAACTTACCTTTTATTGAATTCAACCCAGTAATACATGAAAAATATCATAATTCTAATAAAATATTCCTCAATAATCGAAGTAACGAACGAATACCCCGAAAATAAATGACATTGACATTGACTTCTAGATTGACAGACGTTTCTTTACATGATAAGACAAGTATAGATGAATACAGTATAGGCACACATACCTACGGGTTTTGGCACCTTTGTGGTACCCATAAAAATTTACCATTTACGAGTTTAATGATATAATTTATTTGAAAGTTAGTAAAAAATAAGTGTATGTACTCGTGTTGTTATCTGCGCCCTAAAAAGTATACATAGAGTAAATCATCTAATCTCGAAACTGTAATTCAAGGCCAAAAAAGTTACTACAATGTTGCCACTGCAGTAAAATGTTTGTACAATGGTATATTCCCTTTTTTATTAAAAACACGCTAACATAATTTATTTGTTGGTAATTTCAATCCTATAATTTAAAGAAGTAATTGTATTTACTTATTTTACATAAATAAAAGACGCCCTAATAAAAAGTTAAACATCCGTGATTTTTGGTTGCAAAGCTGGTATTGCACTTGTATTACTTCGGGTATTCATAACATTTGGTACAATAATTTACGACTAAGTACATCAAGTCAAAAACGAAACCTTATCGTGTTTAATATGTTCGTTAGAATTGTCTCCGTGTAAGTTTACTGTTGAAAGTAGAGTACAGTCGGCGACAAAAGTTCATACCTACCTTTTTTTTACAAAAACCTTATTTTAACTAGTAGCCCGCTTCGAACCGAGAACTCGTGATTTACATGCAAACGAGTGGACCAATATAACAAGACACTTAATGATGATTTTTTCGCGCCTTCTAAGCTCCATAACGCCTTGATCAATCTGGTCATATTTGAACACTCAAATTATATTATTTATCTATGATGCATCCCCAAGAAATTTTATAAAGTTATCGTGGAACAATTATTTAAAATCTAAAATTTATCGAAATGCAGAGACGTCTAGGTAGCCAGCTGACAGTTCCGTTGTATCCGTATGTCTGTAAGTACTTCACTTCGCTTACGCTCCACTCTTTAGATAATGTCACAGAATAAATGAATGAATGAATGAATGAATGAATAAATGCTTTATTGCACACCTCAAAAATTACAACACAGTAGAAAAAGATATAATTAACAAAAAAAGAGGCAAACAACAGGCGGTCTTATCGCTAAAAAGCGATCTCTTCCAGACAACCTTGGGGTAGCGGAGAAGATAAAGTAGAAAAGTTAATAGGAGGTGCAAAAAAACTTATTGTGGAAACACGAACATTGAAATACTAATCTAATCAGACATGCATAAATAAATAAATCAATAAATACGAACATATATTACATTTTGTAAATACAAATAAATAGAAACGTATGTAGATATATATATATATATATATATATATATATATATATATATATATATATATATAATATACACAAATATAAATACATATATATCAGCCAAAAGTAGTAATAATGTCATGAACATTAACGACGACCAGCAGTAAAACACTAAGGAAGGGTCAAGTAGTAATCCTTGAGATGGGCTTTGAATGCACCAAGTGATTTAGCCCGCCTTAAGTCCACGGGAAGGGAGTTCCACAAGCGAACTGCTTGAGAAGTAAACGAAGAATTATAAAATTGGGAAGAGGAAGTAGGGACACAAAGGATAAAATTTTGAGAGCACCTGATAGAATTAATGTAACTAAAGCGCTCTTTGAGGTAGCGGGGAGTAGTGGGATTAAAAAGTATACTATAGAGGAGACTGAGAATGTGAAGGTTACGACGATGGCGGATAGGAAGCCACTTGAGTTGAGTGCGGAAACTAGAAACACGATCATATTTGCGCAAGCCAAATATGAACCGAATGCATACATTCTGGATACGCTCGAGCTTACTCAGCTGATCTTCCGTCAAATCAAGATACGAGATGTCGGCGTAGTCAAGTATCGGTAGTAGCAGAGTTTGGGCCAGCGAAATTTTTGTAGCGATGGGTAAAAAGTTTCGGAGTCTTCTAAGAGAAGCGACAGCAGCAAACACCTTGCGACTCACCTCTCCCACTTGAGGTATCCAAGATAAAGTGCGATCCATAACAATACCTAGATTTTTAACCTGGCTCGCGAGAGGTAACTGGATACCATCAAAGTGTATAGGAGGTAAACTTGAATAATCCACACGGGGAATTAATTTACCACTGCCGATTATGATGACTTGGGTCTTTGCAGGATTTACTTTTAGACCAAAATTGGTGCTCCATTGCAGAATACGCGCCAAATCATCATTCATGCTGTTCATGACAGACGGGAGATCGCCAAGTACACCCTGCTTATAGATCTGGAGATCGTCAGCATAAAGGTGATACTTTGAAGAAATATTCTGAGTGATGGAGTTTATAAATAGCGAAAATAACAAAGGTGACAGCACGCCGCCCTGTGGAACACCAGCCAACGTACTGCACCAGGAAGAACGGGAGGCTTCTACTTTTATTCTTTGACGGCGGCCAATTAAATAACTAGAGAACCACTCAAGCGCCGCAGGGGATATGTGGATAGAACGCAAGATAGCAAGCAAGATATCAAAATCCACAGTATTAAAAGCGTTACTAAAGTCCAAGAGAGTTAACACAGTTAGCTTTCTGTCGTTCATGCCACAACGAATATCATAAATGATATGATAATGTTGGCCAATATAAAGCAGCATATTATAAAAAGGTTGGCGAAACCTGAAAAGTTTACTTGACAGTGACATAAGCGACAATGATGGTTATGACACTGACGTATCTGTCGTAGATTTTTTGGCCTTGAATTCCAGTTTCGAGTATAAATGGGTGCCTCCGCCATCTTAGTCCAGTGTAGTTCCGATGCTCCGGCGGGTAAAGTCACCGGCAATAGCATCTTCCTACACGAAGGCCGCAAAAATATGTGACACGCTATTATCTGTAGGGCCATAAGAGCGTGTCACATGTTTCTGTGGCCTTCGTGTAGGAAGATACTTTTGCTTCCGTTCCGTTTTCTGTGCCGGGTAGAGGCGAATCGGCTCGGTAGCAATCAGAATAACACTGGCCATGCGGTTGCACTGCGCATGACTATTGGTATCGGTGGATCTCGATAATTACATAATGTGCGCTTGCGCCCTTCACTCGGAAGCTTCCGCGTGTAAGCCCGCGCGGTGACTTGTCATAGACGGAGAGCTGGCCACGTCAGATATGACACAATATTGAGAGCAACGAAACCCGTCTGTTAGTTTGCTATATGTATGCTATGCTTATTTCTAGATCCGGACATCTGGCAGCTGTAAAGTGGTGGAGGTCAAAGAATGCAAATAACTTGAAGAAAGGAAAGTAGTGCCAAATGAATAGTAAATAAGTCATTGACTAAGGAGCCGAGCGTAGCGAGGCGACGAACGTCTCCGTTTTAACTCACAAGGAGAGGCCGTACGGGCGAGCGGGTGCGTGTTGGGTCTGGGGTCTCTCACTGGTACGATGATTTGGCAGCTTGATGTGTGTGTATTGGTTGGTTGGTCAGTGTCGGTCTAGAGGTAGCATTTTTCATCAGATTTCGATGAAACTTGGCATGTACGTTCCTTGATTTACTTGCCAAAAATTGTTGAGCCATTTTTTTTGATCCGGGGGAAAATGAGGGGGGAAAAGGGGGGAAGTTTGCTGTCTCGTTATTTATGGACGGATTTCAATAATTTTCGGGTAAAAGGTCAAGCCCACACTTCCTTAGAGGTTGTTGTAAAAAAATGGATTCGAGGGAGGGGAAAGGGGGAAAAAGGGGGGAAATGCTCCGAAGTCTACGGTTCACAGAACAACTAGTATCGAACGGGGCTAGTTATTAGTCCAAACGTTCGCCGCAAAATACCAATAGGGGACGGAGTGACATACTTAACAAGTAATTAACATTTTTTGGCACCCGTATTTATTGCTGACTATACCTAGTTGATAGCATTTGTCATATAATAAATTACGTTGAAATTTTACTTACCAGATTTGAAGCACAATAATATGTGTAAAAAAATATGCGAAGGAGCTACTACTTGGTGGCGTCGAAGAAAAAGTAGATGAATCAGTAGTATTACTGATAATATTTCCAAACCTGCTCAGATATTTCAAAATTTATCGACATAAACCTACTCGTTTTGGAAATTATTGAAATTTGTACAGTTAGATGTTTTTTCTAGCATTTCACGCTTCGTCGTGACAACCGTATCTTAATACTAGCAGTCTTCACTGATTATCTGAGAACATGCGTGAAAAATATTTCATGTAACTTACACCAAATAAATGTAAAAAAGTGGAATAACTATATACCAAGCAATTATTTTGTAACATTTTTGTTGTAATGATTTTCAGATTAAAAACGTTTAAAATTTGCCGTGCCGTAAAACGTAGATAGAATACGTGAAGAAGACATTTATAAATGGTATTAATGTATTTTTTAAACCATTCTGGAATATTTGTTTTGGAATATTTTTGGATTCGAAACTATTTTCTGCGTAATTCTAATATCTCTAATAAACCTACCTAAGAAACGTCCACAATGCGAGTCCAAACGCCCCTTAAGGTTACTTTTTGACATGTGATGTGACAAGAAAAACCCTCAAATGTGTTCTTTCCGCCATTAAGACTGAAATAATGGACCGTAAGCCAGTAAAGGAACAAATTTCATGACCAATAGTGTCCCAGGCCACGCGATGACTTGTGAAGTGGTTAAGTGCGATGTATAATGAAGCGTCATGAAGGTCAGTTAACCGCTTCGTTGGTGGTTGAGGAACGGCAGCCATTTAAACACTAGAAAAAGGTCATCGCGTCACGATTGAAAAATTTTCAGATGATAGTTTATATGATCTTACAAATATTAAAATTAGTCAGCCGGCTATAGGTATCGAGGGGAAGAAACCGTCAGCTGGTGCCCTGAAGACCGTATGTTCAGTGTTCACGTGACCAGCTGTCTTTTTACTGCGATAAGGCCGACTGATGGTTTTTAATATTTATATGCCCTACATATAGTAGCGACATTAGCTAGGCGAATTTGAATTAAGTAAGTAAGTATATGTGACACGCTCATATTTTTGCGGCCTTCGTTTAAGATTGCCGGCTAAGAGTTAGTTGGCAGGAGGAGTATGTAATTTTACAATGAATTTTATTGGTTGTGACATCGCAAACGTTGGATAGCCACCATAACGTTACCTTTACCTTAAACTGTAGTGTACATGTAGGCTACATGTACAGTTTGAAAAAAAAACCTATGGACCCTGGATTAACTTAAATCTTAAAAAATATCATTATTATGTTAAGTAAAGGACATTCTTTTATTTAAAAGGACACTAAAAGGCATTCAAAGATTTATATCGAAAAGCTTACTCGAACTGAGAATCAAAACCAGCTAAAAAAATAAACACTCGCTATTTTTTATTTCACTTCTCGATAATAAAGATGAAATTTCCCAAAGAAATTTAGAGATCTTACACTTCACTATCATATATAATATCGATTAATTATAATATTTAGTAAAACGTTACCTACGCAGAATTGTTCACTTTCAACAATAAAGTAAAATAATTTTGAACAAAAAAGAACCAAATTCACTTAGCTGCCTTTCCAAAATCAAATGCCCGAGGTACTGTAAAAAAATACTGAAATCACAATTAGGTGTGCCTATAATACTTGAAGAGTTCCTTCAATTTCTCCAGGATCTCATCATAAGATCCTTTGCCTGATGACAATGGGACCTGTGAAGTAAACTCTTTCAAACAAAACAAGAATTTTCCAAATTGGCCCGACGAATTGAGAAGCTCTCCTTTGAAATCCAGAAGCCGCTTGAAAATCAGTTGTTGCAGTTTTGTTTCTTTTTTAAAATACTCGTACCTTACATCAAATCACCAAAGACACCTTATATTAGACTATATTTGCAATATAATAAGCTTGATTAAATTTACTAACACCTCATATTTCTCGATATATTTTGATGTTCCCCTCCAGTGCACATACACTTTTTCCACCCCTTATATAATGTTGGCTTCAACAAAACGCCTGTTAGTTTCATGTCAGCAACAATTATAGTAACCTTCCTTTTACTTGTATCTTGCTTAAAGTAACTACCTACAGGGTACAAATTTGTACCCTGTAGGTAGTTACATTTGTACAGGCGATTGTTTCTGAAAATATTTAGGTAGTTAATTACAAAATGTTTAAATAAACCTCTATGTTATTTTTTAAGGCCTATCGACTAATTTGCAACATGTTTAATATTTGGTATTTGTTTTATCTTTATTTAGTTACATGTATGGACCTCTCCACCTATAAATATATTTTACGTCACTCTGGGCGGTAAGTGAGATTTGCCGCCCACGGGCGCAGTGGCAAATCTCACTTCACACCCAGAAGAAAACGTAAAATTGTGTACGCACCACGGGCGGTAATAAAGAAGGCCTCAGATCGCTTGTTTATGGCCCTTACCTTCGGTTCGGGTCACAAATGCCCGCGTTCTGGGCCATTCTTTATATTACCGCCCTAGGTACGTAATGTACTATTAATTTAACTACATAGCAGCATTACGAAATGCACCTTTCTAAATTTATTAAGATAAGTTTTATAGTTACCGAGTACGATGGCTGTGACATACGGACGGACGGACTGACAAACGGACTTGACCAAACTTTCGTTCCGTTTTTGCTATCTTGGCTGCAGAATCCTAAAAAGGATTATAAAATATTCAAAAATTTTACGTGAAACACGTGTAACTTTGTATAATAACTGAAATAACCTGTGTATGAAAAACCCTTTATAAACCGTTAAATTTAATGATCAACTCGATACGTTAAACTATTTAAAAATATATACAGGATGTTTCATATAATAACAGCAATAAATTAAAACCTAGATTCTACTCCATAAACACTAAAACTTATGTTCTATAATGTGAATTTTTTAGATTGTCTCTTTTTCATACAAACTATATAGTATTTACAATGTACGTTTAAAATTCATTTAGTGAAATTGCTTGTCAGTCTTGTCACCCTACATACGTAATCAGTTTCGGAATACAGTGCGTGTTTGCATACACTGTAAAGTGTACTAAAAATCATACCATAAGTTATTTTTAAAAGTGGCTGAATAAAATTGTCTAGTTTGTGATGTAGAATCTGTTTTAATTTATTGCTCCTATTACAGGCCCGTACATTATGTACGAGTAACCTAGGTACCTATTCTTTTGTGTAAAAAGTCTGCCATCTGATTTTAACAATTCTTTTTATGTATAATATGAGTTAGAATTTCAATCATATTCTTGCCAGTTTAGACTACCATGAAATGAATACCTACTCAAACAAGTTTCCTGAATGCCATATATGAAAGTGTTAAAACGATTTCTGGGGTGAAATGTAATAGAACTGATATAAACGTCATGAATGATTGAACAGAATCGTAATTACATCGTACAAATTAGTCATGAAAATGAAATTACTAGTCGGATTGTAATTTTTTTTATAATTAAAGATCTTCTTCATCTGTATATTACAACTTCGTCTAAGATTCGTAAAATGCATGATGAATTTAATTATCGCTTCTATTTACATAAATAATAATCGAGTATGATTATTACGGCTACTTATGAAACATTTTAGAATATAAATATTTACTAAGTAGTTACAGTTGTGTATCAAACAACGCACTCGCGGTCTTTCCTGTGTATTGAACGTAGACTATGATCACGGATAATGTATTAACCTAAGAATAGCACTAATAGTTCAGACTGTTCATATTTTATCACCATATTTGAGCTTCCCTCTCACGGTAGACGAGTCCGTCGGGTGCTCGTTCGTGTACCTATGGAGATGTCTGAGCGACGTCGGGAGCACCGACCTGCCAGAACTCTTGTCCGTTGACGTAAACTCTTTTGTCACCGAAAACCTATGCGAAGGTTCAGCATGTGTTGCTGCGATACTGTCTAATCTTTTTTTCTCACGAGTGCGCTGGCTTTGTTTGGTGGGAGAATAGTGATTTGTAATAGGCGTGGCCGCCGTATCTGTGCTTTGTATCCTGAAAAAGCGAAGCGTCGAACTCGTTGTTGTAGCGACTGACGACGGTTGGGTCGTCGTCGACGGCTCGGGGGGCACGGCATACTGAAAGTTGTCGTTGGAAGCGGCCGGAGCCGACATTGCCATTGGATCGCCATGCAACGCTTTGACAGCCATTGCTGAGTAATATTTGTGCACTGGTGAAGTTTCTTTTATAGTGTACGCCGTGGGTATATCAGTCGATTTAAAATTATCGAATGCTGCGTTTATTTCCGCAGATGTAGGTGCATCATCCTCTAGGGTTGCACCCGACGCGTTCGGGTCTTCCAAATGGTCTAGTACTGACTGATGTTGAGTGTGTCCTCCAAAACTTATGTTTTGGGTCGATATCGACTTGTTTTTGTGTTTATTTCGCGGAGCCTCTCTGTCTTGGTTGTCTGCCGTTTGAACATTCGATGAAGACGCATATGTGTCGTAATCAAAGTTGTTAGAGTAGCCTTTGAAATCAACAAATGGATCTTTGAAATTCGTGAAATCAGCACCCTGTGTCTGTGCAGATGCTGTGGAGCCATAGGACGTCGGCTTGTAGTCGTGCACGACGGTGTTGGACAAGGAGAAGGGAGCTGGCACGCTGGCCTGCTGCTGCCGGTAATCGGCGAGCTTATCATCATCGTAGTAGGGGTTAGGAGTTATGTACCGGCTTTTAAGTTTAGATTTGTCTTTAACTTTAAAAGCAGGAATCCGCCTGTAATCATCATAGTTAACTTCCGACGAAGGTTGTACTTTAGATTTATCTTTAACTTTAAAAGTAGGAATCCGTCTGTAATCCTCAAAGTTTACTTCCGACGAAGATTCGTAATACGGTGTTGGCGTCGTCGATGCAGGTCTCGGTGCCTTCTTTGGTCGACTGTGGGGTGAATATATACTTTCATAGTAGGAAAAGTCGGTTGATGGCGACGGTTTGATTGGTTTTGAGTATTTAGGTGTCTCATATTTTTGCCGCTTAGGGCCACTTCCGCTTATTCGTAAACCCTGACTATTGTATGAGCCCTTGGGAGGAGATCCCAGGCTGTCCTTTATCACGTCAACATCTGATGTAATCTCACCATGATCGTGGAATATGTGATCATGGGTTACGTCACGAGGATTGTAAGCAGCGTATTCTAAATGCGATGGCGTTCCCATCGACCCGACCACTTGTAATCCCGTGAAGGGGTCGGAAGAGAGAGCCAGCAAAGTCTGCGAGTTCTTTAGCGGAATCAGCGGATGGTGCGCGGCCAGTGCGGACATGCTGGCGAGGTGGTCGCGGGCCCCGTGCGCGCCGTGCAGCCCCGTGACGCCGGTCAGCTTGGCCCCATCGTCGAATACTACCTTGTGTATGTGCTCTTCGCTGTACGTGTGAATGTGTTCGGTATCGCCGTCGATAATTTTTTCAACTCGTTGTGGTTTCCTTATTTTTTTAATAGTTCCAGATCCTTGTACGTCCGAATAGAACTGTTCATGAAAACTGGAGACCGGATGTTCTTCCTCGGGTTGAGGCCTATTTCGCACCGTTATAATGCGTTTAGGTTTATGAACTTTCTTGACCTTCTTTCTTGGTGTATCATTAATTTTTACTACCTTTACTCTTTTCGGTGTTGAGGCTGCGGTTGCCGCTGGAGCCGAGAAGGCGGACTGCACGTAGGAGTCTGCTGGCTCGGGAGGAGGAGCTAGGTCGTAATCCTGTTCTTCCACCTCGGAGTGGTTGGGTCCGTAGTAACCTCGAGCTCTATACAAAGGCAGCAGCTTGGAGGCCGCGGCTGAACTTCCAGGCAATCTATTATGGGACTCCTCATAAAGTTCCACTGAATTAAGTGGTACGATGCTGGCTACGGAAGGCAATGCCACGTTGGTTGGAACCGCTACAGCCCCTTCAGCGTTCGGTAAATAAGCAGGAGCATATTGTGACTGCGCAGGATGATTCGTTATATAAATCTTCTTATGGTGGTGTATGTGCTTCACCTTTTGTGGTAGATGTATCCGGATCTTTTTTCTGCAACAAAACAAAATTAGTGTCGGTATATCTTTGCGAGTGATCGATCGCATGTATGTTCGCGGTGTTTAGCCGGTGGCGGTTCCGCTTAGTGTCAATGGCTCGCGCGTGATGCGGCAGCGGCTTTCGCTGCTACGTCGTCGCGACGTCGCTGCCGCCCCGCCGTCACACTTCGCGAACTTCACACTGTTTGGACCGTCAGTGTATGTGTTATGTTACCGATCGTCTTTTACCTCATAGTGTGTAATATCCTTAGGAATACTTGCACTTTCTACCGGCCAAGTACTTATTACGCCTGGTTGGCTGATTCATTTCAAGCAATTAGCGCTTAGCGGAGAAACATAACAATTTAAGGTCGCAATCGCTGAAGCATTGACATCGAATTTTACAGCGCGTGGCTTAGGGCGATTAGTAGTAACGCTTTCGCAAACGATAAATAGAAAGACGAAGGACACAAGTCACCTATATAGATGTGAAACATTCTTTGAATAGGTTGTATCAAATCAAAGGGCCTACTATCATGTATTGATCTAGAAAGTAATCAGTGTATTAACCTGCCAGTGCCATGGTTATCAGCGCCATTAAAAGACATTTTGAATCAGTAATATTCGTATAAATTAAGTACGGTTACCTGCTACAACTTTGCCTACGATGTTCAACTTTACCTGGCATGAAAAAAATGGTTTTCTTCACCATACAGCTGTTTACTTATATCTTATATCTGAGATGGGAGAAAGGCGGCCATCTCAGAAATACGACATAAATGGTATTCAAGCCAGGCAAAGTTGCAAGGCATCGTAGGTAAAGTTGTAACAGTTGACGGTACCGACATTTTCATATAAAAAATACGAATAGGAGTAATAAATACATTCAAGTTGAATGTTATAATATAAATCTGCTTAACCAAAATGCTACGTATACTATTTATGGTGAACAATTTTCTAATGTTAATTAATTTCATGTATTTATTTAAATTGTTACCTATGTAAGTGTGAGAACATTGTTATAAAAATAAGTATTGTACATCTCGTTATGTCATGGCCTACATGGCAGGTTAAACAGATGTAATAACTAATGTTACTTGTATAGGTAATTTATACGTATATTTCGCAATGCTATTTACTAAAAACACATCCAACATTGACCCATCTCCTTAAAAAAAATTATAATAGGTACATGAATACACAATTATCTGTGACGTCCTACGGGTGAAAGTACCTTATGGCGGTTGGCGCTTACGTTGCGAATCATCGCATTAGTATTGCAGCGTCGTTAGAAATAGTGTAAGCCCCAACCGCCTTAAGGTACCTTTTATCGCGGAATGTCACATCTTTCCTTGTCCAGTGTTGCACTCAAGTAGTTTTGTGCCAACATACCCATATAAAGAGTGCTTTGTAAAAGTGCTGAAGAGTCATTACGGGGAGGTATAATCAAAAATACCAATATGCACCTCGCTTACACAAATATACACGATACAAGCAGGAGCGAGGTGCACTGCAACAAGTGATGTCAAAATGAGATCAAATTGGGATACATTTGTAAAACTCGAATGTCGCGTCTTAACAAACTAATTGGTTACGCGAAAATTTATCAAACGGCTATCTCAATCCCATTCTGCTCGAGACTCAATAATACCTACCAGTAATCATCGTCATGCCTTCCCTTGTTGAATTAGTGAATGTCTGACTTACTCCAATAAAGTTTAAAGATTTGTTTTTCTACTTACTTCGGCCCATCGGCGCTAACTTGTATGCAGGCAACAGCTACCAGGACGGCGAACTGAAAACAACAAAGTAAATATTTATCATAGTTACGATAAAAAGAAAACTAGGATTTCGGATGGAAATTTAGTGGAGATTGAAATAAAAATACTAGTGTCATACATATTTATACAATTCTATTTTTCTAGGTATTGATTTTTTTAGCGTTCCGTAGCCAAAATGGCAAAAAATGAACCGTCTGTCCGTCCGTCTTAACTATAAGACGTATCTTAACTAGTAAAATTTTAATATAGATGTATTTGGAATGCTACTTAGTTTTGTAGTCAAATTGTTAAAAAAGGGGGGGGGGGGGGGGGTTCCATTCCATACATGTGGTAACTAATTGTTAGGTACCCATAAATCGATAGGTCTTTAAAAATAACATTGAGTTTTATTGAAATTTTTTTGATTAAGCAAATATTTTCGGTAAAAATCACCCCGAAAGTCTACAAAATTGTATCCCCTCTCTGTAATTTTTTAACCGTAGGTATTAAAGGGCGGATGACGGATGCAAAATGGTGACGAAAGCATAAGATGGATAAGACTTTTATTGAATTTCGAGTATAATTTAATGTGTAAAAATATACTCAGTTTTTATTGTAACCCTCCTCACACACACAGTGAAGACATGTAACCATCCTCACAAACACTCTTACGTCTGAAGATGTTGAGAGGTAATTTTTCCTATATTACTGGACACTGAACTATAAAACGAATGGACTGCAATAACTTAAAATATGACCATTGACTTACAACGATGCCAACATTTTTTTTGCAACGGTTTTCTTTTATTTCATAAATTGTAGTCATATCCATATTACGGATACCGTTTGACGTTATTTTGACGTAAATTGCATCCGTCAGCCGCCCACTGGGTATAATATATCCAAAAATTATAGAAAAATTCAAGTTTTTGAGTTATCTCCAAAATATTTCTTTTATAGGCAGATACGACCTTTCAATATTTTTTTGGCGATATTGGGTACGAATCTCTTCAGTACGCGTGGTCCGACATGCACTTGGCCGGTTTTTTGTTTTGGTTGTTATGATTAGGTTAACCAAACTGATAAATTATAATTTAATTAACCAACTGAATGACAATGAAAACAGTGAAACAAACTACCATAAAAGATGTACCATTGTAGTTAAACGATCTTTTTTTTAAAGGCTTCATTAGGAAGAGCTGCAGTTTTTTCGTATTATTGTATTTTATTTCATGTTGAAATTGGTTTCCGTTTAATTTCACTTTGAATTTAATTGATTTTACAGATGATGTAATTATATGATTATAATTAAATTTAAATATCCAAGCTAACCCTACATTGCGTATGGCCCGACATGCTCTTGGCCGGTTGTTTACAAAGAAATTTGAATACATTGTTTTTTTTAGAGGTTTTCTTGTTTTTTTGTCAATTTAGAAAAAGAGGTTTTATTATATTATAAGATATAAGTTCACACAAAAAAAACTCAAACAACTATTTGGTAAACACTAAACTTAAACTACAAGGTGTAACAAAAATACTGGTGATCCTTTTAAGGGCATAATTGGTATCGCATTCTTATTATGAAAAACTAAGAAAATAAATTTTAGTCGTGAAAACATTTTTTGGTTTTGTATGGAGGGTTGGCTGGCTGGGACGACGTGTCCCATAAAAAAAAAAATTTTTTTCGCATCAAAACATTTTTTATTCAACATTTCTTACTCGCAATACGATACCAATAATGCCCTTAAACGGATCACCAGTATTTATGTTACACCCTGTATAAGTAAAAAAAGTGTAATTTCTATATCTTAATTTTAAGTAATTTATTACCATAACCAATAGGTACCATCGGGTTCAAAAATGCATGGGCAATTTAAGAATGAATTCATTGTTACAATTAACTGCGTATGAACGTCATATGATCGAGCGTATGTTCGTTAATTGTAACAAGGTTCTATGGTGGGTCACGATTCAGTTGGTTCGATAGTACATTTAAAAAAATCATGTGATTTTTTAATAGCCATATGTTATATGGTATTGAGCAATGCTCTTCTCTGGATTTGTGGAGCGGCCTGTCTGCGTCCAATATAGATGATGGAAACTCATTTCATCTTGTTTAGAATTCACTATTAGGTAAAATAGAATATCCTAGGTTTAAAAAAATGTGCGAATTAGATGTAAAGTTCTCGTGTTTGCCATGCTTTTATACGAGTAGGTTAAGGGCCAGTGGCACTAACCACTTTTGACGAACTCATCAGCGGGTTCCGCCAGGGTAAATATTATATTTAGTTGTATCAAAATTTCCATAAAATAGAATTTAGCGAAAGTTTTAACGTTGACAGACGGTTTGGTGCAATCTACCCTAACTCTTAATTTGGTAGGTGTCACATTTTAGGACGTAATTTCCGGTCTGTGTTGGAAGGTCAGATGGCAGTGATTACTCCCGTAAAAACAATGAACTCAATAGATTGGAGTAACGTAGAGGTAAACTGCATACTGCATAGTGCATATGATATTGTTTCGATGCCTTAAGTATAAGTATAATATTATATAGTCTGTGCCTTAAGTAACCAGGAGGCTGTCAGCTATTTCGGCCAAAAGATCAGTATGGCCATCCAAAGAGGTAACGCTGCCAGCCTTTTGGGTACCATAACCTACGACGGTGACTTGGGGAGCATCTTTTATTTATAAGTTTAGTTTAGTTTTATTTATAGTTTTATTGTTTCTGATTCTGTAGTTTTATTTATTTTAATAAAATTTACCTTACACTACACAGGAACAATTAATTTACATACTTGTATTCATATAAGAGCTTTTGGTGGCCATAGAAATGTCAAAAAAGCAACAGAGGACCATTGGATTTCGATCCATCTCAATTGTGTTGATTAGGTAGCTAATGAAACAAGGTTATCTTTAAAAAAAACATTATTTCATCATGAATGAACTGTAATTAAACTTATCTGTCTTCACTCTTCAGGTGTTTTAACACTTTTACCAACGAGGTTATGGCCATTCGCCACCCAAACTTGGCATTGTTAGTGTTTAGGTATTTTCTACTAGATAATCATTATTTTATTATTTACATTTATTTGTGTTCATTAATAGTTTAAAGCGTGTAGTTTTCAGCATTATGTTTCTATTGATTCCACTCAGAACTCCATCTATCTGTGCAATTAAATTGTATTTGTAGAACGTGTCAAAGGAGAAAGAAGTAGGTAATACAAATCGTATATGGTAAGTACCTACATTGTGCTTTGTGTGTATGCTGTGTGTGTGTGTATGTCCTCTTGCTTTTAAATAGAAACGTAATGCTATTAACTGTTTCAGTAATTTTATAACATGTTGACGTGACTATTGTGTTTTTGATAGTTATGTTTTCACGAGTTTTTCACATGTTGCAAGAACTAGTTAGAAAAGGTAATATCAAAATAAGAAGTTATGAAAAAAGTTGAGTTACAGTTTTTTTAGGAATGGCCACTTAGATGAACTGACATTAGGAATGATGAAGAACCAATTAAGATAATAGTATAGTTCGAAATTAGTACACTAATTATCAAAAGAAATCTTTATTCCAATGTGCTCATCCATTCGATTTGAGTCTAGTACTCTAGTAGTCCTCTAGTAGGCTTCACTTGTTATCTATAAATCATGCAATCCTCAATAGGTCCACTTGTTTCACAGTCCCAAAATGCACCACTATCGTCACTTTCACCATAACACTATTTCAAAACTACGACACTACATGATACCGACCAATTTCCACCAATCCATGTTCACTTTCCGCTGTTACGCTGGGGAAGGTTTTTTCACGTTTTTCTATATTTTTTTCATGGGCATGGAGCACTGGTCAAAACCGCACTGGCCTTCAAGCTCGTATGATAATTATTCGCGAGCGCCTGATCATTTATAACATTCATTTTCACGCCTGAAAGGGTGCATGCCGCGTGTGTGCGTAATAGTGCATTCGAACTGCAGCCAGCGCATGCGCTGCGCGGCCGCTGCTAGACGATTAATTGAAAATCATGTCTAATTGCTATTTATGCTACTCAAGATTTAAGGTAGGTATGTATGACTAAAAAGACAGGTTTAATAAAGAATTATTGATAATTTAATTGCCATTGGGTCTCTTGGTATTTAAAAACCACTACATGCATCATCTTGCAAAAGTATTCAGATGAAATTGTTTTGAAAAGATATATTTATAAACTTTATACATTGTAGATATAGCTCCATACTGCGACCATGCGATGTGCAAACATGTAAAATAGGGTACTCGCTGTAAGTTCTTGTTAAAGAGGATAAATACGAAAAGCTATGCGATGACCTTTGACTGTTCAACCAACCGGACCGGCCATGTCTATCATTTTCTATACAAAAAAAGTCTGCCTATTTTTGCTGGGGAGGGGAACGTCAAAATAGCCACGTCAGATAAACGTCAGTCCATACCATAAGTATGACCACTGGACATATATTTTCGGCAGAGGGGAACGACTGTCAATGGCCGCTCCGGTTGGTTTAAAGCTCTAAGGTGATGACTGATGACGCCGCAATCGCAAAAAAAAATCACATGGTTATGCTTTGGCAATGTTAATCCGTCCATAGAGTCTATCGTAAAGTGTCTTTTAGAGCTCAAGTAAATGGGAGAAAATAGAAGTACGATTTAGATTTTAGAAGTGCCAAATACTCGTAGTTCAGAGTTATCTAGAGAGTGATTAGTCTATCAAGGGAGAATCGCATGACCTCAAGCTCATTTCAATGACGAAGTTTTTGCTACCGCTGTTCAGGATTTTACAACATAAAACAGCGGCTTCTAGCTTAGTTTGCTATACTCGTACCTACTAATAAACCACGTCGTTACCACAACCACCACACGTGTTCCAGAATTTTATGTTTCACCTTTTGAGATTTATGTAATACATAGACGCGTACTTCGAAGATACCCGTGAACTAATTTCACTAGGCGTTGATTGTAAATAAAACGAGAAACACTACTGTGTTTATCACGTTGAAGTTAGGTTGGGTCAAACATTGGGCAATTGAAAAGAGGTCCGACCCCCTACCACGTACGGTATTGAGGCAGATGGTGACTTGCCGCCTGGGCCCCTGAAATTGCTGTCATGAAAACGGCCAAGAGCAGCACTGAGTGTGGGCAAGTGTTCACCACTTTCTAACCTGTATAGCTGTTCACAGCTACTGTACCAACGCGCATCTTATGCATATTTCATTTCACCTTACGAGCATAGGTACCTATTGCTCGGACGACTGTCTCTTCGCCGAAGACGGAACAAAGGAGTACGTGGCTCAGTGAACGTTACTCCCTAAGAACTCGCATCAAGCTGCCATTTTACTTTTATTATTTTGGTCTCCATAGAGCATAAATAAACTATTCGTTCGTGCTCATCTCAAGCTTTGAAAATATTATTCATATTTTAAATAGGTCACTAAATCGTAAAGGCACCTATTCATTTCGCGTATTTGTGTTGAATCTCGTTGCCGTATGAAACAAAGAGATTCAACACAAATGTTGGGCAGATTTTGACAATAACATTAATAAAAATTACTTTTGAGTACCTACCTAACGAAAATACGCATAAACTCTTTCCGATGAAGCCTGCTGCCGCACCACACCATCACTCATGGAGGGTTGCCCATGCATATGAACGGCAGTCTTGTAAGGTAAGTTCGCCTAATAAGGACCAGGTTTTTGTAAATCTTTATAAATCAGATTTAAGAAGTATTTTAACTTAAAAAAACATTTGAAATATACAAATTGCCTATATTAGAAGTACAAACATTAAGTAAAAATCACGAATCCGAAGTAAATTAATGACAAACACTGTTTTAAAAAAACTTGTAAATGGACCTTATTAGGAATGGGTGTTCTCAATAAGGGTCATTTCTGTTCCGTAGATAATTCCGAAACTACATTATTTAATTTTTTTATTTAATATTTTTTGTTAATTGTAACAATTGTTTTTGTCATTCCCGGTGGATTAATCTAAAAATTCACATGAATTGTACTGTTGGTCCTTAAAAAGTCTACAGAAACTTAAACGCAGAATAATTGACTTGATTTATGATTTTTAATAAAACACGGTTTTGTATTATATTGATATTTACTAAGTGAAACTATTTTAAGCATAAAACAACATAATTAGGAACATTTTCAGTCATTAGCCCTTGGGCCTTATTAAGTCTTTAGACATGACATTAAAAAGGCCTGGAGTTCGATTTTTGAATCTCACCGGGTGACTTATTTCGTACTAAATAGTCATCGGCTGCATACAAAAAAAGGCAGCAGTGAGATTCAAAAATCGAACTCCTGGTCCTTATTTGGCGACAAGGAGGTGGTCCTTGTTAGGCACTTCGCCATCCCGGAGCAAACCAATCCAATTTGACAAAAAAAATAGTTCTAATAATCTTATCTTCACAATCCACGCCTAAATGTTACTTTTTCCTTATCATGTGTTAAGTTCTTGCGAAAACGAATCAGAACCCCTTGAATGAATCGAATAACACCAACAAATTATACAAAACGACCTACGCATCGTGACGTGAACTGCATCGACAGGCATACTGACAGAATGGCGGCGTAAAACACAAGTAATGCCAATGCACTTCAATAATTGGTTAATGAGGAGCATCAGCGCGAGACTTTATTTCAATTTAGTATCAGGAACGGGATTTTTGAAATGGTGGCTCTTATTAGGAACCGGTTCTTATTAGGCGAACATACCTTATATAAATATGAACGCTTCAGCAAATTGAATAGCGATATGACCACTATACTAAGGCTACCGGTGTACGAATTTTACCCACCTTCCGTTAAGTAAAGCTGACTGCTGTATCGTAATATTTCAATATAAATTCCGGTATGCAACTATGCAGTTCCCGCGTGCCAGTTTAGTGGATAAGTAGACCAAACAAACGAAGCTCGTAGGATGAATGCAAGATGGCTCGGACGAGCACTATATTCGCGTGAGCACGCCTGCGCGCACACAACACGCAACAAACATCCGCATTATAATACCGATCGCGTAACAACTACAAACAAGCGTTTTTCGAGGAAATAACTCGATTTAAAGTTAATAATAATTGGTCAAGAGCAGTAAGGCGTTACTTAGAACGGATCTAGGAACTGTTATATAATCATTTTGAAGCAGCATGAGTACAGAAATACGAAGTATATTTATAATATACTCATATATATATAAGTTTGTGTTTGCTTAGGTACCTTTAGTTGAAATATTTAGTACGATTTGAATATCAACTTAAGCCAAGAAATTATTATTTTATAAGTAGTAAGTTTCAAGTTTATTTGCATCATGTTGTACAGCAGGTGTTATTATAGTAATCTTTCAAACATGAGCCCTGCAAGGGCATGGTAATGGCAATAGCCCTGGGAAATTTTTTTTCGATAATACATATTTTTATATACCTAAACACCAGTACCAACTACCTACTGAACATATTTATGAAAACAACTACATTCGCGATTCAATACGGTAATTAATGTAATTTATATTTTATTTACTATCTATTTCTCTTTCTTTATTTTTTTAAGACACTGTGAATTGTTAACAGTAAACCGGCATTTTTATTTATATTTTAAATAATGATATCGAATAAACCTTTATATTATTGTAGCAATTATTTGCTAATTACTCGATCGAAACTAGTGCCGGGCCCAACTAACGAAGTACAGTCAGCAGCAAAAGTAAATAAGCGGGTAGGGTGTTCAAAATGAGGTGTACACGACTTTCTTTTTAAGAGAATAAGAGCTCGTGTAGTTCCTTTTGAACATCCCACCCGTTGAGCTTCTTCTGCTGCTGACTGTACGTAATATAAACTTATATAGATTCTTACTGATGGCATGGATGGGAAGTTGTTTTATTGTGTAGTTTACAAAATAATACTTATACACTAAAAATTATAATCTATACTATAATATACTAAACTAATCAATAAATAAAGTTTAGCTTAGTTTGAAATTGTTTAAGTTTGAGGTCAAAAATTACAAAATTAGAAATACATGTTTTAAGGAAGTAGGTAGGTAGGTATTTAAATTTAAAATCGAGTCTCACTTAGGCGATTATCACATTGACGACGGATCCGCATGCGGCGCCGGTGCGCGAGAGAGATAGCGCTCTGCATGTGTATAGCGCTGTCTCGCTGGCACACCGGCGCCGCATGCGGATCCGCACCAGTGTGATAACCGCCTTAACTACAGGAAATTATGATCAAGTAACATCATAAGTAACAAATAACGACATAACAGTAAAAAAAGAGTTTTTGTAGTTTTCGAGAAATGAAGTAGGCATTGTTACAGTGACCTCACTTCACCTTAAACAGGAGTGAGCGGTCATAACTTGTTAATTATAACATCCCATCTTAGCCATGACCGTGGATGGACTTGCACTTGCTCGGCCACGCTCCGCCGCTTGCATCGTACAAACCGTGCACCAGTCAATAACCAGCCGTAGCACAAATAAATAAAGCTCTTAGTGGCAGAAACAAATGGTACTATTTACAGAACAAATGAAAATGTTATGGACTGAAGAGTGTATGGTCAAAGAAAAACAATAATAAAGTGAACTTTTACGGAGAAAGTATTCCAGAAAAAGCATTACAACCCACTTTTAGATTCCAAACTACTTAAAGAAAAATAATAAATGTGGTTTATGTTAAAAAAAAATACTACTTACATTTAACCAAAACCACTTGTAAAATCGGAAGTTTAACTCTTTCAAATTTATGAATGCTAGAGCTTCGTGCCTTAATTCATAATAATATAGGTAATACTTATAAGTTATAGAATTGAAATAGCAATATGTGAATGTTCACGCAATATGAAACGTGTGTGCAAATGGTTTACTAATATTTTTAAATATAGGTATATATTATTTTCTCAATGATATGCGATTGTGAATTCTATTGCAATTCAATAAGCACTCCCAAGTACGCAGGAGATGGTTGGATGTCGACATCCGTTATTAGAGTCTTAACGTACCGAGTCGAGTTGACATGCGACTGTTATATCACGATTACGACTTACTGAATGAAAAATGTTATGCTAACAGTTTTGTTGACCGTCACATATAATGGAAACCGCGGGCGTGTAGGGGAACCTGTTCTACCATGGACTGTTTGTGTTTTCGATTTTTAGAAAATTAAAGAATAGCCTGTCTGGCGGGTGATTTTTGAGATTCGATCGCTCGAATCTGACATTTAAATCTCCGAATAAAACGATGAATTGATGGTGCAGGAATAACTGGAATAGGAGTTAAACTATTAACTTTATGCGAAAATAATGGCGACAAACTTTTGTATGCGATTATTTTCGACCTTAATTTCTTTGATTCGTGCGCTAAAATCTCAAAAATCGGCCCCCATATCTAAAGCCGAAAATATTTTATTTACTAGTAGGGGCAAAAATCCTGTTTTTTTCATTGTGTAAGTAATTTACTCTCGTATGAAAAAGTATTACTAAGTTGATAGAATTGTTCACAGAAAAGGATAAAAGTTGCATTAAAAATATTTTAAAAGATTCAGTAGGTTTTGAGAAAAAGTCGATTGACCTAGGTAAAATTATGTCCAAGGTAGAACAGTTTCCCCTAATAATAATCAGGTTAATGACTGGTTATGTAGGTATATAAGCATGTATACGTTTTTCTCAATTAATTATTGAACCCGAGAAAAATATATAACCTTCAGAAGTTTTTGCAATATCATCTTATGTTAGTAATTGGGCATAAGTATATTAATATTGAACAACCAATAAAGAATATAGAGCAAAGGTAAACTGGCGTCAAAACTCAGTGATTTCTTAGATTATTCATTTAAAAATTATATATTTTTTAAAGCTTTTACAAGGGTATCCGAATGTCACTAAAATACTGTTCTTACAATTCAAACATCTTGAAAAACTCTTACTATAGGTACTTATACATATGTTTTTTAAGTTTTTTTGAATGACGCATATTTTTCACGTGTCATGTTTTTTGTCCTGTTAGAGTCTATGCGCTATATTATTTCCTATATTAAGACTGTTTCGACCGTCCAGTGGTGCCCTCATTGGGGATTGTATTTTCCTGATAAACGAATCAATTTCTGTATAATACCTTATGTTAAGTTGTTGTCCTACTAATTAAGCAAGTTTTATATTACTTACTTTTGGCTCCATCAACTAAACGGAAAAAAGTGGCCACCATTTGCCGTTTAGGTAATGAAGCAAAAAATACACAAAATGAAACTATTGTGACAAAGACCAAAAGTTGCGTAATTAGTAGGACTACAACTTAACATGAGGAATACAGAAATTGTTTCGCTTAGCAGGAAATACAATTTTCCCAATGAGGGCGCTACTGGACGGTCGACACAGTCTTAACTACGAATTATCTTCTCCTTCCCCACAAACGATATACTTAGTCAATGATACGCCATAGCGATGTTAAAGTCGTAGTTGCACTCCCCAGTATTTCCCTAAGTCGAAATAGATCATATCGATGCATGCGTAACGACGTAAGAGTTTAAAGTAAGTATAATTTCATAGTCCGTTAATTTAATACATGTTAGTAATGCGTATACATACGAGTAGCATGTACCTACAATAGCTCCACTGAAGAAAATCGCACTAGGTTTACTTACTAGTTGCGTAATGTCAAGAGACTAGTTAAATATAGAAACTGGACCAATTTAACTGAGAGATTTACAGAAATGATTTTCTCCCGCCAACTCTCTGCTTATGAAATGAGCTCCTTGACGATGTTTTCTATCTATGAATTTGGTATGAAGTAGAACGTCTACTAACGATACCACATTTTTTTAAATAAAGAAAACGTAGAAAAATCTACTGCTTAGGCGAGATTCGAACTCTCGACTCCGGGATACATGCTCCTCGCCCTAATCAACTGAGCTACTGAGACTTACCCCAATGTCTGCGAATTTTACCACCAAATGCTTTCCATAAATCTTTTCTTTCTTTATCCTTTTTGTCCGTTTATGCGAATCTCGCTCGAGGCAGAGGATTGTCTACGTCTTCCAGTGAGGATTAAAACTGTACTACACTGTTTTATTGTTAAGAGAATAAGAGCGCGAGAAGGTTATTGAGCACATCTCAACCGTTTAGCTACTTGTGTTGCTGACTGTAACGTGAACATGACAGCATGACGCTTGTACTTAGGTAAATTGATAGTCTGTAGTATATCAGTCTTTACATTTGCAATGCTTCCCGCTTTCTACCGGGCTTGTCCATCACCAGTGAGCGCGCATTATCGCTACTCAAGACAAAAAATTGTTCCTTCATATTGAATTATAGCATAACGTAATTAACTATTTATGTAAATCACAGAGAACATCTACGGTGTCATATGTATTTTATGAGTTGCTGTCAATAATAAAAATGGTAAGTAGGCTCATGAACGTGGGAAGTTCATTTGTATCGTACCAATACATATGTACGTATCGTTATTTCGGTATAAGTTACCATGGCAAACAATCTCGCGTATATCACTATAAGCGACAAGGGCGCTACCTCAAAAATGACAATATATTGATGCAATGTATATATTTGCCTCGCTGTTATTCTTGCGTTCGCATAGTACCAAAGACAGCTAGAGCCCGCTTTGACAAGGTGCAGTATTCTGGATTAGGTTTTTTTATCCTTGCGGAAATAAATCTGTATTCTGTAGGCAATGTAAGAATTTTCATAAATAGTAAGTACTTAGTTTAAAATAGTACATTACGTACCTAGGGCGGTAAAATAAAGAACGGCTCAGATCGCTGGCATTTGTGACCCGATCCGAAGGTAAGGGCCATAAACAAGCGATCTGAGGCCTTCTTTATTACCGTCAAGTCTGGCGACTTTGCCAAGGGTTACTAACTTTGCATAAGGTAATCCTTTCATACCACCGACAACGTATATTTTTTAGTGTTGTGCGTACTTTTAGTAGAAAATATGGTTATCAATTGGCAAAATTATTATGAATGAGGCAACACCACGGCAACCATTTTCTTACCATTTCAGTTCCAAATTCGTCACTCACATAATCATAAAAGTTAGTGCTCAAGAACTTTAAAAAGTTTAGAGTATAAACATCGCATCCAGGTACGTAAATTTTAGATATTATGTTATTTAAAAGGTAAGGAATGAATTGATTACTTTATAAATGCCGTAGTGTTTGAATTGAGTCCCATAATTGTTTTGGCAAAGTTACCAGACCACGCCGACTAATATGGGAGGGCATCTTTGCCATGTTTTGTAGCGGCCTAGGGTTGGTACACAAGCATAAAATTTAAATTACATTTTTCATAAGATAGATACTTTTTAGGGTTCCGTAGCCAAATGGCAAAAAACGGAACCCTTATAGATTCGTCATGTCTGTCTGTCCGTCCGTATGTCACAGCCATTTTACTCGGAAACTATAAGACGTATCATTATCAAATTTTTACACAAAGTGTATTGTGTGTGCAGCTACTTAGTTTTGTAGAGAAATTGCTAAAAAAATATTTTTAGGGGGGCACTCCATATGTGTAAGTAATTATCAAAAAATTTTTTTTTGACAAATATCAACATGATGCACATCAATCGATAGGTCTCTAAAAATAACAATGTTCAAATAACTGAGGTTTCTTTGAACATTTTTTGATTAAGTGGATATTTTCAGAAATAATCGCTCCGAAAGTCATAAAAATTGTGTCCCCTCCCCCTGTAACTTTTGAACCGTAAGTCCAAAAATTATAAAAAAAATCAAGAAGATACACCTTTTAATATTCTTTCAACCAAAATTATTTTGATTATTATCGGTATAGGCGTTTTTGAGTTATCTCCAAAAAACTACAAACTTAGGCAGATACGACCTTGCAATAATAATTTATTCGATATGGTCTAAGAGCTGGCCACGTCAGATGTGACACAATAATGAGAGTTTTGTAACCAGTCCAATCAGATTGCATAACAATCCCTATTGCTAGATCCGGGCATCTGGCAGCTTTTAATGGGTGGAGCACAGAGTGACAGACCAACAAAGTTTTTAAGTTGGAAAAAAGTTATACCGAAACAGGTAATAACTGCTGAAGTTGTATCATTTATAGAGAACAGGGCCTATATTTTAACATTAGAATCACAATTATTTGTGATTGGTTTTGTTGTTAACAATTGTATACAGAGTGTATGTTTTGTTTAAGTAAAAAAAACACAAAGTTAACTGTGACATACTTATTTTATTGGTAATAATTACTACATATACGAGTAAGTGTTTTGTTTCGATAATACTTTTGTTAAGACGCGACGAGGCAGTTTGTGACGAAGCCCTTTTTTAAATATCTATCGTTTAAATAGGTACCTAGGTAATCACAATTATTTACGAGTGGACCTGTGATAGGCCTCTTAAAGAGTTTTCTATGTTTCGTTTTTGATAATATTTTAATTAAGGTGTCTTTTATGTTTTTCCTGAGTACTTATGTAACCTGATTACTCGTATGTAACAAAATAAATAAGTACTTAAATAATTAATATTTTTTCATTTGTGTCAACCCTGACCACATTCACTGACTTTCTATGAAATTTTCTTAAATGGGTGATCAACTTTGCCACTTTTGCTGTATCTTTTTTTGTAATAATATATCATTAAGGATCAAATTCCGAAACTATTGTATCCTAAATACTGAATATTCTTTACTAATATTGTAAATACAACTAAATTACTATACAACGTAAAAATGCAGTTGGCAAAGTTGCCACATGGTATAGGTAACTTTGCCAGTTTTTTTTTTACTCGTAAAAGCTTATTATCCGTCATTTAATTTATAAACCATCTTATTTATGCACTCGTTGATAAATATATTATGTATCGCGTCATTCATACTTCAGTGGTTTCATATGAATTCTGGTTAAAAATGTACTATGACTTTTCAACACCTGTGAAAAGTGGCAAAGTTGCCAGACTTGACGGTACCGCCCGTGGTGCGTACATAATTTTACGTCTTCTCCTGGGTGTGAAGTGAGATTTGCCGCTGCGCCCTAGGGCGCTCTCTCACTTAGCGCCCAGAGTGACGTAAAATCCTATACTTAGTTAAGACGCGTGCCTACCTCAAGAACCTTGAGAATCCGAGTATTGCTCGCCCTCCTTGTTATTTTATTACAAGCGCCATATTATCCTATTGCGCTACAAATTGTGTCAGTGTACTAACGGACTAAGCCTGAGGGCTAAGCCTAACAGTATCAATACCCAACATAAAGGCCGGAGATTACCGCTGTCCGTCTCACGTCACTCGCGGCCGGTTCCCACACTAAAAGGTAACTCGCCATTAAAATGTTACGACGCAGTAACCAGAGTAATTGTAACCAATTTTTGAACCTTTTTATTACCCCATGCAACTATCAAGTTGTTATCTCGAGCCCCGAGGACCGCCACGCTCCGGGGACCACTCTACGCCAGATAAAAAGGCTCTCTACTTTGGTTTAATGCGCCTATCGAGAGTGGGTGCTGTAGACTAGTAAGGGCAGTGGTACAGTTTAGAGTTCAATTTAATAATTTGACGTTTTGACCCTCATCTTATCCAGCATAAGAAAAATAGGAAGGAATACATTATAAACAACTCTTACCAATTGAATGTCCGACACTTTGCATTTAAAAATCCATATTACGATACTCGATCAAAACAACCATATATATCTTGCCAGTCAACTAAAATTTATTCATTTTATTGATGGACTACATTAAAATATATTCTAGTAGTAGTATCTAATATTAACTTCAAGCAATTATTCGAATTTCATCCACTCCACATCCACACTCTACACAGTTATAATGTTACATAGAAAAATTATACAGTTTTAATAATTAAGGATCAAATTGGTACATATTAGCATATAAAATAGACGGCAAATTGTTTCTTACCTACCTTCCAGGCACGTAAAAGTTCAAGTAAAAATATAATATAATTATAATATTACTAAAAGTTCAAGTGAAATATAATATTAAATTTTAAGTTATTTTGTTTAAGTAGGTAGGCCTACATAGTTAATTAACAACATGCATAATTAACTTTCATATAGGCAGTTCAGAATTTCACACATATTACCCATGCACTTAGATATGTTAATGCAAATTTGATTTAGTAAAATAGCTAAGTATACGCCGTAATCGTGTTAAAAAATATATATGAATAATAATAATCGCCTTCCAAAGGTCCGGAACACCATTGTTTCGTGGTCGGAAAAGACATACAAACATAATAATCGTCAAAACATAAAAATATGATTAGTATAATAAATAATGAACAAGAACGTTCCAGGAAATATCTAAATATCAGAAATTAATCAATCAAAACTGTACTGTTAGTTCTTAACTATGCAGTATAGCCTAATGTGTATGGAGATATACAAACCACGACGTACCTGAAATCCGATAATTACGACGGAGCATGGTGTTAAATAACCTATACCCTGATTATGGATCTTTTTTATTTCGGTAACTTGTAAAAGTTAGACGCACGCTCGTTTTTATGTTGGGGCAAGTATGCATATGTATTGAGATTTGTGTACATTGCAGTCAGCATTCGTTTATTATATATTCTAATTACTTATGCCATGTATTATATGAATAATGCCGTTTGTTTAAATATTATGCACATATTATTCTAGGGTATAACTTAGAGTCGGTTGCACCAAATGTCCGTCACCGTTTAAACGACCGGCCGGGTGACGCTGATGAGTCTGTAAGGGTAAGGGCCTTATAGAGGTTTATTTAATGGGAGAAAGAAAACAAGCAGTGTAAATATACTAGTATGAGTAAGTAAAAATGTACTGAAGAAAAATATATAACAGGCTTCAGATTTAAACACAAAAATAGGATGGTATAAAAAATTATACAACCTCAACAGAGTCCGTCGAAAGTGGTTGGTGCAACTGGCCCTTAATCTATACAAAAATGTTAGTCTAATCGTCTATCCTATTCCCCATAGTTAAGGTACCTCTTTTATTATTTTGCTCGTGTACCTAAAGTATTATCCCGCATTACTTAGTAGGTATTTGACACATGTATTAGGATGTCTCATAATGGTCTCACTAGAGACTGTTAGCTAGGTTTCGGTTGTCGAATTGGCCCCTACATATAAATATATTAATTAACCAATCACTTAACTGAGTAGTTAATTAATAATCATCTAATTAGAATAATATTCCAAATAAAACAAAAGAGGTGTCCGTTCTAAAAGTATGTTGAAGCCGATAATTAATAGTCTTAATACATAACACCGAACTATCCAAAGTATTGAAATTTTTGGTACGAGTTGTAAATCACTTTCCCGCTAGCATTTCCCTGATCGCGGCATTTTCATGAGTTTCACCGGCGCCCGAGTGCAGGAAATACTATGCGCACACGCAAAGCTAGCGCGTATGCACTATGTACATTCACTGCAAAGATCTTCTACGCTCGTGCGTTACATCATGTGAGCCGTAATTTACCCTGCAGTCTTAATTTGGATACTTAAAAAAATCATGTCTATAAATGTTCGTAAGATAATCTTTCGGAATAGGACTAAGCCCTTTAAATAGTAGATAATGCCTTTAAGTCCGCCTTTTGTACTTTTTATTGTTGTAAAATAAAACTTATCACAAATAAATAAATACTCACAGTCATTTAAAAAATGTATGCGCATAATGCAGGTTGGTAACTAATTCCGACTTTTAAGTATACTTTTAAGTATTCCAACCTTTATTTGCCAAAGGATTTTTTTAACACAGTCCCTCAATAAACTGCTTTCACGCATTAGTGCTATTTTCTGGTGCTATTGTATAAAATTAGCAATCACGATTCATTTATTGAGTGTATTCAACATCTCTCTCAGATCGTGGCAATATTACTTGTGAAATAATGACATGGTTTGTGCATATGTATGAAAATGTACCTACTATTGCCAATTGATAAAATCGTTATGTATGACCGTGGCCTTATAGTCAATAATCGTGTAAATGTAGGTGTTAATTAGTCTCTATCGAACGAGTGTACCGACACACACCGATCCATTTGTTACCTGATAGACCTACATCGGGGTGTTGCTTATTTATATCTTACATATGCTTGGCAATTTCAGAGGGACTTTCACACCCTCATTTCAAGTGACTACGAAAATTTTCTATACCTACATATGTTTGCTATTCGTTATTACATATGTAATTGTACCTACTTTTTGTTTTCGACCAAAAATTAATCCAAAAGATGCAACAAATTGTCAACTGCCTTCAACTCCAAACTTTGCCTTTACGAGTATGTAATAAAAAACCTGAGCTTTCTTGCAATTGAAATATTGTAGTAACAACCCTTAAAACTCCAGTGGATAATTAGTATGCATACAAACAGTGTGTACCCGTGAGTCTTAAAAAAATAACTGAGGCTAAAAAAACTAAACAGACGGAGTTCATTCACTGTCCCGCGTTCCCAATTAACGGTCCATGCCTTATTATAAGGCAATATTCAAACTGGAGATAAAAAAGAAAAAATGCTTCGATAAGGGCCCAGCCTCCGGCTGTATCTGGACCACGTATCGCTAAACCCACCGGTACATACAGTTTTTTTCTCTTTCCGATTATTAAGGCACATTAATATGTCAGGCTGAGCCTTTGAAACTTTGGAGCATGTGAATAAATTATTTGATTTATGAATTTATTGTGTTAGGAGGCCAGCCAGTATTAGGAGGGACGAGTTGGGTTTAAAGCAGCAGTAACATACATTTAATATTGACGGTCTGTAGATTGTCATTGTAGGTAGATACTTGCTCATTATACTTATTGCTGAAGCAATGTAGTAAAATAGCAGCTATCTGGTCGGTAATTTTTGTTAGAGAATTCATACTAAATAAGATTTCATAATTTGTATAAAACTACTTACTTTTCCTTTTATTAAAATTCTTGTCATAAAAACTTAGAAGGCTGCAATCTAACTACTGTTGATCTAAATTCTTATACTTATCCTTGTTACAAAGTATCCAGAAACTACTTGTGCCTGCTTAAAAAAGGAATCACTGATGTACCTGGATAAAGTGCCGACATTAATCAGAACGGCCACTAAACCCGTCACAGTTTGAGAGCCGACGCGTAAAGGGCTCCTTAAGATTTATTATGTACAAGGAAGAAGGCTTGTCCAGTGGAGTTTATTAGAAAGTCGGCTTATCTAAGTATTTTTTTGTGTTACGGTAAATCTGGTTCGAGATGTTTCAAGTTACGAGGAAGGCAGGTCGGTCGGGAAACCGCACATGATTCACACCCGGCGATTTGAGCCGCCGCGTGGACCACCGACACTGCATGTCTTGAGTCTTGATGTCTTCACAGATAATTGAAACTATTGCCGGCTTTTATGACGCTCTTGGCTGTGAATTTTTGTGTTCAGTGTGTAAGTAACATATGTACGCGCAATTTTATGTACCTCTGGTATTATGTTACCTCGATGTGACGGAAATCGTAGATATACATATGCATTGGAGGTGAGAGGCTTGTTTGTTTGTTAGTTGATGTGTTTGTGCATAGGTATAACTAATATTCACACTTGTCTCCAAAATAGTGTGCCCTATTTGGTGGCGGTGTTTGTTAAAGGTGTAGGTCTTAACTCGATAGATGGTGCAGTTGTAATTTAATCGTACTTTTCACAAATATTCTCTGGTTGATTCTAATTGTTGTATAGTAGGTGCTCTCATTAGTACTAACATTCGTTAATATTCATGTTATTTTGTTAACAAGCGCCATCTAGCATTGCTTCCATGAACACAGCGATTCGCGACCGACGCAACCGCCGAATTGAGCACGCACTGCAGTTACTGCGGATTCGTGGCTTTCTCTTTGTGGTTTATCGACATTGCTCTAGATGGAGTTGCTATTACATTTTATATAATAAGGCCTATTATACACTTGAGCTGAATTCAGCACATGTTGAAAAATTCAGCACAGTGCTGAATTTAGCTCAAGGCTAGGATGCGCCTTATCCGATCGAGCAAGTTGGACACGGGACCGCTTATAATAATTAAAGTACCTACGTCCAATATAAACATGGATCTGAAAATTGGAGCTATTGTGATGCGCTGGCTCTGGGGCGATGTCGACACTCGAAAGACGCTAGTGTTGGGTTAGCCTTTAGTTGTATCTGTTTTTCTATTATATTTAATTCTATGGGTATAATATATTTAACCCTTAATTTCCTGCTCAAATATCTGACGCTAATTGAAATTTGTAGATTTAATAACAGACGAGAGTAGGTTGGTATCAACAAAGATATATAATGTGTCATGAAACTTTTTTCTAATTAATGCCTCCGTTGGTCGTAGGATTGTGCAGTCGACGCCAAGGATATATTTACACGTTTGCACTTTATAACTGAAGAGTCAGGAACTAAAGTGTAAACATATATCTTAGACGTTGACTGTACAGCGCCCAAGAATAAAAAGATTAAAAACTTTAACATCTTAATCAACATTTCAAAAACAAACTGTCAGTCAACGTCAATGGGCTGATTTAGATTTTATTTAGACGGTTAATACCTAATATAAATAACTATATCGCAGCAGGTATAACCGCATCGTTGATGCCAGTGATGAGAAAAACTATTTCAATTAGCTATAAAATTCCATTTCAATCGTAATTTTATGGAAATGGGTATTCTCCGTAATGTCCTCGCTTTTCAACAAATGACTACCGACAACGCAGCCTTTGGGTCATTAATTAATTGAAAGACTTTAAAGAAATGAGATGTCATAATTCTAAATAAACTGTCATTTGTATGCACGCCGGGGGCCTGTCCAGCGGGTGCCCGCGCCACCCAAGACGACCGCGTATACTTATCCGACTAGCTAAGCCCGTGGCTCCACTTACAATAAAAGGATACAAAACAGTCTACGTGAATTTCCGTCCCTTTTACCTCAAAACTACATTATTTCTCTATTAAAACGAAAGGAGAAACTACAACTCACTAGCTATAGTATTAATATTGGTGTCCTTATATTTCGTAACTTTATCTTGGCACTAGGAATGAGGATCTGCCGAGCCCTAGCAAAATGTATGCGTCGGGGGCGGGTGAGGGGAGGGGGGAATATGGTAGAGGGGAATACATTAAAAAAATACACATTTACCAAACTAAACGATTGAAGTATCATTTTCGATGTAATTTTATACGCTGAATCGAATGAGACCATATTCATAGGTACTTGTAGGATTAATATTTATTTTGCGATATATCCTCATTCCTAGTGCCAAGATAAAGATATAAAGCAAAGTTCCAATTCAAATCTTGCCTTTTCTTAGTCGCAATACGATACCAATTATGCCCTTAAAGTCCTTAAAAGCATCACTAGAATTTTTGGTACAGCCTGTATCGTGATTGAATGATTACATTTAGACAATTTATCGTAACGTATTGGCTTAAAAAACAATACCTACGGATAATATAAATTAGACTGAGGCAGACAATAGGTCATCGAATCTTTATCATATCTAATAATCCTAACACTCATTCAAGATGGTGGTTTCGTAATTTGTTTTTCAAAGTGTAGCAAATCTACAAAGAACTCAACACCTATGAGCATACTATCGTCGTACTGCAACTTATAAACTTATTAATTATTGAATAATAATCAAGAAGGTTTGCACCAGTTACACCGACCGGTATAAAAAAATCTAAATGTAAACATTATTACACAGCTTAGGGACTAATTATTCCACTTATTTGCCATCTACTTCTCACTTCATTCTCACAGTAAGCGATGTTATACATGAGTCACTGATAAGTGATAATAGGTTACTACCGTAGTTCTAAACTCTAGTACGATAAACTGGCTCATATCAGGATTGGCTATCTATGCTAAAATTTCTTTAAAATATAGGTACAATAGGATTAATGTATGGGCAGAGAGATACAATGTTCAAGTTATATGCTCGTCGATGGTATAGGTCGCGATAGGCAGCACCCGCACCTTAAATGTACCACCAATCTATAATGCCCTGGTTACACCTACCGAGTACAGTGGCGAGTCAGTACTCTCGACCGAGTACTCGAAGGTGTAAACACATCGCCGAGTTCTGGGCCGGGCCATTTCACTCTCTCGGCCGAGTGGCATTTTGCTGTCTCGCTACTGTACTCGTTAGGTTTAACCAAGCCTTAAAGGATACGGTAAAATAATGTATTTGCTATTTAATTCATGCCATTTCTGTAATACTGTAACACTTAATTAGTAAAAAAAGACCATTTAAAATAACTACTTATACATATGAGTACATAACACATATGATATATTACATAAATTAAATTAGGTACATAGATTTTCAAGAGTCTTCACAATATGCTTAAATATTATGTTTACAATAAAATTACAAAATCTACAAAACTAGTGACATATTTAATTGAACGTACCTAATACATAAATTACATATGAACATTGTCGATGATCGGTGATGATACTCGTAGAAAAGGGACATAATTTAGGTTTCGTGAAAACATTACTTTGACTCATTCCTTATGAAAATAAAAACCGGCCAAGTGCGAGTCGGACTCGTGCTTGAAGGGTTCCGTACCATTAATTATAAAAACCAGCCGTAGCTATACCTACTACCGGATAAATTATTATCGCAAGGTCGTATCTGCGCAAGTACGTAGTTTTTTTGGATATAACTCAAAAACGCCTAAACCGATAATGTTCAAAATAATTTTATAATTTTTGGACTTACGGTTCAATAGTTACAGGGGGGGGGGGGGACACACACAACTTTTATGACTTTCGGTGCGATTACTTCTGAAAACATCCACTTAATCAAAAATTTTTGACAATTAGTTACATATGTATGGAGTGCCCCCGCAAAAATTTTTTTTTACCAATTTCTCTACAAAAAACTAAGTAACTGCACACACAATACACTTTATGTTAAAATTTTATAATGATAGGTCTTATAGTTTCCGAGTAAAATGGCTGTGACATACGGACGGACAGACAGACAAACAGACATGGCGAATCGTTTTTTGCCATTTGGCTACGGAACCCTAAAAAGGAATACGTTCTACGGAGTCTATAGTTTGAGCTGAGTTAGAATAATTAGATTTATTGTTTTGATTGCAAATACACAGTAGGCACAGTTAAAAAAGTCTGAATGTTGTAGGTAACGTAGCAGAGCAAGGCAAATATAATAGAAATATCGGAAGATAACTTATTGACGTAAACAATCGCCTGGAATAAACGCCCAAGAGTCATCTTTCCGACTCCGTAACACAATAATTACTCTTTTATATGACATGGGTATACAACCCACGGCGCACCATAAAATATCCATCAAGCGATAGTTAAGACGGGCGGTAACAGACAGATGACAGGGTTTTATATTATATATATTTTATAAGTCGTGGTTGGGACTCACGATGAGGTCCCGGTTCCGACTGGTTTTTTCCCGTTGGCTGTGGATTGGGTCTGCATATATTTAACGTGCGGCGTTAAATAAGTAATTTAATTTTAGAGTCCACTTGTCGGATAGATGAATCTTAGCTGGAGATGAGCGCGTGTATTTTACTAAGGAACGGATTGAATTTATTTATCGAGTTAGATGTAGTTTAAAAAGTAGGTTACTTTTACCTTAAATAAAAGTATATGATAATTTTTTTAGACGCGTTTTCGAAGGTAGGGGAAACGAAAATACAGTTTTATAGTAGGTAATAGCGAGGTATAGAAAACTATTTTGGTAAAACGAAGCGTCTCTAGTCCTAAATAGACTCCGATATCCAAATTTTTATGCACTGCCAGAAACATACTTAGGATCAAGTTGGTAAGTGAAATGGCAAGGTTTAGACATGAAGTTAGATTTATAAACTGGAGCTAATACTTCGGTCACAAAGTGAGGCCGAAAGAGAAGTCAAGTAGGGGGCTGCATCTCTTTCTAAGTAGGGTGACCACATGGAATGAACTATGATGTATGCGGGACAGTATGGGGATAACGGCTTTTTTAGCCTATGGACCCTATGGTATGTCAAAAAATCAAATGCATATTTAATTTTTTCTACGCTTTTGATTTTTGTCTACTGTTATTTCTGTTTTGAATTCCGGGATGAATTCCACTAAGTGTGTATTGTGCCCAACTAAAAAATAGTTTTTAAACCTAAACACACATTAAATGCGTGTGGCAGAAACAAAACATCTAATGATGATGATGTATGGTTTCTGTCACACGCATATACGTTTTCTCTCATGTAAAACACAATACACCAACCATAACGGATATACATACTCTTTATTTATTTGATACCTTAGGTTACACTAACTACACATAATATAAATCATAATATACAAAATATGTACAGTCAGCAGCAGAAATAGCTAAGCAGGTGAGGTCTTCAAAATCAAAATGATACTTGATACGACTCCATTACGAGAATAGGAGCATGTGTTGGTCATTTTGAACATCTAGCTAAGCGGGTGACCGCTTAGCAACTTCTGCTGCTGACTGTACATATAAACACAGTTTGAAAACCTAAAGGAATCGAACAAGCCGGAGGTGGTCAGGGCCGCAGAGGTAGGAACCGTCGGAGGCGTTGGACTAATTGCCATTAGTTGGACATTACAAGGACGCCGCAATACGTTAGACACTAGTGTCTAGCGTATTGCAGCGTCAATGTCGTTAGGGCCCGATTTAGGCAAGTGTAATGCCATTATAAACGCGCTGTGTCCAGGATTACCATATTCTAATGAACCTCCTGAGGCCAGTTTTATAAAGCTACAAGTTACAATTTACAAGCGGAAGTCTCTTTCTAACACGTAGGGTTTTCTCTTTTTTCTGTACATTGTGTCACATGATATGTAAAAATTTTATTATGACCATGATCTAAAAAAAATAAAAAATAAAACTGTATCTGGCCCTCGGTCCAACTACAACAACTCCGTAGGGGAAGTATTCTAAGGTCCAGGACGAGATTTGGTGACGAGACCGTTCATAGAGACAATCATTGGTTGGTACAGTCGCTATCAGGGTCGCGTTTTATAAAGTTACAATTTACAATTTCGCTGTTTGCCTCTCTTTCTATCCAATATGTGTGCTAGAAAGAGAGGCAAACAGCGAAATTGTAAATTGTAACTTTATAAAACGCGACCCAGATATATCTGAGCGGCCAAGGTGGTCACAAATATCTGAACAACGCCTTTATTGTCAAGGCGATAAGGTGCTTGTTCAGATATTTTTGAGTACTGTGACCGCTACGATATATTTGATGGCGACTGTACAATGATCACCATAACAAACTTCCCACAAAGCGGTTAACTCGTAAATACTCGTAATACAAGTTTAGCTACTTACTCGTCGAATTTGTAATTACTTCTCTCCGTCTTTCATATACTTAAAGCTAAATAAAGAAAGCATCACTACATCAAACTGCTCAAAGCTCTACCAGTCAACCTATGTACAAATATTGTGTATTCTTCTTGTTGTATTTTTCTTTGTTGTAAAATAAAGTATTATACTACTACTGCTACAATTTCTTGTATGGCTTGTGCCATTTTAGGACCCTTTCGACAGGGCCTGAAAAGACCCGCGGGCCCCTCCTGTGTAATGCCTAGAAACAGACCCGCATCTTGCTGACATCATAGTCACCCTATTGATGTCAGTGATGGGGATACCAGACCGTATTTGAAAACATTACAAAACTTACTATTGAATTACTACTAAATTGCAATTCTTTAATTTAATGAATGAATAATATTTACATCGTAAAACATTTCAAACAAGCTAAAAGGAAACAAAGTACTAATCCAAATATTGCAATAAATTATTATAAGTAGGAAGTTATTTCTAGTGTGTTACGTGAATAAATACATCCACATTGGTAATTTTCATAAGTTGGCAGCATTGTGCGAGTGAGACACCGCCCCCTACTTTACGGTCTAAATGGGAACGCTTTTACTAGCGACCTATGAACGACTGTGTAGCTCGGTAATAAGGTTCAACTGTGGTTAGAGAAATATAGTAAAAGTACCATCCGTATTGTATTGGTCCGTGGGTTTAGACCATAAATTATTTTCATTGCGTCGCAACGCCTTCCCTGGGGAACGCGTAAAATGAGGCAGTAACAATAGAAGACGTTCAAGGGTGTTACAGTGGAAAAAGTTTGGGAAGCCCTGCGTTAGATAATGCACATAATGGACCGATATAGGTCGATAGATATTGTGTAATAGCTGTCATTATCGGATATTGACGCCGGCGCCTCAGGCGTCAAGGACTTGGTCCTTGTTCTCTTTGCGTGACCTTATTACGAAAAGCTGATTACGGAAATATGTGTGTTGAGGAGACCGCACGACAGATAGCGTGATAAAGAATGGTTTAAATATTGAAAATGGTTGAAGCATGAATCATTAAATGCACCTAACAATTTGGGTTAGGTTTTAGGTTAATTTTAATGAAAGTTGAGATCGTCATGCATCATCTTTCGTAATATTAAATCTGGGTCATATTCGAGTCCCTAAAAAGTTAATTTTACGATGCACATTGCACCCCTATTGTGAAGTTTAGTACATTCAACACTTAGGGTGGGTTGCACCACGCACATTTAACGAACTCATCAACATCTTCTAGCCACACGAGTTTTTCGAACTACCCACACTTAGTATAAGAACCGTATATGTATAGGTACACCGACCGCTGTCAAAAATCGCAGATAATGTAAGGTCACCGAAGGACGTTATCTATCTGATGCTGGAACCACACTTCGGGTATTCGGCCAAATATTCGTGTTGCGTCTCTTTCTATTTTTATCGTATAGAGAGAGATATAACACGAATATTCGGCCGAATAACCCGAAGTGTGGTGCCAGCACAATATAATACGATTATTACGGAGAAAATAATAGTATTTTGTGCAACAGTTACATAATAAGGGTTCTTAAGATTCGAGGGTCGAAGTTACAAAAAGAGGCGAAGCTGAATTTTGTAAAAACAGGCCCGAGAATTTTAAGACCTAATTATGTACCGTTGCACACAATAGTTTTTCTACGAGTGCTAGGCAAGCCGGTAAGCATTAAGTTCGACGAATGAACTGCTGCCTCTATACAATTGTCTTCAATCTCCCGGCGGATTGAGCCGGCGCACGCCTCGTCTACAGCGACGGGTGGCGCCGATGCGGGGCCCGTCCCGGCAGCAGACCCATTATATCCCTAAGAATCGACTTTTTAGTCATATTATGATAACGTTCATAAAGTATATGCTTTGAATATACATTTCAGTCATTTTATTGGCAAATTAGAATGCAGTAGAAAAATGAATAATATTTATTGTTGTTGACTAACATCATGATGTTGACAGTAACATCGATATATTTACATATTTTTGTCGATAAAATATTTTGCTACATAACTTTACTATTGATTCCTCGATTTAGCTCGTATGATAATAAGAAGTCAACGGTGAAGCGTGAGTCTGATTTTAAAAAAATGATTTAACATAGTATGATGCGCTTTAAAATTGTACGGCACCTTCGGCGCATTATTCCGATTTGTACTTGGCCGGTGACACTGGATAACCAGATGTGCGCATTAGTGCAACTTCCTACGACATTATGCAACATTGGTCAATTTACATAGTTATCTGGGTATTAAGTCCGGTATCTGCATAAGACACAGAAAAGGGACAACGAAAACACCAGCCTGTATGGAAATTTCCCTATTCTATTACCCTGTTTGCGTTTGCCTAAAGTATAGGTACATACTTACATACTAATACCCAAGTGTTAATAAAAAAAAGAATCAATTAGTTGATTAGATTGTAGTAACATAATAACACGTGAAAGTATACGAAGGCTTATATAATTTGACCTGAATATATCGTATCTCTTTTATGTTGTTTTAGCTTTAGTTTCCGCTCTCAAGGCTTCCTTACCGTTCGTAGTCACGGCTGAGTTATATTTCATAGGTAATTAGGCATATTAAAGAAGTATGCATAAATACATTATACAAATTTATTGACATACGAGACTAACTGGTTAGCATTGTACTTTTTGACCTATATTAAATATTTTTCATTGACCTATATTTTACACTGGTTACGGAATGCATTTACTCGCACGACTAGGGTTCTCTCAAGTGACTGTTAGTAAGCGATTTTACTGAAAATAGGTTAGATAGACTAAAACATAATATTAGGTGGACTACAACATAATAAGCAATAAAATACTTACATTATTTCATGTTTATTTATTCACGCAATTACTGTCAATTTCTTTGTAAGCTTATAGCTGAATAAGCTTAACTTTGCTCAATATATCTCGCCTTAATGGCGCGCGAGCGCGATAAAAGAGGCCTGCGCCAATTTAGCGTCTTTTTAGATTATCAATAATGATAGTTATATTAGTTATGTATTACCTATATGACAAATAACTTATATGAGTGAGAACCAAAGTTTATATGTACATATTATAAAACAATCAAGGTGAGCCTACTTTTACACTTCTTGCAATTTATAATTACGGCAATAAGTAGGGAAACTAAACGTCTTATTGTTTTGGCTTATGAGGAAATACTTCCTAGTGGAGGTTTCCCCTGGTGACCTTCGTTATTTTTGCTCGGAGTAGAAAAGTCAAACGTTATGGATGAATGGCGAGGTTATTAGTTATGTTTTAAGATACATGCGAAAAGTTAGGTGTTTACACTTTTTTACAGTTTCTTTTCGGCTGTGTATGATTATATCCGGCAGGTTTGCCTGTCGTCATTAAATATTTTCATCCCGTTCTTCACACCCCTAGGGTTTTTTTTCTTTGAAATTTGTTTAATCTTTCAAACTTGTACCTCAACGGCTTAGTCGGTGTGCTGTTTTTCAATCTCGTCGTACATATTTAAACATGTGAATATCTAGTAATATGACCCATTTTCATTATCCTTAGGTGTATGTCCTTATTTGTTAACTGTGTTGGATGCAAAATTGTATTATATTACGTGCGCATCTGCATTTAATTGCCAAAGAAAATATATTCTTAGCTTATTCGTCTAAGCTTCAATTTAAGTTTCATATTTTTTCCCATAGTTAAACATAACAATACATTATTTTGTAATACAGTCATAATCTAGGATGTTATGGTGGTTATAATCGCATCAGCTTCCCTCTCGTAATGGTAAAAGTGAGAGCAAGATCCGCTCATCACCGACGGTGCAGCCGCGTGTGCAAATGCACGGCGATATCCAACAATGCAGCAATACCTAACACCATTTCAGTGAGTATACGGTCCACGCTACTCACGTAACCAGATACGCGCGCTTTACTTCTTCCTTTCGTTAATCTCGATGCTATCTTCCCAAATATGGGCCGCCGAGAGCTACCAATTAATTATTTCCTGCTGCAATTCGTATTTCATAATCATAACGTATACGATACCTACATAGCTACTAAGTATAACTAAATATATGTATTACTTAGTTTTTTAGGAGGTGTTCACATGAATCACGTACGTGTTACCTATTAAACAAATGTTTGTGACGTTTTCAAGTCGCAATTGCTATTGTCGGTTGTGAATAGAGATTATCTAAATGAATTATTATTGCAGTAACGCCTTATTGACAACCGACAATGATGTAGTTAGTACCTTTGACTCGAAAAGTTACATTTTTTAGCTTTTAGTAAGTTTTTGTACTATAAGAATATAAAAAACATAGTGACTCTGTGAGCTGTAGATCTCGTGTCCTCCAGTTATGTTAAATAACTTACATTATATTGCATGACGTAAATACAAAAAAAACTTCCTTTGTTGTTTCATCGCCACAGCGATTTCACCTAGTGCCTATTTCCGCAGCACTATGATAATTTAACATAAACAGAATTGACTAAAATAAACATATGTAACTAAAAAACTTGGTCACAATCGATCATAGAATGATCATGATCACAATCATGTAGGTACAGTTTACATTTTTGCACCTTATTACAAAGGAGTAAGGTGCAAAGGTGTAAATATACATATCCAAGCTATATGTATTCGCTCGATCAGTAAAAATCCCTTAATTTACTTTAATAATTGTAATCTTATTCCACGTGAAATCTCATCTTGATTCTTTTAGAATTCAAATATTAGTCGGGATACTTTGCTACGTTATTTTTTTTGTGATTCCCTCAGCCCCACTTTTAGCTAACCTACCTAGTCAATGCACCCATTTTCCAATCAATAGTATCAGTGCGGCCTCTATGAATCTCGATCACTCCGTACAATAAGATTACTCTACGCTCACCAATGTTACATTTTCACTCCAACAACGGAGCTTCAGATCCAAATGTGCAGAAACTATTGCGTTCGATTATAGACTTTGTACTGACGGTCTCCGGTCTGAATTCTATTGTCGCAGTATCAGATCTGAAAACTTTCGGTTGGTAAACTAAAACCAGCTTTATTTGCTAGTGATAGTAGTGGTTTCGTGTTGATTAGCGACGGGGTGCAGCTGTCGAGAGGCAGTGTCGCGAAACGCGACCACGTTGTGATATAAAAGGAGTTTTGTTTAAATTTCTTTATCAATCACACACCAGCCGCCTGCACTCGCGCTTGGATATAATATTTCGCCACGTGCACCATGTCTGCGAAATTTTTGGTGAGTTCAACTATTAGGTACATATGTGTAGGATATACAAAGAGTGATTTGGATTTTTACACAATAATAATTTTCTATGACGAGAATCTTCAAATAGTTTTATTTTAATTCAGTTTTATGATGACATAAATTACTCGTAATTATAATATCTTTCAATTACCATTTTACAACTTGTTCAATTGATAACATTATATTTTTGAATTATAAAAAATATAGAAATAAAAAACATTTAATACAAGTCAGCGACCTAATCTTACAGTAAAATAACAGCACAAACAAAAAACTTCTTACTAAAATAATATATAATATATTGCAATATTAAGTAAGTTATTAATTCTAGTGCATATTAAATGAGTTTATGACATTTATGGTAATTACAGTCAGCAGCAGAAACAGTTTATGCGGGCCAGATGCCCAAAACGAGCTTGATACGACTTTATTGTCAAGATTATTATGGACATTTCGCCCACTGAGCCACTATTGCTGTTGACTGTACAGCTTAGTTGACTTTCGTATTGCAAGCGATAAGTTAGCCATCATGGCCGATTAAGTTTCCGCCGCGGTTTCCTTTTCTCGCGCCAGTCGTTGGTCGTTACGACACTCGGGAGGGCCCATAGACAATTATCCATCGATCGGTTCGCCATCTGATCTGTATCGAGATAAAACTCTTAACAAAAACGGATTGCAAACTCACGTACTAACTACAGAAAAAACTTAACAATCACAGTGTCACGAAAAACTGCGTTAGTTAAAATATATAACAGACATATGTATAGGACTAACATTATCGACACCCCGGTATAGGCGAAGTGCATGAAATTGTAAAGGATGGTAATAAAAAACCGATGTAAACAATATCAGATTTCATATTTGGGTGTTCTTGTGGTATGTAAAGCAATACTTAATGGTACAGTCACCTGTAATCCTCCTCAATGAAGGCCGGAAAAATATGTAACACGCTCTTATTTGTAGGGCCATAAGAGCGTGTCACATATAGGCCTTCGCTGAGGAAGAAACTGTTATAGGTGATTGTGATTGTACCTAGACGGATAGTGTAAACAATTTCATTTCATACGTATTTCTAAAATTAGGAAATGAAAAAGTACCTACACTATTATTGGGCTTGCCTCTGTTTCTTGCAGACTGTAGTTAGAAAGTCAATGGTACAATACAATTTAGCCCATCGAAATAACATGACATTTAGCTCTGAGGACGCCGAATTGTACCAGGGTTGCATAATACGTCTTGCGAAAGCGATTTCCCATTTTTTCTTTTTGTTTTCAATTCATGCTACAGCGAATTTTAGTGTCAACATATTTGTTAAATTAATTGTGTATTTTACTATTAATTTGTATTATTGAATCTGAAAGTAGGAGTACGCATTTAATCATTCGAGTCCCCTACGTGAGACTTTGGTGATAACCAGGTTTATAAGTGTTGTGTGTATATTAGAATATTTCTTAAATTGCTTGCTTAATTATTTACTTAATAATTAACATAAATCCACCCACCTAGCTTATCCACGTAGTACATAAATACTATAAATACCTACATGTTGTGTTTTACTGATAAAACAGTAAAAGTAGGCGAATGAATGGAGAGGCGACTAATATTGATTTCCACGAGTTCCCAATTATCGTCATAATACCTACACCCGATTAGTTTCTGCACCCCCCGATAACAATGCATCAATCCGTATTATACAACTTCCTGTTCTGTAATTTCAGATAGCGCTGATCTGCGTCGCGGAGCTGATCAGCCTGATCGCGGCGGGCGGGCACGGAGGGCACCACAAGAAGGTGATCATCCACGTGCCGGTGCTGGTGAAGCACCACCACCACAAGCACACCATCGTCAAGCACGTGCACCACAAGCACGGCGGCGGCGGCGGCGACGACCACTACGAGGTGCTGGGGTACACCTACGGCGAGCCCAAGGCGGCGCCGCACTTTGGCGGAGGTTAGTGAACTCGTTTTTTCTAAAATCTGGATTGTGTGGGTGCGTGTAACAGTTGCGTAAAAAAGCAAAAATGACCACAATCATCCTCATATACATATTCTGATATAAGTACCGTGAAACCAGGATAAGTAAGACTTCAAGGCCCGCAGATTTGTCTCACTTAAAGAGGTGTTACCAGAGGGTTATCCAGTGTCTCAGATATCGAGGTTAAAAAAAATATCGGTCTCATTTACAGAGGGTCCCATTAATAGGTAAGAAACAGAGGTGATATCAGTTATACGAGGTGTAACAAAAATACTGGTGATCCTTTTAAGGGCATAATTGGTATCGTATTTTTATTGTGAAAAACTAAGAAACAATAATTTTCTAGCGAAAAAAATTTTTGGTTTTGTATGGCGGGTTGGCCAGCTGAGACGACTCGCCCCATACAAAAAAAAATCTTTTTCGCGTCCAAAAAATTTTCTCCTACTTTTTCCTACTCGCAATACGATACCAATTATGCCCTTAAACGGATCACCATTATTTTTGTTACACCCTGCAGAGGTGCTATTATTAAATGAATCCCGCATTTTGTAAACATTGTAGGTTACCTTTTTAATTTACTTATGTATATGAGTTGCAAGCCTTAGTTGTAATTTTTCACGTTAATTAAAAAAGGAACGAATAGGTACAGTCGACGTCAAACATATGCTTACACTTTTGGGCCGTATAACAAAGGAGTTAGGTGTAAAAGTGTAAACATATTTTTGACGTCGACCGTACAATAACAGTAAACAGCACACAAATAGTTTTTCACGTAGGTATCAAAGTTTCGTTTTGAGTTAGTATATAGACGATAGTAAAACCAAACAAAAACTTTGGGTAGTTTAATGCGCAAGTGCTAATTTGCGGGTATCTCTAGCTACCTACCAAGACTAAAAACACCAAACAAAAATAAACTTATTTCTAATAGAAAGTCCCACTCAGAGAGGTAATAAATTGACGTTATCTTATTTACAGAGATCAATGCGTGTCTCATTCAAAGAAATAAAAATAGTAAAATATTCTGATAAATATAGTCTCGGTAAAAGAGGTTACACTTGCTGTCTCAGTTAAAGAGGTAGTTGCGATGATAAAATAGACACACCCAATCCCAGTTATAGAGGCTCCATTTGTCCCACTAACAGAGGTAAACCAGTGCCAAAGTGCCGGGACCTTAACATTAGTCCCTCAGTTTTCTCACTCATCCCGGTCCCACTTAACCAGGTTTCACTTTATTTATCTACCAAAAATTGTGTTTTTGGTATACATTTTTATTGTTGACTGTACCTATGTAGTAAATAGCATTGTTATAAAAAATAAGGAAGGCTCAGTCAGAAAACGGCAAGTGGTTGAAATTTGACTTAAAAGATTTCAAGCTATTATTAAATTTTGTAAGTTATTAGCTATTATTTTTGTCGCGTGTAGTGAGTAAACACAAGTGAGTACAGCCGCATGCAGTGATAATAGAGCTATTAAGCACATACATGTACGGGACTCAGCTAAATAAAAGTGTGAAACAAATAAATAAAATCATATGTAGCGTGTAGACAAGTTTTAACCATACAAGTACGAGTTTACATACTTATTTATTAAGTTAGACATAAATAGGAGATTTGAAAACTGGTACATATTATTTGATATACACTTTTTAATTACTAAAATAACTTTATTGGCAGAAAACAAGATACATATATGAACATGATAGGATAAAAATTAAACTAAACCTATAAATAAAAACTAATTTTAAAAATAAGTGCTAATTAAAGTAAAACTTAACTAAAATTTAAAACTAAATAACCCTAAAAAATATCAATTAATTATGTAAACGTTTACGCGTCGCATACATTAGAATACTTAATTAAATCACCAAGTTAAAACATTCTAAGGTTAATTTCATCAGAAACTTTTAAGTTTCGGTTTTATTTTAATTCATCATCATCATCATCATCATCTCAGCCATAAGACGTCCACTGCTGAACATAGGCCTCCCCTTTGGACCTCCATAAGTATCGGTCGGAAGCGACTTGCATCCAGCGTCTTCCAGCGACCTTTATAAATTATTTTAATTAAATGTGTTCAATTGACATGAGTAAATATTGTGTCAGATATTCCAAAAACTAATAACTTTTGTCCAGTAGCCATCAGATATATCGGAGCGGCCAAGGTGGTCACAAATTTCCGAACAACGCGTCTATTGTCAAGGCGATAAAGTGCATGTTCAGATATTTTTAGTACCTTGGCCGCTCCGATATATATTTGATGGCGACTGTCCGATAAAAGCTTTTGTGTGCAATTATTTTCGAGCTTAAACTTTTTGAATTTGCTCGAAAGTCAAAAATCGACTCCCTGCAAATTTGTATAAAAATTGTTTGTGCATACTTGTTTTGGTACGCACATAATGCACCTAGTGACGTTAAATGGAAAGCCATCTTGCGGGTGGATTTTTGATTATTTTACGAATTAAAGACGCATACCTACGTAGTGAAATTACACCGACTACGGAACGCTGTACAGAGTATAGCCCTACTAACTCCTAGCTTGTTTCTTTTTCATGAGTGTAAAATTAGTGTTACGCCATAGAGCAATTCATTTATTCATTCCTTAACTAAAAATGGGTTTGAACGGCGTTCAGTTGTTATTTCTGTTGCCACATCTATAATCAACAAATTAAAGTTTACGGTTCACTTTACAATCATGATTAGACACTGTTCACGAAATATTTACTAGTCATTTGTTAACTTTATTTTTTATTCTGAGAAATAAATAAGATCTTATTAATTTAACAAACTATTTCAATCTAGTATTATTAGAGCCTATTATTAGATCCGAAGTATTTTAAATGATATTATATGAACCAAATCTTTAGACTTATTCCGATAACATCATAGAGTTTATGTAAGCCCTATCAAACCTCAATCGACACCACACACAAACCTATGATCCCATATCCCGAAATTTCCGGCTTACTGCGGTTTTCAGCTATGATTCTTAAAAGAACATATAGATATATATATATATATATATAGATTTTATATAGATATTAGTTAACACGATAGATTGCGTTATTACAATTAGGTTAGTCATTGTTTAAATCCAATTTTCTGAATATCGATACTTATAAAATGTATAAAAAAATAAGATAGTATTGCCGTATACGGGGTGGCCAAAAAAGAACTGATTTTCCGTTGGCTGCAAGGTTTTGGGACGCTACCAATCCTTCCTAGATGCATTTGGAACCTCTCACATCGATTTTACTTTTGAACTTTTGTATGGCCAATGAGCGGCGGCCATTAGTCATGGCCATACAAAAGTCCAAAAATAAAATCGGTCTGAGAGGTTACAGCCAACGGGAATTTAGTTCTTTTTGGACTTCCTGTATATTGCGTTACTTTTGATTTATGACTTTAAAGCCCTCAAATAAAATAAAAAAACTCGAAAATAATAGCACACAAAAGTTCGACGCCAATTGTTTTGCAAGGAATTTATACTTCAAACTATCATGATTTTAAATTCCCATCACTGTTACTTTTAAAACCTAATTTCATCATTTTATTCAGAGTTTTAAATGTCACTTTAGCATGCTGGAATCTCAAAAACCCAGCTGACCATCATTCCGTCAGTCCGATAATTCTCTCATCATTTTAACATTTTAATCATTATTTGCAAAAAAATAAATTACAATATATCAACAAATACTTTTAAAAAACACGTGTTATAGCTTAAAACTATAAAGCATAACCAAAGCAAATCTTAACTAGAATGATGGACTAATTTTATTAGTGTGTAACCGATGTAATACAATGCGCGTGACAGATCTCAATGTTTAATTGTCGCATAACGTGAGTCGTTCACGTCACGGTTCCGTCTGTTACGTGACTAATGTTCATCGGTGTATGAGTCACTCACACTTTCCTGCTCGTTACGTTACTGAGCTCTGTCACAGATTCATTATGTCTGTTACATGTGTTGACGTGGATTCCATAAAACTATTTCAATGAATCTTCGACATGGTTGTTTGCAAAATGGGCATCTTTTACCCGCGTTCATCTTTTTATTTCCATTACGTCCATCTTTTTATTATGTAAAAAACTTATCTTAAATCTTGCATATACTACTTGTTTACTCTAAGCCGGGCAGTAACCGGCCGTAGACCAGATGCTACGCTATTGTTCACCTTAGTTCTTTGTTTACTCTGTTGTTATGTTTTATACCCACTTAGTTTAAATTTTGTTATCTTGTAATCTGTTTCAAATAAATGCAATTATTAAATGTCACTACATGATACGAGGATGCGTGTTAAAAGTGTTAAAACTTGTGCTAAGGACGGTGAATCCTGATCCACCGTGATACAGTTTATACTAGTACGGGGGTCAGAAGACACTTACTTACCTTTGGTTTTTACCATGTACCGCAACAAAACATGTATGTAGCAATAAGCACTTATTTTTACTCAATAAACTATTTTTATTTATTTAGTTTTCTTTTTATTACGAAGAAATGTGTAATTTATAAAACAGAAGTCGGTTAAAAACTAAGAATACACACGTGAAAAGAATCTCGCTAATGAAATCGGGAAAAATATCATATATTATTAGGAACAGATCACTCTGCCCACTATGCAGATAAAATGACTTACTTTCACATCATAAGTGACAGGAAAAAAATACATAATTTCTAACGATAAGTTCATAATCCATTCATTAGCTAAGCTTAGAAGTTATCCCAAAACTCTAACTACTTGCTGATTTAATCTTCTTTTTGTTCACAGGACACGGTTGGCACGCGGCTGATGAGGGCCACGAGGGTCAGGAGGATTCGCCCGTGAGCTTCGAAGGCGGAGACCACGGCAGCTACGGACTCAGCAGCGAAGGAGACTACGGTTCACATGGAGAGTATTAGTACTCTCTGCCACATGCTGTCAACCGCACCAGGTTGGCGGACGCGTCCACCGAGGCATTCTGTGAATGCCGTGCACCGAAAGTTCTTTAATGCAATAGTTGTACCAGAGTACACCCATTTATAATGACTAGTCCAACTTCGAACAAAAACTGAGCGGGCCGCGGGCAAAAACAACTGACGACACGCGTAACGCGACCGTATTAGATATGATTAGACATGACGCAATAAGGGGCGATCTACTGCGTGCTACCGATGCGCGAAACATGCTTGGTACAGCCCTGCGTCAGACCTTTTAATTATGAACGTGAATTTTATTTTTTCGAAAATGGGTTACTGGTACTAACAGACCACCTTCCTTATACTGCGGCTGCCCTTGTATATATCTGCAGTTGAAAACGTTTTTGTGTTCATCTAGTTGTGTGTTTAGTGTTGGTGTGCAAAACATTTACTTGTAGCTATAACGGGCATACTATTTCATACCTTCATTGTTTACGTTTCTGTTTGCCTAAAGAAAACATTGTTTGCAGCTAAGCAATTAACAATCAAGTACAAATCTTTGAGTTCAATGAGAAGGGTCTTTAAGGACGTACAGTGTGTTCAAAATGTTATTGTTATGAAGTATCCTCGTGGTACTTTAATGTTTGTTATATCGTTTTAAAAGTTGTTGTGATTTATTAAATCCTGTTTTAAATGGGATATCGTTATTAATATTATATTTTATGGTTAAGATAAATCCTGATCGTTGTTAGTGTTTTATTTTGACTTCGGTCATTAGTCCATCCTTTGATAAATGCGCGCCCGGTTCGTCCTTCTTTCGCTGGAGAAGGACGCAAGCGCGTTACTATTCCAACCTCATCCGACACTTTGAATAAGCAAGAACTACGTATAGGAGGTGCAAGAGCTTTATTACCATTAGTAACAAATTTGTTTGTGATAGATCTACCTACTAAATGGATTCATTTAGAAATTAGGATTTCTAATTTAGGTACTTATTTTCACCAAGACTACGAGCCCCAAATCAGTTAAGAAATTAAAGTAAATATTGGTAGGACTTAACTATATTTAGTAAAGATACTGGCGATCCGTTTGAGGGCATAATCGGTATTGTATTGCGACAAAGATTATTAGGAGAAATTTTTTTGAAGACGATTTTTTTTATGGGCCCCGTCGTCTCTGTGTCTAACCCTCCATACACAACTAATCTATTTCGCGTGTAAAATGTTTTTTCTTATTTCCATCATTATAATAAGGACATAATCTATTCCCTTAAACGGATCACCAGCATTTTTGTTACACCTTATATGTATATTACTTATCAGGTGCTCTTTTGTAGATAGTATTTGTTACATGTCTTAAACAGGCTAGGCCAAACAGATCTTGTTATAGGTACATGCCTAAATAAACCTACTCAGTCAATTTACTCGCTTAAGTATGTAAATAGCCGGGATCAGGAAACTTACGAATAGAAAATACAATTATTAACTAGTTGGGTAGATCTGCCAGGTGCCTGCACCTACTTACCTACACAAACGATATCAACGCGCCTCTCAAGGAATGCGGACGAGTTTAATTAAATGGCCCACTTTGTCGATTATTTAATGGTATTTAATGCGTTCACTATAGCTTATATTGTGCAGTCAAAATAATTACTAATAACTCCATTTCGACAATGTGGAGCCTTTTCCGTTTCTGTTCTTTGTTTCTGCGGGACCTACCCGAGGGCCACGGCGCGAAAGCTTTGGGGGGGTGATTTTTGAGATTCCAGCACTCGAGTGACAATTAAAACTCCGAAAAAAAAGAAGAAATTAAGTAATAACAGCGATGGGAATTTAAAACCATAATTATTTAAACTATTAGTTTGTTGCGATAAAATTGGCGACAATTATTTTCGAGCTTAATTTTTTGATTTTGAGCGCTCGAAAGAGCGTGCACTCATGACGCTTTTTTATTTATGCTAGTCAGTCGATGCCGACAGACGCCGATCACCGTTGATTGGACTAGGTTGGAGTGTGCGTTTCGTGGCAGAGGCGTTAGATTTTTATTAATACTTAACTAGTTGTTATATTTAATTCAATCTAAAAATATTTGACTGCTTATATTTTACAATATTAGCTGAATTTAGGAGACGTCATTTTGTACAGGTAATAAGCAAATAAGCTGGACGTATCTACACGTAAAAGGCACCTCCAATAATTTAAAATTTTGCTCGTTTTTCATGGATTCTTCATCTTTGAAACTATTTTTCAAGTCATGACAAAGCAGGAGCCTAAGTATTATGCAAATCTGCATGATTAGAGGTCTTCCAAATATTCCGTAACATTTACTTTCTCTAATAGTTTTGGTCTTTTTCTAATGTCTTCGTGTGGTCTGTAACCGCTATGACGCCATTCGTAACCAATCGAAAGTAACCTTCTTTTAATTTATTTTGTGTGCGACGAGATAATGTCTGGGCGGACATTTTGTTACAAATAAAATAACATAAAGAAACAAGTTGCGGGTCAGTGATCACGTAAATCACGTGATACACGTCACTGATCGCGATAATATATCTGTTTTTGATTGGTCCGGTTTTTAGATTGCCGAATTTGTCGGATAGGTAACTTATTGGTTTGTATGTATGTGCATAATCTATCCGGAATTAAAGAGTCGTAGGATTAATTTGGTTCCCAAATTTATAAACCGTGATTCTTCTCTTTCCGCATAAACTTTAGATCTAAGTTAATTATTTGTTATGCTAATCTAAGAGCTAAGCTAAGGATCGTACTAAACATTCTGTAGCAGGATGAAACTATGACTATGTTTACGTACCGTAAAATGGGGTACAGTCGACGTCAAAGATATGTTTACATTTTAGCACTTTATTACAAAGGAGTGAGGTGAACAAGTGTAAACATACAGCCTTGGCCAGAAGTGTTGAGCACCAATGCGATTTTCATACAAAACTGGAAAGTTTAGTCCATCGTTTCCATCTTTGTTCAAGTTATTTTGTCAATTAATTTAAACTAATAGGCATGTTTTGTTGAAGTTAGTAGTAACTGCATAGAATATTTGCAATATGTCGCACCGACTTAAATTTTCATTTTTGGTACCTTCTATTTTCATATTTTTTAAGTACCTTGAAAGTGTTATTAAGTGAAGTTTTCTATATTTATAAATAAAATATAACATTTACCGTTACCGTACATTGTTAGGATAGGGAAATAATGCTTAAGATCAAAATTTTAAACAAAAAACACCTATGCTCAACACTTCTGGACAAGGCTGTATCTATGACGTCGACTGTACAAAGGGATTTTGGGGGCAGATGGGACGTGAATATTTTTTCTCACTTACTTTGATTCAGGATGCTCTAAAAGTAATTTTATTATACTTTTAGACATATTTTTTGTCTTGCAGCAACACGGAGTAGCCAAATTATAACATTATACAAGTAACTCCCAAAAATATTTTTGGTACACAGTTTGGTTGCTGACTGTACCTAGTAGCATTGTCATGTACACTACGTACGTATACCAAATTTCAGCTCAATCAGACACCGGGAAGTGGTTCAAATTTAACTTACAAGATTTGATGCAGATAATGCCATAAACAAATAAATAAATAAACAAACAAATATACGGGGTTAAACTTAATAAAAGTGTGTAAAAAGTGGAGTCTCTAGAAGTTAGAGGTGAAAGATATGTGGCCTGGAGTGGAACTAGGGTTGCGGGGAGCAATCATTCGAAAGCGGAGCGATAAATAGATAGGATCGGAGAGTGGGACGGACGGAAAGCAGATAGGGGGAAAATAATCCAAACTTTAAAATCCAAAAAAAATCCCCCATAAATTTTCTGAGCTCACCCCATTGCTATATTATATATTGCTATCCGTATCCTCTAACTCCACTACGGGGTTAGAGGAGATTTTCCACTGTTTTTGTATTTATCGTTAAAATAATGAAATTAAACGACAAATAATCAAAAAAACTAAAGTTCATTGGGCCAGAATTTTTTTTTTTTTATTAAATATAAGTTTACATGAGAAAATACAAACATGCCAGCAAGCAAAGCTCTATGGCTTAACTACCGCTGAAATTGTTTTTATGTGTAAAAATCAACGTGCCACATGTAATAACATTTTTTTATCGAGATTTGAATGTCTGTTTTGACCCAACTCTCCCCATTTTGCGGTACTTCATTGTAGGTACTGATACTTTTGTGCGCTTATGAACTTTACTTTTTAGGAATTAGACAGTTAGATGGAACCATTGATACAACCTCCAATTTTGAATGGATAGAATCCAGAGAATTTCAGAGTCCAAGCTCGCCGCCAAAACTGCCAACAGCATCAAAATCTGCTCGATATCGCTTAGTGTGTTTTTTCGCCTGCCGCCCTCATCTCAAGACGCTCGCAACTGAGGCCCATGTACTTACTAAACTACGGCTCAATATTCTAATATATTCTAGAATTAGAAATGACACCACCTAAGCATTTCTTGCGTATATTTTCTCCGTTGACAGTTTTCCGTTTCCCCTTATTTAACAAGTGTGGGAGCGGGCGGCACAAGAACTATACCGATGTTACAATTACAAAGACATGCGCATCGCATGCAATTCTCTCATATTTATCATTTCTACTTGATTTTTATTTCAGCATTAGCGATAAACTTGCTAACAAGTATACAAATTGTCAATTAATAACTACTACGTGTACATATATCATATCGTTAATCAGCCTGTCACATTAAAATTCCATTCAATTGACATTAGGTTTATTTATATGCATTTTAAGCTAACATACGGGTAATTATCTACTTGAAGCATAACAATGAGTGGTTTACAACAAAAAACAGCCATAACCAAACTATTAGGCAGAACACACCTCAGCTGAATTAAGCAAATTTTTAGACAAAATGCTTAAAGTTGTGTATGAATTCTTAAATTGGTCTATGGATGCTTAAATTTATCTATGGCCTCCATACAAAAAAAATCAGCTACCATAGTGAAATTTAAGCTACCATAAACAAATTTAAGCATTTTGTCTATGAATTTGCTTAATTCAGATAAGGTGTGTTATGTGCCTATACTGATTTTTTCAGCAAAAAATCGAAATTCACATTACGATGTGAATTTAATTATCGTAAATTTAGATTTATTGCTGCGCAAATCAGTATTTTGTTTTGGTATGAGGAATATTATTTCCCATAGTTTACTGTAAAAAAGCATAATTTTCGTTAAATTTAAAACTGTGGATGTAGAGGTTTATGGAGCATAACGCTACATCTTGAGCATAGCGCTGTATGGAAGCGAGACGTGGACTCTAACAAAGTCAGACAGAAAGAGACTGAGTGCATTTGAGATGTGGTGTTGGCGTAGAATGGAAGGGATCAGCTAGACAGAACGACGGACGAATAAATAAGTTCTAGTTTTGGTAGGAGAGAAGAGATTTCTTATGAAGACGATTGAGAACAGGAGAGGCAATATGTTAGGGCACCTAATACGACACGACGATAACATTAAAACCATAATAGAAGGGAAAATTAAAGGAAGAAGGCGCCGTGGGAGCCCTAGACGGGCATTTATAACTCAGGCTAAGGAAAAGGCTAATGTAGTGTCTTATCAGGAGCTTAAAACAATTGCGGAGAGGTGAGATGAATGGCGGTTACTCCACCGACGAGAGCAAAGCTCTTAAATAGATGATGATTTGATGATGAGAGGTTTAATGGGCGTTATCAAAATCGTTGTTCGGATTCCGACTTCAGATAAATAATATAGTATGGGTTACTCGAAATCGTTATCAGAATTCATACGACTGGGTTATTACCGCCGAGTAAAATGTATGTAATCGAGTCAATAAGTGTTTTAATAATAGTTTTAAAATTAACACTACTTTTCCATGGGCACTTATACCTACACATATCCCTACTTGATAGTAGATATATAAGTCATGGCGCAATGGATGCTAAAATGGCGATCATCCTACCCAGCCTATTTTTCTTCTAATTTGAATCAGCAGACCCAAAATTGTGTGCGGTAGAAAGATGAATTACAGGGCAACTAAATCTCATATCAAGCTAAAAGTAAGTTAAGTGCCAGAAATTCATTATGAATGAGTTCATCATCACTCATCAGATAATAGATGTCGATACCTGGCTTAGTTGAAAGTTATGTAAATAGAAAACCCTTGATTAATTTGCTAAAGACAGAAATACGAACAGATGACGCAAACATTAGCACTGATGGTATTAGACTTTCTTCTTGTTTGCATTGGTTCTACTTACCTACTTATATTTCAAAAATTTCGTTATCTATTTAGGATATTTGTCCACATCATCATGTTTCTAAATCCATAATACCCATTAGGTACCTAGTAAAATAAGGAATATTTGGATGTGTAAAGACGTGTGTCCGTGTGTCGTATTATTATAAGTAAAAGTGAGTAGGTACCAGTGGTAGCGCGCCAAAAACTTTAGTAGATAAGCCGGATGACATTCCTACTTTTCTTCGTGACCTGTAGTAGGTAAAGTACTAAACGTAGTGAAATTTGGGAAAGCCGGTGGAAATACCGGTTGAATAGACCCCCACCTTGTGTGAAAACGAAACTATAATTTGAGAGAAGACTAAGTAAATATATCAAAATTTACAAAGAATTTGTACCTATATGTTAGGTATTAAAAGCACAGACCTATGATTAAAAGTGACCCGTTATAAATAAAAAAACATTTCTAACGGGTCACTCACGTAATTTTTTTAGGTCGATACGATACGATTCTTAAAGAGATTGATAAACTTGATTTCGTACATAGTTTACCTCTTGGAGTAGCGTAGCATCGAATTAGGGAGAAAATGTATGAATGTATAGAGTAATGTGTGCACTACCTATGTATTCTTAATACGAAAACCATTCTATAAGTACAAGACACGATACTGTAGTTAACCAACCAGGAAGTGCCACTTTGTGTTGAAGCGTCCCCCTAAAACAATTTGTCGACATTCAACAATTCAATCACATTTTCGGTTCAGTGGCTGAGCGATTCGGTCGGTTGCGCAATATTTGGTTACGTTGCCATTAGATTCGGTTTATTTTCAACTGCAATCTCGTAACTGGGGCGTGACAAATTGTCCCTCGTATTCTTTTTGGGTGCCATAACTAACAACTCGCCGTTCTACCACCTACTTACTGCAAATAGGAACTTTCAAACTAGTTAAAAATAGGTGGTATCGACAAAATGATCTAATAAAATAACGTTCACGCCTTATTATTACCAAGAACTAGAATGTAGATGACAGATACTCGTGAATACATATTAACGCAACTTTACACTATTAGTCTATTATGATATGACATGACATACTGCTCCAGAAATTATAATAGTTGACTGTACAATAATAACTTAACTAAACTAATAACAAAAAAATTAAACAACACGCAAATAAACAAAAATGTAACAAGTAACAGTTTATTATAATAACTTTGTAATAAACATAACAATACGTGTAACAAGTAACAACAAATGTACATACTATGGCTTCTTTTTATTTTACTTTGTACTTACATTATCTTCGGTAAGGAATACATTTTACTACTTAATTAAAGTAATATCACGCTAATTATAGCATGAACACAAAAGTGTAAATAATATTTGGGTGCGTCTTCTGTTTTAATGGTTCGTCCTACATAATCCGTATATGAAGGGTACACGGAAAGAACATGTCAAGTCCCTTGTTTCGTAAAATGAGATTTTTGTATCAAAATGTAGAGCTTGCAATGAACTATTAGCAACAACTTCTGTAACAGCTGGAATTTTTAACATACATCCACTTTTTAATTCATAAAAACCTTCTAGTTACGAAAAGAGTATGGTTAATTGAATCGTTCCAAACTTTAAAACCGCTATAACTCAAAATGTTGTCAAAGTGACTAGACATGTTCTTTCCGTGTACCCTTCATATGTAGATATGGAAAATTATATGTCAGAAACACATATTCAAAGATAGAAAAAAATAATGGAAAACTTTTTCTATATTACAAATAGAAAAAAAAGTTGTAGGTATTGTTTGTACGGTTATAAAGACAAAAACATCTAACTAAATTAAGGATGTAAAAAAGGTAGGCTTAAAAATACAGTCCTACATTCGATTTGGTCCGTATTGGGTCAGTTAGGTTAGGATAAAAACTGACGTTACTATTAAAAAGATCCTTACTATAAATTACAAAACGTATAAATGTAAGGCAGCACGAACGTACTCCAGATACAATTTTCTTTTAAAGACAGGACAAACAGTCCGCCCCAAACTGCAGTCGGAATGCCATTCGACTGATTCAACCCTTAAGCATTGCTTGCTGTTGCAACTGTGCTCAACTGTTTTAGTTAGTATCACTCAGTATTATTGGCAAATCAACCAAAATTAATGAGCGTGAAATATCAGGACTGGCGGTTGCAGTGTTTAGAACTAATTAGATTGATCAATTTCACTCTTCTAATACGAACGTTGTACATCATAAGTAATGTAGCGGAGTTGTAATAAATATGTGCTTTATACTTATCATTCGTCAGACTTCTTCATTGTTATCCTACACTATAGCGGAAGTACTTAAATAAGTTTAAATAATAAGTGCTAATAAGTCACAGATTCATGTCCTCCAGTATTAATAGTTTGCTGTATGCCGGCGACCCTCGAGTAGGACACGATGTCGTTAACCGCCTTCTCCTCGGGAGAGAGCGCAGTGCTGCCGGCCGGAGCCCCCGCAAACGCATTTGCGGGATCGTCGAACCCGGACGGCGCCGACTGGAATGTCGCCGGGAACTCGGGAGACGATTCAGCACTGGGAAGAACATTCTCAGTCGGGGCTAAAGAGGACAGCGGTGCCTGAGCGGGGCTAGTGAAGTCGTTTCCGCTAAAAGCAGTGGGTGTGGGAGACTCTGCGAAAGGATCGTGATTGGCGGTTTGAACTGTGCTTTGAGGAGATAGTGAGGAGAAAATATCATTTGATACTGGTTCAGGTGCCGCGTTTTGTACAAAAGCGAATGTTCCAGGATAACTCGGCTGTAGCCCATCTATTGCTGTAAATGCATCGTCTTCCTCCTCGCCTTCCTCTGTGACTTGATAACCGCCGCCGCCGGCTGCGTGGCCATTGGTGATACTCGGAATACCTCCAGGTAATGAATCGAACACTTTGACTTGTTTGACCGTGTGCGTCACGCCATGGACATGCGGTGTCCGAGGGACAAATGCGGGCGCACCGTAAGCCGGTGCCGCTGGGCTATAGCTGCCGAAATCCTCTTCGAAGGTTGTGGGCGCAGGATCATAGCTGAATGAAGGAGCATCGTGTTGAGGATAATACGAAGGACTCTCGTGGTGGTGATGACCACCGTGGTGGCCGTGATGGCCATGGTGTCCGTGATGGCCGTGATGTTTGTGATGATGGCCGTGATGGCCGTGATGTCCGTGATGTCCGTGATGCCCGTGGTGACCTTTGCTCTCCGTCTTTTTGTGCACCTTTTTAACATGATGGTAGTGATGTCCATGAGGAATATGCGGCTTATGGTGATGGTGGTGGTGGTGATGATGTTCTTTCTTTGGCTTGTGGTGGTGATGATGAATTGTTATTACTTTTGTATGGTGGTCATGGTGAATAAATTCAGGTACGTGCAGTTTCACGTGGTCACTGTGAACAAAACAAAAACTCTATATATAAATGTCAAAAAGTAAATCACAGAAACTGATACAATGACAATAAAATGTTCTTAATTAATGAACTGTGGTTAACTATTTAAATACAACATTTATTATATGGGTTAATTCAAATAAACATGCAACAAAGCTATATAAGATATCATTTAAAATAATAATAATGTGAAAATAAAATGTAAGTATGCGTGGAATTCGTTAGCAGAATTGCATTGCAATATTAATCAATCGCAAAGCTTAAAATATTTTAGAGATTTTTATATTTTCACTTGGAAGTAATATCTTACTGATGCTTCTCGCCGTGACCGCCGCTCTCGCCACCGTCCACCAGCAGCACCACCAGCACTGCAAGGCATTTGCTCACATCCATATCTCCGTTATACCACACACGCATCGATATATTAAAGCCGGCAACAAGTCCTTAGGAGCACTGTAACACTGCGATCGAAGTCTATTTCACATTTTAATATCAGCCCGTATTTACTTAATTCATTCCTAACTTTTGGTTGTATTTGAAACCGACGCTGCTAGCACTGCGAGCCCGCACCGCACCGTCGCCGCACCGAACAGGATTGAATAGCGAAATATCGTGAGATGACCATTTATCCAATTTCACTTAAATAAACCCGTAATATCAACAAAAAGACAATAACGACCATTGTCAACGAAGCATGCAAAAGGTACACTCTAGGAAGTCGGCGGAGCGATAACCGTTCCAATTTGTTCGCAGCGAGAGTTGCAATTGCAGATTAGGAAATGCCATGTTAGAATCGTTTTTACCGGTGTTGTGTGAAATAAGTATTTCGTTACCGTTCCATAGGAACGCATTCGATTAGTCCGCTGTGTGAACGCCGCTACCGAATTTGTAGGTTCGAATTTGCGACGCCATCAGTTCAGCGGCGGCGGCAGTGTCGTTAACAGGCTGAGCATAGCAGGCATTTCGTGACGGGGATTTAAAATTATAAACATTTTTAGTCATTCCCATAAAATAAACTGACAGCGAGTTCTATAATGAACCTTAATAAAACAAAACAGTAATAAAATATTGCCGGCGTCAGTAATAAATAACGCTTGTAGGCGTCAGATTTGAGTCCGTAAATATTCCGAAGTGTAAACGGGTTCAGTAAAATTTAATTATCTATTTCAATCGGATTTATTGATTTCCTTCGAGAAGAATATTTGTTAGTGGTTTTATAATTGTTTATAACATGCCGAAGGCATCGTATTTTACATCAATTAAGTTTTGGAAGATATATTGTTGCGTTCGCTTTTCAGTATCGGTGCCCTTGTGGATTTTATGTCTAGAATATATTAATCGACTAGATTGTGGTTGGAATAGAAACTTGAAAGCAAAAGGCAACACTTTTTTGAGTTTGAATGGTTTAGGAAGTAAGTAAATGTTATTTCATAATGTTTTTGGGCTTGAGACAATAATTTAAAAGATCCTCGACAACCACGGCTTTAAGAAAGGGTTCCTTAAAACTATTTAAAATTAAATCAAATCAGCTGAAGCTTTAATCAGATAATTATGGGTAAATCCGATTCGTAAAATATGATTGATTTAAACAATTTGTGCATGAAGTTCCTTTACGAAAAGGTTCTTTATTGGTTATTCTTTAAAAAAGTTACAGAAATGTTCTTCTACTGAATTCATTCACATAAAATTTTTGCTGGGATCAATGTTTAATTAAATTATCGAGGAACACTTTTTTAAATTGATATCTGAGCTATTATTTACTAAAGTATTAGTTTTATCCAAAAATTGTTTTATAACACCATTCTTTTTTTAAAGACCTATCCGACGACACCCCACATTAGGGTTGGAGTAAGAAAAATGTACCCCCCACTTCATGTGTACGGGAGGTACCCTAAAAAATAATATCTTTTCAGATTTCGTTTTCTGTGCAATCGAGAGAGATACAGTGAAACCCCCTGACTTTGTTTTACATAACGGGGACGATGACGGTGGTAGAGATAACGCTCTCATTTAGTTTAAGAGGTTTAAGGGTCGAAAAATATTACATAGATTTCATAACTGACGCGACCCTTCGATTGTTTGACTTGCAAATTTTTATAAATGGCTAATAATGGCATACTATACATATATATAGTTATTATCTAATATTGTTTCTTTCACCACGGAAGCAATTAAATCAATTAAACTGCCACTAAATAAGAAAAAAATATTTTTTACCCTGTAATGTAGACGCTTACGTAGGGCCAGTTGCACCAACCCCTTTTGACGGACTCATCAGCGTCAACCGGCAGATTACTATGAAAATTTCCATACAATAAAATTTAGCGTACGTTTTAACGGTGACAGGCAGTTTGGTGCAACCGAGACTTAGGGCCAGTTGAACCAAACTGTCTGTGAACGTAAACGTAATCATAATCGTAAACGTAAATAAGTTAAAATAATTATTTATCTACAATGTAAAACTCGCTTTCTGTATTTGTAAATCTAGTTTTAAGTTTTCTTTTTGTTTTGTAGCATTTCTATGTAAAATTGTAATTCCTTCCATGTGATGTTAAATAAAAAAATTCTATGTCTATGTCTATGTCTAATCGTAAAAAAAATCTTGTATGAAATGTTTGACAGTTTTCTATGGGATGACAGCTCCGTCGCCATATTTTACGTTGATGAGTCTGTTAATTGTGCGTGGTGCAACCCACCCTAATTCATCAATGCTAATATTTATTTTAATGTATGTATTAGTTATCTTGGTAAAATGTTTATATAAGTAAATAAAATAATCAACCTAGTCCCAAAGTAAGCTCAATAAGGCTTGGGTTTGTGGCTACTAGGCGACAATATATAATAGATAGATATAGATAAATACTTAAGTACATAGAAAACATTCATAACTCAGGAACAAATATTAACACACATATAAATGCCCTGACCAGGATTCGAACCCGGGACCTCCTGCATCATTGGCAGAGTCACTACCAACTAGGCAAATGAAAGCAAAACTAATTAAAATTCATCTGAAGTAGGACATGTCGTGATTGCAGTAATCCAAATAAAAGATTTTGATGAACATAATATTCGTAATATAGTTACATACACGGTGTAACATGAGGAAACAGAAAGATTTGAACCACGCATTTCTGAAGTCAATAGAAGAAAAAAACATTATATGACTATGTCAAAACGCCAAAAAATTTTTTTTTGTTTTTCTCATAGGTAAAATTATCGGTTTAAATGAATTTCTAATTTTTTTTTTAAGAAATAGTTTATACAAAATGGTTATTGTCACTTTGATATCTGTCAATGAAAGATGTTTTTAGACTACGCCGCCCCATACTGGTGATATCGCCATTTAAAAATCGTGTTTCGCTGAGTAACAATGAGAAATGTGTTTTTTTTTAATTGCTCGTAACTCGGAAACTAGGCAAAATTCAGGAAAGTGTGTATGACATTTTAGTCTTTAATTATGATCAGGAATACGCTGTTGAATATATTCGGTTTCCTCATGTTACACCGGGTATAAAACGAAGAAAGTGACATCACATCTACCGTCGTTATCTGTTCGTCACAGTTGTTTTGCTTTTATAATATGATGTGATGAGTGAAAGAACACGCTTTAAGAGTTAAAACGCCATTTGTGGTTTCTCTGAATGTCGTACGCAGGAATTATCAAGTTGATACACTCCAAAGCACTTTATATAACAGTGTAACCATAGTAGCAATGTCACTAGATTAAGTTCAAAAGGTGTGCCACTGCTACAGTCATACGATTACTTAACTACATAAGTTTACTCGACCTAACATCTGATTGATCTGATCCTTAATTGAATTTTTTTTACGTGGGTTTTAATACGAATACGGTTAAGAGTTACGTGGATATATAATTACGATTCCCGTTTCATTTACATGTCAGCTCTTGTACGGTTTCTTAAGAAAATCCTTTTTTACGTTAATTATATAAAATTACATTAATCATATGGGTAGGTGGGGTTATGCCAGAGTACCCGTAAATAACCATCGGTAGGCCGTTGCAATAGGGATTACAAATGGTTAGTAACGGGTGTTGCTCTGTACATTATACGAACACATTAAAATGTAAGTGGGTATGTGCATTGTGTGAGTTTAAGAAGTTTTTGGGAAGGAATGGGAATAAGTAAAGCAACGCGTTATATTAAACAGATAACTTTAATAGACATCAACAAATTAAACATAAATACTTAAACATTTGTGCAGTGCAGTTTTGGCTTGTACAAAAATAGCAATAGTTTAGAACATGACAGAATGTGATCTTAATTTGTTTTTGAACAGCTGATTTATGTGAAATAAGCATATTGAATTACGAGTAATATATTATAAGTATTTATTACGGCCAGTATGATAATTGCATGTATTTTGTGTTAAAGTATGTTCATGAAATAACAAAATAATTAAATTCGCAATCAAGATTTTTCTTAGTGTTACTTTGATTTCGCATAGCATAGGTATATTAAAAACATGTCAATAATGTCGAGTGTATCTTTTATATATAACTTATATAATATTTCGTTCAAAACATTCTGCCATGTTAATTCAAATAATAAGGCAATCTATTCACTCTCAGTATTTGGTATCTTATAATTCCTAATTAACTGTATCTTTTATTCTACATTATACCTAGTACAAAAATATAATTAGAAACGATTATTAAAAACAAGAAATTATTCGAAATAAATAAGAAAGTATTGAAGTCTTTGGCAGAAAGAATATAAACAAAGTATAATTTGTCTTATTATATAAATTAAAAATAGCATTTGCAATCCATTAGATTATTAGACGTTTTGTACAAATCACTAACTTCTACTTAAAGGTATCTTACAAAGTATTCCAACATTTTTCCTAAAATGTAAATTTTAACCGATGTAAGTGTTGTTACGATTAACATTTTAGTGTCTTTAGAACATAATGATAATTACAGACACCGCAATTGTCCCATTTTTATTATGCACGAATACTCGTAGACGCAATTAAGTTAAGTATGGTTGGTTCTCTCGTCTTCTGTTTCTTCTTTCTTACTCGTATGTCCTACTTTCCTGAAAATTAAAACGTCATCCGTTAAATGAAGGTGTACATTGGAAAGAATTTCTATCTTTTTTAAGTGTCGAAGAAATAGCTGAGCTCGAATTTGTAAAAATTGTGCGCATCGAGAAAAAGTTGTGATTTTTTGACCACGGATAGAATGGCCCACGATAAATATTTTTTAGTATTGGAGGTCCGAAATCTTTTTGGACCTTCACGTCAAAATCAGGGGCCCCGTGCAATAAATTATTACTTTCTGGTTAAAGCTGCTAGGGGTTGTGTGGTGTCATTTCCGTATAAAACAGACATGCAGAATTCATTTTTGATATTAAATAAGAAAAAATCCGTATAAAAAAAAAAGTTTTGCGGAGAGGAAAATCACTCAAAAAAATATTATTTTTTAGAACGTTATATAACTAATAAATATCATTTAAATTTCAATAAAAAAAATATCATAAGGAAGCATATTTAATGCAATTTGTAAATATATAAAATTTTAAAGCATTTACCATACAAAAACTACGCGAAAAATAATCATTCGCGTCATGGTGTATATGTTTTCTCCATAGTAAGTATCGAAAATCAATGTGAAACGTGAACATCCGTAGCGTATTGACCTTAAAATGTATGTATTGCGTATTATTAATCAATTTTGCTCAGAATACCTTCTACGAAATGAAAAAAAAAGAATTAAAAACACATATTACTAAATTAAGTATTAATTGCGAGCAAGTGTTTTTACTTTTTTTAGTTTCTGCATTTTGTAGAAGGTACCTACTCTGAGCAAGATTGTCAAATAATAAGCAATACATACATTTGAAGGTCAATATGCGACGGATGCTCACGTTTCACATTGATTTTCGATACTTACTATGGAGAAAATGAGAAAACATATATACCATGACGTGAATGATTTTTTTTCACGTAGTTTGTGTATGGTAAATGCTTTTAAACTGGATATATTTAGAAACTGCATTAAATATGCTTCCTTATGATATTTTTTTATTGAAAAATAAATGATATTTATTAGTTATATATAACGTTCTAATAAATAAAATATTTTTTCGTGTTTTTCCTCTCCCCAGTACTTTTTTTAATACGGATTTTTACTTTTTTAATATCAGAAATGAATTCTGCATGTCTATTTAACACGGAATCGATACCAAACAACCCCTAGCAGTCTTAACCAGAAAGTAATAATATATTGCACGGGACCCCTGATTTTGACGTGAAGGTCCAAAAATTTTACAGACCTCCAATACTAAAAAATATTCATCTTTGCTCACTCTATCTATGGTCAAAAATTCACAACCTTTTCTCGATGCGCACAATTTTTTTCGCATTTGTACTGAAACAAAACCCTATTAAAACACTTATCTTCTATTAAATACTTAGTAGATTAAACCAACCGGAGTAGCCATGAAGTCATTTTCTATACAAAAAAAGTCTGCCAATTTTTGCGGGGGAAGGGAACGACAAATGTATACGTAACGTCAAAATAGCCACGTCAGATAAACGTCAGTCCATACAAATGACCACTGGTCGTATATTTTCGGCAGAGGTGAACGCCTGTCAATGGCTGCTCCGGTTGGTTTAATCCTCTAAAATTAAATACCTACATGACTGTGTTTCCATTTTAAGCTATTGATAGTTGTGTATCGTCCCTGAGTTCAAAGATCTCATATTATAATAGATGAGTAGCGTCATCTAGAAGTACTATGCAGGTAAGTATAATATAAATTAACAGTATCAATATTCTGTAACGATAGTAATAAAGAAATAAGATGAATATATATGTAAGTACAAATTCTCATCGACATCACGCCACGGTTCAACGTAACGAGTTGGCTAACAAGGTAACCGCCACGTAGTTCAATTGCCAATGGCCACCTTGTTTCAGCGATAATTGTACGGTTAGTTGTTTCTGCGAACGAACAGTTTCATAGCGAAGGGAGAGTTTAGTCAGATACAGAAGGCGGTAATCGTGGACAAAGCGTACATAGACCAACGGTTATTTTTCTTCCAATGCCTTTAGACTGTAAAGTACAGTCGTAGCTCGCAAAATTTATTAAGAGCACGACTATTTTTCTCATCAATATTTTTTTTTTCTCATACAAGTGCCTAGAAATATGACATATTGATGAACATTTTTTGATGCCTACGTCTTAATTACACTAGTGCCTCTACTTGCCTAATTTTTCTCCTGTAGAGTGGGATCATGTGCCGGTTGGGGATGAGAGGCAAGTCGTGCTCATCGGGCGCCTCCAGCGGCACGTCGGGCAGGAACTCGGGGATGCCGATCCCCGGCACCGGTTGGCTGTGCTGGCCCTCGTCGTGCAGATGCATGTGGTGGAAATGCTCGTGCTCCTCCGTGGGCGAGAGCGCGAGCAGCGGGTCCACGTGGTCGTGGTGAGTGTGGTGGTGATGGATAGTCTTGTACACCGTGTGCGTGTGCTTTATTTTCTTCACTTTGTAGGGCACGTGTATGACCACTTTTTTCTTGCGCCTGAAATTAGTTAAAACGGATGGCACGTTAATCGAAATAAGGTTTTTGTTTTTGATAAAAAATGTGCGAAAGGTGAAATGTGGAAGATTTCCTATATGCTATGAAAAGGCCTACACGAAGTTTTATAAAAGTTCACACTGCCTACTAAGCAGGACGAAGATACACTGAGGGTCATTCATAATTAAAACAAACTCATAAGGTTAGCGTATCAGTACCACATAGGGATAGGGACATTTGAAATGTTTTCTTTACGTAGCGGCAAAGAAACAATAATTCCGTTCCGATTACATTGCAACAGTCACTTGTACATTACTATTTTATTACTAACAACTAATGTCATAGTAGCGGAAGTAGAAAATTATAAAGCAAATATTGATTAACTACTTGCTTTTTGGTCAATCATAAAAAAGGGAGCTTTAGTATAAATATTTTTTTTTTGTTATTAATCTTATTATATTAATTTATTAATATACCACACCTACGTAAAATTTTGAATTAGAATGAGTAAACTGACTCTTGTGAGTTGCGTTACACTTAAGTCATATCTCTCAGCATACCTATTTATTAAGACTAAATACTTATCACGCGCACGGGGTAGTCCACTTAAAAATATCTGTTATAAATACTGGTACATCTTGAGTCATCAGGTGGCACTTGTTTACAAGTTTTCCCTTTAACATTGTTCTGAAGGTTTTTATAAGAGACGGTATGTGCATGGTGCTCCAACACTATTAAGCCTCATAAACAATAGTGATAGAACATTCACACAATACATACTTTTTTTGACACTCTTACTAAATGCGATCACATCAGTGAAACCTAAAAAAGTCATGTTGCTATTAAAGCCGTAGAAATTTTCTTTCTGTTTTTATGATGAAGAAGAACAAGCGTGGACGTTACGTATATTACAGAAACTTCTCGAATTTATGTAATAGACTTCTTCGCGCGCGAAATTGTAAAATGTAAATATTTACTTCTACCACGCGACTTTTTAAGGTTTGGAGCTATTTTAGAATCTCCACCTGTAAAAATAAGGTTTATTGTTATTGGATCAATGTAGCTTAGGTGTCACACTTCAGCGGGCAATATGCTCGTGCGTTCAGCGCGCATGCCATTTACAATGGTTTCCGGCTACCGAGGGCGTACTATGTAATTCCACAAATGGTTTACCATTTTTGGATTACCAATACGCGAAGGTAACATGTTGCTCAAGATATAATAATAGAGAAATTTGAAATTGTTACTGTAACAGAAGACCCACGAAACTAACTACTTGGACGTTAACTAATTTTGTTATTAAGTTCCTATTGATCATTCCTCCGATCTTGTAGATAAGTTAACATTCAATAGATGTTGAACCGATGTAAAGGATAAAACTGTTCAAGTCTGGCAACGATTTGAAAACGGAAATCGCTTTTAATGATAAAATTGATAAGTTACATTAAGTTAAGATAAAAATTACTACGATAAGCTTGAGGTCTTGTAAATGTAAAAAAAAAATACTTTTGGTTCATACAATTCTGTATCCAAAATCACATTTACAAGGCTTGTTTTGTGAGGACGTTAATTCGCGTAATGTTGTTTTTTTATGCCTTCTAATACATTTTATATTAGGTAGGTATATCAGGGGCCTTAGCATGACATGCTTGTCGCGCGCGACTCCATACTTCAAGTCGCGCCTGAAGTATGGAGAGTCGCGCCGCAACGTAAGTCATGCTAGACGTACTGGTATGAGACAAGTTTATTTGTAGTTTTTAACATGAAATCTTTTTTTTGCATTGGTATAATTTGCGTGTAAAATAATCACCGACATTACAATAATACTTCAGCAATTCTTCTTAAAATTGTTCTAGCTAATCGTAATCATACCTTTGATCAAAAAATAAATGATAATTTAAAAAGGTGTGTGCACTTAAGTATTCTTTAGATGACCAATTTCCTAAGGAATTCATATATTTTAATTTAACATATAACGTGATATAACCTTTAAATTATAATTTTGTTTACCTATCCGTACAAAACAAACGTTAGATTAAGGTACTTAAAGAATATATGAATGAATCAATAAAAAAAATAGATTAGGTTTCCAATGAAACGATCTTTCAAAATATGAATAAATGTAATAAAAGGTGACCTAGTCCTCACCTGCCAGAGGTCGGTGAACCGGCATCTTCAGATTTCATGGCTGACGCCCTGACCTCTAGACCAACCGGTAGATGAAAACGCCGGTTCAATTCCGGCCTCGGACACCGGAGGTTTAGGTATTTTTTCTGAAGTTTATGACACCTTGTGTTTTTTATTGTTTAAATATGTATTTTAAATTTTAATGTATTAATACAGCACCTTGTCGGCCTTGTGTTTATCAAGCTCAAAAATGTTCAAACAGCGCCAGTAGTTACCAACCATTGACCGGTGGCAATACTTCAAGACACGTGACAATCAGGGGCGTACCACGTTATTAGATCACGTAACAGCAGGCGAGTTATGGTCACGCTCACAGCGCTTTAACGACAATATATAGCGTCCCTTTGTTACTATTGAGCAGTGTTATATATTTTGTACATTTACGATTGATCTATTTGATTATCTATTAACTAGCAATAAGCGAATCTATGTATAATAGACCCGCTCCACAGGTAATGGCCCGCTCACACAATATTTGAGATCACGACCCACGACCAGGAGCCGTATTCTAATTTTAAAACACGTATAGACACGATCCAACTTCAATCCAATAACAACACAATACCGCTAACGCCTACACGTCTGAATCAAAAATGATGGAATTTGCTTGAAAGATACTGCGATGCAACTACAATACGACTTCAATGTTGGTTGATTATTGGTTGAGTGTTGGAGTTATGTTTAAGACAGATTGTGTTGTCAATGTATTGTTTATACATTCTAAAATTAGAATACGGCACATGTTGGCGCAGCAGTGGTGGGGCCTCCGTAGAGCTCTATTTCTGCCAGCTTGCCTAATTTTTAAACAGTTTAACAATTTTCCAACATGTCATAAGAAAACGCCAACCCAAATTAGCTCTGGTTTGCCTATGATTTTTTTGACGCACAGCCACTGGAGATAGTAATTAATTAGTGACTAACCCTTCAGCTGCACTAAGCAGAACTGCCACCAGGACGACTATACTGAACAGAAACTGAAAGAAAAAGAAATAACACATTTAATATACTATATTATATACAATATTAATAAAGAGGAACTTAATTCTTAAATAACATTGATGAAATTGCCTTTGAAGAAGGCTACGTACTCAATAGTCGAACCATGAATGATATTTTACTTGCTTAGTATTTAATCATAGAAAATTATAAGATTAAATTATTATTTTTGGATCTTATTGTTTAAAAAATCATTACTTACTAGTAGTAATCCTAATTTGTTAAAAAGTTCAACAACTACTAACTCTTTAGCAAGCGTAAGCGTTAATCAATCGGTTTTATCCCACGTGGAGCATGCTAGCGGAATTTACATTGACATAATAATAGCGCTACAAATCTATATTATCTCTCTATATCACGAACGTGATGACTGATGACGATTTGCGCCCGTGTAAGTGCAAATGAAGTCAGATCATGCAAATGCAGTTAGGTAATATAATTGAATCACGCAAAAACCACTTACCACTGTTCGACAATCCATTACGTTGGTTCTTTTGTCAACTAACAACAAAGTGGAAAGCACAAGTTAACATATGTAACTCTCAGAGCAAAAAGCACTGAGAGAAACGTGTGAAGCACTAATCAATAAGCGCTGGCGCTGTGATTCCGGAAAACCACTTTCCCACACTTGCGCGAAAATGATGCGCACCTCGCTATGTGCCGATATACAATGAAAGCCGATGCTTCTGTCAATACTTATATATGCCTTGCATGAATGCAACCCACGGATGCACTGATCCCCTATTCGGGAGCACTTGCATTTTTCGTCCCGTTTCAAATGCGATGTTTTCGTAGCGCTATCTCTTTTCATTGGTCCGGTAAAGTGGGATCAGACTTTTCTAGATTGTTGTAGAATTGATTAACGCATCTTTCGGTAGTAATTAACAACATGTTTTGTTCGAGAGTCTTAAAAGCGTATCAGTAGTGCTAATATACGTGTGTAAAAAGCTATGATGTACTCGTAGTTTTGTTCTCTTGTGTAAAATAAATAAATAGTTATTTACTATACAAGGGCGCAAAGTTCCTCTCGTGCTTTTATTGAGACCCAAGGCAGTGAAAGATCCAAAAAACGAGCCACGAGCGTAGCTAGTGGTTAAAAACATGGAATCTGGCGCGTGCAAGGGCCTCAAGGCAAGAGAGATTGAACAAAAATGTTCACTACACCACCGCAGGAAAAACATAAGCTTTAAAATATTAAAAAAAACAGTCAAGTGAATGCTTTCAAACTTATATAATTCAAAATCATCTCTTATAACGTAAAAAAACAAGTCAAAACACAAACCAAATTAATCTCCCCCCATCTCCTCCCCTCTGTGGATAAAATGGATTTGTCCCCACCGCTTTCAAGGGATAAGGAGCGCGTTTCCGAGATAGAGTGGAGAAAAGAATCATTCCTTTGCGTAAAATAAGCTATCTAAAGATTTAAGGTAGTTCTCCTCTAGAGCCCATAGCTTTTTTCCATACTGTACCTAAATGCAGTACCTTGAAGTAGATTTCTATTCCGTGCGGTGTATACCAACCATAATAATATATCAGCACCAAATATTGTCGAAATATGTCTTGTAAAAAATAATCGTAAATCTGATTATGGCAGGCATCGTAAAATTGATTATCGCGTGCATGCTATCTGTGCTTTTATTATAATAAAATAACATCCATAACACGTCAACGTAATTATTTAACATACGTAAGAGCTTAGTTATTGCAAAACCTACAGAAAGCATTCGTTTCTCGAGTAGCATTCGCGAACAACTGGGGTGCTACCACATACAACCTCCTAGAGTCCCATGCTTAGGCCTACTCGTCCTTTCGTCTGGGAGTAACGGTAAGTGATCACCCCAAATTTCGGTCCAAGGAGGAAGGGGGTGTAAATGTTGTAACCCTAGGTCTTTCCATCCTCCTCACGGCATGGAGGTTGTTATTCAGGACCAGCGTGAGGTGTCGCCCTGAACTTTATTATATTGCACGTAACAAAATAAAATGTATAAATGGCGGACTTATTGCCAAATGGCATTCTCTACCGTTCAATTACGTATTGGGTTAATAAGACAATTAAACCATCCCTTAGATTTTTTTTGTCTCAAGACTACTATTTACTGAAATCACTACAAGTCTATACCACTCTTTGATTCAGTCACAGCATATATATAATGTTGCATACTATTACTTATACAATACATATATATAAATATAAACGAATATACATCAAAATATGATGCATGCATGCTACCCCATTTGAGCCTGGCGACTTCAACCCTAATGATTGGTTAGTTCAGCGGTTGCATCAGGCAGAGTTCGCGATCTTGTGTCACAGTAAGACGAGTCCAACATACCCGTCCTAGTTCCCCGGCTAGGCAACATGGAATAATATTTCACCGGAGGTCCGTGGACCACAAGTGTCCGAAGACCACCTTAAATGAATCCAGTCATTTAAAGTGGTCTGCGGATTACAAACGAAACTACAATTTGGTGACTGTATTTGTCTTAGATATTTAATTCTACTCAGTTGGTGGTCCCTGCCAGGAAAGTTCCTTGTCAAGTCCCATTCCCATATCAGTCATCACAGAAAGATAGGGTTAAGAACCACTGAGGCCGTTAATAATCTATTCGTTTTAGTAATCTGTTACAGCGATATTGCACAGCGTAGATGATTGATAAAGGCAATGCCATAAAAATTGCGACGACTCGAATAAAGTAGGGCTCGATTGCAAATCTGTAAACCTATTACAATGTTTTTACTCAATTTCCACGATGACTTTGTCAAAGTATTGCGTTTCCCTTTGTTATTATTTAGGTAGGTAAAAGTAATCAGAAGCGGTGTAAGTACAGTCGACGTCAAAGATATGTTTACACATTTTCACCTTATTCCTTTGTAATAAGGTGCAAAAGTGTAAACATATCTTTGACGTCGACTGTACCATCGGGTTCAAAATGCATGGGCAATTTATGAATGAATTCATATCCATGCAATCATGAACAAGATGGTACCAGCTACGGTAGGCAGCGTAAATGCATATGTATGTACATTATCATTAAATTCATTCATAAATTGGGTACGCAACTTTGCGACTAATGTTATGTAAAATCCGATGCCGGAAGCCCATAAAATCATTATTTTTTTTTAAATATTTTATTCTATCTCCGTGAATCGTGAACCGATTTTAAAAATTTTTAATCGAGCGCAGATAACCTAGATGGTCCCATTGTCACTAAGTCGGGGTCTGATGATGGGATCCTGTAGAAATCGAGGGAACTATTCAACTATTATAGGTACACCTATAGTGATTTCACAATTTTTTACAGCAACTCGGGCACTTCCTCTTGGAATAGCGGATCCTAAGTGAAGTCGGTCCTTTTTTTGTTTAAAATTATTAATTTAGTAAATATTTTCAGAAATAATCACCCCGAAACTCGAAAAATTGTGTCCCCCTTGTAACTTATGAACCGGATATTCAAAAAATATGAAAAACTGGCCTTGGCCGGTCTTTTATTGAATAATAACGTTAATTATGATGGATAAAGTTACTATCGGACGAGAAGGAAATGTTTCGAAAGATAATGTCAGGCGAAAATAACGGTAACTAAAGGTCTGGTGTAAACAATGCTTTGTCAAAGGGACTGAATTGTCTGGCTCATACCAGGTAAGGCAACAAAATCGCCCTGAAAACTACCTACTCCGTTACTTACACCGACATGATACACGTCGTTATTGGATTTTGTTCTCAATTTATTCTATAAGCATAAATATAGTTTCAAAAAGTAAAGGATGAATACATTCATACATTCTCTCAACCTCTGAGCTTTTATGGCACATAATTCCACAAAACCTGTTCATATAAAAACTTCTCATTTTATTAAGATTAGAAAAACTGTTTTAAAGTTATTGCGAAATCAACTATCAAAACTTATAACTAAAATCTTTTAGGGGCACAGACGTACCGCTACCGACAGCCATTTGGTTGACAGGTGTGTCCCAAGTAAATGTTTAGTTTCGCTCGCTTGGTCGAACTCGAAAAATATCCAACTTCAGATGTGCAAATAACCTAAAACGTAAACTTGAAGTCAAAGTATGTATAAAGATACATTACCGTTTTACACTTCCTCTTACAAGGTATCGGAATCGGGCTTATTATATATTTTCACCGAACGACATTTATCTTACTAATGATACGAGTACCTACGGTAAATATAGACAGTAACTTCATCATTAAGGTGAGAGTGAAACTCCTGTAAAATGTCACTCCATCATTACCATGTTACGGGGTAAACGTGCTGCACCAACATTGTACATTTATATCAATTAGTCAGCGAGAAAGTTCACATTAGCTCCTTTGTCTTTTTAGAGTAAAAAAAGCTTGTGTTTTTGTCACAGCGCATTGTACCGACACTAACGAGATCTTTAAGGCCTGATACTGACTGGCTAATACCTGCGCATGATAATGAACTATCTAAAAATAGGGATCAAATACATAATTATACAAAAAATACCTGCTCAAAGCACTAAAAATGCGCCTATCAGTTTGAGGAAGGCCGGTCTCCCACTTCCCTTTATTATACGTTCGTATTACAAATGCTAAAAATTGTTGATGAATATTGTTTCTTTGAATACCAAATTATGCTTACAAAGGAAACAAATATTTTTCAAATCGTTTTAAAAAGATGAAATAAGCTAACGTCAAATAATTAAGTCGGGCACGAAGGCATCGCACACATACAAGTTTTACAGGCGGGAAGAAGGATCAGCTTACTTAGCATATCGTAGTAGTAGCTATCGAAAAGCGAGCTTTAGGTCGTACATAACCAAAGTAGGTAATAAATAATTAAGAAACTCACGTGACTTCATTTCAATCCATTTGTGATCACGTCTGTGTTTTATCAGTCTTCCAGGTGTTATCGTTATTACACTAAAAAGTATGTAATTCGTTAGGCATCAAATATTTTCAAAACATTTCTGTTTTGTTAAATTTTTCTCATCGCTCTCAGAAAAGACTACTACTAAAGTAGGATCCATAATTCCACGGAGTGATTTGACAGCTGGACAGTGGTTGCAAATGTATGAAAAGAGCTGTCAAATCACTCCGCGGAATTATGGATTTTTCTTTAGGACTACCTTACCTAAAGTAGTAAGATAGAAATCGCTTACGATATTATAAAAAAAAGTTCTATTGTAAAGCATGTAGGTGATATATGCCGGTACTGTACGTAGGTAGTGACATTAGATTTTTCTATGATCAACCTACTCCTATTGATTTTAACTCATACTCGTACTATTTTCATTGATTACGTAAACAGCAACGGGACTTTTATGATATTCCGTTGCTTAAGGCATTTCAGAAGTCAGAAAAATATTCATTTAGATAGGTACATCAGCCCATGGAACAATATAAAATTTAACTAAACTATATGGCAAGTATTTTCAATGTTTCATTATAAGTGGCAATATGAGCGGCAAGTACCTAGTTGGTTACGAAAACTGTACCTGGCGACATTGAAAATGCTTTCCACAGTCCGTATCTTAATTCCCAATCTTTGAAGAATAGTGCCGTATTAGTCCACGGGCTTCTGGTTCTCACATTGTACTCTTGGAGTAGGGGAGGATTCAGCTGTGGAGCTTCTTTTGCACGTCGTGTCATAATTTGGTTCACATACTCGCACAAAAATGGGGCTTTGTGGACCCAGCATATGAGGGACATGACTGAAATGACAATAGCATGCATCCAGTGCTTAGACCTAAGCGAAATGTTGTCTTCACGCAGAGCAAAATCTTGCACGACCATCATCATGAAAGCAACCGAAGCTGCGGTCATGCCACATGGTACCTCCAGGACCATGCAGCTGACTACAGTGAACATAGCATTCAGGTTAGTGCGGTTCTCGCAGTGAGTTGTTATAGCCAGAATGAAGTAGTCATGAAGCTTTTCTTTATGTCTTCTTATAAACTCTTCATCATTTTCGTTATACTCACCATTGTTTAATTGCGTCTGAAAAAATGTAACCACAATATTATACTATTTTATACAATCGTGGCATAATGAAGAGCTTTTCAGTCGAGTACCGCGTTTAGGTCACGACGCTTACTGAGTGGCCTAATAAGTAAGGTACACGATTGAAAAGCTTACAATACTACTCACATATACACGCGTATCAATACTTTTTTTACGAGTGCTCAAAATAAACAAGCCGGTAAGAATTGAGTTCGAGGAACGCCTTACAACCTGTTTATTCTATACAATTTAGTAACTTCAATCTCCCGGTGGATTGTGCCGGAGGTCGGGGAGGAGGACAACGTGTTTTATATTGTATGAAATTCCATAAGACAATGCCTTTGTCTTATTGAAAAAGCTTATAATATACCTGTCAGCAGTTTGATTGACATATTTGAGTAAAATAAATATTTAGGCCTCAACGATATTAATTAAAACTCCATAAATCGTTCTAACAAATAATTAAAAAATACTTACAAATGTAACATAAGGTTCTGACCATCTGCCTTATTAAAATATATATTTATAACGGGTCACTCACTCAGTTTAGGTAGAATTTCGCTCGATAGCTATTTTACTTGCGTTTGTCTAAGATCTTCGTAACAAATTGAAACATCATGAGCGAAATTTGACCTAAATTACGAGAGTGCTCATACACATATATTTTAATATCAACAGTTTAATAACTTACCTGCTCAATTTTATAATACAATTTAGGTTCCATTAAACATTGTGAGTTACGTTGACGGTCTAGAAAATGTTGAATCAAACGGCAGCCAACCAGACTGTGCAATGGATTCAACGACCCAACAAATGAATTTAAAACAAGAGCCATCAAATCATCTGGTAGACAATCATTTAACGCGCCGACTTTATAGAGCTCTGCTGCGTATTGAACTAGCGCTGAGAACCGCAATATGTCATCTTCTTCGTTGTCGAGCGCTGAGTACATATTCAACATTGTAGTTATGATTCCCGTCCGCTGATGATTACCAACTCTCTCGAAAATCCGTCGCAGGCATACCTCCAACCCTCGCTTCAAATTCAAATCTAGAATTAATTTGTCGTTGCGGTTACCATTCGTAAGGTAGTTTAGGAGTCGCTGTATAAAAACTATTAGTGTCGTTGTCTCTAAGTCTAAATGTTCACTCTTAAGAAGGTCGTATAGTATTCTAATGCGTTGTCTTACAAAACGTTTGTCTTCAAAATCATGTAGCGACACACATTCTACGTCTGTTAGTATCATATCGAATACAGTTATTGGTTGACGAGCAAAGTACAGAACTGTTTCTAAAATTTGGCCAACGAAATCCTCGAGAGGCCATAAAGCGGCATCAGTGAAAAACGCGAGCATGATTGTTGTTGTCGCTTCACTGCGTTCAGGTAGCAGCTTATCCATTGTTTTTTGAAAGACAGTTTCCGCCTTAAGAAATTGTCTTTTACTACACCACCGGGAAAATAGCTTAGAAGTCGATCTACTTAGTTTGAGTCGCATGCTGAAGTAATAAATGATTGTTAAAGCACACCGTACAATCTCCTCAATATTGGATTTCTGTAGGTCCTGTCGGTTCACTTCATCCAGAATATCATTTAATTTACTTACACACTGTATTTTATTACTATGGAAGGTCGGGTTTAAATCTATCGGAATATACCAGAGCTTGAGCTGAAGGATTTTGACTTCGAGCTCCCGTTCACTAAAGTTATGAGTGAATTTCATACTTTAAAAACCTGTTTCATTCACTACATACATGTTACTACAATGGTAAATTATTATTTTTATAGTTAGGATTTTCCTAATTTACTTTCCAATGATGCCTATTAAAAGTCAGTTCCCATCTTCAGCTTATTATAACATAAGTATACATGTTTTATTTTATTAATTTATTATTGTCAACCTACAGAGTAAATGTCAATGTCAGGTGACTATTGTCAAGTTGTGTAAGTAGGTTGATAGGAGCTACATGGTTCAGCCACAGAAGCGCCATTTTTAGCTCTGTGGGTTCAACATGCCTATAATGTCTATGATTATGAGGCAACGTCTGTCAATGCTGTCACAGCCATGTCACAGTCTAGTTCATGTCTAGTTGCTTATGGGTTGCTTTTTATTTATCTTTTATAAAGCTTTTAAAGTTTGTCCGGAAAGAAAAATGTCGTGGTTTATATTTATATGGGAGCTCATACTTTCTACGACACTTTTATTTCTGGACAGACTCTATTGGCTATGTGCGAAGTGCATGGTGGGGGTGACGTAAACGATCGCAGCGCACAATGTAACAAGAAATTGGGCTCTTGTCAATATCACATTTCAAAATATTTGACATCACCAATAGGATCAACTGTCAGAATAGTGAATCAGCCAGTGACATTTTATATAAGCAAGGAGTATATGCCATTAATAAAAAAGAAAAAAACCCTTTAACCCCCTGCTCAAGAGATGGCGCCACACTCATGCACACAGCGAATACCTACTTCGTCGTGGACATCTCTCTTTAACATTCATTCATATACATAAAGCTGGAGGCGAACGTCAGGTATCCGATTCTTTCGCTTCCCTGATTCGATGAGCTCCGAACACCGTCGCGTCGGTTGATTTTACTTGTTTACATGCTGTCCTGACTCCTGACGGTACACCTGACATTAGCTGTTGAAACCATACGGGTCGAATCGTGTGGTGGGGTTCTGGTAATTTTTACTATAAGATATACGCCTTCAGGTGCTTTGATCAGGTAACCGGGAACTTCACCTGCCGTAAAAACCTTACGTTTGGCTCTAAACTTCGGCGGCAAGTTCCTGCCCTTGCGCAACCGTGCCCATGAGTGGAGTAAAGTAAAACACCGCTTACGCATAGCATAGACAACTCACTCGTAATCGATTACACTCTACATTCGTGCGGCTTTTTACAATTAACGTGTAGGTATGTTTTATTTGTTAACATTACGCAGGAATGTTTAATACATCCGTAGTTAATTAACGATACGTAATAAATCAGAGTTAATACCATACCAACTACATCTGTGCCAATATGTCGCGTTCTCTTTATTGACTACGGAATAAGAAAAGAGACAACACAAATACCTATTTGGATTATGATTTGGACAAATACGCATAATAAGTGTGTTGGCACCACAGCACGGAGAATTTATTTACTAAAAACAAGTAATAAATAGCAATTCCCAGGACAAGTAAACGTTTACTAAAAACAAGGAAAGGGTTTACTTGTTTTTAGTAAACGTTTATCTGTCCTGGGAATAACTATTTTGTACTTGTTTTTAGTAAAAAAAATTCTCCGTGAGTGCACCGACCTCTTTAGTGCGTTAGCCATTAGCTCCTTCGCCGTTCTTATTACAACCTCTTTGGTTGGCACCATTCGATGTTGCGCTCCTTACGTTCACCTACACAAAGTACAAAAGTAAAATAAAGTATACCCAATCCATTCTTATTTGTCTTATCATGTAAACAAACACTTCAATAATATACAAATATGGCTGCCTTGTAAAAAAAGCATTTGACTGGTGCATGTCAAAGTTTCTTTATGAATATTTTGTCATGTGCCCATAACATAACGCAGCCATTTTTGTTTACCTTATTTTATTTTTCTATTATCGCTGAATATATTTACGTATATTGAGCTTCTGAGCTTCTATACAGGGTGTAACAAAAATACTGGTGATCCGTTTAAGGGCATAATTAGTATCGTGTTGTGAGTAAGAAAAAGTAGAAAAAAACATTTTGGCAGGAAAAAAATTTTATTGTAGGTATGGGACTCGTCATCTCAGCCAGCCAACCCTCCATATAAAATATTTCTTTTTTCGCAAGATTTTTTTTTAAATAGTTTTTTATTATTAGAATACGACACCATATTTTATGCCCTTATACGGATCACCAGTATTTTTGTTACACCTTGTATAATTATTCGTCTAGTATGTACCTACCCACAATGTATAAAATTTTGCTTGTATTGATCAGTTTGTATGAGATTATCCCATAATATGTATTTATTTATTATTTAATTTAGTAAGTAGGTATATAAATAGTATAAGTACTATCTACCTACCTAGTACCTACCAGACTTTTCCGGTGTAAAAATTTGGTTGGTGCCCGAATTAGTATTTTTTAATTTACCTTTTAATGGTTTCATATATAACATTATATTCTTACAAAAAAACAAGATTGATTGATTTGATACCATGAAAATGTCATAACTAGCCTATTATGAGCAAATTTGCGGGTAGCAGTTAGGGCGTAACAATAGTGGGTTAGCTTATTTGTTATGATTGTATGGTCGCTATCATTCTAGTGAGATCGAAAACATAATGAAAGTGTTTGCGTAATGTTCCTGCTATTTCCGAGTGCGAGCGTAGGTCGACATTCCCACTGACTGACCCGAGTCGAACGATCAGATAACTGGTGTAAATGTGGTCTCATGATTGTTAACAAGTACACTTGGTCTTAGAGCGCTCTTGCACTTCATTCACCCGGGTGTTTGCCTATGCGTGCTACAGTAATAGAAGACCAAGCTCGTTCGTGCAAGGAGGCGCGTGCCCGCCAAGTATTGAGGCATCGGGCGAACATCCGAATCAATTCCAGACTAATGGGGATCTTACGATACCTTACTATTACTTGTACTGTTACGTAGATTTTATAACTCGAATCGCGTGTTATTAATTATTACACCACTCATAATTATTTAATTAACTAACTTCGGTATTTAAATCAATTTGGAATTTAACTCATAGGAACCTTTTGTTACAACTGATTAAGTAATTTGCTATTCAGACTCTGTATGCTGTATTATAGTTAGGTACCTATTCAATTAAACGACAAAGTCCATTCCATATTTATTACCTCATATAAAAAGAACTTACATGTGTCTCACTTACTCTATCAGTCTTCGCATGAAAGAATATAAATAAAAATAAATTAAGTTTAAAAATATTACATCATTTGGTGGGATTCTTAAACATATTGATATAAGTATATTATGCCCATTTAATTCACCGGCGTTGCATCGCCGCTGTATGTGTTTACAAAATCGAAATTCGCGATCGCGATACATCGATAATAAGGCACTAAATAGACTTTCGTGCCTACCGCAATTCCCCCCCCCCCCCCTCCTATTGGTTAGATGAGATTTTAGTACTATCTGCAGCGGCGACAGTCATCTGTTGTGAGACAGGGTGCGACTGCGGGGTGTAAGTTTGAGCCAAATAGGGTCCAGGTCCAACTTGTTCATGTAGCTTCTCAGCTTCTTCAGGAGCGACGGGGCACATGCAGGGCACCAGCTGCACGTGTTGCAGCGACACCGGGGTCAGGCTGGCGCCGGCTGGGACGCTAATGGGGATGGGGGCCATGCTCTGCGGCGCGTGCATCGGCATCTCGGCCTGGTACTGTTGGGGCGCCACTTGATACACCTTGCGGGACTCGTACGGCGTGTAATACTGATACCGATAAGCGGGTGACATATTAGGCCCTAAAGACTGGACCCATTTTTGAGATGACGGCTGCCTGCTGCAACAAGCAAAAGAGGAGAATGAGGATAAACACGAAAAGGTAAACGCAGAGGGCGCCGCAACGTCCTAGGTCTCGAACTGAGAACTCGCGATTTACTTGCAAACGAGTTTACCAATATAACAAGACCCCAAGGAGGATTTTATTTGTCCTTCTAGCTCCATAACCACTTGATCGATCCTGCTCATATACGAACTTACAAATTTTACGTATCTCTGCTACAGCCCCAAGAAATTTCATAAAGATCAGAAAAACGTTACTAAAGTTATCGTCCGACAAACTATCGAAATCAAAAAGCCATCCAAATACCGAGACATCCCAGTAGCCAGGTGCCAGTTCGGTCTGGAGTTGTTTGTAAGAACTCACTTCGCTTACGCTCCGGGAGTTCGATAAAGCTGAAGAAGGTCGAAAATTTGTACATGAAATATTTTCGAAAAAAATTGGCCGGGAATACTTAGAATCGATAACAAAACACGTTCCTACAGTTTTTAGAATTTTTGTCTGACAAACAGACAAAAATTCTTCATGTTCTGTTTTTCTGTTTATTCGACCGCGCATCACGTGAAAACGGCTGAAAGGTTTTTGATGACATTTTGTATACAGATAGGTAGTTTGAGTCCCGGGAAAGGACAAGGGATAGTTTCCATCCCGAAAATCAACCCTGGAGAAGGTGAAAAGGGGGTTGAAAGTTTGTATGGAGAACTTTTAACCGTTGAACCGATTTAGATGAAAAGTAGTACATATAGAGATAATTCGAGTCCCGGGGAACGACAGAGGATATTTTTTATCCCAAAAATCAACCATAGAGGGGGTGAAAAGGGTATTGGAAGTTGTGTATGGAGAATTATTAACCGCTGAACCGACGATTAAGATGACATTTGGTACATAGATAGATTGAGTCCCGGGAAATAATATACGGTAGTTAGTATCCCTAAAATAAACCATTTAGGGGGTAAAAACGGGGTTGAAAGTTTGTATAGGGAATCAATAATTTGAACGCTGGAGATAGTTTGAGCTCTAGGGAAGGATATAGAATAGTTGATATCCAGAATTCATTCCTTAACGGGGGATTACTAATTCCACGCAGATGAAGTCGCGGGTAAGTAAGCGAAAAACATATTTGAGAAGCGGGTTAAGAATATCTGGCTTATAGAGTATGAAATGGTTGGCAATTAACGATTAACGTAGGTAGTGTAAGATACGTACTAGTACATAATAATATATCATAGGATTCATAGGTTACATAGGTATTTTGTGAATATTACTTATTTACATGCGATTGGTCGCAGTTTTCACAAACATGTAAGTAAGTACATATATACTTATTCGTGACATGCGATTTCTATAAATACAAAACATACCTGGTTTATTGCGGACTTCGATTGCAAAAGTAAGTATTTTTTATACAACTAGATCACAACTGACTATTATTTGATCTGATTTGATATTAGATATTCTAAATATGAATGATTTAAATAAATTTAAAAAAATCTTGTATGAATTTTTAGCGACAAAAGCATACTATTCGGTTAATGAGTTTTTGTCGGACTCTGGAAATTTCATTACGCATTAGTTTGGCGACAATGACATACGAGTAAGTATACATATACGAGTAGGTACATAATTTAATTAGTTATAATACATATAACATTGTTAGTATGTAAATACACGCTACATGCCTCTGTAGCTATTTATATGCCAACTACCTAAAGGCGAAACATAGTGATACATATTTTTATTTTTAAGGCCTACTGTTGTACCTACCTATGTTTTACAAATAAATAAGTTATGATTATGATTGAGAGAAAAGTGCACGGCCGCTTAACAATACAAACGTAATGGAAGAATCATTAATAAGTTACATTAAATCTAGTTTAGAATCTATTTTGAACTTACAGCTAAGCGAAGAGTCCTGGACCCAAGCATCCCTTCCCATCCGCTATGGTGGGATAGGGATACGCAAAATTTCAAGTGTTTCTGCACCGGCGTTTTTGTCTTCCGCCCATAGCTCGGCAAGTCTCGTAGGAAAAATCCTAAGTGCCTGCCCTTCAAACTATGAGATTGCTGGCTTGACGGAGGCCAAAAACGCCTGGTCTATTGCCTGCCCGGGTAAGGATTTTCCCGATAACTTGACATCCCAAAGGACCTGGGATGACATTTCATGCAAAATTACATATGACAGTCTTCTTAGTCACAGCACAGGTTCCGAACGTGACAGACTTCTGACTGTGGGAACAAGAGAAGCCGGTGCCTGGCTGCACGCCTTTCCGTCCGTGCATACTGGCACATTTTTGGAACCCCACACACACACTTCGCGTTGCGGCCTGTCTGCGGCTCGGCGTCCGGGTTTGCGCACCGCATAGGTGCCCCTGCGGCACAGACGTAGACGTCCTCGGACACCACGGGTTGTCTTGTCAGAGGAGCGCTGGGCGCTTCTCCAGGCACGCCGCACTCAATGACATCCTACGCCGGTCTCTTGCCAGCGTTAATGTACCGGCTCTTCTAGAGCCCACCGGCATTCTCCGATGGCAAGAGGCCGGACGGGATGTCGTTAGTTCCGTGGAAGAATGGTCGGGTGCTGGTATGGGACGCTACATGTGTAGACACACTAGCCCCCTCCCATCTCCATGGAACTTCCACTAGAGCCGGCGCGGCTGCAGAAGCGGCTGAGAAACAGAAAAAAACTAAGTACGGGGGCCTCGGCGTCGAATACAACTTTGTTCCATTTGGCGTCGAGACCCTCGGCCCGTAGGGTCCTAATGCCCATGCTCTCTTCAAAGAGATTTCAAAGAGGTTAGTGGATTCCACCGGTGACCGTAGAGCTGGTAGCTTCCTGGCTCAACGTATTGGCATTGCCATACAGAGAGGGAATGCTGCCAGCATCTACGGCACCATGCCGCGGGGGGACTGGTTATTTTAGTATAATATATTTATTTAAGATTAGTTTTTATTTATACTTAAGTTTATTGTTTACTGTTATATTAATATATCAAATAAGTATGTGTCAAGGGTAAATTATTTTATAAATAAAATACATAGTTGCATTACCTTGTTAACAATACTATCGCGTATTTATACATTTTACATAATCTATATCGAAAACGTATTACTTAGCAGTTGTTTTAGTCCTGATGAGATGAAAGATAAATGTAATAGGTTCCGTTCCGATAAGAATGGGCACCAAAAAGAAACGCACAAGAAAAATAGAACAGATGATTGTATAATGTAAGTATCGCGTTATAGTAGTTCCGGAATTGCCAAGCCAGTTAAATTACATTGTCAAAGAGAAAAAATACGTGAGAGGTAAGTTGTGCCCAGCCTATACTAAGGTATTGATTTGACGTACATATACAAATAAAAAAAGATGACTACGTGGTTACTTAATTCTGTGAATTAGATCTAAGAATTATAAGTAGAATAAGTAGACCGGTTGATAAGTATCAACAAAAAACAGTAGGTAGGTACCTGCACCACTGCGTAATACATTGAGACAGCTATCCTTATAAGAATATTTAATCTCCAGCAAGTACATATCAGTCACCTATCGTCAGGCAAGGAATTATTTAAGTACCGTGTGAATATATTCTTAATAAAAACACAGAAGTACTAATTCCATAATTAATAATACTTACATAGTGTGAAAATATAAAAATTATTTGTTACTGTCACGAAAAAGCTCTTAATTAGCTGTCATTATAGGTATTACGTAACATTAGATTTTGCGGGTGACTGTAGACAAAAGGAAAGGAAGTTACGCAGGGTCTAGAAAACGTTAAGAATAGGAAGTCACTTCTTGAGCCGCGGCTGGAAATAAAATCTGGCATTGTTTACACATCATTTTTGCTCTCAATTACAATTCGCAGCATTTGCATTTTCGAGTCGCTAAGCCTTAAAATTAAGTAGGTAAGGTAGTATTTTTTTAAGCTGTCGGAATCTTACTAGAGATTTCTAACTACAATTCCGACATCTTAAAAAATCATACTATAAGTTAGTCTATGATTAGTGTAACTAGAATGGGAATCGGCCATCATTTCAAACACGTGGCGCGTAGCCTCTCTATATTGAAAGAAGTAAAATCAATAGATTAATTCATAATTATATGAATGAAAATACTTACGATGTATCCGAGCCCCATTTTAAGAAGAAAGCTTCTGAAGAGGCGAGCAGCGCCAAGCTTAAAACAAAACGGATCTAAAACAAAAGACAACCATATTATTGTAGTCATACCCTTAGACAAACATGAGTAGATACTGTAAGGAAAATGAGGAAACAACATAGAGTTAGAATATAATAAAATCATTGGGAAATAAGCATAAGTGCGTATAAATATAATAAATTATCCTTATGGGCTCGACCCAGTTCATTAAAAAAAATGTTGTAAATAAATTGTTTAATTTGTAAGTAATTAAAATAGCGTGCTTGACTTAACCAAAGCACTTTTCAATTCTGCTACATGATGTATATTATTAATATTATTTATATGCTTTAGATATGATTAGAATAATTGTAGTTGATATCTAATTAAACAAAAGGGCATTTATTTTTTTAAATAAATGTACGTATAAACACATAATATATAACTTAATAAATTATTCATAAAATATGTACATATTTAAAAAAAGAAAAATAATTTCATATTTCATATAAGGGGATTTCGTACCTATTCAATACTCTTTATATTTACACGCCACGTTAAACATAAAGTAATTATAATTAAACTCTACGTATAAAAAACTTTAAAATAAGAACCAAAACCGAGTAAAACAAAAACGATTGTTCATATGATACATATCTACTTATTAACGAAGATAAGTACATGAAAGACAACCATGGAAATATAATCATCTGGAAAGCCCAGCTTCGTAAATATTTGTATTTTACTCACTGCACAGGGGAAGGTTTAAGTCAGATAATTTGGTCCATAATAACTTCGTGATTAATGACTTTTGAGGTCGTATAGTAACAGTTGGTTCCTGTTCTAATTATAATGATTCAAATAAACGTACTTGTCAATCACGCGCTCGTTTCAATCAGGATTAGTGAGAAAGCAATTCATAAAAAAAAATAACTGAAACTTATTAACAATAGCCATTACTGTTATGTTTAATGGCGTCTCTAGTGGGTTTTTACGGATTAAGTAAGAATAATAATATGTTTATAATTTATTCGACCATCCTCGTTGTGTAAAAGACCTACAAAAACTAAATTTTCTTTAATCAGAGATTTCAATGAATTCGTGTAAAACCTGGAAAGGAAATCAGATTAAATTTTATAATTAAAGAAGTAATATTAGGGCGAGTTATACAATTTATGATTTGATAGTTATACACAAGCCGATTTGTACTTTTTTTCGGTTTGATTTTATACCGACCGAACTTAGGTAATTTTCCGTTTAACGATTTAATTTATTCATTGTCTACTAATCACTATTTCGAACTTAAATTAAGTCATGCCTAAATCTGTATCTATGATCAAGATCATTTACGAGTAGGTAGTACGCAGATAGTCTAAAAAATTACGTCGACGACGAAATCACTTTAGCTTCTGAATCTTTATTCAAAACATGTATCGAGTTATTAGTCCAACAAAATTTCCTTAATAACAGTGATTTGCCAGAACATTATAAAGTAATTTGTGTCGGTCCGTGAATAATCTGTAAATGGGCCGAACGAGGCCCGGTTCATAAATTTATATTACCCTAGACCCGGTTGATCCATCGGCTATCTTTTAAATTTTGAAGTAATTTCAACTTAATACTGTGTCCAATTTTGTACTGTTCATGCTTTAACCATTATTTTAAAATACTCGCTAATTTTCATTAATTGATTTATATTCACCTAGAACGTACCAACAAAATGGCCCAGAATAAAACCTTAATAAATCTCTGGGAACGCCACGATATTAAACTTCCGGGCTCACCGAGAAAACTAGGGATAAAATAATAATAATAATAATGATAACGTCTACAAGAACATATTATACTTGTACTGTACCATGCAACATGTTACACAACACATGTATTGAATGGTAACATGTGAGGAACATTAAAAAATGTTTTGCGGCAGCGTAGGTACAAATTTAAAAATGATATAACACTAGTAGTCCGCCTCGAACTAAGAACTCGCGATTTACTTGCAAACGAGTTGACCAATATAACAAGACCCTAAGGAGTATTTCTTTTTCTCCTTCTATTCTAGCTCCATAACCACTTGATCGATCCTGCTCATATACGAACTTACAAATTTTATGTATCTCTGCTACAACCCCAAGAAATTTCATAAAGATCAGAAAAACGTTACTAAAGTTATCGTCGGACAAACTTTTGAAATCAAAAAGCCATCCAAATGCCGAGACGTCCCAGTAGCCAGGTGACAGTTCGGTCTGGAGTTCTTTGTAAGAACTCACTTCGCTTACGCTCCGCGAGTTCGAAAAGGCTATGTCATGTCAGCACTGTCAGTATGTGACAAAGAAGTGGAGTGGGCACTTGGGCAGTAGCCGACCGCATGACTTGCACGTCCACTAGGCGCGTTAACTGAATTGTTACAATACACCATCGTTAAGGCAATGTAAACAACAACATGGACAGCAATTTGGTTTATTATAATAAAAGCTATTATTCATTATCTGGGGCATACTTGGTTGAAATTATAACAAGTTTATTTTTTAATTTACCTGGGAAATAAAATATATTTACGTAACTGACAATAGGTCAACCTCGTGACGTGTAACTATATGAATTTCTTAATACTTAATTTGGCATCTAAATGAAAAATAAATTTAAAGTGAGTATATTATCTGTTTTTGAAAGTGTATATTTGGCAGCATCTCGCAAGCGAATTGTTAACAACTCAGAGATATTTTAATCTTATACTATTTTTTTGTTTCAAATTATCAACTCTTTTTTAAATTAATTGTTATGCCACGAAGTACTTTTACATTAATTGCACTAATATTGACTTACGCGAAATACTTTATTACTTACATTAGTTACATGCAGGTAAAGGATATTCGCAGGAAGACAGTATAACACAAAGTTTATATGCAAGTGATTCTTTTATTGTGCTAGTGTTCTTAATAATCTATGATTTTATATTGATATCTAACACACGTTTCCATTTATAACTATTTATACATCAGTCGGAATTTTATTCTGAAAAGATACTACTAAATAATAATTAATAGTGTTCACAAAGTTATAAAATATATATTTATTGTGATTAATATTTATAACGCAATATTTGACATATAATAATTAAGGATAAATAGAAAACTTACCGTTCCAGTCATATCCGGAAACATAGCACTGCCGTAAAGGATATTCAGATGCGAGAAAACGTTCTCCCTTCACGAGCCCGAAGCCAGAACTGGAGGTAGGGTTCAGGGAGTTTCCACGGCTACCAACTAGTTATTCGGGAGCGGAGAGGCGCGCACCCTGGCCAAGCACGGAATGAATGATCCCAGAGGTCCACTCGTTTTTTATATACGGTTTCAGAAACATTCCGTCCCTAAAAGCCGGTCTCCGACCCCGTCCGGACGTATAATAATAATCTTATTAACTTATCTATGCCTCTATCTTTACTTAAAACGTACCGTTATATTAGCCCGATTTAAAGGAGTTTCGTAGACACAAACCACTTAAGATAATTTCACACTTTTATGGTGAAGCGGCTAGTGTTTTGACATGGGTGTTGTGGGGTCGGGGGGTCGGGGGGTCGCGCTCCGCCGCGGCCGGAAGGATGCGTCCACGGACGCCGTGTCGAATGATCGACGTTTCCATTACCAGCCTTCCGACACCCCGACCCAACGTGACTTGCAACATTTGCCTCGTAGCGCTATAAGTGCCCCTTAATACGACATTTTATTAGAACCTTAGACAATTTTTGGCAAAGCAGGCTAATAAATTAAGGTAATCGAAAATATCAGTTCTGCGTACGGTTCAGATTTCGATTGCTCCAATTGTTTTGCAAGTAGGTAATCTTGAATTTCAAAGAAAGTGCTTCGTATCAATTATTAATGAAATATCATGATAATGAAACATTTAATGTTAACTTAATTAAACTAATAATATGTATATGATTAGGAACCTCCAAATTCTAGAGTACCGTTATGGAGCTTACAAATTAAAATTCCGTTTTCTGATTGATATCAAAGTAACGTGCTTATGATTTATAGTGAGGGCTCGGCTAGATATCGGTCAGCGGGGACATTTTATGACCAGCTGTCGCCGTCGTTATGGACTATCGGACGTAATGGATGTGTATTATAGTGTACCCAAACCACTTTAGGACATTGCCGCTTTAAGAAGAATCATTAACGGTTATTTTTCTATTAGTAAGTTTACGGCGGTGATGTTGTAAAGACTCGACTATTTTTTTCTCTCTCTTGTATTTGATCCTAGAGTGATGTTTTTAACTAATTAAGAGGGCGTCGTCCAAAATCAGCAAAACAGCAATCGCCGTTTAGGTTCCTGAGTTCACAATTCTTTACAAAATTCTATACAATTTATATAAAGCCTTTGATTGTTTATTGCTTTTATTTTTCCATGTGATTAACTATCTTCATTGCAATCTGTTCAATAAAATGGGCCAAGACGAGTCACTGCAGTTGTTGTGCTTATTATATTATTAAAATTAAAAAAATAAAATCAAAATTATTTATTTCGTAAGACACACATTGTTTATAATGTAAGGTGATGGAGCCACCCGGTAGTGCCTGTATTGGGTGGCGCCGGTCTTCCTTTAAGTTACATAACTATTATATTATATACTTATGCTAAGCTAATTCTAATTTATTGACTAAGCTTCTACTTCTAAATACTCTCTTGCAGTCATAATAAAGTTGTTTATTCAATTTATTGTAAATACGTGAAGATCTCGAGCAGAACTGTCCGCGAGAAAATGAGGTCCCTGTTTCTACATGTCCCGCTACAACGGTTTTTATTATTTTCTTTTTATATTTTGTATTATAGGCAATAATTTTATGTTTTTTAAAGTGATATGTAGAATATATAACTTTCTAACTGCTAGCAAATCACTGATTAAATATAGTTGATCAATAGCGAACCTAATTTTTTTGAAATCATCATCATCATCTCAGCCATAAGACGTCCACTGCTGAACATAGGCCTCCCTTTTTGAAATACATCAGTTTAATTAATGCACGTTGGGCACGTTCAAGGCCAATAAAACCAGACGGAGATACAATATACTAGGACAGCTTAGACCAGATATATTAGGGTGGCCCAAAAACACTTTTGTTTAATTTCTCGATGGGGCACCCCCTTATTTTATTACCCCTATTATGTTGATAACATACGCCAAGTTTTGTAATTTTATCTTAACTACAAAGGGGTGCTCAACCAGTTTGAAATTTTTAGTATTGTATATATTTCACACTGTTTGAACATGTGATTTATAAGTTATGAAGTAGAAAAATATTTTTATTTCTATTTTTTTATTAATTTTTCATAATCTTCATTTCACTCAAAACATACAAACAATACTTCATATCACAAGGGCTTGTTTAACTTATATCAAAAAACATATGTATGTTAAGGTTAATAATCACTTGTAAAATTTGACTAAATCGATAAAATTCAAAAAATCTAATTTTGAAGAATTTATAAAAAATAGAAATAAAAATGGTTTTCTACTTTATAACTTATAAACCACATGTTAAAATTGTATGAAAACAATGACTCAAATAAAAACTGGAAAAATAAAAAATAAATATTTTGTGTTACATAGGTACTTAACATTAAAAATTTCAGTTTGGTTGAGCACCCCTTTCTAGTTGAGATAAAATTATAAAACTTGTGATATTATATCAACATAATATGTGTAACAAAATAAGGGGGTGCCCCATCGAGAAATATGAATTTGGATTTTTCCCATACAAACGTGAGCCACCCTAAGATATATCTATATATATTTCATTTAATATGTTATTACGCGAGTTGGACTGATTGTTTTTCCCTGGTACAATGTACCTTAGCGTCTTAAAAATCCAGTTTAGCTTCCCTACTCTCTCCATGACTTGGTCAAGTTGAAAATACCACTTGAGATGTTCGTCAAGCATATAAGTATTTAGTTTGAGCAACCTTTTCTATGGCTGGACAGCCACAAGAAGACGAGGTTGAAGACGGGCTGATCGATATATCATTTGTGGGTTACGGGTTCCAGATTATTTGACCAAGAATATACTCGAAGCTCCTGTGGATATTCTGTAAATTGAGAAAATTTTTATTTTTTAACTCCAAGGAAATAGTTCGGCAGTGCCAACATGTTTTTTAACATAGCTGCCACAATTATAGCCAGATTTTAATATTTTTTATAGCAATGTATAGCTTAACTAGCCTGTTTTGTTACTGTAGTACATTGCTTTAAAGTTCGACTTATAATTTTGTTGTAAAGTGCAAATATCCAAATTATTTTTTAGCCTGACTTTGGGTTTTCGTTTATAGCTGTTAAACTGTAATATACAGTAGTATATAATGTATTACAACAATATAGCACATTTAATTTTCTTTCGTTTGATACCACACACGTGTAGGTGCAGTGCACAGTTTGGTTGAAATTTGCACTTTTTGCAACGAAGCGGCAGCCATTTTGATGACGTCATTACTCGGGAGACATTCACCTACGTCCCCGTCTCTTGGCAGTTTTGGGGTTCTAGTGTCTTGCCCAACAACATACTAAAAGTTGGTAACCGTATCCAGATCTGAACTATCGCTTAGGCCCTCTCCCATAACAGAGAGGACTATACCTAGTGTATAATTTATTAATACCTACACACATAATGGGTACCTACAGGAACTCCGCGTAAACATTTGAAATACCTTGAAAATAATATTAAATATATTTCAGCCATTTATATAAAATAATTCTGTTACTTAGAAACTAAAAGCCAACCCTCAGCTTAAACCGAAAATAGGACCTTAGAAACATGACACGATAGTTTCATGGAATTCGCCTCTGAATCGTACATCTCATATCGACATGCTGCCAATCAATGTGACACATCACTATTGCCTTCTTTGTACTGCATTTCCAAATAATTCTTAAAATTATTCTAGTTAGTTATTTTTGCTATAATACGCTCGTATTGTATATGTTACCATTCCGTATTTTCTTTAATTATTGCACCTATTTATGGCACAAAATGGTGTTCTGAATCCATTTTATGATATTGTTAACTTCACAAATCTCAAACTGACACTGGCGTTAACGGGGCGCAAAGCGCAAGCGGCCATTACAAGCATTTTAGGTCCAACGCCGTATCTATTTTAGTCCTAGGCGCTCGCGCATGCGCATAACTGATCTGTGTTTAAACCAATCGGAGTGGCCATTGACAGGCGTTCCCCTCTGTCGAAAATGTATGGACTGACGTTTATTTGACGTGGCTATTTTGACGTTTCGCATACATTTGGCATTCCCCTCCCCCGCAAAAAACGGCAGACTTTTTCCGATAGAAATGAGAGCGCGTCTCGCATCCGGTTGGTTTAATAATCAAAGGACAGCTAAGACGATTATTTGTCAAATATACTGACACGGCAAGTGCGCATAAAGCTCAATACCTGGAGGACGCATCGCCTCATCTTTCCAAACAAAAAAGTCTGCCAAAATCTGAGGGGGGCGAGGTAGCATACGTATGGCGTTTTCAATTATAATAAAGTTTGTTTCTAAATGATTTTTTATAGCAGCATCGCCTTATTGATAACGGATGATGATGTACCTTTGATTTGAAAATATCACGCATATTTGACAGTAAGTCACGACACTAAATGGAGCAACAGATAGTTGACTTTACATATGTTGAAATATGGTTCATTATCGGATGCAGTCCTTGCAAATGTCAAACAAAAAAGCCAAGGATCTTTTTTGCGTGTATTTTCAAACAAAATATAGAAGGCAGCAATCCTTAGGGGCGTTAAATATGCATAAGTGTCAAACGTCAAAATAGTTACTGCCCATAATTATTTGTAATAAACGGGACTTAACCGCGTATATAATTTTTAAATTACCTTTGAGTCTTTCTTCGCGACCACGGGGACAATGTCGTCCTCGAAACGTCGAAGGTAATTTAAAAATTATATACGCGGTTAAGTCCCGTTTATTACAAATAATTATGAGTAAAAACCGTGAAAGTCTAAATCAGTGTTTAGTTACTGCCCGTCAGAAAATAAATGATTACCTTTGAATCGATTCTGTAAACGACGCAGGATTTTCGATATGGATTAATTTTTTAATCATAATAGTAATAATAAAAAAAGTAAAACTATAATCTATAAACTATAATTACATGTGAGATTATATTTAATATTTTTGTAAACTAGACATAGTAGAACATTTTTTACACCTAAAAACAATACATAAATTCATTTTCACGGAGCTCTTTACTCACTGAAAACATAGAGCTTTAAACCAATCGGAGTAGCCTTTTACAGGCGTTCCCCTCTGCCGAATGAATATGACCAGTGGTCATATTCGTTGTATGGACTGACGTTTATTTGACGAGGCTATGTTGACGTTTCGCATACATTTGACGTTCCCCTCCCCCGCAAAAAACGGCAGACTTTTTCCGATAGAAATGAGAGCGCGTCTCACATCCGGTTCGTTTAATAATCAAAGACTGAAAACGATGAACGAAATGCGTGTAATCGATTTTTGAAATAGTTTTTATAAACGTATATTTTCCTGCTAATAACGTTGACAGAGGGGAAATGTACCTAAGCTTACTCCATAGGTATATGCTCTAAGCAAGTGCGCCTCTATCCTAGAACGACTACGCACTAAAGAGGTCGATACTCTGTGAGCGATACCACAGAGTAAATAATAGTATAATAGCGATACTTATAGTGCCCCTTGTATACAAAATAAAGCCGCAAATCGATGTACAGTTTAGCCGTTTGGCACACATATACTAGAGGCCAAAACAAAATTTTTGATCCGCAGTTCTTTAAAAAATTTCCCTTAGGAGGGGGGTGCTGATTCATCATTTTTTTTGTATGAGAAAAAAAAAATTTTTTTTCAAAAACCTATCGTGTGTGGTATCATATGGAAGGGCTAATAGAGGCGGTTCTAAAAATATACCACATCATTACATTTCAGCCGTTTTTTTTTTTATTAAAACAAAAATAATTTTCAAAACATACCAAGTTTGGGCTCCTCCAGATACGATATGGCTGATTATCTTTTTGTACAATATATCACAAATGATACTTGATACCCTCATATATAACCCCAAGACAGCAATTTTGAAAATAACTTAATTTAGTATTTTTATTTAATTTTTCAAAATTATCAAGTAACGCAGTACAAAATGTACTGAAGTAGAACTCTAGTAGAACTTACTTCAGTACATTTTGTACTGCGTTATTTTGTAATATTGAAAAATAAAAAATAAATACTTAATGAAGTTATTTTCAAAATTGCTTTCTTGGGGTTAGATGTGAGGGTATCAAGTATCATTTGTGATATATTGTACAAAAAAAAAATCTGCCATATCGTATCTAGAGGAGCCCAAACTTGGTATGTTTTGAAAATTAATTTTGTTATAATAATAAAAAAATGGCTGGAATGTAATGATGTGGTATATTTTTAGAACCGCCTCTATTAGGCCTTTCATATGATACCACACACGATAGGTTCTTAAAAAAAAATTTTTTTTTCCTCATACAAAAAAAATTATGAATCAGCACCCCCCTCCTAAGGGATTTTTTTTAAAGAACTGCGGATCAAAAATTTTGTTTTGACCTCTAGTATGTGTGTGCCAAATGGCTAAACTGTACATCGATTTGCGGTATCTCTGTAAAATTAGACTCGTGCAGGGTCGACTATTACTGTTAATGTCACAGATAAAAACAACAGCAATAGTGAGCGCAATAGAGCTGCAATAGGAGCACAATAGCGGTGAGATATCTACGTGTGACACTTAGGCAAGTCAAATAGGCATAACCTCAGTTTGTAACGGATAAATAAGAATACTCGTCATTTTGCATAAAGGCTGTTTGTTTACAGAGTCTATCATGAAACTCTCTATCGCTCGAATATGCAAGAGTGATAGAGGGACAGGTAAATACATTTCGATTTTTTTGTTTCGCGGTAGCCCCTCTGTTCGTGCTAGTGCCGCCCCCTATGCAGAGTTTTGTGTAATATTCCCTATTCAGAGCTCAGGAATAAAATCGATTCTAAAATGTTATTTTAGTACATTGGGATAATATTTACGGCTGGGTAGGAACTAGATTAAATTAAGCTTTAACTTTATTATTATTCTCTTTATTAATTTTCTGTCTCAGGTGGTAGGTTTTATATTTTACAATCTATCTTCTATACATATAATCATAAGCTTTCGGACAGAGGGCGCAATTGACTTGAGCTTCAAAAAGTTCTTAGGCTGTGGCCGTCTATATCTATATAGTCTCTGATATAATAAAGCTGAAGAGGGTAGAAAGTCTGTACATGGAATATATTAGAAAAAAAGTTGGCTGGGGATACTTAGAATCGATAATAGAACACGTTCCAACAGTTTTTAGAATTTTTGTCTGTTTACCTATCTGTTTGTCTGTTTATTCGACCGCGCATTACGTGAAAACGGCTGAACGGGGGTTGAAAGTTTGTATGGAGAATTTTTAACCGCTGAACCGATTTAGATGAAAATTAGTATGGAGTTAATTTGAGTCGCGGAAAACGACATAGAATAGTTTTCATCCCGAAAGTCAACCCTTTTGCTGGTAAAAACGGCGGGGTTGAAAGTTTGTTTGGGGAATCAATAAGCGATGAATGCTGGGGATGGTTTGAGCTCTGGGGAAGGATATAAAATAGTTGATATCCAGAATTCATTCCTTAACGAGGGATTGCTAATTCCACGCAGACGAAGTCGTGGGCAAAAGCTAGTATTTTTATAAAGGTAAAATACAAAAATACATTGAATACATACAAAATCATTATTATTATTAATAAATTTACTTTCCCAAAGGTGAAAAATTGTCATGCATAATAAAACTAGACCACGCAGGTATGAAAGGTTCATTTCTGCCCAACCAAAACCAACTTAAATAATTACCGTAAAGTTGATAAGCATAATCGTAATACTCGCCCCATGTAATATTGGACAGCACATATATGTGGTCAACGTAATACCTAATGTCCGTGAACACCGCAATCCGGTCTTCATTGTACCTTATCTCAAAGCATCCAATGCCTACCACCATCAGATCGTTTGTCAGCACTGGGCCCCCCGCGGGCACGCCAGCTCGTTTCATAACGTCGAAGTTGCCCTTAAAACATATAAATTTACCCCACCATTTGACGACGTACCTAGAACAGTCCACGATATCACTTTTTTTGAGCGTCTGGTAATTAATTTTATAGTTTTCCCTGATATGCGTTAGGTCTTCGAAACCAGAACCTGCGAAAATCATATCATTCGGAAGTGTCATATGTTTTGGGGGGATGATGGCTCGTATTGAATAATGATAGGTGCGAGGCAAGTAGGGATACAAGTACATTTGCTCTCTCGTGTGGATGATGGAGAGGTCGTGTCTCGGAATGTGGGTTCCTCTTGGGCCGTGCTCGTGTTCTGGGTTATTGCTTTTAGGTATAACTCGGCGGGCTCTCCACACTCGATATCTGGAAAAAACACATTTAATACAATTCATTTATTTGTTAAATGAAAATTTGTATTCCAGACTATATTATAATTTTATACCCCCTCCGGCCACGTGGTTCGACGGCGTTCTCCGACACTCGGACTACAAGGATTTATTTTTTCCACTTAGTCCGACCAGCGAACCTCCAGGTATTCTTATTTTACACTTGGTCCGACCAGCGAACCTCCAGGTATTCTTATTTTCCACTTAGTCCGACCAGCGAACCTCCAGGTATTCTTATTTTACACTTGGTCCGACACTCGGACTACAAGGAATTCTTAATTTCCACGTGTGCACCGCGCCGGGCGCCGGGCGCCGCCGCCGCCGGGCTTTTTAGCAACGCCGCCGCCGCCGACAAATGATCGGCGTGAAACCGGCGTGACATTGACTGTCATTTAAGTATTCAAATTGATATTTTTTAACAATTCGTTATTCAAAAGGCTTTTTATAATAACGTGATGCACAAACTATATGATATTCGAGGAAAAGGAAATAAATACTTGTCACGAGGAAATATTTTCAACATAATATAATAATGTCTTAGATTGAGAATATCCCGGAAGCTTTTTTTTCGTGTATGTACCTAAATTGCTTCTCAAAAACAGCTTTAACATTTATGATGATATTATTGCAATTTCATCAATAAACCAGCCAAGTGCGAGTCCGACTCGTGCACTGAGGGTTCCGTACAAACCTATAACAATTGCTATACAATTGCTATTTATTATGATTGCGTGGACATGAAAGTTTCGTTTTGCTACACAGAATAGTACATTTCGATATTAGTGCGGAAAGTATGTCATTACTTCACGAGTACCGAGATATCTTGCCACGAGCCGTAGGCGAGCAAAAGGAAAAAACGGAACCCTTATAGGATCACTTTGTTGTCCGTCTGTCTGTCTGTCTGTCTGTCAAGATCATTTTTCTCAAGAACGCGTAGAGGTAACAAGCTGAAATTTATATCACATACTCAGGTCTATTGTCCCTTGGAGATGTGAAAAAATCAAACTTTAAAGCCAACGCAATCAAAAGATACAGTCGTTATGCTGCAAATTTTAGAGTTTTCGGCACTCACAAAACCTACGGGCATAAAGCTCTATACCTGGAGGACGCATCGCCTCATCTTTCCAAACAAAAAAGTCTGCCAAAATCTGAGGGGGGCGAGGTAGCATACGTATGGCGTTTTCAATTTAAAAGTACATCATTGTCGGTTGTTAATAAAGTTAATTTCTAAATGAATTTTTATAGTAGCATCGCCTTATTGATAACGGACAATGATGTACCTTTGACTTGAAAATATCACGCATATTTGACAGTAAGTCACGACACTAAATGGAGCAACAAATAGTTGATTTTACATATGTTGAAATATGGTTCATTATTTGGATGCAATCCTTGCAAATGTCAAACAAAAAAGCCAAGGATCATTTTTGCTTGTATTTTCCATTGGTATTTTCAAACAAAATATAGAAGGCAGTAATCCTTAGGGGCGTTAAATATGCATAAGTGTCAAACGTCAAAATAGTTACTGCCCGTCAGAAAATAAACGATTATCTTTGAATCGATTCAGTAAACGACGCTGGATTTTCGATATGGATTAATTTTTTAATCATAATAGTAATGATAAAAAAAGTAAAACTATAATTACATGTGAAATTATATTTCATATTTTTGTAAACTAGACATAATAGAACATTTTTTACACCTAAAAACAATACATAAAGGCATTTTCACGGAGCTCTTTACTCACTGAAAACGATGAACTGAATGCGTGTAATCGATTTTTGAAATAGTTTTTATAAACCTATTAGATTTTCCTGCTAATAACGCAACGTTGACAGAGGGGAAATGTAGGTACCTAAGCTTACTCCAGTATAGAGCTTTATGCCTACGGGGTGCTTTCCGTGAACTCAGAAACTTGAAATTTGTCACAAAGCAACGTCATATAGCATAAACAAAGGAAAAATTATAAAAAGTAGACATTTTTAGTAAAATCATACAATCATATAAATTTAATTTTTTTTAACTTACTACCTTTTTCCTCGTAAACTCGTAAAGTTATTAAATTGAAATTCATTTCAAATTCATTTCATAGCTATAGTATCTTTCAGATGTAGCAAAACCAAATCTTTATGTCAACGCAATCAAAAGAAATCGCAGTTTAAGTTGCATATTTTGGAGCTGTAAATAATTATTAATTATTGAATATTATTATATTATTTTTTAAATTAATTAGTCTCTTCCCGCGGGTGTCGTAAGAGGCGACTGAGGGATAATGGATAAGGAAACCTCTGATCCCTACTGCTCGTAAGAACGCTGTGGTGATTGATTTAATTAATAGTCATCCGCATGGTGCGATGCGGTTGCGGTTCGTCACCCATCACGTCTCGTTCTTCACGGGGGCGAGAAGTGGCTCACGGAGAGCCGTTCTGCTGCATTGATCGTAGCTAATGGAAATCCGTGATCTCTACCTACCCCTTTTGGGATATAGGCGTGATTGTATGTATGTATGTATTAATTAAATTCCTATTTTAAACCAAGATTTTAAATTCCTATCGCTGTAATTTTTGGAACACCATGCATTTCATCGTTTTAGACAGAGTATTAAGTGTCAGATTCGAATACTCTAATCTCAAAAATCACCCCCCAGGGAGGAAAATGGGCACCACCAACCTATCATCTTAAGTCCACCATCCACCATCTTAGTTTCACTACCATCCCTTAGTTGCAGAGAGTATATATTTAATAGAGCGGCACACTCTAAGGGGGCCCACCGACTGTCAGTCCGCCTGACTATAATATCGGCCTGTCAGTTAGAGCAAAAATTTGACAGCTCCGCCGACTGATAGTGGGTAATAATACCCCCATAAGAACTTTTTAAAGCTCCAAATCTGAAGCGCCGCCTGAACCAGAAGAGCAACCTAAAGGTATCATAAATGCAGAGCAGAGAGTATTATTACGGCATTACTATGATAACTTTGGATTGTTCTAGTTCAGATGGCGCAGATCTTAGACTATGCCGCTCTAGTACATTGTAGAAAGTGTACAATTAAGTAGTAACATGCTTGTAACAAAAACAAAACATAATACCTGAAAGGTGTGTAGTAATAGGCGCCCCGGCCGAGTGCCCAGACGCGGAGATCATGTTCACGATCGAGGTGCGGCTCCACAACATTGGCAGATGTGAGCACTGCTCGCCGGTTTATAAGAGCTCCAACACCGAGGTTCTTATGTTCTAAAACATATATTTTTGACAAAACCATATTTTTATACATGAAGTTTTTAACGCCGACTGTACTTTTCTTACATAAAGTCAACTAGCTAATGACAATGTTTCATCCGTTTGTCGGTGTAAAGGTAGGTATTAGATATAAATCGTCAAATCCTTAAGTTTATTTACTTATAAATTTTATAATATGTAGATAAAACAAAACACACTTGGAAAAAACGATCCCCCTTTTTATTTAACCTTTTCATTTACACGTTGTATTTAGCTTGACCCCCTAAAAGATAAAAGATATTTATTCTTCAATTTAGGCACATTACAATGCACTTATGACCGTCAGAGAGAAAAAGAAACTACCACCGGTTCTAACCCTAACCCTACACCTCTGACGGCTCTGACCCGAGAAGTATTATTTATTACCGGCAAGAAACTCGGCGGGACTTATTTTTTCAAAACAGTAATACTAACGTATATTTGTTTGTTTATTTATTTATACGCATCAAATCTTGTAAGTTAAATTTCAACCACTTCCCGGTGCCTGATTGAGCTGAAATTTGGTATACTTCCGTTGTTTACATGACCGAAACCGCAGCAGTGTGAAAGAAGCCTCTTACCCATAGATATTCCAGCAACGACGCTCATGCGCCGCCTGTAGCAGGAGTCAGCCCAGTCCCAATCCGGGAACCAGAACTCAAACCAGTCGGTCTGCACTTGCCACTGAAACATGCTTAGTCGCATTCGCATGTCTTTAGGACCAGCTTGTGTGGTCGTGCCCCTATCCCAGAAGCCCATGCAGATTTGCCAGTAAATAAGAACAAAATATAACCTGGAAGAAGATATGGATGAGTTATTTACACAGTTTTATTAAGCTTGACCCCGAATGTTTTGTTTGTTTATTTTTTTATTTATTTGTGTCATTATACTCATTATATGGATCAAATCTAGTAAGTTAAATTTCAATCACTTCCCGGTGTCCGATTGAAATTTGGTATACTTCCGTAGTTTACATGATAATGCTACTTGGTACAGTCAACAATAAAACTGTGTAGCAAAAAAAATGTTTGGAACTTTTTTCTATGAATAAGGGCGACGCGACGCACTGCATGAGTTCGTAACGCCACTTTAATGATTACATGCCGATATCGGCGGCCTGTAATTACGGGCCCGTTAGCCATAGATATATACTAAAATATATACATGTAGATATAATGGGATAGTTGGCGAAATCCGCGCTTAGCCATGAAAGATCGGAATTTCTGAACATCTTCAAAAATCTTCAATAAAGGTTATAGTCGGCTTTTCATAGTGAAACGGCCCTTACCTCTTAAGTATGTTGGTAACGCAAATTTAATAAAGAACATTAATTTTAAAATTTTAACCAAATCACTTGCACCAAACCCCGAAAAATATCATCATCATCATCATTTCAGCCATAAGACGTCCACTGCTGCACCGAAAAATATACTTTAAAAATATTTAAAAAAATTATAAATCACATGTCACAGTTAAGAGTCCGGTAAACTTTTTTCGATTTCGCTTAACTTTTTGATGCTATTTTGCAGTAACTAACATAACTTCTATAATTTTGTATACATATTATGAAATATCGTTTCTTTTTGAATGGAATAAATACAACGATTTTTTAATTTTATCCTTCATTTATAAATAATTGACCGTAATATAACGCCTGTTTCGCGATTTTTGCTTGGAGAGGCGAAAAGAGTTTTTATTGATGAAAATTAAGTTATACAAGTACGTAAAATATATAAATAGATTGGAAAATGAGTCGCCTGACAAATAAGTGTGACAGTTTTTTGTCATTTTCATATAACTATATTTTTTAAGGGAGAGTGTGTTTTGCTAAAATTTGCCGAAGTTTAGGTGATATTTTTGGTAAGATATTAAAGTATTTTACAAATATAACAAATACAAAAATAAACTTCACTTCATGCATATTCGGATAGAATAAAACATATTAGGGTCCATAACAAATAATAATTAAAAATTATACGACAAAATTGCATTAATCAACGCCCTCACTAAACAAGCTCTGTAAGAATTGAGTTTTAAGGTATTAAATAGTAATATATATAGACCTAAAGCTCTTTTTTGCAATAACAAGACTTCAAGCTATCTTGCTAACTAAATGCAATTCATGTGCTTAATGTCATTATTAGCGATTTTCGTTTTCAAATCGTTACCGGACTCTTAATTACGATCTTGATATTCAGCATAAATATGCTCCGCTATAAGAGGTTATCACAAAAAAAAACAGAGAACATCAAATATAAGAGCCAATTCGCTATAGATAGCCGACTATGACCTTTCAACCCAGCTCAATATGGATTCAGATATTTTGAGGAGTAAGTTCTATAAGTAGGTACTGAAATTGAAATACCGCCTTATCAAGTTATCACTAACCTGAGCAATGTCATTGCCGAAACACAACTGCGGACTGAAACCAACAACAATGTGAAGCAGACTTTTGTTTGTTATACTTAAACATTTCTTAAAACTTCTAATAATAATAATGGTTGGATATGTTTGGTTGTATCTACTATAAGTATATGCAGCTGTAAGTAAATAAGTATATTTAAGTAAGTAATACTTTATTGTACAGAACACAGCTAGTAGAATGTATACAGTAATAAAAAAAGATATAAAGTACAAAGGCGAACTAAGGCGATAACTATGTATGTACCCTGCTTCATGTTTTTTTTTTTCAATATACCTACCTTACTTTCATCACAGAATAAGTAATCTTTCATCTGAAGTATGCCATACTACTGAGGTCTGAGTTTAGTCAGTAATCACCCTCATACCTTAAAAAGGGGAATTAACGTAATCAATACCTTTAGTATATATTTTAATGTTACACTTAAAAGAAATGGAAAACATTATCTGTTACTTATATAGAACATTTCTATTCATAAAGTGACTTGTTTGTTTGCTCCTGACTTTAGCGAATTTAGCGATCACCAATTACCTAATACCGATTATATTGTCTGCAATTACGCGTTCTTTTCATGCTATATATATCTAATTAAATCACTAGACTTTAAAAACCGCGAGAAATAGTAGGTATGCTTGTTTACGACATTAATAAAACAAGTATTTTGTTTATGTTTGCGTTACTTTACCGACAAAATGGAATATTAGTCAAATATTGTTGTTGTGTAACGCGCGAATTATGTTTTGTAAATATTTCTGTTAAATTGGGTACCTGCGGTTTGGTACTTTTATTTTAAAGATAATTGGATCCGACAGCTATAAATATTGTACAGTCGACATCAAATATATCGGAGCGGCCAGGCTACTCAAAATATCTGAACATGCACTTATCGTCTTGAAAATAGAGGCGTTGTTCAGATAGTTGTGACCACCTTGGCCGCTTCGATATACTTAACTGATGGCGACTGTACCATTAGCAAACACAATAAAAAAACACATTCAATTTGGCCCTAACTACATATTTCTACTGGAACTTATTTTATTAAATTACAAGGTAGGATAAATCGCCAGTAACTGGCCACCCTCCAGTAACTAGCCACCTCATACTAAAAATGAACTCTATTCACCTACAAACAGAATTCATTTTAGTATAACGCGGCCAGGGGGCCGATTTTTGACAGCCGGACGCTCGAATTCAAAAAATTTAAGGTCGAAAATAATCGCACACAAAAGTTTGTCGCCAATTTTTTTCGCGTGGAATTAATAGTTTAAATGATCATGATTTTAAATTTCTATCACTGTTAATTTTAAAACATAATTTCATCGTTTTATTGTGAGTTTTAAATGTCACTTTCGAGTGCTCGAATCTCAAAAATCACCCCCCAGTGCTTGAAGGGCCAGTAATTAAAACCTCATGCTAAAATGAATTCTGTTTGTACTGTAGGTGAATATAGAGTTCGTTTTTAGTTTGAGATGGCCAGTTACTAGCTATATACCCTATGTGCAATTATTATGAAATAGGTAACAAAACTTTAAATGGAACACGAAAAAATCAAAGGAAGATCGCAGAGCAATTTACGATTGAAGTATTGATTTCTGTCTATAGTATAGTATTAACGAAGGATAGGGACGGCATGGTGGTCAAACGTGAATGATACCTATGTATATAAATAAAATACGTTATGAAAAACCTAAACGTAAAATATAGGCACCTACCTACTCAATCAGGCCCAGTTAACTTCGGGACCTGGATACGATAAAAATAAAACATTAAGGGCGCATATCATCTTTAATAAGAACATTTTTGAGTGCTAAAATTTACTTTTCTAACGGAGTTTAAAACATGTCCGACCTTGTTGTCTCATGACGTTCAAGTTCAAAAGAAACTTAACCGTAGGGTGGTAGACCACATTTTTGGCCGACTGTACCCTAACTATTGAGTTTTTTGAAACACTTAGAGATTTTCTGTATCTTCGAAGTTGGTTTCACACATTACAAACATGTCTATAAAAACTATACATTGTATTGAAACTAATTTCCTAGTTAGATTCAATTGAAAAAGGTTTTCACTTCTCATGTTCATAAAGTTCGTCTTTAATTTAAGATACTTTGTGAAATTACATGCGGTAATCATTAGCTTAGACTTAAAGATATAATAGACGGCCATAGTCTAAGAACTTTTTGAGGCTCCAAGTCTTTAGCGCCATCTAGTTGAGAGCGATCTAAAGATAGCCAAAATTTAAGAGGAAATGTCACCTGCTCTGATACTTCATCTAGTAACGACTAGTGTACTAGTGTCGCTCTCAAGTAAATGGCGCTTTGGAGCCTCAAAAAGTTCTTAGACTATGGCCGTCTATTATATCTTTAAGTCTATGTCATTAGGTAAGCAACAATGGACGCGTTGTACAGTCACCGGCAATAGTATCTTCCTATATGAAGGCCGCAAAAATATCTCACACGCTCTTATTTGTAGAGTCATTAGGAACGTGTCACATTTTTTTACGGCCTTCGTGTACGAAGATACTATTGCCGGTGACTGTACTTGAGCACAGTAAATAAATTTATTTCAATGATTCTGTTATGTTTGTCTATATTCAGATATTCCCATTATAAAGTTGGGTGAATTGGCCTGATGACAGTAACAAAGAATCATGGATATAATAGTTTCAAAGAAACGTATAGTCCCCTCCGTTATGGGAGAGGGCCTAAGTGATAGTTCAGATCTGGATACGGTTACCAACTTTTAGTATGTTGTTGGGCACGACACTAGGACCCCAAAACTGCCGAGAGACCGGGACGTCGATGAATGTCTCCCGTGTAATGACGTCATCAAAATGGCTGCCGCTTTGTTGCGAAAAGTGTAAATTTCATCCAAACTGTGCATTGCACCTATACGTGTGTAGTATCAAACGAAAGAAGATTAAATGTGCTATATTGTTGTAATATATTTTATACTACTGTATATTACAGTTTGACAGCTATAAACGAAAACCCAAAATCAGGCTAAAAAATAATTCGGATATTTGCATTTTACAACAAAATTATAAGTCCAACTTTAAAGCCGAGTACTACAATAACAAAACAGGCTATTTAAGCTATACAATGCTATAAAAATTATTAAAATCTGGTAATAATTGTGGCAGCTATGTTAAAAAACATGTCGGCACTGCCGAGCTATTTCCTTAGAGTGAAAAAATAACAATTTTCACATATTACAGAATATCCGCAGAAGCTTCGAGTATATTGTTGGTCAAATAATTTGGAGCCCCTAAATGTCGGAAAAATATCTCTATAGTGCCTGAGGTCCAAATAATGACGTCATGAACGTGACCGCTACCGAAATTTGTAAAACATAAATTAAAGCTATACCATGACACATACACACATGTGCGTAGCATCGATCGAAAGCTTATTGAATTTACTACAATACATACATACATTATTTGTGAAAATAATGTATAGTTTAGGAGTTGTTGACAAAATAAATTATTTTTTTAGGAAAATAAAATGTATATGTTAAGTCTGTGGCCAAAGAAAATACAATACACTAATGTTTTGTATAGCATTAAAAACACCAACTATTCAGCTTTAAAACACAGTTTGAATTTATAAAATTTGATAAGAACTATAAAAGTTGTGCTTACAACTCTAAAGCACACTAACTATTTTACCTACAATGCACTCATACTATGAGAAGCTTGGGCCTAATTATTGACTAGTTTTTAATAAATTTTGTAAGGATTTTCACAAATAATGTATGCATGTATTGTAGTAAATTCAATAAGCTTTCGATCTATGCTACGCACATGTGTGTATGTGTCATGGTATAGCTTTAATTTATGTTTTACAAATTTCGGTAGCGGTCACGTTCATGACGTCATTATTTGGACCTCAGGCACTATAGAGATATTTTTCCGACATTTAGGGGCTCCAAATTATTTGACCAACAATATACTCGAAGCTTCTGCGGATATTCTGTAATATGTGAAAATTGTTATTTTTTCACTCTAAGGAAATAGCTCGGCAGTGCCGACATGTTTTTTAACATAGCTGCCACAATTATTACCAGATTTTAATAATTTTTATAGCATTGTATAGCTGAAATAGCCTGTTTTGTTATTTTAGTACTCGACTTTAAAGTTGGACTTATAATTTTGTTGTAAAATGCAAATATCCGAATTATTTTTTAGCCTGATTTTGGGTTTTCGTTTATAGCTGTCAAACTGTAATATACAGTAGTATAAAATGTATTACAACAATATAGCACATTTAATCTTCTTTCGTTTGATACTACACACGTATAGGTGCAATGCACAGTTTGGATGAAATTTACACTTTTCGCAACGAAACGGCAGCCATTTTTATGACGTCATTACTCGAGAGACATTCATCGACGTCCCCGTCTCTCGGCAGTTTTGGGGTCCTAGTGTCGTGCCCAACAACATACTAAAAGAAGGTAACCGTATCCAGCTCTGAACTATATTCTCATAAGGGAGAGCACTAGTATATGTTAATATGAGCCTGAACTTCAGTATAATCATTACGATAACTAATATTTTCAATAAAATAAAAGTGCAAAATGCTCCAATCATTGACTGAAACACCGATCAGAAGTAAACCAAACCGTGACGTCATCACTTCTTCAAAAACTTGCCATTTCCAATAAAAAAAATCTGTACTTTATGTGTTTATGTGTCGTGTGTTATGATATCGCTGCAAAATTTACCCCAATACACCTATCCTTTGTCGTTCTCCTTGTTAGAAAAATTGTAGTTTGTCCCTTTCTCACGCAGTACGTTCGCATTATCTCGTTTGCCGGTGCGCGACTAGAGACAATATGAGTGAAGTCACTTATTTTAAGTCCTTCACTTTTGGTGCGTTCATAACCCCACCTGTGATTATTATAATTGTTACGAGTAAGTATTATTCAAAGAAAAACAATTAGGTATAAAGATGAATTCGTTTATTAGTTAACTTGCAACTAAGCTATTCTTCATCAAAATTAAATCTCCTCATGCCGTCGAATCTGAAGCCGTAGGCGGCTGCGTTCTTGACGTCGACCAGCGCCGGGTTGCGGTGCTTGTAGAAACTGCCGTGCCCATGCGCAGGCCGAGACGACCCGTTCGGCACGCCGTGCGCCTCGCGCGGATAGAACGCCTCGAACTGCCCGCTAGATGGCAGCACCGTCTTGAGCCCCGCGTCCTCCGGATCGTACGGCCGGCACAGAGATGGCGCTAACATCGCCAACAAACACATCACGTACACCGACATCATCTGAAAAACAATAACATATTTATATGTATCAATATACTGTCAAAACATAAAAAAAATGTTAACAATACCTACTGTTTTTTAAAATTGTAATGAGGCTCTCGTCGGTCAGGTTGCATAAGGAATGCGTGGCGTCGGATCGCATTTAGCGAAACTGGTAGAGCGTCGCAGTGGGTCACCTTGAGTGCTTGAGCGAGCGGACGAGCAGTGTCGGCCGCGGCCGGCCCGTGCGGCAACAACACCAACTTTCCCTCCGCGGTGTCAACAAGTCAACATTAACGCCACACCGGCCGCAGGTCGCTAACTCAATCAATACTAGTGTTTTATTTCGCATGTTGCGCGTTGCTACACTACACAATATAGGTACAGGTTGACTACATATTTAAAAAGTTACTAGAACTGATGAAACAAAACGCGTCCAAAAAATTTTTCTCCTACTTTTTCCTACTCGCAATACGATACCAATTATGCCCTTAAACGGATCACCAGTATTTTTGTTACACCCTGTATGTATGTATGTATGAATTATGAATACCTATTGAAGTACCTACTTTACCGATTTCGCCATATAATGGAATAAAAGCAACAAACTACAAGACAAGTATTATAATGCGAGTACCTAGTACCTACATACACATATTTTTTTTTTCAAAATATAACATTGTTTTTTGCTATATTACATTTTTACCATTGCGAGTATTAGGTATAGGGTCAATGTATAAAAAAATGAAACACGTAAGCTCATAAACCATCTTTATTTACCTTTAAATAAAATAAATCCTTTCCTAAACTTATGAATAAAATAAATAGAGATTAAGGTTTTCATTTCCAAAGAATTTCAATAACTATTTGCTTGCACGCAGGTGTCGCGCCATATTTGAACCGTAAACGTGTTTGGCCTTTTACAGTTTCTAAAAAACTAATTTTGTAATATTCTAAACACTACTTTACTAAAAGTTACGGAATCGAAATGATTACTCTGCCAAACGAATTTCTTCCAATGAGTAATAGTTCTGCGAATTGAAACATGCGAACTGAACCGGTTGCGAACCGTAGGGGCTTGTGCACAAATCACGCGAGGTTCGAAAGGGGGGGGAGGGGGTCCTGAAAAAATCACGATAGATCACGTGGGGGGTGGGGGGTACATGGAGACCTCACGTGTATTTTCTATAATGAACGAAGCCGTGAAAAATATAAAAAACTAAGGGATCGTAATGACAAAATAGGCCGACCAACGCGCATTCTAACGCGGCGAACTATAGCGAGATCCCAAAGGGAAGTTCTTTGTGTAATGCGAGAAAACGACGACGTCGTGTCGTGTGGCAACACGAAGACGATGTCGAAGGATGTATGCCCGCTACCTGCCTGCCTGAAGATGTGTGCCCTGTTGTAACGTTTAGAGACGAACCAGAACAATCCCTGGACCGACGAATGATTTAATTTCAAAACAGGTTTAATTATATTAATAAATATGTCTATTTTACTGCGCTATAAGCCAAACGGTAATAAACGGAACCCTTATAGATTCGTCATGTCTGTCCGTCCGTATGTCACAGCCATTTTACTCGGAAACTATAAGACGTATCATTATCAAATTTTTACATAAAGTGTATTCTGTGTGCTGCTACTTAGATATGTAGTTAAATTTCTGAAAAAAAATCATTTTAGAGGGGGCACTCCATACATGCAAGTAATTGTCAAAAAATATTTTTTTACCAAATATCAACATGATGCACATCAATCGATAGGTCTTTAGAAATAACATTGAGGTTTTTTTTAAAAAAAAATTGATTAAGTGGATATATTCAGAAATAATGACTCCGAAAGTCAAAAAAATTGAACCTTATTTAAGTCCAAATATTATGGAAAAATTCAAGAAGATACACTTTTGAATATTCTTTCAACGAACATTTTTGAGTTATCTCCAAAAAACTACCTACTTAGGCAGATACGACATTGCGATATTAATTTATTCGATAGTAGCTACGGCCGGTTTTTATAGATAATGGTACGGACCCTTCATGCGCGAGTCCGACTCGCACTTGGCCGGTTTTTTTTCTTGTACCCGTCAGTAGCACCTGTAATATAAATGAAATAAAAGCTAAAATTAAATCGGCGAATGTAGAACTTTGAAAAACCATACCTATTACCTCAAAATAAGAGTCAACTTTTCAGAGATAGTAGTAAAAATTACACAAATACATTTGTGCATCAACGGATACTAAATATATGGCAAATATAACATCACATTAATTGCGAAAATAGAAAATGTAAACAAGATTTTCGAATATTTAATTTCAAAATTAGGTCGATTAAAAAAATTCAATAAATATACGCGAGGTTAGGTGGGGGAGGGGGGGGGAGCTTAGAACCTCACCAAAGATCACCAGGGGGGAGGGGGGGGTCAAAAAGTAGCCAAAAAAACCTCGCGTGATTTGTGCACAAGCCCTAGGTAGAGCTGACAAACGTTAGTCGACCAAAAGATACATCTACGAATAAACCATTCTGCGAATTTTTGTTCGGCGAGACGTTGTCTGCGAATAGAAAACCTGCGAGTAATATTTCGGAGAATCATTACGTAGCCAAAATGTAGTTTTAGGGATTTTAGCGCGGACTTCCCTTGCGCGCACGTGTCGTGTGCACCTTAAAACCGTGAACGTGTTTGGCCTTTTATACAGTTCATAAAAAACTACTGAAAGTTACGGGATCGAAATATTCGAAATGATTACTATGTCAAACGAATTTCTTCGGCCAATAGTTCTGCGAATTGAAACATATGCGAACTGAACTGGTTGCGAACCGTAGAGCTGCCAAACGTTAGTCGACCAAAAGATACATCTACGAATAGACCATTCTGCGAATCGTTGGTCGGCGAGACGTTGTCTGCGAATCGAAAATCTGCGAGTAATATTTCGGAGAATCATTAGGTAGCCGTGTTACACATTGTCTTTTGTTTTTCGTCTACAAATCTAGTCACAATATCATGGTTTTTGTTTTAAAAACTATATATTTATTGTTTTATTGTCGTTAGGATTTAACGTAAAATGGTTGAATTAAATATGTAATCTAATTACTTATATCTATAACTGATTAAAAAATATAATGTTAAATACCGGAACATATACCCGTGTTCCTTAAGTACTTGTTACCTGGGGGGAATAGCCTCGGCACCATTAACCCTTCCTTGGGTGTATTTATAAGTTTATAACATTAGGAAGCAATGATACAAAACGATGTATTTGGAATAATTTATTACAAATGTATTTTATTTTAGGGGCTAAAGTTACTCTCCACGCCAACAGATTGAAAATACATATTTATATACAATTTCATAAAAACATTTACAGGTTTTGCTTAGAACAATGTAAGGTACCTACGAATTTCTCGTAGTGACGGCATTGTGACTAATTAGTTATAATATTTGTGATCAATATAAATAATGTATCAAATCAAAAAATAATCATCAAATATACATCAAATAATTAATATCAAAATCGGAATAAACAATAACAATTGTAATATTATAAATTAATAATACTAATGTCTTATACGTTTGTTCATTTGTTACTTAATTACACCAATAGCATTGTATAGACATTTAGACAGGAAGTAAGCATAGCCGTTAGTGTAAAGCACTTGAAACAACTGATTGTTGTTGAATAAGTAAGTGCTCTGCTCATACACGCTACACGCTCGGCCCCGATAACAGCTAAGCTCTACTCGTCTCAAAAATGGTGGACTATGAATATTAGTGAAAGAATATCTACATAGCTAGTTGGAATCATTTTCTATACTTAGTATCTTTTTTATTCATGAAATAGGCGTAAAAGTTTTATCGATTTTATTTATACATATAAAATGTAGATGTACATTGTACATAGATTAGAAACAAATAATATAATAATTTAAGGACCTGATTTTTGAGTGTGGCAGGGAGGGAAACCCACAGTTTATCGATTTATCGACAAAATTTATTAGTTTTATTACTCAGTAAAATATAATATTATCTTTCTGCATTAAATATTTTAATTATGTCCATCAAACTATTGAGATTGCTAGCAGACTCGACCTCGCCATTTCATATTCAGTTTGCCATCAATTCATACGCTTTCCAGTCATATTCATATTACATGGAATGTAATAATCTTCAATTCTCAAAAAATCTCTAACCTACTTTAATTTATTACATCATTCCGTGGGTTACCGAGGTCCCATCAAACAAATGTGTCGTTTTCCAGTTAATGGTACATAATTGTCGGTTGTCAAAAAGGCGTTACTGCACTGCCATAAAAATAATTTAAAAATAAACTTTATTTACAACCGACAATGATGTACCTTCGACATGAAAATGTCACAAATATTACATTTAAATTTGAGTTCGAGCACTAGGTACTTATATTAAGAGTTGTTAGACAACATCAAATTATAATTAAATACATTTATACAAGTCGGAACCAGTCTTCATAATCTTTCATAATTAAGTTGTCAATGACAAGCTCATTTTTTGATTAAGCCAACAGATACCGTGAGGGATTGGTTTGGGTTATTTTAGTGCCTTGATTTGGTGTAGTATAATTAAATAGTCGGATTTTACAGGTTAATATGCACAACACTATACCATGATTCGTAATTAGATTCCAAAAATATAACCTCACTCGCTTACTTTTCGCTTTTATTTCTCTGAATAAGGGCAACTGATATTAATTTTTTTACATCAGAGGATTAAAATTACCATGATTACATTATATCAGTGGCATTTCTTTAAAAAAAGTTATATTTTTGGAATTTAATTATGAATCAGGGTTAAAACTTAACCTCTCACATCTTCAATTCAGCATGTTGTCTATACACTGTCTAATTGTGTCCGTGTACGGACAAAGGGACTACTTTGTCGATATGGAGTTACTAGTATTTTCTAAAACTACGCAGTATGCAATATATATTAGTGAAAGAAAGAAGTGTCCTTGTAAATCGACAAAGTGGTCCCTTGCACTTAACTCGTCCACAATTAATGTTTGCGCTGGGTAGTTCGGTCTGGGTAGCTGGGCACCAATTCCATATGCTGCGGTCAATTTAATTAGGGTTTCCTGAAATCCAGGTGGCGGCACTGTGACGAGGACTTTTTGACAGCAGCTGTCAAATGCCACCAATAAAAAAAAGTGATTAAATATCATTGGTGGATTAAGACAGCTGGACCTCCCGCCACGGTGCTGCCGTCTGGAGAAAAAATCGAAACAGGAAACCCTCATTAAATGAAATACACTTGCCAGATTCTACTCTTGTAAATTTCACATGTAAGTAAATAAGTAAGCCCCTGCAGTATCATGAAGTTGCACCGCATACGCGAGTCTCGTAGGATTACCCTAATTTTATATTCAGTAAAAAGAATATAATAAGTTCAAAACAACAAAATTTGATTAATCTCGTTTTCATGTTTCGAGATCCGATACAACGAGTAGGTATTTTAAAAAAGGCATATATACTTACTTATAAATATATCAGTGGAGTTGAGTCAAGCGTATTTATTTACCATCTCAAATGTAGATATCAGTATGAAGACACCCGGCAAGTGACGAGGAATACCACTAGTCTTTATTGAATTATTATTTAGCTTACTATGGTTCAGTCGGTGTGCATTAATTATTTAAAACTTATATTACCAAAACGAAGGCCAAGATATGAACTGATATCTAATACATTTACATAAATAGCTACAGAAGTTATTGCTTACTCCCCATATATTTATTTCGCCTAGAAAAATGATTTAAAAACGAATAAAAGCTACTAACAAACGCTTAGATAACCATTAAAATAGACCTTATTTCATTGTATTAAGGCTCACACTTTGTTGCTTATAAGCATCATGCTTGCTGCGATGCTTCGACGGTATCACAATGAGCAATAGAATACATAAACCGATATACAACCTTAAACACATAACCACCACTAAATAGTCAAAGCAGAGACTATAGAGATATAGACGACCGCAACCTAAGAACTTTTTGAAGCTTATTTTAGGTATCTTTAGGTGGCTTGACATAGATGGCGCAATCGACATGAGCTTCAAAAAGTTCTTAGGCTGTGGCCTATAACCGCGAAGCACTTCGTTCATCGAATCGTCTATTTGCATCACTCTCTTTCGTATATGCAAGAGCGATAGAGACGGGACCATCGTTTTGTCGATTTTCGAACTTCGCGGTAGGCCCTGTGGTCGTCTATATCTCTATAGTCTCTGGTCAAAGCATCCAATCCAATATATGTAAATATACATTTATAAGATATTTGAAATCACATCAACAGAGATCCTTACTATATCATAATTATTTTTGGTCGTAAAATAGACCATCATATATTTGATGGCGACTGTGGAACTGTGGTTGGTGTTTTGAAATATATTGCAATTGATAAGTCACCATAGCCTAGCAAACTAAAAACACGGTCGTTTTCTAGGCTGATAATATATTGCAAGGAATATACAGCTTGATTCTCTCTATGTTACACTGCACTGCGATTCGTGCCAGCCAACCATACTAGCACTAGGGAAAGGTATCTTCCGGCACCACACCGATTGTTGGTGCATCTATTAAAACAAATCATAAAAAATCTCTTTCAACATCGACATTAGTGCCAGCAATTGGTAATTTTGGTTCCAATCGTTGTTTCGTGCTGGTGTTAGTGACTGGCACTGCTGTTTCGTAAATATATAATCTATATCTTAATGTATTTGTACCACCAGGATAACGGGATTGAGACAAACACGGGCGATGAGCTATTATTTATAACGAACGATGGAAAACATTTTCAATTTTCTGTCTTCGTCGAATAAATACACACAAGGACATTGAAGCCGGTCACATTATACATGCATTTATACGAATTGATCAGTTATCATTATCTTTGAGTATATATCTAGTTACGACGTTCGCTGCTAATAGTCATCATCGGCCTTCATCACATTTAGTTTTAAATTATGTGCGATCAGATTGACTGCGATAAAATGACCTCTATTTAAATATAGGTATAGCTCTCTGAATGTGAACTTCAACATATAACAGCACAATATGGTCAAGATTGCCTCCTTTATAATTTAAATACCTGTAAACGAAACTGTGAAAGCTAACGTGCCATCACATGTTTATCATCGTATGTGGTTTTTATACCCCCGGAGCAATACCCTATTTCATAAGTAAAGTAAGACTTTCGCTACAATACCACCGCCGTCATAGGTGAGAACAAAAGGCCGAAGCGTCGTACGTATCTCGCCCTAACCTACGCTAAAAAGTCGTGGCCAGGCCGACTGTTGTTTGCCTAATTTATACTTTGTGACTATAAGGCCGTGTCCTACGGGGTGAATTGCGAACACATTTGCACTAAACGTGCACTGGAACGCAACGGTGACACGCGAACTCAACGAGAAACGGCGGTCCGTCCTGGTCCCGCAATATGAGCTTGCGCAAAAATATCAAACTAACTAATCGCATTCGGTTCGCTTTGCGCAGCTTCGCGTCCGCGTGTAATTTGGTCACGTAGGACACTTAAATTGCTGTGGACTGTTCGTTTTTTCGCGCCGCTGAATTCAATCATCTAGTACACCGCGTAAAACTGATTTATATAAAAATACTGCTCAAGTCGAGGTATATGTACACCCCAACGACGCCAGGATACGAACGTCTTGAACACACGTGTAAGTACAAGTACTAATTCAGTTTTGGATTATTATTGGACGATAAAGTAAGGTATCAATGTAGGGAGTTTCCATACAAGACGCGCAGACGATTAACGATTAGACACGAGTCAAATTAAGATAAATACTAATACCTTTTTGTGGAGTATAGTACGTATCACTGTAGTATAATATAAACCAAAAGTGGACAGTAATGAATTGACCAGATCAATCCAAAACCGAATTTGTACATAAAAGCGATATAGCTAACGAGTGAAGAACTCGGATTTTTTTAATACCCTACTCGTACTTAATACAGTGCAGCTAGTAGGCCAAGAGAGATACAACGCTAACGTTTATAGTTTGTATTTGTACTTGACAGATGTTTTTTAAACATAATATTTTAACTTTAAACCCTAACACAAATATAATAAAATCATTACTTAACAGATTATATAAGGGCGTCCGCCGCAGAAGACGCTGGTTCAATAGCAGCCCTGGGCATCGGAGGACATCTCCGCTTTTTCTTTTGGATATGACATTTATTTCAGTTTATAATTTGTATAGTAGTGTTTCTATTGTATAGTATAACAGATCAAAATATTTAATTATTTAAGTTGATTTGTTTTCTTATTATATTATTATCAGTTTAAATTCCTTCTCCTTTTATGGTTTAAGGCCTATATACATCCCCGTCCGCATAAACATATACGCATATCATATTCTTATGAATTTTATGATTAAAAGAAGAAGGTTAAGTGAAATGAATAAACTTCATCTGTTAAGTTCAAATTAACGATAATAAAAATATAAAAAGCAAGTGGCCAGGGCCATAAAGGAATAATTATCAGTAACCTTAGAGTGCTAACTCCATACATAGCTATAAGCCTATTTGTAATCAGATTAAAACATATTACAAACAAGTTGTAATATTAACAATTCTTGACGTTTTAAAATTTGTTTTAAAATAAGATATAACAGATATATCGACATACTTTTATGTTATTACTGCAATAAAATATACTAAGAATATATCCAGAAGTGGAAAAAGGAGCATCAAAATGTAGGTACAAGAAGTTCATTATACTTAGAAGATAGTAACTCGTAGGTAGTCTACAAGTGAAACTATACTAAAAATAGTAGTAGGCACTACACTAGTAGGGACTGTAGTCGACTTGTTATGTAGGTACCAAAGGTACCATCGGGTTTAGAATTGCATTACCAATTTATGAATGAATTCATTGATAAACTGACCACGCAATTCTGAACCCTATAGTACATACAAGTGATGTAAAACGTATAAAGTGTTATGCGCGTGTTAGGAATTTATGAATGAGTGTAATATTTATAGTAATTACACCCCTTATGTTTTAAATCAAATCCCTTTATTAGGTAAGATTAGCCATGCATGGAGTAAGCACTTAAATTTACTTGTTTCTTTATGTCCAAGACATCTATTTCGGTATAAAAAATGTACTCCGACTAGACAACTACAAAATGTGCTAATATCCATAATGAAAGGGCCCTTATAACGGCAGGCGCTTACGTTGAAGTTCTTGTACACTTTCAATACAATTTTCAATTAATAAAGGAGTAAGCGCCAGCCATGGACTAAGAGCTGGCTACGTCATATATGACACAATAATGAGAGCAACGAAACCCTTCTAGTAAGATTACAATACTATCCTTATTGAGATCCGAGCATCTGGCAGCTTTTAATGGGTGGAGGTCAGAGTGGCAGTTTAGCAAAATGTTTGAATTAGAAAATAGTTACACCACAATAGGTAAAAACTGCTAAAGTTGTCTTATTTATAGAGGACGGGGCCTATATTTTAACCTTAGACAAAAAACATTGTGTATTATTTCGAAAACAGAAACAATAGGTGACAAGCTATAAATTATATTATACGTCGTTTTGGACTACTTTCCCCCATCAGAAACTCTTGGCAATAATATGATCGAATTACATATTTATATAATTTCTCATAATGCTGCATCAAAACCAGAACTCTAGGATTTGTATTCTTAAAGTGGTTTGAATTCTTTGACATCCACCACTTTACAGCGGCTAGACGTCCGGAACTAGGACTAAGCATAATATAGTAAACTAACGAGTGGGGATTCATCGCTCTCATTATTGTGTCATATCTGACGTGGTTAGCTCTCCGTCTACCACCATAAGGGCTCTATCAATATGGATTGCCACAAATGTTTAGTAGACCCAGTGCCAGCTCGCTGATGACAAGAAAATAGTGCCTTAAAGAAATAACTGCCAGCTCGCTGATGACAAGAAAATAGTGCCTTAAAGAACTAACTGCCAGCTCGCTGATGACAAGAAAATAGTGCCTTAAAGAACTAACTATAATAGTAAATGCAAAAATATGGTTCCTCAGTCTCACGCGTCATTCATTCAAAAGTTTCATACTTAATTGTTCACTCCGTTCTTAATTCATGCTTAGGTAGAGTCGTATTGAAGAAACCTTAGGGCAGGGTATCAGTGGCGGCGCGACCCTAGAATACATTTCCCGTCGGCTTGCTTAATTTTCAGGCATTTGAGCAGTTCTTCTACAACTCATGTACGAATTTTAAACCAAATTAAGCCCCGGCTCGTCTAAAAGAAATTTACACACAACGCCACTGTAGGGTATGAGTATCTCGTACGATATCTGTTAAAAAATCGTACGCGAAAATCGAGATGAAATTGCGTGCCGTATAAATATGTTTTGATCCACACGACAAACTTGCATATGTCATGATAATTATATTATATGCTATTAACTAGATTCTCGCTTACATTACATATAAACGTTTATAGCTCAAAGGCTAAGTGATAAGCGTCGTTTGAGTAGCGACGTCGTAAGTGAACTCCACATGATTATACATTTTTTTCTGGAGATACGAGAACTCGTTTCGTGCGAGTCCTGCGTGGAGAGTTCGAGAAACATATTGGTCGCTCTAATCATCTATTGAATACATAGAATCGTATGAATAGGATACAGTTACATGGGCGAACAAATCCTAATAGTTAATAAAATACACACGTCAAAACATATAGTACAGTTTCCATGTTGCTGTGAGCCATATCAATATGGAAGGCACGTGATATGGATAATCTAGAAGAAATGCTAAAATTTTAGAAACGGTTCCACGTTAGATATTCGACTGATTTGCTCCATGGATATTAAAACTAAGCTATGACCGGGTAAATTCACCCATGTAACTGCACTGCAGTATAGGCACTTAACACTTCTGTTTTAATTCCTTGGCAAAACTAGTCCAAATACTTAATGTAAAAATTGAATACAAAATTATGCAATGCACTTAGTTGAGAACTGTAGTAAAATTTTAGGTGTTTCCATCTGAAACTGCCAGGAGTCTTAACCGAAAACCATGTCGATATAAATAACTAAGATGACGTGATTACATTCTAGATTGCGTCCAGTACGCTTACCATGAGTTATGACATTGACGTTTTCGAGAACGAGTATCGAATGTCCTATATATGCATCTTGCTTGTAACATATTAGTGTAAACTAGAGTCACAGATAGATAATTCGTTACTCGTTAACGAAAAATGTCAATATTAAACTCATGGTAGCCGTACAGGTATTGTTTCTATTTTAAATTACATGTCAGTCATCTAAATATTAAAATTTGTCTCATAAAGTGCCTACGTATAGGCGTTGTTATGTTGTAAACTACAATTGTAAATTGATTTTATGAAGATAAATTTGTGATGTCAATACTTTCATTCCGTTTGTAAACTGTCCCTACTCTAGCTCCTATCAAGTAAAGTCGCGACCATAATTTAGATTACAAAACGAATAAAAAATCCACGCTTAGCAAAATTATTGCACATAAATATGAAAAAATATTGCTTATACCGAGATGCATCGATTTCAATTGCAAATTATTGATTGAGAATACACTACGCCGTGAAAGCGCTCGTTACAAAAGGCTTAACTCCTGTATTTACTACACAGCACTAATAGTCGTACGATTGTCGCCAGCGACCAATCCGCCGTATCCATGTGAAAAGCTTTAGGCGCCGCACATTTGTTCTAAATCTATAACATTTCATAACCATATCGTACACTCAAAGATATAATAGACGGCCATAGTGTAAGAACTTTTTGAGGCTCCAAGTATTTAGTACCATCTAGTCGAGGGCGGCCTAAAGATAGCCAACATGTGAGAGGAAATGTCACCTGCTTTGCTACTCCATCTAGTAACGACTAGCGTACTAAAGCAGGTGACATTTTCTCTTACATGTTGGCTATCTTTAGGTCGCTCTCGACTAGATGGTACTAAAGACTTGGAGCCTCAAAAAGTTCTTACACTATGGCCGTCTATTATACCTTTTAAGTCTATGGCCATATATAAAAATGTCACAACTCTCATTGTCCATAGGCTCCGTTATAGAAATAATATTAAAATAGAAGAAACAAACAACGTCAATAGTATGAAATCGCGCGTGCTTATTTCTTCATATTTATGATAAGAAAACCCCATTATTTACTTGGTCAACATTTTTGGATGAATAATTACAAATTATTTAGCGTAATAGACCATATTCTATTCTAGATTTGAATAGCACGCGGAGTGCAGTCGCCATCAGATATATCGGAGCGGCCAAGGTGGTCACAAATAGCTGAACAACGCCTCTATTATCTAGGCGATAAACTGCATACTGTTCAGATATATATGAGTACCCTGGCCGCTTCGATATATTTGATGGCGACTGTACAAGCATTTGTTACTTCTAGTTTAATATTTTTTTTTATTCTCCATAGAACAGAGCTCATAACAAACGAAACAGTTATGATTTTCACTTGTCAAACTTTCAGAACAAATACGCCTTATATTCTAGCAAAAATAGTGCTTACTGGTAAATCTGTAACAGTGGCGGCGCGTCCATACAACACGATTCCCGTCGGCTTGACAAATTTTTAGGCACCTGAGCAGTTTTCCTGCAGCTCATGAAGAAATCTTAAGCCCCGGCTTGCCTAAGAAAATAGTTGGCCCGCCTCCACTGACGTGTAAAGCTGTTAAACGCTGTACAGGTAGGTGTCGAGCTTGGTCTTGAGAGAGGGCTGCGTGAACGGCGAGAACCAGAATATGGAGAACCGGCCGAACACCTGCTGGATGTTCTTCCACCGAGACTTGCGCACCCACCGCGCCTGCTCCTTCTTTAGTTGCTCGATGCCCTGTTCAAACAACAACATTAAATTCATAGTACTAGTGGTCTCACAGTACGCGGTATACCTAGATCTACGTTGACCAGTGTAACCCCTTAATAACTCTTTTTTTTACAAAAATGTCACGCAAGGTTTAAAATAAAATAAGGCGGCGAAGTGCCTAGTTTATGGTCAAATTAAAAAGTTACATAAATTGCAGGCTCGATTTCGCCACATAAATGTTGCATACAAATTCCATTACTGTCCAGGTGCAAACTTTTTAAAAAGTTCAACAGCCATACAAAAATAAAGGCAAAGTTTTATTTTATTTTTATTTTTATAAATTTGTAACTCGACTGTTTAGTTCAAATAGCTTGCGGTAATTTCGGAAGAAAAATAGACTTCAGACTTTTCAATAAATATCCTATAAAGGCGGAAAATGAATTTTGAAGTTTCGACTATATCTGTCTCTGTCACGCAAAATGGCAAGCGATGAAGATGAAGATGATTCGAATCGAAATTCGATGTTCGCGGTAGCGGTCATCTTGTTAACCTAGCATCCATCTCACTCGCACTCACCGTCTCATCGTTCCATATGGCGTGCAGCTGTGTGCCCAGCATGACCACAGTGAAGATCGCGAACAGCAGCGCCTCCGCTATGAGGAATAACAGCAGTACCACCTGTATCAGGGTTTCATCATTTATTTTTCAATAAAATGTTAACAATCGGTATAAAAAAGTGAATTCCCTTTTTTGTGTATCTTCTAGATTTGCAAGCGTCGGTAGGCTATGGTAGCTGCTTACTGCGGCTTGTGTTGTGGGCACTAGACGGCGATATACAGGGTGATTCAGGAGACGTGAGCAAGAACAACCCTACATACTTAGTTAACGATAATGAATCGGCCGCCATCATGTTTGAGTGAAATAACAATTTTTATTATTTTAAGTTACGTAGAAATTTTGTTCTATGTAATCATGGCAAAAAAATAGCGCTAATTACACTAATACCGGTATCAAACAATTGCTTGTTAATCTTGTTATTGACTCAATCCACAGTGTTAATCCTGCTCACGTCTACTGAATCAACCTGTATATAAAAGACAGATATAAATAAATACTTAAATACATGGAAAATATCCATAACTCAGATACAATTCAGTGATATACACACAAATATATGGCCATGCCAGGATTCGAACCCGTGACCTCCTGCTTCGTAGGCAGTTGTCACTACCGAATAGGCTAGGGGGCCGTTATATTCATTATTTTCTATTAACCCTTTGACCGCCAAAGCCGTCAAATCACGCGCACGGAAAGTTGTGCCGTCAGGGCCAGGACGTGATATCACGTCTAAAATATAACCGGTTTGACTTGCGCGCTCGCGCGCGCTGGCGCTGAGGGCACGATTATTTGTTCGATGCTTGGAGTTCAAAAGGTTAATTTAAACTAGATTGCGTTATAAATCCCCATACAGTGTAATCTCATTCATTCACCATTCGTTCCATTCGTCAGTGTGCCTGCGAGCGTGTACGCACCGTGGCCGGCGGCGAGTAGGTGCTGCAGTCGCGCCACTCGTGCCGTATGCACGTCACGAACTGGTACAGAGAGAGCGCCAGCGAGTGGATCGATATCGCCGCGATATAAAACTGTAACAAATTATTTATAACGTATATATGATGGAGGCTCGATGAATTCTTATTTATAAATCCAATATAAGTACTATAACCAGCTCAGAATAACATATTTTCACTAAAATTTCAATTTACTGAGGGGCCCTTCCTTTTTCCTTTAGCCGTCAACCCAGTGAACCCTCCTTTTGTAAAGGGTCAGCAACGCGCATGTGATACCTCTGGAGTTTCAGGCGTCCATAGGCTACGGTAGCTGCTTACCATGAGGCGAGCCATATGCTTATTTGCCACCGTCGTGGCATAAAAAAATTGAATGGAGGGTGCGGCGGGATACTTGACAAATCTCACTAAAGCTCGCCAAAGCAGGAGGGGTAGAAAAATCACCCAGAATCCAAGACGTAATTTATAAACGCCCAATTCTGGAAGTATTTCTTATTGGTCCGGGGCCACACGGTTATTGAGTCAGGGGCAGGGGCAGTGGTGGTCTATTATACTGATGCACTGCTGGGACACCGAGCAGTTGTATTCGCTATGATTGGATGCTGCAACACTTGAAGATTACCGTATACTGTTGACCGACAAGGTTACCACTGACCGTGAAAAGCACAAAGTATTTCTGGTTGTTCTCCCCCACACAGTTGTTGACCCAGGGGCAGTGGTGGTCCATCTTGCGGATGCACCGCTGGCACACCGAGCAGTGGTGCGCGCGCTCCGGCTTGATGCTGCAGCACTTGGTGCACTTGAAGATCACCTGGCCCTCGCGGAAACTCATCTGCTTGATTATCTTCTTGGTCGCGTTGCCTTTTGGTACTGCACCCTGGAATTGTTACACATAAAGTATGAGCAAGCTGTGTTTTTACTTGTAATACGAGTAGTTAACGCTTATTTACCAAACAACAACTGTACAGTTCTGTTAAAAACTACATTCGAGAAGGAAGTCATTTTATAAGTTTATGGTAATCGAGCATTATATGCAATAGTGTCCATGTTTATGATCACTTATCCTTACCTAAGTAAAATACAAATATCAACTAAAATGGAACTATATGAGAGCCCTGATAGGTACTGAAAAGTCAGGTACAGTACACGTCAAAGAGATGTTTACATTTTTGCACCTTATCGAACGAGCGGAGCGTAAGCGAAGATCGTTCTTACAAACAACAACTGCCACCTGGCTACTGGGACGTCTCGGCATTTGGATGGCTTTTTGATTTAGATAGTTTGTCCGACGATAACTTTAGTAACGATTTTCCGATCTTTATGAAATTTGTTGGGCTTGTAGCAGAGACCAACAAAATTTGCGAGTTCGTATATGAGCTGGATTGAGACGGGGGTTCTGAAATTAGAAGGCCTTGTAAAGGGGTTTGTAAAGGGGTCCTGTTACATTGGTCATCTTATTTGCTACTTTTACGAGCAAGTATGGTTGAGTTTGGTATCAAACGAAAGGTATTGATTAACACTCTCGTCAAATCCTTATCAACTGGTTACTGTTTCATAACAATTAGCAACATAAAATTGATTTTAAAAATATTTTCAATTATATTTTGATTTTGGTGTAAATATTTTGACAACTGACTTTTTTTTAATTTATTAGAGCTTTGGCTGCTAGGGCCATCAGCATACTGACATTAATACATTAGTTAGAGAGAGTTACCATAGACGTATAATGATGGTGACCGAAATCTATATAGGTGGTCCACAAATGAGAACGACATGTCAAAGCAACAGAGTGAGAGGCATGTGAGAGGTGGATTTAAATTTAGATGAGACAAAAACTGTCAAATCTGAAGCGATTTCGTCGCGGTAAAATTTTGCGCATCAACCGCACAATTTAATATGGACGTTTAGTTTCACCGTGATGGTTAGTTGAGAAAAAATACCCGATACCTATTTATGGTATTTGTAGTAATTCTACTATTGCACATTTATGGCGAAACACAAGATTCGCGAGTTCACAGTTCGGGGCGAACTACTAGTTTATTACAAAGGAGTAAGGTGCAAAAGTGTAAACATATCTTTGACGTCGACTGCACTTTTACAACCTTCGTATGTCAAACAAATAACTAGCACGGCAGCTTGTGTTTGACACAGAACAGTAACTTCAATAGGCTACTTTCTTATGAAGTCAAATCAGCTACTCTTTAGGAAACGTCAAAACGATTTGTTATATTTAGTTTATACGGGAGAATAATATTGTGACGTCACAATACTATTTGACCAATACATTTCCTTTATAAAGTTTTAACCATTATAAAATCATTTAAAGCGCAAATACCCCTGGAATTTTGAATGCAACGAAACAATTATTATACGATATTGCTAGCGACCCGCCCCGGCTTCGCACTCTGTCTATAAAAAAAAACCGCATCAAAATCCGTTGCATAGTTTTAAAGATCTAAGCATACATATGGACAGATAGCAGGAAGCAACTTTGTTTTATACTATGTAGTGATTAGTTTATCTACTGGAAAGTACCCTATTAGTATATAGAAAAAAGTTACCGGGTCCGTGAACATGGTGCGGAGATGGCTCGCGAAGGCCAAGAAGGCGAGGCTCTGGAACAGGAATATGTTGACGTAGCTGTAGAGCGGGTACGCTGACACGGCGGGCAGCAGCATCACCATCATCACCACGAACTCGGCGTACAGGATCAGCATCCACGTTAGCACCGCGCATATTATACCGCATATGTCCTGGAATACAAATGGTGTTCATGTGTAGTGTACTTTAGTATGAAAGAGATGGAAATAAACACCAAACTTCAGCAGAATTTATCAAAATTCTGCTGAAATTTGGTGTTTATTTCCATCTCTTGAAACACCAGACAGTGACACACCAGATCAGATTGAAAGCTTAATATGTAAATTCTGGTAGATTTCATTGCACAGTGACCAATGGTAGACGGGTACATATATCATATCATATGTAATTACAATTACAATCTTTAGATATGTTGTTAGCGGTGGGGCTACGAAAACCCAGCGCGTTTGGGTCGAAGTAGGACGGTCTCTGAAGCTCCTGGTCCAAGCTAACATTCTCGACTACCATACTACTACACACCTTAATGCACCAAGCCTTGCCCCCGCAGCAGCGGTTGTGCATATCACGGTTGGGCCGCGTGAGCCCTGCGCGCTCCGGGTCGATGTAGCACGGTCTCTGAAGCTCCTGGTTCGAGCTCACATCCTCAACTACCATACTACTACACACCTTAATGCACCAAGCCTTGCCCCCGCAGCAGCGGTTGTGCATATCACGGTTGGGCCGCGTGAGCCCTGCGCGCTCCGGGTCGATGTAACACGGTCTCTGAAGCTCCTGGTCCGAGCTCACATCCTCAACTACCATACTACTACACACCTTAATGCACCAAGCCTTGCCCCCGCAGCAGCGGTTGTGCATATCACGGTTGGGCCGCGTGAGCCCTGCGCGCTCCGGGTCGATGTAGCACGGTCTCTGAAGCTCCTGGTCCGAGCTCACATCCTCGACTCCCATACTACTACACACCTTAATGCACCAAGCCTTGCCCCCGCAGCAGCGGTTGTGCATATCACGGTTGGGCCGCGTGAGCCCTGCGCGCTCCGGGTCGATGTAGCACGGTCTCTGAAGCTCCTGGTCCGAGCTCACATCCTCGACTACCATACTACTACACACCTTAATGCACCAAGCCTTGCCCCCGCAGCAGCGGTTGTGCATATCACGGTTGGGCCGCGTGAGCCCTGCGCGCTCCGGGTCGATGTAGCACGGTCTCTGAAGCTCCTGGTCCGAGCTCACATCCTCAACTACCATACTACTACACACCTTAATGCACCAAGCCTTGCCCCCGCAGCAGCGGTTGTGCATATCACGGTTGGGCCGCGTGAGCCCTGCGCGCTCCGGGTCGATATAGCACGGTCTCTGAAGCTCCTGGTCCGAGCTCACATCCTCAACTACCATACTACTACACACCTTAATGCACCAAGCCTTGCCCCCGCAGCAGCGGTTGTGCATATCACGGTTGGGCCGCGTGAGCCCTGCGCGCTCCGGGTCGATGTAGCACGGTCTCTGAAGCTCCTGGTCCGAGCTCACATCCTCGACTACCATACTACTACACACCTTAATGCACCAAGCCTTGCCCCCGCAGCAGCGGTTGTGCATATCACGATTGGGCCGCGTGAGCCCTGCGCGCTCCGGGTCGATGTCGCAAGGACTCTCGAGGTCCTCCTCGTCTGAACTCACGAACATCTCGCGAATCATAGTTCCCGACCTGCAAACTTAAAAAGTTAGTGCTCCTTTTTATTGGCAATTCATTTTCAGGCCAAATTTAAAGTTAACGTGAATGGTATTCAATATTCTATGTAAGAAAAGTTACATTAATTTGACTTAGGTACATTCCTCATTCTAAGTAACATTTTACTGTATTCATTCGTTGAATATATGTTTAAATCTTTGCACCTTAATTCTTGGTAATATAGTGCAAAAGTCTAAACATAATAAGTATATCCTTTTCGTTAACTGACGACAAAGATTTCTAAAATGCTTAATTTATTTTTCTAAAATGCTTAATGCTTTACCTGTCTGAACTTTAGAATAAATATAAGTGTGGCTTAAGCTACGTATTGTTATAAAAACATAAAAATATAAACTCCTACACAGAATCCCTATCCTATTTAATAAGTAGCTCATTCATACTAAAATTGCAACAAATGAAAAGATATAACAACGCCAAATATAGGTACATATAAGCAGAAGCAGAATCAATAGAAAGTTACAATGTAATATCTAATGTAGAGAACAAATAACCATAACACTTTTAAAATCTATTTTTCATTAAAACATTTTGCAGCGTTTCAGCCAGATAGCAATAGAATTCGCATTGCAAATCATTCATTTAAAATACCATAACCCAGCTAAACATAGGGATAGGGTCACAAGGGTATTTGTCAAAAGCTGTCCACTCCAACCTAATACATTAAATTTGAATGAATTAGGTACAGAAAATTAATTCCTCGCTAGTTGGTAATATTACAATCTTAGACTATTCATACAACCGGAGTGGCCATGTCTTTCATTTTCTTTGCAAACCAAGTCTGCCGATTTTTGTGGGGGAGGGGAACGTCAAAATAGTCACGTCAGGTAAACATCAGTCCATACAATGAGTATGACCACTGGTCAAACATTTTCGGCAGAGGGGAACGCCTATCAACAGCCGCTCTGGTTGGTTAAATGCATTAAGATAACAATATATATACCAAAATTAATCAGATATTTTTCCTTCTCTGCAGATTCACCCTGTACTTAAAATGATTAGTATTTTTATAGTTTAATACACTTTTGTTTGATTAACTTTTGATGTTAACAGGCCTAGTTGTGCATAAGAAAGCAATTTGTACTTTAATTAACAAATATGTATGAATGTTATCTCATTTCGCTTACATTGCTATATCGCAATTAAAAAAGTGCCAAACAAATCAAATGAGCCTGATTCATACAAATAAAGATAATAATTGAATCAGCAGTTTTAGTACTATGATGCCACAGACAGATACACAGACAGACACACATTGCGGTCAAATTTATAATACCCCTCTTATTGCGTCAGCGGTTAAAAAGAAGAATACAACCTCAGTTCCTTTGACTGTATTGAAACAATTACTAGAAATCATCCATACTTTATACATTTGATAGTAACTGTCTGTCATCTCTTTACACTGATTTAGTAGCAATTATGTATAGGGACAGTTTGAAAGTCAGGGAAATGTAAATCATTTTCTTGCAGGCAATACCTAGTATAATAATAAAGGCTTTGATATTGTGCCCATAGTTGTTTCTGCGAACGGTCTCATAGCGAAGAGTCTCGACCAACATCTTGAGAGACTTTCGCTACGGGGTTGTGGTTGGATCAAGGGTCAGATTCAAAAGGCAGTAATCCTGGACACGGCACGTATAGTCCGAAGGTTCCTCTCTCTGCGGCCCTGACCAATGGCAGCCTGGGCCTTGCCCTGCTGCCGGTGGCACTCTAGGTTAGGTTTTTTATAATGTGTTTATAACTCTAGGTCCATGGGGTCCCAGCGCACACAAGTTTTTTGCAGAAATCGCAAAGCGTCTGGTTGATGTAACTGGTGACCGAAGAGCTGGCGGTTTCCTCGCACAGCATATCAGCATTGCGATACAACGAGGAAATGCCGCCAGCATCCTTGGTACAATGCCGCAAGGGCCTAGTTTAGATTTGAGCTAGTTATTAATTTAGTTTAGTATTTGTACTGTAGCTGTACCTCTGTATGTAAGTAAATGTTTTTATGTGTTTATGTTTTATATTGTTCTTGTTTTGTATGGTATATTTTATTTTAATTTTATATTCATATTGTAAAAAGCCTAACTTAGGAAAGAAAATAAATATACGAAAATAATAAGGCTTTGATATATTTTTAAGTAAGCTCAGCTGAAGTAAGGGAAATAGTATACATTATAATATTTTTGGGTTAATGGAAACACAATTATGTCTATAAATCAAATTTCAAATTTTCTCCAGTCCTGCTCTATGCTGCCAGTCCAAGGCTCAGCTTAGTTTTATAGCATTGGAAATAGTTATAAATTCGCTAAGCCTTGTTCAGTACTAATAAGTATGGAAGGTAACTGGGACACATAAATATTTTTATTATACAAAACTCCTTTTTTAATTATTAATATGAACAGACAGACGGACGAAAAAGGGATCCTATAAGGATACCGTTTTTTCCTTTCGATGTATGGAACCCTAAAAACCCATTGAGTAGTTGCATAGGAAATAAATGTATGTTAAGGTTTCCTGATATAATTTATATAAATATTTCTGAATTATGTATTACAGTTTCCTTTATAAAAACAATAATGTGCATATATAATCAATGCAAATCTAAAATAATTTGACAGGTTGCAATCCCTGCTATAAAAAGGACCACAAAGTATCTTAAGAGTTATCAGACGATTGTTATGAGACTAAGCTATCTTAAGTGAAAAGCAGTGCCCTAAAAATTGCCCTTTTAACCGTACAGATATCTACTTGCTAATGGCAAGGTTAACACACTAAACATTTAAAACAAAACAGTAAAACAACATTGATCATAATTGAATTTACTCACCAGTGCTGATATTGTACCTATTATTCTTAACTAAGCTATTTCCAAATGCTTTCCTTGATCATATCATAACCACAAGCCCTTTAGAGTTGAATGAAGTGACTTCATAGGAAAGAAAATAGAAACTTAACTTAAGATCACAACTAGGCTAGAAGTTACACTGTAACGTACTTTCACATTTTAGAAATAAGGGAATTGTCAGTAATATCTGGGTTGATTTATAATTGAGGCAAATATAATTGGAATTGGCTTAATTTCCTCTTTAGTCGGACGTATTATTCAAAATCAATAAGTAAAATCGCTGTCTCAACTCGCGACTCTAGACCACTCAGTCAGAGGCATTTCTCTCAAACCAAATCAATGATACACGATACTGACATACTGACAGTGCCAGAATTCGTGGTTCGTATTGGTACATCTCGCCCAGACAGGATGACTTTGACCAATCACGTTATGGCGTTTCGAGAATCTACTCATGATCTACTTTACAGACTATTTGACGCATAGAGCTTTAAACCAAGGGGAGTAGCCATTGACAGGCGTTCCCCTCTGCCGAATGAGTATGACCAGTGGTCATACCATACTCATTGTATGGACTGACGTTTATTTGACGTGGCTATTTTGACGTTTCGCATACATTTGACGTTCCTCTCCTATCTAGAGTAGCTATCTTCTTATAAAAAGCCTAACCTCACCGAACAACGTCCAGCTCTTGGAGCGAAATTTTAATTAATAAGGGTCGCCACACACCTAGCGGTTTTCCTCGCAAAATTACCGGAAGTAGCGGAAATTCATAGACAAATTAAGCATTTTGTCTATGAATTTCCTCTACTTCCGGTAATTTGTCTATGGCTTCCATACAAAAAATCTGCTACCATAGACAAATTTCCGCTACCATAGACAAATTTCCGCTACTTCCGGTAATTCCGCGAGGAAAACCGCTAGGTGTGTGGCGACCCTTAACCGTACACTTGTCGTATCTACTTCGACATTGGCAAAATTGTCCCAATATTGTGGACAGAATGCCATATTTTAAAAATTGAATTGAATTGACTTTTTCCGATGGAAATGACAGCGCGTCTCGCATCCGGTTGGTTCTCAAAGCAAGCATTAACTAGAGACCGCACACGTGTACCCCCGTATGGGATAGATATATAGATGCCCATAATCACTTCTACAGCATAAAACAGAACAATTTACCAATCTTTTCCTTAGCCGACACAACTTTCTAGGAAAACTAACAGCTTTTCTCGTAGCAATCACAGAAATTCTTGAAGAAATCGCGCATTATATCTGTTTGTTACCCTCCACTGCTAGAAGTAACGCGTGGAGGGTAATAGAAACTATGACAAGGACCAACGATAATAGCACCTCTCTGCCGTATCTATTGAAAGTGTAATAAGACCATCCCGTTCTATCTTGGTATTATTAGTTCCGAGTCAGATCTATGGGTGGTATATCTATGGGTTGGTTTAATAATCAAAGATTTGACGTTAAAAACGCATGAATCTGATTCATGAATGCACAACACAATGAATAACCAGTTTCCACTTGAGATAATTTTGTTGAATCCGTCGTATGTTTTCCAAAGTGTTTTAAATTATGAAAAAGTCTGTGTTTTGTTGTAACCAAATCGTATAATTTATAAACTAATAAATAATTAAGTTTCACATATTATTTCCGAACGTACTTCCACGGTGCAATGACATGACAGTTTACGTCTTTTCCTTCAAAAATTTACCAATATTGTTGGATGTACTAGGTTATTTAATATTTATAATACAAAATAAAAGTACGGTTAAACTATTGAATTAAGTTACAAATAAATAAAAATAGTAACAAAACTGGGTCTTAAGTCCATAAAGTAAATAAAGCAGTGTTATTTTGAGAAAACGAAGAAAGAAAACTTTATTACAAAATGCCTCCAGTAAGTATCGTATTTCGTAAATATAATGAATTAAAACCAGCTCATACAGTTGTTACATGTGCTTCTGATAAGTTTTATTTTTGTGTAACAAGATTTTGTATGGTATAAATCACAATACAACTATTAACAGCAGAAAAGATTAACACTCAAATTCTCTTACATACAATTCAGACATTTCAGACAATAAGTAGGTACCTACTAGATTTTGACACTATAGAGTTAGTCAAGTAAAATCATTATTTCTTTCCAGCCACCAAAGAAGGCACCAACAAAAGGTGCTAAGCAGATTCTGAGTGAGAATACAGCCACAGTAGTTTTCTACCGCAACATGGCGTTAGCTGCGAGTGCTTTCTATGGCATTTTGACTGGCGCGTTGTACTACGATCAACTCACAGGATGGATCATTGTAAGTTCATTAGATCGGAAGGTAGAAATACCAGTGAAACCTTATTGGGTTTGTGCTCACACCTCGCTAGCCCAAGATTGCAGGGTTCTATGTTACATTTTCAGGACACCTAGTTAAAATTAGACTTAGGGTGAGTTGTACCCCGCATAATTAACGAACTAACTGACAAGCTGATGTTAAATATGGTGTCATCGCATAGAAAACAGTCAAGTTTTCATACAAGTTTTTTTTAACAATGCTGTTGACTTTAACAGATGGTTTGGTGCAACCGGGCCTTAGTGAAACATAGAACATTGTAATTTTGGGCCAGTGACCTCACTTGTAGATAAGATCGAACAGGAAACCACCAGAATCAGCTTATGGCTGCTGTAAAGCCAATCAACCTAGATAAAAAATTCAAAAATTGATTGGAGGCATTGAGAATTTTGTCAGCACATTTACTTGACGCATAGCTTAATTGATGAAGCAATTAAGCCCCAGCAAGGTAGGGTTGGGTGGATTAATTTTTCAATGTTCTTGATGTTTGTATTTCGTAGAATAACAAACAAATACCACTCAATATTGGCAATAATAAGTAGTGGCTTCAGTAGAGGTAGTGTCTAACTATAGCCATCCATAGTGCCAATTTTTATATGATTTTTAAAGTATTTTATTCATTTTACAATTTGTATGATAGCAGTATGCAGTAGTGTGTGTGTACTTCAGTACTTACTTATCATTATCCTTTGATAGAAGATTACCTGTTCTCAGTGTTCTGTAAACGTGATGAACAACAACATATAATGTTTAATTTATTTATATGTTAAGCTTAATACAAATCAAAAACCTGAACTGCACACTTCCATAATGGATTCTTATTTATGTAAGATTAAGTAAGATTTCTAACTACAAATAAATGTTTCAGAATATGCATTTGATATAAAAAAAAAAGAAAACTTGTTTCTTTTTTCAGATATGATATTCCATCTTACTGTCAAGTACTTTTGTTTCTAAACTATTGGACTCACAAAAACATTTCAATCGAGCTTTAATTTGATAGGTTTACTTGTAACTATACTTAGCAGTTCCACAATCTTACTCTTAATGCCTTGATCAGATCATGTGGATGGTCCCAAGCTATTGTTTTACAGATTTTCATATCAATATCACTATAAGGAGTAGGTACAAATCAACTACAAAAAAATAAAGAAATTGTTATTTACTTACACAGATATTTAGTTCCAAGTGAAGTTAATATAAGTGTGTCTAAATATGCCTTACATAAATCACCATCTCAGATATGCATCCATAAAAACGAATAACACCAAAAGTCGACACTGCAGCAACTTAACTGTAAAAAATTTCATTGTATGAAAATTTCCATAATACTCTGCAGAGTAACACATTTGGTCAATCCAACTCTGGTGGTGCAATAAATCCATAAACCATACTATTCAAGTCAATCAACATCATTCATTATTTAGTATTAAGGCCTGTTTGAACTGGCTATGAATTTTAGAGAAATATTGATTGCCATGCCAGAAATACATGTACATTAAGTGGATTTCATGCAACTATGTGGAATGAATTTGAAGTATTAAAATTTATCATATGCCTAGTTTTACTTTCGTATGTGACGATGTGTATTAACATTAACGCATGACATGGTTTAAGTATGGTCTTCTTAGGTAGATTTTACTTTTTATGTTTTTAACACATTCACTGCTATGCTACGCGCGTATTAGCGCTACGCCGTAGCCGATAACATGGGTTTCCCGCTATGTAGCGAAAATGCTTCGTAGGGCCGTGACGACAACGTGTCGTCATTAGCAGTGAATGGGTTAAGGTAATAAGTTAAGTATTAGGTACCTACCGAATTACGAATATGGCAAAAAAAAACAATTGTATTTTCAACTCTTTCACTTAGCTACCCTAGCGTTTTTCTCGTATGCAGAGAAAAGCGATTACGAAGAGAGAGTGCGCTTAGTGATTCAACAAAGTTAACAAAAAAATCCTAAAGGTGACTACTGACTATAGGTACAGTAAGTAGCTAGCTTTAGGTAGCTAATCGGGTAGTGTGTTCAAAATGACTTACACACACTCTAATTCTCTTAACAATAAATTCGTGTGCAGCTCATTTTGAACACCCTATCCGCGTAGCGACTTTTGCTGCTGACTGTAAACGTATTGATAAGGTTTGATAAGTTAATTCAATTATATGTATATTCTCTATAGAAATCTAATACTGACTTGAAGCATTTGCATAAATCTATAGTCTCTATAGACTATAGATTTATGCAAATGCTTCAAGTCACTATTTTAGCGGACTGCCTCTTTAACCTTTTGACCGCCATCGTCTGATATACGAGACAAAGTGACAACGTGAATGACACCTTCATAAATTATGAAAGAGTTCAAAATTTAAAGTTCGATTTTTGACGTACGGCGGTCAAAAGGTTAATGTTAGTCATATACAATACAATTGTGCTTTCTTTTTTTCAGTTCCTGAACGTGTTTGTAGTCGCGATATACATTGTGTGCTATCGCATGATGACGTACATCAGCCGGGCCACGTACTCCGACAACAGCCAGCTCATTGATCCAGGCCTTGACTTGAACATGGAAGGTGGGATGGGAGAGTAAGTATCTCTAACTACTATGCAGGCTTAAACCTTTATACTAAGCTCATGTTTACTTCAGCGTATCGTGCCGTCTCACTTCTGGTCTCGTCTTATTTTTCTACGAGCTTTTGCCCGCGACTTCGTCTGCGTGGAATTAGTAATCCCCTGTTAATTAATGAATTCTGGATATCAACTATTCTATATCCTTCCCCAGAGCTCAAACTATCTATCTCCGGCATTCAACGGTTATTGATTCCCCATACAAACTTTCAACCCCGTTTTTACCCCCTAAAGGGTTGATTTTCGGGGTAAAAACTATCCTATGCCCTTTCCCGGGACTCAAACTACCTCTATACAAAATTTCATCAAAGTCCGTTCAGCCGTTTTCACATGATGCGCGGTCCAATAAACAGACAAACAGACAAAAATTCTAAAAACTGTTGGAACGTGTTCTGTTATGGATTCTAAGTATCCCCAGCCAACTTTTTTTCGAATATCTTCCATGTACAGACTTTCGACCCTCTTCAGCTATATTATATGTATAGATAGAGCAATGTATGAAAATAATAATTACATAGTTCCACTAAAACTTCTATTTAATCCGTAGTTAACAAGATTTAATCTAGGTTACATTTACCTAATGCGAGTAGGTATATAACAGTTATTTGTAATAATATCTTGCACAATTAATGCCGCAATAATATGAGACACACTCTCTACTAATTAAGCTTGTGTCAGATACTTTGCGTTGTGTTAGTTGTGTAAGATAATATAACACCGACAGGTGATAGTGCCTAAATAATATATGGCGTTGGCAATAGCTAAATAGTAGATTAATTAATGTAATAAATAATTTTAAAATTTGCTAGGTGAGGATAAGACATTACGGTTGACAATCCAGTTACCCACCACAAAGGGTACTAATGTAGTACGGCGCCGTACAGTGTAGTCGCAAGTATCTTTAGATATACCAGGGAATCGAGTAATAGAGGCATAAAGTTTAAGAAATGATTGTACCCCAAGATTGACAGCTTAATTATATCTCATTCATGATTTGTGGGAATATAATTATTTAGTTAACAACTTGAGTTACTGCATATTGTATGAAGCCGTAAGGCTATCCAACTGTCAACCTTTTTTCTTGCACAGTATACATTTATAAACTTAACAACTTTTTTTTAAACTTTATGTACAGTCGACCAAAAATGTAGTTGGCCACACGACCCCACGGTTGAGGTTCGTTTGAACGTCATGAGACAAGGTCATGCATGTTTTAAACTCCGTTAGAAATATCAACCTTAGCGATCGTTAGATCTCGCAGAAACTTTTGTCAAAACTGGTAGACCACTTTCTTGGTCAGCTTTCGCATCGTTTTTCTATAGAGCAACGGTTTTATTCCAGGCACGTGAAAGACATAGTGATTTTAACATCGATCACGCACGTGCTCGCCGTCGTCTCCAACTACTTCTGGCTTCTGCTGACCCTGTTGCCGCTGCGCGCCGTCTGGCTCCTCTGGGTGAACATCCTGGGCCCCTGGTTCTTCCAAGAGGCGCCGCAGGACACTGAACAAAGTGAAAAGAAACAAAAGAAATTGGAAAGGAAAATGAAGCGGTATCAACAGTAGTTTAAAACATTGTTTGGGCATAGAAATGTTTATCGTACAGTCAAGTTCATAAATATATATATTAATCGGAACAAAAATATATAAATATTTACATATATTGTCAATGTCACGATTTCCGACGGCTTGCCTAAGTTTCAGGCGCCTGAGCAGGTTTCCTACAATTTTTTTAAGGCAATATCCGCACCGGCTTGTCTATGAAAAATTTTGACCCACCGCCACTGTAAGGGTGTATGTAGATGATTTTGAAGCCTTGGTAATGCTCATATGTTTATGAACTCGACTGTACACGGCTTTACTACCAGGGCTGTTATGAGGGCTTACCGACAGCTGACGAGCGTTATAAGTACATAGTTACGTACCTCATGGTCACAGTTAGGTACAGTCGCCATCAAAGATATCGGAGCGGCCAAGCTTGTTACAAATAGGTATCTAAACAACGTCTCTATTGTCAAGGTGATAGAGTGCATGTTCAGATATTTTTGAGTACCCTGGCTGCTCCGATATATTTGATGGCAATGATGGCGACTGTAACAAAATGACTGGAACATATAGTTGGATTTTAAACACGCACTCCTGAGGACGAGAAGCAAAATATGCCAACACTTAGGTTTCTTTGCATATGCCTGGTAGAAAAGGAAGCTCAATATGCGCATTACAGTGTCACGCTGCTGTGTATATAAATAACACTATAGTTTACGAATATGATTAAGTACGCAAAGGCATATCATGTACCTTCTACTAATGTGGAAGGCAACTGTCAATGGTTTAACAACCTTTGATGCATTTTTTTTCATAAAATTGGTAGTGGTACAGCTGCCATTCATGCCGCCAATTCAGTTCGTGTATTGTATTTGCGTTGTATACTTGAGTCACTTTCGTTTGCCACATGAAGGACCGAGATGCAACACAAGTGTTTGGGCGAACTCCTGTAATTATACACAAAGTGAATTGGTGCCAATTAATTAAATAATATACCTTGTTTTAAATACCACGACGGTGGCAAACACAACATACGGCTCGCCTGACTATAAGCAGCTACTGTAGCCTATGGACGCCTGACAGTTCAGAGGTGTCACATTCGTGTTGCGGATCTTTTACAAAAAGGAGGATTCACTGTGCAGACGACTAAAGGTACAAGAGTCCCTTGTCGTCAACACAGTTGAGTCCTCTTTGAGCTCTTCGGCAACCTTACTCACCAGTAGGAACACAAAACTATGAGCAGGGAAGTGCTATTTGGCTGTGGTTTTCTGTAAGGTGGAGGTACCTCCCCAAGCGGGCTCTGCTCAGCTTTCAGCGAGATGACATTCGCTGTGCTGTGCCCTATCCCACATAGCGAGATGACATTCGCAGTACCCATACCTCTCTTTTGGGCGTAGTGTAAGGACATACCCGGGTCCGGACGTAGTTTAAGGACATACCCGGGTCCGGACGTAGTTTAAGGACATACCCGGGTCCGGACATAGTTTAAGGACATACCCGGGTCCGGACATAGTTTAAGGACATACCCGTGTCCGGACGTAGTTTAAGGACATATAATACCCGCGTCCAAAATAGTAGAATCCCAATTGAGTAGAAGCTCAATGAATGCTGTGATGGGTCAATCATTCATAGTTAATCATGACCGACTACTGATGACTAAAAATCCTGGATAGTTATTCTGAAAATTATACTTGAATTTATGTCAGATTTTTTTTCGTTAAGTATATCCTACTGAGATAGGATAGTACATGATGTATAAAATAATATTCTCGGTTAATTTGCATAAAGTTTGTTATAAAATTAGAATGAATAAGTACAATCAGTGTTATTTATTTTGAGTTATATATTCGTTTAAGCATGAAATATTTTGTAAAAAGGTTATGGATTTCATTTTGTATAAATAAATTCAGAATTTATGAGATTTTGTATTATTTCTGGTATAGATACCTAATACAAAGTTATTGACAGTGATCTAGCAATAAGGATGTACTATATAGTCGCCATCAGATATATCGGAGCGGCCAAGGTGGTCACAAATATATGAACAACGCCTCTATTGTCAAGGCGATAAAGTACATACATGTTCAGATATTTTTCAGCACCCTGGCCGGTCTGTTATATTTGATTGCGACTGTACCTACTTATAGATAACTCCTTACTCTCTCTAGGATTCAAAAAGCGATTAATGATTCTCGTGAAAATGTAAGCAGGATAAAATAAATAATTATTATGGGACAATCTTAAATAAATATACAGAAAACGTCTAATTATAACGCAGGAACAAATTTAGTACATGTGATAAGCACACTAATTAACCCTTTGACCGCCACAGTCGGCTGTGGCCGACATCCGAAAGTCGTGCCATGGACGCCAACGACGGCCACAGCCGACAGAGTTGCCAATTCAATAAAGACCTACGTGGAATTCCGTAAAGTTCCATTTCGCTTAAACAATGCGCTTGCGTGGCGTCACTGGCGTCAGTGACGCATCATTTTGTTCAACACTTGGCGTTCAAAAGGTTAATACCCTGACCAAGATTCGTACCCTGGACCTCCTGCTCGGTAGGCCGGGTCGCTAACGACTAGGCTAGATGGCCGTTATGGATTCGAAAACTATGTACGAATGCATATAGATTTTGTTGCGCAAATTGATGAATTAGAACTAGGTGCGTTGGAGTAAGATAGAAAGGTGTTATATCAGGGGTAAGACAAAAAATCGTCCATATTCCGGAGCATTACAGACTTCTTTCTATCTTACCCCTCTTATACCCCCTTTCAGTCTTATCCCAACGCACCCTACTGTAATAATGATAAAGCAAATAAAGAATGTTGAAATAATATGTGAAGTTATAGGCACAGTCACCGGCAATAGTATTTGGTGGTATTTGTCTTCCTACACGAAGGCCGCAAAAATATGTGACGCGCTCTTATTTGTGGGGCCATAAGAGCGTGTCACATATTATTGCATCCTTCATGCAGGAAGATACTATTGTCGGTGACATACACAGATAAAAGGAAGCTGGTCTTTTAGACCAGTAACCCATCTACGAGCAAATAAAAAAATCACGTTCGCAATTCAAACTCCGGACGCAGGGCTGTACCAAGCATGTTTCGCGCAACGGTAGCCCCGCAGACCCCGCAGTGGCACACCCCTTATTTTATCATGTCTATTTTGGTCGCCTAACTCGCGTCGTCAATTGTTTTTGCCCGCGGCCCGCTTTGTTTTTTGTTCATTCATATTTGGACTACTCGTTGTGTAGTCTGCTACTTGCTAAACAATACTTACCTACAATTGTATTTCTGGTCTTAGGTAGGTAAATGAAGAAATAAAAACAATAAGCCCTGAATGGATGACGTGCTGTAAAGCGCTAGATATATCCACAGATTGCCTCGATTTAAAATAAACACGGTTCGTGTTATCACAACAAACCGGATTGAAACTCAAATCGAAAACATCAAATATTGTGGACGAAGTGCAAATAGGTGCTAGTTTATAGACGGAGAGTTAGCCACGTCAGATATGACACAAGAATGAAAGCGACGAAACCCCTCTCGTTAGTTGGCTTTACTATGCTTATTTCTAGATCCGAACATCTGGCAGCTGTAAAGTGGTGGAGCTCAAAGAATGCAAATACCTAACTTAAAGAAAACAAGTCCTAGAGTTCTGGGTTTGATTTGATTCAATATTATAGGCATTTATGTAGGTAATTAATTAGATTATATCATAGCCAGAAGTTTTTATTGGGGAAAGAAGTGTCAAATGATGTTTAATGCAATTTATAGTTAATCGTCTGCTGTTTTTTATTCCGCGATAATACACATTTTTTTTGTTCTAATGTTAAAATATGGGCCCTGTTCCTATATATATGATATTAATGATACAACTTTGGTAGTTTTACCTATTTTGGTATTACTTTTTTCCAATTGAAAAACTTTGTTGGTCTGTCATTCTGACCTCCATCCATTAAAAGCTGCCAGATGCCCGGATCTAGCAATAAGGATGGTAAATCAATCTAACTATACAGTGTGTTTCTGTAATAGGAGCAATAAATTAAAACATAGATTCTACTCCTCAAACTACAAAACTTCTGTTCATCAACTTTAAAAAAATATGTATTTTGTAGATTGTCTCTTTTTCATACAAACTAAATAGTATTTTCAATGAACGTTAAAATCCGTCTAATTGACATTGCCTGTCACCCTACACACATAGGCAATTTCGGAATACATTGCGTGTTCGAAAAAACTTTAAAGTGTCCTAAAAATCAAACCAAACGTTATTTTTAAAAGTCGCTGAACAAACGTTTCCTGGTTTGAGGGGTAGAATCTACATTTTAATTTATTGCTCCTATTACAGAAACACACTGTATAGATTAAATTGCCGTCATTATTGTGTCATATCTGATATGGTTAGTTCTTAGACAATTACTGCAATATATATGTATAGGTAGATAGATATATGTAATTGAGTACATATTTGTTTTCCTCTTTAATGAATATACCAGTTGAAGCGTTTTTCATAATCCTTGCATCCTAAACATTCGATTACGGTAAAAAAAAACTAAATCGAAGCATTTCTATAAGTATTTTTACCGTGGACTGCAAATTTACACGAAAATCAAGAATCATCCAGTATATATTTTTAGGTTAGCAGAATCATAAAGTAACTTATATAGTAAAGTAGCACAGCCTAACAACTTTCTTAAGCTTAAGTCAATTGCGCCATCTGCGTGAAAGCCACCTAAAGATACCCAAAATGTAAGAGGAAATGTGACCTGCACTGCTACTCCACTTAGTACCGAATAGCGTACTAGTAGTAGGTAGGGGAAGATGGGGAGGCTTCGTACACTTTTTTTTCGGAGCCTTGTAAAACAAAATGTAAGAGATATTTTACAATGAAACGAATGTTATGTTATTGTCCATTTATCTGCCTATAATAATAGCGCATTTCTGGCTTGATATAAAGCAACTTGGCCAAGCTATAACGATTTTTCCAAAAAATGGGAACTGTACGAATTCACCCCACCACGCGGGGTAGCTCCGTACACTATTCGTTCCTCCCCGGGATTCATGATTTTACCAGCTATTTCGTCAGTTTCAATCACTTTTTAAACATATCTTACTGACCTGTTTTTGCAATTATGTTATTCTTGATTTTAACTTACATGGGGTGCATTCGTACAGTATGAAATTACATACATTTTTAGTGTACGAAGGTACCCCAATCCAACAGACCAGAAAAAAATCAAAATAAAAAGAATATCGTTAATATAATCCCAAAAGTATTGTTTAAATAACAATATTTAGAATATATTTACAAACAATACTATAGCATTTCTTCTAAGTCCATCCAAACTTTTTGGAAACAAACGCATTCAAAGGAGAACTTAAAATTACTTGCGAGTGGCGAAAACATATATCAGCTCTTTCTGGCGAAATCTTGTACCGCACTGCCATTACTTTTGGAAGGTAGCCTATGCATGTAAGTAGCCGTGTTGCATACAAATATGAACGCTTCAGCGTGTTGGATAGCCGAGATATGACCACTGTACGAAGGCTCCCAGTGTACGAATCTACCCTGTCTTCCCCTACACTAGTAGCAGTGCAGGTGACATTTCCTCTTACATTTTGGGTATCTTAACTGAAATATTTGAAATAAACAAACTCGGTCATTTAATGAATATTTTTAGTTTTAATAGAAATAACACGGGATAAATACCTAACAGCCGCGACACGTCGATACTCTGTATTTCGCTAAGATCCCCACGTCACATCAGGCTCGGCCTCGTGTGGGGAACACTGTAAGGTGCGTTGGGTTAAGATAGAAAGGTATTTTTTTAGGGGTAAGACAAAAAATCGTCCATATTCCGGAGCATTACAGACTACTTTTTATCTTACCCCTAAAAAAATACCTTTCTATCTTACCCCAACGCACCTTACTGCCTCCCCTGTAATACCAATCTCTGAAATAAATATATTTTGAATTTGAAAATGTGGAATACTTATAGGTACTTCAGAGTGAGTAACAAGTCCTCCTGTGTCCGGATCTGAACCGGCACCTTAAGGAAGCTTTCGCGGCCAACGCCCTGACCTCTACACCACCTTGGCGTGAGACCACTACCTATATTACGTTTGTTTTCTATGTACTCATCATTTATATGTGTATGGTCACGATAATTATTGATTGTGATGCTAGCAAAGTTAACGGTTCAATTTGTTAAGCGCAGCGATCGTCTAATGTTAGTAATAGTATTGTATATCCTTTTAGCCTACATACTTACTACCTACCTAATAGTAGTCTACCTATTACTCCCATCTAGAAACTAATAAAACTATTTATATTGTTAACTCCTGCAGCATTGCTTACGATACCTAACTTTGCCTAGCTGGCTTGAAGAACATGATTCTCTATCTCAATTGAATATATATTTAATTTCTAATAATATCTAAACATGAAGAAAACCATATTTTTCAGACAAAATTAAACAACGTTGTTGACGTAAGTACCTAGGTAGGTACTTAAACTTTTTGATTTGCGTATTTTTTTCACTACTAAAATGAAGTGGCCGTTCTCATATGTCCGAGACTGGATTAGAACTGCAAATAGTCATGAACCAGGATATACAAATAAAACATACAATATCGTACTAACAATCGCAATTAAATACCTACATATGTAGGTTATTTTAATTATTCGACTTAATCATATTGTGATACGCAAGTTCGGTGGGTATACTACCTAAGTACCTACTCGTACCTAGTTAAGTTAGCATTATACAAATATGTAGTATGTATGAGCTGTTTCTACCAGAATTCCCAGCTATAGACTACCTACAAGTAGACTCCGCGCGTGAGGCTTTTGGAAAAACTACGAGAACATCACACAATACGTAGAGCTTTTACTTCTGAAATTCAATATTGTGTATAAAGGATAGAACTTTAATGTCACATATAACAAGATTGTGTGAAGATTATCTTTAACCTTCTGCTGTGTTTAATGTAAATGTATATTAACTGTGTGTTCCTGAATAAATTAAGTTAATAATAATATATTATACACCAGCAGCTTGCTCCCCTATACGATCTTGTGGACCACGAAGTGCCGTACTACAAGGACACACCTGCGCTAGTTCTCGAAAATGGTCGTGCCGCGCTCTATTGGGATCGATCTATTAGCACGGACATCAGGGCTATTGTAGCCAATAAGCCTGATATCGTGATAATAGATCGATCGAAATCACCGTCCCCTGTAACGTGAACCTCGTGAAGGCCGAGAAGGACAAATCCAGCAAGTACCTAGACTTGGCTCACGAGGTAACCGCCATGTCGGAGGTTGATTCGGCGATCATTGTGCCGATAGTTGTTTCTTCGAACGGTCTCATAGCGAAGAGTCTCGACCAACATCTTGAGAGACTTTCACAACGGTGTTGTGGTTGGATCAAGGGTCAGATTCAGAAGGCGGTAATCCTGGACACAGCGCGCATAGTCCGAAGGTTTCTCTCTCTGCGGCCCTAACCACCGGCAGCCTGGGCCTTGCTCCGTTGCCGGCGGCACCCTAGGTTAGGTTTTTTTTAAATGTGTTTATGTTTTATAGTGCTTTTTGTACGCTGTATTTTATTTTACTTTTATATTCATATTGTAAAAAGGCCTAACCTGAGAAAAAAGATAAATAAAGGAAATATATAAAACTTAGACCACCCAGCGTTAAATGACAACGAAAACTAAAATTCCTAAACGAGGGACCCGTTTTATTATATTAAGTGTTAAAACTATTACAGGTACACAGAAAAAAAGGACAAGTCAACTACTTCGGCTTTTTCATTAATAGTTAACCAAAATTCGGTAAGGAGTTATGATTAAGTAAATTTGCTTATAACCCAAAGTTTACGTACAAAGAACAAAAAAAAATTACTAAGTAAGCTAAATAAGCCTTAGTTTTTTCATAAGTCCCATAACTTAAGTTAGGTACTAGTAGACGAAGTTTGGTTGCTGATAACAATTTTTTTTCAGTGTAGGTAGCGCTTAAGAGTAATTAATGGTCAATCGTAGGCTCCGCCCACTAGTTAAGTGATCTGTTCTACTAGCGTTATTGCACAGTACTGAGACGTTAAGATAGAAGCCTGCGCCGGAGATTTTTCGTGACATTGTGCGCTTGCGCTCCGGTCCGATCGCTGCACGGTGTTGAGTGCGGAATCAAGCTACGCGCCAACACACCTAAGGTATTTACCAACTTTTTATTTAATTATGAATAGGCATCGGAATTTAGGGGCTTTAAAAACAAGAAGAAGGGGTGCCAAAATTATGTTTTTTAAACTCAATTGTTGTTTTTACAAGGAATATATTTTTTAATTTATATAATTGTCTACTTATCGATGCTTTAATTTGCATTTAGGTAATAGGTAGAACTCTCGGCAAGTTTTCCTAGTAAATATTTTTATAATTAGAATGAAGTGACACAAAACACAAAATATTTCAATAATTATTATTTTTCTTTTCATTCTGTATTTCAGAATAAGGTACATTTACAATTAAATAAGCTAGAAACCTACCAGTGCTGGTACATTTCTTACATTAAAAAAAAACTTACAATTAATGTGTTCGACTTTCATAACTTATGCTGCGCATACAAAATTTCTGCTTTGCATTACATTTGCATCATTAAAATAATAATAATTATTTTTATCAATAGTTTTTTGGCTAAAGAGCGATTTGCATTGCCTTTTTTTGATGATATTTTTTAAGTACTTAAAATGACCACAACGTGTTACAAAAATGCTGGTTTTCATTTAATAGATACTCTATTTTTTTTATTAAAATCTGACAAATCGTAACCACGCCATTACCTGAGACCAAAAGAAGGAAAAAGCGTTACAGTATATGACTTTAGTCGAATTCACAAAAATGATATTTTTTTCAGTTTTTTGAATGTTATTAATAAAATGATCCCCAAAAACGAATTGGTACCATCGGGTTCAAAAATGCACGGGCAATTTATGAATGAATTCATTGATAAATTGGCCATACAATTATGAACCTGATGGTACATTACAAAGAAAAAAAATCTTTTATGTCATGTGTTCTTTGTCACTTTGATATCTCTGTCAATGACGATGTGTAATTAGTGGCAAGAAACCATCAAAAAGGCGTTATGTGCTGAGTTATAATAAAAAAGTATTAATTTTGAAACTAGGCGTATTCCAGATAACAATCCACGGTGTATAAATAATAGGATTAATAAGCACCTACGAGTAATTACTAGGTGCCTGCCTGTCTTGCCTTTAAACGAATCCCCATTATTAGTCCCCGGCCATAGTATCTTCCTACACGAACGCTGCAAAAATAGGTGACACGCTCTTAATGGCTCTACAAATAAGAGCGAGTCACATATTTTTGCGGCCTTCGTGTAGGAAGATTCTATTGCCGGTGACTGTACCTAATACCTTACAAGATTTTTTCGGGGTAAATATGAATCAAAAATGAAACCGTCTAACTATCTCCGGTCCGAATTTTATTTTCATTATTTCTTGATCAAACATTATTGTACATAATTTGTAGGTAACGAACTTTCTTCTTATTGTAATCCTAGCTATTAAGTATGAACTCGTAAGTGTGTGTAAATAAGTATCATGCACGCTGTTCCGTACCACGTCCTACACAACACTTCCGACCCTTCATATACAGAACATCACGTGACCTCCAAGGATCACATGACGCTTTATATACAAAATAAAGTGTCGGAAGTGTCGTGTTGGTCGCAGTACGGAACAGCGTGCATCATCCTTAATTGATCAGTTAACTAAGGAGGAACGCCTTGCCTCATAATTCAATTAAATTTACAATAGAATTGCTCTATAGGTCCTTTTGAATTATCAGATATCTCTACACGTGTCAGATATTAGAGACGCAGTTTCTCAAAATAGAACAATTAGGTATATTTTTATCTTTCTTATCCGTAGCTTTTTATGTCGAATGATCCACCAATGATCTACTAAGGCACTGGTCCCACCGCGAGCTAGCAAGCTATGAGCTATCGGCTATAAACACGAACAAAAGATAAGCACTCCCGTGTAAATAAAAGAGACACGGCGATATTTATAGTTACTCGCCCAGCGGTGAGCTATAAATATCGCGGTGGGACCTGTGCCTACATAAATATGAGTTTTAATAAGGATAATAATATGTTCGTTTATAAGTATTCGTATTAGCCTCCATTCTTTACCGAGAGGAGTCTATATATACCTAAACGTACGAGTACACATTTATATCTAGCTCACACGCTGGCCCAGAGCAGCTAGACGTAATTTTTGTACGTAAATTTATATTTACCTACCTACCAACCAACCAACCCAGTTACACTAGTAGTTCTGTGAACCGTAGACTTCGGAGCATTTCCCCCCTTTTTCCCCCTTTGCCCCTCCCTCGAAACTTTTTTTTTACAACAACCTCTAAGGAAGTGTGGGCTTGAACTTTTACCCGAAAATGGTTGAATCCGTCCATAAATAACGCGACAGCAAACTTTCCCCCTTTTCTCCCTTATTTTCCCCCCAATAAAAAAATAGACCGACACTGACCAACCAACATACCATACCAACCAACCAACCAACCAATACACACACAAAATGCCAAATCGTCGTACCAGTGAAAACGGAGACGTTCGTCGCCTCGCTACGCTCGGCTCCTCAGTCAATTAACTTATATATAATCTGATTCTTAGGACACTTTAAAGAAGAATTCGAACACGCAATGTATTACGAAATCGATTATGTCTGTAGGGTACGTGACAAGACTGACGTGCAATGTCAATATTTTAACGTACACTGAAAATACTATTTAGTTTGTATGAAAAAGAGACAATCTACAAAATACAATTTTTTTAAGTTATTGAACAAAAATATTATTGTTTGAGGAGTAGAATCTACGTTTTAATTTATTGCTCTTGCTACAGGAAACATACATCAAGTCACTTTGTGTTTACTTATCTAGACTGTAAGCAAACTGGCACCACGGTAAAACGCGACACGGTGGCATGCAGGTCTAATTAAAAACGATTCGTACCTCAGACATTAGTAAAGAAACTCATACCAAGTTAACAACAAATGTTGCATTTTACAGCTATCTGACTGTGGAGACTGTAGATTTACAAAATGGTTGCACCCATGTTGCACCCGCATAATAAGGGCCTTAATTCTCCAATAATATTTATTACGGGTATTTACCCGTATTAAATTAAAGTGTAATTGGCTTAATTGTGAGTTGCTTGTTTACTTCTACGCAGTGTTATCGTGCCCCTCTTAAATATCACAAAAAATATTTTTTACGTCACTCTGGGCGGTAAGTGACATTTGCCGCCCACGGGCGCAGCAGCAAATCTCATTTCACACCCAGGAGAAGACGTAAAATTGTGTACGCACCACGGGCGGTAATAAAGAAGGCCTCAGATCGCTTGTTCATGGCCCTTACCTTCGGTTCGGGCCACAAATGCCCGCGACCTCAGCCGTTCTTTATTTTACCGCCCTAGGTGCGTAATGTACTATTTTAATGCGTGGACATATTATCATTACGTTAGAAATAAAAGACGTATCCAATGAGGGTTTCCTGGTTTCAGGTGGCGGCACTGTGACGAGAAGTCTTTTTGACAGCAGCTGTCAAAACCCACCAATAAAAAAGTGATTAAACGTGGTTGGTGGATCATGACAGCTGGACTCTCGCCACGGTGCTGCCATCTGGTGGAAAAATCGATTCAGGAAACCCTAATTTCCCCCATAGCCTCTGCGGTAATGTTCTGTTCTACTGTTTAGTGACGCTTCTTGCGACCCTCTACAATCCCCTATGAAAGCACAAGTAAAAAAAATATTTTGCTTTACGCAACCCGACTTGAGTATGGTACGAAAGATGGCGATGCATTAATATTCATAAATATTTGTTTGTTTGGGACATTGATACTTAATATTAAAAGAACCTAATATATACTTATACAGAGCCTTTGTGAGTGACATTATAAAAGAATCTCTAGAATTGGCATCATGGGCTGGTATACCTACCAGAGATTTGGTTTCCGAACACGGCGCTGGCGCTGGGCAAAAGAGTAGTTTATTGTACCTAAAAACCAACAGCTCATTCGATAAATGTACTGCCCGTATTCAAAAGCTTTGTATATGTGGTACAAATACAACAAAGATGAAAGTTAGGCTCTCCTCCTGTCCTATTCCCACTATGTTGAATTTCATTGCAAAACTGAGATATTTCATATTTTAGTGAGAAGACGTACGTAGACTGACCACTGACCTTTTACCCGCCAGGTGACGAAGTAAATACGCCGCGCCGTGCACCTAACGCCACGCCACGCCAGAGCCTAAAATAAAGATCTGAAAAGAAAGACCAAATACTTATCATAAAAGCAAAGGGTTCTAGGAGTGGTGTTTCATAGCTTTTAAACAGACGTCTATTGACGTTGATGACGAATACCGTAATCGTATAATTACATAACAATAATATTTTGATACCCCCCCACCCCTGAATTTTACTTGAACGACTATGGTGATTTCAAGTGAAACACAGTTTTACAAAGATGTCGGACTAAAATATGAATTATTTTTTTATACGAATCGAATTTAATTGAATTCAACTTGATGCCTAATATACTTAGATTGAAATCAAGTAAATATAAAGAGCTATTTCATGACCGAACTCTTAGTTTTGTTGGTATTTATTTGGACCAAGTTCCATACGAAATTAGTGGCACCTACTTTTAATATAGATTTACGTACACAACCGCATGTATTACTGCCGTTGATGTAGATGCATTAATGTATTCTGTAGTAAAATACCACACGTACATTTACCCATTTGCAACGCAGCGGTGAACAATATCGGGGTTATCTCATCCCCTTTATGTATAAAGCCCGATGGAATGAAATATATTTCGACGTTTGAAAGGTAGAACACAAAAAATCAGTTTTTAATAAACATGGTTAGATAGACTCGGCATATCTCGCCTGCGACATAATGTCGCGGCACACTCGTGCTAACCCTGACAAATTCTAATTATTACTCTAGCTTGTCCGCATAAACCTATTAAATTAAGTACTAGTAACTACTAAGCGTTACGAAAGTAAATGTTTTGATCAAATTATTGCCGGGGTTTAACTAATACATAGTATGACGTATGCTGCATACGGTAATACATGTTAATACGATATGCAACTAATGCTACAAAAATGCAATTATGATCAATTATACATATACATATAACAAGACCAATATCTACATAGTATAATTATACCTAGTATACGATTATATTTCTATTGACATTTTATGGTTTTTAGTTTGCACATTACGAAGAATTTATTAATAGGTAGTGTTGTATAGGTAGTGTTGTACGTAGTTCAGTCGGTTAACATGTCACACACAGTTAAAATAATGTAAATTAATGTGTTTGAATGCGTGTCATACGATGTGAAAATCCTTACAACCAAAAGGATATCTTGCACTGTCTTTTAGCATTTATTTCATTCAATAATAATTACTTAGTCCACAAATTTTCAAATCCGCATCGCAGGCTTCGTCAGGAGGATACAAAAATAGCTGTCTTTTAGTCACATCACATTTTAATGTTTACAATTACATTACTGGCAATTGATTGTTATCATTTTACACCGGCTTTTGGGATGATGAAGATACAATTTTAACGGCCTCCTAGCCCAGTCGGCAGTGACCCTGCCTATCAAGCAGGAGGTCCCGGGTTTGAATCATGGTCAGTGGTCAAGGTATTTATATTATATACTTATAAATGTCTATTGTCGTCTAGTACCCATAACACAAGCCTTATTGAGCTTACTGTGGGACTAGGTCGATTGGTGTAAGATTGTCCCATAATATTTATTTATAATTTAGTCGCGCAACAACGTAAGATATGCTAGCCGTGCAAATGAAGGTAATAACATGGGATGAAAACTTGCATGTATCACTGCTAAAATAGCCAAATGTCAGACCACTGACTGGCACGTCCCAACCTTTTGCGCAACGCCCCAAAAGTTTAGGAAACTATGATGTCGCACCTCCATTACAATCGTCAAAAAACCTATTTACAATCGATTACGTCATTGCCATATTTGAACAATTAGACCCAAGCAAACAGTTTGAGTACCCAGTACCGCGGAGCCCCACCAAGTGTTTAGCTCTGACAAACACGAGCACGACTCGATTCTTGCTTCCGCCATAGACTTAAAGATATAAAAGACGGCCATGTGATAGTCTAAGAACTTTTTGAGGCTCCAAGTCTTTAGCGCCATCTATAAATAGTTGAGAGCGACCTAAAGATAGCAAAGTTACTAGATGCAGTAGCAGAGCAGAGGCCGGTTTTATAAGCTAGAGCAGGTAACCTTTTGCTCTTACATTTTGGCTGTCTTTAGGTCGCTCTCAACTAGATGGCGCTAAAGATTTGGAACCTCAAAAAGTTCTTAGACTATGGCTGTCTATTATATCTTTAAGTCTACGTTTCCGCTAATGTCGATTTTATTAAGACCCCTCATTCTTTTAAACCTTATTTTATTCGACTGCTTCCGTGTCATTATTAACTTCTCTATTATAGGTAAATATTATCTACATTAAAAGGATTTATTTGTTATTAGGTAGGCTAGCTTAAGTAATTAATAGATTTTCCTTGTTTGTGCGCCTCAAAGGTATAAGAGAAGTCTCAAAGTCTCGAGTTAAATCAAGAAAAGCAATTTCGTAAACGTAGATATCAAAATGCAAAATAATTGACACACTATAATAAGTTCCCCTCACTTTATGCGTTACCTACTGAATTATAGGCGCTGAAATACTTCTATTGGCAGGCTCGGGTACCTACTTAACAAAAATGACGCCAAATTGGGCATTATTTCGATATAACAACATCGCCTGCCTTTTTGGCTTCACCGCTGTCACGTAAAAACGACAACTCTATAAAATGGTTAATGGACATACGACAAACTCTAACTATTGCTTAAAGGACATATATTTTGTCATAGGAGAGATAGTAGTGCCTAATACCACAAATATATGTTTTTATTTATTAAATATTTACTCATAAATCATGAAACTCTTAAATCATGAATCACTTAAAAGCTACACTCAATTTATTTACGGTACGAGAAATAGTACTAAGCTATATGAAAGTCAATTAGTAAGATTAATTTGACTATGAGTAGTACAATACTCCACAGAGTTCCAGTTTCTAATTAGTAGCTGCATCATGCCTTGGTTCTGAATTCCTACCTTTCGCAAGTAAATTTAAATATAGGTTTTCGCGTGGGTGCTATTTTAATGAGTTAAAATTATTAAAAGGATATATGTAGGTACAGTCGACGTCAAAGATACGATTACACTTTATTACAAGGCACTAATTAAGGTGCAGGAGTGTTAACATATCTTTGACGTCGTTTGTAAAATTAATTGTACATAAATGCTACTTGCAAATTTAGAAAGTTATATAAATCTAAACATTGTAATAAATAAATACGAGCATTAAAACAAGCATAGATGCTCCTATTGTTTATTTGACAAACTGATTAGTTAAGTGCGACATGCGAATTAATTAGCAAGACCCCTGATGCATTATTCCCCCGCTTCATAGTACGAACAAGTAGTTATCACATTGATTTTAATAACTAGTAGTTCGCCCCGAACTGTGAACTCGCTAATCTTGTGTTTCGCCATAAATGTGCAATAGTAGAATTACTACAAATACCAAAAATAGGTATCGGGTATTTTTTCTCAACTAACCACCACGGTGAAACTAAACGTCCACATTAAATTGTGCGGTTGATGCGCAAAATTTTACCGCGACGTAATCGCTTCAGATTTGACAGTTTTTGTCTCATCTAAATTTAAATCCATCTCTCACATGCCTCTCACTCTGTTGCTTTGACATGTCGTTCTCATCTGTGGACCACCTATATAGGTTTCGGTCACCATCATTATGCGTCTATGGTAACTCTCTCTAAAACGGCTATTAGACATTGCAACCTGCAGGGCCCAATCTGTAAGGTTGGTAGGTATAATTAAGGGTAGGGCCTGTAGGGAGCTGAAGGAGGGGAAGGTAGAGGCAGGGTACACAACAGATTAGGCCCTGCAGGTTGCAATGTCTAATAGCCTTTTAACTAATGTGTTAATGTCAGTATGCTGATGGCCCTAGCAGCCAAAGGTCTCATAAATAAATAAAAAAGTCAGTTGTCAAAACATTTACAACTGACACTTTACACCAAAATCAAAATATAATTGAAAATATTTTTGAAATCAATTTTATGTTGCTAATTGTTATGAAACAGTAAGCAGTTAATAAGGATTTGACGAGAGTGTTAATCCATACCTTTCATTTGATACCAAACTCAACCATACTTGCTCGTAAAAGTAGCAAATAAGATGACCAATGTAACAGGACCCCTTTACAAAACCTTTTTAGGCCTTCTAATTTCAGAACCCCCGTCTCAATCCAGCTCATATACGAACTCGCAAATTTTGTTGGTCTCTGCTACAACCCCAACAAATTTCATAAAGATCGGAAAATCGTTACTAAAGTTATCGTCGGACAAACTATCGAAATCAAAAAGCCATCCAAATGCCGAGACGTCCCAGTATATAGCCAGGTGACAGTTGTTGTTTGTAAGAACGATCTTCGCTTACGCTCCGCTCGTTCGATAAATAAATAATAACTGGCGTTTACAAGTAATCGGACACCTCACTTTGCAGAAGCACAGGTAACTAGTATAGTAAGTATTGAAAGATGAGTATGAAGGTGAAGGAAGGATGTCAATGTCGACATAGTGTGTCCTAGAATAAGATTTTGCCTTGTTTGTGTTATTCTTTATAGATTACCTGTATGTAGGTATTAAGTAACTTGTACAAGTACCGTACCTGTTATTAAAAGTAGGTATATAAACATGAAAGTTTAGGTAGGTACATTTTTATAGCGACCGCCAAAAATCATCTGAAACGTCGGCGTTTTGTCAATATTAAGTAACATTATATAGACAGTTCCATCACCGCAAATTCCGGCATTAAGTTAAAACACAGGTTTCCCTTGTTATTTTCGCGGACAACAGACCATTCAGTGAACAATCTAAAGTTCTAAACTACGTACAATGTAATTTAGTACATACTACAGTCCTACAGCAACGAATTTCAGCATGAACTTCACTAAATAAGAAAATTGTACACACTTATTAATTGACTACATCTAGTCTGTTAGAACCCAAATAATTTTATACAAACGCTCGCAAATTATTGCAATTTAAATGCTGGAAAAGTACGAATATAAAGCGTTAGTGCGATAAATCGAACCACATGCTTAAACATTATTAAGTCACTTAGAGCTATTGTATTAAAAATATGTTTTGATTTTATTCTCACACAATATTCTCCTATTGAACCGTTGACTTGATGGACCCAGGATTCTCGGGATTTACCGCAAGGAATTTCTGCTTAGAAGTACTCGTACTATATTAATCGAAAGGAATAGGGACGATTCCGATTTGTTCATCATTGTGTCCGATAGAGAGCTGGCACTGGAAAGGCGCGTTTTCTGCGATAGCCAGTAACTTCATGGGCAACTCCATCCCTGGTTTTTGAGGAGATCAGACCGGAAGAGAAATGCACTTCATCTATATCAATTTTGGGGACATGCACTCCAGCATGTGTAACATGCTGCGACGCATATGCCTTTTGAAGCTTCAATCATAGAATTACCAAACACACGGTTTCGGATACCTCAAAGCGGCATTGTATGGAGACGTTCGATCCACTGGAATCCGACTAATCCTAATGTATAGATTATTAAGTACAACTAATTAAATTACTCGTTCCATAGGGGCTACGTTTTGAGCTTACTCTATTATAATCAATGGCAAATACTTAATTAACTATTTATTAATAAATGATCCATTTTGAATAACAGCTGCATTAAAGTTAATTAGTTTCTTAACTAAGTATATGTAAAAAAGTAATCTACCTAGATCTAAGGATGAACCTGCGGTACCTGACCTATTATGAAGCCCATCAAAAGGCATTTAAGTATAATTGTTTTACTAGTTCCAAAACTTCATGAAGTTAAGTATGTATAGTCATCATAGGTTCTAATAAGAGGTTCAATAATTTACGTATGTTGCGAAATATCCTCCATATACCTAGCTGAAGTTCAGAGACAGACCATTAATAGTGGCATTCAAAGTAATAGTTTCAAGCTACGTTAGTGTGACCTTGTCTTGTCTTGGTCGTCATTTGAAACGCTTACCGGGTCACAAACGACTCGAACGTGTGTCCAGATTTCTAACTCGTTTTGTTAGGATTAGAAAAAGTACGGTTGATTTCATTTCTTTTTTCAGCCATGTCAGGAAAAACGGCATTAGGTACATTTTCCATTATTTGTGATACACTTAAGATGAAAAGAGACAAAATGGCAGGTTTTAAAATCGCACGACATTCGCGACACCGCATCGCATTATGCAATATTTAAAAAAACAATTATGAGTACAAATGTGATCTGGACATTTACTTATTCAATTAATAATGATTTAGTAGAAGTAGACTATAATACATGCACGCATCTATCTAGCGGATAAATCCGTCAATATATGGCGCTTTACTGATCTGCCAGATTATGCATTTTTCTCCTCCGGTTTCACTTTGCCGTCCTCCTAACTAAACTGTTACAAATATACGGGAGCAACTTGAAAATAAATACATACATATATAAATTAGTATACACGGAAAACTGACACATACACCAATATATTTTTTTTTATAAAAAAGCCCGCACGAATGATTTATTTACAGCTACGTCTTAGGTTCTACCTAGTCTAGTTTAAGTTAGTACTTCAATTTAAGTAAGGGTACCTACTTGTACTACAAGATATTCTTTATGCATAACAATGTTGGTAAAATCGATAAGTGGACGAATAAGTAGCATAATAACCTACCATGTAGCGCTAGAGAAAACTCATAGGTACCCCAAGGGTTCTTCGCCCCGTTTGCGAAAAAACGCTGTAATTTTTCCATTTATTTCATACGTTTACACTTTACACGCTGCTCGCCACCGACAGCGGCAGCGTCGAAACGGGAGCGATTCCGCTCGGAGCGTTTTATTCGTGAAGCAGGCAAAGGCTCCTCGGTCGGCGGCCTCTATGCTAGGTTATGCGAACACATAGCTACATTGCCATTACATATGTTAACACTAAGCGGGTGACGCAATGTACACGTCCGTCCCGTCTTTACGCAGACTGCGGTAGACTCGACGGTGTTTGTTTGTTCTCTTACATAAAAATTAGAGGTGATCGAATGACATTCGAACTATCCTTTGTGTTATATCATCTAACCTGACGACATTTACTGAGATGGCATTTTTAAAATCGGTAAGCTTTTAGTCAAAGTCATAGGTAAAATAATTATTCGCATAATGAAAACCATATTAAACATTGTTTAACAAGCTAACAAGGATAGCAAGAAACAAACAAAGAAAGAAAATATATTCATTTTACTGCCCAAAAACATTAATAGAAATAGAAACAAAAAAAAAACAAACATACACAATGGGACGTTAAAATAGGATACATTTTCAGCGTAATAATGCCGCGGAAAGTCAGCAAAGTTATGGCGCGAATTTTCATGGGAGACCTACTTAATAAATACACTATTACCTAGTTCTAACTTAAAACTAGGTGATAGTGGCGACGCATATGATACGCCTAAGTAGGATCAGGGATAGGATGCAGGTATCATTTCAAACCGTTTTCTGATATTGACCTTAAACCGATATAAATAGCGGTCACGATCTCAGTTAGGTACTTATACGTTTTGAGAACAAACATGCAAACCAATATCGATTCTGAGGAACGATATTAACCAGTATTTTTAATTTGATAATGATGGAAAACACCTTTCTGTAGCGTTATTGGTTCTCATCATCATCATCATCTCAGCCATAAGACGTCCACTGCTGAACATAGGCCTCCCCTTTGGATTTCCATAAGTATCGGTTGGAAGCGACTTGCATCCAGCGTCTTCCGGCGATCTTTATAGGTCGTCTGTCCATCTTGTGAGTGGACGTCCTACGCTGGTTGCCGGTAACTATTTATAATGGTTTTAAGAACGAATATTTATGAACCAGTATCGTTCTCAGATTATTTTGAATTCGTCATATGATGATAGTTATGAGTTCAAAGAATGTACTGTATGAGTCGCCTTAATAACTCAAGTACCTATTTACCTGTGTGAAGGACTTTATGCATAAACTACGTATTAAATAGATTTTGGACGATTTTTTGGCTGCCGCTCTCCCTTTGGTGAGATTTTGTGCGACCCACCTCCCCCACCCTCTAACTCACTCAGTCAGACACGATACTAGGGGAAATAGCTTCCAATACAACATTAATAGAGCTCTAATCTTCAAAAAAGAGCGGTTAGAATCATGTTTTCTATCCCACAATGGACTCCTTGCAGACAATACTTCCAAAAACTCGGTATTCTTACAGTTCCTAGTTTGTACGTTCTCGTATTACCTACTTACAGATCTCGTGAAACACTACTCTAGATTTGAAACGGACGAGGAACAAGAGTTACGTAAAGTCTCGCGCACCAAAAATATAAAAGTTAATTTTCGTCCATTATCAAAAGTAGAGGAACACTGGACAAAATATCAGGCTGTTAATTTATTTAACAAACTACCTGTAGAGTTAAAAACCATCTCAAAATGTAATATTTTTAAACACAAATTGAAACAGTTTTTGTTGAGAGGGTGTTTCTACACTGTAGATGAGGTGTTTAATATTGTTTACTCCGTAAGTTTTCTTTGTTTTTATTAGTCTTTAAGTGTTATTTGTTTTTGTTAAGTCTTTAAAATGTTACATCATGTTTAAGTAATAAGTTCCTTAAATTTGTTATCTTTCTCCAATTTAAAAGCATGTACTTATTTTCAAACACAATCTTGTATTGTATATGAATAAATACTATGACTATGACTATGACTAAGACTACCCATACTTAACCTCGTTAGTGTTAGCAGCTTCAGGAACGTTTGATCATATTTGTGTACCTATTTACCAGCACAAGTTTAGGTACCTCGACTAGAAATAGAAACGTAATTTAGATAGTAGTATCTACAAGTATTTAGACGTAAGCCTCGCGGGTCACACAAATACTATATACGTAATGGGCATCGTGACATTCGTAAGTATGAAAAAGATGAAAATTTTGACTACTCATTCACATATTCATTAATATTCATTGCTTATAATTATTTTTTAAGGCTTTTTAGTCACCTATATCCTCCCGAGTCCTAAAGACCGATACAAATGACGTAAATAATAATTTTTTTAAAACAAAACAAAAGATTGAGGGAGCCAGGAGGCTATACATATCTAGGGATAAGTAACATTAAATGTAGTGGACAAGTTTGTTAAAAATCTAATTCCTATGTAAGTATGCATGTCTGTTCTTCAATTTTATTAACTTTACTTACCTATGCAGGAAATCTCCAGCTCAACAAATGATTGAGAAATGTTTAAACACCAATTAATAATTAACTAATTAGCATAACATTTCATCTGTTATGTTTAATGAAATATTAATATGTTAATTGATCTTAATTATTTATACCTGCTTACAACCATCAGACATATCTACTCTAAATCGTATTAGGCAGTCGACGTCAAAAATTTGTTTACGCTTTTGAACCTTATTAGAAAGGCGTAAGGTGCAAAAGTGTAAACATATCTTTGACGTCGACTGTACATCGTTGTCACTGATCGACGATCTATAAAAATCTTCATCGTAATTTAGGTTTTAGCCAGTTAGTCTAATTAACCCTTACACACCTTACAGCTTTAAGTATCAGTTTTAGATTTGGCGAGGAGATGTCCTTTGATACATAATACATATATATGCGAATATCATTAATGTATTAGATTGTTTTAAAGCCAGCTTATGCGACTTAATTGAATAAACGCAAGAATACGAATAATCTCGAACTTTTTGGGAAGAAACATACTTAGGTAGTGTTTTTTTACGTTGATGACACTTAACCATAATATCCAGCGGTAAAGTACGTATTTGTACAAAACGATGCTTATCTTATTCGTGTCCTGAGTTGAGTAACATGTTCATAGGTACGGTCGATGCCAAAAATATGTTTACACTTTTGCACCTTATTACAATGGAGTAAGGTCCAAAAGAGTAAACATATCTTTGACGTCGACGGTACCTAAAATGTGTAAGTATTTGTACTAAAAGCCACAATCTAAAGACATGATTTTTAACGACACAACCACTACCTACTTTACGGTCGAAAACGAACTTGTTTTCTGCTAAATTATGGTCAATTGTTTTTAATCATTATTATACTAAAGTTTCATTTATTTCATTAAAGGGGAAAGCATGGTAAACTAACGTGTTATAAGTAGGTATCTTCAATTATGTACAAATTCCGAACTATTTCATTTTTTGTCATTTTCTTTATTAACAGTAAAATAAAATAAAAATATTATAAACATATTCCCTACCCGAACAGTCTAAACTAGAGAAGAGAGAAAAATAAATGCCCCGTTCCTTTTTCCACAAAAAAATATCAACGTACGGCATGAGCACGATCGATAGATGTCAGCTCGGTGATGTTCAATATATAATTGAGTTGTACGTCATTTGAATCGTACAGTCCACTTCAACATTGCCTGTTTATATTTCATAACAGTAATAGAAATAAAGCTCTAATTAGTGTTACAACAATATACATGTAAATAATGGAATGTCCTATGCTATGATTTTCAACTAATGGTATAAATAAATCGGCGCAAGTTGGCTCTACATTACTAAACTTGTCGACAGTCAAGTCAATTTTGTTGGGCTTTAAATGTGAGACCATGTTTGACGGTCCCTATTTTCTCTCAAGTATAATTTAATACTCTACTAGCATTTTTCTTTATTCTATTAGTACCTAAAGCAAACTGAGTGTAGTTCACTGCTACCGCCTAAATAAGTTATTACGTGGCTACACTGACGAATAGAGCTTTCATTTGGGTCGAATTAGCGGAAACACATATACAACCCGTGCACCACAGTTCTGATTTTGTTGAAATCTCAACATGCTGAATGAGGCCAGAAGAATTTTATCCTTGATGATTTTACTGCCTCTCTTAAAAGCTTCTTATGCTATGACATGTGACGAGATATTGGAATTGCCCGTCGACAAGAAACTCTCTCTGGAGGAGCTTCAAATGACTCCGCCGAAAGATATAGTGCAATGTATGGCTCATCTGAGCCGAGAACAAATGAAGGACGAAGAAGCGTTATACATTTGGACGTCGATAGTCGATTACTTTGGAGGCGTAGCTAACGTGCCCGACAATGTCCTTATGCTACTCCACTGGGTAACCCCAGCCATTTCCCCTGAGCAGTACTTTAACATGACTTTAAGCAGCATCGATGTGATAGAAAATTTTGGTCTAAACTACAATTTAAACGAAGCTCAAATTTCTGCCCTCGCCGACCGGGTTCGTGAAGATTTCGCAGGAAAGGAGCCAGAGGATTACACGTACTACGATTTGACTGCTCTTCGTCAAATACTGTGCGGTTTTAACAGAAGTGAAATCGAGAGAATCCATCCCGCGGCATATAGGGAAGCCGCGCTGATAGTAAGTAAGCTGGAGCGATGCACTCCTGCTGTGTTGGGGGGATTTGCGACACTTGCGGTCCAAACAGAAGCGTTCGGGCCGCCTGCTTCATGGTCCGAGTCCACGTGGGAAGTCGTGGGCAGCGTGGGGGAGTACGTCGGTGCCGGTGCCCACGGACCCCCACGTCCCACCGTTACTCCAGCTGCTCCATCAAACAACACCACCACATAAACAATACTTATTCAAATTAATTAGATTATATATTGAAGAGACTTGTAATAAATATTTTGCAGTGGATACTCGGATGTTATTAGCTTGTCAACAGGAAATAAGCATGTTTAGTTTATGGCTTCGGTTGTGCAGAATCATATATTTAGCGTTTGTTGTTTTTATTTATCGTTTTAAAGTTACCTATACGAAACAACCCTAATAGATACACAAATAATTAGAGGTATTAATATAACGTTTAATTTTTTGATGAGTATTCGAATGATTCTTAAAAATAGTAGGTATTTAAATAAACGTAAATACTGGGAGTATGTACAGTGAGCTCAATATGATTACGTTGATGCTCGCGAAGATACTTAGTGATTAACTATTTTATTTTAGTCTTAAGTGCTAAAAAAATTAAAATACTGGAAACACGCGAACGCAATCAACATACAATATAATGCAGAACCTCCTTCTTCTATGGAATTTAAGTCGGGTAAAAATGAGGCATGACCCATTTTATTAATAACAAAAATAAAATTCTAAAAATAAAATCCAGTAATAATTAAAGCTCATGAAGAGCTAGCACACTGTTTTGTACCTAACTAAGTATCATTCATTAAGCTCAAGATTTTATTTACACCTATTGTTTGCTCTAGTTATGCTCGAATCAATTAAGAATCATATTATATCTAGACGACTGCAATAGTCGCATGGCGCCATAATAGTACAGACCTGTCCGCAGACACCTCGGTGTCCTGTCCCATGCATTCCCGTAATACGTTCTGCCTGCGACGGATCTGCCTGCCGGGCACATCCACCAAAGAGAGTCGGCGGACAGATCTGTGCGAGTGTCCTAACTCCTAGCTAGTCCAATCGAACCTGAACCGGCTGTATTGTAGATAGTTTATTACTTAGGTACCTATTAATTTATATTCATTAAATTCAAACAGAATGTTAGAGTAGAATTTGTATTTAGATAATTCATATGTTTTAATCATAACTAAAACAATTCAATGACAAGTAAACATCAGTATTTTAAAAGTAAAATAAAATTAATTAATAGCTTGTTTTTCAACAAATATTTTAATTTTAACCTTTTTGTTTCTTAAGAGATATTTTCATAATTTATATACCTATTACTTCCTTGAGAGTAAAATGCGATTTACCTCCCGCTTCATTGGCTTGGCGTGCTCGCTTTATGAGCAAATGTGATAAAAAAATAATAAATAAATAACTAACCACGCTAATACTCGCTGTGACTGTAAACAACATTTATTAATGGCAGTCGGCGCTCTAACATTCAACTTATTACCACATATAATAATACAATGTATCGGATATAAATGTGACCCTGACACACCATGGAACTCATCAAAGTCGACCTTTATTTCTTACAAAACCTTGCAAAACATGACAAATGACGGTCATGAACGAAGAAACAGTTGAAGTTTTGTTTAAACGGGGGCCTAGACAAGTGAAAATCGTCCATATACTTAAATAATTTGTAGAAAGAACCATGTGACTTTTTGTTCGTCTTTATTATTCCAGCACGGTTAGCACAAGACTGACGCGACTTCATCTTCGTCTCTTTTTAATTGAAACGGTCAGAAAAAGACGGATAGACTATCTCACGCGCGAAATACTGTCGTCACCCTTGTGCTAAAGGTGCAGTATAATATTATGATTCGATTTTCGAAAAGCGTTGTCGATAAACTATTGCTACGGCTTCGGGATGAGTAGCCAACGTACCAATAGTTAATGCTCCTTAGCGAATGAAAAGCAACTGTCACTGTCGCACTAATGACGATGGAAGAGTGATAGAGAAAGTTGACTACGATACGCTACGGAGCGTTAACGATTGATATTACGCGCCCTGGAATAGAAGGTACCTACGTGGATATTTAAAAAAAAATAAAGATTTTATGTAGGTAACTATATATTTTAGAGACAATGACTTTTTATTACCGTTAGTTTTAGATTGCACCTTTATTACTTTTTTTATTAATTGATTAATGACGATGCTAATGATAGAGTTTATAACACGTAGCTCGAAAAGGATCGTTTTAAGTGTTGCATTGTTAGTGTCTTTAATTTTAGTTTTAATTTTTTTAATTGAAATCACTTACCTACTTACATCTGTTTTTTTTACATATTATTAGTTAGGGATACACGCATAGATGTGTCCGCCGGATTTTTCCGACGGATATGCCCGGCGGACAGATCCGTTCGTGTATGGCGCTATTCAGATGTGTCCGCAGACAAATCCGTGTCCATAAACGCACGGCTTCAGTACACTCATTCTTCTACCATGTGCCAAATCGGCATTTTAAATACCATTTTAATGGCCTTAAAGACAACAAAGTTAAAGTATCCGCAGAATTAAGTTGCAACTTAGGTCATAAAACATCTCTTTCACACTTGCACCGCCACGGCAAGAGAGGAGACAGCGTTATGAACTCAGTCGCCACTTAATTCTGCGGATACTATAGCTGCAATGATTTAATTTGATTGCAGGACTCCGACCATGACGACAGCAAGCGTGTTACTGACGGTGAGCACCTGGAGTTGCAGTGGGGAAAAATGCGAGCGCGAGGTGATAGGGCGCGCGGCGCGCTCGGTGGCTGCCGTGGCGGCGCGCGAGCTCCGCGAAACGCCCGCCACCAGGGAGCAGGCGCTGCGGCTCATGAGGGACTGGCTCCGGCAGAACAAGGACGTCGCCAATGTGCGACAAGGTACGTAGATACCCGCTAATCCCATTCACAACATGCGGTGGTTTCAGCGTCATAGGAAGCAGCAATATAACAAGCTACAGAACATGATCGTGATGCTGTAGGCGTGGAAGGGACTGTCACCCAGAAGCTAAACACAAAGCGTTTCGGCATTAACTTGTGCAGTCGAGAAAACTGTACCAGAGTGGTATTAGTCCAAGCTTTTGACCCTTAATGACATATCCTACTATTTGCCGCGAGCATTCTAAATTTTAAATTGGAATAGTTGTGAGCAGAAAATATTTCCAACACACAAAGGGAGAACATCCGGACCGTTGCAACTGAAGCGCTGGTAAAGTTACACACGTGTGCCCGTCCCACTTATTTAATACTGGCGGGGTAAAGTTCAAACTTCGAATGTTACATTTCACACCTGTCTTCTTCCCAAAGCAAGTCATTTGTTTATTTATTTATTTATTTATTTATTTAAACTTTATTGCACATAAAATATACAAATGGCGGACTTAATGCCTTAAGGCATTCTCTACCAGTCAACCACTGGATATGTCTAGGATTATGTAGGTATGGTTATGTCTAGGATTTGCACTCCTGGCCACATCATTAAGTTTTTAGGGTTGCGTACCCAAAGGGTAAAAACTGTCTGTTACCAGGCTCATGAATCGTGATAGTTAGACAGCTATCGACAGTTGAAATTTTCACATATGATGTTTTTCTATGACATACAATAAAAAACAGAATAAAACAAATGTTTAAGGGGGCTCCCGTACAAAAGACATGATTTATTGTCGTTTTAATAGATAATGGTACGGAACCCTTCGTGCGCGCATCCGACTTGCACTTGGCTGGTTTTTAAAAGTCATTGAAGCAAAGGTGTAAATTAAAGAAAGATTTAGGTGAAGCAGAGGTAGGGTCGAAACAAATATACCGATTTTTGCCTGAGTGATAGAAAAAGACATTCCTGTACGCAAAACTCCGTAGTTCGATAATTTTTTTTTTCAGATGAATCATTTTTATTGAGGTTTCTGAGGCAGAAAAAATACAGTATACCCATGGCCCAGCAGACACTTCTAAAATACTTGAACCTGCGCAAGTTGTACCCAGAAGGCTTCTCACGTTTAGACTGCGAAGACGCTCATATAAACGATATCATAAACAATGGGTAAGTTTTTATACGATTACATTAACTTCTAATGACTTTTTTGGGTTGCACTTGACATTTCAAGGAAGATTATTAAGTGTAAGGAAGGACTTAATCATTCTATTGGTTGCACGGCTTGTACCTACAAATTGGCTTGTATCTATCTACAAATGCGTACAATTTTATAGTCTTTACAGGATAGTACCAATGTTAAGTTCTTATTTAAATAATAAGAGAATAGACAATTTAAATAAATGTGAAAAATTACTAATAAATACTGGAATCAAATATTGTGACAAGAAAACTGATTTTAGTATTTTCGATTTTTTTTATTCTGTGTATGATATTATTTTATTATTTATAATGATCATTGCTCCAATGCAAACAACAAGACTAGCAACCATCAGCTTTGTTGCTTTGATTATTTTCCAATTACCTGGGAACTGAATTGAAGCTGCGTACTTGTAATAACTATACTTAGACATGCTAAAATTTCTCTCTAGAAAGATTATCCGAATTGACATTATTTGCGTAAGCACTTGAAAAAGATCAAATCAGCGTTCTTACCTAGTAATATTTACACAGCCATCAGCCAAGTCACGAATGTTACAATATGTATTTGTACCAACAAACGACGAATATCGTCGCGTTGCGTCTAAGCTCACGCCCAGCATTACGGCTTACGTAAATAACTGAACTTACTAGTAATTAACCTAAAAACAATTTGAAATTACAACATAATTTCCTAATTTAAAGGTACATAATGGTGTCTCCGGTGCGTGACAGTATGGGGCGCCGGGTCATAGTCTACAGCGCAAGTAAGATTTCTATTGCATCATCAAGATAACATTTGTATATGAGATTGCTCTCTCTTTGCAAAGCGATTTCCTTATTGTTTGGAGCTCATGAATATTTAGGGGGGTATTGTGTGTGAGATCAGTGATCATTGACACTGAAGGTCGCTGCATTAGTGGGGCCGAAGATGGATTGGGAACGAGGTTTACTTAGTGAGTGTTACTCCATATTTATTGTCTACTCTGCAGGTCGCATTAGGTAGGTAAGTAAGTACTTATACTTAGTAATAGCCAGACTGCTGCAGTTTAAGACTCTATTGTGCCAGGTTTTTCCATGATAAATACTAACCGAAAATCTCTTGGAATAATTCAAATCTTATATTTTCATGGCGTAAATAGATGAGCCAGACCTGCCTACAGGAACTACGAATCATATTTATAGAAACTAAGGTATAAGGGGCATTATATTTTTGTCAATATAATATAGATATTATGTATTTACCAGTAATTGTATCAACGTATTTTCCACTCTGACGCAGAGGAAATATAAGCGCCTCGGTAGGTATTCGTATTTATAACAACCGTTTAAAGTGCGTCATAAAAATTAGTTACAGTTCATAGCGCAGACGTTTCTCGGATTACGATCTAGGTAATAGTTAGGGAGGCGAGGTAGCTAAATGGCGTAATTCAACGGCGCCGTCGAGACCTATCAAAATCGAAAGATAAAATAATTTCGAAAAGAAAAGCTCGTATGGCATAAACCATTTTAGCGGTGGGTTTGGCGTGTACGGTTTTTCAAAAATGTTAAAAAAAACAGTTACTTGGGCATTCTCGAGCGCGTCAGATATTCATACTACGTATGCCCCGAGTGCCTCTGATAACAACGGTATACTAATCTGCCGGTTTGCGTGGTGGGGGTAGGCATATAAAGTAGTCAAAAATGCAAAAAAAAAAAATTTACTCGAGCGCGTCAGATTTTCGGAAGGGGTGTTATGTAGGCCCCAAGGAAGCTCCCTTTAAAAAAACTGACGATTTCGGCGTGACGATAAGTTACGATGAATTTTTGAAAATGCAAAAAAAAAAAGTTTTTTTGAAATACTCGAGCGCGTCAGATTTTCATAGGGGAGGTTTATCTCGGTATCCTGAAAGCATATTTTTTTAATCTGACAAAAATGTTGGTGGGTTCTCTTAATCTGACCGAAAAAGGTTTAACTTTCAAGTAAAAAGTTTTAACTTTGGACAAAAATGTAAAGACACATTTTTTGTGTAAAATAAAATTACCTTTTTTGTTTATTTAAACTTTTTTTTGTAAAATGTATCGTTCGCGACTTATATGCCGTAACGCGTTCTTAGGAAGACGAAATGGCTCCTGCACACTTCCGGTCATGCGGAAACCGGCAGATTTTGTATTTTTAGTAAGTTTTAGATTATATTCTTCAAAACAAAATAAAAAAAAATCGCGCTCGAGAATGCCGGATTAACGTTTTTTTTTTTACAAGTTCGCGACCCTATAACTCGGCGGCGTCAAGGACTTATCGTCAGATTAGTTAAATTTAGTCTTTAAACACTAAAATCAACCCCCAATATCTTAAACTGACGCGCTGGAGTATTTCAGACTATCCATTTTTTTTTACTAATCTGATCGTCTATCCTAGGCGCGCGTCACTACATATAGAGCTAAATACTTTACAAGGTTGTTCTATTAGGTCTAAGTTATCTCTCATATCTTAAACTGCCACGCTCGAGTATTGCAGAAAATTCCCCTATTCGCCTCGCTAACTATAATAAGCGTGTTCAACAAAGAGCGCTCGCAATACTCGCATGATTGGTGCGTTAAATTTCCCTCGCCTTAGTATTTCTCGATACTTTACCTACGAGTCGAGTAACTATTTAGTGTAAAGATTTCGTAATATTGCTGATCATGATCATGTAATTATAAACCATGACTAATTAAAATCCTATTTGGCTATATGTACCTTACATACCTATATGTTCACAATTTTTTGCATCAACTTGACTAACATATTAAGCGTTATGGTTAGACTTTAAAATTTCAATTCCAATTTATTTTGCTCTACCTCTAGCTGTTATTTAAAAACCCTGGATGCACAAAAATAAGTGTCAGGTAGAGCAATTTTTCTCGTGCAGCTAAATGTTCTCTTTTTTTATGTCGACTATAACAATTGAACTGGCCGGTCATGTTGCAAAATGCCGTAGATGTTTTATTATTTTTTCCCAATATATTTTTTACTGGGGCTGTGAGGCCGAAGTCCCCTCTACCTCCCCCATAACAGGCACATTGTTGCAATCTGTATAAAACTAAATATTTTTTCTAGTTGCCAACTAATAATAATTTTTGAATTGTGACTTTATAGACTGAACTATTGGCGCATACTTTTCGATCGAGCTTTTATGGTCGCATATTTTAGCGATATTTTATTAAATAGATTTTCATTCAATATTATACATAACTCGGCCATGGAGGACAACGTGCCTGAAAAGGTAAAACGCGTACTCGACAAACCTGCATTTTATCATCTAGTTTCAAAGCACAGTACTTACTGTATAGTTTTGGTAGGTATCTATGTATTTTTTTTTTATTGCAGGAATGGACTTTGATTTCATCCAAAGATAGCTTGTTCAGGTTTAGATCGGTACCTACCTATAGGTATTAATGTCCTAATATTGGTCATAATATTCATAACAGACGCCTTACTTTTGTGTAGGTAGATTCTACCTAGCTACCTACCTACCTACCTACACAAAAACAGCAAAGCGTCTATTACCCTACCTATTACCTACCATGGAAATTTTACTTACTTTTATGTACAGGCAAATTCGACGCGAGTAAGTTCACGTGCTGGGACATGTGCCGGGCCCATGTGCTGGTGTATGAGGCGTGCCTGGAGGAGCCCGAGGACCAGGTGTGCGGGTTCACACACGTCGGCGACGTGGCTGGTGCCAGCGCCGCGCATGTCACTGCCTGGAACCCGACGGACTTCGCGCGCCTCATCAAGTGGGGAGAGGTGAGTCGGCGTGCTTAAGGATGAGGAGAACGGCAGGATAGGTGTACGTGTTCAAAAACTATGTTAAAGTCAAATTTGCGTTGTAGTGTCGCTAAATCTAGCGCCTGTGCATTTCATAACAACAACTTATCTAGTGTACTAACTGGGTCCGTTTCTAATTAAGGCACCGCCTTAATTTTATATCGGTATTTTTATCACAGTAACTAGTACAACACACGTTTTGGTCCTTATTCTATGCAAATCTAGATGTATAAAATAAGAACACAAAACGTATGATAAACTGTAAAATTACTAGTGATGTAAGATGCAACTAATAGGTATCTCTTTTACGAAGACGAATGGCAGCTATGTCTAAGGTACATTAATTTGGAGTTGTACTCCATACTCGTACATTATTGGCTTCGGCGGCGAACTACGAATAGTACAAATATGTCTTTGACGCAAAAGAAATATGTGACGTGTTCAAGTCAAAGGTTCATCATCGTCGGATGTTAATAAGGCCATACCTACTGCTAAAAATCATTTAGAAATAAACTCTATTAACTTGAAAACGTCATATATTTATAGGTAAAAGCAAAAGAGCATAAGGATAAGGCCTTGCATATGTTTTCATTTAATTTGCTTCTTTTTGGTCGATATAAAATATTTTATACTACCTACTTACTTACAAACCTAAACATATCAGAATTCGTATTTTGTAAATCAGAGATATAGTAGTATTTTTTAAGATGTCGGAATCTTACTAGGGATTTCTACCTTCAATTCCGATATCTTACTATACCTACATAGTTAAGAAGAAAACGAGAATGTTGTTAATGAATTAATCCCTCTATATTGATTGATAATATAATTAAGAAACATAAATTGAGTATTAATTACAGATCTCTTACCTATTTACTTGCAAATTGTGGGCTTTATTACGTAAAATTGATTTGGTAGAGTCCATATTTACACTGATATTTAGGGAACTTTTTCTAATTCTGCGTTTGTGGTTTCTAGCAATCGATGCCAATGCGACATAAGGAGTGTCACTTGATAAACCTCCCGGCGACCGTGCGCTACGTCATCGACTTCGCAGCCAGCAGAGTACCTCCCAAAATGGCAGAAAGACTGAAAGTGAGGACATTGATAACCTTGAAATTACATCACATTATTCACACAATATTCGAAATATACTTGTAAGCGATAAAAACGCATCAGTTTGTATACCTCTAGTAATTACTACTTACTACAAAAAAAATTACCTTTATCCTCGATTAACAAACTGGCGCCGCAAGCGCATGCAGTGACTGTATGCAAGCGTGACAGTGCTATACACACGCCGAGCGCTATCTCGCTCGCGCTCCGGCGTCGCATGCGGAAACCGCAGCAATGTGAAAGACGCCTTAAAAACATAGATAGTTTTTCGTATTAAAATTCAGCGTCTTAAAACAGACCAATTTAAATTTGCAGATCCACGCCAATCTGAAGTCGTTGCACAAACAAATAGATACGGCGTGTCTGCCCTCAAGCTTCGGCGGCGCTATACAGACGCAGGACATGATCCAGTACACCAGGGCCCTGCTGAGCGAACAGAGGAAGAAGCTCCTTTCCCTGGACGACATGGAGATACTGAGCTCAAGGGGCATCATCACCTCCCGGAGTAAGGTCGCACACAATGCTGACGCCGTTGAAGGGAGCTTTAGAAAACTAGAGATCGATTGAAAATAGTGTAGTGTTTTTATAAGTCTGATGCCGTTCGATGGTTGGGTTTCATAATATTTCTGTGATCATATTGTCTTGCGGACATATTTTGAATTGCTTGAGCATTATTGGGTTAGATTGTAGGAAGCAAAGACATATGGAGTTAATTCTCTGTAGGAAGTTTTAATGTTACATATATGCGATTAAAATAGTTTACCCCTTAGTCTGAATTGTTAATAAAAAATGAAAGGTGTCACTTTACTTGTTAACCTTTTATTATCATATAGTTTGTGTTACAGTCGCAATCAGATATATCTGAGCGGCCAAGGTGGTCACAAATATCTGAACAACGCCTCTATATTGTCAAGGCGATAAAGTGCATGTTCAGATATTTTTGAGTATGGCTGCTCCGATATATTTGATGGCGACATACTTGTTCGTAGGTTGCTAGTTTCTTACCGCTGTGAGCTTGTCCGACTTCACAGGCGATTCAAATCAAAAGTCTCAGTGTCGGAAGTGTCGTTTAGGACACGGTACGGAACAGCTTGCATCATCATATAATAGCAATTTAACTTCGGAGCTATGAGTTTACAGTTTAACTTACATTAAAATATAATCAAGAAAACCGTTAATGGGTTCAGTTAGGATTTTCAAACATTTTGTCTAATCTTAAGAATAAACCCGAGCAAAATAGTACATACAGAACTGCAATATTGAAATTAAAATTTGCTCTTCTAACTGTAGGGATACTGTAATTACAGTATTCCATATCATTTTACAATGAATCTTCATTTAAAACAAACAGAGTATATTATAAAACATAGCATAAGTCTGACGAACTGTCCATATTCCGACTAATGGACCAAGAGCTGGCCACGTCAGATATGATATGACACAATAATGTGAGAAACGAAACACGTCTATTATATAGGTAGTAAGATTGCATTAAAATCCTTATTGGTAGAGGGCATCTGAAAGCTTTTGGGTGGAGGTTAGGTTAGAGTACTCGACTAGCAAAATTTTTGAATTAGATATAGTTGTTTGGTAACTAGCTAAAAACTGCCGAATGTGTCTTATTTATAGAGCCTGGGGCCCATATTTTAATATTAGAACAAAAGACATTGCGTTACACTTCGAAAACAGAAACACGTATTACATTATACGTCGTTTTTGACTATTTACCCCCATCAGAAACTTTTGGCAATAATATAATCTAATTATTTATATAATTTCTCATAATACTGCATTAAAACCAGAAGTCTAGGATTTGTATTCTTAAAGAGGTGTGCTTTCTTTCACCTCCACCACTTTACAGCTGCCAGGTGTCCGGAACTAGAAATAAGCATAGTATAGTATAGTAATCTGACGAGGGGTTTCTTCGCTCTCATTATTGTGTCATATCTGACGAGGCTAGCTCTCCGTCTATAACTTAAGATAAGCACCTTGTACCTACCTATATTATCTGACAAGGTAACAAATTACGGTTCTTGAATAAAAAACATTATAAATTAATATTGTTTTATTTCTCTACGACAAAACGGGTACAGTTTAATTTAACTTATTGTTTGGCAAATACCATATTGGGTGACCCTACATACATTGTTAACCATAATGACACGGCCGCCTTCATGTTTAAGTAAAACAATAACGGCTTTTTATTTTAGGTATTTATTATTTTTGTTACGTAGAAATTTTATTCTCTGTAATCATGGCCTCCCTTCATAATTAAACAAAAAAAAATGTGCTAATAGGGAATATTACGCAAAACTCTGCGTAGGGGCGGCACTAGCACATCCAGAGCGCCTACCACAAAACACGAAAATAAAAGTTTCGTTACCTGGTTCTCTGTCACTCTTACATATTAAAGCGATAGAGAGGCAGAAGTCATAATTTCGATTCTTTCGCTTCACGATAGGCCCTCTGTAAACAAACTGCCTTGGTGCACAAATGACATATTTATTCGTTATAAATTATCTATGAAAACATGTAAAATCCTGCTCACGTATCTACTGAATCATACTGTATAAGTTTGAACGACAATGTATATATACCTACGTAATCGCGTTTCCGTACCTAATTTAGACAAACGCAATAGCTATCAATCGCGTCACAAACGTAGAATTTCCATTTTTAATCGCTGATTTAAATAACTCAACTCTGCTCAACAGATGGCGCTGTTGCACCCAATACCGTCAACAGAGTGATAATAAGTACAGGTGCCGGCAAACTTGAACATCAGGCGAGGTGCTGGGGAAGTTTGCGTATCTAACTCCTACGTGCAAAAAAGGGATGACAATTGCCCACCCTTAAGTTTGTTCAAGAAGTTTGCCGGCACCAGTAAAAGCCCTGTTATACTTGACTTTTTAAAGTATCCTAACTAGCATCCTAGTCCTGACGTCCTAACTTTGCTTAGTAGTAAACTAAGTGAGATCGCGCATTGCTACTTTTGTAGCGATAAAGTCGCGATGCAGTAGCAAATAGTAGTAATGCGCGATCTCCCTATACTCATAGATATATATAGATTAAGCTCCCATTGCATGAAACCTTACCTCACACGGTGGCAGAGCAGACACATACTACAGCGATAGATAATACTTAGGAGCACTGGACTATAGTAGGTTGCCATGGCCTAGCCTGGAAGAACATAGTTTTTTTTGAATTTTAAAACGTCATTTTTTACCAAAATTTACATCATAAGGTGGCAGATTGAAACCTTTACCCATCGAAAGAGACCCCTTTGGTGACCCGAACCCGCATAGGTTGCCAGCCCTAAACCTGGTAGATTTCCAGGTCAGCCATGTTTTATGAGGCCAAAAAATGGGGTAATTTACCTCATCAGGTGGCAAGCTGAAATTGATGCAGATCGATAGCCCTTGGCGTGCCATTCACGAATATATAGGGTTGCCTGCCATCAGCCTGGTAGTTTTTCTGGTCAGCCTCCTCAAAGTATCGATTTAGTAACTTGGACCAACGAGAAATTCATGTACAGAAGCTAAAATTCGAGGAATATTTTAGTGCGAACCGTGATATTTAATTAAAATCTATATATTGACAGTCTTGCAATGCATACGTGTTGAAATAATAGGGTAAATGAACCAGTTCTGGTCATTTCTCACTAATTATATAGATGACTACCGGAAAACTTAGACTGCGGGTAATATTGAGGACGCTGCGACAATAAATCATCAGTGTGTGACGTAAAATTGGTTAATCACCTCATTTCCGCAATCTCCTATTACTGCTTCGCTTAAATATGCTCAATCTGTGGGTGAAAAAACACCCTGACTTGGGTACTTTGATTACTGCGTGAAGTCATAATATATACGACCGACGCCTACCAGAGCACTCTCTACTACTGAAGGGTAAGCATCCTTCATGCGCATAGACTATAGGGCTGCTATCCCCTGGAAATAGGCCGCGCCCATGCATCCCGTATCCGTCATGACAGTATTTTCAAATATGGGAAATAAATGTTTCCGTTTAAGTTCAAAGTTCACTCAATGTTAAACGTGACATATACCTAAGATCTACGTACGGTCATGTTGGATATTATAATTATGTAGAAATCATAGGACATCATTAATCACTAAGTATTTTATTCTTACCTCTTTTCCATTTCAATTGGGATTGGGCCTCTTCGTATGTAGGCACCAGGACTTTCAGTCTTGGGTATTCGATGGTTCGTTATTCAGGGCCGAACCCGCATAGGTCGCCAGCCCCAAGCCTGAGAGATTTCAAGGTCAACCATGTTCCATGAGGCCAGTAAATGAGATAATTTACCCTATCAGATGGCAAGATGAAACTGGTGTAGATCGATAGCTCTAGGCGTTCCATTCACGAGAATATAGGTTTGCCTGCCATCAGCCTGGCAGTTTTTTTGGTTAGCCTCCCTAAACTATCGATGTTAATATCTTGGAAACAAGAGAAATTCGCGTAGAGATACTAACATTCAAAGTATATTTAAATGCAAACCTTGATATTTAATTAAATCTACACATTGTGAGTCTTGCACTTCATACGTGTTGAAATAATAGGGCAAATGAATCAGTTGTGGGCATTTCTCATTTGTATTTTCGGTTTTTAGGGTTCCGTAGCCAAAATGGCAAAAACGGAACCCTTATAGTTTCGCCATGTCCGTCCGTCCGTCCGTCCGCGGTCTAGCTCAGTGACCGTTAGCACTAGAAAGCTGAAATTTGGTTTGAATATGTGAATTAACCAAACCGACAAAACAGTAGAATAAAAACGCGAAAAATATATTTTGTTAGGGTACCTCCCGTACAAGTGAAGTGGGGGGTGAAATTTTTTTCGTTCCAACCAAGTTGTGTGGGGTATCGTTGAATAGGTTTTTTAAAAAGAATTAGGGTCTTTCAAAACAGTTTTTGGATAAAACTAATACTTTCGGAAATAATAGCTCCAAAAGTTTAAAACAGGGCGTCCCCCCCATCTAACTTTTGAATCGTGGGTCCTAAAATTTAAAAAAAGCATGAAACTGAGACCCAATGAGTACCTTCAATGAAAACTATATTGAAATAAATCGGTTGAGCCGTTTTTGAGCTATCATTCAAAAACCCATAGTGATAGGACATAAGTAAAAATGACGTAAGCGCCGCCAAATTTCCCGTAAGAAATGACCTTTTGAATTAATGGTCTCAGTTTACTGAACCCTAAACTGAGCATGGCCCGACATGCTCTTGGCTGGTTTTTCTTTCAATGTAGTGATCCTACTAACTTCAAGGTTAATTACATCTCGTGTTCTTGAGATCCCTCGCTAGCGCTCAAGATTCAAACTTAGAATCACTCGCTTCGCTCGTGATTCAATTATAGAATCTTTCGCTTACTCGGGACTCAAAATCAACACTCGCAAGAAAAATCAACTTTCCTCTCTTGTTGCACAAATAGCTATTTCCAGTTTTTATTCTACCATTTAGTCGGCTTAGATCATGCACATTTCAAACCAAATTTCAGCTTTCTAGTGCTAGAGGTCACTAAGCTAGACCGCGGACGGACGGACGGGCGGACATGGCGAAACTATAAGGGTTCCGTTTTTGCCATTTTGGCTACGGAACCCTAAAAACCGAAAATACCAATGAGAAATGCCCACAACTGATTCATTTGCCCTATTATTTCAACACGTATGAAGTGCAAGACTCACAATGTGTAGATTTAATTAAATATCAAGGTTTGCATTTAAATATACTTTGAATGTTAGTATCTCTACGCGAATTTCTCTTGTTTCCAAGATATTAACATCGATAGTTTAGGGAGGCTAACCAAAAAAACTGCCAGGCTGATGGCAGGCAAACCTATATTCTCGTGAATGGAACGCCTAGAGCTATCGATCTACACCAGTTTCATCTTGCCATCTGATAGGGTAAATTATCCCATTTACTGGCCTCATGGAACATGGTTGACCTTGAAATCTCTCAGGCTTGGGGCTGGCGACCTATGCGGGTTCGGCCCTGAATAACGAACCATCGAATACCCAAGACTGAAAGTCCTGGTGCCTACATACGAAGAGGCCCAATCCCAATTGAAGAAAAAGAGGTAAGAACAAAATACTTAGTGATTAATGATGTCCTATGATTTCTACATAATTATAATATCCAACATGACCGTACGTAGATCTTAGGTATATGTCACGTTTAACATTAATTGAACTTTGAACTTAAACGGAAACATTTATTTCCCATATTTGAAAATACTGTCATGACGGATACGGGATGCACGGGCGCGGCCTATTTCCAGGGGATAGCAGCCCTATAGTCTATGCGCATGAAGGATGCTTACCCTTCAGTAGTAGAGAGTGCTCTGGTAGGCGTCGGTCGTATATATTATGACTTCACGCAGTAATCAAAGTACCCAAGTCAGGGTGTTTTTTCACCCACAGATTGAGCATATTTAAGCGAAGCAGTAATAGGAGATTGCGGAAATGAGGTGATTAACCAATTTTACGTCACACACTGATGATTTATTGTCGCAGCGTCCTCAATATTACCCGCAGTCTAAGTTTTCCGGTAGTCATCTATATAATTAGTGAGAAATGACCAGAACTGGTTCATTTACCCTATTATTTCAACACGTATGCATTGCAAGACTGTCAATATATAGATTTTAATTAAATATCACGGTTCGCACTAAAATATTCCTCGAATTTTAGCTTCTGTACATGAATTTCTCGTTGGTCCAAGTTACTAAATCGATACTTTGAGGAGGCTGACCAGAAAAACTACCAGGCTGATGGCAGGCAACCCTATATATTCGTGAATGGCACGCCAAGGGCTATCGATCTGCATCAATTTCAGCTTGCCACCTGATGAGGTAAATTACCCCATTTTTTGGCCTCATAAAACATGGCTGACCTGGAAATCTACCAGGTTTAGGGCTGGCAACCTATGCGGGTTCGGGTCACCAAAGGGGTCTCTTTCGATGGGTAAAGGTTTCAATCTGCCACCTTATGATCAGTGATCGGCACGACCCGTGACGCACCACGGGATTGCGAGCAGAAATCATAATATGGACATGATTCGATTATGACATAACTCCGTGATTTTGTTAAATAGAATAATTTTATTGTATGATATATATTTTTAAATATACGATAAAGTGTTAAATAAGCTTATAAAATGTATAATTAATTATTAAATAAAAAAATGATATATTTCGAATGTTGAATATTTCAATTTGACAATTTGTGAAATATTAAGTAGCGGCTCGTAATTTTCCACTCATACAAAATATTTAAGTGTTAAAACGGTGTAACCATTTCAAGTGCAACTAAACCCTTCGACCGACTACCTGGCTTATCGAAGGTCATTTGCGAATTTTCTATTGTTTGCGTTTGTTTAAACTGGAGCGGTGCAAAAAAGACGGCTAATTGAAATGCCTAAATAAAGAGATAATGCCATCCTTTTCTAGTTACTGATAAGGATTGCAACTGTTTTCTAATGGCAAATATGTTTACTTGTGTACCTCGGTTCATTAAGTTCGCACATGTTGTTAAAGTTCCTTATTATCTCAGTGTTTATTTCAACGAATTTGGCTTGTTTTACGGACTCGATAATCTCTTATGCTACACTAACTGGACTTCCTATTGGCTGCTGATTGGACAAAGTGAACTGTTGCTCATTAGTGTCCTGAATATGACGCGTAGGAGAACTCGGACCTTTCCTCAAGAAGCAACCATTTATAGTTGGATTGAACCCTACCCTGAATTGATGTACGAGTCGACGCGACGTTTGATATACTGTACGAAATGTGGAAATAACTTTGGATGTAGACAAAGTTCAGTTAAAAGACACATTGAAGGGCCTTTGCATAACAGATCATCCGACAATGACCCTAATAAACACTTTTACGATGATTTGATAGAATTCCTTATTCTCTGCATCATACCATGGCAACAAATAGAAAATCCGGCATTTGTAAATTTTTTACAAAAGTATATATGCTGCACTTGTGCTAAGATGCCTTTTTCAAAATTACCTAGCGAGAGAACAATCAGAAGACATCTGGACAAGTTTTATGAAGGCAAGATGACTATTATACACAGCGAAGTCAAAAATGAAAAATTGTGGATATCACTGGATGAAACCACGGACTTTCTTGGAAGATACATTGTTCATTTTATAGTAAAGCCTCTGAATTCAAGTACTTCAAAGAAGACATACTTGCTAGCGTGTAAAATGTTGGATGTGGTAAATGGTGAAAGCATTGCAAATTTTGTAACTGATTGTTTAAAAAACTTATGGGGCGAATCTTATGAAAATAACATTGAAAATGTCCTTTGCATGTGTTCAGATAGTGTCGCGTATATGCTGAAAGCGGGACGAATTTTAAAATCAGTTTATCCCAAAATGAAGCATGTAACGTGTTTGGCTCATGCTCTCCATCGGGTTGCGGAACAAATACGATCACAACATACAGATGTGGATAATTTGATCGCAAACATAAAAAAAATATTTTTGAAATCCCCAAGTAGGGTAAAACTATTAAAAGAAATGTACCCAGACCTTCCTTTGCCTCCTGCACCTGTCATAACCAGATGGGGCACTTGGCTTTCCGCAGTGTCGTACTTTGTCAAATATTTCAATGAGATAAATAATGTTTTACAACGTTTAAACTCTCGTGATGCAGTATCGATAAAAAAAGCAAAAGATATCTTAAAGAAGCAGAACACAAGAAGGGATTTAATTTATATTCACGAAAATTTTCAAGTAATCGAAATTGCCTTAACAAGACTACAACATCGCGATACCACAATTGTTGATACCTTAGAAATATTTGACGAAGTTCGCACATTAGTTAATTGGAGTTCCAACCTAATTATACAAGCTAAATTAGAGGCGGTCATGATGCGTAATCCTGATTTAGATGAAGTTAGAAATTATGCAGATAATATTTCGAATGAATCCGCAACCACTGAAGAATATTTGTATAAATTCGCTCCACTTACGTCAGTAGAAGTAGAAAGAAGTTTTTCAGCATATAAGTGGATTTTAGATGTTAAGAGAAACAGATTAAAAATAGAAAACATAGAAAAAAATATGATCTGTTATTATAATGTTATAGGAACAAATGAAAAATAAATAGTAAAGTACTGTTGATTTTTACATTATATAGTAATTTATTCTTGTAGTTATTTTTACATTATATAGTAATTTATTATATATTAGTTTATTCTTGTTAATTTATTGCATTAGTTTATAATTTAATTACATTATAAGTTTTTATTGTACGAACATTTGATAAAAATTATGATCATTTTACTATGTGATTATATACCTATTTTAAACTTGATGTCGTTTTATTTAATAGTAAAAATCTACAATCTTCCTGTGTGAAATACCTTTATGTACTACAATCGGAAATACTAACTTCCTAAAAAGACCGAAATCTCGGGGCATATCCACGTTAACATAATGATTGAGGTCATTGACACCGTGCGACACGGGTCGTGCCGATCACTGCTTATGATGTAAATTTTGGTAAAAAATGACGTTTTAAAATTCAAAAAAAACTATGTTCTTCCAGGCTAGGCCATGGCATTGCATGAAACCTTACCTCACACGGTGGCAGAGCAGACACATACTACAGCGATAGATAATACTTAGGAACACTGGACTATAGTAGGTTGCCATGGCCTAGCCTGGAAGAACATAGTTTTTTTTAAATTTTAAAACGTCAATTTTTGCCAAAATTTACATCATAAGGTGGCAGATCGAAACCTTTACCCATCGAAAGAGACCCCTTTGGTGACCTGAACCCGCATAGGTTGCCAGCCCTAAACCTGGTAGATTTCAAGGTCAGCCATATTTTAGGAGGCCAAAAAATGGGGTAATTTACCTCATCAGGTGGCAAGCTGAAATTGATGCAGATCGATAGCCCTAGACGTGCCATTCACGAATATATAGGGTTGCCTGCCATCAGCCTGGTAGTTTTTCTGGTCAGCCTCCTCAAAGTATCGATTTAGTAACTTGGACCAACGAGAAATTCATGTACAGATGCTAACATTCGAGGAATATTTTTATGCAAACCGTGATATTTAATTAAAATCTACATATTGACAGTCTTGCACTTCATACTTGTTGAAATAATAGGGTAAATGAACCAGTTCTGGTCATTTCTTACTAATTATATAGGTGACTACCGGAAAACCTAGACTGCGGGTAATATTGAGGACGCCGCGACAGTAAATCATCAGTGTGTGAGGTAAAATTGGTTCCTCACCTCATTTCCGCAGTCTCCTATTTCTGCTTCCCATAAATATGCTCAATCTGTGGGTGAAAAAAACACCCTGACTTGAGCACTTGGACTACTGGGCGAGGTCATAATATATGCTACCGACGCCTACTAGATCACTCTCTACTACTGGAGGGTAAACCTCCTTCATGCGCGTAGACTAGGGCACCTATCCCTTGGAGATAGGCCGCACCCGCGCATCTACCCAGAAGGCATTTCTGCCTTCACGCGGGATGTGGGAGGACTTGACACTCAACCAATGGGCTTATAGGGGATTTATATCTACCCGACGCTGCCAGTCCCCGAGGTACCACACTCACCCATGCGCATTGCAGTCTATTGACTACCGGGGTTGCCACAATACCCGCATATGGGCGGTACTTCTTCCCATCACTACCGCTATCTAAAAAGGGGGCCCTAAGAGAGTGGTCACTTTACCCGCAGATGGACGTGCATCGCTTCTGCACCCGTGTACAATAATAAGCGCATAAACTAAGGGACACTAGATATTCATCGCGAGACTATGGTCCGGGCCCGAAAAACTTAACTAACAGGGCGAAACTATAAGGGTTCCGTTTTTGCCATTTTGGCTACGGAACCCTAAAAACCGAAAATACCAATGAGAAATGCCCACAACTGATTCATTTGCCCTATTATTTCAACACGTATGAAGTGCAAGACTCACAATGTGTAGATTTAATTAAATATCAAGGTTTGCATTTAAATATACTTTGAATGTTAGTATCTCTACGCGAATTTCTCTTGTTTCCAAGATATTAACATCGATAGTTTAGGGAGGCTAACCAAAAAAACTGCCAGGCTGATGGCAGGCAAACCTATATTCTCGTGAATGGAACGCCTAGAGCTATCGATCTACACCAGTTTCATCTTGCCATCTGATAGGGTAAATTATCTCATTTACTGGCCTCATGGAACATGGTTGACCTTGAAATCTCTCAGGCTTGGGGCTGGCGACCTATGCGGGTTCGGCCCTGAATAACGAACCATCGAATACCCAAGACTGAAAGTCCTGGTGCCTACATACGAAGAGGCCCAATCCCAATTGAAATGGAAAAGAGGTAAGAATAAAATACTTAGTGATTAATGATGTCCTATGATTTCTACATAATTATAATATCCAACATGACCGTACGTAGATCTTAGGTATATGTCACGTTTAACATTGAGTGAACTTTGAACTTAAACGGAAACATTTATTTCCCATATTTGAAAATACTGTCATGACGGATACGGGATGCATGGGCGCGGCCTATTTCCAGGGGATAGCAGCCCTATAGTCTATGCGCATGAAGGATGCTTACCCTTCAGTAGTAGAGAGTGCTCTGGTAGGCGTCGGTCGTATATATTATGACTTCACGCAGTAATCAAAGTACCCAAGTCAGGGTGTTTTTTCACCCACAGATTGAGCATATTTAAGCGAAGCAGTAATAGGAGATTGCGGAAATGAGGTGATTAACCAATTTTACGTCACACACTGATGATTTATTGTCGCAGCGTCCTCAATATTACCCGCAGTCTAAGTTTTCCGGTAGTCATCTATATAATTAGTGAGAAATGACCAGAACTGGTTCATTTACCCTATTATTTCAACACGTATGCATTGCAAGACTGTCAATATATAGATTTTAATTAAATATCACGGTTCGCACTAAAATATTCCTCGAATTTTAGCTTCTGTACATGAATTTCTCGTTGGTCCAAGTTACTAAATCGATACTTTGAGGAGGCTGACCAGAAAAACTACCAGGCTGATGGCAGGCAACCCTATATATTCGTGAATGGCACGCCAAGGGCTATCGATCTGCATCAATTTCAGCTTGCCACCTGATGAGGTAAATTACCCCATTTTTTGGCCTCATAAAACATGGCTGACCTGGAAATCTACCAGGTTTAGGGCTGGCAACCTATGCGGGTTCGGGTCACCAAAGGGGTCTCTTTCGATGGGTAAAGGTTTCAATCTGCCACCTTATGATGTAAATTTTGGTAAAAAATGACGTTTTAAAATTCAAAAAAAACTATGTTCTTCCAGGCTAGGCCATGGCATTGCATGAAACCTTACCTCACACGGTGGCAGAGCAGACACATACTACAGCGATAGATAATACTTAGGAACACTGGACTATAGTAGGTTGCCATGGCCTAGCCTGGAAGAACATAGTTTTTTTTAAATTTTAAAACGTCAATTTTTGCCAAAATTTACATCATAAGGTGGCAGATCGAAACCTTTACCCATCGAAAGAGACCCCTTTGGTGACCTGAACCCGCATAGGTTGCCAGCCCTAAACCTGGTAGATTTCAAGGTCAGCCATATTTTAGGAGGCCAAAAAATGGGGTAATTTACCTCATCAGGTGGCAAGCTGAAATTGATGCAGATCGATAGCCCTAGACGTGCCATTCACGAATATATAGGGTTGCCTGCCATCAGCCTGGTAGTTTTTCTGGTCAGCCTCCTCAAAGTATCGATTTAGTAACTTGGACCAACGAGAAATTCATGTACAGATGCTAACATTCGAGGAATATTTTTATGCAAACCGTGATATTTAATTAAAATCTACATATTGACAGTCTTGCACTTCATACTTGTTGAAATAATAGGGTAAATGAACCAGTTCTGGTCATTTCTTACTAATTATATAGGTGACTACCGGAAAACCTAGACTGCGGGTAATATTGAGGACGCCGCGACAGTAAATCATCAGTGTGTGAGGTAAAATTGGTTCCTCACCTCATTTCCGCAGTCTCCTATTTCTGCTTCCCATAAATATGCTCAATCTGTGGGTGAAAAAAACACCCTGACTTGAGCACTTGGACTACTGGGCGAGGTCATAATATATGCTACCGACGCCTACTAGATCACTCTCTACTACTGGAGGGTAAACCTCCTTCATGCGCGTAGACTAGGGCACCTATCCCTTGGAGATAGGCCGCACCCGCGCATCTACCCAGAAGGCATTTCTGCCTTCACGAGGGCTTTGGGAGGACTTGATACTCAACCAATGGGCTTATGGAGGATTATAGCTACTCCCACGCTGCCAGTCCCCGATAGTGAATGTCATAATAGAAGACTACAATTTTTGGAAAAAAATGTGTAATATTGGGTTTTTATATATACCGGTGGATAATAACTACTCCAGGGGCCTCTTTTAATTCATTGCTTCGTATGCAAATGCACAACAACGCATTTTTGTATTTTTTTTGGCACTAAATTCGTCACACGTGGTCGAACGACGACTGGACCGCGCGGCATGAAGCTTTGATAAGTTTATGCGCATCCGATCATAAGCCGTGTAACGCGCGCCCCGCCCATTGGGTTATCTATAGTATTTTTCTGATCTGAGATGTACGGTTATGCTGAATTTTATAATTATGTAGAAATAATATGACATCATTTATCACTAAGTATTTTCTTCCTGCCTCTTTTCCATTTCAGTTGTGATTAGGGCGTCTTCGTGTGTCCCAGGACTTTCAGTCCTGGTTTGTTAGTGGTGCGTTATTCAGGACTATTAGATCCTTCTCGATTCATTGCGTGTCTGACAGTGGTTTCATAGTTTTTGCCTCGCCGCCACTAGAATTACAAATTGGGGCCGATTCCAACGTACATCTCCCTCTATGGTGGATGAAGACCAGCAACAACAGAGGTAAGTAAGACACACAAGGTATTGACAACTAACTTAAATATCCTATACAATAAATAAACATAGGTCGGAACCAACATTCGTAAATAGAAGGTGCATTACGATTATAAATAGACCTCACTATGTCCCGAATAACGCACCATCGACAACCCAGGACTGAAAGTTAAGCATATTCAGTCAAGTAATATTTTCGATATTTGCAAAGTAGTGTAGATACAAAAATGACAAATATTCGTATTGCCATTATTAACGAGGTCGTTTTGACAAGAATTTAACTAGAGACCGCACGTGCGTACCCACGTAAGGCATAGGGACATAGACGATAACTTCTACAGCACAACACAGAACAATCTACTATTGTTTTCCTTAGCCGACATAACGGCAGCCCGGGTGAACATGCTGGCCCGGAGATTCGCTCGGTGTACGGATGCAGCCAAATTAACGCTCTTTAGAGCATATTGCACTTCGCTGTACTTGAGTGCACTGTGGGCGAACTGTACGCAGCGGTCGCTCAGCTCTCTGCGCGTCCAGTACAATAACGCATTCAGGGCGCTGTTGGGGTTGCCACGTTTCTGCAGTGCATCTACCATGTTTGCCGAAGCGCGAGTAGACAGCTTCAACTCAATCTTACGTAAAAAAAATGGCATCATTACTGAGCAGAATACGTGACAGCCTAAACAGCCTCCTGAAGGCTTTAGCTGTAAGAAGTGGGTGCTCAGTTATGCAACACTTAATTAAGAATAACCTTGAAAGAATAATATCAGGTTTTTTTCGTAGCAAATACAGTAATTTTTAAAGATATTGCGAATCACATCTGTTTGTGACCCTCCACTGCTAGAAGTAATAGCATGGAGGGTAATAACAATATGAGACTATGACAAGGAACAACGATAACAGCACCTTCTCTGTAATAAAAGTGAATAAGACCTTGAAAGTGTAATACGACAATCCCGTTCGATCTTGGTATTATTAGTAGCATGCCCTGTCGTTACCTTTTATCCTATGTATATGCGTACGACTTAGTGAAGGTTGGCTGTCTTCCTACAATAACAGAGTGAATCTGGGGCAGTACGTGGCGCACGGATTTACGGTGATCACATTAGCTGGTTTATCGAAAGTTAAGTTTTTCGGGCCCGGACCATAGTCTCGCGATGAATATCTAGTGTCCCTTAGTTTATGCGCTTATTATTGTACACGGGTGCAGAAGCGATGCACGTCCATCTGCGGGTAAAGTGACCACTCTCTTAGGGCCCCCTTTTTAGATAGCGGTAGTGATGGGAAGAAGTACCGCCCATATGCGGGTATTGTGGCAACCCCGGTAGTCAATAGACTGCAATGCGCATGGGTGAGTGTGGTACCTCGGGGACTGGCAGCGTCGGGTAGATATAAATCCCCCATAAGCCCATTGGTTGAGTGTCAAGTCCTCCCACATCCCGCGTGAAGGCAGGAATGCCTTCTGGGTAGATGCGTGGGCGCAGCCTATTTCCAAGGAATAGGTGCCCTTTAGTCTATGCGCATGAAAGAGGCTTACCCTCTAGTAGTAGAGAGTGATCTAGTAGGCGTCGGTAGTATATATTATGACCTCGCCCAGTAGTCGAAGTGCACAAGTCAGGGTGTTTTTTTACCCACAGATTGAGCATATTTATGGGAAGCAGAAATAGGAGACTGCGGAAATGAGGTGAGGAACCAATTTTACCTCACACACTGATGATTTACTGTCGCGGCGTCCTCAATATTACCCGCAGTCTAGGTTTTCCGGTAGTCACCTATATAATTAGTCAGAAATGACCAGAACTGGTTCATTTACCCTATTATTTCAACAAGTATGAAGTGCAAGACTGTCAATATGTAGATTTTAATTAAATATCACGGTTTGCATAAAAATATTCCTCGAATGTTAGCATCTGTACATGAATTTCTCGTTGGTCCAAGTTACTAAATCGATACTTTGAGGCTGACCAGAAAAACTACCAGGCTGATGGCAGGCAACCCTATATATTCGTGAATGGCACGTCTAGGGCTATCGATCTGCATCAATTTCAGCTTGCCACCTGATGAGGTAAATTACCCCATTTTTTGGCCTCCTAAAATATGGCTGACCTTGAAATCTACCAGGTTTAGGGCTGGCAACCTATGCGGGTTCAGGTCACCAAAGGGGTCTCTTTCGATGGGTAAAGGTTTCGATCTGCCACCTTATGATGTAAATTTTGGCAAAAATTGACGTTTTAAAATTTAAAAAAAACTATGTTCTTCCAGGCTAGGCCATGGCAACCTACTATAGTCCAGTGCTTCTAAGGATTATCTATCGCTGTAGTATGTGTCTGCTCTGCCACCGTGTGAGGTAAGGTTTCATGCAATGGGAGCTTAATCTAAAAAAATAATGAACTGATTACTTCCATAGTTGATATTATATGCGGGTTTGTGTAGTTATCCAATATGAAAATGTTATCAAAATTGGAAAAAGTAGTGTTACATAGCGGTGTTTAATTTCTTTGTAATTTTACAAATTTCTTATTGCGCAGTTAGGTTTATACCTCGGACTGAACAATTACAATACAATACGGTAGTACACTTAATATTATATTATTATTAAATGTAAATATAAATTTAATATGAAGTTTTATTCAGAACTCCTACGAAGTGCTTAGGCTCGTTATAAAAGTATAAAAACACATGACACAGAACCTCAGATACCTATCAAGATTGAAAGCAATCCGTCCAGAAACAAGGGTTTCAAGATGGTAGCCACTTTTTAAATTTTCACAATTGTTTCATGTTTAAAGAGCACCGGTAACAATTTTGATAGCAATTAACGAAAAAGTTCTAAGTGGAGACACTTTTTTCATTTTACTTTAAGAAATTACACATTTTAACATAGATAACTGATGTCATTTTATTATATTTGAAAATATTTATCGATTATTTCTAGGAAATATTTTCATGTTGTAGCAACACCGAACTGTACGAAACAGCGAATATCACGATATCCATGACAGACAAAGATGGCAATATTGCCCTGCGCAATCGTAATACCCTAGCGGAAAAGAGATAAATATACTTCGATAGTTCATTTTAGAATATAAACACTCCGTTTTTGTCGGTACGTCGTGATACGAGACGCGTGGCACGCTTCTAACGTTGTGTTGATATGAAGTTTTCTCCTCTTGTATATTTACCTCAATGCCTATACTTGCTAAATGCAGTAACACTGTATGTACTTCACTTAATTAAGTTAGGTACTTAATCACAAAGCTGATTTAGGGCAAGCCTAACCTTTTAGCCTGAATTTCGTTGTCAGTCCAAACTTAAATGCTCGTTGTGCTTGGTAATTACCAATTAAATAAATTACATAGTAGTACCATTGAGTAACAGGAGATGACATCCGTAAGAATGTTCTTTCGCCATGAGTTTAAGTGACCGGCACTTAAAGTCCATACATTCGCTCTTGGCTCACTGACATGATGCCAAGCAACTGACAGCTATCAACACATGGCGCACAAAATTTATTCTACGAGTAGATAGCTGATCTAGTAGAATACATAATAAACCAATGCATAGTGAGGACTATTTTGAAATGATTACCTATAGGCTTAAGGCCATTCCTCGATTTGGACAAGCCACGCCCCTCCATTAGAGATAAGTTTATGGCTCCCGTGCACGAAAGAAATAGACGCAGCGCTCTTAAGGATCAGACTTTTTGACTAAACTACGATAAATAAGCGAATCTATAAAGTTTTGTCTAATTTTGTTTCTGTGACTTTTTAGGTAAACCAGAATACCATATTTTTTACTTAGTTATATTGCTTATAGTTTACGTAAGCTAAGAAAAATAAGGGGAAAAAGGACCCAACTTCGGTTTTTTTTTCTATCGAGGCAAATCTAAAAAGTCACAGAAGCAAAATTAGACAAAACTTTATATATTCGCTTATTTATCGTACCTAGTTTGGTCGAAAAGTCTGATCCATAAGAGCGCTGCATCTCTTTCTTTCGTGCACGGCAGCCATAAACGTGTCTCTAACGGATGGGCGTGGCTTGCCCGAATAGTGGAATGGCCTTAATGTTCAAAGTTACTGCCTCGTTACAAATGAGTCAATTGAGAAAAGAAGAGATAAGGCCTTGATCGAGGTACAAAAAAATGCAATTGCCAGCTACATGGATGTACCACATAAGTCATATAACTGACATCACAGGCTAACTTTATACTTAAATGTAAATATTATTGTAAGCTAAGTCACATCATCAGAGCAGATAGTTATTAGTCGAAATAAAGCAGGGAGGTATCAAAAAAATTCCAAATTGAGTGTATCATTATTTGATCGTCACTATTTGATGTCTCCAATATTTGGTAGTGTGTTAAAGACGTTAAACATATATTCAAATGTCAACTTATTTAATACAGGTACTATCTGCTTACCTATCTCACCTTATTATTATATACAAACGTTTTTAGATCCGATCATTGTATATTTGTGCGCGAAGCTTATCTGTAACAGTGTAATGCCACTAGTCACGTTTACGCTATCACAGTAATTCAATTGATAAAAAAAGTAACGTTACCTATTAATGGTTAATATATGTTATTTATTAAATGTCAGCAAAACCAACAACATTATTTTATACAATAGTGACATATTGAAAAGCTTAATTACCTATATCACTATTGTATACAATCGTTTTTCTACGAGTGCTTAAAATAGGCAAGCCGGTAAGGATTGAGTTCGACGAATGACCTGCTGCCTCTATCAAGTTGAGTAACTTTAATCTCCCGGCGGATTGTGCCGGCGGTCTCCCTCTAGGTATATTATTATTCAAATTGCTTTACAATTCTAAACTAGTTTATTTATAATACCAGATTATGCAGATATGAACGTAGAAAACTCCTACTTTCAGAGACCAAAAAGCAATACATGTCTTACGTATTACTAGTAGATGTATCAAGTAATTTAATAGTGGGTAAAATATATGTGTAGGTTGATATATACATTTGCTTAAAACAAGCGATTAAACTCTATTAAGAACCCAACAAAGGCGATAGTTAAAATAAAATAAAGCAGATATGTTTATTTTAAAATAACTAATGTAATAAATTGTACTGTTATGATAAAATTATAAAAAAAATGTTTAGAAGTATTTACATATCTAATTTAACTCGTGTTGTGCCGTTTTCGTGAACGACGTGAACGTTCTTCGTTTTGTATGGGAAACGTTCATGCTTGAGAATATTCTACAGGGTGTTTCCTGTAACATGAGCAATAAATTAAAACGTAGATTCTAACAATAAAACTTTTGTTCAACAACTTTTTTAAAATATGTATTTTTTTGTTTGAGGATTGGAATCTACGTTTTAATTTATTGCTCTTATTACAGGAAACACCCGGTATATAGTACCAACATTGAGAACGTTCTCGAGAACGGCACAGCTCTAAATTTGACTCGTCAGTAAATTACCTAATTGTATAGATAAAGTGTTGTTTACATGTCAGACTGCAAACGTGTCGACATGTGAATCCTACGTACCTACCAAGCGGAATCTTCCTAATGCTTAGTTCCACTGGCAACAGCGATAGGAATGTATGATATATGCGTTTGACCTGGCGACCTTTTCATTAAACTCCTGTTAGCAACATCTATCCTTAATTAGCCTTTCTAATATACAATTAGATTGAAAGAGGCACCATTAACTAGTCATGTCGTACAGCTGAGGAATGAGAATATTTTTTTTCACCCCTACTATTCGAAAAAGGGTAATTTGTTGCCCATTTACAGGGAGCAAAAGTTAATTTTTGATCCCTCTGCGATTTGTTGCCCGTTTACAGGGAACAAAAGTGACTTTTGATCCCTCCGCGTTTTCTTTTTAATTTTCCTTGTCTTCACAACCGATTAAAATGAGACAACATTATATAACTTCTCTTTCTAACAGATAGCTAGTTTAGTACCTTTGTTTTCGTTTTTCTCGTGGAAGGAGTGAAAAGTAGAGTGTACTACGCGGTAGCAAAATTATTTCGATCTCGGATCACTTGAATCTTTCAACACGCTACCCTCGACCGAAATAAGTCATTTTGCTCTCTTGTAATACAATCTACTATTTCTATTCATAAAGAGGGTTTTTTTTTTTAATATTACGATGTATCCGTGTTTTATAGTTATTACTCATAGAAACTATTTCATATAAAGTTTCTGTGAAGTACGTACACACCTACTTTAAAACTAGAGCTCCACAGGAACAGGATGTATTAAAAATACTGGTGATCCGTTTAAGGGCATAATTGGTATTGTATTGCGACTACTTTACTTTATGATCACCAGAATTTTTGTTACACCTTGTATAAATATAAAATTATAAACAATATTTAATACAGGGGGGGGGGGGGGGTCAACAGCATGATTTTAACAGGAAAATAGTCAAGGAATACCTACACGTTACTATAACATCGATAGTGTTATTTTCATGATTAATACGGTTAAGTTACATATTCCTCATAGAAATTATAAAATATTTGGTTCCAAAAAGTTATATTATATCTGAAACGAATGAAATTACATATATAACGTTACAATGATAATCCTATAATTTTATTTTTGTACCACCGTTCACGAGGCGGGTTCCGTTCACCTTAAAATACAGATTTACGAGTATATTAACTGGTTTTATCTTCAATTGTTTTTTGTCAAGAATGTATTCTGTTCTTTTCTGTCACCACCCAACTACTGCTTATCTACCCACACGACTATAACAATCCCAAATTCAGTGAGCTTGTTTATTATGTATTTAATAATATATCAAAGTTCCAACATATTGAAGTCGATGTCTGAAATTCTAACTATAATTAAATCAAATTTAATTTATTTTTCTCGAAAAAGAATTCGTCAAATATATTTATTTAAACTATTCATCTATAAGAATAATAAATACTTACAAACATTTATGTAAAATATATGTATCAGGGTAGCCACAAAGGGACCACTTCGTCGATATGGAGTTACTAGTACTTTCTAAAACTACGTAATATGCAATATATATTAGTGAAAGAAAAAAGTGTCCTTGTAAATCGTCAAAGTGGTCCCTTGCACTAAAATCGTCCACAAATACTTAATACAAAAGTGTCCTCTGCGTAAACCTATCAATGCCGAACACAATATTATTTACAGGTATTTACATGAAAGTAATGCAGTCATCAGCAAGCGGCTAAACGGGCCAGATTTTCAAAATGCATGTCACGTTCTTGTTCTCTATTTCATTTTATTTTTATCTTGTTGGTCTAAACAATAAAGTCACGTCTCAAACTCGTCTTGAATACTCCGGGCACTGAACTGAGCTACTTATCATTTATCAAAAAATAACTTATAAAACAGCACGATTAGCTCGAGTGTACTGCGCGTACGGCGATGGCATTATTTAGCTGTATTTATTAGAAAGAGACATAAACTCTATCAGTTTCTCACGCATACTGTCGCGGGACACTCGTGCTAATCGTTACTTTGCGGCAGTCCATGTTACTATTTAAACCATGGAATATCGACGCAGTATTATAGTTAATATTCATAAATATTTCTGATAAATGGTATATTTTATCAGTTCCTGTAAAACATTTTAATACTTTACATAAAAACCATAGTATTTATCACAATTAGTGGCATAATGCCCTAACCTAATATATACATTTATTTCGTAAACTTTCGTACATATACTTTCATACGCTTGAAGTGAGATTCGGCAGTTCATGTTGTTCAAAGGAATTACACGCCATTGATGAAACGTCCCAAAGGAGACCGTCGAAGCTGGGACATTTTTCAATAACTACCCATTTCATTCATTAACGCGACAAAATATTTCAGTAAAATGAAACGAGAGTTCGAAATATAAACTAAAGAGTATCTTTTTAATAAAATACTTATATTTCATTTAGGTATACAGTACCGGCCAATAATATATCACCTTTTTGATTTTTTTTTTGTATGAGCATGTATAGAGTAAAAAATATAGATTACTTTGTAGATTGCATATTTTACTAGTGATTTTATACAAATATATGAATATGATGAATACTGCAATTAAATGCTGTGAGTTACAATATGAGAAAAAGCAATTATTAAAATTAAAAAGCTCTAATAAAAAATTATAAAAAGTTTTTTTTTAAATGTCTATAAATGAAACTATTAAATAAGATAATTTTTCTCATTGCTCTCACAAAGGCTACTACTAGACTGTGTAACTCTAACTACTAGTGAGATCGAGATCGCTTACAAATATATAAAAAAGTTCTATGTATAGTAAAAACATGTAGGAGATACATTATTGGCCGGTACTGTATATCTACGCTTCGCACTGATTTAGCCCAAATGGCTTAAAAAATCAACGATCTCCTTTACACAAGTTAGAGCTACTTTTACAACAATAATGTTCAAGTGGCTTAATGGGACGCTCTATCATTGTTTAATAATGGCGCTGATTGACGTACAGAAGACAAATCGAAGAAATGCATTTCGTCTATATTGACTAAAATTTTAGTTACTTTAAATCTAAATAAAACAATAAATAAACAATACATAAGTATAATTACCTAAAAACCCTTAAAACAAAAAAAAATTACTGATGAAGCGTTTAGAAACTGCAGTGTTAGCGTTATTAGCCGTGAGCAATATCTTGAAATGAAACAAAACCATTAAATAAGATGCCTATTACAAACACTCCATGACAATGAAAAAGGAATTCGTTGTATGTAAATGTCCATACAAATGTATCCGTTTTAATTGCCCATGAGCTGAATATGTGCTTTCTTCTTTATATGCAGAAAATACGGCTAGAAGACTGAGTATTATCTAATGTTAAGGTTAGGCTTCGAAAATACACACAAAATACATACTATAATCATAAAAAAACGTATATGATATGACCAATCTGTTGAAGATAATTGCTAATATACCGCAGTTTCCACCCGCAACAGAAACCAGCGAAATATTAAATAAAATCACAGCAAAATAATATTAATATAGATAAATCTCTTTTTGTTGTTGTTTTGTAGTTAAATATTTACTATTATTACTTATTTCAATGGTTTGCAGGATCCTAATCGGCTTAGAAAATAATTAAATATTATACTCATTACCTGCATACATTTCTCCGCGTTATTTGGTATTATTATGCACAATAAACACAATTTGGAAAAAATCCAAATTGAGTTAAATAATTATGCAGCTAATTATGCTTTACTATTTTAACACACGTTTATTTTTAAAGTTGCCTTAGCACTATTCAAAAAATCGAATGTACATTCGGTCTAAACACAACAAAAACCCAACGGTCAAAGTTCCCGCTGTAGGTACATCCCACGAAATCTGCATGGGCACACTGGCACACTGCTACAACCGGATCTGAAGCAAAGAAAACACTCCAATATAACTAAAAAAAAAGAACTCCGACACACCTCGAAATCCAAAGAAATAAGATCGATAAAGTCTCACACAAAAGTAACCATTATTTTCGAATAAAAGACGCAGTTTAAATATTCATCATTTGAAATTCCTACTGTTGATAAAAATATCTGGGAGTCGCGCGCTCGTGTCTCAATAATCGGTTCCCTGGTTTATCTCATAGTCTCGAGACCATACTCTGACAAGTGGTCTTAGGCCGCTATTAGACTATCATATATAAATGATCATAGATATAGGAGTCATTTATATATGGAGAACCTATGATGGTGTAATAACAATAAATGATCCATTATGAATCATATATTGTTATTAGTTATTACACCATCATAGCTTCTTCATATATAAATGACTCCTATATCTATGATCATTTATATATGATAGTCTAATAGCGGCCTTAGGTAGATATTAATTTCAGTTACTTATATGCCGAATTAAATTATTTATAATACATAAAGCAGATATATCGGATAACTGCTTAAATTGAAATGTCGTAACTAATCAAATCACTTAGGTATATCCACTAGATTTTCTGGGTCTCTTGAACGATGGGTTTTCTTATAGGTAGGCTCATTTCGCTGTGATTTTTATATCTTTAGGTTGCTCTTGTACAGTCGCCATCAGATATATCGGAGCGGCCAAGGTGGTCACAAATATCTGAACAACGCCTCTATTATCAAGGCAATAAAGTGCTTGCTCAGATATTTTTGAGTACCTACCTTGGCTGCTCCGATATATTTGATGGTGACTGTACAGATAGCGTTTCAGACTTGAGCTTCAAAAAGTTCTTAGACTGTGGCTGTATACACAGGGTGTAACAAAAATACTGGTGATCCGTTTAAGGGCATAATTGGTATCGTATTGCGAGTGAGAAAAAGTAGAAAAAATAAAAGTTGACGCGTAAAAATATTTTTTTTTGTATGGGACACGTCGTCCGATCCGGCCAACCCTCCATACAAAACCAAAAATTTCTTTCGCGAATTTTTTTTTCTTAGTCTTTCGTAATTAGAATACGATACCAATTACGCCCTTAAAAGGATCACCAGCATTTTTGTTACACCTTGTATACATATTACTTATAGACTATAGTAGTCTCTGTATGTACTAATAGTTAAACTTACAAGTCTAAATGGCTTAACATCAACTGATGGTTCACCCAGGACGCTCGCGTTTCCATACATCATCATCAAAATTTAAGAGCATGGCTCTTGTCGGTGGAGTATGCGCCAGTTTTCGCGGTCCTCGGCTAGGCTTTTTAGGTCCCTGTAAGACACGACATTTGCTTTTTCTTTTTGTTGTTGTGTATAGCTTGCTCGTGGTTTTCCTCTTCCTCTCCTAGTTTCCATACAAACGTAGATTATTTAGCTCTCATTTTAAAACGACATGCTTTAGAACCACGAAATTTGGCATGGGCATTCTAGTAGTACAGATCTATGTCGGTAATTCGATTTCGTTGCTAAAAATTGTAATACAAAGAAAATACAGCCAGATACAGATTTACATAAAAAACTTGTTTTTGCTATATTTTCTTTGTATTACAATTTTAAGCAACGAAAACGAATTACCGACATAGATCTGTACTGCTAGAATGCCCATGCCAAATTTCGTGGTTCTAAAGCATGCCGTTTTAAAATGAGAGCTGAACATGTAGCCATAATTCGGCGTTTGCAATATTAAATAATGAGCAGCATTTATATAGAAACTAAATATAGCAAGCATGTAAATTAAACACAATGTTAAAAACTAACCTTTCAATATATCTGAGTGCCTAATAGGGCTTCCAACTCCGGAATTGGTTTGTATGGCCAATTCTGGAATTCCGGAGTTTGCCCATACCATACATACAATTCCGGAGTTGCAAACCCTAGTGCCTAACTTTGAGTAGGTACTTTATCCTACTCGAAAGTTAGCTTTGCTGTTTCATTTGGCCCTGGTATGCAAATATGCAGTTGCAGCAGTGAAATAAATTTAATAAATACGTAAATATCTGAATCAATCTGGCTGATTCAGCCGGTTGCAATTAAAGCTCTACAGAAATATAATCCTATCATTGACTATTTAATATTGATTGGTTTATTTAATAAGAACAACATTCAACAGCATTACCGAAATCAATCAATCTCAAATCGGACCACAGGCTCGGAGTAATCGGTGAACATACATTAAAAAAAACACCACGCCAAATGCAGAACCTCCTCCTTCTATAAAATTGAAGTCGGTTAAAAAGAAGATAACAGTAATTGTTAGGAACGCACAACAGTAACAAATAAGAAATAACACAATTTAAATGTGACTTCTACGAAAACGTTGGAAAACTACATGAAGTTCGCGTAGTTTGCAAGAAAATAAGTCGCAGCCCGATGCGAAGGAAATAAGTTTGTTTAATAAGTATTAACGGACAATTCATCCCAAACAAAAAAAAAATTGTTTGGAACAGGACAGGATGCACACTTTTGACACTTTTTGGGTTGTGGTTATGAATGTAATATAGAAATATATTATTAAAATACTGTACATAATACAAATTTAATATATCTTGTTTTATTTTGGTGTTATATTCGTTTTGCGACGTTTTTACGATGAATACGCTACTTTCCTATGAAGTCAAATCAGCGAATCTTAGAGTCTTTAGGAAACGAAACGTCTAAGCGATTTGTTATATGAAGTTTATACGGGAGACGTGTACGGGAGAAAGTGTATTTATCACGTAGTATTGTGACGTCCCAATACTACGTGATAGATACATCTCCTTTATAAAAGTTTAAACCATTATAAAATCATTGAAAGCGCAAACACATGCATGCTTCATCTGGAATATCCCGTGTATTTTTCAAATTTTGTATTTTATGAATGCAATGAAACAATTAAGTTTATCTACTGGAAAGTACCCTATTGTCCGAGCTATGGTAATAACAACCGGGCGCGGACAACTGCACTGGAGTGATATATTCATTCATTAAATGTCGATGTTACTATGTTTTGTCGAGTGCTATAAAGCCGTTTGCGGTTTGTTAAGCTGCTTAGGTAGCGCGTAGATAGCATGCAAAACGATTAAAACCTATAGGTCTTATACAGCGTGCTTATTTGACCATGGGGTTTTACATGCATGGATCGATTTTGATCGTAAAACTGAACTAGATGATTAGATGAACTACCTACAACTTTTGAATATAACTGGAATTGTAATTTTTTTATAGAAAACAAGAAATGAACTCCAAAATCATCCGATTCGAAGTGTAACAAACGATGTTAGTTGCTTCCGTGAAATGTATCGGAGCGCAGTGGCGTAGCTAGGAGGGGGGGAGGGGGAGGGGGGGGGGGACTCAGATGCGGCAGACTCAGATGACTTTCAGGCATTCGCGGCATTTATGTTAATGATTGATCGAGTCATGCATGACAGAGTTAAAAAACTAAAAATATTGTGATATTTCAGGGTTTTTACAGAAATCGATAACCGATCCCAGTAAATATTTAACACGTAATTGGTACTGACATTATACGATATCGATTATCTGCAGTAATATTAACCATTCAGGCCAGTAGCGCAATGAAAACCGACCCTTCTCACCCAACTATACGTCAGCATCGAAAGTTGCTGAACGATTTAAAATTAATAATACTTTATTATACTTTGCACTAGAGAAAATGTTAATATTAGCCGTGTTTGGCGGACTGTTCACTAACTAATCTAAAATTGATGTCTCTAGTTACTTTTGTAATCTTATTTCTTTCGTCTACATTATTTGCTGACTGTACCTACATAGTTATCGAGGTTAAACAATGCACTCAACGTAGGTACATGTGTATTCTACCTATACAAAACACATCGAATAGATATCGATTTTCGATTAATTTCATACCTTGTTTTTGTGTACAGATGTGTTGCATGATCGAGAAAACACGGAATTCAGAATAAGTACTTGCGGACGTAATTGACGTGTAAAGCCTGATTAGCCTGACCAGAAATATATGACCATTGTCAAGAGGCGCTTTTTTTCTCACGTATATGGTGACAGTTCCGCGAGATACTGACGTGTCAATCATGTGCAGGCATATAGCACAGGACGCCCCTGTCTATTTAATTAGCGCGAAGTGAAAATGACAGATTATAATTGTCAAATTAGTCTACTAGATGGCAGGGCCTACAACGTGCAAGGGTATGCGAGTCAAATGTTGGCGTGGAATAGTTTGTTTTTGATTTAGTTAGACCAAGATGACATACCCTCCAACGCGCACGTCCCTATACTTAACATTTCTATACCGATTAAATGAGAAACTTTATATGTAGGTAACTAATACATAATTATATAATATAATGTCAAAAAAAGTTTTGAAGTATAACCACATACAGATGTTTTACTCTCCGCGTTCAAAATACTGAACTTAACTGAAAAAGTATGACAAAAAAGAAACTTATCCGAGTTTTAACGATCCGAAAGGATTATGCACTCCATCTGTACGAGTACGTATGTGGATTTTGCGAGTACTTACCGTACAAGCAGCATTTCGGAGGCATTGCGTGGTGTACGTAACAACGGTTTTGAGCAGCTGGATGTTTTCATTCATATTACTACGCCCGTCCCCGGAGAATCCGGGGCGCCTCGACCGGGGGAAGAATGTTTTCTGAAACAATAGCAGGTTTAAGTACCTAAACAACTTAATATATAACTATAGCATAGCTTGGTCTATTCCCGCATAGTAAGAATCGAAATCAATGAGGACATGAGGGTGCTAATAACGAGTAATCTCTACTCTTTCAGCGTACCTGAGGAGCTCTGTAAGACGAGCAGATAAATGCCTATAATGACGCCCGTGAGCAGGATGAGCAGGAGCAGAACCACAACGGCCGTGGTGGCCGGCCGGCGCGGGAGATTGCTGGTCGGGAACCGCACGAGCGGGGTGCTCTCCGACGGGCCCGCGTCGCCATCGCTCGCCCGATACGAGTTGTGTCGCGACTCGTGATCTGAAATGGTCCACCTATGAGTCGTCTTTGCACTCACTGTTCCTTCTTAAAGCTGTAGCTATTTAGGTACTAAGTTTTTATCAAGATTAGAAAAATTGAGCGATTTCTGGGAAAAGGATTTCAAAACTCGCTATTTTGCCTCTATAACACAAATAATGAAAACAAGTAATTGTTTACGGGTATATTTAACATAAATTTCGCACTGTGATTTATTTAATTTAATCAGTTAGCTATAGGTTGGGTATTTAACGCTGAAATAATTTGACGCGTTAATAAACCACCACGCAGATAAATAGGTACTTTTGGGCGGATGTGGGCAAATACTTAATTAGTAATTACTATTTACTAGGAAATGGAGTGATTTGCTAGTTGTAAAATGAGTTCTGAATGTTCTGATCGACCTCTATCAATACCTAATAACGTTTTACAAATTATTAAAAGTTAATATCCACAAATAGCCAACCGACATTGCAAACGCTTAAAAAATAGGAGCCTTGTTAAATAAACGTTTATCCTACCACACAATACACTACGCAGATTACAAGGAGATTCCGATTCCGCGATGTTCAGAGATGTCAGCTATTACCGATAAAACATTTTATTTATCCATTTAAAACACAATACGGGCTGCCAAGAGCAAGCATATAATAGGGACCTAATAGGTGCTGTGCATGTATATCACGGATCTTTATATTTACGGACTGATAGTAAAGGCAAGGACGCAAGTAACGTATCCCATACTTGCTCTATTATTCAAAAAGCAATGACGCGTAGTTTCAGTGTCCACGAGTCAACCGGATGGCTCGCGGTATTTAAGCTGTGGAAACACCCTGTGCAACCCGAACTGACCCACGTTGGACTTTGATTTTCATCCCCCCCCCCCCCCCCTCGATATCTAGTATCTGTATGTGATCAAGAACGAGCATGCAAATGGCCATTCACACAGGCTGGTCGGTTATCGACCCGTCGAGTTGGAAGCCGTCAGAAAAATGAGAGGGGGGGAGATGAAAAACAAAGTCCAACGTGGGTCAATCCCATCCGGTTGCCTTTCGGACACTGTAACTACGCGCCGTTATAGTTTATAAGTTTATAGGACATTTTGGTCCTATAAGAGTTAGAAAGTTTCAGAGTAAATACCAATAAAAAAAAAACTTTTGTTATTATAAACTCAGCATAAAACGCCTTTTGATGGCACTGCACTGTTCGTATGGCCTACCAAATCGCCTCGCACAATATGGCTAGTTATTGCAAAAACATCCTGTACATATATCGTGTGAATCGAATAACAGCAACTAAAAAGATTTTACAAACTCCGACGCAAAAGAGGGGTGTTATAATTTTGACCGCTATGTGCTCGTATCGGTCTGTGGCACCGTAGCGCTAAAATAAAAGGGTTGAACCGATTAAGGGTTCTTTATTTGAAAGCGAGCTAACTAGGGATCTTAGACATGTTTTATAAAATCGGACAGTCGTTGCGTAACCTCCTCAACTCCGCTCCTAAATGTTTAATTTATAATCTTGTCATAGTTTCTGTTCATTATTATTTAATTACTTACATTAAGTAAGACCCGTAAAAATGCGTTTATTTTTAATATAATTTCTGTAATTAAGAGTCGTAATCAACAGTAAAATCAATTAAAATCATCCCGACTTAATACGTTCGCAGAAATATTTACATACAATTGATAGGTATACGAGGGTAAAATAGAATGGTAAAAGTGGTAAAACAGTTTGCAGAGCCAAATAACATATTAATTAGTCTATCTAATGAATTACACATTGGAAAACCATTGGAAATCGCATTACCTACATTAACTATCCGATGATTGATATAACTTTTTGATTATTATGAGTGCTTTTCTATTATGTAGTATAAACGGCCCACAAACAAAATAATTTAACTTAAGTCATTAAATGTCGGCATTAGGTAGGAACACAAAAATACAGTCAAAGGTCGTAATTATACTTCAAATAATGATGGCTGTAACGGCCTGGCCACTACTTTGCGGCTTTTTTATGCGGCGGCGGTGAGCGGCGCGGCGCGGCGCCGGCGGTTTGCTGAAGTCGCCGCCAAGCCGTCCGCTCCATATCGCTGACCGTGCACGCACGCACATTGCACCGCTCACCGCTGCCTCCGCCGCTGATCTGATAACGGAAGTCTTGGCCAGGTCGCTAGACAAAAATCTATACTAATATATTAAGGTGGTAAATTGGCGTCTTATTGCTCTGCAGTTACATCGTCGGGTAGGTGACGAAAAACCGTAGGTACCCAGTAAGTCGACAACATAAAGAGTGATCAAGGAAGGTTACCCCTCTTCCATCCTTCCTCTCGGAGCTCAAATGATTTGAGTAGGTAATACTCGACTCGAGTATATAAAAATACATATAGAGAACGTTTTTTGAGAACGCATGAAGTGGACCACTTCTTTAGGCTCCCATTATTTTATTAAGGAAATGTTAAAAAGAGAGTACTCATCTATAAAAAGAACCGAAGAGCACAACTTAAATCATAGTAGATGCCTACTACTCGTATGTATCTAAGATATTTACAAACTTGTCCATTGAGTTGTAGAGGTATAGTCTCGACCATGGTACGACTGGCGCTTGGTTGTAGCACTTTTTCACATATTCGCGAAATTCTTACTATAAATTGACTAGTTTGGCACATAATCAGCGCGGCACTGTGACAGCCGAGCTTGTCGGTAATTGATATGGTCTCTGGTCGCTCCATGCCTACATGTGTCATGATATCATATCATATCGCTTAATGCAGACATAGACAGCGTGCCTGATTGAAATTTGTATCTTTTTTATAAATATTTTATGGAATATTACGAGTATAATGGCCATTGGCGCTCTCTTCAGCATAGGTAAAATATAATGCGTTTTGTTTGGACAGAATATACGGTGTACACGGCCTTTATCCTATAAGACTATTAAATTTAAGCAGTCGTGTGTGTACTTACACATATTTTTGTCCAAAAACGTCCATAATTTAGACTGTACCTACATATTCTTAGATTGGAGATTCGTGGATTTCAACGAGTGAGGTATCAATACATTGGTCTTTCTGGCAGTGAGATATGCTAGTACATATATTTATTTAAAATAAAACACAAAAAGAAAATGAGTATCAAATAAAATCGCTTGCGTATTAGTAGGTTACAAGTAAGTACAAGTTGGTTACAAGTATATTTACGCACCATAAGGATTTTGTTTATCTTTTAATACTTTTCGTTCGCAATTGCAGAACTGCTACAAAATAGACAGACTGTTGTTTAAATGCATAAGATTTCGGTCCGCAGTTGTGCATGATTAATTAGGCATAATAGCAGATTTTAAGTGCTCTTCTCTTAATTTAAACGTTCTCCAATTTAAACAGGTATTATTACACATTGCTATTTCTAGGGCACAAGTACCCTGCCTCTCCCTTACCTCTTTTAGCTCCCTCTCAACTTTTATTAAACCTCGTAATCTGACAAATTGGGCCTTATAAATTGTAATGTCTGATACTGGTAACCCTTTGACCACCAGACATTGGAAAGAAAAGTCGTGGCACTGACGCCAGAACAAGATTAGCGCGAGTGCACTCGGATATATTTTGGACGTGATATCACGCGCTGGCACTGAGGGCACCACTTTCCGTGCCCTCACTTCCTGTTACCAGTTAACAGTTTTTTTTTCAGCTTAGGTTTAAACATCCTACACACACTCTTATTCTCTTAACAATAAAGTCGTGTCCGGCTCATTTTGAACACTCTTCCCGCTTAGCTAGTTTTGCTGCTGACTCTAAGTACTGAGTACATAATACTCATAATATCCAGAAAAAAAACATAAATCTGGAACACACATCTGTGATAAACACACAAAAAGATGCCCTTATCAGGATTCAAACCTGGGACCTTCTGCATTGTCGGTTATATACAGATATATACGGATTAGGCTAGGAGGCCGTTGAATATACTGTCAAGGGAGTTTTAAATATTAGTATGCTAGCACAGTAGAGTAGATATTAAGGTTGGGGTATAGCAAAAGGGGCGCAGGACTTAAAATTTTTTTGATGGGGGTTGTGTCATTATGACACCTATTTTTTATGATGCTATCGTATAGAGGACGCTAAAATAAGCATGTTTAGTGTGGGCAACTTTTCTCTATACTTGATAATTACCGAGATATTGGCTCCGAAATTGTGTCACAGAGCCAAGATAGGTGCGACGACGAGCGAAGCGAGGAGGAGTGTGTTAGGTGAACCGTGACCTAACAGCGACCAGAACCGACTTAATCTAATGTACAATATTAATTTTCAAGTCACTAGCTCCATAGTAATCCTATGGCCAAACTCGCAACTTGGGACTGCTTTAGTTCTTAAACGGGCAAGTTAATCAAAAAATTGTAATCAATAAAAGATGCTTATCTAAATTTATTCTATAAAGTTTTAATCAAAAAGATAGCAAAAATGCGAAATAAATAAAAAAGTTACAAAAATATTCTAAGTCCTGAAATCGCGCCCCCTTTGCTATACCTTGACCGGTATTAGCAACAAGCTTCAGTCAGCCTCACTTGGTATTTATGTATGCTCAAACAGTGATTTGATATTGCAAGATGGACCAACTGGCCGTATCATACAACTGCATTTGTAACCCACAAATGGTCTTGCCTCCCTGGTTTCCGAATCAGCAATATGCTGAGGCGGGTCCATTTTGTGGTAAACTGTACTTTATGTCACAATTAATTTTCTTTTGTTAGTTTATAGCGAATAAAATGAATGATTCAGACTCAATTCACAGAATAATTTGCAACATATGATTGCAAGCCATAGCTGTTGATTAAGAACCAAATTCAAATAGATTGGTTATTATGTATTTTGAAAGCAGCTTCAATACTGAAATTTACACTACCATGCCTTGTCATTCCTTTTTGTCCTATGAAAGAATAATATTAAAAAAAGAACACCTCTATAACAATGGAACAAGAACTAAGGTACACAAATGTAAAATTAGAAGTTATTATGTTAGCCCCACATATTAGAACAAAAGGAAAACACTTGGATTAATAAATACAAATTAACTTACCAACTGGAGAAACCAATGGCTGCATTTTACTAATGAATTTACACAAGGCACAAGGACACAAGGATACATATAACGAGTCCCACAATAACAAAGCTTCAGGGCAGTCAAATCAATTTTATAATCCGTGGTTATGTACGATTAACCAGTTAAGAATTTAATGTATTTGCCCATTACTTGGTCGTCGACCTTCACAATGGCAGAATAAATATTATAAATTATCAGGAAAAGTAACTAATCTAAAACATTTAACTTTTGGTTTGACAGTGACACACAGATTGACATTACAGAAGCGTTTATTCAGTTATTATGTTCTGCTTATGCAAATTTACATAATTATTATAGATCAATCTCGACATTATTGACAAATATTGACTATAGTAACTGTTTTAAATCACATAATTTATATGAAATCAATACATCGCCAATTAAAATTTCACTTAAAACGAGTTTAAAACAATATATGCGCCTTACACCACAGCTTACACATAGACTAAAAAAATACAGGTGACATGTGTCATCTTGGTAAAACGGCTATTAGACATTGCAACCTGCAGGGCCCAATCTGTTGTGTACCCTGCCTTTCCCTACCCTCCTTCAGCTCCCTACAGGCCCTACCTTTAATTACATTTTCCAACCTGACAGATTGGGCTCTGCAGGTTGCGATGTCTAATACCGCTTTAAGTCTTGGCAGGGGGGTACAACTCAAAGTAAATCTGTCAAAAAATTTGAGTTTGACACGACGTATCCGATACGTTTGCATAAGTGCGAAAAAGAACTTGTCATGCGTTAAGAAGGGACAGCATGATTCGTGACGTTACGTGACATTACAGAGGTCTCTCTGTTATACCACAGAGTAAATAATAGTATAACAGAGAGACCTCTGTAATGTCACGTAACGTCACGAATCATGCTGTCCCTTCTTAACGCATGACAAGTTCTTTTTCGCACTTATGCAAACGTATCGGATACGTCGTGTCAAACTCAAATTTTTTGACAGATTTACTTTGAGTTGTACCCCCCTGGTTATACTATTATTTACTCTGTGGTTGTACCCCCCTGAGGGCCTACCGCGAAGTTCGAAAATCGACAAAACGATGGTCCCGTCTCTATCGCTCTTGCATATACGAAAGAGAGGGATGCAAATAGACGATTCGATAAACGAAGTGCTTCGCGGTTATAGGCCTGGTGTCAGCTCTGGAGTGCGTTCAGAAATTAAATTAATTGATTAACAATTATAAATTATGCTATAATTAAATTACAGTCTGGCAAACCAAAAGCGCAGTAACAGTCAGAGTAACATGCTATACCCATCCCTTTTTTAGTAGTGAGAGTACTAGCATTAGAAAAAGACAGTATGATTCTCCCTGTCTATGCTTGAAGTGGAACAAACTCTGGCCAAACTATATGTAAAAAATTTAATTACAATATTACGACAAAAAAAATGTTTAATAAATGGCTAATTCTTAGAGAATCATAGGGTTTTATCTATCACACTGCTGCAGTTTCCACATGCGGCGACGGTGTGCGAGCGAGATAGCGCTCTGCATGTGTATAGCGCTGTCTCGTTCATCGGGGTGGGAAGCGGCGTCAACGTGATCCGCCATTAAAGAACGTAATGCATTTTTTTTTTCGGCGAGGGAGGAAATCCTCATTGGATACCACCGGGCCGGTCCCGGTGGCATGCCCGACTCGATTGACGATGGCACTCCGCCCTGAGATGGAGTGCCATCGCCAGTCGCCTACGGACTAAAAGGTGTAGAGTGTGGTTTTGTTTTGGATGGGTGTGCGTGTTGAGTATTGTTGGGGTGTATTTGTTTTTGATTGTGGGATAGCTGGCCCTCGCTATCGGTATACGGGCGACCAGCTATCCACAAGGAGCGAGTGGTTCGGAGGGAATTCATACGAATGCCCTCCAGTGTGTTGGTGTGTTTTTTTTTGGATGTGGTTGGGATTGGTTGGGGTGGTTTTTGGGGGAAACTAGTTTGCGCCAGCTTACCGTCGGGCCACCGCTACGGTGCAAATTAAGGCGCACCGGCGCGGTGGCCCAGCGGTGCAGTGTGTTGATGGCGCTTTTGCGATAGTTGGTAAAAATTACGTACATTTACCAAATAATTTAGTGAATGGAGGTGATGATGCTTGTCTTTGATTATTAAACCAACCGGATGCGAGACACGCTCTCATTTCTATCGGAAAAAGTCTGCCGTTTTTTGCGGGGGAGGGGAACGTCAAATGTATGCGAAACGTCAAATAAACGTCAGTCCATACAATGAGTATGACCACTGGTTATACTCATTTGGCAGAGGGGAACGCCTGTCAATGGCTACTCCGCTTGGTTTAAAGCTCTAAGATGCTTGTGGATAGAAAGTAGTAAGTAGTGGTTGGGAGTTGTTGGGAGTGGTAGGTTGGTGGTTGGAGATGTGAATAGGGGTAATTGCCAGCAATTGCCGACAAAGTTAATGGTGGAGTAATTAAGTTGTGGATTAATGGTTTAGGTTGGTTGGTAATTTGAAAGTGAATGGGGGGAGTTTTTTTTTTGGGGTAACTGCCGGCGACGGCCGATAGTTTGCGCCAGCATTCCGTCGGGCCACCGCGGCAGCGCAATAGCGCACCAACGCGGTGGCTCGACGGCGCATAATTTTAGTGACGATTGGGTGTTTAATAGTAGATTTACTACTAATGAGAGGATTGGGGTTGGGTTTTATGGAGGAACACGGCACTTAAGCCCACGCAGGAGCAAGCTCAACTGCAACCACTTCTGTGACTGGTAGTTAGCAGAGGGAGAATAGCAAACGCGCAACTGAGCGGCTATCTTCCCCCTCCCAGGGTGCACCACGAGGAGGTCTACCAGCCCTGCACCCCAACGTAATGTATTGTAAAAAGATTAATATCTGTTGGCTTTTGTAAAATAGACCATTGGCATGCACCTCGACTCTATAAATATAGTAGTTTGCAGGCCAACGTTGCTGTCAAAATTACCCTAGTCCGAAAGAAGGGTTGTTTCTATGGTCAATTCAATTCAATTTTTAAAATATGGCATTCTGTCCACAATATTGGGACAATTTTGCCAATGTCGAAGTCGCTCCAAGAGCTGGACGTTGTACGGTGAGGTTAGGCTTTTTATAAGGAGATAGCTACTCCCTACAAACAGCACGTGGACTAACGGATATCTAACTCAAACAGGGGTTACACATGTTTCGAGACTAATTCTTCATTAGTTGCTCACTATTTCGTTAAATCACTGCAGAATAAGCTATATATTACACATTGAATCACGAAAATGAACATAAAATAAGAAGTTTTCCCGAAACCAAACCACCTTGCTCGACAAGATGGCCGCAAGTCGTTTCTATGGTCAAACTATGGTCAAACTCATGCCAAACCATACCTACTTTGGGCTCATATCCAGAACTCATGTGACAATGTACCCACTCATAAATAATATGATAGTGAGGGTATGCAAATGTAATGTTGGTATAGGGTCCACCCTATACCAACTATATGCTCCAGCATTAAATCACCAATAGTCAACACAAAGGCAGTGTGGGTCAAAATTATAGTATCCGCAGAATTAAGTGGCAACCACAGAGTATATTGAATAGGTGTTGCGAATGAGGTCATAAAACTTCTCTTTTACACTTGCACCGCCTCGACAATTCTGCGGATACTTTAGCCAAAATATAATCACATGATTTCTGGCTGAGCCACTTCAGCCCTATGTTGTAACCAAGTTGTAACATAAATAGGTCTAAATCACAATGACCAATGAGGCTAACCGCGCAAAGTAACACGTCACTGGCGCTGCTATCGTTTAAAACAAACCCATCTGTCTGGTAATGAAATTCTAGAGACTAAATATACATGTACACGTACCGACCGATCTACAACCGCATAGGCTGGAGCACGGAACCAGTGCTTAGTCGCGCAGGGGTCCGATTTATGACTTACGAACGCTCAAATCTAAAAAAAATGAAATAATTATGATTTTAAATTCCAAAAAACTTCATTTCATAATTTTATTCAGAATTTTAAATGTCACTTTCGAGTGCTGGGATCTCTAAAATCACGCCCCAGAGCCGTTTATGTATAAAACTATAATAGGTATGCATTCTATGACACTTCTCTTTCCGGGCAGACTCTAGTATCGAATGGGTAGAGTTAAAATGTAGAGCCCAATGTGGAGTTGAATAGTAGAGCTAAAATGTAGAGCTTTGAGGCATGACCCAGAGCCACGAGTAGGGTCAAATATTTAGCCATTTGTAGAATAGAAAGTGTAGAGCTAAAATATTGAACCAATTATTTTTATATATATCCTATGTTGGGTCCAGTGCTGGCCAAAAGCCTTCCCTCTCATCCGCCACTCGTCACGGCCTGGTGCATGTTCTCACCACTCGCTACAAAAGGTATCCAGGTCGTCCTGCCAGCTCTTTTTCCAAACCAACCAAAATGTATAGTCATATTATGTAGAGTCAAATATACGTGGACGAGTTTGTAGTGCAAGGGTCCACTTTGTATACTGGCCTGTCACCTTGACTTCCACCGATAAATAGCTGCCAGATGCCCGGATCTAGTGTGAAGGATAGTAAAGCAAATTTGCTGTACCTACTATCCTGTATGGTGGTGGTGTGGTGGTAATAGTTAATTAACTAGAAGGATGTCGTTGCCTCATAATTTACCGGACTAGCTCTTATTCTATAATAATTTGCGTGTCGCAGGTTTTCCTCCTAATATAGGTACCAAATATATTATTATGTCAAAACAGAGGCACTTTTGATATGTCTGCCCTTGATTTGCAAACCAGTCTTATGTCATAACATAAAACATAATAGAAGCAGATTGCTGATAAGAATTCTTATGATATATTATGTAGGTACTGTACTTGCACTTACACAACCTTGCGTATTACACAGGGTCGCTTTCTTTGTTACATAAATACGTACGTGTTTTTAGTATACCGCTCTGGCAAGCCTAAAGGCGAGTGGAGACGCGCACATCAGAAACATACTTAGTATGGCGGGACACACGTAGCGGAAATGTCTCACGCATCTTAATGTATTTTGGTATTTATTGAGGGGAAAACAAGTGCGGGCCGCTAATATATTTTTTTATAAAGGCGTTTAATAAAAAAAAACTCAGTATCATTCCAGATTATATATTTTATAACTTGTATAGTTTTACTAGAACCGCTCAGGGTTTTCCAAATAAATTTATAATATATCGACTAAAAAAATATTTTTAATTCGTATTAGTTTATATTTATGTAGTCTATTAAAATTAACTTGTGCAGTTTATATAATTAAATTATAAACTGAAATCGATATCGTACACAAAAGAAAAAAGATTGCAAGACTTCCGGTGTCCATAACAAACGAAAAATAAAATAAAATATTTGTTCTATAATTATTATATTAAATTTTTAAATTATCTTTGCTTGTAGTTGATATAATGTACGTTTAGGCGAATGTTTTGAACTTAGTATTAGTTTTTAACATCATAACTCTTGGGTAATCGTCTGGTATTTCAGATGTCAATAACCTTTCAAGCTGTAATTTAGAAGTAAATGACATGAGCTTTAGTCCTCGACACGCCAATATGTATATGTATATGTCCAACAGTTGACTACCCGCAATCATCGTTAGTACCTTAAATTTAAAGTTGTCATGGAACGGTGACGAGCACCTAGACGTTTACCTTATTTGTTCAAATATGAATGTAGGTATTCCTACTTGAATGTCAATAAGTAAGTCCCCTAAACATGCAATAGGTATTAGGATACTTACAAATGATTTAAACAAGTATAGGGGAAGATGGGGCGGCTTCGTACACTTTTTTTTCGGAGCCTTGTAAAACAAAATGTAACAGATATGTTACAATGAAACGAATGCTATGTTATTGTCCATTCATCTGCCTATAATAATAGCGCATTTCTGGCTTGATATAAAGCAAGTTGGCCAAGCTATAACGATTTTTCCAAAAAATGGGAACTGTACGAATTCACCCCACCATGCGGGGTAGCTCCGTACACTATTCGTTTCTCCCCGGGATTCATGATTTTACCAGCTATTTCGTCAGTTTCAATCACTTTTTAAACATATCTTACTGACCTGTTTTTGCAATTATGTTATTCTTGATTTTAACTTACATGGGGTGCATTCGTACAGTATGAAATTACATACATTTTTAGTGTACGAAGGTACCCCAATCCAACGGACCAGAAAAAAATCAAAATAAAAAAAATATCGTTAATATAATCCCAAAAGTATTGTTTAAATAACAATATTTAGCATATATTTACAAACAATACTAAAGCATTTTTTCTAAGTCCATCCAAAGTTTTTGGAAACAAACGTATTCAAAGGAGAACTCAAAATTACTTGCGAGTGGCGAAAACACATATCAGCTCTTTCTGGCGAAATCTTGTACCGCACTGCCATTACTTTTGGAAGGTAGCCTATGCATGTAAGTAGCCGTGTTGCATACAAATATGAACGCTTCAGCGTGTTGGATAGCCGAGATATGACCATTGTACGAAGGCTCCCAGTGTACGAATCTACCCTGTCTTCCCCTACATATGACATTATATCACCACTTCCCAGTCCACGAGGGAACCAAATTGTTAAAGTTGAAGTGCCCTGAACCAGTTGCAAATTATACGATTTCCTATAAAAGCCTTTTATAGTGTAATGTGCCATCAGTATCAAGGTACCGAACGCACGTCTAACTTCGAAAAATTACAATATGAACCGTACATTTTTGGTAAATCAACCATTTTAATAATCATGTTGGTTCGGGATAAAGTGAATATTTTATACGGGCATATTGTTAATCGGATTTCAGTTACTTTTTACTTAAATTTAATGGAAAGACCTAAATCCATTTCATTTATTGCAGAGACCTACTAATACTGACGAATTTTCAAAGTTTAAAAACTGACTTTGTTTTGATATCATAGTGGAACGTTATTAAATTAAACTGTTTCGTATATTCTCTTTCAAATACCAAACATTCATAACATAGGTCACCAAAATAAATACCCGCCCAAATATGAAGTAGTGCGAAAGTAATCAATGTTTTTCCACTTACGCTACTTTACTAACCTTTCTTTGTATTTTTTCAGATCGTTTTCAGTGTGCTACTTATAATATTTAATAATCAAGCAAGATCGGAGACTGAAGCGAAACCAGAGGAGAAATCAGATGCTGCAAACGCAGTCATGTAAGTGTGTTTTTTTTGGAATTCGCACATTCGAAATCAGGTGCTAATTTGGAAACTGTTGAAGCGGCGACTTTGCTATGGCTAGATCTGTCGGCGCTCGGGTTTAACGCTCCGAGCGCTCGGTTTCAGGTTTGGGTCCGTAATGTTTCACTCTACCGTTTCGGGCATAATTTCGAATTATATTGCCGAAAAAAATAGTTCAATTACATTATATGTAAACTGGTTATTTTTCAGCCAGTATCTAACAAAAAGAATATTTCTAATTGACATAGACATATGAATTTTTTTCTAATTGCTAGGCAGTGTGTTGTAGTTTTCATAAATAAATCTATTGAATAGTGAGCAATTGTTTCATTATTCAGCCTTAACTGGCCTAGTACAAATCAAATCAGAATCGGATTATTACAAATATTATTTACCATTCCATTAGTAAATATTAACACGGTATAACATCGCTACATAAAGCTATATATGGCTGATTATGCTAACTTATATTTCTTTGTTTCCAGAGATCATTCCCCGCCACACCACCACGGCCATGATCATCACGATCCCACGTTCCACGGTTTTTGGAAGAAAAAGTTCGTGTGGCGTCCGCGATGGGTGAAAACATGGCAGGAGAAGAAAGTCTATGTAGCTGTTTGGAAGCGCATGTGGGGGCCCGTGGAGGTCAAGGAATGGATCCCCGTGCCGAAGCCTCCCCCAGGCTGGATCAAACACGACGTCAGTTCTTACGTCGTCAAAACTCATCCACGGGTCAGCAAGTAATAGACGTTTGCCAATGCAAGTTCATTAGTTTAGTAATAGAGTAGACTATCAGGCCGACTCACATATCCTGATTTATAAATCTAGTCCGTTTAAAGTAAACAAGGTTATCGTGAATACTCTTAAGCCTTTTGACCGCCAAAGCCGTCATATCACGCGCACGAAAAGTGCCCTCAGCGCCAGGACGTTATATCACGTCCAAAAATAACCGGTTTGCATTGCGCGCTCGCGAGGGCACGATTTTTCGGTCCGATGCTTAGCGTTCAAAAGGTTAACTAAACTGAAAATTAATTGTCAAGAGTCTTTAGCGTGATACCCCGGGGACTAAGACGTTTGACGTTTGTTTCTTGTTGAACCTACAAATGGCTAATTTTATTGGAATAGGTAATATTATTTATTTAATAAATTAAGTATCTAGGTATTATGTCGTAGTATGGAGCTTTAATAACAATAATAACTTATTATTTGTAAATAATAGATTGACCGTTAAAATTGATTTTGTATTTAGCTAATACGTCTGCCAACTACATAATTATAAATAAATTATTATTAGGATATGGTAGAAAGATTCGCTGCCAATGGGTAAGTCTTGGTAGTTCAATTCAGCGGGCATGTAGGTATCCTGCAGTCGCGAGGCAGCGGATTTTTCCATTTATCTATATTTCTCATCCCAGACTGCTGACTGATGTTGCAAAGCGAAAATGCGAATAATAATAGCGAATGGTTTGTGTAACGTTAAAAATGTTTTAAAATTTTATGTCATACAAAATAAAATGAATATTCCTGAATTACTAAATATTTCTGCATTTTAATTAAGTACTGTGTTTCCTATGCTAATTATAATTATTCTTTTGTTTATCTTCTTTAATACGTGACTTGGCATCCTACACTCGAGAGCAAAAGTTTCGGGTCACTTGCATTTTCTTGAATATTTCAAAAGATATTAATTTTAAAGATATATATTAATTTTAAAGATATTAAAGTTTATGTTAAGTACTGACCCAAAATGTTTGCTCTCGAGTGTATATTTGTAGTTTAAGCGGCAGTACACGTAACCGCCTGCAATGTAGTCCACGAATAAAGGATGGTTCACGCTGTTCCGTTCCGTGTCGTAAACGACACTTACGACACTTCACTTCATATACAGAACATCACGTGACCTCCGAGGATCACGTGACGCTTTCTATACAAGGTATAACATAAATACTGGTGATCCTTTTTAGGGACTACTTGGTATCGTATTATAATTATGAAAAAATCGGTTTCGTAATTATTTATCGGAACCTCTTAACGGTAGTTTATATATTTAGGTCATACTGAACAACTTTCACTATGGAGCCTACCCCGAAATCGCGTTTTTTTTGGCCAGACTCATACATTTTGTCGCATGGGTATCGACATTTTGTAAGAGGAAGCTATTTTTTTTTTGAAATTTTGGGGTTACCTCCACAGTGAAACTTGTGCAGTATGATCTATGTAAACCACCGTTAAAAGGTTTGCCCGTATTAAATTTACACACTGTATAGTAGAAACAACATAAACGCGCCTCTCAAAAAAATGTGCTTGCACTTTGTTTCTACGTGACTTCGATTTTCAACAGATTTCTACCCAGTTATGTAGTTCCAGCTATTTGTCATATAACTCGTTTTACATCTACCAAAAGACCGGGATGTAAAGGCCCGTAAAATCCGCAAGGAGATACAAAATAATAATACATAATAATAAACCTGCGGGGCCAGGCTGCGACGAGCTGACAGCGAGTGGCAAAACACCGCGCAGTCCGCGCACGCCTATTCCAGAGAGCTCTTTACATCTATATCTTTATATTTATAGCCCGTCTTTGTGCTTGCCTTAACTGGCCGGCCAGAGTGGAGTCTATGCTCCAGGTTGGTAGTGTAAAATGTCATAACGCCGGCGACCTACTGAACGGATTACCGGTATCTGGCTACCGCAGCCTCACCTCTCGACAACCTCACAAGTCTTGCTCTGTTGTCTCGCTGTGCGAGCGGCCATTGCGGGGCCCACTCAATGAGTTGGAGAGTCACCACCTGTCTTTAAGAATTTTGGGAACCGATTGTCACGGTAGGTGCCCACTAGTCTCCTCTTATAATTCACTACCCAGCCGACCCAACGCAGCCGCGGTCTCAAACCAACCCTAGGGACGTCCAGAACATACAATCTCAGGACACTAGTCAGAAGTTCGGAGCATTCGGAATCTCCACGTAGAATGCGACAAGCGGTAGTCAATAAGTTGGTGTTGCGCCTTAGCTCTAGGGAGTTATTCAGTAATCTTAATAACACACTTTCCGCCCTTACATTCATAACATACAGACATTAGCATTGCGATTCAGCGAGGAAATGCTGCCAGCGTCCTCGGCACTATGCCACAGGGGCCGTTTTTAGAAATGGATTTTTAGTTTTTAGTATTTTTAAGTTAGTTTTAATTGGTTTACATAAGGTTTTTATTAATATTTAGTTTTTAATTTAGTTTTAATATAAGACTTTACCTGAGTATTTACTAACCATGACCGCTCAAAGCTGCACCAAATGTCTAACAGAGATAACTATTATACATTACCAATTTATCAGAAAATATTTAACTTATCTGCATTCGAGCATATTGTTATTTACATCCCCGTCTAGACTTCAGAGAGTGCTATAAATAGGTCCACGTGTATGTACTGAGTGTATGCGGTCAGTGTATTTTAATATGTAGATAAGGTGTCATGAAAATAACCCCCCAGATAAGGGTATAAAAGGAGGGGCTACCAGCGTCTCGACCTTATTGTAGGCCGCAGCGCTGCGGCTTAGATTGTGGTAAGTACTAATAGCTACAATTGTAACTCGTTTTGTTTAAACCCTATATAAGTATTTAACCCCCCTGATGAAATAGTGATGGAAACTTATATTGAAGTGCTGTTAAATGTGTATGTTCCGCGCCCTACACGACACTTACCGACACTTCATTTTGTACAGGGAGTAACAAAAATACTGGTGATTCGTTTAAGGGCATAATTGGTATCGTTTTGAGAGTAAGAAAAGTAGGAAAAACATTTTTTGGACGTAAAAAAAATAATTGTATGGGTGGGACACGTCGTCCCAGGTACGCAGTGGAGCCACGGTAGCCATCACACTTGCTGGTGGTTCCAGGTTGGATGTCGATGGATAACCTATTCAACAGGTAAAGAGCCTGCCCGAGCTTTTGTCCTTAATTAGACGCCTAACTTCCTTCATAAAGGTTACATGCCACGAACCTAAGCACCCTGTCGTTCCAAGGCTTGAAATTATAACATATACTCGTAAACTGGCCTTAAGAGACCTTACTCCTGAAGTGCTTAATGTTATTTGAAGGCTATGGCGAAAATAGTTACTTTTTAAACTAACTTCTGTATTATTTATCTAGAGGGAGAATGGAGTACTACAATATTTTAACGAGTAACTAAAATATGAAAATAATAGGCACTTTTGGCAGGCCTTTACCTACAGATTTTTCAGTTGGACGACGTGTCGTTTAATTTAAATTGTCGTTTAAAACAATTTATTTTCTATTATGTACAACACAGCCAAAGTAATAAAAACTGAAGATTAATATTAGAAACATAATAACTTCCTAATATTTACCCTAATATACAGGTGGATTTTCTTTTTGGGTAGTGAAGGCAGCTACCAGATCCCGTGCTGCTACACGAAAATGGTCTTAGAAGACCTTCCCTCGATTTGAAATTAATGAAGATTCACGTTTTATACAGATTTTGGAAAAAATATACAGAATGCGAGAAATATGTTATTTTTGATAAACTTTTTTTATGCCATTCGATCCCATTCCTACCCAGGATCAAAAACTTGTATTGGAAAAAAAATTCCGGCTATAAAAGTCACAAATTGAGAAATATACACTTTTCCATGCATTTTTTTTATGACAATCGATTTATTTCCTGTTCAGTATCAATAGTTTCCATGTGGTCAACTTACGGTTTACGGTAATGTACCAAACGGCCAGAAATTGAAGATTATTTTTCCATACATTTACTATGGAGATTCGGCACTGTGCGGCTGCGGCGAAGAAGCTCAAACCATCGAGCATGTCATGTTATACAGCGTTGTCCTTTGCATTCTTTCTCCGGTCCCACTATGGATCTGTTCAACCTAACACCGGACACAATCTCGTGGCTCGGGCTGCTCCGGACCCTGAATGTGGACTTAATATGAATCAAAAGTATTTTAGGGCAATCGGTAAACACAAATTTTTCAAACTGTCCAAAAAATGCCGATTTATGCGCATTATTTCACTCTGACTTTTTTCTACATTTTAGGGGATAAGGACTTTTAAAAGGTCCGAGTGTATTCGAAACATGCAGCCAAACCTCTTGATAGTCAAGTAGTGTACGTGTAACTTACGACAACACACACCAACACATCGACAATTGCCCTGCTTCCAGATGTTGGTCGTGTTTTTACTGCTGCTAGGGGCGGCTGGCTCGCAGGCTACTACGGAGCAGACCGTCCTCTGCGGAATGGAGCTGGCCAAGGCACATGCTTTGTACTGTTATGGCGTAGATATGCTTCCCGATGACTCCGAATTATTCTCGTCACCGCCGAAACCAAGTGAGTAGGTTTTAGTAGGGTAATTTGTGCTAGATTTCGTCCACTTACCGATTTTGCCAGCTTTAGGATGCAAACCGAATATCTTGAATTACCTCCCCTTACGTTAATGTATTATATAGGGTGATTACGTTTAAGGCGAAATTACACACTTAAACATGATAGCGGCCGATTCATTATCGTTAACTAAGTGTGTAGGGTTGTTCCTGCTCAGTCTTTTGAATCACTCTGTATATCATTCTACAGCTTATATAATCTTGTTTAAATCATACTCACGGACTTTTTAGTTTCTTGTTTTTTACAAAAGTGTGGTAAGTAGGTACGTGTTATTTTTTGGCCATAGGTAGTGATTTATATAGTTATACATATTCAAGTTATCTTTAAAAAAACTTAAAAAAAAACCACAAGAATACTTTATTAAAGACCTTAATTTTTTTTCGATATATTCGTAGCAGTTTAATCAGGTGGACGGCAAACTGAAACTGGACCGAAAGCTAGTATAACCACCCTACTATTTAGGTCTATCGGTTATGGAAGGTTGGTAAAGAAATAGCGCGGTGGTTTTAGACTACAAACTAGTTTTTTCTAGTCTAGTTAATTCGAATATGTACTTACTCACTTAACATAATACTCTTATTTTAGTCAGTTTCATCCAGCCAAGTCTTCAAGTAGTCCGTAGTACCTGGACCAGGTGTGCCATCTATGTCAGTACAGGCAGTGCTGGCTCCAGAAAACTGGCCCAGAGACATCTGCATCAAACCATGGAGGCAGAAGTCGACTCGTACCTTTCGAGCCAAAGATCCGGAAACTCAAACCCAACACTAGTAGTACCACGCCCTCGACGAAGCATAATAGCCTTAATAATCTAAGAAAGAACAGCTTTATATTACACGCCTACTACCAAAATGTCCGCGGTTTGCGGTCCAAACTCTTTCAATGGAGAATGGAACTAGCATTGGCACCGGATGAAGTACGATTATTGGCTATAACGGAGACGAACTTGAATGAATCAGTGGAAGATGCAGAGTTATGCTGTGGAAATTGGAGAATACTGCGACGTGACCGGAACGATGGCCGCAACGGTGGCGGGGTCCTGCTAGCGGCGCGTCCGCCTATACAACTAGAAAGAATAAGGACATTCGAAACGCCGAATGGAGAAGATTTGTGGGCGAGATTTCAAATGCATGGCCAATTTATTTACATTTGTATCGTGTATATACCGCCTAATGCGTCGGATCAAGTGTATTCGTGTTGGTTTGACAAAGTAGAGGAGTTTAGTGAAAATCACAGCAGTAAGAAATTACTTGTATTAGGAGACCTTAACTACCACAGTGCCAGTAATAACGTGTTATTAATGTACAATTACTTTTTGTCGGCATGTGACTTAATTCAATATAATGATGTTACTAATATGAACAATCGAATACTTGATGCGGTTTTAACGAATCCAGAGTTAGAGGGAGCAGTGCGCGTGCGTGGTGCTGAACCGGGGGAGGAGCTGTCTATAATAGACGGTCATCATCCACCGCTGTTTGTACGAATCGAATATGACATGTTCCAAGAAAAATGTAAAATTATACCACCGTCAAACATCAGTAACGAATGCGATTGGAACTTCACAAAAGGTGACTTTGTTGCATTGTACGATCTTATAAAAAACGCGGATTGGAATAATTTGTTTAAAATTAGTGATCCTAATGAAGCAGTTAGGTATTTTAATGAGTCCCTGTATGACTTTTTCAATACTTGTATTCCGAAAAAAGTTAGGAATAGTTCAAACAGTAGAGTTTATCCAATTTACTATACAAAGCAGATAATACGAGATATAGAGCGTAAAGCAAGGTTCCATCGTTATTGGAAGAATACTAACAAAACAATTTTAGAAATGAAATTTAAATATCTACGATCAAAAATAAAACGGGATATCAAAGCCGCGCATGATCGTTATGTCAAAAATATTTCTAACCAACTGAGTAATGATCCATCTAAATTCTGGGAATACGTTAATAGCCTACGTTCACGAGGAGGCATCGAAACTAAAGTTACGCGCGGAGAAGAGGAGTATCAGGGCGCGGGAGCCGCGGGGGCATTCGCAGACCATTTTCGGTCGGTATTTTTAACAGAAAAGCCTCTCTTAGATCCATCCGTGGTTAGCGCGACTGGGGTAGCCGACTCAAGATGGGTCGACGTATCGACTTTCAGTAAAAATGACATACGAAAAGCTATAAAAAAACTAAGGTCTAACACATCCCCAGGGCCAGACGCCATTCCGCCGTATGTCATAAAGGGGTGTGTTGACTATTTGTGCGAGCCAATTAAATTCATATTTAATTTAATTCTAACGACCGGAATTTATCCCAATAGCTGGAAACAGTCGCGAGTCACTCCTATTCCAAAATCAGGGTCTAAAATGCAAGTCGAAAATTACAGACCAGTAGCTATATTATGCTCTCTCGCTAAAGCATTTGAAATGACACTGCATGCGCTCATACTGCCTCAATGCTTGCCGCACATAACGAGCGCGCAACACGCCTTCCTTCCTAGGCGGTCGGTCGCATCCAACCTTGTCACTCTAGTGAGTTTAATGTTTCAGGAAGTTGACAAGAAAAATCAGGTGGATGTCGTTTATTTGGACTTCCAAAAGGCGTTTGACAGAGTGGATAACGATGTCCTACTGACCAAATTAGGTTCAATGGGTTTTGTGCCTAGACTGTTGCGAGTTTTCGCAAGTTACCTCGCTGATAGAACGCAGTTTGTAAAGTACGGGCCCTTTTTGTCAGATCCCTACGTAACCCTTTCGGGCATAAGTCAGGGATCGAATTTAGGCCCGTTGTTGTTTAATATTCTTATAAATGATTTGCCAAGCGTAACACGTCACAGTAAAGTTCTTTTGTACGCAGACGATATTAAAATTATTAAGGTTATTAACAATAAGAAAGACTGCGAAGAACTGCAAGAGGACATTAGCGCAATATATAGATGGAGTGAGCGTAATAAGTTGTCGTTCAATTTGGATAAATGTGAAGTGATGTCATTCACTCGTTCGACTCAACCAATTATATATCCGTATACTTTAAACGGCGGCGGTATCGCACGCGTTAACTCGGTGAGAGACTTGGGTGTACTATTCGACCAAAAATTAACGTTCCGAGAGCATGCAATCGACGTTGCCAAAAGAGCGGCCCAAAAACTTGGATTCGTGCTCCGTAACTCTCAGCCGTTCACGCCCATGGCCTTGCGTGCTCTATACGCTGCTCTGGTTCAGAGCGTACTAGAAACGAGTGTAGCAATTTGGGCTCCCCACGAGAGTTGCTACATATTAATGCTAGAAAAGGTTCAGAAAAAGTTCCTACGGCACCTATACAAAAAGCAGTTCCATTTTTACCCGTACTTGTATCCAACGCGTTTTCAACTGGGTATGCTTGGGTATGAGTCGCTGGAACTCAGACGATACCTAATCGTGGTAAAGTTCGCCCTGGGCATCATCCACAACAAGGTGGACTGTGTAGACCTGGTGGATGAGGTGGTACGACTTTACGCTCCCAATTCGCGCGGGCGGCTGCGCTACGCGCCCCTGCTGGCGACGCCGCCCGCGCACAGCGGGCTGCTGCGCCAGGCGCCGCTGCACACCGCACTCACACTGCTCAACTCCGTACTGGAAGCGGCACCGCTTACAGACATTTTCGCAGCCACATGGCCGCAGCTTATAAAAGAATGTAAAAAAGTATTGGAATCAATGTATTAGGTATTAGGTTATGGTACTCATTAAATTCATTTATTATATAATTCATTTATTAGGCTAATATAATTAATATTAAGATATGTATGTTTAAGATTGTAATGTTTTGGCGTACGCTGTAATTACAATTTCTTGTAAAATAAACAAACAAATAAACAAATAAACCAGAATAACTTACCAACGCTCCAATTACCTTCACAACTATTAGCCCCGTAAAGATATCTCAGCTATAGGTAGTCCGTCTATGTCATGCCTGTGATGGCTCCTCTACATGATGGGCCATCATAGGGACGCAGCTATGCGTTAGAGGGAGCTAACGATATTGCGATCTCGTTCCGTCGTATAGCTGCGTCTCTATGATGGCCCATCATGTAGAGCCAGCCTGACGGTAATGCTGCAATACTTGACCTGCGACTATGGGTACATTGTTATTGCCATGTACGTGCAGACTTCGCTTAGACGGACGCTAACAAAAATACGAAGAATTTCACTGCGTCCCTATTAAGTCGGTAAATTCTGACTACTTAAATACCTATTCAATTGCAATGAAAACAGAACTATACTCTTTGTCATGTTCCTGTTTTCTAGCTTGCAGAGTGTGTACATTGTTGAAACAAGACATATTTAACGCCTTGCGTTTGGTTCATAAGTTACATTTGTATTTTAGGTAGGTATGTTATTGCAAACGGTAGGTATACTATTAGTTCAGAGAACAAGCTGAAGAACATTCTCAATAATTCAGTAACATTCTCGGAAATTACCGGAAACCTACACGAGAATTTAAATTACATTTCCAATGAGAACATTCCATATCGTCAGGTGACAAGCAAAAGTCACTAATTACAAAAAAATATTAAACGAAAATCAACCTTGTTAGGTTGCCAGTGTAGTTATTATGGCTATAAACTTGTGGTAGTACTTAGTGAGTTTTGCTTGTCACCTGACGATATGGGAGTTACAAAAAAAATATTATCAGTATTAAATATTTGTACAAACTCGTAAGTTGAAGCAGAAAGGAAGTCAGGAAAGCCAAGGAGAGCATACATGGATCAAGTCTTCTTCTTCCTCCTCCTAGCGTTTATCCCGGCTTGGGGTCCGCTTGACAACCTAATCCCATAAATTGGCATAGACACTAGTTTTTATTAAGATTTAGATAGATTAGCATACATGGATCAAGTAAAGGAAAAAATAAACGTCGTGTCCTGTAGGCTGTAAAGGAGAAGGCAAATGACGGACTGGCATGGAAATTGATCCACCGACAAGAGCCTAGCTCTTAAATATATGACGATGATGATGATAAACTCGTAAATGAGACAGTTAAAATAATTGATAACGGCAGTGTCCAGTGACTTCCTGAATATTTTTTATTATTTCTCAAATTTAAGTTCTGGGAACATTCCGCATGGAAAATTTCGCAACTTTGGAAACTACTCCTTGGTGCATTGTTAGTTCGGAGACATTGAATCGCCCACTAATTCTTGGCACGACGTGAACTTCACCAGTTAGAATGAATAAAGCTTCATATGTGATTACCATTAAATAATTTTTGCAGATCCGATGACCACCACCGTGAAGATCCCGGATCGCTTCGAGTTTCGTATGCAGAGCAACTCCGAGGCGCTGCTTAGAGCGGCCAAGCTCGTCGAGGCCTGCTGCCTGAAGCCATGTCACGTGTCCGAGCTGCTCAACCATTGTTGAGTTCGCTACCTCATACCGCCTGTTTATTATTTTGGAAGAGTTTACATTTGTTCCTGAGTCTCAGCTTAATGCCACAGCTCATTGAACCTGCATGGAGCCCGCTTGGGAATTATTATTTTAAGTAAATATATAAATTTAGATTATAAACTCGGTTTCTTTATTATATTTCCTTGACCTTACTTTTTCGTTCGCCAGTATAAGCCAAACAATTTTGCTCATAGATAATAAGGTATTTAATATAACCGTTACGCAAAACTAGACAAATTATTGCCGCATCCTACTCATTAAAATCTTATAAATCGCCCACGCTGGCTGTTCTGTATATTTTTTTAGTTCTGTGATTAATTACATTAGCGGACCCAGGTGCTGTTTGTAAGTAAATGGCAATTTCTATGTGAAATATCCGCGTAACAATTGAGATGTTTAAATAAATGGTTTAATTTAATCTATAAATACGTAATTATGTCTTTTGGATTATTAGTGCACAGGTACATCCTGTAGGTATATGTAGGTACCTGATACGTAACTCATCCTAACCTGTCCCACGTTTTTTGGGATTTGAAAAATAACAGTAAATTTTACATTATTATTAGGCTACACGCTTAAAAGACAATAAGATGCAAATTGGTGAGTTTTAAAATAGTTTTCCCAAACATTGTATGACGATAATCGTCCGTTTCTCTTATGTAATCTTGAAAAGATAAAGTTTAAAATGAATGAATACAATATGATAATAACTTCAAATTATAAGACGCTGTATTAAAACTCTCTTATGCCCAAAACATTAAATTTTGTAGCAGGTCGAAAAAGTCCCCATGTAGATACTTACCTATAGGTATAGCCAAATACCTAATTGATAATCCATGCAAAACTTTAAGAAACAGAAACAAATATTTTAAATCATTGGTTTCGCTATATTTATAACAAATTAATAATAAAACAAAACTTATCAATACTAAACAACATAACACATGCATCAGTGGGTAGGTAAGCCTATCTAGTTCAAGCCGTGAACCAGAGAGACCTAATACAATAACAGCACCTATGCGCTCTACTCAGACTTATTCATTATGGTAACTTACGAGTATTACAATGACTGTTTTAATGACGAGTTAAAGCTTGCCTCAGTGACGACTACCATCTTAGAGCCAATCATCCTGCAAAATACAAAACGATCGCATTGCTCCACCTTTTCGCTTTGCACTTATAAGTATGGTTATAAATGAGAAGGTAAAACAGTGTCAATAAATCAAGATCCATTTACCTATACGTGCACCGCGGTACCAGAGTACACCCATCTACAACCTGTAGTCCAACTTCGAATAAAAAACTGAGCGGGCCGCCGGTAAAAAAAACAACTGATGACGCGCGTAATGCGACCGAATTAGATATGTTTAGGCATGACGAAATAAGGGGCGACCTACTGCGGTTGTCCCGTTGCGCGAAACATGCTTGGTACAGCCCTGCGTCAGATTATTTTAGTAAAACGTGAATTTTTATTTTTTCGAAGATGGGTTACTGGTCTAACAGACCACCTTCCTTATACTGTGGCGGTACTTTCTGTTACTCTAGAGTACTCTTGGCCCAACAGTCAACACTTGAGTGTGTAAACAAAACACGCTTCCCTGACCGATCATTTACGGCCTTCAGACTCTCTCGTTTGTGACCTATATGTACAACGATTAACAATCTCAACGGGCGCCTAATAGTAGGTTATTTTGGGAACTGCCACGTGGACTGTTGCGGCGGCTTGGGCGCGGGCTGCTGAGGCGCCGGCTGCACGGCAACGGCCTTCTGGCTGGCGGCGGTGTTGTTGTCACTCCTGTCCCATCCGTGAGACTCGTGATGGTGATCATGGTGGTCCGGTGAAGGGAACCACTCGGATATCCACACCGGCCTCCAGATCTTTTTAACACCCGGAACCCATATTTGCTTCCAGTCTGGAATCCAGATCTGTTTCCAAGCTTCCTTCCATTCTAATTTCTTGTCAGGCACCCATATCAATTTTTTAGAGGGCTTCCATATTTGTTGCCATGCTTCTTTCCAAACTAATTTCTTGTCTTCAACCCAAATTTGTTTCTTCTCTGTCTTCCAGATTTGCTTCCATTCATCCTTCCATACCAATTTCTTATCTGGAATCCAAATTTGTTTCTTTCCTGGTTTCCAATACTTCTTCCATACTGGTTTCCAAACAAGCTTCTTTTTCCATAAGTCATGAGAAGTGTATTCCCATCCATCGTGATCCTTGCCAAGGTATTTCTCTCCAGGAACACCTACCTTGACCCATTCCGGCACCCATATTTTTTTCCAAGCGGGTACTTGTATTTCCTTCCACCCTGGTACGACTATGTCTTTATGTACAGGAACGGTAATTTTCTTCCAATCCGGAACTTTCACTTCCTTCCACGCAGGTACCTTTATGGGTTTCCATTCAGGTTTGTAGATTTTCTTCCAGTCCGGTACCTTAATTTCCTTCCATACCGGAATTTTGGTTGGTACCCAAATAGGCTTCCAGATCTTTTTCCATGAAGGTTTCCATATTTGTTTCTTGGCTGGTTTCCAGATTTTTTTCCATCCTGGCTTCCAGATTAATTTCTTCTTCCAATATCCTGGATCGTGATGGTCGTGATGGTCATGATGTTCTTCGTGGTGTTCTTCGACGTGGTGTTCTTCATGATGCTCATGGATGTCATGGATGTCATGGTGATCGTGTTCATGGTGATCTTGGTGGTCGTGGTGGTCGTGATGGTCGTAGTCATCGTGGTGGTCGTGGTCGATCACATGGTGGCCGAGATCTCCGTGGTCTTGGAACGGATTTATGAGATCGCTAGGAGGCGCGGCATAGTCGTACCCTACGCGTTTCTGTGCTGATTGTACATTCTGATCGTTGGGCTCCAACTGCTGCCGTGTTTGTTGATTTTGTTGTATTAACGCCTTTCCCGTTACTAGAGCGACTTGAAGAATTACCGCTAAGGTAATCTGAAACAAATAACATCCACATTAAATGAAATGTCAATGCTTACACACTCATTCATTACATTACATAATAAACTCATACACAAATTTCTTCGCGGCGCAAGGCGCAAACATATTTACATGCAGTTTACTCGTAATCATATCGCATTGCTTGTGACCTCGTAAATTATAAAATTAGGTAATGAACCTGTTTTATTTTGGGCTAACCACTATAAAAAGTTATACAACATATCATATCAAATGATTAATCTGTACATTACTTAGGTAGAAGCCCTTTCCGCTCCACACTCAATTGTTAATGAATAGATAGAGAACTATTATTACATCATTTAATGAAATAAACTACTTAAGAGCTTGATAACAACAAATAGCTCATATTTTCACTCGTACGTTTACATTTTAAGATAATTATTATGTAATCCATTTGAATCAGATGCGAGAGGAAAGTGCAGAACGTGAGACCCGTTTTATAGTTCAATCGAGTGGCCTAGCAAGCCGGAGCCGGTAATAGGAAGTAGGTACTAAATATGTTAGAGAATAACTTAAGGCAGTACTTTCTCGTGAAGTATGCTAGCACGGCTACCTTCGCATTTTACAAATATGGACCTGGAAGATCTACAATGTGACTCATTTTTGTTTATGTTTAGATACTTAGGTAGGTAGAGACTTTTAATGAGAACACGAGAAGGTATAAAAAAATTGTAAGCTAACCTAAATTCTGTAAAATTCATATTAAAATGCATATTGTGAAGAAAACGAAATCCTTTCGTTTGCCTTAAAGAGCATAATCTGTTTTTATTGGGTGAAAGTCCACCCGTTTCATTAACGCAGTTCGCACTTAGGGCTAATAACATGGGTCTCGATCGCATTATGCAAGAGTTGCGCAAGCGGTCACCGGCGACACAGCAGGCGCCCGCGCGTCCTGCACTCACACCCACGCACATTTTATTTACTGCTTCCTTAATAAGGATCACACGCCCTCAATACTGACGGTGTGACGACACATTACAAAACGTAGTTTGCATGTGCTTTTAGAAAGTTAATATCACCATAACAAGAAAACAACTGACTTAGTCCAACCACTAAAACCAAATCCTGAATATTCCGGAACTAACACGATGCTTTCAAAGTTAACCATGAATTTAAGTGGAAGTTGTGCAACAAAACGAACAAGGAATACCCACCTGAGAGAACTGTGAGAGAAAATTCATTAAATACACGTTGTTATTACGTTTAAATGTTCACAAAAACGAGGTCGAGGTTCGTGACCCAGCAAGAATCAGCGGAAGAATACGATATCGTTTCGTTATGCAATGCATGCAATCGGTATGATTATCGGAATATTGATGCTTGAGTGCCAATAGGGCAGAGTAGATACGAGATGCTGGTGTATTTTTGATAGATTTCTCTAAACTAAACTAACGGTAAACAATCGTCGGATGAGAGTTCAATTATGAGTAACTGTAAGAAACTCACCGACTATTGTGCGTTTCTTAGACAATTATTGGATCATTGTCTTTCCCTTTTATGAGACAATTACTTATACATATTTATCAAGATTTTTACAAGTCACTAAAAGGGGTGACATATCCGGGAGCCATTACCTTTTCTGTTTTGATATTAGGCAAATATTTTAACTACTTGGGTACCTTTAAATATTGTACGAGTATAGGAAAATTAATTGGTCATTCTATGCTGTATGCAGATTATATAATAGGTATTTAAGTGTGTTCAAATATAATTCACCTAATCACTTTATGAATATACGATTAAGTTAACCGCACAATAATATCGATCTGTTTTTCTTAAAAACGAATCTAAGCAGGTAAGTATATTTAAACAGAGCAATCTGAATAGGTTTACACAAAAAACAAGCAAACCAGGATTTTTTTATGTAACTTATTTACTAGCTACATTTATATTTACATATTTGAATTTTGTATTAAGAGAAACAAAAGAGTGAAGTCACGTATTGGATTAAATACTTATCAAACGATTTTTTCATAAAAGAAATCCTTTAAATATAACTGCGATAATAAATTAGCATGGTAATAAAAATTGGTATTCAAAATCCGTGGTTACAAGTAGCTTCAAACGTCAAGCTCGCGCCGGTATTATTTGTATTGAAAAGCTTGCATTGAAAAGCTTGCATTAATTATTGCAGTAGTTTGTTCAAATAACGGGAAATATTACATTCAATAAAGTTTATTTCCAACGTAGAACAAACAAATAGACTGCAATTCAGTATATTAATAAGTGCATTAAATACGGTCATATTAAAATTGCATTAAGTACAATAATGATTTTGAATCAGATTTTACTGGAAATTGACCGTTATTGTTGTGTTATTCAGGATACACAATTCGCAGAATCTGTATGAATCGTGTTGCAATCTGCCCGGGCTGAATTAAAATAGTATAAAAATAAGTGTATGTATTCATTCAAGTACCTATTTAAACCCAATGGTATCACTTCTAATATTTACTAATCACTGCAAGAACTAAGGAACCCTAATTAGTTTCACTATATATTGATATTAGATGTCACGATGCACCGAATTAGAAACAAATCTGTGTAGATTAGATATCCTGTTAGATATAGGGAGAATATCACTGACCACTTGGCTCCAGGTCCCTCGCATGATGGGGCGGGGATGGACGGTCCTCGAGCTAAGGCGCCGGAACTTTTTACTCTATTGGTTTACCTTGAGAAACGGTATATATACGATCGAGCCTACCCCATGCAGCGGCCGGTGGGGCGCGGTTTGCCAATCACTTTCGCCAAGCACCCCGCCGGCGCGCGAGCACTTAGCCCGCAGGAAACAGAGGAAACGATCTGGAAAAGCGGAAAAACCAGCACTTTGATTTTGTAGCTTCTTTATTTATAATTATAGTTTAGCCAGGGATTGTTTTACTTCAAGCATAGACAAAGGAAATCAATCAGTCTCTTACTTACGCACTAGCGGTACTAACCATCGCTACTAAAAAAGGGATAAGTACCTATAGCTTAAATTATTACTTCCACTGTTACTGCACTTTTTGGCTAGCCAGACTATAAGTGATCCACTTTAAAACAGAAGGAGGTTGATGATGTTGTAGGTTTTATTGAATTAGCATAACCATGGGAAACCGTTGCCGATAAAAAAACATTGCCTGCAGGAGAAAGGCCTTGACCCTCGCTCCGGGTCATTCCTGCTGCAGACAGGCGCGGTCCCAGGGGGGGGGGGGGGTCACATGAGACATGACCTCTCCCCCCCCCCCCCAATCGTACATTACAAATAGAAAAAAACTTTGACTGACCCCCTCAAAAATTGAAAAAGTAATTTCTGCCTTAGTGTCCGCGCCTGGCTGCAGAGGTTGTCCATCGCGACCCAACGCGGCAACGCAGTAAGCGTGATGGGCACCTTTGCGGCGGGAGCGGTTTGGAATGGGTTAGCTAGTTTAGAGTGATCTTATAGTTAAGAATATATATTTTTAAGTTAGATTTAGATTTAGATAAAGTATTATTAAATTAATTTTAGTTATGAAAATATTAATGAATATGCGAGTTATATAGAATGTTAAATAATTTTTTTAAACTAGGCTATCATCAAACCAAATAATGATTGAAATTTTCACGTTAATAATAAATATACATGTTGCACTCTATAAACTTATTTACCTATTCATGAGCTTTGTACACGAAACATTATATCAAATATTAATATATTTTAATTAAAATAAGTAGTATTAGGGTAATATTAATATTATTTATCTTTAGGTACAGCCTGTGTTTCAGATTAATGATTATATTTTTCTAATTACACCAGGTAAAACAGGCTACTTTCCTATGAAGGCAAATCAGCTACTCTTTAGGAAACGTCAAAACGATTTGTTATATATATGGAGTTTATACGGGAGACTAATATTGTGACGTCAAAATGCCATACAATACATTTCCTTTATAAAAGTTTTAACCATTATAAAATCATTTAAAGCGCAAACACAATGTTACACCCAGATTTTTCCGTGTATTTTTGAAGTTTTGGTTGAGCGCAAACGAAACAATTAACTCAATTAAGTTTATCTACTGCAAAGTAGGTACCTTATACTACCTATAACTACTTAAAACTTGCATGTACCTACACAATACAAAATCATAACATATTTAATTGAATATAAAAATAACAATTATATTTATATTCAATTAAATATTTCGAGTTGCAGGCGTCCATAGACTGCGGTAGCTGCTCACCATCAGGTAGACCGCATGCTTGTTTGTCACCGTCGTGGCATAAAAAAGTAATAAAAGTATTAATCCATTATTATTCTTTCTATCCCTAAGGCGGTTATCACACTGCTGCGGATCCGCATGCGTCACTGGTGTGTGAGCGAGATAGCGCTCTGCATGTGTCTAGCGCTATCTCGCTCGCGCACCGGCGCCGCATGCGGATCCGTCGCCAGTGTGATAATCGCCTAATACGTGGTTGTGTCGTAAAGGTACTAAACAATAGGTACAGTCAGCAGCAGAAGTAGTTAAGCGGGTAGGATGTCCAAAATGACCTATACACGCTCTTATTCCCTTAACAATAAAGTCGTGTCCAGCTCATTTTGAACACCCTACCCGCTTAGCTACTTTTGCTGCTGACTGTACTACAGACAAAGGTAGCTACTGTAGCTAGGTGCTAACTAGCAGCAGCTAGCTCCGAAGTTACATATATTTACATACGCGTACCTATGTATACCTATAGATTCAATCACGCACGGGTGCTATGGTTCCACGTCGAGTAAGGTACCATCACTATCACCATAAATAAATAATAGTCCGGAAATTCCTACAGAATGATATTCAACTGCCGACTCCTAATACACAAACGCAAACACCCTCACCCGTTACATAGGTATACTAGACTAGTAGATGATGAAACCCAAAATATACTACAACATTAATACTATATTGAAATGAAATGCACTTGGCCTCGGCCCGTGCACTTCATTAATTACACCAGTAATTAATTACTGAGACGTTTAAAGAACTTGAAAAAATAATAATAATTAATTTTTTTAGCGATAAGACCGCCAATTGTTTTACCTCTACTTTTCTGTTTGTAACTTGTGTATACTCTGTTTCTTTAATTTGAGGTGTGCAATAAAGAATATTTATGTTATGTTATGTAATCCCGCTCCGCGATTGATGACAATGTGTGTCATAGTTAAATTGGTTGTTCAGTCGCCATCAGATATATCGGAGCGGCCAAGTTGGTCATAAATATCTGAACAACGCCTCTATCGCCCAAGGTGATAAAGTGATAAAGTGTGTGTTGTATCTTTGAGCACCGTGGCGGCTCCGATATATTTGATGGCGACTGTATGGTACAGTCGCCATCAATACCATAAATAAATAATTAATATTAGTAATAATCGCTCCGCGATTGTTGAGAAAATTAGGGTCCTAGCTAAATTGGTATTTCAATTCTTACCCTTTTGAATGTCTAATTGAGATAGAACCCTAAATGTTCATCATTCAGTTTGCATATGTAATAATAAAATGTTATCGGGGTTTGAATGTCAGTTTTGACCATACTCACCCCATTTTACGGTAACGTACTCTCTTAGGATGTCACTTTCACAGTAGAACACTATTTAGAATATTACGTTGTACGATGTTGTTATAACAAGTATATTTTGTCTTTGGGAAATAAGTAATTTAAAGCTATCAGAATTTCCCTTCACGCTGTATTCTATTGGTATAAGTAAGTAACACCAACAATTTATTAGCTTATTCCAGTATTCCAACCAGACAGGACCGCTATCGGAACTAGGAACAGAAAGCAGACTTTAAAAAGTTCCTACTTACTAGTGCCAATTTGTCATAAGTAGTCATAAGTCATAACGCGGTAACGGCGAAATGAAAATAAATACGAGTAGAAGGGTAATAAATAAATAAAAATAGGATCTTATTTCCAGTATTTTTTTTTCTACTATAGGTATAATACTGACTAATATAACATACATATATGTACTTCTGCTGCACTGTTGTTTAAACCCTTTCTGAGACCAAAAGAAACGTCATCGACTTAGGTCAATTCTGCCAAAAAAAATGTTTTTTGATCTTTTTTTAAATTTTTTGAATGTTTTATATGCACAGCAAGAGTAAATATTATTAATAAAATGATCACCCAAAACTAATTGGTCCATTAAACAAATTGTTTAAGCAAAGTGTTCCTTGTCACGGTTCTCTGCCGTTTTGCCGAAAATCGTGTTGCCGAATTTCACTTGCCAACCAACTTTTCGCAGAAGTTTCATTTGGCCGAATTTCATTTCCCAACTTTACATAATCCAACCTAACCTAACCTAGTAGGTAATTTTCCCAACCCCATAGTTGGGAAATGAAATGGTTGCGAAATAATTATTTGGTAAAAGTTATTCGGCCAAATGACTCTTCTGCGAAAAGTTGGTTGGCAAGTGAAATTCGGCAATGCAATTTTCGGCGAAAAGGCAGGATAACCCTTGGCACTTTGATATCTGTCAATAAGGATGTGTAAACTATGCCCAATAGTAGCAACGACGCAATGAAAACGGCGTTTTGTGCCGAATTATTCAATTCAATTCAATACACTGTATAATATTTCGGGTTTTAACAGCCCACGGTGTATATCTAAACTGATAAATGTATAAATAAATTAATATGCCCGTTCTGTGACCGCATGCACCTATAGCTTCAGGCGTCAAGATAAAGTAGGTACCCGTTACAAATACACGTCATTACGTAACCGTAACCTAACTAGAGAAAATGACATACGTAATTGCTTACTGGTCTGCGGCATACATACCTAATGCATTACATGTAGACCAGTGGAGCCATGGGTGTCGAATGACATGGTACCTTTAATATGATGTCACGGCGGCGATGGCGGTCAGGCGCGTTGATTGCGTTAACAATATATGACCGACTTTGAAAGTATAGGCTGAGAACTTTACGGTCCCTCTTTGAGAAAAGAAATCAGCATTTTTGTTCAATCAAATGTTAATGAATGTAATATTTTATGTTTTGTTCTTCTGATTAATTTATCTACTTTCATGAACGCGACGCTTAAAATTAAATATGCTAATAAACTGTTCTACGTTTTACCGAAGCCCACTGACTGTAATGGTAATTGACTCGATTTCATCAGTTAATTTACCCTGTTGGGCCAAATCTTGCCAGTTAAATTTGACCTACTTAAGTCTTTCGCTTTTTGGCTTATACCTAAAGCAGACGAGAAGGGATGCGTGGATCTTTTTAGTTACGTGGATAAACGTCAGAGGGTTTTTGGATAGAAATGTAGTTTAAGACGTTTCTTACATTTTTTTAATCAATCCACATAAAAACATCTGTTCCTAAAAAAATCCAAAACGAAGTTTATCTAAATGGTAAGTGATCTGAGCTCTATACTTAATAAAAACATTAGAATACAACAAACTAACTATTCGTTATTTAACTGCTTATTATAAACTACGAATAAATATGTAAGCAGAATTTCATTAACTATAAACGCTTCTATGTGGAATAAGTAGGTATAACGCGAAAACTGTGTTCCTGTTCCTATACTAATAGTAATAAGCGTTAATTCTTAATTATTTCACACTTCAGAAGGCGCGATTCGATTTTCAAATCATGATAAAAAATTTGATCTCTTCATTGATGCACTGCCCACAGTGCCCACGGGCCCACACCACGTAGATGAGCCACATGCCGTTATGGCAAAACTGGGTTTGGAATTTATTTCTCGAGAATATGATAAACAGTAGGTAGGTACTCAAAATTTATTTTATTACTTAGTTAAATTATGTCTTGTCTTTTGTTAACAAACACGACTGCTAAAGTGACAGATTAGTAGAAACGATTATTTATTAATCAAATGAGGCTTGCAAGACGTTTAGGCGGCTTTCACACTGCTGCGGCTACCGCATGCGGTGCCGGTGTGGGAGCGAGATAGCGCTCTGCATGTGTATAGCTCTGTCATGCTTGCACACCATCGCGTCGCCGCATGCGGTTGCGGCGCCAGTGTGATAATCGCCTTATGAATAAGAGGATTAATGATTTAGCGCGATCGTGATGCACTAGCGTCGCGGCGTACGAGTACCATACGCAAAGGAACCGTACAACCGTATTAAGAAGCAGTGCAAAATACACATGGTAAATCGCAGACGCGGCACAGCGCCATTTGCAACAGAAATGTCTGACATTACCGTAGTTACCTACTACTCCACAATCGTCGTCGGTACTTTCTTGAGTTACAGCTGAGTTGCTGCATGTACCTATGTAGAATCCAAATATAAGTTTACCGAATTTATTGTCTACGGGGTACGTACAGTCAGCAGCAGAAGTAGCTAAGCGGGTGGGGTGTTCAAAATGACATGCACACGCTCTCTCGTGTCCAGATCATTTTGAACACCCTACCCGTTTACCTACTTTTGCTGCTCCCTACGGATTTAACATATCCAACGAGTTATATAAGTTATATTTTAAGCGATTAAATCCCCGTCTGCGCACTGTCAGACCCGGGACATAATACACGGTGAATCATCCTTAAGGCGGTTATCACACTGGCGCGGATCCGCATGCGACACCGGTGCGCGAGCGAGATAGCGCTCTGCATGTGTATAGCGCTATCTCGCTCGCACACCGGCGCCGCATGCGGATCCGTCGTCAGTATGATAATCGCCTAACGCTATAAAGTCTCTAGCAGACTGGTAAACAAAGAATGACTGCAGTTACATACGAAGTGCGATGCACAAGTACAAATTTCTAATTTACTTTGATGTGAGCATCAAAATAATATCGTATACCTAATTATGGTTGAGTGCATCCGTCTGCCCCTAAGCACAATCACAAAGCGATGAGAGCACGTAAAGGGGAGTTTTCAAACTACGAGTACTAGTCGGCATCTTTGATGGTATGTATGAGAAGTTTGTATGCTGGGGAGGAGGGTCACATAACCCTGTACATTCAGCTTTTTGAGTACTTTGGTTATCTAGAGTACGTAGTATTACTAAATTATTCTGTTGTAACTCGATTTTTAAAATTGTATTAATATTATGCCTTTCAGCTTTTGATGTTCATCTCAGTGCGTCTTGAGACTGTTGAGAGGGATACTGAAGGAAACAATAATACGTATCTTAATACAATTTAATTATAAGATGTATTTTGTATGGCACTACATATTCTTTAAGTTAAATTGCTGGAACCCCCTGTAACTTTTGAACCCGAGTTCCAAAATATATGATTTTTTTAAGAATCTCTGTAGGTAAATTCATTCAACGAAAATTGTCTTTGGACATTACATAAAAAAATTACATAGGCAGATACGACTTTTTGGTATTAACTTGCTTCTTATTCCGTTGATAGTACGAAACCCTCCATTTTACGTCGTCCCAAAGAAGTAGTAGTAAGAAGAAATAATGGCCCGAAGAAGGCAAGCAGGTAAGTATCTTGTTTCCATTTCTAGAGTTCCGTAGCCAAATTGGCAACAACCAACTTATTTTGGGTGCGGTTCACTCTATAATCTATAGTCTGCTATATACGACCACGTTAGAACAAAACGGGTTATCGCACTCACTACGTCCCAGACATCATTTAGTATATTAAAACATTTATTAAAATACAAACAAAAGGACAAACAACAGTGTATAGAAAACTTAGACTAATTAATACTACCTAGCCTGGGCTACGTAGTATTAATTAATACTACCTAGCCTACGTGGTTTAAACTATATGTACAAATGTCCCCTATGTCACCGCTATTAGGTAATTTTGATTCTCAAATTTTGAAATGTTATTGTAATTTTAACTAACTTAGTTGATTCTGCATATTCTGCAACTCTGGTAAACCTAAACTCTGCACTCCGCAAGGTGGCTACGTCCACTACGTTAGTTAAAATTACCCCAAACTTGAAAACTTTGCGATCATCAAAGCGAGTGGGACATCTGGTTTTATTCTACCATTTTACGACATAATATTGGTCGAAATAAACTTTTGAATCCCCTGGCCCCTCCTCCTTAGTACTTTCGTTTGTACTAACATTCGATCATCATGTTACTCTTAACCAGTGGCGGCGGGTCAAAAAAATCTTAGGCAGCCGCTGCTGAATTTGGCTTAAAATTTCTTCATGATAACTGCTCAGGCGCCTGAAACTTAGGCAAGTCCACGGGAATCGTGTTCTATAGACGCGTCGCCACTGCTCTTTACTTAGATGATGATATACGGGATGCAAAGTAGCGCAAATATCCCGTGCCTCCTTCTAGCTAGGACTTAATTTTTTATGCGCCAAGTTTCATTGTAATGCAAATAATCCATTTAACAATTTTTTTGTCTAAAAAAGGGAGAAACCTACAAGACAAACTTATAGCTTTGGGTAATACTACTAGTAAGTAACACTTCCTAATTACCTATTTCGTTGTAACATTTAATGCAGGTGAGGGGTCATACATACCGACATACAAATTATACAAACTGTAAGTAATTAACTTGTGTTCTAATAGTTTATAACAACTTCAGTTTCAGTGAAATCAATTTATGTATAATTTGTATTCGTTTGTTCGCATATGTGGTTGCGATAGTGGGTAGCCTAGTACTTATCTATTAGTTGAGTATATTGTCACTAACTGTGAGTTCCTATAATTGGCTTCCTGTATTTACTACAATGTATAATGTTTATGTCACAGCTGTTCGATCTCTTTACAAATACATAAACACCATTTATCCTTTTACAAATACATGAACACCAAATGAATTGGAACTGATGACGCTATGCTTGATTACGAGAAAAAACATATGCGTGGGAAACCGGATTCCATCCATTTTTGACTGATAGTAATGTTAGCATGGCTCTTTAAAAATATATAAAACTTTTGTGCAAAATGCTGTACCGAAAATTGGTTTGAATTCAAAGCGAACCGAAATATTCCAATACAAATATGAGATTTTTATCTCTGCCAAGTAAATGGAGCCTGGTAAATGAATGCTCAAAAAAAGGGGTCCAGCTGGAAAAAACGAAAGCAGAAATTTAGACTTTGGAACTTTGTTAAGACTAGTTAGGAGACTAAATACATAGAGAATTTGATTATTATATAATAAAAATGGGCGCGACATAGGTACAATGTAAATAGTACAAAACGGTGGAGGCTGCTGTGTGACTTCGCAACTGTGATTAATATGGCGACCACGTACCTAGTATCTCCGTCAATGGTCCATAAATGCGAAGTTTGTGGATTGAAGTGTTAGCCTATGATGATCGTCGGGCCTAATGCCTTCCGCCTCGCAGCCGCGAAAGCTCGCCCTCTGACCCCGGATGGTTTCTATGGGAAGTGCTTAACTATATACCTTTTGACGAATTAGGCTTTCCTGTTACGTTTTACGTGATCAGTTTTCTATATGCCACATCCCAACAGTTGGTACCACCTAACAGTGGACGTGAGCCAGATATATTTGTAGGGTATATTTTTCTCTAAGAACGAAAGAGAAATTTCTCTGTTTTATTAAAAGCATTCAACAGGTTGATAATTAGGCAAGGCGGGAAAAATCGAGTTCTAATGACTCTCTGCCACTGGTACCCATAAATTTTGCAGTTATTAGATTTAATACCTACTTATTATTGTATTATGTGTGCAAATTCTTACTAAATATGTAGGTATTACAATTTTAAAATGCGCATGTTCTTATTGGCAAATAAAAATAGTCTTAGTTAGTTTTCAATATTTATAACCTATTTGCAGAAATGAGTTTGATTATTATCAGTCAGATGATTAAGGTACTCTTCAGAGAAAAAAAATTATGCCATTAAATTCTTATGTTCCTATTTGAATGCTCCGATATTCGATTTAAATATGAATCGATGAACACGATCGTCTTCAACGTTTATGGCTGTAATGGATTGCCTCTGTAAGTTAGAATGATCTGTTTGTTCATTATAATTAGCTAAATAAATAAATTAAAATTAAAATTGTAATCAGTATGTATTGTATCATTGTAAATAGTAAGCAGAAAAAGTAGGTTTTCTTTAGATTAACTAGATCATTACGTAGAGAGTGAAGGGAGGCATCAAATCCTTTTTTTAAATATTTATACTCGCAAATATTTACTCCACTCGAAGTTTAAAGAGCTTAGGAGAAAACAACTTACCTACTTTAGGTATCTACATAATAGTTTGGGAGCAATTCTGTATTTTATAGAACTAACTCCATCGTTCAAATCTAACAAATCTTAAGCACTAATAGACCGGACTCTCAGTGGAGTCCCGTTTGCAAAAATTGCGGACCTCATTCTGACTTCTGATATATATTGTATGGATCCCAGACATCCAATTAACAGATATTGCCAACCAGTTTTGTGGTCCCCTCTCCCCTCCCTGCCCTCACAAATTTTATAAGTAAATTACAAAGATTTTTTGTTTTAATTATGGAATTTCATTAGCATTCCTTTCCTTATGGGTGCCTATATGTGTCATAAATAAAATAAAAACCATTACACCAATAGATAACTTTTATTTTGATGAAAATATTACGAATTTTACGAAAAAAAATTCTTCACAAAAAATCTTGTGGGCCGCACCTACTCGTATACTATGGCCCCCGTAGCATGCAAAACTTCCGTGTCGGGGGGAGGGGGGATACCCCTATTGCCCCCCCCCCCCCCCCCTCTGTATACGCGCCTGACTGACATGGTACAAAAATTTAAGAAGAGAACGCGGAGAGCAATGAGGGTAGCGTTGAGGAAGGACGACTCTCAAGGCTGGGATGAATATATGTAGAGAAATTAGGAATAAGTACCTACACAAAACTGAGAGAGAAATCTAGCTGGGAGGGCTGTAAAAAGTTTACGAAGGAAATTTACAGCTATTCGGAGGGGCACGAGTTGTAAAACTGCTGGCAGGGAAACGATCTTGTCAACTGGGTAGGCTGAGAGTGGGGGCTAGTCAGTCAGGGAACCAGAAAAGATACGAGTACTAGGGCATCATGCTGAAATCGCACTTTCTAGACTGTGGGAAAGAAGGTATCATTTCCATTCTTGACAGCGCGTCTCTTTGTATGAGTGCATGTCTTTTATCCTGGCAGTTCCCTCTCCATTCTTTGCTTTTATTCTGTACCACTGCTCCGTGGCTCTCCTCCACTCCACCTCAATATGAAGTGATTTCATGCCCAGCATTACCTCCATTGCATGTGTCGGGGTCGTTCTCATTGCCCCCGTTATCATCTATCAGGTATGCCAGTGTCAGTACCTTCATTAGGTCTCTTTGGTATTCTTTAACATGGGTTCTGTGCCACCAGACTCGACCACAGATCGCCCCATATAGTACTGTGGGTAGTATTATAAAAGCAGCCCAAAGCATACTGCTTCGTCTTCAAAGCTCTCTCTATCCTATCGACGAGCTCGCAACGTCACAAGCGCGCGCGGCGAGTCTAGAGCAGCGGTAAAGGGCCGGGGGTGGGCTGAATGACAAAGGACCATGAGCGCGCGCGGCAACATGGCTTTTTATAATGTCTAGGATATCAGATAGACGAATCACAAAACATTACGCGGTCCGCTATTTTTGCAAACGAACATCTCATTGGAGCCTGCTCTATAAAGTGTTAACATATAAAAATATCAGCTTCCTTTATCTCCATGTTATCGTGGATGGATATTTCATTCGGAGTTAATTTAGGTAGCCCATTTACCGGACCACGAGTACCAAAAATAATAAAAATTGTACATAGGAACGTTAGTTTCACCATTCCTCATTTCTCTTAAACTATTTTAAGTGGACATAGGTTCATCAGATCTTTTATCGCTATCATTAGTTTTCGTTTGATCCATACTGAACGCGACAGCGTCTATTTCTTCATAGGTTTTTCAGATTACAGCGTTGCACTTTTAATTTGCACCTGTTAACACCTGCCTGAGCATCCGGACCTACAGTTACATGCGGCTTATGAAGTCGTACACTGTAGGTAATGTACTTTGTCGTAGTAACAACTAAAATGAAGCGCCATGTTAATACGAGAATTCTAAAAACGACAAGGTGCTAAATTATTTCCTTAGCTTGATCGTACCAACATGACTGTTAGCGGAGCTCGGAGGAGAAACCTGCGGTAATTTTTTGCATAATCTTACAATTTGGTGGTCACACCGCATGGTTATGTACAAAAATATGATATAATTGCATAACATGGCGCTGTCCGGCTAGCCCAGCCGTATAGGTACATATATTATTAAATAATTGCATTAAATTATTTAACCGACGACTAGATATTACGTGGAGAACAGAAAATAAAACTTTACTGATTCGCTAGCTTGTCTCCTGGCTTTTTAGGATTCTTACCTGATTCGTGACAAATCAGGTACGCATCGTGATCCATATTACTATCCTCCGGTCTCCGGCTGTTTGTATTGTAAGTTTGTATTTCAAAAATCTTACTAACTACCTAACTTACCCTTTCACTTAGATAAATTAAAAACTAAGGCAGTCCTGTTCAAGAAAAGTACTGTTCTTGTTTTCGTTGTATCTTTTTCTCTCTAGGTATAACCTTTACCTTATGCTGCATGTGATACCTAAATATTGTAATTGCAGAACAACGTAAAATACTTAATATTAAAACCAGGTAAATATAAAAACTGTACAACATTGTAAAGAATTAATACATTAGGTTAAGTTTTTATAAGGTTTTTGTATGTTTAAGATTCATATTCGTATTCGTTTGTTTGTTTGACTTGTTTCTGCGTCCAACACAGAATCTATTTAGTCAGATAAAGGATATCCATTCCAAAGAACATTCGTAATTATTTTTTGAGTAGGTACTGATTAATAATGAGGTAAATATCTGTTGAATATTGTTCCACTGCAATGAGAATGGAATTTAAAAGTACCGTTACCTCATCACTCTCATCAGTGCTTACAAACCTTATATTTACCAGAGACTATAGAGATATATTTACCCAAATATCCATAACAATACAATACAATTACTCGTTATCGAACACTTCAAAAATAAAATCAGAAATATATAAATTTACTATTTCCTTTATTTACTAATATTTAGTCTTAGATTAGGTTATTTACAATATTGTTTTAAAATTAAAATACAAAAATACATCAAAACAATTAAAAATGTTATAAAAACCTAACCGAGGGTGCCGCAGGCAACGGTGCAAGCAAATTCATGCTGCCAGCAGTCAGGGCCGCAGAGAGAGGAACCTTTGGAATGGATAAAAAAAATTGTAACTACATCTATAATCTATTCCTAATTTTCTCAGTTACTTTGCGAAAATTAGCGATACATTTAAAATGGCTAAGTAATTATCGTAACGAAAATGAAAGAAATCTTAATCTTATATTTTCTGCAATTTTGTTAAAATAATGAAACTGAGTTTAAGGACAGATTAGATAAAGGTACAAAAAAATTGCAACTGATCCGACTATGCGCGCCGTGTCCGGAATTATCTACCGCCCTTTGTATCTGACCTTTGATTCAACCACAACCCCGCAGCGAAATTAACTTATCGAACGAGCGGAGCGTAAGCGAAGATCGTTGTTACAAACAACAACTGTCACCTGGCTACTGGGACGTCTCGGCATTTGGATGGCTTTTTGATTTAGATAGGTAGTTTCTCCGACGATAACTTTAGTAACGATTTTCCGATTTTTATGAAATTTGTTGGGGTTGTAGCAGAGACCAACAAAATTTGCGAGTTCGTATATGAGCTGGATTGAGACGGGGGTTCTGAAATTAGAAGGCCTAAAAAGGTTTTGTAAAGGGGTCCTGTTACATTGGTCATTTTATTTGCTACTTTTACGAGCAAGTATGGTTGAGTTTGGTATCAAACGAAAGGCATTGATTAACACTCTCGTCAAATCCTTATTAACTGCTTACTGTTTCATAACAATTAGCAACATAAAATTGATTTCAAAAATATTTTCAATTATATTTTGATTTTGGTGTAAATATTTTGACAACTGACTTTTTTTTTAAATTTATTAGAGCTTTGGCTGCTGGGGCCATCAGCATACTGACATTAACACATTAGTTTTGCATTAGTTAGAGAGAGTTACCATAGACGCATAATGATGGTGACCGAAACCTATATAGGTGGCCACAGATGAGAACGACATGTCAAAGCAACAGAGTGAGAGGCATGTGAGAGGTGGATTTAAATTTAGATGAGACAAAAACTGTCAAATCTGAAGCGATTTCGTCGCGGTAAAATTTTGCGCATCAACCGCACACTTTAATATAGACGTTTAGTTTCACCGTGATGGTTAGTTGAGAAAAAATACCCGATACCTATTTTTGGTATTTGTAGTAATTCTACTATTGCACATTTATGGCGAAACACAAGATTCGCGAGTTCGAGTCAGAGTTCGGGGCGAACTACTAGTTATTAAAATTAATATTTTGCATCTCCCTTCATAGATTAAGCTCCCATTGCATGAAACCTTACCTCACACGGTGGCAGAGCAGACACATACTACAGCGATAGATAATACTTAGGAACACTGGACTATAGTAGGTTGCCATGGCACAGCCTGGAAGAACATAGTTTTTTTTGAATTTTAAAACGTCATTTTTTACCAAAATTTACATCATAAGGTGGCAGATTGAAACCTTTACCCATCGAAAGAGACCCCTTTGGTGACCCGAACCCGCATAGGTTGCCAGCCCTAAACCTGGTAGATTTCCAGGTCAGCCATGTTTTATGAGGCCAAAAAATGGGGTAATTTACCTCATCAGGTGGCAAGCTGAAATTGATGCGAATCGATAGCCCTTGGCGTGCCATTCACGAATATATAGGGTTGCCTGCCATCAGCCTGGTAGTTTTTCTGGTCAGCCTCCTCAAAGTATCGATTTAGTAACTTGGACCAACTCTCGTTCATTCATGTACAGAAGCTAAAATTCGAGGAATATTTTATTGCGAACCGTGATATTTAATTAAAATCTATATATTGACAGTCTTGCAATGCATACGTGTTGAAATAATAGGGTAAATGAACCAGTTCTGGTCATTTCTCACTAATTATATAGATGACTACCGGAAAACTTAGACTGCGGGTAATATTGAGGACGCCGCGACAATAAATCATCAGTGTGTGACGTAAAATTGGTTAATCACCTCATTTCCGCAATCTCCTATTACTGCTTCGCTTAAATATGCTCAATCTGTGGGTGAAAAAACACCCTGACTTGGGTACTTTGATTACTGCGTGAAGTCATAATATATACGACCGACGCCTACCAGAGCACTCTCTACTACTGAAGGGTAAGCATCCTTCATGCGCATAGACTATAGGGCTGCTATCCCCTGGAAATAGGCCGCGCCCGTGCATCCCGTATCCGTCATGACAGTATTTTCAAATATGGGAAATAAATGTTTCCGTTTAAGTTCAAAGTTCACTTAATGTTAAACGTGACATATACCTAAGATCTACGTACGGTCATGCTGGATATTATAATTATGTAGAAATCATAGGACATCATTAATCACTAAGTATTTTGTTCTTACCTCTTTTCCATTTCAATTGGGATTGGGCCTCTTCGTATGTAGGCACCAGGACTTTCAGTCTTGGGTATTCGATGGTTCGTTATTCAGGGCTGAACCCGCATAGGTCGCCAGCCCCAAGCCTGAGAGATTTCAAGGTCAACCATGTTCCATGAGGCCAGTAAATGGGATAATTTACCCTATCAGATGGCAAGATGAAACTGATGTAGATCGATAGCTCTAGGCGTTCCATTCACGAGAATATAGGTTTGCCTGCCATCAGCCTGGCAGTTTTTTTGGTTAGCCTCCCTAAACTATCGATGTTAATATCTTGGAAACAAGAGAAATTCGCGTAGAGATACTAACATTCAAAGTATATTTAAATGCAAACCTTGATATTTAATTAAATCTACACATTGTGTAGTTGAATGGTTCACCAGTGAGGGTTGTTAATAAGTTTAAATACCTTGGACATATCTTATGCAGCGACCTAAAGGACGACCTTGACATGGAAAGGGAAAGGCGGGCTTTATCCGTCAGGTGTAACATGCTCGCGCGCAAATTCGCAAAATGTACAAATGGTGTTAAGGTGACTCTTTTTCGAGCGTTTTGTCAGTGTTTGTACACCTGTCAACTATGGGTCAACTTCAGTAGGAAAGCATTTTCAACCTTGCGGGTTCAATATAACGACGCTTTTCGCATCCTACTGAGGTTGCCCAGGTTCTGTAGCGCGTCGGGCATGTTCGCAGAGGCGGGGGTGCCCGACTTTTTCGCCATTATCCGAGGGAGAATTGCAGGTTTCTGGGAGAGATTGAGAAGCTCAGAAAACCGCATTCTTAAAAGCATCTCTGAGAGCCTGTACAGCCCAATCTTCCGTTACTGGTCGTCCGTTCATCAAAACGAGAACCGGAAGTAAATGTTTTGTGACAGAACATCGTATTAGTTATAAGACATACGTTGAGACTGGAGTACCTACCTACCTACTGTAAGAATGATTTCTTTCTTTTATTTTTATTTTTATTGTGTATTTTTATATGGACTTTTGTCTGAAATAAAGCGATTTTATTTTATTTTTTTTTTATTTTTTTATTTTATTGTGAGTCTTGCACTTCATACGTGTTGAAATAATAGGGCAAATGAATCAGTTGTGGGCATTTCTCATTGGTATTTTCGGTTTTTAGGGTTCCGTAGCCAAAATGGCAAAAACGGAACCCTTATAGTTTCGCCATGTCCGTCCATCCGTCCGTCCGTGGTCTAGCTCAGTGACCGTTAGCACTAGAAAGCTGAAATTTGGTTTGAATATGTGAATTAACCAAACCGACAAAACAGTAGAATAAAAACGCGAAAAATATATTTTGTTAGGGTACCTCCCGTACACGTGAAGTGGGGGGCGAAATTTTTTTTCGTTCCAACCAAGTTGTGTGTGGTATCGTTGGATAGGTCTTTTAAAAAGAATTAGGGTCTTTTAAAACAGTTTTTGGATAAAACTAATACTTTCGGAAATAAATAGCTCCGAAATTTTAAAACAGGGCGTCCCCCCCCCCCCCATCTAACTTTTGAATCGTGGGTCCTAAAATTTAAAAAAAAACATGAAACTGAGACCCAATGAGTACCTTCAATGAAAACTATATTGAAATAAATCGGTTGAGCCGTTTTTGAGTTATCATTCAAAAACCCATAGTGAAAGGACATAAGTAAAAATGACGTAAGCGCCGCCAAATTTCCCGTAAGAAATGACCTTTTGAATTAATGGTCTCAGTTTACTGAACCCTACACTGAGCATGGCCCGACATGCTCTTGGCCGGTTTTTCTTTCAATGTAGTGATCCTACTAACTTCAAGGTTTTTTTACATCTCGTGTTCTTGAGATCCCTCGCTACGCTCAAGATTCAAACTTAGAATTTCAATTATAGAATCTTTCGCTTACTCGGCACTCAAAATCAACACTAGCAAGAAAAACCAACTTTCCTCTCTTGTTGCACAAATAACTATTTCCAGTTTTTATTCTACCATTTAGTCGGCTTAGTTCATGCACATATTCAAACCAAATTTCAGCTTTCTAGTGCTAGAGGTCACTAAGCTAGACCGCGGACGGACGGACGGATGGATGGATGGACGGACGGACGAACGGACGGACGGGCAGCGGAATCTTAGTAATAGGGTCCCGTTTTTAGGGTTCCGTAGCCTAAATGGCAAAAACTGAACCCTTATAGTTTCGCCATGTCCGTCCATCCATCCGTCCGTCCGTCCATCCGTCCATCCGTCCGTCCGTCCGTCCGCGGTCTAGCTTAGTGACCTCTAGCACTAGAAAGCTGAAATTTGGTTTGAATATGTGCATGAACTAAGCCGACTAAATGGTAGAATAAAAACTGGAAATAGTTATTTGTGCAACAAGAGAGGAAAGTTGGTTTTTCTTGCGAGTGTTGATTTTGAGTCCCGAGTAAGCGAAAGATTCTATAATTGAAATTCTAAGTTTGAATCTTGAGCGTAGCGAGGGATCTCAAGAACACGAGATGTAAAAAAACCTTGAAGTTAGTAGGATCACTACATTGAAAGAAAAACCGGCCAAGAGCATGTCGGGTCATGCTCAGTGTAGGGTTCAGTAAACTGAGACCATTAATTCAAAAGGTCATTTCTTACGGGAAATTTGGCGGCGCTTACGTCATTTTTACTTATGTCCTTTCACTATGGGTTTTTGAATGATAACCAGAGCTCGGATTTTTCACGGCAAAACAAAACACTAGCGTAATTTAGCCAGTGCTTGAAATATTATTTTATCGATATCGATAATTCAGAACTAGAAGAAATAAAAGTCACCAAATAAAATTAATATGTAATAAAACTAATAAAAACATCTGTATAAAGTTACTATATATTAGAAACAGACGCAATTTCTTCTTCAAAATCTACGTCAGTACACACAGCAGCACAAGACATTTTATTTGGGTAATAGTGATAGGAGTAGATGATCATTATCTTTTCAACATTCTCTGGGAGTAAACAGTTGCGTTTATCACTATAAATCCATTTATGTACACTAAATGTACGTTCAACTTCAGTTGACGTCAAGGGAGCAAATTTATAGAATTCATTATCAGTTCGGGTAATATTTTAGGTGTACCATCGAATAAAAAAAGAAAAAATGTACTGAGGCAATACCTGTCATATACTCTAGTAAGACTCGATAGGTGTCGATAAAATAATATTTCAAGCACTGGCTAAATTACGCTAGTGTTTTGTTTTGCCGTGAAAAATCCGAGCTCTGATGATAACTCAAAAACGGCTCAACCGATTTATTTCAATATAGTTTTCATTGAAGGTACTCATTGGGTCTCAGTTTCATGTTTTTTTTTAAATTTTAGGACCCACGATTCAAAAGTTAGATGGGGGGGGGACGCTCTGTTTTAAAATTTCGGAGCTATTTATTTCCGAAAGTATTAGTTTTATCCAAAAACTGTTTTAAAAGACCCTAATTCTTTTTAAAAGACCTATCTAACGATACCACACACAACTTGGTTGGAACGAAAATATTTTTCGCGAAAAATATTTTTCGCGTTTTTATTCTACTGTTTTGTCGGTTTGGTTAATTCATATATTCAAACCAAATTTCAGCTTTCTAGTGCTAACGGTCACTGAGCTAGACCGCGGACGGACGGATGGACGGACATGGCGAAACTATAAGGGTTCCGTTTTTGCCATTTTGGCTACGGAACCCTAAAAACCGAAAATACCAATGAGAAATGCCCACAACTGATTCATTTGCCCTATTATTTCAACACGTATGAAGTGCAAGACTCACAATGTGTAGATTTAATTAAATATCAAGGTTTGCATTTAAATATACTTTGAATGTTAGTATCTCTACGCGAATTTCTCTTGTTTCCAAGATATTAACATCGATAGTTTAGGGAGGCTAACCAAAAAAACTGCCAGGCTGATGGCAGGCAAACCTATATTCTCGTGAATGGAACGCCTAGAGCTATCGATCTACATCAGTTTCATCTTGCCATCTGATAGGGTAAATTATCCCATTTACTGGCCTCATGGAACATGGTTGACCTTGAAATCTCTCAGGCTTGGGGCTGGCGACCTATGCGGGTTCAGCCCTGAATAACGAACCATCGAATACCCAAGACTGAAAGTCCTGGTGCCTACATACGAAGAGGCCCAATCCCAATTGAAATGGAAAAGAGGTAAGAACAAAATACTTAGTGATTAATGATGTCCTATGATTTCTACATAATTATAATATCCAGCATGACCGTACGTAGATCTTAGGTATATGTCACGTTTAACATTAAGTGAACTTTGAACTTAAACGGAAACATTTATTTCCCATATTTGAAAATACTGTCATGACGGATACGGGATGCACGGGCGCGGCCTATTTCCAGGGGATAGCAGCCCTATAGTCTATGCGCATGAAGGATGCTTACCCTTCAGTAGTAGAGAGTGCTCTGGTAGGCGTCGGTCGTATATATTATGACTTCACGCAGTAATCAAAGTACCCAAGTCAGGGTGTTTTTTCACCCACAAATTGAGCATATTTAAGCGAAGCAGTAATAGGAGATTGCGGAAATGAGGTGATTAACCAATTTTACGTCACACACTGATGATTTATTGTCGCGGCGTCCTCAATATTACCCGCAGTCTAAGTTTTCCGGTAGTCATCTATATAATTAGTGAGAAATGACCAGAACTGGTTCATTTACCCTATTATTTCAACACGTATGCATTGCAAGACTGTCAATATATAGATTTTAATTAAATATCACGGTTCGCAATAAAATATTCCTCGAATTTTAGCTTCTGTACATGAATTTCTCGTTGGTCCAAGTTACTAAATCGATACTTTGAGGAGGCTGACCAGAAAAACTACCAGGCTGATGGCAGGCAACCCTATATATTCGTGAATGGCACGCCAAGGGCTATCGATTCGCATCAATTTCAGCTTGCCACCTGATGAGGTAAATTACCCCATTTTTTGGCCTCATAAAACATGGCTGACCTGGAAATCTACCAGGTTTAGGGCTGGCAACCTATGCGGGTTCAGGTCACCAAAGGGGTCTCTTTCGATGGGTAAAGGTTTCAATACTTTCAATCTGCCACCTTATGATGTAAATTTTGGTAAAAAATGACGTTTTAAAATTCAAAAAAAACTATGTTCTTCCAGGCTGTGCCATGGCAACCTACTATAGTCCAGTGTTCCTAAGTATTATCTATCGCTGTAGTATGTGTCTGCTCTGCCACCGTGTGAGGTAAGGTTTCATGCAATGGGAGCTTAATCTATCAGAGAGTGACGAGCCTATTAGTTAGGGAGGCGAGGTAGCTAAATGGCGTAATTCAACGGCGCCGTCGAGACCTATCAAAATCGAAAGATAAAATAATTTCGAAAAGAAAAGCTCGTATGGCAAAAACCATTTTAGCGGTGGGTTTGGCGTGTACGGTTTTTCAAAAATGTTAAAAAAAACAGTTACTTGGGCATTCTCGAGCGCGTCAGATATTCATACTACGTATGCCCCGAGTGCCTCTGATAACAACGGTATACTAATCTGCCGGTTTGCGTGGTGGGGGTAGGCATATAAAGTAGTCAAAAATGCAAAAAAAAAAAATTACTCGAGCGCGTCAGATTTTCGGAAGGGGTGTTAAGTAGGCCCCAAGGAAGCTCCCTTTAAAAAAACTGACGATTTCGGCGTGACGATAAGTTACGATGAATTTTTGAAAATGCAAAAAAAAAAGAATTTTTGAAATACTCGAGCGCATCAGATTTTCATAGGGGAGGTTTATCTCGGTATCCTGAAAGCATATTTTTTTAATCTGACAAAAATGTTGGTGGGTTCTCTAAATCTGACCGAAAAAGGTTTAACTTTCAAGTCAAAAAGTTTTAACTTTGGACAAAAATGTAAAGACACCTTTTTTGTGTAAAATAAAATTACCTTTTTTGTTTATTTAAACTTTTTTTTGTAAAATGTATCGTTCGCGACTTATATGCCGTAACGCGTTCTTAGGAAGACGAAATGGCTCCTCCACACTTCCGGTCATGCGGAAACCGGCAGATTTTGTATTTTTAGTAAGTTTTAGATTATATTCTTCAAAACAAAATAAAAAAAAATCGCGCTCGAGAATGCCGGATTAACGTTTTTTTTTTACAAGTTCGCGACCCTATAACTCAGCGGCGTCAAGGACTTATCGTCAGATTAGTTAAATTTAGTCTTTAAACACTAAAATCAACCCCCAATATCTTAAACTGACGCGCTGGAGTATTTCAGACTATCCATTTTTTTTTACTAATCTGATCGTCTATCCTAGGCGCGCGTCACTACATATAGAGCTAAATACTTTACAAGGTTGTTCTATTAGGTCTAAGGTATCTCTCATATCTTAAACTGCCACGCTCGAGTATTGCCGAAAATTCCCCTATTCGCCTCCCTAACTATATACATCCCAGTCTTTTGTAAGCTTGCATGGGGATACAAATTCAACACGTAGAGGCCCCTTAGAGAATTCGGCTATAGAATCCATTCACCTATAGAACCCATTCGCGCGGGTTCGTCAATACATAAATCCCCGGAAACTGGCCCCAGCAGCACGTTGGGGCTATTGTAAACATAGGCTATAGTGTTGAAGTTTGGCTGGATCAAAGATTTACCTAAGTATTGCAAAGTGGCCTAGACACCGTGATAAACGTTTCATGTATAAACGTTTTTATTAACATGTTTCATTAATTCGTAAATCGTATGTACATACTCGCATTTTACGAGTAAATGCAAGTTTACTAAAGGTGTAGTTGTCTTGTGCACAACACATTTTTAACCGACTTCAATTCCATAGAAGAAGGAGGTTCTGCATTCGGTTTGGTGTTTTTTTATGTATGTTCACCGATTACTCCGAGACCCGTGGTCCGATTTGAGTATTTCTTTTTTTGTTTGAAAGGATCTACATCTCAGGATCTACAAGGTGGTCCCATATTAATCTGGTGCTGTTCTGATGATGGGATCCATGAGGATTTGAGGGAACTACTCAATTTATAAAGGCACATGTATGGTGATTAGGGTGTTTTCTTAAACAACTCAAGCATTTTCTCACGAAAACCGCAAATTTGATGGAGTGGACTTGATGATGATGATTATTTGATGATAATGATGAAGATTTTTAAATGTAGGATATTCAGCGATTACCTACTCCGAGAAGGATAAAAATGAATCATTATATTATTTATATGTCACCAACTGATATGTTTGAACTCGGTGCCAAGCCAAAAAATACAAAACCGGTCAAATCATTTTATCCTTATCTGTCACTTTGACTTTTGTGTTCGTTAGAAACACAAAACATAATTTAACTAAATTAGGTTTGAAACAAGTTTATGAAAAACCGGTTATGGATATATCAAAATTGACAGTTGACACGAGTGATGCCATCTTTTAAATTCGATTGCATGAGTCAGTCACTGTCAAGCACTATTGACGTTTCATTCCACGTATGGGGTGCATTGGCGATTTAATTGTTTTGTTCATAATATTTAACATGTATTGAGAGTTGCAAAACATTGTTTCAAAAAGTCGTAGGTAGAATAAGGCGAGTGGGGAAACTCGGGACGAGTGAAGAATGACATTCCGTCCATGTAGCGAACGACGTTTTTTAATACAGTTGCGAAAAAAAAACGAAAACATAAGTATTATGAGTAATTTTGATGTTACTTTAATACTACACCTACAGTCCCATGAACGTCACCAAGTCGAAAATGTGTCTTATTAAATATACTTAGCGATAAATCTAAATAAATAAAAGCGCTACTAAGCAGAAATAATACAGAACAGCTCATTTTATACAATAGCCACCTACTTACTTGTTTAAGGAAGAGGGGGTCTATTGCTTTTCGTGGTTCTCGGAAAAATTCAGAGTGCGTTAAGTTATATACATCATATAACTCGAATTTATCACTTGTTCCAATCCAAACACACAATCCAAAACTGAACTGAGATCGCATGATCGAGCTTCAATCAAGTTATTTTCACACAACGTACCGCGAAGTTCATATCAAGAAAACATTTCCTTTGATCGATCAGCCAAATCACGGGTCAAAGAATTGGCATTACTGTTTAAATGTGAACAACACAAAACATCGCTCTCCACTATTAAAATATCCTTTTAAGTTCAAAACTAAGTATAAACAGTGATTATTTAATTTAAATCGCTAGAAATAATATAAGATTAAACTTTTTTTTATTTAAAAAAATGCATGGTACCATGAACGGTCCGAAAAAGAACCCAAGGCTCTAAGAAAACTTACGTTTGATAAAAAATAATTTCAACGTAAGGTGTTAAGAAGGATTCTGGGACCCATTAAAGCAGACGATGGTAGCTTGAGGATCCGCAAAAATGCCGAAATCCAAGAACTGGTGGCCGAACCTAAGGCTGGCTCTACATGATGGGCCATCATAGGGACGCAGCTATACGACGGAACGAGATGGCAATATCGTTAGCTCTCTCTAACGTATAGCTGCGTCCCTATGATGGCCCATCATGTAGAGGCGCCATAATATAATTGGTGTGACTAAAGCACATCGTCTCCGCTGGCTCGGCCACCTCGAGAGGATGGGAGAGGATCGCTCAGTGAAAAGAGCATATTTGGGTCCACCGACTGGACGCCGTCCTGTCGGTCATCCTAAGTATCGCTGGGCAGACAGGGTAGGAGCTGATCTTCATGAGCTCGGTGCCGGTGCAACCTGGCGTGAAATAGCGCAGGACCCAAATTGGCGTGCTCTTGTGTCGGAGGCCAAGACTCATTTTGGGTCGTTGCGCCAATAGTTATTTGTTAGACAAGGGGTGAAAGTTGTATTTTACGTGCGAGTGTTATTTGAAACACGAGCTAGCGAAAGGATTCTATTATTGACCACGAGCGAAGCGAGTGGTTCAAAAATAGAATCCTGAGCGTAGCGAGTGCTTTAATACACGAGACGTAAAATAACTTTCACCCGTGTATAACACAAAACTTTTCACCTCACTACAGCGAGGAAAATAAGAAAAGGGTGCATTTTGCTCGGTTTCCCGTAATTCCTCAGGTGTTTAATACTTCTTCATCACTCGAATCACTAATTTTTAACAAAACAACCTAGAAAAACATGCGAATATTTAACGTTGATATGATGGATGAATTGAAATGAAAAGTTTTGACGTAAAAGGTTTTATTAAATGTCAGATGCGTTTTGTTCGTACGTAGAGTTATTCGGCTGTCAGAACAATTTATCCGTTTTTACAAAAAGAATGAAGATTAATGTTGAATGCTGATATTTATGAATTAAAATAAAGTTGTAAGACTGTATTAAGTGTTTTTACTCGATGCAATTCATTAATGGCGATGTTAAAAATTCTGCACTTTTAACGTTTTACGTTTTGTTAGCTGTCAAATGTCACTTAAGCCACTTGTCACTTATGTCAAAACTCTTTCACCACATGTGGATAAAAAGCGATTTTCACAATAGATATTAAACAAACAAAAAGGGCTTTCCGAGCTAGTGAGGTGAAAATAAATAAGTAGTAGTAAGTATTGTTTATTCATATTATTTCTAATGAAGTTTTTTTTTTACTTTGTATATCTTTATTGTTAATTGAAATGATGTAAAAAAATACAAATACCGCAAAACAATTTTTTTTAACATTAGTTTGGACACCGGACCGCTGGCATACCGGACAACGGAAAAAGGGTATGGGTTATGTGTCCTAATTACACTAAGAGATAAAATTTGTAACAATATTTTTGTTTAAAACATTGCGGAAAACACGTTACCTATTTAACCTGATTTAATACAAAAGACAATTAAATACATAAGATATTTACTGTGTCTAAAATCTATGCAATTATTTGTTTGAAATTCAGGTACCAAAACAGAGCTCTCAGATTTCGTTGGAAATCAACAACTCGTGATGGACTCGATAGCCTGGAAAAGTAAAAAGTACTAGTTGTAGAAATAGTACATTTCGATATTAGTGCGGAAAGTATGTCGTTACTACACGAGTACCGAGATATCTTGCCACGAGCCGTAGGCGAGTGGCAAGACTCGGGACGAGTGAAGAATGACATTTACGCACGAGTATCGAACGACGTTTTTTAATACAGTTGCGAAAAAATTATAAAATTGTCAATTAGGTATTCACTTTGGTTGGCTGTCTGTCACTATCAATAGCTGTGATTGGCTGGAAAAGTAAAAAGCACTAGTGCGCGATATCAAACTTTCCGCACGCTAAACCACTACAAGAAAAGCACTTTTTTGAGCAACTGTATTAAAAAGCACTTTTTTAAGCAACTGTGTTAAAAATATAGTTAAAGCATTGATTTCAGCACAACCTGTGCCATCTATGTATCAGTGTTATGACTTAGATTGAACTCGGTCCTAAAAAACTTGGCCGCTTCTGTATGAATTTCAAGTGCTTCTGTCAATATGTTAGCACAACATACCCTGCTCCGAAATTAATCCTGCGTTTAATTTTGGCGTATGAATGTGTGACTCCAGCATAGTCCGCGTCCCCGTCTTAAGGGCCCACCCATTATCAGTCCGCCGGACGATATCGGCCTGTCGGTTGCTCGGAACTGTCAAATTTTTTGTTCTAACTGACAGACCGATATCGTCCGGTAGACTGATAGTGGGTGGGCCTTATTATGCACCTTTTCCCTCTGTACCGTCCGAGTACGCGTTATGTGTAACGAGAAACTGCTAGTTCTCGCAGCATAGGATCGATGGCAGATTGTTTTTTGTCGTAAATGTTAATGTGACGAGTTGTCCCCGCTTCAGGAAGTCTGATGCAGGAAGCTTACGAATACCTACTAGCGTACTAGCGGCCTGTCGCGGAAGCGGTTCCTCCGCGAAACGGGTCGAGTCGACTTTCTCAGATCGCCTACACCTATACGCTCGTACTGTAATGTCGAACGCGCAGACAGATCTGCGCAGACCACGCATGTCTACATTTCATATAGGTACAGTCGACGTCAAAGATATGTTTACACTTTTTCACCTTACTCCTTTGTAATAAGGTGCAAAAGTGTAAATATATCTTTGACGTCGACTGTACATGCGGGCGGGGTTAATTTATCTCCAGGCATGAGCTAAAAACGAGATATACAGTGTGTAAATCTAATATGGGCGATACCTAAATTAAATCAGACATAGAATTCATTAGTGTAATCATTAATTAAGATGTTTTTTTAAGTTACACTTAACTGTGACCCCATCATTAATTTTTGAAAATTTTATCAGTAGCAATGGACTGTAAACATGGTTGTGTTACCAGAATATCAACTGTCAACGAGACGTTTCACGCGAGTGTGTTTGCATTACATTGCGGGACGAATTATTTTGTATGGATAAAATTTTTAATGCAATTCTAAGTAAAAGTTATCTAATTACACTTCTTATGTCCTATACTAATCACCGTTAAGAGATTCGCCCGTGTTAGATTTACACCCACTGTAATAGTAGTTTATGTAACTGTTACGTAATAGGGGTCCTTAAAACACGATCACACGAGTGTTTTAAGGCCTAATTACGTACAGTTGCATACACTGCTTTATCTACACACATATTATAAACCCGAAATGATGATTGAATGACTGCCATTGCACGGATTGCACGCCATCGCCATGGCCAACTCGATTGTGCCGGCGGTCGGCGGGGCGCGTGCCGGCGGGTCGGAGCGTCCCGGATTTTCATAATGATATCGAATTTTTGCTTATTATTTGATAATAATAACATCGTTACAGATAAGACATTTGTTCTAACTTCTAACGAAACAATCTATTTTTATGGTGGTTATAACGTGCGGTTTTTGAACGCATCATGGAGGGTGTATGATATGGGTGTAGATAAAAGGATAAATACATCAAAACGGCCAAGGTATTCAAAATAACATGCACTTTATGGCCTTGACAGTAGACTCAATAGAGGCGTCTGTTACCACCTTGGCGACTGTACTTACATCAAGTCTTGTTCACTTTTTTTATAAATCAGGAACTCATAATGTATTGTTAATTATAACATGTCAGGAATTCAGGTACAATAGTCTATTAAGTACGATAATATGCATAAAATTCGAATTAATGTCTTACATTATTAGGGTTTTGAAAATATTCATCCATCTATTTATTATTAAAATGTCAGTTATACTTGATAATTATTGTATTCATATTTAGGTATGAACAGTCACTTTACTTCTTCATGTTAAGATTATAAAAGTAATCTAAATTATAGTAGTTTCCCAGACAAATGCTAGTGATTTATATTATTAGGTATATGTCTGTGGCATGTTATGCAATGCAATAGAAACAAAAGCTCACTGTTGTTTAGCCCGGCCTCATTGTCTTTTGTTTGATAAATACTGTGAACTGCAGCTATTTATTCATAGAGTCTGTCCGGGAAGAGAAGTGTCGTATGACGTATGCGTTGCCATACAAACCACGACACTTCTCTTTCCCGACCAACTCTAGAGTGAGATATGTGTATGGTTATTAAGTTAAGCTTGAGGCGAATGAGGCGTGAACGCGTGATTAATGCATGTAATATTGATAAATGACTATAATAGCAAGTTGTTGATTTTGGTTGTGATTTTAGTGACTGAATAATAGGGTTATCGTAGCGCAACGCAAACACACTCAGCGTCGGTAGGGTTTGCACGACGGATCCGAAATGAATAGAAAAATATGGATAATTTAATGCATTTCAGATCCGGAATGCAAACCCTAAGCGTTAGGTAACAGTTGAAGTATTCGTCTCTTTCTTATTCCACGGTAGGGTTTACTTTATGTACATTAGACATTTCATAGAGTAAATATTAAACAAAAGAAAATAGCTGGAACCGTAATATATTTAAGTCCTTACTATACCTAGGTAGTCACCTAGACTACCTAGGTAAAGTCACGGACTTAAATTGTTGGGCCATTGTGTTACCTACCTAGGTACGTACATAGGTAATTATTAAAATTATGTAGCTCTATTTTCTTGCTACCTGCGCTGTTCTATAGAAATAGTACTGTTATACTCTTAAAGAATGATGCACGGTTTTCCGGGCCGTCTCCGATACGAAACTTCCGACACGTTTTGAATAGAAAGCGTCACGTCACGTGATCCTCGAAGGTCATATGATGTTCTGTAATATACACACTGTAGTGTCGGAAGTATCGTGTCGGAGGCGGTCCGGAACACCGTGCATAATCCTTAATTAAATTAGCCTAATATGATTTGATATTTGAAATATAAATAAATATTTGGGGACAACCTTACACAAATCAACCTAACCCCAAACTAAGCAAAGCTTGTACTATAGGTGCTAGGCGACGATATACCTACTTAGATAGATAAATAGGTACATACTTATATACATCCATAACTAAGTAAAAAATATATGTGATTAGCACACAATTAAATGCACTTACTAAGGATTCGAACCTGGGACTCTAGCTTCGTAGGCAGGGTGCCGTACATACATAAGTGCTGACCAGTAATCGCTTGTTTCGGTAAAGGAAAACATCCATCAACATTGGGACCTAATCCCAGGCCTAGATTCCCGTCTGGGTTGGAAGGTCAGATGGCAGTCGCATTCGTACAAACCAGTCTCTACTCCATACAAAGAGATTAAGCTTACCCAGCAGGCTTAATAAAAAGCAAGGCTCAAGTGACAAAAAGCCGGGACTGACGCTAAGAGGATAATGATGAATTAAATATGACCACGTGCTAATCTTTTTCACATTCCTATAAGTATATAAAAGTAGAAAAGGAAACAGTAGTGTATTGTATAGTGTAGAAAACTGTACTAGACTCCTTTTTGAAGGAATGGTCAGACAGCGCAGGAATCGCAGGATAAGGATCGATGGAAAGATTTGGGGGAGGCCTTTGCCCAGCAGTGGGACACAATAGGCTCCATATAATATATAATAAGTATATATGGGTAGTGTTATAAGTTATTATACCTATCACTCATATTTATTTGTTTACTAATGTCTGTAAGAGATTATAATATCGGCTCCCGGCCAACGTGCGACGGGTTATCAAAGGCCAAATAGTTTAGCCTATAGGTACCTTGCAACTGTTTCTAACAGTTACAATAAGAACTTACCTGACTTAGAAGTCTGACTACTCTCAATCAAATAGGCACATACAATGTACGGGCACCGTGTATAGACTATAGAGTCACCTACGTATATGTCATATAGGTAGGTGGTACTGCATATGCCTTGAATCCTCATGGATCCCATCATCAGAAGTCAAGCTTGACAAAAAATTGTCTTTCAAATCTAACTTGCTTAACAAACACAGCAAGGCGGATAAATTGCCAAACGTGAACTACCTACGCGTCATTGAGAAGTTCCGTTCTGAGCATCGTCAGAAGTTCCACTTCATCACAAATCATTTCTTTAAATGTAAATGCTTGATTTGTTGATGAAAATACTAAAATCACTTTTGATTTGAGAAGTTCCCTCGATTCCTCATGGATTCCATCATCAGAACTCGAGCTTGACACAAATTTGTCATAAAAACACTGTCTGATTTAATTTTTTTGTATCCTTTTGTGATAACAAAAGATTTATTAATTCTATTACAACTGTTTCATAATTTTAATTTCATTTATTTATAGACAAGTTTTAATTTTAACAGGTTTTTTTATTTCTTTTAACAAAAATACTGGTGATCAGTTTTCAGTGCGTAATTAGTATCGTATTAGGTAGGTACTATTAAGAAAATGAAGGAGAACAAATTTTTGGACTCGAAAATAGTTATTTATGCTACAAGTGCAGAAAACAAGTAATTGCCGAACGAGTGGCGATGGCGGTGTGAATTAAAACACGACCGAAGGGAGTGTTTTAACACCGACACGAGTCGCAATTACTTGTTTTATACAAATGTAGCATACAACATTTTACAATGCATTATGCGAGGAAATAAAATACCTAAAATACCTGTGTAAGAAAGAGGCGGTTTGTTGCTTTTGGTGGTTCTTGTAAAATCTCCGGTTGCGTTAAGCATTTACATCACGGCACTTCAATTTATCACTTATTGAATCCTAAACTGCACTAAGATCGTATAATTGAGCGTCTCACGAATTATTTTATTTACAATTTTTAATAAAAGTCATGCAACGTAACATGCAACTCATTAACAAGTTCATGTACTTAAAGAAAACATTTCCCGCGGTCAGCCAAATCTTGGGTCAAAACATTAACGTAATAAAATAGATTTTCAACACACTTGCTTGTAACGGGGTACTTATTCCATCGCTTTTAGGCTCATAATCCTAGATATTAAACACGCGTGCTTTTCACAATAATTATATAACTAGTGCTATAATGTAATAAATCCTATCAAGTGACGTTGGTATTCTAGTACCAAGTCTTATATGCGCAGACAGAGGCGATTAAATTTAGTCGCGTATTATTTTTATTTTTTCTAAACTGATTAGGAGTTTGCATGGCAAAAAAGTAAAAATAGTACACATATACGAGAAAATACAAATGATAATATCCTAATTGTGAAAAATAATTATTTCAAGTAATTATTTTACTCATAATACACAATAAATTATGTTTTAATAAACACAAATTATGTTTTAGTATTGGCTGTTTGTCATAAACCTTTGCCTCAAGGTGCGCGTGAATGCAAAAAAATGGGCGCCATATTAAAAGTTTACTTGAAGTTACAGTATATTTGTTAGATTTTTCTCGTTGTTCGACGCCATACGCGACGAGCTGAAAACACGCCAGCCTGCTGCCATTCACTACCACTACGTGGCTGGTGTCCTCACGTGCCCTCAATGTGCACGGGGGTTCACCTCGAAGATCGGCTACGTCAGTCATCTTCGGGCGCACGAGCGCCGAAATATTAACTAGGAGTTGAAGTGGTCGCCTTGGTCGAAATCGGCCGGAAGGATCATATTTGTTAGATTTTTCTCGTTGTGTTTTATTAATTTAAACAATTTATATTTTAAATGAGTAAGAAACCAACTTTAGTGTTCATTTAACCTCCGGGTCCGGATATGTTTTCAAACTGTCATCCTACCTACAGACTAGTAAAATGTTGTCACAAAAATCGAGTGAGAAATACATGTAAGGAAACATTCTAACTTATTTGACAATAAATGTGTAGTGTTGGATTATTATGAAATGCTTCGAAAAAAAGTTCCAGAGAAATAGATCCAGTCAATAACATCAAAAAACAGGTTAGTTAATTTAATTAGCAAAGTCAGTAGGTACCGCTATCCTGTAAGCATTCTGAAAATCAATGTATTTATCAAAAGTTATTACTTACAGTTTTCTGTTTTTTCCTCGCAAGTGTGTTGAAAAACGTCGTATGAAACGCGTGTGCCTGATCAATGATCATTACATAGCTCGGCTTCCTTGTGCACACTCACTTCGTTCGTGCGCACAATATCGCCTCATATGTAATGATCAATTTAGCACACTTGTATCATAATGTACTATTAGGTAGTAGATTTAAATATCATAAACTAAAAAGCAAAGCAATGATTATTGCAATTAAAATCAGTAAGTATAAAACATAAGATAAAACTTTTTAAATTTAAAAATAAATGTTCATGTCCAACGGTCCGAATTGAACAAGGAAAACTTACGTAAGATATAATATGTTTTATTATTATTACTAATATTGTATTTTAATCATATTTCAAATAAAATAATACAAAACCAGGATGTTATACTTTCTTTTTGCTTTGGTTGTCTTTATTTTTAAATGATTTGATGTAAAAAAAATACAAATACCACGATATTATTTTTTAAACATTAGTTTGGACCAGACGTGCAGACCCAACTAGCGGAGCGCGGACATGCGCGTTGGACGGTAGCGAGCGGTCCTAATTACACCTGAGACATACTTGAGATAAAAATTTGTAACAATATTTTTGTTTATAACTTTCCGGAAAATACATAATTCATTCTGGTTTAATACAAATAAAAATAAATAACAATTATTTCAGGACATGTTTCCTTTATCTAAGATCTACTTAATTAAATGTTTTAAATTAAGGTAGCAACGTAGAGGACTAATATTTCGTTAGGAATCAATAACTCGGGTTGGACTCGATTAATGGAAAATTAAAAAGCTACTTTTCCGCACGTGTGCGGAAAAGAAGCACTTTCTATGCATGTGTGGACCTATACAAAAGAGCACTTTCTGAGCATATGCATTGTAAAGATTTTTTTTTATCATCCCAACCGGCCAACCTGGAGTTCGATTTTTGAATCTCACCGGTGCCTTTTTTTGTATGCAGCCGATGACTATTTAGTACGAAATAAGTCACCCGGTGAGATTCAAAAATCGAACTCCTGACCGCTTATTCCTTCCGCTTCCAATTCGATTATGCGAATATTGGCCCTATTTTGACATTCGAATAACCCGTTTATATTAATAGAATATTTTTTTCTGTGTGCCACTAGTAATATTCCATTAAAATAAAACCATTTATTAAACAGTTTATATGTATAGCATATCTTAACAATTATAGTTGAATTATCGAGAGCGTGGAATTGCATATGTAGTGGTTGTACCGTGTTGTGCCTCTTTGTGTGCTGATTCAAATATAGAATGCCTGTAAACAAACAATACTACTACATATGCAATTCCACGCTCTCGATAATTTAACTATACTATGTCCGTGACGCTTCGAATCATTATAGCACCCATTACACACCCATTGCACAGGACTTTCATCCGGTAAAAAGAAAAAAGCTAAATAAGGGAAAAAAGGACCTAACTTCATTGAGTAACAGGAGATGACATCCCATACAATTTTTTTCAGCCATGAGTTTAAGTGATTTACTCGACTTTAAGTGATCAGCCCATTGATTTATTATGTAGGCGCTCACTTAAACTCATGGCTGAAATTTTTTGTTAGGGATGTCATCTCCTGTTACTCAATGGATCAGCCTGACATTCTGTCTTGGACCACAGACATGATGCCACGCAAGCGTCAAAAATTAAAAAATAATAATATTAAAAATAATGGCTTCGCGCGTAGTATAAAACTGTACTAATAATTCTAATAATAGTAATAGAAGCCACGGAATTACATTCCATCGGTAAATAAGAGCAAAGTTTGATGTAACACTAAATTAAAATAATTGTTGTTCGCGGTGCGACGCCATGTTGCCAATGTTCCTCGGCGCATAGATTAATGCCGCAGAAGTAACACATATGCCTACACTTATGTATGATGTACCTATATTATTTATTAGATTCTTATATTGCATACAAATATTAACGTGGTATACAAAAAAAAATCCAGATAGGTACATTTTAATGTTTATTTCGTAACACATATTATGATTATTGTATAACAAGGGCGATTTTGCTGAAATTTGAAGCGAGAGTTAATTACATAAAAATGGTACCTAATTTATGATTTAAAATCAAAATATCGCTCACAATATAGCTACTAAATATTTATATGAATTTAAGTAAATATAAAGGGTTAAGTAATTATATTATAAGTATACTTAAATAATAATTACATTCAAAATGAAACAAAGCGCTCGGTCGTGTTTTTCTAAAGTACCACATGATATAAGATTGAAAATAAATATTACAAATAAAAAACAATCAGTTTCTCTTAAAATTATTTAATCACGTTTCATTACAAAATGTGTTTAGGCAGAATATGAATATTGTCATAATAGTGTCACGTCTGCTTCGCTAAAGCTAATCTCTGATTCAATGACAGCTGTCAACCGCCAAATGTGGCGCACAAACTTTGTTCTAGATAGCTTGTCTAGTAGAATACATACTAAGTCAATGCCTAACTTCGGTTTTTTTTTCTATCGAGGCATCTTTCAGAAATCGTGTTTCGGCTTGTGCCATATACGAGAGTATATATATATATGGCCTTCCTCATATCCAAACTTACAAATTTTATGTATCTCTGCTACAGCCCCAAGAAGTTTCATAAAGATCAGAAAAACGTTATCGTTACTAAAGTTATCGTCGGATAAACTATCGAAATCAAAAAGCCATCCAAATGCCGAGACGTCCCAGTAGCCAGGTGACAGTTCGGTCGGAGTTGTTTGTAAGAACTCACTTCGCTTAGGTACGCTCCGCGAGTTCGACGAGTTCGATTATTTATATAGACTGGTAAACACACGTTATCCGGTCGCCCAGTCCGGTAAAAGTATCGATTTAACTCTTTGACCGATACGAATCTCAAGGATGAGTAGAGTTTTAACCCTTCGTATGTGAGGCGATCGTGCCCATCATTCATTTATAGATGGATTTATTGATCAGAAAGGTATATTGTTGGTTATAAATTTCACCGCAAAACTGTTTACACAGTTTGACTGTAGGCGAGATTGATAATTTTATATGATATATACGTATATTTAAAGGTAAATAATACTTTGTCTTTCTGCAACGCTTTAGGCACAAAACAGAATTAATTAAGCAAATTCGTAGACAAAATGCTAAAATTTGTCTAATAGACAAAACATAGACAAATTTAAGCATTTTGTCTATGAAACTATGAATGGGGGAGGCCGGTGAAATTTTTTGCAGAGGGCGCAGTTCCAGACTCCATACAATAAGAGAAAGAGATACATATAATGAGAGAAAGAGAGAGAAGATGAATGGTCCTTAATTAATAATTAGTAATATTAGTATGCAGTCGAAAAGCTTTTCTTAGGCAAAAACCTTCCCTTTAGCGTTAATCTACAGCATTTTAATTTTAGTGTATTTCAGAAACCGGTGGGTTTCAATTTCGGACAGTTTGAGACAAAACATTGAGTCATTTTCGCGAAAATAAATAAAAACTACTTCGCGCCATACAAATTTAGCTTTTCTAAGGACCAAGTTTGGGAATGTCACTTTGACAGTTGCCTTTCCCATTTGCTGAATCAGCAGTATCAGCAATTAAATCAGCATGTGGGTGACATTATTGGGTATATATGGAAGAGTGTCTAGTGGTGATAAATGGGAGGGGTGCACTGCACCGCGTGTGTATTATCTCTAATATCTACCGAGTACCGATACATTTTGCCTGACGATGTATTTATCGCACATACAATAATCTTATTGTCAAACAGTCGAAACATCGGACGTTGTTCGGCTGTCGAGGAGCCTTGCGCAAGTCCGCGCAGGGAATACCAAGTCCGGGCCATAAGTGGCACACAGCCTAACTGGTGTGGCGCGGCACACTTCGCGGCCAATATTACCTATGACATAACTTGCGATAACGGCCACTTTAGAGTTGTAGTGATTTTCGGGTAAGGTCCTTGCTAGGATTACCCCTAGGTTACGTTAAATCCCGGCTTTCATATACTGCTGCGCTTTCCGCATGCGGCTCAGGTGCACGTGCGAGATAGCGCTCTGCATTTGTATAGCGCTGTCACGCTTGTACATCGTCGCCGCATGCGGCAAGACATTTTTAAGACATCTTTATACCTGCAATTCTTTAAGCTATTGGTTCTTAACTTTTTAATATGTATTTAAGTACATGATGTTTAAGTATAGTCTGGTCACCGTAAAGTGCAGTAACAGTGGAAGTAATAAGCTATACTCATCCCATTTTCACTAGCGACGGTACTAGCGTAGGAAAGAGACAGTATGATTTTCTCTGTCTATGCTTGAAGTAAAACAAACCCTGGCCAAACTATAGTTATTTATATTACAATAAATATTCAAAATATAATATCATGTTTTCGTCTAGCACCTTTTGACCATTTTGAATTTACAATGGGATCAAGTACCTATGTTTTTTCATTAAAGTAGATTATTAACGCCTACCTCTACCTACTACTGTTAGCAATATTTTAAATACCTATACTTACCTACAAAATAAACTTGAACAACTTATTCCGGGCTGAGCGCTGGAGGACCTACCACAAACCTGTCACCATGAGATCGGGGTGAACCGTGGTACAGGCTATGACGGAGTTTTTAGATTAATAATTTAAATTTAATTTTTAATTTAATTTTTAATAATTTATATTATATGTATATTATTTTAATTTAATTTAGGTTTAATTGGATTTATTTGTTCAATATGGAAACCATTTCTGGATTAAACAATTTTCATTTCATTTCATTTCATTTCATAGCTTGATCAATAGAGTATTAAGTACAGAAATTATCATTTAATCTAAACATAGTAGATAGCACTATAATATGTAGACTTCCTTATGTATAGATACAAGTACATAACAAGTAGGTACATACAAAAACTTCGTAGGTACTACAAAGCTTTATGTAACTACAACTACGAATATCGCGGTACATTTGTAAATTACCTGCTAAGTACATCGAGAACCACTCCCCATAATTCTTTACACTCTACATCAATTCTAGTAACCCGCGCTGCCCATAGTATTTTATTAGCGTAGGTACCTAGTTAGCCCAATAACTACGACGCATCCCGCAGCAACACCTTGCAACACCCATCATTTCTGTTATATTTACTTATACATAATACTTCGCTGTGACATATTTTGGCCTGCGCTATCCATCAATCACCAACTGCGACACGTTTCTCTATCTTCTGGCCATTAATTGTCAGTAAGCAAGTATTATGCACTTGTTTTGGTAAGGTGGCCGCTTACAAACATGTTTTGAGCTTACGTAAATGTATCTTGATACCGGAACTGGTACGCAATGCGCGACTAAACCAGATCAAGTGCGCTTTCGGTTAATTGTTCAAGTCCATTCGGCGGGAAAAATTATCTTTGAATCAGTTATCTCCTATCTTTTATCTTCTCACGCATATCTCGGCTTTTTGCCGTGGCTCAGCTCAGCCGGGTCCACTTGGTAACGCCATCCCATGCATTGGCTCAGGCACTAGTTTTTAAAGCGACTTATCCTCCTCCTTTTTGGGGTTATACATATCCGGTTTCCTCACGATTAGGGTTTCCAGGCCCAAAAACACAAAAGCCGGATTCTGCGCTTAATTTAGCCGGAAATTTTGCCCTAAAAGCCGGCGTCACTTTTTTTAATAACTAATTAAAGCTTTTTTAAAGCCGGACAATATTTCATAATATAAAAGAAACAATGTCTTATTAATTTTTTATGGTTTCGTAATCAACTAGGAACTCTAATAGTGTCGCTTGAGCCGTAGGTCCGTAGCTTAGTTCAGAGATGGTCAGTGCTAGAAAAGGTACCTACAAAGTTTGGTATTACTTATAAAAGTGAGTGAGTATGAGTTGGTATGAGTACCAATTTGTATTAACTTGTTTTACGTTATTATGACCAGATAAAAGGTTAATGAAAAAGCTTAATTTTTATTTTAAAATATATGTATACAGGGTGGCTCATTCAAATCGGTCAGTATGGGAATGTCAGAAACTATAAGACATACGAAGATTTGTTCTTAGGAACCATATCACCGATTTTCATAAAAAGAAAAACAGCATTCATACATTTGAAAAAAAACTGTACCCAGCTCGGGAATCGAACCCGGTTGTTTTGAAAAAATAAACTTGCACTTTTTCTATTTAAATATCGATTGTGTAGGTCTTAAGCTGTAAATGTCTCTAAGAAACATGTTGTCAAAAATGAATAAAATGCATTATTTTGACATACTTTAGACATACTTGACATAATAGCAGTTACTGAAGGGGTACATCAAGGCTCTGTACTAAGTCCATACCTCTTCTGCCTGGTGATGGATGCACTCACTGAACAGGCCCAAGCCAAAGCACCATGGACATTTATTTATGTGTAAGTTTATTTTTTCAAAACAACCGGGTTCGATTCCCGAGCTGGGTACAGTTTTTTTTTTCAAATGTATGAATGCAGTTTTTCTTTTTATCAAAATCGGTGACATGGTTCCTAAGGACAAATCTTCGTATGTCTTATGGTTTCAGACATTCCCATACTGACCGATTTGAATGAGCCACCCTGTATATATAATATTATTACTATTCATTACAATTAAAAATAAAACTTCATATAAACTAAACTACTTTTAAATAGCTTTAGGTTTTTATTCTAAAAGCTCAAGGTAAAAAGTATACAAAGTCTCCTCACTTTCCCTAAATATAAAATGATACCTATTACCTACAATAAGTTCCGAAAAAATCTAGGGGTTTAATTTAAACCCGCAAAAGTTGGAGGTACAATATACCTCATTCTGCATCAGCTATACTTACTCCTAATAAATTGGGATACACGTATACATCTGTCAAAATTTAACTAGGTAAATGAGCAGTTTTTTAATTTTCATATAATTTACTTAGGTATACCTAAATATAACAGAAAGGCAGAAATAACTACAGATATTAATTAAATTACTGTATTAAGGCGACTAAGTCTGCTACTTTTTAGTCAACCAGATTTTAAAAGGTTAACTCCTTTATGAGGACTAGGTGCCTAATATGACCTATGAGTATGACTACACAATACACATTCGCCTGCCAGAATTAAATTCCCTCGTTACACGTTACACGTACTGCAGTATTGGTAGCCGGTGCCATACAGGCGTTTTATTTTTATAGTTCCCATGTTTTGTAATTTGTTTTCGCTAAGAAGATGCAGCACACCTCTTATGTTAAAATCGCAGCATGGCGGCTGGCTTTAGGGTCATGTATCTTTTTTACTACAAAATACTTACAATTTGGCTGTTTTGCTCCCTTTGTTACTTATTGCGGGACGGGACTGGACTCTGCTGTATTTTACCTAGGTATCCCCAATAGTCCAAAATCATGCAACACTGGTTTTTAGATAATTATTTGTATTTCATCAGAGGGCCATTTTGGGATTTCATTATCTGTGATTTGCGGTTGTTAAATTGAGTTCTGGTTATAATAGAGTATCTAATGCAGCCTGCAGCTGCAATAGCTGCAATTCACATCAGCCGCGTCACATCATAATATATCTAAATTGTATATCGTTTGTTATCGTTTTAGTGCGCAACGTCATTAAATTATTTACAAAAGCGGTTTACCTAGTACAGTGTAAACACTGTACACACATTAATTACACTTGCATGAAATGTTACATAAAATATAAATTAGAAATACTTAAGTACTTAAGTATACAAATGAATTTGTCCTGCTGAGTCTTTTGCTGAGTGTAGTTATTTCAGTCATCCTTTCATTCAATACAATCTACCAGTAGAATAAACCCATCTGGTAACATTTAACAATGTTTAAGTAGGTATAGGTATAATCGAACGAGTGGAGCGTAAGCGACGCGAGTTCTTACAAACACTTCTGGCTACTGGGACGTCTCGGCATTTCGATGACTTTGGGAGTTTGTTCGACGATAACTTGAGTAGAGTTTTCTTGATCGTTATGAAATTTGTCGAGGTTGTTGTAGCAGAAATACATATAATTTGAGTGTTTGTATATGAGCAGGATCGATCAACGGGTTATGGAGCTAGAAGACGCGATAAAATCATCACATGGGTCTTATTATATTGGTCAGCTTGTTTGCAAGTAAATCGCGAGTTCTCAGTTCGAGGCGGGCTACTAGTTCTATTATTATCTTACAAACAACTTCAGACCCAACTGTCATTAGGCTACTGGGACGTCTCGGCATTTGGATGGCTTTTTGATTTAGATAGTTTGTTCGACGATAACTTTAGTTACGTTTTTCTGATCTTTATGATTTTTTTGGGGCTATAGCAGAGATGCATAAAGTACTGATTTAAACACACACGATTTTCACTCATTATTTTGACAAAACACGCGCGTGCCGTAACGCTCGAAACGTCAGGAAAATTACAAAAGTAAGTGTACGCGATTAAGTCCCGTATTTTGTCAAAATAATGAGACGCATAAAATTTGAAAGTTCGTAGGTATATGAGCAGGACGGATCAAGTGTCAGTGGCCCACATTACCACTGCTATCCACTGACTGGATCCCGCAGGACGGACGCCGGGGCAGAGGTAGACCAAGACGGAGATGGTAGGGCGACCTGGACACATATCTTGAGGAATGGCGGGAGTGTGCATTAGATAGACAGGGCCAAATGGCGGGAAGGAGGGGAGGCCTTTGCCCAGCAGTGGGACAGCGGGACACCTTACCAGGCTATTAATTTTTATTTATTTAAGGCCACAAACGTAAGCGACTAGTCACCTGCGATTCTTAATACATTGCGGCTTTTGATCCATCGATTGATTTCGTTGCACCTACCTAGACGGCAATGTCTAGAAAGCGCGCGCGAGTTTTGTGGCAAAATTGCGCCGATTGTAGAGGCCATTACTGAGTATAACATGACAGTGACACTTGACAGTCGCGATGTGACAGTGACATTTCAAATGTCTCATTTGTGTACTTTGACGTTTGTATGTTTATATTAGATTTAAGATTTTCTGCATAGTTTTATTAGATTATGTAATGTAATGTACATAAGAAAAGTATGAAATAGTTAAACACCATGAGTGGTAATAAAGCCGCTCAAGTTGCAGAGCTCTTTACTAAAGTAATCGCCACTACAAAGTGCTTCGACCAAAATCTTCGCAAGGTATTTCAATGTTTGTTAAAACATAAATATTACGAACTATTATTCCGCTTTAAATTATTGAAGGGACAAAATCCGAAACCATATTCTACAGTTATAGTTATAGGAAGCTTTTGCCGAGGGACATTGTACTGTAGTAAATAGGAATACTTACCTACTACTGTCAAATATATTTTTTTTGAAGTTGATAGTTTTGAATTAAAATTCGCCCGCTATGTCAGAGCCAAGGAAGACCCAGGTCTCATCAACTGGGGGCCGAATTTGACTTTCGAACGCTCAAATTAAAAAAAATTAAGCTCAAACTAATTGCACACAAAAGTTCGTCGCCAATATTTTCCCCAGATATCAATAGTTTAAATAATCATGATTTAAAATTCCAATTGCTGTTATTTTTAAAACTTAATTTCATCGTTTTATTCAGAGTTTTAAATGTCACGAGTATGGCAATTTCAAAAATCACCCCCCTGTAATGTAGTTGTTTATGATTGGCCTACATCATCAAAAATGAGGCCTTAACTGGGAAATTAACTTTACTATTTAACTCTTTACAGCATGGTAATAAAAATTTGGTCGATTTTGAACTATGACAAACATCAGAGTTGAAAATTTTAATGGCATCACGTACTTTAAAGGGTTGAAAGAGTGCCAAACAGTATTGTAAAAATGTATGATGACATTGATCATTTCTCATCACTCTGTAATATTGCAGGTTAAGGTGATATCATGTAGCAGCGGCAGGCTTCTCACGGGGTTCCAAGTGGGAGCGGAGCACCTGAATCAGCGAGGCACGCTGCACGGTGGCTTCATCGCCCACCTTGTAGATGCCGTCTCCACCTATGCCCTTACAGCCAACGATAATGTTGACACCAGGGGTGTGTCCATTGAACTTAGTGTCTCGTAAGTATCTTAATAACTTTTTCTTTTATTAGATAATTTGGTGGCTTTAGTTAATCCAAGCATTCCTCTAGCTAAGGGATGAAACAGTAAAGTACGAGTACTCAGTTAATAAAGAAATTACAGTAACTGACTACTCATTTTTATAATTTTTTTTAGGAGCACACATTTTATCTGAATTTAGCTTTTTATTCACAATTGCCTATGGTTGCAGAAATTTGCCTATGTTAGGAGAATTGTAGTTTGGAGGCTATAGACAATTTTCCGCAACTATAGACAAATTCAAGCATTTCTGTCTGACTTTGTCTTGAATTTCTGGATCGGTTCAGATATGTGGAGCACTTTACCAGTTCGCATTTCCTAATTAATCTTTCCTGTTTATATTGTTAAAGAGTATATGATCCACTGGAAATTTTATGGTCAGTATCATACCCAACTTTGCTTTAGTGGCATTAGACTGGCTTCATTACAAAGTTTTTCTTTGCAAGAACCTGTAATAACTCTGATCTATACTAATCTTTTGACAGTTATGGGTTCCAATAACTTAAACCAAGGGTTGGCAAACTTTTTTGACAAAAAGCCTGATGGCGAAAAAATATGGTATGTTGGTAGGTCGTAGAGCCGCAGTGCTTTATGTTTTTAACTGTAATATTTGATTTTAAAATTATTTTAAGTGGAACTTCGAAGACCCATAAGAGCCAAATGCGGCTCGTGAGCCGCGGTTTGACGACCTCTGACTTAGACCATGGTCCATGACTATGTGAAATTTATTGTGTTTTGTCATTGTTGTCACCAATTTTTAATATTTACACGAATCCGATTTTTTTTCACAGATACTTCACTGCCGCTAAAGAAGGAGATGAAATAGAAGTTGAAGCGGTAACAAAGAAGTTGGGTAAGAAGATTGCATTCTTAGAAGTAGAAGTACGGAACAAGGCCACTAATAAAGTATTAGCTACAGGTAGACATACCAAATATATAGGTGTATGACGTGTAAATAAAGGTTATGTAGATATTTAGCTGGTTGTATTATTTTTTCCTGTGACTACTGCCAGTACACAACAAGTTTAGTGAGTTAGTCAAATGTGCATGCAAAATTTACATTTAAATATATAATTAGATTTATTCATGTCCAAATGTTATGGCTCCTGTACATGATGGGCCATCATAGGGACGCAGCTATACGACGGAACAAGGTCGCAATATCGTTAGCTCCCTTTACCGCATAGCTGCGTCCCTATGATGGCCCATCATGTAGAGGAGCCATTAGCCGGTGAGGTATTAGGGCATTTTCACTTAACTATGTACAGTCGACGTCATAAATATGTTTACACTTTTGGATCTTATTACAAAGGTGTAAGGTGTAAAAGTGTAAACATATTTTTGACGTCGACCGTACCATTAGATTATAGGGATAAGCTCCCCTTTGTACAAATTACATGTATGTTTCATAATTGTGTACAATGTTTTAGTGCAATAAAGTGTTTTCCTACTACTACTACTATTAACGGCCGATTAGCAATCGTCACAAAACTGACGGTCAATGTCAAATCCCATACATTCTGTCAGGAATGTGACGGTTAGACGGTGGTTAGACGTCACTGAAACACGACTTAAGCCGTGCTTTAAAGTACAAGTTAAAATAAAAATGCCCATTAGCATATGGACATCGTTTTTTTTTACTATAAGTAGGTACCTAATGTGACATACATAGGTACTTATAGTAACGACAAATCAAAACAGCGTTACGGGTGTGACGTATGAAATAGGTACTGAAATTATTTATTTAATTCAACCAGTAATATATGTGTTATCCCAGCCAAAAGGTACAACCTTGTCGGTAGTCGATCAAGATGTAATAACTGGCGACCGGTACAAGAGCGTCGCCAGCGGATGGCTCATGGGGGGACAAGTTGATATAAATTGAGGGTGAATAAAATATGAATTGTTTATGAAAATTAAGAAAATATGAATCCCCTTCCCCCCCCCCCCCCTTAGCGACGCCCCGCCCTTGGACCGGTATGAAAACGCAATTAGAGATCGAACTTATTACCGGCAAAGTGGTACCTTTTTCTTGGAATCACCACATATATCATCATTATTTCTGTGTATAGACTAACGTAACGTGAATAAAACACGGACATGACATTTATAACATTTAATGGACTTTTAAATTGTACATCAAATACACAAACACCGAATATAATTGATTAATATATTTCATGCAAATCGGTAAGATAGAAGATTGTAACGAATAGTAGACCTCGCCATAGATATTAAACACGTTCCCAGTCCTAAAGTATGCTTTGGACCAAATTACACGCTACCTGCATGTTTTTCTGACGGTACAAAGTACCTTTTTGCTTGAACCTTGCCTTAGCATTATTCTTAGATATAATGGATTTATTGTCATTATTGCAGTGCCAGCGAACGTTTTAAAAACGTATGGTGAGGTAAGATAAAAATTGTAAAGAGCTTAGTTTAGAATCACTGACAAACCAGGAATATATTTTAAAGTAGGTAGGACCCACTGCCGGGGTTTCAACCCCCTAAAATTTAATTATGATTGACGTATCGTAATTCCTACTCTATGAAATTGATCCCTTCAGTTGTTGGTAGTCTCATATCACTGGACAGGCATTGGTACCAATGCATTAAATCACCACCCTGCTTACCGCTTTACAATGTTTCCATCCTATCATAAATTCCAGTATAGGTAATATGTAAGTAGGTTAAATCATAATTTAACATTATTAAATCCTAGTTCATCTTTAAATTAGGTTGTTCTAATATCGTTCGATACCCGCGTCCACATACATCACTAACATGAATAGTTGTGTGGCCGGACTTTTTATAAAATGTTCGAATGATTTATTGATTTCCGATGTTATTCGTCTCATTTAACCATGCGGAACTGAACAAATACTTACCCGCCTACACTTATCTTTACTAAGTTTCCTTCTCTTCCACATTATAATTATGTACAATATTTGAGGCGAATGATGGCCCAAAGAATGTACTTTTATTTTAAGTTCGTGAATTTATTTTCAATCCATATTTGTTGCTTTTGTCGATTTCCCTTAAGTTAGTAGATTATTCCTACGAAAGTAAAGCCACAATGTTTTAGCTCGGGTTATCTCCTGTGGTCTGTGATAGGAACCAGTTGTAACCGGGATCATCTCCTTTCCTGTTTTGGACAGTCGTCTGTTGCCCTACCTTATAATTATCAATTATCAACCATGAGAGAATAATGCTAATAAATCAAAATATAGAGAATGATCATTTTAAAACAGTATTAAAGATACAGATACTTAACTAATACAAATATGAAAGTTTACCTACATTTTATTTTAGTGAGTGCCCTAATGGCGCATTTCGTAAACCTTACAAACATTCATTATAGTAGAGTCCATGACACTGAACCTAGTTAGATAAGAACCCAGATGATATATATATATAAATAATTACTCACGTCTTTAATAGGGGGCTGGCCTTGTCAATTGCTGCAGCATCATAAGATTGTAGATGTACGTAAAAAAATGCGCCTACTTATTGATAATAGCACGTGATGAAATTATGGGGCGAGCGAGAGTATGAGTTAGACGCCTATTGCAATTCCTTTTTGCCTATTTGCCTTTTTTTGCATTGCAGCATAGGCATTTCGTGTTCCCCTATTAAAGGCGTGTCTAATTATATATATATGTATATTTATATCGTCTAGGAGACTATCGAACTAGGATCAGTGTCATGGGCTCTTCTAATATTAGGTACATCAGAACAAATTACACTTATTACAATTACAATACAAGGGTCATATAAACAAAGAGGGTTGACGATGTCCTACATATGGTCGGAAAGTTTCCAAAATGCGTAATTTTGCACGTTTCAAAGTTTCGGAAAATTCTCTCATTTTTGTACGGGAATTGAATTTTTCCATTTCTCAAATTTCCAATCTCCTTTATTTCTTGTGAAATTTCCGAGAACATTTCTAATTATTTGGAAAGTTTCCGCAACTTTCACATCTGTACAAAGCTGCTGGTTAAACGTCTGTTTTCGCCGCTGCATCTATCTATCGAGTCTGGAGTTGACTTATTTTGGCGGCGTTGATCGCCGAACAAAATATATGAAACCGATTGTGCTAGTATCTTACCCAGAAATACCAACGGGACAGCGTTTGTTTGCCTGATTATCTTCAATCCCCTTTGCTTATATTATCATCCATTTAAAAAATACTTACAACCACAACATTTAGATTTGTGAAATGTTCAGTGTTACACCAATAACGGAAAGCAGCACAACAGCAACACATTAATTTTAATATAATATGTATGTATTATGTTATATGCTATTTAGTTTACTACCGTGATTTAATAAGTTAGGGCTTTAAAACATGAAAAGTACTTAAGTACCATAATATTTTATAGGCCTGTTACTGTTAATTATTTAACTTCAATATTATTTAAATTTAATAGTTTTACTTGAGTTGAGGCCATCTGAACAAAGTCTATAAAGGCCTATTCATTGGCCTACTGAGGTTTCTCGAAATTACAAAATTTCATCCATTCATTCAAACATATTCGAGCGATAGAGAGTAAATAATTGCGATATTTTTCAAATAATATTCAAGTGACTATTACCTGATTATTAATAATTTAAAGTTATTAAGTAATCAAAGTAAAACTTGTTTTTAACTTTTCTATTATATTTTTTATATTCACGACGTATAATATATTTGTAAGTATAGTTACTTATTTGCAAATTGCGGCTAATTATTTTAATTAGAAGTATTTAGGTTAGATAGAATCTATATTTATATTATTTAAAACAGGTGTCGATGCCGTGAGTACAGCGAATAAAATTGCATGGCACCTGAACAGCTAGCCGGTATTCGTATTGTTGTCATTAACTTATAATTTTTTATTTGTTTTTATAAAAAATAAGTAAACGGTAAGTTCCATAAAAATATTACTACGAATAATTAGATATAATTCGAATGTCCCAATAGTTTATTAATTTTTATATAATCTAGACGTATATTTGCGATACTTTTCTGTCGAGCGAAAGTGTTTTGAATCGCTCTCATCGAGAAAGACCTCGATACTTGTAAGTATTTTTGCAAACCATATTATTGTTTATAAACGTGCTACGAGTTTGAAAAACTGTGTTAGATAAACCTATAATACGCTTTAACACATACCATAAATAAGTAGGAGTACTTGCATATTATATTATGGTCTTTGACTTATAAAGCTAATTATAGTTTAAGCTACTCATTTGAGAAGTTAGACGAACCATTGGGTTCTAGAAATAATTCATCCACTAGTGGCGCGCGATTGCGACGCGACACGTTATAGAGACGTCAGAATAAGTCATAACTAATTCTAAACGTCTTATTATTAGAATCAAGCAGAAATCTCATGTACATTATGCACAGTACCAACATGTGCAATTTCAAACATTAAGGTATACCTAGTGAAACATAATCTAAAGTGTATACTTTATAGATTTTCACTAACTCCTAAATGTAACATTTAATAACGATGATAATATATTATAAGCTTATTTAAAGAATCACATTTTTATATGCGTATAAGGTGCTTACAAATCATTTTCATGTCTATTTAGTCTGGGACGAGACAACATTAAATAGCATGACAATGACATTTATTTAGGAAGTGGCCAGCCAAGTGATAGCGTAGAGGTAATCATGGAGCTCTTAGTACTGATTGTTGTGTATCTCAGTTTGCTCGAACAAAACATCATAAAACCTATAATGTTTCATACTTAAATATACTCCAGGAGCCGAGTTGGTACCTACTATCACCCCTTAAAATAATTGTACTTAGTTTGTTAGCACCTTATATGGATACGTGCAGACTTAAGTGTCGTCCTCTGTTCGTTTAACAAACCTTCTAATATTTTTATTATACTGACCTAAATAGGTACTCATTACCTCACTCGTTTAAAATTACTTTTTCGATACATGATGTTAACAGGTAATCCACTTGATTTATTCACATAGCCGCAATGAGTTAAAACAAAATTCTCCATACTTACTCAAAAATCATCATTATAATATAACTATTAACTAATTATTATGTTACATACAATCTTGCACAAGTCAGCCTAGTCCCACAGTATGCCCAATAAGGCTTGTGTGGTGGGTACTAGCTGACGATATTGATAATAAATATGTATGATATAAATACTTAACTACATAGAAAACATCCATAACTCAGGAACAAATATTCGTGATAAGCACACAAATGCCCTGACCAGGATTCGAACCCGGGACCTCCTGCTTCATAGGCAGAGTCACTACTGCCAGGCCAGGACTACGTCAGTAATATCAGGCCAGGCTGTAATATCTATGTACCTATGTATTAGTTAATCAATAATCACTAAGAATTATCCATTGTTAAGCTACTAACTAGGCCAATGACGATGAAGTCAATTTTATTCAATTATTAGTAGGTACTACTTAGGTACACATTTCTTAGGAATTATAAACTTTTTAGATAATTACTCCATCTAAATATCTTAAGCTTTAAGCCAAGATCGTAAGCCATTAAATATTAATTATATGAGTAAATACTACTGGCACTTACCTAAAAGGATGACAGTTGTACATAATATGTGTAACAGGAAGATTATTATATTTAATTTTTCCCGCTACTTCGTCTGAGTAATCTATTCCCATTTTTACCCTTTGAAGGGAATATGTTTTTATTGATTTCGAGATTAAAATTTATTTCTTATCCTTGCTCAGAACTCGTAATTATTTACATAGCATATATGTATGTATCTAAATCGGAACAGCTGTTATTGATCCCCCATATAAACTTCCACTCCTCTGTTCACCTCCTTGAGGGATTATTACTAGGAAAAAAATGTCCTTTCTCGGACTCAAACTGTCTTCATACCAAATTTCATCTTAATCGGTTCAGCGCACCGGTTTAAGCGTGAAGAGGTAACAGACAGACAGCGAGACACTTTCGCATTTTTTATACAGGATGTAACAAAAATACTGGTGATCGATTTAAGGGCATAATTGCTCTCGTATTGCAAGTAAGAAAAAGTAGGACATTTTTTTGACCCGTCAAATATTTTTTTTGTATGGGACACGTCGTCCCAGCCGCGCGGCATTTGCCCCCCCTCCATGCAAAACCATTATTTTTAGCGGGGATATTTTTTTCTACTTTTTCAATAATTATAATACGATACCAATTATGCCCCTAAAAGGATAACCAGTATTTTTGTTATTCCTTATATTAGTATGGATTAAAGAAAAATAATTGTTAAAAAAATATTACTAATTTAAGTATAACATTTTTATATATTTTTTCCATTAATGTATTACCTACCTACTGATTAAATTCGTGTCATTCTAATATTAGATAACACACAAGACCGTGAAATAAAAATCTAATAAAAAGGTATAGGTAGATATGTAGATAGTTAGGTAAAGATTTATAAAAGTACCTGTAAAGATTAATTAGCACATATGTTATTGTAAGTCAATCTTAATACTATAACAATAAAGACTAGATTACTAACCCGACCCGCTAACAAGAAAGCAACTTAGGACACCATGTAATGTAATATAATGTTAAATAACAATAGAATCTTCACAAGGGTAACAAATGTTCAACCAGTTTTTCTCCTAACTATTACGACATCGACACAATGCTTTTAAAGGTAATTAGCTACAAAAACATACATGAAACACTATACATCGATAAATTAGGTACATTATCATAAGTTATAACAAAACAGAATTTATAGTATGCACAAGCAGACCTATTTTTGTGTTTTGTTTTATTTTATTTTATTATAAATACCTATTTAAGCTCGAAGGTTTCCTTACTAAGTTAAAATATTTAGCATATATGGACCGAAGACTTACTTTTGAATTGTGGCGATAAAACTTACAGTTACTTATATTTTTATTGTGTTACAATCATATATGTGATTTATCAATTATCATTGTTAACGATTTAATTGTTTTCCTGTAGGAGTTTCTCAAGGTGGTCAATTCTGTTCACAAGTGTTGCAACAATTTCTTTCAAGTCTTCATTTGCTTGTTCTAAATCAAATATACGCTCATCGTGGAATGTTTCATTCACTATAGCTCTGCGCGAACGCGACAAGGTATCACTTTCTCGATAATCTCCGCACGATTCGCAATCCGCCCAAAATCGAATATCTATTGATGGCAAGTCGTCGCAAGAAACCATTCCTTCCTGTGCTTCAGGTATAAAAAATACGTTTTCACCGACCGTATCGATATTATCACCATTATCGCACAACACCCGAGCTAGGCTTGTTTTTTTAATTTGATCTAATTGTTCAGGCTTAAAGACATTAGAATTTTCATACCAAAATCTATCTCCATCTCGCAGACGCCTGAATTGCTCCATCAGAAGACAACTAAAAAGTGGCCCAACTTTGCCTCCTTGCACTTGATCTTCTAGAATTCCGCCCACCCAAACATCAATGTTGTGAACAGACCCATAAAGCTCCTTAAGTTTGTTTCTTACATTTTGATCAGATATTTCATTAGACAAATCATCGAAATCGTTAACTTCAGTCATATTGCAAACTTGTCTCCATTTTGTGTACGGAGGAATAGCGTGATCACGTCCTCTTTGGATATTGATTGCAGCAAGATCTAATGCAACTGCGTGGGCCGAATAAAAGAGCTTCTCAGTTAGTTCCGAGTTTAGATTCTGAGTAGATGTTTTCAATTTAGCCGGTGTTGTAAACATTCCTCGGAGCAAAGGATCCACTCCGCCTTCGTCGACAAGTCTCCAGGGAGCAAAGAATGCGTGTCTCAGCAACAAATGTCCTTGAGGAATAGGCTCAAAGTCCTCGTCATAACGATGTAGTATTGGATTTATCATCGAATGGCCAAATCTTAGCGCTGCTGTAGCGAACACGTTTGAGATGGAAGGGTTTAAGTTATTATCGTATCCTTTATAATCTCCTAACTTCTTGTAACCTTCCGTACCAAGGATAATTGGCAACCAGTGTGTGTAAGTTATCATTTGTATTTCTGCTCCTACAATTTTTCTGGCTTCCTGGTAAACCTTATCTCCGTCCCAAAATGAATTCAAAGATTTTAACTGTAGGGCGAGACGATTGTGTTCCCGCATCCAGATAGTATGCATAGCCGCCAGCCCAATTTGTTCATTTGCTCTGATGTCACCTGCAACGAAACAGGCGCGGTCGCTTTCCGCAAGATTTAATCTGCAGTCCATAGCGTTGACGCCTGTAGTAGGTAGTAAAGGTTTTCTTCCGGGGAAAGTAACGCCAACACGCAGTAATCCGTTGTCATTAGTCAAATCTCGTAGGTCGGTGGCAACTGCACTTTCAAAGCCGTATACTTGTGAAGCATCAATAAATGAGGTAAGTTGATTAATTTGTTCCCTTGGCTGCAGGGTTCCAAATAAGACGGACGTCATGCCCGACCCACATACAGAACTAGTTCTAATGAAATCTATGCAACGCCGGTTAGTGATACGCGGGTCATTATATGGTACATCTATGGGAAAGCAGGGTGCCGAATAGTCACATGTTTTTTTACAATCTACTCCGTCCCATGTTTGTGAACTTACAGACGGTAGCGCGTGATCCAAGTCGTGGTCCAGCCACTGGCCCCATTGCATAGCCATATGTGAAATCTCGATGTCTTGAGATATCTCCGTTGTTGTTATAATAGCGGTAGATACTGATCGAGCAGTGGGTAGTTCATATCCGTTGTATTTCACCCCTTTATTCCAACCCACGGGCTGACTGAAACCATTTTCGTAAATAGGAAAAAGAATTCGTCGAAAACCTGTCAAAGATGAACCCCACGTGGGGTGAGCAAAGTTATTACAGCTGCCATCGACACTGCGGTATTTGTTGTGAAAGCACATATCAGAACAATCTTTCTTTTCCCGGTGAGCCGTGCAGCCCGATAGCTGTGCAATCAAATCCAGGTTTTGTTGAGAAAGCACATTGTTATAATTGAATGGCTCTACCGATGTTACATTCAAACCACCTTGAATAAAGTCTCTTACTTTATCTAAAGTACGCTCATAAATTTCGGCTGCACGAGCTAGTTGTCGTGCAGGTTCATTAGGAAAATGAGCTATCCTGAAAAGTTCGTGGACATCTTTTTTTACTGAGCCATTTTGGAACATTTCTTTTACTGTTCTAGCGATTGCTTGATCGATATCTCTGGTCGCTTCGGTCAACGCTATGTTTACGTATTGCTCTCCTGGAAGTGTTTGATCTTTCACCGATAAAAACAAAGACGCGGTATCTTTACCGTTTTCGTTAGATGCTAAGCATTCATACCGGCCAGTGTCACTTAAAGTTAAGTTACTTATAATCAAACTTCCAATTAAAGTTATTGAAATTCTATCCTCCAATAATATTGAAGAGCCGTCTTTAGTCCACTCCACGGAGGCAGGAGGATCACTTTCTACATCGCAGGGTAACTGAACAGATGTTCCTTTGTAAGCTTCAGTGTCGACCGGTTTAAGAACTATACGAGGCGGTATTACTTTAAATTCTTCTACATTTAGAACAGCGGAAATTTCGGTAATACCCTCGGAATTTTCTGCTCTACAATGATATATCCCTGCATCATCCCTTGTTACTTCCAGAATGGTAAAATTTTCATTTTCATTTGACAGTACATAATTATCGCTAGGCGGGAGAGGCATGGTGTCCATGAACCAACTTATGACAGGTTTTGGTGATCCTCGAGCTGAACATGTAAAATCAACCTTATCACCTTCGGAAACGTTTGTATCTTTTGGAATATTTTTAAATGAAGGGGGAACTGCAACAAAAAAAACGAGTTATAATAGACAAATTACAAATGAATATAAGAAGATCAAAATGAACTTGGGGTACCTAGTACTGTAAGTTCCGCTGATGCATTGATTTTGCCAACTATATTCTCCGCTACACATGTGTATTGTCCAGCGTCGACGTACTGCACATCATCGATGAAAATCGAACCGTTCTGCTGTAAATCAGTTCGAACGTCAAGCAGGAGCCTCGTGCCTTTGAAGTACCAGGAAATATGAGGAGGCGGATTTCCTTTTGCAACGCAATCGAATCTCACTCGCACATTTCTTTTTTTAATTACTTGACTTTGAGGCCTGATCTTAAAAACGGGATATTCTGAAAAGCACAAAGTTATATTAGAAAATATGGCTACTTTATATTATGCTTCACGAGAAATTTAATTCGTAATATTTGTAGGGGAAACCGTTCTACCTGGGACAAGGACATAGTTTTACCAAGATCAGTCGACTTTTCTCGAAGCCACCTGATTCTTTTAAAATATTGTGAATGCCACTTTTATCCATTTCGTGAACACTTCAATTAAGTTACTAATAGTTTTTCATACGAGAGTAAGTTACTTGCAAAACGAAATAACAAGATTCTAGCCCCTGAAAGGAAATATGATCGATTTTGGTTTTGGCTTGTTGTTCTTTCATCCAACAATGTTCATGCAATTTGTGATTTTAGACTACCTTTTTTTCTAAGCCTGATCCTTCTGTAAAATTTATGTTTAGTTACGAAGCTTGTAAAGTAATAATGAATCTACGCTGTACCTTGGATACCTAGCGTTTGTCATACCTTGGACATACTCTAAAAAATATAGGCGGAAGGAATGTTTACTTAATGTTATAGTTCTTCATTCATCATTATACCATATTGGGTTGAGTACATTACAGCATGAAATGCTGACAATTTGATTCTACATCATAAATAATTATAATTTTAAACTCCAAACAATATTATTAAGTATCATTCTCAATTAAAATAATATTTATAGAAAAAAAATCACTTTATTGTATTCATATGCATAACTGAACATAATAATAGTTATGTTTTTATGTTTCAAACAGACGTCTCTATATCAGGGGTGTTGCATACAATCTGTCGAAACCAGTAATGGTATTGTTTCTTTTACAGTGGAACAATGTAGCTTAAAGTAAATATTTAGAAAAATGTACATTAGCGAGTGCCTACTCTACCTACCTTTCTAAAAATTTAAAACAATGAAAATGTCTATGGTAGAACAGGTTCCCCTATACTTATTTAAATACGATATATAGATGGGTATAGAGGTGGGAGATGGATAATCTCAAACCATACGAGTAAATTTTGGGAAACTCGCCTAAAGACTATCGAGGTAGACAGAATATAAATTACATTTTGAGTTTGTAGTAAAAAAAATCAGTCGAATTGAGAACCTCCTCTTTTTTTTAAGTCGGTTAAAAGTGACTAAATATACGACCGGAGATCTAACCCTTCATCAGTCAAAAACGTTTGTATGACAATTAAAGACTCTCTACGTTTAAGTAAATTATTACATGCAGTCATGTAGTTAAAAGGAATATAGGCTGTAATTTTACTAATTGAATGTGATTGAATACCTAGTGATGCTCTACCGCTGCAAATACGAGTAGCTAAATGCCTATACATACGTCACATACGTGCAACAGCTCCTATTAATGTGGGACAGGATTTAGGGCCCAGGGAAGTTGGGGATTATATTTACGGCCAAAAAATTTTTACTATGAAATTCAAATTACTTAAATAATTCAAATTTACCATTTTCTTTAGGATCGTCGTGAATCATCATCATCATTCTCGCGGGTCTGGAGCGCGCTTCTCCTGACGGGTTTTTAGCCATGCACTCGAACATTCCGACGTCCGTCTCATCCACGTTATGTATCATAAGGTTGCCGTTGTTCTGTATTTCGTATCGGGTCGATTCTAGTGGCAGGGCCATGGAGTCGCGGAACCAAACTATATCGGGACTCGGGTCCCCTGTGGCGGAGCAAGTAAATATAGCGTCCTTGCCAAACTCTACCACTACGTCTTCGGGCCCTTCGTGTATTTCGGGTTGCTCTGAAAATGGAGATGGTTATTTAGTTTACATACGTTGAGCTATATTTACTTGCGTGATTTATATATGTATAATCAATCAATATGATAAAAGGGTTAAGCATCCTTAGTACCTATCATAAAGTTAAAAAAAGAAAACAATTATTCAGGAATAAAAAATTAAACACAGAACAAATAATTTAAATATTCCGTGGAATATGGCATCGCTGGTTTCGTTCCAATGAGGGTTTCCTGAAATCCAGGAGGCGGCACTGTGACAAGAGGTCTTTTTGACAGCTGGACCTCTCGCCACAGTGCTGCGCGCCATCTGGTGAAAAAATCGATTCGGGAAACCCTCATTCCATATCACTATATCGAGTCGGCGCAGCATCTTTCTCTGTACTCTCTACTGTAGTCTCTCATCATCTTTTTTCCTATTCATATCACACCTTATGAAAGGCAAATTATTATTGTCTTTGTACCTTCCAGTCGGTTATGCTTGAAGCCGATATTTTCCCTCACATATGTAATGGATTTTCGTCCTAGATCGTCCTAGATTTCCGTCCACTTACTGCAATGCATATCGTGTTCCCTGAGGCTCGCGAGCGACGTGCCAAGGCGGGTCGGTGGGCCGTAGCAGGTGGCGGCCACGGTCATGTCTCCGTGCGCGCGCAGCATGCGCACTAGCCACAGCATGCTGCAGTCGCACATCAGCGCGTTGCTGTCCAGGCGCAGCTTGCGCAGCTTCGGCATGCCGAGGAACGAGCCGTACGGGATGTGCTGCAGCTTATTGTTGTGTAGGTACCTAAAAGCGGAGAGGAGTTTTAGAACGTGGCGAGCTTACTCATAGAACTGGATTCAATCTTGCCAGCTTGCTAATCTTTTCTGAGCAACACCAAAGCAAGTAACTTAAAATTAGACACGCATTTCTACAAATCACTTGTGCAGTTTGTGTCATAGCTTCAAGGAATTTTAGGGCAGCGAAGCCAAGTGTCCATGTGAAATAATTTTTTTTTTAATCGTATAATATAGTACATTGTTGCCGAGGGATGGAAAGAAAGGCATTCTCTGACGAGGTACCTAGATGCCAGGCCGAGGTTTAGCGAGGCCTGGCAAAGGTCCGAGTCGGAAAATGCCAGTTTCCATTGAGGTATACATAGTGCTTTTCTCAAATTATGTGAGGAAATCAAACAAATTAAATTTCAACTATAAGTCATAAGTTTTTAATAAGGGTTCAGTGACATAGTACAGTACAAAAAATAAAGAATATTATTAGTTAATGTTAAATGTTATATTAGACATTCCGGGGCAATTTGTGAAAGAAAAGTTAATTGTTTTTCATATTGTTTACTATTTTAATTAATTTTAAAGAAAACGATAACTTATTTCACAACGAATTGCCGCCTTTTATTTTGTATATTTTTTTAAATCTATTACTTACCACAGACAGTAATCGTCCGATACACGCATGCGTCAGTGCGCGCGCATCTCGAATCGCGACATCGTGTTTGCGATTATTTGACATTTGTCTGGTTGAATGAAGGTTTCACTTGGCAGAATGCAACATTTCCTTAGTCATTTATTTGCAATCGTAGGATTTAAAAAGTTAACGCAGCGGAAAAAAATGGATTTTCATACAGTCAATTTATTCCTAGGAGTAAAATGATTGCGTTTTTACTTTTTAAATTTGAAAAGAATAAAATTGAGCACTTTGCGTTTTCAATTTACGAACAAGATGCGAACATTTATTATTATTATTTATTATTTTTATTATTTATTTAAGGTTTGCCAACAGGTGGTATACAATATACTTATTAATAACTAGGTACAAAATGAGCTTGCTTGAGTATCCACCCAATTACAGGCAAACACGGCATGCACATATAAAGTAGCTATTGCTTACATAATAATTCTTAATCTAAGTAGGATTGAAACATATTTTCAAAATAAGGTAGCTAAGTAGGTAACTAATAATCAGTAAGATCTATAACCCTTAAATACTTACTTAATCTAAAAATATTTCTGTGTAGTTGTCTAGGAAGTGAAACATAACTTGTAGCAAAGTGAAACAGAACATAATATATGAATTTTACAATCAGAGATTACTTTTGAGTTTATGCAAATATTTTTTGTATTGGTAATGTGACATTTTTAACATATCTAGTCTATTATGTTTATATAATAAATTGTGCTCTTTACAAATTCGTGGTATTATACTGTGAGATCCAACATTTGTATTATAAATTTTATATGAGAACGGCCGAAAGTTGACTAATCGAGAGTGTTGGCGCGGCACTACCCAGTTAATTGTTTGCAGAAGCTGTGGACAATCTAGCATTCCTGAGACAATTTTGTGTAACAGTAACTGGTCAGAAATCCAACGGCGGTCCTCGAGAGAGATCATATTAAAAAACTTTAATCGCTCCTGGTATGAATTTAGTATGCGCAGTTTCCCCTGATGTACGGAGAGGAAAAATAGGAGCCTCTTTTGAATTCGTTCAATACGCTCTATATGACATTTGTAAAATGGATTCCATATATTAGAGCAGTATTCTAGCAGACTGCGAACCAGGGCACAGAATGCTGCCTTTATAGCAGAGATATTTTTGAATTTTTTGCAATTGCGCCAGATAAAGCCGAGGAGTTGGTTAGCATGCTTAATAATATTATCAAGATGTGGGTTGAAAGATAATTTTTTGTCTAAAGTCACACCAAGATCTCTAATATGTGATACTTCTTCCAAGGGCACCCTGTCTATAGTATAAATGGTATTCAATGGTAAGAGTTTTTTTGTGAATTTTATGTGCTTACATTTTCCTATATTCAAGGGTAATTTATTGTTATTAGACCAATTTGATATGCGAGTTAGGTCGTCCTGGAGCTGTTGTGAGTCAGATGGGTTGTTAATAATTTTGGTAATTTTTAAATCATCAGCAAAAAATGAAAAGTTAGAATGATGAATTTCTTTAGCCAGATCATTAAGAAAAATTAAGAATAATGTAGGTCCTAGGTGGGACCCTTGAGGTACACCTGACGTAGCCTCGAAGCTCTCAGACTCATGGCCACAAATTAATACTTTTTGCGACCGGGATGTGAGATAAGATGAAAACCAGTCTAACAGTTTCCCGTGCACTCCAGCATTACACAATTTATTTATTAGCAAGCCATGGTTAACTCGGTCAAAAGCTTTGCTTATGTCGGTGTAAACGGCATCGACTTGAGAGCCCTTGTCCATGTTTTCAGCTAAAAATGAAACATGCACTGCTAAATTGGTAACAGTAGACATGTTCCTTCTGAAACCATGCTGCTCGGGAACTATGATGGATTTAACATGGGTAGTAAGAACAGTATTTACTAAGGACTCGAATACTTTACCTAGAACCGACAATAATGAGATTGGCCTATAATTTTGTACATTACTTTTATCACCTCCTTTAGGGATAGGGACTACATTCGCCTGTTTAATTTCCGAGTATGTTTGAGAAAAAGCTATTTTGTGTGTTATCTTTTGAAGAATTTGAAATTGCCCGGGGTAACTTCGAGGTCGATAACTCGTATAACATAAGTACCTACCTAATTTATCACAATTAACATTAAAAAAACAGCCAGGCCTGATTTGATATATGACAACCCCACTTACTCGTAACAACCATTTCCATGAATTACACTACGCATACGTGTAATTGAAACCCCGTTTGAATTCCTCTGACTGTGATGGCTATTATACTGCAAAGCTGTGCGAATACCTGTGATTGAATTAGTGTTCAGCTAAAATATTTACAAATTGTTTCTATGTATGTGTTCTGGTTCTGGTTACTAGTGCTGGAGGAGAAATTCAATAATGATAATTACAGATTAAAACGCGTTAGTTCATAATTGGTGACTAGCGCTTGGAGGTAAATTAATTTCAATTAAAATGTATGTACATGAATGTATTTAACTAGTTTACATAACCCATATCATAAACCCTCCATGATGCGTTCAAAAACCTCACGTTATAATCACCATAAAAATAGATTAGAACAAATGTCTTATCTGTAACGATGTTATTATTATCAAATAATAAGCAAAAATTCGATATAATTATGAAAATCCGGGTGGGCCCCACCCGACCCGCTGGCACGCGCCTCCCGACCGCCGGCACAATCGAGTTGGCCATGGCGATGGCAGTGCAATCCGTGCAATGGCAGTCATTCAATCATCATTTCGGGTTTATAATATGTGTGTAGATAAGGCAGTGTATGCAACTGTACGTAATTAGGCCTTAAAAAACTCGTGTGATCTTATTATGAAACTCACTTCGTTCGTTTCATAAAACTACACTAGTGTTTTAAGGACCCCTATTACGTAACAGTTACATAAACTACTATAAAAGTTAAAGCATTATTTTTGTCAATTAGGCAATAAAATAGCTAATAATTAAAAATAATTGAATTTAAATATTTCTCAAAAACTAAAATAGCTTAAGGGTATAAAGGTAATTGGCATAATTAACCGACTTCTTTATGTTTTTTATGCAGATTTTGTTGTTTTTTATTTTACACCATTTTGCACCATCGGAGCCGAGCCGATTAAAATTTTTGCAAACAAAAGTGTGTTCAGTCCGAACTTTGTAGGTATGTTCATGAAATCATGATAAAATAAATGACTGTGTAAGCTAGATAAATACAGATGTTTTATGTCACATATGCTTATACAGTGTGTAATAATAAAAATATCCACCATAAATAGATACATCCACAGCGAAACTATTAATATAGATTTTCTCATGGTAATTGAATTTTATTTATTTAATATAGATTTTTCGACATAATAATATGCCCTTTATACCTACATATTAGACAAAAGTAATTTGTAATTGTAAAATAAGCAAGTACCCATTATCAATAACAAAATATAATTAGTTATTAACAAATTACATTTGAAATTTTGTAATTGGTATTTTAATTAGGTACTTTTTGTCCAACACTGGTTACCGGGAGCAATTTAAAAGTTCCTGTTAGTTGTCAGGCAGCAACGTATGTTAGTTTATTAAACACGCTTCCACGAGTTCAGCTCTGTCATCACCCGTTTATAAGTAAAGTCGTAAACATAACCTCATTCCTATCACGAACCGAGCACTCGCTTCAAACTAACCGGCATAAATAAAGTGACTACTTACACGTAAATAACATTTACGTCACTCTGGGCGGTAAGTGAGATATTACGCCCACGGGCGTAGCGGAAAATCTCACTTCACACCCAGGAGAAGACGTAAAATTGTGTACGCACCACGGGCGGTAATAAAGAAGGCCTCAGATCGCTTGTCTACGGCCCTTACCTTCGGTTCGGGCCACAAATATCCGCGATCTGAGCCGTTCTTTATTTTACCGCCCTAGGTGCGTAATGTACTATTCTATTCACTTTAACAGCATATTCCATAATCGCGCATTTGTAAGTTGGAACGAGTAAATTTTAACATAACATTTTAGACGGAGCTAGCCACGTCAGATACGAGTATGACACAATAATGAGGGCAACAAACCCCTCTATTCAGTTTGCTGCTATGCTATGCTTAAATATGCAAATCTATAAATATAGATCTGGACATCTGGCAACTGTGAAGTGGTGGATGTCAATAAATGCAAACCACTTCAAGAAAATGAATCCTAGGGTTTTGATGCAATATTAAGCAATTAGATTCTATCATTGCCAAAAATTTCTTTTGGGGGAAAGTAGTGCCAAATGCCGTATAATGTAATTCATATTTTGTCGCTTATACTTTTTGTTTCCGTAATAATATGCTATGATTTTTGTTCTAATGTGAAAATATAAGCCCAGTCCTCTATAACTGAGACAACTTAGGCAGTTTTTAAGTTTTTTTTTTCAATTCAAAAATGCTACTAGTCTGTAACTTTGACCTCCACAGATTAAAAGCTGCCAGGTGTCCAGATCCAGTAATAAGGATAGTACCTACAGCAATTTAGCCAGACGGGTTTTGTTGCTCTCATTATTGTGTCATATCTGACGTGGCATTTGACACATGTACTGGAACCGGTTACCAGTAAAAAGGTATTGAATGGATCGGGTAAGTAGGTATTTGATAGGGTTGTTTTTACAAATCCTGTCAATCCGGCAATGGAGTTCATCTATCAAGTGTCTGTATAATCGAATTCACATGGATGGACAAAAATGTGTGAACCCGACCTTTAAACCCATACAAATAAGGTTGTTATGTGGTACCATTTCCGTATAAAAGAGAAAAGCAGAATTCATAGCAGCCTTAATATAAACATTAATAAACATAGATATGTCTCCAAAACCGAGTTCGCATAATTCAGGCAAAGAACATGACGGTGTCAAAATATTCAATTTCCTTTCCACTGATCGATAACATAGGTATAGCTTGAACTTTCCAGAAACGTGATATTGTATTGCCAGTGGCAGTCCAGGTAGTACATGGTCCATGGTCTGAAGTGATTTCCGCTTGTGTAAGCGGTGTGAATGACAACTGTGCATGAACTTAACGCGCACTTATGCAATTTTAATCAGCTTATATTGAGTCATGAATCTTTATAAATAAATAAACGTCTTTACAAGGAAACAATTGTGATATTTCGAAGTCAAAGGTACACCATTGTCGGTTGTCAATACGGCGTTACTGCAATAAAAAAAAAATACAAATAAACTTTATCAACAACCGACAATGATGTACCTTTGACTTGAAATTGTTACAATTATTTATTACCTAGTTTATTGTGCTGGATTTCATTTGCTTATCTTATTATATTGTACACTAGGTTATGCCTTTAAATTGAATAATATTATTCTGTATCTTGAATTTGTTAAGTATATATGTCGAAATATTTATAATGTAACTAAAGTATAAAATAATAATGTACTTAAAATATAACAACTTTATTTACATATTACGCATGTGACCAAAAATGTAATTAAATTATTTCATTAAAAAATAAGCTGCCGCGAAATTCTAAACTTATTTAAGCATGTGTGTTGATTTTATACAAACCTTACTATGGAAATTTTAAAAACGTTTAAAACCGATCAGATTTGAGTATGGGTAAGTCATTCTAAATTTGGTTAATAATTTGGTCAAAGAAACCTTGAAATCAATATGCCACCTACTCGGAGTCAACGGCACCTGCTAATTATCATCATACCTACTAACACTACGAACAGCAACACACATTACTGAATTTTGCTTAAACTTGTGCTGTATTCGACAACGCTCAATACTTATATTATATTACTTATTGTTTTTGTTTGTATTACGGCTTTTTACAACATTATTATGAACAATATGATCGACGCGTGTGCTTAAGCGACGGATCACTTTTTTTTGCATTTTGCAGTAATTAGCAGGTTGGTTTTTATCATCGTGATCAAAAGTTGTCTGTAGGCAACCCTACCTCATCGATTAGCAGAATGAAGAGAGTAGCAATGCATGGTTAATTGTTATGTATTTTAGTACCTGGTAGCTTTAGCCAAAGTTCGAGCATTATGTACAGTTTTAGGATATACTTACAGGCGTTCCAGGCGCGGCATGTGTGAGAACGTATCTGGTTGTATCTCGTGGATATCGTTCACGTGCAAATAACTGAAATCACACCGAAAATTAAAAAAAAAAAAAAACGAAAAAATCTATCCTGATTTTAAACATTTAAAGTAAGACCGCTTAAAAAGTTACATATTTATGGCTAAGTAGGTAGAAAATTTAACTTAGGCGTGGAAAAATATCGATCTTTCGGTGTAGCTGGAAGAGTTTCATTCAGAAATTAAATTTTTGCTCTCAATTTAATTTCCTTAAAATCCTTCTAAACGTGGCCATATGCTCCTATTTATATTAATTACGTCGATATTGTCATTGTCGTATTTAAAGATTATTTTTCAATTTTGCTAGTACAGTCAGCATCAATAGGATCTTCCTACACGAAGGCCGCAAAAATATGTGACACGCTCTTATTTGTAGAGCCATAGGAGCGTGTCACATATTTTTGCGGCCTTCTTGTGGGAAGATATTATTAATGCTGACTGTACCATTGTGCAAAATACGATGGGGCATATAGCTGAATATAGTTATTTAACGTTAATTTGAAACGTATTGTGCAATGTAATTACTGCGTCGCCAGTCATTTGCAGATTCACTCGTAGTGGTATTAGACTAAGGCTGAGTGCACACGGTTAATGTGATTATATCCTTTGATCTCCAATGACGCGGTTGATTAAACTACGAATCCCTAGGTAGATACTGGAGCTTCTCGGTAGTAACTTGAGCATGACAATGTCGTTATATATCAGCAGGGCCATCGACTGCCTCCTTTTGCGGAGTCTAGTCTCTTATCGCTGCGCCCGTCGAGGTTACTATGCCTGTACTGAGGTGTAACATTTATTTATATTGTTTTGTCACGTAGGCTGTTGTTTAGTAATCGGTGCGTGATGTTTTAAGATGCAACATTACCAACAACTGAAAAACTGAATAGTTACAGTGGCGTTATGCCTGTTGAGTACAACCTTATCATCTTACCTAATTTTGATCAGACAGTTGAATATTTTTCTTACAGCTATATGGCGGCGATGCGGTTCGCCACCCATCACGTCTCGTTCTTCACGGGGGAGAGAAGTGGCTCACGGAGAGCCGTTATGCTGCATTGATCGAAGCAAATGGAAATCCGTGATCTCTGCCTACCCCTTTTGGGATATAGGCGTGATTGCATGTATGTATGTATGTATGTATGTAGCTATAAAAACACGCCGCCACTGATAATTAGGTTACCTACATTATCTTTGCTTGTGATCTTAACCCCTTAGTTAGTTTAGTCTCTTATATTGAAATAATAGTTAACGTGTATTTTTAAAAACAAAAGCTACTCACAGCTGTTCCAATTGCGGCATGCCTTTAAACACATCAGGCTCAATGGTTTGTATGTGGTTCCTATATAGGTATAGGTACTTGAGCCGGCGCAGCCCGTGGAAGGCGCCGGAGTGCAGCGCGCGCAGCCGGTTGTCGTTGAGCAGGAGCGAGCGCAGGTGGTGGAGGTGCGTGAAAACGCCGCCACTGATGTCGTAGATTTTGTTGAAACGGACGTCTCTGTAACAATAACATCAAAGTAAGGCTATCACACTGGCGTTGCAACCGCACGCGGCGACGGTGTGCAAGCGTAAGAGCGCTATACACACGCAGAGCGCTATCTCGCTTCGTGCTCCCGCGTGAACCGCCGGATGCGGAAACGGCAGCAGTGTTAAAGAAGCCTAAAAGCTGACGCCGCTGGATTCCGTTCCTGTATTTTTGAATGGAAGTGATAGAGGATTTATCGGGATACTTATTCATGAAATAATTAGATAAAACTTTTTTAACTTTTCGAGCTATTATTTACGAAACAATTCGTTATATTATATTATATCCAATAAATGTTTTAGATATGAAGTTATTTTTAAAACACCTATCCAACGATATCCCACATGACAGAGTTGGAGCGAAAAATAAATCACCCCTCCCCCCACTTCATCTCTACATTCGCCGTACCCACCGCATCGCAAATTGCATTTTTCCCCGGACGTGTCCGAAAATACATCCTTAATATAAAAAAAAAATATCACTTTATATTTCTTTCGGTTATTTTTTAATTTCACACAAAGCGTATTTTTCATAAAATAATAACAAAAAAAATCCATGTTTCATAACTTGCACTAATAATTATCTCTTTCTTATATGTAAGTATCTACTTGCATCAGCTATCGCTCGTAATCGTAACTAAACTGTTTTTTTTTACCTATAGAGTCCGGTAAATTGTTTTTTCGATTTCCTTCAACTATTTTTGCAGTAGTTAACAAAACTTCTAATAGATATAGATAGTGTACATATTTTGAAAGTACGTTTATTTTTAAAATGCATAAGCGGATTTCTTTTTTATTTTATGTTTAATTTATAAATAATTCGTCCTTATCTAACACCAAAAAGTAAGTGAAAAGTGTAAGATTTTTATTAATTAAAATTAAGTTATACTAGTACGTAAAATATATAAATATATTGAAAAATGAGTCGTTTGAGGAATAAATTCAACAGTTTTTTCATATTCATATATATTTTTTAAGGCAGAGAGTAATGTTTTGTGAAAATTTGCCGAAGTTAGTGATACCTACTCGTACATTTTGAGGGGGTTTTAAAGTATTTCACAAAAATAAAAAATTCAGAAGTAAAATTCACTTCATGCTTTAATCAGATAGTATAAAACATATTAGAGTCTATAAAAAATAATGACTAAAAATCAAGCGACAAGATTGCACTAATTATCGTCCTCAGCCTCACTAAACAAACTCTGTAAGAATTGGGTTTTCGGGTATTAAATATAAACCAAAAGTACTTTTCTAGCAAGAACACGACTTCAAACTATCTTATCAAATAAGGTTTATGTGCGTTATTTCATTACTAGCGTTTTTCGTTTACAAATCATCAATTCATCACTGCACTCTTAAATGAAATTCTACCAATCAGTTAATACTTGACCATCTTTTAAATTGACCAGATTAATATTTTTTGTTTACTAGCTGACCGAGCGGCGGACGGCATAGCCTGGCGCTTTGTATTATTTATACGGTTTTTACTTACTTTGTACACAATAACGCCGGTAAATAATTAAATTCAATAAGGTGTTTCCTCACATAAAAATTGTCCGGGTTTTCCCCGGACAGTTATTGAAAATCCCCCTGGACGGCCTCCAGACGACCTCCATACTTGGACAAATCCGGGGAAACCCGGACGAATGGCAGCCCTGAACACTCACTCATTAAATGAGTGAGTGTACGGGAGGTACCCTAATAAAAAATATTTTTATAATTTTAAATCTATCACTTTGTCGGCGTTATTAATGCAGATACTCATACAAAATTTCAGCTTTCTAGTGCTAACGGTCACTGAGCTAGACCGCGGACAGACGGACAGAAGGACGTACATGGCAACATGGCGAAACTATAAGGGTTCCTAGTTGCCTACGGAACCCTAAAAAATGATTAATATTAAGACGGATCCTTGGAGGATCAATTATTGGGGATCAGAATGTACTATGGAGTAACGCGGCATGACTAAGTTAACTAGTTGATGTCTGTGTTGATTTTAATTTTGATACAGTACAGCTGGTGGTAGCATGGTATTACTTATATACTTACTTGCCTACCTACTAGCATATTGAACTTTAAACTTATGCGCAACTATTCATTAGAAGTTTGAATCCGATCAAAGCTACATGGATTCCAAAACCGGACGGATTACTGCTTATAGACCTATTACCTGTGAATCTACCTTGCCCTGTAGTAATCGCCGGTGATTTGAGCTCAAACACATTATTCCCAAAACACGCAAATTTCACGAAATGCTTCATTTTCTTCGAAGGCTAATGCGAAAATACCTAGTTTTTTTAATCAAATATCTTTATCTAGACGGCCATTATTGGAACAAATATATGTTACATTTAAAAAAATAAACTTGAAAAAAAATGGTTGAATTGGAAGGCCTATCCGGATCTTCTAGTTAGATTTAAGAACCGTTCATATCTGAATTACGCAAAAAAGGGTAACAATTCTTATTTTTGAATATAATTTTTGAGTATATTATATTTGAGACGGCCATTGGAAAGAAAATTTAAGATTCCTCTTGCATAATAGACAAACATTGACACAATCACGGTCACAACCCCTTGGCCGCTTCGATATATTTGATGGCGACTGTACCAACTATTTATATGTTTCGTATCGTCAGTTGTTTTTGTCCGCGGCCCGTTGAGTTTTTTGTTCGAAGTTGAACTACTCGTTGTAAATGGATGTATTTACTATGGCTCCAGTAGCATGACATGAAAAACTAAAATTGTAGCTCGTTTTTATTTAGTTGCTTTTGTCAGCATTGGATCCGTAGGGAACACAATGCATGTAAATTGCGAAGCAAGGATTGAAAATTGAATATTGCCTTTTAATTTGATGCTGAAGTTACCTATCCAGGGTATGCAAAGCAAAATGAATCGTCGCGAGCACGCCCTCGACAGGAAATCAGTTAAAAAATAAGCCAAAAGCATGTTAAAACATACTGAGTATATGATTCCGTAGCCGATTTTAAGAAGAGATACATTTTAGAACGAAACTCTGAAAACAATACCATATGATATAGTGCCGTGCCAGAGTCCGTTCTGTGATACTTACAGCTTTACAGCTTAAATGCAGCTTGAATGAGGGATACGTTGCCTGCCTAGACTAAGATTAGGTGGTAGTGCACCCTACCTAATCGGGTAGCAAGATTCGGCATATATAGGGGGTAGCACCTTAAAAAGTTATGACTTTTAGTATGGGACACTATGAGCCAAACCTGGAGCGTTCGGAATGCAGCCAACTTTTCGGGTACCAAAAAAAGTCAGAAAATACCTCATCGGGTAGCAAGATTCGACATATACAGGGGGTAGCACCTTAAAAAGTTATGACTTTTTGTATGGAACACTATGAGCCAAACCTGGAGCATTCGGAATGCAGCCTGATTTTAGGGTGCCAGAAAATATCGAAAAATACCTCATCGGGTAGCAAGATGAAACTAATGCCAAATGAAAGTACTAATCATCCTGTTAATAAAAAAAATTGGTAGTCGGTCCTAAACCTGGAGCATTTCAAATGCAGCCAACTTTTGTGATCGAACAAAAAACTCATCTGATACCATTACATCGTAGAAATGGCCCCAGAAGATGGTTCAAAAGACATAAACAAGCTTAATTTGATGGAATTTATCAAAAAGTGCCAAAATATATTAGGTTTACTCACCCGAACTTATCACTTTCGTGATTTGGCTTATTTTTAGGGTACCTGAAGATTTAAAAAAATACCTTATTGAGTAGCACGATAAGATGTATGCCAAATGAAAGGACTTATCATCTTGTTAATTAAAAAAAATAGCAACGGGTCCTAAACCTGGAACATTCCAAATGCAGCCAACTTTTGTGATCGAACAAAAAACTCATCTGATACCATTACAACGTAGAAATGGCCCCAGAAGATGGTTCAAAAGACATAAACAAGCTTAATTTGATGGAATTTATCAAAAAGTGCCAAAATATTTCAGGTTTACTCACCCAAACTTATCACTTTAGTGATTTGGCTTATTTTCAGGGTACCTGAAGATTTAAAAAAATACCTTATTGAGTAGCACGATAAGATGTACGCCAAATGAAAGGACTTATCATCCTGTTAATAGAAAAAAATAGCAGCGGGTCCTAAACCTGGAATATTCCAAATGCAGCCAACTTTTGTGATCGAACAAAAAACTCATCTGATACCATTACAACGTAGAAATGGCCCCAGAAGATGGTTCAAAAGACATAAACAAGCTTAATTTGATGGAATTTATCAAAAAGTGCCAACATATTAGGTTTACTCACCCAAACATATCACTTTCGTGATTTGGCTTAATTTTAGGGTACCTGAAGATTTAAAAAAATGCCTTATTGAGTAGCACGATAAAATGTATGCCAAATGAACGGACTTATCATCCTGTTAATAAAAAAATATAGCAACGGGTCCTAAACCTGGAGCATTCCAAATGCAGCCAACTTTTGTGATCGAACAAAAAACTCATCTGATACCTTTACAACGTAGAAATGGCCCCAGAAGATGGTTCAAAATAGATAAACAAGCTTAATTTGATAGAATTTATCAAAAAGTGCCAAATTTATTAGGTTTACTCACCCAAACTTATCACTTTCGTGATTTGGCTTAATTTTAGGGTACCTGAAGATTTAAAAAAAATACCTTATTGAGTGGCACGATAAGATGTAAGCAAAATGAAAGGACTTATCATCCTGTTAATAGAAAAAAATAGCAGCGGGTCCTTAACCTAGAACATTCCAAATGCAGCCAACTTTTGTGATCGAACGAAAAACTCATCTGATACCTTTACAATGTAGAAATGGCCCCAGAAGATGGTTCAAAGGACATAAACAAGCTTAATTTGATGAAATTTATCAAAAAGTGCCAAATATATTAGGTTTACTCACCCAAACTTATCACTTTCGTGATTTGGCTTATTAGATGAGTTTTTTGTTCCATCACAAAAGTTGGCTGCATTTGGATTGTTCCAGGTTTAGAAGCCGCTGCTATTTTTTTTATTAACAGGATGATAAGTCCTTTCATTTGGCATACATCTTATCGTGCTGCTCAATAAGGTATTTTTTTAAATCTTCAGGTACCCTGAAATTAAGCCAAATCACGAAAGTGAGAAGTTTGGGTGAGTAAACCTAATGCATTTGGCACTTTTTGATAAATTCTATCAAATTAAGCTTGTTTATGTATTTTGAAATATCTTCTGGGGCCATTTCTACGTTGTAATGGTATCAGATGAGTTTTTTGTTCGATCACAAAAGTTGGCTGCATTTGGAATGTTCCAGGTTTAGGACCCGCTGCTATTTTTTTTAATTAACAGGATGATAAGTCCTTTCATTTGGCATACATCTTATCGTGCTACTCAATAAGGTATTTTTTATATCTTCGGGTACCCTAAAATTAAGCCAAATCACGAAAGTGATAAGTTTGGGTGAGTAAACCTAATATATTTGGCACTTTTTGAAAAATTCTATCAAATTAAGCTTATTTATGTATTTTGAACCATCTTCTGGGGCCATTTCGACGTTGTAATGGTATCAGATGAGTTTAATGTTCGATCACAAAAGTTGGCTGCATTTGGAATGTTCCAGGTTTAGGACCCGCTGCTATTTTTTTTTAGTAACAATATGATAAGTCCTTTCATTTGGCATACATCTTATCGTGCTACTCAATTAAATATATTTTTTAAATCTTCAGGTACCCTAAAATTAAGCCAAATCACGAAAGTGATAAGTTTGAGTGAGTAAACCTGAAATAATTTGGCACTTTTTGATAAATTTCATCAAAATAAGCTTGTTTATGTCTTTTGAACCATCTTCTGGGGCCATTTCTACGTTGTAAAAGTATCAGATGAGTTTTTTGTTCGATCGCAAAAGTTGGCTGCATTTGGAATGTTCCAGGTTTAGGACCCGCTGCTATTTTTTTCTATTAACAGGATGATAAGTCCCTTCATTTGGCTTACATCTTATTGTGCCACTCAATAAGGTATTTTTTTAATCTTCAGGTACCCTAAAATTAAGCCAAATCACGAAAGTGATAAGTTTGGGTGAGTAAACCTAATAAATTTGGCACTTTTTGATAAATTCTATCAAATTAAGCTTGTTTGTGTATTTTGAACCATCTTCTGGGGCCATTTCTACGTTGTAATGGTATCAGATGAGTTTTTTGTTCGATCACAAAAGTTGGCTGCATTTGGAATCCTCCAGGTTTAGGACCCGTTGCTATATTTTTTTTATTAACAAGATGATTAGTCCTTTTATTTAGCATACATTTTATCGTGCTACTCAATAAGGTATTTTTTTAAATCTTCAGGTACCCTAAAATTAAGCCAAATCACGAAAGTGATAAGTTTGGGTGAGTAAACCTAATATATTTTGGCACTTTTTGATAAATTCCATCAAATTAAGCTTGTTTATGTCTTTTGAACCATCTTCTGGGGCCATTTCTACGTTGTAATGGTATCAGATGAGTTTTTTGTTCGATCACAAAAGTTGGCTGCATTTGGAATGTTCCAGGTTTAGGACCCGCTGCTATTTTTTTTATTAACAAGATGATAAGTCCTTTCATTTGGCATACATCTTATCGTGCTACTCAATAGGATATTTTTTTAGATCTTCAGGTACCCTGAAAATAAGCCAAATCACGAAAGTGATAAGTTTGGGTGAGTAAACCTAATATATTTTGGCACTTTTTGATAAATTCCATCAAATTAAGCTTGTTTATGTCTTTTAAACCATCTTCTGGGGCCATTTCTACGTTGTAATGGTATCAGATGAGTTTTTTGTTCGATCACAAAAGTTGGCTGCATTTGGAATGTTCCAGGTTTAGGATCCGCTGCTATATTTTTTTATTAACAAGATGATAAGTCCTTTTATTTAGCATACATTTTATCGTGCTACTCAATAAGGTATTTTTTTAAATCTTCAGGTACCCTAAAATTAAACCAAATCACGAAAGTGATAAGTTTGGGTGAGTAAACCTAATATATTTTGGCACTTTTTGATAAATTCCATCAAATTAAGCTTGTTTATGTCTTTTGAACCATCTTCTGGGGCCATTTCTACGTTGTAATGGTATCAGATGAGTTTTTTGTTCGATCACAAAAGTTGGCTGCATTTGAAATGTTCCAGGTTTAGGACCCGCTGCTATTTTTTTTTATTAACAAGATGATAAGTCCTTTCATTTGGCATACCTCTTATCGTGCTACTCAATAAGGTATAGACTAAGATTAGGTGGTAGTGCACCACCCTACCTAATCGGGTAGCAAGATTCGGCATATATAGGGGGTAGCACCTTAAAAAGTTATGACTTTTAGTATGGGACACTATGAGCCAAACCTGGAGCGTTCGGAATGCAGCCAACTTTTCGGGTACCAAAAAAAGTCAGAAAATACCTCATCGGGTAGCAAGATTCGACATATACAGGGGGTAGCACCTTAAAAAGTTATGACTTTTTGTATGGAACACTATGAGCCAAACCTGGAGCATTCGGAATGCAGCCTGATTTTAGGGTGCCAGAAAATATCGAAAAATACCTCATCGGGTAGCAAGATGAAACTAATGCCAAATGAAAGTACTAATCATCCTGTTAATAAAAAAAATTGGTAGTCGGTCCTGAACCTGGAGCACTTCAAATGCAGCCAACTTTTGTGATCGAACAAAAAACTCATCTGATACCATTACAACGTAGAAATGGCCCCAGAAGATGGTTCAAAAGACATAAACAAGCTTAATTTGACAGAATTTATCAAAAAGTGCCAAAATATTTCAGGTTTACTCACCCAAACTTATCACTTTCGTGATTTGGCTTAATTTTAGGGTACCTGAAGATTTAAAAAAAATACCTTATTGAGTAGCACGATAATATGTATGCCAAATGAAAGGACTTATCATCCTGTTAATGGAAAAAAATAGCAGCGGGTCCTAAACCTGGAACATTCCAAATGCAGCCAACTTTTGTGATCGAACAAAAAACTCATCTGATACCATTACAACGTAGAAATGGCCCCAGAAGGTGGTTCCAAAGACGTAAACAAGCTTAATTTGATATAATTTATCAAAAATTGCCAAAATATGTTAGGTTTACTCACCCAAACTTATGACTTTCGTGATTTGGCTTAATTTTAGGTTACCTGAAGATTCAAAAAAATACTTTATTGAGTAGCACGATAAAATGTATGCCAAATGAAAGGACTTATCATCCTGTTAATAAAAAAATATAGCAACGGGTCCTAAACCTGGAGCATTCCAAATGCAGCCAACTTTTGTGATCGAACAAAAAAACTCATCTGATAGTGCTGGAGCCCCGCATACAAGAAATTTATCAAAAAAATTACCGTTTTTCTTCCATATAGCGTTGTAGAGCCCGTCTCGGAGATCACGAAAACATAAGTCTTAAAGGTCTTAAATGGCCACAAGTAGGTATGGCGTCAAATTGAAAATACAATTTTTTGGCCTAAATTTATCAACGAGCCGGACGCTCCAAATTTTGACACATGATTTAGCCCACATCAAGTAGCCTACATAACAATTTTAAGACCATTCTGGTGGGCGCATAAGATTTTAAGACCAGTTGAAGTTACAATTTTTTGGCCTAAATTTATCAACGAGCCGGACTCTTCAAATTTTGACAGTAGTTAAAGGACCCAGTCAACAAACCAAATCCCAATTTTAAGACCATTCTGGAGGGCGCATAAGATTTTAAGACCATTTTAAGAAATAGTCGATTTCATAGAAAAGATATCAAATTATTGTAAATTCGCTTTAAAAAACAATTTAATGTCACAAACACAACTGCATATTCATATTTAAGTGTCTCGTAACTAAAAATGCCGTAAAGGATACCGCAATAACTCAGAAACTGGAGAAATTCGTCTTAGCAGTACTTTAGTCACGGAGGTCTTAAATCACGAAAAAATATTGTTCATTTTAAACTTAATGGCACAAAATATGATTCAAAAAGCCAGACGTAATGCCTATAGGCATTTTCTACCAGTCGCTCATAACTTTAAACTGATAAGCGTCAAGTTAGATTCATTGACAATATATTACTGACAGTAAAAAATACATAAATTTATATGAAATTCTGCCGTTCCAAATGTTAATTAACGGTTTAGCCCATTTCAAATAACCTTCATACCCATTTTAAGACCAATACGGTAGGCGCATAAGATTTGAAGACCAGTTGAAATTGCAATTTTTCGGCCTAAATTTATCAACGAGCCGGACGCTCCTAATTTTTACAGTTGTTAAAGAACCCATTCAACAAACCGAATCCCAATTTTAAGACTATTCTGGTGGGCGCATAAGATTTTAAGACCATTTTAAGAAATAGACGATTTTATAGAAAAAGTAGCAAATATTGTAAATTCGCTTTAAACATTATTCAACTGGCACAAACACAACTGCATATTAATATTTAAGTGTCTTACTTATACGGCATATCTAACTATGAGACCCTTGAATATGAATATGCCGTTATGTTAAGCCATTTAAATGAATTTTTGAACCGAATTTAAAGCTATTTGCTATTTTTCGTATGGAATCGATCACTTCTTAAAATGGTCTTAAAATCTAGTGCACCTAGTAATAATTTTATGAGCCATTAAGTTTAAAATGAATATAATTTTAGTGATTCAAGACCCCCGTGACTAAAGTACTGCTATGACGAATTTCTCCAGTTTTCGACTTATTGCGGTATACTTTTACGGCATTTTAGTTACGAGACACTTAAATATTAATATGCAGTTGTGTTTGTGCCAGTTGAATAATGTTTAAAGCGAATTTACAATATTTGCTACTTTTTCCATGAAATCGTCTATTTCTTAAAATGGTGTTAAAATCTTATGCGCTCACCAGAATAGTCTTAAAATTGGGATTCGGTTTGTTGAATGGGTCCTTTAACAACTGTAAAAATTAGGAGCGTCCGGCTCGTTGATAAATTTAGGCCGAAAAATTGCAATTTCAACTGGTCTTAAAATCTTATGTGCCTACCGGATTGGTCTTAAAATGGGTATGTAGGTTATTTGAAATGGGCTAAACCGTTAATCAACATTTAGAACGTAGAATTTAAAATAAATTTATGTATTTTATACTGTCAGTAATATATTGTCAGTGCATCTTACTTGACGCTTATCAGTTTAAAGTTATGAGCGACTGGTAGAAAATGCCTATAGGCATTACGTCTGGCTTTTTGAATCATATTTTGTGCCATTAAGTTTAAAATGAACAATATTTTTTCGTGATTTAAGACCTCCGTGACTAAAGTACTGCTAAGACAAATTTCTCCAGTTTCTGAGTTATTGCGGTATACTTTTACGGCATTTTTAGTTACGAGACACTTAAATATGAATATGCAGTTGTGTTTGTGACATTAAATTGATTTTTAAAGCGAATTTACAATAATTTGATATCTTTTCTATTAAATCGACTATTTCTTAAAATGGTCTTAAAATCTTATGCGCCCACCAGAATGGTCTTAAAATTGGGATTTGGTTTGTTGACTGGGTCCTTTAACTACTGTCAAAATTTGAAGCGTCCGGCTCGTTGATAAATTTAGGCCAAAAAATTGTAACTTCAACTGGTCTTAAAATCTTATGCGCCCACCAGAATGGTCTTAAAATTGGTATGTAGGCTACTTGATGTGGGCTAAATCATGTGTCAAAATTTGGAGCGTCCGGCTCGTTGATAAATTTAGGCCAAAAAATTGTATTTTCAACTTGACGCCATACCTACTTGTGGCCATTTAAGACCTTTAAGACTTATGTTTTCGTGATCTCCGAGACGGGCTCTACAACGCTATATGGAAGAAAAACGGTAATTTTTTTGATAAATTTCTTGTATACGCGGCTCCAGCACTATGATACCATTACAACGTAGAAATGGCCCCATAAGATGGTTCAAAAGACATAAACAAGCTTAATATGCTAGAATTTATCAAAAAGTGCCAAATTTATGAGGTGTACTCACCCAAACTTATCACTTTCGTGATTTGGCTTAATTTTAGGGTACCTGAAGATTTAAAAAAATACCTTATTAAGTAGCACGCTAATATGTAAGCCAAATGAAAGGACTTATCATCTTGTTAATAGAAAAAAATAGCAGCGGGTCCTAAACCTGGAGCATTCCAAATGCAGCCAACTTTTGTGATCGAACAAAGAACTCATCTGATACCATTACAACGTAGAAATGGCCCCAGAAGATGGTTCAAAAGACATAAACAAGCTTAATTTGATGGAATTTATCATAAAGTGCCAAAATATATTAGGTTTACTCACCCATACTTATCACTTTCGTGATTTGGCTTAATTTTAGGGTACCTGAAGATTTAAAAAAAACCTTATTGAGTGGCACGATAAGATGTAAGCCAAATAAAAGGACTTATCGTCCTGTTAATAGAAAAAAATAGCAGCGGGTCCTAAACCTGGAACATTTCAAATGCAGCCAACTTTTGAGATCGAACAAAGAACTCATCTGATACCATTACAACGTAGAAATGGCCCCAGAAGATGGTTCAAAAGACATAAACAAGCTTAATTTGATGGAATTTATCAAAAAGTGCCAAATATATTAGGTTTACTCACCCAAACTTATCACTTTCGTGATTTGGCTTATCAGATGAGTTTTTTGTTCGATCACAAAAGTTGGCTGCATTTGGAATGTTCCAGGTTTAGAAGCCGCTGCTATTTTTTTTTATTAACAGGATGATAAGTCCTTTCATTTGGCATACATCTTATCGTGCTGCTCAATAAGGCATTTTTTAAATCTTCAGGTACCCTAAAATTAAGCCAAATCACAAAAGTCATAAGTTTGGGTGAGTAACCCTAATATATTTTGGCACTTTTTGATAAATTCCATCAAATTAAGCTTGCTTATGTCTTTTGAACCATCTTCTGGGGCCATTTCTACGTTGTAATGGTATCAGATGAGTTTTTTGTTCGATTACAAAAGTTGGCTGCATTTGGAATGCTCCAGGTTTAGGACCCGCTGCTATTTTTTTCTATTAACAGGATGATAAGTCCTTTCATTTGGCTTACATCTTATCGTGCCACTCAATAAGGTATTTTTTTAAATCTTCATGTACCCTAAAATTAAGCCAAATCACGAAAGTCATAAGTTTGGGTGAGTAAACCTAATAAATTTGGCACTTTTCGATAAATTCTATCAAATTAAGCTTGTTTATGTCTTTTAAACCATCTTCTGTAGCCATTTCTACGTTGTAATGGTATCAGATGAGTTTTTTGTTCGATCACAAAAGTTGGCTGCATTTGGAATGCTCCAGGTTTAGGACCCGTTGCTAAATTTTTTTATAAACAGGATGATAAGTCCTTTCATTTGGCATACATTTTATCGTGCTACTCAATAAAGTATTTTTTTGAATCTTCAGGTACCCTAAAATTAAGCCAAATAACGAAAGTCATAAGTTTGGGTGAGTAAACCTAATATATTTTGGCACTTTTTGATAAATTCCATCAAATTAAGCTTGTTTATGTCTTTTGAACCATCTTCTGGGGCTATTTCTACGTTGTAATGGTATCAGATGAGTTTTTTGTTCGATCACAAAAGTTGGCTGCATTTGGAATGTTCCAGGTTTAGGACCCGCTGCTATTTTTTTCTATTAATAGGATGATAAGTCCTTTCATTTGGCTTACATTTTATCGTGCCACTCAATAAGGTATTTTTTTAAATCTTCATGAACCCTAAAATTAAGCCAAATCACGAAAGTGATAAGTTTGGGTGAGTAAACCTAATAAATTTGGCACTTTTTGATAAATTCTGTCAAATTAAACTTGTTTATGTCTTTTGAACCATCATCTGGGGCCATTTCTACGTTGTTATGGTATCAGATGTGTTTTTTGTTCGATCACAAAAGTTGGCTGCATTTGGAATGCTCCAGGTTTAGGACCCGTTGCTATATTTTTTTATTAACAGGATGATAAGTCCTTTCATTTGGCTTACATCTTATCGTGCCAATCAATAAGGTATTTTTTTAAATCTTCAGGTACCCTAAAATTAAGCCAAATCACGAAAGTCATAAGTTTGGGTGAGTAAACCTAATATAATTTTGGCACTTTTTGATAAATTCCATCAAATTAAGCTTGTTTATGTCTTTTGAACCATCTTCTGGGGCCATTTCTACGTTGTAATGGTATCAGATGAGTTTTTTGTTCGATCACAAAAGTTGGCTGCATTTGGAATGTTCCAGGTTTAGGACCCGCTGCTATTTTTTTCCATTAACAGGATGATAAGTCCTTTCATTTGGCATACATATTATCGTGCTACTCAATAAGGTATTTTTTTAAATCTTCAGGTACCCTAAAATTAAGCCAAATCACGAAAGTGATAAGTTTGGGTGAGTAAACCGGAAATATTTTGGCACTTTTTGATAAATTCTGTCAAATTAAACTTGTTTATGTCTTTTGAACCATCATCTGGGGCCATTTCTACGTTGTAATGGTATCAGATGAGTTTTTTGTTCGATCACAAGAGTTGGCTGCATTTGAAATGCTCCAGGTTTAGGACCGACTACCAATTTTTTTTATTAACAGGATGATTAGTACTTTCATTTGGCATTAGTTTCATCTTGCTACCCGATGAGGTATTTTTCGATATTTTCTGGCACCCTAAAATCAGGCTGCATTCCGAATGCTCCAGGTTTGGCTCATAGTGTTCCATACAAAAAGTCATAACTTTTTAAGGTGCTACCCCCTGTATATGTCGAATCTTGCTACCCGATGAGGTATTTTCTGACTTTTTTTGGTACCCGAAAAGTTGGCTGCATTCCGAACGCTCCAGGTTTGGCTCATAGTGTCCCATACTAAAAGTCATAACTTTTTAAGGTGCTACCCCCTATATATGCCGAATCTTGCTACCCGATTAGGTAGGGTGCACTACCATCTAATCTTAGTCTAGCCCGTCTGTTACAGCACAGCCAATTGTTCCAAAACTACTGCACTGATTGAATGGTTAGGTACTTGGTAATTCGGTTATCCAGAGCCCAGAGCTAACGACGAACGTGAAATTTTGACATCAAACGAAAGGGCTTGTTGTAATAATCTCAAATATATTTTTATATTAAAAAATATATTAGTTTTAAACATATTCAAGAGAATGAAGAAAATGGCCCATCAACAATTAATTATCTGTATTATTATTTACTCCAAAACTCTGGGATTGATATTTAAAACTAAATACAGAAAATAGCAGTGAATCGCACTTGGCCGGCTGTTTTTTTATCTTTATTTTTTTGTATGTATGTTACTCGATATCTCCGTGAATCGTGAACCGATATTAATTTTTTTTTAATTGAACGGGTATTACCCCTGGATGGTCCCGTTGGCAACAAGTCGGTGTCTGATGATGGGATCCTGGAGAAATCGAGGGAACTCTTCAACTATTATAGGCACACCTATAGTGATTTCACTATTTTTCACAGCAACTCGACCACTTCCTCTTGGAATAGCGGATCCTAAGTGATGTCGTTTCTTTTTTTTTCTTTTTTGTTTAAAAATATTATTTTACTAATGTGACGGCAAGCAAACAATATATGTCATACTTACCTACGCGTAATTAATTAACCAATATATCTCTCCCATTTGAATGAAATTATATATATATATATATAGAATTTCGTATGTACCTAGACACAGACGGGTACGTCGATACATACATTGCATAACGCCGCATTCATACATTCCTAACACGCAACGACTAACCGAGTAGGTGGTTAGGACCCCTACCTAATCAATAGCTCAATGGTTGCAAATCAACCCTTTGCAGCTTTGAGGCAAAACCACACCCACTGTGTGTGCGTAGACGTGCACGTCCCGCTGCGTTGTAAAATAAGAATTCTCATAAGACATGCCACACCGCTTGCGTGACGGCGCGTGACGTGTGCGTGTGGTTTGACATGTCTTATGAGACTTCTTATTCCACAACGCAACGGGAAGTGCACGCACAACACAAGCAGCCGGTGTGGTTCGGCTTTTACTCCTGCTCCCTTTACCTGCAGCATCAAGTAGTAACTTTACGCATTTTTATATAGTTGCTCACAAAGTGGTTTATTTATTATTATGTTGTGTAGGTAAATAAAATTCGGAATACATAGCGTGTTCGAATAAACTTTAAAGTGTTCTAAAATCAAACCATAAGTTATTTTTAAAAGTCGCCGAACAAACGTTGTCGGGCTTATTGAGTATAATCTACGCTACGTTTTAATTTATTGCTCCTATTATAGGAAACATCCGGTATATACAGGGTGGCCAAATGAGAATTAAATTCCCGTTGTCTGTAAGGTTTTGGGACGCTACCAATCCACCCTAGAAGGTTTTGGAACCTCTCAGATCGATTTGATTTTTGGACTTTTGTATGGCCATTATTCCGCCGCTCAATGGACATACAGCCAACGGGAATTTAGTTCTTTTTGGTCACTCTGTATACATATGTCGTCGTCTACTCACAACACAAGCCTGATTGAGCATACCGTGGAGTTAGGTCGGTTTATTTATTAATGTGCAATTTTCATACTAAAATCCATTCATACTTAATTACACGAGTATGAATACATTCATACTAAAATCTGTGAACCCTCATGCGTAGAACCTAGACTTGTGGATGCTGGTATATCCTTGTATATTCTATACTTTGTATTTTTATGTATTATGTTTGCTTTGTCGTAAAATTTCGTGTTTCTCAATGACTAAAACAAAGCAGTAGTGTCTTCGTGATGTAAAGATATTTATGGCACAATAAGTTTACTGGGCTCTTATGTTGGAGTGATTTATCACGTCCGTTAAAAACAATAAATCATGGGATTCGAATCAAAAAGTTCCGAGGTCCACAAAAATACAAAATATTTTTAAGAAAAAATAAACCGACTTCAATGTGGGAGGCCGATGAAAGATATTGTAGATGGTGCACTTTTAGATTCCATACAATGAAATAAATAGCTTTACAAACACAGCGAAGATTAAAAAAAAACAGCAGAGAGGTGGGGCCATATGCTACTTACTTAGCCCTATAAATTGGGCCTAGGCCCCAAGGTTTAGGAAAAAAAAATAGTCCATAGCTCTTACTTAAGTTTTTGATAGTCTCCGGCTAAACAAAATTAGCAAGTAAATCTCGTTATTGAATAAAAATGTATGCATGTAGCATATCGTTGGAAAGGGCAAATGCTGGGGATGTTGTCCTGAAATTAGAACTGCCCGATGTCTTTTAGTTTGTTTTATGCAATTCAAAGTTGGACATTAGGAATTTATTTTACATCTTTCAGAATCTTTAAAGGGCTGCAGTTTTTTTTCACAATAATTATTACCAAATATCCATTTTAATACAACATAACGACACTCAACATAATAATAATAATGAAAAATGATACTTACATTTATATTATGTAAGTACTTTTATAGAAATACCTTATATGAGTGTGTGGGTTTATAATTCCATTCCATCAATAAAATAATGATTTAGATAGGTACTTACTTTTCCCGATCAATCGAATAAAAGTTTCGCAATTTGACTAATTCGTAGTGATGTGAAACGAGTACTCATAGCATAGGTGCGTAACATACAGTGTGTAAATCTAATACGGGCGATAAATTAAACCAGACATAGAATTCATTAGTGTAATCATTAATAAGATATTTATTTAAGTTACACTTAACTGTGACCCAATAATTATTTTTTGAAAATTTTACCAGAAGCAATGTACCTACTGTAAATATGGTATTGAAAGTAGGTAAATGTCAACGAGCGTTTAACGCGAGTGTGTTTGCATTACATTGCGAGCTGAATTATTTAGTATGTATAAAATTTAAAAGTTACCTGTCTAAAAAAGTAAAAGTTATCGATTACATTTCTTATGTCCTATACTAATCACCGTTAAGAGATTCGTCCGTATTAGATTTACACACTGTATAACTCAATAATAGTACATACTTACGGGGTTTTTTCAAAGATTATTACGAGTAGATTTCTTGCCGCTATACAAAATGAACTTAGGTATTTATTTCGGTCGGTATCAGTAAAAAGGAGAGCGCCACGCCACGACAGGCACGTCAATACTCGTCGTACAATCAAAGTCCCTAACTTCATATTATTGTGTACCTAACTGTATCCGCATTTAGATCTATTGGAAATCAAAGTAAGCTGTTCTATTGTGGGGCATCTCAATATTTGTCTGGTGAGGTTAACACATGGACGACCCTGACTAGATAGAGCATATAAACCCAGACTCACCTTCAATAATCATCAATTCATCACGCTCATATCTGCTTCTAAAATTATATAATATATGTATTGCGAACCTGTCCACCCTATGTTAGGATGCAAACTGAATGAACGTTTGAGCACCGACGTGTCCGGCCCTGTGTATACGTACATGAGACTAAACATATGGGAATATCCTCAGTAAATGTCGCTCAAGTCCCTTGAAAGTTGGATGCATGCTCGCTACTAAGGCTGTACAATAAAACTCGTCAGAAAGATTCTAAACATGGACGATAACAGGTACAGTCACCGGCAATATTATCTTCCTACACGAAGGCCGCAAAAAATTGTGACACGCTCTTATTTGTAGGGCCATATATGAGCGTGTCACATAGTTTTGCTACCTTCATGACGATACTATTGCCGGTGACTCTACAACGTGGTATGATGCAATTGATCGGTGCGACGAACGGAGTTGGGTATTGTACTTTAAGTGCGCATGGTTGTTTTGTTAAACCGCGGAAGACCTTAAATGCTCTATCTTATGTGGGGAGACATTGGTTGATATGACGTGGAATCAGGGCGCGGTGCCGCGCCTCAGACGCGCTCGAATCACTACCATTGTCAAATGTTGGTATATATACGTTTATATATATCATTTAATCACTGAGAGGATACACAACAATGCCTATTATTTGTGGCCTTCAATTCCTTACCAAGGGGTTCCCACTGGTCAAGGTTAATTCCAGGTCGCTATCAGTTGATAAACAAGAAAAGTGTGGGTAATTGAAAAAACCTTACTGAATAGGCCACCGTATACTGTTGGTAGAAAAGCAATGACTCTACTTGTCCCTTTTACTTCCATACGAAGTGTTGACTTAGAAGCGTGATTTTTTACAGTTTCAAGGGACTGCAAACATAGACATGTATGCATGTACGTATGTATTATGCAGACTGTCTTGACAGACAGACAGGCAGACGGACAACCAATTAATCCTTTAAAGGTTATGTTTTTTCCTTTTGAGATACGAAACCCTAAAATCTTGCGCAGCCAGAAGATACCTATTGTTGGCAACTTATGCCTGTGTTTGTTCGGGACCACGAGGACAATGACATTTTCGCAACTTCGAAGTTAATTTTCAAAATTTAATAATAAATATAATAATTAAAAGGCGTAGGGATGTGACGACCCCATCGCCCACTGGTTTTCACCAGCGCAATCAGTCATCGCAGGGCAGCTTGTGGCGAGCTGTTGGAGAGTAGCGACTCCACGTACCTGAGTGCCCCTGGGGTGCCCTGTCGGATGGTGGGACAGGTCCCCTGCCTCTGGCTTGCCTTAGCCGGCTGTCCAGATTGGGGTCGTTAGAGCTGTGTTCTCGAGGGTAGATGTGGAAACCTAAGTGGCGAGTTGGCTATATGTTTAAAGTCCAGTGACACCTCTCTACCCCCAGCTCCCGCACCGGTGTTGCCCTTGAGTCGCTTTTTATAGGGGCCCGTCTTGTGGAGGACGAGTCACCGTCTGCCGGAAATAAAATTGGATACCGTTTTATTAGGCAGCCGTCCGGTTCTTCATCCAATAGCCCATTCATCAGTCCATACTTTTCACCCAATAGCCTAGTACATTTTAGACTCCATTAATTCTCAATAATCCTTACACCATGGCGGGTGCTGTCTCTGCTTGCGTCCCATGACACGAGCAGGGGCAGCATCCGCTTAGTGTACCCCTCACTTTTCATTAAATTGTCGAAATGGCCTCTGCGCGTTGGCTTCGGCTCCGCATACGCCTCCCAAAGGTCGGAACACCATTGTTTCGTGGTCGGGAAAGACATACAAAATAATAATATAATAATTAAACAGATAAACATAAACTCTCACATAAGTCACAGAATAAATACTTAATAGTCCTACGTCCACATGACAGGCAAGGGTTTATTATTATTAAGTGCACTTACTAGTAGGATGTATCAAGCCCTCAAGCCGACCACCCACGCCACGATACGTTTTAACTGTGAGCCCAATAACTGGAGAAAAACGAATTTCGACATGATCAAAGTTATTTTTTTCATATGTTGCTGGGGATACGCTTAAGGGTTGTATTGTACTCGTATTATATTTGGATATCAAAAAATATAGAATTTGCTAGTTTTTTGCCAATTCAAATTATTTCTACAAAGTTAATGCAATGAAGCATATATCTTAACTTAAAGAGTTCCTACAATGTACATAAATAAGTAAATCATTTTTCAATCTGAAATCTATTTTTATTTGTAAAACTATTTTGTGTTTAACGCCCCGTTCTAATTTTTGCCGTACTCGTTTTAATATGCTTAAACCTAGACCATCCACAAATAATCTTCCAACATACTTATGTATACATCTTATTATGTATACCTACAAATAAAATTCCAACTTACCAATTTAACGAAACCATTTCGCTTTCGATACCTGCATTATCTTACGATTATTTTTAGCCTATCGCCGTGTAAATTGCCTCGGTGTAAGCTCTGTAGTGTTTTACTTTTAACTATGAACTAGTTATTTACAGAATCTATTTGAGTATGGTTGTTTAGTCTTACATCTAATTTCTTTGTTAAACAACATACAGTTTTGATGATAGCCCGGCAACAGGGTTTTATAAAGGATGGATGAATCACGCACCTATTTCGAACATTTTTAAATATGTAAAAGTTAATGTATAACGTTTTTAGGAATAGATTTTTAGTTTTTAGTATTTTTAAGTTAGTTTTAATTGGTTTACATAAGGTTTTTTATTAATATTTGGTTTTTAATTTAGTTTTAATATAAGTATATTTCTAAGTAGTTTTAGTTGTGGTTCAATAAAGCATGTATAACGTCAAAACGTTAAACATTAACTTTTACAAATAAAAAATGTTCAATATAGGTGACACAAGACAAATCTAAGTAAGACAAATCTTTTAGTTTATGTTAATTACTAATTAGGTACCTACTTACTTAGGTACTTTTTATTGTCAAACTGGAGTGTAAGTGGTTTGTATAAGTAGAATGACCCCTGTCTGGTCACGAATACATTTGGACGGCTCATAGGCAACATAGGCAGGTAGGTAAAGGCTTAATTTTAGTTAAAACTATGAGTTATAACCTAACCAACCGGGGATAAAAAAACTAACGAGGTGTGACAACAGACACCATAGCGAAAATTAATGTAGAAATTTGTAACAAGACAAAAAAATTAAACCTTGACAACATTACAACAGCGCCATCTATCGATTTCAATGTCTAAGAATACCATCGGTGGGTTATTCCTAACATTTGGCAAACACGGCAAACAAAATCGGAAAAGTCGTTTCGAAGACAAATCTCATTATGTACTATTTTGTCTATTAATATTAACAGACTTCAAAAATGGAGGATGATCTCAATTCGATATTACCGTTAGTTAGGTGATTCTTGAATTTGTAAATCGCATGTCTTGCATGTTTTTCGGTATTAAATGAAGTAATCTTTACCGTGTCTTATACTAATTATAATATGTCTAGGTACTCCGACAAAACAAAACGAATAGTGTACAGTCCGTTGTCAAAAATATGTAATGGTATTTATGGTGACGTTTTTATTTATCCTTTGTGACCTCTGTGCGTCGAGGCCAAATCGTAAAATAATTAAAATAGTACCTACACTTCTTAGCATACCACTTAACAGTTTACACCCGTGAATCATAAGCTCTCGAGTAAGTAGATAAGTAATTCTAAGAAAGCCCATATTGGGCTACAGTGTTACAGATTCTAACTTCAACACTGCATTTTCCCTAATGATTATAATTAATTCTGTAATACATATATCTTACTTATTATAAACTAGTGTCTACGCCAATTCATGGGATTAGATTGTCAAGCGGACCCCAAGCCGGGACGAACGCTAGGAGGAAGATGTATCTTACTTATTATAACATCATCAATTTATCAACAATCGAGGCTCCTTTATTTGATGCTGCTGTACAGTCGCCAACAAATAATATATCGGCCAGGATACTCAAAACTATCCGAACATGCACTTTATCCCCTTGACAATAGAGACGCTTGGACACCTTGGCCGCTCCGATATATTTGATGGCGACTGTACATAATATATTTACAGCAGTAACTAGGTTTAGTGTTTGATTCTATTTTAGTCCTATGGCCTCGTCACGGTCGTTTATAACCGATACGTTCTAATAAACATATACCATTTTCATTTACTTATGTACATACCTGTGCTAACTTGGGGCAAGGTACCTATTATTGCATATGCTCATTGAAGTAATAATTCTAATAATCATTTATGGAGTAGGTAATATTCCCCTGCGCCCCCTGCGATTGTTACAAAGAAAATAAACTAACACCTAGTTGTTGACATCATCGATATAATTTTTTATCGATACAATATTTTGCTACATCACTTTAGTAAGTTTAGTATTGGTGCCCCGAGTAAGCACAAGTATGCTTATATAAATGTTCACATAAATGACGTTAATAAAATAAAAATGCGTTACCGTTAGGAACTCAGACATAAATTGAATTTAAGAAATTGAACTGCTTTTTTGGCCTGAGAATACTTAATGCATTTATGTTTAAAGTCGCATATACTTTTTTTTACTGTTGGCTCTGTGAGCTGTACAGTAGACCTAAGGGCCTTATCACACTTGAGCGATTTGAAAGCGAGCGAGCGGCGAACTCGCTGAGTGTTCGCTCCCATATAAAAAACGCAAATCGCAAGTGTGATAACTGATAACGCTCTAACACGCAGCTCGATGTATCATGGATCATGGCCGCGCCATTTTGATAAGTAGCAGTGGCGGCAAGTCCACAGAACTCGATTCCCGTCGGGTTGCCTAATTGCTTGCATCTCAGCAGTTTTCCTACAGCCCATAAAGAAATTTTAAGCTAAATTAAGCTCCGGCTTCCCTAAGAAAAGTTTTGACCTGCCGCCACTGATAAGTAGGTACATAAATGTTCAGTCAGGGCAAGTGTGCCTACGGGACAAGCGCACCTAAATATCTAAATATCCAACACAGAACTGGATTCCCGTCGGGTTGCCTAATTGCTTGAATCTCAGCAGTTTTCCTACAGCCCATGAAGAAATTTTAAGCTAAATTAAGCTCCGGCTTCCCTAAGAAAAGTTTTGACCTGCCGCCACTGATAAGTAGGTACATAAATGTTCAGTCAGGGCAAGTGTGCCTACGGGACAAGCGCACCTAAATATCTAAATATCCAAAAGTACAGATGTTATGTTATACTACTAGAGCCATTTTAGTCTTGCCAAGTTACTAAAGTTGTGTGCTGGTAGTAAGATTCCGTTAGTAGTATAAACGTGTAGTTCCGTTGTCGCTCGGTCAATTAATTACAATGAATGGATTGGGTTAATGAATGTCACTTTGGAAGTTAAATAACAATATAAATTTAATAAATAAGTATTTATAATGTCAGTAACAGTACAGCAGCGAGCGCACAGCAAAGTGAAGTTCTTACAGAATACACACAACTTCGGACACAACGGAACTTTCAGCTGGCTACCGGGACAACGCTGTCGCTGCATTTCGATGGCTTTTTAATTTTGAATAATTGTTCCGTGATAACTTAGTAAGGTTTAATAAAGGAAAGTTGGTTGCAGCAGAGAGAATAGTAATTTACGAGACAGTTGTATAAGAGTGGTCAAAAAAGGTGAGTGGGGTCAAACAATTTTAGCCGTACACACCACGAACATTTTTTGACCTACATATACGACGTTGCCTAATATATTTTTTCTACGACTACACCTTACTTTTACATAAAATGCGAAATCGAATCGAGACTTCATGGATATTATGTTTTTTTGTCAATATAACCATATAAGTATCCAACAATAATTTAAGTTTCACCTTTTTAAAACACTATCTCAATTCTCAAGGAATACTAACAAAAGAAACAGTCGTTATGGAATCAATTATAAAAAGAGCGACAGAGATTAGTTAAAATCATGTTAATAGTTACGAAATTTTTCTATTTTGCTAGTCATTTTTTACACCGGAAGTGGTTTTTTTGTGCTTCCGGCTAATTCTACTTTTTTCGGAACTCAGCATTACTTTTATGAACATCTGCCATGGGGCTTATCTTTGTATCGCGTAACATGGCAGTCCCCGCCCGTAATATTATACTTTAAGGAGAGCCTAGACTGCATCGAGGCGTGGGTGCATGATCAAAGAGACTGGCCTCGTAAAGAGAAAATAAACGCAAAACAAACTGGACTGGCGAGCAAACTGGAAGAAGCTTCTAGGCACAGCAAAATCAAAATTGTACCTTTGAAAACATACCTAGATCTTAGAGCATTTAACCAACGGGAGCGGCCATTGACAGGCGTTCCCCTCTGTCGAAAATATATGACCAGTGGTCATACTCATTGTATGGACTGACATTTTTCTGACGTGACTATTTTGACGTTTCGCAAAAATCGGCCAAAGCCGAATAAAAAATGTATGAAGGAGATTTCATGCTATTCAAAGAGGATGAACTTCCTCATGAGCATTCATTTAATATACAGGCTGCTACAAAATATGAAATGGTAAATTGTTAATTCCTTCCTTCAAAAAGCGCTGGTGGCCTGGCGGTACATACAACGTTAGACTTTCAATCGGGTTCAAACCCCGGCTCGTAGTACCACTGAATTTTTTCGGAACTTATGTACGAAATATCATCTGATATTTACCAGTCACTTTTTGGTGAAGGAAAACATCGTAAGGAAACGGGACCTAATCCTAACAAGGGCTAGTTCCCCTCTGGATTGGAAAGTAAGATGGCAGTCGCTTTCGTAAAAACTAGTGCCTACGTCAATTCCTGGGATTAGGTTGCCGAACAAACGCTAGTAGAATTAATGTTAATTGTTTTCATACCACTGTATCTATGGTTATATACGATACTTTGTATACTTACTCGTTCTAAATGTCTTAAATACTATACGCATTAATTATACGTTTTGGTTTTTTTAATTAATAAGGACATCCTAAATACGGCTTATATTTTTCGGACTTCATATAAAAATACATGTTTTATTTTTTAACGATAGCGGCGCCATCTCAACTCAACGCGCAAATGCATATCCATTTTGCGCAGTGTTTCACCTACCAATGGACTGCAGACTGAAGTCTGCAGTATGGATTCAAAACATAGAGACATATTAATCCGATGTGTGGGTTTTCATCTATTCGAAAACTTTGAGTCACTCAACATAGACGACTTTAAATCACTCATCAATACATATTTATTTATTATTTCATACCCTACTCTTTCGTCTTACAATGCATTTACTCCTTAACAATCAGTACATCAGGGTCCGACTAAAAACCAGCGCTGCAGTTCATCAGCTTTATGTTAAGTCGAGCCCCTTTTTAGCATCACAATAATAATAGTCATAATTTTTATGTTTAGTTTGTTTTTTAACATTAATTTGCTTTTAAATTTAACATGTATTGTATTGTACTTTTTGATAAAGTTTTTACACGTCTGTCTATATAGTATTGTGAAATTCAAATTAGTTAATACCCCGCGGCACAGCGTTTTGAATGACGTCTGCCAAATTCATGCATGTAGCAACATGCATCTGCACTGAATTACCAAATTCAGTGTGCAATTCTCATTATTGATAAATTAATCCTTCATTATTTACACGTGTCTTGGTGATTATTTCACGTTTGGATTTAAAATATAGGTAAATATATATAAAGAACTCAGTGGATAAGAAATTCACGGTGATTCACGGCTAACCAGTATTAAACATTTCCGAGCAGGTGTACCTACTAAACAAGGCGTGGATATGCAACTATATACACGGTGCCCGTGAGAATTGCGCGAAATTTTAACAGTGTATTTCTGATCATAATTGGAGACTAAAGTGTCATATAAACTTTTCTGCAATTCGCCTACATTCAGAGTTACTACCAATTAAATAAAAAAAAATATTGTGACTTAGTGAAAAACGCTTTCTTTATGGCGATTTCACCCTTTATGGAGTTAAGTCTAAACATCCTTATTGGCAGATATCAAAGTGCCATGAAGGAATAATACTTTGTGTTAAGTATTTTTTAAGAATAAAAATGTACTAATTCATTTTTCACCTCACTAGCTCGGAAAGCCCTTTTTGTTTGTTTAATTTCTATTGTGAAAATCGCTTTTTATCCACATGTGGTGAAAGAGTTTTGACATAAGTGACAAGTGGCTTAAGTGACATTTGACAGCTAACAAAACGTAAAACGTTAAAAGTGCAGAATTTTTAACATCGCAATTAATGAATTGCATCGAGTAAAAACACTTAATACAGTCTTACAACTTTATTTTAATTCATAAATAACAGCATTCAACATTAATCTTCATTCTTTTTGTAAAAACGGATAAATTGTTCTGACAGCCGAATAAGTCTACGTACGAACAAAACGCATCTGACATTTAATAAAACCTTTTACGTAATAAAACCTTTTACGTCAAAACTTTTCATTTCAATTCATTCATCCATCATATCAACGTTAAATATTCGCATGTTTTTCTAGGTTGTTTTGTTAAAAATTAGTGATTCGAGTGATGAAGAAGTATTAAACACCTGAGGAATTACGGGAAACCGAGCAAAATGCACCCTTTTTCTTATTTTCCTCGCTGTAGTGAGGTGAAAAGTTTTGTGTTATACACGGGTGAAAGTTATTTTACGTCTCGTGTATTAAAGCACTCGCTACGCTCAGGATTCTATTTTTGAACCACTCGCTTCGCTCGTGGTCAATAATAGAATCCTTTCGCTAGCTCGTGTTTCAAATAACACTCGCACGTAAAATATAACTTTCACCCCTTGTATAACAAATAACTATTACTCGGCAGTTTTACCGATAACATTTATTTTTTTATGTGGAAAGAATAAAATACTTATATCGAAAAAAGAAGAAAAATAATGTTTTTGGCGAAATTCACATAAGTTCATATAACAATTATTATCTCTTTATTTATTTTTCGTCTTAGGTTAGGTTTTATAATATTTTTACAAAAGTAAAATACAAAAATACATCAAAAACATACAAAAACAATAAAAACATTATAAAAAACCTAACCTAGGGTGCCGCCGGCAACGGAGCAAGGCCCAGGCTGCCGGTGGTCAGGGCCGCAGAGAGAGGAACCTTCGGACTATGCGCGCCGTGTCCAGGATTACCGCCTTCTGTATCTGACCCTTGATCCAACCACAACCACGTAGCGAAAGCCTCTCAAGATGTTGGTCGAGACTCTTCGCTATGAGACCGTTCGCAGAAACAACTATCGGCACAATGATCGCCGAATCAACCTCCCACATGGCGGTTACCTCGTGAGCTAAGTCTAGGTACTTGCTGGATTTGTCCTTCTCAGCCTTCACGAGGTTAACGTCACATGGAACGGTGATGTCGACGAGCATGGCCCGGCGTTGCGATCGGTCTATTATCACAATATCAGGCTTATTGGCTACAATAGTCCTGTCCGTGATAATAGATCGATCCCAATAGAGCGTGGCACGACCATTTATTATTACTCCTTATGACCTCAGTAAATTCGTGGTTAAAACCTCTCGCGATGCTCAAGGGCACCGTGTATACAGACGACACATTCTGTTAATGGAATTAAAAGAGGGAGGGAGGAATAAAGTTGGTAAAAGGCGGGAAAGTTTGAACGTCGTGGAAGAGTGCTTTTTAAATGATTTTCAGTGCGAGAAAACCTGCAGATGCAAATTTTATTTAGGTAGGTACCCTGACTACTGATTTCGCTTGAACTTTTTAATTTTCTGTGGGTGCCAAAGGTCTATAGGGTACAAAGGTACCCTTAGAAGACTTTTTGCGCTAGCAATTATTTTCAAATTAATAAAAACTCACAATGAGTTGGATGATCTCGTCATCATCATACTTCAAAGTAGTTCAAAGTTTAGTTTATACGCTCTGAAACACAACAAGTGTCCTTCAAACTCAGATTGCAAAAGCATTGGCTTTGTAAAAAAATAGGTTTGTGGAACCTTTCTAGGATTTCTTTTTAAAATACCGATCCAACAATATTCCACATAAATACGATACGGTTAATTTAAAATAAAAAAAACATATTCGCACTCACTTGTTGTGTACGGGGTACGGGGGATACCATTTTTTTGTTTCTAGTATTCGTTGGCATGATGCGTGATATAACTAAATGTGTTTTTGTTAGGAAAGTTAAGTTAGGACTGGATAAGCAGTGAGGCATGGCGTATGATCGAGGAAAGAAAAGCAATAAAAAGAGACGGTCTATTAACGGAAGAGGATGTAGCAAAATACAACCAACTTCATGGAGACGTGCAAGCACGCATAAGGAAGGATAAGGATACCCATTTGAATAACATATGCGAAGAAATTGAATGCCATGCAAACAGAACTCAAACCAAAGACCTATTCAAGAAAGTGAAAGAAATAACAAAAGCCTACAAACCTAAATCATGGATCCTTGAAGACAACAGGGGTAACATCTTAACGGAGCTGGACCAAGTGCTTGATAGATGGAAGTCTTACTGTCAGGATTTGTACCGTGATGAACAGGTTTTAATTACCGATAGAAGATGGGACGAACACGAAGAGGAGCCCAACATTTTACTTTCGGAAGTTAAGGATGCGATAAGCAAGTTGAAGCATAATGCTGTAGGGCCTGACGGTGTTTCAGCAGCGATGCTTCAAAATCTGGGGCCTGGCGGTGCAGAAGTTATTCATCGTCTTTGTAGGAAGATCTGGAAGACCGGTCAGTGGCCGAGTGACTGGGCACAGTCAGCCGTCATTCCACTGCACAAAAAAGGATCAACAAAGAAATGTGAAAATTACAGGACCATTTCACTGATGTCACACGCCAGTAAGATCTTGTTAAGGATCCTTAACAACAGGCTTGGCCACTTTCTCGATAATCAAATACCGGTTGAACAGTCGGGATTTGTTCCCGGAAAGGGAACGCGTGTACAAATTCTTAACGTTAGGGTGCTTATCGAGAAGTGTAGAGAGTTCAACAAGCCACTGGTCTTGTGCTTCATTGATTACGCCAAAGCATTTGATTGCGTACAATAGAACACGATGCTTGAAGTTCTGATAGAAATGGGCGTACCATCACATCTGACCTTCCTGATACAAAACTTATACCTGGATGGCGCTAGTTTTGTGAAACTAGAGGACGCCACGTCTAAGCCGTTTCACACAGAGAGAGGCGTTCGTCAAGGGTGCGTTTTGTCTCCGAAGTTGTTCAATATTTATGGCGAACACATCATGAGGAGAGCGCTTGAGAACTGGCAAGGCGGAATTTCGGTAGGTGGCAGGACTGTCACGAACCTTTTAGGTATGCAGATGACACAACCATAGTAGCATCAAGTCATGTGGAGCTAGCATCCTTTCTTAGAAGACTGGAAGCAGAGAGTGCTAGAGTCGGTCTAAAGATCAACCATTCAAAAACTAAAATAATGGTAGTGGACCGACGTCAGAAACTACAAGATGCAGATGCCCTTCAGAGCTACGGAAACGTGGAAGAGTTTGTATACCTGGGGTCGCTGATAACAAATGACGGCAAATGTCTGACTGAGATCATCTGCAGAGCCGGGATGGCCAAAAGCGCTATGGCGAGTCTTGATACGGTGTGGAAAAATCGCAGTATTCACCGTAGAACAAAAGTACGTTTAGTCCGCGCACTTGTGTTCTCCATCTTTTTGTACGGCGCTGAGACTTGGTGCATCAAGAGCCAAGAGTACAGCAGAATAAACGCTTTCGAGATGTGGTGCTGGAGGAGACTATTAGGGATCCCATGGACGGCCAGAAGGACAAATAAATCCATATTAGAGGAACTCGGCATCACAAGGCGACTTGCGGATATCTGTCAAGAGAGGATCCTTTGTTTCTTCGGACACATTATGAGGTCGCCTAGACACAGTCTGGAGAAACAAATCATTTTGGACACGTGGAGGGCGAGCGTAGTAAAGGTCCCATTCCAGTGCGATGAAGCGACGCTATAAAGAGGGCTGCTAATGGAAGCCTCTACAAGGCAGTAAAATTAGCCAAAAACCGGACTGCATGGAGGGCGATTGCATATGGTCACGATCCTCAGGCATGAGGGAACGACTAAGAAGAAGAAGAAGAAGATGTATTTTGGAGTGCTGAATCCGAATGTGAGGTTTACGGACAAAAATTTGTGACGCAACATTGAAAAAATAGCAAAAAATGTGAAAAAAATCTGATGTATATCAAGTACTTTAATTGCTGAAATTTCAAGTAAGTAATTTATTTATTTACTACGAGTATAAACAGACCATTACTAAAAGTTATTAATTTTCCAGTTTTAAGCAAAAAATGGAAGTCCAAAGGGGAGGCCTATGTTCAGCAGTGGACGTCTTATGGCTGAGATGATGATGATGATGATGAAGCAAAAAATCGGAAAATAGCAGATTTTTTTACCTTTTTTGCTATTTTTTCCATGTTGAGTCACGAAATTTTGTCCTCAAACCTCACATTCGGATTTAACACCCCAAAATATATACGGAATGAAAAAAATCAGAACCACCCCAAAACTTTGTCACTAGTGGCTCTTTAGAGTACAATTTAACTGAATTACAACAGTAGTTTTATAATATCTACCTACCTATTACACATTTCTACCTAACTAATATGAAGTCGTTAAAGTAATAATTACTGAACTCGCTTAGAAAATTTCACGAGAATCTTTTTAGAAATGCGGCCTCTAGAGGAAAATAGGCGGAAATAGGATCATACTTACTAAACCATCATTCCCAAGCTGAACCGGAGGATGCCCGGTTAATAATCCTCCGGTCATTGTGCTACTGGATTTTACAGAATGTTGAATGAGAATTTGCGACTGCTTCTACCACGAAGTGGAAGGTAAGGTAGGATTCGTTCAACAGTAGCATTCGTACAGTAATCAATTAATCATATTCTCGATCATGCTGAAACGTTCATATTTGTATACGAGACTGTCGCTCATATGCAAATCCACGACACACTAGCGTCTTTCGAGCGTCGACGTCGTGCCAGCGTCCGCGCAGCGGCGATGCGGCGTCGACGTAACGTCGGCGCGATGCTATATCGACGAGCATTGGCGGCTAATTAGGCGGCTTTCACACTGCTGCGGTTTCTGCATGCGGTGCCCATGCGCGAGCGAGATAGCGCTCTGCATGTATATGGCGCTGTCACGCTTGCACACCGTCGCCGCATGTGGTTGTGGCGCCAGTGTGATAATCGCCTAAGAATAAAATAATTACAAAACCAGGTCAGTAAGATGCCAAAGATATAAATAATTGAAAAAATGAATCACTGAAAAAAGTGAAAAGATTCCTATAAATTACATTTTTTTAAACAGCTTAAAACAGACACGCGCTAATTTTATACCCAGATAAATGAACAATGAAAGTAGCATTGATCTCATTTCAAAATAGCAGCTAATAGTTTTTACAATGCTTAGAAAAAAAAGTGTAGGTACTAATCGTACCCACCCCACCTTCCCCTACGAGACCACCATTAAAAGAATTTAACTTTATTTTTGCAGAAGCCGAACCCTCAGAATCATAATCACTATAATCACAATCGACGGCCCGTTCTCCTTTTTCAGCGACAATTTGATAAAATTTTAGGTTAGTAAGCAATAAGCATCGCTAAAATGATAATTGGTAATAAACAATAAATTTCAATAAAATATACAATAGTTTTTTAAAAGCACTAACAAGTATTTTTTTTTACATGTCAGTAACGAGTTTTTTGTGTAGTGGTTTTCGAGAAATCTTTGTGACAGAGGGGTCCTTTTGAGCGTGGAAACTGATTGGTCTTTGCAAGCGATAAAGAGTGAAATAAATAACATAATTATATATGTTACCTTTAAATATTATTAATAAAGTTGTAATATTTGAAAGTATGACGTTTGGTGTGCCCTGCCAGCGTACTAACTAGCCACACTTTTTTGTTGTCAATTCGGTGCAGACTGCAGAGTTAATTTAGTTAAACTGATTGCTGTAACATATTAGTAGAGACTATAGATATCAAGTTAGTCACTGAAGTCTGTAAGACTAAGGGCCTAAGGCCGTCGCTATGTTTTCATTTAAGATATATAAGTATTATAACAGCCTGTAAACAGCAACTAATGGCAATATTCCAAAATCGTATAGGTATATACTTAATGTAAATTACCTTATAAAATTAATTTAAAAAATAAACCTCGTCGATAAAAAAGGACATATTGAACACTGAAAAAATGAGAACACTGAAAAACTGATGAACAGCTAGAAATAAATAAGTTTTTCCTATTTACAACCGAGTGACTCGCTTCGCATGGAGCCTGCAAAGTTCGTTGCTAATCAAAGAAGGCAACTTGGCTATTATGTATGAAAAATTATACCATTAAATTTGCTAAAAATAAATAAGGAAATAAGGTAAAGGTTATATTTACTAGGACCATTTGGATACAAACTAGTGCTTAAGAACGTTTAGCAATAATTGCTTGTTTGCGATTAACAAAGCTTTATTCCGTGCTTTAAATATGTCTTGATTGTATGCAACTAAAAAAAATATTTTAACCGAGTCAAATTGGTACTTTGCTACACATTTTTTTCCGTGAAGTTGCTGAAAAAGGTTAATATTCTTCAAATGTCTAAATACAGTCAGGTGTCCAAAAATAGCAAGTAATAAACTAGTTATTACACAATTAATTTTCAGTTAGTGTTATCTTTGCAGTGATAAGATTGATAAGTATCATACCTACTGTTCCGTCACTATCTCGAGTCCGGCGGCGGGGTTTCGTCACCCGTTGTTTATTTTAAGATACCTACTTAGGAAGATTACGGACGACTCCGGTTTTGGGATCAACATTTTTGTATAGTAGGCATTTGGTTTGGAATTTATGAAAGAAAATTTAGGTTATTTTGTTTAACGGATTTCGACCAAAATGCTAAGTGTCCTATAACAAAAGGTTTCTCGTAATAGGCACAATTAAAAGCAAATTATACCTATATCAGTCTTCCTGGCTTTCCTATGTATATTGATTTTTGGGGCGCTTAGAGACGACAATATTTAAAATTAATTAACACAAAAACATTAAATTGAAAGCAATACGTTCATCACTAGAGTTAATTTCATAAAGTCGTCCCGTTTTATGTATAAGTCTCTGAGTACCTAAATGTTAAGTTAGGCAATCTAGCAATAACTTAGGTATTTCACAGTAGATTTATGAACCACATTTCGAGGCTGACTTGCTTGTTCTCCGAATAGATATCTGCTCAGGAGATTTATGTATAACCTTTATAACGTCTACGAGATATTATTTATGTCGATAAGTACCCTATCGGTTCATGACATAAGAAACGCTTCATATTATTCAATGACAAATTTAAGCAATATTTAGGTGTTTTTATTTATTTATCTAAGTAGGCTAAAACTATGAGACAGAGTCAAATTAAATCAACGTAAGGTTTGTCCATCTGATAGATATACCTACTCGTTAAGACCATAGGTACCTAACCTACGTTAATTTGACTCCACTGAAACGACTACTATTGCATTGCAAGAAAGTTCGTATCGAAATGCAAACCCAAGTTGAAATATTGCTCCATTAATCACTAGTTTTCAGTAAAAGTTTGTTTGGATTCGATAAAATCGCCGCGGGCCTTCGTCGCCCGTCGCATCATTGCGTCGCCGCGCCGACAAACTTGCCTCGTCTGCCAAAACTAAATTAAAGTAATTCGCAGATGCAACCTTCTCAGAAATAAGTATTTAATAGCTAAGAAATCACGTTTTCTTAATATCGGTTTCGCAACAAAAACAATGCGACTCGTTCGCGCCGCGCTCTACACTCTAACATGTTATAGGTACACATAACCAAGCTAACAACAGGTTATAAATAGAAGGGACCAGCGTTGATATAAACACAATACTTACAGAGTGTGTATGTCTGTTGGAACTTTCGGCACGACGATCAGGTCCTGGCGCAGACACCGAATCGCATTTCGGATGCACTCGCATTTTGGCGGGCAAAGTTGGCCCAGAGTTAAACTTAAATTAAATAGCAAAATAAACTGAAAGTAAATTAAAAGTCTCATCGTTATATTTTAAAACTAACTTAAGAAAAGTTTTTTTGCGTTTGACTCCGTTTATGCAACTCGCGGTGCAAAGGCGGTGGGATGATTCGTGTTCCGAGGGAAGACGACCGGCCGGCCGGCGGACGCGCCAGGAGTGCAGTGGCAGCGCCCGCCCAGCGCCCGCAATACCCCGCTCTCCTCTACCAAGCTTTTCAATCCTACCCAGGAAGGCAAGGAACCGATATTTCCTCTGCACCCTATGATGAGCTCATGACAAGGAATTACGCTCAAAGACATACAATGTATGTAAATTTTCTAAGAATATGTATAAATTAAATTGTTTACAGGAGCAGCTAATCAGTTGGTACTGAAACATAATTTCATATTTTGTATATACTTTTAACATAACCAAGTTGACTTATGAAACCATTTTGCTGACAATCAGTTATTTTTTCAGATTTAAAAGTTCAGCATGTACCTTATAAGCCGCCATATATAGCCCGTATAAATATGTGTTAGTCTGACGCCTTTGAAAAATTAAATATTCCTCATAAAATGTTCATCATTCTACACCGTATTCGCGTCATATCATGGAACTCAATACATATATTCAAGATCTAAATTTATTGTAAGTAACTGTAAGTATTACATAAGTCAGACAATTACACGATTAGCTTTCCTAATGGTATCCTGGGGCCTGTTTTAAACTATACTTATACTTACATAACATAAATCATGCAGAATTTTACTTTATTTAATATGGGCTAACTGAGCAGACATGGTTTTATTGTCAAACTCACTAAAAATAGCACACTTAGGTACAGGCTCTTACAAATGTTGTAATGATCAACGGATCCCGGACGCCCATAACGATGGGTATTATTTTTTACGTAGGTATTCCGACTAGGAAAAGTAGGACTTTTTTGTATAGGTGTTGAGTACCTATAGGTATTTTTTTATGTATGTGCGTATCAATTACTTAAGACTGATCAGAATTTAGTAGGTACCTAATAGAGTACTTTCCAGTGGACAAACTTAATTGTTTCGTTGCACTCATTAAATCGAAATTTCAAAAATACACGGGTAAATTCAGGTGAAACATGTGTTTGCGCTTTAAATTATTTTATAATGGTTAAAACTTTTATAAAGGAGATGAATTCATATTTGTGACGTCACAATATTAGTCTCCCGTATAAACCTCATATAACTATCTCTATAGGTAGTCTCTGATATAACAAATCGTTTGACGTTTCCTAAAGAGTAGCTGAATTGAATTCATAGGAAAGTAGCCTATTAGACTAGGTATACATGTTATATTTTAATACATAGGTAGATATAACATGTATGTGTGACGGTACGGAAGACAAACAGTAGATACCTATTATTACACGATGTAGGTACCTACATATTCTCATCTTAAGTGGCATAATCAATCACATGCGTTTGCCTTGAACGTTTCGCTTCATTTGTTTCCACAATACGTTAAATTATGTCAGCCGCTGATTAAGGAGCTAAAATGTGACAATAACGCAGTAATAAAATCAATTTACTTAACAGTTATTTATTTAAGGCGTCCAGATATCACGTCCGAATCAACGGTCGCAATTGTTATTTATGCAGTTACGCGACAGACGTTAAGTAGTGTTCTAAAGCTAAGGCTACACGGGAGCTGACGAACTAGGAGCCGCCTACGAACCCGTAGTTGCCGAATATGAGTTGAACGCTCCACATCGTGTATCTAATCATAATATGGTTTATCTTACTAGTAAAGATACCGCTACCGAGCTCTGTGTGCATAAGGGTAGTCTAAAAAACTCGATTTTGTTCTTTCCACTGGGTTCTTTTTAGTTCAATAACGCATATTTGCAACGTATCTTGTACGTTGTACCTTTAGCCATTAACAACCATGGCAATCAGGAGCATGACCTGTATAGGGCTACACACAAGTATGATACAAGATCGGTGTCCTCAGGTAAATTTGAAGTGCCTATAGATCGTTTTTTTTAGATTAGAAAAAAGTTGAAAGAAGTATGTACAGTCAACGCCTCACTAGGTATACACTTTTGAACCTTATTCCGCTGTAATAACGTTCAAAAGTGTATACCTAGTGAGGCGTTGTGTGTACAGGGTTCTTTATCAATCACGATATATACGACATGATACATGTCACAAGTGTCAAAGTGCCTACGCGGCCATTAAAAATATTTAAATATATTTGTATTTATAGTAAAGCCATGCGTACGTATTTGTAAATGTTAAATTGAATAATATTGATTATTTTACAGTATTATAATAATTGTCATTTCCACGAAATAAGTTATTCATATCATTGTTAATGTTCTTGTGAATGTTGCACAATAAAAAACCTGGAGAAAAAGAGGTTCGAAACATTTGGTTTTCGATTTAAATCGTACGTGCGTCACTGTCAGTTTTTCAATTGTCATGTATCTGTAACGTGATAATCAAAACGAAATTGTGTTTTATTGTTGTTATGGATTATAATCTGCTAATTGTCATTACTTATTTACAAATGTGAACTCTTCATCATATGTACTAATCGTTTGTTGGTGTGCTTGCAGTATGTCTAAATTGAACATTCAGGCAGAACAGGTTGGCAACTTCTGTTTCTATGTTTACTCAATTTCTAATTTCTAAAATAAAAACGAAGTATAGGATTCAAAACTATTATGGCGACAGAGCTTAAAAAAAAACGACTACCAATACACACTGAATACCTATGTAGTTTACCTGAAGACTTGAACAAAATAAACGTATATTTAAGAGAAAATTAAATAAGTATTTATTAGATTCACTGCCATATATTTAAAGTATTATTTGTAATATGTTGAAATTAGATTAAGCATAACCCAGACTAAGGGTGGGTTGCACCACGCACAATTAACAGACTCATCGACGTTTAATATGGCGACGGAGCTGTCATCCCATAGAAAACTGACAAACTTTTCATACAAGATTTTTTTTACGGTTACGTTTACGTTCACAGACAGTTTGGTGCAACCGGCCCTAAGGCGTAAAGTTTTGAATAAAGTATGTATCCATATCTTCAAGCAAGTTTTTATTCCCAATCCGGAACTCTGGCAGGCTTCTATTTTAGCGATTGCAGCGCCAACTGTCTAGCGTTTCACGTTTATCCTCATTCTCATATTTAACCATGAGACGCACTAACGACATCTACCGGTAAAATCTGTAACTTAGTTCAGCACTTTGCTGTGCGTAACGCTAGCTATCGGAGCTACGGTGAAAATACACCACGGCTGGACGGTAGAGTAGAGGTAGAGTAGAGTGCTCGGCGCTCGAGTTGGAAAGACGCAAGAGGGCGCTAATAAACTTCCTAGGTACAATGCTAATTAACCTTTTGACCACCGTCTAATATAGTCAGTACGCGTCGTGGCATAGTCGTTTCTTCCATCTCCGACAGATGGCATTAGCATGATATGAATTGAAGCCCTTTACTACCTAAGCGGAATCACAAAGGAATTGAGCCAATTCATAGACAAAATGCTTAAATTTGTCTATGGTAGCCTAAATTTGTCTATGGATGCTTAAATTTGTCTATGGGCTCCTTACAAAAAAATCAGCTACCATCAGGGGGGTAACATTACCCCCCGCCGGGTGCCCACCTTGTTGTGGTGGAGGGGCTTAGTAACCGTGGCTTGGTCACCCACGGTGAAGCGAAGAGGCACCCAGGGCTGGCCAGTTTGGGGCGCCGGCTGGCCCGAGGAGGGCGCTCCAAGTGGTCTCGTTGAGCTACTAATGTACTACTAGTACGCTATTCCTTACTAGGTGGAGTAGCAGTGCAGGTGACATTTCTCTTACATTTTCGGTGTCATTAGGTGGCTTTGACATAGATGGCGCAATTTTCATAAGCTTCAAAAAGTTCTTAGGCTGTGGTCGTCTTTATCTCTATAGTCTCTGATATTATATAGACGTTCAGCGTATCTTGAGGCGATCGACCGGTCAACGCACTCGCCGCACGGACGCTGTAAGGTCTTCTCCCCCTTGTACTTCTATTAACCTTAACTGTGACCCTATTTCCATTCACTTGCAATATTCGAATGAGTGTTTCAAAAATTAAGTTCAATAAAAAGGGGGTTTACTTGTTGATGTTCTCTGACAATACTTTTGTTTTCTTAGTTCAGGTTTAATTATTTCGTACTACACCCCAGTAGCCCAATAAAATTAGATCAATAAAAAGCGTTTTGAGGAATTAATTCCCAGCAGACTGGAAATCGTTTATTTACCTGCATGTGGCCCTAAAGGCACGTCATCCGAGTTCGCACCGTTTCAGGAGGTGTGCATAACTTTTTAGCGAAATTTTTGCTCTCTTTATTTTTTTTTGCTTGTAGCTCAAAAACGGTACGTCCGATTGAAAGAATGTTATTTTAATGAGGGTTAAATTCTGCGTCGAATAAGTATATTAAACTTCTCATTTGGTTCAGCGGTACAGGCAAAATCAAAAGTTATAAATAGGGAAAATGTCTCATTTAATTGAAAAACTCATATTTTGACTTCGATGTCACATATCTTTGAAACAGACTACTCCCGTTGAAAAACTTATGGAATAAAAGTTGTAGAGAATAAAATTTCACGTTATATGGATACTTTAATTTTCAAATTCAATCATTTGAAACCAATTTGAAACACTAAAGTCGGTATGTAATCAAAATGGTTATTTTTTGGTACATTTTTACAAGTTGCATATTTTCCATAAGTATGAGGTGTGATGTGAGGCCTACATTTAATGCATCTGAACAACTGAGAACATTTCAGTGCAAATTTCTAAAAAGTATTTAAGAAAAAAAATATACACCCTGTTTTTTTAAATTCTATTAATTTCAAGGGTACATTCCTGAGCTTATCTGAAGTATATTTTTCAATGACGTTAGTGTCATAATCTCCTAATTAGCTATAGTTCTGAGATATTTAATTTTTGTCTTTTTGATTGTGTAAGTACACCTACATTATATTATTATTTTACTCTAAGAACCTACTACAAAATGATGCACCGGTATGTATTTTTTTATTTATCTAAGAAAAACCTTCACCTGTGTGTTAAGTAATTACAATATTATGCTTCCTTTGTATCTCGGACTGTGCGAAATTACATTGACATGTCATTTTCAATTGTTTGGTTATTGATTTAATTATAATATCCTAATACCCTATTTACATTGGACCGATTGGGAATCAATCAAATCAATAACTGCTGAACTCATTTAGATGAAATTTATAGAGATAGCTTGAGTCCGGTAAAAGTACATACAAACTAGTTTTTATTCCAGAATAGTAACTTTCAAGGGGCTGAACAGTTATTATAGAAAATTATTAACGCTAAATCGATTTAGATGAAAGGTGTCAAAATAATTTTGAGTTCTGAGGAGTTTTTATCCCAGAAATCATCCCTGAAGCGTGAAAGGGGGCGGAAGTGTTTTTCTATGGGACATCTTATGATATGTAATAATGACGCGCGCAAAAGTAAAGCCCTTAAAATGAGTGAATTCAAACAATTGTCACTAGTCGCGCACCGACAAGCGAGAGATGCGGACGTGCCAATGAGCTGCCGTCACCAGCGTGAGAAAGAGACAAACTATAATTTTCTAACAATGAGAGTGACAAGGATGATTATTAAATTGTCAAAACAGATAAATATAACGGAATCATTGCTAGGTTATGAAATAACTTTAGAAATATTTTTAATGCACATTTTGTTAGAGTATTACCCATCCATAATACTTAAATATCATTGGGGACATCAATATTCGCTTTATTGACTTGGGATGAAGTTCTGGAAAAAGGATAGGTATATAATAGTTGTTATCTCAGAAGTCATTGCTTAAGGGAAAACAAACCGGCCAAGAGCACGTCGGACCAAAAACACGGCGTATTAAGAGTTTTCTTATTATGTACGTTTTGTTCTTAGTTGTAACGATGCATTAAATGTAGGCCTGACACCTCGTATTTATGGAAAGTATGCAACTTAGAAAAAATTACGAAAAATAACAATTTTGAATTCATGCCAAATTTAGTCTTTGGAAATGACTGAATGTGAAACTGAGGTGTCTATATAACGTGAAATTTTATTCTCTACAACTTTTATTTTATAGGTTGTTCAACAGGAGTAATATTTGCAAAGATATGAGGTATGTAACTCAAACTTATGAGTTTTCAATTAAATTAGACAATTTCCCGATTTTTAAGTCATGATTTCAGCTATACCACTGAATCGAATTAGAAGTTTAAGATACTCATTCGACGCAGAATTTAACCCTCTTTAATATTAAAGTATGACATTTTCCATCGGACGTACCGTTTTTGAGCTAGAAGAAAAATCTGACGAAGAGCATAAAATTCGCTCAAAAGTTATGCACACCTGCTGGAACGGGGCAAACTCGGATGACATACCTTTAGGACCACATGCAGGTATTAAAACGATTTCCAGTCTGCTGGGAAATTAATTCTTCGAAAAAACCTAATTTTATTAGCCTACAGTGCATAGCAATACTGTTACTTAGATCTTTATATTATAAGTCCTAAGTTTGGTTGCACTAGCCAAAATAGTGTGAAATCTTAGTGTTGAGTTTAAGGCGTATAATGTGTATATAATATACGGCTACGGACAGTTTCGTGTAACCGATCCTAGGAAAATTAAAACTATCAAGGGTAATAAATAAGAGTAGCAATATAAAAAAAGCCGTTCAGTGCCTATCGACTAGTCCTAGTATTCAAAGTAGGTATAGTATCATTCTAGTCTAGTCGAGGCACCTCACAGTAAGAATTTGGTAGATATATATACTTTAATGGCGACAGAATATATAACACTGAAATCCTAATGAGAACATTGTGTCCACCGAAAGCTCAGTTGTGTATTACTTAGTCGGCACATTTATGGCGAACCATTATAAACTAGCTGAATATGACTTAATATTAGAATATTGACACGATAATTGAAAACCACAATTACTAAGTGAATTAAGAATGATTATATGAATTAAACAAACAACTATATGAATATTACAACTCATTATTCAAAATTGTCCGCTACATTTCTATAATAATATAAACATACTTGAAAATCTTATGACTATTGTATGGTAATTATAATTACTTTGTAATAATAGTACTAACTTACAACAACACAAATAAAAGTCAAAGTATGTCATGTTTATTAAAATTACAAATTACATTATTATAGGTACCTACCTCGATAACGACTTTAATCTCGCTTTTAGTTCTCTAGTAGCAATAATTAAGTTGCTTCCTGACGCCTATAACTAGCTAGAGATACAGGGCAATTATATTCAAAAGTGATGTTATAGTAAAATGTCTTACATTAAAACGGACATCCCGCAAAGTTCCGCGACGGGTACCCTCACCACTCGGGAGCCGCTCGGCTAGACTCGCCCCGGCCCCGGGTTACGCACTGATGGTAGGTGCAGCGCGGAGGTGCAGTGGTAGTGGTGGGAGCACGAGCTCCAGCTCTTGTGGCACACTGAAACAGGCTCTATTCAACACTCGTTTACACAAGCCTCGCCCTTACTTCTACATTTCTTATTTTACCGATTTGATATTTACTTTTTGCTAATTTATTCGAAATGCGTTTGATCATAGATATCTTCAAATGAGTAGGTACACAGCTTATGAATAACAATCGTTTCCTAATCCATTAAATCCTCTTATTATTATACCTTACATTTATTGTGAGACTAATGGCAGTGATGGTCAGCAGTTGTCGGGAGGGACGTAGTCAACCTTTCCCCAAAAATTGTCAAATCAATATATTACGTCAAATTAATTATTGACCTTATTGTATACAGAATAGCCGTGTCTACACCTGGCGCACCGCCTCGCGAGGAGCATGCCGCGCGCGGCAGCTCTGCTAGTGTGGAGGTGCCTCGGCCGAAGCAAACGCACGCGCGGGCGCAATAATTCGGGCGAGGCATGGTTACACTAGCCGAGCTGCCGCTCGCGGCAATTTCCTCGCGAGGCAGTGCGTCAGGTGTAATCACGGCTAATAACTATTATCGAATATCGAATCTGCGAGTGAATTGAACGAATAATTTTCATTGCTTTCACTCGCTCTTTCTTCCTAATCTACCGTAAACCGTATTCGGTTACGCTTATAATCCTATTTTTATTTATAAGTGATATATGCAATATCTTCAGACCTACTACGGACTTACAAATATTATTTGTTACACTAATATGCGTAATGTATTACCGAGATAAACAGCACTCTAAGAAATTGTATGGAGGTTGGTACAAGTTTTCATCAAAATCATTATTCGGGTAAAAAAAACTGTAATATGCTACTACGACTAAAAGCCTGCAAATGTCCACAAGGCATGTCAGCCCTGTATTATATGAGAGCTGCACTCGCAGGGCGATCAGTCGCGCTTGAATGTGTTCTAATGAGGACAGCGTTCAGCGGACCGTAAGCCTGTTTCAGTGGTTAATACGATAACGAAATCTCGGAAACAAGTACCTGAGTAATGTGCCAAAACTAACAGCCATTTGCAGAGAGGGCAACTGTTGGTGAAGTTAGCTGTCTAGTGCAATGTCCAAACGAATGGTGTGGAATGTGGTGCAGTGCGGCCTCGTACCGGGTAAAAGACCGCATCGTTAGCTTGACAAATTATACTTATCAAACAAGGGATATTAATTCGTAAATATTAAAATTTGAGTACATATTCGTCCTTAATCTTAACAATTAATACAATATCAAAAACTTTATGGACTATGAATTACATAATAACATGAAAAACAGTCTTCCAGGCTTTTTCGTTTATCAAAAATTTGTAAATTGTAAATTTTTATTTGTAAAAACTGATAAATTACAAGAATCTCAAAACAGTCTAATCATTTACCAGCTCATATCTAAGTTGACGAGCCGAACTTTATAATTTGATAATACTACCCAATAACTACTAAACATCAGCCAATTTTTGGTATCAATATTTCTAGACTAAACATTGTAGCTTATTTAAAATATTTGAAATGCATAATGAGTGAGCATGTAATAGATGAGTCGATGATGAGTGTATGGAGTATGTGGGTAGAGCTAGACGGACACTACGAGACGAGCCGCAACGAGCGCCGGCAGGGCGACGGGTTGCCTCTAACACTAACATTACAGATCAATTACGTTTCATGGTTCCTTACAAAATATTTCATCAGCTATGAGTATCCCTTATTTCATTACATCGATAATTAGTCCAATAAAATGATTATCTAATCCTGTAAGTACCTAAACAATTATATCAATATTACAATCTTAGATCTTACTTTAGCCAATCTATTGAAGTATGAAACTAACAGAAACACAATATCATAATAATTACTAAAGATGTCAGTCACAATAAAAAGAGCGTTTAAAATGTTAGACAGGACAGACAGGTTTGTTTGAGTAAACGGACACGACACGACATCGAGCGAACACATAACGTGAAGAAACATTAAAAGCACACTATCGATGGGCGCAGCGCACGGGTCGCGCGTCCTCGTCAACGAAAGAACGGGAAAGACAAATGGATTTGCACGCTTACAATATACAGGGTGTACGCCGAGTCTGACTCTAGTGTATGTGGGACTGGTGGTCGCCATTTACTTATCTTCCGGTTCCTTCTCCTTCTTCTCTTCGGGCTCCTTCTCGAGCTCCTTCTCCTTCTCGTCGCCCTACAATAAATACATTTTGGTTAAAAAAATTAAGATTAATTTAGGGGTAGGTAATATAAGGTAAAATTAGATAATGACGCATGATGTGTTGAATGATATAAGTAATATTTAAAAAATATATACTTTTAATTACGTAAACATTCTATAGATTCTAAGCACTACTACGATTTTTCCACGCATATTATCTGACTACACCTAGCACATGAATTGAACGCCTAAAAAGCATGGAGATGCATGCTTAAATTCGTCAACACTTAGAATTCTTAAGCCCACCTAGGCATTTCAAAAGCATTGCAAATCATCGTAACTACTATTATCATAATAATGGTTTCCCCGATAATGTTTGTTCCTTGTTATTACAAGATGAGCGAAGGTGCGTTGCGAGAACAGTGTTTGTGAAGAACCAATAGAATCACTTCATTTGTTTATCCTCGCCCTCGCACAGTTCGACTCTGGGATAGGTTCTTAAGAAACACATTCCTCGCAACGCACCCTCGCTCACCTCTGGCGGAAACGCGACCTTAGACTACTATCGTATAGGTTTCCATGACAACACGCTAATAATATTAGTCTAATACGGTTCGAGAAATGGGCTCCAACCCGAAAACAAAACTCAATAAAGTATCGCGTGCGCAGTCTCAGCGATCAGGTCTCCGCGTCACTTGATACTTAATGCGTGGAACCGGTACGTTCCTAGAATCCAACATAGCAAAGTTTCAATAACAATGTAAGTAGATTGTGTTACAACAATGTAACCGTGCTCTCTGCTTATCACTATCTAATAAACGGGTAAAATGGGATAGGAATCATGTTCGCATACTTTCATTATTTAGTTGAACAATAACATTTTTGCAGTAAGATTACCTTATCAATGCATAACATGACGAGTCACCCTAAACTAAGTTACTAGCATCAACTACTGCATAGGTACAATATAGGAACAATAAGTAGCCACCTATTTCAAAGCTACTCATAATTCTTCTCGTGTAAAGTCCGAATAATTTACACTTTGCAATTACTACAACCATTGATCATAAACATCATATTCTCATAAAAATTTGACGTTATAACAACATGTACATTGCGCTTGCAAAGTCGGTGCAAACTGCTTAACCCATTCAGTAACCATGACGACACGTTGTCGTCACGGCTTTACAAAGTATTTTCGCTACAAAGCGGGAAACCCATGTTATCGGCTACGGCGTAGCGCTACGCGCGTAGCATGGCCATGAATGTGTTAAGTTCCTAAATTCAGTCTCAACATTCGCATCCCTACTTATTCGTGCTATTCCGAATAAGGGATAACAGTGCCCTTGTAGTGTGTTTTTAACCGACTTCAAAAAAGGAGGAGGTTCTCAATTCGACTGAATTTTTTTTTTTTTTTTTTATCATAATTTTTTTTTTGTATGTATGTTACTCCATATCTCCGTGAATCGTGAACCGATTTTCAAAATTTTTTTTTGAATCGAACAGGTATAACCCCTAGATGGTCCCATTGTCACCAAGTCGGGATCTGATGATGGGATCCTGGAGAAATCGAGGGAACTCTTCAACTATTATAGGCACACCTATAGTGATTTCACTATTTTTTACAGCAACTCGGCCACTTCCTCTTGGAATAGCGGATCCTAAGTGAAGTCGGTTCTTTTTTTGTTTAAAATTATTGAAGATGAAATACTCGGAGCGGTGGTAAAGTGACAAAGAAATATAACTGTACGCGATTATAACTGGATTGAGACATGGTATAAGAAGACAGGTAGCACTCACTACGTCACAGACACCACTTTCATTTTCATACTTTATTTTGGGATAATATTAACTAACTTCGGCACAACAATAATATGACGCGTGAAGTAGTGAAAAGTTTTAGCCACAAATTCGACAACTGAACGACAAAAGATGGCGCTATTCGGCCCGAACATTATGCAATATCAGAATTCCAGGTCAATTGGACATCAGGAACTGATTAAATCTGGCTTGCAATATTCTGCTTAAGCAACAATCTAATTGACAAACGCTATGAATTAAAAATAAGGGCTTGTAATTTTTTTTATGGTACAGCGCCAATGGCGCCATCAACTTCAAATAAAGATGACAATGACAACTCGAATCATATAAACCCGTAATAGTACATTACGTACCTAGGGCGGTAAAATAAAGAACGGCTCAGATTGCGGATATTTGTGGCCCGAACCGAAGGTGAGGGCCATAGACAAGCGATCTGAGGCCTTCTTTATTACCGCCCGTGGTGCGTACACAATTTTACGTCTTCTCCTGGGTGTGAATTGAGATTTGCCGCTCCGCCCGTGGGCGTAATATCTCACTTACCGCCCAGAGTGACGTAAAATTAATAGCAACAATACATCACTACTTTGCGTTGCTAGGCCTTAGTAATGAGCTTTGTTATTACATACCTTGCCCTTCTCAGGTTCATCGGGGAGCGGCTGTTTCTCAGCGGGCCCAGTGCCCTCCTTGGTCTCCTTAGCCTCCTTGACGGGCTTCGGCAGGTGCGCGTTGAGGTCCAGCGTGGTGCAGATGTCGTCCCAGTCGTGGAAGGCGCGCTCCTTGATGCGCGACACTAGCCCCACGAGGTTCGGGAAGCTGTCGTTCATCGCGTCGCGCAGCGGGTGGGCGACCTCCTTGTCGATGAAGTTCAATTGGGCGAGGTTGGAAAACGCGACTACGTCCAGCTGGGGAAGATGGTTGTCATGTATAAATACGTGTTTAACAAAGAACAGTGAGGTTGTTTTAAGGACTTACTAACCTATTCATTGTCTTTACTAAAAACACACAAAAAGTTAAAATAAACGAATTTAGATTTGAATAACTCTATACCTACCTCTGTAATTAACTAGTAGCCCGCCTCGAACGGAGAACTCGCGATTTACTTGCAAACAAGCTGACCAATATAACAAGACCCATGTAACGATTTTTTCGCGTCTTCTAGCTAAATAAACGCTTGATCGATCCTACTCATATACGAACTCTCAGTTATATGTATTTCTGCTACAACCTCAACAAATTTCATAAAGAGCAAGAAAACGCTACTCAAGTTATCGTCGAACAAACTCTCAAAGTCAAAAAGCCATGGAAATGCCGAAACGTCCCAGTAGCCAGAAGTTGTTATTAAGAACTCGCTTAGCCTACGCTCCGCTCGTTCGACTATAAACGAGCACTCTTGAAAAGAGATGCACCGGTGGCCAAGTGGTAAGTTCGCAGGGTCGTTATTTTATATGTAGCACTAGTTATCGATCTAGTTAAAAATATCCAATCTTTTTCTTACTTCAAGAAAGAATGTGTATGGTATCCTGTTGGTAATAACACTGTTATGGGGAATATGGACGCCTAAAACCTTTATACTCCTTAGAGTTTGTCTAGAAAGAGAAGTGTCGGTGTTTATACAGGGTGTTTTTACAATAACTAGCCTTATTGTGAGAGGTGATTTGGGTAGGCCATACTTTGGCCATACTCAACAACTTTTACAATAAGACCAACTCCGAAATCCCTTTTTTTGGCTATTTCATACATTTCGGTCGATCGGCGTCAACGTTTTCTATGGAGAGGCCATAATCTTTTTTGGGATTATGGCATTGGCCCCATATAAAAAGTTGTTCAGTATGACTTACCTAGTCACCCCGCAATATGGCTAGTCCTCGAAAAAAAAACAGCTGAATGGGAGCTCATACATTTTACGACAATTCTCTTTCCGGACAGACTACCGGCGATACTCAGTATTACATGTAGCCCTAATCATGACGCCGGTATATTTGAAGGACTTGATCAAGTATGCTATAAGACAGTAGCTAACAGTTCACGTGTGTATATATAATACAAGTATGTACATATGTAGTTAATTTAGGATGAGCTTAATGCATTGTTCATACATATTTCACTTTTGCGTGGTGTAATAATGCTATTGGATCGCAACTTTGTAGGTATCCAAGTCTCTGACGCCGCCGCCGCGGAACCTATGCTATATGATTACAGCGATCAAAGGAACTTGATGAAAGCATTAAGTTAACTTGGCTGAATTACACCAATTACGACCGAAACGAAAATGAGGGTGGCACCTTTTCCGTGGTAAGTAATTTTACTATCAATGAATAGGTACAAATACTACACATCGTAGGTAAGAATTTGTAATGTATCTTTATCATCAACAGAAAACTAGATTTTTTTTTCTTATTAAGAGTCGCCAGGACGCTCGCGTTCCCATACAAACGTAGTTTAGCTCTCATTTTAAAACGACATGCTTTAGAACCACGAAATTTGGCATGGGCATTCTAGTAGTACAGATCTAAGTCGGTAATTCGTTTTCGTTGCATAAAATTGTAATACAAAGAAAATACAGCCAGATACAGATTTACATACAAAACTTATTTTTGCTATATTGTATTACCATTTCTAGCAACGAAAACGAATTACCGACATAGATCTGTACTGCTAGAATGCCCATGCCAAATTTCGTCGTTCTAAAGTATGTCGTTTTAAAATGAGAGCCGAACTACGTTTGTATGGGGACCCGAGTTCACGCGAGCGTCCTGGCGACTCTTAATCTGATGACTGAATCTGAACGCTACCTACCACAAAAAAATCATTTAAAAAAATCATTTTAAAGTTTAAACTAATGACATTGCTTTAATTAAATAATCACACAACTTCGAAACTTACTGCAATAGGCTACAGTACTCTAGTCATCTTTCTTCAATCTACTTCAAAACATTGCGAGTAAATAATTAGTTCTCAGAAGCAATGACGAAACGCGTAGTTAACGAGGTGCTTATCTTACCAGTACCTAGAATTTAGATTTAGAAGCACGCAACGACTCAATCGTATCCAAACATATTTCGGACGCAGTCATGAAAGATAAGAGGGTTTTAAACAATTAACTTCTAATGGCAGTAGATAAAATTCGAAAAACGACCATAAAACCCCATGATGAATGAAGTATTGTTATTAAACCAAAGATAACTTAATAATAGTACTACCGCTTATAAAATGTATACTTAATTATTAACTCAGCAATGGGCAGGGAGCGTGGATTCTTTTAAAAGTTAGCTGAAGTCCCGACCGAAAGCATCGAGAACTAAATTTGACTAGGAAACCAGTATGCAACTATCTCCCGAATATTCCAAGTGAAGTCCCTCCGCATCAGTTATCCGTTGAAAGTACGAGAGTTGTCACGTACCAGGGTGGGTTCGTCGCCGAAGAAGAAAGGCCTGTCGGACAGCAGGTCAGAGAGCACGCGCAGGTCGTTCTTGCCAAACTCGATGATCTCCTCCTGGCTGTGGACGCCGATGCCATGGGCCTTCGCCTTCTTCATACCCTGGAAATACATTCAATACGTTATTATTATCACAATATTACTTAAAGATGTATAATGCCAATTGTCAATAGAATATAACATTTAAGGGGCTGCTTTGAAAAATTATAGGTTTTTTCAAACGCTCTAGTGACTAAACGGAAAAAGGGACTGAATTTGTTTTCGAATATATATTATTAGACTATATATTCTTGTTTTTGGCACAAGCCGAAACACGATTGCTGAAAGTTGCCTCGATAGAAAAAAATCCGAAGTTGGGTCCTTTTTCCCCTTATTTTTCTCAGCTTACGTAAGCTGTAAGAGATTAAGCAATATAACTAAGTACAAAATATGGTATTCTGGTTCATCTAAAAAGTCACAGAAGCAAAATTAGACAAAACTTTATAGATTCGCTTATTTATCGTAGTTTGGTCAAAAAGTCTGATCCCTAAGAGCGCTACATCTCTTTCTTTCGTGCACGGGAGCCATAAACGTGTCTCTTACGGATGGGCGTGGCTTGTCCGAATCGGGGAACGGCTTTAATCCCTCATAAATGATTGGATATAAACTAAAAAAGGTTATCAGTTTCTTAGAAAAACTAAACAAAAGCAAAGCGATCTCCGAATTAGTAACAGAACGCTAGAATAAAATCGGACAGCATTGTAATGAAACATATAAAAGTTTGGATCGGTAACCAATCTGCGAGCATCTGTAATAATTATAATTAGGCATATAAAGTTACCTTGCGGCCAGACGTGAGTTTGTAGCAGAAGTTAAGAATGGGGTTCGGCAGGCGGGTGTTGAGCGCGTTCTGCAGGTTGACCTGGTAGCCCTTGATGACGCTATCAGGATACTTGGCGCGCCACCACAGCAGCACCCACGAGAGGTGGTTCTCGATCATGGAGATCATGGCGTGCGACAACACCCGCTGCTCCGGCGTCAGCGCTGTGTATAAAGCAAATAGGTCAGGTGCTGAGAGTTCCTTGCACTCACGCAACGCTCCAAATTGCACATGCGCGTCATGTCTGATAAATCTAGGATTCTAGGTCGCCCGGGCTCTATCCCTATTTTTCTGTAGAGCCTTGCACTTGCTGGGTACGTTGACCTTAGATAATTTTATATGCATTTTTCCCTCAATGGGCCTATTAACGTATAAATACGGAGCGAGTCATGAATGCAAGGGTTATCAAGTAACAGTGTAACAGGAGCCTACTGCGCCGGCTGTATATACGCGACATAAATAACCAATGAGCTAATGATAAGGCACTACGTACCCGCATCGAGATCCTTATTGAATTTCTCAGAAAGATCCTTAATGATGAAAGTGCTGTCGGCAATCTCTTCGCCATTCAACTCCACGAAAGGCAGTTGCCCCTTTTTGGAACGGAATTTCGCCTTGTGATCCACGTTCTGAAACAAACATTTACAATCAATGAGGATAAACGCTCACAACTACCCGTAGGCACTGCATTCTTTAAAAATACGTCAACTCCCATAGTCAATGGTAAATTTCCAATAGTTATTTCTTTGTTCATAGATGGTAATGACACGAGGAGCATCGTAACTTTAGTTACGTTCACTACACATTCTTAGAACGGCCATTCAGCTCGATTGAACTACTCGTACTATTTGCAGGTATGTAGGTATATATAAATATGTACTTATACACAACGACGTAAACAACAATAAAAGGCTTTGATAAGTTCTCAAAATACTGTATATATAATATATTCTGTACTTATTTACTACTAGCGACCCGCCCCGGCTTTGCACGGGTGAAATTATACATATAAACCTTCCTCTTGAATCACTGTATCTATTAAAAAAAACCGCATCAAAATCCGTTGCATAGTTTTAAAGATCTAAGCATACATAGGGACAGACAGCGGGAAGCGACTTTGTTTTATACTATGTAGTGATTACAAATAAAAGTAATTCGCATATTGTAGGCACACGCACAGTACTCCATTACAACGTTTGGTTCGAAAGTCGAGTAAGCAATAAGTACTTGTTTTTGTCCGGCTAAGGCCTATGATTAACCGGGACACCATCGCGGCCCAAAACCCTCCAAAGAGCTGAATACATTTTGTCGGGTTTGGCCTGGTTTTGCGATTTGGAAGCCTTAAGTTTATAAACTCTGAAGGTATCGTCGTATCATGCAATTATTTAACTGTTTTAAATACCAACTAAAATATGACATTTTAAAATATAATACACGCAATGCAGGTAACAAAAGCAAAAGTACATTAATTGTACCGGAAGGCATTTCAAGTTTTAGGGGAGTAAGTACAGTACACTCAAAATAAATAGTATCGTAAGGTAGTAATTTTTTAATGATGTCGGAATCTTACTAGGTATTTACCTTCAATTTCAATATCTCAAAAAAATCTTACTACTTAATATAGTACCTGCAGACTAAGGGCCGGTTGTACCAAACTGTCTGTGAACGTAAACGTAATCGTAAAAAAAAACTTGTATGAAAAGTTTGACTGTTTTTTTATGGGATGACAGCTCCGTCGCCATATTTAACGTTGATGAGTCTGTTAATTGTGCGTGGTGCAACCCACCCTAAGACTTAGTCTAATAGTATCGTGTAGATAGTAGTACAACTAATACTAACCCTAACTTTGTGTGTTATACTGTGTACCAAACGGCTAGGAAACAATTGAACGGCTCAAAAAGCGATGTGATCTAAAATTATACGCAAAAACTCGAAATCGAGGCGTTGTGCAAGTTTTGTGATGAAAGCAAATCACGTTGAAGGGTGGGTAGAAAGTTTACTGAAGGTTTATATTTAGACAGATTTTATGGCGATGGTATTTAAAATTATACGCAAAACACGTGAAATGGAGATGTTGAGCAAGTTTTGTGATGAAAGCAAATCACGTTGAAGGGTGAATGGAAAGTTTTCTGAAGGTTTATATTTAGACAGATTTTATAGCGATGGTATTTAATTATACACAAAAACGTGAAATCGAGGTGTTGTGCAAGTTTTGTGATGAAAGCAAATCACGTTGAAGGGTGGGTGGAAAGTTTTCTGAAGGTTTAAATTTAGACAGGTTTCATAGCGATGGTATATAAAATTATACGCAAAAACGTGAAATCGAGGTGTTGTGCAAGTTTTGTGATGAAAGCAAATCACGTTGAAGGGTGGGTGGAAAGTTTTCTGAGGGTTTATATTTAGACAGGTTTTATGGCGATGGTATTTAAAATTATACGCAAAACACGTGAAATCGAGATGTTGGGTAAGTTTTGTGATGAAAGCAAATCACGTTTAAGGGTGGGTGTAAAGTTTTCTTTCTTAAGGTAAATTTAGACAGGTTTTATGGCGATGCTATTTAAAATTATACGCAAACACGTGAATCAACAAACAGAGAGATGTTGGGCAAGTTTTGTGATGAAAGCATGTCACGTTGGAGGGTGGATGTTAAATTTTCAGAGTTTCAGACATATTTAAGGTCAACTCGGCGAAGATCGTCAGATAGCAAGCAATTACAGCTAATTCTGCACAGCTTTTTTTAAGTTTTTTTACGAAACGGTAAAACTGTTTTAGAACAGTTCTACAACAATTTTACCATTTAGTAAAAAAAACTATTTAGAATTTGCTGTAATGAGGGTTTCCGGGATCGAATGTTTCACTAGATGGACCACCGTGGCGACAGGTCTTTATGATAGCAGCTGTCACAATCCATTAATAAAAGAGAAACCCTGTTTGCTATTTGCTATCCGATCGTCGCCGACTGACGGTCTTCGCCGAGTTGACCTTAGTATGGTTTTATGTTAGCTGAATGGTTTTTTCACTGTATTGCACAATTAGGTATATAGTTACAAGGTATAATATCCAGTGAGGGATTTTTTCAACCTAGGTACATCAACAATTTCGAAGGAAGAGGTTCTCAATTCGTCGGAATCTTTGTTAGTGCTTGTTTTTTTTTAATGTATGTTTACCGATCATTCAAATCAAACACGGCTGGACTGATTTGGAAAATTATTTTTTTGTTTGAAAGAGTATACCTACTTCACAGTTGGTTCCATTGTCATCAGGTCAGGATCTGATGATGGGATCCTGGAGAAATTGAGGGTACTCTTTAAATATTATAGGCACACCTATGTGTAGTTTCTATAGGTGTTCAGTGTTAAACAAGTGCCTATGATAATAAATAGGTATGGAGTTTCAATTTACGCTTCGCCAGCGACAAACAAAGCGTCCAAATTACACCCCAATAGCCACCCCTATCTCGACAACTGTGACATCCACCCACGGCCACTCGCTGTCATTTTTGTCGCGTTTTGTCCTCTCTTGTTTTCTAGTTCGGCGCCGGCCGGCTAGCGCCCATGCAAACGCAAATTGTAGCCGAGAATAGCAACCTATTTTTGTGTGGAGTTCCTTTAAATTACAACTAACAACGTCACCAGCAGTTTGCTTTTGTTTGTAACAGCTATGTTCTTACTTTAAACAATATCAATAGGTACCTACTACCAACAAGTTATTTTTCTGCTTCGTTTTTTTTTGTACAGTTACTATATACTGTTTAAAAGGACGTAAAACTTAAATACTAATACTTAGATCTCTTTTCATTGCAGTCATGAAATAATTTGATTAATAATTATGTAGAGTATACCTAGGAATATTTCTTACTAAAAATGTATTGGTCATCTAAACAAATCTTAATCGCCCATCTACTTTATGGTAACTTTTGGTTTGTTTTTTATCTGGAAATATTAACTTTTAAGTTTAAAATGTACGAATCTATAACAATACACGCTTATCCCACGAAAGGAGTGGGTCGACCGCCCGAATTACGTGACAACAGGTTGTCACAATAATCGGCTCGCTAAACAGCAGTTAAAGTCTAATAAAGGGCTGTAAGTGTAAGGGAACGGGATTCGAGTTCGGACAAAGCGGGCGCCGCGAGGGGGGAGGCAGGCGAGGCGCGTGGCGAGCGCCCGGTGCCGGGGGTGCGGCGTTTATCTGCCCGCGTAGCTATGGCAACGGGCTCCAGACGAGCGGGGAGAGCAGCTGTATTGATTTCGACTGGCGAGGTTCAGCGGCCGGCACCCTCCCGCCCCGCCGAGGCCATCCGCCCTCACTCGTCCCGCTATACTCCGCTGCTCAGACCTAGCCCTAATCTGTCAACTCGTGTGACATCCCTATTGACTTGTTATGTAATTCACATGCAAAATTTCGGCGCGCGACTACCGCGTAAAAGGCTCTTAATAAATATTAAATTTCAGTAGGTAGATATCAGTTTAGATTTAATTTTAATTGCGGATTTTCTTTATTCTTTTTTTAGGGAGGTGTCAAAAAGCTAATAAAGCGCCGACTAAGCTCGTCCATAACAATTAAGTAAAGGAGTATTATAATTGTTTTCGAAGAAAATATGAAAACAATTTACCTATTAACAAACAAAGCAAGTTATGCGTAAGTATTGTAGTTTTTTTATTAATGTAAAAAATTTGGTAACAACTTTTATAAATACCTATACTAAGTTTATAAGATGATGAATACGAGCGTTATCGACTAAATACAACATTAAGTTTAGCCTCTTACTACCTACACTACAGTCGACGGTTACTCAGAGGGACCCGACGATTTATGTCGACTAATCCGACTATTGTTCCACTTTTCAAAGTTTTCAAGTTTGTCCCCTCACCGTGAACAAATTGTCGCTATAGATAGACTCAACATGCCGGATTGAACCAGCCAAGAGTGCGCATAGGTACTATACTGTTATGATTCCTCACAATGACCAGGAAAAAGAAGTGCAGGCAAATGAGCCTAACTTCAATAGACTTACATCCTTGTATGAAGGTAATGTTTGACAACTCAAAACCGTTTAGCCGATCTTGTTAAATTAGAAATGTGAAAAGTGTACTTATATGTATTAGGATTTATAGAGACACGGACGACACGGTTCGTAACATTTGGAGCAATTATTCATTTCCCAAACGTTTCACGAGCGTTTGTTTTTCGGTCGTAAAAAAGATTATTTTAGTAATAAGACTAATAAGTTGAATGCATGTAAGTTAAAAGAAACAAAGATGTTTGAATTCATGTATCCTGCATCTCCCTCCACTTTATTGAGTAAGTGGGTAAGTGACCCGCATCATGATGAATGATTTGTTGCTCCTCGTGTTTGAACTAGGCTAACAATCAACCCATTAAGTTAAGCGTTGAATAAGCGAGAGAAACATTGATAAAAAGGCCGAAGACGACACAAATGCAAGATTCTTTCCAAGCACGTAGGTCTGTAACGTTGAAATTAAGGAGGCAATTAGTTTTATTTAGCATCAATATAAAAAATTGATAGGTAGACTTCGCGCGGTTTACATTGCCCACTTAAAAAATGACAGGCCCAAAAACAGGTTCAGCATTTTTTATTTATGCGCATATCTAGCAGTGAACATGTTATCTAAAATATTCGCGGTGACTGGTACTTAAGCGACGTAAGCATAGGAGAGATAAGATATTAGCTAGGGATACACGCACAGATATGCCGGCCGGATTTGTCTCGCGGATATGCCCGGCGGACAGATCCGTCCATATATGGCGCGAATTGAACACGGATTTGTCTGCGGAGACATCTGAATAGCGCCATACATGGACGGATGTGTCCGCCGGGCATATCCGCCGGACAAAGCCGGCGGGCACATCTGTGCAGTGTGCGTGTATCCCTAGCTAACATAACAGAGCTATTGCCATATGTCTCAACCTGAACAGTTAAATTAAATTCTTAAGTTGACATTTATCTGTACGTCGACAACAAAATCGACATTTAAACTTTAAGCACTTTTAAGCTCAAAACACTGTTAGATAGGATGTCAAATTGTCATTGTCATTACAAACTACTCAGCTGAGTATTGGGCTTAATTTTTGGTGCCTATTCCAAAATGTAAACCATACGAAGGTAAAGGTACCAATGTCTCTTTATCAAATTGTTCATGCGGCATTGTTATAAAGTACAAGATATGTAGGTGCATATTTTATATGCACTAATACGAGCTTGCAACCCGGCGCCTGGTGGTATAACTTGAGTTCCGTTCCGTCTACGCTCGGAACTATCTCACTCGCGATGTAAGTACGAGTAGCACTAGCACCGAGCACGTAGCAACAGCTAACGTGACGTCACCCATTGAACTTATGGTGCTAAGGGTGGAAATGGGGGCGGTGGGTGAAATAGGTACTTTGTTTCAGGCCAATGCCTAGTAGGCTATTACAACATTGAAACTAGGCTGGCAACTTATGTTACATTAAAACTGTTCAAGTTCAACATTCATTCTATGAAAACCATAAATCCTACCTACTCTATAAGTATTATGAACATTTCTTAGCCTAATTTCGACAGTTTTTAATCATATTTATATTTCGTCATCAATCGTAGTTATATTTATTATTCCTGACCTATACCAGTGTATCACACTGCAAAATTAAGTTGGCACCTTAGTCATACATAAGTAGTTGCTATTCGTATTCGTAAAATTCTGAATTTACAAAAAAAAACTGTTTATTTCATAAATCAATCAAGTACATAATTACATTTTCTTAACTACTAATCTTAATTAGAAAGTTGCGATTTATAGAAACCTCCAGGTGAAACTGGTTTTGATCTAAGCTTCTTATCGGCACACTTAACCCACATAAAAATAGTGTCGGTACTTAGGCAGGAACAAGTCAGAGGAGCTAGGGGCTCAAGAGTCAAGAGCTCGGCACAGTCGGCACGGCACGCAGCGACATGTGGAGCGAGCAACAGGACGTGCGGGTGGACTTATCTAGTCTTTAACTGGTACACATTCATTGCTCCAAGCTCCGATAACGGCGGAGATATTTTTATCGCAGTTAGGACCGTTGAAAAGCTCGTAAACTGGTAATATTTATGCATACCGGAATGACAGTGGTGGTAGATGTACCTATTTGTGTTTTGACCTCTGGTTTCGAATACAAATAAACTTATCTATATGATGTAAAGTCCTCTTGGTATAGAAGGCGACTAGGCTTACTAATAATATTGCAATCGCTCGTAGTAAATAGTAGAGCTACCTACGCATTTATGTCAAGTATCGATTTTAGTTTACTATTTTTCAGGTATTACATATTGTGACAATAATAGTCAGACCAATAAAAATAACATGATGCGCTAGTAAATAAAATAATTTTAGACAGTAATGATACGACTTCCATAATCATATTTTATTAGAACTCTCACACCAGGCGGAGTTCGTAAGAGTGCGGGCCAGGAATCGGGACCATTGGAAGCTAACACAATTTTAGGCAGCGAAGGGCGCTACTGCGGGCGGGCCGTGCGGGAGCTCTCCGGGACCGGGAGCGGCGGAAGCCCGGGCGCGGCGAGGCGCGGGGTTGGTCGATGGCCGGAGCGCCGGGCGCGGTCGCGCAGGCGCTGCCACGGCGCGGGTCGAAGCCCTCGCGGCCGCCGACCCGCGCGTCTAGGCTCCCACTCATAGCATAATACACTACCTTCATATATAGGATCGGCCCTCTGCTAAATCCCGAACAATACTTATCTCTACTTCTGCGCGATGACACAATTTCATTAAATACTTTTTCTCTTTAACTCCCTTTTCTATTCAAGAATGAAAGCATATTTACTCATTCATTTATTGGATTGATGATCAGTTTTATAATGAATCGATCGTTCTAAAAGTACTAGAAGTCATATTAATACACATTGACCTACCTACTCTAAGTGTGAGCTTAAGCGGAGCAAATCTGAATTACTGCCACTGAAAAAAAAACCTACCACCAATTATTTGTAGAATGTTGGTTTACCATGACTGTCTATCATGTCGCGTTAAATCTCGAAATTGAAAAAAATCTAAAAAGTGAGTACCATGCCAAACTGCCCAGCAATATAGTGGCAAAAGGCAGAAGTCGGCCAACGCACTGTAAAATGAGTAATTAATAATTCTCGCAAGTATTTGTAATAACTAATAAACAATAGTAATAAATCTAATGATAAATACAATCACGCAAGGTATCTGCGTTCCTCCTATTAACATGCACGGTCTAAGTACAAAACGGCGCTCCGCTAGGTGGAAGAAACAACAACTATCAAATCGAAGTCAATTTTAACAATGTATGTTACTGTTCAGTAGGGTGCTAAGTGTACACAATGCAAGAACACAATGTAATGCCGTTATTTAAACACAGGCATTCGTAGAATCGCTTAGCATTGTGTGAATATTTTTAGGTTGTAAGCACATTAGCGAGGCACGAGCACACAACTCTTTAGTAAATATGATAGGTACCTACACATGGCACATATATATATATATATATATATATATACCTATGGTGGTTTCCCAACTAACGCCTATAATCCATATTATAATTTATCGATTATTCGCCATTTATAGATGGAGCGGCCTTGAACTTTACGTGTTGCCATCACTCTCCAAAAAAACATTTCTTATAAAATAATACTTTGTTTGGGGAAGATTTTTACTTTATTTTAAACAAGATATCTTTAACTCGTGCCTGTGTACCTGATGTCTAATTCTGATCAAGTTTTCGTTTGCGATAGTTGGGATGCATTTAGATTCACTAATGTAAATTTAAAAAAAGAAGAGTCGGCAACCTTCCAATCACTTTTGTTTCCGAAATGCAGTTTTTAATGATAAAAAAATCCGTCCCCGCAAGGGGAACGCACAGGTAGATTTCGCATCTTGTCCTTGTGGATGAATGGATAAGGGCGCTGCATGGTACCGCATGGGATACCAGGTCAAAGTTTTTTTTTTACAATTTTTTTTAGTACGACCTATGTGATATTTACATCAATTTAACAGTAAAAGTCGGGCAGAAGAATTTTGACCTGCTAAACAAGGTCAAAATCCGCACTTTCAGTTTTTTTTCTTTTTTTTTTCGAAAACTATGCATTTTTCCGACAGACATAGTTTTTGAATATTTTAGAGAAAAAAATAACCTTTCGATAAAAAATATTGCTGACATAAAATTATTCACCGCTTAGGAGTTATGAATTTTTTCCAGAAAAATTTAGGTATTTTTTTAGTTTCGACTAAAATTAACGATATTTTCTTAAAGATATGATTAAAAGAGTTATAGATATTCAGGTCCCACGCCATATAAAAGAAAAACGGATGGTATATTTTCCATAGGAAAAAAGTTATTTCCGAAAAACTGATTTCATAAAAAGTGAGGCCCTTTGGCTGATGCCGCCCCTTCACGAACTTGTCCTAGGTATCAACCAGGGCGATCTTTGTACAAAGGGTCTGGCCGGACCGCCATACCAAAATCGCCCCTGGCTGAATTTGAGATATTGTTATGCACGATTATTCGTTTTATTATTACATATACTTTTGGTGAATATTATGCCTTAAATGATTCCCGTTTGCGAAAAAATTAAAAAAAAAGATATTTCCTTTTTATTTTTTTTCTTTAAAACCACGTATTCGATTGACTTGTTCTTTGGATATTTTATAAATATATTAGGGATACATCAAAGAAAAAAAAAATTACTTCCTGACTTTATTTTAAGTACATAATTTTTGAGTTTATTTTTAAAATATTTTTTTATACTACATATGAGTTAGCGACACCTACCATATTTTCATATAATATGCGCATTTTTATACTCTATTACATATATTTTTATCAAAAATATTGGTTGGGATCAACAACTTGAAAAAAAAAATTCATAAAGAGAGTGGACAAAATTAACCTTTATTAGTATTTAATTGTCTAACACCGGGAGTGGTCCTTTTTTCCTCAATTGAAACGGGTTATTATTAAAAAAAAAAACATAAATTAAGAATGATTTTTTATTGCGCTGCTGGCGAATCGAAGCAGTCATATACAGGATGGATTTTCCTTTTGGGTCAGTGAAGGCAGCTGCCAGATTTCGAGCTGCTACGTGAAAATGGTCTTAGAAGACCTTCAGAATAATTTCAGATTAATTAAGGATCGCATTTAGATTTTGGAATAAACATACAGGGTGCGACAAAAAGGTCATTTTTGAGAAACTTTTTTATTTTGCCATTCGAGCCCATTCCTATCCAGCTTGTATGGGACCAAAAAAATTCCGGCTAGAACAGCCACAAATCGAAGAAAGCTTTTTCCATACATTTTGTATGAAAATGAAAACTTTTATTTTTCACATGCAATTATCGAACGAGCGGAGCGTAAGCGAAGCTCGTTCTTACAAACAACTTCAGACCCAACTGTCACCTGGCTACTGGGACGTCTCGGCATTTGGATGGCTTTTTGATTTACATAGTTTGTCCGACGATAACTTTAGTAACGTTTTTCTGATCTTTATGAAATTTGTTAGGGTTGTAGCAGAGACCAACAAAATTTGCGAGTTCGTATATGAGCTGGATTGAGACGGGGGTTCTGAAATTAGAAGGCCTATAAAGGTTTTGGAAAGGGGTCTTGTTACGTTGGTCATCTTATTTGCTACTTTTACGAGCAAGTATGGTTGAGTTTGGTATCAAACGAAAGGTATTGATTTACCCTCTTATCAAATATCTATTAACTGCTTACTGTTTCATAATAATTAGGCACATAAAATAGATTTCAAAAATATTTTCAATTATATTTTGCTTTTGGTGTAAATATTTTGACAACTGACATTAACAAACACATTAGAGAGAGTTACCATAGACGCAGAATGATTTGATGATGGTGTCCGAAACCTGTCCACAGATGAGAACGACATGTAAAAGTAACAGAGTGAGAGGTGGATGTAAATTAAATGAGACAAAAACTAACAAATCTGAACAGATTTCGTCGCGGTAAAATTTTGAGCATCAACCACACAATTTAATACGGACGTTTAATTTCACCAAGATGGTTAGTTTAGAAAAAAAACATACTAATATAGTTTGGCCAGAGTTTGTTTCACTTCAAGCATAGACAGGCAGAATCATACTGTCTTTTTCTAATGCTAGTACTCTCATTACTAAAAAAGGGATGGGTATAGCATGTTACTCTGACTGTTACTGCGCTTTTTGGTTTGCCGGACTATATTTACAAATTAATGTTATAGCTTGGCAAACCATTTCTGTCTGTACAAAAGCGCGGCAAATTTGAAAAATTGATGGTTGGTTGGCCGCCATTGGCCCCATTTTTAACAGACTTCAAAAAAGGAGGAGGTTCTCAATTCGACTGATTTTTTTTTTTTTTTATCATTATTATGTTTTTTTTTTGTATGTATGTTACTCCATATCTCCGTGAATCGTGAACCGATTTTCAAATTTTTTTTTTAATCGAACAGGTATAACCCCTAGATGGTCCCATTGTCACCAAGTAAGGGTCTGATGATGGGATCCTGGAGAAATCGAGGGAACTCTTCAACTATTATAGGCACACCTATAGTGATTTCACTATTTTTTACAGCAACTCGGCCACTTCCTCTTGGAATAGCGGATCCTAAGTGAAGTCGGTTCTTTTTTTGTTTTAAATTATTGGTATTTTTAGTAGGTATTTTTACTTTTGCACGTGTATGCCGAAACACAAGATTCGCGAGTTCACAGTTCCGGGCGAACTACTAGTTTTATGCCAATAGATTCCATTCCCGTTCAGTATCAATAGTTTCCATGGGATCAACTTACGGTAATGTACCAAACAGCCACAAATTGAAGATTCTTTTTCCATACATTTACTAAGGAAAAAAATGTGAAAATTTATTTACATTTTTCAATCACGCCAATCAGTCCCGTTACGTTTAAGAACAATAATACTGTATGAGGACATTACAGTCAAATCATTCAAAATATCAAAAAACGGGGATTTTAAAGCAGTAAATGTATGGAAAAATAATCTTCAATTTGTAGCTGTTTGGTACATTACCGTAAGTTGACCCCATGGAAACTATTGATACTGAACGGGAATGGAATCGATTGCCATAAAAATATTGCATGTGAAAAATAAAAGTTTTCATTTTCATACAAAATACAGGGTGTCCCAGAAATCGACGTCAAGCCGTGAATGGATGATAGACCAAGTTATAACAGTTATCAGAAAAATACAAAAAAAAAATCTATCACAAGTTCTTCAAAAATTATGGTCACTTTCAAAATTTACTAGAAGTTAAGAGACCAGGGCGTGAATATTCTAGTAAATTTTTAAAGCGACCATAATTTTTGAAGAACATGTGATAGATTTTTTTTGTATTTCTGATAACTGTTATAACTTGGTCTATCATCCATTCATGGCTTGACGTCGATTTCTGGGACACCCTGTATATGGGAAAAGTTTTCCTCGCTTTGTGGCTGTTCTAGCCAGATTTTTTTTGGTCCCGTACAAGCTTTTTATCCTGGATAGAAATGGATTCGAATGGCATCAAAAAAAAGTTTCACAAAAATTTCCTTTTTCTTGCACCCTGTGTGTTTATTCCAATATCTGTAAATGCGATCCTTCATTAATCTGAAATTATTCTGAAATCGAGGGAAGGTCTTCTAAGACCATTTTCACGTAGCAGCCCGGAATCTGGCAGCTGCCTTCACTGACCCAAAAAGAAAATCCATCCTGTATATGACTGCTTCGATTCGCCAGCAGCGCAAGAAAAAAAATCATTCTTAATTTATGTTTTTTTTTAAATAATAACCCGTTTCAATTGAGGAAAAAAGGGCCACTCCCGGTGTTAGACAATTAAATACTTATAAAGGTTAATTTTGTCCACTCTGTTTATGAAATTTTTTTTTTTCAAGTTGTTGATCCGAACCAATATTTTTGATAAAAATATATGTAATAGAGTATAAAAATGCGCATATTATATGAAAATATGGTAGGCGTCGCTAACTCATATGTAGTATAAAAAATATATTTTAAAAATAAACTCAAAAAATTATGTACTTAAAATAAAGTCAGGAAGTTATTTTTTTTTTCTTTGTGTATCCCTAATATATCTATAAAATATCCAAAGAACAAGTCAATCGAATACGTGGTTTTAAAGAAAAAAATAAAAACGCAATATCTTTTTTTTTTTTCGCAAACGGGAATCATTTGAGGCATAATATTCACCAAAAATATATGTAATAATAAAACGAATAATCGTGCATAACAATATCTCAAATTCAGCCAGGGGTGATTTTGGTATGGCGGTCCGGCCAGACCCTTTGAAAGCAATCGGAGCAAAGATGCGACCGCTATCGTGATGACAAAATCGGGCTGCGGATATCGCGAAATATATATATATATAAACTTTTGAACCAGTGGTCATTATGGAATCTAGGGGTCATAACTAGACCTTCTGTAAAAAAATTTTTTCGAAATTCGATTGTGTCGAAGAAATGAATAGGTAGACTCGAATTTCGAAATTTTGCCGACTTCACAAAATGCTCCAACTTTGGCTCAGCACGCCTAGCACATGAGTGACGCGACAGTATCTCGCGCGTGAGATAGTCTATCCGTCCTTTTCTGACTGTGTCAATTAAAAAGAGGCGGGTAGTCTATCTCGCGCGCGAGATACTGTCGCGTCACTCATGTGCTAGGCGTGCAGGCTACCAGGTACTAAAATACATAACATGTTAACGTACATCACCCTACATAAGCCGAATTTTGCTACTCCGTGAGGTAGGGTTACCTAGGGGCTATTCATAAATTACGTCATTTCAAAATGGGGGGGGGGGGGTCTGGACATCGGATGATGGTAGCATAACGTAGGAGGAAACGGGGCCATTCGAAGCATAATCTTTGGATGATTTTAAGGGGGGGGCGTCAAACATCGTCAAAAATCGATGACGTAATTTATGGAGAGCCCCCTACGGCCTACTCTTGATCTAACTTTAGTCTCCATCCATTATTTTTAATATACAATATAACTATGTAGCCTTTAAGCAGATCAAAGTGCCACAACCATGAAGGTTTTACCTTCGTGTATAAAGTATGAGAACAACCTACGCAAAATATAATAAGTTAGGTAGGTACTTCAATTATGAATAATTAGATAGGCAGGCAGATTATGTAAATAAGTATCAATTGTTTAACACTGACTCACGCGCTTAGCATACAAAAAAATACTGTTTCTCACAATCGATTAAGTGCAGAGATCCACAATTATTATGGTCATAGTGATTATTCGTGACGTAATATAAATTTTTGGTAGGTTTGTAATAATTGGTTGTTATTGTGGGCTACATTAGGTGCAGCGACGTGGTGCAGTAGGTTGAGAAAGTGCAGTCGGCATACCGTGTCATGATTTCATAGCTCACTGGCTTACTCGCGGCTGCGGTTTCTAGATCTCGTTGCAACATGCGCGACTGTTGTACGACAAAGGCGTGTGTTTTACCACGGTATAAGGAAGGTGGTCTATTAGACCAGTAGGCAGTAACACTACTATAGTATTTTATGCAAAAGTTGTATAAAAGGATTCAAAAAAGGTGAGTGGCGTGTGTAAGTGGTGGCAAATGATAGTTGAGAAAACGTAATCATAGACACGGTAATATATTTTTTTTTTTAATGTTATCAACTTATTTACTTGCTTTAAACGGCTATTAGACATTGCAACCTGCAGGGCCCAATCTGTTGTGTACCCTGCCTCTCCCTGCCCTCCTTCAGCTCCCTACGGGCCCTACCTTTAATTACACCTACCAACCTGACAGATTGGGCCCTGCAGGTTGCAATGTCTAATACCGCTTTTTTTCCTTATGTTGGCAGCAATTATTTTAGTTTTGTTATTGTTCCAAACCATATGAATTCAGTTGTTTGTTAAGTTGGCAGTCTTGATTTTCGTTGTAAATTTAGTATTGTTTTTTTTTCACAGGGCACCACTGTTAGCAGTTGCTTTTTATCACATAATAACCCTAGGGTCTTTATGAAGAATAGACAAGATAGACTTTTTTGAAATGTCATAAGACATGCTTTTATATTCGTTGGCGGGACTATATAATTGACAGATAAAAGTACCGGAGTAGAAAAACAAATAAAAATTCACGTTCGTAATTCAAAACTATTTCAAACTTCACCAAACACGGTAGCACCGCAGTACTCGCGTCACTCGCGTCATCAGTTGTTTTTTTTTCCCGCGGCCCGCTCAGATTTTTTGTTCGAATTTAGACGACTCGTTACAAATGGTTGTACTCTTTAAACCTTTTATTTACAAACAGATCTATCTCCCTTTAGGTGGACAGTCGTATTAGATACTTTGTTCATAGAGTAGGGTTATGTAAACTAAGGAACAGCGCTTTGTATAGTCAATTGCAATAATATCCTGCAAAACGCAGCTCACACGCTCTTACAGGAGGATTAAATGTCTATATGGGGCCAATTGCCTTAAATCAACATAAAACACAGAAAAGAGACTTGCATAAAGTCTGAGATTTGCATTTATTTATCAAAACGCTCCTAACAAAATGATATGAAGCAGTAACGTCACGTCACTCACTGCTTCATATAGTACTGGAGCCGACAGAACTAGTAATTTATCACTTTTCTTACCGGCTGGCTTCCATATAGGATTGTAGAGCCCGTCTCGGAGATCACGAAAACATAAGTCTTAAAGGTCTTAAATGGGCGCTAGTATGTATGGCGTCAAGTTGAAAAAACGAAAAAAATGACGTTAATTTATCAACGAGCTTACCGCTCCAAATTTTGAGACACGGTAGAGCCCACCTCAAATGACCTACATACCGAATTTAAGACCATTCCGGTGGGCGCACTAGATTTTAAGACCAGTTGAAAATACGAAAAAATGGCCTTAATTTGTCAACGAGCTTACCGCTTCAAATTTTGACACACGATAAAGCCCATCTAAAATAACCTACATACCAAATTTAAGACCATTCCGGTGGGCGCACTAGATTTTAAGACCATTTTAAGAAATAAACGATTCCATACAAAAAATAGCATAGAGCTTTAAATTCGGTTCAAAAAATCATTTAAATGGTTTAACATAACGGCATATTTATATTTAAGGGTCTCATAGTTAGATATGCCGTAAAAGTATACTACATAAGTCTAAAAATTTGAAAAATCGTCATAGCAGTACTTAAGTCAGGGTGTTTTGTCCTTAAGTCAGGGTGTTTTGAATAACAAAATTCATTTTTCATTTTTAACTTAATGGTACAAATCTCGATTCAGAAAATCGGACGTAATGCTTATAGGCCTTTTCTAATGACTTCACTCATAAAGCGGTATTACACATTGCAACCTGCAGGGCCCAATCTGTCAGGTTGGAAGGTGTAATTGAAGGTAGGGCCCGTAGGGAGCTGAAGGAGGGGTAGGAAGAGGCAGGGTACACAACAGATTGGGCCCTGCAGGTTGCAATGTGTAATAGCCGTTATAACCCTAAACAGACAAGCGTCAAGTTAGGTGCTCCTAAAATAGCACAATAAGTCTTAAAAATTAGAAAATTTGTCATGGCAGTAATTAAGTCGGGGGGTTTTAAATGACTAAATTCTTTATCATTTTCAACTTAATAGAACAAATCATGATTCAGAAAAGCGGGCGTCATGCCTTTTCCTATTAAGGGAAAAGTCTACAAAGCAGCAGTGCTGGCCACTAAAAAAAACTCAAGAAAAGAAACTACACGCCGCTGAGATGAGAATGTTCAGATGGGCTGGAGGAGTGACAATGCTGGATCGCGTCAAAAATATCCACATACGAGGCAGCTACAGGGTCAGACCGATTCAGGAAAAACTCACAGAAAAAAGACTCAGATGATACGACCATCTCATGCGGCGACCAGCGCACCACATGACCAGACAAATCCTAGAGATGAGTACGCCGCCCAGAGGACGCGGCAGACACAAACAATCATGGATGGGGTGTATAAACAGCGACATGAAGAAAGCCCAAATATCTACGCAGACGACCCAGGACAGAATCTCCTGGCGACGCCATAGTAGGAGAGCCGACCCCAAGTAGATGGGATAAAGGCTAGGTCAAGAAGAAGAAGACTCATAACCCTAAACAGACAAGCGTCAAGTTAGGTGCACCTAGAATATGTAGCTGTCTGAAAAAAAAAGAAATTTAACTATTCATCTTAACGCTCCAAATTTGGAGACGCTGTCGAGCCGACCTCAAATAACTTATATACCAAATTTAAGACCATTCCAGTGGGCGCACTAGATTTGAAGACCAATTGAAAATATGAAAAATTTTTGTTAATTTATCAACGAGTTTATTGCTCCAAATCTTGACACGATAAAGCCGAAATGAAGTTTACAGTATACTGCATACTAAATATAAGACCATTCCGGTGGGCGTGTATGATATTAAGACTATTCTAAGAAATAATCGATTCCATACGAAAAATGAAAATGAAATGAAATGAAAAACGTTTATTTTCAGGCAACTAGTGACCCATAGATAAATACCTTATAGACTAGCATACATATTACATTATAAATTAAAACTATTATTTTGGTGACACGACGGTTTTCTGTTGTGCCACCTTCTCTGGTGTAATATTTGGCAGCGTCCCCCGGAACCGCCGAAACACTACACCCTTTGGCCAGAAGCCTGCGCTCTCTATGGTCTCCAGCAGCGGCCGCGGCACGCGCACCACAAACGAGCTGAAGTGCACGTAGTGGCGCGATCGCAGCTGGAACACTCTCAACTCGTAGCCTCGTCTTCTTCAAAACGTAATCCACCACATCTGCTGCCATGGCGGAAAAATGCAGGCGCGACACGTATAGCGCCTTATTCGGTGTGGCAACCCGCAGACCCGGGGTAGCAGCCGGTTCCGCAGTACCACACTGGCTTTTACGAGGCGCCTTGCGCGCCCCATTTTTCTTCGACACCGGTGTGAGACCGTCGTCGTCGCGGGGAAGCTTCTTATCATTAGAAGCGTCAGAATCGAGCACCTTTGAAGGCACTTTGCTCCGTTTTGCAGCAGCAGCAGCGTAGTCGCGACGAGGTGTCGAAGACATACCCACTGGAGCAGCTGACGGGACGGCGATACACGAAGTGCGGGGTGCGGGGGGCGGGGGGGGGGGAAATAGCAACTAACTTTAAATACGGTTATAAAACTCTTTGAATGGTATAAAATAACGGCATATTCATATTTAAGGGTCGTATGGTGAGATATGCCGTAAAAGTATGCTACATAAGTCAAAAAATTTGAAAATTCGTCATAGGAGTACTTAAGTCAGGGTGGTTTTGGATCACAAAATCCATTTTTCATTTTTAACTTAATGGTTTAAATCTCGATTCAGAAAATCGGTGAAGCTATTTGCTATTTTTCGTACGGAATCGACTACTTCTTAAAATAGTCTTAAAATCTAGTGCGCCCACCCGAATGGTCTTAAATTTGGTATGTAGGTTACTGGAGGTGGGCGTTATCGTGTGTCAACATTTTAAACGGTAAGCTCGTTGATAAATTAAGACCATTTTTTCGTATTTTCAACTGATCTTAAAATCTAATGCGCCCCCTGTAATGGTCTTAAATTTGGTATGTAAGTTAATTGAGGTCGGCTCTACCGCGTCTCAAAATTTGGAGCGTTAAAATGAATAATTTAATTTAATTATTTTTTCAGTCAGCTACATATTTTAGGAGCACCTAACTTGACGCTTGTCTGTTTAAGGTTATGAGTGACTGTTAGAAAAGGCCTATAAGCATTACGTCCGAATTTCTGAATAGAGATTTGTACCATTAAGGGTCGCCACACACCTAGCGGTTTTCCTCGCGGAATTACCGGAAGTAGCGGAAATTTGTCTATGGTAGCGGAAATTTGTCTATGGTAGCAGATTTTTTGTATGGAAGCCATAGACAAATTTCCGCTACCATAGACAAATTAAGCATTTTGTCTATGAATTTCCGCTACTTCCGGTAATTCCGCGAGGAAAACCGCTAGGTATGTGGTTACCCTAAGTTACAAATAAAAAACGAATTTTGTCATTCAAAATACTCTGACTTAAGTATAAAACACCCTGACTTAAGGACAAAACACCCTGACTTAAGTACTGCTATGATGAATTTTCCAATTTTTAGACTTATGTAGTATACTTTTACGGTATATCTAACTATGAGATCCTTGAATATGAATATGCCGTTATGTTAAACTATTTAAATGAATTTTTGAACCGAATTTAAAGGTATTTGCTATTTTTCGTATGGAATCGATTACTTTTTAAAATGGTCTTAAAATCTAGTGCGCCCACCGGAATGGTCTTAAATTTGGTATGTAGGTTATTTGAGATGGGCTTTACTGGAGGATGGGTACTAGTACTGGAGCCGGCAGAACTGGTAATTTATCACTTTTCTTACCGGCTGGCTTCCATATAGGATTGTAGAGCCCGTCTCGGAGATCACGAAAACATAAGTCTTAAAGGTCTTAAATGGGCGCTAGTATGTATGGCGTCGAGTTGAAAATACGAAAAAATGGCCTTAATTTATCAACGAGCTTACCGTTTAAAATGTTGACACACGATAACGCCCACCTCCAGTAACCTACATACCAAATTTAAGACCATTCGGGTGGGCGCAATAGATTTTAAGACTAATTTAAGAAGTAGTCGATTCCGTACCGTACGAAAAATAGCAAATAGTTTCACCGATTTTCTGAATCGAGATTTAAACCATTAAATTAAAAATTAAAAATGGATTTTGTGATTCAAAACCACCCTGACTTAAGTACTGCTATGACGAATTTTCAAATTTTTAGACTTATGTAGCATACTTTTACGGCATATCTCACCATACGACCCTTAAATATGAATATGCCGTTATTTTAAACCATTTAAAGAGTTTTATAACCGTATTTAAAGTTAGTTGCTATTTTTCGTATGGAATCGATTATTTCTTAGAATAGTCTTAATATCATACACGCCCACCGGAATGGTCTTATATTTAGTATGCAGTATACTGTAAACTTCATTTCGGCTTTATCGTGTCAAGATTTGGAGCAGTAAACTCGTTGATAAATTAACAAAAAAAAATCATATTTTCAATTGTTCTTCGAATCTAGTGCGCCTACTGGAATGGTCTTAAATTTGGTATATTAGTTATTTGAGGTCGGCTCGACAGCGTCTCCAAATTTGGAGCGTTAAGATGAATAGTTAAATTTCTTTTTTTTTTCAGACAGCTACATATTCTAGGTGCACCTAACTTGACGCTTGTCTGTTTAGGGTTATGAGTCTTCTTCTTCTTGACCTAGCCTTTATCCCATCTACTTGGGGTCGGCTCTCCTACTATGGCGTCGCCAGGAGATTCTGTCCTGGGTCGTCTGCGTAGATATTTGGGCTTTCTTCATGTCGCTGTTTATACACCCCATCCATGATTGTTTGTGTCTGCCGCGTCCTCTGGGCGGCGTACTCATCTCTAGGATTTGTCTGGTCATGTAGTGCGCTGGTCGCCGCATGAGATGGTCGTATCATCTGAGTTTTTCCTGAATCGGTCTGACCCTGTAGCTGCCTCGTATGTGGATATTTTTGACGCGATCCAGCATTGCCACTCCTCCAGCCCATCTGAATATTCTCATCTCAGCGGCGTGTAGTTTCTTTTCTTGAGTCTTTTTTAGAGGCCAGCATTCAGACCCGTACATCATGGCCGAACGCACTGCTGCTTTGTAGACTTTTCCCTTAATAGAAAAAGGCATGACGCCCGCTTTTCTGAATCATGATTTGTTCTATTAAGTTGAAAATGATAAAGAATTTAGTAATTTAAAACCCCCTGACTTAATTACTGTCATGACAAATTTTCAAATTTTTAGACTTATTGTGCTATTTTAGGAGCACCTAACTTGACGCTTGTCTGTTTAGGATTATGAGTGAAGTCATTAGAAAAGGCCTATAAGCATTACGTCCAATTATCTGAATCGAGATTTGTGACTTGACTTAAGATCCTATGTCCCCTAGATGGGGCAGAGGGCGTCCACAGTAACTTTCCAAGCCGAACGGTCTTGCGCTTCTCGCTTGACTTCGCTCCAAGTCTTTCCGATGCTCCTCGCTTCGTCAACAACTGTGCGCCGCCAGGATTGTTTGGGACGACCTCGTTTTCGCTTTCCTTGAGGATTCCAGTCCAATGCCTGTTTGGGTATGTGGTCGGAACCCCTCCGGAGCGTGTGGCCAATCCAGTTTCACTTGCGACGCTTGATCTGTTGGTCGATCAGGGTTTCGCGACATCGTATTAGGAGGTTTCTATTCGAGATAGTCTCGGGCCAGTAAATACCGAGAATCCGGCGAAGACATGGGTTAACAAAAACCTGGAGCTGGTTGGAAATTGCCGTCGTAACCTTCCACGTTTCGCAGCCGTATAGCAATACAGTTTTAACATTGGACCCGAAAATTTTGAGTTTTAGTCTTCGGGTCAATTTGCGTGATGTCCACACGGGTCGCAGTTGTGCGAAGGCTGCTCGGGCTTTGGCAATCCGTGAAGTGATGTCCTCTTCTGTTCCTCCTGTTTCTGACACGACGCTACCGAGGTAGGTAAATTTGTGGACACGCTCCACAACCTCTGTGCCAATCAGCAAAGGTGTCGTGTTCTTCACTCCAGATCGCATCTCTTCGGTCTTTCGGGTGTTGATTTTTAAACCCATACTAGCCGCCTCTGATCTCAGATCGTCGAGCTTGGCTTGCATGTCGGCACGTGTATGGCTAAGCAAACATAGGTCATCGGCGTAGTCCAAGTCTTCTTAGATTAAGCTCCCATTGCATGAAACCTTACCTCACACGGTGGCAGAGCAGACACATACTACAGCGATAGATAATACTTAGGAACACTGGACTATAGTAGGTTGCCATGGCACAGCCTGGAAGAACATAGTTTTTTTTGAATTTTAAAACGTCAATTTTTACCAAAATTTACATCATAAGGTGGCAGATTGAAACTTTTACCCATCGAAAGAGACCAATTTGGTGACCCGAACCCGCATGGGTTGCCAGCCCTAAACCTGGTAGATTTCCAGGTCAGCCATGTTTTATGAGGCCAAAAAATGGGGTAATTTACCTCATCAGGTGGCAAGCTGAAATTGATGCAGATCGATAGCCCTTGGCGTGCCATTCACGAATATATAGGGTTGCCTGCCATCAGCCTGGTAGTTTTTCTGGTCAGCCTCCTCAAAGTATCGATTTAGTAACTTGGACCAACGAGAAATTCATGTACAGACGCTAAAATTCGAGGAATATTTTAGTGCGAACCGTGATATTTAATTAAAATCTATATATTGACAGTCTTGCAATGCATACGTGTTGAAATAATAGGGTAAATGAACCAGTTCTGGTCATTTCTTACTAATTATATAGATGACTACCGGAAAACTTAGACTGCGGGTAATATTGAGGACGCCGTGACAATAAATCATCAGTGTGTGACGTAAAATTGGTTAATCACCTCATTTCCGCAATCTCCTATTACTGCTTCACTTAAATATGCTCAATCTGTGGGTGAAAAAACACCCTGACTTGGGTACTTTGATTACTGCGTGAAGTCATAATATATACGACCGACGCCTACCAGAGCACTCCTACTACTGAAAGGTAAGCATCCTTCATGCGCATAGACTATAGGGCTGCTATCCCATGGAAATAGGCCGCGCCCGTGCATCCCGTATCCGTCATGACAGTATTTTCAAATATAAGAAATAAATGTTTCCGTTTAAGTTCAAAGTTCTAATATTTTTTTCTACATGAAAATATCAAAATGGATTTTTCGTGACTAGTCCTAAATAATCTAGGACTCATGCTATAACTGCATTATTTTTAAATTTTGCTAGACTATAAGATTTTTTTATGTTTTTCTACTTAATCGCCCTAATGAGACCTCTGGGCGGAAACAATAATTACAACGCTTATGTCCTTTTCGAATTAAGCAAATTTGATAAAACAAGTTATTTGTCTGAAAGCTGAGAAACTGGGGAATATTAATCTACCAAACAAAATTTTCTAAAGGCTATGTTTCGTTTGTGAGGCGAGATTAAATTATCAAAATAATTCAAACATAAATATGGAGCACTCGATTTCGAAAGACCTGATGATATTAACCGTCCATATTAAAATAACATAATAGGTTTTTGTCGATATGGCAATCATAAATCATGTTGAGAAGAGTTTCTTATTGCGTGCTGTTCGTTTTATTTGAAGTTGTAGTGTGAGTGCTACGCCACACTCACACCCTCATATGTTAGCCTTATATATAAGCACCTAGTACGTAACTTTAGCCATTATAAGCATATACTCCAACCAAGTTGTTTCACTTCAACGTCCCACACTACATGGCGACCCTGCCAGTGCGGCCTCGCGCTGCACTGGCGGCGCGCTGCGCCAGCCAGAAAAGAATAAAATTAAGTGACCTTGGCGAATCGGTGATCTTTGAACAAAGCTAAACGTGACATAATGGACCACCTTGGTTATAAGAACCAAATATTAAATTAATTTGATTAGTGTAAATAAGTGGTTAAGCTTTAAAAGTTTCAAAGAAAAATGACCTTATGTGAAATGACCTCTAAAAACATCATAAAAAAAGGAAGATCTACGTTTTATACTACGAGAAAAAAAAATACGAATTTTAACTGGACTAAAGGAGCGTACCGTAAAATATGGCAAGAAAAAAAAAACATTTTAATTTCATTTCAATCATGGGAGACAAAAGTTTGGACTTGATTTGCTGCCGGGAGTTGTTGGGGTCCGTGCCCAAGGGCGCCAGCAGCACTGCAGGTGGAAGTTACTTAAGTGTTGTGAAAATTGTGAAATTTATAAGTGCGAATCGTAAACATTTCAAGAAAAGTTGAATTGAAAGGATAATGTTTAAGTTGTGTAAGTCTGTAGATTTGCTAATTTTATTAATACTTTTTGTCTGTGTGTGCGTATGAATTTTAAATATTATAATGTAACGATTTAACAATCATAACTGAAATATATTTTAAAATCGCCAATTGATGACGAAACACATTAGGTACTTAATATGGTTAAAAGGGCGGTAAGTCTTAATTGTCGTAAATTAAAATTTTCTAAAAATATTTTATTGACCAAATGTACATCTCTTCCTGTTACTAAATCTTGTTTTAAAGTAAATACATTCTTTTTAATAGTCATTCCGTTAATTGTTTTAAGTAATTTGGTATTTAGGTATAGGTAGCAACAGTACAGATATGGCGAAATGCTGACGTGTGGCCACCTGCATATTCGTTAAAGGAACGGAATGCATCATCTGCAATTACAGCTCGAATTTCACATTCGACTTGAAGCTTTGTGCACCGATTTAGATTGTTTAAATTTTTTGTAATTATCAATGAGTGTGAGTAATATCTCCGACTTTTAACCATATATCTTAGATTTGATATTTTTGAAATTAACTAAGTAAGACTATGTAAGCAGATATTTAATAATGTACCTATATTTTGTGATTTTTTAATATTTTAAGATTTTGTATCAAACTTGACTTTTTTTACACGGATTGAACCATTTTTTACACGGAATACGACATGAAATACTGGAAAGAAAAGATTATATAATGGGACTCTTGTGGGTGTTAGGTAGGATTATAAGCGTTTGAAGAATTGTAATAATGATAGTAATTGAATGTCTCTGGGAAGTTTTAACAATGAATGGATTGTGGAATGGAATGTAAAGTAAAATATAGTTGGTTTTGAAGTAATTATTGTGAAAGAGTCTGTACGATGTTTGAAAAGTGCATTTGCAATGTGTTTGGGAAAACTCAAATAAATAAGTTTTCAAAAGACGATTAGACTGATTACCTAAGAGTTACTGAAAATCTTCTATATTTAAGGTTTCATGGTTTTTGAGTGAACAAATTGCGTATTTGAATGGTATTTTTGTTTAAGAAGAACGGCATGAAGGTAATATTAAACGAATTATTTAAATAAAAGATGAGTATACCTATTGCGTCTTCGGTGGCCCGAGAGGCGGCCTTGAGCCAGTAGGTATAGCAAGGGTACGCCAGGATACAAGGCAGGCACGGAATCCTTGGACTCGGATCATGAATTGGTCGAGAATCATTCGTGACGATCGATCCTTGGACACATGGAAGGTTATGATGTATGGAAGTGTTAAAAGAACTGCCTGTATGAGTATATAAATAGTATGGTTGCGCGCTTACGTAAAAAAAATCCTTGTATCCTGAGCCAATTAATAAATGTATGAAGGTCGGCCGACCACGAATGTAATGCATTGTGTATTCTTTCACTTAATGCCTAGGCTGAGGACTTATCAGACTTCCCTCGTACGTACGGTCATGCTGGATATTATAATTATGTAGAAATCATAGGACATCATTAATCACTAAGTATTTTGTTCTTACCTCTTTTCCATTTCAATTGGGATTGGGCCTCTTCGTATGTAGGCACCAGGACTTTCAGTCTTGGGTATTCGATGGTTCGTTATTCAGGGCCGAACCCGCATAGGTCGCCAGCCCCAAGCCTGAGAGATTTCAAGGTCAACCATGTTCCATGAGGCCAGTAAATGGGATTATTTACCCCATCAGATGGCAAGATGAAACTGATGTAGATCGATAGCTCTAGGCGTTCCATTCACGAGACTATAGGTTTGCCTGCCATCAGCCTGGCAGTTTTTTTGGTTAGCCTCCCTAAACTATCGATGTTAATATCTTGGAAACAAGAGAAATTCGCGTAGAGATACTAACATTCAAAGTATATTTAAATGCAAACCTTGATATTTAATTAAATCTACACATTGTGAGTCTTGCACTTCATACGTCAGTTTACTTACATCAGTTTCATCTTGCCATCTGATGGGGTAAATAATCCCATTATCTGGCCTCATGGAACATGGTTGACCTTGAAATCTCTCAGGCTTGGGGCTGGCGACCTATGCGGGTTCGGCCCTGAATAACGAACCATCGAATACCCAAGACTGAAAGTCCTGGTGCCTACATACGAAGAGGCCCAATCCCAATTGAAATGGAAAAGAGGTAAGAACAAAATACTTAGTGATTAATGATGTCCTATGATTTCTACATAATTATAATATCCAGCATGACCGTACGTACGAGGGAAGTCTGATAAGTCCTCAGCCTAGGCATTAAGTGAAAGAATACTTCAAATAAAACGAACAGCACGCAATAAGAAACTCTTCTCAACATGATTTATGATTGCCATATCGACAAAAACCTATTATGTTATTTTAATATGGACGGTTAATATCATCAGGTCTTTCGAAATCGAGTGCTCCATATTTATGTTTGAATTATTTTGATAATTTAATCTCGCCTCACAAACGAAACATAGCCTTTAGAAAATTATGTTTGGTAGATTAATATTCTCCAGTTTCTCAGCTTTCAGACAAATAACTTGTTTTATCAAATTTGCTTAATTCGAAAAGGACATAAGCGTTGTAATTATTGTTTCCGCCCAGAGGTCTCATTAGGGTGATTAAGTAGAAAAACATAAAAAAATCTTATAGTCTAGCAAAATTTTAAAATAATGCCGTTATAGCATGAGTCCTAGATTATTTAGGACTAGTCACGAAAAATCCATTTTGATATTTTCATGTAGAAAAAAATATTAGAACTTTGAACTTAAACGGAAACATTTATTTCTTATATTTGAAAATACTGTCATGACGGATACGAGATGCACGGGCGCGGCCTATTTCCATGGGATAGCAGCCCTATAGTCTATGCGCATGAAGGATGCTTACCGTTCAGTAGTAGGAGTGCTCTGGTAGGCGTCGGTCGTATATATTATGACTTCACGCAGTAATCAAAGTACCCAAGTCAGGGTGTTTTTTCACCCACAGATTGAGCATATTTAAGCGAAGCAGTAATAGGAGATTGCGGAAATGAGGTGATTAACCAATTTTACGTCACACACTGATGATTTATTGTCACGGCGTCCTCAATATTACCCGCAGTCTAAGTTTTCCGGTAGTCATCTATATAATTAGTAAGAAATGACCAGAACTGGTTCATTTACCCTATTATTTCAATACGTATGCATTGCAAGACTGTCAATATATAGATTTTAATTAAATATCACGGTTCGCACTAAAATATTCCTCGAATTTTAGCGTCTGTACATGAATTTCTCGTTGGTCCAAGTTACTCAATCGATACTTTGAGGAGGCTGACCAGAAAAACTACCAGGCTGATGGCAGGCAACCCTATATATTCGTGAATGGCACGCCAAGGGCTATCGATCTGCATCAATTTCAGCTTGCCACCTGATGAGGTAAATTACCCCATTTTTTGGCCTCATAAAACATGGCTGACCTGGAAATCTACCAGGTTTAGGGCTGGCAACCCATGCGGGTTCGGGTCACCAAATTGGTCTCTTTCGATGGGTAAAGGTTTCAATCTGCCACCTTATGATGTAAATTTTGGTAAAAATTGACGTTTTAAAATTCAAAAAAAACTATGTTCTTCCAGGCTGTGCCATGGCAACCTACTATAGTCCAGTGTTCCTAAGTATTATCTATCGCTGTAGTATGTGTCTGCTCTGCCACCGTGTGAGGTAAGGTTTCATGCAATGGGAGCTTAATCTATCTAGGACGTTGGAGATTCCCCACTCTATGCCGCGGCGCCCGTTGTTAGCTACGCAGCGCATGATGCCGTCCAGGGCGATCAAGAAGAGTAGAGGCGATAGAAGGCAGCCTTGTCGAACACCAGCATGCACAGCAATGTCTTCTGAGATAAGGCCATCGTGGGTAACTTTGCACGAGTAATTCTTGTAAACAGCTTGGAGCAAATTAATCAATTTCGGCGGGACACCAATACTACGAAGGCGGGACCACAAGCTAGACCATCTCAACGTATCAAAGGCTTTTTCGAAATCTACTAAAGTAAGGTACATTTCCCTTTGAAATTCTGATGCCTGTTCCAGTACGATACGAAGAGTGTTGATTTGGTCAGTGCACGAGTGATTAGGCCGAAAGCCTGCTTGCTCGCTGCGCAGGAGCGGTTCGACGGCCTTCGATAACCTATCTAGGATTATTTTGCAGAAGACCTTCGAAGGAATCGAAAGCAAAGTGATGCCCCTCCAATTGCCACATTGACTTAGGTCGCCTTTCTTAGGTACTGTAATTAGGAGTCCTTTACTAAAGTCGTCTGGAAGTTCTTCGTTTTCCCAGATCCTTTCAATCAAGGACGTCAAAGACTCGACAGCGGTAGGCAAGTCAGCTTTAAGCATTTCCGCAGATATGAGGTCGAGGCCTGGCGCCTTGCCACACTTCAAGGAACGGATAGCTTTTGCCACTTCTTCATGTTTTGGTGGAGATGTATCGATGTCAAGCAGCCGGGGTGGTGAAAAGCTGTCTTGAATTTCAACTGGCACAGGTGTTGCTGAATTTCGAAAGACCTCTAAAAAGTGTTCACGCCAGCGATGTAATTGCCCTTCCGAAGACACGATAAGTTGACCGTCCGACCGTAAGTTATTTGAGGTCGGCTCTACCGCGTCTCAAAATTTGGAGCGTCAAAATGAATAATTTAATTTAATTATTTTTTCAGTCAGCTACATATTTTAGGAGCACCTAACTTGACGCTTGTCTGTTTAGGGTTATGAGTGACTGTTAGAAAAGGCCTATAAGCATTACGTCCGATTCTCTGAATGACCATTAAGTTACAAATAAAAAACGAATTTTGTCTTTCAAAATACCCTGACTTAAGTATAAAACACCCTGACTTAAGGACAAAACACCCTGACTTAAGTACTGCTATGATGAATTTTCCAATTTTTAGACTTATGTAGTATACTTTTACGGCATGTCTAACTATGAGACCCTTAAATATAAATATGCCGTTATGTTAAACCATTCAAATGATTTTTTGAACCGAATTTAAAGCTCTATGCTATTTTTTGTATGGAATCGATTATTTCTTAAAATGGTCTTAAAATCTAGTGCGCCCACCGGAATGGTCTTAAATTTGGTATGTAGGTTATTTTAGATGGGCTTTATCGTGTGTCAAAATTTGAAGCGGTAAGCTCGTTGATAAATTAAGGCCATTTTTTCGTATTTTCAACTGGTCTTAAAATCTAGTGCGCCCACCGGAATGGTCTTAAATTCGGTATGTAGGTCATTTGAGGTGGGCTCTAGCGTGTCTCAAAATTTGGAGCGGTAAGCTCGTTGATAAATTAACGTCATTTTTTCGTTTTTTCAACTTGACGCCATACATACTAGCGCCCATTTAAGACCTTTAAGACTTATGTTTTCGTGATCTCCGAGACGGGCTCTACAATCCTATATGGAAGCCAGCCGGTAAGAAAAGTGATAAATTACCAGTTCTGTCGGCTCCAGTACTAATAGTTGCCCTGTTTAAAGTGGAATGTGGTGGACAGTGAAATGTTGCGTTAAATGTTGCTATACAATTTATTTCACAATAAAATGTTAATCGAATGGTATCATTGGTTTTTAAAATTTCATACTTAAAAAAATCGAAATATTTTTAAATGTTCAACCGTTTCAATAGATTTTTTTAATGTTTACTTTATTTGGATATTTTGATCATTTTGCATCCTATCAACTAAATTTTATTGCATAATTCAACATGTGTCGTCATCCCTAATAGTGATTGACAATTTATACAAATAAACTTGTCATTTACATATTTTTTTAGTAAAAATATCCTTTAATTGCGTATATTTCAATGAATACACAGATTAAAGGATATCTTAATCCAAGATATTTCATTCTTGTATATAAGGAAAATCGATAATTTCTTGAACCAAGTATGATTTTGTTGATCCAAGATAGAACTTACTTGGTTCAAGATATTTTTTACTTATTTAAGAAATTATCGATTTTCCTTATATACAAGAATGAAATATCTTGGATTAAGATATCCTTTTATCTGTGTACTAACTTCTTTAATCATATTATGTTATGTCTTATGTATCAAATGCTTTTTTTGCCTAGAAATGCAGTTGTCGGTGAGCCTATTTGTTTTCCTTATTTAACTTTTCTATTGAATTTACTTACATGTATTGAGAATACAACATAAATATATAAGGCCATTTCAATGACCATGATCAATGTAAATCAGCAAAAATATAGCGCACATGTCTATAATACCGTACGTGCAGCTTTCAACAATGTAGTTATGGCTGGCTGGAGTTACAAAATGTGTTCAACACTTGTCGTTGAATCGCCGTTAAAGGACATTAATATAATAAAAATAGATTTCTGTTACTCCACTTAGTATCCCAATCCTTAATGTTGTACATATTACTGGCTCGTATAGCACTCAAAATACGGCTTTTCGTGAACAATAAGATTTCCATCGGCGTGATTATTTCTTAGAGCCCAAGGATGAATTTGAGAATTGGAGCCACCAAAAAGATAAAAAAGATAAAAGATATTTATTCTTCAATTTAGACACATTACAATGCACTTATGAACGTCAGAGAGAAAAAGAAACTACCACCGGTTCTAACCCTACACCTCTGACCCGAGAAGTATTACTTATTACCGGCAAGAAACTCGGCGGGACTTATTTTTTCAAAACAGTACTTACTAATACATTGAAGATACTATATACAATAATGCGTAGTTCTTCAAGAAGGCATATCAAAACAACTTGAGAGACAGACATGTACCTGCCTATTGTGTAATTAAAATGAAAAATAAAAATAAAATCCAAATCTGTCTGCTTCGCAATAGTGTCCTCTAAATGTTAGATGATTTGATGAGTGATTCTGGTTTGGGCCATGCATATATGTCTGTCATATAGTCCTCGAAATAACCCATTGACATTAAAGTTTTTTTCAAGTATTTCTTAAGAGCGGGAAATGATAGATTCAAAACATCGACGGGTAACTTGTTATAAATATGAATACCCTGGCCAAAAAATGACTTATATGCTTTGCGGACACGACATCGTCTGATAGCAAGCTTATTTTTATTTCTAGTGTTATAGCTGTGGATGTCAGAATTCTTCTTGAATGTGTGTATATTCTTTACAACAAAAATAATATTATCATAGATATACTGGGACGCAAGAGTTAAAATATTAATTTCTTTAAATAATTCTCTAATTGATGTACCTGCCTTTAAGTTATACATAAAGCGAATGGCTCTTTTCTGTAAAACAAAAATAGTCTGTATGTCAGCTGCTATTATATTGAGGGGGAGGATCTCAACTTTATCTTGATTATCTACATCAGGCCAAGCTTGGTATCGTTTTCGTGTAAATCGGGGATGCCGAATTCATTTATGGTATAATTTTGAAACTCGAGTTCGATTTTTGTATCTCACCGGTGCCTTTTTTGTATGCAGCCGATGACTATTTAGTACGAAATAAGTCACCCGGTGAGATTCAAAAATGACGAAGCAAAGACATGTAAAAAAATTGCTTAATTTGGAATTCCTTATTTCATAAGGAAAAAATCCCTAAAAATTTTCATCAAAATCTTGGTGGCTCCACTTTTCAAATCCATCCTTGGGTCCTAAGGAACAATAATGATTGGGAAATCTTCTGTTCACGAAATGCCGTATTTGACCTTTTTATGTCGTGTGTTTGCACACGCACACGTGAGGTATGTAGGTATACAAACAGGTCCAATCGTTGACTAAATAAATGTTAATATCGTATGTACAGTATAAAAAGCAATAATTAGGATGACTTTCCGAATTAGATTATAGCAATGCCTTTTATTTAGGAAGCTTTAACGGTGCATGAGACTATTTTATAGAACGGAGTGCACAGAATACGAATAGGCGGGTTTGCGACGTGATAGATGCATAATGAAACCGTTACTTATGTACTTCCGGTAGAACTGAAATGGATGACCTACAGCCTACTGCGTTCACGTATTTTTGGTTCGTAAGTAATTCAAACAACGTGGAGGTAAATAACGTGACGCGCGACATTTTAGTACGAATAGATAGTGTCAAAAGAGCAAATCTTTCTGAGAGTTTCATTCTAAATTCGAATCTGGCGCGTAGTGAGGGATTCAAGCGTTAAAACCTAAAATGGAATGCTACCAACCATGCATGAGGAAAATCATTTTCATAATAATAATTAATCATCAATAACCCCATCACTATACCACTACTAGTTACTGCCATATAACGGATACCCACGTACCTACCAACGAAATTAAATTATTAAACATTTTGTTGCATACTTTTACAACCAACAGTGTTGTAAAAATATAATACTATAATAGTATTTTATACAATAGTGACATAATAAAGAGAAGCTTCGTGGCCTAAGTAAAGTACCTACAAGATTGAAAAGTTTAATTATGTCACTATTGTATAAAATATTTTTCCATAAGTGCTCAATATAAGGCAAGCCAGTAAAAAGTAAGTTCGACGAATGCCTTAAAATAGGGTACTTTCCAATAGATAAACTTAATTGTTTCGATGTATTCATAAAATCAACATTTCAAAAATGCACGGAAAAAAACAGGTGTAACGTGTTTGCGCTTTTTATAAAGGAGATGTATTGATCATATAGTATTGTGACGTCACAATATTAGTCCCCTGTATAAACTTCATATAACAAATCGTTTTGACGTTTCCTAAAGAGTAGCTGATTTGCCTTCATAGGAAAGTAGCCTATACAACCTGTTCCCTCTACACAATTTAGTAACTTCGATCTCCGTGGATCGTAGCGGCGGTTGGGGAGGTGTATGATCCTCCTCCCCGACTCTTGTATAATATTCTTTTCACGCCACCTGCTCGGAAATGTGGCAAAAGAAGATCAAAATCCAAGCTGGAAAGTAAGCAATTGCTGTAGCATCTGAACAACCACTACAAGAATTGCTATTTTGCAGCAATGAAATGTCATAGTAGAAAAGTAAAATCCAGATGTCATTGCATTGGACCCGCCAATGAGAATCATTTAAAACATTAAAAAGGTCTTTTTTTGGCACCACTTTTTCATTCTAAAATAAAATAAGGTTGTTTATCGAACCAATTTACTTGTTTAAAAAAAAGAAACGTCAAAATCATTCAGATCACCCTTAAGGCGTTTTTACCTTTTTAACCGTTTGTGGTTTTCTATCAAAAAGTGGGTAAGGAGTGAACCGGCTATTAGACAACTTGCAGGGCCCAATCTGTTGTGTACCCTGCCTCTCCCTCTCCCTCCTTCAGCTCCCTACGGTCCCTACCTTTAATTATACCTACCAACCTGACAGATTGGGCCCTGCAGGTTGAAATGTCTAATAGCCGTTTGAGTCGGATTGAAGCAAACATCGTAAAACGCTTCTTAAAAGTGAAAAAAAAGTAATAAAGGTGGAGCGAGAAAAATACATATTGAATTGGATAATGTTTGACTGAAAAACAAGAAAGTTGTATTTATGCAGTAAAAATGAGTTAAATAAGTGTAGAAAATGTTATTAATACGCTGGCGCCCACCGAAATTCAAGAAACTGCACAGGCGTAGAAATTTGTTACCAGTGAAATCGCGTCCTAAATAAGAAGGCCCATGAACAGTGATATTTTGTATCCAATATAATATAATATCCGACGAACAATTCATATTATGGAAGGATGGCGAAAAGAAGCATTTATTTGCAGAAAGTGACATGCTCGTTTACTTTATCGTGCTTGTGAAAAGCATATGAACCGTCAATATACCTATAAATAGTATCTATTAAAGTGTTTGTATATGCCAATTAATTTTGTATTTTATTTCCTCACAGTAGTCGTGAAAAGCACTATGTAATGTCTCGGCCGAAAGCGCTATAGGTGGACTCGTATCTCGAACTAACTCGATCCACCTATAGCTTACTTTCCAGCCTCTACAACAATGTACTAATGAAAATCCATTTCAATGTTGAAAACCGCAACGATGGTAAAATTTGCGACCATAAAAGCTCCATCGAAAAGAATGCGCTAGTACTTCGGTCTACAAAGTCTCAATTCGAGCATTATAGTCAAAGAGTAGAAAAAAGTAAACTAGTATGCCCATAGAGTCACAAAGTGTTTTCCCGAGTATACATTTAAAATGATTTTTATATATGTCAGCAGCAGTATGGCGTACGAGGACGCGCTCTCTTGTCGCATTCCACCACTAAATACGGGGAACAAAACGCAGCCCTACTAGAATAATAAGTCCTGCCGATACCCATTTAAGTCAGCGAAATCAATTACATTATAACTCCGGCTGATTGCTATTGAAAATATTATCATACAACATACCATTGTGAAACTAATATCAATTGCACTCAAGTACGTGCGATCAAACTAATAAGCTACACGGGTCCGAACCCTTTCGCCATTTTGGCTACGGGACCACTAAAAGCGCATTTTAGGCTAGTGTTGAGTATATATAAAACATTAAAGCCAACTATATCCTTAGTCTTAGTAATGTTTATGCCAAATAAAAATTATGTACTACATACATTTAAAAATACCCGAATTTATTTGTTTTTAACATAATCCGCTTAAGAAGAAATTACTACTCGTAGTTTTCCGCTCTCGTCGCGATGCACTTTCTTCTCGGCCACGAGAACTGTAGGAAACTAGGAAAGTATGTCAGCCAAAGTAAGTACAGTCAGCAGCAGAAGTAGCTAAGTCAGTGGGATGTACAAAATCATCTTGACACGACTTTAATGTCAAGAGAATAAGGGTGTGTAGGTCTTTTTGAGCACCCAACCCGCTTAGCTACATCAGGTACTGACTGTTCTACATACGCGCTTTTCTGGGCTTATTTTCAAAGCAACTAAGTTTCTGTGCTTAACTCATCATAACGTTACTTGCACTTTCATTCTCCAATGGCGCTTTGGTGATGAATTGATAATTCACATGTTATGAATGAGTAGGTATACATTAGAAAATTAAGAAATAATTATGGTTTCGTATAAACATTTAAAACTTACAAATAAATTATGTATGGAGACTAGAAACATAATTATTTAAATATTTGATTATATATTTATGCACTATACTTTTAACAAATGCAATAAAATATATACAATTATTGCACAGTCAACGCCATAAATACGTGTACACTTTTGCACCTTACTCCATTGTAATAAGGTTCAAAAATGTATAGATATTTTAGGTGTTGACTGTACATTGCTCATACCTACGATGTCAATGTAGGTAACGTACTATACATTTATTTCCTCATATTTGCCCATTGTCTTCCTCAGAACATAACAGATTTTCCAAAAATGAGTCAGACCTGCCGGTTGACGCAGCTGCTGACCACATGACAATATATTTTATCCCGAGCGCTGCTCCATGTGGTCATCAAGAGGAAATAAGTGAGTACCTACCTACATAAAAATCTCAAGTGCGCAGTTAATAGAAGCGGCTCAAATTACATACGAATCGTCTGAGGCAAGTGAAATTACTCTTTGACTGCTATCTTAGAGATTAATGATTGCGTGCCTCTATTAAGCCGTCGCCCACTGGAATTGGGTCGTTGACCGTTGCGCTGGGCCTTAAGCTGAAAGGGGACATTTTATCTCGAACAGTTCACCTATTTCACTTGTTCGTCACTTGAAAATTAAGGTCATAAATTAACATGATAGTAGATATACAATGTCTACTATGGTCGTGGCTCGAAACTGGGTATATTGGATATGTAGACAGTAACTATGTATGTGTGCCAACCGTTAAATTAAATCTAGAATTGTTTATTTCTTATCACATTTATAATATATTCGGCGATTATTTTGTGTTATATTATATGAGGATAGGTGTTTAGAATAGTTACGTAGCCCGAAGTGCAGTCGCCCGATTTTTAATGTGTAGTTATCAAACACCATTAATTGAAGGGTTTATATTTAGTAGGGGTCTAGGTATGGCGCCGATACAGCTGTCTTTGTTGTCATAATAGGTACCCACCCACACAGCTATGCATGGGACAGGTTTGCCCGTGTCAGAACTCAGAAACAAGGTAAACTAGGTATTCCAGACGCAGTTTTTTTCTTACTTTTTAGATCATATCGATAACGAGATATTGATCACCGCTATTTTACTGGTTACCTGGTTAGGTACAATCAGCAGCAGAAGTAGCTTAGCCAGTGGTGTTCAAAATGACATTTTCGTGCTTCAATACCAATATAAAATTATTTATGGAATTAATAAAAAAATATATGTCGTTTTGTTTCATAACGGAATTGGAATACTACAGATTCCGAAAGCATTCTTTCGATATTTTTTTACGAATTATGTAAGTATTGAGGTTGTCGTCCTCGGTAGGTAATTGGTAGTAAGCATATTGAAGACGCGAAAGTTGTGGTTTTGTCTTTATAAATACAATCAATTTGGGGAATCATTAAGATTCATGTAATCTCTGTAAGGTGCCATTATTGATCATCTATGCGAGATACTTACGAGTTAATGAGGTTACTTTGATGATTGATCAGCTATGTATATTACTTTTCTTATTAAGGAATTGGTAGGTATATCATGTTATTGATGTTATTATTTTTCTTTATTTATTTTTGGTCTTAGTGATAGGTTTTTTACAAAATGTTATTATCATTATGCCGAGAAAATATATGTATATTTAAAATCGTTTAGGTGTCCGCTACCGAGAACGCCTCCGTTTTTACACGAGCCTTATGACGAGCCTATGATTCCATTTATGCATATTTGGATACGGAACCCTATAAAAATGAATGAAAGAAACCCCAGGTTGCGATGTCCTATAAAAATAAGGCATCTGAATATCACTCAACACTAATTATACACGGAGTGTGGGACAGATCCAGAGAGCGTCGGTTTGATAGGGGTACCTACTACATTTGTGTCATTAGTTTTATTGTAGCCATGTTGATGGCGAACAAGGTTAATGCAAGAGGGCAACGGCCTGAATACCGTTCGTCCTACACCCTCCCTCTGGTCTGGAGCGAGCTAAATAAACATTTTAAGGATAGTCGACGTCAAAGATATGTTTACACTTATGCACCTTATTAAAAAGGAGTAAGGTGCAAAAGTGTAAACATATTTTTGACGTCGATTGTACATATCTACAATATAGCATCTATAGGTAATCATAAGCGCAGGAAAGGCGCACTGTCCCCAGATACTTATTGTACGCATAAAGTTCTTGAAAGAACGTTCTTGTCCATACTTCATATCGATACGATAGCTTATTAATCTTATTGTAAGTAGGTAATTCCCTATGTATTAAAATATTTACAATGTTTTAGAATTAATAAGAAGAATGTTTCCTTGAAATTAAACATAATATAATAGCAGAGCTCGAATTTGTAAAAATTGTGCGCATCGAGAAAAAGTTGTGAATTTTTGACCATGGATAGAATGGCCCACGATAAATATTTTTTACTATTGGAGGTCCGTAAAATTTTTGGACCTTCACGTCTAAATCAGGGGTCCTGTGAAATACGTTATTACTCTATGGTTAAGGCTGCTAGGGGTTGTGTGGTATCATTTCCGTGTAAAACAGACATGCGGAATTCATTTGTGATATTAAAAATGTAAAATTTCTTATTAAAAAAAAAAGTTGTGTGGCCAGGAAAAACACAATTTTTTATTTTTTTTAGAACGACATATAACTAGTATATATCTTTTTTTTTCTAATAATAAAAAATATTATAAAGGAGCATATTTAATGTAGTTTCTAAATATATACAATTTTTAGGCTTATAGTATACAAAAACTACGCGAAAAAAAATGTTTGCTTCGTGGTGTATATGTTTTCTCCATAGTAAGTTGAGTGAAGACCTTTTAGCACAATTCTGTTAATCGAAATGAATTTATGTTTGATGTATTAGTTTAGTTTTTGTGCTAATAAATATTTCTTATTCTTATTCTTATTCTTAAGTATCGATAATCAATGTGAACGTGAACATCCGTAGCATATTGACCTTAAAATGCATGTATTGCTTGTTATTAGTAAATTTTATTCATAATAACTTCACAAAATGCAGAAATAAAAAAATACAATAAATAAAAACATATTTTTCCTCCTTAACTTTAACATAAACCGTCACTATTCAAACGACGCGACGTCTGTTTTCCGTTACTCAACTTAAGTAAAAAAAAAATACAGAAGTTTTTTGTATTAAAGGTGTATAAAATGTATATGTTTCTATAATCTATATTAAATATGCTTCTTTATAATATTTTTATTAGTTAAAATAAAGGATATATATTAGTTATATGACGTTCTAAAAAAATAAAAATAAAATTGTGTTTTTCCTCGCGGCACAACTTTTTTTTTAATAGGAAATTTTACATTTTTAATATCAGAAATGAATTCTGCATGTCTGTTTTACACGGAAACGATACCAAACAACCCCTAGCAGTCTTAACCAGAGAGTAATAACATATTGCACGGGACCCCTGATTTTGACGTGAAGGTCCAAAAATTTTACAGACCGCCAATACTAAAAAATATCCATCTTTGCTCACTCTATCTATGGTCAAAAATTCACAACTTTTTCTCGATGCGCACAATTTTTTTTGCATTTGTACTGAGACAAAACCCTACTATAAACACAATTTAGGTATCTAACCTACGTATGTAACTGTGACAGTGGCAGCTGCCTAAATTGCCTGAGTCATTTACATGATGTCTTACCTAATAGGTACTACACGAAAAAATATAGTTCAGTCATTATATCCAAAAAACCGACCCTACCCGTGAATAATTAGTTCTTGGTATTTTTTTTTCGTAGGGCCCTCGGGGAGGTCACTGGGAGTGTAAATTCAAAAAGTAGACTGAATCAGGCTCCTGCGTATACTCGAAAAACGGTTTTTCTTGAATAACTCGGCAATTTTTGATTTTACAGTAAAACCGTGAGGGCAAATTTTTAGGAAATTTGATTCTCTACAAGTTTGGTCAGAATTTTTCTTCTAGGATCGATATTTGCTTATGCTTATGTAGCAAGTATAGGCACGCACTGATATGGAAACATAATTAGAATAAAATAACCATGAATGCTATAAAACAGCTTTTAACAATATGTCTGTCCCCGTGCAGGCAGCATTATCAATGCACGCACGCATTCATTATTAGTCCTTCTGGTGGCCACGACTAACTAAAAACAAGCATGATAGGAATTCTATATCCAGCGACAAGTTCTGACGCATACGAAGGTAACATCGTAACCTAGCTCCTAGGCTAGGTAGGGTCGCTATGCCGGTTGGCGGACAGTTAAGGAAGTTGCTGACTTCAAACCCCTTAAAAAAATAGTAATTTACGATAAAATATGCTAATTTCTATACCAACACGTTAGAAATATAGTCTATTTGTAAAACAAATATGAATACTGGCTGCTTCGCATGTAAGTTTTGATAAAATTAGCGATAAGTGAAAAAATACCCGAAATGCCGGTTTGCGGACAGTTTTTTCAGTATGCGGACACTAAGTGCTAGTTGGCGGACATGCAGTTTTATGCAATAAAATTGCAACTGAACCAAGTTTTATCTGTTTACATTAGGTTTTAATATCAATGGTACTGTCTAAACAGCGTTTTCATCAAAATATAGTCTCTTCGCGGTCCTTACAACCTTTAAAAAGTAGGATTGTTTGTTTGAAAAAAAAAACGTCGTTCGGCTGACTATATCCAAAGTAATTCGCGTTAAAAGCGTTGATTAAACTTGATCTTCTTTGTTTTTTCCATACTTTATGGACGGTGAGTTGAAAAGTGGGGGGAGGTGGGTAATGAAATTATCTAATTTAAGTATCTACTTGAACCTATTATTTTGGAAACTAATCACTTAATCATACAAAACTGTTAGCAACGTCGAAGCTTGACTATGACGGTAAAAAATAAGCGTGCGGCTTGTCTAATGGTAAGCCGCTAATTTACCTATGTTCAAACGAGTCAAGGTTACGAATATACAAATCCGATCTACCGGGAGACTAAGGGCAGTGCCGCGTCACAAGGCACTTTCACTCAAAAATCAGAGGGTAATTGGACCAACTTTTTATGAGCGTCTACCTACAGAGTTGCGAACTGAACCATCTGACGAAGCATTTGAACGCCGATTGAGAGACTTTTTATTGGAAAATCCATTATATTCTGTGAATGAATATATGATTTTAACATCCAATATTATAAATTAATTTTGAATTAGTATATCTCTGAAATTGTATTTATTATTATTATATCTCAAATTGACATATGTATTTTTCAATCTGAAATTTTGCGAAATTTAAATGTAATCAATCTACAAAATATGTTTATTCACACTACTTTGACGATCATAATATAAATTTGTATAAATTAGGCTAAGACCATTTGTACTATAATTTATTATTATGAAATAAATAAATCTAAATCTAAATCTATCATAGTCTATGGACGCTTATAACTCCAGTTGAGTAACAAGAAGCACGTTGCCGTCCAGTAAAATAACAAGGATGTTGTGTAGATAGATTACGGAACAAATATAGACCGTTCACAGCCTACATACTTCATCGTTGGGAACTATCTAAAAGACCTATGGAATGGTATACCTACCACATATTGGTCAATCTTAGAAACTACATGAGAGATGCGGACTTAGTAACGCTCTTTAAGGAAAAGGTCAATTATAGATGACTGCTATATTTGTTAAGAAATATAATCTTTTAGCACCGCTGGCCCTTGCCAGCCATTGCCATTCGCCAAGGTAAAAGTGAAAAGACTGTAAACTTACATACATATGGCGAGAAAAAGTTGATAACTCAAGATATAAAAATTGAAAAAAATTGAACCTTATGATTTTTTTCAAGTTTTTGTCCTGACTTGTCAACTTCTTCCCGCCGTGTACGAATTATTAAAAAATAGTTAATTTTAGTACCTATACTGCTTCGGATAGGTTGTCTACCTATTCTACTATCTTTTATTAAAGCCTTGCTTGATAGGGCAGCCCACACTACAGTCACTCCCATACGTTTTTTGCGCCGCTGGTTGCGTCGGTTCAGCATTACAAATTTTGTCAATTTTTAACTCATGTCCACCGGGATAAAGGTTCTCGAGTGACAACTGCGTGGCTAAGTACCTCAACAAGGCTTACTGAAGATTTGGTCAACATCGTGAGGAACCGTTGGGTGAGGGCACAGCACGACCTATCATTGTGGAGATCCTTAGAAGTTTATGAGATACCTATGTCTAGCAGTGGGCGTCGTTTAGCAAATACAATGATGGTGATAATGATGAACTATCTTAACAATTAGAGAACACCAAACACGCCGCAAAAGCAACGGATAGGTACTTTACTTCCTGTGCACGTTTGTGTCTGGACCGGATGTCTAAACAAGAGATACTTAAGTGTTTTATCACACAGAGAAGGCAAATTAGCGTACAAAATACATAACTATTAATTTACTTTCCTAAAAATCCCACGTGTCCGCATACTGAAATCACATTTTACGTAGTCGCGGTTGACCGGACAAGAGGTTATAAGCGGTTTTAAAATTAATTTTACTATCGATTTTAAACGAATGTAGTGGTCGCAAACTAAAAAATAAGTAGTTCGGCAACTAATATTAACATATTATAAGTATTTAAGTTGTATTTTTAATTATGTGTCACACGAAGTGAAAATCAAAAATCGGTATAAGATGCCAGTAAGCGGACACGTGTCCGCCAACCGGGATACCTAACAAATTTGCATACCGGTTGCGCGGACAGTCAATATTTCTATAACTTTAGAAAGATCATGAGGAAATCCCTGTAAATAACGAACATTGGTTCATAATTAACCGAACTAAATGCCTAACACAAATGTAACACGAATACAAAAGAAGAAACTTACGTTTATCCGCGCGCCTTGTTCTTAATTTATTCATAAGATATCGACCATTTTGGTCACTACTGAGGAGGAGCGTATATAAACATTTTTTTTCTGGCTAAAGGATACATCAATTGTTTTGAAGTGAATACATTATTATTGCATAACTATCTGAGTATCACCAAACATATTCATTTTATTACTAAACAGCAGGAATCTTATTTTTTGCATTTTAAGAGAAGTTGTCGGCCATTTGTCCGGCTACCGGCACTGTCCGCGCTACCGGCACAATGACCCTACCTTCCTTAAGTTTGCGCAACATACCTACCTATGTTTTATTGCAAGTTAATTGTTGAAGTAAAATGACAAAACGTAATAGTTAGTTTATTTGTTATACAAGGGAGCAAAGTTGCAATTTAACCGCGAGTGTGGAAATGAAACACGAGCCAGCGAATTGAGCGAATGGATTCTAGGGAAAATACTACATAGGTACACAAACAAGCGAATATTGTCTTGTCTGGAGTGGCCTTTACATGTTCTTATGTTTAAAAAAGTAACTAATAACACATTCGAATTTCAAATATTCTTTGCACTCTTGTGAATAAAATGCAGTTTTGCTATCAAAATCAGATAGCAAAACAAAAGAACAAAAAAGCCATTCCGAGCTAGGGAGGACCGTAAATTATGATTAGGTATTGTTTTTGCAAGTTATTTTTATAAGAATTACCGTGTCGTGAGGTTTTGATGAAAAATTCAGTGGTTTGAATATTTTATTTAAACAATTTTACCTACCTAATTCATATATTATAATGAATGAATTTAGTTGTCCTGGCTATTCAAAATAAAATTTGTTCTGCCATGTAGTCAATTAGTTGAAGGATAACCTTTTTGTTAAAAAAATTTTTTTGGGTAGTATTGTTTGGTTAGCCAAAATACGAAGTTTCCTTAGCCACCTGTCTTCAGTCCGTCACCAGATCAGGTCATTATGATATTGCATTGTCACCGTAGGATATCAAATTTCAGGTCCAATATTACCAACAAATGGTCGAGAATTGGTTACACATTTTGAAGACGACATAGGTGTCCTTAAATTAAGAACACCTTTATTTGGGATTTTAAACCTTCCTACAATATTAGCCAACTACCTATTTGTTTACAGTAAACTTTTATACATATACAAATTACCTACGTCCATTTTATTTGTAGAAAGTAGTTTTTCCTGTAGGTAACTGAATAATTTGCGATGAAATACAAGCAATGGTGTAAACTAATTATTAGGTACCTATACAATACAAGGCGGTCAAAACTGCCCGTACTGCGCACTTGTTCGACCTTGATTCAAGCAAAACAATTGATCACCATTCTAATAATGTTTTTGTTTTTTCAACTTACAGGAGCTTAAACTTTAAAAAAATTGCCACAACGATGGGAATTTTAAGTGGGTAGGTAAGGTACACTCGTAGACAATAATAGTTGAATAACACCTAGAGATCCTCAATCAAAATAATAGTTGTAGGTATTAAATGTAATAATAGTCACATAATAATCATCTCATCTCATCAGTTTCCCGTTTTTATATTAAGAAAGAAATACATAGGTACCTATAGGTATATGCCTTGCCTAATAACTTACGCCTCGTTATAGGTAAGTTATCATTATTCGTAACGCGCATTCCTATCTAATACACCTACCCACCACTACCTAATACGTGTCCGTCCGGGAAATCGCTTGCTTATTACCGTTGTACTTTCACGCAATAATTTCTAAACTTCGGTATAGGATCACCGACCTACGAGTTATGGTGGAAATGTTTGCATACTAAAGTACACATTTTATTTCATTGACCCTTTTGGTCTCGCCTTATCAGTCGAGAGAAAACTGACAGGTACCTATACAAATATTGATTGTTGCTCCACGACAAACCTATTTGCAGTAAGTAGGTACCTATGACGTGACGTGCATATATTCGTGAGCAAGCCTTTGCTAATGCAGTGTAGGTATGTCAGCAGAAGCGATGATCAGAATACAACGCATATTTATTTCATCACCTGTGCTGATAGGTAACATTTGTCTTTGTCAGGTATCAAGTAGACACTGACCAACCATGTAGGTACCTGGTAATGCTATCTAGTCTTCTACGTCATTTTAGGTTTGTAACAACCCTTATTTATTTATTTAAACTTTATTGCTCATAAAAAAAAGTACAAGTGGCGGACTTAATGGCTTAAGGCATTCTCCACCAACCATTGGGCCAAAAAGAAACATTTGTTGGATGCAGGTTCCAAAATAGATAATAAAATTATTATAATCACTATATACCTACCAATGAATACCTATCTATACATCTTATTAAATTATTTTATGGCTCCTCTACATGATGGGTAGGGTTGCCATACGTCCCGTATATACGGGACTGTCACCGTATTCAAGCACACTTTGAGAATGGCCCATCATTACATGTAGAGGAGCCATAACGTTAATAACGAATCTTATTTTTCTCTCTACAGTAAACATACCGTTTTTATCTAAGGACACATAAAAAAAAGTTTATTCTATGCAGAGCTTCTGGTTGTCTAAAGGCTCGCATCCCAAACGGCCCGAGCTTAGCTCGTGTAGTGCTCGGAACACCCGCTGTCGGCTCATTGACACCTTAATTTACCTAATAAGAAAGGTTTTAAAACTGTATCTCGCCTGTCTCCAGGGCCATAGGGCCAGGGTCATCGGAACGACTGATTGAAGGCTACTGCGGGACACGTGTTATTCGTATGAAAAGAAACCAAACTCACGTATTATCCACTTTTACTTGTGCCTACACAGAATGCTAATATGTAACTTATATAATGAAGCTTAAGTCTATCACGCAATCTATCCGAGAGCCACTTAAAGATACCCAAAAAGTAAGATGAAATGTCACCTCTATCTAGTAACGAATAGCGTACTAGTAGTACACTAGTCGTTTATACTAGATGGAGCTGATATTTCCTCTTACATTTTGTGTATCTTTAGGTCGCTCTCAAATAGATGGCGCTAAATACTTGGAGCCTCAAAAAGATCTTAGACTATGGCCGTCTATTATATCTTTAAGTCTATGTCATAAGTATGTAATTGTAGGTAAGTGCTAACTCCTAGACACGAGTCCTGCCCATCCTTCCTGATCCTGCAAACTGTTCATTATCTGAATCCGAAATTAAAAAGCGAAAGTCATTAATTACATATATAATTAATTTTTTTTTCAATAACTCAGATCTTCACGGATAACCTAGTCAGGTACCTAGGTACCTAGAATACCTACTGACCATTGGTGACGCCAGGTGACGCTAACGCGTTTAGTAGGTCCCTAGTTGCAAACACTGGTTGCATCTGACGTAAAATACTGGTTCCATCCAGAAAAGGAACCAAACAGAAATATTGACCATGAACATGATAGATACTGAACCCTTTGCCGTCTTTGACGTGATAATTCAGTGGATTGAATTCTATTTGACCCACCCGTTGAAGTCATGTAGATTTTCTGGTCGCTTTCATTGAATTGTAATTAATTCAATTAGGTATTAAGCAATTCATTTTCCAATAAAGTTTAGATACTTTATTATTTTTTAAGTTTAGATACTAGATTACCGTTAGGTTAATTATCCGCTAGGTGAATTATTCGACGACGTAATTAATATCTAGTAGGTACGCTACTACTTAGTAGTACGTACACAGTTTACGATATTGCGAGTCGTTAATGTTATTCGTATTGACAGGTTACCTACATAAACAGTATTGTAGTAGTAGTAGTAGTAGTAGTAGTAGTAATACTCCTAATTATTTGTATAAATTGTAACATTGAACAAGTGTACGTGACGAATAGGTTTACTTTTAGAGAAAATAGCAATGAAATTATAACATACGGAGTGGATGGCAGCTGGCAGACATGTTTTTGTTTTTGTTTTGCCTACATGGCTACAGAACATGATAGGTACATCATGTAGAAACGTGGATATTTGTATGACATTGACTTACAAAATGTTAATTAGGAATAGGTGTTTAATTATCTAATTATTTAATTTTGGACCTGAATTGAACTGGCAAGCAAGACAATGACCGGAAGTTAAACTTGATTGTTACTATAGTCTGTATCTTTAGGTATTTAAATAAAAGTAAACAAACAATTTGTACATTCTCGGGTAGTTATAACATTTATTGGTTAACCAACCAAAAAGAGTATTATATAACCAAATACAAAAGCGCCTAGATCTGTCACTGAACGAACGACCTGACTGTATCCTACATTATTTGATCATGTAATGTTTTCATCTACCCTCAACTGGCTTAAGGAGCCATTGGAGGGTAGATTTTGTTTACTTTTATTTAAATACCTAAAAATACAGATTGTTACCATATTTAAGTAAGTTTCTAAGTAGATTAAACATCTCCACAGACTTACCTAGAGAAGATGAAGAAAATAGGTACATATCTCACATAGGTACTAGGTACGTAACTAACGCCATTTTATACTATAGCAACTGCAACTTGAGGTCCCACTCCCACGTAATACCTCTGCCAGAGACTATAGATAATATAGACAGCCACAGCCTAAAAACTTTTTGAAGCTCATGTCTGAAAGCGCCATCTACTCGATAGTCACTTAAAGAAAGGTAGCTCGTAAGCAGAAAAAAGCCAGCTTTACTCTAGTACGCTACTCGTTGCTAGATGTCGCTGCGACGCGATATAAAAATAGGAAGATAAAATGACATTGGCGCTTTCAGACAGACATTAGCTTCAAAAAGTTCTTAGACTGTACTGCTCTATTATATAAGTTACTCTATGCCTATGCTTTTCCGCCTAATACGCGTTTTGGGCTCTCGCTTCAAAATCTTGTGAAGCGAGTTCTACTGTATTTCTTTTTCTTAGATGTACCTAATTAATTACCTATAAGTAGATACCCAAAATAATTAAATTATCAATAATAACTATACTAACAGCAGGAGCTAAATTTATGTGCATGAAACCTACACAACTAAGTACCTACTCAACTCTAGGTTGACTGGAAGAGAATTCGATGATTAGTATAATTACATTAAGCCTGCTCTCTTGTACACTTGCCTTTTATATTATATACAGGGTGTTTTTTTCCATAACTAGCCATATTGTGAGAAGTGATTAAGTCATACTGAACAACTTTTTCTATGGGACCAACCCCAAAATCGTAAAAAAAGATTTGGCTTCCCCATAGAAAACGTCGACGTCTGATCGGCCGGAATGTATGAAACAGCCAAAATATTTTTTGAGATTTCGGAGTTGGTCCCATAGTAAAAGTTGTTTAGTTTGGCCTACTAAATCACCTCGCACAATATGGCTAGTAAATGAAGAAACACCCTGTATAGCATTATTGCTAGTTATACTGCAGGAGAACTGAATACTACTGTAGGTTCTGCTAAATATTTTTGCTCACCTACCTATGCAAAATATAAAATTATCTATCACTTAAGATAAAATAATCAATAGGTACCCAACTACCATCACATGCTACAACTTTGCCTGCCATGCACAACTTTGCCTGGCTTGAAAAACAAGGTTTTTTTCACCAAACAGCTATTTATATCTTATAACTGAGATGGGAAAGGCTTCACAGGAATAAAGTACTTATAAATAGCTGTTGAACAAAACCATGTTTTTCAAGCCAAGCAAAGTTGTGCATTGTAGGCATTGTAAGAGTCAAACAAGGCCAGAAGCTCATAGAAAGGGTTACTAATAAATAAAATAATTAAAAATTCAAAAACATGACTGTTTTAAAAGAACTGAAAAGTTAAAAATAAGTTCTCTTAAATATGATTGAGAATGTTTTTGAAACCTTATGGTTGAGACTGTGCCTACCTACACACTGAGGTATTCTGGATCTTTTAAAATCTTATTTTAGTTCAATCGCAGTCGGGGGACCTTTTTATGGGTATTGTATTATACAGTTTAAAAGGTCCCCCGGCTACGGTCACGCAAACACAGTTGTGTTTTTTAATTTTTACTACTACATCCTTTCATCATATTCTTCTCTAATGGTCAGAACGTTATCTATTTCATTTCATTAGATTGCTGGGAACCAATAATTTTTATTTTTTCACTATTATTCAATACTTTATATCTAATGTCTTAAAAGAATTCCCCACAATTTTAGATCCACAGATATTAAAGCGACAAATAAATTCTAAACATTTTATTTGTTATCCTTGGTACTTAACTTATAGGTATTAAATCAATACTATTGATTCTAAGATTGATTAGACAAATTCCTCAATAATTTAATAAATTAGCCTAGTAATAGTAGTTTTACACTAAGTTATTTGTAAACATCAAGAGGAAGATCCAAGTATTTATGATTACGATATACCTACCTACTACTTATAAGCATCGTTTTTGCAAAAATTATAAGTTAAACATAATGGTAAAACTTCTAATATGGTACCTATAAATCAAAAAAAATACCCCCTATATGTATGACCCTACAGAAATAAACCCAATTTAAAAATGTGACATTCGCAGAAGCAGAATTCGCAGTTGCTTAATCGAAGTTAAAACGTTGTATCTCAATTTGGAAATTTTGAGAAGCCTTGCAATATTTAAGGTACACTGAAAAAAGTACACCTCATTACAGTACCGGCAAATAGTATACATGATTCATGAAACCAATCAGCAACAGCTCTAAAAAACCGGTCCCGAAATTCTAAGTACCCAACGAATCAGTCGGTAGAATTCCGAAATTTAATCACATGCCAGCCACTTGCCTATTTATACGTTGCTTATAAAAACAAAAGACGTAAAATGCCATTAAGTTTCATTCATCACTTACCTCGTACTTTACACCAGCCAAACGCAGCCATGTTTCTACCTTCAAGCAGTACGGGGATGTCGACGGCAACAGCGGCGTTCGCGAAAACTGATACAAATATACGATGTCTTTTTCGAAATTAACTTTATGCACTGTAGGTTTCGGGGGAGCAGGTTCGGGTTTTTTCTCTTCTGCCTTTTCCTCTACTTTCTCTGCCGCAGCCGGCGCCTCTTCTTTACTTTGACCATTATCTACGGCAGCATCTTCTTTGGGTTCTTTCTCTTTTTCAGTTATGACCGGTGCATTATTCGTTACTTCTGTAGCCATTTTTACAAATAACTAATTGTCTTTTTTTTAAACTTAATTGTTCACGCACTAAAATCACAGGACAAGCCCGACACGAGAGACAGCGCCGCTAAATAAATTTAGTTCACAGCCGCTATGCTAGGGCGCGTTGCGAACGCTGCATTAGTTAACAAAAGTATCCCGTCCGCTTGCCGCTGCCGATCTGCCGCATATGATAAATCAAATGAGCGGCTGGTCTCTAGGCAACGGTTCAAAATGGCGGTTACACTTCGTCCAATCAGCTTTCGGTCATAGTTATTTTGTTGATTTTTTCATGCCTTTTTTATTATTACAAGGCGAAATTATTCTAATTACATTTTATATCTTTACGTTATTAAAAGCAGATTGTTACTGTAGAATTATTAATGATAGTACTTTTATAAAGACGCTTTTAACGGAATAATTTACGGCACTACCGGAAGTCATTATTTTCGCGCCTAATTCAATTTATGTTTTAATCGACTTACTAGTTACTACGAATGTAAGTAAATTAACTGCGATAAGGTTTACTAAATATATTATGTTTATGTACAATGAAATCCTGTTTTAAACTTTCAGAGATATTATTTTCGAAACTATTCGTTTTATCCAAAAATTGTTTTAAAAGACCTATTTTCTTTTTAAAAGACCCATCCTATGGCGATTATCATCACACTGGCGACGGATCCGCATCCATATGACCACTGGTCATATATTTTCGGCAGAGGGGAGCGCCTGTCAATGGCCGATCCGGTTGGTTAAATGACGGACATGACGAAACTAAGGGTTCCTAGTTGACTACGGAACCATAAAAAACCGCAAATCGATGTGATTTTTTTTTCAGAAACCTATAGTGTGCGGTATCATATGAAAGGGCTTTTTGAGGCGATTCTAAAACTATACACACATCATTACATTTCAGCCATTTTTTTATTAAAAAAATAATTTTCAAAACATACCAAGTTTGGCTCCTCCAGACACGATATGGCTCATTTTTCAACCGATTTCAAGATCAATTCGTCGGAAACTTTGTGTTTTTTTTTGCTTTATTTTATGTATGTTCACCGATTATTCGACGATGGCTTTTTGTTTAAAAGAGTATACTTCACAGGTGGTCCCATTATCACCAGGTCCAGTTCTGATTCATCTGATGATGGGATCCTGGAGAAATCGAGAGAACTCATCAACTATTATGGGCACACCTATAGTTATTTCACTATTTTTTACAGCAACTCGGACATTTTCTCTTGGAATAGTGGGTCCTAAGTGAAGTCAGTTCTTTTTTTGTTAAAATTATTTTGTACAATATATCACAAATGATACGTGATACCCTCATATCTAACCCCAAGAAAGCAATTTTGAAAATCATTTCATTAAGTTTTTTTTTCAAAATTACTACTTAAATGACACAATTTTACTTTAGTACCTATTTTAATTACCTGACTTATGGATGGAACTCTGGCAAATATGTGATACATAATATCAGTATAATATTCAACGGGAAATACCTCTTAAACTCTTTACTGCGCCTTTTCAGTGTTTATCGCTTTTTTTTCTTCTTATGGACTTTAGGCGGTATTGCCTGTAGCCAATGTCAAGTATAAAATAAAAAGGCGGGAAATAAGAGCTTGTAAGATTCAATCTTTAGGTACAATGCATGGTACAATGTCTTCAATCGATAAGTATTTTGTTTAATCAAATAAGTTTTAGGCAACGTTGTTCGGTAGAAGTGGCATAAGCCTTGTTAGTTGCTATTTGTAGAGTGATAGCTACTCCCTACAAAAGGCTCGAGGAGGCTACAGGTTGTTCTGAACTAATCAATGGTTACACGCCTTTTAAGACAAATTCTTCATTATCCGCACACTTGTTCGTTAGATCACCGCACAATAAGCTATCTATATTACACACTGAACCACGAAAATGAACAAAAGACAAATAATTAATCCCAACGAGCTGCGACCATGATGAGCTCAACCCATAGACTCCGTTTATCACATTATACTGTAAAATAAATTGTATAAGAACCATATACATTAAATAGACGGAGAGCTAGCCACGTCAGATATGACAAAATAATGAGAGCAACGAAACCCCTCTAGTCAGTTTGCTATACATGCTTATTTTCTAGATCTGGACATCTGGCAGCTGTAAAGTGGTGGAGGTCAAAGAATGCATACCACTTCAAGAAAACAAATCCTAGAGTTCCGGGTTTAATATATCATTGCCAAAAGTTTCTATTGGAGGAAAGTAGTTCCAAACGTGGTATACGTAATTCATGGTTTTTCGCAGGTTTTTGTGTCCTTAATATTTAATACGCAATATACGGACTCCGGACTATGACAATAAGTCAATGTTGCATTGCAACGAGCGCGAGTGACATACTTACCGCCCCCTACTTTGGTGTCCTCTTTCCTGGGAGATATTTTTAGTCTCCTATAAGATCCTGTCTTGCCCGGTCTTAAGATTCGATTTAGTTTGGCAAAATCAGATACGTGTTAAATGCTGAAATAATAAGAAGATATTATGTAGGGCATGGGTATCCGATTCGGCTTCTCTAGAGTCCGGTAGTGTTTTTTTTCGATTTCGCTCAACTTTTTGATGCGATTTTGCAGTAACTAACATAACTTCTATAATTTTGTATACATATTATGAAAGATCGTTTCTTTTTGGATGGAATAAATACAACGATTTTTTAATTTTATGCTTTATTTATAAATAATTCACCCTAATCTAACACCTGTTTCGCGATTTTTGCTTGGAGAGGTGAAAAGAGTAAGGTTTTTATTGATTTAAATTAAGTTATATAAGTACGTAAAATATATAAATACATTGGAAAATGAGTCGCCTGAGGAATAAAAGTAACAGTTTTTTTCATTTTCATATATATTTTTTGAGAGAGAGTGTGTTTTGCTAGAGCAATTTTGCTAAAAATTGCTGAATTTTAGGTGATATTTTTGGAAAGATACTAAAGTATTTTACAAACATAAAAATACAAAAATAAACTTCATTTCATGCTTTATTCAGATAATATAAAACATATTAGGGTCCATAACAAATAATAATTAAAAATCTTACGACAAAATTACACGAATCAACGTCCTCACTAAACCAGCTCTGTAAGAATTGAGTTTTAAGGTATTAAATATTAATATATATAGACCTAAAGTACTTTTTTGCAATAACAAGACTTCAAGCTATCGTACCAAATGCAATTCATGTGCATAATGTCATTATTAGCGATTTTCGTTTTCAAATCGTTACCGGACTCTTACTGAACTGAGGAGCATCAGTTTGTCGTCCACCTGGCGCCAGGCGGTCCGAGAGGGGGACGACGACACATGGGAGATGAAATCGTACATATCAAAGTGATTTTTTTACTGCCCCTTCAAAAATTAAAAAGGAAATCATTTCTACATTAGTGACCCTCTCCAAAATTTCAGGCTGCGACCGCGCCTGTGACTAACTGGTAGAAATACATGGAAAAACTTGAATACAACGTATGGTCGGGTTAAGGCTGCGTTTCCACCATACCAGAGATGAGCGAGGATGCGTTTGCCAGTAGTGTTTGTTAAGAACCAATCCTAGAGCTGCGTTGTGCGAGGATAAACAAATGAAGTGGTTCTATTGGTTTAAAAAGTACTCGCAACACATTCTCGCTCATCTCTAGTGGAAACGCACACGCAGTAGACATGGGTGTCACGCAGCCTAAGGGATAGGTAAAAAAAAATAACCGTTTTAAAAATATTACATTTTATTTCGTTCATCGTCAATAAGAGCATAAAAATAATTGATGTTACTGTTGTAGTAATTATTAGGTAGTCAAAAACTTATCACACAGTCTAAATATTAGCAGTCTAGATATTAGCAAAATTAGCAAATATATTCAGATTGCAAATTGATGTTCAGTTAAACACAAATACAAATATAATTTATGTTATTATAATTCAAGTGACTATCGTACTAATTATAGTATCATATTATCATTGAGGTTATGGTTATTATCAATAGTGTGAGCGATTCAAAGCCACAGTAAAGGAATTGGAAATTAGTGAAATTATAAGTAGGGCAGATGCCCCGGTTTTGGCCACTTTAAGGAGAGTTCGTGTATTCAGACGTCAGTCATTTTGTGTCAATAAGGAATAATGACATTATTTATGTACTGAGTCGTTGAAAATATTTTACTATATTTATATGAATCTTCGCTGTTCAGAATCTGACATTAGAACTTATTTTTTTCTTTAATGAGATGTCAAAAAAGGGCCCAGGAGCCAGTTTTGGCCACTATTTTCCATGGCTCCTGATATCTGAATGACAACTGATACTTGACAGATGACAGTGTCATCTGTACTGGCATAATTTACTCATCTATGAACTATAAACTTTAGACTTGTAAATAGGTCTATACCTGAATAAAGTTGAAAATGGCCAAAACCGGCACAGTGGCCACAACCGGGGCATCTGCCCTATATATAGTAAAGAACCCGGATTTTTGAGCCACTTGCCATTGTTCGTAATTTATTTAGCAGTGTTATGAATGAACGATGTTACCGACCAACTGCCAACTGTCAGTTACATCGGTTATTTATTTCACGACTAAATTACGAACAATGGCAAGTGGCTCAAAAATCCGGGTTCGTGATCCGTCCAAAGTCCATTTTACGATAAAAGTATAAAATATCGCATAACGTGTTTTTTATACGATTTGCGTTCAACTCCTAAGAACAAATGTCTTGGTGTTTTATAATTTGAGACTCCGTAGTTTAATTGATTTGATTATAATTTAATCACCACTTTACGAACAGACCCAACTGTGAGTTGAAAGCCCAATTTACCAGTAGCCCGCAATAGATCAATCATTATGATAACCACCAAACACTGCAGTACAGTCAGCAGCCGAAAGCAGTAAGTATTGTAATTTGTATTTTGTTTATCGTTACGCAACAGGCGTACTGATTATGGAAATTTACACGCACAATAAGTAAAATAAAACTTATTATAGTTAGTAATTAGAAATAATTATTATAAATATTAATTTAAAGTTCAAAACCTTGTGATGATTCGTTGCATTGAATGTTAACAATACACTTGTACCTCAAATATATCGGAGCGGCCAAGGTTCTCAAAAATACATATCTGAATATGCACTTTATCGCCTTGAGAATAGAGGCGTTGTTCAGATGTTTTTTGACCACCTTGGCCATTCCGATATATTTGATGGCGACTGTAATAAGACTGGCGGCACCCTAGGATAGGTTTTTTTATAATGTTTTTATTGTTTTTGTGTGTTTTTGATGTATTTTTGTATTTTACTTTTATAAAAATATTGTAAAAAACCTACTACTAAGATGAAAAATGAATAAAGAGTATAATAAATAATCGTTTTGCATTGACCTTATTCAATTTAGTGAACTCTGGCTTCATTAAATAGTATTTGATCGTAATATCATAACTTATTCATAAGACCATAATAAATAAAATAGAGATTAGGTAAATAGGCTACCTATGTAGTGTTATTGTATTTAACTGATGGTAGGGTGCTTATGTTAGTTTCCCGCCCAGCACGGTTAGTACAAGACTGACCGTCCAGCGGCGCTCTCATTAGGGGGATTGAGGACGCCACTGGACGGTCGACACAGTCTTAACCTTTGATACAAATCACAACTTGACAAAATAAGAGCTTAGGTAAACAGCGCTAGTCATGCACAGCATGAAAGGACATTGTCGTGTTATTGTTGAATTGTTTTTTTATGTCACATACAGTCAGCAGCAGAGAGAGCTCTTATTCTCTTAACAATAAAGACGTGTCCAGCTCATTTTGAACACCCTGCCCGCTTAGCTACTATTGCTGCTGACTGTACAACAAGTCAAAAATGAAATCGAGTGCAGTGATCAACTTAAACAGCATGTCTCGCTTACGGTAGATTTCAATGCACTGCACTAACGATAACGTAATAAGTAAACTACCACTAAAATTATTAAAAAAAATAGCATAGTTCGCTTTTATGTTCATTTACAGACATATTTTTTTATACAGCCTGTGTAATTATAACTTATATATTAGTATATCTAATTGTAATAGTGAGAGGTATTATTGTGATGTATAAAATTAAGACCTAACTTAGTGTCAGTATACAAAATACCTGATAAATTTAATTGCGTAAAGCTGTTTACCCTTTGAACGCCAAAGACGTCAAATCACGCGCTCGGAAAGTCGTGCGCTCAGCGGCAGCAGATTTCCCTATCTGATGCTAAGCGGTCAAAGGGTATGAGGCTTACATTGTGGTACACTTTCGATCCGCAGACGATCTCAAATAAAAAAACAGCATAAGTGGCGATTATTTCACACAGACACTCTGGTACCAATTTGATATGGGAGCATGACCGCTTATTTCGTATATAGAGCTGCGGTATCTGCTGCGTAGTCTGTTTTAATCTAAGAGGATTCAAGCAACCGGAGCGGATTACGTACTCAGTCCATACTCATTGTATGGACTGACGTTTGTCTGACGTGGTTAGTTTGACGTGACGTATACGTTCCAGTAACTGTAGGTAAAGTATTCGGAGTTCACATCATCATCTAAATATAGGACTGTAATAACTATGACCAATCCCAGGAAATAAATTATAAATACTTACATAACTACTAATGTAGAAAAAACTATTTACACGGCATATATTGCCATAAACGTAATGGTTTATTAATTTAATAATAAATTGTTTATAAGTATAGTAGGTAATAACTTAAATAAAGTGTGATGAGAAAATCCGCTTTAAATACTACTTAATACGAGTTTTTACCAGTCGACCTAAGCTAAGTACTATTCTATAACACAATGTCCGTTAGACTTCTTTAATAAAATAGGTATGCTATAAAAGTATGTCTATTCTGACCAGTTAAAATACAACCATTGTAGTATAAAGCATAGTAAATATATTCAGCGGCAGGAAATAAAATATGCTTGTTTACAGAGCTTGAATAACTAATACATTAATATAGGTATAGCTAATATACAGTTAACGATCTAACAGAGATTAACGATAGATAAAATACACTCGTAAAAAGTGAAAAAAAAACAATTTGAAGGATTTAGCGCATTCCTAAAAATATATGTCAACCTTCTTTTCATTCTAGTTTGTGTTCAATGTGGAAAAAAAATACCGCAGTGACGCTGAAAACGCGCCAGTGATACTATTATGTACAAAATACATACATGACCTGCTACGTCCATCCCTACCTGTTTTAAAAGTATTTCAGTTTTTTAGTTAATAACGCCATTAACTTGTATTACCCTTTTTAAAAGTACCCCTAAGTACTCATAAATTCCACTTTACATGAAATTAATTATAGTTCACAAATCATATTTAATCATCTTTACATGTTTTTCAGGTATGTAATTTGCAGCAATTCAAATAACAGAAACGATCTATTTTTTCTGTGTATGTAAAACATCTCATAGCCCCATTTCGAAGCTAGCCGGTCGGGGGCACGTACAATATAAACAAACTAGGTCTCAGCGGTTTCGCGACTTAGGAAACAGGGCGATAAACTACCTAATACACAAAGACGCCTTTAGAAGCAGACAGTTTCAATAGGGTATATCAAAAAAGTATTCATAGATGGCGCCAGCATGCGAGTATCTGCCAGTTCTACCAATAGGGGATATTACTGCAATATTCTGCCACCAGAGTGCAGCACTAGCACACCGGTAAACCATAGAGTTATTTATACATACTAGGCCTTAAACAGTTTTTTACGAGGTTTCATAGATAATTTATGACGAATAAATATGTCAATTGTGCACCAAGGCGGTTTGTTTACAAAGGGCCTATCGTGAAACGAGAGAATCGAAATTTTGACATCTGCCTCTCTATCGCTCTAATATGTAAGAGTGACAGAGAACCAGGTAACGAAACATTTATATTCGTGTTTCGGGGTAGGCCCTCTTGTTGTGCTAGTGCCGCCCCCTACGCAGAGTTTTGCGAAATATTCCCTATAGTGTCAAATTGAGTTAATTTTGGATTTTTTGACCTGGATGCTAGCCCTTTAAGCAATATTCCATAGAAAAAATACTAGTATATCCTGTGTCAGCGCCATCTGTTGTAGCCTACCCTATACCGTGAACATCTACAGCCCGGCCGCCTACTCGGAGCTGGAGCTCTCGCTGGACGGCGTGTAGCTGTAGTAGTCGCTCTGCTAGGCGGTGTTGATCTGCTCCACGTTGAGGTGCGTGATGAACCGCAGCCGCATCTGAAGTGCGGGCCGCAGCTTGCGGATCACGGTCTCCACTTCGCTCTTCAGTGTGTCGCCGACGAACATGTATTTTATGTGGTAGCTGGTCTGTTGTTTAAGGATAATTGTGAATGCATACTAGCGACAGTGTATATCCTGCGCCGGCATCTGCTGTAGCCTACCCTATATCGTGAACATCTACAGCCCAGCCGCCTACTCGGAGATGGAGCTCTCGCTGGACGGCCTGTAGTGTAGTCAGACGAGTAGTGTCACAGACCGCAAACAAATAATTGATTAAGTTTACGTAAACATTTTTACTTGGCGGTGATGACACTTTATTACTTCATTCACGTGGCGACAAAAAGGTTAAACTGTTTAGAATATCCACTATATCTAATAAGCAAAGCCTTGGCAAAAAAAGAAAAAAAAGTATCATATGATGATGCGCTGATATAAATTAAAAGAGCCTTTAAGCTTAAGCCAGTGAGTCTTGTTAGGCCGATGCCAAACATGGATTATCACTTCACATAAAGCGTGAAGGATTGATCGATCAACCAACCACCAGGGTAATTTTATAAAAAGGATACAGCAGATCGCATATAGGATCAATGTACTGCAGATGGGGCTGCGTCTTATCGATATGCGCCAGCAACTCGTAGAGCGCGATCGTGATGTCCATGACGGCGCGCGTGACGTCAGCATTGAACCGCTGCAGGAACGGCCCCACCAGGTGGCAGAGGAACACCAGCTGCGTCTCCGAACGGATCTCGGGTGACAGCTTCTCTTTTACAAACCTGGAAGTTATAGGGTGAAAGAATAAATCCAAAATGTACAATTCTCGACTCAATAGGGGATATTACTGCAATGTTCTGCCGCCAGAATGCAGCACTAGCACATCGGTAAACCATAGGGTTCTTAATACATAGTTTAAAGTGGATACTCACTGAGGCACCTGCATGACCTGGCCCGCGCCGGCGTGGTACCAGACGGCATGCGCCAGCGCCAGCGTCAAGCTGTACTTGTTCTCCAGCATGGCGTCGTTGGTCGTGGCCAGGTTGAACAGCTGGAACGGCGAGTGCTGGTACGGCCACTCAGTCATGTCGCTGTGGGTCATCGCTTCTAGTATCCTGGCGAAGACAATTGTGTTTCCGATGTAGTTTGTACAATCGTCGTCAAATATATCGGAGCGGCCAACGTATTAAAAAAGTTCTGAACATGCACTATATCGCCTTGAGAATAGAGACGTTGTTCAGATATTTGTGACCACGTTGGCCGCTCCGATATATCTGATGCCGACTGTACAGTCAGCAGTATAAGTAGCTAAGCGGGTGAAGTGTTCAAATAAGCATGACACGGCATTAGTGTTATGAGAATAACAGCGTGTCTTGACACGCGTGAGCGTGTCTTGGCTACCTCTGTTGCTGACTGTATGTATAGTATTTTCAGAAGGATTACTAGGGGATACATGTTTATACAATATAACTCACTAGTCTAAATAATACTTTAAATCCGGGAGGTGGGCTACCTTTTTGTATCGAAAAGTTAGACTCACGACCACTCTAGCAAATTGCTTTAGTTCCACACAGGTTACTTACCAGGATGTCTTGAATATTAGTGTACGTGTCATTCATAAATAACAGTTCGGTACGAATCGGGCAAAGCAGCCATTATAAGCATTAATGCAGAGTTGTATCTTGGTCGCAGGTATAACCACGAAGCCCTCAGTGACCACGTCCAGCACGCTGTTCCTGATGTTGTTCCCAACGACATCAGGTGCTATGGGCAGGGACATTAGTTCTACGCAGGTTACATACTAGATCGGATAAAATATAATAACGTACCTGTCATGAATAACAGTCCAGTAGGAATCAGGCAAAGCAGCCATTATGAGCCCTATCGCGTTGATCCAGAGTTGAATCTTGGTCGCAGGTATAACCACGAAGCCCTTAGTGACCACGTCCAGCAAACTGTTGCCTACGACATCTGGTGCCATGGGCAGGGACATTAGTTCCACGCAGGTGACGTAGAGGGAATGTGCCGATGGATTCGGGAACTCGTTGAAACGCCAGTCAGTGTTTGGGAAGTGAGATACGCCTGTCATTGCTGGTGGATTGTTGAGGAAATTACGGCAATGCTTAGACTAGGGTCGATTTATAGTTATTATTATATGGCGTTGAAGACTTTATAATCAATCGCAATTGATGATAATGAAGATGTTGGTTCTAGAAAACTCGTTAAAAAATTTACATGGTGCAGATTCAACAGGTCAGTTCTATTCGTCAGATTTTTTAAAATACAATATTGTAACGCGGGCTGTATTTTTCTTGCAAAAGTAATCTACTGCTCAACTATATAATTGCAACAAATCCAAACAAAATAATAAGCTTCTATTGTTTTATCGCAGAGTTCTTACGGCCGCCATCAGTCTCCATCATCAGATCGGCTCGTTGGTACCAAAATAGCATTTTCATATTAATCATCCTAGTCACGCAGTTATGTTAAATTTCTCTGTCGGGACATCAGGAACTGGTTCAAACCAGGCTTGCAAGATACCTAAACAACTAACTAACAAACAAACTGGCAAACACTGAGTTAAGTAAAAGCATTAAGTAACTTACATAATAAAGCAGCACAGCCTAAGAAACCTTTTGATATCTAGTTGAGAGCCACTTAAAAATACCCAAAATGTAAGAGGAAATATCACCTCCATCTAGTAACGAATAGCGTACTAGTAGTCGTTAGTAAATGGAGCTGATTTCCTCTTACATTTTGGCTATCTTAGATGGCGCTAAATACTTGGAGCCTCAAAAATTTCTTAGACTATGGCCGTCTATTATATCTTTAAGTAAAGTAAAAGCTTGTAAAAAGGATACTGTCCACCATCCGATTAACAAGGCTGAGGTAATAGTTAAGGTCCGGCGTCCACGTGGTGGTATCCGTGTCAGTCTTGACCAGGTACGTCTGGAAGGCCTCCGTGGTGGCCCACCCCGGCGGGCGCACGTCCTTGAGCGAGCCCAACACGGCGTTGACGAGCTTCCGCTTTAGGGGCGGCTTGTCGCGAAGCTTCGTTTCGTAGTAGTGCAGCGTGTTGTATAAAAAGGTTACTGGACGATCTGTAAGATAGATAGTTAAATAAGGACCTTCCTTTAGTAATACTGTTTAATATAGTAACAAACTTTTTGTAATCGCAAGAAGTTCATTTGTGAAAATTATAAAGTTGTATTAAAGATACATAGTTGATTGTAGGACAGAGCTGTGCTGTATTCAGTGTTAGAACCCCGATTTTGGTAGCCGTACTGACTTTAGTAAGTATCAAATGGGTTTGTTTATATACATACAAACAACGCATGGCTTATTTCATGAAACCGACTCACTTAATGAATCAATTCACAAGATTAAGAATCGACAGCGAAATTTGAATATTTAGTATGGAACTATGGAACTTTACACGGGTGATATAATGATGGTCACTTACCGTGGAACTTGTAAAGGTACCCCAGATGTTCAAGCAGCTGTTCTAGGTTCTTGCTGACTTGTGGCGTCTCCAAATGCCGGTGTACCACGATATCCAACACCGGTATGAAGCGCAGACAAACATTGCTGAGGTACACGGGTATGGGGCCGCCGTAAGCGTTGCTGGCCTCTTCGGGCGCGAATTTCTCGGGATATTTTCTGTGGAAAGCCAGGTGCTTGTCGTACCTGACAAAATTGGAGAAGTAGTTTGAAAAAACACATCGAATTAACCAAGGTTTCCAAACAGGTAGAGTAATGCAATATATCGTACAGTCACCACATGGGATTGTAAGCCACTTGTCATTGTTTGTAATTTAGCCGTGTAATGAATGACCGATGTTACCGACTAGCTGTCAGCTGTTAGCTAACGTAGGTAATTTGATTACACGGCTAAATTACGAACAATGGCAAGTAACTTAACAAACACAAGTGTCAAAGTGTCAGATGGACAAAACATAAATAAATAATTGAGGCCTGAGAGACGTTTATGAATAAGGGGGCAAGTTTCCTGGCTGGTAAAACGTTTGCCCTAGTCTATCAATAATGATAATAATGAACCTAGAGACCATTAAGGCTAAGAGAACAGCTAAAGAATGACCGCCATGTTATAAAACGACACATATCTAGGCGGACGAACAGATCTTGATGGAAAATGTAAAGAATGCCCTTAGAGAGGTATTTGGGGCGTTCCACGACCTGTCCCGTACAAACGCATCTGTATCTCTGTCATTAGAGATATCTTTGCAATTTTAATTGAAATACTTATTATAATTCTGACCATAAATTGACTCTATTGACGCAGATAAAGGATCTACAAAACCTACCAATTTTCTGAAAATTCGTGTTCGTACGGGACAACGGTGGACTTTTCCGTGGAATGCTCCATTTGGGCTCTGCACGCGCGCTTCAAAATTGGTATGTACGATATGTACGCGATCCTTAGGGGGCCCGGTCCGCCTGACGATATCGGCCTGTCAGTTAGAAAAAAAAATTGACAGCTCCCAACAACTGACAGGCCAATATCGTCAGACCGACTGATAGTGGGTGGGCCCCATTACGTAAATAAATTCGCCAAGTTTCATGTATTATTACGTGACATTACCAGTTGTTCTGCTTCCAGTGTTCAGGCGAGTTCTCTTTGACGAAGTCTTGCGCCCTGTTCCTGAGCTCAGAGCCCTTGAGCAACAACAGTTGGATTATGTAGAGGCACACCTGGCTCTCGTTGCCGTCAGGGTTCGGCCTCAGCACCTAGACAAAGAAATTTATCATGGCAGAGGCAATAGAAGGTCGATACGGTAAATCGCTAGTAACTGGCCACCGTTCAGTAACTGGCCACCTCATACTAATTATGTACTCTGTGCACCGATAAACATAATTCATTTTAGTATAATGTTTTAATTACTTGTCACTTTTCAACAACAGGCTAAGTTATACTAAAATGAAGTCTGTCATTTTAGTATGAGGTGGCCAGTTACTGAACGGTGGCCAGTTACTGGCAATTTACCTTACGGCCCGTGTAAGGGATTTAGACACTTGCGAGCTGTCATGAAAATTCCTAGAGTAATGGCGACTTGATTGCGAGCGGAGCGAATACTTAATGTGATTACCGCGCGGTAATGTGTTTAAAATCTAATACTTTTTATGAATATAGTAACCTTTATTTTCATATTTCTAATACTATAAAAAATGCCGTACAACACAACGACCTCAATGAACACGACTACTCTGACAAGAGTATACGACTAAGAAGAAGAAGAAGAATACTATCAAAAATATATATATAGATTTCTATCAGTTATTTTATTTCTAGAAGATGTATTTTTTGTCTAAATACTGTTTGATTGAGTTTTCTTTGCATTCTAACTAGGGACTCAGCAGTAGGTCAGAATGAGAGACGATTATTGCTTTCACATTTTAGCAAATAGCTTTGTCCCTGCTTACGTAATCAACTTACAAGTAATGCAACCTAACAAACAAAGGACTCACCAGGCACAGAACAAGCCGATCGATGGTGACGATGTTGTACTTCCATATGATGTCGTTGATGGCGTCCACACACTTGTTGATGTGCGGCCCGCCGGCCGGATTAGTCACTTCGTACACGAGGTAGTCGCAGAACTTCCGAAGGTGAGCCGAAAGCGCCCGAGCGCCGATGCGTTCCAGGATTCTACAAACACGATATTACTTTTCACTTATTAGTTCCATTTTTTTTACATTTTCGACCCCATGATTAATGTCAATGAACTCATTTATACGCCAAACCAATAACGAGTTTCGTTAAAAACGTACGGTATCTTATGATCGATATATCCGACGTTGGCGTCGAAAAGGTTATTATTTAAACCCCTAGGGTACTAGTGTATTACTAGTACGCTATTTGTTACTAGGTGGAGTAGCAGTGCAGGTGACATTTCCTCTTACATTGTAGGTATCTTTAGGGGGCTTTCGGACAGAGGGCGCAATTGACTTGAGCTTCAAAAAATTCTTAGGCTGTGGCCGTCTATATCTCTATAGTCTCTGCTATAACTTACTTAAAAGCAATAGGGTTGATCCTGTTAGTGTCAAAGATCATCTTCCACAGCAGACAGAGGAACAGCGGCGTGCCCGGCACGGAGAAGTGGGATATTATGTCGTTGTCGTTGGCCATGGACGTCCACTTGCGGTACTCCTCCTCGACGGATTTCTTTAGCACTTGCTTGTTCTCTTTGGGCGCCGGATTCTGTGTAAAATCGACAACAATAAACTACTTGCACAACTACAAGTGTCTCTGCTAGCGTACTGTGACACAGGCAGTCAGCCATCGCTTGGCCAGTATATGCACATTGGGAGGCCGTTTTCGATCCTGGCCTCTTATAGTTACATGCTTAGGGTCGGTTAACTAAAGCGTTTTTCACTGTTAAAACATTTGCTATATTTTATTACATGGAAATTTACATAGTATCTTGCCGGGTGACGCTGATAAGTTCGTCGAAAGTGGTACAACTGATCCTTATTATTAACCCCGTTTAAATGGATGCTAAGGGCATATATGGGTTAGTGTACCCGATACGTATCAGTAAATCGTCTAAAAGCGTTGGTTATAAAAATGAAATACGTAATTTTTGTTTTCATTCTAGTTATGTGTTCGGGTAGTGAATGTACGGCAACCGACTAGGATCGGGATTTGATGGGGTTATACAAAACCCTAATAATGCGCAAAAATAAGCGCAGATGGCGTCGCAATGGCAAAGAAACAAACATCTCGTTGGTTATGGATTCGAAATATCAAATCCATAGTCTATGTTACAGGCTCTCTAGACCTAATCGTCAACGCCAGAAATGATTCCACAATGGTGGTTAAAAAGCACCATTATTTGTCCGATCCCTGACGAATAGTAACATAAAAAGTAACACAAGCCTGGTAAAACAGTTACCTGTGAGAAGAAGTCTACGAGCACCGGCGGAAAGCACTGAAGCGTGTGCTGGGACCACATGTGCGGGGTGTTCGTCATTATGGTCGATAGTAGCTCCTTCACTGCCGCACCGTCGTTGGCTGCTAACAGAACAACAATTGAGACTGTCCTTAAAATCCTTCTTTCGTTTATACATAGCTCGACCATTTGGTATTTGATTTGGTCGATACGGATCGATAATAATAGAACGCCACAGTATGTCTAGTGACAAGCAAGAATGAGGACTAACCTGTGCCGTTCATGTAGATGCCCCTCGCCAGCGTGAGCACCAGCACTCGGTACAGCTCCTCGTTGTCCTGGGACACGAGCGACTTGGGCTCGGACACTACTCGCGACATCTGCAGTCGTACTGAACTACCCAGCATACTGACCATGGCGTGTATGAACGTGTTTGACAAGCAAGAATGAGGACTAACCTGTGCCGCTCATGTAGATGCCCCTCGCCAGCGTGAGCACCAGCACTCGGTACAGCTCCTCGTTGTCCTGGGAGACGAGCGACTTGGGCTCGGACACTACTCGCGACATCTGCAGTCGTACTGAACTACCCAGCATACTGACCATGGCGTGTATGAACGTGTTTGACAAGCAAGAATGAGGACTAACCTGTGCCGCTCATGTAGATGCCCCTCGCCAGCGTGAGCACCAGCACTCGGTTCAGCTCCTCGTTGTCCTGGGACACGAGCGACTTGGGCTCGGACACTACTCGCGACATGTGCAGTCGTACTGAACTACCCAGCATACTGACCATGGCGTGTATGAACGTGTTTGACAAGCAAGAATGAGGACTAACCTGTGCCGCTCATGTAGATGCCCCTCGCCAGCGTGAGCACCAGCACTCGGTTCAGCTCCTCGTTGTCCTGGGACACGAGCGACTTGGGCTCGGACACTACTCGCGACATGTGCAGTCGTACTGAACTACCCAGCATACTGACCATGGCGTGTATGAACGTGTTTGACAAGCAAGAATGAGGACTAACCTGTGCCGCTCATGTAGATGCCCCTCGCCAGCGTGAGCACCAGCACTCGGTTCAGCTCCTCGTTGTCCTGGGACACGAGCGACTTGGGCTCGGACACTACTCGCGACATGTGCAGTCGTACTGAACTACCCAGCATACTGACCATGGCGTGTATGAACGTGTTTGACAAGCAAGAATGAGGACTAACCTGTGCCGCTCATGTAGATGCCCCTCGCCAGCGTGAGCACCAGCACTCGGTTCAGCTCCTCGTTGTCCTGGGAGACGAGCGACTTGGGCTCGGACACTACTCGCGACATCTGCAGTTGGACGCCGGAACTGCCCAGGCTTGTGATGAGTCGTAGCGCGGTGCTTTCGAAACTGAAATCGAATTATGTTTAATAAACTCTCTCAAACTTCTATGCAATTTCTTGCAATTTCTAGGGATTTTTAACCAATAATGTAGTACTTGTTACAAATGATCCAAAAATGTGCTTCGAATGAGAAATTGTTTCGGAATATAAGCTGCATAATTGCATGAACAAAATCATTAAAGAATTACATAATTCAGTGTCCACGGAATTTCTAAGCTGACTGTTTGTCAGCATATTAATAAATGTGATAGCCTAGTCAGTAAAAAAGGGAAAGTCGTCCTACCATAGCTGCAGTTGCGTTTGGTTGGCCTGCGGGTACGCGGCCAGCGAGTGTATGTTGGACAGCAGCGTCACCCTGTAGTGCGGCTGTATGTGGTGGATGCGGTACGAGAACATGTCCAGCAGGTTGTGTAGGATGCCCCACGCTTGCGACTTGAACACGTTCGGCAAAAGTTGGACTGTGGACAAAAAATACAAGGTTCTACTTCGGGATACGTTATGATGTTGTTTGTCGTTGTTTCACCATAGCATTTAAACTAGTGAACTAATTTTGATAAATGTCATAGATATTCATCGTCTTTACCTTTTAACTTGCTCCAAAAAATACAGTCGGGTTAAATTTATTACCTTTGTAACACAAAACAATTTCGATAATTCCCAATTTTAAGGAGTAATATATATTTTTAAAACCACATACTATTTAATAGTAATATAGTAAAAAAAAATTACTTGAGTTTATAGCCAATTTCATAAGTAAATTTAGAAGCAGAGTAGAATTATAATATAATGTAATAGTGTCACAGGAATAGCAACGAAACTAGGAGGCATACATAAACGTGCCAGTACTCGTCACAGACCTGTAATTAATTCTGTAAACAAGTCTATTGAAACATTTAACTTAAGGGACATTTTTTTACACGAAGTATAAATCTACTCTCTGATAGAATCAATCGACACTCACTAACGAAACCTTTGATTCCCAGCGACTCTATTTCGGTGTAGACCAGGAGACGACTGTAAGTTTCCACTAGCGCCGGTGCCATCATACTGCTCCCTGGAATGCTGGTTTTGTTCTGCGCCAGTTTCGCTACGTGCGTCACTATAGAGTGTATCAAAGACATTTTACAATGCAATGTTAGACTGTCAAGTATGCACATTGATAGTGGCACTGTGGGTAATGGCGTTCCAGGATTCCCGTTAGATAATGCCTTTTGGCTGCCGAAGAGCGTCTCTATAATGATGCCCATGGGCCGTGCGTAGTATTCTTGGTTGGTTGAATACGCGTTGCAGAGCAAAGCTATGCGGTAGTCTGAGCCCATGAGGTTCGGAGTGTTATTTGAGGTCATAAAGTGCTGCAGAAAGCTGAAAAGAAATATAATATAATATAATTAACCACTTAATATCATTCATGCTAGCGTTTGAACCATCATTCAACATATTTCTATATTGCAGGTTATAATGGCAATGGAGTAAAATAGGCCTCAGATGTACTATAGTATCTATTCGAATACAAACAATAAAAAAATAAACAACTTACTCATATTGCACTTTTAGGTTCTGGGGCATAGGCATTGTTTTGTGTTCAGACTCCGCTTTCTTCAACAAGTGCATCCAAATACACACAACAGCCATCTGATGTGTGCAGTGGGCTCTCGTGCAATCCGGGACGGGCAGGGGCTCCTTCTCCGGATACAAAAGTTCATGTAGCTTTATTATAGGTAAAAAGTTTGAGAGTGGATTCCTTTGTATACTCCCGGAGATAAACTGAAGAAGAACCCACATCAAGTGGTCTCTGCCCTTCCTCATATCATGCCCAATCAGTTTGTTGTGCAGACCCATGACTATATTAGGAAAAGAGGCGAACTGAAAGAGTATTAAATAAATAACTTGTGACGATAGGTGTAACCAGCACCAGTGTGTGGACGACATTTCGTCGTCTTCGCTCTCCTGTTCACTTTTCTCCATGGCCAGGATCATCAGCTCTACCAGCTGGTCTTCCAGGGCGATACAGCGTTGCTTGTGTTGTTTTTGTAAACCCAGCATGGAACACACCATGTCTCTGGAATACGGCTGTTGTAGAACGTGTCTTAGAAGACCTATTTGCGGCTTCAATAGTTTGTCATCATAAGGCAAACTGCCTTTGAGAGAGAATTTCAATGTTGTCGGATCCAGCCGCCACGGATTGACTAAGTGGTCAGCGTAGCCTGAGTACTCAACTACTGGCAGCATATGAGAGTGCCCGATTATTGATACCATCTGTGCACAGGGCTTGAAGCTTTGGACAAAGCTGGTCAGCAGCTTTGCAAGTTGCTAAAAGCAAAGAAAATTGTTCTAGTTAAAAACCATGAGGGAATATATATTGTAGGTTAGCTAATAAACCATAAAGAGTTAGTAGGTCGTTTTTAACGAATTTTTCTCTTATTACCTACTGCATTAAATAGTAGTTTATCTACATCCATACCCTAATATGTCTATTTTATGGTCAGGATCGATGAGCAAACGCCCTATATTTAGATATGAGTATCTGTGGCTGCATCTTAATGTTTACATTTTAGTATCGGTAACCGATACCTTAATTACGTTCAAATTTCGAACGTCTTCTTAGTAGTTAGAACAAATATGTTATCTGTAACGATGTTATTATTATCAAATAATAAGCAAAAATTCGATATCATTACGAAAATCCGGGTGCGGGCATGCGCCGCCCGACCGCCGACACAATCGAGTTGGTCATGGCGATGGCGTGCAATCCGTGCAATTGCAGTCATTCAATCATCATTTCGGGTTTATAATATGTATGTAGATAAAGCAGTGTATGCAACTGTACGTAATTAGGCCTTAAAACACTCGTGTGATCTTATTATGAAACTCACTTCGTTCGTTTCATAAAACCACACTCGTGTTTTAAGGACCCCTATTACGTAACAGTTACATAATAGTAGTTTATTCAGATTATTTGGCACTTTCCAAAATATTGCAATGTCATCAAAGCAACATAGTATCTGTCTAATGAATTCATTTAAACCGAAAAGTAATTTAAATGAAAATGTAAAAATGATTATCGGCAAATGTAAAGCTATAATGGCATGTAAGGGCATCTTAATTATCTAAACTGCTACAATATTTTATTGCGTACCATGCTCAACTTATACCGGGAGAGAGCTCGTGATAATGATCATCATAAATTGATTGACACATGTCAAACAAAAATCGACCTATATTAAGTAACATACAGTATATAGTTCAAATATTCAGTAGAGATAGGGAATCACCGTTTTTCAAGTCAATCAAAGTTAAGCATGATGAGCAATGCTGCAGCACTAGACATACTTATTGTATAGTCATGTTGGTAATACACACCCAATGCGGCCAGTGATTGTTGTCCGGGTAGTCTTTCTGTATTTCTGTGACAATGAAGTAAGCGGGCAGCAAGGAGGCGTTACGGTCAAAGATGTACTCTATGACATTATACAGGGCCTTCATCTGAGGCATGGTACTTGAGTTTAATCGCACCGGTAATGTGTGCGCTTTTTCTCTACAGCCCTGGAACACAGATAAATACATAACTGTTTATTTGTTCTATTTGATGCAGTGGCATATCTATAAGGTGGCAAAGCAAGCAAAATTGATGATTGATGAAGCGTTCATAAGTGCATTGTAATGTGCCTAAATTGAAGAATAAATATCTTTTATCTTTTTATCTTAAAATGCCATGGGCCCCTGACCCTAGGAGCCCATACCTGACCAAATGGTTGTGAGCACAGGCACCCAATTGTCCCCATTTGTTGAATTTGCCACCGACTCAAGTTGGTATAGTTACACCACTGATTTGATGGGTGAATATCACACCCATCTAAATAAAACTAGGCTTACGTGAGAATTAATAATGAGCAGTCGATGTTTCTAGATATGTTTACATTCTTGCACTTTTCTTCTTGGTACAGACTACAGACCGACACCGTATATCAAAATATGGATACATTTAATGTGACAAAATGCATTTAATACACATGGCATAAATTCTTGGATACATTATTGACATAAATATGTCACATTAAATGTATTCATATTTTCAGCCGTGACGGTACGGACTTTCAAAAATCTATACAAATCTTTGATCAAAAACTTACACCAAATTCCACTAAATGTTCAAAGTCAATGACCATATTTTGAAACAAAATAATGTATACACAAATGGCATACCTTCATGATTTCTCTCACTCCTTTGTAGTCCACACCACCTATGATTCTTCTAATTAAATTAAAACACTCAATCCAATAATCTGCATTTTGATATGATAGTTTCTCACTGGTCAGTATGCAGTCACAGAGCATCCTGCAATGAAATAGGTAAATAGATAAATGTATTCAAATGTGTACAATTACCACACTGATTAACAAGCAAGATGATGGTAAACATGTTGTTGAGTTTATGAAAATGTGTATTTTAGTACATATTTATTATTTCAATTAAGTTAATCCAAATAAAAGAGACAAAGTAAAAACAAAACAAAATTATGCCAAAACATTCAACACATCTGTGGTTGAATTTTTGCAGCTAACATAAGAGTATTTTAATTCTAATTACCACTTGGAATTCCCATAGTTCTAGAAACATTTTTTATTGATGTAGATCTTAGCCCAGCAACGGGACAGGGATAATAGGATTGGCAAGGGCATAAATTAAAACAAAATAAGATTCCTAAGTTTAGAGCTACCTCTGATAAAAAAATATACCGTCAATTGCTACAACTTTGCTACAACCATGTTTTTCAAGCCAGGCTAAGTTGTGCATTGTAGGCAAAGTTGTAGCAGTTGACGATACAAATACCTACTTATCCTTAGGCAGAATCATAGTTTTCCATTTATATTAGTTTGTTACGATTAAAGTAATGTATAAATATATTAATGAATGTTTATTAGATTTACTTTACTATTATTAAGAATAAAGAAGCCATAAAAAAAACTATGTATAAAGTTATACAAAAAATAGTCCTCTGTAAGATTAATAATTGAGATTTCATTATATTTCACAACTGACAAAAAATTGTTTTTATAACTAAGGTCATTGTAGCATGGTAGTCATGTTTTAAGATGTCGCAATCTTACTAGAGATTTCTTCCTACAATTCGGACATCTTAAAAATATCTTACTATAGTTTTAATGCTTTTCGATCCCTACTTATTGAGATTGATAATCAGTGATCGGCACGACCCATTCCACAGTGCTGAATTTTGGTTATATTTTTTTATATGGACATGATTATTAAAATTTAATTCCTGTCCCAAAAAAATATTCAATTGAAATTTATTAGACTGTTCATGTCTTGTCTATAATAAAATTAAAAAAAAAAATTGTTTGTAGTCCCACGGTGTGGCACGGATCGTGCCAATCACTTGATAATTGTGCTTATTTAGAAACTGTACTTACCGGGCCTGGATTATGTTTGTGTTGACTAAATTTTCCATGAGTGTCAGAAGTTGCTTCATTTTGTGTCTGTTTGTAAGAACTGCTGTCAGAGTCAGGTACTGCCGTATAGCGGACTCCTGCACATCTGCACTGATGGTAGTCATGACTGTGCATAGTTTCTTCTGGTAGGTTGCTAACCTCTCATTCTCCTGATCAGGTTTATAGACCAAGAAGCAGCTGAAGGCTTCTTCAACTGCCTCTACCCTCTACAAATAATAAATATCGTTTATCTACTGCACCGGTGGCAATAAAAAAAATCTATATTTACAAGATACATATTTAGTAATGTCAAACTTTTATTAAATGATAAATGACGAAGCCACAATCATGATGCCTTTGTTAAGTACGTTTAAAAATATGTTGCTTTACTAATTTCTTAGGTTCATCCTTTTAATGAGTAGTATACAACCAAACAATAATAATAGTTCTTACCAATATTTCGTTGACTATGTTAGCAACCTGCGATTCCGCCATCGTAAAATACAAGCTAGTGGCGGCTTTCATTAAGACATAGTATATTATTTACAGTTGCACGGTCGAATTTTAGTTTCACTTAATCCGAAAAATGTGATGTGATGTGATGTTATGTACTTAAAATGTACTTATGTACACTTACTTATGTACTTGACTGATTGACAAGAGTGAGTTGTTTTTTTTCTGTTACGGCTTCTAGATAAATTGCCAAACAACATCAGCAATGTTTTATCAAAGCTACACTTGTGGCAACACTCTACATAACACCAAATTCTTTGAACACCAATTTAGGCTCAAAACACACCTAGCGGAATGGAGGCAGTAATGTATGGAGGCCATAGACAAATTTAAGCTAACATCGACAAAGCTCCTTACATTAGGGTCAAAACACACCTAGCGGAATCACAGCGGAATTAAGTCAATTCATAGACAAAATACTTAAATTTGTCTATGGTAGCGGAAATTTGTCTATGGTAGCTGATTTTTTGTATGGAAGCCTCAGACAAATTTCCGCTACCATAGACAATTTTCCGCTACCATAGTCAAAATTAAGCATTTTGTCTATGAATTGGCTTGGAAAACACACCTAGCGGAATTTTGGCAGTAATGTATGGAGCTTTGTCGATGGTAGCTTAAATTTGTCTATGGCCTCCATACATTACTGCCTCCATTCCGCTAGGTGTGTTTTGAGCCTTAGGGTGAAAGCAAACGTACGGTGGACGGCACGGCTGCCTGGTTCGGTAAGGGCCCAGGCAAACGTTCGGTTTGCATGTCAGGTCGCCGTATACGGTCGCCGCGTCAGGTCGCCTGAAGGCGCATTTCTCATACTAAATGCCAGTTCCCCGCACACGTACGGTTCGCCACCGTACGGCATAAAAACCTAATGTCATGTCAAAATGTCACAACCGGACGTGTGCGTGTGTGATTCGGTCGGGTTACCGAACCAGGCAGCCGTGCCGTCCACCGTACGTTTGCTTTCACCCTAACCCGACCGAATCACACACGCACACGTCCGGTTGTGACATTTTGACATGACATTAGGTTTTTTTGCCGTACGGTGGCGAACCGTATGTGTGCAGGGAACTGGCATTTAGTATGAGAAATGCGCCTTCAGGCGACCTGACGCGGCGACCGTATACGGCGACCTGACATGCAAACCGAACGTTTGCCTGTGCCCTCACATACGCACACGTCCGGTTGTGACATTTTGACATGACATTAGGTTTTTATGCCGTACGGTGGCGAACCGTATGTGTGCGGGGAACTGGCATTTAGTATGAAAAATGCGCCTTCAGGCGACCTGACGCGGCGACCGTATACGGCGACCTGACATGCAAACCGAACGTTTGCCTGGGCCCTTACTGCCTCCATTCCGCTCAATGTGTGGTGAACCTTATTACGTGTAATGACTTAATGATAAGATAACACAGGGTGGTTGCTTCTCTCGTTTGCCAAATTAGAAAATGTTTCAGAAAATGGGTAGTGGTAGGTATACTAGGTATGTATTAAATAAATAAATTGAAATTTGAAATCCCATCCGCAATAGGTAATACATAAAACAAATTGACGCTTATACACTATTTATGTATGTGGTTTTGTATAGAGGGTTGGCCGACTAGAACGACGTGTCTCATTAAAAAAAAATATTGCGTCCAAAACAATTTTCTCCTACTTTTTCTTAATCGCAATACGATACCAAATATGTCCTTATGAAACGGAGGATTACCAGTATTTTTGTTACACCCTGTATAGTATACATCGGGTACCTTGTGTACCTACACGAGAGTGTAAACGTAAATCTATAATAGGGGTGGTAATCGTAACATTTAAGTTATCTGTTGGTTTTTGCATATTCGCTAGAATGAGAGGCTAATAAATAGTGATTATTAGTTACATCTTTTTATAAAACGTGACCTAGTATGAATTTAAAGAGGTTTTTATACTCGGGGCAATTTTGAAGCAAAAATCGCCAGCCATTTCGATACGTTGCCATCTAGGTAGATGCAACGAAATCAATCAATGGATCAATAACCGTAATGTATTGAAAAGCTTAGGGATCATCCATTAATTACGTCACACACCAAATTCATGATTTTTTGACCCCTCCCTCCCCCTTGTCACACTTCGTCAAAATTAACTGCAACCTCCCCGCTTAGTGTGACGTCACATTTAGATTTTTAGTTTTGGAAGGTAAAAATTACAACATCACTTTGAAACTAGCTTTTTATTAAGATTGCCAGAAAAATTGTATCAAATTTATAGGGAACGAAAATATTCAAACAAATCCGAGTATGTAGAAAATTAGTTTGGTACAATGTTTGTTAACAGTTGTTTTTTTTTACTTAGATTTTGTAAAAAAAAATTATGTGAGGATTGTGAGGTCACAAACATGGAACTCCTCCCTCCCCCATGTCACGATATGTCACATTTTGTGGACCCCCTCCCCTCCCCTTGAGGAGTGATGTACAATACAATACAATACAAATACTCTTTATTGAACACCTCAAAAACAAAACCAGTACAGGAGAAAAAAATAAAAAATTAAATTAGAGGTAAACAACAGGCGGTCTTATCGCTAAAAAGCGATTTCTTCCAGACAACCTTTAAGTAGCGGAAATTCATTTTGGATGGATGTAATTAATGGATGATCCCTTATGTGATTTAGAGCGCCTAAGGGTCAAAACAGACCTAGCGGAATTCCTCGCGGAATTTAGCCAATTCATAGACAAAATGCTTAATTTTGTCCATCGTAGCTTAAAGTTGTCTATGGTAGTGGAAATTTGTCCATGGCTTCCATACAAAAAATTAGCTACCATAGACAAATTTCCGCTACCATAGACAAATTTAAGCATTTTGTCTATGTTTGTATGTTTGTTTTGTTGTGTGTTTTGACCCTAAAGCGAATATAAAGTGTTTAGATTAGATTATTTTGCGTGGATGAGTCACCATCACCGTGATTGGACATCATTCGTAGATAAAGATGCAAATAGCACAAGAACATAACAAATTACGAAATGTAACATATACTAACTCCGACAATGTAGAACATTCTTTAGTATCCTCTTTACGACAGATACGAAACAAGTCTTTCGTGGAAGCCGAATGGCACGAATTAAAAAAAAATCGTCTTGTCTTTGGTATGAGCAATGAACATTGAACAAGTAAAGAAATTAAGAAAATTAAAGTAAAGAAATGGCACGAGTACAGACTGATAACTGAATTTGGCAATGAGTAAGAAACGGGGAGGAAGGCGTCTTCTATCATTTTGTGTTATTTAATATAGTATCAGTACTCATTGGTGACTTTTATTTAATGTATAATACGGCCAATATATGTCCCCGAGAGGTAGAAGAGTAATGTTTGGGTGATGGAGTCACCGCCTTCGTTTTCAACACATTCTGAGGTGCCTCCTTTAAGTGAAGACAGTGGTCTACTCATCACCAGCGGGTCCTTCTCGAGCGATTCCGCGAGCGGCTGGCATCACGTTACATCCGAGGTCAGTTGTTTCGAAACTTGGCACTTCATTTCCCGTATATCAGTTGCTAATTCTTTAAATTATACTCATTTAGGTTTAAAATTAAACTATCCTGCCTTTTATATTTCCCTGAAATACTAGAGATTATGAATTTAATGCAAGTGGCTTTAAGTCTGTTGTATTTAAGAATGAATAAAACAGATTAATTAATTAATTGACTGTTCTGGTGGGTATGTTTTTATTTTGATATCAACAAAGCATGGCATGCATTGTTTCCTTGAGGAATACTTTAGTTTTTACCTCTTAGCCAGTATGTGTAGTTTTCTTTGTAAAAGGCTGGAACAAATCTTTTAAAAACCTAAACATTATGGCTGACATGTAGTTTTACTTATCCTAGTCTGCGAATTTATTTAAAGATTGGCATTGCTCCTGTGTACAACCTGCCCTACTGCTACTGTTTGTTATCCCATAAGGTTATGTAACTTGTGTATTTGCTGTGTTGTTCATTGTATGTTTTTGAGGAACCTATGATATGACATCAAAATAATAGTTTCAGGTCATTTGCAAACCTTATGGTGATTATTTCTAGAGTTGCGCTGTTCTCAAAAAATTTCGAGAATGTTTCCTGTTTTGAATAGGTAACATTCTGGCTTGAGACTATTTCTATTGGTAAATTAAATGGAGCACATTCTCGAGAATGGCACTTTTCTAGTTATTTCTTATTTATTCAATAGCTGTGTTTGGGTTGAATCCTGCAAGTTTAATATGTAAGTTAGATAAAAATGCAAATGCTAGGCATTGAACTAAACTAATATAAATACCAGAGTTGGTGTTAGGATCTCTGTGATATAACAGAAATTTGATAGACCCCAATAACAAAACATTAACCCCCTTATTCATAAACGTCTACTAAAGTTAAGAGGCCTCTGATAATCGTTTGTCCCTTTCCGTCCAACTTATATGAGAGATAAGGACGAACGATTATCAGCAATCTCTTAACTTTAGTAGCCGTTTATGAATAAGGGGGCAAGTGAATGTGCTATTTCATAGTAGAAGAAAACAAGGTATCACCTTTACTATATCAGTTATATCATGGACATCACTTTGGTTCTTAAACTTTAAATTTTGGGGTGTTTGCCTGTTTGTATTTGCCCGTTTCTCTCCTGATATCAGCCACCCAATGGCTGATGTCTGAGAATATTTGGTTTTTCTTTTATGCAGTTGTACATTTTCATGTTATGTCATATGCTGCTTATTCTTCCTAAACAATTCTGCCGTCATTCAGTAAAAACATGCATTAATTCTTTTTTTTTGTAACTGACTTTTTTGTATGTCCGGAATCCTCTCTTTTTACTGACAATAGAGAATATCTATAAAACTCATTTTAGAAAAAGTGTTGAATAAATATTTTTCTGTATGACGGCAGAACTGACATGACATTGTTGTGTTAATTTTTGTCTCCTCTCCATTCCAAGCAAGCTCGCCCCTGCTCTGATACTGCTTAGCTTCGGCTCTGTCAAATGATCGTTTTATAAATGTGTGGGTTTTAATTAAATATTGATTTAAAGACTTTGTAGTACTAAATATTAGATGTATAAAAATCGTGTACATACAACAGAAGGCTTATAAGATTTTTTTCAACAGTATTCTAAGCCAAAATATGGCATAGCAGTATCGGCGCGTCCATAGAACACGATTCCCGTTGGCTTGCCCAAGTTTCAGGCGCCTGAGCAGTTTTCCTACAGCTCATGAAGAAATTTTAAGCCAATTTCAGCACCGGCTCGCCTAAGAAATTATTTGACCCACCTCCACTGTAGTATAGTATCAAATATTGTAGTATGGTTGGCAACCATAGAATAATCATTGTTGGCAACCCTAGCATTGATTAATAGTGGAACAATATTTTATTATATTAGCTAGAACAATATTTAATAATAATAAAAAGTTTCGTTTACATGAAAAGAACCTATGATATCAAAGATATATATATTCCATTCCATATTATTATATTATATTCCACACTGTATAGCTTTACTTGTATAAGATACTCGAGCAAGAGTCAAGGGCTGAGGATTTCCTTGTAATATGAGTAACAAACTCATTGAGATAACCAGTTGTGTAGTGCTTTACAAATAACTAGTTAATATTGAATGGGTCATATTATATCCATTCATCATCATATAATAATGGCTACGCATTTTGTTGTTATAATTTTTATGTGTGTAAGCTGATTTAGTTGATATACAGTTTTGCATGCATTATAGTTTCCTGACAGAAAACACTACTCAAATTTTTGGTAGTTATTTTTATCAGTGTCTGTAGTTAGTTTATATCAATAAATCTAATCATCATGGTATAATATAATATTTAGTGTAATAAAACTATCATCATTTCATTGTAAAATGGGGTTGGCTGCTCGAAAGTTTACAGATGGTGCCAGCCTAGGTTGAGCCCAACAGTCCTATTAGTGACAAATACTTTTTTTTTTCTGGAATTTTCTGACCATGATAACCCTTATACTCTATCTGGCATAACCTTTGAGAGTTGCGTTTTGGCTGCTCTACATGGTGGGCCGTCATAGGGACGCAGCTATACGACGAAAAGATATTGCAATATCGTTAGATGCGTCCCTATGATAGCCCATAATATAGAGGAGCCCTTTCCCATGGTAAAAGCATGATTTAAACATATGTTTTGTTCCTGTGCAGCTACAAGAGAGTGACTTTGATGAGAAATCTCTGTCATTATGCGAGTCGACGGAGGCGTCGGAACGCATGTGCGGCGATTTTTTTAATACCGTGAAGAAAGGCCCGGGGAAAGTCTTATTAACGACTATTGACCCGCCTCCTGAATTTCAGGTACATGATAGTTATAGATTTTTTTACAGTGTGTTAAATTCATGATCATATTTAGAGAATGACCAAAATACTAAAATGTAATAATGACCAATAAACTTTTCTGGAATTTGCCTAGTTTTAGTGACCAATAAAAAAAACGAGTCTGTGAAATTTTGATGGTGTCTAGACATCCATTGTTAGATATCAAAGTGAAGAGAAATACCAATTTATTTTAAGTAATAGTTTTACCAATGAAAAATCATAAGTTTTTATTTTAGGAAAAAGAGCTTAACTTATGAAATGTTTGTTTTATGGCCTCGTTGCGTCGAAATGCGTCGTTAAAATCTTTCATGTTCTTTGTGGTTACCTCATAGGACTTAATTAAAATCTATAAATTCATACCTACACTATAAACTAATACGAATTATTTTGCAGGATAATCCAGTCCCAGTTAGTATTGTGGAAGTTGCGACGTTGTTGGTTCCTCCAGCTGTTGTATACAATAATGACTCCATAAAGTCAAAATCATCGAGCCTAGAAATTCCTATAACAACGAGACATTTGTCTCCATTATATACAAAAAAGTTGAAACCTGAAGCGTTATACGAGCGGCGCCAGTGCTTGAACCACCGTTTCGCGAGCCCGCGGCTACTGCACCTGAGCCCGTGCCGCGGCACCCGGCCCTCCTCGCGGAGCTCCCTAACCTCTCGTCTCTCCAGCAGCCACAACTCTCTCGTCACACAGTTCCAGGACGACTCTAGCTTCATCACCCAAGCCATCTCTCACGACACGCTCTCCGCCACCACCTCCGACATCACTGACATGTACAATGTGCCCTTCGACAGCGATATCTACGCTGTCCCCGTCGACATGGTGCGTCCCAGTCATAGCAACATAAGAAAAGGCAAAAAACCACCGAGGGCAAACAAGAAACGCGGCAAAAACGCATCTCAGAATCTGACAACGAATCACGTGCAGACCGACAGAAACAACAAGCCAAAAGAAACGACGAACCGACATAAAGATTCCAAAAATAAAAGGCACAGCTTGCCAAGTTCGTCTTGTAGGAAGAACATATCTGACTCAGAGGCGGACTCGCTCCACCTGACGTTGCGCGAGATGCGAAAATATTTGCACACTCTGTACTCGAGCTCGAGCGACTCCGAGTGCCGGAACACGTTGAACAAGAAGAATAATATAACGAGCGTGGAAATACACGTGCGGCAGCCGAAAGACGCCAAGACTAAGGATAACGAGATATGCAATGCACTAGAAACTAATAACAATCACAAGAAGCCTCATAAAAACTCTTTCGGTATGAATATTAAAAATAAGAAGCATAAAGAGGTTCCGAAGGACGATATTGTTGATAAAAAGACGCCACGGCAGAGTCAGAAGAAAATGTCGCCGGTGCGGATATTGTCGTTGAATTTGAAGCAGAGTTTTTGTAATTTGTTTCGGTGGCGGCGCGGGGGTGGTGGGCTGGAGCGCGGGGAGGAAGTGGTGGTGGAACCGCCGGCGGCGGTGCGGCGCGCGCTGCCGCCGCTGCCGTCTGCGCCGCACTCGTCGCGCCGAGAGGGTGATGACGCCGTTATGGACTTCGCTACCTCCATACAGAGGGTTAAAGATGTGAGTGCCTCATCCTGATTCTTAATTAAGAGCAGATCAAATTTAATACTAGAGTACATTTGCAATTAAACTCGATGCAAAACATCTGGTCTAGTCAGAGAATTTTCTTTTGCTACAATCAATTCTGACCGGTTTAACCTTTTGACCCCCAAAGATTGCAAATCACGGTATCTGCAAGTCGGGTCAATGACGCCGCCTACGTCATTGACGTTCGTTCAAAAACTATTAAATACCACTCTTTTATGATGACTCCCTTTTATGATGTTTTGGCTTTATTACTTAGGTTTTATTTTATGGCTTTGGGGGCACTGCGTACTACTTCGCCACGGTCAAAAGGTCAATATTGATACCAGTGGCGGCGCGTCCACAGAACACGATTCCCGTCGTCTTGCCTAAGTTTCAGGTGCCTGAGCAGTTTTCATACAGTTCATGAAGAAATTTTAAGCTAAATTCAGCACCGGCTTGCCTAAGAAATATTTTAATCCACCGCCACTGGTTTCAAATTATATCTTCAAATTATATATTTCAAAATATAATTGATCCATTTTCTAATTCAAATTATATTTGTTACTAAAATGTTTTACTTCAAATCCAAGTGAACGGTTAAAAAAACTGAGGTCAGTTAATGATTTTTCCCTGTTTTCCAGTATGGCTGGTACTGGGGTCCCATATCGGTGGAAGCGGCAGAGAAAATCCTCTCGAACGAGCCGGACGGCTCCTTCATAGTGCGCGACAGTAGCGACGACCATTACATATTCACTTTAACTTTTAAGCTCAATGGAATGAGACATGTGAGGATTGAACATGATCAGGGTGAGTTCTGTCGAAGTTTCGACCCCTTTGCAAAAATGAGAAGAGTGGCTCAGCAGTTAGACTGTTGACAATGATGATTTCCTGTTATATAGTGAGTCAAAATTGGAGAAAAATAACCCATTAATATTTTCAGGTAATTTCTGTTTCGGCGGATGCACAATGTTCAAAGCGCAGACAATAGTGGAGTTCATAGAGAACGCGGTCGAGACGTCGCGCAGCGGACGCTACCTGTTCTTCCTGAACCTGCGGCCGGTGCTCGGGCCCGTGCGCGTGCAGCTGCTGTACCCCGTCTCGCGGTTCAAGCGCGTGCAGAGCCTGCAGCACATGTGCAGGTGTGTAGTGTATATCTCTCGCGGTTTAAGGCGATAAAGTACAGTAAACTACCTTGGCCGCTGCGATATATTTGATGGCGTCTGACAAATAATTAAAAATTAAGAACTAACAAGGACATTTTACCGTTTCAGGTTTGTGATATTAAAATACGTAAGACGGGACCTCATCAGCAACCTGCCGCTGCCGAGACGCCTCCTCGACTACCTGAACACCACACACTACTACTCGGAACTGCTTTCCGAAATATAGGACCTGTTGGTTAGTTGTATCTGTATAACGATGTTATCTCCGACCATGAATCTTTATAATATGAAGCTAGTACTTAAGATTACCAAATTCAATCGAACCTTATTACAGAGCAAGACAGGTGTTTCATAAGATACTATAATACGGCCCAAAGGAACGTTCCGGTACGGCAATAAAAAGCTAGATCGCGGCGACGTGAAGCGATTGCAAAGAGCGAGAGTAAGCGAGACGTCTAGCTTGATTTTTTTTGACTCAATCGGAACGTTTCTTTGGCCCGTACTATAAATAAAACGGTCCGATCGAGAGCATGAAGTAAGGGGCTGTATCTCACTCGCACCCGTTATAATGTTGACATACCTCTATTGACTTGTTGTGTGATGTTGATGTTATTGTCCAATGACCAAGACGAAATGCAACCCCTTACTTTAATTTCTCTTTCAGCTTCAATTTTTGGTCGGAGTACTAGCTCCATATTATAAAGCTTCATGTCTTCTACATCGATTGACAACCGACAAAAGTAAACAAATGTGATCTATGATTTTGTACTTAGATTTAAGATTTTTAGCGACTGTAACGTTATCGTTATGATATCTGGATTAAAGTAGGTACAAATGGCGAACGGTACATTCTTTCGGTAATCCGTGCATTAATAGCCATGCGATGCATAATATATGTAACCATTTTGCATTCCATTTATTCAGCTTTCTTATTCAAAGTAATTTATAACGCAATATTTAGACGATGAACATATTCTCTTTATGTACCTGATAATGTTGCTAGCGTTAGACGATTTTTTTTAATTCAGATGATTGTACTTTATGTACTATTTGTTATTTCGTTGTATTGTGTAGACCTGTGCTTCGTCAAACGCAAATCGTCGGTTGACAACCAAAACTCACTAATTGCAATAAAAAAATAAACTAAAATCGTTGTTTTGTTCACTAGTACGGTTCATTATGTCTATGAACTTTTAGTAGTAATTAGTGAGTCCTGATTGTCACCCGACGAAATGAACTATAGATGCAATGAAATTAAGTATTAAAAGTGCAATGCGTGATGTAGTTTTTCAATTTTGGTATGCTGGAAGAACTGGTTTGGTCTGTGTTTGCTGATATTGTGGCTTGAGATTTAACCATAAATTATGTCTATCTATATAGTTTTTGGGATACGTCTATTCTATTTAATACATGCTCTCTGCTATACTTTGGGACGCCCAAACAGCTACACTGTTTGACGGGTTACGACTTGTTTGAGTGTCTCAACAACGATTTTTTCACCAGGTGGCGAGAGGTCTGCTGTCATAATCCACCAATCATGTTAATCAATTTCTTTTTGATTGGTGGATTTTAAGAGATGCTGTCAAATAGACTTCTGGTTACAGTGCCGCCACCTGGTGTTGTAGAAATCCTCATTGTGGGAGTGACGATTATATTTAAAAACCGGCCAAGTGCGAGTCAGACTCGTGCACGAAGGCTTCCGTACCATTATCTGTTGTATGGGGGCCCTGTTCAATATTTATTTTATACTGTTTTTTTTATTTGTTGTTATAGCGACAATAGAAATACATCATCTGTAAGAATTTCAACTGTCTAACTATAACGGTTCATGGGATAATCAAAATCATACCAAAATCAGTCTTTAAATTTGTTTTATGAATTATTTTTGTATTGCTCAGCCAGCACAAGCAACTCGTTATAAATAGCAAATAAGAGTACCTATATACAGCAACAGCACTAAACCATATCTAAAACTTATCAAAAATCCAGTACCACGTCACGCTTTGCAGTTTTTGTCATTTTAAATGTTTGATTTCACACCACATGGCCCATCATCAACGTCTTGTCCGTGCCGTTTCAGTAGTCGACTATATTGCGTCCGTAACCTGCGTTTCAAGTGTGAACGTGTACAATATGTTAATTAGTAGGTATGGATCTAGACACTTACCGACTGTAGTGCACTGGTATCGCGAAGAATCTACGTTGTTAGATAGTAGACGGAGAGCTAGCCACGTCAGATATGACACAATAATGAGAGGGAAGAAACCCCACTCGTTAGTTTACTCTACTGGCAGCTGTAAAGTGGTGGAGGTCATAGAATGCAAACCACTTAAAGTATACCAATCCTAGAGTTCTGGTTTTGATGCAGTATTATGAGAAATCATATAAATAATTAGATTGTATCATCGACGTATAATGTAATTTATAGTTTGTCGCCTACTGTTTCTGTTTTCTAAGTAATACGCAATGTTTTTTGTTCTAAGGTTAAAATATAGGCCCCGTCCTCTATAAATAAGACAATCCTGGCAATTTTTACCTAGTTTGGTACAACTATATTCTAACTCAAAAATTTTGCTAGTCTGTCACCCTGACCTGCATTAAAGGCTGCCAGATGCCCGGATCTAACAATAAGGATAGTACTGCAATCTTACTAGATGGGTGTCGTTGCTCTCATTATTGTGTCATATCTGACGTGGCCAGTTCTTAGTCCATAGTGTTCTGTTTCCGAAAGCTTTATAAACGGCGGTGAAGCCAATATACGCTTTAACAAGGTCTAGCGACTAAGTTCACGACTGAAGTCTTGCATAATAAAGCAATGCGTTTGTCATGGTACAAACCCAGTACATATTACATATACAGAGTAGATACTTAAGCCTTTTATATTTTGTGTGGCGATGTACCTAATACGATATATACCATAGATGTATGTTAGCGGCCAATATGTCCCGGGCGTATGGGACGCGTATCATGTTCCAGCAATACTTAATGTTAAGTTTTAATATTGAACGACACATATAGTATATGTATTTATTGTTAATCATTATGATGATCTGAAAAAACGTGTCAATTGGAGTGTTAGTGTAATCCGAGGGCCGCAGCATGCACGCTCAGAGCGCGCAGGCTCGCGCTCGACCTGTTTGTCTGTATTAGCGGACGCCGACCGCCGTACGTTAGACGTCGAGCGTTTACAGTCGCCATCAAATATATCGGAGCGGCTAAGGTAGGTACTCAAAATATCTGAACGTGCACTTTATCGCCTTGATAATAGAGGTGCCTGTTCGATATATCTGATGGCGACTTTAGTGCGTGCGCGCTCGGAGCGCGCGTTCCGAGGCCGCGGCGTGACCGTTGCGGCGGTTCCGTGGTTGATACTTTTTCAGCAATGTGAAGCTATTTATTCCCCCTCCGGTTAGTAGGGTTGCTGCCTTAATCTATAGCAACATCGCCTGTGAACGTATAATAAGCTAATTTAACATTAATTATAATGCAATATTAAATATGGTTTATGAGTCAACTTAAACTCTGTTCTAGTTGTTATTTATGCAGTTTCGGGTTATGTGCTTTGAACCTTGAAGTACATGATCTTCTGTTCAAATTTATTAATGGTTGTATAAAGAAATCATTCAATGTAATGTTATTGTAGTATTAAATTTTTAATATAAAATGATTTGACTTGTTGTGTGGTTTGCTCAGCGACTTGTTCGCCGGACTGACATCGAAATATCGAGTATGTAACTAGTTGTGAGAGTCTGTTGTGAAAGATAAAACATTACATAAATAAAGCATTGGTCAAAACTTCGTGTCCTACTTAAATATAAAGGCTTTCTAACAGTTAAATGGCGTATCACTATAAATGTTTAGTGAAATTGTAGTTTATATTACTAATTCACTCAATCCAAAATTGTTGTTTGCGAAAGTGACGCTGATGGAATTATTGTTAAACAGGAATTAAAATGCAAATTGACATGAACTATCAACTTCTATTAAACCCTGACCAGAAATATATGACCATGCACCATGTTGCGGAATTTAATTGGAACTAAACTTTCAATACTAAATTGAACTGTCACCATATACATAAGAAAAAAAGCACCCTCTTGACAATGGTCATATATTTCTGGTCGGACTTTACAAATGCGTATATGTATACATTTTATAACTATTGTAATCATATCGCAGAAACAAGGGTTTAAACTTACTAGTTCAAAAACACGATACGGTCAAAAATAGGGTATGAAGGTGGTGAAGATTTGCTATATAAATTACCGATTCACCGGTAATTTATACAGGGTGATTTCTGGGGCGTGATACGGAACCACTTATTCTGCCTGCCTCTGCAACTACTAACTGATCAACATTATTGTATGGTAGTATTTTCTCAAAACATAATTCGTTTCGTTTCTCTATTTTCAAGTTAAATTAATCTTAAATTGAGTAAATCGTGGTCATCGTACAACTTTTACATACGCTGTGTGGGAAACGACAAGAGTAGGATGACCAAATCGAATGCAAAAATGTTATTTTTCTATTTATCATGTGAAATGTAATTATCAATATTGGCGATAAAAAAATAATGACCGCAATAATTAGGTTCATCTTTAAGTTCTCTATCATGCCTTGTTCTCTTGCTCCACGACCCCGAAATCACTCTGTGTACAATTTTTTCAGGTTTTCTACCCTAACTTGCGCCGACCCTGGTAGGACACGCGTTGATGTTATTGAATATTTATAATAGTACAGTCGACGTCAAGATATGTTTACAGTTTGCCTTATAAATAATGGACTAAAGTGATAAACTGTGAACGTATCTTAGACGGCGATTGTAAATTGTGACTCGATGGAAACGTATGATCAATGGTATCCGATTACATTACCCGAATACCCGATTTGTTAAATCCACACGTAATACAGTTCGTGAGCCTTAAGAACAACCTTCGGTAATCGGCGATGACACACGCAGGTAATATTGCTGTTCTGCTTTTTCACGTGTCGCTGTTGATTGATACCCGACGTCTCTTTCTAAAACCCGAAGGTTCTTCTGAGAGCTCACGGACTTGATGAATACATACACTTGATGAAATGTATTATTTTACACATATTAATGATGATTTAAATTTAAATGATAAAATGAAATGTATATTATTTAAGACATTTTAAGATGGAATCTGTTAGGTACAGTGTATTTAAGTTTAATATTTTACTAATTGAGGAATATTAGTACTATTCCTTTCACCAAAGACATCAATCATACGGCAGTAACTTATTTATCATACGATCATGCCCCGTTTACATTCACCTCTGCAGACTCTTCATCCCTAATTCTTCATTTTTCTTCCATTGTCTATGGTTTTCGAACCCGAAGACAATAAACTATAGATATAGTAGAGGTTTAAGCTATAAGCGCAGTGTTGTTGGTTTGAATAGCGTGGCCACTGGGCCACATGTAAGGTTGTAAGGTTATGTTGTGTAGGTAAGGTAGTCAACGAGTGTTGTCCAACGTCAAACTTTAGTTAAGATTGTATTATTTGTGTACGGCCATGGTATTTTCCAAATATTCTGTCAAATTTTCAAATGCTTAAAAAAGAGTAATCAAATTATGACAATACGTGCAAGTTATATGTAACGATAGGATTCTAGGCGGACTTCTTTTTTTTGGCAGGCAACTAAGGCTGTCTTGCTCTAGTTAAGTAAAAGTAGAACGCTTATAAATAGCTGCAGTAAAAGTGTAGTCCGCCTAGAAGCTCCTTAATGGGAGGTATTTGCCAACCGTCACATTGATAATGAATATATGTAATATACATGTACATATGCAGGTGTGTCGCTTCGAATTGTTATCAATTGTATAATAAAGTGTAATGAAATGATACTAATGATGTAAAAAACTTGGACTGACTATTGTTACGTAGAGTAAGATTTTCATGCCATTCTATTTTAACGAACGACACTCCTAATCATATAATAATTGTACATAGGTTAAACACCATTGAGTACTTTGAATCTAAATGCGCAATAATCTGAACGAATGACGTGTGATCATCTTAATAACTAACTATGATATTACGACGTCGCCAATACTCGTTGATACAAAAAAAACACTTGCGGTTTAGCTTATTACATAGCTTGTTTTTACAATTTGATTTTATATCATACAGTACATCTCGAAAATTGTTTAAAAATATAATATCCATTGCCTTTGTAGCAGACTCTATATTTGTGTTGAGACATTAAAATAGCTTAAGTCAAAACAAAGTAAACACAGAATTTCATTTATGACAGTGCAGGATTAGGGCCGGTTGCACCAAGCAGTCTGATAACGGCATCATCGTTACTGCTTGTATTAAAAAAAAAGATCTCTAGTTTTGTAAATTATAGTTCCGAAAGTTCGCCAGAGCCTCCTCCCATCTAACTTTTTAACCGTGGCGTGGGTGCAAAAAATTTGAAAATATTCATGGGTGTGAGATTTGATATACTTTCAATGAAAACTATATTGAATAAAATCGGTTGAATCGCACAGTGAAAAGACGTAAGTGCCGGACAGTAAAATGACGTGAGAAGTCCGACATGCTCTTGGCTGCTTTTTTTTGTATATCGTTTTTCTGAATGTTGTAATGTAAACATTACGTTCGATGATTGTGCGACGGTGCAACCCGCTTTAAGTATCAAATTAGTGTACTTACTTTTTGTGAGGACATCTGTACGTCTAGCATGACTTACGTTGCGGCGCGACTCTCCATACTTCAGGCGCGACTCGAAGTATGGAGTCGCGCGCGACAACGCATGTCATGCTAAGGCCACTGTACTTTCGATTTATGTCATGCACTTGTAGGCACTAAACTTGGAGTAAGAGTTGGATAGATGCGTTTTTGTTGCGCTAGACTGTCGCCACAGTTTGAATTAAACCGATAATGGATGACTTACTATTAATTGCGTTTTCTAAGTATTCCTGAATATTATATAATCACGTGTGCTATATCAATAACCGTCCCTTCTATTCTTCTCTTCTCTCTAAAGATCTTTTTACAACGCAATAAGGTAAAAAAATGGATACGTCCCTTTATAGTCGACGTCAAAGATATGTTTACGATTTTTCACCTTACTCGTAATAACTAATAAGGTTCAAATATTTTTGACGTCGACTGTACCTATATAACTCGGTACTTCTTTTATAATTCACTGGCATGCTTAGCTTTTTAAAGATGTGTGAACGTAGTACAGTTGTCGTCAAAGACATGTTTACATTTTTGCACCTTATTACAAAGAAGTAAGGTCTAAAAGTGTAAAGATATTTTGACGTCGACTGTACCTATACCTTAATAAGAGCTCTTTAGTACCTAACATTCCCATATCCTAGAATAATCTCTAGACTGAGGCGACGGTCAAAAGCTTTCTTATTACCTAAGTGTTAAAAAAGTAGAGACCACAATAAAAAAGCACTTATTTGCTAGATCGCTTGTGTTTTAAAGTCACTTTGTGCTGAACGGGAACTATGCTAAAATAAACAATGTATAAGAATAACGAAAAATAATGCGAGGCACACTTACATCCGATCAACTTTAACCTTTAATTTGGCTCAAAAATGTGAAGGTACTGAGTAAAAGCCTTATGCGAATGTTTTAACCTGCTTCGTTTTCATCACGTGAATAGCGCACCGGTGTGCACTTATTCTTGAAAATGTATTTATAGTTTATGCTCGTCAATAGGGAATATTACGCAAAATTCTGTGTAGGGGGCGGCACTAGCACAAACAGGCCCTACCGCGAAACACGAAAATAATAAATTGGCAGTTATAGGGACTGAATACCGATAGAAGTGAATACTTAGAACTTTTTATTTTAGTAAATCAATTATTTACTCTTTCTATTTCTTACTTTTTCATTTTTCACTTCACCTCACCTCACCTCACTTCACTTTAATTTACATTTAGGTACCTTTACATTCCATTTTACATGTTTCTCAATCGTATGGTTTTTCGTTTTTGTGACGATGACGTCAGCATGTCGGTCGCGAACCCATGTGATTTTCCCCTACCAAAAAGTGCTCAACGCGGCTAGAGAAGTTTTCACTTCAAAATTTCGTCATCTGTCTCTGTCACTCTTGATTCGAGCGATTGAGAGACAGATAATGAAATATCGATTTTTGCGTTTCGCGCCCTCTTTAAACAAACAAACAAATCGCTTTGATATTTAAATGACATATTTATTCGTTAAGTATACATTTTCTGTGAAAACTTAAAAAACTGTTTAAGGCCTAGTATGTATGAACTTTTTATGGGTCGACCCAGTTAGTGGCCTATTCATTTAATAAAGCAACATGTTACAATGGAAGTCTCTTTCTAACACAAGTGCGCTAGCCAAGGGACAATCGTTTGTTGACATCCTCAATAAAAAATTGAATATTGTATGGATAATGGAAAAAGATCATGTTACTTTTAGTTTGCATCTGTCATTCTTATATTAAAAAAATTGCGTCAATCGAGATAAATGCGTCTTTCTCTTCAATAACACGATTTAATGTGAATCTACCTATGCCTAATTGCCCTCTGGTTAAAATTACTTTTAAGCCTATCTGCGTGTAATTCTAGGAGAAGCCCATTTACCTCAAGAGTCACAATTTTCCCGGTTGACTTTACATTTTCCCCTAAATATTGGCGTTTTCGATAAGCGACTGTCAATGTCATCTTGGTAATGGCCCGACATATATTATTGCGAACATTACAACTGTGTCCCTGGCACTCCAATCAGACTTAGATGCATTTTAAAATTTGGTTCCTTAAGTTTGGCCGCTTTATGCCCAGCAATCCTGACAGCGAGGGTCGGCTCGTGGACTTATATGACCCTGGGGTAAATACGCCCCTAATCAATCAGACAAGAGCAATTGTAATCTAGACATTTGTCGAATTAAGAGTCGCCAGGACGCTCGCGTGAACTCGCGTCCCCATACAAACATAGTTGAGCAAGGAAAACGAATTACCGCCCTAGATCTGTACTACTCGAATGCCCATGCCAAATTTCATGGTTCTAAAGCATGTCGTTTTAAAATGAGAGCTGAACTACGCTTGTATGGGAACGCGAGCGTCCTGGGGACTCTTAAGATGTACGCTGTATTGTATATCTTCATTTAACGCTGCCTAGTAAGTGCCACGGAATACTTTCTCGATCAAATTCATCATATTTTTGTCTGACAAAAATGGCCTCGATTATTTATTTTATTACCTGTACTTACCGCTACTGTTTAGCAATATAATAAGAAACAAACGACTGACTATACGGCTGCGGTCGCTGGGTGTGTAGCCAACGTACCAATCATTAACGCTCCGTAGCGAACGAAACGCAACTGTCACTGTCACACTAATATGGAAGAGTGATAGAGAGGTGTGTACGATACGCTACGTTAACGATTGGCCCGTCGGCTAAGCACGATTTTCTGTGTTTGCTTGCATCTCAATCTCCGCTTTACGGCTACAGCTCGCTTAGTATAAGATACGAATAATACCGTAACATATCACCATTTAATAAGTATAAAATGTGACTTGCACTATGAATACGGAACTGTAATCATAAAACTGTGTACTTTATTATATGGATTTACTAAATTTGGTGTTTCAGTAATTAATATCCCTTTAGCACAGTCAGCAGCTACGCTCTTCGGTTTAAAGATTCTTTATTCCCGTAAGACTTTACAATTCACTTTAAATGAGAACCTAAAATACCAGACACAAAAATACACGAGAGAAGCGGCACATATTAAACCTAGGTACTTAACTAATATAATATTTACATTTACATTGCTGTTACATTTCTTTTTCATTATTTGTACTAGAGAGTACGTTGACATATAGTGCGTGCGATACTGGTTCGGAAGCGCTCTGTAAGTAAATCAGAATCACGGAGTTCTAATGTGGCCTCAACGTGAGATATGTTAAGCTTAGTTAGCGTAGAAAATTATATTATTAACCGACTTCAAAAAAGGAGGAGGTTCTCAATTCGACTGAATTTTTTTTTTTTTTTTTTTTATCATAATTTTTTTTTTTTTTTTGTATGTATGTTACTCCATATCTCCGTGAATCGTGAACCGATTTTCAAAATTTTTTTTGAATCGAACAGGTATAACCCCTAGATGGTCCCATTGTCACCAAGTCGGGATCTGATGATGGGATCCTGGAGAAATCGAGGGAACTCTTCAACTATTATAGGCACACCTATAGTGATTTCACTATTTTTTACAGCAACTCGGCCACTTCCTCTTGGAATAGCGGATCCTAAGTGAAGTCGGTTCTTTTTTTGTTTAAAATTATTATTTTAGTTAATTATTTATAACGAGTCTGTAGGATCTCTCTTAGTCTCTTGTTGTAATTATTTCTCTTCATTTAATTTTTCTCTCAGGTTAGGCTATTTACAGTATTTACAATATTTGTATCGAAAGTGTACAAAAACCTAACCTGGTCACTGTGTCGCTGGCAACGGAGCAAGGCCCACCGCCCAGGCTGCCGGTGGTTAGGGCCGCAGAGAGAGGAACCTTCAGACTATGCGCGGCGTGTCCAGGATTACCATTTACCACCTCCTGAATCTGATCCTTGATCCTCTTGATGACTCATAAATGTTTTGCCCAGTAGAACACTTATAATAGGGACCGTGCTCGTTGGAGAGTCTGCCATCTTTTGGTCTAATCGAAAACTGAAACTATTCCAATCTAAATAATAAGGTGCTCTTACACGGGCGATAGAAATTGCCGAATTGCCGCAATTTTGACGTCACGGCCATATCGAGCAATTTCAAGCAATTCGAAATATTGCTCAATATGGGGCAATTATTGCTCCAGTATGGCGCCATTCTGGCTCCATTCGAATTGCCCCATATAGCAGCAACTCGGGAAACTAGGCAATACGTTCATACACGAGAAATACAGTGGAGCAATACGACCGCGCCGTTTCCCCTCCCCTTGCACTGTACCAACTGGTCGCTTCACCCACGCCCGACCGGCGAACGCGCCGTTTCCCCTCCCCCTACGCCCGGACCGCGCTCGCCCTACTAGAAAAAGAATGGGACATGCATATATGTGCGTACGGGATAGAAATACAAATTGCCTTGAATTTTCCAATCGTCTGGATATACCGGCAATTGTAGTCGGCAATATAGAGCAACACGGAAATGAATGGAGCAATACGGGAAATGATTGCCGAAATAATTGCCGCAATATCTAGAAATTGCCTCGTATTGCTCAATTAATTGCTCCATATTGCTCCACTACTTTCGGCAACGTATCGCCGGGCAATAATTGCCCGAAAAATCGCCCGTGTAAGAGCACCTATAGACAGTGCTGTCTGCAACATTTGACTCACACTTGCACGTTGTAGGCAGGCACTGCCATCTAGTGGACTCATCAGGCAACTTTAATGTGACATTTGCACTTCGCGCCATTAAGCACGAGCGTCCTGTGCTGCCCTCTTCAGTTTATGCAGGTTCCCTATAAGTGTCACGGCGTACGCTGTCAAAGTAACCTTCATACTTTCGAGTAAGGTTTATATTGGCTAGCTTGTGTCCGGTATCTTGGTGTGTGAGTGGCGTTTTTGAATAAACGTGTCGTCATGGTGTTCATAACATAATGATGTGTTGCGAGGATTCTGTTGCGAGAATAGACAAATAACCTTGAGATTTCCGCAGTAAAATGAAAGAGAAAATAATATTTTCACCTCAGCAGTTCGAACAAACCTACTTTCCTCACTCCCTGGAGTTACGAAAGCGCGACTTTCATCACTCCAGGGAGTGACGAAAGTTGCGACTTTCCTCGCTCCAGGGAGTGAAATTTTGTTTCTAGAAGCTTTTCGTCATAATGATGATGCCTTTCATTCGGGAATGTAAATAAATGTGTTTTTTTAACTTTAATATGTTCTCACTACTGAGGTGAAAAGTTGTTGTGTCACACGAGAGGATTTTTTTTACATCTCGTGTTCTTGAGATCCCTCGCTACGCTCAAGATTCAAACCTAGAATCACTCGCTTCGCTCGTGATTCAATTATAGAATCTTTCGCTTACTCGGGACTCGCAAGTCAACATTCGCAAGAAAAACCAACTTTCCTCACTTGTTGCACAAATAACTATTAAAACGTCATAATATCGTTTTTTTTTCTTTTGAATAGCAGAACCCCTAAGAGCTTGGAAACCTAATAATCACAAGATTCGGCGCAGGCACTATTTTTTTGTCAATTTGCTTTAGGTAAGGACCGTTACCGTGTAATTAATTGCATTTGCGATTGCGATGGCGATTGCGACGGCGATGGCAAGTGCGATGGAGATTGCGATGGCAATTACGATGGAGAATGCGACTGCGGTGGCGATTGCGATGGCAATTGCGATGGAGAATGCGACTGCGGTGGCGATTGCGATGGCGATTGTGATTGCAATTGCGACTGCGATTGCGATTAAGATTGCGATCGCGGTTGCGATTGTAATTACGATGAAGATTACAATTGCGATGGCGATTACAATTGCGACTGCGATTGTGATGGGGATTGCAATTGCGACTGCGATTGCCATTGTTATGGCGATTGCGTTTGTTGTATTCGTATATTCGTATTATGTTATGTTCTCTCTGCTGAGGCAACATGAGACCAAAGTTTTTTATTTGCACGTCGTGCCTTTGAGTCCCTCACTACGCTCAAGATTCTAAATTAGAATCTTTCGCTTGCTCGGGAATCAAAATCAGGGTTTTACCCGTGGTACCACGGTTTTTGTACCACGGGGGACCACGGGAATTTTTTTTTTCCGTATTTTCCCCGTAGACCCCACTGCTCCAGTTTTAAGTTATCTTTTTGAATACGAAACTGTCCGTGGGCCCACGGGTCAATCCTCGAAAATAAATATTTTCCGTAGTCCCACAGCAATAGATATGTCATATATTACGCCTCTAAATACTATTCTTTTTTTAATAGGCAAGGTAGGTTTTGGTTATTTTTTTTTGCTGTGCCTTTAAATACTAGCAAATGAATACCATTCTCGAGCAGTGGGTCTATGGGGACAAAATTAGTAGGTACTCGTGGATCCACTGAGGGTCATAGCAGTGGGACCACGGTTAATACCCGGTTCTTTTCAATTACCCATAGTCCCATTTCGGTGTTGTGGTTCTACGGGGATTTTTTTTACCCGTGGTCCCCCGTGGTATAAAGGCCGTGGTACCACGGTTAAAACCCGTCAAAATCAGCACTCGAAGCAAAAACGAACTTTGCCCTCTTGTTGCACGGGTAAGTAATAAAAGATATAAGAACTTATTGTATAATATTCATATTCTATACGCTCATATTGTATAAGCTTGTTTTGTATACCGTTCAAAGTATATAATGAACGTTTGATATAACATCAAAATATCTAATTTTGTTAAGTATAACGTTGTTTAAGTATAATATCGTTGTATATAACGGTCATAATGTATAACGTTCATAATACCTTAGATTTATAATGTATAATATTCAATACATCTAACACCAAAATACATAATGCTCGTATAGAATAACGGGTTGTCTAAATCTCAGCTCGTGTACATATCAACTTGCCTAAAAGCAACTGGTCTACACGATTTTTTAAGTAGCAGCTCGTCTAATTAGTTATTCTAAAATTCTCAAAATGTTGAATCCTCAACTTAACTAGACCAGACGGAGCCCCGCTTCGCGGGGCTCCTATTTCCTGGCGGTTTGCCCTTCGGGCATCTGAAGCTACCTAACGAACCTAACCTACCTATTGATTTAGTTTGATATCCGTTATATCGATATACGTTATGTTTGTTATATTAACTAAATTTAGAGTATTTGAGTGTTATATGATAAGTTATTATACAAAATGAGTATTATATTAATTGACCGTTATTCCTAATAAAAATATTGATTTTGTTGTTATAGCAAACGTTCATTATATCTTATGAACGTTATTAATATGAAATTATATATTTTGTAGTTATATCTTATGGGACGCACCCTGTTGCACAAATATATATTGTTCAGCTATCGCAGAAAAACAAATGAATAACGCAGATATTTTTTTTCTCTAATTGAATGTTGATTAGAGCCATAGTATAGTCCACATTAAAGGAATATCATTGAGAGGATGTTTAGTTAATACCGATACCGAGGACTTATTGAACGTCCCTCGTATCTCGTACCTTAACTTATTTTGCTCTAGAATTAACGTTTTGAGTATAGTATAGCTACTCAGGTTATTTTTAACCACAATTAGAAATGGTTAAAAAAAACAGTCAGAATACAGTTTTCTTTTTTAATTTTAATATCACAGCAATTAATGTTTTATTGTTTAGATAATTTTAATCACAACTGTTATAAAATATTATACAATACCTACTTAGTTACAAAACAAATCTTTAATAAAGCATCTTGTAAAATTCAACACTACATTCGCAGTCTGATCCAATGCTAACTCCCTGCCGAGTAGTATTTCGCTCGGTGTCGACACTTTGGAAATATTTAATACCGGAAGGTGGTGATTGTGCCTTGTATTGCTTATCCTTGCCTTGTATAGGGACATCACCGCCTGCTACAGGTCCCGCAACCACCTGCGGCGTTTCTCCTTTTTGTACCCGTATCTTTCCAGACCTTGGACCAGACGTTCCTTTTTCTTGGTACACAGGCATTCCTTTCGCAGGCGTTTTTTCTGGTCCAGACTTTGGCGACTGAGTTTTCGCTACTTTTTCTTTTGCAGGTGGTTGTTTGCAACAAACCTTTTTTATACACTTTATAATTGTAGTAAATGAGTTGACTTTTTCGGGAGGGGCTGGAGGTGGTGGAAATTTTCGTTCATAGCATTCCTTCGGATTACACACTTTCGGAGTACAAACACCGGGCTCGCATTCATATGATTTCAAAACCCGTTTCTTTTTCATTTCTCTTCCAGTTCCTTTCGTTTCTGTTTTTACTTTATCATCTTTCTCGGGGGCTTTCTTTCCTTTTTTCCCTTTTTTTGTATCCTTTTCCACGGTTTCACCTTTAACTTCTTTTACTTCTTTCGTTCCTTTTTTCCCTTTTTTTGTATCCTTTTCCTCAGGTTTCCCTTTAGCATCTTTCTCGGGGGCTTTCTTTCCTTTTTTGTCTTTTTTTGTATCCTTCTCTTCTGTTTCAGCTTTAGTATCTTTCTCAGGGGCTGTCTTTCCTTTTTTGCCTTTTTTTGTATCCTTTTCCTCAGTTTTCCCTTTAGCATCTTTCTCAGGAGCTTTCGTTTCTTTTTTCCCTTTTTTTCCTTTTTTCCCTGCTTGAGTTTCAGCATTAGAGCCGAATTCCTTTCCACCTTTGATAGATATGTCAGTGCCAATGACCGCGGGTTTAAGATCTATACTCTTATCTTTCTTCCAAAATTGTAGCAGTCTACAAAATTTTTGCATGCATGTTTCTGGTGGTTTTGGTGGGGGGATTACTTTTTCCTCAACACTTTCCTTATAAGTTGAAATACTGCTTGAACCTTTTTCTTTAAGTATTTTTTTATTATCCATACCCTTTTTCTTCGTTTGAGATCCCTGACTTGATGAAACGTCGCTGTCGCTTTTTTTTTTTTTACTTCCATACTTTTCTTGGAGTCGTTTAAAACATTCACTTGCAGTACATTTGCCAGGTACACATACACCAGAATCACACGGTCTGTTTTTCAATTTTTTATCATCCGTTGGAAATGATGTTGTACACAAACATCTATGAAGTGACTTCTTTTTTTTTTGTTCTTTACTTGATTTTTCGGTCTCTGTTTCAGAGCTGGTTACTTGAGACTCGGACTGCTTTCCTTTACCAATAAATTCTATACTAAAACTACAACCTGACTCAATTTTGATAGTCCGCCTTTTAGACGATGTACTTGAGCTGTCACCATTGTCACCACCACTAACCGACCCGCTGCCAATGCCTTGCGACTTTTGTTTGAATGGTTGTGAAGTACCCATTTCCCTTACGTTATATACAGTTTGTATTTGTGCATATGGCCCGAAGAGTCTTTTTAGATTAAGAAGAGATGATTGATTAATGTTATATTCCTGTTGTCCATGTACGCTTGTTGTTTGATAACGTGTAGCCAATAGTTTACAATTACATGTGTCTGACATTCTGGATACTTGGTTTATTATTGCTTTATGAGTAATATTTTTTATATTGGATGAATCATAGCAATAATCGGTTATGTATAAAGCTTTACTTTTTTTTGTTTGAACATATTGTTCTTTCAAATTAGTTCCTACTGTTATTCTTCTAGGACAGTAAGTTGTACTTGATTTTAAGGAACGGTATTGAGTTTCTTGCTTCTTATTCTCTTGTAGTACACCGCGTTTTACGTTTTTTGTGCTTTTTGAAATATACTCTGCGTATTCCATTTGAGAAACAGAAACCATGTGCGATGTCTTTTTAACGTACGTGCTATTTTCGAGTTTTGATAAATATGCTGACATATAATCATTCACAAAATATGTTTTGTATGGACAAACTTGATTGATTACGCTTGAGTCAGATACTATAACGAAGTACTGGCTTTTTCTTTCTGGTGTTTTTAATAATAAGTAGGGGTTTGCTTTTATTTGCAAATACACTGATAAGTTTTTGTCCATCTCGTCTTTCTTGTATTGTGGGATTTCTGGTTGGTATCCGATTTCTTCTCTTAAGTTACCTTTGCCGATGTAAGGGTTGGATCTGAGTTTTACTTTGTATTCATACTCAAAGTTTTTTTCCAGTTTGTCTATCCATTCGGCCCGCCATAGGTATGTGTTACTCTCTCCTACTCGACTAATTTCTCTTAGGTATTCTTGGATTTTAGTATATGTACGGAGTTTTTCAGTTTCTTTTGTGTTATAATCTTTGAGCCGCAGTTTTTGTATGCTAATTAAGTGTTCAAGTTCTGCTGTCAGCATAATACTACCTGCTGCAATCTTGCATGGTTTTTGTATTCCTGATTGAGTTCTTTTTAAGTTCATAGCCGGAAGTATAGCTCTAAAAGCATTGTGATTTGTTCTAATTTTAATTAATTTGTTGGTATTTGTTCCGTAGGATAGATGTAAATCATTATTGCAAGAAAAACTCCAACTCCCGCCGGGGCTATCTCTCGGCGCCAACATCCTGGTTTCACTATTCCATTTAGTTTAAGACATCACATTTTCTTTACTATATAATATGTACTTATATCAATTATTACATGGCAAAAAATACGTCCATCCGAGTACTACACACATCTCACAGCAAGGTTGCTGTAAAAGTAAAAATTGAGTTCAAATTTCTGCAGTGAAGTAAGAATATTCAAAATTATTTTAAATGTAATAATATATCATGAGTACTTGAGGAAAGCACTGATCACGCTAATATGCCAGGTAGTCAAAGTACAGGTAGTACATTCGTGCAATTGTGGAAGAGTTACTCTCGCAAAGCCTGGGCTCGCTGCTAGGAACCTACGAGGCGTGAGGCGAGCTCATGAAGCCCGTTGTCTGGAGTATCAAACAAGGATAGGAATAGGTCACGAATCTCACCGTGCAGCATATACCAGCTGTCGCGTTAACTCAATTCATCCTCTAGTAATTGGGTGGATGAACAATGTATGAATGCATAATGACCTCTACTTGGTCACTTAACTGATATACTTTAATCAAAATATGCAGTTAGAAAACATTGCTTTGACCTGACCCGTTGGACAGGTCATTATATCAGGAATGATTTATAAATTTAATAATGTTATGACAGAAATTTTGAAATTGAAAATGTAATTTGTCAACTACGATTCTGATCCACAGATCTGTATATAAGGGATCCGACATATGAAAATCAAACACTTAAATAAAAACATGTTCGTCTCGTTTTAATTTAGCACTATACATAAGCAAAAAGAGATAACGAGTATTCACGTAAAAACCTAATGGCCTCTACAATCGGCGCAATATTGACACAAAACTCGCGCACGATTTCGAGGCATTGCCGTCTAGGAGGTAGAATAGGTAGGTGCAACGAAATCAATCGATGGATCAAAAACCGCAATGTACTTAGGTATTAAAAATCGCAAGTGCATATGCTAGAATGAAACAGTGATATTTATGTCTGATTCTGAACTATAGCTGCCTTTGATTATTAAACCAACAGGATGCGAGACGCGCTCTCATTTCTATCGGAAAAAGTCTGCCGTTTTTGGGGGGAGGGGAACGTCAAATGTATGCGAAACGTCAAAATAGCCACGTCAAATAAACGTCAGTCCATCCATACACTGAGTATAACCACTGGTCATATACATTCGGCAGAGGGGAACGCTTGTCATTGGCTACTCCGCTTGGTTTAAAGCTCTAAGATAGCTGCGCCTTTACTTGCCGCAAGTCAACTTGACAGTCTAAACCTTGCTAAATGCGGCCGACAAATCCGCCATATTGTGCGCTCTCATGATCGTCTGTCAGTTGAGTTTGAGTAGTAATTTTAGGGTTGTACCAGCTCTATATGTAGCAGTAGCGACTATCGAATAAATTATTATCGCAAGGTCGTATCTGCCTAAGTACGTAGTTTTTTGGAGATAACTGAAAAACGCCTTAACCGATAATGTTCAAAATAATTTTCGTTGGAAGAATACTTAAAGGTGTATCTTCTTGATTTTTTCATAATATTTGGACTTACGGTTCAAAAGTTACAGGGGGAGGGGGACACTATTTTTTCGACTTTCGGAGCGATTATTTCTGAAAATATCCACTTAATCAAAAAATGTTTAAATAAACCTCAGTGTTATTTTTAGAGACCTATCGATTGATGTGCATCATGTTGATATTTGGCAAAATGATTTTTTTTGACAATTAGTTACATGTATGGAGTGCCCCCCCCCCCCTAAATTTTTTTTTTGCAATCTCTTCAAAACTAAGTAGCGGCACACACAAATGGCGTACCGCTAGGACTATAGCGCCAGGATTAAGGTACCACCCATCGGGTACCCTACTTACTGCGTATGTAGAAAAATAAAATAAAAATGTATAACAACAACATGAACTTTATTACAAAATAATTTCACGCAAAACTTTACAATACAAGTATAGCTAAAATAGATAGAACTTCACGTAATCTATGACGAAATATGTCATTCGGAGTACATCATCTTAAAAAACTTCTATATAAACATATTTATAGATAACGATAATTAATTTTTCATTAGTATATCCTGGGGTCAGTTTCTGAAAGCGTGTACCAGTGTACATACTTGTAGGTAATACAACAAAATTTTCAAGGAGTAAACGGCCAGTGAAGTCCATTTTATACAATAATGAGGGCCTGGACCCTAATAATAGTCTACGTCAAACGTTCAATCTTTAAATTCATTACACGTTGACTTTTTAAGTTAAAAATCTTAACATAACCATTCCAAATACTACTTAGAAATACAGTCCGTGAGCTTTAAGAAGAACCTTCGGGAATCGGCAATGACACACGAAGGTAATATTTCTGTTCTGCTTTTTCATGTGTCACTGTTGATTGATACCCGACGTCTCTTTCTAAAACCCGAAGGTTCTTCTTAGAGCTCACGGACTGTATGTATAAGATAAAATGAGTGGCATTTGAATGAAATAATCTGACAGCTCCTGACATGGCAAAGTACATCAAATACAGAATGTACGTATTCAAAGAGGTAGAGTTGGAAATCCTATATTTTTAGTGCATATACGATTAATAGGTTTAGATATGGTTACCTCATAGGAGTCACTATGTCAGTTTAGAGAACAATTTTGTACCAAGCTGCTGTAACAAGAAATAACTGAATACTATCGTCGTGCAACCTACGAAGCAATTTTTGACACCTGTCATCTCAGTACATTTTATAACCTAAAAACGGATTTTTGTACTGAAATGACAGGTGTTAGAAATTGCTTCGTTGCACACGTATAATGTATTTCCATGTATTTTTTTAATGACTGTTTTAGTTCAAAAAGGTCAAATTATGTTAATTATCTTACATTTTCCTTTTATTTTGAATGAAGGTAAATGTAGTGAAGAAAGCCATTAGGACAAAATCGTCTGTTACACAGGCCAAAACTCTAGTATTTGTAGCTAACCGCCACTTAAATATATACAGATTGTAAGGTAACCAACCGTTTCTCAACGCCATACGAAGAACATAATATACAAACTTAGCTGAGCAGACAATGTCAGTAATAATAACATTATTTCTCTACTCATCCTTCTCATTCTTCATTACACAGAAAAGGACGAGTACAGAAATAACGACATTATTACTGACAGTGTCTGGTCCGTTTAATACCTTATTTAAGCCTAAACTTAAGTTTGTATACGTTCGCCGTTAAGAAGCACCTACTTCATATCTTAGCCCGGGTAGACTGTCTTTCCTATATGTACGAGTATGATGGTCTTACCCACACTATCCTTATTTATACACTTAAATATTTTTATACAAAAGTATATAGACTTTGTTTTATTTTTGAGAACATGTAAAATATAAGGTACTTACTCAAGTTGTCGCGTATTTTGTAGAATCTAATGTTGATTTCGAAGTTCCTGATTGTTTGTCACTTTCATCGAGTTTGTTGTAATTGCATTCAAAACAACACTCGGACGTGATTTGACAGGGTGGATAATTTTCATCTGAACGTGACGATCTGGAAGGCGGTAGGATAGAACTAGCTAGGGTGTCGATATCGCAAGTTTCGATATCATCTGAATCGGAGGTGGAATATCTTCTACCTCTTCTACGTCGCCTTCTTCTCCGCCCTTTATCACTCCGTGATAGCATTTCCGAAATAAAGCTTCTGGTCCACTTTTTACCAGGGGGATTGATGGTCTCTTTCAACTGTTGTCTCAGGTCGGATAAAAGGGATGATTCCCCTTTCGGTTTCCTTTTCTTTAGGTTTTTAAGTATTATATCAGAGAATAACTTTATGGTATCAGCTTCGGAACTAGTGCTAAGTTGTCTTTCCTGTTTGATGTTTTCAAGGATATAAGAGAACCAAGAGTTATTTTCTTCTTTCCGTTTACGACATTCAACTGGGTCACATGCAACGGAAACGACTGGCTCACGAGTACGCGTAGTTTTTCGTGTTCTTAGTTTTCCGATAATCAATCTGAATAAATTCGTTTTTGCCGCCGAACCAGAAAAGTCTTCACGTTTAAGGAACTTTTCTTCGTAGGCGATTTTATCACGTTTTGGCTTAACATTATGCATTTTATAATCAAAAGTAAAACTTGATCCCATGCGCAACGGCTGATCAGGTTGTTCCGCCGGCTGGCATTTTCTGCTGCACTGCGCTGGACATACTGTATTTTTTACGTTGCGCGGCGGTCGCAATAGTGACTGCAGCCGTTTCTGACCTAGTGTTAGTTTCGGAGTTTCTATTTGCTCTCCTTTTATTAACCTCTTGAAGTTCTTTTTTGACATTAACTTTACAATACATTCCTTTGTTGATTTAATGTTTTCGCGTATGGCTTTTATATCTATTATTTTTTCTGGGTAATCATTCGATTCGACTTTTGAATTCTCTGTCGAATTGACTACTTGACTCGGCTCTTGTATTTCAATTTTTTTACTATCGGGCACAATTACACATTCAGGTGAGATCGCATCGCATATTGTTGCTTTTCGTTCTTGTATACATGATTTTACATAAGGCTCTTGAGCCACTTGGCTCTCGGTTTTAGGAGATATACTTTTCGCAAAATCGAAATGGTAACTAACTTTAGATCCAATGTGTAAGGGCCTTCGTTGAGATTTTTGTTTAAGTTTTTCACATTGACATTCATTTTTTTCTTCTAGACAACAATCAGTACAGATACAAGCATCTGTCGTCTGTCGTTCGTTAACCTGTGATGGTACTAATTGGCGAATAATTTTGGAGTAAAATGTATTTTTATTTTTGTTTGCGTCCATTTTATCACTGCAGGGAGATTTATGTGGACTGTTATCTTTAACTGGAGGGTTATCTTTAGAAATTTCTATACTAAAGCTGCAATTTGAACCCCAGCGAATAGCTTTCCGGTCAGGAGATGGAAGACCTGATTGATTATTTATGTTGTAATTGCCATCAAATTTGTTTTTGTTATTCTTCGAAACGTACGACGTTTGTGCATCCTTGTAAAACGTCTCTCTTCCTGCTCTTAGGTGTCGGCCTTCATATTTGCGAGACTGAGTTGTCGCATTGGTGTTATAATAATTTACACAAGTGTCGCAATTTAAAGAAGGTCCTGTTTTTGTGCCTGCTTGTCGAAGTGGTACCTCATTCCATCGTTCTATTGCCTTTTTAAAATCACATTGAGCTTTCGCTTCACCGTAGGCATTTCGATCCTTATACCAAAAAAACTTGACGTTTGTACCAATCCCAGCTGTTTTATTAGTTATAGCGGGTTGATAGTCTACACCGGTTGGAGACTCTTCAATAATCTCTTCATATTCTTCTTTTTCTTTTTTAGGTTTAGGGGCACCGCACGTTCCTCTATTCTTACAAAATATTTCTCTCCCTGCTCTTAGGTGACTGCCTCCATACTTACGTGACTGAGTTGTCGCATTGGTGTTATAAAAATTTTCACAATTGTCGCAATTTAAAGAAGGTCCTGTTTTTGTGCCTGCTTGTACAAGTGGTACCTCGTTACATTTTTTTATTGCCCCTGTTAAATCACATTGAGCTTTTGCTTCACCGTAGGCATTACGATCCTTCTGCCAATAAAACTTGACTCTTGTACCAATGCCAGCTGTTTTATTAGTTATAGCGGGTTGACAGTCTACACTGGTTGGTATCTCTTCGATAATCTCTTCATATTCTTCTTTTTGTTTTTTAGGTTTAGGGGCACCGCACGTTCCTTTATTCCTACAAAATATCTCTCTTCCGGCTCTTTGTTGACGTCCTCCGTAACTTCGCGATTGAGTCATCACTTCGGCGCCGCCGGATATTTGTCTTGTTTTATTTTTAAAGCCCTTGCCCCGATTTAAGAACAATTGACAAACCATTTTAATAGAATTTTCTCTCTCACGAGTGCAAACACGGAGAGCTCCTTTGCTTTTACAGGGTGGTTGAGACATATTCTTTGTTTCTATTAATGATTCACAAAGTTTCTTTAGAACACCTTCATTATCATCACCCTGACAAATTTTATCTCTGTGTGTGCAACACTTCTTCAAACCAGGGAATTTAATTGTAGGTTGTAACATCATGTTGCACAATACTGTAAAAGCATGCCTTTCATTATTTATGCTATCCAATTTACAATAAGTGGATGCCTGAGCCAACTTCTGCGTACCTCGAGGTACATCATTACAATATTTAGGATTATATCTGCTATTACAACCAACACGTCGGTGTATAGTTGCTGGCTGGTATTCATCGTATAAATCATGACTACTTCCATAGTTTATTTCTTCTCTTGGACTACTAGTATATTTTTCATTTGGGATTTCTGACGAGGTACCTATTTCTCTATAGAATGATTCTCTACCTGCTCTTTGATAGCTCCCTCCATAGCTTGGAGACTGAGTCTTTGCTTCGACACAGGTACATGTAGGTTTAGGTACGTTTTTTTGAGGTATAACTTGTTTCAGATTGTTATTATGATGCCCACACTCGCATGATATTCCTTTTTCTTTGTAAAGAGATTCTCTCTTGGCTCCTGTAGGTTGAAGTAAGTTTCTTTGAGATATAACTTGTTTCAGATTGTTATTATGATGCCCACACTCGCATGATATTCCTCTTTCTTTATAAAGAGATTCTCTCTTGGCTCCTGTAGGTTGAAGTAAGTTTCTTTGAGATCTAACTTGTTTCAGATTGTTATTATGATGCCCACACTCGCATGATATTCCTCTTTCTTTGTAAAGAGATTCTCTCTTGGCTCTTGTAAGTTGAGGTAAGTTTCTTTGAGATATAGCTTGTTTCAGATTGTTATTATGATGCCCACACTCGCATGATATTCCTCTTTCTTTGTAGATAGGTTCTCTCTTGGGTCTTTTTCCTTGGCCTCTATATAAACGTGCCATAAAACTTAATGCTTTTCCTTCTTTAGCAGCACATGTGCAGTCACGTGTCTGAGTTCCTGATTTGGCACATGCTGCGCACTTAAGATCATTGTTACAAGGAATCACTTTATTAAGTTTTTTTGCAAGGCATTTCCCCATGCACGCCTGAGTTTCCGCACATTCGCACTTGACTTCGGGTTTGTTTTTGCTATAAATTAATGCTTTTCCTTCTTTAGCAGCACATGTGCAGTCAAGTGTCTGAGTTCCTGATTTGGCACATGCTGCGCACTTAAGATCATTGTTACAAGGAATCACTTTATTAAGTTTCTTTGCAAGGCATTTCCCCATGCACGCCTGAGTTTCCGCACAGTCGCACTTGACTTCGGGTTTGTTTTTGCTATAAATTAATGCTTTTCCTTCTTTAGCAGCACATGTGCAGTCAAGTGTCTGAGTTCCTGATTTGGCACATGCTGCGCATTTAAGATCATTGTTACAAGGAATCACTTTATTAAGTTTCTTTGCAAGGCATTTCCCCATGCACGCCTGAGTTTCCGCACAGTCGCACTTGACTTCGGGTTTGTTTTTGCTATAAATTAATGCTTTTCCTTCTTTAGCAGCACATGTGCAGTCAAGTGTCTGAGTTCCTGATTTGGCACATGCTGCGCACTTAAGATCATTGTTACAAGGAATCACTTTATTAAGTTTCTTTGCAAGGCATTTCCCCATGCACGCCTGAGTTTCCGCACAGTCGCACTTGACTTCGGGTTTGTTTTTGCTATAAACTAATGCTTTTCCTTCTTTAGCAGCACATGTGCAGTCAAGTGTCTGAGTTCCTGATTTGGCACATGCTGCGCATTTAAGATCATTGTTACAAGGAATCACTTTATTAAGTTTCTTTGCAAGGCATTTCCCCATGCACGCCTGAGTTTCCGCACAGTCACACTTGACTTTAGGTTTATTTTTGCTATAAATTAATGCTTTTCCTTCTTTAGCAGCACATGTGCAGTCACGTGTCTGTGCTCCTGATTTGGCACGTGCTGCGCACTTAAGATCATTGTTACAAGGAATCACTTTATTAAGCTTCTTTGCAAGGCATTTCCCCATGCACGCCTGAGGTTCCGCACAGTCGCACTTGACTTCGGGTTTGTTTTTTCTATAAGTTAATGTTATTCCTTCTTTAGCAGCACTTGTGAAGTCACGTGTCTGAGTTCCTGATTTGGCACATGCTGCGCACTTAAGATCATTGTTACAAGGAATAACTTTATTAAGTTTCTTTGCAACTTTTGCAAGGCATTTCCCCATGCACGCCCGAGTTTCCGCACAGTCGCACTTGACTTCGGGTTTGTTTTTGCTATAATTTAATTCATTTACTTCTTTAGCAGCACATGTGCAGTCACGTGTCAGAGTTCCTGATTTGGCAAATGCTGCGCACTTAAGATCATTGTTACAAGGAATCACTTTATTAAGTTTCTTTGCAAGACATTTTCCCATGCACGCCTGAGTTTCCGCACAGTTGCACTCGGGATTGATTCTGTTTATTTGAGGTACTAATTGTTTAATTTTGGCTTCAGCGCATTTGCATTCATTCATTTGAGGAACTAATTGTTTAATTTTGGCTTCATCGCATTTGCATTCATTCATTTGAGGAACTAATTGTTTAATTTTGGCTTCAACGCATTTGCATTCATTCATTTGAGGAACTAATTGTTTAATTGTGGCTTCAACGCATTTGCATTCATTCATATCTGCAAATAAGCGAACTATTCGTTTTGAAGCTTTATTTTCATCATTTAATCGATTGGCCTGACAAAGTGTGCTTTTACAATTTTCCTGCACATCTTGCGGTTCCTTTGCGCGATTAAAGGGGTTATGGAATACGTAAAATAATTGCACATCGTTTCTATATACTAGTTTTTTACTTTCCCATGTATGGCACCCGATGTTCGTCATGTAAGGCGGTTTACATCCATGATTAAACTTTTCATTATCAATAAAAGAGCTCTTTGTCGAAATGTTATTCTTATGTATTATCAGTTTACTTGATTTTACAGATGAAGAGTTACTAGAAAAGGGCGCAACTAATAATGATTTGGCTATCTTATATTCCTCCTTAGCTCTAATAATCTCATTCGAATATTTGTTTGTAACACAATTCTCTATAACCTGGTTATTTTTTGTTCTTGAGATTGCACGCAATGACGTGCAGTAACTATTCCGGGTTATGGCGCATCCATCTTGGGATATATGCATGTATAGATGTTAGACAAATGATACCATTTAAAAACACACCCAAACCATGAGCAAAGCACATCACATGACTCGACGTACCTGTAAATAAGTAAGTCATCTTAAATATTCACTTACATAGGTAGTATACAGGTGGATTTTCTTTTTGGGTCAGTGAGGGCAGCTACCAGATCCCGTGTTGCTACGTAAAAATGGTATTATAAGACCTTCCCCCGATTTCAAATTAATGAAGGATTACATTTACAGATTTTGGAGAAAACATACAGGGTGCGAGAAAAAGGTCATTTTTGCCAAACTTTTTTTTTGATGAAATGATTGACACATTTTGTATGGAAATGAAAACTTTTATTTTTCACATGCAATTTTTTTGTGCCAGTCCATTCCAATCCTATTCAGTATCAATAGTCTTCATGGGGTCAACTTACGGTAACGTACCAAACAGCCACAAATTGAAGAAACTTTTTCCATACATTTGCTGCTTTAAAATCCCCGTTTTTAGGGTTCCGTAGCCAAAAGGGCAAAAACGGAACCCTTTTATAGTTTCGCCATGTCCGTCCGTCCGTCCGTCCGTCCGTCCGTCCGTCCGCGGTTTAGCTCAGAGACCGTTAGCACTAGAAAGCTGAAATTTGGTTTGAATATGTGCATTAACCAAGCCGACAAAACGGTAGAATAAAAACGAGAAAAATATATTTTGTTAGGGTACCTCCCGTACACGTGAAGTGGGGGGCGAAATTTTTTTTCGTTCGAACCAAGTTGTGTGGGGTATCGTTGGATAGGCCTTTTAAAAAGAATTAGGGTCTTCTAAAACAGTTTTTGGATAAAACTAATACTCTCGGAAATAATAGCTCCGAAAGTTTAAAACAGGGCGCCCCCCCCATCTAACTTTTGAATCGTGGGTCCTAAAATTTTGAAAATATTCATGAAACTGAGACCTAATGAGTACCTTCAATGAAAACTATATTGAAATAAATCGGTTGAGCCGTTTTTGAGTTATCATTCAAAAACTCATAGTGAAAGGACGTAAGTAAAAATGACGTAAGCGCCGCCAAATTTCCCGTAAGAAACGACCTTTTGAATGAATGGTCTCAGTTTACGGAACCCTACACTGAGCATGGCCCGACATGCTCTTGGCTTGTTTTTTTGATATTTTAAATGCCTTGACTGTGATGTCCTGATACAGTATTATTGTCCTTAAACGTAATAGGACTGATTGGCATGATTGAAAATTGTCAATAAAATTTCACATTTTCTCCATAGTAAAAGTATGCAAAAAGTTTCTTCAATTTGTGGCTGTTTGGTACACTACCGTAAGTTGACCCCATGGAAACTATTGATACTGAACAGGAATGGAATCGATTGCCATAAATAAATTGCATGTGAAAAATAAAAGTTTTTTATTTTCGTACAAAATGTATGGGAAAAGTGTTCCTTCGATTTGTGGCTTTTCTAGCCGGATTTTTTTGGTCCCATACAAGCTTTTGAACCTGGATAGGAATGGGATCAAATGGCATCAAAAAAAAGTTCGCCAAAAATGACCTTTTTTCTCGCACCCTCTATGTGTTTTCCAAAATCTGTAAATGCATACCATCATTAATTTGAAATAGAGGGAAGGTCTTCTAAGACCATTTTCACGTAGTAGCAAGGGATCTGGTAGCTGTATATACCTATACTAAAATGAACTATTGATCGAAGAAGGCAAAAAAATGTATATATAGATATTATATATAATATATCAATATACACGGTATTTTTTTCGGTGCAAGGGTGTAACTCCTGAGCTTAAACTAAGTATATTTCTGAAGACCACCAGTGTCTTAATTAGCTCCAGTTCTCAGAGAATCGATAGTTAATGTTTGCCTTTCGCATTGCGTAAACCTACATAAAGGACACCACACATGTGAGTTGAATCAAGTAGACGGCCATAGTCTAAGAACTTTTTGAGGCTCCAAGTATTTAGCGCCATCTAGTTACGAGCGACCTAAACAGAGCCAAATTGCATGAGGTAAAATCAGCGCCACCTAGTAACGACTAGTGTACTACTAGTACGTTATTCGTTACTCTTATTTGTAGGGCCATAGGAGCGTGTCACATATTTTTGCGGCCATCATGTACGAAGATACTATTGCCGGTGACTCTGATGACGCCAAATAGTGGTTAGTGCAACTGGGCATTTACCACTTATATAGCTACTAGAACCACCGCGCAACTAACTTACTAAACTTTTGTTATTTTTGGTTTGATGTAATTGCTTCTGGGGCGGAACTAAGAATGTAATAATAAAGTAAACAATCTTACCCAATAATGTTCATCGACGTCCGAACATACGGTTTGGTGCGAGGAAAACTAAACCCTTAAAATAACCATAAGTCAACGTTTTGAAATGGTAAGGTACAGTAAAATTTGAACATGGAGCAGTTGTATTATATCCACACATTAAAGTTAAATGTATTTTTTTGTTTATTTATATTTGTTACCTTAAATCTAATTTCATTACATAATAATGATATATTTTCTAAATGACATTTTGTTTTATAAATGTCATACATCTTTTAGCTGGAGGTTTGGTGTCAGAATTTCAGAAGAAAGCCTTAGAGCTTTAAACCAAGCGGAGTAGTCATTGACAGGCGTTCCCCTCTGCCGAATGAGTATGACCAGTGGTCATACTCACTGTATGGACTGACGTTTATTTGACTTGGCTATTTTGACGTTTCGCATGCATTTGACGTTCCCCTCCTCCGCAAAAAACGGCAGACTTTTTCCGATAGAAATGAGAGCGCGTCTCGCATCCGGTTGGATTAATAATCAAAGAAGAAAGAGATAAGAATACAGCTCAGATTATGGAAAACAGCGCTTTCAATCCATCAAATGAAATGTATACTTAACGTCAAAATAGCCACATCAGATAAACGTCAGGCCATATATTAAGTATGACCACTGGTCATATATTTTCGGCAGTAGGGAATCCCTGTCAATGGCCGCTCCGGTTGATTGAATCCTCTAAGATACTATTAATAGACGGAGGGTACAGAGTAAATAATAGTATAATACAGAGAGACATCTGTAATGTCACGTAACGTCACGAATCATGTTGTCCCTTATTAACGCATGACAAATTCTCTTTCGCACTTATGCAAACGTATCGGATACGTCGTGTCAAACTCAAATTTTTTGACAGATTTACTTTGAGTTGTACCCCCCTGCGGAGGGCTAAGCCACAGAGTAAATAATAGTAATACAGAGAGACCTCTGTAATGTCACGTGACGTCACGAATCATGTTGTCCCTTCTAAACGCATGATAAGTTCTTTTTCGCACTTATGCAAACGTATCGGATACGTCGTGTCAAACTCAAAATTTTTGACAGATTTACTTTGAGTTGTACCCCCCTGGCTAAGCCATGTACATACGTCGTTATCGCGGGTGCAAAAACAAATGTGTTGAAGAATGTATATAAGCCGAATCAGTATGACCAGTGGTCATACTCATTGTATGGACTGACGTTTATTTGACGTGGCTATTTTGACGTTTCGCATAAATTTGACATTCCCCTCCCCCGCAAAAAACGGCAGACTTTTTCCGATAGAAATGAGAGCGCGAGTTGGTTTCATAATCAAAGTAACAGAGTGTCCGTTTGATATAAACAGAGTATTTCTACCTACGCGTCCTAGCCTCTAAGAAGTTCTTCACATCTAGCACAATGTTTTTGCTGGAAATGATCAATCAAACTGACATGTAATAGTAGATTGTTCAACAAGGGATTAAAACAAGCCATAATGACACGAGATGTTTAGCCACCCGAGCGTAGCGAGGGTGGATATAGTTCGAGGGTCATTGGTTGTTTAGTCTCGCGTTAAACACTCTACTTTTCACTTTGAATGCGAGGAAAAAATAACGACATTCTACACAAAATCTCAATATTTATAATGGCAAAAATTTAAATTAGGTAGTTTAAATTAGTAGCAGAAGTAGTTAGGCGGTTTATGTTTTTTTTTAATTTTTTTTAATCGAGTTTTTTTTTAATATTTTCGCACAGTTGTCATTTTGAGGTTATATGCGTGGTCCAAAATTGTCTATGCACAATCACTAAAAAGGGCGGTAATCGTCCATTCATAAACACCGTGAGTGGCTGTTTAGGGGTTTCCAAAGTATATAAAATAGTAGATTGTACAACAAGTGCATAAAACGCACCATTTTACGCGAGGCGTTTATCCATACGAGCGAGCTTGCGAGCGAGGATGGATATAAAGTACGAGCGTAAAATGGGTTTTATGGACGAGTTATACACTCTACTTTTTACTTCGATTGTGAGGATATAAAAAGAATAGGAATTTCTTTCATAAGTGTTTATATTTTTTTACTTCTCATGCTCGTAAAGTTTCACTTTATGCTGGGTATAGGTGGACTAAAACTCAATTTTATGCACAAGTGCATAAAAAATTGACTTCTTCTAAGGCTATTTTGACAATGGCAATTTTTTATGCACTTGTGCATAAAAAAGTGAAACTTTACGAGCATGAGAAGTAAAAAAAATGTTTTAGTCCCTAGAGATTAATAAAGAGTTTTAGCAGGGGGGTACAACTCAAAGTAAATCTGTCAAAAAATTTGAGTTTGACACGACGTATCCGATACGTTTGCATAAGTGCGAAAAAGAACTTGTCATGCGTTAAGAAGGGACAACATGATTCGTGACGTTACGTGACATTACAGCTAGAGGTCTCTCTGTATTATACTATTATTTACTCTGTGGTTTTAGTCCCGATCTGCAAAGACTAAAGTAACATTTTAAGAGCACGAGAAGTGAAAATGATCATTATTGTAGGTTTGCTGTCAAACAGGATCCTATATCTATGATCACAGACGATATGAATCATATGTTGTTATTACACGGTCATGTCATAGGTTCTTCATTTATAAATGAGTCCTATACAGGTTGTAACAAAAATACTGGTGATCCGTTTAAGGTATTACGACTAAGTAGAAGAAAAAATTTTTGGACGCGAAAAAAATGTTTTTTCTATGGGACAGGTGGTCCCAGCCGGCCGACCCTCCATACTAAACCAATTTTTTTTTTCGCGCGAAAAATTTTTTTATTTACTTTTTTGTAATTAGAATACGATACCAATTATGCCCTTAAAAGGATCACCAGCATTTTTGTTACACCTTGTATGTATGAACATTATAAATGATAGTCTAATTAAGTCATAAGTTATGGTCTTAACTGCTATCGCTTAACTTTTAAAATTCTGTGTAAAACTAAGTAAAATACTCGTATCATCCAAAAAACAGAAAACTTTATCCGGTTCCCTGAACTACTTGTAAACAAAAAGATTAAAAATAACTGTAATAAAGAGTACCTATAGGAAGTTATTTCAAATAAGTATGTAAAATGTTACCTGTAACTTCCAAATTTAAGAATCTTATTGATCTTATAGCATTAAAAAGCCAAGGTAGTCAACAACATCTAAACCCAGTCAGTTATAACCATAACACAGGACAGCTTTCAGGACAGCGACCGCGACCAAATATGACGTACCTAGAACATTTAACTTAATACGGAGATAGCACAGAAACGTATTTAACTTTACTAGCTAAACTCATTGCCTGGGGACACTGTACAGGAATCCAAAAAGCAATAGTACATTGTGATATAAGTGTGCTATAATTGATAATTACATATGAGGCGATATTGTGCCCACGAACGAATGTGAGTGCGCATAAGGAAGCTGAGCTATGTAATGATCATGGACCAGGCTCACGCGTTTCATACGACGCCGACGTTTTTCAACGCACTTGCGATAGTTGCGAGGAAAAAACAGAAAAGTGTAAGTAATAACTTTTGATAAATACATTGATTTTCAGAATGTTTGCAGGATAGCGGTTCTTACTGAGGTATTTACCTTTGATAATTAAATTAACTATATACACCTGTTTTTTGATGTTATTGACTGGATATATAACTCTTTTTGAAAGCATCTCTCATAAAATGGATAAAATGTAAAACTTCACATTTATTGTCAAAAAAGTTAGTATGTTTTCTTACATTTACTAGTATGTATGACAATTTTAAAATATATCCGGAGGTTAAACGAAGACTAAAGTTGGCTTCTTATTCATTTAAAATATAAAGTGTTTAAATTAATAAAACACAACTAGAAAAATCTAACAACAAAACTATGACTTCAGGCACGGTACACTTTTAACTGCTTTTAATAAGGCGCGCACCTACTACGACAAACAGCCATAACTAAAACATAATTTATTGTGTATTACGAGTAAAATAATTAGATGAAATGATTATTTTTCACAATTAGGAATTTATAATTTGGATTTTCAGGGTTTTACCCGTGGTACCACGGTTTTTGTACCACGGGGGACCACGGGAATTTTGTTTCCCCGTATTTTCCCTGTAGACCCCACTGCTCCAGTTTTAAGTTATCTTTTTGAATACGAAACTGTCCGTGGGCCCACGGATCATTCCTCGAAAATAAATAATATAAATATTTCCCGTAGTCCCACAGCAATAGATATGTCATAAATTACGCCTTTAAATTCTTTTTTTAATAGGCAAGGTAGGTTTTGGTTATTTTTTTTTGCTGTGCCTTTAAATACTAGCAAATGAATACCATTCTCGAGCAGTGGGTCTATGGGGACAAAATTAGTACTCGTCGATCCACTAAGGGTCATAGCAGTGGGACCACGGTTAATACCCGGTTCTTTTCAATTACCCATAGTCCCATTTCGGTGTTGTGGGTCTACGGGGAAAAAAATTTACCCGTGGTCCCCCGTGGTACAAAGGCCGTGGTACCACGGTTAAAACCCGGTATTTTCTCGTAAATGTGTATTTTTACTATTTTTCCATACAAACTCCTGGCGGCAGATGCTGAGAAAACGATCTGTCACTGTCTATGGACCACGGCCGCGGGCTATTGTGGTATGATTGTGGTGGAAGCTTAGAGCATGTGGAAGTGAAGTTATTACCAATACGAGGCATTGTCGAGCAGAAAACGCATGGCCAGGTATAGATCCAACCATAAATAAAGCAGTTCTGAGAATCTGGGACCATCAACCTCTCTGCACCCAAGTTCAATCCCACCTAGTAAACACCCGTTCCACCAGCCTAGAGAAAACGTGATTACCTACTAGCCGTGTCGGAAAGGGAGACCGGTTCCTGGTTGCATGCCCTCCCATCATCCAATTTCGGCACACTTTTGGAAAACAACACCCTCAGATTGGCTGTCGGACTCCGTTTGGGCGGGGACATAGTCTCTTAGTCTCACCCCATCATTACCCCTGTGGAGCTGCGGTGGATAGCCTGCCTAAACGAGCGGTTCTCGAACCCCCTGGTCTCGCGCGTGGAGACTGGGACGGCCCCTTATTTGGGATGCCACATGCGTGGACACTCTAGCGCTGCGCCGTCCCATGTCTCCACAACTTCACTGAAAGCAGGCAGGGCGGCTGCAGTGGCTGAGGCGGCGAAATGCCGCAAATATGTCGCCTCTTGCAAATCAAATCAGCATATATTTGTGGCTTTCGCTGTCGATACTCCAGGGCCATGGTGTTCAAGCGGCCGTAAACTACTTAATTACAGATTTTTCTAAAAAACTAGGTAGTTGAGGTCACCGGGGACCGTAAAGCTGGCTCCTTTCTTGCTCAATGGATAGGTAGGTAATAGCCGCCCAAAGAAGGAACGCAGCCAACCCATTATCGGAACTCTTCCGGCTCCGCAATGCTGAGCTTCCGAAGAGCTAGAGGCCACGTCAGATATAATGAGAGCAATGAAACCTTGAAAGAAAAATGAGCAGTTATTTAGATTAGTTTACCGTCCTTATTTGCTAGATCCGGGCATCTGGCAGCTTGTAATGGGTGGGGGTCAGAGTGACAGACCAACAAAGTAGGTACTTATTTCAGTTGAAAAAAAGTAGAATACCAAAATAGGTAAAAACTGCCGAAATTGTGTCATTTATGGAGGACAGGGCCTATATTTTAAGATTAGAACAAAACAAATTGTTGATTGTTTATTATTGTGGAAACACATTTGTCACTAGTGTCACTACTTCCCCCTACAGAGACTTCTGGCTATGATATAATGTAATTAATTACACAATTTCCCATAATATTCCATCAAATCCCTTCTGGCTTTTATTTTTCGATTTATTTACATTATTTGACCTCCACCACTTCACAGCTGCCAGATATCCGGATCTAGAAATAAGCATAGTATAGTAAACTAACTAGAGGGGTTTCGTTGCTCTCATTATTGTGTCACCTAACGTACCCAGCTCTCCGTCTACAAGGGTCGGACCTCGGTGAACGTATATTCCGACCAAAAAGTGTATAAATTAAAAAGTGGCAACATCGTAGTGTCGTCCCTTTCTAATCAATCAAACAAAACGGGACGACACTACGATGTTGCCACTTTTTAATTTATACACTTTTTGGTCGGAATATAAGCATAGACTTAAAGATATAATAGACGGCCATATGATAGTCTAAGAACTTTTTGAGGCTCCAAGTATTTAGCGCCATCTAGTTGAGAGCGACCTAAAGAGAGCCAAAATGTAAGAGGAAACGTCACCTCCATCTAGTAACGAATAACGTACTAGTAGTACACTAGTCGTTACTAGATGGAGCTGATATTTCCGCTCGCTCGCAACTAGATGGCGCTAAATACTTGGAGCCTCAAAAAGTTCTTAGATTATGTCCGTCTATTATATCTTTAAGTCTTGGTACCTACTAATGAATAGCAAATTACAACTTTCTTGACTCCGCGTCCATAGTTAAATACTTGATTAGTCAGTAAAGGCTGAAACACATTATTAAAACGCGAAGCGATGCGTGTTGAGTCGAATCAAATTGTAGTATTTTCTATGACGAGACGCCACGTCGGATTTTTATAGTGTGATTTTGGTCAGAGAATACTGCAATTTGATTCGACTCAACACGCGTCGCGTGTTATCGGGTCGCGTCACGTTCACGGTGCACAACGGGTGTCAATTAGGGTCAAAACGTTGCGTCGCGTCGCGTTTTAAGGCTATCCCACACTAGCGTCTTCCGAGCGTCGACGTTGCTCGAGCGCCCGCACAGCGGCGACGCAACGTCTGACGTTCGGGCGACGCGCGACGTCGACGCTCGAAAGACGTGTAGGGTTAGCCTTAGTCTTGATACAAGACCTTCTAAGATTTATAATACATATAATATATACTTATATTAAATCAAAGCATATAAGGTCACATAGGTGCAATTTATTTGTCTCAAATAAATACATTATTTGCTACAACAGTATTTAGTCACATCAGTCAAAGTTGTTTGATTAGGTATGTTACAAACTTTAAAAAGAACAAAACACATTGGAATGAACGGTATACAAGTACCTTAAAGTCACTTCGGTTACATTTGTATTATACATGAGTACCTACCTGTAGTTATACTTAATAAATAATGATTATAATTATAAAACATTCTGAATTATGTAGGTTTATGAGATTTTACCGGTCATTTCTAGCTTTTTACGTACTACGGACTCCTACATTAACATGTACACCTACTAGTAACAGACAATAATTATAACCATAAAAGTGCTGCAAATAATTCATGGTCGATTGCACACAGTGGATCGAACGTCGGCCAATCTAAGGGGCCCAACTTTAGGACCCTCTAACGCATAACTGCGTCTCTTAGTTCTGCGACGTAGGCGTAGCCCGGTACAGTGCGTGGATCGAGCATCAAAAAAATCATTTCTTTTTTTTAGGTTTTTTAAAGAAATTAAAATTAAAACCACAACCCGAACCTATTATTACTGCTTGCTCTCTTATCTGATATCCATTAAGGTTGTCGCCGTAACCCATACTAGGCCCAAAGGGCATATAATCATATAAAGGTGTTTTGCGTAAACCTGGCGGGCTAGCATATCTTAGGTTGTCGCCGCCGAAATTTCCGCGACACTTGCAACCAGCACTAAAAGCGTTTTGATATCTTGCTACTTGTTGCGGTGGTGGATACCTGCGCGACTGAGTACCGGCATCGGCGCTGTACGACGGTAAGGTAGCCAACCTAGTCCTCATTGAAGTACCCATACCTGCATCTGTAAATTTCGGTCTTGCTGGGCAATCAGCACGATAACATTTATCAAAATTACATAAACCAGGAATACATTCAACTCTCGTCTGGCTCTGTCTTGCATTACCCTGGTCGTTGGTTGCAGTTCTACCCTTCATAAAACAGCAGCATTTTCTCCAAAATGATTCAGGACCATTCCCTTTATTTACCGAATATGATGAAGGAGAAGCGTTTGCTTGGGAAGGAGTCATCGGCCTTTCCTTGTAAAACTGCAAATTGAAACTACAACATGATCCAATGCGGACAACATTTTTAATATTTTTATTATCGCTAGTTGTTTGTAGTGTCGAAATAGGCTGCATCATATCTTCCTTGTTAATTTTAACAGTTGATGTAGTCTGGTTTTTATGCACAAGCGAATCCTTTGCTTTTTGACGTCGTTCAGCTTCCTCTTTTCTGTCCAAGTGGACACGTGTCGCCTTAGATACGCCGCTGCTTGAAGAAGTAGCAGTGGGTGCGTCTGTCTGTGTAAGTCCTTTATCGCCTTGATCGTTAACAGCGCCAATGCTTAGAGCTTTTTTCAGCTGCTTGGGTTTTTCTTTTAACGCCTTTGTCCCTGCATCACGAAAAGCAGGTGTATCACCTTGGTCCTGTGACTTAACAGATTTTTGTGTATCTTTTTCTTTTTTAATTGCACTCTGCTCACTTTCTGTTCCACGTTCCCTTTTCTGTTCTCTTCTCTGTTCCCCTTTCTGTTCTTTACCCTGTTCCCTTTTCTGTTCTTTTTCCGGTTCCGTTTTCTGTTCTCTTCCCTGTTCTTTTTTCTGTTTTCTTCCCGGTTCCTTTTTCTGTTCTCTTTCCTGTTCTCTTTCCTGTTCTCTTCCCTGTTCCTTTTTCTGTTTTCTTCCCGGTTCCATTTTCTGTTCTCTTCCCTGTTCCTTTTTCTGTTTTCTTCCCGGTTCCATTTTCTGTTCTCTTCCCTGTTCCCCTTTCTGTTCTCTTTCCTGTTCTCTTTTTTGCTTAGTTTTTTTCTTTGTAGAATGTTTAACAGTTTCTGTTTTTGCTATCGACTGATCTGCCGACGACTCGCCATCAGCTTCACTACCCATTTGATTAGGTAGTTTAATACGAGGCTTATCTTGTCCGGGCGAATGAGGTATATTTTTATAAAATTCAATGTTAAAACTACACGTGGACCCAATGCGAACTGCTTCACGATTAGGCATATGTAGTGGTCTCTTAGGCCTTGGCATACTTGATGCACCTCTTTCTTTAAGGAACTTTGTTTTACCTGCTTTGACATGAGATTGTTTCTTTTTAAGCTTTGCGGAGGCTTGGCTGCCACGAGCAACGTATGAAGTATCAGTGTTAGAACTATCAGTATCGGTTATTCGTCGATAGCACTCTTTTGGGTCACATTTACCAGGTACGCATACCTTAGGTTTGCACTCATATATATTCTTGTTTTTCTTTTTTTTTCCACCCTTGTTTTGGACAGATGTATAAAATTCACCTTGGGGGGCCTGGGGGTAGTACCGTACAGGTATTTCACCCTGGTTGTGATGTTTAGTATACTGATAACTCCTCATTTGATTGTCGGGTGAGGCTATGTGCCCATAATTTGGTAAGTTTGCCCCAGGATCGTAGTCTTGTCCGCTCTTCCCATGAAATTTTTGAGGCAAGGATTTGTAAAATTCAATGTTAAAGTTATAATCTGAGCCTATGCGTACTGTTTGCCTATTCGGTTTGTACCTCGGAATACTTGCTATACTCCTGTCATCATAGTTTATTTCTTTGCCTTTATTTTGTGTTTTTCTTAGCTTACGTCGCTGAGTGCCAAATTTGTTGCTATCTACTGAACTGCCAGTACGAGAGGTATCATTTGAACGTGCGGATTTGTTTATTTTTCTATTACCTGCCTGCCGGACTAGACGTGGAGGCAGTGGAGGCCTATAAATGCCTTCGGGCACGCTTTTATAAAATTCTACGTTGAAACTGCACTTGGATGCAATGCGAACGCTTTGTCGATTACGATCGAGCAAGGGATTTTTAGGAACAGGCATACTGACTACGCCTTTATCTCTTAAGTATGTTGTCTTCTGACCTTGTAGGTGTTGCTTTTTATACTTGTGTTTTCTGGCTGCCTGGCTACCGAGTGACATAGCATTTGAAGTCCCAGAAAAAGAACTACTTGACATTCTATGTTTTGATTTTAATTTCTTAAAACATTCCTTAGCGTTACATTTACCAGGAATACACACCCCAGGGTCACACTCAATTTTAGGCTTGGGTCCACTTCCATTACCATCCTGCCCCTTACCATTAATGACAGATCCATATTGTGGCATACTTCTGTAAAATTCAATGTTAAAACTACATTTAGATCCAATCCGAACAGCTTGCCTATTCGGCATGTTCAATGATAACTTAGGCCGTGTTACAGCAGATAAACTCTTATCCTTATGAAAAGTTGCATTGCCCGGTTTAAACGATTTTCCTGATTTAGTTGAGACTTGGCTCCCCTGTGACGTACCTTTTGAAATATTAGTAAATGAGGATTGACTTTGCACAGACTTCAATTGTTGAAAGCATGTATTAGCGTTACACTGACCAGGAACGCAGACACCGGGTTCACATTGAAATTTTAGTTTTTTTTCAGTGGCCTTCTTTTGTCCGTAAGTAGTTCCTCCCTGGTCGTATTTGTTTCTACTATCCTGGCCGTACATATTTATTACAGGTCCCTTCTCAGACACACTTCTGTTAGACTGTACTCCATTACCATCCTGGCCAGAACCATTCATAACAGATCTATTTTGTGGCAGACTTCGGTAAAATTCAACGTTAAAACTGCACGTGGATCCAATCCGAACAGCTTGCCTATTCGGCATGTTTAATGATAACTTAGGCCGGGTCATAGTAGATAAACTCTTATCCTTATAAAAGGTTGAATTGTCCGGTTTAAACGATTTCCCTGACTTAGTTGAGGCTTGGCTGCCCTGTGACGTACCTTTTGAAATATTAGTTAATGAGGATTGACTTTGCACAGACTTTAGTCGTTGAAAGCATGTATTAGCGTTACACTGACCAGGAACGCAGACACCGGGTTCACATTGATATTTGCGCTTTTTTTCAGTGGCCTTCTTTTGTCCGTAAGTAGTTCCTCTCTGGTCGTATTTGTTTCTACTATCTTGGCCGTGCTTATTTGTTACATATCCTTTTTCGGACGCACTTCTGTTAGACAGCACTCCATTACTATCCTGGCCAGAACCATTCATAACAGATCCATTTTGTGGCATACTTCGGTAAAATTCAATGTTAAAACTGCACGTGGATCCAATCCGAACAGCTTGCCTATTCTGCATGTTTAATGACAACTTAGGCCGTGTCATAGTAGATAAACTCTTATCCTTATAAAAAGTTGCATTGCCCGGTTTAAACGATTTCCCTGACTTAGTTGAGGCTTGGCTGCCCTGTGACGTACCTTTTGAAATATTAGTTAATGAGGATTGACTTTGCACAGACTTTAGTCGTCGAAAGCATGTATTAGCGTTACACTGACCAGGAACGCAGACACCGGGTTCACATTGAAATTTGCGCTTTTTTTCAGTGGCTGTATTTTGTCCGTAAGTAGTGTCTCCCTGGTCATATTTTTTTGTCACGGAACCATTTTGGGGCATACTTTTGTAAAACTCAATGTTGAAACTACACTTAGAGCCAATACGAACCGCTTGACGATTAGGTACGTTCAATTGCATTTTAGGTCTACGCTTACTCATTACACCTTTTTCTTTATAAACAGTTTCTCTTCCTGTTCTTAGATTACGATCTTTTACTTTGTTTGACTGAGTGCCAACATGAGTGCCACATAAACACCCAAAAAAAGAGGGGTCTGTATAAGTGCCAATCTGTACGCCCTTAAGTTGTTGATAACAATCACCTGGCTTACATTTTGTAGAAACACACGTACCGGGTGGACATTCCATACGCTTACGCTTCGCTCTACCTGGCGCTCTATTAACAGATCGCGCTCGTTGAACAGACCCAGCACCAATAGTTTCTTTATAACCTTGAATGTTAAAACTAGTTTTAGAACCAATTCGAATTTTCTGGCGCCCCGATGGAATTCTCGGGGACGCAAATGACACGTGATCACCGGCAAGTTGAGTGTTTTTACCCTTTCCAATATTTTTTCCATTTCGCCCGCCCTTTAACTTTCGTAATTTATGTTTGTTCCCTGATTGACTTGAAGCATGACTGCCGTAAGGTGTAATATTTTTTATTCGTTGATAGCATTTTTTTGAGTTACATTTACCAGGAGCACAGACACCAGGTGGACACTGATATAGTGTCAATGTGCTATTTTTTGCTTCCGTTTTAGAGCCACCTGCCTTACCGGTATTAGAGGCCTTACCGGTATTAGAGGCCATACCACCAGGCTCAGATAAGTCTTGACCCTCGTTTTTTCCAAAATCAATATTACAATCCCATGTTGACCCAATGCTAACTACTTGCCGACATGGTGGCGGAAGCTCTAATGCTGGGTTTCCGAAACTGATTTCAGCGAAATATGTCTGATATTTTTTGTTAAATATCTGTGTACTAGTAAATTGTTTCAGTCTAGGCTTATGATTCCTTTTAAGTGTAACTCGTCGTAATGTTTTGATGCAATTCGTTTTTGTGTCTATATTCAAATTACGAATTAAAATATTATCAGATCTGTACATATTATTCATAGATATGTGTCGTATATAAGGTTCAATGTGGAAGGACGGTAATCCAATTCCTATTTGCGATTGTTGATCATTTAAAGATTCAGTAGAATAACTCGATGTTATCGTTGAACTAGCGTTGAATCCCGAAGATATGTCCGATTGTCCGGTTATTCCTTCTACGATATCAGATGAACTGCATCGGTAAGGAAAAATATAATTAAAGATGACTGACTTTCGACCATAGCACATATGATCACATCTATTTAATTTCTTCGAAGTTCTCGATTTCATTATAGCACCATCAATATACGATTTCAAGGTGAGTTTTATTTTTAAAAGTCTATCAATGACCGCATTTCTTGTTGAAACTTTATTGGGGGCTGTGTATTGTTTCCTGCGATTAAATTTAATATGATATTCACTCGGAGATTTCATTTTGAATTCATTGCTTGTTCCTATTTTTTTAATGCTTTTTTCCACAGTTTTATTATTGTACTCAGAAAGCTTTTTCTTTAAAGTTACTGGCACGAAACAAGACACTGTTTGGTTGTTCATTTCTATTTGTGTATTTTTTAAGAAACCTACTTTAGCAGCTGTATTTTTGAGATTTGATTTAATACGCTTAATTATTTGTAAATATTTAATTGCTATTCGCTTGGAGACTTGCTTAATTTGTTTTTCCATGTTTTTATCAGGCATCTTCTTTTGCAGATTGTTTTTTCGCCGAAGTGTGACATTCGATTGGCGTAGATAGCGATCTGATGGACTAAGAAATACTCTGGTCTGTAGCGGTTGAATGGTTTTTCTAGTAGACGTTTGTTGCGCAAGATATCGATCGTCGTCAGGGAATACTAGGTCGTATGTTTTTATATCACGATATTCATGATAAGTGTTGCAAATAGTACTATTACAAACATCCATGCTCCGATGTATTTCCATGTTAGATAGCTTGAGGGTACTTGATATTTGGTGATCATATTTAACTTGTTGGCAAAATTTTGATTCGTCAGACATGCCGCAGCTGAAAAATAAAAGACTTCCGATGTAGAGAAAACGTTAATTAATTATAATTTAATATATAGGTAGGTATTCATATGCAATTTTAACGCTGATAAATACTTTTAAGTCACTCTGGGCGCTAAGTCAGATTAACCGCCCTAGGGCGCAGCGGAAAATCTCGCTCCACACCCAGAAGAAGACTTAAGATTATGTACGCACTACGGGCGGTAATAATAAAGGCCTCAGGTCGCTTGTTTATGGCCTTCGGTTCGGGCCACAAATGCCAGCGATCTGAGCCCTTCTTTATTTTACCACCGGTACGTAATGTACTATTTAACAACTCTACCTGAGAAAGATGTTCTTTATCTCTTGAAAGCGGAGGATAAAAACGCATTTTATTCACACGTGGGGAAAGTAATTTGGTGCTAGTTTTGACTAGTTCCTTCACGTTAACTTTACGCTAACTAACACATTAACACAGACCACTTTGATCTTGATTATTGACACTTACGGGTAGTTCGGAAAATTCGCGCGGCTAGGAGATGCTGATACAATTCCTCGCCAGTCTGCCTGCGACCACGAGCGTTACGACACGCCCGAAACGGCCGGAAAATAACAAAGTGTACCTACGCGATTAACTCCCGTTTTTGTCAAAATAAAGAATAAAGTTATTTGTTTATATCTTGTGCTTTTCCCCAGTCCCTCTTCTACACTCAAGTTTCTAAATTATCTTACGCTTGCTCAGGACTAAATACTTATCTATTAAGTGTTGTATGGTTAAACATATAAAAAAATATAAATTATATTTACAAATTAAGTACCTACTTATGCGTGTTTCAGAACGTTTCGCCCTGACACTGTTTCAGGGTCTGGTATCGAAAGTTCAGAACACGAATCAAAATTAAATAAAATGAGTTTGAATACGATATATTATTTCTGTCCCTCTCTATTTAGGTACTAACGACGTGAAAAAGACAACGCGATTAGACGTCGAGTATTTCGAATTTGTATTAGACCTCTCGCGTGAATTGACATTGTAATTCCAAGTTTACTTCAAGGTCATTTTGCCTCCCGCTCGTAGCAAAATTGAGTTTTGATCACTGTTTTTAGGAATCAAAGAACCCATGTTCCTGCTGCTGAGGTTAAAATAACTATTTTAAACACCACTCCACCTTTTAGGACAAAAGGGAAAATGCAATTTATCCAAATGTGTGGTAACTAATAAATAACTGACGACGAGATCGAATTAGGCATGATTAGACATGACGAAATAAGGGGCATGCTACTGTGTTGTTACCGTTGCGCGACCAAAATGTTATTTTTTAGTAAAAACAAAATACAGTCGCCATCAAATATATCGCAGCGGTCAGGGTGCTAAAAATATCTGAACATGCACTTTATCGCCTTGACAATAGAGGCGTTATTTATATATTTGTAACCATCTTGGTTGTTCCGATATATCTGATGGCGACTGTACACGTATGTAAATAATTGAATAAATAATTTTAATTTAATGGCAATTAAGGGAATTTCTTGACCTCCTATACGACTGGTTGATTTTAATTAAAAATCCAAAGCAATTTTGAGCAACTTACTGAATGGTTCAATATCAAGTAGAGCCGATGGGTGGCGTTGCAATCAGGTGTATGAAATAGAGGGGTATACTAAATCTTTTATTTATTTAAGACAAAAAGGCGAAAATTGACATATTTTACCCATACTATACTTACTTCGTTTTTTTTTTTGAGATTAGAAATTGAGTAAACATACTTAGAAACAGAAGTTGCCAACCTGTTCTAACCTGTTCTGTTTGAATGTTCAATTTAGACATACTGCAAGCACACCAACAAACGATTAGTACCTATACATGATGAAGAGCTCACATTTGTAAATAAATAATGACAATTAGCATATTATAATCCATAACAAGAATAAAAACACAATTTCATTTTAATTATCACGTTACAGACACATGACAATTGAAAAACTAACAGTGACGCACGTACGTTCTAAATCGAACACCATATGTTTCGAACCTCTTTTTCTCCAGGTTTTTTATTGTGCAACATTTACAAGAACATAAACAATGATATGAATAAGTTATTTCGTGCAAATGACAATTATTATAATACAAATATATTTAAATATTTTTTAATGGCTGCGTAGGCACTTTGACACTTGTGACTCGTATCATGCCGTATCGTGCCTGATAAAGAACCCTGTACAGTCGCCATCAAATATATCGGAGCGGCCAGGGTACTCAAAAATATCTGAACATGCACTCTATCTCCGTACAATAGAGGCGTTGTTCAGATATTTGTGACCACCTTGGCCGCTCCGATATATCTGATGGCGACTGTACATCCTTCTTTCTACTTTTTTTTCTTTCTACTTTAAACGAACTATAGACCTAAAATGTCGAAATAAATACCCCAGAAATAAAGATTTGCCCATATAATATAGGAAAACCAATGAGCAATATACTGTTAAGCATGAGCCCGACTTGAGGAATAAAATAAATAAACCTTGTCGAACTCGCGGAGCATAAGCGAAGTGAGTTTTTACAATCAACTCCAGACCCAACTGTCACCTGGCTACTGGGACGTCTCGGCTTATTGATTTCTATAGTTTGTCCAACGATAACTTTAGTAAAGTTTTTCTGATCTTTATTAAATTTCTTGTGGCTGTAGCAGAGATACATAATATTTGTAAAGGATCGATCAAGTGGTTATGGAGCTAGGAGAAAAGAATCCTCCTTAGGGTCTTGTTACATTACTCAACTCGTTTGCAAGTAAATCGCGAGTTCTCAGTTCGAGGCGGACTACTAGTATATTTTCACCTCACTAGCTCGGAAAGCCCTTTTTGTTTGTTTAATATCTATTGTGAAAATCGCTTTTTATCCACATGTGGTGAAAGAGTTTTGACATAAGTGACAAGTGGCTTAAGTGACATTTGACAGCTAACAAAACGTAAAACTTTAAAAGAGCAGAATTTTTAACATCGCAATTAATGAATTGCATCGAGTAAAAACACTTAATACAGTCTTACAACTTTATTTTAATTCATAAATATCAGCATTCAACATTAATCTTCATTCTTTTTGTAAAAACGGATAAATTGTTCTGACAGCCGAATAAGTCTACGTACGAACAAAACGCATCTGACATTTAATAAAACCTTTTACGTCAAAACTTTTTAGTAGAAGAGCCCATGACACTGAACCTAGTTCGATAAGTCTCCCGGATGATATATATATAATATTAGTCGCGTTTTTAATAGGGGAACACGAAATGCCTATGCTGCAATGCAAAAAAATGGGCGGCATAATAAAAAAACATATTTGAAAAATGAAAAAAAATCGGTATCTAGTACAATAAATCTCCCAGGTTTCCTTTGTTTCTCGAAGCAGAGGAGAGTTAGGGCTATACGATAATGCGGTGCTGCAAGCCCCCGTGACAGGCCTTGTCAGTTGCTGCAGCATCATAAGATTGTAGATGTACGCAAAAACTTTGCGCCTACTTATTGATCATAGCAACGTGATGAAGTTATACGCCTATTGCAAAATGCGGTGATGTGCGCTCTTTGTCACGTTGCTATTTTCAATAAGTAGACGCAAAGTTTTTGCGTACATCTACAATCTTATGATGCTGCAGCAACTGACAAGGCCTGTCACGGGCGCTTGCAGCACCGCATTATCGTATAGCCCTAACTCTCCTCTGCTTCGAGAAACAAAGGAAACCTGGGAGATTTATCGTACTAGATACCGATTTTTTTTAATTTTTCAAAGATTTTTTTTTATTATGCCGCCCATTTTTTTGCATTGCAGCGTAGGCATTTCGTGTTCCCCTATTAAAAACGCTACTAATTATATATATATCATCCGGGAGACTTATCGGACTAGGTTCAGTGTCATGGGCTCTTCTACTATTTCATTTCAATTCATCCATCATATCAACGTTAAATATTCGCATGTTTTCTAGGTTGTTTTGTTAAAAATTAGTGATTCGAGTGATGAAGAAGTATTAAACACCTGAGGAATTACGGGAAACCGAGCAAAATGCACCCTTTTTCTTATTTTCCTCGCTGTAGTGAGGTGAAAAGTTTTGTGTTATACACGGGTGAAAGTTATTTTACGTCTCGTGTATTAAAGCACTCGCTACGCTCAGGATTCTATTTTTGAACCACTCGCTTCGCTCGTGGTCAATAATAGAATCCTTTCGCTAGCTCGTGTTTCAAATAACACTCGCACGTAAAATACAACTTTCACCCCTTGTATAACAAATAACTATTTGTTAGTCACACACGAAATACCGGTGCAGCGATGCAAAACATGGTGAGACGTTTTTTTTAAAAGGAAAACCTAAGTCCTGTTCCTAGTATGATAAGAAGACTCTTAGGTTTCCTTTGTGCCTCAAAGCAGGGGAGGCTTAGGGCTATACTGTAATGTAGTGCTGCAAACCAAAGTGCTTGGCTTTTATCAGTGGCAGCAGCATCAAAACCTTGCGCCTACTTTTGGTACTAGCAGCAATAACAAAAAGTAAGAGTTTGGTTTTGGCGTCCATCTACAATCTAAAGATTTAAAAAAAACTCAAATACGCCGCACTGTTTTTTTGCATTGCTGCACCGGCATTTCTTGTTTATTTCCCAATTAAAGACGAGACTAATTATAAATAAAAACTTTTTACAAAAAAAAAGATAACCGACCTCAAAGAGGAAAAAATGAATCATTATAAATTATTTATATGCGTTACCAACTGATATGTTTGAACTCGGTGCCAAGCCAAATTTGAAAGAGTTAATACGAACGAAGCAATGTGTTCAGTGAATTGTTCTTTTTACTATCTATCTAATCTAACCTAACCTAACCTACCCCTTTTGTATTATATGTATGTATGTATGTATGTATTTTTCTAATCTTATACGGTATGGATTGCACGACCGATACTTATGGAGGTCCAAAGGGGAGGCCTATGTTCAGCAGTGGCCGTCTTATGGCTGAGATGATGATGATGATACATTCGTTTCGATCATGCGTTAACTCTTAGGCAAGTAGGTACAGAAAATATAATCATGCGTCTTATGTTTGTTAACACACTTTCAAACAAAAAAAGAATTACTCAAATCGGACCACGGGTCTCGGAGTAATCGGTGAACATACATAAAAAAAAACCCCAAACCGAATGCAGAACCTCCTTCTTCTATGAATTCTTCAATTCAGGCAGATTACAATGCACTCACGAACGTCAGAGTGAAAAAAGAAACTACCACCGGTTCAAACCGTATTACTTATTACCGGCAAGAGACTCGGCGAGACTTATTTTATCAAAACAGTAATAGTACTACATTAAATCTTAAAGTATATACAATAATGCATAGTTCTTCAAGAAGGCATATCAAAACAGCTTGAGAGACAAACAATGTACCTGCCTATTCTGTAATTAAAAGAAAAAATAAAATCCAAATCTGACTGCTTCGCAAAACGTTTCATATACTTTCTTATCTGAACTGTGTCCCCTACTTGCTAGATGATTTTGTAGTAGTTTCTGGTTTGGGCCATGCATCTATGTCAGTCATATTTACTTACCTTACCTAATTGTATAACTTGTGTGAAATGGCCCGTGTAAACCAGGTACAAGATACTTTATCCAGTAGTCCAGAGTACGCGGGAAGGTACTCAAGGAAAGGAAATAACCATATTCGATGTGCATCCGGTCAGCACGTGGATCCACATGACGAAATTTAGGTACCTGTGAACAAAGTAATCCTTAGTAAAGTGGAAAGGAAGAGCAAGAAGCGCAGGGCGCCCCGCAAGACTCTGTGTGGCACTGCGGAACCGGGTAATTTTGGTCTCCGGATTGCAATACCGAGTAGGGCGCTCTACGTGTCGCGCTTGCATCACTCCGCCGTGGCCGACGATGTGGTGGAGTACGTTCGCCGAAAGACTGGCTTCTCGTTGAGGGTGCACCAGCTACAGTCCCGGCACTACGTGCACTTCAGCTCGTTTGTGGTGCGCGTGCCGCGGCCGCTGCAGGATGCCATCGCGAGTGCAGACTTCTGGCCGAAGGGTGTTGTGTTTCGGCGGTTCCGGGGCACTCTGCCGAATCCTGCACCAGATCAGACGACGCAACGGAGCCACGAAGTTACATCGCCTAGATCAAACTAGTCTTAAGTTATTTTATATGTTTTGTTTTGTAGTTCGCAGTGCCTTGGTTTTTACTGTAATGCTGTGTAACGAATAATTTGAATAAATAAATAAATAAATTAGTTTTACCGGATACTATAGATAATATAATTAATATAGACAGCATCAGCAGCAGCAGGAACGAGTAGCGTACCCTAGTAAAGTTAGCTTTTCTCCTACTTACGGGCTACCTTTAGGTGGCTGGAGTAGATGGCGCTTTCAGACATGAGCCTCAAAAAGATCTTAGACTGTACTGCTTCATTGTATAAGTTACTCTATGGTTTTACTTTACTTCAAACTTATTTTTCTCCAACTAAACAATAGGTAGTTATACCCATGGTCGAATGAGAAAAAACTACTAATGACATCGACAGTCACGGTTATATGGAGTTTGATATTGACTGTCAGTTTTCTAAGGGTAAGGGTAAGCTTAACGGGTGTATAAATTAGTATGGTTCAAATTGAACTAAAGAGGCCCTTATAGTTCAAGAGTAGACCGTAGGCAACCCTACCCATCGAGTAACAGAATTCAATTGAAGGGATGTTTACAAAAACAACATAACTGCTTAGAGTGGTTGACACTTTTTTAAGAACATTGTTAATCGTTTTAGGTGTCGACCAGTGTAGTCAGTTATGTTGTTTTTGTAAACATCCCTTCAATTTATAGTCCCCTCCGGTATGGGAGAGGGCCTAAGTGATAGTTCAGATCTGGATACGGTTACCAACTTTTAGTATGTTGTTGGGCACGACACTAGGACCCCAAAACTGCCGAGAGACGGGGACGTCGATGAATGTCTCCCGTGTAATGACGTCATCAAAATGGCTGCCGCTTTGTTGCGAAAAGTGTAAATTTCATTCAAACTGTGCATTGCACCTATACGTGTGTAGTATCAAACGAAAGAAGATTAAATGTGCTATATTGTTGTAATACATTATATACTACTGTATATTACAGTTTGACAGCTATAAACGAAAACCTAAAATCAGGCTAAAAAATAATTCGGATATTTGCATTTTACAACAAAATTATAAGTCCAACTTAAAAGCTGAGTACTACAATAACAAAACAGGCTATTTAAGCTATACATTGCTATAAAAATTATTAAAATCTGGTAATAATTGTGGCAGCTATGTTAAAAAACATGTCGGCACTGCCGAGTTATTTCCTTAGAGTGAAAAAATAACAATTTTCACAATTTACAGAATATCCGCAGAAGCTTCGAGTATATTGTTGGTCAAATAATTTGGAGCCCCTAAATGTCGGAAAAATATGTCTATAGTGACTGAGGTCCAAATAATGACGTCATGAACGTGACCGCTACCGAAATTTGTAAAACATAAATTAAAGCTATACCATGACACATACACACATGTGTGTAGCATCGATCGACAGCTTATTGAATTTACTACAATACATACATACATTATTTGTGAAAATAATGTATAGTTTAGGAGTTGTTGACAAAATAAAATATTCTTTTAGGAAAATAAAATGTATATGTTAATTCTGTGGCCAAATAAAATACAATACACGAATGTTTTGTATAGCATTAGAAACACCAACTATTCAGCTTTAAAACACAGTTTGAATTTAAAAAAATTGATAAGAACTATAAAAGTTGTGCTTACAACTCTAAAGCACACTAACTATTTTACCTACAATGCACTCATACTATGAGAAGCTTGGACCTAATTATTGACTAGTTTTTTCTAAATTTTGTAAGGATTTAGGGTTTCTTGTCATTAAAGTAAATCAAAAAATCGGCCAAGTGCGTGTTGACTCGCGCTCCGAGGGTTACATATACATCACACAATTTTAACAATTTGTATTTTTAAGACCAACTTACGCTTGGCCGCAGACTTATTAGTGTTTTTTTCTTTAATGTACAGGTAAAGAACTATATTACGTATTTTTTTCTAAAATGTAGGTTTGTCGGTTTCCGGGGGACAGAGAGCAATGGAAAAATTTTGCCTTATTTCTTAAATAAAAGAAATGAGGCGAAAATTTTCCATCCTCCGTCTCTCGGCAGTTTTAGGGTCCTGGTGGTGGACCCAACAACATACTAAAAGAAGGTAACCGTATCCAGCTCTGAACTATATTCCCATAAGGGAGAGCACTATTAGGTATGTAGGGCAATGCACGGTTAAATGTTATAAAATAAATAAATAAACAAATATTATGGCACAATCTTATACAAATCAACCTAGTCCCGCAGTAAGCTCAGTAAGGCTTGTGTTATGGGTACTAGACGACGATATATATAATAGATAAATAAATATGGATATGTACTTAAACAAATAGAAAACATCCATAACAAATATTCGTGATAAGCACACAAATAAATGCCCTGACCAGGATTCGAACCCGGAACTTCCTAAAGCCGCCTAAAGATACCGAAATTGTAAGAAGAAATGTCACCTGCAATGCTACTCCACCCAGTGGCGTAGCTAGGGGGGGGGGGGGGGGGGCGGGGCTGCCCGCCCCGGGTGTATCCCTTTGACACCCATGCTAGCTACGCCACTGACTCCACCTAGTAACAAATAGCGTACTAGCAGTACACTAGCAGCTACTAGGTGGAGTAGTGAAGGTGACATTTCTTCTTACAATTTCGGTATCTTTAGGCGGCTTTCGGATAGAAGGCGCAATCGACTTGAGCTTCAAAAAGTTCTTCGGCTGAGGTCGTCTATATCTCTATAGTCTCTGATTTTGGTAAGACAGACAAATAGCGTACTAGTAGTACACTAGTAGCTACTAGGTGGAGTAGCAGTGCAGGTGACATTTCTCTTACATTTTCGGTATCTTTAGGGGTCTTTGACATAGATGGCTCAATTAACTTGAGCTTCAAAAAGTTCTTAGGCTGTGGCCGTCTAATTCTCTATAGTCTCTGGCGATACTAAGCAGAAATAATACAGAACAGCTCATTTTATATAATAGCCAATACTTGTAAGGAAGAGCTTTGTTTTCCATGGTTCATGGAAAAACTCGGAGTGCGTTAAGTATTTTATCTACATCACATAACTCGAATTTATCACTTGTTCCAATCCAAACACACAATCCAAATAAATATTTCTTTATATTTAAAAATTTCAGTTAAAACCCACAAGTTGACTAGATGATATCATTTAATTTATATCGCCATATATGGGTCCATAAAGTATGTGTAAGTTTATTGTATTTTAGCATATTTATGTAAGAGTGTCCATATATATCGCGGAAGTGTTTCCTTTAATTGTTTTGTTTATGTTCAATGTCTGCACCTTATGTTTCTGTTTGGACCTAGTTGGTAATGGTTGATTGGTAGAGAATACCTTTAAATAAATATACATAAAATGACATCTTCTAGACAACTTTTAGACCGTCAGTTTCTCTTTTATTGTTGTTTATTGTTTATTTTAAGTTTACACAGCATTACAGCCTTATCACTAATACACTGCGAAACTACATAGGTACTTACTATAAATATAAATCAAAAATTATCATGCGAACACACTTGACTGCATATTATCCATCCGCTCGCAAAATATCAAGCACTCATGGTCATGACACACATTCGCTCATCGCCACGCCAACAGGTCACGCTCTGGTGCAGATGTCAGGAGCGCATTCAGTAGATCCAGGGCACACGAAGTATCGGAGAGTCCCTATGTGCAGCCGTACGCGCCGATGGCACTGCCAACAGGGGGGCTTTTGGTGCAATATTCTTAATTTTCAGTTGCAGCCACGTTCCACCGCGCACAGAAGCGTTACACCAGTACTCTCTCTTGCTCCTATAGTCGCATTAAGTATAATCCTGTATAACTACGTCCACACTGTGCCTTTCTTCGTTCAACAAGAGCATGCGTCATAGCGCATTCAATAGCGCACGTGAAGGTGAAGATGAAAGTTGAAGAAGAAAAGGGCACAGTGTGGACTTAGCTTATCAGTGCACTGCTGGATATAATATGTCTCCCATAGGACTGCAATGTGCTCGATTTTTAGCTCTCGAGCATGTGAAACAAACTTATTATGAGCTCCCTTCTCATGTTCAGTTGCCATCAAATATATCGGAGCGGCCAAGCGGGTCACAAATATCTGAACAACGCCTTTATTGGCCAGGCGATAGTGCATGTTCAGGTATGTATAAATATTTGCGTACGTTGGCTGCTCCGATATATTTGATGGCATCGGAATGAATCAGATCATTGAACTGTTCGTAACCATAGAACGACAAGCACAGCGCGTACTGCCGATAGGTCTCCACTACGGAACCAGCATGCTCCAATGGCCATCGGTATATCCGCTTAAAGCTCCCGAAACTTCCTGCTACCCATAATAGATTTGAAAGAATTCAAATACATATGGGGCAAAAACCCAAAAGTCCCCACTTTGTAGATATGGAGTTATAGTACTGACTAAACCTATACAATATACGCTACCTTTTAGATAGGTAAAGAATGAAGTATATGTGTACCGACAAAGTGGAACTTTTCACTAAATTTGCCCACATAATCCACGCTTATTTGAGATAATAATTTATAACGAAAGGTAATAAAATCATACCCAAATGATACCGGACAGCACAAACAGGTCCTCTCAAACCTCCATTTTCTGGAGATGCACGAGAAACCAAGCTATGAGACGAGTTTTTTTACGTTTAAAATAATTATAAATATTTTTTTTGGGATCCCATGACCAAATACTGTTGTTATAATTTAAGGAAAGACTTTTGACGGCAATTTGAAATGAAAATATGTCACATAATTATGTCACAAAGAGAATCTAAGCAACACCGAGTGAATCATGTTGTCTCTTCTTAGCGCATGACAAGTTCTCTTTTTAACCGACTTCAAGATTTCAAAAGAAGAGGTTCTCAATTCGGTTCTAGACATGTTCTAGATGAAAACGGTAATAATAATAGAATCTTTTTTGTTAAGATTTTATAGTCTGGCAAACCAAAAGCGCAGTAACAGTCAGAGTAACATGCTATACCCATCCCTTTTTTAGTAGTGAGAGTACTAGCATTAGAAAAAGACAGTATGATTCTCCCTGTCTATGCTTGAAGTGGAATAAACTCTGGCCAAACTATAATAAGGATATTTTTTTCAAAGACACTTTTTTCTAACATTAATATTTTTCTCAAAAGTTCGTCAACAGGGACACATTTCGTGCTCAAAGGGGGGTACCGTGTTTCGTTAGTAGTTAGAACAAATGTCTTATCTGTAACGATGTTATTATTATCAAATAATAAGCAAAAATTCGATATCATTATGAAAATCCGGGTGGGCCCCGCCCGCCGGCACGCGCCTCCCGACCGCCGGCACAATCGAGTTGGCCATGGCGATGGCAGTGCAATCCGTGCAATGGCAGTCATTCAATCATCATTTCGGGTTTATAATATGTGTGTAGATAAAGCAGTGTATGCAACTGTACGTAATTAGGCCTTAAAACACTCGTGTGATCTTATTATGAAACTCACTTCGTTCGTTTCATAAAACCACACTCGTATTTTAAGGACCCCTATTACGTAACAGTTACAGTTAGTTGAATTGAATAGAATAAATACGTAACTTAACCGTATCAACCCATTAAAAGCTGCCAGATGCCCGGACCTAGCAATTTGGATGGTAAAGCAATCTAACTACATAGGTTTAATTGCTCTTATTATTGATTCTGACGTGGCCAGCTCTTGGACCATAACTGCATGCGTACAGTCCGTCAGCTTTAAGAAGAACCTTCGGGAATCAGCGATGACACACGAAGGTAATATTGCTGTTCTGCTTTTTCATGTGTCACTGTTGATTGATACCCGGCTCTTTCTAAAACCCGACGGTTCTTTTTAGGGCTCACGGACTGTACCAGTGTCAATGTCGGCGGCCGATCGTAAAATCAGGCAGATCGTAATGTTCCTGTGTAATGTTTTAACGATAATCACGTTAAACCTATGTATAGGTAGGTTATGTTCGTTAGGTTGCTTCAGATGCCCGAAGGGCAAACTCCCCAGGAATAGGAGCTCCCCGCATAGCGGGGCTCCGTCGACTCAGTATGCCTAGGAATTTCACGATATGCCTAATCTTACGATCGGCCGCCGACATCAACACGAACGTCTGTTCACATAATCGTCTCCCGGTACAACTCCCCGACGCAGGCACGCGCGCGAGCACGAGCGCGAGTGCCAACACGCATGTGTAGACAGTCGCACGCTATTTGCCTCGTCACTCGGATAAACTTCTATGTGCAGTTGACGTCTAAGATATGTTTACATACATACTTCTATGTATACGATTACATACTTTTGACGTCAACTATACATACATATTTGGAGGACGCTTCGCCTCATCTTACCAAACAAAAAAAGTCTGCTAAAATCTGAGGGGGGCGAGGTAGCACAAGTGGCAGGATAAAGAGTTAAAAGAAAATAGCCGAAATATAAACTTTAATACAAAATAAAGAAGTACATGTAAAACAATGACAGCAAGTCACCACAGAGGTCAGCAAAGGAACTGTTGTGTTTAGACGATGTACATTTTAGACATACTCAATCGCAACATTTACGCTGGTTGATGCGCTTTAAACATACATAAGGGTCACAATTACGACTCTTTCCAAGGCCTTCCTTAGCCGTACGAGCGGGTTTACTTAGTTTTAGTTTACGATTTGGCTGGAGGGTGTTAGTTTTTTGACACGTTCTAGCAGCTAGGTTTATCTCTGGCTTTTTGTCCTTTAATATTAACCCTGCGAAACCCTTTTTAATAAGCGGAACCTTAGGACACCTTTTACATTTTTGACAGCCTAAATTGGATCTAGCGTTTTGCTTAGTCAACAGAAGGTGTGAAATTGCTTGTTTCATACGCATTTTTGTGGATATGCACGGTCTCCTTGTTGGACAGCAAATAGCATTGCGTCCTTGGGTGCTGTCTTGAATAGCGTCGGCGCAAGGAGCTGAGCCTGAGGGAGGAAAGCTCGGCGGGCTCCTAGGAGGCGGCGCACCTTTGTAAACTTCCATACAAAAACCTAAACTTGATCCAAGACGCATTGCTCTTTGGTTAGATTCCTGTTGGGCGGCGTTAGCGATTGCAGCGTTTTCATAATCTCTATAAGTTGGTTTACACATTGGACACACGACGCCTTGGTTTCTACAAATTGTTTTTCCTGCTTTTGCTTCAGGCCCTATCTTGCTGCGGTGCTGTACACCTGCCTCGGATTGATTCATTGGATTAAATGAACAGTAGTGCATTTTAGTACAACATGTTTCTGGTTTAATTAATTTTGACACAAAGTTTTTCAAAGCTACACCATCACCTTGGCTTCGTTTATCGTTCGAGGTCGGGGCGCGTAAGAAAGGCGGTACTTTCCGGTAGTCGTCTTCGCCAATTCCAACGTTTCTAGAATTAGGGTCGTATGCCACACAGTTGCATTTCGGCTTTTGTTTTATAGTGTTATGTAATAACAGCCTGTTAAACGTTTTTCTAAAAGTGATACCCCCATCACATCCGCATTGTTGTGCTGTAGTCGTAAGCTTTAGTTCGGGCTCCAATTGAGAGCTGAATATCTTTTTTGCAGTCAAATTACTGCAGGGGCATTCCTGTTTAACGTCAACCTTAGGCACCAATTGAGTACTGAATATTTTTTTTGCATTCAAATTACTACTGCAGGGACATTCCTGTTTAACTTCAACCTTAGGCACCAATTGAGTGCTGAATATCTTTTTTGCAGTCAAATTACTGCAGGGACATTGTTGCTCCTGTTTAACGTCAACTTTAGGCACCAATTGAGAGCTGAAAATCTTTTTTGCAGTCGAATCACTGCAGGGACATGGTTGCTCCTGTCTATAGGCACCGAAGTCACATTTAGTGATGTCTTTGACAAATTTTAAGGCATTAGTTTGCGTACATTTTTTACGAATTTCCTGTAATATCATTCTCATACGAACGAACGTCGTTTTAATTGTACTTGTTTTACTGTCAGATGTTTTTTGGTCTTTGTTACCAGAACTAGAACTTGTTTTTTTATAGAGATCGCATTTACAACAAATGTCTTCTTTTTTCTTTTCGCTCGGGGCTAGAAGTGATTTGAGATTACATCTACAACAAAAGCGTTTTTTTTTAAGAGGTTTTTTCTTTTTGCACGGGGCTAGAATTGATGATCCCATATCACATTTACAACAAACAGATTTTTTTTTACGAGGTGTTTTCTTTTTGCACGGGGCTAAAATAGGTTCGTTATCACAATTACACCCTCTATTCTTTCCATTAAGTCTTTGTTCCGTAGCTACAGATATACTAGACTTTTTACGAAAAATAGACCTTCCTACACTGCTCTTTTGATCAATACATCCTACCACCTTTGGTTTTTTGGTGCAACGACACTTTACGGGTTTAATCTTTATAGGTTTACATCGTGATTTAGGTAAATTATTGCAACATATATCATTTCTTTCAAATTGCGATTTCACAAATTGGTTCCATGATGATCTCGGCGAATTCAATGGGACTGAAGGAGGAATGCAACTATATGAATCATCCTCGTTAGTGTTCTGCTGTTTTGGTTCACGTCTTCTTACCAATTCACTGAATATGGATGTTGACTTAGGTTCGCCGTACGGATACCCGTCGCTATTACCGAGAGCACAGTCTACACAAGGTTTACTGCTTTGCATGTGCTGAAGATTAGGATTGTGGGCAGGCAAATTCAAATGATAATTATTATCTGGGCGTGGGTTGCTAGGAGGAGGTCGGTTATCTATACATCTTCTGTAAAGTCCAACTTGAAAACTAAAGTTTGATCCAATATTAACTGCATCTTTGTCGGGCATTCCATGCTTTTGACCACTTGCAATCATATTAGAATCAGAATTAATTTCATTGTTATTACTATCCTTTCCTGCACATTCTGGAACACAACAATTAATACCTCTATCGCGATAAAACATATCTCTATCAGATCTTAGCACTCGCCTCTCTTTGCAATGACATTGGCATGAAACATCATTACCATGTTGAATGTTACTTGCGTTATTATATCTGTATTGATTACCCATATTATTATACCCATCATAATCGTGTCTGCATTCCCTGCACGCATTTGGATTTGGATGCGGTTTACCACATAAACATCGTTTGTTTTCTTTCAGTAATAGACGAAGATACCTCTTCAAAAAGCTAGCATTCCTCATTTGTTCATTTTTTTCTTCATGGGGGTCATAAAGACAAACACAACCATCTTCATCACGTCCAATTCTTGCCATATTAGAGGGTGAGTAATTCATTGGCATAGGCACAGGTGGAGCAAAGTTTCCGTACTTTTCTCGTCCATCGCCCATACTTCGGTAAAAGTTAATGTTAAAATGAGCGTTTGTTCCTATTTCCGGACGTTTACTTTTCTTAGTAGTCTTTTGGTCCTGAACAGTGTATACGGTTACTGTTTGCGCATAAGGTGTGCTTTTAGCTTCTGTAGCTGGAAGGCTTTGTGTGCGAGTATGCCAATCTTGATCATTGTCACACTGGGATATAAAACTTGAATTTGGCCATAACTCTCCGTGTAGATGAATATTTTGAAACCATTGTCGCTCATTGTCGTATTTCGTTTTATTTATCTTGATATTGGTTGGAATTTGAAAGGGATTGCGACATAAGTGCGGATATGAAATAGTGTTCAGTGATGAGTCAAGAACAACCGAGTTCGTTGAGACAACGCCGTAGATTTTTTTTCGTTTTTTCTTTGATAACGGATAGGATTTTGAATAAAATGTAAGACTATTTGTCAGTGAATACACTGATAAACAGATGTCTGAACTGGACTTACATGATTTAATAGGAATAAAATTAGCTAACAGATTAAATGTGTTTGCTTCAGAGGTCGTCGGTATATGTGGGATGGTAGGCGTCATTGATTGCTTTGTTAAACCTGATTTGGTCACTTCTTGAAGGCACTTCGTGGTTCCTCTGTTTGTGTTGACCTTCTGGCGTATTATTTTTGTTTGGCATTTCTTCGTGTTTCTCAAGGAAGGCGGTATAGATTGAATGGATTCAGATTTGAACCCTTTGATATGGCACGTCAATCCACGAGCGGGACAGTTTTTTACTGCCTTAGAACAGCTTTCCGAATAACCTTTCCATATATGATACAAATGCTTATCTTTACAATGATCAACACCTAACCGAATATGACGACGATCATGTTTGTCATGTATATCGTTAAATTTAAGGCGGTCTGGTGCTTTTACATGGTTTGCATATCCATCTTGTGACTGTAAGAATTCTGGCATGGTAGGTACTGTAAATAAAAAAGAATAAAGTAAAGATGGAACATTATACCACGTCCAAGGTAAATTAAAGCGACTAGGTATTATACAATCTCATGAATTTCAAACTCAGGTAAATCCATTCGACCCTCTCAGCAAATATCTACCCTTTCCTTAATAGCAAAATCGTGTAATCTGACATATGGAGATATCGGAGTTTGAAGTTAATAGCGACTCAATTATACCTTAGAGTAAATTATGATAGCGACCATTTATGTCTATCTCACTGTGTCCAACTATATTTTGATGCCCCACTCGAGAAGATTTGAGACATAACAATAGGACGTAACATTTATTAGCATCGTTGAGAAATTAATTACAATAGTACTTTACACAATCGTGACATAATGATGAGCTTTACAGTGGAATACTGTGTTTTAAGCCTAATAAGTAAGGCACGAGATTGAATAGCTATCATGTACAAACATTTTACTTGTAGGTATACAAAACTTTTTCTACGACTGCTCAAAATAGGCAAGCCGGTAACAAATTAGAACGACGTATGCCTTACAACCTGTTCCCCATATACAATTTAGTAACTTCAATCTCCCGGCGGATTATGGAGAGGAGGACAACGACTACGTGTTATAATATTGTATGTAGGAAAAACCATTTCAGCGTCGTTGACGATGCTAAAATATGTGACCATAAACGCTCCATCGAAAAGTATGAGCTAGTACTTCGCTCTACAGTGTTAATTCAAGCACTATAGTCGACGAGTAGAAAAAAGGCCTTAGGAACGGACATATAGGTGCCTATAGAGGTATATAGATATACATACATATACCTACATAGAGGTCACGGACGCAAAAACAGGTTGAAGTGAACACACAACTCTCTCTTTTGGGCGTTTTACATAAACCTGAATTATATTTTATATTTACAATAAGTACAAATAATATATTACCAAATTCTTCCAAATATCCAAAGGGCACTAGCTAGCCAAAATTAACGATTGATAACGTGATTGTCATGATTTTAAATTTATAATAGGAATTTAAAAAATAGGTGCGTGTGTAACGCTACATATTAATATTTTTATAATATTTTAGGAGTAAATTTTAAAAGAATTTTAAAATCATAATATGACGCAGATCGTGAATGATGTCAAGTTAATGTCAAGCATCTTTCAAGCATAGAGTCCATACCACGGACCAAGAGAGAAACTGGACATTACTCTTAAGGCTCAGTTAAACGACGCGACGCACGATCTATATAACCCACTCCAACTCCCACTCACGCCATGATACGAGTAGGTACGCTTACGTTCGGATTTTGCCGAGTCGCATTTACACGAACAGCGCGGCTCGCGTGGGATCGTGCTGACCCGCGCAGTGTAAACGAGTACGCATGCGTTCGCATATTGCCGAATCGCATCAACACGGACGCCGGCTCGCGTGGGATCGTGCTACCCCGCGCCGTGTAAACCAGTACGCATGTGTTCGCATATTGCCGAGTCGCATCTACATGGACGCCGGCTCGCGTGGGATCGTGCTACCCCGCGGTGTGTACACGAGTACGCATACGTTCGCATAATGCCGAGTCGCATCTACCTACTGTAGTACCTACACGGACGCCGGCTCGCGTGGGATTGTGCTACCCCGCGCCGTGTACACGAGTAGGCATGCGTTCGCATATACACGGACGCCGGCTCGCGTTGGATCGTGCTACCCCGTGCCGTGTAAATGAGTACGCATGCGTTCGCATATTGGTGAGTTGCACACAATATCAGCTCCTTCTAGTAACGACTACTAATACGCTATTCGTTACTAGATGGAGGTGATATTTCCGCTTACATTTTGCGTATCTATAAGTGGCTCTCAACTATATGGCGTGATAGACTTGACCTTCAAAAAGTTCTTAGGCTGTGGTGCTCTATTATATAAGTTACTCTACAAAATATAATATATTATTATTGTACTTTAAATGACCAACTACAAACTACTAGTGTAGCAAATACAACATAGATTTGGTACAACCAGAGACTATAGAGTTATAGACGACCACAGCCTAAGAACTTTTTGAAGCTCAAGTCGATTGCGCCCTCTGTCCAAAAGCCGCCTAAAGATAGGTACCGAAATTGTAAGAAGAAATGTCACCTGCACTGTTAATCCACCTAGTAACAGATAGCGTCCTAGGTAGTAGTACACTAGCAGCTATGGAGGCTTTTATACTTTTCCCTGGACGTCCACGGCACGATAAAACTCCATGGTTTCATTCATACACAGCGTAGTCTATAATCTATGGTCGATTTATGAGTGAAACCATAGTTTCAGACACGTACAGGTTGCAATGGAGTGCGGGGTGAGGCAGGGGGGGTTGTCTTCGCCGTTGCTCTTCAACCTGTACGTGAACGGTACGTGATAGGTGAGCTCAGCAGCGTCGGAGTCGGATGTTCAATCGGTGGTAAGTTCGTTAACAACATAAGTTACGCCGACGATATGGTGCTGCTTTGCCCATCAGTCAATGCTCTGCAAAAGTTGATTAACATCTGTGATAAATATGCCGTGACACATGGACTCAAGTACAATGAAACGAAAAGCGAGCTTCTTGTTTATAAGGCAGGTAATAAAATATATTCGAAAGTCCTACCAGTAACGCTCAACGGCAAGCCGCTTGTTAGAGTAAGAAAATTCAAATACTTGGGTCACTGGGTCACGGATGATCTCACAGATGATCTGGATAAGGAGAGAGAGCGGGGAGCGCTGGCAGTACACTGCAATATGCTGGCACACAAGTTCGCAAGGTGTACTAAAGCGGTAAAAGTTTTATTGTTCAAGGCCTACTGCCAGTTCATGTACACTTGCGCCCTGTGGACCAGATATACGCAGAAATCTTACAACGCTTTCCGCATCCAATACAACAATGCTTTCAGGGTGCAGATGGGGTTGAGGAGGCATTACAGTGCATCAGGGATGTTTGCGGAGGCTCGAACGGATTGTTCTTACACAAGAATTCGTAAACGAGTCGCATCTCTGATGCACATGGGTGTGGGATGTGGGACAGCCTCAACAGCTTCCTGAAAGCCATTGCTGAAAGATGGGACAACCCGATTTTATTTTCCTGGGGGAAAATGCACTCAATATCCAAGTGCATCCCCCCAAAAATGTTATTAAAATATGTAAAGAGTGTTTAGAATAGTTTTACTAACCAATAGTTAATAATTTAATAATAATTATGTATACACCTCTCTACCGCCAGCCCCCGCACTGGTGTTGCCCTTGAGCCATCTTTGATGTCGCTTTTTAATGGGGGCCCATCTTGCGGAGGGCGAGTCTGGTCACCTTCTGCCGGAAATAAAATTGGATAGGTACCGTTTTATTAGGCAGGCGTCCGGTTCTTCATCCAATAGCCCAGTAATTAGTCCATACTCTTCACCCAATAGCCTAGTACATTTTAGGCTACATTCCTCCTCCTTCCTCCCAGTCCTTACACCATGGCGGGCGCTGTCTCTGCGTGCGTCCCATGACACGGGCAGGGGCAGCATACGCTTAGTGTACCCCTCACTTTTCATTAAATTGTCGAAAGGGCCTCTGCGCGTTGGCTTCGGTTCCGCATACTCCTTCCAAAGGTCCGGAACACCATTGTTCCTTGGTAGGGAGAGACATACAAATGATTTATATAATTACTAACAAAATAATGGATCTTTTATAATCCGAAATAAATATTATTCATTCATTCATTCATTCATTCATAGTCCTCTATATGATAATGCGGTGCTGCAAGCCTCGTGCCTGGCCTTGTCAGTGGCAGCAGCATGATAAGCAACGCCTCATACTTAGGCATCTAGTATCAGTATGATCGGTCTCCTCTAGAAACCAATGCTCATCTGAAAGATCATTAATTTCTTTATAAGAAAAACCACTGCTGCATTTCCCAAACAGTTTCGAAAGTGGTTGCTGCAGCGATTGAAACTCGCCCTCCGAGTAGTTGCATTCGGCGTTAAAATTCAATCGAGTTTTAACCGACTTCATATTAAATATAGTTTTCATTGAAAGTAGGTACTTATCAGGCCTCACTTCGATGATTTTTAAATTTTTTTGGACCCAGGGTCAAAAGTTAGATGGGGGGACGCCCGTTTCTTTAACTTTCAGAGCTATTGTTTACGAAACTATTAGCTTTATCAAATAAATGTATTTGAAGCCCACTATTCTTTTTAATCTATACCCCACACGACTGGTTTGGATAAAAAAAATCACCCCCCACTTCATGTGTAGGGGAGGTACCCTAATAAAATATTTTTTTTTAGTTTTTATTATCCCACTTTGTCCATGTAACATATGCACATACTCATACGAAATCTCAGCTTTATAGTGCTAATGGTCACTGAGCTAGACCGCAGACAGATGGACAGACGGACTACGGACGGACGGATAGACATACATATATGGCGAAACTATAAACTATAAGTTGACTACGGAACCCTAAAAAGCGCTGGTAGCCTGACGGTAAGACATCTAGCTGAGTTTCAATCCGGAGGTCTCGGGTTCAAACCTCTGAGTTTTTCAGAGCTTATGTACGAAATGTCATTTGTCATTTGACAAAGTGAGATAATAAAAGCTGGAGAAATATTTTTTAATAGGGCTGCATGTCTATTGTATACGGAAATGATACCACACAATAATAATAACTCATTGCACGGGACCCCTGATTTTGACGTGAAGGTCCAAAAATTTTATAAACCTCCAATACTAAAAAATATTCATCGTGGGGCATTCTATCCATGGTCAAAAATTGCTAACGTTTTCTCGATGCGCTCAATTTTTTAATTTCAAGCTCTATTATTATACCAGTTTAAAACATATGGTAGGTACAGTCAGCATCAAATATATATTAACAGCTAGAGTAGCCAAATAGTTCGTCACTCCATACAAAATATATGGTGTGACGAACTATTTGATCACTTTGGCTGTTACAATATATGTGGCGCTGACTGTACCTTTAGTATTATTCTTATAGTAATTGGCCTTTCTTAGAATAATTTAACAGTCTCTTGTTTTCCTGGATGAGTAACGATGAGATAGTTGCCATTATCAATGTCGCCTGACTCTTAGGTAAGTACCTAGGTATATTTAATGTATAACTTAAATTGCGACGTTTTCAATTCAAAGGTACAGTCAAGGAATTTGATTCACGTACCGTCTTAAGTCTAAATTACTGATGACAATTAATAGTACTCAGGGCTATGTTTCTTCGCTTGCTTAAAGAAATATAAGCCTTATGATATTCTGACATTTCAAGCAATAAATCAACGAAACGGTACGCGAATCAAATTCCTTGACTGTACGTCGTAAAGGTATTGTCGTTTGTTAATTCGCTGTGTGCATGATTGTGGCGCCATCTCTTGGGCAGGTGGTCAATCTCTTTTTTTCCTTTTTTATAAATAGGTTGTATTCCTTGCTTATATGAAATTTAACTGGCTGATTCACTATTTTGACAGCAGACAGGGGATTTGCAGTTTCATTTCTTGTCACATTGAGCACTGCGATCGTTCTCGTTACCCCCACCATGCACTTCGCACATAGCGAATAGAGATTATTTCTAAATGAATTTTTATGACAGTAGCACCTAATTGACGACTGGCCATGATGTACCTTTGATTAGAAAACGTCACAATTATACACAAACTAGTTTCCATTGCTTACTTTATTACGCAGTAGGACATTGCAGCCTTTAGGTAGTCTCGAATTATTCTCGAAAACAATTCTATTTACGAATAAATTCTTGGAGCGATAGCTCTATCACGCTTACCTCATACAAAATAGTCGGGAACTCGGACCATGCGCGGGGTCGGCGGGTCAGGCAGCGGCGATAAACAAATTGTATCAAGGTCATGAACAGACATGAAAATAATTAAGACGCACTGTCGTAATACTCAGAGGTCGATTTGATTGCGTCAATCTAATTTCTAAGAAGACAACGGGGCTAGGGACTCGGTGCGTGGATTCGTAAGATCAACTACCTATAGGCCTTCTATGTGTATGCACATAGAAGGCCTATATAGTGATTAGTCATTAGTTAACGGTTGCCCCTGCAGGTACTAACTCCGGTTCTGTTTGGTACAGTTTGGTCATTGGCCGCTTACGTCCGTACGGACGGACGTAGTGGCCAGTTGATTACGCCCTACACTGGCCCTATATCTTGATCTGACGACAATGAGACCAACTGTGAACATATCCTATAGAACAAAAAAAACTATAAAAAGAAGTAATTGATAACCTCCGTCATACTTATAAATTATTGAGCCTAGTCTGTAGCGACCCTGCCTACCAAGCAGGAGGTCCTGGATCCGAATATTGGGGAGGGCATTTATGTGTGTGTGTAGGTATGACGGATATTTTTTCCTGGTCTATGAATGTATTATATGTAGGTTTATAAGGTACCTGTAAACCTTTAATAGATGTCATATATTTACAAAGGGAAGGACCACGGCCTCCGGTGTGTAGACTGGAATCGAACCAGCGTCTTCTGCATTCGCAGCAGAAGACTCTGCTGACGCTTTTATTTAAGTTTATAATTTATCTACTCAAAATGAATATATCAAGATATTTCGGATTTTTTCTCTAATTACCTCCTTATTTTAGTTTAAGTAAGAATGTTTAAGATGGCACCTAAAAAATTATTCCTTATAAAGGATAACTACATAATAAACAAGAGTCCACATACGTAGTAAGTATGTATATTTTTATTAATTACTAGCTTTTGCCCGCGACTTCGTCTGCGTGGACTCAAATTATCTCCATACTAATTTTCATTTAAATCTTTTTAGCTACTCAAAATTCTCCATATAAACTTTCAACCCCCTTTTCACCCCCTAAGAGTTCGTTTTTGGGATGAAAACTATCTATCCTATTTCCTTTCTAGGGCTCAAACTATCTCTACAGTGTGTGGACCAAAACACGAGCGAAAAATTCAAACGTAGATTGTACTCCTCAAGCAATAAAACTATTGTTCAACAACATTTAAAAAATATGTAGTTTTTAGATTGTCTCTTTTTCATACGAAATAAATATTATTTTCAATGTACGTTAAAATCCGTCTAATTGACATTGCTTGTCAGTCTTGTCACCCTACAGACATAATCAATTTCTCAGTACATTGCGTGTTCAGGTAAACTTTAATATGTACTAAAAATCAAACCGTAAACTATTTTTAAAAGTCGCTGACCAAACTTTGTTCAGTTTGAGAAGTAGAATCTACGTTTCAATCCTTCGCCCGTGTTATGGGCCACACAGTATAACAAATGGCATCAAAATCCGTTTAGCCATTTTCATGTGATGCGCGGTCAAATAAACAGACAGATAAACAGACAAACAGACAAAAATTCTAAAAACTGTTGGAACGTGTTCTGTTATCGATTCTAAGTATCCCCAGCCAATTTTTTTCGAATATCTTCCACGTACAGACTTTCGGTCCTATTCAGCTTTTATTACTAGTATATGTGTAGATGTATATGTCACCGTAAAATTGTCAAAACCGTTAGTTTATAATGTAACTAGAGAGATTGTAAACTATCGAAAGATTGTGAACCGTAACATAATGCTTACAATTTAACGGATTATTTTTCGTTAGATTATTAACTATCGACGAGGAACCGTCATATTTTACATTTTGAACTTGGTAAATTGTGTAAGTTATGTTCCATACCTTGTATTTTATTTAGGTACCTATACTACCTACCTATATCTCATACAACATTAACTACGCCGTTTCGCGTTATGTGATTATGTTTATCAAGAACATATTCCTATTATGTGTTTATATACACGCTTTAACAATTCTTATATCGTGTAGGTAAATACGTATTAAAATTTGCTATCGATGTTTGGTGTCCTTGAGAGGTCTCGAGGCCAAGGGTAGGTATTTAGATGACTCGTAACTCTATAAGTTTTGTTTAGACATTTCCTGGGACAATACTTATTATAAAGATTTAAATCAAACCCCCCGCTATTGCCAAACACCGTAACTACTTGTAAAAAAAAACATATAGGTAAGTAAGACACACAAGTCTTCTTTTTTATAGTAGTTTATGTAACTGTTACGTAATAGGGGTCCTTAAAATACGAGTGTGATAAAACGAACGAAGTGAGTTTCATAATAAGATCACACGAGTGTTTTAAGGCCTAATTACGTTCCTACAGTTGCATACACTGCTTTATCTACACACATATTATAAACCCTAAATGATGAATGAATGACTGCCATTGCACTGATTGTACTGTCATTATGGCCAACTCGATTGTGTCGGCGCGGCGGTCGGGAGGGCGCGTGCCGGCGGTCGGAGGATCGCGCGGCGCGGCGGTCGAGGAGCAGGCCGGATTTTCATAATGATATCGAATTTTTGATTATTATTTGATAATAATAACATCGTTACAGATAAAACATTTGTTCCAGCTTCTAACAAAACAGTCTATTTTTATGATGGTCATAACGTGCGGTTTTTGAACGCATCATGGAGGGTAAATGATATGGGTGTAGATAAAGTAGTTTACGTGATTGATCTGAACGTAAAAATAATAAATCAAGAATACTGTAGGCAACCCTACCTCATCGAGCAGCAGAATTTCGCTTATACAAAGTGTAACAAAAATGCTGGTGATCCTTTTAAGAGCATAATTGGTATCGTATTCTATGAAAAACTGGGACTAAAAATTTTTCGCAAGAAAAGAAATTTTGGTTTACTATGGAGGGTCGGCCGGCTGGAAGTTGAAACCATCTGTCACATCGAGAAAAAAATTTTTTTTCACGTCCAATAATTTTTTTCCTATTTTTTCTTAGTCGCAATACGATACCAATTATGCCCTTTTTGTTATATCCTGTACAGGGCGATGCACGATAAAATGTTATGTATCTATTAACCCTGAGCCCAGAGCATTTTGTACAGTTAGAAAAAAAAACCCTATTTTTGATAAAAATTACTTCAACAACAAGCAAATGCACACGTGGCCCAGTCGATAATGTTCTAGTATCACAAGTCGGTGAAAATATACCGTGGTGACAAAACTTGCAATCTACCAATATTTCCCAGTAATGCCAGGTGATCCTGAAAAAATTTATCATTTGTATTATGTCTTGTTCCAGTTAAGATATAAACATTTCTAAATGATTTACGATTAAGAAACTCAAATATTGGAAAACACTCGCCTCCGCCCCGCCCTCCACTACGCAATTACGCATGCGCGGTAAACGTTAATAGTACATTACATACCTAGGGCGGTAATATAAAGAAGGGTTCAGATCGCTGGCACTTGTGGCCCGAACCGAAGGTAAGGGCCATAAACAAGCGATCTGAGGCCTTCTTTATTACCGCCCGTGGTGCGTACACAATTTTACGTCTTCTCCTGGATGTGAAGTGAGGTTTTCCGCTGCGCCCTAGGGCGGTAAATCTCACTTAGCGCCCAGAGTGACGTAAAATCTTTTAAACTTTTTACACTTTTAAATATTGAGGTGAGCTGCTTTCCTAAAATCATTTGAATAATATAGTATTTTTAGGTCACGTAGTTCTACTATGAAAGGAATTTTTCCTAAGTAAGGCGGTGGAAATCTTTTGGCTGAAATTCCCCGAAATTCATGGAGCGCGCAGGATTTCCCGAGTTATGTCATTGTGTTTTTGTTTTGTACTTGGCGTGTGTATGCGTGATCGGCTCGTACGTTTATCAATAACCACGCTCTGGTATTTAAACTTCGATCCCCGCCGCTCCGCTCAAATCTTACTGGAACCCTCGAAGTGCCACATCGCAACCGGACGCACCTTGATACTTATATATTTGTTAAACATTATTCAAACATGTATCTGAAAACTCTAGTGCTTTGTGCTCTTCTGGTTAGTGTCACTGCAACACCTGTGGCCAAACCGGCGAATCTGTACAATATTTATGGTGAGTAATTATTATTTTCCTCTAGGAATTATAATTACAAACGATGTGCCTAATTCTGATAGATAATGTTTTGCGAATGTAATGTTATAATATAATGTACCATTTAGCTATGGTCAGCAGCAGAAGTAAATAGCTATGCGAATGATCTCTGAAAAATAAAGTCGTGCTAAGAGAATTTGGAACACTTCGCCCGTTTAACAACTTCTGCTGCTGACGTGGGTGGCACTTTCTGAGATGTAACATTTCATAAATGCCACTATAAAATCTTATTTCTTCTTCTTCTTTCTGTTAGGGTTTGTCCCGGCTTAGGGACCGCTGGACAACCTAATCCCATGAATTGGCGTAGACATTAGTTTTCACGAAAGCGACTGCGATCTGACCTTCCAACCCAGAGGGGAAACTAGGTCGTTTTTGGGAGTAGGTCCGGTTTCCTTACGATGTTTTCCTTCACCGAAAAGTGATTGGTAAATATTAAATGATGTTCCGTACATCTTTTGTTTGAACCCTCAGTGGGAACTCAGTGGTTTGAACCCGAGACTTCCGGATTGAAAGTCGGACGTCTTACCGCAAGGCTACCATCAGCGCTTCTCTTTTATATAAAATCTTATTTGATATGGTTTATTTATTTTATCGTATGGGTACGGAGATCAAGGGCACTTACATTATATTATACAATTTCTTATCAGTTCAATATGGTAATCGTTTACTATTACTAATGTACTTGGGTCAAAATGAAGGTGTTACCTACCTTCTTCCGTGGTGGCTATGCGCCCCATTAATAATTTAAATATTATGTTAAAAAGAATTTTCAACAAAGATTCCGACGAATTAAGGCCTGCTTCGAAATCTTGAAGTCGGTTGATAAATTCGTGTGGATATAATTTGAAACACCTTGCCCGCTCAGTAATTTCTGCTGTAGTGTTTTACACGCTTTATTGAGCTTCACTCCGTATATAAAAACCTTGTAAGTAAAATTTCATTTCATTTCGGTCTTCTGATTGAGATGAAAGATGAAATTTATGCAATTATAATATAACACGGAGCTGATCTGATAATGCAGTCGTACCTACCTAAGAAGCCCAGGGAAGAAACGCAACTAAATTGAGTTAGGGCTCTTTAAAAAGGTCTCGAGAAGTAATTGATAAACGTTTAAAGAACAGAAGATACAGTCAGCAACAAGAGTGTTACTTGTTGTTTTATGTTATAAATAATGAATGAATTTTGTATCTGCAGACACGATCGAAGAGCCGTGCGTGCGACAAGGCGGTCTGTGCCGTCCGACCGACGAGTGCGAGCCTGAGAACCTGTCCCAGCTACCGAACCTGTGCCCAAACCGACAACATCTGGGATTTAAATGCTGCTACCTAATATGGTAAGATCGAGTAACATTATGTATTTCAATATTATAAGTGTGATAGTAACGCTGTTTGTCTGTCTTTATGTTTTAGTCTCACCGCTGCACCAATTCAGTTGAAATAACATAGTTAGTGTAGTGTAGTTTGAGTCCCGGGGTAGGACAGGGGATTTTTTACTGTGAAAATATAATTTGTGGACGTATAATGCAGGAATATACGCATATACGGTAAATAATATACTTCTGTTAGGAAACATCTTTTTTAACCTGCTTCTTTATTTGTTGCAGATTCTGCGGTGGCGATATAATTAAGTTTATTTATATTTTAAGATATAAGTAATTAAGTTTATTTATATTACAGTTAGGACCACGATGAATATGTAACGTACCATGCGTCAAATGGCCCTTCGCAAAACCTATTAATAGACCTCCTTTTCAGCACTTCTAAGAGATTTGTAAAAACTCTTCAATTACATTTCTTGTTATTTATTAGATCAGTAGTCTCTATGCACGAAATTTCAAAACCTTTGTTTAATATTTAGATTTACATACAAAATTTAAATTCTGTTTAAATCCCTAGTTTTTTAATCGTATATATTATGTAGCCTTATATTAAAATACATATGATTTCAGTACGATAGCTTTTCAGTCGAGTACTGCTGAGTGGCCTATGAAAGGTACGAGATTGAAAAGCTTAATTATGTCACCATTGTACCTCCTTCTCCATTTTATTTGTCGCTTCGCTTTGTTTCGCCCTACGTACGCATTACAACCTGCTGCCTCTACACAATTTACTTAGCAACTTCAATGTCCTTCCCGTGCCCCGGCACCGGCACTATCCAAGACACCTGATTGGTAGAAATTTCATAAGTAGAATTGTATGTAAATCCATAAGATTATTGCTAGCGCTGGTCTTATAGAATATCATAGACAACGTTTTGACTTTTAGAGCATATTTTTAAATATTCAGCCATTTAATTGGCAAAATAAGTAGAGTAGAAAAAGTTTTTTTAAATTATACCGCGTGTTTATTTGATAGTACCTCAAATGGAAGCCAGACGCAAGTTTTGAAATTATAAATCGGTATCGTAACAAATATTGCGATACCCTCTATATTATATTTATTTAGTTGTTTATATTTATGTCAGGGTGTGAGATTTATGTGTACGTTAAAATAAATAGTACCTAAGTAATTAATTATTAGGAAACATTAAAATTTACGTAAAATGGTTTGACCCATGAACTTTGACTTAAACCAATATTTAACACAAGTTACCCTCTTAGTTTTAAAACTTCCTCCTCTCCTCCCTTGGTCAGGTTAGAGGTCTACAACTTAACTGAGGTGGTTGCGCCATCCTACCGGCTGCGCCATGTAGTATTTTAAGTATGTTTGATAAAAAATATTCTACAATGTTCCATACCTAAAGGGCCCTTAGGCGTCGTCGTTGCCCGAGCGCCCGCATAATGGCGACGCGGCGTAGACGCGACGTCGTCCTAGCGTCGGTGTCTCACCAGCGTCGAGGCTCGAAAGACGCTAGTGTGGGGTTAGCCTTATGCTCGATTTTGAGTTAAGAATGGATCCTAAATCTACGTGAAATACCTAGCAGAACAAATAAATTACTCCTACAATAAATGAGCGTAAGGGACCTTTAGGTGTAGAACGCTACATTTTAATAAAAATATATGCATGTAAATACGTAACATAAACGTTTATTTAGTTATTAAAAGATAAATTGAGATGTGTTCGTGATTAGAGAGGATAGACAAGAGGCCCAGAGAGTTGTCTATTTGACAACCACTGACGTCACATATTTGGTAAAGCTTTTTATTCATAACTACCCGCGTTCTAAACCTCAGTTGATCGGTTAAGTTACCTCAATTTAATAAAATCCAAGGGAAATTGAAACTGGCATTGACAAACCGGAGTGGCCATATGTCTGCATTTTCTATACAAAAAAGGGTGCCTATTTTGGGGGGGGGGGGGGGGGGACGTCTAATGTATACGTAACGTCAAAATAGCTACGTCAGTCCATATAATAAGTATGACCACTGGTCATATATTTTCGGTAGAGGGGAACGCCTATCAATGACCGCTCCAGTTAGTTGAATCCTCTAAGTTGACAAATGAAAGTAGTTTGGTTAATATTGCGTTCATTGAAAGATGAATGTTTTCTTATGGCTACCTACTTACTTAGTTTACAATATTATTTAACCATTTTTTTTATAAAAACCAGAAATGAATTGTCTACCGCCTAATGCTGTAAAAGAGCATTCTGTAAAAGTAACTATTGTCTTAATATATTAGATTTAGTAATTAAAATTTTAATAAAGTATTTGTATTTTTTTACTAAATAGCTGACTAGTTCCAGACGCGTAGACGCGACGTCGTCCTAGCGTCGGTGTCTCACCAGCGTCGAGGCTCGAAAGACGTTAGTGTGGGGTTAGCCTTATGCTCGATTTTGAGTTAAGAATGGATCCTAAATCTACGTGAAATACCTAGCAGAACAAATAAATTACTCCTACAATAAATGAGCGTAAGGGACCTTTAGGTGTAGAACGCTACATTTTAATAAAAATATATGCATGTAAATATGTAACATAAACGTTTATTTAGTTATTAAAAGATAAATTGAGATGTGTTCGTGATTAGAGAGGATAGACAAGAGGCCCAGAGAGTTGTCTATTTGACAACCACTGACGTCACATATTTGGTAAAGCTTTTTATTCATAACTACCCGCGTTCTAAACCTCAGTTGATCGGTTAAGTTACCTCAATTTAATAAAATCCAAGGGAAATTGAAACTGGCATTGACAAACCGGAGTGGCCATATGTCTGCATTTTCTATACAAAAAAGGGTGCCTATTTTGGGGGGGGGGGGGACGTCTAATGTATACGTAACGTCAAAATAGCTACGTCAGTCCATATAATAAGTATGACCACTGGTCATATATTTTCGGTAGAGGGGAACGCCTATCAATGACCGCTCCAGTTAGTTGAATCCTCTAAGTTGACAAATGAAAGTAGTTTGGTTAATATATATTGCGTTCATTGAAAGATGAATGTTTTCTTATGGCTACCTACTTACTTAGTTTACAATATTATTTAACCATTTTTTTATAAAAACCAGAAATGAATTGCCTACCGCCTAATGCTGTAAAAGAGCATTCTGTAAAAGTAACTATTGTCTTAATATATTAGATTTAGTAATTAAAATTTTAATAAAGTATTTGTATTTTTTTACTAAATAGCTGACTAGTTCCAGACGCCCTGGGTGCCGATTTTCGAGATACGAGTGCTCGAATGCAAAGAAATTAATTTCGAAAATAAGCGCACACAAAAGTTTGTCGCCCTTTTTTGCCCGAAATTAATGGAATAAATAATAAATTAATCATGACTTCAAATTCCTATTCCTGTTATTTCTAAACTATCATTTCATGCACTTTTAATCTCATAAATCGCCCTCCTGTTCTACTAAAGAAGATACAGCCCGACCATATATCAAAAGCCGCTGTAAAGTCATGTACCTACACGAAAAATAAGTATTAGTTATGTTGAAAATATTTCCACGTGACAAGTATTTAATTCCTTTAACGAAAATAAACTATAGTTTTAAATATAATGAAGCAAATATATTCTTACGAATCTAGTTTTCTTTTACCTAAGATAATACTTGTTTGATTAAAGTACAATCTCTCTTATTTACCCAATATACTCTTGAAACAATACATTTTTGTATTTCTATTTTAGGGGCTACTTTGAAAAATTATAGATTTTTTCAAGCGCTCTAGTGACTAAACGGGAAGAGGGAGTGAATTTATTTTCAAATATATATTATTAGACTATATACTCTTGTTTTTGGCACAAGCCGAAACACGATTGCTGAAAGTTGCCTCGATAGAAAAAAAATCCGAAGTTGGGTCCTTATTCCCCTTATTTTTCTTGGCTTACGTAAACTATAAGAGATTAAGCAATATAACTAAGTAAAAAATATGGTATTCTGGTTTATCTAAAAATTCACACAAGCAAAATTAGACAAAAGTTTATAGATTCGCTTATTTATCGTAGTTTGGTCAAAAAGTCTGATCCTTAAGAGCGCTGCATCTTTTTCTTTCGTGCACGGGAGCCATAAACGTGTCTCTTACGGATGGGCGTGGCTTGTCCGAATCGAGGAATGGCCTTAAGCGAAGAGTCATATTTTTGGTAAAGGAAATAAATACTTGTCACGAGGAAATATTTTCAAGATATAGTAATCTAAATTCCGTTCCATTGGCCTAGACCTTAACTACGCGAAATGTGAACTTTACATCCATAACACGTCTTTGAATCTTAGTGATGTAAAACAAGAATTTGATTCTCTGACTCCTAACATAAAAATTGTAAACAAAAGCTCACTATGCCTCCTAGGGTCCCCCATCTTTGAAGAATCCTTTTCGAATTACGTATCAGGCTCTGTTTCAAAATTCCAAACTTACGAAGGTCGCCTACTTGAAATTAGTCCTCATTTTGCTTTAACTATTATAAAATTCTGCCTATTTGTACCAAAATTAACATATGTACTTCGCTGCTGCCCGTTTTCAAAATTTCAAAACTTATTAATACCTATGGACGACTTGATTAAATCTAGTTTAGAATCTATTTTGAACTTACAGCTAAGCGAAGAGTCCTGGACCCAAGCATCCCTTCCCATCCGCTATGGTGGGATAGGGATACGCAAAATTTCAAGTGTTTCTGCACCGGCGTTTTTGTCTTCCGCCCATAGCTCGGCAAGTCTCGTAGGAAAAATCCTAAGGGCCTGCCCTTCAAACTATGAGATTGCCGGCTTAACGGAGGCCAAAAACGCCTGGTCTATTGCCTGCCCGGGTAAGGATTTTCCCGATAACTTGACATCCCAAGGGACCTGGGATGACATTTCATGCAAAATTACATATGACAGTCTTCTTAGTCACAGCACAGGTTCCGAACGTGCCAGACTTCTGGCTGTGGGAACAAGAGAAGCCGGTGCCTGGCTGCACGCCTTTCCGTCCGTGCATACTGGCACATTTTTGGAACCCCACACACTTCGCGTTGCGGCCTGTCTGCGGCTCGGCGTCCGGGTTTGCGCACCGCATAGGTGCCCCTGCGGCACAGACGTAGACGTCCTCGGACACCACGGGTTGTCTTGTCAGAGGAGCGCTGGGCGCTTCTCCAGGCACGCCGCACTCAATGACATCCTACGCCGGTCTCTTGCCAGCGTTAATGTACCGGCTCTTCTAGAGCCCACCGGCATTCTCAGAGACGATGGCAAGAGGCCGGACGGGATGTCGTTAGTTCCGTGGAAGATGGGTCGGGTGCTGGTGTGGGACGCCACATGTGTAGACACACTAGCCCCCTCCCATCTCCATGGAACTTCCACTAGAGCCGGCGCGGCTGCAGAAGCGGCTGAGAAACAGAAAAGAACTAAGTACGGGGGCCTCGGCGTCGAATACAACTTTGTTCCATTTGGCGTCGAGACCCTCGGCCCGTGGGGTCCTAATGCCCATGCTCTCTTCAAAGAGATTTCAAAGAGGTTAGTGGATTCCACCGGTGACCGTAGAGCTGGCAGCTTCCTGGCTCAACGTATTGGCATTGCCATACAGAGAGGGAATGCTGCCAGCATCTACGGCACCATGCCGCGGGGGGACTGGTTATTTTAGTGTAATATATTTATTTAAGATTAGTTTTTATTTATACTTAAGTTTATTGTTTACTGTTATATTAATATATGTTAGTTATATAGTGTTAAAACGTAATGTTTTGGATTGAGAATATCCCGGAAGCTTTTTTTTCCGTGTACTCACATAAATTTTATATTTCTCCAAACTTTGTCATGCGCGAAGTCAGTGCAGTGTTTGCGTGGTTTGACTATGGTTTGGGTATGACACACCAACTACGTGATTTCTTGCACTTAAATTGTATGCTATTTCTAGGGCTACTCTCCGTCTATATCTAGATATAAACTGGGGTAATTGCAGTGTATATTTGTGTTCCTGACACCATAATAATAATAAATAATAACATACTCCTTTGGCATACTAAGGTGGACACAGACCGAGCTGGATGCCCTGGATCGGAGGGTCCGTCAATTGCTCACCACACACCGTATGCTTCACCCACGCTCGTCCGTTATGAGATTGTACATCCCACGGAAGTGTGGAGGTCGCGGCTTTTTAAATGCCAAAAATCTCCACAACCGTGAGGTGTACAATCTCAGGAATTATTTCCTTAACAACGAGTGTGGGATGCATCGTGATGTGGTGGCAATAGATAAGGGCCTCACGCCGCTCTCCTTGGCGAACGAGAACTGGCGCAAACCTGTGGTGCTAAGCACCGAGGATCGCAAGGCGGTATGGAAGAGCAAGGAGCTACACGGGCGGTTCTACGGGGCCCTCACGGGACCCGACGTAGACCTGCTCGCGTCGGTGAACTGGTTACGATTCGGGGACCTCTTTGGAGAAACCGAAGGTTTTGCCTGTGCAATTGCGGACGAAGTTATCATGACGAATAACTACCGGAGATATATCCTGAAGGACGGTACGGTCGACATTTGTCGGGCATGCCGCCGTCCCGGAGAGTCACTCAGGCATATCATCTCCGGTTGTTCCCATCTTGCTAACGGCGAGTACTTGCACAGACATAACCTCGTAGCCAGGATCATACACCAGCAGCTTGCTCTCCTATACGGTCTTGTGGACCACGAAGTGCCGTACTACAAGCACACACCTGCGCCAGTTCTCGAAAATGGTCGTGCCACGCTCTATTGGGATCGATCTATTATCACGGACAGGACTATTGTAGCCAATAAACCTGATATCGTGGTAATAGATCGACCGCAACGCCGGGCCATGCTCGTTGACATCACCGTCCCATGTGACGTGAACCTCGTGAAAGCCGAGAAGGACAAGTCCAGCAAGTACCTAGACTTGGCTCACGAGGTAACCGCCATGTGGGAGGTCGATTCGGCGATCATTGTGCCGATAGTTGTTTCTGCGAACGGTCTCATAGCGAAGAGTCTCGACCAACATCTTGAGAGACTTTCGCTACGGGGTTGTGGTTGGATCAAGGGTCAGATACAGAAGGCGGTAATTCTGGACACGGCGCGCATAGTCCGAAGGTTCCTCACTCTGCGGCCCTAACCACCGGCAGCCTGGGCCTTGCTCCGTTGCCGGCGGCACCCTAGGATAGGTTTTTTATAATGTTTTTATTGTTTTTGTGTGTTTTTGATGTATTTTTGTATTTTACTTTTATAAACCTACACTAAGATAAAAAATGAATAAAGAGTATAATAATAAAATACTCTTTATTGCACACCTCGATACATGAATTTTGACAGAAAAATTTACAAAAAAAAAAAACTTAAGGTAAACAACAGGCGGTCTTATCGCTAAAAAGCGATCTCTTCCAGACAACCTTAAGGTAGCGGAGATTGGTTGATTTATTAATGTCAGTAGGTACTGATGTGCCGATGGAAACCTTCCTGTATAGGGAAGATGCAGCTATAATATTATGGTAAATATTATACTTAGAGATCAAAATGTTAAAAAAACATAAAACGAATTGAAACGTTTTTACTTTAGTTTATAGTCATTTCAAACAATAATTATGGTTTGTAGTAATGTGAAACGGAACGTGTTTTAATCCACCAATCAGCGTCTGGTGACGTCACTGCTGTTACGAGTATGACAACTGATGGCTCTAGCTAAGGATGTAACTGTCACTAGTTTTGTTGTATGGGATAATAAACAGAGCCAATCAAAAGTTAAATAATATATAGAAAGGATTCCATGACTTTCCGATCGCATTAGTTATTATTTTTTGCGTATCGATTTCCTTGACTGTACGGCTTCTAATGAAACTCTTTTCATCTCCTCAGACCGGCATTTTATAGAGAAACGATAGGGTTTGCGCTGGCAACACCATAAAAAAGCTCGGAAGGGGTTGGCGCCAAACGCGAAGTCGCGAAGGTTCGTTTAGTACATTCGCTTTGCCCGTGCCGCGAGGACGCGCGCTTGCCGGTTCACTGATAATTCGTGTTTTACCGGACTCGAGACGACCGATATAAATAAGGTAACCGGCAGATAATTGTATTAATTTGCTCTTAACTTAATGTTAAAACGGCACAATTTTCTTATCTACAATAAATTACTGGACCGCTTGATACAGTCTTCAAAAGTACAAATACCCAACTACTTGTAGATCTTAAAATAAAATGTCTTTATAATATTATAACTATAAATATGCGGATACGTTAATGGAGAACTTAAATACTTGGTAAAGTATAATCTGTATAACTTTGAAATTTAAACTTCTTGACCGCCACTGGCTACTTAGGATAAATTAAGACAACACTTTTGCCTCTTGGTTATTAATTGAGATCTTTGCTAATGCGAGTTATAACTTGTAACGTTTTAAAACATATATTTAAAGATACTATTGGTAGAAGGCTTTTGCAAGTCTCACAATGTCGTGCTCAGATGTTGTGACCAATTTGTTCGCACAAATATTAATTGAAATTTAATCCGATTTAACAATAACTCTGCAGTCGTACGTAATATATTATATTATAACCTAACGCTGATTCACATATTAAGTTATTGTTAATCTTATTATTCACCCAAAACAACGGATGATTCTATTATTTTGATGGTAGTTCCATTATTTTAATGGTACTAGTAGTAGTCAAATTAAACCATGGTATGGAGAAATAATTTAAGTACGCTTACTTATCTATTTATGACCATGAAAAAATGCGCAATAAAATCTATATTACCTACCTCGTCTGCTTCGTCTCGTTGCGAGATGACAATACGGTGAATATTTAAGTAGATGCCTATTGAAATAGTAAGATTACCTATATAATTCAAATATTTCCAATAATCAGTTGGAAGACCTATTCAAGGTTCTCAATAACGACAATAACTGAAGTCTTAAACTGAACGTTTTTCAAATAATACTGGTCAATAGATACCTAAACATTCTATTATATTAAAGAGACTGGTGTGTTGAACCTAAATATACAGGGTGTCCAGTAAATAATGGATAACCTTGTAACCACCAATAGGCCACCTTAGGCTGGTCCAGAAAATCCACGAGAAATGTAAAGATTATGAAGACACTTTAATATCAGTTAGTTAGTAGCACTATTTGAGACAATTTTTCAAAAAACAGAACGGAAAAATCATTACATTTCTCGTTACCACGATGATAACAGTAAAATAAGGACCGAAAACTTAAAATTATGAAAAGTGTGAAAATCTCGAAAACCAGGGAACTTTTACTAAACCCTAAAGTGGATTTTCTGGACCAGCCTAAGGTGGCCTATTGGTGGTTAGAAGGTTATCCATTATTTACTGAATACCCTGTATTTTAAATTAATGACGTATTAATTTGATTAGGTAGGTACATCGTGCTTGATAGAAATTGTTATGAAATTGTAATCTATATATATAGGGATTTTTAAATTATGGAAATAAATATTTTAAACGAATTTCTATTCCCGACTTTCATTATGACGGTTAGTGTTGTCAAATTAAAAACAATGAGCTCAGTAGTTAGGTCCCGAAATACACAAATAAAAATAATTGTACTGTCGGCATCAAAGACATGTTGAGATGAGATTTTACACACCTCTTTTGAAATATACAAGGAGCAAAAGTGTACACATAGGCACATGCAGAATCTATTGGAGCGACGAGTGTGCACGGTTACTGGGAACTGTCACTCACACATTCCATATCCATACATTTTACAGGACCAGCGAATTTAAAACGGAAGTCATGAATTAACTAAGTAAATACCGTGTTAATACACATCAAATATTTTTAGGATTACCTACAAAAATAACGGTTGAGCCCATATTTCTTCATTTATTTCAGCCTTTACTGTTTTATTAATAAAATGATATCAATAAGAATAGCAGTCGATTGGCTTATTTATTTAAAATTGTGTACACAATTTTTTTATTTGAAAAATCAAACACTTGGCACTTTTGGCACTTGTTGATACACAGTGTCTTATGCGTTGCGTAAAACCGCGTTTAAACCATCTCGTAAACTCATTTGCACGTTTTACTTGCATTTGTCGATTTTCACCTTAAAACATAAATTTGGGCTGAATAACAAAAGCTCCAGGTTTAAGGTCGGCTACCATTTTTTGTTATTACAGGTTGATTTTCTTTATAATTATGTTTTTGCTGACTGTACAAAATGCTCCAAGTTTAGCTCAGGCTACCAAGTACTAAAATTTCTACCGTGCATCGCCCTACATAAGCCGAACTGTGCTACTCGATGAGGTAGGGTTGCCTACGGCGAACCCTTAATCTATGAGAGATTAAATACCTTGAATAGAGAATGCACCCTTGAAATAACCGCAAGGTGTATAACTTTATCATAATATTATGTCAATCATTTCACAAGTTTTTAGACCACTACCGGAGTATACACCCATTTACAACAAGGAGTTCAACTTTGAACAAAAAATTTGAGTGGGCTGCGGGCAAAAAACAACTGACGCCGCGAGTTATGCGACCGAATTAGACATGACTAGATATGACGAAATAAGGGCTGTGCTGTTGCGGTGCTACCGTTGCGAGAAACATGCTCGGTGCAGCCCTGCGTCCGGAGTTTGAATTGCGAACGTGAATTTGTATTCGTTCGTAGATGCGTTACTGGTCTAATAGACGGGTTAACTAAGGCTGTTAAAACCAAGGTAACATTGCTCGTTTGTTTTGCCCGACTGCCAATGAAGGGTGGAATATTGAGTTTCAAATGCAAGTGTGTTCTATTTACGTTCTTAGTTATTAGTTGCATCTACGTGTTTAGCTACAGTTTCACTTATTATTATATAGATAGATAGATAGACATATTATTTATTGGTAAAAAATAATATTTTACATGTCAAAAGTCTTAAAAATAGGTTACAATATTATACTTAGACATAAACAACATATGTATAATTTAATTACATTATTGTAAAAGGAAGTGAAGCGTGAGCAAAGCTTTTACGAATTGTTCCTTCATGATTGTGTGGCAATGGTACTTATTATTAATATTAAGCAGCAGTGTAAAGTTTTATGTATCTGCCTAAGGGGATAACAAATATTTTTCGAAATGATTGTTCTGTAGATGAGAGCCCGGTGGGGTAGCTCGAGGTAGCGAGCGTTAGGTGTGCCATAATATCGTCGGTTCGCCGCAGGCCACGCCGCCCGCGCCCACTCTACCTAGCGAAATACCGAAACACCCCGACTCTTGGCGATGCCGCGTATATTTAATCACACCAAAAACCTCCATTCTTAAATCTTTAAAACGGCTGTACTTGACCAAATGCCATTCTTTTTATAATTGTTAAACTCCTAGGAAACCGAATTTTTTGTTTGACTCTGTGGAATTAGTAAACCAAGCCACGAAATGAAATGTCATGAAGTTCCTTTTCATTAATACAAAGTTGCTGTAGATAAGCGATATTGGTGCAACACGCTCAAATGTCATTAGGAGGCATAAGGCATAATGAAACATTAATTATTACTATCGGTTTCGAAAATTACCTATGTTGGTTTTATAAACTACCTAAATAGAATCATGTTCCCATTTTTATAAATAGGAAATTATTCCATTCTAATCAAATTTCGTTCGGGTTATGATCTACTAGTAAGTATACAATTAAGTACCTGTGGTAGTGCACATCGTATCTTGATAAAATATATTTTTGCTAAAATACCGTTATAAAATTACGAAAAATCCTGCTTAATACCATGGTCCATGAACTACATCACGATCCTACCGTCGCCGTAGGCCTCGCGGATACTGCACGAGAGTAGGTAGACATCGTCAAACATATCTATATTTATTTCATTTTATTACTATGGTATGTATCAGGTACAAATGCGTACACATATCTTTGAGTCGGGTTCCCTCTATTTGGCATACTTTTATTTCGTCCGAAACGCTTTTCGTATAACAGACCTGGCATAATCGGTTTTAGACGAATGATAATGTAGCAGAAACCTTATTTCGTATAATTCACAACATGGCGAATATCTTTTTGCCCGAAAATGATTTAGCATACTACTGTTGTAGCCGAATGTTATTACGCATAAACTTGATAAGCATAATTGTATTTGGCATAATTTTCACTATCCCAAAGTGTTAGCGCACACCGAAGCAACCAAAACGCTGCGAAAAAAGTGGGTTAGGTCAGGTTAAAACTGTGATCTCAACGGGAATGCACTTCTGCGTTTGGGTTATGTTAGATTAGAACTGCGACCTCAACAAAAAACCTGCTACGAAAAAGTGGGTTAGGTTGGGTTAGAACTAAAACGCACTGTTACAAAAAAGTGGGAGTAACATTGTGACATTTGAATGATGCAATTTGGCCCTAATACTATTTGCCAAACAAAATTCTGCAATATAATTTTCGTAAAATAAATTTTATGCTCTTACACTTTATGCCTAAATACGATTCGGAATATTGACTTTATGAACCAGTAATATTCGGACCAATAACAATATGCCAAAGCCAATTATGTTCAACATAAGTATGCGAAAACAGTTTATGGGTAAAGCCAATTATGATCATGTCGATTATGCACAATATAAATATGACTACAATTATTATGCGAAAACAGGGTGAACCCTTTGAGTCATATCGTCGGGCTACTTTTATGTAGGTACATTTGAAAGTTGGGAGGTTATAATAGTTATTTGTGCAACAAGAGAGGAAAGTTGGTTTTTCTTGCGAGTGTTGATTTTGAGTCCCGAGTAGGCGAAAAGATTGTATAATTGAATCACGAGCGAAGCGAGTGATTCTAAGTTTGAATCTTGAGCGTAGCGAGGGATCTCAAGAACACGAGATGTAAAAAACTTTCCTCTCGTGTGACACATACAACTTTTCACCTCAGTAGTGAGAATATATTAAGGTAAAAAAAACACATTTATTTACATTCCTGTATGAAAGGCATCATCATTATGATATGACGAAAAGCTTCTAGAAACAAAATTTCACTCCCTGGAGTGACGAAAGTCGCAACTTTTCCTCACTCCCTAGGAGTGAGGAAAGTAGGCTTGTTCGAATCGAACTGCTGAGGTGAAAATTATTATTTAGATACAATGCTTACCGTGGTATGGTCGACTATAAAGAGATGTATCCACTTTATCACCTTATTGCGTTGTAATAAGGTCCAAAAGTGTGTACCTAAACGCCAATACTATAAGAAAATAATCGCTTTGTGTGTCAATTCCGTATCCAGATGCCTAATTTGCGAGCAACACATATATGCTTAACAAGCAAATATTTACACTAAATATGACGGCTTATTAAAGCTAACCTCCGTCAACTAAAGACGCAAATGCTCTGTTATGATATTTCGTTACAATATATTCAGATATAATTAATTATGACTGCACAGAGCTGCTGGAAAACATTCGGCCGTTCGGCCTCACGCTCAGCCGTTCGCCGTCCCGATCAGCTCGACTACTTAACGCTGGTCATCGTGCACCGTTACGTCGCCTTTGCGAGACTTACTATAAATTGTTTACATCCATAGATATTTTTAATACAAGCAGACCACGTTTACAAAAACAAATACTTGATGTCCTAGCTGAGCCAACTTGAAATTGTTATTTTATTCTTCATGTAATTCCGCTTTATTGCTAGTACCTAGTTTAGTTTGGCTTAGTTTACCATAGCATTTCTATAGCTACCAAGTGTAAATCTCTCAGTGAGAACGTTTAAGGAAGTAGCGTTTAATATACGCCTAATGAAGTACATACTTAACTGTATATTTTTATGTACTTACCTCTGTTGTTTGTCCAATAAAGAAAATAAATAAATAGATTGCGCGTCATCTAAAATCAATATGGTAAAGTGCAACAGGAAATGAACATACCTAAGTAATGGTATCGGATAAGTAATGGTATCGGTCAAGTTTTGAAATAGGTATAGGTAGCTTCAATGGGCGTGTATCTACGTAATTATCGCATTTTAATAATGGATAGTTGAATTAGTAGTAGCAGTTAGTAAAGAACCCCGTTTCTCGACGGCTGTGGGAGGTTCATATTTTTTGAGCGCAAGTGTTGTGTACTTATATCTAAATCTTTGGCACAGCTTACTCCGTTGATAGAGCTCCTCGGCTGTGGGAGTTACGTGGAGAATTGTGTCGCCAAAATTATATTCCGTAACCGAAATAGCAAAAATGGAACCTCCTAGTCCGTATGTCACAGCCATTTTACTCGGGAACTATAAGACGTATGTTAAAAAGATTGAAAGGGATGGTGTATTTTATGGTCAGCTACGTAGTTTGATAGTTCGATTGCAAAATGCATGTTGCACATCAATCAGTTTGAAATATAACTGAGAGGTTTCATATAACATTTATTAGTAAAGTATATATTTTCAAAGTATGTGGTTGCCCCAAGAGTCTAACAATTGTGTGAATAAATTCAAGAAGATACGTCTTACTAAGTACATATATTTTCACAGAAATTTATTTTGTAATAACCGGTTCAGTAAGCCAAATGCGGTACATGTAAGAGAAAAATTGAAATACACCTATGGATATTGTTTAGCCTTAGCGTAATAGAGATACATAACTACAGAGAACACATAGCTGGAGAGTTAGGCACTTACTCCAGAAAACCCACGAGATAGGCGGACAGTAAGAAACAGCGATGACCAGATATATTTAGAGGTCTACTTTAAACATTTTGCGCGAGTGAGTGAAAGTACGAGAGGATTAGAAATGAGCGTACGTCAGTTGAACTTCGTGCGTTACATTATCCCACGACCTCGATTAGGGCTTCAATATTCGATAATTTACATTTGATGATCATTTTATAGTTACTAGTAAAACACTTTAGTGCACTAAAACATTTTAACGAACAATTTAAAAAATATACAATTTTCCATAGTAATCCAGCGTGGAAATGCAGCAAGCCTTATGTTATTGGCACCTTTGCACCGGAAACGGCAGGGAGCGGGTGGTTCGTTTAAATTATTTGTGTTATATTTCTTTTCTATTCCTGTTTTATTGTTACTTGAAAATCAACAATCTTCCAGCTAACCTTGGAGCAACTGAGAAATACTTAGATCTGGCATACATAATTGAATAAACGTTGAAACTAAATTTCTAAACCGAGTCAAATAATAAACGGACACCCTATATGTATGGAACATCACCCAAATTTGAAATGGTGTCTGCAACGTATCGACGCCGTTGTCAGACAGTTTCAGGCTTTTTCGTTTGAAATGTAAATGGTATTGATTTTCAATCCCAAACAATGCTTCATATTGCTTTGTGAGTTTTAATCAAATATACTCCATAACTGCATATAGTATAAGTAAGGCAAGTAACTAGTTTGTCAATGGCTGTACAACTATGTATGGTAGGACAGAATAAAACAAAAAAATAATCAAATACCGTAATAAAATAATATAGATTTTTCCGAACCCTACACAATCATTACTTTCCTATTAATGTGAATAAAAAACATCATTTGACTTCTTAAACAGATTGAGCCGCTGCATACCTATGTACCTCCATTTACAGATAAATGCAAAACGTTTCCAGCCCCGCTCTCGCAGCAGCATTAATGAATAACTAAATACAATTAATAAACGATCCATCGCTAGCGTTAAAAACTCAAGGCTTTTCTATTTAAGGTATTTATATACGATCACAAGAGGAGATATGTCTGTACATGGAACAAAAACTAAAGCCGGGGCTCCAACAGCCGCGCTCCGCGTTCTAGGCCATGCCGCGGGCGACCCTTCCAGGCATCCATTCAAATTTGTAATTACTGGCTCCGGGCGACGAGCGCACCCAGCCACACTCGTCTCTAAAAATATTTAGACAATTTTAGTTCTAGAGTTTTGTTCCTCGGGTACAAGTTCTAAAACGAATGTACTTGTGACTGTTTCGGCAATAATCGTTGCATTATTACACTACACAACCATACAGGGTGGTTCAGTAGACGTGAGCAGGATTTTAAGACTACAGATTCAATTATAACAAGCTATTGTTTGATACACACTAATACTAGTATTAAATAAAAGTAAAAAGTAAAAAAGTATTTACGACATGCATGGTCACACTACACACACACTTAAAATACTCTGTCGAGTACTGATACTCTCTTGTTTTTCTCTGATACGTGTCATATTAATGTCTGTGTACTTTAGAAATATCTACACTTAATTTGACAATTGTTTTTTCATAATCAAAGTGCCGGATTTTATCTTTATTGGTTTATTTATGTAGGATGACCATTAATTATTACAGAGAATAACATTTCTACGTAACAAAAAGGTAAAAGAATTAGAAAGGCGTTATTGTTTCACTTAAACATGACCGTTAACTAAGTGGGTAGGGTTGTTCCTGCTCAAGTCTCCGGAATCACCTTGTATAAATGTTTTTGTTCCTTGTAATGGTCTTATCTACAAAAGGCAACTAATTGAAGTCACTTAACTCCGAAATCCTAGACCTCCAATACCACCTATGAAGTGGTTGAAAAATTGGTAATATTGAAATACTTTCTTACTTGAGCGTAAAGGTTAATATTTAAGCAAAAATTACAACAATTGCAACAAGTTAAATAAATTTGTTACGCCTGGGTATAATAGGTTTGCATATAATTAATTATTTGAGCCACAATTAACAGTAACAAGGACACTAGTAATTTACGCTACACACACATTACTTACTAGTAATAAAATTTTAGACGAACGAATTAATAACCTTAAATAGTTGCTCACATTCTAGAAATCTACCCAAAATTACCTACTTTTTGATTATTTTAATTTAATGTCCTCAACACTTTTTTCAAGAGATCTTCAAAACAATATTGGGTTGTAAGAAATTTTTTGTATAAAATTGTTACGCAATTGGTACAATTAATCGAACGAACGGATCTTACAAACAATGTCTGGCTACTGGGATGTCTCGGCATTTCGATGGATTTTTGATGTTGAGAGTTTGTTGAACGATAACCTTAGTAACGTAAAAAATCTACATACGGGTCTTGTTATATTGGTCATCTCATTTGCAAGTAAATCGCGAGTTCTCAGTTCGAGGCGGACTACTAGTCAAACGAGCGGAGCGAGTTCTTACAAACAACTTCTGGCTACTGGGACGTCTCTGCATTCTAATGGCTTTGTAATTTTGAGAGTTTGTTCGACGACAACTTTAGTAACTTTTTTCTGATTTTCTGGCCATGGAGCTAGAAGGCGCGAAAAATCATCATATGGGTCTTGTTATTTTGGTCATGTCGTTTTGCAAGGAAATCGCGAGGGAGTTCTCAGTTCAAGGCGGACTACTACTTAAGTAGTTAAACTGTAAAAGAATAATAAGGCTCAATTAAGGGCTTAAAGCTTGTACAAATATGTTCAAAATCGTCACAGTGTAGGTACCTCATTCTAGAGGTATTTAGATATTTTAAATATGAGATGTTCGTGGTCGTAGAAGGCTAGTATTACGGCGAGCAGAGCACAATAGACGGTGCTCAACACAATGTGCGGCCGGCGGCGGCGGTGCGGCCTGCGGCGCTGAGCGCCCTTTCCGTTTTATCAATAGTTTATGAACGGGCCTGAGGCCACAGCGTCCTAGGGACCTTTACTCTACATGTGTGTATAATTACTACATACATATATACTATAGCGTAATATTTGCCTTGCATTTCATACAAAAAATGACGGGACAGAATATACTCGTAAACTGGAATAATAAGTAATAGCCAGTAGTAATATTTTGTTGAAATTGCAATATTAATATTTATTACTTTTGAGTAAACTCGTCTGCTCTGGAGTCAACGTCAAATATGATGGAGTATCGATATAAGTATTACGTATTGCATGTACAGTCAACTACACTACATTGTTGAGCCATTTACAGTTCAAGCTATTTACTTTTCTTAAATACTTATACTTACCCTATTAAGTGTCCAATGTAAAGTGACCCTTTGGCTCTACAATCAAAAGCCGAGACGTATACAACAATTAAATTTCAGTTATCAGTTATAAAGAGAATATGCAAGAGATCATGATTATTTTGACGAAAATATACAAAATATGTGCTAACAATTTTATTTGTTAAACAACAATTAAAAGTAACTAAAACTAACATAAATCTAAATAGTTAATTCTAAAAATAAAACTAAACTAAAACTAAAATAACACATAATTATAAAACATAAAAGACTTAAAAATCTGTACATATTTACAGGTAAAAAATTGTGCTAACTAGATCTATAAACATTTATGTAAAAGAAAGGGTGGCGGCAATAGTCAGGAATACACGAAGGAATACCTAAACTGAAACACAGCTTTTAAGCAGATTTTTCATTTTCTCGTTCAAAATACCAACGCGGCTAGATATCATACCTCCTCCTCCTCCTTGCATCGGTTTCCTCATCACTGAGGGTCGTGGTCATTTAACAGCTTCTCTCTGATGATCTGGCGCCATCTTCCTCTATCTGTTGCCGAGTGAAGAGCATCGTGTACTGTAGTGTTGAGAGCTGAGCGAATTTGGTCAGACCAGCGCATTGGGCTCTTATATCTTGATCGTTCACCTTCGACTTTACCAGTGATGACCAGTTTCTCGAGGTTATCACTGTCTTTTCTAGCAACGTGGCCAAAATATTCAAGTACTTTGCGCAGGCAGACGGTAGATAGCCTGGTTTTTATCTTGAGTTCAGCGAGGATCGACACGTTAGTGCGGCGCTCTGACCAGTGAATACCCAGCATCCTTCTCCAACACCACATCTCAAACGCGTCAATCCGGTTACGGTCAGCCTTTCTAAGGGTCCATGTCTCTGCGCCGTAAGTAAAGATTGAGAAGACTAGAGTCTGAACTAAAGTAATCTTCGTGTTCGTAGAGATGTTTCTGTCTTTCCATACTCTCTCCAGCTGCGCCATGGCACCCTTCGCCATCCCGCTCCTTCTACGGATTTCAGTTTCGCAGTATCCATCGTTGCTTATGCAGGAGCCAAGGTATACAAAATTGTCCACGATTTCCAAATCCAGTGTTCCACTGCGCACCAGCTTAAGTTTGCGTTCTACAATCATGAGTTTGGTTTTTGATCTATTGATTGTGAGTCCGAACTCTTCGCTGGTGGTTTCCATCCTGTTCAAGAGACAGTCCATCTCTGCTTCGCTGGCGGCCAGTAGGGTGGTGTCGTCTGCGTACCGTAGGTTTGAAATTTTACGCCCTCCAACAGAGACCCCACCATTCCAGCCTTCGCAAGTCCTTCTCACGATGTATTCACCGTACGCATTGAACAGGATTGGCGATAGAATGCATCCTTGCCGAACGCCTTTTTGAAATTTAAAAGGGTTAGATGTAGTTTTGTCGACTTTAACTACTCCTTGGCTGTTATAATACAAGGACTGCAGTAGCGCAGTGAGGTGACGTGGTACACCCAGCTCCAGCAGGACATCCCACAGGCGATCCCAATCGACGCAGTCAAATGCCTTGCTATAATCGACGAAGCACATGATTATTGGTGTGTCGAATTCGTAGCACTTCTCGACAATTTGCCTGACGTTCAGTATTTGCTCTCTAGTGCCTTTGCCTTTCACAAAACCTGCTTGCTCTTGAGGAATCTGCCAGTCGAGGTAGTGGCGGATCCTGTCGTTGATCACATGAAGCAGAATTTTGCTAGCGTGCGATATTAGGGCAAGGGTACGGTAGTTATCGCATTTCTTGGTTGAGCCTTTCTTGTGCAAAGGGATGATTTCTGATTGGGTCCAGCTCTTTGGCCAGTCCCCAATTCGCCATATGTGGTTGCACAACTTATGTATCATATCAACGCCTCGGTCACCAAGGGATTTGAGTATCTCGGAGGTTATGCCGTCTGGCCCTGGAGCCTTGTTCGGTTTTAAGCGATCAATGGCTGCTTTTATCTCCGATTTCAGAATATCAGGCTCCAGCTCCAGGAGCTTCCAGTCTAGTCGAGTGTTGAGTTGTATAGAGGAATTACTATATAGCTGCTCGCAGTAACCACGCCAACGTTCTGCAATTTCTTCCAGTTCATGGAGAGGACGACCACTGGAGTCCTCAATGACCCAGGATTTGGGCTTGAACTTCTTGCTGAGAAGGCGAACTTTCTTAAACAAATCAGCTGTCTGTAGCTTAAGTGCATGATCCTCCACTTCACGACATATAGTCATTATGTAGTCGTTTTTATCTCGGCGGCATTGTCTTTGGATTGATCTGCACAAGTCTGAGTATTCCTTCCTCACATCCGGATCCTGTAGGCCTTTGATTTTAACGACTTTCCTCTGCTGAATTAGATCCCACGTCTGTTCCGTTATCCATGTAGATCTTTTGCAGTCGCTTTTTCTCATCCGTGCTATTTCATTAAGAGTTGTAGTAATATTCTCTTCTGCGTGCTTCCACATGAGCTCAGCATCAGCTTCTAACGAGGGTGAAGCAGAATCAGCGAACTTTACTTCGGTCAGACCCTGGAAATGTAGTTTCTCTATCGCGTTCAGAAATCTGGGCTTGAGTCGCTTGCTCTGATGCATGGCTTTAAGACGGACTGAGAAGGAAGCGACAAGCAGCATATGATCGGAACCACATTCAGCCCCAGGGAAGGTCTTGACATTCCTTATCGAGGATTTCCAACGCTTATCAACTAAGATATAGTCTATTTGGTTCCGAAAGCGATCACCAGGTGATTTCCAAGTATATAAGCGTCTCTTATGGTGCTGGAAGAAGGTGTTTGTGATGGACAGATTTCTAGCGGTGCAAAACTCGGCAAACCTCTGTCCTCGTTCGTTTCTAGTGCCTAGACCGTGCTTGCCGATGATATCCTTGATTTCGTCGATAGGCTCCGAGCAGCCTATTTTGGCGTTCCAATCCCCTAATATCATCGTTATCTGTCGGTGTGGTATCCCATCAAGGGTTTCCTCCAGTTTACCATAAAACTCGCTTATTACTTCTTCCGATGACTGTGCAGTAGGGGCGTATACTTGCACTATGTTAAGGAGACAAGGTTTGGTGTTCAGCTTCATTGTAATGATCCTATCAGATACTGGGTTGTACCCCAGGACAAACTTGTTCATATCCGGTGGTAGGAGTATGGCGACACCGCTTCTGCTGGAGTTTTCCAGTCCTGAAAAATACAGTGTGCTTCCTGACATGGTAGTGAAATGTCCCTGGCCGCGGAGATGTGTCTCACTGATACCTAGGACTGAAATGTGGTGGCTGTCTCTCTCATTGTCCACGATGCTTAGCTTTCCGGCCTGGAGCAAACCGTTAACATTCCAGGTGCCAATACGGAGGTGTGATCGTATTGAGATCTTGTTGCCAGTAGTTTTTGTAGAATCACCAGTAGCATTCCTTCCTGCAGAGGCCTGGTGACTCGCCTCCTTGGAAGCTTCGGTAGCAGATTTCACACCATCCGACCCGGGTATCAGATGGCGCCGGGCGTCAGCCGGATCGTCCGACATCCTCCTATGAAATGTTCCACTGTGCATGACTATCTTGGGAGATAATTGTGGTGGGTTCCCACGTCCTTCCACATCAGTATTTCGAAGGGATTTAGTCCTTCACGGCGACTGGTACCGCTCCGGGTCTGTGGATCCGGGTGGCCGGGTTAGTTACCGCCGCCCAGTACTCGGCGTTGACGTTTTATGGTAGAATTGTCACCCTCTAACCAACCCTCCTCTTTTCTCATCCGGGCTTGGGACCGGCTACGGCAGAGATATCATACATCATCCGTGTAACCTAAGTCTACATACGCATTTTCAGGGATAAAAGCCTCGCAAATGTTTTCTCGTGGGTCCACAATGTCACTAACACGCCACCGGTACAGGTGCCCTCAGAAGAGCTTTATACAGCTGATTTTGTACTTTGTGTCGAGAACGTAAGACACAGTACGCCTCTGTTTATCTTTGGGGACTGCACTTCCGAGATTCTAGCCCAGAGGGCCTTTGCCGGACGAAGTCCAACTTCAATAATTTTTTATCTCTCGAATGCATCTCCCGCGCAGCCGCCTGGCGGCGGGCTATCTCGCTGGATTCACACCTGAGGTCTTTTCATGTGTAGATTTATGCTTTTGTGAGGGGAACAGGCATGTCTATTGCTGTTATGTCAACTGAGCATATTATGTTATGTCATGTTTAGTAACACCATAGGCTTAAGTAACACTATGGTCTAAACAAAGTTTATGAACGAATTTAATTGCTGTAGATCAGATGGTAAGTTGGTAACTAACTGCAGATGACTATCACAAACATATATAATATTCTAAAGAGTTTGTGTAGTTATCTAGTATTTTAAACGTAACCCCGGACCTCAGACATTTGATTAATTTTACTTGATCTACTAAACAGTTTTCACGCCCGTAAAAACTTTTAAAAAGTACAAGCTAATCGGTTGATAAGTGTACGTATCATACATTTTGTTTGTCCAATACATAATTCAAATAAAATAAAACTTGCATTGGTGCTACTGTTTCCTCGCACTGTTGGGTAGGTAATAAGTAACTGGCTGAAAATATTTCTTGAAAAACTCTCAACTTAAACTAAAAAGTTCAATGTAATTAATTAGTAATGTCATTCCCGAAATACAGTGCATAAATTTTAATAAGAGAATTTAAGTAACGGGTGTCCCGAAAAAGAACGCAAGATTTGAGTTGAATGAAAAACACATTTTTTTACCGAGTTCAAAAAAGGAGGAGGTTTTCAATTCGACAGATTTTTTTTATAATTTTTTTTGTACGTATGTTACTCGATATCTCCGTCAATCAACCGATTTTCAATTTTTTTTTAAATCGAACGTGTACGTGTAGGGGTTGCGTCCCTAGATGGTCCCATTGCCACCAAGTCGGGGTCTGATGATGGGATCCTGGAGAAATCGTTTCGGGTCACTAGCATTTTCTTGAATATCTCAAAAGATATTACTTTTAAAGATATTCAAGAAAAAAATATTTTGCAGTAACTAACAAAACATATACATATTACTTTTTATACATACCTCTTTCTGAATCTCTCTATTCTGAAAGATTGTTTCTTTACAATCTGGATTCATTGAATAGTTTATTGATTCTATTTTTCATTTATGAATCATATACCGTAATCTAACAGATGTTTTGCGATTTTTGCTTGAAGAGGTGAAAAAAAGTATGATTTTGTATGGGTTAAAATTATATTACATTAGTACGTCCATTCGTCCAATATATAAATTTACGTTGGAGAATGAGTTTTTTAATTTTCATATGTATATTTTAAGCAACCGTATGTTTAGTTAGACGAATTAAAAAAAATGCTGAAATCTCGTTGAAATTTTTGGGAATATCTAAAGTATTACATAAAAATACAGAAACAAACTTGACTCTATGCTTTAATCAAATAAGTAATTTAAAACAAATCAACGTCGTTCGCTCGCACAAATTAACGTCCTATCTAAAGAAACTCTACTAAGGATTGAGTTTTCTGGTATTAAATAATAGTATTCGCTTTCATAAAAACTAGGGCGTGTAGCCAGTCATGGGAATAAGTTGCTAAGCGGACACAAGGCTCAATTGAGCTGCGGAAAGTCAGGAGAAACGTTAGAAGGACGATGAAATTGCAGCGCTGAGGTTTCCTCGGTTTGCCAAAAAGCTTATTAAACTATTAACAGTTTCTGCGCGTATCTGGCACGATCTGCTGCGTGTGCTTGTCGTGTGAGTTCGCATTCCTGGGTATTTAGTCGACGTCGCTAGGCACACAGCCGGCGGCGTGTTTATAATGAAACCAGACGGTGGCGTCCTCCCGCTACCGACTTCGACGGGAATTTAACTACAAGACAAGTGCTGCTACTGGGTTCCGCTAACGGTTTAATGGTGCCTGTATACATTTGTTATTACTTAATATCAGTTCTAGGTAATATTTGGCGGTCAATCGTTATAAAGTTGGCACAGAAATTCAGCGATCTCATTTGAAAATATTCACGCATTTTGTTCCAGATACATACTATGTACCTGCGTTAACTTCGATTGAGCAAAATATTATGATCTTACCCTTTTTCAGCCATAATGCTACCCGTGAAGCCGGGCAGTCCGACGCCGGATGGCAGCTCCATGGACAAGAAGCCGATCGCGGGCATCCCGCGCGTGGCGCCCACCACCAAGTTTAATGCGCCTGTTCACATCGACGTCGGCGGCACCATCTACACCTCGTCGCTGGAGACGCTTACCGCGTACGTATATCAGTTAGATCTTAGGCGATTATCAGTGCATCTGGGATCCCTGATTTTGACTTGAAGGTCCAAACATTTTAAGAACCTTTAAAACTATATAATAAAAATATTCATGGTGGCACTTTATCCATAAAAATTCACAACTTTTTCTAGATGCGCACGTTTTTTTTAAAATTTTATGCTCTCCTATTAGTAATTCCCGTTCGAGCTCTAAGTTTCATATGATTATTTAAGCCGTCTGTCTTTTAGAAAAGTAGGCTATCAACATTTAATATCGAAAAAAAATTGCTACGATTGTCACGAGTTGTGCTGTCATAAAAACATGTCGAATTAGCCTCACGGCATCACGATATGACGGGCCTATAATTTTGCTTACCTACGATAAATGTTTACATTTCGCTTTAACGCTCTCTTCGCAGTCAAATTTGATTGTAATTTCCTTTCGATTGCTGCGAGATTTAAGTGAAGTCACGTTGTATATGTGCTATGTAAAGGTATGTGCGTGGGTAGGTCTGGTAGTAAATAAGCACGTTTTATCTGCGGGGAGTGTTGTTTCTGCAAGCGAGCGAGCGAGGAGCCGGCGGCAATGCCGCGGGCGCTGCGCGCTCCGCTCCGGCCGTGCCCGCCGCCCGTCGCCCGCCGCTCGTTCGGTACTTTTAATCAACTCACTTGAGGGCACAAAAATAAATATCCTGCCAATTGTATATCTCTACGAGACCGTTACCCGTGTTTTCGCTTCGACGGAATCAATCGAACAATAAATTTAAAAGACGAACGGCCAAATCACCTTTCCCTTGCGATAAAGAAAGCAAGCACGAATTTTACGTGTTTGAAATGTTTTATGTTGATGATACTTTACTGCTGACAAAACCCATAGTGTATTCGTTTCACTAACCTAACGTTACGATTGCATTGCGTTAGGCCTTAATTTGTATGGGATTTTTAACACAGCACACCAAGCGGAACGTGTCGAAAACTAAACCACCGTGTAGAGATACTTCTATAGATACTCGGTGATTTTGCTATACATTCCGCTTGATCTGCTGTGTAAAAATCCCATACAAATGAAATGATAACGCAAACGTTACGTTACGTTAGTGAAACGAATACAAGGGTTCTGGTAGAGTGATTTCATAGTGCGGCCTTTCCAAGCTACCAGTATCTATCTAGTCATGTACCTACTCATATTAGTATAACTATGTAAAATAATGTGAAGTAGGATGGTATAGGTACACCTAACTACGTAGACTTACTTAGTAAAATCTATGATATGAGAATATGTCTTGTTGTGGATAAACTCCAGTAAAGTAGACTAAAAAACATTTAAGTCTTGTTTATAAATAGTCCGTCTGTAACCTACATATTATTGCTTTGCAATTTTGCTATCTATTGATGCCAATAGTTCGAACAGGTTCGTTGAGTTGAACTGTAGCAACGTTATCTGTGTTTTATTAATATTGAATACGAAGCATCATAATGAATACACAATGATGATAAATATTTACCTAGGTACCTAAATATCGTCCTTAATAATTAATAATAGGTAACATGGTACCTCTACCATGTTACCTATTATTAATTATTAAGGACGATATTTAGTACCCTCGTACCTACTCAAAAGTATCTGAACAAGCACTTTATCTACTTGACAATAGAGGTGTTGCTCAGATATTTGTGACCACCTTGACCGCTCCGATATATTTGATGGTGACTGTACTACTTTGCAATGATGTGCAAAAGTGTAAATATATCTTGGACGTCCACTATACATGGTCATCCAAACCACAGTCCAAACCAAACCAGTTTGATGATAATGATGTTATTCGCTAGATTTTGACCAATTTAGCCAATATTACATACATACAAAACTTTTAAAAGCAAACGGTCGAGATCGGTAAAATCAGGATCAGGGGGGCAATTTTTGAGATTCGAGCGCCTGAATTCAAGATAATTAAACTCCATAATAATCGCACACAAAAGTTTGTCGCTATTATTTTCACATTAAATTAATAGTTTAAACTAGTAGTCCGCTTCGAACTGAGAACTCGCGATTCACTTGCAAACGAGTTGACTAATATAATAAGACCTTAAGGAGGATTTTTTTTCTCCTTCTAACTCCATAACCACTTGATCGATCCTGCTCATATACGAACTTACAAATTTTATGTATCTCTGCTACAGCCCCAAAAAATTTTATAAAGATCAGAAAACCGTTACTAAAGTTATCGTCAGACAAACTATCTAAATCAAAAAGCCATCCAAATGCCGAGACGTCCCACTAGCCAGGTGACAGTTGGGTTTGAAGTTGTTTGTAAGAACTCGCTTCGCTTACGCTCAGCTCGTTCGATAATCACTATTTTAAATTCCTATCGCTGTTATTTTTAAAACACCATTATTCGTTTTACACGGAGTTTTAAATGTCATATTCGAGCGCTCGAATCTCAAAAATCACCCCCTGCACTAAATAAATTACGGTTTCAAAAATCTTTTATACCTCTACATTCGTTATGGTAGTTGCAACTGCAATTGAAAGTTACTATGTTAGAAGTGAACGTATTTATTTGGTAAATATAAGCGTTATAACTTGGTACAATAAAAACTTAAATATAAATGAAAAGGTATGTTAAATCAAAACACATTAAACTAAAAAATCTCCCCGTGGCATGGTACCGTAGATAATGGCAGCATTTCCCCTTTGTATGGCAATTCCAATACGTTGGGCAAGGAAGCTGCCAGCTCTACAGTCACCGTGGCATCAACTAACCTCTTAGAAAGATCTCTGAAGAGAGCATGTGCGCTGGGTGAAGAGAAGAATAGAAGTTAAGTTGGATTTCCATCAATGAGCCAATTTGCAAGCGGTTGATATGTACCGCTTTGTAACACCGATCCAAAATGCAACGTAGCTTTTCTGCAGTCAGAGCAGAAGTTGTTGAGCGGGCGAGCCGGGCGTGTACAGTCACCGCAAAAGTATCTTCCTACATGAAAGCCGCGAAATATGTGACACGCTCTTATTTGTAGAGCAATAAGAGCGTGTCAAATATTTTTACGGCCTTGGTGTATGAAGATACTATTGCCGGTGACTGTACAAATGGTGTATTTTCACGTGCTGTTAGGTACTGTAGGTACTTATTGAGTTATTGACTGTCTGTGCTTAGATTATTCTCAAAAAAATCCACTTAGCAAGTTCTGCTTTTGACTGTGACTGTACAAGCGGTTTCTGGTAAAGCGTCATCCATGGGTGATGGTATTTGGACCTATCTACAGTATTCATGTCGATGCTTGATTTGCTGTCCATAAAATGTAGAGTCAAATGATGCTAACGCCACTATAGAACGTTATCACAGTGGCAATTAACCGTGAATACGTACGTATATTCCGATCAAAAAGAGTAGAAATTAAAAAGTGGCAACATCGTAGTGTCGTCCCTTTCAAAACAATCTAAAAAAAACGGGACGACAATACGATGTTGCCACTTTTTAATTTCTAATATTTTTGGTCGGAATATAACTGTGTGCAGTGTGCACTACTACCTATAATAGCTACTCGTATTATAACAAGGACTTAGGAATGAAATTGGTTGACTGTACGTCATTCAACGTCACTTTTTAGGGGGAATTAGTGACTAGGATACGGTGTTTATGGTAATGATTAGGAAATAGCGCCATGTTCTATGTGCATTGTTTGTTGCTCTCTATTAGTCACTCGGATCACATAAGTGTGGTCACTACTCGTAAAAAAAATGTATTTTTTTTTAAGATTTCTAAAAGTTTAATAATTGCTCTGAGCTCTACATATTGTAGATATACTTTTATTTTCTGTTAACTAGATATTTTTAATCGCTTGTTATATGTAAACAAACAGTATTTCATACACTGTTAAATGTTTATAGCTATGTGAAAACAGTGAAATCGTATTTTATGCAACAGTCATATAACAGGGGTCAAAAAAGGTGAGTGGCGTGGGTAACAATTTAAGCCGTAGGCGCAGCCGGAGGCGAAAATTATCAAGAAAAACGCCACTAACGTTTTTTGGCCGACTTATACGACGTTGCATACAATACTTTTTCTACGACTACACTTACTTTTACATAAAATGCGAAATTGGACTCATCATGGATATTGCAGTTATTTTGTCAACATAATGAAGAATAATTTAAGTTTCACCTTTTTATAACACTGTATTTCAAAAGTGGGCAATAAAAAGGCTGAAATGATGATGATGATGTATTTCAAGAAGAATATATACTAACACAAACAAACAGTATTAAATAAATAAATGATCAAAGAGTGGCAGAGATTAGTTAGATTAGTTAAAATATATTGTTTTCAAAGTTTGCAGTTTGCCCCCCACAAATGAATCGAAAACGTAAAAATTACATAGTATGCCTTACTTTGTAGTTTTTACGTTTAACTCGTACTAAGTTTTTTTAATTCTAAAAACGCTGCGTTTGTTTAGGTTTCTTAGGTTGGCAGTAATTCATTTTCTTCTAAAGTTGTGATTGCAAGCGATTCTATTTTGGCGCTTTTATAGAACAAGTGCTGTTTTGGGGAATAGACTAGATAGACTTTTCTTCGAGTAGGATATTATCTATGTTCTTATATATAGGTGATGACGAATGTAAAATGTAATAAAACGTGCATTTCTATCCGATAAGGCCTAATTGTTTAATATGCATTTACTTATAATTTAAATCAGAAATGTTCTTTCCTAATACCCTTCTCATTATATCTAATTAGTTCATGGCAAACTTTATCAAAACTCAGATGTAAAGTGCGACTCAAACTTGGAAATTAAACCATCACAGTATTAACAACATTTGTGACGTTATCTATGAAAAACCGGCCAAGTGCGAGTCAGACTCGCGCACCGAGGGTTCCGTACAAATAACAATTGCTATTTCTTATGATTGCGTGGACATGGAAGTTTCGTTTTGCTACAGCAGAAAGGTATTATAGACTTGAGTATATAATATGAATTTCAATTTAATACCTCTACTCGTTTAAGAGGAAACAGGTAGTAAATAAGTATAAAATTTAAAAAAATATTTTATGTATGATTTTACTAAAAATGTTTACGTTTCGTAATTTTTCCTTTGTCTGTGCTACATGAAGTTTCTTCGTGCCAGGTTTCAAGTTTCTATAAGTTTACGGGAAGTACCCTTTAGATTTTGAGTTTCTTGCGAGTACTCAGTTTCAAAATATGCAACTTAAATTGCTATTTCTTTTGATTGCGTTGACATGAAAGTTTGGTTTTGCTACATCTGAAAGGTCCTATAGCCCTAAGTATTTGACATGAATTTCAACTTAATAACTTCACGCGTTTACGAGGAAAAATTTTAAATTTTTAAATATATTATGTTTTTGTATGATTTTACTAAAAATGTCTACTTTTTATAATTTTTCCTTTGTCTATGCTATATGATGTTGCTTCGTGCCAAATTTCAAGTTTCTGAGTTCACGGGAAGTACCCCGTAGGTTTTGCGAGTGCCGAAAACTCTAAAATTTGCAGCATAATGACTGTATCTTTTGATTGCGTTGGCTTTTAAGTTTGATTTTTTCACAGCTTCAAGGGACAATATACCTGAGTATTTTGATATAAATTTCAGCTTGAAAGCTCTACGCGTTTCTGAGAAAAATGGTCTTGACAGACAGACAGACAGACAGACGGACAACAAAGTGATCCTATAAGGGTTCCGTTTTTTCCTTTTGAGGTACGGAATATACTCTATATATCTATAAAAAGGACCTCATTGTCGATGGCGCGTACGCCATTGTTAATGACATGACAACGCAATACGATCACGACGCCGCGCGACGTAAGCGCCATCGACAATAAGGTCCCTTTTCACAATGATATTTTACTATGGATGGGTTATAGTCTAACATAATGAGCACAAAAAATGCTGCCAAATTTATTTGATAACATAACCATAATTCTGTTATATTTATCTCTATTGGCTTACCTATATCTTTGTCACTCTCGTTGTTAGATAATTATTACAGTTTGTCTATTTCTCACGGGGTTGACAGGAGCTCATTAGCATGTCCGCATTACTCGCTTGCTGGTGCACTACTAGAGAAAATTGTTTGAATTCACTCATTTTAAGCGCTTCACTTTTGGAGCGTGCATAACCCATCTTTGTTATTATATATCATTCATAGCCTTTTCATAGATAACGCCTCAATTACGTATTGCTTCACCCATTCCAGTTACCCGGAATCCCGTCTCGGCAAGATGTTCAACGGCACCATCCCCATAGTCCTGGACACGCTGAAGCAACACTACTTCATCGACCGCGACGGCGGCATGTTCCGCCACATCCTCAACTTTCTGCGGAACAAGAAGCTGTTGTTGCCGGACGACTTCTCCAACCTGGACCTGTTGCTCCATGAAGCGCTGTACTTCGAGCTAGACCGTAAGTTACTGAAATCTATAGAAAATATTACCGTAAAATCACCCTACTATTAATCCATGATTGCGGATCGGGTTGACAGCCTGTACATGAACAACTTCTGCATGATATATGTTCGTAAAAATGGATAGCTTTTCTTAAAATGTTTCGGGAAAAGCTATTTGTTTCCGGATAATAAAACTGTTTAGGATATAAGTATATGCAGAATAGTAGTACTAACCTTTAGATTAAGATCACAAATGTTACTAACTGACTACTCCAACTACTGACTGATCCAACTTCGTCGTCAATAAAAATGGTTTATTATTTATTATAGTCACTGGACTGGAGAGTTGCAGTACTGATCGCAACTCTACCATGGTCCACAAGTTCGTTTTACTACATGGGTCGTCCAACAGGTCTCCACCGCAATACAACGCGGGAAAGTCGCGAGTGTGATAGGGACTTTTGGACCGGGCATGACGGAGTCTTTAGACTAGTCTTTTGATATATGTGCTATACATATATAGGGCGTCTTACGGCTATGCCACATGGAGGAAAGTACTGTGAATATTGTAGATGGGATATTTTACTGAAAGAAGACATTATTTGAATTTAAAAAACAATTTAAACTTCATTCACAGATATTTAAATAATTTTATGGTTGGACCGGGAATCGAACCCGTTACACGAGAAAAATAATTAACTTGTTGTTTTATCATACCGATCGAAAGGCTTCATTTTTTGCTAAATAACAAAGTGTCCAAAATTAAATGAAGACCATGGTCAATTTTAACATTTGATGTGAAATTTTGTTCAGAAAAATGAAAAGCTGACATTGCCATAAGGACATTCTGTAACTGAATGGTGGCACAAATATTTTTATTACATCCTGTATATTGGTACTTCCGAAGCAACGTGCAATATGCTATGCCCTTTATTAAACTATAATATTTAAGTATGCTATGCATCTGCAACGCGAGTGAGCAGGTAAATTTGCATAGCGATTTGTAAAATTAGCGCAGCGAAAGCCAGCTCCTGAGTTACGCGCGTCTTGCTAACTTATTAATTCATGTCCTTAGACTACCACCAAACAGATCCTGCAGTACAATGTTGCTTATATCTCTCTACCTGACTTAAACATTCTTAAGAACTCACGCGATCGACTGGCTGTGCGACCTGGATGTCGATTTATAATAGTATTAATATTAATAAGAACCTACAATGTAGAATACGCCATACAATTAATTTAAATTCGTAGTGTTGCCTTTTTGAGCAACACTGAAAGAAAGCTTTAACATCGAGATTTACCGTTAGAATAAGAGTCAGCCTAGATACCTTTTACTATGGCGCTACAAATAAGAGCGTGTCACACATTTTTGCGGCGTTCGTGTAGGAAGATTCTATTAACCTTTTCCACGCCAAAGATGTCTATATCGGCACCACAGGTCCAACGCCAAAGACCGATATATCGGTCACCAACCACAGAGCAAAATAGACCTACATGCACACACATAAAGTTTAACTTCATTTTTGACATTTAGGTGTCGTGGCGTCTGAGTGGTAGGTTTTGCGTTTGACATGGCGTCGAAAAGGTTAATGCACTACTACGTTGCGGTCGCTTGTGTCAATTGATCACACTTGTGATATATTCGACTTTATTGTCGAGAAAACAACACAATTATCATGATAATCGCCTGCTTAAATGGCTTCTACTTCCGACTGTTGGATATAACTGATCTTCTGTATGGTACAGTCGGTCGACCAAAAATGTGGTTAAGGTTCGTTTGAACGTCATGAGAAAACAAGGTTGTGCATGTTTTAAACTCCGTTAGAAATGTCAACCTTAGCGATCGTTAGATCTGAGACACTTTTGTCAAAACTGGTAGACCACTTTCTTGGTCGACTGTACAGGTCGCGGTATGACATTTTGTATCCTTACCTAAATAAGTGGAAAGTATCTGAAGGGTACATAATAATATATTGTTGACTAAATATGAATAATATGTGATTTTAATATGCTCTATCTGACTGGTGAGAAGTGATGACACTGACGGCTGTATTCATGCCGCTGCCAGCGAGGGGAAACTAGTAAGATATATTAGGTTTCCAAGTTAACTAAAGTAACTTAGGCTTATCAGGTTGTGCTTAGCGTGATTTTGATTAGCATTTTGCAACGTAAGGAAGCTGTACGTGTCTCATCACTCATCACAGCTTTGCGAAATAGCGGTTTCTGTTATTGATTGTGTACTGAAATATTAATAGATTTAATGTTATATAAATGCAGCGCCACAATATTCTTAGTTCTTACTTATGTTTTACGCTAGGTCGTAATAGGTTAGTACTCATATACAGAGTGACCAAAAAAGAACTAAATTCCCATTGGCTGTAAGGTTTTGGAACGCTACCAATCCTAGATAGTTTTGGAACCTCACAGATCGATTTGAGTTTTGGATTTTTGCATGGCCATTGAGCGGCGGCGGTGAGTAGGTAATGGCCATACAAAAGTCCTAAAATCAAATCGATCTAAGACGTTCCAAAACTATCTAGGGAGGATTGGTAGCGTCCCAAAACCTTATAGCCAACGGGAATTTAGTTAATTTTGTCCATCCTGTATACCTTGCTTTCAGGTCAAGTTTTTTAGTACCTATCGATCGTGTTGATTTGAGGTTTTGTTGATTATTTATATATATAATATGTATACATTACGTACGGGCAAGATAGGCCGTCACAAAACTAACAATTACTTTTTTTAAGGAAAATAAAGGATATATTTTCAAAACGGTATCTTTTTTTTCTGAAATTCCGGGATGTTGCGCTCATAAGTAATATGAATAATGGATTTAGAATTATAAAACTATTGGCAAATGATGTTTTTATGGATGAACAATGTTTACAACTGTTTAATTATAAATTCCAGATATGGTGTTCGTCCTGACGAAGATGAAAAACAACAAAGAGGGCGTGAAGCAAGATCGCGTGTGGCTGAGCGAGGCCACAGAACGGCTCAAGCAGGAGTCGGAGCTGCTCACGCAGGAGAGAGAGCGCTTGCAGCAGCGGTGGTCGTGAACTGAGGTAATTATCCTCTCCCTGCTTTCTGAAGATGACCAATAAGGAGGCCGTGAAGGAGCACGTGTGGTTGAGTGAGGCCACAGAGCGGCTCAAGCAGGGGTCGGAGCTGCTCACGCAGGAGAGAGAGAGCGCTTGCAGCAGCGGTGGTCGTGAACTGAGGTAATTATCCTCTCCCTGCTTCCTGAGAGTGAGGCCACAGAGCGGCTCAAGCAGGAGTCGGAGTTGCTCACGCAGGAGAGAGAGCGCTTGCAGCAGCGGTGGTCGTGAACTGAGGTAATTAACCTCTCCCTGCTTTCTGAAGATGACCAATAAGGAGGCCGTGAAGGAGCACGTGTGGTTGAGTCAGGCCACAGAGCGGCTCAAGCAGGAGTCGGAGCTGCTCATGTAGGAGAGAGAGCGCTTGCAGCAGCGGTGGTCGTGAACTGAGGTAATTATCCTCTCCCTGCTTCCTGAGAGTGAGGCCACAGAGCGGCTCAAGCAGGAGTCGGAGCTGCTCATGTAGGAGAGAGAGCGCTTGCAGCAGCGGTGGTCGTGAACTGAGGTAATTATCCTCTCCCTGCTTCCTGAGAGTGAGCCCACAGAGCGGCTCAAGCAGGAGTCGGAGCTGCTCATGTAGGAGAGAGAGCGCTTGCAGCAGCGGTGGTCGTGAACTGAGGTAATTATCCTCTCCCTGCTTCCTGAGAGTGAGGCCACAGAGCGGCTCAAGCAGGAGTCGGCACTGCTCACGCAGGAGAGAGAGTGCTTGCAGCAGAGGTGGTCGTGAACTGAGGTAATTATCCTCTCCCTGCTTCCTCAAGATGACCAATAAGGAGGCCGCGAAGGACCACGTATGGTTAAGTGAGGCCACAGAGCGGATTTTTTTCATTTTATGGGTTTGTTGGGCCGGAATAATTATAAGTAATTATTAATTTAAAGTTGGCTATATATATTATATGTCACTTTCATAAAAATAAAAAACCGGCCAAGTGCGAGTCGGACTCGCGCACCGAGGGTTCCGTAAAAACCTAAAACAATTGCTATTTCTTATGATTGCGTGGACATGAAAGTTTCGTTCTGCTACAGCAGAAAGATATTATAGAGCTGAGTATATGATATGAATTTCAATTTAAGGGTCACCACATACCTAGCGGTTTTCCTCGCGGAATTACCGGAAGTAGCGGAAATTTGTCTATGGTAGCAGATTTTTTGTATGGAAGTCATAGACAAATTTCCGCTACCATAGACAAATTAAGCATTTTGTCTATGAATTTCCGCTACTTCCGGTAATTCCGCGAGGAAAAGGAAAACCGCTAGGTATGTGGTGACCCTTATACCTCTACGCGTTTACGAGGAAACAGGTAGTAAGTTTAAAATTAAAAATAATATTTTAAGTACTATTTTACTAAAAATGTCTACTTTTCGTAATTTTTCCTTTGTCTTTGCTATATGAAGTTTCTTCGTGCCAAGTCTCAAGTTTCTGAGTTTACGGAAAGTACCCTTTAGGTTTTGAGTTTCTTGCGAGTACTCATCTCCAAAATATGCAACTTAAATTGCTATTTCTTTTGATTGCGTTGACATGAAAGTTTGTTTTTGCCACAGCTGAAAGATATAATAGACCTGAGTATTTGATATGAATTTCAATTTAATACCTTTACGAGTTTACGAGGAAGAAGGTAGTAAGTTTAAAATTTAAAAAAATATTTTTTGTATGATTCTACTAAAAATGTCTACTTTTTATAATTTTTCCTTTGTCTGTGCTATATGACGTTGCTTCGTGCCAAGTTTAAAGATTCTGAGCTTGCGGAAAGTACCCTTTAGGTTTTGAGTTTCTCGCGAGTACTCAGTTTCAAAATATGCAACTTAAATTGCTATTCCTTTTGATTGCGTTGACTTAAAGATTTGGTTTTGCTACATCTGAAAGGTACTATAGCCCTGAGTATTTGACATGAATTTCAATTTAATAAATTCACGCGTTTACGAGGAAAATGGTAGTAAGTTTAAAATTTAAAATATTTTTTTTTGTATGATTTTACAAAAAAAAATCTATTTTCGTAATTTTTCCTTTGTTTGTGCTACATGAAATTTCTTTGTGCCAAGTTTCAAGTTTCTGAGTTTACGGGAAGTACCCTTTAGGTTTTGAGTTTCTTGCGAGTACACAGTTTCAAAATATGCAACTTAAATTGCTATTTCTTTTGATTGCGTTGAAATAAAAATTTGGTTTTGCTACATCTGAAAAGTCCTATAGCTCTGAGTATATGACATGAATTTCAACTTAATAACTTCACGCGTATACGAGGAAAAAGGTAGTACGTTTAAAATTTTAAATATATATTTTTGTATGATTTTACTAAAAATGTCTACTTTTTATAATTTTTCCTTTGTCTATGCTACATGACGTTGCTTCGTGTCAAATTTCAAGTTTCTGAGTTCATGGGAAGTACCCCGTAGGTTTTGCGAGTGCCGAAAACTCTAAAATTTGCAGCATAAACGACTGTATCTTTTGATTGCGTTGGCTTTTAAGTTTGATTTTTTCACAGCTTTAAGGGACAATAGACCTAAGTATTTGGTATAAATTTCAGCTTGATACCTCCACGCGTTCCTGAGAAAAATGGTCTTGACAGACAGACAGACAGACAGACAGACAGACAGACAGACAGACAGACAGACAGACAGACAGACGGACAACAAAGTGATCCTATAAGGGTTCCGTTTTTTTTCCTTTTGAGGTACGGAACCCTAAAAATCTTCTATCTTTTCAGGTTAGCTGTACAGAAGTTGGAACAAAAAGGCGACGCACTACATAACCGTTATTTGTTTAAAAAGTCAATTGTTTTTATTTCAATTTTAATTAGTTTATGAATAAGTTAACTGTTAGTAAGTACTTAAGCTATTTCTATTTATCTTACATATTACATATACATAGATTGTTATTGGTATACATAAGATAATGAGAAATACGATAAATTCAATTTACAACTGTTTTCCCATTTTAATCCAATGAGTCCAGACTAGGATTTTTAAAGAAAGTAGGTACCTACTTAAGTAAAATTAATCGTAGCTTACCCTAGATACGTTCGGTTAGCTGCTACGCCAATACAATGAAGTACATTGCAAATATTGTAATATATAAGTAGGTACATTTACGAGTAGGTATATATATATACTATGTTTTTAATCTCCGTTAATTTTAGCATATATGGCTAGGTTCGATTAAGTTAAGGTTTTCAATTCGTTTTTTTATAAGTACATCTATACTAATTTTCATTATAATTAATTGTTAAATCAGCCGCTAACTTAAATAATAATGTTATTGACTTAACTGTGTTTACGTTATCACACAGGTCATCGTCATTTTGTAACGGTATTTCAGACTACACGATTAATTTAATGTTGGTTTACTCAATCAGAATGATAAAAATTTAAGGTGTTAACAATCTAAGTAGGTATACGTAGTTTTACAGCAGATTACTCGGCTCCTGTAGTATATTTAAAAATGAAACATTATAGGTTTGATTTTACGGAAACTGGAAAACAAATTTGCTACTATACGTAAAACACCCTGTTCATGAGATAAACAACATGAGATAAATAATAATAATTTCTCACATTCGTTCATGATGTTCATAAATTTCATGAGTAAGTTTAGTAATAAGACCTCCGTGATTATCTCATAACCGTTACATGACTGGCCACTTGCCTAAAAAAATGACAATGTCACCCTTTTTACACGACTGCCCAAAAAAAGGAGTGTATTATAAATAAATAATAAATATTTGGGGACAATCTTACACAAATCAACCTAACCCCAAACTAAGCAATTATTATTTTCAGGGTCATGTATGTATGTGGGTAAAATAAAATTCTTTGTTCCACTAGAACAACTGAACGGCTGAACCGATTTAGATGTATGGGGTATCATTAGAATCGTTACGTTATCCCGAGTAACATAGGCTATGTGACGTCACAGTAAAAACAATATGGCGGATAAAATATTCCAGATTGTGCCAACCTAAGAAAAAAAAATCTTGCAAACCTATCGAGTGGGGTATCAAAATGAAGAGCTTTTCACGCTGATTACAAAAATGTATATAATACATATATAAAACCTTTCCTTGGTTAATACAAACATTTTAGAAATTAAATCAAAAGTCAAAAGGAAGGGCGTTGGAAATTGAGTCGAAAGATATATAAAACTTACATGTTTAATTGTAATAAGTATTAGCTAGGGAGGAATAATAATAGTTAAAGCAAATGGCGCAAAGTTATAGTGTCCGAGAGGCAACCGGATGGCTCGCGGTATATTGTAGGTACGTGTTCTGTAATAACCAACCTGTGCAACCCAAATTGACCCACGTTCTTCTTCTTCTTCTTCCTAGCGTTTATCCCGGCTTGGGGTCCGCTTGACAACCTAATCCCATGAATTGGCGTAGACACTAGTTTTTACGAAAGCGACTGCCATCTGACCTTCCAACCCAGAGGGGCAACTAGGCCTTTTTAGGATTAGGTCCGGTTTCCTTACGATATTTTCCTTCACCGAAAAGCGACAGGTAATTACCAAATGATATTCCGTACATAAGTTCCGAAAAACTCAGTGGTACGAGCCGGGGTTTGAACCCGAGACCTCCGGATTGAAAGTCGGACGTCTTACCGCAAGGCTACCAGCGCTTTTTTTCCAAATTGACCCACGTTGTACTTTGTTTTTCATCCCCCCCCCCCCCCCTTATTTTTCTAACGGCTGACGAAACAATTACCGACCAGCCGGTGCACATGGCTATTTGCATACTCGTTCTGGATCACATAAAAGTACTACATAGATATTGAGGGGAGGAAGGATGAAAGACAAAGACCAACGAACGATGAAGTCCAACGTGGGTCATTCGGGTTGCGGGTTGCATAGGGTGGTTCCGCAGCATGTAGGGAGCTTAAAGGTCACAGCTCATTAGAGCGCCTCGGCACCCGAACCTCACCGCCTCACCTCGAGCGGTTAGTTATTCTTTATATGAATTTGTATGGCCATGCACTCACTAAATGAACTCGACAACGAGTGGACGCTGAGCGACGAGGCGGTGTGGGTCGACTGTCGAGGCGACCTTTTTATGGGTATTGTGTTATACAATTTAAAAGGTCCCCCCGCTGCGATCGAAGCAAAATATGTATTTTAAAAGATCCAGCATACATCAGGATGTAGGAAGGCACAGTCTCATCTCAAGAATAAGGTTTCAAAGAGATTCTCAATCATGTTTAGAACTTATTTTTAACTTTTCAGTTCATTTAAAACAAACACAGTCCTGTTTTTTAATTTTTAATTTATTATTGATGTTGTGTCCATTTGTGTCATACTAAATGGATAATAGAGATGCTTTGATTATTAAACCAACCGGATGCGACACGCGCTCTCATTTCCATCAGAAAAAGTCTGCCGTTTTTTGCGGGGGAGGGGAACGTCAAATATAGCCACGTCAAATAAACGTCAGTCCATACAATGAGTATGACCACTGGTCATACATTTTTGGCAGAGGGGAACGCCTGTCAATGACCACTCCGCTTGGTTTAAAGCTCTAAGTAGAGATGCGATACACCCCGTAGTAGAAGAGCTCACGACACTGAACCTAGTTCGATTAGATAATACGCCGCCAGTTTTTTTGCATTGCAGCATCGGCATTTCGTGTCTGACTAATTATATAAATCATATCATGTAGGAGACTTATCGAACTAGATTCAGTGTCATTGGCTCACCGCGTGTTGATTCTCTTTGACGTCGTAAATCACGAACTGTCACTACTGGCTCCTCGCTCTTGTAATATATGCCATTTGTTATAAAAAAAGAGAGCCATATTTTGCCTGGGAGTCATTAAACACTTTGTCAGTGAATTGATTATGTTTGGACAAAAGTTTAATTTATTTAATTTGTTCGGAAAATTAAAATCAAAAATTATTAAAAAGTTTTCTTAATATCTGTTCAAAGTTCATTGTTTCGGTGTAAGTTAACTACTCCTAATATATTTGTATATAATTTGTGAGCACCTTATAGAGTACCTCAGAAATGGATTTAATGAGGATACTGGTGTCTTTGACAAATTAACTTAATTAAGCTCAGAAATGTACATACCTTTGAAATGAATAGAATTAAAAAAACGGTGTGTATTATGTCTGGGTAGTGTATAAAATCATCGCGATGCTTAATTCTTTAGCGAGACAGGACGCGTCTTTTGGTCCTCAGTCAATATCACTAAATGATTAATTAAGTATCACAACTTTATTAATGCGGAGCGGACCGCAAGCTCAATTGATCCGGGGAAAGAAGCCGGGACTAACGCTAGAAGGATGATGATTATATTATCTTGTCCTAACGTGTATATTTAAGATGAGGTTTTTTTACATTATTTAATTTTAAGGCTATTCTTTATTTAATAAAAAGAGCTCTCAAATGCGCTGTTCTTAACAAACTTTATGTTATTACGTAAAATACATTTGTAAGAAATGTGGATAACATTTTATTAATTTATTGGTTATGTGAGTGAAGTAACAGTACCACAACGCATATCTCACATAGCCAGTAAAAAGTAATAAAATAACAGAGTCTTAAAGTTAAAGTAATAGCACGTACTTACAGTGTCCGAGAGGTAACCGGATGGCTCACAGTATTTGAGCTACTAAAGTGTTGTAGAACCGCCCTGTGTAACCGAAACTGACCCACGTTGAACTTCGTATTTCATCTCCCTCCCTACTTTTTTTCCGACTTCCAATCTGACGGATCGATTATATCTTATATATTATTATGAATAAGTTAACTGTTAGTAAGTACTTAAGCTATTTCTATTCATCTTACATATTACATATACATAGATTGTTATTGGTATACATAAGATAATGAGAAATACGATAAATTCAATTTACAACTGTTTTCCCATTTTAATCCAATGAGTCCAGACTAGGATTTTTAAAGAAAGTAGGTACCTACTTAAGTAAAATTAATCGTAGCTTACCCTAGATACGTTCGGTTAGCTGCTACGCCAATACAATGAAGTACATTGCAAATATTGTAATATATAAGTAGGTACATTTACGAGTAGGTATATATATATACTATGTTTTTAATCTCCGTTAATTTTAGCATATATGGCTAGGTTCGATTAAGTTAAGGTTTTCAATTCGTTTTTTTATAAGTACATCTATACTAATTTTCATTATAATTAATTGTTAAATCAGCCGCTAACTTAAATAATAATGTTATTGACTCAACTGTGTTTACGTTATCACACAGGTCATCGTCATTTTGTAACGGTATTTCAGACTACACGAAAAATTTAATGTTGGTTTACTCAATCAGAACGATAAAAATTTAAGGTGTTAACAATCTAAGTAGGTTTACAGCAGATTACTCGGCTCCTGTAGTATATTTAAAAATGAAACATTATAGGTTTGATTTTACGGAAACTGGAAAACAAATTTGCTACGATATGTAAAACACCCTGTTCATGAGATAAACAACATGAGATAAATAATAATAATTTCTCACATTCGTTCATGATGTTCATAAATTTCATGAGTAAGTTTAGTAATAAGACCTCCGTGATTATCTCATAACCGTTACATGACTGGCCACTTGCCTAAAAAAATGACAATGTCACCCTTTTTACACGACTGCCCAAAAAAAGGAGTGTATTATAAATAAATAATAAATATTTGGGGACAATCTTACACAAATCAACCTAACCCCAAACTAAGCAATTATTATTTTCAGGGTCATGTATGTATGTGGGTAAAATAAAATTCTTTGTTCCACTAGAACAACTGAACGGCTGAACCGATTTAGATGTATGGGGTATCATTAGAATCGTTACGTTATCCCGAGTAACATAGGCTATGTGACGTCACAGTAAAAACAATATGGCGGATAAAATATTCCAGATTGTGCAAACCTAAGAAAAAAAAATCTTGCAAACCTATCGAGTGGGGTATCAAAATGAAGAGCTTTTCACGCTGATTACAAAAATGTATATAATACATATATAAAACCTTTCCTTGGTTAATACAAACATTTTAGAAATTAAATCAAAAGTCAAAAGGAAGGGCGTTGGAAATTGAGTCGAAAGATATATAAAACTTACATGTTTAATTGTAATAAGTATTAGCTAGGGAGGAATAATAATAGTTAAAGCAAATGGCGCAAAGTTATAGTGTCCGAGAGGCAACCGGATGGCTCGCGGTATATTGTAGGTACGTGTTCTGTAATAACCAACCTGTGCAACCCAAATTGACCCACGTTCTTCTTCTTCTTCTTCCTAGCGTTTATCCCGGCTTGGGGTCCGCTTGACAACCTAATCCCATGAATTGGCGTAGACACTAGTTTTTACGAAAGCGACTGCCATCTGACCTTCCAACCCAGAGGGGCAACTAGGCCTTTTTAGGATTAGGTCCGGTTTCCTTACGATGTTTTCCTTCACCGAAAAGCGACAGGTAATTACCAAATGATATTCCGTACATAAGTTCCGAAAAACTCAGTGGTACGAGCCGGGGTTTGAACCCGAGACCTCCGGATTGAAAGTCGGACGTCTTACCGCAAGGCTACCAGCGCTTTTTTTCCAAATTGACCCACGTTGTACTTTGTTTTTCATCCCCCCCCCCTTATTTTTCTAACGGCTGACGAAACAATTACCGACCAGCCGGTGCACATGGCTATTTGCATACTCGTTCTGGATCACATAAAAGTACTACATAGATATTGAGGGGAGGAGGATGAAAGACAAAGACCAACGAACGATGAAGTCCAACGTGGGTCATTTCGGGTTGCGGGTTGCATAGGGTGGTTCCGCAGCATGTAGGGAGCTTAAAGGTCACAGCTCATTAGAGCGCCTCGGCACCCGAACCTCACCGCCTCACCTCGAGCGGTTAGTTATTCTTTATATGAATTTGTATGGCCATGCACTCACTAAATGAACTCGACAACGAGTGGACGCTGAGCGACGAGGCGGTGTGGGTCGACTGTCGAGGCGACCTTTTTATGGGTATTGTGTTATACAATTTAAAAGGTCCCCCCGCTGCGATCGAAGCAAAATATGTATTTTAAAAGATGCAGCATACATCAGGATGTAGGAAGGCACAGTCTCATCTCAAGAATAAGGTTTCAAAGACATTCTCAATCATGTTTAGAACTTATTTTTAACTTTTCAGTTCATTTAAAACAAACACAGTCCTGTTTTTAAATTTTTAATTTATTATTGATGTTGTGTCAATTTGTGGCATACTAAATGGATAATAGAGATGCTTTGATTATTAAACCAACCGGATGCGACACGCGCTCTCATTTCCATCAGAAAAAGTCTGCCGTTTTTTGCGGGGGAGGGGAACGTCAAATATAGCCACGTCAAATAAACGTCAGTCCATACAATGAGTATGACCACTGGTCATACATTTTTGGCAGAGGGGAACGCCTGTCAATGACCACTCCGCTTGGTTTAAAGCTCTAAGTAGAGATGCGATACACCCCGTAGTAGAAGAGCTCACGACACTGAACCTAGTTCGATTAGATAATACGCCGCCAGTTTTTTTGCATTGCAGCATCGGCATTTCGTGTCTGACTAATTATATAAATCATATCATGTAGGAGACTTATCGAACTAGATTCAGTGTCATTGGCTCACCGCGTGTTGATTCTCTTTGACGTCGTAAATCACGAACTGTCACTACTGGCTCCTCGCTCTTGTAATATATGCCATTTGTTATAAAAAAAGAGAGCCATATTTTGCCTGGGAGTCATTAAACACTTTGTCAGTGAATTGATTATGTTTGGACAAAAGTTTAATTTATTTAATTTGTTCGGAAAATTAAAATCAAAAATTATTAAAAAGTTTTCTTAATATCTGTTCAAAGTTCATTGTTTCGGTGTAAGTTAACTACTCCTAATATATTTGTATATAATTTGTGAGCACCTTATAGAGTACCTCAGAAATGGATTTAATGAGGATACTGGTGTCTTTGACAAATTAACTTAATTAAGCTCAGAAATGTACATACCTTTGAAATGAATAGAATTAAAAAAACGGTGTGTATTATGTCTGGGTAGTGTATAAAATCATCGCGATGCTTAATTCTTTAGCGAGACAGGACGCGTCTTTTGGTCCTCAGTCAATATCACTAAATGATTAATTAAGTATCACAACTTTATTAATGCGGAGCGGACCGCAAGCTCAATTGATCCGGGGAAAGAAGCCGGGACTAACGCTAGAAGGATGATGATTATATTATCTTGTCCTAACGTGTATATTTAAGATGAGGTTTTTTTACATTATTTAATTTTAAGGCTATTCTTTATTTAATAAAAAGAGCTCTCAAATGCGCTGTTCTTAACAAACTTTATGTTATTACGTAAAATACATTTGTAAGAAATGTGGATAACATTTTATTAATTTATTGGTTATGTGAGTGAAGTAACAGTACCACAACGCATATCTCACATAGCCAGTAAAAAGTAATAAAATAACAGAGTCTTAAAGTTAAAGTAATAGCACGTACTTACAGTGTCCGAGAGGTAACCGGATGGCTCACAGTATTTGAGCTACTAAAGTGTTGTAGAACCGCCCTGTGTAACCGAAACTGACCCACGTTGAACTTCGTATTTCATCTCCCTCCCTACTTTTTTTCCGACTTCCAATCTGACGGATCGATAATCGATCAGTCGGTTTGAATGCCAATTTGCATGCTTGTTCTTACTCACCTACAGATTCTGGAAATTGAGTGGAGAGGATGAAAAACTAAGTCCAACATGGGTCAATATGGGTTACACAGGGAGGTTCCATAATACGTAGCGAGCTTAAATACCGCGAGCCGTCCGGTTGCCTCGCGGACACTGAAACTACGCGTCATTCCTCTGAATAATTGTAGGGCATGTCCACAATTCGTTATATGATAGACTTATGAGTATGTAAGTTTAAAAAGGAGTGGTTCGTATTGTAAATATTTAATAAGTATGTGGTTATTACTATTTAGTGTTAGATACACCAGCCGGTGTACATTTAGCTGCATTGTTATCTGAAATAATTAAGGTGCTCAAAATATCTATCGTACTCCACATAAGTAGGTATAATATAAACGTCCCAGTGCTCGACATATGCTTGTCCAATAGTCGACACGCTCGGTCACCTTTATTGCTAATGACTTGCTTAACTATTAAGATGACATATGTGACAGTGACGAGCTTTGTGACGTTTAACTTACTGGTAAATTTAAAAATATGCGGACTTACTAGTCGGAATCAAATATGACATTTTATGTTATCAGGTATTTAGTAGAGTAAATTAATAATTACTCGTAAGTAATAAAACGAATTTGTTATTCATTTTATGTGTTTTATTACATCAATGGAAATTTTTACATGAGATAAGGATACCGTGTTGTATACATGTATTCTTATCCTAAATACATATATAAAACCAAGTCGTGTCGGTATAACTCAGGAACGGCTGAACCGATATTCATGTTATTCATGTTTTTTTTTTATTATCACCTCTCCGAATGGCAGAATAACTATTAAATATTGGAGAAAAAATTACATAGTCGAGTAAGAGTTAAGGGAGAGGATTGGAAGTCAAAAGAAGTGGGTGAAGTAAATGGGAGTGGGGTGGTAGGTGAGACTGGCGCAGGAGTCATTGGGAATGGGGTTAGAGTCGATGCGAGTGAAGTATAAAGAGTCCGTGTAAGAAGAGGAGAGATTAGGGGAGAGAAAAAAAGAGCAGAAGAGAGTGGGAGAAGGGTGGAACAGAAACGATTGCAAACTTTTAATGTGTATTATTACCAAACTTCGTTTCTTTTATTTCAAGCAGTGGAAAGTCAATAATCGCTTCCCTGATTGAGAGTGGGTAATTTGTCTTTTAGGGCTATTACGGAAAATAGAATCTTTCCATGTACACATTATTCCACTTATTAAAAATAAAAACTACTTCGTACATAAATAGCAACATCGCCTACGAAACAGTTTCGTGTCTACTTGCAGACCTACCACTAAAAATATGAGTCGTTATCTATGATTTGGGACTATTGACTAAGGGACGTTGATATTGTCGATGGCGCTTACGTCGCTCGGCGTCGTAATCGTATTGCGTTGTCGTTAACAATCGCGTGAGCGCCATCGACAATAAGGTCCCTTTCCATAGATAAAGTCACATATATATTTTCAACTAATGTCAACCTGCTTCAAAATGGTTCTCAAACATAATTATTATGAATATAATTACTATAACTAGTCCGAAGACAATGGTTAGACATACAGGCTTACCATTGACATTGACATCATTTTTAAGACAATGTGTGGGTCGGTAATTGTAAACAGTATTAAAAACATATTTTAGAACGTAAATATTATTTAGATAAATACATATTTTCTCACATTTATTCAATAAGAAGTATAAAATTACAACTAATGTTAACGTGTTTACTCCACAAGATGGATACTCGTACAAAGTTATAATATTAAGGAAAACTCACGTGACGTCATATCAATTCAGCCATTTTGTGTCAACTAATTTCGTAACTGATATTATTTAGCCGAAATAATACAGTGTGTGGCCTGTAACACGACCAACTATTGTTCAACAACTTTTAAAAAATATATAGTTTTTAGATTGACTCTTTTTGCTGCTTGATGCTAGCCCAAAAATAGTGCACTCACTAAAATCACGAAGCTATTTGTATGTATTTTAACTTCTGTTATGTTTAATTTACAAGGTTTAGATTTTTCTAACCCTACTGCGGCGAAAACCAAAACGCATAAAAAAAACTATTCGTAGTGACAAATCATAAAAACATACTCTGAGTAAATAGTAGCCTGAGTAGTCTAGGTAAGTACTGTAAATTTTTTCATAGTGCGAAGAAATTGTAATTGGCTGCAAGGAATTAAAAGGCAAAAAAAATTGTGCTGTAATTATTTAAAATAATTTTTCTTCATCTATTATTATACAGTCGGGTTGTTAGTTTATTAAATTACTTTATTATTCACAATTTGGTACGATAAGATCGTAACGTGAGTCAACATTTAAATTTAGGCACCTAAATAGAAGTAGAGCCATACAACTGACGACTAAAACAATCTTTAGTGATCTGATCTAGAGAGTATAAAATGTAAAAGTCTTTAATTAGGTTTCTTAACTTTAATAATAATTTTCAAGGATAAAATAACAGCCCCAGAGGGAACTCTAGCTGCTAAACTTATAGAACAAATCCACTAAAATACTCAGTCTCACGATATGCATATATTATTTTCCATGCACGTCATCTAATAAGTTACAGTAAATATGCCACTTACTTAATTACATTTTACAATCATGGCTTATATCCATATGACGAGTGCACGCACGGAAAGAACGTGTCTAGCTAGTAAGTTTAACAGCATTTTAAGCTATATAGTTTGGGAAGTTTGGCACGTTTCAATTAACCATAGGATATTTGCGTTAGTTTTCATCCTAATGAGATGCAGAACCGTAAAATTATCGGGCTAATTGTTATTGTGGCAGCTCAGCAGGGTGGACGAAAATAGAAACTAATCACAGAGACGAAAAGTGAAATTAAACAATTTCACTTTTCGTCCACCCTGCTGCTGCTATTTACTTATAATTTTTGTTATTGTTATGTGTTTACAATTATATAAATAATGTTCGTTGTGAGCTCGACTGTTTGAGTTAGCGATCTTTTTTAAATCGTAGCATCTAGACATATTCGTTCTGTGTACCCACCCTTCATATGATTTTGGCATAAACAAATATTTATTGTAATTTAAATTATGACTAAATATTTACCAGAATAGACTCCATTAAAATAACTTACTTAAAAATAAAATTGTAAAACCAAATAAATAAGTTTACCGCGTTGCAAAATTACTTTTGGTCAGTATTCTATACACCTACTGTTCACTTTTTGTAAAACGTTGTTGGCATGTAACTAGTTTTTATATCTTTTGGACTAGATTTTACCGATCGACGTGCATGAAATATTTGGCACCGATTTTGTGTAGATCCGGAACATAATTCTTAACACAATGAAATGATAGAATGTTATTAACCTTTTGACCGCCGTCGTCTGATATATGAGACAAAGTGACAACGTGAATGACACCTTCATAAATTATGACAGAGTACAAATTTGAAAGTTAAAATTTTGACGTAAGGCGGTCAAAAGGTTAATCATGCCTGTGTAAAGTTCTATTAGGAAAGACTTGCCGACTTATAACTCTACTTGCTGTCTTTCTACGTATTTATTGTTGCATGCTTAATGTCAAGACATCCAAAAAGAAGCTCTATTTTATAGTTTCATACTTTAAGCACAAAGGCGGTTTTTGGTTTTGGACAGCCAACCTCTACATATTAGTTTAACAGCCGTATCAAGTCGAAGAACTCGGCCAATGCTCTGTAGCTTTTTTGATCAGGATTATAAGTAGGCAGTCTGTCCGGAAAGAGAAGTGCCCTAAAATGTATGACCCCCATATACAACACAACACTGATCTTTCCAGACAAACGTTATGCTTTTCAGTACGGCCGCAGGAAACAGTTTTATTTACGTACATAAATGACCGGCAACCAATCGTGCCTGTATAGCCTACTTTTCTGATCAAACCAGTATTGTCTGTAGAAACATCAGTAAAGTATTTCAATAACATTTTTTTTCTCAATAGTTTTTGCTAACGTCAGCTTACAATAGAATCATAAAATAAATTACCTAGGCACAGCTACTACAGAACTCTGGTATTAGTTATACGTACTGTGTCTTCTATTTACTGTAAAAAAGGCAAGTACACAACATATTTCCTTTTGCCTGAGTAAACAAAATATTTCAGACAAAGGTATAAAACTAGATGGCACTTTTTTCAAACAACTCTTGGATTGGGTGTATGAAAGTGGAAGTTTTACACGTTAAAAACATTCATTTATTACCTACAACTAGATTCTAAAGAGACATAAAAAACTGTATTATAACCGTAATATAAAATGTTTACATTAAAGGTATTACATAATAACCACTTAACAGTATACGTCAATAAAAATGATTAAATATTGCACACAAAGAAAATTGTTCCTGCATAATTTAATCCTATATATTTTCTCAAAGTCAACACCTAAGGGCCTTATCACACACAAGCGATTTCTATACAAAACTCGTACGCGGCGAACTCGCGGCGTGTTCGCTGCCGTACAAAACTCGCTCGCAAATCGGATAACGCTCTAACTAATAATAAAAACTACGCGGCTCCATCGAATAAGTTTATCGTTTTATGAATTTGTGGTATTTCACCTCATACCTACTTAACATATGCCTACCAACCTACCGCATTTGTTATTTTATTTATGTACAAAGCTGAAATTTTTGAAATTAGATCGACAACTGATAAACTCACGAAAGTATATTGTTTGCCAATGAATTCTCTGACACCATTATTTTGATAAAATTTTCAAACTCGTGAACCGGGACTGTAGAGCCACTTGCCATTTTTGGTAATCTAGCCATGTTTTGTGTGTATACCTTGAGCGTCAGGGTGGCGGGTTGACCGCGGGAAATTTACCGAATTGTTAATAAAATTACTGTAACTTTGGTGTACCTCAGTGTACCTTCAGTAAAATCAGTGTACCTGTTTCTAAAACTAGATTTTTACAAAATTTGGTAGATAAAACATTAAACCACATAAAATATGACCTGATGACCGATATTACCAACTGGCTGTCATGGGCCCTTCATTACATGGCCAAATTACGAACAATGGCAAGTGAGTAATATACAATCCTGGCAGGATTGTACCCGGAGTTGCAGTTAGATAGGGCATACTAATTGGGTGGTAATGGCAATTTTAGTTAGGACATTGCCTCGTACTGTCCCCCCTCCCCCTAGCTAGCCCTGAATCCTGGTTCGCGATGGTACCTACGATATAATACTTAAAATAATAATATATACCTACAATATTCCGTAAACACAAAAGTAAATAATATACTAAAATACATAGGTAGCTCTAGTAGATTACGTCCCTATGAACTAAGTAAGTACCTACCAATAGTACTTGGTAATTTAAAATCTAGACGGGGAGGTATATTCGTGTATTTCTCAGTGTATTTTAGCCAACTGGACCCCAAGCAAATGTCAAGTAATTTTTACAAACCTATGTTTGCTTAGAACAAAATTCTACAAATTGAACCTGTGGAAACTTTTAATTGGCTCACTGTTTCTACATCACTACCCATCTTGTTACTCTAGCTGTAAGTTTTTTTATGTAATAAAAAAACTAGATAGTCGAGGAGGAGTCCTTGTTAAAAATAATAACTTTTGTATCCTGCCATTTTCTAATAATAATATCTTATATTACGAGGATTGCCTCTTATATTTCGGGAATTGACTAAACCAGTGCTGTTATCTCTTATCTGGCAACTGACATTCGGCAATATTAAAAGGAAAAGTTTTTGGGCAATCGATTTTTTTATTATTCTTGATACTTGAAAAATTGTTGCATCATCTAGTAAATTATGGAATTGAATCGTAAACATTTTCGTGTAATATTTTTTTTCGTAGCGGTCTAAGTTAACAACTGGGCATCGGAGAACCAATTCAACTTCTGCCGTTGAAGTACCGACCAGCACCAGTTTTTACCGAAGGTTTTTATAATTTAATCGTGGTTAAGTAGTTGACTTGTGGATTCATTTCATGAAGGTCGTCCAAAACCAGTGGATGTTCCCAAGAACATTGATGCCGTGCATAAACTAAAATTACAAGACCGTCAAGTGATTTATTTATCAAAAGATAGAGTCGTCATCTTTGGACATTAAAGGGACTAGCATACTTATAAACAATATTGTATGAACAGCTAGTTCGCTATTGATTCCATATAATTTGTTCTTGATTAAATTCAAACAACAATTTTTCCAGTGTAAAAAATAAACGAAATACGACTGCGTCATAAACTTTTTTCCTTTGATATTATCGTCTAAAAGTTAAATCGTATTTCATTTATACCATCGTATAAACATACGTATTGTATACAATATACAATACTTTTTCTACGAGACCTTAAAATAGGCAGGCCGGTAAGAATTGAGTTTGCCGAAAACCTACAACTTGACTACTATATACAGTATACAATACATATAACTGAGTAAGTAACTTCGATCTACCGGTGGATTGTGACGGCGACCCGCTGACGGCGGCGGCGGCGCGAGGCGGGCAGCGGCAGCGAGTGCTAAAATATTGTATGAAAATCCTTAACACAATAGAGAGTGATGCTAAAATCTGCGACCATAAAAGCTCCATTGAAAAGTATGCGCTAGTAGTCTGGTCTATAAAGTCTCAATTCACGCACATTACAATCGACGAGTAGAAAGACTACATTTCAGACATGTTAGTTACCAGATGAAAACACTAGTTTAGTCAGTTCCCGAAATATAAAAGGCTCAGAATCTCGAGTCTTTCTATCGAAAATGTTAATAATTTATTGGAAATTCCCATAACGTTGCTACTGTACAAAGTGGGTTGGTAAATAGGTACTTTTATAATTAGTCAACACAGATTTTTTACAATTATTTACGATGGAGAGAGCTCGTGATTGGAAATTCTACTATTTAAAAATTGGCCTGCTTTTAAGAATTGGCAGTTACGTAGCTTTTTAATTGAAGCCAAGTCCATTTGTCACAATTTTTTTTCAAAACTCATTTCTAATGCGAGTAAATTTGTCATCTTGTTCGACTATCTTATTCATTACTTCTGTAAGTTTTCATTAATATTCATCGTACTCGTTCATTGGTAAGGTGCGTTGGGGTAAGATAGAAAGGTATTTTTTTAGGGGTAAGATAAAAAGTAGTCTGTAATGCTCCGGAATATGGACGATTTTTTGTCTTACCCCTAAAAAAATACCTTTCCATCTTATCCCAACGCACCTTAAGCATAATTTGCTTATCTTTGTGCCGGGTCGGGCGCGCTGCTTCTTAATCCCCAACTTGTATTGAAGGCGGGGGCAAAGCTTGCGCAGAGGCTTTTCGGTTGGACAACCTTAAATTTAATGGGATAAGTTTAGGTAAGCAGGGTTGATTTTCTAAGAACATGTTATCTTTGTTTATTTTAACAGATATTAATCTTCATAATTTAAATCTCTGACCGCTTATTATCAAATAGAGTTTTTATAATGCCCCCCATCTACCATAATAAATGTTAATCAGTTGTACACTGGAAGGTCTGAGATCATGGACATAAAGTTTAACAAAATATAACCTAAATTCACCACTCAATCTTAACACTTCTCGCTTAACCGCTTGCATATTGGTATTATCTAGTCGTTTGTATATAAGAGTATTCGTTTCACGGACGATCAGAATCATACATTTTTTATAGTAGATACTTAATCAACGTGTGTTGAGTGAAAACTTATATCTGAACGTCCCCTCGAAACCGATGCCAATCAGTTAGTTTTATTGAGTAATTTTTTTTTATAAATTATTTAGAACTGAGAGTAAGTAACTATGTGTATGCGCGTCTTTCTTTAATAACGGATGTCATTCTATTTAGTATATGTCCATCGACATTCTAAAAAAACGCAAAACAATATGTAGCACTAGTGGCACTGGTTCTATATGTATACAACGCAAGGCAGTCAACGAGGAAGTTAGCACACTTATATAAAAAGTATTCTTACAATATATATACAACATCACAATATATACCTACTTACGACATTAATTTAATTGAGATAATTTACACTTTCTTTCATTACTTTAAGTTCGTCTAAATTAAGCCTATATCTTCACAAAACATATAATTAACTTGCTATAGGTATATATGTATGGCAAGAAAATGTAATAAAAATAGTATACTTATACAGTGTGTAACCTGTAACTCGAGCAAAAAATTAAAACGTAGATTGTACTCCTTAAACATAAAACTATAGATCAACAGCTTTAAAAAATGATATTTCAATGTACGTTAAAATCCGTGTAATTAACATTGCTTGTCAGTTTTGACCCTAGAGACATAATCAATTTCGCAATACATTGCGTGTTCAGCAGTGGCGTCCCGTCCGGCACTCGATTCGCGTTGGCTTGCTTACTTTTCAGGCACCTGAGCAGTTTTCCTACAGCAGCATGAAAAAATGTTAAGCCAAATTAAGGGGCTACTTTGAAGAATTATAGGTTTTTTCAAACGCTCTAGTGACTAAACGGGAAAAGGGGCTGAATTTATTTTCGTATATATATATTATTAGACTATATACTCTTGTTTTTGGCACAAGCCGAAACACGAATGCTGAAAGTTGCCTCGATAGAAAAAAAATCCGAAGTTGTGTCCTTTTTCCCCTTATTTTTCTTAGCTTACGTAACGTAAACTATAAGAGATTAAGCAATATAACTAAGTAAAAAATATGGTATTCTGGTTTATCTAAAAAGTCACAGAAGCTAAATTAGACAAAATTTTATAGATTCGCTTATTTATCGTAGTTTAGTCAAAAAGTCTGATCCTTAAGAGCGCTGCATCTCTTTCTTTCGTGCACGGGAGCCATAAACGTGTCTCTAACGGATGGGCGTGGCTTGTCCGAATCGAGGAACAGCCTTAAGCTCGGGCTTGCCTAAGAAAAGTTTTGATCTGCCGCCGCTGGTGTTCAGGTAAACTTTAAAATGTACTAAAAATCAAACCATAAGTTATTTTTAAACGACACTGAATACACGTTGTTTAGTTTGAGGAGTAGAATCAACGTTTTAATTTTTTTTCTCGTGTTACAGGCTACACATTGTAGGTATATTATACGCAAATTGGACAGAACAATTAAGCCAGTAAGAGCCTACGTGAAATAACGCTTTCAATTACAACAACTAACACGTTACCACTTTGCTAATACCTAAATGTCATGATACTCATGATGCAGTCGTCCATAATCAGACGCTAAGTTCACTCATGATTTGGCAAAATATCTAATGTTAGGCTTATGGCTAAGCATACCCGTTCTTGAAGTTATGCTACTGTCAGATTCCGCTGACCTACATTATTAATTACATACATACTATAAACATATTGTACCTAAGTATATCAGAAACTAATGTGTAGGTTAATAACTTAATCTTTAACACTAAAAGTAAAAACTACTTTTTAACTTTAATTTTAGTACAAAATGAGTTTTATACGTTATCTAAACCTATGCTACGCATCACCTACGTACTTAATTACTTAAGTATTGAAAAATATTTAAACAAACTATTTTTTCTTTATGTTACATCATCGTCCAGTAAGGTTCTTCCAAAAAGTGTGATATCACGTGCGTGCGTATATTGAATATCCAAGCTCCTCTCATAACTTGGTGTCTGAAACGAGGTGAACAGCATTTTTAACTCTCCACACATACTTCATTCATTACAATTTCCTTACTACGTAATCTAACCTCTTGTATCTTACTGAAAAAAAAACAACAACTACAAAGATCATATTTCTAAGTCTGGAAAGCTGTGACCTAAATCTATTTATATGAGGTATATATTTACATAATATATAAGTTACTTCGCTCAGAATATATTATTCGCAGAAAGCACATAACATACCACATAAAATTGCACTTATAATTATAATGGATATATATATGTATATACATTATGTATGTGGATGACATACTACATATTTAAATTAAGACGCGTAGCAATGTTTACCTATGACAATTCTAAATATTAAAAAAACACATATAACGTAAATACTTAGGTATTTACATGTTATACAATATATCCTAAGTTCGATTCGTTCCATGGTTTCCAATATTATTACAAAAGCGCTCTTCATAAAAATCGCATTTGGAATGTAAGTACGGTCAGTTACAAACAAGCAATAGTACTTAATTGTTGTTTAATAGAAACTTCTTACTTAAGGGGAGGTTACTTTTCTTGCAGCGGACTATAGAGTCGCACAAATAACTGGTTTGCATTCCCTAGTCGCACCAAAAACAACAACAAATGTGTTAAATCGAAGCAGAGCAGAAGTGTTACACGTCATAAATAACCAAAGCAGAAGCCAATTGCAATGTACATATTTACCATTGTAAGGACAGATACATAATAATATCCAATAGTCGCGTTGCGTTGCAGATACTTTTACGCTAAGAGTTAACGAAATGCTAAATTTACAGGCCTTGACCCGTAGCACTTGTTTATCTGGGTCTAAGAAAAGCCAGCAAAATCTGCGCACTCTAGTTGTTTAATATTTATAAGAACGATTAATAAAGTATACATATTACTAGTAAACTTATCAAGTTCTGATTAATATAGTATACGTTTAACTACACACCAATGTTTTACATGTGCAAAACCTTTTATATTGAACATCAAGTATTTGGCAGCAAAACACTATTAATCTCGATATTACTAGCTTGCTGAGTTGATATTAATCGATTTAGCATTATTTTATTACCTTTCACGGAAAATAAAATTTCATGCGGAACAGGCGTCATATTTACAGAGATCCGTTTAGATTCGCGGCTTGATTAAACGGTTTTAATTCGGATCCGGCTGCTCGTCGGGATCTAGGTCGCCCAATATATCTTGTACGTCCTGGGATATCTGCGAACCATGACATATTATTATAACATTAGAAAATAAAGCATTTATTTACGTCTACCACGTCTTTGAGACAAGTTTTTATAGTATTGCTCTGCAAATGCAATTTTATTTATCAGAGTACCTTGAATTCCTGCGTAGTTCCAAATTTATTTTTTATTGCTAAAATTTGTTATAAAATGTAGGTACCTAATAATAGTAATAATATAGTATATCCGAATGCATAGGTATCATCTTTAAACTTATGTCATTTGCAATAAAAGTGACGGAGGGTGGCAACTATTGGGCATTAGCGTGTCGAGCACTAGGGCGTATACCTTAATATATTCTGCGTGTGATTCTAAACATAGGTAAGTAGTACAAAATCTACGGAAACTTACCAAAAGATCAGGAAATGGATCAATTGTATCATCCAAAGATATCAGGGCATCGTCAATCTGGGAAATTTGAGTGTTCAGGACTAAAAAGAAATAGATTTTTATTAATTTCATAGTCATTCTGATTAAAATTTATTCTCATACTCGTGTGTACATTTGAAATATTTGAATGGCACTGAGATTTTTCCATATTCTGAATATGAAGGATTTTCCTGGATTAAGCAGTAAGTAAGGTAAATACTTACTTGCATCGTTGAAGAAACTCTCTAAAGTGGGAGAGTTGCGTCCGTTTCCTGGTTCCTCAGTTTCGTTTTGAACAGACTTCTTTTTCAAAAAATCCTCCTCAGATGAATTATCTATAGGACGTTTCGTTCCTGTGACGATAGAACTAGAACCCGGCTCAGCCAGGTTCACTACTTCGCAAACATTTTCAGTTTTAGTGAAGTTGAACTTGGTCTGCCTGTTTGGTTGTTTAGCTATGTAATCAGCAAAAGAAGCTGGTGTTTTTGCTGGGTTATCTTCTCCATTTGATTTAAGGTTCTGGAATATTTCTCCAATATCGTCCAAGTTGGTCTGTGAGCGGTAGTGTCTATTGGTAATAGTTGATATTGTTGGTAGCGTGGCGCGTTTGGCTTCAGGCGCTGAATCCTCGTAGACTAGTGGTGTCAGGCAATGTGGGGCCGCATCAACGCTGGACGCTCGTATACGTTTAACGTCGACATGTTCGTCTATGTTGGGATTGTTGAAGTTTTTAATGACGGTGTATATTTTTTCTATGCCCATGACGATGCGTTCTTTCAGAGGTGGTATTATAGCCAAGTGAACGTGAGGGCCATCTCTCTCGGGTGACAGGCTTAGTTCTTTCTCGTCGGGCTGAGGGGAAGGCAAGTTGGTCACCAAATGGAGAATGACTTTCTCGAGTTGCTTTGGATCTTCAACTGGTATTGAATCGTCGTTTGTCTGAAATGGTATAGGCAGAATTGTTGTCAAAGCTCAATGATAAGATAACATAACAAAAGCAAACAAGACTCGACTGTGGTGCGATGCAAGAGTATAAAAGAATTTATGCAACTAAATATATCGGTCTTTTTGTTATTTTATTTTATTCCTATGCAGGCATATAATTCCATCATATATTTATGTTTGTATGAAAAAGACTTTCTTTTATAATATTTTGTTATTTGTCAAATTATTGGGGGCCAATTTTTGACTTTCGAGCGCCCGAATTCAAAAAGTTTAAGCTCGAAAATAATCGCACACAAAAGCTTACCGCCAATTTTTTCGCATGAAATTAATAGTTTAAATACTCATGATTTCAAATTCCTATCACTGTTATTTTTAAATCATAATTTTAATCGTTTAAGGGTGGGTTGCACCACGCACAATTAACAGACTCATCAACGTTAAATATGGCGACGGAGCTGTCATCCCATAGAAAACTGACAAACTTTTCATACTAGACTTTTTTTACGATTACGTTTACGTACACAGACAGTTTGGTGCAACCGGCCCTTATTCTGAGTTGTAAATGTCATTTTCGAGTACTCGAATCTCAAAAATCACTCCCCCTGATTTTATCTTCCTATTGACGCCGAATAAAGATAAAAGTCAATAAAGTAACGTAGGACCGAATGACTTCTAGTTTGTGATCGATAAAATGGACTTATATCAATTATGATAGTTTAATATCTTCCATTAATAATGACGGAGAACACTTGCGGTGCAATCAGGAGATCTGGACGGTCACCTATTTACAATATGTAGGTACGCTCACCTCAGTGACTTCGGGCTCCTGCGGCGGCTCCTGGTTGTTGTTGACGAGCATTGTGAACTTCTTCTTCATCATCGTGATGAGTTGCTGGCCTTCGGCGGGGTTCATCATGGTGTTTGTGCACACGAAGCTGGTCACCGCCTTGGTGCCGGACTCCACCTTGAAATACAACATCCAAGAGTTTCGTGAGGATAAGTAATTTAAATATTAGGTATATTAGTTAACACAGAAGAACTCATCCAGTGTTTCAGTCGCTACTTATGTACCTATCTGTCACTATCTTTTATTTAATTTTCTATTGACTGAATTGTGTGTACTCAAATTTAACCAATGAATAGTTAAATAATTAAGAGTCACAATTCGGACGAAACTTTAATTCTTTGTGTTATACATATACAAGGTCCTAATGTTACTAAGAACATGATTTACGTTATTGCGTTTTGTTCAAGTTATCGTAATAATTAAGTAAAAGTTAAGTAAGCCAAAGGAATGTTCACATTTGTGCACCTTATTACAAAGGTGTAAGGTGTAAAAGTGCAAACCTACTCGTATCTTTGACTTCGACTTTAATTTTAGCAGAAAAGAATAAATGTTGCTTATACTAGTTAATATGACAGGTACATATTTACCTCAAGAGCGCCTCTGGTCCTCATGTAGATAAACTGCCCATTCTTCATCATAAGACGGTAACACGACTCGCCGTAAAGCCGGTGCTGGTCATACACTGAAATAAAATAAAAAACTCAAAATCTAAATAAAATATTTGCATCTTTGACACTTTAATACACCCTAGTACTTATTCACTCGTAGAGTGGGGCAACTAAAATCTAAATTATAAAATGTTCTTTCATTTATAAAGCCCAGTCATGCCGTGTTGAACGTCAGCCGAAGTATGTAGGTAGGTAGGTATTAGTGCACCGTGTACCGAGTCTAATTGTACAGTAATACCGCAAATCGATGTACAGTTTAGCCGTTTGGCACACGCATACTAGAGGTCAAAACAAAAATTTTCATCCGCAGTTCTTAAAAAAAAATCCCTTAGGAGGGGGGTGCTGATTCATCATTTTTTTTGTGTGGGAACACAAAATTTTTTTTCAAAAACCTATCGTGTGTGGCATCATATGAAAGGGCTAATAGAGGCGGTTCTAATAATATACCGCATCATTATGTTTCAGCCATTTTTTTTAAATTAAAACAAAAATAATTTTTTAAAACATACCAAGTTTGGGCTCCCCCAGATACGATATGGCTGTTTTTTTTTTGGTACTTTATATCAAAAATTATAATAGATATCCTCATATCTAACCTCAAGAAAGCAATTTTGAAAATAATTTCATTAAGTATTTATTTTTTATTTTTCAATATTACAAAACAACGCAGTACAAAATGTACTGAAGTAGAGTTCTACTATAGTCCTACACCAGAACATTTTGTACTGCGTTACTTGATAATATTGAAAAATTAAAAAAAAATACTAAATGAAATTATTTTCAAAATTGCTTTCTTGGGGTTAGATATGAGCATATCTAGTATCATTTTTGATATACAGTACCAAAAAAAAACCAGCCATATCGTATCTGGGGGAGCCCAAACTTGGTATGTTTTGAAAATTATTTTTGTTTAAATTTTTTTTAAATGGCTGAAATATAATGATGTGGTATATTATTAGAACCGCCTCTATTAGCCCTTTCATATGATACCACACACGATAGGTTTTTGAAAAAAAATTTTTTTTTTCCTATACAAAAAAAATTATGAATCAGCACCCCCCTCCTAAGGGAAATTTTTTTAAGAACTGCGGATGAAAAATTTTGTTTTGACCTCTAATATGCGTGTGCCAAACGGCTAAACTGTACATCGATTTGCGGTTTCTTTTTGTATACAAGGGGCACTATATCTCTAGGTATCTCTACTACTACGAAGAACAGACTTTGGAAGACTAACTTGAATTTCATTTAGTTGCAAGAGAATGTATTCAACAATTGAATGACTTTTATTACAATAAGTATGTATTTTTTTTTCAATTAAAATGGGTCGCCTTGTAAGGTACTTGTACACAACGTGACTGGTTTTCATGGATCAAGTAACCTATAGTTACAAAAACACGTTAGGTGCGTTGGGATAAGATAGAAAGGTATTTTTTTAGGGGTAAGATAAAAAGTAGTGTGTAATGCTCCGGAATATGGACTATTTTTTGTCTTACCCCTAAAAAAATACCTTTCTATCTTATCCCAACGCACCTTAATAAACCGTTCGAAATAATAAAACATCAATTTTATCCGTTAAGAAATCAATCAACCTTTGTTGTGTAAGTAGTTGTGAATGCACAAATTAACATTCAAATAAAGTATGCTTATCTAGGCACGATGAATCATAGGTAGGCAACCTGAGTATGCGATAATATGCGATCTTTTATCACTGCTATACAAATGACATCCAAATTCTTCCTTTTGAGGAGCTTACTTTAAAAACTGTAATCTAATTAATATCATGTATTTTATATTATTATTACAGACAACAAGATCCATTTCATAGTGGCAACAAACCAATTTAAGTCCTTAAATAAGTAGGAATTCCGTATGGCCGTTTTTAGGGTAGTTTTGTCATGTCCATCTGTCTGGCTGTCCGTAAGTCACAATGATTTTACTTGGAAATTCTAACTGTACCATCGCATAATTATATTACCTATTGATGGAATTATAACTGAAGGAGTGTTTTGTGTGCCGCTACTTAGATTATGTTGTTTAAAAAAAATAAGGCCGGAAACTCTTAACCTACCTATAGGTACCGGACCGGTTGACCCCGTCTCTATCGCTCTTGCATATTGGAAAGAGAGTGATGCAAATAGACGATTCGACGAACGAAGTGGTTCACGGTTATAAGCCTGACTGTAGGTATTATACCCGCGTGGGCGTACACGAGTAGCTACGAGAATACATGTACTGTACAAAAGGGTTTTTAAGTTATTACGGTGACATAATGATTATTATTTATTAACACTGTGTGCGTAATAATAGAAAAGAAGGCTGCTGCACTTTCAAAGATCTTTTAAATGCAATCGTTTATAACTTTTATTGTTGGCAGTTACCAAGTTTGTTGTTTTACGTAAAATCTGGCAAGGCAGTTTGGAACCAGCTTCTACGATCCGGTTTAAAATTTAGTATACCTGCGTAACTCGGATGACAATACTTACAATATTTTTTACAATCGAGCTGGAGTTAGATTTTTGAATCTCACCGGTGACTTCTTTTGTATGCAGCCGATGACTATTTAGTACGAAATAAGTCACCCGATGAGATTCAAAAATCGAACTCCTGGTCTGATGATGGAGACAGAATTTAATCATAAGAACTCTGTATAAGACAATGAAAGCTCCTTGTTATTGGGTTTGTTAGAATCATGTCGTTGAGATAGAAAATTACAGCAGATTACAGTTACATAGTCAGTGAGAAAGATGCTCATAAAATTCTCTCATTTTACTTGAATCAAGACCACTTTCTAGGCCAATTGTTTCCACCTATACTTCGTTTTTTTGAGATTAGAAATTGAGTAAACATAGAAAAAGAAGTTGCCAACCTGTTCTAACCTGTTCTGTTTGAATGTTCAATTTAAACACACTGCAAGCACAACAACGATTAGTTAATATGATGAAGAGTTCACATTTGTATTTTATTTACATAAATAATGACAATTTGCAGATTATAATCCATAACAGCAATAAAAACACAATTTCCTTTTGATTATCACGTTAGAGATACATGACAATTGAAAAACTGACAGTGACACACGCGTAGGTACGTTATAAATCGAAAACCATATATTTCGAACCTCTTTTTCTCCAGGTTTTTTATTGTGCAACATTCACTAAAACATTAACAATGATAAGAATAAATTATTTCGTGAAAATGCCTACCATTACAATACTGTAAAATAATTAATATTAAGTATTCAATTTAACATTTACAATTACATACGCATGGCGTTATGGCTTTATTATAAATACAAATATATTTAAATATTTTTTTTTGGCCGCATTGGCACTTTGAAACTAGTGAAATGTATCATGCCGTATCGTGCCTGATAAAGAACCCTGCACATGCGCCTTTCAACTTTTTTCTAATCTCAAAAACAAACGAACATTATGCAACGAAACAATATTGTCTTGACTTGACCGAGAGGATTTGTCTTCGATGAAGATATTTTTTTGCCGTGTGTTAACTAATGTTTCAGTGTTTATGTCAGGGGTTACATATGAAAACATTAAAGTGTTGTGGGTTATAATTTGTCGTTATGCAAAGCAATGGAAATGTAGAAAATGTTTATCAAAAGTAATTACCTACCATGAAGTGATAACACACCAGATGCACAGACAGTAAACAAGTGGTGTCTATGAATAGATAGGTACTTGTTGTTTTGATGATAAGATAACTGCTGTACGTAATAACTTTTTTTACATAATACATATGTACTATTTATATTTTGAGCTTCTACTTGAAACCAAAAATATCTTCTCCCCTCATTTTACGGTACCTACTATAACGTAATCAGGTATTGTATTTAGGAAATGACTTCGTATTATTTAAGATTCTTCGATTAACAGTGAAATAGTAAATGAATAATCCAAAAGAACCGAAAATATACCGGTATTTTAGTATAGAGCAAGTACCGGTATTCAAGCCCTGGGGGGTGATTTTTGAGATTCGAGCACTCGAAAGTGACATTTAATACTCTGAATAAAACGATGAAATTATATATTAAAAATAAAAGCGATAGAAATTTTGAATAATGATTATTTAAACTATTAATTCCATGCGGATAAATTGGCGCTAAACTTTTGTGTGCGATTATTTTCGAGCTTGAATTTTTTGAATTCGAGCGTCCGGCTGTCAAAAATCAGCCCCCTGATCGTAACGACCAATATTATTTTTAAGGAAAATTCAAAATGATTTCGTTAGCGCGTTGACACTCGATTATACAGAAGATTTCTTTTTTATACAATCTTTTAATAAATATACCATATACAGCAAAACAAAATTGTACTCAGTGATTTTGATATTTATATAATAATAATAATTAATATCCATTAATCATAATAAATTTATCACTAAATTAATCAGTAAGTAACCTAAAGTACTTCAGGTCAATGATGTGGTATGTCAAATAAATAGACATGCATGGATTTATTAAAATTAGACTTTCACCTCCAGGTAGGTAATAAGTGACAAATAAATATCGGCTTCTCTGGCGGTGCCTACTTGACAGGAGTAAGAGATAAATTGTGAGACTATCGTAAGGTTAATAAAAAGGCAATTTTTGTTGCAAATGTAGCGACGTATCGGCTGAACGACACAAACTGCACTATTTATATCCGTACTAATTATAATTGTAAGATGGAGCAAAGTTCCATGCGACGTCTGTCATGTACCCGGTCACCATCGCGATGCGCTGCTCGCATTGTATGATCTGACCCATAATGGAGTGACGCGAGTGACGGATGTTATGGCTTACTTACTTTCCCGTAGAGCTATGATGACCCATCGCACGTCGTCGCGGTGCATGAAGTTCATGGCGTTGACGCCCTGCACCTCGTCGGTCATGTACCCGGTCACCAGCGCAATCCGCTGCTCGCACTGTATAATTTGACCGTCGATGGAGTGTCGAGTGCGGTACTCCATACGGAACTGCTCCAGTTGTTGTTCTTTCTTGAACGTCTCCACTGTGGGACGCACGATACCGATGAATACCTGGGGGTTGATTTTCCGTTTGTCATGTACTATTTGGAAAATATACGTAAGTACTTACATGACATGTGACGTTTTCAAGCAAAAATGGTATCCTGCCTTTTCGCCGAAAATTGCATTGCCGAATTTCACTTGCCAACCAACTTTTCGCAGAAGTTTCATTTACAAGTTACATCATTGTTGGTTTTTAATAGAAGAGTCTATTTCTAAACGAATTATTATGGCAGTAATGCCTTATTGACAACCTACAATTATATACATTTTACTTGAAAACGGCACAAATAATCAAACAGGATCAAATAAGTGCACACATTTTAACGAACCTAAATAACATTTTAGGCTATCTATTTACAACAAATTGACCACAATGACTAATGTATTTCCTGTTATAGTGTCATTGTGTTGCATCGTGGTTGTGAACGTAACTACAAAAACCGCGTTTCTCTGGAAGTCTGCATCATAAAACCAGAACACGCTCCTGTGAACTTACTTATGTCCCCAGTGTAATACAATGATCGTGACATCATCTCATCTTTAAATTCACCGGTTCAGAAACTTCAGAAGTAAAAGCGTGGTAAAGAAATGTTTCCTCTCAATGTTCTAATATAAATAGCTTGTTTGTCTGAGTAGGTATAGCATTGATGGGCTTTAAAATACGTGACGTGGGGAAGTATGAACTATGGTTGACTGACTCAACTGTTAGTCAATCTCGAAAGTAGGTAATTTCAAATACTAGGTAAGACAGCATATGCCCAGGAAAATATGACCCTATTTTTAAGACTACACAATGAAGTCATAACTACATAACGGCAGGGTTTAAGGAGTATTATAAATGTGAATGGTAATATGTTTAGGATGGTTTGAGTGTTGAAACATTTAATATGCCCTGACTGAGCTGTCGGTAGTATATCGCGTAAGCTTTGTCGAAAACCGTAACCAAATTGGTCACGTCGTTTAAGATAAATCGGAATTATCATTTGTTATTCATGTACGAAATTCATTTAACTACAAATTATTAGTTGCCGATAAATTATGTATATAAATGCGTACTAGCGAAACATTTTACCGACAGTATTTCTCTTCAAACTTTTTACGTTTCGTTAAAATCCGTTAACGACGCACTAAATTGATTAAACGAGTCAGCAAACATCTAGAAAAGCTTGTCTCTGGCAGACACGAGTTCCGAGCAAGTATTTACTTTCCCCGATTTCATGTGCAGATGTTTAACAAACTTTAGAGGGATGAAACGGATGAAAGCGCTTTGAGTTGCGCGGCTGAGTGTTGGTGCATCATATGTATTTAGTTTGCGGTGCGTAGTAACACCTGACGTTTTTATCACTTAACTGAACATGTAGGTACTTATTGATTTTGTAATGTTAGTATGTATGTAAGTATGTAAGCACTTCATTGTACATAAAATTATACATAAAAGTTACAATAACACATGATAAAAGAAAAAAAGTATAAAGGCGAACTTATCCCTGAAAGTATTATTAATAAAATGTTTAATGACACTATAGGTACTTACATGAAAATTATAAATAATATTAATTACTAAAATAATATTAATGTGATTATAATAAAACCGCTCCAGCTGTCGATGTTGTCATTTCCTTCTTACTTGGCTGTATGGCTCGTTTAGTGTTTTTTTTTCTGGGATGCTTCTCAGTACATACAAAACGATTAGTTAAGTATAATGTCTATAATGAACACAAAATATGTAAGTAGGTATCGGTTTGGCTTGGTATCGGTCATTTGATCTAAAAAAATGTCTGGCCTTTCTGCAGGTTATCACATTAGCGGAGCGGAGTTTCCCCCGGCGCACAAAGCTGCATTTACTAAATATAGCCCGCCCAACGAAGGAAAACTAAGAGGAAATAATTCGTGTACAGATGAATTTTGGTCAAGTTGTAGATTAAGGCGTCTTACGCAACATACTAAAAGTACTGCTGGATTGGGGCGCCGCTAACTGGGAGCCGAGTAGAAAACTACTCTTGGCGTGACAGTATATTTAACTTAGACTATTCAACCAACCGGACCGGTCATGTCTGTCAATTTCTATACAAAAAATATCTGCCGTACACGTTATGTCAAAATAGCCACGTCAGATAAACGTCAGTCCATAGCCGCTCCGGTTGGTTAAATGCTCTAAGATTTTGAATGTACTCACATTACTGACATTACATTACTATAACCACAACGGGCATTAGCCTTCATGAAGGATGGTTTGTACTATGTAACAATAATATAAGTGAAGGGGCCTCACGACGTCGTTGCCGCTGGAGCACGGGTTGTCGCCCCTGGCCCGCGCGCGGCGCACCATCTGGCAACAGCGGTTGTTGCCGCGGCACGCGCCGTCTGACTTGCGCAGGGACCCCTCCACCACGCAGGCCACGTACTGAGTCGGCTCTGACCGCTGCGTGTGCTTCTTGAACCTGTGTCACGTGAAATGTTACGGTTAGTTGCCGTATGAAAAGGATGTAAATGATTAAGTAGTCATCCATCAAATTTTATTAATTCATATATGAAAAGATAAGGGATTGTAGATTATATAGCCGCGGAAAAGGTTTGACAATAATATCTATATCAAGTCGCAAAACCGTTTGTGTACAGCACGGCACGGGCACAGGTCCAATTCCGGTGATCGTTAAATAAAACCATGATGTTAAGTATAGTTCGTTTTTTTTTGAGATTAGAAAAGAGTTGAAAGAAGGATGTATAGGGTTCTTTATCAGGCACGATACATGTCACAAGTGTCAAAGTACCTATGTGGCCATTAAAAAATTTCTTTAACAGTTTTATAATAGTAGTCATCTGCACGAAATAATTTATTCTTATCATTGTTAATGTTCTTGTGAATGTTGCACAATAAAAAACCTGGAAAAAAAGAGGTTAGAAACATATGGTTTACGATTTATAACGTACGTACGTCACTGTCAGTTTTTCAATTGTCATGTATCTCTGACGTGATAATCAAAACGAAATTGTGTTTTAATTGTTGTTATTGATTATAATCTGCAAATAATGACATATTTATTTACAAATGTGAACTCTTTATCATGATAACTCATCGTTTGTTGGTGTGCTTGCAGTGTTTAAATTGAACATTCAAACAGAACAGGCTAGAACAGGTTGGCAACTTCTGTTTCTATATTTACTCAATTTTTAATCTCAAAAAAAACGAAGTATAGGCCTTTTTATTAAAAACTGTACATTCCACTTTTTTTTATTTGGATAAATAGTTTTAGATGATTTTGACTAAATAGTTATTAGGACAAAAAAATGTTCTTTCTCCATTCCATTAATTAGAATTTTTTTCATAGACTTCCACAGGCGGTAACGTGCTCTCCTAATAGGATCCAAAGAGATCGTAATTCTGAATCGATATCACCTAAAATTTTCCAAATAAAAAAGTGGAATGTACAACTTTAGGCCCACGATACAATATAAAAAAGGGTACGGAGTCTGAAACATTAGTAACTAGTATTGATTGCTCAACCTTTTCAGTCAACTTTTGTGTTTTCTATGTAAGTAAGATCCCGAACGACTAGAAGTTACAATATCGAAATCGAATACTAATTGCAAAAGTTCAGCTTCCCGCTAACCAATTTGCTTCGGAATATGGCCGACAAACGAGTTGAGTCGCGATTTGTTTGTCTGAAAAGTTTCACAGTAAAAGTTGATTTATTACTGCACAACAATTTTCATGTTTTACAAACAAACTACGTTGTAAAGCCATGAAACGGTCCACGTGTCATTGCAAAACAATTTACTAAAGCATTTGGTTAAAATCGTCGGGTATGCCGGTAAAATAAAGTAGAAATATATAAGTATAGCAATAAGCAATAAATTCGCTATAAGTATTATGTATATGACGTAGCAATATTTAACTGCTTAAGGCCAGGTAGAAGTTTCGTCAATAATTCTCAGACAGTGGTTGCGTGGTGAAGTGAAGTGAAGAAATTACTTGAGTGGGCTGCCGCTTTCTTGGAGGGCTGATTGTCTAACCACACAAACGTAGTTAGACATTTATTTGACACTTAAATACTTCTTGATTAATAGTTTATCAAATTCTTTAAGCTTCAAAACGAGAGTCTCCCGGGAATTACTATTAGGTTACAAAAGTCTGTGAGATTGCTGACTCATAGTCAGCCACCTCTTCGCTCCTTCCCAGAAACTTTACCTGACATTTCTTAAGGCGTTAGTCAAAAATAAGGTAAAATGTTCGATCGTTTGTGACTCTCCCAGTAGGTAAATAAAACTCACAGCAAAGTGTTAACTATTGTGCATTAGATATAACTCTATGACGTTTACCTAATTGTTAAATAAACAGTGATATAATTAGTCCGACAACGCTAAGTTGCCCACCAAGTTTTACATTTTATAAGACGTTCTGGCGAGATTGGCATACCTAAACAGGGGTTTATTACACAGTGTACCTTCTGTATAGCGGACCCGACGCTGTCAGTAATAATGTCAGTATTTCTGTAGGTATATGAAGAATGAGAAGGATGACTATAGAACTAATGACATTATTAGGTACTGACAGTGTCTGGTCAGCTTATGCTGTATACTAAATATTATAGAGATTATGTGATTTTATACCTTGTGCAATCTAAGAAGCGGTTTTTGACACCCGTCACCTGAGTACATTTTATAGCCTAAAATCGATTTTAGGTTATAAAATGTACTGAGATGACAGGTGTCAAAAACCGCTTCTTAGATTGCACAAGGTATAGTATATTTTCTCTGTACCTTACAACGAATCGCCTTTTCTCGCCTGCCAGTGCTTTTGCCACCAGCGACTTTCCGTCTGGACGATCCGGGATCAGGAGTTCTCCGTTGGGACCCAAGATCTGGCTCCTTGGCTTCAGTTGGTAGATAAGAGTCTTATGATCGTCTTTGTGGGTTATCGTAAATAAGTTTTGGCCGAGGAGTTCCAACTGTGAGCAAAAAAGATTATTTATAAGACGGGATTCTGCATCTGTAGCTACAGTCAGCAGCAAAAGTAGCTACGCAGACTGTACCTAAAGAGCTCATAGCAGAATGATCGAGATAAACCATTTTTAAATTGCGACATCAAGGCAATGCGCTCCACGCTCATCTCATCTAACACAACATAGGCGCTATTTTTAAATTATTTAGGTAATTACATATACCTTTTTGTCGGAAAGGATTAAAAAAGCTACATATTAACACCTACAATGAAAGTTAATGTTACATTACTAGTAAACAATATTTATTTATTTAAGTAAAGGCGGGAGTTAATCGATTATGTACACTTATATATTTCACATGACGTTTCGACGTGACGTGCTGACTCTACCTCGTCCACTAAATGTCCGTTCAATTTAAATATAATAATAATAAATAAAAGAAAAAGCCTTTTTTTCCTGTTTTTCTTACATTGGTGGTTAGTAGTTTATATTATTATTAGAAATGTATTTATTTGTTAGTTACTTTATATTTAATGTAAAGGGGTTCCAATATAAATAGTTAAAAGAAAAATAGTTTTTACATTAAATATAAAGTTCAATTTAAATAATAGGTACTAATTATTTACCAGTGGCGCTAGATGACACGTTAAATGGGTTAAAGGGCTCTTAATTTAAGAACGACATTTACTTGCAAACGAGTTGACCAGTATAACAAGACCCATGTGAAGATTTTTCTTCGTCTTCTGAGTCCACAACCCCTTGATTGATCCAGTTCATAAACGAACTCATGTTCAAATTTCATTTATCTTTGCCACAACCCCAACAAATTCCATAAAGATCTGAAAAACGTTACTAAAATTATCGTCGAGCAAACTCACAAAATCAAAAAGCCATCGAAATGCCGAGACGTCTCAGTAGCCAGAAGTTGTTTGCAAGAACTCGCTTCGCCTACGCTCCGCTGAATGAAAATCGCGTGAATTTAAATCAGTATGAACATGTATCACATTTTAAGGTACTAAATTATTGCATTCACGTTTCAATACATCGTTTCGTAAAACTGGATACACTTGCCTTGCGAGGGTCACCAGTTTCCTGAAAGTAGAATCCACTAAAAAGCATATATGTAATAAGCGCTAAAAGTCGACATTTTCCTGTGATATTCTGCATAGTCTATAAGATTCGTAGGAAAAGCAGGCAGTTTAAAAATGGTTTATCTCTACAGGTCTTACAACTGCGTATATTCGACGAGCTCCATTTTCACACTTTAGTAGGCAAGCAACACAAAATAACAATGATTTGATGTGAGTGGAGACGGCTGCACGCTAGAATAGTTATCTCATGATAATACGGTATTTTGTAGGTTATCGATTATTACGAATAGTCAAGGTCTAAAACATCGATGCGTTTTTTGGACAGAAATATAAACTTGACCGCATTGTTAGGAGATTATTTACTGTACTCTACACACGTACATGGCCGAAAAATTTACTAGCTATACCAATCATGAATAGAACACTTAAAATATACATCTTCAACCGATTTCGAAAATCTTTTTTTTGTTTGAAATGAATGATCCCATCGTCATCAGGTGATGATGGTATCCTGGAGAAATTGAGGGAACTCTTCAAATCCTCCCATACAACACATGTTTTCTTGCCGTTTTTATAGATAATGGTATGGAACCCTTTGTGCGCGAGTCCGACTCGCATTTGTCCGGTTTTTTTCAATAGCTCGGGTATTTACTCTCCCGGAAAGGTAGAGTAGCCTCAGTAGCCTAAGGGAAGTTAGTTCTCTTTTTGCTTTAAAATTATTAAGCAGTGTATTTACGTAAACGTTCGCTGTGAAATGTTTATGCACGAAAAACAACCCTTTTACATTTTGTAATGATATGAAACTGATAGTTGACGTCGTTGACAAGGCTAGATAAAATGTTTGCATTTATATTTACCTACCTCAGTGTAGCCAAGATATTGCTGCACATTTTGGGAGACGACGACAACGATTCCTTTGTACGTGGTGGTGAGTAAGAATCCGTTGAAGAACTGCAGAAGCATTTGGGCCGACGCACTGTTGATTTCGGCTGGCGTGCGACCTATCGTATCACCGAATACTGTAATCAAAACAAGGGAAAATAAATCAAATTATTTTATTAAATGCAAGTTAACTTTTAAGCCTGACCCAAGAAGAAAACGCTCCGAGCGGTTTTGAAGCTGTCGGCGGTGAGCGTGTGAAACAAACGTATGCTCCCTTATCCCTGTATAAGTCTATTGTTGTTTATGTAACAAGGGAACAGATTTTGTTCATTTGTTTTTTAAAGGGATTATTTTTTTAAATGTGAATTGGCATTCTGGTAATAGTATCTACTTAGACCACAATATAACCGCTGATTTAATTGTAAATTGTATTTTTGATATTACCACATAAGCTATGGGTAGTTAGTATAGACCCTAATAAACATACTTCCATATGTTATATTAAAAAAAATATTTCAGCACGCAATGAATTGCTCCTACCTGATTACTTTGCCTTTAAAACGTCACAATTGATATGTGTCACATTGTATACGCAGTACGTACATTGCTGAGTGAAATAAATTAAAAAATTAATTACTCGGTGTTAATTAACAATTAACTAAATATTTATTGCAATGTTGATTTAAACATCAAAACCTGCTTCTGGTTTCCTTTTGTGGTAATATCAAATATACACGTGGTATACTCGGCGCAATTTCGAAGCAAAAATTGCCTTCAATTTCGATCCGTTGCCGTCTAGTCGGTGCAACGTAATCAATCAATTAATCAAAAACCGCAATGTATTTAAAATTGCCGGTGACTAGTTGCCAGCTCAGTAGAGCGCCTCAGTGTATTACAACAATTATTTTATTCATCATCTCAGCCATAAGACGTCCAAAGCTGAACATAGGCCTCCCCTTTAAAGGGGGGGGGGGGGGGTGTTGCCATACGCGCCACGCTTGGCAGGCGGGTTGGCGCACGCAGTTTTTTTTTGTTTATTGTTGTTTAGGCTTTCGGAAGATGCTGCTGCCGATCTCCCGGTATATTCCCTTAGCAGACTCCTACTGCAACCGCGGGACGGTATGGGGGTGGTGGTATGGTGTATTGAATGCAAATAAAAACCGTGATAAAGGAATAAAAACACATGTCAAGCCCTGACTAATATAGCCTGTATTGCATCCATAACTTGACCAGACCTAACGGCTGCTTTCACGGAAAAACTCGTCATGTTGTTTTGGCTATAGAGGGACCGATGAATTGACATAAAAGCCTATTAACACTTGAAATCATTACCATACATTCTTTGTAAGCCGAGTAAAACCCAAACAACGGTGTGTAATGCAATCAAATGTGAGGCAATGGAAAACCTCCATAATGTGCAAAACAACTAGCTGTCAAGAAATAGTTATTTATGCTACAAGTGCACAAAACAAGTAATTGCCGAACGAGTGGCGGTGTGAATTAAAACACGACCGAAGGGAGTGTTTTAACACCGACACGAGTCGCAATTACTTGTTTTATACAAATGTAGCATACAAAATTTTACAATGCATTATGCGAGGAAATAAAAGACCTAAAATACCTGTGTAAGAAAGAGGCGGTTTGTTGCTTTTGGTGGTTCTTGTAAAATCTCCGGTTGCGTTAAGCATTTACATCACGGCACTTGAATTTATCACTTATAGAATCCTAAACTGCACTAAGATCGTATAATCGAGCGTCTCACGAATTTTATTTACAATTTTTACCCAAAGTCATGCAACGTAACATGTAACTCATTAACATAAGTTCATGTAAAGAAAACATTTCCCGCGGTCAGCCAAATCTTGGGTCAAAACATTAGCGTAATAAAATAGATTTAGGTAGTAGATTTAAATATCATAAACTAAAAAGCAAAGCAATGATTATTACAATTAAAATCAGTAAGTATAAAACATAAGATAAAACTTTTTAAATTTAAAAATAAAAAGTTCATGTCCAACGGTCCGAATTGAACAAGGAAAACTTATGTAAAATAAAATATGTTTTATTATTATTACTAATATTGTATTTTAATCATATTTCAAATAAAATAATACAAAACCAGGATGTTATACTTTCTTTTTGCTTTGGTTGTCTTTATTTTTAATTGAAATGATGTAAAAAAAATAACAAATACCACGATATTATTTTTTAAACATTAGTTTGGACCAGACGTGCTGACCCAACTAGCGGAGCGCGGACATGCGCGTTGGATGGTAGCGAGCGGTCCTAATTACACCTGAGACATACTTGAGATAAAAATTTCTAACAATATTTTTGTTTATAAGTTTCCGGAAAATACATAATTCATTCTGGTTTAATACAAATAACAATTATTTCAGGACATGTTTCCTTTATCTAAGATCTACTTAATTAAATGTTTTAAATTAAGGTACCAACGTAGAGGACTAATATTTCGTTAGGAATCAATAACTCGGGTTGGACTCGATAAACGGAAAATTAAAAAGCTACTTTTCCGCACGTGTCCAAAGAGCACTTTCTGAGCATATGCATTGTAAAAAAATAAGTTTTCACCGAGTCCTATCTAGAGGTAATAAGCGTATTGCAAGTTTAGTTCTTGATTTTTCTTTAATTGTTTGTTTAATAATTTTTAAGTACTTCACTACATAGTATAAAACAAAGTCGCTTCCTGCCGTCTGTCTGTATGTATGCTTAGATCTTTAAAACTACGCAACGGATTTTGATGCGGTTTTTTTAATACATATAGTGATTCAAGAGGAAGGTTTATATGTATAATTGCACCCGTGCGAAAGCCGGGGCGGGTCGCTAGTTTACAGTCGCCATCAGATATATCGGAGCGGCCAAGGTGGTCACAAATATCTGAACAATGCCTCTATTTCCAGGGCCATAAAGTGCATGTTCAGATATTTTTGAGTACCCTGGCTGCTTCGATATATTTGATGGCGACTGTACAATATAAGTGAGACTCTATTTACTTCTTGAATTTCTAGTTCGAAACATCATAAAAAAATAAAAACTATAAACAGATACTTTAGACAAGTACAGCACAAAATAAAAATATTTTATTTATCTTCTGCACCCGAAAACCATTTATTTTGATTAGGAGCATGGGCTTATGTGACTTTTGTTAATGGAACGAAAACGTTAATTTTGAATATTTCGCTCGCTTACCTATTTCTGTTAAGGTAAAACAATATTAAGGGCCGGTTGCACCAAACTGTCTGTGAACGTAAACGTAATCGTGAAAAAAAATCTTGTACGAAAAGTTTTACCGTTTTCTATGTGATGACAGATCCGTCGCCATATTTAACTTTGATGAGTCTGTTAATTGTGCGTGGTGCAACCCACCCTAAGTAATCTTCATATATGTATACTTACATAGTGAGGAACAATAAATTTAAAGTTAGAAAAGTGGTTTCTAAGCAACGTGTGGAAGTGCGGCACTGTCATCAAATCCAAGCCGCCTGGTAGCCGACACGACGGTGGCGCTGGTGGCACATATAACGATGGTACTAGTTCTTCAACTAAGTAGCCAGCATAAATAGCAGTTCCAGCGCTCGGATATATGTAGTTCCTGCCAACATATTTATGAAGGAGGACCTTTGAGGCGCTAAGACACTGCAGAGACTATAGAGATATAGACGACCACAGCCTAAGAACTTTTTGAAGCTCAAGTCGATTGCGCCCTCTGTCTGAAAGTCGCCTAAAGATACCGAATATGTAAAAGAAATGTCACATGCACTGCTGGTGGTGGAGTAGCAACTGCACCTAGTAGCTACTAGTGTACTACTAGTACGCTATTTATTACTAGGTGGAGTAGCTGTGCAGGTGACATTTCTTCTTACATTTCGGTATCTTTAGGCGGCTTTCGGACAGAGGGCGCAATCGACTTGAGCTTCAAAAAGTTCTTAGGATGTGGTCGTCTATATCTCTATAGTCTCTGGACACTGCTACTGACTGTCTATATAATGGCTCCTCTATATGATGGGCCGTCGCTCTATACGACGGAACGAGATCGCAATATCGTTAGCTCCCTCTAACGCATAGCTGCGTCCCTATGATGACCCATCATGTAGAGGAGCCATCACATAGTCTCGTTTGATAATACTTAGAGAAATCAATGTTATAACTCTGTGATATCACAAGACATACGTGATTATAATAGAGTCGTATTCGAGGTATATGCTGCTAAAGGGGGTCCTGTTTATTGGTGGATAAAGTATCTAACAGCTTTAGAATAATCAATTTGCAATGTGCACATAATTTGAATGCACCTCTTATTAATATTATGCATGCAAAACCTTACTGTGAGAACAGTGGTAAACAATACGTACAAACATAACCTATCTACAATATGACACTACCTATACAAAGTGGCATTGGATAAGGTTAGGACGGCGCTACATGAGTTACAAAAGCGCAGCTGCCGATTCGAGTATAAGAATGACGCATCTCTCGAATGAATATACTAGTAATTGGCGACGGCAATACAATATATATTAGTATATCGGCGTGCCGCCGGATCATGTGTTGACACCCTAAATGCGAAAAGCATGTCTGCCCACGTGCTTTGATGTACATTATCACGTTACGGTACACGATAGGATTTTAATATATTATGTCGATGAGACACTAATGCGATACGGCACTGCTGTCTTAGATTACAGGCAAATTCTTACAATTTGTACAAACTAGATGCCGAGTGTCACGTGTTGTAAGCCGAGTACCTACCTATTAGCTACTTCGATTCAAATTACGATGGCCTTGTGCTTAAGTAGATAATGTCACCCATTACAATCTATCTTATACACCTAAGAATATGAATTGTGCTAAATCCTAAATATATTATTCCGTGGGCCCAATATCCAATGGAGTTAATAGACCCTAGGTTACGTCCGTGGCGTAGGCTCTAGCTTATATCAAAGCGGGTCTGTTTGGGATTAGGTCCAGTTTCTGTCATTTTCCGTCTCCATAACGTAACGGTAATAACTAATAAATGATTATCAAATGACATTACTTTTCCCTCCTACGAGTAGAGTTCCAAGACGACATATCACGTAAATAATATAGATTTTGACACTAACAGTACTGAGGCAAATCTAAACACACCGTCAACGCCAAAAGTGATTATTGTGCGCACGAATAAAGCATTCAAACATGCATATTACATATGCATGATGCATACTGTACATGTTGTCTGCCTCTACTTATAATCTGTGTACTGTACTGTTATTTTTTATCCAGATGCACACTAAATAATATTACGAGATCGCGAGTATAGCCTATTCATTAATTATACTAGCAAAAATATTAAAAAAAAAAATCTTTTTGTTGTCGCCGTGTTACGAGTATACCACGACAGTATAAGGAAGATGGTCGTTTAGACCAGTAACCCATCTACCAACAAATAAAAATTCACGTTCGCAATTCAAACTCCGGACGCAGGGCTGTACCAAGCATATTTCGCGCAACGGTAGCACCGCAGTGGCACACCCCCTTTTTAACATGTCTAATCATGTCGCGTAACTCGCGTCTTCAGTTGTTTTTGCCCGCGGCCCGCTCAGTGTTTTTGTTCGTAGTTGGACTACTCGTTGTGTACTCTGATACAGTTTAGTGCTTAAGTTTCTTCTATTAAACTCGATTTGCCAATTATAGTATGGTTTTCACTCAGTACAAAAGTGAAACAAATTGTGCACATAACAAACATCAAAAATTAATTATTTCTGTCTGTTTTATACGAAAATGATACGACACAACCCTTGTAGCCTTAAACAAAGAGTATTAACATATTGCATGGGACCCTTGATTTGAAAAAAAATTACAGACTTCCAAAATTAAAAATATTCATTATGGGCCACTCAATCAATGGTCTACAATATCACAACTTTTTCTCGATGCGATTTTTTCAATTTCAAACTTTTTTCAATATTGAAGCTAACTTGACGTAGAACTTGGCGCGAAAACTGAATTTGGTTCAATAGGTTCCATGGGGTTCCATACTCGTTTTCGTTGGTTTATTAGTAGTGATAGCAGCCAATTTTATTTGTTACTAGCTGTACCCGCGCGGCTTCGCTCGCGTGTGTTGCAGTTGATTCTGTTACTTTTTGTTATCCTCAACAGTCCATTGCTGAACGCTTTCTACTTGTAAAATTTTATAAAGTCAGATTAGCAGTTTAGCTAAAACCGACTTCTTCCATATAACTTCGACATCCCAAAAGATCGACGGAAAGCGTCTAAGATTGGACTGTGTCCGCCATGGTCAAGATAAGCATGTGAGTGGGACGATCTGGCGAGCTAAAAAGTCTTTTTCTCCCATCTTGAATGTTTAACCTAACAGTTCTTGGTATACTTAGCAATAGTACGGTGGATTTTTTCTTTGTGCAGGGGGCGCCGCCCCCCGAGCCCCCTTTCTTTGCCGCCCGTCACGTGCTAAACCCTATCAAAACTCTTTTTCTCCCATCTTGAATGTTTAACCTAACAATTCTTGCTATACTTAGCAATAGTACGGTGGATTTTGTCTTTATGCGGGGGGCTCCACCCCCCGAGCCCCCCTTGTTTACCGCCTATTCCGTGGTAAGCCCTATCAAAACTCTTTTTCTCCCATCTTAAATGATTAACCTAACAATTTTTGTTATCATTAGCAATCCTAGGGTGTTTTTTTATGCGGGGGGCTCCGCCCCCCGAGCCCCCCTTTAATTGCGGCCCGTCACGTGATACACCCTGTCAAAACCCTTTTTCTCCCATCTTGAATGTTTAACCTAACAGTTCTTGGTATACTTAGCAATAGTGCGGGGTGTTTTTTCTTTATGCGGGGGCTCCGCCCCCGAGCCCCCTTTCTTTGCCGCCTGTCACGTGCTAAACCCTATCTAAACTCTTTTTCTCCCATTTTTAACGTTTAACCTAACAATTCTTGGTATAATTAGCAATAGTACGGTGTGTTTTTTTTATGTGGGGGGCTCCGCCCCCCGAGCCCCCCTTTGTTTGCGGCCCGGCACGTGATATACCCTGTCAAAACTCTTTTTCTCCCATATTGATTGTTTAACCTAACAGTTCTTGGTATACTTAGCAATGTACAGTGAATTTTTTCTTTATGCGGGGGGATCCGCCCCCCGAGCCCCCCTTTCTTTGCCACCTGTCACGTGCTAAACCCTATCAAAACTCTTTTTCTCCCATTTTTTATGTTTAACCTAACAATTCTTGGTATAATTAGCAATAGTACGGTGTGTTTTTTTTATGCGGGGGGCTTCGCCTCCCGAGCCCCCCTTTGTTTGCGGCCCGGCACGTGATATACCCTGTCAAAACTCTTTTTCTCCCATCTTGATTGTTTAACCTAACAGTTCTTGGTATACTTAGCAATAGTACAGTGAATTTTTTCTTTATGCGGGGGGCTCCGCCCCCCGAGCCCCCCTTTCTTTGCCGCCCGTCACGTGCTAAACCCTATCAAAACTTTTTTTCTCCCATCTTGAATGTTTAACCTAACAATTCTTGCTATACTTAGCAATAGTACGGAGTATTTTTTCTTTATGCGGGGGGCTCCGCCCCCCGAGCCCCCCTTTCTTTGCCGCCTGTCACGTGCTAAACCCTATCAAAACTCTTTTTCTCCCATTTTTTATGTTTAACCTAACAATTCTTGGTATAATTAGCAATAGTACGGTGTGTTATTTTTATGTGGGGGGCTCCGCTCCCCGAGCCCCCCTTTGTTTGCGGCCCGGCACGTGATATACCCTGTCAAAACTCTTTTTCTCCCATCTTGATTGTTTAACCTAACAGTTCTTGGTATACTTAGCAATAGTACAGTGAATTTTTTGTTTATGCGGGGGGCTCCGCCCCCCGAGCCCCCCTTTCTTTGCCGCCCGTCACGTGCTAAACCCTATCAAAACTTTTTTTCTCCCATCTTGAATGTTTAACCTAACAATTCTTGCTATACTTAGCAATAGTATGGAGTATTTTTTTTTTATGCGGGGGGCCCTCCCCCCGAGCCCCCCTTTCTTTGCCGTTTGTCACGTGCTAAACCCTATCAAAACTCTTTTTCACCCATTTTTAATGTTTAACCTAACAATTCTTGATATAGGTAATTAGCAATAGTACGGTGTGTTTTTTTATGCGGGGGGCTCCGCCCCCCGAGCCCCCCTTTGTTTGCGGCCCGGCACGTGACATACCCTGTCAAAACTCTTTTTCTCCCATCTTGAATGTTTAACCTAACAATTTTTGGGACAATTAGCTATAGTCTGGTGTGTTTTTTTTCCTTTTTCGCGGGGTGCTCCCCGACCCCCTCCCCCTTTTATCAACCACCTCGTGGAAAATTCTCCCATCTCGAACATTCAAACATTTTTGGTAACAATAGCAATAGTAGTGTGTTTTTCTTTATGCGAGTCCCCTTTAACCATCTATTACGTAAATTCTATCAAAACTGATTTTTCTTCCGTCTTTAACATTCAACTTAACAGTTTGTTGAATTTTGTAATTCTAATTTATTTTTTCCCCTTGCATAGGCTTATATTGGCCCTATGGTTGACGACTGGTAGAGAATACAATTTGGTATTATACTTACTCGCCATTTCGTGCAATATCATCAGTGTTTTCAACAGCTCTGTTGATGAGATAGGCGTTGCTAAGCAACCGCGTGCTAGCGCGCTAGGCCTCAGCAAAAAGAAGGAAGAAAGAGGTAGCATAGATAGTACCTACCTACTATAGCCATCTAGGGAAATCTCTGCGAACTCGTGTTGCATTTAGTATGCACCTAAACTACATATGTAGTGGTCAGATTTTGCGTAGGGAGGACTCGGTTAGTGACAAAGTCCTGCGAGAGATAGCGTTACCTAATCGTATAGCTAAAGACATATCTAGATACCCCTTTTGATGGTACGTATTTATTACTTTTCCACTATATTTAACCAGTATATTATTATTTAACCCATTTATTTATTTATATATGAATTAATATAAACTAACCGAAAGTAGTTAAACAAATATCAATTTGCTGCTTGAGCTTAACACTCATATTCATTTCCCATACAAAGTTTAAACCCCCCTTAAACCCCCTTAAATCCAAAATGTTCGTATTTTTTATAGCCTATGTCCTGACCAGAGGTCTGTTCAACCTGCTAGTGAAGTTTTTATCGAAATCGGTTCAGGCGTTTTGACGCCAACTCTCCCCATCCAAACAGACAAACAGACAAAAATTCTAAAAATCGTCGAAACGTGTTCTGTTATCGATTCTAAGAGCTACTAACTCATTTTTTTACTAATATCTCCAATGTACAGATTTTTTACCCTCTTCACCTTTATTATATGTATAGATAGATAGATAGATTGAGTGTGTTTTTAAAGATAAATTTCAATGTTTATTTAAAGTAGTACGTATGACAACACCTCGTTTTGAAGCATACTTATCTAGTTTACTAATACTATTTGCATATGCAAATATCAGAACAAATAGAATGTTGAAACTTAAAATGCAATACCGGTATAGAGTTTAAATTGTATGCACATCGCTTCCGACGGCTATTGTACTCCTGACGTGCAATGCTCGAACAACCTTCCTGAATGGCTGAAAAGTGAAAAATGTATCTCGAATATCATGGGATTCTAAAATCCCTGAGCGGCCCCGTCCTTCAAAGACTCAAAATTTAATATTGATTTTCTATTGCTTAAAATACGAATATATTTTCATAGTTTACGTCTGCCGCCGCTCGTGGGCTCAGTGTTCAGCGTACCCGTGCTACACTTTTAGGTACAACGGTGGTTTATTTTGTCGCAAATACTAATACAGCGTGCATTTTGATATTACCTCATACGCCAAGATAAATTTTTGACATATATAAAGAATATGAAATTATTCATTGCTTTTACTATTATTAAGAGCCGATAATAGCCTTAGATGACCTTGAAAATGATGTTGCTTATAGGTTTTTAGCCAAAAATATTTGTATTGTGAAAATAAGAAAAATATATATGTTGATATTCTTTCAATTTTGAAAACCGTTGCTTTTTTTGATACAAAATTTAGTACAATCTGCTTAAAAATCAATAGCTTTAAACAGTTATATCTTTGGTGTTTTTGTGGTCTATAATTAAGAAATCCATCCCAAACACACCATACTTATTGTAATTGATCGTAAGCCAACAACAAATTTTATGACCAATCGCGTCCTATGAAGTGTATAATATATGAATGAAGCCTCGTGAAGGTCAATTTCCGCTCAGTTAAAAAAATGGCTGTCGCGTCCTGATTGTAAAGTTGGCCCTCAAGCTTAGTTCTCCCGTTCTTTGAACCATCATTTTATCTAGTTACGATAGGAACGATTTCGTGAAAAAAAAAATGATTTCCTCTTACTTGCCTTTCCAGATTATCAATGTTATCTATCATCTACCTGGGTGCCAAATATCACTCAAGTTCATTTAGATTTTTTTGCGTTTAAGAGGAACAAACAAATAGATATAAGTAACATTACAGAAACTAATTTCACATTTAACTTTCATATCATTATATAATATTAGTAGATTTCTAACCACTCACCGTAACAAAAGCAATTAGATGCATGCTATATGACCTGCGGTCACAGGTATAAAATACGTCAAACAAATGTTATTTTACTGTGCTACTTCATAAATCGGTAATCGGTCACGATCTTTCATTACTGACCCACTAGCTTTTGTACGCGACTTCCCCTGCATGGAATTAGCAATCAACCTCACTTAAGGGATAATTATGGGGATGAAACAGTTCTATATTCTCCTCCTGAACTCAAACTATCTCCATACCAAATTTCAACTAAATCGGTTCAGCGGTTATTGATTCCCCATATAAAAGTCCATCCCCCTTTTCATCCTCTTAAGCGATGATTTCTGAGATAAAAATGATCTTATATTCTTCCACAAGACTCAAACTATTATTATTATTGAAGTGAATACTACTTTAGCCGTGATGGGCACTTTTTGGTAGGGGAAAATCTTATGGGTTCGCGTCACCGGAACCGTCACGATTGATCTAAAATAAAACGAAGTAAAGTGAAGTCTAAAGTACTAAGTCCAAAGTCCAAAGCCCAAAGTCCAGAGATCAAAGTTCAAAGTGAAAGTTTAAATCATTTATTTCCTAAAATAAAAAGTACTAAGTTTTTACTTCTATCTGCAGTCCCTATAACTGCCATTTATTATTTCATCATAATCGGTTCAGCGGTTTAAGCGTGAAGCGTGAAGAAGTAACAGACAGACAGATGAACACACTATCGAATTTATAACATTGGTATGGGTTTAAGGTTAAAGCTAATTTGGTTGGTTAATATTCAAGCTATAAACTTTAAATTGGCTCAATCATCAGGAGTTCGATTTTTGAATCTCACCGGGTGACTTATTTCGTACTAAATAGTCATCGGCTGCATACAAAAAAAGGCACCGGTGAGATTCAAAAATCGAACTCCAGGGGGGCGATTTTTGGCAGCCGAACGCTCGAATTAAAAAAAAATAAGCTCGAAAATAATTGCACACAAAGGTTTGTCGCCAATTTTTTTGCATGGAATTAATAGTTTAAATAATCATGATTTAAAATTTCCATCGGTGTTATTTTTAAAACGTAATTTCGTTTTATATAGACTTTTAAATGTCACTTTCGAGTGCTCGAATCTCAAAAATCACCCCCCAGAAGTCCGTTACTCTAAGTTTAATAAGCACTGTTTTATGATTTGCCTGTTACACCTACCCATGCCTTGAGTAGTAAATAAGTTGTGTTTTAACATACAGTACCGAGTATATATCGATAGCAGGGCCTTGACTCGACATGGCAAAACTGACAGTCGCTAGTGAGACAACTATCTATGAGATCACACTTTTGTGACAGCCGAAATCTTTATGGATTCACAAAAGAGTGATATCCACTTCGGTCAAAATCAGTAATAAACTCAAGCAAGATCTACTGTATTTGACATTTAGGCGTGGACACGTGTGGATGCGTGTAGACAGATGGATAGCACTCTATCTAGTAGCGATACAACTGTGATGTCTACGTGTCATAGTTTGGCATGTCGAATAGCCCTCCAGTATTCGTGTTTCCGAGAGCATACGAGGGATTTCGCGTTCGAACTGATTGTGTTTGTGCGGTAATGAACCAACGATCTTATACTTATACAAAGAGAATTAAGTACCTAGAGTGTTCTTTCCATACATGACTAAATGCGTATATGTAATAAGTTTTAAGCGAGCTTTGCTAAAAGTTATTATTCAAAAGATTACAGCTTAATACGTATTACGATTTAAGTGTACTTAAAACTTAGTATAAATGAGTTAAACCATACCTCCCATACGACTTATTATTTAATTAGTAGTTTCGCTATGTATGGAGTTAGCAATCTATCTACTCATTTATCTATGACTTATACTACTATGACTAAACTTATATGTACCTACATTATATTTTAACAGTGTTTACGGCATAATTCTATGGGGGAATACTTCTATGTTCAACAATAGGGCAGATGCCCCGGTTTTAGCCACTTAAGGAGAGTTTGTCTATTCAGACGTCCGTCATTTGATGTCAATAATGAATTATAAACACTCTTTATTTCGTGAATTCAGTAGTATTTATAACTTAAGATAAATTTAATTGATCTGTCGTAGGTGTAAGGATAAATTCGATGCGATCAGAGATTCTGACTAAGTGTAACGACAGTCGTTCTTTTGTATATTTGTCGCTGCGAGAATAGTCTTATCATGAACATGAATTATTTTATAGTCTCATTATTCATAGCCTTTACATCATGTTTCATAATCATAACATAATTCTGAAGGTACATCTACGCAATTCAGTTGAAATGAAACGTTAATAAAACATTTATTATATTAGATTGAAAATTGCGTTGCTTAGAGTTCAGAAGATTTAATTTCTGTATTGACGTACGTAACTAATCCCCTTATTCATAAACGGCCACTATAGTTAAGAGATCGCTGATAATCGTACCCTTCTTCTCATATAAGTTGGATAGAAAGGGACAAGGGATTATCAGAGGCCTCTTAACTTTATTAGACGTTTATGAATAAGGGGGTATAGGTACACTTTTGCACAATATTCCTTTGTAATAAGGTCCAAAAGTGTAAACATATTTTTGACGTCGACTGTACCTACGCAGTAGTAGCTGGAGTGATCTAGTTCCATATTCATTTGCAAATTTTCTAGTTTCACCACATTCCATAGTATAATTGTATATGCCGCGGAATATTACACCCATACCAATTACGAGAGTAACCGACCGAATAGAAAAGCTGTGGCGCGTCTTGTGGTCGCTAATGACCGGCGCACTTCTTATAAGGCGGGGATTCTCGGCACCGCAGGTGTGATGCGATCCATCGTTTAATTGTGTATGGCAGTGTTGATGCAATTTATATTTATTGCCTCAATTACTTTCCTCACTTATTAGTAAGTAATTAGTGATAATTATATATTAACGATCACGTTTGTTTAAACCAGGTAGGTGAGTTCTTATTAAAGTTTGTTATTTTAGGGTTAATAAATGTGTTTTTTAAATGACTATGTTAGAAAACCAGTATTTCCACTAGAGATACTTAAAAAAAGTGGTTTAGTTAAATAGTCAATATTTCTGTCTTTATCCCTGAATCTTGTTTTTTTTCTTTAAGTTAGACGAAAGGACTTGTATAACTTAAACAGGAATATAGTTATATGTAGTTAATACAATAGACACCCTATTGCACTCCTTATTTTATAAAATAACAAAGCTTTTAAAGTAGAGGTAAACAATAGACTGGCATTTAATCGATATACAGCGATCTCTTATGGAGTACATTTTAGCGCCACGTCATTCAATTTTTCTTAGATCTCTATTGTAATATAACGATCTACTTGTGGTAGTGTTACTTAATGGACTTGCGAGGTTGTAAGAAGGTCTGTTTGATCTTGTCACGTCACTGCTTCTCAGCCCTGTATCAGATCACCTGTAAGTATAATAAACCAGGGTTGCTCGTACCGTACTGGAGTGATCTCAGGAAGTGGGCAGTGAGCCGCAGCACGCCGGTCTTGTCGATCTTGCGGCTGGACGCCACTACGGGCGGCACTATTGATGCGAGCTCGTAGATGCATTGGTTGAGCTTGTCACGGCGCTGCTTCTTAATGTTGTTACGGATGCCTATAAACTAGGGTATAGCTCGTACCGTACTGGTGTGATCTCAGGAAGTGCGCAGTGAGCCGCAGCACGCCGGTCTTGTCGATCTTGCGGCTGGACGCCACTACGGGCGGCACTATTGATGCGAGCTCGTAGATGCATTGGTTGAGCTTGTCACGGCGCTGCTTCTTAATGTTGTTACGGATGCCTATAAACTAGGGTATAGCTCGTACCGTACTGGTGTGATCTCAGGAAGTGCGCAGTGAGCCGCAGCACGCCGGTCTTGTCGATCTTGCGGCTGGACGCCACTACGGGCGGCACCATTGATGCGAGCTCGTAGATGCTCTGGTTGAGCTTGTCACGTCGCTGCTTCTCAGCCCTGTTGCGGATCTCTCGCGGATTTTCCCTGAAAAAGAATGTTGTTTTTATGAATTCTGTATAATTAGGGAATGCGAAATGGTTCCTGGCTCTACCTTAAATTTCCCATTTATCGTTGAAATAAATATAATAAACCGGCCTTGTTTCAAATAGGTGCAGTCGCTATCAAATGTATCGGAGCGGCCATGGTGGTCAAAAATATCTGAACAGCCTCTATTGTAAAGGCGATAAAGTGCATTTTCAGATATTTTTGAGTAGCTTGGCCGCTCATATTCATATTCATATTCATATTCATTTATTGGTAATATATATTACAAGTCAACATTTCGTACGAGTACATTTTAAATAAATTATAACACAATTATATTAAACATTCAGTATACAATTGTAAACTGTTATTATAATAACTATAATTAATAAATATTATTACTATTACTATTAGTACAAAATAACTCCTTTTGGTCGTAAAACGCCTGCTCAAGAAGCCATTTTTTTAGTTTGTTTTTATATACCTGTGTACTGTGCACAGCTGTTATTTCACTAGGGACCTGATTATAGACCTTGCGACCCATGATGTGAGTGAGCTTTCCTGACTTTTTGAGTCGGTGTGACACGCAACGTAGTTTCCCAGAGAGCGCGCGGCGGGTCGGGTACCTGCGTGGGGCCACGTATATGTTCTCAGGCGTTACATCTACCTCTTTACGTATGGTTACCGCCATTTGTAGGATAGGGAGTGAGGGTAGCGTCAAAATGTCTAGTGACTTAAAATGCGGTTTTGCAGAGTCTCTTTGAGGGACGCGAACTATAGCTCGCACTGCTCGTTTTTGTAGACGAAGAACCCTCTCCCGACCGGCTGCTCCTGCCCACAGTTCTACCCCATATTGGAGATTCGCATGTATGGAAGCAAAGTAGCAAGCTCTTACCATTTCCGTCGGAAGTATACGTGCCAGTCGTTTTAGTGCAAAACACGATGGGGCCAGTTTCTTGCATACTTTGTCAATTTGACCACTCCATGAGAGGCCGCTATCCAGCTCGAATCCCAGAAATGTTAAGCTTTGGACTTGGTTGATGACCTTACCATTAGCGAACACTGACAATTGCCTGGCTGGTCGGCCTGAGAGATCAAAGTGCATGAATCTTTTTAGTATTTAAATGAGACCGTTAGCAGTAAACCACTTTGAGACCGATTCAGCGGTTAAGTTCAATTTATGCTCCAGTTCGTCATATATCGGAGCGACCACTACCACAGCTACATCATCAGCGTACAGGTACGTCTCTCCTGTGTTAATGGCGTCCGGAAGGTCATTCAACAACATTGAGAATAGGATATTTGAGACGGAGGAGCCCTGTGCTACGCCCATAGTTGTAGTCACCGCGTCGGATCGCACTTGACCACTGTCTGCTACAATAACTTGAGTCCTGTTCCGCAATAGGTCGACCATCAGTGCCAGTGTAGAACCTTCGAGGCCATAGTGACGCATCTTGTTGATAAGGACTTTATGATCGGCTACGTCGAATGCTTTCGACAAGTCGCAACATAGTAGAGCGACTTGGTTCTTGCGTTCGCGGGCGTCCAATATTTGCCGGACTACGGCTCGTGTTAACGTGGTAGTAGAACGACCTTTTCGATATGCATATTGCCTATCTGATAAGGCCTTCGTCGAGCTTAGAAACTCTGTCAATCTCGAACTAAGTCCATGCTCAAAGATCTTTGCTAACACTGGGATGACTGCGATAGGTCTGTATGCATCGATATCTTCTGTTTTCCCCTTACCTTTGTACAGTCTGAGAGTGCTAACCGGCATCATTACCGGGCACAACACCCTCAACAGACATCTAAAGGTAATAGGTATAGAAAGGGATTCCTCCTGCCCACATTGTGGCCAGGAGGAAACCAGCAAACATTTACTAGCGGAATGCATTATGTATGCGGCAGCGCGACATAATATATTCGGGAAAGATGAGTTAGAAGAATGTGAACTAAAGGGTATCAATCTCAAGGATGTCCTTCTGTTCTGCAGGAAGACAAGAAGATTCGAGGAGAATAGTGAGGGAATGCAGCCGGGACAGTAACCTGCAGCTCCAACTCCAGGGAACTGGGCTGAATGAACGCGATCAGCGATCGACAGCCCGCCTGATTCCGGCCGGGCGTCCCTACACTACATCTACATCTACCTTTGTACAGCGGAGAGATGCGGCTTTCTTTTAGTGGATCGGGGAACACTCCTTCGCGTAGGCACCTATTATAGATAATGGTGATTATAGGAGACAATTCTGCTGCAGAGGCATTTACGAGCATCACCGAGAGATCGTATATATCTCGAGTCTTTTTTTTAGCTATTCTGGAGGTGATAATACGATATACCTCATCTGGAGTAAATAATTGAAGCCTAATACAACGGTCTGCGGGCAGGCGAGCAGCGCCGAGCAGGGCAAGCGCGTGTGGTAGGTCGGCGGGTGCCGCTCCGCATGCAGCCGCTGCGCCTGCAAGTCTAGTATTCATCGCATCGGCTGCAGCCTTTTTGCTATTAATTTTTTTTCCGTTTGCATCGGTAATAAGCTCAGTGAAATCAACCCGGGTGCGCGGTGACTTACCTCTTTCTCTATTTATTACCGACCACATAGATTTGACAGTGTCAGCGCTGTTAATAATTTTGTTTTTATAGTACAATGCTTTCTTAGAATTTAAGAGACTGATATATTTTGTATTCATACTAGAGATAAGATTGGTGATATGTATGTTATTGGGTATACGTGACCCTAAATTTATAATTTCGAATAATAATGTTTTGAGTTTATAAATATCACTTGTTACCCATGAGTCTGGTTTTTTATTGTTAAAGGTTTTAAGAGTCCGGTAACGATTTGAAAACGAAAATCGCTAATAATAACATTATACACATGAATTGCATTTGGTACGATAGCTTGAAGTCTTGTTATTGCAAAAAAGTACTTTAGGTCTATTTATATTAATATTTAATACCTTAAAACTCGATTCTTACAGAGCATGTTTAGTGAGGACGTTGATTCATGTAATTTTGTCGTACGATTTTTAATTATTATTTGTTATGGACCCTAATATGTTTTATACTATCTGAATAAAGCATAAAATGAAGTTTATTTTTGTATTTTTATGTTTGCAAAATACTTTAGTATCTTTCCAAAAATATCACCTAAACTTCGGCAATTTTTAGCAAAATTGCTCTAGCAAAACACACTCTCTCTCAAAAAATATATATGAAAATGAAAAAAACTGTTACACTTATTCCTCAGGCGACTCATTTTCCAATGTATTTATATATTTTATATACTTATATAACTTAATTTAAATCAATAAAAACCTTACTCTTTTCACCTCTCCAAGCAAAAATCGCGAAACAGGTGTTAGATTAGGGTGAATTATTTATAAATAAAGCATAAAATTAAAAAATCGTTGTATTTATTCCATCCAAAAAGAAACGATCTTTCATAATATGTATACAAAATTATAGAAGTTATGTTAGTTACTGCAAAATCGCATCAAAAAGTTGAGCGAAATCGAAAAAACATATTTCAAATTTATTTTTGAGTATGTTAATCAAGGACACTATCAATTTATTTACGGATTCGTTGTTGCGGTGCATTATTTCATCCCAATCCACGCTTTGCATTGCAATTCTAAAATCGTTGTAGCATCGCGGCGAGAAATCCCTTGCGCGGCGATATAATTGATGAACTGCACTGTACGTACTTTGTACAATAGCCCGTGTAGCATCAACCTCGTCAGAGTAGGACCCGAAAAAGGCAACCACAATCAAAAACTTATTTTCAAAACAAATAAGCCATAATTTATTCATATCATAAGTATGAAACAAACTAATTACAATATGTATAAATATACTTACAAAATTACCTATATAAAACTAAATTAGAATTATAAATAAAACTAAATTAAAATAAAAACAAGAAAAATATACCTACCTACCAACCAGAGTCATAAAAAGAATACCCCATCCAGCAGCTCCGATTGTGGCATAGTCCCCATCACGCTAGCGGCGTTTCCCCTTTGTATTGCAAGACTAAGTCGCTGGGACAGGTAAGAGCCGGCCCTGGGGTCTCCTGAGGCGTGGATTAACCGGGACGAAAGGGACTTCATAAAAGTCTTCATGTCTGCCGACCAGGGACCCAACGTCTCAACTGCAAGCGCCGCAAACTCGTAATCCTTTAGAAGGGCGGAGTATTTGCGGCGCTTGAGAACTTGGGCCTGATCAGCAGCAGCGCCGGCTTTTGAGCGGGTTGCTTGGATGTGGGACGCGGCGAACGTATCAACGCACGTAGCGTCCCACACCAAAGCCCTGCCGAGTTTCCACGGCACCATAGTAACTCCATCCGGACGCTTACCGTCGTCTCTTGCCATTCCGGTGGGTTCAAGAGACGAAGGCACTGAGGCAGTGGCAAGTGCCCGGCGTACGAGGTCGTTAATGGTACCGTGGCGGTACATGCGGCCAGCGCTTCTGACACAAGAAAGTCCATGTCGACCCAGCCAATCCACTTCTTTTCCACAGGCGCATGTATGAGGTACGCATATCCTGGCCCCAATTCTCAGGCAGACGGCTATTCTTAATGTGCTCGGGTCTAAAACTGTGCCGATGTTGCGTGAAGGCAAGGCGTTCAGCCAATGACCTGACTCAGTTGTAGAAACAGCTAGGAGCCTGGCACTTTCCGAGTCGCCAGGACTGTTCTCAAGGAGAGAAGCGTGGGTTACCTTTAAGCGAGGGGTATCCCAAGCCCTCTGAATATGTTTCGTTGCTGGGGCAGCTGCTCCCGGGCACGAGTCGCACCAAGACTTCTCAGCCTCCGCCAGGCTCGTAATCTCTGCGACGGAAATCTGTGGTAGATTTAAGATTATTCCGACGAGAGAAAAAGAGCCGAAGGCGGACGATAAGAAGGCAGGCAAGGCCACGCTGGTCGAGGAGCGGACACCCAAGCCACCGAATCTCACAGGGAGCACCGCTTGGGACCATGACCGAGTATCAAATGTAATATTTAGAATTTTAGATAATGTTGTCTGGACGACGCTGTCAATTGATGAAAGGATTGCGGGGTATTTCCATATAGGGGAGCATCGGAGTAGGTATGTGAATTTAGGAGTGAAAAGGCAGAAACGGATTATAAATAGGGCCATGTGGGGATTTATTTCGAATAGTAGGCTTGACGAACAGTTAAACTGGTTTAATTTGGAATTTATGACAGGATTTATTGCTTCATCAAAAATGGGTGACCCTAAGAGTGTAAGTGACGACTTGTACTGAACGGAAATGTTGGGAAAAATAGCGTTGAAGTCAGTAAGTATATCACTTTTTCTATCTGATGGAAGGTGGTCAGGCATGAACATTTCACACTTAGCAAAATTTAAAGAGAGCCCTATTTCTGAAAATTTTGTTATAATTACACGCAGGTCTTGTGAGACAGTAGCAGCATCCCCGCCTAAGGAACCGTCATCTAGGTACCACAAGTTGAATTTGGATAATAGTTTTGAAATTATCGGCTGAATTGTTAAACTAAAAATTGCGGGTCCAAGCGGGTCGCCCTGTTGGCACCCAGTGCTTGACAGTATGGTTTCGTCACCAAATCGTAATTTTGTAGGTGCCCCATAACATTGCCATAAGTACGGATACATTTCTGGAAATTCCCGTTTTATTTCTTTCATGAGGGCACCACGATCAACCGAATTAAAAGCATTTTTTACATCGATTTTGATAAATACCTCGTAGTCGGAGCGGTTCAGAAAGGACCGTGCGGCATGCACTGCGGCCTCACAGCCGCCCTTGACTCCAAAACCAAGCTGCCGGGGCTTGAATATATTAGTAAATTTCTTATTAAACCTTCGGCAGCAGAGTTTTGAAGCCAAACGCCTGAAAGTGCACCCGATGGCTATAGGGCGGACGCCGCCGTCTTTCTTGGCTAAGGCTACGAGGTTGGCGCCATACAGGACCGGGATTATCTCGTTGTTGACGCGTCCTGCTAACATTAAATTAATAAGAGCAGTTAATTCTTTTAATAAAGCAGAACTTGCGTCCCCGGAAGGTGTTGTGATCAAGTCCTTCATGTGTTGCGGTGATAGACCATCCAGCCCACCTGCAGAACCATTAGGGAATGATAGGATTGCTTGTTGGACTGCGTCCTCAGACATGGCTATCCTCGTGTCGTCTGGAGTAGGAGGATCTGGTAGTTGGGACGGTGATGAGGGAACCGGATGTTTATCCCTGAGGGCGGCAAAGGTTTCGGGTGATTGCGTCGCCAAGTCATCACTTGAAAATAATAGTCGAGCCGCTCCACTAACGTCTCCTTCCGAGATCTTATTTTCTATGGCTTTTATTTTCGAGTAAGGGTGTGACACGTTGCTAAAAATACGTTGATTCGGTTGACTAACAGGTGGTAATTTGTTTGAATTCGATTTTATTTGACTAGTCAAAGAGGATTTGCAAGATTTATCGGCATGTAGGACGGAATAGGAGAACGTGAGCAGGCGTTCCCATGCTGTGGTAGAATTTTCAGAGACAACCTTGGCCACGCAATTTGAAAGGGAATCAGCCACAGCTCTGCGGGCGCCTCGGGGTATTCTTTTTACGACTGGCACGTGTTTTTTTAAATAACTCAATCTTTCTGCCAGCACAGTGGAACTATTGGGGGTAATAGCGTTGGCCGTCGAGGGCATAGGCTGTGAAGCGGTAGACAGCGGAGCAGTAATGCGCGTCGCATGTCGCCGGGCGGTATGGATACTATGGATTGCTAGGCCCTTTTGCCCCTTATATAATTTATTGTCTAGGCAGAAAGGGCACTCCAATAGTTCCACTGATGCGGTAATCGTACTTGTAGGTTGGGTAGACATAATACATACAAGAAACACGATAAAAATATAAATACCTGCAAAACATAGACAAATAACACTTAATACCACTAGACTAGAAAATAACTTAAATAAAGTGTCGCAAAAATTCACAATATAAACAATGTTTATATGTTTTCGGTGTCAAGCTTGACATCCGCACTGACAGCTTCAGGGAGCACGGGAGGCTGCTTTCTGGCTTTATGGTATTTTAAATTGTAGGGGGCGGCGGTGGTAATTAGTTAGATATTATAGTTAAAAGGCGCTGGCAGCTCCGACGTTACCGATGTTACTGATAACGCAGTTCAGCCTTGATTATTGGCTGCGACAAGTCAGTTGGTCAATCGGCTGACAGGTGAGAATCATTGTTTAAATCTTCACTTCTTTGATATAAAAATAGTTCATAATTAAATTATTTACATATGGACTTAGAAAACTTAACTAACTTATGCTAAGAAATCTAGACCTATCTTAAAACCTATTTGGACCTAAGCTATATGTACAATTGGTATAAAAATTTATTTAAAAATTGTATTTCTAATATAGCGTGAATTTCTGTTAAAAAAACAGGGTTAAACAATCACAATTTTGTAGGGTAAATCCTTGAATAGGATTAAATATAGATTTTATATTTGCGAAATAGTTGTTGACATGTTGACATATCTGACTTTAACTTGTAATTGTAATTTTGTTTCAAAGATTTATATTTATTCGATAGTCCGATAACATTAAACGGCTCATATCATGACATAAAATAAATATGAAGTGTAAGTATGTATGTCTGCCATATTTTCATTTAATACAAGCCATACAAGGTGGCAGACACTTACACACTTTCAACATACACATAACACATGGGGGAAACTCTCCTACGTTGGACAGTTCTTTTGATTTAATTTTTAGAAAAAAAAGGATAACTTGCCAACTTGCCAAGTTTGCTGGATACATTTTGCTAAACTAAAAGAAAGCATAGAAAAACCGGCTGTTAGAAAAACCGGCCAAGAGCATGTGGGGCCATGCTCAGTGTAGGGTTCTGTTAGTTGCCGGCCTGTTACAAAACAGTCATTCAAAAGGCCTAATAATTTCTTTTTAAGTTTTTACTCTACCATTTTGTTGGCGTGATTAATACTCATATTTACCAAATTCAACTTTCTAGTGCTAACGGTCCCTGAGCTAGACCGCGGACAGACGGACGAACGGACGGATGGACGGAAGGATGAACTTGGCGTAACCATAAGGGTTCCTAACTAGGAACACTAAAAAGGGAAATGTGTCCGAGGGACAACAACAAAAGTGGCATATTTAAGTACAAAATATTTTAAAAGAACCAGTGGGTTTCGAGAAAAAGTCGATTGACCTATAACCAAGGCAGAACAGATTAAAATGAATATTAAATAAAACTGTCCTACTGATTGAGAAATAGTGGACTATATAAACAAGCTGCTAGAGTTTGTAATAACAGTATTGTTTGTATGGGCAATGTTGGATTGCGGATGATACTTATAAAATTATGAAGGTTTAGAAAGAAAACACATTGATATTTATGCGAATAAATGACTCAGCTAGATAGGCATTATTTGTAGTGTCTATTTATTTTAAGCATAATTTGAGCTAAACATAAGGTTTCATATTGTGTTACGAAAAACAATTAATGGCATTGAAGCAATGCAACGAATCTATTTCTGACGTTCCTTGGATGCAGTTCATGCACCTCTCAGTAATAAAACATCCTGTTTTATTACTACAATGTTCTGAACATGATTCCTAAAGGTAACAAATACCGTGCTACAAAAGGTTGGCATTATAAAAGTAATAGAGTGCAGATCCAACTTATTTGCTATATGCAGTGTATGCACACTCTAGGTTACATAATTACGTGAACATGACAGTTTCGTTCTATGGTTTTATCAAGGTGAAATTAATATCAAATACCTTTGTCTACGGCCGGTGGGCGAACCCGATACGCACTTGACTGCAGGGATCGATTATCGGTATTATTCAGTTTAGGTATTTCGTTTGTAATGAATATTTTTCGGATTATCTGATAATTTATTATGTTTACCCAAATTACATTTCACAATATCACGTAAATATTGCAAAAGTCCGGCGCTATTTTGATTTCTAGTAATACCGGTAACGATCTCTGCTTGACCGGCTTATGTACTCAATTAAATGCTTAGTTCAATAAAATGGAACCTTAAACCTATCATTGTCCTAACAATCTTAGTAGTAGTAGTTAGTCGTCCGTTATCAATTAGAACAAACGTATCTTGATCATTTAAGTGGATTAACATTGGTTGCTTGATGCCTCTCTCTTTACCAGATATAATTATCCGATAGATTTTTTACTACTAGACACAGTAGGTACCAGTCCTAAACATTGGATTGTATTTTTATTAAGCACCACATTATTTTTATCTCGCTAAGCAGTTTCTGATTCTCGTTATTCAGTTTAATTATAAACCTAAGTATACTTTCATCTATTCATAAAGAACATATATTATAATAGACTTGGCTAACGTAGCTTAAAAATAATATAGCCAGCGAGACTTGCTCTCGGGAATAAAGCTGCAATTGGTATAATATTAAATATGACTTTTGAGCCCGAATACTCGTAGATTCCGTTTGTATACTTATCTATGCTTACCAACTAGAAGAAGTGCACTAACTTCTTCTTACTCACTCACTAGACGTAAATGGAGTCTAATGAAGTTACACAAGGCACGCGCTATGTTCTTAAATTGTATTTCTTGATAACATGTCAAATATCCACCAGTTAGCTTAATCAGTCGTATAGGCAATCGATGAAGCTCTCAAATATCGTGCAATGCGTTTAACGTGCATAGCCAGCGATATACGAAGCGGGTACCGAAGACGGCTTGGAATGATAGAACAATACTGAGAAAACGTAGGACGAGATTAGTAACCCATACCATGCGTTTTTATATGCGATCGTTCTTAAATTGAAGTACGAACCGTTCGGAGTGCCTACCCATTTTTTTTCTTCACACCTGCTCGTAAATGGTGTTATTTCCTACATGTATACAGAAGGACAATGACCTAAATTGTTCCCGCGGGAGTATTGTCGAAATTTTTTCCCCACGGGAGTAATGACCCTCGTTTTTTTTTTTAAATTTGCAACTATGTCGTGCATCATTTCTAACTAAGGAGGTTTCATGTTCAGCCAAAAATTCAAACAGTTTTTAATTTCATATTCAATTAGGTTTATTTTGTAAATATTGACATTAATAATTTAATATTCTTGTTTATGTTTACAAATATTTGATTTAGTTAGTTCTATAGCCGTTAAAAACATTTTAAACAAAATTTTCAATCGTGGCTGAATGTCGGATGAGTCATGCCTTCAATTCCTAACCTGTCAAAGATATATAAAATTGAGGACGAATGTTTGAAACGTCACCGTATTTCAGAATTATTTCGCTTAAATTTTAGTTTTTTCCTCGCAAGTGTGATGAAAACCATTGTGTGTAACTCGGGGCGTAAGAATATTGCAAACTCGAGTCTTTAAATCGCTCCGGCAAGCCGTCGCGATTTAACTATACTCTCGTTTGCAATATTCATCTTACGCCCCATGTTGCACAATGTACTATTATTTGATTACTATTTGATTATGATGTATAATAATGACAAATAGGCTATGCACACCCCCAAAGTGAGCATTTAAAATGAGTGAATTCAAACAATAGTCTCTAGTTGCGCACCAGCAAGCGAGAGATGCGGCCGTGCCAATGAGCTCCAGTCACCGGCCTGAGCAGGAGACAAATTGTATTTTTTAATAACGAGAGTGACATGGATGTAATTATTATCAATATGGATAAACATGGTTATGAAATAAGTATTTATTGTGTTTATTATGTTAGAGTATAACCCATCCATAGTATGGTAAAAAATATTGGTAACGGCAAACAAAATAACATATATGTAAGCTTAAATTTTATTTAGATACGTCCTATAGTTTTGTGTCATTTTCGCTAAGGAACCCTTAAAACGAATTAATTATGTTCTGAAATTTTGATTCTTACATTTTTGTGTATGACGTTTAGGGACTATTAATTAAAAAAAATCCTGCTACTAACCGTAAATTTTTTACAGTGTGTAAATCTAATACGGGTGATAAATTAAACCAGACATAGAACTCAGTAGTGTAATTGAAGGCATGTTTACAAAAACAACATAACTGACTACACTGGTTGACACCTGAAACGATTCAAAATGTTCTTAAAAAAGTGTCAACCGCTCTAAGCAGTTATGTTGTTTTTGTCAGCCAGAATCTATAAAATCATCTAACATTTAGAGGACACAGTTCAAGTAAGAAAGAATATCAAACGTATTGCGAAGCAGTCAGATTTGGATTTTATTTTTATTTTTCATTTTAATTACACAATAGGCAGGTACATGTCTGTCTCTCAAGCTGTTTTGATATGCCTTCTTGAAGAACTACGCATTATTGTATATAGTATCTTTAATGTATTTGTAGTACTGTTTTGAAAAAATAAGTCCCGCCGAGTTTCTTGCCGGTAATAAGTAATACTTCTCGGGTCAGAGGTGTAGGGTTAGAACCGGTGGTAGTTTCTTTTCTCTCTGACGTTCATAAGTGCATTGTAATGTGCCTAAATTGAAGAATAAATATCTTTTATCTTTATCTTTTTTTGTAAACATCCCTTCAATTATTAATTAAGATGTTTTTTTAAGTTACAATACTTAATTAGTTTAATAAATAATTTTTGAAAATTTTATCAGCAGCAATGTACTGTACACATCGTATTGAATGTAACTGTCAACGAGCGTTTAACACTAGTGTGTTTGCATTACATCGCGGGCCGAATTATTTTGTATGGATAAAATTTTAATTGTAATTCTAAGTTTTTATCTAATTACATTTCTTATGTCCTATAACTAATCAGTAATCACCGTTAAGAGATTCCTATCATTAACTGTTATCGGCATATAATTTTACAATGTAAAATGAGTTGATAGAACTCTACTACCACAACTGCTGGACATTGCAAAAAGTTATTACGTAGGCATTTTAAAAGTTAAATTATTAGTTATTTATGCTGAACTAGAAGTTTTATAATAACGGAATTCCCGTGTGAATTTACTTCGTGTTACATGCAAATGCAATTTATAAATAACATTATTACAATAAAATTACGTTTGCAAATGGTATGTCGTGAGTTAAAAATATTTCGGAAAGGTACCTAATTAATTATAAGTAAAAATCTGATCCAGGGGGGTGATTTTTGAGATTCGAGCACTCGAAAGTGACATTTAAAACTCTGAATAAAACGATGAAATTATGTTTTAAAAATAAAAGCGATAGAAATTTAAAATACTGATTATTTAAACTATTAATTCCATGCGAAAAAATTGGCTTCAAACTTTTGTGTGCGATTATTTTCGAGCTTGAATTTTTTGAATTCGATCGTCCGGCTGTCAAAAATCGGCCCCAGTACTCGTTAGATCGCGCTTAGGCATACATATGCACAGAGGGATGACAATTCTTGTTTTGTGTGGATTAAAATAATATTGTGTGTTGTTTATCGTGGCATCACCAAATGGACTTACGCTGAGTTTGGTCCGTTTATTGTATTATCGATGTCTTTTTCTGTACTTGTAGTGAGCGTCACAAACAAATTGTCGCGAAGTGATACAATCATCATTCATCATAATCTTCACCCCTGGCTTGCCCTTATCCCATTTATTTGCGGTTGGTGCAGCTTGTTTTTCATTGCCATACCTCTCTGTCACCCGTTATTTCGGTATTTACGCCCTCCCAATCTTTTCATGTCATCTCTCACACAGTCCATCCAACTCTTCCTTGGTTTGCCTCTCCTTATACAATCCACCACATTCATTAATACCTCGTCAGAGGACTGTTGTTGACGGAGAGCTATGTATACGTCAGATATGACAAAATAATGAGAGTGACGAAACCCCTCTCGTTAGTTTACTATACTATGCTTATTTGTGGACGAGTTTAGTGCAAGGGACCACTTTCTCGATTTACAAGGACACTTTATTCTTTCACTAATAAATAGTGTATATTGCGTAGTTTTGGAAAGTACTAGTAATTACATATCGACAAAGTGCTACCTTTTCCCCTGGGCTGCCAAATGTTAATTGCGGACATCTGGCTGCTGTAAAGTGGTGGAGGTCAAATAATGCAAACCATTTTAAGAATTCAAATCTAAAGTGCTGGTTTTGATGCAGTATTTTGAGAAATTACCTACGTAAATAATTTCTGATTTAGAAATAATGCGCATTGTTTTTGTATTAATGTTAAAATATAGATCCCTTCCTCTATAAATAAGGCAACTTCGGCAATTTTTACCTATTTCGGTATAACTATTTTCTGAGTCGAAATTTTAATCCATATCATGCATTACCTAGTTACATGCCCGTACCAAAGTAGACGGTTTGCTCTCAATTTATAGACTATATGGGTACAATTTTCAAACTTCCTCTTACTTATACGAGTGTCTTCATTACCAATAATAATGAAACGACATCAATACAATATGATATTTTAAAATCTTTAGGAGTCTGTTCTTAGGTATGAATGAAAGTTTGGAAACAAATAAAAAAGGTTTAATGCAGACAACGCGCATTATATTGACACACTTTTCCTTGGTATATGAAAATCGTCACAAAAACAATGATTATTTAAATAAAATGCAACAGAACAACTCATATTTGTTCGACAACACGTTATTGGTGAGCTTGTTGAATGTATGAAATCATAAAGATATGCGCTCACTATTTTGAAATGAAATGAAATGAAATTGTTTATTTCAGACAGCATGTCCATATGAGTACAATTAAGGGAACAAAACAAAAAATGCACAGATTATAATTCAATTAAAAATTAAATTATTAATTATTAATTAAATTATTATTTTGTCCAACTATGACCGTGCCATGACCGACAGAGAGAGAATAATATATGACCACTGGATCGTTCCAGCCATAGATAAATGAGTAGATAGATTGCTAACTCCATAGCAAAACTACTAATTAAATAATAAGTCGTATGGGAGGTATGCTTAATTAAACTCATTTATACTAAGTTTTAAGCACACTAAAATCGTAGTACGTATTAAGCTGTAATCTTTTGAATAAAAACTTTTAGCAAAGCTCGCTTAAAACTTATTATATATACGCATTTAGTCATGTATGGAGAGAACACTCTAGGTACTTAATTCTCTTTGTTCCAGCACAGACCAAGGCATGACCGTCCAGCATTCTTGTCAAGAATATTTTACCGGTGCGGGTCGGTCTCTAGATGGCGGTTAGTACAGTGTTACACCGAAAAAAATATTTTTCTACAATACTACTAGAATGTGTTGTTGTGAAAAATTTAGTTGTTGTTACTAGAATCTGGTGGTGATTACAAAAAATATTGTATTTTGTAAAATATTGTTTGGAAACGTTACTGGGCGAGTCTAGTTAAACGCAATTTAGCAAAATTAACAATTGCATTGTATAAATAGAGATGCAAGCGTAATGAATACAAAATATTTGAGTTATTTACAATATATATCGTAATCTGAACAATTGACGCATTGTATTACAATTTGAAATACTGATTGATATTTTCACGTAGCACTGCTAAGGCGCTCGTGGCCTGGCGGGTAGAACATTAGACTTTCAATCGGGAGGTCTCGGGTTCAAATCCCGGCTGGGGTACCACTGAGCTAACCCACGGAAAATCTTGGGTTTCGGTTGCAGAGCGACCAAAAAAAAAAAGAAAAAAAAATGAAAACTATATACTAACTACTCCTAGCTTTTGCCTAGGGTATACATGGTAATTACAATATTTTATAGTTATCAGTACAATTCATATTGTAGTACTAACGATTTTGATATAACCAGAACAGTTTTGTTATGTTTACAAAGTGTTTAGTCGTCACATATACAGCAAGACAATACTGTAGAGATAACAGGATTCTGGTTCCCAGTACGAGATTTTTTTTTCAGTGTAGAACGGTGTCCGACGGGGGTATAAAGGCGGCCACCGACTATCAGTCCGCCTGCAGTCTGCCTGATGATCTCGGCCTGTCAGTTAGAACCAAAAATTTTCCGGCACTGAACAAGGCCGATGTCCTTAGGCGGACTGCAGGCGAACTGATAGTCGGTGGCCGCCTTAACCCCGTTGCAACCCTGTTCGCTTCGCGTTTGAAACGGGTTCTAGCCGCGTATTTGCCGCGGATATTTTGGTTTTTGAGCAAATGGTCTGAACTTTCAATAATAAAACGGTTCCATGTAGAAATGTGCCGTTTTTGAGAACGTTTTCCGTTTACTGTGGTAAATACGAGTATACTCTAGCGAGAACACCCATAAAGAAGGGAAACTTTCTCCAGAACTCGAAAACATTTCAGCTCTACTTCATTCAACTCACTTCTCTCATCTACTCGAAGGTTAACTGTAAGAGATCCCTTTAAGGGATAAGTACGCCTTTGTTCTTGCGTTTTCCCATTATTATATTGTTTATGACTTGTTTTTAAACAATAAAGAGTTTTTACATTTACATTACTCTAGTTCCATGCGAAATATGTAGGTCCGTAGTCACTGTCGCGTTTACAAATTAAATGAAGTACAATAATTAATTAGATGTATTTAATAAATAACGCATAACTATTGCGATACAGCGGGGAAATGCTGCCAGCATCCTCGGCACCAAGCCGAAGGGGCCCAATTTTTTCGATATTTTTTCGTTTTATTTAATTCTAGTTTATAGTTAAGGGTTATTTAAATAGGTAAGTTTTATTTATAAGTCTTATTTGTTATTTATTTATGTCTGGTACCTGGCAATAAATCATATCTAGCTAAAATAAATTGGATGTTAAATTATTTTAAAGATGAGCTACTAGTTTCTAAAAAAATGCGACAATAATGTTTATGTAGTTAACTACAAAAAAAAACACTTGCATGTAAATGTTTCAAGGAACGATGTAAACATATTATATACGCTTTTCAGAAAACGCAGATCACAAAAACTATATGTTTTTAAAGATTTTTATTTTATTTTATATTTCCACCATTGCAATTGCTCTTTCCAGTTACCTGCTGATGTAACTATTACACCTTCAGTTTCAAGTCAATATAATTACTGACTTTAACAAGTTCAGTTGTTTCTTTCATTAAAATAATTGGCTACGATTTCAAAGATTTATTTCAAGTTTTTTTTATTTTATTTCTGTAATAAGGACCATTAAGAGTAGGTAATTTTCAGTTTTCTGCGATATTAACAGAAAAACTAAATAAGATCTCATCATTATTTCTACAATAGTCTTGAAGGTATTTTCTAAACGTTTTTCTTAGAATCATGAACACACATATCCCCTTATTCATAAACGGCCACTAAAGTTAAGAGATCGCTGATAATCGTTTGTCCCTTATGTTGGACGGAAAGGGACAAACGATTATCAGAGGCCTCTTAACTTTAGGACACGTTTATGAATAAGGGGGTCTAGTTGATATAAAGATATAACTATTCAGACGTGTTTACGCCCTTTAACTCACTATAAGATATGAAGGGTACACGGAAAGAACATGTCTAGTCCCTTTTTTCGTTAAATAAGTTTTTTGTATTAAAATGTGGAGCTTGCAATGAACTATTAGCAAAAACTTCTGTAACAGCTGGAATTCTTAACATAAATCCACTTTTTAGTTCATAAAAACCATCTAGTTACGAAAATAGTATGGTTAATTGAATCGTTCCAAACTTTAAAACCGCTATAACTCAAAATGTTGTCAAAGTGACTAGACATGTTCCTTCCGTGTACCTTTCATATGATGTGGTCTTAGGGATATCCGTCCCGTACAGGACGGTATTCTTAAACGTAAACATGTAAGTATATTATATTTACGTATCGACGCTTATCAAGCACTCCTTACATTCTAATCACAAACTAGTAATTAGTTTTACGTTCTTTAAATGGACACGACATATTTATAGAGGTAGGCACAGCCCGTCTTACTCGTAAAGTGGGCGCGTCTAAATCAGGCCCGGCGCCTCCGCCGACCGCTTTATCGGCCCGAAATAGACAGATGCATTAACATTGACCTACGTTGACGACCTGCGTTTTAGGCCCTTCTCTCTTGAGGCTACTCTCAAGCGATTCTCAGCGTTTTGTGTTTCGTACGCGTATCCTACGCGTCAACGACGCGTTTGATATCAGTCACACGTCGCACGATACTGTCCTTGCTGGTCGCACGCTACTCGAGTCATATACTCGTTGCATGTATCAGTCGCGTAGCATTTGAATAGCCTCGTGAGAGAAAGGCCTTAGGGATATACAGGAGAAATACGATTTCTCGCATAGCACGCATTTTTATGTCAATGCACTTGAGCTAGCAGAACAGTCCCGCATAGGTATAGGCTTCCACGCTTAGGACTCGTTTTGCGCTGGATTCTTTCCATATCATCTTAAGCAAGTTTTACTGTATGTACCTATCTAAATAGTTCTGATATAGTATCACATTTAGGGAGGGAAATAACATTAATATCCAGTGTTCGCCAACGACCGTGCGTTCGCACAAAAACATATACGGACATGATTATGGTAATTTATTTAAGACAGTAATATATTTTATTGCACCCATTAAAATATTTTTTTCTAACAAAATTGTGTGATTATAATTATGTCCATATTCAAATTACCTTAAGCGAATCACCAGTATTTTAATAACACCTTGTATACAGTATTTTAAGATTCAGTCCCGGCGAATATACCTATACTTCAACTCATATTGTTGTCAGCAGGTGCGTTCACGTCACAAGTAATGTATTTGAAATCCACCTTCTATATTATGGTGCATAATCAAACCATTGTGGGGTCTATTGTTTGTTATAATATCACATATAAATATGTATGAACACCACTTGTATGAAGAAATTGTTGAGTGAGGTCGTTTATAACTTGAAAGGTATATGTTTAACGAACGATTAACTTGGGAACGCGAACTCTAGTTCTTTTATTAATTGTATTATTACTTATATATCTATTAATATAGTATTTAGTTATATTGTTATTTATACACCATGTATGTGCCATTGACAAATACAATTTGAAAAATTAATAGTCAATGAATTATTCTGTTCAGTATCAGTTATGGGATCAGGCATTACTTTACGGAAGTCCATATTATCAACTATAATAATAATGCTTTGCTCCTCCGCGGCATATTAACGTGCCAGTTAATTAGGGGCAACCCGTCATACTTAACCGCGTATTTTTTCATGCATTAAATCATGCATTAATTACGCAAATAAATACAACAAACCACCACCAATAAAATCAAAACTCGACACGTGTTCCGCCTCTCTACGAGGCATCCTCAGGAGCTGCTGGAGATGTTGCCGCCCTTGCCGGTCGTCAGATTTCATGCATGAAAAACTACGCAGATAAGTATGACGGGTTGCCCCTAATTAACTGGCACGTTAATATGCCGCGGAATAGCAAAGCAATATTTATTATAGTTGATAATTATTCTGTTTAAAAAAATATATTTGTAGTTAGATTAGATTTGTTGTAGCACTCATCCAGTCTTGTTTGTGTGGAACAGAGATTATTTCACATTTATATAATAGTTCTTATGATTATTTGGTTTTCTTTACGAATGTTCTCCTTCACTTCTGATGTGGTTAACGGATTATTACACTTCACACTTCTTTAAGGTTTTGTAAGGGTGATGCTCAAAATCAAGCCGCAAACTACGTCGTGAAGTTGTACTGGACAACCCCAAAGTCGTAGCTCACAGACTCTCACAGACGCTCTCACCCGTCGATGTTTTCACTAGTACGAGCAGAGCGTGCAAGTTCATGACAACGAGATTTTAGTGACAACCCTGTAGTCTCGAATTTGACAATTTGTTGGTTAATTAAATTGTGCTGGACACTCACAGATATTCCGAACTTTGCTCAATTACGTCAGCGGACAACAGTCACATAACATCGATTGTTTTCAAAAAAAGGCATGGATGCAAAACACTCCCTACGTTCACGTGTTAGACAACATTTTGATATATAAAACCTAGAAAAAAAAAACATTCAGGTTTATTATTTCACGAAAGAGGTCGAGACGAAAGATAAATTATCACTGGCCCACCCTGTAGTTGCATTTGTTCTATGGTTAGAAATACCCCGCCTGCCTTACCTTCATTGTTGCTTTCGTAACGGCACGGCAGCCCGCCCACCCCAATATGCGTATGACGTAGTCACTTTTTTTTGCTCATTGAACGAAACACACATTTTTTTTGTTCGAAGTTTGATTGAAAGTTGTAACGAATGTACATTGCTATATGGCATTAAGTTAGTGTCATTTAGTAAAGAAAAGAGTGCATACGCCGCCTGGTCTGCGTGTACGCAGAGTGCATCTCGCTGCCATCACTGCCAAGATTAAATATAGCTCGCCACTCGCTATCGCCGTTTATGATCGCCGATCGCCAAGTCACATGAAAAAAATAGGTTTTCTGTAACTTTGTAGCACATTTCATATTCTTTATTGGTTGTCAGCAATTATCTAACACCTTATTAGTGCAGTGAACGGATTAAGTGCTGAGATAATATTTGTGTCATACATACTCGTATAACACTTAATATGATTGTTTAAAAATATTCTCTATAAAACATACATTTCGAATATCGAATTCACAAGGCTCAAAGTATTCTGTTGATGCCATATCTTGTTTTATAAATTAGCAAAATTCAAGTACATAATACTTACTTGCATTCGCTTTTGAACTTATTTGATAGGTACTGTTACAAATACACACATAAATATTACTTTATGAGAACCGTACCTAAACAGTTTTGCTTATATTACTTTAAGTACGGATTACTGCAGAATATATTGCATCTGTTCATTAAAAGCTTAATACTTTGGAAGCACAGTAAATGGCAAAACTATTCAGTTTATTTTATTTTTTATTCCGGAAAAAGACTGCATGCACACGATTGTTACTTAAAATAAGCGAAACTTCAAGAGAAAAATGTATCATTATCATTACGTTATCTGTCCTATTTAACAAAGAAAATAATACCATGAATTGTTTTTGTAATGACTACTAGGTGCACTACATCAAATCAGCTACCTTTATGAAACGTCAAAACGATTTCTTACTACGAACACAGTACAGGTAGTAATGACTTAATGAATGAGAAAATTACCTTATCAATTGACGGCATTTTAAATTTGAAATTATTAAAAAACTCTTCGCTAAAAACTTATATAGTTGTAACTTCAAAGAGTAATTCTGTTCGTTCATTAAAGTCCGACATGAATTACAATGCAAAATGTTGAATGCTGATAGCCCATCAATTACGCATAGCGATGATTGAAGATGATAATTAAAGATGTCTTAGAAGCATGTTAATTTAATGCTTATTGAATCTTCTCTTTACCACTCGTAAACTTAGGGATGTCGCTCGTGAAAGACGGCGTGTGGCGGTCTTTCATAAAATCTGTGAGTATAGTTTTATGTTCTTTTAAAAACAAAATAATGTTGCCTTTATAAGATTTCAGGCCAGTATAAGAATTGAATAAGTAAGTACATGTAAATTAAATTAACGTTTATTTTAAGCCTGTGGCTTATAAAATATTAGTTGATTATTTACAGTTTAACTTAAAAATGTGAGATTGTATGAACTTAAATATACCTTTACACTGTGGTTCTCAATCGTTCAGTTCATGTATTTGACCGCCTTGAAAATAGAGGCAATGTTTATATACTTCTAACTACTTTGATCGATCCGATATATCTGGTGGCGACTGTACAATAGCAAAACATTACAAGAGAGGACAAGTTAATCTCTTAGCAATAAATAACATTATAATTGTTAAAAATCGTTTAGAATGTCCAAGTAATTATCACAGAATGCGCTAGTTAACTATAATCTTAACCTGGAGGCTTAATGATACAAACAAGAGTAAGAACAATTGCAACAAGTTACATAATAAGAAAATTGAAGTTAATTGATCAATGAAAGCTGGTAATTTATAAACGCATAGAAATGATGTTCTGGGAGCTGGCGGCGAGACGAGTTGTAAACAAACTTAGACTGATTGGTTGGGGAGTTACTGGTCAGCCAAGACACGATGAAGAGTGCACTTCCATGTCGTGTTGAACGTTACGTATGCTAAAGGGCCAACTATCTAAATATATAGAACGATCGCATTACGAGACTGACAGACGACGCGCAGCCTAAACTGCTAAACGGTTTTTTTTTCAGTGCAACCTTTAAAGGGCTGAAAATGGTAATGAATATGACAAACGTCTTCATGGCCGGAGCCGCGGGCGATGACTACGTTAATTAAGTCATATAATCCTACACTCACAACCATCCAACCTACTAAATATTATTTATGTACTTGAAACTATAAAATTATACGCTTTAGCCAAACATTTTATATCACAACAATTGGAATAACTGGCCTGGGTAGGTAAAATGGTATACAAAATGAAACATCTGTTAAAATTCTTGCGACGGTACATTTACGCATAAAATTGATTTTCCTATGCGTTTACGGCCTTGGGTACTTGTAATTATAAAATGTACCTAATATTGTAGGTAACGGTCGAAAGTAATAAAATCAAAAGTACATTACGTACCTAGGGCGGTAAAATAAAGAACGGCTCAAATTGCGGGCATTTGTGGCCCGAACCGAAGGTAAGGGCCATTAACAAGCGATCTGAGGCCTTATTTGTTACCGCCTGTGGTGCGTACACAATTTTACGTCTTCTCCTAGGTGTGAAGTGAGATTTTCCGCTACGCCCGTGGGCGGCAAATCTCACTTACCGCCCAGAGTGACGTAAATTATTTTATCTGACTGTTTCTTGAGGACAATATGTAACCAAGCTTATTTATGCAACCGTATTGTTTTTAAATCCTATCCCATAGACACTGTCTCTCACTGAAATATTGTATAATTTTCAGAAGAAAACACTAGTTTCGTAGTATTTACGAGTAGTATAACAACAAGAACAAGAAGATCAATTTGATCATAGAAAGTTAGCACTATAGGTAACATTTAGATTTTAGATAAGTAAGTTTAGCGTATGAAGCGTATCTCAACGAGATAACAGATCCGATACATTTTTGTGATTGTCCAAATCTCATTCGTTTATATGCGATAATTATGATAAAATGTGGCGTTTGAAAGTAAAAGGTACATAATTGTCGACTGGTAATAGAGTGAGTGAATAAATTTATATGGCAGTATCACTTTATTAGCGGCCGACAATGATGTACCGTCGAGTTCAAAATTGCATGGCCCATTTATCAATGAATTCATTCATAAATTGACCATGCATTTTTGAACCAGGTGGTACCTTTCACTTGAAAATGCACAAAACGTAGTTTTTTACTTACTAAAATCAGACAGATTAGGTAAATAAATTAGACATGTAATTTACTTATGTATGTTTTGTAGGTATATAGTGTGTAAATCTAATACGGACGATAAATTAAACCAGACATAGAACTCATTAGTGTAATCATTAATTAAGATGTTTTTTAAGTTACACTTAACTGCGACCCAATAATTAATTTCTGTAAATTTTATCAGGAGCAATGTATTATCAAATATTAAAATTGAAAGTAACTGTCAACGAGCGTTTAATGCGAGGGTGTTCGCATTACATTGCGGGCCGAATTATTTTGTATGGATAAAATTCTTATTGCGATTCTAAGTAAAAGTTATCTAATTACATTTCCCATGTCCTATACTAATCACCGTTAAGAGATTTGCCCGTATTAGGTTTACTCACTGTATAATTATTGCTCGATTAGGACCATTGAGGCATATTGGAACATGTCAAAAATTGTATGGAGACGTCAGGTGTACACGTTCATCTGTCAAAGTGCTGTCAAACATTGATTTTGTAGGAAATATAAGTATTTGTACGTAATACCTAATATTAAACATTTTGTTGCCAGACTTCCTCTCTCGCTTGGCAGTTTTATTAATCAAACTGATTGTTTACCTGCATTTCCTGCTGTTTTATTCAACGCAATTCGACCAAATGGTGCAATGTCGCAAGTAAATCTACGTGCATGTTGCGGAGAAGGTTTAAATACATTTAAAACCTTTTCGCTTCATAGTCAAATACCTAGTGCCTAATGAAAAAACGCTCCTCAATCAGGAAGAAAACTTATTTCACGCATGTTTCTTGCTCTCTCCGGCGACCGATTCAAAATTCGTGTTATATCACACGGATAGTGTTTTTTTAATGCATAAGATACCATTTCGTTTCGTAATATTACAAAATGTATTTTTTAAGAGATAAAATAGGTATTGTCTTTAACAAATACAATTAAGTTTAAATCAATGTAAGCTTAAAATGTAAAACACCTTGATTTATACTTTATAATTATATAACACTACGAGTGTGGATAAATATTAAAAAAATATATATATCTAGGCAAAAAAACTAAACGTTAACAACCACGTGTATTGTACGAGGAGTACCTACAGGTTGAGAAACAGATTTAAATTTTGCTGCATATTAAGATATTTACGTCACTCTGGGCGGTAAGTGAGATTTCCGGCAGCAGAAAATCTCACTTCACACCCAGGAGCAGACGTAAAATTGCGTACGTACCACGGGCGGTAATAAAGAAAGCCTCAGATCGCTTGTTTATGGCCCTTACCTTGGGTTCGGGCCTCAAATGCCCGCGACCTGAGCCGTTCTTTATTTTACCGCCCTAGGTACGTAATATACTATTATATATTGCTTGTTTTTCCCCATGACGGTACAGAATCGGTATAAGTGAGAGGCTGTTTGATTTTTACTTTGTATGTTTCATCAAAGTTCAAAACAATGTTGTCCGATTTGGGTGTGGTTTTGGCAGCTAACGATGAACGTGATGGTTCTTTCTTAGATAAGTCGGGACGGGACTTACTTAAACATATTAATATGTATTAGATAATTATCGAGTAAGTAATATTGGCAAAATTGAATGCCTAATCAATTTAAAATTGCTAGCTCGTTTATCCCTCTCTTTTGTGTTAGTTATTAAGCGCTTAAAAGAATTTCATTATTGCTTTTATGGCAATTTTGTTTCAAGATGAATGCACCTAATTATACTGACAAGGAATGAAAAGCAAGTACAGTCGCCATCAGATATATCGGAGCGGCCAAGGTGGTCACAAATATCTCAACAACGCCTCTATTGTCAAGGCGATAAAGTGCATGTTCAGCTATTTTTGAGTACCCTGGCCGCTGGTGACTGTACTTTGAGGCGCCCACGAAGATGAATAAATGCAAAAGTAAATGCTATGCAGATCACTTGTTTTAGAAAAACTACTACATGTGGATGGTCTTTGGATTAAGGTTAAGCGCACCGGCGCTGCATGCGGATCCGTCGCCAGTGTGATAATCGCCTTAAAGACGTAAAGAGAGCGGGCAAGATAACTCTTACCATCTACCTATCCCTTTTTCAAATCGTCAGATGACAAGCAAAATTCACTAATAACATTTTTTTTTACGAAAATTATATTTGTTATGTTGCTATTATGGTTCATTATGGCTATGAACTTGTGGTAGTACTTAGTGAGTTTTGCTTGTCACCTGACGAAATACGAGTCACCAGAAGAAGTAGCTCAGGGGATAAGGCGTTCAAAACATCAAATCTATCGCCTACCTAGCACCCACAATACCTACAAGCTTTATTTATTTTATTTATATTCTGTTTTACGGACGCGACGCCTTTTATTTGCCAGTGAGCGTAACACTGTGAGTTTATTGCATATTTTTAAAGAATACCACTGCGGCCACCAGTGTACATACCTACATATATAATACTAGCTTTTGCCCGCGACTTCGTCTGCGTAGAATTAGTAATCCCCCCGTAAGTAATGATTTCTGGATATCAATTATTCTATATCTTTCTTTCCCCAAAGCTCAAACTGTTTCCAGCGTTCAGCGGTTATTGATTCCCCATAACAACTTCCAACCCCCTTTTCACCCCCTCTAGGGTTGATTTTCGGGATGAAAACTATCCTATATCGTTTCTTTGAATTCAAATTATCTCCATACTGCTTTTTGTCTAAATCGTTTCAGCGGTAAAAATTTCTCCATATAAACTTTCAACCCTCTTTTCACCCCCTCAAGGGTTGATTTTCGGGATGAAAACTATCCTATGTCCTTTCCCGGGACTCAAACTATCTTCACACAAAAAGTAATCAAAATCCGTTTAGCCGTTTTCTCGTGATGCGCGGTCAAATAAACAGACAAACAGATAAACAGACAAAAATTCTAAAAACTGTTGGAACGTGTTCTGTTATCGATTCTAAGTATCCCCAGCCAACTTTTTTTCGAATATCTTCCATGTATAGACTTTCGACCCTCTTCAGCTTTATTAAATGTATTGTTAGGCTGTAATCACGAAAAACTTCAAGAATGTTGCTAGATGTCGGGATTAGTCTGGATCGATAAATTTTATCACAATTCTAGGTTACAAAGTAAGAGTATGTTTCTAGTATTTGAAATGCAGTACTCGAGCCAATTCAATTAAGAGAGTAAATAAATTGTTTAGTCTAGTCAAATATACAATATAATTTAGAAGTTATTTAAATAAATATTACGAGTATTCGTCAAAATTTTGTTCTAATTATGATAACATGATTTAAAAACATTACTATAGCTGTTTGTAAGTAGTTAATAATTTTAAACAAAAAAGAACAGACTTCATTTAGGATCCCCTTTTCCAAGTGATATGCCCGAGTTGCTGTAAAAAATATTGAAATCGTTATAGTTAAGTGTGCCTTTAATAGTTGAAGAGTTCCCTCGATTTCTCCAGGATCCCATCATCAGATTCGGACCTGGTGACAATGGGACCAACTATAAATTATACTCTTTCAAACAAAAAAAGAATTTTCCAAATCGGTCCAGCCGTCTTCGAATAATCGGTGAACATACAGAAAAAAATAGCAAAAAAAACCAAAGATCCCGACGAATCGACAACCTCCTCCTTCGAAATCTTGAAGACGGTTGAATACAAGTCTTAAGTAATTATTTCGCTCTTAAAAACATCTATAAAAAAAGTATCGTAAATTAAATCATTCCAAACTTGGAAAGAGCCACATTATATAAAATGTTGGTAAGTGACTTATCTAGACGTTTGATTTTTGCGTGTAGTGTACTTAGGTAGAAACACACACGAAAAAGTGTACAATATGAAGTCGGTTAAAAAATGCTTAAGACACTGAAATTATGCGCCAATGATAAAACCGTTTCATTTCTTGTTTCATAAAATAATTTAATTTAGGCATGTTAAATTTTAATAGTTGTATCTATTCCTACGGCTTTGTGGTTTATGTATTATTATGGATAATGTACCATCGGGTTCAAAAATGCATGGGCAATTTATGAATGAATTCATTGATAAATTGGCCATGCAATTGTGAACCCGATGGTACATATTTACTTGTTAATTAGAATATAATTATCTCTGCCAGACTTGTATGTTGGGGGAAAGATCTAAGGAGCCAAGTGTCGAATAATGTTATTCACAGTTTGTCGCCTACTGTTATTGTTTCCTTAACCTTTTAGCCGCCTTAAGTCTAAATTTTATCTTTCAATTTAGAACTCTGTCATAATTTATGAAGGTGTCACTCTCATTCACTTTGTCTCATTTATATGTTAGTTTCAACTTCATTGGAAGACTCCAAGTGCGCCGCGGTTGCATTTTGGTGGCGTGACCAGGATTCTCAGTTTACATCAGACGACGGCGGTCAAAATGTTAATAATACGCAATGTTTTTTTATTTTCATGCACATATATAGGCCCTCTATAAATATAAATGATACGACTTCGGCAGTTTTACGTAGGTACTTTCGACATACTACCTTGGGATTATTTTTTCCAACTGAACAGTTTTGCTTGTCTCTCACTCTGACGAATTTAATTTTAAATATTAGGTAGTAAAATACCTATAGTAAAATATAACTAGAGGGGTTTCGTTGCTCATGTCACATTTTCCGGTGCTAGCGCGTACTTCGTAGTCGATAACGAGCTGAACGTGTTTTCGACAGTTTTAAATGAGTGTGCAATGTTGTTTTGTTGTCGTTTCATCAAACCTACTTAAACAGCTTTTATTTGTGATTTCAAATTGCCAGTTTAATAAACCGGAACTTGTATCGCAATCACGCGGGGTAGATTGAGGCTTTACTCAGAATACATTAATTTCGCCGTCCCACGCCTGTTTGTTTGTTTATGCGATGGCCAGCGCACTGCACTAGCTGAAAGCTTATTCAGATATTAAATACTAGTAGTCCGCCTCGAATTAAGGTGGCTTTCACACTGCTGCGGTTTTCGTATGCGGAGCCGGTGCGCGAGCGAGATAGCGCTCTGCGTGGGTATAGTTACCCTTGCACAGCGTGGCCGCATGCGGTTGCGGTGCCAGTGTGATAATCGCCTACACACGATTCTTGCAAACGAATTGACCAGTATAACAAGACCCATTAACAAAATTCTTTTAAGGACTTTTGATTTCTGAACATCCTGGTCAACCCAGCTCATATAAGAACTCTATACTCGTAATTAGGTATATTTATCTCTGGTACAACCCCAACAAATTTCATGAAGAAAAACGGTACTAAAGTTAAAAACAAACGTTTAAAATCAAAAAGCCACCGAAATGCCGAGGGGTTCCCTTTATTTGGCATACTTTTATTTGTCCGAAACCCATGTCGCATAACAGACTTGGCATAATTTGTTTTAGACGAATGATAATGTAGCATAAACCTTATTTGGTATAATTCACAATATTGCGAATTTCTCTTTGTCTGAAAATTATTTTGCATACTACTGTTGTAGCCGAATGTTATTACGAATAAAAGTAATAACATTCGGCTACAACAGTAAAAAATAATATTATTCTAAAGTTTTTTGGCATACACCGAACCCAAAACGCATTGCTGCGAAAAAATTGGCTCAGGTCAGGTTAGAACTGCGACCTTGAGAGGCAAGTAGGTACTACTACGCAGAAGTGGGTTAGAACTGCGCCTCAACAAGAAAAAAAAGCTACGAAAGTAGGTTAGGTTAGATTAGAATTATGACCGCAATGCAAGGGCACTTAAGCGTAATAGTGGGTTAGGTTAGGTTAGAACTATGACCCTCTACAAAATAAAACGGCTGCCAGAAAGTAGGTTAGGTTAGGTTAGAACTATGACCCTCCAAAAAAATAAACGGCTGCCAGAAAGTAGGTTAGGTTAGGTTAGAACTATGACCCTCCAATCCAAAGAAACGCATCACACCTTCATTGCTGCATTGACGTGATAGTAAGTACTTATACAATATGACCTGCCTGTGATTTGAATGATTCAATTCGGCCCTAACACTTTTCTGCCAAATAAATTTCTGCAACAGAATTTTCGGCAATAAATTTTTCTGCACATACACTTTATGCCTAACTAGGATTCGGAATAATGACTTTATGACCAACTAATATTCGGACCAATAAAAATCTGCCAAAGCCAATTATGCTCAACATAAGTATGCCAAAACAGTTTATGGTTACAGCTAATTATGATCATATAGATTATGAACAATATAATTATTACCACAATGATTATGCGAAAACAGGGTGAACCAATGCCGAGACGTCCCAGTAGCCAGAAGTTGTTTGGAAGAACTCACTTACTTACGCTACGCTCGTTCGATAAGGATCGATCTAAGATTTCGGCACGAGGTTAAATTTAATAGTTCAACTCCCTATAGCGTAGGCTTTTTTTATACCACGACGGCGGCAAACAAGCATACGGCCCGCCTGATAGTAAGCAGTTACCGTAGCCTATGGACGCCTGCAACCCCAGAGGATTCACATGCGCGTTGCCTACCCTTTAAGAACCTATACACTCCTTTTTTGAAGAACTTCAAGCTTCATCATCAGGCTGAATAGAAGTCTGCAAAAACTTAACCGCATATCACCCCTAATCTCTGTTTCTATATTTGTCAATCCCTAAGAAACTGTTTTTTTTTTCGTTATATGTATAATACACAATTGTACAATACTAAGGCGGTTATCACACTGGTGCGGATCCGCATGCGGCGCCGGTGTGCGAGCGAGACAGCGCTATACACATGCAGAGCGCTATCTCTCTCGCGCACCGGCGCCGCATGCGGATCCGTCGTCAGTGTGATAATCGCCTTATATGTATTTTATTTTACGCATGTTGTAAATAATAAGATCGGAATTTTGTGATTATCTTGTACAGTCACCGTTGTTATCTATGTATGTAAAGTACCGTAATGTGCTACAACTTTGCCTACCATGCACAACTTTGCCTGCTTGAAAAAACAGGGTTTTAATCAAAACAAACAGCTATTTATATCTTATTCCTGAGATGGGTGAAAGGCGGCCAATATGATATAAACAGCTGTTTGGTGAAGAAGACCAAGTTTTCAAGCCAGACAAAGTTGTGCATCATAGGCAAAAGTGTAGCACTTGACGGTAATATGTTGATTGTTTTATAAGAATACAAAAGCCAAAATGCCAAAAACGAAACTCGTATAGTTTTGCAATTACCGTCTCTCATAGTTATCTTAGTACAGTGAGCATTAGTAGGTACTAGAAAAGTTAAAATTCAGCACGGGTAAACTAAGTAGATTATCGAACCAAGAAAGTGTTTCATTAGACTAAATATATTTTAACTTTACAGTAAGTTAATTTCACTGATTGTGATTGAATACTAAAAATAAATTGAAACGATTAGTAATAATGCATAACTAATTAGTAATAATTGAACGGAAATTAATTTCGAATACTTTGTTGCCTAATCCCCATTAGTAGTCATTATTCTGAAAATAAACGTTGAAAAGCATCATATTCAGATTTAATTATTTAATTAAACTAGCAGCCTATTACTTTTATTACTAATTAATCGAAATTAGTCTTTTTGAAATATATAAGTAACTGATATTTCTAGGTAACTCAATGCTTATAAAAACATTTGATTGTGCTTTTATAAACGGAGAGAGAGGACGGAGCGTTGCTTAATCTTGTTTAAAACTGCATCCCATAAAAAGGCGGTGCAATTATTTTACCTTCAACTTTATTAATGATGTTGAAAAAAATCCTCTTCTTTGCAAAAATTAAAAGTATAGATCATCTTTTTAGCCGTTTGTAGCCCACTGCTGAGCATAGGGCTCTCTTCGCGTACGCCATTTGTCCCGGTCCGGCTAACCTCATCCAGAAGTGACCCGCAATCTTCCAAATGTCATCTACCCAACGAGCCAGCGGCCGCCAAGGACTCCTTTTATCCGAAAGTGGTAACCAATCCGTCAACATTTTAGTCCACCTGCCGTCACCCAGCCTGGCAACATGTCCTGCCCAATTCCATTTGAGTTTGGTAGTAGTATCTCCTACGTCTCGCACCTTGGTGCGACGTCGGATCTCTACATTCCTAACTCGGTCTTGAAGTTTAATGCCAAGCATGGCGCGCTCCATGGCTCTCTGTGCTACTCGTATTTTATGCACAGCCTCCTTCGTTAGCGTCCATGTCTCGGCTCCATGCGTCATGGTGGGCAGGACACATTGATTAAAAAGACGGGTCTTCAGGCACTGTGGAACGTCCCCGGATTTGAGGATGTACAATGATGTTAAAGTATAAATACTTAATAATTAAAAGAAGTTTTGGTGTCAAAAATAAAAAATTTAATACAAACTTTTGTTGATGTTTTCGGTAAACAGTCAATAACTGGTTATCGAGATGATAAACCGAAACTCCGTGCCAATTTTACTAGTAATAAATCCAAACTCAAAGTCCCCTTCCCTCGGCCACCTTCATTGTCTATCATAATATTGCATTGACACCGGTATTTTAATTAGGTATACCAAATTTCAGCTCAATAGGATACCAACTGACTGAAAAATGGATTCGAAGAATTCCGAATTTGAACAACAGATCTGCTGCCACGAACTTTGAAATTTAAGTGAACATTTTGTATAAAGACGATGCTTTTAGGGTGGGTAGTTAAATGAAAATAATAGATACCATAATAGAATTTTGTAGCTTGATATGTAAGCAGAAATATAGCACATACAGGTAGTTTGCCTGTATACAAAGCTTGGGTGAGACTTTATACAATTATTCAAATCAGAATGTACGAAGAACTAGCCCTACTGCAAAAAAGCCCTCTACTTAGTTTGCTATACTAATTTTATTTCTAGATCCGGGTGCCTAGCAGATGTTCATCGGTGGAGGCCAGTTCGACAGGCTAGTTAAACTTTTCAGTTCTCTGACGGTGTTAGCTCTTAGTCTAGAAGAGCTATAGACGATACCTTTTTTAACACTCTCCGTGCCACAATCCTCTACGTGCTGCGCTCGTAGCTGATCCTAGCGTTTTTCTCGTTTTTAGCGGAAAGATTCAACGATTAGTGACCCCACTAGCGGCTTCCAGACACTCAATGTAAAATATATTTAAAATTAAAAAAAAAAAACAATTTGTATTTTATAATGTATAAGTATGTTACCCGATTCCTCAAAGACATTTTGTGATGTTTTTTCTTTTATTCAAAACCTACTTGCTTCTTTGGTTATAAGTAAAATACTACTACTTTAAAATTTCGACCAATTACTGTACCTTGAAAAGCTAGAAATCGTAATGGTTTAGCTGATGTGCGGAAAAGATCGTTTTCCCGAGGTTCACGAACTCACAAAAAACACCTGTAGCTTTTATACGAGCTGTGACGTCGAAGTGCTTTGTCGATACTCCACAATAAAGATAGATAACGGGCAAATATGATAAATCGTGTCCATCAGTTAGCTGTATTCAATTAAAGTAATACTAATTTAACAAGATAAGTTTTCAAAACTGTAGCCCGAAAAAAAAATCAAATCCGGTTAAAATGTAGTCTATGTTATGGGTAACATAGACTACATTTTAACCGGACCGGCCATAATAACGTTAGACTACACCTTTTCTATCAATATGGGATGAATAGTTTTGGCAACACGGTGGCACATATTACGCAAATACAAACATACTCACACATTACATAGACTGCTAAAGTCATAACTCTACTTTTTGTCTTCGTCGTAGTGAAGTAAAAATAGAAAAACTCCTCAAAATGAATGAAATGTTAGAATAGTAACCTTTGGCCATAAAGGCACTCAAATTTGAAAAACATGATACAACTAACACGTTCCAATTTATTACCAATTTGCGTTTTACACATAACTATCATCCGATGAACCTACCTATGGATAATTATTTATGGGAGTTTTCTATGTATCTAAGTATATATTTATCTACGTCGTACCCATAGTACGAGCTTTGCTTAGTTTGGGACTAGATTGATATGTGTAAGATTGTCCCCAAAAAAAGAAATAGACCTCAAAGAATACATTAAACATTTATATTTTCCTGCCATTTCTCCTGGTCCCATGTGATGTGAAAACTATGGGACCAACTGTGTACTCTTTATATCAAAAATAATGGTTTTCCAAATCAGGACAGCCGACCGTGTTCCAGAAATCGGAAAATAATAATAATAAACCTACATAATAATTAGACAATAAAAAAACGAATCCTATGGAATTCATAACTCGTAAATGAAATATAAATTCTTTTAGTGCAACTTTACCTATACCTATATAACTTATTATATATAACACGATTCCCGTCGGCTTGCCTAAGTTTCAGGCGTCTGAGCAGTTTTCCTACAGCTGTTGAAGTAATATTAAAACAAATTCAGCACTGGCTTGCCCAAGAAAAATGTTTACCTACCGCCACTGCTAGGTACTTACCTATACAAAATGTCTTTACTAATTAAGTCCTATCTACAGCTTTGAGCTTCGAGTCGTTAACATGTCGACGAATATGAAATATTAAATAAGTTGAATTAATGTTAGAATTAAATAATAAATTACTAACGGAAATATAAGCATTAATTGACTCATTTCTTGCTGCGTCATTACGCTTATATTTTAAAGATTATTTGTCAATCGCTGTTACTATAAAACTGAAACATTTTTTAGTTTTATGTTTTATAGTAACAGCTACTGACAAAAAATATTTAACCCTACATACATATTATTTTATCAAAAGAATGTCCTCAGTATGCGCGTATAGGTATTTATTACAATATAAATAAAGCGATATTTTTAAACATTATGTGGTTACTCGCAAAGATACGTGAAAATCGAAATACACTTCCTTTTACTATTTCTTAAATATGCACGGCCTATATAGTGGAGTGGATAATGTTTAGTTATTTAGTACAAGATTATTAGTACCCATTTGATACCTATTTTGAAATGGTGTGATAACACATACATGCATATTGGCGGGAGTAGTCGGCAACAAGCATGGGCGCTATGGGCAGTTTAACTAGCCTAGACGGCGCGTTATATTATAACGAGTGTTAATGCACATATATGTGCATATATGTGCATAACACTCGTCCTGTTTTCCAGCGACTCCAATTTCTTACTCTGCTTAACGATATTTGAAATATGACTTGCGCTGAATTCCATATAATTTGCCACCATAGAAAACAACATCCGTTTACCGTAGGGCTTGCAACTCTGGAATTGTTTGTATGGGCTAACTCCGGAATTCCGGATTGGCCATACAGTCCAGTTCTGGAGTTGTAATACCTACAGCCCTAGTTTACTGCGTTAAATGATCAAGTAGAGCTAATCATTTATAAATGATGTCTTTTATAAGTCAATGAAATGTCCATTACTCGTATGCTTACATGCTTAAATATGAGTGAAGTAAAAGTTGCTATTAAAAGTTAAGAGCATTATTTATAAGTGCTTATAATATATGCAGTTATGTATAGTACTGTCTTTTTTTAAGTTACCTATCGCTCGGTCTAACGATCGTGAAAATAATAATTAAACGCAAGGCCGTAAGACAATTGAATATAGACAATCGACTGACATTTAAGATGAATTATTTAACAGCGTTTTATATTTAAAACTAAGCAAACATAGCTATAGTCGTAGTGTTACCTTATTTACCGCGAAGATACTTAAAGCATTCCAAGTGCATTGCCGGCTTGAAAAGCCGGCTATCCAGAGAAAGCCGCTACAAAAAGGTTGCGGCAGGACTTACCCTCTGGGCTGGATTGGCAGCATGCCGGGCGCGATGAAGCCCGGGAGCTGGCCGGGACGCTGCATCGGCGGGGCGAACGACTGCGCTTGCGACTCGAACGGCTGCGGCGGCAGCTGCTGGAAGTAGTCGTAGCGCTGGAGCTGAGGCTGGCGGGACCGGTCGGGCCACTCGCAATCGAGAGCCCACTCGGCCATGGTGTGCCCCTCGTGGTGCAAGGAATACTACGCAGCGGCGGGCGGCACGCGTGCATCGCGGGCAACTCGCGCGCGCACTGCCGGCTCCCCGCCCGCCTCGTCTCCCCAACGCATAAACATACTGCAAATCCTTTATCTGGCCACGATGCACTCCTACGTACACTATGTATTTACGTAGTTAGCCGGCGAATGATAAACGACTGTCATACACTATTCACACTTCTTTTAATTATTATTTTTTAAGACTTCGACCGCTTGACTGTTGTGACACGCGATGCACTTCGATTAATTAAATCGGAACGAACTGTATTCCCGTACAGCGGTACCTATGCACCTAATACTAGCGAATCAAACAAGTGGTTTATCCGATAGCGCAGCGTTCAAACTCTAAAGTGGGTATGTCTTCCTTCTACAAAATTGCAGCGACCACTAAGAGGCGCGAAATAAAAACTCCCTAGTAGTGCGTGTTCAATAATTTTAGAGAGAGTTGGCTAATTGGCAAGTCGCTATAACAAGTATAATAAGTATGTAGGTAGTTATTGTGTACTATTTGACTCAAGTGCCTAGAGTTGCAATTTTGTTGCACACCAAGTCGTATTATATTACCTACGTTATTGAAGGTTATACTCTTGCAAGACCAATGTAAAAATGGGTTACTTTGTATGGTTTGTGTATAAAAAATACCTCATCATAAACATTTGCATAGCAGAGAGGAATCTGAGGAGTCGTAGGTGCCTCACATTTTTTATAATTACTGCAATATATTGTTATCGGTGGGTACCAATACAGGGTGTAACAAAAATACTGGTGATCCGTTTAAGGGCATAATTGATATCGTATTACGACTACGAATAAAACTGGCCAAGAGCATGTCGGGCCATGCTCAGTGTAGGGTTACGTAGTTGCCGGTATGTTACAACGGACGGACGGACATGGCGAAACTATAAGGATTCCGTTTTTGCCATTTTGGCTACGGAACCCTAAAAAGTAGGAGAAAAAATTTTTGGACGCGAAAAAAATTTTTATTTTTCTTTATGACAGGTTGAATGAAGCCGGCCGGCCGACTCATACTAAACTAAAATATTTTTTCACGCGAAATTTTTTTCTTACCTTTTCGTAACTAGAATACGATACCGATTATGCCCTTTAAAGGATCACCAGTATTTTTGTTACACCTTGTATAATTTACATATGGGTAGGTATACCCAAGTTTAGGAGAGATTTGCTACGTAGCCATTTTTTTATATAAGTATTTCGGAGAGATAGTGAAAAGTAAAGGCATTTATTTAAATAAGAAAAACTTACAATATACTTGTAAGGTGTTTTCTTTAACCTTGAGGTTTGGCAATGTTGTTTTTATGTTATAATCCGTTATTTCGGTCGCGGTTCAAATTTAGAGTGTTTGCTTCAGACGACAACTATACTATGTAATGCTTCAATTACATAGCAGTTTTTCAAATAATCAACTTGGTGCAATGTTTCTGGTAAATACATGATTAGGTACTTTTTTAGAGTTCTGTAGCCCTTATAGTTTCGTCATGTCCATCTGTCAGTCCATCCGTATGTCAGAGCCATTTTACTCGGAAAATTTAAGAGTTATCTTAATAAAATTTTAAAATACGCTGTATTTTGAGTGCCAATACTTAGATTTGTAGTAAAATTGATAAAAAAATATTTGTAGGGGGTGAGAGAGCGCACATGTGACCTACCTACATGTGACTAATTGTCAAAACAATTTTTTTATTAAATATCAACATGTTGCATATCAATCGATAAGGTCTTTAATAATAATATTCAGGTTTCTCGGAACATTTTTTTATTTGATGAATATTTTTACGTTTTTATCACCCCAAAAGTCTAATAAATTGTGTCCACCCCAACCCCTGTAACTTTAGAAACGGAAATCCAAAAAAGTGTAAAAAAATTGAAAAGTTACATCATAGTAAATTCTTACAATGTTATACTTACTCGTAGAAAACTGTCAAACATTTCATACAAGATTTTTTTTACGATTTCTTACGTTTACATTCACAGACAGTTCTGTGCAACCGGCCCTTATTATATATTTTCAATATTATCGGTTAAGGCGTTTTCGAGTTATTTCCAAAAAACCTTTTTCGTTGCAGATACGACCTTTTGATATTTATTTTTTCGATATAATGAACGAAACCCTCCATTATACGTGGTACAACACGCACTTCGGTTTTATTAAAGTCGCCATACGACTGTATGTAGGTAACTTAATTAAACCTACTCAAAGACACCGAAAACCGGTCATTTCATATAGAACTTTCCTCATAGAGTTTTCTTTGTTTCTTTCTTTCTAAGTCCCTGAATTTATGAACTTATTTGGATAAGATATTTTTTCGATTCTTTGTTAATTGATAATTTTGTTGATCTCTCTAGAGTCTAGATCTACCTTCTGAAGTGACATCACGGAAAAAAAACATTTCTGTTATCATCAAGAAAATAGTAATACCTAATGACTAAATTTTTTGTAGATCCCGGGACTACAAACTTTTTGGAATCGCATGAAGATCATTTCTAGTCACCAAAGTGTTGTTACATATATATAGCTAGCACCTGTAATGACAACTAAACTTTAGTGTTACTTAATGCCAAAAAAAGTAAGCTGTCACGCCGTTTACAAGCATTTGTAATTTTTAGAAGAAAAAAAACCGTGAAACTGTTTATTATTATGTTAGGGCAGAATAATATTAAACTATTAATATCTACTGATAAGGTTAAATGAAATTACAAGTACAGGGTGGTCAAACCAAACCTTCAATCTAATTTTTTTTTATATTTCTCACGTCATCAAAATATACCACATGTATGTTAGCCGAGTTTTCGTAGTTATGTTTTTTTTTACTTTTAATTTTTGTAAAGAAATTCCGGGGTGAAGCAATTTATTTATTTAAAAAAAACTACTAGGGGACAAAAAGTGTTCCAAAATATTCATATCTTTTTTATTACTTCCATTCCGTTACCGCCTTAGGAAGTCTATGGAAAAATGGTAACAGAATGGAAAAACAACTTGGGACACATTTTTTGCCCTAATATAGTCGAAAGAGCTCGTTATTCTGAGTCGATATTACTGTCGAAAGTTATTAAAAAGAGCTTCCTACAAAAATTATATATATATATGTATAATACAAATAATATTATTATCATTGAGTACCCATACATTTAAATGAGCGTGCTAAATTTCACTAGAGCCGCTAGCGTGGATAAGCAAATAGAGTTTTGCATGTTGATTATAGGATAAAAAGCATAGTATTTCTGAGTTAGTCAGTTGAAAAATTATTTGTTAGTAGTTTTTACGAGTGCTAGAACAGCCACGTGGTAAAATAATAAGTATCACTTGAATTTGGAGTGTCTTAGTGAACCATAATATACGAGCATACACTGTGTTTTTTTTATTTCCTTTGATTTCAGCATATGGTTAGGTGCGATTAAGAAAACAAAATGGCAACAATAGCTAAAAAAATGTTTTTTTTTTTAGAATAATTGCTATACCGGTCACTAATGTAACTAGGGTATTAGAGTGTTATGTATAACTCAACCAAATAATGGAAAATTATGACATGTCAACGTAATTTTGAGCATTACAATCTCCGAGATACAAAGGAAACTTATTCTATTGGCGTAATACACAAATGAATCATTTATTGCGGTGTCTCTGAATAAAAAAAACAATGTATGTAGGTTTACGCAGTCCGAAAGGCAAAAATTAACTATCGTTTATCTCAGAACTGGAGTTACTTAAGACACTGGTGTCTTTGAGAAATATACTTAATTTAAGCTGATGAATACACCCTTGTTATTACAGGAAATCAAAAAAACACAATGCCGACGCCGCATCGTATGGTCCACTCACATGGCCCACAATTGCCCAAATACATGCTCGTGAAAAACATCGCAAATATGACCTGGCTGCTGAAGATCTTAGAGCCTCTTTCACTCCCCTTGTGGTCTCCTGTGATGGCATTGTCGGAACTGAATATGAATCCTTTATAAAAAAAAACATCTCTTAAGCTATGCGAAAAATGGTCCAAGCCTTACTCGCAAATAATAAACTGGATCAAAGTAAAAATACAAATTTCAATCATCAGAACGGTCTCCATTAGAATCAGAGGAACGCGAAGAAGCATAAAAAGATTTGAATACGAAGACGGCTGTGGTATACCCATCCTTGAGCATTAGATTTCTCTTTCCCAAATGATACCATATGTTCATATGTTTTTGTACTATTTATTGTAATATATTAGCATTTACAAAAAAAACACGGTGTATAATATATAAAAATGCTCCAAATTTTTCAGTCGATTCATGACAGCTCTACTTATGTGTTGATAGCTAAAACTCTTAGTAGTTTTATTTATTCTTTTAAGAAATTCATCAAAAACATTACAATTATTATGCATGTACAAAAATGCTAGTCTCGCAACGCAGTTCACCAACTGCAAAAAATATTCAGATCTAATGTAAAACCAAGCCGGTGTGCAAGTTTACTATACCTATTCTTCTCACCTGGGAAGGCGTTCATCGAACTCAACTCATAGCGGCTTGCCTATTATATTGCCTATATAAGTAATGTTTTGTATAAGTTAGTTCAATCTTTCGTTTAATTGAAAGAAAGAAAGAAAGAAAGAAAACATTTATTCTAATAAAATCCTTCTTATTTATTATAATTGCTCATGTATCCACTTAGTTATTGCATGTTAGTTATATTTTTGTGGTCATCTTTTATTGGCTTTTTCACTGTTATTTAAGTTTTGTATTATTTTTTGTATTGGTGTTGATGCCCCAAATAAAAAAAAATAAAAAAAAATACAATAGTGACATACACATAATTTGCCGAATTGAGAACCCCTCTTTTGATGTTTTAAAGTCAGTTCAAGTGAATTTTTTTAGAGCGTTCCCAATTTTACCTATTGTACTTAATTAAAGCAGCAAGAGACTTTTAGAACCGACCTCTCATGTTTGTGTCTTGCACAAAAGGATTAATTTAGGTACCAAACTAACTAACTAACCTAGAGTAGAGCGCCTTGTTAGGGAAGTTTAGTTTTGCTTTGGGTCCCAATTCTGGCCAAGCTTTCATACGCTGACCCCAATAAACATTGTGTCAGTTCAGCGACAAAAGCGACAGCCTTTGAGGATTGGTCACTGTCACTTGCCCCTGTGTAGTCGCTTGATTTCTAGACTTATACAGGGTGTTCATCCAGAATGGCGTAATGTAGCCGTAGCTTTTTGTTCTTAGGAGACTTATTGACTGCTTGAATTCATTTTAACGCGTATAATAATCCTTAAAATGCCGAAGTGTTTATTTAATCTTTATTGCACAAAACTAAAGAAAATGAACAAATGGCGAATTTAATGCCAAATGTCATTCTCTACCAGTCAACAATTGGGTTGAACAGAGACATGGTTGGTACAGGAAAAAATTAACCTTTTAGGATTTCATGGTCGTTAACGTTATAACTACTGCTAGAAATTCAAATATACGTGGTAAATACCCCGTGTCTAAAAGTAAATATACCGACCGATCCTTGTACGCAAAAAAAAAAATGCTACATAACTCTTTAAAAACCTTCCATTTCTGCCGGGTTACAGTCCTAGTGTGGTGGCTATCAAACACGGAAATAAATTAATTATTACAAAAAAAATACAAACAGATGATACTATTTTTCTTTATTTTGTCTTCTTAAACTGTCGGCTCGTGCTTACTGTTGACTGTCGGAATAAAAAGACTATTGGCCCTTTACTGATAAATTGTTTATGTATTTAATTATTTCTATTAGAGCAACATAGGCATCGGATGTTTCTAAAAATAAATGCAGCGACATATCTCTTAGTTTCTAAGTTTACCTTACTGCCAGTAGCTGGGTGACCGAGGGCCCTGGGGCAAAAAAAACTGGGACCCCTAAACTATACATATATACACACACATCACACACACAGCTCTTTAGGTTTGCTTATCAGGTTTTGGGGACCCCGGGGCAGTGCCCCTAGCCCTTTGGTAGCTACGCCAGTGCTTACTGCCCCGTGTGAACTAACACGGATTAAACCACCTTTTATAGAGCGTGTGAAACGTCACTTTCGGCGTTAGTAGACGGTACACCGAGCCACAGAATAAATGAATAGTTCACTGCTAAATAAAACCCTTCTTTAGGTATAGCAAACGTGCTTTAACGTGGCCGTCTCCCTCTAATGTCTGTTATAATGGAAAAGAGAGAGAAAGGGAATGAAGACTTGATGGAAAATACCAAAAAGGAAAGAGAGAAGGGTGGGTAATATTGTAGTTTGAAGCGGCATAAGCAGATTTATATTTATGACAAGTACTTATATACTCGCTTTCTCTTCCAGTAGAACGTGGAAAATTTACTGATATAAAATCAATTACACTATCCACTGATGACCAGCAATCTCTTGACCCTACATCTGTCCAACCCGTCTCTAAGCAGAATGTAAATAATAGACGTCCAACTCGCTACTAAGTTGCGCATGATGTTCATAAATCCAAAGCAAAATAGATAAAATGTATGTTTAGGGTTAAAAACAGAGAGCATACTGATACGATACGATACGTAGCAGACCCATTAAATTTTATGAAGGAACACCTAACTTTACTTCATGTCTATTTTTAGGGCGTAGGTAATTTTGTAAACATCCACTGTACTTGAAATGACTTTCATTAGAAAGTATAAATCATAGGTACCGCCGACCGAAAATGTAGTTTACCACCCTACGGTTGAGGTTCGTTTGAACGTCATGAGACAACAAGGTCGTGCATGTTTTAAACTCCGTTAGAAATGTCAACCTTAGCGATCGTTCATCTCGCAGAAACTTTTGTCAAAACTGGTAGACCACTTTTTTGGTCGACTGTACCTAAGAATATGCGCCATGGTGTCTCTTATCAACTTAGTATACTCCATTTAAATCATGAACGTTCTACTAGAGTCCGTTTATTTTGTTTCTCCGCATTTGGCGCATGCAAAGTTAGTGCAGACTTAGCGTGATCGGACTACATTAGTACCTATTGCTTTATATACTAGGTTGCGGTAAATTACGTGTCTCATTTATTTTTCGTTCTTCTTACGAATAAAGTGTTAATTATTTAGTTATTCGTGCCGTCGCGTGCTACAACTTTGCTACGATACACAACTTTGTCTGGGTTAAAAAACATGATGTTCTTCACCAAACAGCTATTTATATCTTATTCCTGAGATGGCCGCCTTTTTCCCATCTCTGAAATAACATATAAATAACTGTGTGGTGAAGAAAACCATGTTTTTCAAGCCAGGTAAAATTGTGCATTGTATGAAAAGTTGTACCACGCGACGGTAATCGTTACAGTTTTTATTATTCTTGAAAATGTCAGTGTTGCTTGTTTGGTTCGGTTCGGTCTCTCTGAAATACCGTTGCCATAAAATGAGTCATAAGCAGTTAATTTTTAAAGCTCCCGATAGTAGGTATAAGTGATAGATCGTGTTTATTTTTTATGATATCGCTCACATCTTCAAATTTCCTACAAATTGGAAGATGTGAGCGCTATGGGCTACTTGACCGACGATGCTTCTATCAATCCTGTGTTTGTATCACCCCGTCTTTACCCCATCCTTCTCTCATCACATTGCCGGCGACACCTCGATGAACTCCGGTTTACGTCACCGCCATGGTTGCCATCTCAACAGAATATCTACAGTCACTCACCTGGTGTTTGAGGTGGACGGCGAATCGTCATCTCCGGAGACCGTGGAGATGGGGGACGTTGCCGGCGACGCCTCTATGAACTCTTGGGTGCTCCGGATTACGCCGGGCCGGCGCGCCTCGGTCATGGTTGCCGGCTCTGCGGAAAAATGCTTGGGTAAATTACATGTATGTTTTGTAGGTATAGCAGTGGCGGAGTCAGGGCCAGGGCTCGAAAATCGGATTGTGCTAAGTAAAGAAAGAACGAAAAAAGCTGTAGTACAGATCAAATTCCGGTTTCGGAGCCCTGGGCCACCGGCCTGCCTATTTTAGACAAATTGCACTTATCTTATAGTTCATGAAGAAAATGACAACCAAGTTAGGTTTATTTTGCCTTCTAACCACATCTAACGACAACTTCTCTCTCCTATTAACCATCAAAGACTATGTCAGGACCCAGTTCCTCACTTCGGTGACACTTTATAAGTGGTGTTATATTGGTACATGATTCCCTAGAATTCTGTGCCGACTGCGTGTTAGTATAGATAGATCTCTCTATTTGTAATAACTATGCGTAATCGGAGATCACGCTGTTATGGTCTGTCTTAGTGGATGTTTTCGGTAAGCCTTGTAACTACAATCCAGATCGAGTTGTAATTAGTCCTTGTCCTTAGTGTGAACTAGGGAAGTGTGATCCTAGTTTAGATTAAGGCTGTCTGAAACTTTTGGTTTCGGCGTAGTTAGGTCAATCAGTAACAGAATGATGTAAGTTTACGTGTGATACGATATGGGTCTTTATAATAAATAGAAAATGTCTTAAAACTAAAAGATACTCCTGTTCAAATTGTAAAAAAAAACATTGGTGCAAAAGCGGCCTGCTCTGTAGTCTGTACATCTTTTCAATGACTCAAATAACTGCCTTCGAAAATGTATCTGATCCAATTTGTTGGTTATATTTAATACAGGTAATACAGGTATTTATTTCTTATTTTAAGTAAACATCGAGTTTGAAAAAAAACTGAAATTTACCAGTTAAGCCTTTAAGAAGTAAAGTAAAAAAGACTATATAGGTACTTACTTAAATATCATATGTACACTGAATACGACAGTTTTTCATAATCTTTAAATTGTCCGTAAAGCATTGAATATCTCTACAGTCTCTGACTGAAATCATGCTTAACTATAGCCAATAGGATAGGTACTTTCCAGTAGATAAACTTAATTGTTTCGATGCTTTCATAAAATCAAAATTTCAAAAATACACGGGAAAATTCTTTTTGTAATATGCATTTGCGCTTTAAATGATTTTATAATGGTTAAAATTTTATAAAGGAGATGTATTCATCATATAGTATTGTGATTGTGACGTCACAATAATAATTATTAGTCTCCCGTATAAACTTCATAAACAAATCGTTTTGACGTTTCCTAAGGAGTAGCTGATTTGACTTCATAGGAAAGTAGCCTATTTACATGGCTACGTAGGCTTAAACTAGTGTTAAGATTTTATTTATTGACATAACTTAATAAAATTATATCAGATAGGTATTGATTTATGTGCGTATTTCTAAGGTGACAGTAACTACAGTAAGGGCCGGTTGCACCAAACTGTCTGTCAACGTTAAAACGTACGCTAAATTTTATTGTATGGAAATTTTCATAGTAATCTGCCGGTTGAAGCTGATGAGTCCGTCAAAAGTAGGTAGTTGGTGCAACTGGCCCTAAGTCTGAAGTAAGACTCACTTTTGCACCTAACTTTATCTTGAACTGTATTTATGTATTTTATATAATCAATATACATAATCATAATCGTAACACTAGTTTCTCTTTCGGCGCAAACTCGATTAAGTTTCGCCGAAATAGGTAGATACAGGTGTTTAACGGCAAAACAATACTCCCGGTAATATAAACACAACCTGTTTGACAATAGAAATCCCATTATACTTGTAAAACATCTCAGTCGTGTACGGAAGGGCGCGAGCTCGAGCGGCCGATGCCGCGCGCGCGGACTGTAGGCTGGGGTAACCATGGCAACCAACTGCACCGCGGTGCCACCGCGCGGCGCGCCCCCTATTCTAGCACCAAAACATCTATACTATAATCATACGCAGAGGTCATTCACCTCGTACTGCACTTGAACTTTTACTCTTCTATTTCTATTTCTATGTTAGTTACGAATAAAATGAATAAGTATAATTTATTTATAATGCAGCACAGTTTTATTACTTAGCAAGTAAATGTTTTCATTTATCTAGATAACTTAAAATTACTTACCCTGAAGCGGCATAGCTTAATAATCACATATTTCCTTTTCTAAACGGCCCACGATGTTTGTTTAATGTTATACACGCTTCAAAACCCATTGTGGAAATAACTAACACTAAAAGTAACTTTTTATTTCATTTATTTTAACACCAAGCTTTTTGACGCCTATACAACAAGTGATGGTATTTTTGGGGAAGGAAACATACAGGCGTAAAACCAAAACAATGTATAGCTATATAAACAACTTCACTAGCGCCACTTAGCGGACGGATAATGTTTGTCTACGTGTAAGTTTCATCTACATAGGTTGGACATTCTGTTTGGCACTGATAGATGGCACTAAAATCAAAAGTTTTAACACCAGTAAATTGGTTTTATTTGACGTCCTGTTTAATTAAGTATTTATTGAATACTAACTAAAATTAAAAATATAGAAGGCAATTGAGATTTTAATTGATATTACCAATTGAAATTGCTTATCCAACTAACTTAGCCGTGTATCCTAAATCATGACCGAAGTGAACCAAGAATTCACCCAGTTCTTAACATCAAAGCTAGATGGCGCTATTGAACATAAGTACTATTGTGGAAATTCTTTAAATAAATAATAAACTGTGTACAATGATTGGACAATTACTGCCAATATTTAAAGAAATAAATACATTAAGTCATTAAATAGGTAAACACTTGATACATTTTTAGTAAATATAAAACTGTAAAGAAATTGTTCTGCCGGCCAGTTAGGACCTCATAACATAAGTAGGTAAGTATGTAAGTAATAACTATGATGGATGTGGCAGCGAATCTCAGAACGCACTTTACGTTTTGATCCCTTCTGGACTCGTAATATGTTATACCCATGCCTATTTTACGAATAAGTATGTAGGTTAGGTACCTACCTAACCTACATACCTATACTTAACTATCGACAATATATTTCTTAGCCGTTTTATTGAATTTAAGAGGATAGACTAAAATAAAAACTATTTACAGATTGAGAATGATATTAATACTCTTACCAGTTGTTCTCCACAGAATATGATAGGTTCTAACTGCCTTTCGGTTTTGAACCCTACTTAAGTTTACAGAATTTTTGTCCATGATGACATTGATGACATGCTCAGTTATCCAAAGAGGCATCACTCCTTTGCGCTTAGATATTGTACAGTCGACGTCAAAGATATGTTTACACTTTTGCACCTTATTACAAAGACGTAAGGTGAAAAAGTGTAAACATATCTTTGACGTCGACTGTACATACCTATAAAGCTGTAGGTATTGCACAGCTCACACACCTTATTAATACGAATCAAAAGAGGACCCTCATAGTAACATCATTAAGAGGACGACAACAGCTAAATACCAATTCTATCTTTATCAGCATGAGTGAAAGGGAAACACTGTGCTACCTACGGTTAGTTTGCGAGCTCATTGCACATTCTGCAAAATTATGAATAAAAAAAATATAAAAAACGCATTAATTGGGAAAAATTAAACAATGAAGCTTTTGGTATTAGTGTGGTGAAATTTAGTCCTTAATTACAAACGTATAAGTTATTCAAGAAACTGAAGACATACAATTGTTTAAAGGTAAGATGTAAATTTGGAATCATTTTCTTTCGAGCCGATTTCATCTATTCGCGTATCGGAATTGACAAAGTTCTTCGAAATATAATGAATATTAACATAATATATATTTTTTCATTTACTTTCCCAAAACAGGTAGTTATAGCTATATGACTGTTTCAGTAAAGTCAATTTGAAGGTCATAGCCGTCATAGGGTGTTGACATCCTCTTAACCGTGATTAAGTCCCTTAAATACCACTTTTTTAGGGTTCCGTATAGAGGAAGGAGGGTTTCTGTGCGTAGAAAAATTTTATACAGCCTTGCAATAAAATATTATTGCCTAATTATTATTTTGCTGACTGCTAATAAGGCTAAACCGAAATGCGTAGCGCCTCTGACCTCTGACTTTCTAAGATTTAGGCATATTTTGTGATGCCGTTCTAAATACTAGTAGTCCGCCTCGAACTGAGAACTCGCGATTTACTAGCAAAGGAGTTGCCATTATAACAAGACCCTTCGGAGGATTTTTTTTTCCTTCTAGGTCCATAACCACTTGTTCGATCCTGCTCATATACGAACTTTCAAATTTTATGTATCTCTGCTACAGCCTCATGAAATTTCGTAAAGATCAGAAAATCGTTACTAAAGTTATCGTCGGACAAACTATCGAAATCAAAAAGCCATCCAAATGCCGCCAATAGCCAGGTGACAGTTCGGCCTGGAGTTGTTTGTAAGAACTCGATCGCTTCGCTTACGCTCCGGTATTTAGGTATACTGCAACGTCACGTTAAGGAAGTCAAATTGTATCCAATTGCTGGATCATTGTTCAAGAAACAAGATGCAATCTAAAGGGGAAATGTCGACAGCATTTTTTTCGATTGTTTTTGTTGTCTTATTGCGCCTGAAACGCAGTTAACACGTGAGAGCACTCTTTGGAACCAGAAGTTTGACTTATCACTAGTAGTCCGCCTCGAACTGTGAACTCGCTACTAACTTGCAAACGAGTTAACCAATATAACAAGATCCCAGGGAGGATAGGAGGATTTTCTTCTTCTAGTGCCATAACCTCTTGTTCGATCCTGCTCATATACGAACTTACAAATTTTATGTACAGTCACGTACTTTAATTGTTGAACCATTTACGGTTCAAGCTACTTTCTTTTGTTTAGTACTCATTCTATGAAATGTCCAATGTAAAACTGTGAACCCAAAGCGGCTCAACAATTAAAGTCCGCCACCGTACCTCTGCTATAGCCCCAACATATTTCATAAAGATCAGAAAAACGTTACTAAAGTTAACGTCGGACAAACTATCGAAATGCCGAAAGCAAAAAGTCATCCAAATGCCGATTCGTCCCAGCAGCCAGGTGACAGTTCGGTCTGGAGTTGTTTGTAAGAACTCGCTTCGCTTACGCTTTGCTTGTGCAGTGAGGTATACAGAAAGGTCATTTCTCTACAGGTATATGCAATAGTGAAGGGATGGACTGAAAATGCTTAAAATACTATTTTCTATTACTAAAAATTCTGTAGCTTATTTGCAATATTCCTTTTTTTTAATATTATTGTAGTCGTTTTTAAGAGATGGCAGGACGACCTGGATGCCTTTTGTAGCGACTGGCGGGAAAATGCACCAGGCCGTGACGAGTGGCGGAAGAGAGTGGGGGCCTTTGCCCAGCAGTGGGACACAACATAAACTATATAAAAAAATATATCGTAGTCATTTTGAATATTTCGGATTTCTACATTATTTTGACGTAGGTACTAATTTGCATCCATCAACTGTACATTCAGTAATCTCTCAGTTCAAGAGGTTGATTGACACTAGTGTTTTTTATCCACATAAACAAATATATTAAAAGGATGGTACTTTACACGTTATTTGTAAAAATGTGTGAAGGTATGGAACTAATGGAACCCTGGAAACACCCGTCTCACCGGCACTTTTCCGGTTTTAAATGTCGCTGGGTTTTTTCTATGAACGGAAACACTCGACTTAGGTTAGGATATATACCTATTAGAAATAATTTGAACAATGTTATAAAATGTCACTTGTAATACAATGCTAATAATAGTTAATAACCGCATGTGTATTAGCCTTGAGATTGCATTGTTACAAGTCACAAGCAGTTAAGTATAATAATGTACCTAATAAGTAAACACTGTTCAGTGATTAGAGTTAATGTTCCGTATGTTTTCTTCGTCAGCTTAATCCGATACGAAAATTTTTGATTTGATATTCATTGTTTCACATCTCTCTCACGCCAATTACGAATATAACCAAGCTGTACTAAAATGTATAATTAGGTTATTTAGTAGCAAAAGAATAATACCTCTTCTTAAATTTTGAACAAGAACGTCAAAGGAATGATTCAGCTAGAACTAGGTACTTACTTCAATCACTTACTCGTAGATTTTTACCTTATTCCATGATATATGTAGGTAGTATATAGTCGGTCCAGAAAGAGAATTGTCGTAGAATATACCTATGACGTCCCATGTAAAATACGACAATTCTCTTTCCAAACAAACTCAATAAGTAAGTAATGACATGATGCCTGAAACTGATGCCTTTACGTATTGTTTTATAATTATAGCGCTCTGTCGCATGCGTCTCTTTCGGTTGTTTTTTTTTAAAGAAATGTAGATTAGCGCAACTTGATAACCATACATCGTAAACTGCGAGCGAAATCCATTGAAATGACGTATGATAACCAGTAACGACCCAGTACTTCAATGAATTTTGCTCGCACTTTACTATGTATGTTGATAATGAACGAATTGCCGGGGTAACATATTACATAATTAGTTTGAAGGACTCTTTGTATATAAAGGCTTTAAATTACATAACTAATATTTTTTGCAGTCAAGAGCAAAGTCACGTCAAGCTCTGATAGGAGTGGCCGTAAAAAGTGTACTTACCTACTTAATTAATCTAATTCTTGTCACAAAAACAATTTAGATTGTGTAACACGACAATCTTAAAGTCATCCGTTATATTTACATAGGCAAAAAAACATAAAGACATGAGCTTATGTCTCAAATTAAAATGTGACAAATCGTGGGCAATTCATTATCGACATCGTTACCTTGACAACAAGTGAACATTATAGTTAATCGATTGTTTATCATTGATTGATTGTCAAGATATTATGTACCCACCAATAAAATAAGTCTAAAAAATGGCCAAGTTAGCATAATTAGTCATCAAAATTTGGCATATCCACTGAATAAATTACATTAAATGAAACATCACCATTGAATGGGGCAACATTTTTCGATAAGTTCGTGTAATTAGTAGGCCTTATTATAATTTAGCGATGAATGTCTGGACGAGAGTAAGTCATGAGTTCATCATTTGAGTTGTTGATACCAAGTCAACTAAAATGCAAATAAAAAACACACGTGGTGCAAGCATGTGTTGTTTCTAAGCTGACGCTGAATTTATTTTACATGACATGAGCAGTGAGCACACCCATTTAAAAACGAGTTTTAAAGTTTCTTAAATAAACCGTTATGATATCTTTGATGGAATTAATCGCTACGATTTATTTTGTATCCAACTTAAGTACCTAACAGGTTGACGTTTATGAATTTTATCCAATAGAACTTCATCGGTTGTCAATTACTTCGAAGATACACTCTTTCGCTTGTACAATTTTATATATTTTACGATTCCTTTTTTTAGTTCCGCTATAATGATTTTTATATAGTTTTTATTTAAGGCCGCAAGGGGTTTGCGTCTTTTTACTTTGTGTCAGTTGGCTTGGATTTGTCTCAAGACTTGGCCGGGCACTCTTCCGGACAGATGAATAAACCACTGTTCTATGTAGGTAAGTACTGCTTCTAAGAATAAAAAATGCGAACAGTGTAGTGAACTTTGTCATAGTCATCTTTGAGTCAAAATTGGGGATTCCCTTGGCTATGACGTCAATTTTACATTTTCAGCTACGTCTCGTTTTTGCATACCTACTTAAAGTAGTGCAGGTACAGTCGACGTCAAATATATGTTTACACTTTTGCACCTTAGTCCTTTAAAATAAGGTGCAAAAGGGTAAATATATCTTTGACGTCGACTGTACTTTATAGTTAATGTCAACAATGACGTAGAAACGTTTCAAAGATTAGTTATTGTCGCTTTTGGTGACGTTTAATGGACTCGTAGTGGGATTTCCTGTAATTTTTGATTTTTTTCATGTTTGATTTGAAAGTTTTTTTTATACCTATTTAGTTTTTTTAGTTGAATACTATACCATACCTACTTAGATATTAGATAATTGAAATGCCGATATTGCAATTAGTTATTCCTAATCAAATAAAGTATATGCCAAATAATTGGTGATGCTGATATATTTAAATTTTTAAAATAGGGGTATTTACTACCTTTTGGAAAATATTGATTCCCCTTACTAAATAAGATAAATATTACCAATATTTGTTTAAGGCACTTCAAAGATATATTTACACTTTTTACCCTTATTCCATTTTAAAAAGGTGCAAAAGTGTAACCAATACCTTTGATAGACTGTACGAAGCTGTATCTTTATAGTGGCAACTTTTTAATATATGTTTTACGTGACTCGTTACTAAGGAATAAATTTTTTGAAGGAAAACGGAATCGTTTTCCTTTGTTTTTTTGTGTGAATACACAAATACCCAAAAAAAAATCCCCTTCAAAACGACTATTTAAATATATTCTACCTCTCAAATATATTTGCTGAGATTAATATGAATTGTCGTTCACTATTTTCTAAGTAAATACAGTTGACGTCAAAGCTTAAAGATATGTTTACACTTTTGTACCTTACTCCTTTGTAATAAAGTGAATAAGTGTAAACATAATTATCTTTGACGTCGACTGTACATAGTGAATGCGAATTAGCATACGCGCGACATACACGCGTAGCAGTGTATACCTAACTGAATTCCGTATCGGAGTTTGTAGGTAATATCAATGCGGAAAACCGGAACAGTACTGCACGATTAAGAGTCGTATCCGTCTTATTAAGACAGATACTCTTAGCATAAAGTAACTTATATACTAGTAGTAGAGCAGCACAGCCTAAGAACTTTTTGAAGCTCAAGTCAATTGCGCCATCTGTCCGAAAGCCCCCTAATACCCAAAATGTAAGAGGAAATGTCACCTGCACTGCTACTCCACCTTGTAGCTACTAGTGTACTACTAGTATGCTATTTGTTGCAGGTGACATTTCCTCTGGGGGTAAAAATGCTTTAATAAACACGTAACAAAAATTAAATTAAAATAATTAAACTAAACTAATATTAAAATAAACTAAATTAAAACTAAATACAACTATAAATATATAAAACTACCTATAAACTTACCTAAAATCCCAGTTACAAAAAGAATACCCCCTCCAAGAGGTTTACATTTCCTCTTACATTTTGGGTATCTTTAGGGGGCTTTCGGACAGAGGGCGCAATTGACTTGAGCTTCAAAAAGTTCTTATGCTGTGCTTATATAGTAATATAAGTTACTCTATACTCTTAGTCATACACGTGTTGATACGACAGGATCACATTGGAAGGGCAGGCATAGGTGCATGGTAACAACATATCTACTCGTAGCATTGATTTATTATGTATGTAGAACCTACCTGGGTAAATTGCAGAAAAAATGTACCTTTACTTTTTTTTTATTTGATAAATAATTTGAGTCTATCCTATGCAGAATCATGAGCTCTATCGAGTCTGATAGATAAAAAAAAATGTCCCAACTGTTCCAAAATTTTCATACAAAAAAATTTCGTTACGTTCATAAAAAAAGTGTAACGTTATCAGTTTCGTTACATTTTTTATATAAAGGTACATTTTTTCTGCAATTTACCCACCTATTAGATGTGACATCTAGAACAAATTTTGTGCGCCATGTTTGGTGGTTGACAGCTATGACTGAATCAAAGAGTAGTATAGACTTAGAGTGATTTTCACCACTACTTTTTTGACAAAAAAAACTTAGGACTTAGGGATGTTATCTCCTTTACCTAATGACTCGTAGTTACTTTGACAGCATTTTGAATTAGGTATCGCGCTTTTAATATTTAGAACGATTCAAAGTAACCATACTATTTTTCTTAATGTAAATATTTACAGTTGTAACCGAACTTGTAAGTTTAATTGCGACATCTACAATTTGAAATAAAAATCTCAGTTTCCAAAAACTGTCTAGTCATGTTATTTACGTTAAGTATTTACAGTCACTGGCAATAGTATCTTCCTACAGGAAGGCCGCAAATACATGTATATGTATGTACTTATATGTGATACGCTCTTATAGCTCTAAAAATAAGAGCGTGTCACATGTTTTTGTGGCCTCCGTGTAGGAAGATACTATTGCCGGTGACTGTACGTACGTATATGCATCGGAATGTCATTTTTAACTGAAACGATTTTGTCTTCCGAGCGTTTTGTCCCAAATTAATACCACCGCTCAATTTTGAGCCTGGGGTCTACTTGGCAATCTCTTCCCCGAAGATTTTGTAGGTTATAAACATTTTCAAATTAAAAAATTATATTTGACAATCGGGATATGAGGTTGCAAAGCCGACCCCAGGCTTAAGCCGTGGCATAAGTGCGGAGAAACGCTTGGGTAGGTGTTTGATAAGAGAATCGTGCAATACTATTTTATATTTAATATACTAATATAATATGTCGCACCTAGGTGAATTTTACAAGCGTTTCAACCGCCGGTTCATCTGCGTCACGAATTTATGACATAAAAGTTGCTAATAATTTATAAAAAACACAGAATAATTAGAAAATTGTCCGTTATCTAAATATTATAATTAAACATACAATACGAATTACGTGCATCTTTAAAGTCATACATTTGTAACACAAATGAACCAGCGGATTAAACGCTTATGATTTGAAATTCACCCATGTTAGCTCGTAGTTTTTAGCTTGGGTTTCCGTGACGACAACTTGAACGAAAACGGAAAATTACATTAAATAAAAAGAGTCACGTCAAGCCGTTTCTGGGAAAATCTATGACGGTTAGCTCACGAGCAAAGAAATACCATTGCTACAGGATAGGTACAGTACCGGCCAATAATTTTTCACCTTCATGTTTTTACGGTACAGCTTTTTTTATATATTTGTAAGTTATTTCTACCTCACTATCGGGTCTTTCTGCTCCCTCCCCTCAGTCTTTCGTGAGATTCGTCGATGAGAAAAATGTATCTTATGTAATAATATTTTTCATAGTTTTTAAATACAACGATTTTTTTTTCTTAGAACTTTTTTAATAATATGCTTAGTCTCTTCTATTGTAAACCACAGTACTTTATTGCAGTATTCATCATAAAGGTATTTGTATAGAATGACTAGTAAAATATGCAACCTACAAAGTAACCTACTATATTATTTACTCTGTCAAGTACATGTTTATGCAAAAAAAAGATATTATACCTATTATTGGCCGGTACTGTATATAGATATAGGTAAATAGGCAAAGCGCCTAGCTCTGTAAATACTTAGGTTGCGTTTCTAGGCAAAAAAGCATTTACGACATGACAAAATATTATTAAAGAAATTCATTTACACTAAAACAAAAGTAATTAACGGGTACTTTTACTAAAAAAGAGTATAAATAAATAACAAGTTTATGTGTATAAGCTGCAACTGAAACTATGGTTGTTGTTTAAAAATGCGTGATGGCGATGCAGTGAAGGTAAATGCGTTTGTTTACTTTATTTTACTTTTCTATTGACCCCAAATATACCTACTATTTTGTATTAAAGACACACAACTTAAGTTAAAGTTTAAAATCAACGCTTACATTACAACTTTATTTCGTCGGAAAAAATCGTACATTCAATGGAGAGGACCGATCTACTCCAAAATAAACTATATTAGGGAATTAATAACCGCTGAACCGACGTAGATGGCATTCGGTATGGAGACATTTTGAGGTATGGGAAAGGACAAAAAATACTTTTTATCCCAGAAATAATTCCTAAGAGCGTGAAAAGGGAGGTGCAAGTTTGTATGGGGTATCAATAACCGGTGAACCGATTTAAGAGTCGCCAGGACGCTCGCGTTCCCATACAAACGTAGTTTAGCTTTCATTTTAAAACGACATGCTTTGGAACCACGAAATTTGGCATGGGCATTCTAGTAGTTACTATGTCGGTAATTCGTTTTCGTTGCTAAAAATTGTAATACAAAGAAAATGCAGCCAAATACAGATTTACATACAAAACTTATTTTTGCTATAATTTTCTTTGTATTACATTTTTTAGCAACGAAAACGAATTACCGACATAGATCTGTACTGTTAGAATGCCCATGCCATTTTATTTCGTGGTTCTAAAGCATGTCGTTTTAAAATGAGAGCTGAACTACGTTTGTATGGGGACGCGAGTTCACGCGAATGTCCTGGCGACTCTTAAATTTACACGGCCGCCTAGCCTAGTTGGTAGTGACCCTGCCTATGAAGCTGGAGGTCCCGGGTTCGAATCCTGGTCAGGGCATTTATTTGTGATCATGATATTTGTTCCTGAGTTATTGAGGTTTTCTATGTATTTAAGCATTCACCTATATCTATCTATTATATATATAGTCGCCTAGTACCCACAACACAAGACTTATTGAGCTTACTGTAGGACTAGGTTGATTTGTGTATGATTGTCCTAATATTTATATATTTATTTACTTCAAAGAAATTTGGAGTGGCTACAGTTTTAGTTTAGGAAAAGGATGTACGATAGTTATGATCCCCAAAATCATCCCTTAGGAGGATAAAAAGGGAGGGTGGATAACTTATTCCTCACAGACGCTGCCAAAAGGTATTATTAACTGAAAAAATATTTAAACTTTATCTAGATTATTAATAACCAACCTGTAGTAGCCTACCAAAACTCATTAAAAAAATCTACACCACCTTTTGTAAGGCAAAATGTTCCAATGACTGATCTGCGTATAATATGAATAAGGGAAGTCAAGAAAAAATTCTTGGAAGGTTTGTGGTCTGCAGTTGTAGTAAGGAATTACCAGTAGGTATACATAAAAAAACCCGGGTCCCATTCCTTAGTTTGCAGGTTATGGCTAGTATTCTACATAATGGAAATATCCGGTCTTCTTGTGATATGGAGTTCGATTTTTGAATCTCACCGGGTGACTTATTTCGTACTAAATAGTCATCGGCTGCATACAAAAAAAGGCACCGGTGAGATTCAAAAATCGAACTCCTGGAGTTCGAGTTGAATCTCACCGGGTGACTCATTTCGTACTAAATAGTCATCAGCTGTATACAAAAAAAGTCACCGGTGAGATTCAAAAATCGAACTCCTGGAGTTCGATTTTTGAATCTCACCGGGTGACTTATTTCGTACTAAATAGTCATCGGCTGCATACAAAAAAGGCACCGGTGAGATTCAAAAATCGAACTCCTGGTCTAATACCAACGCATTTTAATATTACGAGTAAGACATCCAAATGTTAAAGCATCCAAAATTAAGAATAGATCCGTCCATAATAGCCTTATTTTAGAATTATTACAAAATTTATTTTACAAGAATCTAATAAAAAACTATAATAAAAGAGATAATTACTCTGTGTAATTATTCTTCAGTGATTTGTTTACATAGAGCTTAATTACTCTTTTGTAACAGAATACGGGAGTAAATTATATACATAGCATTTCTGCATTACGTTGTACTCGATTGTTTCCACGCATAAATAGGTAATCTTACACATCCTAGTTATGTAATCTTAATTACCTACTAATTTATGGTTCTAGGATAAACATTTATAAATATGTACTACAAAAACCTATGCCATTTAGTCACATTTGCTATTAAAGTATGTTTTTTTTATACAAGCCATAGCAGCCGTGCCTATTTAATATTGTATTCATTTAATTCCAATGGAGCAATGGATATTATGTCAATCAGTCATTCTAACAAAAACAGAGTAGTAATAAAAAAACAACTCACCAACAGATACTTACCTTTCTACAGTGACTGCAGTAGATATCTACCGACGTAAGATGTATGTTGTGGGTCTCCAGAATAAAGTATTAATATATATCTTGAAAATTTCATAAGAGATATGGAAAATTGGAAATATGAGAAAAGCGAGACATAAAAGTTATGACACTAATAAATTGTACTTAAAAAGTTTTAAAAGTTTTCAGGTGTGGACAATTTTGAAGACTGCGTCGCCAAAACATAGGTAGGTAAATAGATTTAAGGAATAAATTATGTGACCCTCGCTGGTTATTTTCTAGCCAGAATAATTTATGGCTAAATTATATGCCTTGTCCGCAGTTTTAACAGCCAGTGCAGCAGTGTGAACTCCTTTATTCACACGGAATATATTCCCTACATGAGAACGCACGCAACTTGAATAGGTAGCAGTGGCGGCGCGTCCATAGATCACGATTCCCGTCGGCTTGCCTAATTTTCCGGCACCTGAGCAGTTTTTCTACAGCTCATTAAGACATTTTAAGCTATATTAAGCGCAGGCTTGCCTAAGAAAAATTTGGACCCACCGCTACTGATAGGCAGCCACTTTAGCACCGCCAGTTTGACAGGTGCCTTTAAAATGTAGTCTCTGCTGGTTTAATTTGTGTTACTTGTTTTTTTATGAGTAAATCTACAAAAAAAATGTATCAAGCTATCAAGCCATCAATCTGAAACATTAGACTGTAAAAAAGGTAAAATATTAATAAGCGTTAAGTACACGATTATGTAGTATCACGTGACAAACAGATCATTCGAGAAAACGTAAGATAACGTACCAGTCTGCACGGAGCCAGTGTTAAACATTACAAAATTCCGTTTCATATACCTTGTCCCGTTAGCATAAGGCACATTGTTCTTTGAGAGAAGCGGTTGAAATCTGTTGCGCTTCCTTTAGCTGCGCCATAAAAACGACGTACACTTAATAGTTTTAAGTACTCTGTCCGAAGGTAGTATGTTGCTTGAATGAGAAGCCTACTAGCGGCGGTTCCTCAGTTGACCGCGGGGGCGCGAGGCCTTAGCCTAAATGTGCATGAAGTAGAATGCTCGCTGCATGCATGACTCAATTTTTAATGCAAAAACAAAGCTCCGTTTTATTAGAAGAAGACGGAGGAGACTGCGAGATACAGGCAAAAATAATATTTAGTAACTGAAAGGAAAAGAAATAAGGAAATTTATGAAATGTCCCAAGAAACACCGGCGCTGACACTTTTCATTAAAAAAATGTACCTACTCTTATTTTACTATTTTCTTGGCTGAAAGTTGCGGATATTGAGTTTTCAAACGTCAAATACATACCTATATATGGAAACACAATTAAATAACCACTAACTTAACAAAAATATATACAGCATAGAAAAACTAACTTAAGCTAAAATATGTCTAAAAATGGCCCCCGCGGCATCGTGCCAAGGAGGCTGGCAGCATTTCATCTGTGTATAGCAAAACGTCAAATTAGAATCTTAATTAAATAAGGTAGATCATCTAGTGTAATGCTCGACACGCTTATGCCTAATATGTAGTTCACACCTTGCTGTCAACAGTGTGCTGTACTGACGACAAGTGTATAGTGACATTTAAACGACCCAATTGGATGATAAAACTAACGCTTATTTATTATGAAGGTCTTACCATATTTACTCTAATAATACGCAATTACTTTAGAGTAAAAGAGTGTATTACGGCGATAATCTCGTAACCATAGGGATTACTTGAATCACCTTGTTCTACGTCTAGCTCAATTGGAACAAGGTTGAGATTTTCAGTCTATGCAACAGTAGTCTCATAGCCTGACTGTTTATTTGCACGGTTTAGCAATTAGCCTTTGTCGCTGAGAATTAACTAAGGACCTAATTGCTGCATCTACATTTTTAGTTACGATTTGCGAGAAATATGAACCAATCGTCAATAAGGCAACAATGACTGCATCAATTATGTACTCGGTTATGCCTACAGGAAAATTACCTTAATTATGGTCTTGAGATGCGATGACAGGTGTTTTGTTTTTGATATTTAGGCAATTCCCATTGCTGCAACATTGTTGTTCATCACCGATATATAATAACATTATATGTATATCGGTGATGAACATCAACAAGAACGGGATTCACAATCAGCCAAATAAATGGCCCCACAATAGTGCTGTAACAACGACTCGTACAGCAGTTTATCGATCAGTGTTATTAGACTTTAGTCAGTGATAAGAAGTCGGTTACAAATTTTCATGAGCTATATTTTCGGCAAATCTTGTTTGAGACAGTGGTCAATGTTGTCCATGTCGAAATGCATTGCAGTTACCTAAAAATGAAAATGCCACCGATGTCTAGTCATTATTTATTTATATGCAAAGATAAAGAAACCACGCAGGCATAATATCAGGTCGTGTAGACCGAGAGGCTAAGTGTAATAGTACTATTAATCGTGCAGTTTCCGGACACCTACCCTTGAAAGGGTCACACACAAACACAGACACATTCTGCAAGTTCGTGTGCAAATATGACATATGAATGTGACTGTACAGTAACAAAGAACACTTATTCAATTCATGTACTCTAGCATAGGTACAACCTTAGGTTAATGTTTAGATAAACTTATGAATATCATTGATCTCACTGCAATTTGATTAAGCTAATGTTATGTACTCCGTAATTGTCATATATATCAGTCATTATTTTATTACGACTTAAAATAGTCTACGTTGCAATATACATATATGACGTGGATGTACTTAAATGAATAAATAAATAATAATTTAGTTAATATGCCCCAAAATTTAAAGTTTGAGAATCAAAGTGGTGCCTGCCGCAGCGTCCGTGGGCGGCAAATCTCACTTACTGCCCTGCACGCCTAGCACATGAGTGACGCGACAGTATCTCGCGCGCGAGATAGTCTATCCGTCCTTTTCTGACTGTGTCAATTAAAAAGAGACGGGTAGTCTATCCCGCGCGCGAGATACTGTCGCATCACTCATGTGCTAGGCGTGCAGAGAGACGTAAAACATTAAAGCATCGTGAAACAATTCATAGTGGAATGAGTGCACAAATGACGCCACGATACCTAGAGCTGCTTATAATATAAAGCATTAAGACAACATTAAGTATAACAATATCTGCACGCGGAATACCTATCCACTACCCAGTGCGGTATTTTAACTTTAATATCTTGAATTGTTATGGGTACCTATCTTAATCAATATGATTTTTTAAAGGGCTAAGTATATGGGTCAGCAACCCATAATTTGGTAAGTATACAGTACTGCTCTACTCTTTTGTTGCTCAAATTCGGGAGGCCCGGATCCAGGATTACGTTTAGGGGGGCATTTTCCTCCACAAAATATCTTGCGGTCCGCACCTATGGTCCCCGTAGTATACGAAACTTGCGTGTCATTACGGTTGTTTAAACCCCATATATGGCGCAAAACTTGGTTCTATACATTACGTCATTCTCAAAATAACAACTCTCTGTCGTTTAAGTCTTGGAAAAGCATCATTATGATTAATTAACTTTTATCCGCCTGGTCGCTAAACGGCTGGTCGAAGTCACAGGGGACAAACGAGCTGGCAGCTTCTTTGCTCAACGCATAAGTTTTGCAATTCAGGGAGGAAATGCCGCCAGCGTCCCCGGCACGATGCCGCAGGGGCTCATAAGTATTAGAGATAGATTTTTAGTTTTTAGTATTTTTAAGTTATTATTATTTCTCTTTATTTTTCTTTCATCTTAGGCTAGGTAATTTATAACATTTTTATAAAAGTAAAATACAAAATACATCTAAAACATACAAAAACAATAAAAACATTATAAAAAACCTAACCTAGGGTGCCGCCGGCAACAGGGCAGGGCCCAGGCTGCCGGTGGTTAGGGCCGCAGAGAGAGGAACCTTCGGACTATGCGCGCCGTGTCCAGAATTACCGCCTTCTGTATCTGACCCTTGATCCAACCACAACCCCGTAGCGAAAGTCTCTCGAGATGTTGGTCGAGACTCTTCGCTATGAGACCGTTCGCAGAAACAACTATCGGCACAATGATCGCCGAATCAACCTCCCACATGGCGGTTACCTCGTGAGCTAAGTCTAGGTACTTGCTGGACTTGTCCTTCTCAGCCTTCACGAGGTTCACGTCACATGGGACGGTGATGTCAACGAGCATGGCCCGGCGTTGCGGTCGATCTATTAGCACGATATCAGGTTTATTGGCTACAATAGTCCTGTCCGTGATAATAGATCGATCCCAATAGAGCGTAGCACGACCATTTTCGAGAACTGGCGCAGGTGTGTACTTGTAGTACGGCACTTCGTGGTCCACAAGACCGTATAGGAGAGCAAGCTGCTGGTGTATGATCCTGGCTACGAGGTTATGTCTGTGCAAGTACTCGCCGTTAGCAAGATGGGAACAACCGGAGATGATATGCCTGAGTGACTCTCCGGGACGGCGGCATGCCCGACAAATGTCGACCGTACCGTCCTTCAGGATATATCTCCGGTAGTTATTCGTCATGATAACTTCGTCCGCAATTGCACAGGCAAAACCTTCGGTTTCTCCGAAGAGGTCCCCGAATCGTAACCAGTTCACCGACGCGAGCAGGTCTACGTCGGGTCCCGTGAGGGCCCCGTAGAACCGCCCGTGTAGCTCCTTGCTCTTCCATACCGCCTTGCGATCCTCGGTGCTTAGCACCACAGGTTTGCGCCAGTTCTCGTTCGCCAAGGAGAGCGGCGTGAGGCCCTTATCTATTGCCACCACATCACGATGCATCTCACACTCGTTGTTAAGGAAATAATTCCTGAGATTGTACACCTCACGGTTGTGGAGATTTTTGGCATTTAAAAAGCCGCGACCTCCACACTTCCGTGGGATGTACAATCTCATAACGGACGAGCGTGGGTGAAGCATACGGTGTGTGGTGAGCAATAGACGGACCCTCCGATCCAGGGCATCCAGCTCGGTCTGTGTCCACCTTAGTATGCCAAAGGAGTATGTGAGTAGGGGCATTACCCAGGCGTTGAAGGCGCGCACCTTGTTGCCACCTGACAAAAGACTATTGAGTACTTTTGTCAGCCGACCGAAGAAGCGCTCCCTCAACGCCTGTTTAATACCCGCATCCTCAATACCCAACGACTGTGACATACCAAGATATTTGTAGGTTTCTGATTCAGAGATAGATCATTTATTCAATAACAATATTACAATTGTGTCTGAATGTTGAACTACAACTAACTAATAATATTCTAAAATCTATCATGCATCATTATATATAATAATAGGTTTCAACTATAATTAATATTACTAAGATTACAAACAGAATTGCGAGTATGTCAATATTAAAATAACAAAAAAAAAAAATGTCAATTACTTTTGAAATATTTTATAAATTCTTCAATGGAAAAGAAGCACTCATGCAACAACAATGCTTTTAGTTTATTTTTAAACATATTAAGGCCAGAAATTTTCCTCCACTCGCTAGGAAGCTTGTTATACAGTTGTATACCCTGGAAGTAAGCGCAATGACTGACCACGTTTAGATCCGGCTGCAATGTACAGTGTAAGTGTTTTCTTCTAGTACTCTCACGTATATCTCTTTCTTCAATGGTCTCATATTTTCCTAGATTTTTGATCACGTCGGTTAGGAGTAGCAAGATATACAAGCACGGTACCGGCAATATCTTCAACATTCTGAAGTGCTCTTTGTGTGGCCAGCTTTGTTGAAGACGCAATATGGCTTTCAGGGCTTGCTTTTGACTTACGAACGCTTTATGGATGTTGTAGTCATAACTATTTCCCCAACACCGGATACTATACCGAAGTTTTGACTCGACCAATGCGTGATAGACCATCTTTAAATGCTTACGGTCTACTAAATCTCGTAAACTACGCAGTACATAGCAAGCCGAGGAAATGGAACTCTCTAAGCCTGCAAGCTCAATTTTCCAGTTAAGGAGATCATCAATATTGACACCGAGAAATTTAACATTGCTAACATTGCAAATTTTATCCCCACAAAAGGAAAGCTCTAGCTCATCCTTTTGCCGCGAAGTAGATCTAAAGAGCATTGCACTAGTTTTGCTTGGATTTACCTTTAACTTGTTGCAGCTAAACCATTCATGGAAAAGTTCTAAAGCTCTATTTGCCTTATTATTTAAATCTCCTATAGAACTTGAATTTATAATGGCATTAGTGTCATCCGCAAAGACTACTAATTCAGTATCTGGTAATTCCTTTGTGACGCATTTTATTAGATCATTCGTATAAATTACAAAGAGAACGGGTCCTAAAATTGAGCCCTGTGGAACTCCTCTGGTTAGTGTGGCACTTTTGGATTTAATAACGTTTTCGTAGTTGCCGTCTATATCTGTAATTTCTACGTACTGGGTTCTGTTATTAAAATACGACCTTATTAGATCGTAGGTCTTCCCCCTTATGCCATAAAACGCCAGCTTCTTCATGAGAATGCCGTGGTCAACCATATCGAAGGCGGAGCTAAGGTCTAGAAGTATCGCTGCTACTCTGAGCTTTACATTTAGTTTATTTACAATAGCATTAATTAAAGTATCAATGGCTTGAGTGGTTCCTCTAGATTTTTGATATGCGAACTGTGCACTACTCAGAATGTTATTAACATGCAAATGCGCCATTAGCCTACCTTGAATAATTTTCTCAAAAATCTTGGACAGCGTTGGTAGCAGGGATATTGGCCTATAGTTTTTTGGGTCCGTTTTTGGGCCCTTCTTATAAAGTGGAATGATTTTGGCAATTTTAAATTGATCAGGAAACACCCCCTGTGATATACACTTATTGAAAAAGCATGCTAGTGGCACCGCAAGCATTTTTAAATTTTCCTTAATTACAGTTATCGGAATATCGTCATAACCCACTGATTTTTTTGTTTTCATTTCCTTTACAATTTTGATAATTTCTTGTGCATTAGTACCACTAAAAGCTATATCATTGTACTTGTTTTTATCGTGAATACGTAATATTTCCAGCGCTAAGTCTGGACAGAGATCTTGGCCATCGGTATTAGTTCCTTTATTGAATACACGCGAGAAAGTTTCAACCACCTCGCGGGGGTCGCCTATGACCCGATTGCCTTCTTTAAGTATAAACTTTTGCCGACAGGGAGCAGCTGATTTATTCCTTTGCTCGTTTACCACCTTCCAAATTGATTGAGAAACATTATCAGACTGCTCTATGTAGTTAGCAATGCTGTTTCTCTTTGCTACGCTAATAACCTTTCTGTATAAACTTATATATTTTTTTCTGTAGTCCGTTATCGAAATGTGGATATTATTTTTATTTCCACTAAGCAAAAACCGTTTCATCTTGCTGGAAACTCGGAGTCCCTTAGTTATCCAATTTATTTTGTTGCTTTTATTTAAGTGGATTTTCTTTTTCTGTTTGCGAAATGCTTGGGCGAAAACTGTATTAAAACACCGAATGAACTGATCAGTACCCAAAGTGCACCAGTCATATTCCTTGATTTTACTGCTAAACGTAGTTTTGTTTTTCTTGGACAATATCCGTTTCTCTGTATATATTACTTGCTCTCTCACAGCGTTACCTATACACTTAACTTTTAAACGACAAGAAATCCCGGCATGCCCGTCACCTAAGCCATTGTGGTCTACCTCTCTTTGAATAATGGAATCTTCCGGAATATTGGTCAGTATATTGTCTAAACATGAAGAACTCACATCACGTATGTAGGTACTTCAATAAGATGCCTAAAATTATACCGCTTAATGAGTGAGAGAAAATCGCTAGCCTTTTTTGTATCACTAAGAATATTTATATTAAAATCGCCCAATAAGCAACACATCCTGTTGAAAAAGTGCTCTAGAAACTTTTCCAATTGGTCCATGAAATTATCAAAATTTTTGTCAACTGGATTCCTATAGCAACAATAGACATAAACATTAGTAGACAGATCTTTGACTCCACATATTTCAAAGCATTCACATCTATATAAGTTTTTACATATTTGCAGATCTTCAACGACCCTATTTCTTTGACCAATAAAAAAAGTGAGTTAATTTTAGGTTATTTACATAGTTTATTTAAGTTTTTCATTTACCTACTATCGGGTTTATAATTGCCTGGCCAATTTATCAATGAATTCATTCATAAATTGCCCATGCATTTTTCAACCCGATGGTACCTATTTTGTACCGAATAAATTTATTATATTTTTAACCGACTTCAAAAAAGGAGGAGGTTCTCAATTCGACTGAATTTTTTTTTTTTTTTTTTTTTATCATAATTTTTTTTTTTTTTTTGTATGTATGTTACTCCATATCTCCGTGAATCGTGAACCGATTTTCAAAATTTTTTTTTGAATCGAACAGGTATAACCCCTAGATGGTCCCATTGTCACCAAGTCGGGATCTGATGATGGGATCCTGGAGAAATCGAGGGAACTCTTCAACTATTATAGGCACACCTATAGTGATTTCACTATTTTTTACAGCAACTCGGCCACTTCCTCTTGGAATAGCGGATCCTAAGTGAAGTCGGTTCTTTTTTTGTTTAAAATTATCTATGAATAAAATGAAAACTTTTATCATCGTATTGACGTTAGAAAAGAAGTCTCATTTTGAAGTATACTTGACATGAACTTGATTACCGGTAACAATGAAAAAGGTGATTTAAATGAGCCAAACATTATTACTGGCAGGTCCAATCCCGTTCAATGTCAAAATAAAATGAAACCAATGACAGATTATTTTTTTCGAATAGGCTTCTGCTGCTTAGCAACGCATTGAAATACCGTGGAACAATTAATCAAGGCGATGCTTTATTTTATTTATTAAATACCTACATAACATAGCACATGGTGTAACTTGTAAAGCTGCTCCGACTGTACAAATAAACTAGACTTTTGTTGGGAACTGGACTAGGTACACGATCAATTATCCATTACTTGAATACTCATTTTAATTTGCCCGTTCCCATTTGTGAAATTCATTTTTAAACAATAATTTTGTGTAATTAAGTTACAGTCAGCAGCATAAGTAGCTAAGCGGGTAGGATGTTCAATATTACCTACACACGCTCTTATTCTCTTAACAATAAAGTCGTGTCCAGCTCATTTTGAATATATAATAATTTATTTAATTTAAAAATTTAAAAGTCATACGAAACATTTCTTTTGTTTAGTAACCAACTTACCATGCACCAAACATGTAAGTTATATGTAAACGTACAAAGGTATTTGTTGTTAAAAAACTGCTGGAAAGATATAACCTTATAAGCATGAACTCATTTGTAATTTAAATAGTTGTGAGTATGGAGATTGAGTCCAAATATCGAACAGCAGTGTCCAAAGGTTTTGATTCGTTCCGTTCCGTAAAAATATGTCACTAGTGGGGTAATTATACTTAGGAGAATATTATTGATGTGATTCAGAGCTACATACAATGGGCCAGAGAGTAAAGTGCTATTGCTGGGAATTACAAAAGGCGAGGGCGAGCTCGATGATATTTAAGCTCTCACAATGGACGCAAGAACTTTAAAATGTACGTGTTGCAGTAACCACGGATTAGTTACTGATCCACGTATTTATCTTGAGCATTTTAGCACTGCAAGTAGCTTCTATACTTCAAGATTTTTGTACAAAACTACTTATAAAATAAATGGTGTAGGATACGAAGGGTACACGGAAAGAACATGTCTAGTTACTTTGACAACATTTTGAGTTATAGCGGTTTTAAAGTTTGGAACGATTCAATTAACCATACTATTTCTATACGTAACTAGATGATTTTTATGAAAAAAAGTGGATTTATGTTAAAAATTACAGCTGTTACAGAAGTTGTTGCTAATAGTTCATTGCAAGCTCTACATTTTGATATGAAAATCTCATTTTACAAAAAAAGGGACTAGACATGTTCTTTCCGTGTACCCTTCACATGTAGGGCTAAGTAATCTATGCATTTTCCAGTGTGACTACCTGCATGAAGACTGCTCTCTAGAACCATAAGGGGGACGTCCCTTAATCTGGGTCAGATTAATAAATAATAAACGATTTTTTGAGGAGAATAGCGTATTTTTTCATGTGGCCTCCAGATAATTGAAATTATAACGACGATTACTAGTATTATTTGTAGCTTAAACTTCGCAGTCCCGCACGTAATCCCGCAGCAAATGTGATTGATAAATAGTGCGGGATATCTTAGTACCGAGATCTCGGTATACCTGTATTAAATGCCCATATTGAGATACTACAACAATGAAATGAACGAATGCGTTATGTTTTATTACATTACATAACGCATGGTGGTTCGTTCAGCACAACGTTACGCGGCGGCCTTGACTTTCACCTTAGACATTGGCGGTGCCGGTGCCCGTGCCCGTGGCCAACGCCTTCTGCACTACCGTATTGCAAAACTGTACACGCTTACTTGAACTTTAGGAAGTATGCCTTTATTTATAACATTGCATCATAATTGCTGGCTATAAACGCCTAGTACTTACTTGCAAAAAGCTTTTGACTTTCATGAGTTCGATAACACTTGGCTTATTAAATTTAAAATTGCTAACCGGATTGTATGACATATATTTAATTAAGCGGATGCTTCGTAAGCACCTGCTAACACAAGAATTGGAATAGTATCCATCAATATAGTATGTATTAATATATATTAGTTTATTTATCTATATATATTCTTAGTATTTTATTTGTGTATTTTTATGTAATTTTATTACCTCCTTGGTTTTGTTAACAATGTATTTAATTGATTATTCTTTTACTTTTCCCTGCACCTTTTTGTCATGTCTCTGTTTAGCCCAATGGTTGACTAGTAGAGAAATGCCTTTAGGCATTAAGTTCGCCATGTGAACATTTTTTTGTAGTGTGCAATAAAGTTTAAATAAATAGATAGATAGATTTTTATTTTTACTAATTATACATCGTCACTGAATATATGAGACAACGTAATTCTAAAATAAAGGAAAAATGTAAAACATTCACCGCATTGGGCGGGGCTTGAACATGCGACTGCAGGATATATATTACATGCCCGTCGCTTTACCAACTGGGCTACCGAGACTCGCCCAAGGCAGTGAGTTCCCTTTTCCATTTATTTCTAAACATTGTTGTATCTATCGTTAGCAGAAGTCTCATCTTAATACAAAGTTACTAAATATTGTGTTGAATAAGTTAGTATATTCGAGTAAACATCATAATTTAATTGGAAGCAATTAATATTTTGTTTAGCTGCAATTATGTTATAGTCACTTAATTGAGCATAAATTCAAAAAGATTAAACAACAGTGAGCTGATTAAATAAAAGGGATAAAAGGAAAAAAAACTATGCTGGCACACTATAATAAAATAAACATTAAGCTTAAATCCAGTTTTATACACTCGTACTCGTACCTGCTGGCCGATAGGGCGAGTAAAGTTGTAGGGTCAAGGACTTTAATTATTGAGCCAGGTAGGGTTCACTTTACATTGGAAATTTTATAGAGTAACTATTAAACAAAAGAAGATAGGTTGAACCGTAACCCTCAGCAATTAAAGTCCGTGACTTTACCTATCTTCGTACAAATTACTGAAATTAATAACGTCCTATTTATTTACTTAAGGTTCTGAGTTCATAGCATAGTGTTGAAATTTTTGTATTAATTCTATCGTTTTTTTCAGATTAGAAAAATAACGGTCTATTTCGACACTTGTTTTTTTTCAGCCATATCTAGGTAAAATTTAAATAAGACTACTTTTTCCACTGTTAGTGATACTACACTTAATCCAACAAGATGCAAAATGCAAAAAAACTTCAAAACCGTTTTCCCAAAATTAGCACGACGACTATCGCTCGATTTTTGACGCCGTTTTTTAATGGCAATGAAATAAAAGTTTCAGTTTTTATTGAAGTGATAATAGTAATAAAAAGAATGTTTCTTTTCACTTCGGTAACTAATTATTTTGTGCATTGGTTATTCTAGAAAAAATATGACGGTCCTTTAAGTGGAGTATTCCCGGTAACGGGAATACCGCAAAGTTTTACCACTCTGTCATGTCATTATGAATAAAGTCGTATTTAAGACATATATTAACTAGAAAATCCAATTGATATGTAGATTGATTTTGTATAGCAAAATCATCGTCGGTGAAAAAGGAGAACGTCTCGTGTAAGGTGTAACAAAAATACTGGTGATCCGTTGAAGAGCATAATTGGTATCGTATTGCGAGTAACTAAGAAAAAGTTTGGGCAGCGTTCGGCAAACTACGTTATGTCTTTTCGTCCGACATACCTCAGTGCCTCAAGACGAAAGTCTTCAACCAGTGATGACTTACGGCTCCGAAACGTGGTCTTTCACTATCGGCCTCATCTCAAAGCTCAAAGTCACTCAACGAGCTATGGAGAGGGCTATGCTCGGAGTTTTTCTACGTGATCGAATCAGAAATGAGGAGATCCGTAGACGAACTAATATCGGTAGACATAGCCCACAGGATTAGCAAGCGGAAGTGGCAATGGGCAGGCCACATTGCACGCAGAGCAGATGGCCGATGGGGTCGAAAAGTGCTCGAGTAGAGACCACGGACTAGCAAGCGCAGCGTAGGACGTCCACTCACAATATGGACAGAAGACCTTATAAAAGTCGCTGGATGACGCTGGATGCAAGTCGCTTCCTACCGATACATATGGAGGTCCAAAGGGGGGGGTCTATGTTCAACAGTGGACGTCTTATGGCTGAGATGATGATGATGACCAATTACGCCCTTAAAAGGATCACCAGTATTTTTGTTACACCTTGTATAACATTTAGACCGTGAGAGTTGTAGATAATGCCTCGGGCGACCATTACGATTACTGTGGCCAATTTACGTGCGCTTTACATTACATTACACACATACATCAAAAGTTAAAACGTGTGACTCGGAAGGTCATCTTTCAGTGCGTAAAGCATTATACTCGTACTGACCAGAGACTACAAATAATACAGACAGCCACAGTCTAAGAACTTTATGAAGCCCAAGTCTGAAGCGCCATTTGATCGAAAGCAACCCTAAAACCCTAACACTCTCAAATCATTTCATAGACGTTTCGAGGCAGCATCGAACAAAAATCGAGTTTGTTCTGCGTGAAAAGTAATCCATCACATGACCGATTGTGTAACAGTTTAACTTATTGCTGACAACACGCCTGGCTTATTTGTCCACATATTTAAGTTACATATGTATACATATGTATCTCCTTCATTACAGTAAAAAAAAGAGACGCAAAATACGAATATTTGGACAAATACGCCAAGTTTGTTAGAGTTATAATCTGTCCTTTAACATGTTTATTTGATATTTTGCTAAAGTTGTGCCTTTAAACGCGTGACAATTCACTGGTACCAATTTGCTACTACTTGTATTCTGTTAACACAAAGCAGGCAGTCGGTAGGTAAAAAACAGTTTTAATAGAACATGTTATCTGACAACTATTTAATTAAATGTATCAAGAAACTACAAACGGGGGTTCAAGAACACACATAACATAAACGTAAGGAGTGGTAGGCGCAGGGGCGTTACCGCAAACATCGAAATTCGAAAATGGACTATCTGCCCCTATCGGACCTGCTTATTCGAGCAGCAGAGAGTCAAGTAGTCGAATGAACCAACATGGAAACATAGTGAACATAGGATTGTATGCTTACATTAGCTGTTGTAGCTGTAAAGGTGTATATGTTACTGTAAAAGCCCGAAGTGCTGTTAAACCTAGGTTTTACCGGTAACACCTAGGTTTTAACTACTCGATTCGGTAAAAGCCCGAAATGTTGAGATATCTTCTTTAATTTCGGACTTTTACCACCGTCGAGTCGGTAAAACCTAGGTTTTACAAAAGCGACCGGTAAATGTTGACAAAAAAATGTAGTCCTTGCCACGTTCTTGTGGAATTTGCCGAAATTTTGTGTCACAGTGTAAATACGCTAAATTTGCACCCAGAACCCGCGGGGAACGGTAAGTACCTATGGATCGAGCGTCATATCGTCTCATTTTTCTAGGTCTGTAAAGCTGATCTGCTTCAAGGGCAATAACAGTCCCCGCGTAATGCGCTTTATGCACCAGGTATTTGCTGGGGGGTGGAGACACCACAAGGCAAATAATGGGGGATTGTGTTGCAATTCTAAGTGACTAGATTTAACTGCCTGTGTTTGTCCTGCGTAATCGAACGCCGTTAAGAAGTTGGCCCTACCCACTAAACCCCACTCCGGCGTTTCACCCTCTTTGCTGTTAACAAGGGCGCCATGGGTTCGAATAACATGCTACATTGGCGCCCTAGCCCTAGCACGAGAGGAGGGGGCAATCAGAAACTCTTGATCATTCCCCCGATCGAGTACTAGGGGCCGTGCAATGCGGGTCCTGAACCCGCTGGTCCCACGCCTCAATTAAGGGTCTTGTCTATTAAAGACAAGTCGCCTTCGACCTTGCTGTCTGCGCTGGAGAGGCAGCGCATCCGGATTATCTTCCCGTTCCCTCTCTGCCGCCTCGTTCTGTTTCATTACCTGTTCACACAAGGAGACCACCGCGTCCCATTTCCTCTCGCTGCTATTAAGCAGTGCAGCGAGAGGTCCGCTATCCTCGTTGCCGCCACAAGGGCCGCTCGTTCCACGGCCCAGCGATTATACCCCTCAAGTGTGTGCTGGGCCATGTCATCCGCCGCGCCATATTCGGGTTATTGGGGCCCTGGTTCCCTCCCTATTAAACGCAGGTGGTGTCCGAAGCAGCCGTGCCCGGACATCACCTGCGTCATTCTGAACGTCAGGATCCCCTTCCGCCTGTCTAACCACTCGTCCATTACCAGTAATATAGCCCCTATAGTTCGCGTGCCATAGCGGCTATCCTCCAGCGCGTCGGCGCGTCCTTCCCGCACATCCGAAGGCATTCTGGAGCCCTCCGTGCCACCCTCTCAGCCTCCTCCTACTGCTGGTATCTCCCTGCTAGTACCACCGCGTCTAACTCCCAGGGCGGGTTGCCCAAGCAGGCACGTCGCAGCTTGAGAGGTAATGCGGTACGCCCTAACTATTCTTTGGGTCACCACCCTCTGCGTTCGACGGAGCAACGCCCTCGTTCGCTCCGTCAGTCTGCCGGTCCAAATTGGTGCCCCGTAGAGCGCCATGCTTCTAACCACTCCCGCATAGAGCCGCCTGCATGGGGCATTAGGCCCACCCATATTGGGTAGGTACCAGACACTTGTGTCTACCCAATATGGGTGGGCCTAATGCCCCATGCAGGCGGCTCTAGCCAAGGAGCAAGCTCCATAGCAGACACGATTGCACGGCAGGCGTCGTTAATGGTGCCCCTCACCTATGTTCCCCGACTTGGCCGTCTGCTGCAGCACCGTCTGAGCAGCCGAGCGTGCCACCTCTATAGGGTCCTCGCCTTCCCTCAGGGATGTCTGGTCATTCCAGGGGCCCTCGTCCTCCGTCTCCTTCTCTTCGGAGTCTTGCCCCACGCTGTTTAATTGGCCTCGTACGGCCGACATCCCGACGTGGGCTCCCGCTGCCTTTTTTTAGCTCCTCGAGCAGGCAGACTCCTCAGCTTCAGTCGAAGAGCCAATCCTACTACGGAAGGCTTCCTTCCCCTACGCGCCGAGTTGATTTTCGGTCCGTTGTCCGGCACCGCATCATCTTTTGCATAAAGGTGAACCCTTTTGCTCCCTGACGTGAGACCCCCCGTGAAGCCCCTGTATCCGTCGCGTCCGTGAGAGATAATATCCCCTTTCGGGCAAGGCCCCAGTACCGTTTTCTCACCCACGCCCGAAAACAACGTTTTCCCGCTCAAACAAACCGTCCTTTTGGGATATGCTCCCTATGGGAGGGGGGAGTTACTTCCCCCCATCGATTCACCCCCGCCCCACCATGCGAAAACACCCCCTCACCGGGCAAAATCCCACGAAAAAGCAACCCACAAATCCGACAAAGTTAAGAAAACGCTGGTTTTCGGCCCTCCACCACTTTCTCCCTTGCAACTGCCAACCTGCCCTCCTGCCAACCAAACTGCCCTCTATACGATGATATAAAGCGCGAATTTTTAACTTCCCCCCCCCCCCTCAAAAGTAACGGCAATTACAAACTTAATGCAAAAGCTAGATTCCCCTGATAAACAGGAATAGCAATCTACGTTCCCTCGAATAACTTCGGAACTATACGTCCTAAAATTATGCAGTAAACGCCGACTGCTAGACCTTGTCAAAACACTATTTTTACGCTATAGAAATAAAAGATAAGATAAGAAAAGAAAAAGATATGAATTTTTTAGAGATCAAAATAGAACTGCAAAATTTCAACACAAACCCTATTGTCCCCAATAACTTTTGAACACTAAGTCCGAATAAATTTCAAAAAGGTCCATAGTTATACGATTGTCTTTACACTATGACACAAAATGTCGGCAAATTCCACAAGAACGTGGCAAGGACTAAAATATTTTGTCAACTTTTACCGGTCGCTTTTGTAAAACCTAGGTTTTACCGACTCGACGGTGGTAAAAGTCCGAAATTAAAGAAGATATCTCAAAATTTCGGGCTTTTACCGAATCGAGTTTGTAAAACCTAGGTGTTACCGGTAAAACCTAGGTTTAACAGCACTTCGGGCTTTTACAGTAACATATATAAGAAGTTTAGTGTAGAGCAACGATTAGGCAGTCTGGCCTGCAGCACGGGTCAAGGGAACCTCCAGTCTGTTTTATTTAATTGCTTTATCTTGGCTTCAGCTTTTTAAATAGCATTAAGTGGATGGATATTGATTGTAGTTTTTGCATTGAGATTAGGCCGATATTGGCATATAACACGCTATTTTATTTACCATCTTAGCAAATAAAATAGCGTTAGTCTACATTCTAAAGGACTAATACCTAAGATTAATTGAAGGATTTTACGTCATATAACTTTTATATTCCATCAAAGTATTCAAAGTTTTTACTAACATTTTTTTTTAAATATATGAACGTCGTATTTTAAGGTAGCTAAGAAGAAACAGTTTGATCGCAAGAAAAGTTTGTTTCTTGTATTTACGTTTGATAATTTTCATTAGGTACCTTACTTTTAATTAAATACCAAGTTTTTGATCTATCATTTTAACTTTGTACTGGACTACTCCAATAAATAATCCTAGTCGCTTTTAACTGAAACCAAATCGAGCTCGATTCTTGTACTATATTTAATGTTTATAATGTAAAATTTCTGACAAATGAAAATGTGTCAGCTTGCATGGAAATATCTACATTCCTATTTTCATTGTCCTTAAAGGGCCTAATTCGGTAGCTGATAACTGACAGTGGCTAGTGAGTCCCATTAACACATTTTAGTACAATCAAGAGTAGGGTTAATCACAAATTTTTAGTACCTACCCTGAAATTAAAGAATCTGAATCTTTCGTATCGAAACCAAGAGGAAAAGATAAGACAAAGCTACAATTGACCCAGGAATTATCTCGCAGAGATATCCATGTGTCAAAGTTTGTCAACTCATGTCGAATCGGGGTCCAGTGCATAAAGTTAGTAGTAAAGCCGCCGAGCGCTTATTTTATCATAAATAAAACAGTTCACACACGTGGGACGATGATTGATCGTTAGGAAACTACACTACGCCCATAAATCTAGTAACAAGTAGTCCTTATCCTTACCGGAGGCATTAATAGTACTTGGAATTAGACTATAAATCGGCGCCTGATATTCGATAAATCGCCTTGTATTGCCGACGGAAATTGAAAATATGGTTTCGTGACCGGAAAGGTCCTTGATCAGCCACCATTGTTACCACCGACCTATAAAACAATTATTCAGTTGACAATACACAGTGAGAAGTCTGTCATCAGCAGGGGAAAACGCCTTTTTAATTGATCGGATATGATTAATTATGTCGCAAATGAACTTGATATTTTCCATTTAGTACCTTATTTGCTGGGTTAACGCAAATCGTTATTATGCAGAAATAATTAACAATTTTCCATTAATAAACGATGAAAACCTTGTTTAAGAAATTATAATGATACAAGTTTTATAGGTTAGATACCTGAATCATGAAAATGACAATATCTGAAGTCGCCATGAATTTGTAAAATGAGTAATATAGTTTGGACACAAATCCTACATAGTATTAGGGATGATAATCATAAAACCAATTTTTTGATGATAATCAAAAAACATAATTGATCGAGCTTATTTTAGAATGTTCATCAAAATTGAAATGTCATATTTGTGGGCGGCGGTGTGCAAAAAATAATCTTGTTCTTAATTATCGGACGACGTCTGCAGGGAATCATTTATGTTAATTGCAAAATTATTACCAAGTGTTACACAAAAACTGTCATTTCCAATTTGGATAGGATTCAGAATGTCAGAAAAAATGTGTATTAGCAGCCGTTTAAGTATTTATCTCTGGAATCACTCATGGCATTAATAATTTATAAATTTAGGTTGGGGAGAGTGGGGCAATACGTTCTGTCCAAAGGCGATTACATTAAGTGTTTAAAGGATTTATGTAGTCATAAGTATGTTAAATGAATATAACACGTTTTAATCCCGTCAGTGGTACCCGTCACAATCTGTAACATAACTACAACTGGGATTTTATTTGTTTTTTTAATTTTTTATTTTAATTATTTATGTAATTTTTTTACTGTGCATAATTTTATTTTTTGAGAAAGGTGGCGATCTTTAGAGCCTGAGGCCATGATCCTCCTTCGGTCGCTGAGCCAGCGCAGTAGGCTAGTATTATTTTATTTTTACTGTATTTTTTATATGAACTTTTATCTGAAATAAAGCGATATTATTCATTTATTTATTTATTTATTCTAAAGTATGCTCTACACTAAAATTGAGTAATAGGTACATTTTGGGAAATATCTGCTGCTTTGGAATATATGCTGGACATACCCAATCTAGTCTCAAACTAAGCAGAGAACTTGTACTAAATACGTACGGGTAGTAGACGATATAGCAAACATTTACTATATTTGCCTATTTGGATAAATATTTATCCGCTTATATATAAACGTGTTGCAAACCTTATTTTTGTCTGTTTTCAACAAACACAAGACAGATAACTATTTAGTTAAGTTTACGACTGTGGGGGATCACACAGGCTTAGCCACATCGTTTTTTTTTATTAGATAAGTAGTTGTATGTTCTTATTATTTATTTATTTAAGCTTTATTGAACATAAAAAGGTACGAAAGGTGGACAGGCATTCTCTACCACTCAGCCTATTATATAGGGCTGAGCAAATGGTTTTTCTACCCCATTCTCCCCAATAGTACTAAGGTGTGGAAATAAGAGTGATATTTCCGCGTTTTTTTTTACTGAAGAATGAGGCTTGACTATACATGACGAGATATAATGCAATATATGGTACCTACATTTAAGGTTATCACCATAGTTGATGCAGTTAAGAATACTGATAGTCTGGTTTTTTTTTTCAAGAAATCGTTGTCGAGAAGCAAACGATATTACTTTTGGGCAACCGGGCTTTTTACCTGGTTTAGACCCTGCTGTATCTGAATTGCCGGTTGCCATCAAAGAAACTACAACCAGAAGTGAGATACGGCCAAAAAAAGGACCCGTTTTTTAGCTTTTCTTAAATAACTCGAAAACAGTAGCACCTACCAAAAAATGTTCTTTCACTTAAGTAATCTACATAAAATTCTCTATAAAAAAGGTTCTATACAGTTTTTTGCTGGGATCAATGTTTAATGAGATATTAAGGGACTAAGATAGACAATAAACATATATACTAATTAGCTTTTTCCCGCGAGTTTGTCTACGTGGGATTAACATTCGCTATAATAAATTAATGAAATGCCGTAGTTTAATCTGACAGCAAAAATAAATTTAAAGTATAAGCTTTTTTACGTCTACAGTAAGCAACAATTCCATACCAACTTCAACCCCCCGTTTCATCCCTTTAAAAGATGATTACTGGGATAAAAACTATCTTATATCCTTCCTCACAACTCAAACTATCATCACACCAAATTTCATCTAAATTGGTTCAGCGGTTTAAGCGTGAAGAGGTAAGAGACCCACTGACTAGTCCAAAATTATTAAACTCTCTCTCCTTCTCGATGCGACAGGCAAAGCATATTACTTTTTGTTTACACGGATTTTTACCCTATTTGGACGCTTCTGAGTTCGAAATTTAAATAATTTTTTTACCGGAAGTGGAATATTTAAGATGGCGGCCAGTATAAACCTAAGCGACGATAATTTTAAACAAAAAAAGAACCGACTTCACTTAGGATCCGCTATTCCAAGAGGAAGTGGCCGAGTTGCTGTAAAAAATAGTGAAATCACTATAGGTGTGCCTATAATAGTTGAAGAGTTCCCTCGATTTCTCCAGGATCCCATCATCAGATCCCGACTTGGTGACAATGGGACCATCTAGGGGTTATACCTGTTCGATTCAAAAAAAAATTTTGAAAATCGGTTCACGATTCACGGAGATATGGAGTAACATACATACAAAAAAAAAAAATAATGATTAAAAAAAAAAAAAAAAAAAAACAGTCGAATTGAGAACCTCCTCCTTTTTTGAAGTCGGATAAAAAAATCTATGTTCCTCGTATGGATACCCCCATTGATTATACTTTATTTTTAACGATTGTTATTTTTGGGAATAACAGTTGTAATGACACGTATTTAAAAAAAAAAGATTGATTGATTGACCATTGTTCCATTTTACCCATGCGGAAATATCGATATTAGGTATCGCATAAATTTAATTTGTAGTTAATAATATGTTAAGAACGTTTTCTAACACTAACGATTTTGAATTTCAAGTGCTCATAACACAAATAGGTCGCTTTGACACCGGTTATACTGTAAGATCAGTGTAGCACCCATCTGATTTACCTTTGAAGGACTGAGTATTGTAATCTAAGACTCCCTAAGTCGAAACTTCCATATAAGATGTGTATTATTACTACTACCCTTTCAACTAATTTTGCTCACTACAATAATATAAAAAAAACGAGAGATTTCCGTCCAAAAAAAGAATAGTACATTTTTGAAGCCTTGCTGGACCTGGACACCATCTTTTATATCTTACTTCCGGTCTAACATTATTTGATGGCAATTGCAAAATATTATAATTACAACTGTTATTTCCAAAAATAACAATCGTTAAAAATAAAGCATAATGAATGGGCCTATCCATACGAGGAACATAGATTTTTCGACGCTTAGGTTTATACTGGCCGCCACCTTAAATATTTCACTTCCGGTAAAAAAATATTTTAAATTTCGAACTCAGAAGGGTCCAAATAGATTTTTACCCTATTTGGACCCTTCTGTAAACAAAAAGTAATATGCTTTGCCTGTCGCATCGAGAAGGAGAGAGAGTTTAATAATTTTGGACTAGTCAGTAGGTCTCTTACCTCTTCACGCTTAAACCGCTGAACCAATTTAAATGAAATTTGGTGTGATGATAGTTTGAGTTGTGGGGAAGGATATAAGATAGTTTTTATCCCAGTAATCATCTTTTAAAGGGATGAAACGGGGGGTTGAAGTTGGTATGGAATTGCTGCTTACTGTAGACGTAAAAAAGCTTATACGTTAAATTTATTTTTGCTGTCAGATTAAACTACGGCATTTCATTAATTTATTATAGCGAATGTTAATCCCACGCAGACAAACTCGCGGGAAAAAGCTAATTAGTATATATGTTTATTGTCTATCTTAGTCCCTTAATATCTCATTAAACATTGATCCCAGCAAAAAACTGTATAGAACCTTTTTTATAGAGAATTTTATGTAGATTACTTAAGTGGGACAACATTTTTCGGTAGGTGCTACTGTTTTCGAGTTATTTAAGAAAAGCTAAAAAACGGGTCCTTTTTTTGGCCGTATCTCACTTCTGGTTGTAGTTTCTTTGATGGCAACCGGCGATTCGGATACAGCAGGGTCTAAACCACGTAAAAAGCCCGGTTGCCCAAAAGTAATATCATTTGCCTGTCGCATGGAGAAGGAGAGCGAATTTGAGATTTTGCTCCCAGTCTATGATACGTACGATTTGAATACGAAACTCGCTAAATATTAATTAATTTTCAGTACTCTACTGTATTAGTACCGGGGAGCATAGTTTATAAAAATAAATTAGTAAAACACGGTATGTTTTACGACTTTTAGAATTAAAGATATAAATATCAAATGATATGAAAATAACAAAGGGAAGAGAAAACTACTACCTATATAGTTTGCTAGTATCTGCCTTACTTCAAGGATAGAATCTATCTATATATATATATTTATTACTTCTGCTATTTCTGCACTTTTTGGTTGTCCACACTAAACGTTACTAGTTTCGTTTACACCTTACACAAAGCGTGACCCGACATGTGGTCGGTTTTATTTAGACTAAAGACAAGGAACTTACGGTTTATAAATAAATCCGTTTCTCTGTATTATATAACCAGTAGAACTGAAAGAACAAATCAAATTATTTTTTAATGAATATTTTTGATTTGTTTATTTTAAGTAGTCACACTACTACACACTTTATATATAACCAGTGTTACAATCTAAATACAACGGGTAATACGATCAGACCATATGCCGCTCATTTACATAGTCATGTTTTTCTGTTAATTATGATAATAATAGATTGTTAGATTGTAACATACTGGGTCTGTCCTTTGAGTTTGTCTATAAATTACAGAATATTTTTTTAGTTTACAATATACCCACAGTTTCCGTCATGATACCCATAAGGTTCATTTTATTTTTAATAGTTTTAATTCCTATCTGATCGCAGAATAAAATATATGTTTTCTATTCAGTTCTGATCCCCTATATATTTACCATGTATACTTGTGAAACATACCACAAATAAAATACTGACATCCACTACGATAATAAAATGTACTTAGAATAACTCCAGCGGCCGTGGGATTCCACGGGATATATGTATGTGTATAGAATATATATATAATTGTATAGAGATGTCTAATGTTAATAGCGGGATTAATACGACTATTAAATAAATCAACAAACAAAAATTGATACAATTTGTATTATAAAAAGACCTTAGCAACTAGCTAATTAGGGCGTGACCGATATAAACAAGTTGTTGAATTAATTACTAAGTAAGTATAACAAATGCATCCCGCCATTAATCACGCAGAGATCGCCATGATACTTTACTGACGATGTAAATTCAATACTCGGCTCAGTTCCGTATCCTACTAAATAATAGCACCGATCAGTCAAAGGTAAAAAAGACACTTAGTAACTAACTATTTTTAAGTTTTGTTTTAGCTCCCACTAATAGTTAACCAAAGATCACTATCTGAATAGATGGGACGTGTTAAAATCATAGTCACATTCAGTTAATTTCACTTGCATTCGGGAACAGAACTCAATAAAAGTACTAATAGCTAGGTATACACGCACAGATCTGCCCGCCGGATTTGTCCGGTGGATATGCCCGGCGGGCAGATCTGTCCATGTATGGCGCTATTCAGATGTGTCCGCAGACAAAGCCGTGTCCAATTCGCGCCATACATGGATGGATCTGCCCGTGGGGCATTTTCGCCGGACAATCTGTGCGTATATCCCTCGCTAATGTCTCCATGCAGTAACTAAGTTATCTGAGGAAGTTGTTAACTGTGCGCACTCCTCTCCTGGCCGGACTATCCGGCCCAGTGGATGCTAACCTGGCCTATAACCGCGAATCACTCCGTTCATCTTATCGTCTATTTGCATCACTCTCCTTCGAATAAGAAAGAGCGATAGAGACAGGGGCGACAGGGCCAAACGTATTGTCGATTTACAGACTTCGCGGTAGGCACACTAGAACGTGTCTTTGACATTGCGACATAGGATGTTATTCTGTCATCCTGTGTGTACGGGTGTTATTAATATGGTATCTATGGAACGTACTCTATGTTTGGCTCGGATACTTACAAAGTGCTCCAACTTCCGTGAACTGATTTTAATTAAGTATGTAACTTTTTATGCGATTGACGTTTTGTGACTTTGGTTATTCCTATGACGTGGTATACCGATAAGTTTTCGCCTTTTTTTTTACAACTTCAAAACTATTATTTTAAAATAAAAACATACCTACGAGTATATAAGGCACTTGAAATTTTCACAGCAAGTGTTTTCAATTGACATATTGTAATCATAATTTCCGAATCAACTTACTACCTATGGTCCCCACCATATTGCGGGCCGCAGGATTTTGTAAAGGAAAGTGCCTGGCAGCATGTCAGCTACGTTCGCAAGAGGCGGTGTATCCGCCTTAATAAAGCCACTGCTACATGGATACAATACTATGGGATATATACCATCTTGAGATTATGGGCCTACGTGACTAGAATCACGAACATTTGCGGATATGATTTATATGTACTTCCTGAATTATTAAACAAAAGATGTTAGTCCTTGATAGCACCTATTAGTTATTAGAAATGTAAAGTGTAACAGATACTTATAGGTTAAAAGACTTTTTTATTTATTTTACTTGCTCGACTACTTCGTCGCGCTTTTTTAACTGCTTAAAAAATAAAGAGAGGGGAGGCCTTTGCCCAGCAGTGGGACACCAAATAGGCTAACGAAAAAATAAAAAAAATAAAAAATACATAATCATTTAGATCTTTATTGAGCCTATAACTAATATAGGTATAATATTTATGCGTTTTTTTTAGCTTTTGTTTATAACTACTTACATAGTTTGAAGCTAAATTCGACAAGGCCAACATACTGTCCACGTATCTAGATTGACTAAATTTCGCATAGTATTGAAAGTGACTTAAAGTCTGTGATTAAAAAATCTGAGATCTGAGAAGCCGTCCGTTACTAAAAATGGCAAATAATGTAAGCAAACATACATCTCGGTGAAGTAATTGCCGACCGCTGGGACAGACCCCTGAGTTTTTCTGCTTAAGGTCAATAATTATAATACCCATAATCAAAGACAGAAGCATGTGCATTCAGATCTGTATAATATTTCTTCGACCTCAACTTCGGAGCAGCTCTACCCAACATCGCCCCATGACTTCTATACGTATCACAAAATTACCGAGTGACAATATCAATACATTACCTTCTGCCAACTTCTCGGATAAAATTGGCTGTAGTTATTAACGACATGGTGTCCTTAATTGTGTTTATATCCCTTTGTTGCACAAAACCAGGTAAAGGGTAGACCGTCTCGAATCGGATTGCGGCGCAATATGGATTAAGTTAACTATTTTTATCATGCCATGGAGGCGGCTACCGCGGCGTGCGGGAAAGTCTAACGCGTCGCGGCTGATTGGCTGTCCGTGGTTACCCGCGATCTTATGAATTTGATAAAAATGCGTAACTTGATCTGTTTCCCTACAATCCGAGTCGCCTGCATATGTGGCATGGTAATCTGCCTAATTTTCTGAAATATAAAAAAGAAACAACAATGTAAATAGTACCTAACTCTGTCTGTGTAGATCTTCCTCGTTTACTTCCCTTTAGATGTTGATGTTGTATGTTTAGTTTAAATCGGAAGAACGTAAGGATTACGTCGCTAACGGCCACCTTGACCGAGACGTGAGTGACCCCGGCGGGTTGAGACGTGCCGTCAGCAAGGCCGGCATGTGTAATAGGGCAAATTAGTCTAGTGGCTAAAACCAAGAGCTTTACCGTTAATTGAAGCTGGCAGCGCGTTGCGGCTAAACCATGAGAACACCTTAAGTGTGTTATACAGTACAATTTGCAGCCGTGCAGACACAGGAGCCCTATTCGACATGCCAAGCTATGACACGTGAAAATTCATGCGAGTTCACTACTTACAAGTTCGACACATGTAACTACTAGAATGTGTCAAAGTCCGCGTGTCTATTGGGCCCCAGGAAAACCTTGTACCTTCAGAATGTATTTCATAGTATTTTCTCACCCTTTCTGTAAATTCCACAGCCAAATAGCACTAGATCCTACTCATAGTGTTGTGTTCCTGTTGGTGAGTAAGGTTGCCAAAGGGCTCAAAGAGGACCCAGTGTGTTGACGACGAGGGACCTCTCTTGTTCCTTTAGCCGTCAACACAATGAATCCTCCTGTTTTTAAAGGGTCGGCAACGCGCATGTGACACCTCTGAAGTTGCAGGCGTCCATAGGCTACGGTAGCTGCTTACCATCAGGTGGGCCGTATGCTTGTTTGCCACCGTCGTTGTATTAAAAAAAAATTGCGTGCAGCTTGCTAAACTAAACACTACCTAACCTACAAGCATAAAATTAATCACAATCATTCATTTATTTCAATCTACTTAACCTTAACCTTGTTGAAAGGGCTAAAACAATTTGGAGTCTGCCGCGGGATATACGTATTTATTTAGTATATAAGTAGTTGGGTACTTTTATTGTATTATCATTCATCACCTAGGTATATATAAGTACCTGTACGGTATACTAATGGAAACCTACATTCTAAGCATATTTACCATGCCAATATCGTGCCAATTTGAACATGACATAATTTAGATAAATTGTCTAAAGTGAATTACAAAGAGAAATGCAAAACAGTTTTTAGATAGCTCGTGTCGAAGTTTCACCTACCTCGGTCGGGATGAAAACTGCTATCGCTGCTGTCAACTTTGCCATATTATACATATTCTAACTCAATTTATGATCATGCAATAAATACATGGATCAGGGTCCATACAGCTGCCTGAAAGCGCTAATAATCCAGCTGACTAAGTCAAGCCGGGGAGTCTATGGGTTGAGCTCATCATGGTCGCAATGGTTTGGGAAGATTTTTTTTATTTTTTTGTTCATTTTCGTGGTTCAGTGTGTAATATTGATAGCTCATTGTGCAGTGATCTAACGAACAAAGGAACAGCTAATGAAGAATTAGTCTTAAAGGCGTGTAACCATTGATTGGTTGAACAACCTGTAGCCTCCTCGTGCCTTTTGTAGGGAGCTATTTATCACTCTACAAATAGCAACTAGCAAGGCTTATTATGCCACTTCTTCCGAACAACGTTGCCTACAACTTATTTGATTAAACAAAATACTTATAGATTGAAGACATTGTACTCATGCATTGTACCTAAAGATGGAATCTTATATCTTACAAGCTCTTATTTCCCGCCTTTTTATTATACTTGACATTGGCTACAGGTATTACCGCCTAAAGTCCATAAGAAAAAAAAAGTCAAGCCGATTAGTAATATCGACGTTAATATATTCACGAGATTAGTATGATAGTTATCAGTGGCGGCGGGTCAAAACTTATCTTAGGCAAGTCCGTGCTGAATATGGCTTAAAATTTCTTCATGAGCTGAAGAAATACTGCTCAGGAGCCTGAAACTGATAGTTATCTTATCTATGTACCTCATCAGTGTAGTGTAGGTTAATGTGTCCTGCGAGATACGTGACTTTTTTGTAAATTAATGTAGGTATGTAGGTCAGATGATGTGAGCAGGTTGAGGAAGTGCACGCTATTTCAACGCCGAAAGCGTGGGTACGAGACAGAAGTACAATAGCTAATAATATGTGTAATATATTGCATTAACTTTCATGTTTACGCGTTTGCGGTTCTTGCAGTTTTACTGTGTATATAAACAAGATTATATCACGCGATCACTGACTGGGACCCTTGTTCTCGGAAAATGACAACACATTATATAATTTGACATATAACCTGGACTCTAAATCGACATACTAAACTGTAAAATGTGGATATCCATGTGAGATCACGATCACTACTAGTTTGACATGTGTATGTATTAGAATGTGCCAAAGTGGTCTCACTAGCAGTATCAGTTTTTGGTTGTAGAATGTAGTTGCCCACTTATAGCAAAAAAATGCTCAAGTATAAATTGGTGTTTATCAGCACTGCATTACATTATCGACTAATATGCTTCGATGATGTAATTAAATTGTGTGCGGGTCAGTGACACTTGCATCTGCCCGGCGTTGGAGCTTTCTTAATACTCTTCCAATTAACTTCAGTCAAACAGTATGAAAAATGGTTCCCACAGAATTAACACTTTTGCGACCACGTCGAGCGTAGCTAAACGATAGGTAGAGTCAGCAGCAAAAGTTGCTAAGCGGGTAGGGTGTTTAAAATAAGCTGGACACGACCGTATTGTTAAGAGAATAAGAAGGTGTGTAGGTCAATTTGGACACCCTACCCGCTTAGCTGCTTCTGCTGCTGACTGTACCTAATGCCATTTGATTCCTCAATATTGAGGCGTGATATTTTTATTATAACACGACGGTGGTAAACAAGCATACGGACCGCCTGATGGTGAGCAGTTACTGTACCCTATGGACACCTGCAATCCCAGAGGATTCACATGCGCGCCTATGAAAATAAAAAATAATATGATTATAGCAATTGTTTTTAGTTATAATGACTTTTACTTTTTTTTTGTCGTAAATAAACATCATAATTATGAGGTAGCACCACGAAATTACAAATTGTTATCCATTGTAAACATTTTTTATTGTACTTTTTGTTTCGCGATGAGTAATTTATGAAAATTACTAAAGTGGAAGTCTGTTATTCTTAAAAATCATTAAAACTTTTTGTCTTGTCACCGAAACAATGCGCAAGACATAATATAAGAAGTTGCCATTATGTCTTTACAGCCAGTGTCAGAGGTAAAATATTAGAGTCTGTCCGGAAAGAATAGTGTCGTAGAATGTATGAGCTCCCATATAACCCACAACGTTCTTCTTTCCGGACAAACTCTATTTTAGAATAGCAGTAAGGCCCCACACGGTAATGCCCGAGCAGTCAGGAGTTTACCTTATACTCGTAAGAAGGCACATGTTTAGGCATATTCCAATAAAAGGTATACACGTACTTTATTGAGCAGAAAAAGTAGGTTTGATGATAACCGCGCGTTGTACCGATAAAACTGATGTAGGAATGCATGATGAATATTAGGTACCTACTTACTAAATTAGAAAGCCTGTTATTTCAGCGATTTATAGGTTAACATTATATTCTTGTTTACGGTAATCTAGTAATTTTAATATATAAGCAGGCAATGCGTCTACGAGTATAAATATAATATGGCCCTACGTTGGGCGCCAAGAGAAGAAGAATTTGTCGTCAAATTTAAAAGGCAAGAGTCATGGACAAATGGCTTATTTTAGTTTAAAAAGTAGGGCACAATTATGTACTCACTACGCCACTTTGCCGATCTAGATATTATATTGTATTGCGATACGTACAGCGGGGAAATGCTGCCACCATGCGGTCGGCACGATGTAGATTTGATATTTTTTTAGGTTTATTTAGTTTTAGTTTTTAGTTTAGTTTTATTTTAAATAGGTACGTTTTATTTGTAAAGTTTAATTTATAATTTATTCTTGTCATTGTTCGTGTACATCCTACCAGAGACTATAGAGATATAGACGGCTACAGCCTAAGAACTTTTTGAAGCTCAAGTCAATTGCGCCCTCTGTCCGAAAGCCGCCTACAGATACTGAAAATGTAAGAGGAAATGTCACCTGCACTCCTACTCCACCTAGGCTACTATACTAGTACGCTATTTGTTACTAGGTGGAGTAGCAGTGCAGTTACACAAGAGACAGAGGAACAATCATAAGCTTGGAAGTTTCCAGTAAGCCCCAAAATTCTGTGGCCGCCTGCGCTTTGTCCCGTGTCTAATTTCAGATTGGCGTGTCTGCGTGCAATCGGCATTAGTCACAATTCGCAAATTTTTGCTTTGTTTTTCTACGGGCACCGAAACTATCCGACCAAATCATTTACGCCGAATCAAGGCTACCGGATTTGTTTACTTGAGAACAATTATAATCGAAGATGTACTTGGTAATTTCAATAAGTAAGAAGTTATGGCCTAGAAAGTGGAAATGATGATAAGTTCTTCGTTAAGCACTGTGTCTATATGTGATATCTTATACAGTCGCCATCAGATATATCGGAGCGGCTCAGGTGGTCACAAATATCTGAACAACGCCTCTATTGTCAAGGCGATAAAGTGCATATTGAGATATTTTTGAGTACCTTGACCGCTCCGATATATTTGATGGCGACTGTAAAATATTAAATTTGTAAGACGTAAACCACCTTCGAATAGTAACTTGCCAACATATACCATTGTTTCAGTGAATGTGTATTAGTTATTTTTTTTATCATTCCCAATAAACGAGTTTCTTACGTTTTACATCACATCATCATATAATAAGCGATTTATGCCAATAGTATACTTATATTTTCCAGAATCATTACTCTAGGTAAGTACTACCAAGTTTTGGAGTAAGTATCTGTACTTTATTTATAAATTACGAAACAAACAATGTTGATCTTTGTTCTTAAAATATTTTTTTCGTTAGCTATAAAAACACCGAGTGACAAAAAGTTTAGGATAGGGGGACGAAGGTCACCGGGAAATACTTACCTATAGTTAGATGAATCAGTCCAAATCTTTAAAGTGATTTCAGTTATACCGATTGACATGACAGAGTCGCGGGCTGTTCTTAATTATTTCCTTTAATATACGTAGTTAGTTACCTTGTGTCAATGATAATAATAAATTCTTGAAAGTCAATTAATGATATGGCTTTTTGCTGTTACACATATAAAGAAACTTCGGTTTACTTGGGGCTAATGTACCTACTACTTATTTAAAGTTTTCGGTTAGTAAAGGAGGATTGTGTTGACGGCTACAGCGACAAGAGGGCGCCCCCGTCGTTAACACGCTGCATCTCCTTTGAGGTCTCTGGCGACCTTTCTGACCGGCAGGAACACAATATGATATTTGATTTGAGCGAAATGACATTCGCTGAGCTTATGTCCTACTACACTTAGCGGGGTGACATTCATAATGCCCATAATTATTACTCTTTTGAGAAAGGACATACTTAAATCCAATTCTGTGGTTATCTCTTGATACTTCAATAAAAGTGATTAAATATAGTAATATTTTAGTTATTGTTATAAGGATGTTTATACATAGGTATAGAGCGTCCTTTATATATTAAATGGTCTATAAAGTTCACATCATGAACTTAAGTAATCTTTACTCGTGTAGGAAAAGCAACAAAATTTGTACCCATTGGTGCATTGCACTGATGTTTGTTGTGCCTATGTGGCCTTGCTACGATTATGTAACACTATGAATAGAACTTTAAAGAAAATCTTCCGGCATAATAGAATTAAAGCAATAAACAGCTTGTTAAGTAATATTATTAGCCTTATTATAATTTCAGATGTGGAGGTAGCGTTTCCTGTGATGCGCATTATGACAAGACAATAAAATTGCTGTGCTTCCGAACCAGTCTTTGCATTCGGACAAAAGCGTATTTTTATTACAAGGTCACTGATAAGTGGGTTATACGATTTTTAATATAATAGTATATTATTACCGAAGCAGAATAGGGAAATGGACAATTGCTGGATTGGTAATTATTTCAAATGGATGAGCATACCTGATGAGAAAATCTTAGCTATGGAGGATCTGTCTTATACGTGAGGCTGTTTTTTTACTAAATACGTAAAAGTACCTACCAATATACTTTAACTATGGAAAAAAGGGAAAAAAGGAATAATCCACTGCCTCGGGCGAGACTCGAACCCGCAACTCCTGTATACATAAACACACCCACCACTGTACCAACTGAGCTCCCGAGATCTTTCATATGCGTCATAAGTAGGGGAAATTTGTGGTATCGTTTGCAGATATTATAATACGTTTTCCTTTCATACTCGTAAACAGGAATAGGAATTAAGTGTCCGGTCACGATTTGAAATCAAAAACGGCTAATAATGAAATTACGTACAATAATCGTATTTGATAAGATAGTTTAAAGTCTTGTTATAGCGAAAAAGTACTTTTGGTCCTTATAATATTTAATAATATCCGAAAACTCAATTTTTACAGAGCTTGTTTAGTGAGGGCGTTGCTTCTTGCAATCTTGTCGCCTGATTTTTTTTATGGCCTGTCATATATTTCATATTATCTGATTACTTAAAGCATGAAGTTAATTTGATATCTGATTAAGGACTAAAGTATTTGTTTACATGTTGTTGTTGTCACGAATAAATGTTTTCTATTTCTATTTTGTATTTCTATATCTTTATTTTTATTTTTGCGAGATAATTTGATACCTTCCCAAAAATATCACCTAAACTTTTACATTAAATTGTACAGCTATATCATACTCTCCCTTAAAAAATATGGATGAAAATGAAAAAACTTTACAATGTATTCCTCAGACGACTCATTTTCGAAGGTATTTTGATACTTTAAGTACTAGTATAACTTAATTTTAATCAATAAAACACTTACTCTTTTGATCTTTCCAAGCCGAAATTGCGAAAACAGATGTTAGGCAATTATTTTTAAATGAAACACATAATTTAAAAAAACCAAGTGCGAGTCGGACTCGCGCACCGAGGGTTCCGTAAAAACCTATAACAATTGCTATTTCTTATGATTGCGTGGACATGAAAGTTTCGATTTGCTACAGCAGAAAGATATTATAGAGCTGAGTATATGATATATGAATTTTTAATTTCATACCTCTACGCGTTTACGAGGAAACAGGTAGTAAGTTTAAAATTTAAAAAAATATTTAGTACGATTTTACTAAAAAATTCTACTTTTCGTAATTTTTCCTTTGTCTGTGCTATATGAAATTTTTTCGTGCCAAGTTTCAAGTTTCTGAGTTTACGGGAAGTACCCTTTAGGTTTTGAGTTTCTTGCGAGTACTCAATTTCAAAATATGCAACTTAAATTGCTATTTCTTTTGATTGCGTTGACTTAAAAGTTTGGTTTTGCTACATCTGAAAGGTCCTATAGCTCTGAGTATTCGACATGAATTTCAACTTAATAACTTCACGCGTTTACGAGGAAAAAGGTAGTAAGTTTAAAAATGTAAATATATATTTTTGTATAATTTTACTAAAAATGTCTACTTTTTATAATTTTTCCTTTGTCTATGCTATATGACGTTGCTTCGTGCCAAATTTCAAGTTTATGAGTTCACGGGAAGTACCCCGTAGGTTTTGCGAGCGCCGAAAACTCTAAAATTTGCAGCATATACGACTGTATCTTTTGTTTGCGTTGGCTTTTAAGTTTGATTTTTTTCGCAGCTTCAAGGGACAATAGACATGAGTATTTGATATAAATTTCAGCTTGATACCTCCACGCGTTCCTGAGAAAAATGGTCTTGACAGACAGACAGACGGACAACAAAGTGGTCCTATAAGGGTTCCGTTTTTTCCTTTTGAGGTACGGAACCCTAAAAACGATACATTTATACAATTTATCTACACCCATATCATAAACCCTTCATGATGCGTTCAAAAACCGCACGTTATAACCACCATAAAAATAGATTGTTTCGTTAGAAGTTAGAACAAATGTCTTATCTGTAACGATGTTATTATTATCAAATAATAAGCAAAAATTCGATATCATTATGAAAATCCGGGATGCTCCGACCCGCCGGCACGCGCCCCGCCGACCGCTGGCACAATCGAGTTGGCCATGGCGATATTGGGGATGGCGTGCAATCCGTGCAATGGCAGTCATTCAATCATCATTTCGGGTTTATAATATGTGTGTAGATAAAGCAGTGTATGCAACTGTACGTAATTAGGCCTTAAAACACTCGTTTGATCTTATTATGAAACTCACTTCGTTCGTTTCATAAAACCACACTCGTGTTTTAAAGACCCCTATTACGTAACAGTTACATAAACTACTATTATAAAGAAACGTTCTTTCAAAATGTGTATACCAATTAATAGAAGTTTTGTTAGTTACTACAAAATAGTATCAAAAAGTTGAGCGAAATCGAAAAAAAGTTTACCAGTCTCTTAATTCAGACGTAAATGTTGGTAGTATAGGTATAGTTTGCCATGAAGTCAAAGCGCTATATCGCTCGCGCACCGACGCCGGCGTCGCATGCGGAAACCGCAGCAGTGTGAAAGCCGCCTAAAATGAGGGAAAATGAATAAAGAATACTAGTTAGCTGTGCTGCCTACGAAAATCAGTTGATACAGTGCCCTTGACCGAGTGCGTTATCCGAATGAGTACCTTTTAATTATAAAACATTGACGTATATGTGTCACATAAAAGAGTTTTTATGCTTCCGGGCTACAGGAGTATATGTGTAATTATTCAAATAAATGAGATAATCAAGATCACGAATAAACAGGTTGTTCGATCTTGTTCCGTTAAGGCCGTCAGCATATTTAACTACTGAATTGTTACAAGTTTCGTCCGTTTTTTTTCTTATAGACGGAAAGCTAGCCACGTCAGATATGACACAATAATGAGAGCAACGAAACCCCTCTAGTCAGTTTGCTATAAGTACTACGTTTATTCTTAGATTTGGACATCTGGCAGCTATAAAGTGGTGGAGGTCAAATAATGCAAACCACTTGAAGAAAACAGATCCTAGAGTTCTGGCTTTGATGCAATATTATTAGAAATTATATGAATAATTAGATTATACCATTGCCAAACGTGTCTGTTGGCGGAAAGTAGTGCCAAACGACGTATAATGTAATTCTTAGTTTTTCGGGTTTGTGTTCACAATAATATGCAATGTTTATTGTTCTTATGTGAAAATATGGGCCCTGTTCTCTATAACTGAGATAATTTTGTCATTTTTCACCTGTTTTGGTAGTACTATTTTCCAATACAAAAATTTGGTAAGTCTGTAACTCTAAACTACACCCATAAAAAGCTGCCAGATGCCCGGATCTAGCAATTAGGATAGTCCAAACAATCTAACCAGAAAGGTTTTGTTGCTCTCATTATTGTGTCATATCTGACGTGGCCAGCTCTTAGTCCAATATTAGTGGTCACGCTAAATTATAGCGAGTAATTAAAATGTCCTTCAATAAACCTTATTAAATCTTTAAATCTACTTAGAGTAGAGCTTTTAAGTATCTATGTCAACAGAATATTTCTAATCAATAATCATATTTATTTAAGAACGCTGTATGTAGTACCACGTATTTTTAGTTAAGGCATATTTTGCATTTCGTCTTTAATAAGTTTAATAACTAACAAAATAACAAAAAACTTTATCAGAATAATGAAATCAGATTATTTTAAATATGAATTTAAAAATCATTATACAGGATGGATTTTCTTTTTGGGTCAGTGAGAGCAGCTACCAGATCCCGTGCTGCTACGCGAAAATGGTCTTAGAAGACCTTCCCTCGATTTCAAATTTATGAAGATTCGCGTTTACAGATTTTGGAAAAAACATACATACAGAGTGTGAGAAGAGCGAGAAGAAGGTTATTTTTGACAAACTTTATTTTTGATGCCATTCAATCCCATTCCTATTTAGGATCAAAAGCTTGTATGGGACCAAAAAAAAATCCGGCTAGAAAAGCCACAAATTGAGGTATACTTTTCCCATACATTTTGTATGAAAATGAAAACTTTTATTTTTCACATGCATTATTTTATGGCAATCATTCCATTCCTGTTCAGTATCAATAGTTTCCATGGGGTCACCTTATGGTAAAGTACCAAACAGCCACAAATATAAGAATCTTTTTCGATACATTTTTAAATGGTTTGTTTAGGTAAGTATAATAGAGATTATAATATTGTCTACGGTTGCCGCGATAGTTATTCATGAAATAAAAGAGATTATTTTCAATCACATATTTCTTGAGTTTAGCAGTAGACGACACCTGCAAAGTTCTAATCTAAAAGTACGCGCAGTAAAAAGGGATGCCTAAGAATAATATTTGTATTGATGTCACCGTACTGTAGGTATAGTGAGATGAGACACACTCACTGCACGTGACCAGCTCGGCAGGTGCTCGCCGAACCTACCACAACATGGGATTCCCTGTCCCCACTTACGCGCTCTAAATGGCCAATTATACAACATTTATTGCAATTACAAACATTATTGTAATTCAAAATTATTTCTTAGTTTTCCATCTTATTTTACAGTAGGTATGTTATTGTTTCCTAGAACATGCAAATAGTTCTCTTGATGTTGATTACGAGTAGATACCTACAGGGCCATGGTTAGGGGTGGGGAGGGGACATTATGGGGCAATGCCCTACCTTAAAAGCTACCATCTGTTCGAAAAACTATGACAATAAAGTAAGAGGCCTACCTTAAAATTGGTCATGCCCTGCCTTAAACTAGCACTGCCCCTATCTTAACTACAACTCTGGCTACGGCCCCGATAGGCTATGCTATAGGTATCGTGGAATCTATCCTTCCTTTCAAACTTTCGTATTAGGCTGACACAGACTGAAACCTATACAATGTTTTGCGAAATTGTATTTGATCATGAAGTCACATCCTGTGACTACTATAAAAGTACATACCTACCCATAAATTTGCTTGTTTCCTTCTCATTTTTCCCAATTTTTAATTCGTGTTTGCAGCAGTAATTGGAGCGAAGTGCCTGTCGACCTCATGAAAAACCAAAACCAAAATGTAGTAAAATCAGTGATGATATTTTTTACAATATGATACTTAACGAAGGGACGGAGAGTTCTAAATGATATTTCAGTACGTTTCAAATTATTTTACTATGGTTTTAAATAAGGTGGTAAAATGGTGTTATTTTCGAGTTCCGTTTCTGCTCGTACAGCTGCGCCGGCGCAGCGGCGGATATAAATCAAAGTCAATAAGGTTGCCTCACCAGAAGCTTTTCTTTCTTTAATATATGTAGGTATATCGGTACCATCGCACGTCGCGAATGTCTTTAATGCAGGAAAAATAGCATATTTTAGAGGCAAAATAAAGTTGTCAAGATAAAGTTATGAACAAAGTTTCATTGATGTACATATTTTGCCACCAAAATGACATATCTAGTCTTAATTTACCTGTGCTACTTTGATTAGTTTAAACTTCAGGAAATCAAATTATAGAGCTGTAAGGAAAAAATATGCTTTTTTTATTATTTAAGACGTAGGTACCTAATAAGTTGCGATTATTTAGCATCTTAAAATTAAATACTCAAAAAGTTCATAGTATAATCTTATGCTTTATCATTTTTGACTAAATTCTAGATGGATTTTACACTGAAATTGTTTTACCTAAACTAAACTATTCGCATTCGCTTCAGATAGCAAAAGGGGTAAATTTTAATAAGCCACACTAAAAATGTATGTCTGCTCCATTCTTATGGGCTCCACGACGTCTAAGGACGACCCCCTAAATTATGACTAGACTAATTAGGCAGCAAATTAGGCAGCAATTAAGTGCTGACTGACACCATAAAAATTTTCATATAAATTTGAGATTAAGACTGGCTCTTCCACAATATGTCGAAGTCTATATAACTACTTACAAGTTCACAAAACTAATTATGTGTTTGATCCATATGTTGTTAGAGATTAGCTCTGTGAACAAAAACATCTTGTTTAAGTGATAGCTAACCGTGTAAACGGGCATCGAACCACGTCTGAAAAATTGTATACAGTGCTATTTCCCCAATTATTCCTAATTTACCTTCATTTAACCATCATCTGATTCGTTTACTTTTACGCCCGTTCTAAGATATATGCCATAAGGCCATAACGTTTTAGAAAATACCCCCGACAAAAAGTACTTACACATAGGGTACATGTTTTTCAGTAGAGGCAAACCTAAACAGATAACGATGATTTTGTCTATTATATCGAAACCGACAACTAGTTCAGTATTAACCCTGAGGGATTTAGGCCTTGATGTTGTAGAGCGATCGATCTATATCAATTGGCGATACGTGGCAAGTCTGTATGCTGTATAGTCAGGAACTTAAATTCAATACCAATATTATAAAAGAATCAGTGTTTTTGCACTTGCGCTTATGCTCGACGCGCAAATATTTTATTAATGGATTTGCGTTTTTTTATTTATTTCATCATCGTCATCATTTCAGTCTTATAAGTTATAATACTTAGGTCTCTCATTGCCCTTGACTTGTCCCGGTCCTGAGCTAAGTAATTTCATCCAAAAGAGGTCCACAAACTACCGAATTTTGCAGCACTAACCAACTAACACTATCACGGAACAATTCCTAAAATGTATACAAAACTTAGCAAATTTAGATCAGGGACCCGATTTGACACGAGATGACGAAGCTACCACACACTCACAGTAGCAATCATTTTAAGTGACGACGTCGACTTCAAAGCAGTAAGTAAATTCTATGTACATAACCACACACGGCCCGGCTTTTGTACAACTTGTAACTATTATTATAATCCTTACTTATTAAATACATGTACCTACTTCATACTTTTATGTGTGAGTTTATAGGAGACTCCAACAAATATGAAGACTCCGTATGTAATTATTTGAACAAGTAAAACCGTTAGGGTAGTTCCAATCAAAACATATTTACATACACTTCGGGTGACAAAATCACACCCCTCCAGTTCATATCCAAGGTTTAGTTTGACTAATCATTATATGTAGTTTATCATAAGGTTAGGTTACATAATTAAACGGGTCCATACGGTCCAAATTGCTACTGGAACAAGGTCAGTCACCGGTGACCTCCGTGAGAAGTGGACTGAAATGATTTACGTAGGTAACAGTTCGTAATAATTATTTTAACAACGGCCATTGTAGTGGTTCAGCCTTTACTTACATGCATCTCGTGTCATGTCGCGAATTATCATTTTCTTGTAACTAGCTCTGACCGTTACCGTCTAATATTTATGTATATTATACGTAGGTAAAACATGCAAACGCGTTTCCTGGCGAATGACAGATAAATACGACGCACTCCACTAAGAAAGGAATTCAACCCAAAATTAATCTAATGCTTTTGAAGACCACTACGCAGACGGTCAGTCGCAGGCGAGAGCTAGTTGGTGTACATATATTATAAATATGCAATGGATATGGGACACATTTATATTTTATATACCTACTTATACACTTATACTTATCCTTAACGTATTTTTTTTGGCCGAGGAGCGTCCAGATACTGTTCGTAAGTGGCTTGCGTGCTTTACTTATGTAATTAAAGATGTGCATTGGGCGCGACGCAGTGCACGAACATTTACGAATGGCTTGTGAGAGCATCACATCTCCTCATTAGTATTTTTTAATAAATAAATAATTACCACAATAAATTACACCCTAACCCGAGAGCCCCAGTAAAAACGCTTAGGGCTGAATTTCATTCGGTTCTGTTTAAGAAGCTGTACGTAGGTAGAGCAGGCCGGCAGGTCGGAGTTAGAATAGATTGACAGTCTACATCAAAATGTGGTACCTACTATTTGGCGCCGACTGTCACTTTGGAGACGACAATATTATTACTAATAATTTAAAAAATGATCTAACGTGACGCTATGACGTTTTCCCCGTGACGCTAGCGGCGTTTCCACTTGGCTCCGCCAGACAACCTTCTACCCGCTAGTTCCACATCACGCTCGTATAGTTTTTTAACACCGATATAATAATCAAATCAATTAGTAGCGTAATTATAATCATACAAATAATAAACTAGTAGACATCGCTACGCCACGCCATTAAAACTCAATTATCCACAAACTTTAGGTAAGTACCCATTACCCACATTAAAAGTATGAGACAGAAGCAATCATAGTCATTAGGGCCATTACCGGCTTTATTGGTTTGCAGAAGTCGGTATTTTACGCCGTAGGCTCAGGGCCATACCACATTTTCATTAGGGCTTTCCGATATGATAATGAAAACGGGTTCGTCCTTTAACAAAAACTTGAGTCACGTGTCAGATACGGCGGCGCATCGCTTTGATATAAGAGTATGACATAATTATAATATATGTACATACATTTGCAATACTAGCTTGTCGAATAAGGATAAAGTTCTCTAGTTCCTTTCGATTTTCATAAATAAAAACACCGGGTCGCGTTAAGTATGGATAAAAGGAAAAACAATTATAGAGCTCAAGAGCTAGCGATTATACCCACACGTATATACAGCGAAAATGAAACCAAAAAGTTACCATTGATAAGAACATATTCCACTGCAAATGAATATGAAAAAAAAAACAATAAAAATTTAACTCGCTAACTTGGTAAAATTAGTAATTAAATAGCAAGTAAAAATATATAATCTCATATTTATCATTACGAGGTTTTACGTCAGCGCTCGTTAGAAATTAGACCGTTTCGAATAATTCGAATGTGACGCTGGCTAGTGACGTCACAAGGCGTCAATCTCCAACCGATGCACGTTACGACCTCCTATGACGTACCCAAACAAGCCGGCCGGGTCAATACCTTAAGCAATTTCTATAAAGCTGGCTCTACACGAGCGAAGTAAGCAATTATGCAAAGTTTTACATTTTAACTTCAGACTTAACCACTCATCATTTGTGTTTTGAAATTGAGATCTTAAATTTAATAAAAGTTTTAATTATTTATTTTAATTTGTCTTTTATAACTGCCTCTAGGATTCCGGTCAGGAGGTTAAATACCTACATATATTTTGATTACTAATAGTACGCGTATGCGATGTGAACTGGGCAGGGGTTAAAAATGCATCTAAATAAAATAATATAATTTATTTTGTCGTGTACTAGGGCGCTAACTCCGCTAATATAATAACGTAAATTGACTTCACACTGCGTTATTGTAGATGAGTTGGCATTTTGAAATTACAATTTTGTTATAGAATAATAAAATATTTGGATACTAAAATAAATAAATAATAAAAAGTGTTTACTTTATTTAAACAATGATTATCAGTAATTTATAACGAATTCGATTCCTATTAATTACATAAATAAAAATATTTTTGCCAATTGCGACAGCAGGTATTCCTTATATGCATGTCTGATTTGAATGCTGGTCAGTGCATCCATAGGTTAAGGATTTTAGTACTGACCAGACGTGACCAGGAAAACCGAGTAAGTATGAACACGCGGGGAAAACGCGTCGGTACTTTCAACCGGCGCGGCACTTATTTTTGCCGTGAACCAGTTCCACGAGAAATAAATATTTAAGTGTGTTTCTTATTATAGCATAATTAATTGCGTTAACACACACTGACCATGGGTATCGTGGGTGCGCCAAAGTTCACATAAAATTTGTACTTCGATTATTGGAAGTCCGAAATTGTTGTTTATAATTATTTTTATCATAATGATCATTTTTTATAAGTATTCTTTGTTCATAACTATCGTTGCTCCGAATTATTTAAGTTTATAATGTAAATCAATCTAAATATCTATTATACTAATATTACTTTCCAGAGTCACCGTCAGGTACGACGACGAGCGAAGCGAGGAGGAGTGTTTGGTATCTTGCGATCCTAACAAAACACAATTTCGGTTTCGGTTAGGTTAGGTTAGTGTGTCATCCTGCCCGAAGGGCATAAGTACCCAGAATAGAAGCCCCCGCGAAGCGGGGGCTTCGTCGACACTGTCACAGAAATGACTACCAACAAAAAACGTAAGAAATTATATTATGTTTCAAAAAATTCGGACTGCAAACAATTATTAACAATGTCGTTATATGAAAAAAAATTATAACCATAAACATTATGACAAAAAAAATTATGACGAGTGATAATTCTGATCACAAAACGGTATTACTGAAAATATTATGCTAAATAATTTAAGCCAAATGCCATTTAAGCCAATATGGACCCGGGTATCGTCCTTTTGTGTAACAAGACTAAGGGCCGGTTGCACCAAACTGTCTGTGACCGTGCACAATTAAAAGACTCATCAAAGTAAAATATGGCGATGGAGCTGTCATCCCATAGAAAACTGTCAAACTTTTCATACTTACAAGATTTTTTTTACGATTACATTTACGTTCACAGACGGGTCCATATTGGCTCACATAAAATTATTTAGCATAATTTTTTCAGTAATACCGTTTTATAACCATAAAATTTTATAACCATAAACATTATGACAAAAAAAATTATGACGAGTGATATTTCTGATCACAAAACGGTATTACTGAAAAAATTATGCTAAATAATTTTATGTGAGCCAATATGGACCCGGGTATCGTCCTTTTGTGTAACAAGACTAAGGGCCGGTTGCACCAAACTGTCTGTGACCGTGCACAATTAACAGACTCATCAAAGTAAAATATGGCGATGGAGCTGTCATCCCATAGAAAACTGTCAAACTTTTCATACTTACAAGATTTTTTTTACGATTACATTTACGTTCACAGACAGTTTGGTGCAACCGGCCCTAACTGGACTAACTGTATAAAAATAAAATATTGGCCGCTAATTAGGTATCCCGAAACCGCAAGGTTTCTTGCACAGATAGCAGCTACGTGTTCCAAAAAGAATCTTCTTCTTCATTATAGGTACTCTCTATAAAATCCTAATTAAAAATAATAAAAAATCTTCAGTGTTATTCTTCAGTTACTCTTCTTCATTATTGTTTGGTTATGTAAAATAATACACAAAGTTGACTTGCAACCTTTTTGAGCTCTCTGGCAATTTTATCGCCGTCGGGAACACAACACTGAGTAGGATTTAGTGCCGTAATTTGTACCAGTGTACGGAAAAAGGGACCACTTTGTCGATATGGAGTTACTACCACTTTCTAATACTACACAATTTACACTATCTATTAGTGAAAGAAAAAAGTGCCCTTGTAAATCGACAAAGTGGTCCCTTGCACTAAACTCGCCCACATTTATTGTGTTCAAAGCTATGCTTGAATAAATATAATCCACTTATACCTACTGATTCAAAATAATGGTAGGTGATAAAAATATACTACATATTTAAATATTCCATTGTTTCCTTCCTCCCTGTGGGCAATCAGATACCTACATATCTTGATGGCAAAAAATAAACATTAGTTATTATTTATTTTATTTATATACCAATTTTTTTACAACAATAAACAATTGATTTTTAACGTCGAAATGAATATTCAATGACTTATACATACGTGACGTTTTTAATCAAAAGGTATATCATTTTCGGTTGTTAATAGAGCTTATTTCTTAGTGAATGATTATAGCAGTAATGCCTTATTGACAACCGCCAATGATGTAACTTTTACTTGAAAACGAGATATATTTATATCTTCATAATGTTACGACACATCATATTTATTTTATCTAGGTTAAAGAAGTCGAGACGAGGTAAGTATGCAAGAAGGACGAATAAAGTTTACGTAGGCACACGAGGTTAACCCTATTTATGTATGAGGTGCGATTAAGATCAGTACATATCAAGCAAATACGTAGGAACCTAATCTTAGAGGTAGTTATTAAACAGTGTGCCTAGATAAAGAATTAAGTAGGATACGTTTGTGTGAAACATCTAATAACTCCCTGACTAAAGGCCTCGTTTGACCTCACAACAAATCAATTAATTTTCAATACATTGCGATTAGTATGCAACGTATCGAAGATGTATGTGAGCAGCAGAGTGGAGATGTCTCACTCCAGGGATATGGATTAAAATTAATTAATTGATGATATAATGTACCTGTAAAAATTCAAGGCCATATTTTTTTAAATTTAAAATTTAGATCGATAATGTGTTCCGTTTGCCCAGCAGTGGGACACAACATAGGGTAGGTATATAGTTATAAAAAAATGTGCTAGTTAAAGAAGGTTATTTAATAGTGTAACATTTCGTACAGTTTTAATTTTTGCGACTGAAATTGAAGACTGAGGTAACGTATCTACTGTATTTACGTATCTAAGTTAATACGTATAATAAATATTTTTGATTTACGAACATTTGGTTTCCAATTTTTATAACCTCTTAGTTTTGAAGCCTTGGCGTTATCCTTAAAGTGCAGCAAGGGTATTTCCTATACGCTCTTTGTTTGCGTAAGCACCGTTAGTTTAACGAACAACGCCGGGATATTTTACAAAACTCCATCCGTACCCTTAGTATAACCGTTTCACTAACGTAACGTGACGATTGCGTTTGCATTAGGTCTTATTTTGTATGAGATTTTTAACACAGCACACCAAGCGGAACGTATCGAAAACTAAACCACCGAGTATCTACAAATTAGGACCTAACGCAAACGCAATCGTTACGTTAAGTTAGTGAAACGATTATATTAAGGGTTCCGATGCACATGACCTAACCTAACAATCATCGTTGTTGTGCAACACCGTCTGTTAATGTCTACATAAAAAAAAATGAAATTTTGACAGATTTCTATGGGATGACAGCAGAGCTGCGCCGCTATCACAGAATAATGAATAGTTGCTATCCGTTCGTTAGTTGAGGGTGGTGGAACCCACCCTATCCAGGTTAATTTTAACCACATGGTAATTGATTGACTGCTGACAATATAATAGTAAGTTCGTGAAAGAAATTAAATAACTAAATGCATCATTAATTCTCAGAACACTATATTCATAATAAGAAAGTACTGTTTCCTTCGTTAATGGATTTGTGTTAATTGACTTCAGGGTGCCTATTTCTTTACAATACCGAGGAAATGCACTTAAAAAAAGTTCCTGGCGTTGACGTTACAATCACCTACTTATTCAATGCCATTTCTTCACAATGACAGTTCTCACGATCTAGATTCAATGGGAGGCAATTAAGCATCCTCCCGTCTATATTGTAAACGAGTTCGTTATCATAATTTTACCTTCTGTATTATATTATTGCCCGAACTACGAATATAATTGATTCTTTGTTTTCATTTATTGGAGTTTTTATAAGAGATGCATACGTCGTAATAAAATGGTCAATTTAACTTAATGATATTACGTGTGTTAACCGTTTTATTTATGGACCGTATGAACTGAATGTCCTGAAGACCGTTTTCCCGGCTGCTGATTTTTCAACCGACTTCAAGATTTCGAAGGACGAGGTTCTCAATAATTCTTCAGGATCTTTGCTTGTTTTTTTACACCCGACTTCAAGATTCCGAAGGAGGAGGTTATCAATTCGTCGGAATAGTTGTTTTTTTATGTGTGTTCACCGATTATTCGAAGACGGCTGAACCGATTTGGATTTTTTTTTGTTTGAAAGAGTATACTTCACAGTTGGTCCCATTGTCACCAGGTCCGGATCTGATGATGGGATCCTGGAGAAAACAAGGGAACTCTTCAACTATTACAAGCAGATCTATAGTGATTCCATTTAGAAAAGCGGATCCTAAGTGAAGTCGGTTCTTTTTTTGTTTAAAATTATTGATTTATATTCATAATGGCGTATGAAAAGGTATTTTTAAACGGCTGCCGTTTCCCAACCTACCAACGGGGCGGCAGCTAATCTTCACAAGGCTTCATTATAATACCTAGGTAACCCTTAACTACATACCTCACAAGTAATATATCTTTTGGCATGCAATTGGTCATGGATTCAAGGGGACGACAAGTAAAAATGTTTGGCTCAATTTATGTGACTTAGTTATGTGCGGTTAAAACATTTCAAATTACGGACACCGGGTATATTCCGGTAGGGCAATAGGAAGTTTTATGTGATGATCTCGACTTCATTACTTGGATCTATACTTATTTAAAATTTGGCAAGTTAATGTTACATTATGGCGTTTTGATGATAATCTCAGGCAGTCGTAAAATAGGTTGTGGATTTTTTTTTGTATGTTCACATTAAATAATGAAGCGAAATGTGTAAGTAGTAAGTCGATTTTGTGGTATCCGTTCATGGGTGATGAGAAATGAGTTATAATAGTGAAGGTGATATACATTTAACTTTTATTTGCATTAGCATTCTCTAGTAGACCAAGGCAGTAACCAAGTATGGTTAAAGAACAAAATAAATTTTAGTAATTTCTCTTCTAATGCTTAAGTTCCGGTTTTAACTCCTGTGCCCTGTGACATTTTAGGTTTGTTAGTTCTAGTAAAGTTTAATTCACAATATGTCTACCTACTACCTACTTGCGAAGTAACTAGGTCTAGGAGATCTCGCCATATGATTGTAATCCATGTAAGCCTTATAATGTGTAAAAAAATGCGTTAGAGTCACGTGCATTATTTCAAACCGGCTCCGTGGGTGACCTGCGGCCAATCAATCTTGTCATTGAAATGGGCTCCTTATTAACTAGGGAGTGGTATTAAACATTGTCAAGGTAGTTTTACTTGAGAACCTGTACTTTTTACATTCGTAGATTATGGTAATTATTAATATAAAAGTGAAATGTAATCAAGATAAACTGACATGAAAGATATTGTATAACAGTCTATATATTAGTAGGTCAGAGATAAATTATTGAGTTTGTATGATCTTGAAGAATAACTTGACGCAAATAGCAAAAAGCGTGGGTCAAACTACACTTGTCATATAGTGTTGAATGAGTGTGTTGAGAATGACTCGGAGATATAAATTATAGTGGTACTAACTCGTAGAATACGTACATTTCTCTATTTTTTCTTAAAACACAAAAATGTCTGTTGCTCAAAAAAAGTTCTAGCGTAAAAAAGCGGACTTAATGCCATATACTCTCTACCAATTCTCCTTCGGCTATCCGACATCAAATATTCGATCGGACAGTATGAATAGGCTCTAACTCTATTGTAAAATCCAGAAAATGGAGAGGTACAGTCGCCATCAGACATATCTATCGGCCATGGTGGTCATAAATATCTGAACAACGCCTCTATTGTCAAGGCGATAAAGTGCATGTTCAGATATTTTTGAGTACCCTGGCCGCTCCGATATATTTGATGGTGACTGTACATAGGTAGGTACTATCTACTATTTTATGATTAGGTACTTATATTTGAGAGTCAATTCTGGATAGGATTGGCTTTAGGACCGGGACGGGACAAATGGCGAACACGAAGACATAAAGAGAAACCCATGCTCACCAGTGGGCTATATAGGACAGAAAATTATGAAGTAGGTATCCGTAAAAGTGTTTTTTTTTAATTGTATCAACACATGTGACGTTTTAAGTCCAAGGTACAGGCCGGTTGTAAATAAGACGTAACTGCCATAAAAAAAAACTCATTTAGAAATAAACTCTGTTAACAACCGACAATGATGTATGTAGGTACTTTAACTTGAAAACTTCACATATGTATGAATTATTCCATTATAGAAATAAACAAACCCAGGGTTTTTATGACGTTGTATACAGGGTGTCCCAGAAATCGACGTCAAGCCGTGAATGGATGATAGACCAAGTTATAACAGTTATCAGAAAAATACAAAAAAAAAAATCTTCACATGTTCTTCAAAAATTATGGTCACTTTAAAAATTTACTAGAATATTCACGCCCTGGTCTCTTAACTTCTAGTAAATTTTTAAAGTGACCATAAAATTTTTGAAGAACATGTGATAGATTTTTTTTGTATTTTTCTGATAACTGTTATAACTTGGTCTATCATCCATTCACGGCTTGAGGTCGATTTCTGGGACACCCTGTATGTATAGGGGCGTATGCGTTACGCCGGCCTACTTACCGTTTAGTATGTAAAACTTCTGCGGTTAAGACACTGTGACAATAGGTTTGAGGAGAAGTGATATATCAGAAAATAAAAACTGTTATTTAAATTGTACTATAGATTACTCACAATGAATTAAATATAGGTATATAAATAAATCACATTACTAACTAGGGAATAGATTTGGTAGATCAATTCCAATGACTTAAAACATCTGTCTCTAAACTACAATGTTTACAAAATACGGAATTTAATGTAATAATTATACCTCTATCTGAAATCACCTGTCCTCTATTAATGGGAATTAATACAATTATTACATCAAATTCCGTATTTTGTAAACATTGTAGGTTAACTTTTTCATTATGAAAAAAGTAGGTCGGCAATGAAAAACATTTCTTAGTTAAATAAATAGCACAATAACAATAGCTAGGGATAGAATAGAATAGAATAGAACTTTATTGCATTCATGTTAGTGTACAGGTCTTACAATGTATTTTCACAGTTAAACATGATACCGTATAAGGGTATTGCAAATTAAATCTTAAAATCTAGCACAGTAAAATAACAATTATAAGTTTCTTTTTCACTTAATAATTTTAAGGCTAGGTATAATGTAAAGATAGGTATGAATGAAACTTATTTGCGTCGAAAAATTCTTGCAAAGAATAAAAACAGTGTTCTATGAGGTATGTTTTCAACTTATTAACAAATTTAGTGTATTTTTGCTCCTCGCTTATTTCCTTTGGAAGGTATACATGCACAGATGCGCCCGCCGGATTTGTCCGACGGATATCGGCCAGATCTGTTCGTATATGGCGCTATTCAGATGAGTTCGCAAACAAATCCGTGTCGAATTCGCGCCATAAATGCACGGATTTGTCCGCCGGGCAGCTTATGACTTGAGTTTTTCGCATATTGATAACGAATTGAAGATTCATTTTTTACATATTTTAGTTAGCAACAAGACGATAACAAAACCAAACAAATACTTTGGGTTGTTTAGATTAGACACAATTAAGTCAAGCGCGAATTTGCGGCAGGTAGGTATTAGAGGCTACCCTCCAGCCTCTACCTACCTGCCTAGGTTAAAAATAAGAAATAAATAAATGAACTTATGCCCAATAGAGTCCAAATTAGAGAGGTAATTAATTTACGTTATCTTAATTACAGAGGTCATTACGTATAAAGAAAGAAAATAAGTAAAATATTCTGAATAATGTGTCAGTAAAAGAGGTAAAATACACTTGTTGTCTCAATTATAGAGGTCAGTCGGTCAGTCAGTGGTAAAACTAGTGATTTTCGCAGGTTGAATCTCGTGAACGGTTAAAGCATTTTAGCTGAAATAAAGGATTCAGTAAATAGAAGATTGTCTGTAAATACAAGACTTACTATAACGGAAGTGTGAAGGTCAAATACGTTAAGTATTGCGTTAAATGCCCATATATTGTTGTATCAAAAAGAAACGTTAGCACCTGCTTATGTATTTTTATGATTAATAAAATGATCATACAGTGACTAATAAGCATGTAAGTAAGAGCATATAATCTCGATTTCAAATTACAAAACTTGTTTTTTAAGCGCATAATCTTGTCAATTTAGTATATAGGTATACCTATTAGAACAACAACAACAAGTAATAAAATTGAAATTAAACATACTTACCTAAAATGATACAAATAAGAATCATTGTAATACTTACCTACTTACGTGGCACCTAGGTATTTCAAACGAATAAAGAATTTGTATGTATAATTGCATATTAATAAGTAAAATACATGAATTCATTCTAATAATCTATTAATCAAATTGTATTTTTTACCCACATTAGTTGTTAAGTACATCAAAATTGACGACTAAACAAAAGTCTTAAGAATCAAATGATAAAAAAACCCACAAAAAGTACTGTTTAAAACGATCGGAGTTTTTGGGCGATAAAATACGTCAACACGAGTACATTAGCATCGGCGTCGAGAGTGAATCATAACGCACTCACATTAAAAGTTTACTTAAATACCATCAGTCGTAATCGCCGATGTTAAACTGACCAATCGTAATCCTTATTTCGAAGATACAAGGTCTACCAATGTGCAGTCAATAGCGTTGTTAGTACATCGACGGAGAATGTGTGTAGAGTATTGTCGGTGGTATAGTGCAGGTTGGCCGTTTCCGCTGACGCCGACGTCGCCGACGTAGGTTGACAGGGAAATCCCAGTACTCAGTTGTAAGGGCTAACGGAATTTAAATTCCCCGGTACATATTTCCGCTCTTTTACCTGCATTCACATTCAAGATTTTTATTACAGGTACTGTATATGCAAAAGTGAAAATATAAAACCGATCAAGACTCAAGAGCATATCGAGCCATGTTCAATCTAGGGTTCCGTAATAGACGGCCCATCACAATAAGTACATCCCTTTAAAAGGTATTTTAAAGGGTTAGCACGTACCCCAAAACAACATTTCTTTCAGATTTCATTGTATTGTTTTGTCGGTGTGATTAATACTTATAGGTATTATACCAAATTCCAGCTTTCATGTAGGAATGATCACTGAACTAAGCCGCGGACGAACTGACTGACAGACAGAAACTATAAGAGTTTTTAGTTGACTACGGAACCCTAAAATGAAATAGTTGGTCAAAGATAAGAAAATACAACTACGTACTTAAATACAGTGAGTCCCGTTTAAAAGTGCACGATGTAATATTTTATCGAATATTTGTAGGATTTTGGTTTCAGAACAAATGTCCCCACTAAAATAAAACGCAATATCTAAGCTTCCAAGAAGTAAATTTTATTTGGTTATAAATCCAAGTTTACGTATAAGTAAATAAATAAAACATTTTGGTAAGTTCTTATGCCGTTAAACCCCGAGACGACACGTACCCGGGGCAAACGTTCCAAAAATGCTGGCTGCATTACCGCGCTGCACTGCCAGCGATATTTGCTGTACCACGTATGAGCCGGACCGGGGACCACAACCCCGGTCCCTCAATCGCTGCCGATCAGATCTTCAATAATTTTTTTCCCCTCTGAATACCAGGGTCCACCGGTTTCCACCGCAATCGGAACGAAATCATAAAGCGGCTTCAAGTTTGAAGTCAATTGTTATGAAAGCAACGTTTTTAATCACTGAAGTCTACTCTTAATAAAAAATAACTTAACTATGCTTACTAGATAGTACATAGGTGTTATCGTGAAACATTTTTAATTAAAATTTGTCTGAATCATTAATTTTGTCAAAATAAACCCCATCAAACCCCGTATGTTTTTTAGTTTTTATAATTTACTATAATAGCTTACTGTCATTTCAATACCATAAAAAATACATGTGTATCATGAATGCAACGTTGTTAATAGCTTACAATTTACAAACGCTGGTTTTCTACGATGTGTCTTCTCATAGCGCTAAGGTATATATCCTATAAAAAAAGACATTTTTATTGATTACATGACATGTAGTTTTATCCCTCTTTATTTGTGCACTTTTATACGACATACTATACAATTTAAGGCACTCTACTTCACTTTGCCTACCAACTAATCGCAAGAGCAAGTTCGAAAAGTTCTGATATAACAAAAATTGCTAGTAGGCAGATAATTTTTGCTTGATGGCGCCCTCGACCACATATCAAATATAATCCTTTGTCCAGAACGCCCTTGCTTAATTTATAGACAATTTTATAGCCGTATGACAACGTAATAATACAATTGCGACCGGCCTTTATAAATATACAGGACATGTCTGTTCATCGTATTCAGATCTGACGCATTCAGTGCATTGCTCCGGCCTTCGACCAGTTTTATGAAAAAATGACTACAAAGTATAAAAAAAAACAATAACAGTACACACGAGTTCGGCACCTGTTTTGAGTTCAGATAAATAGAGAATGACAGAATTTATGATATATATATTTCGATGGTTTAGATGTAGGTAGAAAGAACATTCGAGGACAATTTAAAGAAATTCTAAATATGAATGATCTGAATAAATTTAAAAAATGTTGTATGAATTTTTAAGGACAAAAGCATGATTTGGTTAATCAGTTTTTGTCGGATTCTGGAAATTTATTGACATATATTAAGAGTATATAATTCTTAGTAGTTATATTTAATTTGGTATAATATTTACTTATAATACTGTTAGTATGTAAATGGACGCTACATGGCCTCTATAGCTATTTTTATGCAAACTACCAAATGGCGAAACATAGTGATACATATTTATACATTTAAGTCCTACTGTTGATAGTGATACATATTTATACATTTAAGTCCTACTGGACCTAAGTTTTACAAATAAATAAATTATGACTATGAAATCTTATGTACACTAGTCGACTTAGTTTCAAACTAAGTGGAACTTTTATTACTTAATAGGAATGCCATGTTTAATCAAGGAGAATGATTAAATGCAATATTAATTTACATTAAGATATATTATATAAAAAAGACCACAGATCTCGGAGTAACCGTTGAAACTACATAAAAAAAACATCAAACCGAATGCTGGGAGGTGATTTTTAGGATTCGAGCACTCGAAAGTGCCATTTAAAACTCTGCAATGACTATAACGATGAAGTTATGTTTTAAAAATAACAGCGATGGAAATTTAAAATCATGATTATTTAAACTATTAATTCCAAGCAAAAAAATTGGCGACAAACTTTTGTGTGCGATTATTTTCGAGCTTAATTTTTATCAATTCGAGCCTACGGTTGCCAAAAATGCCCCACAGAACCTCCTCCTTCTATGGAATTGAGGTCGGTTTAAAAATAACCTAGGGAGCACAATCTTTGTTGACGAAACATATCATAAGAGAAATTAACACAAATAATGTTTAAGAACATACAAGCATTAATCATGCAGTTCAACATACTGGTTTTTACCCATCAGCAATCGTATTGGGTTATGGGTTTTTTTTTACAACAGGTAAGCAACCAGGAAAGAAGATCGGTAAATAAAGACTTGTAAACTGATAAGTTCCATACGTCATGTCCTTTAATGATGATTGATAGGAGCAAACAATATAGTAAAATCAACTTAAGTTTATATCAATGCTTGCGTAGCGCCTTATTCACAAAATGAAGTGTTGGAAGTGTTGTGCAGGACGCGGAACCATTCTTTAAGGAGGCCAAACATGCCGATGGCGAAAATTTTATGTTTTTAGATACAATATATAAAGACGTTTGGTTGAATATGGTTTGAATTATCGAAGTACGACGAAGAAAACGATTCTTGAAAAAAAAAACATGGAAAAAAGCCATGTGCGTGCCGGACCACGCACAATGGACAGAATAGATGCTATACTATTTTTAAGAATTTTTAAGGTGTCGGAATTGTAGGTAGAAATCCCTAGTAAGATTCCAACATCATAAAAAATTATTACCTTACCGAATAAGAAAAATAATGATATAAGTTCGTACCTGCGCTATGGGAGAGGTTTTTAGAGATATCTCAAAAATGATTTAACTGTTAATGTTTAAAACAATTTGCATTGAAAGAATATGCAAGGAAGTAAGTACTTCAGTAATCAAAAATAGTTCACATAACTTTCAATGATATTTTTAAAGACCTATCGATAGATGTGCAACAAAAAAAATTTAGTAGATATGGAGTGCTCGCAAAAAATATTTTTTCAGCAATTTTACTACAAAACTAAGTAGTGGCCTACAAAATAAACTTTACGTTAAAATTTAACTTAGGTACATCTCATAGTTTCCGAATAAAATGTGGGTGGAACCCTAAGATTGGAGCAGTTTTTTTTCTAATGACTTTTTTTGGGCATCTAATTACTCGACTCAAGTCTATTCTACAGGCTTAAAATATATGCAAAGTAAGGCGCGTATGGCTGCGCATAGGAATTCGCCAATCTCGTATCAGGAGTTCGATTTTTGAATCTCACCGGGTGACTTATTTCGTACTAAATAGTCATCGGCTACATACAAAAAAAACCACCGGTGAGATTCAAAAATCGAACTCCTGGTCTTACTGAATGAGCTCCTGGCCTATAACCGCGAAGCACTTCGTTCATCGAATCGTCTATTTGCATCATTCTCTTTCGTAAATGCAAGATATAATGAAGAATGCAAGAATGCAAGCGATAGGGACAGGACCACCGCTTTGCCGATTTTCGAACTTCGCGGTAGCTCTGGTATCAGTACCAGTGTGACCTGCTGGCGTGGCGATGGGCGGATGTATTTCATGATTAACTACTTCAAATGTTGCGAGGTGATGGATAATAGGCAGGCAACCACGTGTATTATCACGATAATCTATATAAATTGATATAGCGTTAGGTACTGAGCAGCATACCTGGTAATCTGCGCGAAAACAGAGGAACATAACCATTAAAACTTGTTTTTTGGCGTGACAATGTCTTATAAATTGATGAACACTGGTACAGTCCGCGAGCTCTAAAAAGAACCTTCGGGTTTTAGAAAGAGACGTCGGGTATCAATCAACAGTGACACATGAAAAAGCAGAACAGCAATATTACTTTCGTGTGTCATCGCCGATTCCCGAAGGTTCTTCTTAAAGATCACGGACTGTACCATGCACGAAAAACTGTTACGTTCCGTTCCGGTCACGTGACAAATAAATATTTTTGTGAATGAAGCCTACCAGGGGCTCAGAAATTCACTAGCAATAGACGAAGATGATTTTTTCGTTGATAGATTACCAGAAACATGCCTGTTAATTTTATGGGGGTACTAGGGTACCGTGGTCGTGTAAGAGGCGAGTTGTTTCTTTTTGGCCAGTCCGTTATTACAAACACATTTCTTATTGAATTAATCGATTCATTTTAAATATTATAATACACATGTACCTACACTAAGCACATCATAAAGTTAAAATGAATATGATTCATCAATAACAATTTTTTATTTTCCTCTAAGGTGGTGGGAATATCACTATGTGTTACATATGACCAAAACTATGTTTACCCTGAGTGTTAACAATTGGATCCCTCACTACGCTCTGAGTCTACTTTAGAATCCCTTGCTACGCTTGGGATTCTGTTATAGACTCCATTGCTTCGTTTGGATTCAAATTTCAAATTTCAAATAATTTATTTGTTAAACATAGGTAATATGCGGTCTTACAATTCTTATTGATCTCTATGTTTTGCCTCTTCGGCATACAAATAGCTACAAAATAGCATGCAGCATGCATTATTTACAATTTGTAATAAAATTAAAATGATTAAGCTAAATATGTCAAAAATTATTGAATAAAATTATATAATTCCAAATTGTACGAGTATTACACTAAATATTTAATAATAGTCAGATTCATTATAAACTTAGCTTACTTATGCTTAGGTCCTACTTAAAATATACTATAGTCAAATAAAATGTCAGGAGTCTGATAGAAATTCATCAACAGAATAATATGCTTTTGAGACTAGAAAATTGTACAACTGTCTTTTGAAATGGTTTATATTATTTAATTTCAATATATCGTTCGACAGTCTGTTGTATATTTTTGGTGCCATTCCAAATATGCTTTCCCGCAATAACGCTGTTTCGCATGATCTGTAGTTTATTTTGTACTGATGACGGATACTTTTAAACTTAGTAAATCGACCAATGTTCCGCTTAACATATAATGCAACCTCATATATATACAGACACGGAAGAGTTAGAATTTTCATTTCAATGAAAAGAGGTTTATGCGTTTCTGGAATTTGGATGCCACACAATGACCGTAAGCATTTCTTTTGAGCTAGAAACACTGCTTTTTTCCCCGTAGAATTACCCCAGAATATAATGCCGTATCTCAACGTTGACGTTACATAAGCATGGTAAGCGGTCAAAACAGCCGATCGATTTGCAACTTTTTGCAGATTAAATAAGGCGTGCGAATATTGATACAGTTTTTTACAGGTGACATCTACGTGAGTGTTCCACGTTAACTTACAGTCTAAATTTAGTCCTAAGAAAATAGTTTCGTCCGTTTCATAAATTCTCTCGTCTTTATAAGTTAATATTCAATGCACGCCTTCACCGTAAATATTTAATTTTGCTCCCTTGTTACACAATTTACTATTATTTAGATAGTCACCTACTGTTTTCCTCGTGAGAAGATGGCCCGCAGAGGCATTACATGTGTATTGTTATATTTTTCCTTTGCACATAAACCACAAAAATGATACGCAAATCCGTGAAACGTGTTACGAATTACTTGTGGACAACTAAGGTGTCTTGCGGTTTGTGTGATTTACCTTGTCCTATACAAAATGACACATTCATTGTAAGGAACTCATTGAGACATTCATAACTGTAATTGAACCTTTTGGAATGGCAATAATTTAAATCATGCTTTTTCTCGTTTGTGATGAAAGAAACTGGAACTTCTTAGTATATGTAAAATATTTCATTCTTAACTTGGGTTAGCTGGGGGCATAATTGTTTATTTAATAGTGGCGATCTTTTAAAGGTCATAATTGGTATCGTATTTTAATTGTGAAAATGTAAGAAAAAAAAGTCAGGAAAAAAATGGTTTTATTTGGAGCAGTGGCGGCGCGTCCATAGAACATTATTCCCGTCAGCTTACCTAAGTTTCAGGTGCCTGAGCAGTTTTACTACAGCTCATGAAGAAATTTTAAGGCAAATACAGCAAAAAATGTTGACCGACCGTCACTGGTATGGAGGGTTGGCCGGCTGGAAAGAAATTTTCAATAGAAAAAAAACTCCTGCTTTTTCTTACTCGCAATGCCCTATCACCAGTATTTTTGTTACACCCTGTATAGCGATGTCCAAACAATACCATATCAGAAACCGCAGTCCTCGCCGATTGGTTTCCCAGGCTGCAGGCAAGCCAGACGGCAGAAAGAAATAAAATATATTTGTACATGTCACACTATGTAAACCCACCCAAGAGCATATCGGGCCAGACTCAGTGTAGGATTCTGTAGTTGCCGGCCTAAAAATACATCCGTTCAAAATTTTTATTAAAATTTAAACTAAAGGGAATAATCTAGTTAATATAAATAAATAAAATAATAAATTAATTAATAATCCATCCATCACATATACTAGTTTGCTCGAGCGTGTCAGATATTGAAACTGTAGGCTTTTGGCGTGTTCATGCATTTTGATACTCTGACAAAATGGATGATGAAATTGAGATTTACGGTAGACTTCACGCAATAACCTGAAAATTATAAAATAAAATCCATCAGATTAAGAATATTCCTAAAGATTAATTTCAGATTATGAATTAGCACAATAAAAACATCCATTTGGGCTAAAATGACTGAATCCACAATCCACCAATTAATTACTTAGCTGCCCGCCAACCTCCCACCAAGCAACTCACCAAAGGCGCCAGCTAAAAGTAGGGAGATTTCCACGGGTTGCAAGATATCATAATCTGACGCGCTCGAAGAACTGTAAAAATCCTCTCTTGGGCTCTACCATGGAAGTCCCGAATGACGAAAACACAGAGACCTATACCTTTACCACTTCGGTAAATACACGTACGAGCGTAACTACAGTTACCAATAGGCATGATGATGACACTTGGTGAATTTTGTAACAAAATTTTGTTAAATGGATACAAAATAAGCTATTATCTTCATAAAGTTTTTTTTAATCTATTGAAGTGGCCCAAAGATACCAGTGTGCCCAATGTGACAAACGTTAACGTTATGTAGCCAATAAAACGCAACTGTCACTGTCGCATAATAAGGAAGAGTGATAGAGAGAGGTGACTCTGAATACGCACCCAGGGGGCCAATTTTTGACTTTCGAGCGCCCGAATTCAAAAAGTTTAAGCTCGAATATAACCGCACACAAAAGCTTACCGCCAATTTTTTCGCATGAAATTAAAAGTTTAAATACTTCTTCTTCTTCTTCCTAGCGTTTATCCCGGCTTGGGGTCCGCTGGACAACCTAATCCCATGAATTGGCATAGACACTAGTTTTTACCAAAGCGACTGCCATCAGACCTTCCAACCCAGAGGGGAAACTAGGCCGTTTTTTGGGATTAGGTCCGGTTTCCTTACGATGTTTTCCTTCACCGAAAAGCGACTGGTAAATATCAAATGATATTCCGTACATAAGTTCCGAAAAACTCAGTGGTACGAGCCGGGGTTTGAACCCGAGACCTCCGGATTGAAAGTCGGACGTCTTACCGCAAGGCTACCAGCGCTTTAAAAGTTTAAATACTTATGATTTCAAATTCCTATCGCTGTTATTTTAAAACAATAATTCATCGTTTTATTCTGAGTTGTAAATGTCACTTTCGAGTACTCGAATCTCAAAAATCACCCCCCAGGTCTCAAATTTTTGCATCTATTTATGTCATCATTCGGGACTCCTAGTGATAATCCGCCCCACAGAGTGGGGATTATTTTCGTCGTCTTTTTTGTATCTTTTTAGGGGTTCCGTAGTCAACTAGGATATATGAGAGTTTCACCATGTGTTCAAAATACTGAAATTAGGTATTTGTATGTACTTTAATCACGCCGACAAAGAGGTATAACCTTAAAAAATGTATCTGTCTCAAAATAACCCTTAACAAACGACTTTTTGAACGGTTGTGTTGTAATGGCTCCTCTACATGATGGGCCATCATAGGGACGCAGCTATGCGTTAGAGGGAGCTAACGATATTGCGATCTCGTTCCGTCGTACAGCTGCGTCCCTATGATGGCCCATCATGTAGAGCCAGCCTAACTGGCCGGCATCGGCAACTACGGAACTCTACACTGAGCATGGCCCGACATGCTCTTGGTCGGTTTTTTACTTACTAGGGTTAGGTACTTTCATATTTATTTGCTCATTTTATTTTACTCGTGTAACTATTTTATTACATCATTTCAGACATTCATAGTAATTTACGTGAATGACCATTCACTCGGAAAGTCCGTAATTTTAAAATCATTCATCATCATTCGTTCATCGTTCTAATACCTTACCTGGATTACCTTAGGCCTTACTACCTACACTATGTTTAACATTTCAGCCAGGAGGATAATTTATAAATTTTATAATACATATGTAGTAAACTTTAGGGTTCCGTAGTCAAATATATATGAACCCTTAATAGTTTCGCCATGTCCGTCTGTCCGTCCTTCCGCGGAAGCTAATTGATCGTTGGCAGACCAGAACACTAAATTTTTTGTATAAATAGGTCCATGAGTCATGCCGACAAAGTGGTAAAATAAAATAGTAAATTTGTTTTTTTTTCAGGGTACCTACTTCCCTTGCGTTTCATTCCTTTTTTGTGGGAAGTTTAATATAGGTATTTTAAAAAATGGCCTTTAGTTTAGCTTAGTTATTCTTTATTGTACAATACAAAATGGTACAAATGGCGGACTTAATGCCATAAAGCATTCTCTACCAGTCAACAATTGGGTCAAACAGAAAGGTTAAGTAGGTGCAGGGTCTATACAATATGACAGAAGCATTAAAAAAAACTGACAATATATAACATTTTTTTCGATATTATAAGTAATAGGTAGTTTCGGAATAATAGCTCCGAAAGTTTAAAAAATGCCCACCCGTTCCCTTGAACTTTTGAACCATAGGTCCAAAAAAATGTGGAAAAATGCATGAAAGTGAGGCGCCTAATTTACTGAGAGATCCTATTAAACGACCTTTTGTCTGAGTGTATTACTAAGGAACCCTATACTGGGCATGGCCGGACATGGTCACGACCGGTTTTTTATTCATGGTGAAAATTCAAGTAAACATATATCTAGGGATAAAAAATCTTATCTAGAGATTATTCACATTTACATTGTAAATAAATAAACAATCAATGAAATCGTAACTAGAGTTATATTTTCATGAAATTACCCACTTGTTTTAGTGAGCTTCTTATTTTTTGTTTCCGATTTTTATGTAGGTATTGCCATAAAAAGCAATAATACTAGCACGCAAGATTAAGGGCCGGTTGCAACAAACTGCCTGTGAACGTAAACGTAATCGTAAAAAAAACTTGTATGAAAAGTTTGACAGTTTTCTATGGGATGACAGCTTCGTCGCCATATTTAACGTTGATGAGTTTGTTAATTGTGCGTGGTGCAACCCACCCTAAGGGTCAGTTGCACAAAACCGTCTGTAACCGTTAAAACGTTCGCTAAATCTTATAGTATGGAATTTTTCATAGTACCCTGCCGGGTGACGCTGATGAGTCCGTCAAAAGTGGTTGTGCAACTGGCCCTAAGTGACGCGTATTTTTTGTTTGGCTTTTAGTGTTATTTTATTTTAGTGTTATTTATTGAATAATAAACAAAGTACTAAAACTATGATTAGGCAATCATCGAATGTATTATGTATAAGTTGCAATTATATTTTATGAACCTATTGTATACCTACATTATTACATTATTTGGTTTTATTAGGTACTTATAAGTAGAATAACCATTCGTTTTAAATAAAATAAATTCTTCCTTGATATATCTTGCGGTGAATAAAATTAAATATTATGGCAAGGATAAAGAAGTTGTATGGTTAGATATAGTCCGATATACATAAGTATCAAAGGTATAATTATTTGCTAATCCTTTAATTGGTTCCGGAGTCCCTACAAGTTTACAACGATTAAGTGAGAACAAATTATGCTATTATAAGAATGTTGAAGGATTTTCAATATTTAAGACACAGAGTGCTAGCTCTCTTGTACTTACACATAACACCTAAGTAAATTGCCTATGCTCGATTTGATGTGTTCCCACCTGTCCCCGTCTCGGTCGCGCGCAGTATATGTAGCAATGGTGGTCACAAATGGAAATGGTTATTGCGAAAAAAACGATATTCCTATCGGCACTCGGCGGTGTCGCGTTCTTTATGGATCAAACGAAAATCAATAATCATAAAAATACAATTTAAGGAATCGCTTCCATATCCAAAGTTTTGCCTGCGAAACACTGCAAGTGATCAGTTATTTCATTATCATCGATTATTTCAGATTTACGTCGTGTGACCAAATACATACTTACATTAATTAAAGATATTGAAGTCTGTTTAGTATATTAACTTGTAGGCATGTGTGACATGTCGCATGTTCTAAGCGGTAATCTAGTACCTCGGAGCCGGGGCCGGAACCATAGGTTTATTTTACATCAATAAATAAATTCAATGAAACTGTGACAAGTCTGTCTGTTCCGCGTATTAACCGCATGACATTACTTTACAGTTTTGTTAAAATGGAGCAGTTCACTTCCGAGTAGCAAGGCCAGATCCGGACAAGGATTTTTAAAAGGATGTAGATACGAATGTCCCGATTTTAACTAACATAAACATGTGTACACGTCATGACGCCTACGATTCTGGCTAACACGTCAAATTATTAGAATTCAACTGCCCATACATTAATGTCATCTACGTACATAAGACACTCGAACCTAATATAGACCATAATATCATAGGTTTCCACCACCAGTCATTTGAATGCTGGAAGTTTTTTCGGGATTTAGTACCTACCTTGACGATACTAATTAATAATCTAATGACTTTATTTACTCACTCCACTGTACCTAATGGTTATTTTAAATAGACTCCTGAAAATGAAAATTATATGCTACTGATAAACTGAAAATATTTTAACCTGACTATTCAGCCAATGAAACTTACAAAATTTATTAAATTGAGGTTTTAATTATGTGAAAAATTGAAGATTATATCGATATGATTACAATAACCTTTTCATGCTTAAAATGATGATTTGATTATTAACGGTTCCGCGCCGCCTGTTATTAGGTTTAATAACAAAGTGTATTAATTTATTAAGTAGCCAGCAGCCAGCAGCTCATGTATATTAAAATATAATTAATACTTATTGGAATAAAATAATTATTTTTTCATATTGCATTTTTGGATATGAAATGTAAATGTTAGGGTAGATGTGGTTGCGGGTGGTGGTGGCGGGCGCTGCAGGCGCTGGAGGCGAGGCGCGGGGCGCGGGCTGACGCACGCGCGTCGAAAGGCGCCGCGGGGTGGGAGGCGAGCGCCTAACACTATTTAAACTGTCCAAGCGAACAGTCATCATGCATTGGTCTATTTGCAATCGCAAAGTTTAGTTAGCTATCGTAATACGACAGCTCGAGTCGTAGACAGACAGGCAAAAGCCCGTGGTCGAGACCTAAAGCTCTCGCAGACGCTCAGCTAGCTAAGCGCGCAGTGAACCCCGCGTTCAGGCATCACCCAGGAAACCAGGAACCCAGTGGAGTGTATAGAAATGGCTGTCGCTGCTGCCCAGAAGAACCGTGAGATGTTCGCCATCAAGAAGTCCTACAGCATCGAGGTGAGGGCTACCCCCTGCCACCCTACTCCTAACTCACCGCTTTTCTTTCATTATCTATTCAAAACTTGGAACACTTGAGTTGTCCCATCAGTCAGTGATACGAGACGGTTACATACCTATTATTATTTGAACAATTACAGTTTCATTAAAATTATCAATAAAATGCTTTAAAAAAATTGACAACTCGATTAAATTATATATTGCCAATAAAAACAATTAATCATTTAATTATCACTACTAATGACTACAAATTGAATCCAAGTAAAGTAAATTTAATATTTATATTGCAATATTAGCAGTTATTAAAATCATTAAACAGTAAAATAAACAATAAAATCATTAATCATCAGTAAACATAAACTACATCAATATTTTTTTTATTGGACCCATATAATTTAAATGCATAAGTACACTAACATAATATATTTATTTTAAACAAATAAATATGTAGCTAACAAACATATCATACAATGTTTGCTTAGTTGTCATTCGTTTTCTCAAAGTATTTTAGTGCCGAATTGACTACATTATCTGGTTATATTATGCTTGTAGAATGTAATTTAAAAAAAGTTATGTTAATAATTTTCATATTTTCTATAATATTATGAACTAAACTAAATCCGATTTCGAATATTACAGTAATTTACTTAATTCTCACATGTGTCCCATCACGCAATTCGATGTTTAGGTTTGTTATTCTTGGTAATGGGTCAACAAGCGTCTACAAAACACAACAAAAATAGTAAACAGAAACTCTGACCTTCACATTGGTTTGCACTAAAAGTACTTGCATCTGTCAAAGAAGTCCCTTCAATCTCATCTAATCACGACGTACCTAATAGTGGCCAGGCCACTGGCATACATTACACATTATGTCTACTTAGGGCCGGTTGCACCAAACTGTCTGTGAACGTAAACGTATATAATCGTAAAAAAAATCTTGTATGAAAAGTTTGACAGTTTTCTATGGGATGACAGCTTCGTCGCCATATTTTACGTTGATGAGTATGTTAATTGTCCGTGGTACAACCTACCCTTATTCTATTATGAGATAATTTTAAGCTTTTCTTGGTTTCGTGCTCATTGTCAACCAGTGACCTCCGCAACACACGCACGTCGCCTAGACATAATAATCATCGTCAGCTAGTTGCAACCTCAAAACAACCGACCTTGTGAAACATAAGTATAAAAACATGAGTTTTTATAAAAAAAATCCCCATTAATGCTTTAGGCATATGCGCCCGCGATGAAAGAGCTGAGATTGCGTGAAAGCGCGAACAATGTAAACAGACTATTCTCGACGCGTAATTACAAAGGTATGAACGCAAGTAGCTTTTCCCCCCTGAATTACATAAAGAAATCACGGGGCATCTGTTAAAGTGCTTCTGCCGCGATATTGAGAGCATATTACAGCACCGCCGGCAGGGCTCGTTTAACAAAATTATCCCAACGGACAATTACCTCGCTGTTACGCGACATCGCATACACTTTCTCGGCATATTCACAATATCGTGTGACACGTTGCATAACGAACAAAACAATACCTAATATTAATGTTAAAATTAAACAGGTGTTGATTTAATTCTCCGGAAGACAGTTCTGTTCTTGTTTGTTTACCGACTCTGAATGGAAAACATGTGTAGACACTTGAAAATTTTGTGCGATAACTTTTCTTCGTTGTTGACATTTTTCAATACAAGTGAACATGTATTGTGAACTGACCTAATGGAAGCTTTTTTTAGGAAATTTCGGAAGTTGCTCGCACTGTGACAGCATTGATAAACAACGATACTAAAAACATTACAACTCCTCTCCTTCGTTCCGGTTACTCTGTACTTATCCCTTTTATTAAAAAAAAACTACTTAATAGCCTCATCATTGTTTGCAAAGAGATTAATTACTATTGTGAATATTCAAGACGCTAGTCGTGATTATATCGCGATTGTGATAATGATTTCGTTGTGTCAATGCAATTACAGGTCAACATAATCATGTTTGCGATAGGCTGTTTACGAGGCCTGGTAGGTCACGGTAGCTTGTGCGAAATTATGTTGTTTTATTATATCTATATAACAATTCGAGATCAGGAAACCTGTTTGATTTGCAAACTTAGTGGATTGTCATTAACTGTTGCGATGCGATGCGATGTTGTTAAACTGTTAACTTGTATAACCTCATGTGCTGTGCGATAATCAACACTAAGTAATTTGTTACAAATAGGTTTGAACGATTGTATTTCCTTGACCGATGAAGGTCGGAATGCAAGGCAGGTGCGACGCTCACCAACTTTACCGCAACCAGTAAAGATCGTTAAAATTCTATCACACTGCGAAACGACAAATACTATGCCAACAAAGAACACGTTCATTGTGATTTTTAGCCGGCAGTCTGACAGCTTCCAAATACTTAATATGATGCCGTCACGCAATGCACAAAGTGTTAACTACCGTGAAGTATAAGATCAATGTTTACAACGAATTCGAGGTCGTCGGATAAGCCCTTGACCAATTAGAAGTTCCGCGCCGCGGTCAAAATCATCCTCAAGGAAAAACTAGACTAGGTAATTGGCGCGTATCTGCAGGAAATACGTAATGTTTTATAATCATTACCTCAAACATTACTATCCGTGATTTGCTATTTACGTTAAAACGGATTGAATTTGGGGGTTGTTATAGTGAAGGAGTCTGTGGGATTGATGGGCCTGTAGGTGCGCCTGTGGGTCGGTACTCGTGTGGGGTACGTAGGTCCGGGTGCTCTCTAGTTCCGCTTAATTACCCGTCGGCCGATTGGAACGGTGAAGTGGCCACTCGGACACACCAAGGCTATCTACCGGATTCCGAATCCAACCCGCTCCATTTAGGCGGACTCGAGCCTTACTGCTCGACAGTATTGTTTCCGCAGTTTTGTACAGACACTACATTCAAAATTGCATTTTAACAAGAACTAATGAAAACAAACGTTTTATGTATGCAGCGGTCTCTGTCTTAAGTATTTCACACTGTGCTTCAAAGCATATCGTAGATGAGGTAGACAAATCGGTGGATCGGTTGTAGGTAAGTAATTGTTTATATTTATTCAAAGTTTTGCTTATTTGTGAACTCCAAAAGGTCCATGACATATAAGCCAACGAATGACACTGTCAGAAAAATAAAACATTATGAATTGTACGTTATATACGTTTCATAAAGTAATTTAGTAAGTTTAGGTTGGCAACCGGCGTCAACTTTTTGCATTCAGTTTTTTATTTACATCCAAGATGCATTTCAGAGCTGCTTGTAACAATCGCGAATGATTACCGTAAAGCGCAACCCTTGACATAGTTAGTCGCGCAGCCACTCTAGTGGAAAATGCTAGGTCTTGTGCGGCCGCTACCTGCGAGTACGCGTCATCGAGCTCAGGAAATTTGCCGATCCCCTTTTTAATTGACATCAATGACATGTGTATAAATTACTGATAAAACATTTCTCATAAAGTTATTAGCATAATATAGTTCGCCTGCAATTGTTTAAATAAGTAAACCGAAAAGCGAGACAAAAAAACCTAAACAATTTTTTTTTCTATTTCGTCAACCTGTTCAAAGGAGGTACTACCTAAAACGCTCACTATTAAACCTTTCAAAATGAATTTAGTCCCTAGATATTCCTGTCATAGTTGACACTTTTAATTGGACTAACTTCTATTCAGACTCAGTGGTGCAGAAAGTCGCGTTCCTTTGAAAGACTCCCTCCGCGAGATGGCGTTTCCGTAGTGGTAATGGCGGCACTTTACACCCGGCCGCACTCAGGAAATAAGCTTAGGAACTTCGTAAAAGCAATTTCTACTCGCACATGAAATATAATGCGATGTGACCGCTTTATATTTATAAGGATTTAGGAGATCAACCTATTTTTAGAGAGCCTTTTGTGCGTGGGTTCGTAAATCTACAAATTTATAAGGTTTTGGAATTATTGTTGCGCTTTTTGATTTTTGATCTTAGTGTTGAGATAGTGTGAGCGCTGGTGGCTTGGCGGTAACCCTTTAGACTTTCGATCCCTCCGGATTATCGGGGGTCTCGAGTTCAAACCCCGCCTCGTACCACTGAGTTTTTCGGAACTTATATAAACAATATCATCTGATATTTTCCAGTCGCTTTTCTATGAAGGAAAACATCGTAAGGAAATCGGACCTAATCTCAACCAATTTCCCCTCTGAGTTGTAAGGTCAGATGGCAGTCGCTATCGTAAAAACTAGTGCCTACGTCAATTAATGGGATTAGGTTGCCGAGCGGACCCCAGGCTAAATTGAGCCGTGGCAAGACCGGGACAAACGCTAGAAGGAGAATAAGTGTTGAGATAGTTACTTATAAACAAGGGCTACGGTTATCAGGGCAGCAGGTTTTACGACTTATCGGAATAGATGCTGGGTATAACAAGATCCTATAACTTTGTGAAAAATGTTGCTTAATTAAATTTTCCATTGTTTCAGAACGGCTACCCCTCACGCCGTCGATCGCTGGTAGACGACGCCAGGTTCGAGACGCTGGTTGTCAAACAGACCAAGCAAAGTGTGCTTGAAGAAGCCCGTGCCCGCGCCAATGGTAAATCGAACAGTACTCATTCACAAACTTATACATAGTCGTTTTTTACTTTTTATTCATTTTGTTAATTTTGTTTTTTTATTATTATTTTAATGAAGACTCTGGCTTGGACTCCGATTACATCCAAGATGACGTTCTACTTGGCTCCAACGATAAATCCCCAACCGTGGAGGATGGCACTCAGCAAGATGACACGAAAAACGGCCACCTTGGTAATTCATTTTATTTATTTGGTTTTATTTCACTTTTTTTATTTGTTTTTATTTTCTTTATTTTTACGTTGGCGTTTTTATTTATTTTTTATAGCTGACGCTGACGTTGGTGATGATGCTAAGACGGATGATGCCGGTAAGTTTGTGAAAATCATTGCTCATTGAATGATAATGTATAAATAAGCCTACCACGAACTTCGAAAATCTAACTAACTATCGTTATTTCCGTCCTCATCGATCTTGCATATTCGAACAAATAGACGATTCAACGAACGAAGTGGTGTGCAGTTATAGGCCAGAAATCCGGAAGGTTTTCTAAGTAACAATATATTGTACCCTTTGGCAGAACTTACAATATGCTAGTGTAAGCTAATCTAATCATGTCCTTTGCAGATTATACTCTGACCGAGGAAGAAGTGATTCTGCAAAACGCAGCTAGCGAATCCCCGGAAGCAGAGCAGGCCATCCAGCAAGCCGCCTTGTTGCTTCGCATGCGCGACGGCATGGGCTCACTGGCGCGCATTCTCAAGACCATCGACAACTACAAGGGCTCCGTCATGCACCTGGAGACTCGCCCATCGCAAGTCACCGGCGTACAATTTGACGCGCTCGTCAAAGTCAGCATGACCCGCGTCAACCTTCTGCAACTCATCAGATCTCTCCGACAGTCCACCGCATTCGCCGGCGTCAACCTCGTCTCCGAGAACAACCTCTCCTCTAAAACGCCTTGGTTCCCGCGTCACGCGTCCGATCTCGACAACTGCAACCATCTTATGACCAAATACGAGCCCGAGCTCGACATGAACCACCCCGGCTTCGCCGATAAAGACTACAGAGAGCGCAGGAAGCAGATCGCCGAGATCGCATTCGCCTACAAGTACAACGACCCCATCCCGTTCATCACCTACACCGAGGCGGAAAACGCCACCTGGATGCGAGTGTTCAACACCGTGCTGGACCTGATGCCTAAGCACGCGTGCGCCGAGTACAAAGCCGCGTTCGGAAAGCTACAGGAGGCTGATATCTTCGTGCCGCACCGCATCCCGCAGCTGGACCACGTGAGCAACTTCCTGCGCACGCACACCGGGTTCACGCTGCGCCCGGCCGCCGGCCTGCTCACCGCGCGCGACTTCTTGGCGTCTCTCGCCTTCCGTGTCTTCCAGTCCACGCAGTACGTGCGCCACGCCAACTCTCCCTTCCACACCCCCGAACCGTAAGTATATAAGTCTTACTATCCACTATTTAACCGTTTCAATTTATAACGATGAATCGTTAATTTGTTTACTTTTTCATCAAGGATGTTCTTTTAATTATTGGTTCATCAAAGCGACACTATGATGCCTACTTAATAATTTAAATTACCTTAATTGAATCAGTTGAGTGTTTTCCGGGTTATAAAATTAAAACATGCGTTAATGAAACAGCGCAGGTTAATAATGAATTAAGTAAAACTATAAACTTAAATAGCAACAATAACTTGAACGTCTTAAATTTTCACTGTGTACCTACGGTTATTACCATGTTATAATTAAATAGCCTACATGTGAGTATATTAAAAATATAATATCTCCATTCAATTGCAAATTTTACATGCCAAACAATTCGTGCATGTATCCGTAATGTCCATTACCGGTAATGAAATTAATTAGATAATGATTTTAAGGTACATGTCACCTTGACTTGTCTTTTTGCGGAAATATTACGCAAGACGTCCCTGTAAATGTTATGTTAATTGGACCAAATCGCACCTAAGAGGCCGACTAAATACATGAATAACATATGAGTGTTATACTCGATGCGTCCACGCGATTGGCCTCCGAACAGGCTCTTTGGCTTGTTGTTAGTTGCGCGCAATTTGGAGTTCACCGTTATATGTTTTCAGTGTAGGGAAAAGGGCCCACTTTGTCGATATGGGGTTATTAGTACTTCCTAGAACTATTAGTAGACAATCTATCTATCTATTAGTTAAAGAATAAAGTACCATTACAAATAACCAAAGACAAAGTGGGCCTTCACTTTTTCACTAAACTCGTTCACATTTATTATGGATTTAGTTCTAATGAAATATATGATTGAATTATAATTAAAAGGTTGGAATTGTCACAGTTTCTTATCTTACTGTCGTAGGAGGGAAAAACGTAATTTATGTATATGAAGTGGATAACATAGCCACGTCGATTTTTTTCCACGCTTTGCACACCAAATGCCTTGACGAGTTTTTAATGTATGAGGTGTCATTAGATTTGTCTCAGTTGTGGGAGTGGCACAGCCTATAAATATTCATAATTATTGTAATTATGCAATCATTGCATCTATAAAATCGATTTTAATTTACTTGTCTGAGCTATTAATATTACTAACATGTTAGTAGTTAATTTAATACACTCTACTTGCTTTGAGAAGGCTTGGCGTCCTGATGAAAATGTAACCTAGTTAAGTATTAAAGCGCCTACGATATTATATTACTTGTCGCTCGCAGTTTGACCATGACGCTAGGGTATTTCCAGCATCAAAGGAGACTTTATTGAATCACAGGTCACTCAAAATATTATAGAGCTAGTAAAATGAACCATTTAAAAGCGAGGAGTATGAAATAGAATATTCAATATTTCTTTCCTTTGTTCCAGTGATTGCATCCATGAACTTCTCGGACACATTCCACTTTTGGCTGACCCTAGTTTCGCGCAATTCTCACAAGAAATCGGTCTGGCTTCCCTTGGCGCTTCAGATGCTGAAATTGAAAAATTATCCACGGTAAGTTCCTTTCAAGAGACGTAATTTCTTGTTGCCAATATTTCTTATACCATGAATGCAAATGCGAATTGTGCATACAATATGCATGATATGTACTTAGCTATATTGTTATATGCATATTGGCGAATGTTTTCTGAAATTATGTATGAAAATAAACATTTAGCTATATACAGGATATTTTGCGCAGGTATACTGGTTCACTGTTGAGTTCGGTCTCTGCAAAGAGAACCAGCAACTGAAGGCGTACGGTGCGGCCCTCCTCTCGTCCATCGGCGAGCTCCTCCATGCCCTTAGCGACAAGCCGGAGCTGCGACCCTTCGAGCCTGCCTCTACCTCCATCCAACCCTACCAAGATCAGGAGTACCAGCCGATTTACTACGTCGCTGAAAGCTTCGAAGACGCCAAAGAAAAATTCAGGTAACTATTGTCACTGACACTGGTATGGTATGGTGGTGGAAATAAAACTATAAAATGTGTCAATCATTTTAGCTTTCTTTTTTCAATAGACTTGAGAGTATAGCTTCGTAGAGTATCAGAAGAAACTTTAATTTATTTAGCTTGTAATTTTTTATGATTGAATTCTCTTATAATTTGTTTGTTACAGACGCTGGGTGTCAGGCATGTCCCGGCCGTTTGAGGTGCGCTTCAACCCGCACACGGAGCGCGTGGAAGTGCTCGACTCCGTCGACAAGCTGGAGACCCTCATCTGGCAGCTAAACACAGAGATGCTACACCTCACTAATGCCGTCAAGAAGCTGAAGAGCTCGCAGTTCGAGTGAACCCACAGCCCAATCCAATGATCAGTGCACGCGGCCGCGCCGTGTTCTGTATAGCTAGTGATATTATAGGTGTAAGACTGCCCTCCAGTGTGGAGCGTGTGTGCGAGTGTGATAACCATCGGATGGTATTTCGTTGAATTCCTTTTTGTATGTACCTTATTTTATTATTTATTTTGCCGAGCTCATTGCCCGGGCCTCGGAAAGTGCATGGAGCTCCCGATTGCCCATTTACGGAGGCTGTGCGCGTTTCCCGAGTCCTAAACTATTATTAGTATTAAGGCGTAATTTAAAGAAAGACACAAAGAAATAAAAAAATGGAGCACCCAAACTGATGAAAACAAACAGAAAATAAACGTGTTTGAGCACAAAAATGTATTTCATTCTACCAACGAACAAGGACACTTCATAGTGACTACCCATTTAAGTACTACACGCATGAGATTGTTTATCATGTTTAGACTTAAGTATATTAGCCAACCTGCTTTTATGAGATTCGACAAGTACCTATATTCTCATCAGTTTTAGTTAGTTTTAACTGCATACGCTGACCAACTAGAAAAGAGGTCGAGTTAAAAATCTGGAATCTAATTGAAATTTGAAACAATATATAAGTATCGGTGCAAAAGAAGCAAAAGGAAAAGCAATAAGCCGAAGAAGCGGTCCCGGCGACCCCACGCGCACTTGTAATAAGATTTATTGAGGTCTTCGGGGAATATCATCGCTCCGATCCTAATCAGATTTAAATGTGTTATACCTGTAATACAATCAAAATTCAATTTTATGAAATCGATTCCGCTACCCAATTCTTTTAGTAATCAGAGCACCGTTATTTAGCTTTGTTAATAAAACTCGGCTCAATGAGTTATACTCTTAATTTCAAGGTGTTTCCTGAAACTAAATTATGGCGATTCGAACTCACTTAGCAGAGCTACGTAGTATTGCTGTAATTCGAGTAAAAAGGCGATTGTTAACCGCAATTAATGAGAGAACCGGTTACTCTGGATCCAGAGCAAAGTCAAACGAAAAGGGAAAAAATATCGGTGTGTGAGGTAGGAATGCGCACAGATAGACATCTAAATAGACTTCGCAAATATGTATAGTGATTTGTATTTAAATCGAAAGTACGAGTAGATAAGTAGGTATTTTATTAGTCTTTCTTACAAAAAAAGTAGCTCTACACGATACGGCACAAAACGAAAAATATTACTTGTTTATTAAGTTAAGTAATAGATCTCCGTTAATATATTATGTAGCTTTATTAACTTGTACTACTTAACAATAATTACGATATAAAATCTAGGTCCATTCATTAACGTTTCTCAATACCTCGTAATATCATAACTCGTAATACGAGGGATGATTAGAGGTTACTACTTACACTTAGTCAGAGAGTCTATATTGAATAGAGCGGCAAAGTCTAAGAAAATTTTGAAGCTCGAGTTTGAAGCGTCATCTGAACGAGAGCAACCTAAAGGTACCGTAAATGTACAGCAGAGGTTACATCTAGTTATTGATACCGATACTATTAGTTATTACGGTACTACTATGATTACTGAGAGTTGCTCTCAGATGGTGCTTCAGACTTGGTGCTTCAATAAGTTCTTAGACAGTGCCGCTCTATTAACTGGCCACGTCAGATATGACACAATATTGAGAGCAATTAAACCTATGTAGTTCGATTGCTTTACCATCTTTATTGCTTGATCAGGGCATCTGATAGCTCTTAATGGGTGGAGATCAGAGTGACAGACTAACAAAGTTTTGCAGTTGGAAAAAAGTAATACCAAAATAGGTAGACTGCCGGAGTTATATAATTTCATTTATATAGAACAGGGCCTATATTTTAATATTAGGACAAAAACACCTATAATTATACATCATTTGGCACTTCTTTCCCCAACAGAAACTTCTGGTTATGATACTCGTATAATATAATTCATTACAAAATTTCCCATAATAGTGCAGCACACCCAGAACTCTAGGATTTGTTTTCTTCAAGTTATTTGCATTCTTTGAGCTCCACTACTTTGCAGTAGCCAGATGTCCGGATTTTTAAATAAGCACAGTATAGCAAACTAACGAGAGGGGTTTCGTCTCTCTTATTATTGTGTTATGGATATGGTCTTGGCTAGCTCTCCGTCTATAAATTATATACTTTTTCTACTCTTGGACTATAATGCTTGAATTGAGACGGAATTACTAGCGCATACTTTTAGATAGAGCTTTTATGGTCGCATATTGTACCATCTATAAAGATGGCACAATAGTATTTTGTGCAACAGTTACATAATAAGGGTTCTTAAGATTCGAGGGTCGAAGTTACAAAATGAGGCGAAGCCGAATTTTGTAAAAACAGACCCGAGAATTTTAAGACTAAATTATGTACCGTTGCACACAATAGTTTTTCTACGAGTGCTAGGGAAGCCGGTAAGCATTGAGATCGACGAATGACCTGCTGCCTCTATACAATTGTCTTCAATCTCCCGGCGGATTGAGCCGGCGCCTCCCTTGCCTACAGCGATGGGCGGCGCGGGTGCGCGGCCCGCCCCGGCAGCAGACCAGGGACCGGAAAACCCCTCTTTAGGCTTAACCCTATCATTTCGGTAACCCAATCAATTTGGTAACCTCATGATACGGTTACCGTATCATGAGGGATGATAAGAGGTTACTACTTATACTTAGTCAGAGAGTCTATATTGAATAGAGCGGCAAAGACTAAGAAATTTTTGAAGCTCGAGTCTGAAGCGCCATCTGAACGAGAGCAACCTAAAGGTACCGTAAATATAGAGCAGAGGGCACATCTAGTTACAGCAATTTAATAATGAGCCTAATCTGAGTGTTCGTAAAGATTACATTCGTTTGAGCTGCCTCAATACCCTATGATTCGGTAACGGTTTTTAATGCGGTTAGTGTTACCTTAGGTTAACCTGATCGATACGGTAACCGTATCAATACGGTTACCTCATCATAAGGTTACCGTTATATCAGGGTTTTTAAAACAACCTCAAAAATAACCCTATGAAATACCCAGGTTATGGTAACCGGTTCCGGTCCCTGCAGCAGACCCATTATATCCCTAAGAATCGACTTTTGAGTCATCTTATGACAACGTTCATAAAGTATATGCTTTGAATATACATGTCAGTCATTTTATTGGCAAATTAGAATGCAGGAGTAGAAAAAGGATTTTTATGCAATATTGTAGCACACTCGCTTCCGATGCACGCCCTGCGCCTGCGCCGCGGACGCCATCGGGGGGCACCGGCACAAACCACCTTCTTCTTCTTCTTCTTCTTCCTAGCGTTTATCCCGGCTTGGGGTCCGCTTGACAACCTAATCCCATGAATTGGCATAGACACTAGTTTTTACGAAAGCGACTGCCATCAGACCTTCCAACCCAGAGGGGAAACTAGGCCTTTTTGGGATTAGGTCCGGTTTCCTTACGATGTTTTCCTTCACCGAAAAGCGACTGGTAAATATCAAATGATATTCCGTACATAAGTTCCGAAAAACTCAGTGGTACGAGCCGGGGTTTGAACCTGAGACCTCCGGATTGAAAGTCGGACGTCTTACCGCAAGGCTACCAGCGCTTCCACCGGCACAAACCACCGAGACATTAAAATAGGTAACTCAAATATCTAGAAGCAGCAGCTTGTAAGGCATTCGTCGAACTCAATTCTTACAGGCATGCCGATTTTGAGCACTCGTAGAAAAAGAAGTAAAGTATGTAAAGTTGTATAACAACAGTGACATAATCAGGCTTTTCAATCTCGTACCTTACTTAGGCCATTCAGCAAGCTTCGTGGCCTAAACGCGCTACTCGACTGAAAAGCTGTTAATTATATCACGATTATATAAAATACTATTCTGCTATAGCAGTAAAAGATATTGAAGAATCAATTTTGCGCATATCTGAGGTAAATGAAAATATTTAAATTAGTTCTTTTACTATTACATTAAATACATTAGTGACAATTTTAAGTAATGTCAATTTTTAATAATGACATGTGTTAGATGAATAATCTTATATGAATACGAAATTATGAGTTCAGGGGAGGAAAGAACCCCAGTTCTCGTGCCAGCGTAAACACACGTATGGTATTTCTACAACTACTGTTTCCCTTTTTAGAGACAAAATAAACTCAGATTGTCTACTCCACCTGACCTTAGGGTAGGTACGTCATTTTTTAATGAAACCTAGAGCGTATTGTGAATATTGTGATCAAACCGTAAGTAACCGAACGCAAATAAAAAAAGTCAAACGGTGGTATATAGATATATTATAAATGTTAAACATATTTCACTGATTTTATTGTATTCGTTAACTTAGTATAGAGATTTTTAAACTTAAATGTAAGAATATTATAAGAAAATACGAGTGAATAAAGTGACAGAGTGAAAGGATTAAAAGCGTCCCTCAGGTTGTATTTTTCTATGTTACTCTCTGCTGAGGTGAAAAATAGTATGTTCAACACGAGTTGTTTACATATTGTGCTTTTGAGTCCCTCTCTACGCTCAAGATTTTAAATTGGAATCACTCGTTATGTTCATGATTTTCAGAATTTTCTGCTTGCTCAGGACTCAAAATTAGCACTCAAAGCAAAATATGAACTTTCTTCTCTTGTTGTACAAATATCTATTAAAACATTGGATTAAAAAGCCTGGATACAGACTGGGAGGATTACAAGGAACACCACGTTTTTCAAGACATGGAAAAATGAGTACGGTACGATACGGTACAATGTTGCAGTAATTGACGGTAATTCTGCGTGTCAATAAGTCATTTGGACTTGACCTCAAGGGTAATTGCAGAACAGGGTGGCACGCAAGGCAAGGTAGATGCGTGGTCTAGTTAGCAACATGTCTGTGGGTGCTTAAAATAATAAAAGTCGATTTTGTGCGTGTTAAGGGCGACATGAGAGGTAGCCGCGGGTTAAACAAGGAGCCCCACTCCAAGCGAGTATGGCGGGGGCTAGCCAATTTAATATTATATATTGCATAGGTATAGTTGCCATCAGATATATTGGAGCGGACAAGGTGGTCATAAATATCTGAACAACGCCTCTATTGTTAAGGTAATATAGTGCATGTTCAGATATTTTTGAGTACCTTAGCCGCTCCGATATATTTGATAGCTACCCCGCTTAGTTATTTCTGCTGTTGACTGTAACTAATATCTTAACAAATGAGCAACTCGGAATGGCGTATGTATGACGTGATACGATTTCGAAATGACTATTAAAATTGTTGCACAATAATTAAAAATATAGCTGTTATAGGATTTTCTAGAATCCCTACGAAATAATACCTAAAACTCAGCTAGATCCATATTTCGCTTTGCAAGTGTTCTGTAATAAAAGTCTTCTATAAGTATACAGAGTGGACAAAATAACGGGCCCTGGAGGGAAACTACGAGGTAGTAACAAAATCTTTAAAATACCTTATTTAACTAGCCACACAAACAGCCTTTAATCTGATTTTTTTAAATAATTTTATAATTTACAATAAACTACAACCTTTTGCCATTTTTACCAAAAATAATATGTATGATAATGGATACCAATCGATCCTATTTCCAACAAAGATAAATAACTTATTATATGCACCCAAGTTTGACCCCAAATGAAGCCGTAAAAAAAGGAAACATTAAAAAAACTGTGAATGCAGATTTAGTTTTATGGAAAAATAAAAGAACGTTTTAAGTAAATTGAACTATCTGAATGTTTTAGAGTTACCCTCCAGGTCTCATAATATTTTTCCACCCTGTAAAGGGCGCTAGTCGCGAAACGCACGCTCACCGTACGTCCGACCCTGTCGCCACTCGCTATACTTAGGTTAAAAGCTTCTTAAGGGCATAGAGTAAGTTAAATAGTAGAGCACCCTAAAGACACCCAAAATGTAAGAGGAAATGTCACCTGCACTGCTACTCCACCTAGTAGCTACAGTGTACTATTGTACGCTATTTGTTACTCGGTGGAGTAGCAGTGCAAGTGATATTTCCTCTTACATTTTGGGTATCTTTAGGGGGCTTTCGGACAGAGGGCGCAATTGACTTGAGCTTCAAAAAATTCTTAGGCTGTGCTGCTCTACTAGATAAGTTAGTTAAAAGGTTCTTAAGGGGGACTCAAAATAAAACAAGTAATTTTTGTGGCGTCATACGTGTTATTAATGTTAATACTCATTAAATATTGTACATTTCATAAGGCAGGCACTAATAAAAAATAACAATTATAGTAGATTTGTACGAAAACGTCGATAAAAATTCTCTACCTACTCTATACATAAAAAAATCGTACTGGTTAGTGAAATAGGGTGAAATCAAGATCGCAAAGGCCACCCGGAGAAATTTCGTGTTGAAATAGTTGCGCTTTTTTCTACAATTATAAGGAGACTGAAATGATTACACGCAATACGTCACAGCCAAAACGCTCGCCTTAAGTAATAATATGTAAACTTAAGAAAATGCCTTCACATTTACTGTTCTTATAAACAGAAAACATTGCATCTCCTCGGTTGGCCTTATACAGACAATAGCTAACTTGTATTTCTTTGATAAAAAATACCTACCGAAATATTTTGAGCTGTATGAATGATGAAGTATTATTAGGGCCAGCGTACAGTATGAGGCATACTTCACGCAGGAGGTCCCATTTAGCCTTAGAGGATTCAACCAACCAGAGCCATTGACAGGCGTTCTCTCTGCCGAAAATATATGACCAGTGGTCATACTCATTGTATGGACTGAGGTTTATGTGACGTGGCTATTTTGATGTTACGTATATATTTGACGTTTGCCTCCCCCGCAAAAAACGGCAGACTTTTTTTGTATAGAAAATGACAGACATGGCTAACTCCGGTTGGTTTATTGGTTTAATCGTCTAAGGATTTAGCCCTGCTGTATACCACCCGACTTGGTCAGTTCGAAATTTCTTATACCTCCTGCGCGAAAAATGGTTAATAATAGGTGATTTACCCTACTGCGACAAGCACTAGTATTGAGTATCGAATTGATAAATATCCTTAACCCAGAGGGCTATGGCAATGTATAGGGTAGCAACACTAAGATTCAACTAAGCTGGGGGTAATTTCTTCAGTGTCATCCGAGAAAATGTAGGAATATGAGTTCTTGAGGGTGCCGACCTGGTTCTGAAGGCCTCTCAAGCGTATCTCCACCAGTTCAAAGTTTTCTTGCAAACTGTTTATCTGTATTTGCATCCTTTGGCGGGTCTGTTAAGAAAACTCAGGTGATATATCAGGTGACGAGCAAAATTCAATAATTATATAAAAATAATTAAACGAAAATCAACCTTGTAATGTTGCCAGTATGGTTTATGACGGCTATGAAATTGTGGTAGTGAGTTTTGCTTGTCACCTGACGATATACAGCGTGGAAAAATAAGGCTGGACTTGGAGGGAAACTACTTTATAAAGTTGAGATATTTTAAAGGAAACATTCTTTTATTTTTCCTAAAAAGTAAAACTGCATTCAAGGATTTTTTCTTATTTTTCCCCTTTTTCATACTTATTGTATAATTTTTTTTCATTATTAATGGCGTCTCTTATGCCAAAAAAGTTAAGAAGTTTTTATTCTTGTTGGAAATAGGATATTTTGATAAAATGGTTTTTGGCAACATCTTAAAAATAAGTAGTTTTTTTTGTAAACATTATATTGGTTCTTTTTAAAATTAAATGATGTTTCCTTTCAGTTAATTGAGCTTTTTCAACGTTTTAGGGTAGTTTCCCTCCAGGGCCCGAACAATTTTTCCAGGCTTTATATGCAGTAAAAAAATGGTTTAAAAATTAAATGAATGAGTATCATGACTATGCCAGGGGCTCATTTCTCAAAAGCTTGTAACTTGTAATACAAGCGAAAGTCCCCTACTAGCAAAAGATGTCAAAAGTGACGTCCGCTTGTATTACAAGTTACAAGCTTTTAGGAAACGGGCAGACTTGCAGATTGGAGGAATGAACTCTTAAAAACAGCCCCACGTTATTATTTGACTTTAATAACTCACATCGTCTCGTTCCTTCTGCGAAGCTTTACACTGAGCGCGGCTCTGGACCAGCTGTTTCTCCAGCTCCGATATCTGCGCCTGCATGTATCTCCTGTTGGACTCGGACCGCTCCTTGAGCCGGGCGAGCGAGCGCGAGCTCTCGGTACGAAGCTCGTCGAGGTCTTTTAGTATTTGCGAACATTCCACGGCCTTCTCTTTGTATCTGACCTCTTGTTGTGTCAGCTTTTCTTCCAAGCGGAATGCTTTGGATCTAAAATTAAAAGTTAGCGTTTAATCCCTGCAGCTAAAATACTTCTATCAGTTGTTGGGTAAATATGTCTTCCTCGTACTTACTTATACTCATCCAACTCTTTAGATATCACATCAATTTCGTGGTCCTTTTCAAGAAGCGTAATCTTAATGACTTTGGTCTCTTCTGACAGCTTGCTTCTTTCGGCTTTCTCTTGATTTAAACTATTTACAGCATGCACTAACTAAAAATAACCCACAGATAAATATGATTAGATTTTTTATCTAATAGGGGATATTATTGCAATGTTCTGCCGCCAGAGTGCAGCACTAGCACATCGGTAAACCATAGAGTTCTTAAAACATACTAGGCCTTAAACAGTTTTTTACAAGTTTTCATAGATAATTTATAACGAATAAATATGTAATTTTTGCACCAAGGCGGTTTGTTTACAGAGAGCCTATTCTGAAACGAGAGAATCGAAATTTTGACATCTGCCTCTATCGCTTCGAATATGTAAGAGTGACAGATAACCAGGTAACGAAATTTTTATTTTCGTGTTTCGCGGTATGCGCAGTGCTAGTCAGTGAATATTGAATTAGTGCTAATGCCGCCCCCTACGCAGAGTTTTGCTTAATATTCCCTATTCAGTGCAATTTATTCGGCTGATTTGTTTTTATTCCCGAGTAGCAGGATTCTATGTTTGCCATGGAATTTATATACATAAAATTGTACATAAAGTTGAGATGGTACCTTTTCCCTGACAAGCTGTAGCTCGTTCGAAAACTGCTGCGTGCTCTCCTCAGCCAACTTCTGGAGTTGTTTTGACTCCTGCAGCTGAATCTGGGCGCCCTTCAGGAGGTCCGGCAGCTGAGCCAGCTCTTGCAACTTCTCTTGGAACTGCAACTGTCATCGATGTTCGATAAGACCTGGGGCTCCGGGTTACGGTTTGTACAGTTTGACAGTGCTGCAGTATAAGAGTAATCAACATTTTTTTTCCTGAGATCAAGTTAAAGGGACTGTTGCACTAAGCACAATTAACGTAACTCAGTAGACAAATATGCAACACATAGGTATATTAAAATTTGACGGACGCATAAAGTGCATAAATTTTACAACTGCCTTTATAGGTACTCTACTTAGCTATCTTGAATTTGTTGTTTATTTGTTGCTGAAACAAGCCATGTGTGTCTTGTCTTTGTTTGATTTTATAACCAAAACGTAAAAATAATGATATCATATCATTTTGTTTAGATAAATTTGAGAGAAATAAGTCAATTTATTGTGTCACAGGTAACACAGGCTACAGGCCTGTTCCATTTACCGTGTGACCTATTCATTACCTATCTCATATCATTATCATAAATAAATTGTGTGATCTGCAAATGCCACCACAGGTTAGATACCTTCATTTTTTGAATTTCTATATGTATTTGATCAGTAACTTGTTTGTTATCGAACTCGATCATTTCTCGCTCGCGTTTTGCCTCTTCCACCTGCTGCTGGGCCTGCAGGTACTGTAACAGTAAAACAATATAATAAACTGCATGTTGAGAATATTGACATAGTTTTTACCTATAGTTATTTGTTATGCGAGGCTGCAAAGTGGTTATTTGGCGCGAGTGTAGAAATTGAAAGCTGAGCAAGCGAAGGAATCAGATTGAACCATGAGCGAAGCGAAACGAGACGCCAAATAATTTTGCAGCCGCGCGGAACACACAATTTTTCACCTCACTACAGCGAGGAAAATGCGAGATGCAAGAAAAATAATATAATATATATAAATATAACAATAAATATATTTAATTTTGTCCTCTATTTAACATATCAAATTTTACGTATCATACTCAACTCACGTACCATCGTGTTCGAAATTCAAATTACTTTTGCACGCTAGCGGATAAGATAGACTTTTGCACGCAGATTGCGCTATAAAGTGAGGTTTTTTGAGCGAGTGAGGTGAAAAAGTTATTTATCTATTGGACTCATATTATAATACCGAGTCACTATCAGCCCTTAGCTATTTATCATCCGCAGCCAAAGTGGCAAAGTAAAAGGTGTCGCAGCGGCTCCATTTGAGAAAGAGACAACATAAAAATAGTTTGTAGTATAATATTTACGCCTATTTAGGATGGGTGATTTAGTTCTCGTTTCGTAGAAGCTTCGGTGAAATTTGGTGGATGAAAACTGAAAATGGACGGAAATAAGCGCATCTACTATTTCCTTCGACCCCGGGGCCCGGTCCCTTGTCAGACCTTAATCTCAACAAGTCATTCAAACTTCAATACAAACTTTAACACCTATTTTTACATACATATTAAATTAATACCTAAGTTAAAACTGTGAACGTTGTTTCGTTGCACTGGCTGGCGTTAGAATGAGCTCCTTACAGTTCTGCTACCCGGGGTAGCAAAGGTAGCACACCTTTGTCATCACAGTCACTCTACTGCGAAGGTAGTCTGCATAAGCGAGATATCAATAATTTGATGCAAAAGTGAGCGAGATAACAATCATTTGATTATTCTCTTCAGCTTCATGGGCAACCTTTGGTGTATCGTATACCTTATTGAAAATAAATAACTAACGTATTTACGCCACAATCGTCATGCTCGACAGGTGAATTATTAATCGTAGGATGAAAGACTATACCATACCTACAGGTACTGAGTTAAGGAATGCTGCAGCCCTGAGCTATGCCCTGGGAAAATAAACATAAAGAGCTGACAATAATCAGGTAAAGCAACTTATCTTTTTGTATTTTACCGTAATTCATATGCCAGCCTAAGTAATATATTTTCGATATAATTATTGTGAATATCCACTAGGTTGGCGACCCATGGGAAACGCGTCGTGCAACGATGGCCGTAACCCCCTTGCCTCATCCCTGCAACTGTTACACACATGTGCAATTTGTGCATCTCGTATCAAAAGCTACATTCCGACGTACCCAATGTTAAAAGTAAACTGGCATTGAATTCAAACCAAATTCTAATTCATTTTACGAGAATGAAGCATTCGGTTTGTTGTACGTTCGAAAAGCTATTCTTATCAACATAAAGCACCGGCCAAAACCTTAGAATTCTGTATCAAATGTGGTTTTCGAACGTACCCGCGTTTAAAACGCTGTAAAATGAACGTTTGAAACGCTCAAATTTTTCTATAAACCACCAGGACATCATTCCCTATTAGGAGATGGACGTAACTAAGAAGTGTTAGCAAAAAGATGCAACTGACGGTTGCATTATTTAAATGTGGACCTTTTTGTCAAAGATCTAGAGCTGCTATTTGAACGTACGTCATATATAATTCCGGGTAGATATTTTAAAACCTTCCGTTGTATGGTCTGGGGGTGGTTCCACCCACTGCACCCCATTATAACAGTAGGAACAGGTTTCCTATGTAGTAGTGGATGCCATAGACTTGCGCGTTCCAAACCCTATGTAAAGACTAGGTAAATAAGAAAGACAGGCAAATTCTCACTACCGTGTTGGTCTGAAGTAAAAGTTCTACTAAAGTGGAATTATTTACTAAGTGAAGTAATTTCACAATACTACTCACAGTAATCATTGTACCTTTGCCAGGAGTTGTCCGATTACTTCACTCAATAAATTCTACTTTATCATAATGACAATAATGACTGATAAGACAGGGTGATACTTTGAAAGTAGTGATAGGGACGCGGGTTTTTAGGCATTTGCAGTCTTTAACAAATAACGTGTATGTACTATGTATGCAAGGGCGGAAATGACCAGAAATACTTGAGTTTTAAGCTAAATATGAGCTTTATGCTCCATTTGTTAATCAAACAGGCACATTTTAAATCATATTATGTGTGGCTACTTACCTCACAGTATTGGTAGGTGTATACCAGGTTTCTTTAAATGTAAGCGACTAAGCGTAATACCTATGTGACTATTAGCTGTAATTGCATGATTTATTTGTAGGTGATTTCAGTTATAACTGATTAGTTAGTGTAGACATCTAAAAACTCAAGCTTAGAGCATATCGTCAAAATAAAAACCAAATAATAATTATTAGAAATTAAAATAGATTCTACGTTTACTTTAAAATCGTTTCTCGTTAATACAATTTCTGATTATGAATCCTGCAAAATATATAATTATTATAACCAGTAAATGCGTATTTATTTTACGTGGTCGTAAAATTAAATTGATTCCACGTCATAAAAGGCAATGCACATCAAGCAATAGGGGCATACAAGCTGCAATATAATTGTTTTTAATACTTAGGCACTCTTCTCGTTGTTTACAATTATTCGGCATGGACTTTTCGTAGGCAGTTGGAAATAGGTACCTAGTTATATTACCTATTGGTTACCTATGTAACATGTCTGACTACAATACCGAGTGTTGTTTAGAATACTTCATATCAGCCGCTGATGCAGGTATATAATGCACAACTATGTAGGCATATCGATATTATCTACGTTGTTTTATAGGCACATAACATACATCATTGCATGTGAGCTGATTGTGAACGAACTGCTTGCCAGTATGCGCTCCTAGTACTCAGATGCACTTCATGTGCAACGTTGCAGTGTTGCACATTAAAGTTGAAGCTATCGTGCGACAAGGATCGCTTAGTCGATGCTCTTTACGCTGAAGGTTAAACTATTGTATAGTTGTATACTTACTTACTGTTTTGTATTAAAAACCAAAGTGAATATAGTCTAGAATAGGTATAGTTTTTATAAACGAGAATTGAGTAGAGGTACTACGTTTTACAGCTTTTAATAGATTGTACTATACGGCTCCATACACATATTATAGACGGAGAGCTGGCCACGTCAGATATGACACAATAATGAGAGCAACGAAACCCCTCTAGTTAGTTTGCTATGCTATGCTTATTTCTAGATGTGGACATCTGGCAGCTGTAAAGTGGTGAAGGTCAAAGAATGCAAATAACTCGAAGAAAACAAATTCTAGAGTTCTGGGTTTGATCCCCTATTATGAAAAATTATGTCATTAATTAGATTATATAATATCCATAAGTTTCGATTGGGGGAAGTAGTGCCAAATGATGGAAAATGTAATTTTTGGTTACTCGCCTACTGTTTTTGTTTCCGCAATAATACACAATGTTTTTTGTTCTAATGTTAAAATATAGGCCCTGTTCTCTATAAATGACACAACTTCAGCAGTTTTTACCTATTTCGGTATTACTTTTTTCCAACTTAAAAACTTTGTTGGTCTGTCACTCTGTGCTCCACCCATTAAAAGCTGCCAGATGCCCGGATCTAGCAATAGGGATGGTTATATAATCTAACTGGACTGGTTACAAAACTCTCATTATTGTGTCACATCTGACGTGGCCAGCTCTTAGACCATTATATTAGTAGTATGCGGTGGTTGTCAAAAAGCTAGCGCCTCGATTACTAATAGTCTTTGATTAAAAGAAGGCGATTTGAAAATAATTATCTTTAAGTAGATAATAAATAAACTTATGCCTATGGTACACTAGAGCTCCTTTTGGTTAAAAAAATATAGTAACTTTAACCATTACCTTAGACGTGGAGAAAAGTCTATAGTTATTAAAAATGATGTTAAAGGCCAAAAAAGGATGTACTTCACCTTATTGCATTGTAATAAGGTCCAAAAGTGGATAGTGGTTTGTAGTCGACGGTACAATGTGTAGGTAGGTACGGAAAAAGGTGTATTTAACCAATCAATTACATATGCAAGTAGGTACCGTTTACCGTCCCTAATATACTTGCTCAAAACCATTTCATTAGAAATGTTACTAGGAAAATACATACATACGTACTTAATGTGTTGACGTTAAAGAAATCTAAGTAGGTACATACGAAGTAGTGCGAGGTTTACCCTCATTCTGTACTCCTGCAATTGTTCCGTTTTCTCGTTGACGGTAAATCTCAATTCCTCTATTTCCTCTCTCATGTCCCGGAGTTGAGTTTTCATCACTGCCACGTCTTGATTGGCGTAATCCCGGCTCCCCTGGAGAATAATATAAGTTAAATAACCCATAAACCTTTAGAAGTGACTAGGAAATCTAGGAATAGGATAATCTTAGGCCTATCTTACTACAACACTAAAGCCATTCACGCTTTTCTTCTTCAGGAGACAACGGAAGCAAGTTAGATGCCAGATGGTCACGATCTTTACGTATAGACACGAAAGAACGGTTACATAGATATACATAGAATATCTTAATTTCCTTCCATAAGGTTACAGTGTATGAATGTAAGCATTGAGGTTTCGATCCACGTTTAGGTACGAAGAAGTTGGAACGCACAAAGTCCTGTCGGGATTTAGACAAAAACATCAATGGCTCCTCGTGGGAAACCAGTTCTGTCAAGCTGGTCTAATTTGATAGACAATGAGATGTACTCTTTGAATAACAACAATGGAAAATCTCTGTACCCTCTGTACGCTAAAATCATGGGTGCAAGGTGCAAGGGAGCCTTCAGTGGTGAGCGTCCACTTGTACCTACAGCGGCCAGGGCCGTAGCTAGGGGGGGGGGCATTTGGGGGCAATGCCCTACCTTAAAATACTAATGCCCTACCTTAAAAACTACAATCGGGTGAAAAATGTATGAAAATAAAGTTATTGCCCTACCTTAAAATTCGCTATGCCCTACCTTAAATTAGTACTGCCCTATCTTAACTGCAATTCTGGCTACGGCCCTGACAGCGGCACATTCAGTGGCAAGTTCAGCATTCCGTCGATCTTACAAGAAATTAAAGCAGTGCTCTCTGAGGTCATTCTCCTAAGTTTGCATTTGACCAACGAGGTTGGGGCGCCGGACGCGCCGGTCAGGCGTCTGCTCAGTGAGTTTGTATTGTAGGTACCCTTACTTGAAAGTCACTATGAAGGTCCAGTCAGCAGCAGAAGTAGCTAAGCGGGTAAGATCATCAAAATGACTGACACACACTCTTATTCGCTTGACAATAAGGCCGTGTCAAGCTCATTTTGAACACCACACCCGCTTAGCTAACTTTTGCTGCTCACTGTACCTACCTATACCTTACTGCCTTAAAAATCCCGACCATGCCAAAAAGGATCAGCTACAAATATGTATCTGTAATAAACACACAAATAAATGGCCTTACCAGGATTCGAACTCGTGACCTCCTGCTTCTTAGGCAGGGTTTCTACAGAGTAGGCTAATGTTACCTTTTCCACCAGCTCAGCTGAACAAATATCGTTCAGTTTCCGCTCTAGGTCCTTAAGTTTTTCTTCATATTTTTCCCGCTGAGCTTTCTCCTCGTCAGCAGCATTTTTAGCTCGAACTAGGTCTTCACGCATCTTCAGAATCTAGCATATAGCAATTTGTTTTACAATATATTTAGTCTAGCTGGCCAAAAAGTGCAGTACCTAACAGTTGAAGAAATAAGCTAAACTCTACCGTTTTTTAGTAGCAAGGGTACTGGCGCAAGAAAGAGGCCGTATGAATCCTGCTGTCTGTGCTTGAAGTAAAACAATCCCTGGCCAAACTATAACCATAACATAATATATTTGCTGCAGACCAGTTAAATCATACCCGTACTGGTTCTACCGCAATTTTCTTGTGAAGCAGCTCGTTTTGTGCAGACCTACCTATTTTAATCTGTGATAATTATCTACAAAAACAACATAACAAAGCCCTTTAAAATGTCTCACACATTGTTTTGCCCTACATTTTTTCTGTTCGATAAAGTAGATGGCGATGCAAATGAGGTAATTAAAATAATAGGAGTGATAGGTAAATATATAGGTAAGGTATTTACAGATATTTTTTCGCGGTATAAAAATGCGTAGATGTATTTAGTACCTAGGTAAGTTTCTTTCCGCCATGTTCTTTTAAGAACTTATTATTTACAAGGTGTAATAAAAATGCTTATGATCCGTGTAAGCCGCATACTTGGTGTCGTATTCAAATTACGAAATACGACGAAAAAAATTATTCACGCGAAAAAAAAATTGGTATTGCATAGAGACGGGCTCCCCTAACAAAAATAATTTTTTTCACGTAATTTTTTTGTCTTCTGTTTTTTCTTAGTCACTATACGATACCAACTACGCCCTTAAACGGGTCACCAGTATGTTGTTGCAGCCTGTATTATTCACTTTCTTACCTCGGGATATTTTCCTACAGAATTTGCTGGACAGAGGTCGCGCACCGCTTCTTCAGCTTCGGCGATCTACGGGGAGAGAATTATTTGGCCATATTTGTCTAATACCGGCTGTACATTCTCAGGCGAGAGCATTCGGGCATTGAGTAATATAACAGGAGATGATATCCGTAAGAAATGTTTTGTCCCAAAAATTGTAGTGAAAATCACTGCAAGTCTCTTTGATTCAGTTGCGGCTGTCAACCGCCAAACATGGCGCACAAAATTTGTTCTAGATGTCACATATTCTAATACAATGCATAATACATCAATGCACTCGGAGAATTTTTACTTCTGGAGGCAAATCGAGTCTTACACTCTCGAGTTCGGCCTATCTCGGCGAGAGTGTAAAAGCGGTATAAATATTCTAGTTGCATTCTATTTTAATGTCGCATAAAAAGTGATAAGTATCGTCTCGTGCTACAACTTTGCCTGGCCTGAAAAGCATGGTTTTCTTCAGCAAACAGCTATTAAATATCTTATTCCTGAGATGGCAGCCTTTCTCGCATCTCTGAAATTATATATAAATAGCTGATTAGAGTGTTTAGTAAAGAAAACTGTTTTTCAAGCCAGGTAAAGTTGTGCATCGTAGGCAAAGTTGTAGCATGCTACGGTACAGGGTATTTTCTTACCCTAATAGATACAAGGGGCAAGCGTAAATCTATTGAGTCTAAGAGCCCATTTACACATTGATTAATGTTTAGTGTGCCTTAATACATTTTTGTGTCTATTTCATAGATGTCTATTTCATAACTCTAAGTGGCTCAAGAATTTAAGTCCGTGACTACACCTCGTGTGAAAGAACTATGACTACCTATATAATGTCTTGATAGTATTAAAGCGTCTTGGTAGATGGGTTTATTTAACAGAAAATACATTTATTATTTGTCTGCATTATTAGGGTATGATCCCGGTACTCGTTCTCCATACAAATCCAGTGCCGTAACCGAGAATTCCCGGTGGTAGATGGTAAACTGTACCGTCTGTACCTAGTACCTACTGACATCAGTCCTCTCGTTACAAATGGTTCCAGTCACCCTTATTGCCGATAGACATGCATAAAAGAACAAACGTGAAAATACGTTAAGTTTTTTTATTTAAGTTATCCTCAAGGCAATCTGCCGGGTACCTACTTCAATTTAACATTAATGAGACACCTACTCGGCATCCTATGCTTTACATTTGCGTCAAGGCTCTAATTTTTTTGGTACGGATTTTGTATAAGGCCACTTAAAAAAATAGAATACCTTAGTTAAACTTGTCAACGTTATCATCTCACTGCAATTAATAAAAATTATATTGCTAGAGTAGTAAGTACAGTCGCCATCATATATATCGCAGCGGCTACGGTACTCAAAAATATCTGAAGAAGCACCTTATCGCCTTAATAATAAAGGCGTTGTTCAGATATTTGTGGAATACGAAAAAATCTTGGCCGCTCCGATATATCTTATGGCGACTGTACAAACTGTAAAGAAGTGATAAAAAATTGGTTCGCAAACCCTACATATCCCCTTTCATCAGACACTTTTCTTTCTGGTGATAGGAGCATTGAAATATGCCTTTCCTTCCTCCATGCCTTGGCTTGTTCCTTCTCACTTAAAAAACGTATCCGAAAATAAGGATTATCAGGTATCAGGCACTTTTTGAGATTTGAGCGCCTGAATTCAAGAAAATTAAACTCCAAAATAATCGCACACAAAAGATTGTCGCTATTATTTTCATTTTAAATTAATAAGTAATCATGATTTTAAATTCCTATCGCTGTTATTTTTAAAACACCATTTCATGGTTTTACACGGAGTTTTAAATGTCATATTCGAGCGCTCGAATCTCAAAAATCACCCCCTAGGTATAAGATAGGCAGGAAGTAAGGATGAAAAGGTAACTCTAGCGATCAGGTAAGTATTTGTGGTGCAGTGGCGGCGCGTAAATAGAACACGATTCTCGTCGGCTTGCCTATGTTTCAGGCGCCTGAGCAGTTTTCCTATAGTTCATGAAGAAATTCTAAGCCAAATTCAGCTCCACCTTGCCTAAGAAATGTTTTGACCCGCCGCCACTGTTGTGATGTGACGGCTCTGAACTGAACAAAGGACTTCCTTCGCCCTTACCTATGCCTATAAGCATCATCCATAATAAAACATACCGATCCATAAACGATATTTCGCGGTTTTCGATGCGACATGTCAAGTCGTTCGTTTCGAATGGCTGCTAATTCCATTTGGATTTCTTTAACTTCACCTTCCATGTCGCCCAACTGTTTTTGCTAAATAAATAAAAATAAATAATCTGGATTTATGCGTGTAATTAATCAACTATTAAATTATCTGCATATAAAATTGAACAAAGAATTTTAACTTCCGCGTTTGTAGGTAGGTACCTACATACCTACTGAAACATAAATTAAGTCCAATCCTTCAACGATGTCGATCGAGCCTTGGTAAAAAGCCAAGTGTGTAGTTATTACTTAATACTTAACAACAAAAAGCCGTTCGTAAAAAATGTACCTACACGATTATCACTATCTCAACAGTAATGTAAAGGTAGGTACTTAATAAATACTAGCGATCCGCCCCGGCTTCGCACGGTTGCATTTATACATGTAAACCTTCCTCTTGAATTACTCTATCTACCTATTAAAAAAAACTGCACCAAAATCCGTTGCGTAGTTTTAAAGATCTAAGCATACATAGGGACAGAACAGACAGCTGGAACCGACTTTGTTTTATACTATGTAGTGATTGGTACTCACCAGAACAGAGGACTCTTCTTTGAAGTTATTAGAGTCATCGACTTTTTTATAATTACCAAACGGCCAATATTCAGTTTTAGGCATTAATATTAAAGTTTAGATTCTATTATTACAAACCAAAGTATCATGTGTATTAATGTAACAAAATAACTATAAACGGTAAGCAATATAATAAAAAGTATAACCACAACAATCTATACGGCTTTGACAGATTTAATTTTTTACAAAAACCTATTTTTTTCTAGCCAGGTACACGTTGTAATAAGTGGTTAAAATAAAACAACATACCTACATTATAAATTCCAAAAACATTTATGTTATTTCTTGCAAACATGAATAATGTAAATGTAAATTAAATTAGAAGATGGATTCAAAGTTGAACTTTCCCGGACTTATTCTTTCAAGATGTTTCAAGCATTCAAGTTCAAGACGTGGTCGTGTAACTACTAGCGACATCTAGCATTTTCTTAAAAAGCTTATACATTCATGCACTCATGCTCTGACTCATGTTTTAAACATCCAAGTTACATTTCGAATCGAATATTGTTAAATTAACAAAAAAGTTAACTTCATTTAATCACGATTCACAAAAAAATACACATCTTTAGGTTGAATACTTTGATTATTAAAGTAGAATATGACGTAAAAGTAAATTGGCAGAATGGTATGTCCATCGCCACACAACATTTTTTAATAAAATAAAGTAAGTCATTTGACAGTTCGTGCCGTGGCCGTGCCGAATGTACGACTGAAAAATCAAAAAATGTATTAGAAAATGCCAATGGTGCCGGCTTTGCAGACGTGGAACTTCCACGTAGCGAATCCTTAATAATTCCGAGCCAGGACATGGGTCAGAAATTAAATAATTAATAGATTATCTTACGGTTGCAGCCGATAGTGAACCCCTTGTTCTATTAACGCTCCCTTTTTTCAGAATATACTTGAAATGAACGTATGATGATGATAATTTTGTGAAAACTAGTTCATAATGAGGAGTTCTGGAGTTGAAACACAAATTGAAGTGCCCGAGGGCGAACTGCCAGCAGACGTTAATAAATGGAATCCGGCAACAGACACATCTATTTATATAAATGATCAGAATCAGTCAATATCGCATAGAAAAATTATAAGGGTAAGATGCTTATTATTTACCTATACATTTGTACCCTTTACAACATACATATAATTACTCAAACTGACTATTAGAAGTGTATTTTAAGACCCAAAAGTTCTATATCTTATTTGTAAACAAGTTAAGATTATTTTAATAGATTAATTGTTTAAAATCATTCTAGTTTAGAAGATGTATAGGTAGTAAAATATTTTTGCTACTTTGTGCTCAATGAAGATCAAAAACAAGACTTATAAAAAAAGGGTTTCATTGTAATTAAATCTCATTGCCCACATTCTTTATGCTTGCGCTGAAACAAATATAAAGGAGAGTGCAAAAGTAATTAGGGTAATTAAAGTTCAGCCTAAATATCCACGACACTGACTCACAAATTTAAAAATACTATTATAACAGAGATAACAGGCAGCATCCACTTGTGCACAGATTTTCAAGAGCAGCTGTAGTGTTGTGGCTAATTTGTGCAGTTTATTCATCATGTGTTGGAAAAAAGATATTAAAGAGGCAAGAGGACAAGTACTTGAATATTTAAGTTTAAGTATTCTTAAACTTAAATATTCAAGTACTTGTCCTATACAAATTACACTTGTGAGGCAAAAAAAAGGGAAATAAATAAGACTACCACCAAATTTCAAACTCTTATTATGTAATTAAACAAATATTTAAATAAGAAATGGTCTTAGTTAAGTGTGCAGTTTTACAATAACTTAAATAATTAAATAAGGTTTTGAAATTTAAAAGAACACTTTACAGGCCTAGGCGAGAAATTTGAATTAAAATAAAATTGTGTGTGTGTGTGTGTGTGTAGTTTGATGATAAACACACTGCAGCTCCAGGTCGAAATTTGGGGTTTAAATATACTGTCATCAAAACTGTTGTCTTGCTAAGGCTAGACCTTGTGAAATATCTGCCCTGAACAATCACTGAACATACACTCTTGGTTACAGAGATGGAATCGCTTGTCTCGTCTGCAGAGGTCTATTGTGTATGCGGTAATAGGTATTGCTGCTACAGTGGGTGTGCTCTTATATACCGCCAGAGCGAGAGTTGAGGAAAAGACTAATAAAAGGCAGTTTCCTGTGGTAAGTCTATGCAATTTATATTTTGCTGGAAGATAACACTTAGTCACAGAAGAAATAATAGTATTTCATACAGAATGGCCCCACTTTGCCCCGCCCCGATTGGAATTACCTCAGCCCTGGGCGAACGATTGGTAGGAAACTAGTAAGTTATCTGTCAGGTTGAAGGTTAGAATTCATGTACACATTGAAGTTTTTACTGTACATACATGCAGAGCACATGTAAGTGCTCAAACAAGTTTTGTAGTATAGCGTGTCCACCCTGTGCTCTAAGTTTGGTTGATGATATATATTTAGAAGTTGTGGAAGGGGAGGGTTTTCTGACAGGGGTTTCTCCTGTACTTATTTGTGTGTATTATTGTTCCTCATTCCATACATCATTTTTAAGATGTTATAATAACAATTTTGAGAATTAATTTTTTAAATTAGTTAGCTGGCAAGTTGCCTTATTTGCATTTAATCAATTTCACTTTTTAAGTGGCCTTCAGTTAGGCCCCAGATTTCCAAAAGCGATTAATATAATTTCATGATTCTTGTAAATCATTTGTTCTGCCTAAGTATAAATCCGTAGATTAAAAGTCATAATTTAGCTGCCAATCATCACATCATATCCAGTTACAATTGAAACAAACCTAATCATTATCAGCAGTAGGTAGCACCATACTGTAAATATTATATGTCAATCAGGCATAAAAAACATTGCTACTACAATGATTATTCTTATCTCTTCACAGAATTCACTAAATAACCTCTATTCACATTTTAATCACAGACTTATTTACTAGAGCGAAACTGATAAGTGAGGATGGTATGGCCAGGCGGCCAAGTGGGAATATTTTTTACGAAAAAAAAAACTATTTCCATCTGTACCTAGCGGACAGAAATGGGTATATACAATTGTAAATGTAACCTGTTTGTAATCTGGATCCAAAAATTATGGAGTTATCCAGTTTTGATCACGATACATCAATTTTATGCATCTCCCATAATTTTCAATCTAGGAGTTCTAGGAGTGACGTTTTCTAAGTTTACGCTAAACAGCCAACAAAGAACCATTTTGAATCTAATTTATAACCGCCATCTGTCCCTTTTTAACTGCCATAACCATAACTATAATAAACAAGACTTGTTACAATGCATGAAACCTCATTATAATAAATAAAATAATTAAAAATTAAAAAACACGACTGCGTTTATTTTAAATGAACTGAAAAGTTAAAAATAAGCTCTAAACATGATTGAGAATGTCTTTGAAACCTTATGGTTGAGACTGTGCCTTCTTACACCCTGACTTACGCTGGATCTTTTAAAATACATATTTTACTTTGATCGCAGTGGGGGGACCTTTTAAACTGTATAACACAATACCCATAAAAAGGTCCCCCGACTGCAATCGAAGCAAAATATGTATTTTAAAAGATCCAGCGTAATTATGAAACCAATTTTGTTGAGCGTACCTAGTCTATTTTAGCTGGTCTGTGTCTTCAATAGACAATAACACACAGTGTGTAACAGAGGACACGCCAGTCTACTTAACCTCTCTACGCATAAAACCATACTGTATCCTAGCCTCCAATTTTTCTCCCAGAACTACACCATGGCTACGCTACAGTATTGTTGAATATAGGTAATTTTATCATCAAACTCCACAAGAACTAGCTTCTTTGGCTCAAAGCGGTGTCGTGCAGCACATTTTTTTACGATACTGGACGTGATGTTGTAAAGAAGTATTTTATACTGCGAAGTAGAACATTTCATTACATTCAGAGCAAGGACGCGTCATACTACACGTAGTTGCATTGCATTATCCGCGAGGCAACCGGATGGCTCGCGGTATTAAAGGTCACAGCTCATTAGAGCGCCTCGGCAGCCGACCCACACTGCCTCGTCGCTCAGCGTCCACTCGTTGTCGAGTTGATATAGTGAGTGCATGGCCATACAAATTCATATAAAGAATAACTAACCGCTCGAGGTGAGGCTGTGAGGGGCGGGTGCCGAGGCGCTCTAATGAGCTGTGATCTTTAACCTCCCTGCGTGCTGTGGAACCACCCTATGCAACCCGAAATGACCCACGTTGGACCTTGGCTTTCATCCTCCTCCCCTCAATTACTTTATGTGATCCAGAACGAGCATGCAAATGGCCATGTGCACCGGCTGGTCGGTAATCGTTTCGTCAGCTGTTAGAAAAATGAGGGGGGGGGGGGCGATGAAAAACTAAGTACAACGTGGGTCAATTTGGGTTGCATAAGTTGGTTACACAACACGTAGGGAGCTTATATACCGCGAGCCATCCGGTTGCCTCTTGGACACTATAACTACGCGCCATTGCTTTAAGTAATATTATTCCTCCGAAGTCTCTAATGCCTACTTATTATAATTAAACATGTAAGTTTTATATATCTTTCGACTCAATTTCCAACCTATTGTTTTAATTTAATTTCTAAAATGTTCGTATTAACGAAATAATATTTTTATATATGTATCATATACATTTTTGTAATCAGCGTGAAAAGTTCTTCATTTTGATACCCCACTCGATAGGTTTGCAAGATTTTTTTTTCTTAGGTTTGCGCAATCTGGAATATTTTGTCCGCCATATTGTTTTTACGGTGACGTCACATAGCCTATGTTACTTGGGATAACGTAACGATTCTAATGATACCCCATACATCTAAATCGGTTCAGCCGTTCAGTTGTTCTAGTGGAACAAAGAATTTTATTTTAGCCACATACACACATGAACCCTGAAAACAATATACTCCTTTTTTTGGGCAGTCGTGTAAAAACAACCATCATGCAGTGATCGTTATCAACGTGCAGTTTTCGTAGCAAAGTATATGGTTGGCAGAAAAATGTATTCAAGTATATAACCAATTATATTTTTAACTATAAAGTATTAATATCAGGATGTATTTTTTTTCATTAGTATACTTTTCACGACCCAGTATAAATAGAGGGTGTTTTTTCAATAACTAGCCATATTGTGGGAGGTGATTCGGTAAGTCATACTGAACAACTTTTTCTATGGGACCAACCCCGAAATCCCAAAAAAAATTCTTGGCCTCCCCATACAAAACGTCAACGTCTGATCAGCTGAAACTTATGATACAGCCAATTTTTTCTTTTAATTTTGGAGTTGAACCCATAGTAAAATTTGTTTGGTATCGGCTACCAAATCACCTCCCTATGGCTATAGGTATTGAAAAAACAACCTGTATAAAAAAATCAATGTAATGTCACACGTCAATCCGTCAAATAACATGCATTCATTTCATATCACAAAAAATTAACTCAGGCTAAATATTACATTATCTGAGTGCATGTAAATCAACCATTTATATTATGGTTTATGGTTTAAGATATTTATTTTCTCAAAACATTTACAGAGAAAAACATAATTTATTAATTTGCTTAAAAGTAGGTAAGAATAAAATATTGAGGATTCTTATTTATTTATTTAATTGATAGTGGAGTCTTAATGAACACGATGGATTTAATACAATACCCGGATTTTGTAATGACAGATGGAAGCAAGCGATTTATGATTTGCAATGTAAATGTCAAGAGAAAAAACACAATACTTATAGACACGTCCATAAGTCAAAATGTCACCAGCTAAAATACTCGTGAATATTTTTTTTGCAAACCATACTTTGCTACGAAAACTGCACGTTGATAACGATCACCATGTAGGTACCATTGCCGGCCACGGCATTCAAATAGTTAACATACTCAATGATAGTTTGTTATTAAATCAAATACAAAACACAACAACAAACACAATAACAAACTGTTGTTTTGAGGAACACTTAAAAATAATAATACTCAATGATACAACCAGTACAAAAAATACATTGGAAAGAGTCACATCCTAAAATAGAACACTCATAGCCCCATTCCACAGTGAAGCAATGTTTACTTATGTTCTAATATTAGCTAAATTGTCTATGTCACTTCAGGAGCCCGTGAAGAATTTGTCTCTAGTCAATGAACCGGTTGCTGAACCAGTATTAACCAATAACAAGGCTGCATTTGAAATTGAACTGAATGAGCGACCGGTGTTTACTGGTGAGTATTTGAAGTTTTTTTGACAAGACACCACTGGCGGTGGGTCATAATTATTCTTAGACAAGCCGGAGTTTAATTTGGATTAAAAAAAATCATGAGCTGTAGCATAAGAAAACTGCTCAGGTGCCTGAAAATTAGGCAAGCCAAGTACACTTACTTTTATTATTTTTTCTACTCGTCGACTGTAATCTGTGTATTAGGACTTTATAGACCAGACTTAAACCTTACACATTTAAAGGTTGGATAGTCTATGGCACTTCCGGGATCATTAAATAGATTTATTAAACAACCCGCCACTAAACTAAAATAATTTTGAAAAGAGAATTTCATTCACATCTCGGTAAAATGTGTAGAGTTTGTCCGGAAAGAAAAGTGTCGTGGTTTATATGGGAGCTCATACATTGTACGACACTTTTCTTTTCGGACAGACTCAACTTTATAATTAATTTCCGAACGTATTTAATCTGTCAAATTTTCTTCTAAATCTATTAAATTCTACTTAAACTTGCTTCTACGTTGTGATTGGATTATAAAAAAACCGGCCAAGTGCGAGTCGGACTCGCGCACCGAGGGTTCCGTAAAAACCTATAACAATTGCTATTTCTTTTGATTGCGTTGACATAAAGATTTGGTTTTGCTACATCTGCAAGGTACTATAACCCTGAGTATTTGACATGAATTTCAATTTAATAACTTCACGCGTTTACGAGGAAAATGGTAGTAAGTTTAAAACTTAAAATATATTTATTTGTATGATTTTACTAAAAATTTCTACTTTTCGTAATTTTACCTTTGTTTGTGCTATATGAAGTTTTCTCGTGCCAAGTTTCAAGTTTCTGAGTTTACGGGAAGTTCCCTTTAGGTTTTGAGTTTCTTGCGAGTACTCAATTTCAAAATATGCAACTTAAATCGCTATTTCTTTTGATTGCGTTGACATAAAAGTTTGGTTTTATTACATCTGAAAGGTCCTATAGCCCTGAGTATTTGACATAAATTTAAACTTAATAACTTCACGCGTTTACGAGTAAATATTTTACTAAAAATGTCTATTTTTAGTAAAATATTTACTCGTACTATGCTATATGACGTTGCTTTGTGCCAAATTTCTAGTTTCTGAGTTCACGGGAAGTACCCCGTAGGTTTTGCGAGTGCCGAAAACTCTAAAATTTGGAGCATAAACGACTGTATCTTTTGATTGCGTTGGCTTTTAAGTTTGATTTTTTCACAGCTTCAAGGGACAATAGACCTGAGTATTTGATATAAATTTCAGCTTGATACCTCCACGCGTTCCTGAAAAAAATGGTCTTGACAGACAGACAGACAGACGGACAACAAAGTGATCCTATAAGGGTTCCGTTTTTTCCTTTTGAGGTACGGAACCCTAAAAACCAATCACAACTACAACGACATCTTGGACTCAGTTTATTCTAGCCGTCTCTTTCTACTACCGATACAATTATATGTCTATCTATTTTCGGTAGTGTCTGTAGCACCGAATGCCCAGATACAATTTACTTCCGGTTTGAAAAATAGTGTTTGACGTTTGATTGGGAAACATTTAAAAATAATTAAAGAAAATCAATTCTTACTTAATACTCGTAGAAAAAGTATTGTATACAATAGTGACATAATTAAGCTTTTCAATCTCGTACCTTAATTAGGCCACTCAGCAAGCTTCGTGGCCTAAACGCGGTACTCGACTGTAAAGCTCTTGATTATGTCACTATTGTATAATAGTAGATTGTTAACCAAGGGTAGAAAGTCACCCATTTCCGACGAGGTAGTTTGGCGCTCGAACGAAGTGAGAGCGCCAATATTCCGAGTCGGAATGGGTGACTTTTACCCGAGTTAAATACTCTACTTTTCATTTCGAAGTGAGGAAAGTAAAAAAAAAGCAAGGAGAAATTTTGATTTAGATAAATAAGTATTAATTATTGTTTGGCTGTAAAAGTTTCTGCCGTTGCCTACCAAGTAAAAAAAAAACGCTGAGTAGGTTTATTCCTCTTGTCACCGCTAAATGGAACTAAGACATTTACATTCAAACCGAAAAACCTTAACGATTGAATGAATTCACATCTTTAATGTATGATAATCGCTACAATAAATTCTAATAACTAGAAGGAATGAACTATTCTCACAGATTCGTTTCTGGCGTCGGCTAATAAGACTATTTTAGGCACTTTGTTCTACTCGGTGCTTACAAGGCGAGTCCTAATAGGAACATACCATTTTGCGGCCCTAGGGAATAAACGTATCATTTTCCGCCCGCTTCATAGATAAACAACGACCTACTTTCCGAGCATGAGAAATGAAAAATACTATTGATGACGTAGCGAGCGTGCCGTAACGGTCGCAGGCAAACACAAATGTCCCAGTCCCGAATTAACCTCCGCCCGGGATAAAATCCCTGTAGGGTGTTATCACACTTGCGATTCGCGAGCAAGTTTTGTATGGGAGCGAACACGCCGCGAGTACGCCGCCGGTTGTACAGTCGCCGTCAGATATATCAAAGCGGCTAAGGTGGTCACAAATATCTGAAAAACGCCTCTATTGTCAAGGTGGATAAAGCGCATGTTCAGATATTGTTGAATACCTTGGCCGCTCCGATATATTTGCTGGCGACTGTAATGTGCATTTTACCTAAATCAGCGAGCACACATCTTTCTGGCAGCTGACGTACATTAGTACACTGTTTATCAAGGTACCAAAGAATTTACGAACAAGTGTTAATTGAAGGGATGTTTACAAAAACAACATAATTGACTACACTGGTTGACACCTGAAACGATTAACAATGTTCTTAAAAAAATGTCAGCCGCTCTAAGGAGTTACGTTGTTTTTGTAAAAATTGAATTCACACGAGTTCGTAATTCCTGACATTCCTGTACCGCCGAATTCACGCGAGAATAGAAAAACTCTGCCTAATTTCGCACTTTTATTGAGTGGCAACTAGTGGTAGTTCGTGTAGGTACAGTGTCCTGACCGCGCCCCCCGCGCTGGCCGCGCTCCGGCACCGCGAGTGTCCGGCCCCCCGCTATGAGCGAGAGAGATGAAAGTTACGTTACAGCCCTAGGTCGAAATAAAGGATGTACGACCCGCATCGAATACGTGTAACAAACAACATCTCTTACAAGCAAGAGTGATGAATATAATGTTACATGTGTGGATTGGCCTTTTTTTCTTTGACCCTAACTTCTCGCGATTCCAGGTCCCACCAACGCCAAGCAGTATGCTGTCGTGGAGAGCTTCAGGCACGCATGGAAGGGGTACAAGACCCACGCGTGGGGCCACGATAACTTGAAACCATTGTCGGGGATGCCTTACGATTGGTTCTCGCTGGGACTGACCATCGTCGACGCTTTGGATACCGCGTTTATCATGGGTCTCACTGAAGGTAGATATATACTGACTGCATAATATATACTTAGTCCTCCACATCTATTTCGATGACGGCGACCCCAAAAATTAAAGATTTACCCTCTTATTCATAAACGTCTACTAAAGTTAAGAGGCCTCTGATAATCGTTTGTAATTCATAATTTTTAGAATTAATTACGCTATTAGGCTATAAAAATGACCACAACCTTATTTGTATGGGTTTAAGGTCGTGTACACATATTCTTGTCCTATTAATCGCATTGATGTTCTGTAACTGGACTGCAGATGACGGATAAGAAAATAAACATATAACTTTGAACGTATCACGCTATGCCGTAATTCTACTGTTTTATTTGCCTACTTACTCATACTGATGCATAAAATCATAATTTTAGTGCTATTGCGAACTTTTCATATGGTATATATCGTCACTACTTAACAAAACTCGTGTCTAACACTTGTACTCAATGTTCATCGCATAGTTAACGCATTTTTCTTTTGTTTAACAGAACGAGATACGAGTTTTTTTTTTAAAGTAGTGACGATATGTTTTTACTAATATTAGCTTAACATAGATACCTATAAGCTGTAGTTATACAAGCATTCAATGTTTGTTTCTCTAGGTCATCATTACAGTTAAACATACAACTAATTCACCTTTCGGTATAAAGTTAAAAAATATCAGCCTATTAGTCATTTTCTTGTTGCGAATAGGTATATACGTATATAGGTATATCTACGCAATTATTTCCCAGATAAGCAACATTGGTTTATGACCAACGTCGGCAAGTTAATCAAGATTTTACTGTATTTCCATTTATTCTGGTTATTAAGTTTGTGTTGTGTATTTATTCAAGATTCAAGATTTTTCAAGATTCAAGTATTTGCTATATAGAGGATAAAAATGCAACACGAATGCCGGGGCAAATTACAATAAGTACATTTAAACTGAATTATTTGCCGGCAGTATATAAATATACCTACACAAACGTTGTTTTAATTCCTTAATCATTTGAGATGATTAAATTACGTACATTAAATATTGTCGATATAAATTAATTTCAATGTTAATATATATTATTTTTTCGTACCTACTAAATAGATGTTTAGGAATAAAGGAAAAGTAGAAAAATCCACTGCCTCAGGCTACTGCCTGAGTTACTGAGCTGCAAATTTCTCTTCCATCGCCAGTCGCCATCAAATATATCGTAGCAGTCAGGGTACTCAAAAATATCTAAACATGCACTTTATCGCCTTGACAATAGACGCGTGTTCAGATATTTGAGAACACCTGTGCCGTTCCGATATATCTGATGGCGGCTGTATACAGGGTGTTATCGGGGTCGTGATCCAAAATATGTATTTCAAACTGCACAAACAACTAGCAATTGAATGCCGTGACCGTGACTATCACTAAAATCAAACGACTTTTTTTTTTCCAGTTTTGTGCCACTTATTTTACTTTTAAGGATGTGTTTAGTATTTTAAATCGGCTTATCAACTCATTTAAATTAGTATAATTGACTTTTTCTTTTGAGTACAACTGTCAGTACAAAAAAAAACTTTATTTCTGTTATTTAGCAATTAAAGTTACATTAATCTACATTCGAAATATCTTATAAAGCTGTTCCCATATCATAATATCACCTTTAAGAGTAAAATAAGTGGCGCAAAAATTGAAAAAAAAAGAAAAAAAATTGCTTAATTTTAGTGATAGTCAGGGTATTCAATTGCTAGTTGTTTGTGGAGTTTGAAATACATATTTTGGATCACGACCCCGATAACACCCTGTATAGCGAACGCTTACGGGTAAAAAATATTGTGGACAACCAAATCATATTGGCTGCCTTCGATGACCAGTTTGGCAGCGGGATATTAGAATTTGCAACAAAGTCTGAGTTACGGTATGACCCATGTATACGCTTTTGTACAGGTTTACCCTACACATTTTTACGCGCTGTGCAACACAACAGCAAACAGATCATTGCGAGTGAGAATGTACCTATGTGGCATAGTTGTTTCCAGAGTAAAGAGCCCACTTACATAATGTGTTGTAGAAAATTTTGATGCTAGATCATTATTTTCCTGCTAAGCGGTGGTTGCCTTGCTTGCTGATCGCTCGCTGTATACACGTAGTTGAAGGTTACATTAGTATGACACTTGCGAATGCCTAGCTTACTATGCCTATAGTGTAATTCATTTAAACTATTAATTTTATTATGATCTTGCTTAAGTTTAAAGTTAGGATTAAGATTATAGTATTTGCAATTTTTATTTGGGTTTCAATTTATTATAATAGGAGTGATGACACATGTTGAATTATGCAATGAAATTTAGTTGATAGGATGCAAAATGATCAAAATATCCAAATAAAGTAAACATTAATAAAATCTATTGAAATGGTTCAAACTTTCAATTTTTTTCGATTTTTGAAAGTACGAAATTTAAAAAAGCAATGATACCATTCGATTTCTAACATTTTATTATGAAATAATTTGTATGGAAATCATATACACAAATGCTACATTTCACTGTAAATAAAAATAGCAATTTCATAATTTTTCCATACTTTAAACAGGGCAAATATGAAGCCGTGACGTCACGGCTTTATATCATTTTGTTAGGAGCGTTTTGAGAAACAAATGCAAATCTCAGACTTTAAGTCTCTTTCCTGTCTTTATGTTGATTTAATATAGAAATTAAATTTGATCGTCACAACAAAACGAATCGATTGATACCATGCATGAAAAACATCCATCTAGCCTATTTGATAGTCTTTTATACTCGTTCAGAAAAATCCAGAGCTGTAAGAGATTAACGTCTTATCTATTGTGTTCGGACTGCCACCGCACGTGCCATGATGAAAAAAATGGTTTGGTTACACGTAAGCGTTGAATGAATTTCTACTATATAGACCACGCAATAAGATTCAATATGAACTAATACAAAAAAGCCCTAAGTTCTTTACGGTTGCATCCAGCGCAGGCGACTCAAACGCTCGGGGACCAGCGTAACTTGAAATCGAGATCCCAAATAGATATGCGTAATTCGGAGAGCGCCCTTGCACAGGTACTACGAGCGCCCGGCTAGTCAGCTCTTAGGAGGCCAATGGAATGTTTCTTACCTCGCAGGTAAAAACAGGGTCGGATTCTGATTGAAACATTTGAATTGATATACGCTTTACTTTTCTTTATTAAGAAAATAATAAACATGATTTAAATAAAACATTGGGTTAATATAATTACAATAATAATAAGTCAACTATTAAAACATTTCGTGGCAACGCGGCTCCAGTTTTAGTTTTATTCTTAGATTAAGCATTTGTCTAAAATAGCTTAATATTCTCACGAAGGGCGTTTGAATTTTGTTTTTGTATTGTATTTTTTTTAAATTGAACTTTATGTGTCTTAGTGCAATACATAAAGAACTTAAGCCAAGAAACTTTGTTTCTTGGATGAAGACTCATAGTTTAAATTGAGAATTGAATTTCTTCACGCAAACAAGAAATCGCATTAGTTCAAGAGCATGTGTTACTTGATGTAAAATTTGATATTTTCACACCAAGATCTAAAATTTCTTGGCGTATGAAATCGATTACTTGAAACAAACAATAACATTTTCTAAGGCGGTTATCACACTGGCGCGGATCCGCATGCGGCACCGGTGCGCGAGCGAGATAGCGCTCTGCATGTGTATAGCGCTATCTCGCTCGCACACCGGCGCCGCATGCGGATCCGTCGTCAGTGTGATAATCGCCTTAGTGTCTCAGTGCACTACTTAAAAACCTAGTAGCAGAAACTGTGTTTCTCGGGACTAATCCCAAGAAAGGAAGTTTAACTAAAAGTAGATAATACAAATATAAATTATGATTATTTATATACTCACAATTTATAATCGTATTAACTAGAGCTGAGATTGCTATTGTGAATCTCAAATAAGCCCGGGTAAAGCGGCGAGGGTCATGAAGTTACGTTGAACAAACGTTCGCGTGTTCTAACCTACACGCAGAGACATCTATTGATGCGCAGGGTAACTAACGTCCAAGATTTAAATGTTTCAAAGCAAAAATTATGTGCTTCTTCTTTGGAATAGCTGTGGCTCTTGATTGTAAGTTGAAAACATCAAAGCAAAAATTAATCTCTCTTGCCTAAAAACTTAAAAATCTCAAATCTAACTTTTGGTGCTACTTCTTTAAATTAGCTTTGGCTCTTAGCTGTAGATTGAAAACATCAAACCAAGAACTAATCGATCTTACGTAAACACATAAAACTCTTAAAGGAAAATGTTGGTGCTTTTTTGCCGTAAATAATTATTATCTTAACTCAAATCATTACTATTCGCTTTAAAAATAGGTAAAGTTAAAGCTAAATAATTTTAAATCTTCTTGTAAAAATCATGATATTTTTAACTCAAGTCATGTTTATTGGTCTAAGGTATTTATTACTCTCTTTAAGAAACCGCGTGCAAGAGAGTTTTGCGTTTTGAATTAAGATATTATTTCTATCTGTGTAGTAAGTAGTGGTGACGCGAAGACAGCAGACAAAAGCAGCTGTCATGTCACTGTGACGTGCAGTCTTTCCTCAGTCTCGCGCTCTCCCGTTAAATACCATTTAGGAGAACGAGACGGTCACATACCAACTTGTAACTTTCATGTTACAATTCTCAAAGTTGATAGAATAGTAAAGCTGCGGTTAGTTACAACTCGCTGCATGCGTTTTGAATTATGTATGAAATGCGAAATTAGGGATAGTATTTATATAACAAATATGATATAATGTAAATATTTTGTGAGTAGTCAATACTGTAAAAGTTTCTAAAGATAAGTACTAAATACATTTCTAAAATTTCAAATACAAGTCAATATAAACTAATTTTGTGTCCGATCCTTGTCTTATATAAGTCACGTGATTCCCACAGTTTTTTTATTTACGGGATTACGTTCCGGCTGTATTTTATGGGTCCATGGATGAAGGGAATTATTAAAGTGTCAAAGGTGTACAGACAAAGGTGTACAGGTGTACTTGTTACTGCATTTATTTAACTTTTTAATACCGCTGTTCTACGTTTTTGACAGAATTTGACGAGGGCCGTGAATGGATCAGCAAGGAACTCGTGTTCACGAGGAACAAGGACGTCAACTTCTTCGAGGTGACCATCAGGGTGCTGGGCGGACTGCTGACGAACTACCACTACACGCAGGACGAGATGTTCTTGAAGAAAGCGGTACGTTTGATGTTTGTTTCAGATTTACCGCATAAAATATGGGGCAATCTAGTAAAGCTATCAACCTCAGAGCATGGTTTACATATGCATGTTGTATAATAATCAAGTACTCTGCGTCCGTAGCAAACACCTTAGACCACCCTACACGTAATCCCTGCGTGGTGCTAAAAGAGTAACAAACTTGGCAGCTGCTCTGTCCCACTCTCACTGGAATTTCTTCACCATCTATAGTACTTTCCCACTACTATTACCACCTGAAAGAAGAAATACCTCTCTATATCTAGTGACTTGTCGCCATACGATAAAAAATAAATAATCAACTTGTAGCAAATCTGTTTCTACTGCTAGCAATACATTTTGTGTGGTATTGGTTTTTGTCCAAACATTCATGTAACATCTGTTTTTACTAGTAGGTGTACATCAAATGAAAGTGATGCAACAAAACAATGCAAACCCAATATATGAAATTTATTGGCGCCGTAATATATATATACAAAAATTACCAAAATTAATTTAAGCCTGATCGCTGATTCACTAGAAATCAGCATGTTATAAAAAAAACATTGTCAGCATCAAAATAGTATAAAAATCATATTAAAATGAACAGTATTTAGACTGAAACATGAATATGAATGAATTACCTGTTTGTAGGAGGACCTAGGCGACCGTCTGATGGCGGCGTTCAACTCTCCATCAGGCATCCCGTACTCCGACGTGAACCTGGGCGGGCGCAGCGCACACTCGCCCGATTGGTCCCACTACAGCACCACGGCCGAGGTGACCACCGTGCAGCTCGAGTTCCGGGAGCTGTCGCGCGCCACCAACAACCCGGCCTTCGAGGTACACCTACCAAAAGGCACAGTAACAGCGGAAGTAATAAGCTATACTCATCCCTTTTTAGTGATGAGGGTACTAGCGAATCAAAAACAGATGAGACAGTCCGAGGCCTCGGACAAACTATAATATGGTACGCTATTACGTCACAGCGTAGCCCTCTATGGTTGAACCTTTGTAGGCCCGTTACAATCTATACGGAAAACCTTTACCCCTAACATAAAATGATCTCAAAGTAACGACTACAATTCTGCTTTACGTGCTCCATTACCCCTACAAAGCAGCTATTGAACCCAATCGGAGGTCATCACTACATTAGAACGTAAGGTACCGTCAACTGCTACAACTTTGCCTAGATGCTGAACTTTTTAACAGCTATTTATATTCCTGAGATGGTCCCCTTTCTCCCATCTCAGGAATAAGATATAAATAGCTGTTTTGTGAAGAAGACCATGTTTTTCAAGCCAGGCAAAGTTGAGCATCTAGGCAAAGTTGTAGCAGTTGACGGTACCGGTGTTTACACTCTTCACTAATAAGGTTTTGGAACTAGACATAAGTTTGATATATCCTCCGCTTGACTCAATTGCCGATCATTATACACGCCATATCAAGAAAAAGGTATATTTTGAAACAATCTCCAGGACGCAGCGGCGGCAGTATCCGAGAAGGTCCACCAACTGCCCAAGAAACACGGCCTGGTGCCCATCTTCATCCACCCCAACACGGGGCAGTTCCAGCCGCACGCCGCCATCACGCTCGGGGCGAGGGGAGACAGCTACTACGAGTACCTGCTCAAGCAGTGGCTGCATACCGGCAAGACTATCAACTAGTGAGTCCTTTAATCATTTTAAACAAAAAAAGAACCGACTTCACTTAGAATCCACGCTTGCACGGCGCCAGTGATAATCGCCAAAGGTCAAGCGACCAATGTCCATAGAGTGCGTTTCAAGCGCTTGGACGTCGCCATCAGATATATCGGAGCGGAGCTCTATTGCCAAGGCGATGAAGTGCATGTTCAGATATTTTTGAGCACCTTGACCGCTCCGATATATTTGATGATGACTGTACCATGAGCTTACAATTAAGATCATTAAGAGGTCAATTAGATTATCTGTATGACTCAGTCCAGTGTATAATGAACTGTGTCCGGCCCGTAACAATGAATTTAGTAATTTTGCTATAAATTTCACATTTAAAAATCATAATTGCAAATTAATACTATTAAAGCTATTATAGTTATTAGTATACATCTGGAGCATAGCCCTGTACGGATGCGAAACGTGGACAATGTAGCAACGGGATAGAGAGAGGTTGAAGGCGTTTGAGATGTGGTGCTGGCGTCGTATGGAGAAGATCAGTTGGAAGGAGAAGAAAACCAATGAAGAAGTTCTATATAGAATAAAAGAAAAGAGAAATTTGTTGAGAACCATAGACAATAGGAGAGGAAGGATGCTTGGACATCTGCTACGACATGACGAATTTATTAAGAACATCATAGAAGGTAAAGTTGAAGCTGAAAGGAAGCCAGGAAAGCCAAGAATAGCGTACATGGATCAAGTCAAGGAAAAAATAAACGTCGTGTCGTATCAGGACATCAAGGAGAAGGAAAATGATAGATATTCATGGAAAATGCTCCACCGACAAGAGCCCAGCTCTTAAATAATTGATGATGATGATGACTATTATAGCGGCCATCAGATATATCGGAGCGGCCAAGGTGGTCACAAATATCTGAACAACGCCTCTATTGTCAAGTATTTTTGAGTACCATGGTTGCTCCGATATATTTGATGCCTACATACACAAACAAACAACAAACAAGCAAACAACATAAACAACAAAACAAACATAAACAAAACAAACAAACAACAAAACATAATTGAATTGATTGTTGATAAACATAATTTTTCATGCTCTTGTTTTTCAATCAACATGATCCACGCTACGTGTCTGTAACATTATATTATGTACCCCTTCAAAATAACAATACACTTTCACATAAGGTTCATATTGTCTCGCAAGCCCCTATGAATGACCTAACAGTGGAGCTCATGTTTTATAGTATCCGCAGAATTAAGTGGCGACTGAGGTCATAAAACTTCTCTTTCACACTTGCACCGCCACGGCAAGAGATAAATAAATGAAGTATGGCGTTAAAAGGTAAAATAAACACACAACTTATCAAAATGTATGTGTTTTTCAGTTTGCTGGATGACTATCTGACCGCGATAGAGGGTGTGCGAGAATTCCTAGCGAGGCGTTCGTCACCCAACAAGTACTTATTTATTGGAGAGCTGCTGGCTGGCTCCGAGGTGTGTGCTTAGAATAGTGAATGATGTTAGGTTAATGTGGCTAATTCCGTCATAGGGACTATACCGTCTATTATTTTTTTTCTCGATCAATGAACAAAATTGATATTTGCATCGACAAAGCAGTAATTGCTTTTAGTTTCAGCGATCAAAAGCAAATGGTGTTTTTTTTCTACGAGTGATATTCAAATAAATATACGCTCGTGGACGCAATAGACCCTATGACGAAATTAACCACATTGACCTTACACGGAAGATATTCGATTTAGTTAAAATTTACCACAGTCGAGATTGTCCCGGTGCACTTTAATTGTAATATAATTGATATGATTATTCATTGATCTCTTCTACATACATCCTCCGTGCCAATTAAATTCACAAGTCATATAATTATTGCTAACAAACAAATTGCTTTTATTTACGTTAAGTGGACTCGACGAAAAATCTAACCTTAATAACCCAGTGTTGATTTTTTACCGAATATTTCAGGCCTTCTATCCTAAGATGGACCATCTGACCTGCTTCCTGCCAGGCACGCTGGCCCTGGGCCACGCGAACGGGCTGCCCGACTGGCACATGACCATGGCCGAGGAGCTCATGACCACCTGCTACCTCACGTACAAGGCGCATCCCACCTTCCTGGCGCCGGAGATCACGCATTTCAACCTGGTAATGTACCCAACATTACCATTCCTTGTTAATGTACAGCCAGCAGCAAAAGTATATCGAAAGAATTCGTGATTCTGAGTAGAAAAGCGTATTTTGTTTGAGAAACAATGCTGAAATGAAATGAGCTGGACACGACTTTATTGTTATGAGAATAAGAGCGTGTGTAGGTCATTTTGAACACCCTACCAGCTTAGCCTCTTCTGCTGCTAACTGCTCCCAACATTACCAGGGATTTGTTTGACTCTTCATATTACTTGTAGTACGCCTCGAACTAAGAATTCGCGATTCTTGCAAACGATTTGACCAGTGTAACAAGGTCTTTACAAAACTCTTTTAGGCTTTTCCAGAACGCCCTGGTCAATCCAACTCATAATAACCCAAACCAATTTCATGAAGAGAAAAACGTTACTTAAGTAATCGCGGAACAAACATTCAAAGTCAAAAAGGCATCGAAATGAACAGACGCTTCAGTAGCCAGCTGACAGTTCAGTTGTGTCCGAAGTTGTAAGAACTTAGCTCGTTCGATTAATAAAGATTTAATTACAGGCGAGCGCCACGTCAGACATGTACACGAAGACAGCGGACGCCCACAGCTTACTGCGGCCAGAGTTCATAGAGAGCCTGTTCTACATGTACCAGATCACTGGCAACACCACGTACCAGGACTGGGGCTGGCAGATCTACCAGGTACGGTAGGCTGCAAATATGCATACCCACATTATGAAAGAATTCATTGATAAACTGGATACGCAATTCTGCAACTTATGGTACATTCAAATCCTTGGTGAAGTAGACCGCCTCGAAGTGAGAACTCGCATTTGTTTTTTATTTTACTTGAAAACGAGTTGACCAATATAACAAGACCCTTATGAAGATCGCTTTTGCGCCTTTTAGCTCCATAGCACCTTGGTCGATCCTGCTCATAACGAAATGAAATGAAATGAAATTCCTATTCTTCTTATTTATTTTTATTTTTTTATAACTTTGTTATTATAATAAATAAGAAAGGACAATGTACAGTTTTTATTTGTTCATGAATAATAATGAATCATTATTAATAAATATTAATTAAAACATTTATATATGAATTGATCTATTTTACATTTACATAATAATTACACCTGTATGATGTAACTTTCACCTTTAAAGAACTAGAGAGAGATTGAAAAACTCGTCATACGTATAAAATCACTCACTCACGAGCGATATTGAACCTTTGAGTCTAAGGAGGGACTTCGCTTCCTTATGTGTGTTCTATCGCTTGTACAATGGGTTGTGCTCTGAAGAACTGTTTGATATGATGCCCACGGCTACTTTTTATCACCGCACCGCTCGCCGTCGGCAGGGTGTTCATCCTCACACCCTGGAGCCGAAAGGGTCGCGCACTGCACGGTTTAAGAGGAATTTCCTCCCGCGCACGCTCAGACTGTGGAATGAACTCCCTGCCGAGGTTATCCCAGAGGGCTACAGTATGAGGTTCTTCAAAAAAGGAGTGTATAGGTTCTTAAAGGGTAGGCAACGCGCATGTGAATCCTCTGGAGTTGCAGGCGTCCATAGGCTACGGTAACTGCTTACCATCAGGCGGGCCGTATGCTTGTTTGCTGCCGTCGTAGTATAAAAAAAAAAAATAAGTTTCAAAATGTATATATCTACAACCCCTCTCTGCTACAACCTCAATAAATTTCATAATCATTAAATATATGTCACTATAATGTTATCGCGGATCAACTATTCAAAAACAAAAAGCCAATAAATACTGCCCCCAATTTGTTTCAAATCATCTAACCCGCGTTGGCTATTTCCAGGGTTTCGAGAAGTACGCAAAAGTCCCTAACGGCTACACGTCACTGGCCAACGTGAAGACCGAGAAGCCGGTGCCGCGCGACATGATGGAGTCCTTCTTCCTCTCCGAGACGCTCAAGTACCTCTACCTCTTGTTCAGCGACGACAGGTACCTCATAGACCTGACCAAGTACGTGTTCACCTCAGAGGCGCACCCCCTGCCCATACACAAGTCGTAGACGCGTCCATGGATATACAGCGTGTATTTTTGATATTACCACATAAGGTATGGGTAGTTAGTATAGACCCTAATAAACATACTTCCATATTATTAAAATTTTACGACTTTTATTTTTCCATATAAAATATTTCAGCACGTAATGTATTGCTCCTACCTGATTACTTTGCCTTTAAAACGTCACAATTGATATGTGTCACATTCACATTGTACTGTATACGCAGAGTACATTGATGAGTGAAATAAATTTAAAAAAAAATACTCGGTGTTAATTAACAATTAACTAAATATCTATTGCAATGTCGATTTAAAACATCAAAACCTGCTTCTGGTTTCCTTTTGTGGTAATATCAAAGATACACGCGGTATATTGAAGTGGATAAAATACTTCGGTCAAAAAGAAAAGCTGAAAGCTTAACACATTCAGCACCGAGAACCCGACTGTCGGGTTCTCTGTTCGTAGCTACTACGCGCTACATACGAGGAATACCTGGCTACGCGGTACGAGCGTAGCGCTACGCGGTACAGCTTAGGCTGAAAGAGAAGGTTATCTAGGGGATTGTGTCTCGTTTTCACTAAGGAGGTAATGACGTCATCAGACAATCAAAATGTCAATATGTGTCAAATGTCCATCAAATGTGACAATTTTGTAACGAGTGCGAGTGAGACACCGCCCCCTAGTATATGCTCTCTATCGAACCGTTTTTACTACTTCTTAATAGTCTCCTGTAAACAACTGTTTGGCTTGGTAATAAGGTTCAACTGTGGTTAGGGAAAAAGTGTAAGAATTGGGTTTCACACTATGTCTCTCAACATTGTAACTGTTTTGCCGTAGCGCTTACCGCATATGAGGGCTAGTGAGGGAAGGGTCGGCACAGCGCTTATCACCTTATGGGTGCGTTCGAAAATAGTAGCAATTCAGCCAGTGTTTATGATATGCGTATGACGTGTCTCAAACACGGCACGGATATATGAAGCACGATGAAAACCCAATTTTTTTTATGCGTATGACAGCTAACGTTTTCATCTCTGTAGCTAAAAAATGTCAAATCCAGGAAGGAGTATCTTCTGTAATTGTACTATTAGTTATTCTGTCACGATACGAATTTATATTTTGAAATGATAGTGTGATACACACAGCTTTTGAATGTCGAAGAACTGTGCAACACGTGATGTAACAATTTGTAAATAAAACTGTGTCGGTCCATGTGTGATCCTGATCACTTCGCACTCTTCGAGAACGCATTATGCGTTGTCTACTTAATCTGCGGTTTACACGCAGAAGGCAGGAGGGGTCTGCTCTTGCCAAATTTAACCCTTTTCCAGGCCGCACCAAGCTAGAAGATCTTTTCAAAAATCCCAAATATCTTAAAAATAGTTACGTTTTGGCAATCCATTTGGTTTTGGCAAATAAATTTGAACCTAAAATCGAGAGCTTAAGGTAGCAATTGACGGGGATGTGGTCTATAAGGCTGTGTTTCCATCAGAGATGAGCGAGGATGTGTTGCGAATAATGTGTTTTTGAAAACCAATAGAATCACTTCATTTGTTTTCACATCCTCGCACAACGTAGCTCTATGATTGGTTCTATAGTCTGGCAAACCAAAAAGCGCAGTAACAGTCAGAGTAACATGCTATACGCATCCCGTTTTTAGCAGTCTGAGTACTAGCATTAGAGAAAGACAGTATGATTCTCCCTGTCTATGCTTGAAGTGGAACAAACTCTGGCCAAACTATAGATTAACAAACACATTACTCGCAAGGCAGCCTAGCTCATCTCGTGGAAACGCAGCTTATATCGTATACGCCTGGAAAAGAGCAAAAATATGACCAATTATGAGCGTTCATGTTTGTGCGTTATTCGTGGATATATGTAATTTGGGGTGTAAAAAATATAAGGTTTAATGTTCTGTTTACCTTTACAATGATAACACGGGATTTTAGTACCGATTCTAAGAGTGGACAAAATATGTGTCCGGCTATAACTCCATGCCTATACTGCTTGGTACTGTAATTAAAGTACTTATAGATGTAGTTATGAATGTATTATATACATTTAATGGATATTGTCGTAGGGTAAGCTCCCGAGTGAGATAGCTCTTTATTATATATAATAGACTCATTAATATTATATAAATTGCGTTTTATAACTAGTTTTATGTTGAATCGGATTAATGTTAACCACAAAATTGCATTAGGCGGTAAGCTGGCATTTTCAATGTGTATAAAATATCGTTGTCATATTTAAACCGAAATCAGGGATTAATTTTAATATTATGTATCTACTGTAGATCAGGTATCTGAGAAATATTGAATTGAAATGACCATAAAAATCGTTTTTGTTTGGGCGACAGCGGGACCAATCGTTTCATTCGCAAAGCGCGATATCAGTTTTTCACATTGATCCAAAAATTCCTAAATGGATTGGAGTTAATGAGATAAAGCGTTATACTAGTGCAATTCCACCTTGTTTATGAGCTGTTATTATTTTAATTAGTTTAATTGGTTTTCCGTTGTAACCAAAGAGAATCTACTGTAATAGAGGCGCAGTTTCAGAAACTATCATGCTCCGAGTTTGGCAGCTATCCAAGACAGCGCTACGACATTATTAGACCGTAAGCCAGGAACAAATTTAGTTGGCTATCGCGTCCCAGGCGATAACTTGTGAAGTGGTTAATCGCGATGTATAATGAAGTCTCGTGAAGGTCAGCTGTCTCTCCGTTGGTGGGTCGAGGAACGGCAGCTATATAATTTAAAAAAAGTTCATTGCGTCCCGATTGAAAATTTGTCAGGTGATAGTTTATAAGTTTATAACCTACTATTATAAACGTAAAAAATCATCAGTCGGCTGTATTGCAGTGAAAATACCGTCAGCAGGTCACGCGAACATACGATCTTCAGAGATCTTCATGGCTGACGATTTTTCATGTTGGTAAGAGCATATGGAATATCATGTGACAAATTTTCAATCGGGACGCGATGACCGTCTTTTTTTAAGTGATTAAATGACTTCCGTTCCTCAACCCACTAACGGAGTGGCAGCTGATCTTCACGATGCTTCATTATATATCGCCCTTAACCACTTCACAAGTTATAGCCTGGGACGCAATTAGTCATGAAATTTGTTCCTGGCTTAGGCGATTATCACACTGGCTACGGATCCGCATGCGGCGCCGGTGCGCGAGCGAGATAGCGCTCTGTATGTGTAGTGTATAGCGCTATCTCGCACGCGCACCGGCGCCGCATGCGGATCCGTCGCCAGTGTGGTAATCGCCTTACGGTCCATATGGGGATACTCTGGTTGTCTAAAGTTAATGTTTATGAATTTACCAGCTTATGTATAAACGTCTTACAAAACTCATTTAACAATAATCGTTTGACGTTACATGACTTTCATGTAACACTTTGAGAGTTGCTTTTGTTACAAACAGAGAAAACAGGATCTTACTAATGACTTTCTGAATAATCGGGTCAGTCACAACCGAATATTCGTCTTAGAACCGCGTAGTAAAACCGGAGCAGTATTATTTTTCTTTGCCTGTTCTCCTCTATTACTAATTTCTCTCTCGTTGTAACTTTATGATGAGTTGTATATGAATAAAATTTTATGATGAGTTGTGTTAGTTATTAAAATTCTAGACTTAATTTATGGATGTGGTACATCAATGAAAATGGAGAGTAGAGTTTGACAGTAATATAGATGACGTTTAGGAGATCCCATGCGGACTAGCATAGCATATCTTATTACGTTGTCGCCTGTCACTTCATACTTCGATTCGAGCTTGAAGTCGCGCAACAACGTAAGATGTGCTAGCCATGCAGATGTCGACAAGGTAGGTAGTTGAAATTACGGTCATGTATTCGTGCTTAAAACAAAATTTATTTATTTTCTAATGTCTACAACTTGACATAATAATCTGTTACCGCATATTTGCACGAAGCCGCAAAGAACCATCTAAACCGGTCGTCAAATATTACTGATAAGGGACACGTATTACGTTTTCTTATCCGCTTATTCATAAACGTGTTTCAAACCTAAATAATCGTTTATCCTTATTTATCATATCACTCAGACAATTGTGTTTGTTAGAAACAGCAGCATAAGTTAATTAAATGCAGTTTGAAACACGTTTATGAATAAGCGAATTACACTGATTGCAATTTATGCAATCAAAATAAATCAAATGATGCAATGTTGGCCTGTATGTCATGTCGAAGCCGAAGTTAGGTATTAGGCGATACAATGGCAGCACGGTTAGCAGGAGTTTGCCGTGACAGTACTTACCTATATACCGCGCAATGGGTTCTCCGTTTCTATATAACTGTATTAATTAAAAAGAGAAGGATAGTCTATCCCTCCCGCTAAATACTATCGCGACACACTTGCGCTGACCGTGATGAGACTGCAGAGTTGTACGGGCAGCTGTTTACCGCGTGGTAAATGCAGCGGATGGTAAATACTGTCTTAGGCGTGATATGAAGTGGTTTTCTTGGATTACGTTAACTTCCGGGGAAATTCCTTAATAATTCCATTAAGAGACTCGTTCGTCAACTCTTGCTTTTTTATAGTATAACAGATAACTAATAAACAGCAATCAACATTATTTCGAAGCAAATATGCATTGTTTTGTATCACCTGCCTCGAGATTTGTATTCGAAAAACCATTGTATTAGTTGTCTTTTCATAATTACATAAGCCTAGATTAACGCTATCCAAGATAATCATCCTTAATTTTAATAGAGTAATTAATTATTTCTGTTGTTTTATTAATAATTAGATGTAAATATTACGCCGCTTTTATAATTTTTCATTGTTTAACGAAAGATAGCTAAATTTTTTAATATATTTGTATCATATTTTTACCAAAAATGAAGGCATAATACTTAATTTAAGCTTAAATTGTTTTATTTTATTATATTATAAACTGCCATTCCTAATGGTATGTAAATGATGTCTTCTATGCTATGAAATTAGTCATTTATAATCATATGTAAATATAATTTTTATGCTGCATTCCCGATTTATAAATATTTAGTTACCAAAAAAACTAGTTAGGTATAACATACGAATAGGATAAGCAGATGAAATAAATGGCAAGTATTTAATAGGTATCTTCGTTTTTATACATTTCCTCCCCTAGAATTCATCTAAGTTAACTCTGAGCTACTAAGATAAGGTTGCACCAACCACTTTTGATGAACTTCATCAGGGTTCCCCGGCAGGGTACTATGTAAATTACCATAATGATAAAATATAGAGTTTTAACAGTGACTGACGGTTTGCTGCAACCGACCCGAAGTGCACTCTCCCAGTATGTAAGTTGGTTATAATAAATAAATAATAAAGTATAAACGCTATTTTTCTGATTAAGAGTCGCCAGCACGCTCGCGTGAACTCGCGTTTCCATACAAACGTAGTTCAGCTCTCATTTTAAAACGACATGCTTTAGAACCATAAAATTTGGCATGGGCATTCTAGTAGTACAGATCTAGGTCGGACATTCATTTTCGTTGCTAAAAATTGAGGAAATACGAAGATGCCAAAACGAATGCTGGAAAGAAACAAGTCGTAGGTTATCTGTCAGATTTTTATAAATGATTTGTATCTAATAGGTGTAAGTAAAAGTAAAAATCGCACATTATTTTAAGAAATGTTCTAGAAGGAATACCGATACAGTCCTGGTTAGCACTTCTAAGATCTCTGAAATTCTATAGAAATCATATTAATTTCAACAATACGAGTATAATACCTTCCCTGATCAGGTTCCGCTTATTATAATGTTTTATTTTATGTACAGTCGCCATCAGATATATCGGAACGCCCTAGGTGGTCAAAAATATCTGAACAACGCCTCTATTGTCAAGGCGATAAAGTGCATGTTCAGATATTTTTGAGTACCCTGGCCGCTCAGATATATTTGATGGCGACTGTACATAAGCACCTGTTCGACAATAAGTAAGTTTTAGTCTAAAATGCAGCAATCTACTTGTATGCAAACTCGTCATATTTTGCGCAAAGCGTATTTTATAGCATTGTCTTGTGTATATACTAGTTAATATACATATTTAAGCATGAATTAATGACTAGCTGTATTCGTATTTATTAAGTAGTTCAGAAGCAATATTCGACTTTATATTTACAAGCTTGTGACTTTGCGAGTGTTGTAATGTCTAACCTACTGATTACGTAAAAATCGTCAAGATAACACCACCGCTTTTAGGATTTTGCTGTGTATGCCCATGTAACCCTTATTGTTTCCTCGTGTTCAATCGTGTTTTAATTCTAATTCAAATTAACAGCCAACACTGTCCCTATGTGTTTGTCTATGCTCTGTTATTATATGTACCTATACTAATTTCTTTGGGCACTTTTATCGATCCTTTTGCTATGTTCGTAGATATTAAAATTCTAATATAAAATAAATATGGGTACTACAATTCTAATTTGATATGTTCATCTAAGAAATTATATAATTTTGTATTTAACCGTTTGACCGCCAAGCGTCGGACGGAAAAATTGTGCCCTCAGGTCGGTATATTTTGGACGTGATATCACGTGCTGGCGCTGAGGGCACGATTTCCGTGTCTCGTACTTTTGAGGTCTTTGGCGATCAAAAGGTTAAATAATGTAAATGAATAAGGCGACACATAATGTGACCGAGTGGGATGCCCTGCGATAGGTATTAGGTATGTAGATAGAATGTCCAATTAATTATTAAATAATGTCCATTAGAAGATCCGCAATGTAAAGTTTTTAGTCGCCATGTCACATGCTGTCTATAAAAAAGTCGAATAGTGCCTCAATTTTGTACAGTCACCATCAGATATATCGGAGGCTATTGTCAAGGCCATACTAAGTTGCTTGATCAGATATTTTTGAGAACTGTGGCCGCTCAGATATCGGAGCGGCTAGGGTACTCAAAAATATCTAAGCATGCACTTTATCGCCTTGACAATAGAGGCGTTGTTCAGATATTTGTGACTACCTTGGCCGCTCCGATATATCTGATGGCGACTGTACGTGCGACAAATAGAATTCGTACTGGTAAAGTAACACGGCTGGCCAAGTTGGTCATAAATATCTGAACAACGTCTCTATTGTCAAGGCGATAAAGGCAAGTACGCTGGCCGCTCCGATAATTTGATGGCGACTGTACCTACAGTCAGAGCTAAAGGGGCGAGGGCGATATTACGTACTTCGGAATTGTGTTGCCGGATTCTTGTTTCGTCGGAATTTTCAAATGCAGAAAATTAAACAAAACTATGGAAATATCATGCCTTTTGTCATCTATCTTGGTCGTGCAGTCTGTATTTTATGTACCTAATATAGATAAGTAAGCAAAGCCACGTATTTGCCTAGTTTTGTTTCGTTTTCTGTACTGAAAAATTCAGATGAAACAAGAATGTTGCTAATCGGGAACTGATCAGTATTTAGTGTGTAAGATCCTCGCCCGTCACATAACACCGGTCACGTAACGAAGGTTATAAATGCCCTTTAACCCTTTGAACGCCATACGTTATATGTATACAAAAACGTCTCTCATACGCCAAGATCACTTATAATAACTTTACTTGAAAGTATGAAGGTTACTTTGAAAGCGTACGGTATAACCCTTATTGGTATTCTTGGCGCTGAGGGCGCAACAGGTCATGACGCTTTTAACCCTTTGACCGCCAAGACGTCAAATCACGCGCATGGAAAGTCGTGCCGTCAGCGCTAGAACGTGATATCACGTCCAAAATATAACCGGTTTGCCTGGCGAGCTCGCGCGCGCTGGCGCCGAGGGCACGAATTTTTCATCCGATGCTTGGCGTTCAAAAGGTTAAGCATCCTTAGCGTTGAAAAGGATAAAAGGAGCAACACCACAAGTACGGTTATACAGGCAGAATAACAAAAGTTGTCACTTATGCTCTCAAAAGTTACAGGAAGTTTCCAATTTTAATTTATTGGCGATATAACCACTTGACATAGTTTTGGCCTTCCGGGAACACAACACATATATAGTATGGGACCCCGTGATGTGAAAACTGCCATGATGCTATGTTAAAACTCTGAACAGTGACAAGCAGTGTATAATGTATATTCTTGGTACTTAAATACTTGTAATCATGATCAGTCACAGATTGAACGTCTACAATAAGTAAATTTGTTTCATGGAACTAATAAAAAATAAATAATTGAGGCATCATTTTATTTATTTATACTAAAAATATCTTCTTTTACACTTCATCAGGTAAAGAGTTTATTTACTGGCAGTACAAAAGTGTGTACATTCTCAAAAGATATATCAACAACAATTCATTATTTCTGTACAAATTAAGACTCCTATAATAAAAGACACATTTACATTCAGCCGCGTTTATATCGCAAATTGATCATAGTCCAGCGACTTCAAAGAAGTGTGCATCTTACTCCTTTGTAATAACGTGCAAAACTGAATTCATATCTTGATACCGACTATCTAACAATACTATACCAGAAACCATTCGAAAACGGATGCCATTCAGATGTGTTTTCAGATCTGGACAGACCATTGGGCTTATTAATCCACCATCAGCAAGCGACAAATACTATATATGTACGGGAAAATAGCATTTAGTGCAGGCGCGGTCCCGGGCCTGCACTAAATGCTACATCCCCCAAATCGTACATTTCAAATGGAAAAAAAAATTGACCTGACCCCCTCAAAAATAGGAAAAAAAATTGTATTAGTGTCCCCCCCTCCCCCCAATTTCAGGCTGCGACCGCGCCTGATTTAATGAGCTACCATCAACGTCACGACTCTCCGGTAATGCAATAAATAGTATAGGTACTACGAATTGCAAGCCTTATGTAAATGTGCCCTAAGGGAGGCTCTTGTATCAAATGGTCCACATTTAAACTAACAATTATAGTAAAGACAATATAAAGCTGACATAGGCGTTTACAGTCTGGTAAACTCATGATATTAAGCACCTATTATAGTGCTTCCCATATAGGCAGTTAAAGAATGTAAACAAAATCACTTCATTACTTGGTCAAGTTGGTCGTCTGGTACAACATTTTGCAATGTATCTTAGGCCAAACAAAATTGTTAACATTCTTTTAAACTCCGCATAGCATAGACAGAGTAGCAATTGATTATAACAATACTTATGGAGCAAATAATAGCACCATACAATGGTGTTAATATCCTGTAATTCCATCTTATGTTTACTTAACCTTAAGTATAATATAAAGATCTTATGAGAAGTCAAAACATGAATTTATAAAAATTAGATCTCTGATTTATCATTATCACAAATTAGGAATATTATTAGTTGAATGGCTTATTTTATTACATTACCTAAACCCTAAGGCAGACTTACAGATTGTGCAACCAAATATCGTATTTACTCTTCAGTCCCATCATTGAGAGAATTGATCACAAGAACAAATAGTGACAATTTTTTGGAAATGGTACCATTTGACAGAAGGCACTTAAGTTGTACAGAGTCAATGCTCTATTCAACTACTAAAAATGACAGCACCGAACTCCAAATGGTACCTTTGCCAAAATAATGACACATTTCATCATCATTACATAATCTATTAATAGTGTTTTCTTTATAGAAATCTAAACATACTTGTAAGGCAGGAATGTGACAGTACTCTGACTACACTAACTCTGCACCAACTTTCCAAGTGTTTGTTTTTGCAGTTTCGCATTTTGACATTGAAAAGTCCTTGCAAATTTACTCTATATCAGATTGATGCTCTGCGTTATTTTCAAGCAAGAAGCTAGAGTTTGTCCGGAATGAAAAGTGTTGTGGTTTCTATGGTACTATTCTTTCCGGACAAACTAACTGCTGGATTGAAAGAAAGTAATTAGCACTCCTAGAACATGTCTAAGATAATCTTCATTATCCTGTCTTTTTTACATATAAAAATTTAAAAAAGAAAGAAAAAATGATTTCTTCACCTTAAAAGAAAGTATTACTAAAACCCAATAGAGTTATGCTAACTTTTGTAATAAAATGTGATGTTTTCAAGTCAAAGGTACATGATTGTCGGTTGTCAATAGGGAGTGGTTGCCTTAAATACTCATTTAGAAATAAACTTTATTAACAAACAACAATGATGTACCTTTGGCTTGAAAACATCACAAATATTGTCTGAGGTCAACTTTAGGAATGCATGTTCCGAATATCAATGCTCCAATCCAAACCAAGGTTTCCCGGAGTCGTATCTTAGGTACAAACTTTTCATTTCAATTGCATTTGCAAAATATTTCTAAAGGCTCCAGGCCTTTAGACAACATACTTACCTCTAAAATGCATGGTAATTTACATGAGAACACAATCACAACATTGCAAAGTATAATACAGGCATTTGATTCCACAGCTGTCATCTTCGGGTGTGGAAGTAGTGGAGCGGGCCTTGTGCGGAGGCGGGGGTCGCAGGTACACACTGTCTGGTTCAGATGTGTCGGGCAACTTATGTCTTATAGGTTCATCGTTGCTTAAGTAGTCTTTTTCGTTGTCAGCATCACCATTATCTTTTGCGTCACCAGCTCCCTCCTGCACAACAATGTCTTAATAAACAGTCCATACTATTATCAACTGAGTTTGGAAGGGGTGAGCTGTTTTACATAATCACCTAACCAAAATATTACTGTAAAGCTGTTGCGATTATGATAAAAGCGTACACTTGATATTGTAAATGTCTTAATTTAATGAAATATTACGAATTTATTGGAACAGCAACTGCTAAACAGAAATAGGTATTTAGTCAGGTAATTAGGTTAAATAGCTCACCCTTTCCAACCTATGATTATCAGCTCCAAATATACCATTGCTTACGAGCAGTTTCATTAAATTGTCAATTCCGAACATCCCATTTTATGCACATGTGTGCTATGCATGATGTTTTAATACCAAAGGTAAATTATACATAACTACATTGGCATAACAATTCAATAAAAAAAATTGCATTGCCCATTGTCAATAAGGCACTACTGTCATTAACATTCACTAGTAGTAGTTAATCTGGTATATTATAATTAAAAACCTCACATATCTAGTACAAGCAAGGGTTTAAGCAACCTTTTAATAGAAAACTAGGTACTTAGTCACAGTAAACCACATTTTAAGTTGCAGTCATAATCTTCTTGTATTGCACAATACTCAGATTGTGAATCAATAATGAATAATAAATAACATTAACATAGGATAATGTATAAGACTAATACTACTCACTTTACTTTCTTCATTATCTTGTCTTATTAGAAGCTGTTTTTCATCTGAGTTAGGAGCTGTAACATTCGCTGCGAGCGCCGTTTCTGTAGCAGCTATCGCGGTTGTAGGTAACTTGCGATCCGAGCAAACTAATGGACCCGCTTCATCATCAGTCTTCTTGTGGGTTGGGTCATGGGAGTCACCAGACATGCTATAAAAAAACTAAAACTGTATTTGACAGGACGACACAAAGCGTTAATACACAGTGCTGACGAAGTCTCTTGTTACTGCCGAGGCGATCGTATAACCAGTGTATAACGTACTGATGACACGCGTACGGCTTCCAAGAACAAGGTAAACAAACTTGTATGCATTATCGTGTTGCTTTTATCAATTACCTTACTAATGCAGATTCAATTCGTTCCCCAGACAATCGACGCCATGTGTTTCTGATTGTTTCAAAACTGCTAGTTTCTTGTTGCATTGTCGTAAAACACGAACCAAAAAGTTTGGAAGCTGTTTTGTAAACAAAGTCAGCTATGTTACTGTTTTTTATATTGCAGTGCCACAGGAAGAATTCAATAAATTATTTTCGTTTATTCTTTTCACCAACTTAATACATAAAATTTAGTTTTATTGCAAAATAGAAAAACAAAAATACAACACAATGCAACCACTTCTTAACTTCATTTCATTATGTTACAATACTGAGTTAACTCACATCAGTCACATCACAACTGTCACTTGTTGGTAATATTGGTACCCTTGTATTGTTCAGGGTGGCTTAAACTGGTATTATACTTTGCAATTTCTCGGGTCCAATCTTTCGTGTATACTGCGGTTCCCTTCCCTACCATAACTCCCTAGGTGCCCTAGTAACTTTTATTTATCTATCAGATTCGAAAACTTGAAAAGTATTATAGCGGTATTACACCTCGCTATACAGACCGGGTGAGGTTTAAAACTGGTATTTGACTTTGCAATTTCTAAGGCCCAATCTACACTAAAAACCATAATTAGGTGAACTAAATTGACAGGAGATTTCATAGAAAACTTGTCAAACAACTGTCAGATGTATGAACCCTCCTGTCAATTTAGTCCACCTAATTATGGTTTTTAGTGTAGTCGCCGCATGCGGTTGCGACGTGTACTTAATAATCGCCATAAAGTTATGTTGCTGGCTCACTTGTGTAAAGTGATAATTGTAGCCCCGTCATATATTTAATAAGTATTAAATTTATAATATTTAACACCCGAAATCGCTAAAATCGAAACCTAACGGATAGTTTTGATTTTTTGATATGTTGTTAGGATCACCACCTGTGTTAACTTTGTAGCACTCGAAAAACCGAGAAAATTTTCAGTTTTTTTGGTATTCTCAATATAAATCCTAAATAATTCGGTTTTCAAAACAACTATATGAGACGGTTTTTTAGAAGACTAAAATTTCTCTAATATGAAAATAGAACTAGCTCTGTAGGTGAAATACTTACCGAGATACAGCTCTTTGAAAATGAACAACTTTTGAAATCATTGTTGCTGAAAATATAATGTGTATAGCTACATAAATATTTGCACATCTGTATACTTACAACTTGTAAAAAGAGGGCGATCTCTCGCGTCGGCGGTCGTCGTTATTGTAGTTGAGCACAATATCCTTCTTTTTGTTGCGTTTGCCGGTCGGAATCCATATAATGCCAAAGGTCGTCGATTTTCCACTTTTAGGTGTTCCGTACACGTTATACGAGGAAGACGAAGGATTACTTTTTGGTGATGATGGGATAACAGGTTTTGATTTGCTCGGTGAAAAATCGAATGATTTCGATGGTTTAGGGCTAGTGCTTTTTGATACCGACGAACCGCTGCTCTTATTTATGGAGCTTAAAGAGCTTTTAGTAGAACTGAGACTTTTGGTGGTTGAGCTTCCACTTTTACTAGAAGAACCCATTGCACTGCTCTTGCTGGAAGAGACTGCGGTCTTCCCACCGCCGAGTCCACTTTTGCCGATGGAACCCAGCCCGCTCTTGTTAGAGCTGGCTCCCGGCTTCTTCATTATTGGTGCCAGGGTTGTATCTGGAATTTTTAAGAAATTTGGTTTAGTATTCGTGTAGAATGGTTGGTTATTTTCCATTTACTGTGTGAAGTAAACAGTTAGTCAGCAGATGCATGCATAATAATTGATTCAGTGGGCGTTATATCGAAACTGCTATTGCTCTGCTTTTTTTCTGTCATTCGTCACATTAAATTATAATAATTACCTATGGCTAACTTTCAATCTGTATTCGCTGTGTTTCGTATAATAAGTTGCAATTGCTGAGATATATTTGAATTTGATCATTAAGATACTTAAGTTTAAATAATAGGTAGGACGTAGGTATGTAAAAAAGCTTTTAGTTAACGCCGAATTAAACAGTTAGTATTAATAGGTACTTCAAGACTCTTGAGTCAAGAGTTACCTACCTAATTATTATAGTTTCATTTGTACTTTTCATTTGAAAACACGTTAAACATTAAACAACGATAAAATTACGCAGGTCTGCTTAAATCAAGCCTCAGAAATGCAAAATGTACTGTTTCTAAGTTGACGTCAGTGTATGGGCATTCTAGTGCATAGGTACGAGTATGCTGCAGCCTGCAGGAAGGCATAACCGGTTGACGCGTTTTAGATTTTACATTCGCGAAGCAACGTTTCATCATAAGTTTTAGAGCTCTTATATACGCTTATTATAACATATTGTAGGTATTGTGACGGCTCCTATAAGTTCACTTGTTTTGTTTATTGTAAAACAAATCAGAAATGGCCATAAATTTAGTTATTTTGTAGATACTTATAGATACCTATAATTAGGAATTGTTTGGTCTATGGAATATTACGTCACAACGAGTAATATTCCGGTTCATTTTGTTTAAACAATAGTTGAAGGGTTTTAACTACCTATACTTGGAAGTTTTTATGAGGTATGTGAGGTACCGGGTCAATTAAAGGTTTAACGGTTTCATAACAAAATAATTTAATTACTAAGTAAGTGAATTAGCTTAGCACGCATGGATAGAAAACACGAGTAGGTACATTAACCGACAAGGTTACGACTATTACTTATATCATGATACGATAATAACACTGTGCAATTGCTCTTCTTAAGATATATGAGATAAAATGCAATAGTTAGTAAAGTATGATAACATTGTGACCCCTCTAACCCTAGATATAAATCGCTACTAATTTATGTATAACTTACAGATGTGACCTCGAGATTTTAATCCGTATTAGTGCAAATCACATGTGTCACATTGTACGAGTTTTATAACGGCGATTTCTCTTCTGCGTTTCGTATTGGACACGTAGCGTGCGTGCGAGAGTTCGTCCGCCTGCGTACTGGGGCCTACTACTCGTTCTACACACATCGGGGAGCACGAATAAAACACAACACTATTCCGACACAGCCCGACAACTTTCGCCACAACATACCTAGTGTTTAATGGTGGAGATGCCGTCATTTTCTTCCAGTCACACGTCAGCGTGTGATGCAGGATTTTTTCATTTACTAGCCTTGCTTGTTTCTTATTCTTTGTCTTGAAGTTAATCATAGCAGAGCATGAAAATGAAAAAATAAGAAATCATCGCGCATCGAGAAAAACTTAAGATTTTTTGACCATGACGATGTGTTTTACCTTTTACCTGCCCGCATATTTGTTTGAATGCGGTACTTAACATTTTTAATATCAAAAACATATGCTACATTGTCTATTTTATTCGGAAATTATACTACACAATCCCTAGCAGCCATAAATAGAGAGTATTCTAGATAGTCCAGAACTTTTACAGACCCCTCAAACTATATTCATCGTGGGGCACTCTACATCCATGGTCAAAAATTCATAATTTTTCTCGAATCGTACAAGGTTTTTTACTTAGGTATGTATTGAGTGAAAACCATACCATCATTAAGACATCTGTATAAGCAACGGAGTAGGTATGGGATGGGTAGAAAAGTCTTGCACTCTATACGGGTAAGTAATAAAAGATATAAGAACTTATTGTATAATATTCATATTATATACGCTCATATTGCATAAGCTTGTTTTGTATACCGTTCAAAGTCTATAATGAACGTTTGATATAACATCAAAATATCTAATTTTGTTAAGTATAACGTTGTTTAAGTATAATATCGTTGTATATAACGGTCATAATGTATAACGTTCATAATACCTTAGATTTATAATGTATAATATTCAATACATCTAACACCAAAATACATAATGCTCGTATAGAATAACGGGTTGTCTAAATCGCAGCTCGTGTACATATCAACTCGCCTAAAAGCAACTGGTCTACACGATTTTTTAAGTAGCAGCTAGTCTAATTAGCTATTCTAAAATTCTCAAAATGTTGAATCCTCATCTTAACTAGACGGAGCCCCGCTTCGCGGGGCTCCTATTTCCGGGCGTTTTGCCCTTCGGGCATCTGAAGCTACCTAACGAACCTAACCTACCTATTCTACCTATTGATTTAGTTTGAAATCCGTGAAAACATTACACTTTGGGGAAAAAGGTTGGAATGGAGTTTATAACCTATTTAGTATATCATACGCTATTATATTTTGTAATTATTATACTAAAAGATAGTATATCTTATGATCGATATACGTTATGTATGTTATATTAAACAAATTTAGAGTATTTGAGTGTTATATTAATTGACCGTTATTCCTATTAAAAATATAGATTTTGTTGTTATAGCAAACGTTCATTATATCTTGTGAACGTTATTAATATGAAATTATATATTTTGTAGTTATATCTTATGGGACGCACCCGAGCGATGCGCGATGAAATGATTAATTAGTCAAGTAAATCTTTGATAGTTACCAAGGTTAGTTTCCTTAGGTATTTTCAGATGCTTGAAGGAACAAATAGGCGATCCGCCCTGAGAAGGTTCGTCGGTTGAGCAACGAGGGTTTGCGGAAATCCAGGTGACGCCACTGTGACGGTCTTTTCGACATCAGCAGTCAAAATGCGGTGCGGTGGATTATGACAGCTGGACCTCTCGCCACGGTGCTGCCTGGCGTTTTGTGACAGGAAACCCCGGAACCCTAGCTCCTATTGCATCCCCCAGTGCTGCTAAACTTCCTTACCGTATTAATCCGATATCGATGCAATAGGTACTATGGGTAGGTATATGACTGTGTTTCATCCTGTGGTTCCGAACTTCAAAAAAAAACTCTAACAAAGCATGACTAAGTTCGTTTGTATCAATGTACAACATATGTACGTTGTACAGCGCCCAATTGATTACAATTTAGCATCACAGTACAGACAGCCACTTAAAAGGCCAATTTACGTTAACTACCTTAGTGCCTATTTGTAAAATTAACGTTTATGTTCAACAAACAACTTTAGGGAATGACGTTGAGTTTCCTATTAACGCCGTAGCGCCTAACAGTAGGAATAATTGACTTTTATATGACCGGTAGAGAATACTTCTTGGCGTTAAGTTTGCTTTTTGTACGATAAGATTTTCTTTTGTGCAATATAGACTAAAGACTAAAATAAGTATAAAATTACGGCTGACCGTGCAAACAAACGGAACCCTAACTCTAACATTAAATTATGTCAAACTATAGTAGTTTATGTAACTGTTACGTAATAGGGGTCTTTAAAACACGAGTGTGGTTTTATGAAACGAACGAAGTGAGTTTCATAATAAGATCACACGAGTGTTTTAAGGCCTATAAGGCCTAATTACGTACAGTTGCATACACTGCTTTATCTACACACATATTATAAACCCGATTGATTGAATGACTGCAATTGCACGGATTGCACGCCATCGCCATGACCAACTCGATTGTGTCGGCGGTCGGGCGGCGCATGCCGGCGGGCGGGGCCCACCCGGATTTTCATAATGATATCGAATTTTTCTTATTATTTGATAATAATAACATCGTTACAAATAAGACATTTGTTCTAACTACTAACGAAACAATCAATGTGGTTATAACGTGCGGGTTTTGAACGCATCATGGAGGGTTTATGATATGGGTGTAGATAAAGATTATAATAACATCGTAGGAAACATTTCTTACGATAGTCTTGTATTTTCCTTTTAAACAAATACATAAAGAGCTTTAAATAACTCATATGATAATTCACGTTATTCACGCCAGTCGATTCGATTTACGCGTCCTTTAGCCTCTTAGAGCGTGGATATGTAATTATAGACCCAGTGGTAATTCTTTGGACACGACAGACCGTCTTGATAGTTTAATTGTTTCCACCGTCATCTCGGGCTATTTGCGAATTATGCTATTACATCTAGTTACTGAGTGAGATAACAGATAATCAATACGTTAGTCGCTTTTATACTTTGCCGTATATGTCCACGATACATTATAATGGTGCATTCATGAAACGGATGCATGTAGTCCACCGGACGTGACCGAACATGTGAACGCACCACTATTTCGCGACTAAAACGTCCTCCTTCCCGATCTACCGGGAGATTGAAGTTACTATATTGTATGAAGGGACCAGGTTCATGGAACTTCATTCTTACCGGCTTGCCTATTTTGAGCACTCGTAGAAAAAGTATTGTATACTAGCTTTTGCCCGCGACTTCGTTTGCGTGGAATTAGTAATCCTCCGTTAAGGAATGCATTGGATATCAATTATTCTATATCCTTCCCCAGAGCTCAAAATATCTCCAACGTTCAACGGTTATTGATTCCCCATACAAACTTTCAACCCCTTTTTACCTCTTAAAGGGATTGATTGATTGATACGATTGATCGGGACATAAACTATCGTATATTATTTCCCGGGGTTCAAACTATATATGTACCAAGTTTCATCTTAACTGTCGGTTCAGTGGTTAATAATTCACCATACACACTTCCAACCCCCTTTTCAGCCCCTCCAGGATTGAATTTCGGGACTTCCTTTCCCGGGACTATAACTATCTCTATACAAAATTTCATCTAAATCCGTTAAGCCATTTTCACATGATGCGCGGTCGAATAAACATGCAGACAAATAGATAAACAGACAAAAATTCTAAAAACTGCTGGAACTTTTTTTGAATATATTCCATGGACAGACTTTCGACCCTCTTCAGCTTTATTATATGGACCTAATAGACAGATAATAGCAGAGACTATAGAGATATATTCGACCACAGCCTAAGAACTTTTTGAAGCTTAAGTAAATTGCGTCCTCTGTCCGAAAGCCGCCTAAAGATACCGAAATTGTAAGAGAAATGTCACCTGCACTGCTACTCCACCTAGTAACAAATAGCGTACAGAGCGTACTATTAGTACACTAGCAGCTACTAGGTGGAGTAGAAGTGCAGGTGACATTTCTCTTACAAATTCGGTATCTTTAGGCGGCTTTCGGACAGAGGGCGCAATTTACTTGAGCTTCAAAAAATTCTTAGTCTGTGGCGGTCTATATCTCTATAGTCTCTGATAATAATGTCATGTAGATACTATAATTAAGCTTTTCAATCTCGTATCTTACTTAGGCCACTCAGCAAGCTTCGTGACCTAAACACGGTACTCAACTGAAAAGCTCTTCATTATGTCACGATTGTATAAAATACTATACTAGAAGTTGAATTATTTTGATAGTTTCAAATCGCTGAACAAAGAGTATGGTACAGTCGAGTTCTACAATATCTGTTACAGATTTTCACACATTCGTTCAAAAATATATGAACATAACCTTATTTGTATTAGTTTATGGTCGTGTAGATACACATATTTTACATCAGTGTGTGTGTACTGTGTACAGATATTGGCGAACTCGACTCTACTGTATACTGTACTGACACTACTGGGTTAGTGTCGTGATAGATGGCGCGTTAGTCGCGACACGTGATTTTATATCAAGCTAGTTGTCCGGGACTTCAGATTCGGGCCCGGGTATGTCCTTTAATTTAACTACTTGTTCCTTTAGCCATCAATACAGTGAATCCTCCTTTTGTAAAGGGTCGGCAACGCGTATGTGACACCTCTGGGTTTGCAGTGGGTTTGCAGTAGGGTTTCTGGTTTCTCGACCTTTTTTATTTCTCGAGGCACGGGAATTCTCGACCAGGATTTCTCGAGTTTCTCGAGTATCTCGAGAAATTTTTGAAGTTCTAATAAAACACTATCTATATTATTTTCAAATATTATGCTTTATTAGTTTTATCTATTTGTATGTCTTTTCTGACCACGGAACAATGGTGTTCCGGACCTTTGGAAGGCGTATGCGGAGCCGAAGTCAACGCGCAGAGGCCCTTTCGTCAATTTAATGAAAAGTGAGGGGTACACTAAGCGGATGCTGCCCTTTCCCGTGTCATGGGACGCACGCAGAGACAGCGCCCGCCAAGAGTTAATAGAGTCTAAAATGTACTAGGCTATTGGGTGAATAGTATGGGGCATGGGCTAATTACTGGGTAATTGAGTGAAGAACCAGACGCCTGTTTAATAAAACGGTATCCAATTTTATCTCCGGCAGACGGTAACTCGCCCTCCGCAAGATGGAACACCATAAAAAGCGACATCAAAGATGGCTCAAGGGCAACACCGGTCCGGGGGCTGGGGGTAGAGAGGTGACACTGGACTTTAAACATATAGCCAACTCGTCACTGGAAACTTATTCCACGTCTACCCTCGAGAACGCAGCTCTAGCGACCCCACCCCACTCTGGACAGCCGGCTAAGGCAAGCCAGAGGCGGAGGACCTGTCCCACCCATCCGACAGGGAACCCCAGGGGCATAGAATGTTTTTTTTTTACTTATCGCTCAATTGCGATTTATTTCTCGAGTTCTCGAGGCATTGCGTTTTTCTTTCCCGTCTCGACGAAGGACAAATTTCTCGAGATTTCTCGCCTCGAGAATTCTCGAGCAGAAACCCTAGTTTGCAGGCGTCCATAGGCTACGGTAGCTGCTTACCATCAGGCGGGCCGTATGCTTGTATGCCAGCGTCGTAGTATAAAAAAAAGATTGTACATATATGATTCTTGATACGTAGCTCTAAAAAATGTTACTCCCAGACACACACGACATATTAGTTTGCCTTTATTGTGTCGTTATTAACCGCTCAGGAATATTTAGTCGATGAATTGACCCGGTCAACCTCGGTGAAGTCATCAGGCTGCTGTTATCATCGCTCATCGGACATGCGCCATTCGCAAACCATTATAATCGTAACCCGCTCAGGGACCCCTATTCGACATGCCAAACAGTGACTTATGGATACCCACGTGAGATCACAAGATATTTAATACCAGTAACGAATTAAATAGTTAATTCTAACCACGTCATATATGACACAATAATGAGAGCAACGGAACCCGTCTAGTAATATTGCAATACTAAATAACGTATCCTTATTGCCTTAATGGACTCCTGCCTATTGACCTACAAGCAGACATTTACACTGACTGCTGGTCTAGGCTTGTGTCCGGATTCGAAGCCAACCTCCCCTGAACGTGGTCACCCTGCTAAATAACGAACGAGGCTCTGGCGACCCACCAACCCGCACTGGACCAGCATGGTAGGCATGGTCCAATTCCCCCTCATGACATGTTCAATTCCTCGTTACGACCCCAGGTGCCCGGCATCAGGGGTGGTAAGAATCCCCAAATTACTAAAAGTCCAAGTCCTCAGTGACATATCATGCTACTTATTATGGTTTTAAGATATAAACGGATAAACGGGATAAAGTTCGCTCTTACAACTTATGTAAATAAATAAAAAATACCAAAGGTACTTGGTCATACTTATACTGGGGACAGTTAATACTCGTTCGTATGAAAGCAATGGAAATAACATTCGGATCCAAACTCGTTTCTTCATGTGAAGCGTGCATCGTGTCATGTCACAAGAACGCAATCGATATTGTTAGTATAGCCTTATTTTGTTAAACATTTAACATAACTGCCCGTTAAAATACCTACTCTAGCCTAGCCTTGTTTACCAAATACCTGAAGAAGAAATTGTGTGACCAAATATGACTGTCACAATTTTGATAGCGATAATGGTGATAAGTATAATAGAATATTTTTGATATGAACCCTAACAATGCAATGCGCAACTTTCGAAAATAGGGTGAATATTTATGATTCAGAGATCGATGTGTCTAAGATTCGTTTTTCCTCGAAATAGCATAAGTTACTACATAACATTGCTGTAAGTTTTCTTATAATTACACGATTACCTATATAAAATGAGCTAAATAGAATATCAAATTGAAAATTCCTGAACGCCGCCGCAAACAGTATACCCAGCGAACAGCCCTGTTACACTTTACTTTTTGTGTCCTAACTAGCATCCTAATTAGGACCCTAACTTTTATCGTAGCAAACTTCCGTATTAGATACAGTTACATTTGACTTTTAGTGACTAAATCAGTTAGGAAGCTAACTAGGACAATTTTAATGAGACGGGCTTTTCTAAATTGAAATTGACAATGGTAAGGTACCTACTCGTATTACTGCAAATTAGAAACAGATGTCCATTGCAATGAAATAATTAACCGTGAAGGTCTCTGGGACGTACGTAAAGGTACACTATTATTAATTGTCATTTATAGATCTCAACCTCCAAAGCATTTTTGCACTTTTATAAATTAAGCGCTTTAATTTAGTTTTTGAAGGAATTAAGAAAGGGAGTACTTATGTACCTACTCCACTAATTTTCTGTAAACCATCTGCTCGGAGTTATAAAAGCAAAGTATCTTCATCGAAGACAGATCCTCTTCGTCGTGTATGTAACGAAAACAATTTGCCTAGAAAGTGATCTTTATTCAAGTAAAATGTCTTTATTGAAGTAAAAAATATCTTGGGCTAAAGATATTATTATTATATACCTTTATTTCAAGCAAATATGGCTCATAAAAAGCTTTGAAACAAAAAATTCTATTGAAATTAAGATACAGAGAGGATAATTTGTTAAGAAAAATAAAATAAATAAGCGACGTTACAATAAATTAAAGAAGATATATAAAACTAGCGACCCGCCCCGGCTTTGCACGGTTGCAATTATCCAATTATACATATAAACCTTCCTCTTGAATCACTCTATCTATTTAAAAAAACCGCATCAAAATCCGTTGCGTAGTTTTAAAGATCTAAGCATACATAGGGACAGACAGCAGGAAGCGACTTTGTTTTATACTATGTAGTGATTAGTCCAAGAAAATATTTACATATGTTTAAACAATAATATTTTCGCATTGGTTTGGCTGAAGACATTCTTTTTTTTTCGTGCACCATTATATACCATACAAGTGGGGATTGGGAATAGGTATATAAGGTTGAAATAAGTAATACCACCGTCACATGAATTTTATACCAAGTAGGGGTACCTACCTACTATAACAGCCATCTTATTATGAGTCAAGGCTTGAAATAAAACCAATCCTGTAGCATTGTCTACTACCGGGTAGCACACGTGCCGGGCATATGCTGCGAAGGGCCGCGGCCACGGCCAATCCGTGCCAAGGCTGTCAAACACACGATCATCAATCTTTATTGACGCAGATGTTAGGAAAAGCAAACTAGGACGTACCTATGCAGTTTATTTTGTATGTAGAATGCTGGCAGTGTTTTGTCTTTAAGTACCAAAAGCCAGTCCAAGATGAAGAATCTTATGATTTTAGCAGTACGATCTGTACCTATTTTATTAATCTAAGCATATTCCAACGTAGACTCGAAAATGTCGTCTTAGTAGTTCAAACTTTAAACATTCCAAAATGAAGTCAAATTTTTAACATTCGAATAGGCCTTCTAATTAGTTGTCTATTTTATAGTGGACTGAGCTATCTGAATCTCGACTGTCAAGACAAGCTCAAGAGGAACAAATATTTGACTGTTGGAACGCCGATCGCTATGCAAAATATGAAATGCAAAAATAGGTATTTTTTTTAGTAACTCGGCGAAGACAGTCAAGTCGGCAAAGATCGGATAGCAAGCAATTACAGAATTAAATTAAATTGCTTGCTATCCGATCTTCGCCGACTTGACGGTCTCGCCAAGTTGACGTTAGGGCTCGTCCACATGTGCGCGGAGGAGCCCAAACTTGGTATGTTTTGAAAATTATTTTTGTTTTGTGGGGATGTTCAGGGGGGTGGTGGGGGAAACGGCACCACTTTCCAGCCTGGCAACATGGACTTTCTTGAAGCCCAGGAGTAGTACTACAAGGATCACAAGTCAAACCGCGGTCTAATAATTATTCATACGACGTTGTACGGGAGAGCCTGCTCTAATAGTAGTTAGAGTCAATCCCAACATGTCCAGAGGTCCAGCTGGTTTTCTAGACAAATACCGATGAGCTACTTATTCATTCGAGGAGATACTTTGCTTATTAGTTCATCAAAACATGGTATTAACATTCGGAAACAGTTTTGGAATTTGGTGCCATTTATTTTCAACGCATGATAATTTATTTTGAAATGACCGCCATCTACGAGTACCTACATCTTCATTTTTTTCCTGTGCCTTCTAAACAGCAACATAAGTATTCAACATTGTTTTTTCCCGAGACTTTGGAGCTACGTGGTGCCGCCGCCGCAGCGCGGCGCCGCAATGCCGTTTTGCGGCGCCGCGAGTGCGGTTCGGCGCCGCACCGCGGCAATTAGCGGTCGCAAAATCCTGGGACATGGGGACGGGCCCTTAAAATAAAGGGGAATAAGTTTTGCTTACTTATCGGTGAATTTTGTTATAGTCTATTATTATTGTTGTTATTTATGTGTCGGTATTATCCTCCAAAGTCGACTATAATATTTTTACCTTTTCATTTGTAAAATTGTTAGAAAATAGAAAAATTTAATATGTCTCTTACTATAAATAGTTCCTTGAAGGAACTTCCTTCTGAACAAACTTTTTTAGAAATACTCATACCTATACTTTGACCAATCGGGAGCAAAAACGTACTTTTTGGTTGTGTTTGCTTGCCTTGCTGCTTAATTTCTCGCTACCCATTTGCTACCACATGAATGACTGCTTAGATATCTGAATTAGTTTCATGATGCAATTGCATCATAAAATGTTTACGCAATTGCGTAAACATTGAGTATGTAGGTTATACCTATCTACTAATTAGTTATTATGTACGTACAGTCGCCATCAAATATATCGGAGCGGCCAGGGTACTCAAAAATATCTGAACATTCACTTTATCGTATTGAAAATAGAGGCGTTGTTCAGATATTTGTGACCACCTTGGCCGCTCCAATATATCTGATGGTGACTGGACTTAGCTACTTACACACAGCTTCACAGGGTCACAGCTTCAATTCTATTGTGCTGCAGCGGTAACAAGCGCGCTTATGGAATACTAAATATGTATCCTGAATAGAAAGATTGATCACTCTCAAAATAACGAATGCAATGCTCCTATCTCGAGGCGTTGACCTGTCCTGTCCATTTAGACACGATCGTCCAGGTAAACCAGTGTGTGTCACCGATACCTCGAGATTTTGTATTAGAATGGCAAGAGGACCTGAGGAATTTTCTAAGTAATGTTTGTTGAGGCGTGGGTAAGACGTACGAATTTCAATCCGAAGGACTTATAGTGGGTACAGTCAGCATCAATAGTATTTACCTACACGAAGGCCGCAAACATATGTGGCAAGCTCTAATTTGTAGAGCCATAGGAGCGTGTCACACATTTTTGCGGCCTTCGTGTTCGTGTAGGAAGATACTATTGATGCTGACTGTACCAGTTGGTGTTAATGCAGAAAGTATGCAGGTACCTAAATGAAACGATGTTTGCATTATTTTTGAACTTTAATGTTTAATGCGCCGTAAATGATTGCCTTTGCGGTATCTGAAAATTAAGAATTTGTGTTTATTTTCATTTACTTACGTGACGTGATGTATGTGACGATTTAACATATATATGAAACTTTTATGTATTTTACGATTTTAACATAACTGTTTTGTAAAGTTCCCTGTGTGGATACCATACCAAGCCATTTTATACTTAGGTACTTAGCTTCTATGTAAATATGTTACATAAATGCTTAATATGGCGTTTGTGTAATACAAGCCCTTAAACCCCCCTCCCCTCCATGTCGTGATGTGAGAGTTGGCATATTGGCATATAGTGTCGCTTGTAGGTACAGTCGCCATCAGATATATCGGAGCGGCCAAGGTGGTCATAAATATCTGAACAACGCCTCTATTGTCGAGGCGATAAAGTGCATGTTCAGATATTTTTGAGTACCCTGGCTGCTCCGATATATTTGATGGCGACTGTACACTATTATAAATAATTTCCGCCTTCCACCATCCAGACGCAAGTGATCACAAGTTATCTTTAGATATAAGCTTGAACGATGATCATAACGGAGGTCAAAAGCCAATTGCTTATGATCTGTTTGTACATATTGTCACGGTAAATTGATTTAGGTACCTACTTAAAGCTAAACTAGATTTTCAGCGTCTCCTAAGCTCCTAATTAAAGTAACCTATGTACCTAATAATTGTAGATACCTACCCACTTACTAAAATGCTTTTAAGTAATTTTCTTAAAACTGAGTATTTAAATTCCTAACTTAATAAAACAAAGGAATATTTCATTTAGTAATTTTAATCTATCTTAACAAAACAATTGCAAAAGAACACATAAATATATCAGTTAATCAGTCATGTCACATCTTCACAATTACATTACAATACAAATACACAATATTACTCTATCAAACTAGATGAAGTGCACCAAATTGCACCTTAAAAATTTCATTAGGCCATATTTTCTACCTAATAATATTATTTAAAATCGTTAGGCGAATGGTAAAATAATGACACAATTTATAATCAACTTTCAAGAGAAATAAAGTGCATTCGGAATCTACTACATTACTTATAAGTAGTATATAGAGCCGAATGAACAATAATTCAAATTTTCTTCAATAATCGAAGTAACGAATGAATAACCTGAAAAATAAATGAAATTTTCTCAAACATACTCCGAAATGTATGCGTTAATGTCATGAAATGAAGACATGAAGTTGCTCATTTATGGCTCCTTACATTACTTTTTGCCCTTCTTGGCCTTAATGTAGGGAGTTAGTATGAATAGTAGGTACATTATTGCAGAGGACGGGAATGGGAAATTCGTGGATGAGCGATTTTTTCGGACGAAGCGCAGCTGAGTCCGAAAAAATAAGACGAGTCCACGAATTTCTATTCCCGCCGAGGCATATATAGTGCTTTTCTGTAAATGTGCGAGAAAATAAAGTAAAGTAAATGAAATAAATTACAGATTTTGGTTACGTTATTAGCGTTCAATGTCATGAATTAGCTTCCCTCTATAAATTTTTTTTTAAAGTATTAAGAACTATGTATACTGCCAATTTTCATTCAAATAATATTTAAAAATAAATTTTCGTCAAAAGCTATATCAGACAGTATTAAATATGCTCCTTTTATGCAACAGATACAAGATTAAACCTAAAAGCGGTATTACACATTGCAACCTGCAGGGCCCAATCTGTCAGGTTGGAAGGTGTAATTGAAGGTAGGGCCCGTAGGGAGCTGAAGGAGGGGCAGGAAGAGGCAGGGTACACAACAGATTGGGCCCTGCAGGTTGCAATGTGTAATACCGCTTTTAAAAATAGTTGTTTTGTCTATGATTGTATTAAGCCTCATTCGCACGATCAGACGCGGTGCTATGACAAAGAACGAGACAACCAAGGTTTTTGATCTAACTATCTCGCTCTATCCGACAGTTTGAAGGGATTGCCGTTCAGACGGTGTATAGACGTCGCTTAAGTATTGGCTGTTTGAAATGATATTTCTTAGTCGGATGAAAAGTTTAAAAGGTATAAAACAATACAGTAATGGATTTTACTAGTCAACGCCTAAAATATGTATACACCTTGAACCTTATTACAATGGAGTAAGGTGCAAAAGTGTATACATATTTATGGCGTTGACAAATTACTTCACGGCCGCTAAAACAGGTAAATAATGATTTTTATTTTTTTTAATTCGTTTTGGTAAAAAATGAAGAACTTCACGTACTCATTTTGCTACAGTAAGCTGAAAATTTCCGAGCACATTGGAGAAAACGTACATTATTGTCCGCTGCTCTAACTTTGCTCACTAAGATTAGACTGTCAAAGGAAATATGACATACAGCCAACGACCACTCTCTCTGTAAGCATACTTTGCGACATTAAAATTGAAAAAAAAAACTATATTTATAAACGGTTAAACATGATGCTCGAATAGTTTTTTCAAAAGTCAAATTAAAAAATTAAATAAAGGCGGCAATTTAAACATTTTACTTGATTACTTAGTAGTTTTTTTAATTAATTTTTTTTCTACCGCAATCTCGTCCTGAAATCCCTTACTTCACGGCCGCTGCAGTAATGTACTATAATAAGGGCCGGTTGCACCAAACTGTCTGTGAACGTAAACGTAATCGTAAAAAAATCTTGTATGAAAAGTTTGACAGTTTTCTATGGGATGACAGCTCCGTCGCCATATTTAACGTTGATGCGTCTGTTAATTGTGCGTGGTGCAAGTTTCTATGGGATGACAGCTCCGTCGCCATATTTAACGTTGATGCGTCTGTTAATTGTGCGTGGTGCAACCCACCCTTAGGGCCAGTTGCACCAACCACTTTTGACGGACTCATCAGCGTCAACCGGCAGATTACTATGAAAATTTCCATACAATAAAATTTAGCGTACGTTTTAACAGTGACAGACAGTTTGGTGCAACTGAGCCTTAGTCTAGATTGACAGGCGTTTGTTTACATGATAAGACAAGGATGAATACACTATACCTTCTTATATTGTAAATGGATTGTACAGGTACGCTTGATCAGAATATTATTTAATATGGACTTTGTATATATGTACTGGACTTTCTTTATCAACATCGGTGCTTATACACTAAAATAATCATGTGATGTTCGTCTCTCATCATAACTACTTCTCTTAATAATAAATAAATTTAGATAATGTTAAGATTAGCTACTAAGGTTGCGTTAATCAGACTAATAATTCGAATATAATCAATTGGTTCTAAATAAATACGCAAATAGGGGCATTAAGATGTCCTTAAATATGTTTTTATTATAATTATGGCACGTGTCATATAGTTAGTATGATTTTTTCAGCTTAAGATCAAAAGGAATGTGTAGCTATATTTTAGGGATCAATACTGCTTGAACACATTAATATAAGAAGTAGGTATAGTACCACTAGAAATAGTACCACCAACTATTAAGTATTTGGTCGCTGTATTAGAACTAATTTAGCTAAATGTATTACTATTCTCTTTAACTACATATAATAATATTTCCTACCGTATCATTATCATTTAAAATGCATATAAGTCCACTAGCCTAAGTCGCCAATAACATAAAAAAGTCTAGAATGTAATTAGCAATAATAGTATGATAGTATTAATAGTATTCACTTACTTACGCACAAGGTTATGTTATAGTAATTCTTATCTCTTGTACAAAATCCTCCTAGTTAGATCTGAAGGTAAGTATTTCGTCACTTCACGAACCCGGAAGGCTGCTCTACACGATGGGCCATCATAAGGACGCAGGTATACGACAGAACGAGATCGCAATATCGTTAGCTCCATCGAACGCATAGCTGCGTCCCTATGATGGTCCATCATGTAGACGAGCCATTAAGCCACTTGCCATTGTTCGTAATTTAGCCACGTAATAAATGACCCATCGAATTACCATATCGTCCCGTGGTTGCAGTAGGAGTCTGCTAAGGGAATATACCAGGAGATGGGCAGCAGCATCTTCCGAAAGCCTAAACAACAATAAACAAAAAAAAGCTGCGCGCGCCAACCCGCCTGCCAAGCGTGGCCTATGAAATATGAAAGGGGAGGCCTATGTTCAGCAGTGGAAGTCTTATGGCTGAGATGATGATGAAGATGATGAATAAATTACCGATGTAACTGACGGTTGACAGCCAGTGGTATCACTAACATCGGTCATTCATAACACGGCTAAACTACGAACAATGCCAAGTGGCTCAACAATCCGAGTTCGTGATTGTACAATCGGTTGTCCTTACCTTAAACTTAGTAGCCCCAAATAAAAGTGTTGTTATTGTTACTCACCACTCATACCTGCATATGTCAAGAACTACCTTGCAACTGGTGCAAACGTCGTCGCTGTGCTTTATTCGTTAAACAATTTAAACCAAGACTGTTATGAGCGATCAGATTCAAGATTGGTTCCACACAATACAAACACAACTCATTGAAACCCTAGACATTTTTTAGTTTCTCAGTCAGCCAGTAGAGTTGATGTATACCTATTGGTCTCGACTTATACCAATGAGTGAAATCGTATGCTAGGTTTTGATCAGATGAATATAGAATCCATGGGGAATAGAGACGGAAATAGCTTTTTTTTAATTTGCACTATATAGGTAGCTAAACAGGGTACCGCTTTTGAACTGGATCAGAATAATAAATGGTAAGCACCGATTGTCCTATTATGCAAATATTTGGCTTTACAAGCACCTTTGATTTATTTGTTAGAGTTAATCCTCCTCCTATCCAATTCTTATTTGTTCCAGTTGAATCACGAGTCACGTGTAAGTATATTTTCAAAAAAAAATCTTACATGTGTGGCACGGCATTCACAAAAAAACCGGAAAAGTGCGACCCGGACTCGCGCACGAAGGGTTCCGTACCATTATCTATAAATACGGGATAAAATCATGTTGTATGGGAGCCCCCTTAAATATTTATTTTAATCTGTTTTTCTTGAAGCCTAAAAAGAAAGTTAATATTGATATGATCACAAGGATACGTGAGCTCCAGCGGTAATCGTGTTCGTACGGTGGCTTGGATTTACGTAAGATCTCACTAATATGTTGGTAAGTAGTTGCTATAACACATTTTTTATACTTCATTATTTTTTATGGGATTCTGTAGTTAATTATTAGTACGGAGTACGGAGAGTACCGAGCACGTTTAGTCTAATTTAGTAATAATATTCCCTACTTACTTTAAACATCGTTAAACACGAGAACCTTATTTGTGACTTAATTCCTTACATACGTAAAATTGCTACCTTCTTTATACTAACTTATTACTCTTATTAGTCTATTGTATAGATATAGTATAGCTTAACCAACATCTTTGAAATAATGTAAATAAATAAAACTAGGTGACGGTCATTTAAATTACCTACCATTTTGTATCACTTCAATAATCATTAACCGATTCACATAGTTTTGTTTGTTTACATTCGAAAACGAAATGTTTGGTATTACTTTGTGTTTATACACACCTTTGTTCAAATGAAAAAATCCAACTTTTGGTATCAAGAACCATTTGATTTTCATAGGTAGGTTAAAACCACCAACAACCTACCTTAAAACCACAATGTGTATCAAATTCTGTTACTATAACTTTTACTAACAGTAAAAGTTCAATAGGCAGTAGTTCTATACTTTTGGTTCTAATATAACTTACGTATCCCATTTACAGTGCGGTCCGCGTTGCTTCAGGCGTTTCGTGATACGGATTATTGTGCATTGTGCCTTAAACGAAGGTGCCCTCAGTCTAAACTAGGTACTATTGTAGAATATCACAACATTCACAAATAAAGCCCTAAACAGACACTGAAACTTGCCATATCAGCCTTACATTTTTTAAAGTTTGTATAAAAGTAACTGATTTCAACTAATTAAACCTACCTATCCTAAGTTAACGTGACGTACCTCTTTTGTTTAAAATATTTAAGCAATTAAGTACATCAGTATAATAAGGAATGTTAAGTTATTATGGAGAATAAACTACAATAGTAATGATTTTAAAAAGTAAGCAACATAGTCGGTACGTTACGTTAGTCAATTTATGTAATTAAGAATTTAATTTTATACAGACTTTAAAAAAACGTTCGCCGTGTAATTACTTATTTAATTTTGTAATAATGAACCTAATTATAAAACTTAAGCCGATAAAATACTGCACAATAGAGCATCGTGGGTCGTTTCAGTACACGATCACGTCAGACGTCAGTTGATAATGAATAACATTAACTATATTCATACTTATATTATTTAATTTTATACGTATGTTCGTTCTGAAACATGTGTTATAGACTATCAGATTTATACAAATTCTTTAAAAATGTACTCTTTACTTACCCCAATACCTTTCCTAAAAGGAACCGAGATCACACTCCTTATGATAATCTTGTGTTCTTTGTTATGTTCCTTATACACTTGTCGCTATTCAAACAAGGTTAACAGTCAATAATTTTAAATGCTCCTCTGATTTGAATACAGTCGGCATGGTCTGGGTTTTTAATATAAATTCCAGCACAAGCCGTCACCCAAAAATTGCTCCGCTATATTATCACCTCCTCAAGTCGGGCCATATTTCAAATGGTTGAGTACCTAAGCCTAACCTACCTTTGAAGTGACGCACTAACATTCTACATTGTTCGATGTGTCATCAAGATGATGACAAAGGGTTATCATGTTCTCCAGCAGTTTCTATTAAATTAAACTATTATAAGAGTGTGTGTTTGTTAACTAGGATTTTTCTTCTAGTAAAGCGTAAGGGGAAGCGTCGTTTCTTCTTGGCGCCCAGCTGGAGGAGGAGGTTCCTGGCCTCAGCGAGGGTGGCCGGCTCGACGTCGTCGACCCCCGACACGAAGCCGCTCTCGGGCCTCGAGAGCGCAGGCGTGGACGGCAGTAGCGAGAACCAACGATCTATTTTTGCACTCGAAGACAACTGTCGCAATTAAAAATACATTGATACATTTTGGAAACCAAGGTTGTAATAATGTCGATACTTATGATATTCTTCGACTTCGATGTATTATATCGTACCCTGTAGTTTAAGTAATCGTCTTAATTTTTTTTCCATAGAGCTGTTACATGATTCAACCGAGTGTTTCATACATTCAGCGACTATATACATCCTACTTTAATTTTTAAAAGCATACTACTTTATTTTTTTAATAAGCATATTTATCAGTTGTCAATGAAGGCCACGTAGTACCTATTTACAACCGACTAACTTGTATGGAACTTATTACAACCGACAATTCGGTACATATTTAGTTTATGCCGAAAACAACATTTATTTGAATACATTTCATATGTATGTCGATGTCGTTTAGTAATTCTCAGATTGGGATTCTATTTTGGGTTCAGTTAGGTTCTATCACGAAATAGTTTGATTTAGAAAAGGTTTACATGGTTTACTTTCAACAAAAATTTATAGGTAGGCAGGGGTTGCCCAGTTAAAAATAAAACATAACAAATATAACACTCAAATAATACAACACCAGCAAGTAGTTTATTCTTTATTTCGAGGTCTGCATCCAAAGCTTCACATTTATACTATTTAGAATTTGGTATACATTGATCAAGTATTAACATTAAATACATAACTTTAATGATTATTGATATATTCAGAGGAGCACTTTCACCGTTCTAACCATATCTTCTACAATTTAAAACACCTGTTGTATGATATAAACATGATAGCTCTTAAATTAATTTACATTAAACCTATATTCCTAAACAGAACGCTTGATCCGAGACATCTATTTAAGCTTTGTGTAGATTAATACAATAGACAAATTGTCAGCTTCTATAAGGCCGCACATACGAAAACACGCGACCGGCCGCCGCTGCGAGCGGCGAGACGAGCGGCGAGATCAAAATGTACAAACATGTGTGAATTTTTTTCAAACCGTTTAACAAAAACAGCGGCGAAATGCGCGCGCGGGCGCTTCCGTAGCGGCGGCCGGTCGCGTGTTTTCGTGTGTGCGGCCTAATAATTTTTGTATACCCATACTAATACTTGTTATCTTCCTTCAGTATACATTCTTGGATTACGGAACCATTTCATGGGTGTGCTGTTTTTTAGTGATTGATAGTTTTGATACCTACATGTAAACATTTTTTTTCTGCTACCAGCTTGAACAACAATGAATGACAAACATTGTAACATTTAAGTATATGGCGTAATTTAAGACTTATCGTAAACACAGGAAATTTTCACCTAAAGCTAACACTGTCTATAAAACGAATTCCTGCTAACATATTTCAATCCGGTAGTCATCTCTCTGGTGCATTACTTCTCACCTTCTCACTTATTGGTAGCTTGTCCCTTTATTATCTTGACCGACTTCTTTCGCCTAAATTATTTATATATCTGACTAAATATACAATAAAGACAGCAAGTATTCTTTGGTATGAGGCCGATTTAATTCAGTACATTTTGACTATCCAGAGAGCATACTAAATAATTCACTTGCCGGTAGTGTACAAAACTTGCCAACGACCCTCAGGCCGAGTAAAATATTGTTCTAGAATAACATATATTGACATCGATTTAATTATGTATAACATTTACCAATTTGATTAATCCTACAACGGTGTCAGTGTTCCCCTTTCAACTCGACTGCGATCATGAACACATCTCTACAAGATTTTTTTAACCTTCACCTTGCGATTGCAAATTATGACTGTCGACGTAATAAACGAACCAATTTCTGTATAATCCCTCATCTCACGTTGTAGTCCTACTAATTCCGCAACTTATGATCTATGTGATAAAGTTTTATATTACTTACTTTTGGCTCTATCGCCTAAATGGAAAAAAGTGGCTACCATTTGCCGTTTAGGTAATGAAGCAAAAAATACGCAAAATGAAACTATGTGACAAAGCCCAAAAGTTGCGGAATTAGTAGGACTAAATACAATACAACTATTCAATATACTATATGGACTACAACTTAACATGTGGGATTACCGGATTATACATACATAAATTCGTTTATTAGGAAAGACAATTCGCTCAATGAGGACGCCACTGGACGGTCGATACAGTCTTAACGCATTAAGATGAGTCGTATCTCAAACAACTATAGTCTTCATAGCTTAAGGATCAGCCATAGCGGTTCCGCAATACGTTGAGGTCGTATTCTGCGAAATGTACGACGAAAACGCAACGATAGGTAATTAAGCACCGGTGATATCAATCCTTAACTCGTAAGTATAAAAACTTACTTAATAAACATTTCTCTAAGGGTGGGTTGCACCACGCACAATTAACAGACTCATCAACGTTAAATATGGCGACGGAGCCCATAGAAAACTGTCAAACTTTTCATACAAGATTTTTTTTACGATTACGTTTACGTTCACAGACAGTTTGGTGCAACCGGTCCTTAGTCAGACGCATCCATCGGGACCCTATTAATTATTATAAGTTGTTTTTTAATCAGTACAGTGTCCGCAATGCAGCCGAGAAGTTGTGTCTTTTGTTTTTGATATGCAATGCTGTATAGGTAATTCAGCGATCTTTTAGAGCAGCTATTAGAGTTTCAGTCATCGTTCATAAAGGCGACGAGTTAAAAAAAGTTTTTCAAAAATCACCTATCAGGTGGAAAAATATTAGGAGATAAAAAAAAAATTATATGATATCCAATTTACATTTAACGTTTCCCATCGACTTGTTCAGTTGGAATCTTAAAATTTTGTATTTATTGGCAGGCCTAATAACACGACAAACTTTAACCGTATATAAATTACAATTCCTAGTTGTAGTAAAAAAAACATAGCTCATTATAAAATTAATTAGTACCTGCGTTATAAAAATATCAGGGTAAACCCAACCAAAACAACCCTTATATCGCAGAATTTTATAAGTGCGCCTTCGGTCGCACGTCGCACTATAATTACGATATTCGCCAAATATGATATTCACAAAATATGATATTAGCAAAACATTATCATTTATCATACGCAAAACATGCTAGTTGTATGTAGTTACGAGTATATCAACAATACACACTGTAAGTATTCACAAACTTATTTACTTGCTATTTTAATGTAGCCGTGATTTGTACGGCCCGTGCCCAGAAATCCGCCTGCGCGGAATAGGCGTGCGAATATAATAATATAGTGCGACGGAAAGCTTGGCTTTACGCCTTAACGGCAATCGTTGAGCGTTGACAATTGACATTTTATTACAGCAGCGCTTAAGGCGATATTTACTTAGTTCTGAACACTAACGTCTCAAGCACGGAAAAAATGCTCTGAGCAATATCTTTTGACGCTCCGGCAGACATCCATTCTTTAGTTAAACATGTATGGAAATAACATTTTCACCTCACTAGCTCGGAAAGCCCTTTTTGTTTGTTTAATATCTATTGTGAAAATCGCTTTTTATCCACATGTGGTGAAAGAGTTTTGACATAAGTGACAAGTGGCTTAAGTGACATTTTTAACATCGCAATTAATGAATTGCATCGAGTAAAAACACTTAATACAGTCTTGCAACTTTATTTTAATTCATAAATATCAGCATTCAACATTAATCTTCATTCTTTTTGTAAAAACGGATAAATTGTTCTGACAGCCGAATAAGTCTACGTACGAACAAAACGCATCTGACATTTAATAAAACCTTTTACGTCAAAACTTTTCATTTCAATTCATCCATCATATCAACGTTAAATATTCGCATGTTTTTCTAGATTGTTTTGTTAAAAATTAGTGATTCGAGTGATGAAGAAGTATTAAACACCTGAGGAATTACGGGAAACCGAGCAAAATGCACCCTTTTTCTTATTTTCCTCGCTGTAGTGAGGTGAAAAGTTTTGTGTTATACACGGGTGAAAGTTATTTTACGTCTCGTGTATTAAAGCACTCGCTACGCTCAGGATTCTATTTTTGAACCACTCGCTTCGCTCGTGGTCAATAATAGAATCCTTTCGCTAGCTCGTGTTTCAAAAAACACTCGCACGTAAAATACAACTTTCACCCCTTGTATAACAAATAACTATATCTATGTATGGCGCTTGGCGAGAGCGTCGAGCGTTATCGTTCTGAGCGTTATTTCCGTGGCCTCCGGGTAATACCTAGTAATAGGAATATAAGAGTAAAATAAATATGTCTGTTTATTAGGGCCCACGGTGTATATCTTTAGGTACTCGAAGACGAGCTTTGGCACCAATTGTAGTATAGGTATTAAACATTTTATAATCTCTTTATAAATATAAATAACAGACGTATCAGTTCGTAAATGCAATCTAAGAACTTGATCGTGGACCAAGTAAATTATAAATATTATTTACCATTCTAGAAAAGGGACGCTATATTTTATTTAATAAATATATGCTTTATAATATACAGATTTATTTTATTTTATTTTTCTTGATATAATTGCAGTTTTTCAGCCTCACAACAGCTACAAGTAATAAATATTCCAAGATCAAAAGGCTATTGTCCTCAACTTAATTTATTCAGTATAAACTTGACTTCAAATACCTACCTTCTAAGTAAAACTGTAAAACGATATGCCACTAGTTGTAGGAGTATCGTGTTAAGGTACTAAACATACGTACTTGATCAAAACTCCATTTTGTCAATGACAGGTACAATGCTTAATTTTACACTCAGAATTTTGATTAAAATGACTGTGTCATGTCAATGGAATCTATATAGAAAGTTTACAGTGGACCTAGTATATCGAGGCGTAATTAGGGCTTGCAATTGCATTTGTTTTGCATGCGCAAATACCGGGATTCCGAAGTATATACAAACAATTTTTTCCAGGATATGAGACCTTTTATGGACTTTGAAATGATATGTTAAATAAACCCTCCATTACAGGTACTAGCTTAATGGTTTATACCGCTCAATATAATTGATGAGGCATATTAATAATTTGGCACCTTCATTAAAGTCTCAATCTCCAAAAGAGAACCTTGTTCACTTAACAGTGCATATACATATTCATACAAGAATTCTATAAAATCTTATAACTTTCGCACATAATTTTGATAAATAGTGACAATTTATATAAATGCTTAAAATACATGATTTAGTTCAAATAAGTACTCATAGGTTAAAAATCCCTCCTTCAGAGTTAAGTATTGAAGCAGCTAATTATTTGGCACAGTTATTTTTTACAAAAACACCTAGTGCTCGTAAAATTTTACAGCTATCAATATGTATGTATGTTTGAAACTAATCCAATTAATTATTTAAGTGAAAGCTTAACTTGTTGATTGCAGGAATTCGAATCTATACAACCTATCACAGTTTTTGGTTTAAAATATTAAAATATATTTGGTAAGTTCATCATTGATAATTTGACTAGAATGGGTTTAGTTAGACGCATTGCCCTATAAATGACGTCATTAGTTGTTCATTATTATCTGTAAATTTACTTAGTAGTGTGCCTGGTCCATTGTTGCCGGAGAGCCGTCATCATATGGCTGTGATTGGGCACCTTCTCGCTCGTGGACCGTGTGATCGGAGCGGCGTACGCGAGCGAGGTCTCGGGGACCGTCAGGGTGTTTCCCTGAGGAGTCACTTCGGACCGCATCTGCGGCACGTCTGACGTGCTGCCCGACGGGCTCACGGGCACGATCAGCCTCACGCGCCCGTCTTCTCCTGTGGCGGTCAACGTCCCGTTATGCGACAAAGGCATTATAAATGGAACGCTATCGTCTGAACTGCAAGCTTCGGGTGTCGAATCTTTGGAGGTAGTGGCTTGGCTAGCACTGCATAGTGACATTTCAGATTGCCCTACGCTCATCGCTTGCTGCAGGTTGTTTTCGCCTAGGCGTATGGTGTACGGCTCTATGTTGAGTAAATCCGTGATGGCTCGATTATTGAAGTTATCGATGACGGGAGGAACGTTGGGAAAAGCGTTGCGATTCTGGTAGAACGGGCTGTGCTTGAGAGTTCCATTGTTATTATTGACTGGGGATTCAGCAGTGCTCTCGGTGTTGACGTTTTGGAATTTAGTTATGAGATAGTTTTGTATCTGTTCGTTGGTCATGTTTCCGAAGCTCGGGGGTGAGCCCGGGCTGCTAAAGGCAGAGACGGCCGAGTCGTTGTTGTTTGCAGCGTTCTGAGTGATACTGGTGTGGCTGATAAGATCGATGAGCGAGTCAACGCTAGCTTGGCCGTTGTTTGCGTTGCCGTTGCAAATGCCCGTGGGCCTCTTCTTAGCCGCAGCCTTCGGATCCAGCAGCGTTAACAAAGGATTTAAATTTATTACACAATTATAAACACACTCCTTAATATTTTGTACAAGACACCAAACACTTAGCAAACACATACACAATTACTACCAAAGTGACTGATGATTGCAATAACCACACTACGACATCGATAGCAATCATGCAAAGCCATGTGAAACTACTTAACTAACTCAGAAATCATTGTATTTTGCAAAGTAATTCAAAACCTTGATTGCATATGATAAGTTATTGAAATACGCATTAATCCTTATTGTTTTACTAAATTATATTAACTAAACAATAAACATGAACTTAAAAAGGCAAATGAAAGTAAACCATGCTATTGTTATTACGTTATCGTATGGTCTTAAGAATTTAACCGTAACTTTTATAATAAATCACTCAAGTGTTACTATGACACTAACAGCCCTACATAAAATGAAGTAAATCAAATTCAAATGAGTTTAAAAAGCATTGAATTAGTGCATGATATAAAAAAATAACAAACGAAGTCTTAAATAACAGTCGGGTAAATATAACACATCTCAAACACCGTGACTACATGAGACAAAAATCTAGAGTAGATAAGTTAATGCTGCTAAAGCATCGTAAATCGTATATCCACGCGTTAAAAGTACGAGTACCTGTCCTTTAATAGTTTACAAGTCAAGTACAGCCGACATCAGATATGTATGGGAGCGACCAAGGTGGTCACAAATATTTCATCAACGCCTCTATTATCATTGCGATAAAGTGCATGTTCAGACGTTTTTGAGTACGTATGCCGCTCCGATATATTTAATGGTGACTGTAGGTACATATACATCAATGTCAGTTGTTAAGAGTCGCCAGGACGCTCGCGTTCCCATACAAACGTAGTTTAGCTCTCATTTTAAAACGACATGCTTTAGAACCACGAAATTTGGCATGGGCATTCTAGTAGTACAGATCTATGTCGGTAATTCGTTTTCGTTGCAAAAAATTGTAATACAAAGAAAATACAGCCAGATACAGATTTACATACAAAACTTATGTTTGCTATATTTTCCTTATATTACAATTTTTAGCAACGAAAATGAATTGCCGACATAGATCTGTACTGCTAGAATGCCCATGCCAAATTTCGTGGTTCTAAAGCATGTCGTTTTAAAATGAGAGCTGAACTACGTTTTATGGGGACGCGAGTTCACGCGAGCGTCCTGGCGACTCTTAATAGAGTTCATTTGTAAATTAATTTTTATGACAGTACCTATCACCTTATTGACAACCGACATTGATGTACTATCGGGCTCAAAATTGCATGGTCCATTAAAACAATGAATTATTTTCATAAATTGGTAATGCAATTCTGAACCCGATGGTACCTTTGACTAGGAAATGTCCCAAATACACATCTATTTTTGTATCTAGATATTAGAGATAAGTGGATACTTTTAAAGCGTGAACTTAAACGATGTACTATAGGGACCGTGCGCGTTGTAGGGCTCCAGATCAATGCTGCCTCCAACATTTGACTCACTCCATCTGCCATCTAGTAGACTAATTTGGCAACTTTAATGTGTCATTTACACTTCACGCCAATAAACCTAGGCGACCTGTGCTGCCCTCTTCAGTTTACGCACGTTCCCTATGGCAGCCGACTGTACACGGTACCTAAATTTTTGGCCTCTAGCAGTGATTGATACATTTATGCTCTTAAGATTGACACCAGAGACTATAGAGATATAGACGACCCCAGCCGCTATTTGTTACTAGGTGGAGTACCTGTGCAGGTGACATTTCTCTTACATATTCGGTATCTTTAGGGGGCTTTGACATAGATGGCGCAATCGACATGAGCTTCAAAAAGTTCTTAGGCTGTGGTCGTCTATATCTCTATAGTCTCTGTTGAAACATTATTAAACAAGTTAGCGGCATATTATGTCGCATGGCAGCAAATATATCTAGTGGTAGAAACTACGTAGGACAAAAATTTATTACTTATTCAGGTCAAACGATGTTGAGGCGGATTCGCCTTTGCTGCACCTACCTACTTAGATTAGTACCGATAGCAGCAGAAGTAACTCTTAACTAATTATAATTGACGGCTACGAGCCCTGATCTTCAAATGTTAGGAACTTGTGTGCATATGTATTTTGAACACCTCTTGCAATGCTAAATACTTCTACTGCTGGTACCAAACGTAGCAGTTAGTGTACAGCTACAGCCTTAGTGGTACGGTCGACGTAAAAAAATATATGCACTTTTGCACCTTACTCCTTTGTAATAAGGTCCAAAAGTGTAAACATATGTTTGATATCGACTGTACAGGGTGAGGACTATCGCGTATACATTTTCCACTAGAGGCGCTAGGGTAGACGAAGGTCTCCGAAACGTCAAACTCCATAGTTATTCAGTAGAATTCGGAGAATAATTTGTAATTTGAACAATGTTGTGAATATTACGTAATAGGTAGCTCATATTAATTATGAAAAATATGACTTACGAATCATTGATTGTGTATGCTTTAAAAGCGGAGCTAAGAAAATACTTTTTTTTCGAACGGAACACTGCGGCGTGGTCAATATTTTTACGCACATTTTGTTTTTCACGAACGTAAATAATAACTAATACAGCTGTATTTCAGCACCTCCGTCTACAGTAGCGCCAACTAGTGAGTGAAAAGTTAAAACGGTGTTTATCATACCTGAGGCAAGAGCGTAAGTTGCTGCGCGCTGATTGGCTTGGCGGAGCCGCGCTCGCGTTCCTGCAGGTGAGCGACCAGCGCCGCGATGTGTTCCAGCAGCTCCTTATTGTGAGCCAACAGTTGGTGCGTGCGTGCCTGCACGGACAAATCAACAACATTTTTGTTTTAAACGGATAAAGGGAATTACTAATAGTTCATATCGTTGGGGAGACAGTGTGGCGGCGGATCTGCTGCAGCTTCGCGTCAACAACTGGCAAGAAGTTGCGCAGGATCGGGATAGGTGGCATGCTCTCATTTCGGAGGCCAAGATTCTCTTTGGATCGCTGAGCCAAGATAGTTAGTTATAATAGTTCAGTTTCAAAAATCACATCTTCTTCATCATCTTACACATCTTTCAAAATTCTCTGACGATGAGAGAGTTGCATGATGCTATTGTATGAAAAACTTGTAATAGGCTGCTGTAGGCTGTAGGTACGATTATACGGTTTTATACACATTTATATAAATACGCAGAGAAGATAATATCATATTCCTGAAGACTGCTCTACTTACACTCATGGTTGAATACTCACTTGGGCTTCGCACCGCGCGGATTGCTCGGCGGCGAGCTGATCGCGCAGAAGGAACAGCTGGGCTACAGCCGCGCGAGTCTGCTGGGTCTGGTTCTCGAGTCGCTCTTCCAACAGCTGCACTTGGTGCTGCGCGCTCAATGGCGCGGTCGGCGACGAGCCACCGTCGCTCTGCGCCGGCTCCGCTGGCGACGCCGCCGGCTCCGGCCATGGCAGGTTGACAGCCGCCACCGGTGCCGGTGCCGGCGGCCGCTGCAAATCCGCAAAACGTATCTCACATATAACCCTCTCTGCTTCAAGCAACTTCGTGCGCCCACGAGACACGATTTTAGAACGGTAACATTGGAGGTCTGAATATCTTTTGAGTACCACCGTTCGGCGCCCAGGTGGCAATATGGGCGGTGGCCTCACCGGGGCTGGCTCTCTCATAGATGCAGCCAGCTTGATACTCTTTTCGATACGGGGGTAATATTATTCACACTTCAATGTTCGGACGTTCGTAATGGAAGCCTAAATATGATTAAGAAAATTACGATTCACATGCTTATCACAAACAAAGGCCTGGCATCATAACAGTGAGATCAAAACAAACTGTTATGTAATAAACACGCTAGATTTTAAAATTTCCAGAAGGACTACTGCGCAACTGTTGAAAACAGATCAATACTTATATTCTAGAGATTTGTCTAGGGATACCATGTGTCGATGTATTTGCCCTAACAATTATTATCTACTAATATAAAGCGGTTCTGTGATAAAGCAAAAATGTTTAAATGCTCACTATAACCAAAGAACTTTGTAATTAACATAGTTTCGTTCCTTAAAACAAAGGAAGTGATAATTTTTCTTAAATATTACACACAGATGGCGCTCCTGTTAGGGTAGATACATTGACTGTGTGATAACTGGCGTAGTTACAGGACTGCGGATACCGTAGCTTTTAAGCTCCGCAGTTTACAAGCTCTCTGATAGATGGCTCTTATTTCAAGAACTCTTACTTACACATACAAAACACAGCTTTAAACTAGAGCTACTTCTATTATTTCGATACATTATTTAAGATTAATTGTTTGTCAGTGGCAAAAAATTTTTTTTTACTAAATATTATGTACGTAGGTACATACATAGTATATAAAAAATGGTATGAATAAAAATACTAGTTTTTTTATCTTATCTGCTTCGTCCAGTGTACGTTTTATGGCAAAGCAATGTATACCATTTATAAATACTATAAAGGTTTTTTGTCACTTTTTCTATAACATTTGAAACAAAGGCAAATCAACTGTATTTTCAAGTAATCTGGTTTATATTTCGCGGGTCAATTTTATGTACCTTTGGGGCTTTGGTCACGTACCTAAGTATGGGTAGGCGGTAGGCGGCACTAAGTTACATAAGTATGTAGGTTTAGATATCTAATCTCAATAGTGATTATTAGAGGGGATTTAAAAATAAATCATTAATACCCCATTGGTACACAGAAAAATACATTTGATTTGTAGAAATGTACAATGCTACACTGCGCCGAAAATAGGTACTTATACATATATAAATATACACCTATATATATTATTATAAGTTAGCTGCATGGCTGATATTAGGACTGTACTGTAGGAAGCGCTGGTAGCCTTGCGGTAAGACGTCCGACTTTCAATCCGGAGGTCTCGGGTTCAAACCCCGGCTCGTACCACTGAGTTTTTCGGAACTTATGTACGGAATATCATTTGATATTTACCAGTCGCTTTTCGGTGAAGGAAAACATCGTAAGGAAACCGGACCTAATCCCAAAAAGGCCTAGTTAGCTAGTAGCCTCTGGGTTGGAAGGTCTGATGGCAGTCGCTTTCGTAAAAACTAGTGTCTATGCCAATTCATGGGATTAGGTTGTCAAGCGGACCCCAAGCCGGGATAAACGCTAGGAAGAAGAAGAAGCTGCATGGCTGATATTAGGACTGTACTGTAGGTAACTTAACAAATTTCACCAAGAGTGGACGAAAACTAGCACAATCACACTACTCTTTTTAATTTAATATATTTATTCACGCAATGTAATTGTGGTCTGGTCTGGTGTTCACAAGAAAACATGTTAGAATTATACACGACATTCACCAGTATAGCGCTAAGGGACTTCTTGAAACTGAGAACACGAAGTCGCTCCGTTAAAGAAACTAATTTTGTCGGTTGTAAAACATAATGTATACAAAGGAATGCCGCAGAGTATCGAGGTGGTTGCAGAATTACGATTTAGTATTGGGGGCTGCTGGCAGGCGTGACCGGGGTTCCAAGGAGTGCTAGTGGAATGCCGCGTCCCGCACAACCTAATACTATTCTTACGCAGTAACCCACTTTCGGGGAAATTTAGGACTTGTAACTATATAGGTACAATAAAAATCGATTAAGTATCTATTGGTTTAAGGTACCAAGTATTTATATCTATGATATTTAATAAAAGTTTCAAAATATTGCGATGGTCCCAAGTAAACTTGGTCTGCAAAACTGCTACTTTTCGGCGATTATTACGCAGGCGCTGGCTTAAACTACATTTTAATCACCAATTATGATCGGGAATACACTACATAGTTCCCGATACTGTATAATGTTTTCTCAATTAACCATTTGGATGTTTATGATCTATTATAAAAATAAATAGCAATCAATCAATTTGGATAGTTGTGTCCTTTCATATTATTGTTAGGTACTTAACGAATAATTTATTTCCAATCCTACATATTTATTTTGTGGTTTTGTTGAGCTCACTTAATGGGTGAATAATTAGTTCAGAAGAATAGTAGGTTCAAATTTTTTATGATCATATCTAAATTATAAGTGATGCTGATACGCTGTGCGAGGAAACCGCCAGCTCTTCGGTCACCAGTTACATCAACCAGACGCTTTGCGATTTCTGCAAAAAACTTGTGTGCGCTGGGACCCCATGGACCTAGAGTTTCAACTCCAAAAGGTACAAAATGGTACTCTCTACCGAGACTTTTATATTTGTTACGTTTTGAAATTTCGGCGCTTTCCGCCGCTGCGCCCGCTTTTACGTTAGTCCGTTGGAGGTGGGACGGTGCCAGTGTGTCTACGCAGGTAGCATCCCACACTAACATCTGTCCCAGGCTCCAAGGAACCAAAGACACCCCATTAGGCCTCTTGCCATCATCCCTGATAATGCCTGTCGGCTCAAGAAGAGCAGGCACATTGATGGTGGCAAGAGACCGACGGATTATGTCGTTAAGCGACGCGTGTCTTGAAAAACGGCCCGCACTTTTTTGACAAGATAGTCCATGGTGTCCTAGTCGGTCCACGTCTGTGCCACAAGAGCATATGTGTGGCGTACACACCGAAACCCCGAGTCGCAGACCAGTCGCCAGTCTAAGGGAGGTCGGATCCAAGAAAGTACCAGTATTAGGAGAAGGATGGGCATGTAGCCAGTGACCAGCTTCCCGGGCTCCGACCGCCAAAAGCCTCGCGCGATCTGGACCTGTACAGTTGTTTAGAAGAGTATTGTAGCTTAAATCACAATAGACATTATCCCAACTCCTTTGTGATTTTGGGTTGTCAGGGAATGTTTTGCCCGGGCAAGCAATTTTAAAAGCATTTTTAGCATCCTCAAAGCCCGCAATCTCATAGTTTGTGGGCAAAGCCCTTAAGATATTTCCTATGAGACCAGACGTGCTATGGGTGGATGCCAAAAAGGCTGGGCAAGCCACACTGGAAATTTTGCGGATTCCTAAACCCCCGAACCGAATAGGGAGGGACGCCTGAGACCAGGAAGGCTCACTTAGCTGAATATTTAGAATCGTCTCTAAACTAATTTTGATCAAATCATCTATAGGTGACAATAGATTTTGATGTTTCCAAAAAGGACAGCAGCGGAGCACATATGTAAATTTAGGGACAAAAAGACAGAATTTAAGAATCACAAGAGCATAATGAGGGCTAATTTCGATTAAGCGATTCGTGTGACTTTTGAATTTAGATATAGTATTAGAAATATAACCAGGAAAAGATTTTTCGAATATAGGAGAACCCAGGAGGCAAAGCGAATTTTTGTCTACTGATTTGATATTAGGGGCCAGATCGTCGAATTTGGGTTTTAAGTCGGCTAAAGTACAAGACGATTTTTGAATAGATAGCCTAGTTTAGATTTGAGCTAGTTATTAATTTAGTTTAGTATTTGTACTGTAGTACCTCTGTATATTTTTAGTTATGTAATAAATGTATTTTCTATAATAAAAAAAAAAAAAAAAAAAATTATAAGTTTATGATTATATACTCATGCTATGCTATGTTAGGGCTAATGACGCGCATGATTCTCTCGCTTTTCATTAAAAGCTGCCTTCTAATGGATAAAGGAGCTTAATAGAAAAGCAACAAGCACATACGTTAACCTGCCGTTTTCAAACAAGCTGTTGTGCTCAAAAACTCTCAACAAGTGCTCTCGTGTTTGTGGAAGCAGCGCAAACATGTTACGTGTATAATTACATATCTAGACAAATGAAACAGGCTGGGTTGGTAATATTTAAATATGTGTATTGTTTAATGCAGAGGTCATATTTGTAGCGGAGGCAATGTAAGGTGCCACTAATGCTAGCAAAACTACTGCAGATATTTCAAGAACGTTACTTGAAGCCACTGTGGGATGTGCCGCGATTTTAAACTTGGTGTACGCGAGGTCCCCGCATAACGACTTCTGAGAAAATTCAAAACTCTCCTTTCAAGTAAAGTTTAAATTTAGAAGTCGTGCAAAAAAGGACTACAATTCCCTAAAGATTAGTAACAGTGCGAAGTTTTTGATCGACTTTAAAATTTATTAACTAGAAATGTTGTGAAAAAATGAAGCCTAACGAAGCTTTGTCTACTATGTTTACATGGACGGACAATGTTCAATGAGCCGAATACTACCGTTATATGTCCCGCTTGTAGCTTGCATGTACTTGTAAATAGGACCCTTGGAAATATACTCCAGTTTTAGTCAAAATTATATAGCTCTATTAAAACAAATTCTTTAAACTTATGATGTATCAATCTCATTTTACAAATCTTGTCAAAATATTACAAAGTCTGATTACATTCATTTATACACTTAAGTATTTCAAAATCCTTTCATTTCGCTGCGACGAAGTATTTTTTCATCACAACTAATACCTACTTAAGTGTATTTAGTATAATTTTTATATTTAAATATCTGCACAAGCGTGTGGTTATTTCTTTGTCGTCTGGTCATGTTTAAGTGTGCATTACTAATAAAATAAATGTAAATAACACATTACACGTCCATGTGTGTGTATTGTGGATAAATCTGGAGGTGTGAATGGAATCGATTCCGTTCCAAGTTACGCACGCATACCGATGATATTATTACGAACGTCGGTCGACTAGTGCTGCGCGTACGAATGTCGACTGGAACGGCATGTCATCAGGCTCATCACATTACTGATAGTGATAGGTGACCTGCCGCAATGTGAGCTGAGAGCGTTATAGAAACCACTTTAGCTTTCTTTGATGCAATCTGTTCAGCATGAAGGGTACGGCATAAAAAGTTAAAATTGTGACACTTATTTATGAAATAATCATATACTTATCTCAAACAAGAGTAAATTAAGTAACTATATTATGTTAAACAAATAATAATATCTGATTTTTGTCGTTAGTGTTTCAGACATGGGTGTGACTTCACTCATCAGTCTCTAATAATACAAATGAAATATTTTACGCACTTGCATCAAAATGTAGTATATTAAATATGGCTACGGATTTCTTCTTATGGCATAAAAATATAAAGGAGAGCTTTGTAAGCTCTGTGTTGCCTAATTTTTTTGACTTGCTGCCACAGGATGCACTCCACCCCAAACTATTTATAACTCAGTAAAATTGAAACAAATATATAAATAGGTTGTCCGGCAAATATTGGTACCTATAATTGTTTCTGCGAACGGTCTCATAGCGATGAGTCTCGACCAACATCTTTAGAGACTTTCGCTACGGGGTTGTTGTTGTATCAAGGGTCAGATTTGGAAGGCGGTAACCTTTGACACGGCGCGCATAGTCCGAAAGTTCCTCTCTCTGCGGCCCTGACCACCGGCAGCCTGGGCCTTGTTCCGTTGCCGGCGGCACCCTAGGTTAAGTTTGTTTTATTGTATTTGTGTGTTCTAGATGTATTTTAATATTTTAGTTTAGTAAAAATATTATGAAAACCTTAATTAGGAAGTAAAATTAATACAGGATACTAATACATAAATCAGGCACCGTATGATACACAAAAATACCGAATATCAAACCATAAGTTGACACTAAGGGTGGGTTGCACCACGCCCAATTAACGGACTCATCACCGTTAAATATGGCGACGGAGCTGACATTCCGTAGAAAACTGTAAAATTTTTCTTACTAGATTTTTTTAACAATGACGTTGACCTTAACTTACGGTTTGGTGCAACCCTAAGGGTGGGTTGCACCACGCACAATTAACAGACTCATCAACGTTAAATATCCCATAGAAAACTGTGAAACTTTTCATACAAGTTTTTTTTTACGATTACGTTTACGTTCACGGACAGTTTGGTGCAACCGGCCCTAAGTGACTTTAACCAAAAGCAGTTATAATGATTATTTTTAAACAACTGATTCACTTCACTCGTTCAACTATACAATTGATTTATAGTAACGATGTTTGGATCCATGTGGGAGAGCGATTATTATAAGAAGGATCCTATTTTCAGTGTCGATAACACTCATCCTATTCATAGCTATACTTGTCTGCGGTTATTTTAGATCTTCCGAATGTATTTGTTCTTGTAAATGGTAAAACAATGTTTAATACTTCATATCTAACTAATATTGTAGCTAACCTTAATTGAACCGATTGTAAAAGATGGGCGATAATGTAAACATATGTATATTAATCGCTTGAGCCGATTGATGTTATTCGGTTATTCCATTTACTTAATTTCATATTTACTCGTAATTTAGTTGCGTCTTTATTTCAACTGTCATATGTATTTTTGCTTCAAATATAAACGAAATAAAATGAAAGCCGCTGTGGAAGGTCTTTGTAAAAGCAATCCTTATTTGACCTATACGGATAATAAGACTGGCTGGTCTTCATAACTTTTTTTTATAGATATGTGCCGTAGATTTTTGCTTTTGTTACAAACAAATATGTTCACCGTTCACCGACGGGGATGACTACAAAAGGACTCTTATTTAGCATTGGGTAACTTAAGGTTAACTAAGTCTTCTAACCTGTGGTGTCATCCGGCGTTCAGTCTTCCTGGGAGGTGGGGGGAGCAGCTCCAAGTGCGTAGGCCTGCTGTTCTCCTTGTCTTCAGGTACCACATCGACCACCACCTTCGATGTGGAGGCCACGCTAGCCTCTGACGCACCGCAATCGGAAACCGCTTCTGTTGATGCATATCTTATGGTAAACATGCGGAAGGGGAACCCTAACATGGATAAATAATGTGGGCATGGGCACAGGACCATTAGTACAACCAATACAAGACGTGGACAAGTATAGTTAGCATTTAAACCGGGAACAAGGTCTAACATATCGGCGCAGATAAGTCTAATGATTAAAAAAAAGCGTCTCTCTCCTCACATTAATAACTTTACACGGTTAATAAAATAACTTTTTTGGTAGGTAGGTACCTAAACCAAAGAACGACAACAGCATTAAACACCTATAATTTCCGGCTGTTTCTTTTACAAAATCACTGGAAATTCAGTACAAAGACTCGAGGCAGTTTAGGGTTGTTTAGTCCATAAATGCTGGAGAAGTTTACTGTTGGTGACGCTTACGGCGGCGACGGAAAATATTATGGTTCCGTAGTGGCCAAACAACGCTCCACAGTCCACACGCGACACTCCCGAGGCCACTCTACTTCGTAATTTACAACACATTTTATATGGACTATATATTGTTTCTTGTGTAAAGTGAGCTCGAGATTAATAGCAATAATACGTTATCACGGAACAAGCCAATATTGGTTTACCCGAGGAGATGGCTACGGTAAGCTTCGTGAACATCAACCCTGAGTGGCCGAGTTACCTAACCTCATGTCATGTAGGTTTCCGACGACTAGCTTTCCGCTACTCGACGTCATAACCATACCCTGTAGTATATTGGATATCGACTCGCTGTGCTAAGATTAATCGGCCTTAGTGGACTATTATTTCTGGGAACAAGAACAGTAATATGTTCGCATTTTCAATTTGTATCAAAACAGAAACGGTGTAATGTTTTAAATGAAAGTACCTACATAACACAACCGCGTGAAAATACAAGTCTACATTTTTATTTTATCGATCTACTTGATACCTAGTTTATTAACCAATATGGCGTAAGATAAACTTCGTGACTGACAGTTCTCTTGCCAATATGTTTGTGCGCGGAAAATTTATTTTGTTTTCCGAATTAACATATTTCTGAAAACAATATCTGGTTCCCTATTCGTTGTCGATGTCAAATACGCTATCGGGAACGATACGAAGTTTAACGTCTCGTACCATAAAATAGGCATAGATCATAAAATTATGACGTTCGTCGTAACAGCTGTTACTCGTTACGTCGGATATCATAAAACGATACATAAAAGCTAATTATAAGTCGCTTAAATTAAACTGGAGAAAATAAAAAAGTCGCCGGTAGACAACAGTTAAAAAGGTATTTAAAAATAGTGTTCTAACAGAATTAACGACCTTCATTTGAATTTAATCCGGCACTGACACGTGCATAGTTGGCACAGAACACCTGTGAGTTTATGTCGCTGCGCTCAATATAATGAGTCGGTGGTTATGGTCGTCCGGTATGAAATAACGTCGGGACGGCTTCATCCGAGCGAGAGTCGAGCACGCAGGCACCGCGTCGTTAGTTCCCGACTCCCCGTGCCGCACCACTGACCGTGGCCGGCGCAATCCGACGCACTAACGACACCCCGTTTATTATTGGAAACTGATATTGCAGCCACCATTACTCAGCAAGTCCTTGTTCCAGGTTCAAAAGAAAAACCGACAGAATACTTTAGCAAACATCGGCGACAATTTCCGCGGCATTGATTGATTCACAAAAGCTTTCACTGACAGATTTCTCATTTCACGTAGCCTTTATGGATCAACCTGTTCCTATGTTATAAACGCATGCAGATGCAGTAGTAGAAGACAAATTTCGCAGCGGCAATTAATCTAGGCATTCGCTTTGGGCGCGTTTGCTGTCGACAGCAGAACGCAGTGATAAGAAGATTAGCAATCAGCTGGCGCGTGCGGCGCGGCCGTCGTCGTCTGACAACACTGTAATTGGATTGTCCACTCAGTGCCCTCGTCTGGTTCACTTTAATCTCGCAATGCAGTCAGATTATAACACTCTTTTTTTAAATTAAATGCTTATATTTACGCAATATCTTACGATCGTGGTTATATTATAATCTTTACGTAAGCAAGCAAACTACCCTCTACAGACTACGCTGGCAGGGCAATCGTTCAAAATGGGCACGGGATGACTAAAAATGTTCTGCACCTCAAGGGCGGGAGCAAAGGATGCTCTTATTAATATATTACAATAATAAAGTATGTTTTATTCTAGTGTATCAAAGCATAACGAGACACATATGGGAATTGAATTGCTAACGACGTGCTTGCTCTTGTGTTGTGAGTAACTGAATGTACAGTCGACTACTAAGAGATGTATCCACTTTTTCACCTTATTTCGTCGTAATAAGGTCCAAAAGCGGATACATCTCTTTGTAGTACATTGTAACAAGAATGCCTGTTACTCAAAGTGAAGGACTGACACGTTTGTGATATGGAATCTCTTGCCGTAAGATAGCAAAGCGCTTTTATAAAGCTCCTTGTCTGTACAGTAGAGATATACTGTTTCCTCGAAACATGTCTTTGCTTTGAAAAAGTTTAGGTACCTTTAGTCGGCGGTTGGTCGCTGGCGCGGTCGGAGTACGCCAGGTCCTCGGCGGCGGAGGATGTGGAGGCAGCGGCCTGCTCGGGGGTGTTGATCTGCATCTTGTGGCATACCTCGAACGCCTGTCCCACCGTACGCACGATCCGCATGGCTTGACTCTGAAAAACACGCGTTTAACACTTTATAGTGACTGTCTTCTTTTAGTCTTAACTAATTCATTGGTACGTTATTTTAAACAATAATTTGATATTATTGCCTTTACGATGAAAAGAAGCATACGGCCCGACTGATGATAAGCAGCTACATAATCAAAATGTGTTCAAGCAAGTAAACATAAGTTTCGTTCAAAATATATTTCAACAGGAGCGCCATTTTATATGACTTAGCAAATTGGGGCTTTTTGTAAAAATGTTGAGGTACTTTAATTTTTAAAACAAATATTAACCAAGTTAAGTAATCGAATTTTATACAACTTCTCGCATCGACCGCTTGTATTAAACTCAGGTTGAAGTCGTCTTCAACAGACGAGACGCCAAGTCATTCGATACATTAGCAGCAGAAAATGGATACACTTACCTATTTACCTAACTCGGCTATAGTAGGGACACACGCCGCGTACCGGTTGGGCTTACAATAGAATAAAAGGGGTAGGAATGGGTAGGCTATGTTACGATATATATTGCAAAGGGGAAATAAATGGGATGCCTCGGTAGACGTGGGAGATGGCATGTGTTTAAATATGTTCCTCTCATTCATTCGGGTTAACAGATGGAAAGAGATTATCGTGGTTGAATACTTTTACATAAGCTCAAAGAGTTTTGTAATTACTTAATTACACATCCGGATCTGATCTCCGACTTTTGAAATGAGATTCATAAATTAGGCAATAACATAGAGTAACTTATATAATAGAGCAGCACAGCCTAAGAAATTTTTGAAGCTTAAGTCTATCACGCCTTCTAGTTGAGAGCCACTTAAATATACCCAAAATGCAAGAGGAAATATCACCTCCGTCTAGTAACGAATAGCGTACTAGTAGTACACTAGTAGCTACTATGTAGGTGGACATTCCATCTTACATTTTCGTTATCTTTAGGGAACTTTCGGACAGATGGCGCAATTAACTTGAGCTTAAAAAAGTTCTTAGGCTGTACTGCTCTACTATATAAGTTACTTCATGGTTATAATGAATAGTTACCGTATGTAATCGACTGGAATGTGTTGATTAGATTATGTACAGTCATCAGCAAAAATAGCTAACCGAGTAGGGTGTTCAAAATGAGCTGGCCACGATTTTATTGTTAAGAGAATAAGATCGTGGGTACACGGAAAAAAATGTGTGATAGCAAAGTACCAATTTGGCTCGGTTAAGATATTTTCGGTTGCATACAACCAAGACATATTTAAAACACGGAATAAAGCTTTGTTAATGACAAACAAGCAATTATTTCTCAATATTCTTGGTTATTTTTACCAATCACTCATTTAAATCCAAATAAGTGTCCTAGTAAATATAACCCTTACCTGATTCTATTATTTATTTTTAACTAATTTAATGGTATAGTTTCACATACGTACGTTAGCCAAGTTGACTTCTATGATTTTAGCAACGAACTTTGCAGGCTCCATGCGAAGCGAGTCACTCGGTTGTAAATAGCAAAAACTTATTTGTTCTAGCTGTTTCATTTTCTCAGTGTAGGTAATTTTGAACACCATACCCGCTTAGCTACTTCTGCTAAGTACTGACTGTACATATATTAAGTTTAGTTCAACCAGACGTTGTCACTTCTGCTCAAGAACTCGCTGTTTTTTTGCAAGTACCACTTTCTGCGTGCTGATTGTGATTCTCAGTATTATTGGAGACCAATATACCTACTCTAAGTATTATGAAAAGAGTTTCTCCATTCAATATCTTATTTATCGAAGCAGTCGTCATTTGACGAATAATTGCAAGCCATAAAAGGGGACACATAAGATTTTGGCACACAAGATTTCGGCTATAATCTTCATAAAATATGCATGGGTAGCATCGTTATTTAAAAGAAAACAGAATCCTGCTTAAAAAAATATGTATGTGAGGCTAAAACGAGTGAAATATATAACAAGAGAAGTCGTATCTATTCAAGGCCGCAGTGTTACGAGCATAATTGAAATGGAGATAATCGTTCCGAAATTTTCCATTTCATTTTAACAAAAAGCTTTACTGCCGCGGATGGGACTATGGGGTTCCTTTAACAAATAAATGGAGGGATTTCGTTTATTAAAAAGTTTTTGACACTTTGTGTCACGAATGTTGGTATTATAACTTCCATTAGATCAAAAGCACTGCCATTGCCAGAAGAACGTTCAAAAATGAATAAAAAAGATTCATACTACGTTACCGAACATATTAGGCGCCTGAGGATAAATGAATATAACAAAACAAGGAGGCTTGGCTTGTTGGGACGAATGTGTCCCGTACAAAAAAGGAATTTTGCCTCAAAAAAGTTATGCATTATTTTTTACCAATTATATGCCCTTTAACTTAACGGATGACTAGTATTTTAAAGCATCGTGTATAGGTACTTTACTTAAATTTAACAAAAATCGTGTTTTATAGTCATTTTTTTAATATGTCGGGTTTGCAGCTGATTTGTTATTACTATTAGGGTGGGTTGCACCACGCACAATTAGCAGACTCATCAGCTTTAAATATGTCGACGGAGCTGTCATCCCATAGTAAACTGTCAAACTTTTCATACGAGATTTTTTTTTACGATTACGTTTACGTTCACAGACAGTTTGGTGCAACCGGCCCTTAGTCTATTATGCATCGCATACCTACGCAATTATACTCATTAGGCAAGTACAGTTGTCGGCAATAGTATCTTCCTACATGGAGGTCGCAAAAGTATGTAACATGCTCTTATTTTGGGCCATAAGACCGTGTCACATATTTTTGCGGCCTTCGTGTAGGAAGGTACTATTGCCGGTGACTGTACCTACCTGATTATTTATATGAAATGTGTACTAAGTATATTATTTATTGTACCCAGTTTATTATTGGTTGGAATATATGTATATTAGGTGTTAACCTATACCATCATTTCAGCAAAGTACTTATATTAATTCAAAAGTATGCACAATTGAAATAACGCCTTTCGTCCGTTACGCAAAAACTCGAGTCGAAATATTTACATAAACTTTTATAATTACAAAAGTTATACTTAAAGCGATTTTCCTACATTACAAATATAAATATTGCGCCCAACGACGGATTTTATCCGCTCTGATTGGGAATGTCGTAAGCCGCTTCTCTCTTAGGAAACATAATGGAGGGAATAAGAGTTGTTTAAGTAATAACAGAGACTATAGAGATATAGACGACCACAGCCTAAGAACTTTTTGAAGCTCATGTCTATTGCGCCATCTATGGCAAAGTCCCCTAAAGATACCGAATATGTAAGAGAAATGTCACCTGCACTGCTACTCCACCTAGTAACAAATAGCGTACTAGTAGTACACTAGTAGCTACTAGGTGGGCAATTCCATGGAAATGTAACGCCAGTTACGATTTCATACATTGTTTATTTATTTCTGACGCTATTGTGAACGATAATTTATCGCTAGGTAAGAATAAAATTGATCCCTAGATATATTTTCACTTAAATTTGTACCATAAATAATACAGTGAGCGAATAATTGGTAAATGGCGTTACGCTCTTACGTGGATTTACCCAGGTGGAGTAGCAGTGCCGGTGACATTTCTCTTACATATTCGGTAGCTTTAGGGGGCTTTGACATAGATGGCCCAATTGACTTGAGCTTCAAAAAGTTCTTAGACTGTGGTCGTCTATATCTCTATAGTCTCTGGTAATAAGTTACATCTCGGACGTTAATTAGTTGGAAGGTAAATAAATAGGCAGTTAGTTGTCGATAGGAGATTCATGAAGATCATAAAACTGTGTGCATGGTCGTACATTCCTGTCGCTCATCGTGAGCGAGTCGATGAGCGAGTCGAACGGTCAGTGAATTAGTGCTAGGTTACATTACGTTACAAAGGTGTTAAGACCCTTTTAAGGGCATAATTGGTATTGTGTTATAATAATGAAAAACTATGAAAAAAAAAACACTCGCAAACATATTTTTGATTTTGTGTGGAGGGTTGGCCGACTGCGACGACGAGTCCCATCCAATCCGAAGATGCAGTCATCCAAGCTATAGCATCGTTCCCCAACGGTTCCGCCGGCGGGATAGATGCTCTGTCACCGCAGCATTTGAAAGACTTAACCACGATGTCACTTTGCGATGCGAGGTCAGATTTACTGAAGGAAATTACAGCTTTAATTAACATCATGCTATCCGGCCACGTAAACCCGGAGATTGTCCCGCTACTATATGGAGCTAACCTTGTGGCCCTGACCAAAAAAGACGGCGGTATCCGCCCGATAGCCGTAGGTTGTACCTTTAGACGCTTGGCGTCGAAACTCTGCTGCCGAAAATTTAGTCAAAAGTTACTTAATATTTTCAAGCCTCGGCAGCTGGGTTTTGGCGTCAAGGGCGGCTGTGAGGCGGCGGTGCACGCTGCGCGTACCTTTCTGAATCGTCCGGACTATGACGTGTTTGTTAAATTAGATGTTCAAAACGCTTTTAATTCCATTGACCGTGATGCTCTGTTAGCAGAAGTAAAAAAAGAACTTCCCGATCTTTACAAATACATTTGGCAATGCTACGGAGCACCTTCAAAATTATTCTTTGGCAACAAAATTATCTCCTCAAGTATGGGCTGCCAGCAAGGAGACCCGCTTGGGCCCGCCATTTTTAGTCTAGTTATTCACCCTATAATTGCAAGTCTAAATTCAAAATTTAATCTTTGGTACCTAGATGACGGATCCCTTGGTGGTGACGCTTCAACTGTACTCCAAGACATACAAACTATCATTGACAAATTTTCTAAAATCGGACTTACATTAAATTTCACAAAATGCGAAATATTTATGCCAGATGACCTCTCGATAGATAAAAAAGGGGAAATTTTAACAAACTTTAATGCAGTTCTGCCTAATATTTCGGTTCTTTCAAAATCATCCCTCACCCTTTTAGGCTCACCAATATTCGATGAATCACTATCTTCTGTTATCAGCTCCAAATTAAATTTATTTAACAATACATCAGATCTTCTGTTTAAAATTAACCCCCACATGGCCCTCTTTATCATCCGTTTCTTTTGCTTGCAAACAATTTTCCTCTATTTTTTTTTACTCGCAATATGATACCAATTATGCCCTTAAATGTATCACCAGTATTTTTGTTACATTTGGAATGGAGTAGTATGGGCAATTGTTACGCCCGAGCGAGACAATTGGAATATAACCTCCGAGTCGTACGTCCGAGAGTGGCACTGGCACTGGCACCTAACCACTAAACCACGGCAGTTCGAAATTAATAACCAAGAAATATTACTAGTTGAGCTGAAAATAAGTACTTATCTCCCTCGCTATTAAAACCCAGTGCATTGGCAGCAGTGACGTTCATCGCGGTTTTCACCCATGATATTCGGCTTTTTCTTAGAATAAAAGGTCCACTATATAAAATGTCGATCCACATTGCAAAACTAATAACAACTGGGTTTTTCTTAGTTCATTAATAACGTTTTGAACTTATCTTTATAGAAACGCCTCTATCTGTAAGCTTAGCTTGACGCACTAAAGATTTCGGTGTTCTGTGATTATTCGTCAAGGTGTTTGACAAAAGAAGTAACATTCTGCAATGCTTTGTTCCGCGGTTCTTAAGATATATTCCAATACTGATCATGAATTTTCCTATATTTTTTTGGACCCGCGGTTCAAAAGTTAGAAGGGGAGAAGCTTTTTATAAACTTTCGGAACCATTCCGGAGCTATTATAATTATGCTTATAATGATTATATCCAAAACTTGTTTTTAAACCCTTAATGTTTTTAAAAACCCTATCCCACGACCACTACACAATGGGTTGTAGTAAAAAAAAATTTCACCCTCACTTTATCGGAACGATAGCGGTTTATGTTTTACCACTTTGTCGACGTGATTATGACTGCGTCGACTGTCCAGAGGCACCCTCATTATGGGGATTGTGTTTCCAAACAGTCATGTGATTACCTACCTACGTGTTATTCTTAATAATAACACGTCGCCAATATGTGTTTAAATAAAAAGAAAAAGTGAACAGTATTCACCAATTCGCTAACAAGTTCGTTTGCAGTAGAAGAAATTGCAACATAAATAATATACAATTGAATTCTAGTATCGGCTGCTGCTCAGCATAACTGCCCGACACTATCGATTTGGATCACGCACCAATGCGCACTTATAACCAAACTAAAATACGTAATATGGCAGAAACGAGCATTGTAAAGGGAATAGTATAGCAGCCTAGGATCGCTAGCCCCAGCCGCGTCCTTGGCTGGCGGCCAGAGATCATTGAGATATGCTGCCTCCTCGTACATGCAATCCTACAAAACGGCACTTATTGCGAAGCACGACTTCGGAAAGACCCTACACGTAGTCTATACGAGATCAGAATAAACTTCTTTGATCTATTTATTCGTATTATAGACGTCTTTTTCTTTTTAAAACATCTCAATGATGTACTGTTATTGGCTTGGATAATACTTTTAGTTTCATGTACTTAGGGTGGGTTGCACCACACACAACTAACAGACTCATCAACGTAAAATATGGCGACGGAGCTGTCATCCCATAGAGAACTGTCAAACTTTTCATACAAGATTTTTTTTACGATTATGTTTACGTTCACAGACAGTTTGGTGCAACCGGCCCTTATTCTGATCCAGCAGACGATATGTGTGGTTAAAAAAAAGTGAAATTAGTCCTAAGACAAACTGGCACCCCTACCGCTTTTAGGGCTTTCGTGCTCTTGTTTTAAATTATTAGGTACAGCCGACGTCAAAGATATCGTTACGGACAAAGTTACAAAAATATGTTTACGCGACTTTATGGCTAAGACAATAAAGTCGTGTAAACATATTTTTGTAACTTTGTCCGTAACGATATCTTTGACGTCGACTGTACCTATAAGGTACCCCGGCGTCAATTGTACCAGACATCCCAGTATCAATATACGTAATCTAATGTATTTGTTAAATTCTGTAAGCACATTAATCCTCTTGATTTTTTTCACTACACATAATTTATATGACTTAGCTCAAGTAAAGCAATAATTCGAAATACGATCGAACGAACTTCCTAATAGGAATCGACGTTAGTTCGCGGGTAGATGAGGGATGTCACGACTCAAGTTTAACCTCCCTCAAGTTCTTAGTAAACAGGATCCCGTTTTGCCTAAGTTTTAATTATTTAGGGTTCGCATGTTGGCGGAGTAGGAAGCTACCTAGGATTACAATACAACATATGTATAAATAATCTACTAACTTTATGCAAGAAGTCAAAACCATTATGGTTAAGTTAGGATGTAAAACTACACTGTGAGGTGAAAAGTATTATACGTGTAGACATTTTAATTCGTGTTTTGAACAAATATTTTACTAAAATAAAGGTATTTTAATTTAATTACGCAATAACATTTTACAAATCTTGCGTTTTGTAGCTACTAATTATTTTACTCGACTACGTAGATCTTTTTGCCGTTTATGCCGTTCCCCTTATTCACCGACAATGAGATGAAATTTTCGGTCTTTTGAGCATTATTAAAATCATAACTGTATTTTATTTAAAATAACCTAAAATTTTCAAGCAAAAATTTGAATGCAAGCCGCTTCCGACCGATACTTATGGAGGTCCAAAGGGGAGGCCTATGTTCAGCAGTGGACGTCTTATGGCTGAGATGATGATGAAGAAAATTTTCAAGAGGTCTAATAAATATTCGTATTTACATTGGCAACAAATTTGACTGTGCAGTGGTTTTTCAGAAAACATTGTGACGGAGTGGTCTTTATTAGCGGGGATAGCGTTAAATTTAGTTAATAAAAATATATTTCTTACATTTACTTATAGAAAGATAAATAGACCCTTAGTTTACTATTTATTCATAGGGAAAACGAATTTGGACAATAATAATCTATAAGAGTGTCCACATTGAAATCATAAATCAAATCAAATAAATAAAATCATACGATCGCTCAATTCTGTGACATAACGTTAACTCCGTATTAGAGTGTTCAATATACGTCAATCATAGTTGGCTCCTCCCGGCGCACAAGACATCATTCTATTTCTGTGGCCGTCATGTGGGGTCAAAGAAATGGCGATGCCGTGGTGGATGAGAGCTTCCGTACGTGCCGCGCCGTACCCGTCGTAAAGGCGCACGCGCGGGTTTACGACAAGTGCTCTGACAATAAAATGCTTTTGTAAAAAATATATCTATTACCATACCCTCTTTTAACGCACATAGCTGTAGTTCCCAGGAAAAGTCCGTCCGCCATGTTTGTTCTTCCAATGCTGAGAACAGCTTAAATACTTAGTTGCAATTTAAGTTAAAGTAATAATATCTGCCGTGGGGTGCCCGACCTTATAATTGTCCCCCACCATCCCGTGGTTGCAGTAGGAGTCTGCTAAGGGAATATACCGGGAGATGGGCAGCAGCATCTTCCGAAAGCCTAAACAACAATAAACAAAAAAAAACTGGGCGCGCCAACCCGCCTGCCAAGCTTGGCGCGTATGGCAACCCCCCCCCCCCCCCTTTAATGAACAAAGGGGAGGCCTATGTTCAGCAGTGGACGTCGTACGGCTGAGATGATGATGAATAATATCTTACCTACTTACTACTTTTAGAAAATTTTATAAGACTACAAAGTTCTGGCCATTATACTTATTGTGGTAACATGATGGTGGCAAGATAGTCATGATAATAAGGTAACCAATATAAGCGATGTTGAAGAGGATATAGATGTATATGATCATTTGATATGCCATATGGTCATTTATTTTCTTCATAAGTGGTGCGACATGCAAGGAGAATCTTTATTTTCGATTTTAGGTTAGAATTCTACGCTATACTAAATAGTACCTATAATTTTGCAACATTTTAAAACAATTTACTATAGTTGGCTTTTGTAACAAAGTAAAATCCAAATAATTTATTTCTTCCCTGATTTCTGTCGAATTTGTAGCTGCATTTCAGCACGTTGCACGCATGATTGAAAGGTTACATTGTATTTATAATAGTTTATTTTCTTCCGCAGAGTAATTATGAAATAGCTGCTTAATTTTATAGAAATATAATAGGGACAGGGACAATATAAATATATATCGTATAAACATACAACTACCAACTGAGAAAACTGACTGGATTCCTTCGTTGGATTTATTTGCAAAATCAACATGGCAAGTGCTTACTGCTGTTGTCGAAGGAATAGGCAAAGATAAACCTCCACTTGAGCGATCTTGACACAGTTTCTTTGTAACTCAGAAGCTCATCTCATCAGTCTGTCAAACAGACCCGGCTCGGTATCCAGAGTAGAGTGTATTTTAACAGACTAATATAATGGAAGGCAACTTTTCTACGTTTAGTTGGAAAATGCAATTTGGCTATCGACACGATAAAGCAATAAGCAAAATTAATATGAGAATAGGTTTTGTTCACTGCACGGCCTGCACCGTGGCCGTGCAGTGAAGTATTTAGACATTTGGCATACGTGGCATCTACATGGCATCTACAGATGTAATGTGAATCATTAGTTGACTTTACCTGGCAAAATATATAATACCTGCTAACAGGCGCAGCTTCGAACTAGTGTAATATTTGACTTTTCTTACTATCGTAATAAATTCGATTGTTGGCTAAAAAGAGATAATCGTAACTGATAATTTGTATAAAGAGTTCTAGGCTATAAAGTAAGACAGGTTATCAAAGAACTGCAATTACCGGATATGTAACTTTTTGCGTTGTTGTTAGGAAAAGAAAGTAGGATATTAATTTAGCATTAAACATTTAAAGACTTATCAAATTCCAATAATGCCCATATTTATTTCAATAGGTATTTACAATTCATACACTTTTAGGTAAGAAACTTAAAAACCTAACTGCAATAGTTGATTCTTTACGGTTTAAAAATCAATGTCATAAAAATTACTTTATAATATAATAAATTAAGGATTGTGAAAGCCAAGCCAAGTAGGGCCTACACATAAATAATCCGAATGTTATTGAGACTTGATAAAAACAAAGCGTTAGCTATTGACAGGCAGGCATCAGGGTCGGGTGTGTAAATGTCCGTCTTCAATGGTTGACTTGGCAACCCCATTTCGATCTCACTACATTAGCACTTGTGTTGATTTTTTGCGTTTCAACGTAAACAAAACGCACCGACAGAATTAATGATGCCGAGACGCGGTTTCGGTAACGACTCTAGAGCGCAATTTCACACGTTGGCGGCAGTTCCAAAATATCTCCTACACATAGTTAGCTAAAGATTTCTGGATAATAAATGGGAACGACGACGGAAGCATCGCTTTTGACGTAAGACTGAGTGGAATAAATACGCTAAAAGTTACTAGAGACATTTATAAAAATCTGTCGTTTCCGCAAAGCGTAATCCTTGGACGAGGGCAGGGCGAGTCAAAATAAACGTGAGGCAACGTTCTGGCGTGACACCGTCATGACCGAGTGTCGATGTCGTGCCGCTCGCTCATTCACGAGTCCGACGAGCTTGCTAGTGCGATACCTCAGACGGGTTCGATTCCATTTTACGTGCAGCAGGACAATTCTCGCATGGAGTTTGGTTAAATATGCGATTTTGCTGGCGCAACCTAAAATTAACTTTCTGATTTGACCGTTGCTGGAGTCCAGCTGATATAGACGACGTCACCCTGTTGCAGAATACGCGTTTAATACGGTTACGGTTCTAAAAGCTAATGGTGAAGAGTGTTAAGCTTCTTAAAGTAGACAATTTGGGTTTCCGACAGAAAGGATGAGGAGCTCTCTACCCATTTAACGATGCAGAAGACGGTCGATCGTTTTATCGGTCTTTATGAACATTTTTATGTCATTGTTAGGTATATTAGTCAGTCAATTAAATCATCTTAACTGTACTCGTATTATAGCAACAACTGAATTTTATTTTTATTTGCGTGTATTAGCATAAAAGGTTTGTACGAATTACATCAATAGTGCACATTGTAGACTCGAGAGCTAAAGTTTCGGGTCACTGGCATTTTCTTGAATATCTCAAAAGATATTAATTTTAAAGATATTAAAGTTTATGTTACTGACCCGTAATTTTTGCTCTCGAGTGTATTTATTCTCTCGATTCGGATGTCAGCTGTAAGTAACGAGATCGATCAATAATACGACGTCAACACGAAATCGTCGTAACCTTATCTCTAAGCGTAAAAAAATTACATTAATTGGGAGATTTGTGACCAGAAAAGTATTTTCGATAAATAGGTAGATTTAGTTTAAAGAGTAGTAGAACAAGCTTTCATTTAAATTAATTATCGAGAAATCAGTCAAAGCTATACTTCACTAATAAGGCAAATTGTGAAAACTACTAAACGAACCAACTACTGAAACTATGGATGAACTAAGCTTTAGAACTTAGTTTTAGCTGAATAATCCCAGTAAAAATTAGTTTTTACAAAGACGTTTCAGTAATAAGCTAGTTTAAACTAGAGAAAAAGCGATTCGATAAGGAGTTTCAGAAATCGAGTGTTAAAGAAAGTAAAAGCTTAATTTCAATTAAACGGCGGTTCACGACAAGATGACAATTGACAACCGTTACAGTATCAAAAGCTAATCCTGCCTTAGAATTTAAATACCTACGTAGTTTGAGATGTAAGTTTTGCATAAATACATCCATACAATAGAACAAGGGTTTTTATATAAAATGTACATTTCAACACAGGCCAGGAAAACAGGGATTATCGGCCAAGGAGGTATAGACACAGTACATGCATGGAGAATAGGGATACGAGGCCGGGAATTCGAGTTTTTACGCCGTTTTACGCCTCAAGAAAATGCGCGAAACTAAGAACTTAGTAGATCCAATAATTAAAATCTGAAGTGTATCGCAGTTGGCATGTCTCTGTATATTAATTGTTTGTCTCGCGGCGCCCGCGCGTCCCGGTGTTAGACAAAACCTACCAGGCCTGCAATGTAGTGTGAAAATACATTCCGTATCAAATGTCACTAAGTCATCCGGAACATGATGCTTCCGAGCCTGTTATCACTAAGTACTGCTATTTTCACGTATATTTGAGAAAAATCTTTTAGTAAAGTGTTTTTAAGCCATACATAAAATGTAGGTACCAAAATGTTACAAGACTAGTCATTTTACTCACCTCCAGATCAGAATCGAGACCATTTAAACTTGACGTATGCACTTCAGCGCGCAAAGATAATCTGTTGGATTTACGTGATAGACTATTGATGCCCATAAGTTTGTTTGATCTACCTAAAGTAAGACTACCACTGGGAACTATTTCAGGTTCCCGAAATGAAAGTTTCTTTCGAGGTCTTTCACTAGTGTCATGTATGTCTTGACTACCGAATCTATCAACAACTGGTATCACAAGTCGCGACTGAACACAAACGTCTTCCGTCGAGTCAAACTGTCTCACCCGCGACGGTATTTCTTTATGTTCACTAGTAGCTTGGAAATCTTCTACATTGTCGTATAACTTCATGGGTCCTACTGATTTCGGTCGTGGTCTCGCACCAGCATAATCTTTAGGAACACCCATTGCGTCGGCGCGACTTTTACGTCTGTTGGAGTGTAGCTCTCGAAATTCAGGGTCTGAACGACTATTTTTCAAGTTTTGACTCTTTTTGTTCTTAGATTCGTGTTTCAATGTCGATGCATGATGGTCTTGTTTAGATTTTAAAGCGCCGCTCAGCGAAAACAGTGTACTTCTTGCCTTCAGCAGCACTTCTGTAGGTAAATTTTTGAGCAGGTGGTCATTTCGTTTTAGTTTACCGGGGTCAGGGTGATGCGCCATGTCGCCGACTGTTAGCCGGTTTGTGCGAGATGTTTTCCGAGCGCGACGTTGCGCGTAAGCGAGGCGCGTTTTCTATTGGGTCCTCGCGGGCTTACTGAAGTGGCGGCAACGTGGTTGCGCCCGCGCCGCGCCTGTAGTCGCACCGCAAATAAACACGCCCGCGTAACGCGGCGGTACACTCCTGTCATCGTTTTTGATAAAATGATTAAGTTAAGAAAGTTGATGAAAGTGATTGATCGAGTCTTATTATTTTCTCATCTCACTTAAATAACTCTCCCCGAATAATGACTCTAGATTACGGATTTGATTGAAGTTAATATTTCTCAAAGTTGAAAGATGAAAAGCCTTTTACTGATTTACTTTCACGCTTTTAAACTTTGCAAAACTCTCAGCGACTATTATAATAAGGTTTGGAAACAACTTCTCAAGGTACCCCGGAATTATAAATATGGCGCTCGATTTTCTGTGTCGAGAATATTTTTTTCTAATTCTAAAGTACCTGATAAATTTGTACTTTTATACCATTATTGAATACTCGTGTAGAACTGATATACAATGTTTTACTTCAAATTATAACTCATGATTATTCTAAGAAACTCGATTTCATTAAACCATATGCAAACAATTGTAAGCCAATGAAAACTCATTACGATTTTCAACATCACATTTAATTTGTGTGTGTTTAAATTACACACTATTGGCAGACTTGTGAAGACATTTTGCGTTTTACTTAGACAAACAAACATAAGAGCCGTAACTTCGGGAATTGGCATTCGATATTAATTATGTTTATACACAGTTGCTCCCATTTAGAGTTGTGACTGCTAATATTATTACCCTCGATGGTTAGTTTGTTCCTTAATGAGATCCGAACGCAATCAAACGTAACTTCTTCTGTTTATTTTATCCGCTGAAGTTAGTGGATCTGTTGGCTCCTGCTTAATGAACTTTCATTTACACGTGAAATCTCCGAGTAGTATGAAAAGTTCAATAACTACTTGAAGCTAGCTGTTACCAGAACGTGTGGACCTACACCGCAGGTTAGCAGTGCTATTTATATTTTTTTGAAGTATATTTATATTTTTTTGAAGTATTAATTAGGCAAGTCAGCGGTAATCGACTTCTACATGTTAAAACGAACGTCACCGCGATTAAGTTATCCATTGTCGTTATCCTTGGGTGTATGACATTCAGAATCTGTATTGCTGAATTTACTTATATAGTTAGTACTAACTTCCTCATGCCTAATCAGACTATATGCGTTACATTACATGTCGGTAATACCGAGTTCAAGATTCTAAAAAGTGTAGCTAGAATATTTACGGCGGCATTTAGAACCGATGATCGAGACCGGTAATTGATTATTAAAGTCGAGTTCGAAGTAAAATCGGCGATTTATTATTGTCTATATAAACAATGGGGTCACCAACTAAGAAAACTCATCTTCAACTCACTAAGGCGATTATCACACTGGCGACGGATCCGCATGCGGCGCCGGTGCGCGAGCGAGATAGCGCTCTGCATGTGTATAGCGCTGTCACGCTCGCACACCGGCGCCGCATGCGGATCCGTCGCCAGTGTGATAATAGCCTAAAGTAAAATTTTCGTGAATTCTGCCTTTATATTTATGTCACTCCGTAAACATATATCTGCTAATATTGGTTCCGATTCGATTTACGACAGACAATGAACTTTAGGAAGCTAATATTATTTTATCCTTGTAGGCTACCCTTTTAACTCGATGTATTATTATTGCTAATGGCGTTACAAAGACACTGGGATTAAAAATCCTTCTTCAGGCTCTTGAAAATAGACTGAACCTAAACTTATTTTCTGTGTTTTTTATTATATTCCAGTAAATAATTTAATCCTCCAGACAAATGTCATTCTGCTCCCTAAAACAAACACAATTAAGCCTCAACGTTTTCTGAAATATAGTCGAGGTGCTAATAAGTGCAGACCAATAAATAAGACTATATTTGAGGACAATCTCACCTATTTATGCTAAAACTAAGCAATACATAGATTATTATGTTTTAAATTTTTAATACAGATTCTTGTTTGTGAATATCTTTATTAAAGGCAATTCTTTACCGTTCCTAGTTATTAGTCGACACAAATCCTGAAAGTACAACTTTTCGCATGTGACACAGAAGGCGATTGGTGTTCTCCTATGGTTTTCTTAAATAAATAAATTATCTTATGTTTTCTAGTTTAACTACAAGACGTAGGTATATATTAAGTTGCCTGTAACCCACATTTAAGTAATATACTTACCTATTGAGAATATCTGTTCACAAAGTCACAAACATGACAAAACGTTAAGCTTCAGTAGGCGTATATTTTACTACGTCCACTTTTCTGTTGATAAGCTTTAATCGAAAAAGTATAAAGGCGATCGAGATCCCGTCGTTTCAGGGAGTTTCGTATTTATTATAACAAGCGTTTTCCAGGCAACAGATTGACACGCTCGCAGCATTCGCACTTTGATTTAAGAGTTTACCGATAAACAACCCGGGAAGCCGACGACGGCCGACCATTAACTAGGTACTCGGGAACACTCCGCCGACGCCACTCTGTAGACACTTGCACTTAATTAATTGCACTAGCGGTTTTCTATATAGATAGACAGCTAGTGAATCACTACTATGTGACAAATGTCTCGCTTCTATCTGGATTTGTAAAATTAGTCAGGCGATCGATTTCACGGGTGTTTTTGTAATGTGCGTATGGAAATACAAGTGAGTTTTCATCAGTTTCATCTAAGCCAAATCATAATTATTCCCTTAGGCTCTGCCGTAAACCTTCGGGACCATAATAACTAAGTACTATATACATTATTAGATCCTTTTATCCGACGTCATTGTATAGAAATATGATTGAAAATGGCCGTCTTTGATCTGGTATTTATTATCTTTCATATGTGACAAGAGCAGATCATAAATAAATGGGAATTATTCTGACATCGCCACGGGACGATTTCAACGTTTTATTTATAAACTACAAAAATACATATAGATAACTCGATCATTTCACAGAACTCCTATTAACGTTATTGACGTTAACGCGCCGCCGGTAACGTAATTGGCGTAGCCATGACGACAATCGCTAATCGTTAATACCAATCGATAAGTTAATTGCTAAAACTTAAAATAACGCAAGCATTTCTACTCTGGCTTGCCTAATATCAAAATTCAAATTCAAAACGTTTATTTCTAAGAATATTCTGTTAAGTTTGTCTAAAAAAATGATATTCTAAATTCCAACATATTGCCATTAATCCAATCATAACCATAACCCACGAAGGCGACTTGGGGAGCATCTTTTATTTATAAGTTTATTTGTAATAATAAAACATTTATTTACATAACTAAATATACAGAGGTACTACAGTACAAATACTAAACTAAATTAATAACTAGCTCAAATCTAAACTTTATTTTAGTTTTATATATAGGTGTATTGTTTCTGTAGTTTTACTGTGTACATATTTAAATAAAAAAGTTAATGGACGCAAAAAAAAACAAGGTGCGTCACATGCGCGTTGCCGACACATTGTAGGTAGGTATGGTATGAGTACCTACATATTTCTTATTAAGTTTTGCTACATATTTCTAAGATAAAATTACACGTTACATTTATGCTGATCCCCATATGGTATATGTTTGAATATATCCAGCAAAATATAAAACAAAAACAATTAAATACCGAGAAGATAAGATGATAATGATGTCGGAGCTTAGAACTGTTCTTGTTCACACTTAGTTAATCTCCTAGCAAATGATGTTTATGTTAATTACGTTCAAGGGTGACGGAAATTCTAATTCGCACGGCCTTTATTGTGTAATGGTGCAAATTCGTGTCTCGAACCACTAGGAAATGGCATTTTGTCTCATAAGATGCGTATGCACTGCAATCTAACAATATATCATATTTAATGTGGTGATGAAAGACGAAAGCCATTAAACTTTTTTTCTGTCATACTGCATGAAGGTATGGAACTTACCTTTCGAGCGTGGGCAGATGCAGATTCGCACTTAATGCTCTTGTAATATAGGAACGTATCAATCGATACGTTCTGTTGTGAGAATCAAATGTGTAGCCATTTTGCATCTATTTGTCTCCCACTGATGCCACATGGTACACCCGCCAATATGTAATGTAGTTAGTAATATTAAGTAGGCGGACAGCCAAGGCATGTCAAGATCATTTTGAACAAGTCGCCTGCTTCGATAAACATAGGTACTATGTTAACCGGAGACCAGGTCTGTGAGTGTGTGCAGCGCACGCAACAGTACCCAACTTCGTACGCGACAGTTCCCACTTCCCAGCCTTGTACGCGACAGCTCCCAGCCTCGTATGCGACAGTTCCCAACCTCGTATGCTACAGGCAAAAGACCGACAGGAGCTCAATTTAATCGTGTCTCCCTACTCCAAGATCCTGTTTTATCTCCTAAAATCCACAGCAAAATAAATTTGCTCAAATACATCAGTTTTACTGTAGATATTTGAAAATTAAGACGAAGATTTGACGTGTTATCGTCATTATTTAAAAATAAACTGAAAATGATGTGAATTTTAATTTTTAAACAAATTTTTATTGTAGTTTAAACTTTGTACCTACAAATTTACTTATAAAACAAAGGGAAACCACAAAATTTGGCAGGCAAAAATCACGATACACTGTGTCAAACTTTTATGGTTTACATATTTTTAAGTAGTGATATTTCTATACCTAGTTACAAATCTTCTCATTGACTTGTTTCAAGCAAACAACTAGGGCCACATTTGATGCTTAATATTCGTAAAAAATAAAAATGTAGTTATTTTCCTTTGTATCATGCATCTTAAAAGGTCTTAAAGGACACCTTTACGAAGAAGCAATTACATGCGGCTAACCCTCCACGTGGCTCGGCCAATATTGACTCTTCTCTCCTAGACTTTTACACTTGAGAAATAAATTACCCTGCATTGGCTTCCATTTAGCCACTCGAACTTTTCTTTGCGAAATTCTTACTTGTTCTAAGCTACTTAATTATAAAATCGGAGTGCGGATTATTCAATCTCGTTACTTATTTATGAATTTTGTTTTTCGTTCTGCCAAGTTAAATGGGAACGTGTAGGGCGCAAAAGTTTACGATACCTACGTACATGAAAAATGTATTAACGTTAATGCTGGAGCTTAATTTAAAGTCTTACTAGAATATGGAAGTAAAAGTAAATAGTTATATTATATGTATATATGATATCGTTTCACAAAAGGCGCTCAATGTCGTTTATTTAACTTTAAATTTTAAATGTATTAAAAACTCAATCTATCTCCAATATTGCAACAAACCACAAATACTCAACCAATATTGAAGTTTATATTTGAGGGTGATGCAAAATGCGTTAGCTAATGCATTAGAATTGTATTGAAGTTGGATCATGTCTTACATATTCGTACATATTTTAAACTTAGCAGAATACGGGCCCATTTTCCTGCCATACTTCGCTAAGTGCTACGCTCGTGGCCGAAATTTGTTTAGGCTCCTGGCACTCAACGTGTTAAACGACTACGTGATTAGTAGCCAGCCATTACTACATAATGAGAATACCTAACAAGCATTCTAGACAAAATCATAAATCACACTATGCAGAATGTAGTATCTTTATAATAAGGCGGCCCAACAGACCTACGATGACAAAGACCGCAATAAAAAGCGGGGCAAAAAATGTAATTAACTACACATAATGTACTAACTGTAACATATAATGTACTTATATGTTAGTGTGTGGGTAAATTAATTATTTATGTGAACGTAAACTAGTGTTGCTCAAGTACAACAAGGTCATTGATGTTTGACTTTCTCATCTTATTGAATCGTAACGTATTTACAAGTAGGTATATTCATATTTTACACTAATTTCGCCCAGCCCTTTAAAAGGGCATGCCCGCCTGTAGGTCAATGGATTAACTTGGTTATAGAACTAAAAAGCTCTTGTATGCCATGGAAATGTTATTTAGTAAATTTTCGAGAAATTACTATGTTTGGATATTATCCAACCGAAAAATAACGACCTTTGCTTAAATATATTCCTCTGATAAATAGTGCGCAATCTGGGACACCGCAAAGACATCATGCTTCTCATAATTATTTGTTATAAACGGGACTTAACCGCGTATATAATTTTTTTTTATGAGTAAAAACCGTGATAGTCTAAATCAGTATCATGCTTCTCCTTTTTGAACCCAAGAGATTTTATTAACAATATTAACAATATTATCGAATATTGTTAATAAAATCTCTTGGGTTCAATAAGGCGAGGCATGATGTCTTTGCGGTGCGTGTAAGATATCAATCTTACACGCAAAAATTTGAGCTATCACGACACGTATATACAGTAATTCAAAAACTGCCATGCTTTTAGAATGATCACCTATCTCTTCGTACTTGAGTAATGTTCATATACGTGTTTGTTTCTCTTTGACATACTTCATTTATCTTTAAACGTACCTAGCGCATTATAAATTTACGGAACGGCCAGAGTGCTTATAGACAATCTAAACACCGGTGACCGTAGAGCTAACAGCTTCCTGGCCCAACGTATGGGTATTGCCATACGGAGAGGGGAATGCTGCCAAAATGTACGGCAGCACCATGCCGCGGGGTTACTGGTTATTTTAGTATAATATATTTATTTAAGATTAGTTTCTATTTATACTTAAGTTTATTGTTTACTGTTAATCTATCACAAATTATTTAGGTACATTTTGAAGGAGTACGAGTAGGTGTCTGTACGGATCGAACTAAGTACTAGTAATTAGTGCCCGTAAACTAACAAAATCCCGTCTGTGTGCATGCCGGGTATAGGAATACCCGAAAGGCGGAAAAGGCCTAAGAAAGGCCCCATTAAATACCGTAAGACATAATACACTTCCGGGACGCGCCGTAAGATCACCTCGTCCTGGTTATATCATATAAAAATAAGGAGACTCATCAGTGAACGTGCTTCATACTCCTAGGTACAAGTCTTATCCTTAACTGAACATTAAGCGGTCCAGACACTGTCAGTAATAATGTCATTATTTCTGTACCCATCCTTCTCTTCTTCATATGATAGAAAAGGACGGGTACAGAAATAATGACATTATTACAGGTGCGCGTGTTTTCACGAAGTAATGTGGTGGGACAGAAAGGTATTGCTTTACGTATATAAATACTGCAGCCCTAGGGGGGTGATTTTTGAGATTCGAGCACTCGAAAGTGACATTTAAAACTCTGAATAAACCGATGAAATTATATTTTAAAATAACAGCGATAGAAATTTAAAATTATGATTATTTAAGCTATTAATTCCATGCGAAAAAATTAGCAACAAACTTTTGTATGCGATTATTTTCGAATTTGAATTTTTTTAATTTGAGCGTCCGGCTGTCAAAAATCGGCCCCCTAATTTAATGTCAATTGAGCGTTATTCTCGTCCGCTGCATGCACCTCTCTGTCCCCTTATTTAGTCGCCCACCCGCGTACCGAGCACGCACGACGACTCACTAAAGCGGTCAGCCTACAAAGTGGAATCTAGTGAGAGGTAATCAATTGAATCTAAATACAAAACGACTGCGAAGTGATATCGACTCGGCATGTGCATTCGATGGCGGAATGTAAAGCCGATAAAAGGATCGGTGAATGGCCGCCGTGCCACGCTGAGAGGAAAAAAGCTGTGCAAATCGAGATAATGGTGGAGAGCGATGAACGCGGATTATGTACCTGATGAATATTTCCTTTTAAATGGGTGACATTACCCAATTGATGGATGTATAATGCATAAGTATTTTAAAGCAATGGTGCGTGGTTACAGTGTCCGAGAGGCAATCTGATGGGTAGCAGTATTTAAGGTTCCTATGTGTCATGGAACCACCTTGTGCATCCCAAATTGACCCACTTTGTTCTCCCCCCCGCTCCCTCCATTTTTCTGACGGCTTCCAACTCTGACGGATCGATATTATCGACCAGCCAGTCCGAATGGCCATTTGTATGCTCGTTGTTGATCGTATGGTCTACAAACTATACAAATGGGTGAATATTAAACCGAACATAGGTGTTGGATAGTTTTAATTAGTAGTGAATAAACTTTACCAGTGAATATCTTTTTGTCTACGTAATATTTATAAATAAGTAAACTTTAAAAGTAACAAAGTCGTAAGAAAATTGTTATGGCTGGATCTACAGATAATAAAACAGACTAGACGACGCCGCATGCTGCGCACAGCATCACGTTCAATAGGAATGTACCTTTATTATAAAAAACATACTGTAGTTTGCGCACGGAGTCAGAGAGACCAAATCATTAAAAGCGCCGAGATAAAACCAAATCTGACCGTCACATTCACTTCGTTGGGTTTGCGAAGTATCTTTCCGTCACCTTCTTTTGCCTCATGCACGAAAGAGATGCAACACGAATCTTTGGGCAATCCCGATATCGAATCCCGTCACGCAGGGCTTGGATACGAATAACCGAAACAAGCGGACGTGACGGCCGAACCCAATGCCTGAGCTACACCCGCGTCTCCCATCCACATTGTTTTCGCAGCGCAACACGTCTGAGTAATGTCTTCGAGCGATGGGTTACTCTACCCTTTTACTGCGTCCATTCAGTTCGTAAGTGCGCGGGGGTACGTTGAAAAAGCGGTGATTCCCACATATTGTTTGTGATACGACAGCTGCGGTTTATCGCCGGCCCGCGTTTTACGAGGCTCTGCGATCTTCATAAACAGCACACGCGAAAAGGTTGCTGCTACGTGGCCCCTACTTAAAATGCATTAAGCCATCTCCCTGTTTCAATTTTTTAGGAGTAGAAAATTATTTAAAAAAACAACAGTTAACAACAACCTTAGGTCGTAGTTTTATTCAGCCACTACTATCAGCAACTGAATTTGCTAATTGGACGATTTATTCAAAAAGTAGGTATCGCTCCTACTCCCAATTATAAAGATGTGTTTAGATTATCTTGAAGACTTTGCCTCTTTCCATAGACACATCCGCCGACTATAATACATGTTTATGGGTGATATTCACCATAATTAATTTTTGTGTGTTTTTAACCTCGATCATTGTATTATAATCAGAGACTATAGAGGTATAGACGACCACAGCCTAAGAACTTTTTGAAGCTCAAGTCGATTGCGCGCCCTCTGTCCGAAAGCCGCCTAAAGATACCGAATTTGTAAGAAGAAATGTCACCTGCACTGCTACTCCACCTAGTAGCTACTAGTGTACTACTAGTACGCTATTTGTTACTAGGTGGAGTAGCTGTGCAGGTGACATTTTTCTTACAAATTCGGTATCTTTAGGCGGCTTTCGGACAGAGGGCACGCAATTGACTTGAGCTTCAAAAAGTTCTTAGGCTGTGGTCGTCTATACCTCTATAGTCTCTGATTATAATATAACCGTGGTAAGTCATTATAATGTCGAAACTACCGGAAAAAAACATAGCAATGAGGGACTAACTTTTCTGTTGCTTTTGAAGACGTTGCACTTGAACAGGTTGGTGGCTCCGTCCCTCGCGATGTAGGAGAAGATCTTGAGGTCTGAGCTGTCATGCGACACGTAGAAGATGCGGTAGATGGGGTGGTGCATGATGTCGACGCTGTCGATGCTCGCGTCGCTGCTCTTGCTGGCGCGGCTGAACAATTTCGCTCCTTTCTGCGCAACAAAATGTCAATAACACATAAAATGGAAATTAAATACTTGAAAACGCTTTATTTGAACAAGGTCAGACGGTCAGAGACGGGTAGAGTTTGTGACAAGACTATATAAATATTTAAACGGTTAACTTTTAAATGATGTATTTCTAAACGTCTGACAAAATTACAATGCCGTTGGTATAGTCTGTCCAAAAAGATTAGTGTCGTGGTACGACACTTTTCTTTACGGACAAACACAAATGGTGGGTTGCACTACGCACAATTAGCAGACTCGTCAACGTTAAATATGGCGACGGAGCTGTCATCCCATAAAAAACTGTCAAACTTTTCATGCAAGTTTTTTTTTACGATTACGTTTACGTTCACAGACAGTTTGGTGCAACCGGCCCTAAGTATTTATATTTGGCTGACTGATATACATAATATTAAAATAGTATCTATAATGTCTACGATTTGCACCTGATTTTAATTTTGGCATTTATGGTTCTTAGAAAAACATGCGGGATGTATGTACTAAGTTTTATCATGTTGTTTTCTTACGTAAAAATAAACATAATTCTGTAATCTAATAAAGTAAGAAGAGAAAACAAAAGATTACTAACTATAAACTTTTAGTTTGTTTTTATAAAAACAAACTAAATGAGCTTGGTCCATATTTTACAATGCGAGATCTTTTGTTGTACTCTGAGTATCATTTTGCACGATACGGGTTATGAAGTTGCAGCTATTGTAGGAATGTACAGTCAGCAGCATAAATAGCTAAGCGGTAGGTGTTCAAAATGACCTTCATGCGCTCTTATTCTCTTAAAAATAAAGTCCAGCTAACACATTTTGAACACCTCACCCGCTTAGCTACTTCTGGTGATGACTGTACCAAGTTGTAAACTTTTTGCTAAAGAAAATGTAATCCTTCTGTAAGTACTTGAAGCCTGACCAAAAATATATGACCACTGTCAAGAGGGCGCTTTTTTTCTCGTGTATATGGTGACAGTTCAGTTTAGTATGAAAAATTTAGTTCGAATGAAATTCCGCAACATGGCGCATGGTCATATACTCGTACTTCTGGTCAGGGTTTAATAGGTTAGGTACAGTTAAGTTGTTACCAAACGAGGTCAAAGACTCTGACAATATCCTTAAACCTAATCCTTATCCTTAAAACATTTGATATTCTTAATTTTATGGATTTAAGATACCCATATAATGTTTGTAGGTGACGTGTTGACTGACAACTTGGGCATATTAAGAATATGATTTGATTATGATAATAGCAAGTACAATGCCCTGGTTACACCTACCGAGTACAGTGGCGAGTCAGTACTCTCGACCGAGTACTCGCAAGGTGTAAACACATCGCCGAGTACTGGGCCGGGCCATTTCACTCTCTCGGCCGAGTGGCATTTTGCTGTCCCGCCACTGTACTCGTTAGGTGTAACCAGGCCTTAAGTAAGGTACGTTACATCTTCATAAAAAATACTGGATACTAATTAAAGGCTATTATTAGTATAAACCGCGAGTAAAAACATTATGTACAAAAGATACAATGGTGTGCGCGCTTGAGTTTATTTAATGCGAGTGGTTGTATTTTATTGTTTCAGCATAAATGTGCTCTGTTTTTAGTTTGCAAAATAAATAACGATTAAAAGCGTTAATTATAAATACGAGACACCATATACGTCCGCGGCAAATTGAGGTATTTATGTATAATTAAGTACCTAGTAATAATAATATTCATACAGAGTTTATACTCATCGATCTTGATCCGAAGGAAAAGAAGAATATATTTTTCTAACTTTTTATTTAGCTATTTCGATATTTTCGATGTGATGTACCTATACAGGATTCATTTAATTACTGTTTCGTACTCCCCGTGACCTCTCGTAATCTCAGTTTCAAAACGCAATGGTATTTTTTAAATAACTTTCAAATATATGTTGGTAAAGAAATCTTTGATTGGAGTCATTATTAACAAAAATACCTTAACTGAATCTCTCCTTCTCTTTCACCTTTACAACTCGAATGGGGTCCCAGATTGGAACGTGATCTAAGAATAAGGGGAAACATTCTATGTAAAACACGGGACCATTTGAACAAAATTAATTAACAGACCATTGTTAGACCAATTTTGTGAAAGACAAAGGGCACATTTTAAGGGTTAAATTAAAATTGATCGAACACCGCAGACCTGTAATTTAGGTGGAATGGTAGCTACGGTTACTTGTATAGGTATGTAGGTATACTTTCCCAAATTTACACAATGTTATAAAATTCTTGCCTAAGTTTCTAAACTAGGGTTCTACAATAGAATTTGTACAGTCACGGACAATTAAAAATCATGGATCACTTTGTATAAATCTTTTACTTATTTTGAATAAAAACATTTAAATTGAGTTTGATAAGTGAATGCAGGCATTCAAGCCATTTAATTTTAAGTAGTGTTTATGGGGTGTACCTATAAAGGTAGTCTTCGCGTTATCTTACCATTTTTTTAAAATGGATTCTATATAGAGACGTGTAAAGTTTATGAAATATGTGTAGTTACTCGTAATAAGCAGTTAATTTACTAGTTAGAGTAGTTAGTTTACTCACGACATAATAAAATATCATCAAGTTAATGACGCTACTACTTATTTTAACTTTATTTTGTGACATATGCAAGAACATATTTTTAAACTGTTCGAAATAATATATGCAGAAGCGTACATGCATGCTTTTGTTTTGTTTACTGAGATCAATAAAATTTGTATAAATCAGTAGTTTTTTTTTATATTAAGCATTTTTGTTTTGTGTAAGTTAGATTAAGTTTTGACATGTGTGTGTGTATTGTGGAGTAATTGATTGTATTTTTGATTTTGAAATAAATGATTTACGTATAAATCATCATTTTTGCACTTTCCGCTGTGTAACATAATATTGCAGTAGGTAGACTGTATTGCAGAACTAGCAAAGCAAGAAATAGCTCCCAATTAGCCCGAGCCCCCGTAGGACGTAATTACAGACCATCACCAAGATCCTGATAAGATAACTGCAAGGGATGATTAAAGCGAGTATTCCTGGAAGCTGTGCCTTTCTCACCATATATTTGTTACCATCAAAGGTCATCTTAGGGCTAGCTTGACCGGTTTTCCCATGTGTTTCCAGTTTAGCCTAGATCTACCTAGTTTCCCATCAACAGGCCTTGACCAAATTGATTTGGAAATATGAATTTTACTAGATAACAATGGATTCAAATTAAAGAATTTTAAAATTACGAATATGTCCTAGTGCTCCGCCAATTTATACGCGACACAAACGCTTCCAATGCCTGGCTCACACCCTCTGAGGTCGCAGTTAGAAATTAATAAGGGTTCCATTTTTGCCTATTTGACTAAGGAACCATAAAAATTATATGACCTTTTTAATAAAAATATCGGTGTTATAGGTACATACTTACAGTTACTCATTGCTTATTCAGTTTGGTCTAGGAGAAAAAATATATTTTTCACCTCAGCAGCTCGAACAAACCTACTTCCCTGCGAAAAAACAGTGACGAAAGTGCGACTTTGATCACTCCCTGGAGTGAAAAGTTTTTTCGCAGGAGGCTTGTTCGACCTGCTGAGGTGAAAAGTTGTATGTGTCACACGACAGAAAGTTATTTTACATCTCGTGTTGTTGAGTCCCTCGCTCCTCGCTACGCTCTCAATGACAGGATCTTTTCGCTTACTTGGGACTCAAAATCAACACTCGCAAGAAAAACCAACTTTATGCTAATGCGCTTGATAAAAAAACATTTTAGTTTAGCTTAAAACCAAATTGGCCAGTAAAATATAACCATGTATAACCCGTACGCGGTGTTTATTTTACATAATATCAGGTTTTTTGACGTGCGGCGTCAAAATGAAAATCTCAATGTGCTGGATTTTCCAAATATTTGGTCGAGATTATCTTACCCGTCCTTTTATTATTGCAACTACCATCCGCATCTTTCAGGAAACATGTTTAGCATACAAATCGGTCTCGCCTACGTTTTACAAAATGCGACGAAAACATAGCGTACCAATTGTCATGCATTATTACTAACGCGTTATTTTAAGCAAAATCAGAAAAGGAATAATCAAGTAATTTTTAGGGTTCCGTAGCCAAATGGCAAAAAACGGAACCCTTATAGATTCGTCATGTCTGTCCGTCCGTATGTCACAGCCATTTTACTCGGAAACTATAAGACGTATCATTATCAAATTTTTACATAAAGTGTATTGTGTGTGCCGCTACTAAGTTATGTAATGAAATTTCTGAAAAAAATATTTTCACTCCATACATGCAAGTAATTGTCAAGAAATATTTTGTTGATTATTATTTAAAAGGCACCGGCGGTTATGTCATTTTGTATGTCAATGTTATAACTTGGCAATAATTACAGACTTTAAAATAAATGAAATGATTAGACCAAAAATTTGGGCCAGTCAAGTGCAAATTATTTATTTAAGCTCAGGGTTCTTTTCGGTACAGTCAGTGTACATATATATATGAAAATAGATGGCTAAATAAGAATATAAAATCTGGCCCTCGGTGCTAGTTTTATGAAGTTATTGCACATCTCTATACAGGAATGTTATAGTGATCTAAATATCAATAAAATAATTTTTGTTGCTATCCATAAAGCAAGGGAAAACTCCCGTACACATAAATCAATTGATACCTGCCTATGGATAAATTTTATTTAGCACTGCAAAAGCTAAAATATATAGAGCATTTCTGTAATACCAAATGCCGAGCTATTAACAATGATGCAATCTACTTAGGTATATTCCAGCAGTGCCTACGTACAAAGATACTCATAGGGTACTTCCAGTCCATCGCCACTCTGTGACAGTGTGACCGCGATCATCCGCGATACAATTGAACATGCCCTCTCAAAGCTTAGGATCGTAGCTTACTACCTACCTAAGGATACACTGGCTCTGCAATTTGGTTGACCGATTTTGATTTGCACCAGTGACGTACTACATGGTAATATAATAAGGTTCAAAAGTATACATATTTTCGGCGTTGACTGTACCTACAACGACTATTCTGTGTTTGATCTAGGGGAAAGTCGAGCAAAAATAAACGGCACGGTCGTACCATCCTTTTCTCGAAACCAAAATCAGGGGCAAATTCGACTACCTCTAAATCTGTTGTGATTAAATCCAGAATTTATTTGCGCGATAAAACGATATTTACCATTTAAATAGTGGTTATACTATAATGTTAGAATAACATGGTTATAGTTTTCAATCATATAACGTCCGAAATTTAAATCTTACATTCGAGATTTAAATTTCGGATTCAAATGAAATAGCACATTAAAATGGGTTAGCACCTATAACAACACATTTGGTAAATGGAACAAGGGTATAATTACCACCAAGATCAGCGGTTTTAATTAACCACAATGTAATATTTAATTTCGATTACACACGTATTACGTAGGCCTATGAAATATCTCATTGAATGTGGCGGTGAGTTTCCCAATGCGCTGACCTGAATTTTCATTTTGTATGCTTCAACGCCCGCATTCAGGCAGGGTATTCATCTAACTAGTTGTGTGTTTAGTCGCTCGTAGGCAAAGCCTATGCATGCATTACTAAACGTCTACTTCGTTTTAATTTGGTATTTTTAGAAATATGTCAGAGGCGAGATTAGCGCAAGGGCAACTGCACTGCAAGATACGTTTTGCTATAGAATTCAGGTTTGAAGTTAGATCATAATTAGGAAAATTGGGAACACGCTTAGGGTCTGGTTGTGGTGGAAAGAAGTCGAAATATAAATTATAATTTGTGATACTTTTTTTGGAAAGGGTACCATCTGTCGGAAGGCGCTTATGTTATATCTACATTGTATAGATTTAATATCATATTCAGCAATAGAAGAGTAAGCACCGGCCACCAAATGTTACCTTTTGATCTAATTTACGTATGATTTCAATTATTTTAAAAACTTGCTTTAGGTAACTAACCGTGACCTGCTGGGTAGGCTTTTCTGTGTATTCGTAGCGTTAACGATTTGGGTTAAATAATACCCTAGATACTTTTCTGGGTTCTACAGCGATTTTTCGTATTAAATTTGCAAGTATGTCTTCAAGCCCGGGTTAGTAACACTTGTTATAAAACTTATTTCGTAAATTTCGACCGCCAGCCTACTTAATAACAAACGCAACGCAAACGTGACGCATGAGGCGATTGGCGAAATAATGGCAACCATGGATGGCCTTCTGGCTAGATTTAGTTTAACAAAATTTGCGGGAAACCTCTCCCGTACACAGGAGTTGACGGCTCGCCATTAGATACCCGGTGATTAATGGCGACAGGAAAAAATCAAGGCGCTCACTCACTCCGGCCGGGAACAAATCACATCTCGGTTGCCGGCGTCCCAACTTGCGCCTATCCGACAAAACCGATTTATCGTGTTTGTACGCAAATGACTATTTGCTTAAAGCATTTGACATTACTTAACTTGGATCGCTTGGGGCATTCTTCGACTTGTACATTATAGAGTTTATATGATATACCTTGATCTTGGATTAGCATGTCACTTTCTTTTGTACAAGCTGTAATTAAAATGAATATTCAGATAAATAAAACTAGTTATTATAACTACTGCTTTGCTTTATTTTTTTATGTTCTGTAGATAAATTTTCGTCCAGTTATTCAACTTTACAAATATACTTACTTTATTTTCATATGTACGTTTTTATTCGGGTTTTATGTTACATAGGTATAAAAAACAGTCTGTAAAATGTTACAGACTGTTTTTTGTGAAATAATGATTTTCGGTCTATTGCTTTCATCTCAGTGCCTGAAGCGCTGAACTTGGTAATTTTGCAACCCACTATATTCTATTTAATATAGCTAGCTGAGTTGCACTTTTACATTCCAAACCAGATTGAAGTGAACACAGCGTGAAAATGTGAACAAAGGAAGTCGTCTGTCTAAGTTTTCAATCTAACTTGGTAACGACGGCGCGAGTAACACTCTCTCTCGAGTCAATTTATGTAGGAATTGTATGAATATTAACTATGATAGTGCAAATCTAAGAAAGGAGACGGAATATAATAAATGTTATGTCGAAAGCGAAAGATCTTTTCAACCGACTTCAAGATTTCGAAGAAGGAGGTTACAATTCGTCGGGATATTAGTTTTTTTTGCTATTAATTTTTTATGTATATTCACCGATTATTCGATGAGGGCTGGACCGATTAGGAAAATTCATTTTTTGTTTGAAAGAATATCGGTCCCATTGTCAACAGGTCCAGATCTGATGATGGGATCCTGGAGAAATCGAGGGAACTCTTCAACTATTATAGGCACACCTATAGTGATTTCACAATTTTTTACAGCAACTCGGCCACTCCCTTTTGGAATAGCGGATCCTAAGTGAAGTCGGTTGTTTTTTTGTTTAAAATTATTATTAGGTAAATGTTTAACAGTCCACATGTATTCAGTATCGTACAAACTATATAGATATGTACTAAGAAGTTAAATCGCAGTAATACTTTATGTTTGCATCTTAATGTCGTATGTCTGAAAAGGATTCATACTATAAAGAACATATTAAATCGTTTTTGAGAATGTTAAACATTTTAACGACGTTAAAAGATCGTTTGCAGTAATCAATCATCTACAATTATAATTACAAAACTTTTATGACAGATCGAGCATCTTGCAAACCCCGACAAATGAAGTATATCAACCTAAATAAGTAGAGCAGGCTTGACAGACGTTTGAAAATATGTAATTAATTTAAATAAAGGTTAAAGTATTAAGTACAATATAATATTCTAGAAAAAAAAAATTAAGGATAAATATATGGTTGACTTACCTTTTTAGGCTTAGGCTTTTTCCGCGTCGATACCCTTACGCCATCGGTCGACACCTCAATGGTGACTTTGCGCTTCTTTACACCCTTAGCTTTGAACTCGTACTGAAACAAAACACAAAAAACCTTAATTATCTACGATCAACGAACATGCTCATGCGCCACTTTAATTTAACCCCATTAATTATTTATTTCTCGACACATTATTGTTGCATTTGTTGCGCCTCTAATATAAGAGCCGTTTTGTTACTCCGTTATCGGCTACGACTTAGGGTGGGTTGCACCACGCACAATTAACAGACTCATCAACGTTAAATATGGCAACGGAGCTGTCGTCCCATAGAAAACTGTCAAACTTTTCATACAAGATTTTTTTTACGATTACGTTTACGTTCACAGACAGTTTGATGCAACCGGCCCTTAATTAGCGCTACCATTGTACTATAACACTGAATGTGCAGGTTTCCCGTGTTATGTTTACCATCTAGTAATGAATGAATCATATGGATATAGACAGCAGTTATCCTCAGCGTTAGTATTTTCCAATTGTTTATAAGTTTCAATACGCGCGATGAAAATAGTCCGCCATAATAATTAACTACAGAAGCTGAAATGAAGATTTCGGCTAAGATATTTTTCATGTTGTTAATTTCACCGTAAAAATAGATGTGACGTCAAAATGGATAAGAAATTTAAATATTTATTTATTTTATTTCATGGGAAATTTACAGCTATACCTCTAGAGTAACAAGATTAGTCGTGATGTAGAAACAGTGAGCCAATTAAAGTTTCCACAGACAGAAACTGCATAAAAATACGAAGTGTGCGAAAGTACTAAATTCATTTATTTTATAAACTATACTTACTTAAATATAATTAAGTTGCATAGCAGCAAGAATGAAATTAAACAGTCAATGAGAAGAACAAAAAAATAAACCAACCATAATTACATACAATGATATTAAAGGGGAAGTCGTGGGTTACGTATTGAACTAAGGCTATCACAGAACAGATCGATGAGATTGTGATTTTCACAGAGCTTATTATAAGAAAGAGCAGCTCTAAGAAGAGAGGAATTTTTCCTGTAATTGTTATGAGTGAAGGGAATATGGAACGTCAATTTGTTGCGAAAGGACGGCGTGAGGGGACTGAGAACCTCAAGTTACTCGTAGCTAGCAGATTAAACGACATATTAAAATACTACTAGGGTAGGTACTAATCCCATGAATAATTTGATAAGAATTGTAATTAATATCAGCCTGAAAACGTTAATTCAGTAAGTTCGTACGTACTTCATTTTGACTATAAAACCTTCTTAGCATTTATTTTTCATCATTGCTATAATTAGAAATCGGACCTGTCCCTGCTCTCGGCAAAATTCATTCAACATAAGTTAATGCCTTAATTGAGATCCGTCCCTATTCCATTTTTCACGTTTATGAATCAAATTAAAAGGAATATTTTGTTTACTGTTTAGATATAAAGTAAGTAGGTTTGTCTTTAAAATGTAAAGGTATTTTTAAATTAGTTTTACCTACGCATTTGCCTTGCCTTTTGCATATACAAGTACCTATGTGCTTACATATGTTGTACCTATACTTTTATTATCCTTGGTTGTTTGAGCTGTAGTATCATCATTTTTTAATATGACTAATTATTGTTCCCACATTACTTTTAATATTTTTCGGAACAACATTACCATCTTCAAACCAAGATCCTTAGTTATATTTGAATATTTCATATTTATAAATATCACTTGTCACAACTTGTCACGCGTCTGCATAATCTATATAGGTACACTTCCATCGATGCTCATTGAAAACGAAGCGGAACTGACATCGTCACGTACAAAAATAGCTTACCATGATTGATTATCCTAAACGAACCCGGCGCAGTGCACTACTAGGTACCTACTTCCATTGAAATGTAGTTAAAACTAAGAAAAAAAGGAATGAAAAAAAAAATCAATACTTAGTTCCTAAATTTTCTATATTTATGCGAAATTTACAAATGTATTTAAGCAAAGCTTGTAAAAACACATGAGACAAAAATGACTCTTGGCAATATAATGTTTTTCAGAGGATAACATATAATAGGGATGATGACACATGTCGAATTTTGCGATAAAATTTAGTTGATAGGATGCAAAATGATCAAAATATCCAAATAAAGTAACCATTTAAAAAATCTATTGAAATGGTTCAAAGATATCGGGCTTCAAAATTCAATTTTTTCGATTTTTAAAAGTACGAAATTTTAAAAACCAATGATACCATTCAATTTTTAACATTTTATTGTGAAATAAATTGTATAGCAACCATACTAGGTCAGGCAGCGAACAGATATAGAGGGTAATGCTTGGAACACAATTTTTGACTTCGTAACTTTGTTTGGAGTAGTTAGGAGGTGAACATATCAAAGTCCCCGGCCGTAGCCCCTCAGCCGGGGGCGAGAGGGGGGTTAGAAGGTCCCATTTTTTGGATTTTCGTAGATAACTCCCCCCCCCCCCCCCCCGGCTGAAGGTCTACGGCCGAGGCGAGGACTTTTGATATGTTCACCTCCTAACTAGTCCAAACAAAGTTACGAAGTCAAAAATTGTGTTCCAAGCATTTCCCTCTATACCTTTTTTCGAGCATTCAATGACTGACCTATACACATAAACGCAACATTACACTGTAAACATAGCAATTTCATAATTTTTCCAGACTTTCAACAGGGCAACTATGAAGCCGTGACGTCACTGCTTCATATAATTTTGTTAAAAGCGTTTTGAGAAACAAATGCAAATCTCAGACTTTAAGTCTCTTTTCTGTCTTTTATGTTGATTTAAGGCAATTGGCCCCCATACAGACATTTGATCCTTACAACAAAACGAATCGATTGATACCATGCATGAAAAAAAAAACATCAAGCCTATTACTGTTTGGTTTTTGTATAACGCGGTACATTACCATATTCCATAGAATTTGTAAATAAAATAACCTGTTTATTTCATATTAACGTTAAATTGAATGTGCTAAGGTATCATAATATAGGTACTTAATTGGAAAAGGACACTCAGGATTGGCCACAAAATAACGCTGTAGTAATTCGAAGCTGAAATTATTTGTGTTCTCCACCTGCGCGTCATTTCCCTCGATTACTGCGATCCACTGGGGCGATTTAAATGATGTATGATGTTTTCCGAGCTTATACGATACTCCTATCAATCTTGCTTAGATTTTGTTGCTGTATACAACAAAAAAAAACTAAAATCATATTTTATTAAGTCAATACCACCTGTAACGTGTAAAAATACAGCAAATTGTAAATCTGTATACATTCAACAATAATGTTTGATCCTTTTAAGTCATTAGAAATATTTTTATTTATACGGACAAAGAATATACTTAGCGTCATTTCGAGTAGAAGTTTCCACAGGAATATATTAGTTTTATGGTCCTTGTTTTGTGGAATCGTTTTTAAGGTACCGTAGCCAAAATGGCGAAAACGGAACCCTTATAGTTTCGTCACGCCCGTATGTCCGTATATATGTCACATCCATTTTACTCGGAAACTATAAGACGTACGTTATCTTAATAAAATTTAGGCATAAGGTGTATTTTGAAGTCTGCTATTAAGTTATGTAGTTAACTCGGCGCTCCATACATATACTTAACTGAATTAAAAATCAATCAATAGGTCCTTAAAAATAACATAGAGGCTTCTTTGAACATTTTGTGATCTATTATGTAAATATTTTACGAAATAATCGCTTCGAAAGTCAGTAATATTCTGTAACATTTAAACAGTAAGTCAAAAAATATTTTAAAAAATTAAGAAGATGCGCTTTATCACATAATTTCTACGCAAATAGTTTTGATCATTATCGGTTTAGCCATTTTTTAGTTATCTACAAAAAAAACTTCTTCTGTAGACATCGGAAACGACCTTTTAGTATTAGTTTGATTCTTATTCCATTGCAGGTACTAGGCTACCTATGCACTGACAAAATATAAAATTTAAGTTTAATTCGTCACACGAAACGACAGCCTTTTCATCCCTATCACTGATAATGATGTATATTCATCATCTTCCCAATCCCAATTATTTCGATATGATTTCGACTGGCAATAAAATAAAAGGCTCGATTCGAGCTAAGTTCAATCAACAATTCCACGCCCCGGTGATCAATGGATATTTCATTCCGTATTTTAGTGGCTGCCATGAAAGCTACGTGGAATTGGAGAAATTGCTGACGAAGCTAGGAGGCGGACTCTAACGATAAACATAGATATAAGTACTATCGAAACAGAGTCGTTAATTAAGTAGGTAAACAATTTATTTTCTCGTTTAAACCTTTTAAATACAAAATACTTTAGAACAGCGAACGCGACTCAAACAACAGTAACAGCGTTCCAGGTCACGTTTAAGTACATCAAAGCTTCGTGGCTCACGTTCATCTATCAGTAATCGCTCAGTACTATAGTAGTTAGTAGCAGTAAGCAACCTCGGGACCATGAAACAAGCTTCGAGACCAATTTATGTAATCAATCATACACGAGCTTTGAGCATGCAGTACACGGTGCGTGCGTGCGTTTTCTGTTTCTGGTCGAAGCGTAGGTGTGTAGACTACACGGAAGATAGAACACCTCTAAGGGCGGCCAACGACTATCTGTCCGCCTGCAGTCCGCATGTCGATATCGACCTGTCCGTTGCTCGGAGCCGGCAAATTTTTGTTCTATCTGACAGGCCGAGATCGTCAGGCGGACTGCAGGTGGACTGATAGTCGGTGACCGCCTTAACTCTAATGCTAACCACGGACTTAAACACGCCCTTCGTTTAGTATTAGGTTTACATTATAATAGAGGAGAGGGAGAGGGAAGATGCTTGGGCACCTGCTACGGCACGATAAGTTCATAAGAAACATCATAAATGTGTCTGATAGCTACTATGAAATACTTTTTATTTCTCGTTATTTTCTGTTACCCAATGAACTCAATGTTCATGCCTGAATATTTCTTAAAACAATTTAAAATTCTTGTTTCATTTAAGTGCCGTCTAGAACTTTAAAGAGGCATCAAATATTAACATCAACCGTTTGTTTTCACAGTAAGACATCTAATTTAATTTAGAAATTCTCAGACACTTCTTGGGGCGCTTCTTCGCCTATTTGATTTGACGGCAGCAACACGCGAATCTCATACTGCTCTTTCAATATGTCACAAAACTTATTAAACTTACCATTACAAGTTCAGTAAAGAAAATTGAGTTACGAGTATCTTTAGGATTTTGTAGATTATTAGACTTTTTGCTACAATAAAAATAAAAATGAATCCGAATTGTGAATTCCAACCCGCGACAATTTTAAGTAAAGAATGTCACGCGTTCATTTACTCACCATTCATTAAAAAAACATTGTCGATTTCTATTAATTACTAACTTTAAATTTTATCCGAAAGTCCTAACACCCTTATTCTTGGAGCACACGTTCTTCCAAAATTCAATTTTAGGGTAGGTTGCACCACGCACAATTAACGGATTCATCAACGTTAAATATGGCGATTGAGCTGACATCCCATAGAAAACTGTAAAACTTTTCATACAAGATATTTTTAACGATGACGTTGACGTTATTAGACGGTTTGGTGCAACCGGGACTTAGTAGGCAGAGTTTGTCCGAAAAAGAAGTCTCGTGGTAAAATGGGAGCTATTCTTTTTTCGGACATAATGTATACCTCAGTTTTCAGTATCAGGACTATCAGATGCTGTAGCATCTATTACCCGGAAGTTGATTTATTTTCACATAATCAAATCGCCACTACTTTGAAAAAATAATACTCGTATCTTGTTATGGCACTCAAAAGAAAAATGGAGTAACTATGTATGGGATGAGTGATGTTTCAACTCAGAGCAGCAGTGAGATACCAGATTTTTTCAAAGTATTTAGTTACGATATGGACCTGTGACTACGTTGGCGGGTTTTGGTGGAAGGAAACGCAGCCTTACCGATTTAATATGTGTTGAGTCTCACGGCAGATATGTCATAAAAAGTATGTATGCTGATTATGATGAACACATAATGAATACTCACGCGTACACGGCGCATGGCAGCGACGATTTCTACGCGACTTGACGGCCGAGGCACATCCATGGTCCCGATGTACTGAAACAAAAAAAACTTGCTACATTTAGGGCCTATTCACACCGCGTTTTTTAAACGCGCCGTCGACGCGCGATTATATCGATCTAAACGCGATTCGTACGCAAGTCGAACGCGGCTTGTTGACGTTATGCACACCTACATCGATGCAGACTCGCGTTGACGGTGCATTTGTAACGATACTAATTGCGTTTGTTAGCAGCGTTAGCAGAGACTCCTCAGGAGAGTTACACCGCGTTTTTTAAACGCGCCGACGACGCGCGTACCTATTTATGAATAAACACGCGGCGTGCATAGACCCTTATGGCTTATAGCTTGTAACAACTACTTACTAATAGGTAAGACCAGCCCAAGGATTTACCTCTTTGTGGATTCTTGTCCTTTACCTGCCTAAGAAGACGGATAGAAGATTGTAGGGAAAGTAGCTGTAAATTGCATTAGTTTGAAACCAACTATTGTACCTACCAGATGATTCTTCCAAATGTTAAATGGTTTTTTTCTTTCTTTTTAAACCAACTCTACTCTCGTTATTTAATTTAAACTTTCACTTTATAAATTTCAAACTGCTGTACTTACTTGTGCGTATTCATTACGCGCGACATATTTCGGAGAGCTTAGGTTTCCGATATGTCGCGCGTCGTCCATGTCGCGCGTAGTGACTAAACAAACACAAGTGAGTACAGCCGTTTGAAATTAATAAATACTCTCGTTTACTATTCCAATGTTTTGATTTCTATAAATGAACTATAAATAAAATTCCAGATCGACAGATTAGTTTTTGTTTAAATGCATGAATGATAATTGCTGATTACTTGATTAAACTGGTCATATAATTATGTTTCTCCAATTGTTGGCATTCGACCAACTAATGGTTAATTGTTAGTTTTATTAATTCACGCTAAGAGCAATTTTTTCTCTGAAAGATAACAAAGACATACCGGCGGGCAAACAAACCACGTTACAACATAAAACAAATACGTGCGTAGCGTACTGTGCCTAGGAAACTTTCCCTATCAAGCTATGCTCCAGGGCCTAAACTTTTGCATGAGATCTCCTTCAACAACGCTACACTACAACACTAAATTAATAAACCTCGACAAAATTATAGCAGCGCCATCTAGTGAGTCAAGAATCCGTTACCGAAAACCGAAAATACGGCCATGCAATTTTGGGAAATCAAATATACGTTTAATGCCTTACAAAACTTTGACTGGTTTCCAAACAAAAAGTAAGTACCAAACAAGATTTCGTCAAAAATACCAATGGTATTAGTAAATGGTACAAGAACGGCCGGGGCCTAAACCATTCGATCTCATGTTTACCTACGCCTCACCGCTAGTCTGCCAAAGCTTTTATGACACTACGTATAGGTACGTTTACTACCGTAATGTGTAACAATACTTTCGGAGACGTTGCTAACAAATTTAAACCCACGGGAGTTACTAAGATATACCCACATAAATGAGTAAACAGTTAAATATTTTACACCGCCACATGAGTAGATGAGTACCAATTTACTAACACAAGTCGTAAAGGCGTTAAAGTGATTTAGAGCGATTCAGTGCTCGCCTTTTCATGGGGGACTTTTATTGGACTATACCTACCGAAAGCGGCACCAGGAAACCTGGAGCGGTGCGAATCTAATAACAGCCGAGTCACGCGCCACGAGTAATGTCTCCGCAATCGTACAATCAAGACGCCAATTTGGTGTATATACCTATGAAATAGTGAAACAATTATAGGCAACTGTTTCTCATTTAAGCAAGCACACCTATTTAACGCGCAATAAAGCAATATTTGTAAATCCACGGAAATATGTAGCTCCAACATTTTCAATGACATTTCGAACATAGGGAAGCAGAAGCTATAAATCGATCGAGCTAATTTTCATTTTCGTGAAAATACGAGTTTTCTCGGATTTTGCGCACAAAGTAATAGACGCCTAAAGTTTTACGCGAGCAATTCCGACGAACGACTCCGACGTCGGTCAACCAGATATTTGTTTTAATTTAGCCATGGAACGCGAGAAATCTTGGAAGACATCTTAATTGTTCGACATCAATTTCTTCTACTCTCATTCTTTTGATTTCATCACTTCGTAGGAATTTTCAATAAAGTTTGTTTTAAGATATATCGTTTACAGTGTAATCTTTACGCTACGAAAATAAATTTACTTTGCCAAAAAAATTGTTTTGACAAGAGCATTCTTATTAATACGTAGCTATATCAATAACGTGTGGAATTCCATTATATTTATAAATAAAGTGTCATCACAAACAGTATTCTTCCTCTGTAATACTTATATTTTTTATGATATCTTTCGAAATTACTTATTTCAAAACAAGAAATGACTGAGTTTTTCTAACCTTGACATCTCTATATTTCGTGTTAAATGCAAACTATAAAAGTAATCAATCTCGTAGGGCTAGTAGCTAAGAAAAATATCATTATTACTATATTTATTAGGTATTCATTGTTCAAAGCAATAATTTGTGCTTCAAGTAGAACATACATTCACTAAATGCGCATGACAAGACCAAGACACTTTCGTAGGTATCACTTATCTTATATCAATACTAAAATTACCGCCTTCTCGAACGAGACCATAAGTCTGACTTTGTACTTAACTTAATCAATAATTACCAAGACTAACTTTAAGTAACTAAATCGATATGATAGAAATTCTAATGGACATTTTCCAGCCTTGACGTCAACCAGTTAACAGGGTCCCGTGGGGCCAATTCAGAGTTTGTCGTGATTGTGACCCGGGCTCGTCAGCACTCTCGTTATTTTAGCCTTGCTTAAATCACAAACAGGATTGTATCGTATTATTTTGATAGCTGTTATTGCGTACAATATTTATATTTCACGTTAGCGGTAAAAATTAACATAAAAAAGCTGACGTTAGATTATACGTATCAAATGCAGTCCCAGGTATAAGTACGATTGCTATGCAATGGCTAGCAATATTTACGTATTTTCAAGCAACCGTCTTATTTAAAGTACCGAATAATCACCGTTGAAGATGAACAGATAGGTAACATTACAATCCTCATGGACCATGGTTAACAAAGTAAGTTTATATACTTCAGATAATTATAATGCTTAGATCCCAATATCTTTCCTATCAAAAGCAAGCTACGAAAAGAACTAGTGAAGTAAAATGAATCCCCTCCTTCAATAAACAACAAATCCTTGTGTACTTCTCGCCGAGAGCGGGGCCCTTGCGACCGAAATATATCACAGCATTCTTTAACGATGTTATTGCTATCAACCAACTTGCAGGCGCTACTTCAAATCTAACGAATGATGATTTCCCAATGACGAAATAAGATATGGACGGTTCTTCAGTCCAAATATGACTCCTAACAACTTTCCTGATATTCTCCAGACTGTTAAACCCCTTTTCCGGCTTTGAATACGACCCGAAACGCAATTTCCCGCTAGGTACTTAAAAAGGTTGTGATTGGTCAATCAACGTACTTATTGGCAAAAAAAAATTATACGTCAAACTTCATGCGCGGTCAAACAAATATAAACGTCACGTCTCCAATGGTATGCACCTTTAATCGTAGGGTAATTTACCAGAGCTATTGTGATTTCTATACTTTTATCGTTCACTGGGATATCCAGCTTAGACTTCTCGTTATTATTGAACGTATAAAGCGGAGATGAAAAGCGATCACGATTACGAGACATGGAGGAATGTGGGAACTGTTGAAAAGAAAATAGATTTTCTCATGAGACTGCATACCGTGAGCAATTCCAGACGATTTCCGCCGAGAGGAAATGGGGTCCTATAATGTAATGTCGATTCGAGTTCGTGAAGATTACTCCCCTACAATGTGACAGGTCGACTAAATATAAGTACACAGAACGAGTAATTTGTTCAAAATATAGGAAGACTTTTGTTGTGCTAACGGCACTATAGTTATCCAAGCAAACGTGATAAAATAAACTTCAATATAAATTGAGTTTCATCGAACTCACTCATAGCTTTTCTCGTCGGCATGTCGACGCGATAAGTTTTTTGTCTTTATGTGGACGAAGTCACGGGCAGCGTCTACTAACGTCATGAGTTATGAGAAATGAAAACGGGTGTAGGTATGTAGAGAAAATCCATCAATACGCCATCCTATATCGACTCTTTTTTAATACTCCTGAGTGTTTGTCATAAAACTTAGCCTAATCCTGTTTATATTGCACACGTAACCCCAATAAAGGTATCGGCATGAGCACGGCAGATGACGAAACTCCATGGTCCCCGAGCACTCTTATCGCGTCCTACACGCGCCTTTCGATGGCTGCGAGGATGAGGACTGATGGCCTCCCATAACGTTTAACATCAGCTATAATAATATATCATAAGTATCAGAGCAACGTGCTCATGTATTGCTGGTATCTTATTTTATAATGAAAATGTATCGGTGTTGTTATACACTCGAGAGCAAAAGTTTCGGGTTACTAGCATTTTCTTGAATATCTCAAATATATTAATTTTAAAGATATTAAAGTTTATGTTACTGACCCGAAATTTTAGGTCTCGAGTGTACTTATTACAGTTGCTTATACTAGCGAAGTCAATTTCTTCGTTCAAATAAGAAAGATACTGCTTTAAGAAAAGAAAAAAATATATTCCGGGTATGTATAAAATAACTACTCATACATAAATAGTATACCTAGGGAAGTAGCAATTTACATGAAACAAAAACGTAACAAAATTGAAAATAACTGAAAATAATCAGCAACTAGGATTATAAGTATCATATCATATCATAACATTATTTTATATCAGTATTACCGACTTAATAACAAACTCGGTAGACTTTTACCGTTTGTAAAAAACCGACTGATAGATTTCTCTACTCTGTATAGGTATAGTTCACCGTCATCATCAATAGCGAATTTGGTTGAAGTGACATCAGACTTTTAATCCTGAGGTCTCGGTTTCAAAGCTCGGCTTATACCACTGATTTTTTTCGGAACTAGAAGAAAAACCATTGGATATTTGCTAATTACTTTTCAGTGAAGGTTAAAACTTAAAATCGTGAGGAAACTGGACCTAAGTTAAATCCTAGTTTCCCCCTAGTTATCGAAGGTCAGAGGTTCGCTTTCGTAAAAACTGGTGCCTACGCCAATTAAAGGCAATAGGATTCCAAGCGGACCCTAGACTCCATTGAGCGGTGTTAAAAGCCGAGACAGACGCTAGAAGGATGGTGAATTATGTGTGGTAAATGGATTGGTCTAAGAGCTGGCCAAGTCAGATATGACACAATAATGAGAGTAATGTAACCAGTCCAGTTAGATTGAATAGATTGCATAACCATCCTTATTGCTAGATCCGGGCATCTGGCAGCTTTTAATGGGTGGAGATCAAAGTGACAGAACAACGAAGTTTTTAAGTTATACCGAAAAAGTAATACCGAAATAGGTAAAAACTGCTGAAGTTGTTGTCATTTATAGAGAACAAGGCCTATATTGCCAAAAAAACATTGTGTATTATTGCGGAAACAAAAACAGTAGGCGAGTAACCAAAAATTACATTATACATCATTTAGCACTACTTCCCTAACCGAAACTTTTGTATATTATATAAACTAATTAATTACATAATTTTTCATAATATTTTATCGAACCCAGAACTCTTGAATTTGTTTTCTTCAAGTTATTTGCATTCTTTGACTTCCAGCACTTTACAGCTGCCAGATGTCCGGATCTAGAAATAAGCATAGTATAGCCAACTGACTAGAGGGGTTTCGTTGCTCTCATTATTGTGTCATATCTGACGTGACCAGCTCTCCGTCTAGATGCTATAGTTAACTACAAATAAATGGTAATTTTTCTTAGACACAGAATTGTGATCTATACAATTAATGGGCCCTTGCGATAACTCTGGGCTCGTTCGTCTTCATTTGTGCGGGTCCGGGACACCGGGCCAAAGGGGCTGATGCTGCAAAAGTGTTCGCAGTGAATACCACTTTACCCGGGATAACGCCTGTTTATTACTGACCGAACATTCTTGAACTAACAAAGACAAGGGGCTTTTGCTGCGGTTAAGAGGCAGATATACGTCTTGGTCTTATGTATGTATGTATGTAAACACTTTAGTGTACATAAAAAAGTTACAATAAAACATGATAAAAGAGAAAACAAAGTACAGAGGCGAACTTATCCCTGTAAGGGATCTCTTCCAGTTAACCTTTGAGCAAATGAGAGAAAACTTTAAGATAGACAAACAAGCACTATGTACTTAGTGTACGGAAATAAACATCGAAACAAATTATCTACTTAATATCGGTAATAAATACAAATATAATATATAATCATACATATATATTAAACATATATAATACTAGGTACCTACTCAACTAGAACACAAATCATTCATAAAAATACTTATTACGTATTTTAACGGTTTCCGTAGCCCAGTCGATAGTGACACGCCTATGGAGCCGGAGTTCCTCGGTTTAAATGTCGTAGAAGCATTTTTGTTTGTTTCTTGTCTACTTGTTCCTGGATTATACAGGATGATACTTAGTTAACGATAATAAATCGGCCGCCGTCATGTTTAAGTGAAATAACAACGAATTTTTATTTTTTGTTACGTACAAAAACGAAAAAAATTGCGCTAATTACACTAATACTGGTATCACATAATATCTTGTTATTGACTGAATCCGCAGTGTTAATCCTTCTCACGTCTACTGAATCACCCTGTATATATACAACGTGTTTTTGTTGATTTGCTTAAATTTCAGCATATGCTGAAATTTAAGCAAATCCCATCCATCCCATTTGGTACGATTACAGGGCCCATTTTAGAGATAGATTTTTAGTTTCTAGTATTTTTAAGTAAGTTAATTTTAGGTAGTATTTACATAGTTTATTTAAGTTTTTTGTCATGTACCTATTTTGTACAGTCGACGTCAAAAGTATGTTTACACTTTTGCCCATTATTACAATGGAGTAAGGTGAAAAAGTGTAAACATATCTTTGACGTCGACTGTACCAATAAATAAGATATTAAGGAAACAAATTAGCATAGGTACTTAGTTTTCTAAACAAAGATTTTTTTTCATGCCATAATTGTTATATCGGACACGCAACGAGGGTATTAGGGTATTATGATTAATTCAGCCAAACAATAGAAAATTATGACATGTCAATGTAATTTTGTAAATTATAGCCCCGAGATACAAAGGAAGCATATTTTTGGCGTATTACACACAGGTGCATTATTTATTACAGTGTCTCATAGTCCAACAATAATGTAATGGAGGTTTACAAAATCATAAAGATAAAATTGACTATAAATTATCTCAGAACTGGAGCTAATTAGGATACTAGTGTATTTGAGAAATATACTTAATTTAAGCTCAACAATGGACCCTTGCAATTAAAGCAAATCAATAATATAAAAACACTTTGTATATGTAGTCACAATTTTGCATCCCTTGAAAAACATGGTTTTCTTTATCAAACAGCTATTTATATCTTATTTCTGAGATGGCCGCCTTTCTCCCATCTCAGGAATAAAATATAAATAAGTAGCTGTTTGGTGAGGAAAACTATGTTTTTCAAGCCAAGCAAAGTTAGGTATAGCACGTGAGGGTATTTAGTACCTATATTTATCGTCACCCTTAGTAGAAACTTGGAGGACCTTGCATAACGTACCTATAAGTAGGTAAGTTATTCATTACAATACCTATCAATTCACAATTATAAAATAAGTAGGTACGTTACCAACCTTCATATTTAAGCGTGATTTAGCTTTCAAATTATAATAATATATTACTCGTAATACGTCAAATTATAAAAGTCCGTATTGTTGCCTTCTTTCCTTTGAGGAAATATTACACAAAACAATTTCGCCCAGCAACTTTGATCATTTACTCCTACAAAGTTCAAATGGATCTAATATTGGCTTTCTCGTAAACTCGATACTATAAGAATAATTTAAAAACTCACATAACATTGACCGAGCCATAACAATTGTTTGTTTATATAAATGACATACGCGTCAGTAATGTAAATAATTATATTTATCTATTTGCATACACTCCGTGAGTTTTAAGAAGGACTTTCGGGAATCGGCGATGACACACGAAGGTAATATTGCTGTTTTGCTTTTTCATGTGTCACTGTTGATTGATAAAAAAGCCAAAAAAGCTTTCAATAGCAAAAAACACTTATTCAGAGCCAAGATATCCAGAAACATAAGGAAACGATTCATAAAAACCTACATCTGGAGCATAGCGCTATATGGAAGCGAGACGTGGACTCTAACAATGCAAGACAGAAAGAGACTGGGTGCATTTGAGATGTGGTGTTGGCGAAGAATGGAAGGCATCAGCTGGACAGAACGACGGACGAATAAAGAAGTTCTAGATTTGGTAGGAGAGAAGAGATTTCTTATGAAGACGATTGAGAACAGGAGAGGCAATATGTTAGGGCACCTAATACGACACGACGATTACATTAAAACCATAATAGAAGGGAAAATAAAAGGAAGAAGGCGCCGTGGGAGGCCTAGACGGGTGTTTATAACCCAGGCTAAGGAAAAGGCTAATGTAGTGTCTTATCGGGAGCTTAAAACAATTGCGGAGAGGCGAGATGAGTGGCGGTTACTCCACCGACAGGAGCAAAGCTCTTAAATAGATGATGATGACTGTTGATTGATACCCGACGTCTCTTTTTAAAACACGAAGGTTATTTTTAGAGCTCACGGACTTGTATAATATGTGTGTATCTATCTATACATATTTTTGGAATTCTTAAAAACCGACTGTTGATGGTACCAACATATTGTATTGCCATACAAGTTAAATGCTAAATTTAATCATGGAGTCAGGAACCGGTTCAAATCTGACTTGGAAGATTAATTTTACCTGAACTACATATATACCTACTAACCGACAAGCACTGCGAGTTAAATAAAAAAGATTGTAAAATACAGTGAAATAAAAAATAATACTGTTTAAAACAATTAGGTCTTATTGTTGCATAAGCTTCTTAATTTTTTTAGTTACATACATACATACAAATACATACATACAATCACGCCTATATCCCAAAAGGGGTAGGAGATCACGGATTTCCATTTGCTACGATCAATGCAGCAAAACGGCCCCTCCTTGAGCCACTTCTCGCCCCCGTGAAGAACGAGACGTGATGGGTGGCGAACCGCATTGCCGCCATGCGGATTACTTTTAATTAAATAAATCACCACAGCGTTCTCACGAGCAGATTTTTTTTAGTTATAGCACTAAAATACACTTTAATGACGAAATTCTTAGGGTATCTTCAGAACACAGTAGATACCTGAATACTGGTATAGGAATAGTCTTCATGAAAAACAATTCTAAGGGTGTCTTTATATTTTTATGTAGGTATATGATTCACGAAAAAGGTATCCAAATGGGGACGCTAAAATAATATGCGAGAATTCGTAATGTAATCATTCAGTACGAACCTCCCTGCGATCCGATTCTATTACGTTCCTTTATACCAGTGACGGTAAGAAATGTTACCGTAAACTTTTATTATGCGGAAAAAATGGAACGTCAAGATTAGGGAAGAATATACGGATATAGAAAGTAGTAGCTTTACACCGTCTTGACATCGTACATATTATTATGTATGTAAATATGATATAGTAACCAGCATATAATCACGTAGATCATTTGCTGGAAACAGAAATACTACCATTATAAACTTACGTTTTATTTAGTGCTTAACCTGCACGCTTAATTAATTTAATTCTTGTAGATACGAATTTCACCCACGGAAATAAATAACGATAAGATTACAGGAACGATACAATTTGTACGAGCCCGGGTTAGAACCCGAGATCTCCGGATCGAAAGCCGAACGTCTTTATTGCCAGGTTACCATTATTTAAAGTAGTAGTAAATAACTGATAGAAAATGATATTTATTGTAAGTCGGTTAAAAATATAAATAACCGGGCATATCCGTCGGACAAATCCGGCGGGCACATCTGCGCGTGTATCCCTAGCTATTGGATATATGTCGTCATTAGCAGTGGACAAGGGGTGGTGACCGGGTCGAGCGGCTTTGTCTCGCAGTGTAAGTTAAGTGGTGTAACCGAAACCAGAACGTACAGTCAGCAGCCAAGGTTGGTTAGCTAACGGAGATTGTCGTCTCGTCCAAAAAAAATTTATCTCAAAAATATTCAATTTGAAACCGAATATTTGAAGGTAGACGTAATTGCTCAGAGTTCTCATAAGCATTTAAACAACTGCCCTGGGCTTCTTAAGAGTTTGTTTAGAAATTTAAGCGCCCGTGAGGATTTAGCAATTCCTTTCTATTACTTTTTTAAGCAAATAGAATTTACAAAGAAAAACTTTTTCAAATTTGTTGTACAATGTTGCTGCGACGTAAAAGAGAGTTATTTTAAACTTTATGGAGCGAGAATTTATTTAATATTGAAATCTTATACCTTTTGACTGTAGTGAGTGTATCGTATAAAAGTTGTGATTTAAATACGGGAAATATGTTGCTCGATCACCATGAGAATGGTACGAGAGATATTGGTATTCATGGTACGAAACGCCAACTGACATGTTCACGCGTCGCTACTCATAGTGTGCAAACACGACTCCTCGCCCGCTCCGGTTCCGGACATACCTACAAAAGATAAAGCGGAACAAATAGCTCCATTAATCTATCCTTTTCTTCTAAACAACACTCGATAGGGACAACAACAGCTGAAGACTCCCGATCAAACATTTTTGAGAAATCTTAGGGGAAGGAAGTTTCACATGCGATGTTTTATTCAGAGCACAATAAGGCATGGCTCTTGAACGTTCTGGTGGATCTGGGGGCACGGCAGTGCCCCCGCCAAGTCGAGCGCGAAGCAAACACTGCCGTACCATCCTTTACTGGAACCATTTCGCCGCATTTTCAGGCCCCTATTTGAGAACCTCTGGATAAGACTAGAACGCAGAAATTTTCGTCATCAAGTAAGCTATAATCACATACTTAAAATCCAAAATTTCAAGTCTGTTGGTCATTTAGTTCCGAAGTTAAGCGAAAGCAAAGTTTCGCATTTATGAAACTCACTCACTCACTCATGATCATCAAAATAGAACTAGTACTTCCCATATACTCAGAGAGCTGAAATTTGGTAGAGAGTTATGGTTTAATGGCCACATAAAGGGAAAACTATAAAAACTAGAATAATCGAAGATCTGGAGTACCTGGTGACCCTCATTAGAAAACACAAGAGCCAAACCAAACTATTAGAGATCGACATATACCGCCTTTACAAAAAATATTTAATTTGGTGGGCCGCTTCATTTGATGTCAAAAATCGAAGGTCTGAAGTATCTGATGAAGAACCGTCAGCTGGTCTCAGCTGTATTAGAGATATGGTAATGCCCCCTTCTACTACTGATACATAAAAAAATCGACTGTCATTGAAAAAATCCAGCGTATAGTGGGACAAATATTTGACTGAGGAGCCGAGCGTAGCGAGGCGACGAACGTCTCCGTTTTAACTCACAAGGAGAGGCCGCACGGGCGCGCGGGCCGCGCGGGTGCGTGTTGGGTCTGGGGTCTCTTACTGGTACGACGATTTAGCAGATTGATGTGTGTGTATTGGTTGGTCAGTGTCAGTTTAGAGGTCGCATTTTTCATCCGATTTCGATGAAACTTGGCATGTACGTTCCTTGATTTATTTGCCAAAAATTGTCGAGCCATTTTTTTATTGGGGGAAAAATTAAGGGGAAAAGGGGGAAGTTTGCCGTCGCGTTATTTATGGACGGATTTCAATCATTTTCGGGTAAAAAGTCAAGCTCACACTTCCTTAGAGGTTGTTGTAAAAAAAAGTTTCAAGGGTGGGGGAAAGGAGGGAAAAAGGGGGAAATGCTCCGAAGTCTGCGGTTCACAGAACCACTAGTCTAATTTAATCTAGCCTATAGCGTCCCACTGCTGGGCGAATGCCTCCCCTTCTGCTTTTAATACGCATGAAATAGTAGATTGTACACCAAGGCATACAAATAAAGCATTGTTTTATGTCACGGCCGCGCTATTGAATCCTGATCGTAACGAAGGACTCTTGATTTAACTCCCGAGCGTAGCGAGGGAATGAAGACTGAGTCCTGAGTGTAGTGAGTGATTTAAGCGCGCCCGTGACTAACACAGCTTTATCCCCAAGGAATATACTCTACTTTTCTCACCTCTTGCGAGACAATAACAATACCAAGGCTACTAGAAACGGAATTTTATGAAAGTAAATCAAAATAGAAAATGGATGTTTAGTACGTACTATTAGAATTTTATCTTCTACTTTAATAGTACTGAAGAGTGAAGTATTTCTCCGTATACTGCAGCGTCTTATGACACTCGCGGCAATTGTTTTAGGATTTAAAATCTGTTCCATTTTCAAATCAGTTCGGTGTGACGCCGCGGCTCGCGGGGATTAATTAGCTGAGGCGCCGTCCGGACTTTGCGAAATTAGACTTTAACGACATAACAATAAGAAGTAAAATCACATTACTACCCGGTGGGTTATAATGTAACATTATTCCCCGCTAAAGCCAAGAGCTACAATGATGTGCTTTCGGTGGGGTTTTCATGATACAGGTATAAAAATCCCAACTACAAAAAGAATACCCCGTCTAAAATATCCGCCTGCGGCATGGTCCCCATTACGCTGGCGGCGTTACCTCTCTGCACAGCTAAGGATATACGCTGGGAGAGGTACGCGCCAGCTCTATGGTCCCCTGTAGTCTCGACCAATCGGGCCGCCAGGGCCTTCATAAAGTGCTACATGATACATAATTTGGCATTGTCAAGCAGGTGGTGTGAAAATAAAATTAAAAGAAAACTCTGGATAAGACTAGACTGGCTTTTATACTTAGGTATACTTACAAGTTTACAAGAAGAAATAGTCGAGCGATTAGCTTTATTCTACCTATGATATATGTATAATAAGGGTTATGCACGCTCCAAAAGTGAAGCCTTTAAAATGAGTGAATTCAAACAATTGTCACTAGTCGTGCACCTGCAAGCGAGAGATGCGGACGTGCCAATGAGCTGCCGTCACCAGCGTGAGAAAGAGACAAACTATAATTTTCTAACAATGAAAGTGACAAAGACGTAATGATTGTCAAAATAGATAAATATAACGGAATCATTGCTAAAAAGTTATGAAATAAGTTGGAAGTATTTTTATGCACATTTTGTTAGAGTATAACCCATCCATAGTAAATATCATTGTATTCTACTCGACTCGAACATTAAAGAAATTAAATACCTAAATAAATGACACTAAAATATTAATTTCGCTCAAAATTTGGTCAAAATATAATGCATTGGACTAAGAGTGGCGGTGATACCCGCACACGTCGCTAGATGGCGCTGACTGTATTATAAAACGCGCTTACGTTTGTTTTTCCGATAACCTTATATGGCGAAGTGAATTTTATTACTAGTGACGGATTACTGATTATTACTTAATTATTAGTTTTAAAAGAAGTTTTAATTGAATACTTTATTTAATTGTTAGCTATTTAGTAGGTACTCTTAGTTTTCTAGGTTTAATTTACAGTTAGGCAGTACTTCGAATAGCGTTCGTGTTTATAAGTAAGTACTTTTCTAGAATTCTAGGTTTAGTTTATTTAGTTAGATATTACTTCGTACGTTTCTACAAAAAGAAGTGAAATCCCACCAAAAACATTCTGTAAAAAACTAGCCAAGTCTCTATTGAGCTGCTTGTTTATCTCTAAAAAGTAATGAAATCTAGACAATGTCGTACCAAGTCTAAGGTTCCTTACTGCGATTTCTTTATTATTATAGTTAATGTTGTGTGACTTGGCCGTTGAAGGGTACACAAGCGAGCCTGAAACAAAAAGTTTATAAAATTATTTCCAGTACAGACGTACTTCTAATTATTGATAGAAGTCCGTCTGTACGACTATTTTATGTTAGATCGATGGTCGATTTGACGCTCCGATAAGAAGTGTTTGTTTCAGGCTCGCCTATACATCAGTATTATTGAAATACGCAGCTTTATCAAGCCTATAATTGGCTAGTTATGGAATCAACGTTTTCCAAGTGGCAATTTTCCATCGTCAATGGGTAGCGGTTCTGGCGACAGACTGGTGCAATGGTGTCATGGAGCACCTGGTTGTGTACCCTTCAACGGCCAAGTCACACAACATTAACTATAATAATAAAGAAATCGCAGTAAGGAACCTTAGACTTGGTACGACATTGTCTAGATTTCATTACTTTTTAGAGATAAACAAGCAGCTCAATAGAGACTTGGCTAGTTTTTTACAGAATGTTTTTGGTGGGATACCTTTTAGCGATTACACAAAACACTTTATAGTGGATATGTTGTATGTATAGAGTAGATACCTTGATATCCGTAACAATTAATTATGTGTGTCCCAAGGCGTAGAGTTCGGTATATTTGGGAGAAATAAGGCTGGCTATATTAATTCGCCATTTCCATTAAACACAGTTAAAATATTGTATTCTACTCGGTTTGAGGATACATATTAGTAAAAACGTTTCTATGTGCTGATATATTAGTTAGAGTAGGTATGCCTAACTTCACAAATCTAGGATTTCATTTCATAATTATAGGGTACATCTTAACTTAACTATCCTACCTAATATACCTATTTGTTCGGTCTCTTATTTGTAAAGCTAAATAAATGAGTACGGTCAGCAAGCAGAAGTTTCAAGTAGATGAGATGTACAGAATTACCTGGCTTTGGCTGTTAACTAGTGCACAAGGTAGCGTAAGTACATAAATATCATATTGCCTTCACTATACGGCATAAAGCCAAAGGAATAGGTTTATGAAGACTGCTTCATTTCCGTTCCTCGGAGAAACGTAAATAGAAGACTCACTGTGTAGTCTGGAACCTGTTGACGTCCCGCCTCTCCCGAGATTAAACTATTCCTCTGTACTCTGTCTGCATTAAAAGTACCTTTACATTCGAACTTTATTTGTCTTTGTAATTGCGCATTGTTTAAGTCGTATCCTTTATCTATATTGTACATAGCATTAGGCGCGGATCCAGGATTCCGATCAGGGGTGGCACTTTCCTACACAAAAAATCTTACGGTCCACACCTATGGCCCCCATAGTACACAAAACTTGCGTGTCAGGGGGCCAATTGCCCCTGTTGGCCTCCCCCTGAATCCGCGACTGCACACATTATTTAAGAAATTATTGATCGAAAGGTCGCGCTGAAGGTTAAACAGTATTAAGATATCCTTAAATAAACAGCCGCTGTAACATCATTAGCAAAATTTTCATCTCCGATAAATAAATTTTGACATCATTTTACCAGCACAATATAAATTAATTACCTAAATATCGTAAATACATGTCTCTCCCCCGAGTTCATAAGATGTCACACCTCAAATAATTTGTGTCGCATCTCCGGCGTGAGGTTTTCGTGCCACTTAATTAAACTGCGATACTAAGAGCACAGAGGTCGTGAGAGTTACACAATTCACGAGACAATGCGGTGGTGTTATTACATTTTAAACGGCCCATGAGGGTTTAAGGGACGACAGTGTTAAAGGCCTCAACACCATGTTGTAGACACCACAATGTTCGCTGGTTGTCGTTTGCTTGATTTAGTCCGGGACCCTATGTTGTGACAATAAAATTTAACGAACCTTGAACAAGTAATATATTCCTACACTAATAAAGTTATTTATCTAGTTAGTTATCTAGATAATCAAAGTGGCTGTACTAATTTATGTACTTACACGAAATAAATAAGTACACAATCAAAGACATGTTTATACTGTTTACTAATTATATTCGCCCATGAATTTTAGTAAAACTCCAAATAAAGTAGACAAGGCTTTGGCAGTAGTGGCAGTTAACACTACGACTGAAAATGTAAACTGGTAATAATCATAATTATGTAATTTTAGCCTGCGTTCATTTATCAATTACGAGATATCAACGGTACGATTAACTATATCCCTGATAGTGCAACGGGTGAATGAAAAGCTAAAAGTGTTTCCTACAAAAGCCTCGAAAATAATGACGTAGGCATCGTAAGCCATTATGAAATTCAATACCTTTTGATTCGTGCTCCAGTAAAAATCTTAAAATGACTTAAAAGTTGATTTTGTTAATCGCAATTTATATAGGCGCGTCTTTGTTTGCTGCTTGCAATGCTAGCAAATACGGGCTAAGTGCAGTGAAGTACTTACTCGTACCTATGTGTCACGAGATTAGATAAGTACCTATTAGTACTAAGTTTAGATTTGAGCTAGTTATTAATTTAGTTTAGTATTTGTACTGTAGTACCTCTGTATATTTAGTTATGTAAATAAATGATTTAAGTACCTATTACGCTGATATGAATAATGTTTGAATAAAACGGAACCTTATTTAGAAATTATAAGAAAATCAGATAAAAAATTCTGTCTTCTGTTTCATTTATTCGTAGTCAAAAATTCAACGTTAAATCGAAATAATCTCGTGTTCGCAAAGCTTAAGTTGAAAGTCCACCCTATTTACAATAGATTGGTTTACATCTGCGGGCAAGAAACAATATTTAAGTGAGATATATATTTCACTGTATGAAACATACTACATATTAGTTTCGACTAGCAGTATAAAACACGCAAATGGGCCTTGTTTTAACTACCTTACCTCAATACCTATATTTAAAACATGGAGGTGCTGCATTAATGCCGTAGAACGCATAAGTATTGCAGTTCAGCGAGGAAATGCTGCCAGCATCCTCGGCACGATGCTACAGGGGCCTATTTTAGTAGAGATAGGTTTTTAGTTTCTAGTGTTTTTAAGTAACAAGTTAATTTTAGGTTATTTACATATTTTTTTATTAAAGTTTTTTTTCATGTAGCTGTTTTGTACCATTGAAACTAAATCATGAATATGCCGTAGATATAGTAAGTAATATTTCACTTTACCTACCTAATAAGAGGTTTTATTTCTTTAAACACTCTAATCTTAGTATCTCTACAAAATATAATGTCGGAAAAAGTACTGCCGCTCAGAGGTACAGACTGTAGTAACTACCTTTTTCATGTAGGTACCAGATTAAGATGAAGCCAAGCGTTACAAGTCAAGTCGTGTAAAGGACTTAGAGCAACACGTAATATAATCACTTAGCTCCGCATGGCGGGATCTCCATTATTCACGACACGTACACCTCCAGTGGGCGGAAATTAAACTATTCGTGTCACCTGAACTTATGATTAGATGTATTAACAATCGGGATTTCGCGAGAGTATAATGGCGTATGACAAAATGAATGAACTACATGTTAAAATGTCCTTTTTAATGAATACCTACACAGTAAAACTCAAATATACTGTTTAATATATTTTTATTTAATAGCAAGTATATCTATAGAGTTAAACGCGCGACCCACAAAAAGGACAGAAATACAAGCAACGCGACTAATTTGTAAAGGCATTTCACGATGGCTGATAGCATATCGTAGCTAGCCTATATAATTTAGTCGGTTTCTTTTGTTTTTCTTAGCCGCCATAACTTTCTGGGAAAACATCAGGTTTTCTCGTAGTAATCTCATACATTTCTGAAAGAAAACGCTAATTTTATCTGTTTGTTACCCTGCACTGCCAAAAAATATGCCGAGTAAATGACAAGGACTAACGATAATATAGCCTTCTCTGTCATACCTGTTGAAAGTTTAATAAGACCATCCCGTTCAATCATGGTATTTGTATGTATTTCCCGACCACGGAACAATGGTGTTGCGGACCTTCGGTATTATTATTACCATGACAGGTCTAGGGCGAGTATGTCTATGATTTTTATGTAGGTATTTTAGGATAGGTCTTCAAAAATAAAACTGAGGTTTCTTTGAACATTTTTTGATTAAGTGGATAGGATGCTTTCAGAAATAATCACTTCGAAAAGTCTTAAAAAATTGTGTCCCCTTTCCTGTAAATTTTGCACCGTAAGTCCAAAAAATTATTGAAAATTTCAAGAAGATACATTTTGAACATTATCAGTTAAGGCTTTTATATCTCCAAGAACTACGTACATAGCCAGATACGACCTTCCGATATTATTTTTTCCGATAGTATGTTACGGAACCTTCCATTATGCGTGGTTCGACACGCACTTGGCGGGCTTGTCCTAGATTTGTACCCGCGCGCGTGCGCTCGCTCCGTGCACCCCGCAAGCTGCGGATAATGTATTTGTAAAGATACACTAATTATTAAGTCTCTTAAACAGGGTGATTTACAATCAAACTTTTCAAAAAAAGTTTTAATTATTTTTACTGAAATTTACGGTCACCGGCAATAGTATCTTCATCAGTTCTGTATCAATAGTATCTTCCTACACGAAGGCCGCAGAAATATGTGACATGCTCCTATGGCCTTACAATTACCTATAAGAGCGTGTTACATATTTTTTTACTGATATAGAACTGATGGAGATACTATTGCCGGTGACCGTAAATTTCAGTAAAAAAAAAACATTTTTTGAGAAAAGTTTGATTTTAAGCCCACCCAGTAGTCCCAGTACTATCAGGTCACACTATCTCTATAGGTCTAAAAATATTGCTATATTAGTTAGCACCTTATATGCATATATATGTATCTTAAAAGTCTTTCACTCTAAACAGTGTACTCGATAAATTCTTGCAATATCTCCAATATAAATAATGCGAGAAAAGCTTGAGAAAAGTCGTAAATTCACGTCACATCACCTCGGGCAAGTAACGAACTGCATGAAGTATGCGTTGTTTACCTGTGGTTTAGGTATTGACAACATATTAGGTACTGGTGGCAGCATTGGCCTAACAATAGGGTTACAGCGGGCAAAATACCACGGGCCCCCGACCTGAGAGGACACCCGGCCCAATAGGCTATGAGCAAAGGAGGATCCTAGTATTATCTGTAAAAGGGGCCTGCGATTAATTTGCCACGGGCCTCACTTATATCGTGTAGTTACGCCACTGGGATACGGTAAATTCGCTTTTGGAAGTTAAAATATTAACATAATATTGCATCTTTCTTCATGATTTTTCGTTTCTAACCTCAAGAAGCTCGGGATGTCAAGAAATAGAGTGCACTACTTTTTACGAGTTTTATTTCTTTGTAATTTTCTAATTTTGCAGCATTAAAATGTGGAACTGCCACCATTATTTATTTTATCATATATTATGCTGAAGCTTCCACAATTTGTCATTCGTAATGTCAGTGCAGACTTGGCGTGGTCTGACTATACATTAGTTCCGGAAATAGATTTTTAAATTATAGATCAATATTATCTAAAGACTGTATCCCAGTTTATTTATAAACTTATCGCCTAAACTCATGGTTCTTGAGGCGGCAAAGTGCAGTATCACAAATTGCAACAAGTTGCTTTTAACAAAATATTGGCAAATTAAAATGGAGATTATCATTTAAAATGTTTGACACGTCATCCGCCCACGGGCCACGACACATGCCAACCCAACTCCCACTGCCGAAAATTGATATCGAGGATTGTACCGGCCCGTCCTCATCCATCAAACTATGGGACAATACTTTTCACATAATGCAGTAACTTATTTTAGGATTCTTCCTCTGACTTCTTTAAGTCACAATAGGCGAAATGTGTGGGCCCACCCACTATCAGTCGGTCTGACGATATTGGCCTGTCAGTTGTTCGGAGCTGTCAAATGTTTGTTCTAACTGACAGGCCGATATCGTCAGGCTCGTCAGGCGAACTGATAGTCGGTGTGCCCCCTAATACTTACTTGAGAATCTGAAACGTAGATAGAAATCGTAGGCAAAACCAAAAAGTGGCGAAGCGCCCATTTAACTCCATTTCAACCGGCTTGTTTATTATTTTCAGATGATTTAGTATACACCCTACAACTTATTAAGAAAAACAATGCTTGTCTAGCCCCAGCTTGCCTATGTATTTTAAAGCCGCCACCGGAAGGTTGGGTAAGAGGAAGTTAGTGTATCGTGACCATGGTGAGTGTTCCTATACCTAACAGTCCTAACACAATCTATTGAGTTAAGTGTTCCATTTACGGCATCTGCATCGGCAACGGAATTTAGGTGAAATAACCAGCCAAGTGCGAGTCGGACTCCCGCACGAAGGGTTCCGTACCATTATCTTTAAAACAGCAATAAAATCATGTCTGTTGTATGGGATTCCCCTTATTTTTTTAGCGGCAATAGAAATACTATCATTTGTGAAAATGTCAAGTGCCTAACTATCACGGTTCATGAGATACAGCCGGGTGACAGACGGACAGACAGACAGACAGACAGACGGACGGACGGACAGCGGAATCTTAGTAATAAGGCCCCGTTTTTACTCTCGGGTACGGAACCCTAGAAAACGAATGATATATGTATTTGAAAATTGATATTTATTAAAGGCTAGGTTTCTCTCGTAACATACTCTAGGATGTCGATATGAAAAAAAAAACCTAAATAAGCCTCTTCGATATAGGGATGATCATATAAAATACGAATTTTATATGTACACGCTGGACATTTATTAGCCTAAATTATACTTCTGAGTATTAGGCAGCAGCTATTGAAGTATGCTACATGCGGTTATTTAAGCATTCATAAATATGCATGCTCGCGGTCGATGACCGACATAACGCATCGCTAGCATCACCAAGCTCAAGGTTCAATAGCGAAGGTTACGATTATGGAGGCAGCTATTATGTATGAATGTTGTAGACTTATTATTTTAGTTTAGCTTATTAGGATGTACTACTATCTTCCTAGCGTAGGACGTCCACTTACAAGATGGACAGACGACCTTATAAAGGTCGCCGGAAGACGCTGCATGCAAGTCGCTTCCGACCGATACTTATGGAGGTCCAAAGGGGAGGCCTATGTCCAGCAGTGGACGTCTTATGGCTGAGATGATGATGATGACTATCTTCCTAGCCTTTGTCCCGACTTGGGGTCCGCTTGACAACCTAATCCCATGAATTGGCGTATAAACTAGTTTTTACGAAAGCGACTGCCATCTGACCTTCTAACCCAGAGAGGAAACTAAGCCTTTTTGGGATTAGGTCCGGTTTTCTTACGATGTTTTCCTTCACCGAAAAACGACTGTTAAATATCAAATAATATTCCGTAAGTACATAAGTTCCGAAAAACTCAGTGGTAAGAGTCGGGGATTGAACACAAGACCTCCGGATTGAAAGTCGGACGTCTTACCGCCATAGGGGGGTGATTTTTGAGATTCGAGCGTTCGAATCTGACATTAAACTCTGTCTAAAACGATGAAATGGTGTTCTAAAAATGACAGTGATAGGAATATAAAATCTTGGTTATTTAAACTATTAATTTAATGTGAAAATAATAGCGACAAACTTTTTTTGTTTGCGATTATTTTCGAGCTTAAAATTCTTCAATACGAGCGTCCGTTATTGGAGGAAAAGAGAGGCGTGTGCCCAACAGTGGGCGCATACTCGCATAAGAAGAAGAAAAAGAAATAAGCGAGAGGCTTTCCATAAAACCCTAGCGCCAGAGTTTTAGAAAACTTAATATACTTATATTTTTAAAAGCTCCTAACTTTATGAATAAAATATACCTCTAGAAAAAAGTCAAACGAAGGGAGCAAGTAAAAAAATAATTACTTATGCCAATATCCAGACAGCAAAATAGGGACAAAATTTATATGAAAAGGACTTCTATTTGTAAAAGCTATAAGCTAGCTACAAATAGTGAGGAATAATCTAGTAATTAAAATAGCTTCGTATAGTTGCAAGTAAGTTAAAAATAAAATGAAGATTTCTGGCACAATCAGCAGTAGCTAAGCCGGTAGGGTGTCCAAAATGACCTACACACGCTCTTATTCTCTTAACAACAAAGTCGTGTCCAGCTCATTTTGAACACCCTACCCGCTTAGTTACTTTTGCTGCTGACTGTACAATTAGTAGCAGAAGTAGCTAAGCGGGTAGGGTGCTCAAAATTAGCTACACAAGCTCACACGCTCCTTTTCTTTTGACAATAACGCTTATTTTGATTACTCCACCCGCTTAGTTACTTCTGCTGCTGACTGTACCTAGTGTACCTACTAGACCATCCATAAAATAAGAACTTGCGCGTTTGGTAGCGTATTTGTTACTGGGTGTGTAATAAAATGACGGAAACCGATCGGTAATCTCAATGAATAATTTAACAATTTATTTAAGCAATGGAAACGTATCGTCCGCGGTCTGCTTTGAGTTGAATATAAATCAGCAATGGGACTGCCGTAGAGTGCCGTAGGTGAAAATGGAATACGCCTAATATACACCTTATTTTGGTAATAGGCAATTCGAAAACGGTGTAAGATTTATATTTGTTGCTCTTAAATATCCTTTTTAAGAAGTATTCGAACATGTCGGTGATTCTTCCATGTATTTAATAAAATCTTAAATATCCATATCAATACCAACCAGCACAATATTATAAGTGGCAGCACAAGAAGAAATCTCTAGTAAGATTCGGACATCTTAAAAAAATTCTACCATACCCTCGCTACTAAGAACGGGATGAGTATAGCTTATTACTCCCACTGTTACTGCACTTATTGGCCAACCATACTATATCTATGTGTATCGACAAAGTGTTATCTTTAACTAAACTACCACACATATATTCACGAAGTCCCGGGTCTCGATACGAACACCAAAGATAAGCAGATAAGCGACGGATGTCATGGTAGCTAAGCAGCCTGGCATTGCCCCTTTATAATATTTACTAGGTTCACGCTTGGCCGTTTTCTATTTTTATACAATGACAAGCGCTGTCCGTGTTTTAAGTAGGCAGGGCTGTAATCGCCTTGTCCCGCATAACAAAAAGAATGTTTGGTCCCTTTTCTGTAAACCGCGTAATGAAACTTTTCGAGGTATTAGCTACTGCTAGTATGTATTTACATACATAAACACAAGAAGATTACGAAATTTTCAGGGTTTGACCTTGAGGTTTGAAAGCCTGTTGTTTAAACCACATCAGAACAGACTATACCTGAATATTATATTTTAGTAAATTCTAACATCTAAAGTACCTACTTTGTTAATGTTATAGTTAAATTCCCTAACATTTCATTCACTTCTGTCGTAAATATTTATAACTTTACATAAAGATACAAGAACCTAAATAACAAAAATATGAAAACTTACAAACTACTTAAAATTAATTAAAGCTACCTATGAGTACATACTGGTATAATATTTCACATGATCGTGAATTTTAACCGAGACCAGTAGATATTCAAAGTTCATCAGTATACCCGGGATGAATTTCACACCGACCGGGACGGGGCAAAAGCATCGGCTCCGGTCTGAGTCCATATTTAATACCTTTTATGCGCAATTAAATCGGCTTTAATTCATTGTTCTTACGTTTGGCGACAGCGACGGAATATAATGCATATCCTTATATACAATTCTTAAGTGACAATTTAGAAGTGGTAATCTTTTTCTAACACATGGGGTTAGAAAGAGACATCCGCTTGAAATTGTCACTTGTAGCTTTATTAAACAGGCCACTGGAGTATTTTATTGACAGTTATCACTTTAACTTTCCCAGTTTTGAATATTACCCATTAAATTCCAAATTATCCACCATTTAAATAGAGGTAAAGGCATTGGTCACACAAAGAAAATCGGCAATATTTTCAGGCGATTCCGCCCAGATAATGCAGGAACGAATAAGTATGTTCCAAATTGTTGTTCTACTAGCATCAAACGAGCTCGTGATTTTGAATCGAAATAACCTGAAGTTTTCCAAATTAATAAAAAAATGGAGTAAAATACTTTAATAAAATAGCCCAACCGCTACATAGAGGTAAATGTGATCACTATCTATAACTGAATTACAAAAATCTGTTCATGATCATCGATTATGAATCATCGTATATAGGTATACAATCGTATACAATCCTCCTTATTTTCTAAGTCATAAAATAATCATGAATCTTAACGGGAAAATTGAGAAATGATGGATGAAAAAACATGAATCCGATAAGAACAATATTTAAAAGCGTACGTTTATGATTTATAGAATAACGGAAAATAAATAGACACCGGTTTACTGAAGGAATTCTGCAAAATCTGTCATGTCGTAAAGAAAGATAGGCTGCCAGGCCATCGTTGCTCGTCGCACTATTTACAAGGAGGTAAAAGGTTTACCACGGTTAGTACGCTACTAACTAGCAGACATTACCAAGTTGAAAAAAGACGCATTTTGTTATCGAAAGAGCATGATATTATTCCATTATTCAACCCACATAATATATGCAAACTCAAAACCGAAATGCAGAAATACGCATTTTTAATCTTGGTTTCCATAATCGCAAGCTAACGCTAACCCACACTAGCGTCTTCCGAGCCGAGCGTCGTCGTCGCCCGAGCGCCCGCGCAGCGGCGACGCGGCGTCGACGCGACGGAGGCCATGCTGCCAGCGAGGAAATGCTGCCAGCATCCTCGGCACCATGCCACAGGGGCCAATTTTAGACAGGTGCAATTAATTATACATATAAACCTTCCTCTTGAATCACTCTATCTATTAAACAAAACTGCATCAAAGTCCGTTGTGTGGTTTAAAGATATAAGCATACATAGGGACGGACGGACAGCGGAAGCGACATTGTTTTATACTATGTAGTGATTATAACAAACACATTGCATTGTAATGTGTAAATTAAAACAGTAACTAAGCAATAAACTATGAATAACATTATAAGTCCTTGGCACTTCTTTTCCCCGACAGAAACGCCTGTCAACGATATATTGCCATTAATTACATATATTTAATGTACTCTATTTAAATTTTAAACTCCGCCGATACACAGCTACCAGATGCCTGAATGTAGAAATATGGAATAAACTAAGTGATCTGCTCTCGTCATTGCTTCATATTTTACGGGGCTAGCTCTCCGTCTAATAGATATTACTAAGCTCGCTCCAGTCTTATACCAGGTGTTTCCTGGAATACGAGCAATAAATTAAAATATATATTCTACACATAAACACGCGGTATATTTGATTGTGTGTAAGTATACCACGTACTCTTATGATGTTATTTGTATCAACATTCTCAACGACCTCACCCTAAAAAAAGAATCCCGAGATCCAACATAAGCTGTTCCAATAATTCAAAACGAGTCACTCGAGAGTGACAATCGACACGAGCTCGGTGCGAGAGAAACTCGTTTAGATAAAGGTTGTGGACTAGGAGCTGGCCACGTCAGAGAGAGCAACAAAACCCGCCTGGTTAGATTACTGTACTTATCCTTATTGCTAGATCCGGGCATCTGACAGCTTTTAATGGGTGGAGGCCAGAGTTACAGACTAACAAAATTTTTGAATTTGAAAATAGTACTACCAAAATAGATAAAAACTGCCGAAGCTGTCTCAGTTACAGCAAGGACAAAGCCTATATTTTTATTTTTGCAAAAACAGAAACAGTAGGCGACAAACTATGAATTGCATTGTACGTTGTTTGGTACTACTTTTCCCCTACACAAACTTTTGGCAATGATATATATATATATATATATATATATATATATATATAATCTAATTATTTATATAATTTCTCATAAGCATCTTAATATTGCATCAAAACCAACTCAAGAATTTGTTTTCTCGAAGTGGTTTGCATTCTTTGACCTCCACCACTTTACAGCTGCCAGATGTGCAGATCTATAAATAAGCATAATATAGCAAACTGACTAGAGGGGTTTCGTTGCTCTCATTATTGTGTCATATCTGACGTGGCTAGCTCTCCGTCTATTAGTTAACCCAGCACCGCCTTGGGCCTAGAGTTCCCCTAGGAGTCCTAGGACGTCTTATAGAGTAATCTAATACTGCTTCTATTTTGGGAGAATCTCCTGTGACTGCAATTGACGGAGAAATTTGAATAAGCGCTTCTTGTTTAAAACGATGAAAATAATTTAAAAATGCGTATCTACGTATTTAATAAATACAAAGGTAGGGGAAATCGCCAGTAACTGGCCACCACATACTAAAATGAACTCTATTAACGTCCAATCAGAATTCATATCTAGAACCACACAAAATAAGATTATACCACAATCCCATTATGTACCTATTAGATAATACACAATTTTTCTCTCTCGTCACTCGCTGAGCAAAACATATCTTGAGCAACCATGCACGAAATGACACACAAAAAATACTAATTTAATATGTAGAAACTAAAGAATTCGCATGGCAGCAACATCTTTTAGTAGCACTAGCACTGAAAATAGCTACCATATCGAAATGTTTAATGGATCCTGCATACCTACGCAAAGACAGTAGAAGAAGCATCTAAGTGGGCGACCTATTCAGAATGAGCTTGACTCTTATCAAGCATTGTACTGATTTAAGCTCACACGTTTTCACTCATTATCTTGGCAAAAACGGGACTTAATCGCCTACTCTTACTTTTGTTATTAGCCTGACGTTTTGAGCATGTGGTAACGCTCGTGGTCGCAGGCAGACTGTCAAGCATTATTGTCAACAAAATAAAAGCGTGCCGCCCTCACGCTAACTGTATCTACAACTAAATATTATCAAGGGGATACAGATTATTTTGAGTATTTGAAGGGTACACACAAAAAAAGAACATGTCCTTATGTTCTGTATCTTCCTTATGTTATGTGTTAAGTGTTTGGTTTGATGTTCTCTAGTTATATAGCTTTTTTGATAAATGAGAATAAATTTCAAATTTCAGAGTTTGTATAAGTATAATGAACATGTTTTGCTACTGCAAATATTTTAACTAAATAATATTTATAACGTATACGATATCGGCCTGTCAGTTAGAACAAAACTTTGACAGCTCCGAACAACTGACCAATATCGTCAGGCCGACTGATGGGTGGGCCCCATAATACATTAAATATGGCCACTATGCAATACAACTAACGCCTAAACGTCTTTCCGTGTTCCCTTCCTTTTATTTAATATATCAACTCGTACTTGCACTGCTACTCGATTATTATTTACCTTTGATGAAAAGCGATCAATTTAAATAGTAATCCAATTAAGTACCTGAAAAAAAAAACAATTAATTAATACGGATTCATGGACGTGAATACACAAATAATTAATTATGATAGTTACAACATTCTCGGTCGGAAGTAACTAATACATATATGTTTAATGCCATGTATACTGTATAGTTAACAGACCTTTACCCACATGTTACTTGATAAAATAACATTATAACTTCAAAATAGGCTGTTTCTTAATGCCACAACCATCCATCCTTATCATGAATAAAGCAATTTCAAAAGAAAAATGGGCAAAGTAACGTCGAAAAATTGGTCCCAAGTTGTTTTATTTAGGAGAAAATAAAGTTTTGCCCAAACATTGCTAAAAATGTTGCATTTTGAGATAAGAATGTATTTTTTATCCCAAATAGCAACATTTTTGGCGATATTTGGCCAAAACTATTATCTCAAAAATAAGACAAGATGCTGATCGACTCAGAAGCAAAGGGGAGTTTTTTTATATGACGATGGCAAACCAGCATCCGGTCTGCCTGATGGTATACAACTCCAGAGGTGTCACATGCGCGTTGCCGATCCTTTAGAAACCCGAACACGTTAAGTCTCTACTCTTTAATGTACCCCGAGAATTAGAATAGAGCAAGATCTATAATTACCAATATAATTAGTAAAAAGGGCCGTTTAAACAGAATTGCTAATGCAACCCTGGATACATGGTTGTTTCTAATAAGGATACTTAATTATTTAATCAAGTTCACGTTAACTGACGCAATCGTATTCGGGTAGAGACAATTGGGGGTGATTTTTATGCGCTCACTTTTATGTGCGATTATATTGCAGCTTAATCTTTTCAAAATTAAGCTCTTATTCTCTTAACAATAAAGTCGTGCCCAGCTAATGTTGAACACCCTACCCGCTTAGCAATTCTTGCTGCTGACTGTACCTATTGATGTACGAGAGTTGTAGTGAGAGCAAGTTTGAGGGAGTTAGAAACTATTTTTTCATTTCTCATGCTCGGAAAGTAGGTCGTTGTTTATCTATGAAGCGGGAGGAAAATGATACGTTTATTCCCTAGGGCCGCAAAATGGTATGTTCCTATTAGGACTCGCCTTGTAAGCACCGAGTAGAACAAAGTGCCTAAAATAGTCTTATTAGCCGACGCCAGAAACGAATCTGTGAGAATAGTTCACTCATTCTAGTTATTAGAATTTATTGTAGCGATTATCATACATTAAAGATGTGAATTCATTCAATCGTTAAGGTTTTTCGGTTTGAATGTCAATGTCTTAGTTCCATTTAGCGGTGACAAGAGGAATAAACCTACTCAGCGTTTTTTTTTACTTGGTAGGCAACGGCAGAAACTTTTACAGCCAAACAATAATTAATACTTATTTATCTAAATCAAAATTGCTCCTTGCTTTTTTTTTACTTTCCTCACTTCGAAATGAAAAGTAGAGTGTTTAACTCGGGTAAAAGTCACCCATTCCGACTCGGAATATTGGCGCTCTCACTTCGTTCGAGCGCCAAACTACCTCGTCGGAAATGGGTGACTTTCTACCCTTGGTTAACAATCTACTATTTATGGTATACTTACTTGACTATTTGGGTCGAGTATGTTTGCCTACTTTGTTGTAAGAAGATATAATAAATATTAATTAAGACACTGATCCATATTCTATAATCTTTTATGAAGCTGGCTTTCTGTTGTAAGTAAAGAAGTATCTTTTTGTTATTTATAACCACTTTCTGTACCGTCTAATCTGTATTATAATAATTAGCTCGTTTTTGTCCACTACCCGTTAGTAATACATATGTGTAATTCATATTTTACCATGAATACATCAGCGCTTGCAGAAATGTCAGTTCGCACTGTTATAGTACAGAGGACAAATATTTAGATAAAAGCTAAGTACCTACGTATGACAAAACGTCGCCTCTTGGGCCACAAGGGCCTCTCGCGACGCGTAAACGGATTATGAGGGTACGGCCCTTGTTAAAATCAAAGTCTTGGCTGCCAGCCTAATGGCTGTCAGAATCAACCCACGAGCGTCATCAAAGGAACATCATGTGCATGTAAACCATGTTGTATCATAGAAATATTTGTAATTCTAATGTCATAAACAAATAAGACTTCTTACTTTACATTTAAGTATTAAATTAACATGTTATTAGCCTCTACAAATTTCCCTCCGGTTTCAGACCCCGGGTTATCGGCTTACACAAATGAAACAAATACAATATTAAACACATTCTTAATTTAGGAACAAAACAGGCACAGAAATAAATAAATAGGCTTACCGTATAGGTACATCTAACATTGTTAATTTCATTATACTGATGTTAATTTTGGCACAAAGAGCCAATTTATATTAATCGATCTAACACAACAGGGATATTAACGATTATCGCGAGACTAGTCCCTATTTATCGCAGGGCTCGTCCTTTCACTTAACCTTTAAAGCCCGTGCGGCATACTTCGGCCCCTTTTATCGTTACCTTTAGGAAATAATGTTAGCATAAATCGCCTATATCGTCATCATCCGCAATAATAAAAGCATTCTAGACGTATCTTTTCCGCCCTCTTTATGTCAATAGCAGAGTTAAGCGGAGCGTTCAGGAAGTCAATAAGTTTCAATTGTTCAAACCACCTAAACAGACTCAGGAAGTTTGCAATAAAACCGTTATTGAATTGTAACCCACGGCGTTTACAGTTTTTCTTAAAGTTTGGGCTTATTAAATATTAATTTTGTTGTTAAATGTTGTACTTTACCAAACTTTTCATATTTAATTAGACAAAATACAGAATTCGGAGGTTCTCTTTAAAAACATACATTATTGCGTCTTACAAATAGAGGTCCTGTACAAGGTGTAACAAAAATGATGGTGATCATTTCAAGGGTATACTTGGTATCGTATTCTATTTATGAAAAACTAACAAAATATATTTTAGCGCAAAAAATATATTTTGTTAGTTTGAAAAATATGTAGTTTGTTCTATGGACACGCCGCCACTGGCAACTTGTCCTCACTTGCCTGTAGCACGTGGGAAGATCTATCTTCGGCTTCGTGAACTAATGACCTTCCGCCCTTGCATCAAAATATACTGTATATTTTTTATGCGTTTCGTTGTATCTTTACGATTACTTTAAAAGTGTAGGCGCACCACCGTGAAATGCGCACTTTGAAAAATGGATTGTCTCCTATATTTACTTACATCTATTCATACTCACTGAGATATCGGTCTACACTTTTTTGCCCGTTATCATGCACTGTCGTTTTTAATTTATCCTAACGTATGCAAAATGTTATTCGCTGTTGTAGCGCTATTAATTCCATTAGTGAGGGTCCATGGCGAGAGTGAAACAATTTTCCTTTTAATTAGACGCGTAACGTGCGAAACGGGACCGTTGTTAAAGTACGCATACTTTAATAATTAAGAATATTCTTCATTCTCGACGCTGAGTGCTAGGCACTTAACGCTACATTTTAAAATATATACTTAATTCTTGGTGGGTTTTAGATGGCTGAAAAAAGAATTACTTTGTGGATAAGAAAATAGCTAAAGGAAATGTATTCTTCATTTTCGACACATTACTACTTATGCACTTATGAACGACAAAGAGAGAAAAAAATACCACCTTTTCTAACCCTAACCTCTGACCCGATGTGGTGTGGTGTCCATTTTACAATTAAATAAATATGTGATTGTTAAACCATTCAATACGAGTAATAAGACAGCAATAACTGACATGAAATAACGTATCTGTGATGTATATTCAAAAAACAAATAAGAAACATATCCCATTTCAAATACGATTTCCAATATGCCGAGACAGCGCTGCAAATAAACTACGTTAATAAAATGTTCAGAAAAAGTTGTTATTTTTCTGCAAAATCACTTTTTATTACCTAGTAGTCAATGTGAAGGTAAAGATTGAGCTGTACAAAGGAGGATAGTTGTTCGAAATTGCCTTCGCGTGGCTTTGGTGAAGTCAATTTCGAGTTTGACGCTCGCTATAAATTTCGGATTCGAACTTAACTTTAACTTGCAAATTAAGAAGTTGAGTTCTAACAATATAAAACCTGAAGCTCGGAAATTGTGAGAAAATCGATACAATATTAAATTTAAAAGTTAATATCTTTCATTACAGCCATTTTTCATCCGTCGACGGGACATTAAAATGAGCCGCCCTTTTAAAGGTCCATTTGGCTAAGTGATTTTTTGTTGCGTGTTGTGTGACTTCAATTCTGTTTTCAATGTAAGCGGTACATTAGTCTCATTTGATTGTAAAACAAGTTTTATCTTTAATCTAATGCTGAGTTGGTTTTAAACGTATTTACAGTATAAAAGTTTACTGAAACTATTCAAAAAACAATTGCTACCTCGTCTTAGTTAACCTACGGCCATTAGACTAAAGTAACTAAAGTAAGCAGTAACCAAACTGATTGCCACTAAAGTAGATCAATCTTTTCCGGAACTCAGTCAATTATGTTGCTAACTAAATGGATTGGAAACCCCCGCCGCTTAAAAGGCGTTCTTAATTAGTACGGATTCTTTCCGGAATCCTGAGTACGGGTCTTTGAATTAGCTTTGTGTTGACGCTCAAATGTTTTACACACACTCACAATTGATAGTACGGAAGCTAATTGGTAGTTAAAAGATTGTTGCACCTTCCTAATAAAAAAAATGCTATTCTTAAAATGATATTCCACTAAAACAGTGAGCTAAGGAACTTATAAAAACAAATCTTGGCTAACTGAACACAAAAATGTGTTTTTTCTATAATATGTTTTATTTACAGTATACTATGTATTTAGACAGTAATTGATGAATAATTACATATAATCTAAATACAAAAACTGTAAATAAGACAGATTATAGAAAAAACGCATTTTTGTGAGTTGTTAGTCAAGATTTGTTTTTATAAGTTCCTTAGCTCACTTAGTTAAGTAAGCCAGTTCAAACATGCGTAGGTATTTTAAAAGTGAAACAAGCGACGCAGGGGCAAACGCTTGTTGTATGATCGTCCGTTTCGACTATCCCTTTCGAAAGTAATAAATGAGTGGAGCCGTTAGATAGGCTGCCAGGATTAGATTTTGAATTGAAGTGACAGAATGATGAAGGGAAGGGTCTCATACAATCTATCAGGTCTTATTGACGCTGCAATGTTTTAAGAACTCGTTCGAAATTAAGTGACAACATCTCTGCGTACGTATCCTAGCAAGATTAAATGAATTGTTTGAAATATTACATTTTTAAAATATTAAATGCTTTTATACAAATTACAGACTCGTGTTTAATCTTTAAATAATGTAAGCATATAATTTAACACCGTATAATAGTGTAAGTACATAACTGTATTACTTACATACAATTATTATAAATAAGACCGTCTAGGAGCATGTGTCGTAAATATTTATATAGTAAAAACTTAACGATCAAAAATAATCCGTTTGTGCCATTTATTTAAATACAGATATTGCCACTCAAAATCACCTCTTTTAAAGATGATATCCCATAAATGTTTTGTGTAAACTGATCTCAGCTTTACGTTCCTTGGTAGTGGCGTTTTACGATTTTTTTACGTATTTTATGTTGGCCTCAACACTAAAGTTAGTGTCGTGGGTAAAAATCAGATGTATTATCAATAAATACATATGATTTTTTATGCAGTATTTGAACGTAGAGATAATGAAGTACCTACATTCAATGAATAATAAATTAAAATTTAATCTTGTAAAGAAATTTGTAGGTACCTGTCGACCAAACAGGAGTCAAAAATATAGATATGCAAAAGAAAACAAAAATAATATCGAGTTTTTAAATTTTCATCATTTTAGCCTGGTTTTAATAACGTAGAATTCTTATATCATGTACTTACAACGCAGACATAATCGATAAGTAGTGAACGACTTCTTGTGCCGTCTCTTGCACACTCAATATAAGTAGGTACATGTTATTTCTCCCCAATATCTTGCGGATTTGTGTCTTCCTTTTCTTTATCCCATCGCTGGCATCATTAAAACGAAAATAAATGCCTACGTAAGAGTAAAAAAGGGTTTGAGATCAGTTTACATTAATTAATATACATATACGCAGCTTCCCGAGGATCCAAGGAACAAGACCACTGAGGCGTCGGTAATGTTTGCTTTCGTAATTGTAATTAAAAAGCTGCAGTATACCACGAACAAGCAATCTCTGGGCAAACATTGGTTACACATGTTAGCAAAGCAAAGTTACGCTTTTAATTTAAAGTTTGATTTTATTTTGCGGTGGAAAATAACAGTGAGAGAAATCATTTGTCCAATTTCGAGCTTACCACGATACCATATTTTATAAACAAATATGAATTTGGATTACCACATTGAGGCGTAGTTTTCGGAGTAAAACCAATTTAATAACATTATAATTACAGAAAATACTGAAGATAAACACTTTTGTTTACGGCAAGTACACGCCTACTTAATATGATTTAATTTTACGGAATGTATTTAAGTCATCATAAGTAAAATAAATATTAATCATCATATAAATCAAAATCTAAACCTCTTCTCATGAATGCCACAATGTAGTACTAGTAGGTATGCGAACTCTCTAATTTAGTCGGGTACAAAATAAAATTATATTTCACGTAATTATATTTAAGTATGTTTGCCGTTGCAGTCTCTAAATTGAGAGTTTTAATCTAATTCTCAATTAGGCATTTAATTAACTAGCACGTTACACGCAATTGATACAGATCTAATCAGTGAGTCTCAAATAACTATAATATTGAAGTTCAGGTATCGCTGCCTCGACTTTTGCATTTGGTTTTATTTGCTACGTCTACGACGTAGCACTTTGTAGCGAAACTGTGCCTTCAAAGCATACGGACTTTATCAAAATTAACCCAAGCAGTGCCCATAACGACACTGTTGTCGTCACGGCTCTACGAAGCATTTTCGCTACAAAGCGGGAAACCCATGTTATCGGCTACGGCGTAGCGCTACGCGGCTCTGTGAGCGGTGAATGTGTTCACACGTGTACTATTATGACATTAAATATTGATCTCAGTAAGTATAAATATGATATTTGTGAATGACTCGACCTACAATCGGTGACTATACATATACAGCGCGCAACGTATTATGTAACATTTATATTTGCTTCGTCCACCGCGAAATGATAATCAACTTCAAAGTTCTCGTGTTCCATTTGAATCTGTTGAACATAGGTTCGTAACTGGAGGATTCTAGTTCCGAACTGTTGACATTAGAGATTTCAGGACGATCCACGTTCGAATACTGTCAATATAGTTATGCAAGCAGACTGAGCAAAGTGCACGGCTCTCTTAAGTACATAACTGGGCGCTTCAATATCCAGAATAGACAGAAAGTGGCTATGGTAATGCCATATCTGAACAAATTTTTTTTGTAGGACAGTCGATAAGAAGGCAGGTCGAATTGCAAAATTAGACAATTTAGGCGTGAGATCACCATAAGCTACTCACAATAAGCTATGGACTAAGAGCTACGTCTGATATGACACAATAATGAGAGCAATTAAACCTGTCTAGTTAGATTGCTTTACCATCCTTATTGCTAGATCCGGGCATCTAGCAGCTTTTAATGGGTGGAGTGACAGACCAACAAACTTTACAGTTGGAAATAAGTAATAAAATAAGTACCAAAATAGGTACAAATTGCAAAAGTTGTGTAATTTATAGAGAACGGGGTCTTTATTTTAGTATTATAACAATACACATTGTGTATTATTGTGGAAATAAAAACAGTGGCGACTAACTATAAAATGCATTATATGTACATCATTTGGCACTACTTTCCCCCAACAAAAACTTCTGGGTATGCTATAATGTAATTAAATAAATTATTTCGCATAGTACCTATTGTATTAAACCTAGAACTCGAGGATTTGTTTTCTTCAAGTTATTTGCATTCTTTGACCTCCACCACTTTACAGCTGCCCGATGTCCGGATCTAGAGACAAACATAGTATAACAAACTAACTAGACGAGGTTCGTTCCTCTCATTATTGTGTCATATATGACGTGGCCAGCTCTCCGTCTATAGTCATATGGTAGCCACCTTATATTGAGACTAATTAAAATATGTAATGCACAATTATACCTATAAGAAGCTTCTTCGGATTTTGATCGAATGCTTACATCAGAATCTCGTACCGAGTAGATAATGTTGGTAGCAACTAGCAAAACGAAAATACAAAATATTGTTTTTTTTTACTGTAATATAGAATCTTTAAAGAAAGCATTTGTTTCGGAAGCTTAGACTTAGACATGCAGATACAGTTTACCTTTCGTATCTATCTTAGATTATCCTTAGTGTAACTATCTTAGATATAGCTAGCATGTTAAAAATAATTTTGTATTCTTTTGTAAAAAAAAAAGGTTTTTGTTGTTGTTTAGTCACGATATCCTTTTCTGTTTATCATCAGTAATCTGAAATACTTTGTAATTTTACCATACCCTGTAACTAACAGATTTAATTATTTTCCTAGATTTAGCACCTTTATATTAATTAAGGAAACTATAGGTCTTATTTTTACTTTCCATGTTTCACGGTATCCCTAGAGAGACGGACCATTTTCCCTGCACTGACACCTGACACATTGTATGTTTGGTTGAAGCTTATAGTCTATAAAATACGGTTTATACCGTCCGTACCTCATCTATTCTGTGAAGCTCGAATCAGTTTAGTCAAGTTAAAGTTTGAGTTCTTTATACTAAAATTAATTGGTTTGCATTCCCTGTTTATGACATTAGTACTTTGTCAGCGTCAAAAGTTGCTAAGCAGGTGAAGGTGTTCAAAATGCGTACACACGGTAATATTATTATTTTGACAATCAATTCGTGTCAAGCATATTTTGAATATCTCACCCGCTTAGCTACTTCTTCTGCTGACGCTACACACAATTTTTATTTACACTTTAACGAAAATATCATATTGCATATAAATCTGCATACAAAGTCAACTGGAGGGTGATTTTTGAGAATCGAGCACACGAAAGTGACAATTGAAACTCTGAATAAAACGATGAAATTATGTTTTAAAAATAACAGTGATAGAAATTTAAAATCATGATTATTTAAACTATTAATTCCATGCGAAAAAATTGGCAACAAACTTTTGTGTGCGATTATTTTCGAGCTTGAATTTTTTGAATTCGAGCGTCCGGCTGTCAAAAATCGGCCCCCTGTTCAATGTTATTGTAGTATCTACTTAATATTTCAGTACATATTTAAGCACAAAAATGTTTTTCTATTTCTTTTCGTCGTCATTAATGCTTGAATTATGAGTTTGTAGACTTCGGTCTACATACTAGCGCATACTTTGCGATAGAACCTACGACAAAAATTTGTTCAAAACGGTTGAGAGGAATGTAATGAATTTGACAAATCAGTTATCTACGATTGTACTGGTACTAGGCCCGATATTAGAAAATCATGCAAAACAATGCAAAATGTAATATTTGGTTAGCATCGGAAATGTTAGTGAGCATTCCGCGGTATTGTGGTGCCTACGCAAACCGCCATTTAAATACGCCAGCGAGGCATTCCAATATCCTTCCTACACGTCGTAGTCGTCACATTCCAACAGTACGCAACCAATAGCTAGGGATACACGCACAGATGTGTCCGCCGGATTTGTCCGACGGATATGCCCGGCGGACACATCCGTCCGTGTATGGTGCATATCGGTATTATATGGCAAATAATTAACATGTTACGGCAACTTGAGACTTCACTATGAGAGGTCACTATGAATAAAGACTATTCATAATGAATAGTTAAAACTACAGACAAAATAAAATTAACCTAAAACTAAAAACTTACAAATAAAAAATCTGACCTAGGTCTCGGTCGTGGGGTAGGGTGCCCAGAAGGCTGGCCGCATTTCCGCGCTGGATAGCTATGCTTATCCGCTGCGCGAAATAGTGACCAGCCCTCTGGTCACCGGAAGCCTCAATAAGGCGCGCCGATATCTCCTTGTGGAGTCGACGCGCACTTGGCCCCCACGGCCCCAGGGTTTCAACCCCAAACGCCGCAAACAGGTAGCTGCTACCGAGGGCAGCATATTTGCGACGCTTGCGGTCTTCGGCTGAAGATGCAGCCGCACCAGCATCAACCTTGGTGCCCGGAATGTGGGACGGCGCCAGGGTATCTACGCAAGTAGCATCCCAGACAAGGGGCCGACCCATACTCCAAGGCACCAATGTCATTCCGTCGGGCCTCTTGCCGTCGTCCCTGGTCAGACCATTGGGTTCGAGGACTGCCGGCACCTTGGCACTAACAAGGGCCCTTCGGATAACATCGTTGATGCTGGCGTGTCGAGGGATTCTCCCAGCACTTCGGCTGCATGAGAGGCCGTGGTGACCGAGACCATCCACCGTGGCTCCGCATTGGCAAGACTACTTACCTATTTACCCTATCTTTGGCAATATAATAAATGCACCTTTGAAAATCAACCCAGCCTAAGAGGACATAGCCGGATTACCTATTTTTGAGATCCGTGCGCTCGAATCTGCCATCTAAAACTCTATCTAAAACGATGAAATGGTGTTTTAAAAATAACAGCGATAGGAATTTAATATCATAATCATATATTATAAACTGTGTGCGGCTATTTTAGAGCTTAATTTTCTGGAATTCGAGCGCTCGAATGTCAATAATCGGCCCCCTGGACGCAATCTTGGAAAACTGGAAGCCTAGGGAAACTGAAAACGGGAAGATTGGCCCAAAACCTAGACAGACGGATGGAGATCGAGGAAAAAGAGCAATAACCAACACAAGTGGTTCAACATAGCCCTCACTGGACCTTACATAGACCTGCTCGCGCCCATGAAATGGTTAGGTACGATACAAGGCCCACTCTTGAGAAAACGAGGGTCTTACCTGTGCGATTGCGAACCAAGTTATGACGAATAACTAATTCTACGTGTCTGAATATATTAACACAGGCTTGAAGTAGGGAACTATTAATATATATGGCCAAATTGGCCCTTTTACTTTTACTTGCCTGTATTATTTTTATAAAGACAATATAAGATCATTTTATATGAACTAGGTTTTAGGTAGGTAGGTATTTTATTAACTCTATTAATAATAAGTGGGTACCCACATTATTTTATTACACGTATAAAATGTGTGACAGTGTAAAAACCGTATAAAATAGTGCCAGGTACGTACTGAAATGTTCTACTTATGCGTAACACGCAGTTCTGTGATAGCTACTTAAATCACGATTGGCTAAGTAGGTAAATTTAGCATAAACGATATTATTTTCTTTGTTGACAGGGCAATGGGGCAATTACAAATGAAAAAGGCAAAATTGCTGACTTGCTGTGCTCGACTAGACATTTAAGAAAAAAGGCCTTCAGAATCGTTTTATTATTGATTCGATTATTCATCAATTAAAACATTATGTTCTACTACGAGGAGAATAACTTAGGTTCTATAATGTGATATACTGAAAAACAAACTACGAGTTCCCAGATAGTTTACTTTACGTATTTAATAGTGAATTTAGTAGCTATACACTCTATACGGTCTATACGTCACTCACTTTATTTAATATGCTTTTATGAACACGCTGTTCTCCTAGCCCCTTAAATATATGATCAACCAGGCCCCTAATACGGCAACACGCCGCCTTTGTTTCCATTAGGAGCAGTTGACAAATTATAAACAGCTCTTCGTATGCCTGTATGGCCGTACAGCTGTCGACAAACGCCACACAAATTAGAGCTTTATCACTACGTAACAAGGACGCGAATTTATGGTGTTGACATACGTACAAGAGTACACCCAACCGACTATTAATTAATAGGCCTTATATCGTTTCCACAAGGCTTACGAATCAGAGGTAGATATACTGCCTAGTATGCAGGTCGTGTCCGGTGTTCGTAATCTTGTATTGACCGGATACCTTTGTTATTTTATATAGCTGTGGCGCTAAAGCTCATTAAAAAACGACTCTTAAAATAGCTATCAGACTGCGATTGGCATTCGGAAGTGTATGACTAAGAAGCAAGTCAGCTAGGTTCGCTTTTATAGATATTAAAAAGGGCAGGCAAATAACGACAGAAATCATTAACAAAGATAAAGATTCAATGTGCTTTGTGCCGTCATTAGACAAATATAGCCCTTCGCTTTTTTTCTTACTTTGATGAAATGAACATATACAGACTCGTATTTTTATTACAAATATGGAAGCGGAAACCAAGTAGGCGCAAAAAACTTGACCAATTACAAAAAGTTAGTCGCAATATATATGAGCTCCGAGCGCGCATTTTTGCTGGATGACGATGTGCATGCGCCTGGGTAAAATGAATCATCCGCAAAACTTTAAACAGAAATTCACATAGATAAGCATTATTGTCGTATAAATAAATAAGACATGCGTCTAAGTACAACATTACGACAGACAAGTAAGGGTGGGTTGCACCACGCACAATTAGCGGACTCGTCAACGTTAAAAATGGAGACGGAGCTGTCATCCCATAGAAATTTATCAAATTTTTCATATTTTTTTAACGATGACGTTGAGGTTAACAGACTGGTGCAGCCGGCCTTAAGTCTCGCAGGCAGACAACATTCCCAGGGGGGCAATTTTTGACTTTTGAGCGCCCGAATTCAAAAAGTTTAAGCTCGAAAATAATCGCACACAAAAGCTTACCGCCAGTTTTTTGGCATGAAATTAATAGTTTAAATACTCATGATTTAAAATTCCTATCGCTGTTATTTTAAAAACATAATTCATCGTTTTATTCTGAGTTGTAAATGTCACTTTCGATTACTCGAATCTCAAAAATCACCCCCCTGGCTTTGTATATTAAGGTGGGGCGATTTACTATGAAGCATTTTTATTTTTATGTTCACAATTGGGGTAGGGTTACAATTGATGGCTCAAAAGTTTTTTTTTCATAATTTTATTATATGTTATAGCCCTCTACCTCCAGCTAAAGTATGATAATTACACCGGTTTTACACGGAAACTTTAAGTAATCTTTTTATATAAACAAGGCGGTGCATCATTTAAATCATCTGTTAAATATTTTTGAATAAAATAGTTTCTTATTATTATATAAATTCACGGATTTAACAGCGTACCTCCCTCCCATTTTTGATACAAATTGACAAATAAATTGAAATCTGTTTATAATATCGTAATAACGACAATAAACAACATTACAAATATTTATTTCATTTGGAATTTACAACAAATCTTTCCTTATGTTCATAACTTAAACATTTTGAAGCTTTATTTATAATGGTTATCAAATTGAATATTTTCATCACACGTTTATTCTTCGACAACAAAGATCATCTTCAATCCTTACAATCGAGGAGTAGAGATTTATGATAATTACTTACCTATTAAAACTAATTCAAAAGGAGGGTGAATAAAGGATCATTCCTAAAATGCCTTTGTTAGTCGTAAATAGTCGTAACTGTTGCAATAAACCCTTGCAAGGGGAAATGAGGATAGCTATAAATTTTAGCGACCGAAATCTCAACTGAAAGCTTACTGGCCATGCTGAGATAATGTTTAATTCTCGTATTGGTTAAACGATTTTTATCTGACTGGATAATAAATGGCACTTAGTTTTTGAAGTTTGTACTTGTACAGTCGCCATCAAATATATCGGAGCGGCCAAGGTACTCAAAAATATCTGAACATGCACTTTACCGTCTAGACAATAGAGGCGTTGTTTCAGATATTTGTTACCACCTTGGACGCTCCGATATATCTGATGGCAACTTTACTGTAGTATGTATACTATAGACAAATACACTCGAGAGCAAAAGTTTCGGGTCACTAGCATTTTCTTGAATATCTCAAAAGATATAATTTTAAAGATATTCATTTTAAAGATATTTAAGAAAATGCTAGTGACCCGAAACTTTTGCTCTCGAGTGTACTTCAATACGATTATAATACAATAACAATAATACTCAAATTATAAAAATAACACGGTTTATGAAATTAATACCAAACAAATCGACCAGTTACACCCAGTTTCATTATCAAACACCATGGTAAAACGCAAACCGATAGTCTAATTGTATGTGACTGCACTGAACAATGCAGAGGGTATTCGCCGACTATACGTAGATCTTATCGGGTAACAGAGCGTTCCTAAACGAAGTTTGCTCCGCCAAGCACAGAATATAACAGGAAAATATGGATGCCTAAAGGGTATGCGACGGTAAGAGATATTGCATACCTACCTATCAACTTACTCAACTTACCTACTTTACATAACTTTTTCATCATCATGATTATACATTTATTATTTAATTATACACTGCATAAATAATAAAAATGTTTCACAATGTCAACTGGTATAAATTACTGCAATTTCAACTGGGAATATACATTTTGTCGCTAATTTGGTTATGTTTTTTAAGTTTTGGGTTCTAGTCTGTGAAAATCTGCATTGTGGTTATTTTAATGTTTTTTTTCTGCACCTAATGGGACCCTTGTGGGATTTTGTTGCAAGTACGTTGTTCCCTCAACTAATAAAAAAAAAAAAAAAAAAACATTTATTGTCGCAAAAAATAGACACAAAAAAAGGCAGGTAACATACACTAGAAGTAAACACAAAAAACAATACACAAGAAGGGAAAGAAAAAGAAAAAAAAAAAAAAACAGCAAACAAACAACTTAAGAACTATTAAACTACTAATAGTTTCGCGACAATAGGCTCGGAGCTCAGCATTTGCTGCGAGCTTGGTCGGCTGCACAGCGCTGTTTTTCAGCCCGCGCCTGTCTCTTGGCTTATACAAAATAAAATAAAAATTAAAAGCTGGCTATAGGGGAGACATCGCAATTCCAGCGTACATTTAGTTTTCATTACATACTACCTAATACATAGCAATAAACATTACAACAAGATAAGTACCTAAATATCTATTTACTACGTCTTGCAAAATGGAAAATAAGCAGTAGGCATAAAAGATTTTGTTAATTCTGGGTATATCCGGTTTTTATGGATACGTATCAGAAAACGTTCAGTTTAATGTTTGGAATATTTTCCACATCGTCGGTCATTCATTCATTTAATTCGCAGATTAATCTTCGAGAGTATTTGGGTCACTTCAGATGGGCAGGATTACGAAGGCTCGAACTTTTTTTCGTTCGTCTGTCTCTATTTCTATCTCTCGATTATCACTAGAGTGAACGGAACGAAGACAACCAAACTTCCGACATACATCTAACTGACATAATAAAGAAATATGTGGCTAATTAATTTTCTGCCACCAAAATTTAGATCTGCCACCTAATTTGTATCATCTAATTAATATATTTGTCTGCAACAAATATATCAGTGACGGTCACCAACTTTGAACCTCCAAATTAATGGATAACTTATAACTTTGATGACTAGATTTGATAACCAGAATAGTAGATCTACCAACAAATATTATTTAAAAAAGGGCAAGCGCCAGAACCGACTTCTAAAAAAGGGACAATTATTTTAAATGGTTAATATGAGTTTTAGGGTATCGTTTTCATATTGTGTGGTAATCCGATTTTGGTATCAGATATATAATTTTAGCGATACATATAATTTCCCGTAACTTTTAAGTCATTTGGAAATAGTTTTGATATTGTTCACAATTTTGGTAGCAGATCTATTATTCTATTGACCAATTATTTATTAGGTAATCGATTTCGCATTTATTTGGTGATGATCTAAATCATACCCATTTAATAATGGTGCATGTAACTGCTATTCGCCCTAACATTTGTCTAACCTTTTCGTTAGAAATTCCTTTCAAATCATGTTATATGCTGCTATTTCCAATCAAACACTAACCACGCTCAGTGGAAGCCCGGTGGATAAAATTGAAATGAATTCCACGTTCATTTAATATGCATTGCGAATTCACAAGAGTTGCTTTAAACATTCTACTAACGTCGATTTTGCTGGAGTATGTATTAATGTGGACTTTCGAATTAAGTACTTATTTACATATAATTAAAATAGTATAGTAGGTGTAGGCGAGAGGGAAGAAAAATCCACCAATAGAAATACGCCCACCAATCAAAGGTCAGCCTGTATCAGTGTATTACACCATAGCGAATTAGTTTCCTCATCTTCGATATATTTGTATTCATTAAAATCTAAAACACCCGAAAAAAATATGTTTACCTGACCAGTACCTCTAGTATGAGACAGGTCATACATTTTGCGTATCTGTCGACACACGTTAACGTATAAACGGGTTTCGAATCTTTCCCTCACGTTTTCCTTCAGTTTCGACAGCAAGAAATACAAAAGCTCTATGGCAGCACAGTTTGTTTTCGATAGGTTTTATTAAAACGGTACCATGAGACACAAATTTGACTTACGTCACCGAAAATTACTGTCTCGACTGTAGAAAACTCTTTCACTACCAAATTCTAGCGTGAGATGTCAATGAGATGTCAAAACATGGTGAAAACGGTGAAATACATTCGTATTTATTGTGTAATATATTGTTAGAAAGAGACAGTTTCTATAGTTACGTCACTTTTGTAGTATTGGAACGCATTTGAAAACTCCACCAACAATCGAGCTTCCGTTAGCGAATAGCGTAAAAGATAATTTGACTCATGGTATGGCAGTAATTTTTATTTCTATAAGTGACCGCTAGAGGCTCTGCTCTGCACAAATTCACCATACAAATAATTGACAGATTCGTGACCGTCTCCCGAGTTGGGCTTATTTGGCTGACTGATGGTAGTGACACTGTCTAAAAGGTATATTCATAATATGTTGACCTGACCAGTCTAAAAGGTATATTCATAAACGTGTTTCAAATCATTTAGTTAAATTATGTTTTGTCTGCTTCTAACAAACACAATTGTCAAAGTGACAGATAAGGACAAAAGACGATTTTGTTAAATGAGGTTTGAAATACGTTCACGAATAAGCGGATAAGGATACAAATAAAAAATGTTTTCCAGTACTCAGTCGTTAATTATTGTTAAACATTTTTCCATTTAGTGGAAAAAGCGTCATCACTTCCCGTTGCCGATGAAAGCTGCGTTTCCGTCTACCGAGCAAAAATAGTATTATTATCCATCCAAGTAAAGAAATATTGGACACAGAAAAATTAAATAACCGTAAACATTGCGGGAGTGCTCAAGTCCATAAAATATTAGGGTGAGATGAGAGAAAAATTAAGGATAAAAAAGAATTTCTTCCCAAGCTTTTATCATCCGCTACAAATTGGCGCCCAAAGCGGCCTAGCCTATCGAACGTTTTGATTACTATGGATTTGTAAAACATACCCAAAAAGGTCTAATGCACCTTTAATATAAACTAATGAAAATGAAGTTGCCAGAATTTACGGCCAAATCAAATTGTTTCAATATTTATGAAACAATTTGATTTGGATTTTTGATTTGGAGTAAGTATAAATATTTCTTATAAATTAAACCAAATGTTTGTCCTCGAAAATATAAGAAGATATGAGCGGATTGTTTAAAATGCCCTCTTAATTTAGAGAGGGTATGCAATGGCTCTTATTATGACTTTAGGAACAATATTATCTAGCCATGGGCTTTATTCTCTTGGTCGCACTAGTCGTTACAAAATTGGGCAGTAGAGTGTGTAATATTCTGGCAGTATATTCCCGTTGCTCAACGAAACCTAGCGAGTCTTTCTCGGACAAATCAAACGAAATATTTGCCGCGTGAACATCATTGGAAATAACACTAGATAACTCTCATAAATAAAATACAGATAAAAAAGATGCATTGCAAGAGGCATTTTTCAAACTTGTTCGCGGTTAGTTGTGTGTATGATTCATGAAAGCTGGTGCGAGATTTGTATCGAATTGTCAAAAATGTATCGGATATTCGGCCACCGCTTCTGTGAATTTATCTATAACAACATACCACAAGTAGAGAATATAGAGATGAGTAATCGAAAAACAAATTTGGTGATACGATGTCCGATTGACTTGACTAATCGATCCAGCCGATGTGTCTGCACTAGTGTCCAGTGACACGCCGCGCCGGTAAAACACGCAACACGTGTTGGTACAGTCGACCAAGAAAGTGGTCTACCAGTTTTGACAAAAAATCGCTAAGGTTGACTTTTCTAACGGAGTTTAAAACATGCACGACCTTGTTGTCTCATGAAGTTCAAACGAACCTCAACCGTAGGGTGGTAAACCACATTTTTGGTCGACTGTACCTAGTTAAATTTAGCCTACCTACGATCTACATCGCCCATGATCACCTGCCGTCTACTCGCAGCAGAGCATCCTGCAGCCGGTGAGGAGTCGACACAGTAGACCGTCCGATTGTTCAAAACTAAGTATATTAGGCTGCATACCTAATAAACAGCCGACTTGACACGAGCAGGGGGGCGATTTATTGGATCCAAACGCTCGAATTCAAGAAAATTAAGCTCGAAAATATTCGCACACAAAAGTTTATCGCTATTATTTTCACATTAAAAGTTATTAAAAGTTTAAATAATCATGAATTTAAATTCCTATCGCTGTTATTTAACACGATTTCATCGTTTTAGACAGTGTTTTAAATGTCAGATTCGAGCGCTCGAATCTCAAAAATCACCCCCCAGAAGTGACTTATAAAGTTGTACTGTAGTTCCCAATGACGAATAATTTGTCGTCGCTCGTCAAGCGATGCTAACATTACTCTTGTTCCTGCGGCAACGGTAGGGTGGGCCGCTTCACGGCTGGCCGATGGTGAACGATATCGACCTTTTAAAAACCCTTACCCAACCATTACCGATCTCAATTCAAATACTTTTTTCTAATTGGACCCATCATTCTATGTATTGCCAAATCCATTAATTTAGCGGCTAGTGGTCAATTCACATTAATAATTATTACAGTTGCATTAAATTGAACTTTATAGAGATGTTCAACAGTAATTTTACAGAATGTATGTATACCTACCTACAACAACAGCTGAAATTAAATTATGACCAAAATTAAGTTACTTTGTAGTAGAGGTAGATTCATTTTCGTACTGGGGGGGGGGGGGCGATTTTTGGCAGCCGAACGCTCGAATTCAAAAAAATTAAGCTCGAAAATAACCGAACACAAAAGTTTGTCGCCATTTTTTTTGCATGGAATTAATAGATTGAATAATCATGAGTTAAAATTTCCATCGCTCTTATTTTTAAAACATAATTTCATCGATTTATTCAGAGTTTTAAATGTCACTTTCGACTGCTCGAATCTCAAAAATCACCCCCCTGGTGGTCTAATATTCAACAAACTCAACAATCCAATTATAGATAGAATCAAATTTAATCCAATCATCAATGCGTAGGTAACGTAAACTTGTAATTTTGCAGTTGTATGTAGGATTGTAGGCACATTAAACATTTCCTCAATCACGCATTCCAAAATAAACAATCAACTTTTGTCTTCAAAATAACTTCTAAAAAATTGTAATTCTGACTACCATGTTGCTTGCATTGACCTTAAACCATTATTTTTCGACATGATCTTGATAAATAACCATTTGGTAAAGAGAAAAGTATGAGTTAAAATGTCAAAAAAGCTACAGCAAACATATGAACCGCACTCTAAGTGCATTCATATGTGGCTCCTAAAAGCGATCCAGATTTTTTTTAATTTGTATTGAACCTCATTGGCGGTGTGTTAGCCTTATGCATGCCATCATCTCTGATGCCATACTTTTTGTGGGGTAGTTAATATAGATCTATTACAACGTCGATACTTAATTATATCTTTCACTGGCTCAACGTCACTTCTGAATAGTCCACTCGTGTTCAAGATCAAATTATTACAATCAAAACAATTACAAATATAAATTCTTGGAATTGCCCGCCAGTGGTAGTTAAACTGAGATAGAATTGAATAATTCTATATGACTCTTGTAATGAATATCTAAACCGTCAACTATTCCTCCCCGGTTGAAGTTTGCCTTTCATCGTAACTAGATTCAACAACGATTCGGGAAAAACTGGCAATAGAGGCAAAAACTTTCCTCGTCATACAAAGTTTCCGCAAAGAAGGCTTAAGTGAAAAACTAGCGAAGAATATTCGACGTAGTCGAAGTGATAAACAGTGGATAGTGGCTGACGGCTCGGCTTCCCGGTTTGTGTGCTATGCCTAAAAAGATATGAACGAAGTTATTTCGAACCCAATATACGTTCGGAAAGGATGGTATTAATGAGTAACGATAGCTATTTCTTGCAAATTAGATGTGGGTTGTTATCTTTAATTTTCCATATAAATCAAGACTTCTATTTCCGCGCATACTCTTATAATTTTATGTACAGTCGCCATCAAATATATAGGAGCGGTCAAGGTACTCAAAAATATCTGAACATGCTCTTTATCGCCATGACAATAGAGGCGTTGTTCAGATATTTTTGACCACCTTCGCTGCTCCGATATATCTGAAGGCGACTATACATACGTATTATTCGCCTTTATACTTATGTAAGACTGTACACTGACTATAGTTAGACTGTATGTACTCTTAAGATTGTTTTGTAATATTTTTGTGTAAAATAAAGTACTACTACTTCTACTATTACGAAATGGTATGAAAAGTATTAGTAACTGATACACAATGAGAATTGCTTTAAGAAAATTAAATTCGGAATAGAAATTCTTCTCAAGTCCGAAAGTTTGTGTCGAACTTTGGTACCGTTCTACTTATACCTATCCGTTAACGAAGAAAAATTATAACGACTTAACCAATTAACCGACTTATCAAAAGTTCATTTAGTAAATACAACAAAATTGTACTTACTACATCGCTGGAAGTGTGTTGCGGGCGTATAAATATTTTAAGATCCCTACAACCTTATATATTAATTAAATTAATAATCTGGGAGTGTAGAAATGTTGACAACCGTGCATGGCATAATACACTATACTAGTATTCGGGGTAACAGATTCCCCTAATCCATGTTGAATATGATGCACATTTTTCTGTATTTAGTTAATGTCTGAAATATTCTATAAAACAGGTGTCTATAGCAGCGCCGGCCCGAGCCCTCGATCAGGGTAGAGCGAAATCGGGTTTTGGCGCCCCTCATCGAAGCTTTTTACCCAAAAGCGTTAGAGAAATAGGGTTAGGTCATAAATTAACGATTAAGAGACTATCCCAACTTTAGTATTTTTTTATGTAGGTATGTTATAAATAACCAATTTTCAACAAGTTTTTTTTTAAATATGATTTGGCATATAATCTAGTTAGAATAAGCTATTCCAAACCCTCTTAGAACCGTACAGCATTTTTATAAGAATGTTTGTGCCAAAATATGCCAATTCGCCCAGAAGATGAACAAAGTGCCCTGATTATGAACGGTTTGATTTAAAAGATGAACCAGTACAAAAGCAAAATCAAGTACCCAAAAATTTATGATTTGATGCCAATAAATGAACAGTGGCCTCCTAAGGCCTATACAAGCAAAATTAGGAAATTTGATTGATTTATCTTTGTGCAATAATTGAAGTGGTATCCTGCCTTTCTGCCGAAAACTGTATTGCCGAATTTCACTTGTCAACCAACTTTTCGCAGATGTTTCATTTGGCCGAATAACTTTTACCAAATAATAACCTCACAACCATTTCATTTCCCAACCCAGTTGGGAAATGGAAATTACTTACTAAGTTGAGTTAGGTTAGGTTGGATTGTCTAGATTTCTTAGCATAAGTTAGTATACCTACATAATATTATGTAATAAAAAAAAATTGATCTATAATAAAATAAAAAATGTAAAGTTGGGAAATGAAATTTGGCCAAATGAAACTTCTCCGAAAAGTTGGTTGGCAAGTGAAATTCGGCAATACTATTTTCGTCGAAAAGGCACAGCACCAATTGAAGTAAACAAAGGTAAATCAACTGTTTCAATTTAAAATGGTTTCATTTTTTTCGAACTTAATAAACACTATAATTAATTAGGACCGTGGCTTTCAAAAATAGTATTAGCAGTGGCGGTGGGTCAAAAATTTTTTTAGGCAGCCGGAGCTTAATTTGGTTTAAAATTCTTCATGAGCTGTAAAACTGGAAATGCTGGAAAACTGGTCAGGTGCATGAAAATTAGGCAAGCAGCCGGGAATCATGTTCTATGGACGCGCCGCCACTGATAGGTAGAAGATTTCTCTAAAAATGTTCAGTTTTGAAATTGTTACCTAAAACATGACCGGATAAATTTAGTTAGTTCAAGTTTTGAGCATGATATTCATGAAATGAAGTAATAAAATTCATGCAAACTGCATGTTTTGGAATGCAGCCTAAAAGATGAACTAGTAAATTCTCGTAGTTCAAGTTTTAGGTATAGTTATAGTTCTGTTATGTGAACAGTCCCGTTTCCATATTAAAGTAATCCCCATGATAATAGAGTGAAACAAAAAAAGTTTTGTTCATGTTTTAGTCATAAAATAAAGTAACAAAAAGCAATTTAAAACATTAATGGTGTATGTTTTTTATGAGAGTAAGAATTTGAAAAAAAATCTAACCCCGGCCCAAAAGTTGAACGCTAATTATCCATTGCAAGAATGACAAAATATTAGAACCATGACTTGAACAATTAAACATAAGTTAAAATATGCTATACAAAGTCATGTAAAGTTCATCATTAAAATTTATAAATTTATACGCAGTATATCTTTAAATTTTGAACCATTCTTAATAAGATTTCCATACAAAAGGTGATTTTGGCGAGAGGTATAGATTTGGCGAGCTCTCACGACCTCATACTTGGATTTATTATTTTAGAAGTTAAAGTCAGTATCGGGAAAGTAATGCAGTTTCAATAAAATAAAATAAATACAATATTAAGGCCGAATGTTCATCTTCCAGGGGTCGTTAAGCTTTATATTTGTTTTGCCTTCTTTACGTTTTCGGCGCCTTTATAAGCCGTAATTTTCCGCCTTTCGAGATCAAGAGCAGCGATTAAAAAAAATAGATAATAAATGTAACCCGTTTTTCGGCGCCTTTATCAGGTTTCATTTCGCGCCTTTCAAGATTAAAAGCAGTGATTAAAAAAATAGTCCTAAAATTCCCAATTGCTTGAAAAAATTAATTTCAGAGAACGTTTCGTTTTCATCGCCTATATCAGCCTCTATTTCGCGCCTTTCAAGATCAAAAGCAACAATTTATAAAATAAATAATAGAATGCAATCCTGATAAACCAAATCGTTTAGAGAAATATAAAGAACGTTTCTTTTTGGCGCTTTTATTTCGCGCCCTTCAAGATTAAAAGTAGCGAGTCACGTCTGATGAAACAAGTTGAAATAATAAAAATACCAAAAATTATATACCAAAAGGTAAAGGTACCACCCGCCGTCGCACCACTCCACTCCAAACGTACATATTTTGCGTCCGCGCCACACTCGCTTTAAAACTTTTTTTTTTCTTTTGCCATTTTGGCGCCCCCCTGCCATCCGGCGCCTAGAGCGCCCGCTCCACTCGCTCTACCCTAGGACCGGCCCTGGTCTATAGAGAAACCCCGGGTAATACAGCGTATTTAAGTATTATTATGCACGTACAAATAAGTTCTGTATAAAGGTATGTATGCCCCAGAGTTTAATCTTGCTATCAGTTATTTAAAAAAAACACGCACCGTTAGTGAAATTCGTCCTAGTTATTTCAAGTTGATACCCCGCCAAACCAAGCGTCAAGGGCCGCGTATCTTGGTAGAGTACTCTCACTCTCAAAGCTCATCAGCTTTTAAAGCGTTGTCAAATAGAGAGACAGGCTCCACTGACCGCAGAAAGCTGGCAGCTTCCTCGTACAACCCATTAGCATCGCGACATGCGACGGCGAGTCACTGCACAATCCCTGCATTTCATACCGATGCCGAAAAGCTTATTTATGTTTCATATACATACAACAACAAGTCTATTTTCTTAATATTTCGTTTGACAAAACTGATAAGTAACGTAAATTATCTTCATGTTTTTGTTTGTGCTGTTTTATCTTTCTACTTAGATTTGAGGCTTTAGAAATAACTGTAACTGAATATGAAACTATTTACTATAATGTATCAAAATATAGCCGCAACATTTGTAGTTAGGTTTTTGCTTGAATAACAGAGAAATCGGAAAATCCGACGATGCAATTAAGATCACTCAATAATAAAGTACATTTTTCGCTTTTTATAGTTATCTACAGCGCTTTAGTCACTAATTACAAATATCCAAGTCTAGATTTAGATAGAAATAGTTGAGCTTTTACTCGTAGATACATTCACCTCTGTAGCATAAGTGTGGAAGAGTAAAATATTATAAAAATAGTTCGCGAGACGAAAGTTAAAATATTCTTACGAACGTGAAATACAAAAGTACCTACCTACATTTATTTTTAAGTATTGCAAGAAATCATCTCACAACATCGAATTTCTTTTAGTTTTGCACCGTAAGCTACTTGTTTGGCCGAAAACGCGAGACTTTTAATATAGATGCAAAATTAATCGTGTATTCCCGGCAGGGCGTCACAGGAGTAAACAGATTAAGGTCTTGGCACAGACTACTTACACAGACACCTCATCATTAAACTTTTACAGGGAGCACGAGGTCACCACACATCAGTGCAATTTCATTCGTAAATTTCTACGATCCGAACAGCAAATCTCAATAGTATTATACACCAATTTGTAGTATAACAATCCAGGTTCACCCCTGTAACTTGATTTTTGTGGATATTTTTAATCCACATGAGTAATGATCAAAAACGTTACCTCAATTGAAATACGCGGTCGCGCTCTCATACAAAATTAGTACGGGAGCACTGATGCGTGGTGACCCCGAGTTGTTAAGTACAAGTGATCTATCTAGTGTTGAGGTTATCTGTGGGTCTTGGCTATCATCGTAGGGAACGTGTTAACTCGCAATCTGCTTTGGGAAGAGACGTTCACTGAAGCTATTTTTTACTTTCAGGCATACCTACCAACATGGTAGCTATTAGGTTTTTTTGCATTAATGTCAAGTTTCATTTACAAAACTACAGCTAATTTTGAAACAACTCTTCCTAACTGAATATTACTGTAGACGTAGATATTATATGAATATTATTAATCGCATCTCCGTTTAAATACTCTCGGGCTTTCCAGCCAAGTAATTTTAAGCATTGCGTGGGGAGACAGATCCAACACGCAGAGATATTTTGGACAACTTGATGTGATATGGAACGCCTGCTGAAACCCATTTACGGGTACCTACATAAATAGAATGTGAATCAGTTTCAGCAGGCAGAGGCTACTAGTATGTAAAATGGAAAAACGTATTGGTTATTATTAATATTACCGACCCGAATACATATAATAACACTTGATATTTGATATTTGATATTTCCGCTATCACTTAAAATCTCACTTACTTAAAACAATGCGATCCCCTAAAATTGCGAAGCTACGACGACACAGACAGACCCGAAGCTCCGATTAACCAGTAAAAACAAGTACCTAGGACAGCAATAAGTTAGGCTCCTGCGGTGGCCGTCCCGTCCGGAAGCCCACCTAAATTCCTCTGATGTAATTACGGCACCAATGCGGTCACGCCGTGGTCACGCTCAAATATTTGACAATCCATTAAGATCCCAATACTGGGGACTTTGGGGTTAGTAATTGTAACCATCACTAAATATTTCGATGTGTAGGTAGCCAAATGTTATACTAAACTTATTAGGCATAACTCTTGACTTCAGTGTTCATTAATAATAATTACTTATGTACGTATCACAAATCAGAAAATACCTTTTGACGTTGACGTTGATACTGTGGAAAAACCATACATTTCCTAGGCATGATGCCTACAGACAGTTGTATTCCATTAATTACCATGACATTATTGGGTTAATAAACCTCACGTAATAACCCAATGTTATGGTATGAACCACTATATTCCTGTTATTGTTGTTAGCCATAAGGAATCTTCAAAAAAACAACAAATAAAGCCGAATCAAGTCGAACTCATCATAAAACTCTGTAGGTAATTAGTTTACGACGCGCAAATAATCATGAATAAAATCTACCATCAAACTTATGACAGTCGTTTGAAAGGCGTATAAAATAAATTGTATTGAGAAAGATAATGTTATCCTTCATGAAAAAATAGCAGGTGGGTGGATTATCTGAGCGAAAATAAGTCCGTCCCCGAGAGAGTGATTGAACGGTCGGCCGTACGGCTCCGCGAAATGAGAGGGCCTGAAAATGTTCGACACCTCCGGGAAGGAAGCCCGCGGTACAGATTACAATATCGCTATATACGTCTACCTACTCTTTATAAACAATTAGGTCACATCGTATCTATATCACAACAGGAACTGGTTAATTAATTGAACGCGTATTAAAATATTCACCAAGGTGTAGTTTGAGAAAAAATACGCCAAGCAGAAACCCAAATATTTATGTTAAATTAGAGAAAAGCGGTATTATAGGGCCAGATTCATGGAAGCCTTTTATTTTATTTTAGTTATGACGAAATACCTTTAGTATATAATATATTATCGGTATTACTCGTTTCAAGTAGATAGTTAAAATGGCAAAAGATAATTCCAAGTTTGCTTTTTTCATACAACGTGCTGTGCTAGTATAAGATGGTTTTTGTCGTCTGTCACCATAGCGGGAACGTTCTAACAAGTACGAATATACCTAAATTAACTAAGTACGAAAATGACGCATGACGCGAAAGGCGATAAAATAGCAACCACGCTATCCGTTCTTATCAGTTCTTAGGGCATGTACTACTTTGAACATAGTTTCACCTAGGGCAGTCGACTTTTTCTCGAAACCTACTGATTCTTTTAAAATATTGTGTACTGATTGTACTTTTTCCCTTTTTTATGAACTATTCAATCCAGTCAGTAATATGTTTTCATTCGAGAGTAAGTTACTTATAAAACGAAAAAACAGGATTTTGGCCCCTAAAAGAAAATTATTTTGATGTTCGTTTTGGCTTGTTGTGGTTACCTCCAACAATATTCAAGCAATGTAAGATATGAACTTAAGATATTTTTGTCTAAATCAACTACTAAATCATAATTATAACTTATCCTTTTTTTAAATTTAAGTTTAGGCACGAAGCTTGTAAAGTACGAGGTAATCATGAACGTTGTACCTTGGGCACCTAGCATTTGTTGTAGGTACTTTGGATATAGTCTAATAATACAGGTAAGTGGAATGTTTTCTAATGTATGGTTCTTCTAGCACATTGAGTACATTGAAGCATGAAATGCTGACAATTTCGTGCGCTACATCATAAATAATCATAATAACTCCAAAAAATATATTAAATATCATTCTCAGTTACAAAATCCTTTTAACAATTACCGCTTTATGTGCAGAACCAAACATAATAATAAATAGACCCGCGGGGGCAGCTTGTGGCGAGCTGACGGTGTGTGGCGACACCACGGACCCCTATTCCAGAGGGCCCTTTCCATCTGGCCCTCGCCTCTGTGCTTGCCTTAACTGGCCGGCCAGAGTGGAGTCGCAAGAGCGGGACCTATGCTCTAGGTTGGAAGTGTAAAATGTCATAACGCCGGCGGCCTGCTGAACGGAACACCGGGATCTGGCTACCGCAGACTCACCTCTCGACAACCTCACAGCCACTCTCAAGTGTTGCGCCGTTGTCGCACCGTGCGTGCGGCCATTGCGGGGCCCACTCAATGAGTTGGCGAGTCACCACCTGTCTTTTACAATTTTGTGCAGCAGGTGTCCGCTAGTCTCCTCCCATAACCCAGTATCCAGTCCATCCAACATTCAAACCAATAGCCTATGACCTTAGTTCCCATCACAGCACGAAAGTGCTGCACTACAATAGTCTTTGCACCTGGCGGGGACCATCTCCGGATGTATCATATTGTACGCTCGGGGATGGTATCCGCCACGTGTATCCCTTGCTTTTAGATTAAATTGTCTTAAAGGGCGACTGCGCTGTTGGCTTCGGCCCCACGCAGGCCTACCAAAGGTCCGGGACCCCGTGGTCCCGAGATATGGCAAAGACATACAAATAATAATAGTGTACCCCCACTTTGAAACCACTGCGATCAAATAGAGTCTATACCGGAAGGTATGAGACTAACAAAAGCGCTAGCCACGACAAAGTCAATACCGCTCAACTCAATTAGAAGGAGTGACGGAATGATGACAGAAACGGGACTGGAAACCCTCAAAGTAATGTGTGAGACACACTTCCCAGGCTCGGTAATACACCAGGGCGAACCAGACGAAAGTACAATTAGTGTCATAGAACAGTCAATCAGAACTACTAGACATAATTGGGACACGTCAAAGAAAGTAGTAGACCACAACAAGCTAAAATGGGCGCTGTCGACATTTCAGCCTTATAAAACCCCGGGGCCAGATGGAATCTACCCGATTCTACTACAAGAAGGCGCCAATGTACTCATACCGCATCTGAGCAGACTGTACAGGGCGTGCATAGCCTTCGGACACGTTCCGCGTGTCTGGAGGATGGTAAAAGTAACTTACCTACCTAAACCAGGTAAGGCAGATTACACAGAGGCCAAATCATACCGGCCAATAAGTCTCTCATCTTTTTTCCTCAAGACGTTGGAAAAACTGGTAGACAGACACATAAGAGATGGTCCGCTTAAAAGACATCCTCTGCACCAGATGCAATGTGCTTATCAGTCTGGCAAATCAACTGAGACAGCACTGCACCTGGTGACGACCCGAGCGGAACAGGCAATAGAAAACAAAGAACTTTGCCTGGCTGCTTTTCTAGATGTAGAGGGAGCGTTTGACCGCACCACCTACCAAGCAATCAGTGCTGCAGCACTAAAACATGGCATAGAACCGACCATATGTAAATGGATAGGTAACATGCTAAATAGCCGACTTATAAAGTCCTCCCTTATGGGGGAAGAAATTATAGCAACGGCCACAAAAGGCTGCCCACAGGGAGGGGTTCTCTCACCAACTCTTTGGAGCTTGGTAGTCGACTCACTCTTGGAAGAACTGAATAAGGGCCCAACCTATACGGTAGGGTATGCAGATGATTTAGTGATACTTGTCAATGGGAAATTCCCCAGCACGGTATCGGAAATCATGAATGGAGCACTGAAGCTTGTGGAGCAGTGGTGCGAGAGCCACCAACTCTCGATCAATCCAGGCAAAACAGTGGTAATGGTAATACCATTTACCAGGAAAAAGACCCTGAACGGTATGAAGCAACTGAGCCTCTACGGAAGGGTACTAGAAATATCCAATAATGTAAAGTATCTAGGTGTAACACTGGATAAGGAACTGAATTGGAAAAAGCATGCCGACCTCACCATAACTAAAGCTATGAGAGTGTTTGGCATGTGTAGGTCAGCATATGGCAAAACCTGGGGCCTAACACCGAAGGTACTGAGATGGATCTATACCATGATGGTAAGACCTATCATACTGTACGGGAGCTTGGTGTGGTGGCCAAGGACACAAAAGAGCACATGCAAAGAAGCCTTAATGAAAATACAAAGAATGGCAAGCATGGCTATCACCGGCGCGTTCAGAACGACGCCAACGGCGGCACTAGATGTATTACTTGATCTACCGCCTTTACACTTAGTGATACAGTCAGAGGCGCGCAAATCGTTACACAGACTGGCTGTTGCAGGCCTCTGGGACGACAGCAGGCTAAAGACTAAGCACACAAGCATGGAATGCGACAATTTCATGGATAGGTTAACAAGCATGGGCTGTGACAAAATGCAACCCAAGTTTATTTTCAAAAAGAATTTTAAAGTACAAATTCCTACAAGGGCCGACTGGGCTGATGGTCTGGAACCACCAAATTCTGATGGTACAGACAGCATATGGTACACAGACGGTTCTAAAATAGGATCTAGTACGGGAGCCGGCATTTATGCAAATGACTACAGCAATAGTATAAGCATGGGCAATTATGCGACAGTCTTCCAAGCGGAGACGTACGCCATTATTGCCTGCGCACAAGAGAATATAGATAGACAGATCCAAGGGAAGAATATCTATATACTCAGCGACAGTCAGGCTGCACTCAGAGCACTTATAGCGCCAAAAGTGGAGTCCAGACTGATATTCAATGGCATCCAAGTCCTTAACAGGCTTGGAAGGCACAACAAAGTGCAACTGGTGTGGATCCCAGGGCACGAGGGCTTTATCGGCAACGAAAATGCTGATGAACTTGCAAGAAGGGGCTCTATGAATAATTATCTAGGCCCGGAACCATTTGTGGGGCTCTCGAAGGGAACCATAATCACAGTCATAAAGGATCACACCAAACATAAACACCAACAAGAGTGGGGTAGTTTGGCTGGTCTAAGGCATTCGAAGCTCTTCATGCACAAAGTTGACTCAAGCTGGAGCAAAAAGCTTTGGAAACTTAGCAGAAGAAGGCTCCAAATTATAACAGCGGTTTTCACGGGCCACTACGCTGTGAAAGGAGTATTGGCCAGAATGGGATTGTCAGATAATACTGATTGTAGGATGTGTGGTGAAGAGGAAGAGACAATGGAACACTTAATGTGTGAATGTCACGCTCTAGCCAGACAGAGAATGAAGGACTTTGGTACTGGCTATCCAGATCCAGAGGAATTCAAAGCACTGCCCTTGAGCTCCATCATCCAACACATGGAGATGGTTGAGAAAGCTCTCGAGTAGGTGTACTAGGGGGCAACTACACAAAAGATCCCTTTGGGTCGAAGTGTATCCTTACGGGCCCCCGAATACAATAAGATAAGATAAGACCCCCACTTTTCATTAAATTGTCGAAAGGGCCTCTGCGCGTTGGCTTCGGCTCCGCATACGCCTCTCAAAGGTCCGGAACATCATTGTTCCGTGGTCGGGTAAGACATACATACATACATATAATCACGCCTGTTTCCCAGAGGGGTAGGCAGAGATCACGGATTTCCATTTGCTACGATCCTGACAAACGACTTTCGCTTCACTCACTCTCATAACGTTCTTCATACATGCTCGGCGGTTTAGGGTACTTCTGACCTGGCCTTTTTGTAATATTTCCCCGATTTGGTCGAGGAAAGTTCGCCTAGGTCTTCCGCTTCCAACTGATCCTTCCACTCTTTTGTCATACACCCTCTTCGTTAATTGTCTTTCATCTATCCTCTCTACATGCCCAAACCATCTTAACATACCCATCTCAATTTTTGTCACTACATCTACATCCACTCCGCACTTCTCTCTTATCACGCTGTTTCTAATCCTATCTCTCAACCTGACACCACACATGCTTCTTAGAGCTCTCATTTCCACTGCATTCACTTGACTTCGATGTCGGGTAAGACATACAAACAATAATATGTTTTAAATTGTCGAAAGGGCCTCTGCGCGTTGGCTTCGGCTCCGCATACGCCTCCCAAATGTCCGGAACACCATTGTTCCGTGGTCGGGAAAGACATACAAATAATATATGTTTTTTTTTCATTCTCAATAGTCCTTACACCATGGCGGGTGCTGTCTCTGCGTGCGTCCCATGACACGGGCAGGCGCAGCATCCGCTTAGTGTACCCCTCACTTTTCTTTAAATTGCCAAAGGGCCTCTGCGCTTCGGCTCCGCATACGCCTCCCAAAGGCCCGGAACACCATTGTTCCGTGGACGGGAAAGACATACAAATAAATAATATGTTTTATTCCCCAAACAGACGTTCCTAAGGAATGGCGGTGTATGTCCAAGGTAGGTTACATGAGGGCGTTGCACCTTGGACACATTTCCCTTTTTTATTCTAACAGCCTACCCTGTCGAAACCAGTAAATGGTATTGTTTCTTTGAATGTGGAATATTGTAGCTTAATAGTAAATCTTTAGAAAATTGCGCATATGGCGAGCAGGCAGGTTTTTCTTTTTACACGACTGCCCAAAAAAGGGATTGTATTGTTTTTATCTCACACTTCTAAATTCGAAAACAAAAAAAATGTCCATGGTAAAACAGGTTCCCCTTCATATTAAATAAAGTATTAGAAGGTAGTATTTACAGTTCTTTAAAAAAGTATCCATGCACGTACCGTACCACTTTTAAAATAAGGATGGGGGTTCTGTTTCTTAGTAAGGTAATCATCACAAGACAAGCTATATAATAATAAGCCTAACTTATTTATTTTTTCCCCGACTGCGCGACGCAAAAGAGGGGATAGTGTTTAACAGTCTATATATGTATGTTTGTTCCTTTGTGGCACTCTAGAAGCAAAACGAGTGGGCCGATTTAGATGATTCGTACGTCAATCGTTTCGTCTTGATTGCGCGAGTGTCACTAAAGACAAAATAGCAATCCAAATTCAATATGACGGCAGTCAGACGTCATATTGTAAAAAATTAAAAAATGAAAATTGACGTACTATGCCGAGTAGGGTATCATTGTTTAGAACTTTGAAAAGTATTATGTGGTCTCATTCATCATTTTTGATTTTGAATGACCGTTAAGGAATTATTATAATTTAAAATTGTTTAGCAACCATCTTACTTACATTTCCATTTTATTAGGTATTTAATTATAACAAAAATACGACGAACATATTATTTCTTTAAACTATTATAACTTAGGAGATTTATGAGACGTCCACAGTTTTTGATATTAGTTCTTCCGCCACGTACTTCGGCTAATCTATCTAGATAGATAGATTAGCCGAAGTACGTGAAGTACGTACGCCGATAGATAGATATCTATACATATAATAAAGCTGAAGAGGGTCGAAAATCTGTACATTGGAGATATTAGTAAAAAAAATAGTTAGTAGCTCTTAGAATCGATAACAGAACACGTTTCGACGATTTTTGTCTGTTTGTCTGTTTAGATAGGGAGAGTTGGCGTCAAAATGCCTGAACCGATTTCGATAAAAACTTCACTAGCCGGTTTAACAGACCTCTGGTCAGGACATAGGCTATAAAAAATACGAACTTTTTGGATTTAAGAGGGTTTAAGGGGGGTTTAAACGTTGTATGGGAAATGCCTTTATATGGGAAATAAATACTTATGCCTTTGTATTTCAACTATATGTTTTTTAAACCACGGCGGTGGCAAACAATAATACGACCCGCCTGATGGTAAGAAGTTAGGGTAGCCAATGGACGCCTGTCACTCCAGAGGTTTTATATGCGCGTTGCCTCCCTATAACAATCTTTTTTTATTTCCACTATATTGCACGAAATACAAAACTGTGAGACCAAACGGCGGACATCATACCAAATGGTATTTTCCACCAGTCAACCATTGGGCCTATACAACAGACATGTACAAAAGGTGCAAGAATAAAAGTTAAATTAACTAACTATAAAAAAAACATTAATTTTGAGTAATAAGTGTGCTAAGTTCACGTGACATATTGATATTGGTTCATTTAGAGACATTTTAAAATAATGTAGCTACTTTCCCATTCTTCATGAATTACAACAAACATAATACAAAAACAAACGGAACATAGTGAAACACGGAAATCGAAAAGTACCCATAGCGAACTGAAGCACATCGCCGTCACTGAGCAAATCACCTGATAATAAGAAATAGAAATACCAAATTCATAATACACCGTACTATTGCCTATTATACCAAAAATTGTTACGTTGAACATTTGAAATGGGAGAAAAAGAGTTTTGATAGAGTTTACCGTGTGAAGGGCGGCAAAGAAAGGGGGGCCAAGAAAGAAAATACACACCGTACTATTGCTTATCATACCAAAAATTGTTAGGTTGGACATTTGAGATGGGAGAAGAAGAGTTTTGATAGAGTTTACTACGTGATGGGCCGTAAAGAACGGGGGTTCGGGGGACGGAGGCCCCCGTAAATAAAATATTGCAAATTATACCAAAAACTGCTACGTTGAACATTTAAGATGGGAGAAAAAGAATTTTGATAGAGTTTACCACGTGAAGGGCGGCAAAGAAAGGGGGGCTCGAACAAAAAACACACTGTACTATTGCTAATTTGCCATGGCTGACACAGTCAAATCTCAGACGCTTTCAGTCGATCTTTTGGGATGTCGAAGTTATATGCAAGAAGTCAATTTTAGCTAAACTGCTAAACTTACTGTATCACATTTGACATGTAGGAAGCGATTAGCAATGGACTGTTGAGGGTAACGAAAAGTCAGAGAACCTACTGCAACGCACGCGAGCGAAGCCGCGCGGGTACAGCTAGTAGTTAATAATTGTATTACATGTAGGTACTTTTCATGATACTAAAAAGTAGGAAATAAAAAATAAATTAAATAATTGTATTACATGTAGGTACTTTTCATGATACTAAAAAGTAGGAAATAAAAAATAAATTAAAAAATTAAAAAGACCCGCCTGCGTAAAATACTAAAAGGCCGTAAACAAGGCCAATATACGTTACGAATTTGTTATGTAGTATTGAAAAGCATAAGATACATATTAAATTCTAATGTGGAACATAGCGGCATTAAACAGTCGGGACCCATTTTAGGGAAGGTTTGCGCCAACTAGATTTCAAATGGGTCCCGACTGTTTAATGCCGCTATGTTCCACATTAGAATTTAATATGTATCTTATGCTTTTCAATACTACATAACAAATTCGTAACGTATATTGGCCTTGTTTACGGCCTTTTAGTATTTTACGCAGGCGGGTCTTTTTAATTTTTTAATTTATTTTTTATTCCAGTATTGAAATCTAAAGACATACACATATATAATACAGGCTTATATTCAAACATTTTGTGCCTATTATACAAATGCTTTGGCCTGTTTAATAATTGAAAACGAATAATGTGATTGTAAAATATTTTAGTACAATATACTTTACATATCAATAATTTTTTTATCAACACGCGTTCAAATTCATCGTCGGCGTAATAATATGGACCAATCCCATTTCATAAAACAACAAAACAAAAAACAATCCATGAAAAGGGCTATCTTGACAAGCTGTTATTCTTATTCGATTGTTGGTCAGAATGAATTGATAGCAAACAAACCGGCGGCCCAGAAAAGCTTCCGACATTTGCAATGATGGCAGACGCCCATTCAGGGGCGTTATTCGCGCTCTATATCTAAAACTTCCCCGTCCTGTCCCTTTTTTACCCGTCATAAAATAAGTGAGCGCAAAAACGCTTCAACGCTGATAATTGACCCCCAGCTATTGAACAGTTCTTGAAGCGGAACGTCAGAATAAACAACCCGAAACTTTGAATTGATTGCATATACTAGGAAAAGAGCAATATTAGTGGTCCTTGATGTAGCGCTACAGTTTCGCTTTCAATGTACCTGTCGTAATTTAAGTACTTTCGGAGTGCCTTGAGTTCGTCTCAACTAAAGCAACGGCAGGGTGGCGCGTGCCTATTCAGGGTGTTTCCTGTATTAAGAACAATAAATTAAAACGTAGATTCTACTCCCCAAACAATAAAACTTTTGTTCAACAAGTTTTAATTTGAAAATTGTCTCTTTTTCATACACACTAAATAATATTTTGAATGTACGTTAAAATACGTCTAATTGACATTGCTTGTCAGTCTTGTCGCTCTACAGAGAAATAATCGTCAATCAATCAATCCAAAAATTATTTTTAAAAGTTGCTGAACAAACGTCTGGTTTGAGGAGTGGAATCTACGTTTTAATTTATTAATCCTATTACAGGAAACACTCACATCTCTGCCATAAGACGTCCACTGCTGAACATAGGCCCCCCTTTAAAAAGGGGGGGTTTGCCATACGCGCCATATTAGTAATATCCTGTCTACACCCCTGTAAGCAAAATGCTATCATGCGAGGCCTGGTGCCGAAATAGCGACGATAATCACTTCTACAGCACAAAACAGAACAAGTTACCATTGCTTTCCTTAACCGACACTACTTTCTAGAAAAAATATCAGCTTTTCTCGTTAGTAATGCTAATGTAATTCTTGAAGAAATCGCGAATCTGTTTGTGACCCTCCACTGCTAAAAGTATTGTGTGATAGGTTCTCTGCCGTAGCTATTGAACGTGTAATAAGACCATCCCGTTCTATCTTGGTATTTTTATTACCATGCTTGTCTATACCTTTTATACTATGACTATTGCACACTCTCGCCGTTCTTTAAGATATGCTCGTGCCGCCATCTCCGTCTTGGTCTACCTCTGCTCCGGCATCCGACCAGTGGGATCAAGTCTATGGAAAGTTAGGCTCAACGATGCGGGTGCATTCGGTTGACGTGCCCTGCCCAGTTGCATTTGAGCTTGGCGGCCTTCATGCCGCTTATTCATTACGCTGATTTTAATCAAAATCGCAAAATATAGTCTAATGTGTTATGACGATTCGTTTACATTTCAAATAGCAATGTCTCGCCACTGACACTGATCCTATTTGTCCATGAAGTATTTCAAAATCTCGCGCACCGGAACCGCATACGGAAACTGCAGCAGTGTGAAAGCCGCCTAAATGTATGTATCGCCCGTATTCCCTTGGCCTAGAGACAGAATGAAAAGAATTGGAATGAGCGAATTCACGCTGGTCCTTGTTGTTGTAAAACGAAATTCAATGGCCGGGTCCCTACGCAACCGCGTCATTGTGCCATGTTGAAAGGACCTTTCTCGCCCCTTTTTATAAGTAGGCATCTCTTGTAAAAGGTTCTGTAGATAATTCTTCATCAGCTATGTACCTATCTTAGGTAAAATGGATTATCTCCGACTAAATACATTTTTAATGTAGGTAAGGGAAAAAGATTTAATTAAGATCTAAGATGATGTCTTACTAGTCAGTAAGGAGGTGGGGAGCGGGTTGAAACTTGAAAGGAGCGTCGCCGGAGCCACGGCGTAATCCCTAGCTTAGAAGCCTCTTCGGTCGCGCGGCTATTCGTTACTTCTTTGCATACATTTATTAGGTTCTTGCGCGGATGAGGCAAGGGTTCTATGAATTCATTACGCCTCAGTAATCAGTAATACTATCTAGAAAACAATAATACAGAGTTAACACATTATGCACCAGCATACTATATTTGTTGTAGTACTACATATAATAAAAAATCCTTCCTTCTTTAACATTAGCGTAACTAAGAATGAAATTATTAATATAATTACATTAGTTAACTATAAATCTTAGGCCCTACTAGGCGAGAGGATGGCTCTTGGAGAGTGAGGAAGAACGTGGAGGTGGTAGAACTGGTGGGCGAGCCCATCAACATCATCGGCGAAAGCAAAGCTGCGCGACTTCGCTGGCTCGGCCATGCGGAGAGAATGGGAGAGGATCGAGCGGCCAAGAGAGCATACCAAGTGGAAAACTTCCGAGCGGAAGGCCTAGATATCGGTGGATCGACGTGGTCCTGAGAGACTTGTGCGACATTCGAGCGGCTGATTGGCGACGGATCGCACAGGATCGGAGCGAATGGCAGAATTTAGTGTCGGAGGCCAAGATCCATTTTGGGTCGCAGAGCCAGCGAAGTAAGTAAGTAAGTTCAGGCCTTGTAACCGGTTAATGCAAAAAACCCCGAAATGATCCAATATATTTAATTATTTTATGGTTATTATGTAAAACCCGATGTTTTATTATAGTTTTCAATTCAAATTATAGTATTATTCGATTGAGTATAAAACAGTAACGAAAAGAACGAAAAAACAAACCGGTTTTTTACTATGGATTTCGGTTACGGTTACAAGCTCTGAGTAAGTTAATTAAAACCATATTAGACTGTATTTCATTCATATTATGATTTTTCTTCTATTGGAACGTATTATTAATATTTATATTTGATAATATTTATACAGTCGAGTTCACAAATATTATGAGCATTACCAAGGCTTCCAAATTATCTATACACCCTTATGAATTGAATAAGGTGTAATTGTTTACATATTTTGCATCCAGCTGTATAGATATTTATGAACGCGACTGTAGATACGACGTATTAGTAGTCTATTTTAAAGTTAACTAATATTATATCAATTTACTGTTATGAAGTGATTATGATACTATAAATAATGCTTAGTTGATGAAATAAGCTTCTGTTCCGGTACGAGCCGTATATGATTCAATGAGAGTTGATTAGGGTACAGGCACAAGCAATAGGGTAAATAGTATGTGACATTTTCTTTTCAGGATTCTGAGTGGTTTGAAAGGGCTTCACTAATTCTCTTTGTTTTATTTGCCTCTACTGCTGACGTTATATACGTAAAAGTGGTGCTGAACGTGAGTGATATTGCAAAATGAAATGCTCGACAGCAGTTCTACTGTGATTTCTGATTTCAGTTGGATACGAATATTTCTAATAAAAAGCAACTACGAGCAACCCTCTGTTCGTTTTGATACAGGTGGATATATTAAAGTGGAAAATATATCATATAATTAAAAAAATCGACCAAGTGCGTGTCGGACCACGGAGATATGGAGGGTTCCTTACAATGTGGATTTGGAAATCTCAAAAATGGTTTAAAGTTAAGCCGTTTTTTCTCTAATTATCTCATATTTTTTTAGACTTAAGTCTGGTTGAATACTTAGAGGGATTATTTTTCTTATCAAGCACGGTCTTCGTTCGATATATGGATAGTCCGAAAACTAGTAAAAAAAGTTTATTAACAAACATGAGACGTGTATGATTATATTTCCTGCACTTGCCTAAACGAATACCTATGTGCAATCCATACCGTATTAGATTACTTCTACATATATAATGAAGAACAATTCACTGGACACATAGCTTGGTTAGTATTAACTCTTCCAAATCTGGCTTAGCACCGACTTCAAACATATCATCAGATAATATCAGGTAACGCATGTAATTAATATAGTGATTATGGTATGAACAGGTACAATGCCGCAAGGGTCTAGTTATTAATTTAGTTTAATATTTGTACTGCAGTGTCTCTGAATATTTAATTACATATGTAAATAAGTTTAGAATTAATGAAATAAAATTAGTTTATGGAAAAGAATACAGTGATTTATTTTATAATTTTTTAAGTCGGTCTATTTTTTCTAAAAGTTTTGATAGGTATTTTGGACAACATAGCCGTAAATACTTATAAGTTTTACCAAAAATATATATAAGGTTGTGTCGTTTGCAATTAGCGCATGCGATACCGGTATTTTTTGTATAGTCAATAGCGAAATACCAGTTTTGACGATACAAAAATACCGGTACGAATTTGCAAAATCTACAGACAATTTTAAATCATACTTTGAAACCAATGATGGTACTACAGTCTTATATTTATTTATTTATTTATTCGGGGAACCAACAGCTAGTACTAATATTGTATTGTTTGTGTATTAGATCATTGTTTACAATATGTTAGGAAAATAAAACACTGGTCGTAAAACAATCACATACGTAAAATATTTGTTTGAGTTGAACATTAGATTTTGTCCTAAGGGAAATTTTAATAAACAAGTGAAGTGCTTGTTTACGTGCCCGGGAAAAGCTTAAGGGCTTAAGAAGTTGCGAGTGTTTGCTTAGAACAGGAATATGAATAAACATTTATTTTATAATTGCATAGATACTTTGTGGGAATGCCAATTAAGTCCCTACTTAAAATATTACTATACATATATTATTATTTGTTATTTTGACATTAACTCTGATGAAACTTACTTGTTAAATATTTTTCAAAAGTGATAAACTACCATTTTTCTACACTCAATCCGGATAGATTTACGAAAATAACGTGTCGTTTCTTGACCCGTTCAAAGTTACCCAAATTGACTACACAAATATCGATCCCCTATCATAGACGTGAAATTTTAAATGGATCCCTTTACATGGAGAAACACACAGATGGTATCAATGAATTATAATGTGCTAATGACTCTCATGCCAAGGACTCGCCAATGTATTTTTTGTCCTCATTGTCGTTAAATAAATTAGTTATTCTTAAAGCTTATTCAGATTAAACGAAGTTCTGCTGCCATCTTCGTTAGATAAACGCTATGAAGGCATTTCACTGAATTAATATTTATCGTCGTCAAAATTGCGCGATCGGCAGAGTGGAAATATTACTAATTGAATTCGGAATTGTTCTTCTCGAAACAAGTGATACTCGGGTACCTAACTTTACACGTGTTTGTCCTAGGGTTATCACAAATAACTTTTTAAGACGTACGTAGATCAATATTACAGTAGGTACTCACATGTTACTTTGTAAATAATAATGATCAACTACCTATTTTACTAATTACGCATTTGTAGAATGCTCTAATCCGTAATGGTATAAATCTGCAAATTCAAATAACGGAATGATGATATTCAGTTGTATTTATTACCAACGACTGGATGACCTGTCTTCTGTTTTTAGAAAAACTTTTTTTGATCAAAACACTCAGCAGTAAAACCCAAAACTGTCATGCGCTCATAAAACCAGCACAGGGTGTTGAGATCTACATTATTCAGCATTCCCATTACTCGCCAATTTGTATTTGAATAGCGCTTTAAATCACTCGTGTAGTGACAATTAAGCAGAATCGACCGTTCATTCCGAACCATTTGGTGTTAATGTGTGAGTCTGACGAGGACTTTTATGAAATCGTACTGAATACTTTGATTCCGGCACCTGGCAGATTGTATGTACCTTTGTACTGTTGTAAAAGTACTTTAATATCTGTTTCTTTCTAGACAAAACTTAGGGACGTACCTTGGCTTGAAACTTGATGCCGTAGGTGAAGGCCTCATCAGGGTGCAGCGGGATGCGGGTGTCGTACTCGTCGTTCGGCACCGGGTTGTACTGCTTGGTGGACGGCATCTTGCGACCCCACTTGAGCAACTTCATCGGCATGCGCTTCCAGCCTCGGGCCTTGATCACTAGCACGCACCGTCCTTTGCTGCTTTTCTTAAACATCGAGACGCATTATCGTCCGTTCCCCTCGAAATTAACTTTCGGCCTCTTGTTTAAGGGACCTGCAACAAAAACGGAAGCTTAAATTAGCTGGTCATGCCGACGCAAAGTAGTTAGAAGGGTCACGTCCACGGCATCTGTTCCATTTCAGGCCGTCACCGCCTTTATTATTGTTCTAAATTAGGATGATAAGTAAATACTAATATCTGAAACCACTGCGAGTTCATGTGATTGTCGTCGCTTCCTTGTTTTAGCCATATTACAACATGGTAAAGTAATTGTGAGTAACCCAAAAAATTAACAATAATCTTTAAATATCAGAAACCAATGTCTACTTTGGTCTATTAACTAGTAAATGTTCCCCGTGTAAGTGTAACTACTAACTACCTATAAATATTACTTACTAAAGTGAAACTGTTTGCAAAACATGCACTAGATATTTCCTTTTTTTAACGGCCTAGCTTAGTACCGGTACCTACGAAAAGCAGGACGTACCGGGTTCAAAACTTGGTAAAGGCATTTTTTATCTATTTATAATTACTGATAACGTATATTTGTTCTTCAGTTATGCATATTTTCTATGTATTTGAGTATTTATCTATATCGATTATTATATAGTGTCTAGTACCAACAACACAAGACTTACTATTGATTTTTGTAAGATTGTTCCATAGTATCTATATACTTATTTACTTTAAAGAACACGCATATTTAAATCCTTACACCGGGTTTCAAACCCCCAGCTTCTAATTAGACAACTAGGCTAACAGCTCTGCGTCGTCACAATCGATCAATCTTATATTCATTCCGTCAGACAGGGCTTTAATTCCTTTTTACTGAGAGTAATCCCAAATAGCAGTGGATACAAGGTGACATCTAAAAAGTAATAAGATAGAACATGACCAATAATATTATAAAAGTTAAGTAGAGTTGCGGGTCTTTGCTTGTGCTACCTAGCCTAACTACTATGATTTTCTCTAATGGAATAAATATTTTCATATCTGCCTTTAAACTACAATAGATAAGCTAAACTTACCTATATTATTGACGCTACCGCGCTAGTTTATAAATATGTACCCAGTTCTCCACCTGGGCTACATATTTATAAACCACCCACTACAAGTTACCTAAGTTCATTAATTTTCACTATAAACAATGTGTGTCAAAAGTAAAAACTGTAGTAAGAAAGAGTCAAAAGGTAATTCATACGCACGCATATAAAGTAAGCATGGAATGTATATTCATGTATTTATTAGTATACCAGTCTAGAAAATTCCTCATAGCATTAAGTCCGCCTTTTGTACACTACGTATGTCTCATGTACAATGAAGTTTAAATAAATGAACGTGTCAAAAGAGTGATTTTTTTATATTATAAGTATTTGCAAATAACATATCTTTTTTGGTCGTAAGATTTGTAGCTTGCAACAAACAAATGTGAAGGTGCAAGTACCGTAGAAAAGAAATCCAATAATAGCATAAGTATAACCAACAGACCTAAAAAAAATTATACCTAAAGTTAAAGCGGTCAAAATCGGTTTCTGCTGAAAAGGTTTGTAATTCGTTTCCGATGTCACCCTGTATAAAGTCGCGATTAATTTGATAACAAATAGGATAAACAAGCCGGGGAGGGGCCGATCTTGATAAATGCTCTAAAAGACGGTTTCCAGTAAATTGAAACTTAAGTATCAAGGCGGTAGTTTAAGACGGGAGCTTTTAGCGATTGTCGCGTCGCGGGCGCCGAATTCGATTAGTCTCCTGCATCAGACGTTGGCAACGTTTAAGAACGTCTTATGGCTCCTCTACATGATGGGCCATCATAGGGACGCCCCTATGCGTTAGAGGGAGCTAACGATATCGCGATCTCGTTCTGTTGTATAGCTGCATCCCTATGATGGCCCATCATGTAGAGGCAGCCTTAGCTTACAATAGTATTATATACAATCGTGACAAAATTAAGAGCTTTTCACTTGAATACCGTGTTTAGGCCATGAAGCTTGCTGAGTGGCCTAAGTAAGGTACGAAATTGAAAAGATTGTATACAATACTTTTTCTACGAGTGCTCAATATAGGCAAGCCGGTAAGAATTTGAATTCGACGGAAGATCTGCTGCCTCTATACAATTTAGTAAGTTCAATCTCTCGGTGGTCTCCCGACTATTACTGGTAAATCACCTAAGCTTAGCCGAAAACTGCAACCAATTGGACATGGACAAACCCTTTTCGAGTGACATATGGGACCTTTCGTTTGCACCTATATATACACAAACTAACAAACAATCGGCCTCCCACCCTAAATACATAGTGCGCCTCTTTGCGTCGGAAGGAAAATAAAGTCAAGCGCTATTTTAGATCTATGGGAAAATTTTACTAAACCGCGATTACAATAGTATAGGGAAAGCTGTCAATCCAAATCAATTTTGACGGCAGTGTATGGCAAATCTGTCGTCATCCTATTCACTTCGCGGATATGTAATTATGCTGCTTCATACAGTCGAAATAAGAAGTCAGCGCGTTTCGTTTTTGGAAATCGATTGAGCTTAGCCATAAATACTGTATAAGATAGCTGAATATTTAACCAAGCAGTGTAATGTGTTGTTCAGAGGTTGATGATAGGCCGTCGTTTTTAGGGCGAGTATTAGGGTCAACGAGCGCTGGAATGCACGGGGCTTCACAATCCCCGGCAGAGTAAATTGAAATGCGGCCACGTTTGCATTTCTAGGACATGATTCGGCGAACAGCCTGTTAATCTATAGCTTTTCAAATGTACTACTGGTATTGCAGAGCGTACGGATCCTTTATTAAATTTACAACGAGATTTGTGCGAGTACATCGCAAAGGGATCGTTTTTAGGGTTCCGGAGGCATAATGGCAAACACGGAACCCTTATAGTTTTGCTATAAGTATATGCGCCTGTCCGTCTATATGTCACACTCACAGCTATTTTACTCGTAAACTATAGACCATATATTGGTGAAATTCTAACTAGAGTTATGTGTTTTTGTGTGCTGCTACTTAGTTTTGTAAATAGTTAAACTGTTAAAAATATTTTTTTTAGAGGGGCACTATTTTGAGCTTAAACAGCATGAGTCTATGACGCACCAAACCCGAGATCCAGTAGGTACCCCAAGGGTTCAGCATTACCTCCTCATAAACCCTTTTCGTTATATAATGACGTAAGTGCCCGGGAAATACGCCTTTTATATTACCTTTTTGCGTTGAAAGTACCGAACACTCCATTATCATGGTACGACACGCACTTGGTCATTTTTCTATTTCAAAAATGACACAAAACACGAAGGTTACAAGGTCGTTCTAGAGCATACCACACGAGGGAATATGCTCTGTAGCGCGTAATAAATATTGGCATTAATCACGGATAACAGCCACTTTTTTAACATAGTAGGTACGCGATATGTATTGTAGCAATATATACTCGTAAATCCGGAGGGATGTAAGTACTTAAATTACTATACATTTATATTTCTTAGCCGGTCGATTGTGTTCGGCCAGTAGGAACTAGTCGGACGTTCGTCCCTTTTCTACCCTAGCGTGTCACCCGTCAGGAATTCTCCTTGATATATTCGGCTTTTCCAGGTCAGTTTTGCTTCCTTGATTGACGTGGTGGTGGTGCACGGCTGATGACATAATACCTAAACATTATAAAACGCTAATTATTAAAAAGTTTTTTATATCGAGCATTATGCAAGATTATTCTTGACCACAACAAATGTGTGAATGAGATAAAATACTGTTTTTTATTTTACAATAAAATATGGCTTTCGAGTCACACTACTCCTTGGTAACCTACATAACGTTAAATATTACTAATAATAATATAAATTCTCATAGTAATTTAATTTTAAAGTAGGTTACATACAAATAGATGGTCAGTATGGCCTTCCAAATCACCGCTCAATATGGCTAGTTATTGAAAGAACACTCTGTACCTATAGCAGACGTGAAAACAACTGAAATAAGCTGTTTAAGATTTCATAACTACTATGATGACTCCAGCAGGCTTATGATGGCAGTAGTTGTCCGCCGATAACTTGATAAAAAGCTGACAACTTTACACATTCACACAGCAAAACATGACAATGTGTCAAGTTGTCAGCTTTTTATCAAGTTATCGGCGGACAACTACTGCCATCATAAGCCTTCTAGTCACTTTATATGTAGGTAAAGACCATTTAGTATAGCTCAAACAAGGCACCTAAGTAATTTTTGCTCAAATTAAATAAATTAGGTTTACATGCAATCCCTTTTCTGATCAATATGCGTCTAGTATAAATGAGTTTGCTTGTTCCGCTTACAGCGGATTGCATTTTACATTCGCTTTGAGGCCAGACCGATGTATTTCCGGTGCTGGTGGGAAACTGGGAATGAATAATATAGCCCGGCTTTCACGTCGTCACCGACACGGTACCTTTTATGGCAGCTAGGCACCCGTGTCTATTAAAAAATCCTGAGTTCCCTACTAATATTATAAAATAAATGCAAAGGAAAACTACTATAATAATTTTAATTAAATTAGGTATGAAGATAGTGTGAGTTCCGGGGTAGGCCATATATATCCATAGACTATTCAACCAACCGGACCGGCCATGTCTGTCATTTTCTATACAAAACAAGTCTGCCATTTTTGCGGGAGAGGGCAACGTCAAATGTATGCGTAACGTCAGATAAACGTCAGTCCATACAATGAGTATGACCACTGGTCATATATTTTCGGCAGAAGGAACGAACGGACGCCTGTCAATGGCCGCTCCGGTTGGTTAAATGCTCTAAGTATATTTCACAAAAATCGATCTTATTTTATACTTTATCAAAAAAAAAATTATAGGTGCAGGTGGGATTTTCACATGAAATAAAATACAAGTTGAAATAATAACGACCGTTCATATTGAGCGATGTAATAAGGTAAATAGGCCATACTGAATAAGTTTTACTATGGGACCGACTCCTACAAAACCGACCGACCTATACAAAAAGACAACATCTGATCGACGGAAATGTATAAAATAAAAAATTGTTAAATTAGATCACGACAAAACGTTAAGTATTAGCAGGTACACGACTACCTACACGTTTTCAAAACGAGACCTCCGCGTTCGGGCTATCGACTGAGGCATCTAAATAATAAGTTGAAGGCCAACTGGTCTAGACCTGTATATGTCTAATAATAGTCATAATTCCGTAAGGAACAGCCTACGCTATATCGTATAATACGACAATAATCTAAACCACGGCTTTACGATTCCTATACCTACACAGGCTGGATTTTCTTTTTAAGTCGGTGAGGGCAGCTACCAGATCCCGTGCTGCATGCGAAAATTTTCTTAGGAAACATTCCTTGAATTTTTAAATAATGTATATTGGCGTTTACTGATTTTGGAAAAAACATCGATCCACAAATCGAGAAGAACTTTTCCCACACAATTTGTATGAAAATCAATAATTTATTTTTACATTGTACCTACTTTTTTTGGCAATCGATTCCATTCCTATCCATCAGTCAACTTTCGGTAATTACTAAAAAGCCACAAATAGAAGGAAACTTTTTCCATACATTATATCCTTAGGTTACAAGGCGGGAAGAAGTTGGTAACTCTAGATATAAAATTTAAGAAACCTTATGATTTTTTTAAAGTTTAAATTTTTTTCAAGTTTTCGCGACTTGTCGACTTCTTCCAGTCATGTACGGATATAGAGCATTAAAAATACAGTATCTGAAACGGAGCTCTATTTGCAGTTGTAATATTTAATGAAGCGAATTATTCCTTACATAGCCGCTAGTCTCGTTAAAAGTTTGTTCAAATCCCGTCAGTAACGAGTCTCCCGGTCTGACGCTCTTGTGACGCAACAGCGTTTCACACAGCGAAAGTGCTATCAGTATCTTGACTGTACATATATATAATATATAACACATCCCCTTTAATGCATGCATATAATAGTATAGTTCCCAGCCTACGTATTTACGTAACAAACACATGAAGTTTATAAAAATACAAACTGTTCTTCGTATATATGTATACACCGTTACACTCAGAAAACTATGCTTTATTCATATTCATTCTATTGAAAATGCAGTTTGTTTTTATTTTAAAAAGCTATACGGGCTTTTACACTTTTTAGATAAAATGGCGGAAATTTTGCAAAGTGATGTGTCAATAAAATGCTTTTAGTCAGTTTTGTTGCTATACCTATGCATTAAACTTATTTAAGTATTATATATATATATATATTTTTTAATAAATATAGCCTTTACGGATTTAAGATAGATTACCTAAATGTCGCGTCGTAAGTATTGTAGAAGACTCACCGACAAAAGCCGTTCTTTAGATAAATACGTTTAACAGTCACATAATTTATTTTTATTTTGTTCTGTTCATAATTTATAGATTGATTTTGATTTTATTAAACAGGCAAATAAGTCATTAGTTTAAATCTTTTTTTTTTTCATAACAGATGAGACCGTACTCTTAATGTGTAAATGAAATCAAAGTACTGATTATATTATTTAACCAAAGCTCTGTTGCGCGGCTCATATTAAGCAAAGCTCTTTAAAACTATTTTGTTGGCGGTTCAACAAAACGTCTGTAACTGAGTTGGTCACTGAAGAGGAAAACTGTAAAAAATTTGCAACGGAGAACTGAGTACCTTGATATAACTTGCTTAACTACATCTTACCCTGCGTCTTAACTTCCAATAGTGATAGTTTAGACTTTAGCGAATACCAATGAGGGTTTCCGCGATCGAATTTTTCGCAGGCAGCACCATGGCAAAGCTCTTTTTGACAGCATCTTTCAAAATTCACCAATCAAAAAATATGATTAAACATGATTGGTGGATTGTGACAGCTAAACCTCTCGCCACGGTGCTGGAAACCCTCATTTGTGGTGTTTGTTGGTGCCACAACTACCACGACGGAATAAGAGGGATTTTAAGTTGACACGTGTGTCATACATACATCTACATGTATGTACCTATGCCAGTGCATGGAATCATTAAACACCTCGTCATTTGTTTTACTATGCAACTATGTACCTATTGTTATTGATAGATAGGTCTTTAACGATTTTTAGATTCTCACTATTAGATAGAACTCACTAGGTTTGATAATTTCCGTTTTAACTACATCTCACCCTGCATCTTACTTCCAATATTGAGTGATATTTTAGCGAATAGGTACTAATTAGTGGTGTTCGTTGGTGCCACAACTACTACGACGGAAAAAGAGAGATTTCATAAAGAGTTGATGTATGCCAATGGAATCGTTAAATACCTCGTCATTCGTTTAACTTTGTAATCATGTATTGACTACATTGCAAAAGAGAAGGGCTTCTGATGTAGTCATTATTTACATGATAGGAAAAATATCTTGCTACATGATAGGAATTTTCATTTTTATTGTACCTATAGTTCCTAAAGTTTAAATTTAATTCCTAAAGTTTAATTAAATCGAAGGTTATTGTGTCTTTTCTTAGATATGATTTTAACTCACTAAGGTCAATATACTAGATGGTTGGATAATTTAGTTCCTTTTTAATTAAGAGTTGATTGTACATATCAGTTGCTTTTACGATCTCACTTGCCAGTTGCAGCCGCTGTAACTACCCAAGTTACGAAACACAAATGAGAAAAGTTACCATCGCACAAAGGATGATTTAGTCAAAAGTTATTACCTTTTTATAGGTGTGAAAAAGTTATTAAGTGCCTCATACATTTTGAAGAATAACAACATCGTACGCGTCGGCAGGAGGCATATACGTGTAGTCTCGACTAGAATTTTGCACACCCACTTATTTTGAGGAATATTGAATCGGATCTCATAAACCTGGCACGTGTAGACGGATAGATACCTATTAAACATATATATTATCACTCACCTTCGCAGGTAGGTGTGGCTTCAATAAATGTCATCATGCTTGACTCCCGAGAAGTCAAATGCAGTTGCCCGGTCAATGTTTTATACTCTAATAATCGAATTCTTTGCGAAAACGTTCTATTGGAGAAATAAATACAGCCTATTTAAATTAGACTGATCGATATTCTTACCATGTTTTAACACTAGTAATTGATGTAACAAGTCGCCATACCCTCGTATTTTAAATATGAAAGTACATTCATTAAGTAAATCGGCTTACCGATAGCGCTAAGTAAGAAGCCAGGGCATTGAAAGTAGCACAAGTTTCAGCGTCGTGGCGGGAGCTTTCAGGTGCAGAAGAAGTTAGCGACAATAGCAACTCAAGCCTGACTAACTTACTAAGATTCAGCTTAACCCTACACTACTCTCATAGACTCCGCACCGCACTATAAAGCGTCCATGGAATTTGTACAAAATGTTGTACATATTCCATAGTATATTGTGCATTTTTATTATGTAACTAACTAATTGTTCGAAATCTAAAAACAAGAAAATATCCTAAGACTTGTGGCCTTGCTCTGCCACACTACTCGGTTACATTCCATTCCATTTAGCCTTAACAAACAAATAAATACACTACATATTTTAAATAATATTAATAATTTATGTTTAATAATATTAATAATTTAAACATTGCTACTTTTTGTCTTGAAAAAAAAAAATTTAAATAAGTACTACAGGTTCCATGAGACAGAGAGGAAGAGCATGATGGAAGAAATATACCTAAGCGACAAAATACTAAGGAGAGAAACGTGAATTTCATTATACCGAATTCATCCAACCTTACTTGTCTTATCATGTTAACAAACATCTGTCAATCCTAATGACAGTTATTTTTGTGATTATTCATTCTTTACTTTGATTATTGAAGAAAATATTATTAGAAATGGTATTTTTCTGTTGTTACTCGATCAAATTCAATGTCTGTGAGTTTGTTTAAGTACACATACAACGACATTTTCAGTCCTAATCCCAGAGAAAAATGTTATAATGTTTTTGACAAGTGTTTGTTTTCAAGACAAGTAAGAATTAATTCAGTATAGACAGAATTTTATGTTTGACTGAAAGATTACAACAATATATATCTCATAAAATATGCCAAGGTGCCGGTCACGCACAAAGCGAATATGTCAACACTGTATAATGTTGTATTATATGATCCGTAAGAAGGTAAGTGATCGGTGAACATGACCCTTTTCTTACCGCTCTACAGATCTACCCTCTGGAACGAAATGGTTCTAAGCTTTCTAACTTTGACTTTATATTAAGTACAGTGAGCAGCAGGAAAAGCTAAGTGGATGAGGTGTTCAAAATGAGCTTGACACGACTTTATTGTTAAGATAATAAGAGCGCATGAAGGGCATTTTGAACACCTCATCTAACCTAGATATGTGTCGAATTACAGAAGTAAATGGAAAGCAAATTTTTACTCATGTTTAGTATTATGCGAAACTACAAATTTATTGACTTAAATAAAATATGTAGGTAACCTGTAGCAGAACTGAATGCGGAAGCCGCATTATTCAGATTCCACCTATTTCTTTGCAATGCACCAAGGAGAAGTTTCAAAAGTTACGAAATTTTCCATACGGAATGTTCTCAAAACTTAAATTTTACGAACATAAAACAATATTCAGGAAGCCGCTGGACTCCGCCGATATCAATTATTTTAACTGACTGTCTCAATTACGAGTTTATATTGTGGTTGGATCAAGGGTCAGATACAGAAGGCGGTAATCCTGGACACGGCGCGCATAGTCCGAAGGTTCCTTACTCTGCGGCCCTAACCACCGGCAGCCTGGGCCTTGCTCCGTTGCCAGCGGCACACTAGGATAGGTTTTTTATAATGTTTTTATTATTATTGTGTGTTTTTGATGTATTTTTGTATTTTACTTTTATTAAAATATTGTAAAAAACCTACCACTAAGACGAAAAATAAATAAAGAGACATTAATACCAATAATTTTCTTTTGGTAATTCCCACGGGACATTTAATTTAATTTCTCGTACAAGTTTCCTAATCCGAGAATATTACTGAATTTTTGAGAACGTTCTTTTTAGCAACAGGAGTTTTTAAATTGGGCAAAACGACGATAAATTTCGTTTGTGTTTTCATAAGAACTTGAAATGTTTTAAAAACTTTGATAATTCAAATAAATAAAAGTTCTGTTTCACAATTTTATTTCGTTGACAATTTCAGTCGCTGACGACAAGGTAAATTCGGTTTTAAGATAGAACCAATAAATAAAAAAAATCTTAGACATCTACACTACTTTCAAAGACAATTAAAATGGGTATGAAATTTATATACGGAGTGACTAGTAGGCAATCATGGTCCATGACTGCAGTAAGGCGTCTTTCACACTACTGCGGATTCCGCATGTGGCGCCGGTGCGCGAGCGAGCTAGCGCTCTGCGTGCGTATAGTGCTGTCACGCTTGCCCACCGTCGCCGTTTGCTGTTGCGGCGCCAGTATGATAATTGATAACCGCCTAAAGTGCGCTTGGTTCCGGCTCTGTTGTCGTAGGTGTACAGTCGCCATCAGATATATCGGAGCGCCCAAGGTGGTCACAAAAACTGAACAACGCCTCTATTGTCCAGGCGATAAAGTGCATGTTCAGATATTTGTTGGTACCCTCGCCGCTCAGATATATTTGATGGCGACTGTACATTAAATATGTATCATAATGGATGTCTTCAATAATTTAGTAGGCTTTACTTAGGACGTGGGATCAATTATTAGAACCGTTACCTTTCTAATAATTGATCCCACTTACTAAGCCTCCTGCCTGCCTGCCTGTCTGAATCCTGCTAGCCTAATATGGTCGAGTTTTTATCGCATGTCGCCATAGCTGTCACGTTCTAACAAGTAAGTGCGAAAGTGACGCATGATGCGACAGGCGATAAAATGTCAACCATGGATAGCCTTCTGTATTACTTAAAACAATCTTGAGTTTCCACAGTCACCTTCGGTCTTAACAATTGCCTCTTACATGTAAGAAAGAAAATCAATGGAATGCAAAAATGTATCTCTTATCTTTTTTTATAATTTAAATACAAGTTACTAACTTTACAACGCACTATATTTTTTCTTGCTGTAATAATAAACTCATAAGTTTAGTTAGAAAAAAATATATCAAGAAAGAAAATATTTAGGTAACTCTTTCTACATGCCGGAAACTCGCTCAGTTTTGTGTAACCGTTTGCTTAGTCACCATAGGTAGGCTTTGTTCGGCTACCAATTAGAGACACATCGCCTTTATGTGGTGTAATTTACAAGTACAAAGCGGCAAAACGTTGCGTCAAGCGTTTTCTAGTCAAGGATCGCCACAAAATTACACTTGCTACTTTCACTCGCAACTCTCGCAACCTATCATCCTAGAGAACGCTACATGACTTGTGTATATGACACAATCGGGGTAATTTCACGGTGTGCGACAACCGGGGTAAGTACTAGTGCAGCTCCGAGTAACAATCACGGTATACTCTTACTGAAGACTTCTTATATATCTACGAATTTCTCGACGGCAGTTGATAGGTACCTAAGTGTTAGCCTTACAACCTACGTAAGTTGGAAAAAACAAATAGGTATACTTACTTATAGAAAGTTATCGAGTTAACAGTATACATAATGCAGGGGGGTGATTTTTGAGATTCGAGCAAAAATAAAAGCGATAGAAATTTAAAATAATGATTATTTAAACTATTAATTCCGTGCGAAAAAATTGGCTACAAACTTTTGTGTGCGATTATTTTCGAGCTTGAATTTTTTGAAATCGATCGTCCGGCTGTCAAACATCGGCCCCCCGTAAAGACAGTTTTATTTGATTAATAAGTCCGTATTTAATACAATGGACTAAAGTAACACACTTTGATAAGCAGCAGAAATGATCAAACATTTAATTTTCTAATTTAAAGTTTTATTAACTAACTAACCTAGCACACAAGACATATGAAAATAAAAAAGTCATTACCAAAGTTATTTGTTTCAAACAAATTTCATTCGGTAAAGTCTGCCTAACTTTCAATTAAAATCTAACAAATGATGTCATAACAATTACTTGTAAACCTAACGTAACGATAGTCGATACTTGAACACTAAGGTCAATATCAAAAGTGAAGTGCAGTGACAGCAGGTGTGGCTACAGAGTCATCGGCCTCTCGAAGGTCAGGGAGAGGGAGGTAACCAGAACATTAAAGAAATAAAACCACAAAGAAAAGCGATTAACAATCACGAGCTGCACCGCCGGTTTGCTGCTTCATTTGACCATTGAAAACGTAGAAAGCCAAGATAATGACTATCCTCAGGGCCATGATCGTCGTTTTTTTTGTCATTAGGTATCCCGTTGTCCGAGTACGTAGATTTATTAATGTTAGATCGAAGGATTGTATTTACGAGATTATAGGACAACTAGTTTAGTTATAACGACATAGTCTTTGATATGATTCAACTTTTATACCCGTATCGCCCGGACAAACTGCGAAACTTGAGCTAATAATGATATAACTTAATGATGAGAGATATCATGTACCTAATATTCAACTGACAGACGGTAGGTATGCAACAGGCAAACAAGCTATCACGTTTCTTTTAACGTTGTGCTATCTTTTTTGCTACAGGTGAGGGTTCATCGCAGATACATGTCTACAGCTAGAATACAGCGCAACTTTTTAAGCAATCAAGAGTCGGCGTGCCAAACCACAAAGCCAAATTGCGCTCACAGCGGCAAAATTGCTAGTAAACACCACGTCAGATCCCGCTTGCCTTTAATTGGAGTGTTGAAAAGCGAACGCGAGATGAATTGGTCCGTGAGGACAACCACCAGTGAACGCATTTAATCTCATGAATGCCGTGCACACTCGGCAATAATAAATAGACACGAAATCCAGTTAGACGAGTCGATTGTGTTGTACCAAGTCTCCTTACATATAATGAGTCATTCAACTATGCACCGTCAACTGCTACAACTTTGCCTACGATGTTCAACTTTTCCCGGCTTGAAAAACATGGTTTTCTTGACCAAAGATAATAAGAAAGACATAGATAGTTGCTATGTCTTATTCCTGAGATGTGAGAAAGGCGGTCATCTCAGAAATGAGATATAAATAGCTGGTTGGTGAAGAAAACCATGTTTTTTAAGTCAGGCAAAGTTGAGCATCGCAGGCAAAGCTGTAGCAGTTGACGATAACGAGTAATTCATCTATTTAGGTATTGTTGCTAACTACTTGTTAAGTATTAAGAGTTTTACATCAAAAAGGAACCCTTTCAAAATATACAAAGGTGTCGTCTACATAGTCACTTAGTTACAAACATGGTGGCGGCTAATGGATTAGTTGATTTGTGCTAGACAATTTTATCTCTTCAAACAGTTGAACATCTCGTTTAAAATGGTAATTCTGTTTAATTTCTTATTATTGAATATTTGATTGATCGCATGAGAAAAGATTTATATGACTTTTGGGATATTTCAATACCGTTTCATTACTTAAAATGCAAATTAAAACTTTGCGAATTCGTCAAAGTAAATTTGATTAAGCGTGACAGTGGTGACAAGCGGGTTGGACGCTAAAGTTGAGATCCGGTTTGATTAGGCGCAAATTACACGAAGAAATGCTTTGCTGTGGTCCAGCTTTGCTTTGTATGATAGTATATTTTCATTGACTTACTGGCAACAAATCGCGTCATATTTACAAGAAAATAGCGACATTACTAGTGTATAAGTATACAATATAGTGGTCACAACCCTATGAACCCACAGATTGGCAAAGAATCTGAGTTTGGGTGAACACCGATTGACGTTGAGTTGGCTAAATATGACCATTGACCAAATTACTAACACTATTAACATATCTTTCGTGACTATTACATAATGACCAGGGTACAGCCCTTTTTCATGTCGGCCCACAGTGAGTGCTATTCAATTACGAAAATTGAAGGAAACGTCGATAAAATTACTTAAGCGATTGAACAATGAAATCGAATAAAGTTGTACCTGCTCAAAAGGACACGATTCTATTTAATAGTGACGCGTGGTTGGCGAGATAGACTAAGACCCTCCATTTATTTCAACATCCCACTCCCAAAAAACCTGCGGCGGGACATTCTTTTTGTAAAAGTAATTTGTCTTGCGTGAGCCCCGCGATGAACATGGAGGAGCAAGTAAAAACTATAGACTGTCAATCTCCACGAAGTCGGAACTTTCTATACTCATACCTCTCGGCGTCGAAGTACCTAAGAACGGAGGTGTCTAGAGGCCTGAGACCAATCTATATAGCGAAGGACGAATATATATCATAGAATTTGATCACTTAATTATATCAACATTTTTTCTTTAACTTTAACCTGAACTTAATTCGAGCCAAGCAGCCAATCCATAAAACAAAATGAAATGTATTAAGTAAGTACCTAGAATAAATTCGAGGAAACTTAAACTTACAGTCTGGTACCTACTAATAACCACCAGTATGGTTATTAGTAGGTACTAATAGGTACCACTTCCCATAAGGTGGCAGCTGCTTTAACTTCCCACAGCAACTGCAGCTGAAACCTTCAAATTTAATCATGATTAACATTGATAGTCTTAATTACTTTCTTGTCTCTGATAACAGGAAAAATCTCATTTTTGGGCTGTGACAATTTCCAATCGAGCTGTCAATTACTTGTACATCCCACATGACAATGAATTAACGTCCGATACGCGTATATATAGTATACACAACCGCCATCACATTTATTGAAGCAAACAAAGGTGCTCAGAAAACACTACTTGCCCATATGGCACAGACAAGGACATGTTTTTTTTTGTAAGTAAGTAAGTAAGTAAAATCTTTTCTTTGTGACGCTCACTACACTACAAATACATTGAGAGACAATATAACAATAAAAACAAAAAAATAAAATATGAACGTGCATCACAAAATGGACCCAACTCAGCATAATGCCAGATTAAGAACCGGCGCTGGTCTTCCGTAGGGCCCATTTGGTCATTTTAGAATAATTATTTCTAGATAATTAAGTAAGTAGGTAGGTACCATCGGGTTCATAATTGCATACCCAATTTATGGATGAATTCATTGATAAATTGGGTATGCAATTATGAACCCGACGGTACATAATCCGCCTCACTGGTAAAGATTCCCCAATGTAAGACTGCTTTTACACTTAACAACTATCGAGCACATGTAATTTTAAAGACGCATTTCCCTTCCAGTATGTAAACTATTGCCTATTGTTGGTAGTTACGATATAAAGGTACGATAAATTTAATAACTTCAAAGTCACGTTTACAAAGGTCGATAAGGTTTACACAGCCCTACAGGAAACTTAAGTTCCCGAGTCACTTTGCTTACACTCCTGTAGGAACGCGTGGCAATTTATAGTCCATAAAACTAGAGACCTCAGCCTTTGTTTTGAGGTAATATTTCTTCCGCGAGGCAACGAACTTGGGGACTATAAGAAACGCATGCTCATTGCTCATTGCTCGCCGCTGCACCATATAGGAAACACAGTAAGGCGATTCGTTATGATAATATTAGAACCATACTACGTTATTTTAAGGTGTGCAAGCTCATGACCATTTTTGCCGCATGTACCAATAAACATGTGCGCCTGTAAATTGTGTGCATGAGCATATTTAATGTGAACTTATATGTGCGTATAGTACAAATTATCGTTATGTTTGTTTTTTAATAAGTCGATTTAAAATACATCCAAATGATAAAATAAAGCGTTCTGCAAAATATTGTGAGAATATTTATCCATTATATTTTTTTACGAAGTTAACAACATACATTTTTACTGGTAGCTAATAAAAAACATTTTCCGGGAATATTGCCCGAGAGAATTGGCAACGTCACATGTCCAACCGTAACTCGTGTCCAAGTTAGGGCATTGCAATATATTGGAGCCGACTTGGTCGGGCGGGCAGTGTTTCGTGAATCTGATGCCAAACTGAACTTGAGGCTTTTCGACGTTTAAAATACCAACTTGATTTGTTATGAAACATATCTTTGACGTCGTCTGTATCTGCTTAAGAACTATTTTCGTTATCTTTTTCAAAAGGCTCCGCAGTTTGCTAGTTAAGGAGCACTCTTTTTCTTGAAAGACAATTTTTATTAATAATAAAAAAAAACAAATTCTAACAGCAAGCCCTTTCATTTGATATATCGTATAACACGAAAAAGTTTGCAGAACTTTTATTTAAGTTTTTAAAATTAAAGTTAACTACGTGCCCGCATTCGGGTTGCCGATTTACAATACAAGTTTGTGACAGACAGACGGATAGACCGACAGACAAAATTGCATGTCGCATCATAAGGGTTCCTTTGTTACAGACTCCTATAAAGAACCCCATGCAAATCGTGTCTAACTCAGCATCTAGCTCGCACTTATTGGTGCGGTTTTGAACTTCGAATCAGCCTCCTAGTTTAATCTTATAAGTGTCTCATATCCGTTGCAGTCCGACTGTAGGTCGCGCTTGGCAGTCAAGGTCGGGTCACAAATTGCAAAGTTCATCCGTCTATATCCGTCCATATTGCTATTTATGTTTTAATAAATTTGAAGTAGCCGCCAGCTCTGCGGTTTGCGCGATTGCTAGTCAAGTCTTTGCTTTTAAAAAATAGATATACCTATAACAATTTATGAAATGAAAAAAAAAGCCAGTGTTCAATGCACTCAATACACCTTTGCATTGAAAAACAATTGATGAGTCTTGCACACCTACACATGCAATGTGCATGTTATATTAATATTATACCTACTAGTATGTAAGTACATTTGTAGGTAAAATAGGGATACCTACAGGTATAAATATCGTCACCTATGAGTAGTAGCCATATTCAGTAAAGATAAAGATTCAGTAACTTAATTGATTTGTTTGAGGCTAGGGGGCCAATTTTTGACTATCGAGCGCCCGAATTCAAAAAGTTTAAGCTCGAAAATAATAACACAAAAGCTTACCGCTAATTTTAAATTCCTTTCGCTGTTATTTTTAAAACATTATTTCATCGTTTTATTCTGAGTTGTAAATGTCACTTTCGAGTGCTCGAATCTCAAAAATCACCCCCTAGGTCGATTTGCGTAAGATTGTCATCAAATGTATATGTATTCATTTTCGTAACTTTCCTAATTTAAAACTCACCGAAAATACTCATATATGCGATAATTGTGTTTTTTTATACTGATATTTTGAACCTAAATACTTATGTACTTACTATCTCTTGGCTCTTTTTGACTTGAGACATACATGAGGTTCCATTTACTATGAGGGATGGTTTCATGTATTTTAGTTATTTTTAACACAAAATTCAACACGGTTGTACCTATACTTAGCACGTTGTGCAAGGGTTAAATATTTAATAGCATATCAAATACGCTTCGAGACGGGAGATACGACCACGTAACGAACAAATGCGCCCTACCCACGACCCTAAAAATAGATTATGTAATGGATCGATAAAACGCCGAAACAGTTCAGAAGTATACCTTGTACGTCCAGCCTAATAACTGAATCTGTTAAACTGCCTTTAAAGACCCGGGCGACCCGGGGGGTGATTTTTGAGATTCGAGCACTCGAAAGTGACATTTACAACTCAGAATAAAACGATGAAATTACCTATGTTTTAAAAATAACAGCAATAGGAACTTAAAATCATGAGTCATGAGTATTAAAACTATTAATTTTATGCGAAAAAATTAGCGATAAACTTTTAGAATTCGGGCGCTCGAAAGTCGGAAATTGGCCCCCGGGACTCGGGGAGATAGAATATTGTTTAAAAACAGTCATAATAAACATTACTAAAGTATAGTACAAATTATAAAAACTAGTCAGAACTGCATATATCAGAAAAACCCTTAAAGCCGTTTTATGTGTCTTGTTACAAATTTAAGTAATAATATTAATAATTTATTAAATTTAATAGTCTTATCTATACCAATATTATTTGGTGGGGTGTTCATGGGTACCTAGTGTACCGTCACCCAAACCCAATAGGTTCATTAGGTTCTGCTTTCCATCGGAACATAAAATTTGATGTAGTAATTCACCCCAACTTCAAGCTATGCATGTGGTTGCTAAGGGCGTAATACTCGTACAGTCAGCAGCAGTAGTGACTAAGCGAGTAGTGTGTTCAAAATGGCCTACACACGCTCTTATTCTCTTAACAATAAAGTCGTGTCCAGCTCATTTTGAACACCCTACCCGCTTAGCTGCTTTTGCTGCTGACTGTACAAAACGACCGAATAGAAGCATTCAAAAACCAAACCCCCATTGTTGCACCGATGACGTCATGCCTTAATTGAGCTCGTTAACGCTGCGCGTGTGAGGTTTGGGGTCATTGAACTTGACACAAATGGGTCATGGGCAAGTGGAGTGGAGAGATGCTTTTTATTAAGTGACAGGACATGAGGATATCGGTTCATGTTGAAACGAATTCTAAATTTAAGTATTTTATAGGAGTAGCCATAGTAATTACGAGTATCTTCATGATGTGATTACAGCAGTATTAAAGGTCCGACTGAGTGCATGTCATTGCCTCTGGGGGGTGATTTTTAAGATTCGAGTGCTCGAATCGTACATTTAAAACCCTGAATAAAACGAAGAAATTATGTTTTAAAAATAACAGGAATAGTAATTTAAAATCATCATTATTAATTTCATGCGTAAATAATGGCAACAAATTTTTGTGTGCGATTATATTCAAGCTTAAAAATTTTGGAATCGACCGCTCGAAAGTCAAAAATCGGCCTCCAGGGGGGTGATTTTTGAGATTTGAGCACTCGAAAGTGACATTTAAAACTCTGAATAAAACGATGAAATTATATTTTGAAAATAACAGCGATAGAAATTTAAAGTCATGATTATTTAAGGTATTAATTCCATGCGAAAAAAATAGCAACAAACTTTTGTGTGCGAATATTTTCGATTTTGAATTTTTTGAATTCGAGCGTCCGGCTGTCAAAAATCGGCCCCCTGTATCATCTTAAAATTAAGTCACGGTTGTTAACTATCTGGTATTAGCGTGTCGAGCTAGGATCTTAATGGCGATAGGAATTTAGTAAATAAAAACTATATCACTATTGATAATTTATTTTATTAAGTCAGAAATTGAAATGTATAAAGTTGTGAATATAAATGCGTCGCGACATGAGGTCAGTGCTCTAGGAGCTAGCAATGACTTCGAGCGCATCCATAAGTGCAGGCGAAGCCAAAAGGTGTACACCCAACGAATGTACATTTTTATATTTATTTGTTACGTGGTACCTATTGAAAAATACAGATTGTAACAACATATTTTTTTACTTAAAATAATTAAAAACTCCGAGATCAGGGGCCGATTTTTGACAGACGGACGCTCAAATTCAAAAAATTCAAGCTATAAAATAATCGCACACTAAAGTTTGTCGCCAATTTTTTCGCATTGAATTAATAGTTTAAATACTCATTATTTTAAATTTCTATCGCTTTTATTTTTTACACATAATTTCATCGTTTTATTCAGCGTTTTAAATGTCCCTTTCGAGTGCTCGAACATCAAAAATCACCCCCCATATGCAGCTTAAAACCTTTCTGAAAAATACACCAGAACCATCAGCAAAGACTTTAATATCGTCTGACGGTAATATTAAGTACAATAGATACCTACCTACGGTATGGGGGGCAATTTTTGTGATTCGAGCGCCTGAATTCAAGAAAATGAAACTCCAAAATAATCGCACACAAAAGTTTGTCGCTATTGTTTTCACATTAAATTAATAGTTTAAATAATCACGATTTTAAATTCCTATCGCAGTTATTTATAAAACACCATTTCATCGTTTTACACGGAGTTTTAAATGTCATATTCGAGCGCTCGAATCTCAAAAATCTTTCTAGTGGGAATAAATATAAATGCGGAACTCGCTTCAAATTAAAAAAAAATCATCTATCCAAATGCGGCTGAGCTGGGGTTACATTTGAGGTCATAGCCAAGATATGTATGTACCTACCAATAGAAAAGTATAAAACCGGCCAAGTGCAAGTCGGACTCGCGCACGAAGGGTACCGAACCATGGTCTATAAAAACGACAAAAAAAACTTGTTGTATATGGCAGCCCCCTTAAATATTTATTTTATTAAGTTTTTTAGCATTTGAAAATTTCAACTGTCTAACTACAGTTCATGAGATACAGCCTGGTGACGGCGTGATATTTTCTAACCGAATGTACTTAGGGCCGGTTGCACCAAAATGTCTGTGAACGTAAACGTAATCGTAAAAAAAATCTTGTATGAAAAGTTTGACAGTTTTCTATGGTATGACAGCTCCGTCGCCATATTTAACGTTGATGAGTCTGTTAATTGTGCGTGGTGCAACCCACCCTTAGTAGCTGCCATCAAAATTCTATGGTCTGTTAACCGTAACATACTTTAAATCATGAAACAACAATTATACATATTTCATAAAGATATATTTAAAAGGAGCTTGGATTTTAAATGATTGCAGTTTCCTTTTCAATGTTTTTTCTTAGATAAAATGCACTTTAAATAACCGCATTGAATTTTGCAAATGCGAATGCGAATGCAAATGTAAAAAAAATATGCGGATATTCGTTACATCGCAGCTTATAACATTTAACTCTAGCAAGTTCGCTTCATTCCCATTCGGATTTAATATTACAAATTGGAAACCGCAGGCTTGCCCTTTCAGATCTTAACAACACAATTTACAACGAATAAACAAATAGTAGATATTTACATAATGTATTGAGATCAATATTTATTCGTAGCCTTCAGCGCCAAATTTATTAATAATCTAACAAAAAATCTAGTATACCTCTGTTCCAAGAATAGTTTTGTTCTAAATATATTTATAAATAAATTTTGATAAATAAGCATAGTTAGATGACTTTGCTTTGCATATTAAGGAGTGAACTGCTTACTTAATTTCTAAAGCAAGTTTCTTTCGCCTAATTTCTCATTCATAAACTTACTCAACAATAAAATTTGTTGATAGACTGACTGTCCATCTACCTACCAATTACGTAAAGTTACTGCCAAAACGTATCCTGGCCTGTGGTTGCGCATTACGCGATGCCTTTCATTGTCGTATGATAAGATATAAACTATGTACTTGCATTGCCTTTGATAACATTGATAACCGGCCGTTAACTCAGCTAATACAATAACTCCCCAATCATCCCAAATGAGATTGTGTCCATCACTCCCCGTAATTATTCCATCAGGGTATCAAGTCGTATTGGAATATTAAGAGGGAGCGGAAGCCGATAAAGCGGAGAATCTATGACAGATCATTTTTTATTCGGGCTTTATCGTAACATTCTGAATATTAACTTGGTAACGGGCGATAAAACGATCATCGTAGGCGCTCTGAGGAAGATTTTTTATGACCAAACGAGCACGCGTAAACATCGCCATTTCTAACTCGCAGACGCGTCGCTAACTTATTGGCAAATACGAAATGCTCCCGGGTCTGATTTTGTATGGTAAGAACCGATCATTTCCGGTTGGCTAACAGGCGTATGGCAAATCTTACAGTAAGTTGTTATAGTAGCCTAAGGGCAATCATCTTCAGGATCAGGACTCACTTGCTCGCTTCCGACCCGAAATAACTATATTTAGGATTTTTAGCCCAAGGAATGATTTAGCCCTAGAAGTTTGGTATCAGCAGTCAACTACCGACGCGTATGTGGAAACCCTATTATAAGTCCTTACCTTAAGTTGGTAGTAAGTTTTCGGACGGACCCTGGCCACGCTTCACCACCTTTAACGATCTTTGCGGCTATTATTTCCCCCTGCCTTGGAAGATATTAATCAATAGAAATAAAATCGAGTCTCTGCTTAAACGCGTTCCGAAATGCTCAGACTAATTTCCGATTTTATGACCACTTCGGTTTGCGTCTTAATGAAGAAACGGGTTCGCCTCGAATAGCCACTAATTAAAAGTACATATATATATATGTCTATCTATTCGTATTCTGTACTTATTAAACTATTTTTCTACTTCTCGAAAATGTTTGTAACATTTCAGATTTTTATTGTCATACCTATTTTATACAACTACCTATCAAAATAGTTTTTAGACTTAGACATCCGTGTAGGTATGTTACTTCCGTGTGCTCTGCTTAAGTGTTATTGTAAATTACTCAACAGATTTTTACAAATGAGGAATGAAATAAGAGCTTACTCCAAAAGAGGAAGTTTTATACGAAAATCCATTATAAACTTCTCTAACGTTGTTTTTACATTGATTCCCATTTAGCTATTGAAATTCACATACACAAAAGACGATCAAACAATACTTTTATCTTCGGTTCCAAAAGTTAAGCCTTTGTTAGTTACAGGAAATGTATATTATTTCCCGCCATTATTACTTTAACTTAACTAATACGAATACGGCGCAATTTCGCGTAATTTCTGACACTCTTATGCCCGTTAAAGTTAGGACCTAATAATGTATGTTTCGAGATAATATATATCCCACTTATATGCTTATAGTCTCTCATCTTTTCATACATTAGTTCTGGAAGCTCCTGTTTCGTGTTACCAAGGAGTTAATATCCGTGGGCCGGACGTCTTTAACGCGCGAGACTCTCGAGAGAACAGATCGGGTTTCAGTACGTGGAGCTAAAGTGATGCTATAATTTACTTTAAGTAGTTTTAAGCCCAATATAGATATAAGCAGAACATCCGGAAGATCCTTAATGCGTCTTTATAGTTTGTTTTTAAGTTAAGGTGAAAAATAATCCTAGAAAATTAGATAACTAACAAGTACCTCCCAATTTTTTTTGGTACACAGTTTTATTGCTGAATGTACCTAGTAGCATTGTCATGTATTTAAACTACGGGAGTATACCAAATTTAAGCTCAATCAGACGCCGGGAAGTTGTTGAAATTGAACTTAAAAGATATGATGCACATAATGACATAAACAAATAAATAAATAAACAAACAAATAAATATACGGGGTCAAGCTAAATAAAACTAAATAAAAAGGGAATTTGATATTAGCAATATTTTGTCGTCAGTATGACATATGACAGCATCAGGCAAATCGTTTTATCGACGGTTGAAAGATTATAATTACTGCCAGTTTGAAACAACAAACGCAAAAGTCCAAGAGTTAATGGCGGCAAGACTATCAAACTAACGGATATTGACGTCTAACTCCATAAAGTAGATTTCGTTGTTTCGACGACGCCGTCGTTGTAGTAATTAGAATAGCAAGCAGTTGCGGTGTGGGCCGAAGGCAACCAAGTTTTATAAGTAAATCTATTTAACTTAAATTATACCAAATATTACTAGTGGCTCTGTGAACCGTAGAACATAAATAACGCGACAGCAAACTTCCCCCCTTTTCCCCCTCATTTTCCCCCCAATCAAAAAAATGGCTCGACAATTTTTGGCAAATTAATCAAGGAACGCACATGCCAAGTTTCATCGAAATCGGATGAAAAATGCGACCTCTATACCGACACTGACCAACCAACCAACCAATACACACACATCAATCTGCCAAATCGTCGTACCAGTGAAAACGGAGACGTTCGTCGCCTCGCAACGCTCGGCTCCTCAGTCAATTAGTGTGTACACCTAGTCGGTTTTCTGTTGTTGTAGCTAGTTTAATCGATGTTCAAATTAGTACGTACCTACATTTTAATAGAAACCATTTTCTCCATTAGATAAAGAGTTATGTTTAATTTCAGTTAACGGCAATATTCTCTATAGGTGTAGTAAGTATAGGTATTGAGTGTCAATATCTGGGTGATAAAAAAGTACTGACAAACATCATTAGGTTCATCTTTAGATTCTGTATCCTGCCTTGTTCTCTTGCTACACGGCCCCACATCAGCCCTGTACGTATTATACGTCTATATACGGGCTGGTACTCACACTATTACTACTCATTCATACTTGGTACACCCAAATTGCCCCATCTTTCTAAACCTGATAAGCAGCCAATAAGGTAAGGTAGTGTACAAATGTAATACGACTCAATGAGCCTGAAAAATAACTCCGTTCTGCTTCATTTTCCACCACTTACGATTACTGCACATGGTGTAGTTGGGCCCTGCCTCGCAATTTAGCGAATAAACCGAGCTAGTAACTTTTCCACGACATCGACAATTTACGGTCCTTATGGGTATTCTTGACACATTGCAGTAACTTCGTTGTGTGGAATTTCTTATTACAACCATTCCACTCTGAAACAGTCATAGTAGCTTAGATAACAAAAGGGAATTGAGTGAGATTACTTGTAAGTAGTATTAGTTTATACGCGTTATTATGAAGAGTAGAAATGTTATTACGGCGGAGAAAGTGTTGGGTATAGCGTTTTCAGATATAAAATTGTGTCACGTCCGATATAAGCTAGGAACACAGTCTCGATCAACGAGGCCCGTCCGCGAATGAACGAACATGATTGGCACGATCTAGACGAGATCACGTCCCGCCGGCCGGCCCGCGTGAGCCCTGACTTGTACGAATCGCAATACAACTCGGAAGCAGTGATATATTTGCCGATCCGTTTATTGAATACCTTAGTGATTCCTTTTGATACACTGATAATTTACACACACTCGTGTGTGTACACACTCACATGGCTTCTCAAATGGTACGTAGTTACATGCCTTTCCCACGGGAACATAGTTTTTTTATTATTACTATAGGCACTTTGACATTTCCAGAAAATAGACAATAAGGAGGATTTGGTAATAAATGTGATGAAAATGTTTTGTATTAAACAAAAAGTTTGCTAAGCATTGTGATGAATAAGAAATAAATAATGAAAATCGTATGAAAGGCCGTAAACAAAGAGGAACTATCTTTTGTCTCCCGCGAGACGGCGAGGATCAAAGTTATGATTTACGTTGCACTGAAGTCCGCCCTGTCGCCTTCAATTTTGAATTATAATATTGCCCCCTTATTTTACCATTCCCCGGTTTCTTCTTTATTAAGGATTTAAAAAAACCCAGCTAAGATTATTTGAAGGTTATTGGAATTAGAAATAATTAATTTTTCGCTAATTCCTGATTCTGAGCCCAACCCAACCCAAAACTGAATGATAATATGAATATAGTGTTAAAATGTTATTCCAACGTATCAAACTTTATATATTAGTAATTACTATGTCCACAACTTATAAACCTTAATTTTCATTTGGATGAAACCATTGAAACCAAAACACTAATTGTACCTATATGCACTAAAATGTAACTTTTTGATTGAATAAGTTTATTAGAGCAACTACTAAAGGTCAAAACAAAGCTACGAATTGATGAAATTAGTGCTTAATCTATACATACATATAATAAAGCTGAAGAGGGTCGAAAGTCTGTACATGGAAGATATTCGAAAAAAAATTGGCTGGGGATACTTAGAATCTATAACAGAACACGTTCCAACAGTTTATAGAATTTTTCTCTGTTTATCTGTTTGTCTGTTTATTTGACCGCGCATCACGTGAGAACGGCTGAAGGGATCATGATGAAATTTCGTATAGAGATAGTTTGAGTCCCGGGGAAGGACATAGAATAGTTTCATCCCAAAAATCAACCCCGGAGGGGGTGAAAAGGGGGTTGAAAGTTCGTATTGAGAATTTTCAACCGCTGAACCGATTTAGATGAAAATTAGTATGGAGATAATTTGAGTCCCGGGAAACGACATGCCTATAGTTTAGATCCCTCAAATTGACCCTAAAAGGGGTGAAAAAGGGGTTGAAAGTATGTATGGCGAATCAAAAACCGTTGAACGCTGGAGATGCTCTGGGGAAGGATATAGAATAGTTGATATCCAGAATTCATTCCTTAACGGGGGATTCATTCCTTACTAATTCCACGCAGACGAAGTCGCGGGCAAGAGCTAGTACTTATATAAGTGTCGTTGACACATATTCACTTCGACTTTTATTAGTCGCATTTTAATTTTGACGGCACTATTTTACCACAGAAAACGCACTGGGGGGTGATTTTTGAGATTCGAGCACTCGAAAATGACATTTAAAACTCTGAATAAAACGATGAAATTATGTTTTAAAAATAAAAGCGACAGAAATTTAAAATAATGATTATTTAAACTATTAATTCCATGTGAAAAAATTGGCTACAAACTTTTGTGTGCGATTATTTTCGAGCTTGAATATTTTGAATTCGATCGTCCGGCTGTCAAAAATCGGCCCCCTGGTCTTTAGGAAATCTGTGTTTAGGTTAGGTTTAGGTTTAAAGAACTTTATTACTCAAAAGAAATTTACATTTCGCTTAATGAGTAAGTTACATAACTTATACTTAAAGTATCTAAAAAAAAATTCAAGAGCATCAGAAAGCAGTTTAGTATTTAGTGTTTAAATAACAAACTAATGATTACTAAACATAACTATTGTACTTAAATATGAAGTACTACCTAGCAAATAAACAGCACTCAACGCGTGTTATTGATGAAGTTTATTATTAGAAAACGCATTTCCGATTATAAAGTGCAAAAAACACAGATCTAAGTGTGAACTCGTGGAGCAATGAATCAAATCCCCCGTTAAAACCATTACGAGGGTAGAACTGCTCGCGCCAAGGTCGTTGGTACGGCGCGTGGGCCCAACTCAAGAGCTTCTGTACCTACGTGTACCAAACATGGAGCAGGTACCCTTGGTCCGTGTAGCTCGCGCGAATGGTTTTGGTTGCTATTCAATTCATATTTTGTTTAGTTTTGTTGCACCAATTATTAATTATTATTGCTCGATTCCTGGCCGCTTAATCGGGGAAAGGTTTAATTATATTTATACCTAGCATATGAATGCCAATATTGCCAATAAACAAATAAGGTAATCTAAGCAATTATCATAAGATATATATTATACCTGGTGTTAATGGTGATGCTTGTTGCGTTGTATTACCTGTGTCTACGATTTTATGGCGAAAGACAAAACAAACAAGCACTTAATTCAAGCACCTAATTAATTTTAATTTTACATTAAAAAAGAATACAATACATAGTACAATTGATCACGCACGCTGTTCGCTGCCTCCTGCATCTTGCTCACGACGCACGTGCATTTAAACCGGTTCTATGAGCGGGGGCGGTCGGAATTCTGGAGCTGCCGACTGGCGCGTATGTTGCACCCGACTATCGTAAATCTGCTCTCCCGCCGTGCAGGCAATTCGTGCATAAGGCCCTAGCTTAACTGGCCGAATAATACCCAGACCAGACCCTACCAGGGTGACTCAGCAGGTTCGGCTCCAGAGCTTCTGAGTTCGAAATAGGTAGTAGGAAATTAAATTATGTTAATCGGTAGACGGACACAGGAAATTACTGAAATTGTAAAGACGTTTTTCGATCTCTTATAGCGAATTTCCCAAATGTATTTCCTAGACCTAAGACTGACTTGTAACTTGGCGTTATAAATAAATTATTTGTATTTGTATTTGTATTTGAATGACTCGTTCAAGGAATAAAAATGATGCCTATGTAGGATTTCGTAACTTAATTTTGATGGAAATGCAATGTTATGGTACAAATGTAATGTGACTGAACAGAACCTTCTGAATGATGAGTAGTAATTAGTGTAAGAGTAAGTAAATAGAAAACCTAGTTACCTATTATTCAATTCAAGTCAAGTCAAAAATTGCCTTCGTTCTCTTCGTTTTCCTATCACGTAGAATGTTCAGTCTGAGTAAATATAAGTAAGATAATATGTGTCATTGTACTTTTTATACAATACTACACATTCACCATAATTTTAGCATCGTCGAAGATTTTCTTCTAACATATAGAGACCTTGACATTAATCAGCCAGAAATGTATTAAATCTTAAGTAACTAAACCAAACCAAAAAAACGAAAAGATGATTATATGTACAGGTTGTCCCAGAAATCGAAGTCAAGCCGTGAATGGATGATAGACCAAGTTATAACAGTTATCAGAAAAATACAAAAAAAAATCTATCACATGTTCTTCAACAATTATGGTCACTTTAAAAATTTACTAGAATATTCACGCCCAGCAGGCTTATGATGGCAGTAGTTGTCCGCCGATAACTTGATAAAAAGCTGACAACTTGACACATTCACACAGCAAAACATGACAATGTGTCAAGTTGTCAGCTTTTTATCAAGTTATCGGCGGACAACTACTGCCATCATAAGCCTGCTGGTCTCTTAACTTCTAGTAAATTTTGAAAGTGACCATAATTTTTGAAGAACATGTGATAGATTTTTTTTGTATTTTTCTGATAACTGTTATAACTTGATCATCCATTCACGGCTTGACGTCGATTTCTGGGACACCCTGTATATCCTCTCGTATTCAGCAAAATTAAGTTATGTTTCTAACAGATGGTAATATTCACTCGATTAAAATGTATATTTTCTTCTATGCGGAGCGAGTATTGAATTTTACATATCGCAACAAATCTTAGGCAAAACTGTTTTATGAATGAGTGTAATTCAAGACATCGAATTTACATATGTTGTGGAATTTACTTTTCATGTAGTAATTCAAACGATTTCAGTTTACTTTGATATACTTTTCTAAGTACAAAATTATCAGATGCAAAAAATGTAATATAGCACGGGTTTTTCTCAGTAAATCCTGTCCGGTATAAAAAAATATGACGATAGAAACATACATATGTGACCGTGTGTATCCACCCTAAACCCAGTTCTAGAGATCCCAAAGATTCCTCGGTGGGGTGCCTTGTGGTTATCTCAATATTACAAAATGAGACGGCAGGCGTGTAGCAAAATGTGGATTTTATAAAAGAGCCGACGACGGTATTGTAAGGATTAGGCAAAGTGGGAGCTAAAGGAAATGAATGGAAAGAAAAGACGGCTTTGCCCAGCAACAAGCAAAGTGCCTCGGCAATACAAAACAGCCGCTACGAGTAAGAAAAATGTCGCATGGATAAAAACAAACGGATTATGGGATTTGTACCCACAGAAATCGAATTGGAAAAGTAATTACCTTTCTGCAATAAAGAGTAATCTGGCATTTCCGAGGCCGGGGAATCACTGATTTGTATAGGGAATCACATGGACGGACAATCCAGGCCAGAACAATTAAACCTAATTAATTTTGACCAGCGCGAGTTCATGTGAATCCACGAATTAGACCAAATTTACTAATTTGTTGGTGTTGGAGCGCTCATCTGATCAAATTTCAAATTTAACCTTCTATTTATTAGGGATGGTTAAGTGTTGAATTGAGATTGTTGAGAACCGAACACTATTTGAATTCTTTTAGACATTTAATGTAAAGTTTCATAATGTCGAAACACAAGCTCTGGTAAAATTATTGCTCCTAGTCTGTCCTCCCAGCGATACTTGGGATGACAAGAACAAGACGGCGACCAGTCGGTCGATCCAAATATGCTCCTTCTAGTAAGCAATCTTATCCCACCCTCTCGAGGTGGCCAAGCCAGCAGTGGCGATGTTCACAAGTAGGTACTGGTAGCCGAACCTGCTATAATATGGACCAATTTTTATTTTGCAATAGCAAGGCTTATCATCAATGCGTTATTATAAGCGATTTTCATTTTCAAATGGTTACCGGACTCTAACACATCACTTTCTGTGACCAAAAGGCTTTAATTTCATTTTAAAGTCGATATTGTGTTTTGCAAAGAAAGCTATGGCTTGTGAAGGCTTTTATTTATTCTTCAAACCTTAAATCGAAGATAAATATTCATGTTCACTTAATGGGGCCCACCCACTATCAGTCGGCCTGACGATATTGGCCTGTCAGTTGCTCAGAGCTGTCAAATTTTTGTTCTAACTGACAGGCCGATATCGTCAGGCGGACTGATAGTCGGTGGGCCCTCTAAGATATAAAGTAGGTACTCAAGTGACATCAATGTAGGTGACTATGCGTAAAATAAATATACTTGAATAACTCCGAAGATGGTTATATGGTTAATAACATCAAATCAATAAAAAATATTTTTCTGATATTTAGAATGGCGTACGAATTTTGAAACACCACAATTTCATATTTCAATATTTTCAACTGAAATAGATATCATAATTAAGGAGAATTTCACGAAAATGTCCCTTACGCAATAATGCTCTGTCAATACTTCTACTCGTACCATAGAGTAACATATATAATATACCAGTCCAGTCAAAGAACTTTTTGAAATCATGTCTGAAAGCGCCATTTACTCCAGAGCCACCTAAAGATAGATCATTAGTAGGAAAAAAGCTAGCTCTACTATGGTACGCTACTAGTTCCTAGCTGTCGCTGCGACGCAATATAAAAATAGGAAGAAAAAATTACATTGCGTCGCAGCGACATCTGAGAACGAGTAGCGTACCGTAGTAAAGCTAGCTTTTTTCCTACTTACGAGCTACCTTTAGGTGGCTCTGGAGTAGATGGCGATTTTAGACTGTGGTTGTCTGTATTATCTATAAGTCTCTGCTTCTACATGTAAATGTTTCTAGGCAGTGGATTTTCAGTATTAAGACCATGTCGTGACCTTAAATTAGCCAACATTAGACCTTAAAATTGTCTGTCCAGTAACGAAAAAGATACTTAGAATACGCCTTAAATAGTTACACAACGAAAAAATGATTTCGTAAACTACACTACTTAACTGCGAGATATAAAGTAGGACTTCCAGACAGTAAGTTAATTTATGCCAGTAATGCCAGTATTAATTCTTAACGGCTGTATTTAATGAATCGTCCTGTGACAAAGGCGGGCCGCGTACAGATAAATTAGAACGAGCGTATAGCTAAAGCTCCGCAATAAAATAAACCTTTTATTTAAAATACACGATGTCAAATATATGTACTCATACTTCGACTTATTACAAGTGAATAGGGTGCAAGTTTGCACACACTTTCGACAGCGACCCTAGCTAAATGTAACTTTATTGGCTCCCCTGTTGAGATTATACGTCACGAAACAATAAAGGAAAGTTAAATTAAAGCGCGTTGAACATAACGTTACCGTACCTCCCTGATGAAGGACGACAGTCTGCTGGAGCAATATCATATAAAAATGTCACCGTTTAGGGCCTTATCACACTTGAGCGATTTGAAAGCGTGTTCTATACAAAAATCGTACGCGGCGTACTCGCGGCGTGTTCGCTCCCATATAAAACTCAATCGCAAATCGTAAGTGTGATAACGCTCTTAGGAGACATTCAGTCAGATGTTATACTAGGTATCTTTATATGCTCTTAATACAAACGGCCTCTTTTTAACAAATGTTACTAGAAATAGACTTCCTATTATTAACTTTATAAAAGTTTTCATTGTACGGTGCCTGAACAACCATGCTAACTCCGGACGACCTGACTTACGTAAACCAAGTAGCGTGCACGCTCGTGCTTCACCAATTTATGGTAACTAGCATTAAACTTGCACAATCGGAGCATGCGTTTGATGGCTTAGTCATAAATAATTATATGTAAGGCCCAAAAAGGACAATACCTATGTGAACTTCTGTGGACTTTAATATACCTAATCGATTTTCTAAATCGCATTTAATATTTTTTTCCCAAAAATTCAACCACTGCGAGCTGCGTAAGTTTATTTAAATTCAATTATTAGTGCTCCATTAAACATTGCATTGTCGCCTTCGATATTAAGCACTCATAGGTACCGTACCTATCGTATAATAATAAATTATACACTCGTGATTAACTTTCATTGATTATTAATTAGGCATTTAATGCGGGATCCACTCACGTTCATGTACCTACTGGTAATATGAATTTATTAATTAAACCTGATCAGTGATCTGATCTGAATCTTAGTAATAATAATTAAAATATATGAGGTACGATCCAGCCGTCGAAGTTACTTTGGTAGGTATACCGCGTTTTTCCCCGGCCTTGGCCATATTAATCAATAAGTATATAAGCGGGTCACTCACTTTTGTTCTGTGTTTAGACCAAAATGATGTTTATTTTATGGAGCATCCACCTGTGGTCAAACCAAGGCTGACTTCGTAAATAGATAGTGACAGTAAGCCATATCGACTAAAATTACGTGAGAGAGACCCATTTATAAATCTTATAATATTAACCATTTAATGTGTCCGTGTCATGAAAAGTTTATGTGTAGCCGGAGATTATGGAAGGTTCACTCAATACTAAATCGATAACCAAATACTAGAAATTGCTCCATTAATAAAGGATTTCTGAAAATTCAATCCCTTAGGAGGTGAAAACGCAAGCGGAGGCTAGTTTGGTATAATGTGCGGATAAACATAAACAAAGCGAAGAGCACTTTCATCCCTTGGGTCATTTAAATTTCTTATGTTGTCATGTCATTGTCACTAGCAAGCCCCGGCTAATAAATCTCAGAGTAGCTTAGCCTACGCTATTAATTTATCGTGTAGTAACGTAGTAAACCACAGACGTAAATCTTAAATAGGTGTCGTAATAAGTTGCATGTGCTGCGATTTTTATAAAACGGACACGATGGATAATTCTGTTGTTATAAGCTTTAAATGTGTGTACCTATATCGTACAGTGCGGTGCGGTACATACAAATTTTGACCGATTAACCGTGACGAGATACCGAAGTAATTAAGTATATAAATATACCTACATATTTATACTCGTGTGATATCACATTAATACAATCATATCTCTGCTATAGTTGCAGATTTCAGCATAAATTGATGTTGATGTGTATCACAGAATCATTGACAAGAAAAACTTGATCTGCTGTGGTACACGTATTTTTTTCTGCCTAGTTTAATGTCTGTGATGCTACCATAACAAGAAAATGATAAGCAACATCACAAATGCCTTAACAAGTTCAGCAATAATTTCAGACAAAGGGTTGATTTATTCGCGTTGCAATTTAATACGCCGCCGCTTGAGGCTCTGAACTAGCAAACCAGGAGCAGGTATCGCGGAAAAGCGTGGTATAAAATGACGGTGACTGTCATTTTATATCACGCTATCTAACGACAACGCTGCCATCATAGGTGAACCAGGCGCTAGCACATCGTTGCCGTCTTACGTTGTCGCCTGTCACTTCATACTTCGATTCGCGCTTGAAGTATGAACTCGCGCGTCACACGTCAAGATATGCTAGGCGTACCTACCTGAAAAACGTTGCTATTGGAAACGTTATAAAATAGTAAAAGTAAGTTACTGCCCATTTTAGGGTTTTACACTAAACCTATAATTATTTTATGACATCTTATCTGACAACCCTTATTAGCACCTATTTATGCCTATATATTTGTAACTGAAAACTCAGGAACAGTTAGAACAATACTCTGAAATACTATTAGGCCAATAAAATTAGACTTTTTCGAAGAATTAATTCCCAGCAGGCTGGAAATTCTTTTGATACCTTCATTAGGTCCTAAATTCCTGTCATCCGAGTTTGCCCAATCCCAGGAGGTGTGCATTATTTTTGGGAAATTTTTGTTCCTATGTTGATCATGAGGACCTTATTTCAGCATGACGGCAATTCCTGGCAGCCCTATATTCACCTAAGCCAAATGAGACCTCCTTGGACAAAATCCGCCACGAGATATTTTCAAAATTCCTCATAAAGCCCACTTTCAATTTGGTCTCTCTACTCCCAACAAATATGCAGCCGAATTTAAGCCTCCTTAATATTGAATGGAGTTACTTTTTCCGACAGACCTATCGTGTTTGAGCTACAAGCAAACATCTGAAAAAAGAGCAATTATTTAGCAGTTATTTTGCTACCAAAAGTTATGCACACCTCCTGGAACTCGGATGGCATGCCTTTAGGACCACATGCAGGTATTAAAAAGATTTCCAGCTTACTGGGAATTAATTCCTCAAAACGCTTTTTATTGATCTTATTTTCTAGGCCTGTATTGCTTTGAAGTGGTTACAAATTTTTCCAATTAAGAAAAATTAAGTTACCACTGTTTGTATTAAAAATGACATTCGCAACTTGGATGAGAGCGTGATTTTTTATGGTATCGTAAGAATTTTGTGAACAAGGAACCCTTATGGTGAACTCTGTATGTCTGTCTTACATTCAATTTGCTCTGGAAGTATTAGACCGATTGATCTGAAATTGTGGAACCTTAATTAATGAATTTTAAACACATAGTGTAACTTCGGGGAAGATCTTAGATTTTTTTTAGTTTTCAAACTACGAGTTGGATTGTATTACCAAATTATAGGGGTTGCTGTGAGGATATTTATAGAGCTTAAGAAATAATTAATAAAATAATATGGTCAAGTTCGTAATTTTAACAGAATGTAGGACAGACCTTTCAACCGAAAAGGTATCTAGGCCTAATGGAACTCGAAGCTTCTATTTAAGCCTCTTACCTCCAGTTCAAGCACGAGTTCCATTCACCCCTCCCATAACGCTCATCATTTGCTTTCCCTTGTCCAATTTACTTACTTGGGGTTGGCGTCGGCACAGCATGTCTTTATCTTCCGCAGTTCTCTGTCGCCCGTCATCCATCCTTCACATAATTTATTTTCGAATATCATCTCTCACATAGTCCACCCATCCTTGCTTAGTTTTATTCCTTCTACATCCCTCCACATTAATTAATACCTTTCTCGTTCCCGCCCAATACAATATCCTCAGTTGTTTATTTCTCTAGTTGTTTCTTGAAGAGGTAATTGTCAAGTAACGGCATCGTTAAGACTCCTCCTCCGAATTTAAACAAAGTGTATTTTCATTCGCCTATTTTCAATGCTTTATCTTTTATTTTACTTCCTTTTCTGTTGACAAGTAGCTCGGTGCTACAAACTAATTTCTTAGTTTAGCATATTACTTTTAGTATACCTAGAATCGTAAGTTTTATTATAATCACATAATCTTGTTCGTATTCGGATCTAAACCCTAAGGCGGCTATCACACTGTTTCGGTTTCCTAAATAAATAAAAAAATGAAGGTGGGTTATATAGTAATCCTGAACTACAACGGGCTGCTGCGAATTGTGCCCCTTCAGATACACGCACACCCCGTCGCACTGCACCACGCACAATTAACAGACTTATCAACGTTAAATATGGCGACGGAGCTGTCATCCCGGCCCTAAGGGTCGGTTGCACCAAACCGTCTGTTAACGTCAACGTAATCGTTAAAAAAATCTTGTATGAAAAGTTTGACAGTTTTCTATGGCATGACAGGTCCGTCGCCATATTTAACGTTGATGAATCCGTTAATTACTAAGGATGGGTTGCACCACGCACAATTAACGGATTCATCAACGTTAAATATGGCGACGGACCTGTCATGCCATAGAAAACTGTCAAACTTTTCATACAAGATTTTTTTAACGATTACGTTGACGTTAACAGACGGTTTGGTGCAACCGACCCTAAGTGTAAGTAATAGTGATATTTGCGAGATTGCGAGTCAAATGTACATTGATGTACCTACTTTAGAGAGTTTAGACTTAAAAACGTCACAAATAAATAGGTAGTAAAAGGAATAGGTAGTACTTTAGTTTACTAGCCGGCTTAACATGTTGCGTTCACATGTGTCTGTCGCAGTGTGCATCATTGCACTTAGGTAGTAAGTTAAGTAGGTAAGTATTCTACACCCATATTACCCATTCACATGTTCATCAGGTAGGTAGGTAGGCAGTAGGTAGGTACTTATAGTAGGCATGCGTTACGAGTAGATCGTAAGAAAAGTGAACGTTTTAGGTTAAGAGATGCAAAGTTAACGGTATTTAGTCTTCCAGTTAGCTTCCTACGAGTAAGCAGGGCTCTTTCTAATGAGAAAAGTGCAATGAAGCAAGTTAGGGTTGGAACACCTACCCTCATGTTTACTCGTGTGACGTAGCGTTGCAATAGAAACGCTTAGATAAATAGGTAGGTATATGTACAAAGGATTCGCTAAGCAATAGGTTAGCAACTAAGAAAATTATATTAAGTAGTACAATTTGTTCCAGCACAAAAGCAGAGTTTAAGTCAACAACAACAACTAAACGCTAAACTTGTTCAACTCGCCCCCGGACCAACTGCTCGTGATGAAATGGCTAACTAATTTGTTCTCATCAGTTTCAATGGACGCCAGCGGGCGACAAACTAAACATTATTTACAGTTCAGTTCTCGAAATTGAAGTGCGAACTGCATGCATTCACCGTCGCTTCTCGTTGCACAACTCGAGACAATCACAGTAATACGATAGGCAGTTGATAAACTTGATAACACGCGGTGACAATAGCTTTGTGCGTGTCCGGCGGGCCAGTTCCGAGAACCCGACTTATTAAATAAGTTCTTTGTTGAACCCGCGATCGCCGCTTGCGCCGGCGCACGGGGAATGCAACTCGACCGCTTCGCGCTCGGACAATAAAATACAAATAGACCACACACTATGGAATGGACATTGATTAGTCATCAACTGATTAACATCCATGTAAGTCGATAGTTAGTTCGCATTCATCGCAGTCTCGGCTTGACCCGAACACAAATTAAACATTTATTTCACACTGCACATGTTCAAAAATAGACACCATTCAAGAAAAGACCGTTTAACTTACCGGTTTAGCGCGAGCTTCGTTCAGTCATGCCTGCGAGCTTACACAACAACACTAGTTGTTAACTTTGTTCAAGTTTGTCGAAGTTGTCACTGAAACATGATCTCAACTGTGTTTTAAAGTACATTGACGGTCATTAGGAAGTGAATCGTGTCCTGCAGTTAAGTTGTGATCGAGATATTTTTTGTTTGAAACAGGTTTTGAGCGGCGGAACGCGAGTTTAAGTTTATGGTGGCGCGGCGGGAACGGGACACGGCCGCCCGGAGGAAGGTGGCGCGCGATATGACGGGTGTCGGCGACTCGGCGCTCGGCGCTCGGGCTCGGGCGCTCGCCCGTGGCCCGCGGTGGGCGCACACCGCACAGCCAGCCGACGCCGGAGCGGCAACGTCGCGCGAACGAAGCCTCCTCCATAACACCATGGCGTCATTGTTTCATCATAGATAAACGGCTCCCGTAGGAAGACGTTTAGTAACACCGTGCAGCTATAAACCCACACGGCCCGAGCAACTTCTAACGTGGAAAGCTCCGGCTTGGGACACCTTCCTGCATATCCAATAGACGGTAATGTCGGTTACAAATGGGTACTGGGTACCTTAATGATACCTAATTAGGTATAAAAAAAATTATTATACCTACAAAGGTTTCAGGTTTCTTAGTTCTTTAATTGTAAAGGCTGGGTGGGCTGCTTCGTTATAGTTATTGTTATTAAATTCTTATAACAACAATTTCAACAATTAATTACCTACTAGGTGTAATGTAACAAAAATACTTAGGGCCGGTTGCACCAAACTGTCTGTGAACGTAAACGTAAACGTAAAAGAAATCTTGTATGAAAAGTTTGACAGTTTTCTATGGGATGACAGCTCCGTCGCCGTATTTAACGTTGATGAGTCTGTTAATTATGTGTGGTGCAACCCACCCTTAGTGGTGATCCGTTTAAGGACATAATTGGTATCGTATTCTAATTATGAAATGCCAAAAAAATACGCGAAAAAAGTTTGGTTTTGTTTGGAGGATTGACCGGCTCACAGCTGGGATGAAAGTGTCCCATACAATTTTTTTATTGCGCCCAATACATTTTTCTCCTACTTTTTCTTAGTCGCAATAAGATTCAATTACCTGCGTTCTTAAACGGATCACCGCTACTTTTGTTAAGCTTGTATATGTATACCTTAAGATAATACAAATATATCTAAGTACATGAGTTTTCCATTGAGTTCACACTTTCGTGTGAACTTTTTTCGGAAAGCCTAGGCCCCCATCTTTAAGTGGTAATGGTAAACGGTAAACCGACTCCAATCGTGCTCAGTTACGTATGTACACAGGTACATGGTTATTCCTGTTTGTTAAACTAGGTACAACTTTTCCCGCCAGATGCATATCACAGCACCCTTTTCTATTGCCGCGGAGCCCGGGCCCGCTCAGTTTACCTTGTTTGCATACCAGCAGAGAACATAAAGCTCAACAAAGGAACTTTATCTCTTTGTGTGATTAGTCAGCGACAGTTCCGGTGCGTCACGTCACTCGCTGATCAAGAGGTGACAAGCTTTTGGTTTACACAACTAACAAGCCATCTGTCAGACAAGAAACTAGATAAAAATCGGTTTATCGGTTTGAGCCCATGACGTTACAATTTTGATTCCTTTTTTCCATGGGGGCAATATCATTATACTTGCACAGTTGTTAAACCAGTAAAACCAAAAGCATAGAATTCCATTCTAACTACAAAATCCAGAAAAAAAACAAATTAAATCATTAGGTCTAGCTTAGCTTTAACTTAACGTCACGTTAACATTCATCTTACGAGTATAGTAAGTGGGTACCTTACCTATTTATTTTAAAACCTCCCATAAATATGACAGCTCAATTTCTCGAGTTAGGTAAACCTTATTTACGAGTAAATACCATTGCTAGTTGATAATCTAAGCTTTGCTGAAACCGCAATCAAATCGAGGAAGACGTTTTAAGAGTCCGGTAATGTTTTTTTTCGATTTCGCTCAACTTTTTGATGCGATTTTGCAGTAACTAACATAACTTCTATAATTTTGTATACATATTATGAAAGATCTTTTCTTTTTGGATGGAATAAATACAACGATTTTTTAATTTTATGCTTTATTTATAAATAATTCACCCTAATCTAACACCTGTTTCGCGATTTTTGCTTGGAGAGGTGAAAAGAGTAAGGTTTTTATTGATTTCAATTAAGTTATATAAGTACGTAAAATATGTGAATACATTGGAAAATGAGTTGCCTGAGGAATAAGTGTAACAGTTTTTTTCATTTTCATATATATTTTTTGAGAGAGAGTGTGTTTTGCTAGAGCAATTTTGCTAAAAATTACCGAAGTTTAGGTGATATTTTTGGAAAGATACTAAAGTATTTTACAAACATAAAAATACAAAAATAAACTTCATTTCATGCTTTATTCAGATAGTCTAAAACATATTAGGGTCCATAACAAATAATAATTAAAAATCGTACGACAAAATTACACAAATCAACGTCCTCACTAAACATACTCTGTAAGAATCGAGTTTTAAGGTATTAAATATTAATATATATAGACCTAAAGTACATTTTTGCAACAACAAGACTTCAAGCTATCGTACCAAATGCAATTCATGTGTATAATGTCATTATTAGCGATTTTCGTTTTCAAATCGTTACCGGACTCTTAAAGATGAACATTCGTTTGTAAAAGCACAAACATACAATCTGACAACCAGCCTCTCACTACAAATGCATACGTATACTAACCGTGTCCGTTCTGTAAGGACAGGAAAAAATTGGCACACGAGTAAGGTAGAATTCATAAATCCGCGGACTGATTTGACAGCTCTTTTCATACATTTGACAATCGCTTTGTATGCCAGGAGCTGTCAAATCAGTCCGTGGAATTGTGGATTTTACCTTAGTTAGAGCTGGAGTTCAAGTTGCGTTTCAAAGACGCGAACGCTAACCTTCTGTGTGTTTGGGCTCTTAGGTATTATCACTAAGGGTGGGTTGCACCACGCACAATTAACAGACTCATCAACGTTAAATATTGCGATGGAGCTGTCATCCCATAGAAAACTGTCAAACTTTTCATACAAGTTTTTTTTTACGATTACGTTTACGTTCACAGACAGTTTGGTGCAACCGGCCCTGAGTATTTTTTATCAATTCATCGCAACGGTCACTTTGACTAGGCCTCTAGAATATCTAAGGCAAAAAAACTCGCAAAATCTTCACCATTTACTTTCCCACTACTACTACCACATTTACTATCCAGTGACATGTAGCCAAGTAGTCATACGATAAATAAATAAATACGTTATGTTATTTAGCGAAACTGCAATAATATACTACTTATACTAGTTCTAGGGTATGAAGGGACGAAAAAGCTCTCTCGCCGTACAGTAAATGTCTGAAATATGGTTATTGAATCACGTGCACACGTGTACAATCAGGATTAAGTGGAACCGCGTCCGGCATTGTTGTATTGTGGACAGATTCGCCGGGGACGGCGGTGGCTGCGTTTCGGGAGCGCTATTCCCAACCGTAGGCGGCCGAGACATGCGCTAGTTAAACGTAAGTCAAGCTTTTAAAAGTTTTACAAATATGACAAGTACCGTCAACTGCTACAACTTTGCCGATGATTCTGAGCTTTGCCTGGCTTGAAAAATATAGTTTTCTTCACCAAACAGCTATTTATATCTTATTCCTGAGCTGGCCGCCTTTCTCCTATGGCAAAGTTGAGCATCGTAGGCAAAGTTATAGCAGTTGACGTTAGTTACAATTTTTTACAAATATTTGATCAGTATAAACAATTTTTTTTTAATTCCCAACACATCTATCACATATCGATGGACGTAAAAGGGCAAATCAACTTTAACATTGTGTACTCTTTCCTCGTTATCCCAGGGACATACTGTTTTTTAGAAAATATACATACTTTTTCAAGGGGCGTAACCATAGCAACGAGGGACAATAAAAAGTTGATTGATTCAAGTCAACTGCAGAGCACATTGATTTATTTACGTAATATTTTTTGAAAATTTTTTACTAGATGTGACATCTAGAACATATTTTGTGCGCCATGTTTGACGGTTGACAGCTGGGACAGAATCATCGAATAGTATTTTATTTATACCACGACGGCGGCAAACAAGCATACGGCCCGCCTTATGATAAACAATTACCGTAGCCTATGGACCTAACGTAGATAGTATAGACTTCTAGTGATTTTCACTTCACTACAACTTTTGAGACAAAAATTATCTTAGGGATGTCATTTCCTGTTACTCAATGCATAGCATAGGGGCAAGTGATCAACCTGTGCATACAATCTAGATTTGGGTTTTTATTATAGTCGAAGAAAACACTGTTGATATTATCATCATTTCATCACACTCACACTCTTTTAAACATGTTTATAAATTAACAAGATATATCACTATAACTTTAAAAAATATTACTAACACGTATTGTGCATAAATAGGTATAATTAAAAGTATATCCTATGTCTGTATCTGCTTGGTCTATGGACTTCCATAACCTATGTATGGACTTCTCGTACCTGAGGATATATGATCAACCACATAGGTCAAATAAAATATTTCTTCAAATTCTTATAAAGAGTGCCTTTTATTTTATTTTATTACATACTCTAATAGCACACAAATCTGACCGCTGGATTTGTCTGGCGGATATGCCCAGTGGACAGACCCGTCCATGTATGGCGATATTCAGAACTGTCTGCAGACACATCTGTGTCCAATTCGCGCCATACATGGACGGATATGTCCGCCGGGCGTATCCGTCAGACAAATCCGGCAGGTAGATATGTGCGTATATACCAAACTAAAGCATTGTAGTAGGTCATATAAAATTATCTGAGGAAAAAAGGCTCAAAATGAAACAAGTAGTAAAAATACTGGCTCGAGTGAAGCGATGCTTTCAGTTTCGGAATAGCAGCCCAGGCCCACGTTTCACGTTCACGACCAACAAAGACGGACCGCAATTTCAAAAACCACTGATCCCTCGCCTTAATTTCAGCCCAAGTGAAATCGTCTGAAGTATACAAGCTTTCGCTTTTATTCTTCAGCCTCTTTCGAGCAAATACGAGTCTTGGTAGAGATACGTCCGCGGCTAGTACCTACTAGTAAATATGATCATTTTTGTACGAGTATAATACCAAGGGGTCCATTGTGTCCGTATAAGTACAAGCGCGACCAAACTACTTTTAAACTACGGTAGTGTACGGAAATGAGAATATTTACCTAAATCGCTCTAAATTCAATACAAGGATAAGAAATGATTTTAAATGAATAGTCATACGTCTTTATTGTAGGTATTTAAATTTAAATTATGTTTTATCTTTATCTGTTGCACGTTGAAACCCCATTTTCGAAAGGGTTTGAATCCCAGTAAGGGCATTTATATATGTTTATTTCAATTAAATATTACGAACATTTGTGAGTGTGGACGTTTTCTTTGTATGCAAGTATGTATATATATACATACATCGTGGGCTGTTAAACCTGACAGATCTTAACCACGCATTTCTGAGGCCAATAGAAGGAAAAGATTATATGATTTCAGATCAATTTCGCCAAAAAATTTTTCTTTCTTTTAAATTTTTTGTGCACATAAAAAAGTAAATGTGTTCAATAAAATGATCGCCTAACACGAATTGGTACATTAAAAAAATAGTTTATGGAAAAGTGATACTTGTCACTTTGATATCAATAAGGATGTGTAAACTATGCCCAATAGTGGCAACAACGCCATCAAAAAGGCATTTGTGCAAGGTTATAATAAAAAAAAGTTATTTTATTTAATTGGTATTTACTCTGAAACTAGGCGTATTCTAGAAAACTTTATGGAACATTTTAGTCTCTAAATATGATCAGGAATACACTGTTAAATTCTTTCGGGTTTAAGCAGCCTACGGTGTATAAGAATTTTATATCAATGCCTAGCACCCATTCCAGCTTTTCTTAGTTTGGGGCTCTGTCGACCTGCGTGAGATTACATCGAATATTTATTAATTTCGATCAACGCGTAAAGAGTAGTCAAAATTAAACGTAAGTATGATAGCTGTCTGTACTTTAGTATTATTACGTAGTGTAAAATTGAGTAGGTACTAGACTAAGTTACAAACTTAAACACCCCCGACAAAACTATGAGACCGATATATCTAGGAACTATCAAATCACCTAACCTTTGTACTTATTTAAACTCACACGATTTTCACTCATTATTTTGAGTAAGTTTACGCGATTAAGTCCCGTTTTTGTCAAAATAATCACCTAACTTTTGTCGATAACGGCAACCATATCGTACAAGCCGGTTTGGAGATAAATGGGAGACCAGACCAGAGTCAACGCTTGTAAGTAACTCGTGATAATAAAAAATGAAGCGGACATTTCAAATAAAATGAGATAAAAAAATAACTACCGTCAGTACTTTCTACTTACAGGTTACAAGTTTTTGAAACAAGCACTACAGCGATTGCACCGGCATACTATTATGTAAGAGAAGTCATGCTTGGCCCGGGCGCCCGCATCCTGTGAGTCCTTTTGAGAAATCTCTATACTAATTAACTGACAGAGGCAGCTAAATACAATAATAACAAAATGTGGTCGTGACGGGTAAACGCAGGTATAGTAAGATTTTTTTAAGATGTTAAATTTTAGGAACAAAACTCTAGTAAGACTCGGACATCTTAAAAAATTACTACCCTTATGGTAGTATATCGTGAATTTCAGATGCAAGATCATTCTGCAAATTTTGAGTAAATAGTACAAAGTTTTTCGTTATTATTCCTTGAGGATGTACTGTATGTAACCAATTGACTGTATTGCTTAAAATAATATTTTGTTTTAATTGTCCAGGTATGGTACCTATAGTGTCAGGTGCCCTATATCTTTAGTTCCATTCACTGCTAATAACGACACGTTGTTGTCACGGCTCTATGATGCATTTTCGCTACATACTGGGAAACCCATGTTATCGCCAACGGCGTAGCGCTACGCGAGTAGCATAGCAATAAATGTGTTAATAGAAACTTACTTTTACAAAAGAAAATAAATCAAGCAATTATAAATTTTTACCAAATATTTTTTTTCACATTTTTTTTTCCATTTTCACGTACCAACACGGGATCTGTTAGCTGACCTCACCAACCAAAAAAGAAAATCCACCCTGTATATCTTTGTATGACCCATTAGTACTTTTGATTTAAAAATATTCTAAGTACAAATTCAGTTAGACGTGTTGTAGGATACCGTACGTATTCAAATACCTCAAAAAGAGCAAAAGGCAAAAGTGAGGTCGCCAAATATCATATATCATGGGGTCCCGAAGTAATCCAATTAGATCCCGTATATCTAGCAACCCTTTGTATTGAATAATTTATCTTGGGTGACTTCTTGGGTGCTTAAGGTGATTTGAAAGAATACCTCTTACAGTTTTTAGGGTACCGTTGTCAAAATGGAACCCTTCACTTTGCGCTTACGCACCTGGCAGGCGCGGTTGCAATCTGAAATTACTGGGTCACAAAGCAAAAACATTTTTTCAATTTTTGAGTGGGTCTTTTTTCAATTCGACACGTATGATTTTTGGGGGGGGGGGGGCATGTCCCCTGCGACCCCCCTCCCCCTGGGACCGCGCCTGGCACCTGGCCGGTTTTTTTTAAACTTCGTATTCCTATTTATCATTAGTGTTCATTGGTATTCTCTCAATTTCATATTTGTAAACTATTCCGAAGAGATACCGACCGAGGAATTATAGGAGACGCATACTTTCTGAAACCCGGGCATTCCTCAGCGATCATTATGGGAGCGAATAGGCAGAGAGCTGGGGTCTAATTCGAGTACCGAAAACTGGCAATGGCGGGAAGAAGTTGACAAGTCGCGGCGAAAAGTTGAAGAAATTTGAACTTTATAAAAATTCATAAGGTTCAAATTTCTTCAATTTTATATCTCGAGCTATCAACTTCTTCCCGCCTTGTATTAAGTCATTCTCGTCATAGTGATCTAAGTGATCTTGCATGGATATAAACGAGCCATGTGTCACGGTCTCATGGTTTGGCATGTTGAATAGGGATCCCGGCATTATTATATGCTAAGAAATTCTACCAGAAACTTTCGCTTTACACCACAATTCGTACTTAGGTACGTGTCAGTCGCGCGAGTGTGCTTGTACGAAACGTATTTGGCCCAACTTTTCCCAACCAACACCGATAAAATATAATTATGTGTATTTTATTATTATTCAATAAATGGAACATCTGCAAGGAACTCTACAACGCTTTGGTAGACCTAATGTGAAGGCCACCAGCAGATAACTGTCAGCCATCTACTAGTAGGTCCAGTAATAATAGTAATCTGCGCGTTGGCTTTGGCTCCACATACGACTTCCGAAAGTCCGGAACACCATTGTTCCGTGGTCGGAAAAGACATACAATAATTATAGTAAGGCACACTTCCTAAAAGGATTTGGTTGCTCTGTCGATTACGTTCCATAATATGTGACCAGCTCTTAGTCCAGAAGGCTTCATTGGGTGCATTCTGGCGCTAAATATTCTATATTTTATATAAGATGGGAACAAAAACTCAACGAACTACCTTTGTACAACCATTCATTGGAATAAAAAAGTTATATAAGTACCAGTGGCGGCGCGTCCATAGAATAATACGATTCCTATCGACTTGCCTAGTTTTCAGGCACTTGAGCAGTTTTCCCACAGCACATGAAGAAATTTTAAGCCACATTAAGAGGATGACAGCTAAATTCCATCCCTATCTTTTTCAGCGCGAGTGAAACAGAAACACTGCGTTACGATTAGTATGGGAGCTCATTGCAAATTATGCAAAATGATGAATTGAAAAAAAAAACTACGCATTATTTTTTTTATTTTTTATTCATACATAAAACATTTATTTACATAACTAAATATACAGAGGTACTACAGTACAAATACTAAACTAAATTAATAACTAGCTCAAATCTAAACTAGGCCCTTGCGGCATTGTACCAAGGATGCTGGCGGCATTTCCTCGTTGTATCGCAATGCTGATACGCTGTGCGAGGAAACCGCCAGCTCTTCGGTCACCAGTTACATCAACCAGACGCTTTGCGATTTCTGCAAAAAACTTGTGTGCGCTGGGACCCCATGGACCAAAAGTTTCAACTAATTAAGAAAAATAAGACAGTAAAGTTTTTAGTATTAGTGTGGTGAAAATGCGTCCTTAATTACAAACGCATCGCATAAGTCAAGAAACTAAATACATACAACTGTTTAAAGCAGATTTTAAGATGTAACACGGGAATTATTGTCTATCGAGCCGATTTCGTCCAAGTGTGTATCGGAATTAACAAAGTTCTTCGAAATATAATGAATGTTAACATATATTTTTTTACTTTTGCAAAACAAGTACTTATAGCTATATGACTGTTTAAGTAAAGTTAATTTGAAAGTAAGAAGTAAGAAAAAATTTACCCGCCGCCACTGATACGTACCTAAGGTACTTAACGATACCTAGACCGGTGATAAACTGACAGAAACCGTAACTGTAATATTAAACTTAACTGCGGAGCCCTAAAAATGATGTCCGTAATACGATACGTTTAAGTTTTGGTTGGCTGAAGGTATTCTCTTACTTTTCTTAGCTCTTTCGATTTTATGTGCAAATGTGAGTTCATTGCAGCGGACAATAGCTGGGATATACGCACAGATGTGTCCTCCGGATTTGTCCGACGGATATGCCCGTCGGACAGATCTGTCCATGTTTGGCGCTATTTAGATGTGTCCGCAGACAAATCCGTGTCAAATTCGCGCTATATACGGACGGATCTGTCCGCCGGGCATATCCGTCAGACAAATCTGTGCGTGTATCCCTAGCCATTAATGGAGTACCGTACCCAACTAAAACGGGCCAATTTAGGAAATTTTTGGATCACTTTGATAGATGTCAAACATTAAAAAATTATTATTTTAGTACTTGATCTCTTTTTCTAAATACCTAGAATCATAATAAACTCTTAGATATAGCCAGAACTGCCAGAAGACTAGAAGTAAAAATCTGGCTCGCAACCTAATCTAAACATTAAACTAACACACATATGTATCTGGTAATACTGACAAACACTGTGAGTTAAATTAACAAAACTTGTAAAGAACCAGTATATCGGCGTATAAATTGATTTCACAAATCCACACATCCATGATGTATTGAAAAGCTGTCGGTATAATGAATTTAACTCAAATTTAAACAAAGCTTGTCTGAAATATACATCGCTTATAAGAGTCGCCAGGACGCTCGCGTTCCCATACAAACGTAGTTTAGCCCTCATTTTAAAACGACATGCTTTAGAACCACGAAATTTGGCATGGGCATTCTAGTAGTACAGATCTATGTCGGTAATTCGTTTTCATTGCAAAAAATTGTAATACAAAGAAAATACAGCCAGATACAGATTTACATACAAAACTTATTTTTGCTATATTTTCTTTGTATTACAATTTTTAGCAACGAAAACGAATTACCGACATAGATCTGTACTGCTAGAATGCCCATGGCAAATTTCGTGGTTCTAAAGCATGTCGTTTTAAAATGAGAGCTGAACTACGTTTGTATGGGGACGCGAGTTCACGCGAGCGTCCTGGCGACTCTTAAAATTACTAAAATTACTTTTATGTTTGTATCAAAAAGTAATAACTAATAATGATTTCTTAGTGTTTATTTAGTTAAATAAATGTAGTTTTTAAGCAATAGCAAATACTTACTTAACCAAAACAATGTACCTAACGAAATGTGTGTTATTAATAAATTAACTGATTTCTATTAATTACTTGAAGTATTATGACCCTTACGTCTTGTCAGTCAAATAAATAAATATCATGGGACAATGTTACACAAATCAACCCAGTCCCACAGTAAGCTCAATGAGGCTTGTGTTGTGGATACCAGGCGACGATATATATAATAGCGGCATTTTTGTATATGTGTAAATAACTAGTATTAAGACTTATAGTAATATTTTGCATGAACTATAGTTGATTAAGGAATGCATTATATTATAATAACATATGTAAACTAACCCTTTTTTGTGCAAAATAAATAATTAGTTTGATTGATTGATTAAAAATAGTTAGATATGATATAAATGAATAGTTAAATACATAGAAAACATCCATAACTCAGGAACGAATAGGTAACCGTGATAAAAACACAAATAAATCCTGCTTCATAGATCAAGAGTAGGTGGTAGGCAACCCTACCTCATCGAGTAGCAGAATTCGGCTTATGTAGGGAAATGCACGATGGAAAGTTATATATTTCAGTACTTTTTACCACAATCTTTTCGACATATTTACCTCGACGAGCACTATCAAATGGGCCACGTTCCTAATTGCTAGTCAATGAAGTACTTTTTCTAAAAAAAAATAGGGTAATATTTTGCTGACTGTACAAAGTGCTCCAACTTTGGCTGAGGCTACCAGGTACTAAAATACATAACATTTGACCGTGCATTGCCGCACATACGCCGAACTCTGTAACTTGATGAGGTAGGGTTGCCTACCACCTACTCTTGATCTATCATAGGCAGGGTCACTACCAACTAGGCTAGGAGGCCGTTAAATGTTTTGTCAAATGCTTTTGTAAATTCTTACAGTTTATATGTATTTGGGGCACACAGTCGTTCGACATACAGTTGTTAGTCCTAAAAGTGCCTAATATTCGCTACCGATTAGTGAAAGGTTGAAGTCTTATATTATATGTGTACCGACAAAGTGGGAAGTCTCAGTAAAGTCGTCCACACGAGGTACTTAATTTAACAACCAATTTTCGTCTATTATATAGTGCCAAATTTACTCAAATGAGTTATATTATTTTTATAAAAATTCTAATCCATTTTATGTTCAGTTTTTGCCGAGCGGATCGCAGCCTTAATAGAGTTGTGGTAAAAAGCCAGAAAGAGACAATTCAAAGATATTTATTTACATAGTAAAGTAAAAGAAAACATTAAAGATATACCTTTCACTTACTCTGCTCTAAATGAATGGTTAACTGTTTAGAAATTTAGTATCCCTTTCTTTGGAGCCACAGAAAATACATTAAGCTCGAAGCAATAAATTCTCGTACCTACTCCGCGCGTTATTTATTCGACAAACAATGAGCTATCTAAATAATGAACTTGTGACGTTCCAACTACAGTCAGACATTGATCGCTAAAAACAAAATGGTATTACGCCCAAATAATTCATCCAAAAATTTTGACCAGTAAATGGTGACCCTTTCATTTGCCTATTAAAATAAGTATCAAGTAACTATGAAAAAAAATTGAACACGCAGTTTCATACTATTTAGGGTGCTTTCTACTTCTGGTCTAATATTTGTTCAGTGTTTGGGGCACAGACATCTGCAAAGTTCAATTTATGCGTAAACTTCGAGGGCGCCGGGCCTTCTGTAATTCCGTTAATTTTTGGCAAGTGGAACGCTTACATCAGAGACCAGCGAATAGCAACGGAGGGTAGAAAGACCAAGTGTCCCTAAACGGATAGCATGATTCCATAAGCAACATGACCGGCAACATACTACATATAATACAGAGCATAGAAATGACAATTTGCATGCACAACGAAGACAAAATATGTGGGCAGTTCTTATGTACCTGTCCTATCAGATATTTCTGCGCGCTATATTGTGTAAGTTATTGTTACAGATACGAGTTTTAACCGATTTCGAGAAACGTAGTAATATTTTGAAATAAAATATGTAAGTCTGAAAAATGCGCATGAGCAACAGTGAAAAAAGTAGAATAGTACATTACGTACCTAGGGCGGCAAAATAAAGAAGGGCTCAGATCGCTGGCATTTGTGGCCAGAACCGAAGGTAGGGGCCATAAACAAGCGATCTGAGGCCTTCTTTGCTTACTTTCTGTTGCTTAAGTCTTCTCCTAGGTATGAAGTGAGATTTTCCGCTGCGCCCTAGGGCGGTAAATCTCACTTAGCGCCCAGAGTGACGTAAATATTACTTATATATGTGTTGACTATCTTTTTTAATCCCTAACGAGAAAGAAATCGAACATATTGCCAGTGTTATTCTCATCATCGTTGTAGATGGAGATAGTGTTGATAAAAAATATCGATTTCGCTGTGTTTGCTCGTTTAAAATCAAAGGCGTTGAAATCTTAGAGCGTATGTTAAATACTTCGTAAACGACTAAACATTCATCAAAAGTATTGGTCAAGACAGGACCAATTTCGAAAAATATTTACAAACATGTAAATATGGACGTTTATATAGTATAGGATACGTAATGTGTGCATCATCTCAATACGATAATATCATTTATATAACTTGATATGATGAATTGATAATCCACAAGATCGTCGAAATTCTATAGGGTAAATCGCCAGTAACTGGCCACCCTCCAGTAACTGGCCACCTCATACTAAAAATGAATTCCATTCACCTACAAACAGAATTCATTTTAGTATAAAGCGGCTAGTTATTGAAGGGTGGTCAGTAATTAAACCGTCATGCTAAAATTAATTCTGATTGTAGGTAGATAGAGCTCATTTTTACTTTGAGGTGGCCAGTTACTCGCGATTTACCCTACCTACCTAAATACGAATCATGAAGCATATCAGATTCAGTTCTCTATAAAATAATTTAGAATTTTGCAACACCAAACGTTTCTTCTACCATTGGGATTAATTTTGTGTAGAAAGAACCAAAAGTAGGTACAGTCAGCAGCAAAAGTAGCTAAGCGGGTAAGTATTCAAAATGTCCTGGTCACGACTATATTGTTAAGAGAATAAGGGTGGGTTGCACCACGCACAATTAACGGATAATCAACGTTAAACATGGCGACGAAGCTGTTATCTCATTGAAAACTGTCAAACTTTTCATACAAGATTTTTTAACGATGACATTGACATTAATAGACGGTTTGGTGCAACCGGCCCTAAGAGCGTGTGTAGGTTCTATTGAACACCCTACCGGCTTAGCTACTTCTGCTGCTGAATGTACAAAAAACTGGGAATGTACAAAATTTGGAAGTCCTACTTATTTCATTGTCTCTCCCATGAAGATAATTATGCCGTCTTTGTTCCCTATTGCGGAGTTTAGGAAGCCTTTAGACCCTCAACGGTAGCAAATTAGTAGAATTTCATTACAAAGTAGAAACATAAGCTCGATGGGTCAAATGTCAGTTGAGACGTTTCATTCGTAACAACAGTAAACAAGTTCAGTTTAGCGGTATGGCTGACGTCATTATAAATATCAAATCAAACATTTATTCATGGCTTTTATACAACAAGTACATGTCAAGTAGTTGTCGTAACTACTTTAGTAAAAGAGACAAAATAACTTCAATGGTTCTAACTTGTAGGGTTCTTTCCCGTGAAAAATCATGATGACATTAAGTACATTGGGCGAACAGTTTTTCAATACTTATGTGTTAAAAATGTATTGCTCAATTTTTGCCTACACACCAAGTAGTGATAAATATTATAATTATGTGTTTCTTTTGCACTTGCTTACAAGTGCGTGAAAGGTTGGCATTAAGGATTCTTTCCACCAATGGAACCTAGCCAATTCAATGTGACATCTAAAAGCGCTTTAAGGTAAAAGTTTAATTGAAACCTCAAAATAATTTTGCAATTATCCGAAATAAGCGTTGTAAAACTTCTTCATTTTAAAGAATGCACGATTGAGTAATTTTTTCACTGTTAACAAAAGTTTAATAAATCAATTTAAAGTTGAGATTGCCTACCGCTCTAGCGTGGAATTTTTGCCTTGTCTTCATAAATCCTCTCGCGCGGTTTCTCTTTTGGTATAATTTTGTGCGACAAACAAAATTCTTTGAAATAAACATCAGTTGAAAGAATTGCAAACAATTCGGAGCCGAGCTCTTTGATCTGTTTGAAAAGGGCGAGTGGTGTGTATAATTAAAACAGTAAAGGTCGCGGGCGCGGCGGAGGCTGGTCGCTACGTGCTCCTTGTGCTGCCTATTAGACTCCGACAACGCTAAATCTAAAAATATGGAACTATCACCATGAACTCGAAGTTTCGTACTTCAAAAGGAAAAACGGAACCGTTGTAGGATTACTTTCTTGTCCGTTCGTCGTCTGTCTATCAGTCAGTCAAGAACCTTTATCTCAGTAACGCGTGGAGTTATAAAGTTGAAACACTTGAAATTAACATCAAATAGTCTCGTCTGCGGTCCTTTGAAGCTGTAAAAATATCAATCCAAAAATACGGCCATTTATTCAACCTACTTACATTGTTGGATGTTCGTACATTTATTAAAATCCCTTAATGTTATCAATGGTTATCATATGAATGGTCTCTTTGTACGAGATAGATGTTTGCAGACCACCGCGCGTGATGAAACGTGTAAGTTATTATATCGTGATGAATTGATGAAATATATAAGCATATAAGCGACCATTAATTGTCATAAATACTGAGAGTTTTAATTTAAAAAAACAGCTGACCCGAAAAATTCATTGAATGCTTATATTTAAATGCACAACAAAAAAAGCATAACTACACAGCAAAAATTACATTCATATCAAACCGGTTTGATGTGCATTCAGATTTTTTTTGCTGCACAATTCAGTATTCTTTGATATACGGAATGAATAACAATTCTAGGAAATAATTGTTTTCCATTAAAGTTTTAATTTTCTTGGAACCCGCAGTCAAAGTAAACAGGGTCTCGAAGACGGAGATGTAAGAAAAACCTTTGACCTCTGACGGAAGAATAACTTAATTATATTTTTAATAGCTCTGACTATCTCTATGTAAAAGTCAAAGGAAGGACCTTTTAACCACTAAATTATCAATTGCGACTTCGTAAGTGAAATATTAATGTTTTATTTTAAAATACAAGTATTTTTCAATTAATAATATACAACTTAAAAATAAAACTTTTTAAATTTCAGGAAATGAAATTGTGTTTGTCAATGTTTTCAAACAGGCTTTCTGTAGTCAAGCGTATTTGAGAACATTCCTAATTTAAACTAGTAATATTCTAGCTACTCCAGGACTATTATTGTATTGTAAAAAATGGCGGGCCAAATTATACAGAATGTAAAAATACACGATTTTGGACACGAATTAAATTTATTTATTTGTATTTTGTACGTGGTCCCACGTCCCACCCTACCAACCCTCCATACAAAACCAATTTTATTTTTTTACATTTTTCTTATTAAAATGCGATACCAATTCTACCCTAAAAAGGACCACCAGCATTTTTGTTATACCTTGTACAAAGTAAGGTCCAACACAATAAATGCAAATTACGCACCCGCCCAGAAGTGAATGTCGGCACTGCGGGAGTTCCTCGGCCCGCCCAAGACCACTCCCTGTAAAGTAGCAACATACTTGTGCAATTTAAAGTATTCTAGAATTTGCAAAATCTTGGCCGTTTGAGCGAGTATTAAAGTGTTTGTAACATTTAAGACTCGGTCAAACGGCCAAGAAAATCCTTCATCATAAAATCTAAAGGCATGTTTGCACGTCCACCACGTGCAAACATGCCGTTTGTTTGTTTTTCAAATCGTACTAATTCCATGTTTTCGTGACTTGTATTATATGCACAACGCAGTGATTCAAACAAGTTCATCAATATTTGTAGAACAAATGCAATTCTGCAAATTCGCTGCTATGCTGTGCCCGTAGCGCTACGTCGTAGTCGGTTTGTAGTGATAATGGTTTGTAGAGGCAAAATGACAACGTCTCGTGATTTACGCTGAATTAGTGATGCTTGAGGCTCAATATTTTGAGTCCTATTTATTAAAAAAAACTTGACTTGTTTCAACGCCTCGTTAAAATTTGGCCATTTCAAGAGATATTGTTAGTGTGTCATATGCGAAAATATTTCGCAAGAGTGCAACAATAAACCTTATGTACCAATATGTGGGTCCAAAGCCTCGAGTTGATATCAAGTCGGACTAACTTCATATCAAGTCAATGGCGGCGAAAAGGTTAATAGTCCTTAGTCCAAAGACTAAAATCAGATTTAGACTTTAGTCTACGCAAGTTTTGTTTTTAACAGAGGCCTTAAGACCTTAAGAGTCCTTACTTGAAAACCTTAATAGACTTGAATGTTCCTTTAGGGCGCACGCCTTAAAAGCCTCCAGAGTAGCGTGTAATTTCTAATAACAACTATTATATGCACCAAGCGATAGCAATTCATAATAAATAGGTATGCTTATTAAGTTTATAGTTTGACTGTACATGTTCTTTACGTTTTGACCAAATAACTTGATGTTGTTGAATTTTATAAGACTACTTTTATAAACGACTTGAGTCCTTACACAAAACGACTTTGTTTTTTTTTTGTCTAGTATTGGAAAGAACTAACGACTGACTCGTATATAAATATAAATACTCTAATTCTTAATTTGAGTCGAGTTATGTAAAGCGAAGTCGTGTCAACTGTAAACCCTGACCAGAAATATATGACCATGGGCCATGTTGCGGAATTTCATTAGAATTAACTTTTTCATACTAAACTGAACTGTCACCTTATACATAAGAAAAAAGCGCCCTCTTGACAATGGTCATATATTTCTGGTCAGGCTTTATATATATTATAAGCTTTAAAAGATTGAGGTATTTTTTCGTCACTATAACCAGCGCAATAAAATGAGGAACGAGAAAATGTTCAACACAGCGCTACGAGTCAGTCGGCGCGGCGTCGTAGCAGCGTAGCGAAGAACTAACGAGCCGCGGGGGACTCGAGTTTACTGCTAACAATGCTAACTATTGCTAGGCGCGTATATTTTACTTTGACCCAACAAATCCAGTGTATGTATCAAAGTTTTTTAACGAAAAAAATGGGTGTCTGTAAAGTCGGTTTACGGACGATAATTTTGCGTGATATCGTCATAAGAAAACATTGATGAAAAATTGCGTACTTTTATTTATGAATTGAATTAAATTATTTGGAAAAATTATTATATAAAATGCAGTACCGTCGCCATCAAATCTATCGGAGCGGCCAAGGTATTCAAAAATATCTGAACATTCACTATTTCGCCTTGACAATAGAGGCGTTGTTCAGATGTTTATAACGGTCATTTTACATGTTTCTCAATCGTATGGCTTGTGGCCGTAACGTCACCATGGAAATCTGTCCACGTGACCGGAAGGGAACGTGACACTTTTTCGTGCATGCTACCGGTGTTCATCGATTTATAAGACGTTATCACACTTAGGCGATTATCACACTGGCGACGGATCCGCATGCGGCGCCGGTGCGCGAGCGAGACAGCGCTATACACATGCAGAGCGCTATCTCGCTCGCGCACCGGCGCACATGCGGATCCGTCGCCAGTGTGATAATCGCCTTATCACGTCAAAAAATGTAATGCGCAGATTGCTCAATATTGTGACGTGATATTATTTGACGCTATCGTCGACGTCCATGATAAAGTATAAGAGCGACTATTTATGTCTGTTATTTATGTGTGTGTATTTATGTCTTCTGTCTTACTCTTCTGTTTTAAATATTTGTAATATTTGGATCGATTTCAGAGCAGCGCCAGTTTGTAAATTTATTTTAACTAGTCTGCTTTGTAGGAAAAAGGGTTGCTACATTAACATCTTCTCTTCATTTTCTTTCCTCATGCGCCAGCCCGTTTGTGGCCTGTATTCATAATATTTACAAAACGTGGGGCGCATGAGATATCATTTGTTTTCAACATAGCGGAAAAATTTGGAAATGTTGCTGTGCGTCCAATTAACAAACTAATGACAACATATATTACTTATATATACTAACACCTAGTGACTGAAAACAGTAGTTTATGAAACGAGTGTGGTTTTATGAAACGAACGAAGTGAGTTTCATAATAAGATCAAGATCATACGAGTGTCGTATGGCCTAATTACGTACCTACAGTTGCATACACTGCTTTATCTAACTACACACAAAACGTATGCACTTTTAAGTTCGCGTTCGGCGTCATTTCGTAATACCAGAGACTATAGAGATATATAGACGACCACAGCCTAAGAACTTTTGTAGTACTAGTGTACTACTAGTACGCTAATTGTAACTAGGTGGAGTAGCAGTGCAGGTGACATTTCTCTTCTTTCGTATCTTTAGGTGGCTTTGACATAGATGGCGCACTCGACATGAGCTTCATAAAGTTCTTAGGCTGTGGTCGTCTATATCTCTATAGTCTCTGGTAATACGTTTCAACAAGATGAATAAATGAATAGTACAAGAACCTGAATCTATACGCTCGTTAAAGCAAACAACTCCACATTTGTAAAGATTTTTCTATCCTAATAATTAAATGTACTCTGTGTTACCAGAAAAACATTGGTAATTTTAATATGATCCACGTCCACGGTGCCCCGAGGCGAGGCACGGACATGAAAAGACTGCTCTTAACGAAAACAAATTACCCATGTTAGCATATTCCAGTCTCTTAGATTGCGTTGTCTTTTTCAAAGAGATTTCGTATTAAATAATAAATGAATTATTTTATTTAAATAGCAAAGATGAAGACATAATTACATAGCAATTATATTAGTTTGTATGTGAAGGAGGAATTTGTTTTATATATTAGGTACGGTCACGGACTTTAATTGTTGAGCCCTTTAGGGTAGACTTTACATTGGATATTTCATAGAATGACTGTACAGTTTATATAAACCACTGTTTAGTTCAGAACCCTTAGGGCCGGTTGCACCAAACCGTCTGTTAACGTCAACGTAATCGTAAAACAAATCTTGTATGAAAAGTTTGACAGTTTTCTATAGCTCCGTCGCCATATTTAACGTCGATGAGGCTGTGAATTGTGCGTGGTACAACCCACCCTTAGACCACGCACAATTAACAGACTCATCAACGTAAAATATGGCGACGGAGCTGTCATCCCATAGAATACTGTCAAACTTTTCATACAAGATTTTTTTACGATTACGTGTACGTTCACAGACAGTTTGGTGCAACCGGCCCTTAGTGTAATCGTTTCACTAACGTAACGTAACGATTGCGTTTGCTGTAGGCCTTAATTTATATGGGATTTTTAACACAGAATACCAAGCGGAACATATCGAAAACGAAATCACCGAGTAGAGATACTTCATATACTCGGTGGTTTCGTTTTCCATACATTCCGCGTGGTGTGCTGTGTTAAAAATCCCATACACATTAAGACCTAACACAAAGGCAATCGTTACGTTACGTTAGTGAAACGATTACATTAAGGGTCCCGAAGTTAAGTGAACGAAGCGAAACCGCTCGGTCGTAATTGTAGTGAAAATCAAAGTCCATGAACTTGCAACTCTTCAGAGAAACGGGCATTACTGTTGAACGTACGGTCAACACACTCAACATTTCTTAAGTCGCGTTGTTGTGTCTAGATCTTTTTCAACACCTCTCCCGCTTGTGCTGCTGCTGTACTAACTGCTTTTCGCTTCCATTCGGAGATGTGAAAGATGTGATTTATTATTTCTTCACGCTTGCTCTTAATAGGTGGTATTCCACCTAGGTGTGCAGAAAAATACATGATTTGATTTATATTTCTCCCGAGTGAGTAAGTATTTAGGTAAAGGATTTTTAGTTACTTATAATAGAACTAACCTTGGAGCGCCGCTCACTCTACAAGGTGTAACAAAAATACTGGTGATCCTTTTAATACCATAATTGGTATCGTATTCTTATTATAAAAAAGTAAGAAAAAAATAATTTCTCGCGAAAAAAAATTTTGATTTTGTATGGAGGGTTGGCCAGCTAAGACGTCCGTGTCCCATACAAAACAACGTTTTTTTCGAGTCAAAATAATTTTTTTCCTACTTTTTCTTAGTGGCAATACAATACCAATTAAGCCCTTAAACGGATCACCAGTATTTTTGTTACACCCTCTATATACATCAAAAACCTAAGTTGTGCAAGTAAACTCGCTTAAATAATAAATATTTAAGTTATGCCTATTAATAATAAGTTGTAAGCCGATCTGCCGCCCGAGGGTTTATTTCTCTCAGTCATGCCAGCCGGCCGTAATTTACAATATTTGTGCCAATATTTTAGTAAAGGGTCATTTGCAGGCCGGCGCTTACGCTTTTGTTGCTCGAATCTAATATCGATTGTCGGTGCTGGTACGAAAATGTAAATTTTACTTTTGACTTACTATTTAAAATACAACTAAAGTAAGTGCTAAAATATAATGTATGACATAACGTCGATAGGTCAGCATACATAGGTACAAGTTAATTTTTATTACCTTGTCACTTCGAAAGTTATCGATAATTGGAACTAGGCACATCCTAGTTTTTACCACAAATGCTTCTATTTCTGAAGACAATAATGTGTGAGTTTAATCGTTCTTAACAGTTAGGTACTGGAATGTTAGTATTTAAACGCAGGTAGGAATATAATAAAATTTTCTCCAATGTGCTCGGAAATTTTCAGCTTACTGTAGCAAAATGAGTACGTGAAGTTCTTCATTTTTTACCAAAACGAATTAAAAAAAATAAAAATCATTATTTACCTGTTTTAGCGGCCGTGAAGTAATTTGTCAACGCCATAAATATGTATACACTTTTGCACCTTACTCCATTGTAATAAGGTTCAAAGTGTATACATATTTTAGGCGTTGACTAGTAAAATCCATTACTGTATTGTTTTTTACCTTTTAAACTTTTCATCCGTCTAACAAATATCATTTCAAACAGCCAATACTTAAGCGACGTCTATACACCGTCTGAACGGCAATCCCTTCAAACTGTAGGATAGAGCGAGATAGTTAGATCAAAAACCTTGGTTGTCTCGTTCTTTGTCATAGCACCGCGTCTGATCGTGCGAATGAGGCTTAAAGCGGTATTACACATTGCAACCTGCAGGGCCCAATCTGTTGTGTACCCTGCCTCTCCCTACCCTCCTTCAGCTCCCTACGGGCCCTACCTTCAATTACACCTTCCAACCTGACAGATTGGGCCCTGCAGGTTGCAATGTGTAATACCGCTTTTAATACAATCATAGACAAAACAACTATTTTTAAGGTTTAATCTTGTATCTGTTGCATAAAAGGAGCATATTTAATACTGTCTTAAATAGCTTTTGACGAAAATTTATTTTTAAATATTATTTGAATGAAAATTGGCAGTATAGGTACATAGTTCTTAATACTATAAAAAAAAATTATAGAGGGAAACTAATGGGGTTGGCAACTGTCAAAGTGACATCTTCAAAATTGGTCCCTAGAAAAGCTAAATTTGTATGGCGCGAAGTAGTTTTTATTTATTTTCGCGAAAATGACTCAATTTTTTGTCTCGAATTGCTCCGACATTGAAATCCATCCGATTTTGGAATACACTAAAATTAAAATGATGTAGATTAACGCCATAGGGAAGGTTTTTGCCTAAGAAAAGCTTTATGCCTGCATACAAGTTAGGGACCATTCATCATCTGTTTCTTTCTATCATTGTTTGTGTCTCTTTCTCTTATTGTATGGAATCTGGAACAGCGCCCTCTGCAAAAGTTTTCACCGGCCAACCCCATTCATGACATTGAACGCTAATAACGTAACCAAAATCTGTAATTATTTCATTTACTTTACCTTATTTCCTCGCACTTTTAGAGAAAAGCACTATATATGCCTCGGCGGGAATAGAAATTCGTGGACTCGTCTTATTTTTTCGGACTCAGCTGCGCTTCGTCCGAAAAAATCGCTCATCCACGAATTTCCCTTTCCCGTCCTCTGCAATAATGTACTATTCTTACATCAACCTCCTCCTCTTACGTTAAGGTTTTATTTTCAAGGCAAACAGGCATTACAGAAAACCAAACTAATTAAAGTCAATTCAAATTTCGTATGGTAGATGGAAATCCTAAGCCCAATGGCACTATACTTCTTGCGTAAGACATAGTACGGGCGGAGACCGTAGGATCTGCTACGTTACGTGATATAAAGATTAGCCCCATGGCACATGTTCATAAAAGTAAAAATAATAAAAAATAAAAATATTTATTGAAACTTAGCATATATTAAAAGTGATGCTCAATTCCGAAATTTAAAAAAAAATTGAATTGGCCGAAAGCCCAAAAAAGTACCACTACCGATTTAAAAAATGAATGGTATTTATAACACTAGACCTATAACACTAGTCGAGCGTGAGTCCTCAAGTCCGCATCTTATAGACCCTGTATGATGGACGCGGTTATCGTCTCTATAGATTGGATTGGACAACAATCTTCAACTCCGTGCCATTAAAATATTTATTATATAATAATCGCAAGTTCAGGGCCGTGTAGCTAGGGTTTTTAAGGTAGGCCTTAAAAACATCCATCGTCTGCAGAAAATTTAAAAAAAGTAAATGTCCTTAAAATTAGCTGTATACAGATACACTGCGACTCTGGCTGGTTATGGCCGCGTCTGCAACCACCATAATTTTTGGCATAGTCGCGAATATGACCATTAATTAGGCGGCTTTCACATTGCTGCGGTTTCCGCATGCCGCGCCGATGCGCGAGCGAGATAGCGCTCTCCATGCGTATAGCGTTGTCACGCTTGCACACCGTCGCCGCATGTGGTTGCGGCGTCAGGACGCAACAGAGCCACGCAATTAAACTAATCCAAACTACATAGTATTAAATTATTTTATATGTATGTTTTGTAGCTTGCAGTGTCTTGGTTTTTACGGGAATTCTGTGTACTGATTTGAATAATTAATAAATAATAATAATACTCCAATAAACGATTGGCAGGAATTTGACCAAACATTATTTAATAGTGAAATCGTTATTATAGTGAAACGTAAACAAGTGCAAATTGTGTCGGATAATTAAGAACCGCTGATATAAATGTTTATAAAGTGACCTCAAATCAAATGCCTTACGATGATATTGTGTGTGATATTTCGACTGATGTCTAACGTCGGTTAATGATCCTCTTCTATCAAATTGATTAGCTAAATAGCATAAAATTATTTCGTCCGTGTACAACGTCAGCTCTCCTGGAGTAGGTACTTTAATCTAACAACTAATTGAATTATCCACGCCCGCTCACTATTCCCCGCAGACACCCACCGTAGGCGCGTATACATTTTTAATGTATCATCGAAAGGTAGCGAGTGCTGAGCAACGTAAGTGGTCTTTATTTATAATCCCCCAGTTCCCCCACATGTTACACTTACAGTGATGCTAAAACTCATACAGCTTGTACTCTGATAAAATAGATGATTACAATCTCGTACACGCAAGCCTGCTTACTCTGATTCTGGAGTTTAGACTGTACAAGTTAACTCTATAATTGTGACACTACTTTGGAAAAGATCCCATGGCGGAAGGCGCTTAACGTTGTATATGTTGTAAGTATTCAATATTGTATTCGAGCAATAAAATCGTAAGCGCCGGACGTTAAATGGTACCTTTTGATGTAAACTATCACAATGAATCCTATATCTAGGTTCGTCACAAAACACAATTAACGTGTTTTGGAGTGAGTTTCAATTAATACCATGCACAACGAAGGTCTTATAATACTTTTATGTGAACTGTTCTTATTGCTGTATGTACTAATAAGATTTTCTATCAGATAATGATCTGAAGCGTGCTTCGCAATGCAAGATATAATAACAATGAGGTAATAGCTACATGTATTTAAATAATGTATAGTTAGTCATATACACGTTGAAATTTAAGTTAAATTAGGGTACAACTGAAAACCAGCGCTGCAGTTCATCTACTGCAGCTTTATGCTCAGCTGTGCTTCTTTTTAGCATCAAAATAATAGTAGACATAATTTTTAAATTTAACATTTATTGTACTGGCTGTGATGTTAATAAAGATTTTCTATGTATATGTTTATGCCTAAATAATAAAATGAAATAGAAAATGAAACTCTGTGAGAAGCCGTATTGTACATGGACGAAGTCGCGGGCGGAAAGATATTTTAAAATAAATTATTATTATACGAAGGAGTGACACCGTCATCAAAATATCTTCTTATTGTGAATACGACAACGCTGCTATTTAAAACAAAACAAAATCTTCAAGAAATACATAATAGCCAAAAGGTAATATTTCAAGCTTAACTTTTTGATACCCATGCAACAAATGGTTTATTTGGCAAGACGCGCAAGGCAAATATCTCTCGCTGTGATTCAAGGATTCGACCCTCGTCGCTCATGTCTAACGTGAAAATTTAAGCGGCCATACGACCGACGAGCGGGAGGTTTGTGCCGAAAGGAGTTCCATTCTATTTGAATACCTCAGTGATATGTCGAACGAGCTGAGCATAAGCGAAGCGAGTTCTTACAAACAACTTCAGAGTCTTCAGACCCAACTGTCACCTGGCTACTGGGACGTCTCGGCATTTGGATGGCTTTTTGATTTCGATAGTTTGTCCGACGATAACTTTAGTAAAGTTTTTCTGATCTTTATTAAATTTCTTGGGGCTGTAGCAGAGACATATAAAATTTGTAAGTTCGTATATGAGCAGAATCGATCAAGTGGTTATGGAGCTAGGAGAAAAAAAAACCTCCTTGGGGTCTTGTTATATTGGTCAACTCGTTTGCAAGTACATCGCGAGTTCTCAGTTCGAGGCGGACTACTAGTATTAGTAGTCCCTACTACTAATTATACTACCACTTCCTACTATCTCTACTCGTCTCCCAATAATGCCTACCTATAATAATTACTATTTTGACATTCTAAATGTAACGTAAGGAAAACCCCGAAACGGTCAGGCGATTAGGACAAAGCAAAATAGTGCTTTCCTATAAAAAACACAATTGAATAGGTTCAGCCGTTACTATGCCACAAACGGCACAAACCAAAACATGTAGCAGTGAAACTTATAATAAGTAACCCTTTTTTGCATTGAGGGTTAACACACAGCATCTCACCCAAATCACCCCCTAAAATCGTATGTCCGAGACCTCTAAAAAGAACCCTCGGGTTTTAGAAAGAGACGTCAGGTATCAATCAACAGTGACACATGAAACAGCAGAACAACCATATTACCTTCGTATGTCATTGCCGATTCCCGAAGGTTCTCCTTAAAGCTCACCGACTGTACTACCGCCACTGTTCCGTTGGGTGGGAGAATAACATGAACGTTATGTAACTTATGTAACATAAGCACACCGTCTGCAACAGTTGGGCTTCGAGCTCGAAAGTTGTGGGTAGCTATGGCACGTTTACACCATAGAGTAGAGCGACGTGCAAACGACTTCTTGTGGTTATTACACGTATAAGTTGCCAATGCAACATTGTAGATTTTAACAGCCAATATTTGTTCGCCACGGTACAAGTAACCAACTTTGCTACTAAAACTTCCGTGTGTGTCTGTAGTCTAAAACTAGATGTGATCGATTCGTGTCATTTGTGCGATTCGCGGTCAGGGGGCCGACTTTGGTTTGGACAGCCGGACGCTCAAATTCAAAAAATTCAAACTCGAAAATAATCGCACACAAAAGTTTGTTGCTAATTTTTTCGCATGGAATTAATAGCTTAAATAATCATGATTTAAAATTTCTATCGCTGTTATTTTTAAAATATAATTTCATCGTTTTATTCAGACTTTTAAATGTCACTTTCGAGTGCTTGAATCTCAAAAATCACCCCCCAGTTTAACAACTGAGTTGATCAGCATTTTTTTAACTGACTTCATAATTTCAATAGATGAGGTTATTTGTTTTTTTTAGTTTGTTACTTCATAACTCCGATGTCTAAACTGAAATTGTATTTTTTTTACTATTTTTGTCAAAACGCAGTTCTGATGATGGGATCAATGAGGAATCGAGAAATCTTCAAATCTTAAAGTGTGTAAATCTAATACGGGCGATAAATTAAACCAGACATAGAACTCATTAGTGTAATCACTAATTAAGATGTTTTTTTAAGTTACACTTAACTGTGACCCAATAATTATTTATTGAAAATTTTATCAGCAGCAATATAATTCAATATACTCTGTGAGCAATGTACTGTAAACATGGTATTGAAAGTAACTGTCAACGAGCGTTTAACGCGAGTGTGTTTGCATTACATTAAATACGGGCCGAATTATTTTGTATGGATAAAATTTTGATTGCAATTCTATGTAAAAGTTATCTAATTACATTTCTTATGTCCTATACTAATCACCATTAATAGATTGGCCCGTATTACACACTGTAGATTAGGATAACCTCCAGTATCAGCTACAGAAGTGGCTAAGCGAGCGTTTATTTTGAACGCCTATTCAAAGTCGAGCCATGGCTACTTATCCTACTATGACTGTACGTTCAGAAGTTAATATGTGTCAGTGCAAGGAAAAAGGTTCCACTTTCAGCAGTATAAACACGCAATGTGGGGCCCGTGGCAAATTCATTGCATTTTTTATAGAAAAATTTAGGATCCTCCTTTAGTTGAGGCCTCTCAGACCGAGCGCCCCTTCAAGCCCTTGGCATTTTGCCAGATCTGCCAGCCGGCATTAGTACGCCACTGCCCACTTTATCGCTATGGAGGATTATTAATTCCTCAAACTACTCAGACGGTAAGTACATCCACAGGGAAAAAACGTACTCAACGCACAAGCTGGTATCAGCGTATAAACATGCATGTACGTTTTTATACTGAAACTCGAATGAAAGGCAAATTGGTTTGCGTTACCTTACTGAACAAAAGTAATTTAGAACGCTATAGCGTGTGGCTTGCATTACCATAACTGAACGCGAGGGGTGAATATCGATGATATACTTACATATTCGTATACGACATGAACAATGCAGGAAGAGTCATGTAAGTTTTAAATTATAACTTACAATTTTCATGTCAGACGGAAATGTAAAAGAGAATACAGCGGTATACCTACAGTGTCGTACTTCATCATCTCAGCCATAAGACGTCCACTGCTGAACATAGGCATCCCCATTGAGGGGGGGGGGGGTTGCCATACGCGCCACGCTTGGCAGGCGGGTTGGCGCGCGCAATTTTTTTTTGTTTATTGTTTGTAGGCTTTCGGAAGATGCTGCTGCCCATCTCCCGGTATATTCCCTTAGCAGACTCTGTGTCGTACTTACCTTAAATTTATTAAGTACCTACTTAATTTATTATAAGCCAAATTTGTAAACACAAGCTTTTATTTAGTTTCAGTCGTTGTCTGTAATCAAATCTTGCATGTAAAATTTGACCTACTTCTCGGTTTCCGATGGACCTGAAATTTTGCACGCATAGGTATATCGCGTGACGATTGCAATATTATGATGATGTGAAGCTGATTTGACGATGGAGCTGACATGTGGCCATAGGAACTCCTCAACTACTCAGTAAATATAGTCCCGCCGTGTATGTGCTCGTTGCTTTTGTCTTAGGGAGCAGTTAGGGATTGCACTAAGAAAAGTACAGTTAGCAATAAAAGTTTGAAACAAAACTGAAAATTTTGGAAGGAAACTTAATCTTTTTTTTTATAACACTGCATTCACAGATTGCTCGACAAGCTTACTAGAAAAGGATATGCTATATCTCTCTACTATTAGTCGATACTAATATCAATGTTAAGTATAAAACTCCAAGAAACGTAAGTTCTTACACTATTACGTACTCGTCTGTTGTACATGAAATCCATAAAATGTCATGTTTAGTGCAAGGGAAATCCCTTCAGGATTATCTATAACTAGTTAAAAAATCGATGAATGCAGTTTGTTATAAACTTTTTTACATCATCATCAATTATTTAACAGCTGGGCTCTTGTCGGTGGAGCAATTTCCATGTATATCTGTCCCTTGCCTTCTCCTTAATAACCTGATACGATACGACGTGTACGTTTTCATAAGATAAGCTATAGCTAGGGCTTATAATTTACAACCCTGAGTATTCTACGCTACATGTAGGTAGTGATGATGGTAACCAGCTACCGTGGCCTATGGACTATTGCAACTCCAATTTACGTGAAAGACATTAAAACGAATACAATAATTGACAAAAAGCTCTCTTTGATTTCACTTTTCATTTCCTTGGAAATTTTATCACTTTTCTAATTTTCATTAAAATATGTACTTAATATAATTATTGTTTATATATGTACTATAATAATCAATTTTTTTAAGTGAAAGTAATGCATCCTATTTTAATTGTGTATAACATTAAACGCAAAATTAACCGGCTATTTCGAATTTATTTAATTCACTAAAAATTACTCACATTATTGTTAGCTTTTCTTTCAAATTACTTATTTATCTATTTTCCGTCTTCGTCACGATATAATGGTGCATAATGGTGGTCACGTCCCGTGGGCGGCATGCATTTGTCCCACTGAAAGGCACCGTACATATGAAGTCACCATTATATCGAGGACGGACACGATAAACTATAATAGCGACCAATCAGGCCTGGTAATTAATTCTATTTCCTAATTTCGGGGTTTATGCCCAATTGAAGAGGTTTGTTAGCCGATGGGAAGATACTAATTGTGCTCGTAATGACGATCAACAGCCTCAGTACAAACTGCTGCACACGTTTTGTCGTCGTAGAATCTGTTCTGGTTGCCTCCACAGCCGCTAAACGCAAAGCCCTTGCACCTCCTGGTAGATATATCAAAGTAGAACCTGAAACGACAGTAACAATAACAAGATTATGTTGCCCGATCGCTAACCGCCTCGCCTCGCCTGCGCGGTAATGGTTGGATTCATACTCTAAGGCTATAACCGGGAACCACTTCTTTCGTTCGTCTATTTGCATCACTATCTTTCGCATATGCAAGAGCGATAGAGGGAGAATTTGATTTTCGACGTTACGGTACACGGAAAAAAAGCTTACGGGATATTCTCAATCCAAGACGTTATCGTTTTCTTGAAAATATTTCCTCGTGACAAGTATTTATTACCTTTAACAAAAATATGATTCTTCGCTTAATAAAAACACGTTTTCTTAAAATAGAAATACAAAAATGTATTGTTTCAAGAGTATATTGAGTAAACAAGAGAGATTGTACTTTAATCAAACAAGTATTATCTTAGGTAAAAGAAAAGTAGAAAATCTGTAAGAACATATTCGCTTCGTTATATTTAAAACTTTAATTTATTTTTGTTAAAGGAAATAAATGCTTGTCACGAGGAAATATTTTCAACATAATATAATGATGTCTTAGATTGAGAATATCCCGGAAGCTCTTTTTCCGTGTAGGCCCGCAGGGGCGCGCTATTCACCGGGCCCCTGTAGCGTGCAGGCGAGGACTCACAAAATTAGTGGGTCTACAAAAAAATCCCGAATAAGGATTTTTAAATTTGTCTCTTTCTTAATTCCATTCCATCATAATATATCTGGAGATCGTGATCAACTGACGTTTTTAGGAATCCGTAATCAACTAGGAAAACGTAGTTTAGATTGTATGACCTGCTACAATTATAGAAAAAATAAATGAATAAGTACTGCAATACTGTGTTTTCTAAGCCCGATTAAAGAGATTTGGAATTAATATTGGTTTGGCAAACTATACATAGTACCCTTATTCCGGTTTTGCCGTTGTATAAGTAAAACTATCCTAGTAGGTTTAACTAATTACCTTCCTGACATATCATGTCCTACTGCTGCCACTGCTGCACTACTGTTTGTACGCCTTTATCCAGCATTATATATTCCGTAGCCTTGTCCGAATACTTCCATTGATATGTGAATGTAAATACAAATAACTTACATTGGAATATAGTCCTGGCACTCTCCAAAATCTGGTTGCAAGAAACATGCTGCATGTTCAGGCAATACATTTTCTATCGCATGCGCACCAGGTTCTGCAGATACATAAAAAAAGGTATTAACAGTTACGGGTTTATCATAATTACGAGTATTAGAATTGAACAGATTAATCGGATTTATTCGTTCAATTCTAATAACGTTAATGAATTATCATCGCGGCAACAGATGACACTCTCCAAAATCTGGTTGCAAGAGACATGCTGCATTTTCAGGCAATACATTTTCTATCACATGCGCACCAGGTTCTGTAGATACATAAACAAAATGTATTAACAGTTACGGGTTTATTATAGTTACGAGTATTAGAATTGAACAGATTAATCGGATTCATTCGTTCAATTCTAATAACTGTAATGAATTATCATCGCGGCAACAGATGACAATATTAGTTACGGGTTTCTTTAGTAAATAACATAATTACTAAAGCGGGATGCACGCAGGTACAGTATGCGAGGTAACACGCTCAGCTCTAATAATAATGGAACGCTGGTGTTTATGACAACGAACTATCGGTCAACCAAAGACAGACCGAGATGGTAAAGTTCACCAACAAACGGACGTTGGGAAACTACCGCCTCCCAAAACTGTTCAACACAGAGCTACAGTTGTCAGCTGAGGTAAAGTATCTAGGGGTAATACTAGACAAGAGACTAAACTGGAACACCCATCTCATCAGCGAATTTGAAAAAGCAACGGCCGCATTCTGGCAGTGTCGTAGAATGGTGTGCCCTTGTAATCAATCATCTTTTTTTACTTTAGGTGTCACGAACAGTCCCCTCTGCTGGGCCTGCATGGAGGAGGACGAGACAGCCGCTCACGTCATCATAACATGTCCTGGTGCGGCAGAATACGGGGCGAAACATCTCGGTTCGCCAAGGGCACTCCTGGAAGTCGTCGGCAACATAAAGGGTCTGCTAGACTTCCTGGAAGAACTGAGTTGGGTTGACCAGCCGGCACGCAAAATAGGCACAATTAAAGACTTAGAGTTGTGGAAAACAATCCGCGATAACCTTAACCGCAATATAGGTACCTACTTACTTATTACCGATGTGAAATATTTACTTCACTTTGTTTATGTGAGATTTAAAACTATATGAACATTACATGGATTATACAGGATGGTCCTGTATAATCCATATAGTTTTGACTCGCAGCCAAGTTAGTTTTTTTAGCAATAACACCGTTTGATAAGTATTATTTTATAAAAAGAGACACTCCAAAAAGTTCGAAAGTTTATTTTTTAAATTAATTAATTGCTTCACCCCGGAATTGTTTATCTTACATACTACGAAAAATAGGCTAATATACATGGGGTACATTCTGATAGCGCATGACGTGAGAAATTTAAAAAATAATTTTGGTCGTCAAGGTTTGGATGATCCTGTATAACTACTTTATAAGGGGTAGGTAGCTATGTAACAAATTGAGAAATGCCGTTATCCAACTGACCGTGAAAGTATTATAATTTATAACCAATTGTAACGCAATGGGGAAGGCAACTGTCAATTTGTCTGTCTACGGTATCGGTATATGTCAATTCTCATACAAAAAAGGACCAAGGTACAGATCGCCATCTATGATAACTTTTCACCGGCCTTTACAATTATGCCTTCGTATAATTAGCCTAGGATCATCCTGAATACTGTGGGGTAAAGGATTGTTTAAAGCACAGATCAGCAATGCGCATGCGCGAGCACTGCGGCTACGCACTAAAGAGGTCAGTCCTCTGTGATTTGAAGCAAGTGCCATATTCGTCCATAAATACTTGCCTTTGCAGTTTTCCCTGCAGACTTGATAAGTATAAAAAATATTCCTGTTCTTGCTTTTGCATTTTAAATGTTTGAAAGGCTTGCAATCTTCCATCTGAATGTCGTAGTACCACCTTCAATTAGGTCAAAATTAGGTTAATTTTAAGTTTTGTTAAAATCACTGTACAACTTTATTAACTGTTTACTATATAGGGGAGACCGGGAACCAACGTAACAGCGGGTTGAAAGTAACAAAGGCTCTGTTTATAAATAAGTCGTAATGACACCCTGCTACCATCATAAGAACGCTAACGATATACCTAACTAACATAACATCCTGATTTGCAATACAATGGGGTTGGCAACTGTCAACGGTTTGGCCAGATGGCGCCAGCATAGCTAGGTCCCTTTCACTAGTATTGTTGTATGGGATTTGGCTTAAAGGCTAGCCCATCCAGGTCAAAAAAAATTAAAAAAAAACGTATTTTTGACACTATTTGTAGGACTGACAGGGACCCAGCTATGCTGGCGCCATCTGTAAATACTTTCGACCGGCCAACCCCATTGAGTGCTTTTGCACATTTCTTCATTAAGTGATTACATAGCTTTGAAGCAGTAAAAAAAAGGACTCCTGGCTGGCTAGTGACTATTGATTAGATGGTTTACACGATACTTTACTTGGTTTTTGTCTAGCAAGTTTCTGTTTTGAGTAGGCAATACTAAATCACAAAAAATGCGGTTGGAGCCTAAAGAAACAAACCACTATTGGGACGGAAGTACCACTCACTCTTGTAACAGAACTATGAAAAAAAAAACAATCAAATAACGAGCTGCAAACCATAACAATAATTTTAGAAAATATTTTTATATTGCACACGGTAATAATTTCAGAAATATGTGTCCTAAAAAACGATTTAGGCTAGAAATAGAATCTGTAAAAACTGAATTTAATTTTTAAAATTTATGATCATTTGTCAGAGAGCTTTGTGGGTTAATCTAAAGAAGTGATGTCTTAACGTCTAATGGACAACGGTTTTGTTGATTTTATACTACATTGTATACTAATTGCCAACACTCTTTTTATTTGTATGTCTTTCCCGACCACGGAACAATGGTATTCCGGACCTTTGGGAGGCGTATGCGGAGCCGAAGTCAACGCGCAGAGGCCCTTTCGATAATTTAATGAAAAGAGAGGGGTACACTAAGCGGATGCTGCCCCTGCCCGTGTCATGAGACAGCACCCGCCACCAACACTCTTTATTGTTACTTTCGACCTGCACTCGAGGTCAAAAGTAACAAACGACGAGATTTTATTAAATTCCTGTAATTCATAAAATATGATTATCATTAAATTACTAATGAATGTGATTTGTAGAGCATGAACGAAATTTATATATGGATTCATTTATTTGAGCATATTGATGTCAGTTAGCGTGGTATAAGTACAGATGTAAAAAGTGTTACGTTGGTCCCCGGTCTCCCCTACACTGTGGGCCCTAATAACTAGAAAGATTTAACAGTGATCATATTTAGATGGCGTTGTTGCCACTATTGGGCATAGTTAGTTAGTTATTTTGTGAAAATAAATGGCTCTGCCCATTGGGGCAATTCAGCCAATATCAAAGTGGTGGCGATAAATGTACGGTCGATTAAAAGTTATAAAAGCTTTTAAAGCTTGACTTTGTACGGTGAAACAGCTTTTTGTTAAGTGATAGCTGTATTTTACAAAGAGCACGTGGCGATCAACCACGGAGTTAACATTTTCCGATCCGATATCGAATGTCTGATAGGACCACGAAGAAGTCAAGTTCTAAATTTTTTGTTCATTGCTTCAAAGAAAATACTTACAAACAAGCAGATGTAATGCCATACGGTACCTACTCTCCAGCAACTGCTTTACTCCTTGCGGCACCCGACATCCGATATCGGCATGATCAGTGTAAAACAGACAGCGTTTAAAATCAACTTAGTAGAGGATTCTTAGGGAAAGAGACGACTGGATATTCAGGAGGTAGACCTTTGCTCAACAGTGAAAGTCCCAGTGGGAAAAGGCCTACCCTTCAGTTAGATAGATGGACTCTATCAGGCTAATAGAAACAAAAAACGAATTACTCACCTTGTATCATATTTCTCAGACTGGTGGCATTCACGTGAGTCCGCTTGAAATTTACAGTGGACATCATAGCTCCATAATAGCAAGGGAAGTTCTTGATGAGAAGTAATAGAAAATTAATGTATTTATAAAGTGAAAAATCTAATACGGGCGATAAATTAAACCAGACATAGAACTCATTAGTGTAATCATTAAGTAAGATTTTTATTAAGTTACACTTAACTGTGACACAATAACTAATTTTTGATTTAATCAGCAGCAATGTACTGTAAACATAATATTGAAAGTTTGTTTGCATTACATTGCGGGCCGATTTATTTTGTATGGATAAAATTTTAATTGCAATTGGAAGTAAAAGTTATCTAATTACATTTATTATGTCCTATACTAATTAAGAGATTAACCCCGTTAAGAGATTCGCCCGTATTAGATTTACACACTGTATAAAAACACTTAAGAGTCGCCAGGACGCTCGCGTGAACTCACGTTCCCATACAAACGTAGTTTAGCTCTCATTTTAAAACGACAGGCTTTAGAACCACGAAATTTGGCATTGGCATTTTAGCAGTACAGATCTATGGCGGTAATTCGTTTTCGTTGCTAAAAATTGTAATACAAAGAAAATATAGCAAAAATAAGTTTTGTATGTAAATCTGTATCTGGCTGTATTTTCTTTGTATTACAATTTTTAGAAACTAAAACGAATTACCGACATAGATCTGTACTGCTAGAATGCCCATGCCAAATTTCGTGGTTCTAAAGCATGTCGTTTTAAAATGAGAGCTAAACTACGTTTTTATGGAAATGCGAGCGTCCTGGCGACTCTTAATGGTGTAAAGCTAGAACCGAGTATAAGTAATTTTAAGGTAGGGTAACTCGCCAGAAACTGGCGGCCCTCCAGTAACTGGCCACCTCATACTAAAAATGAACTCTGTTCATCTACAAACAGAATTCATTTTAGTATAACGCGGCCAGTTATTGAAGGGTGGCCAGTAATTAAAACCTCATGCTAAAATGAATTCTCTTTGTAGGTGAATAGAGCTCATTTTTAGTTTGAGGACTAGTTTTTAGTTTACTGGACGGTGGAGTTACTGGCGATTTACCCTATGCAGTCAGAATAAAATATTATAGTAAGTGCCGTTCTTCAATGTGTATCTAATTAAAATCTGATTGAAATCACTACAAATTTAATGGTCAGATAAAAAAAAATGGAAAGTGGAGAGAATCTGTACGCATCTTTAAAAGTTTTTTAAGTTAAAAAGGTGCATTTTATACTTAAAAATATGTTAAACCCAAATTGTATAACTTACAAGGCAAAGTTGAAGCATAAACTGCTTCAACTTTGCCTACGATGCACAACTTTTCCTGGCTTAAAAACATGGTTAAATAAATAGCTGTTTGCTGAAGAAAACCATGTTTTTCAAGCCAGGCAAAGTTGTGCATCGTAGGTTGTAGCAATTGACGATACCTGTTGTTGTCTTGCTTGCATGAGTGACTTCAGTAGTAGTAGCACGAGATTTGTTATCCGGTCTTACAACATTTAAATTTGCTATTATGATTAATACGCTTAAATACAAAGTTAACGCTGACATCCTCTAAGTGACTTTTATTGTCTATAACGAGCAAAGGTATAACTTTGATTAAAAGGAAAATTACCATAGAATCCTGCTATAATAATAATAAAAGTTACACCGTGTAGTTAAATAAACCAAACAATTATAAATGAAATGCACAATTATAAATGAACAATTATAATTGAATTTTACGACTAGGCTCGACTGGCAGCAGCTGCCAAGTCATTAATGGCGCTTTGCAAAGCCTGTTTCTGAAACTCAGGTGTGATGGACTTATGTACTTCTCGTAATATCCACCCGAGCATCCATTTTTGCTGGATACGAGCCTCGGCCTGGTAGAGCTTGATGTGGTATTCCATGCGCCCGCGAACACTGCGGTACACTGCCATCGCTCGTTCACGGTAAATAGCTTCCAACTGCATTGCAACATTTTCTTTTTTTGCATCCATCAACATCTTCTGTCCCTCAGCACGGCGCTGAGCATCTTTAGCCATTTTGATTGCATTATTAAAGTACTGCAAGTCCGACTTCCTTCCTTTCTCTAAATCAGCGGCATGGGCATCGACTAGCTTATCCAAATGCATGCCAACATTTTTTCCAAAAGTCTTAACGGCGTAAGAGATTATTACGAAAGCAGAGAGTCCCAAGTAGTATTCATGTTCCATAACATAGATTTCTTTGCTCAACATGTAATTGACGAGGTTAAATAAAAATAAGTAAGGACCTGTGACACCGGTTTGTTTGTAGAAGAATGTGAACCAATCATCGGGAATGAATGCGAAACGCACTCGGGCGGAGTACATAGCTCGCCTAAGGCCTGGGGTATCTGATACTGATCCTCCTCCTTCTTTCTTCGCTCCCCCAGACGACGGACATCTTTTTATTTCATCTTTGACTCCGGAATCTTGCGACGCGCAAGGATTTTTCATCGTCGCAGGGCATGTCTTAGTGTGTGTGTACAGTATCGGAGGAGAGAGAAAACGTTTCCCGCCCGGTATAGCTCGGAGAAGCATTTTTTACTTCAGACTAGACGAATTTATATCAATCCATATATTCCATATCAATAACTGACGGTTTGCTGACGGTTAATGACGTTTGCTAGACAATGTTGACGTTAATATGAAATAAGTACTTATAGGTAGCATGTAGGTAGCATAGAGCATTAGTACCAAATAGGTACAGACTGGATAGGACCGACGACAAACCGACGATAACTATTTATCGAACGTGTAAGTACTTATACAAAATTCATCCTCAGTTGTCTTATCATGTTAACAAACTTGTGTCAATGTAGACATCGTAATGTCATTTAGTTATTTTTCAGGTTATTCGTTCGTTAGTTCGATTATTGAAGACAATTTTTATATATATTTAAGCCAAATCGACATGACGCTGGCTAATGTCCCATAAAGCCACAGAGTAAATACAGAGAGACCTCTGTAACGTCACATAACGTCACGAATCATGTTGTCCCTTCTTAACGCATGACAAGTTCTCTTTCGCACTTATGCAAACATATCGGATACGTCGTGTCAAACTCAAATTTTTTGACAGATTTACACTGAGTTGTACCCCCCTGATAAAGCCTTTAAAAAAACCGTGGTTACGTGTTTCTATAATTTTGTGAGTTTCTTTAAGTATGTAACAACATAGGTATTAATATCGGTGATATTTCAGTTTTAGTAAATACCTATGAATTGAACTTGAAGAAACGTATGTTTACATGATAAGACAAGTAAGGATGAATTCTGTATACCTAGTAATATCTACAAAGTGGGTGAAAGTTAATTGAAACGCTTCATATTCTTAAGTATTTATCATTTATTTAAAATTGTAAAACATGTCTACAGTTTTGTCAGTTTATCAGTGGTTATACTTATTTTTATTATAGCACAGCTCATATAAAACAATAGATTTACAAATTAAAATACACAAAACAAGCTATCAATACATTTAAATACAATTACGATAGTCATATTGAAACAGTAACTCAAAGTAGGGATAGAATAAATTGAACCTTATGGTATATTAAATTAAAGTCGATATTTGGCGGCGCGCAGGATGGGGTACTTGTCGCCAGTGCACAGCCCGCGGAAGTCATCCATCGAGAGGTCCACGATCGACACTCCACCGAGGTTCTTGGACCTACAAATAAATTATGTTTTTTAATTCGTACCTACGCCATAACATTTTTTAGCTATAAGTATCTATAATATTATTCAAAAACAGGTGGGTAGTATATTCGCATTCGCATTCGCGAATGTTACCGGCAATTATTCGCATTCGCATTCGCGAATGTTCAAAAATCAACATTCGTTACATCTCTAATGGGTACCTACGTATCTTAATTTTTCTGTAAGAAAAGTCTTTCCGAAAAGAGAAGTGTCGTAGATTATATGAGCTCCCATATAAATCACGACACCTCTCTTTTCGGATAAACTTTACACTGTAGATAATACAAATACGTATAAAATTGCATTGTCATTGTCACCGTTGTATAATTTAATAATCTCAAAAACAATGTTAGTAAAAAAATTAAATACAGTAAACAAACATGGCTGACAATTACATTCTAGGCAAAAAACAAGTTACGTGTTTCCAATTTGTGGTTATTCTATTGTTCCCGAATACATATGACAAACAATTTATTTATTAAACCTGTATTGTACTATATAGGTATGGAGTTAAGTACCTTTACATTTTCGGTAACTTTGGGCTGTTCTCATTCAGATGGCGCTTCAAACCTCAGCCTTAAAAAAGTTCTTAGACTGTGTGTCTTTATTAAATAGATACTCTCTGCTAAGGTACAGAAATTGTTTTCTGTTATTACGTGGCCTAGCCCATAAAAAACGACGTACAAGATTTTACACAAAAATAGGCACAAAGAAGTAAACATACAAAAAAATTAATGTAACGTTTCTGTTTTCTCCAAAACAGTTGAGTGCTTTTGGGCTAAACTACACACAAGTCCCGATTAGGGTTGCCAATTGTGGGCACAGATTTGTACCCAATTTCAAGGGTTCGAGGTGGGTTTTGGTCTGTTATCGTACCCTATTAGCATCAATTAGCCCCAGGCGTTTAAAGAGCAATGTTAGTTATTCGATGTCGTAGTTTGATTTGAATATCACTATATTTAGCCGGATAAGATTGAATTAGCTAAAAACCCGAACATACATTTAACAGATCTACGCTGGAGCTACGGGCGTTTTCTTGAGAAGATATTTAGTAAAATATAAGGGTTCGCGAGCACTGAAAAAAATAATTTGTTACAAGCAACCAAATTTCGTCTACCAGTAACATAAAAATAGTGACTACAAAACTAAGGCTTATTCTTACCAAAATGTTTTGTTATTTATACATAAACCATGTGTTATTAACAAATGAACTTGATTAACTCTTTACCAAACTTTGGTTATTGATGAAATAGCCAAAGTAGTTTTGTTATCCTTTTTTTTCAGTGAGGATTTTCGTTTCTAGTTACCTACTTTTAAAAATCCGATATACTTAGTTTAGAAAAGTTAACCCTTGGATACCTGTTCTTCATATAAACGACACTAAATGTTAAGTCGTGGAAACCGAATCACGTATATTTAGTGGATTCACTTACTTGACGTATGACGCCTTTTGTCCAGCTGTGTCGGGGTCCTCGTAGCTCACCCACAGGCCGGGGTCACCGCTGTCGCTGGGCAGGCGGAAGGCGTAGGTTCCTGTCAACAGAACAGTGTCAACTATTGTGGCACAACCTGAGTATCAAGAAAAACAACAAGTACCTACGAGCGAATTTGCTCGCCGCTGTAGTTTGTAGACAAAGAAACTTTTTACAAGAAGACAAATGTTACAAACGAAAACATACAAACTATTAGGGTGGGTTGCACCACGCACAATTAACAGACTCATTAACGTTAAATATGACGACGGATCTATCATCACATAGAAAACGGTCAAACTTTTCATACAAGATTTTTTTTACGATTACGTTTACGTTCACAGACAGTTTGGTGCAACCGGCCCTTAGTCTTTGATTTAAGGTATTTATATACATCACATATACCTATAAGTACAAACTTATCTATTACCTACTTAAATAACCGGGGAAATTATCCTAAAGTGAATGTAGGACTTCTCACCTACTTGTACAGTCGACGTCAAATATATCTTTATATTTTTGGACATTACTGCTTTGTAATAAGGCGCAAAAGAGTAAAGATATCTTTAACGTCAACTGTAAGAGTAATTTATATTCATTAAATTTAAACTTCCGTAAGACATACTAACACTATAAAATAAACGCTTACACTCACGGCACTTTAGTTAATGAAACGGCGAAGTTATATTTGTTGTAGGTATATAATAAATATCTATAAACATATATGTACAGATATACTTAAGACACGCTACGCGAATACGCTTGGAACAACTACTTACAATTAGTTGTTCCAAGCGTATTGTAATTGAATAAATACATAAAACATGTCTAGAGGTTCTATAAATAACAGTGCATCAAAGTTAAAGCCGACTAATATCAACAAAATACTGTGAAAAAGGAAAAAGTCTAAGTAGATCTACGTGTTTGTGATTGTGCCTGTACTTTAGCAGCAAAAGTAGCCAAGTAAGCGGATGAAGTCATTCAAGTGATCTAACTACGCGCGTATACAAGACCAAGTTGTGCTAAACATAATTATTTTGAACACCTGCCCGCTTAGGAACTTGTGCAACTGACTGTTCGTGAACTATTTAAGTTAGTGCAAGATTTGCAATTTACTTCCAACACGTCACCACCACCATACGAGGGTTAATTACAAAGGCAAGCCACAACACAACCTCCGAAAAGTGAGTACCAACCAAACATATGAGACAAATCCGCGTCCTTCCTCAATCCCAGCTCTGAAAATTTAAATATTGCAGCTAATTCCCGAATTTAGTTACTGAAGCTTTGCCAATTTGAAAAGGTAATATTTCTCAAGCGATTGTTATTATGAATGTGTACAGTCGCCATCACATATATTGGAGCAAGGTGGTCACAAAACTCACAAATATCTGAACAACGCCTCTATTGTCAAGGCGATAAAGTGCATACTCAGATATTTTCGAGTACCTTAGCCGCTCTGATATATTTGATGGTGACTGCACCGAAACTGAATATCCTATCCAAAGAGACTTGTTTGTTTTGTATGGCTTTTTACAAAATTACCGGACTAGTCAAAAGCCCGTGTACGAACTGAATTAGCTATTTTATCCATAACCATTCTACCAAGACACTCTATTTGATCTCGTATCATCAATTCTGCTCACGATTCTGAGTAGAACGAACTAAAATTTACTTAGAATTGAATCACTTGAACTTGCAACGATTTGCATAAACACCCATAAAACCCGCTTGGTAGAAAATCGAATCGAAAATATCCCAAATTGGCCATAACTTATTAAAAAAAACTTATTCGTGCAGATAATCGTAGGACTCGTTGTCAATGAGTCAAGTTTCAACAACGTGACTACGCCAGACGCTGGCGCTTGAAACTCCAGTTTCCGGAGAGGGACCCTGGCATATCAGATACATATCTAAATAGATGTTCCATTTTTCCCGGTTATTATAATTCACGAGATCAGCATTTTTGATCATAGAGAAATAATTGATTTGCTCACGCTATAGAAGTGGTTATTGGACAGTTTTCATACTGGATGTGGGTAATAATACATTATGTAGGATGATTGTAAAACACTCTGGTATTCATAACTTTGAAGCTAATTTAAAACATAATCACTAAAACTTAATCTTATCATAACTAGGGTGCAGGGGGGTGATTTTTGAGATTCGAGCACTCGAAAGTGACATTTAAAACTCTGAATAAAACGATGAAATTATGTTTTAAAAATAAAAACGATAGAAATTTAAAATAATGATTATTTAAACTATTAATTCCATCCGAAAAAAATGGCTACAAACTTTTGTGTGCGATTATTTTCGAGCTTGAATTTTTTGAATTCGATTTGATTTTTAATAATTTTAATCTACGCGCCGTGCGGTACCTACTGTGTCTTCATTAGAGCATACTACATATTATAATCACTTCGCATTTAATTAATTCAACTTTTTTTTAAATTAAATGTATCCTATTTTATCAGACGTGAGATCAGGCTATATAGAACTTTATTAAGCGGCATTATCAGATTTTGCATGTTAACAGTATTAACTAGTGACGCCCTAATTTTCAGAACGATCGATAGGAGTATTTATTCAGTTAGTCTATAGGAGTCTATAGGAGTATTCAGATATGTCTGTAGGATAACTCTTAAGAAAGATTAGTTTACACTCTATTTAAGCCAGCTAGTTAGGTGCTTACTGCTTACCGAAACGCTTGCTAGGGTCAGTGACCTTCCTGAGATGAGGCTGCATGCCCTTCTGGTGATTGGGGTTGATCAATTTAGCGCAGACCTCGGGGTAGCTGAGAATACCCTCGGTTTTGGTGTAAGGTCCTGAAAAAAAAACACTATTTAGTATTTACAAAAGTTAACCCCTTAAATTGAAACGCTATGTTTAAAGCTACAATAAAATGGTGTTACTTTTACTATAAAGGAAACCATAATTATTTCATGTATGTATAACATGGTATAACTATCGGCGTCGATTTTCCAGATGCGGCTGTAGGTGACTATGCTGATCACAAGCTTGCTACAAAAGTTACCGTAGTATAAAGAAAGAATGAGAGAAGCAACGCACCAGCTTCACCAGCCCCGTCGGTGTGCAGGGGAGGCACGCCCGAGATCTCACTGTCAGCGTCGAGTTTCCAGGTGCGGCCGTAGGTGGCGATGCCGACCACGACCTTGGTGCTGGGGGCGCCGTGCTGGAGCCTGAAGGAATAACATGGAATTATTTGAGCTGCGACAAATTAGACAAGTTAAAGTATTCATAGAAATTACGTAACTACCTAGACCTAGAACTATTCACGCTATATAGAAATAAAGAGGGAATATATTCATATTTAGCCTCTTATCAACTGCAGGTTCATGATAAGCAACTCATTTACCCAACCCAGAGTCCACGTCTGCTTGTATAGTCTCTAATCAACTTTAAGGCCGTATTTATTTAATCGTATCGTATGTCTGCATTATTCCTGTATGCACTAGAGTCGCTTTGAAATAGGGCATGCAATACCGATATTGCTTGTATGGGCTAATACCGGAATTCCGGGATTGCCCATACAACCAATACCGGTATTGCATGCCCTACTTTGAAAATACAATCAACAAGAAGTTAAAGAGCGATATCCAGATTCTTTGCTCATTGGGCTGCGTTTTCACTATACACAAGCAAGGCCATTGATGATGTCAGTCACATTAGGATTGCGCTCCGTTGCCAAATCAAAATCATGTAATTGCGGGGCCTTGATGGGGGAGGTGTAAGTTGCCTCCTTGGAGTTGCGCTCCGGGGTTTCGTAGTCAAAATCGTGTAGGCTGAGGACTAGCAACTCAACGTTTGACACGGATTGCAGTTCTATAGGTTACGAAGGCGGCGGTGTAATTGGCCTCCTTGGGGTTACGCTCAAGAGTTTCGTAGTCTAAATAATGAAGGTTGATGACTAACAACTCACCAGTAACTAACAGCAGCGTCAACGTTCAACAGGGGGTTGCGGTTCTGCGGAGCGTAGATAGGGGCGCTGTAATCAGCCTCCTTAGGGTTGCGTTCAGGGGTTTCGTAGTCGAAAGCCTGCAGGTTCACTAAGTCTACCAGGTTGATGATAGCGGGTACGTCGAAGTAGACTGAAAATACATATTGGTTTACTTAAATTCAACAGGATTTTGATTCAAGATTAATCATTACGTACATATATGCTCCTACTTAACCTACATCATTTCAGTGAGTAATTAATAAAATCGTTAATACAATTGTTTAAGGCTACCTAAAACCTATGTATGTAATCGGAGTATCTGCTTGGTCAGTGACCGGAATTCGGAATTGCATTAAATCTCGAGCCGGGCCAGTCCTTTACTTGATCGAATATGCTCGATAGTCGGTAGTACTGGACAGTGGAATTGCTAATTGGTGTGAAGGGGTCACGGCGTAATTAATCTGAATGGCGAGGTATGTACAGTCGACTCCAAAGATATGTTTACACTTTTGCATCTTACTCTTTGTGGTTCAAGTGTAAAGATATCTTTGGCGTCGATTGTACACTCGAGCGTCGATATCCGTAGCTTTTCTTTAAGCATGTAAGATTAATCTGAGTAAGTACTAACTTCTTCGTTATTTGTTACTATTCATATCGAAAATATGTATCCTTAATAAAAAACTACTAATAAGCTAATATCCTGAACTTACTGAACTTAACAAAAGAAATACGATTCACATTCTGCAAAATATTCTACCCTATTACTGTAATGTTACGTCCAAAAGAATCTCGGAGTTTGTTATTCCCTTTAATGTAAGGAAATAGTATTTGCTTAAATAACTACTGATTTAGCCAGAAATATGTATGAAAATGTAAGTCGTAACTTTTCATGTTATGTAACGAGAGCGAGACTTGCTCGTGGAGGAAAACCTAGAAAAATATTTAACAAAGTGCAAAATAACTTTCGTACGACTTTTATATTTAGAAAAGATTTATAAAAACTTCAAATAAATTGAGTGCCCGCGTCATGGTTCCAGGGATATTGGCAGCATTTCCCTGCTGTATTTCAATGCTGATTCGATGCGCGGGGAATATACTTGAAGTTACCCATACCAAAATACTTTCTTAAATTGATCATCGCTTTCCCTACGTACGGTGGGTTGCATCACGCACAACAGACTCATCAACGTGAAATAAGGCGACGGAGCTGTCATTTCAAAACTGTCAAACTTTTCATACAATTTTTTTTTACGATTACGTTTACGTTCACAGACAGTTGAAATGGTGCAACCGTTAGTCATATAAGAAGCCTTTACAGTCAACAGTATCTTAAATTGATCTGATGCTAACAATATGGATATCTATGTTAGTTATATTATTTATACCTTAAATGTATCAACGACAAGGTTGACTTACTAGAGGAGTTAACGTTGGGCAAAACGGTGATAGCAAGCTGCATGTTGGGCTTCACAGCCAGGGCCTGCTTCAGCTCACGGACGAGAGCGGTGTAACCCTCGCGGTGCTCAGACTCCTTGTCATCGACGGGGGTCGTGCCGAAAGTCTTCTTGATACCGTGCCAGACGGAGCCTATGACAAATGTTGATATTAATCGTAACTCTAGTAGGGGTATGTCCTTAAACTACGCTCAAAAGAGAGGTATGGGTACAGCGAATGTCATAAATGTCATAATTACTTAATTTGGGAGAAAATTGGCTTTGTGACAGAAAGACATAGTCGGACCATAAGGGTTCCTTTTTTACCATTTTTGGTACGGAACCCTAAAAATGGCGGCAACTCTCTTTTTATACAAGCTTAATCGTGCTGTCTACAGTGTCTACACGATAACAGGCCATCTTTGAGTAACGGGCTTAGATGGCTTTACTCATACATTGAGAGCTCACATGAATAAATATATATGGTAATACATAATAAATAACGTAAGTAGGTATACCGTAAATACGAATATCATATTCAGTTATTTGTAAGTGATCCAAAAAAGTTTTTAACAGTTCATGAGTACAAATGAATCTGGAAGCGTTTCATTTTATTATCATCCTCATTTTTATTGTAATGGTTGGTTCATAGAACTGCGATATCTGGTAAATTATGAATGTATAACTTCTAATACTTCTTTATAAGTTTATAGAGTGGATATTTACGTTGTCCTTTTTTATTGATTCATAGCCATGAACGCTATTAGGTACTAGAAAGCTGAAATTTGGCCTGGGTGGAAATTTAAGATTAATCACTAACTGGTAGAATAAAGACTAACAAAATAAATTAAAAAATTGTGTAAAGTGAAATTGAATTTTCTTCATTACGCCAACCCTATTGTGTGATGTTGAAAAGGTTTTTAAGAATAAGCGTGTTTTAAAATGGTTTCACTATAATCGCCCTGAAAACTAAAAACCTATGTGTTGCCACCCACCCCTCTCTATTGTGTACATGATCGCTAAAAGTAATAATACTAATAGGTACTTTACTTTCTTATTTAAAGGACATAAGTACTGCAAAAAATACATAATAACTATGTTACGCCTAAAGTATCTTTAAAAACTCCTGTTTCGACGCGCAAGCAACTCCGGAACCCAACACTGAGCATGGCTCGACGTTTTATGTGCGCTTTCTTAGCCAATTTTTTTGTTTTGTAGTTTGTAGCTTAATGAGGCAAGAATTTCTTTATCATTATATACTCGTTTTTACTTACGAGGTACAGAGTTGGAGGTTTTTAATGTAGTACTTACTGTAACAGCATTCATTTACTTCAACAGTAACATAGTTTGCTCTATAGGCACGACATTTTCTGGAACTTACCAAATAAGTTCTTTACGATAATCAGTTAAATAGTAGGTACCGTCCAAACTTTACATTGGCATTAAAAACGAAAGCTGCTGAATTTCTTATAAATACTTAAACATCTATAAAGCTCATTTTTCCCTTGACGGCAATGAATTTCCATCTGACTTGCAGTATTAACGTACCTAATCCGATTAAGGTAAGATTACCGAGTTAGTTGCTCGAATCGTATTCAGAGAAGCAATCAGGCTTTCCACGGAGAAACATCAGGAGAACAATCAGGATTATCACCGGTTCCATTGGGAGCAACACTCCGGTAATTCCTTGTATTAATAAATTATTAGCTAATAATCCTCGAATGTATCCCGTCTACGAATAAAAATGTTATTGGATACTGAGATCTGTTGATGAAAGTCGGACGCCACTATACAGAATGATATCTAACTTATGATCGAGAACCGCTTTTTTCTGATTGTTACTGATTTACCATTCAAGTAAAATTATAAAAAAAATATCTTAAAATAAAGTAAATCGTGGTTACCCTATGACTTTTGACAAATGCTTCCGTGCGACGACACTATAGTACGAAATTACCCCAGCTGGAAGGAATCTTCTTGGGTTTGATCCTAGGGAAAAGGGAACTAACAGGCTAGGTTGATGCCGTGGACGCCGTGCTAGCCAGCAACGATCCGGAGTTCACGAACGTCACCGGCTACGACAATAGGATAAACTTACCCCAGGTGGAACGAATCTTCTTGGGCTTGATCCTAGGGAACTGCCAGGCCAGGTCGATGCCATCAAAGCCGTGCTGTTCAGCCAGCAATACTCCAGAGTTCACAAACGCCGTCCGCGCTTGCGGAGACTCCAACTGCAAACACGTTTAAGTCAATATTCGGCATACTACAAAATGATTACAGTAAGTAAGTTTCTGATTTGTACTGCTAAGCTACCTATAAAGCAATGCAACACGGAGAAGTTTCCAAAGTTGCGAAATTTTCCATACGGAATGTTCTCAGAACTTAAATGTATGTTTTATGAATAAACGATTGAATTGAATTGAATTGAATAAATTTTATGAACAATAAAAATAATTCAGGAAGTCGCAGGACACCGCCATTATCAATTATTTTATCTGACTGTCTCATTTACGAGTTTATAAAAAGAATAATAATAATACATTTTTTGATAATTCTCAAAGGGAATGTTACTGAATTTTTGAGAATGTTCTGCAACTTGTGCATTGCTACCTATAACCTGCCCACCGTACAATTGTTCTGGTTCATGATATACATAGGTACGTATAGTGATGTTTTTCCACAAGCCAGGCGAAAATCAATCTTAAATCAATGCCATAATAGTTATGCATCACGTAGGTAAGGCGTGGTATAGGCATCACGTTTTACTTTTACGATTTTGGTATTCCATCCTAATCTGAAATTCAAATAAGACCCTATTAAAGATATAAGTACATTATATGATGAAATTGATGAAAACGTTAACTGTCAACTTGTCTATTACTGTTCGTTAGATAGATATTGGTTACCTATTTCAATATAAGTGTACATTTATATTTAAGTAAAATGCCAGTTGACACGTTAATTGACCACCCTGCTGTAAGCTAATTTGAGAGGACACGAGCACTCCGACGTTTCCCTTCAAATAGGCTACCTAAACAGTAACATTAGCACAACATAACTTCTTACTAAGTAGGTGTGGGTACACTGATTTGGCGCATGTACCTTACCTACTTGTACTGAATCAGCAAGAAAATATGTAGCTACTCGTTAAAGCGGACTGAAACACTTTGTGCTCCGAATACAGATTTGTGTTGTGTAGGTACTGTTTATACTGCGCTGTTTTTAGTGACAGATAGCTAATGATATGATGTTGAGTCTGACCCCTTGTAGATGCCCCCTAAAGACTGTCAATTGACATCGTCTAAAGACATTATATTTAGGCTGCAGCTCAAGTAGCGGATGCCACATCCAAATTACTCCACTCAAACGAAGACACTATTAGTATTAGCATTACGAGACAGACCGACGCGTACTGTACCTAATATTTATACAATGCGTAATGTATCAAATCGACCCGGTGTTTCTTTATGGTTAATAAAATAAATTCTCCAATTTCTGACTCGGTAATTTCAATAATATTACGAGTATTAACACGTCCTTTCTTTCCTCTTATGGGTGATGGAACCAATTAATGGATCTAATCTAAATACAAAAACTCTTGCAACATTAACTTGATTTACTACTGCATGTAGTGTTGTGCCCTATTCAGTACAGTTAGCAAGTAAAACTGTTTCTGATAGGTACGTCAGAATTCTCCTTATATCTCAAACTATCATGCAAGGGTATACAATATGGTAGTGACATCAAACTAACTCCGTATTAGACACGAGGCTTGCTCGTTTATTCTCTTGTGAATGGAAACAACAAACATCGTGCTCTATTCAGTAATAATCGCGCCAAATGGTCTGACGACATGACACGCTCGACATCCTATAGAATTGCCGATTCGTGACCGGGTTGCCAAAAACATTTTCCGGGACACTTTAGCTGAATAAGATACTTATGGCGTCTGGGGAATTATGCTGCCGATTTGAGAAATTGACTGACGAACCTACTTTATTTTGGTCCGAAACCCAAGCTATAGTCTGAAATTCAAAATGACCCGAGTACTGGAATTACTTATTATGTAGTTAAGAACATTTTCATCATCTGATAAGTTTTAAACAGTTTAGGTATACCTACACTACCTACAGATAGTATTTAGTAGAGGTCACTTTTTAAGCATTTACGTGTTTAAATCTATTACAATAGAATATACAACTTAGTATTATTAGGAACGGCCCGCTAATTACATCATAGAAGGAACAACGTAGCGCTTCGTCCAGTGTAGCAACAATATTTGCTATACCGGGTGTTTCCTGTAATAGGAGCAATAAATTAAAAAGTAGATTCTACTCCTCAAACCAGACAACGTTTGTTCAGCGACTTTTAAAAATAAGTTATGGTCTGATTTTTAGGACACTTTAAAGTTTTTCCGAACACGCAATGTATTCCGACATTGATTATGTTTGTAGGGTGACAAGCAATGTCAAATAGACGGATTTTAACGTACATTGAAAATACTATTTAGTTTGTATGAAAAAGAGGCAATCTAAAAAATACACCTTTTTTAAAAGTTGTCGAACAAAAGTGTTGTTGTTTGATGAGTAGAATCTACCTTTTAATTTATTGCTCCTGTTACAGGAAGCACTCTGTATTAGAATGCAAAATATCTACGTATAAATATGTAGTGCTTAAACATATCGTCGCTGCGCGTGCAAAAGTCGCCATGTGTTTTTAACCCACTTTACAGGAGACACAAAAAACTATTTTTTTCGATACTGCTTTCACATAAGTGCATGAATATTTTTTTGGTAAAAATAAGCACTCTTTTACATACTTTATGTTTGACCTGGAAAAATAATCGTGTTTAAATAAATCAAAATAAATACATGTTGATAAATCTGGCACATAGCGATTTTTGTTTGAGTCATAATAATCGCTATGTGTCTTGCCATCACATAGCTATATTAAATTATTTAGGAGCGTTTTCAATTTGTATGCGTTATCGTCACATAGTTATTTTATGACATGATATTAGGTATATAAAAAAACCTGAAAGTTATGGTTAGACAAATAGTTATAATGAAAAATCAGTAAGTACGATCAATCTCCGGATTTTCTTGTTACTTTCATTGCCTATCTCTTTCGATAATTAGGTATCCGTAGCTAAAAGGTATTTTTTTATCAAATAGAAACATCTCCTTCCAGATACGTTTTCAATACGTTCTGGCCTGGCAAATAATAATTAAATCCGAAAGACTTTTAGTTTACACGTACGAAAGGATTTTTTCGCCGTAATATATATGTTTCGTACCTACTTGAATCACTCTATTGAATTATTATTTGAACAACATTATTCATAATTTCTAGAAACGGTCAAGCCATAAAGGCTAACGTCAAACCCTTCTGGTATCCTTCCTGCCTTTTCGCCGAAAGTTGTATTACCGAATTTCACTTGCCAACCAACTTTTCGCAGAAGTTACCTACTAGGTTGGGTTAGGTTAGTTGGATTATGTAAAGTTGGGAAATGAAATTCGGCCAAATAAAACTTCTGCGAAAAGTTGGTTGGCAAGTGAAATTCGGCAATATAATTTTCGGCGAAAAGGCAGAAAACCCTTCCTACTCTTTCGAGGAGGCAGAGACGTTCTACGCACTATCAGGAAATATGAACTCAGACCAAACCCGGCTTAAGCATAGGTATATACTTTTCAACTCAAAAATATACAGGCACGAGACAACTAAACATTGTTTGGGAGGTCGATTGATTGTCTGAGTAGTATGCCCAACTTTAAAAACATGCAATAAATAATTATGCCTTGTTTGGGAGGGTTGTCGACTGGATTATCACCTTCGCTCCCAAATATCAAGGGCATAACGGAGACAGATCCCTGAATATAATATCACACTGCCTTGATACAAAACAGAAAGTGGCGGCAAAAAATAATAAATTTATTTTTCGGATCACATCTACATACCCTCAGCACTACCGCACTTGCGTCAAGTTTCTCGGTTGCAGAGTAGACGTACCCAGTGAAAAAGAATTCTGCACACGTGAATTAGATAGATACTGCTCTCAACGAAGCCTGTAGACTAATCACCGGATGCCTTAAACTTACCAAATGCGATCATCATTACCATATGAGCGGAATAGCTCCTCCTCACATACATAAGGACTTGACACAACTGCAGAACGCGAAAATAAACGGCGGGATTCTCGACATCCAACGGTGGCGTAGAAGTCTGCTGTAAACAGACAAAGCTCAAGAGTTGGCCGATCAAAAGGCAATCTTCTTAAATAGGGAATCAGCCTGGAACACAGAGATGCAAAATGCGAATGTGGCGACCTACAAACAACGCAACATAGTGATGCAGTGTTCCCTCTATCCAAGTATGTGAACTATAGAAGACTTCATGTAAGCTACATCCCGGAGATAAGAGGTGGCAAACCATTTAACCATAATTGGTAAAAAATAATTAGGCTTAAAGTTTTGATCCCGTCATAAGAAAAGAAGAAGAATAACTATTTAGTGTATGGTTTGGATAAATAAGTTCACGAAAATTGCATTTTAATCTTAATAAAATTTAAAAAAATGTGATTTATCATTCACTTATTATACCTTAAACTGCTACGAGTAACAAACACTTTTAAACGTAGACCCACAGCAGCTATATTTTCAGAGTACCCACTTATTTACCATAATAATTCGGTTGAACTGCCAGTGATGGCATTCATGGTTTACTAGAAAACATGTTTATTTTACTTGAAGGTAGATACAAGCAGATACAAGTGTAACATGCGGTAGACTGAATATAGGTACTATAGAAAAATCTCGCTATGTACCGTAAAACAACGTCTCGCGTCGCGTCTACGAACATAATAGCGATCCAAACTAGTACAAAAATATCGCTATGTGCAAAATGCTACATAGCGGGTGAACATTTCTGGTTAATTTATGCGAAAAATATCGCTATGTGTCAAGAATCACATATCAGGCGCATTCTAAAAATGGTTTTTATGGCGACCGAAAATCGTTATGTGATTTATTTCACTTAGCGATTATAGTAGGCGCATTCAATGTATGGACGTCACATAGCTAGATTTGTCAAATCCTGAAATACTGAAATAAGCCTGACAGGATTTTCGGAGCATATTTGTATTGAAATAAGGATCATAATGGCATTAAAAACCAAAAATCGACAAAATTCACATAGCGACTTTTGCACGCGCAGCGACGATATATGTCAAAAGCCTACAGCTTACAAAGAACCTTAAAAAAGAATACTTTAATAGTCTTGATGTGATCTGTTCTACAGAAACATAAATTTAAAATGGATTCTCTTTACGATGCGGCCTCGTATTCGGAGGCTGCGCCGAGTCAGCTCTCCTGGAGCGTTAAGAAAGATTAAACCTCGGTAGCTAAATGTAAATTCTCACAGGCACCTAAATACGGAAGCGTATGACGCCTCTTGCATATTTATGTCATCTTCTATTACGTGAATTTACTGCATGTTAACAACGGGGTCTAAAAATGAGTGTTTATTTAGGTAGCCTACCGAAACTTTTTATTCTTACTTATATTATTAAGTTTCCTTTGATGCTTTCCTAATACGGTTTTTATGCGGATGCACTTACTTTATCCAGCCTCTTGAGACTGGATAAAGTACGTGGAGATTCATTGTGACTGATGAATTCGAGTAGGTATTGTAGACAACTAAAAAATTCATATAATTTTATATTTACAATATTTTCCTGTTAGCTTTGTTTTGTAAAGGCATTTAGATTAATCTTCATATTTGATATTAAATACCCGGCAAAATGGCATGTAATTTGACTTCTATATAAAATATGTTTTTTTAAGATCCTTATCAGCCTAAGTACCTAATATTAGTAGTAGTCAATCAGTATACAGTCACTTACCAGCGTATTGTACTTGGCGGCGTCTTCGGTGTCAGCGTCGCCGCCGACCGACAGCAGCACCTTCAGGGCAGGGAACTTGCTCTTGAAGTTGGTAATCGCTCTGTAGTTGGCGTGCGAGCGGTCCACGTCCAGGTTCTCATTCAGGGGCACCATCTTGAAGGTGTCAGGCTGGATTCCGGCATATCCGTAGACCAGGTGAGTGCAGAACGACAGCGCAGGGTCCAAGTCCAGGGGCAGCATGCGGGCTTGAGCTGGATAAATGCATCCCTCGACTGATTTATGACGTGGTAGATGTTTCGTCTTTAGTTCATTGAACGTCACAAAAGCAACAAGTAGTAGTCATAGGAGAGCTTAGTCGTTCGGCTCTTCGATTACCATAATAATTGCAGATGTAGCAACATACTTATATTCGACTCGCTACCTCGAGCAATGGGAATATACGGCCACTTAGCCATGTGGTTCGTAAGGCAAACATCATTGATCGCGCCATCGCCATCGCACTAGTAAGTAATTTGTATGCTTTTAGTACGCAGCATGTTTACCTTGCAGAATCACTCTTGCTTCAATAACACAAGTTGCTATTGTGACGAAGAAATGAACAATAGACCTGAGGTAAAATAATGTCCTTGCAATTCTCGACATTTGTTTCGCTATACAGAATTATTTATAATCGGTGATCACTGATCAGGAACCTTTTTTTGTAATTCAGTTGTCGATTCGATCATATTTATGTAGCAGTTGGGCCATTTTATTTAAAGACATATCCTCCATTGTATTTATTTGGAAAATTTCAGGTGTTCTCGACTTAGGAATGAGCTCTTTCGATTTTGGTGGGTAAAGAAATGTGTCCCAGGGTTTTGTTCTACTAGTACTAGAATCCAAAGAGCTCGTGATTTTGCACGAAATCATTTAAAATTTTGTATAAAATGTGATCGCTATCGATAAAGAATTAAAAAAATTGGTTCCTAATCACCGATTATGAATTAGCCTTTATAGATAAATAAATAAAACAGAATTCTAAATGAAACTAGGCTACTTTATTTATATAATAGCAATCAAACTTATTCGATCAAACTAACAATAACAGTCGATGAATCACAAGGATATATACTAGGTACAATAATACTGGTACGGTTTGTTGGGTATTCTGCCCACGTGTCGACAGTCAACACGGGCAACTCCCATACTTGTTGAAGTTGCTGAAGAGGCTAACGTTCTAGTGCTCGTCACGCCAGTGCCAAATAGTTGACACACTGCTGTCATCTTTAAATATTATGTAGGGACATTGTCTAGCACTCACACGTTTATCTTACATACAATATAGGTAGATTAATAACATGTGTCATTATTATGGTACATCATTGTCCGTTGTCAAGGCGATAACTACTACATACATACATATGTACATACAATCACGCCTATATCCCAAAAGGGGTAGGCAGAGATCACGGATTTCCATTTGCTACAATCAATGCAGCAAAACGGCTCATCCTATAACTACTGCCATAAAAAAAATCATTTAGATATAAACTCTATTAATAAGCGACAATAATGTACCTTTTACTTGAAAACGCCACATATCATCAGTTTTATATTGTAAAGATTGTTCAATGTCACAACTGACTGAGCAACGTGACCGAAAATTAAAGTCGTTTTACGGTATTCCATATTCATGGATCTTTTGTCAAATCAAATCAATCATTGAATAGTTTTCGGCATAAGAGATTTGAAAGCGAATTAGAACATTCCATTAGGCGAGCCAGAATAGCCCAGGCAGGTCCTATACCTTGTGCAACCTAAGAAGCGATTTGACACCTGTCATCACAGTACAATTAAAACCTAAAATCGATTTTAGGTTATAAAATGTACTGAGATGACAGATGTCAAAAAACCACTTCTTAGGTTGCACAAGGTATAAGTAAGAAGCGGTTTTTGACACCTGTCATCACAGTACAATTAAAACCTAAAATCGATTGTAGGTTATAAAATGCACTGAGATGACAGATGTCAAAAAACCACTTCTTAGGTTGCACAAGGTATAGTAGTGCGTGATAGATGGATTCAAGCCAGCTTGTGGTTATATGCTCACCTGCTGTTTCCATAATTTGCTGTGATTGGTTTAGGCATTGATATAGGCATATGATTTCTTTTATGTGCCGTACCTATGGTATCAATCGATTCGTTTTGTTATGAGGATCATTATTATATAAGGTGCGTATAAATTATCACCAGTATTTGTGTTATGTACCCTGTACAAAGATAATCAATACCCTGTATGACCGTAACCTCGGGGTACTTTGGCCCTGGATGGTAACTTTAGCCTTTGGGATTTACTTGGTTGGATTTGGCTGATTCAGGTTTTATAAATGAATTGAATAAATGGCGCAATGCCATGAGGTTGACTAATCTAACCGTTAACGTTTTATCTTTCTTTATTAGACCCTTCTACGTATATGTACCTATATATATTTTTACATGGGCCAAAGTAACCTGGATTGGATCAAAGTACCTAGACATTACGTAACCAATTACGTTAAAGCAAGACGAAGATCAGAAATGAGACTCAAAATTTCACATTCGCACAGGTGCCGCTCCTAACAAAACGTTATGAAACTGTGATATCACGGCCCTTTTTAAAGTATAGGAAAAGAAGGAAATTGCGATTTTGGCTGTGAAATATTTAGGGTCAATATCGCTATTTAGTTTAGGGTGAACAGCGTAACAATTTAGTATGGAAGTGCCCGAAGATTTTGTTAGCAACGTTGAGATAATTTACATTTACAGACTTTTTGAGGTTTGTGCTGAAAATCCTGAAATTTAAAGTCTTCCATTTACGACGTATTACTTGTTTTTTTTTATATACATATATTACAATCATTTTTAGTAAATAAGTAGGTACTTAATTTCCGTTTCTCCGTAACATTTCCAACGATGACTGGTTCGATCCCAGACGTACCGTGGGTGTGCATTGTAGCAGGACAGTTAACGAAGAACGTCCTATTGTGCCTGCATCATTAGCCACTTACCGTCACTGACGTCATCGTCACCGAGATGTTGTCTCGTTCAGCTCGCCGCGGTAAGTGGCTAATCGAGAAAACGATACGGGAATCAAGGATTATTAATACCTGGACTGAAACTCCATACAAAATCGCATTTTAAGTTCTGACAATCTTCCGTTTCACGTTTTAAATTGTAACTATAGATCAAGAGTAGGTGGTAGGCAACCCTACCTCATCGAGTGGCAGATTTCGGCTTATGTAGGGCGATGCACGATGAAAAGTTAATTATTATAATACATAAGCCGAACTCTGCTACTCGATGAGGTAGGGTTGCCTACCACTTAACTCTTCATCTACTAATATGCCAACGCGGTTTTCATGAGTGCAATTTAGAATTGGACAAATAAATTTGATATAAGTTTTACATTTCTACATCCAACGTTATCGTAAGATCACGTCCTAGGAAAAACGTCCGTCCAAAAACTAAATAAAAATAGCGAAAAAGTAAATAAAACATTTATGTTTATTGAATGAGTGTTATTTAGTTCCATATATACTTGCATTAGTCATAGGTACAGTACCGGCCCATAATATACCTATCACCTGCATGTTTCACGGTAGAACTGCATATTTGTAAGCGATTTCTTCCTCGCTACTTTAGCTAAACTAAGGTAAAATACACAATTCCACGGACTGATTTGACAGCTCCTGGCATACAAAGCGATTGTCAAATGTATGAAAAGAGCTGTCAAATCAGTCCGCGGATTTATGAATTCTACCTTAGTAGCAGTCTTGTGACGGCGATGGGAAAAAAATATCTCATGTAATGGTTTTTTCATAGACATTTTTTTTTATAAGAACCTTCTTTATTAGAGCTGTTTCAGTAATATTCTAAGTCTTCTATTGTAACTCACAGTATGTCATTAGCAGTATCCACATCTATTTGCATAAAATGACAAGTAAAATATGCAATCTACAAAGTAACCTATTGTTTACTCTTATACATGCTCAAAAAAACACAAAGGTGATATATTATTGGCCGGTACTTTAGGTAAATATTTTATTTCAGTCTTAGTTTTTCTTAGACTTTTTATTTTAAAAAATGCTGCAAATTGAACTATATCTCCCATGAGAAACTACGCCAAGTCTTATTTATCAATATATTTATAGTCTTGGCAAAAATATATGCAACCTACTTTAAAATTGTGTTTAATAATCGCAAAAAAAGTTTTATGTAAACTGTTGATAAGTAGGTAATTAACCACTGTAATTAAAAATTACGATTCGCAAAACTTGTTTAGTTTAAGTTTCGCAACGGTTAGCTCCAAATCTAGTTTGTTCGAGTAAGTAGGTATGATGTAACCATCGAAATGGCCGCTAAACCAAATGTTTATCTGGTTTCCAAGAAACTCTAGAATGTTATTTGTTAACGTTGTTATCTTATTGACTCGTTGATATAAGGTCAAATGACATTATTTTCCTCAACCATATACACAATTGGAGGTTATCTTTTTCAATATTATTATTCACAGTTTGAAATTGTTAAACTAAGTGGTTGATTCTTGTTAAGTAAGTTAATGTCAACCAACATCAATAGACCGATTGAAGAATATTTTGTGCCTGAGTTATGCATATTTTTCTATGTACACATAGATGTGTACATAGAAAAAATATCGTATGTATATCTATTTATTCCCTGGTCTCTACTGTTGTAGCTTTGCTTAGTTTGGGATTAGGTGTAAAATTGCCAAAAAAACATTGCTGTAATGCATTGAGCGCCATTTCGGAAAAATCTAAATTACCCTACATCAATATTTAACGAAGATATTCATAGTTAGGTATGAAGTCAGTCAAACGTGACACGTAACACAACATCGTTTCCTTTAGAATTAAACTCAATTTTTATTTGTTGGTAGGTACATCAAAAATGTAGATTGGATGTACTCATAGCGAACAAAAGAACAACATCACGTTCTTAAATAAACTAGGTATTGACTAAACTAATGACCTGGTTGGTAGTAATTAGTCTTGGCAAACTAATTACTTATACCTACTGACTTGTGAAGGAAAGTTACCCTCGCACCCTCATCTCATTACCAACAAACTGTGCCCTATACCACAAAACTTACAATTACAATTTGACAAGTGTCAAGTTACAAATTTGTCATAATACAAGTGCGTGTACCACAAAATTTACAAGTTACATATTTGTACTGGAAAATTCCTACAAATATGTAAATTGTAGCAAATATCTACAATTTACCGTATCACAAAACTTTACATACGTTACATATCTTTTCCGGAAAACGTACAAATTTGTAGCTGACAATTGTTTTGTGCTACATTCGATTGTAGTAATAATTATACATATGTGTAGAATTGTACGTACAAGTTAACAATTCTCTAAACGTTTGTCACACCCTCTTACAACTATATTAAATACTAGTCAATGATTGCTATATAATAAAATTATAATAATTTATCACATTTAGCGATGAACTTTTTGTACCACGAAATGTTTAGTCCAAGTAGAAGTGATAGCGAAGAAGATATAATAGTGCGACGTCCTAGGACATATCGAGAACGTATAAATTTATGTTTGACCATAACGGATTTTACATTTAATGAGAGACTCAGAGTAAGTAAATCTACCGTCGAATATCTCCTACAGACTATTGCTGGAAATCCGACAGACATCCGACGCAAAAAAGTCACGCTCTTGATGCTAAACAACAGTTACTGACTGTTTTAAGATGGTTAGGCTCAGGTTCCCAATATCACGTCACTGGCGATGCTCATGGTGTTTCGAAAATGACAATGTCTCGTTCTATTCACGCCGTATGCACACAAATAGTGGACAAATTACTAGGAAGCGAAGTAAGATGGCCAACAAATGGAAACTCACTTTCTGTAGATTTTATTGCACCATCACATGTAAATTTTCTCAGGGTCGCAGGTATTATAGATGGATCATTAATACCGATAGATGCACCATACCAAAATGAAGCTGGGTTTGTTGATCGTCACGGAGATCATTCTATAAATGTAATGGTTGTCTGTGGACCGAATTTAGATCTTTTTTATGTGAATGTACGATGGCCTGGCGCTGTTCATGATTCGCGGGTTTTAAGGCGCTCATCGTTATGTCAGCAATGGGATTATGGATGGAGACTTTTCCCCAATGCTTTAATATTGGGAAACAGTGGATATAAATATTCCAGCCCGCATACCAAGAAACGCAGCATTGGATCGGATCGGATATATAATTGTAGTTGTAACATTACAATTATTGACCTGTATATTTACAAATCAACAATCCTACAATTATGTAGCTGTCATGACATACCTTTATTCTTTGTGATACGCTTTAAAAAAAGTGACACATTTGTATACCGCAAATTGTAACGAAAACATATTTGTAATGATTGTGGTACATTTTTTTGTTTACAATTTAACAATTTTGTAGAATTGTGCACTTGTAAAGTTTTGTGGTATAGGGCACTGAACTGTGAATTAGTTACAGAAATAAACCAACTTATCCATGAGCAAAAAAGATACGCATCTTACGGACTTTTTTAGGGTTCCGTATTTATTTTAATTGTTATGGACGTGTTCTATCTTAGCTAAGTAAGTATACTTGATTTATGTAATGTGATAAGTAATTAATTACCAATTATTGTAGTAGCTACTTATATTTTTTAACGTCAATGACTACAACATAGTGTAACATTCCATTTATATATGTAGGTATAATTATTATTGTGATCTTTCGGTGATAATATGCGTGTATAGTGTATGTATCTCTACTCTATGTTATTTGCAATGTCTAGGACGCCAAATGCAGAAAGAAAGGTTTTTTTTTATGTTAGGCTTGAGTGCTTTTTTATGTTCCACTGATCTAAACTCGAACAAAGAAAAGTGTATCAATTCGTTTTTTAACTCGTGTGGAATTATGTTGCATTTTTCTAGAATAAGTTTTTTTAGGATCAGTGCGAACTCTCAGTGCCAAATTTATGAATCCCTACATTTTTGCATATGTTGTCAAGATATAAACGGGTTCTAGTCAAAAAGATGCTTAGCTAGTTTTTTTGATATAGTTATTTATTTATCCATCTTGTTATTGTCATGCAGCATTTTTTAAAGTACCTGCTGGCGCTACATTTAGTTCTACAAAACTCTACGAGGAAAACATTTCTATAAACAACGTAAATAGCATCTTTCAGTTAACTAAGTAGCATGCAACTACATATATGTCTAGCCGAATTTACGTAGGTACCCATATTATTATAATAATTACCTACATGATTTCGTAAAGCAAGGTTATCGGTCCAATGCCAATAACGTATACTAATGAATACCTCAGTGATTTTGCCAGCTCGAAACACTAACCACATACCTACGAAGATTTACAATGAGTAATATGTAGGTACATTAGTAATTGGGTAGCGTAATAAGATTTCATAATAAGATTTGTTTTACGTAAATTAAACAAAATATAAAACAATACTAAATTTAAATACCTATATAAAATAAACTACCTACTCAAAGAGCCCCTCTAGGCTGTACCGGGCGCAAAGGTGCCCATCACACTGGCGGCGTTACCACGTTGGATGGCGATGGACAACCTTTGCGCCAGGTACGAACCCGCGCGTACATCAGACCCCCTCTCGGCAATACGTCGCCCTAGTTCCTTAACAAAGGCTATTGCCTCAGACCCCCAACACCCTGTCGTCTCGAAAGCAAGGGGTACAAAAAAATAATTGCCAACGAGGCATGAATATTTATTTATCGTATTTTGATAATTGTATCCTTATATGTATGGGTGGATTGGATACCCACGTAGCCCAGCAGGAAAATAGCAAGATAAAGTATACAGAGACCGCTTTATCGGGATTTTATCGATCATTAGGTTTGCCGTTTATTAATTAAAGAACAATAAAAATAACTAAATCTTTACAACAACACGATAACAAGAAGTTTGTTCGTGGGGTTATTGAATCGAAAACATCACAAATCTACCTAAACATATTTTTTAAATTATATTTCATTTCAATGTTTATTAAATTTATGTATCTACTTGTAACTAATAATGGTAATATAAATATATTGCAGAATTTGACCTTGTATCAACACATCAAAGCAAGTATACGTACCTACTTATACTAAAATATCAACTTTAAATCAGCGTTAGTTAGGACTGCCGACCGGCCATGGTCAATGACCGTTTGTGTAAATTTGTTTAGAAAGGTATGTCTAACGTTAATTTCTGCTTGTTTTTTTTTCTTAATGTAGTGTGTATTTATGTAAATTACAATATTCTACATATTTTAAGACTGCCCGTCTTTATTAAGATATGGATAAGAATACCTCCTTTTTTGGTTGCAGGATTTAAATGATCCCTCAATCTTATTACCATCAAAAAATCCAAAACTATCGAAGGTGTTGCTGTGCGAAGATCACTAAAATACAAATAGTTAAATACTGGTTTTTAATTCAACCAGTTTGTACATATTTGTACTGAGTAGTAGGTATAATAGATTTAAAGTAAAATCGCACGGCATAAATTCGCCTTAAATTTCCCAAGAACGCGTATCGACACATTGATAAGAATTAACGATATCTCAAATTGACTGCCACGGTGATTTCATGCATTTAACTTAACCATGATGCCATACAGTTTGCATTAAATTTTCGAACACTGTGAAGGTAGTCAAATTTCAGAAAAAAAGTTCGTCGTGTAGGTCGACAAGCTATCTTAGACTTATCCCTCTCAACGCCTTCAAATCTCATACATTATTCATGGAATCGGAGAAGTTTGGGAAGAGTTGCGCTACCTGTTTCGAATTCAAAACGAACAAAACTCTGTAATTGTATTCTTACATGCACGCGCGTAAGATTAATACGCTTAGCAGAATTAAAGGTATACTTACAATCCCTGACATAGCTCTTGCTGTCGTAGTAGCAGACGACTTTGCCGCCAGTCGTGACCGGGTTGGCCACGGCCACGGCGAGAACCGCAGCGAGGGTGAGAAGCAACATGGTGAGACTTGACTGGTCCTGGTGGCGCGCCGGTGCCAAATGAGACCTGAGCGCGCCCGGCCTAACGAGACCGGTTGCTTACTCGAAGGTCAAAGAGTAACGATGACCGCATCGCGCCATTTTGGCTGACTGCTTGTTTTGTTGAACGAATGCTTGACCCTAAGTCATTGCCGATAGGGTAAACATTAATTATGACAGCTTATCGATAATAATTGTATAAACTATTCGGTTCAGTCAGCGACACGGTTAAAACAATGTCTTAACCAATGCTAAATACTACTGATCTAACTAAGTGATGGATGTTGCAATTGACTTGTCTCTGTTGCGAGCATTGCCTTGTTACGAGCCGCGAGTTCAACAATTTCCTCTAGATCAATTGATTGTTAGGCACCTTGAATACCAAATATTACATACATAATTAAAAATATCCTTAAATATTTTTTAACAAATTTAGTTTAATACTTTGACATGACACCTAAAGATACTGGGCCATGTCGGCCAATCTAACGGACGAGATAAAGTCTATTTATAACCTTGGTAGCTTTAATTTTCAGAGTCAGGTTTGCCTATATCTCACATATATAAATGATATAATTTAAAGTTATATTTATTTTCAAATATATATGTGTTTTTAGACTTTATACTCTTGTGTAACCAAGCCTGAACACGATTGTTGGGTCCTTTTTTTCCCCTTATTTTCTTTAGATTACATAAACTATAAGATATTAAGCAATATAACCAATATAAAAAATATACTTACAGAAGCAATTTTTTACAAAACTTTTTTGATCACGTATTATAATTTTTTTTCTTAATGTCAAACTTGGGTTCTATAATCAAACGTTTTACAATTAAATCACGGTATTAGCTCAAAATAACTAAATCAGAATATAAAGCAATGTCCACACGCGAATCGTCGTAAGAAAAAAGTCACAGTTCTCTGTGCACCCGCCAAAATTGACACTTAATGTCTATGTCACGCTTAAGGCGTTCCTATACACTCACTCTAATAAATAGTAAAGCGATTTCTACACAAATAATTAATAATATACACATTTTCTACATTACGTAACCAAAATTGAATTTGATCATAAATTATTATCCTTTTAATTTGCTTCCTTCTGGCATTACTGTGATCTAATGTTATAAATAAAACCTTGACCTAATGAGCAGATCAATATACAACGATATTTTAAGTATTACTAGTATATAATAATAATTAATGAGTTAATGACACAATTATCGACCTTGAAAATATAGGACTTAATACTAAGTATTAACGTATACAACGTGTCCCAAAATTCAACGATAAGCTGGCACCAGAAGATGGAGCTGCTCATGACTACTCGAGGAAAAAAATCTAAGTTTAGTAAGGAATACCAAAAAAAAATTTCAATCGACACTCCTAATGGGGTATATTTTTTGGTAAAAATGGTATAATACTCTAGGAAAACTAGGCACAAAATAAAATAAAAGATAATTCTAAACAAGAACCGAATTTTTTTGTTACTCCAAAATAAAACGAGTTTTTTTTCCTCGAGTACTTAGTCATGAGCAAGTCCATCTTCTGGTGCTAGCATATCGTTGATTTTTGGGACACGTGGTAAGGTTACCTTTTAGTATTTTGGATTTCAACTGAGCTAATTGACAACTACCCTGGTCATCACGCACTTTTACCTTATCAATGGGTAACAGGATCTATATGAGAATAGGTATAGGTAGGCGGTAATGCCCAGGATACGATTAAAAAAACTTATCATAGGTACAACCGAATTGAGAACCCGTGAAAATATAGTGGACCTACCTACCCATAGTAATATAAAATCATATTTTTTCCTAAAGTTTATTAAATAGGTACAATATAAATAAACGCATCCAGTGTCGCTAATCTATGATTTTTACTTGTGGCGACTGGCGGTGATGTCATGACAGTAGACTAGATTTACGTTTACCCTTTATTTTGATAACAATAACTTATTACGATGTAAACTCAGTAAACAGAAGACGACCCTGGTAATGACTATGTATGTACCAACAACCATATTATAATCCCATAATGTGACCCCAAACTTATCACTATAACCAGCTAAGTTTTATTTATTTATTTATCGTATGGCTACACGTCACTGGATATAGATAGGCACTTCTCTCAGATGGTTATGGGAAAGTAGATGCTGAAGAAAGTTCAACTAAGTACAAGATGGACTCGGTCCCCTAGAGCCGTATAAATGTTATTAAATATATTTTTATTCAAACCGACTCAAGCTTGACCAGCTTGATTTACTTTAAAAAATAATCTATCTCCAACACACAACAAATAATCATTGGAATTGTATCGGAGTTGCCTCGCAATACTTTTCAAGCAAATTCTTATGAAGACGTTAGGTGAATTGTATTGAAGTTAGAATACTGCACCGAGTTTAAGATTTGCTTATTAAACCGGTACAGACCTACAGAGATATGAGGAATACTGAAAAAATATGAATCTTGTATGAAATCCTCCCTTTATTTTGAATATATTGTACAGGGTGTAACAAAAATACTGGTGAAACATTTTTTTGGACGCAATTTTTTTTGTATGGTACACGTCGTTCCAGCCGGCCAAGCCAACCCTTCATACAAAACCAATTAATATACGATACCAATTATGCCCTTAAAAAGATCACCAGCATTTTTATTACACCTTGTATTTATTCTTTGTTGCAGTATCGGTAGATTAAAGATTCTGTTCTCTCCCTCGGGTAGGTACGGAACTCTAAAAAGAGACCCCAAAAATGGTGCTAAAGCATTGAAGCTTGAGAGATTGGACAACGTGTATGTTTGTATTATACAGATATACATGCTACAGGCGTGTCTTTTCCTTGTGGGCTTGTAAGTAAATCTTCTTGTCTGGCGAGGCCAATACGTTAAAAAATACTTAATACGCATAGGTACCGGTTTTACAAGGATAATAATAATACTCGTATAGGTGTCTACTTTTTCTGGTTTTAACTGCCACTAGCTTACAATGTAAGTTAAAAAATACTTAACCACACAGGCCACGGTCAAAAAAGAGAAAGCGCCAAAAATATGAAAAGACTACCCTCTGGTGTTCGTCAAACAGGCACAATAGCTCGATATAACTACCTATAGGTATTTAATTAAAAAACAAAATGAAAGTTGATATATAAATGGACAACGAATAAAATGTAGGTTGTACCCAGATTTGAGCCCCTTTTTGCCTCGCGCTATTATCTGAGTCACATTCAACCGTCCCATACAAACGAACGACTCCATTATGCTCAACTTCGGGATGCCCTGAATTTAAGAACATTCATTCTGTACATTTAACTTTCGACAAAGAGGTGGGAGTGTACAAGACTTGCGTGTCTGTCCGACTTTTTGTAGGTACACACATTACAAACATTCTACATAATGTTAACGTACTAGTATATATAAATTAAAAAAATCATATTCATCTTTAAAAAATAATTTAAGATACATAATTTAAAAAAAATGTACCCAATCATCCTGTCTCCTCTTTCATATTTTTGAACTTGAAAATTACTTATTTTCATCAAAGTAGTTGACAGCATAGGTAATAGGACCGAAATCCTAAAGGTTAAGTTATATCAAAACACTGTTTTTAAAATAAATCGGTTTACGAGGAATAACATGTTTTATGTAGGTACCTCCACCATTCAAAATGCTCAAAAATAACCGAGCATGGGGTTTAAAATGCTGATAAAAAAATCTAGTTTGTCAGTTAGTTTCGTCAAAGCCTCATAGGTACATCTTTCTCTCAACCTTATACTATACCGACCAAAAAGAGTAGAAATTAAAAAGTGGGAACATCGTAGTGTCGTCCCTTTCAAATCAATCTATGAAAACGGGACGACATGGTCGGAATGTACCTGTCGGCTTCGATTTTACTGGTGGCATCATGCATAAATTCTTTCGTAAAATAGAAAGAATAAAGCGTTCGTCTATATGAAAAAGCTCCGTATTATATCGCGATTGTATTTTTGAAAAGCACTGGCAATATTTTTTTATAAATAGTTTGGTCTCCAAAGTTTTAATTAAAATAATAAAGTCGCCGCTGCAAGTAAGTACGTATAATTACGGAAGTGTTGGTCGTTGATCGAGGCAACTTATCAGTATTTTGTGATTATAGTCGACGTGTACATTTTAAAACCTGTAAAATGATGATTATTTACGAGGAAGCGTCCATTCGATCGAATTATATTGTTAACTTGCGTTCGTGTGCTAATAGTCTATTTCGAAATTAAATAATGTTGTCCATTTAAAGTAAAGCGGAGACGGGATAATGTAATCATCCAATCCATGAGATGAGGGTGAACTAATAGGGCGACGAGAGTCTACCGGCTGGGGTATAACAGGAGCAATTATTTAAAAGAATCTCTAATGGTCCCTAAGGTTAAAAAAGTCCAATACATTGTAGCATTGTTATTTTATGATACAACCACTTAACTACAGTCAGTAGCCTTTTAGGTATTACCATAATACAGGCATTCGTTACGGAGAAAAACAACCCATTCTTGGCACAGTAGAAATTTGTATACTTATTCACATTATTTTAGATTATTTTAATTAAACCCATTCAGCGCTAACCTATCGTGGTAAAGTAAGACAGTATATTGTAGGTAGGTATAGATAGAGTTTCAGTAGAAATCCGTCAATGACTAATGTTGACACACAAAGCATGTCGGATCGACTCCAAAGAGCTGACATAGTGCAAAATGCTTTGAATTTTCAGTAGGTATTTAGAAAATATTAACCTGCCTTTGATGGGATTTTTTTTATTTTCTTTTCGTATCTTTCCATCTGCGTATATCATTAGTTCTTTCAGAGCGTCACTCACGTGCAGCTCAAAGGAGGTACAATCTAGGCTCGGCTTTGGATTGGTTTCTCCAAATGAATCACACACATATTCTAATTTGCCTGTATTTGCGCTTAGATTGATACGCGAATCCTTGCATACATTTCAATTTACACTTCAAAGCCGTCTATCCTTTGATCGGAATCAGTTTCAAAATAAATAAACCTGCTTCAAAACTTGATTGCACTAGCCTATCATATGGACTAAGACCTGGGGGCCGATTTTTGACAGCCGGACGCTCGAATTCAAAAAAATTAAGCTCGCACGCAATTAAATAATCGCACACAAAAGTTTGTCGCCGATTTTTTCGCATGTAATTAATAGTTTAAATGATCATGATTTTAAATTTCTATCACTGTTAATTTTAAAACATAATTTCATCGTTTTATTGAGAATTTCAAATGTCACTTTCGAGTGCTCGAATCTCAAAAATCACCCCCCCGGCCACGTCAGATATGACACAATAATGAAATCTGTTTAGTTAAAATGCTTTACCATCCTTATTGCTAGATCCGGGCATCTAGCAGCTTTTAATGGGTGGAGATCAGAATGACAGCCCAACCAAGTTGTTAAGTTGGAATAAAGTAATGCCGAAATAGGTAAAAACTACGGGAGTTCATAGAGAACAGGGCCTACATTTAAACATTGGAACTTGTGTATTATTGCGGAAATAAGAACAGCAGGCGAGTAACGAAAAATTGCATTATACACAATTGGCATTACTTTCACCCAACAGAAACTTCTGGCTATGATATAATCTAATGAATTGCATAATTTTCCATAATATTGCATCAAAAGTAACCCACTAGGATTTGTCTTCTGCAAGTTATTTCCATTTTTTGACCTCCACCACTTTACAGCCGCTGGATTTAGAAATAAGTATAGTATAGCAAACTTACTAGAGGGGTTTCGTTGCTCTCATGAATGTGTCATATTCGACGTGTCTAGCTCTCCGTCTAATAATTAGTTATCACCTACCAGTTACTATGTAAGTATGTACTCGAACATACACTATGTATGTAGTGTAATTTTACAACGTGTAGTCTAACTTTGAACATATTAAACGGGGTCCGTCTGGTTAAAACAAGGTTATTAACGACGTGCCTTAAAGCAGACAGTTTAACCTACCTATGTCATATAAGAAAATATATGTATACAGTGTGCATAGTGCAAAATGCTTAAGCGCTATGCATTTTCAGTAGGTATTTAGAAAATATTAACCTGCCTTTAATGGGATTTTTTTTATATCTTAGCATCAGTAGTTAGACAGAATCCCTGCAAAACTGTTGTAAATGTTTTACTGCTGGAGAGATCCAGCACGCCTAGCACATGATTGACACGTCAGTATCTCGCGCGCGAGATAGTCTATCCGTCCCTTTCAATCATTTCATTATCAATTAGAAAGAGACGGGTAGTCTATCTCGCGTGCGAGATACTGTCGCATCAGTCATGTGCTAGGCGTACTGATTATGTTAAAAAAAAAAAACAAAAACAAATTGTTAACCCCCCTAACAATGACTAATAGGTGACCTATCAGAAAAAACAATTATTCATTTCCTTCCTCGGATCAGCCTTAATATAATAATGACACAGTTTCAAAACACCTGTGACAAATGAGTCAAGGCAAGCAAAGTTATACAATAAGGTGAAATTAATCACATTTTTCCTCAATGCATGAACGCACTTCACGTCAAAACTCACAGGGTGTGGAAACTTTTCTGTTACAATTTTGACTGAAAATGCCGTACATCATAAAGACACATCTTTTTTACCATGCGAACGATCTTTGGACACACATATAAGTAATGGTAAATTTACCAAATGCAGCCGAGTTTGGCACCATAAAACATTAAAGGGGTGCTGTTTAAAAATCGGTGAAAAAATTGGTTTAGAATAATCGCAACCCAAGACCCATTAACGCAATATTAATATTCTAATAGAGTAGGTTCCCTACCTTACCTATGACTAGGATAAAACGTCAAAGGCAACTTTAATGACATATATTTAGTTTTCATTCTTCAGACCGTCTAGGCCATTAGTAAAACCTTAGAGCTTTAAACCAAGGGGAGTAGCCATTGACAGGCGTTCCCCTCTGCTTTAATAATCAAAGAGTAAAACCAAAGACTATACATATAATAGACAGCCACAGTAACGCTACTCGTTACTAGATATAGTAGCAGCGTAAGAGTCGCCAGGACGCTCGCGTTCCCATACAAACGTAGTTTAGCTCTCATTTTAAAACGACATGGTTTATAACCATGAAATTTGACATGGGCATTTTAGTAGTACAGATCTAGGTTGGACATTCGTTTTCGTTGCTAAAAATTTTAATACAAAGAAAATACAGCCAGTTACAGATTTACATACAAAACTTATTTTTGCTATAGTTTCTTTTTATTACATTTTTAGCAACGAAAACAAATGTCCGACCTAGATCTGTACTACTAGAATGCCCATGCCAAATTTCATGGTCCTAAAGCATGTCGTATTAAAATGAGAGCTAAACTACGTTTGTATGGGAACGCGAGTTCACGCGAGCGTCCTAGCGACTCGAAAGCAGAGCTTGTAACCGTAACCGAAATCCATAGTAAAAAACCGGTTTGTTTTTTCGTTCTTTTCGTTACTGTTTTATACTCAATCGAATAATACTATAATTTGAAGTGAAAACTATAATAAAACATCGGGTTTTACATAATAACCATAAAATAATTAAATATATTGGATCATTTCGGAGTTTTTTGCATTAACCGGTTACAAGCCCAGGGGGGTGATTTTTGAGAATCGAGCACTCGAAAGTGACATTTAAAACTCTGAATGAAACGATGAAATTATGTTTTAAAAATAACAGCGATAGAAATTTAAAATCATGATTATTTAAACTATTAATTCCATGCGAAAAAATTGGCCACAAACTTTTGTGTGCGATTATTTTCGAGCTTGAATTTTTTGAATTCGAGCGCCTGGCTGTCAAAAATCGGCCCCCTGCTCGTAAGTGACATATTCATCTTATATTTTGGGTATCTTTAGGTTGCTCTCGTCCAGATGGCTCTTCAAACTTGGACTAAGTAATATATGAATAGCCTGTGGTAAATTCCTCGTCAATTTTAAGCCTCGACACAAAAAGAGGGACGGCATGTATAAGTTTGACCGCTATGGGTGTCCTAGCTGTCTGTGGCACCTAATGGCGCTATTCAGATGTGTCCGTAGACAAATCCGTGTCCAATTCGCGCCATACACGGACGGATCTGTCCGCCGGGCATATCCGCCGGACAAATCCGGCGGACAGATCTGTGCTTGTATCCCTAGCTATTGATTTATGATAATATGATGTGCCGTGCTTGTTCCCGTGCGAATATATTGGGGAATTTTGAAATTGTTGTATGAACAGATACTGTATTTTCAAGGAATTGGTAAAAACGACTTCAAGCCTAGTTTCTAGTAAAATTTCCGAAAAAAAAGTTTAAGGGTGGCGCTCCATACATTTTACTATTTTTTTTTTTGTATTGGCATGTAGCACATCAATCAATAGGCCTTTAAAAAAAATTGGTTTTCTGTACTGAATACTATTTTTTAGTAACATTTATAAACAGCTTTGATTATATACTTACTACTTATTTTATTTTGCATAACCTGTAAGTATTTCAATATTCCCCCATTTGGTAATATTCCCGGGTATAAGGGATATTCCCGCGGCACATCAGTGGCACCGTAGCACTAAAACTTCGATTGAACCGATTTAAATGCGGCTTTTTTAAACAAGTTTTCTAGCATGTGATCCTAGACATATTTTATAAAAATCGGTTCAGCCGTTTGGGCGGTTTTCCTGATTTTTAATTTATAATCGTTACTTACGTTATTAATAAATAAATATTAAAAATAAACTTACTGAATGTAAGTAAGTACCTGTGACTCATAATAATAAAAAACTTAGTTTACACAACGGGTACCTAAGTGAACTTAGTGAATGCTACACAGGTCCATCAATACCTACTTCTGCGTAATTTATGGGGGGCGGAAACAATTGGGTCATGTCATACACATTCCCCGTCTGTATTTACTTATGCATCTATGTTCTAGACATCACAAGATTAATAAACAAACTTTTAAGCTACATACACCTTAATGGCGAGTTAAATTTTTTCGGCACTTGAGAATCAAATAAGAAAAACATAATAATTATTTATGTAAGTAGGTACTCTACACTTCACACGTAGACTTTCATCGTTTTGTCCACAAAAGAGAACATTTCTGTCATTTTCAAATAAAAGGGACATCATTGTCACCAGCTCTTCTGTCTGACTGGCATTTATAATTTATGTTTCAATTTTGGGGTTCTTCATATATTTCGCTTTCCAAGATAGCTTTTCCGTCACCAAAAAAGTTTGAGAACCGCTACAATAAAGCATTACTGCCATAATAATTCATTTAGAAATAAACTTTTATTAACAACCAACAATCATATGTGTGTCTTTTGCTTAAAAACGTCACATTTATTTAAGAAAAAGATTCACCTACACACTGTTACCAATTTTATAATTTTAATTATACACCTTACGCACCTATATAGGTAGAAATAAACTTTTATTAACAAACCAACAATCATGTGTCTTTTGCTTACAAACGTCACATTTATTTAAGAAAAAGATTCAACTACACACTGTTACCAATTTTATAATTACACACCTTACACACCTATATAGGTATAGTGTTTAGGTAAGTTACCTTTGTTTCTGTTAGGGTCTGAATTTGGTCTGCATTCTGAGTGACACATTATCATGTGACTGTGTGTACAGTCTTACTTAGATTTTATCATCATTGTTTATGGAGCGTGCTTTACATACAAAAAAACGAACACAGTGACTAAACGGTGATGTAATCCTGTGTATTGCTTGTTTTGCTTCACTTCCGAGAACCATTGTTCTCGCCTGAAGGAAACTGAAATCATAATTTTTCATTAATTAGCGTTTAGGTAAATAGTTTCAATTTTGTCTATTTCACGGCAATTTTGTTGCCCGTTCCTCGGCCGCTTGGAGAATGGCAATGGCGGTAAAAAATGGGAATGATTCCCGTAAAAAAAAACTATTCCTCGTCCATAAAATCAGGAGCTCTTTCGATTATAATTTTAAAAAAAAACTTTCATAAGATTTTAGTCTATTCTGTTTGTTACTGTCATAGTAGGTTGTATGGGTTGTATGACAAGCGTACCTAATCAAGTAGACAAAAAATACATGAGGCTATTACCAATTCTCAGAGAGGTTACGTAAACAAAGATGGATAGTCGCAATATTTCAATATTGTCTCGATATACTCGATATCAGGCAATTGAGGCTAATAGTACTTAGGTACACGTTCAATACGTACGTACGTTAATGATAAGACTACATACATGTATACTGTACCTATAGGTCCCAATTAGGGCTTGCAACTCCGGAGTTGTTAGTATAGACTAGCTCCGGAATTGGCTATAGTCGCAATATGTCCCCCAATAGGGCCCAATGTGTATTTATTTAGATATGTATAGATAGGTACTTTCCCTGTATTTGTATTATCAACACTATCATTGAATATTGCTTTGATCTCTCGACCCCATCCATCGGAATGTTTCGATTACCTACTTAGAATTTGTTGAGGAAAATATAATTTCACTTCAATTACTGAGTTTATATATAGTTTTGCTCATGCCTTAATCGAAATTTCAAATACCTACCATAAAACGGCTTTGGTACCCAAAGGTGGCTAACTTTGGGTAGATATTTACCGTTAAAATAGGTAGGTATTATTACACTTACGTATTGTGCATTTGCATAAAAAATAATAAAGTTTTTTTTTTGTAAATATCTACTACTTAATATCTGCTATAAAACGGAAACTGTGGAATAAACTTATAAATTTTAGTACTTAACATAACTGATATATGTAATTTATGTACCTACCTACCTACTCCTCTCCTCCCACAGTAAGTTATAGGGTTACTTCAAACTGTATTTGTATGTATGGCACGGAACTCGGCGCAAAAAATAGTAGGTAAACAAAGATGAATAGAAGAATTTTTCAACCTAAATCGCAGTTTGTACTTTGTATTTAAATAAAAAATTGTAGTTCGTAAAACCCGCGAAGATCAAAATTATATTCGACCAATAGGCATAGATGACGTTTATCTCTCAGGCGTAGTAATATAGATATCAGCGCCATCTATTATTTAAATGCGCAAGTACTTCGCTTGTTATGACTCAAATTATTTTTTGTAATATACTACAGATGGCGCTAAAACATAGTTGCAAATACCGCCATCTAGCAGAAGTAATACAAACTGCAACGTACATAAGCTAAGTATTATTTTACTGACCTTATGAGAGAAGCATACAGAACACGTAGTTTTAAAGTTTATCACTAGAGGGCATACTTAATGAATCTGACAATTTGGTATAGATGGCGTTACCCTTCATGTATGTATAGTCAACAACAAAAATATGTATACAGTGTTGCACCTTCCTCATCATCATCAAATTATTTAAGAGCGGCTATTGGTGGAGCAATTTCCGTGTATGTCTGTCCTTAGCCTTCTCCTTGATAGCCTGATACGGCACGACGTTTATTTTTTCCTTGACTTGATCCATGTATGCTCTCCTTGGCTTTCCTGACTTCCTTTCTGCTTTAACTCTACCTCCAACTGTCCATCCATCCTCCTCCATCCTTCCTCTCCTATTTTCTATGGTTCTCAACAAATTACTCCATTGGAATAAGGTTCAAAATTGTACATATATTTTTGACGTTCACTGTACCCGTACATGCCCGTACCCTGATGATGTCACACACTAATGTTGTCAACGTGAAACATTAGCGTAGGAACACCATGAACGTTCATGATTCTTTCTATCGGTATTTGTCATCTTTTCCATCTACATTTGTGATGTCTGTTGTCCGCCACCGATCACCGTCATGGAAACAGCACACTTCAAAATGTCGACTGGCGCACAGCCGTTTGTTTGTTTGTTGAATTGAATGATTAGCTTTATAACTTGTGTTGTCGTGCTAGGGGGTCTAGTTACCAGTGGCTGGTCTAGACATAAAATTGACGCCGGGACTTGTGTTATCTTGCGCAAGAGTATTGTTCAAGCCATCGCAAGACATGCTAGGAGGTGGAGGTGATGACGGTATTAGAGTAAAACTACATTATGCCATAACAATTTATATTTCAAAGCGTTTACCATAAACTATTACAATTATTAAATGTAATTTCAAACAACTGATACTAATTCGGCACAGCACGGGAACAAACAATTTTGAGACCAAATAGTTCATGAGACACATTCACTTGCTTTCATTCAGGCCACAATACTAAGATTTACATTGCGCGCTTCGGCACCCTCTTTGACAAAAATGAGTCATCGAAGCCCTTTCTGTGTTGAAGAAATTTGACGCGTCAAAGATAAACACAAAGTGAGTTTCGATAGCTGAAAACTGCGACACTGTTCTATCACTGCCTCACAGAAAATTATCATGAGAAGCGATATAATTGTAGTTTATAATTAGGTCTACCATTCTCAACAAAATACACGTACGGCGCTGTGAAGCATGATCTACTTCGGCGGTGAAAACCACGCCAGCGATATACATATTTTGCCTCGCTTTGCGAGTCTTATAGAATATTATAAACCTTATTTTATTCAAAATAAATAAAATCATCAAAAAAATGATTTTGGGGATCACAAATATTTCCGAAGCACACAATCTCAACAGTAGTATCACATTTACGTTGGAATTGGAACCTATTTAGGAGTGTCAACCGACGCGGCTTGGCCCTGTGCCGGTGGTTGGCCCTGCGGCGGTGGTTGGCCCTGCACTGGAGGCGCCGGCGGCTGTTGGTTCACATTAACGTTCTGCTGCTGAGCCGGCGCTTGACCTTGGGCTGGCTGCTGGAACTGGGCTTGTTCCGGCTTAGCTTGATACTGTTGCGGGGGCTGTTGGGCTTGGTTTTGCGGAGGCTGCTGGCCTTGAGGCTGTTGGCCCTGGAACTGTCCTTGCGGAGGTTGCTGGGCTGGGTATTGTCCTTGCGGTGGTTGCTGGGCTGGGTATTGTCCTTGCGGTGCTTGTTGGCCTTGGTATCCTTGGGGAGGATGTTGAGCTGGGTATTGCCCCTGAGGTTGTTGGAACTGCCCTTGGGGTGGTTGCTGGAACTGTCCCTGTGGCACTTGTCCCTGGAACTGTGCCTGGGGGTGGTACTGTTGCTGGTACTGCGGCTGGCCGGGCGGGTGGGGGTAGCCCTGCTGCGCGAGCTGCGCCTGGTGGTAGGCCTGCTGCTGCTGCTGGTACTGCTGCAGCTGGTGGTGGGCGCCGGGCACCGGGCGGCCGTGGGCGTCGATCTGTGAAGCAGTGATAGCTTATACTTTGGTAGGGGTTGTCTCACTTCAGATCAGACATAGATATTTAGACATAGACAGAGAGACTCTATTGTCTTTTTATTATTGCTTTTTTGGTTTGCTGGACTATATTAGTCATCTATCTATATTATGGTTAGAAACACTGATCCAATTTATTAGAATAAGACAATTTTCTAATCAATCTAATGTGCACCTGTTTTAAAACACAGAAACGTAGTCATTAAAATTACATTTACATTACGTTATAATTACATTAAATGTGATAGTGGGGCATTCCATGAGCTGTCCCGTACAAACGCGTGTATAAGTATAAGCACATTTTAATTGGGATCGATACTCGTATTCAAGGTAACTAATCAAAATATGGCAACTATCGCAAACAAAAAGATAAATTCCAGGTTCGACCTATTTTTATTATTTTATACCTAGGAATATTATAAATACATACTAAGATACCTAAGAGTATGATCACTTAATTATGAAAAGGTATTGTTTTTTTACACAATTAAATAGAACAAGAAATAGGTAAATAATAAATATATTATATGAACAAGTACGTACCAAGCCACGTTGTTGCAGATATTTAATTTCCTCCAGTCGCCTCCTCTCAAACTCTTCGTACTCCTGCTGCGTATATATCTGATTTTCTTCAATCGGCTTCCATCCTAGAAAAATATTAATTAATTAATTTGAATATCTTTGGTTACTCACTCCATAGGCATCACAAGTAGAATCCCAGGATCTCATCTCATAAGATAGAACTGGGCCTAATCTTTCATAATATTTCTTCAGCTATAAACTGTCAAAATCATAAATAATGTGTCCCAAAACAGCCAAATGTATCGCAGCAATTTTAGTTTGTGTAGGTATGTGTTATTTTCTGTAAGGTTCTCTAGGTTTCAACTGCCTGAAAATTGAGAATAAATTACATATCATGTTGTGATGTCATGTCGCGGTCATTACATTTGGCCTTGTTGAACAGCGCCTTTACCGCATCCGTGTGTGGGTCTTATCATTAGAATAAATCCCCCCCTTATCCCGGTTGAAGTCACGGTCGTTCTTTGGAACACGCGCTCGCGCAGGTCCTTACATTTGGCCTTGTTATACAGCGCCTTTACCGCGTCCGTGTTGGTCTTATATTTAGAATAATGCTCACCCTCATCCCGGTTGAAGTCGGCGCGCTGCGTCTCCAGCATGAACTCGTGGAAGTCGATGAGGCCGTCCCTGTTGCGGTCGTTCTCCTGGAACACGTGCTCGCGCATGCGCTCCATCTCCTCGGCGCGCTCGCGCAGGTCCTTGTTGGGCCCGCCTGGCCCGTACATCTTGTCTAGCTCCTTGATGAACAGCGCCTTCACCTCGTCCGCGTCCCACACACCGTTGCCGTCGACGTCTGTTTGGAAATGTTAAGGGCAAACTAACAATAGCCCGTGTTGTATTTACCGATTTGTAAATGTAAAATTTTGAAATTTCACTTGCTTGTGGAATTTTTATTTCGATACTTTATTGTATACCTCTGAATATGTTTTATTTATTTCCCTCTATATTCGCCTCTTAATTTGTGAAACTTGCAATATATTCAGATTTGGCGCCAAATAACCTGATTTTGATTAAAGTTTTGTTTCTTTGTTCAAATTAAAGGAGTTTGTAATTATAACGATAACAGGAAATACAGACCTTGAGTCTTTAAAAACATTGATGCTAATCAATGGTTTATTAGTATTTCATTAGGGCAACATACATTATTTGTGAATACATACACATTAAGTTTATTATTATCATTCCACTTTACTTTATTGTTTTAGTTTTAATTTTAATTTCACAGAAAGAGGGGTGGGCATTTTTAAATAAAATAGTATATTATTATTAGAAAGTGACTATTAGCTACATAATGGCCTACGTGCATTGTCGTGCGTTGTTCTCTTCTTATCGGTTTCCATATCATCGTAGGATTGCAGATGCTTGAGTATTCACTTGTTACTGGTGGTATTTAATATTATGTGATAGGGATGCCCAGATTAAAAAGCAAATGTTCAAAATATTATAAATAATTAATAATCGTGCAATAAAGATGCAGCAGGCATACATCACAATCACGTGGTAATACAAACAATATTACTTAGAACAATGAACAATCGTGGGGCAAGCGAAACAAACGGAATACAAAACAGTTCCGCATGTACTGTAAAATCCAAGTAGCGTGCGAGCGAGTTGTCGTATTAGTAGACAATCAAACAATATCGTCGTGAACCGGGTTTTGGCAGTCGAGTGCAGCAGTAGGAAAAATCTTATTTCATAATTACTATTGTCAAAATGACGACACCTACTATTGTTTAAAAAATGTAGAGTGGCACGTAATCAATCAAAAACAATGAAATGAGTTAATAATGTTTATAAACAACAGCAGTTAGTGTGTATTGCGAAATTGCCAGTCTTGTAACTTCTCATTCACACTTTCATGTTTAGAGTAAACAAGATAGTATTTTGGCAGACGCGTGACGGTTTCTTTCGTTAAATGAAAACATCAAGTTTAACTACAGTAACCTCAACAAGGCATACAAAAACAACAACAAAATATTAGAGTATTATATTCATTGAGTTATAATATAAAATCATTGATTATATTGTCCTACAAATAAAATTGTATTGGATAAGCACTAGCATTTAAGGACGTTGCGTGAATTATTACTGCAGGTGCATGACTGCATAACAATAAATGATCTAAATGTAAATGGTATCTGTACTTTCTGAATACCTTACACTCAACTGACCAAACAACCCTATCTATTACATCATGTTAGGTGAAAATCTAAATACAAACACGAATGCAGCTAACCTTAGAAATACCTCAGAGTTTGACCAGAAAGAAAAGTTTCGTGGTTTATATGGGAGCTCATACATTCTACGACACTATTCTTTCGGGACAGACTCTGATCAAAATGGCTGTACAAAGCATCAACAAAAACATAAACGCTACGCTACCTGCACGCCCTGGATCTTACCGTGCATCATGAAAAACGCCTTTGGGTCGAAATCTTTCGGGTCCATATTATCGGCGGTTTTCCACAAGTCTAACAACTGTTCTCTGGTGGCGGGGTGGTGGAGCTGTCACAGACAACACACATTTAATAAGGTCCAATGACTCACCATGCATCATGAAGAAAGCTTTAGGGTCAAAGGGTTGTTGGTCCATGTGGTCCTGCTTTTCCCACACCTCTTCGAGCTGTTGCTTAGAACCAGGGTGGTGCATCTAGTAGCAGAGTAACAGTTTAAAGATATTGTTCGAAAAAAGGTGAGACAATTTTGTAAGTTCCAAACTTTTTTATTATAATGCAATTTTGATTTAGTTCCGGCGTAGATGGATCTTTATTTCTATGTGCAAAATATATGTTGACAGGAAGAAGTTTTACATACAAAGCGTGCTGCTTCTAAATCAGGGTAGGTTCGTGCTAAAGTTGATATGAACGAATTGATAAGTTTTTCAGTACCTAGCTCTTCGGTAAATACAGGAAACCATCACAAGGAAATAGGATTATTCTCAAATAACCCAGTTACCCTTTCAGGTGATATCTGTTGTAAAATATAGTGCCTGCGATAAGTCTAGGTATTCAGTCGCCGAGCGTAATTTCTTTTTAATCGAAAAATCTGATGTAATCTTAATGTAATCGATCGTAAAAATTGCTGAATAACATAATTATAAAACGCGTGAGTAACTAATAGAACATAATCCAGAACCTAATTTTTAATATAAGTAGTACATAGCAAAGGATTTTTAACCTGACAAGCTCTTTTTTTGTCTCTATCTCGTGTGACTAGCGACATGGTATTCAGTATCGTGTTGCTACACACACTCGGCTTCATGTAATAAGTCCTAAGCGAGCTTATCAATAACCATGTTCGATTAATGTTTACGTTGCAATCATTACCGTGAAAGTTTCCTATTTAGTCATTGGTCCACGATACTAGCTAGAAAATAGTTTGTGAAACGTGTGGATGTTATCAATACCATGAAATAGGTAAAATATTAATACTCCAGCATGTCTGATGTTTGAAATTTATGAACCTGCGTTCAGACAAAGCGGATGGACATCGGACATTGCATGGGCAATGCTCGTATACTGCTGTACAGTCAGCGCCAAAAGTAGCTAAGTGGGTAGGGTGTTCAAAATGTCCAAAACCGTACCCATTCGTTTAAGTGAGATCCCCTGTCATTACTTACCGGTTGATGGTGTTTCTTGGCATCTTCCTCTTTCTTCTCTTTCTCCAAATACTCTTTCTTCTGAGTCTCGTCCAGCGTCTCCATTTTTTGATGCTTTTCGAATTCTTTCTCCATTTCGTATTCCTGTACAATACAATATTTTACACGGTTTTTCATTATCGTTCGTTTACCAGTGCAAGGTATCGGTGCTAAGGTTTATTATATAGACTACTGTGCCAAAAAAAAGGAAATAGATTGACAGTATACTCTATTCATCCTTACTTGTCTTGTACTTGTCTTGTCATGTAAACAAATGTGTGTCAATCTAGATTCTAGACATAGTAATGTCACTGATTTTGGCAATTAATATTAGTTAGTTGCTTATATTATTAAAGAAGTTTTTATTCGAAATGGTACTTTTCGGTGGTTACTTGACTCATAATTACTCATAAAGTATTTAATTCAATACTATACAAAAACATTTTATGTAATAATACCAGAAGAGTGTAATCATTTCTTTGAGTAGTGTTTGTTTACATGATAGGACAAGTAAGGATGAATAGAGTATAAAATAAATAGCTCAACAATAAAATTCGGCGACTACACAAAAAAATATTTTTTTATTATAACCTTAAACTGTTTCTTCCTCTCCTTGTCCGCGGCCTCCAGGTCGGCTGTGGTCTTCTTGATGAGCTTCTTCAGATCCTCGATCTCGAAGGTATGAGGGTTGTTGTGATCCAGATGCTCGTTGGTGGGCACCTTGCCCATGTCTGTGTCCAGGTGGTTCGTCAACTCGTATTGCTGTGAGACCATGATGTTATGTCAGACTTTTATTTGGATTTTTACGTAGGTTTATATTTAAATTATTTTATACTACGCGCATTAAGAGACATTTTCATGTCTAGGACACGAAAGATAGACAAGAAACGATTCTTGAAAATATACGAAAGAATGAAAACGTCACGTTTTCTCGCGCACACTGCAGAAACTTAGATTGTTTTTTGTTTTCGTATTAGTTGAACATATTTTTACAATATTATGAAACTCAATTTATGATTAAATAAAATTGTCTCAAACTGTCAAATAATCGCAAACTTGCTCTAATTTTGTATATTTTGGCATAAAAGCCTATTTTATTTAAATTTTTTTGTATGTATGTTACTCGATATCTCCGTGAATCGGGAACCGATTTTCAAAATTCTTTTTTTAATCGAACGGGTATAACCCGTAGATGGTCCCATTGTCACCAAGTCGGGGTCTGATGATGGGATCCTGGAGAAATCGAGGGAACTCTTCAACTATTATAGGCACACCTATAGTGATTTCACTATTTTTTACAGCAACTCGGTCACTTCCTCTTGAAATAGCGGATCCTAAGTGAAGCCGGTTCTTTTTTTGTTTAAAATTATTATTCAGATATGCAAACGTATCGGATACAACCTGTCAAACTCATTTTGTTGACAGAGCTACACACCCTTGGTTTGTGCTCAATAAAATTTTCTACTCTAGACTGATAGGCCCTTATGATGACTAATTTTATCTTATCTTATCTTATCTGACTTACCTTCGTGGCCAAGTGCCGCAGCCTCTCCAGTTCGCGCCGCTTGATCTCGTCCAGCTTGCTCCTCACATTGTGGTTCACGAAGTCCAGTTGCTCTGCTATTTTACCTGACTGCACATACAAACATACTATTGCAGGTGCCTTTACAAATATTTCATATTCCTTTTTTTATATAAAAGTCCGACCTGGTTAAATGTCGTTATCTCCTCAATAGGAAAATAAACAATAGAAAATAAAGAATTAGTGAGGTATTCTAAAACTTACTATCAGCAGAGATTATAAATCGTCAGGAGACAAGCAAAAATCACTAATTACAAAAAAAAATTAAACGAAAATCAACCTTGTTATGTTGCCAGTATGGTTCATTGTGGCTATGAACTTATGCTGCTGTAGCACTTAGTGAGTTTTGCTTGTCACCTGACGAAATAATATAGACAGCCACAGTGTCAGAACTTTTTGACGTCTGAAACGCCATAGGCACGAGAGCAACCTCGCTACTCGTTACTAGATGTCGCTGCGAAGCAATGTCATTCTTTCCCACTATATTTATATCTTTAGGTTGCTCTCGTGCAGATGGCGCTAAATATGGCTCATGAAAATTTGTAACCGGCCAATCTCATACAATATAATATTTAATAAGACTGTCAGAGAAACTGCTTCACAAGACGTTCAGCAGAATACTGCTGCACAATAGTGTAGCCGTTATTTTGGGCTGATTGTGTATCCTTAGAATTATTTTATGTACAGTCACGTCTGAAAATATGGATACGTTTAATGAGACAAAAATATGTAGCCACGATTCTATTACCAAGGCGTAAAGTCTTGAATACATGATATTGTCACATTAAATGCATCCATATTTTCAGACGTGACCGTACTTAGTAGGGTTTAGCAAACATATATTAGGCTAGTTCTCTTAAACGTACTTATTTTTCTATATGGACCATATATGGACAGGATACACATCAGTAATATGTTCTATAGTAGTGTACAGTCGCCATCAGATATATCGGAGCGGCAAAGGTGGTCACAAATATCTGAACAACGCCTTTGTCAAGTTAATAAAGTGTATGTTCAGATATTTTGGAGTACCGTGGTCGCTCCGATATACCTACCTGACGGCGACTGAACTACGCAACATCACGCTACAGTCCGTGAGATCTAAAAAGAACCTTCGGGTTTTAGAGTGAGACGTCGGGTATCAATCAACAGTGACACATGAAAAAGCAGTACAGGAATATTACCTTCGTGTGTCATCGATGATTCGACAATCAATGATGACAAAATGCACGAATATACCCAACAACATTATTTTCATAATAATTTCCGATGTTTATAATTGCGGCTTACGCACTGCATAATACCTACTACATGTAAACTAAAACAAATTTGTAACGCTAAACGTGTTATTTTGATTAAATCTCATACCAAATGACTAATGCTCGCATATTAGTACAGTCATTTGGTACGTTTATTACGGAGCGGCCAAGGTGAGGTGGTCACAAAAGTCTGAACAACGCCTCTATTCTCAAGGCGATAAAGTAGTGCATGCTCTGCACGCCTAGCACATGATTGACACGTCAGTATCTCGCGCGCGAGATAGTCTATCCGTCCTTATCTGACTGTGTCAATTAGAAAGAGACGGGTAGGCTATGTTGGAATGTACACCCTTTACCAAGTTATTCATCTTATCTGTAGTTTTAAACTGTCAATGTCAAAAACCATGATCAAAAACTCGTTCTCTTCTCCGTATCTCCGCCGTACCATACGGTTGTGCCTTTGCCTATATTTAATAAATTATGTCAGTACATATCAGCCGTTGTTTCCATCAAACCACACCGCTCCGCTCTGCCTATATCTTCAACAGTCTATCTCGCGCGCGAGATACTGTCGCATCAGTCATGTGCTAGGCGTGCAGATATTTTTGAGTACCTTGGCCGCTCCGATATATTTGATGGCGACTGTACAGTCATTTTTGAATTGACTGGTGAGTAGGAACGACCTTCAAATACCGGTAGTAAAAGCGCTATGTAGAGATCCAGAACCAGTTGTTTTGTTTCTGAATTTATAGCCCTAGGTTAGGTTACTAAAAGAAATTCAAACTATATTCATTATTTGTATAACATGTACAAAATTTTGTACGAGGGGTATTAAATAAGAGCTCAGGATAGATAAAACCGGCCAAGTGCGAGTAGGACTCGCGTACCGAAGGTTGCGGTTTTCGCAATTTTTCCTTTATCGGTGCGTTGCTTCGAACCAAATTTCAAGTTTCTGAGTTCACGGGAAGTACCCCATAGGTTTCGCGAGCAGGGATCGGGAACTGTTCTTTGCTCCATACTAAAATACCGGTTAATTTCGTTCTCATTCCGTTCTTTAATTTCCGATTTCATTTTTAACGAGGCAATCTAATAACTCCAAGGCAATATCTAATTACAATACTGAGTTCTACATGAAGCCCATAAAATAATTAAATATATCACATTATTTCGGGGTTTTCTGAAAATACCGGTTAAGATCCCTGTTCGCGAGTGCTGAAAAACTCTAAAATTTGCAGCATAAACGACTGTATCTTTTGATTGCGTTGGCTTTTAAGTTTGATTTTTTCACAGCTCCAAGGGACAATAGCCCTGAGTATTTGATATAAATTTCAGCTTGATACCTCCACGCGTTCCTGAGAAAAATGGTCTTAACATACAGTCGGGCAACAAAGTGATCCTATAATGGTTCCGTTTTTCCTTTCGAGGTACGGAACCCTAAAAATGTACACTTACCCGCACATCATCCTGGTCAGCCTTCTCCAAGCGCTCCCTGAAGTCGGGGTCGCTCTCCAGAGCCTGCACAACCTCTTTCAAGTAGCGGTGGTATTCCATGTACTCCTCCTGTTGATTAATTATACAAATATTTGTGATGTTCTTGCAAAAAGTACCTTACACGTTTTTTGTTAACAATTATAGTATAGTACTTACATTACATAGTTGTGAGTTTTGGAATAGTGTATAGTAATGAGATATTATAGAAACTGCTTAAATTGATTAGTTTAATCTAACAATATTATGTAACAATAAATAACAATATTCAATAAAAAAAATCTAAAGTACCCTTTTTTTATTTTAATGTTTTCTTGATATGTTTTAAGGAGACACTAATATAAATGTGGGTTTAAAAAAATATACAGATATTCTCATTCAAATTGGGTACTTAATGACGGAACATCTCTAAGTAAAAGGCTCGTGGATACTAATTTTTTTATAGCACTAGCGACCCGCCCGCCTTCGCACGGGTGCAACTATTATACATATAAACCTTCCTCTTGACTCACTCTGTCTATTAAAAAAACCGCATTAAAATCCGTTACTTAGTTTTAAAGATCTAAGCATACATAGGGACAGACAGCAGGACGCGACTTTGTTTTATACTATGTAGTGATTTTCTAATGAAATGTTTTACTAATGTATGTGGATCTACTAGCTGATCTTGGCAAAATTTGAAATAAATCACGACATTTTAATTACAAGATTCTATCCAGTGCTTCAAGGAAGCTTTTAAATTGATCAGTCCCAAACTTTTGTTTATCTCTGTTGTCCAAGCGAAATTTTCTTACTATTTCATAGAAAATGTATGGTAATAATATAAGAAAAAAAAATTAAATTAAATTCATATTGTAAAAAGCCTAACTTAGGAAAGAAAATAAATATACGAATTAGAAAAAAATTAAAAACATATTGACTTAATTATGTTCTTGTTGAAATATAGAAATAAAACCCTTACCAGATCATCCTTAATCTCGCTGTCTTTTTCATCAGACTTATCGGGAGACACGGGCGGAGCATAGGAACAGTGGAGTATTACTGTCACACACAACAGGCTAAGATATAATCTCATTGTAACGTCTCGTAATGTCTGGAACAATAGAAACGTTTACAGGTGAAAAAGGAATCCTGAAACTAAAGATTAATGCTGCACCACACTTCGGGTTATTCGGCCGAATATTCGTGTTATATCTCTCTCTATACGATAAAAATAGAAAGAGATGCAACACGAATATTTGGCCGAATACCCGAAGTGTGGTTCCAGCATAATGTTTTGACATATGGGTGTCGCTGAGATACTCATAGTTATAAGGGCACAACTTTACCTGGCTTGTGAAACATGGTCTTTTACTAGCAAGCTAGCTATTTAGCAGGGCTTGTAACCGTAACCGAAATCCATAATAAAAAACCGGTTTGTTTTTTCGTTCTTTTCGTTACTGTTTTATACTCAATCGAATAATCCTATAATTTGAAGTGAAAACTATAATAAAACATCGGGTTTTACATAATAACCATAAAATAATTAAATATATTGTATCATTTCGGGGTTTTTTGCATTAACCGGTTACAAGCCCTGCTATTTAGCCATCCTGATATAAATAGCTTTTAGGTGAAGAAAACCATGTTTTTCATGCCAGGTAAAGTTGTGCATCATAGACAAAGTTGTAGCAGTTGACGGTACTAAAAGGCATCCAATCCAACATCCAGGTCACAATCACAGACATTAAGGTCCCCCTCCCATTTTGTACCTCAGTTACTGACCGGTTTTATTTTTCAGCAGTCTCAAAATTATGGGCATTTTTACCAACAATGTTGTTAACCTTAAGGTGTAGATAAATCAATCAATCCAGTCCGAAAGTATAGTGGGAGAAAGATGCAATCATAATAGTGATACAAAGATTTAGATGGCATAACTTTTAACAAACAATAGAAATATGAACAGATCAAATATTTGAAACATACAAAAAGTGACCTCTGCACTGCACACAGTGCACATATTACAAATAACAAGCTGTAGCTATTATTAGTAATACAAGATCTTCATTTGCACTTTAATAAATGGAAAATTCGCTCAGCTAAATGGACATGACCTGATTTCCATACTAATTATGCTCTTGCAATCGGTAATAAATTACAGTATATTAACCTGACCTCACCAGATAAACTTGATAAACTACAGTATAAATACATAAGTATGGTTACGTCTGGAAACATGCATATAGTTAATGTGGCAAAAATATGTACTCACTTATTATTTTAGTCTCATAAAATGTATCCATATTTTCAGACCGTACACAGCCCAATCTAACTAACCAGAGGTAAGGCATGATTCAGTGGCGTAACTATAGGCTGGCAGAGCTGGCAAAATGCCACGGACCCCCGGCTCGAGGGGCCCCCAATCTGAGAAGCTACGACTAAAGGAGGATCGTAACATTTTCTGTAAAAGGGGCCCCATATGATGATTTTGCCACGGGCCTCACTTGGCGTAGTTACGCCACTGCATGCATTACCGGTATTGGTTGTAATATGGGCAATCCCGGAATTCCGGGATTAGCCCTTACAAGCAATACTGGTATTAAATGCCCCAAACAGGGGTATGGATCCAAGTTGAACTTAAATGCAGGGACTGTCAACCCCTTCCTAACTAAAAGCTTTTGAAAGCATTACCCCCTTGAATAGCCCAAACGAGTTGCTCACCATTTGAATTGATTTCCCATTCATTGTGTTGAGCTGTAGGAGCTGTAGGAAGGGGTTTCCCATACATAGCTACAAAACTATATAAAGGGGTTTTCCTTTAGACATAGACACGGAACAAAACGACGCAACACACACACACACACACACACCCTTTGCCATACAAAATCAGACCTAATTACGATGTAATAAGGTATTTTCGATCGCAAGTGGCGGCGGCATATGCGGCATTTATCAAAGGGCCTCAAATATTGACACACCATGCGCGCTTAGACATCGAGTCACATCCAATTCACCGTAATTTTTGAAATATAGCTCTTATTTTTATGACTAGAAGGATAAAAATGGCATAAGCGTTATAAGGGAAACCCCTTCAAGAGCACCTTGACCTTGAGCACCACCTTTTAAAGGCATTGCAAAGGGTATTGAGTATCCGATTAGTATACTCATATACTGATATCCATATTAAAAAGAGCTTAAAACACCTTATGAACAGGATTTAGAGAGAAACAGCTTTGGTTAGCAAAGCTGAATGTCAGTGGCGTAACTACGCTAAGTGAGGCCCGTAGCAAATTCATCACATGGGGCCCCTTTTACAGAAAATGCCTTTAGTCGTTGCTTCTCATGCTGGGGGCCCCTAGGGCTGGGGGCAAGTGGCATTTTGCCAGCTCTGCCACCCTATAGTTACGCCACTGCTGAATGTAAAACTCCATCCAAAAACCCTCAAAGGGTATACGGGACTGCTCCCTGCTCAAATGATTACAAGACATAAAAATGCGAGATAATCGCGAACAAACATACATACACACATACGGGTCAAACTGAGAACCTCCTTTTTTTTTAAGTCGGTTAAAAAGATTCTGTGGTATAATTATAAGGCAGATCACGCAAAATGCCATAGGCCCCCAACCTGTTTGGGCCCCGAAACATGACATTACACTTTACATTACAAGAATTTCTAAAAAAAAAGTAACAACATCTTTTTATGTTTTAGTAACACACAGAAAAATTGTATTGAGGGACAAATTGACTTTGCCAATAAAAACTATTGCCTCCATACATTAACATAGCTCATAAATACTCATAATATTAGTTTTGCTGTAAGACTCCATCTTGCCAAATTTCATGGTTTCTATAGTTAATGACTGGTACTGGTACTTATACAATTAATACTTTCAGTACCAAGCTCCTCACTACCTCACTTTTGCTATACTAATATACCACACTTTTGGTATATTAATATACCACAAATGTTATAAACACATACTTTATATTATACCACACAGTAAAGAAATATTCTGGTTTAAGGCAAATATTATTTCACTTACAGCTAAGACAAGCAAACTCTAGGTGCAGTAAAAACTCTTATACATACTACACATACATACATAGACAATAGTTATAGATAGGTTCATATTGGAAATGATATATATTTAACATAGAATAGAAGAACCCTTTAGTGGCAAAGCAAGCGCCAGAGAAACGATGGAAAAGGTATGGAAGTTGAAAGTTAAAACATTAACAGTAAGGATTTAGACTTACCTAGTTCACAAACAAGTATCGTGTCTGTAAACCAAGATTAATTAAAGTGTAGATTTTCACCTTATTAAAATAAGGTAACGCGTTTAACCAAAGGGACTAATGAAACAAATTGCATAGTAGTATTTGACCGTGTCCCATGTTATTCCATTTTGCGAGGATTTATATTAATTATTATTGACGTGTCTTCAAAAAGCTGCCACAGATAAAGTGAACGTTGGAAGTTGGGTTGGTCTTGAGTTGGTCGTTGGTCTTTGATGATGGAAAGACCTCTACAAACAATGGTGACATGTCAGTGCAACAGAGTGAGATGGAACTATTTTATATTGAAATAAAAGTTGTCAAATTGATCACACCTAGAGTATTATACTTTGCATACACGACATGAAATAAATCTGATGTGCTACCCATGTGATGTGCCTTAGTATGTTATGTTTGTTTTGTATGCCTTCCCCGATAGAACCCCGAACATGAAAACTTTTTGTAGAAAGCGCTGTTCCAGATTCTATACAATAAGAGAAAGAGTCACATACAATGAGAAAGAGAGACAAAAGATGAATGGTTCTTAACTGGTATGCAGTCAAAAAGCCTTCGGCAACTTATGGTATGGCGTTATTCTACAGCATTTTAATTTCAGTGTATTTCATAAAAACATTTCGATTTCGGAGCAATTGAAACCAAGACATTGAGTCATTTTAGCGAAAATAAATAAAAACTACTTCACGCTATACAAATTTAGCTTTTCTAAGGACCAATGTTAGGGTTGCGGTTGTCTTATTGACAGTTGCCTTCCCCATTTCGACGCAATGATATCTCATTCTTCTGAACAATAATCGCCGACAATTTTGATAAGTTGCCGCCCACGAAATCAATCGAGTGATCAAAAACCGCAATCTATTGAAAATCGGAGGTGATTAGTTGAGAGGTCAGTAGAGGACTAAGGTGGTCACAGCACTACAAACATTGGAAAACTTGATTTTAAAAGCGAGGGATGTTACAGATGTTGCTTTTTTGACATCCGTGGATGCGGATGCGGATATGGTTATTAAAAGGCTCACATCAGAAATATTCCTATCCCATTTAGCCAATGTGTTAAGGGCCTATGTAGGTTATAAGAGTATATTTACTGGACATACATACATTTATTGGACAGCACTCTTAGTTGGAGACCTCAAGTTGCTGAAATAAGCCGGAAGGTAAAAGGCACGCTTAAACTTCAATAGTAGATTGTGTAACAAGGGAGCAAAATGAAATATTTACGGCGAGGGCGCACATTGAATCCCAAACGAAGCGATGGAGTCTATATAAAATAGACTCCTGAGCGTAGTGAGGGATTCAAGTGTTAACGCCCAAGGTGAAAATAATTTTGCTCCTATGTGACACATACTGCTTTTCACACCCCCTTAGACGAAAATAAAAGACGTTATTGTTGAATCATATTTACTTTCACTTTATACATTTGTGTTCCTGATATAGGAGGAGCCATTATTGGTATTGTATGAGTAGGATAATGTCGGCACGGGTTAAGGCAGTCTTAGTTCTATAAAAAATATCATAGCAAAACTGAAGTTAGTCTTAATTTTTCATCAGTAGAATATCCTGGTAAAGGTGAAGGTGGTGTTTGGCATTATCGGAAGAAGTTAGTAAGTCCAGACTCCATTTACTCGACAAACACCGCTGAGCTCATGAGATAAGAACAACCTAAAACAAAACAAAAAATATGTCAATTGATTGCACTGTTGGGACTGATCACAATGTTAATAACTAATAACTATACTACCTAGTTATAGTTATTATTTAAAATAACCTTATTAGCGTTCCGAAAGTGAACCATTTAAAATGTACAAGTTGCTTAAGCCGAGTGTTGTGGACACACTGGAGAGTCCCCAAGACTATTGCAAACATAGATAAACATAACAAAATCATTGCTAGGTTATGAAATTAGAATTAGTTTTTGATGTCTCTAACAGTTAGAGTTATCTTAAGTTAAAAAATCAAGAACTGTTTACAGGCATTGTAAGCATAAAATGAGTCAATTTACTTACATTCATAGGCAGAGAAACTGAAATCAAATGCTGTGTTTGAATGTTTTGATATTATTTGCAATCAAAACTTGAGACTTCTTCGTTTGGTGGCCTTCAGAAATTCATTTCAGAAATGTTGTTAATTTTGTTTAATTATCATTATTTTTGACATGGAGTACCTACATGCTTCAGGGTAGAACTCGGAAGGTAGCAAATCCTTGCAATTAAACCACAAATACCGATTCCGAGAAATATTTTATTGTCTCTAGGTAACCTCAAATATAACGACTTTTCGTATTCCTTTTGTGTGCTTGATCCTTCTGTCTAGATTTGATGGCAACAAATTGGCCATATTACGCACCAATGTTGCGTTTCTTTTCATTCTATAAATTCCGGCGTCATGTTTTCATGTCTTATCGCTCGAATACATTTTATTTTTTCACCTGAATCCGTACAGGGAATATACTTGAATCACTTGCAAACACAGGATGCAGGAACACGGGATTTGTTTTTTCCAATTTAACTACTTTAATGTGCAGTTTCTTTATTAAGATTCATCATTTTATGCATGAAACTATCGTAATGTAATAATAAAACAGAGAATAAATATCAGACCACACCACAGACAACGTATACTTAGATAGAATCGATTGCTACGTCTATTCGTTATTAATAAAAAAATCGATTTGGAAAAATAATATAATGATGCTAACTATTTTTAATCATTCATTATAGTAACGCACCTACTGAATTGAAGTATATTTATGATAAATATGAGTAAAACAGAATTTTATAACGTATAAAAATAGTAATAAATATAAAAAAATGTATACACATAATCGATTATAATGAAAGTGTAATCGATTAATATAATAAGACATTTTGTTGCCATGGCGGACTGGCTGGAAAAAAAAAGTAATGTCCTAGAACAGAAAAGTGCCACTTTGTTCCCTCCTAGGAGGGAAGAAAAGGCCCGTATACGAATGGGTGGTGTGAAAACACTTTTTACCTGCTAAAACCAAGTTTATATTACTCGTAGTTAATACCCTTATATTACCCATTATTGATTATGATTATGGTGATGTATGCTATTCTGACTTAAGCAAGGAGCTGCTTGACAAGTTGGACCGACTATTAAACAACTGCATACGTTTCATCTTCTGTCTTCGGAAATATGATCATGTGTCTTAATTTCGTACGCAGCTCGGCTGGTTCCCCATACGTCAACGGCGTAGTGTCCGCATGCTTTGTACGTTATACACTTTACTTAATAATCCACACTGGCCCCTGAATATCTCAAATCCTTCTTTAATTTCCTTGGTACTTTCTGTGACCGTCAATATTGCGCTCTGTGAAGACAGACCTCTATCCTAGTTAAACCTGGTTGCTAAGCAATGTTTGTTTATAGATCTGTCTTGTCACTTGTGAAAAATATATCATAATCGTCTGCTTACAACGAAATAAGCTTTTCAATAATATATGTACTTCCGTTTGAGTTTACTGAAGTTTTGTTTAAACGAAACTAAAAACTTCACATGGTAGCAGAGCGAAAACACATAATGGAAATTGTCGATATTTAAACGAAAGCGGAAATACGAAAAGGGTATGTCAACTATACGTATTAAAGTGGGCTTAGAAGCCTTAGACAAGGAAAAACATGATACATGGCGCATACACGCCAAAGCGTATATGATTAAAAACAAATTATGGAAACATGTATCAGAATCTCCAAAAGCACATGCTACGCAAAGTCAACTCGACGAAAACGAACTGGCGAAGTCGGAACTAATGCTATTAATAGCTCCGTCCGAGCTAAGACAAGTGAAAAACTGCAAATTTGCGAAAGATGTCTGGACCACACTCAAGTCAATGTACGCAAGTAAGGGTCCCGCCAGAAAAGCTACTCTTCTGAAACAATTAATATTAGCTAAGCTGGAAGAAGGTGATAACATCAGGGAGCACTTAACGAAAATGATGAACACAGTCGATAAATTGAAAGAGATGGATATCGAGATTAATAGTTTCCTGCTCTCAATCATGATGCTGTACAGCCTCTCTTCCGACTATGAAAATTTTAGGACTGCTATCGAATCTCGGGACTCGCTGCCAGATCCTGAAAAGCTAAAGATAAAAATTATTGAAGAGAGCGATGCTCGTCGTCGTGATGTTCCAAGTACTAGCAACTCCAACAGCACTGAAGAAGCTTTCTACGCCTTTTGCAAGATCTGTAAAAAGAAAGGACACGAAACGTCAAAATGCTGGTCGAAAAATAAAATTACTAGTAAGAAGAATAGAAAACCTAAAAACAGTTCCTGCAAACAAAGCGACATGAATCTCTACAGCTGCTACTTCGCCAATGAAAAAGCAAAGACTAGTTGGATTCTAGACAGTGGGTGCACATCACACATGACATTTTCGGACAAGCCCTTTACTGAAATGAAAAAGACTTCAAACATTCTACGATTGGCCTCAGAAGACAAAACTGCAGAGATCAAAGGATCAGGGCCTGCATTGATAGAAATTAAAGAAGGAAAAATTGCTATTACTGATGCACTTTATGTACCAAGCTTGTGTGCTAATCTCCTCTCTGTTGGAAAAATGACCGATAACGGTTTAACTGTCATTTACAAAGGAGAAAGCAATAATTAAAGATCACAAACGAAAAGTACAAATGCAAGCAATCAGAGATGAGGATGGCCTGTATTACCTGAAAAAAGAAAACAATAATGCCAATGCTGCAGAATGCAATGATAGAGACCGAAAGCAAGAAGAGTCTACAGATATTAAGGAATGGCATAGCAAAATGGGACATATGAATGCAAGGGACATGATGATTGCCTTAAAGAATGAAAGCCTGGTTGGATTACACTTTGACAAAAACAGTTCTTTGGGAGAATGCGAAATATGCATCCAAGGAAAACTGACCAGAGTTCCCAGCAAGACATGTGACAAGAATGTGTCACGTACGACTCAACCTCTTGAAATCGTCCATAGTGACGTCTGCGGTCCATTTAAGGAACCTTCGCTGAAGGGCAATAAATATATTGTAACTTTTATTGACGACTACAGCAGATACTGCCGAGTCTATTTCATTAAAAATAAAAATGAAGTGCTGCAAAAATTTGAGGAGTACAAAGCAGAAGTCGAGATGAACTTCACAGTAAATAAAATAAAATGCCTACAGAGCGATAATGGTACCGAATACCGAAACCAGAAATTCGACTCTTTTTTGAAGAAACACGGTATAACAAGAAGGTTATCAGCTCCGTACACTGCTCACCAGAATGGGATATCAGAAAGGAAAAATAGAACTTTAGTCGAAAAAGCGAGATGCATGATGTTAGAATCTACCGCCCCTATGTGTCTATGGGCAGAAGCGGTGTATGAATGCAGCAAATTATCTGTCAAACCGGAGCATAAACCAAAATATTGATAACCAAACACCATTCGAAAGATGGGTAGGACAAAAACCCTGTGTTAACCACCTACAGGGTGTAACAAAAATACTGGTGATCCGTTTAAGAACATAATTGGTATCGTATTGCGAGTAGGGAAAAAGCAGGTGAAAAAATTTTTGGACGCGAAAAAAATTTTTTTTGTATGGGCGGAGTCGTCCCAGCTGTCCAGCCCTCCATACAAAAACAAAAAATTTTTTCGCGAGAAATTTTTTTTTCACAATAAGAATACAATACCAATTATGCCCTTAAAAGGATCACCAGCATTTTTGTTACACCTTGTATACATCTTTGGTGCTAAAGCATTTATCCTAAAGAAAGGAAAACGTGAGAGCAAATTTTCTTCTAAGGCACTACCTGGAATGTTCACCGGTTACTCCGAAGTTTCAAAGGCGTTTAGAATCTACGTTCCATCAAAGAAGACTACGATAATATCAAAAGACGTTCGTATTTTGAAGAAGATGTTCTACGAAGATGGACAAAGATCCCCTAACTTCCTACCTAATCACGGACCAAATAAGCAAGAGTTAATTTATGACTTCGTCGAAGATGATGATCACATTGATCAAATCAACAACGTGGAAAACCTTGATGATCCAAATTTAGATGAATCATTTTATGAGTCAGTTGATATCGAGGAGAATGACATGAACTTAAATGGATCAAATGAAAACCATGAGGAAGAACCTTTTGTCGATGTGACTGCTGATAATGCCGAGTCCGTCCATGCATCCGCCGAGTCTACAGATGCACAAGCACAAATAGAAGTAGAGGAACGGAGAATATACAATCTCCGTAACAGAACGCAAATGGAAACACCAAAAGCGCTGAAAGACTATGTTTTGGCAGCTATGAATTGCAATGGTGAAGAAGAACCTCAAACATTTCAAACTGCCATGAAGAGCAAAGATAAAACCAAATGGTTGAATGCCATGCAAAGTGAAATAGAATCACTAAATGAAATGAAAACCTGGGAATTAGTTGACCCGAAAATCGAAAACCTTTGTCTTGTAAATGGGTCTACAAAATTAAAAAGAATCCAGATGGTACTATTGAGCGTTACAAGGCCAGACTGGTAGTAAAAGGATTTTCACAAAAACCTGGCATTGGTTATGAGAAGACTTTTAGTCCAGTCGCCCGCCTCAGTACAATACGAGCTGTTCTAGGTGTAGCCGATCAAGAAAACTTGGTGCTTCAACAATTTGACGTATCCACTGCATTTCTGAATGGTGCTGTCAAAGAGCAAATATTTATGAAGCAACCAGAAGAATTCAATGACGATGTACTAACCGAGTATGCGAACTTAAAAGAAGCCTTTGTGGGCTAAAGCAGGCTCCACTATGCTGGAACGTCTGCATATCAGAGTATCTAGTAAGCTCAGGTTTTAAGAGAAGCAAGAAAGATCCGTATCTCTACCTACGTGATAAAGTTTTAATCGCACTTTACGTAGATGATGGCTTAGTGGCTTCGACCGACGAAAAATCAGGAAGAGAATTTCTGGAAGCAACATTGAGCAAGCAGCAACATTGAGCCAAAAATCCTACAGTGAGAAGATGTAGGAGCGCTAGCATACTTAATAAAATTGTCGCTACAAGGCCAGATATAAGTTATGCCGTGAGCGTCGCATCAAAGAATCTAGAAAAACCTACTAATGTTGATGTGATTAGAGTCAAACTAATTTTTAGATACCTGAAGGGTACAATAGACAAGGGACTTGTCTTTGCGAAAGGCCGGGACAAGAAGTTGATATGTTTCAGTGACGCTGATTTTGGCGGCGACCCATCTACGGGACATTCATCATCAGGAATGGTTTTCCTGTTCTCTGGACCCATTATGTGGAAAAGCCAGAAGCAACCAACAGTTGCCATTTCATCTAGTGAAGCGGAACTAGTAGCCCTTACTGAAACCGCAAAAGAAGCCCTATGGCTAAATGATCTCCTAGAGGAAGTAATGGGTGTAACTGAGAAAACGACGATTTATGTCGATAATGAGTCAACTATCAAGCTATCAGAGAATCCACCCTACGAGTTCCATAAGAGAACCAAGCATATAAAGATAAAACACTTCTTCATTCGGGAGTGTCTACAAAACGGGGACTTCAGACTGAAGCAAGTTTCCACTGATCTACAATTGGCGGATATTTGGACCGTTGCAAAACAAGCCGTTGTTTGGACCAAGACTAGATATGCTTAGTCGAAGAATTGGACTTCAAGATTTGTCCAAATTCTAAAAAGTATTGTGGATGTGAAGACAGACCTCTATCCTAGTTAAACCTGGTTGCTAAGCAATGTTTGTTTATAGATCTGTCTTGTCACTTATGAAAAATATAACATATCGTCTGCTTACAACGAAATAAGCTTTTCAATAATATATGTACTCCCGTTTGAGTTTACTGAAGTTTTGTATAAACCAAACTAAAAACTTCACACGCTCCTAACCTTTTCTATCCCCCTTCATCGTACAGGTTTCATCTCTAATTCGTTTGGTGTTCAGGTGATTTGTCTCTGGAACAGTCTTCCTATGAAATTAGGAAAGCTCCATCCAACTACGTTTTTAAAAAGTCTGTGCGAGCTTTTTTTGCTGGTAGTGAGCTGAGAAAATTTTCCGTAGCTTGTCCAACTGCGTCCATTAATTGGCGCGCCGCGAGTCTAGTGGACGCCAGCCTTCAAAATTGCGCCGATTGTAGAGGCCATAAAATGTTGCGGCGACATGTCATGTCAACGCCAAGTTGATATGTTCGTATCATAGATATACCACCCATAGATCTGACACGGAACTAATAATACCAAGATAGAACGGGATGGTCTTATTACACTTTCGATAGATACGGCAGAGAGGTGCTATTTTCGTTGGTCCTTGTCATAGTTTCTATTACCCTCCACGCGTTACTTCTAGCAGTGGAGGGTAACAAACAGATATAATGCGCGATTTCTTCAAGAATTTCTGTGATTGCTACGAGAAAAGCTGTTAGTTTTCCTAGAAAGTTGTGTCGGCTAAGGAAAAGATTGGTAAATTGTTCTGTTTTATGCTGTAGAAGTGATTATGGGCATCTATATATCTATCCCATACGGGGGTACACGTGTGCGGTCTCTAGTTAATGCTTGCTTTGAGGTTCGTATACTCTGACCCTCCGTCCTCCGTCTATTCAACTTGCTATGAGCTTGCTTAATCTGTATTAATTTGACATAACAAGAAAAAAGTAAAAGGAACGGGGATTACGGGGAACGGGAAGGGGTGTCGGGGCCAGTGTTGCCAGAAGGTTACATTTCTTACATTTTTCGTAACTTTTGACCGCCTCGCGTAACATGTAAGTAATTTTTACATTTTAGCCAATTTTCGTAACTTTTGAGCACAACGATATTTGTAATAGTAGATTTTTATACGGGTGCGTCTAAAAAATATTTCAATCCATATCTCACCCAGAGACGGCGCTGAATGGAACGCGTCATGACAAAACGAAACATACGCGGTTGGATTTAAAGTTGATTTTGCTTGAGCGTGTGCGCCCCCGTTTCCTACTTCGCAAGTTTGCGAATTCTATGTTTAAATGATTACAGAACTTGTTGGTTCACAAAACAATTTGCTTAATTATTGATGATGAAACGTGTGTGAAGGCTAATTTCAAATCAATATCAGGAAAACAGTACTTTTCTTCTCGCAACGCCTCGGGTCTGCATTAAAAATAAATTATGAATCAGAAAAAGTGAGTCTTCGTGTAGCAAGCAATATGCCAGTGCAGCATGAGATGTTCGTCTTATATCCGAGAACTTAAAGAAAAGGTTTTCGTTTTCACCACTTATAAAAGACACACTTTTGAACATTCTCATGGACCGATGTGGCAAGTTGTCTGTCATTTCACTATTCTTCTCGTGCTTTGGTATAATCTGAATTCTGTCTATATTTTCCGAAGAACACGACCAATATTGAAGCAAAAGTTGCGGAATACTTGCCAACCGAACACACCATTACCCGATTTCAAAAGAGAGTGGATGAAATGAATCCGTTCAAAATTCTATGAGTCCCGTCAAGAGTAAAGTCCGAAAATTCTCTTTTTAGATCTCCGGTTCAATAGTTAGCCGAGTAGGGGCGAAATTTTTTTGACTTTTGGGGCTATTATTTCTGAATATGTTTACTTAATCAATGTTTTAAAGAAACCTCAATGTTATTTTTGAATACTTATGTATCAATTGATGTTAGACGTGTTGATGATATTTGATAAAAAAAGTTATTTGACATTTAAGTAGTTACATGTCTCTGGAGGGCCAACCGCCCGTGCCCATCATAAATTTTTTTATTAGATATTTTACTACAAACATAAGGGACATCGCCAATTGGAGCGGAATTCAGCTGTGAGTGTATTATGATAGCTGAAATTCGTCTATGGCCTCCATACAAAAATTTAGCTACCAGAGACAAGTGGCTGAATTCCTCTCAAATGCGAGGTGCCCCTAAGTAACGGCAAACAAAATACACCTTAATAATAAGGCGGCAGTACACTCTCGCCAAAACACCGAGACAGGCCGAGCGCGCTTTGCTTCCAGAAGAAAAATCCACCCCGAGTGCTCTCGCTCGAGAATGTACAGGGGGCAGGGGGCAAGGTGTAACAAAAATGCCGGTGATCATGTTAAGGAAAAAGTAAGAAAAAAAATATTTCGCTCGAAAAAAATTTTTGGTTTAGTATGGAGGGTCGGCCAGCTGGGACCTGGGATCACCTGTCCCATAGAAAAAAAAAATTTTATGCGTCCAAAACTTTTTCTCCTACTTTATCTTACTCGCAATACGATACCAATTATGCTCTTAAACGGAACACCAGTATTTTTGTTACACCCTGTATTATTTTTTTAGAGACGTCTTGTAAGTAGTTTTCGAGTAAAATGGCTGTGACATACGGACGGACGGACAAACGGACATGATAAAACTATGAGGGTTCCGTTTTTGTCATTTTGGCTACGGAACCCTAAAAAAAACAATAATGTAACTTTTGCAGCAAAAATGTAACATTTCAAGAAATTAAACGTAACTTACGACCCAAGGGCCCTGGCAACACTGGTCGGGGCGGGGAAAGTATCGAAGTGGAAACAAATCAATAATTGGTAACTTTGCGTTAACTTGTTTTTGTGCTTATTTATTAAACTAGTTTCTCACATATCTCAAGACCGTAAATTCTGTACAAAACTTATAACTGAAGTAAATATTCTAGTTAGATTTTTATGCTGTGTGTATGTGTTTATTGACAGTACTTTTGTAATGTAACTAATGTATGTTTTCATTTTAGCATTGGCGTTCAATTGAATAGTAATCATGAACAGGGACAAACGGGAGCCCGAATATCCTGCTGAATTAGAATCTCAATTCATACTAAGGCTGCCACCCGAGCCTGCTAAGGTTCTTAGCGAAGTCTTGAAAACTGGAGAAAATCTCAAAAATCGGTTGACCATACAAATTGAGAACGACATGCGGCACGGCGAAGTGCGGTTTGACCACTGGCTCATGCACGCCAAAATTGTGGATATACCCACTATAGTAGAGGCCCTGAAAACTATAGACAACAAAAGCTTCTACAAAACTGCAGACATTGCCCAAATGATGATATGCAAAGATGAACCAGACCAAATCTCTACTGAAGATGAATCTCCATCTAAGAATAAAAAGAAGGATCCATACAAAGTCGACAAAAAGTTTCTGTGGCCCCATGGTATAACTCCTCCAACAAAAAACATAAGGAAGAGACGATTTAGAAAAACTTTAAGAAAGAAGTTTGTGGAAGCACCCGAGATAGAAAAAGAGGTAAAGAGATTGTTACGAGCTGACAATGAAGCAGTTAGCGTTACATGGGAGGTCATAAATGAAGAAGAAGATCAGTCGCCTAAACCAGAGCCAGGCCCGTCAGTCAGCAGCAAGCCTGAGAAAAAACCCAAAGCTGAGCGGGCACCTAAACGAGGTGAGCCGAAATCAACAGCTCCAAATCCCGAATCATCAAAGCTTGTTGACATTTTTGGTGGAGCCCTAAGTGACAGTGACTTGGAAGAAGACAACATTAATGTGGAGATGGAAAACTGCCGCTTGTCTCCTTATGACAGCCGCTTGTCGGATACTGGCTCAATACATGGACTGGGTGACTTGCATAGCAAAGAAGCAGAACAGTTTGATTCCCAAATGTTTCCATATCCCGAGGCTCCCAAGGCAACTTTCAGTCATGCTTCCACATCAGGCATGCAGCACCGCTCCAGTAGCAGAGTTTCAACTACATTATCTGAAGAAGATGACGGAGACTACCAGAGCATGCGAGATATGAACAAGGACAATATGAGCTTCAGAATTGAACAAGTAAAGGCAGAACTGGACGAGCTGAAACAACGTCGTCAGCGGACCCAACATGAGATTGCTGGCATGGAAAACCTTGCTCTCCGGCAGAGGTTTCAAGATATTCTTCACACATTGAATCAAGATATTATGTATAAAGACATGGAGTATCAAGGGTTACTAACTCTTCAAAATTCAGAGGTAATATAAATAAAATGACCATTTTGGATCTAAGTAGAACAGTTATTAATGTATTAATGTTGTATTTTATCTGCACATGAGTAGTTGTCTATTTATGTGCTACTTACTGGTATTTAATTGATTACATAGTTGTAAGTAAAGGTACTGAATTAAAATGGAAGGTAATGGAAGTACAGGGAGTCAGGGGTGTGCTGTTTGCATAGCTACATTTTATTATTAATGTGGACCTCTGAGTTACAGGAAATAAGGCTTAGAATGTTATGAAAGCTTTTGTCTCCATTTTATTATAGTTGTAGCATTAAATTTTAAGTTTTATAAATAGGATAAAAACACTCTTTAACCACCTTTCATCAAAATTTTTACTTTTAATTTTGTACTATGCCAATATTTTATGAAGGTGTCATTCACGTTGTCACTTGTCTCATATATGAGGGAGAGGATTGTGGTCAAAAGTTTAAAAACTAGGGTCAAGTATTTTTTTAATCAATTTTAAATTATGAATTTGATGTGTAAAGTCAAAGAATCAACCAAATAGGTAATTTTAAACTTGTACTTACACCTAATTTAACTTTACTTTTTCAAATATTTTTTTCTTTTTACATCAACTTTTTGTCAAGTATACTTTAATATTTTATAGATAATAAATAATAAAAAAAAGACAAAAAAAATTGTTAAGCGTAATAAATTATAAATGTGGTATTGAAACTTAAAACATATAAATATTCATCTAGTTTAAGATGATTATTTTCCAAATTATAAAATTTTTACCCCACCCAATACGAAATTGTGATATTTTATTGTTATTGGGGCATAAAATGCACTCCAGACTGATTACCGGCGAATGCAATTTTTTTTACATTTTATTTAAAAAAAGATTAGGTAAAATACTTACCTATTTTATTTTGTCCATGTTAGGTTAAGTGTTAAAATGAATGAATCGTTTTAGTTACATAATAGCATTTTAAATCATATTATTTTAATAATTACCTATGTATAGCTTTATACCTACCTATTTAGTAAAATAAATAATCTAAATCATAACATATTGTTCCTTCTCGCCAACCCAAGGTTTTTTTGATAATTTCAGAAATTAACGTAAGTAACATTTAGGTAGGTACTTACATAGCTACTGTTTATGAAACCTTACAAATTGTGTTATTTCTACTTAATATCACGAGGACAATCGATTTCAATAGGTGATTGATAACTAATAATTTTAAACAAAAAAAGAACCGACTTACGATCCGCTATTCCAAGAGGAAGTGGCCAAGTTACTGTGTATAAAATAGTGAAATCACTATAGGTGTGACTATAATAGTTAAAGAGTTCCCTCGATTTTTCCAGGATCCCATCATCAGACCCCGACTTGGTGACAATGCGACCATCTAGGGGTTATACCCGTTCGAGTAAAAAAAATATTTGAAAATCGGTTCACGATTCACGGAGATATCGAGTAACATACCTACATACAAAAAAAATATAATGATGTGATGATAAAAAAAACAGTCGAATTGAGAACCTCCACCTTTTTTGAAGTCGGAGCCGTTTTTACTCAGAAAGTACAAGAGGTATCTAAAAAAAACCGGCCAAGAGCATGTCGGACCATGCTCAGTGTAGGGTTCCGTAGTTGCAGGCCTGTTACAATTCATTAATTCAAAGGGTCGTTTCTTACGGGAAATGTGGCGGCGCTTAAGTAATTTTTAGTTACGTCATTTTACTATGGGTTTTTGAGTGATAACTCAAAAACGGCTCAACCGATTTATTTCAATATAGTTTTCATTGAAAGTACCTATTAGGCCTCAGTTTTATGATTTTTTTCAAAATTTTTGGACCCACGGTTCAAAAGTTAGATGGGGGGGGGACGCCCTGTTTTAAACTTTCAGAGCTATTATTTCCGAGAGTATTACTTTTATCCAAAAACTGTTTTAGAAGACCCTTGTTCTTTTTGAAGACCTATCCAACAATACCCCACACAACTGGGTTGGAACAAAAAAAAATTCGCCGCCCACTTCACGTGTACGGGAGGTACCCTAATAAAATATATTTTTCCAGTTTAAATTCTACCGTTTTGTCGGTTTAGTTAATGCACATATTCGTACTAAATTTTAGCTTTCTAGTACTAACGGTCACTGAGCTAGACCGCGGACTGACGGACGGACGGACGGATAGACGGACATGGCGAAACTATAAGGGTTCCTAGTTGACTACGGAACCCTAAAAAAGGTAAAATGTTAATACGAAACAGGGGCCATACCACAGCCATACCTGACTGCGGGAAATTTCAACTAATCTGTGTTTTACATTATTAACATTAACAAGATTCAAGATTAATAGTCTCTGCAAAAATAGTGTTATTAATAGGGTCAAAACACTTAGCGGAATGGAGGCAGTAATGTATGTATCTCATATGTAGCTTAAAATTGTCTATGGTTTCCATACATTACTGCCTCCATCCCGCTAGGTGTGATTTGAGCCTTAATGTGTTTTTATACAAGTTTTGCAAAGGTATGGCAAAGGTGAGTCGCATATACATATTTATAGCCTATTTTATGTTTGTATGTCTCTTAATCTAATGTAGTTTATGGTTTTATGTGGGTTTTATAGTATTTTGGCGAGTTTAAATAATCCCGCTAAGATTGAGATGGCGGCTAAATTCGACTTTTTAGTCCAGCTTATCACTACATAGTATAAAACAAAGTCGCTTCCGCTGTCTGTCTTTATGTATAGTTATATCGTTAAAACCACACAACGGATTATGGTGTGGTTTTTTTTAATAGTTAGAGTGATTCAAGAGGAAGGTTCATATGTATAATAATAATTGCACCCGTGCGTAGCCGGGGCGGGCCGCTAGTAATATTATAAGTATAACTTCATGATTTATCCGTAATTTCTGAACGTAGAAGTACTGTCACTTCATTGTTGTCGTTCTGACAAATTGGAATGCTTTCCGATTCCTTCCGGAGTCCCATCTATGAATGCAAGATACAAGTAATTTTTACGCTAAATACTACATCGTCTAGTTCCAGTTACAATATTTAAAACGAGATTTGAACAAAAGGTGAACAATCAGTCAATCACTATGCCACAGTTTGCTGAACATGGTTTGGTTAGAGAGAACCTTAGGTATTTTATCTTGTAAATTTCAAATTTTTCATTCACGAGAAATCCGAACGCCCCTTCGCTCGATTTGCATTGTATTGCAAGCATTCCTTCCTTTCCTTCCATTTCAGTGTTTCAGTTCCGTTCCTATGAACGGTGCGGGTAAAGACTAGCTAAAAGGAACCATTTTCCTTTTATAATTCGTGGCCGGGGAGACAACCCGTGCCTCTTGCTATTTGCAGTATTTGCAATAATACCTTCGGTTTTCGCGCGCACGATCTATTAATAGATGTAGGTGGAGCGCTAAGTTTTCTGCCGCTCTACTAGGAATTGACTTGCACTGTTTATTAGATTAGGTCGTGTGTCGAGCAGTAACGATGGATTTTAAAATGCACGAATATACTCACGCTATAGTAGGACGGGTGACGCCTGCCCTGCGCGCCACGGATCGGGCAGACTTGAACGACGCGCGGCGCCAACACGAATGCTACCTGCGTCTTCTCAGCGAGCTGAATGTGGAAGTGATAGAAGTAGACCTGCCAGAATCCTTCCCTCACAATGTGTTCATTGAAGATGTGGCTGTGGTTTGCCATGGAATAGCTTTGATGCCAAAAGGATTAAACACTGCCGAGCAATTAAAAGTAAATATCACTTTAATTTATTTAAATAAATTTGATATACTTCCTTTTATAAACAGAATAAAACTAGGCTCTTAATTTGTGGAGCAGATTGACAATAGGTACTTAATTAACTTGCTTAAGCAAGTACACTTAATTATACTTGCAATTATAGAATAGAATAGAATAAAATTTATTCAGACAACACATCATTACAGACCAAATTTACAAAAATGTTACATAACAAAAATTGTGAGGCTGAAATGGTCTCCACTCAGCACTGCAGTTGGCAACTTAGCGATGTCAACGGCACTGGTTTTCTGTGGAGCCAGTGTGGTGTGCGGGATAGCATACTGCGCGACTTAGGTGTTACAAAATTGTGTAGTGTGTTATCAATAAAAATACAAAAATATAGTATGTTATAAATAGGTAGTATAAGTACTTATATATTACAACAATAAAGGTATAAAGGTAAAATCCAATTCCAATCCAATTATGAAAAAATCCTTTGATAAGCTGTTTCAGAAATTTAGTGCTATGCTGCTATCTTATTATTCAGTTAATGCTATGCCAAACATCTCTAAAAATTTTCTTAATTAGGGAATTTTGTGCTATAAACATCACCAGTAATATCCGTACAAGACGGGAAGAAGTTGATAATTCGAGATGTAAAATTGAAGAAATATGAACCTTATGAGTTTTGTTTCAAGTTCAAATTTCTTCAACTTTTTGTTGTGACTTGTCAACTTCTTTCCGCCTTGTACAGATATACGTTTACTCATTAGTTATTGAGTGAGTTCATGTAATAAGTATAGAGTAATTGATCAGATATTGAAGTAGTTAAGTCAGGAATCATTTTTGTCAATCTTTGAAACATTCTGTAGGTATATGAAAAGTAAATAGCATCACTTACTTATAAATGTATTGCATGCCTATTTTAGGATTTGAATGATAAACATTACTGCATGCTTGCTGCAAGATGCTTGAACATTGCATTTATATACAAGCATATGCTATGTGCAACAGGGTGTCGGCATTTCATAATGTAAATTTTTTTTTCTTCAATATTATCTGCAATCGACCTACAACCATAATCAGATCAGCACGCCTAGCACATGAGTGACGTGACAGTATCTCGCGCGCGAGATAGTCTATCCGTCCTTTTCTGACTGTATCAATTAAAAAAGAGACGGGTAGTCTTTACGGCATCGGGAAAATGTAAGCGAAATGCTACTGCAGTACAGGTGACATTTCGCTGGAGGACCACCTAGTAACAAATAGCATACTAGTAGTACACTAGTAGCTACTAGGTGGAGAAGCAGAGCACGTGACCATTTATCTTACATTTCCGGTATCTTTAGGTGGCTTTGACACAGATGGCGTAATTTACTTGAGCTTCAAAAAGTTCTTAGGCTGTGGTTGTCTATATCTCTATAGTCTCTGATCTGATTGTCTGTTTTTGTTGAGGTGTAATGTAAATATATAGGAAACATTTTGCTGGCCCAATATTAGAAGGTTCTATGTTGCAGTTTTATCAAATTGAAATTTGAACATTGTCATAATGACACTAAGTTTAAATTTAACTACCTTGAAAAAGTAACATAGAACCCTGTAATATTGAGCCAGCAATTTCATAACAGATGATGTGTCAATTAACACTTTCAGTGCCAAGCTCCTTAAATCATATTCAAAAGGAACCCAATAGTAAGGCTCTTGGCGCTGAATGTGTTTAGGAATAGTTATGGAGAATATAACTGAAGTAGTGTTTCTTTTTGTCTGATACAATTGCAATTTGACTTGGCAAAATTTGGGGTAAGTAATAAAAGATATAAGAACTTATTGTATAATATTCATATTATATACGCTCATATTGCATAAGCTTGTTTTGTATACCGTTCAAAGTCTATAATGAACGTTTGATATAACATCAAAATATCTAATTTTGTTAAGTATAACGTTGTTTAAGTATAATATCGTTGTATATAACGGTCATAATGTATAACGTTCATAATACCTTAGATTTATAATGTATAATATTCAATACATCTAACACCAAAATACATAATGCTCGTATAGAATAACGGGTTGTCTAAATCGCAGCTCGTGTACATATCAACTCGCCTAAAAGCAACTGGTCTACACGATTTTTTAAGTAGCAGCTAGTCTAATTAGCTATTCTAAAATTCTCAAAATGTTGAATCCTCAACTTAACTAGACGGAGCCCCGCTTAAGCGGGGCTCCTATTTCCGGGCGTTTTGCCCTTCGGGCATCTGAAGCTACCTAACGAACCTAACCTACCTATTCTACCTATTGATTTAGTTTGAAATCCGTGAAAACATTACACTTTGGGGAAAAAGGTTGGAATGGAGTTTATAACCTATTTAGTATATCATACGCTATTATATTTTGTAATTATTATACTAAAAGATAGTATATCTTATGATCGATATACGTTATGTATGTTATATTAAACAAATTTAGAGTATTTGAGTGTTATATGATAAGTTATTATACAAAATGAGTGTTATATTAATTGACCGTTATTCCTAATAAAAATATAGATTTTGTTGTTATAGCAAACGTTCATTATATCTTGTGAACGTTATTAATATGAAATTATATATTTTGTAGTTATATCTTATGGGACGCACCCCAAAATTTGACAAATATGTATAGCATTTACAGAAGCATTTAAATAGAAGCATACTATAGTGGAGGGTTACCAATAATATTTATAAATTTCTGATGACATTTTGTGGATGAAAAGGGTCTGCTTGCATTGGCGAAAGTATGGAAACCTAGTAAAAATATTTTGACCTGAATAACTTACTGAAAGCTCTGGAAGCCTGGTGGTAAGCCATCCGACTTTCAATCCCGAGGTCTTGGTTCAAAATTGTAAGGAAACCAAACCTAATCCCAACAAGTCCTATTATCCCCTATGGGTTGGAAGGTCAGATGGCGGTTTAAAAACTAGTGCCTATGCCAATTAATGGGATTAGGTTGTTAAGCAGACCCCAAGCCGGGACAAATGCTAGGAAGAGGAAGAAGACCATGTAATGTATGTTTCAACTCAAATATTATAAATTATGAATAGAATATCAGAATATATACTATTATACTGAAATAGAGGTGCTCTGCAAATCAGTATTCTGATGATATGCCCATGCTTACTGGTTTAGAACATATTTGGATTTTTTTTCAATTGCAATTGCAATTTACTCAGCAACTATAATGGCAGCAATTCATTGTGCGAATTTCTATTGAGATTAACCCAAATATATGTGTTGCATCTCTTTCCTTACCAAACAAAAATGACATAATCACACCATGCAAACCTAATATACAAAATTAAATGACGGCATTAATGGTTAAATTAATAATTACTCAGTCTTATAACTTTGCACTTTATGTGCAGTCACCGGCAATAGTATCTTCCTGCACGAAGGCCGCAAAAATATGTGACACGCTCTTATGGCCCTACAAATAAGAGCGTGTCACATATTTTTGCGGCCTTCATGTAGGAAGATACTATTGCCGGTGACTGTACCTATATGTGGGGTCAATCTTGAACACATTTTGTCAGTAAAGGCTTGGTCACGCAAGTCCGAATATACATTCGGGCTTAGGTATGTTGTTACATTAGGAGCAACAGGGTCGCGTCGCGCTCTCGCCTAATGCGCTCGAGTTGTAACCAAGCCTTATCAACTAGCACTTGGTAAAAAAAAAACTGATAAATCTACTTTTGGTTTAGATAAAAGCTGTGAGAAAAGTTCTGGAGAAGGAACTAAACCACACAATCATCGAGCTGACCGACCCTGAGGCCAGGATTGTGGGCTCCGACGTTCTCTTCACAGGTGAGGTTATCTTATCTTATCTTATTGGATTCGGGGCCCATATGAATACACTTCGACCCAGAGGGATCTTTTGTCGGGTTTTAACCGTGGTACCACGGCCTTTGTACCACGGGGGACCACGGGTAAAAAAAAATCTCCATAGACCCACAACACCGAAATGGGACTATGGGTAATTGAAAAGAACCGGGTATTAACTGTGGTCCCACTGCTATGACCCTCAGTGGATCCACGAGTACTAATTTTGTCCCCATAGACCCACTGCTCGAGAAAGGTATTCATTTGCTAGTATTTAAAGGCACAGCAAAATAATTTTAAACAAAAAAAGAACCGACTTCACTTAGGATCCGCTATTCCAAGAGGAAGTGGCCGAGTTGCTGTAAAAAATAGTGAAATCACTATAGGTGTGCCTATAATAGTTGAAGAGTTCCCTCGATTTCTCCAGGATCCCATCATCAGATCCCGACTTGGTGACAATGGGACCATCTAGGGGTTATACCTGTTCGATTCAAAAAAAAATTTTGAAAATCGGTTCACGATTCACGGAGATATGGAGTAACATACATACAAAAAAAAAAAAAAAAAATTATGATAAAAAAAAAAAAAAAAAAAAAAAATTCAGTCGAATTGAGAACCTCCTCCTTTTTTGAAGTCGGTTAAAAAATAACCAAAACCTACCTGCCTATTAAAAAAAGAATAGCATTTAGAGGCGTTATTTATGACATATCTATTGCTGTGGGACTACGGGAGATATTTATTTTCGAGGAATGACCCGTGGGCCCACGGACAGTTTCGTATTCAAAAAGATAACTTAAAACTGGAGCAGTGGGGTCTACGGGGAAAATACGAGGAAAAAAAATTCCCGTGGTCCCCCGTGGTACAAAAACCGTGGTACCACGGGTAAAACCCTTCTTTTGTGTAGTTGCCCCCTAGTACACCTACTCGAGAGCTTTTTCAACCATCTCCATGTGTTGGATGATTGAGCTCAAGAGCAGTGCTTTGAATTCCTCTGGATCTGGATAGCCAGTACCAAAGTCCTACACTATCTGTCTGGCTAGAGCGTGACATTCACACATTAAGTGTTTCATTGTCTGTGTTATAATTTGGAGCCTTCTTCAGGTGAGGTTACTGTGCTATTATTATAGATGAAATAGTTATATAGTACTTCCAACTTCAGGTATTGTAACTACGATGTTTTGCTTTTAAGATTGTCAATCACCACACACAAAGTATGTGTATACCGTGTGAGGGGCCATGACTAATGGCAATAAACATAATTGGGTTAATTAGTCAACCTTCACCTCTTTAATTGTCAAACAGCCAGGTACAGTTATTTAATAGTTTATTGACAAGATTAAAACAGAATTTATATTCATACGCTATTTTAACTGCACCGAATTTGCAAGTAACTAAATGTGAAGACACAGCATAAAAATAAAATGTTTCAGTATTTTGGTAAAGGGACCATTTGGCGGTCGGCACTTAAGCTGTTATTGCTCGAATACACTATTTACTCTGTACAACGTATGGCGTAAGCGCCAACCGCAAAAATGATAGCTTTACCAAATTAATGTCCTAAATGTATAGGGTATGTTCCGTATGTTGGGGTAATTTGGAAAGGCGGATAATTCCGAAAATCAATCAAATATGTCTCGTATCCCACTGTAATAAGAGTCGACTTTCGGAATTACCCGCCACTTTTTCCTATCGAAATAACTCCAATACACCCTACGTAAGTATATTAGTAAACTATTACTGATCAATTTATTGTACACAATACAATCATGTTAAGATTTTAAGATTTCTAAGATACCAAGGTTACAGACATTGCTGTACAAAAGCGAACTTATAGCCATAAGGAATCTATTCCAACTAACCTCGCCTTGATCATTAGGTATTAGGAGCTCTGCATTTGCTTTGCTTCTAACTGTACGTGACCTACATAGTTACATATGGGACAGAAAGACCTCTATAAAATTTATACAATAGTTATACAATTCAAGGCTATTCAGTTGTTCGAACTGTCCTCATTTATATAATAGAACGTGACTACACGTACGTACTACTTTATATATTATAAAATATACATTATGGATAAAAAATTAACAATAAACATATCACATGACACGCTGCTACAATTACCTAGGCAGCTAGGCACGTGACTACGTGACTTTGATAGTTTATCTCAATAAATTGGCATATATATTATTCACCAATGTAAATTGAAAACATCAATATTTTTATAGTATATAATATTCGGCCGAATAACCCGAAGTGTGGTGCCAGCATCAGGCGATTATCACACTGGCGACGAATCCGCATGCGGCGCCGGTGCGCGAGCGAGACAGCGCTATACACATGCATTTCATATGAATTGTATCATTTAAATTGCAGGGTTTTAAATGTAAGCCAACCGACACAGCGGCGGTAGATAGTGAGATACTTTCTTCCATTTTGGGCACAAATAAGGTGCTTAAATATTCGCATTCAATTGTGCGAATGCGAATGCGAATATCTAAAAACATGCGAATATTCGCGAATGCGAATGCGAATATTCGTTACATGTCTAGTCTGGTAACTCTGGTATGCATCGCCCACCACAGATATTATGGGGTAGTGACTGTTGCAAATAAATTAATGTCTCTTTTTCACCAATATATTAAACACTATGTCCAAGTGAACCTTATATATGTATGAAGATAGTTTGGGTAACGGGGTAAGACATGATAGTTTTAGCCCTGAAAAGTGAAATCATGCCTTAAATAAGATGGTGAAACGGGGGTTGGACGTTTGTACACACGTAGGTAAATTATTAACCGCTGAACCGGGTTAGATAAAATCTGGAATGGAGATAGTTAGAGTTACAGAGAAGGACCTCGGATTGTCTTTATCACAGAAATCATCCCGTAAGGGAGTGATAACTGGGGTGAAAGTTTGTGCGGGATCAATAACCGCTGAACATAGTTTCGAAGAAACTTATTATGGAGATAGTTTGAGTTCTATGGAAGGCTTTATTCCAGAAAACTTTTCTTAATGAGGTGAAATGAGTGGTGAATTACTAATTCCACCCAAGATTTACGAGGATGTGATTCTATTTGGTTCTTAATAAACACATCCCTCGTAAGGTATCGTCGCCCATCTCTGTCTGTGGGAAACGCCGTCTGAACAACTTCAAAATGAATTTAAGTTGTGCAGCACATACTTAATTGTTTTCAGGTCGTGAATTCTTCGTCGGCATCACAGAAACCAGCAACGAGGCGGGCGCCCTCGCCGTCGCGGAGGCCTTCCCGGAGTTCCCCTGTACCCCGATAAAGGTACATTCTAGATCTTTTTCTTTCTTTTTTCTTTACTTCTACTTTTCTGTCACGTTTCGGCGATCGGTCGTTAACGTCAGTGTCATCGTTGAAAAAAATGTATGAAATGATTGACAGCTTGGTTAGATAGCTCCGTCGCCATATTTAACGTTGATGAGTCCGTTAATTATGCGGGAAGCAAGCCATCCTTAGGGGGCCCACCGACTATCAGTCCGCCTGACGATATCAGCCAGTCAGTTAGAACAAAAAATTGACAGCTCCGAACAACTGACAGGCCAATATCGTATCGGCCGACTGATAGTGAGTGGGACCCATTATACCTTATTTTAGGCTATAAGCCAACCAGACACTGTCAGTAATAATGACATTATTTCTCTACCCATCCTTCTCATTTTCATATACATAGAGAAGGACGGGTACAGAAATAATGACATTATTACTGACAGTGTCTGGACCGCTATAAAATGTACTGAGATGACAGGTGTCAAAAACCGCTTCTTAGATTGCACAAGGTATAGTGGTTGACAATCATCGTTGCGTCAATTTATTTTGACGAATTGGTTGAAAGAGACGCAACGAGCGCAATCCGATGACAAACCAAGAATCAATGCCAGGGTGGCGATAGCGTGTTCTGCATAACTTTTGTTTAAACTATTATCACTTACCTCTTAGGCGCTTCATCACTTTCATCTATCCTATATCAAAATTTTGTAAACTTAAGACGTATATTCGTATTGTAAGGTTGATTAGTGCTGTTATGTGAATAGGTAATTTTATCGAACGACCGGGAGCGTAAGCGAAGCGAGAACCGAGCTACTTCTGGCTACTTGGACGTTTCGGCATTTCGATGGCTTTTTGATTTTGAGAGTTTGTTCGACAATAACTTTCGTAACGTTTTTCTGATCCTTATGAAATTTCTTGGGGTTGTATGTAGCAGAGATACATAAAATTTGAGAGTTCTTATATGAGATGGATCGATCAAGGGGCTGTGGACTTAGAAGGTGAAAAATAATCTTCATATGGCTTTTGTTATATTGGTCAGCTCGTTTGCAAGTAAATCGCGAGTTCTCAGTTCGAGGCGGACTACTAGTTATTTCGATAGTAATAGAAAAAACAAAACACTCGGATTTCAGGTAACAAAGGGGGCACACCACCTAAAAAAGTACGTGACCGTGGCCGGCCCCGACATACTCTGCGTCGGCAATAGCAAGGAGGCTAAAGAGCTCCTTAAGCGGATGGAAAGAGAGGCCAATTTTGCTTATCAAACACTAACGGTGCCCGAGGACGATGCCGCTAATTGCCTTTACGTGAATGGTACGCTCATTCACAGGGCTATTGAAGAAATCCCTGATTCTTTCAAGGTAAGATCAAATAAAAGTAATAAACTTTATCTACATCTATATTATAACTTCCCTATAATATGTTCAGACGCGATAATTGCGATAAATTAATGTACTGATTTAAACTCACACGATCCCCGATTAAGTCCCGTTTTTGTCAAAATAATGTGTGATAAATCAATGACTTATATTAAGAAACCTGTATCTGTGGTAGAGATCCATAATTTAAATTTCGAACGTGTTTTGATATAAGTAGTTACCGATTCCAGAATATTTCCGAAATGAGGGCTACCGTTTTTTTACTCACCAGTTGGCGCCACAGTAGACGGAGGTCCTGAAATACAGCTGTATTTTTTTTATATTACGTTCGCGGAAACCAAATTTACGTTTAAATAGTTATCCATACAATAGACCGTACCTACTGTAAAAATATCGAAGATGCCGCAGTGTGGCACAGTTCCGTTTTATTTGGAAAAAGGAGGATTTTCATAGTTCTGCTTTTAAAGTATTCACATTCAATGACTCGTAATTCATATTTGCCATAATTAATATCCTGGTACGGTAAAACATTCACAATATTGTTAAATTACAAAAAAACAGTGAATTCCACTTATTTACTATGGGATTTGACATTTCGAAGACCTCCGTCTACAGTGGCGCCTCTAGCGAAAAATTCATACGCGGTAGTCCTCATTATAACGTAATTAAATTATTAGTACGGTACTTATGACAATGTAGTTGATCAAGATTTGAAATCTAGTTCGCCACGGAGGTGCAATGGCGGTCATTCTAATGACAGCCAAAAGCTTAGTCAAGCATGTTTGAAAATCATAAAAGAATACGCAGTGTTGTGCCCTCATCAGTTAAGGTTGTGTATAGCAGCCATGTCCAACTTTTTTGCTTCATATACTATTCCGGTTCCAGGTATTTTGCGAAAGGATCGATTTCGCGCGGAGATCCATCTGCTTCTCAGAGTTGGCCAAAGTCTCCACCGGGCTCAGCTCCTGCAGCTTGCTCGTGAGGAAGATCTAAATGACAGCAATACTGTATAAGTAATTTTAAACCATTTTACCTGAGCAGAGCCGGGGTTCCTTGCTTGTGACGCCTACTTATCAACTGCTAATGTAATGCATTCTCTTTGCGTATAATAGTTATTTAACCAATACTGTTATTTTTCCTTAGTTATATATATAATACGACTCGAAAACAATTTAATGTCGCGTGCGTTAAGTTCACTGAACCGCGATGAGAATACGATTAAGTTAAATAGCTGGCAACCCATATTAATTTTGACGTAAGTAATTAAGTATATGGGAAATCTGTCAACTTTTATCATATTCTATTCGCGGTTCAGTAATATAATAACATTGATAACTGTTTCAGCTAGAGAAAAAAATATAGTAAGTATGCCGAAATTATGCGTAAAAAGTACACTCTGTTTTAATAACTGTCACAAATATGAATGCCGTGCTCTGCGTCCAATAATAAGTGTTCAATGTCTAAATATTATCTTCTTAAAGTCTTTGATTGCATTTTAATCTGGCTGTTAATTAAGGAAGACATAAGTGACAACTGAAAATTGTAACTTTCCGTAGAAGTTTCCGTTTATCCGACACAGGCAGTTTGTTGCAAATGGCGTCTATAACATCACAAAAGCTTGGTACTGCTAGCAGTTTGTAATTGACTTGTCATTGCCATCTTACACCTGGTATTTCTTTTTTACATTAAAACTTTGTCTTTGTCAGAGATCAACGAATTTCATAATTTGTCTTCTATACATATATCTGTAACTAAATGGGGTTGGCAACTGTTAACGGTTTGGCCAGATGGCGCCAGCATAGCTAGGTCCCTTTCACTAGTATTGTTGTATGGGATTTGGCTTAAAGGCTAGCCCATCCAGGTCAAAAAATTAAAAAAAAACAACAAGATTTTGATACTATTTGTAGGACTGACAGGTACCAGCTATGCTGGCGCCATCTGTAAATACTTTCGACCGGCCAACCCCATTCGTTAATCTAATGTCGTCCATACAAACCTAAGACCGTAGAGAAAATCTTCCGATCGTTTTAATTTATGTCGGTAGGGCAGAGCGTCATGCGATATCGCTGGAAAGCTTTCTCGTAACGGGCGTGAGGTTTCCAGCAAACCGATATTGCATACGGCGATTGACTGACTGACAGTGCATGGCAAGTCAAATGAGTTACTGTTTTCGTCATAAGCATACCGCGGAATTTTTGAGGCAGAAATGATTTCGTGTGTTTATAACTTTGATACTGTACAAAAGTTACCTAACTTTGAATAAAAAAAATAGGTAGTAAGATCCAAACGGGCTTAGAAATGTTTAGATTGTTTCTTTTTTTTTACAGTTTTTGGCTAGTGTAAATCTGCTGCTCTTTCTGCCCCCAAAAAGCCGGGGTATAGTCTTAAGTCATAATAATTTAACAACTCAGTTTGAAATTATCATTTCCTGTGACAAACAAGTACATAAGTGTATTTATTTAATGCTTTTGCAGTTTAACTGCCTCTAGTATTTATTTTATTTATAATGTTTCTTTTATGTACCTAATCTGAAATAATTTATTTTCGTTACATTATGTAACATTTTACTTGTTTATGTGATCTCGGTGGCGGCTCTATAGAACCCCTATACAATGTTCCCCGTTCATAATTCATATTTAGATATAATCTGCTCTCATATACGTTTAAGATACAGATAATCTTCACTGCACAAATGCATTATCTTCCTAGTAACTATACCTCGTTAAATCTAAGTTATTTATGTACCCGCTTATTCATAAACGTGCTTCAAACCTCATTTAACTAAAACATCGTTTGTCCTTATCTGTCACTTTGACAGTTGTGTTTGTTAATAACAGACAAACCATCATTTAACTAAATGAGGTTTGAAGCACGTTTGTGAATAAGCGGGATTGTGTTGTACTGTTTACTCTTATATTAATTATCATGAAATCCATTCCCTTGGCTTGAAGACTGAAATGCTACTTTACTTATTACGACTTTCAAGTGTTTGACTGTTGGATAAAAAACATACAACCGAATGAAGAACCTCCTCTTTTGAAATCTTGAAGTCAGTTAAAAAAGTAGTTAATTTAACTTTGGGGACGTCACGCGTGTTGTATAATGTCTTGGTGCAATTATTCGGCTCGTCATTGTGCAAATTATTCGCTGGCTGCAAAACCTTCGGGTATTTCGTAGGAAAACACAGTAACATTGGTTACGTCATTTAAGTTACGCGGTAGACCTTTACGAGTAGGTACCATCCTACACGGGCGTAGCCAGGTTTTAGTATCGGGGGGGGGTTTCAATATAAAAAAACCGGGCAAGTGCGAGTCGGACTCGCGCACCGAGGGTTCCGGTTTTCGCAATTTTTTGCAATTTTTCCTTTATCTGTGCTATAAAACGTTGCTTCGTGCTAAATTTCAAGTTTCTGAGTTCACGGGAAGTACCCCGTAGGTTTTGCGAGTGCCGAAAAACTCTAAAATTTGCAGCATAAACGACTGTATCTTTTGATTGCTGATTGGCTTTTAAGTTTGATTTTTTCACAGCTCCAAGGGACAATAGACCTGAGTATTTGATATAAATTTCAACTTATACCTCCACGCGTTCCTGAGAAAAATGGTCGTGACAGACAGACAGACGGACAACAAAGTGATCCTATAAGGGTTCCGTTTTTTCTTTTCTAGGTACGGAATCCTAAAAACGACTAAAAGTACATAAAATAACCCTTATCATTATAAGCTGGTGATCTAATTTAATTTCCAAGTTTTGATCCACACAAAATAATGTACCTAAACTCCACAAACTTTAAATAAAAGTTTGTAAAAGGCATCATATAGATGTAACACATTAATATTATATACAATAAAAATAAAAACAGTTTTTACTTAGTAATTAATAAACACTACACACTATAAATATTATATGTATAGATGCACTTCCGTGTCGGTAGGTAACTTTCGGAACTTGGACAAGTAACAAACTGAGTAAAAGAAAGGCTATCTTCGCTGGCTTATTTAACTCTGCGTATATTGTTAAAATGAATATTGGACACTATAATTGATGAAAAACGTGCATTGAAATTTTAATCTTTTAACTTTTACAGCAAGGTCGAAATTAAAATATATTATTTAGTTAAAAAAGCGCAACTCAAAATGTTTCACCCGTACGCATGACTATTAACCTTTTCTTTGACCAGATGTGACCATCAGTATTGGTACCGTCTACCTACCTACCGCTTTTTGTTTCTATGCAGACAAAAGATGGTCGATAAATTTGTCCAAATATATTGCAACCAGCTGTGTCAAACTCGACAATGGAAATGTAAAAAATGTTTAGTAAGTAGTGTTTAGTAAGTACCTAGTCGAAACAAGATTTTTTGATACGAAAAAGTATGAATATATCTGCACTTTTCGGGGGGGGTTTGAACCCCCAAAACCCTCCCCCTGGCTACGCCCGTGCCATCCTATAGATATTGCTATAGCTAAAAGCCTAACCAGATAAAAAGCTCAAAAACATCAGTCTCATGTTATTGAAAACGGACAAAAAAGAATCTCCTTTTTTTAAGTCGGTTAAAATACGCTTGTTCGTGCCCCTAGTTTATGTTTGTAGATATCATTCCTATTTCCAACTTCCAATACTGAATTCAGCATTCCTTAGTTATAGGGTTATCGAATCTCAGGACCATTTCATGTATATACTCTTAATATTTAAAAATAACTAATTTTTGTTTTAATATGAGTAGTACCTGTTAAGATACAGCCACCACGCGGGAATGTTGGGCCACTTGCCATTGTTCGTAACTCAGCCGTGTAATGAATGACCGATGTTACCGACTTCGTAAAAATAGTGGTCGATTTCACCAATGTATCTTTTATTTTCAGCTATATCGGGGAAAATATTACTTGACACTACTTTTTTCAATAATTTGTGATATGCTTTAAGCCAATAAGATGGAAAATAGCGAATTTTAAATCTTTTTCCCAAAAATCACTATACGACAATCGCACGTGATTTTTAAAATCTGAAAAAAAAACGAAGTATAGATGTCAGCTGTTAGCTAATACAATTCATTAATTATTATTTTATTACACTGCCATATTACGAACAATGGCTCTAAATCCCGCGTGGTGACTGTACATTTTTGTACAGTCAGCATCAAATATTGTAACAGCAAGAGTATCCAAATAGTTCGTTACACCATACAAAATATATGGTGTGAAGAAGTATTTGATCACTTTGGCTGTTAAAATATATTTGATGCTGACTGTACCAACTCTAGTTGGAATCTGCCCCACCACGTCCATATATTGCGGTTATAACTATTGGAAAACCAGTTTAGATTTGGAATTTGATGGATGTTACGACTGTAATGCGTGGTTCAGCAGAAATAGCATACCTAGTCTAAACGTGGCTAACTTTTACATTCCTCTCCAAAACTATATATGCACCATACGTTTTTACATTTCATATTATCACAAGATACGCCCAGGAGTTCGATTTTTGAATCTCACCGGTGCCTTTTTTTGTATGCAGCCGATGACTATTTAGTACGAAATAAGTCACCCGGTGAGATTCAAAAATCGAACTCAGGTCTACATAAGTGTTTTTAATTAAATCTGGCGAACTTTATGAAGTGACTAAACTTTGTAATAAATGGGATTAGATGAAGACTTTCGCTAATATTAGTAGTAAAAAGTAGTTATACAATCGGCCCACGGTTTTAGCTCTATGTCCAATCTATCCATTGGTCCTCAACAGATATGAAGTCTATCCTGGCGCGTGTAGTTAATGATGAAAATTAAATCATTTTAAAGAAAATTCTGGAAACCATGTTTTACCATGTGGCGGCCCTGTAGAGAGGTCTTTTTGACAGCAGCTGTCAAAATCCACCAATCAAAATAAATATCATTAAACTCGATTGGTAGATTATTATTAAGGTTTTAAAGTTTGGAACGATTCAATCAACCATACTATTTCCGTAACTAGATGGTTTTTATGAATTAATAATTTTAAACAAAACAAGAACCGACTTCACTTAGGATCCGCTATTCCAAGAGGAAGTGGCCGAGTTGCTGTAAAAAATAGTGAAATCACTATAGGTGTGCCTATAATAGTTGAAGAGTTCCCTCGATTTCTCCAGGATCCCATCATCAGATCCCGACTTGGTGACAATGGGACCATCTAGGGGTTATACCTGTTCGATTCAAAAAAAAATTTTGAAAATCGGTTCACGATTCACGGAGATATGGAGTAACATACATACAAAAAAAAAATTATGATAAAAAAAGAAATTCAGTCGAATTGAGAACCTCCTCCTTTTTTGAAGTCGGTTAAAAAGTGGATTTATGTTAAAAATTCCAGCTGTTACAAAAGTTGTTGCTAATAGTTCATCTTAAGCTCTACTTTTTGGTTGATACAAAAATCTCATTTTACAAAAAACAGGGACTAGACATGTTGTGTACCCTTCATATATCTATATTTTAAGTGCAAATACGACAGCCAATGGAGTTGCCGCCCCAACGATTGATTTTATATTCGGGGACCATGTTACGTTTAGTTATTTAACAAACTCACAATGACATCAAAATTGTGTAACAAACAACAAAATATGTATTATGTACTATTTAGAACTAATGAAAAAGTGTGAAAATAATGTCAAAGTAATATATATCATCAAGTTTTTAATATTATTATTGTTAATTAAATTTTAATTACCTTTGTAATATCCCTAAAATATATGTGAATCTGAATACTTAATTATCTTAACTGTAAAACACAAATTACGGAACTTAGTTCGATTAAGTTTTCTTATTAGTTATGAATATGTTATTTATTTTTTATAATGTAAGTCACTGTTATGCAGTATTATGTATTATATTTAATAACATCGATTATTCTTTAAGACTATGTAATCAAAACCGCATACAAATCAAGTACAGTAAGATATAGTACTTACATAGTTAAAACCAAACCAGCACACTCAGAAATAAGTATAAAATATTTTGAAACGGGCCACTCACGTTTTTTAAGTAGAAATAATGTGGTTCAACGAAACTGGAGGCTAGTGAAATTAGTCTTCCTGCCGACTCCTAAATAGGATTGTGCATGGTCAGCGTTCCCTGGCCCTAGCTGGAAAACTATGTTAGGCCATGTTACGTGCTTAGTGTGGATGGGCCAAATGCTAATGTCGTAGAGTTTGGTGTGTGAGCCATAGTGTTAATCCTACATTTGTCACTGATGTTAAAATCGAGGGCAGTTTCTCGCCTAAATTCTCATCCACTCGGAAGGCTCATGAATAAGCTCCTCGTTATGGAGCGATACAAGTTGAGCAATACTTGTAAAAAGTGAGCTGCTCGTTTCAAGATATTCAATATTTTACTTAATGCAGTTGTATTACACGAAAATAAATGCAGTAAGTAGTTAAGTAAAGTTTTACTGACTGTAAAAGAAGTTAGATTTCATGTCAAAATGGCAGCAGCATTGATTACAAGCATTTATTAAAAGTGGAATGTAACTACATCATTGACGGTTCATATTCCTCCAGCTGCCTTGCTTGGTGGGAACTCTATACATATAAAGGCGATGTCACGAAAATTTTTTTTGCGTCAAATCTGCGCTTGATAAAAAAATACATTACAATCTGCAGCTTTTTCAAGTCAAAAAGAATCCTTCGACCTGATGTGCTGATACCTAACTAGGTGTCCATATTAGCCATCCGTAGTTACTATATGATTTCAATTATTGCTTAGTAATAAATGGTATTGCATGATCTGTACCTCCATTGAGATTGTAAGAAGTATTAATGTACCTATTTAGTATTTAAATATTTAAGCATGTATTTTATATATACCTTTGTACTAGCAATTGGCATATTCAATGTATAGCAGATCCTATAAATGTATAAAAACCTTTAACATATTATGTAAAATTACTTCGTATTAAATGTCATAAGTACTGAATAGTCAGATGACTCTCATCGCAACATTATCGACTTGTCTTACAGATCCATTAAATAATATACCATGACTACTTACCATAAGTTATTGGATTATAACAGTACCGAACAATTGCATCAAGTACAATCAGCAACAGAAGTAGCTAACTTGGTGAGGTGCTCAAAATGAGCTTGACATGACTTTATTGTTTAGCTTAACCCTTCTACTGCCAAAGCCGTCAAATCACGCAACGGAAAGTCGCGCCCTCAGCGCCAGGACGTGTTATCACGTCCTAAATATAACCGGTTTGCCTTGATCGCTCGCGCGCGCTGGCGCTCGGGGCACGATTTTTTCGTCCTATGCTTGGCATTCAAAAGCTTAAGACAATAAGAGCGCGTGGAGGTCATTCTGAACACCTCACCCGCTTAGCTACTTCTGCTGCTGACTGTAGGTACAGTCGCCATCAAATATATCGGAGCGGCCACGGTACTCAAAAATATCTGAACATGCACTTTATTGCCTTGACAATAGAGGCGTTGTTCATATATTTGTGACTACCTTGGCTGCTCCGATATATCTGATGGCGACTGTACATGGATCTGTCGATGCTTGTTCAAACTGGTAAATTCGGTGTCAATTGAAAAATAAAATAAGGTAGGTAGGTAAACAAATAGGTATGGCTGCATTTTTAGGAAAAAAGCATTTGACACAAGACAAAATATTATGAAATATTTTTTTTTTCACTGAAATATAAGTGATTGGCGGGGATTTTTTTAACTAATAATTTTAAACAAAAAAAGAACCGACTTCACTTGGGATCTGCTATTCCAAGAGGAAGTGGCCGAGTTGCTGTAAAAAATAGTGAAATCACTGCCTATAATTTAAAAATGAATACAAACAACAAGTTTATGTAATGAAACCATGGTTGTTGTTTAAAAGTGCGTGATTGCGAAGCAATGAAGATAAATGCGCTTGTTTACATTATTTTACTTTTCTATTGACCCCGAATATAGGTACCTACAGTAGGAGTAGATTTGACTAGTGTAGCTACATATATATGTTATTAAATATTATTACAATTGGTATATTTCTATTAAGTTAGTTTTTTTAATTATTTTCCTGTATCGTATTATTATACTTAAATATTACAAACCTAAATTCAATAAGAAAATATGTTAATAATAAATATATTTCAAAGTTATGTCATACATTATAATTTATAATATTCCTATCATGACACTTCTGTTATTTCTTCTTTCCGTAGGTACTGCAGTTTGTATCTGATCCCAGCGTTTTCCCGCTATAGAGAGGCAAGCGGCTACGAAAAGGGATCCCGGCTGACGGGTTTCCTGGTCACGGACTTTAATTGTTGAGCCGTAGGGTTCACTTTTATATTGGACATTTCATAGAATGAGTACTAAACAAAAGAAAGTAGCTTGAACCGTAAACGGCTCAACAATTAAAATACGTGACTATACTCAATGTGTTGATCTGTCGGGGGTAACCCTCTCATATATCTAATAAGACCGATTGTTGCAGAACCCGTACGAAGCAGCTCTTAAAACCCCATTTGTAACATTTATTTGCATGGTTAGAAACATCAACTTTTACGTATATAAGCTATATGCATATACATACATACTCTCGAAAAACATAACCCTCCTTCGGCAGTCGGGTAAAAAGCAAGGGCTCTTAATGTCACTAGAAGCCTCGCTTCTCGCATGAGTCTAATTCCCACAAAATAACATACCAGCGAGGTACTGAGACTTCAAATAATACTTGGCCGTGGAACAAGGATCAAGCCTAAATAGTCAGTTACCTGCCCAGCTAGATCAACATGCTCCACACCGGAATCGGTTATTAAGAACTATCAGGATTTTGATACAAATGTTTTTTTACAAAACCTATCGATTCAAGATAGGCTTGATATAATATAGGTCAATAAAATTTGAGTTTTTCGAAGAATTAATTCCCAGCAGCCTGGAAATTGTTTTAATACCTTCATTTGGTCCTAAATTTGTGTCATCCGAGTTTGCCCAATCCCAGAAGGTGTGCATTATTTTTGGGAAATTGTTGCTCCTATCCTATGTTGATTTCGAGGACCTCATTTCAGCATGACGGCAATTCCTGGCAGCCCTATATTCACCTAAGCCCAATGACACCTGCTTGGACAAAATCCGCCACGAGATATTCTCAAAATTCCTCATAAAGCCCACTTTCAGTTTGGTCTCTACCCCCAACAAATGCAGCCGAATTTAGCCCTCCTTAACATTGAATGGAGTGACTTTTTCCGCAGACCTATCGTGTTTGAGCTACAAGCAAACAACTGAAAAAAGAGCAAACTTTTAGCAGTTATTTTGCTGCTAAAATTTATAAACACCACCTCCTGGAACTGTGCAAACTCGGATGACATGCCCTTAGGACCACATGCAAGTATTAAAATTTCCAGCCTGCTGGGAATTAATTCCTCAAAACGCTTTTTATTGATCCTATTTTCTTGGCCTGATATCTTAAGTAAGCATATCGTTGTTGACTTGCCCAAACGCGCTTACTGAAAACAAAAACCCCTAATTTTATTATAAAGGGAAACCACATTGAATATGGATAACTTCGATCAACATCAACACAGTTTCCCTAACGATAGCCTGAAAATACGACATAAGAAAGATATGCCAGTTACATTCACACTCGTCACATCGCTAATGGAGCAATCCAAGCCTGCCTCCGACCTCCGAAGCATCATAAGTCAGGGTCCGGGTAGCGCCTGGGTGAATAGGTCAACTTCCATTTCTTCAGTACGCATCTATAGTACATTGTTGTAGAGGCTGGAAAGTAAGCTATAATATTTAGGCGGATCGAGTTAGTTCGACGGCCGACCCGGCAGGGGAGGCCCTCAAGATACGAGTCCACATATAGCGCTTTCGGTCGACAAATTACATAGTGCTTTTAACTACTGTGAGGAAAAAGAATAAAAATAAAATAATTGACATGACAATATAAACACTTTAATAGATACTATAGATGTTAATATTCAAGGTTCATAGACTTTTCGCAAGTACGATAAAGTAAAAGAGCATGTATGTAACTTTCTGGAAATGAATGCTTCTTTTCGCCATCCTTGTAAGTTTCGGAATGATTATTTCTGAAAATATCCATTCAATCAATTTTTTTAAAGAAACTTCAATGTTAATTTTAAAGATCTATGGATTGATGCGCATCATGTTGATATTTTATAAAAATATTTTTTTGAAAATTAGTTACATGTATGGAGTATGGAGTGCCATTTTACTCGGAAACTATAGACCCTTTCTTAAGTGCCTCTACTTAGTTTTGTAGTGAAATTACTGAAAAAATTAGTTTGGGGGGGGGGGGGGGGGGGGGGGGGTGGTGTCAGATATCAACACGATGTACGTACATCAAATTAAGAGCTGTATCTCGGTAGCCTACCTCTCTATTTCTAGTCTCAAATTGTAGAAATGTTAGTCTTCTTAAAAACCGTCTTTTATATTTTTGTAAACCGCATAGTTTACGATTTATAATATGAATACTAAAAAAAGTGCGAAAATTTTGTGGTTTCTCAAGTGCTGCAAAGTTAGCACAGGTCTTTCGAAGCTGCAAACTTATATACCTACGGTGCTGGTAGGAATCCTAACAATATATTAAAAAATCAAAACTAGCCGTTAGCTTTCCATTTTATTTAATGTTCGGTATGACGGGGCTAATGAGAAATATTTCTGAACTGAACCATATTTTTCTGACGTAGGTTGTTGTCGGATCATAGTGGACGGCATAAATACGAGCGCAATAATAAAGAAATGCAAACTTTTTCAATATCAAAAATAAAATCTGCATATCTGTTTTATACTGAAATGATACCACACAATCTCTAGCGTTAACCAGAGAGTAATAACATATTGCACGGGACCCCTGATTTTGACGTGAAGGGCCAAGAATTTTAAAACACCAATACTAAAAAATATTCATCGTGATTTGTTATTACCAGCACTCTATCCATGATCAAAAATTCAAACTGTCCTGAAAGACAACTATTATTACTAGTTAGACTCAAATACTATAAAAATGACCAACTGTTTTTTGTATTCCAGAATTAATGAAAAAAAAAATGTAAATGAAAAACGTTTAGGTACTAATGTTGGGCTTTACCGGATACGGGGTGTTGAATTGTCTCCTAGCTACACGTATCCAAAATCCAACGTGTCCGGTGTACGCTACTATGGGTACCTTAGGGTTCCGTTGTCACCATAAACCGTAAACTTTTTATGGATAGTAATAGTAGATTAACACTCTCAGCGCCACGTGGGTCGCAGGCGGCCCACAGAGTTTCAAGCGCCGCTGGCCACCACATATATTTTGTAACTTTATCAGCAGGCCACGTGGGCCACCGGCGCTCCACAAACATTTTATGCAGCGGGCCTCTATTGTTTTTTAGTATCTTTAAGTGCAGGCCACATAGGCTGCCGGCGGCCCACAAACATTTCAATACAGCAGGCCACTATTAATAATCAACAGTTTTAAGTGACTTTGCTGGCAGGCCATGAGGGCGGCCGGCGGGGCAATTTATAAACTTTACCGCCAGGCCACGTGGTGCGCAATGACCCCACAAACCTAATTTTACGATCTTTTCAACCAACTTGAAGATTTCGAAGCAGGAGGTTCTCAATCCATCGTGATCTTTGTTTTTTTTTTAATGTATATTCACCGATTATTCGCAGACTGCGCTGGACTGATTTGGAACATTATTTTTTGTTTGAAAGAGTATACATACTTGACAATTGGTTCCATTATAATCAATTAATCCTGCAGAAATTGAGGGAACTCTTTCAATATTATAGGCACAACTGTAGTGATTTGGGTATTTTTTACAGTAGCTGGGGTATAATGACATTTATTTATAGTTAGAATATCATACGAGATTTGTAGAAACTTTTAACAAATAACTAAGAAGGGAAGGTGGTTTTTGATGTACAATCATTATAGTACATTACAGCAGGGGCTGGGAAAATAGGTATAACCGCCAAGTAGGTAAAGACGGTCGAGCGTAGTGAGGTTGGATAGGAATACGAGGCCTGGAACCTGAAATCGGGTTTCACACCGAAGTTCGTAGGTACGCTTTTCTTTAACGTTCAATTAAATATTTCACAGATTTACCAAAAAATTGTCACTATGAATTGTTTATGGCTTTTGAAAATTTGCAACTAGGACGTCCATCGGCCACTTATTAATTGCCTTTGAACAATATCTAAACCCATTTTATGTCTACGTATAGAGAATTAAATACGTGATAAAATTAAACAACCCAATATCCATTATAATTTACAAAATTTTACACAACATATTAAAATGTATAAATTTACGAAGTATATTTTTCATTTTTCCCCCTACTACTACCTAATTTGTTTACAGACGTAAGTAGGTATATTATCTGCGCTGTTCAGAGAGATGCTTTTAAGGCCATCATACTCGAGCTGAAATAAAGAATTTGAATTTATATTACCTATTACTAAACACATTTAGAATGTTGTGAATATTGTCTACGGTCTATGAAAAGCCGCAGATATTTTAGTTTTATAACCAACCTGCCACCAGAAAAAGTATGAAATCAAAATCTATTCTCGCGTCCGAAAGCGTAGTAAAATTTTGAAGCCCCGACTTCAAAAATAGGTTGTGCGAAATTTCGGCTTGCTGGTTTTACCGTTGACTTTGTCTCAAGAGAAATTTTGACATGGATATGGCTATCTGGTCTTGGTCTGCCTGCAACCCACGTGGCCTGCTGGAAAGGTTTAAAAAATTTAACAAGCCTCTGCTAGACTCGAATTTATGTGGTCTGCCGGCAGTCTATTTGGCCTGCAGGTAAAGTTTTTAAAATTGTTGGAGGCCCTCTGAGCTCAAATTTTGGTGGACGGCTGGTAACCCACGTGGCCTGCCACAACAGAAAATTCGATTGTTCTATGGCGCTGAGAGTGTTAAGTACTAAATAATTAGAGTCAGATCCACGGTCCAAGGAGAAATAACTCAGTAAGCTTAGGGGAGACCTAGGAGAGTTGTGACAGACGATTTCTCCCTATATACTATGCGAGCTGGCTGCAATGCTCGTTTGTTGCTTTAGAGACGTGTTACTGGACTTGGTACTCGCTGGCAGCGCACCGAAAGCAGTAGTGTGCGTAAAAAAAATATAAAAAAATAACACAACAACGCACATAATATAATACGACATAAAGTCACATGATATAAAGTCAATATTTTGAAGACTTTATGTCATGTGACTTTATGTCGTATTATATTGTGTGCGTTGTTGTGTTATTTTTTAGGGTTCCGTACCTCAGAAGGAAAGAAAGGAACCCTTATAGGATCACTTTGTTGTCCGTCTGTCTGTCTGTCAAGACCATTTTTCTCAGTACGTAACTTTTATGTCAACGCAATCAAAAGATATAGCAATTTAAGTTGCACATTATGGAGCTGAGTACTCGCAAGAAACTCAAAACCTAAAGGGTAACTTCCCGTAAACTCGGAAACTTGAAACTTGGCACGAAGAAACTTCATATAGCACAGACAAAGAAAAATTACGAAAAGTTGAAATATTTAGTAAAATCATACAATCTTTATTTATTTTAAACTTACTACCTTTATCCTCGTAAACGCGTAGAGATATTAAATTGAAATTCATATCAAATACTCAGGTCTATAATACCTTTCAGCTGTAGCAAAACGAAACTTATATGTCATGTACTATATACTAAGGTTAGGCCTTGCAAGTGCATCCCGCAATAAATTCGTGTTTCAATAAAACATTTTTCATAAAAAAATATTTGGACGTGTGATGTGCTGTTGCATTCTGAAAGAGTACTTTTTTATTTAAAAATGCCTAACTTATGAATAATATGGTATTTATTTAATACTAAATACCTTCTACATATAAACCTGTCACTCTTGTCCTCTTGTTAAACCCTTACCTCTGTGACAGGAGAGTTGTGACAAATGAGTAGTTTTCTTTTTTGTCGATTTTCTCGGAAACTCTAATACTTTCATTAACTTTGATGATTATTTTTGAAAGCGAAAGAATGGTGCTACTTACTTATCTCTAAAAATCTAAAGAAGTATCCATTCCGATTAGGGTGACCAAAGGAACCCATTTAGTAAAACTCTATTTAATGTTTGCTGCGTTTTTTCTTCCCTGCTCACGCTTGTTGCACAATAACAATAGCGTATTGTACACAAACGCTGGTTGAATTCCATAATTAGTATGCATGCGGCATTTTAGGAAGTTGACTTTGTACCTTCCTAGCATGAAGTGACTTTTATTACGCAATAACTCTGAATAAAAACTTTGAAATTGGACTTGTATTGCCGGTTCCTTCTGTGTATAGTGTGTGTACAGTACGAGTGTTTTACATACCTATGAGTAAAACACTGCTTATTAAATGTCATAGAAACAAACTTCTGTGTATAAATTTCAAAGGGGTTCCAATTTAGCTGAATATTTTAACAAGTTTTGTAACCTTAAACTTTTTGTGTTTGTTATTTGTAGGGATGTAGGTTTTTCTAAGCTAAGCTATTGAATGGAAAACTTGTCAAATTACTTAAAAGGCGATCCATCAATAAGATTCAGTTTTAACTAAATAAATATTGATTAGCTGTCTCTAAATGGGAGTAATTCATATTACTTATGATTATAGCTAATGGTACTTATGCTACTCTGCCTTTTCGCCGAAAATTTTATTTGGTAAAAAATATATTATCTTTAAGATTTAATGTAGGTATTACTGTTTTGAAAAAAAGTCTCGCCGAGTTTCTTGCCGGTATTTAATAAGCAATACTTTTTGGGGTCAGAGGTGTAGGGTTAGAACTGGTGGTAGTTCCTTTTTTCTCTGTGACGTTCATTGTTCGTTCGTTGCATTGTGAAGTGCATTGTAATGTGCCTAAATTGAAGAATAAATACATTATATCTTTTTTTAGAAACCTAATCTTGGCTTTCCCACTTTACTGTTCCAAGCAACTCACACCATGAGGGTTGAATTTATTGTCGGATTAACCTACAGGTAGGTTTCTTAAAGATAGAATCTAAGATTTTTTACGTTTATTCCCTTATTTAGGAACTGTTAATCTTACCTACGTGCGTTCCACCGCACCTTAAATTAAATAACAAACGCGTACGATATGACAGCATACCTACTAAGATAACGAATTATAAACAAATAAGTATACCTAGGCATGGAGAGTTCTCCAGTATATGTACACAAACGTCCAAAAATATATGTGCTTAAACCCGTATAAATAAGGTTGTGTTCATATATTTTTCAACATACCTACGTGTGTACAGAGGGCCTACCGCGAAGTTCGAATATCGACAAAACGTTGGCCCCGTCTCTATCGCTCTTGCAAGATCGCTATAGAAAAAGAGTGATGCAAATAGACTAAAGACTGTATACGTTAAAATGATCTGGTACATCTCCCTTTCGGATACCTACACATTTTCAAGCAGTTCTTTTTTATAAATAACTAGCAGTTGCCCGCGGCTTCGCCCGCGTACATTATGATTAATGCAGATTTCTACTCTTGAATAAAAGTTTTCCCCCGCGACTTCCTTTGCGTAGAATTAGTAATTGACCCCCCTTTTTACCCTCTTAGGGAATGACTTCTGGGATAACTATTATGTATCCATCCCCAGAACTCAAACTATCTCTACTTATACCAAATCATCTAAATAGGTTCAGCGGTTATCAATTCCCCATATAAACTTTCAACCCCCTTTTCACCTCTTAAAGGGTTGGTTTTCGGGATAAAACTATCCTATGTCGTTTTCCGAGACTCAAACTATCTCTATACCAAGTTTCATCTAAATCGGTTCAACTGAAAATAATTCTCTATCCAACCCCTTTTCTATGCACCCCCGTAAGCTTTGTTTTTCGGGATAAATACAATTTTGCCCCTTCCCGGGACCCAAACTATCTCCATACCAAGTTTCATCTAAATCGGTTCAACATTTAAAAATGCCCCATACAAACTTTTAACCCCCATTTCACCACTTTAAGTAACGCTTTTAGGAAATTAAAAAAAAAAAGCGCGCCTCAAAGGTTTCGTACGAACAACTTTTTTATTACATTTTTGAAAAAAGACGCTTTCAGCATGATTTCATGAGAATTAATAGGGCGGCTGAGTGCGAATCGGACACGTACCCCGATTTTTTTTTGTCTTAAGTCGGACTGGTGCTTGACTGCACTCTTATTAGTTTTCCTGTAATTTATACGTAAATAACTATTATATCTGTAATTTTTGCAAATTTTTCTGTCGAACAGTTTCCGATATTGATTAATTTACACCTTTTTTTTAATAACTGTTTCATCTAAATCGTTCACGTTTAAAAATTCCCCATGCAAATTTGCAACCCCCGTTTCACCCTTAACCTTTAGGGCTGATTTTCGAGGTAAAAACAATTTTATGTTCCTTCTCGGGACTCAAACTATCTGTATGCTAATTAGCATTAAGTTTCATCTAAATCGGTCCAGGTGTTAAAAATTTCCTGATCAAAATTCCAATCCCTTTTTCCTTCAAGGGATGATTTTCGGAACGAAAACAACCCTTAGTCATTTGCAGGGATTCACACTTACTATATACCAAGTTTCGTCTAAATCGGTTCAACGGTTTAAAATTCCCTATAAAAACCTGCAACCCCCGTTTCACCCTTAACTTTTTTACCTTTAAGGGTAGTTTTCGCGAAAAAAAACTTTTTTTTTCCTCCCCGGGCCTCAAACTATCTGTATACCAAGTTTCATCTAAATCAGTTCAGCTGTAAAAAAATCCTATATAAACTACCAACCCTCTTCACGGGTTAATTTTTTCCGGGTCGTTTCCCGGGATTCAAACTATCTATTATATCAAGTTTCATTTAAACCTGATCAACGGTTAAAAATTATCTATAAAACCTTCCAATCCCCTTTTCACCCCCTTAAGGGCTGATTTTCGGTATAGAAACTACCCTATGTCCTTTCCCGGAGGTAAAATTATTTCTTTAACAAAAATTTCGAAATTTATGCCATTTTCGTACTTAATTAACGTCCCAAAATACCATAAATCGACTCCCATATTGATATTTAGTAATTTCAACCCTATCGCACCCAAACAGGGGGATGATATTTCACGCCCGCCACGTTGTATCATAAAATCATTGGTGTTTTCGTAATCAGCGACCCGATAAACCATAGAAACGATACCCATATTGATTTTCAGACTTTTTCACCCCCATTTCCCCCTTTAAGGAGTTGAATTTTCAAAAAACCTGAAACACGTGTTTACATATTTATTGTTAGGATTACTCCTGTGAAGTTTCAAATAAAACAGTCTAACTAATCTTGTTTCCCTATACAAACTTTGGACTCCCATTTCACCCCCCTGGGGGATGATATTTTACACCTGCCACGTTGTATAATAAAATGGTTGTTGTGTTCGTAATCAGCGACCCGATAAACCATAGAAACGATACCCATATTGATTTTCAGACTTTTTCACCCCCGGATTTGGATTTTCAAAAAAGCTGAAACACGTGTTTACTTATTTATTATTAGAAATACTCCGGTGAAGTTTCAAATAAAATAGTCTAACTAATCTTGTTTCCCTAAACAAACAACTTTGGACCCCCATTTCACCCCCTGGGGGATGATATTTTACACCTGCCACGTTGTATGATAATATGGTTGTTGTTTTCGTAATCAGCGACCCGATAAACCATAGGAACGATACCCATATTGATTTTCAGACTTTTTCACCCCCATTTCCCCCTTTAAGGAGTTAAATTTTCAAAAAACCTGAAACACGTGTTTACTCATTTATTGTTAGGAATACTCCGGTGAAGTTTCAAGTAAAATAGTCTAACAAATCTTGTTTCCCCATACAAACTTTGGACCCCCATTTCACCCCCTTACGGGGTGAATTTAGAAAAATCCTTTCTTAGTGCACCCCTAGACCTTATAAGGGACCTACATGCCAAATTTAGAAACTCTAGACCCAGCGGTTTAGGCTGTGCGTTGATATGTCAGTCAGTCAGTCAGTCAGTCAGTCAGTCAGTCAGTTTCTTCTTTTATATATTTAGATCTGTAATCATAGTAATATATAATAAAAATAGAATCATATTACAATTGTATGGGCTTGTCTCAGGTTTTACTGAAGGTATTCCATCATATCTTTAATGTTTTGTCCAGCGTTTTTTGATAATCTTCACTCGCTTCCTGCTACAATACCACAATTGTATTTATATTTTCACAACCGGTTTTATGGTCAATAGAATGTCATCTTACAAAAAAAAATGTTTTGAAACTCTATTCTACTTGAGGTAGTCAGGAAAACTTTCTACTCCAAGCACTGAAAGTAATTTTTACGTCACTCTGGGCGGTAAGTGAGATTTGCCGCCCACGGGTGCAGCGGCAAATCTCACTTCACACCCAGGAGAAGACGTAAAATTGTGTACGCACCACGGGCGGTAATAAAGAAGGCCTCAGATCACTTGTTTATGGCCCTTACCTTCGGTTCGGGCCACAAATGCCCGCGATCTGAGACGTTCTTTATTTTACCGCCCTAGGTACATAATGTACTATTATATGGCAGCCATTTTTTTGTCAAAAAGTCAAACTCACCAAAGTTAGAACACCTCCGAACTATTTCAATCTAAATACACTTAGAAAAATGTTAGCTATGGTGAAAAGAGAATTTAATAAGGTATAATTTGATTTATCTTATTTATAATAAAAAACTATTTTTAACAGGAAAATTTGGTAAACACTGTCAGAACACTGTGGACAACAAAATATAGGCACTGTGGAATATATAGTGATCAAACTCATAGACAACGTAACGTTTATATTATGTTTTCAATTTTATTATGTAGCTTGATAACCCCAAATTATTAATTAGAAGTGTTGGTTGAATATGCACATTCAATAAAAAGATGTACCATACCATGCGTGACCGGATTTTAACGTATACAGTCTTTATTCGATGAACGAAGTGGTTCGCGGTTATAGGCCAGATATTGGATAACTCGACTGTGCCGTGCCTACTTTATTGGCCTTTCTGACAATGGCTTAATTGATTAATTGGCAAACAATACATATTATGATTAAGGTTCATCAACTCAATAATAATATTAATAATTGCCGAAATATTATTTTCGTTACGCAGACATTCTTTCAGCCAATAGGTACTCTCGGACATCCTTTACAACCTCGCAAACTTCCCAGTTTGGTAACGGTTCTTTTTTATCATAAAAGTAAACTTTTTTAAGGTAGTGTGTCTTGGACCTGCCTTAAACTTATTTTAGTTAATTTTGTAATGTAATTATTACAAGAACATGAAAAATCAGTGCAGTCGTAGGTATTATAATCATTAATTTCTTTATCTTTTCACAAAGGTTAGTTAGTTCGCAAAAAAGGCTAAATCTAAAAGGTTATTCTAGTCTGCTGTTAGTTTTAATATTTCCAGGCCAATAAGGATATCCATTACGAGCTCATGACACAAAATGTCAAATCTTTGTACGTAGGTAACAAAACGTGAAGTAGGTTGGCTCCGGTAGTTAACGTCCACTTGACGTGCTTTTCAGAATAATGCATAGTGCATGTTACGTCTATAATAATGGAATGTCTGGCGTGCCCTTTATCCTTACAAACTGATAATGTTACGGAATATGATCTCAGGGGCCACAACATACTCGTACGTCACACCAATTTTATGATTTATCGACCTTTCGTCCGTCTTTGTCACACGTCACACATCAGTCATGGTCACATTTTGTATTCTTATAGTTAGGGAGGCGAATAGGGGAATTTTCTGCAATACTCGTGCGTGGCAGTTTAAGATATGAGAGATACCTTAGACCTAATAGAACAACCTTGTAAATTATTTAGCTCTATATGTAGTGACGCGCGCCTAGGATAGACGATCACATTAGTAAAAAAAAATGGATAGTCTGAAATACTCCAGCGCGTCAGTTTAAGATATTGGGGGTTGATTTTAGTGTTTAAAGACTAAATTTAACTAATCTGACGATAAGTCCTTGACGCCGCCGAGTTATAGGGTCGCGAACTTGTAAAAAAAAACGTTAATCCGGCATTCTCGAGCGCGATTTTTTTTTATTTTGTTTTGAAGAATATAATCTAAAACTTACTAAAAATACAAAATCTGCCGGTTTCCGCATGACCGGAAGTGTGGAGGAGCCATTTCGTCTTCCTAAGAACGCGTTACGGCATATAAGTCGCGAACGATACATTTTACAAAAAAAAGTTTAAATAAACAAAAAAGGTAATTTTATTTTACACAAAAAAGGTGTCTTTACATTTTTGTCCAAAGTTAAAACTGTTTGACTTGAAAGTTAAACCTTTTTCGGTCAGATTAAGAGAACCCACCAACATTTTTGTCAGATTAAAAAAATATGCTTTCAGGATACCGAGATAAACCTCCCCTATGAAAATCTGACGCGCTCGAGTATTTCAAAAAAACTCTTTTTTTTTGCATTTTCAAAAATTCATCGTAACTTATCGTCACGCCGAAATCGTCAGTTTTTTTAAAGGGAGCTTCCTTGGGGCCTACTTAACACCCCTTCCGAAAATCTGACGCGCTCGAGTAATTTTTTTTTTTTGCATTTTTGACTACTTTATATGCCTACCCCCACCACGCAATCCGGCAGATTAGTATACCGTTGTTATCAGAGGCACTCGGGGCATACGTAGTATGAATATCTGACGCGCTCGAGAATGCCCAAGTAACTGTTTTTTTTAACATTTTTGAAAAACCGTACACGCCAAACCCACCGCTAAAATGGTTTTTGCCATACGAGCTTTTCTTTTCGAAATTATTTTATCTTTCGATTTTGATAGGTCTCGACGGCGCCGTTGAATTACGCCATTTAGCTACCTCGCCTCCCTAACTATTACTCCCCTACGCCCATGACGTGATGACGTCACATATTTTATGTCCAGCAAATATATTCCAAATTCTAAATTTCACTTACCTACATTCAAATTGTTTATACTAAAATCAACATAAAAAAAACCAAAAGCCGGCCAAGTAATTGTTAGAATAAATCCTTCAAGGCGCGTTTCTATCCTGTATAGGATTTTATTTTTGGGTCAGTGAGGGCAGCTACCAAATCCCGTGCTGCTACATGAAAATGGTCTTAGAAGACCTCCCCTCTATTACAAATTAATGAAGGATGGCATTTACAGATTTTGGAAAAAAAGTTTGGCAAAAATGACTTTTTTCTCGCACCCTGTATGGTTACATAGCTAACATTTTCAATAATATAATAGCTTTAGTGATTTATTTTAAATGTAGGTACTTTTAAATTTTAAGTATCGAAGCGCTTTACTTTAGTTTTGCACTCGTAGTTTTGATTAAAAAAAACACATTTGAATCTAGTTTTAAAAAATTGTCGATATCCAATGAGATAACACTGTAAAAGTTCATATTTAAGTGACAACAATATTCTTGCCCCTGTTAATCACTATCGTAAACCTAATTCAATCTAATAGAAACCATAAAGCTCTTTATTTACGCAGCGTAATAGTCATAACAAATAAGAAAACAATGAATGTTCGGATGATACGATATTGTATAATAGGGTAGATTAGAGCTATAAAGCGAATAGTTATTGTGTTACAGCTGCGAGGAAGGCGTCGTTATTGGTCACAATCTCACAATATCAGTAATATCGTTACCACTTCCTGTTGACTCAGTGAAAGCTAATAGATCTGACGCGTTATTACATTTTATTGGTTTCAGGGCACGCCGTGCCTGTAGAGATCCGATATATGTTACATTGTACGCGGTCGCCGCGGTTGAAACAAACGAATGGATTAATTTCATTTTGACATCGCTGTCATCTCGAAAATAATGCACTGCGAGTGGACAAAAAATTAAAATGGAAATTCGACACCGAAATGGAGGGAGGTTAATGACTCGAGTATAAGTAAATAGTATAATCGCACTTCCTCATCTGAAACGAATTTAGTGCTTATTACCGAGACCAGAGAGTATGTTTTACATAGAGGAGCCGACTAAGAACTTTTTGAGGCGCCATCTGAACGAGAACAAACCGAAGTTACCGCATAATGTAGACGGTCGCTCGGTTAGCCGCGGTAAACCACGCCGTTACTCAGATCCGCCGTTGCAGTCCCTGACGGACTTCGGTGACCGCCAAGCGTCAATAAGAAGAAGCGTCAGCGCCGCCTAGTAACGCTCTCAATAATTGTTACGCTTCAGACTTGGAGCCTCAAAAAGTTCTTACACTGTGCTCCTTTATATTTACATACTCTCTGTTGAGATTAAAACATATTTATTACGCTTATTCATGTTGGGGCAACTGAAAAACACACGTACAGAGTACTGATATAATAATAGTATTTTATATGCAATAGTTGTATAAGAGGGTTCAAAAAAGGTGAGTGGTGTGTGTAACAATTTGAGGCGAGGCCGAAAATTGTTAATAAAGACGCCATGAGAATTTTTTGAACTACTTATACAACGTTGCATACATTATTTTTTCTACTAGTCCTCTCCCTTATAGGAATATAGTTCAGATCTTGATACGGTTACCAACTTTTAGTATGTTGTTAGGAAGGAGGAGACGTAAAATTGTGTACGTACCACGGGCGGTAATAAAGAAGGCCTTGGATCGCTTGTTTATGGCCCTTACCTTCGGTTCGGTTGCAAATATCCGCGACCTGTGCGTAATAATGTATTTACCGCCCTAGGTACGTAATTTACTATTATAGAATAGTGACATAGGTAATGAAAAGCTTTCAGTTGAGTACCGTGTTTAGACCAGGCGGCTTAGCATGACATGCGTTGTCGCGCGCGACTCCATACTTCGAGTCGCACTGTAACGTAAGTCATGCTATACGTACTGGAAGCTTGTTGATTGAACAAGGTACGAGATTGAAAAGCTTAGTTACTTATGTCACTATTGTATACATACAATAGTTTTTCTACAAGTGCTAAAAATAGGCAACCCGGTAAAAAATGAGTTTGACGAATGGCTTGCTGTCTCTATACAATTGAGTAACTTCAATCTCCGGCGGCGGCGCAGGGCGGATCCCGGCATCGGCAGCAGTGCTAGTGCTATTAAGGTGCTCTTACACGGGCGATAAAAATTGCCGAATTGCCGCACTTTTGACGTCATGGCCATATCAAGCAATTTCAAGCAATACGAAATATTGCTCAATATGGAGCAATCATTGCTCCATTATGGCGCTATTCTTGCTCCACTTAATTGCCCCATATGCAGCAATTCGGGAAACTAGGCAAATTGCCCAAATATTGCCCGTGTAAAGGCACCTGAATGGAGCAATGATTGCCGAAATAATTGCCGCTATATATAGAAATTGCCTCGTATTGCTCCATTAATTGCTCCAAATTGCTCCATTAGTTTCGGCACCGTATCGCCGGGCAATAATTGCCCGAAAAATCGCCCATGTAAGAGCACCTTTATATTGTATGAAAATTCCGAAAAACATCCTTTAGCAATCATCTTATGACAACGTCTGTAAAGGATACGTTTTGAATATAAATACCTGGCAGTCATCTTATTGACATATTAGAATGCAGAAGTAGAAAAAATACCAAAATAATTAGAGAGCGGTCGTCTTTAAGGGGGGCGTGGACAATAAAACCACACCTAAGCCAAAAAGTTGTGTCTCCAGATGCCTTTCATAAAATATTCAGCTTCTTAGCAAAGGCGGCAGAATTATATTTTAAGGTGTCTCATTTCTAAAGACATTAATTAACTTTGTGCAACAGATGCTTTTACATTTTTTTGCATATTAACATTTTGAATAGTATCTCTAAGAAAATATTTTCTTCAGCAACCTTGAGGTACAAAACCTTAAAAATACCACTAGCCTTAAAGTAATTAATTGGGTTGCCTCTCTGGATGAATTAAGGTCAAAGATATCATAAAAATGAGGAACAAAAACTCCTGCTAACTTGTAAAGTATTTGCGCCTATGTTGAAATACCTACAGAGAAAGGAAATTCAAGTACGGTCGAGGCATTTAATATCATTTTACTGGGACCCCTTAGGAAGGTTTCACTTAATTCATTTTTCAAAACGTTGTCTCAGTTAATTAAGATTTCTTTTTATTGCCTCATTTTTCGGTAATGCCATTTGCTTTTATAGTAATCACTTATTGAATTTCCAAAGGGTTAACCGCGCGTAATTGGTTAATTGAGGGAAGGGTCCATCTTCGGACCTTTTGCTAAATTTGTCTTAGTTAGCGAGTTATACGGGACGGCAGTAAGTGCGGACAACACACTCTTTTATATATAACGCTGTCGAGGTGTGTAAACAAAATGCTTCAACACCTTCTACCTGTTTTATTGTTTCCTCGTTCCTTAAAAGGTTTGTGTTGTACGCCAGGAGGGCACATCACGCTTCCCTGTTTTGAGGAGGTAAAGTAATTACGAGACATAAAAATAAGGACGTCGACCTTATATTTTTGGTTAAAAACTCAGAGTTCCGGCAAAAAGCTAGAATGAGTAAATATTATTTCGTAAAAAATATTCTTAACCTAAAATTTATAAAAATAAATTCATTGCTTGCTTTGCCGTGGCTAGTCGCAATAGCGACGGGAGATTATCGAATATTTCGAGACAAAGTGTCTCTTGGGTACCTCGTGATGTAGAAGTTTGTTTATCTCATCTCAAAAATTGAGTCTCACTCAAGCTGACGATTAAGAGTTAGACTTCATCTCAACTAAATAGATCTTATAGGAAAGCGTGCTCTACCGTAGACCGCATCGTCACTTACCATCGAATGAGATCATGGTCAAACGCTTGCCTATCCTGAATTTAAAAAAAGTAGTTAAACTCCCTTATCATACAGTGCTGTTTGAAACAATAATGTAGGTACGCTAAAGTAGTAAAACAGTTTGGGTGCCTAAATCACAGTTAATTTGCAGTTATTGGATGTTATCTAGCACCCAAGCGAAGTTATTGGACGTGTAGTAGGTGAAATGTTTATTTTCACAGTATTACCAGACGTGGTCTTGTTGCAGGTTGGTCGTAAAATGTTGCACGGCACCGACTCGTCACGTCTTCAGTGTCAAATAAAATAACAGATTATCGAGCGGGTGCCGTGGGTAGAATAACAAAGTCATAATGGCTAAGAGCGTTTTCAGGCGAGGAGCCATGTTGCGGCGCTTATAAACTTCTTAACAAAGTATTTAAATCCCGTGCCCCGAAAACAGGAAACCAATAAGATGACAATGTTTTGAACGGGCATCTTTTAAAATGTGTATTGGGTAGTCGTTGCTGAGGTAATTATGTCCTTAATATCAAGTACTAGATAATTTACATTAACATTAGATACCTACTTTTTAACCTGTTTCGTTAATCCTGCAATGCTGTACATGTACAGGCAGGGTAGAATTAAGTAAGTATTACGATTTTTTAAAGAAAGATTTTTAATTGTATTCCTGTTGTTACATAAGCATTATGTCTTCTTAGCTTTGAAGTAGTAGCCGTGGAAGCCCTACATGCCGCTCAAGTAATGTTCAACAATTAACGTTTTTGAAATATGTATAGCAGTAGCCCAATTAAAAGCCTAACAGAACCTAACCTTAAGAGACAATCTTTGTAACGATCGTACGCCTTTGAGTCATTATGAAACACCCACGGGATAAAGAAATATCTGCATAAAATATTATTCAGATGCACCTTTTTAAGGCATTAATTATTATTTTAATCTGCTGCCAAAATGAATTATTTTTAATAAGTTCTCAACAAAAAATATTAATAGGTACCGTCACGTGCTACAACTTTGCCTACGAGGCACAACTTTGTCTGGCTTGAAAAACATGGTTTTCTTCGCCAAACAGCTATATATATCTTGGTGAAGAAAACCATATTTTTCAAGCCAAGGAAAGTTGTGCATGTAGCGCATAGGGAGTAAATTTTAATGAATAAGAATGTTCTAGTAGTAATAATCATGACTGAAACACATATTTCTTAACATTTAATAATGTTAATGCATTTAAGAATGTTATTGTATAATTCTGAATGCAGAAATTAAAATGTAATAAGAGTAATTAGTGTAATAAAGAGCTGGCATTTTCCTCGCACAACGTATCAGCATTGCGATACAACGAGGAAATGCCGCCAGCATCCTTGGTACAATGCCGCAAGGGCCTAGTTCAGATTTGAGCTAGTAATTAATTTAGTTTTCACGCCACCTGCTCGGAAATGTGGCAAAAGAAGATCAAAATCCAAGCTGAAAAGTAAGCAATTGCTGTAGCATCTGAACTACCACTACAAGAATTGCTATTTTGCAGCAATGAAATGTCATTGCATTGGACCCGCCAATGAGAATCATTTAAAACATTAAAAAGGTCTTTTTTTGGCACCACTATTTCATTCTAAAATAAAATAAGGTTGTTTATCGAACCAATTAACTTGTTTAAAAAAAAGAAACGTCAAAATCATTTAGATCACCCTTAAGGCGTTTTTACCTTTTTAACCGTTTGTGGTTTTCTATCAAAAAGTGGGTAAGGAGGGAGTCGGATTGAAGCATGATTGAAGCAAACAACGTAAAAACGCTTCTTAAAAGTGAAAAAAAAAGTTAAAAAGGTGGAGCGGGAAAAATACGTATTGAATTGGATAATGTTTGACTGAAAAACAATAAAGTTGTATTTATGCAGTAAAAATTAGTTCAATGAGAGTAGAAAATATTATTAATACGCTGGCGCCCACCGAAAGTCAAGAAACAGGCGGTCGCTAGAAATTTGTTACCAGTAAAATCGCGTCCTAAATAAGAACGCCCATGAACAGTGATATTTTGTATACAATATAATATCCGACAAACAATTAATATTATGGAAGGATGGCGAAAAGAAGCATTTATTTGCAGAAAGTTACATGCTCGTTTACTTTATCGTGCTTGCGAAAAGCACATGAACCTTCAATATACCTATAGTATCTATTAAAGTGTTTGTATTGTTATGCCAATTAATTTTTTATTTTATTTCCTCACGTAGTCGTGTAATGTCACACTATGTAATGTCTCGGCCGAAAGCGCTATAGGTGGACTCGTATCTTCGAGGGCCTCCCCTGGCGGGTCGGCCCTCGAACTAACTCGATCCACCTATAGCTTACTTTCCAGCCTCTACAACAATGTTCTATTTCACGCCACCTGTTCGGAGATGTGGCAAAAGAAGATCAAAATCCAAGCTGGAAAGTAAGCAATTGCTGTAGCATCTGAACTACCACTACAAGAATTGCTATTTTGCAGTAATGAAATGTTATTGCATTGGACCCGCCAATGAGAATCATTTAAAACATTAAAAAGGTCTTTTTTTGGCACCACTTTTTCATTCTCAAATAAAATAAGGTTGTTTATCGAACCAATTAACTTGTTTAAAAAAAAAGAAACTTCAAAATCATTCAAATCACCCTTAAGGCGTTTTTACCTTTTTAAACGTTTGTGGTTTTCTATCAAAAAGTGGGTAAGGAGTGAACCGGCTATTAGACATGGCAACTTGCAGGGCCCAATCTGTTGTGTACCCTGCCTTTCCCTCTCCCTCCTTCAGCTCCCTACGGGCCCTACCTTTAGTTACACCTACCAACCTGACAGATTGGGCCCTGCAGGTTGCAATGTCTAATAGCCGTTTGAGTCGGATTGAAGCAAACATCTTAAAACGCTTCTTAAAAGTGAAAAAAAAAAGTAATAAAGGTGGAGCGAGAAAAATACATATTGAATTGGATAATGTTTGACTGAAAAACAAGAAAGTTGTATTTATGCAGTAAAAATAAGTTCAATAAGTGTAGAAAATGTTATTAATACGCTGGCGCCATAAAGCTCTATACCTGGAGGAGCAATCGCCTCATCTTTCCAAACAAAAGTCTGCCAAAATCTGAGGGGGGCGAGGCGAGGTAGCATACGTATGGCGTTTTCAATTTAAAGGTACATCATTGTCGGTTGTTAATAAAGTTTATTTCTAAATGAATTTTTATAGCAGCATCGCCTTATTGATAAAGGACAATGATGTACCTTTCACTTGAAAATATCACGCATATTTGACAGTAAGTCACGACACTAAATGGAGCAACAAATAGTTGATTTTACATATGTTGAAATATGGTTCATTATTGGATGCAGTCTTTGCAAATGACAAACAAAAAAGCCAAGGATCATTTTTGCTTGTATTTTCAAACAAAATATAGAAGGCAGTAATCCTTAGGGGCGTTAAATATGCATAAGTGTCAAACGTCAAAATAGTTACTGCCCGTCAGAAAATAAACGATTATCTTTGAATCGATTCAGTAAACGACGCTGGATTTTCGATATGGATAAATTTTTTAATCATAATAGTAATGATAAAAAAAGTAAAACTATAATTACATCTGAAATTGCATTTCATATTTTTGTAAACTAGACATAATAGAACATTTTTTACACCTAAAAACAATACATAAAGGCATTTTCACGGAGCTCTTTACTCACTGAAAACGATGAACTGAATGCGTGTAATCGATTTTTGAAATAGTTTTTATAAACCTATTCGATTTTCCTGCTAATAACGTTGACAGAGGGGAAATGTACCTAAGCTTACTCCAGGTATAGAGCTTTATGGCTGGCGCCCACCGAAATTCAAGAAACTGCACAGGCGTAGAAATTTGTTACCAGTGAAATCGCGTCCTAAATAAGAAGGCCCATGAACAGTGATATTTTGTATACAATATAATATCCGACGAACAATTCATATTATGGAAGGATGGCGAAAAGAAGCATTTATTTGCAGAAAGTTACATGCTCGTTTACTTTATCGTGTTTGTGAAAAGCATATGAACCGTCAATATACCTATAAATAGTATCTATTATTAAAGTGTTTGTATATGCCAATTAATTTTTTATTTTATTTCCTCACAGTAGTCGTGAAAAGCACTATGTAATGTCTCGGCCGAAAGCGCTATAGGTGGACTCCAGCAACTTTACCAGTCGCTGGTGGACTCGTATCTTCGAGGGCCTCCCAGGCGGGTCGGCCCTCGAACTAACTCGATCCACCTATAGCTTACTTTCCAGCCTCTACAACAATGTACTGTAGTGCCTCTGTATATTTAATTATGTAAATAAATGTTATTTATTACCATAAGAGTAATTATTCTATTTTTCAAGAGATGTCATAAACTAATGAAATAGGTACATTTTTGATAAATAAGTAGAAGCGAATGCATGATATTTCTTATTATTGAAAAGAAAAGGGTTGTGGGTAGACTGATGTATGGAATGTGGGTAGGGTGAACCATGAATAACCAGTCATAGCATTGCACTCGTTGGCTGTCTCTGTAAGTACTTTACAACATCAACGTATTGATTAACTGCCGCCGCCTGAAGTCTTAAATAATTATGTCACATTATTTTACGACTAGTGTTTCTCTAGGGCACAACAAAAAATAACCATAACCTAACTTATATATGAAGCAGGTACCTCCTAGATATCCGTGTATATATATGCACTTTTGGTGTAAATGAATAATTATATGAGATTAATTTCAGCGTAAGAATTAATTTGGTATTTTGTTAAAGGAATCATACCGTCTCACTTGCTAAATAAAATCGTTTAATTATTTAAACTGGTGTCTTTACAACAGTCCCTTATTCAATCATTGTAACGTTATTTGTATAGTGTTGTTACGAATGTTACGATGATAGCTGATGAAACAGGTATCTCGATGAACGTATTTCATTCACCAGGTCATACAATACACATATCAAATTTTAGTAAGTGTTAATATATTTTTCTTTAAATTAAATAAGTAAGTATAATTATTTTACAATAACGTAAGTATGTTGCTTGTTATTGATTATTTATGTCGTGATAGTATGTATAGTAGAAAAAAACTTACTTTATGTTACTTTGTTCATACAATGCTTGCAATGTTGGCTAATATTAATTTGTTAAGTACGAAATTTGTTCAGTTTTAATATCCTTGTAGTTAAATATGTTTAAATCTAATTAATATTAGATTAATGTTACCTACGTAGAATCGTAGGTGTTGTAGTTCTTTTTCTGCCAATATCATAATACCTACATCGACACTCGCTTTTCGCTTGCCTTTGGTCGGGCGGGCGGCCGGCTGAGCGGCGTGCTGAATTTACACCCGTCGCTTCGGGGTCAGGGTAATATTTCGTTCGTTTCGGTAAAAGCCATTAGCTACTACTTTTTTCGGACACGGATTTCAGTATCAGCCAACAAAGTGAACGGCTAGCTACCTTGCGCATGCCGTTAATTTCTTGCCAGATACAATTGTAAAACGTGCAACAAATTTCAGCCGATATACAACTTTGTTAAAATTACCTAATTTTGGTAGGTGATTTGGCTTGGTATTTCGGTATTATAAAGTAAAATTTAGTTAAAGATGGTTTGATTCGCAGCAGGTAGGCGTGGTGATAATACAGACTTCATATTGCGGGCTTTTATAGGGATTAGGGAATGCTTGGGGTTCTGATGTTGTATGGCTTGAACGGGGATTTCCCGGTTCCGGTACCGTGTTGGTATAGAAAACCAGTTCCAGGAGCATAAATCGGAAATATCCAATTATTCGCCTTGGATATCATTTTAGTCATCAAAAGTGACGTAACCAAAAATCGTGAGGCAGACTCAAACGTAGAACCTTGCGTTTCTAGAAGCGATAAAAATTGCTAACGTTGCAATTAAGTTCGCTTGATGCGGGCATCGGCGCAAACATTACTTTGAAATGCGAGCTATATCTTCCCTTTTCACTCAACCGAGAGCAAGTCATGGATGCGCTTATATTATTATGAGAAACAATGAACGTTTTGGCACGAATATTGACCCAGCTTGCGGGGGCTGTAGCAGATCCGAACGGAATCCAATTAACTTAATGGTAGCTGGGCCCCGAACGCGGCCAAATATACTATTACGGCGCGCTTAAAAGCTTTTGGTAATAGCCGATTCCTATAGAAGATCAATAGTACCTAAATAAAAGTATTGCCTTTTCATGTTCCATGTATCGGCTATCATAGAGAATTATTACCGAGCGCTGTTTCAGCGAAGCACTAAGGGCCGCCAGGATTCGGGGCGTCATGTGGATTCGATTACACTACAATCAGCTGATAAGTTCTTGACTTCCTAAAAAAAACTGTAGATTTACGAAGATACGAGTCCACCTATAGCGCTTTCGGCCGAGACATTACATAGTGCTTTTCACATCAAGTGTCACTAAGGCACCCGAAACGTGATGCTTCTGAGCCTATTATCACTAACGTAACGAAAAATTGTATGATAAAACTGCCTGATAGAGAGATTAATAGTAGAATTTCGAAAAATGGACTTTGCAGTAAGTAGCTGCAAAGTGCAAAAATATGAAGGATACACTAAATTCACGATAATATTTATTGCAAATACTTATAGCATATTTTAATGCGCGAGACTTCAGCGGGGCGATTCTTGAGTTTCAAGCGCTCGAATCTGACATTTAAAACTTTGAATAAAACGAACAAATTATGTTTTAACTAGTAGTCCGCCTCTAACTGAGAACTCGTGATTAACTTGCAAACGAGTTGACCAATATAACAAGACCCTAAGGAGGATTTTTTTTCTCCTTCTGGCTCCATAACCGCTTGATCGATCCTGCTCATATACGAACTTACAAATTTTATGTACAGTCGCCATCAAATATATCTGAGCGGCCACGGTACTCAAAAATATCTGAACAAGTACCCTATCGCCTTGACAATACAGGTGTTGTTCAGATATTTGTGACCACCTTGGCCGCTCCGATATATCTGATGGCGACTGTACCTCTGCTATAGCCCCAAGAAATTTCATAAAGATCAGAAAAAAGTTACTAAAGTTATCGTCGGACAAACTATCGAAATCAAAAAGCCATCCAAATGCCGAGACGTCCCACTAGCCAGGTGACAGTTCGGTCTGGAGTTGTTTGTAAGAACTCACTTGGCTTACGCTCCGCGAGTTCGTAAATAATAGCGATATAAATATAGAATCATTATGTACTAGTAGTCCACCTCGAACTGAGAACTCGCGATTTACTTGCAAAAGAGTTGACCAATATAACAAGACCCTAAGGAGGATTTTTTTTCTCCTTCTAGCTCCATAACCACTTGATCGATCCTGCTCATATACGAACTTACAAATTTTATGTACCTATCTCTGCTACAGTGCCAAGAAATTTCATAAAGATCAGAAAAACGTTGCTAAAGTTATTGTCAGACAAACTATTGAAACCAAAAAGCCATCCAAATGCCGAGACGTCCCAGTAGCCAGGTGACAGTTCGGTCTGGAGTTGTTTGTAAGAACTCACTTCGCTTCCGCTCCGCGAGTTCGATAATGTTAATTTCATGCAAAAATAATGTCGACAAACTTTTGTGTGCTATTTTTTTTATACACCGTGGGCAGATTAAACTCGACCGATTTCAACCATAGCTTCCTTAGCTTAAATGAAGTAAAAAAAAGTGGTACAACATGTAGTCCATAAATGCATATTTTTTGAGATAATCGCAATTTTAAGAATTTAACTGGTTGAAAAATCTCAAGTATAACACATCCTTAGAATGTGACGTAACTAGGCGCACTTAAAACTTTTCTACGCAGAAAAATTGAAAACATTGGCCAGTACCTTATTACTAAGTTTGGTGTTCAAGTATAAAAAGGTTTTATCAAAGAAAGTAATTTACGTGTAAAGAAGATCTAAGCTTCCGTTGAGTGCCAGTGTAGTACTTAACAATATCTTTATCTTTTCTTTATCACAAAACATGTGTATCGATAAACTAGACTTAGGTTTTGTTTCTGCATTTTATCACTAGAGTGCAAACTATGTGTTTACGCTAAAGAACCTACGTTAATAACTGGCCAGTAAATTGAACTTAAATAACGTCGCTAAAATGTCACCGTCCAAAATTTTTATTCGGACTGTCACGAAAGATTATTTGCAAATAAGTTGTAATAAAAATAATCAGTATGCCGCATTATCCTTCTGCACATTTAGCCTTAGAGCATGACCTAAATCAATAATTAGGTATTGTAGAACTAGCTTTATCGGCCCTTCTGGCATGTACACTCACCTTTATTGTTTGTATTTAATATTTTATATGTGGGTAGTATTTTTTTTTGTACAATGGAATTTTAGATGGGGGTAAATATATTTTTCCTCAGTCAATCCGTTACCACGAACGCTGTAAAGTGTTCGAAACGTCGGGATGTAATTTAAATTCAGTATATGCGATATAATCCCACTTACTTAGTACTTTTTAGACTTCAGAAAAAAATGTTTAGGAGTATAAATTGACGAACGTTAAAATCATGTCGGATGCAAAAGGAAAATAAAAATGAAAAAAAATATAATGAAATTTTATTTAAAAAAATATATTTATTTTTTACACTTAATCGTTGGAAGAGTGCTCAAAGTATATTGCTAGATCTTTTAAATTATTTTTCTCGTTATCTACATAAAATTACACATCATTTAAGTGGTATTACATTGCTAATTTCCAATATTTTCTCAAACGGCCCACCCTACTCACAGTCCCTCGTGTGTTCGAAACGTCGGAATGTAATTTAAATTCAGTATAGTTTTTTATATATTATATTTATTTTGTGACTGACCAGCTATTGACCATAGTCTCACCTGATGGAAAGTGAAGACAGAGCCTAAGATGAAGCTCACCGGTTCAATAATAGCCTATTCACTGGTAGGTACTACTGAAGATGCTGGCAGCATTGCATCTCTGGATGGCTAAACTATCGTTTCTTATAGCTGCCAGTAGTGCCAGTTTTTCGGTCTTCTGTGCCATCTCTGAGTCTACAGTCTTTGAAGAAACTCAGAGCGCCAGGGCCCCACGGACCAAGGGTCTCTACGCCGAATGGGACAAAAATATATTCGATGCCGAGACCACTGTACTTTCCCATCTAGGCTTTTTTGGCCGCTTCTGCCGCTGCCCTTGCCCTCACCTCAGGGTGGTTCGGTGGAGATGTGACAGGGCCAGAGTGTCTAACTGTCTATGCAGCTTGCATTCCACACCGAAACTATAGGTTTATTCCAAAAAATATTTAAGGTGACCCATATTCTTTTGAAAAGACGTACCATCTAGTACAAATTACCCCACGGTGGTCAAAATTTGTACTAGAGGAGGGAATAGATATTTGTACAACAAGAGAAGAAAGTTAAAATTTGCTTCGAGTGTTAATTTTTAATCTTGAGCGCGGAGAGGGACTCAAAAGAGCAAGATGTAAATAACTATTTCTACTCCCGTAACGTTTATATGTCATCTATACATTCGTCATCAGATCACCCATACAAGAAAATAGATAAGTAATATTTTATACTTGAAGAAAAGTCTATCTAGCCTATTCCCCAAAACAGCACTTGTTCCACAAAAGCGCGAGTGGGTGGCAATAAAAACTTTTCTAGCTGCTGTCATAGTTTTTTTTAAATTCAGAGACAAACTAGAGCCGTCCCCAACTATCATATCGTTCGATATCTTACTAGGGTGGTCCACGAATGTATGGAGAAAAAAAAAATATATATATCTTAACCTCCACAGTTTTTCTTTTATTCTATTAAGACAATGTAATCTGTATTATAAAATTAAGCTCATTTGATAACAATTTACTGGTCGCTCAGACGGTTGCTAAATATTGTAATTTCATATTTATTAAAAAATCAAGCTCACCTAAAATAGTAAAATTAGACTGAATGTAGTTTAAAATATTTCTGTCTCTCTATTTACTAACGACGTGAAAAAGACAACGCGAATAGAGTATTTCGCATTTGTATTACACCTCGCGCGCTGAAATAACGTTGTAATTCCAAGGTCTCTTCAAGGTCATTTAATCATACGCTCGCGGTAAAATTGATTTTGCTCACTGTTTTTAGGTATCAAAGAACCCTCGTTCCCTGCTCGATTAAAATTCAGCTCATCAGCTCTCTAAAAAAATCTTTAAATTAGTTATCGAACTTGTTCACAATATTTTACAACAATGATACGAAATGAATATGTGTAGGTACTGTAGAGGAGAAAAGGCGGATAGACGCGACCGACCTAAGAAATCCTATTTGCCCGAGTTGAAACGGAGACAGTTAGCTTGCGTTTCCTTACTTCAGTCAATTGAGATCATCATCTGGTACGAGTATAAAAAGTTGTACTGATGTGTAGCCAACGGTTTCAACCAATATTATAATTGAATATTTTGCTTACAGATTGTTATCGATGGTTTGTTGTAGGTACTATTTTATTTAAATATCATGGCTTTAGGTTGCTCTAAAAATGACTATAATTATTTCAGTAGAACAGATGCTTGGCGTAAAATCTCAATGGAAATAACACACGCACCGAACTTTCAGATATACGACAGCAAAACCAGTCAGCTTGATTAACTAGTGCTGAGTAAGGGCCGGTTGCACCAAACTGTTTGAAACGTAAACGTAATCGTAAAATAAAATCTTGTATGAAAAGTTTGACAGTTTTCTATGGGATGACAGCTCCGTCGCCATATTTAACGTTGATGAGTCTGTTAATTGTGCGTGGTGCAACCCACCCTAAGTATCAATCAAATGTCCGATTAATTTACCCATATTGTTTTAGAAGTTCTTGGTCGATTAAAAGACTTTTCAACCAAACTAAACTATTACGCTCTTAAATTTTTCAATACAGTCACCATAAGGCAAGTGTACCAATGAACGTATGTTTGCTTCAAGAACGAGTGATAGGTGAGTGTATTGTATACCTACACAGTGTTTTTTTTTATTTGCTTACATTAAGTACATTTCTTAAAGATACCAGTGTCCTGATTAGCTCCAATTCTGAGTTGCTGCAGATTTTGTCGGCGTGATTAAGAGTCCGGTATTTTTTTTGAAAACGGCAACACAACTGAATAGAAAAAATATTGAAGGAAGATCATATTTCGTTCTTTCTATTTTACAAAAAACTATGAAGTTTGAGTGGCTGAAATTTTACATAGAGTTTGTCCAGAAAGAAAAGTGTCGCCTTTTATATGGGAGCTCATCCATCCTACGACACTATTCTTTTCCGGGCAGACTCTACTTGTTCCAAATGTAAAGGCATATACAGTGTGTTTCTGTAATAGGAGCAATAAATTAAAACGTAGATTCTACTCCTCAAACCAGGAAACGTTTGTTCAGTGACTTTTAAAAATAACGTATGGTTTGATTTTTAGGACACTTTAAAGTTTTTTCGAACACGCAATGTATTCCGAAATTGACTATGTCTGTAGGGTGACAAGCAATGTCAATTAGACGGATTTTAACGTTAATTGAAAATACTATTTAGTTTGTATGAAAAAGAGACAATCTACAGAATACATATTTTTTAAAGTTGTTGAACAAAAGTTTTGTAGTTTGAGGAGTAGAATCTATGTTTTAATTTATTGCTCCTATTACAGAAACACACTGTATATCATAAAAAAAATACAAACCAAAACAAGCTGGGGGCAGATTCACTAAGCTTATCCTGGCATGGCCTTTCAGCTTTCTATGGCTAATGAAAACTGTGCTAAGCCACGGACAGCTAGGCAGATGGATATGGCGAAACTATAAAGGTTGCTAATTGACTAACGGAACCCTAAAAAGAGATACGACAAAGTAAAATACCTGATTTAAATTATTTTAAAAGTGTGCAGTGCGTCATACGTCCACAATCCACATATTGTGTACGAGTATTGATTTGGGTTTAACTCGAATTCAAAAAAGTTAAAAGCAGCAAATCCGTACCGAACATTCGTTGGTTTATTTTTAGAAAACAAAAACGAATGGAGTTGGGAAATATTATGGGCATTGGTGTTTACATGTTTACTTTTTTTTAAGTTTAGTCATATAATACAAATATGTCTAAACACATTTTTTGTATCTCAATAAATTACTTAATCATATACAAAATATGTACATTAATACAATTAGAAAACTTTTACTTAGATCAACAGCCTAAATTTCAACATGGCGTTAATATTATATTTTATGACAAGTTATTTCTTACATATTCATAAGGCTGTGGCTGATAAGGAAACATCTTTTGCTTACCCCGAGAACGGTTCAGTTTTTCGAAGTATCGAGATACAACCATACACCTATCGATAGGATACGTTAAACATTTTAAAAATGTTCATTTTACAAGCTTTTATTTAACTCACAGTGTTTGTCAGTATGTTAGATGTTTAGGTAGAATCTTGCGAGCCAGATTTGAACCAGTTCCTGATGTCCGATTGAGCTAAAATTTTGCATACCTGCGTAACTTGGATGACAATACAATATTTTGATACCATCGAGCTGGTCTGATGATGGAGACAGGAGGTGGCCATAAAAACTCTGCCATAAAATACCTCAACCAGGTTGAGTTTAGGTTTGTTAGAAACGCCTCGATGAGTATTCCTTGATTTTCTAAATAAAAGTACAGTCAGCCACATCAGAAGCTGATTTGGTACCTATTTCTCCTAACCGATACTAGAATTAGAATCGTCTTAATAAGTCGCTGTTTGGGCTCATTTGACTTGAACTGGTAAGGAGTTGGGACCGATATCACAAGATGGAGCTCATGCTGAACCCTGGGGGCACCTACTGGATCTCAGGTTTGGGGCAACATAGACTCATGCTGTTTGAGCTCATTCGACTTGTACTGACGAGGAGTTGGGACCGGTATCACAAGATGGACTTCATGCTTAACCCTGTGGGGGCACCTACTGGATCTCAGGTTTGGGGCAACATAGACTCATGCTGTTTGAGGTCATTCGACTTGTACTGACGAGGAGTTGGGACTGGTATCACAAGATGGAGTTCATGCTGAACCCTGGGGGCACCTACTGGATCTCAGGTTTGGGGCAACATAGACTCATGCTGTTTGAGCTTATTTGACTTGTACTGATGAGTAGTCGGGACACTCGGGACCGGTATCAGAAAATATAGCTCATGATTAACCCTGGGGGTACCTACTGGATCACGGGTTTAGGACAACAAAGACTCATGCTGTTGGGCTCATTCGACTTGTACTGGTAAGCAGTCTGGACCGGTATCACGAGATAGATTTTATGCTGAACCCTAGGGGTACCTACTGGATCTCCGGTTTAGGACATCATAGGTTCATGCTGTTTGGGCCTTGTGTGACATCTGATGGGTTTATAATTTTGAATGTTCGTTTCGCGAACATTTTAGTAACGTTTTTCTGGTCTTCATGAAATTTGTTGAGGTTGTATCGGTGGTATATAACTAGTAGTTCGCCCCGAACTGTGAACTCGCGAATCTTGTGTTTCGCCATAAATGTGCAATAGTAGAATTACTACAAATACCAAAAATAGGTATCGGGTATTTTTTATTAACCATCACGGTGAAACTAAACGTCCATATTAAATTGTGCGGTTGATGCGCAAAATTTTACCGCGACGAAATCGCTTCAGATTTGACACTTTTTGTCTCATCTAAATTTAAATCCACCTCTCACATGCCTCTCACTCTGTTGCTTTGACAAGTCGTTCTCATCTGTGGGCACCTATATAGGTTTCGGTCACCATCATTATGCGTCTATGGTAACTCTCTCTAACTAATGTCAGTATGCTGATGGCCCTAGCAGCCAAAGCTCTAATAAATTTTAAAAAAAGTCAGTTGTCAAAATATTTACACCAAAATCAAAATATAATTGAAAATATTTTTGAAATCAATTTTATGTTGATAATTGTTATGAAACAGTAAGCAGTTAATAAGGATTTGACGAGAGTGTTAATTAATACCTTTCGTTTGATACCAAACTCAACCATACTTGCTCGTAAAAGTAGCAAATAAGATGACCAATGTAACAGGACCCCCTTACAAAACATTTTTAGGCCTTCTAATTTCAGAACCCCCGTCTCAATCCAGCTCATATACGAACTCGCAAATTTTGTTGGTCTCTGCTACAACCCCAACAAATTTTATAAAGATCGGAAAATCTTTACTAAAGTTATCGTCGGACAAACTATCTAAATCAAAAAGCCATCCAAATGCCGAGACGTCGCAGTAGCCAGGTGACAGTTGTTGTTTGTAAGAACGATCTTCGCTTACGCTCCGCTCGTTCGATAATAGACTTCAATGAGCTGGAATGACCAGTGGGTTCTGGAATCAGAAGGCCTAAAACAGTTTTGTTGAGGGGTTTTATTATAATCGCAAGTTCTTAATTCGAGGCGGACCACCAGTTCTGTTAGATTAGAATAGAACCGTCTAAATAAATAATATATGATTGCCAAAAGAAAATTATACGTGCATAACTATTATCGAACGAGCGAGTGCAGCGACGCGAAGTTCTATCATTCAACCTTGGACACAACTGTCAGTTTGGGTTTTTAGTAGCTGTTTCTCGAAATTATGAGGTCTATGTTAACTTAATTAGGCTTATTGTTTTGCAACTTTAATGTGTCATTAGGGATTTTTCCGTAACATAATGTTCTTTTTGAAATATAACAAAAATGTTTGTTTTTCAAGAATTTTTAAATTACCTGATGGTTTAGCGGTCAGAAATAGCATACCCGTAAGTGTTTCATCACTATTATGATAAAAAAAACTCAGTATGCCTACCTTGATACCTATTGCCTACTTTGATATCAGGTAACACACCCAATGACCATTTCTATTAGCTAAAATTAACAAGCAATAAGAAACCGGTCAACACAGCGAAACCATGTGTTAGTCGAAATGTACAGGCTACGGAATATGTCTCTTAAAAACTAAAAACATAAAAATAAATTTAATTAAAAAACTTTTAAAAACAAGCTTTTATGTGAATGCTCTAAAAAGAGAAAATAAGCTTTTGAGTCAAACAAACTTTTTTTATAGGAATTTTGTACAATTTTATGACATAAAAGCTTGTCGCGAGACTTTCCCGTGTAAAAGAGATTGCACATATTTTAGGTGAAACCCTGTAGCCAAGTAATCCTATGACGGTAGTGTAAAATTAATTAAAATATGTAATGTGCCCAGCCCATTATTCATGAATTAAAATTATAATTATCAATGTATTGCTTAAAAAACAAATTCACGTCAAGTGTTATTTACGTATTTTGGATGTAGTATATAGTATATATAAGATAGTGCTACTTGGCGGTTTGTCATTTGTCATTGAGTTACTGAGTTGTTTTCGTTACGCTAGTTGCATCTTTTTAATATGTCAAACGAAAGCGACACAAATTTGCAATGCAATAACAAATCACGAAGAGAATTTTGAAGTCAATAACGAGTTATATGACAATATATTGGTATGTGTCGAAGCCTGTGGTTGACCTACTGTTGTAACTGTCTGACGAAGCCTGCGGCGTGGATTATAAAATTGTAAATCAAATAATTTTTAATGACAATTATTAAATGTACTCAAAGAATAAGTACTCAACATCGGACTGAATGAAACCAATGATTTTGTTATAATATTCAATATTTACATAAGGTTTCCTCGAAATAAATGTGCAATCTCTTTTACACGGGAAAGTCTCGCGACAAGCTTTTATGTCATAAAATTGTACAAAATTCCTATAAAAAAAGTTTGTTTGACTCAAAAGCTTATTTTCTCTTTTTAGAGCATTCACATAAAAGCTTGTTTTTAAAAGTTTTTTAATTAAATTTATTTCATTACAACATCTTGTGATAACTGCAATAGCCGCGTTAATGCAGGTAAAGTAAGACTCCAAATTATAACATGGGTTTTCACAGGCCATTATGCTCTGAAAGGAGTGTTGACTAGAATGGGATTTTCAGATAATACTGATTGTAGGATGTAGGATTGTAGGACAATAAAACACTTAAGGCCGGTTGCACCAAACCGTATATTAACGACAAAGTCATCGTAAAAAAAAAATTGTATGAAAAGTTTGACAGTTTTCTATGAGATGACAACTCCCTTCCATATTTAACGTTGATGAGTCCGTTAATTGTGCGTAGTGCAACCCACCCTTAATGTGTGAATGTCACGCTCTAGCTAGACAGAGAGTGTAGGACTTTGGTACTGGTTATCCAGATCCAGTGGAATTCAAAGCACTGCCCTTGAGCTCCATCATCCAACACATGGATATGGTTGAGAAAGCTCTCGAGTAGGTATACTATAGGGAGTAGGTAAAATCCTCGTACAAGTGATATGTTTCATCAGTAACCTTCCCATGGCATATTCTATTGATATGGAACTTGTAACATTACGAATATGACCTTAGTTTATAGAATCGTACTTGAGCTATACAAACATCAACATTTTACCCGACTGCGCCTTAAACAAAAAGTAGGGTAATGGTTTAAAAATGTACAATTAAACACATCCTGTAGCCTAGGATACTAAGCGGAGTTTCACAAGTGTTATCACACTTCATTAAATTCCTTTTAATTTGCACAATTAGCTTATCCTTTCTTCATTACAAAAAAAATAAAATGGCGGCCGTGAGAGGGCACCCAATATGAAATCCTTTTGTTTGTCTGGTGCCTAAACTATTGAGCGGATTTCGATGAAAGATACGTCAGTGAGTTGGTATTTAACACTCCAAAGCCACAAAATACACATTTATTTACTATAATTGATGAGCCAATAACAGATAAGGCTAACTAAAGTGTCGGAAAAACCAGATTATAGGTCTTAAGTGGTTGTTAACCAGTGTGACAGTAACGAAATTTGACACCCAGAATTTTCCAGAACTCTGTTAATGTGTCTGAAAATTTGAGCTTTCAGGACCCCGGGGATCGGCCGCCGTTTTGAAAAGTGTATCTTTTATGAGATTTTTTATTTTTTTTCTTTAAGAGTTGATTTAATGTAAACATCAAGTATGGCAAAATAATAGCTTATTAAATTCCCCACAAAAAAGTCTATAATACCACATTACGAAAATAAAGCCTTAGCTGTTATTGGTTCATCAATTATAGTAAATGTGTATTTCGTGGCTCTGGAGTTCGATTTTTGAATCTCATCGGGTGACTTATTTCGTACTAAATAGTCATCGGCTGCATACAAAAAAGTCACCGGTGAGATTCAAAAATCGAACTTGGAGTGTTAAATACCAACTCACTGACGTATCTTTCATCGAAATCTGCTCAATAGTTTAGGCACCAGCACACCTAGCACATGACTGATGCGACAGTATCTCGCGCGCGAGATAGACTACCCGTCAGAAAAAGACGGATAGACTATCTCGCGCGCGAGATACTGTCGCGTCACTCATGTGCTAGGCGTGCAGACAAACAAAAAGATTTCATATTGGGTGCCCTCTCACGGCCGCTACTTTATTTTTTTTTTGTAATGAAGAAAGGATAAGCTAATTGTGCAATTTAAAGGAATCTAATGATATCACACTTGTGAAACTCCGCTTAGTATCTTAGGCTACAGGTTGTGTTTTTTTACATTTTTAAACCATTACCCTACTTTTTGTTTAAGGCGCAGTCGGGTAAAATGTTGATGTTTGTATAGCTCAAGTACGATTCTATAAACTAAATTCGTAATGTTACAAGTTCCATATCAATAGAATATGCCATGGGAAGGTACTGATGAAACATATCCCTTGTACGAGGATTTTCTCTGAGAAAATGCAATTTATCGCAAACACATGTACGACTGTATTGTGCAGAATTTAATAAGCTTTAATGTTGCCCTAGATATTTCCAAAGAATACGAGGTTTAAGAGTTAAAGGCGAAATTCTTCGGAATGGACGACATTTTCCAAGGTGCTGGCGATTCCTCGAGGTCCTGGAACATCAAATGGTCTGGACATGAAAACGGAACCTCTTATTAATATACATACCAAATTTCAGGACTGTCCGAGAGATTTTTGGATTTGCTGTACTTCGATCGTATTATTACGGGTATAGTAGGTAAGTACCTCAATGACTAAAAGATGAGGAATTCATCCCAAGGTAGCAGATTGCACTTATTAAGAAGCAAGCAAAAGAGATGCAGATAAATCTGAATTCTCGAGGTTCGCGGTTACGCCCTTTTATATTATGTGACCGTTCGGCTAGGACTATAGAGCGGAAACCACTCATAGTGACATTAGTGACTCAACTACATATGTTTTATTGTAAGCTTCAGACATGGACGTACGTGTGAAACGTATAAAACGAGCAAAAATGCACACTTATTTCAGATTAGAAAAGCCGATGCACTCGATAAAATGTGGTGGAGAATTCTGGCTAGCTCAATGCTGTTATGCTGGTAAATGCAGAACTTTAGAAACAAATTGAATTGAAACCCAGAAGCTGGCACAAGTCCCATTTGTCACGGTAAACGAGTGGAATACTCGTTGTTTGATTTGCTACCATAACGAAGTTAGGTTTCGACGCGTTGGTAAATCTCACAGTCACAGCTAGGCATGGCACCAACTAACTAAACTTACACATATCTGCTTATTAAAAGAAACATTAGTTGTATTCTCCGGGTCGTTTTCGCATTTCGTGCAGATCGGTGATATTCTCTTGATTTGTAATTTTTATCTGATTTGGTAACCTTTTTGGTCTTTATGAAGTGTGGATTCATTGATTAACATTTTTATGGGAAAGGCACCGTTATAACCTTATTATTTTATATTTAATGAGACTTCTGGTAATGAACTACGCGCTGGTAATGAAATATGCTGAGATGGTAATGATTGAAAAAGGAAAGAAATGAAAATGCCATGGGATGGTATGAAAGCCTGCCGGAAGTGGGCTCCGATGGGGGCGAGGCGGTGCCGGTTGCTGGGGGCAGCGCTCCGCGGCGGGCGTCCTTGTCATCATCATCATCTTCGTCCTCGGCGTCCTCGTCCTCTGGGGCGTCGCCCGGGCCGGGCGGCAAGATGCCGAAGCGTTCAGGTGCGCCACAGGAAGCATCCGTCGGTGCTTCCAGCGGTAGCGACTGGAGGTCAGAGGGGCCACACGGCGAGGGGCGAGACTCGGACACAAGCTCTGTACCCCTTTTGGGATATAGGCGTGATTGTATGTATGTTGTATGTATATGTATGTAGTTAATGATTTTTATCTTTACCCTTCACTCACTTCCCCGGATTTGAATATAACACAGTACGCCATTTCTCGCTATTAAAAAAAAGCGAAAATAAATTGTTATACTTATTTACGTATAATTAATCCACACGCACAGTTAATCTAAAATGAACAGCTTGCTGTCATGCCATGGCTTGTATGCCCTTCGATGGCATATGCACATCCATAATGTGACGTCATTTTCCACAGCGATTATGGTCTAAGAGCTGGCCACGTCAGATATGACACAATAATGAGAGTAATGTAACCAGTCCAGTTAGATTGCTTTACCATCCTTATTGCTAGATCCGGGCATCTGGCAGCTTTTAATGGGTGCAGATAAGAGTGACAGACCAACAAAGGTTTTAAGTTGGAAAAAAGTAATACCGAAGTAGGTAAAAACTGCTGAAGTTGTGTCATTTATAGAGATCAAGGCCTATATTTTAACATTAGAACAAAAAACATTGTGTATTATTGCGGAAACAAAAACAGTAGGCGAGTAACCAAAAATTACATTATACATCATTTGGCACTACTTCCCCCAATCTAAACTTTTGGATATTATATAATCAAATTTTTCATAATATAGGATCAAACCCAGAACTCTAGGATTCGTTTTCACCTGCCAGATGTCCGGATCTAGAAATAAGCATAGTATAGCAAACTGACTAGAGGGGTATCGTTGCTCTCATTATTGTGTCATATCTGACGTGGCCAGCTCTCCGTCTATTAGCAATGTCTGTGTGTTTCATTGTTGACTGACTTAGCATTTTTCAACTGCCCCGACTCCTCAGTGTTTTTCATGGCAATACAATTCAAATTAATTTAAGATTTAGTGAAAGCACCTAGATAAATTACGCGCCGACATTGCAAAGTCAAGCAACTTCGATACAATTCCAGTGAATTAATAAATTTAACACAAATGGAATTTACTTTGTCTATAAACAACGTAATAATATGTGTTATTATTTCGGCAAAGATATCCTTTTTGTTGTACGAAGGCAATACTGACTTCTGTACAACGTACAGCGTAAAATATTTTAAGGGGAATTAATAAACGACATTTTATTTTGGGACAAGCTTTAAGTCGGGGATGCCGAATTCATTTAAGGTATCATTTTGGCACCGTTCCGAAGCAAAAATATGTAAAATAAAAAAAATAACTTAATTCGTAATTTCTTAATTCAAAAAGAAAAAAAAAACAACATAAAAATAACTATGAATGCTGAAAAAAAAAAATTAGAGAGCCCTATTATTTGTTCATTTAATATAAATGTAATGTCAACATGTTGTGCACCTTGCTCCTTTATAAATAAGGTTTTGGACCTGGAAAATATATTTACACTCATATATTTTTGACGTCGACTGTGCATACTTATATACAGGGTGAAAAAATAAGTCGGGCCCTGGAGGGAAACTACCTTAAAATAATGTTTCCTTTCAGTTAATTGAGCTATCTCAACGTTTTAAAGTAGTTTCCCTCTAGGGCCCGACTTATTTTTCCATCCTGTATATTAATTACGTAACGGTCGGATTTCCGAAAAACATAAACGTGTAGCATACTTATCAATCAAATATCTAAATACCGAGTCAATATAAGACTCCACTTGTGCTATAACTTACTCCTAAGAACGTTCGAATAAAATGATATATCTAAATTATTGTGCAAGTTACACATGACATTTCAAAGGTGCGAGTGCCCAATCAGAATGAGTGCTCTGAACCCATCCCATCTTGTGAGCGGGCACCATCCGGATTCAATATTTGAACGTAAGACCGAGTCAGTCGTGTACCTTTATTTATTTCCTAAATATAGATTGCCATTGTTAAAGTCCCGTTTTACTTTCTTGGATCATCATTATTGGCCCTTCCTTTTAGAATTTATGGTGTAACATTAGGTAGAGACCGTTTCTGGTGGCTGATTAGACCAACAAGAGAGTGGCATGAATTGCTACGGGCCTACGGTGAAGTAAGGCCTTAAAGGTCAAGCTCGTTGCTTAAAAGGTTATAGGGCTTGCCAAAAAAATGGCCATACATACATGCAAACGCTCCAAAAACATAGCCGCTCCTTCAGTTGTATAAAAAAATACATACCAACTGTCAACCCCTTCTTTTCTGAAGAGGTTAATACGACTTCAATAATAACCTTATAAATAAACCTTAAAAGCCTTCTCATTATAAATGTTTTTATAAGAAAATGCGGAAATCTCATTGAAAGCGACAAATTAATGAATTTACGTAATAAAAACAAAACATTTAAGTAACAACAGATTTACGAAAACAAACAAAATAAAATTAATGGGCATAGTAAAATTAAAGGTACAATAATACTGAAAAAAAAATACATGCTATGTTGTATTAGGCAAAACACTTAAATACACATACAAAATGTGATAATTCTTGTAGCGATTGTTGGTCTTATGAAACTGCGAATATTTTCATCGTTCCATTACAAAGACTTAAAAGTTCTTCTCTTCTTCAAGTTTAGAAGTTGGAATATTAAAAATAGTTTTCCTGTCTTTAAAGCGTACGTTAAATTTTGCACAAGCGAGTCTAATCCAACCCATTTGTATAATAAAACATGTAAGTATTAAAACTAAGCAAACTATCTCAAGCATATCACGTTTATGAAAAAAAAACCCTCCAACTAAGTTATTTCCGACACGATTACGAGGAATCACTACCTATAATTAGTGCTATTCTCAAAAAAATGCGTAGACCCGTGTCCATGTGAGGCTGAAACCTGAGTGAAAGGAAATGGGCTCGGAAGCATCCCGTTTCGGGTGTATTTATTTATATCACTTGATATGAAAAGGGTTGTATGGTTGGATGGTATACGGTGCCCCGCAAGCGGACGGGCGCTGCCGGTCATGTGTTCCGGACGGGCGCCGTCGCCGTCTGTGGCACCGTACCTGCAGAGATCATCTTGGTGCGATAAACTTTTAGGCTTTAAGTACCATTATTTCCGAGCTACGCATGTTTGAGCAAAAACTATTTAATATTTAGGTACAGGTGTCACTATTAAAAGAAGAAAACAATATTTCGTTGTTTTTTTATTGACATCTGCTGAACGATCTTTTATTGTGAACTCATCGCCAAAGCTCAATATCAAAATTATTGCTTCGGATTTGAGAGACTTGAAAATGTCTGAGCCTGAAATGAAATTGATAAACAGAGGCCGTGGAAAAGTCCTGCTGTATAATGGCAGACAATATTATAATAAAAAAGTGTATAAAACGCAAGGCGAATGGTGGCGGTGCTGCGAGAAAAAAGGGGGCTGCAAAGGTTCCTTGACCCTGAAGGTACGTTTCTCACGAATTGGTCGGACTGCAACAAAGGGGCCGCGACACTTTTTCATCAGTGTTATGTCCAAACGTCGGACTATAGAGGGCAGTTTGAGGGCAAGGTAAGGTTTACAAAAAAATCTTAACTTACGAGTATTATAATGTACCTAGTATTTGTAACATAATTAAATTAGTTACCCGTTATTATTTATTCATCTTTAATGTGTAAATACTCTTTTAAGTGATGACTGATAGCCCACTGAAGTGGACACTTAAAAAACAAATAAATAGCTGACATGCGTCATTATGATTGTTGTTCATAGTTACCTATATTTGTTGGTAGAGTGCCGTCTAATCAATAGAAAGATTTGCTTTATTTGTTAATTTGCATATCTATGTACTGCAATGGAAACGATACTACGACAGCACTCCGAACTTAAGTCACAGAAAGGTCACATATATTGCTTAATATGTAAAGTTAATATGAAGCCCAAAAAATATAATGTTGATCGTCACCTATCTTCAAAATCACACAAATCAAGAAAAACTACTACTCTTGAGAAACTGGTCAATAAATATATAAATTTTAGTATTGAAAATGATAAAATATATTGTAATATGTGTCATTGTTACATAATTCCCAAAAAATGCAATATTGAAAGACATCTTGGTTCGCTCTCACACAGGCTGGTAAAAGATAAGCTAATGCAATTTAACGAAGATTTGACGAAATTCTTAGTTGAATGTAATATCCCATGGGCTCAGTTACAGAACCCAAACTTTAGAGGATTTATAGAAAAATGTATCAATCAAGAATACGGTGAGAATATTACTTTGCCTCATGAAAGTTACTTACGTAAGAAATACCTACCGAAAGTATACGAAGAAACAAAAGAAGAAATAAGGGAGGCATTAAAAAATCAATATATTTATTTAAGCATTGATGAGACCACGGATGCACAAGGAAAACCAGTCGCCAACGTAGTAATCAGAAGCCTTGATAATGCCGAAGCTAAAACGTCTCATGTCTTCAGCTCAAAAGTTCTTGCAAAAACGAATAATATTACTATTTCAGAACTCGCTCAGAGCACGCTTGACGATTTTTGGGGTGCCGACCATGACAAAAACAAGGAAAAACTTTTATTTTTTGTCACTGATGCAGCACGCTACATGACTAAAGCAGGAAAACGATTATCTCAAATATACCCGAATATGACACACGTAACGTGCCTAGCTCATGCGTTGAACAGGGTTGCAGAAACAATTAGAACACTTTACCCCAATGTGAATAACTTGATAAATTGGGTAAAAAAAATATTCTTGAAATCTTCCGGGTGTACCGTTTCCCCCCCAACCTGTTATTACAAGATGGGGTACGTGGCTCGCTGCGGCATCTTACTATGCCAAGCATTATTTTGCTGTTAAATCTGTTGTAAATACACTAAATAGTCGTGAAGCCATTGCGATCAAAGAAGCAAAACGTATATTTGCTGGCTATAGCAAATATACGTTTTGCTTCTTTGATCGCAGAAGATCGTAGAAGAAGAAGTGAAGTTTATTCATACACATTTTTCCGAGATAACAAATAGCATATAACACTTGCAAAATCCGAATTTGCCGCTGCAGTCTTCTTTGAATGTAATAAATAAAACTATGAACAAATTGTCAAAAGTACGTCTGCACCCTAAGGGAAAACAAATATATCTTAAATTACGAAGTGTCTTAAAATCTAATCCAGGGTATGAGACAGTAAGGATGATGAATAAACTAATTCAAAACGAAGAGGTTGAGACTACAAGCAAAGTCAATAAAAACACTCTTCAGCATTTTGAGCAATGCCAATACTTGCCAATAACTTCAGTCGATGTTGAAAGATCGTTCTCCCATTTAAAATGGATATTTACAAGCCGACGAAGAACCTTGACTGCCAAGAATTTGGAAAAAATATTAATAATATATTCTCATAATATACCTACAAATGTACCATGAATGTAAATTAAATCAAATAAAACACAGATTATTCAATCTTATTTTTATTTAAAATTTAAAGGATATAAAAAAATAAACACCTAACTAACGTACAGCCTTAGAGCCGTGTTCATAGAACTTGACATGCCCAGTTAACTCATTTGTTTTGTTCCTTTCTCACAGCTGCAATTGTCTGAGTGACGGATAACGCCAAACGAACTTTTTCGCCATTTTGACTTATGTGTAGTCCAAGTACGTTTATAAATAAACGCAGTTAGTTGCTATGATATTTGGAATTTCACATTATAAATACTAGGTACCAAATACTAAGTACAAATACTCGAAAGTGAATTGATTGATTTGCGAACCTTACCTATCATTCTGACATGCCACGAAAATGCCCGCTGGAGTCCGACGTATGGTTATGTCATATTAAGTAAGTAAGTAAGTAAATCATTTATTGCCACGTATAAAAACACATTACAATTAGGTGTTTTACACTAAATCACAATGTAAACTTAACCTAGGCATTATCTCTATTATTGTGTATATGAAACACTATAACTAAAAACGCGTGACAAAAGGACAGTCTCAGCTGTATGCTGGAGCTGGAAGCCTCGCCTTTACGACGCGGTTTCAGCGCTGGTGTTCAGCCTGCCCAAAGCTACGGTGGTGACAAAAAGGGCGACTGCTCGGTACACGTTAACTTACAGTTATACAAATAGCAGAGCTCGAATTTGTAAAAATTGTGCGCATCGAGATAAAGTTGTGAATTTTTGACCATGGATCGAATGGCCCACGATATAGTTATTTGTTATACAAGGGGTGAAAGTTGTATTTTACGTGCGAGTGTTATTTGAAACACGAGCTAGCGAAAGGATTCTATTATTGACCACGAGCGAAGCGAGTGGTTCAAAATCCTGAGCGTAGCGAGTGCTTTAATACACGAGACGTAAAATAACTTTCACCCGTGTATAACACAAAACTTTTCACCTCACTACAGCGAGGAAAATAAGAAAAAGGGTGCATTTTGCTCGGTTTCCCGTAATTCCTCAGGTGTTTAATACTTCTTCATCACTCGAATCACTAATTTTTAACAAAACAACCTAGAAAAACATGCGAATATTTAACGTTGATATGATGGATGAATTGAAATGAAAAGTTTTGACGTAAAAGGTTTTATTAAATGTCAGATGCGTTTTGTTCGTACGTAGACTTATTCGGCTGTCAGAACAATTTATCCGTTTTTACAAAAAGAATGAAGATTAATGTTGAATGCTGATATTTATGAATTAAAATAAAGTTGTAAGACTGTATTAAGTGTTTTTACTCGATGCAATTCATTAATTGCGATGTTAAAAATTCTGCACTTTTAATGTTTTACGTTTTGTTAGCTGTCAAATGTCACTTAAGCCACTTGTCACTTATGTCAAAACTCTTTCACCACATGTGGATAAAAAGCGATTTTCACAATAGATATTAAACAAACAAAAAGGGCTTTCCGAGCTAGTGAGGTGAAAAATATTTTTTAGTATTGGAGGCCCGTAAAATTTTTGGACCTTCACGTCAAAATCAGGGGTCCTGTGAAATACGTTATACGTGCCTTTAAAAATTGAGGAGTTCCCTCAATTGCTTATGAATCCCATCATCAGAACAGCACCATATAAATGTGGGACCATCTTCAAGGTAGTTCCTTTCAAACAAAAAAATAATTATTCAAATTGGACCACGGGTCTCGGAGTAATCGCTGAAAATCCTGCATAAAAAAAACTTTCATCATTATCATCAAAACAATCATCATCATCAGATCCAGTGCATCGAAATGGTGGTTTTCGTGAGAAAATGCTTGAGTTGCTTAAGAAAACACCCAAATCACCATACATGTGCCTTTAAAAATTGAAGAGTTCCCTCAATCCCTCATGGATCCCATCATCAGAACAGCACCATATTAATATGGGACCACCTTGGATGTAGATCCTTTCAAACAAAAAAAGAATTACTCAAATCGGACCACGGGTCTCGGAGTAATCGGTGAACATACATAAAAAAAAAAAACACCAAACCGAATGCAGAACCTCCTTCCTCAATGGAATTGAAGTCGGTTAATAACTTCAAAACCGCTTTCGTATTAGTCTTATCTTCCTGAAATCAGCATTGTATTGTCAGTGTTCGCATTATGCACAAAATTTAAAAGACGTCATAAAACAGAGTAAGATAAGGATATCTGTTTGGAGACAAGGGGAAGGTGTGGCTGTAACAATTTTCAACCGACTTCGAGGAGGAGGTTCTCAATTCATCGGAGTCTTTGCTTTTTGTGCATGTCACGATTATTCGAAGACGGCTGGACCGATTTGGAAAATTCTTTTTTTATTTGAAAGAGTATACTTATGCAGATCTGATGATGGGATCCTGGAGAAATCGAGGGAACTTTTCAACTATTATAGGCCTATCGTTTTTACAGCAGGATTTTTTACAGCAACTCGGGCACTTCCTATTTTTATTGTTTAAAATTTTTAATCGTTTGCTATGGTGGTTTGTGATTTGGGTTTATGACATGCTTCGAAAGTTGGTTCCTTGAATTTCCCAAGTTTTGTATTAATTTTCAACCAATTTTTATCTGCGACTTCTTTTGCGTCATACAAATTACCAACCGAATCAAAATTTTGAAAAAAAAAACTTAGGAACCTTCACCGATGAATGGCCATCCATATGCCTGAACCTAGTAATAAATAAGCATAGCATAGCAAACTAACGAGAGGAGTTTTGTTGGTCCCGTTACTGTGCCACATTTTTCGGGACAAGCTCTTAGTTAATTACCGATATTTTGAGGAACGACGTGGAGCCGGCTATGAAAACGTAAAAAAGTGTGTGAAATTGGTAAATGAATACGACGCTTTGTACTTGTTCCATCAATAAGGCTGCGTTTCCACCAGAGATGAGCGAGGATGTGTTGCGAGTAATGTGTTTTTGAAAACCAATTAGAATCACTCTATTCGTTGCGCGAGAAACCTGGGCATGAACAATATCTTTCATATAAGTATGTACTAGTACATATATTCTGTAAAAATTAAGTATCATTCTCTTCTTAAAGTTTGCTCCAGCTTTTGTCCACGGCATACTAAGGAAGCGTAGGTACTAGTTTTTACAATAGTGATTAACATATATAGGGTGATTCAGGAGACGTGAGCAAGAACAACCCTACATACTTAGTTAACGATAATCATTTATCATTTATTTATCCATTGCTTGCATAAAGGTTTTGGGACTTCATCCCAAAAGTGGGAGGATGTTAGAAACTCCTTTCGCTACGCAGTGACATCTGTTTAAATATATTTTTTATAGAATTTTATTTCGACTGATGTATGTCACTTTGTAAATAAATGGCTCATAGCATACTACTTATTTCTCTTCGGTGCTTCTTAAGCGTGGTTTCCTACAGCCAAGATTACCAATGTGAAAATATTATAGTTTAAACATAAGTAAATATTTTCTTGGACTAATTTTACCTATATCTTTAGCCCAAGACATATTTTACTTCACTAAAGACATTTTACTTGAATAAAGATTACTTTTTAGGCAAATTGTTTTCGTTGAATACAAAACAATATTATTTAGACGAAGAGGAATTGTGTCCGATGAAGATACTTTTAGATACTTTTTTCCGTGTATGGTTGTACAATTAATGTAAAACAGTCAGATTCTAACTTTTTAAGTGGAATAATTCACGTAATTTTAAATTTGGGTGATTGAGAACTTCTTCCTACCTATATTTATAATTTGTTAAGAAACATGTCCAGCGGGATAAAATCTGTCGTTCGAACCGGCTGAGATATAAAACGTCTTCGAGATCCTATGCAAATGAACCTGCTCGGAAAGAAAGAAGCGGTTTATAATTTCGGACACGTTCTTTAAATTTACCTTTTAACAGCCTCTTGATATTTTTACTACGTGTCGTTTCAGAAATTTTCTGTACAGCCTGTAGAAAATAAAGATAAAAGGAGAGATAAAATTTGGAGTTTATTCGAGCTTGTTGATGCAGGTCACGATATAAATTTATCACTAGATACCTTTGGTAGGTACTTGGAGGGTAATTGACTGAAACGGTAGGGCCCTGGTTGAAGTACGCAATCTTCGTACGTGTAGAGGCAACGTCTACCCTCGCAACTTGGATGTGTAACTAAAATCCGTGGGTAGAAATTACAGTACAGGGGTATGGCTTGACGTTTCATTTCGTCCGTCACTCATTTAAAACCTAGCCAGTTCATTAATTTGTTTCGGGTTCGATATAAATTTGGCACTTTTGTGTTTATAAATAGCGGTTTAGTGAAGAAAACCATGTTTTTCAACCCAAGCAAAGTAGGCAAACGGTACTTTTCTAATTATATTTTTTATCCAAGCTTTTCCAACAAATCTTTCGTATGTTAAGTATTATTTTAATATTTATATAAGCGTTAGTTCTTCGGTGCCTCTCTGTAAAGGTAAATATTTATGCGGAAGCTGTAACGAGGAATTACATTTTTGCGTAACAAAGGAATTCAACCATTACGACTTAAAACTTCTCATTTAACAAAATCCGCAATCACGCCAATATTCAGATTATGTTTCAGTTTCCCTGGGCGGGCTTGTTGACGCAATAGCTTAGGTAAACAGTAATGTGCATGAATGGATAGCTAGTCAATACATTAAACACTAATTTGTCCACCTCGCCTTGTAATCGGTCAGCAATTAATATGTGTAATTGAACCATCCAATTAATTGCGGGTGGGTTCACAAGAGCAACCTGTTTACTGGAATGATAATATAATACGCACTGAAGCCGATATGATGGAGCCAGACTCGATGAATAACTGATGAATGCACGTGCCGAGGTTTCCATTACATGATAAATTCATTTGCATTTTAGACCAGAATTGACCACGAAAGCCTCTGCGGTGCCAGCCAATCAAATCAGTGTGACCAAGTTCCTATATTGGTATGGCCGGATGAAATTATGTTATGCATCGTCTTAACAAATTCCGAGCGTATGATCGTGTACCTAATACGGCGCTAAAGTTTAATAGCTTTATACACAGAAAAAAGAAAGCGTAGGTACCAAATGTTATTTTAATGGTGTGTTTCTTTGTGTTAGTGTATACTAAGTAATGTGTCTTTAGTACGTCGTTCAAACCAATTTATTGTTAGGTATGAGGTAGTGTCACGGATTCCTTTCAGGAGTGAGTTTTTTTATACTTATTAGTTCGGTCTAGACATGTGCGCCGCGCCGCCGCGCCGCCGCCGCCGACGATTTTTCCACGCCGCCGCCGCCGATGATTTTGACCGGCGTAAAATCGGCGTGGCAAATTTTGAGTTTTTTAATGCCCGGAAACGGTAAATGACTAATGAGTGGCCAGTATACTACGTATTTTTGAAAGATCTTTTGCTTCTTGACTTATCCTTTGCCAGTTACATCAAATGACCTCATTTAGATGCTATTGTTAGATTTACGTCAACGTCTTATCGGTGTTTTATGACGGCTGGTTTTTGGATTATAGGCTTTTATTTGTTTTGTCTATTGGTTATCTATCTTCTTTAATTTATCTTTCGTCTTAGGTTAGGTTATTCACAATATTTTTCACAAAAATAGATCAAAAACAATAAAAATATTATAAAAACCTAACCTAGGGATCCGCCGGCAACGGAGCAAGGCCCAGGCTGCCAGTGGTCAGGGCCGCATAGAGGGGAACCTTCGGGCTGTGCGCGCCGTGTCCAGTATTACCGCCATCTGAATCTGACCCTTGAACCAACCTCAACCCCCAAACTAAAGTCTTTCAAGAAATTGGCCGAGACTCTTCGCAATGGGAGCATACGCAACAACTACTGTCGGTTCAATAATCGCCGAACCGAATCAACCTGGAACATGGCGATTACCTCGTGAGCCAAGTCTAGGTACTTGCTGGATTTGTCTTTCCCAATTCTCCTTTCACGTGGTTCTCGTGACGGTGATGTCGACGAGCATTGCCCTGTGAGCGATCTATCAGCACGTTATCAGGCTTATTGGTAGCAATAGTTCCGTCCGTGGTGATAGATTGGATCTTAATAGAGCGTGGCTGGACCATTTTCTAGGACTGGCGCAGGTGTGTACTTGTAGTACGGCACTTTGTGGTCCCGAACGCCGTACATAAAAGCAACCTGCTGGTTTATAACTCTAGCTACGAGATTATGTATGTGCAAGTGCTCGCCGCTAGCAAGATGAGAACAACCGGAGATGATATGCCTGAGTGACTCTCCGGGACGGCGACAGGATATATTATTGATTCGGGCATATAATACCGGTTTTACATGCCCTAGTCATCATTCCTTCGTCTGCAATTGCACAGGCGAAACCCTCGGTTTCTTCGAAGAGGTCCCCAAATCGTAACCAGTTCACCCACGCGAGCAGGTCTAGGTGTCCCGTGAGTGCTCTGTAGAACCGCCCGTGTAGCTCCTTACTCTTCTTTTTTTTTTGTTAAATGCCCCTTAAGTCAAGTTTGATGTTGGGATCCTTGATAAATAGAGGGAACTATTTAAGGCCACTACCTAACTTGGCGATACGGTATCGGTGCACTAAAGGATGTTCGATGTTTTTTTTTACCGATTCCTTACCGAGCGTCTACATTTAAATGCAGGCTTCCTGATCGGTGCGGGCTACGCGGTGAGAGTGCGGCATATCGCAGGCACGGTCACGGTGTAAAAACCTGCATGCCGAGCTCGCACCGCGTGAAATTTTGTGAACAAAATGGCGGCGGCAAGAGCCACGTGTATTATTTTGGTTGCCGATGTGGAAAAATATCCACTTTTATAAAACTAGAACTGAACGAACTAAACTAGAATCACTAGAATGCATCCTCTTCATCTGACATCCCGTCCTTGTCTTTTAGAACTCAACGTACAATTTTCTCTCACGAATTACAAATGCGAAATCAGTTGGTTTTGCACTTATTAACTTTGAGGCTTTTTGTGTTATCGTATTCGATGTTCAGGCAAGTGGTGTAGCCAGTTCTACATAGATAAAGCAAATAAATATGTATATAACACTAGTCTATCCTTTGTAAAATTCTCTAAAATCATGTCTTGTATTTAAAATATGCAAAGTTTGCTAGACAATCATACATTGTTAGAGATTTGGGGAGTTCTATTTACGCAGGTTATACTTAATAACTCAGTAGGCTTCGATTTAGAGGGTATTTTGTCAATTTCCCCAAAAATATTTAAAAAAATATACCACGCCGATTTCACGCCGATCGCGCCGCCGCCGCCGGTCAAAAAACGATCGGACGCCGCCGCCGATGATTTTGGCATCGGCGCACACCTCTAGTTCGGTCCAGTCCCCGCGATGTATACGGGCGGCTGAATCCGTAAGGCCAGTAATTCTTTTCATCGTTGCTTCATTCACTCTCCAGCACATCTCATTCATAATCACCATAAAGACATAATTATAATAGATCTCATTTCCTTGTAGAAAAAAAAACTACTGACTTGCTATTAGGTATGTTTGTTTAAGTAATCAAACGTTTCTTAAATATATTTTTTAAACCCTCTGTCTAATTTAGGTAGGTACATATAAGTAATATGTACCATTTCAAAAGACCATATCTACTCATCGCCATCTTTCAGACGAGTGAAGAACAATCTCGTTGCATGGCAAATTGGCAATTTATCTTAGTACCTTAAATACACCGGAAATAAATGTCCGCACATACTCGTTATCTGCATTATTAGCTCACCGAAGGAAGCCCACTAACTGCTCGATAGGGGAAATAATTCGTGTATAGCTGAATTTTGGTGAAGTTGTAGATAAAGGTGTCTTACACAACATACTAAAAGTACTCATGGATAGGGGTGCCGCTAACGGGGAGAGGGGGGTGTAAAGGTCCCCTTTTTTGGCTTTTCGTAAATAACTCAGTAGCGGTGGCTCATACGAAAAAATGTTCTTCTACTTAATTAATCCACAAATAATTTTCTAAAAAAAAGGTTCTTTACACTTTTTTGCTGAGATCAATGTATAATGAGATTTCGAGGAAATACGATAATCACTTTTAGAAACTTTCGGAGCTATTATTTACGAAACTATGAGTTTTGTCTAAAAATTGTTTTAGAAAACCCTTATTTATATTAAAAGACCTATCCAACGACACCCCACACATTAGGCGTGGATTAATAAACAGAATTTACTCCCCACTTCATGTGTTCGGGAGGTACCCTAAAAAATAATCTTTTTTCAGATTTTGTTTTAAAACTTTGTTTGCGTGTTCAAAACACATACTCATTCATACGAAGTTTAACTATTCTAGTACTAACCATCACTGCGCAAAGCCGTGAACGGACAGACTGGGACAAACGGACAGCGAAACTATAAGGGTAGGAAGTTGATTGCAGGCGTCCATAGGCTATGAGAACTGCTTACCATCGGACAGGTCGTATGCTTGTTTGCCACCGTCGTGGCATAAAAAATAAAAAGTAAAAAATACCCTCTTCAACCTGCTCAGTGATGGTTAGTACTAGAATAGTTAAACTTCGTATGAGTATGTGTTTTGAACACGCAGACAAAGTTTTAAAACAAAATCTGAAAAAATATTATTTTTTATGGTACCTCCCGAACACATGAAGTGGGAGGTAAATTCTGTATTTTAATCCACGCCTAATGTGTGGGGTGTCGTTGGATAGGTCTTTTAATATAAATATGGGTTTTCTAAAACAATTTTTAGACAAAACTAATAGTTTCGTAAATAATAGCTCCGAAAGTTTCTAAAAGTGATTATCGTATTTCCTCGAAATCTCATTATACATTGATCTCAGCAAAAAAGTGTAAAAAACCTTTTTTGTAGAAAATCATTTGTGGATTAATTAAGTAGAAGAACATTTTTTCGTATGAGCCACCGCTACTGAGTTATTTACGAAAAGCCAAAAAAGGGGACCTTTACACCCCCCTCTCCCCGTTAGCAGCACCCCTATCCATGAGTACTTTTAGTATGTTGTGTAAGACACCTTTATCTACAACTTCACCAAAATTCAGCTATACACGAATTATTTCCCCTAAGTTTTCCTTCGTTTGGCGAGCTATATGGTTCACCTATTATTTATGTAGGCATTGAGCATTGGTTTAAAGGCAGTAGTTACAACGAGAGTTTATTTAAGACAAAAACCGCCATCTATCATAACCCGTAAATAAATTCTACTTTCCGACAAGGAATAAAAGCCATCTCAAAGTTTTGCTGCATTCAAATTGAGCCTGGAAGGCTTTCAATTCAAGTTATGTAAAGAACAATTGGCGCCGGCAGAGTAAAGAGTACGATAATAACAATATTTATTGTTTTGAGACGTTTCTTTGGCATAGACCAGTATAGATTGTACAGCTCTTAAGTTAGTGATCATTAACTTTATGCTATTTACTTTGTAATTTTATATAGGACAAGTAGGTATTTAATATGGTTGAGGTGCTGGTAGCCTTGTAGCTGAGCTCGAATTTGTAAAAATTGTGCGCATTGAGATAAAGTTGTGATTTTTTGACCACGGATAGAATGGCCCACGATAAAATATTTTTTAGTATTGGAGGTCCAAAAATTTTTTGGACCTTCACGTCAAAATCAGGGGCCCCGTGCAATAAGTTATTACTTTCTGGTTAAAGCTGCTAGGGGTTGTGTGGTGTCATTTCCGTATAAAACAGACATGCAGAATTCATTTTTGATATTAAAAAAGAAAAAATCCGTATTAAAAAAAAAGTTTAGCGAAGAGGAAAATCAATCAAAAAAATATTATTTTTTAGAACGTTATATAACTAATAAATATCATTTAAATTTCAATAAAAAAAAATATCATAAGGAAGCATATTTAATGCAGTTTGTAAATATATAAAATTTTAAAGCATTTACCATACAAAAACTACGCGAAAAAAAATCATTCGCGTCATGGTGTATATGTTTTCTCCATAGTAAGTATCGAAAATCAATGTGAAACGTGAACATCCGTAGCGTATTGACCTTAAAATGTATGTATTGCGTATTATTAATCAATTTTGCTCAGAATACCTTCTCGAAATGAAAAAAAAGGATTAAAAACACATATTTCCTTACTAAATTAAGTATTAATTGTGAGCAAGTGTTTTTACTTTTTTTTTAGTTTTTGCATTTTGTAGAAGGTACCTACTCTGAGCAAGATTGTCAAATAATAAGCAATACATACATTTGAAGGTCAATATACGACGGATGCTCACGTTTCATATTGATTTTCGATACTTACTATGGAGAAAATGAGAAAACATATACACCATGACGTGAATGATTTTTTTTCGCGTAGTTTTTGTATGGTAAACGCTTTTAAACTGTATATATTTAGAATATGCATTAAATATGCTTCCTTATGATATTTTATTTATTGAAAAATAAATGATATTTACTAGTTATATAACGTTCTAATAAATAAAATATTTTTTCGTGTTTTTCCTCTCCCCAGTTCTTTTTTTTTTAATACGGATTTTTACTTTTTTAATATCAGAAATGAATTCTGCATGTCTATTTTACACTGAAACGATACCAAACAACCCCTAGCAGTCTTAACCAGAGAGTAATAATATATTGCACGGGACCCCTGATTTTGACGTGAAGGTCCAAAAATTTTACAGACCTCCAATACTCAAAAATATTCATCTTTGCTCACTCTATCTATGGTCAAAAATTCACAACTTTTTCTCGATGCGCACAATTTTTTTCGCATTTGTACTGAGACAAAACCCTACTAATATTCCTATAAATCTACTTAAGTTTTCTTCATTAACATCAGTGTACCTATTGCGAGCAGAGTTTTTCAGCACTTAAGTATATTTTCACCTCACTAGCTCGGAAAGCCCTTTTTGTTTGTTCAATATCTATTGTGAAAATCGCTTTTTATCCACATGTGGTGAAAGAGTTTTGACATAAGTGACAAGTAGCTTAAGTGACATTTGACAGCTAACAAAACGTAAAACGTTAAAAGTGCAGAATTTTTAACATCGCAATTAATGAATTGCATCGAGTAAAAACACTTAATACAGTCTTACAACTTTATTTTAATTCATAAATATCAGCATTCAACATTAATCTTCATTCTTTTTGTAAAAACGGATAAATTGTTCTGACAGCCGAATAAGTCTACGTACGAACAAAACGCATCTGACATTTAATAAAACCTTTTACGTCAAAACTTTTCATTTCAATTCATCCATCATATCAACGTTAAATATTCGCATGTTTTTCTAGGTTGTTTTGTTAAAAATTAGTGATTCGAGTGATGAAGAAGTATTAAACACCTGAGGAATTACGGGAAACCGAGCAAAATGCACCCTTTTTCTTATTTTCCTCGCTGTAGTGAGGTGAAAAGTTTTGTGTTATACACGGGTGAAAGTTATTTTACGTCTCGTGTATTAAAGCACTCGCTACGCTCAGGATTCTATTTTTGAACCACTCGCTTCGCTCGTGGTCAATAATAGAATCCTTTCGCTAGCTCGTGTTTCAAATAACACTCGCACGTAAAATACAACTTTCACCCCTTGTATAACAAATAACTATTTTGATGTAATAAGAAATAGGCTGACTGCAGTAAATGTGGAAAAAATACTGATTATTTTCTTTAATAAATGTATACTTTAACAAATTTTGTTGCGAGCAATCACGCAAATTTGTCCCATCTCTGGTGATGAGAGAGACTTATGCATTTTGTGTGCATAGATTTTATTTGTGCTACCTCGTCCCCTTCAGATTTTTGTTTGGAAAGATGAGGCGCAGCTGCCTCTTCTGTTTAGAACTTTATGGATCAAATGCAATACCAATCTGGTGTTCGTACTTTTGTGGCTGCTTTTGCAGCGGTAGCTAGTGAGGTTTCACTACAATGAATTCGCTTGCTGTGTTGACACGAGAATTTGTATACGATTATGTGTATAGGTAATACAGGAAAAATAGCATATTTTGGAGGCAAAATATGTACCTCGATGAAACATTGTTTATTAACTTTATCTTGGCATTAGAAATGAGGATCTGCCGAGTCCTATCAAAATTTAGTAGTCCTACCCCATCGGGGGGTTATGATCAAGGGGGAAAATTTTGAATACAAAAAAAATATTCAAATGTCAACTTGTTGCACATCAATGGATAGGTCTTTAAAAAGAACATTAAGGTTTCTTGAGACTTTTTTGAAATAGTAAATATTTACGATACGATACGATACGATACGAGTGGTAACTCCAGCCAGAAGTACTTCTGCAAGGACTCGGAAGAGGAGACTGCGAGAGGGAGGGGGTGTTGGGACAGAACGGCATTAGGGGCTCGGTTTACCCTCCTGGTTCAGCATAAGTGATAGAGAGCCGGCAGAGTGCGTTAGTATCATACCACCCCGACTAAACCACAAATGCTAAATAGGACCGGGTACTCTGAACCCCCATCCAGTAAAGCACCAACTTCTGCCACCCTACCGCATGCACCATCGACCTGCCCAAGACACCGGAGCACCGAGTAGATAGGACTGGAGTGTAGGTTTGCAGTCGGGATGATAGGAGAGACAGGAGGTTGGAGCCGACCCGAATACAAGCATCGTGAAGCCAGCATGGGGAAGATAGATACTATAATTGGTGTGTAATAGATACTAGGGGTGACTGCTTTAAGGACCCTTTCCTCTTAGATTCCCTCCCGGTCTTGTCCTTTGCATTTTTAGCTATCAGTTTTGGCGCTCTAGCAGTTACAGCTCTCTTCTTATTTCGTTTCTCGCTCAAATTTCTCGAAGTTTCGAGTGATATATGGCATTGCGTTGTCGTCTCCTCTAGCTCTGATTCGGTGTATGTTTCCGAATGTTTATATTGTTTTTCCCGCTTACCTATTTCTTTAGGCGTCTCTGTTCGCGGATAGCTGTTCCCAGTAAATACACGATCTGTTGGTATAACGACTCTCATGACGGAGTTCTTCCAAGTGTATGTAGCGTAAGATCTTGCAGACTTTCATAATTTTCGTTATTTTCTTTCCCTGTAAATATTTTCCGTATTTAGCGGACATCACTGATATGGGCACACATAACACCACTTGACACTTTTAATTATATTAACACAACAAAAAAAACACTAATTCTTTATAACTGTTTACATTTGCATATTGATATACATTAGCACTTAACACTTAATTAATATCACCTATTAAACAAACACCAGTACACAACACGGAATGCACTTATTAATTTGTGAGTTGAAAATTTACGCACTATTATGTATTGCACGTAATCATAACTTCTAGCAATAAGACTAAGTAGATTCAACCTAACAACTTATTAAAATATGTAGGAAGTAAACACCAAACTGATAATCTCAAGTATACTTCGATTTTCATAATGCAGATCCATTTCTTGGTACCTAGGCATGACCGGCTTCATGTTGTTTATTCGAATACGGGTTTAAATTCATTTTCATAAATACTTAAGTTAATTCCCATGTCTTCATTTTGCCGCAGTTTGTTTTTGCTAAATTCTGGCTGTGGGCATTGTTTTTGTGTCATCTTTATGGCCGGCCTGGTCAAAGACAATAGGCGGGCGGCAGACCGATGGATAAAACGCCTAACGGACCTTGCATCAATTGCCCGCTCGTATTCAGTGTTTCATAACTTATTGGTTATTAGCTAGCAGATGTGCAGATCCTTTGAATAGCGTTCGGGATTCTTTTTTTTCCTATACCTGCTTCCAGGAGAAAAGGCCGATGGTTGCATTACTTGTACTAGTACCAAATTCATTAAATATTCCTCTTTAAGTGTAGGTATGGTTTGTCAGATATTTTTGTTTTGTGTGGGACAAAAATATGTGAATCTGTTCTTGCCGGCTTGTTTTTGAGCCCTTTTGGATGGCAGATTTTTGTTTTCTATTAATTGCAAAGTAGCGTAGGTACGCAGCAATGCTCTTATACCTCATATGATCTCTAGATTTAGACAGGTGTGAAATAGGTATATATCTACATAGCTTTTAGTTAGCCCCAAACAGTAGTCTATGTATATGTGAGGTATAGATGCTTCAATTACGTAGTGGTTTAGGATATGAGTGTGCACTTAGAACTTGTGCACGCTTGTCAATATGGTGACAAAATCTCGTTACCGTTACTTTTAATCGCATCACCGTGCGCACGCGCATAATACCTAGGGGAAAGGCCTAGTATAGAACTTAACTATGGAAAGATCTCACCCGGGTCGATGTGTGGTAGCGCATGGCGTTATCTTCTCAAGTCATATCGCAGTGGGCAGGCGTGGAACGGTCGAGCGGAGTCATCCGTACACTCACTTAAATTCACTTGCACGTAATAATAATAATTGTATAGACACGTCACGTTGCACTGCTTTATGTATTATACTACTTATCGCGAAATTACGAAAACAAAAATGAACATATACCACGCATACTACGAGTATACTATTTATATTCTAGAAGAACCGACTTTCACAAAGGCTACCCCGCCCCACCGCAGCGCAGCGCAGCGGACAACTCAAAAGCGCGAACACGTGGTAAGGACCGGCTATTGTTTTCTGAGTTTTGGGACATTTATGAACGTTAATAGAGAGCCGCTCGAAGGGACAACCACCCCGTACCGTGTCCCAAACGAGACTCCTTTTTTGAAATAGTAAATATTTACAGAAATAATGGCTTCAAAAGTCTAAAAAATTGTGTCCTCCCCTTCAAACTTTTGAACCATAAGTAAAAAAAATATAAAAAAATTCAAGAAAATACGCCGTAACATTTACTTTCTATGATATTAATTTAAACATTATCGGTTGAGTTATTTTTGAGTTTTTGACCTCTTGAGCCATTTCCAAAAAGCGTTTCCTTATGTAAATACGCCCTTTCTTACGGAACCCTCTATTATGGGTGGTCCGGCACGCACTTTGCCGGTTTTTAAGCTCCCCTCCCCCCATACCCCCCGGAAAGGGGTAAGACCCCTAAATTTTCATAGGACTCAGCAGATCCTCATTTCTAGTGTCAAGATAAAGTTATGAACAAAGTTTCATTGATGTACACAATTTGCCGCCAAACTGGCATATACATGCTTATTTTGCCTGCACTAAGGTACAATTTGAATATGGCTCTTGGTCTTATTTCCCTAAACTAGTCTGATCTTGGTTCATAAATTGATTAAACAATTACTCGTTACTCCTTACATATGTCTATACGCAGTATAGACTATACATGTCTCTATACAATGTACAGTCCTCGCATATCCACATAGGACAGCACCTAGTCGTAATAATAATACGGAACCTCTGAAAAAGGGTTCTTTTAGCAAAAAAACCGGAAGTCCTTAATAAACTCTTGAATACGGACATTATTCAGACATCCTTATTATCGAGAGTGTTTGTATCCGTTTGAAATTAAGTGATCCCACTAAAGTCGCTATTAAAATTTATGAGGTGCGCCGTCAAAAAAATTGAGGCACGACCCTGGGCGTAAAAACTTTTTTGTGGTAGATAATTATTCACAGTGTGAAGAGCATCGAATTAAGCTGAAAATTTACGAGGTCGCGGGAATGCAATCAAGATGAAAGCCTCGACAGCGCGAATGACGAGAGATCTGCGCACACTGCGTCCGAGTTAATCCTGACCGTATTCGTCATTTTGTTCTGACTTTAATGGATTGTCAGATTGAGCACACGTTGTGTTAACATCCCTACTACATTCACCTTTGCTTATTCATATAGAATCAAATGGCGCTCTGGTATTGCAGTTTAGTTTATATAGCTGTGTAAGAGCATTATAACGTGAAGTGGTGAGCAGGTATTATTGGCATATATGCTTTCAAAGTCCATCTCAAGAATTTGTAGGTAAACTACTAATCGAGTGTTCCAGAAAGTATAAGCACAAAATAATATAAAAGTATTTCATACAGAAGGTTACCTTCTCTAAGGGTGGGTTGCACCACGCACAATTAACAGACTCATCAACGTTAAATATGGCGATGGAGCTGTCATCCCACAGAAAACTGTAAAAATTTTCATACAAGATTTTTTTACGATTACTATTACATACGTTCACAGACAGTTTGGTGCAACCGGACCTTAGTCTCAGAGTTTGACAGAACTTTGACAGATGAACGGTGACACATGACGACTCCATATATTACCATTCTTGTGCTAGAGTTGACAAGTAGGCAATTAGTATTATTGCTAGATCTGCTGCTAGAGAGATAGACAGTAGATATTGATAGATATGTAATTTAAAATAAAACTAGATAAATGTCTGATTTATTACCATATTTGACCAATTTAATTATTATTTTAGTACAATACAATACTACTATAAACACATAGAGTTAGAATATAGTAAAGGAGGCCTAACGACTCTAACGAGGCCTAAAGGTGACCTGAAGGAAACACAAACAAAATTTTCCAAAAATATAGTACATAAAAATGTGTAACCGGCCAGTGCGAATTATTTGACATCGTTAAGGTTGTATTACAAATTAAAAGAAATATATCATAAAATTTCACCTGTCATTCATCTTGCTTTCAAAAATCACATGGCACATTAGAGCAATGGAGTCGCTCTTGGATCTATTAATTTATTATTTATAGTTAATTACTTATGAAATTTTTGTAATAAATATTGATAACTTCATAATTATAGCTGTTTCGCGTATTAGTTCGTTTTAATAGATTTTTATAGCGTGTATTTTATTGTATTGCCTTCATATTGTTGTTATAAATATTATGAAATGATTGATTTCATTTTAATTTATTTTAAACACGTGACTATAATGTACTATATTTTTAAAATTGTCTCAGAAAATCCTTTCATCTGATACCACATGTGATAGGGTTCTGAAAAAAAAACCCATAAAAAAGATGACGTCATAACTCCTCTATATCTTTTTTTGGGGCCACGAGTCAAATTGATTAATATGACCTAATAGTCAATCGTTCCGTTTTGCGTGCTTTTAACAACATTTGTAGATTTTTTGCGTACCGCTACATGTAGGCAAAGTGACATCCCTCTAGAAGGACCCGTTAAAGGCACGGTTGACGTACTGCACCTTACTCCTTTGTAATAGGGTCAAACGGTGTAAGCATATTTTTGATGTCGACTGTACAACCCCTGGGCAGTAAGCCTGCGACCATGAACCAGCGATGAAAAAGTAAGTGTAAGCAATAGACTCCCGCTTTTTTTAAAGTAAGTACTTTATAACTATGTACAAGCCATCTACATACTAGCTAAAATCTAAGAATAGAATTGTCATAAATAAAAAAAACTGGTGCCATCCCGCGTAGTGTAGGCATGACGTAGGCATTTGACGTATGCAAAGGAAAATAACATTATAATAGTTTAATATACAATATCGGGTTACAGCCCGGCGAATAAGGTAATCATAATAACATTCGTTTTATATTAGATGCCAGTTAAATGTCACCACGTAGTTATCTACTATAAAGCTCCTGTTTGCCCTCAAGGAAATGTGACGTGTTACCACACAACGTCAGGTGACATTTTCCTAATTAGGAAACGTAATAATTATTTTATTCTTTTATCTTAATGTCAGATACATTATAAATAGAGGGCGGAATTGCTCATGGCAAAAATCAAAGGTCAATAAACGTGATTTTTATCGACTTTTTTCTACTCGTCGACTGTAATCTGTGTATTAGGCCTTTATAGACCAGACTTAAACCTTACACATTTAAATGTTGGATAGTCTATGGCACTTCCGGGATAATTAAATAGATTTATTAAACAACCCGCCACTCAACTAAAATAATTTTGAAAAGAGAATTTCATTCACATCTCGGTAAAATGTGCAGAGTTTGTCCGGAAAGAAAAGTGTCGTGGTTTACATACATATATGGGAGCTCATATATTGTACGACACTTTTCTTTTCGGACAGACTCAACTTTATAATTTCCGAATGTACTTAGGGTGGGTTGCACTACGCACAATTAACAGACTCATCAACGTAAAACATGGCGACGGAGCTGTCATCCCATAGAAAACTGTCAAACTTTTCATACAAGATTTTTTTTACGATTACGTTTACGTTCACATACAGTTTGGTGCAACCGGCTCTTAATCTGTCAAATTTTCTTCTACTTAAACTTGCTTATACGTTGTGATTGGATTATAAAAAGACCAATCACAACTACAACGACATCTTGGACTCAGTTTATTCTAGCCGTCTCTTTCTACTACCGATACAATTATATGTCTATCTCTTTTCGGTAGTGTCTGTAGCACCAAATGCCCAGATACAATTACTTCCGGTTTGAAAAATAGTGTTTGACGTTTGATTGGGAAAGATTTAGAAATAATTACAGAAAAACAATCCTTACTTAATACTCGTAGAAAAAGTATTGTATACAATATAGTGACATAATTAAGCTTTTCAATCTCGTACCTTAATTAGGCCACTCAGCAAGCTTCGTGGCCTAAACGCGGTACTCGACTGCAAAGCTCTTGATTATGTCACTATTGTATAAAATACTATTTCAGCTATCGATAAGTTCAGTCACCTTTTACATTTCTGACTTTAACATTAACCTCTTTGATTAGCTAGTTGACCATTTGACCCCTTTGATTAGATTAATAAATAGACTAGATTACGATACTGTTTTATACGATGAAAATTAGTTCACAGGTGATTTGAATCCTTAGGTTGAATTAGTGAAACTTGGGTAGTTTTTATATTGTCTTTTATTTAGATGTTATTCCGTAATGTTCATTAGAAGTCTATTATTGTTTGTTACTGGATTTGAGGTTTAGTTTTGTTAACAAATAAATAAAGATAAGCTAGTTAAATATAATTTCAGTTTATTCACGTTATTCAATTTCAATTGTATTTATATATTCGACAAAATTCACGTTCCAACTCTATTGACGTTTGATTTTTGCCATGAGTAATTCCGCCCTCTGATTATAAAGGTTAAACTACGTAATAAATCTAGTATACAATCCCTGTGCTTCCAACAATAAAGTTTCAGTATTCAGCAGATTTTCGTCTTATTATTTACCCCGGTAACTACCACTTTTCACCTGAACGTTCCTTTACAAACTAATTAAAACTTTTCAAAAACTTTTTAACTTTTTAATTGTTATTCACATCATACTTTTCTTAACTCCGTCCGAGCTCGTTATACTCATTTTCATTACTATCAATATTATCTTCATCTAATTTTACTTTGGTGTTAAATATGTAAAATTATATAAACATGTCATCAAACGAAAATCAAAATAATCCATAAATAAAAACATCATCATTTAACTAGTATATGGTTAAAAGACGGTAATGTAATAATCTATATTTCGTTTTTTTTGAGATTCGAAATTGAGTAAACATAGAAACAGAAGTTGCCAACCTGTTCTAACCTGTTCTGTTTGAATGTTCAATTTAAACACACTGCAAGCACACCAACAAACAATCAGTGAACATGATAAAGAGTTCACATTTGTAAACAAATAATGACAATTTGCAGATTATAATCCATAACATATATAATCTATTTCATCGAAGGACGACTAAATGGACAAAACTATCTCCAATTTCTGATAAACGTGTTACCAGATTTGTTAAGAGAAGTACCAGATGAGTACTTGATAAACTTGTTTTACCAGCACGATGGAGTCCCAGCTCATTTCCACCGCGAAGTTCGTGCTCGCTTGGATGGAGAACACCCAGGCCGCTGGATCGGACGAAACGGGCCTACCTTATGGCCACCGCGAAGTCCTGACTTATTATAACGATTCTTATGTAGATCATCCTACTAGTATTGACTATGAACCTGATAATGAGGAGTAAATCATTCATGAAACGATTTCCTTTCATCAACAAGTTCCTGGGTCACCATTGAATAATACACAAGCTCCTGAAAAATTATAGACCCTGCATCTATGTGGCTATTGACCCTTGATGCAGATTCCGATAGCGCAGAACACTCGACTTGAACGTACACGATGTCATCCTATCCGATAAAATGAACTATTTCTCTGAAATAGGCTTAATGGGATGGAGCGTAACTCAACCGTACAATGAAGCTTAAAGTCTGAAAAAAGCAAACAATGGTCAGATACTATGCAGGAGGAATATACCTCTTCTGTCGCATAACGTCTGGGAACTTGTAGATCGACGTAATAAAATGCCAATGGGTTTTCGAAGAAGTTGATTCAAGTGGTAACTTTGCAAAATTCAAAGCACGTTTACTTGCTAAAGGATTTACCCAACAATACGGCGTTGACTTTGAAAAAACCTTTGCACCTATCTTTAGACATTGTATAATATATACTCCATATATAAAACTCAATTTACTCTCACAATATTATATTTGTTTGCTACTCACGAGCTGATATTAGGACTCAGAATCTATGTAGTTATAAAATAAATTCGGAAGGTTATTGTGACGTATGCTGCAATTTGAATTTAGTATTGTCTATCTTCCATATACTCTATGTATCCATAGTAATAAAATTAACTTGATTGTCAAATGCAAACCCTATAAAATATATGTAATTCTCTTACAATTAAAACTAAGTCTGTGATAAAAGGGCGTTTCAGTCGATAGATCCATTACATCTGGCGACCGTGACACCGTGCGTGTAAATAATAAGTTATGGAATCTTGGAAACGCAAACGGACCCTGTATCGAAAAGAGTTTACAGTTCTCGCGGACAAGACTACTAAAGCGGTGGAGAACAATGAAACAACAGCCCCGCAGATCTTTGAACTCCTGTCCGAAGCGGCTTCGAATTTATTTGAAGCAGAAGCCACATTGCGAGATTTATGGGTCGTTGATGAAGATTTTGACGAAGTTCAATTTCATGCAGATCAGGATAAGGCCATGCAATATAAAGCTCGCTGGCTACAAGTCAAAGCCTTATTTCCCAAAACTCTTCCTCGCGTCGGTAGCGCCTCGTCTCTACAGTCGGGATCGGGAAAATCCACAGTTCTTGAGCCAAGTAAGCAGAGACGGCCTAAACTGCCTAAGTTGGAGCTAGTCAAGTTCGACGGCAACGTCAAGTCATGGCTATCATTTTGGGGCCAGTTTAAGAAGATCCATGAAGATATAGAGTTGGACTCCACAGATAAGTACCAATATCTTCTGCAATCCATGACCCCAAACAGTAGTGCACGACAGCTTGTCGAAAGTTACCCACCTTGCGCAGAAAACTACAGTAAGGCAGTTGAAGCTCTAAAGGCTAGATTTGCTAGAGATGACGTACTCATAGAAACGTATGTAAGAGGTTTGCTTGCCCTGATGCAACAAAAAGGAGAGCCTAAAGATCTATCAAACCTATACGATAACTTGCAAACACACCTACAAGCACTGGAAACACTCGGCGTGACAAAGGACAAGTACGCATCAATGCTGTTCCCCATGATTGAGTCAGCACTACCAGAGAGCGTACTCCGTGCTTGGCACCGCAGTCGAGCTGACTCCAAAGACCTAGCCAACCTGATGCAGTTCCTGAGGCAAGAGGTGGAATCAGAAGAACGGATAAAGCTAGCTAGAACTAAGATGGGTGAAACCACCCTAGCAGAGCCGAAGCCGCCCACCGCTTGTTTTGTGCAGTTGTCAGAAGCTAAGCGCAATAAGGAAGGTTCCGGTAAACAAGGCGAGTCGTCAATTTCATCGTGTGTATGGTGTGGCAAGGACAATCATTCAGCTGTAGAATGCTACAAGGCAGCAAAAATGACAGTGAGTGAGCGTATAGAATTTATAAAAGGTAAGAAAGCCTGTTTAATTTGCTTAAAAAGCAATCATATTGCTAAGAAATGCAAAAGTTTTCCAAAATGTCTGTTTTGCAAGAAACGTCACTTTACGATCATGTGCGCAGACATATCATCGGATCAAAGCAGTAGCAACAAGCAACCGGAGTCATCAAACAACTTGTCATGTATGCAAAGGTCTGCAAAAACAACTTTATTGCAAACTGTCATGGTGAAAATTGCACACGGCAAGAAAGAAGTCTGTGTCAGAGCATTTATTGACAATGGTGCACAAAGGTCTCACATAAAGAAAGACCTAGTACAGAAACTTGGATTGATACCTACTAGAAAGGAGGTAATAACCAACTGCTTATTCGGCGGGTTCGAAACTAAGAAGGAAGAGTACGGAGTGTTTGACATATGCGTCAAGAACCTCGAAGATAACTTTTCTATAAACTTATCTGTTGTAGAGCAAAATAATATTTGTGGTTTTTTACCTAAAATAAGATCCAATGTAATTCTAGAGCAACTGCGTCAACACAATATTAGCTTGACTGACTCTATGACTACTCCTGACGAGGTTAGTTTACTGATTGGAGCCGACTATTCCGGGCGACTTCTGACAGGTACCATTAAACAGTTGGAAAACAACTTAACCGCTGTACAGACAAAATTTGGCTGGACTATTCAAGGTCCAATAACTGGAGTGTATAGCTCAATGACAAACGCAATAACGACTCTTCATAGTTTAAGTAAAATTGATCTTACAGATTTATGGAGTTTGGAAGCTTTAGGCATCAACGATCCCGCAGTACAAGCAACAAAAGCAGCGCGTGATGAAGAAGTCCTTAAATCTTTCAACAACAGCATCAAGATCAACGAAGAAGGTCGTTACGAGGTAAGTTTACCATGGCGTGACGCTCCGCGACCTAAACCTAACTACGATCTTGCCAAAAAGCGGTTAGATTCCACCATGATCCGCCTGAAACAATTAGGTAAGCTGAGTGACTACGATAAGGCATTTCGTGAGTGGTTACAGCTTGACATAATTGAGGAAGCACCCGACCAGGCTGTCCAAGGTCACTACTTGGCGCATCATCCTATCGTTAAGGATTCGAGTTTGACAACTAAGATTCGTCCGGTTTTTGATGCGTCAGCTAAGGATAGGGATGGTATTTCCTTAAATTCGTGCTTAGAAAAGGGCGTGAACCTTTTTGAACAAATTCCTAACCTGTTAATTAATTTCAGGAAAAATAAGATCGGAGTAACCGCAGATATAGCAAAAGCATTTCTTCAAATTTCGCTGGTTCCAGAGGATCGTGATTATCTTCGCTTTTTATGGTGGTCCAAAATTGATGACGACGAAAGAACGATGATCACTTATCGTCACAGACGCGTTGTCTTCGGAGTTACATCGTCACCATTTCAGCTAGTAGCCACCATCAATCATCACCTGGATAATTGTTCGGACCCACTTAAAAAAACGGCAACGAAATTGAAAAAATCGTTTTATGTTGATAACTGTGTGACTAGCTTAGATTCGGAGGCAGAGCTCGAGACATTTATAAGGGAATCAAAACAGGTAATGCTTGAAGGTAAGTTCGACCTTAGAGGTTGGATATCAAGTCCTGTACTTGTAGACGTGAACGTTCAAAACACTTCAATATTAGGAGTTATTTGGAACGTAAAAAACGACACCCTCCAATGCAATGCTAATTTTAGTAATATTGACCAAAAATTGACCAAACGAACGTTACTTTCTGTAGCGCAAAGGGTTTTTGATCCTATAGGTTTAGCCTGTCCTACAACCATAGTCCCGAAAATGATCTTACAAGCAACGTGGTGCAGAAGATTGACATGGGACCAGGAACTACCCGAAGATTTGGCCAAGGAGTTTAGAAAATGGATAGAACAAGCTTATGTAATTAATGACTGCGTTATTCCCCGACGGCTAACAAGCGTGTCCCTGCAGGAGTGCGAAACATCTTTGCACGTTTTTTCCGATGCAAGTAAGGATGCTTATTCGGCTTGTATATTTCTGCGGTCAAAACTGGGTGAAAACGTCAATTTAAGACTTGTCCTAGCAAAGTCAAGAGTGACACCAGTTAACAAAATCACTATTCCGAGACAGGAGTTGATTGCTGCAACACTTGCGTGTAGATTATCCGTGACAGCTCTTGAATCTTTGGCCTTGCCTAATTGTGCTGTGTACTACTGGAGTGATTCAAGTGTCGTGGTAACGTGGGTAACCTGCGAAGGGCCTTGGAGTGTATTTGTTTCCAACCGGGTACAAGAGATAAAAAGGCTGAGCCCAGCTTCGCTTTGGAGACACGTCCCTGGTCATCTAAATCCTGCCGATTTGCCGTCAAGAGGCATAAATCCTAAGGGACTCCTCGAAAGTCGATGGTGGGAGGGACCAGAGTGGCTACGACTAGATGAAGAACATTGGCCAACTACAAAATTCACACAGGACTCGCAAGCAGATGTCGAACGGAAGAAGACTGGTACTCTTGCCATGCATGTCCAAGAAGAATCTTTCTTAGACAGATTAACCTACTTCTCAAGCTATACGAAATTAGTCAGAATGATCTGCTGGATGCTACGACTAAAGAAAAGGTCTTCCTCGAAAGAACTGACCTATGACGAGTTTGAATATGCTGAGAATGTATTGATAAGGTTGTTACAAAAAAGGTACAAATACTCTTTAATAAATAATCGAAATATACAAACCTTTGTTGATGAAAATGACATTATACGTCTTAACACAAAGTTGTCACTCGGCAATGAAAATTATAATTTTAAGTTCCCCGTAATTCTTCCTGGGACTGACACGATTGTTCGGCGTTTAGTGGAGCGTAGGCATATTGAGCTGAGGCATGCTGGATCACAAACCTTGCTTAATAACTTACGCCAGAGTTTTTGGATCATAGGTGTCAGGAAGTTAGTTCGTAACGTGATACACCGCTGCATACGATGCAAAAGGTTTAAAGCAAAACAATGCCAAGCTCCCACTGGTGTTCTACCAAGGGAACGGATGGAAGCCAGTGCAGCATTTCAGTATTCAGGCGTTGATTTAGCCGGACCTTTGATTTTACGCTCGGGGACTAAGGCATGGATCGTTCTATTTACCTGCGCCACTTATCGTGCTGTTCACCTAGAAGTGGTAGAGTCGCTGTCAACTGGTGAGTTCTTAATGGCATTGAGAAGGTTCGTAGCACGGCGAGGAAGAGTAGAAACGTTTTTTAGCGACAATGGCACAAATTTCCGAGGCCTAGACAATGCGTTTGGCTCTCTTGATTGGGACGAAATACAGCGGTTTTCCTCTATTACAAGGATCAAGTGGAACTTTTTGCCTCCAGCCGCTCCTTGGTGGGGAGGGTTCTATGAAAGGCTAATTGGATTCCTAAAACAAATCCTCCGCAGGGTTTTAGGAAAAGCTTCCATCTCTCTTATGGAGCTGCAGACGGTGCTCTGTGACTGTGAGTCAACGATTAACAATAGACCGCTTACATACGTAGGTGGTCAAAGAGACTTGCAACCATTGATGCCTTCAATGTTCATCCAGCCGTTGCCCTCTAATCATACAACTGATTTTGATGAGGTTGATAGGGCAGCTCTTACTATCAGGCACCGATATTGTCAGGATTTACGCGAGCATTTACGTAAACGTTTCAGGGACGAGTACATCAGTTCGCTCATACAAAAACGAGAGCGGCATGGGCCCGCGCGACTTCAGACTGGAGACGTGGTCTTGATGGAGACTGAAGACAAGCGCGTGTCATGGCCGTTGGCCATTGTTGAAGAGGTTTACACAGGTGCCGATGGCTGCAATAGGGTGGCTCGTGTGAGAACTGCTGCTGGAACCAAGGTAAGGCCAGTCCAACGGATCTTTCCATTAGAAATAAGCTCACTCGACGTACTTGACTCGACTTTACGACGAGACTGCGAGACCACAACAGTTGACACGGAACCTGCTAGACTGGTGACAGATGAGTCGGATGACAATCGTAATGTACGATCGACACGAGCCAGGAGGTTACCTCAACACCTGTTTGACTATGTTATTGACTGAAACATGGATAACGTAACCTCCCGGTTCTTCCCTGTTGGGAGTGTGACGTATGCTGCAATTTGAATTTAGTATTGTCTATCTTCCATATACTCTATGTATCCATAGTAATAAAATTAACTTGATTGTCAAATGCAAACCCTATAAAATATATGTAATTCTCTTACAAATAAAAACTAAGTCTGTAATAAAAGGGCGTTTCAGTCGATAGATCCATTACAGTTATGATTCGTATTAATGTTATTTAAATTTGTCATTGACATTGAATCTGACATTGCAAAAATAAAATAGATAGCGATATTTTTGGCTATTTTTTCAAATTAAATATGGCTCTAGATGCCTAAAACTGCTTTTATTTTATCAAAAACCATCCGATAGCTGTGCAATAGTGTGGGCAGGCCCAATATTGGACAAATAATCATTGACTTACTATGTATTCTACTAGACAAGCTATCTAGAACAAAGTTTGTGCGCCACATTTGGCGGTTGACAGCTGTCATTGAATCAGAGATTAGCTTTAGCGAAGCAGACGTGACACTATTATGACAATATTCATATTCTGCCTAAACACATTTTGTAATGAAACGTGATTAAATAATTTTAAGAGAAACTGATTGTTTTTTATTTGTAATATTTATTTTCAATCTTATATCATGTGGTACTTTAGAAAAACACGACCGAGCGCTGTGTTTCATTTTAAATGTAATTATTATTTAAGTATAGGTAATTATAATACAATAACTTAACCCTTTATATTTACTTAAATTCATATAAATATTTAGTAGCTATAATGTGAGCGATATTTTGATTTCTAAGTTTTAAATTTAAATCATAAATTAGGTACCATTCTTATGTAATTAACTCTCGCTTCAAATTTCAGCAAAATCGCCCTTGTTACACAATAATCATAATATGTGTTACGAAATAAACATTAAAATGTACCTATCTGGATTTTTTTTGTATACCACGTTAATATTTGTATGCAATATAAGAATCTAATAAATAATATAGGTACATCATAAGTGTAAGCATATGTGTTACTTCTGCGGCATTAATCTATGCGCCGAGGAACATTGGCAAAATGGCGTCGCACCGCGAACAACAATTATTTTAATTTAGTGTTACATCTAACTTTGCGCTTATTTACCGATGGAATGTAATTCCGTGGCTTCTATTACTTTTATTAGAATTATTAGTGCAGTTTTATACTACGCACGAAGCCATTATTTTTAATATTATTATTTTTTAATTTTTGACGCTTGCGTGGCATCATGTCTGTGGTCCAAGACAGAATGTCAGGCTGATCACTTAAAGTCGAGTAAATCACTTAAACTCATGGCTGAAAAAAATAGTATGGGATGTCATCTCCTGTTACTCAATGCAAATAATAACATATTTTTTTATTCAGACATTGCGGTCTTGTATGCCAGCTACGTCTTGTCGCCTTGACGTGACGGCCGACGTCAACGCCTATTATTATGAACAATATAAACTAATATTTTCAGTGAATCTTGTTTTTTCGTGTTTAAGTTTTTTGAGTTTAAGTGTATTGTTCCGGTAAGTGGATGCATGCCGCAACTCAATCAGGCGATGGCACGTCAAATCTAAATTTTATTTGTGTACGATGAGATAACTCTTTTTGCTGTGTCCCCACTCCATACAACCGATTACCTCTTAACTGAGAATCACCCTTAACAAGGGAGGACCGAAAATTGGTGGAACTGTGCGTCACCTTACCGCTGTTGCCTGAGACAGAAATAAACACCAGCTGGGTAACTTTAATCACTCATGCGCCGTTTACCACACCTGTACTGCAGTTTAATAAATATATGGAAGACATGCGGATGTCGTGGATGAGGCTAGGCCTGCATAAACTGAGGTGCAGCACTGACAAACATAGGAGCAACAACCCAGTGGAGTGCTGGCACAGAAGGCTCAGTGTAAGAATGCTCCACGAACCCACGCTGATAAGTTTCATATGTAAACTAAAGAAAGAGGCCAGATACCAAGATACCCGCATAAGAAAGTCAGTATTCAGTGGAACCAAGCGTCGACGATGTGACATTGCCTTCGACAACCACTTTAAGAATCAATTTACGGACCTTAGCGAAGGCCAAATTGATGCAATACTATGCTGAGGCTAAAGATAAATTTAAGAATAATGTAGCACCTAAAAAACAAAATGTAAAGAAATACCATGGAATAAATACTAATAATAAAAAAAATACTTTACCGATAACTCAGTATTTATGGAAAACCCATCATTAGGAGAGAATTGGAAAAGTTTTGGTGCAAGTGTTAAAAAGCAAAAAAAAGTCAACAGTATCATCAACACTGTTTGTCTTCTAATAAACGGATCTAAAACTGTTACAGGTATAAAAGGTCTTATATTAATTAATACCTGTGCATTTGCTGCCGTTTTACAGGTTATAGCCATAGGTTTTATAGAAGGATTTCATTTAAATAGTACACGATAATAACCTGTTTGTTGATTTATCTCAAAATTAATTGATTTGAGAAAAAAAGTTATGAACAATCTAACGACCATCAGTTGCGAGTGCAGCGCAATATACAGGGTGAATTCTATATCGTGAATCGAAATATTATTTTCTAAATCCATACATGTTCATCAACTTACAATATTATTAAGCCTTAATTAAGCAGGTTTTTATTTTTACCACTTTTTATTTATTTTATCCTAATTTTTAAAATCTTGTGGTCACCCTACATTTATGATTCACATTTGTCATGAAAGTTTCAATAGCAGATATTCAACCTTTTAATGTTGAAGCTGGCTGGGTCTTATTTTGCGTTTATTATCAATAATGTCATGGTTGACATTGTCAATGTTTGTATTTTTCATACAAACTCATAAAATGATTAAGTGTTTTATTTCAATCGATGGGATTAAAATGCCTCCGCCGGCGCCGTATCTGTACACGAACATACAAAGATTTGACATTGTGTCTTGGTACAATCAGACTGGCATAATTGGTGTAACGCAAGAACGTTTCCGTAGAAGGTATCCCGAGTCGCCGATACAAAATTTAATTATGAGGATGGTGCAAAACCTTCGGGATTATGGTCAGTATGCCATGCCTTTGCACGCCTAGGCCCGCGGTCGACCACGATTTCATCCGAATAGGCTGTACAGAAACATAATAATCGTAATCCGCAAGCGAGTACAAGAACTGCTGCACGTCTCTTTCACGTAAGCCAACGTTACGTGTGGCAGCTACTCAATGCATCAGGACAACGTCCATACCACTTCCAACCAGTCCAAGATCTAATGTTGGCCGACTACGAAAAAAGGCGGAACATGTGCCATTGGTTGTTAGAAAACCTGGAGACGAACATACTATGGACTGACGAGGCAACATTCACGCGGATGGGGCTATTTAATGTCCATAATGAGCATTGGTGGAGTAGAAGAAATCCACATGTTACGCGACGAGATGCCTATCAAGTGAGGTTCAGCCTTATTGTATGGGCAGGCATTCTCAATGATGCATTGATTGGCCCATATTTCATCGAAGGACGACTAAATGGACAAAACTATCTCAAATTTCTGATAAATGTGTTATCAGATTTGTTAAGATGAGTACTTGATAAACTTGTTTTACCAGCACGATGGAGCCCCAGCTCATTTCCACCGCGAAATCGTGCTCACTTGGATAGAGAATACCCAGGCCGCTGGATCGGACGAAACGGGCCTACCTTATGGCCACCGCGAAGTCCCGACTTGACGCCCTTAGATTTTATCTTTGGGGAGAAAATAAACGGCGAGTTTATGAACAACCGTCTGAAACTGTAGCGGAACTGCGTCAAAAAATCGAGCATTTGAGACAGTGAAAGCCGACGTTTTTGTATTAAGAAGGGTAAAGGGTAATCTGAGGCGCCGAGCAAATTTGTATTCACATGTAGAGGGCGAGCAATTCGAACATTTATTAAAATACGTCAAAAAAAAAAAAAACTGTTGTTTTTTTTGTAAGTACCTACATGAAAGGAAAATTACGTTAGTGTTAAATTGACAAAGTGCACAATGTATTTAATGCATGATATTAATAAGATAACCTTTGCATTCAACGTGACGTGTAATGACGCGTTACAAATTAGGTTAGGTTACAAATGAACTTTCTGTTTTTGTCCGTAATTAATCACTGAGGTCCTCAATTGTAAATAACACTAGTATTTTGTATAAGTCTCAATTAGCGTTATCGTTAGACGTGGTTACACCCGTAAATTCACCCTGTATATATTTGAGAGGATTTTAATAGACACTTTATACAGCGCTAATGTGACAGAAACTTGCACAAACAGTTCTTGTGCCATAAATAATCTGACAAGAAAGGTAGCGTTCTTACCGTTAGATAGAACTTGTATCTCTGCATTGAACCGGTCTGCTGAAAATATGTTGTGCGAAGAAAATAATATGGTTGAATGCAGGAGAAACGACTGTAATGGGATAAGAACTTTTACATACTTACCTCAAAAATTCTATTTTTTTAGTTAAGTCAAAGTAAATTTATTCTTCTGGATGACGTGATCCTCAACGAACTTGAACTAAATTAAATTAATTACCATATATTACAGATGTAATCGAATTTATACCAGGTAACGATACAAAGAGGGACACTACAGAGCCGAAAGTAAAAGATGGCAATGTTATGACGACCTGTCACCCAAAGCTCTAAAAAATTATAAATAGCACACTGTATTGTATATATGAGAATAGCACACTGTATTGTATATACCAGAAATAAATATAGTGATACCTATATATATCAAAAACATAAATATGGAACAAGGAGACTAGCCAGACTAGTTCAATATATTTCACCAGAAAAATAACTTAGGTCTAAATGGTTGCCAGGGTCTGTAGATACATTACTAATTATACGATACACAACTAAAAATATACCCCATTGATTGTGCAATAAGTGACCATCTTGCTGTATGTTTTGTAATTGGCTATACTTGATAGTAACCACCATACCTACTAGTTTTTGCGTAAGATGATCGTTGGCACAAACTAAACTATTATCATTTCTAGACTCAATTAAACAGAGAAACTTGAGAAAACAAGTGTAATAACGTATATAAAATTTATTTATTTTAATTTAAACTTACTGAATGTTTATTTTTGTTAGTAATGTTATGTAAATATGTTTCACAATAAAATAAATAAATAATAATTTAATTTTTTACCCTCGTAATATTGACATCGATCTCATGTACTTAATTTGACAATGTATGCTTAACACGAATAAATGAATATAAATATTATGAACATGAATACTTAAGTTTCTACAACAATGTAAAGGGTCTAGCAGGCTAAGCGAACAAGAAGTGCCCCCTACGACGGATTTTGTCGATATTTCTGGTAGTGTACTGTTAGGTCCTAAGGACCCTCCATGCTTAACATCAGACCTCGATTCTCTTTTGTTTGCGAGTTATTCAGGATAACGTAAAATAATTAGGGTATCATTGAAAGTGTCATATTTTATAAACGAGTCAAGTTACATGAACCAAACAAAATTATATTTGATAACAATAAAAAAAACTACAAAATGCATATTTTTTACCAGCATCCTGTCCTTAAACTTCATTGCAAAAAATAAAAATATTCTTATCCTTCCAATTTTTTTTTTAATTTTTCGCGGAGGTACACCTCCAAAAAAAAATGCATGAGTAGCCACTAATACCCACTACATACACATATAAAAATATTTGCACAAATGTTCGTGCTTCATGTCATGCTGGCACCACACTTCGGGTTATTCGGCCGAATATTCGTGTTATATCTCTCTCTATACGATAAAAATAGAAAGAGACGCAACACGAATATTTGGCCAAATACCCGAAGTGTGGTTCCAGCATCAAAAAAACGATTCTCCAATAAGTAGTCACTGGCATTATATGTACAGAACAGATAGAAGTACCAGTACAGTTTGAAGATTAGTGTGTAGGTATACAAACTCTTCTAATGAACCTATTTGGAGTGCATCAACGATGACGTGTCAGCTTTGATAACATCTGACACATAATATTATCTGCATTTGTTTTTTGCATTTTGTAGTGGAAAATGGAAAACATTAAGTGCAAGTCTTGTAATAAAACATTAAAAAATATCCGTGGGAAACAAAAATGCATAGAAACAGAGCAAGAGGCTGATTTATATAGCAAATGCACTAATATGTTAATTTGCGTAAATGATTTATTGTGTGGTAAGTGTCGGCTTTTAGTGTATAAACATAAAGCAGTAGCATCAACTTCTGCGAGTACATGCACAACAATTGGCGATGCTGGCTCTTCGTCTGCAACCTCCGATGCATCCGATTGTAATGTATCTGATGATGATGATTTTGTTTGTGATTCAGAGGACCGATTTGATATTAGAATGCTTCGAGTTGTCTCCACGCATAAATACTGCTTCATATACAATTCAGGAGAAAACCTCACAAAGGTTTCGCTAGAAATGCGTGGCAATGCTTATAAACAAAACCAAATATACGTTCCTGAAGGAAACAGATGCTGCCAGGAACACCTATGCGGTAATTCTTTTTCTACAGAGGCTTTATCCAGATTTCGTATTGTATCGTTGACAAGCCAAGTCACAAGCATTGAACTTGTTTCTTTTATGAATACGCTTACTGATAAAATGAACACATCGATATTTGATAACATGAACAGAAACAATATGCCCGAGCACCAGTTAAATATTTTCACCGGACTCACGTGGGAAAATATTGATGAGTTAAAGCAACTCCTTCCGAGTCTAAGAAATTCGTCGTCGAGAACGGCGACACAGGCTATAATTACTTTTCTTTTCAAGCTCAGGACTGGTCTTTCCAATTGTTTGATAGCCGGCATATTTGGTATTAAACATGCACAAGAAATAAGCAATATGTGTGAAAGTGTTTTGAAAGCTTTTAATAAGAGTATTATACACACAAATAAAGTTGGTTATGCTTCAACTTCGCGGGATAAACTTCTCTTAAACACTACTTTTATTGCCCGTAAATTGCTTAATCTAAAAGAAGATCAACTGGCCCTTATATTTGATGGTACTTACATAGGTCATCAGAAGAGTAAGAATAATCTTTATCACAAAGAAAATCTTATTCGGGTCAGAAAAAAAGCCATTATGCAAGCCATTTACTATATGTACCACAAATGGTTTAGTTTTAGATTTTGCTGGCCCATTTTACGGTACCCAAAATGACGCTAGCATAATGAAGCTGGTATTACAAGATGTATCTTTTCAATCTTTTGTTAAGACCAAACGACGTGTTTATTGTTGACCGTGGGTTTCGTGACGTTGCTTCATATTTAACCCAACAAGGATACATTGTTCTTACGCCTGCGTTAAAGGGTAAAAGATCGCAACTACCTACTGATGAAGCTAATCAATCCAGGATCGTGACCAAAATTCGATGGGTAGTAGATAAGTACCGATTGTTACATCATACTGTCGATAATAAACTGCGTCCTAAAGTAAAAATCTTGTGCAAAGTCGCTGCTTTTTTACACAACAAATACGGAAAAAGGTTGGGCACTCATCATGAACTTAACAACGATATTATTACACACATAGAGATGAGGCTACCGGCTATGCACATCGAATACTTTGAAGGATGAAGTTGATAAACACCATTGGAACCGTCGCAAAACCACCTTAAAACAAGTCGTAGGTCGGGATCTTGACGAATTTCCAAAACAAACTGAGCGACAACTTACTATATTTTTTACTGGATCTTACCAACTTTCGTTAGCTGTATCGTACTTGGCTGAAATTCTTAATGAGCAGAATGATCTCAATGCGTCATACATCAAAGCATCACCAAATATCGTAAAGTTTCAAGTACAATCGCGTCACAAAAACAGCAAAACATACAAAGTGTACATTGATTATGAGCCAAACAGTACTGATATAGGTGGTATAAGACGGTATTGGAAAATGGAATTAGAACGGTCGGGTCTTGTTCGCATGTAGCAAGCATTATTTACTACTTATCATTATGCAAGATATCTATCCCGAATAATATTTCCAGCTACCCCTAGTAGCATTTACCGTTGGGGTATCGTTGCCACGGAATGCCAACGGTTGGCATTCCGTAGGGAGATGGTAGTGGCAACCCCAACAAAGCCCCAATGTTGGGCCAACCGCGTAGAGTTTGGGTTGTTTTGCCAACAAACTCACAACGTTGGGCCTACTATCTCTTCGGTTGGTTAACCAACCAGTAATTTGCGTGATATTGCCTACAAAACTCCATCACTGGGCCAACGGCACAAATTTTGGTTAATTTTCCCCACAAACTTATGACGTTGGGCCGACTGGCTCTGCGGTTGGCTAACCAACCAGGAAGTTTGTTTTTTTGCCAACAAACTTATATCATTGGGCCGACTGTCTATACGGTTGGCTAGCCAACCACGAAGTTTGAGATTTTGCCAACAAACTTGTATCATTGGGCCGACTGTCTATACGGTTGGCTAGCCAACCACGAAGTTTGAGATTTTGCCAACAAACTTGTATCACTGGGCCGACTGTCTATGCGGTTGGCTAGCCAACCACGAAGTTTGTGTTTTTGCCAACAAACTTATATCATAGGGCCGACTGTCTATACGGTTGGCTAGCCAACCACGAAGTTTGAGATTTTGCCAACAAACTTGTATCACTGGGCCGACTGTCTATACGGTTGGCTAGCCAACCACGAAGTTTGAGATTTTGCCAACAAACTTGTATCACTGGGCCGACTGTCTATACGGTTGGCTAGCCAACCACGAAGTTTGAGATTTTGCCAACAAACTTGTATCACTGGGCCGACTGTCTATGCGGTTGGCTAGCCAACCACGAAGTTTGTGTTTTTGCCAACAAACTTATATCATAGGGCCGACTGTCTATACGGTTGGCTAGCCAACCACCAAGTTTGAGATTTTGCCAACAAACTTGTATCACTGGGCCGACTGTCTATACGGTTGGCTAGCCAACCACGAAGTTTGAGATTTTGCCAACAAACTTGTATCACTGGGCCGACTGTCTATACGGTTGGCTAGCCAACCACGAAGTTTGAGATTTTGCCAACAAACTTGTATCACTGGGCCGACTGTCTATACGGTTGGCTAGCCAACCACGAAGTTTGAGATTTTGCCAACAAACTTGTATCACTGGGCCGACTGTCTATACGGTTGGCTAGCCAACCACGAAGTTTGAGATTTTGCCAACAAACTTGTATCACTGGGCCGACTGTCTATACGGTTGGCTAGCCAACCACGAAGTTTGAGATTTTGCCAACAAACTTGTATCACTGGGCCGACTGTCTATACGGTTGGCTAGCCAACCACGAAGTTTGTGTTTTTGCCAACAAACTTATATCATTGGGCCGACTGTCTATACGGTTGGCTAGCCAACCACGAAGTTTGAGATTTTGCCAACAAACTTGTATCACTGGGCCGACTGTCTATACGGTTGGCTAGCCAACCACGAAGTTTGAGATTTTGCCAACAAACTTGTATCACTGGGCCGACTGTCTATACGGTTGGCTAGCCAACCACGAAGTTTGTGTTTTTGCCAACAAACTTATATCATTGGGCCGACTGTCTATACGGTTGGCTAGCCAACCACGAAGTTTGAGATTTTGCCAACAAACTTGTATCACTGGGCCGACTGTCTATACGGTTGGCTAGCCAACCACGAAGTTTGTGTTTTTGCCAACAAACTTATATCATTGGGCCGACTGTCTATACGGTTGGCTAGCCAACCACGAAGTTTGAGATTTTGCCAACAAACTTGTATCACTGGGCCGACTGTCTATGCGGTTGGCTAGCCAACCACGAAGTTTGTGTTTTTGCCAACAAACTTATATCATTGGGCCGACTGTCTATACGGTTGGCTAGCCAACCACGAAGTTTGAGATTTTGCCAACAAACTTGTATCACTGGGCCGACTGTCTATACGGTTGGCTAGCCAACCACGAAGTTTGTTTTCTTGCCAACAAACTTATAACACTGGGCCGACTGTCTATACGGTTGACTAGCCAACCACAAAGTTTGTTTTCTTGCCAACAAACTTATATCCAAACATCGAAGACTCGTGGCATCTCAGGTAGCATTTGACGTTTATCACAGACTAGTGATGTAGCCAAGTCGATAAAGGACCCAAATTAAAAAAAAAGATTGTTTTCAATTCAACCATTTAACTGTGACATTCGTGATACACAATTAATATTTGTTCTAAATTGTAAGAAGTTATTTATTTATTTATTTATTTAAACTTTATTGCACAATAAAAAGAGTACAAACGGCGAACTTAATGCCAAAAGGCATTAAGTTATTCTACGTCTTCTATCTGTAAAAATCCACTTGGTGTACGAAAATGATCTCTCAACTTCGACTGACGTAATGGGTAAGAAAAACATTCTTCTGTAATGTTGCAGTGTATTTTTGTTAATGTTTTCCTTGATTTCAACTTCTTTGTTTTGTAACAAGTTATTGATATGTTTTATTGTTCGATATCCTGGATTTTTTGATAACACTATTTTTAGTTTTTGGTAAACCAGATTACCTTTATGGGTGCAGTCTAAGTAACGAAAATAATTTTTCAATTTTAAAAACGATGGTTATTTTATCGTATCGAAAATACCGCATGAAAAACGTTGTGTCGCATCACTATGCTACCTGAGATGCCACGAGCCTTCGATGTTTGCTTATATCATTGGGCCGACTATCTATACGGTTTGCTAGCCAACCACGAAGTTTGTTTTCTTGCCAACAAACTTGTATCACTGGGCCGACTGTCTATGCGGTTGGCTAGCCAACCACGAAGTTTGTGTTTTTGCCAACAAACTTATATCATTGGGCCGACTGTCTATACGGTTGGCTAGCCAACCACGAAGTTTGAGATTTTGCCAACAAACTTGTATCACTGGGCCGACTGTCTATACGGTTGGCTAGCCAACCACGAAGTTTGTGTTTTTGTCAACAAACTTATATCATTGGGCCGACTGTCTATACGGTTGGCTAGCCAACCACGATGTTTGAGATTTTGCCAACAAACTTGTATCACTGGGCCGACTGTCTATACGGTTGGCTAGCCAACCACGAAGTTTGAGATTTTGCCAACAAACTTGTATCACTGGGCCGACTGTCTATACGGTTGGCTAGCCAACCACGAAGTTTGAGATTTTGCCAACAAACTTGTATCACTGGGCCGACTGTCTATACGGTTGGCTAGCCAACCACGAAGTTTGTGTTTTTGCCAACAAACTTATAACTTGTCACTTTTTTTTCTATAACACTGGGCCGACTGTCTATAGAAAGGTGAAAATTGATGTGAAAAAAAAATATAAGGAAATGTAGATTCACCAGGGAATTCCCGTTGACTACAGCAAGAAGGGATATCATTATGTTATTTTAATGATAATCATTTTGATATTTCCCACAGAGAACACCATGAATTTGCTCTCCGAGAGCGAATTTGCCCTCTGCGGGAAATGCTTTGGAAAGCAGAATGTCAAAACCCACACTTTGCATACAAATTTGTATGGCGGAGTGCCTTTTAATACTCATTAACTTTGCCAACTGTACCTACTGTTCAAGCATTTGTGTTTGACCATTCACCAAATAAGCACTATATATTTTTGAAGTCGGGTCGCAGTTTTAGTACCTAAAATAATTACTTTGTTACCATCAAAAGTCCCTCAAACATAATATATTGCAATTTGAAAATCACATTTTTGGACTCTCCCAAAAACGACGCTCCCTACAATTTAATAACCGAAGCGATACTGCTAGGTATTATTAAATGTCAAAGGTTGCGACAAAATGTATGATTAGATGAATTTAGTAGTAGGTACTTATATTAATTTTCAAATAAGTAATTTCATACCATTTCATACTTTTAAAATGGACTTGCCCACCCGACATCACAAGTACAGCGAACGAAACCAATCAAATGCGCATCCAGAAATATTACATTTACATTCGGATACTTACTAATAGCAGCTGATAGTAGTAAATAAAAGAAATATTTTTTATAAGAAATTACTACGCAAATTTTAAGAATAACGTGAATGTATTTGTTTCATTTGTTTAATAAAACAGGTCATTGACTATTTGTTCGACTATTCGTTCGGCGCGGCAGTGTTGCCAAGGCTCCTGTTTTTACAGGAGATCTACTGGTTTCGAGGTATGTCTACTGTTCTACTGATATTGAAAGGAAATCTGCTGGATTATTGGATTTTACTTGTGGTTTTAAAAAATCTCCTGGTTAACAAAGATAACCGTATCGTGTAACAATATTCGAGTGGAAAGCATAAGTAAAGTTTGAAATGAAAGTTCTGGATGGTTAATCATATATATATATTCACTAGCTTTAGTAGCTTTTGTCCCGCGACTTCGAACAAAATTCAAAGCACAAAATCATAATGGCAGGCCTTGGTGGTAGAACCGGTAACTGTAGATAATAATAACTAGTAGTCCGCCTCTGAGAACTCGCGATTCACTTGCAAACGAGTTGACCAATATAACAACACCCTAAGGAGGATTTTTTTTTCTCATTCTAGCTCCATAACTACTTGATCGATCCTGCTCATATACGAACTTACAAATTTTATGTATCTCTGCTACAGCCCCAAGAAATTTCATAAAGATCAGAAAAACGTTACTAAAGTTATCGTCAGACAAACTATCGAAATCAAAAAGCCATCTAAATGCCGAGACGTCCCAGTAGCCAGGTGACAGTCCGGTCTGGAGTTGTTTGTAAGAACTCACTTCTCTTACGCTCCGCGAGTTCGACTATTGCTCTTATAATAGGTACCTACATAATTGTACCTTATATTTGTTGATATTCCATTTTATTAGGGCGATTATCGGTTGTTCAAAGTTGTCGGTTGTACTCGGGCGATCAAAAGGTAGTTTCTATTATTTCTAACATAATCTGTGTATGGCTATTGGCTATTTGATGTCAGAAATACATACCTAAATAATTTCATTTCAATTTCTTTCTGACTTTTGAGATTTGACCTGGGGAGTGAAAAACTGGCAACACTGAGTTCAATATGGCGACAGACTCGGTCCTGTGTGTGAAGTTTTGTTCTCGGTTCTCGCTGCTTTTATTATTTTGTGGTGTTTGAAAAGTGATGTGTGCTGTTAATTAAGCAACAGGTGAGCATGATATTACATATAATATGGATTAAATATTTAAAATGTAATACGAACGACCAAAACATAGTACCTAATTATGGGAAAATGTGAATTGTACCTGAACGCCAGAACCCATGCTAATTGAAATGAATTTATTATGCATGGTCCCACTTTGATTATTTGTATAAAAAAATGTCGTGCCAGATGGACCCAGTTTGACGGGTAGGCCCTTCTCTCACGAAGCTACTCTCAAGCGATTTGTGTTTCGTACGCTTATCCTAACGCGTTGCTTATTGGCACCCGCCATTACGCCATATTTATTCACTTAGTTCTGCACACGACGCGACCCTAGGACAAATACAAGGTGTAACAAAAATGCTGGTGATCCTTTTAAATTTAGCTGGTGATCCTTTTATATCCTTTTAATTTAAATTCTTAGGTTTAAGTTTAGATTTAATGTTCATGTATTTCTTTAAGATCCCCACGTCACAGGCTCAGCCTAGTGTGGGGATCACTGTATTGCCATTGTAAAACCAATATAATATGAAAAATGAATTTTTGATTTTTTTTGAATTTGATACCAATTATGCCCTTAAACGGATCACCAGTATTTTTGTTACACTTTGTATTAGCAGACTATTAGCCAGACTGACTTTTTTTTTACCTGAGGGATTAGCATTAAAGCTTTTTCACCCCCGTAATACAGACTATCACAAAGCGTAAGCTTTCGAACTAACTATATTCCTAACTTATTGACGTAAAATAAATGCTAAGTAGATCCGGTATCAACCGAGACTGACTGACTTCTGTTGTGATTTTCAATGATGCTCACGAGTTCCGTTCCAACTTGCTATTAAACAGGAATTTGTTATTTATATTTTCAGGTAACATATCTCAGCCTTGTAGGTGGAAACAAGATACCAGTTATAATAAGAAGAATTTTAGAAAAGCTATTTACTAACAATTTAGCAGTTATGTGTAACTGGACGGGGAAGAATGAAAAATTAAAATTAAAAGAGCTGCAACTAATTAATATAGTAAGAGGTAAAAACTGGATACACCATTCATCCGTTTGCGATGAAACTTAACTGATTAGTCGCACAACCATGATTTGTTTTTTTTTTGTAGAAGCAGTGCGCAGAAACCAAATTGCCGAAAAGGCAACAGATGCAGAAATTCATGAAGTTATTTCTAATTGGTTTAGATTTACCAAGGATCGAAACGGAGGCCGGGAATCCCGCAGGGTTAAAAAGTAACCCCTTCAGAGAATAAGGTATTTATTTAGTGATAACGGCTGTTTTAGACGGGAGAGCTGGCCACGTCAGATATGACACAATAATGAGAGCTACAAAACCCCTCTAGTTAGTTTGCTATACTATGTTTATTTCTAGATCCGGACATCTGGCAAAGAATGCAAATAACTTGAAGAAAACAAATCCTAGAGTTCTGGATTTGATCCAATATTATGGAAAATTATGTAATTAATTAGATTATATCATATCCAAAAGTTTCGGTTGGGGGAAGTAGTGCCAAATGATGTATAATGTAATTTTTGGTTACTCGCTTACTGTTTTTGTTTCCGCAATAATACACAATGTTTTTTGTTCAAATGTTAAAATATAGGCCCTGTTCTCTATAAATGACACAACTTCAGCAGTTTTTACCTATTTTGGTATTACTTTATCCAACTTAAAAACTTTGTTGGTCTGTCACTCTGATCTCCACCCATTAAAAGCTGCCAGATGCCAGGATCTAGCAATAAGGATGGTTATGCAATCTAACTGGACTAGATTACACTCATTATTGTGTCATATCTGACGTGGTCAGCTCTTAGACCATTTTGTATTAATATTGATTTATAATTTAATATACAAATATTTTAAAAACCTAATCCGTGTATGTACTTACAGTCGGCCCATGAATAAGTTGAGTTGCGAACTTAGAACCTTGATATCCAAATTTGGCTAGTTATTGAAAAAACACCCAACACATGAAACACACTAAATATCATTATGTAACTTTTGATATTTTTCTGACCTTGACCGTACAGAAGTTTACTATAGTAGCCCTCAACCAATGTGACGACCGGGGCCATAAAACCCTTGAGCTCGCGTTATCAGTTATCCATTGTGTTGCTTTGTGGACTTTTATGGCCCCGGTCGTCACATTGGTTGAGGGCTACTATAGTGAATAATAAATATAAACACTGGAAGCCGTACAACGAAAGCTAGCGTTGCAGAATCTAAAATAAAATTTTCTATCGACCACTGATTACGTTTCATTCATGATGACTGCTCATTTTGTTTTGAAAAATTAATGTAGTCTTATAATTACTTTTTAGGTGCAGTGCCAAAATTTACGCAAAATGGATGCAGGGAAGCCAGGGTTAAGCAGCACTCTTTCAAAAGCTCAAAAAAACGACCGTCTGAATGTTAAAGAAATAATTTGATTTTCGAACCTAGCTATGTATAGGTTGAAATTACATTACATTTTATTGACTTATCGTTTTAGGGGTTAAATCGGCCACCCAGTCATTGATATGATCAAAGGATGCATTTAATATTTATGAGAAACAGGTCACTATTTACCTTTGAATCCAATTCCGTTTGATTAGCTTTTTCCCGGGCCTTAGTCGAGCATTCTGAAATATTTTACATACCTAGCCTACACACTTTTGAGCGTCATAATCATAATTATTTATAATTACACTCTGCATCCATCAATTTAAACCACAGTTCAGGGTGGCCGATTCAATCTTCTATCGATCGATTTCGGCCATTTGATTACTAATCTAATCGTATGATTTATATTGCTATTGTATTATCTGTCAATGTTACAAGTCACTGGACTCACAACAATTAAGTATAATACATAAATGTTTAATAAATAAGTTTGTTTCACTTTATATTATAGTACATTTCTGGAGGCCAAAGCAGCTTAGCTTTGCATGTGTGTTTGCACAGATATTGTAGAGCGACCTGACAACTTTGTGTCGGGATGTGAACTTGACACAAATGCAAAGCAAACTTGGTATCGAGAACTGTACTAACACTAACCCTTTGGACGCCAAGAACACCGCGCCTACCACGTCACCGACACGTGTGTATGTGATTAGAGTTCAAGTTGCCATTTTAAATTCTGATATGCTTCAAAGGGTTTGTGTGGATCACTTTTAAAAGATTTTTAGGTCAGATCGGATATTGATAACTGTAAATTTACGTTAGCGTTTCGTTAGGAAAAGGTGTAGCCATACCGGTGCATAAAAAACGGTGGATTATATAAATTATATTTTAACACCCGACAATTCAGAAGTTGTTGTGTGTTGACTAATAATCCACCGTTTTTTACACCGGTTTGGCTGCACCTTTTCCCAACGAAACGCCAACGTAGATTTACAGTTAACAATATTCGGTAGGGCCTATTAGGAAACGTACAATTGGGCCTTTAAAGAAAAAACATCATTGGCCCAACCAGGCTTAGATACTAGTAGCCAACGGTTGGACATCTGTAAGGAAACACGCCATTGGGCCGACGTAGAAAAAACAAATGAGGGCCTACGGTGGGAAGGCTATCATTGGGCCAACCAGGCTTAGGGACTAGCAGCCAACGGTTGGGAACCTGTAAGAAAAACGCCATTGGGCCGATATACAAAAAACAAATGAGGGCCTATGGTGGAAAGGCTATCATTGGGCCAACCAGGCTTAGGGACTAGCAGCCAACGGTTGGGCATCTGTAAGGAAAAAGGCCATTGGGCCGATGTAGAAAAAACAAACCCACCGTTGGGGAAGCTGCATTGGGCCAACTATACTTTGGGAACGAAAGGCCAACGGTTGGGCATCTGTAAGGAAACGCACAATTGGCCCAATGCAGTTGGCCCCATGACGGACCTCCATTGGGGTGCTGTGATGGGCTTTCGTTGGCAAGCATGGTGGGGCCAACGTGGGATGGCCTACGTTGACCCTACCGTTGGACCAACTATTTTTAGGGGTGACATTCCTCACGGTTGGCCAACCAAATGGTAGACGGAGGCCCAACATACAGCCAACCCAAAATGCTACTAGGGACTGCCCTGACAAATATATTTTTCTCAAACATGCAATGAAATGTCTTCGTTATGTGCGTCATAATACGCTTCAAAGTGTCACGTTTAGGGCGGATCAACTCCAGAGAACAGGTAACGATTTTCATATAAAATTGACGGCCGGAAGCCGGGAAATAATTTTTTTTTATTTCCATTCCACATATGTTTGTGGCACAGGATCATGGCATTCAGCCATTTAAGGTTATAGGCGATATTTACTTTTTGGTTAATTTGACATTCTGCCACTACTTATGCATATTAAAAAAAACAATAATCATCATAATATTAGTTTTCTTTGTTTTTTTTGCAAAATTTTTTTTTTTTTTTTTTTTAATTTTTAATTTTTTCCTTTTTTTAATTTTTTTTTTTTGGATTTTTTTATATTTATATCATTGCATGTTTGAGAAAAGCACTATACATACCTCGGCGTGAAAAGGGGTTGCCAGCCTCGTAACTATCCGGCCTCGCTACGCTCGGCCGTCTATATAACTCAGCCGGCAACCCCCTACTTCCCAGCCTCTGTAGTAATGTACTATTCCGGAAACAGTAATGAAGTAGTAATTGACATGGACGCCAATAACGATGATGAGTAAAGGTAACCTAACACTAACTTTATTCTTAATACTTTTTCTTCGTCAATAAGCTTTTATTACTCTTTTGACATTGAAATATTAGCTGGCTGAAAAAAAACTCTTTCAATGTCATAGCGTTTTATGTCAGTTTCATTTGTTTTTTCTCTCCCTCCCTGGTACAACTGAATATCAAGATAAGTAAAACTATGGAAAGTGTGAAAAAAGTAGCAATTTTTAATTTATTTCGCCGAAAAAATGTTAAATCTATTTATGCTATAACAATAAAATTACTTTCAGACATGCTCAGAAAGTATACGTATGAAAAACATATGGATTTTGAAGAACAGCGTGTGTATGAAAGGGTATGTTATTACTTAATTTTTATTACAATGTATCCGTTTGCAAGTTGTTATTAATTGTGGTTAAAGAATATTTATTTTCTCAAAAGAAATATACATTTCACTTAAATAGAGAAAACATTTAAAAACTTAAAATTATATTTGAGTGCGCATGCAGTTACGTAACTAGTTAAGTTTATTAACAATAAAAATATTTTACTTAAAAATATTTACTTAAAAATATTTACTTAAAAATATTTACTTACGAGCCAAACAATTAATACAAATAAAGTATGTAGGTAGAATTACGAATAATATTCTATATCACTAATCACTATATACGTATGTGGGTATGCCTCACTACAACAAAATGTTTTATTATTTGAAGAAACTACAACGTGTGTTGATATTGCAATTTGGGTGCAATGCATTCTTTACCCTAAATACATGCTAGTTGAGTCGAGCGACGTTCATATCTCAATATGCGTTATCTTTTGTTCCCATGTGGATGCGTGCCAGGGCCGCATTCAGACATTATGAATTACAAAGTCCAGTAATTTGCGTTTGTAAATGTTGTCATTCGTGCAGTCTTTAATATGTTTAGGTATCCTGTTGTAAAACTGTGCTCCTTCATAGCTAATCTTTTTTTTACCCCCTTTAGTTCTCGCTTGATGAAGACAGAGATTGTTAGAATTCCGTAGAGGACGTAAGCCTTTTTGTAATTTAGTTTGAAAGATTAATTGTGAGTGAATTTTGTTATTTATTATTTTGCGAATGAGTATACAAGTATTATTAAAGTACAGTTGGTTTAGATTTAAGATTTTTGTTTCTGAATAAATTTTGCGACTAGCTGTTAAGAAGTGATACCCAAAGAGTGTTTTAATTAATTTATTTTGGGCTATTTGTAGACTTTTAAGAGACGTTTTGTTAGCGCTACCCCATACTTCTATAAGATAGTTTAAGTGGGATTTTACAAGCGAATTATAAATCGTGTATTTTACCTGGCGAGGAAAACAGTGGGCCGTATTGCTGAGGCAGCCTCTTAAAGATGAGAGCTTAGACCGGATTTTATTTATGTGTTGTTTCCATGATAGGTCACTGTCTAGTATGACACCGAGATATTTTTCTTGCGTAGATTTTTTTAATTGTATATTATGTATATTTAGTTCGATATCTTCATAATTTTTTTTATTTTTCGATTTAAATATTATGTAGCTGGTCTTAGCAATATTAATTGTAAGTAAATTAAATTGGAACCATTCATGAAGGTTGTTCAAGTCTTCTTGTGCTAGCTTTGTAATATCCTTTATAGACTTGCCAAAGTAGAATATGCATGTGTCATCTGCGTATAGGCTTATCTCTCCGTGTAAAGGCACTTGACAAATACTATTTATGTAAATTAAGAACAGGAGAGGGCCTATTATCGACCCCTGTGGCACGCCACAAGTTATCATTTGGGGGCTGCTTTGCACATTACCTATTCGCACTACCTGGACCCGATTACAGAGATATGATTCAAACATTTTATACGCATTGCCAGCGATGCCTATATGCTTAAGCTTTTCCAAAAGTAGTCGATGGCTAACCGTGTCAAAGGCTTTTTTAAGATCAATAAAAATCCCTAGACTTATCATTTTGGCATCTACATTTGTTTTAATTTTAGTAGTTAAATCAATCACCGCAGACAATGTACTTGATTGGGGCCGGAAACCATATTGACAGTTTGAGAGAAAGTTTATTTGTTCTAGATAGTTGTTTAAACGCTTGTGTATTACTTTTTCTATAACTTTAGAGAGTATTGGTAGGACTGACACTGGTCGATAGTTTCCGGGATCTGTTTTACAGTTCGATTTGAAAATAGGCATAACTTTAGCTATTTTGAGGAAATCTGGAAATGTACCATTTTGCAGGCAATTGTTGATGCATATCGTGAGGTTCGGAACCAGGTACTGTTTAATACATTTAACTGTTTTTGTTGTTATTTTATCGATGCCTGAACTGCTATTTGTATCCAGTTTATTAATTATATTTTCAATCTCCTCTTCGGTGCAAAGTGGTAAGAAGGTTAGTCCAGCATGGTTAATTTCTTGGTTATTAAGATTTGACACGTCATATCTGTTATTGTGATAATGAATGGGTATTTGATTAGCTAGATGAGAACCAATGGTTGCAAAAAAGACATTAAAATGTTCACAAATCTCTGCGTCATTCGATATAACTCCAGATGTAGTAAGTAGCTTTGGAGGAACACAGTTCTGTTTATTTTTGTTAGTGGACAAAGAATTTATCAGGTCCCACATTTTTTTGGGGTCATTTTTGCATTTCTGAAAAGAATCATTATAATATTTGTTTTTGGTCCGGTTAATCAGGGTGGTCGTTTTATTCCGTTGAGCTTTGAAACATGATGATATTTCCTCACACTTAGGGTTCTGTTTCAACTTCAGCCACAGTTCGTTTCGTTTATTTATATTATCAATTATATTTTTGTTGATCCAGTCTTGGTTCGGTGGATTTGATATCTTAGTCTTTAAGACCGTGCTACGTCTAGTTAAACTCTTTAATGTATTGTGTAGTTCGTCAATGGTTTGATTGTTGACCTGATCCAATAGCTCTTCTTTCGCTAGTTTATCCAGAATACTATAGTCAATTGCTTCATATTGTACTTTGTTATATGATTTTGACTTGTTTGGCTTACACATTTTCATTCCTAGAATAATCTGTTTGTGGTCTGACAAAGAGGAATCAAGTAGGGCTATTTGAATAAACTTGTCCTTTACGTTCGTGATAATATGGTCCAAAATACTATTTGTTGTCGATGTTGCTCGAGTTGAATATTGTTCGTCAAGTTTATTTATAGTCTTGTATCCATTTTCACCAAGCATCTCCAAATATGTTTTAGAGGTCCTGTCTTCCACCAATAAATTTATGTTAAAGTCGCCAAAGATGATCGTTGGTTTTATCTGAGGTAATTGACCTTCAAAATCTCCTAAAAACGTTTCTATATGCGTGTCCCCAGGTTTATATACCAATCCAATATTTAAGTCAAATTTGTCTGAGTGTAGCCATAGGTAATTATTTCCATTTATGTATTTTTCTTGAATAATGTTGTGTTTAATATTTTGCTGTATATATATGGACACTCCTCCGCCCCTCTTGTCCGTTCTGTAGTTATAGTAATGTACGTAGTCAGGTATTGAAAGAAATTTTGCTTCTTCTTCAGACTTTATCCAGGTTTCAGTTATGAGTATCACATGAAACTTTCTACATGTTTGTCCAATAATACACTTTAGTTCGTCTAGCTTTCCATGTTTAACCAAACTTCGTATGTTAGTATAGAAAAAGTTAATAGACCCTTTTAAAGGTTCTAGTTCACTGTAGTTTTTTAGTATTCGATACGATAAATAGTCTGGTTCTGTTGAGTTATTGATGTTTATTCGCTTTTCTTGTTGCTGTCGTTTTTTGGTAGCGACACGATTCTGGGATTTCCTCTAACATATTTAATTGTTAAATCTGTTTCTCCTTTTTCTATCCGGCTTGCGAGTTCTTCGCGCAGACTTTTCATATAATTCTTCTGAGTCTGTGTTTGATCAGAGAATATTTTTATTTCGGCATTTTGGCAATTCGCTCTATTTCGGAGAATATCTTTTGCGATTCGGCTAGAGTCAAAACATAGCTTGAGGGGGCGGTTTGCTCCTGTTTTGTATTTTCCCATTCGTATGACTTTCCAAGGTTGTGGTATATCTTCGCTCTTGAGTACTAGCTTTAGGATGGTTTCTACTTCGCTCCGATCTATTGCTTGTCTCTCTTCTAAGGTATTTGCTTTTGCTTCAGATAGACCCACCACGACTATGTTACTTTGCTTCTGTGTTCGCTCCGATATCTCACCCATGAGTTCCTCCGCTGATAGTTGAGAATCGGTATTAGTCGACTGTCTGTGAAAAGCGTCTACTTTGTTTTCAAGAAGTTTCACCTTGTCATCCGTTTGGTCACACTTATTTTTCAGAGCGGTTAATTCCACTAACACCTTTTCATGTTCGCTTGCGAGATAGTTCGTCGTAGTTTGGATGCTATCAATTTTAGTTTTTATTTGATCCATATCTGCACTAACTGAAGAAAAATAATTCTTTTGTGAAATAGAGAATTTTTCAAAAATGTCCTCTAATTTTTGCGACAGATTTGTTATTTCTCTTCCGCACTCACAGTCCGTCTCTGGTAGCTTGCGCTTACGCAGCGCAATTTTTTCATCAAGTTTTGCTAGGCTCGACAAGTCCGGCTGCGATTCACTGTTGCGCACGGCACCACCCGTCGGCGATCTAGTGACGCTCATGATTTGCGATAATTTACTTTAATTGTGGGTTTTTGCGTCGATAAGGTTCACTTCACGTTACTGGCTGCAGCTGCAGTGTGACAGAGTTAAAAAATAGCAACTGTCTTGTTCACTCGAGGTGATTAGCACGGCTTTTGTTACTTGCCTTAACACTGGCTTTGTTTTAAAACGCGGTAAGCGGCTAATATTTTTTGTATGCAGAAGCTGGATTTATGCTCGTCGTAATTAAGATCACTTTTGAATGGCACGTAATTAATGTTTAATATTTAAAATTGACACACGTCCACTCGCGATGCTCACTGCGATGGTTCATAATTAAGGCTAAAGTAAGTTCTTTTACATTTCAGATAAATAATTACAAACTGGCACTGTTGACTTTAAAGCTACCTAGACACATACAAGCGGACCTTTTCTTCGAAACCTTGGAAGAGGTCAAAGTGTATTTACCAGATGAATGCATGTTCTTACATGGTGTATGCAAAACCTGTAAAAGATCCTTTGCCTCTGTAAATAGTCAATTCCAGCTTTTAGCTGATTTATACTGCCGTTTATGCACAGGTCCACTGTTTGATATAATAAATAATTAGAAAAGAGTACTGTTACCTTATTTTTTAAAGAAAGTCCCATTTATGGCAAAAGTGACCCTATTATGATCGTTGATGCACTCCAAATAGGTTCATTAGAAGAGTTTGTATACCTACACACTAATCTTCAAACTGCACTGGTACTTCTATCTGTTCTGTACATATAATGCCAGTGACTACTTATTGGAGAATCGTTTGTGTATGTAGTGGGTATTAGTGGCTACTCATGCATATTTTTTTGGAGGTGTACCTCCGCGAAAAGTAAAAAAAAATTGGAAGGAAAAAAAATATTTTTGTTTTTTGCAATGAAGTTTAAGGACAGGATGCTGGTAAAAAATATGCATTTTGTAGTTTTTTTTATTGTTATGAAATATAATTTTGTTTGGTTCATGTAACTTGACTCGTTTATAAAATATGACACTTTCAATGATACCCTAATTATTTTACGTTATCCTGAATAACTCGCAAACAAAAGAGAATCGAGGTCTGATGTTAAGCATGGAGGGTCCTTAGGACCTAACAATACACTACCAGAAATATCGACAAAATCCGTCGTTGGGGGTACTTCTTGTTCGCTTAGCCTGCTAGACCCTTTGGGAACCTTTTTTAAGTTTTTCCTTAAGTTACGGGTTATTTTGAAATTTTAACCAAAAAGATAGGTGCATTTATAGTAACCACGATACCAGTACGGACCCGACCACAACGCCAGAAACCTTGAGGTACCTACAAATTCAAGGGATTGGCGGCTAAAATAGCACCTAACAATGAATTTTTGTATTCACCAATTTTCGTTTGTTTTTGACATTTTTGGTTGACACATTTACACAAGTGCAAGTCCGCCAAAAAAAAAAGATTCATGCATTTGACATAAATAGAGACATAATTTCTGAATTGACTACAGACTGTACCAATGTCGATGCGGTATGCACGCATTACTTAATGACACATATGTTGTACAGTCAGCGTCAAAAGTAAGTGAACAAAATCAAGGTACCAAAATTAATAGACACGTGTAGTACCTAAAGAATCACAGCTTTTAAAGTTTCAGAATTATCTGACATGTTTAAAGTTTATAATAAATGGTTATGGTAAGTGTGCAAAAGTAAATATCCGGCTTATCCAAAAGAGTCAAAAACAATATTGTTTCAAAATTAACCGAAAGTGCAAAAGTTCATAATAGAATGAACGTAAGGCATCAATCCTTTATGCATTATCGTGTCGTATCGTGACATACAGAGATTTTAGAGGCCACCATGAAAACGTAACGTGTTTTTTATAACCTGCATAACTTTTCCGAGGCATTGGGTAGGCCATACTTATTTTAACTTCTTCTTTGGGGCCAAGTTCGAAATATTTTTTTTATGACACTTGCATATATTTTTTCCGAACACATGGTCGACGTTTTCTATGGGGAGAACAACATTCTTTTGGGATTTCGAGGTTGGTCCCATAAAAAAAGCTAATCAGTATGGCCTACCTAATGCCTCGGAAAATTGTTCCAGGTTATATAAAATACTCTGTATGTTAATTTATAGAGCCTAACTCTAAAAATGGTAGCATAAACGACTGACACATCATTATAGAAACGTCTATCCAGCTATTTGGACATTAAACGACTTGTCTTTCCACTCTGCATATAGATTATATGTACGGTCAGGGTCAAAAGTAGATGATCATGGATCACTTTTGTACTTTGTCGCTCTCACGAGTTTCGTATAGCAGTTACACAGAAAAAAAAGATATCTTAATCCAAGATATTCATTCTTGTATATAAGGAAAATCGATAATTTCTTGAACCAAGTATGATTTTGTTGAACCGAGTATGATTTTGTTGATCCAAGATAGAACTTACTTGGTTCAAGATATTTTTTACTTGATTTAAGAAATTATCGATTTTCCTTATATACAAGAATGAATATCTTGGATTAAGATATCCTTTTATCTGTGTAGAACCTGACGTTAAAGCGACATGTTCAACCTGTGATCATCTACTTTTCATGCGGACTGTACATTTAATGAATAATAGGGATTTTTATTTTTATAACGTGCTTTATTCAGAGAATAGGTATTTAGACTATACGCACAGTAGTTCCTGCGTTATTAACTCAAATTAAATCACACTTGAACACAATATAGGAACTTAAACAGATAATATTGAACTTATACCTACAGCAGTTTCTGCGGTATTATTAACTTATCACACTTCAAAACAATATAGGAACTAAAATCGTGTGTGTCCTCCATAATTATCAATTATACACTGTAGACGTTCCCCCATAGAATCGACCATATTTTTGCATGTCTCCTTTCCTCGGTAGTATTCCCATGACTCAAAAACGTGGTTACGAAGAGCGTTTAGTCGGCGAGGAGTTGTTGGATCCCATGTCTGGACCATTAGTCCCCATACATTTTCAATAGGGTTGATATCTGGTGATTTAGGTGGAAAAGGCAAGGCAATGATTTCATCACGATGATCTCTTAACCACGCTTTTGTCACTCGCGATGTGTGTACAGAACAATTATCATGTACGAAATATAGTGGAGCATTAGTAGGGTAGCAGATCGTAGCAGTTGGCAACAAACAATTTTTCAATATGTCTATGTACCCCTGGGAATTCATGCGTCCACCGATCTCTACTAATTCTCCCGGACCAGCTGCTGACATCCAGCCCCAAAACCCAAGATTCAGTCGTCCACTTGCGGTGACATTGACAATGTTACGGTCAAGATATCTCGTACTGTTTGGTCTCCACAAAGTTAACCGTCCACTTTCATTTGATGTAAACGTCTTCTCGTCGGTGAATAACACATTCTCAAAATTGTAATTGCGATATTCATTGGCAAATTTTAACCTTTCTTCTTTATGTAAAGCTGTTAACGCAGGTTTGCGAGCAGGTTGACGGTAGTGCAGATTGGCCTCGTGTAATACTCGTCTCACTGTAGCCCGAGAGATATTGTAGCGAGTAGCTACGTCCGCGACTGGTAGAAAGCCATTTTGTCTCACTCTTTGGGCTATTTCTTCACGAACGGTAATGGATGTAACTTTAGGCCTTCCAGTTTTTTTTTTAGCATTTACGTGACCGTCATTTTCCCATCGATCAATCCAGAGCACAGCAGTACTTCGTGCAACACCAACACGCCTACATATGTCGGGTACTGGCACACCATCTTCGTGCAAAGTTACAATCCTATGTCTCTCATGATCTGTTAGATGATGAGACATGACTATTTCTCATCAGGTATTACTTGTAATCTAATTGATTAGATATCCTGAGTAAGTAATAAAGAAAGATAAATCACGAATGAGTAATGACAATGACAACGTCACCCGATAAAAGTCAAATTCACAAAGTTGTTTTAATTATAGAATTTAGAACAAAGATTTCTTTTCGATGCATTACCTTCAAAGAGTTTTATAAATGGAAAAGGCTAGTTCTTTTATAACATGTAACCTGCCTGAAGTTACGAAAATACTGATCTTGAGTCTTATCCTTCATTCACTTAAGTGTGAAGTGTTGATACGTGCAAAACATGGCGTTTCTTGTCGATTCTCTATATTCATTGTGTGTAACAAAAATCAAAGCTGTGATAAAAGACAATACCCATGATATATCTTGGGACGTTGTAAAAACACACCGAGAAAGGATTTTGCAGCTACCTCTGCCAAAAAGAGTATTAGTACTAAACTTAGAAAAAGAGGAGATAATCTTCGTTGGAGTATGTACTAATTGCCATTATTACGGGTTTATGGGCGATGAAGAAATTTATCAAGAAAACGAACTTGAACCCGCATTTTTATTTTGTAAAATATGTGGTAGTCCATGTTTTATAGAATGTAGACATACAAGTAACTGTAATTGTCTCGAATATGTGACTAGTTTAAGTAAATTTTGTAACTTGAACGAATTATAATTTGCAATTTGTGACTTTTATCTGAATAATTGATTGTTGATTAAAGCGTATTTTCTGCTTTTTGTTTATGTGTTTGTAATCTCTGAAACGAGCTCTTCAACACAACAAGGAAGAAATCGTCAGGAAATCTCATAAATTTACTATTTGACTAACGTATCGGGTGCTATTAATTTATACAATACAATACAAATACTCTTTATTGAACACCTCAAAACGGAAATAAACTGTAAAGAACACACAGAAAAACTACCAACCATGTGACGTAAAATTATTTTAGATAATTATGAAGTAATACATCGTCAAATAATTATGATATCTATGTAATGATCTACTTTTGAAATTTAAATTTCAGGTTAATTTGACGTTGGTGATGGTCATATACTTTTGACTCAAAAGCTACGACAGAGTATTCTGGCCATTTAAATTGTTACATTTATTTGAAAATTTCATATGCTGAGTTACTTTTGACGCTGACTGTACTTACATAGGTCATCAGAGGAGTAAGAATAATCTTTATCAAAGAAAATCTTATTCGGGTCAGACAAAAAAAGCCATTATGCAAGCCATTTACTATATGTACCACAAATGGTTTAGTTTTAGATTTTGCTGGCCCATTTTACGGTACCCAAAATGACGCTAGCATAATGAAGCTGGTATTACAAGATGTATCTTTTCAATCTTTGTTAAGACCAAACGACGTGTTTATTGTTGACCGTGGGTCTCGTGACGTTGCTTCATATTTAACCCAACAAGGATACATTGTTCTTACGCCTGCGTTAAAGGGTAAAAGATCGCAACTACCTATTGATGAAGCTAATCAATCCAGGATCGTGACCAAAATTCGATGGGTAGTAGATAAGTACCGATTGTTACATCATACTGTCGATAATAAACTGCGTCCTAAAGTAAAAATCTTGTGCAAAGTCGCTGCTTTTTTACACAACAAATACGGAAAAAGGTTGGGCACTCATCATGAACTTAACAACGATATTATTACACACATAGAGATGAGGCTACCGGCTATGCACATCGAATACTTTGAAGGATGAAGTTGATAAACACCATTGGAACCGTCGCAAAACCACCTTAAAACAAGTCGTAGGTCGGGATCTTGACGATTTTCCAAAACTAACTGAGCGACAACTTACTATATTTTTTACTGGATCTTACCAACTTTCGTTAGCTGTATCGTACTTGGCTGAAATTCTTAATGAGCAGAATGATCTCAATGCGTCATACATCAAAGCATCACCAAATATCGTAAAGTTTCAAGTACAATCGCGTCACAAAAACAGCAAAACATACAAAGTGTACATTGATTATGAGCCAAACAGTACTGATATAGGTGGTATAAGACGGTATTGGAAAATGGAATTAGAACGGTCGGGTCTTGTTAGCATGTAGCAAGCATTATTTACTACTTATCATATGCAAGATATCTATCCCGAATAATATTTCCAGCTACTGCCCTGACAAATATATTTTCCGGAAACAGTAATGAAGTAGTAATTGACATGGACACCAATAACGATGATGAGTAAAGGTAACCAACTTTATTCTTAATACTTTTTCTTCGTCAATAAGCTTTTATTACTCTTTTGACATTGAAATATTAGCTGGCTGAAAAAAAACTCTTTCAATGTCATAGCGTTTTATGTCAGTTTCATTTGTTTTTTCTCTCTCTCCCTGGACCAGACAACACTGAAGGTTGGAGTACTTATATGTTATATTTAATATGATTATTATCTCGCCATCAGATACATCGGAGCGGCCAAGTTGGTCACAAATATGTGATTAACCTATTCTCAAGGCGATAAAGTACATGTTCAGATTTTTTGAGTACCTTGACCACGCCGATATATTTGATGGTGACTGTACATTTGCAAATATATAATATATTATTAATATATATTTGCAAATTACTTTCATTCAAATGTCTTGAAAGTCAAGTTTTTTTATTACAGAATTTATTCGTGGTACAACTGAATATCAAGATAAGTAAAACTATGGATAGTGTGAAAAAAGTAGCAATTTTTAATTTATTTCGCCGAAAAAATGTTAAATCTATTTATGCTATAACAATAAAATTACTTTCAGACATGCTCAGAAAGTATACGTATGAAAAACATATGGATTTTGAAGAACAGTGTGTGTATGAAAGGGTATGTTATTACTTAATTTTTATTACAATGTATCCGTTTGCAAGTTATTATTAATTAAGGCTAAAGTAAGTTCTTTTACATTTCAGACAAATAATTACAAACTGGCACTGTTGACTTTAAAGCTACCTAGACACATACAAGCGGACCTTTTCTTCGAAACCTTGGAAGAGGTCGAAGTGTATTTACCAGATGAATGCATGTTCTTACATGGTGTATGCAAAACCTGTAAAAGATCCTTTGCCTCTGTAAATAGTCAATTCCAGCTTTTAGCTGATTTATACTGCCGTTTATGCACAGGTCCACTGTTTGATATAATAAATAATTAGAAAAGAGTACTGTTACCTTATTTTTTAAAGAAAGTCCCATTTATGGCAAAAGTGACCCTATTATGATCGTTGATGCACTCCAAATAGGTTCATTAGAAGAGTTTGTATACCTACACACTAATCTTCAAACTGCACTGGTACTTCTATCTGTTCTGTACATATAATGCCAGTGACTACTTATTGGAGAATCGTTTTTTTGACATGAAGCACGAACATTTGTGCAAATATTTTTATATGTGTATGTAGTGGGTATTAGTGGCTACTCATGCATATTTTTTTTGGAGGTGTACCTCCGCGAAAAGTAAAAAAAAAATTGGAAGATAGATTAGAGATTAGATATTTTTATTTTTTGCAATGAAGTTTAAGGACAGGATGCTGGTAAAAAATATGCATTTTGTAGTTTTTTTATTGTTATCAAATATAATTTTGTTTGGTTCATGTAACTTGAGTCGTTTATAAAATATGACACTTTCAATGATACCCTAATTATTTTACGTTATCCTGAATAACTCGCAAACAAAAGAGAATCGAGGTCTGATGTTAAGCATGGAGGGTCCTTAGGACCTAACAGTACACTACCAGAAATATCGACAAAATCCGTCGTTGGGGGCACTTCTTGTTCGCTTAGCCTGCTAGACCCTTTGGGAACCTTTTTTAAGTTTTTCCTTAAGTTACGGGTTATTTTGAAATTTTAACCAAAAAGATAGGTGCATTTATAGTAACCACGATACCAGTACGGACCCGACCACAACGCCAGAAACCTTGAGGTACCTACAAATTCAAGGGATTGGCGGCTAAAATAGCACCTAACAATGAATTTTTGTATTCACCAATTTTCGTTTGTTTTTGACATTTTTGGTTGACACATTTACACAAGTGCAAGTCCGCCAAAAAAAAGATTCATGCATTTGACATAAATAGAGACATAATTTCTGAATTGACAACAGACTGTACCAATGTCGATGCGGTATGCACGCATTACTTAATGACACATATGTTGTACACATTAAAAACGAATTGGAAATATTTTTTACTTTTTTTTGGTCCATGAAGGAATACGTGAAGGGTGACACTTAAACGAAAACTCATGGACATGTGCATCCTTCCGATCCTCACCTACGGCGCGCAGACTTGGTCTTTGACCAATATTCAAAAGCAGTCCCTCAAGGTTTGCCAGAGAGCCATGGAGCGCAGTATTCTTGGCGTCAAGCTGACCGACCGAATTAGAAACTCCATCTTGCGCTCCAAGACCAAGGTAGCCGACGTAGCCTTGACAGCCGCAAAGCTTAAGTGGGACTGGGCGGGACACGTTTACCGTATGCCAGAAGTATTGTGGGCCAAGAGAACGACTAAGTGGGCACCCAACAGGAAACGGCGGCGTGGCAAACCTAGGCGGAGATGGCGGGACGGTCTTATGACGTCTTTCGTGGCGATTGGGCTGATATTGCCATAGACAGAGACACGTGGAAGAAAGAGAGGGAGGCCATTGCCCAGCAGTGGGACACTACAGGCTAATAATAATAAAATAAATAAATATCTTTTTTTTCATATTTGTTGTTTTTTTGGTAATTAAAGTGCATTTAATTCAACTGAAATCCAATTCTTCAAAATTGTGTGATTCCTGAAACTTGTAGATAAAAAAAAACTTTTTAACAGACCTCGCTTACCTCGGCGCCTAAGACAGACATATGTCAGCGTCCAAAAATGTAGGTATGAGTAACTTTTTCAATTTTTTTCTACTTTGGCAGTATGTTTTTTACTATTTTTTTGTAGCATTAGTTCAGTTTATCATTTCGGCTAGTTGGCGCGGTCGACTGTCTGTCCGCGATCCTGTCGCATGATTAATGAAAGCATTATACAAAAATTTCTTATTAAATACCGACGAAAAATGTAGTCTTATTTTTAAGGGCGACGTAATTTTTTCATGCTGTACTTAATGCTCTACAGATGGGCTAAAAAATATTAGATATTTAATGGACGAGACAGATGAGATGACACTTATCTGAAATGTTATTTGAGGAAAGTTACTTGGAGTAGATTAAATATAAGAGGTGTAAAGGCAACACATCTTTCGCATTAAGTATGCTAACGAGTAGCGAAGTATAGGTGAAGATTGGAAGTAGGTAACAGCAAAAGAACCCCGTAACAAAAGTATGGAAAATGTGGTTTCAGTTAAATATTCTGAGATTTTGATATAATATAGATTTTAACGTTTTGAACAAAAGTCTCTATGGGGGCTACCACTGTTGCCGAGTCCCTTTCAGAGTTACGACTGATTTTATATCAGATAACAAGTCATTAATTAGATGCAACTTCCAACTATTTATTTAAACAATCGACATTAGATTGAACCTATATTGCGATATTTGCGATAAGCTGGTCCTTTGACGAAAGATAAAATGACTGCAATGCCAACTTTAAACGTGCGTCATGTGCACTTCGTAGATTATTAATAAACAACATTATATCGCTCGCGTTTTCGAAATGCAGTTAAACATCAGTTATGGATAGCGTTCCAAAACGAAATTCCGGAAGAAGAGCCTATCTTGGAGTATTACTGTAAATGCAAAAACGGGGCCTGAACTATTGGTTGTTGTGCTAATGCTGCCGGTGTCGTATGTTACCTTGGTTATGCACGACATCACGAAAACGTGAAATACCCAAGTACTGCATTATTAAACCACATACTTGACTGTGCGAACAGAAATGAATCCTTAATAAACCGAGTTTAAAAGTGTACATGTGTATCTATGAAAATATGTAAATATATATAGATATTGTAGATAAGATTTAACGAGTAACACTATTTTTCTTTCTTTAATTTTATCCGTTATTAATATTAGTTTGTTTTGTCTGCTACAGTCTACTGTAAAAATATGGGTGCATTAAAATGCACAAAAATATGTACCAATGATCTGTATGTCGTTCTGAACTTCGTAAAATATTTATGAAACGATTTAATTTGCACTTGAAAAAGACGATGGAGGTGTCATATTTTTGATATTACTGTCACTGTGACAAGGTGCGAATAGGCTAGATGAATGTTTTTCATGCATGGTATCAATCGATTCGTTTTGTTGTGAGGATCAAATGTCTACATGGAGCCAATTGCCTTAAATCAACATAAAAGACAGGGAAAAGACTTAAAGTCTGAGATTTGCATTTGTTTCTCAAAACGCTCCTAACAAAATGATATAAAGCCTTGACGTCACGGCTTCATATTTGCCCTGTTTAAAGTATGGAAAAATTATGAAATTGCTATTTTTACAGTGAAATGTTGATGTATATGGTTGCTATACAATTTATTTCACAATAAAATGTTAGAAATCGAATGGTATTATTGGTTTTTTAAATTTCGTACTTTCAAAAATCGAAAAAATTTGAAACTTTGAAGCCCGATATCTTTGAACCATTTCAATAGATTTTTTAATGTTTACTTTATTTGGATATTTTGATCATTTTGCATCCTATCAACTAAATTTCATTGCATAATTCAACATGTGTCATCACCCCTATTGGTACTAGAGTCGATTTCCATGAGGGTACCAAATCAGTCGTAACTCTGAAAGGGACTCGGCAACAATGGTAGCCTCCATAGAGACTTTTTTTCAGGACGTTAAAATCTATAGTATCAAAATTTCAGAATATTTAACTGAAACCACATTTTCCATACTTTTGGTACGGGGTTCTTTTAATTGCAGGGATTAATAATATGTTTCTTGTGGCATGTTTTTCCTTGCCAGAGCTATTATGGATGAATGGATGGATAGACGAGTTACGACAACATATAAAACAATACAAATTGCGGCAACTGCACTGTGGTACAAGCTTATGTCAGTTACAGATTTATTTAATTAATTTTATTTACTCAGTGTTCAACTGTTCACTACACGTACAGTCGTACATGCAAATTGTACGGTAATCGTTATATTCAATATAGTACAAGAAGCTTACTCTATGTTCATTTTTCATTAATGAATGAAAAACTTATAATTATATTAATACAAAAAATCTAATTGGCTTACTACTATAAAGAGTTTAAAACAATTCAGTTTAATAATTTATACTTACCTATAATTGTAACAATAAGCCACACGGTAAAATCCCGCCATCATTGAACTTGAAAATTTGAAAAACCTATTGGTACTGTTGAAATATATCACGCTTCCAATTTTTATGACTTTTTTAAAGTACGAAATTATAAAATTCAGTTATACCATTCGATTTCTCACATATTACTGGAAAATTAATTGCATGGCATACCTATACATAAACGCAACATTTTAGTGTCATAATAGCAATTTCATAATTTTTCCATACTAGTTGTAGTAAGATATTTAAGTACAACAATGACGGTTTATGGTTGGTATGGAATGGACTTAACAGTCACTCATTGTTGTACTTAAATATGAAAATTATGTAAGCTTTGAAGTAAGGTACCTATAATTAAAAAGTTACTGTCATCAAAGAATAAAAATAAAAATGAGCTGACGACCTTCAGAAGTTGTTCTAAATTAACAAAAGCGACGATATTTCGGAAAAGTTCGTAAAAGCGAAATTATTTGCTGCGGCTTAAGTTCTTAGAGCAAAAGTAATCATTTTAATTTGAATGAGGGCACTCTGTCGACATTAATTATTATTATTATGAGAAACGAGCTTCAGGCGTTAAATTTTATTATATTATGATGCTATTAACTGTGAGGTCCTTAAAGTCAACATTAATTTTATAATATTCAGACAAATTAATTATCTGTTGTTGTATAAAATCGACAAAATGTTGTAATTAGAACTATCTACTAAGAGAACATTTTAATAAAATAACGTCCCAAAAGTCTCAAAAGTTAGAGGCTGGACAGTTTTGAACAAGAAATCCATAAATATGAAAAATTTGAGAGTTTCATATTTGTATAATTCTTTTTACGAAAATAGTTTTTATCATTATTGGTAAAAGCTTCACTTTAAGCGTTTCCGATTGTTCCGAAATCTTCGTCAATAGGCAGAGACGACCTTTTGGTATTCGTTTTTTCTTATTCCATTGAAGGTACCAGTTTATGCATGGTCCTACAGCCAATTGGCCGGTTTCTTTCTTTATAGCCACTTAAAATGAAAGCGGTTGCCTGATATAATGACATCGGCAGCATCATGATTTATGTTTATATACAGCGAACTGCATCGACGAGTTCCAGTCCGTAATCACATTTAAAATTATTTATTTTTAATTGTAACACATTCCGCAAGTACCGAAAAATCTAAAATACGAGTGTATTTCTTTTGTCGTAGTCACATAGCCTAAGTAATCTGAGCTTACCTTTAAACTGTTAAACCTTTGCTCTTACAATCGGCTGTATTGGTGACTAATCTTGCGTGCCAACGTCTGACTACAGCGCGTAAACTACGTAAATGCTGCTACGTAAACCCTTCAGTGCGTAAAACTGTAAAAACCTTCAAATCAGCTTCACGTCGGTGATAATTATTGCGTATGAATTTGGTTTTAGATGGATTCAGTGTAGCAATAACTTGTCAGTAACTGCGATGCACACTTCAAATTGTTGTTTGCTCTTGGTTTTTTATTGTAAGTATATGTATTCTAGGTGTGGAAAAGGGGTTGAGCGTCTTTTACGATTTGCAGAAAAATGTAAATTATCATTTTTATCGTTATGAAAGTTATAGTGACAATGACAGATAATTTGTTAACTTTTCAATATACGCAGAAAAAATTAAGTGGCCAGTTAGCGATAAAACTAAGAAGTATTTATGAAGAATATAGATAGCATGAAGTTATTTCAAACTGGAGTTAGTGGTTTTAAAAATACCAATTAGTCAAATGGACTTTATTTATATTCCTTTAAGGCTTTAATTTGGCTCGACAAAGTCGAAGGAGTAAAACGAGACGAGAGAGATGGCAAGCACGCGGACTGTCCCTTTCTAAAAGTTGCTATTACGAAAAATTAATTATCTTTGGTAACAAATAATTTCAAAATTGGAAAATAAAAAAAAACATATTCATCAAAATATTTTTTCTACTCGTCGACTTTAAGCTGTGTATTAGGACTTTATAGACCAGACTTGTCTTAATCCTTACACATTTTAATGTTGGATAGTTTATGGCACTTCCGGGATCATTAAATAGATTTTTCACGCCACCTGCTCGGAAATGTGGCAAAAGAAGATCAAAATCCAAGCTGGAAAGTAAGCAATTGCTGTAGCATCTGAACAACCACTACAAGAATTGCTATTTTGCAGCAATGAAATGTCATAGTAGAAAAGTAAAATCCAGATGTCATTGCATTGGACCCGCCAATGAGAATCATTTAAAACATTAAAAAGGTATTTTTTTGGCACCACTTTTTCATTCTAAAATAAAATAAGGTTGTTTATCGAACCAATTTACTTGTTTAAAAAAAAGAAACGTCAAAATCATTCAGATCACCCTTAAGGCGTTTTTACCTTTTTAACCGTTTGTGGTTTTCTATCAAAAAGTGGGTAAGGAGTGAACCGGCTATTAGTCATGGCAACTTACAGGGCCCAATCTGTTGTGTACCCTGCCTCTCCCTCTCCCTCCTTCAGCTCCCTACGGGCCCTACCTTTAATTATACCTACCAACCTGACAGAATGGGCCCTGCAGGTTGCAATGTCTAATAGCCGTTTGAGTCGGATTGAAGCAAACATCGTAAAACGCTTCTTAAAAGTGAAAAAAAAAGTAATAAATAAAGGTGGAGCGAGAAAAATACATATTGAATTGGATAATGTTTGACTGAAAAACAAGAAAGTTGTATTTATGCAGTAAAAATGAGTTCAATAAGTGTAGAAAATGTTATTAATACGCTGGCGCCCACCGAAATTCAAGAAACTGCACAGGCGTAGAAATTTGTTACCAGTGAAATCGCGTCCTAAATAAGAAGGCCCATGAACAGTGATATTTTGTATACAATATAATATCCGACGAACAATTCATATTATGGAAGGATGGCGAAAAGAAGCATTTATTTGCAGAAAGTTACATGCTCGTTTACTTTATCGTGCTTGTGAAAAGCATATGAACCGTCAATATACCTATAAATAGTATCTATTAAAGTGTTTGTATATGCCAATTAATTTTTTATTTTATTTCCTCACAGTAGTCGTGAAAAGCACTATGTAATGTCTCGGCCGAAAGCGCTATAGGTGGACTCGTATCTTCGAGGGCCTCCCCTGGCGGGTCGGCCCTCGAACTAACTCGATCCACCTATAGCTTACTTTCCAGCCTCTACAACAATGTACTATATTAAACAACCCGCCACTAAACTAAAATAATTTTGAATAGAGAATATCATTCCCATCTCGGTAAAATGTGTAGAGTTTGTCCGGAAAGAAAAGTGTCATGGTTTATATGATGGGAGCTCATACATTGTATTGTATGACACTTTTCTTTTCGGACAGACTCAACTTTATAATTTCCGAACCTACTTAATCTGTCAAATTTTCTTCTACTTAAACTTGCTTCTACGTTGTGATTGGATTATAAAAAGACCAATCACAACTACAACGACATCTTGGAAGTAAGTTTAGACACAGTTTATTCTATCCATCTCTTTTTACTACGCACACAATCATATGTATATCTCTTTTCGGTGGTGTCTGTACCACCGAATAGGCCCAGATACAATTACTTCCGGTTTGAAAAAAGTGTTTGACGTTTGATTGGGAAAAATGTAGAAAGAATTAAAGGAAATCAATTCTTACTTAATACTCGTAGAAAAAGTATTGTATACAATAGTGACATAATTAAGCTTTTCAATCTCGTACCTTAATTAGGCCACTCTGCAAGCTTCGTGGCCTAAACGCGGTACTCGACTGAAAAGCTCTTGATTATGTCACTATTGTATAAAATACTATTAAAAGATTAACTAGGTAGCGTATAATGTTTTGCTGTCGCAATCCAAACGTCATAGATGGTAGACAAAAAAAACGTTCGTGTCGTCAAGCAAATAAATATAGTCTAGTTATTGTAACTAAACATGAAAAGTGATGTGTTGAAAATTGCAGAATTGAATCTAATACCGACAGAAGCAAAATATAGCGAAAATAATGAGAAATATTTATATTCCTTATAACCTCACGCTAGGGTAACCACGACACAGACAAAAACAATTTTAGAGTTTGTCATAAAGTACATATAATAATTTATTAAAATTTGTAAAATATTATGATATGGTGTTCTATCTTTGTTTTCAAAATGCATCTTCTGCTCTTGCAAATGGATAATGAACTTTAGTGTGAAATTATTTTTGAGCTTAAATTCTTTGAATTCGAGCGCCCGAAAGTCATAAATCGGCCCCTGATACAGAAGTATATATAAATTATTATTTTCACTTATTAATAACTAGCTGACTCGGCGAACTTCGTACCGCCAAATACTTGAAAAAAATTGGCAGTTATAGGGAGTGCCGATGCAAGTGAAAACTTAAAACTTTTAGCATTAAAATTTGAAATTTCATAATGTTTGATTTCAAATGATCAACATCAATCTGGTTTTCACATCTACTGATACTCCGAGCAACAATTATACTATACTATATAATATGACACGTGTGGGTTACCTACCAATAGAAAGCTTTCAAAAAATTAGGACGCTGACTGATTTTGACTTCATTTTACGTGCAATAGCCCATTTAACCCATTTGAAAATGCAATTTTTCATACTAAGGTTACGGCTCTATCCCAGCCTTTTTCAGAAACTAGAGCTAACTAGAAACTGAGAACCAAATAGTCCACTAAACAGACCCTGCGAGATTACGGCATAATTATTAATTATTAGTTAGATCTACCTTTAACAGTTTTTAGACAACAGACTGACCTAAGGTTTATATAGGAGTTAATGTGTACCTACAGTTAATTTACAATGGTGATTTTCTATGGTTAATATATTAAAAGCATAAGAGATAAATATTACTTACAAAATTAAACTTGATTTGAACGGTTATAAGTTTAAATATGGAACGAGCCTTTCAACCCAATTAAAATCTTGTGATGCGTTTTTGTTTTCGTGACGGTGTCGGTGATGCGAACTCATAAGATTTCCCTCTACCAAAAAATGCCCAACGCGGCAAAAGAAGTTTTCACTTCAAAATATGTAATATTTTGATAGTTATTCTGCTATTCAGGGAGAAGATAAATATAAAAAATCAAACCTTATTAAAATTGGTACAGGCGTTCTTGAATTATACGATGTAACCGATACGACTTTGTTTTAGAATATAGAAGATATATAGACATAGATTGCCATTTTACTGAAGAAAACCATTTGATTTATTTATTTTTTTCTCTTTATTTTAGCAAAAACAGTCATTACAAAAAGTTACATCTGTTGACAAAGTTACAGTAATTATTGTTCAAATTTTGTTGCAACGGACCTGAATTATTAAACATTTCTATGGACCCGCCAACAGGGAAGTAACATATGTGATTTCTGACTATGTCCCACTATAGCGTGTACCTATTTGTTATAATGTTCTCACATAAGTCACACTCTAACGCATCTTACTCGAGTATTTCGATTAGGTACCTGGAGACAACCAGAACGCAGCGACCGTGGCACTCGGCCCAGATAAATCACCCTCCAAATGACCTCCCCTTATCTCCGGACTCATCTCCGCCTGATGTTCCTCGCGCAGCCAATTGACTTCCATATATTACCCATTACGATGATTGAACAAATGCTGGTGCGTTAATGTCTTGTAATCTCGTGTTTCTGTGATTTGTGCTTTTGTTATCTTTCGACGACAAAGACTGGGTGAGGTTTTTGCCTAATTGCTACCGCAGATGACGATTTTAATTTAGAAGTTTAAGATATGTTTATTTAATTTTAAACGTAGTTTCAATGAGATAAAAATTCATAGTACACTTATACATACCTACATACGTAGTAGGTAGTACGTAGTAGTAGTAGTAGTAGTACAAAACTATATTGTACCATCAGCTGCAGAATTGCCTACCCAGTTTATCAATGAATTCATTCATAAACTGGGTAGGCAATTCTGCAGCTGATAGTACAACACATTAAAAAATACACAAAGAAAAAAATACAAACCATTTGTATATTTGTACAACTTATCCCTTTAGGAATCTCATAAGTACCTATAACTATGATTCCGTAAATATTTTGTTCACACTCATACTTACAATGCACACTATGCTTTGATAGAATAATTAATAGAAAAGTTGGATTATTTGGTTGGTTTTTGTATGGCAAAATGAATGTTTTATCGATGATACAACGACATGATTCAAACGGTAATCTAAATAGTCCAGACTATTATAATTGATGTATAATATAATAATGACGAAGACGTTGCGCACCTCCCGCCGTAGAACTTGCTCGAGTCAGAACTGTGAATTAAAATGCAAAAGAAAAATGGAGAGGGGGCAAAAATATCTATTTTGTTCCCTGTAGACAGGATAGAAAAACAGTTATGAAAAAAATTTCGATGATTAATTTAGAGCACAATTTTTAAAATAGAGAATCCAAAAAAAAAAAAAATAGATATTAAACTAATGAATCAGTTATAAATATATTATGTGTAAGGATTTTGATGAAGTAATTCTGTCTTGCTTTCGACAGTATCGTTGCCATCGATGGATATGGATGGTTTAGATATGAAAACACATACAAAAGTTTTATTCTACAAGGTGTTACAATGAAAGTAATACAAAATAAGTGATTGCGGCTCAATTAACGACGAAGAATATAATGCACTTAAAATTTTCGTACCTAATTCTCGAAGTGTGGTCACTCATTGTGACGTCATGGCATGTCTTGCACGTCTGACGGATAACAAAATTTTTTGCTTATTATGTAGGCAATACCTACATAAAATTTAAAAAATGCACAAATACTTATTTCAAATTAGCAACATTTGCCGAATTGAAACCAGAATACCTACTTTTGTTTACATAAAATGAACGTTCAATATTTGAACGTTAAATAAATTTACATCGACTTGTCATTATTGCTTATGAAAAACCCCGTAATGAAAACAAAAATAATAATAATAATTGCGCCGTTGTCGCACCGTGCGTGCGGCCATTGCGGGGCCCACTCAATGAGTTGGCGAGTCACCACCTGCCTTTTACAATTTTGAGACTGATTGTCACGGCAGGTGTCCGCTAGTCTCCTCCCATAACCCAGTATCCAGTCCATCCAAAATTCAAACCAATAGCCTATGACCTTAGTTCCCATCGCAGCGCAAAAGTGCTGCACTACAATAGTCTTTGCACCTGGCGGGGACCATCTCCGGATGTATCATATTGTACGCTCGGGGATGGTATCCGCCACGTGTATCCCTTGCTTTTAGATTAAATTGTCTCAAAGGGCGACTGCGCTGTTGGTTTCGGCCCCACGCAGGCCTACCAAAGGTCCGGGACCCCATGGTCCCGAGATATGGCAAAGACATACAAATAATAATAATAATAATAATCTCCGGATGTATCATATTGTACGCTCGGGGATGGTATCCGCCACGTGTATCCCTTGCTTTTAGATTAAATTGTCTAAAAGGGCGACTGCGCTGTTGGCTCCGGCCCCACGCAGGCCTACCAAAGGTCCGGGACCCCATGGTCCCGAGATATGGCAAAGACATACAAATAATAATAATAATAAAAAAAAAAAAAAAAAAAAAAAAAATGACGCAGTCAAAGTCAGTCGCGTTTCTTTTCTGATTTCCGAATATTTTTGATAAATAATGGTTTTACGGGCATTTTTACGGCTATTTTTATACGATTATTTGCGGAAAAGTTGCCCGCCACCTCACGACTGTTTCGCAAGGGCGTAAATAACCGCAAATATGGTTATAACATGTAAATAAAATCCCGGACATTAAATGTCAAACAAGTCAAAGGAAATAAATGATAACGAGAAGTAAATCACGACAACAGCAAGCGTCCCCGCCAAACGCACGCCCACCATCCTCGCCCGCCTCGTCCGTCTCCTCACCATCGTCGTCGGGCGATGAGTTCGCCACTGCGCCCGACACCAGCGAGTCGAGCGACGAGTGCGGGCCGCCGCCGCCGCCGCCACGACCACCTGCGCGACGAGGGCGGCCACCGCTGCCGGCACACTTGGGGCTTGCGGGACATCCTGCCCCGCCCAGGGCCCCCGCTGCCGGTGGTATAGTGCGTCGCATGAGATGGACTCAAACAATGAATGAGAACGTCATGCGCGCATACTATGGGGCTACAGAGGGGGGAACAAATCTATGCGCGTATCGTGTTCGTTTGCTTCCTCTGTTTCAGGCCCTTGAACCGACCACCAACGTGACTGCGCAGCGACTATCGGATCAGGTCCGAGTCATCCAACGGGATAAACGGCTGGATGACTCGACACTTGATCGGCTTCGCCTGGAGGCTCTCTCTGCTCACGCGGCCTCCACCTCGGCGCGGGATCCACCCGCCACGGCGCCGGATCCGATGCCCGCACCCGACCTGGCATCGGGGGCGCCGCGGGTTGATCCCAGCGCCGACGAGGAGGAGATCGCGACTCAGAGTGTGAGTAGTACAGCCAATGAGCAACTGAGGAGGACTTTGGAAGAGGCAATTACGCAGTATCGCTCCACAAATATCCCTAGGCCACGATTACCACGCTTGCCTATGAATAGACGCAATCTAGCGTTAATGGGAGCCCTAAATGATTTGCTAGATCCATTCCTGCGGACTAGTAAAGACTTAGATGATACGCACTCGATCATGTACTGCGGAGCCATCGCGGCGTGCCGTGTTGCTCGAGTCAAGTTTCCGGACGCTGAACGTGCACCTAGGACCGCCGGGGGTGTCCCCGCATGGCAGGTGCGGATTGAGCGACGTATCAACTCATTTAGGACTCTCATTGCAAAGCTGATCTGCTTCAGGGGGGGCAACAACCGCCCCCGAGTAATGCGCTTTGTGCACCAGGCGTTCGCGGGGACGGATATCGAGCCCCGCGACTACATGGCCAACGTCACAGAGCGCATCGACTTTCTGAAGCAGAAAGTTTATGCATGGGCAAGCCGTATTCGCCGCTACAGAGAGCGTGTGGACCGATTCAGGCAGAATTGTCTTTTCCAAAGTGACCAAAGGAAGGTATACCGAAGGTGGGAGGAAGCTGACCCCCGTGTGTCCGACGTGCGACTGCCGGATGCTACTGCCATGTCTGATTTCTGGCGTAGCATCTGGTCGGCGCCCGTTGAACACACGGAGGGCGAGTGGATGAGCGTTGTCGAACGTGAGTGCGAGACCATCGAACCTATGGGGGCTATTACCATCAGCCCCAATGACGTAAGTTGTGCAATCCGTACGGCTCAGAACTGGAAAAGTCCTGGCCCGGATGGATTGCACAACTTCTGGCTAAAATGGTTTCGATGCTCGCACTCACGGCTGGCAACGCAATTTCAGCAAGCCCTCGAACTTGGCTCCCTCCCGCCCTCCTTAACAACTGGTGTAACCTTCCTGCTCTATAAGTCCGGTAGTACCACGGAAGCGAAGAACTATCGACCCATCACGTGCTTGCCTACACTCTACAAGCTCCTTACATCCATTTTGAGAGCAAAAATAAACGCGCATATGGTCGCAAACAACATCTTGGCCTCCGCTCAAAATGGATGTAGGGTTGGGTCCCGTGGTACTAAAGAGCTCCTCCTCATAGACATGACCATTTGCCAACGAGTCCGGCGGAACAGGGGGGCCCTCTCAGCCGCCTGGATTGACTACAAGAAGGCCTATGATTCAGTGCCTCATTCATGGCTGGAGAGGATCTTAGAGCTGTATAAAATTGATGCAGCCTTAAGATCCTTCCTTGGCGCGTGTATGAGGCAGTGGACCACAGTCCTTCGTCAACCAGGAGGCGGGGATGACCCCCCTGGCCCGCAGGACTTTATAAGGATCGAGCGAGGAATATTTCAGGGCGACAGTCTGAGTCCCTTGTGGTTCTGCCTAGCTCTAAATCCGCTCAGCACCCTGCTGAAGGATTCGGGGCTAGGTTGCCGGCTTCGGAGAGAGGGTGAAGTCATATCTCACCTTCTGTACATGGACGATCTCAAATTATTTGCACCAAATAACCGGGACTTGCTGGAGCTACTAAAAACCACTGAAGTCTTCAGTAGTTCCATCAAGATGGAATTTGGTGTTGATAAATGTGCGGTTATGCATGTACAGCGGGGGAAAGTAGTAAATTCAACAAATTTACAGCTTTCTGAGACGATGACGTTCAGATCTATCTCTGAATCAGAAACCTACAAATACCTTGGTATGTCACAGTCGTTGGGTATTGAGGATGCGGGTATTAAACAGGCGTTGAGGGAGCGCTTCTTCGGTCGGCTGACAAAAGTACTCAATAGTCTTTTGTCAGGTGGCAACAAGGTGCGCGCCTTCAACGCCTGGGTGATGCCCCTACTCACATACTCCTTTGGCATACTAAGGTGGACACAGACCGAGCTGGATGCCCTGGATCGGAGGGTCCGTCAATTGCTCACCACACACCGTATGCTTCACCCACGCTCGTCCGTTATGAGATTGTACATCCCACGGAAGTGTGGAGGTCGCGGCTTTTTAAATGCCAAAAATCTCCACAACCGTGAGGTGTACAATCTCAGGAATTATTTCCTTAACAACGAGTGTGGGATGCATCGTGATGTGGTGGCAATAGATAAGGGCCTCACGCCGCTCTCCTTGGCGAACGAGAACTGGCGCAAACCTGTGGTGCTAAGCACCGAGGATCGCAAGGCGGTATGGAAGAGCAAGGAGCTACACGGGCGGTTCTACGGGGCCCTCACGGGACCCGACGTAGACCTGCTCGCGTCGGTGAACTGGTTACGATTCGGGGACCTCTTTGGAGAAACCGAAGGTTTTGCCTGTGCAATTGCGGACGAAGTTATCATGACGAATAACTACCGGAGATATATCCTGAAGGACGGTACGGTCGACATTTGTCGGGCATGCCGCCGTCCCGGAGAGTCACTCAGGCATATCATCTCCGGTTGTTCCCATCTTGCTAACGGCGAGTACTTGCACAGACATAACCTCGTAGCCAGGATCATACACCAGCAGCTTGCTCTCCTATACGGTCTTGTGGACCACGAAGTGCCGTACTACAAGTACACACCTGCGCCAGTTCTCGAAAATGGTCGTGCCACGCTCTATTAGGATCGATCTATTATCACGGACAGGACTATTGTAGCCAATAAACCTGATATCGTGGTAATAGATCGACCGCAACGCCGGGCCATGCTCGTTGACATCACCGTCCCATGTGACGTGAACCTCGTGAAAGCCGAGAAGGACAAGTCCAGCAAGTACCTAGACTTGGCTCACGAGGTAACCGCCATGTGGGAGGTCGATTCGGCGATCATTGTGCCGATAGTTGTTTCTGCGAACGGTCTCATAGCGAAGAGTCTCGACCAACATCTTGAGAGGCTTTCGCTACGAGGTTGTGGTTGGATCAAGGGTCAGATACAGAAGGCGGTAATCCTGGACACGGCGCGTATAGTCCGAAGGTTCCTCTCTCTGCGGCCCTGACCACCGGCAGCCTGGGCCTTGCCCTGCTGCCGGCGGCACTCTAGGTTAGGTTTTTTATAATGTGTTTATGTTTTATATTGTTTTTGTTTTGTATGGTATATTTTATTTTAATTTTATATTCATATTGTAAAAAACCTAACTTAAGAAAGAAAATAAATATACGGAAATAATTATACGACAAATGCTGCAGTTTAGGAAAAAAGGACCCACACATTTGTCGATATGAAGTTATTAGTACTTCTTTAAAACTACACAACATACGCTGTCTATTAGTGGAAACTTTCCACTGGAAAGTGTTCATGTATATGTCGGTAAACTGGGCTCTTCCGCCAAACTCGTCCACAATTATGGTTTTGAGAATCTTTGATTAGTCAATGTTGAATAGCAGTTTAACTGAATAGTACCGGCTGGGCCGTTGAACCATACATCAAGAGACAATGGGCTGAAGTCGATGCGATTTGGTGCGGCGACCGCGCGAGATCCGGCGGGATAACGGAAGGCCGGAACAAATATACGGAGCAGTACGTATCACATTATTGGCCAGCGAACGGTCTCGGCTCTGATTAACATCTAATTTATAGCCACATACGTAAGTACAGTCCACTGTGATAACACAACGTGTTGTGTCCGCACAAGCATTACCGACATGTAATGTTTTATACTTCATGAGGTATTTACAGGACAGAATCGAACTGGAGCAGACCGGACAAGGCAAGACAAGGTTTTGTTATTGAATTATGATGATGATATTAGTCAGGCTTGTTTCCATTTTTTTATTTTCATATAAGACTTTTTACTTCTTGAATTCTTCACTGCTTTCAGGATTCTATTGTTAGCTTCATTGCGGAGTTAAATTGACTTGTAAAAGTATACTCAGCTGAAAATTGCAACTTGGAACTAGAGAGAGTCTCGACAAAAACTTAAAAAATACCTATTCGGTTTGATTCATTCTCGTCTACATCATCTAACATTTTACGATTATGATTCCTTACTGTATTATGATTCCTGGACTGCTGCCTGTTTGGAAATAAAATAATTAAATACTTGAATGCACGCTATGTTGAGGCTATCTTGTTCTTCAGCTCTTTAATATACCCAGAGCGACTGTACCGGGACGTTATCAAGATAGGTTGTTCTATAAAAGCGTGTCAGAAAACAAATTATTTTGTCTCTATGGTCTATAGCTTTCCTTTCGCTATACGGTCCATTTTAATTGACTTATAAGGAAATCTGACTTCATGTGTAACATTAGATTATTTGTGTCAGTATTTTGGAACAGCACATATATGAGTCAGTTCCTAAAACAACTTAAAATAAATACGCTATCCTTACTCTTTCAATTTGCTATAGTGAAAAAGCGACAATTGAGATAAACGTGGTTTGTGACAAAAAAGAAAACACACTTGTGCTTTGAAGTTATGGAGTGAATAGTACGAAACTAATTTCATATATAAGTCATATTTAATCTTCCGAATTTCGAAGTCGACGTGACAAATCTACAAAATACATATGTGATAACGGAACAAACACTATTATCATGTTTAAATACATACATTCAATACACAAAAACTTAATCTGAACCCAATTTAGAGATTTATAAAGTTAAGTGTTTTCATTAATAAATTATAAATTGTAGGGGTCGTTGATGTACTAAAGTTTAGTTTCTCGTTAGTGAAATATTGTTTTGAATGCATTATTGTCATTTCAAGCATGTTACTAATTCTTGATTATGAATATTTAATTGCGGATTATTACTATTAACAGTTTGTTTGTCCTTTTTTAGGGTTCCGTAGCCAAAATGGCAAAAACGGAACCCTTATATGAAATGAAATGAAATGAAAACGTTTATTTTCAGGCAACTAGTGGCCCATAGATAAATACTTTAAAGACTAGCATACATATTACATTATAAACTAAAACTATTATTTTGGTGACACGACGGTTTTCTGTTGTGCCACCTGCTCTGGTGTAATATTTGGCAGCGTCCCCCGAAACCGCCGAAACACTACAACCTTCGGCCAGAAGCCCGCGCTCTCGATAGTCTCGATGGTCTCCAGCAGCGGCCGCGGCACGCGCACCACTTACGAGCTGAAGTGCACGTAATGGCGCGATCGCAGCTGGAACACCCTCAACTCGTAGCCAGTCTTCTTCAAAACGTAATCCATCACATCTGTTGCCGAGGCGGAAAAATGCAGGCGCGACACGTATAGCACCCGGTTCTGCAGTACCACACTGGCTTTTACGAGGCACCTTGCGCGCCCCTGTTTTCTGCGCACCGGTGTGAACCGGTGGTTATAGTTTCGCCATGTCCGTCCGTCCGTCCGCGGTCTAGCTCAGTGACCGTTAGCACTAGAAAGCTGAAATTTGGTTTGAATATGTGCATTAACCAAGCCGACAAAACGGTAGAATAAAAACGCGAAAAATATATTTTATTAGGGTACCTCCCCTACACGTGAAGTGGGGGGCGAATTTTTTTTTCGTTCCAAACAAGTTGTGTGAGGTATCGTTGGATACGTCTTTTAAAAAGAATCAGGGTCTTCTAAAACAGTTTTTGGATAAAACTAATACTCTCGGAAATAATAGCTCCGAAAGTTTAAAACAGGGCGCCCCCCCATCTAACTTTTGAATCGTGGGTCCTAAAATTTTGAAAAAATTCATGAAACTGAGGCCTGAGTACCTTCAATGAAAACTATGTTGAAATAAATCGGTTGAGCCGTTTTTGAGTTATTATTCAAAAACCCATAGTGAAAGGACGTAAGTAAAATTGACGTAAGCGCCGCCAAATTTCCCTTAAGAAACGACCTTTTGAATTAATGGTCTCAGTTTACGGAACCCTACACTGAGCATGGCCCGATATGCTCTTGGCCGGTTTTACGTTGTTGAGAGCGATTTTTTTTAACTTAAAATATGGAAATATGTTGCTTATATGATCAGCCGAAAAAAAATTTAAATTGGATAAAATCTAATTTTAAACGTTACTGTAAGCTGGACTAGTTCATTATTATATTTTAAAAAATGTGTATAGACCCAAAATAAAATATTGCTTGTAATAAGCCCACACGTCTTTAAATTGGACCGTATAAATACCAGTTTTCATGCAAAATCGCGTTACCGTCCATCGCGTCACTAATCCAGTAAATATCACTTCCATACATTCAGTTTGATCATAAATTACCGTTGGAACATAAAAATGATCAGTCGATAGCTAAAAGTTATCGATTACCGATGATAAAGCAAGAATGGTCGATGACGGTTGACTCATAGATCGCCCTACGTGGCTCTATACTCGTATTACTTAATAATATCTTATCTGAAATTGGTACCCTAAAGCCACTAAGCTATGAGGCTCTAAAAAGGTGCTTAAAATGGTAATTTCTCTTTGGGCTCAAAATGATAGATTCATTGGAGCATGACTTATCCAATTCTGTTAAGAACCGATTTTCGATATGTTTTGCCAGTTTTCACTTACCTGCCCATAACTCGGAAACTAGAATCGACAAAGTTTTCAGTAAACTCGTACACAATTTAGTCATAGAGTAACTTATATTACTCTATGGTTTAGTGTTCGAATTTTGTTGAGTCTCATCTTCTTCATATCTTAACAAATCGCGCTAATTTAATTAAAATATCTTGATGTATTCACAATTAAATACAAGACATGCTCTATTGAATAGATAAAATAGGATTATTTTAATTAAGATAAGGTGTGAAAATTTACAAATAACAATGTGATATCACATTGTTATTTGTGAATATTAACGTAATACAAATTTATGTTACACATCTGTCTTCATAATGTTCAGCAATTTCCAATCCAGATTTGCAATCACAATAAAATTAAAGTATCATTTTAATTGCGCTTTAAACTCCCGAATGTTATATACTTATTTATAGTGCACGTATTTTATTTATGATATGCACCAATTTAATAGGGTATCGTATATTGTACATGTTTATATCACTGACTCGCGAAAATGGCCTTAGGAAACCTAACCTAACTTTATAAGTACATTAAAATAATGATACATTTTCAAAATTCATACATTCTGGAAAAATACCTACAGTAAAAATATTAATTTGTAATAATTAATGCCCCCGAAATAGGTACGTAAATATTTTTAAATAAATAAACCACCGATATTTTATTTTAGTAAAGAAAAGCAAACTGTTCAAACCAAACGAAAATAACACTATTATTTATTTAAAATAGCATTATGCATGCGACAGGTGAAAATTTTACATTTCATGCAAGCACTGCTACAAAATAACCATTAACCAATAAACTAAAAAAGTGGGATTTTTATTACATTAAGTATTTTTAAACAACAATAAAAATATTAGAACCATTATGTGTCTGCAAGACGACGTGTCGACGGTAACAGCAACAAGGCCGTCGTATCGTGATCAATGTTGTTCCGGAGCCTGCCGCACCACCAGTAGAAGACATAGACTTCAATGATGATGAAGTAATTATTAACCCCGTTTACTATATACCCCCTAGCCTCTTACAAATTTCCTATACACTAATCTTAAAATTTTAATTAATCTCTTTTTTTTCTTATTTGAAAGAATTTCTTTTAATTATTTACAATATTATTCCAGACAGCGGATCTCGTCATGCAGAACCGCCAGCCTGAACCAAACCCCGACAATGCGGCTCCTCATAAGGTATTATTATTTTCCTTCCATATTCCTTATTGTAATTGAGAATAAACTAATATTCTTCTTTATTTTCTCCACAGCCGCCAGAGAGAGAAATACTTAAGCATTCGGACTACCTGGTTGATTTCCAACATAGAAAAGTAAGTTTTCACTTCAGCAGCTCGAACAAGGGTTCTTTGCTGCCTAAATTCAGTGAGCAAAATTCGATTTTGCTCACTGAGTGAGACAAAATGACCTTGAACTGAAAATGACCTTGGAATTAAAATGCTAATTACGTGGGCGAGATCTAATACAAATTCGAAACACTAAGAATCTGTTCGCGTTGTCTTTTTCACGTCGTTAGTAAATAGAGAGAGACAGAAATATTTTAAATGTCATTCAATCTAATTTTACTCAATTTTAATTCGTATTCTGAATTTTCGATAGCAGACCCTGACACAGAGCCAGAAAGAAACGTTCGGAAACGCGCACAAGTAACTAATTTGTAAATATAATTTGAGCATTTTTTAAATGTTTAACAATACTAAACTTAAAATAATTTATGTTCTTCTTCTTTATATCAAAATAAATAAGTATAAGTGGATAAATTACAAGATTAACGTGTGAAATATATTATTACTTACAACAATCTCACGTATTATTATCAAACGCTAGTAACCGAACCGAACGCAAGAAGAAGAAGAAGATGATTGTGTTATTAACGAATTATTGAGGTTTTTAAGCTCAAGTGTAAGAATATTATAAGAAAAAACGAGCGAATAAATTGAAGAAGAAGGATTAAGCATCTCTCAGGTTGTATTTTTCCTGCTGAGGTGAAAAATAGTGTGTTCAACATGAGAATAAAGTTATTTACATCTTGTGCTTTTGAGTCCTTCTCTACGCTCAACATTCTAAATTAGAATCACTCGCTACGCTCGTGATTCTATTATAGAATCTTTCGCTTGCTCAGGACTCAAAATTAGCACTCGAAGCAAATATTAATTTTCTTCTCTTGTTGTACAAATATCTATTAACTCCTTGTTTTGTATTTTTTTTCCCTTAAGTTACTTTAATTCATTCTTTGTTTTTTTTTGTTCCAGATTAAGCTGATTATTATTCTTCCCATGTAATGATGTAAATATATTATTTGACTAATTTGCTTTCTCTTCCTTTTTGTAATCTTTTTTTATTATTAAATTAATTCATTTAAATATTAACATAAAAAAATTAATTTTCCAAAATAATATTACTTTAATAATTATAATTCATTAATAAGATCTGTTAATTAAACACATTTTTGATTCAAATTTATCACATATTGTGTAAACACCTTTCATAGAAGTCTGTGACCCCCTTCAATAAATCCCATTGCCATACAAAACTACCATTTTGGAAGTTTCCGAACAACAACCAAATCTGCTAAACAATTCCTTATATTTATACTCATTTTTTTAAATATAATCATTTCTTCCTTTTAGATCACTATTTTTATATCAACCAACAGCTTAATACTACCTGTCCTTAAATTATTAAAAAACAATGATAAAGAAGTGTAAAGGTATAACTTAATTAACTTCTAATTGATTATTTTTATAATTTTTCTTTCTAACCATTCATCCCGTTATCCTAATTATTACTAATGTTAGCCAAGACTGGGTCCCACCCATACCCAAGCCGGTTTTCCACTTCTTTGATTATTTACAATCAACTTCTATGTTTTTATAAATTTTTCTAATGAATTTGTACAATAATAAATCAAAGTAAGTACAATAATACATCCTATAGACTCCTTGAACTTAAACATTTTTATACAATAATAATAAATCAATTTCCTTACCTTAATTATACATTTTAACCTCTATAATATCGAGATAAATGGATTGCATTAAACTTCTCTCTAATTTTATTTGTCTTAGGTTATACTAACACATAAACATTTTGGTAAGGTACTGTAGCAACCACAAAAGGCCCCTCATACATTTTCTAAATTTCTGTATTGTGATATAGATAAGTCTGACTCCTTCTATATTCATAAACTCTTTCCACTGTTTGCTGATGTATTGTGATCCATTATCCGCCATTATAACTTTCGGCTTAATAATCTTGAAATATTGTCTCATTTTACTAATCAGTGTTCTAGATGTTGCTTTTCTGATAGCATATAATATTTAACAAAACTAAAAGTAAATACGTCCTTTAAAGTTTTACTTCTCAATACAAATCCAGCGCTCTTCTCCTTGCCATGGAAAATATTAATTACGATGAAACAATTCTTAGAATTCCCATTTTATGGGATCAAAATCACACCAATTACCGAAACATGGCCATCCAGGAAGCAACAAGAGCTTGTCTCTTGTTCGCTATCAATGAGCAATTAGAACATAACCCTTGCCGATGTAAAGTTGCAAATCCGCAACTTAAGAGGACGACTCCGTTACCGGCGCGAAAGAGTAATTATCCTTTTCCTTTCTTTAAAAAATATGATAATTACCTATTAAGATATATTATGTGCTTGTTTTTAGGATGCAAGACGACGACGACGACAACAGGGAAAAGGCCGTCGTATCATTGTTAATGTAAATATCGTTTCAGAGACTCCCTCACCTCCTATAGAAGATTTAGAATTCGACGATATTGAAGTAAATATCAACTCTGTTAATTTCTAAAACATGATTCATACCAAATTTGCCTGGAGGCAACGGCCCATATAAATCACTAACTACCAAATCCCCTATATTTTCTGTAACAATAAAACGTGTAAACGACAAAGAACTGCACATAACATTATCACTTGGACATCTGGCAATCATGACAAGTTTTAGTTATTTGCTTTAAATCTCTAATAAGTCACTTCCAGTAAAACCGATCTCTTATATATTTTATAACTTTATAAGCACATTGGTGAATTTTCCAATAAATCTATTTTTTACGTCTTTGGTTAAAATTTTTGGCCACAAAATTACCTTAGCTCCGGTAATTTCATTAACAAAATATAAAACTTCATTTTCCAAATCACATTTTTGAACAATCTTTCCTAACTTGTCAGTAAAATCATTATTTCCTAATCTTTTCAATATTTGACTAATTTTCTCATTCTTTTGTTGTAACTCTAAGATCTGTTTCAAATTATTTATAACCTCTTTATTTATACCTACTTTTGTGTAAAGAATCTCTGGAAACCTAAGTTTATCGTCCTGCAACAAATCACTTTGTGGAGGATATCTTTCTGAACTATGTCTCCCTTTGCATCTGACACATTAACAGGTATTCTTTTTCGGTAATTCCAATTCTGTAACAATAAACTGTATTGAAATAATTTTCTGGTTTTATTTCTGAACTCTCTTATATTTAGTCTACAATATCATTTTTCACGTCTCAAACATCTTTGTAAACCCTTTTAATTCTTTATTGTCTCTTTTATACACAGTGAGTATTAGCTCACTTTCTCTCTCTCCTTTTTTGTTTCCTCCATAAAACCATTTATTTATATTTTACAATTAATTACCATATTTCCGCCCTATTGTTTTTCGTAACTATTTTATTTATTTTCATTTCTTGTTTGCTCTAAATATTCTCTATTTCTTTTATAACTAAACCTCTCTACTAACCTTGCAACTGACCACCCACGGGTTTCAACCCATTACGGTTTTTGATCCATTGATTAATTTCCTTGCACCTACCTAGACGGCATTGAATCTAAATTGTTGGTGATTCCTGTGTTGAAATTGTGCCGAGGGTAAAGGTCATAAAATTGAGTATCATAACCATTTTTTTTCTTTTAAAAATAAATCTCCAGCTAAAATAAAATTTTACTCCGTAAACTTTTCTCAACGTTCTCGTATAATACCGAACTTCCATTATGGAAAATATAAATTTTGAAGATTCGATTAGGAGAATTCCTGTGTGTTTGGGACGAAACACATATTAATTATAAAAATGGAGCCATACAACAAGGTTTTGTTGCTGAACGCAATTAACGCCTTATAAAATACCCCAATTTCTATAAAACGTTATGTGTTTGCTTTTAGAATGCGCGACGCCAAAGACGTGAGGATCAGGCGTGTCGCATCATCATTAATAAATATAATAATTATTGTATTAATAGTGTTATGTATGCTAGTCTTCAACTTAATTTATCTATTGGCCTCTGGCTGCCTGAAAATAAACGTAATTAATTAATTTATTAATGTAGTGCAGGAGCCTGCCGCACCAGCTCCACCTTCAGAAGATATCGAGTTTAACGATGATGAAGTAAGCTTTTTCCTTCTTATTCTCTAGCCGCTTCAAAATGTTCCCAATACTAAATTCTATATTTTAACTATCCCCTTAAAATTATTTAAAATATCATTTCAGATAGCAGATTTTATCATGTTGAACCTACAGCCTGACCCACCCAATAACAACGCAGCTCCTCAAGATACCTCTTGAGATATTATTTTTCTTCTCCATTCCTTATAATATTTTCCTCTGTAAAAAAGGTATTAACTCATGTATTATTTTCTCCTCAGCCTCCAGAGAGGGATAATTATATAAACAGTTTGATTCCTGATGATTAACCTTTTACAAATTTAAGTAAGTTTAAATTCTTATTTTGTATTATGTTTCCCTTAAATTACTTAACTAATTTTTTCTTTGTTTTTTGTCTCAGGTTAAGCTGGTAATTATTTTTCTCATGTAATGATGTAAATATATTTTCTGACCAATTTGCTTTCTCTTCCTCTATGTCATCTTTGTTTTTTAATTAAATTATTTCATTTACTGCCATAACATTTTTATTTTCCCAAAATAGTATTATATGAATAATAAAAAGTCATCAATTAGATACTTTTTGAATTTAGTCTGTCATAAAATGTGTAGACACCATTCGTAGACGTCTGTGATCCCGTTTAATAAATACCATTGCCATTTTAAACTACCAATATGAAAGTTTCCGAACAACAACCAAATCTACTAAACAATTCCTTAAGTAATCATTTTTTCATTGCTATACATTTTTAGATTACTATAATTGTTAGTTCAACTAACAACTTAATACTACCTTATCTTAAATTATTAAAACTTAATAAAAAAATAAGTAGAACATCCCTTCTCCCCACCAGCCATAACGAAACTTCAATAATAATTCGAACATCATAATAACTGAATTAAAAACACTCTAATTATAATAGACTCTATAAATGAACATCTGAAAGAAAACACTACAACCCAACATTAAATATTACTATCCCACATAGTCTAGATTCCCATATAAAACATGATTTGTCAAACAATCTCAGCGCCTTTTACTAACAATGGCTCGTGAATATTTAGTGGTAGATCCCTAAGTTATGTAGTTACCCTGATATTTTTTAGGAGAGCTGAAGGAAGTTGTTGATGAGGAATTTTGAGATTATCTCGTGGTGTATTTGTCCAAAGAGGTTTCATTGGCCTTAAATGAATATAGGAACGCCAGAAAAAGTTGACTTGTAGAAATAAGGTCCTCAGGATCAACACAGGAGGAAAATAATCACAAAAATAATGTACACCTCCAGGGATTGGGTAGATGTAGATGTAGATGTAGTGTAGGGACGCCCGGCCGGAATCAGGCGGGCTGTCGATCGCTGATCGCGTTCATTCAGCCCAGTTCCCTGGAGTTGGAGCTGCAGGTTACTGTCCCGGCTGCATTCCCTCACTATTCTCCTCGAATCTTCTTGTCTTCCTGCAGAACAGAAGGACATCCTTGAGATTGATACCCTTTAGTTCACATTCTTCTAACTCGTCTCTCCCGAATACATTATGTCGCGCTGCCGCATACATAATGCATTCCGCTAGTAAATGTTTGCTGGTTTCCTCCTGGCCACAATGTGGGCAGGAGGAATCCCTTTCTATACCTATTACCTTTAGATGTCTGTTGAGGGTGTTGTGCCCGGTAATGATGCCGGTTAGCACTCTCAGACTGTTCTTACCTAGTCCTAGAAGATACCTGGCTCTCCTGTGGTCTATACCTTCCATCATCATTTTTGACTGCCTGCAGCCAGATTCTTCCTTCCACCTTCTATTCGCTTCTATTTCTTTTAGCCTATTTATGACTCCTTTTGTCACTTCTGCTGACATTGGTAGTGCCGGTTCCGGACCTATGTATTCCTTCTCCGCTCCCTCCCTAGCCAGTTCGTCTGCTTTCTCATTTCCTGTGACTCCCTGGTGACCCGGTACCCATGCCACCGTTACTTTCCTGTGTTTACCCATCTCATTTAGCTCCTCCTTGCACTCTCTTACTAGGGAGGAGGTGACCGACGTCTTCTTCAATGCTTTTAGTGCTGCTTGACTGTCTGTGTATATTACTACCGCACCAGTCTGTTGCATGCTTCCCTGGATTATCCGTGCACACTTTGTTATTGCACATACTTCTGCCTGGAACACGCTTGCATACCTGCCGAGTGGTACCGATACCTTTTCTCCTAGCTTTGGTATGACTATTCCCGCTCCTGCTAGTTGCGTCGAGCTCCTTCTCGAGCCATCCGTGAAGCAGACCGTCGTTGGATGTTCGACTTCTACCTTCCAGTTGTCTCTTTCTCCAATGTGTATTCTGTATTTCTTGTCGAAGATCTCCTGTCTCTTTATGAGGTCGTTATTTACTATTAACATTTCCATGCTGGATAGCGCCTCCCTCTGAATCATTGCGTGTCTTTTGTCCACGCAGCTACCTCTCCATTCTTTGCAGGCTTTCATCCTGTACCATTGTTCTGTTGCCTTCTTTTCCACCTCTATCTGTAGTTGCTTCATCCCTAGCATTATCTCCAGTGCATGCGTAGGTGTTGTTCTCATAGCCCCCGTCACCATTAGGCATGCCAGTCGCTGCACCTTCATTAGATCTTTTTGGTATTCCTTTATGTGGGTTCTGTGCCACCATACTATCGCCCCATATAGCACCCTGGGTAGTATTATTGCCTTATAGATCCAGTCGATCATTCTAGGTTTCAACCCCCATTTTCTTCCTACCGCCCTTTTGAATTGGTACAGTGTTCTAATGGCTTTCGCCGTCTGCTCCTTGATGTGAGTTTTGTAGTTGAGCGTTCTGTCTAGAGTGACGCCCAAGTATTTTACCTCTCCCACCATCTCTAGTTCTTCCCCTTGTTACTTTATTGGTTTCATCCCCTCCTTCTTTCTCTTGGTTGTGAATAGCACAAGCTTCGTTTTCGACGGATTTAGATTTAGCCCTCTGTCTTTGCACCATCCTAGCACCTGTGTGATACTTCTTGACATTATGTCTCTGATGGTGTTTAGGTCTGTACCTCTTACTAACAGTACTCCGTCATCAGAGTATGCCTGCATATACACGCCTCCTCTGTTGATCTTTCTCACCAGTGAGTCCAGTAGAAGACACCACATCAGGGGTGAGAGGCATCCTCCCTGTGGGAATCCTCTTTTTGGACTTATTTCCTTTGATGCTCCTCCTAGCTCCGCCCTTATCGACCTGTCCTTGAGCATCCTCTTTATCCATGTTGCTACTGTTGGATTTATCCCTTCCCTCCTCAGGCTTTCTTCTACGGCTTCAAATGATGCTTTGTCAAAGGCTCCCTCCACATCGAAGAAGCCTCCCAGTGCATATTGCTTTGCATCTAGAGCCCTCTCTATCCTTACCGCCAGATTGTGCAGGGCTGTCTCGGTTGATTTTCCTGTCATGTATGCATGCTGGTTTCCATGTAATGGATTCCCACTGCTTTCCATCTTCTCTCTTATCGACTTGTCTATCATCTTTTCTAATGCTTTCAGTATGAATGATGAGAGACTGATGCTCCTGAAAGACTTTGCCTCTTGGTAGGATTTCTTCCCAGGTTTCGGTAAGAACACCACTCTCACCTCTCTCCAGCTCCTAGGAATATACCCAAGTGCCATGCTTGCTCTGTATAGCCCTAACAGGTTATCTTTTATGATTCTATATCCTCTCTGGAGCAGTACAGGCTGTACCCCGTCTGGTCCAGCAGCCTTGAAGGGTGCAAAGGAGTTGATTGCCCACTCCATCCTCTCCTCCTCCGCAATCTCCATTGCCGCCTCCCAGTCCGCGGTGTTTTGCCCTATTTGCTCCCCTCTTTCCAAATCTTCTCTGCCGCTGCCCGTCTCTACCTTGTCTTCACAGTCCGGGAAGTGAGATTTCAGCATTATAGTCAGTATCTCTTCTGGTTCCGTGACTACTTGTCCCTCTACTCTCAGACTGCCCAATTGACACGATCTTTCTCCTGCTAGTAGTTTTACAACTCGTGCTCCTTCTGAGTAACTATTTATGTCCTCCGTGTACCTTCTCCAGCCCTCTCGACTGGACTTCTCCCTCAGTCTAGTGTACTGGTTTCTAGTTTCTCTGTATCTGTCCCAGCTTTGAGAGTCATCCTTCTTCAGTGCCACTCTCATTGCCCTGCGTGTTTTCTTCCTTAACTTTTGCATTTCTTTGTTCCACCATGGCTGTCCCTTTCCCGTCCTAACTAGTCGTTCTGGGCACGCCTTATAGTATGCTGAGATAATATCCTCTTTTAGTTTGAGTGCTCCTTTCTCCAGGTCCTCTATTTTCTCATATTTCTCTCCCGAGGTAGTCATCTTACTCAACTCCTCTTCATACTTGTTCCAGTCCGTTCTCCTCGGATTTCTGACCTTCACCTTTTCTAAGCGACATTCAACACTGTACAGTATTCTGCGATGGTCTGACATACTGTCCTCCTCGTCTACTTTCCAGTCCATTATTTTGTCGCTTATCCCTTTAGATGCTATCGTTATGTCCAGCACCTCTTTCCTTGCCCTGGTAACGAACGTTGGTGTGTTGCCTATGTTCATAATCTCCAGGTCATTACTAGATATGAATTCTAAAAGGGACTCTCCCCTATCGTTCGTGTCGGTGCTACCCCACACCTCATGGTGTGCGTTAGCATCACACCCAACGACAAGTGGAGTTCTCTTACCTCTATATCTGAATACCAGTTCTTCTAGCTTCCTAGTTGGCGCCTCTTCATCCCCCGGTAGGTAGCACGATGCCAGCGCCACCTTGTGTCTTGTCCCGCCGTTGGTAGTGAGGTAGAACTCGACCACAACTAGGTCTCTGTAACATAGTGTCATTAAGCAACCTATGTTTCTTATATTATTACTAACATATATGCATGATCTGGGAGGATGCTCACCATTCCTCTCATAATGAAGAACTCCCCCCAGATGTCCCAGGCCTGCCACCTGATTTCTCCATGCATATGGTTCTTGCAGTAGGGCTATGTCTACCTTCTCTCTCACTATGAACTGTCCTAACTCGGACATCGCGTCCTTACAGTGTTGGAGGTTTACTTGACATATCTTTATTATCTCTTCTTTATTCTTTGTGTGTTTTTTTGTTTTTGTGTTCTGTGTATGTGTTGTTGTGTTTTCCATTATATGTAGTGTGTAGTGTGTGTGTTTCTACCCGCCTATTGTTGCTCGGAGAGCTCCCCCCGGACGACGTCCATACTCTCCTCTACCGTATTGACGTCGGCCGGAGCGGCACCCTCCTGCTCCGATGCGGTGGGTATTCTTGTATCCTGATTGGGTCTTATTATCCTAGCCCTTACTCTGGTGGCCGAGAAGTATAGTGTTTTATTTTTCTCCTCGCCCCAGTTCTCATCGACGCCGTCGGAGACCAAAAAGGTCAGTCGGGTCCCCAGCTCCAGTGTCTCTTTCCCTGCAGCTCGCCAGGACATTATTTGCAGTTCCGGTCGTTCTGGGTTCTGAGCGTAAAGGAATTCCTTTACGAGCTCAGTCTCCAGTTCGCCCGGAATCCACACCTGCACTCTGGTCTGCTCCACCTTCCTCGCTATGACCTTATGCCCATTCAGCTCCCCGAAGTCCTGACCCAGCAGCCACTCCCTCGCCCCCGCCGTGGTCGCTGTCACAAGGAAGAATCCTTCCGACACCAGCCCCGACGTAGCAAATTGAGGGGCTACTAGGCCCGACTCCCCCTTCACTACTCTCACGACTACCTCCTCGATCATGCTCCCTAACTTTTTCCGGATGAGATTTGCCAGAGCCTCATCTACCGAAACGCCATCTTCTCGGCACACGGCCACAGCTAGACCACGGTTCGCCTTGGCAACGTTGCGTGGTCCTTCTGCGTCTCCCTTACCTTGGTTCTGTCGTTTCGGTAGAGGACGCTCAGAGCATCCCTCATCCGTACTCTGGCGTTTTATCTTCGGGCCGCGCTTGCTGGGGCCTGGATCAGAGATCCCCTTGGACATCACTACTCGATCTCCGATCCCCTCCCCAGCCCTCCCGGCCTTAATGATACGCCTTCTCTCAAGTCTGGCCCTCTTCCTCTCCTCCTTTGAGTGGTACTTCCGGAACCCCTCACTGTCCACCGCCTCTTTTTCCTCCCCTTGGGTTTCCTTCTTAGGCGGCGTTTGGAGAAGTTTCTCCTCCTCTCCTAGTGACAGGCCTCCTAGACTCCTCTGGACATCCGGGGTGCCCTGCCTGGAGATGCTGCGAGACGGGGGGCCTCCTGACGGATTTCTCCCCAATCCCTCACTGCTATCCCTCGTTTCTGCCCTTGCAGGCTGCTTCTCCGCTTGCGCGGTATTATTTTCTGCGTTATTCATTTTTGAGTTCATTTTTCAGGATTTCTGTGGGAAGAAGAACTTTAAAAGATCGTGGCAGTGCTCCCGTACCACGTCCCAGCCACATTGACACCTACGCGGGAAGCGCCACTTTCCCCGCGCATAGTCGTTACCGACAGCGATTGTGTCGTTTGGGCTCGCAGGCATGAGAGAGCAGCTCCTGCGCCGCCTTCCTGTGGTGAGCCACCAGCGGCCCACGCAAAGAGTCTCTCCTGGATAGTCGCTTATGACTGCCCGGAGTACCCAGTGCGCACACACCGGTCTGCCCAGTCACTCCAGTTTCCAGTATGGGGCGGAGCTCACACTCCAGCCCGCAACCGGTCCCCAGATGCGGCACAGGTCCTGCTCGCCCTCCCCTCGCCCGCTTGCGAGCCCAATCCACACCTACCCCCCGCTGTCCACAGCACGGGCTGTGAGGGCCCTCGGCACGTCCTCCCACCTTGACCCTGGGGGTTTCCATTCATCGTCTCTCACCCTTCACCTCGGCCTTGTTCTTCCATTCATTCATCCTTTCATCCCCTCTCACATGCTTCCACCATTCAGTGCCGCCCTCCCCCCTTTTGCCGGGATATTGGCAGCACCGGTAGACCATACCTTACTAAGGAATTTTCTACCGTTGCCCCCGGGATGCACCGTCCAGCGACCTACCCTTTCCCGTGGATCAAGATCACCAGGAATTGGTAGGCCCCTGGCACTCTTGGAGGTTTCCCGACCTAAGCACCCCCCTCCCCCCAGGGATTGGGTAAACTCGGATAACACGAATTTAGGACCAGCTGAAGGTATTAAAACGATTTCCAACCTGGTGGGAATTAATTCTTCGAAAAAGTCTAATTTGATTGGCCTATGACGAGGCTTCTAATTTGTTATATGAATATGACAATCAATATACCTAAGTCTTAGCATCAGCTATTGACGTATCGATAGACTGTATCGAAACCTATTCGGCAGGGTTTATTGGTTTAGACAAATACTATTTACTATTACTAGATACTAAATGGTCAAGCAATAATAACATGTATTAAACTTTAATCAAGTTTGTAATGCAACTTTAATCTTAAACTGCAATTTGAGCAGAGTACAAAAGAACTGTCTTAATAAAGAGGCGGGTAAAAAAGTATCTGACGGCTTTGTCATGCAATATGACACTTGGACAGTCTAGAAAACTGTAATAATAAAAAGGCGGTGCAGTTTCAAGTGGCAGCATCGAGATAGTAATAATATCGTGACAAGGACGTCTCGTGGCTGCGGCTAACGCGGAGTTCCTACGTAGTTATTTAGATAGTGTAGCTATAGCTAACCACTAATTTATAGGCTGTTTGTTGATATTAAGTGATAACACACCGCAATGCACCGTTGAAATTCCTGGCAATACAATCAAGTAAATTAATTTTCGCATAACATTTTTGGTACATGGTGCATGTAAGTAAAATCTTATTTTGCCTTTCAAGTCTGCGTTCTTTGTAATTAGAAGTTTTTCTTAGCGGGCTTAGCTATTGTTCCGAAAATTTTAGCTTAAAAGCTAATTTTAGCTTATTTAGTATTTAGTGGGTTTAAAAGTGTAGTTTAGTATACACATCATTCACGAGTTTGTTTTTTACGTTATTATGAATTAAAAAATACGTCTCTTCATGCACATAGTTTAAAGGGTCTACACATTTGAGATTCGAGCTCTCGTTGATGAGAGGGAACCCGTGATTATTTATTGAAAGTGTTTCTCTAAATGTTTTATTCAGCGCGGACTTCTATGCGGCGTCCACCCCATGGAATTCTAAAGAATTATTACTTGAAAACGTCTCAGAAGTGGGAGCAATAATAATTCTTAGCTAGCAACATGGCAATAATGGTGTAGGTCAACACCATCTGCCGCCGACTGATTTATGACATCTCGGGGAAAAAACGCTCGCCGACGCACGGATAAGCGCCGCATACAGCATACAGTGCGCCAACTTCACTCTCTGCGCACATTTTTAGAAACGAAAATTCGATAACAACGTGGCTAAATCCAATAATATTCACACTAGTTCACACTCTTTGTACAATTAAGAAGTATTTTAGTAAATTCTACCCCAAATGGGTTAAATAGGAGTAGAAATCGAGACTTTTAACATTTGAAGAGAGAATTAAGTATGAAGGAGAAACTTGGTATTTAAGTATTCTTTAAATACCAACCCTCTTATTCATAAACGTCTCTCAGGCCTATTATATATATCAGTTAATTTATGTTGTGTTTATTTATTTCAATTAATAATATTAAACTTTAATATCTTTCCTGATCCATTCCTTTTTTTTAATTCCGGTTATTCCGTTTTATTTATTCCTTAATTCCGTTTCCCCGTTTTACTCGTTTGGCTGAATGCGCCAGGAGCGCGATGCCATTAAAAAAAAAAAATGTTGTGTCTGTCTCTAAAAAAACTGTCAAAGTGACAAATAAGGACAAAACAAAATTAACTATACTTTGTGCAATCTAAGAAGCGGTTTTAGACACCTGTCATCTCAGTACATTTTATAACATAAAATCGATTTCAGGCTATAAAATGTACTGAGATGACAGGTGTCAAATACCGCTTCTTAGATTGCACAAGGTATATTGAGGCCTGAGAGACGAATATAAGGGGGCAAGTTTCTCCCTTATTCAGGCTGCTCTTATATTGAAAAACAACAACTGTGATTGCAGAGTTTTTATAATCTATTATTTTGAGGCTATTAAATAAAATCAAAGCCACCGGACGATCATCTACATCTCACAACCCATGCAGCTGCAAAACTGAACACACTGAATATCTGATTTTATAATTGTATATTTTTAATTTTAACTTGATTGCCTATATTTTATGTACTTGGGCCTTGGGCCATTCGACTTCAAAAAATAAAGCCATTTAGAACTAAGTAATAATGTAGAGACGGTTTATAATTAAATAACAAAGTAATTTTTTTTTGCTGTAATATTTACGATCACTGGTAATAAATATATCTTCTAACGGGGTTAACGGGACTGAACATTTATTAATGATCAATTTGTTAATTTGTTTGTTAACTTGTTTGTATGTCAATGTCTGATTTAAATGATCGTTATTAAATTATTGATAAAGGCAGGAAAACACTAATTTCGGCATGTTTTTTTTATTTAACTTCGTTCACACTGTACATGTAAGTATAATTTATCTTTTAATTACTTTAGTATAAGGCACTATCGTCTGACACAATATCATACTACAACTATGGTGTAAATATCCTTGCGCAAGTGTATTAAGTAGTGAGAATGAGATAAATTGTGACGTCCCACGGGTGAAAGTACCTTATGGCGGTTGGTGCTTACATTGCGAAGCATCGCATTAGTATTGCAGCGTCGTTAGAAATAGCGCGTAGCGTAAGCCCCGACCGCCATAAGGTACCTTTTCTCGTGGAACACGTCACAATTACTCGTAAGCATCAAGTAAGCTTTGCATCTTATAGGTATTTAGCAAGCCGACATTCATAGTGTTTCTGTATGAAAATCTACTCTCTGTATGAATTCCTGCATCAAAACGCCTAGTAAATTCTCTGATGCTCTCTGTATACTCGTATTCTCAATACGCTGGGACTAGGGATAGGGAATGCAATTACTTTATTTTTGTTAAAATTCCATATAATAACCACAAAACGTCAAAAGAAGCAATAAGATAATTGTATAATGTAAGAAGAGCTAGAATGGGTCTTCTAGTTCTAAGGAAAGTGGAAAATTTGTGGTTCAAGGTCAGCTGTACGAATTACTTACGTGGTAACACTCGCCCGAAATTGCTCGCCAAAATAGAGTAAAAAGAGAGCAGCCCGATATTATTACATTTATTATACCTAATATGAAGTATAGAAATCACAGTTCCAGGCGAATAACTTCTCATCCTTTTATGATATAATTTTAGGTAAAAATATAATTAAATAAATGCCAACAAATTCAATTATCTTTTATTAAATAAATAACCGAAACCGATTATTATAATTAACAATAATAGGTTATTAAATTTCACAGTCTCAGCCTGAGACTGAGCAGTACAGGCACCAGACAATTGAAGGGATGTTTACAAAAACAACATAACTGACTACACTGGTTGACACCTGAAACAATTAACAATGCTCTTAACCTTTTCCACGCCAAAGACGTATATATCGGCACCACAGGTCCAACGCCAAAGACCGATATATCGGTCACCGACCACAGAGCAAAATAGACCTACATGCACACGCATAAAGTTTAACTTCACTTTTGACATTTAGATGTCGTGGCGTCTGAGTGGTAGGTTTTGCGTTTGACATGGCGTCGAAAAGGTTAAAAAAGTGTCAACGGCTCTAAGCAGTTATGTTGTTTTTGTAAACATCCCTTCAATTGTGATGGCTTCTAGTTAGATAGCTGCGTACAAGTGAGTTATAACTATAGCGAAATTTGAATTGGCTTCTTATAAAAGCCAACCTTATACTAGACTTGGGCCTCAGTGTGTTCATAAAATTTCAATTCATTGTCGAGTATCTATCCAGGGGGGTGGTTTTTGAGATTCGAGCACTCGAAAGTGACATTTAAAACTCTGAATAAAACGATGAAATTATGTTTTAAAAATAAAAGCGATAGAAATTTAAAATAATGATTATTTAAACTATTAATTCCATCCAAAAAAAATTGACTTTAGAGTGCTCGATTCTCAAAAATCACCCCCCTGGTCTACAATTTTAGCAACTTATATTTACCTCGTAATTTCTCACAATGGATGAAACGAGTACAACTTAACTTACACTTGTCTTGTAGTATTAACACAGGGAAAAAAACTGCTGAATCTACGACGCTGAAGGAGATCCTCAATTTTGCTGGGCGATCTGATCATGCAGGAGCGTATAATTATGAACTGGATATCAAGACAATCATCTTATTTCTAGATCAGGGCGGTCATAAAATAATCACGAAATCTAAAATCGAGAAAATTGAGATATTTTGATGAATAAGCGTGCACGTTTGTGATTTGTACTATAACCCAAAATAAATACCGGTTATCCAAAGAATTTCTGCAAAATCTGACATATTCGTGAAAACAAAATCATAACAGAAACTTGTATTTTGATCCTGTCTTTTTATGCTGCATTTATTGCATTTGAGTAAACATAGATATAGCTGTCAAGCATGAAGTTCTATATTCTTATGGGTGTACTGCCATTTCGCCGAAAACCATTTGGCATAATTTCATTTTCCAAACAACTTATCGCAGAACGTCTAGTTAGCATACCATCGTTTACCAAATTATTATTTCGCATAGTTTTATTTGGCTGGTCATAGGTTGGTATTAAAATAGGGTAGGTAACTCCATAAAATATTCGCCAAGTGCAGTATATTGCACATGGTTTTCATCGAAAAACTTGGTATTTAATTTCGCTATGTGCTAAAATACACACATAACGATTTATTTTGTCCAAATCTTGTTCCGCGTGCACATAGCGGAAATAGTTATTTTCAGAACCAATAAATATATCAAATAAACTGTTTCATGGGTCGACGCGGGATCAAAGAAGGTGAAATAATGAAAAAAAAACACAACGATTTTTTTGTCGCACCGACGATATACATAAATAATTAGTACCTAATAAGAAGCAATTGTGTAGGTACACTAGGTACCTAATATATTACAATAAGGAATTGACTGGGCGGTGTTAAAAGGGGGTTCGAAGTTTGGTAACGTGAAGTTCCGACGAAGTCGCCGGCAATAGTAATAAGTGCGTAATAGTGAAAAAATGAAAATATTTACCTAGAATAAAATACCTAAATGCCCTAATATTATTGAACAAAACTCGACATTTTCATGGAGCTGTTTGTTGAAATTGCGTAACTCAGTGATACGACCGATGCCCCGCGAGCTTTGACTCTCGGCCCGATAGCAATTTACCGAATTCTTTGATCCTTTAGATCTTTAGCCATCACGTAGTCTAAATACATTTTGTATACCTTCACATACAGGGTGTAACAAAAATACTGGTGATCTGTTTAAGGGCATAATTGGTATCGTATTGTGAGTAAGAAAAAACAGGAGAAATTTTTCGTCGTCCGAGCCGGCCATCCGTCCATACAAAAACCTAATTGTTATTTTCGTGAAAAAAATTGTTTTCTTGGTTTTTCATAATAAAGAATACGATACCAATTATGCCTTTAAAAGGATCACCAGTACTTTTGTTACATCTTGTATAGGTAGGTAGCTTAATTTCAAAACAAAACTTAGTTCAGTTATAAATATAATATGATACACAGACACAAAAATATTTTTAAAAACTGAAAATAAAAGTGTGTTTGAGCTAAAACTTGCAAACCTATAATTGCCAATTCAAAACAATTATTATTTTTAGGGTTCCGTAGAGAAAATGTCAAAAACGGAACACTTGTTTTGTCATGTAGTCATGTCCATTCGTGCGTCCGTTCCGTCACTGGTTGGAAAGCCTTGCTATAGCCCTTTGGGAAAACCTCGGCAGTGAGTTAAAAAAAAGAAAAAAAAGAGACAAAGTTTACACATTTTATACGCCTATGAATTTTATTCCATTCACTTCGGACGGACCCTGAGCAATAATGCATTACACGTAAAAGCCTAATATTCAGAATCATTAAGATAATCCTAATAAAAAAGGTGGAACATGTTTTAATACTTTAAATTTAAATTTATCGATTTTACAAGCTATAATCGAGTAACTATTGTTTCAATTTCTCATGTTGAAAAAACACTAGTCATCGCACCTAACGAGTTTTAAGGCAAAAGGCCGTCGACGAAACAAATCAAACATGGATGGTTGGATCGACCAGTCTTATTTGTGTTTGCTATTCGCAAGCCATACACCAATCTCCTACACTATTTGCAGAGCGCAAAATCATATATAGATAGATATCTCTTGTTGAGTAATATTGGCGATACCACTTTGTTAGTACGAATACAAAGCGGATCGTGTTACTTCTGCGAACCGTGCATGGTCGCCTTCTGTCAACATGTCCACTGTGAGGCCAGTCGGCGTTCGTTTCTTGCTTTTCCACAAATGAAGAAAAAAGATTTTTGCACATTCTGCCAACCGGGCGCGTTTGGCAGTTTTTATGCATGCTACATATACCATCGGTGCAATCCTAACCCATGCATTAATATCGATTAGTTTAATAAAATTTTATGTACCTACACGTATATGTCTGTGATACATTTTTACAAATAATCCGTAAATAATTGTTGGTTCCAGGAATAAAGCAGGTCTTATATCGTGCTACAATTACTTTGCAAATGTGATTAAGTCAAATATGATTTTATAGGTCTTTGGTTTGGTAGCTGAGTATTTTTTTAAAGACGACAATAAACATGGTAGTGTAACCAATATCGAAAGTACAGTTACGTGCGATCAGTTATAACCATTTACAGTTGTAAAGACCTCCACTGAAAGAATACTGAAGCTTTTTTTGGAATAGTTTCATATAATCATTTTTGTTTTTAATGTAATAAATATAGTAAAATTTCGTAGATACGAGTATTTCATTTCCGTCATAGTTTTTGAGTAATTGAAGAATTAATCTAAAATATACCTAAAAACCTAAGACAAAAAAATGAATAAACGCAGTAAAACCAAGTGAATAACCACTTTTTTAATAATTTTAATCAGCATGAAAAAACATATTCACTTGTTCAGTCACTAGTGGGTATACCCTAAACTGCTGCGGCAGCTAAGATTCAACAATTACTAAAGTTATTACGTGTTACTCGTGTGTTATGTAACCTAATAATTATATTATGTACCTACGGTGATTTCGCACGGGTAGTTCGGCTACGAAGCGTGGCGCTCTAACACGTCGTTTGCTGAAGCGAGTGGCTAAGGGTGAAAGCAAACGTATGGTGGACTGCACGGCTGCCTGGTTAGGTAACCTGACCGAATCACACACGCACACGTCCGGTTGTGACATTTTGGCATGACATTAGGTTTTTATGCCGTACGGCGGCGAACCGTATGTGTGCGGGGAACTGGCATTAAGTATGAGAAATGCGCCTTCAGGCGACCTGACGCGGCGACCGTATACGGCGACCTGACATGCAAACCGAACGTTTGCCTGGGCCCTAAGGCGATTATCACACTGGCACCGCAACCGCATGTGGCGACGATGTGCAAGCGTAGCAATACACGCAGAGCACTATCTCACATTGTGAAAGACGCGTGAAAGCCTGCTCGCTGGCGGTTGCACAGCCGCGTTGGTTCTAACAGAGTAACCTCAGCACTCATCGCCGTCTTTGTGTTTGCCTAGCATTCGGAAAATCAGGGAAAACTGGCTGTAACCCGAAGTCTCGCAACGTGGAATCTAGCTCTGTCATCTGTGAAACCACCATTACGAATTATTTAGCCCCTTTTCAGTAAAAAGCTTTGTCGTGATCACTTTGTAGACTACTTACTCGTACCTATCTGAAAACTGCGAAAAGTATTTTCCATAGTGTCAATAGAAGTTGTTTCGTCTTAGTTCCGAGGAAAACCAGACAACTCTGAAGGTTGGAGTACTTATGTGTTATATTTAATATGATTATTATCTCGCCATCAGATACATCGGAGCGGCCAAGGTGGTCACAAATATCTGAATAACCTATTCTCAAGGCGATAAAGTACATGTTCAGATTTTTTTGAGTACCTTGACCACGCCGATATATTTGATGGCGACTGTACATTTGCAAATTACTTTCATTCAAATGTCTTGAAAGTCAAGTTATTTTATTACAGAATTTAACCTTGAAGGTGGCGAAAATGAATGTTTTAACGACTTCTAAGCATAAATATCTATACTTGATACTTGGAGGACGCTTTGGCTCGTCTTTCCAAACAAAAATCTGCCTAAATCTGAGGGAAGCGGGGTAGCATAGGTATATGTGGTGATTTCAAGTCAAAGGTACCTACATCATTGTCGGTTGTTTTGTTACTAAAGTTTATTTCTACTTAAATGAAATAGACCCAAGGCGACTCCAAGGCTTTAAAATTGACTAATATTATATATACAATGTCACGTATGTTGGAGCCGTTATTCAAGTATGACAAATTTAATCGACATAATTATCAATCCTACGGGTTCCATTGTTTTTCATAACCATTTTTAAACTGCATCCCTTTAAAGTTCTATCGCGCTACACTCTACCGCACTTGGTAAATTAAATAACCATTATTGCACACGTGGAAAACTTTCGGCAGCTTAAGAACTAGGCCATTAATTTCCGTAAAAAATGTCGAAGAAAACTTTCCACGATTATTCGACAATTAATTGTAAAAATTAAAATGTTCTCAAGCAACTTACTTTTTTTTACATTTTGTGACTTTTTTTCCAAAAGCGAGGTAATTGACGTGTATTATTTTTATTGTTATCTGCTAACATTACAGTAAATTTGATAATAATTATATTAAAATCATAGCGCTTAGCGCTAAACGCGCTTAGCGATATACGCGGTTAATGGATCCAACATACGTGACCAAACACATTATTATATATATATATACATATATTATTATATATCAGGGTTTCGGCGACACACACTATATCCTGTTATGTATCGTTGTATTGTCCGATGTTTAGTTTACTTGTCACATCTGTTACTCAGTAGTAATGCAGCAGGTAACTATGCCAAAATACCGAGCTCGAAAAATTTAATTTAATATACGAGTACATGGTAAATAATATAACAAGATACGTTAAGGCACGATCCAACTCAATACAACTCCAATGCATTAACCACTACGCAATACATCTAGCGCTACATCTGAATCAGAATTTTGCTTGAAAAATATTCCGATGTAACCCCAGTACAACTCCACCATTGCTTGATTATTTGTTGTGTTCGAGTTGTATTTTTAATGTATTGAACAGTTAGAATACAGCATCTCGTTTATTGCGGTGCTGTGGCTCAAACCATTCAGCACATCATTTTATTGAAGACTGCCCCTTATCAGGCTATACCGCCGGCCCTCCAGATGATCTGATCACCCTGTGCGACGAAGCCATCAAGTGGCTGACTGGTCTTAGTGTTGACCTTTAAGAGTCCGGTTAACTTTTCTTTCGATTTCGCTCAACTTTATGGTGCTATTCTGCAGGAATTTATATAATTTCTATTATTTTACATACATATTATGAAAGATCGTTTCTTTTTAGATGGAATAAATACAACGATTTTTTTATTTAATATTTAAATTATTAATAATTCACCCTAATCTAACACCTATTTCGCGATTTTAGCTTGGAGAGGTGAAAAGAGTAAGGGTTTTTATTGATTAAAATTAAGTTATACAAGTACGTAAAATACATAAATACATTGGAAAATGAGTCGTCTGAGGAATAAGTGTAACAGTTTTTCATTTTCATACATTTTTTATTAAGGGAGAGTATGGTTTGCTAGAGCAATTTTATGAAAAATAGCCAAAGTTCAGATGATATTTTTGAGAAAATACTAAAGTATTTTACAAAAATAAAATACAGAAATAAATTTCACTTCACGTTTTATTTAGATAATATAAAATATATTAGGATCCATAACGAATAATAATTAAAAATCAAACGACAAGATTGCATGAATCAACGTCCTCACCAAACAAGCTCTGTAAGAATTGAGTTTTAGGGTATTAAATATTAATATATAGAGACCAAAAGTACTTTTTTGCAATAACAAGACTTCACACTATCTTATCAATTAAGATTCATGTGAGTAATTTCATTATTTGCGATTTTCGTTTTCAAATCGTTACCGGACTCTTAATACTTACTTTATTGATAATGTATTATGCTTCTGTTTTTCTTTTTACCATACCATTAAATAAATAAATAAATCCCGTTTCTTAATAAAGTTATCACGGACTTTCGTTCACACCGCTACACTGGACCAAAGTAGTGTTACGAGCCCGTCGTAGAGCCAGCTACGAGCTGCGAGCTATACCGTGGCTCTCTAGGGGATCCTAATTAGATACTAGTCTTTGTCGAATAATAACTTGAATCTTTTGCTTTGAGAGTTTTCATTCAGTTATTTCTTTGTTCCGTGTATTATGTAAAAAACTTGTAGCATAAGACAAATTATGTAGTATTGTAATTGAATTCTTCTTCTTTTTTTATACTGTTTAGAGTTAAAACATAATGTACTCAAAAAAACCGGCCAAGTGCGAATCGGGATCGTGCACGAAGAGTTCCGTACCATTATCTATAAAAGGCAAGAAAATCATGTCTGTTGCATGGGAGCCCCCTTAAATTTTGAGCCCCCTTCGTTTTTTTTATTTTTTGTTATAGCGGTAATAGAAATACATCATCTGTAAACATTTCAACTGTCTAACAATTACAGCCTGGATACAGCCTGGCGGTACTTGTGTGACAATCTTATTTTTTATAATTACATATCAAGTCTGTAATTATTTTAATGTCGTTTAAATTAATTGTGATATAAGTTGTACATTGGTCGCGATAATACTCGTATGTTTTACATTACATACTTTGCGTGAAAACTGTTACAAGTTGTTTACGGTGTATATTTATTTAATAGAAGAAAATTCACCTTTTTTCCCAAATAAAGCGGAACTGCGCATCACTGCGACGTCGTCTATTTTTTTTACTGTACGGTCCATTGTATTAAATATTATTTAAGCGTAAATTTGGTTTAAACAAACGTTTTATTAAAAAAACTACAGCTGTATTTCCAAACCTGCGCCCACAGTGGCGCCAACTGGTGTGTAAAAAAACGGTAGCCCTCATTGTGAGTAACCAGAGCAACCTTAGTTATATTGTGTCGTCTTAGTTATATTGTCTCTGGAACTGTCAGCAGCAGAAGTTGGTAAGCGATGCTTCTTTTGCTGGCTGTACAGTGTACACAGCCTAGTCTAATAAATCTTATTATAGGGGTCAATCAACTATTCTTTGTCAGCGAAATTTCGCATACCTCGACTAATAGTGATAAAAATAAATTATGCGGATTATATTTAACTAAGTTATGCACTTTATATAAAATACAGATAAACATGCTACGAATTGCAATCTCTTCTATCACATTTTAATACGTTATATCTTCGTTAATGCCAGTGACCCAGTGGAGATAGGTGTCCCTCACTTTTGTATGAAAATAACGGCTCTTCCGCTGGGTCACCCATTTTTTTAATGAATAATGTATCGTTATTATTTATTTTCCTGAACTGGTATGCGTGTAAAGGATCTTGATTCATGTGGACATTGTTATAACCCACAAAAGTTAAACTAATAATGAATAAGGGCAATTCTCGCAAAAAACAAGAAAAAGTTGATTGACCCATAGGTGTATGCCATGACGAACTTCGTTTACGTGGGACCTTTTTAAAAGGCACAAACTTCCCTTTCATACTTTTAATGGCACCGTGTGATGCAATCCCACGGCAACTTATTTACAAGCCGATGCACCTTTTCAAACGTGCAACTTGCTATTCGATCTCGGGTAGCAATAAGTTACTCCGAGTATACACAATATCGTTTGATGATTCACCAATCACTCCGTGAAGGAAAACATTGTATAGAGTGGGCAACTTTAATGTAGGGGTGCGTCTTTTAATGACGCCATTTTGCGTGGCGTCATATTTGCGAGTTAATGCGTAATCATTATTGATTTGGTTATGAAGTTTTTTTGAATCTACAGATTTCATAAGTGCGGCTTATTTTGGATAGACTCCCTTTTTACCTACGCCAATAATCTGATAAGTTTAAAGGCTCAATAGAATCAAAAGGCGCGAAAATTTGTTAAAAAGTACTCACTATGATATGCTGTTAGAGGTGCATATTTAAAATAACTAATTTTTAATAAAAAAAAGTTGCGGTAATCTTTACTCTTCATTCACTAAACTTTTCAAAACCATATTTATGCTTCTATTTGGCCACCCTATAAACTGCAGTTAACTGGAAAAACGGGAAGGCGGACACTTGTTGTTTGTATGCTTAAGGGTTACGTTACAATAGGGAGTTGTTATAAAAGTTTCTTGTGTCTCAAATGGTTAATGAAGTTGTTCTGCTACTGCACTTTGATTTCTTTATTTAATACCTAAACCATCATTTTTGAACGCTTGTTTGCTGCCGTCTTGGTATACAAAAAGAAATACAGCCGTCTCCGAGCATTGAATTACAAATATACTGTCTATAAGTATGTAAAGCGATCTCTGGGGTCCTTTAGGATGTAACCGGAGAAGCGTTAACATCAGGAAGCCATATATTAAAGGAAAGGCGCATGAAAACAAGTCACCTTGTATTATACAAGAAAATTTTTTTCAGACATGGTGTTGACTAATACGGTAGTCATCCATGGGACCAAACCGAAATAGATAAAAGTAGTGCGTAATGAAATATTGAGTTACGTCAGGCCGTTAAGTTAACAGGACTGTTATCTCATTACCGATCAATAATACAGGGGCACACAATCGCTTTAAAGCGCTAATTATAACCGTCGTCTGTGGCATTTATTTGCGGTATTTATATTTTGTATCTGTGTCAAAGCAGTTAAAAAAATAAAAAAACCGTCAAGTTAAACCATACTTTCACCTTAGATTATTCTTTGTGCGTAATTAATCAATATTTTTATTTTATTTCATTAAAGTGAAAACATAGTATGTATGACTATAAAACTATAAAACATAGTATATATACTAAAAAAGCAGCGTATTTTAAGTGGATGGTTCTCGACATAGGTAGCATTTCTGTCGAAAATTATACGATTGTCCGAGATTGGCCTGATTAACACCCGTGGTCCCTCAGCAAAAGCCCTCGGTTAAGCACAAATATCGATATACCCATAGCGAGTTTAATACGGGGACGGTCCAACCCTCCAACTTCGGCGCTGTGATAATAATTTCAATTTCAAAGTTCCCACTTTGAATAAGGCACAAACCACAGACAATCAAGGTCTTCCTAAAATTCGACGTTCCTGGCAAATTAAGGGAAAAAATCTTAACGGACAGGAATACTTTCTCTAATGGGTATAAATTGTTAAATTTTCTTTTATTTTGCCAAATACAAACCTCAATTTTATCTTTTGATAATTTTCTCATTTTCGTTATGATAATTAGCCGTATAAATGTATGGCTACTTACTTACTACTTACTGCAGTGGAGCAGCGACCCAAAGTGAATCTTGGCCTCCGACACTAAAGATCGCCAGGCTGCTCTGTTCACAGCCGTCTCAGCGGTGAGGTCCAGATGGTCTTCGACAAGTCCGAGATGGTTGGAAATGTATGGCTAGGTACAACAAATTTGCATTTTTCTAATATGAACAACTATTCATATACTCAAAAATAAATGAAACAGGCTACTTCGTATAGGAAATTTCAACAGAAGATGACCCACATTGTTTCTACTTGGGTGTATTTAAAGAAAGTAAGATGTGATTTTATTTTACTGCTTACTTCATGTAACCTTTTAATTTATCTTATATTTCACATAAAATTTGTGCAAAAGGAAAGGAGACTGCAACAAATTAGCATCGGCAGGCCTCGCTTAAAGTCACAAATTCATCTATAATATAATGGACCAGTAATGGTATATAAAGGAGCATGTTAACATAAAGAGCATAAATAACGACATGCAATAGATTCTGCCGTAATGCGTCAAACAACAATAATTTATGACTAGATATTTGGCAAGCTGCGAACTCCCGGAAAAGCGTGATAATTCTGGTGAGTGGGTGCATCGCTTAAGGGGACGCGTGGCGCGTTTTATTAAAAATATTCACATAACATTTTGCTTTAACGACTTTTTAAGTACAGAATATTTTTTACGATAAGCGCGTTACAACATGTTACATCAACGAAATTTTATCTTAGACGGACAACTTAATTAAAACTTGAGGTACAAAGTGATGTTAAATATAACTGATACCTACGTGTGATTTTTTAACTAGGCTTTAATATCAGGGTTTTGCGCTCCCACCAATCGGGCGGTTTAACTCTTAAACAAATTGGCTGTACGTTTTTCTAATGTAAGTGTTAAGCCTATGTAAATATTGGTTATTTGATAACCATTAAGTAATATAAAATAGGTAAATTACCACATAAGCGATTTGGTTATATACGGTTAGCTTATGTGCAATAAAATCTTTAATCAGTAAGGTTGGGCTAGAAAACATCTTATATGAATGGTTGAAATACCTAATAGGAATATAAAAAATCTTTCTGAAATATTGCAGCACGCACGAACTACTCCTAATGCAAATGTCACGCGTACCTAATGCAAAAGAAACATCGAAGAGTATTTGAAAAACTGTTTGCGGGTACGATTAATGTTCGAAAAGGAAATTTAACAAGTTTCATCGAGCAAAGGAATAGACCATTAAGCAAGATTATTAAAGAAAAATAAAAGTAATAAAACAAGTCGTGCGTATCGTGTAGGAAAGAGAAGAAGGTAGGGCGCTTGCGAACGGCGGCTGACGAAGGGCGGGCAGGGCTCCAGTCACTAGTCGACGGCCCGCGAGCACGCTCGCGCCAGCGCGCTTCACGCCCGCCCGCGAGTTGCCGCGAGATTCAAACTGCCGCGGCGATGTGATAGCGCCAACATGATGCCCATCAGAATTATGTTCCGAATGATCCAAATTGTACTTCTGGTGCTGGTTATCCTGTACTTTAACTCCGCCATGAGCGGTCAAGTGAAAGATAAAGTTGAAAAAGTACCCATAGGTAAGTTTTGACATTCATTAAATTTACGTCGTTTACTTTTATTACGAACCGGAATTTCATTAAACATTGGTGTGTTTATTTAAAATTAGTCATAAAATGGAAGCATAAAATTACCGTCACTTCTGGCTACAAGAACAAATAATTCTTTTTCTTTTTCGGTATCGGTGGTGATTGCTTTTGCAAAAACTTTGATTAGTTTTCTCTGGTTTGTTTTTCTACATTATTCCAAATTAATTTTCGCTTAATGTTTACTTGGGCTTGGGCCGAGATCATTAAGGGTCTCATAACTTTCCTCGGTTTTCTAGCTAGTCTTGCCAAAAAGGATTTATTGGTAATGAAATGAAAAGACAAAAACTTTCACAGAAGTTATCCTCGATCGAAAACTTTCAGTGTCTCTTATGAATTTTAAGTAAGTATATGGTCTTAGTGCGTGTAATAAATAAATATTAAGTTATGAAGAGTCCGTAGCAGTAATGTATAAGTAGTAGGTGGATTTTGGATTTCGTTAATAAAAAATCTATTTGAATATTATGCAATGAAAACTGGTCATCTTGTGTGAAAATTTCCAAACATTGTGACATTTTTAGTATCATTAAGTTTTAGGAGCTAATATGAAAGTATTCGAAGTACAAAATTATTAAAAGCCTAATACGCAGTGCTACAATTATGCTATTTGCTATTTGGCATAGGGTAAATCGCCAGTAACCGGCCACCCTCCAGTAACTGGCCACCTCATACTAAAAATGAACTCTATACACCTACAAACAGAATTCATTTTAGTATAACGCGGCCAGTTATTGAAGGGTGGCCAGTAATTAAAACCTTACGTTAAAATTAATTCTGTTTGTAGGTGAATAGAGCTCATTTTTAGTTTTAGATGGTCAGTTACCGGTTATTTACCCTATAATGCGTGTAGGAGCGTGTAATTTCTCTCAGGCGCTGTTGGGTGGACTTATACCTCGATAAGTCCACCCGTGTTATCAATAAAGACTTGTATTTGATAATCATATCGAAATTAGGATATAGCCTAGCTGGGAATAAGTTGAACTAACATTTATTAATTATACTGGTCACTTTTTTAAAGCCCTCACCAGGCGCCAGAATGTATGCAATTTTAGTTACTTTGCTTTATTTGATCGATGGATTAAATTTCTTATTCCTCAGAACCAGAAGGCTGCAATGTATTTTAACATGCATTCAATACTGCCTTTGGGGCTTAAGTATCATCTGTTTTAGTTTATAAAATACTAATAACTTAATAAAAAATCTTATGTAAACAAAATATTAAAACTAGGTAATTAACTTAAAAATACTAAAAACTAAAAATCTAGTTCTAAAAGCGGCCCCTGTGGCATGGTGCCGAGAACGCTGGCAGCATTTCCTCGCTGAATTGCAATACTAATGCGATTACCTACTTAATTAGTTATTACTATTATCGTAATTTCATGTCCAGGGGCGTAATATTTAATCTAATAGTTATTGCCTGCACCGCAAATTATTGTTCACGAACTGTCGTTGTTCGCGATCTCACAATCTGTTATCTATTATCTGATATTTTTAACATATTTTCTTATCTATGTGGAATATTATGATTGTCGTTATAAAATTTCAATAAATAGTTAGTTATACACATTTACTTAAATATCTTTTTAGAAATCCGTAGCCAAAATAGCGAAAAATGAACCCTTATAGTTTCGTCATATCCGTTTGTCCGTCCGTCCGTCCATCCGTAGGTATGTCACAGCCATTTTACTCGGACACTATAGGATGTATCATTATAAAATTTTAAGATAAGGTGTGTTTTGTGTGCCGCTGCTTAATTTTGTAGAGAAATTGCTGAAAAAATATTTTTAGTGTAATTAATTAATTGTCAATATTTTTTACCAAATATCAACATGATGAACATCAATCGATAGGACTTTAAAAATAACATTGAGGTTTTTTGATACATTTTTGATTAAATGGATATTTTCAGAAATAATCACCCCGAAAGTCAAAAAAAATGTGTCCCCCTGTAACTTTTGAACCGTAAGTCCAAAAATTATGAAAATAATCAAGAAATAAGTACATCTTTGAATACTTAACGAAATTTTTTTTGAACATAATCGGTTAAAGTGTTTTTGAGTTATCTCCAAACAAAACACAACGTATAGGTACAGGTGATATACGGTACCTTGCGATATAATTTTTTTTGCCTACGAAACCCTTAATTATGCGTGGTCCGACACGCACTTGGCCGGTTTTATCTTTATACTGAACAAACTGCTATTACTGCGTTGGTTCTATTTTTTTGCTGTTTATATTGTTTTTGCTATTTTTTACATTTTTCTGCGTAAACGGTGCGTGTTTAGTCCGCGTGCTATTTCCGAATATATTGACGTTAATTAGCCACTCTTAATTGCGAGGGCTTTTATTATTACAAAACAATTGTAAAACATTTATAAATAACAATCCTTTCAGCATAGTTCCCAGTTTTGCACCATCCTGTATATTTAACGAATAGATTAACGTTAGCTGCTGCCAAAAATGTTAAATATCCATTGCCATTAAAAAAGTTAAGTGACACATAATAAATGTTAGCCTCAAGTTTGTTTGTTAATGTAAAAAAAATCTAACAAACACTAAATAATTATACTCTTTTATACATTTATGTGTTCCCACAATGTAATCATAAGAAAAGGATTCGATTTCGAAAACGTGCGATGCAAAACGTCTGTGTCCATAGAAAAGTAAAGTAATGTAAACTAACCAATTTATTTTCATTGCTTCGTCACGCACTTTTAAAGAGCAACCATGGTTTTATTGTCATTTTACACACATAAACTTCTTGTTACAGTAATTTATACTAAAAATATTCGTTTATTATTTATATTTCAGTAACAACCAATTTCTTTAATAATAGTTTGGCATCTGTAAAATGCCATTTTCCATAGAATATCAGTTGTCAGTCAGCCATATTTGTTTCCCTTATTTTACTTTTAAATTGACACTGACTGTACACACTAGCGTAAATTAAATGGAATTGGCGATTAGAGGTGCGGGAGGATCACGGCTCGCATGCCCGATTTTAATCTGTTGTGTGTAATCATCATAATTCTATTGAGATAATTGTGACCCGATCGACCCGAGGCACGCATAATGTAATGATACAGATTAATCGATGTGAGGCGATTTTAACGATGATCGCTGATGGATGATCTCTAATCTGAACCTAATCCTGAGTTCGATCGAATGTACGGTGCCTGAATATACAGACAATATTTCCGATTTTCGCAAATACTGTTATTCCAACGTTAATATTAAATATAAATGGGACTCGTAGTGGTCCGATTCACTATTATCTACCTTAATGATGCTTGTTAGTTGTTTCATAGGAAAAATAGGTGACTATCTATTACGATTTACCAGCGGTGCAGAAACTGAAAATGTTAGCTAGTATTAATCATCGGATGGGAAATATTAAATTAATGTTTAGTCCAAATTGTAATTAGGTATTATTAGAACCCAAAATTCATTGAAAGTTTGTAATATGGTCGATATAAATATTATATTAAAATTTTGTAGTTAAGAGTGATTTGAAAACGAAAATCACTAATAATGAAATTGCTCACATGAACCGTATTTGATAAGATAGTTTGAAGTCTTGTAATTGCAAACAATAAAGTACTTTTGGTCAAAATACATTAATATTAAATACCCTTACTCAATTAACACAGAGCTTTTTTTGAGTCGTGTGATTTTTAATTATTATTTGTTATGGCCCCTAATATGTTTTATATTATCTAAATAAAGCATGACGTGGAGTAAATTTCTGTTATCGTTTTTTGTAAAATACTTCATATCTTCCTAACAGTATCGCCTAAACTTTGGCAATTTTCCATAAAATTGCTCTAGAAAAATGTACTCTCCCTTAAAATATATATATGACTAATTTTGCAACGTATTTATATATTTTAAGTACTAGTATAACTTAATTTGAATCAATAAAAACCTTATTTTTTCACCTCTCCAAGCAAAAATCGCGATACAGGTGTTAGATGAGGGTGAATTATTTAAAAATGAAACGTAAAATAAAAAAATCGTTGTATTTATTCCATTAAAAAAGAAACGAACTTTCATAATATGTATACCTACAAACCAATAGAAATGATGTTAGTTACTCGTACTGCAAAATAGCATCAAAAGTAGAGCTAAATCGAAAAAAAAGTTTACCGGACTCTTCTTAAACCTTCCCGTTTTTCACACCAAGTAATGCAGATGGAACATTTAAATAGGAACAAATGTGCTGCAATATTATTATATTACAATGTAAATAAATTCGCCAACATCTTATCATAGTCAAAATATTTTTATAAACTGTTTCTCAGAATATTCTTCGAAATAATTCTCAATTTTAAAGTCCGCATATACAAAATTCTTGCTAGATTCTTGCAATGGTTGTGATTGTATTCAGAGTGTAGGTAAGTAGTCTTTTTTTGAATCCGTAGATATAATCAAAATCCCATCGAATGTGCGAGACAACATTATCGGCTGATGGTCCAATCCGTGCTTCCGCATTGAAATAACTCACTTGAACTATTCGACTTTCCTTTATTAAATTATTCAACTTATTACATTTTAGTCCTGTTTAAACATCATTTTCTTCTTCTATTCAATTGTTTTTTCTGTAGTAAAAAACGAAGATTGTGTCTGCATTGTGTTCGGTTCTGAACATGTTGGAGGTCAAGTAAAAAAACACTGTAGGTTAGGTTTCGGCAAAGGCTGTCGAACAAAGGAGGAGTTGATGTGGGGAATAGTGTATGTAGTATATGTAGGTAATTCACCAATTTAGTAGTTTCATATAAATTCCCTAATGTTCAACTCGTTATCTTGTACGGAAAAGCATTAAATACCTAAGTAAATATTTAAAAAAAATTGCAAAATACAGAGTTTAAAGAGATATCTGAGTACATTCCTCATAAATTGTGTTATGTTTTTATTTCTCATACTTATGGGACTTAGTTATGTGGAAAAAAAATACTTTGAATCATGAACTTGTACAGAACAGATAATTCGTGCTTCGGAAATTAGAAGAAAGAGCGAAACGTTAGTAAGATTCGTGACTGCGACATGAGCACACGATAAATGAGTGGAGAGGAAATTAATGACCCGGAAAAAGTTTACGTGCCTTCGTTTGTTACGTACATCTTCTAATGCTGTCCTCTGCAGAACACCGCTGCCTCTCGATCCACTCCAACGTGGCTTGATAACATATTTTCTTGACATGGCGTAAGGAATTGGGCTTCAGATATGTGCTTTCTAATGTAAGTTATGTTACAAAAATAATAAAATTGTAGTACTTGAAAAATCTTGCGTCATACAAGATAGTCAGAGATATAAATAAACATATTGTGAGTACTATTCCCCAAAAAACTACACTAAACTACTACATTAGGGTGTGAAGCTGGTTGTTTGTTTGGTGGTGCATACAAAGGACTGTTCTCATTTATCAACAAAACGGCCCGATTGGAAAAAATCTAACGTACCTATTCGATAGAATTTACAGAATATTTATTTTAACCAATCAACACTTCTATTTAGTGAGATGGTCAGTTTTCTTGTACAGTCGACTAAGAAAGTGGTCTACCAGTTTAGACAAAAGTTTCTGCGAGATCTAACGATCGCTAAGGTTGACATTTCTAACGGAGTTGTCAGTCATGACGTTCGAACGAACTTCTACCGTAGGGTGGTAAACACATTTTTGGTCGACTGTACTTAACTCAAAACCAAAGTAAAGTAGTAGTATACGTAAAGTGCGCGCTTCAGCCGCTGGGAGTATCACTTTTTGTTATATGAGTAATGTGTGGATTCCAAAAAATTGTTTGTTATTTCTGCTAAGATGCGTCCTCCCGTAAAAGTTCATACTATAAAAAATACATCTTTTTTGTAAAAGTACGGATACCCTACTCTCTATTTTAACTACCTACTGAATGCCGGTGTATGTACCTATGTAGATTAGAAATGAATTAATATTCTAATTTTACTTACAAGCATCTAAATTGCTTGTTTGACAAATATTCAAAATGATACATTTCCAACAGTTTTGGCTGGCATATGAGGGGTCGCCGTATAATTAATGTTAAGTCACTCAAACATTATATTAAATCATTAGTCAAATAGAATTCAAGTCAACATAGGTTCACACTGTTCGACGGAGGCAGCAAAATGGTTTTCAATATAACATGTTAAATAATCTAGAAGTTTCTGCTTTGTTCGCGAAAACAATGCGATTACGAACTTTCGGGTTATTCCACTTGTTTTCACTAACTTGGTAAAATCTAGGATTTTTTCATTTTTTACCACATGTTGGCAATAAAAAATACCAGCTGTTACCATCAAAGTCAATTTCGTGGTATCTTCTGGGAATTATTTTCCAGTAGGTAGTTACTGTAGTGTACTTATAGCTAATAAATATACACTCAGGCTGACATGGTGGTTAGATGATGGTACTAGGAACGAATGCATCCAGTATCACTTGTGACCGCCGGGTGAGCGGTATAGATTTGCCCCATTACAGTTACTACTACATTTATAATGTGGTCTCTTCTGGACGAAATTAGCTCTGGAACGGGACAAAAAGTATACTCGAAGAGAAGTCTATATGCTCAGCAGTGGTCGACAAAGGGCTAAAAAGATGATGATCATGTTCTAATAATAATATATCTAGAAAAAACACCAATTCTCTGGTAGTATTACTAGTGGTAAAATATACTTTCACTATATTCTGACCCCGCTTATTCATAAACGTATTTCAAACCTAATTTAACTATATCATCGTTTGTCCTTATCTGTCACTTTGATAGTTGTGGTTGTTAGAAACAGACAAAACGTCATTTAGCTAAATCAGGTTTGAAACACGTTTATGAATAAGCGGGTGGGTATTTAGTTGACAGAACGTTATTCACGGTCGTCTGACGTTAGGTCAACCAGGGTCGCGTTTTATAAAGTTACAATTTACAATTTCGCTGTTTGCCTCTCTTTCTATCCAATATGTGTGCTAGAAAGAGAGGCAAAAAGCGAAATTGTAAATTGTAACTTTATAAAACGCGACCCAGAGCGCCGATGAACCCTATATTTTGATAGAATTACACACGATCATGTTCCTGGCTACAAATACCTCTACACAACGAGCTTGCAGCGTATCATCCTGACTAGCATAATCTTAAGTTACTTTTAACGACATAATATTGTATGTCGGTTCATTATTTATATATGTAAATAGCGTACGCGACGTAGTAATAGATACTTACTTGAGTTTCATTTTCTTATAGAAGTGCATATAAGTAAATTTTGAATTAATGATCATCATCACAGTGTGGGTTGTAGGTGCAGTCGCCATCAGATATATCGGAGCAGCCGATATATTGTCAAGGCGATAAAGTTCATTTTCAGATATTTTTGAGTAGTCTGGCCGCTCCGATACATTGAATGGCAAACCAAAATACACAAAAATGCAAAGCCGTGAAATAAAGCCTCTTGGGCGGTCAATTATTCAAGATTTATGGTTCATGTATCAAAAAAATGCATGATAATCAAAAGTTATGTTGTTTATATCTTGCATTGCGTAGGTAATAAAGGTTTAATAAAGTTAACATACGTAGAATACCGTATTTTTGCAATGTAAGTACCAAAGTACCAGACCACCAACAAGAATTAAGCCCAGTCATGTCATATGCAGACATTTCAGCGGGAGTCGATATTCAAATAATTGGTTGAAAACACGTTTCCTGCATGCAGGTAAAGATCATTTACTACGAAACGGGCAAGGTGCGGCACTGTACGAGTATACTAACAGTATCCAATATTCATATGTAGCTGCATACAATCCTGAAAGTAAAACACAAGCGGATGCAGTTACCACTAAACTTACCATAGCCAGCAAGGATTTCATTTGTACAGTACGGATGATTCCCTTCTATAAAAGTAAAACTGGTACTACGGCAAGCTACATTTGTATCGTACGTAACTTTTATTGCTCCGGGTTAATCTTTATTGCGCGAGTGCTACAAAAGGGTCAAGCCAGTCAAGATACGTTTAAAAGTTAATGGTTATGTATATGTAGCTACTTATAGTAAACATTAGGTACGTCTCGTGACGACGACGACTGTTTGAGTCAATCTTAGTTAATTAAATAGATGTATAAAGAAAACATCCATCAAGCATATTTATTTATTTACTTATTAGGCAACAAAAGAAGAACAATATATATATTTTCTAACCATGTAGCTACAGATGAGACATCATATGGGCTACAATCATTACACACGTTTTATAAGCAGGGCCTTTACTATGGACAAGAAAGGTAGTCTTTGTTACTAAAAAATATTAATTTAATCGACGTAACGTCACAAAAACCCGTAATACGTAAACGAAAAATAGTTGATTAGCGCCGAAAGGGTCTATTTTATTAATATCACCGTAAGCAGCGGGAAGAACTGCCAACACGAAGATATCTTATCATTTCGGTGCGTTTAAATTCATAAAATGATCCCACAATGCCGGATCCGCGACCCGATCCCGCTTTCCCGGGATATTGCGTCATAATTACCCGCGACAGCCTGGCGGGGATATAAATTTTTTGATTCTAATTCCGAATCTTCATTGCTTAACCTTTTTTGTCTTTCACACTTCATTAGAGAAATCATTAGGGATCCCACTTGTACTTAATCTAAGGGTTCAAGTTGCGAAAGAGATGGAGAGCTAGCTCTGAATAAAGGTATATAATGTAAAAGAGTAATGAAAATTTCTAGTTAATTTGTAATACGTCATTACCTCTTTATCGGTAGGGGTTAGAGTAATAATTGGACCGAAAAAAACTGAAGCTTTAGTAATTTTCTGTATTAGCCATCTTTGATTTTAGCCTGTTTTTGGGACAACCTACATTAACGAGGTAGATACAGAAGTCCTCAAACCAGCAACAGCCTTTACGCATTCCTTTGATGATGCTCTTGTGTACTGTCTATTGTACATCTGGGGGCACGGCAGTGCCCCCGCCAAGTCGAGCGCGAAGCAAACACTGCCGTACCATCCTTTACTGGAACCATTTCGCCGCATTTTCAGGCCCCTATTTGAGAACCTCTGGATAAGACTAGAACGCAGAAATTTTCGTCATCAAGTAAGCTATAATCACATACTTAAAATCCAAAATTTCAAGTCTGTTGGTCATTTAGTTCCGAAGTTAAGCGAAAGCAAAGTTTCGCATTTATGAAACTCACTCACTCACTCATGATCATCAAAATAGAACTAGTACTTCCCATATACTCAGAGAGCTGAAATTTGGTAGAGAGTTATGGTTTAATGGCCACATAAAGGGAAAACTATAAAAACTAGAATAATCGAAGATCTGGAGTACCTGGTGACCCTCATTAGAAAACACAAGAGCCAAACCAAACTATTAGAGATCGACATATACCGCCTTTACAAAAAATATTTAATTTGGTGGGCCGCTTCATTTGATGTCAAAAATCGAAGGTCTGAAGTATCTGATGAAGAACCGTCAGCTGGTCTCAGCTGTATTAGAGATATGGTAATGCCCCCTTCTACTACTGATACATAAAAAAATCGACTGTCATTGAAAAAATCCAGCGTATAGTGGGACAAATATTTGACTGAGGAGCCGAGCGTAGCGAGGCGACGAACGTCTCCGTTTTAACTCACAAGGAGAGGCCGCACGGGCGCGCGGGCCGCGCGGGTGCGTGTTGGGTCTGGGGTCTCTTACTGGTACGACGATTTAGCAGATTGATGTGTGTGTATTGGTTGGTCAGTGTCAGTTTAGAGGTCGCATTTTTCATCCGATTTCGATGAAACTTGGCATGTACGTTCCTTGATTTATTTGCCAAAAATTGTCGAGCCATTTTTTTATTGGGGGAAAAATTAAGGGGAAAAGGGGGAAGTTTGCCGTCGCGTTATTTATGGACGGATTTCAATCATTTTCGGGTAAAAAGTCAAGCTCACACTTCCTTAGAGGTTGTTGTAAAAAAAAGTTTCAAGGGTGGGGGAAAGGAGGGAAAAAGGGGGAAATGCTCCGAAGTCTGCGGTTCACAGAACCACTAGTCTAATTTAATCTAGCCTATAGCGTCCCACTGCTGGGCGAATGCCTCCCCTTCTGCTTTTAATACGCATGAAATAGTAGATTGTACACCAAGGCATACAAATAAAGCATTGTTTTATGTCACGGCCGCGCTATTGAATCCTGATCGTAACGAAGGACTCTTGATTTAACTCCCGAGCGTAGCGAGGGAATGAAGACTGAGTCCTGAGTGTAGTGAGTGATTTAAGCGCGCCCGTGACTAACACAGCTTTATCCCCAAGGAATATACTCTACTTTTCTCACCTCTTGCGAGACAATAACAATACCAAGGCTACTAGAAACGGAATTTTATGAAAGTAAATCAAAATAGAAAATGGATGTTTAGTACGTACTATTAGAATTTTATCTTCTACTTTAATAGTACTGAAGAGTGAAGTATTTCTCCGTATACTGCAGCGTCTTATGACACTCGCGGCAATTGTTTTAGGATTTAAAATCTGTTCCATTTTCAAATCAGTTCGGTGTGACGCCGCGGCTCGCGGGGATTAATTAGCTGAGGCGCCGTCCGGACTTTGCGAAATTAGACTTTAACGACATAACAATAAGAAGTAAAATCACATTACTACCCGGTGGGTTATAATGTAACATTATTCCCCGCTAAAGCCAAGAGCTACAATGATGTGCTTTCGGTGGGGTTTTCATGATACAGGTATAAAAATCCCAACTACAAAAAGAATACCCCGTCTAAAATATCCGCCTGCGGCATGGTCCCCATTACGCTGGCGGCGTTACCTCTCTGCACAGCTAAGGATATACGCTGGGAGAGGTACGCGCCAGCTCTATGGTCCCCTGTAGTCTCGACCAATCGGGCCGCCAGGGCCTTCATAAAGTGCTACATGATACATAATTTGGCATTGTCAAGCAGGTGGTGTGAAAATAAAATTAAAAGAAAACTCTGGATAAGACTAGACTGGCTTTTATACTTAGGTATACTTACAAGTTTACAAGAAGAAATAGTCGAGCGATTAGCTTTATTCTACCTATGATATATGTATAATAAGGGTTATGCACGCTCCAAAAGTGAAGCCTTTAAAATGAGTGAATTCAAACAATTGTCACTAGTCGTGCACCTGCAAGCGAGAGATGCGGACGTGCCAATGAGCTGCCGTCACCAGCGTGAGAAAGAGACAAACTATAATTTTCTAACAATGAAAGTGACAAAGACGTAATGATTGTCAAAATAGATAAATATAACGGAATCATTGCTAAAAAGTTATGAAATAAGTTGGAAGTATTTTTATGCACATTTTGTTAGAGTATAACCCATCCATAGTAAATATCATTGTATTCTACTCGACTCGAACATTAAAGAAATTAAATACCTAAATAAATGACACTAAAATATTAATTTCGCTCAAAATTTGGTCAAAATATAATGCATTGGACTAAGAGTGGCGGTGATACCCGCACACGTCGCTAGATGGCGCTGACTGTATTATAAAACGCGCTTACGTTTGTTTTTCCGATAACCTTATATGGCGAAGTGAATTTTATTACTAGTGACGGATTACTGATTATTACTTAATTATTAGTTTTAAAAGAAGTTTTAATTGAATACTTTATTTAATTGTTAGCTATTTAGTAGGTACTCTTAGTTTTCTAGGTTTAATTTACAGTTAGGCAGTACTTCGAATAGCGTTCGTGTTTATAAGTAAGTACTTTTCTAGAATTCTAGGTTTAGTTTATTTAGTTAGATATTACTTCGTACGTTTCTACAAAAAGAAGTGAAATCCCACCAAAAACATTCTGTAAAAAACTAGCCAAGTCTCTATTGAGCTGCTTGTTTATCTCTAAAAAGTAATGAAATCTAGACAATGTCGTACCAAGTCTAAGGTTCCTTACTGCGATTTCTTTATTATTATAGTTAATGTTGTGTGACTTGGCCGTTGAAGGGTACACAAGCGAGCCTGAAACAAAAAGTTTATAAAATTATTTCCAGTACAGACGTACTTCTAATTATTGATAGAAGTCCGTCTGTACGACTATTTTATGTTAGATCGATGGTCGATTTGACGCTCCGATAAGAAGTGTTTGTTTCAGGCTCGCCTATACATCAGTATTATTGAAATACGCAGCTTTATCAAGCCTATAATTGGCTAGTTATGGAATCAACGTTTTCCAAGTGGCAATTTTCCATCGTCAATGGGTAGCGGTTCTGGCGACAGACTGGTGCAATGGTGTCATGGAGCACCTGGTTGTGTACCCTTCAACGGCCAAGTCACACAACATTAACTATAATAATAAAGAAATCGCAGTAAGGAACCTTAGACTTGGTACGACATTGTCTAGATTTCATTACTTTTTAGAGATAAACAAGCAGCTCAATAGAGACTTGGCTAGTTTTTTACAGAATGTTTTTGGTGGGATGTAATTTTTCTAAATAGTTGCACATAATTTAGGCTTTTGCACAGTTTAACACCTTTGGGAATAACTGTAAAATAAAGGGTTAGTTATAACCTAAAAAACGGTATGTTTTGAAAATGTTCTTGGTTATTTGTATTAGTATTTGTATGAATTTAAATCCAAATAAGTGTCTTAGTAAATACTAAATATAATCCTTACCAGATTTAATTATAGTATTTTATGCAATAGTTGTATAAGAGAGAGTATAGTTTCACATACCTACATTAGCCAAGTTGATTTCTTTGATTTTAGCAACGAACTTTGCAGGGTCCATGCGAAGCGAGTCACTCGGTTGTAAATAGCAAAAACTTATTTATTTCTAGCTGTTTTATTTTTTCAGTATATCCGGTACCTACTTTCCACTCTTTAGCAGACTTTCAACTCTTTATTAAACTATAATTATAACTTCAACAAAATAATCTTTTCTGAGATGGGAGAAAGGTGGCCATCTCAGGAATAACATATAAATAGCTGTTTGGTGAAGAAAACTATATTATTCAAATCAGTGTGCATCGTACGCAAAGTTGTAGCAGTTGACGGTATTTCCCGTAATAGGGTTAAACGAATTTTCTTCTAATTAAACTCCGTTTACTCTTAATTGGGTTTTTACTAAACGATTTTAGAAATGATTTTATAGGTCAAATGATTGAGTAGGTAACTTCCATTTTTTTTAAGTTTTATTAACATTAAGAATCTTTATATACTTATTATAAAATAATTGTACATAGGGCGGCTGTGAAAAATAAAAACCTTTTGGCTTAGCGAATAATTTCAAATAAGTAACTAAATCCCGGTAAAATATAAATTAAATGTTGTATAAAGTTTTGCCACTTTACGATGCGCTACAATAAGTATAATCCAGTCATCAGGGAATCATCTCCATACATTGCCCTACAAAAGGTGGTGTAGTTTTTTTGTTAACGGGTATTTGTAGGCTACAGGGTAGTTATTAAGAATCTCGATTTTAGACTTTGAGGGGGGGCCGCTTCGGCCGCCATCTTGGTTTAAAGGTGCCAAAATTCAGTTTCTTGACCATGGCGCTTAGACGGTTGTCAGTATGACTAAAATGTCTATGGAACATATAAAGAAGATGACATTGTCTACAACTTTTCTATACACAATAGTTCTGTAAGTCTTACAGGTATAAAGATACAGGGGGTGTAAAAGTAGAATTTGTTGAAAATCATGAGAGTTTGATTTATTAGTTCCTAAATTATGTGCTCAAGATAAAGGAATGAAATCTCCACCACAGTTTTGTCATCTTACAATGATTCTTTTAAAATACATTCAAAAGTTGAATTCACCCCTAAAACGCTTATAGAGGGGATGAAAGTAGTGGGCTCATAAACAAAATCAATGTTCTATTACTCATCGTAAAATATTACTAGGCGTTGACAGGCAGAGTTATGGATCAATTCGGGTAAAATGAATTGAGAAAAAACTTATACGCTTCTATACAAAAAAAATATTTTTTTTAGGTTTGCTCTCAAAAATTATGTTTTAATTTTCAACCGACTTCAAGATTTCGAAGGAGGAGTTCACTATTCGTCGGATTATTGTTTTTTTTTTTCATTTTTTTCATTTTTCTTTAAATTTATGTTCACCGATTATTCGAAAATGGCTGGACCGATTTGGAAAATTCTTTTTTTGTTTGTTAGAATAAAATACTCCACAGTTGGTCCCATTGTCACCAGGTCCCGATCTAATGATGGGATCCTGGAGACATCGAGGAGGACCTGGTAACAATGGGACCAACTGTGGAGTATTATACTCTTACAAACAAAAAAAGAATTTTCCAAATCGGTCCAGCCATTTTCGAATAATCGGTGAACATAAATTAAAAAAAAAAATTAAAAAAATGCAAAAAAAAAAACAATAATCCGACGAATAGTGAACTCCTCCTTCGAAATCTTGAAGTCGGTTGAAAATTAAAACATAATTTTTGAGAGCAAACCTAAAAAAAATATTTTTTTTGTATAGAAGCGTATAAGTTTTTTCTCAATTCATTTTACCCGAATTGATCCATAACTCTGCCTGTCAACGCCTAGTAATATTTTACGATGAGTAATAGAACATTGATTTTGTTTATGAGCCCACTACTTTCATCCCCTCTATAAGCGTTTTAGGGGTGAATTCAACTTTTGAATGTATTTTAAAAGAATCATTGTAAGATGACAAAACTGTGGTAGAGATTTCATTCCTTTATCTTGAGCACATAATTTAGGAACTAATAAATCAAACTCTCATGATTTTCAACAAATTCTACTTTTACACCCCCTGTATCTTTATACCGTAAGACTTACAGAACTATTGTGTATAGAAAAGTTGTAGACAATTTCATCTTCTTTATATGTTCTATAGACATTTTAGTCATACTGACAACCGTCTAAGCGCCATGGTCAAGAAACTGAATTTTGGCACCTTTAAACCAAGATGGCGACCGAAGCGGCCCCCCCTCAAAGTCTAAAATCGAGATTCTTAATAACTACCCTGTAGCCTACCAATACCCGTTAACAAAAAAACTACACCACCTTTTGTAGGGCAAAATTCCCCACAGACTGGGCTAGTACACAATCGTCTAGTTTTTTTTTGAGGACCGGTGATTCCATTTGGCCAACCATACAAACCAAATTTAATTTTCTTTCGATAATTTTTTTTCTTAGTTTCTTACAATTAGATATCGATACCAATTATGCCCTTAAAAGGATCACCAGCATTCTTGTTACACTTTGTATGTGAGTGCGGCAGAGCACTAGGTCACAGGGCTGTAGGTAGTTTATGTACTCTACAACACACACAGTTTAAACAGGCTAGCGCAAGCCTAATGTAGTGATTGTAAGATAGATACCGCCTCTAGGCAAATCGCACTTTCTTTTTCTCTTCTACAGCCCAAATACCAATCTGAAGATTCCATTCATTTACTTATATCTCATTGCTGGTGTTCATAAGGGGTTCATAAATCTTGTTAAATTATTGACTAGAGTCAGGGGGGTTCATCTCCACGAAGTGACAGCTACCACCTCGGAACATATCGGATACGTTTTCGGGGTTGTCAAAATCCCTTTTGTTTATTTGCGGCATGACCACAGACAAGATGAAATATTTAAGTAGTTTATATTATAAGTTTTGTATTAAAATAATAATTAGAATGGGCAAATAAGGTAATAAATTTGACATTTATCTAGTTTTGTATTAAAATTACTGATAGATTAGGAAGATTGAGGCAGATTGGGGCAGGTCCAGCAATAATACTAATTGCGTACTTGCCAACCTTAGTGGTTCAAAAGGGAATATTGTATGGGAACGTCATCTGTCAACTTTTATCTGTTAAAGTTCTGTCAAACACTGATTTTGTAGGGGAGATGACTTTCTGTATGAAATACTATTATATTATTCTGTGCTAGTCATGCAGTTTTTGTTAGAGGTTTGAGTACTAACCATAAACCTCTCCTTCTGTTAATCCCGGCAGACTTCGCAATGACAGCTATGGCTGTATGACATTGTTAATTATATTGTTCGATCTTGTTTTGTGCTGTTGAAAAGAAACTCTGCTATATACATATATATATATATGTGTTTAATTTATTCAAAATATATCAGTTTTCAATCGTCTAATTGTATCTGATATTTGTATTAAATAGTGTGCTGAATGAATTTAGTTAAAAAAATACTTGCCCCATTATGTGAATGTTATAATACATCATTGTTTATTTTAATATGTAAAACAATTATTATTATAAAATAATGTCTGTGACTGGAAAACCTTTGGTAGTACTTAGTTATTGAAATTGTTTGAGTTTAGTTTCAATTCCTATTGCCTTTTACGAGTGCATGAAAATTTTGTAAACTATTTTCCTATGAAATACGAGGGGCGTATTGTCCCTGTAACGTACATTTCCCAGAAATCACTAAAACGCTTTTCGAGAGCATATTCCTCGCCTTTTAGATAAAAACCGGCCAAACACGTGTCAGATTACGCATAGTAGAAGGTTCAATCCCTTCAAAGCGATAAAAAAGTAAAAGCCGAAGGATCTGATACTTACTCGTAGTACGTCATTTTCAATTGAGGAAGTTTGTTTGAAGAAAAAGTTGAAAGCACGAGACTAAGAGGCTCTGGAAGATGGTGTGCCCAAATAACTGCACCTATGCAATTAAAACTGCACGAAGCCATGCGCTTAGCGAGGGATACAAGCCTATGGAGGAACCTACTCTTCAACAGAAGGACATGATGTCACGATCCTCAGCTCTGAGGGAACGACTGGTGATGAGTGCGAAAATCCATTATACGAAACTGCTAAATTATTTTGATAGTAAATTTTTGTTTACAGTGCGCAGTTAATTCAATTGGCGAGTCTTATTAAATGTACGAACAAAAAATGCTCAAATTGAGGTTTTTTTTCCCGTAAGTTTAGATTCCGATGGTTCACAATCAGCAAACCCTGCTCTGTTCTAGATTCGGCCAAAGACGTCTCGGCAGATACTTGGAATTTTCATTAGGGGAAAGTGAGGCCGCAAGAACGCGACCTACTCGTAATTTAGTCTTATATGGATTGATTTTGCGAAACGAAACATTCTCAGAAATTATTAAGGGTTTTTCTACGAGATTACTTTTGCCCAATGAAAATAATCGCGTTTAAGGCATGCATAAGTTTTGATTTTTGACTTCCATTTCCGCACCATAGTAGCGACGTATATCTAGATCTGATTGATTGCATATCTGAGTGCACTAGTAATATACCTACAGATAATGAGTATTGAGGCACGTACAGCCTTGGCCAGAAGTGTTGAGCACCAATGCGATTTTCATACAAAACTGGAAAGTTTAGTCCATCGTTTCCATCTTTGTTCAAGTTATTTTGTCAATTAATTTAAACTAAATAATAGGCATGTTTTGTTGAAGTTAGTAGTAACTGCATAGAATATTTGCAATATGTCGCACCGACTTAAATTTACATTTTTGGTACCTTCTGTTTTCATATTTTTTAAGTACCTTGAAAGTGTTATTAAGTGAAGTTTTCTATATTTATAAATAAAATATAACATTTACCGTTACCGTACAGTGTTAGGATAGGGAAATAATGCATCAAAATTGTAAACAAAAAACACCTATGCTCAACACTTCTGGCCAAGGCTGTATGTCCACGTCGTACATGTTACCGTTATCCCCATCACAATCATTATAATACGGTCATCGGTATATTTGAAGTAAACTTGCTATTCATTTATGTCAGCTGAAAAACACTGACCAGAATTAAGTCCATGATTCATATTTTCAACTAAATCACAGTTACATAATAAGAATCTTCATTTCTTCGCTGAAGTCTGCATAAAGTGTCAAAATAGCTTACTCGACTCATTTTTTAATCGCCTCACTTTACCCTTTAAATGGATTACAATCTTAATTCATAATATCGCGTTGATATTGAGAAGCTGACGGCAAAATACATTTTTTATTTCTCGCCCTCCGGTTTGTCAATCCGAGTAATCATAACGAGTCGTAAAATATTATTCAGAGCTTCCAGGGGGCGTTTCTTTCAAAGAGGTTCAATCGACAAGATTTTTAACTAAAATTATTTACTAGCTTTGCCCGTTCCTTCGTTGGAATTTCATTATTTAAAGAACGGATATTATATTGAGTTTATAGAATTAGAATTTATTAGATTACTTGTAAAACTAGGTAAGTTTTAAATATAATTAATAATATCAACTAATTTTGATGAAAGGCCTTTCAATAGTCACCAATCAAGTAAATGCCTGTTACAAAACATATTTTGGTAGGTAGTACATAATATTTGCACCCTAAAATAATTCATAAAATAAATTCGAATTAAAATTGTTACAATTTAAACTGTTTATTCTTATGACGTTATTATGACGTTAAACCTTTTGTGTGCGTTTATTTCAGCTTTAATTTCTTTGATTTCGAACGCTAAAATGTCAAAAATCTATCCCTTGGCGTGGAAATTAAATATATTAGAGATACATAAACTATTTGAAATACCGAGGCCAATAAGACAAATAATGTAGTGGAAGAACAAGAGCCAACCTGTTGTTGGCTTTGACTATTGCAGTTAAACAAAACAGACTTGCTGTTCCTGTCTGCGCACAGGCTCACAGGCGCACAGGCTCACTGAGCAGTGGATCAAAATTGTCTTCAGAGGGGTGATTTTTGAGATTCCAGCGCTCGAATATGACATTTAAAACTCCGTGTAAAACGATGAAATGGTGTTTTAAAAATAACAGCGATAGGAATTTAAAATCATGAACTTAAACTATTAACTTACTATGATAATAATAGCGACAAACTTTTGTGTGCGATTATTTTGGAGTTAAATTTTCTTGAAATCAGGCGCTCGAATCTCAAACATTGCCCCCCAGAACGGATGTACTATGCAGATAGTGGCTACCTTATCGTTATCGCCTACCGCGTCGTTCGTTACTTTTTGAATTTGATTGAAATTACTTATTTGGTGTATAGCACAATTTACATTTTGACACTGTACAAAAAGTATTTATCTGGTATACACTTTTATGCTGACTGTAGTTAGTTAGATAGCGTTGTCAAGTAAATTCCGGAAGTATACCAATTTCAGCTCAATCAGATATGTAAGTGGTTGAAATTTTTTAACTGACACGATTTAAAGCACATACGAGGTCAAGCTAAATACAAGCACAGAGTAACTTAGACAGTGAGTAAATCTAATACGGGCGATAAATTAAACCAGACAAAGAACTTATTAATGTAGTCATTAATTAAGATGTTTTTTTAAGTTACACTTATCTGCGACCCCATAATTAATATTTGAAAATTTCATCAGCAGCAAGGTACTGTAAACATGGTATTAAAAGTAACTGTCAACGAGCGTTTAAGGCGAGTGTGTTTGCTGTTTGCATTACATTGCGGGCCGAATTATTTTGTATGGATAAAATTTTAATTGCAATTGTAAGTAAAAGTTATCTAATTACATTTCTTATGTCCTATACTAATCACCGTTAAGAGATTCGCCCGTATTAGATTTACACACTGTATAATAGAGTAGCACAGCCTAAGAACTTTTTGAAGCTTAAGTCTATCATGCCATCTATCCGAGAGCCACTTAAAGATAGGTGCCCAAAATGTAGGAGGAAATGTCACCTCCAACTAGTCACGAATAGCGTACTAGTAGTTCACTAGTCGTTACTAGGTGGAGCTGATGCTTCCTCTTACATTTTGGCTATCTTTAGGTTGCTCTCAACAAGATGGCGCTAAATACTTGGAGCCTCAAAAAGTTCTTAGACTATGGCCGTCTATTATATCTTTAAGTCTATGAGTGTAGTGAGATGTACCATAAAACTTTAACACTTTTTAACAGCCATCGTGACAGACGATAATATCTCGATCATCTTAAAGCTAGGTATCTATATATCTACTATAGCGTGCGGACTGTAGCTATTAGTATGGTCACCGAAAAAGCACCAAATACCAAATACTGATGGTTTGTGGAAACGTTTGTAATTAAATTAGTCAAACGAAATCCTTAACACAATTTAAATACTGTTTCATTCATCCTTCAAACTATTAAGCTGTGAAACAAAAGGCGGAATATGGAAATGGGAATCCTTTTCATTCGCTGCTACACGTGGGATCTTTAATAATAGAGTGAGTTATAAGTGGAGCAACACATTTTATCTCGCAGGGTACGCACCTGATCTTTTATTTTTACGGTTCCCCTGGCTGTAACACGAGACACGTCCATAATACTAAACGTCATTCACACTTGCTACCTTTCTGCCGTTCGTGTTGGTTCATTGAACATCTCCGAAGTAATATCATTGGAAGGGGAGTTGTTTTGCGGTTATTGTTTAGTGAGAAATGCAATTTATCATTGTTATTAATAATTAACTGTTATTGATCACGGTGAAATGGATCTTCTTTTCCGTGCCGAGGCGAAATGGTTAGTAAGTGTTTGAATCGCCACGGTCGAGTACCTCAATTGTTGATGTTGGTAGACTCGAATCTTTGAAGTCAACAGTTAGTCGATAGCTTCTAGACCCTTATGAATATCTCAAACCTTACTTTCTTTAACCCTGCCTTCTGTAGACTTGAATACTTGCTTAGAAAAGTACGTTTTTATCTTTTTGGTGGCATGTTTATTTAGTTAGGTATTTACAATAAAAATAAAAGTTACTCTTTTTTTAATAGCAACGAATTCTTAACACTATTTTTATCCGTATGTTTACATGTATTTTATTTTATTCATTCGTCATACAAACTAACAGCTAACGCCAACACACTTATATGGGACTTAAGATATATACATTATTACATGATATAGCTAGAAGTAAATAGCTATATTAATGTTTGCAATAAAAAAACCTAACGATGGAAAAAGTCGTTTAAACTCATGACACACTTATATGCGGTTTAAAAAACATGTTGTTAAATGTTGATAATGTTATAAAGATTATAAATTATGATCTATAGGAGTAGTTATTCAGTGATAATTGATTATATCATACATTTTAAATAAATCAAGGTGTCTGTGAATGTATCGGCAGTTTAGATGGACTCTAAAATCTAATTTTGTAGTATTTTGGCTCGGTGCGTGGATGTATTTGAGGCCTGACATGTCCAGATATCAATTGTAATTGCGAAAATGTTATTTGGTTTGCGCTTTGCGAACGCTACGTCCAATCTGGTCCAATTGACGTTGTATAGCTATCGGATATAAATGAGCATACGTTCGAATACCGATGGGTTGTCAATGTCAATCTATGTTTATTTTGGATTCCTAGCCTTTTAAAGTTCAGTACACAATATAAATATCAAAATCTTAAAAACGAAGTCGTTTTAGCTTTATACCTGAGTTCGTAACCACACAATGCCTATATAACTGCCAGAAAGTCAAATAAATTTAATTGTCATTATAATATGGGTGATATAGTAGAATGCGAGTTTACGTACGTACGCTGTTCATCATAAGGCTGCTTATGGGGCTTTATTATCTGTACATAAGCACTGATATATAACATGCTCGAGGCAAAGGCGAACCCCCGCAGTCTCGGGCCGCTTAATTTAATTTCAAGATAGGCAGTCGACAAGTTATGTTTACAGAGACACCGCCAACAATACGCGTCGTAATCTCTAGGCTCGTGCTAGAACGTCTCGTATGCCATTATTGTGATTTAGAATGCGGCTGTAGTCAGAATGTGAGCCAATAAATTAGATCTCAATCAGGCCGAAACCTCCATTTGTTATTCGTACTTCACATGTGTGTAAGGAGCCACGAACATGTGGGGCTTATACAATATGCATGGGATTGATGGTGTTATGCGAACAGAATACTTATTTAGTGTTGACCAATGTGCCTGGGACGGCCTACCTAATTACTGTCTGCTCATGGACTGATTAGGATACTAGAATAATGCTGATTCGCTTTGCTCTTATTTTAGAAGTAAGTTAATGAAACAAAAACTTCGTAGTCAACAAGTTTTAAAATACAAGGGCGAATTGCACCAACCATAATTGACGGACCGGTCAACGTTCAAATATCGCAGCTGTCGTCCCTTACACCTTTACAGAATTTCGAAATTTTTCATATATTTAAGTTAGTTATAACGATGAAGATTTTAAAAGATGGTTTCGGGAGTCCAACACCACCAACTTAATTCGCTTTAAATTACGTATTTGAGGTCACAGCCACTATATCTTAACGTGCTCATTTACGTGCTATACCTACTAGGTACCCTACCTACTCGTAGCGTTTACCCACTGTTGGGCACAAGCTTTCTTCTCCAAGAAACTGTGTATCTCAATATATTGCTAAGCCAGTGTAGATTGGAGACTTCAAACATACTTGAATTTCTTCGGAGGTGTCTAGGTGTCTACCTACAGGTTTACTTCGAGTAGATCGTAGATTAGATAATCTGCTTTAATGAAATTATATTTAATTGTACATACGTTTCAAAAACTCATGTTAATACTGTTACCAGTTTCGGCTACTATTGCTTATTCAAGACCAGTTGTGATTATCTGAGTAATTAATTCATGTGTATTGGATATACAGTGTGTTTCTGTAATAGGAGCAATAAATTAAAACGTAGATTCTACTCCTCAAACCAGGAAACGTTTGTTCAGCGACTTTTAAAAATAACGTATGGTTTGATTTTTAGGACACTTTAAAGTTTTTTCGAACACGCAATGTATTCTGAAATTGACTATGTCTGTAGGGTGACAAGCAATGTCAATTAGACGAATTTTAACGTTCATTGAAAATATTATTTAGTTTGTATGAAAAATGAAAAAGAGACAATCTACAAAATACATATTTTTTTAAAGTTGTTGAACAAAAGTTTTGTAGTTTGAGGAGTAGAATCTATGTTTTAATTTATTGCTCCTATTACAGAAACACACTGTATAATAAGTAACTTAAGTAACTAATGAGTAATGTGTGATGGGAAAACAATGTGAAAAGTACAGCATATTATCCGTTCATATGGTTCGCTTGTAAATTAATACTAAACTTAGTTTGACAATCAACGTAGTGTTACAGCAATCTGACGAAAAAGTTACAGGTGCTTACCTATTATTATACTTACATCCCATACACATACGATACGTCAAAATTAATCTAGAATAACGCTCCAATCTGAATGCTATTCTTTCTAATCGTTATAAAATACTTGTTTGACTGTGTCTAATATGTGGTGAGGTAGTCACAATGTTGAATAAAAGGTCTAAGTTACACGTAGAATTTTTCCTTTGTTCACTGATGATCATATATCGACAAAAGCAATGCGCCCGTACACTCGATCCGAAGCTACAACGCGAGAGAAGGCGTAATAAAAATAAATATTTTCCTTAGACATCGTAGGAGCATTTGCTATCGGCGAATGAACACATAATAGCTTTGCTAACACGAAGTGATCATGCGGAACTAACAAACAACAGATCATGTTTCAGATTGACTTCCAATTGTCCTTTGGATTTAATAGGCGGCCAAACGGAAGGACATGGCGAAACTAAGGGTCCCTAACTAACTACGGAGCCCTGAAAATAAGTCATTAAAAATACCTATATATTTTCCGTTCTAGGCCATATTTCCAAACATCAAAACTATTTAAGTAAACTACTTACTCTAAACTAAAAGTTAAGTAGTAACATCATTAGGGTTGGACAAGGATAACTATTTAAGAAGACAATTGTCCAGGTAAAGTGAAAGAGAAGTTTTTATTGCAGTTTAACCTTTGTTAGCAATTGTATTTAAAGGCAATAAACATTACGTGAGGGAGAAGCTAGGGGAAAAGGGAACGCGAAGAAAACATTATAGCGTGATATCACTTTCGTCTCTGTATATTGAGAAAATTATGAATGGATGTCCTCGAGGCGCGAAGGAGCCGGGTTAGGGGTGACTTTCATTGTTTATGTATGAAGTTATTATTTACGAGCGAGTGGCGTTCTGGCTCAGCCGTGAGTCGGCGGACGTCTGCGTGAGCCTGGCTGCATGCGGCTTACCTGACACCTTACCACCACTAATAAAACTAGTAGTCCGCCTCGAACTGAGAACTCGCGATTTACTTGCAAACGAGTTGACCAATATAACAAGACCCATTTAAAGATTTTTTTCGCCTTCTAAGTCCATTACCCCTTGGTCGATCTAGCTCATAAACGAACTCTCAAATCGTATGTATCTCTGCTACAACCCAAAGACAGCAGAAAAACGTTACTAAAGTTATCGTCGAACAAACTCTCACTATCAAAAAGGAATCGAATTGCCGAGACGTCCCAGTAGCCAGAACTTGTTTGTAAGAACTCTCTTCGCTTACGTTCCGCTCTTTCGATAAAATTATACGTTTACCGCGCGTGAACTTTATAATTACGGGTATTCGAATATGTTTACTTGATAAAATATCAATCAACCACGTTTATGAAACAAGCAATTATTGACATGCTGAATCACATATTTAAATAAACAAGCTCTAATTATTCTACAATACAGACCGCATTGCTAGATTTAGCATAGAAAAACGTATCTGTTATAAAAAACAGTAATGTACTTAAGGACTATGAAAATGAGTTTGTAAATCTATTCAAGATGAATAGCTTTCATTGTCCTTGAGCGTATAACTAATTACTGCTTTTTTAAAAGTAATTGTCTAAGCTAGGTATTTAGGTACGTTTTATCAATCTAATAGTTTTTCTTTTAATTATTAAGGATTAAATAATTATGTATGTATTATGCATAATAATTGCTACTTTTGTATTTTTTTCTTACTTACATTGAACGAACCCGCGCATTTATGACTTACATTGAATAGAAAATTTGAAACAAGGCGACTCCTTTTTATTGTTATTGAGTGTACCTAATGACGTGTTCGTATTTAATATTAACCATAAATATGCTCCACTTACATACAGATATTTATTAGGCTGCGTTTTCGCCAGAGATGATCGAGGATGCGTTGTGAATGTGTTTGTTAAGAACCAATCCTATTTAGAGCTGCGTGTGCGAGAACGAACACTGATGAAGTGATTCTATTGGTGCTCATCAAACACATTTGTCGCAACGCATCTTCGCTCATCTCAAGTCATCTCTGTTGGAAACACAATTTTACTCGACCGGAATGAGAATGGGAATCTAAAACATCGTTAGGATAACAGAGCAGTAGTCTCAAAGAGCACAAAGCAGAGATTATATACTCTGTCTGCTTTGTGAGGAGAATTCGGATTAATGCTTGCACTGCATTAGGGAATATGTCTAGAACCAAATTAAAAATAAAATTTTAAGCACATGATTTACCTATATAGGGTAGTTTATTCTTGCAAGTGATGGTGTCTGGGCTTCAAAAACCCAAGCGCGTTGAGGCACATAATGGCTTACTTACTCGGTCTAGAGCGCAGAGTTATTTGAAAAAAGGTTACTCACAAATAATAAAGCTATGGACATCAGACAACCACTACATGCTCGTATATCATGCGGCTATTAGGTCGATGCATTGCGTGAATATTAGCTAGGGATACACGCACGGATGTGTTCGCCGGATTTGTCCGACGGATATGCCTGGATATGTCGCTATTCAGATGTGTCCGCAGACAAATCCGTGTCCAGTTTTTTTCGGCCGGGCACATCCGTCGGACAAATCCGGCGGGCACATCTGTGCGTGTATCCCTAGCTATTATTAACATTGACACAGATATTTAGTGATTTAACAGAAGACAGAAGTTTTAACTAAAAGCGTTTTATCATTGTCCTAAAAAAAAGTTGCTGAACACACGTATAAAATAAAGTAAAAGGTCACATCATTGTCGGTTTTCAATAAGGCATTACTGCCATAATAATTCATTTAGATATAAACTCTATTAACAACCGACAATGATTGTACCTTTTGCTTGAAAACGGCACATAGTCTAATACCTACACGCCACAAATAGCGTTTCAACTATTGCGTCTGACACAAAATGACTAAAAAGTGCAATCTCATCATAACTTCGTTTGTATTTAGCTTTCAAAGGCCGCTTGCCAAGGTTAAATTTTGTTTTTATTTGTTGATCGCCTTAACGTTTGTTCATTTGCGTGTCACGACATCGGCAAAAGCGGCTCGGCCACTAAGTCTCGCTTTGATCGGTGAGCCCGTTACCGGGACGTTGCAATATGCCGACGTAGCTATCGAAATGCAAATAAAAACAAACTAACTTGCCTCGTATGTGTCACTATTACCCTGTGGGATGGTTTTCGCGTGGACACCCTGCATGGAACTCAAGTTGATTCATGACTGCATATTTATAACTGTAAAAAAATAAAAATAAATGTTAGCTCAATCAAAAGCAATGAAAACTCTAAATTTCCATATATAAAGTAACACAATCTCAGTTTAAAAACTTTAAAATAGAAGCCATATGAGTCCAAAAAAAATTAGGCACCGTTAAACCACCAAACTATTAGGGCCAGTTGCACCAACCACTTTTGACGGACTCATCAGCGTCAACCGGCAGATTACTATGAAAATTTGCAAACAATAAAATTTAGGGAACGTTTTAATTTGGCATAGCGAACCTGAGGCGGAACGCAGCCAGCCTTATGGGAACCTTTTACCAGGGTTCGGACCTCAGCGACCTTACCCGATTCCTAGAGATTTATTAATTTTAATTATCTAACTAGGTAGTTTTTAGTTTTAATTTTGTAGGTAGTTTTTAAATAGTTTCATGTCATACGTTATTATATTGAATCTTTGTTAGTTAAGTTATTTTTCTGTTTCAAATTGAATTATTATTTATATATATTTATTAATTGTTGTTATAAGCAGAAACGTCTGCAAACGATATTTCAATTTTATAATTGAAAGGAAAAATGGAAAAATGAGATGATGATGATGATGGATTAATTAGTACGGGTTAGCGCATTGTTATCGATGTTATTCCAATATGACTTGGAACTTCGGTGCCGTTAATGTGTATATGCACTTACGGTAGATGTCGCTACACGTCTCCCTCTGACGTAAGCAAAAAGGAGTAACAGATGGAATTCACCGGGGTTGAGTAAGCGTCGATAGCACAGTTGGCAGTGCGATCGGACCGGTGTTCCGAGAGGTCGCAAGTTCGAATCTTGCTCGACGCGGTGAATTTTTCCATTTTTCCTTTCAATTATAAAATATATATTTATCTCTCCTATTATTCAAAACACTTTGTACAACTCAAGTCACGGCGACTTAATGAATTCTACGATAGTTCTATTTTCGCAGTCTCTAAGTTAGTGAGCTTTCATTATAGCAACTTCCTATTAGGAAGTTGGTACCCGTTTCATAAGAACTTTTCACGGAGTACCAGGATAATATTAGGAATACAATTATGTAAAAAAAAACAACTATTTGGATATGTCGTATCTATATACCCCAGAATGAAAAAAAAACCGGCCAAGTGCGAGTCGGACTCGCGCACCGAGGGTTCCGTACAAACCTATAACAAGCAAAAGTTGTAGTATGTTTATTAGGAAATGGAAACGAAATCCGTAACATAAAAGTTTCGTTTTGCTACAGCTGAAAGGTATTATAGCCCTGAGTAATAGACATGAATTTCAATTTAATAACTTCACGCGTTTACGAGGAAAAAGGTAGCAAGTTTAAAATTTAATATATATATTTTTGTAAGATTTTACTAAAAATATCTACTTTTCGTAATTTTTGCTTTGTCTGTGCTATATAAAGTTTCTTCGTGCCAAGTTTCAAGTTTCTGAGTTTACGGGAGGTACCCCGTAGGTTTTGCGAGTGCTGAAAACTCTAAAATTTGCAGCATTAACGACTGTATCTTTTGATTGCGTTGGCTTTTAAGTTTGATTTTTTCACAGTTCCAAGGGACAATAGACCTGAGTATTTGATATAAATTTCAGTTTGATACCTCTACGCGTTCCTGAGAAAAATGGTCTTGACAGACAGACAGACGGACAACAAAGTGATACTATATAAGGGTTCCGTTTTTTCCTTTCGAGATACGGAACCCTAAAAAACTTAAGAACTAGTGTATGTTTCCAATACAACAGTCAGATCGAATTTAATCTTAGGGTTTTAACATCCTCGTTAAGAATCTCTCTTCATATTGCTACTGGACATGTACCTATAGTGTGTATCTACGCAGTAGAGTGTAAATATATGAAGCTCGCGGCGGGCGTGCGCGTCGAACGACCGCTCTCCGCTTGAATGATTGCGTCTGTCCGTGTGTTGCAATTGCATGCCGAGCTGATGCTATCGTAAGTATAACTTTAAAATCCATAACAACTTGTGCCTGAGCAACGGACACACTGAGGCTCTGTAGGCTATCGGAATACCGTCACTGGTAGGAGACGCGAAAATCGCATCTTCCAGCTTCCCCACGCAATCTGACTATTGCAACTTCAATGCATTGCGTTTTCACAACCATTGTACAGTTGAATCTGCACTCCATTTACATTCCCATGAACGCGGCCAAGTATTGAAATGTGACGATGGCTGTAACTGCACTGAATATCGTGATGTATGATGTTGAACACAAGGCAATAATAGGCTATAAATTGATGGTGATTTGTTGGCTTCATTGTTTGAATTAAATGGCTTTCTAATAATCGGGGAATGCTATAACCACTGGGATTTAAAACCACCTGACATTTTCGTTGCCGATGCTGCGGTTTCGAGGCTAAATCGATATAATCAGGTTTATACACTCAGTTGCTGTATAACTCATAAACGGTTGCGCAAGAACTGCAGGTTCGTAAATGGAATGACTTGGTCATGACCCCAAAAGTCTTTAAACGTTAGTACCACATTGATAGGAAATACTTGTGTTGTATACTATTATTAAACAATGGACCGTTCTCTCTCACGCGATTCGTGCAGCGTTCATAGCACCCGCTACATATCTATTATAAACATGTTTCAAAAAACAAAATATCAGTGAAGCAGGCTTGAGTGGCGCAGACTCACGCCCCGCTGTGGCGGTTGAAAAAATATGGAAGCGCTTTCAAGCGCACCATTCGTAAATTGAAGCACCTACACTGCATACGAATTTCGAAAATGTTTACTCATTTTTATGATATATTACTCTAATGGCATTGGTGTCGACTGGGGTTTTAGCGGTTTAACAGAATATTTTGGGTTTACACGACCACTTTGGGTTTCTTTAAAAATGTTCGAAATTTTACGAATGAGTATAAATCGCAGTACCTATATTGCCGGATCACTGGTTAAAATTTTACCGTTCATTGTAACGATAATTTAAAATATTTTAAAATTCGCTAGTTATACTGTCGATCTGCTAAACTATCCAACGTCTTAATTGCAACTTTAAAAGCATCATTTACACAAGACTGTGGACCGTTAAGCGAAAAATAAAAGAGTAGGCTTAATTAGAGAAACGCTTTGGCTCGCGAATGAATTTCCTCACGCCTTCTTTCTCTCAATTTGGCAGAAAGAAGAGAGGCTATAAAAGAGCGATAAAACATCGATTTTGCATAAAAATCCCGCAGCAGTAGTCTCTTGGATCAAAACCTCACTGCAAATTCACAGCATGCCGCGGCCAACCAATGTACAACTTTCTAGATTCCTACCATTTCATTGGGCGATTTTAAGTCCATTACGAAATTGTCAATTCCGTATGTACCTATCTATATATCAGGGTCATATTGTAACGAATGCTTAGTTGAATTAAAAAACATTAAAAATCTTACATTGTGCAATAATTTAAAGTAATCACAATTTAAAAACGAAAAATTCGCGGGAAAAATGAGCATATTTTAGGCCGTTTTGACAACGTAATGAACAAACAATGTGAGTGAGCGAGTGGCTGTGTCGTGCTATGTATAGTTATTACACTGAACTTTATGCGAATCCAAGGTAACATAGTCATCAACATTGTAACTACTATAAAACCGTTTATAATATAGTCTGGCTAACCAAAAAGGACAGTAACAGTAGAAGTAATATATCCGTTTTTTAGTGGTGAGCGTAGCTACCGTAAGAAAAAGAAAGTAGGTATGATTATTTTTGCCTATGCTTGAACTGAGACAGACCCGAGCCAAACAGAACTATTAAATAGTACCTAATTTTATTGATTTGAACTATTGTCGTTTCCATGTGTACCTACTTATTACAGGTAATAATAATGATAAACAAACACGCAACCGATTCTCTCGACCTGTTATTCGCGCCACAGGCGACGTGGACAGTGATCTAAAAACAGTAAAACCTGTAAAGCATATACATGTCTGGAATTTTGACTCGGAAACGACTGAAAAAAATCTGCTGTCATACCTAGAAAAAAAGCGCCATTGTGAATCTTGCAGTGTAAAAAAACCAGATAAACTACACACACACAACTGCTTCATTATTACTGTGCCATATTCTGATTTTGATTTCTTTATGAGTCCAGATAATTGGCCAATTGATACAGTACTTCAAGAATGGTACACCTACAGACAAATAGATATCAATCCAAAAGATATCAATCGGAACGGCGGGAGAACGTTTTTTCGTTCCGAAACCCCACAAATCGCGAAAAGTTAACTTATTTTACCAAAACGTCAGGGGCTTAAAAGGAAAGCTAGACCAAATCAAAAATACCTTGAGTTCATTCCATGCTGATATTATAGCACTAACTGAATCACGATTAGATGACACCGTCCATGACTCGGAACTATTTCCCACTGACTTTGTCGTGCTGCGTGCCGACCGGCGCGGCCGAGGCGGCGGAGGCGTGCTGCTGGCTGCCCGATCACCGTTTCAACTCCAACCGCTGGATTGTGGTGCGGAACCGGAAGACGAAATTGTATGTGCACAAGTCACAAAAGGTCATTTGCGTTTTATTTTGTGTGTAATGTATCTGGCACCAAACTTTCCACCAGCTCGTTACTACTCGTCTTTTAAGTGTATAGAACATATTGTGTCTGAGCACTCATTGCCTATAGTTATCTTAGGTGATTTTAATTTATATTCCACTACATCCATTATTCGCAAAGATTTTGAACTACTGTTATCTTATTGCAACCTAGATCAACAAAATACCATTGTAAATAACCTAAATCGAATACTTGACCTAGTATTAACAAATCGAGCTGCGATGGACGTATCAATAACTGAAGCTGTCGCTGGCCTTGTATCTTCGGAGAAGCACCACCTACCTCTAGACATCAGCCTGTCGTGCACTACCCTTTTCACAAATAGTACTATAACCACAAATTTTGATAATAATATTAATGGGTCGAGCATGCCGCTAAATTATAGAAAAGCTAATTTCCCCCAACTCTATCAGATGTTATCGAACACTGACTGGTCTCCGCTGTATATTTGTAAGACCGTCGACGATAGTGTTGAATGTTTATACTCCACATTTAATGAAATAATCTCGAATTGTGTTCCAGTAAAAAATAACACAAAAACTAAAAAGTCTTATCCCAATTGGTTCACACCCGAAATTATTCACCTCAACACTCTAAAAAACACGCATCATAAAAATTACAAACTAACAGGAGATCAACTACATTACGCATTCTTTTCCTACTATAGGAAACTAGTGCTCTCCAAGTCCCAGGAATCACATGAGTCATACATTAGAACACTACAATCCAATATAGTTAAAGATCCTTCCTCATTTTGGTCATTCATAAAAAATAATAGAAAGTCTAATCAACCTGCTACTTTCGGTAATATGTCATCACAGGAAATAGCTGATTCATTTGCAAACTTTTTTAAAAGTGTTTATCTACCGACACCTCCAACCTTGAACCCATCAGCTGCCCATTCTTCTACTTCCAGTACTAATCTGGGTGTCCAAGAAAGCCTTCGACTTGTTTCCATCGATGTCATTAGTGAAAACGATGTTAGGAGAGCCATTAGCCGCTTATCATCAAAGCCGACCCAAGGTCCGGATGGAATCCCCCAGTATATTATTAAAGACTGTCGTGAAGTATTTATAAAGCCCCTCCAATTCATTCTTAACCTCTCTTTGAAATCGAAAACATATCCATCCCTTTGGAAAACCACTAAGGTAATACCCATCCACAAAGCTGGCTCTAAATCCGATATTCAGAATTACAGACCAATAGCGGTCCTATCGGTATTCGGTAAGATTTTTGAAAGTATCATATACTCCCACATACGGCAACAGCTCAATGGATGGTTTTGTGATGAGCAGCATGGCTTTCTCCCTACACGTTCGACATCATCCAATCTCATTAATGCTACAACTGTAATTGCCAATAGTCTAGACGATAAGAAGCAAGTAGACGTCGCCTACTTTGACTACCGTAAAGCTTTTGATAGAGTTAATAATGACTTGCTACTCGAAAAGCTCTCTTTAGCTGGCTTTTCCTACTCGCTTCTATCTTTAATAGCAAGCTACTTAACGAAAAGGCAACAGTATGTCCTATACGGGAACTCTAAATCTACTCCTTACCCAGTACTATCAGGAATAGGACAAGGTAGCAACCTTGGTCCTATCCTATTTCTAATCCTAATCAATGACCTGCCAACATCCATCCAGCACTCAACGTGCTTAATGTTTGCTGACGATCTTAAGTTGCTTATGCCGGTCGGTAGCGACAACGACTGTGCTAAACTACAACAGGACATTGACAACGTCTTGGAATGGAGTATCAAAAATAAACTGTCTCTTAACGAAGATAAATGCTCCATTATGTCCTACACCCGAGCTCACCACCCGCTACATTATAACTATGCAATAGAGAACAAACCCTTACAGCAAGTTTCATCTACCCGTGATCTAGGTACACGGTTTGATCCACACCTTACCTTTAATGAACACATTGTCGATACTTGTAATGCTGCAAGAAAATGTTTGGGTTTTGTTATTCGCCAATGTAAGCTTTTCAATTCTCATAAAGCCCTTAGTGTCCTTTATAATGCGTATGTTCGAAGCCGACTGGAAAGCAACACATTAATCTGGAGTCCTCATGAACAACAGTACACCTTAATGGTAGAGAGGGTACAAAAAATCTTTCTTCGCTTTCTCTATCGAAAGCTGTATGGGTACTACCCTCACTTATACCCTACTCTATACATACTGGGGATGTTGAACTACACTTCACTCGAGGTCAGGAGAAATATCTATCTGATAAGATATTTCTTTCAGTTAGTACGTGGCCAAATTTTTAACCCTCCATTGTTAGCCCTCATGTCACTGCGTGTGGCACCAGTAACCGGTATTCAGCTCCGGCCACGTCGCCGTCAGCTGTTTGCAGTTCCGTCAGTGCAAACTTGTGCTCTGTCCCACTCACCCCTACACCAAGCCCTGAGTCTTCTCAATGATATCTTAGACAGCGACACTAAATTAGATATATTTTTTACGAATGAAACTAGATTTCTTGCCACTAGCAACCGATATTTGGAATCCATTTCTGCTCGAAGCTCCATTAATACTTAGTTATTTAGGATTTGTTAAAATTGTTTAGTACGTAAGTTTTTGAATAATTTGTAACAATATTCTCTCGTTTTTTATCTGTCCGGTGTTAACACGTGTAGCTAGACTGTAAGTGTTGATTTGAGGAATAAACAAATAAACAAATAAACAAATAAACAAGTTTTTGATAGAAAGTCTATTTGGAGAAAAGTAAATATTACGATATTTATAAAAAAAAAACTAAATTCACTTATGTACATATAAGCAATCAGCAAAAACGAATAAAAAGGGTATGAGTATCTAGCAATATTTGAATCAGAGCCTACGTACATAAACTTGCTTACCAATTATAATCCTAATCAGCCAAGTTTTCAATTATCAAATGAAAGTTCAAGTCAACACACATTTTCTAGACTACGTAATTTTTAACGTCTGTGGATCAAAACAACAAACGTTTCGAGTTCTTTTTTTTTTAAATATATTGCTGAAAATTGGAACCCGTCAATAAAAAAGCAACGTAATGGTTAACTCTTTTCTGTCTCTTTAAATTGCTATATCTACAAGTCAGACGAGAACTCAGCCAACTACCAGGAAACAACATAACTGTAGCCAACAAAGTAAGACCAACCATTTAATGAACTAAATTATTTAAGAAACTATAAAGATAGCATGTAAATATTTTGATATGTACCCCCTTAAATACGAAGCTTACGATTTTGTGTAACAAACATTTACCTTTTACACTTGTCTTTCCTAATATTAACTACTTTGAAGGTTTAATGGTACCGTGGTTAAGCGTTAATTAAATTGCGAACCCAAAGGTCTCTCAGCCATCCGTGACTGAAAAATAAAAGGTGACAAACACCAACGCCCGGTTAAACGCCAAGAAACGATAATAGATGCACATCAAGGGTGGGTTGCACCAAGCATAACCAACGAACTGATCAACGATAAACAACAAATTTAATGTTGACGTTGACGTTAACGGACGGTTTGGTGCAACCGGCCCTAAGTCAACACATTTGCAAAATTGAACCTGTTTCGTTTCTACCTTTTACAATGCATGAGTTCGGAAAGTACTCTTTTTAAGGTTAATGTCGTGTATAGAAAGCGATTCTTTGCCGCACACGTGCGGCAAAGGATTTGCATGGTACTTTTCTGCACAACTGGCCGGCGCCCGCCCGCCACGCGACGCGGTGTACTTCTCTGCGAGTCTGCACAGTGCTAGTTATATACTACACTAAATCCAATTATTATTATTTATTTCCTCGCATAATGCATTGTAAAATGTTGTATGCTACATTTGTATAAAACAAGTAAATTCCGACTCGTGTCGGTGTTAAAACACTCCCTTCGGTCGTGTTTTAAATCACACCGCCACTCGTTCGGAAATTACTTGTTTTCTACACTTGTAGCATAAATAACTTTAGTCATGCTGCTCTAAGTGCGCACCTTACGATGTGCACTAAAGCAAAAGATTGTCCCGGATATAATTATGTTATTCGCTCCGAGCGGGAACTTTGTCTAGCGCCCTAGCTCTCCCTGCCTTTTACTCCAAGTAATTATTATTAATTACTTACCTGTTCCCGGTATCGTGCTGCCTTCGTTTTTGACCTTGTATTATTCGAACAAATATCACTACGAGTAAATTACTCGTAGTGATATTTGTTCGAATCGTGATCCTTCATCATAATCTTATCGTTATTCGCTAATAATAATCATTTATGCTATAGGCGGGTACGAAGAAGTGCGAGGCATTAATTAGATGAGGATTTCAAGATACTAAATATCAAGATATTAAGAAGCAGTTATGTCCCATTTTGGCCCTTTTTGTTAATTATGTGTTTGTTGAAAGGTGTTTATCTAGAAAATCTATTCAGAAAAATTAATTTAATAATAGGTATCCTGAGCATTAACAAAATGTAAAGTCAGCTCTTCGACTGACGGTCTTCGCCAAGATCTAAACCAACCTACCTACCTACCGCAATGCTAAAAATACTATGGCAAATATTAATGATACCAAAATTTTACCGACTGGTTGCGGATAAAAAGCGCAGCCTGGTTGAATGGAAAAGTCGATTAAAAACATACTTTTGGTAAGTAAAAAAGAATATATGTACTTATATAGGCACTTGCGGTTAAAAATCTTATTATAAAAAACGGAAAATGTTTATTCTGTCTTTTAGTTCGCTCTAGTTATGAATTAGAAAAAGACATGAGTTTGTACATACTTATTCGCTGATAGGAAACATAATTTTATGAAAATAGTTAAATACCTACTTAGGTACTAAGCCTTCAGCACAATTAGCAATATTTCTGCACAATTTACTGACGTTTTCACAGATTTTATTCACGTTTATCGAGAGCGAACCTCTTTCTTTTTGTTGGAAGTCGGCTGTAAACTTGTAAACATAGTATCTAGCTGTGTCAAGTGCCCGGGTACGATTCACGTCGTAAAGAAGTATTCCAGCGATGTTTAGATTCTGTTGCTAGCCGTTCCATGGACCTCGTTCGAGACCGTTTACACATAAATCTCAAGGCAGACAGTAACAATGTGTAGCTGGCTTGTATTCGGTTTCCGCAGAATACGGTATGACAACACCCGCTTTACCATAAACCTTAATTTCTAACGAATAAGGCTTATATTAATTAGCCTTTAGTCTCCTTGGTTATGTAGGAACCTATTCTTAAACCCGTTACAAATGTAATGGGCTATGTTAACATCCTGATCTGGCATAAGTGCCTGAAACTGACTTCGAAGCTTCTTTTATTTCACCCTATTTCTGCAAAGTACTTTGGAACTTTCTCAGTAGTTTATTATCGTTTGCTATGTTTTTTCATATGTGTACTTACTCGTACCAGTGTCGGTGGGTCCAAATTTTTCATAGGCAAGCCAATGCTGATTTTGGCTTAAAATTTCTTTATGAGCATTAGGAAAAGTCCACAGGCGCCTTAAATTTAGGCAAACCGGCAGGAATGGTGTTCTATGGACGCCACTGGTACTTATTACGTTACACTTATGCGTCATTTGTATGTATGAGCCTGTCAGAAATCGAATTTTTGGTAGGTAAATAAGTACCTACATATCTCAACGTTGGGTAATCTCGATTTCATTAAATCAGCCGTTACATTACACGGCATCTACTCGTGCACGTACGACAAATTTATTTTCGTATAGTAGTTTAAAAAGAACATTACTGTAAAAACTAACACAATTGTGCTATATATTCTGCTTTGCGCGCACAAAAGTTAAAAACAACGAAAAACTTTTTTAAACCCATTCGGCAGTTCCAGAGATTACCTACCCCGGAAAATCGTGCATACCAACTAACTTCTGCTCTTCCGTCTTATGTAACAGTACCTACCTAATACATTATGCCATTTTCCGTTTTTCATCACAAGAGTTGTTCTTCATAAAGAATAACTTGACAATAACGAATATAAAAAGAATTTGTTGATCGGAATTGTTGGAGCTCTTTTAATACTTACCTAGCAGACTGTTTTCTTTTGTAAACTGACTGTTGGCAAAAAATCTTATACTTCTAAGCTATTTGGCGATCATCTCACTGTAGCCAGTGGGTGCTCACTCCATACAACTGGTTATTAGCCCGCAAGCTTGACATTTTGAAGGTTAGACGACTAAGGGGTTGAGGGAAGAGCGTGCAGGGGGCGTGAATACCAAGGTTTTACTACGGGCGCCCTTTTCACAGCTCCTGCCCGCTCCTCCCTCAATCCCTTAGTTGTCTAGCCTTCAATATGTCATGCTTGCGGGCTTATAATCAGTTTTATGGAGTGTGTACTCTATGCTGTAGCATATTTAGATAAATAAGTAAGTAAGGTTTACTCGTTCCTCAATGAATATGTATAATACTTTTACACTTTTTCACTAGTATCGGAACAAGTTTCATTCGAATGCGCAACACGCTGTGAATAGTGATATGAACAAGAAAAGTAAGCCTTTGTGGTGTTACCAACGAACGCGAGCGAGGAAAACAATTTAAAAAATAGAACATACAGCCTCAACTTAACTTATTTACAACTTACAATGAAACTTTACAGTAAGAATAGACAACCAGTAAAGCAGACAATGGCAATGTGGCTTTTAAATAGGTATCATACATTTTCTCATCTTAACGCATTCCCGAAGAATCCCCATTACTTAGGAGGATCATTATTAATTGACGTTACTAGTTTTTAGATAAATATCTTTTCCACCCTTATTTGATTAGTTTCAAGAGGTATTTAACTATTTCTTTGGTATAATTAAAAGCCCATCTTATCCCACAAAGACGTGGACATGGCAATAATGGCGATGCACGGGGGAGGCGAGAGGCGCGAGATGTGCTCACTCCTCACCTGGGGAAACCAATTATGAAATACCTTAAAAATGATCACGTATCTAATACTAGCGCGTAATTGCGAAAAGCTGGAGAAAATATGATACCTACCTCATTTTCGTATAAAACATAATAACAAAAAATAGATAAAACAGAGCGATAGGTCCGATAATATTACTTTCGCATAAAAAGTATAACAACAAGAAATACGTAAAACATTACATCCTGAAGTTATAATATTAGATAATCTCATTAAACTTTATTACTGGAAACATGGTTGTTTAAATTTAACAAGAACATTATATTATTTGTAATAAATGTGGTGTACGTGCAAGGCGGTCGTAGTGAGTCTCGGCGCCTACATTATAGTTGGTAAAGTTACAATAAATCTCCATAAATGCAGACAACTCTCGAGAATACAGAGCGAACATAATGCATAATTATTGCTTTAAACGGACTATACAGTTTAGGCTGGGTGCCGGTAACTTTTAATAGCAGCTATACCCTTGGCTGGCGCCGTATTGTTTCTTTTTATTTTTCAAAGTTACCTCTTTAGAGGTAGCTTGCTTGTGTTGTAGTTTGCGATCGTAATAAAAGTTTTCAGTGGTCCAAAACAAAATAAAACTTTTCAAGAGGCGGTCTTAATGCCTCAAGGCATATATGTAGCTACTTCGTATGCTGACTGCTGGTAAAAAATATTGGAGATTATATCTTAATTATTTTTATTAAGACCTAGTTAATGTCCAATAACTTTTAATTTTTAGCATACGACTTGTTCAGAACTTAAGTTGGCGCACCGTGAAATAGCTTCTTATGCATTAGCATATCCTAACCTATTAAGGTTGAATGCGGCGCGGCCCTCAACTTGCCATTTTAGAGTAACTAGGCCCTTTGTAACAAAAAAGGGGTTTACTCAACAACTAGCTGCCTATGTAGTCGTCCTGTTTTCAGTGTGCCTGCATATTTTTGTTTAAAATAACTGGGAAATTACCCTGAATTGAGTGGATCGATGAACATAGTTTTCATGATTACAAGTTACGTATCGAATTAAATAATTTTTATATGCGGTTACGGTTAATGGTAGGTTATGTAGGTATGTAGGTTACGAGTATATACTAGTAGACCCTAGAGTCTCGGACGTTGCCGCAATACGTTAGACATATAGGTATAGCTATATATTTTCGATTAAAATTAGAATTAAAATTAGAATAAATATACAGTCTAGAGCAAAATAAGTACTTTTGTAAATAAGAATTTAACTCTTTCTAGGTTCGCTTGATTTTAGAGGCCATAATAATGTGATAAAATTTTAAAAGTCTAGTTTTGTTTTGTCTTGCTGCAGGGTTTGGTCTAGGTTATATAGTACGCACAGAAGCAAGCTCAAGTCTTGAAGTCATATACTTACCTACTCGTATATTGGTTAGTTATGAACAAGTCATGTTATACCAATGTACCTAGTTTGCTTACCAAATACTTTGTCGAAATGTAGAGGAACGGTTGTACAACCGATTCACTTTGCAAATGTGTTATCCTCGTGAATATTCTATTAAGGCAATATCAGATCTACTGGCCCTGGGGAGTAATCCACTTTGTTTTTGACAGTTGATTATTGTTGGTGGTCTTACCTTACTCAGAGCAACGGGTTTTTCAACGTGTAGGTAGGTAGGTATTTACAGGCGGTGTAGTAATGCGCTCGAGTTTTACCACACGATTAAGCACACAAGTTCGAGTAGACATGGAATTCGTAGAATGTAGCGACTGTAGTGAGCGTGTAAGTACGTTTGTAGAATCGAGATTTCACTTATGTGAACGCTAGTCATTTTCCATGTGTCAATGAGCCTCCTGATAGTCCTGATACTCCTGATACACGTGTACATATGCCCATACACGGTACCCGTCTTCTTAAGCCCGGCGGTACTATACGTAAGAACCCGAAAATACACGAACCCACGTCTCGAATCTCCACTATTTACACGTCATGGACGGGTTAACCCGGGTACATGGATCTTAATCCTAAATACACGTGCGGAATGGACTTAAGACTAGTTCAGAAACGGGTATTAATACGTGTCAGATGAAAGCGGGACTCGTCCGCGAGTCCTAGTGTAAAGTACACTGCACTTTGCATCTAATGTCACTTTTCGTACTCATATATGATAATGACTAGATACTATGATAATCATCATCATCCTAGCGTTTATCCCGGTTTGGGGTCCGTTTGACAACCTAATCCCATGAATTGGCGTTGACACTAGTTTTTACAAAAGCGACTGCCATTTGACCTTCCAACCCAGACTATGATAATGTGTACTAATATTAGTTAGTACAATCACTACCTAAAGTAATTTGACCGATCCCTCTGAACCCAATTTTCGCTTGGTATACACGGCAGATTAGCCACGGCAGTTAGACACGGCAAATTTGTAAGGTACTATTATCTACCAACTACCATAGTTCGCTTTGTTAAAGTGGGGCAGAAGTCCTGTGCCATATTGGAATCAATAAGGGGCTGCTATGAATCACTATGATTGTATTTGCTTTTGAATTTGTTATGTGTGTAGTGGAACGCTAGAACCGGCGATGCTCTCCACCCGTTAAAGCACTCCATGCCGGCGTAAACACAATTTATGCGATGGTTCACTGTTCGCTGCTTCGCTCGACGCCTCACTCAATAGTTAGCCTTCCTGATTGGTATGTGGCTATGACGATACAGCCAATAACGCCGGCTTTGTATTGCGGGAAAACACACGAGCCCGCTTCATTTAATCAGGCGCGAGCCGATGTTACATTGTACTAAATTCGCGAACGGCTCCAGTATTCATCACTCTGAGGAGAATTGATGATTATTACTTCCCAAAGGTTTCTTAGTCTTAGAGAGTACGAGCCGAGCGGTTAGACGTGCGGTAGAGTCGTACGTTTGTACCAATGAGAGTCGTAACGCTACGCAAACTGCTGGTCATCTAAACCATGATCCCAAATTTACTAGGAGATTTTAATAAGTACTTATCTACTAGTTTTTCTTATTATAATTATTATCCTATGTTTTTGTTATTGAAATAAAATAGAATAAAAGCGTTAAACGAAAAAAACCTTGACAATTTACGGGTAGGAATAATATTTTCTCAAACATGCAATGAAATGTCGTCGTTATGTGCGTCATAATAGGCTTCTAAGGGGGACTTGCGGCCATCTTGTCGAGCAAGGTGGTTTGGTTTCGGGAAAAACTTCTTATTTTATGTTCATTTTCGTGATTCAATGTGTAATATATAGCTTATTCTGCAGTGATTTAACGAACTAGTGAGCAACTAATGAAGAATTAGTCTCGAAACATGTGTAACCCCTGTTTGAGTTAGATATCCGTTAGTCCACGTGCTGTTTGTAGGGAGTAGCTATCTCCTTATAAAAAGCCTAACCTCACCGTACAACGTCCAGCTCTTGGAGCGACTTCGACATTGGCAAAATTGTCCCAATATTGTGGACAGAATGCCATATTTTAAAAATTGAATTGAATTAGGCTTCTAAGTATCACGTTTAGGGCGGAACTCCAGAGAACAGGTAACGATTTTCATATAAAATTGAAGGCCTAGGCCGGGAAGTATTTTTTTTTCATTTCCATTCCACATATGTTTGTGGCACAGGATCATGGCATTCAGCCATTTAGGGTTATAAGCGATATTTACTTTTTGGTTCATTTGACATTCTGCCACTACTTATGCATATAAAAAAAACAATAATCATAATATTGTTTTTTGTTTTAATTGTAATAGAATTTTTTTTTTGCATTGTTTTTGTTTTTTTATCAATTTTTTTAGCAAATTTTTTTTAGCAATTTTTTTTTGTTTTTTTGAAATTTTTTTTTTATTTTTTTTTGTTTTTTTTTAAAGAAATGTATTCTTTTTTTTTAGGTTTTTTTTTGTTTCATTTAAAAAAAATTGTAGAATTTTTTATTTTTATTTTTTTTTGTAACGTTCTGAATTTATTCAGTCACCATATACATTATTAATACAAGTTTACGAGTAGACTTTTGCCTTACGTATGTCGGAAAAAAAATTGGATAATTTTCATATTTATTTCATTGCATGTTTGAGAAAAGCACTATACATACCTCGGCGTGAAAAGGGGTTGCCAGCCTCGTAACTATCCGTCTATATAACTCAGCCGGCAACCCCCTACTTCCCGCCCTCTGTAGTAATGTACTATTATACCCCACACAAAAATAAGTAAGCTTTTTAATGGTTTAAAGATTCATATTATGGATCCATCTTTTCCGGGTCTTCGGTTTTTCGGTGTCTTTGATGACCTCAGAAAGGCATGGTACCGGTACTGAGGAACATAGTAGTAGTTTATGTAACTGATATGTAATAAGGGTCCTTAAAATACAAGTGTCGTTTTATCACTCGAATGTTTAAGGCCTAATTACGCAAAGTTGCAAACACTACTTTATCTACTCACATATTATAAATCGTAATTAATGTGTTCGGAAACCATTAAAATGATCGCCATTGCAGCGCCATGGCCAAGTCGATTGTGCTGGCGGTCGGGGGGCGCGTGATCGTGGTCGGAGAGGAGGCCGGATTCTCAAAACGTTACCGTACGTAATTAATTTTCATACGTTTATTTACAGTAATGGTTGCAACAATGGTGGTAATTACATAACGGTTTTCGAACGCAGAATAGTATGATATGGGTGTAAATAAACATACTACGTAAAGCCACGACATGTATATTTTTGTAAGGCTAATCCAACAGGACTCGCCGGATTGTGTGTTCACACGTAGTCCGATATGCCAAATATTTGTATTAGAGCCTTGATTTACATTTCCAAATACGATACCCGCCAAAACGTTCCAACGCAGGCTATATAACTCGCCATTTATTAACTGCCGCTATACCGCATTCAATCAGCGCGATGAAAACATTACTGGGGATACCGACGGGTAATATATCCAGCCTAAAGCAATACAAACGAATGCCCGCTTATCAATCTACCATAGGATTCGATAGCATTGAAATGTATGATAACATATTGTTGTCTCCGTCGGTTTTATTCTCATAAATAGGTCAGAAAAGGACACTGCTGTCAAGCCGTGGTGTGGTTTTGAATGGATGAGTTGCGCTTCATGACGGCGCTAACTGTCTGCAATTATTTCGCGCATCGCCATTCCGAGTGGTTAAAGAGTGAATTAAATGCGGTCTCGGGGAACATTTAAATAGAATAGCGGTTGTGCGATGCAGATATACCTACTGCAGTCATATCTAATGCACCTATACCTACCTAACTAAGTAGTTTGATAATTTCGTTACGTACGTTCTTCCAAGCGCCATGACTTGTGAATCTGTGATAATATGAAGTGATGTGATTTAAAAGTACCTATCGACTTTGTTGGCCAGCTGAGCTGTTAATGCGCTCCACAGTACGGTTGACGAAGCTGCTGCTAAACCGGGAAAATAAAATAGATTGTGCTTAAATTGATGTTCGGTGTGAGTGTTCCGCTCCCAGATAAGTTGTAATAAAAAATTATAACTCTTGACAGCGTTTTAAGTACTTAATTTTCTTGTAACTGAATAAACTGAATTCCGTCGTACTGGTTCCTGAAATGTGTATTGTATTTTTCGACCACCGATATCAAAACATTGATCAGTTGATCACCGAATTCGGTATCTATAAAGTATAAAGTTGTTGAATTTATGTTATTATTTATAGAAAACATAGTTAAAGGATGATGTGCGGGGTTCCGTACCCTGTCCGACACGATACTTCCGACACTTCATTTTGTATACAGAACATCACGTGACCTCCGAGGATCATGTGACGCTTTTTATACAAAATGAAGTGGTTGGACAAAGTACAAAATACATACTGATAAATAATAGAAAGTAAGTAAGAAGTATAATAAGCAATATAATATTAATTTATATTTTAAAATCTCTTAAGAAAAAACGGCCACTATCTACAGAAGTAACTTTACAACACAATTAATCTTACCATCTCTTATCACAAACTAAAAGTTTTAGTAAGTATTTATAGATTGGAAAATTAATAAAAAGTAGTTACTAATTTTATTCAGTAGGAGCTTTAGAATTCGTTGAGTTGAACTGATTTCAGTGCCTATGGGTGAATTTGGTGTTTATAAATAGTATATACTTATATTAGAAAGTAATTCATGTTAGTATAAATAAGGTATACAAACAAGTATCAGGCTGCAAATTTAATTATATCCAGGACATGAGGTAGTTACATTAGAAAATTAAATTCAATTTTGTCACCCACTAACAGGGCAGAATAGAGAACTATTTAAAAAGAAATTAAATTGAAAAAAAAGATCACTACTGATTTGAGGAGTGGAAACTGTCCCGATAGACCTTAGGTATAATGCTTCTTTTTATTTAATACAACCAAAATGGCATTAATATGTAATTATTTATAATAAGTTATTACATTCAACTAATGTACAGTAGAAGCATATCTGCAAATAGATTCATCAGACGTTGGACTTTTTCTCTCTTCACTTTTTGTAATCGTGTCATAAACTTGTCATAGTCAGTATTGCTCTTAAGAGCTTTGATAGCTTTTTCTCTCGCAGAAGGTGGCAAATGTTTGAACACTTTATCCCATAGTATTTTTAAGAGCATTGCTTCCAGTTTTTGCTTCTTTATGGCTGGTGTACAGGATACCTGAAAATATAAACTGATAATAGGGGAGTCCATGATGCTACATTTGTACTCACTCGAGCGTCATGAGCACCTAGACCATTTTGAAGACTACATCGTAAAAACAAAAAAGTTTACATAATGTAAGTATATACTTTCATCGGTAAGGGCTTTTTCACAAACAAAAGGTCACATGTACTTGCTCTCCAGCGCGTCAGATATTGAAACTGGAGGCTTCTGATTAGTCACTTATGATGCAGTAAAATAATCTGACAACATGAATGATGGCATTGAAATTTACGATGCTCTTCATATATAACCCTTAAAATTAAAATTGAATGTGTTAGAGTAGATAAAATTCCTAAAAAAATGGCAGGTAACGTATTAACACAATCAAACAATCAACTTGGAACAAAATGACCTAATCCACAATCCACCAATCAATTATTGAACTGCCCACCAAACCCCCAAAGGTATCGGTTAAAAGCGGTTGAAGAAGATTTCCACGGATTGCAAGATATTAACATACTTTAGTCTGACGCGCTCGAGTAACTGCAAAAATCTCCTACTATATTTTTTTTCGGAGGAGTCACATCTTATATACACCTACCTACTACGCTTAATGTACGTAATTACCTACTTATATTTGTACATTACAGTATACTTTAAAACATTGTAATTAAAAGTTGTATAAAAATATTCATGGATTCCTAAAAGTTAGAGTATCAACCAAGTACGCGGCGCGGTGACCCCCTGATAATAATCCCACCCGTCCCAATAATACAACTAGGATGACAAAAAGGCTTTAATGACCGTTAACAGCTTGACGAAAAAACTGTATTTTATACAATCGTGACTGATTATGTCAAGATTGTATAAAAGACTGTTATACCTTTTCAGTCTACAAAGTATTAATTAAGGCATTAGTCGACGAGTAGAAACCATTTCATTTGAAATAGGTATTGGAATCGTAATAAATATGAGATTGAGGTAATTCCTTTTGTCACATTAAATTCATTAGGTACATTACAGTTTTCGTTACATTCCAGATAACTCAGCCACTAACAATATGTTGATGCTATTATTTAAATGTTCAAGAAACACTATGGTTGCTTTTGCATTTGTTATTTATTGCCACTGGATCCGTGTTCCGTATCTGTCAGATTTCAGTGTAATTAAATCACTGGTAATCACTTTAACCGCCTGATCCCGTTACCAGATTCTTAATCGGATTATATAACGTCGTAGGATGGTTTGAATCCAAGCCTACGTGAATGAACCAGTTAAAGAATTGAATCAACACACAATTAAAGAAAAACCTAAAGAATTACTCTCCGTACCAAAATAGGAATAAATTATACGTACCCCAGCAATTAGAATTGTAAGAACACACAGCAGAGTAAAAGCAGTCACTTTGCGAACCATGTCGTTTGGCTCGCACTGTTTAACGTCAAATGTCGTTAGGTATTCAGCCGAAGCGAACCAGTAAAAGAAATTTCAAGAATGAACTAAACATCCTTTTGCGTAATGGCATCCATTTCTTACGATCGCTGTTTATTCACTGAATAACAAAACCGGCTAGGTGAGGGAAGAAAACGCTTTAAGTATTGCCATAGGCACCGATGCATATAATCGTCGGTATTAAAATATACAGGGCTTTTACTGGGACTGTGAGAAAAAATACTGAATGTTGATAATCCAAAAACCCTGTCATAGACAGCATTCGTTTTTAGTGAAAATATTTTTACTTTATTTTAACACTTTTATTTAGCTTCTCTCGTATTTTTGACGTTGTTGACATTAAATCTCGTCAGTTACAGGCATGATAAGAACAACACGTAGGTACAGTCAGCAATAAAAGTATGTACCAAAATAAAAACATACTTGTAATTAAGTAGTAAGTTGTATCTGTAAGTATGAGCATCCTTATGTTAATTTATTTTATTCGGGTTATTTTACTGTAAATATGAGGAGTAAAAAACCAATTCGAGGAAAGGGTGGTTCAGTTACCGGCAATAGTGTCTTCCTATACGAAGTTCGCAAAAATAATGTGACACGCACTTATTTGTAGGGCCATAAGAGCGTGTCACATATTTTTGCGGCCTTCGTGTAGGAAGATCCTATTGCCGGTGACTGTACGACCGTGCCTTTGTTGTTCCTTTTGCTTGACTTGGCCCACAACAGAGGCTATATGACATTTGGTGACAAAATATAGAATCCGGTTTTCTTAACTTCTGCAGCCGAGATCTTTTATTCTTCTGTCTTTAAAGAGTAGAGAGTGGAACCATTTTAACCCGGGTATACCCGGGTAATACCCATAAACCCTTTTGTATACTAAAAAACCTGTATTGCTTTGCCTTTTAACAAGTCTCAGCAAATAAACGTAATATAGGTAGGTATTTATCTATTTTATTTAGTGTTAAATAATATATAATAATAATTTTAATAAAAATACCTAGATATACATAGAATATACTAAATAGAAGATTGAATTATTATTTTTCACCTCACTAGCTCGGAAAGCCCTTTTTGTTTGTTTAATATCTATTGTGAAAATCGCTTTTTATCCACATGTGGTGAAAGAGTTTTGACATGAGTGACAGTAAAACGTTAAAAGTGCAGAATTTTTAACATCGCAATTAATGAATTGCATCGAGTAAAAACACTTAATACAGTCTTACAACTTTATTTTAATTCATAAATATCAGCATTCAACATTAAATCTTCATTCTTTTTGTAAAAACGGATAAATTGTTCTGACAGCCGAATAAGTCTACGTACGAACAAAACGCATCTGACATTTAATAAAACCTTTTACGTCAAAACTTTTCATTTCAATCAATTCATCCATCATATCAACGTTAAATATTCGCATGTTTTACTAGGATGTTTTGTTAAAAATTAGTGATTCGAGTGATGAAGAAGTATTAAACACCTGAGGAATTACGGGAAACCGAGCAAAATGCACCCTTTTTCTTATTTTCCTCGCTGTAGTGAGGTGAAAAGTTTTGTGTTATACGCGGGTGAAAGTTATTTTACGTCTCGTGTATTAAAGCACTCGCTACGCTCAGGATTCTATTTTTGAACCACTCGCTTCGCTCGTGGTCAATAATAGAGTCCTTTCGCTAGCTCGTGTTTCAAATAACACTCGCACGTAAAATACAACTTTCATCCCTTGTATAACAAATAACTATTGAACCTCTAAATAGGTATCATAAACGAAAATAAATGAAAAAAAGAGACCACGGTCGGTTTTTCCCAGGGCTGGCATCGAACCAGCTCCATCACGTTTCTCGGCGAGTTTTTTTTTGTAACTACCTGTTCTGTAATTGTTGAGCTTAGAATTTGTCAACAATTAATTAATTGTACAAAATTTTGTATGGGTAGTCGCAGAAACGAATAACTCGCTACCAGCCTTCATTCTCAAGTACGAACGTCTATCTATATACTCGTATGTATACACCGTGTTTTTTATGTATCTATGTATATATGTATCATATTGTTTGTAACGGTAGAGTAAGTTTTCTTTTCAAGTACTTTAGAAGTTAACAGATTCGGTACTTCATTTATCCTTAATGCAAGGATTGGATACCGGATTTAAAAAACCATGAAAATGTCCAATATTTTTAATTTTTTTTTTTCAACAAAAAGAGAGTTACAATTGATCAAATTTACCTATCTGCCAAACTGCGCAGCAGTTTGTTGGCAGAAAACTTATTCTACCCTCCACACTTACCATTTAATACTCTTTATGTGAGATTCAACTATGAAAGTACGTAGGTAATATTATTTATATATTTATTTTATTTTATTTCATAGGAAAACTTACAGCTATAGGGTAACAAGATAAGTAGTAATGTAGAAACAGTGAGCCACTGGTTAAACGTTTCCACTGGTAGAAAGTGTCTACTAATAAATAAATTTCTCTAATTAAAAATCAAAAATTAAAACCAAATAACGTATAAATACAGGTATTTCTTTTGTAATGCGGAAATACCGGTAATCGATCCTTGCCTTAATGTAATTAACAAATTAATTGGGTCTTGTTTGTATAGAAAATGTAGACGTCATCACAAAAACAAATGAAGAGATGTTTACAAAAACAACATAACTTTTTTTTGCGGATTTTGTTTTTGATGTCATCATGTTCGTTACCAAAGGGGCTACGGAAGGTGAAAAAATGTTAGTCCAAAAACTACTCCCTGTATCAAAACGATTCCTCCGACACGATTTCCTTGCACGCTTTATTAAAGAGTACCTTAAAAGGTACTAAATAAGAATAAATATGTATCAAAAGGATACCTACACGCACAATGTGTCCACCGGATTTGTCCGGCGGACAGGTCCATCCTGTATGACGCTATTTAGATGTGTCTGCAGACAAATGCGTGTCCACTTCGTGTCATACACGGATGGATCTGTCCGCCGGGCATATCTGTCGGACAAATCCGGCGGGCACATCTAATGTGTATCTGTGCATTACAAATACTTTCAAAGTATCTTATAAAAATCAATTATTCCATGTTTACGATTTTTACTGTTTTTCGAGCAAATAGATTGCTGGATCACGATCTATTTCAACTATGATCGGACATACTTCACTAAAAAAATAATCGCGAATTACAATTTCAGTTCGACAAGTACGCTAGATAGGGGTCCTAAGTTAAATGCAACAATCCTTTTCTTCGATCGGTTTATAAAAACAATCATAAAATTCAGTCAGAAAATTCACACAATCAGGTAAAGCGTCTACTGTTAACTGTTTTACAAATTATATACATTAATGTAGGAACATTACTCAGGAACTTAGGAAAGTTAATGTGTTAATGTAGTTCACATGAGTTCATAACAGTTGATTGCTCTTTGCAGACCGTACACCACGCTTACGTTATTTTTTGCCAATACCTAAAGTTCGCGCTCGGATTTCATTTTTCGGACTAAACAGTAGCTCCATAGAGATCCAATTTGTCTGTTTTTTATCACAGCTCGTGACGTGACGATTTAATGAATTTAAAAATATTGGTATATACGTTGGTTTTTGTAATAAAGCGATTTATACCTACTTACCCTTTGATTATTAAACCAACCGGATGCGAGACGCGCTCTCATTTCTGTCGGAAAAAGTCTGCCGTTTTTTGCGGGGGAGGGGAACGTCAAATGTATGCGAAACGTCAAAATAGCCACGTCAAATAAACGTCAGTCCAAACAATGAGTATGATCACTGGTACTCATTGTGGTTAAGGGAATATACCGGGAGATGGGCAGCAGCATCTTCCGAAAGCTTAAACAACAAGAAACAAAAAAAAAACAAAAACTGCGCGCGCCAACCCGCCCGCCAAGCGTGGCGCGTATAGCAACCCCCCCTCCCCCCTTTAAAAGGGAGGCCTATGTTCAGCAGTGGACGTCTTATGGCTGAGATGATGATGATGATGAGGATGACGATTTATCATGAACATACATTCAAATGACGGTTAGCATGTGGTACTGTAGCACATGTCGGTAATAGCAGCGACTGGCGAGTGCAGCAGGCGAGTTGTTACAATATACTTTCTTTTTTAAGACTATAGTTTTTTTCAGTAACCCGAGGACGCTCATTCAATAGCCGGGAAGTTCGCAAAAGAATTTCCTCTATAGTAATATCTGAAAACACCGGTGTTTATGTTAAACATTGGCGTAGAAGACTAACTAACTCAAACAAAACTCACCGAAACTTCTATAAAAAATCACAAAACTTATGGTTACGACCAGCAACTGTTTTCGGCAAAAGATGTCACATATCTTTTCCTCTGCTACTTTTTACGTGTTGATTTTTGTTCTCGGTATTATTGAGTTAAATTATTGAAAATAAACTTTAACATACCCCATTTTCTAAATCCGATGCTAAAAAAGCTAGGTAAATGAAGTCAATCAGTCGAAGCTTGTCATATGTCGGCCTGCGCTGTCCAAGCGGTATCCACAATGTCGGCTAAGCTATAATTTATCAATATGAGAAGCGAAATTAAACCCTCGTTAATTTCTAAAGCGAATATTGGCAAATGATACCGCAGGATGTACGTATTTAGAAACGAACATTTAATATGTAATAGCAATCCAATATGACGGCGTCGCGCTCGCACTCGGTTGATTTATCGTAAGGTAAGAGAGGGCAAGTTGAGGTAACACATATGATTTTAGTAACATTTTAGTAAGTTCGTTTCAAACGGATTCAAGATTATCGCCCTAAAAATATGTCTATTAGTAAATGGGATAATTTTTTGGAAGTATTAATTGGATTCTATGTATATCTTATGAGGATCCTAAGCAAACCTACCTACTATCATGTTTGCCCAAAAACGTCTGCGAGTCGAAACGGCTCTTTCAAAAAGCGTGGTTCTTGACGTCACAGGCCGCGTGGCTGCGGAGAAGTGTTTGAATCAAATTAAATACATATCACGCATATTATTAGGTTGATTAACTGTTTTTCAGTAAACCCGATTGATGGTAGTTATTATATTTGTAAATTCTAATAGGCACCTAAAGAAAGTACTGCTACTTTTTTTATGATAGGAAGATAAGCCAAAATGTAATATGTACATAGATTATGTATTGGTAGCCGCTTACAGAATGAAAGAACCACCAGGCAACTTTGTAGCTAGACGATATTGGACAAACTCAGCAGTGGGTGGTAAGAGGCTGAAGAGACTGCTGATGATGAATTTGACTGTCGCACTTCGAAAATTCACCTCTTCACTAACGTGACGTGACCTACTGTCACTTTCTCGAGTCAACTAGGTCACCCTGATTCCTGATTATCACCAGTGACGCGAGGCCCCTCTGCGTCTGTCCACCTGGTCGCGTCATGTTCTTTGACAGGCCCATTACAATAACAATCAGCTTATATATTAGCCTGTACACCATTATCTGTTAATAAATTACATTGCGTACTAAGTGCTAATTCATATGGGGATTTCGATGGATTACCTTCAATTGCTATATTGCAAATTGTTTATTATCGGTAAGCCGACGGATTTCATGTTAAGCTTACAACAGTCGGCAAAATACTGTTACTATAAGGTTATATTTGAACACTTACATAATTGAAAACTGTATGCTGAAGTCGAAAGCTCGTTCTACTGCTAATTATGCTGGTAACTGTACACTCAAATGTCAGCCGTTGCTTGTCTTTTCCGTACCAAATATAAAGTAGACGTCCGATTTTCGTGACTGTCAGAAATACGCTACCGTTGTTAAGCGAAAGTGTTAAGGGACCTAGACAATCTACTATGTAAAAAAAAACTAGTGACATTTGAGAAAAAATGCAAGTTCTTAAGAGTCCGGCAACGATTTGAAAACGAAAATCGCTAATAATGAAATTACTCACGTGAATCGCATTTGATAAGATAGTTTGAAGTTTTGTTATTGCAAAAAAGTACTTTCGGTCTATATATATTAATATTGAATACCCTAAAACTCAATTCTTACAGAGCTTGTTTAGTGAGGACGTTGATTCATGCAATCTTGTAGTTTGATTTTAAATTATTATTTGTTATGGACCCTAATATGTTTTGTACTATCTGAATAAAACATAAAGTAAAGTTTATTTCTGTATTTTTATTTTTGTAAAATAGTACTTCCCAAAAATACCACCTAAAGTTTATTTCTGTATTTTTATTTTTGTAAAATAGTACTTCCCAAAAATACCACCTAAACTTTGGCAATTTTTCATAAAAATGCTCTAGCAGAACATACTCTCCCCTAAAAAAATAAATAAAAATGAAAAAAAGAAACTGTTACACTTATTCCTCAGACGACTCATTTTCCAATGTGTTTATATATTTTACGTACTTGTATACATAACTTATTTTTTTCACCTCTCCAAGCAAAAATCGCGAAACATGTGTTAGATTAGGGTGAATTATACATAAACGAAACATAAAATAAAATATCGTTATATTTATTCCATTTCAAAAGAAACGATCGACGAAAGTTATTTAAGTTACTGTAAAATTGCATCAAAAATTGAGCGAACTTTATAGTATTTTATGCAATAGTTGTATAAGAGGGTTCAAAAAAGGTGAGTGGCGTGTGTAACAATTTGAGGCGAAGCCGAAAATTGTTAATAAAGACGCCATAAGCCTTTTTTGACCTACTTATACAACGTTGCATACATTACTTTTTCTACGACTAGTGATTAAATAAAGCACAAGTTTAAACGCAGTTTGCTTTAAGAAATAGCGAGAAGTTGAAAAGTGGTGGCAAATGACAGTTGAGAGTTGAGAGAACGTAATCATAGACACGGTAATAGATTTTTTTTCAAATGTCATCAAATTACTTGCTTTAAACGGCTATTAGACATTGCAACCTGCAGGGCCCAATCTGTTGTGTACCCTGCCTCTCCCTGCCCTCCTTCAGCTCCCTACGTGCCCTACCTTTAATTACACCTACCAACCTGACAGATTGGGTCCTGCAGGTTGCAATGTCTAATACCGCTTTTTTTCCTTATGTTGGCAGCAATTATTTTAGTTTTGTTATCTGTTGGGTTCACAGGGCACCACTGTTAGCAGTTGCTTTTTATCACATAATAACCCTAGGGTCTTTATGAAGAATAGACAAGATAGACTTTTTTGAAATGTCATAAGACATGCTTTTATATTCGTTGGCGGGAGTATATAATTGACAGATAAAAGTACCGGAGTAGAAAAAAATTATTATAGCTGATATGCATTAATAAAGGTACACTGTACGCAGGCAGCTAAAGTAAAACTATACTGCAACAGCCAAGTTCCTAAACCACGCCACTGTAAGGTTTACTTGATGCATAGCAACATTAATAAACACACGTAAACTTGAGCAAGTATGCGGCAAAGGATTCAGTTAAATTGTTTTGCTTGGAAACCTGCGGCTATTGAACTAAATATAGTTCCTCTAACTCAATTTAAGCACATCCAGAATAACCAATATTCAGTAGGTAGGATTGCTGCCTTCCTCCCATCTCAGGGATAAGATATAAATATCTGTTTGGTGAAGAAATCCATGTTTATCAAGCCAGGCAAGGTTATGTATCGTAGGCAAAGTTGTAGCACGTGACAATACATAAGGGTATTACATTAGGTATACATTTTTTAATCCTATATATACTCGTACCTACCTATTGAAATACTTACTTTTATTTTCTGTACTAATTAAGGAATATGTGAAATTTATTTACTTAAAACCAAATGATAATTTGGTGTCTACCTCACCGTTTATAACAGTCGTAATCGTAAATATATCGTAAGAGCCATTGGAAAAGTCAATTAATAGGCTTGTGGCGAAAATATATGAAATTCGTGGACGAAATTATCGAGAATAGAAAGGAAAACATGATCTAGACAGCAGACTATGTTCCGCGTGACGTCACACTACGATACACTGTGTAACATAATGTGACGTTACGAGCTTCCACACCTCAACTTTGATGGTTTGGACTTTTTTTGTTTAATTGACAAAAGACTTGTACTTTTTACACGACTGCCCAAAAAAAGGAGTGTATTGTTTTTTATAATGTAAATAAAGTATTAATTATAATCATGTTTACTCTCTTAGAGCATTTAACCAACGGGACGGGCATTGACAGGCGTTCCCCACTGCCGAAAATATATGACCAGTGGTCATACTTATTGTATGGACTGACGTTTATCTGACGCGGCTATTTTGACGTTACGTATACATTTCTCGTTCCCCTCCCCCGCAAAAGTCGGCAGACCTTTTTTGTATAGAAAATGACAGACATTGGCGGTTCGGTTGCTGGAATAGTCTAAGTTTACTCCTAGGAAACTACTCTATTGATCAATCCATTTCAAATTAAAACTTACGATTCGTATACGGTAGGCAGTATAATGCTACCATACATACGTACCTATTGCCTATAGAAATAAAATTTCACAATTTTAGTGTACCTACTCTACACTTATATCGTATTATGATAGATAGCTCGATAGCTGTAACATAAGTAAGTATTATACAGGTTGTTTTTTCAATAACTAGCCATTTTGTGCGAGGTGACTAAACAACTTCACACACACATAATTAATTCATACATACATACACACATTAAAAACACACATACTTAACTTTACTTAAACACCGCTTACTTATAACTTACTAAGACCATTTTAACCGACTTTTTGTACTTAAGTAGATAGTTTCTCGGTCATTTAATCAAAATTCTTAGTTTTAATTTTAGCTTTAATATTCCTGTATTTCGTTAAGATCCCCACGTCACATCCCCACGCCACAGGCTCAGCCTAGTGTGGAGATCACTGTATTGCCACTGTAAAACCAATATAATATGAAATAAATATATTTTGAATTTGAATTTGAACCTTTACTATGGGGCCAACTCCGAAATCTAAATTTTTTTTGGCTGTTTCATACATTTCAGCCGATCAGACATTGACCTTTTGTATGGGGATGCCAAAATTTTTTTTGGGATTTCGGGGTTGGTCGCATAGAAAAAGTTATTCAGTATGACTTACTTAATCACCTCACACAATATGGCTAGTTATTGAAAAAACACCCTGTATAATATAAACGCATTTTTGTCTATGGTCGGGTTGGTGCCGGGATACACTTATCCCTTTATTCATAAACGGCCACTAAAGTTAAGAGATCGCTGATAATCGTTGGTCCCTTTCCCTCATATAGGTTGGACGGAAAGGGACAAACGATTATCAGAGGCCTCTTAACTTTAGTAACTAGACGTATGAATAAGGGGGTTAGAACAGAACAAACGATTAGCTGCTGCTCCAAGTCAACCTTAACCTACAAAAAGATTGTTATAAAAAGAGTATATAATTTTAAGTTATATTCATTTTAGCATTTCTAATAATACCTACGTCGTAATTAATTAACAGACCATCCGGCGTCCTTCTCCATTATTCTATTGAGAACCTAATTATTATTCAAATTACTGAGAAAATAGGGAATACAACACCAACATTTTATTTTATTAAAACCTTATAGACGGAGAGCTAGCCACGTCAGATACGACACAATAATGAGAGCGATGAAACCCCTCTCGGTAGTTTGCTATACTATGCTTATTTATGGATCTGGACAGCTGTAAAGTGGTGGAGGTCAAATAGTGCAAATCACTTCCAGAAAACAAATCCTGGAGTTTTTGATGCAATATTATGAAAAATTACATAAACACTTAGATTACATAATTGCCAAAAGTTTCTGTTGGGGGAAAGTAGTACCAACGACGTAAAATGTTATCCATGGCTCTAAGTTCTAAAATAAAAATATAGCCTGTATAACTGAGACAACTTCGGCAGTGTTTACCTATTTTGGTAGTACAATTATCTAACTTAAAGATTTTGCTAGTCTGGAACTCTGACCTCCACCCATTAAAAGCTGCCAGATATCCGGATCTAGCAAAAAGGATTTCTATCTTACTAGACGGGTTTAATTGCTCTCATTATTGTGTCATATCTGACGTGGCTAGCTCTTAGTCCATTATCAAATCCTAAATACAATGAAATTCCTTTTAAGTGTAAAATGGAATGTTAAATGGAGTAGGTGCTTTCATTCTAATTTCAATAAGTCTCAAAGCGTTTATTTGGGTGGTCGAGAATGGGTGCTCTAGAAGGCACGGTGTCGAAGTGGATCAATTCACAATATCAGAGACTATAGACTCTATAGTCTATAGTATAGAGATATAGACGACCACAGCCTAAGAACTTTTTGAAGCTCAAGTCAATTGCGCCCTCTGTCCGAAAGTCGCCTAAAGATACCGAAATTGTAAGAGGAAATCTCACCTGTACTGCTACTCCACTTAGTAGCCACTAGTGTACTACTAGTACGCTATTTGTTACTAGGTGGAGTAGCAGTGCAGATGACATTTCCTCTTTCGGTATCTTTAGGCGGCTTTCGGACAGAGGGCGCAATTGACTTGAGCTTCAAAAAGTTCTTAGGCTATGGTCGTCTAAATCTCTATAGTCTCTGACAATATGTACATTATTGCGCCACATATTTGCTATTGTATTTGTTTCTATATTACAATACACCACATGAAAGCTTCTTACTGGCTTACTTGAGTAGAAAATGTATTACTATTTTTATTACTCAAGTATACTAACATAACGTAACATATTGGATAGGATGTGGCACAAGAGAAAATTCTGTAACCGATATTATTTTACTAAGGCCGTATAAAATTACGTGTAAGCATTTATAATTCTCCATTATGGTTAAATTATCGTTAAAAGTGATGGATATTTACATTACAACATCGTATTGTGTTAGTATACATAAATAATAATAAATAAATTCAAATTGTATCAGGTATAGTCGACTACAAAGAGATGTAGGTACCCAGTGTTTCATCTTATTGCGTTGTAATAAAGTCCAAAAGTGGATACATCTCTTTGTAGTCGACTGTACAAAGTGACATGAATCTAGTCAATTCTGTATGCTTATTCACGCTTTTTAGACTGTACCCAGGTTTACCACCATACCCCGTTATCAGTGTTGCAGATTCATTGAAACTAAGTCGTAGGGTTGTCGCACAATATCTATTTTATTGTCAATATGACACTTGACATATTGGTGTACAGGCTTTGGCTTGGAGAATGTTTTTATAGGTAAAATAAAAGACTTGTATACTTTTAGTAGTTGCCTGAATAAGTTATTAAGAGTTTTTCTAGATTAGCTGGCGTTAAATTTTGTCGTCTATTACTGTATAATATCAATTTTAAATATGAAAACGATCGCTCCACTTCTACAGATGTAATTGGTGGAACATTATACTTCAAGCAATTATAATGTGTTTCAGTGTGTTTTAGTTAATACATTTTGTAATTTCAGCTTTTTAATGAATACCAAGCGAACGAATTATGTACGATATAAATCAATTTTGACAAATAAATAACGCAACCACATATTATGGAGTGAAAATAGTATAAAACCTTTTAAAATTATAGGATGAAAAGAGGTTTTATTTTGTTTAAAACTTAAAATAACTATATTAATTAAGAAAGGGTGCATCAAATTAGGTATATACATATACCTAGCCTAGGCACATGTAAAAAAAAAAATATTTATAAATATATCCATTTTGGTGTTCTTAATAATTATGTATTACGATTAAGATGCATTAGTGTACATTTTTTTTACTGATCAAGTGATCACCAAATAAACTTATTCTACACTATTCTATATTATGTGAAGTGCCAACCCTAGCGTTTTCAATGAATCTGCAACACTGATAACGGGGTATGTTTACCACCTATTATATTAAGTAACTACCTATAACTTAAAAAAATGTTTAGGTATCTATAATAGCAATGTTATTGTTGTCAAACGCGTTTACTAGAATATTTTGTTTCTCCAATAATTCATTTTTTTTTGGGATAATAGTTTCCGTTATTTTTTGTTACTAATTTTGCTAAAAGGCAAACTGATAAAAGTTCGGTGACTGTACGAACGTTGATTCTATAAATAAAACAACTTTGCAACACAGTTATAAAAAATAATGGTTTTACAATACATACAGGAAAATAACTTAGATGATCAACGGAATAAAACGTGACCGAGGGCTTTGCCTTTATGAAATAATAATGATGTTCCTAGATAATGAATGTAACATTATCTAGATTATCTAGATCTTAGCTAGTTCATGGAAATAAGCTTCCGATGTAATATGCACATACCTATTAGTCAGTAGGGTTGTATTTGTGCAGTTTACGGCGCGCAGCGAAGCGGAATGCGACCGCGGCGGCAGTCAGCATCGTTGGTCGCACGCGGCATTCCAGCACCGTTATTACATTGCAGCCCAGCGTAGGCGAGTCGTATGATCGTGCAAACCAGTGTGATCGTTCGACACACGAAAACTCGCAGGAGGCTCATAGAAACTGACCACCACTGAATACTGCAATAAAGTAAGCTTAAAGTGCCCTAATGGCGTAAAGTGCCCGATACTTCTTTATAAAATCGTAGGTAAGAAATAGTACATTGTTGTAGAGGCTGGAAAGTAAGCTATAGGTGGATCGAGTTAGTTCGAGGGCCGACCCGCTAGGGGAGGCCCTCGAAGATACGAGTCCACCTATAGCGCTTTCGGCCGAGACATTACATAGTGCTTTTCACGACTACTGTGAGGAAATAAAATAAAAAATTAATTGGCATATACAAACACTTTAATAGATACTATTTATAGGTACATATATTGACGGTTCATATGCTTTTCACAAGCACGATAAAGTAAACGAGCATGTAACTTTCTGCAAATAAATGCTTCTTTTCGCCATCCTTCCATAATATGAATTATTCGTCGGATATTATATTGCATACAAAATATCACTGTTCATGGGCCTTCTTATTTAGGACGCGATTTCACTGGTAACAAATTTCTACGCCTGTGCAGTTTCTTGAATTTCGGTGGGCGCCAGCATATTAATAAAATTTTCTACACTTATTGAACTCATTTTTACTGCATAAAAACAACTTTCTTGTTTTTCAGTCAAACATTATCCAATTCAATATGTATTTTTCTCGCTCCACCTTTATTACTTTTTTTTTCACTTTTAAGAAGCGTTTTACGATGTTTGCTTCAATCCGACTCAAACGGCTATTAGACATTGCAACCTGCAGGGCCCAATCTGTCAGGTTGGTAGGTATAATTAAAGGTAGGGCCCGTAAGGAGCTGAAGGAGGGAGAGGGAGAGGCAGGGTACACAACAGATTGGGCCCTGCAAGTTGCCATGTCTAATAGCCGGTTCACTCCTTACCCACTTTTTGATAGAAAACCACAAACGGTTAAAAAGGTAAAAACGCCTTAAGGGTGATCTGAATGATTTTGACGTTTCTTTTTTTTAAACAAGTAATTTGGTTCGATAAACAACCTTATTTTATTTTAGAATGAAAAAGTGGTGCCAAAAAAAGACCTTTTTAATGTTTTAAATGATTCTCATTGGCGGGTCCAATGCAATGACATCTGGATTTTACTTTTCTACTATGACAATTCATTGCTGCAAAATAGCAATTCTTGTAGTGGTTGTTCAGATGCTACAGCAATTGCTTACTTTCCAGCTTGGATTTTGATCATCTTTTGCCACATTTCCGAGCAGGTGGCGTGAAAAACCCATTTTTAAAATTTTCTTTAGTAAGAAACGAAACGCATTGAGATCCCATTCGTGTCGAAAACCTTTTTTATATATTTGCCCTCCAGGGCAAAGTAGGCCGGTTTTATGTTATGTAGTGAGGATATAATTATCATCCTCCCGAGCAACGGGAATAACGTCGTTTCTATGCTACGACCCAAGCTCCAAGTATTGCGTTCCTCCACGTTGTATACATAATAAATGAAATGACGTTTGTGCATACACTTAAGGTTTAGATAATTTACAATAGGAGCAGAGGTTTTCTAACTAGACTTTCTTTTAGAAATTATTAAATTACGTTGATTGACGCAGATTATTAGTTTATCGGCAGTAGCTCTGAATTCAAGCTGATATCAATAATAAGTTTGAAGAAAATATAGACAGACCACAAGAACTCTGCACTGAATTTGGAAGGGCCAAGTGCGAAGTAGCTCGCTTAAATGTTTTTATATTTTTAATTTATATATATAAATATGAGGATTATAAAAGAAGGTACACATTTTCCCATTGCATATCACTTATGGTTCATTGGTCAGAGAGAGTTCATTGGACTCTAGGCTGGTTTTATGTAATTTTCGGACTAAGATAACATCGCAAAGATACCGGTTAGAGCTCAATACAGGTTTTATCAGTATGATACTAATTTAACAACATTTTAATTTATTAGTGCTTATACAAATTTCAGGATAATATTTGAGAGCCAGACAAAATTAAAATACAACTGGGATGCAAAGCGTTAAGTGTGAATATACTATACAAAATAAAGCAAAAGCGTAACCTAAAATTGGTGGAAACACACATGCAGGCGACGCCTCTTCGATCCCACCCGCAGTTCACTTTACATAAAATGTAGTTTTTCCTTAGACACACAATTTCAGTGGTTTTTAAAGCTGGTAGCATAGTGAATCTTGTGATAACACTGCTCTAGAACGGTATTGAATGATTTAGGGCGAAATATACAGCCTTGGCCAGAAGTGTTGAGCACCAATGCGATTTTCATACAAAACTGGAAAGTTTAGTCCATCGTTTCCATCTTTGTTTAAGTTATTTTGTCAATTAATTTAAACTAATAGGCATGTTTTGTTGAAGTTAGTAGTAACTGCATAGAATATTTGCAATATGTCGCACCGACTTAAATTTTCATTTTTGGTACCTTCTGTTTTCATATTTTTTAAGTACCTTGAAAGTGTTATTAAGTGAAGTTTTCTATATTTATAAATAAAATATAACATTTACCGTACATTGTTAGGATAGGGAAATAATGCTTAACATCAAAATTGTAAACAAAAAACACCTATGCTCAACACTTCTGGCCAAGGCTGTAAATTCCCAGCGAGTGTGCAGTTTAGGTACAGGTTGCAGCTGCGGTACACGCCCTTTCTCTCGTTCATCACAGCATTTTGAACAGACAATGCGTTATGAATACTTTGTAATCGGTAACAACCTTTTTTGACACATACTACTAGATTGTCATATCATAAGCTGTATAGTGAGACTAAGGGCCGGTTGCACCGAACCGTATGTTAACGTACACATCATTGTTAAAAAATCTTGTACCTATGAAAAGTTTGACAGTTTTCTATGGGATGACAGCTCCGTCGCCATATTTAACGTTGATGAGTCTGTTAAGGCCATTCCTCGATTCGGACAAGCCACGCCCATCCGTAAGAGACACGTTTATGGCTCCCGTGCACGAAAGAAAGAGATGCATCGCTCTTAAGGATCTCTTTGAACAAACTACGATAAATAAGCGAATCTATAAAGTTTTGGCTTATTTTGCGTCTGTGACTTTTTAGATAAACCAGAATACCATATGTTTTACTTAGTTATATTGCTTAATCTCTTATAGTTTACGTAAGCTAAGAAAAATAAGGGAAAAAAGGACCCAACTTTTTTCGGATTTTTTTTCTATCGAGGCAACTTTCAGCAATCGTGTTTCGGCTTGTGCCAAAAACAAGAGTGTATAGTCTAATAATGTATATTCGAAACTAAATTCAGTCCCTTTTCCCGTTTAGTTACTAGAGCGTTTGAAAAAACCTATAATTTTTCAACGTAGCCCCTTAATTGTGAGTGCCCCTTAGGGTGGGTTGCACCACGCACAATTAACAGACTCGTCAACGTTAAATATGGCGACGGATCTGTCATCCCATAGAAAACTGTCAAACTTTTTATACAAGATTTTTTTTACGATTACGTTTACGTTCACAGACAGTTTGGTGCAACCGGCCCTTAGATGTTTGGAGTTAACGATAACTCAATATTTCAAGGGAACTTCGGTTGTATTAGGCGGAGGCAAAGCTTCAGTGTCGTGTTTTAATACAGGATATCCTTAGCCATTGGACAAAGCCGAAACGTACTATAAAACTTAACAATCGCTGCAGTGGTTACGAAGAAATTGAAAAAAAAAAATTTCTTGGTTAGGAGCAGCCTGTATGTAATTAAAAGGTCATGAGAAAATACATCCTTATTGAACAGAATAAAACCTTTTTGATTCATGACACTTATTACAAATTTGACTTCACAAATTTCTTATGTGACAAATGTGTGATGGCAGGTACTAATACCGACACACATACAAACATATTGCGTTACTCTGACGTGACGTGACACTAATATGCTATTGTCATAAACACTGTTAATGACTAATACAGTATGTTTCTTTTTGCTGTCGAATATTGGATTTTTTTTTTCCTTTTGTTCTAATTTAAAAAAATAACAGAGGTAAAGCATTCCTGAGAAGTAACCTTTTAAGGCTTTGTCCAGTGGCTAAATATGAAAATAAAACCATCCGTTTCGTAACAGTTATTGTCCTGCAGAATCTCAGATATGTCTTCAGGTTATAAAGAATGTCAGACGGTATGATTTTGAAAAATAGGGCTACCTTATGTATATGACATTATAATTAAGTAACTATCTGGATCCATACTTGTAACATAAGGACCAAAACAAAAACTAACTACCGAAGTTTCAGTCACCCCGTTTTCCGGTAATAATGCATGCACGAACCCAATTCGAAATATTAGTATTTTCAAGCTTGCATAAATAAGGAAATGTTTAGGAGAAAATCACTGCGAGAAAACCTCGGTGGAAGATAATTTCAAAGCGGGGCTTTTAGACGTGTGTGCGGCCCTGTGTCATACCGGGCACCGGGCTGTACATTGTACAAGTGTACATTGTGACTTCAATAGTAAGGATGGCAGCCGTACCTCGGATTGGGGGCCTTTTAGAATCTGCGTGTCTTGTTAACGAACAGAGAGTCGATTTTTGATCCGAGCGCTCAAATTCAAAACAATTAAGCTCGAAAATAATTGCACACAAAAGTTTATCGCTATTATTTTCACATTAAATAAATAGTTTAAATAAATCATGATTATTTAAAACAACATTTCATCGTTTTACACAGAGTTTTTAATGTTAGATCGAGCGTACGAAACTCAAAAATCCCAGTTGATATTAAAGTTGATTGGCGGCTTGCTATAAGTTATGTAGGGATTATACACCAATTTAAAACAGTAACAGAAAATTCGAAATGAGGATAGTTTCACTATTAATTACCTACTCATGTGACTTCGCCTTTTGACTTTAGTTTACAAACAACTCTATTGAAATAATATGCTTATGTTTTATGCACATTTATTTTAAATAGATATGTGCTAATAAAATATAACTTAAATGTAACTGGACCTAATAACACCACCTACCATAGTACCAATGTAGTTGTAAGTAAATAATCGAACGAGCGGAGCGTAAGCGAAGTGAGTTCTTACAAACAACAACTGTCACCTGGCTACTGGGACGTCTCGGCATTTGGATGGCTTTTTGATTTAGATAGTTTGTCCGACGATAACTTTAGTAACGATTTTCCGATCTTTATGAAATTTGTTGGGGTTGTAGCAGAGACCAACAAAATTTACGAGTTCGTATATGAGCTGGATTGAGACGGGGGTTCTGAAATTAGAAGGCCTAAAAAGGTTTTGTAAAGGGGTCCTGTTATATTGGTCATCTTATTTGCTACTTTTACGAGCAAGTATGGTTGAGTTTGGTATCAAACGAAAGGTATTGATTAACACTCTCGTCAAATCCTGATTAACTGCTTACTTTTTCATTAGAATTAGCAACATAAAATTGATATCAAAAATATTTTCAATTATATTTTGATTTTGGTGTAAATATTTTGACAACTGACTTTTTTTTAAATTATTAGACTTTGGCTGCTAGGGCCATCTGCATACTGACATTAACAAATTATAGTTTGGCCAGAGTTTGTTCCACTTCAAGCATAGACAGGGAGAATCATACTGTCTTTTTCTAATGCTAGTACTCTCACTACTAAAAAAGGGATGGGTATAGCATGTTACTCTGACTGTTACTGCGCTTTTGGTTTGCCAGACTATAGTTAGAGAGAGTTACCATAGACGCATAATGATGGTGACCGAAACCTATATAGGTGGTCCACAGATGAGAACGACATGTCAAAGCAACAGAGTGAGAGGCATGTGAGAGGTGGATTTAAAGTTAGAAGAGACAAAAACTGTCAAATCTGAAGCGATTTCGTCGCGGTAAAATTTTGCGCATCAACCGCACAATTTAATATGGACGTTTAGTTTCACCGTGATGGTTAGTTGAGAAAAAAAATACCCGATACCAGGGGGGTACAACTCAAAGTAAATCTGTCAAAAAATTTGAGTTTGCAACGACGTATCCGATACGTTTGCATAAGTGCGAAAAAGAACTTGTCATGCGTTAAGAAGGGACAACATGATTCGTGACGTTACGTGACATTACAGAGGTCTCTCTGTATTATACTATTATTTACTCTGTGCCGATACCAAGGGCCTGACACGCTTTTATTTGACATTGAAAGAGAAAGATAGCCTAATTGCGATTCCTACAAGAGGAAATAGAAAAGAGTATCATGTTTTGTCCTTATCACCGACCGGACTTTTGTTCATGGTCGGATTATGGCACACTTCATACTATGATCTGCTCAAGTGAACAACACAAATCGTCGTGTTATGACGAAAAGTAAACAAAGGTTTTGTCGAATAATTACTTATTAATTACTTATTTCTAGCACATGAGCGGCCAAATAACAGATGTGTGGTGTTTGTTTGTGCTTTAAACAATGGTGGGATGTTCTGTATTTGTCTGCAAAACCCGAACCGATCAAAAAGAAGTAAATGTTACATTTCATGCGTAAGTACGAATTTTCTGTATTTTGATCACTTATTTCCTTCTCAGATCTCACAAGAACCAAGTTGCTGAGTTAAATCATTAGTTGCATCATAAAAAAACTTGATAAAACACGAAAAATCTATAAATGATTTTCAAAATAACTTCGTGACTTTTGACATGCAAACCGGTCAAATTGCGTAGTACAGATATACGATTAGCCAGCTTAGTATTATACAAGTTCAATAAATTGGTCGGATTATAGGGTTGCCTACAAGAAGAAAAAAAAACCCTAAAAATTTCCCCATATATAGGGGTATTTCAAGCAATTTGATATTTGCAGATTTCCAACGGACGAAGAAACTTGCAAAATTTAGATTACTGCACGGAAGTGTTAGCGCTCGTCACGCTGTTCGTTGTGTCCGGGTGTGAGGAACTAGCTCCTGTTCGTGTCGCGGTGTTCGCAAGTGCGATGCTTAGAATTTTTAATATTTGTTCTTGTTGCGCTTGTTGAACGCTCAAAAACTGCGCGAATTGTTCGGCGTCTATCTCGTCGCCAATAAAATAAACTCAATTTATTTACATGTATCGCTGTAATTCATTGATAATAAAATTAATGACATATTAGACGTTGTTATTATTTGAAGGGTTTCTAAAACTAAAGACTTAAAAGGAGGTTGGATATTACAGATACTAGTTTGTGTGAATTTGTATAAAGATGTTCGGATCATTTTATTCTTGTTTTAATCATTAGTCCTCGTGATTCTTAACGCAAATTATCCAAAACTTGACGATTTCAAAAAAGTCATTTGTACACCCTCTTATACTCGTAAGCGTAAATTGGCAAATTGCATTCAAAGCCAAGTTATGCAAATAAAACATTTAAATCGTCCATAATGAAAAGTAATGTTTTAATTTCAACAACCCAGTTTGTGCAACACCGAAATGCAGCATTCTATTGACTCGAGAGCTCGAGACTAATTATTTTCGCGATTATTTATGTTATGATCCTATGTCAAAATGGCGACTCACTCATTGCAGTCACTGCGGAGTCAAGTACTTGCAACGGTTTCGACGACATTTTAGTGGAATTTTTTTTGCTACCCTGGTAACCCCATATTTGTGCACAGTATGACGTCATGATAGTCTTTCTCATACCCCCAGTCGCTCGGTAGCACATCTATACTTGTATAATATACTAAATCTATGCCCGATAGCAATTTTTGGTATTTGTAGTAATTCTACTATTGCACATTTATGGCGAAACACAAGATTCGCGAGTTCACAGTTCGGGGCGAACTACTAGTAAGTATTTACATGACACCCAATACCTACGAGTATGTACAACTTAACAGAAACAAATGGAAGACGCCGTGTAGGTATTTTGTTGTAGAAAATTAAAGAGGCAAAGGTTTGCAGGCAAATTACAGAATGTTAGCATTAAAGGTTTCTAAATACGCATACCCTTTTATCTCACCGTATTGGTCTCGGAGGCCTTTTTTGTTTTGTGTCATGAATTATCTTCAGAATACATTACTTGAACTTTCAACGACACACCGTTTAGAAGTTACAAGGCTGACAGCCAGACGGGTGGATTATAGTAAGTTGGCACAGAACCTTCTGCTTGAAAGTTTCTCGCATTTTTCCGGTTTTATGTCCTTTGAGACCTGATATAAATAGCCTATGTTTTTTAAATGCATATTTACGAGTTTTACGACTTTAGTATTATACCTAAATGGTACCAATAGTGATTTTGTTTTAGTTTATATGTGACAATAATTTATCAGCTATTTAGTACTTACTCAATGGTTAGGTGCAGACATATGTATAACTTTTAGTTGCAGGAATAAAAATGTCATATGGACTTCCCAGCATATTAATTTATCGATAAAGCATTTTGCCAGTTATGATCTAAATAATATAATATGAATTTGAAAGTTATATACGTTATACAGCTTAAGAAAACTCTTTTTATCCGTTATGGTTTTGTTATTAAAATTCTTTTTTGTTTTAATTTTATAATTTCTTACCAAAATAAATCATATTACCATAACATAACGTCGTTAGGTAGTTATCAGCATACAGGGTAATTTATACTTGGCCCCGGTGAATTAACATCTGCTATGAAACAAGTTCCTACTTAACTGTCATTTTACACTAACTTCTGTCTGGTTAGATGTGAAGATAATACAGACTATGAGTATAATATAATTGACTAAATAAACATAAATACCTTTCCCACGCTTACTTGTTTAGATTATTTTCTGCTTTATTTCGGAGGGTTTGCTCATTATAATTTCAGCGTATGTTATTGTTGATGATAGGGCATAATTAAACGACCTCAAACTAGCCGGAGCCAGGGCATCGCTTGTTATAACATTGGCCAACGATAACTAAGCCGGTCGCGAAATAATTTTATCTCCGACTGTTATTTTATACATGCACGGTATGTTTTAAAACGAGTATTTTTTTCCCGTTTACAGAACAATATGAAAACTGATCAGGCAATATATATCATGAAATTGGCGAATTTTTCTCTTAATGTATAGATTGCGCGCGCTTCATCTCAGTCTTTCCCACACCTTTCCTAATGCTACATCTCTTCCCACTCTTTCCCACATTTTTTTCACTTATTTCCACACCTTGGTGCCACCGTTACTCTTTATAGTTCCTACTATTTTCACCACCATTTCTCTTTCATTCACACTCTCTTCCTATTCTTTCCCATACCTTTCCCTCTCTTTTGCACGCATATTTCAATATTATCATCACCTTTTTCAACCCTTTTCCACTCATCCCACACCACTTTCCACTAATTCCCACAATTTCCCACACTATTTACCACCCTTTCTTACTATATTCCACATTCCACCCCATTCTTGCCAATCCCACCTCTCCTACCGACGCCCACGCCTTTCCCACCGATACTCACTTTATCTCACCCTTTTAACAACCACTGTAATACTTACAAGTTGGTTGTATGAAGACATTGGTAAACTAGTGGGTTAATTTGCCTCCGACTTGGCTTTGACGTGAAAATATCAAATAGCTCGAAATTCTTTAAAAATAAGGACTACACACCTTTATGTACACTCACCTTTATTTGTTTGCATTTAATGTTATACATGTGGGTAGTCTTTTGTACATTGTAATTTTAGATGTGGGTAAATATGTTTTCCTCAGTCGACCCGTGACCACGAACGCTGTAAAGTGTTCGAAACGTCGGGATGTAATTTAAAATTCAGTATACGCGATATAATCCGTTCAAAGTTGTTTTATTTCATGAATAACTATCGCGGCAACCGTAGAAGATATTAAATAAGGACTATTTCATTGTTATATAATTTCATGATTAGTAAGAGATACATTATGCTATGATATTTTTATAAAAATGAAGAATATTTTTAGAAGAGTAATTGAACGATTTCACGGCTGAACCAATTTGTACCCGTCAATTTGTTCCTAAGTATTGTCTATTGCTGTAGTATGTGTCTGATTTCCCATATTGTTAGGTAAGGTTTCATGCAACGGGAGCTTGATCTACAAGCTCTGGTTCAAACCTCGCTTGCTTGTAAGATTGATCTAAACTAATATGAATTAGCTTTTGATTAGCTTTTAAATTAAGTCTAGTTGATAATTCGATATTTTTATATAGTTACAAAATTAAACGAACTTACCTGTAATTGAAGTTCTATTTGCATTATACGATGTGCCTAGCCCACGATCCATGTGAAAGAGGTGGGACTACCTATATAAGAAGAGTCTCGGGCCAGGCAATATCGTATAATCTACCATGATTACGAATCATAAGATTACTTTTTGATTTAATTATGATATCCAACAGTTCATTAATAATAGTAGAGCTTCCGGTATGTATAGAATAGGTTAGTATATAGAGGTAAAGGTATAGTTAGAAAGGAAAAGAATGTATTGTTGAACTACGGGTATATTGTATTTTACTCAACGTATATTTGCTATTGACGTAAACGTATAAGGTTGTATATTATTGATACTTTGAAGTTATTGCTGAGCTGTTTACCTAACATAGAATTCAATATGAGTTCTTATCTGTTTACTCGTATTGCTATATATAGTTTGTAAGATATTGGTCGTGTATTAGTAAAAACTCGATTATCAACTCACAACAGCTGTAAGCACCTTTAGAAAAACCCAGTATGAATTTGTTGTAAAATAATAATGATAATTAAAAAGGTACGTGTGTATTCTTATTTTTTACCTAGTTGAATGTTAGTGTACCAAAACAATAATAATGTGTCAGTTATATCGCTATGTTTTACTTAGGGCAGGTTGCACCACGCACAATTAACAGACTCATCAACGTTAAATATGGCGACGGAGCTGTCATCCCATAGAAAACTGTCAAACTTTTCATACAAGATTTTTTTTACGATTACATTTACGTTCACAGACAGTTTGGTGCAACCGGCCCTTAGGGTGGGTTGCACTATGCACAATTAACGGACTCGTCAACGTTAAATATGGCGACGGAGCTGTCATCCCATAGAAAACTGAGTTTTTTGAACGATTACGTTGACGTAGACAGATGTTTTGGTGCAACTGGACCTTAGTGTTATAACTAGACTAGTGTTTTGTAAATGTGTAGTTAAGTAAGTGATAATTTACATGTCGGTATATTTATTATTCAATAGGGTTTAAGTCACAGTTGCAGCATCCAATTTGGAAACTCGAAATTTAACCATGTTAATACCGCTAACCCATTTCAGACAACTTAAAAAAAAAACATTTTTTTTGACAATTCTACCCTGACAACTTCCAATCTCACTCTTTCCTACTTTAAAATTTAACAAGAACCACTGCAATATTTTAAAATAACTTTTAAAAAGATAGTTCAACTGATAAAAAGTTATTTTTACCAATGATTCTTCTAACCAAAGAGCATTCGCTTTGTTGTGATCGGATACAATGCATGAATTTTAGTTGAAATGAAGTTAATTGGTAAAATGAAATGTCAGATTATATATTGCAGGATTATTAAGATTGTTCCTTGAGTAAATAATAAGTTTGGCAAGCATTTTGGAACTCCAATCTGTTGAGGGGCACCATTTCCGGAGCTCCGCGGTCGCCGCCGCGCCGCCGCCGCTCTGACATACGCCCCACATTTATTTACACGACACAGATTAATTCTACGTCATCCCACACATATCCACTGTTACACTCTACTGTTCTCAATCACGTAGAATTGCACATTTTTGATAAGTCTTTACACAGTCCAACTGCAGTCTTATTCCTCGCGAAATTCATTATTTTACACCCGAGGGTTACATTACCATTGTAAAAGCATTATGCGTTTGTCCTTTATTTTGTTAGCCTATTTAGTGTCCCACTGTTGGGCAAAAGCCTTCCATCTTTTAAAGATGGCGGGATGACTTGAATACATTCTGTAAATAGTGGTCGAAAATGTCAACCAACAGGGTCGAATGGAGGCCTTTGTCCTTAATGTCCTTATTACAACAACATTAATTTTTGTAAGTAAAATCAGTGCGGTAAAATCTATATCAGTGTAATTGTCGTTCAATGGTCGACTACAAAGCACCATGTGCTTTTGACTGCTAAATGCTATCGCTGCTTTATCGCTTAATTCAGCAACTAATGTGTATGGAATTAGTACATTTAAGGCCGTTCCTCGATTCGGACAAACCACGCCCATCCGTTAAAGACACGTTTTTGGCTCCCGTGCACGAAAGAAAGAGATGCAGCGCTCTTAAGGATCACACTTTTTGATTAAACTACGATAAATAAGTGAATCTATAAAGTTTTGTCTAAGTTTGTTTATGTGACTTTTTAGATAAACTAGAATACCATATTTTTTACTTAGTTATATTGCTTAATATCTTATAGTTTACGTAAGCTAAGAAAAATAAGGGGAAAAAGGACCCAACTTCGGATTTTTTTCTATCGAGGCAACTTTCAGCAATCGTGTTTCGGCTTGTGTCAAAAACAAGAGTATATAGTCTAATAATATATATTCAAAAATAAATTCAGTCCCTTTTCCCGTTTAGTCAATAGAGCGTTTAAAAAACCTATAATTTTTCAAAGTAGCCCCTTGCAGGCGGATTTCGGCGTACTTACGGCGTACGTACGGCGTACGACTTGTCATACCAACCATTAAAGTCGAATGTTAATGTCAGATATCGTTTTGGTATTTAGCCTACTAATTTGTACTGTAGTGCCTCTGTATATTTAGTTATGTAAATCAATGTTTTATTCCTTTTAAAATTATAATATACCGCCTACTAATAGGTTCCTGCGCAATATTTAGTTAAACTACAGCCTTAATTTCTAATATTAGTAATCATATTTGTACCTATTATGAAATGTGTAATGCGAGTTAGGTGTACTAGGTACATAGATTTGACATGTTAAAACGTTTTTGGATTCTAAGCTTGATAATGATACATCATTCTACACGCATGGTAAAAACGACCGGTACGGTGTAAAAATCATATTGCGTGCAAAGAATAACGCGTAAATTATCGGTAAGGTGAAAATTCAATAACCAGCCTGTAAAAAATGACGCAACACGCGAAGGGAAATAAATGGTTTGTAATTATACCGGGGATCACAGCGATTTCCACCGAGAATTCCATAACGGGACCTAAACAGGATGTAGTTTCGCTAAAAGCGGCCTTCTGTGGGGTAATCAATATGGGCAATGACATACGGTACGGGTGCCTTACCTACCAACTGATTTAGTGTTAATCGTTTGCTGAAAATCGTGCCGAAATTCCATAACTAATTGAGTTTCGAGAACATAAAATTATATTATATTCATCCATAGTTTATACTTTGCTAAGTTTCGTAAATAAAGGTGTTTACAGGACTGTAGTTGGTAAGCCTTTGTGTATAGGATACAAATACAATAATGTCCCAACGCACCTTAAAGCGCGAGCCGCTGGCCATAATGGCTATATCACTTTTACCTACCAAATCACAAGTAGGGAGTTCCTACGAGGTGGGAAGTTCTGCTACCCTGCAATTTGACTATTACCTATAAACAAAATAAAAAATAGCAAACGTGTAATGCTGTAAAATACTCACATCGTACAGTCGCCATCAAATATATCGGAGCGGCCAAGGTACTCAAAAATATCTGAACATGCACTTTATCGCCTTGACAATAGAGGCGTTGTTCAGATATTTGTGACCACCTTGGCCGCTATATCTGATGGCGACTGTACATATAATAAGCTTAGGTAATACAATAATATCTCAAAAGAAACCTCGTTGCTAAATATAGAGTTTTACGAGTTTGTAAATAAAATAAAAAAACCTTTGTATCGCAGCTACTCAAAACATCATAAAAGTTTTCACAAGGCTGGTGAATAATGGTGATGTCTGATGTGTTTTCAATGATAATCATTGCAAGCATTCACCAGAATTAAGGAAGTTGTGCTGGGTCAGTTTCCAAAAAATGTATTGGTATTTATGGGAAATTTCATTACAGTACTTTGCCAAGTTACCTAGTGTTGATTACGTAAACCTATAATTGTTGTCCTCAGAGGGATCTTATATTATACTACCATGGCTACTTTTTTAAGACATCAATGATGAAAGTTGAAGAGGTTACCGCGTGATAATTTTATAAACAATTTCTCTACTTATATTAATAGGTTTATTTGTGAAAGGTATTTATGAATATAATCATTAAAGAAACCTGCTAATAGGATAATAGATTCATATTTCAGCAATCATATTAAGGGATCCATGGCAGCTTTTGCACGTAAATAGAACGTCAAAAAAGTGTTTGTCAATAAAAATAATAAATACGGGTGGTGGAGGCGGGGTAGCTAACCTATTTTATAACGAACCGAAGAGGTCTATGTGTAGAAATTACTATAGAAAGTGAACTACTTTGATTATTTTTGAGCTTTCGAAAAGAAGTTACTTAATTGGGTACTAACTCAGTTACTTACCATGAGAAGAATTTTATTTTTAAATGTAAGGTTTCGTGTTATGCGGTATGTTTATATCGGCATACAAAAATCTAATTTTCTTTAGGAAGGGAAATGTCAATTCCCATTTTGAATTGCGCAAGCCTGTAGGTGTCATCCGCCTGTCTGCTTCTTGCCTCACACGAATCATTTTTCTGAAACGAATAATTTTGATAAATGTTCTGCCTCTATTAGTGTCATTCCTTATGTGTAGCCTAAAGTTGATAAAATCGTTGCCAACTAACTAAATTGCTCTTTACTTATTTATTTATTTTTTACCAAAGGATCCGCAGTACAACATGTAAGTACTAAAGAGATAAAAAGTTATTCAACAACACTCCCTGTCTAAAACAACCATTTCCCTTGCAATCATTGTTCAAGTAGTCTTATTGCTGGCAGTTAAGTAAGTCAACGTGGCTTTTATACATCAAAACAGATATCCTTGTCATAAAGAGGTGTTAGGTCTGAAATTTCCCCAGGATAATAAACAAAGTGACCCAAGGCATTAAGGGCATCTGGCGTCGGAACGTGAAAAATAAGGAAACTTTTCTCCTCCAACCATTCGCGTTACAATAAAAAGTAAGTCACCGCGTATTTTTCTCGTCATGGCCTTTACACTTTCAAACAAAAGTCGAAACAAGTGGCCGGAACTTTCGGATTTATTCAGCGGGGCTGGACTGAGAGCGCTGATTTTGAAGGCGCTTCTGTTTGACACATTTTCTATTCACTATTTCTAGCTGTCGATGCGCCTGTATTTGAGGTTCTTATAAGACGGGAATAAGGTCTAGAATAGTTTGATTATAAGCCTCGTGATGATGTCGCTTATTTGTTGCTAGTGCCGGGAATATCCGAGAGACATTATCTTTCATTATGACGGTTACGGCTGCTAACGATGAAGGATTGGTTTTCTTCTCTCTTAATAAGGGATTTTAATAATAGTCGCGAGAGATTTCAATCCTCCTTGTGACTTACAATTTTTTTTGACTAGTTTCATCCTTTCTAAAAGGCATTAAACATGATAGCGTTTCCGCGTCGTTCCTTGTCGAATACAATCCAAACATCATGAAGGTTAGCATGTGTCAGCATTTTCTGGACCTATTTGAATTAATTACGAAACGAATTATTTTTATTGTGCTTACTTCCGTTTACGTGTAAAGAAGTAACTTTTATATATATGCCCATTGTAAATAAATAAATACTTGCAAGTTCATTCTTTGCCTCCATTTTTCTGTCTTTCATTTTACAGGGTGTCCAGCTCATCTCCATTTTTGCAAGTCTATGTGGCTAAGGATATCTAATTACTTACTACTATGATTCTAGTTTATATGTCAGAGCCGCGGATTTTAATGTAATTTGATTCCCAGCATTCACCTCTCCTATAGCTCTCTGACATTTCGCATGTTTAATTATCACTTTCTTTTTTAGTAGTTGCAAGGACACATGTATCGGGTTTAGCCATTTATCCGTATACCTAGGTCGTTTTTCATAATCTCTTTGAGTGACGAGTATTCTATATCTAGCCGATAGCTAGCTTAGCCGACAGCTTTTTCAATTTCTTTATGCATTTGGTCTTTGAAAGGGATTATTTGGCGTACATACACACACGAGTAACCTATTCTTCAACAAAATCCAGCATGCATGTATTGACCGTAATTCTTCTTTGAATTTGACATCAACTCAGTTTTGTTTGAGTTAAGTTCCAATCACACTGCCTTGCTATTTTTTTTCTGGATCCCTCAGAATGCATTCCATTTCTTCTAGATTTTCTTCAATCAAGACTTTATCGTCGGCAGACCATAAATTATTAAGGCATGTGGCATATACTCAGGCAAAGGTGTTCCCGTATACATAGTTACGTGAACACTTGTTCCAAGGCATCGGACAATAACTTTGGAGATAGTGGGTACTTTACCTTACCTGGTAGGTACCTCTTTGTCTATGGAATCTTAACCCAGTTATTAATTACAAAAAGCCATGAAGTAAGAAATATCTTACATTCTGATGTAATATAAAAAATAAAAATGGACTATTAATCCAGTAAATCACCATGTAATTCCATTTCTACCAGATTCATGAAATCAATAACGATTTGTTGCAAAGCTAGGACAATAAATCCATATTTTTCTCCGGGCAGACTAAAGCCATAAATTCCATACCGGAATACTACACAGCAGCGTATGCTCACAAAACAATAAATTGTGAATGCCGCTCGCACACTCTAGTCATATTCATAAACCAATGGACAGGCAAGGTTTTATTCGGGGCCTTCCGCCGCCCACTTCAGCCGAGCCGCGTGATGTTACGGCGTGCCAACCTGCGCTTTATCTGCGGATCAGCATATGTACCTAACTGCACCGGCCATCCTTAACCCTCTGTTATGTATGCGTGAATGGACATACCTATACCCGTATCGTATGTCACTGTTGCCGCATTCAGAATTTCCGCAGTACCTAAGTGTCATAAGTTACCAGTACATAGTTAAATAATAGTTATATATGAAAATTTGTGCAATATTTCTCAAATCCTACATAAATAAATAATATATAGTACACATAACATGACACAAGTATCTTTCGATTATTTAAAAGTAGATATTTTTTGTTAAATGGAGTTCTTAGGTACTTATGACACTGAAAGAAAAAATGATAAGCGATTAAACATTTTACACATTTTAGTTTTACACGTTCATGTGCTCCTAATTCCTAATCCACAAATGACGAATTTAATACTAACCTAAAAACCTTTTGTTTTTTCAAGTACAGATATTGAGTTAAAATATTTGAGCTCTTCCAGAATCATCCGCTTTACTTAAATTTGCAAAATGATATTGGTCGGTCCAGTCACTCGATACTATTGGCTTGGCTTGGAGGAGCAAGCACTCTTAAAAATTGAGTCTACATCGTTGCCCGTGAATTCGTGACGTGCCATAATCTGTGAACTTTACGACATTATTTCGTATATTTTTTCTCGTTTTTTCTTATATTCATGATGGCTACATAAGTCATGCTTGAAATAATAAATGGGAGTTAATCAGTCTGCCGCACATGCTCTACGTAATAAAACTTTATGTTTTGACGAAAATTTTATTAAAGTGCTGAAATAATGTGCTCAGCACAAAAATATCAGCTTTAAATATTAGGTGAGTTTTATTCCAGTTAATTTTTTCGATGAATGGTTGATATCTATGAATTGATATTCATAAATAACGTAGCATAACCGAACTGAATAGCGACCGCAGATTGTTGCGTAGGTACTTGCGTCGGTATTTCGTTGTTCGATGAGTATGAAACAATTGGCATGTAGGGCACATTTTTATCAGTTTTCCATTCATACTTTTTTTTGTTTATATTCAAGTTTATCCCACAATAAAAGCTTAAAATAAAATAAAAAACCACTAAATAATAAAATAAATAGACGAATTGTAACCTTAAAAAGTGTTTCGCATATATTTGTAACAGTTTAATCAAGTGGGCGGTAAACTGGAATTGGACGGAAAACTAGCACAATCACCTTATTTTTTTTTAAATGCACGAACGGGTAAATAATTTTGTTTGAACACCAATAATCTTTTACGATATGAAAACTGAGCAGACGACTTTAGGATTATCGAATTACGATGCGTTATACTCGTAATTAGACTTCCGAATTAGCCGACCACACCTATTAAACACACCAAAAGTTCCTACATTCTCAAATAAATTCGGTAACGCAGGTGAATATGCATATTTTTCATACAAAATCTGGATACAACGTGCTCTTCTGAGTGACCATACATACACTCGAGAGCAATAATTTCGGGTCAGTAACATAAACTTTAATATCTTTAAAATTAATATCTTTTGAGATATTCATGAAAATGCTAGTGACCCGAAACTTTTTCTCTCGAGTGTAAGTATATTTTTGTGAATTTATACTCTGAAGTGTTGGCTTGGTCGCCTAACTTAACAATTAGACATAATTGTAATCAATGTATTAATTTTGTCTAAAATTCAATAGTTGGTCTAAATAGCATGTCGAAAAATGACCCTTATCTACAGGTTAATTTACCCAGGAACACCTCTCCAGTAACATTCGGATATTCAATAAATATTTTTTTCTACTAGGCGTTTATAAAGGCGAGGCGCTGGCAAAATTTCTGCGAATTATCACATCTTTTTGTGTTGAACTAAACCCTTTTGAGTCAATAGGCCCTTATTCCTATGAAGTCAAATCAGCTACTCTTGAGGAAACGTCAAAATGATTTGTTATAAAGTATAAAGTTTATTACGGAAGACTATATTGTGAAGTCTCAATACTATATGACGAATACACCTCCTTTATAAACGTTTTAACCATTATAAAATCATTTATAGTGCAAACTCATGTTACACATGGATGTGCCCGTGTATTTTTAAAATTTTGATTTTATGAATGCTACAAAACAATTAAGTTTATCTACTGGAAAGTATCCTGTTTTAGCGATAATAAAAAAAAAAAACAATGTATGAAACAAGTATTTTATCTTTCGCTCTAAGTTTTGAACCGGTAGTCCAAAAACTAAGAAAATATAACAAACTCAATACAAAATACAAGTATTCGCCAAGAAAATATTATTTAGCAATGTTTTGTTTTGTTACAGGTGTGGTATTCGACCAAAACACCGAGGAAATCCAAAACGCTTTCAAGTTCGCGATCATGCAGCACTCGACGACCAACAGGACATCGAAGCTGGACTTCCAGCTGTACGTGGACGTCATCAACACCGCCGATGCCTTCAAACTTTCCAGGCTAAGTAAGTTCAATAAAACTATACTCGTTAGAATAGTTAATTACTTATCGTTATGTTATATAAGTACACGGAAAAAAAGCTTCCCGGATATTCTCAATCTAAGACATTATTATATTAAGTTGAAAATATTTCCTCGTGACAAGCATTTATTTCCTTTGACGAAAATAAATTAAAGTTTTAAATATAACGAAGCGAATATATTCTTACAGATTTTCTAGTTTTCTTTTACCTAAGATAATACTTGTTTGATTAAAGTACAATCTCTCTTATTTACTCAATATACTCTTGAAACAATACATTTTTGTATTTCTATTTTAAGAAAACGTGGTTTTATTAAGCGAAGAATCATATTTTTGGTAAAGGAAATAAATACTTGTCACGAGGAAATATTTTCAAGAAAATAATAATGTCTTGGATTGAGAATATCCCGGAAGCTTTTTTTCCGTGTACCATTGCGGCTGGGTGGACTCGCCTGCCTGTCATTGTGGCGCAGAAGAGCTGAGTATCCACCATATATTCTTAGGATGCCCATCTAGTCCTTACACCGCAGGGGGGTGATTTTTGAGATTCGAGCACTCGAAAGTGACATTTAAAACTCCGAATAAAACGATGAAGTTATGTTTTAAAAATAAAAGCGATAGAAATTTAAAATGATGATTATTTAAACTATTAATTTCATGCGAAAAAATTGGCGACAAACTTTTGTGTGCGATTATTTTCGAGCTTGATTTTTTTTGAATTCGAGCGTCTGGCTGTCAAAAATCGGCCCCCAGATCAATTTAAACGGCGAAGCCCTTAACTGCATAAATTCTCTGGAGTTAGATTTATGATCTCTCATCTGTATCTTTTGTGACTGTAAATATTATGCCATACGAATAAATAAAATTTAGTTTCTTAGTTGTATGTGCGACAATAAAAATGCTAATGTGCTACATTTACCTACACAGTTATTACATTATAGTTTTGTTTTAGAATCAGTAACAACTCCACAGGGCATAGTAGGGAACTTTATAACATGCATCCTACTGCGGTAAAGTTGACCAGTAGGTACTCTCAATAGTATTAAAAAAAAATTGATCAAACAAAGATAAAAAAGTTATCATTTCCCAACTAAATACTTTTTTTACAATCCAACGTTATGCATGCAACATGTAAGAATTTCCCTAATGGTTTTTAAGTTTAAATTACCGGAATGCATTAGTTGCCAATGTCCTAACCTTTTTTTGTCTAAGTGGGAAAGGTGTTACGCAAGTTCTAGCCTAATAATAAGAAAATTTGTTACATAGGCACTTCGCTGAGAGCCTAATATTCTTTACGCGAAAAACTGCAAGCCAAGAATTTACGACGATGTAGGCGCGTAAAACTGATTACAAAACCTCAATATGAGCTGGGTAAAAAACCGACAGAAATGAGACAGCATATAAAAACACTGATAGCATATAGCTAGTACAGCTATGTACTGTCAGCTAGCTTACTTGGTATTGTTCTTGTATTAATTAGTGACTCTTAAATGCGGTTGTCTTTTTTGTCACAGGAAAACTCAAGCGGCGCAAACAATTTCTTTAATTTAATTTAATGCATAATAAACGTAGAAGTTTAAATTAAATGTCAGGTATTTGTAATAATGTACTTGTAAAAAAACCTAAGAGCCAATTTGCTGAAGCTATAGACATTTCAATCTCCTGTTTTCTGCTTAGCCATATCACGAAGTTGGATATAAGTACATATGTATAACTGTCAATCAAAGAAACGGATATAAGGCTAACAAACATACACTATAAATAAGGGGTTCGGGAAAAAAGTAGCCGTGTACTATGTCGTATATTTTTAATGCAGTGATAATTTTGAAGCAGTATACTTTTATTTATTTATCCGTAGATACAATACCATTAAATAAAAATACAATCATATTAAAATGTGTGAGCAAGAGCATATATAAGTTTTCGCGTTTTGATTTCAACATTCTTCATAACTTTTTGAATAACATAATTTGTCAAGAATTTTTTTCACTCGACATCTGCTACAATGCCACAATTATATTTCCATTTTTACACCACGTTTTATGATTTGAATAATTTCATCTTGTCAATAAGCTACATTAATTTACTGGGTTTTAGCTAGAGTAGCCAGGAGAACACTGTTCAAAGAGTTGTATGTGCGATTAAATAAAAAAGGCGAAAACTTGCTATCGCTCTTCCATTTAAATATGATTGTATTTATTTATTTTTTGTATTATGGTACTTACAGATTATTAAAATATAAATACTGCTTCTAAATTGGCACAAAAATAAAAGCTATTTTTTCCCCGAACCACTATTTATTATTTTACGTCACTCTGGGCGGTAAGTGAGATTTGTCGCCCACGGGCGCAACAGCAAATTTCACTTCACACCCAGGAGAAGACGTAAAATTGTGTACGCACCACGGGCGGTAATAAAGAAAGCCTCAGATCGCTTGTTTATGGCCCTTACCTTCGGTTCGGGCCACAAATGTCCGCGATCTGAGCCGTTCTTTATTTGACCGCCCTAGGTACGTAATGTACTAATATTTTTGTTTTTGTAGTCATTGCTAGTAAACCTGAAATTTAACAAGAAAATTATCACTATATCTTTCAATTTTAACATAGTTTCAACTCGCCTTGCCATTGCCCGGCAAACCTACTTTATGCAAAGCTACACTCTGCTACTAACAAGCCCGCAGCGCCAATCGCCGCTTTCATTTGAATTGACTGCTCGGATCATCCCAAGAGCTGAACATACCCCAAACGTCAAGTGCCTAGCAATAGGATGGAAATTAGAGTAGTGCAGCGGCCGCGGGCGTTCAGTAAAATATTGTGCGCCAGGGGTACAGGTGCGCGACAGGTCAAGCGCACCGCTGTTTTTTTTACAGCCGCAATTTAAATACTGGGGCTCAAGCTTGTGGCGTGCAGCCAACAAAGTGTTATAATATTCGCATCACACGGATTGAAACTTGAACTGTTTGAGAATGGTAGAGGTATAATCAATAGGCAAGGCTTCAGAATCGTGGACGGTAAGGTGAGTGTTTATTATTACCTCTTTACTTTAATACCTGGGTTATGTAGTACTCTACGTAACTGAAACCGAGCTTAATTGAGAAATATAAATATTTGGGGACAATCTTACACAAATTAACCTAGTCCCAAACTAAGCAAAGCTTGTACTATGAGTACTAGGCGACGATGTACTTACTTAGTTACATAGATAAATATATACTTAGATACATAGAAGACACCCATAACTCAGAATCAAATTCGTGATAAACACACAAATACTTATTTATTTACTTAATCTTTATTGCTCAAAAAGAAAACTTATCGTACAAAAGGCGGACTTAATGCCATTAGGCATTCTCTACCCTAAATAAATGCCCTTACCAGGATTCGAACCCGGGACCTTCTGCTTCGTAGGCAAGGTCACTACCAACTGGCTAGGAGACCGTTGTGTTAGTGTATTAACACCTCATTTAAATAGCAAGCAAAGAATTTAGCTGCCACAAGAAACTATAGCCGTTAATAACTTGTTACTATGCAAGTTGGGTCATGAAATTAACTTCCACTTTCCCGTCCTCCTTGTCTCAGTCTCATTGCGATGCAAGACCGCCGCCGCTTTTTATTTCTCCGAGTCACGGTAGGCTGATCAAAACACTTTTGAGTCGAGGGGCGCAAATTTCGCAAAAACCGTTTGTGCACTTTCTGCGAACCACGAAACTACACCGTTCTTTGAAAACTAGTTACCTTTACAGTTGTTGCTACCGAATAATGTAGTGAAAAAAGTACCTATGTATCTGTTGTGTTGTGTTATCCTATGGTTTACAGCACTTTACTACTCGTAGATCGAGTACAAATGACAGCCTGTTTATTTATTCGTATGGCATTAAATATTACAGAAACGCTTAATCAATTTTACAATAATAATAATAATAATAAACCCGCGGGGGCAGCTTGTGGCGAGCTGACGGTGAGTGGCGACACCGCGGACCCCTATTCCAGAGGGCCCTTTCCATCTGGCCCTCGCCTCTGTGCTTGCCTTAACTGGCCGGTCAGAGTGGAGTCGCAAGAGCGGGACCTATGCTCCAGGTTGGAAGTGTAAAATGTCATAACGCCGGCGGCCTGCTGAACGGAACACCGGGATCTGGCTACCGCAGACTCACCTCTCGACAACCTCACAGCCACTCTCAAGTGTTGCGCCGTTGTCGCACCGTGCGTGCGGCCATTGCGGGGCCCACTCAATGAGTTGGCGAGTCACCACCTGCCTTTTACAATTTTGAGACTGATTGTCACGGCAGGTGTCCGCTAGTCTCCTCCCATAACCCAGTATCCAGACCATCCAACTTTCAAACCAATAGCCTTGTGACCTTAGTTCCCATCGCAGTACAAAAGTGCTGTACTGCAATAGTCTTTGCACCTGGCGGGGACCATCTCCGGATGTATAATGTTGTGCGTTCGTAGATGGTATCCGCCATGTGTATCCCCTACTTTTATATTAAATCGTTTTAATGGGCCTATGCGCTGTTGGCTTCGGCTCCACGCATGCCTACCAAAGGTCCGGGACCCCATGGTCCCGAGATATGGAAAAAACGTACAAATAATAATAATAATAATAATTTATTTATTAAATCCTTATTGCTATTTTTACATTGTGCTTACATATTACATTTTACGTACATAGTTTTACGCGCCTGAACTAAGAACTAATCTTGTATCTCAGGCAGAGAGAACATATGCTAATTTAGAGAGCAATAATACAAATTAAAACCATACACAAAGAATATTCAAAGTAATTACTTAGGTATGTAGTATAATATTACAAAATAGTTATGTGTCACGTGAAAATAAAATTTGCGTATTATGCTGTTTACCGTGTTTACTAAATGCAACTATCACATCGTCAGCATCTACATCTACAAATCTAGGTCAATCGAGTAAATATGTAATTTTTAATAATTGTAGACTTTGCACTGTAATTGTTTACGAATAGTAGGGCACAATAAAATTAATGATGGGATGAAAATTATACAATTGACGGCAAAGAATATATAGTACAATCCTAGTACTTAAATCCCCTCGTAATCAATTGAGTAAATGTAGCGTCGTTCGGCCATTATCCTAGCGGGACAGTCAGGGTCTCCAGTCTTATGGTCATACAATCTAAAGTATTTACTATATCTAGATTCTTCACCCACTGGGTAGCGTCTGCATCAGGTGAGTGAAGATCTATGGCATTCCCTGGGTATTTACGCCTCGGGCAGTCGTGGATAATGAATGCCTGTTAATATTTATTGTGTCAAAATAGAAATTCATAATTATGATAAAGTTTTTGCCAATACTTAAAGTATTATAAATCTCAAGGTGTAATTTATGAAATGTAAGTACGATCCACAATCCTGACAACCGTTTTTATCCCATAGGAGAGAGGGATACTCGTATTCTTACTCGTAATACTGACTTTCATATTTTTATGTCATATTTTATCGATAATAGGCATGAGTGATTAAAATTGCGATACCGCGTGAGAGTGACATACCAGCCGACGAAACCCAGCTTTCACAGCAAACAAAGGCAGATAGCTCACTTTGTTATTACAGAATCTGATTAATAATGCATAATTTTCTCGATAAAGGGCAATTGAAGGCATACTGCGTAGATTTAGACTGTAAACCCCAAATGATATACCTAATTATTTATGAGCAACTCATCTTGATCATGGCCCATGGGTGATTAATATTCAACTACCTACACATAACAAGTTTCTAGTCTATTGCGTTTTACACAAAATAATGTAAAGTACAGGATAACTTCGTAATCAGTAACATGTGTTCAATAAACCCGCTGCTTCGTCTGTTCTCGGCAGTCTGGGGGCTTCCTTCGAGTGGCGCGCGACGTGAGAAGAATCTATCAGCGTGACTTTAGCAGCCGCGCGTAATATTCGCTCGGAATTACATACTAGATCACCACTGTTTGGGGTTGAGCGAGCCCTATTTACGCATGGAAATAAGGCTGGAATCGATCTGTGGAATGCAATATAGGTATCTCCCACGATAGGTATAACGTACCACATCCAAATAAGACTCGTAAAATATTTCGAAGTGCTTTCTTGTTTTTTACTAAGTACAGTCGCCATCAAATATATGGAGCGGCCAGGGTACTCAAACATATCTGAGCATGCTCTTTATCGCCTTGACCTTTATCGCGTTGATCAGATATTTTGTGACCGCCTTGGCCGCTCCGATATATCTGATGACGACTGTACATGAAAGTACCTAGTGTACAATACTGTTCCATTCGGCATAACAGTCGTAACTGCTATTGGAAAACTATTTTGAGTTATAAATAGAATGTGTATTACACACTACTATGTACTATCAGCTGCGGAATTGCCTACCCAGTTTATGAATGAATTCATTCATAATGTGGGTATGGAATTTTGCAGAGCGCTGTACATACTGAAACAACCGGTTCGCATTACTTAGTTTTAAATGGTTGTTATTTGATTGCATTTCTAGCTTGTTTGTAAGTGGGTCGCATACAGATTTAGACTTTTGGATCCTTATTAGCATACCGTGAGAATTATAAATTATATTTTGATGTTACCTAATTCAGACGACATTTAATTACGATAGGTACTTAGGTTCCGATGATTGTGAATACTCGTATCAAAATTATTCGAGTTGTCAGATATTGGTACACTTATTTGAATATATTCAGTCAGATAAAAAGTTAGGAGTGATGTTATTTGGCGTGAACCTTAAAATTAGATAAAAAAACTCCAATTAGATATCGAAGGCACGTTAACTTAAAAACATATTTTAGAGGTATTTAACTTTGTTTGACTGAGTAATATACTCTCGACGAATACATAAAAATATATTTGTACAGAAGTTGACTTAATATATTTGAAATAACCCTATGATTCGATTAACATTGGCAAGGACGGCACGATCAAGGTCGGTATATTTAATGTAATGGTAAAAAATTACAAAAAATCACGGTTGTTATTCATCTTTACCTTTGATACTCATATTATTTCGACATCTGATGTATTATTTACTTATTTATAGCATAGGAACCAATTTCTTTGCCTGTTTCAAACTTATTGCTAAATTCAAATGGACGAAGTTTAAAATATATCTGACAACTGGTAACAAACTAGACAGCCATTAATAACCACCTTCTTACACCCATCATCATTTAAAACCTTTTATTACAATTAGAACCACTTGGGGGGTTAATTTGTTCATTGTGACGTCCCTCCTTATGGTGAAACATTTGTCGTGAGTCGTATCCGGAGCATAAAAGCCTACTTGAAAGCAATTGCATGTTAGGACGGCTCGAGATGAGCGCTAGAGTGTAGTCGTATCATAATGGCTATGTGAACATTGTTGAGTAGCGTATAATTTTCATAATACAGCTAATAACTAGGACCGTATTCTAACTTTAAAACACATTTAGAAACGATCCAACATCAATACAACTAGCGCCTAATCGCCTGAATCAGGAATAACTATCATATTTGCTTGAAAACTATTCTAAAGCAACTCCAATACAACTTCAATATTGTTTGATTATTTATTGTGTGTTGGAGTTATGTTTGAGATGGATTGTGTTTTTATTGTATTGTTTAAGTATTTTAAAATTATTAGAATACGGCATCTATTAAAATTAGTCAATCAGGTTATGTAAATCGTCCAAATTTCCCTTGAGTTAATGTGAAAAATGTGTAAATATAAAGAGCATGAAACAGAGAGTACTTAGACAGAAAAATACGAATAATACTAAAGCCACGGGTAGTTTCAGTTGTAATTTTCCTAAACTTGTGATCTAAATTATAAGCAGAAACACATCAATTTTACTTGCCAATAATTGAAAACATTCTTAATATACTGACCGTGTAAATAACTATTAATAAAACATAACAAAGTATAAATAAAATAGCCTTTGTCAAAAAAGTTATGACTTAATACATTCTACACTTTACTTTGCAAAAAAAAAACTATCCAATTTAAAAATTACATACCTACTACCTATTTACTAACTTCTACTTACTATTTCATTGATAAGAAGGGAATATAATATGAGTTCTTAAATAAGTCTTAAATATATTATGAAATATATTCAAGTGTCGAAAGTCTCATGTAAACATTCATCTAAGAGCGTTCATGTCGAGTAGTTTATAGAGTGAAATCACAGCGGAGATATTTTTCAGCTGTCGCGAGAAAGCCATCAAATAAATACAGCACCGTCTCCTCTGGCACATAAAATCGACTTCTTTTTGAGGCGGTTTTTCACGGGGCCTCATTTAAAATTGCAAGTCGAAGATAAAGGGCGGGCCACGTTGGCCGTCGCTCCGTCTCCCTGATCAAAACACGTCGCCGACTAATGACGACGACGCGAATTTTTATGGCAGTTTCTACTCTTCAGTCTTCAGGGACTACTATTTGTTCACAGATATCCGTTGAATTTTCACTCTTAAAGCCCCTATAAAAAGTTAAAGTCCCAACTGTAGCTATGAACGCAATTTTATGTGTTTTCCGTTTTTTCCGATATTATAAAGCTTAGCACAGTGTGGATAAAAGATTTTTTTGCTAGATCTTTTATTAGGCTTAATATAGCAATATGTTTCATGTTATTACTACGTCAGGCTAATGTAGAGGTATGATATAATATGCTTTTGGTTATGGTTTCAACATAAACTATACAGTTAAATAGTTGTGATATTTTCAAATAAAAAAAGGTACACCATTGGCGGTTGTCAATAAACCGTTGCTGCCATAAAAATCATTTAGAAATGAACTTTATTAACAACCGACACTGATGTACCTTTGACTTGAAAACGCCACAAGATTTATCAATCATCGGCGATTCTATGTGAACACAACAAATGAATAAAATTTATAATGACTAAAAAAGTGTGCTGCATGATTTTTAGATCTTACTGGGTGGGGGTGATTTTTGAGATTCGAGCACTCGAAAGTGACATTTACAACTCAGAATAAAACATTTTAAAAATAATGAAATATTTTAAAAATCATGAGTATTTAAACTATTATTTTCATGCGAAAAAATTAGCGGTAAGCTTTTGTGTGCGATTATTATCGAACTTAAACTTTTTGAATTCGGGCGCTCGAAAGTCAAAAATTGGCCCCCTGAATGATGATGATAATATTGATAATTACTAATCTTGGTGGACTGTTCAAGCTTTTCTATATAGTTATTACATTACAAAATATTTTTTCAGGCACGCTAAATTATAATATTACAAACTAATGTTGAGTTGACAACCCTCGAGAATATAGTATGATTGACAAAGAATCTGCGCTGAGTAGAAAATAAGGATATCCTTTTCAACTAAGACGGTGTTGAACAGCCCTAAACTTGGCTTCAAGCAGACATCACTAAAGTTAATTTACCTATACCTAGGTACTTATATTAGGTACCTGTATAATTGAAAATTCAAATGTCGGAAGGGTCATCTTCATTTACCTTTTTGTATGTTTCCAACTTTGTTATTTTTAAAACTATCAAAATACTTTATTGCACTTAAACATTGTACACAAGACAATTATTGAACATTTTTAACATGTATTTTATACCTAAACCCTACAAATTATGGATAACTATAACATTTCAAATTTAGAAACAATGCCCCTTGTGACATAAATTTAAAAAGCAATTTACGTATTTTCACTAATATTATTCCTGTACGTACTTATCTTAGGTTTTAAAAATTTACTAGGCAAACGATGCGGCATTGCATTTCCATAATGTGATATATAAGAATGTATTGATTTATCTATTAGTACAAAACGGGGCTTAACCGCGTATATCATTTTAAAAATTACCTTCGACGTTTCGAGGACGACATCGTCCGCGTGGTCTAGAAGAAAGACTGACCATTCGGCATCAACATTTTCTAGCTGCGCGAGTTTTATAACTACCCGCACTTGGTCATGTTTATCAAGTTGAACGTTTTGTAGAGATGTTACTTGGTCGACACACAACACCCAATGTGTTCTATGGGACCAGGGGACGAGGAAAGGAGGTTTCCGATTCGATTGTATGTGTTTGTTTCTTAACTCTAACTCCTGAAAAAGAAAAATTGGTGCCTAAATACGAGAATTCTTCTTTCTCTTCTACTACCTACTCGTAAACTCTTATGGGTTGCACTACGGTCTACGGTCATATCGTATGTGATGGAAAAAGACAATAATTTGAACGGAATGTTTAGTAGACTTACGACATAATAAATTATTACATTTGAAATACCCACGTATCGTAAATATCGTTTGAAGCATAACCACTTTGTGGTTTTCTTTTAATAATCTGAAGTAAAATTACGACCATGTCACGCTTAATTTTAGGTTATTGCTGACCTTTTCAACTCTGTCCTTAAACGTAGTGTTTAACATTAATGTTGCGTTTTGGTTTACGACATGAAATAAATGATCAGGTAATTCAATAGGTTCCTTCAATATTTGTATCGATATTTTGGTAAAGGCACCATTTGAATGGGCCAACCCATTACGTCCTACCTTGTACAGATTCAATATTATATTCGAATATTATAAAGAGCGTAAGAGTATGTCCTCCAAATGATACCTTTACTAAAATAATGACGCATAAATAAATATATAACAAATATACGCCGCATATATGACGCATACATATATTACATGCGACACAATACAATTGGTGGTTTAGGTAATTATATTTATTAAAATACGACCTCATAGATAAGTATAATAACAGCACATTTTTAAGTTATACGATTCGAGGGAAATATTGTCATTAGCCGAATTCAGAAGCGGGGAACCTTTTGCTCAAGTTCAAATCAGCATAATATTTTGTAATTTCTGCACTGTATCTCTGGCAGGTTGCCAGATTCAATTTAATCTTTGTACGCTACGCTTCGTTCCACTGCGGTCACTTTTACCTCGTTCCCAGCGTTCCACGTTCACAACTCCTGACTCCTCGCCTCGCCATATAATGAATGAAATGTAGCTACATTTTGTATTCATTAATATTGAGGCACCAACATTTCTGTAAAACCTGTGTCTAAGTGAATTTTGTGATTTCAGTGTAGCCAGCCAGTTTACACTGATATTTGATACGGTTATATTGCTGCAACAAAAACTGAGTTTGGTCTAATAAAAGGAGAAGGCCCAGACCGCACTGGACCGAAGCCAGTGGAACATCAAAAATCTTGGTGGCTCCACTTCCCAAACCTATCCTTGGGACCTACGAGTAAGGAACAATCATGACGAGGGAAATATTTTGTTCACGAAAAGCCGTATTTGATATTTTTATGTCGTGTGCAAGCGCAACTATTATGGACTTATTAGATCAAGGGTGGGTCGTGCAACCCTACCTCGCCGAGTAGCAGAGTTCGGCTTATGTAGAGGAATGCACGCGGTATAATGTTAATTATGTATTTTGCAATGCAACACGCAAACCTGACACTTTAGGATTTTTTTTTTTATAAAATGAGCGTTCTTTCGAATAGCCCATATACTATGTCAATTTTTATTTAGGTATTTACTAACGTACAAGTGTTGGGCATGGGTGCATCTTCTTATTTTTTAGGACTTGTTGATAAACAGTGTCTTGTTACCAAAAACTGTTGTTACCAGCAACCAAACTCCGTCTAATAGTAAAGTGTTTTGTTATTGATAATCTTTTGAGTTATAATCAAATAAATTTTATTATTTTCTTAGTAAATTTTGGTTATTGAAACAGCTGAAGTAGTTCATATGGCCTTTTTTTTCAATTTTATGTATAGCGTATTTTTTAAAGCTAGAATAGGTTTATCTAGAGCTATTTTAAGAAAAGTATTTTTGTAAATGTTTAAATTTTAGGAAAAAATATTCAATAAAAATAAAAATGTAGTAAATTGACTATATACTTTACACTTTTAAAAAAAAATTAAACGACACTAGGTAGTTGTTTCCATTATTAGTGATACGATTGCAAAATTCCATTATTACAAGGTAAAATTGCGACGTAAAAATAGTTTTCTCAGGAATTTTTATAATATAAAAAAAACGAAGAATATCGTAAACACTGTCATAAACAATATTTGCGACTAGTTATTTTATTGTTCTCGCTAGTGTAAGTAGTACGTGTACGTGGTTACAGTTGCAACGTTACCAGAAACCGTATTACAAACAGTAATTTGTGAAACTTGCGGCGCGTCCCAATCTTGGCAAAGTACGCGATAATTCGACAACTTCAAAGTATCATTTACCAGTTGTGTCATGGAACAGATGTGCTAGTGGTAAATAAATCAGCGCCTAAAACGTTGAGTGACTGGGTCGTTAACGGCTGCCTCGAGCGGGTGCCGGCAAACTCGCTTCTACTCGTACTCATTGTAGATTGGACTTAGGTAGGCCGGGGGAGTGAATTTTGAGATTCGAGTACTCGAAAGTGACATTTACAACTCAGAATAAAACGATGAAATTATGTTTTAAAAATAACAGCGATAGGAATTTGAAATCATGAGTATTTAAACTATTAATTTCATGCGAAAAAATTGGTGGTAAGCTTTTGTGTGCGATTATTTTCGAGCTTGAACTTTTTGAATTCGGGCGCTCGAAAGTCAAAAATTGGCCCCCGGAACTTTAATTCTAAATACAAGGAGGGTGAATATAACGTGAACTTTTCTTTTGGATCTTACATTATACTATACTATAAACAGCATAGGTCTACGAAACAGGGCTTGTGTATTTCACTTTTATAAAAATAATCCTAGTCTAGAAATAAAACTATAAAACGACCCATTCATACACAATAATGCATAAACTGTATACCTGTCGTTAAAATAAGCCTTGACTTATAAATAACTAAAATTTAAACTTTTTTAGTATCTAGGCTACTCCGAATTTGAGAGAGACGAAACTCCGCCATGCCTTACCTCTACAGGTGGAAGAAAACAAGGCGTGCTAGTCAAGAGCTAAACACCACTTTCAAGTTGCTATTTTATTGGTAAGTATTTAAGTTTGAGAATCAAAGTGATGTTTGTGACTGACGTGTTAATTGCCTCACCTTCTTTTCTTCTACTATGCTCGTATCGATGCAACCGTATTTGATTATCTCGAGCTCGTAGCAAATGAGGAAGCGGCAATGGTTGGCTTAATAGGCTGAGATCAATTCAGGTAGCGCAAGCCTGCAAGTGCTCGTCACAGTTCCAGTACAATACATATTTAAATTCTTTCGCAATAAGGGTGTTAAGTGAGATAACATGTGCTAAGCACGTGATGCAAAAACTAGAAGCTTCGACGCACGTATGTACAAACAAACCTTGAATATTTAAATCACCTTCGTTTTCTGAACCTAATACTTACTTTAAAAAAACATTAAAAGTCTTCGCCATAATATCGGCAATCATCACTGAAAAATCTATCAATAGGTCGCCTTGGGTAACGCGGGGATATTGGGTCACATGGGTCACAAACACAGACTCGGGGGCTCAGTTATTCGGCGGGCAAGAATGTGGACACTCCGCCATGATAGAAATCGGGTGCCACCCGTCAGATCCCTCCGACCCACGTGCTGGCCGCGTTATTGGATATGTGGCATGTAATGAATCAACCAAACACTATATTCGTATTCATGTGTTACAATATTCAGGAGGCACTTTTTTATCTTGCGGGAATCGCGGGGATTCCGAGCTTATTACTAGAAAAATCTAAGTAACCTAAAGGAATCTAAACATACCAGGAAATTTCTTGATATTTGGCATATAAACCACTTATAATCTGGATTATAATATTGGTATTTTTATGAGCGAGGGAGTAGGCCTACTGATATAAAAGGAGTAGGTATTAATGAGGTAAGGTTACAGGAATCCGTTTAACGATTATGACCCGGATGTAGTTACAGGAGAGGCAGAGCGTATTACAGGCATATAATGTAGTACCTTATACCTACCTTAAGAGTCCGGTAACGATTTAAAAATGAAAACTGCTAATAATGACATTACTCACATGAATTGTAATTTATAAGATAGTTTGAAGTCTTGTTATTGCAAAAAAGTACTTTTGATCTTATATATATATTAATATTTAATACCCTAAAACTCAATTCTTACAAAGCTTTGCTTTTTAGTGAAGAAGTTGATTCATGCAATCTTGTCGTTTGATTTTTAATTATTATTTGTTATGGCCCCTAATATGTTTTATATTATCTGAATAAAGCATGAAGTGATGTATATTTTTATTTTTATAAAATACTTTAATATCTTCTCAAAAATATCACCTAAACTTCGGCACGAAAAATATGTATGAAAATTAAAAAAAAACTGTTACATTTATTCCTGAAACGACTCATTTTCCAATATTTTACGTACTAGTATAACTCAATTTTATACGTTAATTATATAAAACTATATCGAATGAGTGATAACTCAACCTTGTAAAACGGACGCAAAATATCATATAAAAAACCACAATTGATTGGGTGTATTGTGACGGGCTGGTAATTATGGAACCTTACACTGAGCATGGCCCGACATGCTCTTGGTCGGTTTTTTTTATCGTGAATCATAACCTAGTTCTCTGATATTGCCGCTGAATATAATCTAAGTGCAAAGGTTATCACTTATTAGTACCACACATCTATGTTGTACACAAGTTGCTAAATGAACGCGTGAATAATTTTCCTTCGCTTATATAATAAAAAGTCAGCCTACGATTCATTTAAATTTTATTTACACCTAAGTTAAGAAATTTAGTCGAGCTTAATCAAGAAAAGTTTCTTTAATCGTGTAGGTATAAAAGGACTTACTTAGTCACAGTTTCCCGTTTGGTTAGATTGGTCTAGCTTACCGTATGGTGGAAGCATAAAGGACCTATGTGCCATGATAACACTAAATGAACAAGATAATAATTTTTCTTCGCTTACATAAAAGAAGAGTCGATCTAAGAAATTTTGTAGAGTTTAGTTATCCAACGGCTCATCAAGAAAAGTTTCTTTCATTATGTATAAAAGGACTTACTTAGTCACAGATCAGTCAGCACTTTTATAGTTTCCTATTTGGTTAGATTGGTCTAGCTTACCGTATGGCGGAAGCATAAAGGACCTACGTGCCGTGATACCGCGCCGACCGGCGGGAACCTACCTCCAGAAGCAAAGCGTTGCGGTAATCCGGCTGCACTTTTTCCACTAGTGTAATCTGAAATCGATAAAATGCTCTCTCTTATGTGGAGCTACCTCGAAGTAATCACACTCGGGAATCCTTAAATTCGAAACTTGGATCACTTCCCTAGGGATTATCTTTGTAATGATAGTATAGAAATATATATCGTAGTTATTGAAGGGAATACAGAAATAAATGTATATTTTGTTAGTATCTGAAGTACCTTTTAGCTGAGCTCGAATTTGTAAAAATTGTGCGCATCGAGAAAAAGTTGTGATTTTTTGACCACGGATAGAATGGCCCACGATAAATATTTTTAGTATTGGAGGTCCGAAAAATTTTTGGACCTTCACGTCAAAATCAGGGGCCCCGTGCAATAAGTTATTACTTTCTGGTTAAAGCTGCTAGGGATTGTGTGGTGTCATTTCCGTATAAAACAGACATGCAGAATTCATTTTTGATATTAAAAAAGAAAAAATCCATATTAAAAAAAAAGTTTTGCGTAGAGGAAAATCACTAAAAAAAATATTATTTTTTAGAACGTTATATAACTAATAAATATCATTTAAATTTCAATAAAAAAAATATCATAAGGAAGCATATTTAATGCAGTTTGTAAATATATAAAATTTTAAAGCATTTACCATACAAAAACTACGCGAAAAAAAATCATTCGCGTCATGGTGTATATGTTTTCTCCATAGTAAGTATCGAAAATCAATGTGAAACGTGAACATCCGTAGCGTATTGACCTTAAATGTATTGCGTATTATTAATCAATTTTGCTCAGAATACCTTCTACGAAATGAAAAAAAAAGAATTGAAAACACATATTTCCTTACTAAATTAAGTATTAATTGCGAGCAAGTGTTTTTACTTTTTTTTTAGTTTCTGCATTTTGTAGAAGGTACCTACTCTGAGCAAGATTGTCAAATAATAAGCAATACATACATTTGAAGGGATGCGACGGATGCTCACGTTTCACATTGATTTTCGATACTTACTATGGAGAAAATGAGAAAACATATACACCATGACGTGAATGATTTTTTTCCGCGTAGTTTTTGTATGGTAAACGCTTTTAAACTGTAAATATTTAGAAACTGCATTAAATATGCTTCCTTATGATATTTTTTTATTGAAAAATAAATGATATTTATTAGTTATATAACGTTCTAATCAATAAAATATTTTTTCGTGTTTTTCCTCTCCCCAGTTCTTTTTTTTTTAATGCGGATTTTTACTTTTTTAATATCAGAAATGAATTCTGCATGTCTATTTTACACGGAAACGATACCAAACAACCCCTAGCACTCTTAACCAGAGAGTAATAATATATTGCACGGGACCCCTGATTTTGACGTGAAGGTCCAAAAATTTTACAGACCTCCAATACTAAAAAATATTCATCTTTGCTCACTCTATCTATGGTCAAAAATTCACAACTTTTTCTCGATGCGCACAATTTTTTTCGCATTTGTACTGAGACAAAACCCTACTATTTGCGTAATCAAATACAATGAAGTCGTCCGGAAGTATCATAGACCTTGAGTGTATTTAATTATGTATAAAAAATATTTTCGTTTCTCCTTAGTCATTATTATTTTCTGTATAGGTACTCTACGTTATAGGTGCGTAGACATGTATTTTTACCTCAGTACATTAAAACAAAACATCCTAATTAGCAGTTAACTCAATAAGATAAACTTAATAAAAAAAGTTATGGAGTTAAACTAATACCTACTATACGAACAATTTAGAATCAGTAAAGTATCTTAAAGTATATGAGACGCCCTGTGATGCTGAGTAAACGTGATCGGCATTCCATCCAGCTCCCCGCGGGCAGACCAACCGATATTTGCTTTTTTTATTACAACATCCATATTTCAACACGAAAACCTCCAACAATATTTGGAAGCAGTGAGCACTAATGCGTGCGTGAAGAGAAAAATAATTCGCCCATCGCCGGAAAATATCCAATGTCTGAATTAATAAAAAAAGTCTAAACAATGTTGTACCAGTCCTGCAACTTTTAAAGTATTTTCCCAATTTAAATCCATGCTGTTCTTGCTTTGTGTTTCATATCCTTCAAGTGAGGACCTACTGATGTCATTTGAGCGTAGACAGGGCATAACGTTCCGTTTGTGTCACTAGACGGTACTTCAGTGAATGACCAGCAGCTGAGCGTAACGTCTTCAGGTACATGATATACAGTGAAACCTAGATAAATTGTACCTATTCCCCTATATTTCATTAAAAGTAATTTTTGAGTCATGGTGTAGAATATATTTAAATATTACATAGTTATAGTAACTTAAATAAATAAAGTTACCTTACCTTACCTAAATATACCTTGCCTACCTAATTATGCTCATTAAAAAGGCGCGTGTCCTGGTTTTGGTTGCAATGCAATTATTAGAGGACACACAATTACACAACGTAGCACGACACGACAAAACACGAAACTTGAAAGTTAGAAATTTAAACAAGTATATTTTTTAGATTTAAGTACTTATTGCTGAAAGTAAAAAGGGCGGACCAAATACCAGCGGGCATTCTCTACTGTTCAACCACTGTTGGTTGAATAGTAGCCACATAAATAAAAAAGCTATATTGCGGGCAAAATTGGGGTTCATTAGTTTCATTACGCATATTTTTAATGTCACAATACATAATTTTTATAAAAGAAAACAATTGCAAAAACGTGGCAAAAACAAAGATTCCGACGAATTGCGAACCTCCTCCTTCGAAATCTTGAAGTCGGTTGATAATGATAACTCGTTTTGTTTCCGAACTAGCAAATATATAAAACGAGCAAAGGGCGCATTCTAACTTTACAAAACAAGACATGATCCAATTCAAACGTCTGAATCAGAATTTGCTTGAAAATTATTCGAATGTAAATACAAATACTCCAATAAAACTCCAAAAAATAGACAAGGAGAGTTTAAAATTGCAAACATTGTGCGCATTCAGAAAATAATTAGAATTTTTGACCATGGATGGAGTTCCCCACGATGAAAATTTTTATTAATGGAAGTCCATAAAATTTTTGGACTTTCACGTCAAAATCAGGGGTCTCTTTCGGGGTTGTGCAGTATCATTGCCGTATAAAACAGACACTTACGCAGAAGTCATTTTTGATATTAAAAATGTAGCTTTCCATATTTAAAAATAAGTTCCGTGGAGAGGAAAAACACACAGAATAATATTTTTATTCAAATCGTTACATAACTAATATCATATTTCATAAGTGAAAAAATATCATACGGAAGCACATTTCATGCAGTTTTCAAATATATACCGTTTCAAGGCTTTGACTAAACAAAAACTAAGTGAGAAAAATCGATCGCGTCGTGGTGTATACTCGTATGTATTTTCCATTAGTAAGTATCGCAAAACAATGTGAATACTTCCGTAGTGCATTGACCTTAAAATGTATGCGTTCCGTATTATTTGTCAATTTTGCTCATAATTACCAAGTATCGTCTGTGTTTTAAAGTTTGAATACGTCACCAGAACATTTGCGACATGCCATGCTAGTCGAGGTTCCACTCAAGAACGCTACTCGCCATTAAAGGTGACGAGGAAAATCGAGTACTGACTACTGACATATTTTGGAACTGGAATGGAGGAAGCGAGGAGTGAGTATTCGTGCGCGCAGATACGCGTCAATGCAGAACCAATGGCATGCGAGTGAATAGGTGCTGGCTCGCATCGCACCACGTACCTAGTTTATATTAGTGAACAGTTTTAATAGAGAAAAATATAGCAAAACTCAGCGTAGGGGGCGTACTAGCACAAACAACCGCGAGACAGGAAATTCGAAATGTCGTTCTCTGTCTCTCTATCACTCTTGATTCGAGCGATACAGAGGCAAAGAACGAAATTTCGATAGGCCCTCTGTAAATCGATTTGATGCTTAAATAATATATATTTTCTGTGAAAACTTTTCATAAGTACTCTATAGTTTAAAATGTGTGCTAGTGCTGCATTCTGGCAGCAAAACGTTGCAGTAATACCCTTGAACCTTCTTCGAAAATCTTCGCCACCCAAAACTATTTTTTTTGACTCGTGGTTTTTAACATAACAACACAAATAAATAAACAATGGTCTTCTTCTTCTCGATAGTTTCAGGCTGCGCGGGACCAGAAGGTAGCAACTCTTAACGCCCTGTATATATAGCAGAAGAATAATAAATAAATAAACTATGTGCGGTAGCGAATAAAAATCAGAAGTTTAATTAATACCTATAGATAAAAAAGGTACACGGAGTACCTCGTATTTATTTCGCTTTACAGGTGAAGTAGCTTTTTCAATTGACATAGAAACTCATTTAGAAGATACGAGTACTGCCAATTCAATCAAGACTAAATAGGAAACTTAATTGGATGCGTGCACTTCCTCAATCTCAGACGCAGTACAGAGGTCTCTAGGTGTGCGACTATGGAAATTATCAGACTGGCGCCGTAACAGCATGCGGTGATGGTATGCAAGCGCGACAGCGCTATACACATGTAGAGCGCTATCACAACTCTAGTGAAATACATATGTGTTGACCAAACAGTGTAGGTATCTGCCTAAGGTAATTGAAGGTACCTGGTCAACTGCCGACGATGAGCGACAATTTTTTTTACCACGACAGCGGCAAACAGGCATTCGGCACGCCTGATGGTAAGCAGCTTCCGTAGCTTATGGATCCCTCCCAGAGGACCCTAAACCTCTTACCTCATACCACTCTAAATATTTAAAATTTTTAGAAAATTATTTACACCGACATTCTGAAATTTAGCAGTCAACGATTATTTTGTATGTAATTATTATAAACGGGTCGCTTTTTTTAGTCGCGTAGTAGTAAGTGCCTACCTAAACACTTTTAAGGGCTCCGTACCCAAAGGGTAAAAACGGGACCCTATTACTAAGATTCCGCTGTCCCGTCCGTCTGTCCGTCTGTCCGTCTGTCACCAGGTTGTATCTCATGAACCGTGACAGTTGAAATTTTTGAGATGACATATTTCTGTAACAACTATATATCCGCTATAACAACAAATACTAAACAGACATGATTTTTTTGCCGTTTTATAGATAATGGTACGGTTTTTATTTGTTCTAAATATTGAAAGGTACATGAGAAAGTATCGGGAAAGTACAAATCGAACTTATCCTGTAAGGTATCTGTTCTAACTAACCTTATGAAATAACTACAGATTTGGGATCTTAAAGTGAATAGTTTTACCTACATGTCTCGGAGATTCTGAGGGAGTTTCGTGTATAATATAGCATTTAAGTATACAAGGTATACCTATTTGTGGTAACATAATTAATAGTTGCGCTATAGTGTCAGTATATAACCCGATAATGCCGACATCCCGTCGCTTTGCAAAACACAGGCTATGATCGGTATGCGTTAAACAGCAAGCTGTAAATCAGAAGCGTTCCACTAATAACCAGTTTATCTCTAGCTCGTATCAGCCCACAATTCTGCACTGAATATTTGACTCTAGAATTGTCGAATTAGTATGCAACACCGTTCTTGTTAGAATAGGTAATCCTAAACAATAGTAGATGCGATTATGCGGGCGCGTTTGGAGTTAGTGCGAGACATAACCGGACGGCATTAAGGTTTTCTGTCTGAAATGTACGAGTGGCACAATTTAGAAGATACAGTGTGTTCACGACTGAGGTCCCTCTTGTCCCTTTAGCCGTTAACACAGTAAATTCTCCTCTATACAGAGTGTAAAAAAAATACTGGTGATCCGGTTAAGGGCATAATTGTTATTGTGTTGCGAATAAGAAATACTATAAGAAAAATGTATGGACGTGAATTTTTTTTTGCGAAGATTTTTTTCTGATTTTTCATCATAAAAATACAGTAGCATTATGCCCTTAAAAGGATCACCAGTATTTTTGTTACATCCTGTATTGAATCAGAAAGCGAGTGCCTACTACATATTGAATCATACAATCAAACATCGTATTGCGAGTAAGAAGAAGTAGAATAACATTTTTTTGGGTGCGAATTTTTTTTGTATTAGACATGTCGTCCCAGCCGGCCAACCTTCATAATTAGACTTCATTTCATAATTAGAATACGATACCAATTATGCCATTAAAAGGATCACCAGTATTTTTGTTACACCTTGTATAGAGTGATAAAATAAAAATATCAAAATTGAAACGGAAAGCTTTAATGTAAAAAGAAGGTGCGATGAATGAGATGTGATACGGTCGTTAGGTACTTTATTATGACTTTGAAGTTCAAAAAGATAAATTGAATAAACACAAACTGTGTACTGACATAAAAACACAGAAGTGTGCGCATCTAGATAGCGCACACTTCTCGGAGTTTAGGGCAATTTAAATATTTAAGGAGGACTCCGACATCTTTCGTCATTCACTTGTTTTATTATATTCCCGTTTATCCGATTTATTAAAAGGGTTCAAATCAGAATCAGCAGCTCTTGACATGACGGCCGCGATTACCGCTAATTTGATATGGATGATAAAGTAGAAAGTTCCATACAGGATACGAAAATTTCCCATTAGGCAGGTATATTGTAGGTACATATACCTATATTGCAATGGCGGAAGTGTCACACAATCAGTGAAGTCAAGACATAACTGAGCCATAATATAACTTTAATACAGAAATAGGTACATAGGTTAACGTGTAGTTTGAAAATGATACTCGGGAAACAGCTCCGCAAGATTATTTTACCCCGCGAGGTATACGGACGAATTGTGTTCCATTGTGCGTATTTGTATTGCATTCTGTGCTGGGTTGTTGAAGTTTTGAGACCATAATTGTATCGATTTTCTTAAAGATTTTATGTTGTAAATAAATATCATATCTAAGTTAATATTAAAATAAATTAAATAATAATTTCAAACTATTAAAAAAATATGAAAATTAGCCAAATACAACAGGCCATCTAAAAGGTCGGTCATTTATGATTATTTAATGTATTTCGAATAAGACGATATTGAACTCTCTTTTATTTTTATATGATTTATGTCCTATGGATCTATGTCAAGACTGTGTCGACCGTCCAGTGGCGCCCTCGTTGGGGGATTGTATTTCCTAATAAATTAATACATTTCTGTATAATCCCTCAGTGTTAAAATGTAGTCCGACTAATTACGCTACTTTTGGTATTTTTCACATAGTTTCATTTTGCGTATTTTTTGCTTCATTACCTAAATGGGAAATGGTGGCCACTTTTTTGCATTTAGGTGATAAAGTTAAATGTAAGTAATATAAAACTGTATCACCTAGATCACAAGTTGCGGAATTGATAGGACTACAACTTAACATGATGGATTATACAGAAATTGATTAGATCACTAGGAAACACAATCCCCCTAACGAGGGCGCCACTGGACGGTCGACGCAGTCTTAAGACAAAGGATTTCGTCAAAACAAGTTTTTTTTATTGTTAGCAATTGGCTTATTGGGTGTTATTTGTTTGTTACAGTCTGCAACCAGTTCGCCCGTGGCGTCATCGCGTTCCTGGGTGCTGTCACCCCCGACTCCTTTGACACATTGCACTCGTACACCAACACCTTCCAAATGCCTTTTGTCACGCCCTGGTTCCCGGAAAAGGTGAATATAATTATTTTGAAAATTAGGGATAAGCGTAGAAATAGCTAATTGAGAGTAAAGTCTTGTCTGAGATATTTTACATGACGCGCTTCGACATCGGACATAAACGTAGCCGATGCCACACGCGGTAACTGGGGGGTGATTTTTGAAATTCGAGCACTCTAAAGTGACATTTAACTACTCCGAATAAAACGATGAAATTATGTTTTAAAAATAAAAGCGATAGAAATTTAAAATGATGATTATTTAAATTGGCGACAAACTTTTGTGTGCGATTATTTTCGAGCTTGAATTTTTTGAATTCGAGCGTCCGGCTGTCAAAAATCGGCCCCCAGATTCAAGTATTTTGTGGATATATAGTGGTTACTCCGATGGAATCAGGCAATCAGGAGTTCGATTTTTGAATCTCACCGGTGCCATTTTTTGTATGCAGCCGATGACTATTTAGTACGAAATAAGTCACCCGGTGAGATTCAAAAATCGAACTCCAGGTAAGAAAATTGAAAGTTTTAAAAATAGTTTTAAAACCTTTTTTTTTAAACATAAATGGAATAACGTGTGTAAAGACTTCAGTCTGTTAAAGATATTAACTTTTTTACGTTACTCTACTGTAATAAGTTCCAAAATATATTTTTTGTGTAGACCAGGGGGCCGATTTATGACAGTCGGACGATCGAATTCAAAAAACTCTAGCTCGAAAATAATCGCACACAAAAGTTGGTAGCCAATTTTTTCGGATGGAATTAATAGTTTAAATAATCATTATTTTAAATTTCTATCGCTTTTATTTTTAAAACATAATTTCATCGTTTTATTCAGAGTTTTAAATGTCACTTTCGAGTACTCGAATCTCAAAAATCACCCCCCAGGTAGCAAACGATTGTTTTACCGGGGGGCCGATTTTTGACAACCGGACGCTCGAATTCAAAAAATTCAAACTCGAAAATAAACGCACACAAAAGTTTGTTGCTAATTTTTTCGAATGGAATTAATAGCTTAAATGATCATGATTTTTAATTTCTATCGCTGGTATTTTTAAAATATAATTTCATCGTTTTATTCAGAGTTTTAAATGTCACTTTCGAGTGCTCTAATCTCAAAAATCACCCCCCTGGGCCTCTGACACAAGAGAACGCCACTCTGCTCTGCTCTGTTCTGCGCCACTTCACGCTAGTCCGGTACTCCAAGGGCGGATATATCTTTCAGGGCTTCGTCGCTCCAGCGGTATCTGAGGCGTCCAGACGGACGCTTTCCACCCGGGTGCCCCACATACGCCCTTCTCACAGCTCGATCCTCTCCCATCCTGTCCAGGTGTTAAAACCCAAAGCCAATGATAACTCAAATAGTCGCACAATATGTTGAATTAATGTGTTACTTACATATTATATAGGTAAAATTATTACTAGAGGCATTGTTCCTATGCAATCATATCTTACATTATGCAGGTGGCTGCTGTTATTGTTTGTGACTTCAAAAATTAATAGCCGTGAGGGCTACAGCTTGCCTGGGAATAATTTGTCTGTTTAAAACTCACCAACCGAGAACATCACAATGAATCTTTCATGCATAATGCAAACTTTGCTACCGCGTAGTACTAAGGCACCTTCTGAAACTGAAGGCTAAGGCAAGCTTTCTTCAAACCAAGTTATTTTTGGGTTTTTCTCAAAATAAATCAAACCACGTGAAAATAATTATAATCATTCGTGGAGTGTGCGTAGCATGCTTGGAACCGCTGTTCTCTGTCCGTGACAGGCCCGAAAAATACATAATGTTGAATGTCTCCATCTTTATACCTGTTACTTTAAATGAACGGAAAATGTAAATGTTATTATTATACTTTTGTCTCTGCTCCCTCTTGTGGCTTTTGACGTTTTTTATCACTCCCCGTGGAATCTAGTTTTAAGAAGGAAATAAAACCAACTTTGATCTTTAAAAAACTCCTTATGTATTATGCATTGCGAAGCTGAAATATTTGCCGTTGTCCGAAATTTGGCGAAGCTTTTGTAACTGCTCTTTTTAGAAATAGAAATATCTTCTGCAAAAAGTAGTCAGAAACTTTTTTGTTATTATTGTTGAGCTCAGTTTGCATTTCAAAGAATAAAGTACCTAACACATACAAAATATTACTTAACTTATAATAAATTACTCTGTACCTACTGGGCGCATTTTAAGCGAACTGAGCTTTTCATGTCTTGGGGCTCTTGGGCACGTCTCTTTTACTCAAACCTTGGAATTAGAAGACCAGAATTGATATAAATCCTAAAAAAAGTTAAACCACTAAAGATTATAACACAATAAATTAAGCTAATATATTCTACTATTGTAAGGGAAATGCGAAAGTTTTAATGTGTGAATGATTATATTTTAAGATACCTATTTGCTGCTTATTCAAACCTAATTATTGAACAGATTTGCATTAAATTGGCACAAGGATAAGTTATTTGGGTTATGATATTCATATAGATACTTTGAATCCCGGCAATCTACATGAGGCTTAGTAGCTTTGCATAAAACAGTGTGTTTATGATAATGTTAGGGAATGCTCGACTTCAGCGCAAATGCTGTTGCGTAACCCTGAGACCACGAACGCAAGTTACTAGTATGCACGCTTGAGACTCCAATATGATGGTGGGCACCTGCCGGGTCCTGCCGGCAGACGTCTATCGCCACACATTAGACGTGCTCGGTGCATGTGTTCATTGCCGAGGCGTAATTTAGAACTCATTGTAATATATCAAGTCACATATTATTTCTTTGTAGGTTATTCCTCCGTCATCCGGGCTCATCGACTACGCCGTGAGCATGCGACCCGACTATCATCGCGCCGTCATAGACACCATCACACACTACGGCTGGAAACACGTCATCTACATCTACGATTCACACGACGGTAAGGCCACAAATATAAGTCATCAACGTTCTTCATTTTCATCACCTTCTTCCATTCATGACTTCAACAGATAGAAGAATATTGATTCTACCTACCTAGTTTTAGTTCTAGCTATACCTTATCAATCAACGAATGTTTTGAAGGAATCCTTTACATAATTGTTTGGAGTTATACCAATATACCAATGATATGGTCGATTGAAACAGTTGTAACCTCCATTCTGTAAAATATACGCAATAGGCATTCAAAAAATAGATTTATAAAAAAAAAACTATGTTTATTATACCAAATTTTTTCTCATTAATATTCCTAACAGTTAAAAATGTTGAAATGGGAACGGGTAAAGGTTACGCCTTTATTTCTGAGGGAAAGAAAAGAAATTTTAGAAGCAGCCGCGTCCAGAATGTTAATTCAGGAGACTGGTCTCAATATTTCCAAGTCTCTTCAGCGAATAATGAGTGCAGTCATTACTAAAATGAGTTTATTCTGTATTCGCGGCGCGCATCGCTGATTGAACCATTCATTAATGAGTTTGGATGGCCTTGTGCATACTAAAGGTCTTTGAAACGGACCTATTGGTAAATGTACTATGTCGCGCGGGAAGACTGCTCTGAATTTTATCAACTTTACTCAAAACCTTACTAAACTTACAGTATAAAGACAAATTATTTTAAGACTTAACTAGCAAATCGCCTTCGGAAAGTGTGTATACATTCGGCATCAGAAAACGTGATAATGGTTGACATATCTATGTCACGTTTCGCGGGAGATATGATATCTCTAATATGATATATTATGAATACGTACTCGATGTTCCCGAGTTTATCAAGAGGTAGGTAAGTATTTATTAATGCCGAGATTGTTGTTATTGTTAAACAGGTCTCAAAATCAGACTCATTTATAAAAACAGGAGAACATCATGCACTTGTTTTCAAACCCCTCGTTAAAATATCTGAATAAATTGTATAGGTTTCGATAGCTTTATAATAGTATTTTATACAATCGTGACATAATAAAGAGCTTTACAATCGAGTACCGTGTTTAAGCCACGAAGTTTGCTGAGTGGCTTAAGTAAGGTACGAGATTGAAAAGCTCAATTATGTCACTATTGTATACAATACTTTTTCTACGAGCACTCAAATTAGGCAAGTCGGTTAGAATAGAGTTCAATAAATGCGTAACAATCTGCTGCCTCTATATTGTGTCGAGCGCCGCCCGGCCACGCTGTCGCGGTCGGGCGGCGCTCGACACCTGAGTGAACTATAATATTGTAAAGTAGTAATTATTTAAGATGTCAGAATATTATTAGGGATTTCTACCTACAATTTTGACCACTTAAATAAAACGTACTATATGAAAATCCATTTTAGTTTTGTCGACAAAACTAAAATAGGTGTCAAGCGCCTCCCGGCCACGCGGCGAATATGCGACCATCGAAATGTATGCGCTAGTAGTTCTCTGTACAAAGTCTCAATTCAAGCATTATAGTCGGCGAGTAGAAAAAGGTTTATTTAATGGAAGGAAGAGAACCTACCGACAACCTACCTACTTACCTACAACCGCAACACAAATATTTAACATATGGGTAGGTACCTACCATTTGAAATAACTAACATGGATTGTAAAGAGGATTCCTCTCTTCACCATTTTTGTATTGCTTTTGTATTTCTTTAAAATCTTTGGTTTTTCACAATCGTTTCATTACGTGTTCGTCACATTTCATACTCGTAATGGCAATTAAAATAGAGGGGGCCGATTTTTGACAGCCGGACGCTCGAATAAAAAAAATTCAAGCTCGAAAATAATCGCACACAGTAGTTTGTCGCCAATTTTTCGCATGGAATGAATAGTTTAAATAATCAACATTTAAATTTCTATCGCTTTTATTTTTAAAACATAATTTCATCGTTTTATTCGGAGTTTTAAATGTCACTTTCGAGTGCTCGAATCTCAAAAATCACACCCCAGATTTTAAGAATTTATTTATTTTCCTCAACAACAACGATATACATACCTATAGTTATAATTAATGTATTTTGTTCAATACAGAATAACTATATAGAGACTAGGGAATGCAACCGCTTTTTATGTTGTACATAAAATTACCGGTTAACCGGTTTTATTATATATAATAAAAAACCGGTTGCATTATGATATAATAGAGACGGATATAGGCGAATTTTCGATTTTCTATGTAAACGTTAGGCGCTCAGTTTTGCCGCTTTGTTCGTTTTTTTTTGTTAAAAAGTTGGAAGTGTATTTTTCTCCTGAAACAACCGCAAGCTATTTGAGATAACTAAAAAGTCGCGGTACGAACATTTTACATAAATAATTGTTACCAATGCTGTGTTCCGGCTGTTTATAAAGTACCTTCTTTTTGTATGGCCGTTGAATTATTTAAAAAGTTTGGAACTAGATAATTAATGGAATTTGAATGCAACATTATTGTCGCGAAATCGGGAATGCAATGTTTTTAACTTTTTCTTTTTTGACCTACCTACCTCATGTTTAACCAGCAAAGTTAACCTTGCAGGACTTTCTGAGATAATGATTTTATTCCGTGAACCTCTTACGGCTCTTACGAGTGGTACCGGTACTTTACATTATTTTTTACTTCTAAGTACATACTCGTAGACGGCGTAAATGGCTGATTAACCATGACAAATATCTTATCTTCTGGATGCCTGTTCAAATTCAAAGTCACGCGCGAGATGTGTCAAGGTCGTATCGTAAACATATATTTGACGTCGTCTGTACAATAGGGATGATGACACATGTTGAATTATGCAATAAAATGTAGCCTTTAAAGGTATGAAATATATTAAAATGGCCGATGATATCGGGGTCCAAAATTTAAAAATTTTACGATTTTTTAAAGTACGAAATTTAAAAAAAATAGCTTTTCGATTTAATATTTTACTGTAAAACAAATTTTATGGCAACAGGTATAGAAATACGCAAAATTTTACTGTAAAAATAGTAATTTCATATTTTATTCCATACTTTAGACAGGGTGACTAATGATAGTGACGTCACTTTTATACGTCATGTTAGGAGAATCGAATGTAAATCTCAGACTTTATAAGTGTCAGTTGCACCAAACTGCCTGTTAACGTCAACGTCATCGTAATAGTAGCGTAACGTACCTACTTACATAATACAAAAAACAATTGAAGGAGCCGATTTCTGAATACGGAAATTTCAAATATAAAACGTAAGTAAGTATAATATAATAATATTAATTCAACGTAACATTGGGTTTCTTTAGAGAAATTCAAGAGTAAAGAACTACCGAATATGATGGAAGAAATCAATGTGTCTTTATGAAATGGACTTATCCGCGGCACGGAGTACGGATACGAGCCGCGTAAAATTCATTTTACGAGTATGTCACGGGATCACCAAGAAAAGAGCACTTTGCTAACGGAAAAGCCCATTTACATATAAAAGTGGTTTTAATTCACCTTACTGTTACTTGTTTTCTTTTTTTGCTATAACCTTCACACGGAATGAATTTAAAAATATTATTATTATTAGAGTACCTAAACATATCTTAAAAAGATGTAATGTAAATACTCGTAAATTACAATTTCTCCATCTTTTCACAGTTACTTTTAACATATATTATATTACTATGAGCCACTATTTTACTGCTCATAGTTTAGAAAGCTCATCATTCGACGCGACAGGATTTACGACAATTTTTAAGTTTCTATAAACCTCTTTCGTAGTACAAAGTTATCTCGAGGGCGAGGTACAAATAAAAACGCAGAGAACCCATAAAAAGTAAGTGCGGATGTCATCGTAGAGGGTGAGTGAGGGGCGAATGTGATACAGATGCTAAGTAGTGGTAGATATCAGTGGCGGTGGGTCAAACGTTTTCTTACGCAAGCCGGACTTTAATTTAGCTTACAATTTCTTCATGAGCTGTAGGAAACTGTTTAGGAGCCTAAAAATTAGACAAGCCGACAGGAGTGGTGTTATATGGACGCGCCTCCACTGGTAGATATAAAGGTACAATGAGCATTAAGTGTACCCCAATAAAGGAAAGCATTAGAGCTGTCTTGCAATGTATTTATGTATAAACAATATAAATAATTACTCTAAATTTTAAATCTATTGCAGAAAGTAGTATATTTTTAGTCTTCTAGGTCTAACACATTGTTATCTTTTAAGCTCACTATATAGGATTAGTTGAATGTTATGTCACGGCTTTATGGCAGAGGTATCTTTAAGTAGGTACATTTAAGTGGCTCGGCGCTATCCGAGAGCGGAAATAAAGTAGAGATCGGAGTCTCCGAGAGGGCGGAACACGAGATTGACCTGATACCCAAATAACACCCTCTTCAGCCTGTCACATCAAACAAACGTGATCTATCGAATAAGTAATTTTAAAACCTCACCTACATCAAAATATTGTGTTGATAAAAATGCACATTTATGAAGTACCATAAAAATCTTTTTAGGCGGTACTAACCATATCATAATTGTGAAAAATAAAATTGGTCTACCTACGGTTACATTGTACCTATAATTTTGATTAACCAAGTAGAACAGAACATGCATTTAGTAAGTATGTATATGCTTGCCTTATTTTTTTTATACCACGACGGTGGCAAACAAGCATACGGCCCACCTGATGGTAAGCAGCTACCGTAGCCTATGGACGCCTGCGACTCCAGAGGTGTCACGTGCGCGTTGCCGACCCTTTACAAAAAGGAGAATTCATTGTATTGACGGCTAAAGGAACCAAAGAGTCTCGTCGTCAACACCCTTTTTGAGCTCTTTGGCATCCTACCATTGCCTACGATTACCTATTTACTATTGAGTTAATGGGGTTGATCTACCTAATACGGTTACGTTGCACGTACCTACAGTTTTGATTAACCAAGTAGAACAGAACATTGCATTTAGAAGGTTTGCTTGCCTTGATTGAGCCTATGGTACTACAAAGCTGAATGCTCCATCAAAGCAGACCCAGAAAGGCTTAGGATAGGATTTGCGTTTTGGGATGTGATCAATCGGAAGTGCATTGTTGTAGCAAAGTTTTAGGCACTCAACTGGTTTAGGTATTCATATTTAAAAGTTTAATAGAGATCATTTCATTTATATCACGATTATGTTGCTCGACATTTATCATTTTATTTAGATCAAAGAAGAGAGAATTTTGGAAAAACTACATTTTGCTTGCTTCAATATGCAACGGCGGTTAATGCCTGCTATTAGATATACCATTCAGTATTCATTCACTGAATGCGAGCCCAGATAACCTGAACATTCTGTACATATTAGTTGAAAATTAATACAAAAATAATAATAAAGTGATTTCTCCCTAACTTTAAAATGTAATATGTACTACGATCAAGGGGGTGATTTTTGAGATTCGAGTACTTGAAAGTGACATTTAAAACTCAGAATAAAACGATGAAATTATGTTTTAAAAATAACAGCGATAGGAATTTGAAATCATGTGTATTTAAACTATTAATTTCATGCGAAAAAATTGGCGGTAAGCTTTTGTGTGCGATTATTTTCGAGCTTAAACTTTTTGAATTCGGGCGCTCGAAAGTCAAAAATTGATCCCCAGGGGGGTGATTTTTGAGATTCGAGCACTCGAAAGTGACATTTAAAACTCTCAATAAAACGATAAAATTATGTTTTAAAATTAACAGTGATAGAAATTTAAAATCACGATCATTTAAACTATTAATTCCATGCGAAAAAATTGGCGACAAACTTTTGTGTGCGATTATTTTCGAGCTTAATTTTTTTGATTCGAGCGTTCGGCTGCCAAAAATCGCCCCCCGTATCTTCGTAAATATGAATATGATATATGTCTGCGAGACAAGCACGCAGTGGAATACCACCAGGGAAATGTTTGATAGTCGCTGAATAACTTTGGAATACAGGTAGCGTATTCGTAACAGCTACCATCACTAAAATATATAAAGAGTACATAGTTATAAAGCATACTAATTCGTGGGGTGAGGAACTAGGTATGTATAAATTTTATCAATTAAATATGTGCTGTTTTTATCACGTTCCCTGCCTTTGGCAATCATGTATTCTTACAATACAATATTCCTTTATGTAATACCTAGTCTATAAAATGATTAAATAACAACTAACTCAACAAAAATATGTACAGCATAAAAAACTAACTTAAGCTAAAATATGTCTAAAAATGGCCACCGCGGCATCGTGCCAAGACGGTATCTGATATTTGAGTAGGCCTTTAAGTAAAATATCGTTCTTAATTACACAGATTACTAATTTAATAAAAACACAATTATTATAAATTAAATCGCTAATACTCAGGGCCGGTTGCACCAAACTGTCTGTGAACGTAAACGTAATCGTAAAAAAAAACTTGTATGAAAAGTTTGACAGTTTTCTATGGGATGACAGCTCCGTCGCCATATTTTACGATGATGAGTCTTTTAATTGTGCGTGGTGCAACCCACCCTAAATCTACTTTAAAATATAGCCGTTACCATAAAAAATAAATATAGGCATTGCTCAAAATAAACCTTGACCTCGGCAGTTAACTAAGTATGATATTCAGTAAAAGATAAACCTATTAAATAACTAGAACAATCTGATTCTAACTCGAAATAGTATCGAATAACATTTCGAAAATCGTACAAAGGTACGTTAGGTTATTCTCAATAAAATAGTCACATTTGATACCTAGTACAAATATACTCGTACCCTCTGAAATAGCTGACTTCGTAGAACTCGCAGTTATGACGAATTCATGGTATTTGCGTGATCATCGTTTGCTGGCGCTGTCATTATCGGGTGTCGATTACGATTGAATATCGGTCGTTAGCACTTTACCACTATTCATCGGATAGGTACCCCTTCGTGACGTCACGTGGCCACATTAAAGTCTTGATTTTGCGTCAAAGGATCTATAATTAAGTTATAGTGCCTTTATGCGATCGCCTCGGAGACCTATAATTAAAACGTTAGAGTAAGGGCCAGTTGCACCAACCACTTTTGACGGACTCATCAGCGTCAGCCGGCAGGGTACTATGAAATTTTCCATACTATAAAATTTAGCGAACGTTTTAACGGTTACAGACGGTTTGGTGCAACTGACCCTTAGACTCATTGTGATTGAGTTTTTTACTGTATTCCCATACAGATATGCTTCATAGCAAGCATTTGAATAAAATAAAATCGGACCGTTTCAAACAGCACCCTTAGAGTGGGTTGCACCACGCATAATTAACGAACCGATCAACGTTAAATATGGCGACAGAGCTGTCATCGCATAGAAAACTGTCTAACTTTTCATACAAGATTTTTTTAACGATGACGTTGACTTTAACAAACGGTTTGGTGCAACCGGCCCTTAGTGCTTGAAGATGGAGACCTAAGCTCTCCGAAATATGTCGCGCAAAGTGACTAAACTGACGTGAGAGTAACCGTTATATTTTATAGTAATTGAATAAAGTCTACCTAACCGAGTAGGTGTGTAGGTATCGACAAATATCGCAAACAGGTTTTTAATAATCGACCTTTAAGTCCTAGGTGGAGGTCGAGGTTGTCTGGTTCGATTTAAACTAGCTCGTTGAGCATGCTGTAATATACCGTCGAGTGAAATAAGTTCGAGTTGGTTGCTATTTGTACATTGTCGTCTATAAAAAGAAGTCATTAGATATGCAGGCAACAACAGGGTTTCTAATATCGAGCATTTAGCTTGTTTAATCATAGGAGTTTATTTACATTCCAACTTATGTATTGTATTTTGTAAGAAAGAAAGGCTGTCTATTCATTTCGATATGCTGTAATTTGTTCTGTTTAAGTAAGTACCTACATATTTATAATTTCAATTCGCAGTAATAGGAAAACGTTGTTTAAAACTAAATTTTTAAAGGTTAACTACTCCTATAGGTACTTATCCCTCGAAATCCGAGGAAGCTTGTGTGGTACTGGTGGTACAAGCAAAAATTGTCTGAATGTTTATAGTGTTGCTTGATACTCAAAGTAAGAAAATTTGGGCATGTTCACTTTTCACTGAAATGCAAGTTTTTTTTATCATACGGAAAATAAAACTAGGTATCCTTAAGCGAAATTTATAAATACAATGCAAGTTTTGCCTTAAAATACTTCCTCTGCAGTTCCTTTGTTAATTACACAAACTAAGGGCCGGTTGCACCAAACCGTCTGTGAACGTAAACGTAATCGTTAAAAGAATCTTGTATGAAACGTTTGACAGTTTTCTATGGGATGACAGCTCCGTCGCCATATTTAACGTTGATGAGTCTGTTAATTGTGCGTGGTGCAACCAACCCTAAGAAGCGTTGCAAAAAGTCGTCTAAAATTTGAAATTAAACAGGTTATTGGTTACCTGCTACAATCAGTCTTGGCTTTGATTATCTTATCTTATTTTCTCTACCTATCCCAACAAATAATAGCAAATATTGTTTGTCACGATAAAATCAATTGTTCGGTTGAAACCCACCCAATTCATCTTACGCTCTGCATTTCCTTTTAGGTAATGGCATCTACTTTATTTCATTCTTGTTTCAGAGAAACTCGATCAAGCCTGCCGTACAGTCAGGAGCAAACTTAAACACTCCAACATTTTTCAAACATTTAAGCCCACTTGGAGCTCAATAACGACGTAAAGGGGCAACGGCGCCTCCATTATGTTGTGATAAACTTTTGACAATGTTTACGTATCCAATCTTAAGTTTTCATGCATTAATAGAATTTGAATACCTGGTTTACTTGGTGTTATATACATTTATATATTCATTTATATTTTAAAGTACGGTTGTCTCTTTTGTCATTGGCCTAACTGAGAATATTTACACCTAAAGAAGATGACAACATTTTGAGTTATAGCGCTTTTAAAGTTTGGAACGATTCAATTACATAACCATACTATTTTCGTAACTAGATGGTTTTATGAGCATAAAGAGGGTTTTCATTGAAATCGTAACTACAGAGTTAAGTATATACTGGAGATACAGACTCAAACAAGATTTACCGAAAAAATTGCTTGTGATTTTTTTTTACCGGCCAGTCTTATACCGTAATAAGACTGTCAGAGACAGATCAGGGGGCCAATTTTTGACTTTCGAGCGCCCGAATTTAAAAAGTTTAAGCTCGAAAATAATCGCACACAAAAGCTTACCACCAATTTTTCGCATGAAATTAATAGTTTATATACTCATGATTTCAAATTCCTATCGCTGTTATTTTTAAAACATAATTTCATCGTTTTATTCTGAGTTGTAAATGTCACTTTCGAGTACTCGAATCTCAAAAATCACCCCCTGTACGAGTCGTTCTTACAGAACTATTGTGGGACCATTTTTGGGCCGATTGTGTATCTCGTTCTTTATTACATATCGGTGGTTGTATCAGAAGTTTTTAGTAATAGTTGAAGTACATTTTGATATAAAAATCACATTTTACAAAAAAAAGTGCCTAGACATGTTGTTTCTGTGTCCCCGTCATTTATGTAAGTAGTACTTAATGTAGGCATTTATTTTTCAAAAAGCGAAGTATTTTGAAGTTTTGTTTTGATAATATATTTTGTCACAGGTATACTACAAATATATGGTTGGTAGGTATAATACAAATATTTGCAGTGTGCAATAACACTAAAGAGCTCCGTAAAAACATGACAAATTATCCACAACGATAAACATAGGTACTTAATGTTTGAGCAGTATTATGTAGGCATATGCATCAGTATTCTTAGCTAAAGATTTGACGACAGTAATAGATTACGCGCTCCGCGCTCTGTTATTGAAGCACCTAATCGTCTAACTCAATACAGCCAACAATGGGGGTTATCCGCGCATTGTCGCTGCAGAATAGGAAGGCTTTAGACTAACACTGAATAAAACAAGCTACGTCTCCACTCTGAGGGTAAACACCGCGGTAATCGCTAGCACGCCCATGTTGCCCACTATATGGAAACGACCTTGTTGTTAAACTTTAAGTCCCAAGATGTCTAATAATTATTTTAATCTCGGAAATTATTATGCTCTTTTCTTGTTTATATTTGAATCTCTCCTGTTTTGTATTTTTAAATGAATGATTACCAAACTGGATCGTTTATATCCTTACAAATCATCAGTGAAATAAAATTTATGGAAGATTTTCTTATGATTGAAAATATACATAGATAATTTTAAATCGACAGTAAATATTGGCAGTAAACAATTAGATATTTACATTAAATAATTTAATTCTTATTATATATCTTGTTGAATGAAATTAATAAGTAACTAAGTTTCCTGACAACTTCAATAACATTTTTTTATCTAGCGTACGATTACCTATTGTTACCGGAAACTTATGAAGCAAGAAAATGCGGTAACATGGCTGAAACAACACGTTCCTCATAAGAGTAGTATGTGCTTTGAATTAGGCGTAAAAACCTTTACGTAATTACTTCTTTGTTCTATTCGACCCGGTTTTCACTGATTAAATATTAATAGATACATATTTTATTATTTACCTTAGCTTATCACCTGGGGGTGATTTTTGAGATTCGAGCGCTCGAAAGTGACATTTAAAACTGTGAATAAAACGATGAAATTATGTTTTAGAAATAACAGCGATGGAAATTTTAAATCATGATTATTAAACTATTAATTCCATGCAAAAAAATGGCAACAAACTGTTGTGTGCGATTATATTCGAGCTTAATTTTTTGAATTCGAGCGTTCAACTGCCAAAGATCGCCCCCTGCGCAAAATATGCTTTCGAGACTTATACTTTAATCTGATTTCATTTAAATAATAATATAAAGTTAAGGTACCGAGCGGTAGCATATTATCAAATTATGGTACTTTAATAAAATTTTATTCGCCTACATTTTAGAGAAGCTAGTTTAATATAGGATAGAAATGGTTTTATCGACTTTCAATTTATTCACCGAGTTTAATGTATAATGCCCCGGATTTTCAGCCTTCAACCGCGTATTTTAGGCCACACCTTGCCCGGGATTACCGGTAAAACCATAATGAATTTGATTGCTTCCATATTCATTATACAATTCCGACTAAATTAATAATGTTAAAATGACTTTCTCGGGGGATAAAAGATTAGGAAGGAAGTGGGTGAAAGTTATTGTTATATCAAAGCTGGGTATTGAAATAATAATTCTATAACTACCTACTAAAATATCGTATGTGATAATGCAACAAAATCGTTGAAACGTTCAAAGTGTAGACTGTAAAATTTGTCTTGATGGCTCCAGACTTAGGGCCGGTTGCACCAAACTGTCTGTGAACGTAAACGTAATCGTAAAAAAAATCTTGTATGAAAAGTTTGACTGTTTTCTATGGGATGACAGCTCCGTCGCCATATTTTACGTTGATGAGTCTGTTAATTGTGCGTGGTGCAACCCACCCTTACTAGTGAGTATTCGCTATGTGCATGATTGTGGCGCCATCTCTTGGGCAGGTGTTCAATCTCTTTTTTTTCTTTTTTATAAATAGGTTGTATTCCTTGCTTATATGAAATGTTACTGGCTGATTCACTATTTTGATAGCTGACAGGGGCTTTCGCAGTTTCATTTCTTGTCATATTTTGCACTGCGATGGTTCTCGTAACCCCCACCATGCACTTCGCACATAGCATAGCGTATACTCACCGACTAAATAAGCTAAGAAACTGGGGGCCTTTTTTTGACTTTCGATTCCCATCGCTGTTGTTTTTAAAACTTAATTTCATCGTTTTATTCAGATTTTTAAATGTCACTTTCGAGTGCTGGAATGTCAAAAATCACCCTCCAGCTCATTTCATAATGATGTCAAAGCAAGATCTTGATTTTTGGTGCGTAGGTGACAGGAGAACTTTTGCCAATTGGACCAAGTCAGGCAAATTATTTCGCAGTACAATAAATTAACAATATTCATTGCTATATAATGAAAAAAAAAAACTAGTGGATTACAAACTTATTAAAGTTAGTGTACAAAAAATCGGAACACAGCGCAGAGTATTACCTAAGATGCGTCTCTCGTTTTTTGCTACGTAAACGGTGTGTTAATACGGTCAATGTCTTTTTCGTCGTTGTGGTCGGTTCTCAATAACTATGACCGGCCGTTTCCCAATTTAGACTAACGACAGTTGACATCCATAAAGCCGTTTGAGGTAAAGTTAGTTTGAATTCATATTAAGAAACATCGGCATCCATTAAATTATGAAAGTAAAACCGTAGTAGGTATGAAAAAAAGCTTTACTTACACACCAACATATGTTATATATTTCCGTAAAACGAAGTACCTACACGTATGACGTTGGAGATGGGTCGATTCAAAGCGATCCGGTAACAACTGAACCGTTTGATTACGCTGGTTCCATCTTGTACGGGTTCGCGTGATTAGAGTTAGTGCGAGTGAGACGCAAGACTTAATCACACAATCCGTTTTCTTTTGAGTAACTTACAATTAAGGGATAAATCCTATTGCCTTCAGGCATTTAATCCGTAAAGAGGTCAAACGGCATTTTAACGACAGCGGCAATGTGTCCAGGCTTAAAGATCTTCGTTACCTACTTGGCTTTTGCCAGTAATGTACCTATCTTGTAATAACAGGTGACTTATCAAATCATATGTGAATACCGTGAGCATAGATAAATAAGCAAGCTACTTAATTATCTTTGAAGCTAGTTACTCAAACCAAGTAATATAAAAGGCTATGGTGTCCCTTAATTCTGTTTAAAACTACTTTAACTGCATTCTAAATATCTGAACTTAAAAAGTCTAAACTGGTTATGTTGTATGCAGGAGTAGTTACGAATTCGAAACTTTAAATCACCAACACACATTTACCAAAAAGTTATTAAAGCGAACAAAAGTTTTTCAAAGAAACGCAGGAAGATTGTTTCCTAGCTCCCGAGAGCATCAAAGTATATTTTCATACAAAACATTAGTCCGCCTCGCACAGAGCGGCGTACCAGAGCTGTAATTTTATACCGGGGCCGACCTACGCCCGGGGACTCTTATGGCACTTCAAATAATGCTGCCTTCAATGGTGGCATTCTTTCTGAGCAACTATAGCTAAACTGTGTGATATTTTGTATCACAGTTACTTGCCATAGTTTTCTTTTTATTAATTTTACCATTGTTTATCAAATAAAGGATGATGCCGAATTTGGCCTACACTTCAACAAGCATGCTATATATACGACAATTTATAGCAGATTTTTTGCTTTATCGTGCATATATTATATTCCAACGGACACTTCTTAATTCCTCAAAGCAAAAATAAAGAACTAACATCGAGATTTGGGTCTTTTCTCTGTTTTCTATCGCGAATGACACAGTTTCCTTCCGGTTGTTATGTGTGCGTTTTATTATTCCAGTATTTTAGCAATCTTCTATTTATAACGACTACACGCAAATAATTAAAAAGTACTCCATATTCAATCCAATAAAATCATATAAAACGAAGAGACTTATTTTTTGTTAATAATTTACTTAATCTGGCATTGTTATTTATTTTATCATTTAAATATAGTGTCAGTATTTATAGGATAATGCAGCAACCAAACGCTTTATTTTATCTCTAGCCACATGAACTGTCATATTCTTACATGTCATGACAAAGTAAATAAACGTTGTTTTGATTTTCCTTACTAAATAATAAAGTGTGAATTAAAGAAAATAATAATATATGTGCTTTTCAACCTAATAACTGAAGATATTACATATTATAAATACGAACAGTGTCAAATAAGTTAGGGGGGCAAAGAACCATCATTGCAAAGAACGGACGATTCATGGCTAGCCTTTATGTCTAAATATCGAATGGTAAGTGCGAGATTATTTAACTACCTACCCATTTCTTGGGTTAATCGTGAAAACTAAAATAATAATATAATATTTTAATATTCCAAAAACGATAATCTATGAAATTGAAAATGAATCAGTTTGTAAATAACAGTGTTGTACTAAGGTACATTTTTACTATCGATATTATATTATAATGTGTGTGTCATTTCACAGAACGAGATTCACTTCACTTCAGCACAATGATGCTGCAATCGTCTAATAACGGATTCAAAAAAAAATTGAAAAAGGAAATCGTACATCGCACTGTGGTTCTGAAGATTATTTTATCAAGTATCGGCTGTCGCTGGTTATTAAAGTGTAGCTGAATAGGTAGATGCAAAGCAATTAAAAAGTAATAAAATAATGAAATAATTTTGTTTTATTGAAATCCTTGGCGAATTTTCAATAGTATGAACACATGATATCCATCATAACAATTATTTTATCGATATCGATAAAGCGTACCTAACAGGTAGGTACAACGCTGCATACTGCTGTCATTACTTCCGTCAATCCGTGCTTTTGCAAAACCAAAATGACGTAATGATATACAAGTTCCATATGACATACAACTTTTGAATGAGTTCCATATTGTTCTACCCTTCTATTAGTTATCTTTGCCGACTTAACTGCTATTATGGCGATTCTAACCTCAAAATCTTAAAGAAATTCGGCATTTGCACTTTTCTGTGAAGTGTCCGTGAATTTCTGTTAATTGTCAGGAGTTTTATTTCATATTTGGAGCCTAACTATACATCCCTCGAGTTTGTTGAGTCTGGTGCCAAGCTTGTATGGGAGCGGAACATCATCCTTTATGGTGCGACTCTCTCTGTCACAAAGCAAATTTTCTCAGAAACTACTAGACCGATTGAGGTGAAATTTTGTACTCATATGTATGTAAATCAGCGACCCAAAGGCAGGCATGTAACGCCAATTTATAAATTTTAAACATGGGGGCATTTAGGGTAAATGAGATATTAAAAAAAAGTTTTGCATTCTATATTGTGTGGTATAAAGAAAAGAGGGTATCCTGCCTTTTCGCCTAAAATTGTATTGCCGAATTTCATTTGCCAACCAACTTTTCGCAGAAGTTTCATTTGGCCGAATAATTTTTACCAAATAATTATTTCGCAACCGTTTCATTTCCCAACCCCATAGTTGGGAAATGAAAATTGCCTATTAGGTTGGGTTAGGTTAGGTTGGATTATGTACTCGCGGAAAAGAGCAGTATTTAAGGCTGGGGCCATGGGTTGGTACTATGGGGTGCCAACTCATCGCAAAAACTCAGTCACGTGGCGGAGGGTGGTTGAAGTATCCTAGATGTTGCAGATAGCTATCATTGTCTTGGTTTGCACTCTTAGGTACCCGTCTCGCCTAGACCAGACTTTGTTTGTTATGGGCAGCATCTGGGTGGGCATTGGTTAGCTTACTAACCTTTGCTCCCACTTTTGGAGTGGCCGATGAAGGGACGCGGATAGGCAGGTGGCCGGTGACCCGCTCTTGGAGGCTAGCCCAACCACCCGGAGACCCATCAGCGTGACTCTGCCTAGGCAGATTCCACGTCTGATTGGGGGCGGAGTGTAGTGGTGGTATGGCTGGAAGGGACGTTTTCCTTGAAGGCATCCCCACTACACGGGTGCCGGGGTAGGGGCGTTTGTCCTCCTGGTGCTGTGCGGGTGGGACCGGAATACCGGTCCCGGCTTCTCCGGGGTTAAGAGAGGCCAGTTGGCGGAGAGCACGCTGGTCATGCTACAGCGTGCTCTATTTGCGGAGTGGGTTCGCCCTAGGGCGACAGTGCTGGTGGTGTCGCGGTTGCAGTTCCGATCCCGTTGCACCACTATTAAGGCACGGAGATGGCAGCATCCCAGAGTTTTAGTGGGTAGGCCGGTCCAGACCGGAGAGTCCCACATAACTTATGCGTAATATTTGGCTCCACCCCGGGGGCCTAATGTTACGTATAGGTATGCGTAAAGCATTTCTCTGGGACAAAAAAAAAAAAAAAAAGGTTGGATTATGTAAAGTTGGGAAATGAAATTCGGCCAAATGAAACTTCTGCGAAAAGTTGGTTGGCAAGTGAAATTTGGCAATATGATTTTCGGCGTAAAGGCAGAGAACCTACTTGTAAGTACCTAGGCAAATAATTTTTGTTTTTAATTCTTTACAGCTTACAGTACGTAACACATATCACAGAAATATAATTCAGCAACGCGCCAAAATTACATGAAAACGGCGAATGGCATTATGCCAGAACTTAAATATATAAGTATCTATAAATTCACTAAAGCAAGGCAAATCCACTAAGTCGTTGTAAAAAGTTGAGAGTTGTGACGTTGACATGCTCCTCTGTTTATTGCATTTTCACAGTACCGGAAACATCCCTATTCTATAAGACAGATGAACAACTATTTAATAGATATTGGTGCTATAAGAGGAAAAAGTTCATATTTACTTCGAGTGCTAATTCAGAATCTTGAGCGTGGTGGGGGTCAAAAGCACAAGATGTAAATAACTTCATTCACATGTTACACGTAATACTTTCCACCTTAGCAATGAGAAAAGAACGCACATAGAAAAATACAACCTGAGAGATGCTTAATACTTCTTCGTCACTTTTTTTACTTGTATTTTCTTATAATATTCTTACATTTTGGTTAAAACCTCGATAGAAGTTGATTACACAAAAAATATTTCGACATTTGACAATTTATTTATTTGCGTTTGGTTAATACTGTTTGATCACAGTTGTGTTTTATTTTGAAATAAAGTACGTAAATTATTTTAATTTTAGTATGGTTAAATATTTTTATTAGTTTCCATATATTTCATCTGACTTATAAAGCAAAGCCTATACGGTGAATAAAATATTTTCACTCAAACGGAAAGAGTCTGAAGCATATCCTAAGAATTTATTCAAAAAATTAAGATGACATCTACTTATTATGTTCCTTTTTAAGCAAATCAAATTATTTAGTGAACTTTTTTTGATTTCGCAGTTTTCAAGTTAAAAAGCAACTTTATTCATCAAATAAATAGTATAACAGTTAATTAATCTTAAAAAAACTAAAACCCGTTCTAAGCCATGCCGGGTCCAAAGGTCCCCATCACACTAGTAGCGTTGCCACGCTGTATGGCGATGGAGACCTGTTGGTCCAGCCATGACTCCGAACGGGGGTCATTGCCTTTCTCTCTGAGGCGCTTGCCGAGTTCCCGGAAGAGCTCACGTGCCTCCCGGCCCCAGGGCCCGGCCGTCTCGACAGCGACGGGCACGAAGTCGTAGGCGGTTCCCAAGGCAGGGTATTTCAGGCGCTTGTTTTTGGCGGCAGTCTCTGCCGCTGAGCCTGCCAACTTAGTAGTGTGTCTTACATGGGATGCAGCAAATGTACTTACACAGGCTGCATCCCATATAAAACACCTTCCTCTCTGCCAGGGAACCAGTGTCAGCCCGTCAGGCCGTTTGCCGTCTGTTCGAGACAGTCCTGGTGGTTCCAGGAGGCACGGGACACCCATTGAGAGCATCGCTCGACGGATTATGTCGTTTAGAGAGTGGTGTCTCGGGAAACGACCGGCGCATCTCTGGCAGCTGAGCCCATGGTGGCCGTTCTCTTCCACCATCGCTCCGCAGATGCAGCGGTGCGCGTTGCACACCTTACACCCCAACCTTAAGGCCACTGCGATCTTTAGGGAATCATTATCGAGCAGTGTGCCTAGCTGAGGGGAAGGCAAGGCGTGCAACCACGCACCCGATTCGGGCTTGGAGGCGGCCTTTAGACGCGCCAGATCAGTTCCCGAAGCACCAGCCTGTAAATTTGCGTGACGTAGTCTACAGAGGATGTCATCCCAGCTCCTCTGAACGGTTGGGCTTTCCAGGTGTTCGTTGGATGGACATAAAGTTGCCCATTTTGCTAAGGCAGTGGATGCGAAAGGTATGCGGATATTGGTGCTATCTCTTGCAAGTATGCGTCCAACTAGATCAGCTGAACCGTGTATTGAGGCCAAAAAAGCCACCAAGCCGATATCCTGGAAACGACGGACCCCAAGGCCGCCATAACGGACAGGTAAAGATGCCTGACGCCACTGATCTCCGTTTTCAAGTAGTATTACATCTATTTCAGTTTATACTTATTATGTTGCTAAAAAGTCGTAAATAAATGTACATGCAACCACTTAGGGTGGGTTGCACCACGCACAATTAACGGACTCATCAACGTTAAATATGGCCACGGAGCTGTCATCCCATAGAAAACTGTCAAACGTTTCAGGGCCAGTTGCACCAACCACTTTTGACGGACTCATCAGCGTCAACCGGCAGATTACTATGAAAATTTCCATACAATAAAATTTAACCGTACGTTTTAACGGTGACAGACAGTTTGGTGCAACTGAGCCTCATACTAAGATTTTTTTATGATGACGTTGACTTTAATAGATGGTTTGGTGCAATCGGCCCTTAGACGCAACTTTTATCTAAAATGATTCTAATAAAACCTAGTGGTAATATATATAACTATTACGTATAACGCTTTGTAAATTATACAATCTTTCACACGTGGAACTACTTAATTGGTAATCAATCAACAAGAGCATAGCCGTCACCCATAATAACCCATAACGTGGAAAGTCAAAGACTGGTTTGTCTCATTTCTTAACGGGCACAAACTGTGAGCAATTGACTCCTTTGCCGCCCGTGGGGTTCTATTCATCGCGCACAATATAAGAAAAGACGTAATCATGTCTAGAGAAGAATCACGTCCAACGACCGACAACGCCGGAATTCCGCTGGACCCGACATTCCCTGCAGACTTCACAGTGGGCAATTTTCTTCACAAAAAAGAAGCGGCTTTCTTGCTGACGTATTTTCTCTAAAATTAGGATAACAAGCCACAACAATTTACCGTCTTCGACGAAAGATTAAATTGTTTACATATACTCGTAGTCAATATGTATAGGTATATATATTTGAAATACCTACATAGTTATTAGAAATTGTAGTACAATTATGTCAATTATACAAGTAATTTAATGATGTCCAACAAAACGTATAAGTACACTAGGTACAGTCAGTTGCAGAGAACAAACCCCCCCCCCCCCCCTCCCTCGGCATACAAACTTTGTACGCAGCGTAGGCCTTTTTGTTGCGGCTGACCGTACAACGATTAAAAGGAAAAAGATGATGTTATTTTTATGTTTTGTTGGAACGGTAATACGTTTTATTTTTATATGAGATTAGGACGAGAAATGTTAAATAAATGGAGAAAGACTCTATAACTTCCTAGGCTCAGCCATTTAGATAAATCCCGTTGCGCACATGCGTGTAATGCTACGATTTAAGAGCAAGTGTGATGAAAATCCCGGTGAAACCATCTCCAAGAAGAAGGTTAGGCAGCTCCAGCGCCAACAAGTTACTTCGATCATGCTTAGAAATTATCAGGGGAACGCTGACATACCTATAACGCCTAAGACAAGATGATTTGGCATTGTAGGTATGCATTATGCAATACTGTGCGGAAATAGGTACTCCAGGAAACTCTATAATTATCCTTATATTTAAATAACTGTTTGAATTCAACAAGTTGAATTTCTTTCTTGAACTTTTGCTAGATGGAGTTGAAACTTAGCGCTGAATCCTTCCTTAGAGTAAATAAGCTTCCGGGTCGTTACCGTGCTAGACTTTTAAAGATAAAGAAAAACTTTTCTACTCGAATTTGGCAGATGTTGCAACAAGATATTTGGAATGTTAGGACTGGATAGCGACGAACGCGACCGCCTACACGGAAAAAAAGCTTCCGGGATATTCTCAATCTAAGACATTGTTATATTATTTATGTTGAAAATATTTCCTTGTGACAAGCATTTATTTCCTTTAACGAAAATAAATTAAAGTTTTAAATATAATGAAGCGAATATATTCTTACAGATGTTCTAGTTTGCTTTTACCTAAGATAATACTTCTTTAATTAAAGTACAATCTCTCTTATTTACTCATTATACTCTTGAAACAATACATTTTTGTATTTATATTTTAAGAAAACGTGGTTTTATTAAGCGAAGAATCATATTTTTGGTAAAGGAAATAAATACTTGTCACGAGGAAATATTTTCAAGAAAATAATAATGTCTTGGATTGAGAATATCCCGGAAGCTTTTATTCCGTGTAGCTAGACGATTCAACTCCAAACATCTAAATGCTTCTAAGTATGCATCTGAAGACTTCTAAATGTAATGAAGCCTCCGCGGCTGTAAAGTAGTTAGTAATGTTAGTAACTTGTGTATTATCTCAATTCGCTTGTCAGTAACTTTCTTCGCACGTTACCCGAAAAACAGATCCCTGAGGAAATGCAATTATTTTTGCTGATTCACTTTTTAAATTACATTTTACATGAGTATAAATTTGATGATTTTTTGTTTTACCTACTTAAATATATTGTATACAATATTTTGTTCAATAGCAACATTGACGAAACCTGCGCGGTGGATGTGAGGTGTGTAACATTTCTTTTTCTTATAATAAATGAATATATATTTTGTTTTAAAGAAACAAAATTTTCATTCTTGTCCCTTGTGTTAAAATATAAGAAGTTACCTAATCTAATATAATATATAATAAATTGACAATATAATATTTCTTTATAAGTTTCTTCGTCTGTGGGATCGATATGGATGATAGAAAACACAAAAACTGCGTTTCTGCACAGTTAAGAGTCCGGTAATGTTTTTTTTCGATTTCGCTCAACTTTTTGATGCGATTTTGCAGTAACTAACATAACTTCTATAATTTTGTATACATATTATGAAAGATCTTTTCTTTTTGGATGGAATAAATTCAACGATTTTTTAATTTTATGCTTTATTTATAAATAATTCACCCTAATCTAACACCTGTTTCGCGATTTTTGCTTGGAGAGGTGAAAAGAGTAAGGTTTTTATTGATTTAAATTAAGTTATATAAGTACGCAAAATATGTGAATACATTGGAAAATGAGTCGCCTGAGGAATAAGTGTAACAGTTTTTTTCATTTTCATATATATTTTTTGAGAGAGAGTGTGTTTTGCTAGAGCAATTTTGCTAAAAATTACCGAAGTTTAGGTGATATTTTTGGAAAGATACTAAAGTATTTTACAAACATAAAAATACAAAAATAAACTTCATTTCATGCTTTATTCAGATAGTCTAAAACATATTAGGGTCCATAACAAATAATAATTAAAAATCGTACGACAAAATTACACAAATCAACGTCCTCACTAAACATACCCTGTAAGAATCGAGTTTTAAGGTATTAAATATTAATATATACAAACCTAAAGTACATTTTTGCAATAACAAGACTTCAAGCTATCGTACCAAATGCAATTCATGTGTATAATGTCATTATTAGCGATTTTCGTTTTCAAATCGTTACCGGACTCTTAACGCTCTCGAGTCAGTCTTATCCTTACCTCACAAATCCGTAAACCCTACTTATTCGCTTGATGCTACAAAAAACTGTATCAAAAGTCTCTAAGCATTTGAAAGCCGAAACGCAAAACAAAGGCCGGATTCCGCTATTCATCATTTGTTCATTATGCAGCTCTCGATGTGGCACTTTTGTCATAATTTAAGGGTAATATCCGCGAAAAGATTGAAGCGGTGACGAAGACGAGCGAGAAGAGGGTTGACACACGGGTAATGAAGGCTTTATCGTCGGATTTGTCGCAAGCGGACGTCTTCGCCGTTCTATCAAACATGAATATATCATCGATATTTTTTGTAATTTTAGATGTAGTTAATAAAAGACGTTAAATAAGGACGTTATCGTCTGCAGCGAAATGGCAAATTTACTTTCGCGATCCCATTTTTGATATTTTTTTAATACCCTTAAATTCATAAAATTACAATGTAAGTAGATACCTATATAAATTCATAAAAAAATATTGTTAAGTGACAGCAGTAAAACTACTTTTTTGGATAATAATTGCGATCGCTTTAAAAAACGCGTTAAAAGACAAATAAAAGTGGCTGTCTTTAAAGGAATATTTACATGTAAACCTTTAAGATATTGGTCACTGAAGCTGATGATTTCTAATTTTTGGATGAGCGAAGCGAATCACTTGAAGCTATTACAATTACAAGCAAAAAAGGCACTCATTTGAAAGAACTAATTCCGGCAGAATATAGATTAGCTGCAAACGCGTCCATCCTTGGCCATTGCTCCACGAGTACTAAAGGAATGGAATGACGCTCACCACAAACTGTCAGTATATTGTCATTACTTCAGTGCTGGCACTATAATAGGTATTAAAATATTCGAACCGATATTCCGTACCGTTATTCTTTTCTTTATTCCAATAACTACACTGTCATTAGTAATGTCATTACTTAACGGTAATGACATTTGATAGTGTAAATGGCCTGTTAAACAAATTTTATCCATGAAAAGTACTGATAGATCTCGTGGAATACTGTACAGGCAGGTTTAGGTAACGTTCAGTTACCTACACGTATGTTTCCAATTATATTAACCCATGATGAGTTAACGACACGAGATGTGATATGCGTGCAGTGGATTTTGACAGCTTGAAATTCTGTTTGTATAAAATGGTTATTGTCTGTTCCGATCTGTTAAGAAATTATACTAGGTGTCACAAAACTACTGGTGATCCATTTAAGGGCAAACTTGGTATAGTATTCTAATTAAGAAAAAGTAGGAAAACAGGGTCGTGTCCTATACAAAAAATTTCGCGTCAAAAAAATGTTCTCCTGGTTTTTCTTAATCACAATACGATATTATGCCTTTAAAGGGGTAACCAGTATTTCTGTTACAGCCTGTATAATGTATGCACTTAAATAATAATGTAATGTACCCCTAAAAGTACCTAAATTCACGATGTATAACTAACAATCCACGAAATCGCTAAACAAATATCCTAACTAACTTGGATGCCAAAGACATCAGTAGAAACAGCGTGTAACGTGTATTTGCGTTTCAGGTTTGCTGCGTCTACAGCAACTGTACCAGAGCCTGCAGCCGGGAAATGCAACGTTCCGAATATCGAACGTGAAGAGGGTGAGCAACGCGACCGACGTGGTGGCGTTCCTCGCCGCGCTCGAGCGGCTTGACCGCTGGAGCAACAAGTACGTCGTGCTGGACTCCACCACCCAGCTCGCCAAAGAAGCCCTCATCAAACATGTACGCGACGTACACCTCGGCCGCCGGAACTATCATTACTTTTTAAGCGGATTGGTACGTAATACCCTAATCTCTTCTCGCACTTGCTATCCCGTAAAAATAATAGTCCAATTCGAAATGGAGGTCATGCGAGCTATTTCTATCTCGCCATTGCAATAACGCTTATCTGGACTCTCTATTCCATTTTCCATTAATGCTGTAACTAGTTCCCTGTGACTTTTTGTTAGGTGTGCACATGTACGGCGCGAGGTGTAGGTAATTCCTGCACATTGCATAAAAATACACGTTATTGGAATTTTATAAAAGTAAATTAAATAAAAACATTATAAACATATATACCCTAACAATCTAAAAACTAGAGATAAAAAATTTGGCCCATTGGAATTTTAATTATACCTACACCATTACAAGACTAGACATTTTATGTAGGTACCAAATATATATGCGTTTACCTGTGTTTTAAAACTTTAATTTATTCTAGGTGATGGATGATCGCTGGGAGAAGGAGGTCGCTGAATTTGGCGCTATAAATATAACTGGATTTAGAGTCCTGGACTTTTCCAGGAAAATGGTTCGAGATTTCATAGATGAGTGGAAACGGAACACAATATCGGTATGAAACAACAACGTATAGAAATATGCTTGAAATCAAAGTCAAATAAAAACAGAAGGGTTGTTTAAGTTATACGCTTTATGATTTTCCGCCAATTATTTATTTTGTTTACCCAATAGCTTTTGATGCCAAAGATAATAATGTTAGTCGGAGGAAGCGTATTTTGCTTATTTTCCATTAATTTTATCAGGATTTGTTTTAATGACCCTTTAATAAATACAGAATGGTGCTTAACTTCATATTAACAAGCTTAACCGCATTTTTTGTACCTTCATCTAATATGTCCTTAGTTTTCTCAGTTTCGTTACCCACGAAATGTCCACATAGGTATAATTTATATGGCCAATTGACTTGACTTACATAGTATCATAAAATGAAATATCTTGCCTATTATGTAAAAATATGCCATACCATTAAATAAATAAATATGGCCAATTATCGTAACAAATATAAGAAAATTAAGAAAAGATAAGATGGTACAAAATATTTGCATTTGACCCATTATTAATAAAACTACTTACACGTGAAAACCGAACAAAAGAACGATTTTCTAGAGTTTTTTTAACAATGAAATGTATTCCATACCTAAAAAAATGGAATGCAGTACGTACGTACGTGCGTACAGAGATTCTTAATGTGTCGATGATATTACTAATAGGTACTTAATTAAGAGCGTAAAATTTATTGAAGAATTTCTAATAATAATTATGTTCAGTGGACAAACTTTTTGAACTTCTTGTTTAAACAAATATTGTTTATCTTATCGGGCAAATTGATTATTGATTGGTTGCTTTAAGAACTTCTTGATTTGAGTTTAATCGGAGTAGGTACTTTATTGGCTACATAATAATTTATTGATTCTTGTCCTATTGGCTCGTTAAGTTTACAGAGTGCTTAAAATTAATAATGAAATTCAGTTATTGTTGAACTATTTATGGGTCTTTCATAATCATACAAGACGACTCGTACACTGGGAGGTCATATCTCGGCTATCCAACATGCTGTAGCTATCATATTTGTATACAAGAGTGCCATTTAAATATGTAGGTAACCTTCCAAAAATAATTACAGTACGGTAGAAGTCTTCGTCAGAAAGAGTTGATTTGTGTTTTCGCTAATGGAAAGTAATTTTGAGTTCTTCTTTGAATGCGTTTGTTTCCAATAAGTTTTCAATGAAATTAGAAAAAATGATTTTGTAATGTTTGTAAATAGGTGCTAAAGATTGTTACGTATTTAAACAAAGTTTTTTGGGATTATATTCACGACATATTTTTCATTTCGATTTATTTCTGGTCGGTTGGATTGGAGTACCTTCGTACTCAATATAATACATTTCATACTGTACCAATGCACCCCATGTAAGCTACAATAGAGAATATGTCTAAATGGTGACTGAAGTGGCAAAAGAGCTGGGGGCCGATTTGTGACAGCCGGACGCTCGAATTCAAAAAATTTAAGGTCGAAAATAATCGCACACAAAAGTTTGTCGCCAATTTTTTCGCATGGAATTAATAGTTTAAATGATCATGATTTCAAATTTCTATCACTGTTAATTTTAAAACATAATTTCATCGTTTTATTGAGAGTTTTAAATGTCACTTTCGAGTGCTCGAATCTCAAAAATCACCCCCCTGGTAAAATAATGAATCCCGGGAGAAACGGATAGTGTACGAAGTTATCCCATGTGGCAGGGTGAATTCGTACAATTCCTATTTTTTGGTAAAATGATTATAACTCGTCACTCACTCAGTGGCCCAGCGATTTTGTATCAAGCCAGAAATGAGTAGGTAATTATAATTGGCAGATAAATGGATCATCATTAGCTGATAGTTTTTGTTTCTGAGCTTTATTTTTGCCTGAGCTTATTGAGAATTCACCGATAACAATGCACTACCCTAGATTGTGTCATTTTTCCGTCCATACTTATTTATCAATATATTTATATTGACGTTATTTCCATCATATATACCAGCTTAGTCAAGTGGACAGGAAACAGGCATAGTTACACTATACTGACTTCGGCGTTATCTTAACTATTTTATGTAATACATTGCTAAAATATATAGTTATACCTGCTTACATATTACATTAGTTTTCGTCCTGGCAGTATTAGTTCAACGTCAACATTTGCATTTGGAAATGAGACGCGGAAGCGTGTTAGAATGCTGCTTTTCATGTGTCGACGTAAGGTACATTGTACGATGGAAATTGACGAATGTTCCGTTAACACAGGCTCAGGCGGCACTCACGTACGATGCAGTGCAAGTTTTGGTGGACGCCATCTTGCGACTCCTCCGCAAGAAGCCCGATATATTCAAAAATCCGATACGGCGCAACGTAAACACGAGCCGTATCTTAGATTGCAACCCTAAAGGAGACAAGATCAATCCGTACGAACATGGAGACAAGATATCAAGAATGATCAAGAAGGTGCGTATTGTACTTACCTAATTACTATGTGCATCCACATCTGCAGATTCGTTACAAAAGGTCATTAAATATTGCGACTAGTGACTCGGGAATACTCGTTTCTTGTATAACATGCAGAAGACACAATTATTATTATAACATCTAACCTAAAACTCAAAAATGAAGTAAATTCCTCCTATATTTCTTGAAATTAGTTAAAGCTAGACATGATTGTAAATACAATATTTTTCAATCAGCCTTTAATACATGACCCTCAAATTATTCTGTTCATATTGTAAAATCAGACTAAAGTTAGGTGCAAAAGTGATTTAAAAATCAACATAAGACCCTTACTGAATTATAGAGAACATAGTGGAAATAAAAAAAAATTGGACCACGCGTTACTGGTTACTAGTCATGTTAACTGGAAATAATTCACTAACTTAGTTCCATACCGCTCACATATTTTAAAAATCTCAAAGTAGTGGAAAGTGGTTCAGTTTTCCACCTAACTAAATATTTCCATGTACCCAAAAAGGGCGTCTCGTGTGGGGATTCAACTATTAGATGCCCAAAAATTCTCTACTTATTTATTGTCGTCGTCTTACTAGCATAACTATCAATATATTAAAATAAAAAATATACCTGGGGGGCAATTTTTGAGATTCGAGCGCCTGAATTCAAGAAAATTAAACTCCAAACTAATCCCACACAAAAGTTTGTGGCTATTATTTTCACATTCAATTAATAGTTTAAATAATCATGATTTTAAATTCCTATCGCTGTTATTTTTAAAACACTATTTCATCGTTTTACACGGAGTTTTAAATGTCATAATCAAGCGCTCGAATCTCAAAAATCACCACCCTGTGATCACTATCCATCATTATAATAAAATGTAAGAAACAATAATAACCTACAACGGCAATCGAGGGTTCCTAGGTTAGGTACCTATTTACCCTAATGCTAATGCTAGATAATTCTTTACTAGACTAGTGAAGCTACCTCGTCCCTACTGTTTTAATATAAAGGCGACCATCGCCGAATTAAACCTGGCAACTTATCAAAGACGACTAACTATAGAGTGACATCGAAAAACACGGCAGAACACAAACGTAGTGACATGGTAGCCAGGTGCCATATTCCACCTTTAAAATACATTTAAAATTCAATATGAATGTCCCCAACATAATAAATAATCAGCCAAGATTGGAGTTCTATCAGGACAATTCTCAAGCACAGTTATTCTGATTCAGACGTTTAGGCGTTAGCTGTAATTATTGTATTAGAGTTGGATCGCGTCTTAACGTGTTTTAAAGTTAGAATACGGCCCCAGGTCATTTTCGTCACTTTCTCTTGTTTATTGTGTAAAATGACATTCTGTTTATATGAATATAACTAATCATGCATATATCACAGACAAAGTGCGGCTTAATTTTTACCCCGGTTACGATTTCTATCCTCTTGGGTAAATCGTGACCCCTATTGGCCCTGCGAATGATTGATAGGTATCATTCATGTGAATGCCATTGCGATTTCATGCGAATGCTTCGTTATTTATGCGTATTGTGATCACCCGAAATAATTGTGATATTTGAATAAGCCTTTTCCTACCTACATACATAACAGCTATTTTTCTGTTAAAATTTTAAATTTAATCAGTGTAGTAGTTAATAGGCAACGTGCAGACTAGGCAAGCTAGCATGTCTTACGTTATCGCCTGTCACTTCATACTTCGAGTCGCGCTTGAAGTATGAAGAGTCGCGCAACAACGTAAAATGTGCTAGCCGTGCAGGGATATTAAGGCGATTATCCAGTGTGATCACTGGTGACGGATCCGCATGCGGCGCCGGTGCACGAGCGAGATAGCGCTATACACTTTCAGAGCGTTATCTCGCTCGCGCACCGGCGCCGCATGCGGATCCGTCGCCAGTGCGATAATCGCTTAATTGTACAAGAGATTGATTGCGAATTTGACAGCTGAATCCTGCACCGCTAGGGCTTGCAATCTGGATACGTAATTGGAATAATAATATGTATGGAATTATACGGATAGTATCCGTATTATCCCGATGATTGCAGACCTAACATCGCGGCCATAAGGCAAAACCTTTGATAGTTTGGCTTTCCCATCGGTGATAGCGTAGGTCTAAAAATAAAAAATATATTTTCTAGATGCAGGAACGCGGTAATCATTTTACGCTAGATTGGTTTTAAAATAATTTAATTTATTTCGAACTAAATAATAAATGTTAATTTAGTTTGAAATAAATCCGTTTAACTGCGCGGTCGGACGTTCAAGCGGATTATCTGAAAGCTTAAAATCAATCACCAATAGACAAAATCCAATCAATATTTTACATCGTTTCGCCACCCCGGCACACTAATAATTTAATGTATAAAATTCAACAACTATCAATGTAACTACAGTTTATTTGCTAATAACCAACCCACAGAGAACTTTCTACCTTATTTTTTGAACAAACCTTAAAAATGATGAAGGTGTTATATCATCATAAAGCCTTGATATTATTATTTATAGCGTAAACACAATTTGTGTTAGGATATATATTTTTTAACCGACTTCAATTCCATTGAGGAAGGAGGTTCTGCATTCGGTTTGGTGTTTTTTTTTTATTGATTAGAGTCACTTCTTAAAAATAAACATGTACGTACCGAAAGGAGAGTTGATAATTTTAGTGCTATGGCACCAAAACAGATTTTCTTAAAATAAAACTAAAAACGAAAGTCATCTACATGTCTAAGAAATGCAAGAGACACCGCCTCTTCTACTAACCACTGAAATAGAGACCTGGAGTTCGATTTTTGAATCTCACCGGTGACTTTTTTTGTATGCAGCCGATGACTATTTAGTACGAAATAAGTCACCCGATGAGATTCAAAAATCGAACTCCAGATTTCGAATGCTGAACGTGGTTGCAGATTATGAAGTTCTAAGTTTATTCAAAACTTTTTCATATGGCTACCCTAACCTTTCAGATAAGTAATATCCACTTTGAGAAGGGTTAACTTTAAAAAAGTCGTGAGGTAATAAATAAACGCGGGCAGGGCAGTCCCTTACTGTGGAATCAGCGCATAATAACGTAGCAAAATTTAAATCTAGAGCAATCACAAAGGGGAGCGCAGGTGTTGAATACGAGAGCTTTTCTTAAGCGCGGTTCACAATGTTTGTATCACTTCATTATCGCTAATTTTTCGTTTGTTTCTGTTGTATTGATTGATTTCTAATTATAATACAAGCCTCCAAATACCTATACATGACACACAAAATACCATTATAAAATGTTTAAAACCTCTACGAAGAAACTGCCTACCCGATTTGGATTAAACTAAACTTGCAGTTCTTATTCCGCTTGGTGCTGGTGAAAAAAAAACTGCATTCAAATAAAATAAATATATTAAAATCGGGTTCACTCTTTTAAGTTAAGAGTCTTAACTTAAAAGAGTGAATTAAGACCTACATTGCCGCAGTTATACACATTTTTGCGTCGGGGTTTAAAACGAAATAAACAGTTTAATAAATTTCGTTATTGTAATGTTATCGTCAAATGCTCCAACTTTGCCAACGATGCACAACTTTGCCTCGCTTGAAAAACATGGGTTTCTTCACCAGCTATTTATATATTATTCCTGAGATGGCTACCTTTCTCACATCTCAGGAATGCGATATAAATAGCTGTTTAATGAAGAAAACTATAATTTTAACCCAGGCAAAGTTATGCATCGTAGGCAAAGTTATGCATCGTAGGCAAAGTTGAAGCAGCTGACGGTACCTGAATTTCAAGATTTCGCCCTGAAATAAGAACTAATGCTTAAGTATTTACGGCCTTGTACTAAATAAAAGAGTGCACAAACCGGCATTTCGTTATGCCATGGTTTCGCCTTCGTAAAAAAGGTAACCACGTCACCTAACACATTCGCAAGTCAATAATGAGGCCGGAAATGTCGTAGATGTGCTCCGAGCCCAGGCGGGCGCGGGCCTTGCTCCGCGGCGGTAGCCGGCCGATTAATTAGGTTTCGCCGGTTGACGCCTAATTAACCCTCACTCGGCACTGGCCGGCTCAATCCGACGATATGGAGACCCTTTTCTCATCATTGCATTGTATTACACATCATATTCGTAATTTCTATAGCCAAGACAAGTAAAACAGTAGTAGGTATATACTTAAGTCATGCAATTTCTTAAAATACAGATTTTACGCTTCGTTGCATCACCCAACGTAAAACGTGTATCTTAGATCTAGTTTTTTTTTATAACCGCATTACTTACTAATGAATTAACTTATATATTATACAAATAGATTTTCTAGAATAGCATAAGGATGCATTTAGCTATAAATTGCGAGAGAAAACACGATTGGATATGTTTGCTGCAGACGGAGATAGATGGATTGACGGGCGTCGTGAGGTTTAATGAGGAGGGCCACCGCAAGAATTTCTCCCTGCAAGTCATGGAGATGACTGTCGAAGGGGAAATGATTAAGGTGAGAAGTCATAAAATACTATCTCGTGAAGCACTGTTACGATATTTTTTTCTTTACCCGGACTAAATAAGTTTCGAAACAAAATGACTTGCAATACATATTGGTAATTAGGACGGAATATATTTCTTAAGAAATATCCTATTTCTAACCGATTCGTACGTCGGCGAAGCCGAGCGCCGCTAAAGACTACATGTGAATCTGACTGGCTCGAGAGCGCCGAGTTAGAAGTGATTTATTATACTTAGCGTGCCCCTTAACGCCGGAGGTGTGCTAATCGATAAACTATTCCTGCAACAGATCGCAACTTGGTACGACAACAAAGGCTTTATCCCGGTAGTGCCGAAGCTGCCGGGCCCAAGTATCCCCGGGGTTTATAACAGAAACAAGACCTACATAGTGTCGACCATAGAAGAGCCCCCTTACATAATGCGGCGAAACTCGGACTACGCGGAATTCACGCCTAACGACCCGTACGAGGGGTTCTGCGTTGACCTCGCCAAAATGTTATCGGATAAGTTGGAAATCAAGTGTAAGTCACTCAATTTACTGTGATCAAGTTGAAAATCAGGTTAAAATAACGACCCTTTACAGAATTCGGGATGTATAAAGTTCGGCCGAGTAATATTTCTCACCTCACTTTCGAATCCTAACAGACTGGGTTAACTTGACGGTCATCCCTTGAAGAAATGTCAATATGTATCAAAACACAACATTTCATGTAATATAACTGCGAGTCGCCGATTAAGAAGTACCAATTTAAGTAATTAGGTACAGTTGCAGCTACGCAGTACTCGTGGTTTCGTAGTTGGTAAAATGATAACCTGGCATTTATTTTTCAGATGAAATAAGAGTAGTTAAAGATGGCAAATATGGAAATGAAAATCCCAAGATTATAGGTGGGTGGGATGGAATGATCGGTGAAATAATACGCAAGGTAAGTTCATACAAAGTATGACTTGGGTATAACAAAAAACCGTCAGTGTCAAGCCCAAGCCTTGCTCAGTGGAGGATTCCGTTAAAGGCGAAATTTTACCATATCTAGGAAACTACTATTAAGGCCTAAAATTTTAAAACCGGCCAAGTGCGTGACGGGCCACGCATACTGAAGGGTTCCTTAGCTACTAGAACCGAAACAATTAATGATACATGATAAAACAAAAGTACTGGTGATCCGCTTAAGAGCATAATTGGTATCGTATTGCGTAAAAAAAAGTATCTTCATCGAAGACAAATCCTCTTCGTCAAAACAATATTGTTTTGTATATAACGAAAACAATTTGCCTAGAAAGTGAATTTTATTAAAGTAAAATATATCTTGAGCTAATAAAGATATAAAATTAGTCCAAGAAAATATTTACTTATGTTTAAACAATAATATTTTCGCATTGGTATTTTTAGCTGAAGATATCCGTTTTTCCGTGTATTACCTTCTTGAACTTTTTTATAATTTTTAAACTTACGGTTCAAATGTTACAGGGGGGGGGGGGGGCATTTTTTAGACTTTCGGGGTGATTATTTCTAAAAATATCCACTTAATCAAAAGTTGTTCAACTAAACCTCAATGTTACTTTTAAAGACCTATCGATTGATGTACATTCGAAGCGAAGTCATTTATCAGAAGTCTCGGACAGCGCTTAAGAGATAAAAGTGGCGACCCTAGGTCCGGTGCATACTTGGTGCAGCAGATATCGCTTGCAATTCAACGAGGCAACGCGGGCAGCATTTTTGGTACATTTACGCCGGGTACCTGTCGGCCCTAGCTTAGAAAATAGTTAGTGTTAAGTTAGTTGTTTATGTTTAGAGTATGAAATATTTGTATAATTGGTATTAAATAAAAAAAATAGTTGATATCTGATTTTATATTATTGTAATTAAATTAAATCAATTACATGTACGGAGTGCCCCCTTTAAAAATATTTTTTTCAGCAATTTCATAACAAAACTGAGTAGCGGCACACACAATATCAACTTATGTTAAAATTCGATAAAGACTAACAGACGGACATAACGAAACTATAAAGGTTCTGTTTTTGCCATTTTGGCTACGGAACCTTGAAAAGCTGTTACCGGTAATAGATTACTTGTAAATTATAAGAAAACCTTTAAGAACATACTCCAGCGTAAGTCGGATGTAATAAAAAAAATTGTTTAAATTATGTGATGTACGGAACCACTGGGACGCGACTCCTACTCGCACTTGGTCAGATATTTGTATGTTCTACCTACATTTTTATCTGTAATTGGTTTATTTGTTTTTTAGGAAGTAGACATGGCGATAGCTCCTCTCACCGTCACAGTTGAACGAGAAACAGTAGTTGATTTCAGCAAACCATTTTTGTCGTTCGACATTAAACCGAGTCTGAAGAACATTGCCGACGAGCCAGGCGCTATTTTCAGTTTCCTCGATCCTCTCTCTACTGAAGTTTGGGTATGGCAATTTTTCCCACAAATTTCTGTAAAATAAATAAGATGGTTAAAAATTATATTGTTTCTTTTTCTTATAACAGCTCTGTCTGATGTTCAGCGTGTTGGCCGTGAGTGTGGTGTTGTTTATTGTATCAAGATTCTCTCCATACGAGTGGCGAGTTGTATCGTACACGGACACTCAATCTTCCGAGCACACTGAAGTTGCAACAACTAAGGTAAGTAACAGACTTCTGCATGCATCTGGTGAACGGTGCGAGGCGGCGGGACGGGGGGCGGATCGGATCACCATCGATATTATTTTATATGATGGAAACTGTTGAAATAATTGTTATCCACTGCTAAAATATTATAACTTATATACCAAAAAGTATGTTTTTGTGTTACGTACGATGTATTCTAAATTAACCAAACTAAGGGCCGGTTGCACCAAACTGTCTGTGAACGTAAACGTAATCGTAAAAAAAATCTTGTATGAAAAGTTTGACAGTTTTCTATGGGATAACAGCTCCGTCGCCATATTTAACGTTGATGAGTCTGTTAATTGTGCGTGGTGCAACTCACCTTAGGGTGGGTAGACAGTTTGGTGCAACCTGCCCTTAATCGCTTATTTATAACCCAATACCTCACAATAAATATCGCGAAGGGAACAACATGTAGTGAACCACCAACCTTCCGGTTAACAGTTAATTGTTACATTCTTGATACATATTTTATCCGCTATGAAATCAATGAGTGTACGCCCCAGTTACCAAATAGGTTTTTATTTAAATAAATCGGTAAATGTTTCAGACTACGGTCGTCAACGAGTTCAGCTTTTGGAATTCTATGTGGTTCTCAGTGGGCTCCTTTATGCAGCAGGGTAGCGACATTACGCCGAGGTCAGTGTATATTTTAATATTTGATTGTGTAAAGTATATTAGTTTTGTTCGTTATCTCGATCCTCTTCAAGAAACTTTAGTCATGCCTGCCTTTTAGATAAGATTTTTTTGGAACAGGTACGTACCTATTTCTATTAGATTTATTTATTATTATAAGTCCTTAACTTGCTTCGGAAAAATTTAGAAAGGGGAAGGGGAAGTAGGAAAATTTTTAGATTTTTTATCTGGGGGGTGATTTTTGAGATTCGAGTACTCGAAAGTGACATTTACAACTCAGAATAAAACGATGAAATTATGTTTTAAAAATAACAGCGATAGGAATTTAAAATCATGAGTATTTAAACTATTAATTTCATGCGAAAAAATTGGCGGTAAGCTTTTGTGTGCGATTATTTTCGAGCTTAAACTTTTTGAATTCGGGCGCTCGAAAGTCAAAAATTGGCCCCCTGCACTGACGTACATTACAAATATAATTTTGTCTCTAAATAAATTCCTTCACACGTCTATATTAACATTTATTTTTTCAATGTGAGATTGAGCCACTCAAACGCAATATATTTACTTTCTCCCAAACTAAAAAAATTGCAAGACTTACTACCAAATGAGTCAACAAAAAGACTAAGGGCTTAGATAACTAAGTATTTAGTTGTGTACTATTTGTTTGAAATAGCTTTATGAGACGAAAAATAATATTTTTATTTTTATTTACGTTTCTGCTTCGTTTTTCATATCCGACTTTATAAAACTCTGTACATTTTGTTAGATATGTACCCAGTTGCTAATTTGTTCATAAATGCTGCGCTAAATGATAATATTTTAAAAGCCATTTCTAGAGAATAATTTCACATTTCTAATAAAACTCTCGGTTGGTAACTGAAAACCTAGCAGTGAGAGATACATTCTAGTCACTGTCTAAAATAAATGTAATTTCAACTGTCGGAAGGCAATATTACTCGACTGAGCAAATATTTCATTAGGATGTTGGGGATATTAAATAAATAAATAAATAAAAATAATAAAACTGATTTATGCATTAACTGAAAAACTTTTACTGAAATTCAGGTTGGCGTCTCTTTTTTTACAAGATACCTGTGTCAAGAGACACCGCTCTTCCTTATTGGTTTGCTAATGCTAATAACAAAAATTGGTTAGGAAAAACAAAAACTTATTTTATAAACAAAATAATAGTTAAAAACTAACATTACTGTATCTATATATCTATATTACAAAAGTTATACAAAAAGAAAAAGAACTACTGTGTGTGTTATATAAGATATAAGTACCTACTAAGAAATATTCATTCAAAGGTTTATCTAATTTCGCAGGGTACCCAGTAAAATGTAGTCTCCTGTAATAGTGTTTCCTGTAATTTCTACTCCTCAAACCAGACAACGTTTGTTTATCGACTTTTAAAAATGACTTAGGGTTTGATATGTACACTAAGTTTAATCGAACACGCAATGTTTTCCGAAATTGATTGTCTGTAGGGGTGACAAGACTGACAAGCAATGCCAATTAGATGGATTTTAATGTAAATTGAAAATACTATTTAGTTTGTATGAAATAAATAGACATATTTTTTTATTTACCCGCTTATTCATAAACGTATTTCAACCCTCATTTAACTAAATCATCTTTTGTCCTTTTCTGTCACTTTGACAGTTGTGTTTGTTGAAATAGAGAAAACATGATTGAGCTAAATGAGGTTTGAAACACGTTTATGAATAAGCGGGTCATTGTTTGAAGAGTATTTTATTGCTCCTATTTCAGGAAACATCATGTATATCAATGTGATAAATAATTTTGTACTGATCCATGTTTGAATTGAAATGGCACAGGACAGGGCAAAGTGGCATTCTCTTGTGTTGAAGGTTAAGATCCTCTTTGGGTTACTGTGCCAGTTAAGTAAATAAATAGAAGGTACAAATTTTCTATCGAAGATCGTTATATCGAAGAAGAAAATGTATGCTTTATCGTTTCACTAGGTATTTCTATTAGGTAGTGGAGCACCACAATTTTTTTAAGGTAAGCTAAATAAGGCTAAAGAGCAGAGGTTTTCTCTTCAAGAACAAGTATGTAGTTACTTACCTGCCTAGTCGTCTTACCCGGACGTATGTAATATTAATATAAAAAATACGACGTAATAATTTTCACGATATTATTATTTTCAGATCGGTATCCGGCAGAATTGTAGGTACAGTTTGGTGGTTTTTCACGTTTATTGTAATATCGTCGTATACGGCCAGCCTCGCCTCATACCTCACGCTACAACGCATTGCTGAACCCTCTCAGACGTACAGCAAAGTAGCTGCATGCCCTGAGGTGATTTTTATTTTAATACCTTTGAATAAATAAACACTGTCAGGGAGTACACGCCTGTATGGTATGCGGTCAAAATAAATATACCCTGTAAACTGGCATTGAAATGGTTTTGTTTCTGAACAGGATACTTCTGAAGGAATAAGAAATATCGCCATACCTCGCAGTCGGCACAGTTGGCTAAGCTTTCTACTCGATCAGTCAGCAGATGACGACGCTAACAAACCATGCGAGATGTTGGTCACTGTTACTAACTCTGGTGTGAAAGACTTTGCTGTAGCCTTACAAAAGGGATCAGAATTGCGGTAAGCATTATTTTATATCCGATTTGAGCGTTGCGACCTGCAATAGCGTTTTTAAACCGTGTTTGCTCAGCGAGATTGCAAAGCCACTGTATTGTTATTCCACGCGCTTTGCTAACGAACGATGATTTGTGGTATACATAATATTTATTTTTAGGGATGGCATCAATTTAGCACTGCAATCTCTAAAAGACGACGGTGAATTGCAAAAACTGATAAGGAAATGGTTTACTAAGGCTGAGTGTGATATTGCTGAACAGGTGGGTAATACTTACAAACTTAAACTAAAAATGTTAGATAACTTTACAAATGCTTACAGTCGAGGTTTATTTTCTAGAATGTACACGTGTCTGAATTGACTTTGGGTCAAGTGGCCGGTCTGTTCTACGTGCTGGTGGGTGGGCTGGCGCTGGCGCTGGGTGTGGCGCTGCTGGAGTTCTGCCAGCACGGGCGCGCGGAAGCGGCGCGCGCCAACGTGCCGCTGCGCGCCGCGCTGTCCGCCAAAGCGCGCCTCGCCTCGCGCGCCGACCACAAGCCCTCGCATGCCCACACGCACGCCTCCAGGCAGATGCAGCGCGAGCACGAACGTCTAGGGTGGAATGGAGGAGCCTATGGAGGAGTAAGTACCTACTTTAAGAGGCTGACAACACCCGATGACCTTCAAATTGACTTTACTTAAACAGTCATATAGCTATAACTACTTGTTTTGGAAAAGTAAAAAAAATATATGTTAATATTCATTATATTTAAAAGAACTTCGTTAATTCCAATACACGATTGGACGAAATCGGCTCGATAGAAAAGAATTCCAAAGTTACATCTTAAAATTAGCTTTAAACAATTGCACGTCTTTAGTTTCTTGGTTTATATGTCTGTAATTAAGGACAAAATTCCACCACACTAATACTAAAAACTTGGTTGCCTTATATTTCTCAATTAATGTATAGTTTTTTTTTAATTCATCATTTTGCAAAATTTGCAATGAGCTCCCATACTAATCGTAACGCAGTGTTTCTCTTTCACTCGCGCTGAAAAAGATAGGGAGGGAATTTAGCTCTTATCATCCTCTTAAGTAGCGTAAGTAGATAATAAACATACCTAATACCTACCTAGTTCAAAAGATTATTTTTATTTGACATTATACACCGTGGGCAGATTAAACCCGACAGGTTTTAACCACGTATTCCCGAGGCCAAAAGAAGCAAAAAATGTCATACGGCTTTTGGTCAATTTTGCCAAAAAAAAAATTATTTTTTTATTTTTTTTGGATTTTTTATAATGTTTTAAGCATAAAAAGTAAATTTTATTATTAAAAATATCACTTACAATTATTTTTTTACATTTTTTTCCTAATACCTAGTTAATGAAAAAAGTTTTTTGTTACATTGACATCTGTCAATAAAGATCTCATCAGACTAGTCTTCATAGTGGTGACATCGTCATCAAACAGGCATTTTTCGCTCAGATACAAAAGTGTTTGAATTTTTTTTTAATTGGCATTTACTCTGGAACTAAGGCGAAATCGACCTAGAGTCATACAATGTTTTTGCCTTCTTTTGGCCTCGGGAATACATGGTTAGAATCCGTCGGGTTTAATCTGCCCACGGTGTATAATGATTTGATTTTTTTTTGACATATTAATGGTGTTATTTTTATTTTTTATCATGTTTTATTTTTATTGGACATTATATTGTGTTTTTTTTTGTACATGTAAATTAAATTATGAAAATGTAATGACTTAGGTTTAACCTGTAATATTACGTTTTTATGAATAAATAAATTGAAATTGAAAAGATGTAGACTAAGAACTGGCCTCGTCAGATATACATACCATCAGCAAAATTTTGTTAGCATGTCACACTGACCTCCACTAATGAACATATGCCGGGTGTCCGGATCTAGAAATAAGGATAGTATAGCAAACTAACTAGAGGTCTGTTTTTGTTCTCCGTCCAATTGTACTTACCTTAAATGTACAGCTGTAGGTTTTATAGTTTACTTATTAGTGTTTGCAGATTCAACTCAGACTAACCATCTATTTTCTCTTTTTGGGTACTGGGTTTGAATTTAAATTGTTATTATGGTGGTACGTCAAATCACTTGTGTTTACAGTATTACACGCCCGCAAACCAGATCGGCCAAGAGGAGACGGCACTGCACGCAAGCTTCACGCAAGTGTGATCCGCGGCGCGGGAGCCCGGCCCCGCGTGCCGCGCGTCCCACTCCAAGCAGTCCTCCAACGTGGACCTCTACCAGCTGTAGGCCCACAGACAGTCGAGGAATAAACCGTAATGCCTCGGCCACGAAAGAAACGCTCAGTCAAGAGTTCGACTCTACAAGTGTCGGATAGTATCAGTAAATAAAAAAACAAATGTAGGTGCCTATGTATGGCAGTCGAGTCTAGGTTTAAGGCCGAGCGAATTTATACGAAGTGGTTTTTTCGTGGCCTTTGCATTACTTGGCCTACTCTCCGTGCCGTGCCACGTCCTGAGGCTTTTTGTGCAGGTCTAGCATAGTTTATGTCTAATGGTATTTCAATTCATTAACCAATACATGAGTGTTACAGATGTCGTTAAATGCGTATTCAAAGTAGTCTTTTCTTACTTCGGAGCTTCGTGATACTGGTGCTTTTAAGTTTCTAATTTATCCGAGTTCTCACCAAGTATAGTTAAAAAATAGCATAGTGAAGTCGTAACTCAAGAACTCGATTTAGGACATTTATAGCCTTCTATACATTTGAGATTGTAATTCCCGTCCTGTTTATTTCCAAAAACGCCTGGCGGTTTTAACCGATTAGATAAATATCAGGGTCTTAATAATTACGTGTTTAGTAAGTAACTTTTTCAATTAGGTGATATTATTTTATATTCAGTAATTGTCAAGTTATACCAGGTAATGAGGGGCAGATAACCGTTAATGAAGACGAGTTATCGCGGCCGGCGGTACGTTTCGCGCTAATTACCTTCCCGATTTTACTGAAAACAGTCTAAAATTAATTTAACCTTTATTGGTATCCTATAAATTCTTTAATAGATTGTTACATTAAAATAACGTACATACTAATTGAAAATCAGTTTCATCAATATAATCAAATTACACAGTCATAGTCATAAGGAATCGTAATAAATGTTAGCTATAATTTTACATATACTGTATATGAATGGATTTAGGTAGTTTCTCAGTCGTCACATATTTTTATCGTATTCTTTAACGTGCTAATTCTTTTTATGAGTATTTAGTTATTTTATTACAATTCTGAATGCCAGAATAAAAATAGATTAGGTATTTTATCTTACATCCTATGAAAATATGATTTTGTTCGCATAATTTTAAAAGTGCGCTTTGAAGGAAAGATGGGGAAGTGGTAAAATGGAATTCTAAATTGTAAGGTAGCGGAATTACGTTCTTATTTATTAATACACGAGGTTGTCTCATTAGTCATTATACTTAGATATTACATTGACGTACAAGAGCAGTTCTTGTGTATTAGTAAGTGGCGATCGTGGAAGTGTGATAAATGGTAATTTTATCATTAGATTAGGTAGTGAACAAATGTTTTGAATTCACTCATAAGAAACAAAACATTAAATGTTTGTAAAACAATACATGACTGTAATCAAAACGTTATAGTTTGGTGGCCAACACTGGAGCTAAAATTGAGACTAAAATACTCGGAATGTGCCAACTCTACTAAGCTGTACCTAGTACCTAAAACGGCCCGGGGCCCTTTTTACAACGGTTTGAGGCTTATATCATTAATTCCGTAATCATAAATGGCTTGCAAGATTTTATTTACTTAAATTATGTTTTCAGTGGTTCTAACAACTGTCAAAGTGACAGATAAGGATAAACGGTTATTTAGTTACTTAAATGAGTCTTTTAAGACGATTATGAATACGGGAGCTAATGTGTTGTCATGGAAACCCATACGATTAGACAGTTCGCGGACTAACACTATTGGTCTAATATCTTTCGAGAAATAGGCCACTGTCAAGAATATACCTAGGTACGGTACGTAATTAGAAACTCAGCCTAATAAGGTTCATATCAAAACAAATGATTGTTAAACATTGTCATACAGGGGATTTTCATTTGATGACAGTTTCCTAGAATTAATCGGCTTTTTAAATATATTATATAAGCCTCCGTCCTGATAAACTGCTTATTTATAGAACATATTATTAGTTGCAACGTTATTTATTTGATAATACTTTTATTTAATAAAAAAATGCTCACTAAATCAATAGAAGTAACCGAGATAGGTAATATAGTCTACCTACAGTCATTTATTTAATTTGAGAAGAACAGAAAAGATTAAATCAAAAAAGTTACTGAATTTATTGTGAGGCTGACCTCCACTGGGTCGTGAGGAGAAAAAGTGGGGGCCTTTGCCCAGCAGCGAGACAGTAGGCAACACATGCTAAATAATTCATTGGATTAATTGGATATTATTCATTTGAATAAATTTGATATTATCCTTTTAAATATCTAATGTTTCTGTTTGAACTAAAAAATCTGCATGACTGGTAAGCACCTCCAAATGCCTTAAATCTCAGGTGCGTGTTAAGGTTACGGTTCTTTTGTATTCTATAATTTGTTCTTCATCACGTTAAAATAAATACAGATGTAAAGTAAATAATTCCCTTTACGAGTGACAAAAGTTGAACATAAAATAAGATGAACATAGACGTTAAGATTACAGGATAAATTGAATATGATATATTGGAAAATGGGAGCTTTAAAATTTAGTTAAATCCGAGAGTCAATAACAGTTAGTTTGAGGTCACAAAACTAAGTTATTATTCAGACAGATTTCGAGTTCGATCGTGAGTGCAAATGGAATGGCTGACCGCGCTACTTCCGTCCGTCAGCAGAACATTTGATTCTAACGACTCGTAAGGTTTTTAATTAAATAATATTGGAATACGAATTTGCAACATTCGACAATTTTGTGGAGGAGTTCCAAACCAGTAGTAAGCCCTGGCGTAGAAGAGCGTAGCGACACGCTACTGCTACTAGCAAGATAGCGATGGAGTTCTGAAAAGCTTTAATAATAAAAAACTCAAGTCTTAAGTACTTCTTTTTTTAAAGTTTCTAACAAAAAACAATATTAGTACGTTTTTTACAAAGGGGATCGGCAGGTTTTGAATCCCCGTGTAACGCTGTCTATCACTCGGTAAGTTCCTTTTTATATTATTTGCGGCTTGTGGCAACGGCTTGTACACAGATATAAATCAGTACGTGTACAGTCAGCAGAGTAGTAGCTAAAGGATAAAGGCGCTGTAATTGATCTTGGCACGATTTTATCATTAAGACAACAAGAGCGTATTAAGATCATTTTACTCATGTCGCCTACTTAGCTACTTTGCACTGACTCTATTAAATTTATAATACAGTATTAATTCAGTGTTACCTAAATGTTATTCTTCAAATGACTGATTTACATAATCGTTTCACTAAAGTATTCATAAGGTAGATATTTCAATATATGTTATCGTTAATATAACTGAGTCTAATTAACTATGATCTGATTGATAATCGTAAGTAAAAAAAAATAGAACTACATAACTAGATAAGAAAGTATCAGGGGGCCGATTTTTGACACTCAAGCGCTCGAATTCAAAGAAATTAAGGTTGAAAATAATCGCACACAAAAGTTTGTTGCCATTATATTTTCGCATGAAATGAATAGTTTAAATAATCATGACTAAATGCCCATTCCTGTTATTTCTGAACTATCATTTCATCGTTTTATTCAGAGTTTTAAATGTCAGATTCGAGCGCTCGATTCTCAAAAATGCCCTCCAGTTGGACATTTCATTTTATTCGATTTATCATTACATGACGTATATAGATAAGGATTTCTTAGTGATGTATTTATTTTGTATTAGTGTTATGGTAAATTTATCTTGTATGCCAAGACTAATATTAATGTTTGTTATAATAAAAGTAATTAAAACTGCGTAATTCGTCACCGTGTGTTTCATTTTCACCGACTCATAATGTATCGTTAGAACAACAAAAACATTATACGAGTATAAGCGAAGATTTATAAAAAGTATCAATTAAATTATAAATGTTCAACGGATTGTCTTAATTATTGGCAGTGGCCAGTGTATTAGTGTATATATACATAAGTTCAATCTATGGTAAAACAAATGCAGCTAGTAAGATGAAGGATTTCGTTTTCCAATAGCAAAAAGTCTATGGTCGACTTATGAATAAAACAGAGTTTTACAGTGCCGTGGCACATCACGGAAAAGTATAAATAAAAGCGACCATTGAGTAGTATTTAGTACTGCATCCTCTTTTTATCATGAATTTATATAAAGTGGATCTAATTCTTACACTTTTTCCCTAACCACAGTTGAACCTTATTACCGAGCATAACAGGTTGATTACAGGAGACTATTAAAAAGTAGTAAAAACGTTCCCATAGAGAGCATAAAGTAGGGGGTGGTGTCCCACTCGCACTCGTTACAAAATTGTCACATTTGATGGACATTTGACACATACTGACATTTTCATTGACTGATGACGTCATTACCTCCTTAGTCAAAACGAGACACAATCCCCTAGATAACCTTCTCTTTCAGCCTCACTTTTTGACCGAAGTATTTCATCCACTTCATATATATCCATGCTTTTTATAGGTACATCGATTTGATATATTTCAAAGTGCAACTAGCGTCAAGGGTGTCCATTTCCACGAAGTGACAGCTACGGCCTTGGAACGTATCGGATACGTTTTCAGGATTGTCACAATCCCCTTCGTTTGTTTGCGGCATGAACATAGATAAAATAAAATATATAAGTAGCAGTTTTGTTCTAAAATAACAGTTACATTTGATAAATTAGGTAATAAATCTGCCATTTATCTATTTGTTTTAAAATTACTGATGGATTAGGAAGATTGGGGCAGGTCCAGCAATCAAACTAATCGCGTATTTGTTAACCCTAGGCAGTCGAAAGGCAAAATTGGATGGTGACGTCATGTGTCATTCATCAAATTTTTGTGTTCATCTATCAAATTTCTATCAAACACTGATTTTGTAAAGAAGATAAACTTCTGTTCTGTATGAAATACTATTATATTATTCTGTGCTAGCGTGCACCATGTATGTACAAGTATGAGATGAGTCCTTTACTAGAAGCCTATTTAAAAGACTACGGTCGTTTCTGAACTACCTAAATAACTAACCCATATATGCCCAGTGGGTCATTTTCAACCATAATTTCTTAAGATCACTATTAATCTGATTGGGTATTTAGAACTCGGAGGTTACGACTATATTATTATTATCATGTAGGTATATTTGTATTCAGCACAATTTCATGCGCCATCATCACAGCGTAACAAAATAATCATAGTTACTAGCCGAATCATAATATTGCGATATAAAACGAAGACAACAAACTTTTTTTTTTATAAATCCTAACTACATTATATATAAATAAACGAGGACTACATATAAATAAAGGTACATATGAAATAAACATAAGCACCTAAATGGCACCAAAAGTTGTGATCACTAATTAAATAAAGGGCCAGTTATTGGCGGTTTATTTATAATTACGTTTTTAATTTCAAACGTATATTCAAACTTCATTTGATTCTAAATAATTTATGAAACAATAAGGCTATTGAACAAAAGAATTTTATTGAAGCAATTTTCTCTGCGGATGAGAGTTCCAATGTAGCAGCTGTGTCATTCTTGAAATCTAATTTCAATTAAGGAAACAAAAGCCAAAAGTTTTATTAAAGGGAACATCTCGTGGTCCCTGCCTTGCCTACATCGTTTTAATGTTAGAACTTAGGAATACATTAACTAACCTTAAGTATCGGGGATGAATTTACAACCTATATACATAATCGTTACCTAAATTCATATTCACAAAATATGTATTTTTTAGTAAACCACATAATAATTTAAATGGAATTTCTAACAGCTTCTGAATTCCTCAAAACTGTGTTAGGTGAGTATGACCTATTGAGGGGGTGTATTGATATACACCCCCTCAATAGGGATGAAGACATAATCCCATTTTGTTCCAAAATTTAGATTAATGGATAGAAAACTGTAAATTTTAAACAAAATATGAAGATACGAGGCCTTATTTTTTATTAGGATATTCTTAATGTACAGTCGGCCAAAAATGTGGTCTACGGTTGAGGTTCGTTTGAACGTCATGAGACAACAAGGTCGTGCATGTTTTAAACTCCGTTAGAAAAGTCAATCTTAGCGATCGTTAGATCTCACAGAAACTTTTGTCAAAACTGGTAGACCACTTTCTTGGTCGACTGTACTAGATATTTGAAAATATATTTAATGATACTTTTCGAATTTTCTCAAATTTTATTGAATAAAAAATTCTATAACTACTATGTTATTATACCTAATTACAAAACGCAACTTTCATGGAAAAATAGCAATTTTCTTATTTTTCTATACTAAGGGCCGGTTGCACCAAACTGTCTGTGAACGTAAACGTAATCGTAAAAAAATCTTGTATGAACAGTTTGACAGTTTTCTATGGGATGACAGCTCCGTCGCCATATTTAACGTTGATGAGTCTGTTAATTGTGCGTGGTGCAATCCATCCTAAGAGGGCGACTGCATAGATGTGAAGACACATCTAAGTATCATTTTGTTAGTATTGAGCACCAAGTGGGAATATCGAACATTCACTCTGTCATTCGTGACTTTCATATAGTAACTTCAAAGCAATTGGCTCCACTTATACTTACTAATAGACATTGGCTGAATATAAATGTCCTGAGTCTGAAGTAATGTACGAGTGGGTCAACATTTTTAAAACTAAACCTATAACTCCACACTGTGGAGTTATAAGAATTCCTAACTCCCGCGGGATCAAAGTAGGCCTATGTCCTTCAGTACACCCGCATGAAATAACACCATTTACGAGCAGGTGTGATGAAAAGTAATGTATGCAACGTTGTATAAGTAGTTCAAAAAAGGCTCATGGCGTCTTTATTAACAATTTTCGGCTTCGCCTCAAATTGTTACACACGCCACTCACCTTTTTTGAACCCTCTTATACAACTATTGCATAAAATACTATTAGTCGCGACTGGCTTGCAAGTTTGGTGTTCTTTATTTTTATATGTTTCCTACTAATTATGTGTGACTTCACATTTTTATATCAAGTGCACAATAGGTACTTTATTTAGCCATTAACTTATTTTACCCTAATAGTTTTTCATTTCTATTTAATACTCGTACCTACTAAGTTTTTGCTGTAAAAACAAAAACGCTATGGACGTGGTTGGAGGAGGCCTTCACCCAAAGAGGGGTTCATATCAAGGAAAACTAGAAAAAACAAATTTATTTACCTACATATTTCTCTTTATTTATTTTTCGTCTTAGGTTAGGTTTTATAATATTTTTACAAAAGTAAAATACAAAAATACATCAAAAACATAAAAAAACAATAAAAACATTATAAAAAACCTAACCTAGGGTGCCGCCGGCAACGGAGCAAGGCCCAGGCTGCCTTACCTACATATTATTATTAATTTTTTTTTGCTTACAACCGAAACGAATACGTACACTCCACCTAAATGCCATAAGTAAAGCTACGCTATATCAAAATTACCTTTAAACACTGTATTTATGTAAACAGTGTGAATGAAAAAAATGCCTTTAGCAGTACCTACATCTCTTGAGACTATCGATATTGTGTGAACTCCCAGAACATAGATTATTACCTAGGTAAGGTTCGGCGTGTCATACTTTAACTCCCAAGGGAAATACAGCCAGTATCGCGAGACGTTAGCTATCAAAAGCCTATCTCAGTAATGATTGTAAAGGCGCCAAGCGAAGTACTTGTAAGATAGAAGCATTATAAGATTCACGGTTAATGTAGTCTCATAGCGTAGACTTTTGAACACCTGGCGTCGCCTTGCTATAATTATACTGATAATTATGGAAGATAAATAATATAGGTATTTAAAAATGTTATCCTATCACTTTAGTTCTTAAGCTACTATTCAATCATTTCACAAACATCGTTGAAGGTTTATTAATGAACTTATTTAAACTCACCGGGGTACATACTCATTATTTTCGTTAAATAAAAGTCGGCCTGAGATGAACGTAATGACAAAACTCCAGGCAAAATAATAAAATTAAGTTTACGAGATTAAGTTCTCGTAACCTTTTTATTAAATTATAAAATAACATTCGTTAAACTAATTTGTTTACTGTACTGATTTAAACTCACACGATTTTCACTCATTATTTTGTCAAAATAATAATTTGTTTACTGACAAAAAGGCACATCATAAATTATATAATATAATTCATTGTTTTATAACACAATGCGAATGCATTGTGTTATAAAACAAGGCATTCAAATTGATGTATACTTAATGCACTGTTTGGTAAAAACCTTGTCTATGTAGTTAAACATTTGTTAACTCACTGCTCTGTGAGCGATGCATATTACGTAATTTACGTATGTCAAACAACCTGGGTTAGCAACAGTTGTGCCACTCGGTCTGCAGCAAGCCGGACAACTTTCTTGTTTTAGTTTTCAAAGTTAGTATTATACGATTTATCAGTGTTGTCAAAATGTGAGTATATTCAGTGATTTTGCATTTCATGACTGTATAAGAAAACTTTGATATTTTAACAATAAACTTATAGGTACGTCAAAGTTAACTGCCACTGCTGCTGTTAGTTAGTTTCAAGCTAATTATAGAAGAACTTTAAGAACTTTAATACACTTGGTAGACACCTACTTATCATTTTCTACAGACGTAATAATCAATAAAAATCAAAAGTGTATAATTCAACTTAACACATAAACAAATGGTGGTTTGTTTCCTTACCACACAACGGAATGTGGGTATAACCCTCAGTGTATAACGAGATATCCCAAGTACTTCAAGATAGTTCTCCTGTCTTATGTAACAGGATATTGGTGCTGCACGCAACATATTCAATATTCAAGCGAATTTTATTTGTTGTCGGTCGCAGAATACGAGTGTCAAAGAAGCCGAGCCACAGGCCATCAGCGGCGGACCAACCTCTTCCGTCACTCGTTTCCGCACGGTCCCCGCTAGGAAATGCTATCTCAAGTAGCAATCTATTTGCCAACAGTCAAACACTTTGCCTAGACGATAGCTTGTTTTTTTACTTGGTCGATCACGATATTGATAAATGTTATATTTATTTTTCAACAGAGATATTTTTTCTGATGCATTTCATAGATACCCTTAACTGCGAACTGGTAAATTTTGTTTTCATTCGTTTGTATTATTCCTTAGCTTAGTAAAAAATCATCCGTTTTTAATAATTTTCGGCAATAAATAATTTTCTTGAAAATTGACTCAAACATTTTACGTTGTTCCTTTCTTTTAAAATACTTTGTTACTGGAGAAGATTTTTTTTTATCCATTCTTTCGATTGGCATCATAAAACAAGGGTTGATTATTTTTCACATTTAAGTCGGTTCGATTCCCAGACGAAACAAGTCATTCTGAGAAAATCTTTGAATGCAGGATTATTATTACTAACTTTAGTTAAAAAAAAATGTCCCATAGTTTTGGGACGCCCTATGGCTTTACATTTCTGCACTGATTCTGTTTCTTAATCAAATTAACAACTGGAACCCAAGCTGGTGGTTGAGAAAAGCCAACTTCTCCGTTGAAGTTGCGTGGTATTTCCTTAACTTAGTAGCTTGGCAACCCGCTTTGGGCCAGCGTGGGGACTATAGCCTGATCCCTCTCGTGCATGAGAGGAGGCCTGTGCCCAGGAGTGGGACGTATAGAGGCTAACATATTATTATATTATTATTATTTAGTAGCTTGGCGTAACATTTGGGGTATGTGCTTATCCTTCTTCCTTGGCGAGGACTAAAGCTTTGTCAAACTTGATTGAGTGGTTGGCTTTGTCTGTAACATGCTCCTGGACTGTAGATTGGTCGACAATGCTTGACAACATCTCAAGTAAAGATGCTACGTTTCATTTGCCCAATATACTTATTAAAGACAACATTCTTTGTAATATTTATATAATTTAAAACATCTAAAAACACAGTTTCAATGCATTTAGTGAATAAAATAGTCATAATATCATAGATTTACGATATCGCTAAAACTACTCACACTTAAACACAGGTACCACTGTGTTGTGTAATAATTAGTTTATTAATTCTAATTATAAGAGTTACCAATATGCAATTTAGCGACTATCTAGTAACACTTTGTTGCTGTACTATCATTGCAAACATACTTTATGGCGCCGCTGTTTACAAATGTCTCTTTCAATTCCAAAGCAGCATAACTCTAAGTAAATGGTCGTTGGAAAATCTAGCGAAAACAAATATATTTTTGGTTCTCATTTGGTCAGATCGTATAATTAATTATAAGCACGGTTTTATTGTAAAGAGGTGTACGACGTGCTTTGTTTACGCGCGGGAAATATCTGCATATGCAAGCTAATGGAACGTTGCCGGATGTAATCGACTGGCCCCGCTGCCGCGGTACAGCTCCGGGGAAAAAGTGAAAATACTGGCTAATCCTATATTTGTTTTCATTCTGTCTCACTTACTACTAATTAAAACTTAAACTTTTTAGTACAATATGAATAAACCTGAATGGAAGGATTAAATTATATTGATAAATGTAATTTTCAACACACTTGTTTGTAACGAGGTACTTATTCCACCGCTTTTAGGCTCATAATCCTAGATATTAAACACGCGTGCTTTTCACGATAATTATATAACTAGTGCTATAATGTAATAAATCCCATCAAGTGACGTTGGTATTCTAGTACCTAGTCTTATGTGCGCAGACAGAGGCGATTAAATTTAGACGGGTATTATTTTTATTTTTTCTAAACTGATTAGGAGTTTGCATGGCAAAAAAGTAAAAGTAGTACACATTTACGAGAAAATACAAATTATAAAATCCTAATTGTGAAAAATAATCATTTCTAGTAATTATTTTACTCATAAATCTCATAATACACAATAGATTATGTTTTAAACACAAATTATGTTTTAGTATTGGCTGTTTGTCATAAACCTTTGCCTCAAGGTGCGCGTGAATGCAAAAAAATGGGCGCCATATTAAAAGTTTACTTGAAGTTACAGTTTATTTGTTAGATTTTTCTAGTTGTGTTTTATTATTATTAATTTAAACAATTTATACTTTAAATGAGTAAAAAACCAACTTTAGTGTTCATTTAACCTCCGGGTCCGGATATGTTTTCAAAATGTCATTCCTACAGACTAGTAAAATGTTGTCATAAAAATCGAGTGAGAAATACATGTAAGGAAACATTCTAACTTATTTGACAATAAATGTGAAGTGTTGGATTTTATGGAATGCTTCGAAAAAGAGTTCCAGAGAAATAGATCCAGTCAATAACATCAAAAAACAGGTTAGTTAATTTAATTAACAAAGTCAGTAGGTACCGCTATCCTGTAGGCATTCTGAAAATCAATGTATTTATCAAAAGTTATTACTTACAGTTTTCTGTTTTTTCCTCGCAAGTGTGTTGAAAAACGTCGTATGAAACGCGTGTGCCTGATCATTACATAGCTCGGCTTCCTTGTGCACACTCACTTCGTTCGTGCGCACAATAGCGCCTCATATGTAATGATCAATTTAGCACACTTGTATCATAATGTACTATTAATTCGCATATGGTCAGTTAATAAATGATATTGATATTTGATACAATAGAAATACACATCGAGTAGGGTAACCGAATCTGTTTTATATCGGTGAAAAAAAATACAATTTTTACGAATTTCGGGGCAATTACTTATTTCTGAAATTATTTACCTACTAAATAAAAAATGCTCACTAACACCAATTTATAACAGTCAATACCTAAAATATGTATACACTTTTGAATCTTATTACGAAGGAGTAAGGTTAAAATATAAAATGAATTCTTGATGTGTGAATGTATACCCATGTAGTGAATACATAGCGTGTTGAGAGTCGGCAAATCATCAACGCCACTAATTTGTTTTCTCTCTGGACGGAATAACTAAAAAAAAACTACACTACACATGTAAATGGTTCATTTTTTTATAACTAGTTATGTAGTAGCCGGGGCAGTTAGTAATAATATAAAAATATGAAAAAAAAAACTCCTATTTACTCTATATTTTAACTCGTAAGCATTACAAATCCAACAGAGCGACATAACTAGTTAAGATATATTCAAATAGGATTTTAAACTGACGACTTGAATAAAGTTCGTTAGCGATTCAGAGATATGCGCCTTCTTGCCAAGCGTAGCTGAGACGGTTTATTTCATTTTGAGAGTTCGCAGCGAAATCAAAATTAAAACAGGCTGCGGAACAAGAGTAAACATTAGGCAAAAAATAATTTAATACTATACAGTAATTTTTTTGTATGTTATGTTATGTTATATCGCGGGGGACAGATTACAAAAAAAACTTAAGTTTCTTATTATTTTATTGCATTACAGAAATTATTCCACCACCTACAGCTATTAGGTATAGTCGTCTAGACGTGGTATTTCAAAAAGGTTATGAGTAAGTATATTATTAAAAATATAATTTTCGTCTGATCTTAGTAGTATCTAGGTATAAGATAAGTGGAATTCCGATTCGAATCAAGTCATGTTTTTTCTAGCTCACGCTATTTATTTGTTTCTTTATGGGTACCTAAACATATTAATGGTATTCTTAACGCATAGGTATCTACGTCGGAGTCTTATATCTCGACGATAAAATTTCCCGCACCCAGGGCTTTCAACATAATACTCGTAGTCGTAGCTCAATACGATAGCCGTAGTTTAGTACTCGTAGTTTTCGAGTTACGAGTATGCTATTTTTTCTTACAAATTATGGGGCTATTTACTTTATTTATAAATATAATGAGCTTTTTGTGTGTTTTTTTAGGGTTCCATTCCTCAAAAGGAAAAAACAGAACTCTTTTTGGCTGTCTTGAGTTGAGGGACAAACTTTAACTTTTCCGTTGATAAATTGTTGTCCCAATACATATTATAAGTAGGTTATCATACATTGTATATATTTTGACATTCCAAGGTGCATGTTTTTGCTCTCCATTAAAATATATTTCTTTAATAAATAAATAAAACAAATGTTTGTACCACCCGGTATATATTAACTATGACATTTTCTTGTCTAAGATCAACTTGACGAAAATACCGTCAGTCCGCGAAGATCGGATAGCAAGCAATTACAGCAAATTTTGCATAGCTTTTTTTACTCACTTCACAATTCACTAATATAATTACTTGCTATCCGATCTTCGCCGAGTTGTCCTTACGTTATAATGTACCTACTTGTAATAGGCTAGACAACTTTTTCTGGTATCAATTGATTCGTTTTGTTATGAGCATCAAATTGTTATGTCACCCAAACTTGACTACAAGCTAATTTTAAAGTATATAAAACTAATACGGTATATTTCTTCATTATTTTTAATATTTAAAAGTATTTATCATTAATTTTGGTAAATATTGTCATAATAATTTTGCAAAATCTAGTTCGAAAACTATGTCGTAATAAAAAACGCACGGAATGTTTGTACCGCGTTGCTAAGCAACGGCGCAAGCAAAATGGCGATCGAATACCTATTTGAAACGTCACCGTATTTAAGAATTATTTCGCTTAAATTTTAGTTTTTTCCTCGCAAGTGTGATGATAAACATTGTGTGTAACTCGGGGCGTAAGAATATTACAAACTCGAGTCTTTAAATCGCTCAGGCAAGCCGTCGCGATTTAACTAGACTCTCGTTAGTAATATTCCTCTTACCCCCCATGTTGCACAATGTACTATTTTCTACGACTAGTGATTAAATAATACACAAGATTAAACGCAGTTTGCTTTAAGAAATAGCGAGAAGTTGAAAAGTGGTGGCAAATGACAGTTGAGAGAACGTAATCGGAGACAGACATAGACACGGTAATATATATTTTTTCAAATGTTATCAACTTAGTTGCTTTTTTCCTTATGTTGGCAGCAATTATTTTAGTTTTGTTATTGTTCCAAACCATATGAATTCAGTTGTTTGTTAAGTTGGCAGTTTTGATTTTCGTTTTAAATTTAGTGTTGTTTTTCTTTTTTATCTGTTGGGTTTACAGGGCACCACTGTTAGCAGTTGCTTTTTATCGCATAATAACCCCTAGGGTCTTTATGAAGAATAGACAAGATAGACTTTTTTGAAATGTCATAAGACATGCTTTTATATTCGTTGGCGGGACCATATAATTGACAGATAAAAGTACCAGAGCAGGAAAATATATCAATAAAACCTTTTGGACGAACCCCTTAAATTACATATACCTTTGGCCTTAGCCGAACAAAACAATAACTCACGCCTATTTGTTATCAGTGAAGAACCACATCGTTGTTTGCGACCGTTTAGCGCGCGCCGAGCGCCGCCACCTCTCCAGTTTTACTGTAAGTCTGGACTAGATTGGATTGCTAATGGAATCGTGTGAACTGCCCATTGGAAGTCATTTACGTACTGAATGACGCGGACGGTTCGGACTCGTATGAGTAAAGTGTAACGTTACGAGAGACGTGCCCAGCGTACTGAAGACGAAAGTGGCCGCTAAATAAATAATATGAATCTGAATTACAGCACCTGTTTAAGATGTGTTTATTGATGAAATAAACCTTGAGCTCCGAGACATGATATGGTTGTTTTATAATTTGTACTAAATTTATATCTAGAATTATTGTCGTAATTACTGTGTTTTGAATTTTTAGTGCATTGTATTTTTTATAATCTATTTACATACCGTGAATCTTATAATGTCGTGCTATGCTTATAATGATGAGGATGTTCTTCAGTTCGTTTGTTATTCTTGTGTCTTCTTCGGTCCAGTTCCATCTTTGGTTCTTCTTAGATATCTGTATAAGGGGGCGCATCTCATGTGAAGGCTACCAATGAAACGGCCATAGTATGTTAACGAGCCCAGAAGAGCTCGGAGTTCTGTTGTGTTGGTCGGAAGAGGCATTTTCTTTATGACGTTGATTCTTTCTTCCGTTGGGTGTAGACCGTTGGCGTCTATTTTGTGTCCAAGGAAGGTGACACTTTTCTGTAAATCAAATCAAATCAAATCAAATCAAATCAAATCAAAACCAACCACCAACCAACCACCAACCAAGCGCATTTATTTATTTGGCTCTTCACTCCAGCGTCCTGTAGACGTTTTAGAACTGTTTTAACCCGTGCATTTCATTTCATTCATTTCATTTCATTTATTCAGTCACAATATACATTGTATATGAATAATAATAACAATTAATAATTACAAAAAAACATTCAAGTAGGAATCTAAATATCATGCAAGTCCAACATTTACAATACAAAAGGGCTTAATTAATATTTACAATATTTACATAACTCATAACTCATATGTCAATTTTTGCAATTCAAAATTAGGTCAGGCACAATAAATATAATGACGATTAAACAGTTAACAAAAATAGCGAATTATTAAACTAATTAGAATTAATATCGATTATTTTCATCCATAAAGTCCTGGACAGAATAATAGGACTTCTTTAAAAGAAACGACTTAAGTCTTGAATTGAAAATACGACTGTCTACTATGCATTTCATCTCGATCATCGTGCAAGATGTTCTTCTATAGAATATAGATATTACTTGCTGTTATGAGAATGTCGTCAAGGTAACATACAACGCCATCGATGCCGCTGAGAATCTGGTGCATTGTTCGTTGGAAAACGGCCGGTGCAAAATAAATACCGAATGGTAAGCGTTTATAGCGAAAATAGCCCTTATGTGTTGAAATTGTCAAGTATTTCCGCGATTCTGGATGGACCAGGAGTTGTAAGTATGCATCTTTCAGGTCGATCTTCGTAAACAGTTGCCCTTCAGACAACTTTGATGTAATCTCTTCACATCTCGGAAGTGGATAATCATTGGTTTGGACATGTTGACTGATAGTCACTTTGAAATCTGCACAAATGCGGATGCTTCCGTTTGCTTTAATCGCTATGACAATCGGAGAGGCCCATTCGATTGGAGTTGACATAGTATCAACTGGTTCTAGAAGTTCTTCTTGGACTAACCGTTGTAGTTCATTGTTGACTTGTTCACGTAAGGCGAGTGGTACTGGGCGTGGTCGGAATGTTTTGGGCTTTACGTCGTTTGGTATGTGAATTTTTGCGCTATGTCCTTTTATTGTTCCAAGTTTACCATCAAAGAGTGACTTGAATTCTCGAAGAATGTCTTGTCCTGTATTGTCATGTTTTGTGCCAAGCGAGGTCGAGGTTACCGCTGTAAGCGTTTTTATATTGCACAATCTGGCTCCAGAGGGAGGTAGTTTAAACTCTAGGCACCAATCCAGTCCAAAAAGTGGAATGTCGTTTTGTTCTATAACGTAAGGCTGTCAATACCTACTCTGTGTTAAAAGCTTTTACTGTTATTTCGCATGTATCCAATGTTTCAATTTGTACATCCGTGTAAGCAATAAGGTTCTTGCATTTCTTCAGTGTTGGCCGTCCTATGGTTTTCCAAAGGCTTTTTCCAATAACGGAGTGGACCGCTCCTGGATCATACAACATTTCGACACTTCTTGTGTTAAGTTGGGTTGGTATCATGATTTTTGTGGTTTTTGGATTGTGTCTCTTTACGGCGAAAGTATGAATGCTCGGATCATCGGAATCTTCATCATCGCTGTTTGTTTGTCTAGTTATTTGTCTAGTAGTGTTCTTCTGTTTCAACTTGAGCCCGCCACTCGTTATGCAGACGCTTGAAAATTGGTTTTCCTTGCCGCAGGCGTTACATCTCTTTCCTTTTGCCGGGCAGTCATCCATACTTATTGTCCTATGTCCCCTGGATGGGGCAGAGGGCGTCCACAGTGCGCCGCCATCTGGATCGGTCTTGAGCTTCGCGCTTGACTTCGCTCCAAGTCTTCCCAATAGCCTTCGCCTCTGCAACAATAGTCCGGCGCCAGGTCTGCTTTGGTCGGCAACGTTTTCTTTTTCCTTGGGGATTCCAGTCTAGGGCTTGCCTCGGTATGTGTTCAGGATCCCTTCGGAGTGTATGCCCAATCCAACTCCATTTCCGGCGCTTTATCTGCTGGTCGATCGGAGTCTCATTGCAGCATCTCCACAGGTTGGTATTGGAAATTTTCTCGGGCCAGTATATACCGAGGATGCGGCGGAGGCAGCGGTTAACACAGACTTGTAGCTGGCGCGAGATGTCCTTTGTAACCTTCCACGTCTCGCAACCATACAGCAATACGGTTTTTACGTTTGACCGGAATATTCTGAGCTTAACTCTCCGTGTCAGTTTACTCGATTGCGACACGGGGCGGAGCTGTGCGAAGGTTGCTCTTGCTTTGGCTATTCTCGAAGTGATGTCCTCTTCGGTCCCTCCAGTTTCCGACACGACGCTCCCGAGGTAAGTAAATTTGTGGACTTGCTCCACAGCCTCTGTGCCAATAAGGAGCGGCACGGTACTTGTCGCCCTGCACCTCATCTCCTGGGTCTTCCGGGTGTTGACTTTGAGTCCCGTCTTCATTGCCTCACTTCGAAGGTCGTCCAGCTTGGCTTGCATATCAGCGCGTGTGTGGCTCAGCAGGCATAGGTCATCGGCATAGTCCAGATCTTCTAAGATGTCGGAGAGTCCCCACTCTATGCCGCGGCGCTTATTATCAATGGTATGATGCATGATGCCATCGAGAACAACAAGGAAGAGGAGAGGAGAGAGAAGACACCCTTGTCACACCCCCGCATTCACTGGAATGTCTTCCGAGACGAGGCCATTGTGCGTCACTCTACAAGAGTAGTTCTTGTAGATAGCCTTTATGAGGTTGATGATTTTCTCGGGGACACCAATTTCACGCAGCCGGTTCCAGATACAAGCCCACCTTAGCGTATCAAAGGCTTTTTCGAAGTCTACAAATGTTAGATATATTTCCCTCTGCCATTCAGTAGCCTGTTCTAAAATGATACGCAGCGTGTTGACTTGATCCGTGCATGATCTGTGGGGTCGGAATCCAGCTTGCTCTTTACGTATGAGAGGTTCAACGGCCTTCGACAACCTATCCAAAATGATCTTGCAGAGCACCTTAGATGGGATCGAAAGCAAAGTAATGCCTCTCCAGTTGCTACAATCGCTGAGGTCTCCCTTTTTTGGCACGGTGATGAGAAGTCCCTTGTTCCAGTCGTCCGGTAACTCTTCAGCAAGCCAAATGCTATTCAAGAGTGGTGTTAGGGCATTCACGGCGGTCGGCAAGTCAGATTTTAGCATCTCCGCTGTGATGAGGTCGACCCCTGGGGCTTTGCCGTTTTTGAGCGATTTGATGGCATTCGCTACTTCTTGTTCAGTAGGTGGAGACACGTCGATATCTAGTCTCAGCAAGGGCGAGCTGTCTGCGGGTGTGCTGTCAGTGCTAGGGTCGTTGGGGACGCGGAAGATATCCTCAAAGTGTTCACGCCAACGTTCTAGCTGCCCCTCGGATGTCACAATCAGTTGGCCTTCTTTATTCTTTAGGGGTTTCTTCTTGCGCTTTTGGTTTCCGGCCAAAACTCTTGTTGCCTTGTACATCTCCCTAAGATTACCGGAATCAGCGGCGCGTTGGGCAGTATCGGCAACACCATCTGTCCATACTCGCCTATCATACCGGGTACTACGGTAGATTCGCCTTCGGATCAGGCGGTATTGCAGCCTCAGGTCTTCTAGTAATGTCGCGTCGCTAGTCGCCAGGATTTTAAGATGAAGTTCCCTTCTTTTTTCGATGAGGTCCCAAGTCTTCTGTGACATCCAGTCTTCTCGTTTGTGTGTTTTGAGTCCAAGAACGACGGAGCTGGTTTCTGTGTAGACCATTTTAATGCGATTCCACTCCGTGTTGACTGAGGTAGAGTCAGCATCGAGCACCGAGAAACGATTTTGTAGCTCCAATTTGAAAGCATCCCCTGTTTCCAAGTTCCGCAGTTTAGTGACGTCAAATTGTGTGCCTAATTTGGTGACCTTTTCGGTGCGGCGAGCTACAGCTACTTTTAGCCGCACCTCGGCCACCACCAGGTGATGATCACTGTCAATATCCGCCCCACGACGGTTACGAACATCGAGCAGCGATGAGCGCCATTTTGCGCTTATGGCAAGGTGGTCAATTTGATTCTTGGTGACTCCATCGGGTGAATTCCACGTGTATTTGTGGTGGCAGTCATCCATGTTCATGTGAAAATCTTTTCCGCAAAACATACATGTTTTTGTTCTAGGCACGTGTCGTTGAGTGTTCCGTTGAGTTTTGGGTCTGATTTTGTTAACGGTTTGTTGTTCAGTACCCACCTGGGGGGCGTTTGTTAATCGTTGGCTCTGTAGTTCTGCTTGTTCAAGTTTGTTTGCTGTGGCTAGCTTAGCTTAGCTAATCGGATAGCTTATCTTTGTTTGTGGGGCGTTCTTTAATAAGTTCTTGTTGCCATTTGCTATTATTGATGCCAATTACTAGTTCGTCTCTTATACGTTCATCCAGGGTGTTACCAAATTCGCAGTAACCCGCTAATGATATTAGCTCGAGAATGAATTGTGTTATTGTTTCTTCCGCCTTTCTATATCTACGAGGTTGCAAAAGCGACTCTTTCTGAGAGTACGTATGTTTTTTTACCATAATATTCGTTAACTCCCTTTTTTAGATCATCGTACGACTTACTAGTAACTACGGATGGTCTTTAGTAGTCTACGAGCACCTTAAAGGCTGCAGCTCCAATCCTCGAGAGAAGAAGCTGTTTACGTTTTTCCTCGGACTCTGGTTTGGAGTTGAGCCCGTGTAGTTTCAGTTCGATTTCGAAACGTTGGATATAATAGTCCCATTCTTCGATTTTTGTTATCGAAGGATTCGAATTGGAAACGATCAACGCGGTCGGTCATTGCTCCGTCCGTCGTCGCCAAAATGTTATATTAAAGAATACTTAGAATCTCATATTTTAATTGTGTTGTTTATATGATGACGTGAAAAGCAATCTAAGAAATATTCGAATTTTGATAGACGTTGGCATAAGGGCAGTGATAGAAAAGGTACCGTCAAGTCTGGCAACTTTGCCAAGGGTTACTAACTTTGCCACCAGCAGAGTGCATAAGGTAATCCTTTCATACCACCGACAACGTATATTTTTTAGTGTTGTGCCTACTTTTAGTAGAAAATATGGTTATCAATTGGCAAAATTATTATGAATGAGACAACACCACGGCAACCATTTTCTTACCATTTCAGTTCCAAATTCGTCACTCACATAATCATAAAAGTGCTCAAGAACTTTAAAAAGTTTAGAGTATAAACATCGAATCCAGGTAAGTAAATTTTAGATATTATGTTATTTAAATGGTAAGGAATGGATTGATTACCTTATAAACGCCGTAGTGTTTGAATTGAGTCCCATATTTTTTTTGGCAAAGTTACCAGACCTCGCCGACTAATATGGGGGTATCTTTGCCATGTTTTGTAGCGGCCTAGGGTTGGTACACAAGCAAAAAATTTAAATTACATTTTTCATAAGATAGATACTTTTTAGGGTTCCGTAGCCAAATGGCAAAAAACGGAACCCTTATAGATTCGTCATGTCTGTCTGTCTGTCCGTCCGTATGTCACAGCCATTTTCGGATGCGTCCCACAAGATATAACTACAAAATATATAATTTCATATTAATAAAGTTCACAAGATATAATGAACGTTTGCTATAACCATACGTCGTTATCGCGGGTGCAACTCTGCAACTACGATTTGACAGAACTCAAAGATTATGATAAACAAGAAATAACAGAAGTGTCAGTAGTATCAAATACGTTTGTACTTACGAGATCAAAATTATTCAATTTTTTTTAAATATCGTACTTGACATGATAATTAGTACATATTAATAATTTTAAACAAAAAAGAACAGACTTCGCTTAGGATCCGCTATTCCAAGGGGAAGTGGCCGAGTTGCTGTAAAAAATAGTGAAACCAGTATAGTTGAAGAGTTCCCTCGATTTCTTCAGGCCAACGAGACCATCTAGGGGATATACCCATTCGATTAAAAAGAAATTTTGAAAATCGGTTCACGATTCTCAGATATATCGAGTAACATACATACAAAAAAATAATAATGATTTAAAAAATCTGTCGAATTGAGAACCTCCTCCTTTTTTGAAGTCGGTTAAAAAGATTAGCCACGCAGTCCTAACGGCAACCTCTTCTGTCACCTGTTATTCGAAACAATTTTCATTCTTGATCGATTTATGTAGACTTGTAGACAAAAGATTATTTTAAACTTAGAAACAATTGGTTCCCCCTAAAGTCACGGTTACTCGTTATTTTCATAAAAAAAATGTGAAATGAAATTTCAACTCAAAAAGGCGCACTTTAAGGAACGTAGAAAAGGCGCAAAATTGAGAAGAGTTTGATTGATCATTTCCAGCAAAAACATTGCGACGTCTAAGCCGCGTAGGTAGAAAATACTCTGTTTATATCAAACGGACACTCTGTTATATACATTCTTCAACACATTTGTTTTTGCACCCGCGATAACGACGTATGGCTATAACATCAAAATCAATATTTTTATTAGGAATAACGGTCAATTAACATAATACTCATTTTGGTATAATAATTTATTATATAACACTCAAATACTCTAAATTTAGTTAATATAAGATACATAACGTATATCGATCATAATATATACTATCTTTTAGTATAATAATTGCAAAATATAATAGCGTATTAGCTATTGGTCTATATAATGAATAGTACTTTTCTCGCTAAATCCCTTAACCAGAAAATTCTCAAAATGTTGAATCCTCAACTTAACTAGACATTTTTCCCAAAGTGTAATGTTTTCACGGATATCAAACTAAATCAATAGGTAGGTAGGTTAGGTTCGTTAGGTAGCTTCAGATGCCCGAAGGGCAAACCGCCCAGAAATAGGAGCCCCGCGTTCGCGGGGCTCCGTCTAGTTAAGTTGAGGATTCAACATTTTGAGAATTTTAGAATAGCTAATTAGACGAGTTGCTACTTAAAAAAGTGTTAGATGTATTGAATACATTATAAATCTAAGGTATTATGAACGTTATACATTATGACCGTTATATTTAATGATATTATACTTAAACAACGTTATACTTAACAAAAATAGATATTTTGATGTTATATCAAACGTTCATTATAGAACTTGAACGGTATACAAAACAAGCTTATACAATGTGAGCGTATATAATATGAGTATTATACAATAAGTTCTTATGTCTTTTATTACTTACCCGCCATTTTACTCGGAAACTATAAGACGTATCATAATCAATTTTTTACATAAAGTGTATTGTGTGTGCAGCTACTTAGTTTTGTAGAGAAATTGCAAAAAAAAATATTTTTAGGGGGCACTCCATACATGTAAGTAATTGTCAAAAAATTTTTTTTTGCCAAATATCAACATGATGCACATCAATCGATAGGTCTCTAAAAATAACAATGTTCAAATAACTGACGTTTCTTTGAACATTTTTTGATTAAGTGGATATTTTCAGAAATAATCGCTCCGAAAGTCATAAAAATTGTGTCCCCCCCCCCTGTAACTTTTGAACCGTAAGTCCAAAAATTATGAAAAAACTCAAGATGATACACCTTTTAATATTCTTTCAACCAAAAAACTACGAACTTAGGCAGATACGACCTTGCGATAATAATTTAAGAGCTGGCCACGTCAGATGTGACACAATAATGAGTTTTGTAACCAGTCCAATCAGATTGCATAACAATCCCTTTTGCTAGATCCGGGCATCTGGCAGCTTTTCATGGGTGGATCACATAGTGACAGACCTACAAAGTTTTTAAGTTGGAAAACTGCTGAAGTTGTGTCATTTATAGAGAACAGGGCCTATATTTTAACATTAGAACAAAAAACATTGTGTATTATTGCGGAAACAAGAACAGTAGGCGAGTAACCAAAAATTACACTATACATTACACTAAAATTAGACTAAAAGTTTAAATAGGTACCTAGGTAATCACAATTATTTACGAGAATTACGAGTGGACCTGTGATAGGCCTCTTAAAGAGTTTTCTTTGTTTCGTTTTAGATAATATTTTAATTGAGGTGTCTTTTATGTTTTTCCTTTATTTATTTTGTTACATACGAGTAATCAGGTTACATAAGTATAACCTGATTACTCGTATGTAACAAAATAAATAAGTACTTAAATAATTCATATTTTTTCATTTGTGTCAACCCTGACCACATTCACTGACTTTCTATGAAATTTTCTTAAATGGGTGATCAACTTTGCCACTTTTGCTCTGTTTTTTTTTGTAATAATATATCATTAAGGATCAAATTCCGAAACTATTGTATCCTAAGTACTGAATATTCTTTACTAATATTGTAAATACAACTAAATTACTATACAACGTAAAAATGCAGTTGGCAAAGTTGCCACATGGTATAGGTATCTTTGCCAGTTTTTTTTTACTCGTAAAACCTTATTATCCGTCATTTAATTTATAAACCATCTTATTTATGCACTCGTTGATAAATATATTTTACGTCACTCTGGGCGCTAAGTGAGATTTACCACCCTAGGGCGCAGCGGCAAATCTCACTTCACGCCCAGGAGAAGACGTAAAATTGTGTACGCACCACGGGCGGTAATAAAGAAGGCCTCAGATCGCTTGTTTATGGCCCTTACCTTCGGTTCGGGCCACAAATGCCCGCGATCTGAGTCCTTCTTTATTTTACCGCCCTAGGTACGTAATGTACTAATGTGCCGCGTCATTCATACTTCAGCGGTTTCGTATGAATTCTGGTTAAAAATGTACTATGACTTTTCAACACCTGTGTAAAGTGGCAAAGTTGCCAGACTTGACGGTATATAAAATAAAACAAGTTATAAAAAAACAATACTACAGAAAAACACTTGTATTGTGTCGGTAAAATTGTATTGTATTGTCACAGAGTAAATAATAGTATAATACAGAGAGACCTCTGTAATGTCACGTAACGTCACGAATCATGTTGTCCCTTCTTAACGCATGACAAGTTCTCTTTCGCACTTATGCAAACGTATCGGATACGTCGTGTCAAACTCAAATGTTTTGACAGATTTACTTTGAGTTGTACCCCCCTGGTATTGTGTGGGTTTGCGTTCTGTGGGGAGTGTTGGAGTTAGAGAAGGCAACCTCTATGTTCGGATTCATTTTTCTGTTCCTTATGACATGTGTTGTCATATCACTTCATGATATAATTCAATATAGAAAATACGTTTGTGCATTTTCAATTATGTTTTATCTAACTCTTCCGATCTTACAAATATCCATCAATTAGTTACCAGCCACCCCTCGTAACCCCGAAACCAGGCGCGTCTAATGCCATTGCAACCCATTTCAATAACCAACAAACCAACTCCGAGTGGGGGCAAGTCGGTGTTTTTTATAATAAATAGCTCAATACTCGTAACTACAACGAGTTTGGAGTCATCGTAACTTCCATTACTGGTAACCTTCATCATGAAAGAAACCGGGCACCACTATCGCTCGCTGGGCTGTAAACGTGTGGGCCGCAATACACGGCAACCGGATCATGGGACCCGATTTAACCGAAGGTCATTTAAATGCGGACGAATTCATTCAGTTCGTCCACAGGTCGCTAGTTGAATATGTAAATACGCTGCCTCAAGAAGAACGTCGACATACATGGTTGCAGCTGAATGGTAATCTGGCGCACGCGGCGGTTCGTGTCCGGAATGTGCCGAACAATATGTTCGTGGACAGATGAATGAGGCGGTTTGGTCCGTTAGCTTGGAGCCTGTTCGTTTGCCTACGAGTCTGGTGAACTTTTTTTTCGATTTCGCTCAATTTTTGGATACTATTTTGCAGTAACTAACAAAATTTCCTGTAGTTCGTATATATATTTTGAAAGCAGCGTTTTTTTATTTTATGAAAGCTTATTTTAATTTTATGCTTTATTTATAAATAATTCACCCTATAGATTAGGGTGAATTATTAGGGTGAACACCTGTTTCGTAAAATTTTATGAAAAATTAAGTATATTCTTTCTCAGACACCAGTGTCCTAATTAGCTCCAGTTCTGAGATAATCGATACTTAATGTTTGCCTTTCGAATTGCGTAAAACCTACATTTTTTTTTTCCGTCTCGAACTGAGAACTCGATGATGAACTTACAAACGAGATGACCAATATAACAAGACCCATATTAAATTTTTTCCGCGCCTTCAAGCTCCATGACCCCTTAATCGATCCTGCTCATATACGAATTCTCAAATTTTGTTGATCACTGCTACAACCAAAACAAATTTCATAAAGATCAGAAACTCGTTACTAAAGTTATCGTCGAACAAACTATCTAAATCAAAAAGCCATCGAAATGCCGAGACGTCCCAGTAGCCAGATGACAGTTGGGTTTGAAGTTGTTTGTAAGAACTCGCTTCGCTTACGCTCCGCTCATTCGATGATCTATGCTAATTTAGGCTAGTGATAAATTTAATACACTAACCACCGTTAAGAGATTTGCCCGCTAACTTTTTTTTCCACTACTTAGGATGAGTTGCACCACGCACAATTTAACAGACTCATCAACGTTACATATGGCGACGGAGCTGTCATCCCATAGAAAACTGTCAGACTTTTCATGCAAGATTTTTTTTACGATTACTTTTACGTTCACAGACAGTTTGGTGCAACCGGCCCTTATACTCGTATGTAAGTTGCCAGTCGACTTATACTGGGGGACCGTAGCTTCGAAAATACAAATACCTACTCAGATAACAGATGTGGCCTAAATCTTAATGTTTAAATGTGTTAATGAAGTGGCGCGAGACACGAGGCGCTGCACGCTAGATGTCGCGCATGACTTTGAATAAGTAATCTTCTTACTCAAACGCTGGCTGCCGCTCAGTTTACAGAAAATAAACTCAGGGTTCTTACTTGCTGTAAATAAGCGCAAAAAGTTAAGAACTAAGTTATATTTACCGATGGCGCTGTCACCGACTCGTATTCGCTCCGGAATTCAGCTTTTGTTCACGGAATTTCGATTAGTGACTTATTTTGCTGCCAGTATAAAGATCATGGTTTTATTTTAAATACTTAGGGGGGGTTGCACCACGCACAATTAACAGACTCATCAACGTTAAATATGGCGAGGGAGCTGTCATCCAATAGAAAACTGTCAAACTTTTCATACAAGTTTTTTTTTACGATTACGTTTACGTTCACAGACAGTTTGGTGCAACCGGCCCTTAGACTATATTGCTCTTTGTCATACATACCTATAGTGTTCTTGATGAGTATTACACCTATGGTGTAATATTTTTATTTTATTTTCAAGTCGTCAGTTATCGTTTATAAAATGGGATAGATTAGAAAATCAGTAGCTTCGATTTACTGTACCTAGAAGTTTTATGGAAGCGGAAAGTTATCGCCTCTGCCCCCTGAGACCACATATTACGCCCGAGAGTCTGTTACATAACAGAGCTTTTATATCGTAGGTACGGGGAGTTATTATTTAACGTTTACCTTTACTTTCTTGGGCCTTTATGTGCGAAAACTAATTTCTGCGTGAGACATAACTACCATTAAAAGTTTTGCTAAGAAGGCAATGAACATTGTACATAAGCAGACATGGAGTTCGTCATTCATATGTTACGGAAATCGCTAATATGTAATCGGTAATCTAACGTTCTTGTAAAAAGCTCGGCGCATAATTGGCGGCGTATTTCGCTTTGTATAATCTGTTTTGTATTGTTTTGTGTTTGTATTTTCATGTCAATGGGTACACTGAAAACCAGCGTCGTAACACTCTAGTGCTGCGACACATGCTGAGTGTTATCCTTTTCAGAAACCATTCATAGCTATGTAACCTCTATTTCACTAGTTTAAGTATAATCTTATATTGTTGTGTCTGTGTTTTGAATAGATACTTCATTCATTCATTCATTCATAATAAAATTCTGAAACAAAGATTAGTTACAATTCTTAGCTTCTTAAGAACCTATACATATAACCACAAACGCGGTTCGGACTCCACTTCGAGGATATCGCAAATCAGTCATCACACAATTATAATGTTATTTCTTTAGTCCGGTACACGTCTGTCCGTCGACTTTGTGTATTTTTTCTGCAATCGTACCGAACTACCTCTATTATTAGTTGTATAGTTTACGATTATTGGGTTTTCAATTTTCGAGATAACGGGAGGCGAATAGTCAATTTTTGCATTTATTATTGAATAACTCCATAACTATTTACTTACAAACTACTGCACTACAGTCAAAATATTTACGACAAAAATGTAGAAATCTGAAATTTGGTACGTACACAAAACGCCTCACTAGGTATACACTTTTGAACGTTATTACAGCGGAATAAGGTTCAAAAGTATATACCTAGTGAGGCGTTGACTGTACATTAATAATTATAGGTACGTCGTTGGGAACTTTGGCCTTAACATGAGTCTTTTGTTAGAAAAAAATGCTAAGAATCAAAAATAATCCGAAAATTATCTATTTTCTTTTTTTATTTTTTATTTGACATTGAACCGGTGTGATTCTGAAGTCGGAAACTCTTGTCTAACATAAGTATTTCATCACTATTTAAATATATAAAAAATCAGCCATACCTGATTTGATGTAAGGTAGAATGTAGTATTTCAATGAATCAATATTTTTAGAAATAATCCTCCTCCTCCTCCTCCTCCCCCCTCTTAATTTTTTAAATGTTTAGTCCAAAAATTATGAAAAAAATGAAGACGTTGAGTCTTTGTCCCATCTCAGGAATAAAATATAAATAGCTGTTTGATGAAGCAAACCATGTTTGTCAAGCCAGGCAAAGTAGTGCATCATAGGCAAAGTTGTAGCAGTTGACAGTACGAACATTAATTTGAACAATATAAGCCGTTTTGTAGTTTAGTTTTATAGTTATCTCCAAAAAACTTCTTCCCTAGGCAGGTACCCCTCCAGTCGACTTTGGCCACTTCCTAATTTAGCCTGAGAAAATTAATAAAATCAGGGGAAATAATTCGTGTAGTTTTGTAAATTGGTACAGTTATACCTTGTGGTGCCCACGTGACTATACTAAAAGTCCTCGGGGGTGGGGGTTGTGCTGAGGGTGTAGGGGGGGGTTGAAGGTACCTTTGTTCAGATTTTTGGTCATATCTCGAATATCTGTAAGAATATCACTATAGTTACTTCGAACAAAAATTTAAACATAAAATTTCGTACAAAATTGGTTATATTCATTTTTACTCTACGATTAATACTTTAGGAGCTACAGGGTGTTGAAGTTAACGAAGAGATTAAAAAATAGTCGATTTGAAAAAACGTCGTTTTTTCTTACTTGTTCATCATAACTCAGATTTTTAGCTTAGTTACCTGCTGATCGAACATAAAATTCCCATGTTGATCATTGAAAACTCTAAACCAAAGAAAGGTGGTAATGTAAACGAGGTTCAAGTGGTCAAGATTACCGTAAGACCTTAGCTACTACGGGCGTCGCGTCAGCGCGGCGCAGACCCTCCCGGCCCACCGCGCCTCGCCCGCCATTGGCACCACTACTATTCAGTATGCTTAAAACAGCGACTGGTAATATACCTAGACTTTGAAGTCGATCTGCAAAATGACCCCACAAAAGTTGTGCCGCGGGGGGCGGAGCATACAAACTGAGCCGCCACGCCGTTTAGTTTACAAATGGCGGTTTTGTGACCAGTTGCAGTCGCAGCCTGAAATTGGGGGGGAGGGGGGGGGGGGGGGGGGGGTTGGCACTAATGCAAAAAAAATTTTTCCAATTTTTGAGGGGGTCAGTAAAAACATTTTTCCATTTTGAAATGTACGATTTTGGGGGGGGGGGGGGCATGTCTCATGTGACCCCGCCCCTGGGACCGCGCCTGTTTGTGACACGGTGGTAGTGACGTCTATGAAATAATCTAATAAATAAATAAACATGCCTTCTTATGCCTTTTTAAGAGTCGCCAGGACGCTCGCGTGAACTCGCGTCCCCATACAAACGTAGTTCAGCTCTCATTTTAAAACGACATGCTTTAGAACCACGAAATTTGGCATGGGCATTCTAACAGTACAGATCTATGTCGGTAATTCGTTTTCGTTGCTAAAAATTGTAATACAAAGAAAATATAGCAAAAATAAATTTTGTATGTAAATCTATATCTGGCTGTATTTTCTTTGTATTACAATTTTTTGCCACAAAAATGAATTACCAACATAGATCTGTACTACTAGAATGCCCATGCCAAATTTCGTGGTTCTAAAGCATGTCGTTTTAAAACGAGAGCTAAACTACGTTTGAATGGGAACGCGAGCGTCCTGGCGACTCTTAAAATGGTGTCAGAGTAAATCTGGTAAACATAATAAAAAGACGTAAGGTTGCCAAAGAGCTCAAAGAGGACCCAGTGTGTTGACGACGAGAGGCCTCTCTTGTTCCTTTAGCCGTCAACACAGCGAATCCTCCTGTTTTTAAACAACGCGCATGTGACACCTTTGGAGTTGCAGGCGTCCATAGGCTACATTAGATGCTTACCATCAGGTGGGCCGTATGCTTGTTTGCCACCGTCGTTGTATTAAAAAAAACACGATAATTTAGTATCTGCTTATTTCCTTAAAAATAAAATTCAAACCTATTCATTACGAGTATCCCACCAAGTACAAGAGTGGCTGGGTAACAAAATGCCTCCTGATATGTGGGGTTGGAAGCGAGGAGCTGATGGAACCCTTGAGCCAATTATGACCGCTGGTCCTCCAGCTCCTGACACCGTGCTAAATTCAATTTTTTGTCGCTGCAAAAGCGGTTGCACTGGAAATTGCGGATGTCGAAAGGCTGGTATTTCATGCAGTCAAGTATGCACCGGATTGACCGGATGCTTGGGTTCATGTACAAACGGTATAGCCGTACAATTTCTAGAAAGAGAAGACGAAGATTACGGTATCGAAGATGATGAGTAAAATAATAATGACGATCTCATATGTTTTTTTCTATTTTTAAATATATATAATATGTTAGCCTCTATGCGTCCCACTGCTGGACACAGGCCTCCTCTCATACCCGAGAGGGATCGGGCTATAGTCTACTTCACATACACCTTTGAATTTCTCCGCTTTATCTATCTATATATCTTTGTTAACTTAAACATTAAACATCCTGTAGCTCCTAAAGTATTGATCGTAGAGTAAAAATGAATATAACCAATTTTGTAGGAAATTTTATGTTTAAACTTTTGTTTGAAGTAACTATGATGCTATTCTTACAGATATTCGAGATATGACCAAAAATCTGAAAAAAGGTACCTTCATCCCCCCCTACACCCTCAGCACAACCCCCACCCCTGAGGACTTTTAGTATAGTCACCTGGGCACCACAAGGTATAACTGTACCAATTTACAAAACTACACGAATTATTTCCCCTGATTGCCCATATTCGGCTTAATTTTCTCAGGCTAATTTGTCTCTTTCCAAACTTGTCCACTTCCTAATTCGTCCACTCCAACATCGTCCTTTTCCTAAGTTGTCACTTTATAGATTCTGAAGTTGACTACTTCCTAAATTATCACTTCCCTATTCGTAATTTCCTAACATGCCCATTTCCAGAATCGCCAACTTCCCAATTTGTTCATTCCTACAACATCCTTTTCCTTGATAGTCAGCTCCCTATAGTGTACAGTGACTGCTTGCCAACAGAAGGACTGTATGCTTATTTGTCACCGCCCTGAGGGTACGGGGACTGTTTAACTTATACTTACTTATGCCCAATATTCTATTTTTCTTTAATTGATTTATGATACTTTTATGTGAACAATTTACATTATGAATGACCGCACGTATTGCCCAAGAAACTAGATTTAATTAAAACAATCAAACGCTTTGGTTTACACAAACTTTATTTCTGTTTTTACTTAAACGTATACATAAAATAACATAAGACAGAATCACCTCTTAAAAATAACATTTCTTCTAGTCGTATATAAAATAACAATTAACGTTTCAGTCTCAAATAAACAATATTTTTTAGAAAGTTGATGGTAGAAATTCGTTGGCTATTTAATTTTACAAGCAGTTTTTTATATCTCTCGTCAAAATACACGTCTTCCTTTTGCCTATTTTTAGGCAGTGTATGGTATACACTCCTCATTATTTTGTGATCATAATGACGAGCCTCTTTTTGTAACAGATCGAAGATGAAATATATGTTTTTATTATGACATAATTTTGCGTTGAGGCGACGATGATATCCTTCAGCAGAGTTGGTCGTTCTGGATCTGTTTTCGGCACAGCTCAGTATATGATGATCCTTTTTTAACCAGAATGGTGTGAAATATTTATCTTTAAAATTTTGCCACTCGTCAGAGTTAGGAGCTATATTTAACATAGCTTGCCAAGCTTCTCTCATTAAATAAGCGGGAAGTAGAGCGAAGTGGGAACAAAGTCGAGCAATAGTCCTACCTTCTTTTGAACCAGTCAGTTCATAAAACTTTGCCTTCTTCCATATGGCGTGTTAAAATGGTAGTAGCACCCACTTAACTCAGCATCAGGGAAAAATTCTTTGTACAGCATTCATCGGTGCCGCTTCGTAGTCACATTTATACTGTGTCATTTCAACGCCCAAATAGTCTTTAATTAATTGGAACATGCGTTTATAGGTGCGTTCAGTCTTGTTTGGTAACAAAGCAAATATGACGGGAATTATCTGTACGCTGTTTTTGTCAGAGTAATAGTCCACGTATTGGTCACCCATCGCTTGAATAGCTGTTAATTAGATGATATTAACATTATCCGCATATTAACGAAAAAATGTTTATGGCTTTGATATTGAAATTATAACTTTTAAAGAAATAATTCATTTCTAATTCATGTGTATATGTATATTTCAGTTTATAAATCTAATACGGGCGAATCCCTTAACGGTGATTAGTATAGGGCATAAGAAATGTAATAAGATAACTTTTACTCAGAATTGCAATACATTTTTTACCATACAAAATAATTCAATCCGCAGTGTAATGCAAACACACTCGCATTAAAAGCTCGTTGACAGTTACTTTTAATACCATGTTTACAGTACATTGCGGTTAATAAAAATTTCAAAAAATAATTATTGGGTCACAGTTACTCATAGCTTCAAAAAACATCTTAATTAATGATTACACTAATGAGTTCTATGTCTGGTTTAATTTATCGCCCGCATTAGATTTACACACTGTATTTCTGACAACACACTGACATCCACCCAGGACTTAGTTTCAAGTCCCAATGTAAGTTACACGATTTTTAGGAGCGGAAATGGTTAAAAATACTCGTAGAACGTTATATTATCGTCATAACCGTCTGTCTGTCTTTCTGTAAGTGACAGCCATTGCACTCGGAACATATAAAATTTGATAGGCGATTTAGGAAGTGGACAAGTTAGGCAGTGGACAAGTTAGGAACGATTATACAGTGGACAAGTTAGGAAAGAGACTAGTTAGGAAGTGGACAAGTTAGGAACGATTATACAGTGGACAAGTTAGCAAAGAGAATAGTTAGGAAGTGGACAAGTTAGGAAAAAGCCAAGTTTGGAAGTTGACATGTTAAGAAAGAGACAGTTTAGGAAGTAGACAAGTTTGGAAAGAGACAAATTAGGAAGTGGCCAAAGTCGACCGGAGGGGCAGGTACGACCTTTTGGTATTTATTAGGTTTTTCTTATTCCAACGAAACTGTGTATTATGCGTGGTCCGACCCGTACTTCTCTGGTTTTTTAATTTATAACTAGGCCAGTTCGGGGCGTCTGTGCTTTAAAATGGGGCCTCCAGTTTCAGCCTATATAAGCTCTCCGAAACATGTCGCGCGAGAAGACAAAAAATACCTGACCAACGTAAGTTAAACCGTAACATTATTGTTAGGTTTAGTTTCTTAATACCGGCATAATATTCCCTATATTTTACGTTTACATCAATAATTTACATTTGTTTACTCGTATTAAAAATTTAATTTACTAGGCATCCCTTAAAGGAAGTCCTTAAATACTTTAGAATCAATGCCAAGGCACTTTCAATTAAAAAAAAAACCGGCCAAGAGCATGTCGGACCATGCTCAGTGTAGGGTTCCGTAGTTGCCGGCCTGTTACAATTAATTAATTCAAAAGGTCGTTTCTTGCGGGAAATTTGGCGGCGCTTAAGTCATTTTTACTTACGTCCTTTCACTATGGGTTTTTGATTGATAACTCAAAAACGGCTCAACCGATTTATTACAATATAGTTTTCATTGAAGGTACTTATGAGGCCTTAGTTTCATGATTTTTTTCAAAATTTTTGGACCCACGGTTCAAAAGTTAGATGGGGGGACGCCCTGTTTTAAACTTTCGGAGCTATTATTTACGAAAGTATTAGTTTTATCCAAAAACTGTTTTAAAAGACCCTTGTTCTTTTTGAGAGACCTATCCAACAATACCCCACACAACTGGGTTGAAACGAAAAAAAAATTCGCCCCCCACTTCACGTGTACGGGAGGCACCCTAATAAAATATATTTTTCCAATTTTTATTCAACCGTTTTGTCGGCTTAGTTAATGCACATATTCGTACAAAATTTTAGCTTTCTAGTACTAACGGTCACTGAGCTAGACCGCGGACGGCCGGACGGACGGACCGACGGACGGACGGACGGACGGTCGGACATGGCGAAACTATAAGGGTTCCGTTTTTGCCATTTTGGCTACGGAACCCTAAAAATAGCTAATAACGCGGTTGGTCCGTTGTAAATAATTTAAATTCGGTACAAAAGCTATAAAAATCCAATCCAAGGTTATAAATAAGCCAAGCAGACAAGGGCTGTATAATATCTTAGCTCAGCTCATCCCTACAATCGCAACCGACGCACCAACTTAGCCAAAAATCCAAGGTGATTTAATACATAAGAAGTCACGGGTTTAAAACGATCTTTGTGACCCTTCTGGGAGCTCGAGATTTACCCGGAGATATCTCTTTGGTCATGAGACCAAATAAGATTATGAAAAGGGTAAGAAGAAAGAAAACGTGTTATTACAATAATTACATTTCTGGTGAGCGAACTGAAATTGTGGCGTCTAACATTTTCGCTTCGAAAAATAATTCTCGCGCGGAAAAATAATTATGTACATAGATTAATTAGCATCTATTCTTAGCAAATAAATGTTTATTTAATTACAACTTACCTCTTATTAGCAAACGTAATAACAGACTTTAATAAAATCAACCGTAGAGAACTCTGATGCTCGCCTGCATATGCACGCCTTTTTATGATAAAATTCGCCGTGTTGATGAACCTGAGACCGTGTGGTGTAAAATTGAAGCACATCGGACCGGCAATCCGAAGGTCACGGTTGATTTCGTCATTATAATGGATATTTGTTTCCAATTTGTGGTCTTTCCAAATATTTAATATGAATAAATTCGGTTCAGCCGTTAGTTAGTTATAAATGGTGTAACGGACACGACTTTGCTTTACATATGTATACGAGTATTATATACACTTGAGAGCAAAAGTTTCGGGTCACTAGCATTTTCTTGAATATCTCAAAAGATATTAATTTCAAATATTTTCATTTTAAAGATATTAAAGTTTATGTTACTGACCCGAAATTTTTGCTCTCGAGTGTACAAATTTAATTAATATTTTATTTATTTATTTTATTTAAAACCTAATTAACTACTTAAAGTAGCATTGTTATTAACATGAATATTCGAGGTTATCTTACGAGGTTATACAACAAACAATATACATTTTATATTAGACAATATACCTCAGAATAAACTCAGGATAGGAGGCTACCGAGAACATCGAATTCCCATTCGAATTATGATGTCAATAGAAAATATCTTCGTCTCCATCGCTTTTAATTTTGAGACATCTCCATCGCTTTTAAAGACATATATAGGTACTTAATCGAAACTTCCATTTTCTATGTTTGTGGTTCACATGCGGCATTTTTAATTAAAAAGTTAGAAGTTTATTTTGTCTTTCGAAATTACCGCTAGCTATTAGGTAACTAAAAGTTGCGGTACCAATATTATAAATAGGTAATATTAGATATCGATGATGTATATTCCAGTTGTCGAGGACCTCTGTCTTATTTAATATTAAATCGGAAGAATATATATAGGGATACGAGGCCAGGAATCAATTTTCTAGTCTAGGCATGTTATACTCGTAGTACATTACTAAAAAAAATGTCTGGAAAACAGACCAACACCAAAAACCTAACAGTTAACCGCACTCGGGATCTCTCGGTATAATGTAGGTACGGTGTCACGGCCGGCATTATCAGTCAAATAAAAATGTCATAAGGACAGTGTCGATGTGGTGTAGGCGAGAATGTACAAAATGTTATGTATCATCCTCTCTCCCTGACTTACTGGTTAATAACCGGTCATATTCATATTTTTACATACGTACATTGTAAAGTTAAAATATATGATCTCTTTTATAATCTTTTCTTCCTAGTATACCATCCAAGTTAATGGAAAAGGCCACTTGGAAGTTTCAAGTGAGATTCCATCTGGATGAAGTAGCCGGGAAACAAATTGAATGGAAGTCAATTTCCAACCTTTTTATGCCAACTATTTTAAGACTTCCTCTTTTAGTTAATTAGGTTTGAAAACTATTTCGTTTACGTCTAAAACTGTTTCCAATTGAGCTTTCATTACATCAATGGGAATTTATTAATACAGTTAAGTTTAAATCGTTAATCCAATGCCTGGTAGTTTTATTGGACTAGAATTGGTGCCCGAGTTTTCTGTGAATGAAGTAAGAGTATTTATACTGTAATAAGTAACTAAAATATTTGGGTATATTAAAACCAAATGTTGACTTATTGACTTTTGAAATGGTTTCCGTATTTAAAAAGTGTCCGTCGGAATGATTATATGTTGTATAAATCAATAAAAACTATGGTAACTAACTACTCCTTACGTCTGTGTCTTGTTGAACATTAGCCTAAAATCGACATTCTCTTTTTCGAATTTATGAATCATGACAACCTCTATCTATTTAGGCGATTATCACACTGGCGACGGATCCGCATGAGGCGCCGGTATGCGAGCGAGATAGCGCTCTGCATGTGTATAGCGCTATCTCACTCGCGCACCGGCGCCGCATGCGGATCCGTCGCCAGTGTGATAATCGCCTTACTCTACGGCAGTCAAAAATATAGAACCTCATTTTTTTCTGCTGAATTAATTTACTGGCCCATACGGTTAGCTCCTCTAAGGTTAGATCCAACCAACCATACACATATCTACGATACCACTAAAGATAGTAAAAGATGAAAAGTCAAATCTATGCGTCGCTTTATCAGAACAATTCCAATAATGTTATGTTAATTTTCCAGAGTGACATAATTTTATATTATGTCACTCTGGCAAATTAATTTGGTATTTACTAGTATTTTTTTTTATTATTGCGGTTCATCATTTTAAGAGTTGTAAGACGAGCTAGTTAGCTATTGTTATTCGCCGCACCCCAAGACCTGGCTCCCTGCCGGCACATCGTTATTGTTGGGATTTTTCGTCGTGGACAATTTTAACTCGTGGGGCACGGAAGGCTGTAAAGTTTCCGACTAGTCTCTTTACGAGTGCTCCCCTCGTATAGCAATGATTGTGCTTCGGTTTCCTACCGTAAATTTCAATAAGTTAAAAAACTGAATTGACGTGATACGAATTTATTGACGGGTACCGTATTGTCTGCGCCAACACAAAAATAAACGTGATGCTATAAAAAATGAAGTAAAAAACGTTTTATGAAGCCTTCATCTATTGTTGCTTACGTTCGCCCGCGGCACCGGTTCACACATCCAAATTATCACCAAGTTCGCTGAAGAACAGGACCCGCATCTTGGCCAAAAAAAGTTGCCATTGTTAAAGTACTTAAATAGTTTTTGACGTCACTAACTTTGCAGTAGCTTTTCTAAAGGAAGTTTCAGGAGTCAGTTTTATTTCTGGCGCAGAGCCAGCAATGCCTAGAACAAAACATAAGAATTTTATTCGTACATTGAAACATTATGTCGGCATTATCATTCATATACATTCATATGTATAGACTGAAATATTGTAAACGAGATTATAACTTTGAGCTAACTAGATGTCGATAGTTATAGATAATAGGTAGGTGTTACATAGGCAGTGTAGTAACATAACCCGAAAAAATAATAATGCATATAACCAAGACATTCATTTGAATCCAAATGAGTGTCCTAGTAAATATAGCCCTTACCCTATTCTCTCCTATTTTTAACAAATTTAATGGCATAGTTTTATATAAATACATACGTTAGCCAAGTTGACTTTTTTGATTTTAGCAACGAACTTTGCAGGCTCCATGCGAAGCGAGTCACTCGGTTGTAAATAGCAAAAGCTTATTATTTTTAGCTATTTAATTATTTCAGTGAATATTTAGTTAATGTTGAAAATATTACTTTTTTTTCAATCTCACTTAATAAAAAATACAATAAAAATATTTTATGAATATTGATGTCAGACAAATTAAATATGTAGGTGTCTCCGTTTGTTTAGCTTACTTGGCGTTTATTAAGGTCATTGTTCAGTTTAAATTATCAGCATGCTTTTAACCGAGAAAAGCTGACATCCTCTTATTTAGCACAAAGGAAGTTTACCTCCGTTGACTCGCGATTTCGTGATTCTCCGCGTCGGTAGGGATTAGTTTCATCATCTCAAATACAGTTCTTTTATATAACCCGTAAATACAGGATATAAAAGCGTTAAAATTGCACTTGTCATGAAGTGACCAACATCAAAAGACCCACGCGGACCTACGCGGCTAGTGTTGTTTTGGTTATCACTTCATACAGCATACATAGATTACATAGTATAAAACAAAGTCGCTTCCTCTTCCTGCTGTCTGTCCCAATGTATGCTTATATCTTTAAAACTACTCAACGGATTTTGATGCAGTTTTTTTAATAGATAGAGTGATTCAAGAGGAAGGTTTATATGTATTGCACCCGTGCAAAGCCGGGCGAGTCGCTAGTTGTGTGATATGAGAAAATAAATGTAAACCTAATCGTGCAGTAGTCTATCCCATGATTGATATACGAGTAGTGCAGGCGGCCCATGTAATTGTATAGTGTTGAGTATTGGGCTCACTAGACCCTAAATTAATTAGGATACAGTTCAATCCCTGCAGGATCCTCGCATGCTTACATAAGTAGCTACGGAAACAACTCTTCCTCTCTCCTTATTACTTTATTCCACCTATAACTTTGAAGAAACTATTAAACTCGGCAGATTGTCGCGGAAATCAATTTTAAAACTAGAAGTAACTTTCCTACTGCAGAACCCTGTGGCACACAAATAATGAAACTTTGAATATCTAATGAACTTCTTCATCTCTTAGCTAGTAACTTCCCCACTCGAATAACTCGAGTGTGCCTCAATTCACAACAGTGACGGGGCTTTCCTGTGCAATTAAGTGTTTCGGCTTTCAATGAGAGTAACTTGAAATCACTTGTTTAAATGCGATTCAAAGTCGTATGCCGGGAGAAACAAAGGAGCGCGGTGAATATTCTTTTATTTCATTTAGGTTTCAGTTATCTCATTCACGTCCTGGTTCAAATTTATGGTTGTATTAAGAAGAACAGTATCTTTTAGTTTATTACTTTTAATATTTTATTGATACTTCCTATTCACTTCAGTACCTTAAATAAAAACAATGTACTCTTTTTTTGGGCATTCGTGTAAAATATGAGAGAAAACAGCTGCGATGTTCATAGTGTTTGTCCATTATTATGTTATAAATACAAAATTAAGTACACTTATTATTTTAGGATATATTCATCTGCGTGGAATTAGTCCACCTCCTTATAAAACTATATTCTATATCCTTTCCCAGAATTCAAAAAAATTCCATACCAGATTTCACCTATCGGTTTAAGGGTGAAGAAACAGACAGACACATTTTTGAATTAATTATTTTAGTATGGATTTATCCTCCTGAGACAAATAACCACTTGTTTTTTTTTTTTGGAATCCTTTAGATACTCAATAAAAGTTCAAAATAGATTTGGTAATCTATTTTGAGGTAAGGGAACGTACCCAAACTACGTGACCCATTTTTTTCGGTTTTTGACCCCCCCCCCCCCCCCTCGGTGACCATCCGTAGTAATTGCCAAGACCCCCCCCCCCTGCCCCCCTATTTGTCACGTAGTAAAACTCACACATATGGTTTAGAGTGATGTTTTGGAGATAGAAAGCAAAAAAACATATTTTGGCATACTTATTGCCTTTTATTAACACGACACTGGCCGCGTGACGCCAAAAGTGCGTGTAAACCTATAATTAGAAGCGCGAGATTTGAGCATAATTATTGACTACGTGACAGAACCTAAGACTCCCCCCCTCCCCCCTGTGACCTAGAGTAGTATTTTGACGACCCCCTCCCCCCCCTAAACCGGTCACGTAGTTTGGGTATGTTCCCTAACTGTAATCATAATAAAATTATTTAATTTAAATGTACCCTTCTACAGTGGGTACATTAACATTACAATAGGTATATATATTTAATTTGAGATGGCCATATTTATTGCATATTTTGTAAATATCATGTGTATATGCTTGTATTGTAACAATTTACCTACGAATTTCTAACGTACTAAGGTAAGATTTTTATCGCTAGTTCGAATACATCAAAAAGTTCTGACTAGCCTCGTCTTTCAGTCTTTTACTAGTATCGAGGATTTAAATTGAGTGTAACTGATATTCAGACGACATTCTTTGACAGAGTCCGTTATCCTTTGGCGAAATAAACTTTAGTTGAACCCCTTAAACCTGCTTGAAACTTACAAGCCGATTACATTCCCGTCTAGGTTGAGTTCTACCCTAAAAAGATCTATCTGACTTGCATCAAACATTTCGATTAAAACATTTCTACTCGGTAGAAAGATTTAGCAAGCAGGACATTTTACTAAAAAGCACTTTTTGTCAAATGCTGAAAATAATTGAAATATAATTAAGGGTATATTAACAGATAGAAAAAAGAAATAAACCAATTACCGAGTGAAGACTGTGTTTTCTTTCATTTATTTCTATATTTAAGGTGATTATGACACTGGCGATGGCGCCGCAACCGCATCCACCTCCGCACCATCTCGCTCGCCCACCGGCGCCGCATGCGGAATCCGCAGCAGTGTGAATGACGCCTAGTATTGTGTAACCAGCAGGGATCATTCCACAGGATTATTAGGCTAGATAATTGCTGATAATCGGGAAGAATGAAACAGGGACGACACAACTCGTGCAAGGCAACTAGTTAAGGTAGAGTTGTGCAATCTTGCATTCAGATGGACAGTCGGACCCCTTTTCGACTTGACTAAGTGTAACATTTAGATATGTGACCTCTGTTGCGATTGTATTGCGACTCTATTGCGATTGTATTGCTGTTGTTTTCATCTGTCACATTTACAGTAGGTATAGCTAGAAGGTTTGTCCTTCACTATGGCCACCATTTTATTTGTTATGACAGGACGTCCGGAATTCCATGGCAAAGAGTAAAAGACCACTTTTTTTGTATAACATACAAACACTGACTCGTTTTGGTATATATAAATACATGATAAGGTACAAATTAAGAAATCAGTGTATATTTCTATGAAAGCCGGTTTTCAGCCCATCGTGCGACATTAACAGTTCATTGACAAATGTTAAATAAGATGAAATTTGCTTGAGAACCATACATTCAAACCGAATAGCTCAACATACTCGTTTGTAAAAGGTTCAAGATGATAACAGGTAAAACAATTTACTCCAACTAAAGCAATTTTTGAATTATGTTTACAAAACAAAATGTTTGCAGAATGATTCTCTTGAAAACTTACTTGTATTGGCTTGAAAGTAGGTGTTGTGCTATATTCTAGAGAATCAGCTGCAACGAAACCGCAATTCCATTCGTTCCAAAGTTTTTCAAGCAGGAAAGGGAAACTCTTCATCCATAGCATAAAGAAAAATAGTAAGCTTATTTCTTTATGTTCATGCTTGCTTATTTGATGCAGATCAAATAGATAGTGACAGTTAAGTGGAAAAATATACCTACTTATTTCAAATTCAATTTATCAACAGGAGCCAGCATTAATTATATTTGACTGTTTTGACTATCACTATACCTAATGTTATATGAAATCAGGACTAAAATTCTTTACAGAATTAGGTACTTACTATAAATACAAATATGCTCGAATAAAACAATTAAACAAGATTTCACAAAGTTTATTTATGCATTTACCCAACAAACTAGAGACGCTTATGGCACTCGAGCGATAGGGGTCCAAATTAATCATATTCTTATATATTTGCCTCTACATAGTGTCGTAGTGCACGTCAAAGAGCTCATATAAACACAAGTCTTAAAATCCATCCACGGATCGTGACGTTGCGGTTTGGTTCAGGAGTGAGATGTTGCCTTTGGTTTGAAGCTGGGACGGAGCTTGGCTCGTTTTGTTCACGGAAGGTTCTGGTTTGGGAATCTGCTGGCGGTGCTCTCCTCGATATTTGTAACGGCAAGGCTATATCGAGCGCAGATGATAAGCCAGGTCTGGGCTCCAAAACCGCGCCATATCCGCACGGCGTCCACGGATCGTGACGTTGATGGTTGGGTTCAGGAGTGAGATGTTGCCTTTGGTTTGAAGCTGGGCCGGAGCTCGGCTGGTTTTGTTCACGGAAGGTTCTAGCCTGGGAATTTGCTGGCACTGCTTTCCTCGATATTTGTAACGGCAAGGCTATATCGGGCGCAGACGACGGGCCAGGTCGGGGCTCCAAAGCCGCGCCACCTCCGCACGGCGTCTACGGATCGTGACGTTGCTGGTTAGGTTCAGGAGTGAGACGTTGCCTTTGGATTGAAGCTGGGACGGAGCTCGGCTGGTTTGGTCCACGGAAGGTTCTGGTTTGGGAATCAGCTGGCAGTGCTCCCCTCGATATTTGTAACGGCAAGGCTATATCGGGCGCAGGCGATGGGCCAGGTCTGGGCTCCAAAGCCGCGCCATATCCGCATAGCGTCCACGGATCGTGACGTTGATGGTTGGGTTCAGGAGTGAGATGTTGCCTTTGGTTTGAAGATGGGACGGAGCTCGGCTGGTTTTGTTCACGGAAGGTTCTGGCCTGGGAATCAGCTGGCAGTTCTTTCCTCGATATTTGTAACGGCAAGGCTATATCGGGCGCAGATGATAAGCCAGGTCTGGGCTCCAAAGCCGCGCCATATCCGCACGGCGTCCACGGATCGTGACGTTGATGGTTGGGTTCAGGAGTGAGATGTTGCCTTTGGATTGAAGATGGGACGGAGCTCGGCTGGTTTTGTTCACGGAAGGTTCTGGCCTGGGAATCTGCTGGCAGTGCTTTCCTCGATATTTGTAACGGCAAGGCTATATCGGGCGCAGACGACGGGCCAGGTCTGGGCTCCAAAGCCGCGCCATCCCCGCACGGCGTCCACGGATCGTGACGTTGATGGTTGGGTTCAGGAGTGAGATGTTGCCTTTGGTTTGAAGCTGGGACGGAGCTCGGCTGGTTTTGTTCACGGAAGGTTCTGGCCTGGGAATCTGCTGGCGGTGCTCTCCTCGATATTTGTAACGGCAAGGCTATATCGGGCGCAGACGACGGGCCAGGTCTGGGCTCCAAAGCCGCGCCATCCCCGCACGGTGTCCACGGATCGTGACGTTGATGGTTGGGTTCAGGAGTGAGATGTTGCCTTTGGTTTGAAGCTGGGACGGAGCTCGGCTGGTTTAGTCCACGGAGGGTTCTAGCCTGGGAATCTGCTGACGGTGCTCTCCTCGATGATGATGGAAATAATCCTGAGATTCCTGAGGCTATTCTTACTACCATACAGATCTAGCAGATCTATTTAATTATACTTCGCGGTTGTGGAGTCTTATAAGCTTTTGGCGATTAAAAAGCCGCGGCCCATCATGCATTGTTCAATCCATCTAATAGTTAATATATTATAAGATGCATTACCAAATATACACGACTTTCCTTTTTTATACTGAATGATGATTTGAAATATTTCAAACAATAACCGGTTGACAGCTGAATGCATAGAAGCGAGGTTTATACTAGCAAGTTTACTTGCGGCAGGACTTACGTTGCCATACTTCAGGCATGACTCGAAGTATGGAGTCGCGCGCGACAACGCATGTTGTGCAAAGCCGCATGATTATAACTAGGTATTTCATTCCAGCATATAGCTGCGTTCCTACTTGCCGCAAGTAAACTTGCTAGTCTAAACCTTGCTTAATGTAAAGAACGCTGAATAAATTTGAGGTACCGAATTTAAAAAAAAAAACAGGAAAATGGAGGTATGTATGTTCAAGCATATAGCATATGCTTAGACTTTGTTTAGACTCGAAACAAACCTTGCATTTCAGGTCACCTTATACGGTTACCTAATCATAAATGTTTTGGAATGGTAACTTTTAGAAAGGGTCAGAGGTCTTCCCGTTTGCATCTCTCTCGGCTCGTTTTATTCCTTCTCATATGTCGAGCTAAAATGAACCTTAAAGTAATTATACTAGAGTACATTTTACTCAGTGATATTTTTGGCTAAGATCGCGAGTTTAAGATAATCCCTCCATGTACTAGGTGGGATTCCCCTCATCTACTGACGTCTACGTCAAAACTAATAAGATGGCACCCATGCCCATAGAGGCAATCCTCTATACTGCGTACATTCTAAAAAACGTTATTTGACACATTATGACTGACGTTTATAGAGATGTAACTAACCCAAATCGATAGTCACAGCAAGCGATTACGATTGGATGGCACCTAAAGACTGAGGTATCGAATTGTGACGTATAAGTAATGAATTTTTATTTCAGATTTAAATGTCCCATAAAGTTTGTTTTTATTTCACCCACGAAACCTGTGAGGTTTTGTGGGTGAATATCTAGACATTGATCGACACGACATATAAATCTTACACTATAGGACACAAATAGTAAATACTTAATACTAGACATTTCAAACACGAATAATTAACACATTTATTAAGAAATCACAGGAATATAATTGTAAAACCAGGAAATGATGACTTACAGCTAATTACATGAAATATCTATTAAGCTACATGCGACAGTACTCTAAACTAATATAATATAAATAACTATCAACTAATTTAGTCTGTATCACTGTTGTTATCCGATGCAGAGCTTTCCGAATCGTTTACATAGATGACAAATTCTTTATCCACAATATTGTCGACTGTCACGTTTCTTCTAAAATCTTCAAAGATATTTTTTTGTACGCTCCACCACACTATGCCAGTTCTCCCTGATACCATGTTCACATGCCTCTCTTAATAATAACAGCATTTTTTGTTGTTGTGAAGGGTGGTTTCGTATTGTTTCTTGCAGCATAACCTAAAACAGAAACAACATTTAACAATATCAAATAATTTAGTTACTGTCAGTAAGTCCATCTAAAGCCTAACAACTTTCTATTTGACCCTGACACAGAGTCGCTACAAACAGTTTACGTATGGCAATAATGTGCATACGTCATGTATAGTCAGCATGGTGTGTATTGGGTTTGTGTTGATATTTGAATAATACCAAAACATTGTTTACAGAGAATCAGAGCTTTGTAATATTACCTATTCGTTAAAATCCGATTCCAAATACTCAATATTTCTGTATTCTTCATATTCTGACTCTGGTGAAGATGTTGACTCTTCGTCAGATGTTGTGTCGCTTTCAGGACCACCAACCTCGATTATAAAACGTTCAGTCTGGGATTCAATTGTAGGACCTTTATTCCTATAATCGTCTTCAATTTTTTTTACATGGTCACAGCAGTTGGCCCAGTTTTCTCGAGTGACTTCCTAAATAGTAGTAATAAATTAAAAAAAAAACAGATAAAGCATAAGTTACATAAACTCAATCCTAAATAATTTATACTACACAACTAAATTCTATACATCAAAGTATTTTTTATACCTGAAAACTATCTTCAACAAGCTTTAGGAAAGCATCATTATCGAGAGAAACATTTTTAGTGGCCACTTTTGATTTTGCAATGCTCCAAATCATCTCAATAGGATTCATATCACAGTGATATGGCGGTAATCTTATCACTTTGTGTCCATATCTAGAGAGAATCGTGTCTATTTCATATATTGGTTCCGGTTTGTGACGTCTCAAAATCTCAACCAAATTAGCTTTGGTTGCCTTATGTGGAAATGAAATGTTTTTCGAACGGAGCCACTCTGCAATTATATATTTTCTATCCATAGATGTTGGTGGTTTATTAATGCGAAAAGAGTGGTACCGGGCATTATCCATCACTATACATGTGGGTTCACTCAAATTAGGAATTAGTTTCTGAGTAACCCATTTCTTAAAATTGTCTTTATTCATCGAATCATGATAATCGGCTTTTTTTTCTTTATCATTGTACACTAGGAGAGCATTAGGAACAAATCCGGATGGTCCCCCAGCATGTACAATAATATATCGTTTCCCCGTTGAAACGGCTTTCGATACTCCGGGTTCATTATCGCTCTGCTAACATTTTGCGTGGTTCAGAGAAGTATGAATATAGGTCTCGTCCAAATAAACAATTGGCATATCATTATCCCTAGCTTCTTTAATTTCATCCAAATAGCTTTCACGCCAAACCACAATATCGGAACGCTCCATTAATACAGAGCGTTGGTTTCTGCATTTTTTATACCTGAATCCCATACTGTGCATCAGTTTTCGCAAGTATTCTCTGCTGCCTGTAAATCCAATGTCTTTTTTCAAAGCGATAAGCAGAGTTTTGATACTTGGTACTTGTTTTCGCACGGCATAGAATTCATGAATTTTATGCCGAATGGCACATTTATCGAAGTCATCTATATTAATTCGCCTTTTGCGTGAAGCTTTATTTTCTACAGTTGGCAAAGTCGAGACCGTTTCATTATTTTTAGAAACATTTTTAATCGTGGATCTACACACACCTTAAATGAGAAAATATAATCTATTAAGTTTATGTATAACAACTAACCAGTTCAATACAACCGCACTATAAAGTGTCAATACCAGTCATGTCAGTAACCAATTGCAAAACATTTTTCAATGGAATGCTATTGCATCCTTCGTCCTTTCTTTGCTTTAAATACTTCATTGTATTTAAAATGATTTTTTATTTTATTTTTTATTTATTGAATAAGAAATAAGTAATTACAATATTATATATTACAAGACCCATCATTGGCAAAACCTTAGAGAGGTTTGTGTGCCGATGGGGAGTTCTTAAACATAATTAAGATATGCTGTTAATTAATACTAGATCTTAACAACTAATTATGTAGATCAAATAGTCTATTTTCTTAATAAATAAAGCTTAAGTCGCTAGAATTTAGAAAATACATTTTAAGGAAGTTTTTTAAATTTATACTACTAAGATATTTGTCTATGACTTCTTGTGGCAGGCCATTAATTATTTTGGGTAATACATATGAGTAAAATCTGGCGCCATATATGTTATTATATTTTGGTAAAGTGAATTTATGTTGGTTCTGTAACGCTCTCAGTCTTATACATCTCTTATTTAATATAAGTTTTGTGACATTGGGATATTCTTCAGTTAGTATAGATAGTTTAGCCTTATTTTGCACAGGTAATACTTTACAGTGTTTAAATAGTTGTGTATAATTTGTTTCGTATTTCTTTTTAATATTCTTGGGTACAATTATCTTCAATAATCTTATTTGTAAGTTATATATTTTCTCCATGTACGTTTTAAAGGTTCGACCATAAGTACTTAATGCGTAACCGATCACGGAGTCAGCGAGGGCTAAGTACAACATACGGAGGGTTCTGTACGGTAATTTGTACTTTAGAGTTGACAGCTTGCTTAAGATGGCTCTCAGTTTATCGCAGACGTAGTTTATATGCGGTCCCCAGTTGAATCTGTGATCAATTATTAGGCCAAGATACATGTGTTCAGTGACTAATTCTATTTTTTCGCAATGACATGAAGTGGTCTTACGCTGATGCAGGCAATTATGTTGGTGCGCAACGACCGAAATATCGTGGTTAGTGTTGTTATGGGCGGAACGAATATGCATTATCTTTGCGCGTTAATGATTAGTCCGACGTCGTGCGCCCATTTACATAGGGTATTAAAATTTGCTTGCATCTCGCGCTCGGCCTTAACTAAGTCGCGGTCAGCTGTGATAATGCACGTGTCGTCTGCGAACTGGTAGACAGAGCCCTCAGTTATTATGTTACACATATCATTGACATATAGTAAGTACTCAGTTGGGCCAATTATTGAACCCTGGGCCGTCCCTTTCTCGGTTTTAATCTCATCACTGTAAGTATTATTTATTTTAACTCGTGTATGTCTGTTTTCATGGTAGTTTTTAAGTAATGAAATAAGAGGGCCCTGTATACCACTCTGCTCTAATTTGTGATACAAAGTTTCATAATTTAGCATTTCAAATGCTTTGCTAAAATCAATGAAAACAACGAGCACATGCCTTTTTTCATGCATGTGCTCGTTGATTTCATTATTAAAGTCACAAAGTAGCTGGGAGGTACTTCGGTTTTTTTGGAAGCCGTATTGTTTACGGTTAATTATTTTATTTTGCATTAAAAAGTTACTGATTTCGTTGCCGAGGTATCTCTCAGCAACCTTATCGATACAGGATAGGATAGTTATTGGTCGGTAATTGTTATAGTCTGTGTGTATACCTTTTTTATAAATGGGGCGTATTATACCTGTTTTCAGTTCGTCGGGATATACAGACGTGGCAAGGCAGGTGTTAATCAAATGAGTAATCGCTGGCGTAATTTTTACGCAATTTTTTTTTAATATCCATCACTCTAATTTTGTCGAAACCAGGACTTTTTTTATCATTTAAGCCTTTAATGATTTTGAAAATATTGTGACATGATGCTCTTTTAACCCGCATTGCCACCTCCGCCTCTGCGGCAAACTTTGTGTGATCCAAAATCTGAGTTTTACAATTGATAGATATTTTATTTACATTATTTTGAAATTCTTGGGCAAAATTATTGCATATTCCCTTAACATTGTTTTTAAAGTACTTTAAAATTATGTCGTCAATTGAATTATTTGATTTTCCACAGAGTTCATTGATTATACGCCATATTTTTTTAGAATCTTTAAAGTTTTTGCTGATTTCCCTTTTAATGTACCTATTTTTGACATAATTAATATATTTATTTGTTTTATTGCGATATTTGTTATATAGAATTCTATTTTCAACATTTTGCGGCGCTTTTTCCAAGTTTTATATAATTTATTTCTTTGTTTACACATTTTTAACATCTTTTTATTTACCCATTTACATTTTTTAGATTTTTTGTTTTTGCACTTTATAGTTTTTTTACAATTGTTATAGATATTTTGTATTTTATCCTTAATGAAGTTAAATATTCTATTCGGACAGTCGAACTTGAGCGCTTCATCCCAATCAACCTGTTGCATAGCAATGTCGACCTTATCATTATCTAGTACGGTAAAGTACGGTTACTAAGGTAGAATTCATAAATCCGCGGACTGATTTGACAGCTCTTTTCATACATTTGACAATCGCTTTGTATGCCAGGAGCTGTCAAATCAGTCCGTGGAATTGTGGATTTTACTCTAGTCGCGGGGCGGGCGCATGCAAGCAGGTGGCGGCGCGGGCGCTTATCGCTAGCGCACAGCCTATTATGTAATGGTCCGCTATTGATATGTTAATGACCCCGGTATGTACTCCGTTGGAGATGATTGTTTTTGTGAAAATATGATCTATACAGGATTGCGTGATCAGGTCCGCTTTTCTTTCTACACGGGTGAATTGATTAATACCACAGTCTAATCCTAGTTCAGAAAGTTTATTTAAATACGAAGATCTGATATTATTTTGTTTATTCAGGTCGATATTCATGTCTCCAATAATCATTATTTTGTTACTATCGGGTAAATGATTTATGGTCGTACACAACTCGTCTATAAAGTGCGCTTTACTTTTATCGGGCGGTCGGTACACTGCGCAGACACTGATTTTATCTTTGCCGTTTATTTCTATTCACCCGCACAGCGATTCAAAATATAGTGTCGAATGAGGGATCAGAGTAAGTGAGATTGTTTTGCGCACATACATGATAATTCCACCGCCCTTACGGTTAGTTCTAAGCTTAGTATACATGTTATAGTCTGGTAAATTAAATAAATTTTTACATGTTTCGGGTATGTTAGCTTCCGTTAGTACAATTAGGTCAATTTCGCGGTTGCTATGTGTAACTATATATTCTAAGTGCGAAAAATTCAATAACATTGATCTTATGTTTACATGTAGTGTTATAAGATAACGGTATTCTGTTGGAATAACATTTATGTAATCGTTCCAACTGTCGTAGGTACCTTCGTTGATGTTTGGTGAACTAAACATTTAAGTATACAAGTAGGTATTTAGATGACGTTATAGACTATAGTGTGAAAAGAAAGTTTAATCCGTTTTTGATGCCCAGTATTCGATATCACTCACAGATCGTATAGGGTGTGTTTTACCTTGCTCGTCCTTCTTGATTAGGATACATCCTCTTTTGCACCAAACGAACTTATACAAATTGGATTCCTTTAATTCCGACTTGGCTTTCCAGAGCAGGTAGGCGGTCGTAGGTGATAAGGCTTCTCGCATGAAGATCCTGGAGTCCTCTGGCCTCCCGATGTCTGACCCGGTTATGGTGACTGTTCTGGATTGGTCCAACCATTTGTCTCGTCTTCCTTCGCGAAGTGCGACCACCACCGTAGACAGGTTCCTTTTCTGTCCCTCTGGTGCCTTACTGGCTTTTCTGTATGTTTGTACGACGTCCTCCGGATCTTGGTTTATTTTCTGCGCAATCTGTTGCACAATTTCCTTCAAATTTTCTCCTTCATTTTTTTGTAATCCGCAGATTTCTAGGTGATTTCCCATTAGATTTTGTTCCATTGTATGTACCTTTTGTTCCAAGAGTTCAGTTTTATTTTTCATATTCGTGAACTTATTTTTCAAATCCATGTTTTCGTTTTCTACCCTCTTTATTTTATCTTTCATTGAATCTAAGGACACTTGGTAATCGTCATACCCCGGGGTTTTCGGTGCGGGAATGATTTCGTGTATTTATAACTTTGATTATTGTAAAGTAATTACCAAACTATGAATTAAACGTAGGTAGTAAGGTCCAAATATGCTTAGAAATGTTAAATTAGTATCGTTTTTTACAGTTTTTACCCGTTATTTGGCTAGTGTATAACATTCCCGCACCGAAAACCCCGGGGTATGGTAATCGTCAATTTTAGTTGAGTAAAACTGTAGGCTGCGGTTGAGTTCTTCCTCGAGGACCACCCGTAACTGTCGAGTCAGCTCCTCTTTCATTACTGTTCTGATTTGTAGGCGCATTTCCTTGATCAGCTGGTCATTCGTAGTCCGATCCATGTCAACACTGGTATTGTCGTCATCCTCAGGGTCTGGCAGAATTATGGAAATTCGTTTGTTTTTATTAGGTAACGTGCATTTTCGGCATTTCCATGCGGCTTCCGTGGATAATAGTGCGGTCAGTTGGTCATTTGTTATGGATACGCATTTGCCGTGCCACCATTTACTGCACGTACTGCACTGCAATCCTGGCTCCTTCTTTGACACCACTTTACTGCAATCCGAACACTTAGCCATGACGAAAAAACACGATTAGGTAGCTTTTTTGTTATTTATTTCGAATAAACTCAATTATCGCCGGTAGGATGCACAAGCGCGCGACCTATCGCTTTCTGTAGCGCAAGCGAACTGCATCTATTGAATTTTTTTTCGGCATTTTTATGATAAAGTCGTTTAAATCGCGATATATTTTCGTTTTGTTTACATCGGTGACATTCGATGACATTCAACGTCTGATGTCAAATCAAAGTGTAATCATTGCCAGTAAAAGAAATTAATATCACTGAAAATCCGCAACATGGCGAGGGCTAAATAGAAAGTTCTCAGGCTTTACATATAATAACTTTTACTAAACGAAGAAAATGTGAATATAAATATATTTTGCATTGCCACTTCACTCATTATGGAATCACAAAAATGTAGGTACCTACTTAAATATGGCAGTAGGTATCTAACTTAGAGTAAGACTTGATTCCACACTCAAACACAATGAGAAGTGGAAAATTAAATACCAATGTCAACCATAAGAACATAGTACTTACCAATGTTTTAGTAATATTCAATATATGCATACCTATATGTATCTATTCTATGATATAAAGTGAAAAATAAGAAATGTAATACCAACCTTTTATTTGCGCTCATATTAATTCAATGGAATTGTATTGGCAATGGTACGGTGGTAATCTTACAACTTCATGCCCATGCTCCATTGCCATCTCATCAATTAAGTATCTGATTTGTTTTGGCTTTGTCTGTTCGACCAAACCCCAAAGTTACATTTTTAACATGCTCATGTTGGCAGCGACACCATTTTTCTCTAGCCAAGCCACCATTTCCGCTTTGTTTTTGGCTTTAGTGGGGGGCTTGTCTATTTGGACAGAATGGTACGATGCATTGTCCATTACTATAACTGATGGATTCGGCAGGTTTTGAACCATTGTTAAAAACCATTCTTGAAATTTTTCAGCATTCATTTCTTCATGATATTCTTTAGTGGATTTTGACTCAAAGGCCAGAAGAGAATTATCGATAAATCCGCTTGCAGCAGAGCCTGCATGACAAATTATCAGCCGTGCCCCTTTCCCCATTGGCACCTTGGACGTTGAGGCCTGTGTTCCATCCGACCACGTTTTGGAGACACTATGGTTGGCGTTCAGCCATGTCTCATCAAGAAATACCTCATTTTGCCAATTTTCTATTGCAACCATCTTCCTTAGAAAAGTTGTTATTTTTTGGGCTATGTCTGACCTTTCCAAAAGCATCTTCCTCTGATCAACATTCATATACCTAAAGCTAATGTTCCTTAAAACTTTCCTAAGTGATGACACGCAGGCATTAAATAGTCCAGCCGCCTTCAATGATACTGCAAGTTTCTTTAATGTTGGACATTCTTTCCTCATGTAATACCCATACACATGGTTGCGTATTGCGGCAGTATCGAAGTTATCTATGCCGGTCACAGGTTTCACTCTTTTCCGATGTTTATTCGGTGATCGTAATTTATTAGCATCCATCCCGGTAGCTCCATACCTTTCCTTTAAAATACGGGAAACAGTACCCTTGTTAATGTTTAGTGCGTCTGCAACGCGTTGCTGCACTTGAGTCACCGGAATAAGCGGTCCACCGTTTTGTTTTTCACGCTCAAAATGATCGTACAGCTGCATGACCATACGCCGAGCTTGTTTGCCTAAAACCATTTTTGACAAAAAGATCTTAAAACACAAGTCCAAATCATAAATTTTATCAGTGTCCAGTAAGTAACGAGCCATGGTCAACTGACTGTTTGTCGCGTCTGTTGTTTTGTCGTGTCTAATTTTGAATTTTAAAGTCCGTCGTTCCAGAAAAGTATGTTGGTTGGCCAGTCGGTTAGTCAGTGTCTCGTCGGCAAGGAGGTCGGAAGCCCCGACAGTCAACGATGAATGCAAATATCAGTCCAAAAAGAAGCCGGGTCAGAAAGATTCATATCGATTTACTTAGACGACTACCGATTCATAACGGTGATGTCCGGCACAACCCTAAAATTTAAAAAAAAGACAGAACGTAAACGTTCGCAGTGCAATTGTCTGCCTTTGTGATTTCGATGTGCAAGACATTTTACTTTGTATAACTTTTAACGCAGCATTTAATCGATTTATTAACCTCCGCTGTGCCAAAATTGTCCTCTCAAGAGTAACACATTTGACACACTTCATGATTGATGCTAGCTGCACACTGACAACAGCCGCTTGTCACCACCCCCTTATATACGACAGAATATGTTCTATTCTGAATACAAAAATGAATTCAAAGCCAAATCACTTTTTCTACAAATAAGTGATCCACCACTCCAATTTCAAACACAAAAGAAAACAGTCGCCATCAGATATTTCGGAGCTGTGGAGGTGGGTGACAAATATCGGAACAACACCTTTATTTTCAAGGCGATAAAGATGATGTTGCGATATTTGTGACCACTTCCACAGCCCCGATGTATCTGATGGCGGCTGTACAATTTGACCAGTGAATTAAAAATCACCCTGTATAAATAATCCGAACGTCCTGTTGTGCTAACTACCTATTGTTGACACCAAGAGAGGTATATTATAATTTACCATCCATAGATGAAATTGGAACAATTCCTCAGTATAATCGTACAAAATTCGTTTTTAATATGAGGTGGTGACAAGTCAAAAGAATTTTCGTAAAATAAAAGATTCATTTAACATAAAAGAGATACTTCCATAAAATAAAATGTTGCAACTTCAGCTATATTGCACATTTTGCAATTAATATACGTACTTATCAAATTAAATATTAAATCTACGCATATTTCAACTGCCTTTTAATTTCAGTTATATTTTCCAGACACTCAAAAGACGTTACTTTTCCTTCTTGAAGTTTTTTAAGTTCATTTATATAGTTTTTGTTAAACGCAATATCCTTCTTTTTCCTGTTGTTTGCATTTAAAAAATTGTTTGTTATTTGAATATCTTGTACCTTCGATTCTAATTTTATTTTTTCTAAAAACCTGATGAACGTAGGTTTTGGAGGCACACGGTTCTTTAGCCGACGATGCCATGCCTCAGTACTGTTTGTAGTGCGGTGCATTTCTTCGGCACAACTAATCATCGGTAAATTAACCCATTGTGTGTGGACGTATTTATGAAACTTCCTCATTACTATGGAATCTGTAAACGCCTGTAATATCGTTACCCACGCATCCCCAAGGTAAGGTGTTGGCAGTAATGGCAGATTGGCTGTTAGTCTGACAGCTTGGCGTTGTTCGGCCGTAGAAGTGAAGTTTATTTTTTCGGCTTTTTTCCAAATAGCTTTAGAAAAGTGGAAAAAACATCCTGTTAGTTCTGTATCTGGATACACAGCTTTGAGGTTGTGTATTGTGCAATTTCGTAATCGCTTTTATAATACATAATATCAATGCACAGCTCGTATTTTAGAATATGGAATAGTCTTTCATACGTCTTTTTTGTTTTGTCCGGGAGTAGAGCGTACACCATCGGCACAATGTTTGTGGTTTCATCGGTACTACCTTTATCCATATGAAGAGAAAATAGCTGTTTAAAGGGTTTCGGTACCCTTTTGAATGTGCCGTCGCCGAAAAATTGTCCATCCTTTTTTTTGTTCATAATTTTACGGGCCGCTGGCGAAGAAAACACCAGAATTTTATCATTAGTTCCATCCTCAAACACTAGAAAATCGCGTCCCAAAACGTCTGGTACTTTAACTTTACTTAAATCTCTGGTTTCCGTGGTTGAAACCTTCAAGTACGATTTTCGTCGCCTATATAATGTATCCTTTTTGGATGAGTATGGCGGTATTTGAAGGATAGGCGTACGCTCGGTACGATTGTGGAAGACCAGTGCATTTTTTTCGTAAATTTCTTTCACTGATGCATAATTTTGGCAAACTTCTTTCTTGCAGTTATCCAACATAAGTGCAACTTCATTTTTAACAAAGTTTTTTCTGCAGGCATGGGCGGATATATTTAAAACTACGTTTCTTTCTTGGTTTAGTTTGAGAGAAGCACTACATTCGCCTCGGTTAGCACAACGCCATAAAGATGTAGAATCCGTTTGGTTGACTTTATTTAACGTATACCGGTAACCTTTATGAAGAAGACAAGGGACTTTCTGACTTTCTATAAATACAATTTCGGGATTTCCGTGTCTCGAACCTTCCCCCGATGGTTCTCCATTATCCATTGCAAGTAAGCGGAATTCATAGAACAATGAATGATAATTGATAATTATATCGCGGAAGAATAGCAGAAATGTCACAGCTGTCAGCTACTTAATTTTTATCTATAAGTGGCCTGTTCAATATAATACGAAATAGTCATGTAGGTATTTAATGCAAAGGTGCATTATGCCAACACATTATTAAACAGACTTAAAATTGCATTTCACATTGCAATTTTAACTTTAATGGCGTAACGACGAGGACGCCACAATACGCTGAAAAAAATATTGGACCGCCCATACAAAATGTCGACTTCTGATCGGACGAAATGTATGAAGCAGGTAATTTTTTTTAATGAGATTTCAGGGTTGGCAGGTTTGCTCCTTTAATAAAAGTTGATCAGAAAGACTAATAATATTGCAACTCAGACGAGATGCTTGCTACTTAGAAAGAGTAGACCAGCTGCTTTTTAGACCAATTGCTATTTAGACGAGATGCTACTTAGAAAATTGTAGACCAGCTGCTTTTTAGACCAATTGATATTTAGACGAAGGTGATGTAGACCAGCTGCGACTTAGACGAGTAGCCCTATAGACGAGTTGCTAATTAGACCCCGTGATACTAACCCCTCCGGATGCACCTTAGTTATTTATTAATATTAATAGTGTAGATAGAGCAGGGCCAATCGAACGACTCTAGCAATAACTACGTTTAACTGTTCATATTATCTAATACAGGAATACTTTTCGGCGTAAAATAAATAATATTATGGTCTAATTATTTTAATAAGAATACATACAGGTACACAAATTTTAACTCTATACCAAATATTTATTTATTATATTAACTAGTGCCAGTTGTAGTTTTTAGGATTACGTTGCCAATGAAGTATTTAAACTCCTAAAGAAGATTTACATAGGTACACAGATAGAAAAAATCTCTTCAACCAAAGAAACCTATTTGAATCAAGAGATATCCAGTTTCCCATATAAGGAAAAAATAAAATTATCTTGATATTTAATTTATTAACCGACTTCAAAAAAGGAGGAGGTTCTCAATTCGACTGATTTTTTTTTTTATCATTTTTTTTTTGTATGTATGTTACTCCATATCTCCGTGAATCGTGAACCGATTTTCAAAATTTTTTTTTTAATCGAACAGGTATAACACCTAGATGGTCCCATTGTCACCAAGTCAGGGTCTGATGATGGGATCCTGGAGAAATCGAGGGAACTCTTCAACTATTATAGGCACACCTATAGTGATTTCACTATTTTTTACAGCAACTCGGCCACTTCCTCTTGGAATAGCGGATCCTAAGGGAAGTCGGTTCTTTTTTGTTTAAAATTATTTGAATTTAAGAGTTTAGGCACTGTTAGCCAAGCGGTTAGTTAGGTTATAGCTTCCAAAACGAAGCTCGTGGGTTCGAATCTCGGCTCTTACTAAGTATATTTTCTAAAATTAAGTGTGAAATATCATGCATTTATAAGAAAATATTTAGTTCTTCGGGAAAAAAATAATCAAGGTAAATAAAATTGTCTTGGAAAAGTCAAAGTTCGTCCGTCACTTTTCTTAAAACTAGTGCCAGTTGTAGTTTTTAGGATTACGTTGCCAATGAAGTATTAAAACTCCTAAAGAAGATTTACATAGGTACACAGATAGAAAAAATCTCTTCAACCAAAGAAACCTATTTGAATCAAGAGATATCCAGTTTCCCATATAAGGAAAAAATAAAATTCTTTATTTTAAGATATAAAATGTTTCAAAGTTTATTACTTAACCTAATAAATTCAATACTTTATCCGAGATATAAAAATCTTCTTTTTAAAATAGCTTAATATTCTCACGAAGAGCGTTTGAATTTTGTTTTTGTATTGTATTTTTTTTAAATTGAACTTTATGTGTCTTAGTGCAATACATAAAGAACTTAAGTCAAGAAACTTTGTTTCTTGGATGAAGACTCATAGTTTAAATTGAGAATTGAATTTCTCCACGGAAACAAGAAAACGCATTAGTTCAAGAGCATGTGTTACTTGATGTAAAATTTGATATTTTCACACCAAGATCTAAAATTTCTTGGCGTATGAAATCGATTACTTGAAATAAACAATAACATTTTCTAAGGCGGTTATCACACTGGCGCGGATCCGCATGCGGCACCGGTGCGCGAGCGAGATAGCGCTCTGCATGTGTATAGCGCTATCTCGCTCGCACACCGGCGCCGCATGCGGATCCGTCGTAAGTGTGATAATCGCCTTAGTGTCTCAGTGCACTACTTAAAAAGCTAGTAGCAGAAACTGTGTTTCTCGGGACTAATCCCAAGAAAGGAAGTTTAACTAAAAGTAGATAATACAAATATAAATTATGATTATTTATATACTCACAATTTATAATCGTATTAACTAGAGCTGAGATTGCTATTGTGAATCTCAAATAAGCCCGGGTAAAGCGCCGAGGGTCATGAAGTTACGTCGAACAAACGTTCGCGTGTTCTAACCTACACGCAGAGACATCTATTGATGCGCAGGGTAACTAACGTCCAAAACTTGAATGTTTCAAAGCAAAAATTATGTGCTTCTTCTTTGGAATAGCTGTGGCTCTTGATTGTAGGTTGAAAACATCAAAGCAAAAATTAATCTCTCTTGCCTAAAAACTTAAAAATCTCAAATCAAACTTTTGGCGCTACTTTTTTGAATTAGCTTTGGCTCTTAGCTGTAGATTGAAAACATCAAACCAAGAACTAATCGCTTTTGACGTAAACACATAAAACTCTTAAAGGAAAATTTTGGTGCTTTTTTGCCGTAAATAATTATTATCTTAACTCAAATCATTACTATTCGCTTTAAAAATGGGTAAAGCTAAAGCTGAATAATTTTAATTCTTCTTTTAAAAATCATGATATTTTTAACTCAAGTCATGTTTATGAGTCTAAGGTATTTATTACTCTCTTTAAGAAACCGCGTGCAAGAGAGTTTTGCGTTTTGAATTAAGATATTATTTCTATCTGTGTACACTTAATTTTTTTTTTCAAGATTGAATCTAATTACAATACAAAATGTTATAGTACTTTCACCTGTAATCATTTCTATCACAACGAAGCGCGCTAAAATAAATATACCTATGACATTATACCTACACATTTTCAGTTTTATGAAATTATAAGCGTGTCACATATTTTTGCGGATTTCGTTGTCCAAGACATTTCACTCTGCTTACTAATTTATTTATAGGTACAATTGCCATCAAGTATATCGGAGCGGCCAGGGTACTCAAAAATATCTGAACATGCATTTATTACCTTGAAAATAGAAGCGTTGTTCAAATATTTGTGACCAGCTTGGCCGTTCCGATACATCTGATGGCAACTGTACCGTCGGGTTCATAAATTACATACCTAATTTATGAATGAATTCATTTAAGAGGATGATAAGAGCTAAATTCCCTCCCTATCTTTTTCAGCGCGAGTGAAAGAGAAACACTGCGTTACGATTAGTATGGGAGCTCATTGCAAATTTTGCAAAATGATGAATTAAAAAAAAACTATGCGTTAATTGAGAAATATAAGGCAACTAAGTTTTTAGTATTAGTGTGGTGGAATTTTGTTCTTAATTACAGACATATAAGCCAAGAAACTAAAGACGTGCAATTGTTTAAAGCTAATTTTAAGATGTAACTTTGGAATTATTTTCTATCGAGCCGATTTCGTCCAATCGTGTATTGCAATTAACGAAGTTCTTTTAAATATAATGAATATTAACATATATTTTTTTTACTTTTCCAAAACAAGTAGTTATAGCTATATGACTGTTTAAGTAAAGTCAATTTGAAGGTCATCGGGTGTTGTCAGCCTCTTAAGTTATTTTACGATAATAGGTATTTTAATAATTTTCTAAACGCTACGTGACGCTCAAATGATAAACGTGAGCTGTACACAGCACATGTTACAATGTGGGATGGAGTGTAACGCCATAAACTTGCCATAAATGTTGCCTACTCGCCCGCTAATTGTGTTTTGCCACGGAACAAACCCTTAAAACTACATCTAAGTATGTGTATGGTATGTTGCAAACCGGCAGCATTATGTCTCTGGTACATGCTAACCGATTATGGTCTTTTCCTAAACAACATTATAGAAAAATGCTGAATAGCCACTCGGTCTCGCAGGCCGTCGCCACGACCGCTCACAAACTTTTATGTTGTGAAACTTGGCTGTTTGCGCTTGACATTTATTGCTTTTATGTTTTACGGTCTCTGGGGAGACGATTTGTTAAATGCTGTTGTACAATGTAAGAAAATACGTCGACGATCCTCATCTTATGTATTTCAATCATTATAGAAATTGCCATTTTATAATTCATACTGGGTATCCTAGGGGATGTAACCGAGTTATTTTTCACAGTAAAAAAACCCGGGTTGCATTGCACTGTTAGCTTCTGCCCGTGATTTTGTCTGCGTAGAAAGTCGTTTAAAAAATTCAAACCCCTTATAAGCAGCCGCGGGCTCGCGTTCACGACGCAAGCGGCGTACAGCGTTACGCAAGATGCAATTTTTAATTTGTTTTCATTATTTATGTACTATTACTGGCACTGAGCACAGTCTACCTCTCATGAGCTATAGACTAAGGACATGTCATATTATAAAGCATATCTTGATTGAATTCTCATAAGTATGGCCCGGTCGGGCCTAGAACATGCGGCGCGTTTTAATTACAGCATGAAAAGTATGAACTTGGTTGTGCGTGAAGTAAAACAAACATTTCAGTAGCAGTCGCAAGCTTCTCAGCTACCCACGATAGGCGAAAGATTAATGGATGGCTCTGACGAATCTTGAGGGTGCTACAACTCTCTAGTTACCTACTTTACGAAGTTACAAAATTAGCATTTTATGTACTTGGAACTAGGCCTCAACCCAACCTCGTTCCTCAGTGGCTTCCCAAATAGCGATCAAAATCAAACTTGCTTAAATTTGCAATTGAAATATCTTTTTATTTTCCCTTTGAGCTTTCAAGGTTTTAGGGGCCCAAGCTCGTCAACTGCTTAAGGATATTAAACTTCCTAGCCCCTTCCCTTAAAGTTATTTGAGGGACAGTTTTTATATTTGTTGCCGCGAGTTTGTTTATCTTTCTTACTAAGTAAACCTTAAAGTGATTAAATTTTATCATTTAACTTTTCATAAAAGTAGGTAAATGTGGAAAGGTCGATGAAGAAGTATATATTTCGATTGTATTGTGACAAGAGCTCAAAGAGGACCCAGCGTGTCGGCGAGGGACCCTCTTGTTAATTCAGCCGTCAACACAGCATCAACATCTTTGTTAATTTGCTTAGCCAATTCGTTGAAGGTGTTCCGCCGCAACGTCAAAATTACTAACCCACTTTTGATGAACAAGGTGTCAATAGTTTTTCCTTTTTTAGGAAGGGTAACATGCTTAATTTTGAACAAATTTTCATATACATATATGTATACTCAAGGATAATTGAAACAGAGTCTTGTAAGGAAATTACTACGCAAATTGACCTATTTTATTTGTCCTTAGGCGTAGTATTAAAAGTACCTACTTACTTAAGAAGTATATTTAGAAAAGTAAGTACCTAAAAAGCTCAGAGACCTTAATAAAATAGATCTTTTATTTATTTTTCGCATATACTACGTTATTTATAACATTTGTATTGAAGTAAAATATAAAAATACTTCTTAATATATAACACACAAAAACAATATAAAAACTACTAACCTAGGGTGCCGCTGGTAACGGAGCAAGGCCCAGGCTACCGGTGGTGGTCAGGGCTCAGGGCCGCAGAGTGAGTTGCAAAACGAAACTGAAAATAAGTTGGAACAACAAATTAACGAATTTCGGATTTTTTACTTTAATAATTATGCTGACACACCTTCCCTCTCGTCAATTTTCATGATTAGATTATATTATTTTAATAGGTACCTATGGGAAGTACAGCCAACGCCATAAATATGTGCACTGTTTTGCACCTTGCTCCATTGCAATAAAGGGTTGACCCTGTAGGTTTTGAATCCCCTGCGAATTGTTAGAAAATAAGGCTCAAATTATAGTATCTTTAGATTTCGTTGACATAGATAGCTTGATTTTTTTACAGCTTCAAGGGACCGCAGATATAAGTACTTGATGATGATGAACTGGATACCTCCACACGTTCCTGAGTAAAAGGGTCTTGACAGACAGACTGACATACAGACAAACGGACAACAACGTGATTAATAAGGGTTCCGTTTTTTCCTTTTGAGGTATGTAACCCTAAAAATGTAAGAAAACGCGAAAATTGCATTTCTATCGAATAAAGCATGTTAAGAGGATGGCAACACCTGATGACCTTGAAATTGACTTAAATAGTTATATAGCTATAAATACTTGTTTAGGGAAAGTAAAAAAAAAATATTCATTACGATTGGACGAAATCGGCTGGATAGAAAATAATTCCAAGGTTTCGTCTTAAAATTAGTTTTAAACAGTTATATGTCTTTAGTTTCTTAACTTATTCGTTTGTAATTAAAGACCAAATTTCACGACACTAATATTATAAACTTCATTGTCTTATTTTTCTCAATTAATGCGTAGTTTTTTTATATTCATCATTTTAGACAATTTGCAGTGTTTCTCTTTTACTCGCTGAAAAAGATAGGGATGGAATTTAGTTGTTGCCATCCTCTTAAGATCCCTAAGAAGTATTCATAATTCTTGAATTTACACATGTTTAGACATGTATCGAGATAGATTTATATCAATTCTAACAAAATATATTCTTATGTAATAAATCGAATATAGATGCTATATTTTAGCAGTAATATCACAAAACTAAAGCTAATAAGCGGAGCTTGGGAGCAGTGGTTTTCCAGAGAACTGTGGCTAATGTGAGGGGGTAACCTCAGAAATGGGGGTGAAGGAGGGACGAGGGGTCGCCTCGGCAGAGAGCGACGCGCGCATCACACGTATAAGTCCAACATACTACAAACGGAACGTTAATTTTCACTATATTTTAAATAACTTACTTATACTTTTATGCACTACCATTCCCACATAAACTATTATTTTTAATATTGTTCTTGTACTGTAGCGATTTTATCTCTATATTACTAATCCTAGGTGAAGTAATTATGTAGATCTCATATATACTTAAACTTTATTGTATTGAAGTTAAGTTTAATAACTATAAACAAACGAAAATAAGGTTTCAGGCAAAAAGTAGGCGCGCGGTCGTTGCGGGCGGGAGGGGGCCCATGCCACGGCCGCTCCGCCTCGCAATCAGTCGCCCCTAAGTCTCAGGTTTGTACGCAGCATCCCGACACTTTATCCCCTTACGTTTCACGCAAAATATTCCCAGTTGATTTGTTATTAAGAGGCTGTATTATGCATTTCTCCGCATCGTACTGTGAATAAAAGTGGTCAGGTTGCTTGCGCACAATGGCGTACGAACGGAAAGTACGGTGGTCGGTCGGCGCCGGGTTGTTATTGTTGTACGTCAGTGTGGCGGCGCAGCCTTTTTCCGTCGAGAAAATAGTCGTCGGTAAGTGTCATAACTCCCGCGATAAGCGAGATTTCATCTTACGTCTTGGTTGACAACTATGCTTGGTGTCTATTTTTTAAAACTTTTTAATTTTAATTTTATTTTAGCATTTTTTTAGGTAGTAAAAATATGGTTGGTGCGCTTTTCGCTCTAACGCACGCTTACACTCCCGTGCCCAGCGTAAAGGGAGTATCGATTTTCTCTTTCTAATCTTATGCGATGTCTCTGTCGCTCTGAGAGCGGTGAATTAAGGTTATTTACCTATAATGGCTCTTTTCAAGTGTAGTTTCAAGTAAATATATATCAGCGCCAATAGTAAATGGTGAATACAAACACATAATGAGTGTTATATTATAAGGACTGTGTTCTGTATTTATTAAATATGTTATTTTTGCTTCATGTGTTTTTTCATTAAATTAGGTTTTTCATTACATTTGATTAGGTAACTGGAAACATAATACCTAGATGAGGTATCTTTTCATTATTTTAAAAAGACCTTATTTAAACACTCCTATTTAATACAATACCACTAACCTCACACCTCAGATTAAGGTGACGGGATACGTGATTTAGAGCAACTTATTTAAATGAAATCAAAGCACTTCGAAGCCTGGATGTACCGTGATCTGAAAGGACATTTAGTCAGGTTTAATGTTACCTTAATGGTTTTCTCCTATATATCATAATTAGATAAAATGAGGGGATATTTTAAGCTTACTAAAACTTTCCTAACTTTGTAATTTATTATTAATACCATTATTTTTTCGAAAATTGTACAGTTGGCATATGCTGTGGTCTATGGAAACTCTGCGCTTGCACACGGTATAAAAGAAGTGGAGCCACCAAGATTTTTAATGTTATTTTGGGGGAGGGGAGGCTATATTTCTATTTCTATAAAGCTGCTAGGCCAAGTTTGGTATCGTTTTGGTATGAAACGGGATGCCGAATTCATTTCAGATAAAATATCATGTTGACACCGTTCCAAATCAAAAACATGTAAATAAAAAAATAACTGTACTTAACTTGTGTGACTGTGTTTCACCTAAAATATCTTCAGGTATAGTGTCCAGAACAGTTTTGTTAAGTTTTTTATACATACCTACCTGCTAAGATTTTTCTTGATAATCTTCATTATTAGCATTTAATTTAGGCATTTAGAAACTTTCTACATTCCAGGCCTCAAAGGATATAATACTTAAACAAATAATGTAACATTTAAAAAAAATGCAAGTATTTGTATTGGCATTCTGATCTGATATATTTACCCAATGAAGTTCAATAATAATAATTTGAGTATTATATATTGGGTAACTTTGATGATAATGTTCTTCACAACAACGACAATATTCAGTGCACCAAAGGAAACTTTTCAACGGCAGCACTTTAAACTTGAAAGCAACATTTGACGAAAGTTACAGTAATTACCTAGTTTCAATGGGTCTTTCTACAGGTTCCACCTGCTTCTTAACGGGCAGTATCAATATCCTTAAAACTTGCTATTTTATCATTCCTAGTAGTTAACAAATAGGTGATTGTGTAACCAGTAACCACTCTCAAAGACCTAAGCATAATCGATCACACCACAACCATACAATGGTTAAAAACAAATGGTTTTGGCCTAGTCATGGTATAAACAGACAGGTATAGCTTGGTTCTCAAACTTTAAGTTTTAGGGTAATTTTAACTAACATTAGGTTTAGGTTCACCAGCGTTCAAGAATATGTAGAATCCACTAAGCCACTTTCACTAATTTAGATCAAATTATATTTAAATTAAAAGTTTGAGAATCAAACTGGTGTCTGTGACATAGGGTGAGTTCTATACCAATCTTAGTATACATGGGCCTAGTATTATCGTCTGGACGGTTTTCCCCGTGAACCTCGGGTTAGAAGTGTCAAAAATTAGATCTTTGACGCCGACTGCACATGATCATCAAAATAAAATTATTCAATTGGTACTACAATCTGCTACAATTTATGAATGTACAATGAATGATGACTTGAAATCTAACAATTTCATCACACTATTATCCTTTGGGGTTTTTTGTAGGTAGGTTTATTTTTATACTCTTAATTAGTTTGTTAGTATAGTTTTAATTTTTAAGTTTTATTTTAGTTTTACTGTATATGGTATACAATTAATTAATACATTATCGGAAAATGACGTCCGTTATGGTTTTCAAGACGGCAGATACGCACATTTTGGGTTTACCGCGATATCGGACAAATTTAAATCATTTATTCGTTATCGAAATCCAAATTCATATAATTTACTCGACGAATTATGACGTATACTTAATTATTCGAAACTTTTATTCGTTATTCGAGAATAACGTCGATTATAATTATTCGTTAATATTATGAATGTCGTATATTTCGCACATATTTAATTAAATACTTTTCTTGTATCTTGAACAGAAGGTAGAAGTGGTAGAACTCACACGGGTGGGTTAGCCTACCTGCTTAAATTTTAGCCTAGAATTTTTATTAGTTTCCTTGGTCACAATGTCAAAGCAAAGTGGCACAACTATGAAAAGTAATTAAATACTTTTGTCTAGTGCGTTTCCGGGTTTAGATAAGGATTTCATTGACTGTACAGTCAACGAGAAATTATATTGTAACAGCTAGAGTAGCCAAATAGTACGTCACACCATATAAAAGTCACCATCCATCCAGAGGTTGTCTGGAAGAAATCGCTTTTATACCCATAAGATCGCCTGTTGTTTACCTCTAGTGTTCTGTACTGGTTTTGTTTTTGAGGTGTTCAATAAAGAGTATTAGCCAAAACGGCAAAAACGGATATAATAGTAGATGATACTAGTAGTAGTAATAGTTAACTGTGTCCATCCGTCTGTATATCACATCAGCGTTACTCAACTACAGGTGTAATTAGTTTACTGCTAGGAAGTTAAACTGCTGAAACAAAACCCAAATGCGGTGCCAGTGCCAGTGTGATAACCACCTTAGGTGTCACAAGCTGTCACAAGAATAAGATATAAATAGCTGTTAGGTGAAGAAAACCATGTTTTTCAAGCCAGGCAAAGTAGTGCGTCGTAGGCAAAGTTGTAGCACTTGACGGTACCTCCTTTTAAACTGGGCTCGTTTCTAAAACACTGTGTCAACTTTGTATCAAAAACAATGTGTAATTATTCTTACATGTAATAAGTATTGTATAGGTACCCGTACCTCCCTATCATGTTTTCCTTTACAGTCTCACCAAAACAAGGTGAGCGAGGGAAGTTTTAACAATATTTGAATAAACTTGGGTAGCATTACGGGCCGCAGAAGTTATCATACGACTCCGAGAACCGCGATCTCACGTGGCTACCGCAAACTTTTGCGATTTTATCTTTATATTCATGTTCATAAATACACCCTTGTTTAACATTTCACACGGCAACTTTACAAAACGTAGAACAAAATGTTTCTCTAATAATCAAATTAGGTAACTGATTTTGTTTACCTAATTAAGTAGGTACTTATAAGTTTTTAAAGTGAAACTTTTATTCCATCGCCTCAAATTTTAAAGCCGTTTATTTCTGCATGTCGTCGCGTCGCGTTACAAGCTGTAACGCTGATTCTCGTTTATAGTAAGGTGAGGCTTATTTCATAAGCAATAAGGTTCATGTCATTTGTCAACCGCGGTATACAAATCTATATTTCGCATCTTAACGTAACAGCAGCGGTGGCACTGTGGTATGGCATGAGACTTACGATCGAACGGGCGAGGGTTCAAACCTCGTGGGATGTATACTTTTTTTCTAAATTTTAGAAACATTTTTCGATTATATTTATAATAGTATAAAGTTTCACTTGCATCGTGGTTTCATAAAACCACACAATGGTTTTTTTAGAAATGATCATTATTTAGTTGTTTAAATTATATGTAACGGCTTCACTGGCTCTTGCAGTAAGGAGTTAAACATTTTAACCCTCAACACATTTATGTGACATAAAATGAAATTACGTGAAGAATTCCCGTGTAAGCTGTTGGCTTCTGGCCAACTCCTATCTCCTAGCAATAAAACTACTTCTTCGTAATGAAGTTGCATTCTAAACCTACTCATATTTTTAAACTGGTACTTAATAAAAAACGACATATCTAACTTTTGGAGATCGATTTGCAGCAGCTGGCACCGAAATCCAAAAGACTTAAATGTGATTTTTGTACTCCAGCTATCTGTCAATTAACTGGATGACAGGCATATTAAAAACATACTTTTATCAAGCATTGTTCCATAAGAACATGCCTAATGATAGTCTTATGGATTTCCATACAATATGAAGGATATCGTCCTCTCCCGGACAATCCTCCAGGAGAGGTTACTAAATTGTAAAGAGGAAGAAGACGTAAAGCGCCGGTGCTGTCAGTAGGTGTCCTGCCGTCAAAGAGAAAACATTGAATAAAAACACAACAAACATTATGCGGTTATTTGTGCCGCAACCAAAGTAACTGCGTAAATTTAACGACTAAGGGCCGGTTGCACCAAACAGTCTGCGAACGTAAACGTAATCGTAAAAAAAATCTTGTATGAAAAGTTTGACAGTTTTCCATGGGATGAGAGCTCCGTCGCCATATTTAACGTTGATGAGTCTGTTAATTGTGCGTGGTACAGTCGACGTCAAAGATATCGTTACGGCCAAAGTTACAAAAATATGTTTACGCGACTTTATGGCTAAGACAATAAAGTCGTGTAAACATATTTTTGTAACTTTGTCCGCAACGATATCTTTGACGTCGACTGTACAACCCACCCTTAATCTCATATTTATTTGCCTGAAGCGCTGTTCACACTACCTGGCAAAAAAGTTTGTCAATATGCATTTAAAAATGTTATTTTTAGGGCAGAAAAACTACTGTGAGTAAATGTATGTTTGTATTTGTAATAAAAATGTGTAACATATTGTAAATATATGTATAAATTTTTCACTACTGAACATGCAAGATCAATACACATTTTTTCTGGTGCTACTTCATTCATTATGTAATTATACTCTGGGGTCATATGATCATAAAAAATTGATATAAAATACTTACCAGTATATAATTCAGAGGGTTGCCTTAAATATTTTGGGATTTACCTAAATTAGTGCTGTCTACAGTGTAGTTTAAAGTTCTTTGACGGCGATATTAAATACATAAAGTTTTGGCCTCGATCATACTTTGTTTATCACATTTGCAAGCAATCGGTGAACATACATAAAAAAACACCAAAATAAGAACCTCCTCCTTCTATAAAATTGAAGTCGGTTATAAACTGATGTATCGCCTAAAATGGAATTGAATCGTGAACATTCACGTGTAGTTATTTTTGACATTTTTTGACGCGGTCTAAGGGTGGGTTGCACCACGCACAACAGACTCATCAACGTTAAATATGGCTACGGATCTGTCATCCCATAGAAAACTGTCAAACTTTTCATACAAGATTTTTTTACGATTACGTTTACGTTCACATACAGTTTGGTGCAACCGGGCCTAAGTCAACAACAGCGCATCGACGAACTTAACTAATATTTATGAGTAGTGTTTACCGAATATCTATAGAGTTTAAGGGAGATTGAGTCATCTTTGCGTATTAGTAGGACCAGCATACACACTATAGGTTTGGCATGTTCATTGGCAATAAAAAAAGTTTATGCGCATTGGATTCCGCTCAATATGCTTATGAAATATAATCGCGGGGCTTCAAAACGTACCTAATGTACAGTAATATTTTTAGTCGTTAGGCCAACAAAAGGTCTAAACGATCCCTAATTTTAGGTACTAGTATTTACACTATCGGTCTAAAGACCAAAGACGATTTACGGCATCTGCCGTTATATGCAGGAGTATTTGTATGTGTTCCGTCAGGATAATTTCGATAAACCATTATGAAGCAGCCTGAATGCTTTAGAAGAAGCAAAAGTTGTTCCGTTTTGGCATCGACCCAGAACTCGATACCCAGAGGTATACTGTAGCACACCTGGAAAGGATTTATTTTAATTTTTTTTTTCGTAAGTAGAGATAGATTCTGGTTGTGTTTAAGGGGCTACTTTGAAAAATTATAGGTTTTTTCAAACGCTCTAGTGACTAAACGGAAAAAGGGACTGAATTTATTTTCGAATATATATTATTAGACTATATACTCTTGTTTTTGGCACAAGCCGAAACACGATTGCTAAAAGTTGCCTCGATAGAAAAAAAATCCGAAGTTGGGTCCTTTTTCCCCTTATTTTTCTCAGCTTACGTAAACTATAAGAGATTAAGCAATATAACTTAGTAAAAAATATGGTATTCTGGTTTATCTAAAAAGTCACAGAAGCAAAATTAAACAAAACTTTATAGATTAGCTTATTTATAGTAGTTTGGTCAAAAAGTCTGATCCCTAAGAGCGCTACATCTCTTTCTTTCGTGCACGGGAGCCATAAACGTGTCTCTTACGGATGGGCGTGGCTTGTCCGAATCGAGGAACGGCCTTAATACGTAGTTTTACCTTCATTTTTATTCATCAAAGATCATACTAAATATACAGTTGCCATCAAATATAGCGGCCACGGTACTCGAAAATATCTGAACATGCACTTTATTGCCTTAACAATACAGGCGTTGTTCAGATATTTGTTACCACCTTCCTCTCTGCTCCAATATATCTGATGGTGACTGTACCCACAACTAATCAAAGATCTTTAATTGTATTAGTTCTCTAGTCTGTCTATAAAAATTAGTAGGCACATTTAATCCTTTTAACTTTAAATGCTTTGCCTAGTCCAGTGCATAAATTAAGGAAAAATTAAAAACCAGTTAACGACGTCTTCTTCCAGCTCTTTGTCCGCCGTATAATAAGTTGAAAAGTTCCGAAATCAATCTTAATTAAGACTGCATTTTTGATAACAATTTTTCATTTCTGAAAGAGGATTTTTGAGAATTCGTACAATCTTTGTGATCCTTCAGATAATTAGGTAAGTACAATGAAATTGAAATCGTCATAATAAGAGCACAGAAAGCTGTTAAATTCTTGTTTCAACAAATCCTTGTACCTATATATTACCAGAGACTATAGAGATTCTCTACTCCACCTAGTAGCTACTAGTGTACTACTAGTACGCTATTTGTTACTAGGTGGAGTAGCAGTGCAGGTGACATTTCTTCTTACAAATTCGGTATCTTTAGGCGGCTTTCGGACAGAGGGTGCAATCGACTTGAGCTTCAAAAAATTCTTAGGCTGTGGTAGAGATATAGACTCTATAGTCCGATATTACTTTCAAATGCTGAAATAATAAGAGTGGATTGCACCACGCACAATTAACAGACTCATCAACGTTAAATATGGCGACGGAGGTCTCATCCCATATAAAACTGTGAAACTTTTCATACAAGATTTTTTTAATGATCACAGACAGTTTGGTGCAACCGGCCCTAAGACTCAATACACCGCGTAAGTATATTTAAAACGTTGCCTATTTATGACAAAGGGCTAAAATGCATTTCAACGCACATCCCTGTAATACATTGTCATGTCATTACATGAATGGTTTAATAACCCCCTCCTTTGTAAAGTCGTTTAAAAATAGATATACCCGTCCAAGCTGAGTGCACAAGTGCGTAAGGTAGCTGCGGTGACCTGAGTGTTCTAGTTGTACGGTTCCACTTATTTATATTTAACTAAAAATATAAACTTTTAGGTAAGCACTTATAGAAACTAACTCAACTTAATAATCTCCATGATTAATACAATATATTAATCATGGAGATTATTAATAAAGTACTCGTTGTCATAATATTAGTGTATAATTTAGTAGTAAACTGTATAGTACAGCCTGAATTTTTTTGCGTTAGTTATTAATACAATATATCTAAATCAGCATTTATATTTATATTAAAACTCAGGAAAGATTGTGTTAATTTATTAATTTACTAACATTGATGGGCACGACAGTAGAATAAATTAATAAGTAAGTTTTTAAAATCCCTTAAATCAAGTAAAAATGTTATAAGAAATATTTACTTCACGTTCCTACTTATCTTATAGTGTGATGTACAGAACCCTCAGGGCGCGAGTCCGACTAGCACATCGCCGGTATTTTTCTATTGTGTGTGATTTATTTTCGTGGCCCCGACAAAACAATTGCAATTGGCGAGGTTGTTTTTTGTTTGTAACCAGTAGTAAGTAAATGAACAATTGATAATTTACAAAAATGCGAAAGCCCTGTAAATTTATGCAGAGGTATTAAGTAAATTAACAATTTTAAGTCGAGCAGATTACGGAGTAAATAATCCCTTACCTATTCAATTATTAAATACATTTTGTAGCTAGCATAGTGTGCTTTAAATTGAGTGGCACATTAATAAAGCTTTGAACTGTAAGCATTTTAAACGATAAAGATAAAACACTGTACGCAAATAAATCGCCACTGGCTTTAAATTTATTAAATTGGAGTAAATATAAGTTAAACCGTGATATTGCAGTGAGCCATTATCGTCTCATAAAATTCATAGCACTGTTACTGCGCCCGAGGCTTAGAACACTTTGCAGAGCTGAAAAAGTTTCTTTTAATCTTCTTTTAATGAACTTACAGGCTCAGCCAGGTAGGACACTACCGAGCGTCGACAAATCCCACTTTTAAAAGTATTCGTTATGAAGAAATATCGCACTTGAAAAAAAACAAGCTTTATTTATTCGAAATTGTATTAAACTTTACAAAATAATATATTAAATAAATGAGGATATTTTTTTTTGAATATTTATAAAAGTTGTAAGTAGTAGTAATATGTAGCAATTGTATGTAGAATTTATAAATTAAACTGATGTGAATCTACAACTCCATAAGTACTCGCGCACACGCGACCATTCCGAACGTAATATAGAAAGAAATGACGTTGCAAATGGAAGAAATATTGCTAAGAATTGAGGCTCAAAATGGCTCTTAGGATAGGACATAATGTTCGGACGGCGTGGGAGAAAAAAGACATAGCGATAGTGTATGGGCACGTAACGTAAGGCGAGCCAAAATCGGGCGTTAAAGGAACCAGTGAGCTGTGGGCACTGATTCCGATAAACGTTTTGGTCAGCACTCATATATCAAGCCGATGACGCTTTTCAGAATACCAGCGGACCCGTTTTTTCACTAAGACCGATAAAGATGTTGAATCGAGTGTTCCACTACATGTCCGAGGATGCCCTGTAGAATTGATAGAAATGATAGATTGAAGAAATGAATCTTTTGGAACATTGCACAAGTACCTACATAAAAAACATTTTGGAGTAGATAGATATTTTAGCTAAATAAATGTTTAAAATATCGAGATACTTAGGGCCGGTTGCACCAAACTGTCTGTGAACGTAAACGTACTTGTGAAAAAAACATGTATGAAAAGTCTGACAGTTTTCTATGGGATGACAGCTCCGTCGCCATATTTAACGTTGATGAGTCTGTTAATTGTGCGTGGTGCAACCCACCTTTAGTGAAATAGGAGACGTACACGGAAACAAAAAATACAACAATACTACCAGAACAATTAGTAAAATAGATTATTGTAACCGATACTACAATCTTGTAAGGAAAACTACTTTATTATTACGTTTACGATACATTAAACTCAATAGAACTATTTAAACATAAATACGCACTAAAGTCTAGTTATTTATACTATGTTGAGTTGAGATTTTCTCGTTCAGATTACAGTATTTTCGTATCCTGGACGAGACTTTTTTCTCCGTGTTCCTAGTACCCACACAGATTTTATTCCGATAATTCAATAAATCGCTATTAAGGCAGGAATGGAAAAGGAATTGAAAACCTTGAATCATTTTTTTTTTCTTATGTAGTTATTTTGCATTTTAAAATGAGGTTTGAATTATGGACTTAATGCTGTTAATATTTAACGCCATAACAATTTTATTTTAGCTAAGTATTTACAAGTATATTAAACCTAGTTTATTTTTATTAAGGAATTTAGTTACTTGCATCCGGGATTGACTAAAAGACGCACAGTGTCGGTTTACGCAAAAAAAAACCCGTTAAGAGTATGTCAGTATTCCGTAGTTACCGTCCCGTGGCCCATCCACACACATACCCAATCGAAAGGTTTTTTTATATATGATATTTTGCGGTACCGTCGTCCTTTTTACTAGGCGTTTTTGAGCAATAACTCAAAAACTACTCAAGCGATTTTATTTAATATAGATTTTATTGAAAGTAGGTACTTATTAGGCCTCACTTAGATTGGGCGAGATTCAGTTTTCAGCAACTTGGACGCCGGTGACATCACACACCTCCTTATGTTTTTTGTATGGGATGTTTTGAGGCACAGTACAGCTGCCTGACGTATTTTCGATTTTAGATGTTTCAGGGCTACAAAAACAATTTTTTTAGTACTAGAAAAAAATAGATGATTACGAGGTTGAAAACGCTTAAAATTAACGGTTACACTCACGCAGCAGCAGCAGTACACTACTGGTAGTTCAAATAGCACTTGTAAGAGGGCTTGAAGATGGAGACCTAAGCTCTCCTAAACGTCGCGCGAAGTGACGAAAGTGAAGTTAGTGTAACCGTTATATTTTATAGTGTTAGTAGGTATGTCTCACGAAACTTTAAATTTAATAATTGAAAACGCGTGTCTAAAATAAGTATTTCATAACTGTTTGTATATATAAAAAACTGGCCAAGTGCGTGTCGGACCACGCATAATGCAGGGTTCCGTACCTGTATCGAAAAATTTAATATCAGAAGGCACCTGCCTATGAAATAAGTTTTTTGGAAATAACTCGAAGGCTTTTTTTTCATGGATGGTATCAATCAGTTCGTTTTGTTGTGAGGATCTGTCTATATGGGGCAAATCGTATTAAAGCAACACAAAAATCAGAAATGAGATTCAAAATTTGGTACTTGCACGTAGTGCACAAAACGCTCCTAACAAAATGATATAATATGGTAGTGTCGTCACAGCTTCTTCTTCTATACGGAAAAATTATGAAATTGCTATTTCGACACTGAAATATTGCGTTTATGTATGTGGGATGCCATACAATTTATTTTCCAGTAATATGTGAGATATAAAATGGTATCACTGATTTTTATAATTTCGTACTTTAAAAAAATCGTAAAATTTTGAAATTGTGAAGCGCGATATATTTCAACAGTTCCAATAGGTTTTAAAAATTATAACTAAAAGAGGATATATTGATCATTTTGCATGCTTTTATCTACATTTAATTACTAAATTCAACATCTGTCATCATCCATATTCATTGAAAGTAAAAAAATGTACAATGATGTACCTACATACATATTCTCAAAAAAAATCATATGTTTTTAATCGGTTCAAAAGTTACAGGGGGAGGACACAATTTTTGAGACATGTGGGGTGATTATTACTGAAAACATTCACAAAAAAAAATACAACATGCATCTTATGTTAAAATTTAGTTAAGATAATGTCTTAGGGTGGGTTGCACCACGCACAATTAAAAGACTCATCATCGTAAAATATGGGGACGGAGCTGTCATCCCATAGAAAACTGTCAAACTTTTCATACAAGTTTTTTTTTACGATTACGTTTACGTCACAGACAGTTTGGTGCAACCGGCCCTTATAGTTTCTAAGTAAAATGGCTGTGACATACAGACGGACGGACCTGACGAAACTATAGTTTTTGCCATTACTACGGAATCCTATCATGTCATAGTCATGTCTGATTTTTTTATGTTGTGCCCCATTCATTGGATTACTTAGTTAATTTATTTTATTTTATAATGAATTAGAAAGCTACAAAAATTCAAAAGTAGAGCACCTACCGCGAATATATTATAAAATCGAAGTTACTGGCTTTATCTGACTTATCAAAAAAAAAATCACATCTAATTTCAAAGTTAACCGTAGGATTACACGAAGATTTATTTTTTATTATTGTTGTTAAATCAAATACCTACCTATTCAAAAACAATATCAGAGATACCAATATATTTAAGAAAAGCATATTGACTCGGCTGAGAATTTAATTAACTTAAATTCGTATTAAATTAGTATAAAATTAATACTTAGGCAGTGATTAAATAACTTCTTCGCCGCCTCGAGAATACTGTACTAGGTATTTAAAATTCATCATTCTGGTACATTTAATAATATTTTAATAAAATGTAGTTGAATGAAATAAAATAAATATTTTCTCATTTGTTACAGGTGCTATATTCGACCAAAACACCGAGGAGATTCAAAATGTATTTAAGTACGCCATGAACACTCATAACCAAAACATCAGCAGCCGTCGCCTCGAGCTGCAGGCGTACGTAGATGTCATCAACACTGCAGACGCGTTCAAACTCAGTCGGTTAAGTAAGTATCAAAATATAAATTAAAATTACGAATAAAAGACTAGCGGTAGCCACGTAATCTTTTCCTATTAGAATTCTTATAATACCAAGGTGCTTTGTGTACCCAGTATGGTATAGCTGTAGGTATTATGTGTCTGCAGTAACGGTACAACTTGTCTTTTTAATACGAAATATCAACCGAGTTGGTCACCATAGGAGCATTCCACGGAAAATTCCACCCGTACGGATTTTTCAGAAAATTGGTAAGTTTTGAGATTCTTTTATCTGCGACAATAGAGTCAAATGAGCCAGAATTATAGTATTCCTATTAAAATTGCAAAAATACTAATGAATGCAGACGCATTTGTACGGGACAGCTCGTGGAATGCCCCTATGCCGACCGACGTTTACCGACAAACGCACTACTGACCCAGCCACTACAAAATGTATTTAAAAAACCGGCCAAGTGCGTTTCGGACCACGCGTAATGGATAGTTACTATCGACACAACTAAAAGGTTTATCTGCCTATTAAATGAATTTTATGAAGATAACTCAAAAACGTTTCTACCGATAATGTTTTAAATATTTTGTTGAAAAAATGTACGGTGTATCTATTATCTACTACATTTAGAAATTTACGAAATCTTAGGTTCAAAGTAACAGGGGCTCCATCGATAAATTAGTCAGCCTTTAATCATCTACGTAGAACTAGCGATAGACAATCTTTTGACGCGATTGTTTTAAATTCCAATCGTTACAAAACATTTCTCCCGAAAAAGTCTGTAAAAATGTTTCATTTCAAGCCTGGCTACACTCAGAATGTGTGCCCGACCGGCTTTATTGGTATTGTTGTCACTCAAAGATCCTGAGCTGTAAGGACAATTATTCCCGTTACGCAATCGCAATACCAACACGCTTGACTATTGATACTGATTAAACTCTCGTTACATTCGATGAGTCGCTGTTTTTTTATCATATCACATATGTATTTTTATTTATTAATTAATATACACCATCATATTTGGGATTCAATACTCGAAATTGACATTTAAGACTCTGAATAAAATTATGTTTTTAAAATAAAATCATGATTATTCAAAATATTCATTGTTAACTTTTGTGTTAAATATTTTTCGAGCTTAATTTTTTTGTATTTGAGCTCACGAAAGTTTAAAATCGGCCCTAAGTACGTGTATGCTACCGTGAAAAGAGGTTTGTGTGGAATTCTAAAAAAAACAGTTATCATTTTCAATGCCAAAGAACAAAATGAGGGCACCGCAAAATTTTCAAAAATAGGCAATATAAGAACCACCCTAATCACTAGTAAAAAAATTTTAACCAAAATGCCTTGATCTATGCTGAAGAGCTTTGTTTTGGCTAATTCAAAAAAAAACTGTATATTTTCTATTATTGGGCTGTACACAAAACACAAAAATAAAATATCCATTCCAGGTTTGTATTACAAATTAGAAGAATGTCTGTTCTGGTGCTGTTTGGTAAGATTTGTTCTAACATGCTTCTCGTTTCGCTCTTCTTCGCACATATCTCTAGACTCTAGCCGAATACAATAGGCAAAATCAATTTTAGGTGATTAAGATTACGCGATATCTTTTGGGTACTCAAAACCAGTTTTTACTAAGACACTTTTCATTAACTACCGTCAAGTACTACAAACCATGTTTTTCAAGCCAGGCAAAGTTGTGCATCGTAGACAAATTGTAGCAATTGACGGTGCGCTAGTTTTATGCAGGAGAAAAGCGTTCTCGGTTGAATAATTGTCTTGTCTGATACAAAACGTTTGGCAGAAAATATACTAATGGTTAATACTAAGTATACTAAAAAAAGACGAATTCAATCACTTCATATGATTTATATCATTTGAAATAAATAGGTACTTGATTGAGGTAGGATATCTATTAAGTATCAGCAAATACAGAATGTTATCGGATAAAATTAAATATTGTTCTTAATACTTGGCCCTTGCCTTTTGTTCAGTAATTTTGCACTGGTAGCAACCAAGGGGAACAAAAGAAAACGCCTGACAACGCCAACCTTATCGCAATGCTTTATATTGCTTCCAGAGGGATCGTCCAAGTGCTATCAATGAAAGAACCCAACTTAATTGTGACAGATAGACATAAGCCTAGGCCATATTTTGTCTCTCGTAAAATAAGAACAATGAATAAAAAAAGTGACACGGAAATTAAAAGAGAAAACAAAGGCAAATAGGCCGTGAAAGAGGATGGTGCCGCAGACGGTGGCGGCGGCTATTTGGTTTAACGGCGAGTACTTTCCGGCGACTAGCGACTGCGGTGTCACTACAAGAACTCTCTCCGGCTCGAAACATTCCCTTTAAAAGGGAATTCGCGCTTCATGTCTGACATAATTATCAATCTTAATTGGCCTCCCTCTTCAAAAGACAAGTCTACGTTCAAATAAATTAGGACGAAACTAATTTAATTTTAATTAATCTTTGTTTGGTAGTTAAGTTAGTAGGTGAAGACAGAATTTTAAGGGTACAGTAGGGTTGTTCTGTCTGGGTATAAGAGCATTTCAATTAATTATCATTCGATAATGATAGACAGTCAAAAAATAGAAACAAGGTTTACCTAATAAATAGTGGATAATTTGTTAAATTCTTGACGTATAGAAATGTTCAAACCACATTGGTTAGACTTCATTCTATTGCATGAGCATATTGATCATACGTTATTTGGCAAAGTAACCATTTTGAGATCGGTAAAAAAGTATCAGTAACAAAGATAACGCTTCTGTTGTTCGAATACAATATTGAATAATATTGTTTAACACAGTTGCTCAAAAAGTGCTTTTCTAGTTAGTAGTGTAGTGCAGTAAGTTAGATTTCTCGCACTAGCGGTTTTTACTTTTCCAGCTAATCACAGCTCAGAATTCATAATCACCGCGCCGCACCGCACCGCGCGAGTGTTCGGATATAAGTAGTACTAAAGTAGCCTCAAAATGACTCGTAATGTAAATGCATCACACTCAACTTAAGCACACCACATACCTGAGATGAATTAAGATAAAATGCTTAAAATTGTCTATGGTAGCTGATTATTTGTATGGAGGTCATAGACAATTTTATGCATCCGTAGACATATTTAAGCATTTTGTCTATGAATTGTCTTAAGGGGCTATTCATAAATTACGTCATTTCAAAATAGGGGGGGGGGGGGGGGCTGAACATCGTATGATGGTAGCATAACGTAGGAGGAAACGGGGCCATTCGAAACATAATCCTTGGATGATTTTAGGGAAGATAGATATTTTAGATTTTTTGGCCCCCCGGTCAAAAATCGATGACGTAATTTATGGACAGCCCCTAATTCAGATCAGGTAAGTGGTGTGCCTTAAGCGCTCATTAACATTGGCAGCTACTTACTTTACTTGCAGTACTTACATTGCCGCGCTACTCATCGCACTCCAAATTTTAAGAACCTACACATACCTATAAAACTTGTATACTCGTAGCTCTCAGATCCAAGTTCACTGCAGTATAAGACAAAGGTTAAATGGTATTTGGCTGCTGTTCAAAGTCATGATCCTGGCTGGAAATGCGCAACCCCTTAAACGACTAGCTTTATTAATTCAGTCTGAAATGTTTACGATCCTATACAAACCGCCTTTTTCTATGAATTAATATTTGTAATTCAATAAACTGAATAATAAGGATTCTACTAGTAGCCCACTTTTTGTAGTATAAAATAACATATTTGTAACATAAAAGTACAATAAAAAAATGAACAGGTGAACTACTTCGGCTATTTCATTAATAACCAAAATTCGGTAAGGAATCAATAAAGTTTATTTGCTTATAAGAGCGTTTCTTTTTATTTTTGCCACTTTTCTCGACTTTTTATTTTATGGTAAGTTTTATGTTTTTCCTGATCAGAATCACGAGCTGATCCGATTTATGCAATAAAAAAAGATGTCCCATAAAACTCCATACATTTTTTGATTTTTTTTACTTTTCCTATTGTGTTACCTCCATAGAAAACATATGGCAAAGGGTAACACAAGAGGAAAAAAATTTTTGGGACACATTTTTTTCTTGCATAAATCGAATCAGCTCGCGATTCTGACTAGAAAAAACATAAAACTTACCATAAAATAAAAAGTCGAGAAAAGTGGCAAAAATAAAAAGAAACGCTCATAACTCAAAGTTTACTTATAAAAAACAAAACACTTTGGTAACTGCTGGTAAGAAAAAAATTGAGTGTAATAAAATTAAGAAAAGGTCGAGATGAAATCGTATACTTACTAAAAACCATATTTTACATACCTATTCGATTATCGATATAACCAATTCAATTTAACAGTCCCGATAGACACCGATATTGACAACGACTCAATCGCCCCCTCCCCATTGTAATTGCACCCTAATGCAATTACCCTAAAAGCCTGTCAGTGGAGCTAAATTTAATGAACTTGAAAATAAAGTGAACGTCCGATTTAATCCATCTCTTCTTCGTTACTTGTTTAACGTAGACACGTTAAATCTTACTAACATTTTCTTTTTTACTGATATTTTTGTGTTTCAAACACAGAGGGCCGACCTCTTTAGTGCGTTAGTCGTACATAGGATAGAGGCGCCCTTATCTACGGTTTCTATAAGAATCGAGTATGTCAGTATTTTTGACCAATAATCGTCTTAGCAGTCAGATATTTTGCGGAGTACACGTCGATACTTTAATAGATATTAAGATGAAATAATCTGGGTAATCACTATAATTAATTAATTAATCAGTGATGTTACGTAGGAACTAACTGTAACAAAGGTTTGTGTAATAATGAATATTTATGGAACTTTAAAAAAATATTCCCTTCCTTAGAAACTGATAGACCACCCCAGCTTAACCGAAAATATGACTTAGAAACATGACACGAGTTTCATATAATTCGCCTCTGAATCGTAGATCTCATATCGACATGCCGCTAATTAATCAACATCACTATGCCCTCTTTGTGCTGTATTTTCGAATATTGCCATTCTGTATTTTATTTAATTATTGCACGTATTTATAGCACAAAATGGTGTTTAGAATCCATTTTATGATAATGTTAACTCCGCAAATCTCAAACTGACACTGACTGTTCTAACGGGGCGTAAAGCGCAAGAGTGATACAAGCAAGCTTATTCCAGCAACGTATTTAGTCCTAACAGCGCTCGCGCATGCGCATTGCTGATCTGTGCTTTTAATATTAGGTGAATAAAGTACCTACGACATCAACAATAAAGTCGAAACCATTATTTATTATAGGTGAGGGGAGCAAAACTTCGACTAATTATGCTCACGTCAGCTTACTTGCATTTGATAACTACTCCCACAGTTTTCGAAGTAAGATCATGTTGAGTTTATGGAATATCGTTTAGTTACTTACGAGAGTGAAAATGCACTTGCATAGCACTACTAGTTACGAAGGATGATATTGCAAGGGATATTTAAGCACTGAATAAGGCGATGTAAAATTATGTACAGATTTTTTTTTGTATAATTTTTTAACTTAACCGTGTCGAAGCCTCACCAACCCAGCCACGGTGGTCGATGTTCAAGGCACTTTTTTGTTGTGGGTAATGAGGATTTTTCATTTTGAGAGTTATTAAGATGTTTAGAGACATCGATAATTGAAACTCTTGGCAATTTATGTACGTATAAATTTATTGGATTTTGTTAAAACAAGAATGAATTAGCACGTGTTTAAAATAAGTCATGTCATGTCATACAGCTAGGAATATAGCGGTATATAAAAAATGTGTACTGCAATACACCAAACATGTGATAAATTATGCATAGAAATAAGTCAAAGAACAAAAACATCATATTTGACTAAATTTTAGTACTTACAGATTTTAACGATTTAGAATTTAGATGAATAATTCGGTTGATTGTCGCATGATCTGCCGATTTTTTTACAAGATTTTTGCTATTTCACACAAAACTGCTTTTGATAATAAAATATAATTAAAAAAATATTCGCATTCATGTTATGATTCATGATTAGTATTGAAATATTCCATCAAATAGTATATATATTATTTATATCACATGAATACAAACAGAGTAACTAGAAACTTTCATATCAGCCCTCGTATTTCAGGTTAGAACTACTTATTTTTCAAATTGTAACGAAAGTACCTACGTAACACCTTAAGTTACGTATATAATTAGAAAAAGGATGATAACAATCGTGTTTGCCTTCTTCATACAATTATAGTTTCGTATGAAGAGTTCCCTGATATCACCAGGATCTCATCATCAGATATGAACCTAGTGACAATAGAACCAACTGTCAAGTATACTCTTTCAAATAAAAAAATATATATTTCTAAATCGGTCCAGCTGTCTTCGAATAATCGGTGAACATACATAAAAAAATCAAAAAGAAAAAAATCCCGAAGAATTGATAACCCCCTCCTTCGAAATCTTGTGAATGTGTAAAACTATAGTTTGCATTTGTTTCAGTTTGCAACCAGTTTGCGCGCGGTGTGTTCGGCATGCTCGGGGCGGTGACGCCCGAATCGTTCGACACGCTTCATTCTTACACCAACACCTTCCAGATGCCGTTTGTGACACCATGGTTCCCAGAGAAGGTAGGTTTAATTTACAGGACGTCTAGCCTTTAACTTTTGGGTATTAATCGTAAATCATCCTCACCCTATAAGCATAAGGTCCGTGTATAACGAAAAACAAGTTTAAGAGTTTTTTGAAATTGGATCAGTTTTCTAAATGCTTTAACGGCCCTTTAAAGTATTTATTTTATTAAAAATGGATAAATTTCAGTAACTTTAATCCTCGAAACATGATATCGTAACATTCGTAACTGTTAATATCACTGAAATATACTAGAATGTTAATGCAAATACTATTTTTAAATTTTGAATAGTTATTTACGTTATTGCCCTGGAAATTGTAACTTTAAAGAAAAATAAAATAAAAGATATTATATTTTATTCTTCAATTTAGGCACATTACAATGCACTTATGAACGTCAGAGAGAAAAAGAAACTACCACCGGTTCTAACCCTGCACCTCTGACCTGAGAAGTATTACTTAATACCGGCAAGAAACTCGGCAAATAAAACAAATTCTTTAACAGGTAATTCCGCCTTCATCGGGATTGATCGACCACGCAGTGAGCATGAGACCTGATTATCATAAGGCCATAGTTGACACAATCGTATGGTATGGCTGGACCGAGATCATCTACATGTACGACTCCCACGATGGTAAGTAAAACTTGCTTTAATGTACAAATTACTTATGCACACCTTTAAAAACTTAAAACAATACAAATAAATAATGGGTATGATTACAAGTGGATAGAAGTTAACAACAGCCGATTTATGACTATAGTGCGATCTATTCCAATCAACATTAGGTTTATTTGCTAGGTATGATAACACTCAAGTAAAACACTACAGTGAAACAATTACTTATGATGAATTTCATAGGTACGGTTTTTGCACCAAAATAATATAAAAGCATGGCATCCTTATTTAAAATATAGGTACTTGTAATTACAAAGTCATGTAAATTACTCGTCAAAATATAACTCTCCCATACTCTACTTCCCATACCATACCCATATTTTATTACATGATTGTTAAAGGTTCATCCATTACAAAAATATATAAATCAATTTATAACCATGTAACGCTTGATTTCTTGTTTTACAAACACTAGGCATGTTTTATATTATACTAGTACTACATAGTTCGAGTATTTATATTTTCATAATCGTTTACAGTTTTGTATCATACTGGACCAAAAACCTTTAAACAATGATGTCATAATTTGCCGTTGTAAAGGTTATTATATCACTATTAGTTTCCGATTTCCATATAAAATAAAGTTTGAACGCAAGTCAAACGAATAAAAGCGGAACGCCGAATTGATTAATATTTTTACCTTTGCATTTTAAGCACGGCTCTTGTTATTCTTAGACGTCTGTGATAACAGCGGTTGAGGCGGCTCCTGTTATTTTTGCGGATTAACTTTTTAATATCAGTGAATATTAAGATAAAGGGAGCCTGCGGACGGGGTGGGCTCGGAAGTCAAGCCGGCTTACTGCATTCGCTTTATTGTGTTGCTATACAGAAACGGTGCTTTTATAACTCGTAAATTTGCATGCTTCGGACGCCACAATCTGTGTCCATTACGGGGTTATTACTTGGCTTTTGTTGTATAAGAAATCATATAATTAATGTTTTAACACATTCGACGATGCAACAAAATCTTCACAAATACAAATGCTAAACAAACTCCCTCAGGCTAAAAGTATATTCGGCACGGTCTCAAACTTAATAATAACTACTATTAAATACTAAAAGATATAAGAGGACTTGAAAATACTTGTAGCAAACTTTAAATAAATTGTTACTTAGAAAAACTGATTATTTATTATTCAGTGGGAGAATACCTGTCTGGTTTTTTAAATATAATTGTCTTGTGAATTATTGTAGTCAAATATACATAGTTTGTGTTTAGTGTTTGTATATAAGTTATATTCATTGTGGTATTCGCCAATGGCTAGACATGGTGGTGCCCTATTATTTACTTAAGAACTCTAAAAAGTGTAAAATGAACTCGTGTTTACAAATAAAAACATGATTTATGATCGTTGAATTACTATAGTTAGCTATCAGAAAAATAATAGAAAATTTTATTGATTGTTTTTTTGTTTTATAGATATTGCATAAAAGAGCAATTTATTATCAGTTTTATCATCGTAAGCTTTTTTGATATGACTAGCACTAAAGATCTCTTTATTTACTCGTATTCTGTAAGCTTCTAACATGTGTATTAGATACCAATATTTTAAGACATATTGACTTACATCAAAACATACACGCAGGAGTCTAGTCTGAGATAGCACCAAATACGAGTAGCATGACATTGGTATTTATTTCGTGAAGTGGCCACGCGGATAAGTGATAGACTAAATTAAGAGATAATCAAATCAAGGAGGTTTTATCGTTATCACTGATTATTTTTTATATCATCAAGAGTAGCTTTTTTCTATTTTTGTAGAAAAATAAAAAAACGTATCTACCAGCAATGCTATGAAGATTCTTGTATTTGAATGTAGCCACATTTATTAATTTCCAGCATTTAAATACTGCTCTTGATTAAGAGGATGATTACAGTAGTTAAATATTGTGTAGTTTCTAGTAACATGTTTTAATACTCGTATTCCATTAAAGTCTAGTTTGAAAATTCATGATGTTTTATACCTCCTCTAAATCTCCAGAATGAGTTCACTATTTGAACTCTGGCTAGCTATTTACATATTTCACCTCCGACAGTTAAGACCCGCCTACACTCTTAGGAAAAGTTATGAAAGTCTTTTCTTTGGCGGTTATTTATTTCACGTGATTTAAAACGATAAGCCACATTTTTTTTGTAAAATGTTTGAGCACCTTTAGAAATGTCTAGTGAATATAAAATAATAAACGTAATTATATTTTATTTTTGTTCTTTGTTACCATAATTTCCTTTCTCTATTTTTAGCCCTGTGTTTGATTTGTAGAGAATGCCTTTGTCATTGGGATATAAATAATATTGAATTTTGTGCAAAAAACTTTAAATATTTATATCTTCTATGCAGATTTATATCTTCTATGCAGATTCCAGTTTTAATGACTCTCGAGTTAATAAAACAATACTGCCACGTGCTACAACATTGCCAAGTTTAAAAAAATGGTTTTCTTCACCAAACAGCTATTCATATCATATTTCTGAGATGGGATAAACGCGACCATCTCAGGAATAAGATATAAGTAGGTAAATAGCTGTTTAGTGAAAACAATCATGTCTTTCAAGCCAGGCAAAATTGTGCATCGTAGGCAAAGTTGCAGCAGGTAACGGTAAAAGAAAATCCATTAAAAAACACCAAAAAAATTGAATGCTTCGCTCCGTGAAACAACGGTAAAAGTAGTTGGTTGTACATCACTACATAGTATAAAACTAAGTCGCTTCCGCTGTCTATCTGTATGTATGCTTATATCTTTAAAACCACACAACGGATTTTGGTGCGGTTTTTTTAATAAATAGAGTGATTCAAGAGGAAGGTTTATATGTATAATAACAATTGCACCCCTACGGGCGTGCGTAGCCGGGGCGGGCCGCTAGTATACTATATTATTGTTATAAGTAGTTTAACATGAATTAATTCCTTATTATGAATGGTACGCGTCACAGAATGTGAATTAAAAAACATGTTGGTATGCTTTTTGTTCGCCAGAAGTCACGTATACGTAAAAACGTTATAGTGATTCAGTTAGCCAATCAAAAAATATGTCACGGCAGTTTATGCACACCATTTCGGTGCGACAGATTTGGTAAAATGCTGCACGGGTTTACTTGGCTATCGCTGCACATTTCATGGTATGACTGTAATTTATATGATACTACTAAACTACAAATAAGATCTGGAGTTCGATTTTTGAATCTCACCGGTGACTTTTTTTGTATGCAGCCGATGACTATTTAGTACGAAATAAGTCACCCGGTGAGATTCAAAAATCGAACTCCTGATAGTCTAGGAAAATATGTACAGAACTGTCCTGCGGTCTATCTGGCAATGGCAAATGTGCCCGGCAGATGACATCAATGTATAGCGGGAATTGGACTCGGATCACGCGGATGTGTCTACACATCTGTATAGCGCCATAATAACGGATCTGTCCGCAGGGCACATCCACTAGATAGATCCGCCGGGCAGATCTGTGCGTCTATCCCTAGCTAATTATATATCTTATCGTCTTTGTACCGCTTCATATATTAATTGTAAAAATACCGTGCAGCTATAAGTCTATTTTATAATTTAATATCATAAATTCATAACTAGATAGTCACTTACTTACGCGATTTGGCTACTATAGGCAATTTAAATGTTACTGTTATTTTTTACAATATTGAAGATAACAATCTTTATGTTTTTGTTTTTCAGATTCCGTTAGCAAATTTTAATTTTAATTAGGTACATACTACTACTACTCAGGATTGAAAGATTTTGCCATTCATGTTCACGTATTGCAAAATACTTCAAATTATGATTCGAAAATAGTTAATAACAAAAATCTAAATCCTCTAAACCAAAATGACTGTCTTTGTAGGATGGTTTTAATTCCAATACAACGCTGAATAAAACGATGAAATGATGTTATAAAAATAACAGTGATAGAAATTTAAAATCATGATTAGGTACTTCTATTAGTTCCTGCGAAAATAATGGTGACACACTTTTGTCTGTGATTATTTTCGATCTTATTTTTTTTTTTATCGAAATTTGAATGTCAAATATCGGTCCCCTGTGCAGTTCATCGTTTAGTACCTACTTTTCATTCGGCAGATACTGTATGGCATTGTACTATGCTGTAGTGCATATATATACCTACTGTATACAGTAGGTGAATCTGATGTACCCATGCGAGATTGCGAACAAAAGCTCTTAAGGTACTGTTCATCATTTAGTAGGTAACTAACGTAGTAGTTTCAACGACTTTTTTATTGTTATTTGATAACAGTCATTTATGTTCTTCTTTATTATTTGTCTTTATTCTACAGTTATTTTTGTTTTTACTAAATACTTATAATTGGTCATAATATACTTTGATGAAACCAACCTAATCCCTTCGTAAAGTCTGCTTAAGAAACTTAAATCGAGACAAGAACATAAAAATAAGTAAAATAAAGCATTTAATACTGAAACTAATATTACAAAGTTGATCTTATTTACTTTCGGGTATTCATGAAACTTGAGTCAATAATATGGAGTTAAGCACTTTCTCTTTCCTTTGAAATTCCATGTTAATAGCTCACCGAAGGAAGCCCACTAACTGCTCGATAGGGGAAATAATTTGTGTATAGCTGAATTTTGGCATAGTTGTAGATAAAGGTGTCTTACACAACATACTAAAAGTACTCGTGGTTAGAGGCGCCGCTAACGGGGAGAGAGGGGTGTAAAGTTCCCTTTTTTTGGCTTTTCATAAATAACTCAGTAGCGGTGGCTCATACGAAAAAATGCCCTTCTACTTAATTAATCCACGAATAATTTTCTACAAAAAAGGTTCTTTACACTTTTTTGCTGGGATCAATGTATAATGAGATTTCGAGGAAATACGATAATCACTTTTTGAAACTTTCGGAGCTATTATTTACGAAACTATAAGTTTTGTCTAATAGTTGTTTTAGAAAACCCATATTTATATTAAAATACCTATCCAACGACACCCCACACATCAGGGGTGGATTAAAAAACAGAATTTACCTCCCACTTCATGTGTTCGGGAGGTACCCTAAAAAATAATATTTTTTCAGATTTTGTTTCAAAACTTTGTCTGCGTGTTCAAAACACATACTCATAAGAAGTTTAACTATTCTAGTACTAACCATCACTGCACAAAGCCGTGAACGGACAGACGGGGACAAACGGACAGCGAAACTATAAGGGTAGGAAGTTGATTGCAGGCATCCATAGGCTACGGGAACTGCTTATCATGAGACGGGTCGTATGCTTGTTTGCCACCCTCGTGGCATAAAAAATAAAAAGTAAAAAAATACCCTCTTCAACCTTCTCAGTGATGGTTAGTACTAGAATAGTTAAACTTCGTATGAGTATGTGTTTTAAACACGCCGACAAAGTATTAAAACAAAATCTGAAAAAATATTATTTTTTGGGTTACCTCCCGAACACATGAAGTGGGGGGGTAAATTCTTTTTTTAATCCACCCCTAATGTGTGGGGTGTTGTTGGGTAGGTCTTTTAATATAAATATGGGTTTTCTAAAACAACTTTTAGACAAAACTAATAGTTTCGTAAATAATAGCTACGAAAGTTTCAAAAAGTGATTATCGTATTTCCTCGAAATCTCATTATACATTGATCCCAGCAAAAAAGTGTAAAGAACCTTTTTTGTAGAAAATTATTTGTGGATTAATTAAGTAGAAGGACATTTTTTCGTATGAGCCACCGCTACTGAGTTATTTATGAAAAGCCAAAAAAAGGGATCTTTACACCCCCCTCTCCCCGTTAGCGGCGCCTCTAACCACGAGTACTTTTAGTATGTTGTGTAAGACACCTTTATCTACAACTATGCCAAAATTCAGCTATACACGAATTATTTCCCCTAAGTTTTCCTTCGTTCAACGGGCTATAATATTACTTTAAGTTATAAAGCGTAAAATCAGCATGAGATGAGGTATAGCGGTTTATACAGTACAATACAGTACTGAAATGTACATACATGAATTTTCGTAGCCGAAGTCTAATGAAACTGTTTTGGAGTGTTTTAGGGGTTAAAAAACTAACAATACTTGGTATTGGACTAAGAGCTGGCCAAGTCAGATATGATATGACACAATAATGAGAACAATGAAACCCGTCTAGTAAGATTGCAATGTTATCCTTATTGATAGATTCGGGGATCTGGCAACCTTTTAATGGGTGGAAGGGCCTATATTTTATTACAACAATAAACATTACGTATTATTTCGGAAACAGAAAAAGTAGACGAAAAACTACGAATTACATTATAAATACGTCGTTGTAGACTACTTTCCCCCATAAAAAAGTTTTGGCAATGATATAATCTAATTATGTATATAATTTCTCATAATACTACATCATAACCAGAACTCTATTGTATTATTAAAGTGGTTTGCGTTATTTGACCTCCACCGCTTTAGATAAGCATAGCATAGCATAGTAACGAAAGGGGATTATTTATTAAAAATAGTTTGATTTGTTCTTCAATTGTAACGCTGGGTTTCGTCGCTCTCATTATTGTGTCATATCTGACGTGGCTAACTCTCCGTCTATATTATCTAATACTTACTTGTAATCCAAGAATAGTAAAGCGAATCTCGATAATGTTAAATGCAGGCAGAGTTATTGCATTTCGTTGTGCTCAATGTATTACTGTACCTATACTGATAAACCCATTTCATATTCAAACAGATAGCCCCGTGCTGTAAGTCTATACACAGATAAAATATCATAGATATGTTAGAGGTTACAATGTGTACAAGTAATAAGAAGCGATCAAAAAAATAATAACGCCTAGATGGGTTGAAATAGGGTGTATCATTTGTATTGGTAGAGTTTTTAAATTAAAGTTAGATACAAGTTTAATTGAAATCGTTTCAAGAAACTTCAGACATTTACTACTAATAAAATAAAATAAAAAGTAATTTTTGCCTTTTTAGGGTTGAGAGTTTATACTATTACGCATGGTAAAAACTAATAAATAAATTATCAAGACTTCGAACACCTGACTACATTTAGAAGAGGTAACTTGTACCAATTTACTTACACCTTTCACCACATGTGGATAAAATGCGCGTTTACAAAGTGGAGTGATGAAAACTATTTTACAAAATACCTACCTACCTTCCTAATGAGGCCGTCTGACTTTATTTTTATTCTAGTTAGTTTTAATGTGTTACTTTATTATTCTAAATAATTGCATCCAAATTTCTACTAAAATATTCTTAGATTTCTAATAATAAACTTACTGGATAGTATACTCTGTGTAAGAAGAGATCATATCAGGATTCAATTTATTCAAGGCGACGCGCGGCCGCAATTTCACAAGACGTCACATGCCACTACCACACACATGCAACGGAGGTGCATTCAGGATTCATTTCAGGAATACGGCGCCGATCAATCATGTTGGACTATATCACTCTCCCAGCTGACTCTATGCGCGTGACACATCCATCAGCAAAATTAGGTTTTAGAAATTGATTTAATAAAACAAAAACGAAGTCATAGGTAGTGCAGTCAAGTCTATTTCGTTTGCGTTAGTGAATAAAACTGCACAGTTGATTTATTTTGTAGAAAAATTAAACAAGACAACAGATGGTGATGTGCCGTATTGGATAAGCTAATTTTAATATAGGTAGGTATTAGTTTTATTCATTAATAAATCTTTTTGGGCTATTTTGTTACACACAAGTTAGAACTAATAATAATATCTAAGTAAATACATTTGAAGAATATGAGTAGTTCGTATAAATAGTCCGATAGTTATATGTGCGAAATAGGAATCGGTTATTTGTTTTCTTTTCAATTGGTTGCGTACGCAACTACTTACCTATATATATATATATATTTAATACAAAAATACTTTTTATACATATCCTGTTTCTGTAGTATTTAAAACTGTTTAGACGTTAGACGTTTCCAATAATAAGACATTAATTCAAATTGCTGAAATGTTGTACTATTTCCTCTAAAACTGTGGAGCATTTATTAAGTACCTATACAAAATTAATTAAAAAGTGTTTTACTCTACTCCACTGGTTTCACAAACGCTTCGTGGAAAGTAAAGTAAACATTTATATTATATGAACATTAACTAGTCTACGAATAACTAAGCAAAAAAGAGAAACGGCATCTTAGCAGCAAATAGGCATAGAATAGAATCAGAACAAATCAGCGTCCCTGCAATCTCGAGACGAGTGGTAGTATTTTCAAACAACGACGCTAGAAAAGCACCGAGAAGAAAGTATTGAAACAAGACCAAACTATTTAAATTGATACATACATTTATAAACCAAGTACTTACTTTGGAAAAAATATAAAACGTTACGAGTAGCTATAGTACCAGTCTCAAATTTACGAGTGAAATAAACAAAAAGGTTAAAAATAAAGCCACGGAAAAGTTGCGCACTCAACCAGACCTCAACATCAAAATGTGAATTTATTGCAAATAACCGGGAAATTGATATTTATGCACTGTCGTAAATTTTGTCGGGAATAGACCTTGACTTGAGTGGTTCTAACGTACCGCAGAAATAAATAAGGGTGCTCATGTTTTGAGGTTTAAAAATGCTTGTAAAACACTCAGTTTTGATTATCTTCCGTCGCTGCGGCTCCAAGCGGTGCCAGAGGATAGCAGGATATGTAATGTAAAGCGATTATCACACTGACGACGGATCCGCATGCGGCGCCGGTGCGCGAGAGAGATAGCGCTCTGCATGTGTATAGCCGCCTAAGTTAAATGCATAAGATTTTTATAGTCTCAATACACTACTTCGATGAACTAAGCATTAAATGGTATAAGTAAATTTATCCAACATCAACGTAATGTATTTAATAAATTTTTCTTTGAGTTTAAACATCGTAAAAACTTACCATTATTGATATTCGTTGTTGTTAAAAGCAAAAAGTTGAAGTATCTCTTAGCTCAGAATCGCTACAATTAATACAATCCCACTTCTGTGCATACAATAGGTACACTATTTTAACAAAATTTTAGTGTACGTCTTTGGCTTTCTAAACTGGCCAATATTAGTATTATTATTTCGGTTATAAATGAATCACGTGAAAAAAGATACCGAATGAAAATAACTAGAGTCCAATCACGCTAATTTTGTCCCGACATTGCAAAAGACCGACTAAGACGACATTGGAGAGCCAGCATACATATAAATTTATATGAAAATATGACGTTTATGGTGGTAGACAGGCAAAACCCAACGTCGAGTCAGCGTAGTCAGATTCCACACAATTAGTTACAATGTTTGATGAACTTACATATATTTAAATACTAAATTGTTAGATATGTCTATAGATAAATAAGTTTACTATAGGTAATTATTATCCCTAAAGCACTGGTTTGGAAACGCTCCAAGTGACTTGGGTGACTTTAGCCGCGAGCTTTGTGGTACGTGCCGGGAACTATTCGCTTAGCCTTTGAGCTTAGCATTTTTTTTCTGAATGAATTTGATACTTTAGTCTGTATGGGGTATTGAATAAGTAATTAATTCATTAGTGTGCTTGTTATTAAAAAAATAAGTAGACGTTTAAGTGTTCGTTTAACAATAAAGAAGATTTTAGGATGTCAGCTATTCGCCATTACAGTGTTGAGCACTGAGACGTTTATTTTTTATTGGTGTCTACCTGCATACAACTATTCCGGTATCTATTTATTTAGGTACCTATTAAAGTAAGTAAGATTTCTAATTTCATGGTAATACCTACTCGATATAAATAATCTACAAATATTCGTAAAAAAGTTGCATTCATAATATACAACTACGTAACATAAAATTGACATGTTATTTCGGTTGCCAAAACCCTCTTTGATTATGTACCTACAATACAAAATAAAATGTTTAAAATGCCTGTAGATTCAGAATTCAGAAAAACTTTGAATATCGCGGCGCAATGTAATTTCAGATTTTATAAGTTCATTTAGATTGCTTTGCTGTCGCAAGGCATGGATAATAGACGACTCCCATAACAGGAGCTAAACAAAAGTTGCTGAGTCCGATCTGCCCGTTCGAGCGTGCGAATAACTAGTAAACAAATCACTGCGCGAAAAGATAACGACGGCGGCAACATGTATTATTTCTTAACTGATTCATGTTAACTCACTGGCAATGTAAGAACAAAAAACTTGAACATAATGGACCAAAAATCAATTTAGTTACTCGGTTCTTTTGGAAGTAGCAAATGCTTTTCCATCACAAGCTGTGTCGTCGTACCTACATGAAAATAAATCATTTTAGCTATATTTTTTTTCGGTAAGACGCTGTACCTACTTCGTCATTCTAACCCAATTTACAGCTTATGTAAAGTAAGAAAATGGGCGGGATTGAACGGAAAGCGCACAATAAACCATCAACAAAATTGCCTCGAAATAGGTTTTCAGCACTCTACCTATACATACAGTACTGGCCAATAATATATCACCTTTGTGTTTTTTTGTATGAACATGTATAGAGTAAACACAGATATTTAACAGGTTAGTTTGTAGATTATTAATACTAGTCAATTTTTACAAATATATGATGAATACTGCAATGAAATACTGTGACTTACAAATATTTAAAAAAAAACTGTAATAAATAATGAAGTTGACTGTAATATAAAAAAAAATCTTTAAGAAAAAACCATTACATGAGACTATTTTTTGTCATCGCTCTGACAAAAGGTCTACGTATAGTTGTGATGTGGAAATCACTTACAAATATTAAAAAAAGTTCTACCGTAAAACATGGACGTGATATATAATTGGCCGGTACTGTACTTACACTTGTAGGTACGGTACCTAATAAAAATAGGGAAAAGGACGCAAGTAAGAATACATTTAAAATAAAATAAAATAAACTATCGAAACAGTGTAACGAAAATAGGTAGGTATGTCTTATTGTTGATCTACTTACCAAATATTTTGAAGCTGTAAGGCGGCTTACACACTGCTGCGGTTTCCGCATGCGGCGCCGGTATGCAAGCAAGATAGCGTACGGCATGTGTATAGCTTTGTCTCGCTTGCACACCGTCGCCACTTCCGGTTGCGGCACCAGTGGGATAATCTCCTAGTCCATTTAAAGGGACTTTAACAGACATACTTACACTATAATTGTGGCGTTGAAAATGATATCAAAAGTCAAATCAAATGTCACGAAAAATTGGTTTTACGTGATTATCGTGGTTTCTATAGTTCCAACGATGTTAATATCTATTAGACGGGGAGCTGGCCACGTCAGAATAAGAAGAACGAAACCACTGTATAGCTAGTTTGCTTTACTATGCTTATTTCTAGTTCCGAACATCTGACAGCTCCAATTAAAAGCTGCCAGATGCCCGGATTTGATAATAAGAATTGTAGAGCAATCTGAAGCTACAGGTTTTGTTGCCTTTATTATTGTGTCATATCATATCTGGCCAATTAGCCAGCTCTTAGTCTATATGCTCAAGGACAATGAAAATAGATAACTTCATATAGAAATATCCTTTCAAGATGACTAGTTTTCATTTTGTCAGACACAACAAAAAATATACAGGCCTAACCCTGGTATTTTATCTGAAATCCCTGGCACTACTTTTTACGAAGTAAAGAAAAAAGAGGAATCTACTTAGACCTAATTAGGATTTATTTTAAATCCCATTACTTTGATCCTATATACGACGATATTATTTAAAACCCTAAAAATACATAGAACGCCGTTAAGTGGTTCAGTTGCATTACCGCGATCCAATACTACTTAATAGTCTGGCTGGCCAAAAGTTGCAGTAAAGAACAGTAGAAGTAATAAGTTATACTCATCCCTTTTTTAGTAGCCAGGGTACTAGCCTAAGAAAGAGACAGTATGATTCACTCTATCTATGCATGAAGTAAAACAATCTCTGGCCAAACTTTATTTAAGTGTGATCTCTTTGTAATTGTGTAACCATTTAGTAGCATCGTTAGTTCGGTACTACAACTATTGACAATACTAAAGGACTGCACTAAAATGTAGTGAGTACATAAAGGTACTTTGTTATAAACCTATGAAAACAGTTATTTGTGCAACAAGAGAGGAAAGTTGGTTTTTCTTGCGAGTGTTGATTTTGAGTCCCGTGTAAGCGAAAGATTCTAAGTTAGAATCTTGAGCGTAGCGAGTTATCTCAATAACACGAGATGCAAAAAAACTTTTCTCTCGTGTGACACATACAACTTTTCAACTCAGTAGTGAGAACAAATTGAAGTTAAAAAAACACATTTATTTACATTCCTGGATGAAAGGCATCATCATTATGACGAAAGCTTCTAGAAACAGAATTTCACTCCCTGGAGTGATGAAAGTTGCACTTTCGTCAATCCAGGGAGTGAGGAAAGTAGGCTTGTTCGAATTGCTGAGGTGAAAAATATTTTTCACGCCACCTGCTCGGAAATGTGGCAAAAGAAGATCAAAATCCAAGCTGGAAAGTAAGCAATTGCTGTAGCATCTGAACTACCACTACAACAATTGCTATTTTGCAGCAATGAAATGTCATAGTAGAAAAGTAAAATCCAGTTATGTCATTGCATTGGACCCGCCAATGAGAATCATTTAAAACATTAAAAAGGTCTTTTTATGGCACCACTTTTTCATTCTAAAATAAAATAAGGTTGTTTATCGAACCAATTTACTTGTTTAAAAAAAAGAAACGTGAAAATCATTCAGATCACCCTTAAGGCGTTTTTACCTTTTTAACCGTTTGTGGTTTTGTTATCAAAAAGTGCGTAAGGAGTGAACCGGCTATTAGACATGGCAACTTGCAGGGCCCAATCTGTTGTGTACCCTGCCTCTCCCTCTCCCTCCTTCAGCTCCCTACGGGCCCTACCTTTAATTACACCTACCAACCTGACAGATTGGGCCCTGCAGGTTGCAATGTCTAATAGCCGTTTGAGTCGGATTGAAGCAAACATCGTAAAACGCTTCTTAAAAGTGAAAAAAAAAGTAATAAAGGTGGAGCGAGAAAAATACATATTGAATTGGATAATGTTTGACTGAAAAACAAGAAAGTTGTATTTATGCAGTAAAAATGAGTTCAATAAGTGTAGAAAATGTTATTAATACGCTGTCGCCCACCGAAATTCAAGAAACAAAACAATAAACAGGCGTAGAAATTTGTTACCAGTGAAATCGCGTCCTAAATAAGAAGGCCCATGAAATGAACAGTGATATTTTGTATACAATATAATATCCCACGAACAATTCATATTATGGAAGGATGGCGAAAAGAAGCATTTATTTGCAGAAAGTTACATGCTCGTTTACTTTATCGTGCTTGTGAAAAGCATATGAACCGTCAATATACCTATAAATAGTATCTATTAAAGTGTTTGTATATGCCAATTAATTTTTTATTTTATTTCCTCACAGTAGTCGTGAAAAGCACTATGTAATGTCTCGGCCGAAAACGCTATAGGTGGACTCGTATCTTCGAGGGGCTCCCCTGGCGGGTCGGCCCTCGAACTAACTCGATCCACCTATAGCTTACTTTCCAGCCTCTACAACAATGTACTATTACTCAAACATGCAATAAAATATAATTAAGAAAAAATTGCCAATTCAACCTGTACGTGTTTATAAGTAAACACTTCAACACTTATACTGGATATCTTATACCTATGAATGTACAAACAGCAACACACTTAACTGACCAACGATAGACTTTATGCCGTTGCAATAGGGATTACAAATGGTCAGTTAACAGTGTTGTCGATGGTACAGTATGCCTTAATTTTTATATGCTGAAGTTCGCAAATCTTTTACTTGTCGGTAGTGTACCTGTTTAAGCAAAATAACTCGTATTTTTATATTACATAAAGAATTCACGTATAATTCAATTAGGTATGCCTCGATTGTCGACGGAGTACGAGCTATAAATATTCGGTCCTTAGTTCCACGATATTGAAATAATATTTAAAAACGGATTCTAAATACCTATATCACCGACATGAGGAGACCTCGTAAATCAGCTGCAAAGGAAAGACATCTAATTTTGGGATCGACAAGTTCATAATTGATGTCGGGACACAAGGCGGCTGAAGGGGGAATGTCATAAGCCATTAGTCGGGTGACGACAGTGGAAAACCTCAAGGGTCACGAGTTCAAATGCGACACATGGTGAGAATAGTCCGGGTGCGGGTGAAACTTTCACCGCATCTCCAGCCGCACATTTATCTCCCAACAACGAAACTGTTTTGGATTTCCACTTGCGTGTACGCGAAGCGGCTTAGGTCACGATATCCCGCCGCTGCCGGCCTACATAACGAATGCATTTCTAAACAAATCAGGTTTGAGGTACAGACGAAACGTTTACTAAGAGCTATTTCATACCTGAGTGCAGTTGAATAGGAGTCTTGAATTTGCATTAGTCGTTACGAACTCGTTATGAAAAGTAAGTAGTGCAGGTGCAGAAGTTGTAGTTGAGTTTAGTATTTTCTTATAACAAAATTTGAGCGTAACGCTTATTTTGATTATAAATAACTAGCCTACGTCCGCGACTCCGTTTGCATAGATCGTTAAAACTTTACTGAGGGAACGAAAAAAAGTGTAGATTATAAAATATAACGGTCTCACTCATGTCTCTTTAGTCACTTCGCGTGACATGTTTCGGAGACTTTAGGTATCTATCATCAGTGCTATTCGAACCGGTCTGTGGCTCGCTACTGCGCGTTGCTGCACTCTTAGTGCTTGCATGGAGACCTAGGCTCTCCGAAACATGTCCGAAGTATGTAAAGTGACGTGAGTGTAACCGCTATATTTTGTTGTGTTATTATGTTTCACGAAAGTTTAAATTTAATAAAACCTTATATGCTCAATGTGTGTTCCAAATTTCTGGTTAGCATATTTGTTACATATTGTATACTCCCAGTGGATCAGATTCACACCAAATTTATCCACATGCAAATCCAATGCCGTAATAAATGAATGCTCAATGGGGTTGGCCGGTGGAAAGTATTTACAGATGGCGCCTGCATAGCTGGTACCTGTCAGTCCTACAAATAGTGTCAAAATCTTGTTTTTTTTTTAAATTTTTCTAGACCTGGATGGGCTAGCCTTTAAGCCAAATCCCATACAACAATACTAGTGAAAGGGACCTAGCTATGCTGGCGCCATCTGGCCAAACCGTTGACAGTTGCCAACCCCATTCGGCTATTACTACTTACTTATTTACTGATAGGCAGCTCCATCATGATAATTACTCCATTTAAAGCTTGATCTAGTTAGCTACTAGCAAGACCGAAATATACGGCAGAGAAAAGAATTGTATTACGCGTTGTATTATCTTTTTCATCGGGTATATATCGTTCATACCTTCCAACTTAGGCACCCTTTCACGCAGAGCAAAAGCGTTTTTATTTTTTGCCTCCTCTGAGCACGCTTTTGTCCCTTTTTCGTTCCGCTTGTTTTATATGGGGCGTTTAATTCGATAAAATTCGCGTGGACTCGAATTGGTTTAGGAGAACTCGAAAATAGAGCAGCGTATAAATGCTTCTGGCATTGTCAGTGTTCTATATGTTCTATTATCTTTATTTTGTTCACGCAACTGTGTCTGAGTAAAGTGCTTGGTATCTTTGTTAGGTGACTATTGTATTACTGCGACATAGCTCATTTCTTATTCGTGCAGTGTTTTGCGGTTGCCATATGAAACGTGTACATGTAGTCGTAGTTTTCCCAGGTATTGTATAGAAAAGGGTACCTAAACCGTGATTTTAACTACCCTCAAGAGCAGTGAAAATGAGACAGTTCGTATGGGATCGTGCAATTTTCAATTACTCTAGAGCAAACACTGAATAAAATATTATATTTTATTACCAGCAACCAAACTTCGTCTATTAGTAACTTAAGTTGACTTAAGTTTTGGGACTTAAAAACTAAAAGCTTATTACTTACCATTGTGTTTTGTTCTTTATAAGTAAAGTTTGAGTTATTAGCAAATACTTAACCTTTGGTAACTCCTTGCAGAATTTTGGTTATTAATGAAATAGCCGAAGTAGTTCACTCGTCCTTTTTTCAGTGAAGTTTAATAATAAAATATTAAAGAATGAATTGCAGAATTTCGTATACGAAAGCGATAATAAAATCAATTTTATTTACACAGGATTATTGCGTCTGCAGCAGCTGTATCAATCAATGCATCCCGGCCGCACGGCGTTCCGTATCTCTCTTGTGAAACGGATTACCAACGCATCGGAAGCGATGGACTTTTTGCTGGCACTAGAACAGCATGACCGGTGGGGCAACAAGCGTATTGTTCTCGATTGCAACGCAAAAAATGCTAAAAGCATTCTTGTCGAACATGTTCGGAAAGTGCAATTGGGCCGGAGAACCTACCATTACATGCTCAGTGGACTGGTAAGTGGAACGCTGTTGTAGTTTTAAAATACTGCTAGTTATGTTTTTTGCTGTATGTAATGGTAGTTAAGTTTATAATTATTTTAAATATTTCTCAATTTATGCAATCATGGATGTAAGTGCACCTCGCAAATATCTAATAATGAATGAAATAATAATGGCGGAAGACTTCATTGTAAATATATTCTATGTAATGAAAATTTATGACTCTGTTTGTTTATTTATTTTTTAATGAATATGAAGGAAAAAAATAATTTTATTTTATATTCTGGTAGTAATAATACACCTTTTACAGTTCGATTTTTAAAATTCGATTTTTACGATCGTTTACAATTTTGGTTATATTAGTTAAGGCAATGGCGCGAAGCCAAATTTACAGTGACCGAGAGGCAACCGGGTGGCTCACGATATTTAAGCTCCCTAAGATGTTGTGAAACCGTCCTGTGCAACCCGAATTGACCAACGTTAGACTTGGTTTTTCATCCTCTCCCCCCTCTTGTTTCTGACGGTTCCTAACTCTGACAGATCGATAACGACTAGCCGGTGTGAATGGCAATTTACATGCTCGTTCTTGTTCACATACATATACTGGGTTAACCAAGTCCAATGTGGGACAGCTCGGTTTGCACAGGGTAGTTCCCCAACACGCAGGGAGCTTGAATACCGCGGGCAATCCGGTTGCCTCGCGGATGCTGTAACTCTGAAACTACGCGTCATCGCTCTGAATGTGTTACTGTTCTATGTAGGTATAACAATCAAATCGTATTAAAAAGAAGTATTAAACAAGTACCTAACAAGCTCCCGAGTTCTTTAATATATAAACGTGTCTACAGGAAATGTGATAATAGCAATTGAATAGCGTCTTTTTCGCACTTCCTCCCAGGCGAACCCTATTAGCGAGGTGTCTTTGACCATTCGTCCATAGTATCGACTTTCCGCAGGATTTCTTTAACCACTGAAACGATTCAGTCAGAATCACATCACTAGCTCATTTTAGTGCGATGTTACAATTACGATGCCAAAGCCGGCAACGTAATGCAATCAATTTCGACAGCAAACCTTTTTTAATAATTATAATAATATTATATTGCTATATAAAAATATACAAATAAGAATCAAGGTCATCAAGTAAATAACAGGTCTTAATATTGCCAAAGTACCTACACCCATTTACAACAAGTAGTTCAACTTTGAACAAAGAAACTAAGAGGGCCGCGGGCAAAAACAACTGACGACACATGATGAAATAAGGGCCAACCTACTAAAGGCGGTACTACCATTGCGAAACATGCTTGGTACAGCCCTGCGTCCAAAATTTGAATTTCGAACGTGATTTTTTTATTTCTTCGAAGATGTGTTACTGGTGTAAAATACCACCTTCCTTATAGGTACTGTGGTTTTACTGAGTGTTACAGAATAATCTTCAAGTTAGCGTTTTATATCTTCTAAAGATGCAGGTGCAAGACACCATGTTGAGTTTCTTACACACTCTAACATCTTTCACTGTTTTCTACAAAATTTAATCAATTATTCCCAAACATTATTGCTTTTCTTAACCCGCATTTCGACAACAGTGCATATGAAAATACTTTTGATCTTTTAAATACATTTCTTAGCACCATATATTGTGACATAAACATGTCTTGGCATAAAAATTACCTTGTCTTCGTAATGAGTTATTTATCATCAAAATGCTGCTTATGCACAGCACATATAAAAGGTTCATCAGTTGCTTAGTAATTTTATTTATTAACTGCTTCACTAAGATATTTCATTATTAAAAAAACACCGAAATACGGGTGAGTCGGCCGAGAAATCAGTAATAAGACTGCGGAAGCATTTATTTACATACATACATATAATCACGCCTATATCCCAAAAGGGGTAGGCAGAGATCGCGGACTTCCATTTGCTACGATCAACGTAGCAGAACAGCTCTCCGTGAGCCGCTTCTCGCCCCCGTGAAGAACGAGACGTGATGGGTGGCGTACCGCATCGCCGCCATGCGCATTTATTTATTTATTGTATCAAATCAATGATTATACCTATTAATATTTTTGTACGTGCTAATACCATTGTTATTTATTAATTCAAGCTTTTTGTTCAAGTTTTCGGGTTTAGACTGTTCAACCAACCGATCCGGCAATGTCTATCTAATTCTATACAAGAAAGTCAGCCGATTTTTGCGGGGGAGGGGAACGTCAAATGTATGCGAAACGTCAAAATAGCCAAGTCAGATAAACGTCAGTCAAAGGGGAACGCTCGTCAATGGCCGCTCCGGTTGGTTTAATGCTCTAAGAGTGAAGAACACTACCTAGTATACATATATCTCAGGGCACCTCATCCCTTATTAGGAACGCCAACCAGTCGGGACTCCAACGTATTTCCATTAACAGGTTATGGACGACCACTGGGAGAACGAAGTAACTGAGTACGGCGCAGTCAACATAACCGGGTTCCGCATCGTGGACCACTCGCGCAAGATTGTGCGCGATTTCATGGACGGTTTGCGAAGAATGGACCCCCGATTCAAGGGAACCATATCGGTAAGTGCTTCGCCCCCATTAGACCGGCCGCGCACGAGCACCCCGTAACTAGAAACTGTTTCAAGTATGATCGCCTAGACAAACTTATTATCGTAGTAGTCACTAGCTCCACGTCTATAGCTATTGTCTCGCCAATGTCGATATCTAGTATCTTGAGCCTTGTCTGAGACTTCATTATCGGCTTTACGACTCAATCCTCAAATAGCTATTTAATGTAAAAAAGTAAATAATAACAGGTAGGTATTTTATATGAAAATTCATGTTCTTTTATTTCACATAACGACACAAATGTAGAATAGTAAAGTGTACCTTTTTTGAACAATTTAACAAAAATATTGACTAACAATTGTTCATTACTTAATTTACGCGGAATATTATGTCAAATTCATATCAATTCATGACCTTTTTAACTTTTTCACTTTTCGGATTTTTTCTAGATAATCGTTCCATTATCACACATATGTATGACATGTACTTATGTACAGTCTCAGTACGGTACGGTCAGATATTTGTGACCACCTTGGCCGCACCGAAATATCTGATGGCGACGGTACTTTAGTAAACAACTTGTGTGGAAACGTCATCATCACACATAATACGACTAGTTGAAGTTGTGCAGTGGAAATCCCTCGCTTGCGGCAAGGCTTATACTGCAGCACTTTGACTAGTGAGTTCACTCCGAAAGGCCAGCAGATTAAATTGTGTAGTCCAACTAATGCCGTTTGCATATCGAAGCTTATCGTGAAAACTATAGGTTACGTGACATGTAATATCATTATATGTGTGACATTACTCTGCTAATAGCGTTTGGCGGCCGGAGCTTACGTCATACTTTGTACAGTCACCGGCAATAGTTTCTTCCTACACGAAGGCCGCAAAAATATGTGACACCCTCTTATCTGTAGGGCCATAAGAGCGTGTCACATATTTTTGCGGCCTTCGTGTAAGAAGATACTATTGCTGGTGACTGTACAGATTCATTTATATTCGAGCAAAGCGCCAGCCACTACAAATATAGTACCTTTAGCAAAATAATGTCACATATTATATAGAGACAGATGATGACATCGCTGATTGTTCCGCATAGTACATGAAGTTCCGGCTAAAGACCCTAGTAGGTATAACAGGTTTGACTCAATAGCATAACAGCAAACATATTTTACCGTATATTTTTTTTATATTTTATTTTATTTCTTCATAATACTTTACAATATATTATGTAATGGGCTTATTGCCTGAAATAAATAATTATTCATTCATTCATCCATTCATAACTCTTTCTGTGAATGTGTTTTATATTTTAATGAGTAGTTTTAAAATATATGGTAGTCATCACGTAGAAGTAAAAGCAAAGTACGCAAACATTAACATTATTTTTGCAGATCGGTAAATTGGAGTAAGGGCTCATCCATTAATTACGTCACAATTTTTATGACTTTTTGACCCCTCCTACCCCTTTGTCACACACATTTGGCTACCCCCCTCCAGCCCTGTGTGACGTCACATATTTAGCAGATCTTGGGTGGAAATCCGAGCACGTTGAAAATACAATATTTTTATTTGGTGACAAATAAAGTTCTTGTATATTATATAGTGACGTCTCAAAATTTTGGACCCCTCCCTCCCCCTTGTCACACTTTGAAAATCCCCTCCCAACACCCCCTATGATGAGCCCTAAGTGTAAAGCAAAAAGAAGTAAAGTGGTTCTTATTATAACAGATGGTTGAGTTTTAAGCAAATGTGGTATTTAAATATGTGGAGTTATAACGTACTAGAAACCTGACTCACAGAGCTCACATGCGTCAACAGTCACCCGTCGGCGTCGACGCGGGGTTGAAAATTGTGAAGAGAGTTATAACCAGTTTATGTTGATTTCTGTAACTCTCACGTGGCATGCCCTAATGAAGCCATTAATGAAACCTCTGTATAAATTATTACTTCGTGCAGCGTCGAGATCTTCGTCGATTACATAGAAATTATATAGGTGTTCGTCATTACCTTTAAGGTAAAATAATATACTATTTTCGCTATCTATGACTAGAGCCAAAATAATTGTTCAATATTCGTTTCGTCAAAATATAATGCGGAAAGGCTAAAAGCCTAATAAATGTGGTATTTAAATATGTAGTTATAAATAAATAATTTATATTTAGTGTAATATAAATTATTTAGGCTTTAATTTGCATGCAATATGTTGGCTAAACATGTGATACAAAATGAACTCAATGATGACATTTATACTTATATATTTTACCATGTTTAAGCAAATAAACGATTTCTATTACTAAAAAAATAACTAGAAGGCACAGTTGCACCAAACCGAACCTTAAATAGTATTTTGTGCAACAGTTACATAATGAGGGTTCTTAAGATTCGAGGATCGACGTTACAAAATGAGGCGAAGCCGAATTTTGTAAAAACAGACCCGAGAATTTTAAGAACCCTTATTATGTACCGTTGCACACAATAGTTTTTATACGAGTGCTTAAGCAAGCCGGTAAGAATTGAGTTCGACGAAAGCCGTGCACAACCTACTGCTTCTATGTAATCTCGTAACGTTCGATCTCCCGGTGGATTGTGCCGGCGGCGACACGCAATGCGGGGCCCGACAACAGTTTCACAATATTGTATGGAAATCCTTTCTGTGATTGTTATGGATGCTACAATATGCGACCATAGAAGCTCTATCAAAAAGTATGCGCTAGTAGTTCCGCCACCACAATCTCAATTCGTGTATTACAGTCGCCGAGTATAAAAAGTTATATTATGTGAGAAGTAACACAGCTGAGTAAAGTTGGTCGTATGTTCATAATTTTGTGTTTGATGCATCGGCCCTAATAGAAATAAAATCTAACTAATATACATTATATGTTATTAGGCCCAGGCTGCACTCATGTACGACGGAGTGCAAGTATTAATGGATGCATTGGGGAGGCTTTCAAGGAAGAAGCCTGACGCATTCCGCAACGCGCTACGCAGGGCCGCCGGCCAAGCGAACTCGACCAAAGTCATCGACTGTAATCCTGGAAAAAGCTGGGTGATTCCCTTTGAGCACGGCGACAAAATATCTAGGTTGATTAAAAAGGTAAGCCCCTTTATCAAACCATTCATTGAAACCTCATAATATTCCACGGAAATCTTTTTATTCTATTAGTACGAGTCCGGTAAACTTTTTTTTCGATTTCGCTCAACTTTTTGATGCTATTTTGCAGTAACATAACTTCTATTCGTTTGTGTACATATTATGGAAAATCGTATCTTTTTGAATGGAATAAATACATCGATTTTTTTATTTTACGTTTCATTTATAAATAATTCAGCGTGTTACGCGATTTTTGCTTGGAGAGTTAAAAAGAGAAAGGTTTTTATTGATCAAAATTAAATTATACTAATACGTAAAAGTACTTTTTTGCAATAACAAGACTTAAAACTATCTTTTAAATAGCGAATTTCGTTTTCAAATCGTTACCGGACTCTTAAGCAATAAAGTTCAACCTCATTGAATAGAGCGATGTGTAAAGAAGCTCAATTAAACATTCATTCTAATCTTGTTATCCTTAAGGCGATTATCACACTGACGACGGATCCGCATGCGGCGCCGGTGCGCGAGAGAGATAGCGATCTGCATGTGTATAGCGCTATCTCGCTCGCACACCGGCGCCGCGGATCCGCACCAGTGTGATAACCGCCTAAGCTAATTAAATTTATATTGAACATTTCGCAGTATATATATTTCAATGTTACAGACTGATATAGAGGGTCTGACAGGAAATATTTCATTTAATGAAGAAGGCCACAGACACAATTTTACATTACAAGTGGTTGAAATGACTGTACAAAGCGCTATGTTGACGGTACGTATCTTATAATTTGGCTGACTGAATCCGCTTCCGCTTGTATGTAATTGTTTAATGTTTATTAGGGCACAAACGGTACAATATTTCTTTTAGTAATAGTAATAAATTAGTACACAAGCCAATGAAATTGCCACCAAAAACTAACTCATTAACACAAAAAATGTCAATTGAAGACAATGTGGTATGGCCGCGCCATACTTGATCTAAAATGTGGCGAGTGGTTTTAGGAGAAACGTCCAGCTGGTTTTGTTCATAAGTACTGCATTATTGCAGTCAAAGTTCTAACATGACAAGGGTGTAAGGAGTAATGGAGTCAGGAAGCCCTTAAGTGTTTGGACTAAGTATACATAGAGACCGATAAGATCACAGCAATATATTACCTAATTCTTTTAATAACGCACTGTTTTGCTTTACGTACATATTAACGCGTTAAAAATTATAAATGAATATAACTATTACAAATGTATTGTTATTTCTTACTTGACTCATAATAATGATAACGCAATAACAGTAAATTCTTTCAAAAACTGTTTTAAATAAAATAGGAACTTTTTTTAAGACGAGCCTGAGCACGGCTGTTCATTTTGCCAATAATCACTAGTTTATATTCAAAATAAAACTAATCAACATGTTATATTTATTAAATAATGTAACTTAGTTAACGTTACTTTTGTAAGGTAAATGTACGTTTCCACGAACGCTTAAGACCTGGATGTACATTTATATTTTTATTAAGATCTGGCGTTTTCATACGATCATTATCAATATTGTAATCGAATCTTAGATAAATTTGTAACTATTTAAATGTACCGAAAAATTATTTGTCTGGTTGGAGATATTTAAAAAATATTTTTAAAGTTACTCATACCTTTTCTCTTGAATTGTACCATTAAGCGAACTAAGAAACATGATTTGGACACAATACCGAATCGGGCGACCGCTTTAGCGAACCAGAACGAAAATGTATGGAAATATGGTGTGGAGTGATTCTCAAACTTTAGTGACTCAGCGTTGAATATAACTAGGTACATATTTAACCGCGCATTTTTGTCTCTAGACATTACTGGCATAATGCAAAAACTGATGTACGTGTTTTCCAAAAAAAAAAATTATGTGAAAAATCTTTTTTATTCCGATCAATTTCAAAGGATACAAAAAGATAGTTTAATATCATGTTACAGAAAAAAAGATTTTGTTTTTCAATATGAATTTACATCACTTTTAATAATACAAATTTACAATTTGATTTTTTTCTAAAATACACAAAACACCATTTTATATTTATTTTATTATTATACAATATCTCTCTTTACATTCCGGCCCATCATCAGCAGTAACGGTTTAGAAGCGCTGGCCTTTATAAAATGGCAGAAAAAATATTACAGTTTAAAGTCGACTTAGCTATTAGGGTAATAAAGATGATATTTTACTGACAATCAAATATAAACGAGGCTGAGGCAGATACTAATTCGGTAGCAGAGACTATGGGCATGATTTACCGAACGCGCGTTCGGTAAATAAACCATGCAAAATATGTGGAACCTAATACACGAATCAACTTTGAAAATAGTACCTGTATTGCAACAGTTTGGTCATAACCACAAATCTAATATTGAACCTAATCATTAGCAGGATTACAAATCCGTTCATGTATTTGGTTTATACTAATATTGGCTTAAAATAATTACAAACATTTTTTTAAAATAGCTCTACCAAAAGTCTTATTTTGAAGTCAAAAAGTCGTAAAACATCAACATTTCAATCGCGTATTTACCATAGTCTTCGCAGTCTACAGATGTTCGGCAAATGCTCATAAAATTACAAGTACTTTTAATTATTTGAAAAGGCAAGTAGTTTTTATTAATAGTTTATAATCAGCCAATAAAAAAATTACATCAAGAACGTACGTTTTCCCTGATTCCGTACGCTGTTCGGTTAAACCTTCCACTCGAATTGTTGAGTCACACATTACCGGATTCAGATTTTACTTATATTCTGAGAATATCACTGCACCAAATTCACTTAAAATACTAAAATAAGTAAACTTATTAAATAACAACACTTTAAATCCACCGTTTTGAACCCACATATAGTTTTAAGCGATTATATGACCTTAAGAAGTATACGCAATTTCTTAACGATTTTGCTAAGGGCGCTCATACAAAGTGGCACTCGACCGACTAGATCAGTTGTCGTCTCGCAACTGCGTACCAAAATGGCCGCCTTTGACTTGTATTAGTAGGGGTAGGTATTTAGCTCACAGAAAAAAATCACAACGTAATATCTGCTCTACAGAATTCGAGTTATAGCTCAAAATAGGGGATGTTCGGCGATACGGCACGTTCGCTGAAGCGTACATTTACCTTAATAAGTCCCTTTTGAAACTAAGTTTAAAGATCGAAAGGCAATAATGTCGGGTAAAGTTTAATTTTAACTTTCTTTTACCTTTCACCCCATTTCTTCTTTAACTTGCTAATGATTTGTTGGAGGTCATAAATCAATGCGTACCAACTTGCTCTTTATTTTTCGTTCGTACCTATGTAACTGCTTTGAATGTCTTTGTACTTAGTAAAAAATGCAGAACTTTAACAATGTGTTCAAGTAATTACATTTACTTATACATAATTCGTATGTTTTAATCGCGAGTTCAGGAGTGTTCGTTGGAAATATACCTAGGTATTTAATAATCCGAGCCATTCTAGTTTTTATTATGTCCCGGTGGAGTTAGTAAATACCTAGATGCCCTTGGTAAAAAATATGCATTCCCAATTTACGTAACATGTATGGAAATCAATCCATCATTTGAAGTTTGATTAAGCTTCGTTCTGTATTACAAAATAAATGTTTTAAACAGGTTGGAACGTGGACTGACTCAAACGGTCTCTCGGTGACCTCTCCTAAGCAGGTACAGCTAAAATCGCCCGCATCTTACGATACCAATAGAACATATATAGTCACTACAATACTACAAGAACCCTACATGATGCAAAATTCTAAAACGAGCCAAGCTGTATCTGATGGTCAATATGAAGGATTTTGCAAGGATTTAATTGATCTTTTGGCGCAAAGACTTAAGATAAAATGTAAGTATACCAAAACTGCTTTAGTCTGACTGAAGTATTTTTGCACTTGCGTAAAATGCCTCCGCTTTTTATGTTTTTCTGATTGTTTTCACATTCGGATCATTACAGTAAACACAAAACTAATTTAATATTAAACATAGACAGGAAACATTGAATATGTATATGTATGCATTTATTGAGTGACTGTTAAATCATTTACCCTGCAGGGTTATTTATGACTTGTGGTTAGGGATTGCAATTGCTGGATCCAGCATCCAGCAATCCAGCTGGATCCAGCGCTTTTATCGGTCTGCTGGATCCAGCACCGAACGCTGGATCCAGCGTTGCGGATCCGCAAGTAATAGATTTTCAAATAATGGCGCAAATACCTACATTTCCAGCACCGTATTAGGTACATAGCAGGCAAAAATTGTTCTAATTGATATATTCAAAAGTTAAATTCATTTGTAGAAACATGTAGACTAACACTAATACACGTTTAATAATCCAACCGTAAACTTTTACAGTATTAGTAATGTAGTAGTATTTCTCACAAGTTTCTGTTCAATAGTCAAATTCAATTTATTAGCCTTGTGATCCATGTGATTCATGTCAAATATGACACTTTTCAATTGGTTATGTGTTTTCATCTGACCAAAGTTATGTAGAGTAGAAGGATGTTTGTTAAACCAAATATATTTTGTTTGGTATAGTCAGTAATTGTCATACCTTACAATTAACCATAAGAATTAAGATGTACCTACTTCTGTAAGAAAGCAGCGTCTTCATTATGCATTGTTGAAGGAATTATAAGTATATTAAAAATGACACTAGTGACCAACATCAGAAAAAAAACAGATGTTATGTCTGTATAAACAACGACTTAAGTGCTTATGTCCTTGGTCAAATAGTCAAACATTCAAACATGATGGAACGCTGCAAGTCGTAGGTACTGTAACGTCTGGAGGAGCTATTCGTCCGTAAAGAAGTGTGAGTTAGTAGGTAGAAATGATAAGTTTTTGATGCGTGTGTGCTTTACCTATTACGTTCTTAATTATACACAGATAAAAGGATATCTTAATCCAAGATATTTCATTCTTGTATATAAGGAAAATCGATAATTTCTTAAATCAAGTAAAAAATTTCTTGAACCAAGTAAGTTCTATCTTGGATCAACAAAATCATACTTGGTTCAACAAAATCATACTTGGTTCAAGAAATTATCGATTTTCCTTATATACAAGAATGAAATATCTTGGATTAAGATATCCTTTTATCTGTGTAGCGAATTACACACTGCACACACTTTGTCATTGAACACGTTATTGCATAGGCCGCGTTCAAGAACTCCTTTCCTTAGTAACTTAACACCTATTTGGAGACCTTTCAAGACTAGGATAGATACGTAAAACGAAGAGTATGAACAGGTTTATATTGTAGCAAAACTCCCATACAAAATAATAATAAGAATATGGCATTTTTAATACAAAATACTGGATTACTAGTAAAAAACATACAGGTGCTGGATCCGCGCTGGATCCAGCTGGATTTATGTCAATCCAGCAAAAATCCAGCTGGATTGAAAATGATAATAGACGCGGAAAATTAAGGGCTTTAGGATAGTATAAACAATTTTTGGAAAAGTCGATATTTTTTTTTGAAAGTTAAATAAATAAAAAAATCTATGTTTTATAACATATTTTTTAACAACGGAAACAATTATTCTAATAATTACATAGCTAGCACACATCAGATTCGGAGAATTGCTATAGGCAGGTTACACAAGGAACAATGACGTTCCTTATAGACATTACAGAGGCCCGGTGTAGGGCGATGTACGTTAAATACTGTATTTGAGTTTGTGACAAATGTACCGTGACGGCAAATAATAGTACATTACAGCAGAGGCTGGGAAAATGGGGATTTCCGGCCAAGTAGGTATATACAGATACGAGGCCGGGGTTCCGTTTTCACGCCGAGGCATGTACCTATAGTGTTTTTTTTTTCAAAAAATGCTTGAAAATAAGACCTAAAACCCAATACTTAAAGCCTAAAAGTCTATCGAACTCCGGACCTTTCGGTATAATTAGGGTCCCGTGCTGCCTGCAGCCGGCGCCCACCCGACAGCGACCGGTAGCGCCTGCCCGTGCAAAGTAGTATGAAATCCCTTTTCACATCAAGTGTCACTAAGGCACCCGCAACGTGATACTTCCGAGTCTATTTTTACGAACGTGACGGTAACATTTCCGCGCATGTTTGAGAAAAAATATATTACAAATATGATATATTTTCAATGCCCTTTCAAGTCGTGTAGAGCACGAGATCTGTGAATTTTGTGAGATTTTCACATAGATTTTTAGTCTTTGCTAAATTTTTAAAGCAGTAACACTAAATAATTACACGGTACCATAAAGTACAATCCATTTTCTGTAAAAATAATGTACATAAATAGTCCTAGACGTATCTCGCATTGAAACTTATCATATATCATATACATACCTACCTCAAAGGGTGATTTCATATATAGCACATTTAACCCATCGGTTCGCTTTCAAAAAGCCATCAACTGAACGTAATAACTTAAATATAACTTTACTCTATAATATAATTGTAAAACTGACTCATTTAAATAAATAAATAATGATGACCTTTTTTTAGATGATCTGAGGCTAGTAAAGGACGGAACCTATGGATCGGAGACCTCACCCTCTGGCTGGTCCGGTATGGTTGGCGAAATAGCTCGAAAGGTAAGTTTGGGTGATCTCCATAAATATGTAACATAACCATCATTATCACTTAAATTGTGTGTGAGGAGAAAGGTTTCATAAAAACGAACTGCCATTAATGCCCTCATTTTTTTTTTGTTATACCTGTAGAATATGTATGTCTTACATTTTTTTATGTTTATTTTGTGCAAGGCAGCTGCCACACTGCTGTGGTTTCCGTATGCGGCAGGCAGTGTGATAACCGGCTTATTTCGTTATATGAATGAATAGAAACGAATTCATGAGTGTTATACCCAAGGAAATTCCCTCAGTGTCAATTATAGATTTTCTCATTTTGTATTGTATTGTATGTACCTATTTAATATACTCAAGGATAGTACAGACATTTCCATACAGCGTGACCGTTTTTCATTTTCTTTGGGTGTACAAAGTGTTAAAAAACCCGTAGCCTGTGCCGACAAGGTGTCGTATTTATAGGTTCGTATTTTCTTCGGAGTACTTATTTTACAAATACTGACAAAATACGTCCTCGTTGATAAATCTATTTCTCTTCCCCATCTTTTCCGTTGGCTATCCAATAGGGAAGCTTGTTATAAAAAGGAATCCGTGCGAAGGAGAACTACCTAAAACAAAACAACGGAACGAAAACGATTCGTAAATTTAATTTCCTTTCTTCTATAACAATTGAAAGTTACGTGTTCCTGGTCCTGTAATGGTTTTCTCAATTAACTGGCTTCCGTTCCACAGTTCAGACCTTTATTTACTTATTTATTTCAATTGCACTTGAAAGCTCCATCTCTTTCACAAATTTACTGAGTAGTTTAAACCGACTCGACTTTTACAACCTGCCAGTAATGGTGTAAGAGCTAGCCACGTCCGATATGACACAATAATAAAAGCAATTAATCCTGTCTAGTAAGATTGCTTTACCATCCTTATTGCTAGATCCAAGCATCTGGTAGCTTTTAATGGGTGAAGGTCAGAGTGACAGACCAAAAAAGTTTTGATGTTGAAAAAAGTGATACCGAAATAGGTACAAACTGCAAATATTGTATCGATTATATAGAATAGGATCTATATTTTAACATTAGAACAAAAAAACATTGTGTATTATTGCGGAAACAAAAACAGTAGGCGGCGAACTATAAATTGCATTATAGTTTACTTCTTAATTCGTTTTTTCAACACCATTATTTTTAATTATAGTTTCGTAGTCAACAACAAGTAACGTTAACTTTAGATACTTGAAGTATTCTTCGTTTTGGTATTTAACTTATTAGAGATTCCTAAATCCTACTTACAGAGATGAGAGACGTTTCATCTCTCAAACGATTAATCAACTGTCGGCGATGGAATACATGTACAAAGGGAATCAGCAGAATTTGATTATATTCGGTTCTAAAATCGAATTGTCATAATAAATCCGGAATTACAGGAATTTAGGAAGAAATTTAGCGAGAGTACGAACAATGTTATAAATTGAAATGGTATAGATTCATTAAAAAACCGTTTATGTCTCGCCCTCATCATCCTAGAGTTTATCCCGGTTTGGGGTCCGCTTGACAACCTAATCCCATGATTTGGCGTAGACACTAGTTTTTACGAAAGCGACTGCCATCTGACCTTCCAACCCAGAGGGGAAACCAGGCCTTTTTGGGATTAGATCCGGTTTCCTTACGATGTTTTCCTTCACCGAAAAGCGACTGGTAAATAACAAATGATATTTCGTACATAAGTTCCGAAAAACTCAGTGGTACGAGCCGGGGTTTGAACCCGAGACCTCCGGATTGAAAGTCGGACGTCTTACCGCAAGGCTACCAGCGCTCTCCGCAGCATCATATACTAGTACGAATACGATGTTAATTTCAACTTGATACCTCCACTCGTTCCAGTCGCTCCTGAGAAAAAGGGTCTTGACAGACGGACGGACGGACAACAAAGTGATCGGGTTTCTTTTTAACTTTTTGAGGTACGGAAACCTAAAAATAAGCTATATATCGTATCCCTCAGTTACAACAAAATTGCGGAGTGGCCTAGCCTAAGCAAATTACGACATTGCAAAGCTTTGTCTTTATATATTTCGGCGGCCGATCGCAAAATCTAGGTTAAGTTCTCTAATAGGTTAGGTTCGTTAGGTTGCTTCAGATGCCCGAAGGGCAAACTGCCCAGAAAGAGGAGCCCCGCATAGCAGGGCTCCGTCAATTCAGAGAACGAGTCAAACATTTTCACGTTTCACGATATGCCTAGGAATTTTACATCGGCCGCCGATATATATATTAAGCAATATTTTTTCTCTGAGTGATGACAATACGCAAGCCGATAAGTTAAATTATGAGTTGTAATGCCTTACGTGAACCTGTAAACATGAACTAAATATGGTCACATCGGTGGCGAACACATTTTAATCTGCATTACCTACATCTATCTCGCCTCCTCCCACTCCGTTTCAATCCTCTGAGTGAGGTCGAGGGATACAGTTAATGGTCCGTGAGTAAGAGACTTAGATTATCGCACCGATCCAAAATCACAGAACCGACTCAACCTGTTCAAACGTTCGCAAATTGATCTATCTTCTGTGAATGAATAATTGGCTTTCATGCATTCAAGTTACAGTCGAAGATTAAACGAACCAGTCAAATGTAATAACTATGAAAACATACTGCACTATTGAATTGCTGCTCTTACCAAGAAATGTAATATTATAATCCAAAATACGTGACTCGTGGCCCATAAGAATAACTCACTTAGTGTACGACTCCAAGTGCCGGAAAAAATGAGAAGACTCAGATGGTACGGTAAACAGGAAAAACGACACATCTAAATACCTCCTTTTATAACAAAGAAAATCTAAATTAAATTTCGCGGTTGAAGGTGAACGCACATAGAGAAAAAGATTCCTGCGTTATAAGCTGCTTCAATACAAACACTCAAGTTAGTAGAGTAGGTACGGGTCGAGTATTTACTTTCCAAGATAAAATAATGCAGTTTATTTATTGCAGCATCGATGTTTTCCCAGTGGACGTGCTTTGTCAACGTTCCGATAGACTTTTTATTCGAATCCAATTTCTTTGTTGTAAGAACGGATTCTTCTATAATATCGACAGTTTTCTACTTCACTGGTTTAACAGGTTGCTGACACCAAACAACGAACACTTATTAATTGAGCTTGACCCCGTCAATTTCATTCACTTCCCGGTATGCGATTGAGCTAACATTTAGTATAGTTGCGTTTATATCTGCATACGGAGCTGGGGGCTGATTTTTGACGTTCGAGCGCTCGAATTCAAAGAATTTAAGCTCTAAAATAATGGCACACAAAAGTTGGGCGCCAATTTTTTCACATGAAAATAGTTTAAATAATCATGATTTTATATTCCCATCGCTGTTATTTTTAAAACATAATTGCGTAGTATGAAAATCACCCTATCCACCGATGTAGCAAGAAAAATATAAGTAATGTACCTCGTTTATGTTCCTAAGCTGGTATAGGGCGTGTATTTCTGATAATTATGATCGCATACACTAAGGGTAGTTCGTATAAACCCTAATTTTGTCTTTTAAACATCTGATCTCAATTGACGACATATCAAGTTAGTGTAATACGCCAATTAAAACAATTGACGAATTGTCAAATTAGTGTATACGCCAATTAATAGTACATTACGACCCTAGGGCAGTAAAATAAACAAAGGCTCAGATTGCGGGCATTTGTGGCCCGAACCGAAGGTAAGGGCCAAAAACAAGCGATCTAAGGCCTTCTTTATTACCGCTTTAAATCTAAAAATACTGTTACGCGTTGAATTTTTGGTAAGTAATGATAATTTGATAATGTCAATTTTGTAAATATTATTCGTTATTTTTTCTATACTTTGCGTTCTATTAGAACATATTCATGTAATAAAACTTATTGGTAAAATCGATTACCTTAACATAAAATGTGAAAATTGTTCCGAGTTAATATTCGATAAATGATGAGTCTGAAAACTTTGCTCTTAATACTTACTAAATAATATTATTTTTATATTCTGCCGCTCAGGCCTATTCAGCAAATGTTGGGGCAAATCTAATTTTGATAAGCATCCTGGCATGGTTGGATATAATGTAGTTGTTAAATACAGATACTAGGAAAATGGAAGAAATTCTAGTAATATAATAAAAATTAAGTATTTTTGAAATCGTGAACATTTTGTCATGGTTGGACAACTCGGTACTAAATTAGGTTTCAGCCTTCCCGTTCAATCTCGAAGGGTAAAATGACCGCATCGCTCCCTTAAAGGTCCTTGTTTATTGAGTCTCAGACGTATTCTTGTAGTTATAAAGGATTTTCGCCCCCACAGTCGAAGGACACTCGTTTGCTTTAACTTTGCGAAGAAATTTGACGGTAAATCTAATATCCAGCGAAGGTTCGCTTAATCTCTTTGTCTTTACGAGAGGTTTCTTATGTGTACTTTGTTATTTCTGAGCCCATCGCTACATTTAATAAAATACATGGTGTCACGTGGGGAATCCGAATAATTTTAACAGCGTATTCCTGGGGCCATAAGGAGTAATAAAATATGATATATGAAATATTATCAACCCGTGACCACGAACGCTGTAAAGTGTTCGAAACGTCGGGATGTAATTTAAATTCAGTAGGTATACGCAATATAATCCGTTCAAAGTTGTTTTATTTCATGATATATGAATTTAAGGTAATCTCGACAAAATATTTTTTTTTCCTTTATTTCGATTATTCTAATGCTTCTGTATTTGAAAAAGTAAATGTTATTGGTGAAACTATCGCTTAAAATACATTGGTATATTTTTATTCATAAAAAAATTGTTTATGCAAAGCGATCTCTGTCACTTTGTTATCTGTCAATAAGCATGTCTAAACTACACTTTGTAAAGGGCGACATCGCCATCAAAAAGGCGTTTGTCGCTGAGTCGATATGATTTACTTAATCGATATTAACTCTGAAACTAGGCGAATACCGCAAAAGATTATACGACATTCTAGTCTCCAATTATGATCAGGAATACAGGTGACACCGTGTATATTGATGTGGCGTGTTAGACGTGTCTTACTTAAATATATAATAATGTTAGCCGTTTTAAAATTTATGTAAGTAAAATTTTTTGTTGTTATTACTAGACTTATCTTCAAATTTTTTAATTAGTCTGAAAGTAGTAAGACTTATCTTCAGAATTGTGTCGTAAGTCGTAAATGTGTAGTGGTTGGCCACAGCGTAGATATCCTGGCAATGTAATTGAAAGGACAAAACCCAAACCAGGCGCATCGTTCTCGTTGTTATGTCTTGTTTGAACTATTTTGTTGCTTGTTTTTTTTTATTCCTACAGTGCGAGCTAAGAATTGACCCTTTACTCGTTTGAGTTCCTAATATTCCTATGATTATAATCCTTTTTTTGACTACCAAAAAAACTTACAGAAAAAGTATGTGATAAAAAGCATATTGTCTTCTTGTCTATTTGCAGCTTTTAAAATCTTTCAATACCGATACTAGCTCAAACATCTGACAACTTCAGCGCTTAAATGTCGATCGTAATATTATAATGATCCGTTTACACGAATACTTACACATTTTAAATGAACCCGCTCTCTTGGTAACAAAACATCATGCTGTAGTTGAGAGTTGCACAGGTACAGGAAATCAGACAGATACCCTATCCTCTACCCCGCTTATACATAAACTTCTTACAATTTCACGTCGTCGTTACGATAAAACGTCTTACAATCGTTTATCCTTATCTATCACTGTTATATTTGTTAGAAACAAAACGTAGAGTCACTAAACGGTGCATTGACATGTAAGACGTTAATGAATAAGGAAGTAATGGTGCAAACTCAGGAGGTCGAGCGGCGGCGATCAAATGCGCGACGGGCGACGCGGTCATGGTAGACAAATTAAGCTGACATTCAGAAAACCCGATCGTCCCGTTCGGATCGAACCATTTCATTCAACGTTTTCTTCACAGGAAGCGGATATCGCTGTTGCTCCTCTGGCCGTGACCCCCGAACGCGAGCTGGTGGTGGATTTCAGTGAAGCTTTTCTTTCAATCGATTATCCAATCAACAATGCTAAAACTCCGAAGCAATTGGCAGATACTTTCAGTTTTCTCCGGCCTTTATCGAAGGAGATTTGGGTGAGATAATTATTGTGTATACGTATTAAAAATTAAATATGCATGAGTTATTATTCTACTTTACTAACATCTAATTACAATCCAATTAATTAAATTCTAATTTTACAGCTTTGTGTCCTCTTCAGCTTCTTCGCAGTCAGCATAGTATTATTTCTTGTGTCAAGGTTTTCGCCTCACGAATGGCGCTCGGTTTCTATAACCGATACCCACTTGGATCATCCAATAAGCAGCGCTAATGAGGTAATTCGATTCTGTTTTATCTTTAATTAGGCCACGTATTACGATGTAATCGAGTTTCATACATCCAGTAAAGAAAACAAGTTATAAAATAGCGAGTAGCCACATTAAAGAGTCCGATTTGCCTCCTGAAGGGGATACTGTATTGTCGCCACGTGTGATGGCATATAAAAGTCGGGCCGTAGTGACAACTCGCTATTGACTCCACCATGTATGAAACCCCATTCCCCACCTGACAGGACAACTCAAAGCCAGTCAGTCTGAACCAAGCAAAGCGATTTTTTGTTATCCAAAAGATATTTTGATTTAGATGAAAAATTTTCAGCAGTCGGGATTGTCCCGCTGGACCTTCCACGTTTTATACACTGCAGGAATTAGACAAATCAAATTACCAAACTCCAAACACGAGTAGCAAACTTATCAAAATACATACGCTATCATTATCATAATTTTCCGAGATACTTCGGGTTTGCGTAGAACTTTATATTTTAGGCCAATTTAGCTACCGTCACTCTTCGATATTACATATATGTAACTGGTAAATAACTCCGATGAAACAAGAATTTGACGTGAACAAAATTCAAAAAACTAAGACTATACCGAATGAAAAATCATTGTGTCCTATCTTGATATGTCAATTATAGGAGTTTGTATTTTTCTAGATCATCTTGCACAACGAATTTAGCATATGGAATTCGTTTTGGTTTTCATTGGGCTCATTCATGCAACAGGGCAGCGACGTGGTTCCTAAGTAAGTACATCAACTTAAGCGCCTACACTTGACCACCTTACCTAAGTATTGTCCTATTGTCATAAACAAGGAACAGGCCACACCCTTTATACAGGGTGTAATAAAAATAACGGTGATCCTTTTAAGGACAAAATTGGTATCGTATTCTAATAATGTAAAAGTAAGAAAAAAAAATTTGGTGCGACACTTATTTTTGGTTTTGTATGAAGGGTTGGCCAGATGGAAGTGGAGCGATGTACTCCATACAAAAAAATCGTCCAAAAAATCTTTTCTCCTACTTTTTCTTACTCGCAATGATCATCATCATCATCATCATCTCAGCCATAAGACTTCCACTGCTGAACATAAGCTTCCCCTTTGGACCTCCATAAGTATCGGTCGGAAGCGACTTGCATCCAGCGTCTTCCGGCGACCTCGCAATACGATACCAAATATGCCCTTAAATGGATCACCAGTATTTTTGTTACACCTGTATGTAAATTTAGAACAGTCCCAAAAAATTGGATTCATTTCGAATTCAGGGAATAATTTCCTCACCTTAATTGATTTTTTTATTATTGACAACAGTTGGGGGGAAATAATTTCCCACAGAATATCGTCAGCTCCCCCTCAAATAATTAATCAGTTTTCCTTAATTTAGGCACCCATTTAATATAAATCGAAATTAGTTTCTGTTATACAGAAGTAAGTGATATATCATTTTATTTTAACACAATTTTATTCGTAACTATGGAATATATCACGTTTCACATTGTCAGTGGTGGTTTCCTTTATTTATGTAGAACAATGGAAAGCGTACCTAGATAGAAAAACACAAAAGTGCGCTGCCAATTTGAAGCACATAAGTAATGCGGTCAATATAAGCACAGCGGCTTTGGCAATGAAAGTTAGATTAAATTCCAAGTCTCGTGTTAAATCGTGCGTGGTAGAGATATACATTTATACCACTATATATAGCTCATTGTGTATATATAAACGAACGCACGAAGAGGGGAGGAGGCCCGATAATCACCTTGTTATACGGATGCGAGACGGTTCACATGTAATAAAATTACTCATTCTGTATTTCACTTCGTCGTGAGTTTCAATAACGATCTAAAACGATACTTCTACAAACTTTCGTTGATTAGTTAGGTAACACTTAGTAATTTGAGCACAGGTTTATTAGAGTAAGTACCTAATTCTACTTAATCTCGTAACATACCTAACTAGAGATGTAACGAATAAGTATTATTTTTTGAACATTCGCGAATTTGAATGCTATTGCGAATATTTGACGCTAATATTCGCGGAAGAGACTGCGAATATGGGATCAATAACCTTCGCACAAGGAAAGTTGTGGTATAGTTGAATGATTCGCCTCTGGTATTTTCTAACCAAATGTTAAGACAACGATTTTAAAGGCACGACGTTACGTTAGGCACCATCAAACTTCTACGTTCTGTTAACCGGAATATTTTCGAAATCATGAAACAACAAAAGTATATGATTCATGAAGATACTTTAAAGCATTGATTTTATATTATACTCTAACTCGATGCTTTAAAGATACTTTTACCATGATTGTAAGTTCCCTTTCAATATTTTTTCTTGGATAAAATGCACTAAGATATTCGCATTGAATTTTGCGAATGCGATGAAGTTAAATAATAACTTCGAGTAGTGGTCTAAAAGCTACGAGCTAAAGCTACGATGTATTCGTTAAATCGAAATTCTAGTTAACATGGCTTACCATGTATTTTTGTTTCTGAAATGAATCCGTGCTCACCTGCCAGTTCGTTACCCCACTGCAGCTTTCCGTCTATACCTCTTATACCTATATCCGTAGGTCAGTCATTTTACCTGGAAACGACTTATAGTTTAATTAAAATGTCAGGAGAGATCTCTAAGGCTATTTTTGCGTAGCAACATGTGATCTTGTATCATAACTTAATCAAATTTTTAACCGACTTCAAAAAAGGAGGAGGTTCTTAATTCGACTGATTTTTTTTTTATCATCATTATGTTTTTTTTGTATGTATGTTACTCCATATCTCCGTAAATCGTGAACCGATTTTCAAATTTTTTTTTTAATCGAACAGGTATAACCCCTAGATGGTCCCATTGTCACCAAGTCAGGGTCTGATGATGGGATCCTGGAGAAATCGAGGGAACTCTTCAACTATTATAGGCACACCTATAGTGATTTCACTATTTTTTATAGCAACTCGGCCACTTCCTCTTGGAATAGCAGATCCTAAGATCCGGTTCTTTTTTTGTTTTAAATTATAACATACTAGTAATAAGGTGGTACTAAAATTGACAAAAATATTTTTTTACTAATTATCTACGTTCCAGATCAATCGATAGGTCTTTAAAAATAACACTAAGGTTTCCTTGAACATTTTTTTTGGTTTAATAAATATTCACTCCGAAAATTTGAAAAAATGGTCTCCCTCTGTAAGTTTTGAACCGGAATTCCAAAAATTATGTAAATATTTGAGAAGAGACATCTTTGCATATTCTTTTAATGATAATTGTTTTGAACATTAACGGTTAAAGCGTTTTCGAGTTATCTCTAAAAAACCTCTTGTACGACCTTTTGATTCTTTTTTTTCTTATTTCGTTGAAGTTATGGAACCCTTCACTTTGCATGGTCCGACACGCAGTTGGCTGGTTTATTTTTTATTCTGTTTTTATTAGTCTGCGAAAAATAAATGTATTTCTTTGTTGTAGGTCACTCTCCGGTAGAATTGTTGGGACGGTGTGGTGGTTCTTTGCTTTGATACTGGTCTGTTCATATACGGCTAACCTAGCCGCCTATCTCATAGTGGAACGCCTATCTGAACCAAGCCAATCCATCATTTCCGCAAGCATGCCACAAACCGAAGTAAGAAACATGCTTTTTACATCAGGTAACCTTTTTCAGTGTTACCCCTATTAGCAAGGCGATGGTAACAACATAGTAATCATAATCGTTTCTTTTTACAATCTGTTGTAATAAGTATGTGTTTGTGATTGTACTTTCAACTACTACAACTTTACCTACAGTGCTCAACTTTGCCTGGCTTAAAACAGATGGTTTTCTTCTCCAAACAGCTATTTATATCTTATTCCTGAGATGAAGAATATAAACAGCCGTTTGGTGAATAAAATCATGTTTTTTTAAGACAAAATTAGGCCCTGTAGCCCTTCGGGTGGCAGCGCCAGCGGTCTAACGGTAAGAGAAATGGCAAGACCATTTTGGAAAATATACCGCTAAGTGGCAGTGTCCGGGAGCCGGATCGCTCCGAAAATGGCATGGGTCCGGGAGCCGGACCTGACATAACAAGCCGTTGAGTGGCAGGGACCGGCTCCCGGACCCTGTGCGATTCCATATTTCGCACCTAATTTAGAGCGGACAAAACTACTGTTAGCTTGGTCACACTTGCATGATGTATTCGTCAATAGACAAGGATGGCATTCAATAACGGTCGAATTGCCGCGCCGAGTGAAGTTAGTTACAATTGCGTCATACTCCCGACCCACAGAGTGTGTAAAATTTTAGACACGTTTTTGAAAACCTTGTATTGTAAAAATATTGTATTGTGAGGTGTAATAAAAAGGTTTATAAGTGTAAATAATTGTATAGTTTAGTCATTAAATCTGTGTTTTGTACAATTAATTGTTTTATTTCCTAATCATAGTTATTTATATACATGAAGTAGAAAAAAATTATCATCTGAGATTTGATCAAGACTAGCGAAATTCACTTATATAGAATGTCATAAATTACTATATAATCAATTATATTTAATGCTCAATATAATGATACATGGTCTATATACAGCATCCATACATTTATTTTGAGAAATGGTAATTTTTCTAACACGCGGAAGATTCGCTATGATCACCTGTGAGGGGCCCGCCACTTGACGGTATTTTTTCCAAAATGGCCGCGCCACTTCCGCTGCCGTTCAATCTGTGGCGCTGCCACTCAAAAGCTGGTTATGTCAGGTCCGGCTCCCGGATCCCTGCCACTTTACGATAAGTCCGGCTCCCGGACTTTGCCACCCGAAGGGGTAGGCAAAGTTGTAGTAGTTGACGGCAAGCGTTTGCATTTAGTAAGGTACCTAATAATTTTATTACTTAACTTAATTTTTTTAATATAAATGTTACGAACGGATTTATTTTTCAGCAGAACGGTATAGAAGCAATAGTCTTGAATGAGGATCTTGCCCAGTACTCGATTGAAAAAGAAGGGCAACTCGCTTGTGGCTCCACGCCACGCGCTTGTCGCTACAAACACGTCGACTTTGCTATTGCCACAACCAAAGGATCGCCTTTGAGGTAAAGTATCTCATATGTACATATAGTTACCTCATGCAGCAGGTCATAGCCTTATTATGTAGAGTTTCCGCATTATTATCCTTTACATGCTAAGTTTCCCCCCATTTTTACGTTATCAACGCGGTATTAAATCAATTGTGACAGTCGGAAATCCATCGTTACATTATAACCTTATAGGTAGAATTATTACAAATAAAAAAAATACAACTACCATTTTATAAAAATTTTCGCAAATATCATACTAAAAAAACTTGGGCCGTATTCCAACTTTAACACTTTCGCAACCGCGTAGCGCTACGCCCTACGCTCGTAGCGTGTAGCCAGGTATTCCTCGTATGTAGCGCGTAGTAGCTACGAACAGAAAACCCGACTGTCGGGTTCTCGGTGCTGAATGTGAACACATTTAGACACTATCCAACTTCAATACAACTCCAATGCATTAACTACCTACGCAATACAGCTAGCGCCTAAACGTCTGAATCAGAAATGACAGAATTCGCTTGAAAATTATTCCAATGTAACTCCAATACAACTTCAATATTGGTTGATTATTTGTTGTGTGTTGGAGTTATGTTTGAGATGGATTGTATTTTTATTGTATTGTTTATATAATTTAAAATTAGAATAAGGTACCTTGTTTAAACGTGAAACTGCGGTGACAAAATATAAAACCTGGGCCAATCTTAGGGTTGTGCTTTGTAGTCTATCGAAATCGTCAGTTACCAGAATATACACAGGTTAAATATTGTAAAACGCGTATATACAAAATAATAAGTATGAAAATACTCCGGTACTTAAGAAACAATGATACTAATAATCGGGCAAAGTTTGATTAACAAGTAGCAGGCTGGAGCACATATCAGAATTTATTGTTTTATCTAGATAGCTAGCTCCCAACCCATTTAATCCGAGATAACCAAGCACCACTAACTTAATTTAAATAAACTACCAGTTCCGTACATAACACTAACTTTACCCGCATGGAAAATGAAAGTAATTGCGAGTGTGCGCACCTCGAAACTCTGAACTAACATGCTTCGGTATGATTTTCACAGCACGGTTAGGGCTGAAAGCGAGTGCTGAAGCACGAAATGCTCGCGATGAAATTGATGTCAAATAATACGTATTGGTAATTGATAGCGAAAGCTTACACGGTAACATTATCAAATAGAACGCGAAATTAAATCAATGAAACTGTATTTTAATTAACCTATATTGCGCATTATAAAATAATCCTAATATCAGGGAATCAGTAATGTAGTTAAGGCCGATGTCGATTATAATTTTTTGTCTTTTACTTATTAGGTATTCGTTTTTTCTATAAAATTTAATGACATAGTTACTCGTTTTTAGGGTTAATTAGTCAGTATACGAGGTAGCAAACACAGAACGTTTACATGTAGGTAGTTCTTTTCATCATGTCCGTCTGTCCATCCGTACGTCCGTATTTCACAGCCATTTTAATCTGAAACTATGACGCATCTAAATAAAATTGTAACATTAAGGGTGGGTTGCACCACGCACAATTACCAGACTCATCAACGTTAAATATGGCGACGGAGCTGTCATCCCATAGAAAACTGTTAAACTTTTCATACAAGATTTTTTTTACGATTACCTTTTCGTTCACAAACAGTTTGGTGCAACCGGCCCTTAGTGGCATATTTAATAAAGTTACAAGTGACAATTTACAACAGGAAGTCTCTTTTTAACCCTATGTGTTGGAAAGAGATATCCGCTTGTAAATTGTCACTTGTAGCTTTATTAAATAAGCAAAAGGTATATCTTGCATATCGCTACTTAGGGTGGGTTGCACCACGCACAATTAACAGACTCATCAACGTTAAATATGGCGACGGAGCTGTCATCCCATAGAAAACTGACAAACTTTTCATACTAGATTTTTTTTACGATTACGTTTACGTTCACAGACAGTTTGGTGCAACCGCCCGTCTTAGATTAAATTCAGTATAAAAATAAATATTTAAGGACACTCCGTACATGTAAATACTATTTGTATTATTCTATTGACGGTATGGAACCCTTCATTATTCGTGGTCCAACACGCACTTCTTCACGCGGGTGATTTTTGAGATTCGAGCACTCGAAAGTGACATTTAAAACTCTGAATAAAACGGTGAAATTATGTTTTAAAAATAACAGCTATGGAAATTTTAAATCATGATTGTTTAAACTATTAATTCCATGCGAAAGAAATGGCAACAAACTTTTGTGTGCGATTATTTTCGAGCATGAATTTTTTTAATTCGAGCGTTCGGCTGCCAAAAATTGGCCCCTTGGCCGGTGTTTTTTAACCCTCGAAAAAAAATATAGAAAAATACTGACTTACAGTAAAAGAATCTCAAAGCACATCAAAACTGTTCATTAAAATTTGGATTACTCTGCTGTAGCGGTTTTTGAGATTCAAGCACTCGAAAAAGATATTTAAAACTCTGAATAAAACGATGAAATCATGTTTTTAAAAACACAGCGATAGGAATTTAAAATCATGATAATTTAAACTATTAATGTCATGTGAAAAAACTGGTGCCAAGTTTTGTGTGCGATTATTTTAGAGATAAACTATTTCCCGCTTATTCATAAACGTGCTTCAAACCTGATTTAGGTAAATTATATTTTGTCTGTTTCTAACAAACACAACTGTCAAAGAGACAGATAAAAACAAAAAACTATTTAGGTAAATAAGGTTTGAAACACGTTTATGAATAAGCGAGTTTGACTTCGAGCGCTCTAACTTCAAAAATCGGCCCCCTGTGCAAGTTACTATAATAGTTTATGGGTATTTTTATGTTGTTTATTTAAATACTAGCCTTTTTTAATGAATTTGCCATTTAGACCTCATTACAAAGAGGTACTTACGATGCGAAAGTGTAAACATATGTATACACTTTGGAACCATATTACAATGGAGTACGGTGCAAAAGTGTACACATATGTACAGCGTGTTTAAATATTCATTGGGTGATACCGATACCATAAAGACAAATTAGGCCCACTTAAATGTAATAGTTATTTCATATAAAGCTGACTTCATCTTTTCTGTAAGAAAAGCTCGAGGAATTTTCTCTAAAAGTTCACGGCGAAATGAGGTTTGAGCAACATTTCAAGCTATATAAAGTAAACTCATTTGCTGTGTAATAACTAGACCTAGTCCGTTGGGAAAAAGAGGTGCAAGTTGCTATGAGATGCTTCACCTGATTATACTCGTAATTATGATGAAAACATTACTATACGTAATTTGAAGTGGCGTTTGCAAATACCTAATATACTTGCCAGTTTTCTCGAAATGTTTGTTTCAACCGACTTCAAGATTTCGAAGGAGGAGGATTTCAATATTATTCATCGGGATTTTTTGTTTTTGGTATTATTATTTTTTATATGTTCATGATCAAAGATGGTTAACGCTTTTTTTCTGGGATCAATGTTTAATGAGATATCAAGGAAATACGATAACACTCTTTTAAACTTTCGGAGCTATTATCTACGAAAGTATTAGTTTTATCCTATAAATAGTTATATATTACATTATGTGCGAATGTCATGTGAACTTAATAACTACATTAACTATATACGTTCCATGCTTAGGGTGGGTTGCACCACGCACAATTAACAGACTCATCAACGTTAAATATGGCGACGGAGCTGTCATCCCATAGAAAGCTTTTCATACAATATTTTTTTTACGATTATGTTTACTTTCACAGACAGTTTGGTGCAACCGGCCCTTAGTCTATCATGCTATTAACCTATCAACTGGGAAACTATAATATTACAATGTGATTCCTTATAAACAAAAAACTCTTTTACCCAGTAAAATACACTGTTCATATACTTATATATTACTTTTTTTGGATCAATCCTTAAAGGGAAATAATGAGGAAGTATATTTTGTCGTCACAAACTTTAAAAACTGGATAGGCCAGCCGTGGGTACAAGTTCATTTCTATTTTACCCTGTTTTAATTAGGACAAACAACAATATAAATACATAAGTATGATTGCTTCGTCTGTATTTAATATGATTTGCAGTCTAAACACGAAAAACGGGATTACATGAACACATATTACTAAGGCCAGACGCAAACTTCGCAGTAAATTTTCAGTGCAGGAAAGCCCCCAGTTCACACTATCTGGCTGAAATCTCGCTTCTGCGCGGTAATTCCCAGTTGAATACTGAAAACTCGTAAATTTACATGGGTCTCCCGTCAGTGGGGTACTCTCTACATATCGAATTTATATCTACCTACTGTCCCGTTTTTACTATACGCGCGGCAAGCACGAGATTTTTAACGACAGTTTAAAAATTTACATTTTATATGACACGTACGGTTTATAGCGCTTGCTGTAGAGAAATAAGGGCACTTTAGTGGGATTTGAGATGTGTATACTTAAACCAAGATTTTATATACGTAGGAAATAAGTATGATATTATCTACTAACAAACCCATAAGTTTTGTGGGAAAATAAAATGGTTATTATCATATAAATTTTCTACAGGCTGGCAGTTTTAATGACGAGTTGCGTATGCGTACATTGCGTACTTCAACCTTCTAGCTAAAACACGCTGTGATTTTAAAGCGTGTTCACAAAATCCAATATGATATCGGTATCCGACGCCGATAGTCAATCTTCCGATTATATCGCTCCAATACGTCATAACCGTCTCGGTCTCGGCGGCGGCTGTTGATAATCTCGTACATAGAATTTTTTACAAGTAGGAACGTACAGTCACCAGCATAAATATATGACTATGAGCAGCGCCGCAAAAATATCTGATTCCCCATTGAGGGCAAAAGTATATGACGACACCTCCACGGTAAAAATATATGATGCTTTGTGGCCGGCATAAACATCGTTTTGCATCGATCAGCATAAATATCGGATCAGTCCGCTTAAAAATATCTGATTACCTACTAAAAGCAAAATTATATGACTACTATCACCGGCATAAATATCTAACCACTAAGAAAGCTTTATTATCGGATGAAAGGTCAACCGCATAATTATCTGACATAATAACAAAATCAAAATTATGTTATCAATATACAAAAACAAACCTTATCTAGCTGGCATAGAGGTCTTAATTGTAAAAATTTGTTTGACAATCCACGAAAAGAGTGCAGACTTGTCATTGGAGTGTCACTGCATATGTCTATCTCACATTTTCTATCGTGAGTGTGTGTGAATGTGTCAAAAATTCAAATTGATATTGTTTCATTGCATTAAAAGATTCATTACAATATTTACGATTTATTCATACAGTTAGGACTCGGTGCGAGATTTTATTTAATGAAAGTTAAGAAAAAAGATTGGCAGTCATAGGGACTGCCGATAGAAGTGAAAACTTAGAGCTTTTAGTATTAAAATTTGAAACTTCATAATTTTTGAATTAAAATTATCAACATCAATCGGGTTTTTACGTTTACTGACACTCCGAGCAACAATTATATGCACGTTTATATGGTTTCGTACCTTAAAAAATAAAAACGGAACCCGTATTTATAGGATCACTCGCTTGTCTGTCCGTGCGTCTATCACAGCCAATTTACTCCAAAAGTTTAGGAAGTTTAGGGAGATTAATAATATTTTAAGGGGGAAATGGTTTTAATTTTTCATTTGTATGACACGTGTGGGGTACCAATAGAAAATTGCAAAAAATTAGGACAGCTGACTGATTTTGACTTCATTTTACGTGCAGTAGTTTCGATAAAAAACCATTTGAAAATGCAATTTTTCATACTAAAATTACGGTTCTGTACCCTGAATATTACGGCATAATAATTATGCCGTAATCTTCAGGATCTGTTTAGTAATTATTATTTGGTAGACCTATCTTTAACACCCAAGGTTTATATAGAACTTAATGTGTACCTAGAGGCAATTTACAATGATGATTTTCTATGATTAATATATTATTAAAAGCATAAGAGAAAAATACTACTCACAAAATTAAACTTTATTTGAATGGTTATAAGTTTAACTATCAAACGAGCCTTCCAACCCAAGGAAAATCTTGTGATGCGTTTTTGTTTTCGTGACGGTGTCGATGACGCGAACTCATAAGATTTCCCCCTACTAGAAAGTGCCCAACGCGGCTAAAGTAGTTTTCACTTCAAAAATATACGTATGCTTATCTAAAATAATCCTATTAGAGGAAAGGCCAATTCGTAGGAGCTATCTTATTTTCGATGTTCGTAGGACCCAAAAGGTTTATACCAACAAGTGGTATCGTTGGAATCAGCATGAGCTACTGATTATGAAAATATCTCTTGTCACTTCATAAAGTGGTGGAATGAGTTTTTATGACGTCACAATGATGGCGCGCGACTTAGGGTTAGATTTTGTCGATTATTTCAAAAACTATTTAGTCGATTTACGCAAACAAGGTGTCATATGATTGATATTTTCATGCTTAATAAAATATGTAAATCTTCCTTCAACCAAAAAGTTAAATAAAAGCCAAATTTTTATTTACATTTTTGACACGCAATAATTTACATTATTAATTATGTTAAACTTTATTGCACAATAATAAAAAAATAAGTCCAAAAGGCGCACTTAATGATTTAAGGCATTCTGTTCCAGTCAACCATAGGGCAAAACAGAAATTTGCTATGGTGTGTGCAGCGAGATAAAAGGATTGTGAAATTATTAGTCTCTCTCACGGCCGTACTATCATTTTCCCGTAGCCATTCAAGCTATTTTCGACGCCCTCTAATTGCCCTTGGTATTCTGGTGTTTGGGGGTAGCTAGAAGTCTGAATTTTCAGTGAAAAAGAAGTTATAACACAAGGAAGACATATTCTCAAAATCATTTAATTTTTACTTACTTATAATTTAAGAATTATTGCATTTCAAAGTTCCTTAGTTTTGTTACTGACTGACTATTATATGACAGCTCATACGAATTCTAACTCTAGCTAATCCACAAAAGCTCCAAATTTTGAATACATCTAGTATTAGAGCTATAAAGCCTCTGAAAATCTTAACATACTGCAATGTCAGCCGGGTTGCCTGGTTTTACAAACTTTACAAGTACATTGCAATCCCATATAAAGAACTGCAAAGTTACATTTTCAGTTTTGATCTTTTTTTGATCATAGTAGTTGATAGTAAAAAAAGGCAGTTTTAGGTGCCCATTAATACCTTCGGATGTGGGCATGCGTACGGGTTCATGGGTGAGAATAGGTATGGGAATGTGCACGGCAAGAACGTGGAAGGAGAAAAGGGAGCCCTACTTACAAAAAGGAATGAGATCCCATTAAAAACATTACATGTGAAAAAACACAAGACTGGCAATACTTACTGTTCTTAGACCGCAAAAAGTTTCGATAACAAAGAAAACCAAGCCGGTGTCCTTAGAACTCAATCCCCACTGGAGTTTACTAACAACAGTCCATTGTGGCCGTTTCAATATTAGATGTCTATATTTTTATAATAAAGCCTGTACCGAAAAGTTTTTTTACAAGAACACATTAAGATAAAAAACTTTATAAAGTACTAAATAATTAAATCTGTAACTATGTTATTTATACAACTCTTGCCTAATGATTAATATCAAAATAATATTTTTTATACGTACATATTACACAACACATACCCTAATGTAAAAAGGAAGAAAATATTTTTTGCGCAACTCGCAGTCGATTTGCGGCTGGTATTTTGTATTTGCATGAAAATTAGTCAAATCAAATTACAAAGCAATAACAAGGTTCCAGAATCGAAAGAAGAGGACCAAATCATTGCTAAGACCTAAAATTGGTGACAGAAAATTTTTTGTATATTACTTAACCATAGTGATAAATAGGCCTCAGTTTTCATACAAAACGAGAACGCGTGATTGAACAATATTCAATCCCTTATAATTTTGTTAAACTTTCACCAAATGCTTTATATTTAGCATCATTGATAGCGGAATTTATTCACATTTTTAATTTTATGGCATAAAAACGGCAGTGAAATAAAAACATTGGCAAGTCGTGCAAATATATCTAAACATAGGCTCGCAAAATTTAACTTGGAATTTTAAGGGAAAATGTCTCTCTTGCTTAGATAACAAAATAAATAAATTGAAAAATGTTGTTAAAAAAGCCTTAAGGGTATACTTTATGCTGTATTAAAACATGAAAGTAAATAATCTGGAAATACCTACAAAAACAGCAATAAATTGCGTAAAAAGACTTTTCGGTCCAGGCCTTAAATAAAATGATTTCGCAGTTGCACAGGACAATTAAATAGAAACGCAATAAAATCTATCTAACGATATCGGATTATTTACCTAATTTACCCGACGATATACATATTTTTCTTTTGTAATGACTTGTTTGGCTTTAAACACGGGTTTATCTTTAATGTCTAAGTGTCTAGTCGCGGAATTATAAACAAAACTAGATATATACGGTTCAAATCGTTTTGCAAGGGCAGTATTCACGGACGGAACCTGTGTTCGAGACACTCTTCGTTTCAAGTATTTGCTTGTGCTTATCAACAACAATTTTGAGTAGGTAAATTGACGAACCGTCAACACCTCGGACTTTTTATATAGTAAAAGTGTGGAATACCGGAAGGGTTTCTTTAACATTGTTTTAACGACAGCACGCTGTGCTCTTTCGGCCTCGATGATAACTGTTTTACTAGAGCTGCCCCAACAGCGTAAACAGTATGTTAAAAACACGTTGTAAAATACACTACTTATTAATTAAATGTGTAATGATAAGGCTAAATCAAGGTAAAGATTATTACATATTCACATATACTACATATACAAATATTTCTTTGCAATGTGTAGAGTTAGAAATTAGGACTTAAATATGAGACTAATAATTACACAATCCTTTTATCTCACTGCACACACCATAGCAAATCTCTGGTTTGCCCTATGGTTGACTGGAACAGAATGTCTTAAAGCATTAAGTGCGCCTTTTGGACTTATTTTTTTATTATTGTGCAATAAAGTTTAACATCATTATTATTATATTATATTAGCCTATTTGAGTGTCCCACTGCTGGGCAAAGGCAAACATAATTAATAATGTAAATTAATGCGTGTTAGAAATGTAAATAAAAATAAATTTGGCTTTTATTTAACTTTTTGGTTGAAGGTAGATTTACATATTTTATTAAGCATGAAAATATCAATCATATGACACCTCGTTTGCTTAAATTGAATTAATATTTTTTGAAATAATCGACAAAATCTAACCCTAAGTCGCGCCATCTTTGTGACGTCATAAAAACTCATTCCACCACTTTATGAAGTGACAAGAGATAGTTAAATAATCAGTAGCTTATGCTGATTCCAACGATACCACTTGTTGGTATAAACCTTTTCAGTCCTACGAAGAATTCTCCGCTTCAATTTGGCCACCCTACTATATAGGCTCAAAGGAATAAAAAATATATCTTAGATTTTGTTTCCGTGTGCTATAAGATTAATTTATGCGTGGGCACAGGCCCCCTAGGAAGGAACATGCAATTTGAAAATGGTTTATTCCTACGATTCGTATGCGAAACCAATAGTACAGGAAAATAGCATATTTTAGAGGCAAAATATGTATATCAAATATCAATTGAACTTTTCTTTATACCTTTATCTTGGCACTTCGAAAATGTATGCGTCCAACGGTCCAACCCCCACGGCTGAAAATACGTGCCTTATCCATTTTTGAGCAAAACCATTTCTAAAATAACAATAAAATATGGAATTGTATTATTTTGTATATTTGTATGGTATTATATAGTTTTGCGCGAGGCGTTTATCCATACGAGCGAGCTTGCGAGCGAGGATGGATATAAAGTACGAGCGTAAAATGGGTTTTATGGACGAGTTATACACTCTACTTTTTACTTCGATTGTGAGGAAATAAAAAGAATAGGAATTTCTTTCATAAGAAGTTTCACTTTATGCTGGGTATAGGCGAACTAAAACTCAATTTTATGCACAAATGCATAAAAAATTGACTTCTTCTAAGGCTATTCTGACAATGGCAATTTTTTATGCACTTGTGCATAAAATTGAGTTTTAGTCCGCCTATACCCAGCATAAAGTGAAACTTTACGAGCATGAGAAGTAAAAAATAATAAACATATGTGTCCAATTGATAAATAAGTTAAATATTTCCTAAATGTAAAAGATAGATAGATAGATAGATAAAGAGTTTATTTGATTACTGCAATAACACACAATACAAAAACAGTGAAAATATAACAATAAAACAAACTAAAACTAAAACTTTTCAAATAGTTATTTGTTATACAAGGGGTGAAAGTTGTATTTTACGTGCGAGTGTTATTTGAAACACGAGCTAGCGAAAGGATTCTATTATTGACCACGAGCGAAGCGAGTGGTTCAAAAATAGAATCCTGAGCGTAGCGAGTGCTTTAATACACGAGACGTAAAATAACTTTCACCCGTGTATAACACAAAACTTTTCACCTCACTACAGCGAGGAAAATAAGAAAAAGGGTGCATTTTGCTCGGTTTCCCGTAATTCCTCAGGTGTTTAATACTTCTTCATCACTCGAATCACTAATTTTTAACAAAACAATCTAGAAAAACATGCGAATATTTAACGTTGATATGATGGATGAATTGAAATGAAAAGTTTTGACGTAAAAGGTTTTATTAAATGTCAGATGCGTTTTGTTCGTACGTAGACTTATTCGGCTGTCAGAACAATTTATCCGTTTTTACAAAAAGAATGAAGATTAATGTTGAATGCTGATATTTATGAATTAAAATAAAGTTGCAAGACTGTATTAAGTGTTTTTACTCGATGCAATTCATTAATTGCGATGTTAAAAATTCTGCACTTTTAACGTTTTACGTTTTGTTAGCTGTCAAATGTCACTTAAGCCACTTGTCACTTATGTCAAAACTCTTTCACCACATGTGGATAAAAAGCGATTTTCACAATAGATATTAAACAAACAAAAAGGGCTTTCCGAGCTAGTGAGGTGAAAAAGTATTTTTTTGCTTCTTATCGTTCTCCTGCAAACGAATGTAAGTGGCGTATGGCACAAACGTATTCTCACCCGACGAAAACCCTTCATATATCGCAAAGTATTGATCTTATAAGTACGAGAATCGTCTCATTCGATTCAGAGTAAAAAATACATTGAAAATGATAGTTTATGCCGCACCTGGCCAGAAAGCGTCTTTTTCCGTACGCGCAGCTTTCTGGCCAAATGTAGACATAAAACGATGTACACAACACGGGAGGTAATAAAGAAAGCCCTCGATCGCATATTTACGTCCCTCGCTTGCAGCTCTGGCCGCAAACTTCTGCGATCCCGGCCTTTCTTTGTTTTACCACCCTAGTTGTGTAATGTACTATTACTTACCAAGTTTGGAAATTTTGTAATGTTGCCCCCTGCCCATTCCATTCGGGCGGGGGTAGTACGCATAAATTTTGATAGGACTCGGCAGTTCCTTATTCCTAGTGCCAAGATAAAGTTATAAAGCAAAGTTTCATTGATGTGGTACAAATTTTGCCGTCAAAATGGCATATCTAGTCTTACTTTACCTGTACTACAAGCAGGGCCGGTCCTAGGGTAGAGCGAGTGGAGCGGGCGCTCTAGGCGCCGGATGGAAGGGGGGGCGCCAAAATGGCAAAAGAAAAAAAAAGTTTTAAAGCGAGTGTGGCGCGGGCGCAAAATATGTACGTTTGGAGTGGAGTGGTGCGACGGTGGGTGGTACCTTTACCTTTTGGTATATAATTTTTGGTATTTTTATTATTTCAACTTGTTTCCAATCTTGAAGGGCGCGAAATAAAGGCGCCAAAAAGATACGTTCTTTATATTTTTCTAAGCGATTTGGTTTATCAGGATTGCATTCTATTATTTATTTTTTAAATCGTTGCTTTTGATCTTGAAAGGCGCGAAATGAAACCTGATAGAGGCGCCAAAAAACGGGTTACATTTATTATCTATTTTTTAAATCGCTGGTTTTGATCTTAAAGGCGGAAAATTACGGCTTATAAAGGCGCCGAAAACGTAAAGAAGGCAAAACAAATATAAAGCTTAACGACCCCTAGAAGATGAACATTCGGCCTTAATATTGTATTTTTTTTATTTTATTAAAACTGCATTACTTTCCCGGTACTGACTTTAAACTTCTAATATAATAAATTCAAGTATGAAGTCGTGAGAGCTCGCCAAATCTATACCTCTCGCCAAAATCGCCCTTTGTATGGAAATCTTATTAAGAATGGTTCCACATTTAAAGATATAATTGCGTATAAATGTATAAACTTTAATGAAGAAACTTACATGACTTTGAATAGCATATATTATTTTAACTTATGTTATGAAATATTCATTGTCCAAGTCATGGTTCTAATATTTTGTGATTCTTGCAATGGATTAATCGTTCAACTTTTGGGCCTGGGTTAGTTTTTTCAAATTCTTACTCTCATAAAAAACATACACCATTTATGTTTTAAATAGCTTTTTGTTACTTGATTTTATGACTAAAACATGAACAAAACTTTTTTTTATGTCACTCTATTATCATGGGAATTACTTTAATATGGAAACGGGAATGTTCACCTAACAGAACTATAACTATACCTAAAACTTGAACTACGAGAATTTACTAGTTTATCTTTTAGGCTGCATTCCAAAACATGCAGTTTGCATGAATTTTATTACTTCATTTCATGAATTTCATGCTCAAAACATGAACTAACTAAATTTACCCGTTTATATTTTAGGTAGCAAATTCAAAACTGAACATTTTTAGAGAAATCTTCTTCCTATCAGTGGCGGCGCGTCCATAGAACATGATTCCCGGTTGCTTGCCTAATTTTCATGCACCTGACCAGTTTTCCTACAGCTAATGAAAAATTTTTAAACCAAATTAAGCTCCGGCCTAAGAAAAATTTTGACCCACCGCCACTGCTAATACTATTTTTGAAGGCCCATGGTCCTAATTATAGTGTTTATTAAATTTGAAAAAGATGAAACCATTTTAAATTGAAACAGTTGATTTACCTTTGTTTAATTCAATTGGTGCTCTGCATTTTTGACGAAAATAGTATTGCCGAATTTCACTTGCCAAGCAACTTTGCGGAGAAGTTTCATTTCCCAACTTTACGTAATCCAACCTAACCTAACATTACAAAAACTATTTAAAACGGGATATTTACCATGTGAGTCTTTTATTGTGAGCTTCCGATATTTCGGCACAGTTGTATGCGCCATTATCACGGAGTAAATCGGAAGCTCACAATAAAAAACTCACATGGTAACTATCCCGTTTTAAATAGTTTTTGTAATGTTAATGACCATGTTAGCTTAAAATCAACCTAACCTAACCCAACCTAGTAAGTAATTTCAATTTCCCAACTATGGGGTTGGGAAATGGAATAGTTGCGAGATAATTATTTGGTAAAAGTTATTCGGCCAAATGAAACATCTGCGAAAAGTTGGTTGACAAGTGAAATTCGGCAATACAATTTTCGGCAGCAAGGCAGGATACCACTTCAATTATTGCACAAAGCTAAATCAATCAAATTTCCCAATTTTGCTTGTATAGGCCTGAGGAGGCCACTGTTCATTTATTGGCGTCAAATCATTAATTTTTGGGTACTTGATTTTGCTAATGAACCAGTCATCTTTTGAATCAGACCGTTCATAATCAGGGCACTTTGTTCCTCTTCTGGGCGAATTGGCATATTTTGGCACAAACATTCTTATAAAAAATGCTGTACGGGTCTGAGAGGGTTTGGAATAGCTTATTCTAAACATACATCAAAAAATACTTAAGTTGGGGTAGTCCCTTAATCGTTCATTTATGACCTAACCCTATTTCTCTAACGGTTTTGGGTAAAAAGTTTCGACGAGGGGCGCCAAAACCCGATTTCGCTCTACCCTGATCGAGGGCTCGGACCGGCGCTGACTACAAGGTTTATAGGCTCATTGCTAGTTGCCTGCTTGACGCTTGTTGTCTGACAGCTGCCTTGTAACATGCAATAAAACACGGTAAATATTCAATTATTTTATTTTGCACTATTTATCTTCAGCATTATACACTCGACCATTCCGGGCTCTCCAGACGATATCCTGAATAAAGCTGTATTTTCGCGAATACGGCCAAAATTTTTAGGATGGTCGATTTTGCAACTTCCGCAAGTAATCCATGATTTCACAGTATTTCTCTAAAAACAAATGCATTAATAAGTCGGTAGAACCTATTGATTACGTAGTACCTAATATTGTAAGTAAACAAGAAACAACTCACATAATCTGTCAATGCATTAATTATTTAATGGATCGGTCTATATATTCGTGCAGTTAAATAATCCTATGCTTCAATTGCTCGTAGATTCAATAACACACTATTCAAATTCATGGCATTGAATTAATGTAATTATTATCAATCTCTGCAAAATAATAATCAGACTTGTTTATTTCTAATGTGACATGCCATATTGACGTATTAATGTTTCTTTTTCAAAGATAGACTAGGATAGGATAGTAGTAAGAAGGTTATTCACGTTAGATCACATCAATTAAACGTCATGATGAATGATCAATCATACCATTTACTGCTTTATACCAGCCAGATAAAGTTGTTTTTGTATACTGATAATGATAACATAATTTTGATTTCGTTATTATGTCAGATATTTATGCGGCCGACTGGTCATCCGATAATAAAGCTTTCATAGTGGTTAGATATTTATACCGGTGACAGTAGTCACATAATTTTGCTTTTAGTAGGTAATCAGATATTTTTAAGCGGACTGATCCGATATTTATGCTGATCGATGCAAAACGATGTTTATGCCGGCCACAAAGCATCACATATTTTTACCGTGTTATTGTCGTCATATAATTTTGCCCTCAATGGGGAATCAGATATTTTTGCAGGGCTGCTCACAGTCATATATTTATGCTGGTGACTGTACCTATGTATTTATGTATAGTACACTATACAATCATTATCGTTCACCATCGGTAGTTAAGCGTCATAATAAAAATACTCTTAATTATTGTCTGATCCAATAACATTTTGTTTTTTCACTTGATTTGTCATTCCCGATGCAAGGCTTTGTTAGCTTCGCTTAAATGTACAATTGGTGGTGGTATACAATGTATAGTTGTGGGTACGATTTGCATGGATAGTCGTCATCAGACATATCGGAGCGGCCACGGTAGTCACAAATATCTGAACAACGCCTCTATTATTGTCGCCTTCATTCTAGTTAGCATTTTGCTGTGCAGGGTCCATATCGTAGTGCTACACCAATACGTTTTTGATTGGTTTGTCTGTAATATTGTGTACTACATGAATAAATATCTTGAATCATATTGTCAAGGCGATGAAGTCAATGCTCAGATATTTTTGAGTACCTTGGCCGCTCCGATATATTTGATGACACCTGCTACGGGCCTTTGAATTCCCAGTCGGGAGCCAACATTTAGGTTATAGTGAGTTTTAGTTAGTCGCTTACTATTTTTGTATCCGAAATAATACACAATGTTTTTCGTTCTATGTCAAAATATAGGCACTGTTCTCTATAAGTAAAACAACTTCGTCAGTTATTCTCTACTTTGGTATCACTTTTTCCCAACTGAAAAACTTGTTGGTGTGTCGCTCTGACCTCCACCCATTAAAGGCTGGCAGGTGCCCCAACGACGTGGTTGACGTGGCTAGCACTTACTTCATAATATTTATTTTCGTGTTTGTTAAACTTTCTAGTAAATATATTCATGAAATTAGGTATACCAAAATAGCACAAAAACATCGAGGGAACAAAAATACATCAATTATTTTTATTTGTTTTAGAGAGGTGATAAATCTAGCCATAGTCGACATGAAAGCGACCGGAGTTATATCTAAGTTGTGGCGTAAATGGGTTCTCGCGACAAGAAAATCGGATTGTGACGAGAGCAAGGATGAGGTAAGAATCTAAGTATAATAACTTAATACCTATGCGATTAATCAATCAAAGCCAAGTGGCTCTTAGTCCTGTAATGATAATTTAAAATAAATTTGGCAGTTATAGGGACTGCCGATAGAAGTGAAAACTTGATGAAGTTTCTCAGCAAGCAGCAAGTCAAGCGCGGTGACACTTTTAATTTTAATTTTAATCCTTATTTTTGACCCTTGGTTGACATAATATCGAAAAACACGACAATTGTCACGAAATTCCAACACAATTGTTCAACATACTTAAACAATAGAATTTTTTTAATGCAGTGCCTGAATAGTTGGCGCCGTGTTAACGAAATGCATTATAAATTATCTAAATATTACTTATCTTATAGAAATTACATCTTACCGAAGCCATTTTCATCGAGTAGTATATCAATATGCTTTTTAGATATCGAAAGAGGTTCTCAGTTCATCGAGATCCTTTTTACACAGTTTTATTTAGCTTGACCCCGTATATTTGTTTGTTTATTTATTTATTTATTTATTTGTTTATACGCATCAAATCTTGTAAGTTAAATTTCAACCACTTCCCGGTGTCTGATTGAGCTGAAGGTATACTACCGTAGTTTACATGACAATACTACTAGGTACAGTCAGCAATAAAACTGTGTACCAAAAATACATTTTTGGGAGTAACTTGTTTCGAAGACGTCTTAACCGATTAAGAAAAAGTGAAACTGGTGATGATCATGACTGAACAGAACTCCGTAATAAAACATTGTATGTTCGTTATTTTTACGCTTGTAGTGAAATGTATAGCGGCTTTAACTGAAATGTAATTAATTTTAATTTGATGAAGTGGAATTGCTATTGATGAGGACGATACAATGACGTTTTGTAAATTATTCGGCTTAAAAGTAAAGTAATTATTATAATATTGGATATGGACTCTGACTTTGATGGAATATGAGTAATTAATTAATGTTTTTTGGAATAAGCTGAATACAACTCGCATATTGATTTATTTGATACTTAATTAATTGTAAAATGTACTACTAAGTGATGAACAGGCTGCAGTACAGCAGTGTACTCGTAATTTAGTTTACTGTAGAGTGGTTTATCGATATTCATCGCGTTAGAATTGATATACAGTTCTGATTAAGCTTTTACATCCAACTGCCTGTTAAATTTTCTCCCGTTGGGACGAGAACGTTTACGAGTTGCTAGTTGCGCTGAACATTTTCAGCGTTCAAGTTTGTCATTCAACGGTGCTGGACGCTACGAGCTACGACTCAGCTTTGAATGAGACTCATTATAAATACATTTTGTTATATTTCACAGACTTCAATTTGCTCAGTAAAAAACATGTTTCTCTCTTTTGTAACTTTTAAGCTACTTACATACAAAGGTACGTTCGTATGAATGTACGTAGTGTACGTACCTTTGAACTCGTGAACTCATAGCCATGGATATTGCAGTATTTTTACATAACCATAACGCAATTTCTCATTGATTTTTTTAAAGCTAGGGATGGATTGGGCAGTTGCGGAACCTTTTTAAAATATATATGTATAGTTCCGCCTTATTGGGGGTGATATGGTCCTCTTTATGCCGATGTACTGTCATGGAACTTACACGTTATACAATAAGTGAATTCATGCAAAGGTATACTAATACTATCCTCTAAAGTTGCATTCTAAATGCCAATTGCAATTCTTTCCTGCCTTGCCTGCCTAAACTCTTAAGAGTATATTTTACACAAAATGATATATTTCCAAGATAAGCCGTTTCTAACCGACTGTCAGAATGGTTTTCGATCGCGACGATCAGTCAATAGTAATATTATCAGTTACCGATACAATGTCTCACAATTTTGACAAATGCAAGGAGCATTTGGATTTTCAAAAAGCTTTCAACCGAGTTGATAGTTGTATTATTTTAGTAAAACTCACCTGTTTAGACTTTACTCCCAAACTTCTTCGGTTATTTTCTGACTTTTTTAGAAATCGCCAATAGTTTGTGTGACATGGTTGCTATGTTTCTCCCTCCTGCCACACGCGTTCTAGTGTAAGCCAAGGTTCTATCCTGGGTCCATTATTCTTTATTTTAATGGTGAATGATATCGAGACAGTAGTTCACCACTATAAATGCCTACGCTGAAGACTTAAAAGCTTATGAGCACAGTGTAAACGATATTACTGATTACGCCCAGTTACAGGAGGACATCGAAGCAGTGTTCAATTGGAATATAGAAAACAAGATTTTTTAACGGATCAAAATGTAACACTGGGAATCTCGCCAGTCCCGACAGTCGCGAGTCGATCCTATTAAGGTCTCGGTGTCATTTATCAAACAAAACTTACATTTAACTAACACAAAATATCACTTGCAAGACTGTTACCAAAACGTGTTAACTGTGTTTAGAAAAGATATAAAAAAAGTTCTCGGTATTTTATATAAAAATAGGTACTAAATTCTTGATTGGGATGTTGGGCTCCAACTTCTTAGAGGTAAGGCAAAATATCAAGCTTGTGTACTCCTGTCAGCTCCTTTGGGGAGAATCGGATTATTCCGACTTGATCGCATGAACATTTTGCCTGTTCATTCCTGATCAATAACCACCTCCGAGACCGAAGCCACTGTCTCCTAGCGGAGGAGACAGCTCACACAGTGACCTACCAGCGTCACCAGGCGTATTTAAACAAACTTATTTCCTTTGCACCGGATCGCGACTTGTTTTCTTGGAAACTACGCGAACTTACTTACTTTTCCAAAGTTTCTGTGGAAGCCAGATTTAAATTGTTTTACTTGTTACTAACAATTATTACATTTTGTTAAATAAATAAGTACCTACCTATCTATAATAAGTATGTTAATTTATCAGCGCATTGGATACCTTACGTAATGCTATTCAATGTTGTTCTTATTAAATCAATTGAATTGATACATTACCAACTTAAATGTGAGCCCCGAGGGTCTAAAATTGTATGTTGCATTGGTTGATTTTTAATTTTTTTTCTATGACATAATGAAAATATAATTATGGTCATTTATTTATCTTTATTAAATGTACAATATATGCCAAGCTCGTTAAAATAGGTTGACAAAAAAAAATGTTAAAGAAAAATTAAATTCCGTTATTTTTTTTAAACAAAAACTATAACTTTTAGTGTGCTCAAATTTGGCACAATGATGAGTAATGTAGAGCCACACTATCTATAAAAATTACAAGCCCAAACTCAAGGGGGGCAGAATCACTTAGCTTATCCTGGCATGGCCTTTATAATTTTGCTCCATATTTGTCGCTCCAACGACTCAAATTATTATTACTAGTTCTATTTTGTCTTGACAATATTTTAGAGTCGCTTGTAGACTTGCACAGTCGACAAATGGAATTGTTACTTTTATTTTGAATTATGAATAATGAGTGTCAAAATATTACCATAGAATATCTTGGTATTTCAGGAAACAAGTATAACGGAAATGACGCTTAGCCAAGTAGCCGGTATATTCTACGTGCTTGTGGGTGGGCTGGCGCTGGCGCTGGGTGTGGCGCTGCTGGAGTTCTGCCAGCACGGGCGCGCGGAAGCGGCGCGCGCCAACGTGCCGCTGCGCGCCGCGCTGTCCGCCAAAGCGCGCCTCGCCTCGCGCGCCGACCACAAGCCCTCGCATGCCCACACGCACGCCTCCAGGCAGATGCAGCGCGAGCACGAACGTCTAGGGTGGAATGGCGCAGCTTTTGCAGGGGTCAGTATATTACGTTGCTTACTATGGCGTCCGTCCTCCCATACACGAAATGAAGTAAGAGTATTATTGTCACCTTCTAAAAGTGTGAAGGAGATAGTTATGAATGACATCACAAAGAGAGCAACTCATGGCATCAAATTTTGTCTACTAGCTCAAAAACACTAAACCGATATGGATAAATGAGGCGTCACATGAAAGCTGTTAAAAGACTTATTAAAACAATTTTATTATGCAAGCGTAAAAAAGCGAAATTGTTAATAATAAAAACGAAAAACTAACTCTATACTTACTGTAACTTTTTCTTGTGATATAAAAAACGTCATGATAGCGTCCAATTTATAAAAAAATATATTAATTTGATTTACGTTTCCTACTAGACGTATACATGTACCAAACTAAAAATCAACACAACAAACACACACAACACTTTTGGAACACTTTATCCATTATATTAAACCATAATCACGAACTTTTGACAAGTGGCGGCTTCACAGATCCTACGGCCGCGATCTCAAAAAATTCTCGAGTCTGGTCAATTACGATCTAATCACGAGAAAACAGATACCAGATTTGTTCTCCATGGAATTGATCGCAAAAATAATGGGTTTCAGAGGATCATTATACACAATCGAGCCAGGGATGTGCTCATATTAATGATTTGTTTTTATACACATCTACACTCAACTAATAATCAAAAATTCATAGCGGCACACGAAATAGTACAGAAAATTGATTCTCTAATGTTACAAGCCGTGCCAGCATACCACGCCTTAACCGGATGCGATAGCACCTACAAGTGTTTTCTCTGGGCATAGTAAAGCTTCCAGTTGGCTTGTATTAAAAAAATCATGCGGATTTATTAATTGATTTTGGCTGTTATCCTGAACTATTTGAAAGACAAATTCAAAACGCAAAGGCTTTTGTAATAAAAATGTATGTATGTAAACATCTACCCTCAAAAACGTTAACAACATAATTTTTTTGAAGGCGGCTATGTTCCCCGTGAAGGAACTAGACTTAATAAATTGGCACCAAAAAAGACGCACTCCATCACCACTTGCAAAGAGCAAACAAACAAGCATTTTACTGGAACACTGCTAGCTATGCAATAAGAGTTTTTTTTCTTTCTTATGGACTTTAGGCGGTATTGCCTGTAGCCAATGTCAAGTATAATAAAATATTCCACCTGTTTATAATGGATATTGGATGAGAGATATATACATGAAGGGTGTCTACGACCAATAACCTCATCTAACCGCCAATAACGTTAAAAACAAAGAGGTTGTAATAAGAACGGCGAAGCAACGCACTAAAGAGGTCGGTGCTCTGTGCGTTAAAAGATTTGGATCTTATTCCTTGCAGTGTAAATGTCAAACAGTGTCAAACGTCAGATTTAGATCAAAAAAATCTGTTGGTTGTGCAATACTTTGAATAAATTAATTACTTTCGGAAGGACAAAGGATCATTAGCATTACAGGAAACTCGTAGTAGAAACACGAATTAAACGAAGTCATAAATTCATGAAAGACTTCTTGAAATCGTTGGTTTCCAATCAATCATCCAGCACACAAAATAATGTACAATTCTAGCTATTATTGAACACATCCTAGGTTTTCAGGGAATTTTATGGTTCACTGCAAACAGTTTTAATACGCTTGTTGAGGTTGTATATAGTTTTGGTAATATATATACCTATGTCTATAATTTTTTACGTCACTCTGGGCGGTAAGTGAGATTTTACGCCCACGGGCGCAGCGGCAAATCTCACTTCACACCCAGGAGAAGACGTAAAATTGTGTACGCACCACGGGCGGTAATAAAGAAGGCCTCAGATCGCTTATCTATGGCCCTTGCCTTCGGTTCGGGCCACAAATATCCGCGATCTGAGCCGTTCTTTATTTTACCGCCCTAGGTGCGTAATGTACTAATATGATTGTTTTGTCTTTAAATTTGAAGCCTTATGTCATATTTTTTCACCAGTATTTGCCTTAATCATGTCAACATTGTCAACTGTTTGTTTTCATCTTTCTCTCGTATTATACAACCCCTAAACTATCGAAGCCTTTATAACGCTAAATAATGAAAACGTGTAATAATCGTCGCCATTTTGAAGCATCGCCAGAAAGCAGTCCTAGGTCCTAGGTAAATACAATTTGTTGTTGTTATAGGATCGTTAGAAACTGGTTCAAAAATAATTGATTGAATTGAAACATAATTCCCTGGCCAACATGGTTGAACCCAACGCCGAACCGTGTTTCAAGTCTTTGAACAAACATTTTATTGTCACGAGATTTCATTAATTCCTACTTAATCTTCGTATTTGAAGCCAGAACTCATCGCGCTTAGTTGCTTGCATGTTAATGATTTAGATCATGTCCGTCAGTTTCCTCTTTCGTGAGATCTTTTATTTTTTCCGTATAGTTCAGATTTTTTAAACTGGTGACGAAACAACACTTCTCGTGATTACTCGTTCATCAGATTCCGCTTTCACCAGATTCCGCTTTCTTCAGGATTTAGAACACGTCCGCCGGATTCCTCTTTCGTCAGATCTCTCATTGTTTCCGTATAGGTCAGAATTTTGAAACTGGTGACGAAACAACACTTCTCGTGATTACTCGTTCGTCAGATTCCGTTTTCGATCAAACTACTTAGTTAGCGAAAAATACGGATAGGGCCGCAATATAGTATGTTTCTACACATTTAACAATATCAGACATTGTAATGATGTGCAATAAAAATGTGTCAATTATAGACTATTAATCATAAACAAGAAGTAAGTATATTTCTAGCCCATGGACGTGGAGTAAATAACGTCAACTAGATTGAATAAGAAACTATCAATATGACAACTTAGGATACGGTTCAAACCAAGATAAAGGATTACGATAGGATTGCGTAATATTAAGTGCGTACTAAAACCAAAAAATGTCAATGGAGAGGAAAATTGAAGTGAAGTAATTGAGTCGCCCAACAACTGCCCCCACAACTTATTCCGGAGGGATGGCTAAGTAGTAACAATCCCTTATACCACATACTCCCAATTGTAAGAAATTTGTCGAATACTTTATACCACAGAGGATAATTAGAGGTTTTCTACATCGGTCATTCCTGACGAAATTATACTGAAATTAGAAAAAAAACTGCTGGCGAAAGAGGAAACTGACGGACATGATCTAAATCTTTTTTTTGACATGAAAAATATTTTAGAAAATATTAATTTAAGTAGACATTATCAATTTTTTGTCTGACATTGACACGTGTTCGTAACGTAATTTGAAAAAGGAAACAACTTCATTTTTAAATTGAATATTAAAACTTATCACTTAATTCCATTAAAGTCGTCTACAGACGTAAGCGACTAGTCAAACGATTAGAACGGGATAGAACTCTAGTATCACAATATTTGGTTATTAAACCAACCGGATGCGAGACGCGCTCTCATTTCTATCGGAAAAAGTTTGCCGTTTTTTGCGGGGGAGGGGAACGTCAAATGTATGCGAAACGTCAAAATAGCCACGTCAAATAAACGTCAGTCCATACAATGAGTATGACCACTGGTCATAGTCATTTGGCAGAGGGGAACGCCTGTCAATGGCTACTCCGCTTGGTTTAAAGCTCTAAGGTCACAATAGTTGTCTTGATCAATCGAATTTGCATTCAACCGGCAACTTTATATGAGTTTTTCGTTTTACAAAATATTAGAAATTATTTTAGGAAACAAATAAAAGTTTAATCCTATAATTTTACATATAGTAGTTAAAACCCGAGAATTCCATGTTTCTGTACCTACTGGAATTGTATAGAAAACGAATACCCGGGAGCAAACTCTCGCATACTTACACTTGACAAGTCTTGTCTTAATAAGTACATAGTTTTTTACATTACCTGATTTAAAATTTTCTTCCCACTTAAAAACTCTAAAACTTAAAACTTACAATCGATGGTGTTGAAACTTATTAGCAAACACCGCACTGCTAAATATCATAAAAAATAAAACAGCCGCATTTTACATATCGGTTGGGACAGTTTCATGTACAGTTGCCTTCAGATATATCGGAGCGGCCTAGGGAGTCACAAATATTTGAACGTGCACTTTATTGCCTTGATAATAGAGGCGCTGTTCGAATATTTGTGACTACCTTCGCTTCTCCGATATATCTGATAGCGACTGTACATGTCGTACTGCATGCATTGTACACTTTACATACACATTTTCTTGAAAATATCATCTACTCGTAGGTATATTTTAATAGACTGATGAATTCGAATCTGTTCTTGTTTTGTTTAGTCCAATGACTTTCTTCTTGGGAGGGACATTTTAAGACATGTCCACCGGAAGATATATTAGGAGGTCGTAACAAAGTGTAAGTTTAGTATTGTTGCCCCGTGAATTATCCTTTGCATCGAAAAGTTGTCGTGTTTGTTTTAAATTCCATTGTGACAAAGTCTTCTGAAATAACGCATGATATTGATATTGTAATTTTTTTATAAATATTTAACAAGGAATTTCTGGATTCTGAAAAATACTTCTCTTCAGCAATTTGACTTCGGTATCGATGATGTATTCCTTTAAACGCACAAACTATAGCAACGCACTAACAACAACAAATCAACACACATATTTCTCTTACACAATTATTTGTCTCACGTATCCGATTGTTGCTTGCAGACGTTTTTATTATGAGACCCTTACAGCCCGTAAACAAAACCTATAAAGCGTAAGCCCATAAATGACCTCATCCTTTTTTCATCTAGCCCTAATTCTAACGTTTGCGAGGAGGAGTGCACGCTCGATGATGTGTTTTAAAGTTGTTATTATGTAACGTTTCAGTACTTTGCCACGGGCACGCAGATCGCCCAGGACGACGCCGTGCACGCTAGCTTTACCCACGTCTGATCCGCGGAGAAGGGCGGCGCTAACGTGCGTCGTTCTTCTCTCACCAAACCCGCGAACGCCGTCGACCTCTATCAGCTTTAAGACCAACCGGCTCAGAGCCCACTCGCGCTGCTAATGTGTCTCAAATATGACACATATTGCTACTAAATGTGCACTATGCAATGCATGCAACAGTCACGGTTACAATAAATTATTTAAAAAAAGTTGCTGTAGTGCTGCCACCTAGAACTATCTCAGATACTTAAATTTATATTGCTCGATGAATGCAGTGTTATTTATATTGGAGGTGTTCAAAACTTTGATATCCTTTTAAGTAACAATAGGAGGTAAAACGAATATAAACAGAAATGTTATTGATCGCTCTCAATATTATTTAAAAATGTAATATAAAGTAGTTTTGGTTTCTAGCGTTACGAATTACCTAGCAGCAATGTGATCCGTGACTCTGAGTCGAATAATAAAATTCGAACACAATTCAAGTGCTACTGGTATGGGTAGTACTGCTAAACTATAACTTGTCAGCAGAAAAAGTGTTTTATGTTTGTTTAAATTACATTTAGGATAAATATTTCACACATTAAATATATTTGACAAGGTAACTGTATATAAGGTAATATCCATTGTGTAGCTTTAGTAACCAGTGTTGTAATCCTGTTGTAGTATTTAATTTACCACGTTTAGACAAAAATAATAATAATAATATTATGAGATAAGTAAATAGATATCATAGATAGACACCATTATAAAATAATAGAACCAGTAGGTCTTATTAAAATACTGGCGCACTTACTAATTATTGAATCTTTTTTTAATAGGTATGGTATGATCTTGTCATTATTTTCATTAATTTATTTGTTTCCTTAAGCTCGGCCATAGAACGCAACGGTGGCGGACATAGATGAGAGTGAGATACCGCGCTCCGACCTTTCTTCTCACTCTCACCCATGGCTACCGCTCGCCGCTGCCGCCGAGCGAAGTCGTGGCGATTATCGGGCAATGGGGTTGGCCGGTGGAAAGTATTTACAGATGGCGCCAGCATAGCTGGTACCTGTCAGTCCTACAAATAGTGTCAAAATCTTGTTTTTTTTTGAATTTTTTTTTATCTGGATGGGCTAGCCTTTAAGCCAAATCCCATACAACAATACTAGTGAAAGGGACCTAGCTATGCTGGCGCCATCTGGCCAAACTGTTGACAGTTGCCAACCCCATTATTGCCGAAATTAATGAAACAATAAATTGAGCAATACGCGGCAATTTATATAAATTGCGGCAATAATGTAGGCTGCATATGGGGGCAATTGAATGAAGCCAGAATGGCGCCATACTGGAGCAATGATTGCTCCATTTTGAGCAATATTCAAATTGCTTGATATGGCAGTGAAGTTAAAATTCCGGCAATTCGGCAATTTTTATCGCCCGTGTAAGGATATGTTACTGTTGCTACGTAAGTAATATACCTACATTTTATACTCTATAACGCATTAGGCAGGTCGCAGTGTAATTGTAATTTCATAACGAACAATATTAGAAAAATAACAATATACGATTCAAAACTGTTCTAGCCGTAACCGGCCCAATATACACTCGAGAGCAAAAATTTCGGGTCAGTAGCATAAACTTTAATAACTTTAAAATGAATATTTTTAAAATTTATATCTTTTGAGATAGGTATTCAAGGAAATGCTAGTGATCCGAAACTTTTGCTCTTGAGTGTATGTACCGCTAAATAAGCTATTTATAGGTTCTTCGGTTTGATATAAGTTATCTATGAGTTTTATTTAATCTAATTGACAAGTAGCCATAGTCAGCTTTTTTATATCACATAATATGTATTTTTTTTATAATAACATACAGTCTTCTCAGGTAAATACATATTATTCTTATAAATATTTTAGGCTAGCTTAATAAAAATGTTATAATATAAAGATATAATGAAAATAATAAATACAATAAAAAAAACACCAAAATCCAAGCTGACAAAAAATGTACCTAATGCTAAGCCTTTAATGTCCCCGATATACTCGTAACGATAACGATGTAGGTTTTTTTTTATGCAAGTAAGTAATCCGCCCTTGTAAAAAGTGCCTCCGATAATAATCCAACATTGAAGTATGTATTACCTACTATGTATCTCATAGCAATAATTAGTGAAACCTGCAATACCAACGTACCTTAACATAATGTTAAAAATAAACAATGCCTTACACACATAATTGATATCTTTATGAATTGATGTTAGCAACAATGGCAATCTTTACAGTGTTCTTGGGCACTAGAGGTGGTTTATATTTAATGAAATGAAATGAAAACGTTTATTTTCAGGCAACTAGTGGCCCATAGATAAATACCTTAAAGACCAGCATACTTACATATTACATTATAAACTAAAAATTTAAATTGAGAATAATAATTGTAATAATTCAACTTATTACCGGGGGGATCCGGTCACCTACACCTACAGGCATTTCCCTGAACGACCACCGTCCAAATTCCTTTATTTTTTTTCCTGGTTTCTTCATTTCCCTGTCCGACCATTTCCCCGAATGGCCGCTGTAAGCATTCCTTGTTTGTCCGATTCCCCTAACAGTCACTGCGTAAATTCCTACTTTGTACAATTCCCTGAAAGGCCAACAAAATTGACTACACTCGAGAGCAAAAATTTCGGGTCAGTACCCGAAACTTTTGGCAAAAGTCTTTTGCTCTCGAGTGTAGTTTGTCTAATTCCCCGATTTACCACTGCGCGCGTGAAATCCTAGTTTGTCCATTTCTCCTCAACCTCCTCAACTCGGGAATATCACGGGTTTCGAACCCGCATTCGGGAATTACCGGTCCCATGTGTTTCCAATTACACCATACGTTCCTCTATCCATCACAGCGAATTTAGTAATTGTAAGTAACCACGAACAAGTTACTAGTGACCTCGTGATGTTCCAGGGTTTTTGATGGTTGATGTTTCTATGTATATGCCATATCGGTTCATATGTCAGACACTTCAAATTTTGTTATTTAATCGCTGAATTGAAATCTATCACTGTATAGGTCCACTTCTCCTTATAACATATATTTCTATGGTATGAACCTAATCTTAATTGTTACAACTTATGTTAAAATGGTAATAACTTACTGACGCATAATTGGAATTAAAAAATTGGTGTAATAATTATAATATTGTATAAAATTTATTATTATTATTGAATAAAACTTAAAATAAAACTTCTAAGGTCAACTTAGGACACACGACGAAACTCTCCAAACATTGTAAGCACGCTAATAGCGGTTTTTTAAATTATTTCTTATGGTATTTTAGGTAATTGCTCTTCAATATTTCATTGGCTTTCAGTTTTTTCAGAAGCACTATATATCTTCGGTCAAATATAATAACGTCTGGCTCTCTGCTCTTTTTCTTTCAAAAAGTATGGTGAAAAACTTTGTATTCATGATGAAATGCTTCTTTTCTTAAACTCTCCTTTCTAAAATAAGAATAAGTATTTTGCGCGTTTTCAGTAGTATTGTGTTTAACAGATAATGCCATCCCTCAATATCGTCTGTTATTTAAAAATTGTCTTCGGAACAAAAGATTGCCTTCGCGCCCTTCGCGGTAACTTTGTTGAACCAATAATTTTCAAATTATATTTATGAAACTCAATACAACTGTCGTGTTTGGAGTCTCTTTTAGAAGTGCAGACCATGTTTTTTTCGGCCAGCAGATAAGGCAGATCTCTAGTCAGCTTTAGTCGATAAGCTGTTTTGTTTAATTTAAGAATTTAAGCCTGGCAGCCGGTTTCAATAGCATGCGGAAAAACTGCACGAACGCTGTTTAAAATTGTCAATTCGTAATCACATTTTAATCTGACGATGTTGACACGGAGTTTCTATTTCAGGATTATTGTAGTTATAGTTCGTCGTCTAAATGTAGTGCAAACAGTTGATAAAACGGATGCGGGGCAGCGTGAAATAAGCCGTCGGTGTATATTCCGACCAAAAAGTGTAGAAATTAAAAAGTGGCAACATCATAGTGTCGTCCCTTTCTAATCAATCTAAGAAAACGGGACGACACTACGATGTTGCCACTTTTTAATTTTTACCCTTTTTCGTCGGAATATAATATGATCCGTCGCGATTTATTATTTGGGATTTTTTTTATTGACAAACAGTGGAATGTATTTTGCAAATCGTTGTCCTTTTCTAATTAATAAGTATACATTTTGCGACGTTACTTTCGTAACGTAAATCTGTTGAACAGAGGCTAAATTGGTGCACACGGACATAATAATAGTTATTTGTGCAACAAGAGAGGAAAGTTGGTTTTTCTTGCGAGTGTTGATTTTGAGTCCCGAATAAGCGAAAGATTCCATAATTGAATCACGAGGTTTGAATCTTGAGCGTAGCGAGGGATCTCAAGAACACGAGATGTAAAAAAAAATTCCTCTCGTGTGACACATACAACTTTTCACCTCAGTAGTGAGAACATATTAAAGTTAAAAAAACACATTTATTTACATTCCCGAATGAAAGGCATCATCATTATGACGAAAACCTTCTAGAAACAAAATTCACTGCCTGGAGTGATGAAAGTCGCACTTTCGTCACTCCAGGGAGTGAAGAAAGTAGGCTTGTTCGAACTGCTGAGGTGAAAAATACTTAACAAAGACAAAATTGAAATTCTATAAATACCCGATACCACAGTTTTTGTATCATCAGTGGCCAGTGCTCATGATGAACGTACACGTTTGTCTAAAATAGTTTGTATGCGATTAGTTTTAACGAGCGTGTATGCGAGTAAATTTTAATGTATAGTGACGTATTCAATTTAAAAAACAACACCTTATTCTACCACATAAAATAAAGTAATTATATTCATTTGATAGTTTATTAAAGAGGCTTACTTTGGTGAAAAATCTGGAGGTTAAGTTTTTGCAATATGTCAAAAATTAATATCATGTAATTGTCCTCATTACATGTACATTTGTACAATATACGTGACGCATGTCAAAATCGGTTGGCTAGAAAAAATATATATCGAAGAAAGATCATATTTCTCTACTATGAAGTTTTTCTATTTTTCTTTACTATGAAGTTTGGGGAGCTGAAATTAGGCATACTCGATACTAATAAAAAGACAAATCAATAAAAAAATTACAAGTCAAAACTCGCTGGGGGCAGACTCACTTAGCTTATCCTGGCCTGGCCTTTTAGTTTTAGTTATTTCTTTGTATTTGAGCTAGATTAAGGGTGGGTTGCACCACGCAAAATTGACGGACTCATCAACGTTAAATATGGCGACGGAGCTGCCATCGCATAGAAAACTATGAAACTTTTCATAAAAGTTTTTTTTAGGATTACGTTGACGTTTACAGACGGTTTGGTGCAACCGGCCCTTAAGTGTATGTTGTATACTTGAACATCAAATACAATATTTTAAGTATTTTAAGGGGTGAAACTTAAATTATTGTTGATTAAATATCTACAAGAGTCAGAGGTGAGCGAAAATTTATTGTTATGTATTGTTACTACGTAGTCGTAGAAAAATATTGTATGCAACGTTGTATAACTATATCAAAAAATACTCGTGGCGTCTTTTTTAATAATTTTCACTTAGGGCTCAAATTGTTACTCGGTTGCATAAAATACTATGAATGTCGAGTGTTTTAACACAATTATTGAGTGTTCACTAAAGAGCAATAAGTACTAATTACCTATTGTATTAGTGCCAAGAATGCAAAGATCATGAAAACTAAAAACATGTGCAAGTATTTAACACGTGATTTAAGTATTAACAAGATAATATCAAAAAAAGTAAGTTAAGTATGTTAGAAATTTTGTATATTTCCTATATATCAACAATTTAGTAAGCTAGTTTAGTAGAGTAGACGAATTAATCAATTGCAAACTATTGAGGTAGGTAGAAATTAAAATTCATAATGAGATAAGTTTTAAAAATTACTGGCTATAAAAAATGTAACACCAATCTTAGCAAATCCTGTGCAAAACAGCAGCTTAATCTTGTCTTCTATTTTAAAGGCGGGTATGCTAATCGATTTTTATTATGATCCAATATTGTACCTATATACTAGGCATTACATGTGTAATTTTAGAAGGTAGGTAATTTTTTTTGGCACGAAAGGATTCTTTACTAACACATAAATACATAATTTTTGCACTAGTTTTCAATGTCCTTGTTTTTTTACAATTCTACGCAAGTACGCAGTGAGCACCAGCCATTAACATTTAACAAGAGTTGATTTTAAACACCCCTTTATTGTTAATTGCCTGGATATAAATTGCGTTTTATATCCAACCATGCCTTCTCTAATGCAAGGCTGTTGCCCCCTCCTTAATTCTTAATTACGAAATTTCATGTATCATATATTAAATTTACTTAATACTGCAACAACTACTGTCAGTAGGTATGGTTTATCAAACTATTGCATAATATTCTCATGTAATACGCTATTGTAAAAACTGCTGTAAACTACAACTGTTATTTGTATAACTGGTTAGGTGATAGTTTACAACAGAACATTTTTTTTAAGTTTTAACCCGATAAGTATATACTTAGGGTGGGTTGCACCACGCACAATTAACAGACTCATCAACGTTAAATATGGCGACAGAGCTGTCATCTCATAGAAAACTGTCAAACATTTCATACAATATTTTTTTACGATTACGTTTACGTTCACAGACAGTTTGGTGCAACCGGCCCTTATTCTTTAAAAGGTTTTTGTCATCCTGATATAATCCAAATTACTTAGCTATTTTGTAACATTAACCATCTAATATCATAATTTCAATGTTCTGGACCTGGCATAGCTAGTTCTATAACTGCTCCTCACTAGTTCAATAATCTTATAGTACTTGCATGTATATTCATCTGTCTTATTAATAATTATTATAATGTGTCAATGTTAAAAAAATTGTTTCATTTTGTCTTTTGGTCCTAAACGAAATTATTTTGAAACCGTGTCTTTTTTTAGGGTTCCGTAGTAGTCTGTCTATATGTTCGTCCACGTCTTATGTCTGTGATTGTTAATAATACAACAGTCCCGCCTTGTCATCGCCATACGGACCCTTCGCGTGATCCATGGTGCTGGAGGCCGCTTCAGCCTTACAGTGCGTATAGGCGCAGGATTGTCAAAGAGCTGCAGAACCGATGAGTTAAAGGCCGCCACTGCTCCGTCCGAGCCGATAATTTCGACGACCAATCCATAGCACGCGTTTTTCCTCTGTAAGGCCTGAGTATCCAGCCTAGCGAAATTGCGAAGTTGTACTGTCTGTCGCTGCAGCTTAGAAGAGCGAAGACGATAACTTAAAAAAGAGATCATGGTGTGAACAACCTGGAGCGGGGAGTTGACCAACCATGTTTACGTGATCGGCAGGGGAGACAATGATAAGGTTCAACCAGGAGTCCGGCGAATCAATGCTGCGGTGAGTAGGCAAAAGAGGAAGGACAGAGAGATCAGCCGACTCATCAATGGCATTAAGTTTTCCCTTCCGGAAAGTTATTCTTTAAAAGGTCTGTGTTGAAATCGCCCATGATAATCTGATGTTTATAATCGACGCTAAGGGGCGAGAGAACAGTTTCGACATCCATAAATTAGTCAGCATTAGGTGGGCAGTACACTACATTGAGAGCAGCCTTAGTACCTCCAATATTAATATCGATGACAAAAAACCTACTACTACCCCGAGATGGAGAAGAAGAGATAATTTTGAAAGGGATATTACTGCGGAGGTATATGGCAACACCACCACCTCGCTTACCTATGTGGCCATTCCGCACTAGCAGAATACCGGCAAGCTAAAAAAATTAATCGAGGGTAGATTTAAGCCAGGTTTCCGAAATTTAAATGGGGTGGATATTGAAAAAAAGAGTCCAAAAAGTCGTTATACTGGTTAGGGATATTTGAGCGTTGATGTGACAGTGTTAAAGTGTTTTATGGCATTTACCATAGACTTAAAGTAACGACTACAAAAGTACGCAAGCCGAGAGTGTTAGGTTCAGACTTTGAGCTATTGAAACGATCCATCATTGGTAATTTCTGAAGTTACGAATTATAAGATAAATATATATTATAAATAAGAATAAATGTAAATAAGTGTTTTAAAACTACGATAAAATGGCAATCTACTAAATATCTTTCAATGTAACCCATTAGTCGACTATTTACACAAACAACGGATAAAAAACCATGAATTTCGTACACAAAAATTCAATTTCCAAAAAAAGAAATTGCTAAATTTAAAAGTAATCAGGCAATCATAATAAAATGCAAAAATGGAACGCACTGCTAGGTGACTATTGGGTGACTAGTAACATGACTTACGTCAACATTAATGATTTGATGTGCGTTCACTTATGGACAGAGTCATTTATTTTCACAAAATTACTTACTCACTTATTTGTTTACGTCAGTCAGTAATACAGTCGACGTAAAGGCACTTCAGTCAGATAATACTTTATTAAAAGTAAAATTATGACGGTTGTATCATTATTTATATTTAACAGTTTATTAGAAAACCAGAAAAGTAAAAATAATTTTAAAGCAAGGAAATACATTCATAATTACAATACACGCAATAAAGATAAACTATGCAATCCAGAAACAAATCTAGTCAAAACATTTAAGCAAGGCATCTCTTTAAAAATAACGTTGTACAACCTACTACCGGCTCACATCAGAAATTTAACATATCTAGAATTTAAAAGTAAACATAAAAAAAATCTTCCAATGTAACCCATTTTACTCAATTGAGGTATTTACTGAAAAAAAGAAATCAAAATGATTTTCTCGTATCAATCAAATAATTTCTTATGTACCCACTATATGCATAACTTATGGCGTTTTTACTATGCTAAGAGAATTTTGTTATTTATTATATAATAATACTATAGATATTGCATGTATTATGTTATGACTTGCAAAATGTAACGTACTTTGTTACTTAGCCAAATAATGAACTTGAACTAAACAGCGCCACCTAACGTGAACTCAACGTAACGCTTCATAACCAAAACTTGAAGCTTAAGGAAATATTACATGGCCTCAGCCTTTGCCTATAGGTGTAGTTTTTTCTGTAAATTGTACAAGATGGCGTTAGTGATAGCATTGACGTAAAAAATGGAAACCATGAAAATATTATAGTTATTACAGGTAAGTTATTATAATTTGGTATAATTATAGTTGTGATTCAGATTTACAGCCGATCTTTTAGGATGTACAATTAACTTGAATTTTTTGACAAATTGAAGCAACTTCTCGCATGCCATAATTAATTAATTAATTACCCTCTTCGTGACCTTTCTAGTATTTCAGTTATTCAGATTCTGGGCTCTACGATTTGATCATACATTTTAAATGTCTTCATCAAACTAACTATTCATTAAACTGTTTATTACAGGATTTCATAAACTGTAAACGTTTCTCGGAATCGATTTTAAAAATGTACGAAAACGCAAATACTGCGTTTCAACGTTGTGATGATTTCAATATACTTAATATAACTGCAAAATGCATCAATCACCGCTAGCTTGTAGCCGATCGGGGTTTGAAAGTATCTCTTCACTAGTAATACCATAGTTAGAACACACGTTCTTTTCAGTTTTGTGTATACCTGTTGGATTCCAGTTCTGTACCATCAATCCCCATAAGTTTTCAATAGGGTTCATATAAGCCCAGGCTTATGGGTACCTAGTAGTTTATTAGGTTGAGATCATCCTGCTCGTCAATCCAAGTTGAAGTGAACAATACGCGAATTGTGCTCTGAAGAATAAATCGTCGATGCGTTGCTGTTCCCATTCTCCAATTTCGCCTTTTATGGACCTAATTGCGGAACTTCGAGTTCAAATATGGAGCCGACGGAAGCAAAACCATCCGATGCTTCTTGCCCAAACACCATTTTACCATAACAAACATGTTCAGCTTTTAAACTTTTATTCTGTTGTTTACTTTTGACGTATTCTCAAAATTTTTGATGATCATTGCTTACTTTGCGCTCCATATCATACAGATATTTGGTATACTTTTTGTTAATTAAGCTATTAACGAGAGATCTTTTATTATTTAAGCATTTCACGATTAAATTGCAAGCCTATATTTAAATTTCTGCTTTTGGTACTATAGCCTCAAAAACTCTGTCTAATATTATAAATATTGCAGGCCGCGGCTTGATGGGAATGACTTGTGACCAGGGACCGGAACCGGTTACCATAACCTGGGTATTTCATAGGGTTATTTTTGAGGTTGTTTTAAAAACCCTGATATAACGGTAACCTTATGATGAGGTAACCGTATTGATACGGTTACCGTATCGATCAGGTTAACCTAAGGTAACACTAACCGCATTAAAAACCCAATCAATTCGGTTACCGAATCATAGGGTATTGAGGCAGCTCAAACGAATGTAATCTTTACGAACACTCAGATTAGGCTCATTATTAAATTGCTGTAGTGGCTTTGAGCACGGGGCTGGTCAACTAAGCTCCCAGTACAAACAAACAGGTTTTGCCGGAAACGTCGCGCGTCGTTTATTGTGTTCATCTTTAACAAAATTTGTACTTTTAGGTTGAAATTGGAGCGCGGCTGCATTTCGTTTGGTTATTTTGTTTTTACATTATTACTGTACTAACTTTGGAGAAATTACGGATACGGCATTCGTGCATAATGTGCATATGAATTAAAATGTATTGTTGTAATTATCAAGTATGTACAATAAAATATGAATATATAATTTTTTTATTTTAATAAAAATAAAAATATAATAAAAATATAAAAAAAAGAGAAAAAAAATAGAATAAAAATAGAATAAAATTATAATAAAAATAGAATAACAATAGAATGAAAATAGAATGAAAATATAATGAAAATTTAATAAAAAAAATAAAAAAAATGAAAAATAAAAATAGAATGAAAAAAAATAAAAAAAATAAAAAAAAATAAAAATAAATAAAAAAATAAAAATAAAAATAAAATAGAATAAAAATAGAAAAAAATAATAAAATACCTATAATAAACTACAATATAAAAAAACGATTAAAATAGAATATAATGAAAAATATAATATAATATAATATAATATAATATAATAAAATATACAATGACATGCAATAGAAACAACTTTTTTATTTTAGTTTAATTTTTTTTTTTTTTTTTTTTTGTATTTTTTTTTTTTTTTATTGTAAATTTTAATAACAATGTCACAAAATTCTAAATCTAAAATAATTACACAAAGCAATTAGTCAAACCCGCTCCCTGAAACTTCCGGTGCAAAAGTGCCCATAATGCTCGCGGCATTACCACGCTGGATGGCTATGGACAGCCTTTGCACCAGAAACGCTTCGGAGCGGGGGTCCTCTCCCTTTTGTCTCAGTCGACGGCCTATGTCGCGCACAAGCTGTTTTGCGTCAGCACCCCAGCAGCCCGCCGTCTCCACCGCAAAAGGGACGAAAATATAACCCGCGCCCAGGGGAGCATACTTCTGGCGCTTCACCGCCGCTTGAGACTCAGCCGCCGCTCCAGCTGCGCGCGTCGTGCGACTGATATGAGAGGCGGCGAAGGTGTTGACACACGTAGCGTCCCACACCAAGCACCGCCCTCTCTCCCACGGCACTAAGGTTAGGCCATCAGGCCGCTTGCCGTCCGTGTGGCTCAGACCCGGAGGCTCAAGCACGGATGGAACTCCAGCCGACCTAAGGGCCCTCTGGACCATGTCATTCAAGGCATGGTGACGCGGATGCCTCCCGGCGCATCGCCGGCAGCTCAAAGCGTGATGACCGTCAGCCCCCACGAAAACTGTACGAAAATGATAGGAGTGCGCACCAGTCATCTACGCCATTAACGTTAATGCACTTCTCGATAATGCTGCACAATTTAGCAGCTGCAACACTTCTCGCTCCTTTCGGAATATGCCGAAGAACTCGTACTGACTCCTTTAATGCAGCGAGTTGACCTAAGTTGCAACCGTGCCTTTGTGCATTTGCCACTGGCTGCGCGGCATCACAGTGCACGGCGGCGGTACCGCTGACGGGCTGTAACGCAGAAGGACGGGGAACATCTTTGTGCATTCGAGTTATATGCGCTTTAAGCCCGCGCGACGTAAATACACGCGATGAGTTTTGACAATAAGGGCACGTCGACTCCGACTGGGAACTCATTATTGAATATTATCACTAATAATTAATTTACAATAAATAAAACAAATTAATATCTAAATTCCATCAGTAAAAGATTAAGAGAGCACTAGTCAAATTCTCAATACAATAATATTACAGATACTTTCGGATTAAAATAATAACAATACCTAATAAAAAAAAACACAAACGTTACGTATTTTATTTTTATTTTATTTTTATTTTATTTTTATTTTATTTTTATTTTATTTTTATTTTATTTTTATTTTATTTTTGTTTTATTTTTATTTTATTTTTATTTTATTTTTATTTTATTTTTATTTTATTTTTATTTTATTTTTATTTTATTTTTATTTTATTTTTATTTTATTTTTATTTTATTTTTATTTTATTTTTATTTTATTTTTATTTTATTTTTATTTTATTTTTATTTTATTTTTATTTTATTTTTATTTTATTTTTATTTTATTTTTATTTTATTTTTATTTTATTTTTATTTTATTTTTATTTTATTTTTATTTTATTTTTATTTTATTTTTATTTTATTTTTATTTTATTTTTATTTTATTTTTATTTTATTTTTATTTTATTTTTATTTTATTTTTATTTTATTTTTATTTTATTTTTATTTTATTTTTATTTTATTTTTATTTTATTTTTATTTTATTTTTATTTTATTTTTATTTTATTTTTATTTTATTTTTATTTTATTTTTATTTTATTTTTATTTTGTTTTTATTTTATTTTTATTTTATTTTTATTTTATTTTATTTTTATTTTACTTTATTTTATTTTTATGCTTGAGCAACGCGACTACTACGACAGCAGCTCTATACGGGTAGTTAGCTAGTTTCATTAAATGTTAAATCTCGACATTAGCTTTCAATATTATTCAAATGTAGTAAAGAAAAAACAACCCAGGAGTTCGATTTTTGAATCTCACCGGGTGACTTATTTCGTACTAAATAGTCATCGGCTGCATACAAAAAAGGCACCGGTGAGATTCAAAAATCGAACTCCTGGTTACAATAACCCAATGAAAACCCTTAACAAAAACCCTATCGCGATGGGGTTTTGAGGTTAACCGTGTTAGAGGTTACGGTTACCGCTTCAATACCTGTTATACTCGTTCAGAAAAATCCAGAGCTGCAAGGGATTAACGTCTTATCTATTGTGTTCGGACTGCCACCGCACGTGCCATGATGAAAAAATGGTTTGGTTACACGTAAGCGTTGAATGAATTTCTACTATATAGACCACGCAATAAGATTCAATATGAACTAATACAAAAAAGCCCTAAGTTCTTTACGGTTGCATCCAGCGCAGGCGACTCAAACGCTCGGGGACCAGCGTAACTTGAAATCGAGATCCCAAATAGATATGCGTAATGCGGAGAGCGCCCTTGCACAGGTACTACGAGCGCCCGGCTAGTCAGCTCTTAGGAGGCCAATGGAATGTTTCTTACCTCGCAGGTAGAAACAGGGTCGGATTCTGATTGAAACATTTGAATTGATATACGCTTTACTGTTCTTTATTAAGAAAATAATAAACATGATTTAAATAAAACATTGGGTAAATATAATTACAATAATAATAAGTCAACTATTAAAACATTTCGTGGCAACGCTGCTCCAGTTTTAGTTTTATTCTTAGATTAAGCATTTGTCTAATTTGTCACGAATCATCATTCATAACGAAAGTCTAATAATAAAAATATTGTGCTGCATTAAAGCCTAATGAAACATTAACGTTATTTAAAATTAGACAAATGCTTAATCTAAGAATGAAACTAAAACTGGAGCCGCGTTGCCACGAAATGTTTTAATAGTTGACTTATTATTATTGTAATTATATTTAGGTACCCAATGTTTTATTAAATCATGTTTATTGTTTTCTTAATAAAGAAAAGTAAAGCGTATATCAATTCAAATGTTTCAATCAGAATCCGACCCTGTTTTTACCTGCGAGGTAAGAAACATTCCATTGGCCTCCTAAGAGCTGACTAGCCGGGCGCTCGTAGTACCTGTGCAAGGGCGCTCTCCGCATTACGCATATCTATTTGGGATCTCGATTTCAAGTTACGCTGGTCCCCGAGCGTTTGAGTCGCCTGCGCTGGATGCAACCGTAAAGAACTTAGGGCTTTTTTGTATTAGTTCATTTTGAATCTTATTGCGTGGTCTATATAGTAGAAATTCATTCAACGCTTACGTGTAACCAAACCATTTTTTTCATCATGGCACGTGCGGTGGCAGTCCGAACACAATAGATAAGACGTTAATCCCTTACAGCTCTGGATTTTTCTGAACGAGTATACCACTATGATTCGGTAACCTCATGTTACGGTAACCGTATCATGAGGTTACCAAATTGATTGGGTTACCGAAATGATAGGGTTAAGCCTAAAGAGGGGTTTTCCGGTCCCTGCTTGTGACATGTTGTGACATGAATGTACCATGGGTGAACTTTTGAAGTTAAAACTAAAAATATACGTACTTTATGTTCATAATACTTTATTGGCAGAAAATGGACAGAAAACAAGATAGGTACGTAAGAGGATTTATCCTATACCTATTAAACTATATCTATAAATAGGGTTCCCTCTATTTGGCATACTTTTATTTGTCCGAAATCCATGTCGCATAACAGACTTGGCATAATTTGTTTTAGACGAATGATAATGTAGCATAAACCTTATTTGGTATAATTCACAATATTGCGAATTTCTCTTTGTCTGAAAATTATTTTGCATGCTACTATGGTAGCCGAATTTTATTACGAATAAACTTAATAAGCATAAGTGTATTTGGCATATTTTTTAATATTCGAAAGTTTTTGGCATATACCGAACCCAAAACGCATTGCTGCGAAAAAAGTGGCTCAGGTCAGGTTAGAACTGCGACCTTGAGAGGCAAGTAGGTACTACTAAGCAGAAGTGGGTTAGAACTGCGACCTCAACAAGAAAGAAATTGCTACGAAAGTATGTTAGGGTAGGTTAGAATTATGACCTTAATAAAAAAAAGTTTATTTCGGACCAAGATCCATAAAATGTAACGGCACTTATGCGTAATAGTGGGTTGGCACTTATGCGTAATAGTGGGTTAGGTTAGGTTTGAACTTGAACTGTGACCCTCTACAAAATACAACGGCTGCCAGAGAGTAGGTTAGATTAGGTTAGAACTATGACCCTCTACAAAATAAAACGGCTGTCAGAAAGTAGGTTAGGTTAGAACTATGACCCACTACAAAATAAAACGGCTGCCAGAAAGTAGGTTAGGTTAGCTTAGAACTATGACCCTCCAAAAAATAAAACAGCTGCCTGAAAGTAGGTTAGGTTAGGTTAGAACTATGACCCCCTACAAAATAAAACGGCTGCCAGAAATTAGGTTAGGTTAGGTTAGAACTATGACCCTCTAATCCAAAGATACGCATCACACCCTCATTGCTGCATTGAAGTGACAGTAAGTACTTATACAATATGACCTGCCTGTGATTTGAATGATGCAATTCGGCCCTAACACCGTTCTGCCAAATAAAATTCTGCAACAGAATTTTCGGCTATGAATTTTTCTGCACATACACTTTATGCCTGACTAGGATTCGGTATAATGACTTTATGACCAACTAATATTTGGACCAATAAAAATCTGCCAAAGCCAATTATGCTCAACATAAGTATGCCAAAACAGTTTATGGTTACAGCTAATTATAACCCTATAAATAAAAACCAATATTAAAAATAAAAGCAAATTAAATTAAAACTAAACTAAAATCTAAGGGACGTTGACGGTATCGGTAGCAAGAGACCGGCGGATAGTGTCATTCAGTGCGGCGTGTCTAGAAAAGCGGCCGGCACTTTTCTGACATGACAATCCGTGCAGTCCCAGCTCGTCAACCTCGCTGCCGCAGGGGCACCTGTGTGGAGCACAAATTGGAACCCCGAGCCGAAGACGTCTGTCGCGACGCGAAGGGTGTCTGGGTCGAGGAAGGTGGCTATGTTTGGAGACGGATAAGCCCTGAGCCAATCACCGGGCTCCCCCCCTATACGTACTTATCAATATGTACCTACTTAAATACTAATACGGTAGATTATAACAAACTATAAAAAAGATCACAATATCTACAAAGTTAATAGAAAACTGCTATGTCACCGGGCACTGTCGAGGGCGCACAAAGCACAGGGTGCGCAGCGCCAGGCCTCATGCGGGACTTCTTTTTCTTTGTTGGATGCGGTGGTGGTTAATATCGGCCGGAAGCCCGTGCCGCCGAAATCCGCCTGTAATATCGATGTAAAATTTATCTCATTAAAATTAATGTTACGAGCTATCATGTTTTATTCAATTGAATTGTATTTATATTTTGTTATGATCTTGTACAGAGCCTTATTAGATTTATTATATTTGAATAATAATAAAAAAACAGAAAAATATGCATATAATTTTAATACAAACATTATGAAATACTAAAAGTTCTAAGTTTTCACTTCTATCGGCAGTCCCTATAACTGACTTTTTTTTTGTTTAGCTCACTTCTATTCGTCATCGTTTGATTTCTTTTTTTTTCTGTTTTTTTTTTGTCATATAACCTATTCGCCGAGTAGATGAACTGGACCGGTGTGCATTGGGTCAGATATTCTATTAGGCTTTAAGTTAATAGGTGTGTTGTGTTTGTCATAGATGTAGCCTTATTCATCACATCAACAATACAAGATTATGTTTGAAATAAGTACACTGTACACAATAATTCATAAATTATTTTTGATGAGCTTAAACGCTTAACCTCCTGTTGATTATTTCACGGTTGATGTTACACTTGATTACTCGTACCGTACCTATATACTTAACTATATATTATAACAATATTATAACTCGGCCTCAAATTCCTCTAATTCGCGGAGATATATTCGAATCCACTCATGTGTTAACAACTGCTTTTGTGAAGTTTGTCGTACCCTGCCATCTCGACATTTCCTCTGCAGCTAAAGCTTCTGATAAGTTAGTCGTAGGTACCTACTTAGTCGCTGAGGCTTAAACGTTGTACATAATTTTAATCGACAGTAAAGTATTTAATCGAAGTGAAATCTAAATCGATATTCAATTTCTATTAATTGTGTAAAGGCAATGAAGCCAATGAAGGATGCGTAAACACATTGATAGGTATGAAGTTTTTCATCAACCTCCACCCTATTTCTCGAAAATATTAATTTACAAGATTATTAGTTACAAGTTATCAGTGTACAATTACAAGTGCTAATATTTTCTGTTTCTCAAATAATTTTACTCGACTAGCAACTAATAGTAGCGCGCTAATAAAAATATTGGTGTGGTTTGTAGATCAGTCTTTGGAGCATTTTGATTTACAAAAGGGGGTGTAGAAAATGTTTTAACGGGTATTGGTAGGCTACAGGTTGGTTATTAAAAATGTAGATTTTAGACCTTGAGGGGGGCGTTGGCCGCCAGCTTGGTTTAGCGCTTTAATGTGTAAATATCAGTATGACTAAAATGTCTATGGAACATATAACGAAGATAAAATTGTCGACTAAGGGCCAGTTGCACCAACCACTTTTAACGGACTCATCAGCGTCAACCGGCAGATTACTATGAAATTTTCCATACAATAAAATTTAGCGTACGTTTTAACGATGACAGACAGTTTGGTGCAACCGAGCCTAAGTATTTCCCATGCTCAATAGATGTGTAAGGCTTACTAGAGATGCAAGGGGGTGAAAAGTATTTTTTTTAATCATGAGAATTTGATTGATTATAGCTTCACCGGGAGATAGGCCACCACCATTGATTTTTGTTGAATATCTTGTGCAATTGTTTGAAGAATTCGTTCAGCTTTGACCAGAGACTATAGAGATATAGACGACCACAGCCTAAGAACTTTTTGAAGCTCAAGTCGATTGCGCCCTCTGTCCGAAAGCCGCCTAAAGATACCGAAATTGTAAGAAGAATTGTCACCTGCACGGCTACTCCACCTAGTAGCTACTTAGTGTACTACTAGTACGCTATTTGTTGAGCTTCAAAAAGTTCTTAGGCTGTGGTCGTCTATATCTCTATAGTGTCTGGCTTTGACTGATGTCATGCGGAACATTTCATAGAAATGTGCACTGTTTTCAAAGGTGAAATTTAATCGCTTACTGTATATTTTCCGCTGTCGCCTTGTTTGTAGAATAAATTCGGCATTTTCGTTATTAGATAAATTTAATAAATGGTTCATTTTTGACATAACGGTTTAACGGTTCATCGATGGATATTTAAAAAATATGGTGCCCCTGAACTACCTACGTAGAAATAATTACAAGTTTTCTCTAATCATTTGTGTTTTTGCTTTAATTTTGCAACAGAAACTAGTAAAATTCACTAATTATATACGTTGTTAGTACTAATATAGTGCAACATATAGTTTATTACTGCTACTTTATTATGCAACAAAACATTACAAATTATAAGTCGAGGTACTAATATTATTAGCTAGTAATTTAGGTACTTGTATATTATTGTATCTTGTACTTTATTATGCAACATAATTAATATAAAAGTACAAGTTACAACCAAAACCGCTAATACCAACCAAGCCCGTACTTCGTTATGCAATAGGCCCCTGGTTAACTTTTTTAACTAAATATATATTAAAATAAAAATTTCAAACCTAGTTTCATCCCAATAATCATTAATCAATTAGTCTCAATTCTTTTGCCAATAATTCGTGTACGATACGATCCTAAGGGTGGGTTGCACCACGCACAATTAATAGACTCATCAACGTTAAATATTTCGACGGAGCTGTCATCCCATAGAAAACTGTCAAACTTTTCATACAAGATTTTTTTTACGATTACGTTTACGTTCACAGACAGTTTGGTGCAACCGGCCCTAGAGCTGTTTTGCGCAACTCAACGTCTGTAGGTATATATATTGCACCTATTTTACGATTCTCATAATTAATCATGAGATTGCTTAGAATGTCAAATTTTTTAACTGTTAAATGCATGCAAAAAAATAAAAGCATGATGGCTTTATAAGTAAACAAAAGTTAGATTTTAAGGGATATAAGATCCGATCGAATACTGCATCATATACTACAAGTATTCATCTTTTTTTAACCGACTTCAAAAAAGGAGGAGGTTCTCAATTCGACTGATTTTTTTTTTTTTTTTTTTTTTTTTATCATAATTTTTTTTTTTTTTGTATGTATGTTACTCCATATCTCCGTGAATCGTGAACCGATTTTCAAAATTTTTTTTTGAATCGAACAGGTATAATCCCTAGATGGTCCCATTGTCACCAAGTCGGGATCTGATGATGGGATCCTGGAGAAATCGAGGGAACTCTTCAACTATTATAGGCACACCTATAGTGATTTCACTATTTTTTACAGCAACTCGGCCACTTCCTCTTGGAATAGCGGATCCTAAGTGAAGTCGGTTCTTTTTTTGTTTAAAATTATTTCAATTTGAATGGTATCGAGCGATGATTTAACTCTACTGATATTTTAAAGTTATTTTTGTTATGAATTGCGCCCGGCTCAGTGCAGCGCGTGCTACGTACGAGTTATCCTTCGTTCGTCGTTCGAAGTTCGTCTAATGCATTGCTTCGCAAAGTTTCCTTTGCGCGGGTGTTTATCACTCCGCACCCTCTCAGCTTGAAACTTCAGTAAACTAGGTATCGCTACTAAGGCTGCATGATGCAGATACTTTTCTACGTACCTACTAGTTAATTTAGTGACCCACATATAAATAGGGATGTCAGGTAATCGATGGAAAAATATTCCATTATCTTACTGATTCCAAAGTCTTCATAATTGTCCTAATTCAAGGTCGTAAGCACGTATCTTCAAACTGTACTCGTAATAAGTTTTTCACGCACTGACATCGATTAGGTAAATTCCTCGTATTCCATGATTGCACTTTCTTCCAACAGGCACTAGCATCTGCAATCGTTTTCCAGAATATGGTGTATGCATGGCCCTCGTTTTGTTTTTGCCAGCCCCAGTCGCGATACAAAGGATCTAGATCACCCAACAGAAAAATTCTTCGTACTTACGTTCGTTTTCAAAATGTTGCACAAGACTAAGCATTACAAGCTACATCAGTTTGTCTTGACCTCGTCTTTTCATGCTTCCAAGCCTTTTTTACCTATTCTAAAGAATGCTGACACATCCAGTAAATTCATGGAAGAACGGAATCGTATGTTATATACGTATGTTAACCTAACTGAGAACGTTGAGACTGTACATTTCTATTTCTACAGACTGTCACTCCGTACAAAATGGCAAACTTTTTCAAGAGAAGATAAAAACCCACAGGTGCCACAACTATCTTTTGTTTTTTGTTCCCCTGAATACGATTATAGAATTTTTACCATACCTTAAATTTTGACATATTCGAAGCTTCACTAACAAAATGTTTCATTACGATTACAGCGCCACCTACGCATTATCTTTGCGTTTATCCCAAGTTTATCCTCATTAAACTTGCGAAAACTTACGTTTGTAGGCAAAGTCTAGGGATTACGGGGGTTTTAATTTTTCCTTCGCACGTGTCCACATGCTATCCGATTTGGCGTCTTAAGCAACTGCGTTAAAATAAATCAAAATCAGTTGTACTCATGTACCTATACCTATGTACTTTACTATTAGTACCTACACATCCTGTACAAAATGGCAGCCTTTCTCAAAACTCCCAAAAACCCTCCATTTGTCGTAAAGTCCAGGGATTTCGAGGGTTTTTCATTTTCTCGCCTCGTCGAGTTATCGTTACAGCCTGCAACGTTTGGACGTCATTGAATAAGTTTACCTTATATTATCCATTATTTTATATATGGTTGTTAGTTAACTCATCGTTCTTTACAAATAAAACGTACCTACATATTATATTTAACCATTGCTGCTACCAGGCCTCAACATATACAAAGTTACAGCGTCGAGGGATCTTTGCATGCACCAATGCATTGCGCCTCGCCTCGTTTTGTTAAATATTTAAAGTAAAAACCAGCCCCGCGGTAAGGATTGTTCTGTGAAAAAATCAGAAAAATCTTTGTAAATTTGGTACGTGAGGTGCAATAGAGCTGTTGGTGATATGTTGTATGGTGATTATGTTTATCTATGCTAATGCGCTCGGAACACAAATAGCCACGTGCCCTGTGTCTCAATAGGGCTTCACAAAGGCATAATCATACTACATACTACTTTATGCATGTAGGTACGTGGTTAAGCACGTAGATGCAGTATTGCGTTTTCCCCGTGTGTTAAACTGAATGTAGATTAGCTACAAGGCCCTACAGCTGCTTATGTCAGTTACCTATATCGTTGAGTTAGGATATAATAGTAGAGTACAGTCTCAATAAGATTAACCAAATATATGGATCGGTAAATTTTTTTACCGACCAGTCTTATCACTGACTAAAGTCTAATACAACTTACCGAGAAACTGCTGCACGTGTCATTCTTATAGGTTTTTTTGGGCTCATTGTGTATCCCGTTCTTTATCATTTATAGCATAAAACGAAAGCCCGAGATGTGAAACAATTATGTAATGAAAGGTTAGATTTTATATATTGTCAACAAGTTGTGACGTTTGTAATCCTTATTTTACCTCATTGATCTATTGTATTAAAATTATAGGCGATTCTAAAAAAAAAAAAAATTATGTAATTAATTATATTTAACATTTTGACAGAACCTTACATAATCTTGGGGTTTCTCAGACAAATCTAGTTATGTGTCTTTGATGAAAAGATATCAACATCAAAAGATATTTATTTGTTCAAAAGATTTTGCTCTGCTCTGAAACATCCGCTTTGTCATAGTGAACCCTTAGTAAATACCCGCCTAGATTTATGATGCCACGAGGGTAAAAAGAGGGGAGGAATATTTTGAGCAACACATAGATTGAAAACTATTAGTCTTAGCAACGCACTTTAAAAGCAACTTGTAACTATTGTAAAGAATTTCATGAATAATATATTTTGTATTGGAAGTTTCGTAGTAACTTCAACCATTTTTATATACATATATATATAGGTTGTTCCTCCCTCCGTGGTTCAATATGTTTGACAACATTAACAAATTCCACTGAAATCCGTTTATTATCAATATTATATATGTAAATCTTAATAGCTTCCATAATTGGAATGTCCAATTGGTTGAATGCATCATTAAACAGCTGCACCAAAGTTACTTGTGTAGGTTGCACTGCCTGAATTGCGACCTTTAAAATTCGTAGTTATTTTAAGAGTCAAGTTGCAATTTTCGTTTTCGAATTCCTCAACTAAACCTCCGCTCTTCAGTAATCTCAATCGTCCCTTAAAACAAAACAAATTGATTAATTGAGTACTATTTACAATTATTATTAACTCGAAAAAAAATAAGTATTATGTAACTTTAGCGTTTAATAAACGAAGGCACCACCATCACCTTTTAAGAAAGCGTTGATTTGCTCATGAGCTTGATCAAGTGTCTTTCCAGTATAGGTTAGTCTTTTACGCTACAGATTGGCCAGCTTCGAACTGTGATCAAAGTAGGACGACTCATCCTTAATAAAATTTTCCAAGTCTCGTATTTGAACCGATTTCCATCTTCGATAACTTATATGGTCCAACGAAAAAACAAAGTATTTATTATTTGAGAGAATTTTTACAGAGTAAAATTTTCGATCCTAATCGATCGAACGAACCGTAAAACATGGTTCGAGCTGAAGTAGGTATTGCGTCCCAGTAGGTAGGTACATGAATTATGGGATACGAGAATAGATGAGAACCATTGTCTAATTCATTAGGATAGTCGTGTCCTTGATTCGTATCGTATGCATTTATTTGTAAAGTATACAATATAATATTAGCAGTATATAATATATAGTACCGTGACCAGGAATAATACAGATATTATTCATATTTGAATCAATACGAGTATGTTGTAACCTGATGAGCATATCTGGCGCGGTTTACCTTTGATGCAGATAACAAAGTTTCAGATTTTTATTGTGTTGTAACATTTGCCATTGTCTTGTCTGTGTTGTTACTTCCACCCAGTCGTTTCTATTCAACCACTGCCCGATAACTTTTAACGCTGTTTTTTTTATATGTACTGTGTACCCATCATCACAAAAGTGTGTGTCGGAATATATTTCGCATATATTTAATGGCTAGTTCGACGCAAAGGAGATTTCGAGATATTGGCGTCTAGGTAGGTAGGTGTAACGAAAAGACAGACGTTTGAAATTCACAAAATGTCAATTACCCCCATTGATTGGAGTTTTGTAAGTCTACCATTATTTGATCTAGTCCGGCGTCTTATTGTCTGTAGGCAAACAAGCAAGAAACATGGAAATGTAGTAAGTTGAACTTGACTTTGAGTTGAAATTTGGCATAGTACAATCTCCATCAGATATATCGGAGCAGCCAAGGTACTCAAATATCTGAACATGCACTTTATCGCCTTGGTAATAGAGGGGCTGTTCTGATATTTGTGACCACCTTAGCCACTCCGACATATCTGATGGCGACTGTATTTATGTAATTTTTTAGGTGATGGTTTAATATTATGGCAATATCGAGCTGGGTCCTATTTACACTATACATTTAATTGTTCGCCTTGTTACTATGGTATATGGTGAGAAAGTGTATTGTATGTATGTATTTGTTGTTGACTGTACTTTACGTAGTGGTAGAATTAATGTAAGCTGGTTTTAATGAGTGCACATCAACGTATATTTTTTAAACTTATTTCCTTAGGTACCTTATGTACATATGCAGAGAAATACAAAAATATTTTCTAGTATCAAAACTATAAATCCTTCTATACTAAGCGATACCAGCCCAAGATTATTTGAAATTCCCGCCAAAAGATTGTGTAAAATTTCAGTGGTCAAACTATTAGACATTGCAACCTGCAGGTCCCAATCTGTTGTGTACCCTGCCTCTTACATGTACCCTTCATAGTTAAGTAAACGGCATACAATAAGTAACACACTTATTGTATGCCGTTTACTTGACTTGTTTAAAATGTCGATGTAATATTTATGTAGACAAATAATTGCTGTAATTTTTGGCCGAATTTTGTAAGCTGACCTCATATTGAGGCCCAAAGCCTTATAAAGGGGTTCTAATTCCTCCGTCATCGTCGCTAGTTTCTTGTTAGGTATTTTAAATGACATTTACATATCGTCTAGTGACAACCAAAACTAACTAAGTACTTCCACAAGTTAATAGCCATAAGGAACCGTACCGGTCACAAAACAAGGTTGATTTTCGTTTATTTTATTTTTTTTCAATTAATGAGTTTTGGTTGTCACCCGACGATATGACATAGAGTTTTACATTTAAATAATTATTCAGCAGCGTAGGCAAATAGGTTGGTACAACAGTAATGTTATAAATACTATGCGCCTCAAAAAAACTTATCTTGGGTATTTAGCAGTCCTATTATCCAGGGAATAGCTGAATTAACCACTTTTATCATTCGTTGCTCTACTTGGACTAATAATATTTGTTTACAGTTATTTTAAAAACAGATAAAACTGAGTGAGATTAAACTCAGAGGGGCAAAATTGTTGCAGTTTATCTGACATACATTTCTGTTCCGGATTTAGGGAGAACTCTCTGCATGTTGCAACCCGCCTAGCAATCAATTTCCGTGCAAATATCAACATTGACGTATTTCCTAGTGCGTTCCTATTTCTAAAAGTTATATTTTTAATGATTCAACTGTGAATACAAACATTAAACCCACGTAATAAGGTGAATATTCCTAAATATAATTAAATTTATGTGTAAGAATGCAGATTTAGACGAAACTGTTACTAAACTGTGAGTTTTACGGTTTCGCTTTTAAAGAAATACTAAAACGTTTTTTTAAACCCACATTCAACCATTTTCGCGCTGAATCGAATGATATTACTTATAGGATTAATAAATTGTTGTCAAGTTTTTAAATCAAATATCAACTTATTGCATATCAATCGATATATCGTTAAAAATAGTATTTAGGTTTCTTTCATCGTTCTTTGATTTACTTACCTATTGTATTTTTCAAAAATAATCTCAAAAAAACTTCTTCAACATACACACACACTATTGCACGTACACTACCGTTAAAAAGTTTAAGACCATACAGGGTGTAACATTTTTGTTACACCTTGTATGCAAATAATTAGCATTTCATGAAGTTCCTATGAAAATTATACTTTTCAGTAAATCGTATAACAATTTATTCCATAGAAATTTTATTTAAAAAGAGAATATAATAAATAAGTTAAACGTTTTTTTCATCCAAAAATTATCCTCGACGCTTTTTCACTTCGGAGCATTGTTTCTAGAAGTTTGTGTAGCGGCGCGTGTCTTGGCTAATGGATTTCCACTCTTATTGCAGTACAGTCACCGGCAATAGTATCTTCCTACATGATGCCCGCAAAAATATGTGACATGCTTTTATTTGTAGGGCTTTAAGAGCGTGTCACATATTTTTGCGGCCTTCGTGTAGGAAGATTTTTAAATATATTTATCATCAAAACGTAAATGGTATGTACACATATACATTCCGCCAAACTGAGGACAGTTTGTTGGCGGATAAAATGCTCAAAAAATAAGTATTTTAGTGTTCTACCACTTACAACTTATTTCGCTGCCCGGCAACAACAACACCGCACTCTGCGAACCCACGCTGCGCGAGTATCCTTTTAGCTTTCTTTAGTTTCTTAAAACATACGGAAAAGAGGAGAGTGTGGTTGATTATTGGGATTTAATTATAAATCAGAGTTTAGTAAATAAACATGCTTACCTCTCGCTAACATCAAGTAAGCGTGGAGGTGTTCTACGAGCACCTCCTGTTGTGTTTTATTGCTCCGCTTTCGCAACACCTATTCAAATATGATTAATTATTTTTTTATTAAATAATTAAAAAATGTAACTCTTTAGTGGTCCTAAACAAGTATTAATTATATTTAATGGAAAAAAATTCATTAAGTTGTCATATTTGACCTTAAAGAAAATACGATTTTACAGATTTTATACAGATATCATTCATTTATTCGTTCACTTATTTTTTTAAAGTAGCAACACATTCAATTCAATTTAGTAATTTTAGAATACGGATTAAAACTGATTAAATTTAATCAGCTTGACATTCTGGAATAGCACAAATTCGCCGTCTAAATTATGATTAAAAATTTGACATTTTAATTTTAGGCTATTTAGGCAATGTGCATGTAGGTAGAATCGCGTCCAATGTCTTTGGTCTTAAACTTTTTGACAGTAGTGTATGACCTTTGGTATTTGTTTGTTCTTTTAATCATAATCATAATTTTTCCCTATCCCCTAATTACAAGCTGTTAAGATGAATTTATATTATAATTTTTTTATTGATTCACATAATTTGCCGCCAAACTATCATATGTAATCTTATTTTACCTGTATTTGTTGTACTTGTGATATTACTAACACTAATGACTCGAGTTCGATTCTCAAGTTCTTTTTTAAATTAACGACGCGACGTTATACGTCTCCCTGGTTTTTTACAAGCTTTTATTTAACTCACAGTGTTTGTCAGTAGATAAATATGTGTGTTAGATGTTTAGGTAGAATCTTGCGAGCCAGATTTGAACCAGTTCCTGATGTCCGATTGAGCTAAAATTTTGCATACCTGCGTAACTTGGGTGACAATACAATATTTTGATACCATCGAGCTAGTCTGATGATGGAGACAGGAGGTGGCCATAAGAACTCTGCCATAAAATCCCTCAACCAGGTTGAGTTTAGGTTTGTTAGAAACGCCTCGATGAGTATTCCTTGATTTTCTAAGGAAAAGTACAGTCAGCCACAACATCAGAAGCTGATTTGGTTTGGTACCTATTTCTCCTAACCGATACTAGAATTAGAATCGTCTTAATAAGTCGCTGTTTGGGCTCATTTGACTTGTACTGGTAAGGAGTTGGGACCGATATCACAAGATGGAGCTCATGCTGAACCCTGGGGGCACCTACTGGATCTCAGGTTTGGGGCAACATAGACTCATGCTGTTTGAGCTCATTCGACTTGTGCTGACGAGGAGTTGGGACCGGTATCACAAGATGGACTTCATGCTGAACCCTGGGGGCACCTACTGGATCTCAGGTTTGGGGCAACATAGACTCATGCTGTTTGAGCTCATTCGACTTGTACTGACGAGGAGTTGGGACCGGTATCACAAGATGGAGTTCATGCTGAACCCTGGGGGTACCTACTGGATCTCAGGTTTGGGGCATCATAGACTTATGCTGTTTGGACTCATTCGACTTGTACTGATGAGCAGTTGGGACTGGTATCACAAGATGGAGTTCATGCTGAACCCTGGGGGCACCTACTGGATCTCAGGTTTGGGGCAACATAGACTCATGCTGTTTGAGCTCATTCGACTTGTACTGACGAGGAGTTGGGACCGGTATCACAAGATGGAGTTCATGCTGAACCCTGGGGGCACCTACTGGATCTCAGGTTTGGGGCAACATAGACTCATGCTGTTTGAGCTCATTCGACTTGTGCTGACGAGGAGTTGGGACCGGTATCACAAGATGGACTTCATGCTGAACCCTGGGGGCACCTACTGGATCTCAGGTTTGGGACAACATAGACTCATGCTGTTTGAGCTCATTCGACTTGTACTGACAAGGAGTTGGGACCGGTATCACAAGATGGAGTTCATGCTGAACCCTGGGGGTACCTACTGGATCTCAGGTTTGGGGCATCATAGACTTATGCTGTTTGGACTCATTTGACTTGTACTGATGAGCAGTTGGGACTGGTATCACAAGATGGAGTTCATGCTGAACCCTGGGGGCACCTACTGGATCTCAGGTTTGGGGCATCATAGACTTATGCTGTTTGGACTCATTCGACTTGTACTGATGAGCAGTTGGGACTGGTGTCACAAGATGGAGTTCATGCTGAACCCTGGGGGCACCTACTGGATCTCAGGTTTGGGGCATCATAGACTTATGCTGTTTGGACTCATTCGACTTGTACTGATGAGCAGTTGGGACTGGTATCACAAGATGGAGTTCATTCTGAACCCTGGGGGCACCTACTGGATCTCAGGTTTGGGGCAACATAGACTCATGCTGTTTGAGCTCATTCGACTTGTACTGACGAGGAGTTGGGACCGGTATCACAAGATGGAGTTCATGCTGAACCCTGGGGGCACCTACTGGATCTCAGGTTTGGGGCAACATAGACTCATGCTGTTTGAGCTCATTCGACTTGTACTGACGAGGAGTTGGGACCGGTATCACAAGATGGAGTTCATGCTGAACCCTGGGGGCACCTACTCGATCTCAGGTTTGGGGCATCATAGACTTATGCTGTTTGGACTCATTCGACTTGTACTGATGAGCAGTTGGGACTGGTATCACAAGATGGAGTTCATGCTGAACCCTGGGGGCACCTACTGGATCTCAGGTTTGGGGCAACATAGACTCATGCTGTGTGAGCTCATTCGACTTGTACTGACGAGGAGTTGGGACCGGTATCACAAGATGGAGTTCATGCTGAACCCTGGGGGCACCTACTGGATCTCAGGTTTGGGGCAACATAGACTCATGCTGTTTGAGCTCATTCGACTTGTACTGACGAGGAGTTGGGACCGGTATCACAAGATGGAGTTCATGCTGAACCCTGGGGGCACCTACTGGATCTCGGGTTTGGGGCAACATAGAGTCATGCTGTTTGAGCTTATTTGACTTGTACTGATGAGTAGTCGAGACCGGTATCAGAAAATATAGCTCATGCTGAACCCTGGGGGTACCTACTGGATCACGGGTTTAGGACAACAAAGACTCATGCTGTTGGGCTCATTCGACTTGTACTGGTATGCAGTCGGGACCGGTATCACGAGATAGATTTTATGCTGAACCCTAGGGGTACCTACTGGATCTCTGGTTTAGGACATCATAGGTTCATGCTGTTTGGGCCTACTGTGACATCCGATGGGTTTATAATTTTGAATAATCGTTTCGCGAACATTTTAGTAACGTTTTTCTGGTCTTCATGAAATTTGTTGAGGTTGTATCGGTGGTATATAATAAGAGACTTCAATGAGCTGGAATGACCAAAGGTTCTGGAATCAGAAGGCCTAAAACAGTTTTGTTGAGGGGTTTTATTATAATCGCAAGTTCTTAATTCGAGGCGGACCACCAGTTATGTTAGATTAGAATAGAACCGTCTAAATAAATAGTATATGATTGTCAAAAGAAAATTATACGTGCATAACTATTATCGAACGAGCGAGTGCAGCGACGCGAAGTTCTATCATTCAACCTCGGACACAACTGTCAGTTTGGGTTTTTAGTAGCTGTTTCTCGAAATTATGAGGTCTATGTTAACTTAATTACGCTAATTGTTTTGCAACTTTAATGTGTCATTAGGGATTTTTCCGTAACATAATGTTCTTTTTGAAATATAACAAAAACGTTTGTTTTTCAAGAATTTTTAAATTACCTGATATGGTTTAGCGGTCAGAAATAGCATACCCGTAAGTGTTTCATCACTATTATGATAAAAAAAACTCAGCATGCCTACCTTGATGCCTATTGCCTACTTTGATATCAGGTAACACACCCAATGGCCATTTCTATTAGCTAAAATTAACAAGCAATAAGAAACCGGTCAACACAGCGAAACGATGTGTTAGTCGAAATGTACAGGCTACGGAACATGTCTCTTAAAAACTAAAAACATAAAAATAAATTTAAATAAAAAACTTTTAAAAACAAGCTTTTACGTGAATGCTCTAAAAAGAGAAAATAATCTTTTGAGTCAATCAAACTTTTTTTATAGGAATTTTGTACAATTTTATGACATAAAAGCTTGTCGCGAGACTTTCCCGTGTAAAAGAGATTGCACATATTTTAGGTGAAACCATTTAGCCAAGTAATCCTATGACGGTAGTGTAAAATTAATTAAAATATGTAATGTGCCCAGCCCATTATTCATGAATTAAAATTATAATTATCAATGTATTTCTTAAAAAACAAATTCACGTTAAGTGTTATTTACGTGTTTTGGATGTAGTATATATAGTACATATAAGATAGTGCTACCTGGCGGTTTGTCATTTATCATTGAGTTAATGAGTTGTTTTTGTTACGCTAGTTGCATCTTTTTAATATGTTAAACCAAAGCGACACAAATTTGCAATACAATAACAAATCACGAAGTGAATTTTGAAGTCAATAAAGAGTTATATGACAATATATTGGTATGTGTCGAAGCCTGTGGTTGACCTACTGTTGTATCTGTCTGACGAAGTCTGCGGCGTGGATTATAAAATGGTAAATCAAATATTTTTCTCAAAGAATAAGTACTCAACATCGGACTGAATGAAACCAATGATTTTGTTATAATATTCAAAATTTACATAAGGTTTCCTCGATATAAATGAGCAATCTCTTTTACACGGGAAAGTCTCGCGACAAGCTTTTATGTCATAAAATTGTACAAAATTCCTATAAAAAAAGTTTGATTGACTCAAAAGATTATTTTCTCTTTTTAGAGCATTCACGTAAAAGCTTGTTTTTAAAAGTTTTTTATTTAAATTTATTTAAAATAAATTCACCTAATCATTAGCACCTATTTGAAGTACCTTGCCTCCATTCAAACGGTTGCATCTGAATTTTTGACTTTGGCTTATCACACTACACATACTCGTCTACACTACTTGACAGATTACACTAGTTGCATAGTAGGGATACGAATAGGGATCGAATTAACTTTGCAGCATGAATGCTGAAGCATTCGGTGGTTGACGAAGGTAATAAATAATTGGGGGCGCTATTACGGATCAAGGCAACCTCAGTCCTGTGTCCCCGCGCGGCGGCGTCGGCGGCTACCAATTAAAAGCCCAATACAATATCTTAGGAATTAATTAATAATATTTATCTCTAATACTGTTGTTATTTATAAAACCAAACCAAAATGTACTAAACCAAACTTGGGATCAACTGCCTATTTTTGCAGTTGATGTATTGTCTTCTATTTTATCTTAGGTTGGTTTATTTTGTTGTAAAACGTTTTATATTTAGGCTACTTCGTGAAGTTTGTTGCCAGTTACTTAGGTAGTCCTTGTTTATGGTAGTGCCAAAGCTAGTTTTTTTATTTTTTTCCCTTAGTTTATTGAAATATTATGAGTTTATCTGCATTAATACTTTAGATCTTTAGACTATCTTTCATTTAGCGCCCTATTATAGATAATTAATTAAGAACCTTTTTCAAAGCTCTTAAGTATAAAAATATTGTTTAGTATTTTCCAAATTAATTTAAATTACTAAGACAGGTTAACCTGAACAGTCCACGGGTTTATAAATACTTGATTAACTGTGTTCCATAAAATTATTGTTTGCGCGGGCAAATGGAAAATGCATAATATATCTAGGTCACAGTTGCATGTAAACTTGTTAATCTGGTTATAATGACGCACGCCATCAAAGTCGCTTGCTCCAAAGGGACTCACCTACTCCACTAAATACATGTTCAAATGCTGTTATTACAGCCCCGCCAATTTTCATAATTGCACAGTTTTAGCTTGAAACCCATTATTATACAAAAAAATGTGTTTCCACAAAAGGCATAAGTACGACGGTATGGCATAAGTACAGCATGTGCGATAACAAAGAAAGGCCGTGGCAGGTTAAGGAAACATCTTGTGCCTTAATAGCTCTTCGGTCTGTTTTTTTCTGATGATGTGCCAGGTCATTAATAAGTGTTATAACTAAATTTCAGCATTCGCCATATCTTAGTTTATAGACCTAACTCATTCAAAATCTAAATAGAAATAGATTACCTAAGAATTAGGTTGGTTAAATCTTATCTTAGAATGCAATAACTACCTAGTGCGGTATTACGAGTACGTATAAAAAAAGTCTGTGAGTGCGCTTGCGGGTTACGTACCTACAGTAAGCTGCTGCTCCCACGTAGCTGTAATTGTATACTAGTTATCACACGGAAGATTTCTATCTAAAATACCAAGACCAGCTGAAAAATTAAGCAATCTGTTTTAAAATGGCTTTAGTTATAATTAAAAATAGTGATGAGGACGATTGAGCTGGCAGTTAGTTTTTTGATGATGAACCATTGTAAAATGCCTGAAAAATATATATTATAGCTCTTTAAGAGTGATATTATTAGTTAAAAATTGCAGGCCTCAGTTTGAGAAGTAAAAAAAAATATTGTCACGTAATTAATTTTCTATATTCAGCATTAACCTGTATATAAACCTATCTGCAATGTCATATTGTGAGTATCACCTCAGTGTACTAATACATATCCAGATATTCATTTTAAATATCCACTATCTATCACACTAACTATCAGTGACCGGAATGTGACCCATTTCATTGGCTTTTATGAAGGATTTTCCAGAGGTACATGCAGATCATTTTGATTTCTTCCAATAACTTGTGGTGGACGTAGTCTGCAGGCTCTTCAGATCTTCTGTGCAACCACAGCAATTTGCAGCAGCATGCTTACAACCACCTGCAGAAGCTTCACAGTCTTCGCATTTGCAGGACTGAATACTTGAATAGTCTGAACCCATTCTTCAATTTCATTAATCGTGGCTGTCACACGATAAACTTTGTTAACTTTATGCTCCGGAGTAATTCGACTTTTCACCGTTCACCATTGTCCGACCCTTTTGATTCGGACATAACCTAATGCATTGTCGCCATAAGATTCCCTTGTTGACTGTAGTAGTTTAGTTCCTTTCATCTCTGCGCTTGAATACTCCGGACTTTCGCCAAAGAAATCTACGACCATGTCAACACTAACTCTTGGTAGGTTTCTGGAATCTGCTTTTGTAATTGGAAAATTGCTACTATTTTTTTAAATGTAACATAGTTTGCCTTTATATATCATAACTTTTTTATTAGTTTGCTATTACTTGTCATAGCACGTGTGTCGTCACTAGACGCTGATTGGTGGATTGTAATACGTTCCGTGTTACGTTACTTCAAATCGTAATTATTGTTTGAAATTAGTTCAAACTTAGCTAAAAATGTTTCAGTAGATATTATTTTTAGCTTTTTCGACATTTTGGTCACAAAATAATAGTAAATATTATAACTGCATCTTCCCTATTATATTCGTTCACATGCATCCACATGGAATACTGAGTACCACTCCTGCAAGCACTCGAAACAATCGGCAGATTGCTTGGAGTTCGCGTTGCAGGTCTCCTTCATCCATTTTTTGAAGCGTGTATTGTCCTTCTTAAGATTCAAAAACCCAGCTGCAGCTCTGATGAATATATCTGGTTTGATCATGAATAAAAAAAGTTTTAAATTTTTGATAATTATTTTAGGCGATTAGAAGAAAAACAAATTTCGGCATACAATTTGGTCAACCTACTCAGTGTGATGAATTGTCATTTTCTATACAGCATACATCAAAAGTAATAAAGAAACTTGATTAATAAATCATGAATGATAAGCATTTAATTTAACTCGAACAAAAAAACTTCTGTAAATAAATACGAACATAATTATTATAAAGATCCTGGAGTTCGATTTTTGAATCTCATCGGGTGACTTTTTTTGTATGCAGCCGATGACTATTTAGTACGAAATAAGTCACCCGGTGAGATTCAAAAATCGAACTCCAGATCAGTTACAGAGTCAGAAAAAGCGGTTCAGTATTACGAGCCAGATTTCAACCTGTATGTGGAGCAGTAGGTATTCCAGCACTATCAACCTTGTGCACGTGCCAAAAGCTCCGGGAGTCGTAAATACTACACTTAACGTTGATTTAGATATACCCAATTTCAGGAATATCCTCAATTTTATGAATAATTTAATTAAGGATAGGAAAGATTAAGGATTCCATAACTAAGATATTAAATTATAAATAAATTTAATAGTATTTTAAAGAATCCGAGTCAATGAGTTTTACGTCACCTTTAGATTACTAATAATATTATGTTAAAAAAAGATTATTGCTTATTGCGGAACAAAACTGCAAGCGACGACCATGCAGAGCATTAAACGCGGCACTAATTTTCCTCTTAGCAGAAGCCTGAACAATGTTTGTTACTTACAACGAAACTCAGAACTGTACATATTGTAACCTTTAAGTAGCCTGCATTCTGGTGCAGTATTATGGGTAATTTTGTATTTAATTCCAATATAGTCATTCCAGGAATTGCTTTTGGAAGTTAAGTACTTTTTATATCCGCAATAATAGGCAATGTTATTGTTATAATTATAAGATATAAGACATGGCCGTTACTCGGACCTCACTTATGCACAGCTGCCAGATGCCCGGATGTAGTAATCTAGCATATAGCCAGCGGACATACAAATTAGTTGCTCTAAAAATAGTATACCTTTTTTCCGGAACTACCTCTCTGCCTAGGTGGAAAACATCTTACATGAATCGGTAGTTCGATTAATTGCTCGCGTAATTTATCGCGCGATAACACTAATGACGTGCCAGTCACCTTTAAATTGAGATACACGTTTTATTAACCCGCAATGTTATCGGCGTATTTTCAATACCACTTCATTTTAATTACTCTTATAGTATTCTCTTACGGTACATGTCGCTAGATGCCCCCCTAAGTTGCATTTGAAGGATACTCGTATGGTGAAAATTCGCCGACATCGGGCCAACAAATCCATCCACAGCTCAGCTGCTAGAGCGGCTGGCTGGTGTTCCGGAGAGAAAAGTTTGACTCTCGTCACAGAACTTTTTCTAAACTTTAGGGGTATATTTATTTAATACCTATGTACGTTACCGTTGCGTCAAAACACCTATAGGCAAAGCAAATTAGACTATTACGAAAAAATTTTTTCTAGTAAGCTGGAAATTGTTTTAATCCTTCATTTGGTCCTTAATTGTTGTAATCCGAGTTTGCCGAATCCTAGGAGGTTTGCATTATTTTTGGGAAATTCTTCATCATCATCATCTCAGCAATAAGACGTCCACTGCTGAACATAGGCCTCCCCTTTGGACCTCCATTAAAGGGGGGGTTTGCCATACGCGCCACGCTTGGCTGGCGGGTTGGGAAATTCTTGCTTAAGTCTTTTTAATATTTTATGGATTGGCGTTTTCCGTCACACCTACAGTTACACGAGCTGCAAGCAAAAACTTAAGAAAGCGCAGTTATTTGGCTGCCAAATGTTATGCACACCTGGGATTGCGCAAACTCGGATTACACGTGTTTAGGACCTAGTGAAGGTTTTAAAACGATTGCCACCCTGCTGGAAATTAATTCCGCAAAACGCCTTTTATGGATCTTATTCGCCTTTATTCGGTCGCGGCAGATTCTGGGTATGGCAGATTCTGTTTATAGCAGATTCATGTTAGGGCAGAAATACAATCATGAAAAAAAATCGTTCGAACACTTCGAACAGCAACTTTATACAGAATGTTTTTTCAATATTGCGAGAGGTTATAAGGTAACTCATACTGAACAACTTTTTCTGTGGGACCGAACCCGATCTCCAAAAAAAAATTGGCCTCCCCATATAAGTAGTTACCATCTCCTTTTACGTATATTTACCATCTAACTTTCGCTGGCTATACAATTTAAAAAACGTTTCGGATCCAAAAGTGTCTTTGCATTACAAAAATGGTAGAAACAGCCAGTTATTTTAACTTCAGGAAATATTTTTATTAATCCTTGTATCTGTGCAAGTTTATAGTCGCATTTATAATGTGTAATCTGCATATGGAATTTTCCATTTCTTATTAATTGTTGGATATACGAGTATGTGTTTCTCTCCTGCTACTTAAGTCGGATTCGGATTCAATGGCACGTAAGTTTTCCCGTATAAATCGAAGAAAAGATTTCGTCCGCGAACCAACTTTGTACCTGCAGCTTAACATTTACACTGCACTGGTCGATCTGACCTTGATTGTATTTAGGCTGCATCTCTCTTTTTTGCATCGAATTATTTTGAATGGATAAAATTTTAATGGCAATTGTAAGTAAAAGTTATCTAATTACATTTCATATGTCCTATACTAATCACCGTTAAGAGATTTGCCCGTATTAGATTTACACACTGTATTGCGGAAATAAAAACAGTAGGCGACAAACTATTAATTACATTATATGTCGTCGTTTGGCACTACTTTCCCCGGACAGTAACTAATGGAATAAAATAAATTATCGTGCAAGTAATAATAGCAGATTAATATAATTATATATTAGCAGATTAATAAAACACTGGGCATTAGTACAATACAGAACTATTAACTAAAGGCTATCTATTAATAAAAAAATATCGTTCAAATCACTGTCGATGGGCAATGGGCAGTGTGCCCAGAAGGCTGGCGGCTTAACACGTTTTATGGTAATGCTTAATACGTAGTAAATAAGTACTGGCCAGACCCGAGTTTTGATTGATATAAATTAAGAAAGCTGATTTTAAATATGTTCGACTTGTTTTATTATTCGTGTTCTGATTAATGAATTGCATTTTGTTTTTGCATACAAAATGTTTGTCGCAGCCAAGTTCTAACTAAAATGAGTCGCGTTAAAATTCTGGCGCAATAGGGCACAGTCGGCCAAAAATGTGGTCCAACACCCTACGGTTGAGGTTCATTTGACCGTCATGAGACAACAAGGTCGTGCACGTTTTAAACTCCGTTAGAAAAGTCAACCTTAGCGATCGTTACGTCTCGCAGAAACTTTTGTCAGAACTGGTAGACCACTTTCTTCGCCCACTCTACATCGCAAATAAATTATTCGTAATCCAGTACGAAGCCAACCGAGACAGTTTCTAGTCCACATAAAATGTTCAAGAGGACTGTAGAGGTTGGTTTCTTACTGCATCACTGTGAAATTCGCGCACAGTTAACGTGATAGAAAAGTTTAGCACCATAGCACCTTGCATAATAAATATAGTGTGTAATCCTTTCCAATGGTGAAAACTCGTCACCCACCAGAATGCTCCTTAACGCCATGGGCGTGTTCGTAAATGAAAGTGAAATTGATGGCAATGGGGTGAACAGAGGGCACTCTGCATGCTGCAGTATTGTTCTTATGAATATTTTTTGATTGGATGAATTAATAAATTCATAAACATGAAATAAAAAATTAAATAAGAGTTTGTTGTTAAAATTTTCATATTTTCATAGAACCGCTGGTAGCCTTGCGGTACGACGTCCGATTTTCAATCCGGAGGTCTCGGGTTCAAACCCCGGCTCGTACCACTGAGTTTTCGGAACTTACGTACGGAATATCATTTGATATTTACCAGTCGCTTTTCGGTTAAGGAAAACATCTTAAGGAAACCGGACCTAATCCCATAGTTTTCCCTCTCGTTTGGAAGGTCAGATGGCAGTCGCTTTCGTAAAAACTAGTGTCTATGCCAATTCATGGGATTAGGTTGTCAAGCGGACCCCAAGCCGAAATAAACACTAAGAGGATGAAGTTGTTAAAATTTGCATGTTAATATTCAAGTCTTTGAACAGATTGCAGTTGGAATTAAAGTTTAAAATCTTGCATATTATCTTTAATATTTATTCTGATGTTCAACGGTGGTCAAAAAGTATTGTATTATACAAATCATGTACCAACAGATTATGGTATTTCTGTGGACAAGAGAAAAGGTAACAATTTGGGTTCATTACAATGTATAACTACTAATGCCAACTAAGATTCAAAGAAGATTTGCACCTAATGGTTTAACAAGAAAATTAGGCTTTATAGTCCATTTATTTTATAATGTTTACACAAAACACGCATAACCTCAACTCATACAAAAAAAAAATGTTTGACCTAACGGTGGTAATTTGTTCAAAATTAGCTCAATTTGTATAAAATATATTTATGCACACCTCCTGATGTATGCTAAATACTGAATACTATTGATACTCATTAAAACTTAAAATCATACAGTTCCCATACTGCATCTTAGAACGTTTTAATTTAAGCAATAAGTAATATACTACATATAATATACCTAGCTCGATGAAACTGTAGCTTAAGTTTACCAGCAAATATAGGTCATAACATCCAAGAGTAGAGAGAGAGACAAGTAATATAGCGTAATACAGTGTGTAAATCTAATACGGGCGAATCTCTTATCGGTTATAACTTATACTTAGAATTGCAATTAAAATGGTATCTATACAAAACAATTCGGCCCGCAATGCAATGCAAACCCACTCGCGTTGAATGCTCGTTGAAAGTTACTTTCAATAACACATTGCTACTGATAAAATTTTCAAAAATTAACACATTCAGCACCGAGAACCTGACAGTAGCACCGAGAACCCGACAGTCGGGTTCTCTGTTCGTAGCTACTACGCGCTACATACGAGGAATACCTGGCTACGCGCTACGAGCGTAGCGCGTAGCGCTACGCGGTACGGAAAGTGTTAATTATTGGGTCACAGTTAAGTGTAACTAATGTTAAAAAATATCTTAATTAATGATAACACTATGGAGTTCTATGTGTATCGCCGTATTAGATTTACACACTGTATATGTACAGACAGATTCAAAATTTCATGGACACATTCAAAATGAATTCAGTCACAAATTGTCCATGCAATTTTGAATCTGGGTGTTCGTAAGTTTATAAATAAAAAATAAATAAAAACATTTTTATAGAATTAGTGGTAAAAGCTGGTACAAATCAAAATTAATCGTATTCTAATAACACCCTTTATTATTAAAAATTAGCTCAAGTGTAATCGCCTGTGGCAAGTGTCGACCGCCCCGCGCAGCGACCGCGGCTAAGTAGGCGGGCGATATGAGAGGCCCGAGATTGCCTCTTCAGACCAGGAAGTGTTGACATCTTCAAAGCCACCTGACTGACTGACCTTTTTATTGACTTGTGCCAGCACTCGAATCGATTCTCATTTTATTTTTTCTTTCAAGTGATTACTTAAGATTAAGAGGGGAGATAAATATTTGTTTAAGATATTCAACAACGGAAATGGTTAATAGTTAGTAACAGTGTTAGTTATTATAATAGGCATTTGCGTTGACATTATATAGCTATTATAATGACTTATGGAGGTCCAAAGGGGAGGCCTATGTTCTGCAGTGGACGTCTTATGGCTGAGATGATGATGCTGATGATGATGATGATAGCTATTTATACCGTCGTCTAGTACCCGTAGTGTAAAGTTTGCTTAGTATATGGCTAAGTTGATTTGTGTACGATTGTCCCCACACCCACCTTTACAGAATCAATGAATTACCTATATTTGTCTCAAGCATGCATTCCTGACTAACCTAGCTAACTCACAAATAACGGCTCGTTTAAAATTTATTCCATATCAATTACCATGTAGCTGTAACAAAAATAGGTTAATCCTAAATACATACCTATATTGGAAATAAAAACATGTCTATTTCTAAACAGATTGGTTTTTAAATTAGCAGAATTTAAGAAGCCCGAACAAATTTATAAATCTTTATCTACGTTTGGTACAAAGTAAAAGTAAGTGCGCATCTCAATTATTTGTTGCTATTATTTTAACTAGTCTGTCATAAGACATATAAATATATTTAAATAACTTTTGCTTAGAATTATGACGAACATTATAACCATGCAAAATAATTGGGCCACTCAAGTTACTCAAGTTAAACGCTGATTGACATTGATACTTATGTATGTACAGTCGCCATCAGATATATCGGAGCGGCCAAGGTGGTCACAAATATCTGAACAACGCCTCTATTCACAAGGCGATAAAGTGCATGTTCAGATATTTTTGAGTACCTTGGCTGCTCCGATATATTTGATGGCGACTGTACATACTTTATTCAGCCATGTTTGGAACGGGGTGACAATTAAGCGTAAATGAAAAACTTCTTAATTGATGACTAAATTAATAAATCCTTTATCAGGTTAAATTGATTGCTCGTACCTATTGGATTTACTCACTGTATTTAACGAGCAGGCATTTGTGGGTAATAAAGGAAGGTTCTGATTTTGAAAATAACATTTATCATTCATCACACAATTAGCATACAATAAATTATACTACACAAACCGAGAGTGAAAGTTTACGAACATAAACTGTTTATCCCTACAGCTGCTTGACTAATATGGTCGGGTTTTTATCGCCTGTCACTATAGCTGTCACGTTTTAACAACTATGTAAGTGCGAAAGTGACGCATGAAGCGATAGGCGATAAAATGACAACCATGGATGGCCTCGCAGTTCGGACTCCGAAAATTTAACTACAACAAACGTATTGTAACTCGTGCGAGGAGATACTCACTACTATTAATCCTTGTTTCTCGTATAATAATGCATACTGTAGGCAGTATTATTTCGTAGAAATTAAAAATAAACCCCCCATACCTAAATGGTCCTCGATCGAGAGATCTTTGCTGTTCCATATCAATAGATTGAGCAAAGAAAGCAAATGTATTTCAATAAACGTGTACTGTGCAAACAAGTTGCGGGATGAAACCATTGCTGGTGAAGACATCTCACATGAGTGGCTATAGCGAACTTTGCAGACAATAATACGCACGCTTAGCTTTGTGTTTACATACACAGGTAATTTAAAGAATAATATTAGACAATGTTATATGTTACAAACTTAAAACATTAGTTGTATAAATAAGTCATGGGTATGTTAGATACATACCCTCTATGATAAATGAAATAACATATAAAATGTAAAAGTAAAGTATCTAGAAAATATAACACTCTGAATCAGGCGCAAATTTTGTTGGTCTTCGCATCTCGGGAAATAACCTGTGATTGTTGATGAAGTACCTAATTAAGGGCGATGTGTATAATTAAGCCTCGTTGGTGGGTTGAGGAATAGCAACCATTTAATTACTTAAAAAAATGGTCATCGCTTATATACCTCAACAAATAAGGAAATGTACTACGCGACTTTAACTTTACTACTAGTAGTAGTTTCAACAAAACACCTTTCCCGTTTGAATCAATAGATAAAATATGAATATATGTGATAGCTAGTGAGGACTGTATGGGATGTGATATGATATTAGATGAAAACAAGTAGTAAAATTATAGGATTTAATAAATTAAACACAAGGAAATTACAACAATGTATGCTTCTCAATCAGAAGGCAGACTCTGACTGACAACTTCAAAATTGGGATTTTAAGAACATTACAAAAATAGATATAAAGAGGTGGCAAATCAGCCAGTCGCCAACAATATGTATGAACCATGACCCTACATGCTTGAATAGAGTTTCGCGTCTTCTATGAAAAAAGAGTCGATGCGCAATTATACTTTTGGCCAAGGCTGTTTCAATACTCAATTCTCGCAGCGAAGTTATCCTATTGGGCATGTCTAGTTGAATACTACCAATGCCAATTATTAATTGTTCTATGCTCGTAAATGGATGGAGGTTGGGCTAAGTAGTACACTTCATAACCATGCATAAGAGCTGTAACAGCCATTGGAAAACTCATTTAATGGAACGCATTCTCGCTTGAAAATACGGATGATTGGTTCTACTCGTACTACATAAAATACTTCTTCGCCATAGTAAAACAATGGAAACATAATATTTCGTGTAAACAACTCGTTTATACTGCGGACAATGAGAGATATTTTTTGCACGTGCACCATTTTCAATTAGTAGGCGAGAATAATAGTTAGGTACAAGAAGTTCGTTTAGTTAGACATATCTCTGGCAAAAAAGTCGCAAAATGTAGAGATATGTATTTAGTGAGCTGTCGTGCGCAGGTTTGAAGTTTTAATGTGAAGGAGTCCGGTAGTAGTAATTAGGAGGTGAGTACGCGTCGCAGCGGCTGCGGCGGCGCGGCGGTCGATAGCTGGAGCGACAGGCGGTACCGTCCCGGGTCACGCCTGCCCGATCGATAGCGGCACGGCGGGGGCGGAGGAGCCGAACCCGGCATTACTCGCGCCGCCACGGCAGACGAGACACCTAGTCCGCCGCGAGATCGGCGGCAGGCGAGCGCGGCCGGGGCACGACGCTCCATGCGACCTCCGCTCGCGACATGAGCGGCGCCCGCCCCCGCAGCGCGCCCCTGCTCCTGGCGCTCGCAGCCGCCTTTCTCCCGCAAGCCAACCATGTCGCGTGAGTATACGAGCTATACGGATCCCATCAAATGTGTCGCTGACGTAAACTTGCTTCAGCATCATAAATCACACCGCGGCTATAAAACGGAATGCGATACATTTCTTTTTGTTCCTATTTTAACAGATGAAGAAAATACCTATAAAATAAGTCAGTCTTTATGGTGACGATTAATATGCTTACTTATGTAAAAAGAAAGAAATTGCAGGCGTTTTCTACTAACATAACAAGCGATTAAACATTATGTATTACTTTGCTAATTTAGTGGATTTAAACGGAAAATGTTAATAAACTAGAATGATAATCAAAACTGAACAGTATCATTTCATTATTTTTTTTATAAACTCACACGCAAACATGTTACTATTTACACTTATCTGCAAAATACAGTTATTGATTTAACTAAGTAATACACAGAGAGTGGGCCTGAAGAGAGCGGCTAGACGAACACGATCATGATAACAAGTAAGTTTAATGTAGTCCCACTGTTATCGATTCGCAAAAGATTCTGTATCGGGACTTACACAAAGATTCACTGCGTTTCGGGGGCGTTCGTTTGCTAATGACTTTTGCATATTGAATTAGTATAAAATAAGATAAAACGCTCACTATGATACTGCGTTTTTACTGTTCGTCATAAACTGCGCAATGGTAGTTTAAATAATTTTTCAGGTTGACATAACACTGCAACCCATTAAAAAACTTAGGTACTACCAAAACAAATACAGTGATTCCTAATCAAATTAATAAAGTAAAGTCAAGACTTGTTTACAAAATACAATCTAACTGATAGGTGGGTATCGACGTACCTATAAGATATAAAAGAACATGTTAACATTATAATAAAGTTTAATTGACAAAATTGTCGTTTTAATTACACAAATACGTTTTTAAGAAACAACGAATCAATTTAATACGTATGTTCTATTAAGAAATACGAAAGAACCTACTTTTCATATCTAACAGTCCTGTAAATAACACTATTCATTTTGCGCAGCTCAATAAAACATGATTTCTTATTTGAAAATGCATGACACCATGGGACGTACCTACCTATTTAGTATCAATGGGCGTTTAAAGGCATAATTATAACACGTGATGAAAATGCATTACGATATATTTAACTTGCAACAAGGTTACGAAGTTAGTACGAAGAAGTACTGCGAGTTACGAAGGCACGAACACTACTAACTAATTACCTATATTGTTGGTTTGGAGTTGAAATTTTTCAAGCGTTTTAGTGTATTAAGTTGTTATTTTGTTCAAGTTTCTTAAGAGTGCGACATAATCTGGCAGAAGCCGGTATTTGCATACTCAGACTACAAAGGCTCGTGCCCTCACGCGAGTCTCGTAGCTATCACGCGAACTTCTACTTAACAATCTGTCAGCCAATTTCACATCAATATTTCACGTAGGTACCTTTGAAACCCTGTAATATCGACTGATATCGTATTACAATCAGGCGCGATGCCAAGTTTCAATAGGATTATGCCAGAAACTAAATACTTAAAGTGTTTAAGAGTAAAATTACCTAATTTATATCTCTTTATCAGTTATTTAGGTGGCTACTCTGATTTATGTCTTCAATCTTCTGTAACATAAGCAATAATAATTACAAACATGTCAAATCGAAGTGCTTCGAACAGAAACAGCAACATCAATTATTCATTCTTGTAGTTATGTCACATGTAGGTCCATATATTACAAGCCAAGCTATTAGTACCGCACCAAGCAAATTGTTTCAATAATGTAGTTTTTGCGGTATAGCTATAAAGACACATACACACACACTATCATTCGACGCAAAAATTCAGTGGATTTCAGCGACTGAATAAGCCGCATCAGGTGCTTTATCGATACAGCCTTGCATCGTCATAACGAGGCCCAGCTGCCGATATTTGAAATTCAGGGATATTTAAGGTTATCTTCAATAAGATCACGCGACGGTCATATGACGCAGAATATTATTCAATCGGTTTGGATCAAAATTAATTTAATTGGCGTTTTATGTTTGTTCTACAGTAACTTTAAAATTAAATAACGATGTGTATTTTTATTTATCTTAAAATATTTGAAATTGGTCTTTAAAAACCTACCTAATGTCAAAATTTTTGGGTTTCAGGAGTTCGATTTTTGAATCTCACCGGTGACTTTTTTTGTATGCAGCTGATGACTATTTAGTATGAAATAAGTCCACCAGGTGAGATTCAAAAATCGAACTCCAGATTCAAAAGTATCTGACTAAGTTTTTTTAAGGAATTCAAACGTAATTATTATCGGCTATGTGATGATATTGCAAATAAGATGAAAAAACCTTAAATATGCGTCTTATACTTTACATGTTCCGTTTATCGTGCGGTACATTAAATGTTAAAAGAGCGAGGAAAATTGTACCCACTTGATGCGTGGGAAATGGTGTCTTGTTGGCAAAATTACAAGGGCAAAAATCGGCAGGCGGCTCATATCCAGGGGCCGCGCTGCGCGTTGGGTTAGCTACGCCCTGGCTCCGGGAACGCTTCTATTTTTAGACAGCTGAAAAAGGCATCAAGTCCTTTACGAAATACAAATTTCATTCGTACTTTGCGTATTCATACAGTTATATCCGAGCCTTACAATTTATTAATATGATATAGATGTTTTTTTTTTAATCTAAGTACAATCTCATAATGTTAGGGGATTTCATTTTCCTACGGAACGTGACAAAAGATTTGATGTGGCTTATATATGAAAAAGAAGCGATTAAGCTATCAAGACATTATTGCAATAAGAAAAATTTAAATAATATCTAATTAAGAGAGCTTTGAGAGAACTTGACAATTTGTAGAACCCTTGTTCTACAAATTGTCACGTTGTTCAGCCATTACAATATCTTGTGTTTATTGTAAACAAGTCTATTCAGTTTTTAACCATATGAGAGTAGTTACGTATTTTTACATGCGTCTACATATTTCAAAGCGTCCTAAGAGTGAAAGAGAGTGCCTTAACTTGGAACGCGAGTAGCTCTCTCGCTGTCTCGCTGACGCGCCGGGTCGCGCCGCTCCGGGCATTCGCCATCGCCATTGCTAGCTCTACGTAGCCTTCCTTTTCGCACAGCACAACAATAAACGTGCCCCTCGAATAATAGAGCCTTTCAAATAGACATCAGCTGAATTCGTTTACATGTATATAGTCAAGAAAAATAATAAGTTGTGTGATATCCCAGTAAAGGTTACGGGGTAGAAGCCTATCCTGACAACTCGATTGACCAGCTTGCTTCTTATTCTATATATTTTAATAATCGATCAGCATCGTTTTCATTTCAATAACTCTTTTGACTCGTAACTACAATTTCGTATAGGAAAGCCGAACAGAGAATACTATTACTGTAAAGCACCTTTCTGCTTGCAGTTATATATACTTTTTTTTTGCAAAGACAAATCAGATACTTTATAAGAAGTGCAAATATTACACAGAAGTCTGAAAAAAACAATGAATTGAAAGATATCATTTATTTTTATTTTTAGGAGGTTGTAGAATTTTTGATTGGCTGGTGTGAATTTAAATAAACCGGTGTTATGTTACTGCGTGGCAAATTGGACTGAGCCAAATGAACCTAGCGGGACTAACACGGCCTTCCAGCTTCATTTATGCACAATCGCGTGCACAAAACCGTTATAGCGAAGGTTGTTAGCTTGCTGCCATTTCATACGGCTGGCCGAATGTCCGAATTGTGTCGTTTTGGCGTTCGTTTTGTCCGCGGAAATGGCTGCGCGGCACAATGCCGCAGTACGGTAAGGGCTCGCTCAGCCAACACTTGCTCATTTCAATTTTGAAAGGAAAGAAAATAAAGATTTTTATGAACTGTAACAACTAAATGTTGCATAGTGGTAATACAGTCGCACGTTTATAGTATCTATTTGTTGGTACAAGTACCTATCTATATAGTATAAGTACTATCTATATAGTTTAGGCAGTGATGTAGCATTGGATACTTTATGTGTTAATTTACTTAATTCAGCCTATATTATTATCATAGAGTAACTTATATAGTAGAGCAGCACAACCTAAGAACTTTTTGAAGCCATCTGTCCGAAAGTCAAGATCAAGATACCCAAGCTACTCCACCTAGTAGCTACGAGTGTAGTACTAGTACGCTATTACAGATGGCACAATTGACTTGAGCTTCAAAAAGTTCTTAAGCTGCGCTGCTGTACTATACGGGTTGGATTTTCTTTTTGGGTCAGTGAGGGCAGCTACCAAATCCCGTGCTGCTACGTGAAAATGGTCTTATAAGACCTTCCCTCTATTTTAAATTAATGAAGGATCGCATTTACAGATTCTGGGAAAAACATACAGGGTGCGAGAAAAAGGTCATTTTTGGCGAACGTTTTTTTTATGCCATTTGATCCCATTCCTATCCAGGATCAAAAGCTTGTATGGGACCAAAAATAAAATTCCGGCTAGAAAAGTCACAAATCGAAGGAACACATGTCCCATACACTTTGTACGAAAATGAAAACTTTTATTTTTCACATGCAATTTTTGGCCTATTCCCCGTAGTCTTACCGCTTTAGTCTTACTAGTTGAACCAATGGGAATTTCCTACCCAATAGATTTACTGATAGTAAGGGCCGGTTGCACCAAACTGTCTGTGAACGTAAACATAATCGTAAAAAAAATATTGTATGAAAAGCTTCCTATGGGATGACAGCTCCGTCGCCATATTTAACGTTGATGAGTATGTTAATTGTGCGTGGTGCAACCCACCCTAAGACTTCACTAATGTAATTTTCATCCCATTCGTATTAGTTTAAAACATAGACATCGTAATTTATAGATAGTAGCTTTATTCATTCTAAGGAGAAAACTAAATATGTTGTAACAGATAAGGCAAATAATTCTGGTAACTTGCTAATGACATCCAGTGCAGAGTTTTCAAGTGAACCCACGGTTTTTCTGTAGACTCTCCGGGTATTGATACCGTGTCCGATTCAGTAACTTGTTTTTTTTTACAATAATTTATCTTTAAGTCTATTTCATTTTGGGCATGATCTGGGTGACACGTTACACAATGTGATTTATTTTTTACCACAACATTGTTAAATAGTTACAGATCCAACACATTTACTTTTACGATATTGAGCACGTCGCCATATAATACCGGAATCTTTATAAGTCTTTAATTTATAGTACTGGTATCCATTCAGCAATAGCACCTCACCTCGTCCTCGTTTTATTACATTTATATCACACATTTCACTGAATTCAAATAAATTACAAGTAGGTTATATTCGTTACTTATATGCGATTTGATAACTATGTGACATTTTGTCTGTCAAGCAAATATTTTATCTTGGGTCATAGATTCAAGTTCACTAGACGGGGTGTAACAAAAATACTGGTGATCCGTTTAAGGGCATAATTGGTATCGTATTGCGAGTAGGAAAAAGCAGGAGAAAAATATTTGGACGCGAAAAAATTTTTTTTTGTATGGGGCGAGTCGTCCCAGCTGGCCACCCTCCATACAAAACGATAAATTTTTTTTCGCGAGAAAATGGTTTTTTTCTTAGTTTTTCACAATAAGAATACGATACCAATTATGCCCTTAAAAGGATCACCAGTATTTTTGTAACACCTTGTATACGAATAGGTCTATGAATTACCTAGGTGTACCTATATAACAGTGGGACTATTGGGAGTTTTGTTTTACTGGTAAGTCTACTGGGTACAAAATTCCCAGTGGTCTTACTAGTGAGTCTAATGGGAACAAAATTCCCATTGGTTCAACTGGTAAGACTAAAGCGGTAAGACTAAGGGGAATAGGCCCAATTTTTTATGCCAATCGATTCCATTCCTGTTCAGTATCAATAGTTTCCATGGGGTCAACTTACGGTAATGTACTAAACAGCCATAAATTTAAAAAACTTTTTCCATACTTACCTACATTTACTGCTTTAAAAGCTTTTACATGCTGAAATTAAAGGAAAAAAAAACACTGTATAGAGGTTGTTTCAGTGTTACTTTGCAAGCCATCATTACCACACCGGTAAAAGATGTCTGTATTACTATTGCTTTTGCTAGGACCATTCTACAAATCTAAATGTTGAGATTGTAGTAGTTGAAATGCTCGAAATGTTCCACGAATGTAATGTAATGTTAGACAGCTATTAGCTCAATATCGACACCATTCTTTATTTCTTTCTTTTTATTTAATAGTTATGCTAGGTTAATAATGATTACTACTAGTCAATCACGCTATCAATAAATGCTGACATGTATAATAAATAACTTAAATAGATACATTTGCAGTGCGACCTTATGACTGAAGATCAAAATTTTAATCTCAATAGGAACAATGGTACTAATAAAATAACAATTATGCTGCGAATTAACAAAGCTAGAACACAACGGCATAAGCCATGTACCTAAATAGGCAAATGTGATTGAGGCTGGGGAGAGTCGGGAGGTCAATTAGTGCAGCTAAACTCATTTATTAATGGCAATTTGTTACAATGGAGTTTGGCATAGGCAATTGCCTAGCTATTTAATATATTAAGGCTTATTTCATACCACGGTAATATTGTATTTTACGGCCAAAAGCACTGTTCCCACATGCCCTATCAATACGTTACACAAATAACTTACACGTAATAAAAAAAACTTGATAGTTTTATTTATTCATCAATGATGTTAGTAATATATCAAAGATAAATTTCTTGATTCCGTATTGTAAGTTATTCAGGCAGGAGTGATCACCGGAGATCGAAATTTGTGGATAAGTTTAGTGAAAGGGCCCCACTTTGTAGATATACATGAACTACTGATGTGCCTAAGGAAACTTTCCAAAATTGCAAAATGTTTCGGAAGTTTAACGTAGGAAAAATTCGGAAAATTTCTTACATTATTGTATCAGAATTGAAACTTTCCAATTTTAAATTTAAATTCCCATATTTCCTAGTGAAAGTTTCACGAAATTTCCGAGAATTTATAGATTTTTATGGAAACTTTCCGCAACTTGCACATCTGTAACATGAACACTTCATGCTTTCACTGATTGATAGCGTTACATTACGCCGTAGGCCGGAGGCGAATATTGTTAAAAAAGACGCCAAGAGTATTTTTTGACTTAGTTATACATTTTATACAACGTTGCATACAATACTTTTTCTACGACTACACTTTACATGAAATATGCATTAGTGCTTTACGCACCTAGGGCGGTAAAATAAAGAACGGCTCAGATCGCGGGTATTTGTGGCCTGAACCGAAGGTAAGGGCCATAAACAAGCGATCTGAGGCCTTCCTTATTACCACACGTGGTGCGTACGCAATTGTACGTCTTCCCGCCCGTGGGCGGCAAATCTCACTTACCGCCCGGAGTGACGTAAAATATATTTATAGAAGCAATCAATTTTGGCTCACTTCTTTGGCTATTACAGATATCATCAACAATAATTTTAATTTCATCCTTTAAAACAATGCATTCAATTTGAAGTATATTTACCCAAGCACACACGCAGTTATTATTCTATCTATCTATCTATTCAGCCCGTATCCATCCACCCACTGCTGAGTATAGGCCTCTTCCTTATAACGCCACTCTTCTCGGTCCTGTGCCAGTCCCATCCATCCACTGCACACCCGCCGTTTGGCAGATATCATCTCACCATCTGCTTGACGGTCTCCAAGCTGTCATTTTGGCCCATTTTAGCCACCAATGCCACCATTCAATTACTCGTCTTCTCCACCTCCCATTATCTCTGCTCCCCAAGTGTCTTCCACATCTCCACTTAATTTTTTTTTCTAATATTATAACTTATTATTAAATAAAAAAATCTAGCTCATAAACAAACAAATATAAGTAAAACCAAAAAAAATGGGTTAAAGCGACTCTTAACTTCAAATTTTAAAGAGACGCAGATATCATCAAAGAGAGATAGAGATTTCTCTCTGTACAAGCGGGAGACGTGCAATCCGCAAAGTGTGCAGAGACACACTGCCGATTTTACGTTTTACGTTAACTTTTTTTAACGCTTCGTTTATTTAGTTTGTTAGCAATTAATTGACTTTATAATTACCTAGTATAATCTTTTATTTTGATAAAAATCACACAATTTACAATTTATAGACAACAAGATATAGATCAATTAAACATTTTCTTAATGTTCTTATACATGTCATCATTAATGTATAAATGACAAATAAAAGTACCTACTGGGGTAGAAAAATATAATTTTGAAGCCTGAACGAATTCATTAAGGATTTTTTTGACGTTAGGAGTTAGGTTAGGAGGCGTTAATTAACCCTTTACGACTAGATTTTTAGTTGAATTAATTTTACTTTTAACATTATTCACCGTTCATTTTACTAGTAAAGTTGGTATTTTTTAAATACTTTTCAAATTTAAAAGTTGGTGTAGTTACGTTAATATAATAATTAACAAATAAATATTATCACTGAGTAGGTTGAAATATTTGGAGAATTGAAAACAAAGTTAATATAGTAATTTTACTTCCTACAGAAATACCTAATAAATAAATTACAATGTAAGTACAATTTCAAACTAGACTTAAACATAAATTAACATTAAATATAAACTAGATACAAAACTAAATACTAAATATTATATTTGCTACAAAAAATATCAAACGGGATCAAATAAAGATCAAGTTAAAAAGTTTGAATGCGGCTCGTGTTTAGCGCTCGACTCGCTAGCACGTCCACTTGCCACAACGTGCTACGGCGTAGCGCTGTAAGCTCATTTTAGTAATAAGTATCTACCTATACATCTTCCTAACGTTTTTGGCCGGGCAAGCTAAACCCTAAAAAATATAAAATGTCGTAAATAAATTCCTAATAAATTCAGTGGTACGAGCCGGGGCTTGAACCCTAGACCACTGGAATGAAAGTCTAATATATATCTGATGTGTTACCGCCAGGTTACCAGCGGTTCATTCTGGTATTAGCTAATATATGTACGTAATAAGACATGGCTTCGAGAAGAACGCAGAGAGTTTTAATCCTCATTTTGAACACATTTTTAAAATGTGTCTTTTGTCCTTTTGAGTTGCATTTACGAGGATGATGGCGATTTCTCGAGGGGATCTACGAGTAGAAATACAAAGTATTTTTCTAATTAACACACATACCGAATTTCAGGTTATTTTATATTTAGGTGCCTACCTATCGAATAATTCATTTGCATTTGCTGGTATCAAAGTAACAATTATTCAAGGACTTCTTTGCCGAACTGTAGTTATTTTTTATCCAACCATGTATGTATAGTCTCATGTTCTATTCCCGCCACATTTTTTACACCGTTTATTAAACAAAGATTGAGTTAAAGTCAGTCAATATTTTTGTCGTTTTCAATAACTGGACATTGAATTTGGAGTTTTTTGCACCGCATAAACACTTTCTCTGTTCAGGTTAAGACTGACGTCTGACTAAAAGGTCGCTTTTGAACTTTGCCGTATAGGTACACGACAAGTTACCGCCACGATGTTCTGGTGCGTTCACATGCACGATGACGTCCGGTGGGCTGGATGCATCTGTCTCATAGAATGATATCATACATGTGAACGCACCAGAATATCGTGGTGGTAATTTGCTGTCTACGGTAAAGTATAAAAGCGACCAAAGGGAGGGAGGTGGCCTTCATTTCTAATAATAAACCCTTTCATGTATTGCTGCATTTTATTTTAGTCTAACTTGTTCGAGACGTTCTTGTAAAAATAGATAGAATCAGTGAACTTCACTATTAATAAAGACCTGACCTTTTCAACACGTCGATCCGACACGTGTTTCTGTTCAGATCTTGGAGACATCATTTTCAAAGTTAAGGTGTGCATGTATATATGTATGTATGTATATATCACTTAGGTGTGTGCCTGAGCTCTAGCTTAAGATCGCTGTAGTTTAAGGTCTTGAAAACAGATAATATTTGGACATGATAGATGACATTGGAGATTAAAATAAGCAGTAACCAATAATAGATAGGTATACCATTATCACGAATACATTATGTCGCTCGGATAACGTGACAAAGTGGTTAAAATTATCATTCATGTATTATGAATAGAAGCAACTGAACCGTGATTAAAACACTTACGATTAAAGTGACAGATTTCCCATATACACAACATTACGTCAACATTAGTATGGGTTACGGGCTACTTCAATCGTTATTATTAAAAACGGGACTTAACTTAATCGCGTACACTTACTTTTTTAAATTTAAAACAGTCATATATAGTTTACTAGCGACCCGCCCGGCTTTGCACGGGTGCAATTTATACATACAGTGTGTTTCTGTAATAGGAGCAATAAATTAAAACATAGATTCTACTCCTCAAACTACAAAACTTTTGTTCAACAACTTTAAAAAAATATGTATTTTGTAGATTGTCTCTTTTTCATACAAACTAAATCGTATTTTCAATGAACGTTAAAATCCGTCTAATTGACATTGCTTGTCACCCTACTGACATAGTCAATTTCGGAATACATTGCGTGTTCGAAAAAACTTTAAAGTATCCTAAAAATCAAACCATACGTTATTTTTAAAAGTCGCTGAACAAACGTTTCCTGGTTTGAGGAGTAGAATCTACGTTTTAATTTATTGCTCCTATTACAGAAACACACTGTATAAACTTTCTTCTTGAATCACTTTATTTATTAAATAAAACCGCATCCAAATCCGTAGCGTAGTTTTAAAGATCTAACTAAGCATACATAGGGACAGACAGCAGGAAGCGACTTTGTTTTATACTATGTAGTGATTGATCATAATTTAAAGACAAAAAATAGACCTATAGTTTCATAGAAATAGATACGTGGCTATTACAAATAATTATACTTACATTTGATACTTTTGTTAAAAAGGTATCATTAACAGGTTTAAGCTTAAGTTACACAAATTATAATTGCTAGTTCGATTCAAGTTTTAAATGCATTCTTAAGTTGTGTTAGTATACAGTTAAAAATGTCTTATATTAATGAAGTTTAAGCTTGTCATTAAATAGTTTACATGCACGTTTAATAAATACATTCCCACCATAACCAGTCCTGTTGAATGGTATAGAAAACGTCCTTTTTACGGCAACGGCGCTCACGTCTTCGCGGAACTCTACAACAAAATTTATGTAAAAGAATAGGGGCTTCTAATTGTGAATGAATAATTTTGAAGAGCAAAATAGAATCAGTGGAATCACGTCGGTCACTAAGGGCCGGTTGCACCAAACTGTCTGTGAACGTAAACGTAATGGTAAAAAAAAACTCGTATGAAAAGTTTGACAGTTTTCTATGGGATGACAGCTCCGTCGCCATATTTAGCGTTGATGAGTCTGTTAATTGTGCGTGGTGCAACCCACCCTAAGAGTTTGAATATTAAGACGTTTACAAGTATCGTTATAGTCGGTTATTGTAAGGAAGCCCAGTGATTTAATAAATTTATTTTGAAGTTGCTCAATCCTGTCGATATGAACTTTATACATAGGTTTCCATACTGAGCAAGAAAATTCTAGGTGACTACGAACAAAAGTATTGTAGAAAATTTTATATGTTAAGCGGCTCTTAATCGGCGGTTTGCCGACACGCATTATGAATCCTAGTTGTTTATAAGATTTTGCCAACATTTGATCAATATGTGGGATAAAAGACTCATCTACGTTAAATATGGCGACGGAGCTGTCATCCCATAAAAAACTGTTAAACTTTTCATACAAGATTTCTTTACGATTACGTTTACGTACACAGACAGTTTGAAGCAACCGGCAAGTTGTTTAAATCATCTTTAATATATTTAACTACCCTAAAAATCTTTGTGTCATCGGCGTAAAGTAATAATTTAGAGTTCTTGATGCAATTAGTGATATCATTCACATAAAGGGTGAAGAGCAACGGACCCAAATGAGAGCCCTGGGGGACTCCAGAACTAACGGACATCCACCGAGATTGATAGCCCAACAAGACAACGGCCTGACTCCTGTTTCCAACATAGGGTTTAATCCAGCGAAAAAGGTCGCCATGTATTCCTAGCCCCCAAAGCTTCGACAATAGCGTATAGTGACAAGTTTTATCGAATGCCTTGGAGAAATCTGTATAAATAGCATCCACACTATACTTTTATTAGTTTCCTGACGTTTTGAGCATGTCGTAACGCACGTGGTCGCCTGGTCGCAGGCAAACAGTCCCGTTATTGTCAAAATAATGATTAAAAATCGCGTAAGTTAAAATCAGTAACTAATTCGTATTCTCATTGCGGTTCAGTAATATATGCCTAACTCGTGATACTTTCATCATTGAGCGGGTTTTAGACGAATAAGATGTAGAAATTAAATAATCATTTTTTTTTATTAATAATCTGAAATATTATCCCCGGCTAGTCATTAAGTGAAAGAGACATGCCCCTTGTGAATTTAAAAAAACTTGCATGTCTGACTCGCGCTCTAACGAGTCGTGTGTTCCTTCCCAGCCGGGCCACATCTCCGGATTAAGCTCTATTTCTAATGGTGATACGTACCCATGATGTACCGTTTGTACCACGTCGGAAATTGCATGTACCTCCGTAGTTTAGCAGATATAAGACATTAAAGGTGGCCCGGCTGGAAAGTAGAATTTCCAGCCGGGCCACGCCTGTACCAGCTGATATCCGCTGTTTTAAGATGTGATTCGATTAAAAGAGGTATGTACCTATTTATGCTGCATTGATCGTAGCAAATGGAAATCCGTGATCTCTGCCTACCCCTTTTGGGATATAGGCGTGATTGTATGTATGTATGTATGTATGTACCTATGTATGAAAATATAAGTCTTAAAGGTCTTAAATTGCCAAAAAAATTTTTTCGCGAGAATTTTTTTTTCTTGCTAGCATAATCTATGCCTTAATTTATCAACGTGCCTAGCCCTTCAAATTTTGACATACGATTAACCCCGCTTCAACAAACTCTCATACCAATTTTAAGACCATTCTGGTGGGCACATAAGATTTTAAGACCATTTTAAGAAAAGTCGATTTCATGAAAAAAAATTCAAATTACTGTAATTTCGCTTTAAAAAAGATTTCAGTGGCACAAACAAAATAGCAAATTCATATTTTGGTGTCTTATAACTTAAAATGCCGTAATAGTATTCCGCTTGGCATCCATGTGGAAGCCAATCGGTAATAATTTTGATAAATTAACAGTAAGGCCGGCTCCAGTACCCGGCCGGCTCCAGGGTAATAAATATATGAAAAAGTAATTTTACGACCTTTTTTCAAATAAAAAAATAGTTTAATGGAGGTACATAAATAGGTACATACCTCTTTTAATCGAATCACATCATAAAACCGCGGATATCAGCTGGTACAGGCGTGGCCCGGCTGGAAATTCTACTTTCCAGCCGGGCCACCTTTAATGTCTTATATCTGCTAAACTACGGAGGTACATGCAATTTCCGACGTGGTACAAACGGTACATCATGGGTACGTATCACCATTAGAAATAGAGCTTAATCCGGAGATGTGGCCCGGCTGGGAAGGAACACACAACGAGTCCGTAGGTACATGATACAATTTCAAGAATCACCGAACATTGCTGTTATAAAAACAAAATTGAGTGACAAACTATGACTTTGCCGTTGAAAATCTGCTGTCTCTGTACATTGAAGTAGATCGCGATTAGTTTACCAAATGGGAATATATTTGTAATGGTACTAAGCATTTTTTTTTGAGACAAAGCTACTCTATTACTCTAGTTACTCTACTCTAATTATTTTAATTTTGCATGCCAAGAAACATACCGTCTGTGGAAGAGCAGGGGGGTGATTTTTGAGAATCGAGCACTCGAAAGTGACATTTGAAACTCTGAATAAAACGATGGAATTATGTTTTTAAAAATAACAGTGATAAAAATTTAAAATCATGATTATTTAAACTATTAATTCCATGCGAAAAAATTGGCAATAAACTTTTGTGTGCGACTATTTTCGAGCTTGAATTTTTTGAATTTTGAAAAATCGGCCCCCAGAGCTTGATACAAGTATGAAACATGCTTAAAAGAGATACTAGCACAGCTAATGTTAAACTGTAAGTTGCAAATAAATTATTTTATTTTTATTTATTTTATTTAAAACGAATTTATCGGACTTCTTGCCTGCTAAATTGTATGATTCTACGTAGGTATGGCATATACGTACCCTACCCCTATATGATTTCATTCTTCTACAAAATGTTAGAAATAAAGGCTTAATGGGCCATATCTCTGGATAGAGTTGACCTAGAAGCTTGATTTTTTTAAAGCTTGAAGGGATCGCATAGATAACTTTTTTACCTCGATGCATTTCTGAGAAAAAAGGTCTTGACAGACAGACAGGTGGACGGACAAAAATGATAATGTGTATTATGACTTATTGGTTCGAGAAAAAAAGTATTTTATTCTTTAATGAAAAGTTTACAACGCCGTTCAAATTGGTTTCTACAGAACTCAATGTAATTGGGAATATTAAGATAAAGATCCGCAAGCAGCTTCCTAATCGATGAAACTTGAATAACTTCCGATCTCGAGCACGGCTTATCTGATCTGATCGCAGATACTAGGTTTAAAAATATTTGTACCTAATATTTATCGGTTACGCAAATGACTGTCGTATCTAGTGGATTCAAGTTTCTGTACCGTTTTTTTTTCATATTTAATCTATTTGATATTATGTTATTTTGTAAATAGTTATGATTATGTTTAATTTGTAAATTAAAATAACTCGTACAATGAATAAATCCAGGAGTTCGATTTTTGAATCTCATCGGGTGACTTATTTCGTACTAAATAGTCATCGGCTGCATACAAAAAAAGTCACCGGTGAGATTCAAAAATCAAACTCCAGGTATTTACTGTTTGGCTTTATATTATAGTGCAAGTGCCGCCATGTACCAGCCACATTTAGTGGTCAGGGCCTAGCGTTGTATTTAAATTATAACGCGCCCGAGGGAGTTCGTAGTTGTCACAGTGCCCTGTTTAGTTAATTAGTTAGTAGCTTGCTAAATTTAATCTGGACTTCGCTTGTTGGATATTTTAAAGATATATAAGTAGGTATATAATTATGCAACTACTAATAGATAATGCTGAGCAACTAATTAACTTGTGTTTATACTGCCAGCGTAACTGAATCGAACTTATGTGCATATTAAAATAGGTCGAGAGTGGTCATGTGAGTTCACTACTAATGCTAAAATTTTGGATAGTTATAATTTGTTGGTCGTACCATTTACGTATATTACTTGTCGTTATGTCTTTATCCGAAAAACAAGGCTTGTTTTTTTTATTTCACTAAAAGTGCATATTGCGTAGTTTTAGAAAGTCCTTGTAACTCCATATCGACAAAGTGGCCCCTTTGTATGTACACTGACACATTTCACGAAGGCTCCATGCACTCTTATGTCATCCAGGCTAGTTCATAAGAAAATCACATCCTTTATAAGTTTACTGGCTTATAAAACAATAGATAAATGCATTCTCTTGTCTTTCCGTCGGGATCCATAAATAAAAGAATAGCCGCAGCGTTTTCCATTGACAGCTTTTAGCCGTTACATACGTTACGATATCGTTGGCCAATTTTCCGATCACTAGGGTTCACGATACCTTGAGTATTTTTCATTTATATAAACTTCTGTTTTGTTACTGATTCTTTTATTGCCAGGCACAGAGGTGGGTATCGAATGTTTGGAAGGCCTTCAGGTGCATTCGTAAGGCTATAGAAAATTGTGTGTGTGCTCATTTTATTCAAGAAATCACACGGAGACAGACTATCTGGCATAATGACATTTATAATTTTGCTATTCCTCGTTTGGGAAATAAAATCCAATAGGTGGACCTATTGGATTTTATTTCCCAAAAATCAAATTAGAATGATTTGAACAAATGTATATAGGCTCCTATTGATACACGGTACCTGCGAGGAAACGGAAAGATTTTAACACTAGTCGAGTTAATACTAATCGATAAAAAAATATCGTGTATAAATTGAAAATGACTTTTTGATGGTAATTTCGCCACTATTCACAGATATCAAAGTGATAAGTAACACTTTGAATAGATTCGTGGGAAAAAAAATTAACAATTCATATTCATCGTTTTTTTTCGAGAATGACCTTAAATTAATAAGTTTTTGCTATTTACAACCGCAACTCACTTCGCATGGAGCCTTCTATGTTCGTTGCTAAAATCAAAGAAGTCAACTTGGCTAACGTATGTATGTACTTATTTAAAGCTATACCATTAAATTTGTTAAAAATAAATAAGGGAATCAGGTAAGTACCCTTAAATTATACCTTTTCTCTTTTCCTGTTTTATTGCGTTCTAATATTAAAGACCTTATTTATTTTTGTGATCGAACAACTCCTATGCTCATGAGATAATTATATCCATGTTCGCTATGACCACTTTCAAGTAGGTAGTAATTGAGTGTTCGCATGTTCAAGTAACTAACAACCGCGCCGTCCCATTATAAATGCATACCTTTCCGTGGCTTTCGTTCGCTCGCGTTGAACGAGTCATTTACCATTGATTGTGTTTGCCCCACTTAGGTGCCTGCGATAATACATCATTTCAATATGCAATAAGCTCTCACTTCATCATAATTTCTTGCTAATTTCATTGCGTCTCTCGTATTAGGTACGAAATTATGATTTAAAATCCTCATAAAATAAGATAAAGTATGTATTGTCAAGTTAGAAGTGTTAGAACCACTGTTTATTTGTTGTCCTTTTGTTCGATATCTCCCAATATATGTATGCCATTTAATCATGACACGCATGGGTGTTCTTAAATTATATTGAGTAAGATACATATGTACACGGAAAAAAAAGCTTCCGGGATATTCTCAATCCAAGACATTATTATTATCTTGGAAATATTTCCTCGTGACAAGTATTTATTTCCTTTACCAAAAATATGATTCTCCGCTTAATAAAACCACGTTTTCTTAAAATAGAAATACAAAAATGTATTGTTTCAAGAGTATATTGAGTAAATAAGAGAGATTGTACTTTAATCAAACAAGTATTATCTTTAGGTAAAAGAAAACTAGAAAATCTGTAAGAATATATTCGCTTCGTTATATTTAAAACTTTATTTTATTTTCGTTAAAGGAAATAAATACTTGTCACGAGGAAATATTTTCAACATAATAAAATAATGTTTCAGATTGAGAATATCTCGGAAGCTTTTTTTTCCGTGTATGTATACTGTTTTTCTTTACTAAAAAATGACCTTTTTTAATTTAAATTGTATTGCACAGTAGCAAATACCCAGTTACAAAAGGTCTTAGGTATGCCGTAAAGCATTCTCTACCAGTTAACCTTATACCTCAACTATGTATTATTGGTAGATTGGTACCTAACTTCGTGGTGACATAGCCAACTCTAGCGACTAGACGCAGCGGTCTGAAATAAATGATGTGCTCCGTGCCATGGTGCAGCTGGAGGGAAAACTTTGAAACTACCTGCTAATTTTACATAAACCCAGCTGTAACACAGATCCGCCGTTGCAGTCCCTTACGGACTACGGTGTACGCCAAGCGTCAAGAAGAACATTAACTCAGCTCACAACGGAACTGATTCATACGTCGTTACATTATAAGAAATTTAGAAGTCATAAGTTATTACGACTTCAACATGAATTGGAGATGTCAAATTGATAGTGTATATTATTTTAATATTTTGATTTCTTTATTTTAAATAAAGACACTATTGCATCAATTATTAAGGGCCAGTTGCACCAACCACTTTTGACGGACTCATCAGCGTCACCCGGCAGGGTACTATGAAAATTTCCATACTATAAGATTTAGCGAACGTTTTAACGGTTACAGACGGTTTGGTGCAACTGACACTAAAACATTCATCGACGATATCGAAATTCTATGTTTATTTTTGTCATTGTCATTTAATATTAAATTGTACCTCTAGGTATCAATTATTGGATTTAAACGATTACTTCTTAGAAAAAAAAGGACAATGATTTCATTAATTTCAGGAGAAATACAAATAAGTAGGTATTTAAGTATCCCACATGATGACGCTTGCTTATTTTGCCACGATCGCAATAGAGAACCTGTCTAGATTAAGGGCCAGTTGCACCAACCACTTTTGACGGATTCATCAGTGTCACCCGGCAGGGTACTATGAAAATTTCCATACTATAAGATTTAGCGAACGTTTTAACGGTTACAGACGGTTTGGTGCAACTGACTTTTTTTCCTTTTCAATTCCTTGTAAGTCCTTTTTTTATTGTTAGACATATAAAATATTCTGAAATTGATTTGTTTTGTTCGCAGGGGCGCCGGTGGGGGTGGCATGTTCGGCGATGTCAATATATCAGCTATCTTGGATTCCTTTAGTATAAGTTATGACAAAAGAGTAAGGCCTAACTATGGAGGTTAGTAATACTCAATATTATTTTCAACCTTAGTCAACGGACTATTTAGTAAAGTCGCCTTTAACGACTCAGTTTAAAATTGGCTTAAAAATGCTTTCATGAGTATAAATTGCATTTTACTTCGGGCCGTGACGTAAATGGAAGTATATTAAAATTAAGTTACCAAATATAACCATTTAAATATCGCGGGTTACTTTTGCATGATTCACTGTTGTTGTCTGGATAACAACAGCTCTAACTTCCGAAATGTATTGTGTACTTACCATTTGTTTCCTTAAAACATTGTGTATATAAATAAAAATTTACTATTTTCCTTGTGTGTTTTCACGATATTTAAAATCCTATTTAAATAAAGTAGATATCGGGATTAAGTAGGTATACATCTGAGTAAAATATATCAATAATAGTCATGAGTACGTATCGTCCCCACCAACCGGCACAGGCACCTTAATAGTAGGGTTTTGTCTCAGTACAAATGCGAAAAAAATTGTGCGCATCGAAAAAGTTGTGAATTTTTGACCATAGATAGAGTGAGCAAAGATGAATATTTTTAGTATAGGCGGTCTGTAAAATTTTTGGACGTTCACGTCAAAATCAGGGGTCCCGTGCAATATGTTATTACTCTCTGGTTAAGACTGCTAGGGGTTGTTTGGTATCGTTTCCGTGTAAAACAGACATGCAGAATTCATTTCTGATATTAAAAATGTAAAATTTCGTATTTAAAAAAAAGTTGTGCCGCGAGGAAAAACACAATTTTATTTTAATTTTTTTAGAACGTCAAGTAACTAATATATATCCTTTATTTCAAATAATAAAAAATATAATAAAGTAGCATATTGAATATAGATTATAGAAACACATACATTTTATACACCTTTAATACAAAAAACTTCTGGTTTTTTTCTTTTACTTAAGTTGAGTAACGGAAAACAGACGTCGCGTCGTTTGAATTGTGACGGTTTATGTTAAAGTTAAGGAGGAAAAATATGTTTTTATTTATTGTATTTTTTTATTTCGGCATTTTGTGGAGTTATTATGAATAAAATTTACTAATAACAAGCAATACATGCATTTTAAGGTCAATACGCTACGGATGTTCACGTTCACATTGATTATCGATACTTACTATGGAGAAAACATATACACCACGAAGCAAACATTTTTTTTCGCGTAGTTTTTGTATACTATAAGCCTAAAAATTGTATATATTTAGAAACTACATTAAATATGCTCTTTTATAATATTTTTTATTATTAGAAAAAAAAAGATATATATTAGTTATATGACGTTCTAAAAATAAATAAAAAATTGTGTTTTTCCTCGCCACACAACTTTTTTTTTAATGAGAAATTTTACATTTTTAATATCACAAATGAATTCCGCATGTCTGTTTTACACGGAAATGATACCACACAACCCCTAGCAGCCTTAACCATAGAGTAATAACGTATTTCACAGGACCCCTGATTTTGACGTGAAGGACCAAAAATTTTACGGACCTCCAATACTAAAAAATATTTATCGTGGGCCATTCTATCCATGGTCAAAAATTCACAACTTTTTCTCGATGCGCACAATTTTTACAAATTCGAGCTCTGCTATAAGATGCCTAGGAAATTTGATGCTCCTATGCAGTAATTACTTTTTTAAATAACAGTCATTTACTTTTGCAAGTGTAAATTCAATGTAGGTACTTCGTAATCGCCCCTGGTATGAAAATGAAGAAGTAAAGATTGAGATAAAATATATTTATTCTTCAGTTTAGGTACATTACATTACAATGCACTTATGAATGTTGTCTGGTTAGGGACTTATTTTATCAAAACAGTAAACACATTCAATCTTAAATAAATACACTAATGCGTAGTTCTTCAAGAAGACATAGTATTATCAAAACCGCTTCAATGACAGACAATGTACCTATTGTGTAAATAAAAAGCAAAAAAAAATTAAATCTGAAAATTGGACAAAGAGTCCAAATTCAGGTAGCCGAACCAACATTTACATGGGGATGAAGTTGGCACAGTGCTGATGTTCTAAGAGAGCCGAGGTCTTTCTTGTAGGGAATTCATACTAAGTATTAGTAATAGATAATGGCTAATCTCGAAAACCGTGTGGTGCCAACCGTTGACGAAGTCCTCACTTGGGACGGGAGGATGGCTTCTGTAAAGTCGCCCAGCATTAATGAGGTTGTTGTATAATTCCGAACAATATTACAAGTAGGTGCACGACTTTGATTCTGGTATTCGGATCTATATTATACTGGAGCCAAATCAATGTCTATGAACTTAGAATATCACTACAGCATGTACCCGTTACCCGTACTCGTACCGGCACTTTCTAAATAATTGGACGTTTTGCAAGGAGCGTTACCGGATCGATAGGAGTCGTGCATTATGAAGTATGTTCAAAAACCGGCGTCAGCGGGCGCTGTATCTCAATTAACCCGCGCTTCAGTTTATATCTGGGCGAAAATGCAACATTAATAACATGCAATTTTTCACGTGTTTGTCACGGTGCAGCTCATTGAACGGAATTGGTTTTTGATACTGCGTAAGGGTGTTTGTTTTTTTGTTTTTATCAAGCTTCTAACTGTTGTACTTATACTTTTTTGCAATTCTTTAGTGCTATAGCGACTGGGTAGTTAGTATTGAAGATGAAGTAAAAACAAATGTAAACAATAAAGTGTAGATTTAAAATTCATAAAAACAATAAAATTCAATACTCTGGTTAATGCATAGGTACTAAATAGTGATACATCACCGAGTAAAAGAGAGCGCAGCACATATACAACTCGTCTGGCAAATAAGTAATCATCATATCATGAGTATGTTGTGTCGTTTTCAGGACCACCCGTGGAAGTGGGGGTCACCATGTACGTGCTCTCCATCAGCTCTCTATCTGAAGTGAAAATGGTATCTTCCTTTAAAAACAGTATTAAAGACACAGCGCATATATAGCAAGATATGTCCCTTAGTACAATCACCAGCATTTTACCGTTCATCGTAGCACCCGTGTCCACGGTTCGATCAAATAGAGTAGGCGTGACGCGCGCGCGCGTAGCTCAGCCGCGCCGCCGCGGCCCGCGTTCGCTCGTAGCGCCCGCGCCGCGCCCCCTCTGCTCCGCCCGCCCGCAGGCGATGGGGAACGTCACCGTCCTCTGGTTTGGTTTTCACGGCGCGAGGCGCGCGCGCACTCACGATTGGGCTTGATTGCAGGTCCGCCAGTGGAGGTGGGCGTCACCATGTATGTGCTCTCTATCAGCTCCGTCTCCGAAGTGCTCATGGTACTCGCCCCTGTCAGCTCACGCTTGACTCGGTCGCTCCGGCGCCGCGGCGCGCGCCTGCCGCGGCGACCGAGCAGCCCCAGACACGAGGCTGCGAGCATGTTCGCGTTTGGTGGAGCAGATCGCCCTTTGTCCGCCCACTTGCTTTCTTATTATGTTGTTTCTAGTTAAAACACCAAAATGGTAACTTGAAACACTATACGTCAAGGGCATCATAATAAGAAAAGCAATTCGTTATAACCTTGAAAGTTTATCCAGTTGTGTGTCCAGCAGTACTCGTAACTCCAAAGTTGCTGCTACTAATGTGATAATAAAATAATGACATCTGTTGATATTATAAACAAAAGTAATATTATTTAGTCTCATAATCGTTATAACTTGTACGTATAAAATAAAAGCTAGATTTATAAAGCAACAGGTGATCATTAGATTTGTTGTCTCTAGGTACCTAATCCAATCGTTTACAATGGAATAATGTTAAAATGTGTATAATGCAGATGTCGCGGTATTCGAACAGCGTATAGTCAGCATATATCATGGTTTATAACAGTTTTCTATTATTATGTTCTTGTTTTTAATGTCCGAATATTTTACATTTCATGCTCTATGGATTTGCGACGACTGTGCAATTCTTGTCGTGACTCATTTTGTAGTTTGTTGTGTTTGTACGTCTATGTGTATCTACTGAACATTACCAGTATTCGTAACTTTTCGGTCTTCAGTTAATTGGAACACCGACTGCATTTCGCTCGTATACTTCATAGCTAACAGAAGAAAATTCTTATGAAGTAGGCGTAATCACCTAGCTAGCATAACAATGCCCGCCTGCGGTGCACGGCACGCGATCGCGCGGATCGAAGTCGGCTTTCCAATGAGTCAAGCTGAATGAGCCCAATAGGCGTGATTGGGTGTAAGACCCTGAAGTGGAAACCAAATCAAGGTTGGGAAGGTCACAATGAGACGTGACCCATGGCCCAGGGAGGGAGGTTGCCTTAATAAAAAGTCGCGTTTCAGCGATTGGTGCTCATTAACGAACGTTGAAAATGTTTTATACCTTGTCCAAAGTTGAATCGTGGCAAGTTGTATTCGTGCCGGCTTGTTAGCTTCTGAGAGAGGTCTGCCTATATCGAGCCGTGGGTGCCCGCCTGCGCTGCCACCCACTCAACTCGCCCTTCCTCCACGTAGAGCACCCACCTACCTGTTCATTCTTAGACTTCACACCATTAATGTCTATAGGCTTCATGTCACTGATACACTCTGTGCACACCTTTACTTTATGTTTAAGCTTATCGCTAAATTTTGTCTTTTGAATGTAGTACAGTGTCTTAATATCGAAACTCAATTGAAACTGACGCTATCTGGAGCTTAAGAACCAAGTTCCAGACTTGTTGTTACTTCCTTTGTTCTTAGTCTGCCGAACACGACTCTTGCAGTGTGTGTACGATCACTGTGAGATGAAGTTGTTTCTAAAACAAGCATGCCGGTGTTAGATGTTGATGTAATAATAGTATTATAGTATCTTTACAAAATTAATCTATTTAAAACCAATTGACGAAACATAGCTCCTACCACGAGTAAGAAATATAATTCGTCAGAAGTCGATTACATTAAAAAAAAGTAGGAACTATGTATTTAAACTATTTAAAATCCATTTTATAATTTGTTCATTTTACTCATCCCGTAATCTCACATTTCCATTCACTTGATAGTTGATAATACTAAAGAAGATACGACGGATATTGATTATTATAATGTTTTCAACAGGACTTCACATTGGATTTTTACTTCAGGCAGTTTTGGACAGATCCACGACTAGCATATAAAAAACGACCTGGAGTGGAGACGTTATCAGTGGGATCCGAGTTCATAAAAAACATATGGGTTCCAGACACTTTCTTTGTAAATGAAAAGCAGTCATATTTCCATATAGCAACTACTAGCAACGAATTCATACGTATTCATCATTCAGGCTCTATTACTAGAAGTATCAGGTAAAATAAATACTTATCAACGTATCTACTTTTACACTTGAAACACAAAAAATGGTATCGTATTTTATAATAATGTACACACTAAATATTTCTTTAAATTTTCAGATTAACTATTACTGCATCATGTCCTATGCATCTACAATATTTTCCTATGGACAGACAGTTATGTCACATAGAAATTGAGAGTTGTAAGTATCTTGACATTATTAAAACATTCAATTATATAAGTCACCGAGTGTGCTATATGTCATAAAGCGTGTTAATAATTGCAAACAAATATTCCATATTTTATTATATGTATGTAATTTTAAAAATATGTTTCATGAATATTATATAACTTACCATATATCAGTGTACTTAAATGAAAGCACGCTTTTCAGTGAGTGTTTGCGTTCTTTGTCTGTTATGAACCGTTCACGTTAATTATTTAAACGGGGACGTTATATTCACACACAAAGAAACAAGAGCGAGGCCTATTTAGTCATAAAACGTATTTAATCACCGATGATAGAAAAATAATTATTTACATTTCAAAACTGTGTTTAATTGTGCTCACCAAAAGCAATCCATTAATTTGAGCCTGCCACAATGCAAATGTATCACTAGGCTTACCGATATTGTGTCGTGATCACTTTCTTGTATCACAGATGCTACACAGGATACCCTGTGAGCACAAGCGTTATCTCCAACACGTGCTGTGATTTCCCTCGTGTTTTCATAACGTTGGAACGTCTCCTTCTCGCATACAGCACCCGCAGAAGGCAGACTCGTAAAATAATAGTAAGCCTTTGTTCTCACGAGCATAATGCGAAAAAAATGATACTGAGACATCGATGCTGAGGTAGCTGCGGGCCTAAGGAGGCGGGGACGGTGGCGCCCCGGAGTCTGCATGAGCGGGCCGTAGACGGGCGCCAGCTGGAGCGCGCGCTCGCGGCGCCGCCGCCGGCGACCGCCCGGCACACCTAGTGCGCTCATCGCCCTGCACTCGCACTTTTCACCTCACTGACTGATTGCATCTGCATGACATTTTATTTATCAGCTTACATAAAATCCTCAATTTCATGTTTGTGTCCGCTTTTCTTGTATGTACTTTGTCGTAAATTTATAATTTATTAACCTATATAGACCATACCATAAATATTTTGATTTTATTTTAGAACCTTGTCACCAATTTGGTAGAACTAGTTGAATGTACCTATATTTTTCTATCATCCACCACGAGTCGACCCGAGAATTATAAATTTAGATTTGGTATCTCGGGTCTGCTCGTTTGCGCCTTGCCATTTATGGCCGCGAGTCTCATCTTCGACATCGTTGCGGCCTCGCGGGTGGGGGAACCGCAATGCTGCCGCAGCGTAAGTGATAGCGTTTTGTGTGTTTGACATGTCTCCGGAGTCGGATACACAATGAGAGACATTCGATACCATTGGAAAGACGGACATTCTAGCGTCGGAATGAGCAACGAGGTGCAACTGCCCCAATTCCGAGTGCTCGGGCACAGACAGCGCGCAACAGTAGTGACGCTGACGACAGGTATTATCACACACCCGCTATCCCGTGCACTGTTTGTTCATCGCTCCGCCACCGCCCCGTCTCCCTCAGCCCGTGTGCAGACGATCGATACCGCGACACTAGCACACACGCTAACACGACACGATTACCGCACGACGAGACCGCGACTATCCGAGCTCGTGACTCCCCCGCTCTCACCCCGACCGAATGACGGCTCGAGCTCAAAACCCATTGCGATGGGCCTGGGGTTATTTCATATTTGTGTCCGCTGCGCACAGTCGGCTACACCATGCGGGACATCCGATACAAATGGAACGAGGGCCCCAACTCGGTGGGCGTGTCAAGCGAAGTGTCGCTGCCGCAGTTCAAGGTCCTCGGCCATCGCCAGCGAGCCATGGAGATCTCCCTCACCACAGGTATTGCGGGGGAATTAACCCATAAATAAGAAGTGAAAAGACCACTACCTTTAACACTGGACAAAAACAGTCACGATTCTTTTCACGTCCTGCTTTTGTATCATTGCACAAAAAACACGATAGAGTGGTGTGATTATACTAGTATTAAATGTTAAAAACACGTATACTATTAACAAAAGCCACATAAAATATAGCAAAACATCTTTGTTAGAAATTTCGATAACTACTTACTAAATTATGATTTCGATAACTACTTACTAAATTATGATTGTTGTATATTGGTATAGAAATTAAATAGGGATATTAGAATTTTTTTGACAGCGCCAATTAAGTAATGATGAATTTATGTATCTATCGTACTGCTACAGAATTAATATAACATTTATTTTAATACTTTGTACAGGAAACTATTCTCGGTTGGCATGCGAGATACAATTTGTTCGGTCCATGGGGTACTACCTAATCCAGATATACATTCCGTCGGGTTTGATCGTGATCATCTCGTGGGTGTCTTTCTGGTTGAACCGCAACGCCACGCCGGCGCGCGTGTCGCTCGGCGTCACCACCGTGCTCACCATGACCACGCTCATGTCCTCCACCAACGCGGCACTGCCCAAGATCTCCTACGTCAAGTCCATCGACGTCTACCTGGGGACATGTTTCGTGATGGTTTTCGCCAGTTTATTAGGTATAGTTAAATTACCTTTTTTAATGCGCAGTCGACCAAGAAAGTGGTCTACCAGTTTTGACAAAAGTTTCTGCGAGATCTAACAATCGCTAGAGTTTAAAACATGCACGACCTTGTTGTCTCATGATTTTCAAACGAACCTCAACCGTAGGGTGGTAGACCACATTTTTGGCCGACTGTACCTATATTATTTTGAAAGAGAATGTAAATTTGTTAGAGACTTGACAGAGCTCTTGAATACATTATAAAAACGAATCCGCTGACTATTGTGCTAGCCCTTCTGGAAGTTTAGTTAATAGCAAATGCGACTGTTTCCAAAAGAATGCCTTAGAAGCGAGTATAGTACATACGCAATGCATTTATAAAGCCAAGCGAATTTTATGATAGGTACATAATCAAGTTTAGTGCTATCGATCTATGTGAAAATATTTCCACAAAACGCTTTGACTGAAGCATTTCTCTTTCGTTACAGAATACGCTACTGTAGGATATATGGCAAAGAGAATACAAATGAGAAAACAAAGATTCGTAGCCATACAGAAAATAGCGTCCGAAAAGAAATTGCCTGTCGATTGCCCTCCAGTTGGTGATCCACACACTCTCTCCAAAATGGGAACGTTAGGGAGATGTCCTCCAGGAAGAGCTTCGGTAAGCTGCTCGGTAATATAACCTACTCATTAGTACATATTTATACCAAAATTTCGGTGTCTACGTGCTTTAAATTAATTTCCTATAACACCTTCCAGGAGGTCAGATTCAAAGTCCATGATCCAAAAGCACATTCAAAAGGCGGCACCTTAGAAAATACTATAAACGGGGGTCGGAGCGGCGCTGAAGAGGAAAATCCTGGGCCACCGCCACACATACTCCACCCCGGCAAGGTATACTACCTACGATTTATTATATTTTGCTACCAGTGAAAGTATTTTTAATACTCTAGCTAAGGTAACGCCTTGCATAAACTACGCGAATATATCTATATCATATGTGTCCTACTAGTATGTTTATGTCAATCCGTGCTTGTCTTGTAAGCATGTGCTACGCGAACAAATAGGTACTTTGTTTTATGTGTTAACATACATACCTACGCTTGCGAATAAATATTTTGAATTAATTAACGTGTAGATAAATGTAATATCGAAGTATACTTGAAAGAGTTATGTCTGATTTCCAGGATATAAGCAAACTCCTAGGCATGACGCCCTCGGACATCGACAAGTACTCGCGCATCGTGTTCCCGGTGTGCTTCGTGTGCTTCAACCTCATGTACTGGATCATCTACCTGCACGTCTCCGACGTCGTGGCTGACGATTTGGTTCTTCTGGAAGAGGATAAATAGAGGGGACGATGTCTTATATCCACTTATTTTTCCACTTTAATCGCATTCAATAATAATTTGAAACGAACTGCACTAATTTCAGAAATAAGTTTGATGACGAAAAATAGACCTAGCTGTACTATCCGTACGAATTAGTAAAAAAGTTAGCGTACGGTGCGTCGTTAGAACATGTCGATGACATAATTTATTCCAAAAAAGAATTTGTAGATATAACAGCACTATCTAGTAATAACTAAATTAGTAATATAATGATGAAATGTAAATAAAGTGTCGAGGATAAAATTAAATATGAATGTCTTAATCTAAGATAATAAATCTCTTTTCTTGGAGTCTGAAGTAGTAACTAAACGACTGAACATTTTAGATAACATGGACAAGACGTGTTTTAGTTCCAGTAGTGACTCAGTGGGTATGGCCGTGAGTGCGAGGAAGGCGCACGAGCGTCGGCGGCGGAGTCGCCGGGCTGCCAGTTCGATTGTGAGACAGTTTCCTGGTGGTCAGACTCTGTAAATACTAGCTTGCCGTATGAGTAGGTGTTTATTATAAGGCTTTAGGAATAAATATATTTATGAAACAAACCCAGTAATTCAAACCATGGACGTTTTGGAACACGTGTTGGTTCCACATTTTCCAATTTTCTTAATAAGATTTTGACACAGTGCAATTTTTCGAAGTAATTGGAAAAGTTCCTAATCTAATATTGAATAGCAAATGGTTGTATGAATTCAATTTAAATCTTAAAATTGAAGTTTCAAATTATTATTATCTTTGTGGTAAAATGAGTGGAATAGAAAATAATTTATAATAAATCTGATGCTCAAATTTCTCCGCTTGAACATATTAATTAATTAGTTGTAGTAGTTTTGTAGGTACGTTATAAATTTACTTAGTTGTTCGTTTATTCTTTGCTATTTCTACATTGTTGTGATAATAATATTAGATGTTTTTAGTTGGAATGTAGTGCAAACCTATCCGATTCTATCTACTGAATATATTTTATTTGATTTGAATATAAATTTGTAGCTACGTGTTGTAATTTGTATGTGATAAATGTTTCAAATCAGCAATAATTTAAGCTTTTCATTGAAAATGCACGTCGATTTAGAGACATTGGGACACATTAGTAGGTACATATATGTACCTATATTATACAAATTTAATGAATAATCATAAAAAAACATACCATGTCTTTAATCGCTTGCATTCTGCGAAAACTAACATCGTTAGATGTCGATACAGGTAAATATTCATCATTTGCTTGCAGTAATATTATATTATTATAAATAGTTTGATCACGATAGTTTGGCTCCATCAGCGCATGCATGCGCGAGGTTAGTCGTTGACCCTTCTGCATATAACCCCAGCATGTACCTTACGCAACTATATCTGCGCCTGTCACTTCGTTCCAGTCATGGTGTGTTTATCTTTAAATATTAGGTCAAACCTTTATTTTGTTGAAGGAATTGTTGAGATTATAATATTAATTAATAATATTAATATACGATAACACGTTAATTTTTTATACTGACATTGAAATATTTTATAGTCTAGAGCCATGAGACGATTGTTTTTGATCGCAACTATTTATAAAATAGTGAAAGAGTTTTGCACTAAGTGATGTTAATTGAAGGCGGTTGCCGCCTGAGTATTTATGTCAATAAGTTATTTGTATAGTTTGAATAATTCTTGCTATCACCACTCAACACAATCAGTCAAATATTTGCTATAAATATCAATCTACCATTCCATTACATCAAAACTAGGTATGCCCTTTTGTACAGCAGTGTATGTTTTCCAACTATTTATTCGCTTCCCAGCATGCCAAGCCCACGTGCGCTTAATTACGTCGTTTAATGTTTCTAGATAATTTGAGTTAAACGGTGAGAGATTACCTACTTTAGAAAGTATTTTAGATTCGTGTTATTACTCCCATACTCAATTGTATGTTTTTTTAAATCAGTAACTTGAACTGAGTTTTACGTTTTTATTTTATTTATTACCTTTATATTTAGATTAGGCGCACAGTAGTCTATGCAATGCTTTCCATAATTCGTTGGAATTAGAGGTACCCGTATTAGCTTGTACCGCTCGCTAGAAATAAGCTCTCGTAGCTGGAAGCATTTGGTTGAGCATTAGAGCAGTAACGTTGGTGGCGAGGAAGGCGATTCGTGATCACGTGCATGTATGACTCGCCACGGCTGGCTGCCATGGCGTGCTGTATGCCATGGAGCCACGAGCGACTTCCTACCAACAACGGTCGCCGATACCCTCGAATATCTGACAAGCAGGGCTCCTGTCATCAGCTGCGAATTCGCGAGTATGTGTTTGTTAACTTAGCGGGTTCCATAAGGACGAATATTTATTTTTTTAACTTACCACTAAATGTAATCTATAAAACCAAATAATCGCAAACACTGCCGTGTGATCAAATAAATATTAAGTTAACCTAATACGTATGAGTTAGGTAAATTCATTTCCGATTTTACTAATTATACGTAGTAGAGATAAAATCCCAATATATATATATATGCCTTACGGAACCCTTTAACATGAATTCTATAACGAGAATGCTATATTTGAATGGATTATTTTAATGATTGTTTTAAGTATGTTGCGGCGATTGTTGTCAGTGTCTCCGTCTGTCCGGAGGCCGGCACGCTCGGGCCTCGAGTCACGAGTGCATTAAGGCCATGCAACAGCTGTGCGCTTGAAACTTAGCCCGTGCCCGATTTATACCAAAATCAGAATCATTTTAGAAAAAAGAAGTAGTGTTGTAAATTTTAGATGTCTACTAATTAATATATTGTACTAAATAGGTGCGTTTTAGATTAACTTTACTTATATTACTTGAAGTTGAAGTATATCAAAGGCACTCTGATAATAACGGCACCTCTTAAACTGTATACTCACTTTTTATTTAAATGCAAACCGTTACTACATTCTAAATTATAGTACACATAATTGATAGGTTAAGATTTAGGTTCGCTGGTAGACGTTTGAGAGTAGGTACTACGGCGTAGCCTCTGCTTCGTCTCTCCGAAACGAAATTCTAAAATATTTGTCTAGTGATTAGATATAAGTACGAGACAAATAGTTATAAGGAAATGTATCTTAGATATTATTATATACATAAATACTTATATTATATACAACAGACACATCCACGTTAATACGTCACAAGTAAGGTAAATAACATTACTTGAAGGTAGCCGTCCGTCGCCGTAGTCGGGGCGGAGGTTCCGGCCGCTGGTAGCCGGTGGTTGACTAGTTGCAGATTAGAGAATGCAGAGTACAAGGTGCCCGCGGGCGCGAGCGTGGGGCGGGCCTTCATTATCCCGACAAATAGACGCATCTTCCTGATTTTGTATTGTCTATGAGATAGATATCTAAGTTCTAAAAACAATTATTTACCAAGGAATTCTGCCTAGACACATATTAAAATACCTACTGTACAATTTCGTAGGCAAGGCAGTCGGATAGTAATAAGTAGGTAAACCAACGGATGATATTTTAGCATTATCAAGACGTCGTATGTAGGTACCTTATATAATATGAATTGCTCAGAAAATAAATAGGAACACTTTGCCTCATGTATTTACTAAATGAAGTGTATAATATAACTCCATGTATAAACTAAAATCATAGATAACCTAAGCTCATTAAAAACTATATTTTGATGTAAGTAACATTTTTTTAATATTGTTCATTTGTTTGTATATGTATTTGGACAAATAAATACTGCACAGATCTCACCTAGGATATTCTGCGTTTATTTGGGGAGTGACTGCTTAAATAATATTTTTTATTTGATTCATATATTATCTTATAAGTTTGTATTATATATTTTTTGTAATAAGTAAATGAACGCTAGTTAATTAAATGTGTACAGTCTACCGGTCTGCCCGAGAGGATAGTTTATGTGCTCAATACGTGACGCAAGTCAAGTCAATTTTTAGGCTATTGAACGAATAAACTATTGGCGAACGCGACAGGAAAGGGGCGACAATAACAAGGATAGCACTCCTCAAGTACCACAAGTACAAATGTTCGTGCTAGGCTCAGCCACAGAACTGTGCCGAGTGCTTCCGAGCCACCACGTGGCACGCCAAGTCTGAAGTGCTTGCATGGTTTCGTGCCTGACGACTAGTCGTATGAGTCTGATTCAACGTTATTACGTTACGTTCACAAGCTATTATTACATATGCTTCAAAAATATCAATATTTTCTAAACGTTATTATAAAATGTTAAGCGATTACTTACTTGACAATTTTATATCAGGTTTAATGAAAATTACAAGAAAGGAAATAATAGAATCAATTAATAGTAACATCGTTTTTAGAAAGTATTTGAAATCGAGAAAAAATAACAGTTACTGAGAAGAGCGTTGAAGGACTGTTAAGTAATTTTTCTTGACGATAAAGTTAGATGCTGAAGAGACTGTACGTATGGAATCGATTGGTTTCTATTTATAAGCAAATCGGGAACGATCCCTTACCGAGAGTCGGAACCGTATACCTACCACCTAAACGAGGTTGAGATGATATATAAAAAAACACGCGCTATAACACTGCTACACATGTATACAGCTAATAGCAAAACTTGTTTAACATTTTGAGGAAATTTGGATACAGTTACACACACTTTCTCTAATTCCAATAATTCAAACTCTAAAATAAATAGTACTTCAGTTCAAGTTTGTATAATTAATATTTTTATTGTAAAATTACAAATTACTTTTACATCAGTCAACACACATTGCTGCCGTTCGTTGTCGTTTCCGGTGCAAAAGTGCCCATATCGCTAGCGGCATTACCCCGCTGGATAGCCACGGACAGCTTTTGCACCAGAAACGACCCGGAGCGGGGGTCCTCTCCTTTTTGTCTAAGTCGATGCTCCCTTTTGTCTAAGTCGAAGCCGATGTCCCGTACAAGTTTGTATTAATAACTATAAACTTGCCATGTTCAATTTCAGCTCGTTTGTAGTGCGATACATAACTCACATCTGCTAAGTAGATATTGTACCTTTCTGACCCATAAATTGACCGTGCAAGTACAGAGCAATAAATTTCAGCAGCTCTAGCACACGTGTAGCTGTGTCAATGAATCAGCCAAAATGAAATACATAATCTATCTCGCACGCGATATAGTGTCGCGACCCACATGTGCTAGGCGTGCAGGTAAGGTAAGGGCGACTGAACTGATAGTAGTACTTAGTCTCCATTGCAACATAAATTCTAAAGAAGTTTACAATAGCAATAATTACCAGTACAGTGCGACCTGTAGATTTCGTGTCTTAAAACATACAAAATAGTGTGTAATTTAAGTTACATAAGAAATGAATAACGACATTTTCTAATAGGCTAGATAAGTATAACCTTAGCAATCGTCTTTTAACTGTGTTTGACAAATCTCACCAATTATACCCAACTTGTACCAAGTCACAATGCTTTCACTTTCACTTTAAACCTTAGATATTAATGCCCTCTGCACAATTTTATAATATGCTGGATATAATATATTATAATTTGGTTTCAATTAAAAGATACGGATAGTAGTTTATTTAGAAATTGTCACATAACTTCATAGATCACTTAAAAGTAACCATTTTCATCCAATGCGTACATAATGTAAAAGTTCTAATTCAAATTTGGTATTTCACACGATTTTTAATATGGGGCACATTTCGGCACGAGTGGCTCACAGCTGCAGCCACTCTTACTATCTCATTACCCACACAAACTATACGTATAGAATGTACTAACTAAACAAACCCTAATCCCAAAAATCACCATATTAATTAGAGTCTATATATGACCTTTAATTAGATTGATCATTAAACTTATTAAAATGATAGCTCTGCCACCAAAATTAGATCATCAGTAATGTTAAAACGGTTAGATCCAAATCAAATCCAAACTTTTGGATCTATTACTGATATCAGTGATCAATAATTGTGTAATGGCACAAAATAATATCTGTCACCAAAACCAAATCAACAAACAATGTCAAAACGATAGCTAATTATTTGAAGGCATGTTTACAAAAACACATAACTACATTAGGTATGATTTTACAGGAGATCGGTAAAACTAAATTTCTCTTTAAATAATAATGACTAAAGGTAGATTTTTAGGGACAATTAATATATATAGCCACAAAATTAGGAATATCTCTTTATTTGTTTTATGGCAGGTGATTTTTGGAAAAGACATAAAATAAACTTCGTCACTTATGCTGTTTTTGTAAAGTTCTTGTGCAAAAAGAAACAATTTGTTTTCTGAGAATATTTTATTTTATACAAAGTTTTCATTACATCCAATAAATTTCCCTATTTTAATGTTCACTTAAAATTTATTCTTAATTTCGCTGTTTTTATCGTAACTTTTTAAGGATATATTACTATGCGAGAAATTTTAATGGCAATTTTTGGATACAGGGAATAGTTTTTGGACTAACATTTTTTCACCTTTCGTAGCCCTTTGATAACCGAACATGATGACATCAAAAACACAAATCCGCAATAAATATTAGTTGTGTTGTTTTTGTAAACATCCCTTCATTTAGTCTCTATAATTATAATTACACACGAGTGGCTTGAAAACTAAACAGCTTTATATTCTGGCCAGCAATATACTTACTCGTATAACAATGATATGCCTCGGGCGTGTTATTGGTGATCGAAGTGTAAGGTAGGTGGCATAAGCCGAAGTTGCAAAAACACAAGTTATAGGACAAACAATATATATCATTGGTGGATTGTTTTTGATTCGGTTTTTATAATTAATTTATCACGCTAGTGTTTTCGGAGGCCAGGATTAAGTTTGGATCTTTTAGTCAAAATAGTTAGTTTAATTGGTGTGACACTGGTCTTGATTTTTTAATATTCTTTGGGAAACAAACGTTTTTACTAATAAAAACAAAACTTACCAAAATTGGCGGCCATATATTTTTCTTTGACGACAGAGTTTATGTTCGGGCAATAATAAATAGTGATCTAAGTATTATTTTGTATACATATTTACAATCAAATATCAAATTATTGCTTGAAAACCATTTACATTAATTTAATGTCAAAATATTTCTTTGGAGTAGATATTATAATTAGGCTAGGTATTTAAATTGGTAACAACACTTAATTTTGGTGACAGGAAATACGGTTGCCTTTGATTAATACAAGTTGACAACAAACTCTCAAAAACCTACAAGTTCGTTATTACACCATAAACCTCTTATTATAGCAATAAATAATCAAACAGTTAGCAGTGATCCATTAACACCAAGCAACATACAAAGTAGACGTTAAAGAAATATATATATATACATATAGAGATAAACTATAACTGTAGATTGAAAAGTAGTTATTAATTACAACGATGCTGTAAGATTATAAATTCTAAATCAATAATGAAACGATAGAATGAAAACAATGTGCTTTCCGTAAACATAAGTAATATGTTGATGAATAATGGTGACGTACATTCAGTCTGAGATGCCGCCGGCTCGGAACTCTGTCAGCGGGGACTTTTATACAGAAGCTCTGCGATACCTAATTCTGCCGTCGCAGACATTTTGCAGGATCATAAGATTAGAGTGTGGGTACAGAATATTGATTAAATGGACCAGTCGTGCCTACAGATATTAACCTGGATGCTTTTATAAACCTATATGCTCAGCTATAATTCTGCAAAGTGTCTAGCTGTATGACATGACTGTCGTATTTATCTAGTTATCACCCCGTTGATCGGACAAGTGCGCCCGCGCGCCAACATACGTCGCGTCGCAATAGCCCGTGAATGACTAATCCATGTGTACGCTTTATAAACGTGTCGAGTAGGTCACTAAGTTGTTTTGTAATTTACACCTTTCCCAGGATACTGCATTGATTGTCTATCGGATAGATGCTATACACGAAATGGGAATGTAAACTTATCAGAATAAAGTCGTGAAATCAGTTTTGTATTTAAAAAATTTACTATTACCGACACCATAGTATTTATGTATACTTATGAACGATAAATATTATGTAAAATAATAAAGAAAAAATAAATCATTTTTCAATGATGCGTTTTATTTTACCTATACTGGAGAGCTGGCCACGTCAGATATGACACTATAATGAGAGCAATGAAACTTCTCTAGTTAGATTGCTTTACCATCCTTTGTGTGGGACAGACCAACAATTGGTAAATCCACGTAAAAACTGCGATTGTACTGTCATTTATAGAGGTACTGTCATTTATAGAGAACAGAGCCTATATTTTAACACTACAGTAGGCGAGTAGCTAAAAATTGCATTATACATCATTTGGCACTACTTATTCTCAACGGAATTTGGCTATGATATAATTTAATTAATCACATTATTTTCCACAATTTAGCATCAAACCTAGAAATCTAGTATTTGTTTTCTTTAAGTTATTTGCGTTCTTTGACCTCCACCACTTTACAGCTGCCAGATGTCAGGATCTAGAAATAAGCATAGTATAGCAAACGGACAGGAGGGGTTTCGTTGCTCTCATTATTGTGTCATATGTGTCGTTGCTAACTCTCCTTCTGTATCTACATGTGTCGATTCGCAGAACTGATGATCAATTATAAAGTAATCTGTGTAAGAACTGTGTAAATACAGTTTTGTGAATTTGGCTAAGTAGTGCCTAGCAAATAGCACATGTTACCGAAAATTTGTGTTTCCTATGAAGGGAACTATGAACGAATGTAACTCGGGTTGTTTAAAAAGTTTGTCAAAATAAACGCAACCCGGTTGACCACGTTAAGTATATTCGTTTAATAATAATTAAACAAATACTAACCTACACGTAGGTATTTAGTTTTAAATTACTTCCGTGCCCAATATTGACATTGTTGTCTAAGTATATGTAAGCATAACGTACCTACATGTACAAAAACTTATTTTGTAAATATCGCTGTAGATATAATGCAAGTACCCGTTTAGAAGCTAAACTTATTAATAACTACCGAACAAGTAGTTTACGACATTGATTTAGGTATTACATCTTTCAACGCATTTCGAAACGAGAAACCGTTTTTAGTGTGTGTTGCGACACCACACTGTGAAGCATCCAGTGGCGTTAGTCACCTAATGCAGGGCAGTGACGCCATCTTCAGATAGTATTCCTACACTTCTACAAACATCTCCAGACGCTACCTACTACCAATTCAACAAAAATCGCTTTGTTTTCTTAAAGTTTGTACGTAGGTACGTGATTGTGACGCCGCCCTAACCGTTATTATACCCGTTATAATAGGAAACATAATGAAAAATTATGAAATAGTTCACATGTTTTCCCCTCGTATAAAAGCCATGCAGTTAGCCGTGAGATAGTTTAAGTCAGTTCAAGTTCAAATTCATAAATATTATTAACTAAAGAATACTAATTAACGTAATGAGCCAAACAAGTAGAAGAGTCTACCAACCTTTTAGCCTTTTTTCGAACATTTTACAAGAATAAGTGACGCCAATAAGAAGGCTTTGTCACCTACAGTTCACTCATGGTCTCTTGCGCGTTGAAGGAACTGGTGACCTGAATCAGAAGCTTCAACTAGAAATTGAGGCTACGCCAAGAAAAGTGGCCGCTGTGCTGATTTACGCTTAATCCCTATAGAAAAAAATCATAGCCACACTGTTTGCAGCTGTAGGTGCCTAGGTGGCGCTTGATATTATCGCGTTACAAACGGAGGCATAGAGTGCCCCATAGGTACTTCAGTTGCTCATTTACCGACAAGAAGATTTTTTGTAGTAGGTACTTAAATAGGTAGTTTGTAATCTAACTTTTCCTTTTACTCTTTGATCTAGTAATTTAGTAGTTCGCTCCAAGCTAAGACTGCGATTTGCCATAAAAGTTCAATAATAGTCCAAACTAATATTATAAATGTAAGTGTGTCTGTCTGTTATCTGTGGTCCTACCGCGAAGTTCGAAAGTTCTCTATCTCTATCGCTCTTGCGTATTCGAAAGAAAGTGATGCAAATAGACGATTCGATTAACGAAGTGATATTACGCTTTAACCGCCAAACCGACTTAGATGAAATAAATTATGGAGATAGTTTGATTCCCTTGAAAGGACATAGGATAATTTTTAACCAAGGAATCATCCTTTAAAAACTAGGGTGGAAGTTCGGAAATCACTAATTCCACGGAAACGACGTCGAGAGCAAAATCTAGTGTTTTATTCTTATATTTGTATACTAGCTTTTTCCGGCGACCTTGATTGCGTGGGATTAACATTCACATTCACACACATAAAACGGCTATTGAAATCTAATAGCAAATTATAGCGCATATGCTATTTTATATCAACAGTGAGTAACAATTCCATACAGACTTCCACCTTACACTTAAGAGATGATTTCTGGGATAACGACTATCATATGTTCTTTATAGGGATTCAAACTATATTCATACCAAATTTCATCTTAATCGGTTCAGCGGTTTAAGCGTGAAATTTAACAGACAGACGCACTTTCGCATTTAAATTAAGTATACAGTATGTAGATCTAATAGGGGCGAATCTCTTAACGGTGAGTAGTATAGGACATAAGAAATGTAAGATAACTTTTACTAAGAATTGAAATTAAAATTTTATCCACAAAAAATACGGCCGGCAATGTTATGCAAAACACACTCACGTTAAACGCTCGTTGACAGTTACTTTGAATACCTTGTTTACATTGCTGATGATAAAATTTTCAAAAAATAATTATTGGGTCAGAGCTAAGGGCCGGTTGTACCAAACTGTCTGTGAACGTAAACGTAATCGATAAAAAAATCTTGTATGAAAAGTTTGACAGTTTTCTATGGGATGGCAGCTCCGTCGCCATATTTAACGTTGATTAGTCTGTTAATTGTGCGTGGTGCAACCCACCCTAAGTGTAACTTAAAAAACATCTTAATTAATGATAACACTAATGAGTTCTATGTCTGGTTTAATTTATCGCCCGTATTCGATTTACACACTGTATAAGTATGGGTTAATTTCTAAGTTTAACAACTGCTGTTAAGTTACATAATATTTGAAATATTTTTTGTGATTAATAATTATGGTATCATTAAAACTATGTACAGTCGCCATCAAATTTATCGGAGCGGCCAAGGTGGTCACAAATATCTGAACAACGCCTCTATTGTAAAGGCGTTTAAGTGTATGTTCAGATATATTAGAGTACCTTGGCCGCTCCGATTTATTTGATGGCTACTGTACTTAGGTAATGAAATAACACACCTTGAATACAAATATACATTATTTATTTAAAAAACACGAGTGTACAGAAGACGAAATATTTAACAATTGATGAGTTTTCATTTGACACAATATTCTGGCAAAATTACCTACTTAGTTATATACCTATAATAATTATATGTGTACGCTATATTCAAAATGGATGTCTCTGGACGGAGGTCTAGAATCAAATATGATTTAATGATAACTTTCTTACAATCGGGAGCTAGCTAATATAGAAGACTGACAACCATTACTGAAAAACCGTAAAACCACCAACTATTGTAGTACAGTTGCCATCAAATATATCGGGGCGGTCACGGTACTCAAAATATGTGAACAAGCACCTTATCGCCTTTCTAATAAAGGCGTTGTTCAGATATTTGTGACCTTGGCCACTTCGATATAACAGCGACTTCGACTTCGACTAGCGTACAAAAGCTCCAATTATGGTCCAAAAGAAACTGTAATACTATCTTCCTTCAGCTATGACTTTTGACTTGACAAATAGGTAAAAGAAGATTGGATACTTAGTTAATATCATTGTATACTTGTGGACCATAGTTGCAGTACTAACGCTATAGTATAGTTGGAAGGTTTTACAGAACTTTTTTGTTCTAAAAGGACAGCAGTGAACTGTCCTTACTAGTCCGTCCGTCTGTCCGTGAGCTCTCAGAATAAAATTCGGATAATGGGACTTTTAGGGAAAACATGTCGTTGGTAATCGTGTATTAGAAAATGACAATGGCTTTTTGATTAACGGAAAACTAATAAACGGAGATTCTCTATTTAAATTATTAATTGTGAGAGGAGTTCTAAATTCGGAATAATTTTTATTTTGAATGTGTCATAATAATGCCTTAAACATATCAGCCCTGTCATATGTATAATATTGTTCGAAGAGTAGTTTAGCAGTAAGTGCTATGTATGACACTGCCGAAAACCAAATGCTATTTTAAGATTACACACACTGTACCTACATAGGTACATTTGATTTTCAAACTTAGTGTTCCTCCGGAGTGTTTCGCTATTAAAACTGAATCCGTATGGAATTATGGATTCCGTCTATCTGTCCATATATCATAGCTGCTTTACTTGAAACAATATATAATTTAGAACAAAGGTATATTTTCAAGAAGATGCTACTTATTCTAATGAGTAGTTAAAATTTTTATAAAAATATTTTTCGTGGCAGTCCATACATGACACTAGTACAACAAACAAAAAAATATCTACATGTTGAACATTATTTATTTAATGGTTCTTTAAAATCAAACTTTATAAATAATTCAAAATTATAAAGTTTTTATTACGACAAAAGAGACATTATCGATTTAGTGCCTTCTAAATAGTGTGTTTCGCTTCCCCTAACTTTTGAACCTTACACAAGGGTATAAAAACAATAAAAAAATAAGATTTAATATAATAAACTTCCAAAATTTCTTTACCGTTTTCTCTAAATCAATCTTCAAAAATACCCTTTTATTACTGTACTCATAAATAAATAAAAGTACGTATGTTTCGCGTACCAATTATTTATATTTCGTAACAAATCAAGCCACGGAACACATAAAGCGTTGTCCGAGACGTACGTAGATCCTCGAACTGAGAACTCGCTATTTACTTGCAAACGAGATGACCAATACAACAAGACCCCGTGAAGATAGTTTGGCGCTTTTAAGCTCCATAATCAAGGGATCGATCCTGCTCATAAACGAACTCTCACATTGTAATTATCTCTGCTACAAACTTAGATCAGAAAAACGATACCAAAGTTATCGCGGAACAACTAATCAAAATCAAAAAGCCATCAAAATCCACAGACGTCTGTGTTCCGTTGTACGTTGTGCCCGAAGTTGTCTGTAAGAACTCACTTCGCTTACCCTCCACTCGTTCGATAAATTAAAGTTTTAAATATTTCAACATTGACCTCAAAATAACAATATCGTATTGAAACGCATATTGTATTTTATTGGTAGGCATATATAAAGATAATCTGATTTTTTTTCCGCATAAATAAATATAGAGGTAAAAACTACTGTGTAATTATAATTAGGATCTGGCGAGATTCTAAATAATTGAAGATTGTTTTGCTTATTAAATACCTACCGAAGACTTTAAATTTTAACATCACATGACAGTCTAGAAAATACTGAACACTTATGCTTGTAATTAGGCACCTGCCTTTTTATTTAGAAAAATGTAAGTAATGTAATACTAAGCCAGAGCGAGCGCTATTTATTACCCAATAATAAATAAAAACAATTGAACCCCTTTTTCCCAATAGCTCGCAAATATCAAAGAAAATTATGTAAACGCTTTCATATGCATTGGTTTCATGCCATTCTGATATTGCTTCCACATTTTATCGTACAATGATTCGAGCCCGCGCGCGTAGTGCTCACAATCGAATAGGGTGCTGCTGAAGCGCGCCTCGGAGACCTTCGCACGGATGTATCGACGGCTGAAATTAAAGGAAAATTGTGTTGTTCAAACGTCGTTAATTAGCATAAAGTATCATTTATTTATTTATTTATATTTTCAAAAGAGTTACACAGCATTACAGTAAAAACAAAGGCACTGAGAACTACAAAATAAAACATATAAAATAACTTAATACTAGTGCGATCTAGGCGATCATAGGCGATTATCACACTGGCGACGGATCCGCATGCGACGCCGGTGTGCGAGCGAGATAGCGCTATACACATGCAGAGCGCTATCTCGCTTGCGCACCGGCGCCGCATGCGGATCCGTCGCCAGTGTGATAATCGCCATAGGTTTTCATAACACAATTAGGTACTCCAGTAGCTTTAAAGATGTAAAAAAATATCACAATATGAAGGTTTTGATTCGACCGTCTACTTTTAGTTAATATATCGTGATTATAAATGTTATATTATCATTTCATATATATGTAGTTAACGTCGAAAGAATTTGGTTAAATCATACTTTATTAAACTACACTTTAATGCTGCTAGGATGGTTGCTTAATACATTCCGTATCGCTAAAAGACCAAGCTTGGAGCAGCTCAGTAGAGCGGACGGAAACTAAAGCTGGATGTCAACCAGCGCAACTACCCTACTTTTGACTAAACTCGGACATTTACTTAGTGTATATTTTTAACTTTTCCGGCTAGGCCATAAAAACCACAAAATGAGGTTGAAAGCAATTGCTTTCAACCTCATTTTGTGGTTTTTATGGCAGTTTAGGTTTATAAAGAGGCAGAAAAATCTTCGCACACTTATGCAACTATCATTATAAACTTAGCATTTCAGATTATTATTTATAAATGAAATTTAAATTGAATGTACATTTCGTTTCGTTGTGTTTGTGGTGGTGTTTTTAGGTTTGGTGCAATAGTAACGGATTACGGAGCCAATAATGTTCTAACAACTTTGAAAAAATACGTAGGTATTTTATTACAATGTGACATGGTAGTACATTACGTACCTAGGGCGGTAAAATAAAGAAGGGCTCACATCGCGGGCATTTGTGGCCCGAACCGAAGGTAAGGGCCATAAACAAGCGATCTGAGGCCTTCTTTATTGCCGCCCATGGTGCGTTCATAATTTTACGTCTTCTCCTCGGTGTGAAGTGCGGCCCAGGGCGGTAAATCTCATTTAGCGCCCAGAGTGACGTAAATAATTTTAATGAGTTGTTCTAAATAACCGTTATTTTTTCGGTTAACTACTTTTACAGTAATACTAAATTAAAAAAAAATAAGAAAAGAAACAAATAAAGACAGGTACTTACTATTGGCTGTCTAATCCTAATCTCACTGCGATGTTTACATAATCCACTTGACTTTTTGCTATCAACTCCGGGCAATTTAACGTTTTCAATTGTGATGCAGCCACTCTGTAAAGACAGTAAAAATATTAAAGCCATGTCCTTCACCGCGTGGGCTCCAAAAACTAAAGTCAGATCACGCTAAGTGTGCACCGAATTGCGAGTGACACGGTATTTAAAGTATGGAAAAAGACAGGTAGCAGTCCATAGGCGCAGAAATAGTTAGGTGAACATTACCAAATCCTTCTCCTATTCTCAGTGATACTAATTTCAAATGAAGTATTCTCTTTAGCTTTTAGAACATTTTAACCGGAAGGGTTAAACCAGAGAGTATATAATTTAATAGAGCAGCACAGTCTATAAACTTTTTGAAGCTTCAAGTCTCAAGGGCCATCTGAACGAGAGCAACCCAAAGTTGTCCTAGTAATAATATTAACGGTATCAATTACTACATGGCGCTATACACTCTGCTCTACGCTTAACATAATGTGACCGAAAATTGTTTGGTGCAAATTATCACTTCCCAAACTATTTTCCCCATTGTTTCATTTGGTAAAATCATCAGATAGCATATAATATCGTTTCGCGTAATTTTATTTGATAGGTATACTAAACTTACCTATGCCAATTGAAAATTCGGCCAAATAAAACTATGCGAAACAATAATTTGGACAACGTTAGTATGCTAACTAAACTTTCTGCGTTAAGTTGTTTAGGAAATGACATCATGCGCAATGATTTTAGGCAAAATGGCAGTACGCTGCTCTACATTTACGATACCTTTAGGTTGCTCTCGTTCAGATGGCGCTTCAGACTTGAAGGTTTAAAAACTTCTTATAGTTTGCCGCTCTATTAATTATATACTCTCTGGTTAAACACAAGTTGAACCAAGTCAACTCAGATCAAATACTTACCTCCAGCGACTGGTAATATTTATTATCAGTTGCTGCTTTCCTCAAGTTTAACAACGTAACTATTTGGATTTTAAATAAAAAAATATCTTTATGAAATTTATTTTGTGACTACATGTACAAGTGTATTGGTACTTGCTGAAAACAAACGATGTAACTCTAGTATTCATCCTCTCACCTTGACGCCAGGGTGTCTCCCGGCATGGTGACGAGCGGCGTACCAGCCCACAGCACGTCCATAGCCGTGGTGTGCCCGTTGCATAGAGGCGTGTCCAGACAAACGTCGGCCAGCTGCCCGCGGCGCACGTGCTCCTCTTTACACGCGATTTTGGTAAAAATAATTCGGCCGGGCTCTAAACCTGCGAAGCATCTTTTTTAAACGCGCCTGACAACAAAATGTGTATTATTATCTGTATCTCGTTTAAGAGTTCAATTGGCTCTTATAGTTTCACCATGTCCGTCTCTCCGTCTGTTCTGTCATTAACTGAAGGTTTTCTATTATCACTACACGCGGCTGTACTCACTTGTGTTTAGTCAGTAATTGAATGATTAATATAGTTAGATACTGTTCTTAAAGACTTATTAGTGGCATGAGTATATATTTATATCTCTCATGCTGACCAAGTGGTGAAAAGCCCCTTAAAAGATTTTATAAACCTTTCGATCTTTAATTTCTAAACCAAACAGGTTTTGAAACAAAAACTTTACGGAATACTAAGAAGTTCCCTGTATAGGAGTCAATGTTACTATACAATGTTACTTTGTGTTAATAAAGTCCAGATATCGGGTAAGATACGAGTAGTAGTTGCTGACTGGTTTTAAAGTCGTCGCAGATATGGTAGTAACATATACCTGCGTGCAAGTTATAGTTTATATTTTATGCTTACCTAACTTTTCTGTGGCTTTGCGTATATTTGGTTCTCCAGCAGCAGGAAAACTTAAAAGCCAAAGAACACTCTTAGGAACTTTCTTCAATATTTGTACCCACAAGCTCAAAACACCCGGATCAACTTTATATAATTGGTTAAAGTTACAATACACAATTGCATCTTTTGGAAGACTGTATTGCATCCTCGATGTAAATATGACGTTTTGAAGTATTTCTTCACCAGAAGCAACTTTTTTTTTGCTATTATTTATGGTAACACCACTGATAATCGCCATATCGTTGACATATACCTGAAATAAATGTTTAGACAAATTATTTAAATTATTAACAATCTAGGTAGGTATCTATTTGATTTATGTGACATTCTAAAACTGAACAGAGTCGAGACCGGAGTCGGGGGCATGGCTGCATGCACTACGCTCTTCGCATTTGGGCACCCTCCCGTGGGGTCCGATATCTGAGTTTCGAGCGCTCGAATTTAAAATAAAATCACCTTGAAAATAATCACACACAAAAGTTTGTCGCCAATTTTTTCGCATTATATTAATAGTTATTAATCATGAATTTAAATTTGGGCATTGCAACACATTTTTTTAGTTTTATTCAGAATTTTAAGTGTCATTTTCGAATGCTCGAATCTCAAAAATCACCCCGCTGCTTGACAACGACTCGATGCGGGAGGCGGTGGCTTTTCTTATTTATCTAAGCAGAGAACAACCGTCACCACGCATCGATTTCTAGCCGATGGGTAGGAATATTTTTCTTTGTCATCATTACGGCTTGCAATTATCTGATTATTGTCCGGATAATGGCTACTGACCGAATAATACCATACAAATTACTATTCTAAATATCAGGATCGCAAGCTCTAGCCATCACGCTCTGAACGACATCATCCGCAAGCGTTTGTCTCGGCGAATATGCCATGCGGGGCGGTTTATTTGACTAGGGGATAATTTTATAACTTTGTATTTATTTGTAGTTTTTAAAACATGTTTCCCGTATATTTTGTATTTATTTATTCTTAATAAATATTTTTAAACCGATAAAGTTAACCTAATAGTTAGTATACCTATACACATGTGAGTTGTGACTCAAATATCAGTTTAACTTAACTGCTTACGGCAAAGTTTAATCTTAAATGTTGTTGTATCACAAGTATTAATTATACAGTTAATTACTTATCTTAGTACACTTTATCTTCGAATAGCAGTAAATTCTTGGCTATTTTTAATGGCGAGCGCGCTAGAGTTCTACGTAACGGTGAAGAGTCCGTTTACACGAGTTAAACTTGTATATTTTAAATTTTTTACAAAACTTAACTAACTAAACATAAATTATTATATTAAAAATATCATACTATAGTTATACCTACCTGCGATTGTCGAGAAGTATTTAATATTTCTATAACTTTATTTGGAATGTCTATTTCTCTCGTTATCACTTGAATGGGTGGTAAGTTCTCAAACTGCACAACTTCGTGCCTTTCCCTTGCTTCAAGAAGTGGTTCCTTAAACGCTTCGGGAAAATTGATTCTTGCAACGCTATCTTCAAATCTAGCATCCTCGCCCTGTATTCTAAAATGTTTTTTTATATGAGGAAACATTTGCATATGGTCTCCGACGAAATAAGTTTGTGGCATGAAAGCTAATTTCTCACTAAAATATTTGGCTGAAGATATTGGAGACGATGTTTCATCAGTAATTATGTAATCCATATAATCAGCTCCACTGGTACCGGGGTAGCCAAGCCACATGACTTGAAGAGGTGCCGGTCTCAAAGCAAATATTTCATTTCTTGCTCCTTTCGTATATCCATTCATGTTTACCAATATATGTATACCATCTTCATATATTTTCTTAGCCGCCATTACATTACATGTGACAGAAGATAAATCAACGAAATGTTCTGATTCTTCCTTAATTTTACTACGGAATGTGGTTCCATCATCTGGATTTAAAGCGTAACAAAATATTTCGACCCTTTTTGGGTCATGTAGTCCTGGTATCGATTGCATGAGATGAGATGTGGGGTGATTCCCAAAATCACTACTCACGTAGCCAATTTTCAGCCTTCCATGCAATATTCTGGAGAACTTAAATTTTATTTCTTTCAACATGCTTACTTTGTCAACATACAAGATAGCATGTCTAGCGGCGATTTCCTTCCTCATATCGTTTGACAAAGGATATAAAATGGAATGATGAGGGTGTACAGAAAGTAACTTTTCATTTTTTAATTGGTCTTCAACTATCGCCAAAATGTTTTGCATTCGCTCGTTATAACCATCCCAATTGCAAATTATTTGCAAACAATGCGCTAAATTGCAATAGGCGTCAGGGAAGTTTGGTTTAAGTTTTAAGGCATTTTCATACGATTCTATTGCATTATTAATAATACCCAAATCTTTGTAAATACTAGCCAAGTTACAATGCGCGTCAGCAAAAGTAGGATTAATATCGATAGCTTCTCTGAAACAAGCAAGAGCGCCTTGTATATCTTGCATTTCCCTTAATGTATTACCCATGTTACTGTAAGCATCGGCAAACTTTGGCTGTATATTTATAGCTTCTTTATAATGTGCTAATGCTTCTTTTAGCTTTCCTGTAAATTATACTCATAATTAGTAATGTGTTTGGGTCTTAATGGTAAATAGGTACATAGTTATTATAAATAATGTGATCGAATAGCAATGAGGGTCTCTTCGTTAACCTCGAAACTGCGTAGGTAATCCAGCATAAATTTCTGTTGAATATTTGTTTTTCCTAATTATTTTAGGGGAATCACATTTAGCGCTTAGCGTAAACGTATAATGGAGATACTCACTATACCTCTAACCAAGGCATGCTTTAGTTATAATTTATGAAGTAACTTTTGTATAGGTAAGTAGTAAGTAGTTGCTTTCGTATAGTAAGTACTTAGTTACACATAAGTTGCATTTCAAATCTTACCTTTAAATATTGTAACAAGATTTTTTGTTAAATTGAGTATTATTGAACTAATTAATATAGGTAAGTAGGTTTACGCAAAATAGGCACACTGTATGTTGTTTTGCGGAAAAACGCCCAGGATAACTAACTAACTAACTAGGTATATTCATATTTTTTCAATAATTATCTATTGCAACAAAAAATATAATTAGGTAAATAAAATACTTAGGGGTAAGATTTGACATGCAACATAAGTATGTCCAATTTTAAGTCGTTTTATTTAAAGGCGATTTTGAATATAAGTTAATACATAAACCCCCTAATTAACCAATTGCTCATAATTGGGAGACCTAAACACTAAACGGTGGAATTTATTTATATTGGCAGTGATTTAGAGAAATTGAAGCATACGAATATCATAAATTTGGAGACCATAATGAATTCTTTAACGAACCTTGTTGCTGTAAAAGCGATGCCAAATTGCTATGAGTGGCCGCGAAATTTGGAAACACGTCTAAAGCTCTTAAATATAATTTAGTTGCCTCTTCAATTCTTCCTTGCTCCCTTTTAACGTTGCCGAGATTGTTTAGAGTGTCGACATGAGAGGGACATAAACGCAAAGCCACGTTATAGCACTCTTCTGCCTCAGAGACGTGCCCTTTTTCTTTAAGAGCATTAGCTAGATTACAATAGGCATCCGGGAAGTTAGGCTGCAGTTCTATTGCACGCTTATATGTGTCGATTGCGAGATCTATTAGGCCTTGTTTGTAGTACGCGCAAGCAAGATTCCCGTGGATGATGCCATTGTTGGAAGTTAGCTTCAAGGATCGGAGATACACTGCTACCGCTCTGAAAACAGGTTATGGTTTTTGTGAGCTATGACTGAAATATCAGATTTTCTGAACTACTTAGGTACTGGTAATTTAATTTTAAGAGTTGTCGTATAATAAGTCTAAATTATACAATTAATGAAGTACGTGTCTAAATCGTCGATATATCGATAAATTCATAATCACAGGTTAACATTTTCAAGTGACCAATGTCATCCGTTGTTAATTTTTTAGTATACAGTGTAGTACAGTCAACGTCAAAAGATATGTTTACGTTTTTGCTCCCTATCACAAAGGAATACTTATAGTGGTCCAAAGGGGAGGCCTATGTTCAGCAGTGGGTGGAGTGGAGATGATGATGATGATGAAGAAGAAGAATGCGAATTACAAAGTGTGAACATATCTTTGACGTCGACTGTACCTACGTACTGATAGCGAGCATATAGTTAGATGGTGAAGCGCGCGTTTATTCGAGTTAAACTTATAATCTATTTTATAAAACTCAACTAAATATAAACATCGAGCACCTATGTCGCTAAGTTAACACATTCGTGGAAAAAATTAACATAAAAATTCAAATCAAACGGCAAAACCATTTTTTTTCCTATTTTAGGTAAAAAATGATAAACAATGATGGAAAAATATTTTCCTAGGCTAAGACTTTTCGAGTGGTATAAATGAAAAGTCAATTAAATGTTTAATTTATGGGCCAATAAAATCGTATCAATAAAGTATTTTATAATTAATAATAGCGGTACTGACCGTTTGATTTTGTTTTTAAGCCACATGATACAGCCGTCGGAAAATTCCGCATTCTGGTCGAATCGCGGCGGCGGGATGTTGATGACCGTGTACACGACGATGCATTGGTAGTCCATAACAGGGACATATCCTCCGACGGACAAGGCTGTACTGGCAGAGCACGCGCACCCGACGCCGAGTCAGGGCATGACGCGCCGCCGTCGCAGCGACGCGCGCGCCGCTGCCAACTCCCGCGTCCACCGTCACGCAAACCGCGGCCTTCGCTTACGTTAATAAACTCAAATTCAGAGGCATATCTCAAACGATCTATTATACGGACGTACACACCACACCGACTCGTGCGCCATTAGTTTCCTATCTTACAAGCTCTTTTTATTTCGCTATCAAAACAGAATATCAAATAAAAATGTCATTGTCATGTCATCAACTTAAGTGAGCACAAAATAACACGTCTAAAATTACTTATCGTTAAATGAGCCCGTCACGTCCACATTACAATAGTCAGCTGTTCCCCCAGTCAGCTGTTAAATCGTACGATTTATATTGGTAGTGTTTACGTTGCGGCATGGAACTGTCAAGCGTGCGTCAAGCTGTCGAAAAAAGGGGCTCCCATGAAATAGAATGAAGTATCAAAGAACCGCGCGATAAAACTTTTTAAACAGCTATAACTCGTCTAGGTGAGGTAGTAAAACGTGCATGTGGCACGTTTGTATCGATTTGCGTGGGAGCGAACGGCGTGGCGACGCGGTGGGCGCCGGGCGCGACTGCGGCACCCGCCGCCGCCGCCGCGCGCTCGCTCCGCCGCTTCTGCAGCTGCCGACTGCTACAGCTTTTGCTCTAGCTTACTCACCTTATTTCTTAGTTTATCTGTTTTCCGAACCGCAATAAGCTATTCGATATTATTTTTAATTATATGCCTTTTAAACAGCATGACCCTCGCATATTAATAATTAATATTCGCTTATATTTACCATATTTTTCCGTCTAATAGCCTCATTATTGTCCAGCATCTCCAAACTCTAACTAACCTACTTTGGACTGTTGTCTTTGTTCACTTTGTGAAACATAATGGAGATCTATGAAACGCACTCGGCCGTTTCCTGACATTACTTATTGTGATCCTGCCCCATCCACCGTCGACCTAGTGACCTATTTAGGATCTTTCTCTGTAATAAATAATTAATTTAAATCTCCACTTACAGCCCTTCTTGCTCGTTGGGAGGTGTCCCTGGGTACCTAATACATTACTTTGGTTTCGTAAAAATATTAACACTTAGGTCATGGACCTTTCTGTCTCGGAATCATAAATATCTAAACTTCTTATATTAACTGAAATAAATAGGTGCATTAACATCAATACATTTTGTTATTAATAATTCTACGCAAGCTGATAGCTTTGTCAGGAAAGGTACGAAGTCTTTGTCTCTTGTCTGGGTTATCATGCAGGGGAATGTAGGACGACTTTGTTAAACAGGATGGGGCTGCTGGGACCCTTCGGGACAAAACCCCATACATAATCACATTGATTTCATGCGGGGCGGTCGCTAAGTCGCCACTTTACCACTATTACGTAAAATAATATTACAATATTTTATTTATCTCGTTGTTGTTCGTTCCGTTCGTTTGTGTTTCAAAATTAAAGAACACTGGCAGACATAAAATACTTTTATTTAATATCTCCATAATGAGGTTAAGGCTAATACAAGTATATATCCAAATAATTTACGTCATGACATCAAAAATTTTCAATGTTAAAAGCTAATTTTGCCGCTCTGTTAGCGATCTTTGTCGCTCACTTGCCAACTTTCAAGCGGCTTTGACAGATACGTAACTAGTTATAATTAAATTCAAGAAGCATTGCCAAGGACCATAGGTTTCATTTACACGGGCATGCCATTACTTCCGTATGCGCACCTATTTCATGCTATGGGGCGATTTGTTAGCATTTGCACATAACATTTATTGGAGAGTCAGCGACAATTGATCACTTGTTAATATATTATACGGTACCATAGAAGCAAGAATTTAATATTATTGTTATATTCAAGTATTATCTATAAGTACTCATCATACATATGCCGCTTTATTGTAAATGGCATTAAATTATCTGCGTGATCTTAAACGGATGAAGGTAAGTATATTATAAATAGCAACTCCAGCGTGAGCAGTCTACTTTGTTAAAAATTAAATTATTTGATATTTTGGCAGCGTGCCTAAACCAATCTCCGGACCGAAATGAACCTCGGCCATCGGGTTTTGATCGTTCAATAGACATTCAGTATGGTTTAGGTACGTGTTCTTTCCAACAATTAACATTATCAGTTGCTGGCACGCTGCCAGGTGATTGAGTAACTATTACGCGGCTTCATGTATTTCAATCTTCGCTTGATGCAACTCAGCGCGATATTTAGAAATACACATATTTATTTTGCTGAATTCATACTAATGGTAGAAAGAATTGTAAACTAAAGAAGTGTTTTAACAGTCGGGGAAAAGTTCTTTCGTATTTGAAAGGCGCGAAGTTGAAGTGACGTTTCTTTGGTGGTTCTGTCTGTATTTTAGCAGAGCTTCAAATTGAAAAAAAATGTGCTGTATTCGCTGTGTGCATGATTGTGGCGCCATCTCTTGGGCAGGTGGTCAATCTCTTTTTTTTTCCTTTTTTATAAATAGGTTGTATTCCTTGCTTATATGAAATGTAACTGGCTGATTCACTATTTTGACAGCAGACAGGCGATTTGCAGTTTCATTTCTTGTCACATTGAGCACTGCGATCGTTCTCGTTGCCCCCACCATGCACTTCGCACATAGCGAATACAACTGTGTACAGAATTCCAAGCGCTGTCGTTCTGTATAGTTAAAAAGCAAGTAAATTTCTCGTTGTTTATTACAGCTTAATAAACGAGTGCCATAGAGGGAAGTGCCTACTTACGTAATCATTTGTTACAGAAATACATGTAATCATTTCTTATTTAAATATTTAAGTTGTAACATTATTTACTGAAAAAAAATTTACACGCATATTTATATCATAAGTAACATTTTAATGACTAGATCAGATTGAATGTAAGTATGTTTTAGGTAGGTACCTGTACCTACCTATATTACAAACACTAAGTACCTATATTACAAGAGTATGTACTACAGAACAAATATTAGGCTAGAAAAAGCAAACTCTCTTTATAGTTTGAAATTGCGCGTGCTTATTTCTTCGATATGCACGTATTTATATAGCACAATGATAAGGAAACATCACCATTTACTCCGCCAACACCATATTCTTTTTCGGAAACCAATGCCTGATAGTTGAAACATCACGAGTTCATCTTTTGGATACTCTGTACTAAATAACACGCGTAGTACGAGCACTTGTAGCTACTAGCTGTGGCCAATTTTATAAAGCTACAAGTTACAATTTACAAGCGGAACTCTTTTTCTAACCCTATGTGTTAGAAAGAGACTTCCGCTTGTAAATTGTAACTTGTGGCTTTATAAAACTGGCCTCTGATGTATTTTCTGTGAGAGGTACTTACAGTCGCCATTAGATACTATATCGGAGTGGCCATGTGGTCACAAATATCTGTCTCTATTGTCAAGGCTATAAAGTGTTCAGATATTTTTGAGTACCTTGGCCGCTCTGACATATCTGATGGGATGGCACCTACGATACTACGAGGTAGCAAATACACAGATAACGTGGATAAAACGATTTGTCTTATGTCGTCGATTAATAATATCAATATAAAATATTAACTATAATTGCAATAACATTTAAATTTCCGGAGAGCAATTATGTAACACCAAAAAGTTAGTTTTAAACCAGTCCAGTATCAACCGTAGAATCGAGTGCAGCAAGGTTACTTTATAAACCGTTCTTGAATCATGCATGGACCAGCCCGCAGCTGTGAGATTAGTGACTAGTAACGGATATAATGTCCCAAAAGGGATTCGTATACCTACTCATTGTAGTCTTTATTTTGTGCTTTTACTTTTTTGAGTGCGGTTGCTTTTGAGGCCCGGTGACGTATCTTTTTTGCCAAAATCAGTAGACTTACACTTGTATAGTTATATTGTAAATTGTAACTATACCTACACTACATAAAATACCTAAAATTGTATAGGCAAGTCATTTTGCAACCATTTGAAATATTAAGCTATCATTTACAGTTCAAAAAACTCACTCAACGTTAGTTACGTTGTTTTTGTAAACATCGCCCCTTTCATCGATAAAAACAATTGAGAATATGTTGTTTACAGAAACATCGAATAGGTGATCATCCCGATTCACGCCGAATCCCGTTTTAGGAAGTATACCACACGCGAAGATAATATGGAAGAGGTAGGGATAAGCATATAGTACATATAGAGGCTATAGACCTTACATTATGTAAGTTACATATCAAGTACAGACAAGGTAGACAAATAAATATTTATTTTTTCTGTGTTAGGTACAGGCAGTGTCCCTACACACACAACGAGCAGTCCAACTACGAACAAAAAACTGAGCGGGCGGCGGAAAAAAACAACTGACGATGCGAGTTACGCGATCAAAATAGACATGATTAGACATGATAAAATAAGGGGTGTGCCACTGCGGTGCTACCGTTGCGCGAAACATGTTTGGTACAGCCATATACTTAATATCTTTAGTCTATGGTACAGCCCTGCGTCCGAGTTTGAATTGCGAACGTGAATTATTATTTTCACCTCAGCAGCTCGAACGAGGGTTCATTGCTGCCTAAATTCAGTGAGCAAAATTCGATTTTGCTCACTGAGTGAGACAAAATGACCATGAACTGACGTTGGAATTAAAATGCCAATTACGTGGGCGAGATCTAATACAAATTCGAAACACTAACCCGTTTATTCATAAACGTGTTGCAAACCTCATTTAGTTAAAATGTATTTTGTCTGTTTCTAACAAACACAACTGTCAATGTGATAGATAAGGACAAAAGATGATTTAGTTAAATGAGGTTTGCAATACGTTTATGAATAAGCGGGTAAGAGTCTGTTCAGGTTGTCTTTTTCACGTCGTTAGTAAATAGAGAGAGACAGAAATATTTTAAATATCATTCAATCAAATTTTGCTCAATTTTAATTCTTATTTTGAATTTTCGATAGCAGACCCTGACACAGAGCCAGAAAGAAACGTTCGGAAACGCGCACAAGTAACTAATTTGTAAATATAATTCAAACATTTTTTAATGCTTCCATAACCATACTAAACTTAAAATAATTTATGTTCTTCTTCTTTATATCAAAATAAATAAGTATAAGTGGAAAAATTACAAGATTAACGTGTGAAATATATTATTACTTACAACAATCTCACGTATTTTTATCAAACGCTAGTAACCGAACGCAAATAAAAAAAGTTGTTAAATGTCAAAATGGTCGTAGATATTTATAAAATAATTAACATGTTTCAATGATCGTGTTATTAACGAATTATTGGGGTTTTTAAGCTCAAGTGTAAGAATATTATAAGAAAAAATGAGCGAATAAATTGACGAAGAAGGATTAAGCATCTTTCAGGTTGTATTTTTCCATGTTCTGTCTGCTGAGGTGAAAAATAGTGTGTTCAACATGAGAATAAAGTTATTTACATCGTGTGCTTTTGAGCCCTTCTCTACGCTCAAGATTCTAAATTAGATTATAGAATCTAATAGAATCTTTCGCTTGCTCAGGACTCAAAATTAGCACTCGAAGCAAATATTAACTTTCTTCTCTTGTTGTACAAATATCTATTGTTCGTAGATGGGTTACTGGTCTAAAAGACCGCCTTCCTAAGGCTCAAAACACACCTAGCGGAATTTCCGCAGTAGGTAATGTATGGAGGCCATAGACAAATTTCCGCTACCATCGACAAAGCTCCATACATTACTGCCAAAATTCCGCTAGGTGTGTTTTGAGCCTTATACTGTGGTACACGTACCTACATTGTCTCATTATATTCGACATGTGTTTATCATTATTGTATAAGGCAAAATACTTTTATAACACTATATATGTTCATAATTAAAGATATCTTTATTTTAAAATAGATTAATGTAGTACAAGGATGGTGATCGGAGCGTCGGTAATGTTTTCTATTTGTCTGGCCTCGGGGACGCTCCACGATCGGAGTTAGGCGAGCTGCCGCCTGACGTGCTCTGCGGACTGCGTTCACTCACCTGCAAAAATGTGGGCACTGTTAGGATACCGATACAGAATTTCAATGGTGAAGTCATCGGAAATCACCTCTCTATTAATTAATACCAACTTAATGTTTTTGCATAATGGTAAGTAAAATGGTGGAATTTAGATGATATTACTACAGAAATAAATTTATATTTTAAATATTAAGTATAGGGTGAACAAAAATCACTTAATCAGTCAACAACGATGATCCATGATAGGCTGGGTCGTGATAAAGAAACTAATTATTTTATTTTTATATTAACCTGGGAGACGCCAGGACTCATTTATTGACTATTCAGAGTATGGCTCAAAAAAACAATGTCTAAACAATTTGTATACCCATTTTAATTTCATTTTTTGCTGAGAATCACTGATTATTTTAAGCGTTAACTACGATATTGACGGTAGTTAACGTTAAAAATAATCAGTGATTCGCAATGACGCTGCTGAGTCCCTGTGTTAAGTTCATAGGTTTACTTATTATATTTCTAACTCCCGACGAAAAAAACCGATGTTGTAGGTAAGATTGACCGCTATGAGTGTGTCTGTCTGTTTATTTGTCTGTGTCAAAGTAGCGCTGAAACTAATGGGCTCATTTGGGTATTTATTTAAAAGCAAGTTACTGACGAGTGATCTTGATCTTAAATATGTTTTATTAAAATCGATTCAATCGTTTCGTGTGTTTTCCTGAATGTTTGAGGTGTTTTATTTCTTACTACTATTTCTTTGGACGTTTTTTGGTACTTACCTACTTCGAAAACAAAATATGGCAGGAGTTTGTTCCTTTCTTTTTGATAAGTATTCTTCTTTCAGTCTCGCTATGACAGAATACTGCACTCTGATCTTACCTCTAAAATCCCTACGTCGTACGACTCCGGCCGTATTGAATGAGTCATTTTGTTTGTTTACCGTTCAGGAATGCTAACACAGTCTTAGGCTGCGAGAGCATAAATTAACTAGCATTTCGATTAACATGCTTGGTACAAGGTCAGCTTTTCACAGTAAACTATCTGCAGTCCGACATTAAAGAGCAGAAATCAAATGGAAAACAACTAAATCCAATTTTTATTTTATTTTTATTTATTATTTAAATTAGTTACACAGTATAACAGTTAAAAACTAAGGCACTGCGAAACTACAGCATAAAACTAAGTACAATGTGTTACAAAATATTATAAACAATAAGCAGTAGGCAATAAATTGTGAATAGTGTTATTCAAACAGTAGACGGTCGCACATCCAACTTTTCGCAAAACCTCAAACATTCATCACGCACTACTTTCCACCTGCCGGCAAACAGATCACACGCCAAATAAAACTGACATCACCAAATCAAGTGTTTGTAAAAAAATATTAAAAAAAAAGGTTTTGTATGGATGGTTGGGACACTGGTGTATTTTTGTAACACTATATTATTAATGAGCAATTGAACGTTCCTTTTATTTTGTCACCTTAATATTAGCCTGTTTCAGGAAAAAGATGGTCCGAGCGATATTGCTTGGATTTTGACGCTGACGGCGACGAGCGTGTAAAACAAACGTATGAGCATCCCTTTCTGGCCCAAAACAGAAACTACTACAAAATCATCTAGCATTTAGAGGCCGCAGTTCTAGTAAGAAAGCATCTCAAGCGTTTTGATATTGAAGCAGTCAGATTTGGATTTTATTATTTATTTTTCCTTTTTAATTACACAATAGGTACGTACATTGTCTGTCTGTCATGTCTACAAGCTGTTTTGATTGATATGTGACATTATTGTATATCTTTAAGATTTAACATATGAAGGGTACATGGAAAGAACATGTCTAGTCCCTTTTTTCGTAAAATGAGATTTTTGTATGAAAATGTAGCGCTTGCAATGAACTATTAGCAACAACTTCTGTAACAGCTGGAATTTTTAACATAAATCCACTTTTTGATTCATAAAAACCATCTAGTTACGAAAATAGTATGGTTAATTGAATCGAAAACTTTAAAACCGCTATAACTCAAAATGTTGTCAAAGTGACTAGACATGTTCTTTCCGTGTACCCTTCATATTACTGTTTTGGAAAATAAGTCTTGTCAAGTTTCTTGCCGGTCATAACTACCTAATACTTCTCGGGTCAGAGGTGTAGGGTTAAAACCGGTGCACGGTGGTAGTTTCTTTTTCCTTTCTGACATGACGTTCATACAGCCTTGGCCAGAAGTGTTGAGCATAGGTGTTTTTTGTTTACAATTTTGATGTTAAGCATTATTTGCCTATCCTAACAATGTACGGTAACGGTAAATGTTATATTTTATTTATAAATATAGAAAACTTCACTTAATAACCCTTTCAAGGTACTTAAAAAATATGAAAACAGAAGGTACATATTGCAAATATTCTATGCAGTTACTACTAACTTCAACAAAACATGTCTATTAGTTTAAATTAATTGACAAAATAACTTAAACAAAGATGGAAACGATGGACTAAACTTTCCAGTTTCGTACGTAAATCGCATTGGTGCTTAACACTTCTGGCCAAGGCTGTAAGTGCATTGTAAATTGTAGTATGCCTAAATTGAAGAATACATGTTTTTTTTGTCACGTTCACGAAACTGAGCGGCAAATTGGAGCGTATTTTCATGCCGTGGAGTAAAACTGATCATTTTTACATGTTTTTAAAGTGGCGCATTCCACTCAACTCGATAGTTTGTTATTAACAAAATAACCCAATTATGAACCCTAAAAGAAATAACGCACACAAACTCTATCAGAATCAGACATGTAGTGTAGTACGTTGTTTTTTGGCCTTCTATGTTAACTAGCCGCTGCTATTCTGAATCCACATCGAATTATGCATTTCGAAATCATCCAAAATTGTTACCTCCCCAGTAATTCTGATTTTCAGCGCAAATTCATCTCGGAACTTGCAACATGAAATAACGTGAACATTTTGGGGCTGCTTACATTATGCAGCTAGTATTTAAATATTCTGCTTGCTTGGGCCATAGATATCTGAATTATAAAGAGATATGGTATGACAGCTAAAAAATTGTCCCAAAATCCTGATCGAATAGATCTTACAACTTGATCACAATGTCAATAACATGAGAACCGGTGCAGCATAAATACAAACATAAAATCAATGTTTTCGCCTTTGTTACCTATACAAATCGCTGTACAACTATAAATTCAAGTGAGTTTGGTGTCAATTATCCAATTGAAAGCTAATTTTGGTTTGTTTTTGCCAAAAAAATCACTAAACATAATTATTTAATTAAATACGTTTTCCATGCGTGTGCTTATTTCTTATGCCCGAACCACACTTCGCTATGCGTTATTCGTTATGCGTGTTATATCTCTATACGATAAAACAAGTAGCAGTAAGAAAGAGATATAACACGCATAACGAATAACGCATAGCGAAGTGTGGTCCCGGCATTAGGTGTTTACTAAGCTGATGCTCAATGGACAGCGAACGTCTGATATTAGACATTAGTCCCAAAATTGAAATAATACGTCAATATAATGTGACTTGGCCGTTGAAGGGTACACAACCAGGTGCTCCATGACACCATTGCACCAGTCTGTCGCCAGAACCGCTACCCATTGACGATGGAAAATTGCCACTTGGAAAACGTTGATTCCATAACTAGCCAATTATAGGCTTGATAAAGCTGCGTATTTCAATAATACTGATGTATAGGCGAGCCTGAAACAAACACTTCTTATCGGAGCGTCAAATCGACCATCGATCTAACATAAAATAGTCGTACAGACGGACTTCTATCAATAATTAGAAGTACGTCTGTACTGGAAATAATTTTATAAACTTTTTGTTTCAGGCTCGCTTGTGTACCCTTCAACGGCCAAGTCACACAACATTAACTATAATAATAAAGAAATCGCAGTAAGGAACCTTAGACTTGGTACGACATTGTCTAGATTTCATTACTTTTTAGAGATAAACAAGCAGCTCAATAGAGACTTGGCTAGTTTTTTACAGAATGTTTTTGGTGGGATTTCACTTCTTTTTGTAGAAACGTACGAAGTAATATCTAACTAAATAAACTAAACCTAGAATTCTAGAAAAGTACTTACTTATAAACACGAACGCTATTCGAAGTACTGCCTAACTGTAAATTAAACCTAGAAAACTAAGAGTACCTACTAAATAGCTAACAATTAAATAAAGTATTCAATTAAAACTTCTTTTAAAACTAATAATTAAGTAATAATCAGTAATCCGTCACTAGTAATAAAATTCACTTCGCCATATAAGGTTATCGGAAAAACAAACGTAAGCGCGTTTTATAATACAGTCAGCGCCATCTAGCGACGTGTGCGGGTATCACCGCCACTCTTAGTCCAATGCATTATATTTTGACCAAATTTTGAGCGAAATTAATATTTTAGTGTAATTTATTTAGGTATTTAATTTCTTTAATGTTCGAGTCGAGTAGAATACAATGATATTTACTATGGATGGGTTATACTCTAACAAAATGTGCATAAAAATACTTCCAACTTATTTCATAACTTTTTAGCAATGATTCCGTTATATTTATCTATTTTGACAATCATTACGTCTTTGTCACTTTCATTGTTAGAAAATTATAGTTTGTCTCTTTCTCACGCTGGTGACGGCAGCTCATTGGCACGTCCGCATCTCTCGCTTGCAGGTGCGCGACTAGTGACAATTGTTTGAATTCACTCATTTTAAAGGCTTCACTTTTGGAGCGTGCATAACCCTTATTATACATATATCATAGGTAGAATAAAGCTAATCGCTCGACTATTTCTTCTTGTAAACTTGTAAGTATACCTAAGTATAAAAGCCAGTCTAGTCTTATCCAGAGTTTTCTTTTAATTTTATTTTCACACCACCTGCTTGACAATGCCAAATTATGTATCATGTAGCACTTTATGAAGGCCCTGGCGGCCCGATTGGTCGAGACTACAGGGGACCATAGAGCTGGCGCGTACCTCTCCCAGCGTATATCCTTAGCTGTGCAGAGAGGTAACGCCGCCAGCGTAATGGGGACCATGCCGCAGGCGGATATTTTAGACGGGGTATTCTTTTTGTAGTTGGGATTTTTATACCTGTATCATGAAAACCCCACCGAAAGCACATCATTGTAGCTCTTGGCTTTAGCGGGGAATAATGTTACATTATAACCCACCGGGTAGTAATGTGATTTTACTTCTTATTGTTATGTCGTTAAAGTCTAATTTCGCAAAGTCCGGACGGCGCCTCAGCTAATTAATCCCGCGAGCCGCGGCGTCACACCGAACTGATTTGAAAATGGAACAGATTTTAAATCCTAAAACAATTGCCGCGAGTGTCATAAGACGCTGCAGTATACGGAGAAATACTTCACTCTTCAGTACTATTAAAGTAGAAGATAAAATTCTAATAGTACGTACTAAACATCCATTTTCTATTTTGATTTACTTTCATAAAATTCCGTTTCTAGTAGCCTTGGTTTTGTTATTGTCTCGCAAGAGGTGAGAAAAGTAGAGTATATTCCTTGGGGATAAAGCTGTGTTAGTCACGGGCGCGCTTAAATCACTCACTACACTCAGGACTCAGTCTTCATTCCCTCGCTACGCTCGGGAGTTAAATCAAGAGTCCTTCGTTACGATCAGGATTCAATAGCGCGGCCGTGACATAAAACAATGCTTTATTTGTATGCCTTGGTGTACAATCTACTATTTCATGCGTATTAAAAGCAGAAGGGGAGGCATTCGCCCAGCAGTGGGACGCTATAGGCTAGATTAAATTAGACTAGTGGTTCTGTGAACCGCAGACTTCGGAGCATTTCCCCCTTTTTCCCTCCTTTCCCCCACCCTTGAAACTTTTTTTTACAACAACCTCTAAGGAAGTGTGAGCTTGACTTTTTACCCGAAAATGATTGAAATCCGTCCATAAATAACGCGACGGCAAACTTCCCCCTTTTCCCCTTAATTTTTCCCCCAATAAAAAAATGGCTCGACAATTTTTGGCAAATAAATCAAGGAACGTACATGCCAAGTTTCATCGAAATCGGATGAAAAATGCGACCTCTAAACTGACACTGACCAACCAATACACACACATCAATCTGCTAAATCGTCGTACCAGTAAGAGACCCCAGACCCAACACGCACCCGCGCGGCCCGCGCGCCCGTGCGGCCTCTCCTTGTGAGTTAAAACGGAGACGTTCGTCGCCTCGCTACGCTCGGCTCCTCAGTCAAATATTTGTCCCACTATACGCTGGATTTTTTCAATGACAGTCGATTTTTTTATGTATCAGTAGTAGAAGGGGGCATTACCATATCTCTAATACAGCTGAGACCAGCTGACGGTTCTTCATCAGATACTTCAGACCTTCGATTTTTGACATCAAATGAAGCGGCCCACCAAATTAAAAATTTTTTGTAAAGGCGGTATATGTCGATCTCTAATAGTTTGGTTTGGCTCTTGTGTTTTCTAATGAGGGTCACCAGGTACTCCAGATCTTCGATTATTCTAGTTTTTATAGTTTTCCCTTTATGTGGCCATTAAACCATAACTCTCTACCAAATTTCAGCTCTCTGAGTATATGGGAAGTACTAGTTCTATTTTGATGATCATGAGTGAGTGAGTGAGTTTCATAAATGCGAAACTTTGCTTTCGCTTAACTTCGGAACTAAATGACCAACAGACTTGAAATTTTGGATTTTAAGTATGTGATTATAGCTTACTTGATGACGAAAATTTCTGCGTTCTAGTCTTATCCAGAGGTTCTCAAATAGGGGCCTGAAAATGCGGCGAAATGGTTCCAGTAAAGGATGGTACGGCAGTGTTTGCTTCGCGCTCGACTTGGCGGGGGCACTGCCGTGCCCCCAGATTTAGCACTAGTGCTGCGGATCAATTTTATCGCATCGATATTTTTGCGAAGACGGGCGGATGTCATAAGTAAGTATTCGAATGACTAATATAGGTACAGTCGACTCTCGTTAATTCGAAACTCAAGGGACCTTCGAAATATTACGAATTATCGAGAGTTTGAAATATGAAATGGTTCGAAATTATCGAGAGCAAAAAAAAATACTTCGAATTATTGAGTAATAATCAAATATGCCTTATTTATTAACAACATTGCTATAATTTGAGCAAAATCAAAAGCTTAGAGGCTTGTTTGTACGTAGCAAATAACTACAGCAGCGTGTGTCAGCTAAACATTACAAAAAAAAAGCTCCGGCAACGATTAATTGTCTTCAATTCAAAGTTATCAGAGAAATATCTATGCAATATAAAAACTTCGAATTGTCGGGTGTTTGATGCCAATGAGTTCGAATTAACACGTGGTTTTGTTACGAAGCGCTGAGTTTTTTGTTCTAATTACCAAGTGTTAAAAATGTATGGATTTTATTCGAAATATTAAGAGGTTTTCTAGGGGCCCCATGATAACTTCGAATTATAGAGATATTCGAATTATCGCGTGTTCGAATTAATGAAAGGCGACTGTATTGATTATTTATAATTATAACTATCGATTTACGGAAAATTATTGTAACTGTGTAGCTTACACATCGAAGTTAAAAAAATAAAAATAAAATTACCTTCATTCATTTAATATATCAGTTTTGTTTTTTATACAGACTACTGCTAATCTTGAGCGCTGACATGCTTACTAAACTTACGTTTAGAGATATTTTAATGGAAACTTTTAACTCCGACGGTACTTTTCTGGCGAACATCGTATTATATAGTACTGAACGAGATGACTCTAATTACTGCATACCCCGTTATCGGTGTTGTAGATTCATTGAAAACGCTAGGGTTGGCATTTCACATAATATAGAATAGAAAAAGATTACTTGGTGATCAGTAAAAAAATGTTTCACTAATCGTAATACATAATTATTAAGAACACCAAAATAGATATATTTATACATATATTTTTTAACATATGTTTAGGTAATTTGATGCACTCTTTTTTAATTTATATATTAAGTTTTTAACAAAATAAAACTTCCTTTCATACCATAATTTTAAAAGTTTTTAGCTTTTTTCACTCCATAATAGGTGGTTGCGTCATTTATTTGTCAAAATTGATTTATGTCGTACATTATTCGTTCGCTTGGTATTCAGAAAAAAATTATGATTTTCCTCAATGATCACGCTGAATTCTCCCAGTTTTCAAGAGAGCTGATGGCAAAAATAGAAGTAAACCGAATGCGATGCGAAAATGGTTCGTAAATTATAGACGGAGAGCTGGCCACGTCAGATATGACACAATAATGAGAGCAACGAAACCCCTCTAGTTAGTTTGCTACACTATTCTTATTTCTAGATCCGGACATCTGGCAGCTGTAAAGTGGTGGAGGTAAAAGAACGCAAATAACTTGAAGACAATAAATTCTAGAGTTCTGGTTTTGATCCAATATTATGAAAAATTATGTAATTTAATTAGATTATATAACATCCAAAAGTTTCGTTTGGGGGAAGTAGTGTCAAATGATGTATAATGTAATTTTTGGTTACTCGCCTACTGTTTTTATTTGCGCAATAATACACAATGTTTTTTGTTCTATGTAATGTTAAAATATAGGCCCTGTTCTCTATAAATGACACAACTTCAGCAGTTTTTATCTATTTCGGTATTACTTTTTTTCAACTTAAAAACTTTGTTGGTCTGTCACTCTGATCTCCACCCATTAAAAGCTGCCAGATGCCCGGATCTAGCAATAAGGATGGTTATGCAATCTAACTGGACTGATTACAAAGCTCTCATTATTGTGTCACATCTGACGTGGCCAGCTCTTAGACCATTATAACAACAAAATATAAATGAGTTAAACTTATATACGTACAGTAAAATTGTTCGAATAAGTATAACATAGGCATACATAGCATAGCATACATACCTACATGGTCGGCATGTACCCGGTACCTAATAGTTTTCTTATAAATTAATTCTTGGTTTTTTTCTGTTACAGATAAAAATATGATACATGTTTGCAAATGCATTATAAATATTAAATTAAGATGTCTCGGATTCTTGTTGAAACATGTTAAGAAATATAATTACATCTATCGATCGTTTTCATATCTAAAATGGATATACCTACAGTAATAGACGACAAAATTTAATGCCAGCTAATCTAGAAAAACTCTTAATAATTTATTCAGACAACTAATAAAAGTATACAAATCTGTTATTTTACCTGTAAAACATTCTTCAAGCTAAAGCCTGTACACCAATATGTCAAGTGTCCTGTTGACAATAAAATAGATATTGTGCGACAACCCTACGACTTGTTTCAATGAATCAGCAACCCTGATAACGGGGTATAACAACGAGTAGGAAATGGCACGCTAAAAATTATATTTACTTAAATAGTTATGGACAATTCATAACGACTATTCCTTTATATTTTTCATGAACTTTAAATACTGAATACCTACATTATATTCCGACAAAAAATTGTAGAAATTAAAAAGTGGCAACATCGCTAGTGACGTCCCATTCAAATCAATCTAAGAAAACGAGACGACGCTACAATGTTGCCACTTTTTAATTTCTACAAATTCCGGAATATACGAGTACACTGCTAACAAAATAAGTGAAGATCATACTCGTAGGTACCTGTAAACCGGTGTGCAGCATGTTTGCTATAGTCTCAACGTCGAGCGTGGAATCCTGGGCGGAGATCTTTTTGATGGCGGATGACACGATGCAGATATCCCCGCGTAGTTCCCGCACGAGTGCCGTAATCTTCTGCGCGTTGCTCAGCACCTCTACACTCTGCGTGTACGGGTTGTAACGCACACCGAAAGGACGCTGGATGCCTTCCGCAAACGCACTGTAACAAACCTCATACCTATTACTCGACATGGGTTATATACGCGTAAGAAACAGCTAGGGACATTTATAGTTTGTAAAATAGGCCACGGCACACTTTTAATTAATAATAAAAAAAAAAGAACCGATCATTTCGGATCCACTTTTCCAAGAGGAAGTAGCTGAGTTGTTGTAAAAAATAGTAAAATCACTATAGGTGTGCTGTGCCTATAATAGTTGAAGAGTTCCCTCGATTTATCCAGGATCCCATCATCAGATCCGGACCTGGTGACAATGGGATCAACTGCCCTTTCTAACAAAATATTTTTTTTTCTAATCGGTCCAATCGTCTTTGAATAACCGGTGAACATACATAAAAAAAATTGGCAGTTACAGGAACTGCCGATAGAAGTGAAAACTTAGAGAACTTATAATCCCACCAAAAACATTCTGTAAAAAACTAGCCAAGTCTCTATTGAGCTGCTTGTTTATCTCTAAAAAGTAATGAAATCTAGACAATGTCGTACCAAGTCTAAGGTTCCTTACTGCGATTTCTTTATTATTATAGTTAATGTTGTGTGACTTGGCCGTTGAAGGGTACACAACCAGGTGCTCCATGACACCATTGCACCAGTCTGTCGCCAGAACCGCTACCCATTGACGATGGAAAATTGCCACTTGGAAAACGTTGATTCCATAACTAGCCAATTATAGGCTTGATAAAGCTGCGTATTTCAATAATACTGATGTATAGGCGAGCCTGAAACAAACACTTCTTATCGGAGCGTCAAATCGACCATCGATCTAACATAAAATAGTCGTACAGACGGACTTCTATCAATAATTAGAAGTACGTCTGTACTGGAAATAATTTTATAAACTTTTTGTTTCAGGCTCGCTTGTGTACCCTTCAACGGCCAAGTCACACAACATTAACTATAATAATAAAGAAATCGCAGTAAGGAACCTTAGACTTGGTACGACATTGTCTAGATTTCATTACTTTTTAGAGATAAACAAGCAGCTCAATAGAGACTTGGCTAGTTTTTTACAGAATGTTTTTGGTGGGATTTCACTTCTTTTTGTAGAAACGTACGAAGTAATATCTAACTAAATAAACTAAACCTAGAATTCTAGAAAAGTACTTACTTATAAACACGAACGCTATTCGAAGTACTGCCTAACTGTAAATTAAACCTAGAAAACTAAGAGTACCTACTAAATAGCTAACAATTAAATAAAGTATTCAATTAAAACTTCTTTTAAAACTAATAATTAAGTAATAATCAGTAATCCGTCACTAGTAATAAAATTCACTTCGCCATATAAGGTTATCGGAAAAACAAACGTAAGCGCGTTTTATAATACAGTCAGCGCCATCTAGCGACGTGTGCGGGTATCACCGCCACTCTTAGTCCAATGCATTATATTTTGACCAAATTTTGAGCGAAATTAATATTTTAGTGTAATTTATTTAGGTATTTAATTTCTTTAATGTTCGAGTCGAGTAGAATACAATGATATTTACTATGGATGGGTTATACTCTAACAAAATGTGCATAAAAATACTTCCAACTTATTTCATAACTTTTTAGCAATGATTCCGTTATATTTATCTATTTTGACAATCATTACGTCTTTGTCACTTTCATTGTTAGAAAATTATAGTTTGTCTCTTTCTCACGCTGGTGACGGCAGCTCATTGGCACGTCCGCATCTCTCGCTTGCAGGTGCGCGACTAGTGACAATTGTTTGAATTCACTCATTTTAAAGGCTTCACTTTTGGAGCGTGCATAACCCTTATTATACATATATCATAGGTAGAATAAAGCTAATCGCTCGACTATTTCTTCTTGTAAACTTGTAAGTATACCTAAGTATAAAAGCCAGTCTAGTCTTATCCAGAGTTTTCTTTTAATTTTATTTTCACACCACCTGCTTGACAATGCCAAATTATGTATCATGTAGCACTTTATGAAGGCCCTGGCGGCCCGATTGGTCGAGACTACAGGGGACCATAGAGCTGGCGCGTACCTCTCCCAGCGTATATCCTTAGCTGTGCAGAGAGGTAACGCCGCCAGCGTAATGGGGACCATGCCGCAGGCGGATATTTTAGACGGGGTATTCTTTTTGTAGTTGGGATTTTTATACCTGTATCATGAAAACCCCACCGAAAGCACATCATTGTAGCTCTTGGCTTTAGCGGGGAATAATGTTACATTATAACCCACCGGGTAGTAATGTGATTTTACTTCTTATTGTTATGTCGTTAAAGTCTAATTTCGCAAAGTCCGGACGGCGCCTCAGCTAATTAATCCCGCGAGCCGCGGCGTCACACCGAACTGATTTGAAAATGGAACAGATTTTAAATCCTAAAACAATTGCCGCGAGTGTCATAAGACGCTGCAGTATACGGAGAAATACTTCACTCTTCAGTACTATTAAAGTAGAAGATAAAATTCTAATAGTACGTACTAAACATCCATTTTCTATTTTGATTTACTTTCATAAAATTCCGTTTCTAGTAGCCTTGGTTTTGTTATTGTCTCGCAAGAGGTGAGAAAAGTAGAGTATATTCCTTGGGGATAAAGCTGTGTTAGTCACGGGCGCGCTTAAATCACTCACTACACTCAGGACTCAGTCTTCATTCCCTCGCTACGCTCGGGAGTTAAATCAAGAGTCCTTCGTTACGATCAGGATTCAATAGCGCGGCCGTGACATAAAACAATGCTTTATTTGTATGCCTTGGTGTACAATCTACTATTTCATGCGTATTAAAAGCAGAAGGGGAGGCATTCGCCCAGCAGTGGGACGCTATAGGCTAGATTAAATTAGACTAGTGGTTCTGTGAACCGCAGACTTCGGAGCATTTCCCCCTTTTTCCCTCCTTTCCCCCACCCTTGAAACTTTTTTTTACAACAACCTCTAAGGAAGTGTGAGCTTGACTTTTTACCCGAAAATGATTGAAATCCGTCCATAAATAACGCGACGGCAAACTTCCCCCTTTTCCCCTTAATTTTTCCCCCAATAAAAAAATGGCTCGACAATTTTTGGCAAATAAATCAAGGAACGTACATGCCAAGTTTCATCGAAATCGGATGAAAAATGCGACCTCTAAACTGACACTGACCAACCAATACACACACATCAATCTGCTAAATCGTCGTACCAGTAAGAGACCCCAGACCCAACACGCACCCGCGCGGCCCGCGCGCCCGTGCGGCCTCTCCTTGTGAGTTAAAACGGAGACGTTCGTCGCCTCGCTACGCTCGGCTCCTCAGTCAAATATTTGTCCCACTATACGCTGGATTTTTTCAATGACAGTCGATTTTTTTATGTATCAGTAGTAGAAGGGGGCATTACCATATCTCTAATACAGCTGAGACCAGCTGACGGTTCTTCATCAGATACTTCAGACCTTCGATTTTTGACATCAAATGAAGCGGCCCACCAAATTAAAAATTTTTTGTAAAGGCGGTATATGTCGATCTCTAATAGTTTGGTTTGGCTCTTGTGTTTTCTAATGAGGGTCACCAGGTACTCCAGATCTTCGATTATTCTAGTTTTTATAGTTTTCCCTTTATGTGGCCATTAAACCATAACTCTCTACCAAATTTCAGCTCTCTGAGTATATGGGAAGTACTAGTTCTATTTTGATGATCATGAGTGAGTGAGTGAGTTTCATAAATGCGAAACTTTGCTTTCGCTTAACTTCGGAACTAAATGACCAACAGACTTGAAATTTTGGATTTTAAGTATGTGATTATAGCTTACTTGATGACGAAAATTTCTGCGTTCTAGTCTTATCCAGAGGTTCTCAAATAGGGGCCTGAAAATGCGGCGAAATGGTTCCAGTAAAGGATGGTACGGCAGTGTTTGCTTCGCGCTCGACTTGGCGGGGGCACTGCCGTGCCCCCAGATATTCCTAGTAGGTAGGTCAAAAATGTATATCTATAATCATCTAACTAAATATCGCTATTGGAGTATCTGTGCATTCGAAATTAAATTAAATCGTATCATTAATAAAATTGTTGTAATAATGTATATTTTAGTAACGTGCAAAATCATAAATGAAAACTGTTTCTTTGAGTTTACAAAAGAAGAACAAAGTGGATAGGAAATTACACGTTTTTAGCGAGAGTACACGAAAAAAAAAGACTTCTTAATGTAAAGAAAATTTCTTCCGTGCAAAGCAATAAAGTTTTAAATATAACGAAGCGAATAAGATTCTTAAATACAGATTTTCTAGTTTTCTTTTAACTAAGATAATACTTGTTTCTTTGAAGAACGTAGCCACGCTCTGTTGCCAAATAAGTTTGAAGATACGTACGTATCGTTCTTTTCAATTTCAAAAGAAAATCTTGCACTCAATATCAAAAACTTCAAAAGTGATTTTGAAATTGCAGCCATAAATGCCTTAAAAAAAGTTTTTAAAACAGTGACATGGAAAGGGTGTTTCTTTCACTACCAACAAGCAATATGGCGAAATGCTGAAAAACTTGAAGTTACTGAACACCCGATCGGAAAGAATGTAACTAGACAACTATGCAAATTGGCATTATTTCAGCCAAAAATAGACAAAAAATATCAAAAGTCCAAAACTTCAAAAATTTCAAAATTTCAGAAATTTCAAAAAAAAAACAAAATTTCAAAAATTTACTAAAATGTCTAAAATTTTAACTTTCTCAAATTTCTAGTTTCCAAAATTGCAAAAATTTCAGAAATTCAATAATTACTGAGATTTCCGAAATTTCCAAAATTTCGTGTATGTTGCACATACAACTTTTCACCTCAGCAGTGAGAACATAGCAAATAATTGAAATGACCTCATAAACCTCAGATATTTTAGAAATTTCTGAAATTTCCAAAATTTCTAAAACTTCAAAAACTTCAAAAATTTTAAAAATTTCTGAAATTTCCAAAATTACTAAAATATCTGAAGTTTATGAGGTCATTTCAATTTGCTGCTATGTTCTCACTGCTGAGGTGAAAAGTGGTATGTGCAACATGAGACCAAAGTTATTTGCACCTCGTGCCTTTGAGTCCCTCACTACGCTCAAGATTCTAAATTTCGCTTGCTCAGGACTCAAAATAAGCACTCGAAGCAAAAACTAACTTTGCTCTCTTGTTGCACAAATAACTATTGTAAGCGGCCTCCCTTTTTCCCGATTGGGCTACTCCAAATACAAGCATGATCTTATCGCTTTGCCATTCCTCTTATTTCGGCGTACTTTACATTGACTTACCCGGGTCCAAAATGAAATAGTTATTCAGACAAGTAGCGAAATAGACAACTTGCAACTTAGACGAGTTGCTACTTAGAAAATTGTAGACCAGTTGCTTTTTAGACCAGCTGCTATTTAGACGAAAGTGATGTAGACCAGCTGCGACTTAGACGAGCAGCCCTATAGACGAGTTGCTAAATTAGACCCCGTGATACTAACCCTTTAATATTATAGTAGGGTTTTGTCTCAGTACAAATGCGAAAAAAATTGTGCGCATCGAGAAAAAGTTGTGAATTTTTGACCATAGATAGAGTGAGCAAAGATGAATATTTTTTAGTATTGGCGGTCTGTAAAATTTTTGGACCTTCACGTCAAAATCAGGGGTCCCGTGCAATATGTTATTACTCTCTGGTTAAGACTGCTAGGGGTTGTTTGGTATCGTTTACGTGTAAAACAGACATGCAGAATTCATTTCTGATATTAAAAATGTAAAATTTCGTATTAAAAAAAAAGTTGTGCCGCGAGGAAAAACACAATTTAATTTTTAATTTTTTAGAACGTCATATAACTAATATATATCCTTTATTTCAAATAATAAAAAATATTATAAAGAAGCATATTTAATATAGATTATAGAAACAAATACATTTTATACACCTTTAATACAAAAAACTTCTGGTTTTTTTTTTTACTTAAGTTGAGTAACGGAAAACAGACGTCGCGTCGTTTGAATTGTGACGGTTTATGTTAAAGTTAAGGAGGAAAAATATGTTTTTATTTATTGTATTTTTTTATTTCTGCATTTTGTGAAGTTATTATGAATAAAATTTACTAATAACAAGCAATACATGCATTTTAAGGTCAATACGCTACGGATGTTCACGTTCACATTGATTATCGATACTTACTATGGAGAAAACATATACACCACGAAGCAAAAATTTTTTTTCGCGTAGTTTTTGTATACTATAAGCCTAAAAATTGTATATATTTAGAAACTACATTAAATATGCTCCTTTATAATATTTTTTATTATTAGAAAAAAAATGATATACATAGTTATACGACGTTCTAAAAAAAAATTAAAAATTGTGTTTTTCCTCGCCACACAACTTTTTTTTTAATAAGAAATTTTACATTTTTAATATCACAAATGAATCCCGCATGTCTGTTTTACACGGAAATGATACCACACAACCCCTAGCAGCCTTAACCATAGAGTAATAACGTATTTCACAGGACCCCTGATTTTGACGTGAAGGTCCAAAAATTTTACGGACCTCCAATACTAAGAAATATTTATCGTGGGCCATTCTATCCATGGTCAAAAATTCACAACTTTTTCTCGATGCGCACAATTTTTACAAATTCGAGCTCTGCTATTACATGTTTCTCAATCGTATAGCTTTTGATGTGGTTTTGTTTTTGTGACATGTCGGTGACGCGAACCTATAAGATTTTCCCCTACCAAAAGTGCCCAACGCGGCTAAAGAAGTTTTCACTTCAAAAATAAAAAATTGCAAACAAAATAAACAAAGATCCCGATGAATTGAGAACCTCCTCCTTCGAAATCTTGAAGTCGGTTGAAAACTGAACTAACTTTATATCCAAAATACTGACCGCATTTTTTCCTTGGCCTCTTCGAACGAATCTGTATAGTAATAAGCGTTCTGGTAGGAAGTGATGATGCAGGTTTCATTAACGGTGACGTCGGGGTCGAAACGTTTATGCTTAGCGCTCGTGGTTAGCGCGTGCTTTAGCTCGGCCACGGATGAGAGTAGGCCGGCCCCGTAAACACGGAACGAGCCGTCCGGGGCGCGGCACAGACCGAACTCCACGGTGAAGAAATAAAGCTACAAAGAAAGAAATATTTTAATTGCATAGCAAATTGAACCGTAAATGGTTCACAAAGTAATTTTTATTATGTAAAATATTTAGGCATAGGTATCGCCACCAAAGTTGAGGTAAATACACACCGCCACATGAAACGGTACCACTACATTCATTTGTTTTTACGATAGCGAACTCTGAATATCGGCAGCGTGAATTAATTTTGCACAAACACACAGAAAAGCCCCTTTTAGCCATAAACTAATTGAAGTTGTCAATTTACATAAGGGCAGTGATAGTAATGCTGTTATTGCTAACTTAACGTCTATATTTGCTCGACATGGTGTTCCATTGCAACTCCTTACCGATAATGGTCCTCCTTTCAATTCACAGGCTTTCAAAGCTTTCTCAATTAACTGGGAATTTAGACACATAACTTCAAGCCCATACTTATCAGATCTAATGATGGTCTCACAGAAATTTCTGTCAGAATAGTTAAAAATATATTCAGGAAGTGTGAGGAATCAGGCACAGATCCTTTTATTGGTCTATTACAATATAGGAACTCCCCGAGAGGAAATCTTAGTTCTCCTGCTCAATTACTCATGTCACGTCAATTAAGAACTAAATTACCTATTTTTTTTAACTAAAGCTATTTATTTAAAGTCTAAAGTTATCAACTTTGAAGAACATTCAGAACATAAAAATAAAAACTTGGATAAGACTGAACTTTACTATAATCAGCATGCAAATAGGAAGTCAATCACTTTAAATCCTAATGAGTTTGCCTATTTCAAGAAAAAAACCTACTGATAAAGATTGGTGTAAAGGCAAAATAGTGTCTAAGGCTGAATTTCCTCGTTCATATATCGTTAAAGATAGTGATAATGTTCTATACAGACGAAATCAACACCATATTTATCGTCCCGAGATAACTGAGTTTGCAAATACTACGAGTTATGAAAATGATGAGAATAATTGTTATTATAACTCTTATCCTTTTGATTCTGATAACAAGCATGAGTATCATGACTCATACTTATCACCCAAGCGCAATTTTGATTCTGATAACAATCATGACTCATACTTATCACCCAAGCGCAATTTTGATTCTGATAACAATCATGACTCATTCTTATCACCCAAACGCAATTCTGCCAATAATTTAAATATTCCTAGAACTAACAGAGATATACGTAAGATACCTAATTGTAACTATACTACTAGGACAGGCAGACAAGTAAATAAACCGAAACGACTTGATTTATAACTTTAATTACAATTTACAATAAAACTTATTTACAAGATAATTCACACGACCTATGATAGCTTTGTTGTTCAATATCACTGTTCAAATTTACACTTATTTTATTCATTTGTTTCACTTTCAGTATAACATCTTTCGATATTTATTCACAGAAATTGTAAACATAATGATTTTTTTGATAAGATAATTTAAGATAATTTTATATACCTATTACAACTAAGGGATCGATCTAAGAGTAGCTCGATCGTGTGTTTGAACTGTAGTGAGTCGGGACATCCCAGCTTTAAGTGTCCTAAACCAATCATTAAATGTTCCGTATGTGCCCTTATGGGACATAGCTCGACTGACTGCCCTAAGAAATTTTTTAACAAGGATAATGCTCCGGACAAGGTTAAGAACGTCCTAGTCACCTATACTGAAAACTCTAATGATAAATACAAAATGATTGAAATAAATAATACCGGAATCCAATGTCAAGTTGACTCAGGCAATCAGGCGACCTTGATTCGAGAGCACGACGCTGGTGAGTTACAGCTTAACTGGTCGACTGTGGATGGACCGTACCTGTGCGGGTTAGGAAATGTGCCGTACTTGCCTATAGGTAGAGCTCTGGCTGTAATAGAGGTTTAGGGAATCGTAGAGAGGGATGTCGAGGTGTTCGTAGTAGAAAATAGCCTTATTTATACACCACTACTGTTGGGCCACTCGTTCACAGAACGGCCTTGCCTAAAAATCACTAAAACTGATACCGACTTGCATTTCGAGCGAACTCATGCTCCTGAGAAAATCCCTATCCACGTACACGAAGAATTTAGCCTAAGGAAAGGAGCTAGGTGTGATTGCTGTCAAATCTAGTAAGAGTTACAGCGGCAATATTTACCTAGGAGGGTCCATAAGGGGCGACAATGGGGCGGAGTATTATCTCCTCCATGGAGAGTATAGGATCAAGACCGGTGAATGTAATCTTATAGTACAGAATGTTAGCACGCAAACAATCGTTTTCATTGTTGAATCGCACTTGGAGGTTCTGATGAGCGTGACGCGTGACACAAGATAATGCTAACCGAGCAGATACCTCTTTGCCCAATTTGGGTGCACAGTTGAGTGATAGTGAAAAGGATTCTTGTGTTTACCTGTTTTCAAAATATATGGATTGCTTCTCGAGCGGGCTTCATGATTTGGGATTTACAGCCGTGACAGAGATGGAAATTCAGTTAAATAACACGACCCCTGTAGTGTATAGACCCTATCGTTTGTCGTTCTCCGAGCGTCAGCATGTTAGAGGGATGGTTCAGGAGATGCTAGACAATGATATCATACGTGAATCCAATTCGCCTTACGCAAGCCCCATCGTCCTCGTGCAAAAGAAGTCTGGCGAGAAGCGTTTATGTGTAGACTACCGTGCACTGAACAGTCGCACAAAAATAGATCACTACCCCCTGCCTAGGATCGAAGACCTTCTAGACCAGCTGGCTACTTAGACTTTGTTTACGACACTGGATCTGGCATCAGGCTACCACCAGATATCCATCGCCGAGGAGTCAAAGGATAAGAGCCCCTTCGTAACGCCTGATGGGCAGTATGAATACAACCGCATGCCTTTCGGACTGACAGGGTATTAACTAGCTGACGTGGGGACCACGTTGTGACGGATGGCCGACTGTAACGGAACGTTACACGAACAGCTACACCTGCCCTTAGATTAAATCATGAGCACCGGACCTAATAATGCAGGCTGGTAACGCCCGCTACGTTCGGGCATTTGAATAGGGTTCTTTTTCTTTTCATTATTATTGTCACTGAATTGATTAAGTCAGTCTTGATTATTCTTGCACGAATACGGATATATTTGATTGTGAATTGTGGTGATATTGTTAGAAGTATATGCAAACGTAATTATTCCTACTGTTTTAATTATTTATCTGTGGCCAAACACCGACGTGTTTTACACCTTTTTACAGCGAATCTGAATTAATCATCACGTGAAAGGTACAAATGTCGCAGTTTTATGTGCAGTATGCCAAGTTAAGGGCTGGATTAGAATGTGCACTGTTGCTACTGTTATACTTGCTATGGATATACGAAAAAAAGACGGTAATTCCAAAATTTTGCTATCATTACATGACATGTTATTTTTTGTGTGCGTGACTTGAACTCTCGTGGCGATACCTATACATATAGGGCACTCCTGGAAGTCGTCGGCAACATAAAGGGTCTTCTAGGCTTCCTGGAGGAACTGGGCTGGCACAAATGAGGCCACCCGGCACGCAAAATAGGCGCAATACGAGTATATAGACGTCGAGTTGCGGAAAACAGCCCGCGTCAATCTTAACCTTACCTATACATATCTAAGTATGTACGTATACATGTTGGTTGCAAATAGTAATAATTTTTCTCTCATATTATTTTTGCGGGTTTTACCCGTGATACCACGGTTTTTGTATCACGGGGGACCACGGGTAATTTTTTCCCCGGATTTTCCCCATAGACCCCACTGCTCCAGTTTTAAGTTACCTTTTTAAATACGAAACTTTCCGTGGGCCCTCGATAATAAATATTCCCCGTAACAGCAATAGATATGACATAAATTACACCTCTAAATACTAATCTTTTTTAATAGGAAAGGTAGGTTTTGGTAATTGTTTTTTGCTGTGCCTTTAAATACTAGCAAAGGATATCATTCTCGAGCGGTGGGTCTATGGGGAAAAAATTAGTACTCGTCGTGGATCCACTGAGGGTCATAGCAGTGGGACCACGGTTAATACCCGGTTCTTTTCAATTACCCGTAGTCCCATTTCCGTGCAGTGGGTCTACGGGGAAAAAATTACCCGTGGTCCCCCGTGGTACAAAAGCCGTGGTACCACGGTTAAAACCCGTATTTTTGTAGAAATAATTTAATAATAGGTAAGTACTAATCCGTAGATAAAAAATATATAAAGTTTATGGAACACCATGTTAATGTGCAAATTATAAAATCGTAAGTTTTGGGCACAGCCAGCTATATTTTATTAAACATTTTACCTAAAATCATACAATCCTCTTTAACTTTTACCAAAAAATGTCTTGAGGTCCTCAACAACACCTTTCGAATATGATTAAATATACCAACATAAACTTATAAGTCAAATGTTATTTATTAATATAATATTACCGTGGCCAACTTGTCGATATCTTCGTCAGACGCTCCCAGAGATGCAAGCCCGACTTCTTGAGAGAATTGTGCGAAGGATGGATTAGCCAGTAACGGCATGTGGCCAAGCAGCTCGTGGCAGCAGTCACTGCGGAATGAAATTACATGTTGATCCAACCGAATATCAATCGAAATTATACATCTAAATAGGGTAAACTAGGGTGTGATTGCCCACTGACAGTGATTGCCCGCTTTAAAAAATATAATTAATGTTAGCTTTGGATCGGTTCAGTTGAATTAGAATTCGCTAGATGGTTCTGTAATTTGATGTTTAGTAGATTTAAAATTGACAACTGGCAACACTCTACAAAAAAAATAGTAATAGCGGATTTTGTCTAGATGGGTGAAAGTGTTACTCAAACAGGTAAGCATTTTAACAGTTTTCTTAAGAACTTACTTTCTTAAAGGTTAATTTTGTGTGTTGATTATTTGATATTGCTTCTATTGTATGAATGTGACAGAATTAAAAGGATTTACATCGTTTTTAATGTCAATCTGTGTTACATTTTGAATCTTAAACTTGAGGCCATACATACTAGCGCCCATTTAAGACCTTTAAGACTTATGTTTTCGTGATCTCCGAGACGGGCTCTACAACCCTATATGGAAGCCAGGCGGTAAGAAAAGTGATAAATTACCAGTTCTGCGGGCTTCAGTACTAACCGAGGAGTAGTGCATTATAAAAGCGGTATTACACATTGCAACCTGCAGGGCCCAATCTGTTGTGTACCCTGCCTCTTCCTTCCCCTCCTTCAGCTCCCTACGGGCCCTACCTTCGATTACACCTTCCAACCTGACAGATTGGGCCCTGCAGGTTGCAATGTGTAATACCGCTTTAAATATTAAATACCGCTTTTATTCTGGCTGTAGTGGCCTTAGAGCTTTAAACCAAGCGGAGTAGCCATTGACAGGCGTTCCCCTCTGCCGAATGAGTATGACCAGTGGTCATACACATTGTATGGACTGACGTTTATTTGACGTTTCGCATACATTTGACGTTCCCCTTCCCCGCAAAAAACGGGAGACTTTTTCCGATAGAAATGAGAGCGCGTCTTACATCCGGTTGGTTTAATAATCAAAGGTAGTGGCTATGACATCTATACACTTAACTAGTTCTGCGTGGTTCTGCCTGGTTCTGCCGCCTGGCAAAAGAGGCCGCTTTAAGGGTCACCACATACCTAGCGGTTTTCCTCGCGGAATTACCGGAAGTAGCGGAAATTCATAGACAAAATGCTTAATTTGTCTATGGTAGCGGAAATTTGTCTATGGCTTCCATACACAAAATCTGCTACCATAGACAAATTTCCGCTACCATAGACAAATTTCCGCTACTTCCGGTAATTCCGCGAGGAAAACCGCTAGGTGTGTGGCGACCCTAATACTGTTCAAAGATTTTTGTCTTTGGTTCATTCTTCTCATCGCCAGATAGCGTGCTTCGAGAATAAATTTCGATAGTGAATGTTCTAGAACACGGAAGTATCTAGCGCTTCCGCCCAGTAGCGGCGAATAGACAACAACAAATTTGATTATATTCGCTGGGTTGCCAACCGAACGGGTTTCTCATAGAAATAGGAGTTTTTTTTTATTCTGATGTAAAACACAATATGCAGGCTCGTTATACTAATGTGCACACATTCTCGCTGCGACAACGTAAGTCATGCTAGACGTACTGTAATTGTTTTACATGAATAAATAAATTAATAATAAGCTGGGCCCACCGCAAATAAAAATAAGTTAAATGGAATACTCAAGACCTGTAAATATGTACAGATTTTTAAGTCATTTATTAATTTATGTAATTATACTCCCGACGACCTTTGTCCTTGCGATGGAAGCACCTCACAATCCAAAGACCATCTAATTAGAACTTGCCCGAAATTCACCAATCCACCACTGGACCATGAAATCATCTGCCACAGCCTCCAAATTGACCCGTACAACCACCAGGACCTCATCAAAAAAGAAACGACACTGGAATCATTCTGTAAACTCACCACCACCATAGTCCATAGTCTTAAAAAGTTTAACGGTACTTAAATCATTCATTCATCAATTCATCATTCATTTTCCACCTCATACCTCATCTAAATCTTTGCACCAATTTTTATAAGAAATAAATAAGCCATTATAGCCTTAAACGAATCCAGCCGTCCGTACCCTTCGCGGGGTCTGGATTTTCAAAACATAGAAAAAAAAATTATAAATGTGTGTTTTTTGTTAATTCATAAATAAATATTCAAGAAGAAAAAATAAAGCATTCTATTTGTTTAATAATACATATCTACGTTTCATTTGTTTAATTATATTTTGTAGCGTAAGGGAAAAGTTCTAAAGCTGGCAACCCATAAAAACACAAGCGACACAAGACAAGCCACGCTATCGGCCATTTTGTTGAATGCGAAGGATTCGTACAATGGATTCGTAAGAGAAGTTTGCGTTAAAAGCGTGATTATAAGATTATATTCTATTCTCTGCGTGTTGTGTGATCTTCGAGTGTGAACATGGATGAACCTAATAATGGAATTCACGATGAACCAGATGAGGCCGTAAGTAAATATTTCATGATTTTTGCATGAATTTGAATCTGCTGTAAACTCAGTAATGTAGATTGGCGCAACTGCAGTTTAGCTGGCGCGGAGTTCAGCACATTTTTATATAGATAGTACTCACCACTGAGTCTCCTCACTGAGGCTTTTGGTGCGGAACCCCCATAGCTTTTGAGAAAAAAATGTTAAAGTTCCCATACAAATTTCTTTAACTCGGCTCTGTTTTGGTTAGGTTAAAAGTGTATGGTAGTAGCAAAAGGGAGTCTTGATAGAGTTTATCACGAAAAAACAGACTACGTCCGTAGGTACGGGGGAATTAAAAACCAAAAAGGGTACTATAGCTATTTTTTTACCTTGATAGGTTCGTTATTAGGCGTTGCTGTTGCTACACCTGGTGCACCGCCTCGCGAGGAAATCGCCGCGCGCGGCAGCTCGGCTAGTGTGGTGTGCCTCGCCCGAGGCAATGCGGCCGCGCGTGCGTTTGTCTCGGGCGAGGCACGTCAACACTAGCCGAGCTGCCGCACGCGGCGATTTCCTCGCGAGGCGGGTGCGCCTGGCGTAGAAACGCTTATTTACATGTCGTCCTCCAGAGCGAAATTAGAATCCCCGCGGCAGCGGGGCTTCGTCGACTGGCTAACAGCCAACAGGTTATAGTTGCTTAAATATACGAGCCCCTCATTTTAAGGTGATTATCACACTGGCGACGGATCCGCGCGTGTATAGCGCTATCTCGCTGGCGCACCGGCGCCGCATGCGGAACCGTCGCCAGTGTGATAATCGCCTAACTTGTAGAAGTAGGTACCTACTGTATTTGAATATGAAATTAACTTAGAAACATCATCTTGCCATAACCTGTGTAGGAACGTATTCAGTCGAATTGACAACAGAATGTGCCATAGACAGTGTTGTTAAAAGACTAGTCTTGAAGACTTTTAAACCTTAAAGACTTGCAAACCTTGAAGGCTCAAGCTTTTAAATTCAGTTTAACTAAGTGCTCAATGTTGTTAGCAGCTTAGTTGGCCATACATCCGTGCGAGCCTCATTGTTATCGAAACTTATTTTAGATATTGTTCATAGGAGGTGTTTGATTACGGTCGTCGTTTCTGGACCAAGTGGATTCAAGACCGATGGTAGCTGAGTGACGAAGGCGACGTTACTGCTAGCAGAGTTGCGGCGACCCTGGCGTTCAGCGTACCGGCCGCACGTCACGAGGGTATGGCTGGCACACTGCACGCCGGCAGGAACCGTGGCTTTGTTCGTGCAGCGCCCCTGAAGACATGAAGACCGTTGGAGGTCGACATCAAGACACGGAGCGGTCTCGCGGGTCCCGTATTCCTTCCTCGGTATGTGAAATTCAGTCTTACTAAGTTCTCATGTTCTTAGCAGCTTAGTTGGCCATACATCCGTGTGAGCTTCATGGCTCATTGTTATCGAAACTTATTTTAGATATTGTCCATAGGAAGTGTTTGATTACGGTCTTTCTGGACCAAGTGGATTCAAGACCGACGGTAGCTGAGTGACGAAAGCGACGTTACTGCGAGCAGAGTTGTGGCGGCCCTGGCGTTCAGCGTACCGGCCGCACGTCACGAGGGTATGGCTGGCACACTGCACGCCGGCAGGAACCGTGGCTTTGTCCGTGCAGCGCCCCTGAAGACATGAAGACCGTTGGAGGTCGACATCGAGACACGGAGCGGTTTCGGGGGCCCGTATTCCTTCCTCGGTATGTGAAATTCAGTCTTACTAAGTTCTCATGTTCTTAGCAGCTTAGTTGGCCATACATCCGTGTGAGCTTCATGGCTCATTGTTATCGAAACTTATTTTAGATATTGTCCATAGGAAGTGTTTGATTACGGTCTTTCTGGACCAAGTGGATTCAAGACCGACGGTAGCTGAGTGACGAAAGCGACGTTACTGCGAGCAGAGTTGTGGCGGCCCTGGCGTTCAGCGTACCGGCCGCACGTCACGAGGGTATGGCTGGCACACTGCACGCCGGCAGGAACCGTGGCTTTGTCCGTGCAGCGCCCCTGAAGACATGAAGACCGTTGGAGGTCGACATCGAGACACGGAGCGGTTTCGGGGGCCCGTATTCCTTCCTCGGTATGTTAAATTCAGTATTACTAAGTTCTCAATGTTCTTAGCAGCTTAGTTGGCCATACATCCGTGTGAGCCTCATTGTTCAATAGTGTAAGGTGGGCTGGAGCGTATTCGGGGTCATATAGGTTGGAGTGCGGGGTGAGGCAAGGGGGGTTAAGTTCGCCCCGTCTCTTCAACCTTTATATGAATCAACTGCTCGAGGAGCTCAGCAGTGCCAGTGTTGGATGTTCCATAGACGGAGTGCGCGTTAACAACATAAGCTACGCGGATGACATGGTGCTGCTGAGCCCCTCAGTGGGTAGGTTAATCAGTTTATTGCGCATATGTGAGTCATATGCGGAGGCCCATGGGCTCAAATACAATGCTAGCAAAAGTGAGTTTATGCTATTTAAAGCGGGTAATAAGACCTACAATGTGCCCCCTGTGACTCTTTGTGGTACTCCTTTAGCACAATGCTTCACTATTTTATGTATTTGGGCCACTGGGTCACTGATGACATGTGCGATAATATGGATATTGAAAGGGAACGCAGAGCGCTGACTGTGCGCTGCAATATGCTTGCTCGTAGGTTTGCACGATGTACCAAAAGGTGAAGGCTACGCTTTTTAAAGCATACTGCCAGTCCTTTTACACGTGCAGCCTATGGATCAGCTATACGCAGCGGGCATACAGCGCTCTGCGGGTGCAGTACAACAATGCGTACAGGGTGGTATTTGGGCTGCCGCGACACTGTACCGCCTCCGGTATGTTTACGGAGGGAAGGATCGATGGCTTCCACGCGATCATCAGGAAGCGGTGTAGCTCGCTGTTGAGGCGGTGGCGCGCCAGCTCTAATGCCATCCTTTTCACCTTGGCTGACCGGTGGGACTCACCGTGGCTGAAGCACTGGGTGCAGTTACATGCCCCAGTATGTCAAAATTTGTTTTAATATTATATTTGTTCTAACCCTAGATTTTAAGAATTAGTATGTTACTAACACATTGTGGTCTTTGTGTTCGAAATAAATGATTATTGAATATTGATATTAATTGAATTGTTATCGAAACTTATTTTAGATATTGTTCATAGGAGGTGTTTGATGTCTTTCTGGACCATGTGGATTCAAGACCGATGGTAGCTGAGTGACGAAGGCGACGTTACTGCGAGCAGAGTTGCGGCGACCCTGGCGTTCAGCGTACCGGCCGCACGTCACGAGGGTATGGCTGGCACACTGCACGCCGGCAGGAACCGTGGCTTTGTCCGTGCAGCGCCCCTGAAGACCGTTGGAGGTCGACATCGAGACACGGAGCGATCTCACGGGTCCCGTATTCCTTCCTCGGTATGTGAAATTCAGTTTTACTAAGTTCTCAATGTTCTTAGCAGCTTAGTTGGCCATACATCCGTGTAAGCCTCATTGTCTTCGAAACTTTTTACTACATTCTTAATGTTCTAAGCAGTTTAGTTGACCATACATGCGTGTGAGCATTTTCATTTTTGAAATTTTTATAATACCCTGCCAGGTGACGCTGATGAGTTCATCAAAACGGGTTAGTGCAACTGGCCCTAAGAGTGACCATCTTTTTAATATACGCTTAGTCCAAATTGATATAAAACAAATGAATATACTATTTCCTAACATTATATATATTTTTACAGGTGCTGTAAAACAATCATTTTTCTGGATGAATTAGTTTCAACAAGTCAGGACTCAAGTTAAGAAACATGGGTTTGTAGATAGGTATAAGAACAATTATGTTGATAATTTCCGCAGAAAGGTTGATTTATAATGTAGAACCGTATTTTTTTAAGATAGACCTGAAGTTTCCAAACGGCATGGCATCTGCTTTCCGTTCCCGATTGTGTGGAAATTTTGTTTTTTCTCCTGTCGCCTGCCATGATTTGGAGCCCTTGGGTCTATCACATAGCTAAGACTTAGCTCTCGATTGCCAAAATCTACTTGTTTTTCTAAGTCGAGTTAATTTCAAAATTTGCCATTCCTGGTTTATACTCAATTTTGATTGTATTAACTCTTACTATGTTGTGTGTTGCTGTGTCTGGGCATCGAGACTTTATTTAAGTTAATCTTGAATGTAATAATGTGTAGCTATAAGTGTGAACCTGTATTTGGCTTTCCATTTATTGCTTATAAGTGCTATTTTGTTTTGATAGCTTCTGGGTCTCCGTTACGTAAAAAAATTCTACACGGATATTCACTAGAAGTATAAAATATGCTGAAATTATTTTAAATTATTAAAGCTTCCAAAACACCGTAAATTAGGGTAACCAGTTCAATGCTTATATCTTTTATTTAGAATTTATAGCGGAAAATTAGCTAGCTTTTCCTAAAATCGTGTAAACATTTCATATTATAATTTGTGTACAAAGGTAAAATGTAAGCGTATTTATTTTTGATGTAAGTTAAAAGTTTCAACTTATTTTCGAAATTTTTTTATTTTTATTTTACTAACATTTTAAAGCACAAAATAAATGCGGTTACTTTTAGTGTGCCTACCTCGGTGAACATTTTGTATAAAATCTAAATATCTATCGCTAAAATGAGCGATGCTGTAAGATTATGATAGACTAGATTAAAGGTTACCATTTGGCGGTCGGCACTTACGCTTCCATTGCTTGAATACAATTTGAATCAGTACAATTAGTAAGTGCCTTCCGTCGAACGGTACCTTTTTTTAAAAAGTGTCTTGGTTTTTTTTTTTAAATAAAGTATGTTTTCTGTATATTCATGTTTTAAGTTTTATTTATTAACAGTGTTTGTGATTTTTGAGCATGGTATTTTCAAAGGTTTACTCTTTTTTTGTTTCTATAAACTGCTGCAAGTTGAGGACAAAATTGCACTGGAATATTGCTGATATGACATGTCTTCATATCTAGGTATAGCAATTATAGTAAGTTACGAAATAGTAGGTACAAGGGAGTTTTATCACAATAGCTCATTTATTTGTTTTTAATTTAATTATTTTAATTTATTTGTCTCAATAATCGGAAACAGATAGGATTTGAGAAGCAAAAAATAAAGTACAAAATTTTTCACACAATTTTAATTCAGTCACTATAGATATATAAACATATTTTGTCTGCTATTGGAATTAGTAGTACTGATTCTGAGCATATACGTACAGTCGCCATCAAATATATCAGAGCGGCCTAGGTACTCAAAAATATTTGAACATGCACTTTATCGCCTTGACAACAGAGGCATTGTTGAGATATTTGTGATCACCTTGGCCGCTCTGATGTATCTGATGGCGATTGTACTAAGCTCAAAATAACCAAATTCTAACAAATATTGTACTAATCTTTTTTTTAATACTTTCACTAGATATTTCTGTACGACAACTTTCCGCATGTCAAATCAGCAAAACATGGAGTTTTGGAAGCAACTTGCATGCATAATTTTATTCGTGACTAGACGTACGCCAGGAATTAATTTCGTTGGTCATCGCGTCTCGGCCGATTATTTATAAAGTGGTTGAGGGTGATGTATAATGAAGCCTTGTGAAGGTCAGCTCCGTTGGTGGGTTGAGGAACGGTGGCCATTTAATCACTAAAAAAATTGTCACCACGTCCGGGATGAAACTTTGTCAGATGGTAGTTTATGTGTGGCTGTATCTCAGTGAAAAGACCGTCAGCTGGTCGAGTGAACATACGATCTTAAGGACATTAGCTGACGGCCATACCATCTTTATACGCCCGGCTAACGTTTTTTATGTTTGAAAAGAGTCTAGTAAACTGCATGAATTTACCAAACTTTTAATTGGGACGCTATGACCGTTTTTTAAAGTGATAAATGGCTCATCATCAGTTGTCATCTTACTCTTTGTGCTCGCCGCCAAGCGGTACCTGGGTTGATAAATGGCTACCAGTCCGCAAACTACCAACAGAGCGGCAGCTTGACCTTCACGAGGAGTCATTATGACCGCTATTAACCACTTTAAAAATTATCGTCTGAAACGCGATGACCAAAGACGTTCCTGGTTTTACGGTTCAGACATCCTGGCAACTACAAAAATCAAGTTCACTAAACCATTCCTAAACCCTTCCTAAACCCTTATGCAATGTTGTGAACAATTCACTAGTAACTTGTACGTAAAATGCATTCGGCAAGTCGTAGCAAAGTTATATTTGTACCAAACCAAGAATTTACCAGTGAATTGTTTACATGAAATACATTTGTAATATACCAGAAGGTGTAAGTGGAACATTACATGTGCAAATTTTTAGTATATTACATTGTAGCGTACCCCCCCCAAGTACCACATTCAATGTTGTATTAATATTACTCGAGGTAGTTTAGAGAGTTATTAAGGCAATGTTATATTTGCCATGTACCAAAATTTACAAAATAACATTAATACAATATTAGACTTGCAGATTTTTGGTGTAATACAATTGTGACTTACCCTCAATTTTATATTTGTAATATACTAATAAGTTACTAATTAATTGTTAATATACAGCTACAAACTTATTAGTGTATTACAAATGCAACATTACCGTTACAAATATTGTGCAATTTCCATGCAAGTTACTTAATGTGCTATTGTTGCAATATATAAAAAAAAATATTATTAAAAGTCTTCGTAATAACTTTCTAGGAACTTGCAATTTTAACGTTTAAGCGACATTCTCATTAAAAGTTAAAGAAAGTTATAACAGACCGACCTGAGAAACATTACAGGGTTTATCTACAGCGCGGCTTTTAGGGCTTTGCATCAACATCACTCAGATTTTGCTCAAACGTTATAAGCTTGCATATGTAAGTTTCAAGCTCGCAGATGAAACGATGAGCAATATTACTACAAGTTCTGCTTGCTTAACGGGTATATTGCTTCTATTGTATGAATGTGACCGAATTAAAAGGATTTACATCGTTTTTAATGTAAATCTGTGTTACATTTTGAATCTTAACGGTCATTTTAGCTGTGGGCTGTGGGTGTGTGTCACTGAACCAAAATTTGGATATTTTTAGTTATTGCCCACCCTTTTTTTAGTAATTGCCATGGTAATGTCTATAGTTATTGCCCGGGCAATAGTGGTAGTGGTAATAAAAAAAAATCGAATATTCGAATAATAACATGGAATTATTCGAATACCAAAATAGGGCGAATATTCGAATAATTCGAATATTCGAATTGCAAGCCCTAACTACATTAGAAATCCCGGGCACAACACCAGCTTAGGGCCATCACCTGTATTAACTGTTTCTGAAGAAAGTCATCTGGAGGATTGGACAATAACCTCGGCAAAAAAAGGGTTTCTTCGAGAAGATGTTGTAGACTGGTGGAAAACCCTCGCCCTAATTCATTTTCAAATAATAGACCAGGTGATGGTTGGTGAAGGCATTCACTCTAGTGATTCTGACTCATCAATGTCATCATTATCAGCGAAAGAATTATTTAATGCTGTTATGAAAGCTAAACGCAACCCTTTTTAATTAATTAATTGAAAACTATCCTGTTACGTTTGAGTTCAATGTTTTGTTTTTAATGTTTATTTATGTTTAAAGTCAATTCAGACGACTGACGTCAGAAAAAGACTAATTTATGATTTTAAGGTATTGGGCAATGACTGTGCTTTTTAGATAATTCTAATTTCGTTCCATTATTTCCTATGGTATGTATTTTAATTAAAAACTGTTAATATTCTATAGGAGAGTTTATTACGTCATAAGAATATAGTAATAAAAAGTTGGTACCTATCATACTTTCTTTTTTATTGCATGTCAATATGTTTGAAGTCCTTAAGTGGGCAATAGCTTTGGTTTACCCTACTTAGCGCTAATCAAAATATTTTTGACAGCAATAGAAATAATAAAGCACGTAACTTTTACAAATGAATACATGAGGAGAGGACCGTACAAGCCTTCTGGCAGTATCACAGTCAGAACCGAGGGCATAGCTGCACGCGTTACCTTCACCTCAATTGGGCACTTCACGGTACGTCACTGCGCGTGGCCGTGGCTCTCCGTCTAGGCTGCAATGTATGAATTTGCGGAGCCATGATGGGGGCTGACGGCCATCACGCATTGAGTTGCCACCGATGCACTGTCAGGCATCCATGGTAACCATATAGAGGGCGCTTAGGTCGGCTGGTGTGCCTTCGGTGCTTGATCCGCCAGGTCTTAGTCGCACGGATGGGAAAAGGTCTGACGGCTTGACATTAGCGCCATGGAAGAAGGGGGGCGATGTTTGGTGTGGGATGCTACATGTGTCAGCACCTTCGCCGCCTCTCACATCAGCCGTACCTCACGCGCGGCCGGAGAAGCTGCAGAGACACAAGCGGCCTTAAAGCGGCAAAAATACGCTCCGTAGGGTCAAGCTAAATCTTTGTCCTCGTTGCGATGGAAACTGCGTTCCTTTCGCAAGAGTCAGAGATTTTGACACAGCGTGAGACACGGTTGACGCCTGACGGCCTCCTTACGAACTTTAATGACTTATACACACAACAAGAAGTGGAACTTAGTGCTGACCGCGTGCGTCATGCGATCGCCAAGTCTCTAGAAAGCGAAGAACTGCTCCGACGATGACTCGAGCGTCGAGGTTGGACTAAACTATCATCAAAGAATCCAGTCCATCTGCATACCTCTTTGGAGCAACAAATAACTGGGAAGCTCAGAGTCCGTTAGACTCAAAAAGATTGGCGGACGATTGGCTACGTCAACAAACTTTGACGCGATTATCCCAAAGTGAAAACGGACTTTAGTATGGCATAACAAGCAGCGTATAGTGGTAAAGTTTACACTACGTAACAAGGCGACATTATGCTTCATTTTTAAATATCGGTGTAATAGTTGGTAAACATATGTGCACATTGCCAAGCGCGTAAACGGCGGAACGAAAGTTCTCTTTTTGTTGCTACAAGGGAAAAGTAGGTGTTTAGCCTTATTATAATGCTATTAGTGATATTACATTAATGAATGGCGTTGACAACCGGCCGCCTAAAGACAAGAAAACATTATGTTGATAAAACATTGTCAGTGTCATTACACTCATTACGCCTGCACGAAGAAAATGTATGAAATCTAGAAGTAATTGAGTAAATTAAAAATATCTTAATGAAATCCACTAAACAGTGATTTTTAGATGACATCGTCCGGCACTGAAGTGGTAAAAGAAGGCGTAATGAATTAATGATGCCTAGGTTTAAAATCCAAGGACAGATCTATACTAAAACTAACAAAATATACATTATAAAACACAATTTAGACTTTTAAAACACAATTCAAAGAGCCAATTATAGTGTTTTTCAATGTATACAAGTAAGTAACACAATTTCCAGAACTGCAAACAGAAGAAAAATTAGTAATGGAGAACCTATTGGCTCCAAAATCTGCCGAAAAATATTTAAATACTATTGTAACTTCACTGAATGGAGAAACAAGAAAAATACCCATTCACTATTAGAATACGTAGCTAGGTATACAAAGATAAGAAAGTCAAAGTACACTGTGGGCTAAGTATTCGATGCTAAAAAGTACGATACAGCTGAAACACGATATAAATATAAAAATATAACAAATTGACGGCATTCTTAAAGTCTTCTTTTTAATCGCTGATTTTAAGACAACAAATGATATACCATGCCTTGAAGAGACAATGCTGGTGACATAACAATTCGACAATTTAAAAAAATATATAAATGGAAAGTGCACGAACCAAGTAATTGGACGACACAAGATGGCGAAGAGGGTGAAAGTTTTAGTTTTAGTTGCGAAGAACTACATTGTTAGCCGATTCCGGAGCAAACTTAACTGCTCTATAAAGGTATGGAGGATGGAAGACTACTGCTGTGCCTGAAAGCTACATTGAAGAATCTGGACTGATTCCATCGATAATAGGTATATATATGTATTGAAAAAATATAGTAAGTACTGTCAAGCTGCAACACTCAGGGCCGGTTGCACCAAACTGTCTGTAAACGTAAACGTAATCGTAAAAAAAGACTTGTATAAAAGTTTGACAGTTTTCTATGGGATGACAGCTCCGTCGCCATATTTTACGTTGATGAGTCTGTTAATTGTGCGTGGTGCAACCCACCCTCAGACTCACAGACTTCTTCGTCCACACACACCATATACCTGAGATTTTCGCTCTATGTATGTTACTATATCATTTTAGATCTTACCTATATATTTCTTGGTTTTAATTTAAAAAAACTATGTGCGATACATTATTATACACCATTTTCTAGGTAGGTAAGTATCGTCGTTACTAACTCGAAGCACTGTCTAGTCCGGGACTAGGATAAACGGCCTCCATAGCCCATTTGGTAGTGACCCTGCCTACGAAGCAGGAGGAAATCCTGGTAAGGGCATTTATTTATGTGCTAATCTCAAATATTTGTTCCTGAGTTATGGATGTTTTCTATGTATATAAGTATATATTTATCTATCTAAGTATGTATATCGTCGCCTAGCACCCATAGTACAAGCTTTGCTTAGTTTGGGGTTAGGTTGATTTGTGTAAGATTGTCCCTAAATGTTTATTTATTTTATTTATTTATTTATTTACTTACCGTATCATGCTTAACAGCTTTATCGAGTTGTCGGTGGAGTTATAGTAGGTATTATGAACTTTTTTTTACTGTATCTACCGGGGACTTGCAATATAATGCCTCCGAGCGCGGCTAATGGACTTACAGTAAAAAGCATCTGAGGAGTTCAGAATCTATAGCAAAATTGAAAAACATGTTTTACGGATCGATAGCTAGGTATGTCAAAAAATACATACAAAAATGTAAAAAATTTCACATAGGTTCAAAGTTGTAGAAGTGCCCCCCTTCTTTATTAATGATACATGGTTAGACCCGAATTACCCAGTTTTGACTCATCTTAGGTTGGACATAAATATTTCTTCTTTACGCTTTTACAAGACCAAAAAACTAAATTAACAAAATATTTCAGTGAGTAAATAGACATAATAAACTGTCGCTTGGTAATTCGAAAAAAGTATACTTATTGTTATGCTTTTCTGGTACAGAAAATTTCGAGTACTTAATATTCAAATAATGCTTTATTAAACACGTAACAAAAATTAAATTAAAATAACTAAACTAATATTAAAATAAACTGAATTAAAACTAAATATTCAAATTGTTTTGTCTGTTTTAAGTACACGGTTGTCCTGAAAACCAAATGTCATGGCAAATGCTGAGCGGCACCGATTTTGGTATAATATCGTTTATTTCTATTTTTTCTCTTAGGTTAGATTTTTTAATATTTTTACAAAAGTAAAATATAAAAATACATCTAAAATATACAAAAACATTAAAAAACCTAACCTAGGGTGTCGCCGGCAACGGAGCAAGGCCCAGGCTGCCGGTGGTTAGGTATAATTATTATTATAATATTAGTTTAATATTTATAAAAAAAATGTAAATCATTTAAAATATGCCAAATACAAAATCCTTAATTTTTATTTTTAAAATATACATGATTGCTTACTGCTAAATTTGAAGGAGTGCTTCTTTGTAAAATAATCCGTAGATAAAATACAATACTTCGCGTCAACAAGTAGTTGCTGATAGTAAAAACCTAAACGTTGAGTGTTTACGCCATGCTTCAATGAGTGTGGCTCAACAATCCTGCAGTCGGAGTCCGATAAACGAAATTAGGACAAAATTCGAACAGGGCGAATTAAAACCCATTCAAACAGAGTGGAACATTGTAGAGGATATTGACAGTTTTTTACTATCGCTATGACAAATAGCGAGGCTATTGAAATTCTGTCTGCACAAAAGACCGCGTTTATTTTAGAAAAGGCAGAATAAAACGTAACACTGTTAAACGTGTCGTTAAAAAAATAATATTTTATCTAGCATCGATAAAAGTTTCCTACCGTCGGAAAATTATGTTTACGCAGCACACCACGTGCAGCTATTCATTCGCTTATATGATCAAGCGATTTGTCGACCCTGCAGACATTAGTAGCTACACCTCACCAGATTCAGTCAGTAACTGCCAAGAATTTTAAAGAAACCGATGCGCATGGGTTTTGACCATACTGTCATTTATTAAACACAGCAGTTTCACTTGCGACCAGTCTACAGATACCACTTTTCCGGAGTGCTGGAAAATCTGGAAATATCTGACTACTGTGGTTCCTAAAGAACTAGTGGAGCAGTTAAAAGAAAGTGGGTGGTTGTTAACGTTTTGGCATGAAAATTGCTACAGTGGCAGAGTTGATTTTTAACGCTAAATCAATCACGATTAGAACTAGTGCGAGTAAACTAGATTATCTTCATACACGATAATTACGACAACTGTCAAAAAACGTTAAGCGCAGATAGGAAGAGGTACCAAGATTTTTTTCAATCAAAGCTGTATATAGTTCAAGCAGGTTAGGAATTTCCATTAATATTTTATGATCTACAAGATTTACAATACCTACTACATGGGAGCCAGTAGGTAGGATAATTTATAAGTTTAGAGTCCCGTCCCGTGGCAAAGTCATAACTAACTTGGAAACCCTAAAACAGCGACAACGTCACATACATGCCACGGCTACCATTGCATATTAATACTTACGGTTCTGGAGTGTAAAACGGGTCAGAAGAATGGCGGATGTACTGGGTGCAATGGAAGACTCGAAAGGCGAGGCCGGACAGAAAGTCGCGGGGTGAGAGGTACCCAGCCACGGGACGAAGCTGGAAGCCTGTCTTCCTCTTTAGAAATGCGCTGACATCCTCCAACTGAAAGTATTGACGATAGGCATATGATGAATATTAGAAGATTAGAATTTTTACATTTCAATCATGTAAGTTACATTGACTGTAAGTATTATTGATGGAAAGGTTCTTAATATTATCCCCGGTACACGCTTTAAATTAAATAATTTGATAATTTTAAACAAAAAAAGAACCGACTTCACTTAGGATCCGCTATTCCAAGAGGAAGTGGCCGAGTTGTTGTAAAAAATAGTGAAATCACTATAGGTGTGCCTATAATAGTTGAAGAGTTCCCTCGATTTCTCCAGGATCCCATCATCAGATCCCGACTTGGTGACAATGGGACCATCTAGGGGTTATACCTGTTCGATTCAAAAAAAAATTTTGAAAATCGGTTCACGATTCACGGAGATATGGAGTAACATACATACAAAAAAAAAATTATGATAAAAAAAAAAAAAAAAATCAGTCGAATTGAGAACCTCCTCCTTTTTTGAAGTCGGTTAAAAAAAGCGTATTTATTTTATATGTATGCCACTTCGTATGATCAAAATGAGTCACTAAAGCATAGTTTAAATTCTCTCCATGCTTGGATGCGTGTTTTAGAATGTTTACTGCACGTGTGATACAAAAGTCATGACTCAAAACAAAAGAGAGCCGCATGGCAGAAGAGATAAATACATAAGAATGTGGCGTCATCTCGCCTGCTAGCTGTCTATTGTAGCTAGATATCAAGAGGCCCGCCACCTATACAAAATCATCCGCCATAGTCAAAGAGGTCCCGGACACAATCACTAACCAGGATATGCTGACCATCTTCTTCAGCGGCTACATACAGGATGTCGAAGGTCTCTGACCCAACCTATAAGGAAGCCTCAAAAAAGAGGATACACCAGTGCCCATCAATCGATATGTACACTACGATGGAGCTGTAAACTGAAATTTCGCCTTTATTGATTCGATCAAAGTAGAGTAGATTGTTCTTTTTTAGAGTTTTAAGTATCTTCTTACGTGTATTATCTTTATTTTACGGCTAACTGTGTTTGTTGTTGAGTAATTAACTTGCATTTTTGATATTTTTCAGGGATGAAAACGCCGTCAACACCAACAGTACCAACACGGTTCAAAAGAATGTGCCAATGCCATTGATATTAAAACATTTCTTTAAAGACATCAAACATGATCCTGGGAGCGACGTAAATGTATCTGCAGTTTGCAATAAGTGCTTCAAAACATTAAAAGGAAGTTTTACTGCAACAACAAACTTCCTTAATAATTTAAAGGTAAAATAAGGTTATTAACTTATTAATCAGTATTCCGTTCAGTTTTCTTATCGTTTAGTTAATTCATTTTGTGCTTAAATTAATGAATTAAATAAAAGTTAAAAATGATTGCAAGTAAGTAAGAAATATATTAATCTATTTAATTATTTAAATTACTTATACTTTGTTTTCTTTTGCAGAGAAAAGGACATGCTGATTTGTTGGCAGAATATGACAAACTTAAGACTCAATATACTAAGAAAAGAAAGATTGATGATGCTGGTCAGAGTTCTCAGAGCGACGGGCCGTCTACATCGAAAATCCTGAAGCAAACAACTCTTCAAGCTACATTACCAACAAAGGTTAACTTCGATAAGTTGCTTGTAGACTTTGTAGTGAGTACTATGTCACCAATATCAATTATAGAAAATGAATCATTCAAGGCTCTCATTCAAGGTGCACAAAAATTACCTGTACCTCCAAAAATTATGTGCCGGCAAACTTGCAACATAAAAATTGGACAACAATACACAGAATATGTAGAAAATACAAAAAAAAGCTCTAAAAACTGCTTATTTTGTATGTACCACAGCTGATATTATGGTCGTCGTCTAAGAGAAGTTATCTGGGTGTAACTGCTCATTGGATTAATAATGAAACACTTGAGAGAGACAGTATGACTTTGGCTTGCAGGAGGTTCAAAGGAAAGCATACTTATGATAAAGTAGCTGAAATTATTGTAAACATTCATGCGGAATTTGATATACCTCTCTCAGAAATTGTAAAGACTGATACTGACAATGGCTCAAATATGGTCAAAGCATTTAAAATATATGGAAAAGATTCAAATATGGAAGCAACGGGTACAGAAGACAGTAATCTAGCTCAAACTGAATCCATAATTCCTACAAATGAAAAGGATGACGAAACTGATGATGATTATGCATTAACATTGAGAGAGTTTCCAGAACCATCTGAAGATATTCAAGAGTTCAAAGAGTTGCAACTGCCTAATCATGAAAGGTGTGCCACTCATACTTTACATTTAATAGCTTCAAGAGATATGAACAAGGCCAGGGCAAAAAATAATGCATATAAAAAACTTTATGATGCAACCATGGCAAAATGTCACGCAATTTGGAATCTTTGTTCCAGGTCACCTAAAGCTTGCGAAACTTACTTAGATATCACTGGCAAATCCCCTACTTCTCCGTGCCCAACCAGATGGAATTCTTATTATAACTGTATTGTTGATCTGCTTAAGGTACCTAAAGGATACCATAAATGAGACTTTGAGAAAGCTTGGGTTAGCTGTTTTTAAAGAAATTGAAATCCAATTTCTCAGTGAATACATAAGCTGTTCACAATCTATCGCTGAAGGCATTAAAAGTTTACAAACGGATAATCATATTTATTGTGGTGTTCTGATAGACATTATCAAAGAAACACTTGAAAACCGTTTTGAAAGGTTTTATAAATTAAACGAACCATCAGCGAAAGATGCCATACTAGCTTCAATCTCCTATCCTTTTTTTAAATTGAAATGGGTGCCAAAATCACAAAGAGAACCACTGAAAGAGTTATTCATAGCCGAAGTTCGCAAGTTGCGACACAAGGAAGAAGAGAAGCCATAGTCAGGCAATAAAAAAAAAAAATTAGTCCTACTATATGTTTGTAGAAGACTCAGATTCATCTGTTGCGAGTGATAACAACACCACTGTAGACTTGGAAGCCCGTACCGAAAAGATTTTTTTAATGAGTCTGCATACCAGTAAAATACTGGCTGGTAAACGATTTTTTTTTAACTATATTCCTCAGTTTGTGTCATCTTGATGTATCAATTGGCATAATAATTTTACGTTAAGTATTGTTTTAATTTAAAATGCAGGACGAAAAAATAAAACGGAGAGAAACTGTTTTGCGAACATACCTTGAATATCCTAATTCAACTTTTGCAGCGATTGGAAAGATGGTTAATGTAAGTCGTGCGACGGTGCGAAATATGTTAATCGGTACGTAAAGGAATATAGAATCCAAGACAAAGCTCGAAGTGGACGCCCGACGGGTCCTTCAAATAAAAAATTAGAAAAGAAAATAGTGTCTACTTACAAGAAAAAATGTAGTTTATCAGTGCGGGATGTGGCAAAAAAATTGAAAACTAGTTCATCTATGGTCCAGAGAGCCAAAGTGCATCAAAATTTAAAGACTTATAAAAAAGTAAAAGCACCAAAACAATCGGTAAAACAGTACAATAGTTCTGTTTCAAGGTCGCGAAAATTGTACAAGCTTCTCTGCAACTTGGACGGAATATGCGTGCTTATGGACGATGAGACGTATGTGAAAAAAGATTTTACAACTTTGCCAGGTGACCAATTCTTTACAACCGAAAATAGGGCGAATATAAGCGATCAGAATAAATATATTTTTATGGAAAAATTTGGCGAAAAATATTTAATCTGGCAAGCAATATGTTCCTGTGGAAAACGCACTGGGTCATTTATCACGCAAGGCACCATAAATGCAGATATATATGTCCAGAAATGTATAAAAGGTTTGATTTTACCATTTATAAGGCAGCATGAAGGGAATGTGTTGTTTTGGCCCGATTTGGCTACTGCACATTATGCCCAAGTCACACAAGAGTGTCTGGCTTCAAACAACGTGCAATGTGTGTCCAAAGATATGAACCCCCCAAATTGTTCGCAGCTACGACCCATCGAGCGGTATTGGGCATTATTCAAAGCAGAGTTGCGTAAAAACTGTGCTCCAGCAACATCTGAGACAGATTTTAAAAAGAAGTGGAAAAAACACGCCAACAAAGTCACTGAAACCACTGTGAAAAACTTAATGGCAGGCTTGAAGAAAAAAATCCGCTTGTTCAGCCGCAAAAACTTCAAACCATAAAATGTATATACTTATTGTAAATAGACATTATGTATCATATAACTAAAATTAAATATCCTTGCTGTTCATTGTAGTTTGATTGATATCATAAATATACTCTGTAAAAAAACTTTTCGGTACAGGCCTTATTTAAAGGATGATGACATAAGTGCAGTCACTAGACAAATACCCAACTGTGAAAAAACTTTTCATCAAATACAATACGGCACTGCCAAGTTCGGCGCCCGTGGAGCGCCTTTTTTCTTTTGGCGGCCTCATTATGCGGCCACACCGCAGGAACATGAGGGACCAATTGTTTGAACAATTAGTGGTACTGAAAACATCAATTAAGTCTCAGTACCATTAATTTGTTCAAACAACATCATAAAAGTCTGCAAAGCAAGGGTTCGAACTTATAATTTTACGTTTAGTTACTTCTTACCTTCACGGAGGGTTCACGTAGTGAAACGGTTATATTATAAGGTACCTATTTTATTTGAATAAATGTATTTTGAAAATACGTATTTTGTATTTTGCATTTCAAATACCTTTTTGTGAAAGTATTTTGTATTTTTATTTGAAATAGGTAAAATATCAAAGTATTTGCATTATTTATTAAAATACATTTCACGACCTATTTTTAACATCTCTGTTGTAATGTCACGCCACAAGTTAAATAACTAGATGACGACATTGACGACCTAGTTGCACCGTACTGCTAACTTCCATACTACGAGTGCAACTAGTATAAAGCTTCCATACAAGACCGACATCGCCCTAACGAAGTTTTTAATGTCAGTTGCATAAATCCAACTTACAACCAACTCTCATTAGTCATTAGATTTCGGTCCCCACGCATAACATGTGCATGGAGAGATATCTCTCGTTCACTCTCTTTCTCTGCATCCATCTCCACAAGTATATATACCTCTACAACAGGAAATAATTAAGCAAGATGAGATTGCTAGTTGACGTAGTGAACCCAAATGCGGGACACCTACCGATGGCAAAACAACCCGAATCCGTCAAAGATAAAAACAATCAAACAGTTTTGCTGAAATCCTAGGACTAGAAAATGGCTTTTAGATGACCGATGGCCTAGATGGCTGGATGGAAAAATGCCTATTAGATGGCTGACTAGCAATGAAGGTCACCTAAAACTTCATTCAGTATCATCACATATTATGGGATTGTGCCTATAAGTATAGTAAGTAATAACACTAATAACCAGTGATCGTATATTTTACAGCAAAACCGGTGCAATGACTTTTTTTGTGAAATTGTTATTTAATTATCAACCATCTCTACATCACTACTTAATTCTAAATGGCTTTGAATTTATTTAAGGGTTATAATTTTTCGGGCATCTAAAATATGAATCGGCAACTTTTCTAAGACATATAAAAATATAAATTGGCTATGTATTAATATTATAGCGACATTAAATTAAAATAAGCATCAAACATGTGGCATCAATATCATTGAAAAACGGCAGCAAAATATAGCACACCAAAAAATAACAGGGAACTTAAAATAATAGGTTGGCATCTAAAATATTAACTTCGCATCTATTATTCAAAGCAGGCTTGTTTTAAATATTTGTTGCCAGCTATTTGTTTTTACCTATTTAACCATAATGAGTGTACCAGTTGCAGGTATCATTTTAATTACGGGAGCAGTAAAATTTCAGGAAACTGGAATATTTTTAGGGTTCTGAACCAAAATGTTAAAAAAAGGAACTATTGACAGTGAAATATTGCGTGCATGATTGCTATATGTACAATCTATTTTATTATAAATAGTATAACTGGCCATTTATTGAAGGGTGGCCAACGCTAGGCCACGTTAGGCATTTAGTTAGGTTAATTATGAAGCAACTTACGTCGTTACCTACTTACATAGGTATATTTTGTCATCATTTTCGTGTACCTTCTGAGAATGTATTTTTTTAAATTTTTTATTATATATACCTATCTAGTGTTGAAGAGTAAGAGTCGGACTCAAGAAAAAAAAACATTATTAAAATTGTAGCCCTCGGGGCGCGACTCCGACTCGCCCATGACCGGTTTTTAATGAAACATCTTACTTTATTTTATGAAAACGGGTAACAACGCAAACTTGATTTTTGCGCGTAATCCGCGGGTAGCCATTAAACCATTGACTAATAAGTGGCAACAAAACCGCTTGCTAAGATCGTATCGTCTCTAGTTAAAACGGCCACAGTTTTTAACATTGTTTGTTTACGTTACAACATTTGGCAAAAGTGTGATTCTGAGTAGGTATAGCAGTGAGTGCCTACAGTGAACGTATACTAGTATAAATATGAGACTGTTAACCGGACTAATTGGTGAAAGTGTTTGTGAAGATGGAGTCCCAAACTATTACTCGGATGCGTCGGAATCTGAGGAGGAAGGTCTGCCAGCAAAAAAACGAGGATGTGGCAAAACCTGGGTTTTTTTAAACAAATTTAGTAGTGTACAAGAGGCGTTACACTTTGTGGATGGAGAAAATTCCTGGTCTCGAAAATGTTCTCGTATGACAGAACAGGGGCAGAAACGAACTTACAGATGCAAACTAGTTAAAAAAAAGGGACCACAATGTGCGGCAGAACTTCAGTTATTATTTGTCTCTGATTGCGATGACGTTCTTGTTTATCGGACGGAAGCTGACCACAACCATCACGATATCGGAATTCGAGTTGATTACGGAATCCATGAATGCACTAAATTAGAAATCGATAAACTCTTCGAGCTTCGTTTAAAACCCAAAGCCATATTAGCTGCTCTTGAAAAGATAGATGGTTTAAAAATGCCAACTAAAACTCAGCTTAGTAACTACTTAGCTGACAGAAGACGCGTTAAATTTGGGAACCCTGCAATTCATTTAGGAGAGTTAGAAAAATGGATATACGACCGAGTCAGTGTTCCTGAGGACGAAAACGAACCATTTATATTGAAATATCACATTATAGAGAGTGACCAGCCGGTTTTCAGATTCGCTTTGACGACAAAAAGGATATTGAAGTATGCACGTTCTATTGACGTTATCCACGCTGATGCGACTTACAAACAGATATGGCAGGGTTTTCCTGTTATAGTAGTAGGAACGACTAATAAAGATCGAAAGTTTTACCCTTTCTGCCTAGGAGTGTCTACAAATGAACAACAAGAAGACTTTGAAATCATATTTAGTGGGTTAAAGGAAAAAATTAATTTACTATTCGAGCATGACTTCCACCCAAATGTACTAGTGAGTGATGCAGCACCAGCAATAAAGAATGCATTTTTGAGCGTTTTTGGTTCTGATGCAGTGGTGCGTATGTGTTGGGCGCACGCTAAAACGAAGATTCAAAAAAAGATTGAGCAAAGTGTTGACAAAAAACTAAGAAAAGTCATATTAGAAGACGTTGACGCGTTGCAAAAAGCATCATCAATTGATGTTTTTAAGACAGCTTGTAGAGCTTTTATTACAAAACACGCAACTCACGATACATTCATTAAATACTTCGAAGAAGAATGGGTCACAAAAAACCCGAATTGGTTTCTAGGCGCTGCACCCTTTTCACCCACCACAAACAACGCACTAGAAGCGTATAATAAAAGCATTAAAGACCACAACACTCTACGCGAACGCTTCCCTTTGTCACGTTTTCTGGTTGTGGCATCAGAAATGGTTATCCAGTGGTCGAAACAAATATCTGATGAGTCGTTTCCGGAGACACACAACATCGTACTTCATGAATGGACTGAAGCATATCAATGGGCAAAATATAACATGAAAATCACTGTTTTGTCATCCGACTCAACGCATACTACATACTTAGTACCAAGTAAAAATACTGGTAGCTTTAGCAATTATAATAAATCGTGGCAAACATTTGATGAATACAAGGAATTACATTTTGCCTTTTGGAAAACAGTGTTAACCAAAAGCGACTGGAAACAGAGCACCTGCAATTGCCCTAGATTTCTTAAAAAATATGCTTGCAAGCACATTATAGGCCTAGCCATAAGATTGAAGCTTGTAACTCCACCCTACGAGGCGAAACTAATCCCAATAGGTCAAAAGCGTAAACGTGGCCGCCCAGCTAAATCAAAACCTGCACTAATTTTGCAATAAAAATGGCAAAAAAATGGCAATAATTACTGAATATTGTGGACAGTCTTACGTGAATCGATCTAGTTTTAATTAAAGTAAACAAAGCTTGTATATACCTACGTCAAAATATGTTTACAATTTTGAAACTTATTACAGTGCAGCAAGGTGCAAAAGTATATTATACATATCTTTAGCGTTGACTGTGCTACTAACCTACACTAATACCTAATTACTTGCCTATTATACCTACCTAAAATTGTTTTATATACATATATCAAATATTTGAAATACCTAATGGACGAAATTACCTACTGTGGCTATTTCAATTTATACGTTCGAATTGGTACAAGTACAGTTGACGTCAAAAATATGTTTATTCTTTTGGACCTTATTACAAAATGGAGTAAATTGCAAAAGTGTAAACATATTTTTGACGTCGGTCGTACAAAGTAGGTACCTTAAAAGTTACTGTTTACGGGTTCTGTAGGTTTTTGATTCGGAAAATTGCTCGTAACTCCATTCTTGTGGTTTTAATCTTAATATACAATATACATATATAGTTATATACTCAAGGACAGTGAAAACGGGTAACTTCCCATTTTTCCATGTAAGGTTTTCATTGTTATCCTAGACCTATCATTTATTTCCAAGTCGAATCATTTAAGTCCACATGAATCTTCCATGGCAATAAATATTTAAAAATTTCAAAATTCTGAGTAATTTTGTATTTTTAAATAAGCCTAGGAAGATTTAGGTGCCAAAACGAGCAAAGGAACCATGAAAATGGTTTATATAACTATGATTAAAACTGCAAGAACGGAGTTCAATGCATTTGTCATGAAAAAATTGCTAACAAAAAATTTCTTATAAATTTTTGATGTGTAGGTACACTAGGTACGGAACCCGTAGTGTTTAATTTTACCGCTCTTTATTACGTATTTTGAATGTATAAATTGAGCACTTGAACTATCAGCAGGTAATACCGACGTCTAAAAGGTATAGGCACATTAGGCACATAACATAATCAAATAATTAAATTTAATATTTTAGTTTGTTATTTTTGAGTAGGAATACCTACTACTACTACATTATACAACTTGTGTTTGTAAAAATGTCAATAAACAACAGGTAATGATTATTATAAACTGCAGCATGTTTATTTACTTTTCCTTATAAAACTGAAGAAGGTCTGGTCTGCGTGGAAGTGAGGTCTAGGTCTAGGTAGGTATTTAGGTGATACTCGTAGGTACCTACACAAAAGCCACCTGTATTTTCTATTACTTAACTAAATTGTGATTCGTAATTAAATTCCATAAATATAACCTCACTCGCTTAATTTCCGCTTGTATTTCTCGGAATAAACGCAAATGAAATTGCTATTATACATCAGAGGATTAAAATTACCAGTAAATACATTAATTAAAAAAAACACATAAATACACAAAACCGGTGAATAAGTGAGGTTAGTTTTTGGAATTTAATTACGAATCAGAAATTAGGTAGGTATATAGGTAATACGTAGGTATTACCTATATACCTATTATTCGCTATTACCGGTTATTCGTGTGTAGACAAAAGGCACCTTTCATATTTTCTATTAACTAGGTAGGTATTTAGGTTATACCTATACAAAATCTATAGAATCAATGGAATTTGGTACTAGATATCTGACAGTAGATACCTACTTATAGGTACCTACCTACCAATATTCATCGACCCCAGTAACTTTTTAAGAATCCTTTTCATCTTATAATAACAGCTCGTGTAAAGTTGCCCGTTGTATTAATATTGAATATTTAATTCACTTTATTTGCTTCCTGAATATTTTAAAAGCACCTTATTTTTAATTAAAATAGTTCATCGTTTTCCATTAAAAAAGGCTTCATTAAATGCTTCCCGGTTATAAATTCAGTTGTCAATATAAAGGCCCGACGGGTTAACCCTTGTGCCGTGGCTTCGGGGAAGGCCTTTAGTCTGGGACGCAACATGCGTGGATACCTTAGCACCTTCCCACCTCAACACGATATCTTTAAAAGCTGGCAGTGCTGCCGCCACCGCTGAAACCGCAAAGCGCCGCAAATACGCAGCTCTAGGCGAGAGATACGTATTTGCGGCGTTTGCCGTGGAGACATTAGGGCCATGGGGGCCAGAGGCTCTTCGTCTATTCAAAAAACTGTCCTTTATGCTCATTCACTCCACCGGTGACCAGAGGGCTGGCTCGTTCCTCGCCCAGCGCATTGGCATTGCCATTCAGCGAGGTAACGCAGCCAGCCTTATGGGCACCTTACCTAATAGCGGTGACATAGGGGACATTTGTACATATAGTTTAAACCACGTAGGCTAGGTAGTATTAATTAATACTACGTAGCCCAGGCTAGGTAGTATTAATTAATACTACGTAGCCCAGGCTAGGTAGTATTAATTAGTCTAAGTTTTCTATACACTGTTGTTTGTCCTTTTGTTTGTATTTTAATAAATGTATACCATTTGAAGTTTATACGGGAGACTAACATTGTGTCGTCACAATACTATATGATTATTTGATACTTACCTATAGTTAAACAATGGCTGTAAAGGCATTAAAATACAGCCCATATTGAGATAATTTACGGCCCAAAATTAGTCGCCAACCTAGTAATTTTGGTACCCATTTTTATTTTTTATAGCTACCCAAATACAATTATTTAGCAGCCCGGTTAAATACATGCCTTTATTTAATAGGTACTTGGTTTAACAATTTAATTAGCGAATTTTCTCTTAAATCATAAAAATATGTGGAAAAAATTGAAATCCAAAAACATTACGATAAATATAATATTTTTCCCCTTAAAGAGTATTGCGAAAATATCAAGTCATAACATAGAACTTAGATCATCTTTCAATATTTCTGTTTAATTTGACGTAAGTATTTATATACTTTTTAGGTAATCAATTGTCGTATTAATATACATATTTATTTTATAATTAGTACAGAATAATCACTTATATATAGTATTCATCATTTTTAATTAATAATATTTAGTATTTTTGGTTTACACAAACACATAGTCAATAATACAAATATATTATTATAAGAAATGTAAATACTTGTTTTTTCAACAGCACCCCAGATATCAATAATTTTATAACGAAAATATGTTTGTAAAAATCAATTATTTGGCTCTCAATTCGAATCAAATTACATATTTATAACGAATGCAATAATTTTATATTTCATTCAACTAATTCTAAGGTAATAAGAAAAACTGTTTTTTTAAACGTTAATATAAAACTATAAATCGAACTAACAATTACCATATCGAATCAAAAACCATATTTATATGGAACTAAGAATTTTACAATACATCAAATAACTTTTCCAGCAAATTGATATCAGTAACAAGGTGAGCGTAGACTTTTTTTTAAATATATATAACACCATAAAGAATGAAGATCAAACAAAAATTATCATTAATTGTTATAAAAAATTACATACTGCACTTAAGTGCAATCTGATATCGATCTTAGTCTCCTACGCTTATGTATCATTTCAGAACGCATTGTGCGATGTTACACCGTGTAACACCGCGCGCTGTGAAGTGTTAAGTGAGCGACGCGCGGCGGGCGGAACGTCATGGCTCCTCTACATGATGGACCATCATAGGGACGCAGCTATACGACGGAACGAGATCGCAATATCGTTAGTCGATGGCGCGGCGCCGTAACGTCGGGTCGTGAGTCGGTTCGGCACTCTTAGTGCTTGAGGATGGAGACCTAAGCTCTCCGAAACATGTCGCGCGTAGTGACTACACAAGTGAGTGCAGCCGCATGCAGTGATAATATCGTTAGCTCCCTCTAACGCATAGCTGCGTCCCTATCAGTCCGGTCAGTCAGTCGCTAAAGACATGGGGAAAAGCGTTACTTATTGATATCAGTGGCAGACGATCCCGTTCCAACAAAGTTACGCCGAAAAGTAATCGTGATTTTGTCACGTCTGTTACTCGTGTCACTGCATGATATCTCACTCGCCCTCATGCAGCAGGCGTACCTAGTCATCCGATGTTCGCCACTTGCGAAGTTCCGAACGCTCCCGACTGAGCCCGATTAGGCGATTATCACACTGGCGACGGATCCGCAATCCGCATGCGGCGCCGGTGCGCGAGTGAGATAGCGCTATACACATGCAGAGCGCTATGTCGCTCGCGCACGAGTCGAGTCACAGTCACAGCACTGGATTCCCGTAATGGGGCCCATATGACCTACGTAACGATGCCAGTTCTGATATGGCCGGAAGTGCCTGACCTGACAGACGGCGACAAAAGTGGCAATATTTGTTGCCGTCTGTCAGATAGAATACGATTCGCTACGTAGGTAATTTTGTGTTGTTTAGAGTGCTGGAAGTTAGGAACTTACTAGAAGTATGGAAGGAAACGAAACTGCAAAGTGCAGAATTTGCAATTGTTCCTTATGCTTCGACGTGGTGCAAATTGGTAATCTATTTAGTTATGCTTTCCAATAAATACTTATCGCATATTACATTAATATTTTGTTATTTACTAATTATACTAGTAATTTAATGAAAATAGTAGGGGTATTTTATAATACCAATGACTAATTGTGATTTACGATTGTATTAAATATGTTACCAGCATCGATTTGACCAAAACGCTAAGTAAAAAATTGAAAGATACTTTAAATCTTATACTGTTATTGTTCCTCTTTAATTGAAGAGCTGGGCTCTTGTAGGTGCAGCATACTGCTATTATATGAAGATATATAAATAATTAACTTGTAGGTATTTATATATAACCTATACAAGTTCATTTTATTTACTTTATTGTCATCTAAAAATCTAGTTTTCGCCGGCCAAAATTACCAGTAACTTAATAAGCACTGATGAGACTAAAATGCTTAAGGACTGTTCAATTTACTAAGCGGACATCTCAATTCAATATTAATCCTTATACTAAAAACTGACGGATATGTAATGACTGGTTATAAAATAAACATACATAAGTCTATCAACTGTTGTATATATTTTTCTAGTTGGAAAATAATTTTTCACGATGGAGCGAATTAATATTGTAAATCGCAAATTAATCTTGCAAAAATGGTGTACAGGCCAATTTTTTCTGCGGAAATTTGCGAATAGGTTTTAATGTTCCAAGTCAGCCGTATTTCAAATCATAAATAAATTTGGGGAGCATCATACGCTTGCCAATTTACCAAAATCGCGGCGGAGAAGTGGCCCGGCAAACCCACATGTGGAAGAAAATGTCTTGCGGCTGTTAAAATAAAAAAATTACACGTTCGTTCGTGATATTGCAAAAAACGAAGGTATAAGCGTAGGCACCGTACAAAATATCAAGGAAAGAAATATCATACGGACATATAAAAAGCAAAAAATGCCGAGGAGAAGTGCCGAGCAGCAAATACGTTCCAAAAAAAGGTACCGCAATTTATACGATATTTTGCTGCAACACAAATCTCGTTGCATTCCTATGGATGACGAAACGTACGTGAAGTATGACAGCAGTACGTTACCGGGGCCTCAGTATTATAATGCAGTTTTAGGAGAAAATGTACCGGATTCCGATAAAGCCATAAAAATGGATAAATTCGGGAAGAAAGTCCTTGTATGGCAGGCCATTTGATCCTGTGCCCTCAAAAGCACGTCTTATTTTGCAACCGGAACTATTGGTGGCGAAATTTATAGAAAGGAATACATCACAAAACGGTTATTTTTCCTCTATATAAAAAGCAGTATTCCCCCTCTGTTTTGGCCTGATCTGGCGAGTGCTCACTTATGCTGGTCAGACAGTGACGCTGCTAAAATCAAAAAACATACATTTGTTAAAAAAGACGACAATCCACCAAACTGCCCGGAGCTCCGCCCCATCGAGCGATACTGGACCATTGTAAAGAGAACCTTGCGGAAGGATGGCCGAGAAGCTAGTACATTGGCAGAATTGAAACGGATGTGGTCTGCCGCTTGTAGAAAAGTGTCAAAAAGCGATGTGCAAACACTTTTGCGACGAATCCGCGCTAAAGTCCGGAAATTTTACCGTTCTAATTAAATGTATTGTTCTTGTGTAATATATTACTTTATTTTAAAATGGTTCATAAGTATTCACCGTAATAAAGATATATTTGTTCTAAGAAATCCATAAATGAACCTTTTTTTGATGTCCGCTTAGTAAATTGAACAGTCCTTAGTGGAAAAAAGTCAACTTTAATTGCTATTCGATGTAATTGTGCATTGCAATAAATACCTATATCATATTACAAAGACTTATCTGTTTAACTATTGTATTAGTAATTAAAATGTAACTAGATTCGAGCTGAATTAAACGCTGATTGTGATTATTAATAAAAGCAAATGTTAGGTATTTATTTCTTTAAATATTTTTACATGAATATTTCCATGGTAAAATAACCTTTAAATGATTATTCTCCTCAAGTTGCTACGGCTCATCTGGGCATGAGGTCCATGCGACAATTAATCCCATTAATTGTCGTAAGCACTAGGTTTTACGAAGCGACTGCCATGGGACCTTTAAAATCAATGGAGGCTTGGCTTTATTATGATTAGGTTCGGTTTTCTCACGATATATTACAGCTTTAGGTGTTATTAATTATAGTTTCACTTGGTACTTCTTGTTCTATAAGGCTATCTATATTTAAGAAAATTACATGACTTATCCTCAAGGTGTCCATAATGCCCCGCATTGGAGGCAAATGGACATTTAAGGAAATGGACATTCGAGGTAAATGGACATTTGAGAAATTGAACATTCGAAGAAAAGGGCATCCGATGAATACAAAATACATACGTACTAGAACTCTCAGCAACAAAAACACTCCTTTGATGACAATGTGTTGTGAAAGTTTTAATAAAACGTGCCATTTTTTTTACACATATTCCGTGACAAAGATGAATCTAGAAGATACGTGTGCACGCAATACCTAATCCTTTAAAGCAGCTTGTGTATAGTTGCTTAATAAATAGCCTCTATGTCATTTCATTGTAAATTACGGGGCTATCTAATATATACAGATAAACTAAATCTACCCTTTTTCTACTACTTTCGCCTATGAACTCATTCTAACTGGTGTCCTAACTACATTCTGATACCACGTGCTTAGCAACTAAAATTGTTTTTGTAAATATTTGTCTGAACACTACACTCACCTACTCTAAAGGGATTAAACGACGTACCAAATTAAGTATTTGTCTGTACAAAAGGCTGAACTTGAATACGAGATAGTTCTCAGGATCAGCTGGTACCTACTGTACAAGATTTACAGAGCCAAATAGTAAAAATTACCTTACCTCGTAGGACATTTTAAAATATCATTAATAGTTAGCTATTTTTCATCAAGACTTTCTATCTAATATATGTAGGTCTTCTGTAACTTTTGAACCAGAAATCCAAACACTATGAAAAATATTTAGTAGAGGTACCATCGGGTTTTAAAATACATGGGCAATTTATGAATGAATTCATTGATAAATTGGCCACGCAATAGGCGTGATGACAGATTTTGAAACTGCCTTGTATAATATAGGTACACGTCTCCTATTTAGAAATATATTAATATTTCAGAAATAGACTAAGTGTAACGCAAATTATTGCAGTTTTTATTTGCCTATTTTGAATTTCGCGCGGAAACGCTAGTATGTGTCATGGCGATTGCCTATGACGTCACAGCTATATAAACAAAGCATTGCGGTTTGTGTTCAAGGAAGAAAATCAACGTAATACATCATTATCGTAAAATAAAAATGAATACCAAAGTTTACAAGATGTGTTCGGTCCCTTTGTGCAATAACACGTCAATAAACACACCTAACAAAGTGTTTGTTTATGTCACACGCAATAAAACAACAAGGTATAAGTGGCTAAAGCTTGCACGGCGGAGTCCAAAAGATTTCGATGTGAATAGGAATGTATATTTTTGTGAAGACCACTTTGATGTAAGTATTCACTATTCATGCGGATAAAAATATGGTATGTTTTAGGTTATGTTAAAGCTAACATAACCTAAAACATACCATTGAAAAAAATGAAAATTATACTTATAGCACTACATATTTATAATAAGTAGGTAATTTACTTACAACCAAGTTTTCACATTTCGGAATTCCGATGAGCAATAATCTTTATTTGAAGAAAGAAAGTCTCTTAGCATCAACAAGTCGACTCTGGGCAAATTTGAGCTATTTGCCTTAGTAAATCCTTTATCCATTATTCGTGAGTCTTGGATAAGTTATATTTTTAACTAAAAACCATAAATGCGCAACAAAATATGAAATGAATATCACAAAAATAAATCGGAACCCGGAATAACATAGAATATTCAAGCGACACAATGATGTTTATAAAGCCGTGACGTCGTTCGCTTTGATTGGTGTTTCAGTTAACATGGCCGACTGCAGTATATCATACTTTTATTTTATTGAAAATATATTTAATCTTAATGTAAAAATTAAAACTGAGTTATTTTTTAGATTCCTTTTTACTTATTTATTGCATTGAAAGCATTGATTAGTTGATTCTTTAATACTGTCATCATGCCTATTATGAACCCGATACTTTTACTTAGAGGACACATTTTAGGTAAGAAAGCATATCAAACGTTTTGCGAAGCAGTCAGATTTAGATTTTATTTTTTATTTTAATTACAGAATAGGCAGGTACATTGTCTCTCAAGCTGTTTCGATATGCCTTCTTGAAGAACTACGCATTATTGTATATATTATCTTTAATGTACTACCATTACTGTTTTGAAAATATAAGTCCCGCCGAGTTTCTTGCCGGTAATAAGTCTCAGGTCAGAGGTGTAGGGTTAGAACCGGTGGTAGTTTCTTTTTTCTCTCTGACGTTCATACATAAGTGCATTGTAATAGGCCTAAATTGAAGAATATTTTTTTTTTATCTTTATCTTTTTTATCTTATTTTTATGCCATGGTTAGGCGTCGGGTCGGACACAATTTTTTTACGTACCTGGGGCAAGTTGTCTTCTCTGTAGCCACAATACTTGACGAGCTGCGGCCAGTTCTCCAAGTACTCCTCGCATGCGTGCACCTGGTACAGCTTGTGCAACTCGCGGAAGATTATCCCCCTGTGCATTTAATAATTTTCCCTTTGTTTAAAATCACAGAAATCACTGTAAGCAGATAGAAAAATCATCAATCGTTCTTCCAACTAAGTAGTACGTTAAGTAAAATTAATATGTATGATGTATTTTTTGCACCTATATTCGCCAATTCAATGACTGACTAAAACCACTTACTTCATTTAAGTGATGGCGCTAGTCTATTTGCTTTTTTAAACTGCTAGCAGTCACATAATATACATTGTGCAACCCCTTCATCTTTTACTGGTCTAATTTGGACTATCAAACTTGGTTTCTATTTTCAATATGAATAACCTTTTAAAGTTACCCAATGCTTATTTAACTACAAATTTTTTACTCATAGACAAAATTTTGACGCGCGCTAATTATATTAATATTTGCATGAAATAAATGAAACCCAGTATTTAGGTTTACTTAAAGTCATTTACTGTAGTTGAGAACTGTCTAAGTTTATTATCAGATGTTATTGGAATTAAAAATTAGAAAAGAAAACTATTGCTGAACAGTTGCTGAATGTTCGATTTTAACGGGCTTCGTTTGTGGACGTGCCCCGAGTTAGCACAACATGATCATGACTTCACGACTAGTCACTACAGTGTTCTTGGGGTTCAAAAGAACCCTTATTATATCACTTTTACACAATATACTAGTTAAAATAGTAGTTTATGTAACTGTTACGTAATAGGGGTCCTTAAAACACGAGTGTGGTTTTATGAAACGAACGAAGTGAGTTTCATAATAAGATCACACGAGTGTTCTAAGGCCTAATTACGTACAGTTGCATACACTGCTTTATCTACACACATATTATAAACCCGAAATGATGATTGAATGACTGCAATTGCACGGATTACACGCCATCGCCATGACCAACTCGATTGTGTCGGCGGTCGGGCGGCGCATGCCCGCACCCGGATTTTCATAATGATATCGAATTTTTGCTTATTATTTGATAATAATAACATCGTTACAGATAACACATTTGTTCTAACTACTAATTTTTACTTTTTAAGAAGACGTTCGAAATTTGAACGTAATTAAGGTATCGGTTACCGATACTAAAATGTAAACATTAAGATGCAGCCACAGATACTCATATCTAAATATAGGGCGTTTGCTCATCGATCCTGACCATAAAATAGACATATTAGGGTATGGATGTAGATAAAACTTATATCAGTTACATCTTACGTAGAAAACTTACCATGTTTTTATTTCAACTTCAGTATATTGGACTTTCGGTATAGGTTGGCCGCTATAAAAAAGAAACATTTTACTGTGACAAGTGCATTTGTTGACAATAATAATAACACCACAAGTTTATAAAAGAGTACAAATATGATTCCGCCATTCCTTTTCAAATAACTGAATCAATATGGCAAACGTAAACAAAATTATTTAAAATGCATTGGACTTCATGTTATCTAGTCATCGAAACGGGCTGTGCACATATTGTGGTTTTATCGCTACAGCAGGATATATTTTTAACAAGAATAATATGACTTTTAACGCATTCACTGACAGGGGGCGTGGCCTAGGAACAAACTTGTATGACGGTGAACGCACATGTGCGTTGGGGGCAGTGCATGTGTTAAAGGTTTACATATACGTAAAAATTTTCGGTAAACTCGACTTCATTGTAGGAGTAATATGTTTTTTTTTCTGTATTATTGTTACTGGAGTTAATGTAATTTTATCAATAAAGTAAATCTGAAATCGACTCGTAATTCATTTTGAAGAATAAGTACCTAATTTATGAGATTTATAAAAAAACATTGTTTGTTTGACTACATCTTTTAACGCTCGGGAGAAAATTCAGTTTCATTTTAATCACTTTTATTTGTATACTAATAATGTCTTCATATTTGAATCAAAGCATTACTACCTGCCTTTTCCTTGATATATTTAATGATTTTGAATTGAAGCACATTTTATTTCGCAATGCGTAAAATAGAAATTCTTACTATTTGTAGTTGTTGGCGATGGCAGCGAACTGTTCGCGCCGCTTGCGGTACACGGGGTCCTTGAAGCCGGGATGGTCGGCGTCCAGCTCGGAGCCGTACATCAGCACGTTCTGCGCGCGGTCCAGGTCGGAGATCTTTCGCGGGAACCATGGCATTTCGCCGAAATCTAACAAGCACCAAATCAATTGTCATAATAATTGTTCATGTTTCATACAGCAGCAATTTGACGAATTTAAAAAAGTTTTATGACACTTTCTGTTTTGTCAATCACCTACATTTTTATATTAATGCTGAGTTTGTAAATTCTGAATTAATAGATTCTGTATTATTTCAAAATTTAAGAATATTGTTAATAAATACGCTTAAGGGCAATTAAAACGGGCTACCTGGTAATTTATATACGTTTTCATTGTGTCTAAGTACGTTACATACGTTTTTTGAACATGTTTATGATCTGTACAAAATTCGACGCTGAAAATACTATATTGCACTTATAATTGTTGTTGTATGAAAAATTAGGTACCAAAACTAGCGGCAGCAGAGAGCGGAGTCGGTGGTGGGAACACCTCTCCGGTCTGAGGTTGTATCATTTCGAACTCTTGAACCTCGCGCTTCAGCATTCTTTTCAACTGCTCCATCCTACGAGGATCACATTCCACATCCACGAGTATATCTGCCTGAAATATCGTTTAATATTATTCATATGTTACTGCAACAAAATAATCTAGGTCCCAATCAAGAAAACTCACTTCGGCTACTTCGGTAGCAGATTTCCTGGACTCAATATGAAGCACGTTTATGCCCAAGTCCTGAAATACAGACAAGACGCGAACTAACCCGCCAACTTGGTTCTTTAACGAGAATATCACCGAAATTCTCTCGCCCTCGACCGGCGGCTGCTGCGAGGCCATACCGATGTCCCCTAACTTAGGGTGGTGGGGCATATCCTTCTTCACCTCCCACTCAGAACCGTTTCTGTACAACCATAATCCAAGGAACCCTTTTCCCGAGCCACTCATAATTTGACAAAACGACGTTAGATAGTTACAAACTACAATTGATTGCTATGTTAGTTTGGTTGTTTATTGAATCCGAGATGCGCTGCTGCATTAGTGGAGACACACTGCGAGCTCCTCCCAGGCAGTTCGCCTTATAAAGAGAAGAGGCGCGGGAGACTCGCCGGAGGGTGGGTATATTTGATTGGCTGAATCAAGCGTTCGGAGTTACTTGGAAAATGTTCTCTTTTCACGCTGTAAAGACGGAGACACACTTGACTCTTTTAATAGTCATGAATTTATCACTTATATTATAATGTTTACGATTCAAAAATAAAGTTGTAGCTCGTGATGAATACTTTTGAATTACGTATTTTTAAAAGAAAAGTTAAAAATAAAGTACAAGTTTGGAATTAAAATTTAGATATGAATACAAAAAGGTACAACTTTAAGATATAAGTAGTATTATTTTGATTAACAACCTCGCGTTTTGGTTTTCAGTCCACTGCCAACTCGTACTATTTTGTGTTGTTTAGTTTAGTCCAGCTGCAACACATCTAGACCAAAAATATACTTTTTTTTACTTTACCTGAAAAATAAACGACCAAGGCCATTTAAAACGCCGTCCAGCGATTAAAAATAACTATATTTTTAATATTAATTCCAAATTTCATCTTTCTAGTAAAACAGTCAATGAGCTTAGCCGGAGATAGTTACAGCTAGACGGACATCGCAAAACTATCAGTGTTTCGTTTTTAACATTTTGGCTATAAGTAGAACCCTAAAACAATGATCGACTAGAAAAGTAAAATTGATAATGAATGATTGCGAATGTTCACCTTTAAACTGAATGCTATAGGTACATTATTTTAACCTAAGTCATGTAATTTTTTTAAAGATGGTACTGCTCGTGTTAAATTCAGAGGTAGATGATAGTGCAACGTAACAGTATGTGCGTGGCCTCAGCACCAACACCTATAAAGGCCCGTGTAAGCGTAGACCGCGAGGAGGCACTCCGGCTGACGGAGTTAAACGGTCCAGTCACTGTATTTATTACCATTGTTTAGCGAAAAGAGCGTTTCGTATCATTCATTATCTAGTGAGAAACCCGCCCGTTTATTCACTTCGCTACTCACTATACGGTATACGGTATAAAATTAGACCGGAGATATTTTTTGGTGCCATCGGCATCCCTTGTTTTACTAAACTTCTTTGACTAGTTCAGTTCCATCAATATCAAAACCATTTGCTCCGGTTTTTTTTAGCAAATTATAAGTAGGTACGTTCTTTTATGTTCCTATTTCTGTTGAGTGAAAACTCAAATATTACCATTTTAATGTTTGATTTGTACAGTTGACTGATTTATAAACTATTTATTGAACGAGCGGAGCGTAAGCGAAGCGAGTTCTTACAAACAACTTTTGGCTACTGAGACGTCTCGACATTTCCATGGCTTTTGGATTTTGAGATTTGTTCGACAATAACTAACTTTAGTAACGTTTTTCTGATCTTTATGAAATTTGTTGGGGTTGTAGCAGACATACATATAATATGAGAGTTCGTTTATGACCTGGGATTGTGGACTTAGGAGGCGATAAAAAAATCTTGACATGGGTCTTGCTATATTGGTCAATTCGTTTGCAAGTAAAGAGTTCGTAGTTCGAGGCAAACTACTAGTTTTATTATACAGATTCATTTAATTTGTTAATTTTGTAAAATTATTTATTCCACTTTTCTTGAACTTGCAACAACCCCGGATATTATCCGAATATATCTATAAGTGTTGTATTCGGATTGGTACCCAAGCTTTGGAATTTGGAATTAACAACCTGGCCTGTCTTATATTATAAACAAGAAAGATCCGCCAAGGAGTACGTAAGTATAATTCAACCCTTTCTCTCGAATTACTTTAAACGCAAATATAAACCTATTACAGCATTAATCATACTAGGAGAATATAATAACATAATTACACCCAATGACAATGGAAGCAGGTCATGGAAAGTTCTAAAATAATAAGTTATTATTGTTAAGACATTATTATTAATACCCCGTTTTCATTGCCTTTGAGTACTACACACATAAGCTAAAGGGGATGGCACCAGTTAAATTCCATCCCTATCTTTTACGACGCAAGTGAAAGAGACACTTTGTTACGACTAGTATGGGAGATCATTGCAAGTTTTGTAAAATAATTAATAAAAAAAACTACGCATTAATTGAAAAAAATCATGAAGTTCTTATTATATTAGTGTGTTGGAATTTTGTCTTTAATTGCAGACGTATAAGTCAAGAAAGTAAAGACCACTGTTTAAAGCTGATTTTAAGAGGTATTTTTGAAATTATTTTCTATTGAGCCGATTTCGTCTCAATTCCAGGCAGAGACTATAGAGATATAGACGACCACAGTCTAAGAACTTTTTGAAGATCATGTCAATTGCGCCATCTATATAAAAGCCACCTAATGATACCGAAAATGTAAGGGAAATGTCACCTGCACTGCTACTCCACCTAGTAGCAAATAGCGTACTAGTAGTACACTAGTAGCTACTAGTAGTATAATGAACACCTACTTAGATATTTTTTTTACTTTTGACTGTCATCGGGTGTTGTCCGCCTCTTAAGTTTAGAGCGAAATCGAGTACCTAACGTATATTCCAACAAGAAATTGTAGAAATTAAAAAGTGGCAACATCGTAGTGTGGTCCTGTTGTCTTAGATTGATTTAAAAGGGACGATATTGCCACTTTTAAATTTGTACATTTTCTTGTCGGAATATATTGCTCGAGTCTTGAAAGTAAATGCAATACCTAAAACATCTGTATAGTTAATAGTAATTTGTGCGCTTGGACTGACCTAACGAGCCGTGAATAGGATAAGGTGACGTCACGGTTGGTGACGGTGCATGGGGGCTTTATCTATTGTAGACATGGCACGAATCCGACTTCGCGGACCAATTGTATCAAACAAACCATTTATTTGCGTTTAAACATTTGTGCTATTTAATCAGTGTATATTATATATTAAGTTGTATAAAATTTATATTTTAAGTAGTATAAAATACTACATTTTGACACGAAAAAAAAAATTGTATGGGACACGTCCCAGCCGACACGCCCTCCATATATAGGTATAAAACCATTTTTTTTTCGATAGATTTTTTTTCTTACTTTTTCATAATTAGAAGACGCTACCAATTATTTCCTTAAAATAAGCAGCAGTATTTTGACACGAAAAAAAAAATTGTATGGGACACGTCCCAGCCGACACGCCCTCCATATATAGGTATAAAACCATTTTTTTTTCGATAGATTTTTTTTCTTACTTTTTCATAATTAGAAGACGCTACCAATTATTTCCTTAAAATAAGCAGCAGTATTTTATTTTTGTTACACCTTGTATTTGTTGGAGGCAGATATAGTTAGGGGCCACAAATTAGGTGGCCAATTTAAATGTTGGTGGCGGAAAATATATCACTATATGTCGATTGACACAATATTATGAAGTACTATTTAGCACAAGTGTGGAGCAACAGTATCTCGCGGGTGAGATAGACGTCTATCACATTATTATGAATACGGTTGTATTTATATATTTCAGGGTTTTATTTAAACCCGCCGTATTTTGCAAGACGAGACTAAGCATACCAACCTGTATCATGCAAAATAAAATAACCAAAATAGCGACTGCCACGATGTTGGCAAATAAATCGTGAAACGCGAATCAGTCTCGCTTTGCGTCTCCAAGGAAATTAAATTAATTAAAGGCAGCGGCGCTCTCGAGGGGCAACCATTGACGCTGTTTAATATCATTATGTTTCTATTTGTTGATCACCACTTATGTATATTTTAATATTATTTTAATCACACTGTCCTGTATAAAAGGAAGCCTGGGCCCAGCAGTGGGACGTATACCTAGAGGCTAACATTTTATTATAATTTTTTCACACTCTCACTAATACACAAATTTCCGTCGAATATTTATAAACCAATGGCTACTTGAAATGCAGCATAACACAGCACAGCACAGAACAGCGTAAACTAACATCTTACAGACTGGAAAAACTAAATAGTCATTCTCGAAACATTTGCATTTTACTAATGTTATAGCTACAAAAAATGCTATCGAGCTTAGAAGACTATTATAGTAAAGTTCATTATCAAAAACTTTACCAAATTTATAATTGAGTAAAAAATAAGTTTTTATGCATTTCATTTAAAATTTTTCGCGAATGTCTAGCAGATCTAGCTGTCATTCCTCATAGAAACTATAAAATATGTACTTATCTAAAATATAAAATATTTACTTTTCCAAGTCTATGCGATAGTAGTTGAGAGACGGGGTAAGAGGGGGTGGGGGGAGTGGGTGGTTGTATGACGTCGCATCGACACCGCGCCGACGCTCGGGCGACGCCGCTGCGCGGGCGCTCGGGCGACGACGACGCTCGGGCCGCTTGGCTTGTGGGGGGTAGCCTTACATCAAATCAGGTATAGCTGATTTTTTTGTATGTTTATAGAGATGAAACACTTATGTTAGACCAGAGTTTCCGACCTCAGGATCGCGACCCGGCACTTCATCTCTGGTGAAGATGCCGCCTAATACATCGTAGTAGGTACCGGATAATTTGTTTAGTATTGTATTTAAAAAAAAATATTTCATTTTTTTAGGACTTGCCTTGCGAGGAAAATTACGAGAATGAAGATTCAGTACCTAAACCCACATCAAGCAAAAATTATTTTGTAAGTAGGTATAGTTATATAGTGTAAAGTATATTTCTTATAGAATCATATTTACAATGTCTGTGATACGGATATATGTGTAAACATGACAAAGCCAAAGTGGCAAAAATAGAGGCCTAAAATTTATATGTCCTAATATGTCCTAATATTTCATTAATATGTCATATCATAGCTCTGGACTTCTTTGTCTTGTTTCAGGAATCTTTTGAAAAGAGTCAGATTCTGATTTTGAATTATTAGCAAATGGACAAAATAAAAACCCGCCAATTTTTGGACTTACGGGTCAAAAGTTACAGGGGGGGGGGGGGGGGGGGGACACAATTTGTATGACTTTCGGAGCGATTATTTCTGTAAATATCCACTTAATCAAAAAATTTTCAAAGAAACCTCAATATTTTTTTAGAGACCTATCGATTGATGTGCGTCTTGTTTATATTTGGCAAAAAAAATTTTTGACAGTTAGTTACATGTATGGAGTGCCCCCCCTTTAACTTTTTTTTTAGCATTTTCTCTACAAAACTAAGTAGCCGCACACACAATACACTTTATGTAAAAATTTGATAATGATACGTCTTACAGTTTACGAGTAAAATGGCTGTGACACGGAAGGACAGACAGACAGACACACAGACGTGACGAATCATAAGGGTTCCGTTTTTTGCCATTTGGCTACGGAACCGTAAAAATGAGGAAGATATTATGATTTATGATAGACGGCAACAGGATAGTCGATTTAAAATACATTTTTAAGCAACTTCAAGATATTTCACACCACAACTCTGCATCTGGTTGCAATTTGAGTATTTAAAACTAACTAAAGAAACGAGAAAAGGATTTCTGTTCTGGAGGAAGCAGGCAAAGAAGCGTAAGATTTAGCAGTTAGCTGTAATCAATGGCGACGTGGATGAAAATGGAGAACCAATGATAACTGTGGTTGCAGATGGATGTTGGTCAAAGAGGTCATATAGAAAAAACTATAACGCATTATCTGGTCCTGCAGTAATAATTGGGTATAGGACAAAATTGTATTATATTATATATGGCGGTGAAAAATAAATACTGCATGACTTATATTATAGTCGATATGCCAAAACAGGGTTTCGGTATTAGCAACGACGGGAACACCAGCAGACGTTTTTTGCAAATGCCGAGATCTCTTCAAGTATCATGGAAATCGACCTCGATTTGATTATTAGGTTTGCTACTGTTCTTGAAGTCATATCGAGTGGGCAAAGAATAAACCTTAATAAGTTTGAGTCATATTGCGACGCCACGGCAAAACTCTTTTGAGTTGTATCCCTGGAAGCCAATGACCCTAACTGTTCACAAAATTCTAATACATGGTTCTATTGTTATGAAGCATGCTCTTTTTCCTATAGGAAATTTATCAGAAAAGGCCGCAGCGGCGAAGAACAAGCACTTCCGAGAATTCAGGAAAAGTTTTTTAAGAAAACGTTCGAGGAAGCAGTGCAATTTGGACGTTTTCAATCGGCTGCTACTTACTTCTGATCCGCTTCTGAGTAGCATCAGGCCTAAGCCACCAACCTTTCAGCTCTGCTGCTGGAGATATGATGCTTGGCCCAGACATAGATACATATGCCAAATCTGATGATGCTGATGAGCCAACATCAAATGTTGAAGATGACAATGGACCCTTGGGTTAAGAAGGATGGGACGCATCTTCTGGATAATGAGAGCAAACGCATACGCCATGGAGTTAGTTGAACACATTAGAAACGTCGCCCGAGTTCTGGTGGACGAAGCGCGGGGTGCAAGACGAGGCGCACTGTGGCGTGAAAATGCGGGACGTTTCATTTGGGAAAGATTTTAGGCTCTCCCGCTCTCGAAGGATCTCACAAAGCTTTAATAGCCGAGCTTTAATAGCCGAGCTGCAACCGGTAATAGTCCCGCATTCTATCTATGATCTCCAGAAAAAGGTAAGCAGAATGATCTTACCTACGTAACCAATCAATCATATTAGATATATTACTCTTATCTACTCGTACACTGTTAAAGTGATCAAACATGATTATGTTACGAAAACACAATATTTAAATTTTAGGTATTATGTGCTTTGCACTTTTTTGGCCACGGATCGTACCAGACACCGGTGGGACAGCATATTAAAATAAATATGTGCCAACCCTCGGTGTCTCAGTGCATTTCCGAAGTTGTGGATGCACTAAACCATCCTGATGCGTTTGGCCTGTGGGTCAAATTTTCACGAAATGTGGAAGCGTTGAATAAAATAGGTAGAGAGTAAGTAATTCAATTTCTTGTTCTTATGATTTATTAGCACAGTTTGCCCCTTTAATGAATTCGCAAAGCGTTGCCATACAAAACACACAGAAAGGACCGCCCCGCGCTTATATGAAAAGTCATTAAAGAGCGCCGCGGCGGCAACGCATCCTCTTACTTTCGATTAGCTGGCGCCTAAAATAATTAAAAACTAAAACATTACCTATGTTTTTTAGATTCTACAATATGTATGGCATCCCAAGCATTATTGGGGCATTAGATTGCACCCATGTTGCAATTGTGCCACCAAATCCCAGTAGCTAGAAGTTGTTTGTAAGAAGTTGTTCGATAATTTAGCGAATAGACCTTTAACATGTTGGTTGTGAGGAGGGTCCCGCGGGCTTCCTGCTGCTGGTGTCCGGTCTGGACTCGGGCGCGGTGCCCTATTCGCACGTGGACGTGGCGGGCTCGGCCGGCTCTCTGCCCCTCCCCCCCCACTACTGTGCTCACCAAACACATCTGTTCAGGGAATTAAAACATTTAAAACATAATATTGTTAAAAAGTACAATATATCATAATAACATTCATGTGCATTTTTTTCTTTTTATAAAGTATATAATTTTTAAATATGCGTTTTAATTTAGAAAAGAGTGTAAGTGCAAGAAGTTACTACTGTAGCCTAATTAATAAAGCTACAACTGACAATTTACAAGCGGTAGTCTCTTTCTAGCACATGAGGATAGGAAATAGGCCACTGGTATAAGGCCAGAAGTACATTTGTAAGTTTTGCTTAAATAGAGGTAGAATGTGACACACAGCACACCGCACTGCCCGCACTATCCGAGTATCCGACATAAATAAAGTCGTCCTTATGGACAAATAAACATTTGTGGATCCATACATAAATTCAGTTACCATAGACATTTCCTACTCTTTTTTTCTATGATAGCCAAATTCCGCTCAAACCACAGATTACCAAGTAGATACGGCTCAAACATTTATAGTTCTGTTAGGTGAACAGTCCCGTTTCCATATTAAAGTAATCCCCATGATAATAGAGTGACATAAAAAAAAGTTTTGTTCATGTTTTATTCATAAAATCAAGTAACAAAAAGCAATTTAAAACATAAATGGTGTATGTTTTATGAGAGTAAGAATTTGAAAAAACTAACCCAGGCCCAAAAGTTGAACGCTATTAATCCATTGCAAGAATCACAAAATATTGGAACCATGACTTGAACAATGAATATTTCATAACATACCTAAGTTAAAATATGCTATTCAAATTATGTAAGTTTCATCATTAAAGTTTATAAAGGCCGTAGCAGGATAAGGGAACAAAATATGCCCTTTTGTAATTAAACGCTGGTTTTTTTTTCTATAGTTACTTACATCTAGTAGTACAATTGTGCAAAGTTCTGTCTAAAAATTCAAGTGGTTTAGCTGGAAAAAAAAAAATCCGAATTTCTAAAAAAAAATATTTCTCTAAAAGTATTGAACTTTATCATACTATCTTTATTTCATTTTAGTCAACTAAAAAGTAAATATTTTGTCAAAAATTACTGAGTCTCCATCTTTAACATTTCTGTAAAAAACACGTAAGTCAAAATTTCTTAAATTTTTTTTTTACTTCTGAAGGCGTGACCACTCTAAGTGGTATTGCTATAAAAACCTTATGTAATGATCTGTCAGTCATATTAGTTTCACTGCTAAAATCGAAAAGCAACAGTGTCAAAATGAAAAAAATATGTTGGTTGAATTTTGTTACATTTTGCTCTTAAACCATTCTAACACCGCTAAAGAACTTCATGCATAAATCCTCTTTAAAACAAAATAAAAAACATAAGTATTTTGACAATAAAGCGATTTAATTATACTCTGGCCAGCCAACGAACGCAGTAGCAATGTACATCAAACAAAAATATAGCAACACTCTAGGGCGAATCGAAAAGCAGCATTGCTCCATAGAAAAGCGGCAACGTACATCGAACCAATTTTTTTTACAAGTTGGCTGCATTGGCGCGGCTCTCGTACGTCACGTCAGTGAAGTTGTAATTTCGTCAATTTACTCAATTTTAACTCTACATTATTATATAAAATCATTGGAAACTTTGATATGTGTACCTATAATAATCACTTTTCAATAAATAAGAAGGTGCGAAGAAATTAAAATAAGCTTCAAATATAAAAAGGACAGAAGATTAGAGATGATGCGATGTAATCAAAATACAGTTGAAAGTGTTCAAAGCGTTGAAACCCGGCAAGGAAACAAACATTGAATTGATTAAAATCATTGCTCCGGCGAGGAAATGAATGTATCTACCAGTACAAAATACAAGTTTTCAGTTTAGAATGGAATCAGAAGGGATTAACTGCATAATCTGTACGAATATAAGTGTAATGCATATTACTCAGTAATACATTAACGAGTATTTATTATGATTTCCTTTCGTGGCCTTCGTCATTCGTTTTAAGACGACTCTCGTATTTTAGCTTTATTATTGTATGAAGTGTATAGTTAATAAACGCAAGTGAGATTTAGGTGTTTATTTACTTTATACTTACATCGCTTAAGTATATGAAGGGAAACATCAAAAAAACTTGATAGAAATCTGAAGTAGCGGGGTGCTTGTTGCTTGTTAAATCTCATGTTTATCGCTTTGTGGCAATATTGAGCACCATACTATGCAACAAATGTTCTTGGACTTATAATTTGGCACCAGTTTTCCCTTTGATTTTTTCGTTTTATATACACTGAAAGAAAAAACTTCAAATGATAATTCCATACAAAACTGCATAACCTCAAAACGCATATTTATCACGCAAATGTTATTAGACCTGCATGAGTTAGGTAGCTAAGCTTTTTTTTAGTACACTTATTGAATGGAAATGGCAGACATCACATTAATAAATAATAAATTACGCATCTGAAACTTAAAAACGTAAGTAAACAAAACTAACTTTTTAAAATTAAAAAGTTACATGCCACAGATAAAACACAAATGATGCACAATTTCCAAATTATTAAAAAGACAGGTGTTGCCAACCCACGATTTTTCAAATTTGCCGCGCTTTTCTACTGACAGAAATGGTTTGCCATACTATAAGTTTTTTTTATATATCACATTGTTAGCTCTTGCATTGCATCTTTGAATCTTAAGTAATTAAGTTATAATATAAAAATGCTTTCTAAGAAGGACGCAATTAAAAAAATGTTCTCGAAAAATCCAAAATCTTTGTACCATATCACAATGGTGAAAGTAATTGGTGTAATAAGAGAGGTAAACGATTTTTTCGAAAATTATTCTCCAGTTTTGGATCAAGTAAAGTTATTATAGTGTTATTGTAGCGTTTCTGTGTCAGCGTGATTATTTACATTCAGTTTATATTGTTTTAATTTATTTTAGATAGAAAATATGCGGTCCACGTTTTACAGTTTGAAACTTCCTCATACAATCTACGTCGACATGTTCTTCAAAGGATTTCCTCATGCGGCTATATCTCTTAAAGATGAAGGGTTGAAATCAACTGGATATTGTGAAGATTGTTGCCGTCACTATTGGTGTCCTGAAAATGATACCTATGAATGCGACTTACGACATTTATACTGCCCATTATGTGTGAACGAACTGTTTTGTAGACGTAAGGAAGAATAACGCATACGTTTTAATTATTACAAAATATTATAGCACTATATCGACCTTAATTAGTAATAAACAGTTTTAATATCTATGGAATATAGTTTTAATGTGTCAAATACGTATTACCAATGTTTATAATCATAGGTTGCATGTCTTAAGTACTTTTTAAAGTGATAGGCCACTTATGATTAAACCTCTTTAGCTAAATATATGTATGAGTAAATCAGATGTCACATTATGTCATGAATCTCTACTTACGTATTTCATTATTGTGATGCTGATGATCGCCGATATTTATTAAGTCTGGAGCTGTCTGTACATTTCACTTTATAATGGAGGTGAAAATCGATAAAAAATGTGGGTATTGCAATCGCTTTTTAAAAAACATTCCTGGTCGCAAAAGGAAAATAGTCAGCTTAGAAGACACTGAATGCTATTCAGATAATTTGAAATCAGTCTCAGTTGGCGATATATTGTGCAACCAATGTCGTTTAAAAAGATATAGAAATACTCAAACACAGATTAGTAACGACGACAGTGATATATACACAAGTGTTCAGGAGAATGATAGTGAATTTCAAATGCCATGCTCTGCAAATGTTAGTACCGATATTGAATTAATTGAACTGCCAATTCAAAGGACAATATCTAGCCATGGTTACTGTTGCTTGTGTTCCAGTAAAAGTGACTTAATTGTTGTGCCCCAGGAAGCCAGAACTCAAGCATTTACCAAGCGTAAGATTTATATTCCAAAAGGAAATCGTTCTTGTTCGAAACACATTATTTAGAATCGGTTTTTCGAAGATGATTTAAATCAATTGCGTATTATATCAAATACATCAATGCTTGATCTGAACGAAGTAACAGAAATGTTTAATAATCTGGCACGAGAAAGCACAGAAAGCGATTTTCAGAGGATCGGCGATGGTTCTCTGTCAAATGACGACATTTACGTTTTTACGGGGTTGACTTGGGCTAACATTACCAACTTAGGGCCCAGGCAAACGTTCGGTTTGCATGTCAGGTCGCCGTATACGGTCGCCGCGTCAGGTCGCCTGAAGGCGCATTTCTCATACTAAATGCCAGTTCCCCGCACACATACGGTTCGCCACCGTACGGCATAAAAACCTAATGTCATGTCAAAATGTCACAACCGGGCGTGTGCGTGTGTGATTCGGTCAGGTTACCGAACCAGGCAGCCGTGCCGTCCACCGTACGTTTGCTTTCACCCTTAACGGACTTGTTGCCATCGTTACGAAATAATGAAAATAGAAATATAATTCAAGCAGTCGTCATATTTTTAGTCAAACTAAGAACTGGCAACTCCAATAGTCTTATCAAAACAATGCTAAAACTAGAAGCACAGCAGCATGTTTCAGAATATGTTAAAAGTGTAACTAGTGCATTTGAAAATATTTTACCACAGCATTTCGGCATAAAAGCTAATAACAGGGAAGATTTGATTGCAAACCACACAACCAAAATTGCAAAAAAATTATGTACCTAATGCTGATGATGCATTGATTCTTATTTGTGACGGAACATACGCCAGGCATCAGAAAAGTAAAAACAATGAGTACCAGCGAAAATCGTTTTCTGGCCAAAAAAAGGCTCCATTGTGCAAGCCATTCACAATTTGTACTACAGATGGCTTCGTTGTGGATATGTTAGGTCCTTATACAGCCAATAAAAATGATGCAACTAACTTAAAAAATATAATAGATGATGAATAATCGGGTCTTAATAGCCTGATGCAGCCGGGTGACATTTTCGTGTTGGATAGGGGTTTCAGGGATGTTGTTACCCACTTGGAAGCCAAAGGATACCGAGTTTTAATGCCAGCACTTAAGGGTAATCATAAACAATTGCCTTGCCAAGAAGCGAATGATTCTCGTCGGGTCACAAAGATTCGATGGCCTGTAGAAGCTGTGCATGGAATGATAAAGCAAAAAAATAAGCTTCTAAATAACACTTTAGACAACAAGATGTTGAATAAAATTGGGAGTTTATATAAAATAGCTTCATTCCTGTTAAATGTTTTTGGAAAGAGATTAGAATCTGACGCTGCCGTACCTGACGAAATACTAGATCAATTTTCGAGTAAGATGAATGAAGAAAACACGCTAGCTACAGAAGTCGAAAACAAAGGATGGCTTCGTAAGAAACTGCCGTTCCAATCTATAAGATCTACCAATATCATTGATTTTCCTGAAATGACTGAATCCGATATGAAAATTTTCTTCACAGGTATAAAATTATTTTCTGTTTTTTTCAATAATTGTGGAATTTTTTAATTAAAATAAATAAATAGTTTTTATACTAATATATTTATTTAAATTCAGGTACCTATCAATACAAGCAAGCCATTTCATATCTGGCAGAAACACTAAATGAAGATGGTTCTCTGAACCTGGAATATGTTAAGGACCATTCTAACATATTAAAAATGAAAGTGCAATCCCGGCATATTTCGAGAAAAACTTACCGATGCTTCGTCGAATATGTTCCCAACAGCATAGGATTTGGATCAATTACGAGGCATTACTGTGAATGTGCGAATGGAATGCGGACTGTAGGGTGTTGTTCACACATTGCCGCTATTGTGTACTACCTATCGTACGCAAGATATTTATCAAAAATCATTCGGCCTGCTGAAATGTTAAGTAGACTTTTCCTAACACACGGAATTAGTGTCACCGTGAATGAAGATAGTGACAGTGACTAAAATAAGGGAACGCTAGGCGGATGATGAGTGATTACTATAAGGATATTTTAGTTTATACATGTAAATGTCGAGTTAATATTAATGTAAGTGTCAAAAATTGTGTTTATTTATTATTATTTACAAAGAAGATTTATTTTTAAGTTCTTTAGCGGTGTTAGAATGGTTTAAAAGCAAAATGTAACAAAATCCAACCAACATATTTTTTTCATTTTGACACTGTTGCTTTTCAATTTTAGCGGTGAAACTAATATGACTGACAGATCATTACATAAGGTTTTTATAGCAATACCACTTAGAGTGGTCACGCCTTCAGAAGTAAAAAAAAATGCAAGAAATTTTGACTTACGTGTTTTTTACAGAAATGTTAAAGATGGAGACTCAGTAATTTTTGAGAAAATATTTACTTTTTAGTTGACTAAAATGAAATAAAGATAGTATGATAAAGTTCAATACTTTTAGAGAAATATTTTTTTTTAGAAATTTGGATTTTATTTTTTTCCAGCCACTTGAATTTTTTTAACAGAACTTTGCACAATTGTACTACTAGATGTAAGTAACTATAGAAAAAAAACCAGCGTTTAATTACAAAAGGGCAAATTTTGTTCCCTTATCCTGCTACGGCCTTTATACGCAATTATATCTTTAAATTTTGAACTATTCTTAATAAGATTTCCATACAAAAGGCGATTTTGGCGAGAGGTATAGATTTGGCGAGCTCTCACGACCTCATACTTGGATTTATTATTTTAGAAGTTTAAAGTCAGTATCGGGAAAGTAATGCAGTTTTAATAAAATAAAATAAATACAATATTAAGGCCGAATGTTCATCTTCTAGGGGTCGTTAAGCTTTATATTTGTTTTGCCTTCTTTACGTTTTCGGCGCCTTTATGAGCCGTAATTGTCCGCCTTTCGAGATCAAAACCAGCGATTTAAAAATAGATATAGATAATAAATGTAACCCGTTTTTCGGCGCCTTTATCCTGATAATCCTGACAAACCTGTTTCATCACGCGCCTTTCAAGATTAAAAGCAGTGATTTAAAAAAAATCGTCCTAAAATTCCCAATCGCTTGAAATAATTACAAAGAACGTTACGTTTTCAGAGCCTATGTATATCAGCCTCTATTTCGCGCCTTTCAAGATCAAAAGCGACGATTTAAAAAATAAATAATAGAATGCATTCCTGATAAACCAAATCGCTTATAAAAATATAAAGAACGTATCTTTTTGTCGCCTTTATTTCGCGCCCTTCAAGATTAAAAGTAGCGAGTCACGTCTGATAAAACAAGTTGAAATAATAAAAATACCAAAAATTATATACCAAAAGGTAAAGGTACCACCCGCCGTCGCACCACTCCACTCCAAACGTACATATTTTGCGCCCGCGCCACACTCGCTTTAAAACTTTTTTTTTCTTTTGCCATTTTGGCGCCCCCCTGCCATCCGGCGCCTAGAGCGCCCGCTCCACTCGCTCTACCCTAGGACCGGCCCTGCACCAAGCTAATAAGATTGTAACACACTCGGGAGACACTAAGTTTTCGTTTGGCAAGCCAAGCTGTCAGATTAAAAAAGGCGCGATTTGGGCTCCATTTTACGCAGGTGATTTAGTTGCGCTTGCACACGACATAAAAAAGTCAAATACGGCTTTTCGTGAACAAAAGATTTCCCTCGTCAATCATGATGCCTCATGATCAGGGCCCGTAACTTTCATGCCGTTGACGCAAAAATGACGTCGAGAGGTTTTTAAATGATTAATTATGACGATTAAATTCGTCATAATTAATCATTTAACAACCTCTGCGGATAACCGATATCGATACTTGAAATAATCAGTACCATGTCTAATTGACTTATATACAGCCTTGGCCAGAAGTGTTGAGCATAGGTGTTTTTTGTTTACAATTTTGATGTTAAGCAATATTTCCCTATCCTAACAATGTACGGTAACGGTAAATTCTATATTTTATTTATAAATATAGAAAACTTCACTTAATAACACTTTCAAGGTACTTAAAAAATATGAAAACAGAAGGTACCAAAAATGTAAATTTAAGTCGGTGCGACATATTGCAAATATTCTATGCAGTTACTACTAACTTCAACAAAACATGCCTATTAGTTTAAATTAATTGATAAAATAACTTAAACAAAGATGGAAACGATGGACTAAACTTTCCAGTTTTGTATGAAAATCGCATTGGTGCTCAACACTTCTGGCCAAGGCTGTAGCTGTCAGCTTTAAATAATACATATTGTTGTGTTTTAATCAAAGAGAATTAAGTACCTAGAGTGTTCTCTCCATACATGGCTAAATGCGTATATTATTATATAATAAGTTTTAAGCGAGCTTTGCTAAGTTATTATTCAAAAGATTACAGCTTAATACGTATTACGATTTAAGTGTGCTTAAAACTTAGTAAAAATGAGCTTCATGTTTTTGGGAACGTGGGGGCTAATTTATTTATTTATTTATTTAATCTTTATTGCACAAAAATACAACTGTACAACAGAAGAACTAATATGTGAAGTCGGTTCTTTTTTTGTTTAAAATTATGTTACTAGTAGTAATCCCCATCTGCGGTTGTGTGTTTTGCTCTCGTGCGTGCGGCGGGAGCTGCGCTCAGGATGAGGGCCCCAGCTTTGCAAACAACAAACTAGTTTGAACTGTTTGAAGCGAAGTGCACTATGTAATACTTATATATAATGCGTCCTAAAGGGTTTTGTATACCCAAAATAAGTATCAACTAAGCTGCTACTCCTATGTATGTCTAGAGCTGTATATGTATAGAAATACAGGTTTATAAATGAAAACCTAACCTAATAAGCTTAAAACAACCACCGCCTCATGAACCAAAATAATAGCTTTAGTTTAATAATGCAGGTCTTATTATGTAAAGTTAGTGTTTAAGTCATTTGTCTGTGGGCCACTAAGTAGCTGCCTGAAAATAAAAGTATTTTATTTAATTTCAAAAATTAAATTGAATATAAACTGAAGAATCCAAAACATTTTTGCATGTGAAATTTTACCATTTTTCTAGCGATACAGTCCCGATGCAGAAGCAAAATGGTCGCGCTTATCATATATATATGACAACACGAAACACTTGTCGATTTTTGGTATTATTGGTTGTGGTTTGTTGTATTTTTTTGCGTATTTCTTTTTGCGGCGGGAGGGTGGGAACACTAATGCATGCAAAAATACCCAAATAAGTAAGTATACCGCGGAATAGCAAAGTTATATTATGTAGTTGATAATATGGACTTCCGCAAAGTCACGCCTGATTCCATGAGTTACTTGTACATAGAAAATTTGAAGCCTATCTACATACAACCCACCGAAATGTAATGTCACCCTGGAGGGTTTAGGCCTTTTTCAATTACAGGACATTTGAATTTCGCCTTATCGAGAGCCGTATAGAGTGGTTATTGGTATTATCAATGTGACTAAGTGACTATTAAAGGTGTCCTTACAAAACTCGTATCTGAAAAACGCAATAAATACAAGCGTTACTAATCATTTAGGCTGCAAATACATTATCATTTATTTATCATATACATAAATATGATTTCATGTGTCGAATACTATGATCATAAATAAATGATGCTTTTATTTATTTTTGCAAATGACACCCAAGGTCATATAAACGTCATAGTTAGCCGCGATTTCTCTTGCTATAAGTGCAGTAAATGCAGCTGTAAAAAACAAGAAAGATGACGTGATTTTCACGTGATGTCAACGCAGTCAACGCACCATGAAACCGACAGTTAACATTCAAACCAAATCTTCTTTCAAATTGTATTCGCAAAATCGATGAACATGAACATACCCACATTAGGTACCTACTTAAAAAATAAGGAAAAATTAAATCAAAAAGAACGTCCTCCTTAGAAATGTTGAAAAGTATAGTTAGTTTGCTTTGAAGATCGGAATTATCTAATTAAATAGAGGCTGTTTTGTTAGTTAGGAATCATCGTGAAAAATATTTAGATTTGTATAGAGTTGGCATTACCTATATTAATGGAGATTGAGAGGAGAAATACCTATATGCGTTTTATCGGACAGCGCATTACGTCGAAGGGCAGTAGGCGCCTGCAGGGAAACAATAGATGCGCGCGCCGACTGCGCGCACCCCGCGCCGGTCGATATCACCCCAAGAGCACGACGCGCGCACCCTGCGATCTCTACCCGACAATCAGGTGCAAAAGCGACATGGCCGACAGCGAGTTTGAAGAATTTCGGAGAGTTTTCGACAGAATACCACAGCATACAAAGGCTCCAACGCCGTTTTATTCGTAAGCGCCCTTTTTTTCTCTATATTAAACTCCCGAGTGTACAGAGTTTTGTGGTAACCGCGACTAGTGATCGTTAGAATGAAAATCGGGACGTGATGCGCAACAAAATATGTGAGTCACTTAAGGGGGATCTCCTAAAGTTGAAATGTGGTGTTACAGTTTAGTGCCAAATGTCGGTTTGGACGACGAGTCTCCGTCGTCGAAAAGTGACGGCACACCGGAAGACGACCGAGGCTGCGTAGGCGATAATGATCCAATGTCAGCGCTCCCTCCCGGGACGGCGTCCCCGGGACCTCCACCAGAGCCCCCTGAAGCTCAGCGCAGCCCGCGACACCAAACTTTCGTTAACGGCGAACGACGCAGGCGAAAACTCCCCGAAATACCAAAAAACAGAAAATGTAAGTTGTAATTTTGGAATCCCATGCATGTTTCCTGTTATTGTTTTTGTTGGATCAAGACCAAACCAACTAAATCAACAAGCTTCAACCGGTTCGATAATTTTACCCTTGACGCTTGCATCGTCCCTATTAATAGATTCTGCACCTGCGCTTTAGCGAATGCAATTGAATAGACCCGTCCTCAACCGATAGTGCTATTGCGACTGCCCAAAACCTGGTCTCCTCATTTCATAAGGCAGCACAAACAGAGCAATGGAGTCCCGTGGTTAGTACGATACTACAGAAACTTCCCCATGCTTCGACTTCCCAGATTTTTAATTTACATCCTACACAGTTGCTTTGTATTGCGTCTTTTTTAACTCTCTACAGAGTGATTTTTCAATCCTTCCTCATGTCGTACGACTTGAATACGTAGGACTTATCGAAAGAGTTTTCCTGTGGCACTAAATTGGAAATAGCAAAAAAATCAGCACCACAGGGGAAATATAGAAACCATCCATATATGAGATCTAGATTGATGGAACCATTTTGTCGCGATGTTGGAGTTAGAGATTTTGATAGCATAGAATCACAGTATAAAACCTAATAATAATGGTATGGTATAATGGTAATAAGTAATACCAAACTTGCCTACCTTACGTCCAACCAGTATTGTAAAACACTGGAGTTGCCGAATAAGTAAGCCTATACCTAATAGAGTAAGCCTATAAGGGTAGACATATCAATCTGTATCAAATATGTAGGTACACGATTGTATGTAATAAAGAATCCTTGAGCTCAACAACTGTGCAGTCTAATTCATTCATTTTATAAAATTCAGCAGGTAACTAAACAATGAATTTTAATAGAACTACGTTTTTATTACCCCAATGACTATTTTCCATTTTTATTTATGCATGTAAATATTTGTTTCTTTATCAATTTTTCTTGCATATATTACGACTTTAGTTCATTTCTTTGTTAAAAATCGTAATTAAGTTTTAGAACGATTGGATCAAGGCTAACGCATTTTACAAAAAACAAATGACTTTCCTAGTTGCTTTAATTTAAATTAATTGATATATTTAATTTTATAATAGGAACACCTAGACGCATCAAATCATTGTTTATGATGGCTAGTAACAACAAAACTTGTGACATGGGCTCATTACAAAATTATTTCCCATGTCATGGCATGTAGATTATTTCTGAAGATTGAAGCAAGTCTGAAGTGATTCGCGAATGACTGTCGACGCTATTATAGGTGCTCGAATGTGTTAATGACAATATCAATCACCTTGCAGCAACCATACTTACATGTGGCCAACCGGCGTCGCTTGCCGACGAGCTTGGGGCCCTGGCAGGACCCCTTATCCGACCAGGATGCCAGGGCCGACCACTTCTGGTGCTCAAATGCGGATACTTGCTCGACGAGGACTCGAGTCCGGACTCGGAGCGGCTGCAGAGTCTGGGCGACGTCGACAGCGGCCACAGCACAGCTCACTCACCTATAGACGCCGGTCCAAAAAGTTTATCTCCGACGCCTCTACAACAAAATGGTTAGTAATTTCACTGAAACTACGTTTCTCTTGATAACCACCACATTATGAATTATGACTCCTACGGTGAATATCGGTGAGTTGCAAATTATGTAAATCAAGTATAACTAAAGCCTGTCCCGAAAAGTTTTTTTACAAGAACACATTAAGATAAAAAACTTTATAAAGTACCAAATAATTTAATCTGTAACTATGTTACTTATACAACTCTTGCCTAATGATTAATATCAAAATAATATTTTTTATACGTACATATTACACAACACATACCCTAATGTAAAAAGGAAGAAAATATTTTTTGCGCAACTCGCAGTCGATTTGCGGCTGGTATTTTGTATTTGCATAAAAATTTGTCAAATCAAATTACAAAGCAATAACAAGGTTCCAGAATCGAAAGAAGAGGACCAAATCATTGCTAAGACCTAAAATTGGTGACAGAAAATTATTTGAATATTACTTAACCATAGTGATAAATAGGCCTCAGTTTTCATACAAAACGAGAACGCGTGATTGAAAAATATTCAATCCCTTATAATTTTGTTAAACTTTCACCAAATGCTTTATATTTAGCATCATTAATAGCGGAATTATTCACATTTTTAATTTTATGGCATACAAACGACCAGTGAAATAAAAACATTGGCAAGTCGTGCAAATATATCTAAACATAGGCTCGCAAAATTTAACTTGGAATTTTAAGGGAAAATGTCGCTCTTGCTTAGATAACAAAATAAATAAATTGAAAAATGTTGTTAAAAAAGCCTTAAGGGTATACTTTATGATGTATTAAAACATGAAAGTAAATAATCTGGAAATACCTACAAAAAACAGCAATAAATTATGTAAAAAGACTTTTCGGAACAGGCCTTATGTGGCAAACGAAAAGTTTTAATTTAGTTAGATTCATTTAAATTACTTATCAAACTCAGCACTGCCTAGTGCAAGACGTGACAATGCCTTGAAAAAATAAATAAAATACCCTATTTTCTTTGTTTTACGTTTTAGTTTCACTGACTGACTGTTAATAAAATGTTTTACAGGTTAAATACTAAAGTTTAGCTCAAATCATGTTTATTTGTTGGAATTTAAAATAAAACAGGTCAGAAACAGAACAATAACTGTTAATCACAGTTATAGTTACAGCAATTATCACTGCTAATAACTGATAGGCACAACACAAACAATACGATAGCTAAGCTTAAGCAGGCTTAAGTAGGTATGCTGTGCTGTTGTAACAAGGCCGTGTTTTGTCTATACAGAAACAAACATTTCGGTTTCACCATCATCCAGCTGTAGCATCAGCGGTATCAATTTCGCTGGTAACATGACTACGGTGCCCCACAGTCAACTAGAAATGCTGGAGGCGACGCATAGAGGCCTACATAAGTTTAACCCACGACATCACGATGAAATAGAAGTGGAGATAGGTGACCCCATTTATGTCCAGAAAGAAGCCGAGGACTTATGGTGTGAAGGTATGTATAAACCTACATATTTATTTTAATATGTTCAAATACAGTATTCGCAGATTTTTATATAGTCCTACCGCAATGACAAACAACAAAGTGTCTACGGCTATATGTGGTCACCTGCTCCGTAGTATTTCTTCGCAGGAGTTTGATCATTATTTAAAATAAAATGGTATATTTGTTTATACTGTTCGATAGAGCAATAGTTAGTAAAAAAATTTACTTTAGGATAGACTATAGCAATTGTCTAATTACCAACCCAGTGATTTGTAAATTGAGTTTTACTTATGACAAACGTTTCAATTGAGGGACCACCTTTAGTCGATTGTAACTTTTGAATGACTTATTTTACAAACTAAACATTGAATTTACAATGATTCGAGTACTTTTACTAACTCAGTCACATATACATTTTAAATATTACTCTTGTTCTCACTTAATATGATATTCTAATAAATTCTAATGTTCAGTTGAAGGACCACCTTCTGCATGCTATTTCTTCGTATTAAGTCAGCAGAATGGAGTCACGATTAATGAAATTAGTTTTACAAATCTCTTACTAAAAGTAGTCATTTACAGCAGTTATACATTTTAAGTAGTTTAGTTTATTAGATATGGATACCTGTCATGCACGACTGAGGGTCCACCTTTAACCAAACGTAACTTTTGAGTAACGACTTTTACAAATTATTGGTTGAATTTACAATGGTTTGAGAACTTTTACTAAAGACTGGTAAGCTTAAAAGCTCAAAATTCCAACTTGGACCCTCAATGGGCACGCACATGATTGCTACGATAACTACATGCATAATTTTCAAGTGTAATCAACAAGCACGTTCATAAAGTATATTAGTCGAATGTTATCCTTATATATTTTCTTCATACAGGAGTAAACTTAAGGACAGGACAGCAAGGAATATTCCCATCAGCGTACGCAGTAGATATGGACTACAACGACTTTGATCCAGCTAATGCAAAAGTTAAAAGAGAACGATACTTATTAGGGTATGTTTAAAACTATCAATTAATTTAATTTCTTAAGCTTTTCTGTACTCACACTTTATTGCTCCTCAGGTATATGGGATCTGTTGAGACGCTAGCTCATAAAGGAACAGGGGTTGTCTGTCAAGCAGTTAAAAAGATCGTAGGAGAATGCAGTGGCGAACCAAGAGCCCAACAGTGTATACTGGAAGTTTCTGATCAGGGCCTACGAATGGTTGACCGATCAAAACCTGAGGTAAGCTAACATTTACCATGGAAAAGAATGCGACAATATTTTAAAGAGTTTTACCACAGCACTGTTTCACACTGAGCTCACAGCGAGTCAGCGTCTTCACCTTTCGAAGTTGCCATTTGATAAATTATACATGTTTTTAACAAATTCGGAAGATGGACGAAGGTTGGAGAGAAATGCGTAGACCTATAATAAATACCATCACTCGCAAAAACTGAGGATGCACCTTTATCGGTTATTTTGCCTTTGTTAAGCATAAACAGAAACATTATTTAGTCGGATAAAACATATATGTTTCGTCGTTGCTGCTCACAGAGAGGCCGAAACGCTCCATGCATCGACTATTTCTACTCACTGAAGAACGTGTCGTTCTGCGCGTTCCACCCGCGTGACCATCGGTATCTCGGGTTCATCACCAAGCACCCCACGCTGCAGCGGTTCGCCTGCCACGTGTTTCGGGGCCCAGAGTCCACCAGACCTGTCGCAGAGGCTGTAGGGTAAGTATAATAGCCCATTATTCTGCCGTGTTACGCAAAGTGGCTATATGCCCAATAATTACGTATCTAAAACAGTGTGTAAAGGAGATCGTCTATCTTGTAAGGCGATATCGCCCAAACCAATCAGGAGCATTTAAGAATTAGTATACATAAAAAGTCTTCATAAAGAATCACGCAAACTAAGGGGAAAATTGAAAAAATATACTTAAAATTTTTTTTTGTCGCCACGAAAACCTATATAGGTACCGCTTAAGTTATGCAGAGAGATCATTAGTGACTAAACCTGATTCATCTGTGGTTTAGGTAAAGTTAAACCTTTTGCTACCGTATTTTAATAGCGCCAAGATCAACAAAATTACTTTGATATTATAATTTCCGTTAAATTTTCATGAAATATGTCGTCTATTTACTTGAAATTTACATTTATGTATACATATATGCCACCATATATTATATTGTGGTGAGCGTGGAACTGACAGCCTCCTTTAGTTTTTTTTTACCTGCGAGTGCAACAATACATATAATTCAGTGTTGTGCATGCTTTTAACTTTGAAATGACATAAGATACCTACTTTAATACATTCTCGAACTCGAACTAATACTTAATTACTATAAGACTGACGTATTATGTAGTAATCATCTATTCGTTCGATCTTTATTACGTACTTAATCAAATTTAATAATTCTTATTTCAGGCGAGCATTCCAGAGGTTTTATCAAAAGTTTATAGAAACGGCATATCCAATTGAGGATATTTACATAGAGTGAAGCTACAGTTATAGCAATTATCATTGCAGTATATACATAAACTTATCCGTTGCATTTGTCACGGTTGTGGAAGATGAACAGGTGGCAAGCTGTTGGTACGTAACTAGATTAGTGTAAATACGTGTTTAAACACGCTGAACAGGATGGACGCTGGTTATTATTATGGTGCTAACATTTTTTCTCCAGTGTATTCCCAAATTATATTTAAAGCTGCCTATGCGTGGTTATAAGTGCTGTGATGTGATCTGCTTCGAACGTGGCTATGATGAAACTAAGTAAATATCGCATAAATTTGCTTCTAGAAATGGAGTTGGAAATTAATGCTGGTAATCGTGATATTAATGCTATTGAAACAAAATTGGGAGAAAATTTGTGAGCACTATTATGAGTTGATTGTGACAAAGCAACGTTATCTTTAAACTCGTTGTCGAACGCTGTGTCGCCTACTAAAAACCATTTAAATGTCATTTGTTTAAGTGTTAAATAAAAAACACATGAATACGAGTAAATCTAAATTCGAAAGAGATCTTCCAAGTTATTTTATTCATCAGTATCAAAATCAATCATGGTACAACATCATCAGACATGAAGACAAAATAAATGAAGTCGGTTAACAATGTAATAAATATCAAATATTCAACTGCGTAAATTCTTAAGTGCGTGTTGCAAAGAAAATGACATACCTAACGAAAAACGTAATGCGGTGGATAGAAAAATGCCTCTTTTGGATAGAAAAATGTTATCATATCAGTATATAGATTTTATTGCTACATCAATATATAGCAATAAAATCGCCAATTGTGAAACAGCTTCAGCTACAGGGGAAAGAGTTTGTTGGATTAAACACTATTTTAATACATTGTATATAATTGTGGTTGTTACAGAATAAATAGGCGGCTATAAAATAACTTAAGGACAATAATAACCTGTAATAAACATATTTTTTTTAAATTGCTCTTTAATGGAATTTGAGTTTTACCACTCAAGATATACCGACTTACCGATATTTTGTAACGTGTATATTGTTGGAGAGTTGACGGTTTTACCTTCAGAATTACAAATTTCAAAGCTAAAGTAATGAGAATAGTAGGTAGGTAGAATCATTATATTCCTAAGGTGAAGTTGACTTCAAGACTATGTTTTTGTAGGTGCAGTATATATTTTCGTTACGTTTGCAACAACTGTCTTGTTTATAATTGCCATAGGTATTGGTATATATTGTTTGTGTATATATTAGGTACCTACCCTAATCATATTGCTTATGAGAATGATCGTAAGCAATCAGCGTATAATATATTGTATAATAGGTATACTTGCCGCGAGGACACAGTTTTCCAATAACCGCTTAGCTAGACAACAAACATCACAAGAGTCTACCAAAATGCGTATTCCATAGTATATATGTATAATAACAAGTATTATAAATCAAACATTGAATCTGAAAGAGTACAATAAATGTTTTGTTACTTGATATTTCTCGTTTGTAAGGACCCAGCTATTAGCCGGTTAATTAATTCATTTTATAAAACAAAGTCAATGTACATATAAGACTTTGTAACGCGCATCAAAAGTAATAATAGAATTAAGTAGAATAGTGTGCGAATATCTTAATATTTGATATAAAGTTGTGTATGATTAGAACAAAGTCGTCATACAACCAGACGATTAGATGGTCATTAAATACATCTAGACAGAGCAAAGTCAATGTACATATAGGACTTTGACGCTAGATTAGATTAAATAGTAATAGATAGAATAGCGTAAAATACTTAAATTAAATATAATACTTTGGTTTTTTTTAACAGCATATGGCACCGTATTTCGATTAGAATGAAAATAGGTACTTAACGGGTGGCATTATGGCATTATATGCGCTTAGATTTTGTGGTTAGAAAAGTTCTTTCTGGAAGAAAAAAGGTAACATTTCCTTCGTACGGTCGACGTCAAAAGTATGTTTACACTTTTGCACCTTACTCCTTTGTAATAACGACCAAAAGTGTAAACATCTGAAATAGATTTGAGACATTTAAGTTTTTATGTTCCATATTACTGTTCCGACTTTTAATAATAAGTACATAAAAATATTGGTTACCAAATTATTTTTACACTTCTTACTTCGGGCGACTTCTTAAGCTGGAATAATTATACAAAAATAAATAAAATTTAACATTGCTAACGTATCAGAACAATGTAACACACAAATTAATTGCCACGCATTGACAATCAATCATAAAACTTACACTTTATAAGGACACTTATTAAAATACAAACAAAAGGACAAACAACAGTATATAGAAAAATTACACTAATTAATACTACTTAGCCCAGCCTACGTTTCTTAAAACTATATGTACAAATGTCCCCTATGTCACTGATATTTGGCCAAGTGCCCATAAGGCTGGCTGCGTTACCTCGCTGAATGGCAATGCCAATGCGCTGAGCGAGGACAGAGCCAGCCCTCTGGTCGCCAGTGGAGCGAATGAGCATATAGGACAGTTGTTTTTAATAGACGAAGAGCCTCTGGCCCCCATGGCCCTAATGTCTCCACGGCAAACACCGCAAATACGTAGTTATCTCTCACTTATTGTATAAAATAATACATATTATTTATTCAATGAGATTGCATAATATCTCAAAATCAATAAACTACCAACCGCACCAAACTGCCCTAAAAAGCTCACTCCTTACTACTACTACTGATTGTAATTGTGAATAATCACTCTGTACATTGTAAGACATGTGTGTAAATTATTCACCCAAATCCTTTTAACACATATATTTAGGTTAGATTTTGATAATATTAAAGCAGTCATATAAAATCAATCTCAGACTAAGAGAGCAGTGTGCCTTTTCAAACCGTTTTTATTAAAAAGTATATAAATGTTGATAACTCGTATTGTACATTAAACACATCCGAAAACTTGCCGAAGAGTGCCATAGTTTAAGCGTCAGATTAAATATAGTGTACACGTCATAATTTTAGGCATCATTCTTTGATACTGTCATAATGTAGCGGTAAGTTATATAACGTTTAGATAAAGTTCTTCAAAGGCGATAACTTTATCCTGTATGTAGCTTTCTAGTCTTATAAAATAATATCCAAATGCTTAACAATCCTTTAAGTGTCGTCAAATAATCAAATTATCTTGTTTTAACCGAAAAACAAGTGCAGATTGTGTAAGTAGTCTTTTAATAATTTCGCAGTATTTTTAGAATTAATGGCAGTATTTTGGAGTTTACATGACATTTACATTAATTGGTATTTTTAGGTTATTTACTACATGAAGATCTTGTAATCAAAAACGTGTTGATCTTTATGTAGTAAATAAAATACCTACTTAATTAAAGTAAATGATTTATTTTTACTCAGTAGAATTGTTACCAGAGAAACAAAAAACCAAAATTAATTAGTCAAAGTTTAAAACGAAATAATGAACGAAACTAATCATTGTAAAAATTAAATAAAAATTAAGTTTAATAAAAACTACTTACCAACAAAATTGTTATAAATTCAAGGGGTCAAAACGGGCAAAAAAAGGATAAATCTACTTGCAATATAACATTTGTTTCCTGTAACTACGTGAGATTATTTCACTGACATTTCAGTGCCCATAGACATGTGACCCGCGCACAATCCTATTTGAAAAATATTATAACAGCTTTTAAAACAATAGTTACTTTTCCAACCAGAAACGAATCGTAAGTCTACCATAAATAAAGTTATTAATTACCTATATTATAGATATGTAGTTATGAAGATTTTGAGATTCAAAAAGAAAAGTACTAAATTACTAAATTAGATGTAAGCTCGTTAGAATCAAAATTGTATGTTTAAGTACATGTAGGTAGGTAGTTTAACAGTATTACAATTAACAGTCATTAAATAGTACGTTTCGATACTAGGTCGGAGAGAATGACATTCCGTCCGTGTATCGAACGGCGTTTTTTAATACAGTTGCGAAAAAAATTCGAAAACATAAGTATTATGAGTACATTTGAGGTTACTTTAATACTACACCTACGGTCACAAATGTTTACATGAACGTCACCAAGTCGAAAAGATTTCTTATTATTCAGATGACTGAGATTATTCAGATACCAAAACAAAACATAGCTCTCAGATTTCGTTGGAAGCCAACAACTCGTGTTGGACTCGATAGCCTGGAAAAGTAAAAAGCACTAGTGCGAGAAGTAGAACTTTCCGCACGCTAAATCACTACCAGAAAAGAAGCTTTTGTGCAACTTTACTAAAAAGTAATTTTAATAAATTAATTTGTAAATATTTTTTTCTATTTCAATCAAAAATAGGATTAGTCGTAAAGTTTAGAACGTAAGCTGCGGGTATTTGTTTCGTTAATTATGTAGGTTGAAAGCATTCACATCACAAGTTTTATTTTTATCTCACAAAGCCACTCTACCTAAGGTGAGCGGTGTTTATATAATAATGTGGCTATGATTTTCATTAAAATGGGTAGAACGTGCGGTAACGGTGATAGAAAGATTCAGCATGGCCTGACGTCAACCGTGTCTATAAATATATAACTCGCTGCTCTGGAAATAACAGCATTCTATTAAAGCCCTTCGTGTGTCAAAGAGCCAAGAATAGAGATATACAACCGGAAATATACAGTAGGTATATAAAATAAACATGATCTATTAACTCAGACAAAAAAATAAAATAACATGAACTGCTAGCAGTGCTAGCTAAAAACTTAAAAATAATAAACCTGCCTAAAATATTTTTATGTAAAATTAATACAAAACAAAACATTCATTTTCATCTTCTACTTAAATAAAATTATACATTTTTTATTCAATAATCTGGTACTTATTTTAGGAAAGGCTAAATTTTGGTTTTCATGTGTGACTTCGGCGGGTTAACTCAGGTCATTTTATTATGAAAGAACATACGTATAAAAAAACGTCAAACGAATACAGAAACTACTCTTATGAAATTGAAGTCGGTTAATAATTTATAACGAGTGTTTTATAACAAGTGTAAGATTCTAATATAAATATGTAAATAGTAATGTTTTTATTTTACCAATGTTTGTTTTAAATAAAAACGATAACACTGCAAAAAAATATTCTATTTTTATTACTAAATTTTGTTCAATTTATTAGGTACATTACATAATTAAAAAGTACATACATTTTGCGAACCATTTATAAATCATGAATTTAAGAATTATTACTATCAACATTAAACTCAGAGAAGTTGAGCCTATATTGATTTTTTTTTATGGTTATATCGGTTACAGTTATCATAACATATATTTTGCTTGAGTCCTCATCTAATAGGTAGGTAGGTAACTGAGATAGATAGTAATGTAACATAGATTACTTTTTAAATAATAGTATTTTAACCACTTGTAGTCTACTTATTTATAAGATTATATCTATATAAACACACTTTCCTCAGTACCTGTGAAAATTGTAAACAAGACAGTGTCAATTTTCTCTTGATTGATTCTACGATTCTACGGTAGAAAGGTAGATGGGTAGAAAGATCCCCTTGAGTTGCATTCGGACATCTTAACAAATCTTATTATACTTACTTATACAACATAAGCCGTCTCTACTGAATTGTTCCTGTCTGTATTAAACTCTTATGAGAAACTTGACTACCGTCAAATGGCCCAACTTTGCCCACATACAAAACTTTGCCCAAGAAGAAAATAGTATGGGGGCAAAGTTGGACTATTTGACATATTTTGTAAGTACCGTGAAACGGGGTGACTTTAAAATATAGGGGCGACTTTGAAAAATCGACTTTACGCCAAAGTATGGATTTTCAATCTCTAGACGTCTAGTAAAATGTAAGAATGTATAATATTCTAGCCATTTACCAATATAGATTAAGAAAATTGTAAATAATGCCGCTTTTATGACCGTTTGAAATCTATCAAAGTAGCCCCAAAATTTCCTTAAGTCACCCCATTTCACGGTACTTTTAGTATTTTGGCTTTGACGGGCGCAATGAAGTAAAGTATATTTTATTTGGTCAAATATTTTATTTAATAGAAAGAGAGGCTTTACTTTTAATGCTCAAGTTATAGTTTTCGTAGGATTTATGAGATCTGCTTACCAACCATGAAAATAAAAATAGCGATTGTTATAAGGTACAATTCTGCAGAAAATAGACATTTCTCTATCCGCCATCCAGTTACATACTTATACCAATAAAGCTTAACAAAATGTAATATACATAAGAATCTCATATACTGTGATATGGAACAGCTGAAATCGGATGTAAATAAAGTTTACTTATTGTGTTTTATTTATACTTTACTTACTTATTAACCAATGCGCTCTATAACATACTCTTTACTTCAATGACTGTACACGATAAGTGATCACTGATTGATTACCTTTTGTATTTAGCTGACAACAATATAACGGTTATTACATAAATAAGTACCAATTACCACGGATGTAGACTGTTTTTTGTACTTATATTATGTATTCCTGTACTTAAATTTGACTGTACATCTTGGCTGATTTTCAAAGGTTGACAAGTAAAAAAATATATGTTGATGGAGTATATGGTGATTCTTCATTATCTCACTGAATAATAAATTATGTTTTAAGAAGTAGTTGCCCCAGTTATAAAAACCGCGAATACTCACTCCAGAGTAGAATTTATATATTTTTTACAGAAACTGAATAGTCAATCGGTATAAGTGCGACCCTAGGCGGCACCTGCGCTCACCCTAAATACGACTGTAAATAAAGAGTTAGAACCGCTTCGAACATAACCGCTCTTTTCCTAAAGAAAATGAACGGTTGGTCACGGCGAAGGAGACTAAACCCTTTATTTATTTAGTGGTCACACTTGCTCTGATTGAGCTTATATTTCAAAAGGTAACATTAGGTATGCTTCCAACAAATAACCGAATATATACTTAATACGAGTATACTTAGACCTAGTAATCCACCTATACATATATTTCACCAAACAATATCGGGATCTACGTGCAAATGTATTTATTCCTGTTAAATGTATATTTTTTTTATAGTAATTAAAATTTGTTACCCATGTACTTGTCTTATGTAATATTAAACCACAGTCACCAAGATTTACTACTGCGGTTTTGTAAACACGTTGCAAGACAAATATATTGAGGTGATAGTTACAATAACTTCCGTAGGTATGCTAATCGCAAAAGCAAACATTTCATTTTAACCGAACCATAAAGTTATATATTAATATTATAAGGCAATATCTACCTATTTTTATTAGGATGTTTTTGTTGTGCTAACCTAGCAGTTTCATACACAACAAATTGAATGTTTAATATACTTATAAGATGTATAATTGTAAAGAAACCCCAATGTTTTTAGTCACCATTTGAGCATAGCACTTGCCAGCTCACAAATCTTTAACATTATTGAATACTTACCTACTTATTACACGTGTAGCATAATATATGATTGATTTGGTTGGCCTATATACCTACCAGTATAAAGGTGCACCATAGACACAACGTTATTGTGTAGTCTGACCACCCTATGCCCGTATTGTGTGACTTGATCTAAGGCGCCGTGCCGTCTTACACTGCACTGTCCCTCAATTGCAAGTCTGGGCAAACTTACCAATTATGTTGGAGGTCTATGGACTGCCTAACTTAACAGCAGGTACTAAAAGGGAAATCGGATTGCGTATACGCAACTGAAACGTAAATTTTTCACATTATTGAGTTCATTAAGATTTGATCCCGATGCTGGTTACAATGGTAGGAGATCTGGAACTAGGTGGCAAGATGCAATACAGATGGATAAAGTTAACTGATTTTATAGATTGACTCGAAATGCTCCGAAAAGTCTTTCGATACATTTTCGTGGATGAAGAATAAGCGAAACGTAAAGCCAATATAAGGCAAAACTGACTAACAATTTTTCATCATGTGGTAGGTATACCTATGTGACTTATTATGAGTTATTAATGTTATTATAGACATGGTGATTTTTTTCATTTTCTTGTGAATATCAAATATCTATAAGGGGTAAATTACGTTTAAGACAATAGTCAGAAATGAGACTCAACTTCTGACATTCGCACTTGCCGCTCAAACGTTCCTCACAAAATTATATTAATTAATAATACACTGTGACGTCATTCATCAGTCGCCCTTTCTAAAGCATTGGAAAAAATGATTGCGATTTTGACCGTGAAATATTGCGGTTATCTATATAGTAGCTGTACAATTTATTTTTCAGTAAAATGTGAGAAACCGAATGGTATCATTGTTTATTTTTTGAACTTTTAAATAATCGTAAAATTGGAATTTGTGCCCTGAGGCCCATTTCTCCAAAGCTTTCAAACTTGTAATACAAGCAGAAATCCCTTTCTAGCTAAATATTTCGAAAAGTGACACCCGCTTACAAGTTACATGCTTTTGAGAAACGGGTCACTGGTTTCTTAGGGTCATTTCAATAGATGTTTTTAAATTGTCAGTTTATTATGATAGGTACATTGCTAATTGTGTATTCATTTAGGTAACTTGTTACAAAATTCAACATGTGTCATATTGTTTAAAGCTGAACTGGAAACAAACTCCTACGAAGTTCGTTCGTTTCGTCTTCTTTTTTCCTCCTAATGTTACCTTCGTTTTTCCAAAAACAGTTAGAACCTGGTATTTGATCGTCAACCCAGATTGAATATGTACAATTAAATATATTATTATGATATACTTAGAACCAATTTATTTATAATGAACAATCCGTTGAAACAAGAATGCGACATAACAGGAATACTTACAGTAGAATGCTCCAAGACAGCAATTTTTGATTTTGAGTACTCTGTCAGAAATGATTAAATGTTAGACTATACATTAGACAAGCGATAATAACTTAAAAGCTTAGTTTATTTCAACTTTACCTACAAATTTTGTGCAAAATTAATAAAAAGCTATATAACTCCCTCGGGAGTAAAATGGAGCAAGTGTGTTGGAAAAGCTGTAGTTTTTCTTGTATTAATGTAGAAAGGTTATTTTATTATCCTATATAAATACGAAATTCAAAGTTTAAGTTATTTAATATTATATTTTGAGTCCTGCCTTTAGTTTTAACAGACGTTGGCTATGCTAGTGCGGTTGGATTCTGCAGTTATGCATTATGCAATCCATAAGTAATGCTCATGTTCAATGGGAAATATTCTTCACAATTTAAGTGCGGTAAGGAATAAATATTTATTATTAATTTTAATTTTGTCACAATGTTGCGTAAAATGCATCCAAGTCGTCTAAGTTGTAAAAGTACCTAACAAAGCTGAACAGAGCTGTGAGTTGAATCTTAGGCTATAATATTTATTTTTTCATAAATATCACTACGTCATAAGTAAATATAAACCTTCTTAGATTTCTGTTAACATTAGTGAAATAATACTTAATTTTTTACATGCGGTATTTGTCACCCGGACAAGTACGACTACGAACCATTATAATGGTTCAGGGGACCAATTTTTGACTTTCGAGCGTTCCAATTCCAAGAAATTGAGCTTTATAGCCATTTTATTCGCATGAAATTAATAGTTTGGATAATCTTTATTACAAATTCCTATCGCTATTATTTTTAAAACACCATGTTATCATTTTATTCTGAGTTTTAAATGTCAGAACCGAGCGCTTGAGTCTCAAAAATTACCCCCAGGACCAGTTCTCTACAACGCCTAATGTACCACGATACTAGAGGTACCACATAAACCTTTTGCTTTTTCGCTTCTGTTGAAATGAAATTTCAACCTCCTATAGTAGGTACCTATCTATAGCTAGAAAACAACAACAAGGAATTATTATTTCCCACTACTTAATTGGATCTCAATGTGATCTATCCACGATTTAACGAAATATATTGTTTTTAAAACTGTCTATTTGGTTTTGTTATACCATACCCTGTTAGTCCTTACAGTCAAAATATACTACCAATCACACTTGCAGCATTACCACACAACGGTAACGTAACGAGTAAAGCTTGAACACAGTAAAATGTGGGCACAAGTAAATGCTTATATATTTTTATTTATACAATATGGAAACTTCTTAGTATTATAAATAAAAACTATTTGATATCATGAATTAAAAACTATTATGACAGCGTTCCACTTTGATCATTTGTTTTCACGATGGCGAGCTCTGAACACAAGAAACGTGAAATTATTTTGCGCAAACATACTGAAAATCCCCATATAAGTTATAGGGCATTAGCAAAACTTTTAAAATTACCGCAATCTTCCGTATGTTTAGTTTTAAAAAGGTTCCGAGAACGATTGACAGTAGATCGCAAGCCGGGAAGTGCAGGTAAGCAAGGCGCAAAGGATAAAAAAGAAAGAAGCCCATGTCTTGCGACTTTTTACAGCGAATCCGAAGTTATCGTCCCGTGATGTCGCAAAAAAGGTTAAAATGTCGCAGTCATATGTACAGAAAACTAAGTCTAGAGCTGGATTAAAGTTGTTCAAAGCACAAGCTACACCCAATCGCGACGTTAAGCAAAATCTGTCTGCAAAACAGAGATCACGAAAGTTGTACGACAATTACTTGACAAAATTTGGATGCATCGTATTGGATGATGAAACATACATCAAAGCAGACTTCAAGCAGATACCGGGGCAAGAATTTTATACTTCTAAGAATCGTAAGGATGCCCCAGAAGATTGCAAGATAAAACAGAGATCGAAGTTTCCCAAAAAAATCCTTTTATGGCAAGCTATTTGTAGTTGTGGTAAAAGAAGTCGTTCATTCGTAACATTTGAAATCTACAAAAAAGAATGTTTGCAAAAGCGTCTACTGCCCTTTTTACGCAGTCATAGCTCACAGCCATTATTTTGGCCAGACCTTGCGAGCTGTCACTACTCTAAAGCAGTACTTGAGTGGTATAAACATAACGATGTCGCAGTGGTACCTAAAGAGTGCAATCCTCCAAATTGTCCTGAACTGAGGCCGATTGAAGAATATTGGGCAATTATGAAAGGGATTCTAAAAAAAGGTGGCGGAGAAGTTAAATCGGCAGCTGAATTGCAAAACAAATGGAGATGGGCTTGCAAAAGATATCCTGATAGTGCTGTGCAAGACTTAATGAGCCGGATTCGACGCAAAGCACGCAGTATGGCATATAGAAAGCAAATTTAATAATTGTATATATTTGTCAAAATGGTTATTAGTCTAGTAAATAAATGCAATAAAAATTTCCTTGAAATATGTTCCCTAACATTTTTACTCTAGGTACTTGAGCATATACCTACATAGACAGTATTATTCCCTCAAGAAAGAAAGGAGTAACTAATTTTTTAGTGTTCCGTACGAAATCAGTAAAAATGGAACACTGTTCGTCCGTCTGTTGCACTGCTAAATCTACAATAGGGAAGATGCAGCTATAATATTTACCATTACTTTGTGATCAAAACGTTGAAAAAACATAAAATAATAGGCATTGTAACGTTTTTACTTTAGTTTATACAAATTTCAAACAATAATTAAGATTTGAAGTCACGTGAAACGGAACGTGTTTTAATCCACCAATCAGCGTCTGGTGACGTCACACCTGTATGATGGCTAGTGGGGTTGGCAACTGTCACTAGTTTTGTTCTATGAGATTTGGCTTAAAGGGCTAGCATCCGGGTCAAAAAAAAAAGAATTTGACACTGTTGGCAGGTTTGACAGGGACGAACCAAGGACGAACAAATATGGCGAGTGACACATACATGAGTGACGTCACAGGAACTGTAGATCCGATTAGGCGCGAAAATTTAAATTGTCAGTTTGTAACAGCATTTTTTGACTATAAATTATAGTATTTTCATTTTTTAACACACTCGTGGTCTATTCTACGTGCGATTCTTTCAAATGGAAGCATAAATGAAAACACTGCATCTTGCCTATTGCCGGTTGCCCCGTAAATCCACTAAATCCAGTGCCCGGCTCAGCAGTAAGTGTATTAGCTTCTTGGGCTGATATTACAGAGGAATTAAAAAAATACATACATTGCACATTTAAGTAAGTAAGTAAATAATTTATTGCCACGTATAATAACATGTCATGCTCCACAGCACAACACTTAAGCTTTTTTGAAATATAAATACATAGGAAAATATCTATGTCTATAAAATTCTAGACTAGTTTAAAAAATATCTAGCACTAGCTTCGTTGTGAGCTTTATTACATTGTGGCGCTGCTGTAGAGCATACTCCACAGTAGCGCCACCATTAAACGTCTATTACTGCTTATCGTACAGGTACGCAAATAATTCTATAACAATTCTATACTGACCTAGCCATGACCTAGCTTACGAAATTCCTCATTTTATTTTGAATATATGAACTTACGGGGCCACAAACTTTTGTGAGAAATAATTATTGCAGCGCCTGACATCAAAAACTAAGCAAACACACAAAAAAGTGTAGAAGTATAAATATTTTAGTCTTAGGAGATTTTAATCTTAATTCATGTAGTACAAATATTAAGAACCAATTTGACCTATTCCTAGAATTCACTAAATTGTATCAGCATAATTCTGTACGTAATAATCATGGAGGCATCCTGGACTTGGTGTTAAGTGGGTTGAGTCCCGAGGGAGTGGAAGTATCCGATGAAGTATGCGCGCTGGTGCCCGCTGACGCCTACCACCCGCAACGCCACATGCAACGAATGTCCTCAACCAGTAAATATCATTATCCAAAGTGGTACACTAAAGAAATCATTCTAGCTGTTCAAAAAAAATATAGCCACTTTAAACAGTTTAAAGAAACTGGTGATCTAAATAGTCAAGCGCTTTATAAGCAATATAGAACCCGTGCAAAGTTTTTAATAGACCAAGCATACCAACACTACAAAAAAAATGTTGAACGCGATATCATTAGTGATCCAAAGAAGTTCTGGGAACATGTTAAAAGTAAGCGTAATGACCGACGAAAACGCAATGAGTATACCTACCGAGATGAACCAGTGGCAGGGCATGAAGCTGCTAATGCTTTCGCCGAATACTTCAGCAGTGTATTTCAGACTGAGGTACCCCGTCTTGATCCTGCAGAGGCTGCGTGCACGAGTAAGGGGGATGCGTTGTGCGTCACTGTGGTGGACAACGTTGACCTTTCAGATCTGCGCCGAGCGGCACGCAAACTGAAGCCGGGCTCCTCTGCGGGTCCTGACGCGATTCCACCGTTTTTTGCTAAAGATTGTATAACTGTATTTAGGACCCCACTTTTGTATATATACAACTTGTCCTTAAAAACTGCAACCTATCCTGCATGTTGGAAAACATCTAGAGTCACTCCAGTGCCTAAAAGTGGTTCGGGATCAGATGTCACCGGATATAGGCCAATTGCGGTACTCTCAGTCTTCGGCAAATTATTCGAAACCATTATTGATTATCAAATAAGCCAGCAAATTACAACCTAACTCACTGACAGTCAGCACGGATTTCGTAGGGGCCGCTCTACCACTACCAACCTTACTGAATTTGCGGATTATGTCGCAACAGCTATGGACGGTCGGCGCCAGGTTGATGCGGCATACTTCGATTTCAAGAAGGCATTTGATGTAGTTGACAACGACATTTTACTCCAAAAATTTGCAACAATTGGTTTCTCAACAAAGTTGATCAGTTTTTTCGCGTGCTATCTACGCAACCGTAGTCAGTTTGTCCGTCTATCAGGTTACGATTCCCAATCTTATTTTACTCGTTCAGGAGTTAGCCAGGGAAGTACCTTAGGCCCAACACAGTTTTTAATAATGATGGCAAGTCGCTACTTGCCGAAGGTTATCGGCGCCGCCAAATGCCTAATGTTTGCCGATGACTTAAAACTGTGTCTAGACATTAAATGTGATGTCGATTGCGAGCGTCTACAACACGACATTAACGCAGTAGCCAAATGGAGCGAGGCCAATCGGCTTCATTTCAATATTTCAAAATGTAAGGTTACAACCTACCACCTGAGTGGCACTGAGCTTGAGAGAGTGCATGATATAAGAGATCTTGGACTGACTTTGGACACTCAACTTGACTTCCGACTATACATTACGACAACGTGTAAAATTGCATGCAAAAACCTAGGTTTCACCATGAGAATAGCTTCCCAATTCAGTAGTTCAAAAATAGCATACAGACTATATTTTGCATATGTTCGCAGCCGATTAGAGTACGCAGCCACTGTATGGGATCCAAGCGAGGCAAAGTATACTCTCATGCTGGAAAAAGTACAGCGGAAAGGGTATAGCCGGGTTAGTATGGCACAACTGCCCTTAGCGAAAAAAAGAATTTCCTTTTAGTGGATTATTAACCTTTACATATGTAGTGCTTTCACCAAAAATTAAGCCTCAAATCCTTCAGGTTACAAAAAAAACGCATAAATTGAAATATATATTTTATTTTATTTTAGCTAAAGTACTGATCCGATTTCTTTGTAATTTGGATATGTTGTAAGCAAAATTAAGGTCGCTTTTTAGAAAAAATAAAATAAAATTTTTTTGAAAAAAGAAAGAAAAAAAATTGAGATAACAATATTCAAAAAATAAATAAATATAGGTACGAGATTGCGACAATAACCTAATTTATATATTTTATGTAGAATTTAATAATCTTTAACATATATTTTTTTTTATAACTAAAATCGGGATTAACGATGTAAAAAAAACGAATTTGTAACATCCCATACATTATTTTCAAACAAGATAACTTCTACGTATTACACTGTGAAGTTGTATTCCCAACAATCCCAATGCATTTTGAATTTGGAACGCGACTTATTGTGCTGAGTGCGGGCCTTAATAAAATCCGTGGCTGTATGCGGCTAGGGCTTAAAAAAGAACAAAAAGGCGGGAAGGGGAGAATTGTAAGAACTTTATTTTATAATGAATGTTAACGAATATCGATTTCAAGATGTCTGTTCCTTCTTTGAATAAATATGAAGCTTTAAAAATACTTTTTTCGAAAAAATACCACGTAAAATCGTTGTATAGTCTCGCTTATGATAATATTTGTCTAAAACTACGAAGATACGTGACAGAGTATTTCGAAGAAGAAAGTCGTTACTCCTTGGCGGAAAATGTAAGTTTTATACTTAAATTCGTTAATGTTTTACTTTAAACTAAGCAATCTTTTGTGATTTAGCAGCATTCGTAGGATTTATGTCTATTACTGCCGGTTAACCGGTAAAAGTGCCCTTGTGGCCTATTTGCTGAATAAATCTTTGATTTTGATTTTGTCACATTCTAAATTCAAATTCAAAATGCATTGGGATTGTTGGGAATACAAGTATGGGAATAAAAGTATGGGATGTTACAAATTCGAATTTTTCACATCGTTAATCCCAATTTTAGTTATTAAAAAAAAATATATGTTAAAGATTATTAAATTCTACATAAAATATATAATTATCATAATTGTCGCAATCTCGTACCTATATTTATTTATTTTTTGAATATTGTTATCTCAATTTTTTTTCTAAAAATTATTATTTTATTTTTTCTAAAAAGCGACCTTAATTTTGCTTACAACATATCCAAATTACAAAGAAATCGGATCAGTACTTTAGCTAAAAGAAAATAAAATATATATTTCAATTTATGCATTTTTTTTTGTAACCTGAAGGATTTGAGGCTTAATTTTTGGTGAAAGCACTACATATGTAAAGGTTAATAATCCACTAAAAGGAAATTCTTTTTTTCGCTAAGGGCAGTTGTGCCATACTAACCCGGTTATACCCTTTGCCAGACACATCTATAAAAGGACATACGGATATTATCCGTATCTTTTTCCTTCCCGATTCGTTCTAGGAATGGTCGGTCTTGATACCCTAGAGCTTAGACGCGATTTGCTCCTAATTGTGCATTACCACTCGCTGCTGCATGGTAGGATCGATAACCCTTCTGTTCTGGGACGAGTTGGTCTGGCGGTTCCGTCGCCGAGCTTTTCTTTAGCAGGTGCATGCTTAGGCGGTGCACGACCCGTGCGGCGGTGTAGGCGCCTTTTAGCGGTCCCTGAGACACGAACTGTGCATGCTGCTAATGCACCCACCGCCCGCGCCATGTCCCTAATTAACGACTTGCTGACCCGGGTCCCGGATGCCGACATATTTGCCGATAAGTTAGGCAAGTTTGTTAGAGCCGTCATGCCGGCCTTGAACTTATCTCACTAGTATTTGTGTATGAATTAGTTTTAATTAGAAATATTTGTATTACTATTATTGATCTCAAAATTGTTGCTAAATTGATATATATTTTATGGTGTCTGATCTCATTTTTGTTAATAGGTGTATTGTAAATATTTATTTCCGAATTTTTTGAATATGTTTGTTGTTATTTTTATTTACCGTGTAAGCGCTTTGCTCTTTACTGTAAGCTTATGTGTGAGAATAAACGAAATTCATGGTTCGTAATCCAGATTTGGACGAACTTAGAGTATACGCCCAACAAATTTTGTCTGAGACAGCATCCAATGAAACTTTTTTATATAAATTCGCTCCGCTGACGTCAGTTGATGTAGAAAGGTCTTTTTCCGCGTACAAATGGATTCTGGATGTAAAAAGAAATATATTAAAAATTGATAATATTGAAAAAATAAAGATTATTTATTTTAATTTTATACAAACCGAACATTAAATTTATATTGTTTTTCTAAATTTTATTGTAAGAATATCAAAGCTAAAGAGTTCACATTTTTAAATTGTTGGAGAGATTTATAGTGGTTATGAAATCGCATGTTAGTAAGGCCTATTACGTTATGTACTATTTTTAGTTTAAGTTTATAATGTTAATGTTGTTGCTTTATATTTTTGGTTAAGCAATAAAACCATTTGGCATTGTGGACATTGTACATATTTTTTTGCCTTTTCTCACAACATTAAGCCCGGATTCCCGGGGCATATCCATACTAACATAATGATTGAGGTCGTTCACCCCATGTCGAATCCAAAAAACCGATCACTGCTCATGATTCACCGTCCACAGATTCGTTGTCAAGGTCATCTTCTGGAACCACCGCCGGGATCCTAGGAGCTGCAGCTTGGAAAGCAAGGAGCCGTAGCTTAAGCAGGACCAGATCTTGTTTACAGGAAACTCTGATTTACCCCCAAAGTTTGTGTAGATTATGGTCTGTAATCTGTATGCCACCTTATCATACGATTGTACGAGATATTCATTTGAGTCCATAATTTGTTTACCGACCGAACCGCAACGATTGTTTTACGAAAAATTTTCACGATTGCACTATGCAGTATGCAGCAATAAGTCTTGATGCTACAGGTTTCTTACTCAAGTAAGTAAAGCCACCCACAAATTCACCCGACATGCAGTACAGATCAAAACATTTATTTTTGTACATTGCCGTGCTTAAGCTTAAAAATACATCCGTTCCAGTCTTAGAGCTTTAAACCAAGCGGAGTAGCCATTGACAGGCGTTCCCCTCTGCCGAAAATGTATGACCAGTGGTCATACTCATTGTATGGACTGACGTTTATTTGACATGTTTATTTTGACGTTTCGCATACATTTGACGTTCCCCTCCCCCGCAAAAAACGGCAAACTTTTTCCGATAGAAATGAGAGCGCGTCTCGCATCCGGTTGGTTTAATAATCAAAGATTTATAACGTATGCGTGTGTCACTGTCAGTTTTCAATTTTATTGTCATGCGTCTCTAACGTGATAATCAAAACGAAATTGTGTTTTTATTGCTGTTATGGATTATAATCTGCAAATTGTCATTATTTATTTACAAATGTGAACTCTTCATCATGTTAACTAATCGTTTGTTGGTGTGCTTGCAGTGTGTTTAAATTGAACATTCAAATAGAACAGGTTAGAATAGGTTGGCAACTTCTGTTTCTATGTTTACTGAATTTCTAATCTCAAAAAAAACGAATTATAGGTTAGGTTTTTTATAGTTTTACTGTTATTGTGTATTTTAGATGTACTTTTATAATTTACTTTTATAAAAATGTTAAGTATAATTTAGGTATCCAAGGTACCAAGTCTTAATGTTACTATCTTATACAATATAGTAAGTAGTTCTGTCTGTCTGTCTGTCTGTTATACGTCATTCCCGATTGGTTTGAGGTAATCCAGGCATTAAAACAATAACCAGCCTTGATTTAATTCACACTTAGCCCCACTACCTACTTCGTGGTGTATGCGTCACATACGTGGTAAAATTCTGTTTGTAAAAATTACTTGTTTTAATATCTATTTATGTTTCGTTTTCCGACCCACGACGAAGCCGGCTAATGTTGTGGATGAAGAAAAGACGCGTCGAAACAGTTCCTGTTAAACTACCTAAACCAGAATCTGACCTACCTACTTACAAGCAAATAGTTAGAACCCTTGAATCTATAGCTTCAGTTTTAGGACCAGGCCAAGTTTGGAATATGATTTAATGGTCGCGGAAATACAATCTTATTCCCTTTGTTTACGCAGGTATTGTAAACAAAAAGATAGTGAAGGCAAACCTGAAGCTGCTGTGACACACTATGGGCCCGCATTCGCAGTTTCACATTCACTTATAATTATAAAATTGAAATTTGAAACAGTGGCACTAACTTTTACTAAATAGATACCCTGTTACTAGTACCGTCCCCAAATCTCAAAAGCCCTCTAGAAACACGATTTAATTTACTCAGCTCGGCCTTACCTACTACCGGTATCAATGTGTTTGGACTGCTCTCCTGATCACCGTACATGTGGTAGTAAGGCGGAAAAATGGTGGAGGGGATAGTTATGACGTCACAAAGATGGCGACCGGACCTATTCTTTTTGGCAGTGTATCTCGATAACCAATTGACCGATTTTATTCATTGAGGTTTCAAATAAAAGCCTATGTTATGAAAACTATTTTCTTTCTTACAAATATTTACGTAAAACCCATAAAAAAAAGATAATCACAAAAAACATATTTTTTTATACTGTAAATTTCTCGGTAAATATTTGCATTTCGCAAATTTTGTTTATTATAATATAATAAAGCATATTGCTCTATTATCAAGAAATATAATGAGCCTTAAACCATACAGATCGAGTAATAAACAACGGAGCTACACTCATTTCTTTGGGCATGGGTAACGATAACTTGCTTCTACCGCGGTCGAAAACTGTGGTGACTGTTACGTCTGTTACGATACGCATTGAGTGGAATTTTTAGATTATCGGTTTTAATTACTGAATTTATAATGACAATAATAAAAACCGGACACATTAATGTTACTTTACCCCGACGTTTAATCTTTTTTTTTCTTTTACATACTTAATGATACTTGTTTTTATTATAAGGAAGTACTTACAAATTTGCTTTAAAATTGACAACTGATGCCTTGTGGAGGGTTTTATTTCAGAAAATAATGGATTGGGCTCGTGAAAAGGGGGCATATCCTGAAGACGTTCTCACGCAAATACAATCATTAGGTAATTGTAATGTACCGGACCTTGAATTGATTTCAAAATGGAATGCCCTAGAAACAAAAGCAGACATTATCTACGACCTTCTTAAATAATTCGACAAGCAAAATGAGACAAATCAACTATATTTATTTTGGAGATCATACCTGGACATGGCAGGACTTGTTTTAAAATTCATACGAGCAGAACGAGAAGGAAATTGGTCGTTACACCTTGAAACTGTTGCACAAATGATTCCGTGGTTTTTTGTTTACGACCATACAAATTACGCACGATGGGGAATGGTATACTTTACCGACATGCAAGCATTACCAGAAATTGCAAATGATGTTTATGTCCAATTTATGAATGGCAATTTCGTTGTAAAAGAAACTACAAACGCTTTTAACGGAAAATACCCCGATCAAGCACTCGAACATATAAATAAAATCCATAAAGTTGCTGGTGGTGTGATAGGTATAACAAGAAACGATACGGCGCGTGATCGATGGTGCTTAACATTTAATTACCGATCGCATTTAAAAGAGATGGCAAGAAAACTGTTTGGAGTCCAACACAATGAAACTTGTGAAAAAACCTTCACTACTAATTTAAAAAAAGATGAAGCTGATGTGCAAAAACTTGTTAATGCGTTTAATAAACGGAAGGTTTTTGATGACACAAACAGAAAGCTAAGTAATATTGTGACCGGTGAAATAGCTTCAAATGAAATAGCGAGTGATCTACTATCAGCTAAATCTCGTGGGCATAAATTGGCAGAAGACTTTTTGACCAACCCAACCGCCTAATTGAAAAGCAATAAGAAAAGAAAAAAAAGACTACACGTCGGGGTAAAGTAATATTTTTGTGTCCGGTTTTATTATTGTCATTATAATTTCAGTAATTAAAACCAATAATCTATAAATTCCACTCAATGCGTATCGTAACAGACGTAACAGTCACCACAGTTTTCGACCGGTAGAAGCAAACTATCGTTACCCATGCCAAAGAAAGGAGTGTAGCTCCGTTGTTTATTGCTCGATCTGTATGTTTAAAGGCTCATTATGTTTCTTGATAATGGAGCAATATGCTTTATAATAAACAAAATTTGCAAAATGCAAATATTTACCGAGAAATTTACAGAATAAAAAAAAAACATTTTATAAAAATATATATTTTTTGTAAAAAAAAAATTATATAGGTTTCACGTAAATGCTTGTAAGAAAGAAAATAATTTTCATAATTATAAGCTTTTATTTGACACTCAATGAATGAAATCGGTCAAGTGGTTATCGAGATACACCGCCAAAAAGAATAGGTCCGGTCGCCAGCTTTGTGACGTCAATACTATCCTCTCCACCATTTTTGCGCCTTACTACCGCATGTACGGCGATCAGGAGAGCAGTCCGAACACATTGATACTGGTAGTAGGTAAGGCCGAGCTGAGTAAATTAAATCGGGCCTCTGAGCGACTTGGAGATCGTACTATACATGTCCCTATAATATTGAGCCAGCGATTACAATGTTTTTTTTTCTTAAGAAAACCTTGATAAATCTGACGTTCAACGAAATGACGACGACTCCTTTAATGGTGATTGATTGTATAAAATAGCTCTTGTTGAAGATGAGTGCTGTTGTTATGTGGGACGCTTTTACGGATAAAACGGCGGCTCTGGATTAAAAATTGGACGTCTTACCGCCAGAAGGCCATCCATGGTTGTCATTTTATCGCCTATAGCGTCATGAGTCACTTTCGCACTTACATACTTATTAAAACGTGACAGCTATGGTGACAGGCGTTAAAAACAGCACCATATTAGGCTAGCAGGCTACCAGCGCTTTTTTTAATTACCTAACTTGATACAAACTAGTTAATTTGTATATAAACTAATGAATTTTCGAAATCTTCATTCTTATATTTTAGCAGGGGATTCGGCATACACTCAAAGGAAAACTATGATGACGCCAACCGTCAATAGGTCAGACAAATTCCCTTAAAATGAGGTGAAGGTACATCTTGTCAATGAGAATAAACTGCAATACAAACCAGCGGAGTCAGCTAAAATAGTCAACGCATGTTGCGTCCTCAACAACATTGCCATTGAATTTGGCGTCGAGCTGAGACCGCTGGATGCAGAGGAAGAGTTGCAGGAGCAGCACAGAACCCGACGCACCTCAGGAGACAACTGATATATTCTGTCAGGCGTCGTATTAACCAACGTGCGTCGAGCTCTGCCCAGGATGTGCTCATTCGACGGATAAACTAGCTAAACGCACCTAAAAAGACGAAAAACACGGACAACAAATACGTGCAGGCCTTTAAAACTCTCAGTAATCAATTTCCAACACGATCAGAACAAAAGTATGAATTTTTTTGGCTCTTTAAGGCTGGCTTCTATATTTTTATCAACAGGTCTTTCCCGACCACGGAACAATGGTATTCCGGACCTTTGGGAGGCGTATGCGGAGCCGAAGCCAACGCGCAGAGGCCCTTTCGACAATTTAATGAAAAGTGAGGGGTACACTAAGCGGATGCTGCCCCTGCCCGTGTCAACAGGTTATTATTAGGTACTCACGGTTAGGTTTCCAATGGCATAAGGTTCCAATTCAGTTTAATTCCTTAATTTGACTCTTTGTTTAATTTCCAGCAATAGCACAGTCATTTCACTGAGGTAAAGATGCCTCTCGTCAATGAGTAAACTGCAATGCAAACTAGCGGAGGCAGCTAAAATAGTCAACGCATGTTGCCGCATGGACGCCGTACTGCTAGACTGCTACCGCTCGATGAAGAGGAATAGTTGCAGGAGCAGCGCATGGCAGCAGAGATCGACGCACATCATGAGACAACTGAAATATATTTGTCGCTGGTTCATGGCAGGCGTCTGATTAACCAAGAGCTCCAACTTGGTCGCGCTACTCGGGACGCTCATACGGTTAAACTAGCCAAACGCACTTAGTAAGACCAATCAGCATTACCAAATAACACGGGACAAAAAATACCTACTAATAATTTTTGACCATGGATAGAATGTCCCACGATGAATATTTTTTTGTTTTGGAGGTCCGTAACTTTTTTTTACCTTCAGGTCAAGATCAGGGGTCCGGTGCAATATTATGTTATTAGATTACTCTCTGGTTAATGCTGCTAGGGATTGTATGGTATCATTTTCATATAAAACAGACATGCAGAATTCAGTTCTTTATATTAAAACGTAATGCAATAAGAGCTGGCCACGTCAGATATAACACAATAATGAGAGCAACGAAACCCGTCTAGTAAGATTGCAGTACTATCCTTATTGCTAGATCCGGGCATCTGACAGCTTTTAATGGGTGGAGGTCCGAGTGACAAACTGCAACATTTTTTCATTGGATAATAGTACTACCAAAATAGGTAAAAACTGGCGAAGTTCTCTCAGTTATACAATATAACAGGGGACAGGGCCGAGCGCGCCGCGGCAGCGGCTGATGGCAAGCACCAGAACCGACTTTTATTGCACTTCTTGTATTACGTACAATATCACCCTACATTTTATTACGTAAAATGTTACAATAATTTATTCGTTGATGTTTTGAAAAATAACAAATTATTTATGAAATTTTCACCAAACGATGATAAATCTGTTTGTCCGTCTGTCTGTTTTTCCGTTGACCCCTAAACCACGCGATGAACTATAAAAAAAATCGGTCACAAAACCCGATAGGTAGGTAGGACTCCAAATGGTACGGGCAGGAATAGCAAACAATATTGTTGACACGTTAGAGAAGTGGTACCTGAATTACTGCGAGAAGTGTCGGAACATTATTTGCATAGCTTATACTACCATCGCGACGGTGCTCCGGCTTACTTTGAACACCGACTACGTAATTACCTCAATGAGAAGCCATGAACAGTAACAAGTTCAGTTTTATAGCGACAGCACAGCAACCCTTCATAAAAAAGTGCTTTATAACGGAACGAAATTCAGACTTTTCATGGTTCTGGAAAATTTCGAAGTGATCACAGCGAAACAATTATAAATTGCTAATTGTTTTTATTTTAAGCAGATTTTTTGACAGTTTTCAGTTGATTGATATTTGATTGATATAATATAATATATAGTCAGGCGGGTACAACTCAAAGAAAATCTGTCAAAAAATTTGAGTTTGACACGACGTATCCGATACGTTTGCATAAGTGCGAAAAAGAACTTGTCATGCGTTAAGAAGGGACAACATGATTCGTGACGTTACGTGACATTACAGAGGTCTCTCTGTATTATACTATTATTTACTCTGTGATAAAGTGCTATAGTGCCAGCCAGTATTAATGTCATTTACTAAAAAGGATCTATAATTCGTTTTAGAAGGACTTCTCAAACAGCCGCCGTCGCTGAACAGATTCTTACCCAACTGCCGAAAGAAACGAGGGTTATGTTTTTCGAGAGTTTTTATTACATACCTACAAATATGTATATGAGCTACATCCATAAAGCTCTATACCTGGAGGAGCCATCGCCTCATCTTTCCAAACAAAAAAGTCTGCCAAAATCTGAGGGGGGCGAGGTAGCATACGTATGGCGTTTTCAATTTAAAGGTACATCATTGTCGGTTGTTAATAAAGTTTATTTCTAAATGAATTTTATAGCAGCATCGCCTTATTGATAAAGGACAATGATGTACCTTTCACTTGAAAATATCACGCATATTTGACAGTAAGTGACGACACTAAATGGAGCAACAAATAGTTGATTTTACATATGTTGAAATATGGTTCATTATTGGATGCAGTCCTTGCAAATGTCAAACAAAAAAGCCAAGGATCATTTTTGCTTGTATTTTCAAACAAAATATAGAAGGTAGTAATCCTTAGGGGCGTTAAATATGCATAAGTGTCAAACGTCAAAATAGTTACTGCCCGTCAGAAAATAAACGATTATCTTTGAATCGATTCAGTAAACGACGCTGGATTTTCGATATGGATTAATTTTTTAATCATAATAGTAATGATAAAAAAAGTAAAACTATAAATACATGTGAAATTATATTTCATATTTTTGTAAACTAGACATAATAGAACATTTTTTACACCTAAAAACAATACATAAAGGCATTTTCACGGAGCTCTTTACTCACTGAAAACGATGAACTGAATGCGTGTAATCGATTTTTGAAATAGTTTTTATAAATCTATTAGATTTTCCTGCTAATAACGTTGACAGAGGGGAAATGTACCTAAGCTTACTCCAGGTATAGAGCTTTATGGCTACATCCTACCATTAAACCAAGAGTGAAACTGGACATTACAGTTACCAACCAAAACGCTAGTAGTAAGTAGATAGAATACTCTGGCGATAAATTGGGGTATATATTAAAACGCATAAATTCAATTGTCCTAATTGAAGAACGCATAACAATTTTATGCGTAATACTTAAAACACAACGTTAATACGCATATGCATGACGCATAAATTTACCATGCATAACATTAATTGGCATAACAGTACCTTTGTCGCCGTCTGTCCGGCGTTTAAGTTTAAATGAAAAGGAAAAATTAAAAAGAAAAAAGAAACTTCAGCCTAAAATTCTCAACAAAGATTTTTTCAACGCCATTTTCATGAAATTTAAAATCGATTTTTCCTGAGAACAGACTTAGTTATCACTATCACTGTCTCCGACTTCTCCATCCATACTGACCCATTTGGATTAATAACCCTGTATATACAAAATATCCACACATCAGCAACAAATATCTCTGTGATACTGATAAACACACAAATAAATGCCCTGACTAGGATTCGAACCTGGAACCTTCAGCCTCGTAGGCAGGGTCACTACAAACTGACGGCCGTTAATGCTAATAATAAAATGTTTTGAATTTTCTGACCTTTTTTGCAATTTATTGCCTTGATGTATGTAAGTATATATGTAAACACTTTATTGCACATTACGCAGGTTAGTATTAATTGTAATTGACTAAATAACAATATTATACAACAAATATATAAAAAGAAATAGGCAGGTTAAATACAATCTTAATGTTTTAGTACATCAAAATGTATTTTTCAGGTTTCACAATGACTAGGCAATAGTATCTTCCTACATGAAGGCCGCAAAAATATGTGACACGCTCTTATTTGTACGGCCATAAGACCCTGTCACATATTTTTGCGGCCTTCGTGTAGGAAGATACTATTGCCGGTGACTGTACTAGCAATAATAGTGAATAAGACTAAATGGCAAATTTATTAAAACAGTGGTGCTTAGGGAAATACCTACATAGACATTTTTATAAGTGAGTGAACAACGATTATTATTTTCATTATAACAAACATAAATCACAATTTAGGTTCCAAAACCGGCAAAAAGTAAGAGAAAATTTCAGACTTGTACATATATCAGAAAAGAAAATTCATACCACGCGTTCTCAAGTTTTATTGTCAAGGTCTACCAGTATTCACTTAACTAGGTAGCTAGTCTTTAGAGATGACTAAATATCAAAATCAACTTATTTTTATTAATGATAGGTAACCATTTGGCCTCAATCTCACCTTATGATAAGTGACAATGAGGTCAAATATGGAGCATGATTATGATTACCTAGGTAATGGGATTCGTTGTGTTAGTGACTGAAGGGTAAAAAGTAACTAAAGGGTAAACAATTAGGACAATCGTTCGCGTTCCTCAAATAACCTAGTGTGTAGAGCATTTCATAAACCTCAGTATTCTTACCGCTCCATGTCTCTTATTTGCTGCTAATCTTAACAGACTTCGTAAAGCACCTAAACAAATGCGAAAGCAAGAGTGAGAAGGATAGCAGGCTGTCAACCAGACGTAAGGACATTAAATACAGAGTAGACGTCCCGAGGCTCAACATTGTGAAGGCGGTATGGACAAAAAAAAACAAATTTTTATTATAATGCAAAAATATTTTATTATACGAAATCATGCTTAAAACACACCTACAGACAAAAGTTGTATGTCACTAAAATTATAGTTTTATAATGTGTTCATAATTATTAATTATGTACAAGTTGCGATGAAGCTTACGTTACTAATCAAAACTACTACCCCTTATCTCCTCTTAGTTTCTTTCTAACAAATATAATAGTGTAAAGAGCGGTTAGGGCCAAACGATGATTATGAATAGCTTAACAATCGAAGACGGCTAATTTTACTGCCTGATAGGGGAAATAATTCGTGTATAGATGAATTTTGGTGTAGATGTAGAGCCATTGGCTAGTACTAAAATTTCGTATGAGTATGTGTTTTAATATCGCCGAAAAAGTTTTAAAAAATATCTGAAAAATTATAATTTTTAGGGTACCTCCCGTACACATGAAATAGGGGTATTTTTTTTACTCCATTCCTAATGTGTATGTGGATAAGTAAAACTAAATAATAGCTCCGAAAGTTAAAAAAAGTGTTTATCGTATTTCCTCGATATCTCATTAAACATTGATCCCAGCAAAAAAGTGTAGGTAATATTATTTGTCGACATATACAAGTGGATGAATAAAGAAAAAGAACATTCTTTGGTATGAGCCACCGTTACGGAGTTATTCAAGAAAAACCAAAAAAGGGAACTTGAGTATATGAGATGAAGAAAAAGTTTCTTCAATTTGTGGCTGTTTGGTACATTACCGTAAATTGACCCCATGGAACCTATTGATACTGAATAGGATTGGAATCGTCCGGCATAAATAAATGTATGTGAAAAATAAAAGTTTTCATTTTCATACAAAATGTATGGGAAAATGTTTCCTCGATTTTTTGAAAATTTTTCGCGTCCAAAAAAGCATTCTTCTACTTTTTCTTACTCGCAATACGATACCAATTATGCCCCTAAACGGATCACTAGTATTTTTGTTACACCTGTAAGACAACAGGGTTTTTTTCTGAATCTGAATATGGAAGATATGTGTGAGCAAATAAATACGATAATATACACCTTAATGGATTAAATTTTACAGAGTTTGATCTAAAAGTAACATGAAGAAGACAAAAATATTAGTTGATGCCAAGCCTACAACCATTATAAAACCAGACGTTAGGCCCAAAAAGTTAAAACTAATGGTTATGCCTTATGATTCATAACGTATGAAATACAACATGTTAAGATATTTGGACACCGACAAGATATTATCTCTTAACCCCTCGTATGCTTAGACAGATCCGTGCGTGGGAATTTAAACTATTATTATAAATGTTAAGGTCACTTCTTCAATTATCAAATTTGACAGGCAGCATACGAGGGGTTAAAACAACAAGTAACAGTAAACACAATTAAGCTGTAACACCAATTAATTAATGCAAAATTGTAAGAGAAGAAATGTTATTTGTATTATACTCTACCTTTATCATTATCATGGTCAGAGCTACTGACGACTCTGCTTGTAAAACGACATAAATATGTATATAAACATTGCATATTCGACTAATGAATACTTATAAATCTTAAATTCTATTTATTTACCCATTAGTCATGTTAATACCTTTGATCCATTGAAATGGTACATTTTGCCTCGCCTCAAATCATGCATGCAATGCATGACCGATTTATTTACATATGATGATGAAATCTTATGTAAGTCACGAGTTTCCGACCTCAAAATCACACCGAGTTATTTTCCAATTCTTAACAAACGTTTACCACTTTCCATGAGACTGAGTATTCACCAAAATTTACAGTTCGGGCCGTCCATGGAAAAATGCTACACGCTACACCCGTGTAAAGAAAAAGAAATTACGTGTTAATTGGTTTACGAGTAACTACCGTTGAAATCTTTCGAGATGGAACGTTTAACAAATTTAAATTATGAAGGAATAAATAAATTATTATTATTGTGATTATGATTAATTATTTGCGGTGTCTCAAACCAGCTATGATAATGATCAAGAGTCGGTTCACGTATAGCATCAGATATGTTCGCACTAAGCTTGCTTCTCCTTGGCGTGAGGTCGCATGTCTGCAATAGTAATAACACTTTCCTCTCTTAATGGTACATTCTCATACATCTTCGTAAGTGTGCTAGCCGAGTCGTTAGACCTGATATCTTCATGTCCTTCTCCCGTATTCATGAGCGGCATATGATTACACTCGATTTCTTCCTAATACAAAAAAGAATGTTAATTGGTCTCTCATGTGAGGGCACACTTAAACTGCCTTTCCATTCGACATATTGGGATATACTTAAGGGCCCAAAATGACTCAGAAGGAGAGACTTGAGCATTTATCGGAAAATAATGTATCTTAATGTATACAGATTTTTTTTATTATAATAATAATAGCAATTTTTAGCCGATCCGATTATTGTTAATTATTTTGCATTAGCTCACTCCATAATCAACTTGGAATTTATTAATTATTTAATTTCCCAAACACACTTAAAAATCTACTAAACCTGACTTGGATAATGTAATGTAATTTATATTACCCAAGAACAAAAGTAAAAATTGTCATCGTCTGATTAAGCTTGGCCGTATGGCAAATCACAGAAAACGTTAGAAGTTTCGGGTGACACAGCTTCACTATTGCTACGCATAAAAACAAGGTTCACTTGAATCAATTTACTGAAACCAAACCACTACCTTTTATAAATGCGCCAGCATCTAATTACAACACCATACTGTCTGCTTATGACTGTATTGTAACATTTGACCAACCATTATACCTGTGGCGCATGACTACGAGGTTGCCTACATCCCTACAACCAGCGCATCAACCAACATCAATGTCATTCCGTTAGATCTGAGTTTTCCTTGCGATCGCGATCTCATGTTTTATTTGTGGATATTGTTGTTTTAACTAATCATATTAAATAACCTTTCATTATATCCATCCTATTCTGCACATAATTTCAATTATATTAGAGCTCCGGACGAGAGCTCTAAATACTATAAAGCGTAGGAGATAGTCAAGTACTTAGTCTCAATAATCACTGGTTCAAAATATCAAAATATTATCGTGGGGTTAGGAGGTTTTCATGTTTTACTGTCTTTCATGGGCGCTGTTGGGAACATAATGAAAGTCAGTGGCTTAAAAGTACTGTGGCTATGTGCATAACATATGCTGAATAAAATAATCTACTAATTGACAAAACTATTTAAATAATAACCTGTCCTGGAGTTGAACATAAACGAAACATTACAACGAGCCACATGACAGTATTACCTACACAAAATGATGGATGGAAAGTCAAATAAAACCGACGCAGAATCTTTCTCAACAATTAAAAATAAACTTAATATAACACTCCATAAAATAGACTTGAGTTGAGAGGACCTCTGCGGCTCAACTTTGGGTATCTCCACTAGTTGCACATGGAACGGTACACACCACAGGTAGAGTAGAGTGCATCCTGTGTTCGAGTTCGCTAAAACGAGTTCTTATCAAAATAGCAATGTTAATCCATATTTAGGATAGTTTCTTAATGCGCGCCATTCTTCATATTCAACCATTATTTTACTTTAGGCTTGGGACTTCTCAACCCACGTATTAAATAAAGACGCTGCTTTCATGCAGAATGACCTCGTATGCTTAACCTTTTGAAGTTTGAACGCTTTCTCTCTTGCATCAAAATGTGGCATACACGCCAAAATCTCAACTAGTGAGAAACGAATTTAAACCCTTAAGGTGTGAAAAAGGAGTTGTAAGTTTGTATGGGGAATTTTAATAGCGGAAACAATTTTATGAAAATTGGTTTAGTGATAGTTTGAGTATCGATAAACAATTAGGAATAGTTATATTTCTTTTAATTGCAGATATGCCATGAATTATAATAAAAATAAAATATTTTATCCATGCTTACTAACATTTCGAAAAAATAAAACATAATTGACTGTTAGGTATTATACAGGTGGATTTTCTTTTTGGGTCCGTGAGGGCAGCTACCAGATCCCGTGCTGCTACGTGAAAATGGTCTTAAAAGACCTTCCGTCTATTTCAAATTAATGAAGTATCGCATTTACAGATTTTGGTAAAAACATACAGGGTGCGAGAAAAATGTCATTTTTGTCAAACTGTTTTTTGAAGCCATTTGATCCCATTCATATCCATGATCAAAAGCTTGTATGGGACCCAAAAAAATTCCGACTAGAAAAGCCACAAATCAAAGGAACACTTTTCTCGTACATTTTGTACGAAAACGAAAACTTTTATTTTTTTTACATGCAGTTTTTTTATGCCAATCGATTCCATTCCTGTCCAGTATCAATAGTTTCCATGGGGTCAACTTACGGTAATGTACCAAACAGCCACAAATTGAAGAAACTTTTTCCATACATTTACTATGGAGAAAATCTGAACTCTTATTGACATTTTTCAATCACGCTAATCAGTCCCATCCAGCGACTGGTAATATACCTAGACTATGAACTCGAGCTGCAAAATGACCCCACAAAAAGTCTGCCGCGGGGGGCGGTGCTTACAAACTCTGCCACGAGGCTGTTTAGTTAACAAATGGCGGTCCTATGACACGGTGGTAGTGACATTTATGAAAAAAATCTAATAAATAAATAAAAATGTCTTCTTGCGCCGTAAAATGGTGCCAGAGTTGATCTGGTAAAAATAATAAAAAAGACGACATCACTTATCATACGTAAGTAAAGCCGAAACCACATTATTTTAAATTTCTTTTACCGGATAATTTTATATGGGGATGGTGCTATGCCAACTTTTGAATAACCATTGAAATGTCTTATGATTATTTACTTTTTATTCAAATAAATGTTTTGAGTTAAATTAAATATACATGTTTACATCCCATATTTCAAAAGACGCAGATAAAGTAAATAGTATACAACTGCTCGTTGCCGGTATTATTTAAAATCAAAATAGCCGATATTTGCATTGTTTACGTGATATTCTGAAATGTAATTTAGGTAAACGTAATAAATTATTAGATTAAAAAAAAAATATCCTAAAATATTAATTAACAAACGGAATACGCTAAATTGAATACCGGTTCATTTGTATGAAAATAGTACCCCTATTCAATCCGACCGGCAGGAATCGATTTTGCTTATAAAACTGAACTAGAACTTTTAAAAATAGCTGGATTTGTAAGGCTGGCTCTACATGATGGGCCATCATAGGGACGCAGCTATACGACGAAACGAGATCGCAATATCGCTAGCTCCCTCTAACGCATAGCTGCGTCCCTATGATGGCCCATCATGTAGAGGAGTCATAAAATAGTTCACAGTTCCAAACTTGTTTGAGCAAGCAATGTACAAAATCATCAAAATCATCTGTTGCTTCATTGGATGCAGTACAAAAAAAATAGTTTTTATTTTGTATAAAAAATATAATCATTAAATAACCACTATTCACATAAACCCTGACCAGAAATATATGACCATGCGCTATGTTGCGGAATTTCATTGGAACTAAATTTTCCATACTAAACTGAACTGTCATCATAGGTACACTATGTATCTGAACGAAAAGCCAATACTCAAACCCGTTATGGTATAGGACATGCTGAGCAACTTTTACTATGGGACCAACCCCAAAATCGCGAAAAAAAATTTCAACATTAGACCAGTAAAATGTATGAAACTGCCAATTTTTTTTTCACGATTTCTGTGTTGGTCTCATAGTAAAAGTTGCTCAGTATGTCCTATACTATAACGGGTTTGAGTATTGGCTTTTCGTTCAGATACATAGTGTATACATAAGAAAAAAAGCACTCTTTTAACAATGGTCATACATTTCTGGTCAGGTTTAGTTATAGGCAAAAGAACAATCGCAAAAGCACAATCGATCTTTGCAGTTAAAGCTCTACAACCAGAGGCAGGCTGTATAGTCTGTCTATAGAAATGAGTGACACCTACCGCAAAGAAATCAAAGATGGATTTTAATTTACGTATTAAAATTAAAAAAAAAAACTAATAAAAACAAGCTGACCAATATAACAAGATCCGTGTGATGATCTTTTCTCGCTTTCTAGCTCCATAACCCCTTAATCGATCCCGCTCATATACGAACTCTCAAACTACATACATATATGTATCCCTACTATAACTCCAACAAATTTCATAAAGATCAAGAAAACGTTACTCAAGTTCAGTCTTTCAATCGTCGATCGAACTCTCAAAATCAGAAGGCATCGAAATGCAGATACGTCCCAGTAGCCAAAAGCTGTTTGTAAGAACTCACTTCCCTGACGCTCCGCTTGTTCGATAATAATACTCACTGCGTTTGCGCGCTTTTCAGTTATTAAGGTATGATAGAGACGCACTCTGTGATAACATCATTTAACGCTACAGTAAAACACGATAAAGTTAGTATCAGCTTATTTCCTTAAAAATAAAATTCAAACCTATCAACAAAAAAGATACATTCGAATATTGTTCTTTATTTTATGAAACCTTCCACTGATAATGCGTTCCCAGTGACACCGTTGTCTTGTCATTTTCAAGTGTCAGTGCTACGACGAATAACATCAAATCATTTTGACACAGACCAATCGTATTTTAAGTAATTGTTGTAATTGAAAACAGACTAATATTTTGACGCCTTTTGATTGGTAGTGTAGTGAGCATGCGTATATCGAGTTGTTTCCCAGTTTCAGGCTGACGGTTTGTTTGAAGCTCGCCGTCCATATTTATTATCAGTTGCTGGTCCCATCACGATTAAGGACAATAATACTGTATGACGACATTACAGTCAAAGCATTCAAAAATATCAAAAAAAGGGGATTTTAAAGCCGATTTCAAAGTGCTTCAAAATGAAATAGGTTCTGCAGATTACCGACGAAGACAAATAAAATAAATACAAAGATAATAGAATTCAAAGATAATGAGACGTTACCTAGATGGTACAAGAGATTTAAAAAAACCATTGCTCTCCTTTCATATTTAAAATATGACTAAATATTTTCAAGCGACCCGCAAGTGAAGGCAGTCAAGTGTTAAGTTGCATTAGTGACTTAAGTTATGCTATTAATGCGAATAACTTAAGTTTTTTTTTATTATAATACTAAAGAACAATTACAAACAAATTGATGAGTTTATGTAATGATAAAAATAATAGTAGGTAGGTATAGTTGTCAAGTACTTATCTAATACAAATAGTTGTCAGTCTTTCATCACTTTTCGTCAATTATCTAAGGCACTATATTCACGATAATATCGTGTGGATAATATAGGCCACACCCTGTATGAAATACAGGATGTGGCCTATAATAGGAGCAAAAAATTAAAATGATATTACATTATTAATACATTATTAACCTAGCCAGTATCCAGAATTCCTTTTTTCTGTAGTTACTTTAATTTTCAGGCTAAGGTTGCTGTTAAGGTAATTTCATTATATTTTTCCTTCTTTTGGCAAAATAGAAAATTAGAAAATGTAACCCCCGGAAAAAAACAGAATATAAAACAAAAACATGAGAAATTGACGTTACAGGAAATATTTGAGAAGAGAAATAATACTTTAAGAAAAAAAAAAAAGATTATTAGAATCTTCACATTCGAGGAAAAAGCAGAACACAAAATTTTTTAAAATTGGGAAATTTTGCGAATGGAAAAATCGCTACCAGTAAAATAAGATTTTCGGAAAATGATCTATACTCTCTTCTGAGCGGTCCCAGGCCCGTCAGTCAGGCTTTAGACGCCGAGCGTCACGTAGCTCAAAGGACTGCCAAAACATTGTGAACTACTAAAATGGAGAGAAGAAACGCTGGGTATGTGACCAACATCGACCAATCTAAGGGACGCAGTTATGCGCTAGATGGAGGAGACAGTCGATGTCGCGATCTCGTTCCGTTGTATAGCTGCGTCCCTTCAGACTGGCTGACATTAACCCAGTATGCGGATGGAGCTTTATACTTACATCTATAGACATGCAATCGTGGAAACATTGCCGATTATCTATTTCCACGTTGTACTTCCGCCGCCGGTTACGAACCCGCTTGTCCATGGGCCCGTACTTTTTACTACTCCGAAAGGCTCCCATTAAATCCTGCAAATTTATGATACTATGTACCCACGATTAGTCAAATTAGTGTTTTATACAAGCTTTAAACGTCAAATGTACTTTTCTCGCAAAAGTCATGTATTGCAGAACCTTCCAATCTTCTATCATATAGTTTTATGAACACCTTATATCGGGTTAGTAGCACGGGGTCTAATTAGCAACTCGTCTATGGGGCAACTCGTCTATGGGGCAACTCGTCTATGGACCAACTCGTCTAAGACGCAGGTTGTCTAAATCGCAGGTCGTCTACATATCAACTCGTCTAAAAGCAACTGGTCTACACGATTTTTTAAGTAGCAGCTCGTCTAATTAGCTATTGGTCTATATGGTATAGCGCGTAACCATGAACTTTTTCTTTCTCTTTTGTGCAATAAAGGTTAAATAAATAAACCGTAGTGACTCGGACTTTTTCTCAACTTCACCCGGGCACACTGATGTGTTTTCAATTCTTCATATCATAAATACAGGGTGTAACAAAAATACTGGTGATCCGTTTAAGGGCATAATTGGTATCGTATTGCGACTAAGAAAAAGTAGGAGAAAAAAAAAATCGATTTTTTTTTTCTATGGGACAGATGGTCCCAGCCGGCCGACCCTCCATACTAAAGAAAAAAATAGTTTCGCGCGAAAAAATTTTTTTCCTACTTTTTCGTAATTAGAATACGATACGAGAATAATTATGCCCTTAAAAGGATCACCAGCATTTTTGTTACACCTTGTATACTTACTTGTACATTTTGCATGAAATAAAGACTGTATCGTTTGTTATAAATACAAGAAAAATGTTCTATATCTTTTTAAATGATTTATATTTAAACATACAAATCATACTAAACTTAAAACAATATAATACAGAAAACCTAAACATGGCCAGAAAACCCCAAACTATTCATTTCCGGCTAGTTTCCTGACTCTTTGTCTCATAGTGCCCATTAATGATCGGACAGCAGCTTTGTCAAAAGTTCGAGCCACCTTATTCCAATCCAAACGAAGCTGTTGGTCTGTGTCGGCAGTACGGCCTGTTTTCCGTAATGTAGCCTTCATTATAGCTCAAAAGTGTTAAATCAGGCGAAGTTCTGGACAATTTGGCGGATTTAATTCTTTGGTCAAAAAAAATACATTTTTGTCATTACACCATTTTACCACCTTAGCTGAGTAATGGCAAGACGCTAAAACGGGCCAAAATATAGTTTCAGACTTATGCTTTTTGATCATTGGCAATACTCGTTTGTGAAGGCACTCCTTCATGTAAATATCGGCATTCATTGATGAGGTAGTAAAAAATGCAGTCGACTTCATTCCACACTCGCAAATTGCCTGCCACACCATAACTTTCTTGCCGAATTTCTCAAAGCAAATAGATTTTTCACGTTGTATAACCTCTGTTCCATCACGCACCGTATAATACTGGGGACCTGGTAAAGACTTGTAGTCCAGTTTCACATAGGTTTCGTCGGCTATTATTACACAGGTGCCTTTTTTAGACAAAACCATGTCGTACAACTTTTGGATACGTTTCTTAACAGATTCTGTTTGTTTTTCACTTCGTTTTGGCTGTTTCTGTTTTTTAAATGTCTTCAAATTGTTTCTTTTCTTTGCACGTTGTACCATCCCCATACTCGTACCCATTTTTTCGCAATATCTCCCACAGACAACTCTTTGTTAGAGATAAATGCTGCTTTACGATCTTTTGGTCCAAGTTTGGGTTAAAAGGACCTGGTTTTTGACCTGGTCGTTGTCGGTCATTAAAGGTATATTCGTTACCGTACTTACGTATTGCAGTTTGGACGGCTCCTACACTAACACCTTCCATTTGAGCAAGCTTTCTGTAAGTGATACCTTTAACCGAACACTATTTGTCCACAATAGATTTTCGCTTTTGTGGCGTAAGACCGCGCATTTTTTTATTGTAACAATTTGGGCAAGGAAAAATTACTGTTATCGGTTCTGTGAGAAACGTCAAGTATTTTTCACGTATTAAAATATTTTTTCAACATCAGTTATGTGCCATTGGTGCCAGTGGTAAGTTGTATTTATAACAGACGATACAGTCTTTGTCTTTCATGACTAACTAGGTATCTTATAAAGAGGCCACTTATTGATAAAAAGTATGTAATGACAGCTTATGTCCTACAGTCAATATGTTCGCGGAAATGTTTTAATTCGATGATTGCAATGGATAACGGAGAGCCAAGCAACAGTGCGAAGCACCAACGTTCTGAATTCGTTTTTATAGAATCACAAAGGAAACACCCATGTTTATTACACGGTGGTTATAGATACAATTTAAACAAAATAAACCCAACAGATTCGTCATCTTTATGGCGTTGTGCCAATAGGACTGAATGCAGTGCATCGTTAAAACTCAATAAAGAGAGAAACACAGTTTTAACAAGATCGTCGCATAGTTGTAGAAAGAACTATACAAAAAACGAAATTGAAACTGTGGTTGAAAAGTGCAAGAAAGATGTATGCAGGAGTTTTGACCCCGTAAAGGAAATATTTGAGAATAATATTGTTAATTTGTTTGATTTGTTAACAATCACCTGCGCGTCGACATTATATATTTAAGAGATATCCGTAGCCCGATTTTGTCATCACGATAGCGGTCGCATCTTTGCTCCGATTGCTTTCAAACTTGGTACCATAATCGCCCTGGTTGATACCTACGACAAGTTCGTGAACGGGCGGAATAGGGCCAAAGGGACGGCTAGGGCCTCACTTTTTATGAAATCAGTTTTTCGGAAATAACTTTTTTCCTATGGAAAATATTCCATCCGTTTTTCTTTTATATCGCGTGGGACCTGAATATCTATAACTCCCTAAATCATATCTTTAAGAAAATATCGTTAATTTTAGTCGAAATTTAATAAAAACCTAAATTTTTCTGGAGAAAGTTCATAACTCCTAAACGGTGAATAATTTTATGTCAGCAATATTTTTTATCGAAAGGTTACTTTTTCCCGAAAATATTCAAAAACTATGTCTGTTGGAAAAATGCATGGTTTTCGAAAAAAAAATCCGTCCCCGCAAGGGGAACGCACAGGTTGATTTCGCATCTTGTCTTTGTGGATGAATGGATAAGGGCGCTGCATGGTACCGCATGGGATACCAGTTCAAAGTTTTTTTTTACAATTTTTTTTGTACGTCTTATGTAATATTTAACATGAATTTAACAGTAAAAGTCGGTCACTAGAATTTTGACCTGCTAAACGAGGCCAAAATCCGCACTTTCAGTTTTATTTTCTTTTTTTTTTAAAACTTTGCATTTTTCTGACAGACATAGTTTTTGAATATTTTAAAGAAAAAAATTACGTTTCGATTAAAAATATTGCTGACATAAAATTATTCACCGTTTAGGAGTTATGAATTTTCTCCAGAAAAATTTAGGTTTTTTTTTTTAATTTCGACTACAATTAACGATATTTTCTTAAAGATATGATTAAAAGAGTTATAGATTGTCCCACGCCATATAAAAGAAAAACGGATGGTATATTTTCCATAGGAAAAAAGTTAATTCCGAAAAACTGATTTCATAATAAGTGAGGCCTCTCCCGTCCCTTTGGCCCTATTCCGCCCGTTCACGAAGTTGTCCTAGGTATCAACCAGGGCGATTTTTGTACCAAGTTTGAAAGCAATCGGAGCAAAGATGCGACCGCTATCGTGATGACAAAATCGGGCTGCGGATATAAACATACATAAAATGGTAGACTCGATTTTCGAAATCTACCTAAAAATGAAAAAAAATCTGAAAGTGCGGATTTTGGCCTTGTTTAGCAGGTCAAAATTCTTGTGCCCGACTTTTACTGTTAAATTCATGTTAAATATCACATAGGTCGTATTAAAAAAAAATGTAAAAAAACTAATCGTGTAGACCAGTTGCTTTTAGACGAGTTGATATGTAGACGAGCTGCGATTTAGACATCCTGCGTCTTAGACGAGTTGCCCCCCCCCCCCCCCCCCCCATAGACAAGTTGCTAATTAGACCCCGTGCTACTAACCCCTTATATCCGAATATCAGATTTTTTAATACATACGCGATCACGAATAGAAATGGCAGCTCCTTTGAAATTTATAATTTTTTTTCGGTGCATGCCTTAACAACTAAGTACCGCTACTAATAGAATGAGGACGAGTTGAAACTGTGGACCAAATAGCACAGTGGTCGATATAGCAATGTGGGAGAGTTTGCATTACAACATATTGACGACATAAGAATATGGACGACATTACACTGTGGCCGATTAAAAAATTCATTCATTCAAATCTTGCTTGCAAAAAGTTTTCTAAAATAACTAAAGTAGATTTTTATTTTGAGTGAAGAATTAATCTGACAGAAGTTTTAATACATTCGCAAAGCTCTTTGTATACCGCCAATTGCTACAACTTTGCCCATAATGCACAACTTTACCTGGCTTAAAAACGAGGTATTCTTCACCAAACAACTATTTTTATCTTATGCTTGAGATGGGAGAAAGGCGGCCATATCAAGAATAAGATATAAATAGCTGTTTGGTAAAGAAAACCATGTTTATCAAGCCAGGCAAAGTCGTGCATCGTAGGCAAAGATGTAGTACTTGACCGGTACCTGGAGTAATCAGATTACTACACTTATTAAAAAAATACTTTATCTGACAAACACTGAGAGTTAAATACTATATAACCCTCTTATTCATGAAAGTGTTTCAAACCTTATTTAGTTAAAATATGTTTTGTCTATTTCTAACAAATACAACTGTCAAAGTGACAGTAAAAGACAAACGATGATTTAGTTAAATGAGGTTTGAAATACGTTTATAAATAAGCGGGTAAGTATTGATTGCAGCTCCACAGATTCATTGCTCAATTATATAGGGGTGGATAATTTCTGTCACATTGTATACTTTTATGTATCTGTTAATTTTTTTAAGTTTTGTAAGTTAAATAATTCACAGCGACGTTTCTAGGGTTCCGTAGCCAAAATGGCAAAACCGGCAGAACCTTTATTCCCGCCACTCAAATAATTTTATACCATACTTGACAGCAATGAAAACTAGTCACCTTGCAAGAAAATATCAGTATCATCATACCTTCACTCGTTTTTATTGTTCAGGGCCATCGAGGATTTTTGACTTTCGAGTGCTCGAAAATAATCGCACAAAAAAGCTGGTCATGAAATGAATACTTTAAATGAATGAATGAATGTGTAAATAAGCTTTCTAATCATTTCTATATTTTAGTAAATGAAAGCTTTGTATATTTTATCAGTAAAAACTCTTGTGACAGAACTTATGAACCGACTAAGTAATTAAGGGAAAGTAGTAGTTATTTATACCAACTATAAGGTGCAGTTTGTAAATCATAACTTTACATAATTTTAGAAAATTTGTGAATGAAAGATTTAGGTAACGAATAAACGAGGAACAATAATTACATTTAGATATTAAACAAATTCCTCTCACATTTTTAATAACGTAACGCACTACTGTCCTAAGCTGTAACACGAACTCTAGTACAACCGTTGACAGAAACCATATAAAAGCACTAGTTTTTATAACACTATCTTCAATTTTGGTCATTTCATAAATTCTGTAGCAAGTAGACATCTGCAAGATAAAAGATGAAAGTTTAATTACAAATTTGCTACGTAAATCCGAAACATTTACTAAAGTCGAAAATAGTAAGCGTAATCCACTCATACACTTTAAGTATTATACAAAAAGAAAACAAACAAACAAGCAACTTGCCAATAGAAGCGCAGGAAGCGCAGACCAACATACAGTCCAGAATTTTGTCGGACTAAATCCGAGCCAAAAATTAATATCTGTTGAGAACTTGGTAACACCGTACATCCACATTATGATAGCCATTCTTAATCCCCCCAAATATACGATAGCCGTGGCCAATCCTGCGAATAGTCCGAATCGTATGTCATCAACATACTCGTCGACCTACAAGTTATAAGTGGAATTCATAACTTGGTTGTAAAGCCTGTACCGAAGAGTTTTAATTACAAAAGTTACTGCTTTTTTTCTTAGGTATTTCTGATTTATTTACCTACTGTTTATGTTTAATATCTACATCATATCATATTTTTCAATAAATGTATTTTGTTATCTAAACCAGAGCGACATTTTTTCTTCATCCCAAGTACAATTTTGCGAGCCTATGTGAGATATATTTGCACATCTCGCTTTTTTATTTCACCGGTCATCACTACATTTATAAAACAAAGTTGCTTCCTGCCGTCTGTCTGTATGTATGCTTAGATCTTTAAAATTTCACAACGGATTTTGATGCGGTTTTTTTTAATAGATAGAGTGATTCAAGAGGAAGGTTTATACAAGGTGTAACAAAAATACTGGTGATCCTTTTAAGAGCATAATTGGTATCGTATTCCAATTATGAAAAAGTAAGTAAAAATTTTTTGAAGCGAAAAAAATTTTTGCTTTTGTATGGAGGGTTGGCTGGGTAGGACGACGTGGCCCATATAAAAAAAAAAATTTTTTCGCGTCCAAAAATATTTTCTCCTACTTGTTCTTACTCGCAATACGATACCAAATATGCCCTTAAACGGATCACCAGTATTTTTGTTACATCCTGTATGTATAATTGTACCCGTGCGCAAGCCGGAGCGGGTCGCTAGTTTGTTTCATAAATTAGAAAATGTCACTTAATTCCGCTAAGAATATATTTATTAAAACACCAAGTGAAAGTTTATCAGTATCTTATGGTTATGATGAACCCTTATGGGTTTAAATGTTTTTCAATCATGTGATCTGGTTTTGTATGAAAACAGTTAAGGAATCAAGAGCGTGTCATGGGGTTATCTGTGGCGTGTTAAGACCATTTTTAACACAAAGCACGTAGCTCACTACTTATAAAAGGTAAGTATATATTTTGTACAAATAAATTACCAGTAACATAGGAATAGACAAGCAAAACTGAAAAAGGCAAATTAGGCCCTGTATGTAAATAGATTTTATCGAAGGAAATTCACTGTGGAATAATTTGGTCATCGTCACCGTGTATAACATCTGAAATAAAAAGATCTGCTTAACATATAGGTACTTCAGCTAAGTTTGGGCCTCTTAAACATGGATTAGTGTTTAGTGCGAGATCATTCGTTTATTTTATTACATTATTACAAAAATTAGTTAATGGGCCTTCATTCTAATGCTAGGAGAGCCGAATACAAGGTTTCATACCGACTTCATATCGCGATGAAATGCACAATGGTTTCCCATAAAAGTGATACTAAATCCGAATGTGAGTCTGTAAAGAAAAAAAAGAAAGACATTCATTTCCGTTGCGTTAACTTACCCATCTCATACTGAAATAATAGTTATGGCTTATGGCGTGGGTTATAACCTCTTTTGGTTCGACGGAGAGCGTACTCTTTTACATATCCATGATATAGTCATTAATAGTGAAGGCGAAGGCACGAATGATTTTACCTCAAACGATGATGATGATTATTATTTAAGCTCATGACATAATTAGGTACATTTGTGTACCTAATTAATTTTGCGAATGTGAGCAATGTTCTTAAAGCTAATTTCGTTCGTTTACGCAAATAAAGGATGTTGTACCTTGAAATTATTTTATAGATTTATAAGGTAAAGCAAAAAGTTCTACAAAGTCTTGCTTACGCAGGTAATTAATTTCGCTGCCGAGGTAGGTAAGGTACTCGTATATCGTGTATAATTTTTATATATTATTAATACATAAAAGCATTATTTAATAAAAATGTCCGTTAACGGTATAATTTCAAAATATGGGTTCCACGGATGGTGCTTACATAATCTCGTGATTCTCACCTGTCAGTGTCAAGGTGTATCGGAAGAAAAAGTCTTAGAGACATATATTTCTGGATTGAGGATTCATACCTACCGACTGGAATTGGTTTCATGCTGGTATCAGATGGGTATACTTAGTGGTATTTTGGGCTTAGTATTGCTTTTATGGGGAATCACTGTCAATTTCATCGCGGTATCAAGTGTGGTGGGCTCTTCAACTATAACGTTTAAACCCATTTTTTAATTTAGACACCGTACAGTCAGCAGCAGAAGTAGTTAAACGGTTAGGGTGTTCAAAATGACCTAAACCCGCTCTTATTCTCTTAACAATAAAACCGTGTCCAGTTCATTTTGAACACCCTACCCGCTTAGCTACTTTTGCTGCTGACGGTACCTACAGTGTTCCAATAAAAGCCAGATCAACTTAGTTTGTTATTATAATAAAAAGCTCAAGGTTTGCCAAATAAAATGGTATTAAACGATTTTGGAACACTGTGAATCGTTGTGAATGGCGTGATATTTGAAAAACGAAAACAAAATATACTTACTAGACAAGGAAGTACAGCTAGTATCATGTACAAGTATAAAGTTATGTTGATTAGTTTCTGTCCGTATAAAAACTCTGTAGCTAACGGCATTAGAACAAATAACAAGTAGTGATAATTTTCAGTAGCTTCAGAATCCACATCTATACATTTGGTCAATCCCAATATAAGTATATACACAGTCATTGATCTTATTGCACTAAGAATAATAAATAATATTGTAAATATTAGCACGGCGTTGTCAACCATTGTATAAGGTGAGGTACTTCCAAAATCGTAGACGCCGATCATGCCTACACCGTAAACCAATGAGACAATTGGTACTGATTCAGTCTGAAACTAAGTCGAAAAATTAACTTAACACGGGAAAATTTAAATAATAAGAAGACCTAAATTGATGGCGCGCACATTTTGGGGCCAGAAATAGCATATATATTATTATCATATGCAATAATCATCATGTGAGTATCATACAAAAATGGAAATCCTTAAATCAAAAATATTAGGCTCAGCTTGCTACGGTTAATAGCGAAACAACTGTTTTTACAGTCTTACCAGATATTGAGATATCGCTCTCTGAAGAAAATATTATGTTAATAATTTTAAATAATAATTTTAAACAAAAAAAGAACCGACTTCACTTAGGATCCACTATTCCAAGAGGAAGTGGCCGAGTCGCTGTAAAAATAGTGAAATCCCTATAATAGTTGAAGAGTTCCCTCGATTTCTCCAGGATCCCATCATCAGACCCCGACTTGGTGACTATGGAACCATCTAGGGGTTATACCCGTTCGATTAAAAATTTTTTTTGAAAATCGGTTCACGATTCACGGAGATATCGAGTAACATTCATACTAAAAAATAATAATGATAAAAAAAAAAACAGTCGAATTGAGTACCTCCTCCTTTTTTGAAGTCGATTAAAAAAAGAACCGACTTCACTTAGGATCCGCTATTCCAAGAGGAAATTACCAAGTTGCTGCAAAAAATAGTGAAATCACTAATCACTACAGTGCCTATGATAGTTGGAGTTCCCTCGATTTCTCCAAGATCCCATCATCAGATCTGGACCTGGTGACAATGGGACCAACTGGTTTCAAACAAAAAAAAATCCAAATCGGTCCAGCCGTCTTCGAATAATCGGTGAACATATTTACATTAAAAAAAAACAAAGATCCCGACGAATTGAGAACCTCCTTCGAAATCTTGAAGTCGGTTGATAACATTATCTATCCTGTATCTGGGACGACGAATATTACGGTCGTCATTATCTACGTGACTTGGCTCTAATGAGTTATCACTACATAGTATAAAACAAAGTCGCTTCCGCTGTCTGTCTGTATGTATGCTTATACCTTTAAAACCAGACAACGGATTTTGGTGCGGTTTTTTTAATAGATATATTTACTCACAATCCAACCGTTGCCATCAGTTTTCATCAGTCTAAAAAAAGCTTCCTTCGTACTCCCGGAGAAAATTGCCAGATAGGTGAAGGATAAAATAGAGCATATTAGTTTCAGGAAGGCGACATGTTTGTAAATCTGGAATGATGTATTTCATGTCAATAAAAGAAAGAAATAAAATGAAAATATTTTATGTCAATAAAAGAAAGGAAGAAGTTGGGAATGCATTCTAAATTCCTACAATTACTAAATAGATACGATCCATGCCCGAGTCCGTATGGTTTAATACTTATACTCGCATAAAAAGCACCAGATATTTTAGCTTAAGTTTTAAAAATGTTGATACATGATGATTATCACCTTCCACATTTAAACGGTAAGCTATTTTTGATATACGTTCGAACACGGCTCCTAACTACTATACGCGTACTGGGCTTATAGAAAGTAAATTAATTATAAATAGTTGAATTAATATGAATTTTCTCTACAATCAAATGAAAATCAATATTTAAAACCTTTAACATGACGCTGTCAGGTATTGTCGTAAGACAAAAATTAAGTATCCATATTACTGCAGATACAAAACATCTCCAAGTCCATGCCCCTTTGAGGTTTCTGTTCATGTACTCCCTGTCAAATTGTAAGTTGTAGTTGAAAGATCCAAGAGTCAAAGTGTACCCCTATGGGGCCCCCGAATAATAAGATAAGATGTTTTATTACTGGGTAGTTTACATTTAAATCAGTAAAAATCGATTATCATATAGTTAGTCACTCGCGAACCTTTAATCGCGACAATGTAATACTCTTAGGTACTAGGCACGAATGCTCGATTATTATTAATACAAGTTTACGGTTAGACTTTTGCCTTACGTATATCCGAAAAAATATTTGGATAATTTTGATATTTATTTCATCGCATGTTTGAGAAAAGCACTATACATACCTCGGCGTGAAAAGGGGTTGCCAGCCTCGTATTTATCCGGCCTCGCTACGCTCGGCCATCTATATGTACTCAGCCGGCAACCCCCTGCTTCACGGCCTCTGTAGTAATGTACTATTTTATTTTATTATATTGAGTTTGTCTTTTCATTTTGACGGCCCTGCTAAGCCCGTTATATTATAATAGAAGCGATTCCGGCCAAAAAGTGTAGAAATTAAAAAGTGGCAACATCGTAGTGTCGTCCAGTTTTCTTAGATTGATTTAAAAGGGACGACACTACGATGTTGCCACTTTTTTAATTTCTACACTTTTTGGTCGGAATATACCTATGCCTATGCTTGAAGCTAGGCAAGGAAAGACTTACTTGTAATATATGTGTACAGAAGTTTTGTTTAAGTGTATTAGTTCCCTGGGTTTTTGCTTTGTACAATATTGCAGGATATGATTTGAGGCCATGCAGAGAGAGGAATTCCTGGGGTGAGAGCAGACCGACCATATTGGCGTGCTCGCGAAACTGCTTACCAGGTATCGCGCACCATCACCTGTGTATCTTAAAGTCTGTACACGATTAAATATGACATTTGTTTAAAAAAAATATGCATTAAATTTAATTCCATTTAGCATCACTTAAAACATACAACATTATAAAGTAAATGTGTTGGTATTGCTAGGGAATTATGTGCAATTAGGGAACTAAAAACAAGCAACAACTAACAACATTTGACTTTCCTTAGTAACGAAGCAATAGGGTTGGAACATTTTTTAATACCTTCGGGGCACAATTATGAGACTTTAATTAGGTAGTTATTACCATTTTAGAGTTCCCGCAAAGGAAAATGTAGTCACAAGGAAATCTTTTTCTTGTCTCTGTATTCTCTGCCTAATCCAATTACTGAATTTATTCTCGTAAAGTCAGCAGCAGAAGTAGCTAAGCGGGTGTTCAAAATCACCTACTCACGCTCTTATTCGCTTACCTACTTTTGCTGTCAGCTGTACCACTACATTTAGGTACCCGTTCAAAAAAGCGTTTACCAAAAACTCTCACCAGTAAGCAAAACAAGGTGCTCTGTAAAATTAAGGCAAATGTAACGTCTTTTAAAACTGGACACAAGTTTTGATCCCAGTCTAAACGACTCGTGTACTGTTTTATAAATAAATCCGCACACATGTATGTCATGCCAATTACTAGTGATGTGACTGTATAATGAAATACTGTGACTGAAATAAGAAACAAAAATAAGTTTAAATAATAACTTTTTACAAAAAAAAGATAAACCGACTTCAAAAAGGATAAAAATAATCATTATATTATTTATATGCGTTACCAACTGATATGCTTGAAGTCGGTGCCAAGCCAAATTTGGAAGAGTTAATACGAACGCGGCAATGTGTTCAGTGAATTGTTCTTTTTACTATATAACTAATCTAATATGGTATGAATCGCACGTAGGTATACATTCGTTTCGACCATGTGTTAACTGTTAGGCAAGTAGGTACAGAAAGTATAATCATGCGTCCTATGTTTGTTTATTAACACATTGTTGGGACTATCCGTATCTCGAACGAAGCCTGTGGTTCAGTTTGAATTATTTATCCTTCTTCATCTAAGGTTTAATCCGAAGTACCGAAGGAATTCAATGTCTAGATTAATTGTTCTATACTCACATACACCAGTCCCAGTACCTACACACGCCGTGTCAGTAAAAAAGGCACGATATTCAAATTTTCTATGGAAGGTCAATCTTACGCGACTACATTTTTTTCTATTTGCCGCCTTTTTCTGATTATTGAAAAAGTAGACGTGTATCAGAGTATATATCTATATATATGGTTGTCGCATTTTATCAAAATAGGATTAGTAGTTTAGACATGAAAATATAACGGATGAAATCACATTCACCTTTGCATTATTAGCAGTGATCGGCACGACCCGTGCCACACCGTGGGACTCCAAAGAGATTTATTTCTTAAAGTTTATTGTAGACATGAACAGTCTTTTACATTTCAATTGAAAAATTTTTGGGACAGGTTTGCAGAATAAAATTTTAATAATCACGTCCATATAAAAAAATATAACCAAAATTCAGCTCTGTGGCACGGGTCGTGCCGATCACTGATTATTAGTGCCTATGTTTTGTGATGTTCACACTTGAAGCTGATTTGACCGGTTTTGTCATTTTTGGCTTGGCACCGACTTCAAACATATCAGTTGGTAACGCATATAAAAAATATAATGATTAATTTTATCCTTTTTGAAGTCAGCTTATTTTTTTTGTAAAAAGTTTTATTTTTCCATTTTTAGTGGTTATATATTTATCAAAATCGGACAACGAGTCTCGGAATAATCGGTAAAGATATATCAAAAAGTGCATAATACACCCATTCTATCTAAGAAAAGTTCCACGTATGTGGACTTCATCATTAGGTCCTCTCTATCAAACTGGTGGTTTTCAAGAGGGAATGCTTGAGTTGCTTAAGAAAAAACCCATATCAACATAAATGTGCCTTTAAAAATTGAGGAGTTCTCTCAATTGCTCATGGATCCCATCATCAGAACAGCACCCGATTAATTTGGGAGCATCTTCGAAGAAATTCCTATCAAACAAAAAAATAATAATTGTCCAAATCAGACCACGGGTCTCGGAATAATCGGTGAACATACATTTAAAAAAAACACCATATTAATAAGTTCCGTGTTAAAAGTCCTTTGAGAAATTGAATAGGTAGGGGTCATGTATTGTGCCATGTCAGTATTATTTGTTTGTAATCCCTCTATATCTTAATGTAAATACGCAATAATGTACACTAATAAGGGAGTATACCTGGGTCTCCGACCATGTTATTAAAAATGTGAATAAATAGCGGATGGCCGGCATATGTAAAACATAAGTACAACAAATTTCGTATACTTTTCCATTTGAAATGATAAGTCCTGTCTAATGCCTGAAATAAAATGGGCAGTTAATATTACGGACTATATTACTCTAACCCTTCGACTTACAATTATTTTCACCTTAATTAGGTTACCTACTTTATTTATCAGAGGATCAAATTCTTCGTTTGTGTTTTACTATAACTTAAAAGCGCGGGCGGACAGAGAGCAGTCCAGTAGGAAGTCAGATTATTTCTTTTTTGGATGTTGGACCCCTGGTCATCCATATCAATATCTAAAAGTAACCACAAAGAGAAGATTGTTGATCACCCATAGAAAGTTTAAATTGCGTGCTTCATTTTCTAAGAAGTTCTAATAGTATAGTAATATCGGGTTCAGAATTGCATGGTCAATTTATCAATGAATTCATTCATAAATTGGTATTGGTAATGCAATTCCGAACCCGATGGCACAATGACACAAAGGAAATGGCAGGATTTTACACGCCGTGGTGTAAGTTGGAACTCTCTCGTACGAAGCGAACAACTAGTAGAACGAGGAACTCTTGACGGCTCTCTGTCTGCCCGGGCTCTTAGCAAATTACCAAGTGAGTTAAAATTCGGATTTAAAATAAATTAAAATTCGGATTTAAGCGTTTTTGGGTTATACCAACTCGTAAGTAGAATTGATTCTAGTAGGACACACAAATATCTCAATGTATACCAGCACAGTGTTATCATTTTACTACTCGAGTATTTATAAACTACCAAATGCAGACTTATGCCGGTGGTTGCTATTTATTACTAAAATAAAAAATATGCTTAGTTAAAGGATTATTTTACGTATAAATATTTTTCTTTTACTTACTTCATCACTGAATATTTTGCTCCCAGATGGAATACTACTAACTCTGAGCATTTTTAAAAGTTCTAAATAAATCAACTCATTACTAATATTACATTTTTTAAACTTGATTTAACTTTGATTTATTATCGAATAAAATCTTAAAAATAACTGACGTTTGATTGAAACGTATTGTAAGACATGCCATTTCTAACGTCAGAATTTAAAAAAATAGTAAAATTAAAGGAGTTTCTAAACGGGTTTTTCCACAGAGTATCGCCCTTCAGCAAGGGAGTCCCATTTTATTTATTTCTGCGCCATCTACTACATTGGTGGCTACCAGTGAATATGGTTTTCATAAACTACGCTAGATAGCGCTGTACGGCACCGTCGGCACAGAGTAAATAATAGTATAACAGAGAGACCTCTGTAATGTCACGTAACGTCACGAATCATGTTGTCCCTTTTTAACGCATGACAAGTTCTCTTTCGCACTTATGCAAACGTATCGGATACGTCGTGTCAAACTCAAATTTTTTGACAGATTTACTTTGAGTTGTACCCCCCTGCCGTCGGCACCTGACGGCTGTGTGGCTATTTGAAAAACGTACTAGTTTTATATATTCTGCTTTAAGTTTTATTAAATTAGTTTATTATCGAAATATATTTTTTACGTGCATTTTATTCTTTAATTACTATTCAATAGTTAAAAAGTTTGTTTCTCCAAGAATTACAAATAATTTTAAAAGACGAATAGAAAATACTAGATTTTGTGGCAACATTTGTTATACATTTAAAAAACACGCGTGGTCATGGCGGCGCAGTCAAACTTAACAAACTTGTCTTTATATTTTTTTAGCGCATGATTTAAAGATAGCAATTTAAAATAATTACATAGTTTTTGGATGCATAGTATTATAATTAATATAAATATGTCGCCACCAAAATGCTGCGTGCCGTTGTGCGATATAAAACGAGGACAAGGCTAGTATAATATAATGTTTACTATAATCGTTTTGCATAGAGCGTGAACGGGATCAACTAAGAATTTGTCCGAAAAGAGAATTGTCGTGGTTTATATGGGAGCCCATACATTCTACGAAACTTTTGTGTGCGAAACATGGGTACTTAGGATCGGCGGAAATATTTGGGGCAAGGCGGACACAGTAATTAATAACAATGTGCGGGTGTGCCACCGCCATTTTGAGGCCAAATATATTTATACAAATGGGCGCCTCATCCGATTGGCTATACCAACGCTTAATTTACCAGGTTAGTTTTAACGCTATAATGTTATTCACAAGCAAATAAATGATTTGCTTTAATTACATTGTCGGTTATTCATTCAGGTGATATTTAGTCTGCAGCTGATAGAGCCTTTATTACAAAGAAAACGGCTCAATAAAGTAGTATTACCAGCTATATACCCCATTTTTATCATTTTATCGAATTACCAGAAGTTGGGGAAGGCGGGGTTGAAAGTGCCGGAGGTAGGTTGTGCCGACTTCAATTACTTTTTAAATAAAAGAGATATCGATACGGTCAAAATGCGTAATTATAGCCTCAGATAACGTGCCATGTTGGCAATAATTTTATTTTCACTAATCATGACGGTTGAGTGGCTGGGTACCCAAACATCCAGAAGCTAATACACTAGTACATTTTTTCGTGCTTAAACTATTTGGTCTGTATCTGCACACTTTGGACCGATTCAATCTTTGCTTTCCTAAATTATAATGATATTATTTAGGTATCTGATTGTTTAGTTATTTTTTTAATTGATCGATACGGTCCCCAGTACCTACGCCTGTTTTAGTTGGTAACCCGAACTTGGGGCTCAATGTGCCGTTTTGAAGGGGCAGGTTGTTCCCAAGAACAGGTCACCCTGATTGTACAAAAAAATTTTTTTGTCGAATTCTCATTAGATATGAAGCGTAACCATTAAAATAGGACTAAAAGAGGTTAAATATACCTACAATTAGAGTTGGTAAAGACTCGAGTCATTCGAGTCGCCATATCCAAGACTAGACTCAGTTTTTTAGACTCTAGCCATTAAATTAAGCTCGGGTTCTTGAACTTGCGGGGGGACTTGAGCTTTCTATAAGGACTCGAGTCTTCTGTATTTGACTCGAGTGTTTCGTTACGCTCAAGTCTTTTGAAACAACTGAGTTATTATATGAACTCAACAGAGCTCACTTGAGATTACTTACGCGACTTTGTCATGTACCTAGTGTAGCTATCATTATTTTTTGTTTTGAATTGTCTGTCTGTATGGTTTCCTTCATTTATTACAACACCTATTTTTTTACCATGTAGGTATCTTATGAGCGTTATTGCTGGTAAAATAAGAATCTATTTTGACGAAATGAAACAAAAATAGGAAATGACTTGAGTATTTTATTAACCGACTTCGCGAATCTTTCGGAATCTTCGAGATCGTGAATCTTTGTTTTTTTTAAGAATGTTCACTGATTACTCGGAGACTATTCAGCCGATTACAAAATTTTTTTTTTTGAAAGGATAGATTTCATAGTCGGTCCCATTGCCACTGGCAATGCAACCCTGATCTGCTGGCAATTTGCCAGCAGATCAGGGTTGGATCACGAAATCTTCGAGAAATCGAGGGAACTAGGTACTTAAAACTGAAGGCGGTTTTTTCGAATTTTAATTGTGCCTAACTGGATGACAGCGACTATTTTCTACGTCTAGAACTATCGGGTATTTTTTATATAATCTTCCTCGGATCTCTAACTGTGTGAAGGTATCCACTTCATCTGGTTTATCGTGGTTCAAACCAAACACCTTCGGTTAATAATGTAATTTCATCATACCTACTAACCGCAACGAAAACAAAATATACACAGACAAAGTTAGGGGCAAAAGCTAGTATTAGCGACATTATCATTATGAGTGGACGTATTTTGATAGCCAGTTAGTCATTGATACTTAGGTTAGGTTGCGTTGCCCTTACACTGCTCTAGTCTGTAGACACGGTTGTCAAACTTGCCATTTACGTGATTTACGTCAAGTGTAATAAAATTACATACTAATGAAATTCATATTTATTGTGCCTCAACGGATGGATAGTAGTAGAATACAAATAATGAGTTCTACGTCGAATACCAACAATCCAGGTGTTACTTTAGCGGTTAACCCCTTGAAACGTAAGCGTGGTTTATCACTAAAGTCCACATATTATCAACTGGTGGATAATTGCATGCAATGCAAACATTGCGATAAAAAATACTCGGCAAAAACATCACACACTATACTCAAGAGACATTCTAATGTGCACCAGCCAAATTTTGTTGTTAAACAGAGACAACGTCGCAATGAAAAAAATAAATACCTGGATCGATTATTAATCAACTTCATTGTACACGGGAGCCATTCATTTCGTATCGTTGAAGAGGAGCATTTTAAATTGTTTATAAGCGAACTTAACCCTGGATATTCACTGCCCAATCGTCATAATTTGACCTTAAGCATTAAAACACTTTTTGATCATACACAGCACCAATTAATAAACCTTTTGCGTGATGTTGAGAATAAATTTTCCATAACTTTGGATTACTGGACGTCGGTAACCAACAAACCGTACATTGTTGTGACTGCTCATTTTATGCTAAATAATAGCCTAAATGCTATTATTTTGGACTTTGATTTAGTGCCATATCCTCACACAAGTGAACATTCGTTATCAAAAGTAACAGAAATTCTGGATATCTATGATTTAAGAGGAAAAATTGTCTCAATATCTACAGACAACGAATCGAGCAACGTAAAAATGATGCACATGTTGACACTCTTCCATGAAGATTACGAAGATGTAGTTCATACACGGTGCATTGCACATGTTTTACATCTCGTCGTCAAAAGTGGTATAGAAAAACTTGAAGGTATTATCCACAATATTTCTAGATTGGTGAATGTTACAAATTTTTCACCCAAGAAAAAACAGACTTACTTCGAATATTGCGATTTGAACGGTGTGAAACATTTGTCACTATTACGGGAAATGTCCACTAGGTGGAATTCGACGTACTTAATGCTGTTGCGGGCCTTTGATGTTAGGTCCGTTTTGGATAACTTATGTGACAACGCAACCGAATTTAAAAAATATAAAATAGGCAATTGGGAACAAGTAAAGGTTTTGCTTGATTTCCTTAAACCATTTTACGAAGCGTTGGTAGCCTGACGGTAATGACGTCTGACTTTCAATCCGAAGGTCCCGGGTTCAAACCCCGGCTCGTACCAATGAGTTTTTCGGAACTTATGTACGAAATATAATTTGATATTTACCAGTCGCTATACGGTGAAGGAAAACATCGTGAGGAAACCTGCATACATCCGCGGAGAAATTCAAAGGTGTATGTGAAGTTCCCAACCCGCTTTGGGCCAGCGTGGGGACTATAGCCTGATCCCTCTCGTGCATGAGAGGAGGCCTGTGCCCAGCAGTGGGACGTATAGAGGCTAACATATTATTATTATATTATTATTTTACGAAGCCACGTTATTGATGTCTATGACAAAGTATCCGACCATATTCTGTGTCGTGCCCATTGTAGACGAACTAAGAATAGTACATTGTTGTAGAGGCTGGAAAGTAAGCTATAGGTGGATCGAGTTAGATACGAGTCCACCTATAGCGCTTTCGGCCGAGACATTACATAGTGCTTTTCACGACTACTGTGAGGAAATAAAATAAAAAATTAATTGGCATATACAAACACTTTAATAGATACTATTTATAGGTATATAGACGGTTCATATGCTTTTCACAAGCACGATAAAGTAAACGAGCATGTAACTTTCTGCAAATAAATGCTTCTTTTCGCCATCCTTCCATAATATGAATTGATCGTCGGATATTATATTGTATACAAAATATCACTGTTCATGGGCCTTCTTATTTAGGACGCGATTTCACTGGTAACAAATTTCTATGCCTGTGCAGTTTCTTGAATTTCGGTGGGCGCCAGCGTATTAATAACATTTTCTACACTTATTAAACTCATTTTTACTGCATAAATACAACTTACTTGTTTTTCAGTCAAACATTATCCAATTCAATATGTATTTTTCTCGCTCCACCTTTATTACTTTTTTTTCCACTTTTAAGAAGCGTTTTACGATGTTTGCTTCAATCCGACTTAAACGGCTATTAGACATTGCAACCTGCAGGGCCCAATCTGTCAGGTTGGTAGGTATAATTAAAGGTAGGGCCCGTAGGGAGCTAAAGGAGGGAGAGGGAGAGGCAGGGTACACAACAGATTGGGCCCTGCAAGTTGCCATGTCTAATAGCCGGTCCGCTGCTTACCCACTTTTTGATAGAAAACCACAAACGGTTAAAAAGGTAAAAACGCCTTAAGGGTGATCTGAATGATTTTGACGTTTCTTTTTTTTAAACAAGTAAATTGGTTCGATAAACAACCTTATTTTATTTTAGAATGAAAAAGTGGTGCCAAAAAAAGGCATTTTTAATGTTTTAAATGATTCTCATTGGCGGGTCCAATGCAATGACATACTGGATTTTACTTTTCTACTATGACATTTCATTGCTGCAAAATAGCAATTCTTGGTGTGCGTTCCCATTGAGGGTCCAAGTTGGAATTTTGAGCTTTTAAGCTTACCAGTCTTTAGTAAAAGTTCTCAAACCATTGTAAATTCAACCAATAATTTGTAAAAGTCGTTACTCAAAAGTTACGTTCGGTTAAAGGTGGACCCTCAGTCGTGCATGCCAGGTATCCATATCTAATAAACTACTTAAAATGTATAACTGCTGTAAATGACTACTTTTAGTAAAAGATTTGTAAAACTAATTTCATTAATCGTGACTCCATTCTGCTAACTTAATACGAAGAAATAGCATGCAGAAGGTGGTCCCTCAATTGAACATTACAATTTCTTAGAATATCACATTCAGTGAGAACAAGAGTAATATTTAAAATGTATATGTGACTGAGAGTTAGTAAAAGTACTTGAATCATTGTAAATTCAATGGTTAGTTTGTAAAAGAAGTCATTCAAAAGTTACAATCGACTAAAGGTGGTCCCTCAATTGAAACGCTTGTCATAAGTAAAACTCAATTTACAAATCACTGGGTTGGTAATTAGACAATGGCTATAGCCTATCCTTTAGTAAAAATTTTTACTAACGATTGCTCTATCGAACAGTATAAACAAATATACCGTTTTACGAGAAATTTGAATCAAACATCTGCGAAGAAATACTACGGCCCAGGTGACCACGTATTAGGATTTTGTGGGATAAGTACCGAAATAAAAATAAAAATTGGCAGTTATAGGGACTGCCGAATTGCCGATAGAAGTGAAAACATAGAACTTTGAGTATTGAAATTTCATAATGTTTGAATTAAAATTATCAACATCAACTGGTTTTCACATCTGCTGACACTCCGAGCAACAATTATATTATGCATGTTTATATGGTTTTTAGGGTCTCGTACCTTAAGAAAAAAGAACGGAACCTGAACTGAAAAGAACTGCTTGCCCACTGCGAAGCCTACGCCTTGACCCATGGACTGGAGTACAATAACAAAAAGAGTGAGATATTGGTATTTAAGGCGGGCAAAATCAAGCCATACCGTGTACCACCCATTATGTTGAACTCCAGCCCATTAAAACCCCAACCTCAATCGTGCAATGCATTTTTTTCTTTTCTTTTTCTTATTGTGATGATTAGCCAAGATATATTATGCCAAACTTAAGAATAAAAAATAAATAACATCACGAACAGTAATTATTTTTATTTAGGTACTTATCCCACAAAATCCTAATATGTGGTCACCTGGGCCGTAGTATTTCTTCGCAGATGTTTGATTCAAATTCCTCGTAAAACGGTATATTTGTTTATACTGTTCGATAGAGCAATCGTTAGTAAAAATTTTTACTAAAGGATAGGCTATAGCCATTGTCTAATTACCAACCCAGTGATTTGTAAATTGAGTTTTCCTTATGACAAGCGTTTCAATTGAGGGACCACCTTTAGTCGATTGTAACTTTTGAATGACTTCTTTTACAAACTAACCATTGAATTTACAATGATTCAAGTACTTTTACTAACTCTCAGTCACATATACATTTTAAATATTACTCTTGTTCTCACTGAATGTGATATTCTAAGAAATTGTAATGTTCAATTGAGGGACCACCTTCTGCATGCTATTTCTTCGTATTAAGTTAGCAGAATGGAGTCACCATTAATGAAATTAGTTTTACAAATCTTTTACTAAAAGTAGTCATTTACAGCAGTTATACATTTTAAGTAGTTTATTAGATATGGATACCTGGCATGCACGACTGAGGGTCCACCTTTAACCGAACGTAACTTTTGAGTAACGACTTTTACAAATTATTGGTTGAATTTACAATGGTTTGAGAACTTTTACTAAAGACTGGTAAGCTTAAAAGCTCAAAATTCCAACTTGGACCCTCAATGGGAACGCACACCAATTCTTGTAGTGGTTGTTCAGATGCTACAGCAATTGCTTACTTTCCAGCTTGGATTTTGATCTTCTTTTGACACATTTCCGAGCAGGTGGCGTGAAAAACATATTTTAAGCAACTTGGGCCATGAATTATTGAATGATTGTGCAACAACAATGATTGACAAATTGCAATCATATATATCGTTACTTCGTTCCAAAGTTGCGAAAATTGCAGTTATATTAGATCCAAGATTAAAGAATTGTTATTTCAATGAACGTGAGAATTTGGAAACTATATTGGAAACAAAGACAATTTTTGACGCCAATTATAAGCTGCATAATAATAATGAAGATGAAACCACTGAGATGAACTTGTCCGGAAACAGGTTTCTGTCAACTATTTACAGAAAAAAAGATATACTCCAAGACGAGTTCGATAAATACTTGTTACTACCCCTAGAATCAGAAGACACAGATGTCATTGATTGGTGGAAAAATCACGAAAAACAAATGCCTCAATTGAAAAAAATGGCTTTTGATTACCTAGTTATTCCAGGATCAAGTGTGCCCAGCGAGCAAGCGTTCTCAAAGTCGGCCAATCTAATTACCAAAAGAAGAAACCGAATGGGCAATAAAACGATTAGAGCCTCAATGTGCCTCTCCTCTTGGCTACTTTATTTCTAGTTCAGTGTATACAGTGGATTAGAATATCCATGTAATTTAGGGTACTTATTATTTTCTTCTACGTTAGGTGTCTTATGAAATATGGTTGTATTGTACGTATATAGGTAGTAAAAATATATAACCGAAAATTAAAAAATAAATAACACAAGCTTAAAAGTTTTTAACCTTTATTTCTTAAATATATAATTTGCCGCCACATTCCAAACAGTACATTCTAGAGATATCGATGTCAGGAAAATTATAGAGATTTGGGTTTAGCTTATTGCAAACAGTACAGCTATCTGCTATCGTTCTTTGGATATATGAAATGTTGATGCTCCATCCGAATATAGCATTTTGTAATATCCCCATTTTGATTGATTTCGGAAGACAAAGTTTTAAAATGTTTTGTATAATATGATCAAACTGTAACATAATAAAATATGCTTACTTATTTAAAAAAGCAGTGCGTAGCATACACGTGTTCGTATGCAAAGCATAACGGAAGTTTGCCTTAAGCTAGGTTTAGACTGGCAAGAACTTGCTTGCAAGTTGCATCACATTGCGGCGTTTTAGCAATCGTTGCATTCAATGCACCTCAAGCAGGCAATGCAACTTGCATGCAAGTTCTTGCCAGTCTAAACCTTGTTTAAATACACTTACACCATTAAAGTCGTTTCCACTTTGAAAGTGAGCTTTATTTTTTTATTTATGCCTTTAACTACCTGAAGCATAGCGAGATTGTAAAGTGTTTTTCCTTTTCCACGTGTATTTTATGGAAAATGTTGTTTGCGTCATTCATTTCTCGCCAATTGATTAAGCTTAATTCAATAATATTACTCTTACTCAACATATAATCACTCGGTTTTGAAGGTTCTAAAAGATGACAGTAAAAGTGAAGAGGAAGAAGGTATGTTATGAACCTAAAAAAACCTACTTCTTTCGAGTCTAGACCTTTTCTAAATCATGACATCAATATGTCATTTTCATGTTTGTTTGATTTGTATATAAACTTCAAAAGTGAGTCTTCATTATAGGACTCGAGTCACTTAACAAAGACTACAATTGAAAAGGACTAAGATATTATGATGACTTGAGTTCTGACTGTAGGACTCGATTTAGACTACAAAGAGGACTCGACTGACGACTCAAAAGGCTCGGAAGTCTTTTAAGCTCAGAGTCCCTTAAATACGAGTCGAGTTCTTCAATTTAGACTTAAAGAACTCGAGTCTTTACCAACACTGCCTACAATACAACACAAACCGAGATGACATTCGCAGTACCCATACCTCTCTTTTGAGTTTCTCGTAGTTTTCTCATCGTATTGTCGTCCCTTTCAAATCAATCTAAGAAAACGGGACGACACTACGATGTTGCCATTTTTAATTTCTACACTTTTTGGTCGGAATATAATTATGTACCGAACGGCACACCTTACTTTTTCTACGACAGTAGCAAAAACTGCATTAATAAATCCTAAGTATTTTATTACTTTGAAAAGATGATTTATATTGAAAACAAGAACAAAACCTTTGTAGGCATGGTGCCTTGAAGTCAGTGCATTTAAAAAAAAACAGCTACACAATATGTTTTGTGCATGTTCTGTGTAAAAGCGGTATTACACATTGCAACCTGCAGGGCCCAATCTGTTGTGTACCCTGCCTCTTCCTACCCCTCCTTCAGCTCCCTACGGGCCCTACCTTCAATTACACCTTCCAACCTGACAGATTGGGCCCTGCAGGTTGCAATGTGTAATACCGCTTTAACTACTAGCAGTTGTAGAAAGTACCCATAGACAAATACCTATACTTGAGCGCCGACTCTTCAAGGAAATACCACTATCAATCCTTTAATTGGCATACTGAAATACTAGAGTAGAAAACAATATTTAATGACGTTTGCTTATTTAAGGGTGTTTTTCTGGGGTACCTCAGCCTTCTTTTTTCGGATGTTTTTATGGTATAATTCATCAATACACGTAAAATTTTCAAAATGGTGTGTTTTTTCCTGAATTCAAAATTTTTCTACGCCCACGCCGGCGCGGTGCAAACGTCTAGCCCGTGGGCAACCCTACCTCACCGAGTAGCAGAATGCAGCCTATTATTGAGGGCATTGAAAGTTAATACTTTCAGTGCCAAGAACTCCCCAAAGGACTCTGTAACTTTGTCCACGTGGCGCTTATTTAAGCCATTTCCGAAAAGCGACACCGTACAATTAACCCGTTGGAGGCTTGAAATCACATGATCAACACACGCATAAGTGAGAATCCAGGATTTTGTGAATTCATTCATAGAAATCAAAAAGAAGCAAAAGGGTATGATATAAGAATTAAGGCTTTCATTAGAAAAACGGGTACAAAAAGTAACCGAAGATGCGCTGATATCAGATTCGACAGTTTATAATTTTTTTTAAAGACAGTACGAGCCAATAAAATAAGACTTTCTTCGCAAACTAATATTGTAAAGCTTTTAAATTGAGGACTATGTTCTGGGCCGAGAAAGCATTGCCATAAAAATATCTATACATATTTATAACGCAGAAACTATTAACTCAAAACCGTAATAGTTTTTCGGTTGTTAGGAATATATTTTTTACATGTCACTGAATTCTCACTATTACATTTCAAGTTTCTTATCTTATGTGGCACGTGCTACTTATACAATTTCACTACAATCAGGACATGACTCGTGGCACAAACATCGCGGTATACGGTCTCGGGGCAGCTATTAAGCCAATAACTGGTTCGTCGCTGGGCAAGACACCGTTGACGCACTGGATCTTAAACTTCTGCAGGATGCCCACGAATGTTAAGAAGACGAACGACCGAGCTAAGGCATCGCCGGGGCACCTCCTTCGACCTGTACAAGAAAGCGTTTAATTATTTAGGGGTCGAAGTCTTTGTAATATTTACAAACAACCGCATATTAATGTAGGTAATAGGTATCTCGAAATAGGTGTAACAACATTTTAACTCAGTTACCAAACAGCTATTTATATCTTATTCCTGAGACGGGAGTAAGTCGGTCATCACAGGAATAAGATATAAACATAAGGAGTTGTTTGGTGAAGAAAAACATATTTTTCAAGCCAAGCAAAGTTGAGTATCTTAGTCAAAGTTGAGTTAGTTAGTTGACGGTACCATATAAGTGATGGTATCAAGTATAATGTATCGAACTCTATAAAACGAACTAGCCCAACTCGAGCGGTGTGCTAAGTAGTCGTTGAAGGCCATTCACTTCATCGTAAGAATGTAATTGTATAATAATTGAAAAAAAATACTATAATGATGTGAAAATACATGAATTTAATTTTAATTTCATTTAAAATTACCTGTTTTTCATTTTATTTTAATCTTTGTTTTTCTATAATTACATGGATTATAATTGAAGGGATGTTTACAAAAACAACATAACTGACTACACTGGTTGACACCTGAAAAAAAGAAAAAAAGTGTCAACCGCTTTAAGCAGTTATGTTGTTTTTGTAAACATCCCTTCAATTAAAAATGATTAGAATATGATTTTATGAAGTCTTCAGTGGCTTCCTAATAGTACTAAAATAAAGTCAACGAACAAGCAAAAACTAAATTACAAGCTGATTAAATATAGATGACAGGAAAGCCATTGTTTTAACCTTTTCCACGCCAAAGACGTATATATCGGCACCGCAGGTCCTACGCCAAAGACCGATATATCGGTCACTGACCACAGAGCAAAATAGACCTACATGCACACGCATAAAGTATAATTTCAGTTTTGACATTTCGATGGCGTGGCGTCTGAGTGGTAGCTTTTGCGTTTGACATGGCGTCGAAAAGGTTAAATGCAATCTATTTGGATGCCTGCATTTTGGATACAAAAAGCAAGTGACAAATTCTGAGCCAATCTGATTACGTTGACCGTTGTGGTATAATCAAGAATTGAAGAAAGTAGTACTTAATGATTTTAACGTAAGTGATTTCGAGTCGTTATTTGCTTTAAGGAAAATCTTGAAATTATTGCCGAATCCATAAAAAATACGAAAAATGTATGGAGATACTGCAATGGGAATGCGGCCGTGTGCCGTATGTGTTTGACACTTACCGTATCCGGAACAACACTGAATTTCATGTTACATCACTAGTAAGTAGGGTAGGTAAGAGAGTAGGTACCTTACCCATGAATGGAATCATTACATAACCTACCTAAGCCAAAGGTGTAAACGTGCTCGGCATTTTCCAACTCGCCGTGCTCGTTGATAAATCTCTCAGGCTTAAATTCATGAGGTTCTTCGAAAATATCCGGATCCAAATAAAGGTCACCAACTGATATCAATACAGTGGTATCTTTTGGTATCATATAACCATCTACAATGGTGTCACTTAGCACCCTTCTGGGGCCCAGCAGCGGCACTATTGCGTAGCATCTTTGAACTTCCAGTAAAAAAGCTGATGTATAAACAAGCCTGAAAACATTTGAATCTCTAATTACACATGGTCAAAGTAGGTCGACTCATAAATAATTATACTTACTACGAAAATAGAGAAGTAAAACAGTAATTCTATTTTGAATAGGTACTAAATTTTGTCGTAGTCTAATCAACAATCTGATTTTATGTTCTGAAATGTGTGTTCGTTGGATTATGATATGATGTTGAAAACTAAAGGTGTTAATTTACTTGTGGCTATCACTCCAACTAGGCACGTTCTTCCCTATGACGCGCTGTATCTCATCGTAAATTTTATCCTGTATGTGCTGGTTTCTAAGGACCGTAAGAAAAATGAATTCCAGCATGTTACTTGTAGTTTGTGATCCGGCAATTAACATATCTAAGCATACCACTTTCAACTGTAGATCTAAAACAAAAAAAAGGGTCTGAACACACGGTAAGTATAAATTTGTACGAAAGGCAGTGAGCTATTCATTTAATGTTGTAACTATTAAGCTATTTTATTTCAATCCGGTTGTTAAAGAATTTGGTAATTAAAGTTCATTAAGTTTTTAAATTTCATATGGTAATACACAGACCTTCCACTGAAAAGCCATTTTGTTTAAACAAAGGGAAGAGGCATCAGCGGGAACACTATATGAAAATAGGAATTAAATATTTTACCAGTAAAAGTGTCTTTTTTCACCTTCATTTGTTTTAGGAACGAATATATAAAATCATCGCCACTGGCTGCATTATTTCTGTGCTTTTGTATTGCTTCCTGAAACAAATGCATGCTTAGGTAATGATCAAGAGACAAGAAACTAACGAACATATTTAAGGTGCAGTGCATTCAGCTGAAACTGTTTTTGAAATTGTGTTGCATGTTATGACTCCATCCATACTAATATTACTAATTAATTACTACACACGGTGCCCGTGAGCATTGCGAGATTTTAACCACGAATTCCTGAGGTCATAAGGAGTGATAAATGTTACATGAATTCAGATCAATTTCGTCAATAAAAAATTCTTTTCGTTCCTTTTTTTCGATTTTTTAAATGCTTTCGAACATAAGAAAATTAATGTTATTGGTAAAACTATCGATTAAAATAAATGGGTATATTCTTATATTCAATTCAACTCAATTTATTCGTAAAAAATGGTTCACGAAAAGTATTCCTTGGCATTTTGATATCTGTCAATAAGGATGTCTAGACCCCATAAAGAGCGAAATCTCTATCATAAAAGCGTTATTAAAAACTCTTGCAATGCTCACGGGCACCGTGTATAAGTTGATTTGTGTAGTTTGTGTTCGTTAAGTATATAAGTGAGCACTTACTTCAATTATAGCAGAAATTTGTAAATTTATCTTGTTTATTAGCGAATAGCCACTCGCTTCTGGGAACAAGAATCTACACCAAGGGAACTGATTAAGCCACCCTCCTGCCATTGAGAACGCCTTTGATCGGGCACTTAGCAGCTCTAGCAACAACTTAAGACGGTCTTCCTCAATGGATTCACCTGCAAACAAGCAAATCACATTTAATTTCATTATTGTCAAGTTTTTAATGCCATAAAGTAAATGCAACCGTAGCATAGTAAAATTCGGAACGCAACCGTAACTTTTTGTGTTTTTCATCTCTATCGTTCACCTAATTTTTCATATATATTTATTTGGGGTTTGGGCATGCGCAAAGCATCAATGTTAAGAAGAGAACAAACAATAGGAAATGTGTGAAAAAATGTGCAGAGAATGGCGGAGAAATTTGCTAATAACCTGGTGAAACGTTTATTATCGCGACCGGAGCGCACGCTGATGAGTGCGTAGGGATTTATTTATTTTTTAACAGACTTCAATTCCATAGAAGAAGGAGGTTCTGCATTCGGTTTGGTGTTTTTAGGGTTCCGTACCTCAAAAGGAAAAAAAACGGAACCCTTATAGGATCACTTTGTTGTCCGTCTGTCTGTCTGTCTGTCTGTCTGTCTGTCTGTCAAGACCATTTTTCTCAGGAACGCGTGGAGGTATCAAGCTGAGATTTATACCGAATACTAAGGTCTATTGTCCCTTGAAGCTGTGAAAAAATCAAACTTAAAAGCCAACGCAATCAAAAGATACAGTCGTTTATGCTGCAAATTTTAGAGTTTTCGGCACTCGCAAAACCTACGGGGTACTTCCCATGAACTCAGAAACTTGAAATTTGGCACGAAGCAACGTCATATAGCATAGACAAGATTGTTTAAATAATGGATATGAATGTGTACTAAGATTTATAAAATTGATTAATTTGTACAATAAACTGTAATTCTCCTGTGGTCGCTAATGACCTTGATGTTAAAAAGCGACCTTAAATAAACCAATAAAAAAAAAAAAAAAAAAGGAAAAATTAAAAAAAGTAGACATTTTTAGTAAAATCATACAAAAATATATATTTAAAATTTCAAACGTACTACCTTTTTCCTCGTAGACGCGTGAAGTTGTTAAGTTGAAATTCATGTCAAATACTCAGGGCTATAGGACTTTTCAGATGTAGCAAAACCAAATTTTAATTTCAACGCAATCAAAAGAAATAGCAATTTAAGTTGCATATTTTGAAACTGTGTACTCGCAAGAAACTCAAAACCTAAAGGGTACTTCCCGTAAACTCAGAAACTTGAAACTTGGCACAAAGAAACTTCATGTAGCACAGACAAAGGAAAAATTACGAAAAGTAAACATTTTTAGTAAAATCATACAAAAACATATATTTTAAATTTTAAACTTACTACCATTTTCCTCGTAAACGCGTGAAGTTATTAAATTGAAATTCATGTCAAATACTCAGGGCTATAGTACCTTTTAGATGTAGTAAAACCAAATCTTTAAGTCAACGCAATCAAAAGAAATAGCAATTTAAGTTGCATATTTTGAAACCGAGTACTCGCGAGAAACTCAAAACCTAAAGTGTACTTCCCGCAAGCTCAGATTCTTTAAACTTGGCACGAAGCAATGTCATATAGCACAGACAAAGGAAACATTATAAAAATTAGACATTTTTAGTAGAATCATACAAAAAATATTTTTTTTAATTTTAAACTTACTACCTTCTTCCTCGTAAACGCGTAATGGTATTAAATTGAAATTCATATCATATACTCAGGTCTATTATATCTTTCAGCTGTGGCAAAAACAAACTTTCATGTCAACGCAATCAAAAGAAATAGCAATTTAAGTTGCATATTTTGGAGATGAGTACTCGCAAGAAACTCAAAACCTAAAGGGTACTTCCCGTAACCTCAGAAACTTGAAACTTGGCACGAAGAAACTTCATATAGCAAAGACAAAGGAAAAATTACGAAAAGTAGACATTTTTAGTAAAATAGTACTTAAAATATTTTTTTTAATTTTAAACTTACTACCTGTTTCCTCGTAAACGCGTAGAGGTATTAAATTGAAATTCATATCATATACTCAGCTCTATAATATCTTTCTGTTGTAGCAAAACGAAACTTTCATGTCCACGCAATCATAAGAAATAGCAATTGTTTTAGGTTTTTACGGAACCCTCGGTGCGCGAGTCCGACTCGCACTTGGCCGGTTTTTTTTTTTATGTATGTTCACCGATTACTCCGACACCCGTGGTCCGATTTGCGTAATTCTTTTTTGTTTGAAAGGATCTACATCCAAGGTGGTCCCATATTAATCTGGTGCTGTTCTGATGATGGGATCCATGAGGAATCGAGGGAACTCCTCAATTTTGAAAGGCACATGCACAGTGATTTGGGTGTTTTTTTAAGCAACTCAAGCATTTTCTCACAAAAACCACCAATTTGATAGAGTGGACCTGATGATGATGATTGTTTTGATGATAACTCGCGCATGAAGGGTTCCGTACCATTATGTATAAAAACAAGCTACTATCGAATAAATTAATATCGCAAGGTCCTATCTACCTAAGTACGTAGTTTTTTTGAGATAACTCAAAAACTCCTAAACCGATAATGTTCAAAATAATTTTCGTTGAAAGAATATTCAAAGGTGTATCACAATTTTTATGACTTTCGGAGTCATTATTTCTGATTTGCCATTTGGCTACGGAACCCTAAAAATGAGGGCGTTCCATGCGTTTGTGCATAACTACGAGCAGGTACGTCCATTTCACGAGTATTTTATCTTTAAATTCTGCTTATTTATTGTAGTTACGTTAATTACGTGTGAGAAAATCAAATAAATATTGCGAATTTAGGACACTAGTTTGATTAAATTGTAATTTCAGTTATTTAGTATAATAACTGTCATGCTGTGTAATTAAATTGTAGGTATCAATAAAATAAAATAAAAATAAATTACTAATAATACCGGTAACGATCCTCAACTTAACGCCCCAAGCCTGCCCGGAATGCTCGGTACCTACTCGCTATATGAAATAATGGGATGATTTTCTCTTATTGGTGTATGGGTACCAATAAGAGAAAATTATCCCATTATTACAAGTATTACGTCATCTGTCTATCCCTAACGATTGTACGCGTATGCGGCCTCTAGTAAAATTCTTGCTTTGAGATAAACATTTTTCTTATATTAGCGTCATCTAGCTTTACACCTAGGAACTTCATCCCTGCGCAATATAATCCACGCAGCTCTGCTGTGAGCAAGTGCACGGATTGCATGAAGTTCATGTCTCCATAAGGAGATGGCGCTACCTGTCCACAATGTCGACCCTTTTTTTATGGGACTACGAGCGAGGAGCAATTACCCTAATCTGCACTCACTTCTCTGTCTCCACCTAATGATTAAAGCTGGAAACAATTATGGGACGCGGCTCACAGCCGCGACTGATAAGTGTGCACAGTCAAAAATATCCAGCGCGCCAGATTTCTGTCGGACGTCCGAACGCTCAAGGTTACGTCCGCGGCTTACCTCCGATAGTATGCACAGTTCAGTGTATATTCATTATCTAGATACCTATAAGTCGCGGCTGTGAGCCGCGTACCATAATTTGTTTCCAGCTTAAGCCTAAGAAGACGGACAATAGGGATAACACAAGTGAAAGCAACATACGACACTCACAATGAAAGCTCGGTACTTACCACAACGGTTGGTTTTATTATATTTTTCTATATCATATCCCACAATATACCTAAGGGTTGGAAAAACAGCCTGTATATTTATGTAACGTCTTAGCTGTGAAATCTCTTTAATTGGATTGGGTGACGACGGTGACTCATTAAGCCAATCGTCGAAATAATTACGTACTTTTAGATCTTTATTTGTTCCCACCGCGACACCATATCAACACCTCCTATCCCGCCCCGCCGATTAATCATCAGATCAATCTGGAACTGCAGCCTATCCACAACTAAGTACTTAGTATTTAACTACACTAGAACCTGGATTATCCGACTTAGCTTGGAAAGGGAGGGGGAGGTTCTAGGATGAGCAAGATACTAAACAGAGCTTTGTTTTACCTGCCACATATTTCCACAGCACATTCATAACAGCTGTAGCAAGAATGCTCTTCGGACTAATTGGCTTTGTATTATTATTCTGTATGTAATCAACCAATCTTCCCATTTCATGCTGTATTTCTTGTTCCATGGCAGCCTTTCCAAATCCGACATTTTTTAGGTGTTTGACAGCAAACTTTCTGTGTTCTCGCCATAAAGCGCCATCTGCCGATGTTATTCCTGAAAAAAACAATTCTTGAGAATAATTTCAATGCTATGGGTTGACCCTGTAAGGTCCAGTTGAAGTGAGCTGGGCCTATAACCTATTGAAACAAACATTCCTTTGAATATACTCGTAGATTATATAGATATTATTAAATCTCACGTTACAATTTCATCAAGTCGTAGATTGTATATATCTCATAAGACACTTCTCTTTCCGGACAAATTAATAATAGTTGCAGAATTTAATTATCAAATCATAAAGAAGGTTAAGTGCGTAATAAATAATAATACGTATATGAACAAGCTGCATACCCATCCTCTTTCCGAAACATCGTAATCTAATAAAAAAACTGTTTGGTCTGCCTTCAAATTCCGGTTCCATTAGTACTTGGCGTATATTCCTGTTTCCGTACACGACCACAACTAACTCACTTCCCAACTTCAAACCAAGCACTTGAGTAGCATATTCTTTTGCCATTTGTGAGAGTGCTTTCCACTGGGAACCATGTATTTTGCTATTTTTTTGTACCAAATTGCTGCATCCAACAAATGGTAGCCATTTTGGACCTGTAAAACAAAAAAATACTTAAAACTAAACGGCCGGCTTATATGTGTGTATAATCTGAAGGGCACACAGAAAGAACATGACTTAGTGACTAGTCACTTTGATAATTATTTTAAGTTGTACGCTGTTAAAGTTTAGACCGATTCAATTAACCATACTATTTTCGTAACTAGATGGTTTTTAAGAGTTGAAAAGTGGATTAACGTTCAAATTTACGACTGTAACAAAAATGGTGTGTGGAACCTCGAATAAGATGAAATCCTCTTTGGAGCATTCCACGGAAAAGTCTACCGTTGTCCCATACAAACTCGGTTTTTCAGAAAATTGGTAGGTTTTGGTGTTCCTTTTTCTGCGACAATACAGTCAAATTATGGTAAGAATAATGATATTCCAATTAAAATTACACATTATGACAGAGATACACACGCGTTTGTACATCACAGCTCGTGGAATGCCCCTTTCACTTTAACACGAAACATATCGCCACCCCCTTTAAAGCTGAAAACCTCTATAAGGCTCAAAACACACCTAGCGGAATGGAGGCAGTAATATATGGAGGCCATAGACAAATTTAAGCTACCACAATCGACAAAGCTGCAAACATTACTGCCAAAATTCCGCTAGGTGTGTTTTGAGACCAACGCGAAATATTGAACCTCAACAAGCAATCAACGACTCCTTTTAGTAGGGCAGTCTCAGGTGATAAAGTGGACACGCTGGACAAAAGCACCAATTTTTTTTCAGGTACTTGTTAGGTCTATTAAGTTTTTTTTATAGGAACCAACTCCGTCGGCCATCTTTAATTTTATGGCGGCCATTTTGAATTATGCGTATATCATTGATATCTCGAGCTCTAAATAACGTAGAATCACAAATATTTAAGTGTGTAAATATACATATTTGGGGTCAAGGTATTCAAATTGATATTTTTTAGAGTTGCGTTCCCAAAGGAACCCTGTTCCTAAACTTCTACTGACCATCATGGCTGTCTGTCTATTCAAATTTTCACAGAAATTGTTTTTATATTGCTACTTTAACATACATTCATAAAAATAAAATAAAGACTAAACAGTGCGCTCGTACATGAAACGTAATTTTATCGCGTCTTTTTGCACACCCATAACAATCGGTATATCTCTAGAACCGTAATATACACATGAAATTTCCGCAGATTATGTATCACACAGCATCTATAATAACAAGTAATAAAAATATAATCACGTTAATAATAATGTACATTTTAAACTAATAGAACGGTTCACCGTGATTATGATAAGAATTGTGAATTAGACGACGCGAATGAAGCCCGAAAAGAGCAGTTTTGTAAAAAAAAAACAGGGCAATGGAGAATCTTCCCCCAACAATGGACGCACTATTCCAACACTCCAAGCGTGTTGCATATCAGACAGGGGTATGGTGTACCAACGAGCTTAGCCAACAGCATACCCCTAGTCCAGAAGGCTGGGGCTGGACTCGAAAAATAAAAGGTGCTTCTTCATGGGTTCCGATTTGGACAACCATACCTATTGCTTCAAAGGCCTGCAACGAATTAGTTAAATGTAATTGCCAGGGTCAAAGAGGCTGCACATAAAATTAAAGAAAGATGGCCGACGGAGGAGCTAGTTCCTATCAAAAACTTAAAGCTATTGACCTAACAAGTGCCTAAAAAAACTGGTGCTTTTATCCAGCGTGTCCACATTTACGACAGTTTGTTCGACCACTCTGCCCCACTACTTCAAAGCAAGTAAGAAAACCTTTGCTCATTTGCATATATTAAAAGTATTTTGCAGGATGGCTAGACGAGTTACAAATTGACAAATTCCAAGTTTACCAAAGCGTCCTCAATACCTCAAGTAAGTCAAAAGCTTTTTATGAGAAATGCTAGTAATTTTCTCAGAAATTATTATACCGATTTAGCTGAAATTTTAGACACATATGTAAGTCAGCGACCCAAAAGCAGACATGGAAGGCCAATTTATAAATTTTAAAACATGGGGCACATTTATCTTGAGGGGAGATAAATGAGAAATTAAAAAAAAAGTTTGGCAATCTATATTGTGTGGCATATGAAATAAAAGGGGTTAACGGAGGAGTCGGAGGATCTGAAATATATGTTTTGTATAATTTTAACATGTATGGTTTTGAAGTTATTGAATTTTTCTTATTTGCATCTTTTATTTTCCATGATCAATAGCGAGTTAATAGCAAATACCCGAGGATTCCGAGGCCCTCCCGAACGTCCTGCATACGACAGCACTCACTTGTATTAAGTCACTACGCGCGTCATGTTTCAGGGAGCTTTAGGTCTCCATACTCACCGCTATCGCTACGAGTACCGCCGCGACGTGTCGCGGATCGGTTCGCCTAGCACCCTTAGTGCTTGAGGATGGAGACCTAGGCTCTCCGAAACATTTTTAAATGTAGGTAAACAAACATTTTTTATCGCATGTTCTTTTTGCGCTTTATAAATGACTCACGGAAAAAAAAGCTTCCGGGTTATTCTCAATCCAAGACATTATATTATCTTGAAAATATTTCCTCGTGACAAGTATTTATTTCTTTTATCAAAAATATGATTCTTCGCTCAAAAGACCACATTTTCTTGAAATAGAAATATAAAAATATATTGTTTCAAGAGTATTTACTTGAAATAAGTTGATATGGAGAAATTGATTCAAGTAATTCAAATCGTTTCGGGGCAACTAAATATCGTTTTCATAGCAAAAATACATTTTATATCAAAATAAGTTTCTCTGGTTAAACACAAATGTGTTCTTCACATAAATCAATTCTTTAGATCAAACAACTACTTTCGAATGAAATTTTAAATTATTGGCACTAAGTTATTTTAATCTTTATACAAAATCATTGAAATCTTATCTCAAGTAAATATTTTCTTGCGCTAGTTTAGTTACGTTGCGCGCCAATAGATGTCTCTGCGTGTAGGTTACAACATGGTAACGTTTGTTCGACGTAACTTCATGACCCTAGGCGTCTGGCAAAGGATTATTTGAAATTCGCAGTAGCGATTACAGACTAGGTAATACAATTACATATAAGTTATGAGTATGAGATATTCATAATTTATAATTGTATTATCACTTTTTAATTAAACTTCGTTTCTCGGGTTTAGCCCTAAAAAAACAAAGTTTCTAGTATGAGCTTTTTAACAATGTCAATAGTTCACACGAAGTTGACGAGAACTCTTAAATCAAAAGAACCGTATTGTTAAGGTGATAATTTGCATTCTCTTGGATAAAAAGAATCGTATTCTCAAATGAATGTGACGTGATTCTCACTTAAAACAAATATTTAATTGATTTAAAGACATGATTCTCTTAAATTGAATACAATTGTTTTTGGTCTCAGACCATATTCATTTGCCGACACTATTTAAAAGTTTCAGTTTAACATAAATTTCTCAATATGATGAAATAAGATTTTTAAATGAGCAAATATACTGTTTGACACCAAGAGTGTAAAATATCTTTACTTGATAGAAACACTTCGACTTAAAAATAAGAGTAGATTGTTCTTCAAAGAAACAAGTATTATCTTAGTTAAAAGAACACAAAAAAATCTGTATTTAAGAATCTTATTCGCTTCGTTATATATAAAACTTTATTGCTTTGCATGGAAGAAATTTGCTTTATATTAAAAGTCTTTTTTTTCCGTGCTCCCTTAACACTACCACACCCCGCGAAAAGCATGTAACCATACTACAGATATGATTGAGTTATGATAAACAACAAAAACTAGCATTGTGAGTTGTGACCATTGCGTAGGGTATATTCATTTACTAAAAACGTCAGGGGCTTTTTTTGTTTGCTTACACGGTTACGAGTATCTTCTATGATCCTGACTTACGGGTCTACATATAACTGAAGGAGACACATGAGCGTTGTGTGTAACAACAATTGGTGTCAATTGTCGCGTTAGTGCTGGATACCTACTCCGACTCCGGATCATCAAAACCGCGTAGTTACTTTACGCACCACATCGTAAATTCACGATTCGGTGAGTAAAACTGCGTTTAAACCATCCCATGAAATAATTTGCACGTCTTACTTGCATTAGTCGATTTGCACCTAAAACCTGAAACTTGGCTGAATAACAAAAGCTCCATTTTCAGGTCAGCTACCATTTTTAAGGTTCCGTACCCCGAAAGGAAAAAACGGAACAGACGAGACAGACGGATAACAAAGTGATCCTATAACACTTTGTTATCCGTCTGTCTCGTCTGTCAAGACAATTTTACTCGGGAACGCGTAGAGGTATCAAGCTGAAATTCATTAGTACAGTCATTTTATTTTCACTAGTATGGGAAAAATGTCAAATTTGGAAATAATTCATAATAGCAGAAGTATTTAGTTGTATGGCTTAAAAGTCATGTTAATCATTGCGTAGACAGAAAATCCTACAAAAAATTTACCTTGAAAAAATCCTCATTTAATTAATTTCTAAAAAATCGCCTAAATAAATATATCAATACCTATTTTATTATTTATTATGGTTCCTTAAGACACGTTATTTATGGATGACGGAAAATCAGAGAAAAAAAAGAAACCCTTCATAGGTATATATTTTGATGAATATTTACTTCCCGGTGGAAAGTTTGTAGGATTTTTCGTTCAGTCATCTTAGAATGACATTTTAAAACTATATAAACAAAAAAATTGCTATTATAAATTAATGTTTGAAAAAAAACGTATCTTTACTGGGCTATATATCAAATACTCAGGGCTATTAGATCTTTCATATGTAGCAAAATCAAACTTTTATGTCAACGCAATCAAAAGAAATAGCAATTTAAGTTGCATATTTTGAAACTAAGTACTCGCAAGAAACTCAAAACCTAAAGGGTACTTTCCGTAAACTCAGAAACTTGAAACTTGGCACGAAGAGAAGATACATATACATATATTTAGTAAAATCTTACAAAAAATATATTTTTAAATTTTAAACTTACATCCTTTTTCCTCGTAAACGCGTAGAGGTATGAAATTGAAATTCATATCAAATACTCAGGTCTATAATACCTTTCAGCTGTAGCAAAACGAAACTTTTATGTTACGGATTTCATTTTCATTACTTTAGTAATAAACATACTACAACTTTAGCTTGTAGGTTTGTACGGGTTCGGTGCGCGAGTCCGACTCGCACTTGGCCGGTTTTTTTTTTGTTATTACTGGGTTGATGAGTAGGTACTTTCGAATGGTACCTAGATAAGGTTCAATTTGCTACTCGGTGCGGTAGATATAAATTGTACAAAATGCTCCAAGTTTAGCTCAGGCTACAAAGGTTAGTACTAAAATATAAAACTTTTAATCGTGCATTGCCCTACATAAGCCGAATTTTGCTTCTCGATGAGGTAGGGTTGGCTACGACCTACTCTTGATCTATTTGACGTGACGTCTACATGCCGTCATCGAAAACATTACCAATAATTATCAGGTTAATTAATAAATAATAGGTACATTATGATGATTTGGTTAAAATAAAATAAGTTGCCTGTTATTGCATAATATTTTACTTTACGAAAATTGCAACCTAGTATATTTACAGGTTATGGGGGGAAGGGTTTGTTATTTTGTATAGCAAGGAAATAAAGTAAAACCAAGGTACAGATAACAAATATAAGTCTAGATCGAAGATCCACGGACATGGCAAATCTGCGAAACCGGGATAGTGTTTCAAAAGCTAAACAATGGGTAGGTATGGCGGTTAAATGAGCCGAGTACGAACCAACACTGCACGCTCATAAAACCTCGCCTTCAAAGGTGGGACATGTTAAAAACCTAACTCGTAGGTATGAATAATTTTAGTGTAAATGTATCAGGCAGTTTATAGGGAAGGAAAAAGTGGCGATGTTTCTGGAAATTGACTCCTATTATTATTTAATAAGAATGATTTGTACTGGTTCTATCGCGGGTTAAGGTATATTAAGCTGGTCGAGAAATCTGTAAATGCAATTTGTTTCTTTAAAAAATGATAAAATTTTATAAACATTTAAGATAGTTGCCTCCAAGGGCCCATAGATTTTACGACGATGTAAGTATACAATATTGGCAAAATATAGCTCAATTTATTAGGTACTTTTTATCCGACTTCAATTTCCAAGTTAATTCCTATGGACGATATAAGAACTTGTAAACATTCAATAAGTATATTTTTACGTCTATGGTATAAATTTTCTTTGGCGCCCTAAGTACAGGTACAGTCGACGTCATAGATTTTCCACTTTTGGACCTTATTACAAAGGTGTAAGGTGCAAAGGTGTAAACATATCTTTGACGTCGACTGTACATCTCGGAACTATTGGCATGATTTAACAAGTGAACACTCAACACACGAACCCTTCGCGAAAATAGCTACTGTTACTGTTACCATCATGTACGAGTAGAGCACTTTAAGGTTATGATTTAAAAAAATATTTCGTTTAATAACAAATAATTCCCTAAAACATATTGTATGACCATTAGTATAAAAATATAAGCACAAAAGGTACGTATTAGGTATCGTTATCTAACCAGCTTAAACAAAAAAATATTGAGAACCAATATTGTTGTGAAATAATTTAACATACGTACCTGGCGGATATTTCTTTGGTTTAGTAATTGTTTGAACTATGTATCCTGTCAGAAATGTCACTAATATAGCTAAAAGGAGTGCTGTAATCATTTTGTAAGAGCGCGCGTCGGGCGGTGCGCGTGCGACTTTCCAGTGATTGATTGATGTGTATGACGGCTGCGGCAAGGCGAGGGAACGCGTCCGCGCCGCGACCGGAGATCGACTGCACTCTTCTTTCCCACATTCCCGTCATGTATTGTTACGGTTTTGGTTCACACAAGCACATGACGTGACGTTAGATGAAGCGTCCTTGTCATGATTTTTATTTTCTACAATAGGTGTTCTGTCCGAAGCTTTATGGTATTACAAAAGAGCACATAGTTCCCAACTAATAGGGTTCATAACGTAATGTTATTAAGGGCAGTATCAAAATTGTTTATCACGTCATCGCACCAAATGTGTATCGGCCTAACCACGGCTTCGTACTAGGCACAATCTTTGTTTATCCTATTTAACTGTTTTTATTTTATTTATTATATTTAGCACTATATACCTATTTAAGTAAACTTTCCTCAAAGCATAAGGTCGGTCATGCGTTCTGTGGAAGCGTAATTTCTTTTCTGGCAATAAATTAAGGCGACGTTTCCGGACTGAATTGAACAGAACAGAACTGAAGTTCGCTAATGAATCAAAAATGACATCCATCAAGTTAATTATAGAGTTGAACATTTATAGAGCTATCTATAGCTTGCTGAAGAGTTTGCATTTGGAATTTCAACATGGGTGAGTCGGTTTGGGAATAGTTTTTTGTATTTTGTTCATACAAGTTGTAATGTTATTCAAGATTATTTTTTGTAACAATTTAAAATGTTATTCTACGCTAGAGATTGACAAAACGTCATAGGAAATAGTCATGGAAAGTCCATAACTGTTTGGTAATGATAAAAAATATGTTCGATATCCACAAAAGCGACAAATTGCACCTGTTGCAATGGACATTCTACGGTACCTACTTTAGGCGCTAGGCCGCTAGTTGGGGTTTAAATTGGTTAATGAGTTAAACTTTATTGTATAATAAGACATCAAATTAAGTATGGAACATTTAATAACCTCAACAAAAAAAAATGTTTTTACGAATCCTAACATGCCGTCTAGCGTAAAATACAAATATAAATGTGGGTGCAACTTAGCGATAAAAAAGTCAAATGTCGATAGAGAATTAACCTGTTGTACTTGGCTGCATTATTTTTACATTCACACAGACAGTTTACACACACACTTGCAATTCACACACTTCGGATCGTTGTCATTCAATCTTTGCTATACTGGAGCTATGGTCTCAAAGGGTGTCTCCATGTTTGATCGAATGTTAACTCCGTGGCTGATCGCCACGTCTTATACAAGGTGTAACAAAAATACTGATGATCCTTGTAAGGGCATAATTGGTATCGTATTGTGAGTATGAAAAACTAAGAAAAAAAATTTACGCGAAAAATTTTGGCAATTCTACGGACCTTTTAAATATTTTTTGGCAACAAAATTATATCTTCAAGTATGGGCTGCCAGCAAGGAGATCTGCTTGGGCCCGCCATGTTTAGTTTAGTAATTCCCCCCATTATTGCAAGTCTAAATTCAAAATTTTATTTCTGTGAACCGTAGACTTCGGAACATTTCCCCCCTTTCCCCCTCACTCGATTTTTTTTTGATACAACAACCTCTAAGGAAGTGTGGGCTTGACCTTTTACCCGAAAATGATTGAAATCCGTCCACGCGACAGCAAACTTCCCCCCTTTACCCCCAATGAAAAAATGGCTCGACAATTTTAGGCAAATAAATCAAGGAACATAAATGCCAAGTTTCATCGAATTCTCCGGGCGATTCTCCGCTGCCGTCGTCCCCCTAAAGGGCGATTCTCCACTGCCAGTCGTCCCTAAAGGGCGATTCTCCACTGCCAGTCGTACCTAAAGGGCGATTCTCCACTGCCAGTCGTCCCTAAAGGGCGATTCACCACTACGGTCGCTTCTGAAGGGCGTGACCTCTGCCCCTTGCCTCTAAAGGGGGAGTCACCTCTACGGTCGCCTCTGAAGGGCGAGACCTCTGCCCTTGCCTCTAAAGGGCAAATCACCTCTACGGTCGCCCTCCTCTGCTGACCGCTGCAAGCCCTCTCCACTACACGTCGCCCTCCGAGTGCAAGTATCGACAGCTGCTACCCCTAATTTAATATTCGTCTTCGGCCATAGTGACTTATACAGCAACTGATTGTAAATAAAGAATCCATTACCTGATTTTTCCTTTTTTAACTTACTTCCTTTACCTGTACGCCTAGCACATGATTGACACGTCAGTATCTCGCGCGCGAGATAGCCTATCCGTCCTTTTCTGACTGTGTCAATTAAAAAGAGACGGGTAGTCTATCTCGCGCGCGAGATACTGTCGCATCAGTCATGTGCTAGGCGTGCTGCTCAGATACGTGCTCTTCCACACATCTGTCTGGAAGAGGACGTATCGTGACAATTATTAAAAAGAAACAAAACTGTATTCAAAGAAGTGAAATAACCGTATAGCCCAATAAAATTAGATTAATAAAAAGCTTTTTGAGGAATTAATTCCCAGCAGACTGGAAATCGTTTATTTACCTGCATGTGGTCCTAAAGGCATGTCATCCGAGTTCGCACCGTTTCAGGAGGTGTGCATAACTTTTTAGCGAAATTTTTGCTCTCTTTCATTTTTTTGCTCGTAGCTCAAAAACGGTACGTCCGAAGGAAATAATGTTATTTTAATATTAAAGAGGGTTAAATTCTGCGTCGAATGAGTATACTTCTCATTTGGTTCAGCGGTACAGCCAAAATCAAAAATTATAAATAGGGAAAATGTCTCATTTAATTGAAAAACTCATATTTTGACTTCGATGTCACATATCTTTGAAACAGACTACTCCTGTTGAAAAACTTATAGAAGTTGTAGAGAATAAAATTTCACGTTATATGGATACTTTAATTTTCAAATTCAATCATTTGAAACACTAAATTCGGTATGTATTCAAAATGGTTATTTTTTGGTAAATTCTTACAAGTTGCATATGTTCCATAAATATGAGGCGTGAGGCCTACATTTAATGCATCTGAACAACTGAGAACATTTCAGTGCAAATTTCTAAAAAATATTTAAAAAAATACACACCGTGTTTTTTTTAATTCTATTAATTTCAAGGGTACATTCCTGAGCCTAAAGTATATTTTTCAATGACGTTAGTGTCATAATCTCCTAATTAGCTATAACACGATTAAAATACGACAAATCCAAAAATCTCTCGGACGGTCCTGAAATTTGGTATGTATATTAATTAGAGGTCCCATTTTCATGTCCAGACCATTTAATGTTCCGGGACCTCGAGGAATCGCCAGCACCTTGGAAAATGTCGTCCATCCCGAAGAATTTCGCCTTTAACTCTTAAACCTCGTATTCTTCGGAAATATGTCCTAGGGCAACATTAAAGCCTATTAAATTCTGCACTATACAGTCATATATGTGTATGCGAATAAATTGCATTTTCTCAGAGAAAATCCTCGTACAAGTGATATGTTTGGTCAATACCTTCCCATGGCATATTTCATTGATATGGAACTTTCAAAATTACGAATTTGACCTTAGTTTATAGAATTGTACTTGAGCTATACAAACATCAACATTTTACCCGACTGCGCCGCAAACAAAAAGTAGGGTAATGGTTTAAAAATTAAAAATTAAACACATCCTGTAGCCTAGGATACTAAGCGGATTTTCACAATTGAAATATCATTAGATTCCTTTTAATTTGCACAATCAGCCTATCCTTTCTTTATTACAAAAAAAATAAAATGGCGGCCGTGAGAGGGCAACCAAGATGAGATCTTTTTTTTTGTCTGGTGCCTAAACTATTAAGCGGATTTCGATGAAAGATACGTCAGGGAATTGGTAATTAACACTCCAGTGTCACAAAATACACATTTACTATAATTGATGAGCCAATAACCGCTAAGGCTAACTAAAGTGACGGAAAAACCAGATTATAGGTCTTAAGTGGTTGTTTACCAGCAGTGACGGTAACGAAATTTGACACCTAGCATTTCCCAGATCTCTGTTACCGTGTCTGTAAATTTGAGCTTTCGGGACCCCGGGGATCGGCCGCCATTTTGAAAAGTGTATCTTTTATTAGATTTTTTATTTTTTTTCTGTAACAGTTTATTTAAAGTAAATATCTAGTATGGCAAAATAATAGCTCATTAAATTTCTCACAAAAAAAGTGTATGACACCACATCACGAAAATAAAGACAGTAATTTGATTTGTTCTTTCAGTTCTATTATTTTACTCTAAGAACCCACTACAAAATGATGCACCGGTATGTATTTTTTTATTTATCTAAGAAAAACCTACACCTGTGTGTTAAGTAATTACAATATTATGCTTCCTTTGTATCTCGGACTGTGCGAAATTACATTGACATGTCATCATTTTCAATTGTTTGGTTATTGAGTTAATTATAATATCCTAATACCCTATTTACATTGGACCGATTGGGAATCAATCAAATCAATAACTGCTGAACTCATTTAGATGAAATTTATAGAGATAGCTTGAGTCCGGTAAAAGTACATACAAACTAGTTTTTATTCCAGAATAGTAACTTTTTAGGGGCGGAACAGTTATTATTATAGAAAATTATTAACGCTAAATCGATTTAGATGAAAGGTGTCAAAATAATTTTGAGTTCTGAGGAGGTTTTATCCCAGAAATCATCCCTGAAGCGTGAAAGGGGGCGGAAGTGTTTTTCTATGGGACATCTTATGATATATAATAATGACAGATGGGTTATGCACGCGCAAAAGTGAAGCCCTTAAAATGAGTGAATTCAAACAATTGTCACTAGTCGCGCACCGACAAGCGAGAGATGCGGACGTGCCAATGAGCTGCCGTCACCAGCGTGAGAAAGAGACAAACTAAGAGCATACATTAAAAAAAACACGGTGTATTAAGAGTTTTCTTATTGGGTACGTTTTCGGAATTGCAATGAAATGTTCTTAAGGTAGAATTCATAAATCCGCGGACTGATTTGACAGCTCTTTTCATACATTTGACAATCGCTTTGTATGCCAGGAGCTGTCAAATCATTCCGTGGAATTGTGGATTTTACCTTAGTTGTAACGATGCATTAAATGTAGGCCTAACACCTCGTATTTATGTAAAGTATGCAACTTAGAAAAAAATGCGAAAAATAACGATTTTGAATACATGCCAAATTTAGTCTTTGGAAATGACTGAATGTGAAACTGAGGTGTCTATATAACGTGAAATTTTATTCTCTACAACTTTTATTTTATAGGTTTTTCAACAGGAGTAATATTTGCAAAGATATGAGGTATGTAACTCAAACGTATGAGTTTTCAATTAAATTAGACATTTTCCCGATTTTTAAGTTATGATTTCAGCTATACCACTGAATCGAAGTAGAAGTTTAAGATACTCGTTCGACGCAGAATTTAACCCTCTTTAATATTAAAGTACGACATTTTCCATCGGACGTACCGTTTTTGAGCTAGAAGAAAAAAACTGATGATGAGCAAAAAATTCGCTCAAAAGTTATGCACACCTGCTGGAACGGTGCAAACTCGGATTAGATGACATGCCTTTAGGACCACATGCAGGTATTAAAACGATTTCCAGTCTGCTGGGAAATTAATTCTTCGAAAAAACCTAATTTTATTAGCCTAGTAGGTCATTTCATCGAAATAACAAGCCCATTTGCTGTTAAAAACAAACCCTTTAAACGCATTTTGTCTCACCTGATTTTTCTGCTAAGAGATAAGGTTTATCTTCGCTCTTAAATTTTCAACTACTTATTGGCGTATAAGCCACATTTTGACATGTGAGGTAAAGCGTTCAAAAGGAGTAAAGACACTATTAGGATGTTAAAACGATACCTGCATGCCCATGTAGTTTTTAAGTAATTACAAAAGTTGTATTTTTGTTATATAATATGTTATGTTAATTAAGAAAGGGTTTGTTTCTTTACATATTGTACAGTATTTTTACAAAAAAAGTTGACCAGAGGTCAGCATTATTCGAATAGTTAAGTAATGTATTCAGCGTTCAACGACAAAAGAAAAATCTTTTTTGTACTTATCCGGTTACAACACGGGACTTTTGTCTGCTTTTGAAGCTGGCTAACAATTGCGATTACAAATCGGTATTAAAGTCCACAGTCTCTGTGCCGGCAATTCTTGAACCCGTTGGTATATCAAGAGACGATGGCAAGCGGCCCGACGGAGCTACACTGGTGCCGTGGATATTGGGTAGAGCTCGGATGTGGTATGCTCCGTGCGTCGACACCTTCGCAGTCCCACATCCAGGCAACCCATGCAAAGGCCGGTGCTGCGGCGGACCAGGCCCAGGTTCTCAAGCACCGCAAATACTCGTCCTTGCTCAAGGACTACGAGTTTGTGGCGCTCGCTGTAGAGACCCTGGGTCCCTGGTTGGCCGACATGAAGACGTTCATGAGGGCCGTGTCGACGCGGTTGGTCGACACTACGGGTGACCAAAGGGTTGGCGCTTACCTCTCCCAACGTATCGCCCTAGCGGTACAGAGAGGTAACGCCGCCGGCATTTTGGGGTCAATGCCGCAGGCCGACCTTTTAGATGGGGTGTTCTTTTTATAGGTAGGTTTATTTTAAGTTCATTAAGTTTATTTTAATATTAATTTAGATATACAATTTTAGTTGTTTAGTCACATTATTTCTGATTATTACTTTTATTAATTGAATAATATTAAGGTCCCTTAAAAAACAACGGTTTTTAGATCTCAATTATTAACAACCAAAATTAAAAAATATTCATTTTTTAGACACTTGCTGTTAATAATTTTACAAAGGTTTTTAGATCTCAACTTTGCCATAACCATAATTAAAATGTCATTTTTATTAAAGCTAACAGAATGCTCTGCATTAATTTAGCCTTTAAATTTAAGTAATACAATGTGTTTGCTATACATATAGTTTCCGATAATTTGTGTTAAACTTCATCATTCACATATAATACTTATTTGTTCAGGACATGTAAATTTGGGGCTCCTCATTAAGTATGCACTAGGCCTTACATTTCTTCCTTTGTTACCAATGGTTTTCTTTGTTAGGTACTATCCTAAAACTTTCTACAGCATTGTCGGCGTTATATTAGTTTTATTTCATTTATATTTAATTAAAATCAACAAGTAGGTAACAAATATCATGTCCTTAACAACATAAGATTCAAAATATTATACTAATATCTTTACTTTCATTTAAATAAAACTTTGAACGTTATAGTTAGCGAGGCGAGGTAGCTAAATGGCGTAATTCAACGGCGCCGTCGAGACCTATCAAAATCGAAAGATAAAATAATTTCGAAAAGAAAAGCTCGTATGGCAAAAACCATTTTAGCGGTGGGTTTGGCGTGTACGGTTTTTCAAAAATGTAAAAAAAAACAGTTACTTGGGCATTCTCGAGCGCGTCAGATATTCATACTACGTATGCCCCGAGTGCCTCTGATAACAACGGTATACTAATCTGCCGGTTTGCGTGGTGGGGGTAGGCATATAAAGTAGTCAAAAATGCAAAAAAAAAAAATTTACTCAAGCGCGTCAGATTTTCGGAAGGGGTGTTAAGTAGGCCCCAAGGAAGCTCCCTTTAAAAAAACTGACGATTTCGGCGTGACGATAAGTTACGATGAATTTTTGAAAATGCAAAAAAAAAAGTTTTTTTGAAATACTCGAGCGCGTCAGATTTTCATAGGGGAGGTTTATCTCGGTATCCTGAAAGCATATTTTTTTTAATCTGACAAAAATGTTGGTGGGTTCTCTTAATCTGACCGGGAGTTTGAGTTTTTATGATGCTTCAAGTCAAAAAGTTTTAACTTTGGACAAAAATGTAAAGGGACCTTTTTTGTGTAAAATAAAATAAATTTTTTTGATTATTTATACTTTTTTTTTGTAAAATGTATCGTTCGCGACTTATGTGCCGTAACGCGTTCTTAGGAAGACGAAATGGCTCCTCCACACTTCCGGCCAAGCGGAAACCGGCAGATTTTGTATTTTTAGTAAGTTTTAGATTATATTCTTCAAAATAAAAAAATAAAAAATCGCGCTCGAGAATGCCGGATTAACGTTTTTTTTTTACAAGTTCGCGACCCTATAACTCGGCGGCGTCAAGGACTTATCGTCAGATTTGTTAAATTTAGTCTTTAAACACTAAAATCAACCCCCAATATCTTAATCTGACGCGCAAAAGTATTTCAGACTATCCATTTTTTTTTACTAATCTGATCGTCTATCCTAGGCGCGCGTCACTACATATAGAGCTAAATACTTTACAAGGTTGTTCTATTAGGTCTAAGGTATCTCTCATATCTTAAACCAGGCCCAGGTTCTCAAGCACCGCAAATACTCGTCCTTGCTCAAGGACTACGAGTTTGTGGCGCTCGCTGTAGAGACCCTGGGTCCCTGGTTGGCCGACATGAAGACGTTCATGAGGGCCGTGTCGACGCGGTTGGTCGACACTACGGGTGACCAAAGGGTTGGCGCTTACCTCTCCCAACGTATCGCCCTAGCGGTACAGAGAGGTAACGCCGCCGGCATTTTGGGGTCAATGCCGCAGGCCGACCTTTTAGATGGGGTGTTCTTTTTATAGGTAGGTTTATTTTAAGTTCATTAAGTTTATTTTAATATTAATTTAGATATACAATTTTAGTTGTTTAGTCACATTATTTCTGTCAGTAAATTATTACTTTTATTAATTGAATAATATTAAGGTCCCTTAAAAAACAACGGTTTTTAGATCTCAATTATTAACAACCAAAATTAAAAAATATTCATTTTTTAGACACTTGCTGTTAATAATTTTACAAAGGTTTTTAGATCTCAACTTTGCCATAACCATAATTAAAATGTCATTTTTATTAAAGCTAACAGAATGCTCTGCATTAATTTAGCCTTTAAATTTAAGTAATACAATGTGTTTGCTATACATATAGTTTCCGATAATTTGTGTTAAACTTCATCATTCACATATAATACTTATTTGTTCAGGACATGTAAATTTGGGGCTCCTCTTTAAGTATGCACTAGGCCTTACATTTCTTCCTTTGTTACCAATGGTTTTCTTTGTAAGGTACTATCCTAAAACTTTCTACAGCATTGTCGGCGTTATATTAGTTTTATTTCATTTATATTTAATTAAAATCAACAAGTAGGTAACAAATATCATGTCCTTAACAACATAAGATTCAAAATATTATACTAATATCTTTACTTTCATTTAAATAAAACTTTGAACGTTATAGTTAGCGAGGCGAGGTAGCTAAATGGCGTAATTCAACGGCGCCGTCGAGACCTATCAAAATCGAAAGATAAAATAATTTCGAAAAGAAAAGCTCGTATGGCAAAAACCATTTTAGCGGTGGGTTTGGCGTGTACGGTTTTTCAAAAATGTAAAAAAAAACAGTTACTTGGGCATTCTCGAGCGCGTCAGATATTCATACTACGTATGCCCCGAGTGCCTCTGATAACAACGGTATACTAATCTGCCGGTTTGCGTGGTGGGGGTAGGCATATAAAGTAGTCAAAAATGCAAAAAAAAAAATTTACTCAAGCGCGTCAGATTTTCGGAAGGGGTGTTAAGTAGGCCCCAAGGAAGCTCCCTTTAAAAAAACTGACGATTTCGGCGTGACGATAAGTTACGATGAATTTTTGAAAATGCAAAAAAAAAAGTTTTTTTGAAATACTCGAGCGCGTCAGATTTTCATAGGGGAGGTTTATCTCGGTATCCTGAAAGCATATTTTTTTTAATCTGACAAAAATGTTGGTGGGTTCTCTTAATCTGACCGGGAGTTTGAGTTTTTATGATGCTTCAAGTCAAAAAGTTTTAACTTTGGACAAAAATGTAAAGGGACCTTTTTTGTGTAAAATAAAATAAATTTTTTTGATTATTTATACTTTTTTTTTGTAAAATGTATCGTTCGCGACTTATGTGCCGTAACGCGTTCTTAGGAAGACGAAATGGCTCCTCCACACTTCCGGCCAAGCGGAAACCGGCAGATTTTGTATTTTTAGTAAGTTTTAGATTATATTCTTCAAAATAAAAAAATAAAAAATCGCGCTCGAGAATGCCGGATTAACGTTTTTTTTTTACAAGTTCGCGACCCTATAACTCGGCGGCGTCAAGGACTTATCGTCAGATTTGTTAAATTTAGTCTTTAAACACTAAAATCAACCCCCAATATCTTAATCTGACGCGCAAAAGTATTTCAGACTATCCATTTTTTTTTACTAATCTGATCGTCTATCCTAGGCGCGCGTCACTACATATAGAGCTAAATACTTTACAAGGTTGTTCTATTAGGTCTAAGGTATCTCTCATATCTTAAACTGCCACGCTCGAGTATTGCCGAAAATTAACAAAGAAAAAGAGTAAATACGAAATGTTCAATGTTCGAAATTATTTCATATAATATTGTTTAAATTTTTATTGAATATTATTATAATTAATGGTATAAAAAACATGCAAATTTCGTTAATTTTAAGTTAACTAAAGACAAAGTAACACGATAAGAACCAATTACACCTTCTCTCAATATTTTGTGTTTTATGCAATGAAGCTTGTTAAAAATACAAACTGAACACCTCGAGTGCATCTTCAGTAAAAACTCTGCCCCAATAAAGACAATTTGCTATCCTGACAAAACATCCGTGCCGAAAGTAACGCACTTCAAGTTATTGCCAATACTGCAGAAGTAGAGGCGGACGTAGCACACAGAATAAGTGTAGCCTGGCAAAAATGGAGATCATTAACGGGTGTTTTATGTGACCCTCGTATGCCCATCCGTACAAAAGGCAAAGTTTATAAGACGGCGGTGAGACCAGCAATGCTATATGGCTCGGAATGCTGGGCGGTTAAAGAGATGCATACCCAAAAACTACATACGGCCGAAATGAAGATGTTAAGATGGTCTTGTGGGGTAACAAAGCTCGACAAAATCCGGAACGAATATATCCGTGGCAGTATGAAAGTGGCCCCCATTCCTGAAAAACTTACCGAGACTCGTCTGAGGTGGTATGGCCACGTGATGCGTAGAGACGAAGAACATGTTGTCAAGTAAGCCATATGCCTTCCGGAAAAGAAGAGAGGGGCAGGGCGCCCTCCGACAACCTGGTGGACCAGTATAACAAATCTCCGGAAAAATCAACATTTACCCAACCCGACAACCCAGGACAGGATGTCTTGGCGCCGCAAAATTAGGAGAGCCGACCCTACCTAAAGTGGGATAGCGCAAAGAGAAAGAAGAAGCTTGTTAAAAATAAGATAACTTGCACTAATTAAAAAATAATGAAATTCTTTATTATATGTGATTAGAAAAGGTTCAACTTATCGATATATTCGATTTTGATCGATTGCAGTAGTGGCAAAAAAAAGGAAAGCTCTGAAAACGGATTTCTGAAAAACCAATACGAGTATGTAAATAAAAACAAGGCCTAACAGAAGCCGATAAAATAAGGAATATACAAAAGGAAACAAAATCCACCATCATAATCACAGCTTCATCTACCGATAACTCTTTATAAACTTAGAGCCAGTTGCACCAACCACTTTTGTAGTCTCGAAAAACTCGTCGTCGTCACCCAGCGTAATTATGAAATTTCCATACAATATTTTGCGAACGGTTTGGTGCAACCGACCATAAGAGACATATTTTTTTTACTTAATATATAAAATGTACTTATAAAGTCAGGTTATTTCGACTAACCTCAACAAATTAAGCACAATAACATAAACTCGGTGAAAATGAAAATGTATAAAATTTGCCTTCAACGTCAAGTAGTGAAACCAATGTTAACTACATATAAACCAGAATACTAATCGAAGCAAAAACTGCAGTTGGAACTGTTGGAAGATGGTGACAACCTTTCGTATGCTTAGTAGCAGATCTGCTCCATGAACGCTAACTGCTATAAAGCAGATCTGCACCAATGGGACTTGTTCGAGAATTTTCTGAATTTAGAACCAAATCCACGGTAATAGAGTCTAAAGTTGTTTTATTTGTACACCTAGTGAATGACTGAACCATAGAGAATCGAACATCCAATCACTCTTATTAGAAAAAAAAAAAAAAATTGTATTCAAAACCTAACGTTTCGTCGCGCAGGACGTCGCAACTGTGGTTCGCGAAATAGTATAGTTTGGCAAACCATTTCTGTCAGTAGAAAAGCGCGGCAAATTTGAAAAATCGCGGGTTGGTAACACTTGTCTTTTTAATAATTCGAAAATTGTGCATCATTTGTGTTTTATCTGTGGCATGTAACTTTTTACTTTTAAAAAGTTAGTTTTGTTTACTTACGCTTCTAGTTTCAGATGCTTAATTTATTATTTATTAATGTGATGTCTGCCATTTCCATTCAATAAGTGTACTACAAAAGCTTAGCTACCTAACTCATGCAGGCCTAATAACATTTGCGTGATAAATATGCGTTTTGAGGTTATGCAGTTTTGTATGGTATAATCATTTGAAGTTTTTTCTTTCAGTGTATATAAAACGAAAAAATCAAAGGGAAAACTGGTGCCAAATTATAAGTCCAAGAACGTTTGTTGCATAGGATGGTGCTCAATATTGCCACAAAGCGATAAACATGAGATTTAACAAGCAACAACCACTCCGCTACTTAAGATTTCTATCAAGTTTTTTTGATGTTTCCCTTCATATACTTAAGCGATGTATAAAATAAATAAACACCTAAATCTCACTTGCGTTTATTAACTATACACTTCATACAATACTCATTGAGGTAAATATAATGACAATACTAAAGCTAAAATACGAGAGTAGTCTTAAAACGAATGACGAAGGCCACGAAAGGGAATCATAATAAATACTCGTAGATGTATTACTGAGTAATATGCATTACACTTATATTCGTACAGATTATGCAGTTAATCCGATTCCATTCTAAACTGAAAAGTGGTATTTTCTGGTAGATACGCTCATTTCCTCGCCGGAGCAATGATTTTAATCAATTCAATGTTTGTTTCCTTGCCGGGTTTCAACGCTTTGAACACTTTCAACTGTTGTATTTTTATTGCATCGCATCATCTCTAATCATCTGTCCTTTTTATATTTGAAGCTTATTTTAATTTCTTCGCACCTTCTTATTTATTGAAAAGTAATTATTATAGGTACACATAATTATCAAAGTTTCCAATGATTTTATATAATAAAGTAGAGTTAAAATTGAGTAAATTGACGAAATTACAACTTCACTGACGTACGAGGGCCGCGCCAATGCAGTCAACATGGAAAAAAAATTGGTTCGATGTACGTTGCCGCTTTTCTATGGAGCAATGCTGCTTTTCGATTCGCCCTAGAGTGTTGCTATATTTTTAACCGACTTCAATTCCATAGAAGAAGGAGGTTCTGCATTCGGTTTGGTGTTTTTTTTTTATGTATGTTCACCGATTACTCCGAGACCCGTGGTCGGATTTGAGTAATTCTTTTTTCGTTTGAAAGGATCTACATCCAAGGTGGTCCCATATTAATATGGTGCTGTTCTGATGATGGGATCCATGAGGAAACTCCTCAATTTTTAAAGGCACATGTATGGTGATTTGGGTGTTTTCTTAAGAAACTCAAGCATTTTCTCACGAAAACCACTATTTCGATGCAGTGGACCTGATGATGATGATTGTTTTGATGATAATGATGAAGATTTTTTATGCAGGATGTTCAGCGATTACTCCGAGACCCATGGTCAAATTTGAATAATTATTTTTTTGTTTGAAAGGAACTACCTTGAAGATGGCCCCACATTTATCTGGTGCTGTTCTGATGATGGGATTCATGGGCAGTTGAGGGAACTCCTCGATTATTAAAGGCACGTGTATAGTGATTTGGGTGTTTTTTTAAGCTACTCAAGCATTTTCTCACGAAAACCACCAATTTGATGGAGTGGACATGATGATGATGATTGTTTTGATGATAATGATGAAGATTTTTTAAATGTAGGATGTTCAGCGATTGCTCCGAGACCCTTGGTCCAATTTGAATAATTCTTTTTTTGTTTGAAAGAAACTACCTCAAAGATGGTCCACATTAATCTGGTCCTGTTCTGATGATGGAATCTATGAGCAACTGAGGGAACTCCTCATTTTTATATTTTTATTAGTTCATTTTGTTTTATTACATTATACATGTTTCGCAATCGTATGGCACGCGACTGTCCATGTGTCAGTGTAACAATCCTTGTTAGTTACTCCAAGTACAAATAACTCTCAAAAAATAATTTTTTGCACACAGCTTCATGTTGCCGACTGTACCTAGCAACATTGTCATGTCGCCTCACGAGAGTATTCCAAAACTCAGATCAACCAGACACACAGGGAAGTGGTTGAGATAAGATCTGACGCATATAGTACATATACACAACACACACCGCACAGTGTGTGTCTGACATTTACAAAATAAACAATTATACGAGGTCACATTAAATAAACTATGTAAAAATGACCAGCATAGGTATGGTAAATACAAAACGAAGCTCGTATTTAATAGTTTATTAAATAACTAGATACATGGTTGAAAATGTTATGTACAGAATCCTTTAACAAATGAACAATTAGAAAAGGTGAATTTTTGTAAAGTGTTAAAATCCGCATTCTGGCAATCTGTAACTTTCACCTTCAGGAAGATCTCTTGTCTCGAACGTCGCATATCCTTGTAGAAAAATTGGTCTAATTTTGAACTTACAAAATCGTCTTTCCTTTCCTTGATAGGTAAAAGCAGGAATAAGTAGAGATTTAATATTAAGGTGCCCTTCTTCCAATATCCTTGGAGCAGATGTGAATGTGGATCATTGCACAGATGGTTACAGACGGCATGTCAACATTCTTTTAGTAATGTAAATAATTCTAGTAATCCGGTTCTCACAATCAGTGTAAAATGTTTCGACATAGTTATGTCAAACAGTAGTGGCGAGTACATAGCACACGATTCCCATCGACTTGTCAAAGTTTCAGGTGCCTCAGCGGGCCTCTCACAGCTCGTGAATAGATTTTAAGCCAAATTCAGGCCAGGCTTGCCTAAGAAAAATTGACTCACTGCCTCTGATGTTGAGTGACGTATCAGCTCAATAATATCACTTCTCTGTTGTCAGTTAACTTCCTGTTTCTATTTTTGAATATAGTAGTCAATAATCAACTTCTTGTATTTTTGAATACTGGAGTTTCTCTAAATTTTTACGTCCGTCCATCAATTCCTTGATCTTGATTCCCTCAACTTGTATTGATCACTTGCCTAAGTCAAAACAAAACATGGAAAAAAACTTCTGTAGGAAAACCAAAAAAATAATCATGTCATATTCTAAGTGACAGTCAAACACTCTTAACTTGGTCTTAAGCATCACTAACGTTACTAGAATGGTTTCCATTGCCCTTATGTTCATGGTACCTTTTTAGGACCTACTCTTGTACCACTGACATGTCATCAAACTATTGGTCTATTGCCCATCAATATCACCAAAACATGGTGCACCAAATTTGCAAAACAAAAACATAATAAACTATGTGTGGCTCCCAGTTTATCCCCATACCTCTTTTCAATGAACAAAAACCGTGTAAAATTACTAACACATTCCTGTATATTTACAGTTTATTAGAATATTATATAAAATTTATGTTTCAAATTTAATCAATTGTAATCACCAATGGTTATTCTCTTCCTAATTTCACCAGACACGTCATGACTCAACGAAGCAAAACAAGAATTCCATGATCCAATTTTGAAGATTTCGTGGACCCATCTTCCCGCTCTTATATATTTTCACTTCTACTTGAAAACCGACATGTTTCATTTTCACTTAGGATAAAACTTTATGATCACTGATAACTTTTACACTTTACACACTCTTCCTTAGATAAATTTTTTATGCCACAAAAGGTAATTTTCACCACCGAAACTTAACTTTTTCAAAACACGATTCGCCATAACAAAAATCACACAATGGCATCAGCGCTTGCGGCATGCCGTCTCTCACGACACACAGACAGTCAGACTCCACAACAAACGCATAATGGGTCGCGATTTATGTGTATTTAGACATTAAACGTCTGTTTAAAACTTATTAAAGTCATATAAAAGTTAGTTTTTAAAGAATCAATCATGATCTTTCATAAATAAAATTCCCGGCGTTTCTGACAGACAACAACTGTCAGTTCTGTCAAACGTCATTCTGTAGTGACAGGATTTTTCATAAATGCAATAAATCTAATGTACATTTCTATTTATGTTTAATATTTCCCTTTACGAATCTTATATATTTACGTATAAACTCGCAAATTAAATTTACTAAAAATAAAATACTATGAAAACAATAACAAAAATTTAAAATCATTGTTATTTTTAAACGTTTTGAATAGATCACTCCATTTCTGAACGATCACAAATGTCATGATAAGTATTGCCAGACCTATAAATTATGATAAAATCATTACGGGACAGAAACCTTAATGGCCTCTACAACCAGCGCAATCCCGACACAAAAATTGCGGGTGATCCTGATCCCCAAGATTTTAACGTCGAATCGATGATTCCAAAACCCGCAATACTCCAAACCTTGCAGACGACCAGCCGCCTACGTTCGTAGAGAGTCTAAGAAATATTATTTTCCTTTTATTTATTTTCAGTTCAATGATTTTATGACCGTAATTTATTTTAAGACCTGACAACTTTCTATCCAACCCCAAACTCTTTGTAGCGATACTGTGTTAGGATCAAAGCAGGAAGTTGTCAGGCTTTACGTGAAAAATATTAAATTAAATTTAAATTCTGTGGGTTGTCAAACCAGATTTGTAAAGATCCACACTCCCAGGAACGAGAGATGGCTATAGTTAATCTAAAGTAAGAGTTTATAAAAAAAACATGTCGGGCCATGCTCAGTGTAGGGTTCCGTAAACTGAGACCATTAATTCAAAAGGTCGTTTCTTACGGGAAATTTGACGGCACTTACGTCATTTTTACTTAAGTCCTTTCACTATGGGTTTTTGAATGATAACTCAAAAACGGCTCAACCGATTTATTTCAATATAGTTTTCATTGAAGGTACTCATTAGGCCTGAGTTTCATGAATTTTTTTCAAAATTTTAGGACACACGATTCAAAAGTTAGATGGGGGGGACGCCCTGTTTTAAACTTTCGGAGCTATTATTTCCGAGAGTATTAGTTTTATCCAAAAACTGCGTTAGAAGACCCAAATTCTTTTTAAAAGACCTATCCAACGATACCCCACACAACTTGGTTGGAACGAAAAAAAATTTCACCCCCCACTTCACGTGTACGGGAGGTACCCTAAAAAAATATATTTTTCGCGTTTTTATTCTACCGTTTTGTCGGCTTGGTTAATGCACATATTCAAACCAAATTTCAGCTTTCTAGTGCTAACGGTCACTGAGCTAGACCGCGGACGGACGGACGGACGGACGGACGGACATACATGGCGAAACTATAAGGGTTCCGTTTTTGCCATTTTGGCTACGGAACCCTAAAAACCAGCAACCATTATTAGTTTGGTCTAAGAATGATTCATTCCTCTTCAATCATAGACAAACATAAAATCATATACAAATTAAACATGATACTATAGTTAGAATGAACCAAAACTTGACAGGTGGTGTAAGGGCTCCATTCACGCAACCGTCCAGACATCCGACAGGAGTGAGAGGGAAACTATAGTCAAACGAGACAGAATCGTGAAATTGTACGTTATATTATTCCACCTTCTCTTCTTCCTACAATTTGACACAGAAGCATAATTTTCTTTATTATCAATGGTTAAATAAAATGACTATGCTTGTCTGCACATGTTATTATTAAGTTTAACTCTAATTTAATTTGTTTTCTCCTCCCAAACGATTAATCCGTTAAAGTTGTAATAATAAGAGAATCAAACCGTTTAAGTAGCAATAAATGTTCGGTTGTTTCCATTCCAATCATTTTGGAGGAAAAGGAAAAAAAATTAAATCCCAGTCGTCAACCAAAATTTACCATTAGTTCCCTCACATCGATTTATCGTCGCGAACCTGGTTCACATCGTTGTCACATTGAGACGTGTATTAGCCCGCTTAATTCTAATTTTGACTTGTAACGTTATTATTGTTTACCACGCTTGCACGCGTAAAGATTTCCCTACTGGTGCAAGGTGCCGATGCGATTCGCGCCAAAACTTACCGCTAATTCTTCAATATTTTGAATATTTTTAGCCGTTACCGAATATACTTCCTTTTGTTTTATTACTAATTTTCCTTTCCTTTGATACTGCTCTAGTATTATTTAATAAAACTTCTTATAATTTTTTTTTTTACAACTTTATTAAAGTTTTCCTTTGGGTTTTTTTTTTCAAAGTTTATTGAATAATTAATAATACCTAATATTTTACTTGACCGAATACCTTAAATCTTTACCGCGTCCCCTCTCTCAGTATCCTTTTATAGTGCTCTCGGTTCGCAATAATTTTATTCTATTCACAAAATTGTTATTATGAGTGATATCCCACTGGAACTGATGTTTTCACACTTCCCAGTTCTCTGGGATGTGAATTTCGATGGACCTAGGTCCCTCGAGGACAAGCAGAGAGCCATGGTCGAATTTACTGAACTATTATACCAGCGAGTGGGCATCCTCTGTGATAATAGGAACATTAAAACTTGGGTGGCGTCCTTACAACGCAGAAGATCTCGCCACCTGGTAAGTACTTATCCTTTTCTTTCCTTCCGTGATAACCTTCCGTGATAAAATTATAAGTATTTTTTTTTTGAGTTGCTAGTTGCTACACTAAACTTGTATTACTAGTAGAGTTGGGACACAATCCACTTGTCGGCGTTCGGCGTGATACCATAACATTGTCCATTGAAAACTCATGAATATTCACTAGCAAATTTAACTTCATAGATAAATAATTAAGGTTTTCCCACGTATATTCACTCATTTTATCCCACACGTATTCGTGTATCTAAATCACAAAGTAAACAAACGCGGACCAATTTGATTGGAACCATATGAATTTGGTAAAATAAATCGCATGCCGAAAGATGATTTTATTAAGTACTCATCCGCCTTGAACTAATTAATCAATACAACAAAACCCCTATGATGTTCGCCTCACGACCTCTCGCTCACTCCTGTGTTACACGGACTCTCAACCTGTACTGATCTCCGCCCCTACTCCGATTAATTCTATAAACCTCAGAATGCGTACCAAACTATCACAAACCGACTATTCAAAACGAATGACCTATCGAAATTCAAGGACGCCCAGGCAAGTCGGCTGACATTTTAGTTGGGTTTGAAGCTGTCTGCAAGATTCTCGCTTCGCCTATGGTCCGCTCGTTCATTTATGCTTGTTCCTCGTTTTCATCTAGAGTCAATTAAAACAAAACAAACTAAGAAAATTACTATACTGTTCATACACTGCAGTTCATGAACGCCGAGAATCGAAACCCAATATTCCCTCTCTTTCACTCTCACATACCTGAAAGAGAATGACGCCGACAATTAAACGAAGTAATTCTGCGGATATCTCAGCGGCGTGACGAATCTAAATGTTGACGGCGGCGTTCACGAGTACAACCCTATTACCCTAGTGTTGACTTATTTTGTTTGCAAACAAACATTCTCCCGGCGTTTGTGGTTTTATTTTACCAATATCGATGTTAAGAGTGCGATAAATAAGTAATTATCCGTAGGAAAAAAGTGCCTCAATCCCAAATTATTGTGATAAACCAAAGTTTGTGAATAATAAGCCACTACAAAAATAATAGTTAAAGTGTTAACCTCAAAATGATCTAACAAGTGAATAGTGAATTTTTCCTTTCGTGATTAAAACATGAAAAAATACGCCTGCGTGAAAACAAATCAAGTTAAATTAATAATAAGTAAAGGTAATAGTATAAATCAAGGAAAACTTAATCTAGCATTAGGTAAGTCTCAATGGACTCACTATCTGTTAAATCTGTAAACCCGGCCTATAGGTATTTTGTTTTCGTTACAGCTAAAGCCTTCGAAACAACTTATGAAATAAAAGTTATGGTAATGCGAATAGTTATGCCTTATTGTCTAAAGTAAATACGTAACTGCTATTTTAGAACGGATGACGAACAGGCAACCCGTTAAATAGATTACTATAACCTCAAAATCCAAAAAAACAACTGATTCACGTTTCTGTTTTCACAGCAACAAAATGCCTTAAAGGCTTCTTAAATATAACTACCCTGCAAATCCTTTGGTCTTAGGCACCAAAATGTACCCCCCTAAGATAGGACCCCTTTACTAATTACCTACTAACTGTAATTTAATCAACTTTATAACAATTTAATCTACATTTAACATAAACAAATGAAACGTTAACGAAGTGGCCAAATGTGTGATCGTCTTAGGGAAAGGAAACCCTATGTTGTGTCGTAGTAATCCAGTTCCTTTTAACGTGAAATCAGTTGCATTCTCTGGATTCCGAGGAAATAGCTACTCAACCCCAAGAATCCTCTAATGTAAATAAATTTCAACTCTTAATATGTAACGATAACGCATGATCAATAAGAGGAACCAAGTCCCATGGGGCGAAAATTTAAAAGGTAAAATTATATTTCACTAGCAATATAATTTTATTAAAAATAAAAATTTTTTTTTGGTAAAGATCCCCAACGGCTTATTAATCTTTAGGATAACAGGAATGCAGCAAACTTCCTGGAATAAGTCCAATTAATACCTACATTGATAATTTAGTATCTACAGAGAGCTACGCTAAGCGTGTTTATAACGCTCCGGTACCACATTCCTGCCCGATGAGGTATTAAAGACTTAAATCCGCCAGCTAAATCAGCGGAGCTTCCTACCCCGACAGAGAGAAGAAATAAACCAACTTACCAAGTGAAGACTGTGTTTTTCTTTTATTATTTATACCCCTAGTATTATGTAATCGGCTGGGATACTTTTCAACAGGAGTTTGAGGTTACAGTATGGAGATGATTATTTTTATCTGGTAAAGAGCACTGGGCTGTGGTTTACTGTTTGAAAGGCTTAGGTACTAAGTGTTTTGCATGTTACGGGAAATTGCATATTATTATAGGATGAGGAGATTCCGTTCGATGCACCGTTTGCCGAGGCCCTTACTGTCGACTCCGGCAGTGAAGCAGAGGATGAAGGAATGACCCTTGAAGAGCTCCAGGAGCTCTTACAAGACGATTTGCCCGAGGTGGAAGATCCTGCGACCTTCGGAGAGGAAAATTCCGGCGATTATAACTGGTCTGGCGACTTTTCCACATTTACAGGGCAGAGGGACGATTCCGAGGAATTTTAATTGAATCTGTGTCGCTAGAGACGAATAAGTACGCGTGGGAGACCGTCGCTCCTCACACCGAAGACCCCGATGCCATCGGGGCTAAATCGCGGTGTAACGAATGGGTTAACACCACAGTAGACGAGATATATAGATTAATAGGTGGCATTATATTAATGGGTATGTGCCTTAGGGCTAGGGTAGACGAATACTGGTCTACCGGTATTTTAGAAATGCCTGGATTTCGAAGACTAATGACACGCGATCGCTTTTTGCTCCTAATGAAGTACCTCCACTTTGTGGACAATGCAACCTTAAGTACCACCGGTGAGGAGAAAAAGCTAGGCAAAATTAAATCTTTTGTTGATAACCAGAACAATAGGTTTATATGACCTCAAGTGGAGGAAACTTAAATGCAGGATTAAAGTAAGAGACATATCTTCATTCCACGAAGCTACGAAAATGGAGGAAATGTACGCCGACTTATTATTTCATTCGTTATAGTGTTTGTAATAAAGTTCTGCTGTCTTGGCAAACTATTTAAAGCACCGTGAAGTATTTATTTAAAGACACAATAGCCAATCTCGTTCTGACGAATTCATTGACAGAAATTGACCAGTTTATTGAAAATATTTCAATTTTATTACTAAGCGTGTATTGGTCGGAGGATATAATAAAAGCACAAGATAACATAATATCACTGTGCAGATCCAATTTTGAAGATATAATTGAATCCTTTATTAACATGGGAACGAGTTACTACGCGATTCAAGGACATGAACACAAAATCATCCATTTACAAAAATAGTCCGTTTTACAGACGTGCAATAGATGTAATAAAAAAAGAGTCTAAGACACCAATGTTGGAACAAACAAAAATACATTCAGTGATACCGCGCTATTTCAGACAATACTGGATAGGTATTTACTATTTATACCCATGTGGACAAACCTGTAAAAAGATAAAAGAATATGCAATGCTCCAGTAGAACATTAGGTAATAATAATGTTTTATAAAAGAGCAAAATATTTGTAATATTCTCAATTGATATGAAAACTAAGAACCCAGACAGTTTATAAAATCAAAAGAAATAATACACAATATTCCAAAAACGAGACCTACAAAACTTCAAAAAGAAAATCAAAATCAGACAGAAATATGGAAAATAAAAGGCCGTAAGTGATCAAATGCATTTTGTTAGTCGATTCTTCAAAAAATCGAAACTCCTTGACGCCACGAAGTTAACACCCGTTTCCAGCTTGCAAAACCAGTTCCATTACATTTAGTTGAAGACGAAGAAGAAATTTTAAACTGCTTTTATTGTGGTCATGGGATGAAACTACTAGTTGATAAGTGTAATAAATGAATTCACTTGCGTAAATGGACGAAATGAAAATAAGTTAGTTCCTGATATGAGTTCCAGTCCGGTTTCTACATCAGTTTAATCATAAATAACTCACCAAATGAACATTTACCTCGGCATAAACCCGGACTTTTCAAAAATTCCAAATTGTATGATGTTTTACCAGATCAGAGAGGATATTTTGTAACCAGCTTGCCCCTAGCTAATTAATACTCGAGAGGTCTTCTTATAGAGAGGATTTTAAAAGTTTAGATCCAGGTGAAGAATTGACCATCTTTGTAATCACTTTTTGCACACATACAATTTCAAGAATAAATTTAATATAATCAGTGTGGCAAAGTCTGACAAACACATATACGAAAACTCTAGCAAATTACCAGAATTAATAGAATCTGTAAATATATCTGTTGAAAAAGGCAATGTGTTTCCTCTGTGTATTAATAACCATTATACAATTTTATAGTTGGGCATGGAAATATTTTAGAAAATTTTACAAAAATAAATTTAGTGAATTTCTTGCGATGAAAAATATTTCAACGATTATAAAATAAACCAAAACGCCTCGTCATGTTTTGCAACAAGACAATAGGGATGATGACACATGTTGAATTAGGTAATGAGATTTAGTTGATAGGATGCAAAATAATGATCAAAATATACAAATAAAGTAAACATTAAAAAAATCTATTGAAATGGTGCAAAGATATCAGGCTTCAAAATTTCATTTTTTTTTCGAATTTTGAAAGTACAAAAATTAAAAAAAAAACAATAAATTGTATGGCAACCATATACATAAACGCAATATTTCACTGTAAAAATAGCAATATTATTTCATAATTTTTCCATACTTTAAACAGGGCATCTATGAAGCCATGACTTAACGGCTTTATATCATTTTGTTAGGAGCGTTTTGAGAAACAAAAGCAAATCACAGACTTTAAGTCTCTTTTCTGTCTTTTACGAGGGCGGTTTGATAAGTCAGTGACTTGAAGTAAAACAAAAATCATTTTAACATATAAACTTTTTAATTACAATTCTGAACTCCTTGGTAGCTGGCAGTTTTTTTTTTTAAAGGTGAATCCCAATGAATTTTTACGTCGTTTTGTGTCGGTAGATGAAACGTGGATCCACCATTATACGCCAGAGACGAAAAATCAGTCAAAACAGTGGACTTCTGCTAACGAACGGGCCCCAAAGAAAGCGAAAACCGTTAATTCGGCAGGAAAGGTAATGGCCACTGTTTTTTGGGACAGTCAAGGGGTTATTTATATAGATAATTTGGAGAAAGGTAAAACAATAAATGGCCCTTATTATGCTACATTGTTGGAAAAATTCAACGCAGAAGTTGTGAAAAAACGGGCACATCTGGCAAAGAAGAAAATCCTTTTTCACCATGACAATGCCCCTGCACACTGGTCGGCAGTAGCAACAGCCAAATTAGTAGAATTGCGTTACGAAATACTGCCCCACCCACCTTATTCTCCGGATTTGGCCCCATGTGATTTTTTTTATTTCCAAACATGAAGAAATGGCTCGGTGGGAAAAGATTTTCATCAAATGAGGAAGTCATAGCTGAAACTGAAGCATATTTTTCAGGGTTTGACAAAAAATATTTTTTGGAGGGGTTGAAAAAGCTGGAACATCGTTGGATGAAGTGTATGGAGTTGAAAGGAGATTATTTAGAGAAATAAAATTAAAAAAGGTGAAAAAGTTTTTTTTTTTTGCAAAAAGTCACTGACTTATCAAACCACCCTCGTGTGTTGATTTAAGGCAATTGGCCCCATATAGACATTTGATCATCACAACAAAACGAATCGAATGATACCAAGCATGAAAAAAATTCATCTAGCCTATTACGATTGTGCTCCAATACTGATTCATTTATTTAGCCTCCTTGTGCAAAATAAAATCCGTGCCCAAAAAAGACACTGATGTAGGTATATCGCGAGGAACTAAAATACCGATTACTTGAATATACCTATACTTTGTTGTTTGTATTGCAAGATATCTAAGTATACATTTTATATGCTACGTATCTAAGTCGCGAAGACCAACAAAATGGTCAAAGAAAAGTCAGTCAAAGAAAAAATAAGAACGTTTGAATTTTTATGTTTTATGCTATTACAAGAACTCAATGTTAGATTAAACATCGTACTCCCGTATGATACATCGTATTGTATTGTTGATTAATGATGTATAATGTCTGCCTAATGTACAAATGTAAATAATATACCAACAGCAACGTCAGCAACACCCGTAACTAACCATCGGTAGACCTTATGCCGTTTCAATGGGGATTAAAATACAAATGGTTAATTACGGGTGTTGCTGTGTGTACTTAAAAATTAATATAATCTTAATATTTATAATTAGCTGATTTGAAAAACAGTTCGTCGAGACACTAGTTAATATTATTTTTAAGTTATTCATTTTAATTCCGTTATTTAAATTTAAGAGACAATCTATCATGTGCGGTTCATAGCCTTTATACTTTTCACATATACTGGTGCTCCACTATTATAATTATAAATATAGGTATTCTGTAATTGATAAGTAGGTAGATATACTGTACAGATAAAACTTTCTTGTTTCTCAGTCAAAAATTTCCAATTTATTATGTATATGTATTTTTCCAGCTCCGCCACTTTATAGCTACTTTCTTTTTTCACTTTTATGAAGCGTTTTTCAATTGTTTGCTTCAAACCAACTCACTACTTAGAGGCGTTTTTGATAGAAAACCACAAACGGTTAAAAAAGTAAAAACGCCTTAAGGGTGAACCTCAAAGCAAGCATTAACTAGAGCCCGCACACGTGTACCCCCGTAAGGGATAGATATATAGATGCCCATAATCACTTCTACAGCATAAAACAGAACAATTTACCAATGTTTTCCGTAGCCGACACAACTTTCTAGGAAAACTAACAGCTTTTCTCGTAGCAATCACAGAAATTCTTGAAGAAATCGCGCATTATATCTGTTTGTTCCCCTCCACTGCTAGAAGTAACGCGTGGAGGGTAATAGAAACTATGACAAGGACCAACGAAAATAGCACCTCTCTGCCGTATCTATCGAAAGTGTAATAAGACCATCCCGTTCTATCTTGGTATTATTAGTTCCGTGTCAGATCTATGGGTGGTATATCTATGGGGTGAACTGAATGGTTTTGACGTTTTTTTTTTTAAAGAAGTTAATAGTTCGATAAAGAACCTTATCTAATTTTTGAACGAAGAAGTCGTGCCAAAAAAGACCTTTTTAGGGTTCCGTAGTCAAGTCACTAGGAACACTTATAGTTTCGCCATGTCCGTCCGTCCGTCCGCGGGCTAGCTCAGTGACCGTTAGCCATTGATTTAGCACTAAAGCTGAAATTTGGTTTGAATATGTGCATTAACCAAGGCGACAAAATGGTAGAATAAAATCTGGAAAAATATATTTTGTTAGGGTACCTCCCGTACACGTGAAGTGAGGGGCGAAATTTTTTTTCGTTTCAACCCAGTTGTGTGGGGTATCGTTGGATAGGTCTTTTAAAAAGAATTAGGGTCTTTTAGTACAGTTTTTGGATAAAACTAATATTGTCGTAAATAATAGCTCGTTTCTTTCGTTTAACCTTTTCAACGCTTTCTCTCTCGCATCAAAATGTGGCATACACGCCAACATCTCAACTAGTGAGAAACTAATTTAAACCATATCTGTCAACAGTAAAATTGCTTTGACAGCGTCTGCCATAGCCACTTTAGTGGTTGTTGGCGTGGTAGGCACGACAGTACTCGACCACTTTAAAGGCTCTTGGCGTTGAAAAGGTTAAAACAGGGCGTCCATCTAACTTTTGAACCATGGATTTGAAAAAATTCATGAAAGTTAAGGCCTAATAGGTACTAGGTACAGTAGGTACCTTCAATGAAAACTATATTGAATTAAATCGGTTCAGCTGTTTTTGAGTTACACTCAAAAACCCATGGTGAAAGGACGTAAGTGAAATGACGTAAGCGCCGCCAAATTTCCCTTAAGAAACGACCTTTTTAATTAATTAATTGTAACAGGCCGGCAACTACGGAACCCTACACTGAGCATGGCCCGACATGCTCTTGGCCGGTTTTTAATGATGATCATTGGTGGGTCGAATGCAATAAAATAACATAACTGGACAATTTACTTTCTACGCTACGATTGATCGAATGTCACTAACTGGCTCTCGCCAATTAATGACATTTCATTGCTACAAAAAACATTGTAGTGGTAGTACAGATGCTACAGGAAATGCTTACTTTCCAGCTTGGATTTTGATCATATTTTTTCATTTTCAAACAGTGGCGTGAAGAAATATATCTTGGGGTAAAGATATAAAATTAGTTCAAGAAAATAAATTACTTACGTTTAAACAATCATATTTTCGCATTGGTATTCTTGGCTGAAGATATCCTTTTTTCCGTGTAACTGCGGGAATCCAAAATTCTGGTATTTTGAAGGAATTTTTAGGTTCGACTCTGGGTCCAGTTTTGGCCGAAACAGAAACTTTGATAGACGTATACGTTACGTATAAATATTATTGTTAGTTACGGGTGTTGCTGTGTATAGCCTGGTAAATGAATGCTCAAAAACGGGTTTAGCTGGAAAAGCAGGAAGCAGAAATTTTGACTTTGGAAGTGGAACTTTGTTAAGACTAGTTAGGAGACTAACATGCTAAAAGTCCCCATCCCCCGGAGGTGAGCCCGAGGAGAAGGGAGGCAAAGAAGGTCCCGTTTTTCGGTTTTTTTATTTACATCTTGAAAACCATCGTCATAGACAATTTTGTTGTAGGTAGTACATAATTAAAGCTGATACTATTCTCTACAACTCTCATGAATTCACTTTTTACCTAACACTTATGGTTGTCCAGATATGAGCTCCGAAAAACGGGGGGTACCGTCAAGTCTGGCTACTTTGCCACTTTTCACAGGTGTTGAAAAGTCATAGTACATTTTTAACCAAAATTCATATGAAACCACTGAAGTATGAATGACGCGACACATAACATATTTATCAACGAGTGCATAAATAAGATGGTTCATAAATTAAATGACGGATAATAAGCTATTTAAACTTGACGATAGATATTTAAAAAAGGGCTTCGTCACGAACTGCCTCGTCGCCTCTTAACAAAAGTATTATCGAAACAAAACACTTATATGTAGTAATTATTACCAATAAAATAAGTATGTCACAGTTAACTTTGTTTTTTTTTTTACTTAAACAAAACATACACTCTGTATACAATTGTTAACAACAAAACCAATCACAAATAATTGTGATTTTAATGTTAAAATATAGGCCCTGTTCTCTATAAATGATACAACTTCAGCAGGTTTTACCTGTTTCGGTATAACTTTTTTCCAACTTAAAAACTTTGTTGGTCTGTCACTCTGTGCTCCACCCATTACAAGCTGCCAGATGTCCGGATCTAGCAATAGGGAATGTTATGCATTCTGATTGGACTGGTTACAAAACTCTCATTATTGTGTCACATCTGACGTGGCCAGCTCTTAGACCATATGGAATAAATTATTATCGCAAGGTCGTATCTGCCTAAGTTCGTAGTTTTTTGGAGATATCTCAAAAACGCCTATACCGATAATGCTCAAAATAATTTTGGTTGAAAGAATATTAAAAGGTGTATCTTCTTGATTTTTTCCATAATTTTTGGACTTACGGTTCAAAAGTTACAGGGGGAGGGGACACAATTTTTATGACTTTCGGAGCGATTATTTCTGAAAATATCCACTTAATCAAAAAATGTTCAAAGAAACCTCAGTTATTTGAACATTGTTATTTTTAGAGACCTATAGATTGATGTGCATCTTGTTGATATTTGGCAAAAAAATATTTTTGACAATTACTTACATGTATGGAGTGCCCCCATAAAAATATTTTTTTTTAGCAATTTCTCTACAAAACTAAGTAGCTGCACACACAATACACTTTATGTAAAAATTTGATAATGATAAGTAGTAGTAGTAGTAAAACACTTTATTGCACAAAACAAGTACATGACCAACAAAAATATAGTAAGTGTGTACAAAGGCGAACTTATCCCTTTAAGGGATCTCTTCCAGCTAACCTCTATAAGTCTTATAGTTTCCGAGTAAAATGGCTGTGACATACGGACGGACAGACAGACATGACGAATCTATAAGGGTTCCGTTTTTTGCCATTTGGCTACGGAACCCTAAAAAGTATCTATCTTATGAAAAATGTAATTTAAATTTTATGCTTGTGTACCAACCCTACGCCGCTACAAAACATGGCAAAGATGCCCTCCCATATTAGTCGGCGTGGTCTGGTAACTTTGCCAAAACAATTATGGGACTCAATTCAAACACTACGGCATTTATAAGGTAATCAATTCATTCCTTACCATTTATATAACATAATATCAAAAATGTACGTACCTGGATGCGATGTTTATACTCTAAACTTTTTAAAGTTCTTGAGCACTAACTTTTATGATTATGTGAGTGACGAATTTGTAACTGAAATGGTAAGAAAATGGTAAGGAATGGTAAGGAAACGGCAACGTGGTGTTGTCTCATTCATAATAATTTTGCCAATTGATAACCATATTTTCTACTAAAAGTAGGCACAACACTAAAAAATATACGTTGTCGGTGGTATGAAAGGATTACCTTATGCACTCTGCTGGTGGCAAAGTTAGTAACCCTTGGCAAAGTCGCCAGACTTGACGGTAATCTCTACAATTCTTGTCATAATAACTGGCAAAAGTTTATCTGGATAAAAAGCCACCCTAGAAATCTTATAAAAAATTTAATTATCTTCTTCACTTCTTGCTTTCGACTTTTCCAGCCAGAATCATTCGTTGACCACACTATTAAATATAAATATACTTTTAATTAGCTGATTTGAAATACAGCTCTTCGACATACTTGTATATATTGAGTTGGTCCCATCACCCTGTATTTAAGGCGTATTTTGATCCCTATTTTCCTTTCGGTTTGTAAAATTTCATGCCGCTCTAATTTTTCATGATGCTTGCAACGTGCAGCGTGGTATGTGCGTTCCCATTGAGGGTCCACGTCCACGTTGAGCTTTTGAATGTGTCAGTCTATAGGTAGGTAGTAAAAATTCTCAAACGATTGTAAATTCAACCTATAATTTGTAAAAGTCTGGGACCCTCGGTCGTGACTCTCAGGTATCCATATTTAATAATCTACCTATTTAAAATTTAAAACTGCTGTTAATGCTACTCTTAATAAAAGATTTGTTGAACTCGCGGAGCGTAAGCGAAGTGAGTTCTTACAAACAACCCCAGACCGAATGTCACCCGGCTAGGATTTTTTTATTTCGATAGTTTGTCCGACGTTAACTTTAGTAACGTTTTTCTGATCTTTATGAAATTTCTTGGGCCTGTAGCAGAGATACATAAAATTTGTAAGTTCGTATATGAGCAGGATCGATCAAGTGGTTACCTATGGAGCTAGAAGCAGAAAAAAATCCTTTTTAGGGTCTTGTTATATTGGTCAACCGTTTGTAAGTAAATCGCGAGTTCTCAATTCGAGGCGGACTACTAGTAAAACTAATTTCATAAATTGTGATTGTGATGTGACTCCTTTCTGCTAACTCAATAAGAAAAGGTAGCATGCAGAAGGTGGTCCCTCAATTGATCGCGGTAAGTTCACATTAAGTGAGAGCAATAGTTTTATTTAAAATATAGGTGTGACTTAGAGTTAGTAAAAGTACTTGAATCATAGTAAATTCAATCTTAAGTCTCAATAAATTAAAGCTGGTCCCTCAATTGAAACGTTTGTCATAAAAATAAATCAATACCTACATATATCAAACAAATGTACTCCACATTTTATATATAATTCTCTACGCTTCCAAAACCATCTTTTATAAATTCATCGAAAGGAAGGACAAAGGACACACCGCTGACACGCTCAAATAAACACGCGGTATAGTACTTAAAGGTAGGTAGACTAGGTAGGTACCTATACCTATACGCAATCACAAATATGGAAGAATTTTCAATTGCAATTGAATTGCAGAAGTTACATTAATAATATTTTTAAAAGGTGGTGTGAAAATCAATGTGTTACTTATTAGCATAAAAATTTTCATATCTAATATGTATGTATATTACCTACTTGGATTAATTTGATCTCTAGTTGCCTATTATTTTTTATTAGGTACATAATTACTATAATTAGGTAACATTTCATTTCAATTACAAAAAAATTAAACAGTTGATGATAATTAGAACGGACTTCATTCCAATTTCTAATAGAAAGCACTTTCTCATACAGTATCAGAAGACCATATGACCACATATAAATAAAGGATGAGAGATATATATAGGTACTTAGAGCTCACATCAACACCAAAACCTTAGAACGGACTTCATTCCAATTTCTAATAGAAAGCAATTTCTCATACAGTATGAGAAGACCATATGACCACATATAAATAAAGAATGAGAGATATATGTAGGTACTTAGAGCTCACATCAACACCAAAACCTTAGAACCAACTTCATTCCAATTTCTAATAGAAAGCACTATCTCATACAGTATGAGAAGACCATATAACCACATATAAATAAAGGATGAGAGATATATGTAGGTACTTAGAGCTCACATCAACACCAAAACCTTGTGGTAGACCCCAAACAACATGGATTTCAGTAGTTATCAAAAAAAATATCATTCACAATGACAGGTCAGCGATGACCCAGAAACAATCTCTGGAGGAGGATTAGGAGCTAGTGGTATGGTAGCTTATATTCCGCAAATTATATTCCTATAAAGGCTGCAAGAGGCTCATTCTCAGACATTTAGAAAACATTTATAGCAAGGTAACTACAATTCCAAGTTTTTAAGACAGTCACTTTTGACATAACATATAAGTACAATACAAAAATAAAACAAAACTACCTAAACGCCAAAAATACAAAACAGACATAGTAATTCATTTCTGAATAGTTAGCGAATTCATTTGGGATTTGTAATATATAAATTAATGTTGAATTTAATACATAATACCTTCATTAAAATTCAATTTAGTTTTGTATTTGGGCGAATCAACTTTTTAATGTTGTTTATTCTGTCCCCATTGTCCGAGGGACATCCTCATACTATTTCATAGAAAATCATTGGTTGTCCAAGGGACGTAACCATAGATAGCAACCAGGCGCTATAAAAAGTTGATTGACTCATTTATGCCCTTCTATGAAAACTGCATCATACTCTGCTATGAAAACTGCATGTGTATAACGATCACTATAGATATAAAACCAACAATTCTTGCTATTCCATTCCATATGAACATCAACAGTCATTCAATTTTATCTCTCCCACTTTAATACCTAGTCACCGTTACAATTATCATAAGTTCCAAACTATTATCAGACCTGGAAAGAAAGATATTTGACAGTACCTATTACCTATGTGAACAAGAACAACCAACAATTTTTAAATAAATATTTTTTTCACAGTAAGTACCTACTCTGTTTGAAGACCTTTCAAAACCCACATGATCCTTGACCCAGGACAAATCTGTGTAAGCTAATGCTCATTCTGAAACTGGCCATCGAAGAAAAGACAATAATTATGTATGTAAGGTAGAGCAATAAATGACTGAAATACCTAGGTATTAGTGACAAAATTATTGAGTAATTATAATATAACGTTAGGTATCAATATCCTACGACGACGTCGATGGGACAACTTTCAACTAAATAAGTCAACATCTTCAATCGTGATTCAGTTGCACTGAGAAGAAATAATAGAAATACCGATTTTATAAGAACAAATGCAATTGGTGTAGGTAGATCATTCTTATAAAGTAAATAAATAGTTCATCAAATAAGAGATAACGTACAACAAAATTTAGATACAATTTGTGGATTCCGTATTCTTTTCAATTAATTTCACTAGTACAAATTATCTTCTTTAAACTTGATAGGTATCTCGTTTGCTGTACTTTTGTATTTTTCTTCTTTAACAATAATTATTTAGCTCCCTAATGAACACGCCACGCCAACTCCACGCAATGAGTGTGTATGTGTGAGTGACAGTGAAAGTGAAGCCAAGCCATTGTCTTTTTTTTGTCTATTACTGGGGTTTAGAGGTCTATATACAGCGCAATTTCGACGCAAAAATCGCCGGCAATTTGATAGGTTGCCATCATCAGTTATGGCTCCTCACAGTGGCTCCTCTACATGATGGGCCATCATAGGGACTCAGGCGTTAGAGAGAGCTAACGATATCGCGATCTCGTTCCGTCGTAAGCTGGGTCCCTATGATGGCCCATCATGTAGAGAAGCCATTAGGTAGGTGCAACGAAATAAATCGATGCAATGTATTAAAAATCGTAGGTGAGTAGTCGCTTACGTTTTTAGAGGCCTTTAGTGAGTCGTGGAAAGGCTTAAAAGCGGTATTACACATTGCAACCTGCAGGGCCCAATCTGTCAGGTTGGAAGGTGTAATTGAAGGTAGGGCCCGTAGGGAGCTGAAGGAGGGTAGGAAGAGGCAGGGTACACAACAGATTGGGCCCTGCAGGTTGCAATGTGTAATAGCCGTTTTAGAGCTTTAAAAGCGGTATTAGACATTGCAACCTGTAGGGCCCAATCTGTCAGGTTGGAAGGTGTAATTAAAAGCGGTATAACACATTGCAACCTGCAGGGCCCAATCTGTCAGGTTGGAAGGTGTAATTGAAGGTAGGGCCCGTAGGGAGCTGAAGGAGGGGTAGGAAGAGGCAGGGTACACAACAGATTGGGCCCTGCAGGTTGCAATGTGTAATACCGCTTTAAAGGTAGGGCCCGTAGGGAGCTGAAGGAGGGTAGGAAGAGGCAGGGTACACAACAGATTGGGCCCTGCAGGTTGCAATGTCTAATAGCCGTTTAAACCAATCGAAGAAGCCATTGACAGGCGTTCCCCTCCGGATCATCCATTAATTACGTCACACCAATTTCATGATTTTTTGACCCCTCCCTACCCCCATGTCACACTTCGTCACAATTAACTGCACCCTCCCCCCATAGTGTGACGTCACATATAGATTGATACCTACCTTATTGTACCTTACCGGGTATACGCTGACCATAGATATACCACCCATAGATCTGACACGGAACTAATAATACCAAGATAGAACGGGATGGTCTTATTACACTTTCAATAGATACGGCAGAGAGGTGCTATTATCGTTGGCCCTTGTCATAGTTTCTATTACCCTCCACGCGTTACTTCTAGCAGTGGAGGGTAACAAACAGATATAATGCGCGATTTCTTCAAGAATTTCTGTGATTGCTACGAGAAAAGCTGTTAGTTTTCCTAGAAAGTTGTGTCGGCTAAGGAAAAGATTGGTAAATTGTTCTGTTTTATGCTGTAGAAGTGATTATGGGCATCTATATATCTATCCCATACGGGGGTACACGTGTGCGGGCTCTAGTTAATGCTTGCTTTGAGACGCTGATCCTCTGTCTATTCTATAGTAGGTCTATGTGTTTATTCCATTTTGTATTCATATCATATGTCATAAAATCAGTGTTGCAAAAGTTCCCGATTTATCGGGAGAACTCCCGATTTCAGCAAATATTTCCCGATAAAACGATTTTAGGGTTTAATCTCCCGATTTTTTCCATTTTTAGAAAACTTAACTTATATTGTACAAATTTTGAGGTTTGTAACATCGATCGTGTGAAGTACGACTACATAAATGGTAATTAGTAATTACCTAAGGCACGCTGTATTGCCCTTTTATTAAACAAACAATACCAAGCTTTAACTCGTAGTAATTAAGGATTGAATATTATTGTCATTGGAATGTCGGGATTTCCCACGTTCATTTAGAGTAAAATACAATAAAATATCATTCAAACCTGCAATGGAGTGAAGATACTAAGGAATAGGGTTCAATTTCATAAGACCTTAAAGAAATAGGAAGTCCCTACGGGGAACATTTTTTTCCATGCTTATGCATTGATAAAAATCTGACTGCTGTTTAGCCTTTGGCTGAAATAACGGAAATTTCTGCAGTTGCAGTGTTCTTCTTTAAATATTTTAATTTTTTTTATATTCTTGTTTCATTGATGTAGCCAGCCCACCGTTTTCTTTAGTAAAATGGTAAAAAATTAATAAATTAAGGCGCAGAATGCGCCATTTTTACTGATAAACGAGTGTTGCCGAGCTCTAAGTAAAAGTTCCCGATTTTTCCCGATTTTTAGAACGTAACAACACCGATTTTATAAAAGTCAGTTTTGCAACACTGCATAAAATGTCATTATTGTCATTGCGTCATTGGGAGGTTGTTGTTGACTTCGATTTTTTTTTCTTTTTCTATTTTGAAATTTGTCTCCTCCGTTCATTTCTTGTGTAACACGGATTATTATATAAAATAACTAAGTAGACATTTTTATAAAATTAAGTATAATTTGTAGCATGTAAGTTATTTTCAGCAAATGGCTTACACGAATTTTGTTAATAATAATTTAGTTATCTGTTAAATCTATATAGAATTTCTTGTGATACTGATAATCCCTGCGCGGTCTCGTACTTAGATAAGAGTGATCCGGTATTGCTGATCCGAGTGGTTCATTTTATAACACCAGTTTAATCGAGATTACTGCTAACCGCTTTGAAAATGAGTGAATACGGAAAATTCGGACCTCTGGTCGGTGCCATTGACGAGGGCACCTCTAGCGCGAGATTTATAATTTTCAAAGCTAACTCTTCGGAAGTCGTTGCATTACATCAGAAGTCTTTGGATCAGCATTTTCCTCAAGAGGGGTGGGTGGAGCAAGATCCTTTAGCCATTCTTGAAGTAGTGACAACATGCATAGAAAAAGCTGTTGAGAAATTGGAAGCTATGGGTGGAAGAGCAAAAGTAAGTACAAACAATTCTATCTAAAATATAATGTATATTTACTTATGTTTATCTACCTTTACTTAACTAGAATTTCTTCTTCTTTCTAACTTTTTTTGTTCGCACACTACTTTTTTTGGACGACAATTATATAAAGAACTACTTATATTTTTCCTTCACTACACGGCATACTGTTCTCAACTGCATCATGTGATTTCCTTCAATGTTAAAATAATTTTAGTACATATTAGTGTAATGTTTTTTTTCCTCAGGATATATTGGCAGTGGGAGTAACCAACCAGCGAGAGACCACAATAGTATGGGACCGTAACACAGGCAAACCACTTTACAATGCTATAGTGTGGCTTGACATGCGAACAACGGCTACTATAGATAAGCTTCTGGATACAGTGCCTAATAAGACCAGGAATCAAAACTACTTGAAGGTAACTTCTAGTGATTATGGCCGTGGTCTCCTATAAACGCCATCGGTCGCTTACAGAGTCTGCGTAACAATGCTTACTAAAGAGAAGTACTGTTGTGGTCTGTTTCAGACGTCGATGTTGGCGTCTTTTTTGTATAGGAACATTGACGCTGACATCACACGTCGCGTATAGCATAAAATAGGAGACCACAGCCTAAGTAATTTGTTCCATTCTAATTAGGGTTGAGTTGCAATACCAGTATTGCCATGCAAGTAATGCCCTAATTCTTATGGTCTGAACTAAAGTAGTAATGTTGTAACATGCGCTTGCCAAAAGATAAAGATAAAAGTTATTTATTCTTCAATTTAGGCACATTACAATGCACTTATGAACGTCAGAGAGAAAAAGAAACTACCACCGGTTCTAACCCTACACCTCTGACCCGAGAAGTATTACTTATTACCGGCAAGAGACTTGGCGGCGGGACTTATTTTTTCAAAACAGTAATACTATATACAATAATGCGTAGTTCTTCAAGAAGGCATATCAAAACAGCTTGAGGACAGACATGTACCTGCCTATTGTGTAATTAAAATGAAAAATAAAAATAAAATCCAAATCTGACTGCTCCCCTGCGGCCATGGTCCCGTTATTAATTATTTGGTATATGAGATCTATTTCAATTTAAAGAGAGTATGTATTGTATAATTACTTAATTAGTTCCTCCTATTTCCACATGGAATGGAGTGGAAATATTTAAGTCAGAATTGCCTGGCATGTACATCATCTGCTCTGATATAGGGGTTCTCAAACTTTTTTGGTTACGGAACCCTTTTGGACAAAGAAATATTTCACAGAGCCCTGAAATTGTATCAGCTAGACTTGCTAGACAGATAGAAGAACTGGTTTTTAATAGTTTTTTCTCAATATTAAAAGTATTCTCGTAGACCCCCCACAGAGGCTTCGCAGAGCCCTAGGGCTATGCGGAGCACACTTTGAGAATGGCTGCTCTAATAGATCTATTAAAATACAAGATGCAGTACAGAAAACAACTATTAGTTATTATATAAAGTATGAATACCTTGGTGGCATCTTTCCCGTAAGGAAACCTTGCTTTGACATTGAGAATATTTTAAACTAGTGACTGACATGTAGTAGGTATTTTTAAATTATGTAATGTTATATATTTTGTTATGAATGTGCGGCTGGCCTATATTTTGTTATTGTTATTAAATTTGCATAATTTTATCCAATCACTGAATAAGGTTTTATGTTCCAAAATAGAATCAAATGGTTTACTTAATTTTTATGTAATTATATCCCCCACTGCTGCGGTTTCTGCATGTGGCACCAGTGCGCGAGCGAGATAACGCTCTACATGATTATAGCGATGTCACGCTTGCACGCGGTCACCGGATGCCGTTGCGGAAACCGCAGCAGTGTAAAAGCCGCCTAATAGTTGATAATATATGATAGTGTGCTTGGATGTTAATATTATAGTGCCTAAGGTTGAACTGAGATAAGAATACAAAGGTTAGTAGTTAATTATTTTGAATACAATACATTAATAATGAGGTGCAGAACAAAATTACCAATATAGCTACAATTCCTACAAATACTTTATTATTTTACTCAGAAGTGATTAAGCAAAGTAGAGCAAAGTCCCTGGGAATCCTGGGATGCAATTTTGATGATTTATTTTCCTTAGCCTTAACATTTCCATTAGAATACTTAGTTCTCTGTCATATTGATGAATACTGCAATGAAATCCTGTGAATTACAATAAGAGACTCAGCATGTTACTAAAAAAGCTGTAATAATAAAATTAAGGTTAATTTACTATATATATAATATTTATTATATATTTTTAAAAAACCTCTGATAAAACCATAATATGATACCAATTTTTCTCATCACTCTCACATATGACTTACGTAGACCTAAAGTAGTGAGGTGGAAATGACTTAAATACATTACAAATATGAAAAAAAAGTTGTAGCAAAACATAGAGCTGATACCTATATGTATTATTCGTATGAACTACATGAAACAAATCTTGACCATTTAATTTTTGTATACCATGAAGGTGGCAAACAAGCCTACGGCCCGCCTAATGGTAAGCAGCTATCGTAATGGCTCCTCTACATGATGGCCCATCATAGGGACGCAGCTATGCGTTAGCAAGAGCTAACGATATTGCGATCTCATTCCGTCGTATAGTTGCGTCCCTATGATGGCCCATCATGTAGAGCCAGCCTAACACATGGAGGCCTGCAACTCTGGACTCTGGAGGTGTCATATACACGATGCCGGCCCTATCCTCCTCCTTGATTCGTATTCCTCAGTACTGAGGGTCGTGACCTCCCTTCTGTATCACTCTCTCTCGTGCGATCTTCTGTTCCTGTCTCTGGCGGTGTGGAGGGCGTTGTGGAAAGTAGAGTCTAGGGCGGTGCGGATCTGGTCAGACAAACGTATAGGGCTGCGTCCAAGTACTCCAAGTCTTTTCCCATCTACTTTGCCGGTCACGATGAGCTTCTCCAGGTTGCCAGAATCTTCTCGCAATATGCCCTTTAATAATATAAAGGATGAATCACTGTGTTGATGGCTGTAAGGACAAGAGGGTCCCCCGTTGTCAACACAGACAACACACTCACTCACTTACTTACTCACTGGCAGGAACACAATACTATAATCAGAGATTATAGATAATATAGACAGCTGCAGTTTAAGAACTTTTGAAGGTCATGACTGAAAGCGCTATCTACTCCTACTAGGAAAAAAGCTAGCTTTACTACTATATGCTACTCGTCCCCAGTTGTCGCTGCGACGCAATGTCATTTTTTCTTCCTATTTTTATACTGCGTAGCAGCGACATCTAGGAACGAGTAGCGTACCGTAGTAAAGCTAGCTTTTTTCCTACTTACGAGCTACCTTTAGGTGGCTCTGGCTGGAGTAGATGGCGCTTTTAGACATGAGATGAGCTTCAAGAAGTTCTTAGACCATAATGCTATATTATATAAGTTACTCTATGCTATAATAATAATATTACACTTTGTTAAATCGTTTGTTATACTTTTATCATGATATTGTCAATTTGTTCCAGCCGCTATGTGGATTACCACTCTCCCCATACTTTAGTGCTGTGAAGTTAAGGTGGCTCATTGATAATGTGGACTCAGTAAAACAGGCCATGAAAAATGGCACATGCTGCTTTGGTACTGTGGACACTTGGATTATTTGGAATCTAACTGGTATGTTTCTAGATTATTTATATTATTTACGATCAAATTATATCAGTTCTACCAACAAGTACCCAACCCGCTTTGGGCCAGCGTGGGGACTATAGCCCATCCCCTCTCGTGTATGAGAGGTCTGTACCCAGCAGTGGGACGTATATAGGCTAACATATTATATTATATTAAAATCTACCTACACAAAAACTATTGAAGTATATGCATGCAATTGCTTAAGGTTTACCTAGGTAGTTAAAATTGTATTATCTCTGCTCTACTGATATGTTATCAATATGACATGATTATACTAAATGCCACAGCAAATGTGTTATTTAGATAGGTAACTGCACTAGTTTATCGACACTACTCCATTAGGTATACATGAATAAAATTACATTAATTGAATTGAACCCATTACTCTCTTTAGGGAAGAGAGTTACATACATGATGTCCGGTAAATAATGAATAATCTGTAACCACCAACAGGGTACTTTAGGCTGGTTCAGAAAATGGATATCTAAATAGGTTTAGTAAAAGTCCTCTGCACTGTTAGCAGAAATATGCATGGACAGATGTGGCATATATGGGCGAGATACTGTCACTGCACACTTGTGCTACCTGTGCTGGTATATGCAAGATACCGTCACGTGCTACAACTTTGCCTTCGATGCACAACTTTACCTGGCTTGAAAAACATGGTTTTCTTTATAAAAGAGCTATTTAAACGTTATTACTGAGATGACTGCCTTTCTCAGGCTGTAGGCAAAGTTGTAGCACGTGGCGGTAATCAAATCTTTATTTTTCTTTCAATATTGGTAGTTCGTTAATTCCTTATCAGATCCTTAGTTGCAGTTGATGCAACCGTTTCTAACTTTTTATAATATTTTAGGGGGACCTAACGGAGGGAAGCATATAACTGATGTGTCAAATGCCTCAAGAACGATGCTCATGAACATTGAAAATTTGAAGTGGGACCCCTTATTGTTGAAGTTTTTTGAAATCACAAGCCCTGTCTTGCCAGAAATTAAATCCAGTTCCGAGGTAAAGTATTGTTTTAATGATAATGATAGCCTTTATTCTGATACATTTTTACAGTTACTACTTAGAACCATGGACTTTTAAACATGGACTTGTGAAAACACGACCTTTTTTTACGTGTGTATACCATCGAAATTTCAAGCCTAGATAAAAACTGATATTTTCAGAACATGACAATTTCAAAAACCTTTGACGTGACTTTAGGACACCATTCCTATGTTTGTGGACACCACGATGATCCACCCCCTAAGCAAAAAATATGTAGGTACATATATATACTTATACTTCTTTGTAATAATAAAATAAGGTTCAAAATGTAATGGTCTCCTAGGTTAGTTGGTATTGGTAGTAACTCTGCCTATGAAGCAGGTCCCGGGTTCGAATCCTAGTCAGGGCATTTGTTCATGTGGTTTATCACAGATATTTGTTCTGGAGTAATGGATATTTTCTATGTATTTAAGTATTAATAGTAGTAGTCTAGGCTGGTACTTGCTGGGCTTGCCCTTCGCGGGCTTCACGCACAAGGTTCTGGTCACATCATGGGACGGTAATGTCGACGAGCATGGCCTAGCGTTGCGAACACTCATAATTTGGTACCATTAGGCTGAGTTTACACCGGAAATGAGCGAGCATACACCAATCCTAGAGCTGCGTTGTGCAAGGATCACAGACTACACAGACACCTTATCATTAAACTTTTACAGGGAGTACGAGGTCACCACACATCAGTGCAATTTTATTCGTAAATTTCTACGATTCGAACAGCACTTGTCAATAGTATTATACACCAATTTGTAGTATAACAATCCAGGTTCACCCCTGTAACTTGATTTTTGTGGATATTTTTAATTCACATGAGTAATGATCAAAAACGTTAACTCGATTGAAATAAGCGGTCGCACTCTCATACAAAATTAGTACGAGAGCACTGATGCGTGGTGACCCCGAGTTGTACTTATGATCTATCTAGTGTTTGAGGTTATCTGTGGCAAGGATAGATTAATGATGTTATTGGTTCTTAATAAACACATTCCTCGCAACACATGCTCGCTCATCTGGTGGAAACGCAGCCTTAAACTGATTTCATGAATAGAGAGTGCCTAAGCATTTTCAAGTTTTTGTTTCCCAGTTGTTGCTCTTTGGGGGTGTAAAGTACAGTAGGCGATAACAATAAATGTGTAGACGCAGCAGCTCATTTTATAAAATATGAAACAAGTAAGCAGATTTTTTGTCCTTTCCGTACTGGTGTTGTACTGTTATACTCACATCTTCACAGCAAAGCGCGCCAAAATCTAAGATATTCTTATTTGTAGAGCTATATTATGAATATTATGATTGACTGTATAATATATATACATATAATATAAGTAATAATCTTTATCATTTCAGGTATACGGCTACATAACTAACGGGCCACTTAAGGACATTCCGATATCTGGCTGCTTAGGCGACCAGCAAGCCGCTCTAGTGGGGCAAATGTGCCTACAGAGGGGTCAAGCCAAGGCTACATATGGCACAGGCTGTTTTGTGCTTTACAATACGGGTGATATTCGAGTAAATTCTAGTAGAGGTTTGCTGACTACTGTTGCTTTTCAGCTGGGTAGCAAAAACCCACCTGTTTATGCACTTGAAGGTTCGGTTAGTTGACTTGTTGTTATATTTCTTTGAAATGTTTGATTTATAATTATTATACCGTTTTATAGTGAAAATTGGTTTATAGGTTGCTATTGCTGGTGCTGCGTTGGGATGGCTAAAGGATAATATAGGATTAATAGAAAGTGCGAAGGAATCGCAAGAACTAGCCGAGAACGCATCTGAGAACGGTAGCGTTGTATTTGTACCTGCTTTTAGTGGGTTGTATGCACCCTATTGGAGGCAAGATGCTAGAGGGTAAGTTTATTTTCACTGTTGCGTCTGGGATGTGGCGACGTAGAGGTAGTACGGTCACGTCTGAAAATATGGCTACATTTAATGTGACAAAAACATGTATCCAAGACTATGCCTTGGTTATAGAGCCGTGGCTACGTATTTTTGTCACATTAACCCTTTGACCGCCAAAGCCGTCAAATCACGCGCCCGGAAAGTCGTGCTCTCAGCGCCAGGTCGTGATATCACGTCCAAAATATAACCGGTTTGCCTTGTGCGCTCGCGCGCCCTGGCGCTGAGGGCACGATTTTTCCGTCCGATGCTTGGAATTCAAAAGGCCAAATGTATCCAGATTTTCTGGACAGACTTTGATTGTACCTAATAAAAGCATCGACTTCTACGATTACGTCAAAGTTTTCCTATACTACAATAATGTTTAGAAGGTATGAAATCAGTTACTTTTTGTCAGATAATTCTTTCAAGCGGATCAGAGAGTTGGAATTTCAACGAAATAAATTGATTATTTAGTTCCAAGAAAAAAATGCCTCCTCTTCCTCCGAGCGTTTATCCCGGCTTGGGGTCCGCTCGACAACCTAATCCCATGAATTGGCGTGACTAGACACTAGTTTTTACGAAAGCGACTGCCATCTGACCTTCCAACCCAGAGGGGAAACTAGGCCTTTTTGGGATTAGGTCCAGTTTCCTTACGATGTTTTCCTTCACCGAAAAGCGACTGGTAAATATCAAATGATATTCCGTACATAAGTTCCGAAAAACTCAGTGGTACGAGCCGGGGTTTGAACCCGAGACCTCCGGATTGAAAGTCGGACGCCTTACCGCAAGGCTACCAGCGCTTATTGATGATGATGACACTGCTGATGCATAAGGAAGTTGAGTTTGGAAGTTGCATCTATAGTCGAGAAATTGAAAGTAAGCCATCGCTAGATGCAAGTGATGCGGAGAGATGATAGTCATGTGACTTGAAAGGAATTTGGAATGAATGTTGAAGGATATAAGAGGACAGGTAAACCACGGAAAATATGGGTAGACTGTGTGAGAAACGATATCAAAAGGAAGGGGGTGAATAACAAGATGACGGGTGACACAGGTTTATTTTATTTTCGTAAGCACTAACAGCTAAACTAAACATGCTAACCTGTATTACATAAGACATAACTTAATGCCTAACATGCAATAAACAAGCTTAATAGTATTAAACTAACCTTATATCTAGTGATAAGATTACAACATAACTATAACTAACTAAATAATAAAATAAATCGAGGTAAGGTAAGGAAGAGAAAAAGACGCTGTGCCGACCCCAAATAAAAAGGTTAAGGGAAAGCCAATGATGAAGCCAATGTAGGTAGTCACGCCAAAGATTTGTGTTCATTTTGCACCTAAATTTAAGGGGTCACAAGTGTGAACATAAACTTGACGTGGACTTTAGAAAATCGTTCAATGAACATTATGTGGCGCGTAATAAAGTGTGTCTAAAATGCTTTAGTTTGCTACTTTCTCAATTCCAGGGTGATCTGTGGCATTACCGAGGACACCAATTCGTCACACATCATCAAAGCAGCTTTAGAGGCGGTCTGCTACCAAGTCAGAGACATTCTTGACGCGATGAACGAGGACTGTGGTATACCCCTTCAATTACTTAAGGTATTAAGATGAGTAATCATATTTGCATGTAAAAAGTGGTCCGGGAAAAAAGTAGCCATGCCTTTTCTGATTTTTCTTTTGTGACGATTTAGAAGCAGCATTTATGTTTTAATATAATCTGTATGTACAATCATACAAAACATAAATACAATCATGTCAATCATATTTAAATGAAAGAGGCCAATCTTCGTGTCTTATAAAGTAGATTTTTTGACGCTCAAACCAGGCTTGAGCGGTCTTGGCTTTGTGTGCAGGTGCAGAATCCTGCTTGAACACAAAACGATGTCCTGAAAATAGCGTGTTGGGCAGATCTTTGACAACCTGATCCAAAACCGTCTCTTGGTACGCTTTTGCACTGATTTTGACCCTTTTTTCGCATAAATGAACCTCAGTTGGCCCGTAATAAGATATTCCAACATAGCATCACTGATGATGGATGATGCCCATGTTGCACCCGCGGATCTGTTTTTTTTTTGCTTCTTCAGAGCTCGTAGCGTACACTCTATCATTCTGTTTATTATACTTTTCTTCAATATCGAACATTTTTTCGTCTGTAAAGAGGATATCGCGGTGTCGATTTTTCGCGTACCGCTTTAACAACTTACGGGATCTTTGAAGCCTTATTGTTTTTAGACGGGCATTAAGCATGTGCCCACTCTTTTTTTGTATGCTCGTAGACTGTATCTTCGTTTAAAAAAAATTTACGGTATTCCTACTGACACCCATCTGCAAAGCCATCAACTTCTGTTTTCGGACAGGATTTCTTGCTATACGGGCCTCGATCGCTTTGATCACTGCATGCTGGTGTTATTACGGAGCGTGGACGGCCAGTTCTTTTTTCTTTCCTCAACACTAGAGACTTCATTGTACCTATAAATAGTACGGTACACAAACCTAAGCATTACCTTTTTAACTATAAAACTTTCGTGAGACTCTAACATATTAAAAATATTTATAACGGGTTACTCACTTAATTTGCCGACGCGCTGCCGTCGCGGAAGGCCGCTCGTGAGAATGATCATCGTAAATTGATCGAAACATGTCGAGCAAAAATCGACAAAAATTACGTGAGTAACCCGTTATAAATATTTTTACTAAGCATTACCTATATTAAATTTTTTGAGCAACTTGAAAATGGTACTTGGCGAGTGCCCACTGCCCATAGCGGTGCAACGCTAAAACAGCTATTCGGTTTTCTTTCAATGTCCTCTCCATCGTGAGAAATCGCAGCAAATGACTGTTTTTTGTTTTAAAATAATTGTCAAACATTCAAAAATGGAATACAAACACATTTTCTTAAAATTATGTTCTAATTTTAAAACTAATATGCCAGTGACAGAACTTGGCTAGAACCAGGTCTGGGCTATGCTGCTATAAGGTGTGACGAATTTCCTCTAATCCACATTTCGCAACTGAAGCTGTGTGAAATAATTTAAAATAAAAAAAGAACCGACTTCACTTAGGATCTGCTATTCCAAGAGGAAGTGGCCGAGTTGCTGTAAAAAATAGTGAAATCACTATAGGTGTGCCTATAATAGTTGAAGAGTTCCCTCGATTTCTCCTGGATCCCATCATCAGACCCTGACTTGGTGACAATGGGACCATCTAGGGGTTATACCTGTTCGATAAAAAAAAAAATTGAAAATCGGTTCACGATTCACGGAGATATGGAGTAACATACATACAAAAAAAAATTATGATGAAAAAAAAAAATTCAGTCGAATTGAGAACCTCCTCCTTTTTTGAAGTCGGTTGTGGCCGAGTTCCTGTAAAAAATAGTGAAATCACTGTAGGTGTGCCTATAATAGTTGAAGAGTTCCCTCGATTTCTCCTGGATCCCATCATCAGACCCTGACTTGGTGACAATGGGACCATCTAGGGGTTATACCTGTTCGATTAAAAAAAAATTTTGAAAATCGGTTCACGATTCACGGAGATATGGAGTAACATACATACAAAAAAAATATGATGATAAAAAAAAAAACAGTCGAATTGAGAACCTCCTCCTTTTTTGAAGTCGGTTAATGAAACGGGAGCATTGTCGTGGAGAAGCCGAACACCTCTGCTAAGTTTTCCACGACGTTTCTGTTTGATCGCCACTCGTAACTGTTCAATAAGGGTTACGTAGTAGCTGCCATTTACCGTGGCATTCCTTTCTTTTTAACCGACTTCAAAAAAGGAGGAGGTTCTCAATTCGACTGAATTTTTTTTTTATCATTATAGTTTTTTTTGTATGTATGTTACTCCATATCTCCGTGAATCGTGAACCGATTTTCAAAATTTTTTTTTTTAATCGAACAGGTATAACCCCTAGATGGTCCCATTGTCACCAAGTCGGGGTCTGATGATGGGATCCTGGAGAAATCGAGGGAACTCTTCAACTATTATAGGCACACCTATAGTGATTTCACTATTTTTTACAGCAACTCGGCCACTTCCTCTTGGAATAGCGGATCCTAAGTGAAGTCGGTTCTTTTTTTGTTTTAAATTATATGTCAATCATTAGTATTCCGTGACAATCCCAGAGCCATTATCTTTCTGGTGAATTGCGTTACCTTGGCCTTTTTACGCGGCTTTTCACCAGGATGACGCCACTCCATCGATGCCCTTTTGGAGAGAGGATTGTAGTGCAGAACCATGGTTTCATCCGCAGTAACAATAGATAACCCCTAGATGGTCCCATTGTCACCAAGTCGGGGTCTGATGATGGGATCCTGGAGAAATCGAGGGAACTCTTCAACTATTATAGGCACACCTATAGTGATTTCACTATTTTTTACAGCAACTCGGCCACTTCCTCTTGGAATAGCGGATCCTAAGTGAAGTCGGTTCTTTTTTTGTTTTAAATTATATGTCAATCATTAGTATTCCGTGACAATCCCAGAGCCATTATCTTTCTGGTGAATTGCGTTACCTTGGCCTTTTTACGCGGCTTTTCACCAGGATGACGCCACTCCATCGATGCCCTTTTGGAGAGAGGATTGTAGTGCAGAACCATGGTTTCATCCGCAGTAACAATAGGGTACTTTCCAGTAGATAAACTTAAGGGTTTCGTTACATTCATAAAATCAATATTTCAAAAATACACGGCAATATCCAGGTGTAACATGTGTTTGCGCTTTAAATGCTTATATAAGGTTAAAACATTTATGAAGGAGATGTATTCATCATATTACTTATGACGTCACAATATTAGTCTCCCATATAAACTTCATATAACAAATCGTTTTGACGTTTCCTAAAGAGTAGCTGTTTTGACTTCATAGGAAAGTAGCCTATTGACTCCAAAAAACTTTGTCCGTGATGCCTATACGCGTCTAGAATTTATTGAGAGCACGCGTTTCGCTCATCTCGCTGCAAGTTTGAAAGAAATTTGGGCACCCATCTGGCACTGAATTTATTTATGTTTTTATTAGAGTCGCGCGTTTTGGAAGCTATGGAGACTAGCAGAAATATAAAATTATTATTACGGGACAGGCATTGCCTAGTGTGGAGGTCAGTAAAAACTGTAATCGCATAATTTTTCAGCAATAAATGTTTTTTTTTTTTATATAATGTAGATTCGTATATATGACGTGAAAAAATCTGTCAAGAAGTAAGCAAACATTCTTGCTCAGAAACCTATCTTCATAGAGCATACGTAGTCTGCATTCTGGTAGAGGTTTTAATAGTTTCCCTTAAGAAATGTTTGTAAGGCCTATTTTATTTCGCAGCAAAATAAGCCTTGCTCTTGGCATTGGTTTAGTAAACATGTCTACCGGTTGTTTCGTTGTGGTTATCCTTTCCACAGTTATTTGTCCCTCAAGAACCTTTTGTCTTACAAAGAAATGTCTAATGCGTATAATATGTTTGGTTCTTTGTGGAACTCAGGGTTATGAGCAAGGCGAATCGCAGCCTCGTTATCGACAAAAAGAGTCGGAAACCCCTTAAGCTGAGTGAGTTGGCTGAATATCCTTTGAAGCCAAACAAGTTCCTTCGTGGCCTCACTAGCTGCAACTATCTCGGCTTCTGTTGTTGAAATTGAGACTGATGGCTGCCTTTGGCTCAGCCACGACACACCTCCTCCCGCGTATAGGCAGGTGACACCAGTAGCAGACTTTCCTGTTGTCTGATCCCCTCCGTGGTCAGCATCACTGTACCCAGCAACGAAGTCTTTGGGGTGGTCTGCTTTGAACTTTATTCCAAAGCTGCTGGTTTATTTCAAGTATCTGAAGATCTTCTTGACCATCAGCCAATTTGATTCGTCAGGATTCTCAAGTTTTCGAGATGCTACGCCAACTGCATATGTTATGTCTGGACGAGTTCCTACCATCAGGTAAGTCAACGCACCTACTGCGTCTCGATAAGGAAAGTCCCTTTTCCGTTCCAATACTTTCCCTACTTCAGTAGTCGACTTAACCGATTCCTTTTGAATAGGAGTTGACAGAGGATTACTGTCAGCCATATAGACTATTCTTGACGACAACAACATGTACAAATACTTATAATTAAGGCATGAATATAGTTGCCACGAAATGGTCCCGACTCAGCATGGTGCTAGCCTGGAAGGGCAGCGCTGGTCTTCCGCTGGGGCCACACATATGAAAAAGCTCTAGAATTTTCTTCGTGTAAAAAATTTGCTTTATACTGATAGAACCATCTTCATCTTTATCAATTTCTAGTCCTAAGTAATATGCAGGCTTTGTAGTTATTTTTAACCTTTTCTGCAAGTCTTTCTGAAATTCGTTGATCACTTATGCATCTGTAGCAGCAACTAGACCATCATCTACGTACAATGTTAATCTCATAGCTAGATCTCATGACAGTCTAGTAGCAGGTATATATGTATATATATATATATGTTTATGTATATATATATATGTATATATATATACAAGTATATATTTTTAATTATATATTTGTTTTACTTATGCAAATGCTACGGTTATGTATCTATGAATTAGTTTATATTTAACATATATATTTAGAATTAGCAGCTATATTCAGTTTAGAATTTCCCACGTTTGTAATAATTTCCCGCACCTATTACCTTCTTTTTATCTCTGTTTGGCCCGAAGTTTAACTGGTAGAGAATGCCTTTTGGCATTAAGTTCGCCGTTTGTACTCTTTTTATTGTGCAATAAAGTTTAAATAAATAAATAAATGTTATAAGACTTTCTTTCCTTTTACATTTTTGATAAATAGGCAACAAATAGGTCTGGCATCACTTGTGAAGCCTAGGTCCAAAAGAATTTGGGCGAAGCACGAAGCACGAGTTCCAACAGCGTGGTGCTTGTTTCAGCCCATATAGACTTCGTTTAAGTTTCCATACTTTCTTTGAGCCGGCATTGAAGCCGTCAGGTTGCTCCATGTCTTCCTGCAGTTTTCCATATAGGAATGCTGTTGAAACGTCAAATTGCGAAAGGACTAGTCCATGAGTATATTGAATAGTATTATTATAGAGTAGTCAGTTCTGAACCTCGGACACAGCGCCATCTATCGTCTTATGGCAGCATACAGTCGTACAGCTAGCTCTCAAGCTACACCCACACACGCATATACACACACACACACACACACACACACACACACACACACACACACACACACACGCGCGTACATCGTATTTCTTTGTGTTTACATTAATATTAACTGATTGCATTCCAACTGCAATGTTTTTAATTGTATTATATAGCTTGATAACCACAAATTATTAAAAAGAATTGTTGCTTGAATAAATGAATATACACATTCAATAAAAAGATCTACCGTATCATGCGTGCCCGGATGCTTTTTATCGTACACGATCTTTATATTTCCGATGAAAAGTTTTGATAATGTAGTATTTTGCTTGAGCATCTTTTTCTATAAACTTTTCTGCATTATCTGATGTATTTTCGAAAGTTCCACTTATAATTTTGCTTAAGAGTCGCCAGGACGCTCGCGTGAACTCGCGTCCCCATACAAACGTGATTCAGCTCTCATTTTAAAACGACATGCTTTAGAACCACGAAATTTGGCATGGGCATTCTAGCAGTACAGATCTATGTCGGTAATTCGTTTTCGTTGGATTGCAGTCATCCCGATGCCTATGGTTGCGCGGATTTGATCGTATGTCACATGTCTGTTTTCTTTTATAATTTTTTCCACAGCTGCGACGTTTTCAGATGTGACCGCTGTTTTTGGTCGACCCGTAGAATGTAAGGAGAGAGTCACGACCCCGTCGAAACTCCGCATACCAGCAATATATTGTCTTTTGACTAGGTGCTTCTATATTCATATACATCGAAACAAGCTCATTGAGTCATTCACTTTGAGATAACCCTCGGCGAAAGTTGTGATAAATTATGGCTCGGAAATTTTCACGCGTGAGCTCCATTTTTTATCGACTAAAGACTGTATCGATAAGTATAAGGACAAAGAAAACATGGAATATCTTCAGATATTGTATTTTAACTAAAAACAAAACTAAACCAGCCGTTGAAACGCATTCGAACAGAAAATAACAAGGAAAATAAAATCGTAATAAGTCTAGCTTTTAACTATTTTTCTTATGCGTCTGCGAACGCTTCCCATTAAGTTTTGTACAACCTTATTTGACACCATCTTGGCAGCCTTTGTCCAATCTTTTTTGAAAGTTTCAATTGAATCAGACGCTTTGATTTTTGTCCTCAGCTTTTGCTTCATTATAGCCCAATATTGTTCAATAGGACGGACCTCGGGACAGTTTGGTGGATTCATATCCTTTGGCACGAATTCGACGCTCTTAGCTTCCATCCAGTTTGTGGTCTTCTTAGCGTAGTGGCAGGATGCCTGGTCGGGCCAAAACAGTGCAGGCACTTTATGTTTTCGGTTCATGGGCAAAAGACGCTTATGTAGACACTCTTTAATATAAGTATCGGTGTTCATCGTTGAGTTCGTAATAAATGGAGTTGACTTTATCCCGCATTCGCAAATAGCTTGCCATACCATGACCTTAGCACCAAACTTTTCCACAAAAACTGACTTAACGGTTTCTTCGAGTTCCTGCCCTTTCAGTTTCGTGTAAAATTGGGGGCCCGGCAGTGTCTTGTAGTCCAATTTTGCGTATGTTTCGTTATCTTGAATAATGCACTGTGTTTTCTTCGTTAGAACGGTATGATACAGTTTTCGAAGTCTCGGTTTTACTGAAGCACCTTGTTTTACGCTACATTTGGGCTTTTTTTGTTTTCTGTATGTTTTTAAGTTGGAATGTTTCTTAGCCCTTTGTATCATTCCGATTGAAGTTTTACATTTTCTGGCCGCATCTCTGACGGAGATACAGGGATTGTTCTCAAAACATTTGCGTATTTTCCAATACAATTTTGTGTTATACGTACCAACGCATCTGCCCTTTTTTGACTTGTCATCTAATGATAACTCAGTACCATATTTTTTGATGGCATTATGTACGGCTGAACGGTTTACGTTTTCAAGTTTTGCCAATTTTCTTATCGTAATACCCCTTTCGCGAACATATTTTTCCACAATTATTTTTCTCTGTTCAGCGGAAAGTCCTTTCATTTTCAAGGATTTTGACAAATAGGACTTCAATTGTTTAAAAATGAAAACAACACTATTCTGCCAGAAAGACGGAAGAAAAAAACAGCCGTATTCATGAACAAAAAGTTATTATAACGGTTGACTTAAGTTGTCCTTATAGTTATCAATACAGTCTTTAGTAAATTTTTAAACGTTCTAAATATCATCACGATTATAAGTGGCGAATATGCATGTAACAAAAAAGGTTTTAACCTAATTCAATCAAAAGTATTCAATTCCGGATCATTTCGTAGTGGCTCTCGTATCGACTCCACTGGTCCCTCTCCGGCAGGAATTCGATTCTCACCTGCATCTTCAAAATCTTCCAATTCTGGTAGTTTATCGGTATGAATCGAATCCTCATCGATGCTTCTCGAATCGTCGACTTCATTTTCCTCCCTAAATTCGAACGGTGATGTATTTTCTTGGCGAGTTATTGGCAACTCGTTCGGTAGAAATTGACCAAAATTAAATGTTGGACGGCTTTCTTGCGATGATATCTGTTCATTGGGCTTTATATCTCTGGTTCGTTGGGGCACTTCAATATTAGTATTTAATCTGTGTAGAATATGTAGTCTACCAATAACCGCTAAAACATATAAACACCACCTTTTGTAAGGCAACGTATAGAGAGATGATTCCCTGATGATTGGATTAGTAGGTTAAACTGTTAGGATAGAAAATTTGTTTATTAAGTTTCTATTGTATTTACTGTGATATATGTGCAAATAAAGTACAGTCACCATTTGCAATATAACATCTCGGCTTTAATTTCGAAATTAGAGTTGCCTGGTGTTAGGTAACTTACTGAGATTTTGTTTTTGTGTGTTGATATATGTTGTTTATTTTTGCTTAATATTAATCTTGCAAATAATACAACTCGCACTCACCTTCATTCGTAGATATAAAATCAGGATATTGCGTTATTAAGTCCATTATTGCTTAGCTGAGTCGTTACAGTCTCGTTTATTATTTCCAGGTCGATGGTGGTATGACGTCAAATTCGCTGGTCATGCAAATGCAAGCTGATTTGATTGGAATCAATGTAATCAGAGCAGGCTTTACTGAGAGCACCGCCTTGGGCGCGGCGCAGGTCGCCTACTGGGGAGTAGACCCTTCTAAACCGGTCGCTCCCATACCGATGACCGACGGAACTACTTACGTTCCTCGTATCACTGATGATGACCGTGACATGAGGTACAAACAATGGAAAATGGCAGTGGAGAGGTCATTAGGATGGGACCAAAATTAGAATCTAATTTGAACTGATATGACTTGTGATAATAATTGTTAGTGTAATTCTTTACACATTGTTGCAACTTCATATTTAGTAGTAAGGTGTCTCCTTCTAGTTACAGTACCTTAGCAATAACGTTAAGTACGTGTACAGTAGAGTTCTAAATATCAATGCGCTTAATTCGACAAAAATAAATATATGTACACCTCAAACCCATTCAAATAAGGTTGTGTTCATAAGTATACTTCTGTTTAATAAATCGCATCTATATGTTGGAACTCGACTGTATATAATTCAAACTTAAATGCCTAGAGATTAAAAAAGCGATATTATATTTGGTAACGTATTTGTTTAGCTAGAGTGCTTTTTAAATCCGTAGGAAATTGAGGACGTAGCTCACTTTTCTTCAGTATGTATTATGTATGAAATATATTCAAACAACGAAATAATTGTGAAATTTTATTTATCTTTTTTTTAATAGGCTTAGTTTAGTATCTATTTCAGTTACGGAATAGTATGGAACTTAAACATAATGTTAAATGCAACCATTACGTTAGGTACTGTAAATTTGTAAAAATGTAATCAGTTACGTAAAAATCCCACATATACCCCCTTATTTTTAAATCTTAGCATACATCAGCTAATAAAGAATAGGGACAAGTGAATTATTCAATGTATATTATTTTTGTCGGACAGATGAATGCTGCCATCGTAGGATTAAATAATGGCACAACTAAAGAGAGAATACATCAAATTAAAAATATTCAAATTATTATATATGTATGTTCGATTCGAATCCTGATTCTTGGTCACTTTTTCGTTTATGTATGACATATAGTTTTTTTAAGTTTATAATGACGTAGCTTTGAGGGCATATACTTTATGAGTTAATAATTGTGCACTTTTCAAGCAAAAGGTACATCATTGGCGGTTGTTAATAGAGTTTATTTCTAAATGAGTTATTATGTCAGCAATGCCTTATTGACAACCGATAATTATGTACCTTTTGCTTGAAAACGGCACATTTATGTAGTTCGATATATAAGTCGGCATATTTTAGAATAGTGTTTTTGTCATCTACTAAATATATGTAGGTAGATATGTACTTATTCCAAAATTTATCGATTTTCAAATCAAAGTATTTTTGACAATTAATTGGTAGGTACTATCCCGAATGTAAGAACCGGTAAATATGTATAATCCGTTATGCAATCGGTTATAAATTATAACTTATAATCGAAAAATAACCGGTTTCTGTTTTTTTGTCAAGATTTGATAAAATAAGCATCTGACGTTGATTAAGCGACCGCTTCCCATCAGGCGGCTCGTCTTCTTGTTTTCTGCTAGCTTCATATATAAAAAAAGTCAAAGCTTAATAAATAAGGTAATTGATTGTATATTTGATTTTAAAAAAGCTAAACGGGGTTTTAATTTGAAAAAAGTGGAACATTTATAATTCAAAGTTCAGATTTTTAGCTCATGAATTACTTCGATGGTCGCTCTCGCTGCAAATCGCTTGACAGAATAGAATAAGAGAAATCTGCAATGTTTATATATTGAAGTACAGAAATCAACAGTTCCAGACGTGAAACTATAATTTGGAAATCTTTTATGATACAATTGTATGCAGAGATGGGCATTATTCGAATAAAAATTTATCTAAATGATCGTTTGAATGACAAATAATCCACCAATTTTTTATTCGCGGATGATTTATTCGCGAGTAACTTATCGGCGAATAAATAATTCGACCGGATTTAACTTGACGAATGATTTACTTATTATTTTACTCTTATAAATTTACTAACAATAAATATTTAAGGTTTGTTGGCTATTCTATTAAATTAAAAAAAAGAATTTTTTAATATACAGGGTGTCCCGGAAATCGATGTCAAGCCGTGAATGAATGATAGACCAAGTTATTTATAACAGTTATCAGAAAAATACAAAAAAAAATCTAAAATTATGGTCACTTTAAAAAATTACTAGAAGTTAAGAGACCAGGGCGTGAATATTCTAGTAAATTTTTAAAGTGACCATAATTTTTGAAGAACATGTGCTACATTTTTTTTTTGTATTTTTCTGATAACTGTTATAACTTTGTCTATCATCCATTCACGGCTTGACGTCGATTTCTGGGACACCCTGTATAAATGACCAATTTTTACTAAAGTTCACGATCGTCTCAGAGTTTAGTGATCTATATGAACCCGTTAATTTTGTAATGTACCTAGTAATAAGCTGCACGTGTTTAATGCTTTGTATATTGAGCCTAGACTAGATGGCCAAATATCAATCTTAATGCAGCAAAATGTGTAAAAAAATGCTTTTTAGTGCCGACCGGCGTACCGGCGACAACACAATGTGTTGAGCTTATAAGAGATAATACCATACTTCCATAATTCTGTAATGAGACCAAACGCACAGTCGCTTATTGTAAAATAACACCTATTTTAAACAGAAGTTGACAGAGGTATTAAAAAAATTATTCATTCGGCGAATAAATTATTCGCGGATAAATTATTCGACGACAAATTTATTCGAATACGAATAATCATCCGAAAGTTCATTATTCATCCGCGAATGATTTGGTTATTCGTCATTAGTCATCCGTCATTCGAATAAATTTTGCCCATTACTGATTGTATGTAATAATAGCATAAAATAAATAACCGAGCCCGGTCATCCATATTTCAAAAACCGGTTATTTCATTTTGACAAAATCACCGTGTATAACTGATTATTTCGGTTTCAGTTCCTTAACTAGCACCTATGTAAAATAATACTTGCTTACAATTTTCTATTGCTTGTCCTATATGGTCCTATATGTCCTATATGACTGGAATAGCCAGACACGCATAAAAAACTGCAGTTTTCATTATTCCGAAAGAGATTTAAAAAAGATGCACCTATTGCGGTGTCTAATTTCAGCCTTGCTTGCCTTTTCAACCTGGCACATCAAATTTACCCCCTCTACCCCCTCACATAATGAACTCTCCAAATTATGAGTTTTCGCACGTCATCTTTAGATATTTTATACCTACCTTTTTGAGAGGTGTCGCGTAGTTAAAACGCTATCGGTAGTTAATTCTCGTTTTTGTTTTCAATCTCTGTGTGTTGATCCTATCAAGTAAATGACAACGAATACTTTTAAATGTGTATTTTTTCTTGCACTTAACAATATCAATAGATAGATTGATTTATTATTCAAAGGTATTATACCTTAGTAGTATATTATATACCTTATACTCGTATTACATTAACCTGCTTGCCTGCAGGTGTGTTAGTTAACTAATTGGCACACTCAAGTGACATTTTGTTTGTGATAAAAAATATCTCAACATGACGAAAGATTCGAAAAATAAGAAGGCCTTTCTTATTTCGTGATCGAGGCCGATATAACAAGTTATGCAGTGTCTTAATTCAAAGAATCCATAGTCCACATTCTATAGTTTATAAACTATATTAATCGGTAAGTGTAGGTATTCTATAAAATAATAGTTATAAAAAATAAGATTATTATTTACATTTAAAGAACAAATATTTTATTAGACGCATGTTGTCAGTTTCTTACACCTACAATAATTTATTTTGGTCATTGTTATTTTTGTTATTAAAAGACGTTTTTGAATAATGGGATGGTTTTAATTTACATAAACATTTCAGTAGGTATTAACAACAGTTAAGTGGTGAAAGAAGTATCCACCTCGAAGATCCAAAATATATTTTTTATGATTTTTTGTTTGTGACATGTGATTCCACTGAAACCTTATGTTACGGCAAGTCATTATACAATAATTAAGCAGACTATACTTATTTGCAACACAATGGGCTCGTGATGGCAAGTCACTAAATAATCATTAAAGCAGATCAGATAAGACTATACCTAGTTGAAACATAATGAGCCCAATTTGATCCATACAGTTTTAACAGTTTGTAGAGACGAGAATGAATCCCATCAATAACATTTTCTCGCCACCGGCTCGGAAATGTGGCAAAAGAAGATCAAAATCCAAGCTGGAAAGTAAGCAATTGCTGTAGCATCTGAACTACCACTACAAGAATTTTATTGCTATTTTGCAGCAATGAAATGTCATTGCATTGGACCCGCCAATGAGAATCATTTAAAACATTAAAAAGGTCTTTTTTTGGCACCACTTTTTCATTCTAAAATAAAATAAGGTTGTTTATCGAACCAATTTACTTGTTTAAAAAAAAGAAACGTCAAAATCATTCGGATCACCCTTAAGGGGCCCTAACTTTAATTACACCTACCAACCTGACAGATTGGGCCCTGCAGGTTGCAATGTCTAATAGCCGTTTGAGTCGGATTCAAGCAAACATCGTAAAACGCTTCTTAAAAATGAAAAAAAGTAATAAAGGTGGAGCGAGAAAAATACATATTGAATTGGATAATGTTTGACTGAAAAACAAGAAAGTTGTATTTATGCAGTAAAAATGAGTTCAATAAGTCTAGAAAATGTTATTATACGCTGGCGCCCACCGAAATTCAAGAAACTGCACAGGCGTAGAAATTTGTTACCAGTGTAATCGCGTCCTAAATAAGAAGGCCCATGAACAGTGATATTTTGTATACAATATAATATCCGACGAACAATTCATATTATGGAAGGATGGCGAAAAGAAGCATTTATTTGCAGAAAGTTACATGCTCGTTTACTTTATCGTGCTTGTGAAAAGCATATGAACCGTCAATATACCTATAAATAGTATCTATTAAAGTGTTTGTATATGCCAATTAATTTTTCATTTTATTTCCTCACAGTAAGTAGTCGTGAAAAGCACTATGTAATGTCTCGGCCGAAAGCGTTATAGGTGGACTCGTATCTTCGAGGGCCTCCCCTGGCGGGTCGGCCCTCGAACTAACTCTATCCACCTATAGCTTACTTTCCAGCCTCTACAACAATGTACTATACATCTAGAAAAACACAAGTCTCGCAACTCGCAACGCAGTTTTTCGACCGCAATAAGTATTGATGTAGATTCTAATGAAAAACCAAGCCGGTGTCCATAGAACTCTATACCCAATGGAGTATACTAACAAAACTTCATTGTGACCGGTTCAATATTAAATGTCTATAGTTTAAAATGAAAAAGAATGACCGTTACGTTACCCATACGTTTAATTTGGTCAAAATGCTTGCTTCATTAGTTGATATTTTACCACCATGGGCTCAAGAACGTTCTTTGACCTGAAATGGCTTCTTTCTTCCCGGTTGCATATTCGGCGTTTTCTCCGAGCGTCTGTCGATGGTTTAGAATATAAAAATTAATCGCTTGAGACTAATGAGTTTATTATTTTATTCATTATTAGTTTACCTCAAAGATTTCGCAGACACTCGTCAAATCCTTGATTCGTCAAAACTATTTAAAATAAACGGGACCGCGTAGGTCATTGTCCGTGAAAGTCTAAATCATATTTTTCGGTGGCGATGATGTGCGTAGGTACTGTTTTTGAAGTACTCAAAACTCCTCTTGAGTCTCATTGTCATTGCCTTCAAACCTCCATTAATCAAATGACCCTTCCGTTGACGGTAGGCGTCCAAGATGTTCGTTTATAACTTTTTTGGGGAGCTTCTCTTCACGGACATTTGAATTGCCAACAAATTGACCCGTATACCTATAACCCTGCGTTCGGTAGTTGAAGATGTGCCGTCACAGTCTTGCCCATCTGGCCGAAGGTATTAATTTATACCAATATTTTGCCCAATACATTTACCACCGCTGTATCTAATAAAAAAGTTAGGATTGTTGCAAGAATTTGGACGAAAGTCTATATATTTCTTGAAAAATTTAAACAAAAAATTCATCAAAATTATTAATTTTTAGGGACAACTCACACTTTACCAAAAATTTGACTATACCAAAAAAAAATTCTCAAAAAAATACCTAATGTTTCCTAAGACAGCTTCCCTGTATCTCCTATACTTTAGGATTTCCCCATAGTGGCCCACTTAAAAAAACAAATTGTATATATTGATATGATGTTTATTTGCAACATAAAATGATTAATAACCATAAATAAAATGAGTAACGACACGCCAACATTTTTAAGCATGAATCGTATATTCATAAAACTCCCTGACTGATTTGAAGATGTCAACGAATGGCATCATTAGTGACGTAAGTGAGGTCTTTTCGGACAAGCTGTCAAAAATTGAACACATCATACTTAATATTCCACCATGATCAATATTATCTTTCTTTAACTGTTTAATACGAATATCACACGCTGTACACAATATTTCCTTGACATTTTCCTGATAACGGAGCTCGGGGTAGTCCTTAATCCTCTTATTATTATTAATTGTATTTATTTACACCATATTTAAAATATTTAGAAATAACCATAATTAAGCAAATAATTGTACCTATTTGTTTAAATTGTCACCACAAAACTGTTTCAAGCATGCCACTTTGACAAATCCATGACAGATATGCGACTAAAAAGGTCAAATGTTAAATTATAAATTACGATAATAATATATCAGCTATCTCTACAATAGTCATCTATAATAGATAACAATAATCTTAAGTCGCGACTCTATAATAGTCTTGTCCCATGTCCATATCAGTTTCTGCGATGACTTGTCCGAGCCCTGGTAATAATCAAATTAATACAAACATTGTGTACCTACCTACCTGCGCAATATAATCTACGTAAGGACTGTTCAATTTACTAAGCGGACACTTAAAATTGTATAGCAATATGTTTTTTTCGGCAATATAGTTTTATTTGGCTGAATATTAGTAAAACGAAAGCAAACAGAATAATATTTTTTAATACAGTTGCTCAAAAAAGTGCTTTTCTTGTAGTGGTTTAGCGTGCGGAAAGTTTGATATCGCGCACTAGTGCTTTTTACTTTTCCAGCCAATCACAGCTAATGACAGTGACAGACAGCCAATCACAGCGCCGCACCGCACCGCGCGGAGCGTTCGGATACATGTACTAAAGTAACCTCAAAGTGAATAATTGACAATTTTATAATTTTTTCGCAACTGTATTAAAAAAACGTCGTTCGATACTCGTGCGTAAATGTCATTTTTCACTCGTCCCGAGTCTTGCCATTCGCCTACGGCTCGTGGCAAGATATCTCGGTCCTTTTCCGCACTAATATCGAAATGTACTATTAATTGAAAAGAATAATAATTTAATTACATCGGTAAAATTTTCGGACTTTTATCCGGATACGACGCATAAGTGCTTGTACAGTCGACGTCAAAAATATGCTTACACTTTTGGACCTTATTACAAAGGATTGGAAAGGATAGGAGTCTTGCCACTCGCCTACGGCTCGTGGCAAGATATCTCGGTCCTTTTCCGCACTAATATCGAAATGTACTATTCATTGAAAAGAATAATAATTTAATTACATCGGTAAAATTTTCGGACTTTTATCCGGATACGACGCATAAGTGCTTGTACAGTCGACGTCAAAAATATGCTTACACTTTTGGACCTTATTACAAAGGAGTAAGGTGCAAAATTGTAAACACATTTTTAACGTCGACCGTACATCACTTTTTGTAACTTTCCGGCAAGCTGCAAACCATATTTTTTTAAATTCATCTAGTGATTTATGATTTAGCTTCTCGACTATCCTTTCTTAAATGCCTCTTCACAATGGCCCAGTACCGCTCGATAGGACGGATCTCCGGGCAGTTTGGTGGATTGTCTTCCTTTTGGACATATTCAATGTTTTTGGATGTTTTAAACAGTACCTACGCTAACGCTTGCCTTTTTAGATATTTCGCGAACCGATAGATAATTCCGCGATTTTAACAGCCGCATCACTTTTTCTTCGGCTTGAGGATTTGCCGGACCGCTTTTACGCCTAGATTTTGGTAAATATTCAAGAGTATGGTACTCTCAAATTTTTTTAATGATTTGGAACACAGCAGGTTTTGAACATTAGTGCATATTTGCGATTTTTCGTAGAGAAAACTGCCCGGTACACCATGTTTGCACAATTAATTTGCGATCTTTCAAATTAATATGCTCCATCGTGAAAAATAATCAACAATGGAAGCACAAATATGTTGCAATTGATAATCGTAGCTTTTCTAATGTCATCGCCGTCAAATGTTTATCAATCGTTTTTAAATCAGAAGTTTCAAAGAGGTTTTAGCGTGTCCGTTTATTAAATTGAACAGTCCTTATTACAAATAAATTCACATAATATATTATATACTAGTGGCTTCTCAAAATATTTCCAAAAGCAGCAACTTAGTTACATTGCATAAGGAATTCTTGATCCGGCGTGTCATCACATCAATGAGTCTTTTTAGGTCATCAGGTGAAAGAGTTTTGGCTTTTTAGGGTTCCGTAGCCAAATCACAAAAAACGGAACCCTTATAGATTCGTCATGTCTGTCTGTCTGTCCTTCCGTGTCACAGCCATTTTACTCGGAAGCTATAAGACGTATCATTATCAATTTTTTACATAAAGTGTATTGTGTGTGCCGCTACTTAGTTTTGTAGAGAAAATGCTAAAAAAGAATTTGGGGGGGGGGGGGGGGGCACTCCATAGGTACATGTAACTGTCAAATATAAACATGATGTACATCAATCGATAGGTCTCTAAAAAAAATATTGAGGTTTCTTTGAACATTTTTTGATTAAGTGGATATTTTCAGAAATAATCGCTCCGAAAGTCATAAAAATTGTGCCTGTAACTTTTGAACCGTAAGTCCAAAAATTATACCTTTAAATATTCTTTCAACGAAAATTATTTTGAACATTATCGGTTTAGGTGTTTTTGAGTTATCTCCAAAAACTACGCACTAAGGCAGATACGACCTTGCGTTAATAATTTATTCGATAGTAGCTACTACGGCTGGTTTTTATAAATAATGGTACGGAACCCTTCATGCGCGAGTCCGACTCGCACTTGGCCGGTTTTTTTGCTTTGAAGCCTTCGTTTCAAGACTTTCCTCTCTCATCTTTGGAGTTCTCATTCTGATCTATATGAACTTTTTATAAGTCTTCTCATATAGGAGACGAGATTTAGTAGGTGACAAAGTCTTTGGTCAATATAGCACAAAACAGCAAATGTTGAAATTCCATCATAAATGTGTAGTTGTTACCAGCGCCGGCCCGAGCGCTCGATCAGGGTAGAACGAAATCGGGTGTTGGCGCCCTTCGTTGAAGCTTTTTACCCAAAGCGTTAGAGAAATAGGGTAAAGTCATAAATTAACTTTTAAGCTATTACCTACACTTTAATATTTTTTTATGTATGTTATAATTATAACCAATTTTAAACAAGTTTTTAATATGATTTGGCATATAATCTAGTTTAGAATAAGCTATTCCAAACCCTCTTAGAACTGTGCAGTATTCTTATAAGAATGTTTGTGCCAAAATAGGCCAATTCGCCCAGAAGATGAACAAAGTTATTGTATGCTGATGACATCAAGGTGATTGTAGATATCGAGTGCCCGCTAGATTGCCTGAACATGCAGCGTAACCTTGATGCGTTGTACCGTTGGAGTGTGAAAAACCGTCTCTCTCTTAATGTAGCAAAGTGCTATATCATGAGTTTCACCCGGTCAACACAGGAAATAGTCCATAACTACACCCTTGATAGCGAGTCTCTTTCCCGCACTTATTCTATGAAAGATCTGGGAGTTGTGTTTGATCCGGCCCTAACTTTCCATGACCATATCCGTTCGCTGGTTTCTGAAGGATTTAAACGCCTTGGGTTTGTATCGCGCAACTGTAGAGATTTCACAAATGCTGGTGTTTTCAAGGTGCTGTATTCCGCTCTTGTGAGATCGAAACTCGAGGCAAGTTCGTGTGTTTGGAACCCATACGAGTCAACCTACGCGTTGTCTTTAGAAAAAGTACAGAAATCTTTCCTCCGCACTCTCTACAAGAAATTGTACGGGTATTACCCTTTCCTATACCCGACGGCCTATCTGCAAGGAGCGTTGGGATACAACTCACTGGAAACGCGTCGACTGTTTGTACAATTGGTAACGGTAATCCGCATCTTGCGAGGCCGTATGGACTCACCAGAGTTAGTTGGCGAGGTATGCCGTATCTTTGTCCCTGACGGGCGCGTGCGGTTTCGCGTAAACCGGCTGCCACTTTTCGCTGTGCCTTATTGGCGCACTGTCTCGCGCCGCAACTCCCCTGTTTGCCGTGCTATGCTTGCGCTCAATCAACTTTCTGCTGTGCAGCCCTCCTGTGATGTGTTTGCGGACAGCTGGATGATGGTTGAGAGAGAGTGTTTGAAAGTATGTGAGAGTCTGACTTAACTTAGTGTAATGGTGTTATTTTTATTTTATTCATGTTTTATTTTTATTTGACATTATATAATGATTTGATTTTTTTTTGACATATTAATGGTGTTATTTTTATTTTTTATCATGTTTTATTTTTTATTGGACATTATATTGTGTTTTTTTGTACATGTAAATTAAATTATGAAAATGTAATGACTTAGGTTTAACCTGTAATATTACGTTTTTTATGAATAAATAAATTGAAAAATTGAAATTGAAAAAAGTGCCCTGATTAGGAACGGTTTGATTCAAAAGATGAACCAGTATAAAAGCAAAATCAAGTACTCAAAAACGAATGATTTGACGCACAAGCAAAATTAGGAAATCGGGTTGATTTAGCTTTGTGCAATAATTGAAGTAATTAAAGGTATTTCAACTGTTTCAATTTAAAATGGTTTCAACTCTTTCGAATTTAATAAACACTGAATTTAGTTAGATCAAGCTTTCAACACGATATTCATGATTTTAAGTTAAAAAAAAACATGCAAAATTCATGCTTTGGAATGCAGCCTAAAAGATGAACTAGTAAATTCTCGTTGTTGTTAGGTGAACAGTCCAGTTTCCATATTAAAGTAAACCCCGTGATAATATCACAGTGGTATAAAAAAGTTTTTTTCATCTTTTAGTCATAAAATCAAGGAACAAAACCGGCCAAGTGCGAGTCAGACTCGCGCATGAAGGGTTCCGTACCATTATTTATGAAAACCAGCAATCTAGCTATGATATTATCGAATAAATTATTATCGCAAGGTCGTATCTGGCTAAGTACGTAGTTTTTGGAGATAGCTCAAAAAGGCCTAAACCGATAATGTTCAAAATAATTTAAAGGTGCATCTTCTTGATTTTTTTCATAATTTTTGGACTTACGGTTCAAAAGTTACAGGGGGGGGGGGGGGGACACAATTTTTTAGACTTTTGGAGCGATTATTTCTGAAAGTATCCATTTCATCAAAAAATGCTCAAAGAAACATCAATGTGATTTTTAAAGACCTATCGATTGATGTGCATCATTTTGATATTTGGTTAAAAAATAAAACTTTTTTGACAATTACTTGCATGTAGGTATGGAGTGCCCCCCCCCCCCTAAAAATATTTTTTTCAGAAAATTCACTACATTACTAAGTAGCGGCACACACAATACACTTTATGTAAAAGTTTAATAATGATACGTCTTATAGTTTCCGAGTAAAAGGGCTGTGACATACGGACGGACAGACAGACAGACAGACATGACGAATCTATAAGGGTTCCATTTTTTGCCATTTAGCTAAGGAACCCTAAAAAGCAATTTAAGACATAAATGGTGTATCTTTTTATGAGAATTTATAAAAGTATTTGAAAATACTAACCCAGGCCCAAAAGTTGAACGCCACTCATTTATTGCAAAAATCACACAATATTGGAACCATGACTTGAACAATAAATATTTCATAAAATAAGTTAAAATATGCTATTCAAAATCAAGTAAGTTTCAATTTTATAAATTTATACTCAATTATATCGATTTTGAACCACAATTCTTAATAAGATTTCCATTACAAAGGGCAATTTTGGCGAGAGGTATAGATTTGGCGAGCTCTCACGACCTCAAACTTGGATTTATTATTTTAGAAGTTTAAATAGTACAAGAAAGTGATGCAGTTTTATTAAAAAAAAACAGTATTAAGGCCAAATGTTCATCTTCTAGGGGTAATTCATCTTTATATTTGTTCTGCCTTCTTTACGTTTTCGGCGCCTTTATCAGCCTTTATTTCCCGCCTGTCAAGATCAAAAGCAGCGATTTAAAAAATAGATAATTAATGTAACCCTAATAAACCCAATCGTTTAGAAAATTATAAGGCTTTCGGCGCCTTTATCAGGTTTTATTTCGCGCCTTTCAAGATCAAGAGCAACGATCTAAAAAAGAAAGTTAAATAATAGAATGCAATCCTGATAAACCCAATCGCTTAGAAAAATATAAAGAACGTATCTTTTTGGCGCCTTTATTCGCGCCCTTCATGATTAAAAGTAGCAAGTCACGCCTGATAAAACAAGTTGAAATAACAAAAATACCAAAAAAATATATACCAAAAGGTAAAGGTACTATCCGCCGTCGCGCCACTCCACTCTAAACGTACATATTTTGCGCCTGCGCCACATTTTCTTTAAAACTTTTTTTTCTCTTTGGCCATTTTGGCGCCCCCCTGCCATCCGGCGCCTAGAGCGCCCGCTCCACTCGCTCTACCCTAGGTCCGGCCCTGGTTGTTACCCTTGTAAATTCAGTCGGCGTGCAGTTAAATAAATCGAATTTGTATTAAATACGTTGTTGTTTTTAGTTTCTGTCAGGTGAACAATACAACAAAATTTTCGACTTAAGGAAATCCTTTATGAATGAAATTTCACCGGAAGAAGGTTTCGATAAAATGAATCTTCGATATTTTAAGCGTTCGACAAGAAGCATGAATGGTGTCTTCGATTGATCAAGCTTTCGTCTTCGACATAACAACTACTTATCGGCGAAACATCTTTCGCAATGGCGTAGAGGCAAGTAACTCCTCCAAACTGCTTCAGAGCTGCTAATTTATTGGCACCCATCATATGATCGTTTCATGCGTCGCCATTAGACATATCGGAGCGGACAAGGTGGTCACTAATATCTGAACAACGCCTCTATTGTCAAGGCGATAAAGTGCATGCTCACATATTTTTGAGTAGCTTGGCCGCTCCAATACAGGGTGTAACAAAAATACTGGTGATCCGTTTAAGGGCATAATTGGTATCGTATTGCGAGAAGGAAAAAGTAGAAGAAATTTTTTTTGTATGGGGTGAATCGTCCCAGCTGGCCAACCCTCCATACAAAACCAAAAATTTTTTTCGCGAGAAAATTATTTTTTCTTAGTTTTTCATAATAAGAATACGATACCAATTATGCCCTTAAAAGGATCACCAGTATTTTTGTTACACCTTGTATAGTGGTAGGTGTACATAAACAAACTGCAAATCGATGTACAGTTTAGCCGTTTGACACACATACTAGAGGTAAAAAAAAATCCTAAAGAAAAATCCTGATTCGTCATTTTGTGTATGGGATTTTTTTTTCAGAAACATTTCGTGTGTGGTACATATAAAAGGGCTTTTTGAAGCGATTCTAAAAATATACCACATCATTACATTTCAGCCATTTTTTCAAATAAAAAATATTATAATTTTCTAAACATACCAAGTTTGCCCCCCCCCCCCCCCTCCCAGAAACGATATGGATGATTTTTTTTTGTACAATATATTACATATTATACTTTAAATTGATACCCTCATATCTAACATCAATAAAGCAATTTTGATAATAATTTCAGTTTTTATTTTTCAATATGACAAAGTGACACAGTTCAACTTCTATACCTATTTTACGATACATATGGAACTGTAATGCAGATACTTACATATTAATCATAAAATGATACGTAATATTCATATATTCAACGAAAATATTCAAATATTTACTATACGAGTAATAGTTTGCTGCTTGTAACCATGTGCCCCATCTTATAATTGTTGGTTGTGGCGGTAGAGGTAGGTATATATATGGTAACATATTTTTGAATACACTTATTCTTCGGAGGCACTTCAATAATACTTTTTTGACCAATCAATTTATTAACGTTTGGAAACAAATATCTCACTTTCTTAGCAACCCTATTCAAGTCCTGAATTGAGTCCTGTTTTTTAAAACTGTATCAAATTTTTTACATACTTTTATCATATAAGGTGCTGCGTCTGCCATCTGTAATAAAATAAGTAAGTATAGCAATTTGGTTTGATAGGGACGTTATAATAAAATTTGTAATTGTTTCATTATTTTTCTGTTGTGAACATTAATTTGTCTCGAAATAGTGAGTTATTTTCGCTAAAACAAATAAAAACTACTACCATACAGATTTAGCTTTTCTAACGACCATTGTTCGTCAAGTTTATTATGTAATATGTGTAAATAATACCTCGTTCTGTTCTAGATATTCTACGCATACGTGTTATTATTTCTGACAGTACTAGTAGTGATTTTTATTCTGCCAATAGCAGTGTTTTCAACTTCATTAACTAACATGTTAATTTAATTTACCTACATTTTCTTATGATTCATCAATGTTGTCTGCAGTTAGCAGACACGGTGGATCCATTAAAAGTGGAGCCTATCTATCTATCACGGTGTCTCTCATAATTGGGTGTCTGTTGCGGGATGACCACTCGTCTCGGCCCCTTCATAACTATTAACAAGTAGCAACTTAGCCCCTCATCGCCATAGACACATGTAGGGTTGGCGTGAAGCTAAGTGCAGACCCGTGTAGTGGCGCTCGCACGACAGCCTGACGGATGGCGGAGTGGGGAAGCGCCGCATCTTGCGCCCGTGTGAGCTCTTGTCATTGACTTGCGAATATTGCACCACTACACCGACTTCAAGTAAATCGGTCTCATTTTGAAAATTTATATACATACATAAAAATCTATGGGTCCAGGAGGGGAACATTAAATATTTAAAATAGTTTACTTTAACTGAAGGAACCAATTTTTTTTATTCCTTCTAATGATACGGATAAATTATTTTTCAATGTATGGGGTAGACAAACATTGTTAAAATTGTTTGATGTAAGGAACCCTCGGAGCGCGAGTCCGACTCTCACTTGACCGTTTTTTTTTGTTGACTTAATCACAACCTTTTATTTTATATATTATTTTATTTTAGTATCTATGGTAGTTTAGAAAATAATTAGTTGATTAATTTGCTTTAGGACAAAGAATTTAGTAAGGATATTTTTTTTCATAGACACTTTTTTCTAACATTAATATTTTTCTCAAAATATAGAAAAGTTCGTCAACAGGGATACATTTCGTGCTCAAAGGGGGGGGGGGAGGGGGTACGTGCTCAAAGGGGGGGTAGCGTCAGGGGGGGGGGGGGGGTGGACGATAGTGTGCGTTAAACATTATACCTAAAGGTGTGATGCTGTAATGGTTTGAAAACTTTATTAATTTGTTTTTATAAATACGTAACTTAACTGCGTCTTAACGCAGTCAATATCATGTTTGATATTGACTGCGTCGATTAAAAGAGAATATAACTAAAATGTTTTAATTCTATTATTCCAAAACAGTCCCTCTGATCCGGTATAATTTTGGTGTTTAGAACAATAAAAAAAAATTAAAAACAATGAGATTATAAAATGGGCCGGAAGTCATAGACCGACAACAACCCCAGCAGCTCCCGAGGATGCGTCGTTTATTTGCGTATTTATTTTTGCGATGGAAGGGCGGGGACGTCAAAAATACGCAAGTATAACGTGTGAGCAGTGTGAGCACTAATCGACTAGCACGTTATTGTATTGCGGAATAACAAAGTAATATTATTTTTGATAATATTGACGCAAAGTTAACATGAGAAATAATTCTGAAAAAAAATAAGTGATTAGATTGCTATTGAAAAATGAGAAAAATTAGAGCTTTTCATAATAGTTATATTATATACACTAACGCACGTTTTAATCACTTTTGTAGGTACGAATACGTATGGTTAGGCAACCTACGTACGTATTTGAAACACCGGAATTTCGAGTGTTCAAACTTATGTTGATAGTCGACGAAATAAATATTCGCTGTTTTGTCTATATTCATTTGCCGGGCCTGTGTCCGGCCAGCTAAATTATCATATCCAATTCATAGAGCTTCGCAGAGCGACGTCTAAATCCGTAATACAGACCGATTCACGCTCTGCTGCTTCCCTTGAGCCACAACGCGTGACACTGCCTCGATGCCTAGGTACCCCAGTGCATAATCTACGGATGATGCGATAATGTGAAAACTAATTCCAGTTCTTACAGTTCAAAGTACGGTTTATGAGTGGTGAGGCAGAATCAGAATTGTTAATTATGCGGTTTAGACAGGTAGTATAGTGAAATTGTTTTTCAACCTACTACGAAAAACATTTTCCAGAAGGTTAAATCTTCGTGTAGGTAGAATCTTATGTTGTCTTAAAAATCTTCCATTTGCCTTATCACTACATTGTCATAATTTTGCAGCTGAACGAATGCGGCTCTGGCGGATTCCATTACTTTTCCCATGGTCCAAAGGGTACAGTGATCTTGATTCTGTTCTTCCAGGCTCAGAGAAAAAAATAAATTCAACTGCAGTCCCTAGTTCTCTTCCTCGCCCTCTAAGAATGAGTAGTTGCAGTGGTATCGTCACTATGCGTGAAAGGCAAGTAAGTCAATCAGAAAGGTTTAGTTTTGAAAGTACTTAGGAAAAGAGTTCATAGCATGTGAGTACTTAGCAACTGACGTCATAGTACCTACGAACGTAACGCGTGTGAATGCACACATAATTTTCGCTGCCCCGTCTCTGTCATTACATAATTATGGTTGACTTCACTGCTATATATATTAATAAAAGCTGTTACTGCGTGTTTATCAAGCAATCAGTCAGTGTTGTCGCAAGCTCGACACGTTGACGGCTCTATCTGAGAGCAGTGGCTGCATGCGCGGTCTGCAAACACCTAGCGCCCCACACCCGAGCAAACGCGTGCCAAAATTTGATAAACTCCTCGGTTCATGTTTAATCATACGACATTAAAGGCAAATGTACACACCGACACTGCCTTCAATGTACTGTATCAGCGCATTATCTTTTTCCATGAACGGCCAGCAGAGGTATATCGGCCGTTCAAACATTTGTGTAGCCCTCCAACGGGATGTCTCCTTTGTTGTGAAACTAATTTGCTCATAATATCGGTTATGTCGCCAAATTGTAAACGAGTAGGTACTTTGAAAAAAAAAAACGCTTGAGAAAAACACGCTTAGTCATTGAGATAATTTTTACTTTTACATTTTTATTAAATCTAACAGAGCGGCGTATTCATTGAAAGAGACAAATGTGCCGCCGCATAAATTTCGCTCTGTATCGCCCTTTTATTTCACCCTTTCTCTGTTATAATTAAAGAATAAGCTGCACCAAGTTCGCATTTGAACATTATGTCTCGTAAATGCGTTGTCAAGGCAATTAGTGGCATACCTATTACAAAATATTAAAAGTTCCCCTAAGTGAAATGTGTCGCCAGCATCGCCGAGCCATTCGTCATGCACCGTGTCCTACAATCATGCGCGCTTTTAACGCACTTTAAATTTTGCGTAAAGCGATAATATAACGCGAGCATAGTTTCAATTACATTTATGGGAATTATTAATAGCAACACTAAAAACTAAACAACTTGCAGTTTTTTTTAACCGTTCCAAGGATTTTAAAAATATTTTTGTTTATTTGAGGCGTGGGTTCATGACTTTGATAAACTATACTGTAACCTATTCGAATTTTCACATTATTTCATCAAAAAATGATAATGCTTGGTGGTAATAAGGTCAACTCGGCGAAGACCGGCATACTTCATTTAAAAAATAACTAAGTAATTTGATCCTATTTATACTACAAGCTATCCTATTGCGTGAAAGTAAAAAAATCTGTGACTAAGTAGTCGATCAAATATTTAGTTGGTTGTTAATTAAACTTGCGAATTTCACATACAAGGCAACGGTTAATGAAATAAATGCTCGTTTTTAAAACACGGCGTAATGGACGAATTTAGTGGCAATGTCGGGTAAGATCGTCTAATGGCGAATTTACCTACATATAGGCAGCTTACAGATTTTTTAGAGAATGCCTTATAGCATAGTTTACGCTTTGTACTTAATTGCATTGTACAATAAAGAAGAATACATAAATTACACTTGTATCTGATAGAGTTACCATATTCGGGAACCATGTGATCTGTAACAGCTGAATATGTAGGTGTAGGTACCATACCATGGATTCTAAGCAAAAAAATGTAGGTATATAAATAGAGGTGCACACTCTAAGAACTTTTTGCAGTAGACAGCCCCATACATTATACAGTGACTCTGAACCTGAGTTACCACATAACATGGCGCTGTACAGCACCATCTAGTAAAGCTTAGACCGGACTCTCAGTGGAGTCCCGTTTGCAAAAATTGCGGACCTCATTCTGACTTCTGATATATATTGTATGCATCCCAGACATCCAATGAACAGATGTTGCCAGCCAGTTTTGTGGTCCCCCCTTCCCCTCTCCACCCTCACAAATTTTATTAGGAAATTACAAAGATTTTTGGTTTTTATTATAGAATTTCATTAGCAGATTAGTACGTATGGGTGCCTATATGTGTTATAAATAAAATACAAGTCATTACACCAATAGATAACTTTTATTTTGATGAAATATTACGAAAAAAAAATTCTTTACAAAAATTCTTGTGGGCCGCGCCTATACCATGGCCCCCGTAGTATGCAAAACTTCCGTGTCGGGGGGAGGGGGAATTCCCCTGTTGAAAACTGACTCTACAAACATCAAAATATATAGAATAATTATAACACCATAGCAAATGATTATTAAAACTGGATATTTGATGATGAATAGGTACAAGGGGAGGTTCAAAATTTCGCGAAATGAAATGATTGTAATGAACTCAATAGAAGAATTTTTGTTTTTCAGTATAATAACAATAACCCCCGGGGTTAATACACTTTTCTGCTCGGCCAATTGATTTATATAAACTATAAAAGAATATTTTTTGTCTTTGCCCTCGAAATGAGCCGAAATAACCTACTGATGAGTCTGATGACGTTCAGAACGGAACTCTACAACGAAGTATCATGTTTAGTTACGATTTATCCTCTTCGCTATGTTTGCGAGAGTTAATTTTCAAGACCTTTTTTTTTACCTTTCACAGGCCTCCCACATTGAAGTCGGTTTTCTTTTTTCTTAAAAATTATTACTTAAAAGCTTCTCGTAACATATATATAAAATCGTTAAACCAGAACGGGATAAAAAACGAGCGAAGAAGCGAGATGGCGCCTTACAAATTTCTAAAAAAGTTTTTGACACGTATCTCGAATTTTACAATTACATTCCAACAAAAACAATACCGACGTTACATAATATACTTATTGCGCGAGCCTAATCTGCCTAATTGGTTGTCATAAATGGACGAGTGACGCCTTAAAATTTTGCCTGCAAACGATTCAGTTGAGAAATTGTAAGAGCGAAACCTGTCGGCGATAGTACTTACCTTATCTGTGCATTGAATATATCTTATATGTAGAAGCAAACCTCATGTGACACTCATTACAACGTCAAATAAACGTTTTTCATTTTTTTTCGTTTTTCATTTCATTACAAGCGTCTTCTAGAAGCAACGCTCATGTGACACCTATGAATAGTCCCTCAAAGCAACTCCTATGTTACAAAAAATACGAATATAAAATAAAATTTATTGTTGTTGAATTTACAATATAAAATATAAAAAAAAATTATCTATAAACTAAAGATATTCTAAAATAAAAAGAAAAATAAAAATAAAAAGTAATAACTACTATAAAAAATATAAAACACATATAAAAAAAACTTTCCTAAAATTAAAATATATATATATATGTACATAAGAAAACTCAAATTCTAAAACATTAGCTAAGAATTGGTCCCGGTGACGGCGCGCCTGTAAAAAATAAAAAAATCGTGAAAATTTGAGTATGACCGTGTACTGTCAGCAGCATGTATATAACCTTTTTTGTTTAGAATTTAATGAGGATAATTTTATTCATAGACATACTTTTCGTAACATTAATATTTTTCTCAAAAAATAAAGAAAACTGTAAACCGGGACACATTTCGTGTTCAAAGGGGGGGGGTAGCGTCAGGTGGAGGGGTACGGACGGTAGTGTGCGTTAAACACTATACCTAAAGGTATGATGCTATAATTTATTTATTTATTTATTTAATCTTTATTGCACAAAAAGAAAACTTATCGTACAAAAGGCGCACTTAATGCCATAAGGCATTCTCTACCAGTCAACCAGTAATAGTTTCATAACTTTATTAATTTGTTTGTCTACCCCATACATTGAAAAATAACTTAACCGCATCAATACACAATATATAATAGTTTGTCACACCATACAAACTATTTGATCACTTTGGCTGTTACAATATATTTGACGCTGACTGTACGATATTTTAGGCTAACGTATGATAAGAAAAAACTATTCAAATCTGTAGTCTATATATAAGAATAGAACAAGAACTAAAAAACTACCGCTTGCGCTGCGTATTTATTTAATAATTAGCTAAAGAAATTTTCATAAATTCCTTAATTTTACGATCATCGGTAATTTCCGGCAGCCATCGGTTCGTTTCGCTAAACTTGAAGTGCCGAATGCCGGCGCCTACCACCGCGGTATCCTCTAAGGTCAATACCGCGGAGAGAAATCCTCCGTGATGCTCCGAGGTTGGTGTCAGATCATTAAACTTTAATAAATAATAAAATCATTTATTTCGGGTATCTAGTAGACTCATATTTATGGTTAGTAAGTACTTACATCTATGTTAGTATCTACATAACAACAGATAATATTATATACACCTTAATACCTTATTGTATTTGAAATAGGAATAAATTATATAAATTTATGCAAAAAATACAAACGTGAGCAAATCGAAAGGTTGAGTACTTAGAAAAACAAACTTTTGGGTACACAAGTTTTATTTAAAATCAATGGATCTAATGTAAAAGGTAGTTCTTTCCTTTTTTATTGAGAAATAAGCGAACTAAGTTACAATATACAACTGTTACAAATAAGAAGTATGACCGTCATGATCCCTAGCAGGGTTGAATGCTGAAGGTTACCTAATGATAGATAACATAATAAGGTGACGGTAATTGAGTAAACATAAGATAAACTCTTTATTTTACATACGCGAGCGAAGCCTCGGGCCCGTCTTGTTGTTAATAATAGTGTTGGGCAATATACTCCAGTGATGGTGACATTGTGCATGACATGTGATGGGGATCTTTGTAGTCAATCGTGAGAATCCTTTTTGAATCCCAAAAAATAGTAGCCATCAGCTTTCTAGCCGATTCTGATACCTACCCTGACTTTTTCGGAGGAGTAGCACGTACCCTTTTATGCCACTGCATAGACTCTTACTTCGACTTAGGTTCAAACTTCAAAGTGACGAACCCAAGTTTCATCTCCAGTTACAATTCGTTCCAATATGTGAGCAGGGTGATCTCAGCATAAGTTTATAAAAAACTTCGACTCATCAACGCAGCGGTTTGAGCAATGACGGTACCCACTTTGGACTCACTTTTATCATGCCAAGATGGTCATGCATGATCCTTAATATTGTTTTATCTTTTTCTCCAACAAATTATCAAAATTGGAGAAAAGTGGAAAATAACTCCGTGACTCATGTTACAAGAAATGGAGACGGAGGAGGAGTTTCACGCGTACTTTTGTGTTTATTGATTTCCCTTTTATTATTGGATGATTTCGTTTAAACAAATAACATAACAATGACATAAGTAATCAAGCTTCTTTAATACTTAGTTAACCAAATGAGATCAAAAACCACACTTGTTTAAATAAAATATAAAACCTTCCGAACTCACGTTACAGCGATTTCGTTAATCACGTTACTTGCGAATATTTTGATATTTTCATATCATTTCTAGCTAAAAAGTAGCATATTTTTTACTTAAATTATAATTTTTTATTCAGCTAGTGGGTTTGTCATCTTGTTGCCATTTCGGTGTAATGTATAATTTGGTGACAATAACCTGGTTTTTCTTTTTCACTATGTTTTTTCTTTGATCTATGTTTTTCAACTCTTTTTCTGGTTTTTCCACTTTCATCCTATATAAATTGGTTTTTTGGGGCGGCAGAAATTTAGTTGCAGTCTGCTTGGAAGAAAAGAATCCGCCGTCACAATAATAACATGTATAAATAATATTCATTAAGAATATTGTCGTCACTGAAGTATCACAAGAACGCAGTAAATACTTGTCCTACGATGACGGGTTTTTGTACGACGAGTTAATCGGTAAGTCACAATCAACACATGGCGTTCATGTCCAAGGGAGACATCTAACTTTTGAACTAAAATGATTTTTCACGCGCGTCATTAGGGTAAAATTTTGTTGATTATACACTTGAACATTAAGGCATCGCATTCAAAGACCTTATATCACAAACAGAACTAAAACAACGAAAAACGAGGCGGATTTTCCGAGGTATGGACGCCATACTGAGAAATTCAGAGGATTGACAGATTACGAAAAAAAAAGAAAACGTTCAGAAACCTGTGGGAAATATGATGGAGGTAGGCAGAGTGGCAACTCAGAAATGAAGTGACAATTTAGTTCACAAAATAGGGAACAGGAGGAAATTATACATATAAAAATAAAATATTGTGACTTTTATTGTTAAATAAAAATAAATTTTAAGGTAACAAGTAAATGAAAATTTATAAATAAAAAAAAGGAGCATTGATAAGAGATATAATATTCTCTTTGAATTATTTTTGGAGTATCTGAACTAAGGGTTTTAAAAGGATAGTCGAGACATAGTTTCTATCGTAGTAAGTTGTACAGGATAAATTGCAGAGAGACATAGAGGTAAAATAGTTTGAGATTGACAAACGAAAATCCTGGAATAACGTCGGTCAAAACTCGAAAGCATACGCTATTTTGTTAAGAGAAATTAATTTTCAAATCATGACTAAAATGGAAGAATCAGGAAGGAAAATCAGACAGAAGGATGGAAAAGGAGATGAGGCTTACCTGGAAGAATAGGGAGAAAAGAATGTGAAGGTAGACTCAAACTTCTGGGGGAACCTGTAACAGGAGACAAGCACATGGATAAGGAAACAAGTAAATTAGTGAAGCGGATCAAACATTTGGTTAATGGAGGGAATGGACAATAGGAGGAAAGATCTGATTGAAACTTACGAGGTGGTTGTTGGGAGAGGCCACGACGGTTGGAGAGTTGGTACTATTGTATAACCGAACAGCTAGCGGGGCAGTGATCTGGAAGTAACAAGAGGTACATACATGCAAGAAATAAACAAACTTAAATAGTAATTGAGAAGTAAAAAGAAAACTATAGTCAAAGGAACTAACCGCAGATAGGGCCTTTCGTCTCTCAGGGTCATCACACTGGAAATAAAAAGGGGTTAATGGAATTGACCGGATTATGAAAAGAAGATATTTAAGGGTGGATTAAAAAAAAGGGGGAAAAATATATATATAGAAGAAAAAAATAAAAAAGTAAAAGGCATTACCATCCAATCCAGCCAGTCACGGTCAGGTACAGAATTGGGAAGCTGGAAAAAGAAAAATAATAATAATAATATAAAAGATACGAAACTCCAAATAAGTGACAAAGGAAATTTGAAAGGGGCCATCAAGTCCACTAATTTTAATAAAATAATTACTTACAGGGGGACGTTCTGGAGAGGCGCGATCATTCTCTATACCCAACTCCGCCAACCATAAAGAAGCGTCAGGAGAGGAGGAGTGCAGGTAGGGGAACACAGGAGAAGAGGAAGGACTGTAGGACACCAAGTTAGGCATCACCTCATTCTGGAAGGGATCAGATATTAAATGAAGAAAGGAAATCAAGAAAAAAAAACAGGAGCCTTCATCCCCATCGGGCAGGAATGTGGTACCGTAGCGTTGTGGACACGCTTAGCGTAGCTCTCTGATGATATTAGAAGTAAATAAATTAAAGTAGGTATTAATTGGACTTATTCCAAGAAGTTTGCTGCATTCCTGTTATCCTAAGGACTAATAGGCCGTAGGGGATCTTTACCAAAAAAAAATTATATTTTTTAAAATAAAATTATATTGCTGGCACAATACTAATAATTTTACCTTTTTTGAATTTCCGCTCCAAGGGACTTGGTTCCTTTGTATATTCATGCTATGACTTATTAACCATGCGTTATCGTTACATATTAAGAGTTGAAATTTATTTACATTAGAGGATGCTTGGGGTTGGGTAGCTATTTCCTCGGAGTCCGGAGAATACAACTGATTTCACGTTAAAAGAAAATGGATTATTACGACACAACATAGGGTTTCCTTTCCCTAAGACGATCACACGTTTGGCCACTTCGTTAGCGTTTCTTTTGTTTATGTTAAATGTAGATTAAATTGTTATAAAGATAGTTAAGTTTCGGTAAATAAGTAGGGTGAAATCGAGGGGGGGGGGGGGGGTTCAGCATGGACAATCTATCTATCTAGACTGTCACAAATGTAGTCTTTTTTGATATTATAATATCTCACAATTATTCATAACAATGCTATTTGATGGCAAGCTACGCTTACCACCAGAGTGCTCTTTAGCTGTAGGTAATATTTTTCAGTGCGGCTCCAACTTTGGACAGTTTGGACTTTTTCCAGTACGATTCCACTTCTGTACATGAAGGCTCCTCACTCCTTCGATGGACCCACATGAGGAAGGCAACATAATGTTTTCAGTCCCCTTTTGAACCAAAACAGCCACATTTTACTGATTTTATTTCTTCATCCTCTTCATTGACTATCAAAGTCACCTTATATAATTTGCCATGGACCCTTTCTTCGGGACAAATTTTAGCTTTTACTATGCATAGCTTCCCATGACGTTTCACTTGGACATAGCTCACAGCACCATCGCCATAGGATGGCCTGGAGAATCTAAAACAAAGACAGTAAATATGGCCGATAGAAGAATTTTGCACTTTTATTTTATTGAAATTATTAGTAATCCTAATGATTATACTGGAATTAAGCCATTTTTTGAATCATATGAACATACACCTTTCTTTGAAATCATTATTTCCATGATTCTTTGTTACTGTCATTTGGCCAATTAGATTTTTTATGTGGAAATATTTTTATCAGTAGCTACTTCAATTGACCTAACAGATCTTTCCTCGTCCTCTAAATTAAAGTTTCCACGTTGAAATTGTAAATGAGTACCACATTTCTATATTTCTTAAAGAGGGATATGTATCTTAGTATCTTGCAATACACCACTCATTTCTTCAAAGCATTTATTTTGTCGCTTTGTAATCACTCGAACATCTCGCCGCGTAAGCTCAGCCGTCATAGTGATCTTTTTTATTATTTAGGAAAGCACATCATCCATCGCGTGCTGAAATATTTTATACAGAACAATAAATGTCGTATTTTAATAAAACTTAGTTCTATACTTACGTACTAATTACTTTTACTGTATGCGGTTGTATCAAAAATACAAGTAGTAGATATACGGCTCTATTAGATAAAAGCATCCTGGTAATAGCTTAAAAAATATAAGGTTTTTATGACTACATTTAAACTACAGCTAGGTTCAAGAATACATACATAATTAACATAACATACAATAGTTTCAAGAACCCTATGGATGAAGTGTGCTAAGTAAAATATAACGATATTTTATATATAAAGTATATAAAGTATTTACCTATATTTACTAACGTTACCTGACCAAACAAAAGTCAACATAGGTTAAAAAGTTCATTAGTCCACTGGCGGCGGCGTAACAACACTCGTAAAAATGAAAAAAGGGGGAAAAGGGATTTTATAAAGCCGAGCCCAATTTGAGTTCAATGAGCCGAGAGTCAGTAATGGTAAACGCTCAGAGAGGGCTTAGAAGGATATCTAAACCGAACAATTACGCTTAGCAATATAAATAAGTGCTTACATTGGCACATTAGGGATCTCTGGACCAAGAGTAAGAGTATGACAGCATACTATCTATGTATTTAATGATTATTATTGTTTTAAGAGAACAAGAAGACCATGTATGTTTGAAAGATTAGCCCTGCGTAATTGAATCGTTTAAAAGTCTGCAAGTGGTTAAAAAAGCGAAATTATGAGCGTAGCGTTTATTTTAGGACATGCACGGAAAAAAAATAGTGTTAGCAAAGTACCAATTTGGCTTGGTTAAGATATTTTTAGTTGCATACAACCAAGACATATTTAAAACGGAATAAAGCTTTGTTATTGACAAACAAGCATTTATTGCTAAATTATTGCAATAAAAATATAATATCTAGTAAATATAACCCTTACCTGATTCCCTTATTTATTTTTAACTAACTTAATGGTGTAGTTTTACATACATATGATTTTAGCAACGAACTTTGCAGGCTCTATGTAAGTCACTCGATTGTAAATAGCAAAAACTTATTTATTTCTAGCTGTTTCTTTTTTTCAGTGTGAGGGTCAAACAAACTGCTACTGAGTGTACTAAGTATGTCGAACATTTATGAAGAAGAAATAAAGTATACTTAGGTAATATTGTCTTCTGCTACCGCACTGATACTTAATTAATCGCAGTTATTAGAATTAACGGATTAATCGCGTATTTATTAAACCGCCCAACGTTTAATTCTAAATAACTATAATAAAGTAGAAATAGGTACTTAAAACTTTATTAATTAGATTCAATTTAATGAATATATATAATAAAATTCAAGCATCGCGTGAATTGTCCTTCGTACAGGCGCCAAAATGTATCGGAGCGGCCAAGGCACTCAAAAATATCTGCACGCCTAGGACATGAATGATGCGACAGTATCTCGCGCGCGAGATAAGACTACTCGTCTCTTTTTAATTGACACAGTCAGAAAAGGACGGATAGACTATCTCGCGCGCGGGATACTGACGTGTCAATATGTGCTAGGCGTACTGAGCATGCACTTTATCACCTTGAGAATAGAGGCGGTTCTCTGACGTTTATGAGTACCTTGGCCGCTCCGATATATCTGATGGTGGCTGTACTAGGTAGCTACTCGTCGAAAAGTAGCGGTCGAAACACCAAATTACTTAGCATTCTAAATTGCAGTTGGTAAACAGTTGATTTTGTATTTGTATTATGTATGATACTTACCGATTATTCGAAGACGGTTGGATCGATTTGGAAAATTATTTTTTGTTTGAAAGAGTCTTTACAGTTGGTCCCATTGTCGTCAGATCAGGATCTCAGGATCCTGGAGAAATCGAGGGAACTCTTCAAGTATTATAGGCACATCTAGTGGTTTGAGTATTTTTTACAGTAGCTCGGACATTTTCTTTTGGAAAGTGAAGTCAGTTCTTTTTTGTTTTGAATTATTTTTTAAACTGTTACGAACCATCAAAATTCTTCATGGATAAATTTTTTGACATACGTTAGTGCTTTGATTAATATACCTACAGATAAAGAAATACCCGCATGAAACAGTTAGGTGGGTATGCCACAACACAATGTAAGAAACGTTAGCATAGCAAATAATAGTACATTAAACAACTAGGGTGGTAAAACAAAGAAAGACCGAGATCGCAGAAGTTTGCGGCTCGAGCTGCAAGCGAGGGACGTAAATATGCGATCGAGGGCTTTCTTTATTACCTCCCGTGTTGTGTACATCATTTTATGTCTACACTTGGCCAGAAAGCGTCTTTTTCCGTACGCGCAGCGTGCGGAAAAAGCCACTTTATGGCCAGGTGTGGCATAAAATAGTATAAAGTCTTAACGGTCTGCTAGCCTAATAGTAAGTAATGAAATGACCCTGACTCTCTTTGCCTGCCTGAGAAGCAGAAAGTCCCGGGTTGAAATCCTGGTAAGAGCTATGTATTTGTGTGTTTCTAATGATTTACCTTTTCTGTAGACATTATATAAAACATAATATAATATATATATATTTTATTTCTTTTTAAACCCTAACATGTTTGTGCAAATCTACTAATTAAAATGGGTAAGTAGTTAAATAATTAGTATAATGTACCCAAATCTTTTTTTTTTTTACTAAATTTAACTATCTATTAATTACTCGTTTCTGTTTATCAAAGTTCAGTTCAAATTTCTAACATTATGATATGATTGCAACAAGCCGTGTTTAATATAGAATGTGCATACAAATACAAATGTAAGAAGAACACGCGAATATAAAGTAAAGGCCGCACTGACTAGACTATGGCACATCCTTCTGATAAGGAGAGAGGTGGAACGTACATATGTACGCCCAGTGTGACTACCCCTAGCGCCGACACATGTAAGTGGATGCTGACGGTTTTCACTCCTATTCACGAGCGTTACTGAATATTTGTATGAAGTACCCTGTCTCCTTCGCACGTGTTTAATAAGAGTGAAATGGAGAAGAAAAGTTGAACCTCAAAACGAAAGTGACGACCGTTCCGATAAAATTGCCTCTTAGAAATTCGGCACTGTTCAGACTTTGTCGCATACGTATTTACATGAGACGAGTGAGATTTTTGTATACATTGTAGACGAGAGAAGCTTCCGTTTGGCTGCGGGCGGTTACGGGGACAAATCTGTCTGACAACCACCACGAACAATCGCTCCCTTATTGTATGTGTTACATATTATTAAGTATGCTTAAATTGCTTAAAAGCACAGTATTTGCACTGAAGAAACAGGACAGGCGAACTAGTACTTCGGCTATTTCATTAATAACCAAAATTCTGTAAGGAGTTAATAAAGTTTATTTGTCTATAACTCAAAGATTAGTTATAAAGAACAAAACATTTTGGTAAGTAATAAGCCTTAGTTTGCAAGTCCCAAAACTTAAATTACCTACGAGTATAGACGAAGTTTGGTTCCCATAAATAAAAACATTTTTCAGGGCACAGTCACTGAGAAATTTAAGAACATAAGAAAGAGAAATAGTTAAAATAATATACGGTTAGGAACACTACGACGCAGTGGTTTTTTTTTAGTTTCTTTTTACATGAACCGTGCACAGATTCACCCTGATTAACGACAGCTACTTAAATGAAAAGGAACCCGTCAGGATAATTCATGTCACTCTGTTTGTACACCGTCGTCGTTCAACAATGCACGACGGGGGCAAAAGGGGTGATATTAAACTCAAAATCAATGCCGACTCCATTGTATGCACAACACGTCTGTACGAGGGGGAAGTTATGTCTTTTGCTTATACTAATAACACCACCTAAAAGGGTGGTTCGTTTCTCCGTGGCACCTAAACTTTGTATGTTAATATAAACACTCGTGTACTAGTAGGCCTCCTTGCGAACACGAGAAATTCAATGTACATTAAATGGATATTATTATATAAGCGGGCCCGCCGCCGAACCGGAATTATTTGTCGAGGGCTTGTTAGTTCGGGAACGAATTTATTAGTTCGGTAATGGTGCCAACTTTATATCAGTAAGGAGCCGTTTAAATCGATCACGTTTAGGTTTCTACCTTACGAAAAATTGTAAACATAATAACTGGTTTATTAAAGAATCATAGAACACAACTACTGTTTATTTTGTACGCATTATAGGTACTCTTCTATTCAAATATACCTACAACCACAACGGAGGAATGTAGCAAAAAGGAAGTTTCCCATAGCGGGATCGTAACAAAACCGTTTTCATTAAACGGGACCTACCCGGTGTCGGGTCAACTTTGAACAAACTAAGGAAATTAACCACGCAATCGAGGATCATTTAAGTTTATTACTTGTCTGTTTCTGCATACTACAGGCACACAGGCATAAAAATACGTTTTCTGTTTCATGAACAGGCTTTTAAAGAGTATATACCTAACTTCGTATGAAGTCGGCGGTGGCAGGTGCATCAGTGATAGCAAAGTTGGACATGAAGGGGACAGTCGCCATATATCGGAGTGGCCAAGGTCACAACTCACAAATAGGTATGTCAACAATGCCTATATTGTGAAGGCGATAAAGTGCATGTTTAGTTATTTTTGAGTACCGTGGCCGCTCCGATATGCGACTGCACCTATGACAAGGTTCATAGCTCTGTACCCAGCGGTACATCAAAACAAAATGTAGCTTTATTAATAACCCGTACGCAAAGAGGGGTATTATAAGTATGATCGCTATGTGTATCTGTCTATCAGTGGCACAAGAGCTAAAACGGTTGAATCACTTTACGTTTTTTTATTTTTATTTTACAGCAGGTTTTTCACCGAGATATCTTAGACATGTTACCTAGTATATCAAAATCGGTTCAGCCGTTTCGAAGGTTTTCCTAGGTATTTATTTTAATTTATATCTAATAGTTATGATTGTTTTTATCGTATTCCAATCACATAGCTTATAGGTAATAATTTTAAAATAAAACTAGTAGACCTAGCAAGGAACAAATTTCGAGGGTCATCTCGTCCCAGGCAATAACTTGGGTAGTGGTTAAGGGCGACAGGTGTGCTGTGTGATTGGTTGCGGTTTTCCGAGCTGATCCCAAATAGGATACCCTGCACTTGTGTCTAAAATAATTTTAACCAAAAAAGGAACCTACTTCACTTAGGCTCCGCTTTTCCAAGAGAAAATTCCCGAGTTGCTATAAAAATATTGAAATCACTAATAATTAAAAAAAAAATTATACTGTTTGTTTCAGGCTCGCCTAAACATAAGTATTATTGAATCAACGTTTTCCAAGTGGCAATTTTCCATCATCAATGGGTAGCGGTTCTGGCGACAGATTGCTAGACTTTGTCTAGATTTCGTTACTTTTTAGAGATAAACAAGCAGCTCCATCGAGTTTGACTTGGCTAGTTTTTTACAGAAGGTTTTTGGTGGGATATCACTTCTTTTTGTAGAAACGTGGGCATATTGATTTATTTTATTAGATTTTCTTATTTGACGCACTGTAGCGTGCTACAGCTAATCAGCTAAATCCTAATATGTGGTCACCTGCACCGTAGCATTTCTTCGCAGGAGTTTGATCATTATTTAAAATAAAACGGTATATTTGTTTATACTGTTCGATAGAGCAATAGTTAGTAAATTTTTTTACTAAAGGATAGACTATAGCAATTGTCTAATTACCAACCCAGTGATTTGTAAATTGAGTTTTACTTATGACAAACGTTTCAATTGAGGGACCACCTTTAGTCGATTGTAACTTTTGAATGACTTCTTTTACAAACTACCCATTGAATTTACAATGATTCGAGTACTTTTACTAACTCTCAGTCACATATACATTTTAAATATTACTCTTGTTCTCACTTAATGTGATATTATAATAAATTCTAATGTTCAGTTGAGGGACCACCTTCTGCATGCTATTTCTTCGTATTAAGTCAGCAGAATGGAGTCACGATTAATGAAATTAGTTTTACAAATCTTTTACTTTACACGTCATTTACAGCAGTTATACATTTTAGGTAGTTTATTAGATATTATAACTGTCATGCACGACTGAGGGTCCACCTTTAACTGAACGTAACTTTTGAGTAGCGATTTTTACAAATTATTGGTTGAATTTACAATGGTTTGAGAACTTTTACTAAAGACTGGTAAGCTTAAAAGCTCAAAATTCCAACTTGGACCCTCAATGGGCACGCACATTGAAGCACTGTACTGTGCTACAGATGCCCGGTTGGTGCCTGGATGTAAAGAATTATAAAGTTCTACGGTTTCTCGGAGTTTTTCAGGGTGTTTTTGTCGGTAACGAGCCGCAGCTTCTCGATGTTGTTCTGATCGTGACCGTTCGGATACCTTAGGTCTTCCTTTTTTAGTTCTAGTCCGTCTACCGCCTTTTCCCTTATGTAATCATGTTCAATTTACTTTGCGTAGAGTTTATGTCATATAATGTACTCGTACATATAGCAGTATCTAATATTACAGAATTTAATGTTTTGGGATCAAAGGGGGAAGAAGACAGAGAGGCATCTCGTATAGGAATGAGTACATCTTTGTGGCCATTTAAGTAACTACCGGTAAAACCTAAACACTTTTTGACCAGCATCGCCAAAAGAACCTCTTAGTATAGGTACCGTTCTCATACACTTCAAAAGTGAGGGGATAGTTTTTTCTAGCAGCCATAAGCTCAGATGCTGAGCCGTAAGTAGTGGCTTTCATCATATCGCTCATTTAGGATTGCGCGCTCGTGTATACATCACCATCAGCATCACACGTGTACGCTTGCATTTCGTCCCAATGTTCAGCGACGTATGCAACTATAGCAGATCTGATACTGCAAGTTGAGTCAGTTCTACCATACACCAAGAAAAATATTGAATGGAAGAGACAAGACCCGTCTTTGGGCATACCAACTACTTGGTAGCCACTAAGTTAATCGTCGTCTTATAATATTATCGACATTTTTTACGATATTATCTTGCGAAATCAAACACAAATAACGACCTTAAGTATATGGACAACAAATCAGAAATACCGATAATATTTAGACTAAGGCCGTAATTAGATTACCATTTTTAAATGATCATACATATATGACTCATTTATAAATCAAGAACCTATGATGGTGTAATAACAATAAATGAGTACTAAATAACTCACAACTAAATAAAGTATTCAATTAAAACTTCTTTTAAATCTAATAAATAAGTAATAATCAGTAATCCGTCGCTAATCATAAAATTCCTAACCTATACAAATCTTCGTATTGTTATAATAACAACCTGCTAATTAACCTTAGCAAACCTCACGAAATAATAAGCGAAATCAACGAAATGCAAATAATACATCCTAATCCCCAGCAAATGTTTTCAAGCGCAGTAGAAGAATGTCGTAAACGACTGGAACGCGGCTGGTTGCCAGTATTGCCACTTCGCCATATAAGGTTATCGTATCGGAAAAACAAACGTAAGCGCGTTTTAAAATACAGTCAGCGCCATCTAGCGACGTGTGTGGGTATCACCGCCACTCTTAGTCCAATGCATTATATTTTGACCATATTTTGAGCGTAATTTGTGTAATGTTCGAGCAGAATAAAGTTAATCGTTCGACTATTTCTTCTTGTAAACTTGTAATAAGTATAAGTATAAAAGCCAGTCTAGTCTTATCCAGAGTTTTTCTTTAATTTTATTGATAGGTATGCGTATTTTAATGCAGAAGGGGAGGCATTCGCCCAGCTGTGGGACGCTATAGGCTAGATTCAATTAGAAGATGTGTCCCACTTAGGGAATGCAACCCCGGCACCCGATTACCCGGGTACCCGGGTACCCGTCTATATTTGGAGTCGGGTAAAACCCGGGTTTTTAACTCATAGCCCGGGTTTTACCCGTAATTTAGAAATCGGCAGAAAAATTGGGAAAACGTGAATAAACTTAAAACAAAGTGTTCTATTACTTCTAACCGTAACCCTACCTTACTGTGTGTGTTATAACTATTAAATTAAAAGGCATAGCATAAATGGTTCGAACATATTTTACACTTCAATTGGGATTGTTCATATGATTTACCCCCCATTTTGATAATTTATTCTGAAACTATAGGCCATTTTAAGATATAAATTTGATTTCTTTAGCTTAAAACAGTTAAAAAAAGCTTAGTTAATTTATAATAATTAAAATAAAAAAATCTGATACGATATTTGTAAGTTACAGTCTACAGGCTGAATATCATTGACCAAGTCAATAATTCGTATAAAAAACTCTTGCTTGTCGTCAACTGTCGCTGTCACGGCAAGATTGAAGTATTGGTACTTACATCACTACGCACTTCTCTTGACCGCGAAAATATACAAATTCAAATTTTATTTGTAAAGCGCAAGAAATAATACACATGGCGCCTAATTTTGTAAAAGCCGACTCAAGAAACATACCCAAGTAAGAAAATATCTGTATACTGGAGTAAATCGCATCAAGTTCAAACTATAATTTCATTGAAATAAGATGAACCAAAATACTTATGTGAGACAGGACAAGACGATGATTACTTGTAGCTTTTATATATTTTAAAAGAATAGTAATTGATTATTATTGCATTTTTGGCTTAATTTTTGTGTATACTTACTTTTTCAAATAGGTAAATACGTAGAGGCAGTGTTTATTTACAAATTTCTGTTTACGTATTTGACAATGTCGTAACGTATAACATTGATTTTTTTTTGGAAAACTTACAAAGGTTTTACAAAAAGGTTTTACATGGCGATTGTGAGGACAAAGTCAAACAAAGGTCATTCATATTTTTGTGAAAATATCCGAATCCACTCATTAAGGCCATTCCTCGATTCGGACAAGCCACGCCCATCCGTTAGAGACACGTTTATGGCTCCCGTGTACGAAAAAAAGAGATGCAGCGCTCTTAAGGATCAGACTTTTTGACCAAACTACGATAAATAAGCGAATCTATAAAGTTTTATCTAAATTTTGTTCTGTGACTTTTTGGATAAACCAAAATACCATATTTTTTACTTAGTTACATTGCTTAATCTCTTAAAGCTAAGATAAATAAGGGGAAAAAGGACCCAACTTCGGATTTTTTGTGCCAAAAACAAGAGTATTTATTATAATAATATATATTCGAAAATAAATTCAGTCCCTTTTCCCGTTTAGTCACTAGAGCGTTTGAAAAAACCTGTAATTTTTTAAAGTAGCCCCTTAATTTCGCGAAATATTAATCAAAAGATGATCGATAAACCTAGACCACGAAATGGTTTTGAAAATATAGGTACATTTCCAAAAAAAACATTAACAATCCCATTTCTTTTTCTAAACGCTTAACTTATTGGACTTAGTCATGTCATCCCTTTGTTTTTGCTGCTGCACGCTGGCCGCCGCACAGGTAGCGTAGCGATAAGGGATTTTTAATTAGGTACTTCTATCTATTGTTACATTTTAATATTCCATATTTCTCGTAAATTTTTATATTTCTGACTAATAAACGGAAAGATTAAGTATACCTAACGTCTTATGCTCTCTAAATTAATATTGTGATTTACAGCTGTTTTAATAGTATAAGTTGTTAAATTTATATATTTCATGTACGAAATCATTGTTTGTCAATTAATAAATGCAAACTCAGCAATAAAAAGTGCATTTTATTACTAAATACCCGTAAAAACAATGAAAACCAATAATTAATTAAAATTTTGTTCAAAACCGGGTATTACCCGGGTACCCGGGTTTTTAAAAACAAAATCGGGTAATACCCGGGTACCAAAAATGGCCGGGTATTGCATTCCCTAATCCCACTACGCTGGATTTTTGCAATGACAGTCGATTTTTTTATGTACCAATAGTAAAAGGGGGCATTACCATATCTCTAATACAGTGAGACCAGCTGAGTGAGAGTCCTTCATCAGATACTTCAGACCGTCGATTTTTACATCAAATGAAGCGGCCCACCAAGTTGAATATTTTTTGTAAAGGCGGTAAGTATGTCGATCTTTAATAGTTTGGTTGGGCTTTTTTGTTGTGTGGCAAGTCGACAGAAATCGTGTTCTATGGACGCGCCGCCACTGATAGATACTTACTTTTTTCCGTCAATTAAAGATTGCACGCTCGAGTAACGGTGTGCAGAGGATATTCCCTATAGTATCTTAGGAGCTGACCAAACCAGAACGATGGATGTTTTGAAAAGATTACGAAACCGAAAGTTTAAAGAAGCTCTCGTGAGTTTTTTTAGCTGAGCACTGGGCGAATGATAGTGTAGCTTCGATTCTTCAAAGTAAGAAAGTTTTCCTCACAGTTAAAGATCGCTGTTTTGCATACCAAGTAATCGAAAACCACGTCGCGAGGGTAGAAGACACAAATTACATGTGCTCGCACGAAGAAGCAGACACGAGAATTCTGTTTCACATTTCAAAAGCAGAACCGAAAAATAGAACAATAATAAAAGCATCAGATACGGATATTATTATCATTCTTATGGGAAATATGCATAAATTTCCAGAGTTGAAAATATGGATGATGAACAAAAACGTAACGCAAAAACGTCCGATAAATCAGTAGTCGACTGCACTGAACTAGCAACAGCGTTAGGACCGGACTTATGTCGAGCGTTGCCCGGTTTCCGTGCATTCACGGGGTCTGATTACACAGCGGCGTTTTTTCGAAGAGGTAAAGTTAGATCCTATAAAATATTAGAAAAAAATTAAAGATTGCAGAAGGTTTTCGGATCTCTGAATGATGTCTGCTTCGATTGTAGTGGACGAAATCACGTTTATAGTGGACGTATAACAAGAATTGACCTCACAAATGTACTCCATAAGAAATTGTAAGCGCATGGATGCTGCCAATTTGAGCTTTTCCAGAAACTCCATTCGAGGAGTAATACGACAAAGGTTTTCTTGAAAAAAATAAAAGGCTTTGACTCGAGCCTAATACCGCCATGTTTTCGGTCACTCAAACAAAAAATATTACATACTATATACGTCACCAGCATGTGGCTGAGTTCAACTTCACCACGTTGCGTATCGCTTAAATCCGAGGAATACGGTTGGGAGATGCGGGAAAAACTGCAGTCTCTCTGGTACACAGGTCAACCGACGCCATTATTCGTGGACGATACATTGGATAAGTCGGTTGAAATTGAAGAAAACGGTGAGGATGAATTCGACTTCGTTACATTCGATTCGGATGACGAAACGTAGCGAAACAAAATAGTTAATAAACTAGCGTAAATAAGCTAAGAAGAATACGTTTAAAGGAAAATTATAATTAGTTTATAATCATAGAAATAAGATATACTTGGTAAGCATTAATATTAAATGCTCAAGGCGAGCGAAATAATAAGTTAGCCCATAAGATTTTTTTTAACCCTTTCGGTGACAAACGCCCCTTCCGTGATCCGTCTAAAATTTACGCGATCGCCATTGTGCACAGTATTCAGCGAGTAAATATCGAATTATGTTTGTTACTTATTGTTTTTATATCTCCTACATAGTAAATATACCGATTACCACAGTCCGGTTTCAATTCCAAATCTACAAAACATTGTATCAATCTCGTTCCCCCCATCTAACTTTTGAACCGTGGGTCCAAAATTGAAAATAGTCATGGAAGTGAGGCCTGATACGAGGGTGAATTGAAATATTGTAAGCCTAAGGTCGATCTTCAAATAAAAAAAAAAAATACTGGCACGTCATACTCACATGTTTTTTAATCATAAGGCATCGTCTAAGGTTCGGGATTTTCTTAGCAATGGATAAAATTGAGCATCGTTCCGTCATAAAGTACTTGCAAAAAAAAGGGTTAACGCCCAAACAAATTTATGAAGATATGTGCCAGACTTTAGGGCAATTCGCTCCATCGTATGCCATTGTAAAAAGATGGGCAGCGGATTTCAAACGTGGCAGAGAAGCAGTTCAAGATGAACCTAGGAGTGGCCGGCCGTTAACAGCCACTACAGATGAAAATATCCATAAAATACTAGACATGGTTATGAACGACAGGAGGTTGAAGATTGCGGAGATAGCGGACGCAATAGGGATATCTTATGAACGAGTGCAAAACATAATCACCAACGATCTTGGATTTTCTAAGGTCTCAGTCAGATGGGTACCTAGGCTGAGTAGGCTGCATTCAGCCGATTCAGCGGAAAATAAACGCACCCGTCATACAGTGTCGCAAGATTGTTTGGACTTGTTTAGATGTGATCCGCAAGACTTTACTAACCGGTTTGTAACTATGGACGAAACTTAGGTCCACCACAATACACCGGAGTCAAAAGTACAATCCAAGCAATGGAAAAGGTCAGGTTCACCACCGTCGAAAAAAGCAAAGGCCATTTTGTCCGCCAAGAAGGTAATGGCTTCAGTTTTTTGGGACTGCAGAGGGATCATAATCATCGATTACCTTGAAAAGGGTATAACTATAAATGCTGACTATTATTGTACATTCTTACAGCGTTTACGTGAAGAAATTAAGACGAAAAGGCCTGGTATGTTGTCTAAGAAAGTTTGTTCCACCAAGACAATGCCCCTGTCCATACTGCGGCAAAATCAATCGCACAAATACAGAATTGTGGGTTTGAATTGTTGCCTCATCCACCTTATTCGCCAGACTTGGCCCCTTCCGACTATTTTCATTTCCCTAATCTAAAAAAACACATACTTAGCGGGGCGAAAATTTAAGACGGATATCGAGGTACAAGAAGCCGTAACTGAATATTTTGATGACCTGGAAGAATCTTTTTTTTTTACAAGGAATACTAAAGTTAGAATCAAGATGGCAAAAGTGTTGTGATCTTTCAGGAGACTACGTAGAAAAATAAAATTGTTATATATCCATAAGTCTTTAATTTATAGGTAAGGCTCAGAACTTTTCAATTCACCCTCGTAAGTACTTTCAATGTAAATTGAATAAAATCGGTTGAATTGTAACGCCGTATGGAACTGCTCGGAGGGCGACCTTCAATCGCTGCAGCAACCACCTTCTCCACTGTTTGGGAAATGCAACAGTGATTTTTCTTACATAGGAATTAATGATCTCACAGATGAGCATTGGTTTCTAGAGGAGACCGATCATACAAGATACCTAAAAAAACCGATCCCTTATAATGCTGCAGCAACTGACAAGGCCAGATATATATATATCGACGCTTGAAAGGCGAAATGGCCTAAGCGACAAAATGGTAACTTTACAGGAGAGTCGAAAAACCGCGCAATTTTTTGAAAAAAAATTATTATAATTTATTTTATTAGGCGATTTAAAAAAAATCTACTTTGTACAAGATTATGGTGGTGTTTTCTATACACTGTATTCAATATATTACCCAAAACAGTATTATTTTAGGATCTAGTGTCGGTTACGCAAATTGATCACAAATTGTGCAGGAGGTAAAATTATCTATGAAATATGCGATGAAAAATTTATGTAAGTAAAAGAGTCTAACCGGAACAATAATCTATAAAATTACTAGGATAAACTATCCAACGGCAAAACATGTCAAATTAATAGTAAGGTCAGATTATACAAAGTCATTATAAGCCAGAAATTAAGTCAAGACAAAATAGTCTATGGCTATGAGCGACTATTTTTAACATGGAAATGTTTTATCTATGCTAAAATTTACCTGATATTTTACTTTTCTTATAAATAAAACTCATACCAAAATTCAAGTTATTGATTTAAAAAAAAAACAACTGTAACGAAAACCAAATGGGTCTTTTATTAAAAGAAACTGAAATTATTCAATTCACTTATTATAGGTACTTCACCTATTTGAGCTAAAAATAATCAAAAAAGTTACTACACTTCACAAATCAAAACAAACAAAGTTAAAGTCAAATAATTTGTTGACAAATATGTCTATCGCCTGATTAGAAGTTTCCAAAGGAATATTTTCGGCTTCTAAAGAAAATTCTTCAGGTTCCCCATTCTGCAACTGTTGTAGAACCGTCTTCAGCTTCTTCAGCATGAGTTTTAAGCTCAATTGCCGAAGCACGATTCGATTCCATGATGTGAACTTCTGAGGCCAGTTTTATAAAGCTACAAGTTACAATTTACAAGCGGAACTCTCTTTCCAACCCTATGTGTTAGAAAGAAACTTCCGCTTGTAAATTGTAAGTTGTAAGGCCTCTGGTCTAGTATGTTCTTGTAAAAGTATTTTCCTATTAATTCTTAATTACTAGTAGTTCTGTTAACCGTAGACTTCGCAGCATTTCCCCCCTTTCCCCCTCCCTCGAAACTTTTTTTACAACAACCTCTAAGGAAGTGTGGGCTTGACCTTTTACCCGAAAATGATTGAAATCCGTCCATAAATAACGCGACACCAAACTTCCTCCCTTTTCCCCCCCAATCAAAAAAATGGCTCGATAATTTTTGGCAAAGAAATCAAGGAACGTACATTCCAGGTTTCATCGAAATCGGATAAAAAATGCGACCTCTAGACAGACACTAATCAACAAACCAACCAACCAATACCAATACACACACATCAAAATCTGCCAAATCGTCGTACCAGTGAGAGACCCCAACCCCAGTACAGATCCAACACACACCCGTGCGCCCGTGCGGCCTCTCCTTGTGAGTCAAAGTCAAATCGATCGACAGCTCGATCGATTTGAGTAAGTACCTACACGGAGTAATGTACACGCGCGTTGCTTATGGCTCCTCTACATGATGGGCCATCATAGGGACGCAGCTATGCGTTAGAAGGAGCTAACGATATTGCGATCTCGTTCCGTCGTATAGCTGCGTCCCTATGATGGCCCATCATGTAGAGCCAGCCTTAGAAAGTGACTCGAAGCGTACTGAATTTTGTTTAGATGGCGCTTGCGTATCGCGAACTCCTCCGTGGACAGTGCGTATGCGACACTTAAATATTTTGTATGGGTAATAACCGACTTTACAAATACACTCAGTAGTAGTTAAATAAGGTCTGTTTTATAAAAATATAGCTAAAATTGTCTAACCAACCAGCTCGTATATAGAAACGATGTGTTTAAAATCGTCTATTCGACGGTCAACACCGGATTTATTTCCAGGAAAAGAGGAATAAGCGAAAGTGGTGTTTCAAAATTATTGCAGGTTAATAGGGATAAGCGACATGACTCTCTATATTACAATCAAGTAAAAGGTGATAACCGACAACACTGCGAATAAAAACGTCGAGGTTTTTTGATCTAAGCCCTTTTTTGTTTTATTTTAGTTATACGTAAAGTTATATAACTGAAATAAAAACATGTTATACGGTAAGGTAAAAAAATATAACCGACAAATGAAAAGAAAGTTGTAATAGAGCCAAACAGTCTAAGTAGCGTTTTGTAAAAATACATTTTATCTAATGCCCAATATTCAAAAACTTGAAAAAAAGACGTCGCTTAGTAACTAAAATAGGTCACTGTATCTAAAAATCACCGATGGGATAAGCGACACGAAAGTCGTCATACGGACACGAGACCCAGCTCATTCGACGCAAAAAATCTGCTGATTTCAACGGTATATATAACTCAATTTTGCAAAAAGTGTCGCTTATGCCATTTCTCCTTTCAAGCGTCGCTATATATATAAATATACTAGCTGACCCGGCGCACTTCGTACCGCCAACTTCGACCGACTACATCGACATCAACTTCACTCCTACGTCAGTACAGTCTGTTACCCCAATTCCTACCATCTCCCACCACTCTTTTACTATTATCTACCCATCTCCCACTCTCGTCCTGTCTTCCACTCTTCTCCCACCGACGGTACTCCCATCGACTCTAACCTTATTACCACCGACTTCTACGCCAGTTTTGCCATCTCCCACCCACTCCCATTGTCTCCACCCATTTATATTGACTTCGTACCGGCTACTTCCACCGACTCCCATCGACCTCATCACTCCTACGCTAGTCGTACAGTCTCTTATCTCATTCCTACTGACTCGTACCACTCTCCCACCCTCTCCTATTCCCTTCCACCCTTCTCCTACCGGCTCCTGCTTCAATCCCATCGACTTTAGTCCCATTCCCAATGGCTCCTGCGCCAGTTTCACCCTTTCATACCCCTTCCATTGCCTTCACTCACTCCTATTGACTCCCAACGATATTGACGTCACTTGTATAGACCGCATTTTAAAGTTTGTTTTAATTTCTTCAATCTATATCTATACCTACTTTACTAATATTATAAATGCGAAAGTTTGTCTGTATGTCTGTTACCTCTTCCCGCTCAAATAACGGTTTAACCAATAAGAATGAAATTTGTTATGACGATAGTTTAAGCCCCCTCTTAAAGGAGTGAAAAGGGTGGTGGAAGTTTGTATGGGGAACCAATAACCGCTGAACTGATTTATATGAGGAATGAAGATGGTTTTAGTTCTGGGGAAGGACATGGGATACTTTTTTCCCTAAGTAATTCCTTAACACGTTCGCTGACAGTAGGCACGCCTGTCGACGTACTGTCACGTGACACTATAATATAAAAAAAGGTCTGGTCACGTGACAGTGGGTACGCCTGTCGACGTACTGTCAGGGAACGTAAAAAAGATAGGTGGATTACTAATTTCACGCGGGCGAAGTCGCGGGTAAAGGATAGTATTTTAATAGTTAATCTGCTATTCGGTACAGCTGTTCTCGAGTTATATAAATGGCGTAACCGACATGACTTTCTAAGTTGATGTCGATGTAGTCGGTCGAAGTTCGCGGTACGAAGTGCGCCGGGTCAGCTAGATGTTTAAAAATAACTCAATTGAATCCCACATTTTTTACTGGTTGATGATTGTTTTGAAACAGTGTTTACATGAATTGTAAAATTTTCATCTATCCCACGCATAATATAATGCTATCGCTACATAGTATGAAACAAAGTTAATAGGCACGCGCCGCCGGCCCCCCAACCGCATTTTAAATCTGTTGTATCTTCGCAAATATTCATTTAAATTACATGCTGTACAGAGCAATGTTGATCTATATTAAATGCACAATGTACTTAATGTACTTAATTGGATAAGGATCAATACTGTATTGCTTAAAATCGCTTCGTAAGTAAGCCATTATTTCTCTTAAAATGTAAAGGATTAAAAATGGTTATTGTGGGTTATCCTTAAGAGATAGACATATACTATCGCGGACTTTTTTATAGACCTTTTTAAGGTGTACAGTACTGTAGTACATTATTTTGATCCATCTAGTAGGGTTCAGCCAGCGTTTGCAATGTAAGCGAAAAAAAAAGTGTTTATTAACGACTTCACATTAGAAACCTCTAAAATTATCAGTGTTTCTTTACTATATTATGCATATTCTATACATATAAACCTTCCTTTTGAATCAATCTATCTATTAAAAAAAACCTCATCAAAATCCGTTGCGTAGTTTTAAAGATCTAAGCAATACATAGGGACGGCCAGACAGCGGGAAGCGACTTTGTTTTATACTATGTAGATGTAGTGATTCGTCAAACACCTATTTCATATTATTCTATTAAAGCGTAAGATGCATGAAATCCTGCGGCGCTTCCGTCTTTCTCGAACGAAAGCAGAGATCACTCAGAGAAACGCGTAAAATGTATGAAATCCTGCGGCGCTTACTGTTTTTTCGAGTTGATAAGTTTGTATGGGAGAACAATATCTTAGTTTTTTAGTATATTACTCGAATTTTTTTCATACTTTCTCACCGGGTAAACCTTCCCTGGACTTCCACGAATATTTCAAGACTATAATTAGCCAAATCGGTTCAGCCGTTCTCGAGTTTTAGCGCGACTAACGAACGGCGATTCATTTTTATTTATATAGATATCATCCGGGAGACTTATCGAACTAGGTTTAGTGTCATGGGCTCTTATACTATAATGGCAATTTATGCAATGAGGCTTTATAATTTGTCTAAAATCAATCAATCCTTACTATAGTAGTAGTTGCTACGAGTGAATATAAAGCAATGGTTGTCTCTATTTCAGTATTTCTTCACTCGGACCCTGGCCCAAATACCTATGAATAATTAATAGATCGGACTGCTTGGTTAAATTCTCCTATTAAATAAACAATTCGTAAGGTCCGTGCGTTACGAATGAGAATTTAGTGTGATATAACAGGGACACATTTTCGAATACATCCGGCCGGATTTAACTAAATAGCATTTATGGCCTATTTCAATTTACCTGCTTTGAACTGTTTGTCAATAGCGTAATCCGTAAACACCAAACTGTTAAAATCCGCTCTTTGACGAAGGAGAGTTAACCGAGTTTGCTCAGGTGTGTATACCCGTTCATAATAACCAAGTTAAATAATTTTGAGCCTCTTGAATGTCATTTCTTTATATCTACAATCCTTTGAAACGGTGACAGCTCAAACCCCGATTTTGAATGGTTACCGCTGTCTTAAATTGGATCGTATCATTGTATTTTTTTTTTTTCATAAATATGTTTAATTTACTTACAGTGAACACGTAAATTGGCCTGTCATTTTAAATTCGGTACCTACTTATCAATTGCTGTCAATAGTTTGGCTACAAAACATTATTTATGAAAATTAAAAATGAATTACGCATTTAATGTAAAGGTTATAAAAGTTTTCGGTTTATATTTGATTTCTAATGTGGGAACAGTAGGTACGATAAAATTATAACTGAGCGTGAAACATCGCCTCGCTAAAGCCCCACAGGCTTACTAAGTCAACTCGACTGTAAAAAATACTTTACGTTCAGAGCTTTTGTCCTTTTATTCATATTTAATCTCCGAAGCGTCTACAAAAAACAATGATTTCACGGTACAGCATTAACGCATGTAGGCATAACAGAGTGGTGAGCCCGACCCAATGTAAACACGAGACCATATATTAAAATGTTGTCAATCCTATTTACAGACATTTTACTCTGTGTTTATCTTATAAATCTATTGTGTACATGGCGGTCGAAATTGTAGGATTTTGTGTCAATATTGACGCCCAGCGGGTTTGGTGCATTTAACAAGTCCCACCGGGACTGGGAGAGCGGCGACGCGTCCTGCCGCCGCGGGTTGCTCAGAGATGGCGCTACGAGGCACGGGGTTTCATTTCTCACGTTAAAATCCCGATCACTAAGGGCCGGTTGCACCAAACTGTCTGTGAACGTAAACGTAATGGTAAAAAAATCTTGTATGAAAAGTTTGACAGTTTTCTATGGGATGACAGCTTCGTCGCCGTATTTAACGTTGATGAGTCTGTTAATTATGCGTGGTGCAACCCACCCTAAGAATTTACGACATTACAAAAAATGTTTTTTTCGCTATATTTTTGTACATGTAAGTATGTGCACTACATATATATAAAGATATATTTTAAATCCACTGAATTCTAGCTATTTATGATAAACATTTTAAATTGGCAAAAAAAGGGTGTAGGTATTTTCCTAAGTTCTAGGGTGATTACGTAGGTCACTCGATAAATTTTGAGATAAAAAAAAACTAGTGAAGATATTAGCACAACTTATATTTTTTTTTTCAAAATACTGTCCTTCATGCTCTATACAAAGTTCCATTCGTCTAAACCAATTTTGGAAACACTTTTGCCAGTCTTGTTCGGATAGCTCAGAAATTGCTACTTCATAGGCAGCCACGGCCTCTTCAGAGCTCGAAAAAAACTAGCCTTTTATTTTTTCCTTCACTACTGGGAACAAAAAAAAAAATCTAGGTCGGGGCTGTAAGGTGGATGAGGTAAGGTCTCAATCCCAGTTTCCTCAATAAACGCCTTTGTTCTAAGGGACGTATGTGAAGAAGCGTTATCGAGATGCAGCATGATTCCCCGAAGTCCAGCCCTTGGTCTCCTCTCTCGCACTGCTTGGAAAACTTGCGGCAATGCTACAGTAGTGTACCAATCCGAATTAACAGACCTATGATTTTCCAGCATTGAAGTCGACAGATGTCCGGCCAGAGAGAAAAAACTAGCCACCATTTTCTTGCCAACGTTTCGAGGCCTCAGACCATGCATCATACATTAGTAGTTATGTAATTACTTTTATACTCGTAGGTAGGGGAAATTTTTGGTAAATACGGCAAGACACTCTGGAAGTGATAATTATTAACCGCTATCCAGTGTGCTTTAAGCTAGGTTAAATTTAAGATACCTGTACACTCAATAAGGTAGGCCAATCTGAAATTGGGGAGCTATGATGGAAAACCTCCTCGAATGCCCGGCTCTTCTCAATTATTTCTTGATCCGGGGGAAAGGGGAGGGTTCCTGGACGGTGCATCCTGGGGGCAACGGTAAGTGATCTCTCGGTGAAACCCTGGATATCCTGTACACTCTCATTGAGGGAGAGAACTCCTGAGTTTCGAGGGGAGGGGGGGGGGGGAGGACCTTCGGGCCGGATGGCTTGAGCCACGGTGGGGGACAGGAATGCCGCTGCATGAATACCTATATAAAAAATCACGACGGCAACCTGAGGGGGTTTTTGCCACCTCGCTTCCGGCGTGGAGGTTGTCCGTGAGGGACCAGCGTCTGGTGTGGCCCTGCACGCTACCTTTGAGAGGGGGAGTCCAACAAACCCATCCTAGTTTCCCGTCAAGGCAGGATGTCTAAATACATTCCTCCAAAAAAAGCTAACCTAAGACGCAGCTAAACGACGGAATGAAATGAAATAATATAATCGCAATATTGATTGCTCTCTTTAACGCTGTATACACGAACAACTTAACTATATCAAAATTTCCCGGCATTGCAATTATTGTATTACAGTGACGTTGACTTAGTTATCCTTTTTTTGTATTTTTACACTCAATTTTTACACTCAATAGAAAGATAACGCTTTCTAAATCATGCGATGCTGCAATCTCTTATACCTTACGTTAAAGCGATCTTAATTTGAACATTTTAAAAGCTGGCGTTACATTAAACATTAAAATTGTATTCTACAAAGACTTAATCAAATGTCGTGAATCCACACACATTTGAAGACATGGTAGTTAAACGCTTCACAAACTGAACGTGGCTTGAACAAAGAGTTGTTCAGTAAAAATGTCAGGGGAATAATGCGAGTCGGGATGTCATTAGCGAAAGCTTGGCCTTTCTAATGCCTAACTGTGCACCGCCTCCCATTGTCAACTCAAATAATGAGCAACTAACGATTAAGCTTCTGCACTCCGTCCCTGCTACGAAAAAATGCCTTTTAAAACCGCCAAACAACGTTTAGAGCATCATTAAAATCAGTTTATTGAAGAAAGCTCTCTCGCTTTGTTACCAGTTACTGTGCTTTTTCATGTGCAGTTTACACTGAAGAAGTTTTGCATTCATGTAAATTAAATAAATGGAATATTTTGGCAATCAATATTAAGGTTCGGTAACCTAATTATTATCGTGATATTATAATTCGTACCAGTCTGTCTATGTTTGCAAAATAACATTATTTTCGCATCTTGTTAACGTTATGAAATTTTTACTGATCAATTGATTTGTCATAACTATGCTTTCCATATTAAACTATATTTAACTATGCGTACATTTTTGTCGATTATGTACTAATTAGTAATCATACATGCAAAATTTCTTAAGTCCTAATGTTTATTAATAAGATTATACTGGTCTTTGTATTGTAGGTAATATTTGGTAAAATAAAGTTAATCAATTATATTTAATATATTTTAGATTTTTTAGATGAAAGCTTCAGCACATCACAATCCACATAAATCCAAATAGCTTAGAAGTGGGCGCTACCAATTTGGTAAGTATCATAATCATTTTTTAATTGATGATGAATTTATTTTTCTACTTATCGTCTTGTTGGTTCTTAATAATGATCCGTGTATGAATTTAAAAGACACATAATAAAGTATCTAGTTTAAAATTGTGCTAACAGCTCCCATACGTCCGCGACGCATATATCTCCGTGGGTGCCGGCAATTATGTAGTAATTAGCTTGACAGTAATGAAAGGCGATGCCCGTTAGACCTCGGATCCTCACTATTTTTACTGCGTTTTTCTCTCTGTAGACACAAATAGCACAATAATTCGGTGAGCGACAAGTTCTAAAATGTATCCAAGCCAACACCGGTGTGGGCTTACCTACCGAGCGAACGTGGAGCGAACGTACCCTCTTGTTTGCATTCGTGTGATATATCAACGCCGGCGGATCAGGCCCGTCACATCTCAGCTAAGGTCATCCCCTCGACAAACAGTGCTGGCAAACATTGTCGGGATTGCTTTTCAAAAACTCCGCAAATGGCATGTCGGCTGACCTGAGAGCCATGTTTGGGGCTTAGAAATTTTTAGTTATTTATTTTGTGGAATTAAATAACTTTGTGTTATCTATACCTGTATCAAGTTAGGTACTTACCTAAGTACTTACTTACTTAGAAAAATATTCGAAACGAGGTGACAACGAAACATAGGCTTATAATGGCACTTGCTTTCTAACTTCCTTATTTATAAACGTCTCTCAGGCTTCAATTAGTTGATTTATGTCCTTATCTGTTACAACAACAGACAAAACATAAATAAACTAATTGAGGCTTGCACGCCTAGCACATGATTGACACGTCAGTGTCTCGCGCGCGAGATAGTCTAACCGTCCTTTTCTGACTGTGTCAATTAGAAAGAGACGGGTAGTCTATCTCGCGCCCGAGATAGGTACTGTCTCATCAGTCATGTGGCTAGGCATGCTGAAAGACATTTATGAATAAGGGGGTAAGTATCTAAAATAACCAATAGGGCCAGATCAGTAGGTAAGTACCTATACCCTCCTGAGTCCCTCAATCATGTTCTGTTTTGGAATTTCGAAAATGGACAAATAAGTAGTGGAGGGTATCTCATAAACGTTTCTCAGGCCTTAAGAGGATGATAAGAGCTAAATTCCCTCCCTATCGTTTTCAGCGCGAGTGAAAGAGAAACACTGCGTTACGATTAGTATGGCTCATTGCAAATTTTGCAAATTGATGGATTAAAAAAAAACTATGCATTAATTGAGAAATTTAAGGCAACGAAGTTTTTAGTATTAGTGTGGTGGAATGTTGTCCTTAATTACAGACATATAAGCCAAGAAACTAAAGACGTGCAATTGTTTTAAGCTAATTTTAGATGTAACTTTGGAATTATTTTCTATCGAGCCGATTTCGTCCAATTGTGTATTGGAATTAACCAAGTTCTTTTAAATATAATGAATATTAACATATTTTTTTTTTACTTTTCCAAAACAAGTAGTTATAGCTAAAGACTGTGCACGTTGAAATCCGGCCGCGCATGGTGTGATACATCTTTTTATTGAATGTGCATTTTCAACCAACACTTCTAATTAATAATTTGGGGTTATCAAGCTACATAATAAAGTTTAAAACATAATATAAACGTTACGTTGTCTATGAGTTTGATCACTATATATTCCACAGTGCCTATATTTTTTTGTCCACAGTGTTCTGACAGTGTTTACCAAATTTTCCTGTTAAAAATAGTTTTTTATTATAAATAAGATGAATCAAATGATACCTTATTAAATTCTCTTTTCACCATTGCTAACATTTTTCTAAGTGTATTTAGATTGAAATAGTTCGGAGGTGTTTTAACTTTGGTGAGTTTGACTTTTTGACAAAAAAATGGCTGCCATATAAAAATTACTTTCAGTGCTTGGAATAGAAAGTTTTCCTGACTACCTCAAGTAGAATAGAGTTTCAAAACATTTTTTTTTGTAAGATGACATTCTATTGACCATAAAACCGGTTGTGAAAATATAAATACAATTGTGGTATTGTAGCAGGAAGCGAGTGAAGATTATCAAAAAACGCTGGACAAAACATTAAAGATATGATGAAATACCTTCAGTAAAAACTGAGACAAGCCCATACAATTTTAATATGATTCTATTTTTATTATATACTACTATGATTAGAGATTATTTATAAAAAAGAACTGCTTGAAAATGTGTATCCGAAAGGGAGATGTACCATGCCATGCGTGGCCGGATTTCAACGTGCACAGTCTTTATATGACTGTTTAAGTAAAGTCAATTTGAAGGTCATCGGGTCTTCTCAGCCTCTTAAGTGGTTAATTTATGTTTTGTGTCTTTTTCTAACAAATACAATTGACAGATAAGGACAAACGATAAATTAACTAACTGAGGCCTAAGAGACGTTTATGAATGAGGGGGTAAGTTTATTAGCCCTTGGAATTTACTTGCATGGTTTTATCGTTGCATTAAAATTACCGCTCATCGCCGAACTGTCAGAACCCATTTGTATTCCCATAGATTTTTTATGGGTCAAAGTGTTTTTACAGTATTTATTTTATTTTGTCATTTATAAGGATCCTATCTATCCCTCTGGAAAACAGTAAATATCAATTTAACAACCTGAGTTACGACTACGAACTACTATGAAGTGCAAAATATATATACTTATGTGTTTAATTGAATGAGTCTTGGGCGGGTGGACCGTCCATATTTGCAAACCACTCCGCTTTCATAATGACAAACCCAACACAAGCTGCGCATCATGACACGGACGACATTAAAGATTGCACAACCCACTGTGTGACTTCGTGTGATTTACTGGCTTCGCAGGATTTAGAGACACGCCACACTCAGTTCTATCCTAACGGTGTAACGTTACTGTCTCCCCTGCCACATTGTATTGAATCACGGCTTCGTCAGGCGACATCAAATACTTAAATGAACAATTTTTGTAAATCAACTTTAGAATACTAGCATATTTACACTCAATCATTTATATGGCAAAAATAAAATATACAATGATAATGGCTTCGTCCAGATTCCCAATATAAAAACTTCTGCAACCATGCTTCGTCAAATTCAACAACAGGAGTTCGATTTTTGAATCTCACCGGTGCCTTTTTTTGTACGCAGCCGATGACTATTTAGTACGAAATAAGTCACCCGGTGAGATTCAAAAATCGAACTCAAATTTCGTCAAATTGACATGTCTGTAGGTAGGTACTAAGTTTAGGATTGACGTAGTGAGCTTATAACATAAAAGTGCGGGATGATTAAAGTATAACAAGCCGGCTGGCAACGGCGCCTACGGCCGAGCGTTTGGCTCGTACAATGAAGAGGAGGGAACTCCACTGTCATCTGCTCTCAACATAATTAAAATCACTTTAAATAACGCCACTAAGCACCCGACCAACCCTGCCGAGGTTTTATTTTAAAAAGTGCTATTAGCATTAAATTTAGTTTTCCGGATGATTATGTCGCTCTCAGGCCACGGAGGACGTTAACTGCTCACAATTTTTGTGAATTATTGTTCAGGCCTGTGCTCCCTCGCTTTTATAACAGGCGTATTCCATTTTTTGGCCACTCTGAACATTAAGGTCTTGGGCACGAATAATGGGAATGAATTGTTAAAAAAGGAATATCATAGGCAAGAAATGTACCTATTTTATTTACAATTTTGCTTTTGCAATTGTGCGTTGTACAATTTTGCTTTTGATACTTGTAGCCAACAGGCATCAAGTCATAACATACCTATCCTATTTCATCTACACGTATCTACCTTCAGTCGACGTCGAAGATATCTTTACACTTTTGCACCTTTACAAAGCACTAAGGTGCAAAAGTATGAACATATTTCTGACGTCGACTGTACATACATTAAATATGTCAATGTTTGGTCATTAGAATGAACTGTCGCCTGCAGAATTTCCGGACCTATACGACCTTCAAACCTTCAGGAAAAGAGCGTACTCCCATCTTAAAGGCCGGCAACGCGCTTGTGACCCCCTGGTATTGCGGGCGTCCATGGGTGGCAGTAATTGCTTAAGATCAGGCGAATCGCCTGCTCGTTTGCCGCCTATGTCATAAAAAAATTAAAGTAAATTAATAACCGCATTTTTAATTGAAATCGTTGCATGTAGCCACGGCACTACATAAGTGCATACATTGCCTTATACACTGGTAGGTGCGATCAGAACATAAAGTGTGCACACAACACGCTTATCTACAGAATCGGAGACGAGGAAACGAAGAGAAAAACAATCCCGAATCGAATTCTTTTAATTTATCCTCCGAAGTTTTAAATCGGTGTTAAGATTCAGCAGTCGTAACGTTTCTTCAATTATCAGCGTCGATCTCTACGCGCCTTACGATAGCTACCGAGCGAACACGCCAGGAGTTGGTCCCCGCTAAAAAGAAATAAAAACTAAGTTACTCCTCGCCATTCAATTGAGACCAATATAGAAAGGTCAATAAAAATTTCACCTGTTTCTTTAGTCTATTTAATATAGTATTTTCTGATGAATTTTGCGAACTGAGCAGTTGAGCACTTAGGGTGGGTTGCACCACGCGAAATTAACAGACTCATCAACGTTAAATATGGCGACGGAGCTGTCATCCCATAGAAAACTGTCAAACTTTTCATACAAGATATTTTTTACGGTTACGTTTACGTTCACAGACAGTTTGGTGCAACCGGCCCTAATACGAGCGATGACAATTTCCAGCTGTTTATAAGCTTACTAATATAATTAGCTGTCTAAACCACTTAATTCCTGTAGGCCCTTAATTAGTAATTCAAAGGTAGATAATGTTTTGATAACATTAACTCAAAACGCACTCCAACTGTATCAACTAGAAGTCATACGTCAGATCATCAGAATCCAAAGATTAAAATTAGGTCAAATTAAAACAATGATGAGTGAGGTATCAAGTTTTATACGTCACAATAATGATGGAGTTATATGAGCAGTAAAACGTCCACGCGTTGCGGCTTTACCAATGCACTATCTATAATTAAACAATGGGGCTGACCCACACCCCGCCGTAACAACCCAACAGCCGACGTTTAACACATTCGGATAATCTCACTAAATCGCTTTAATCTCGACTTGGGACGAAACTTAATTCAATTCCACGTTAATTTACTTATTTGAAAACGAGAGCACCCGCGATACAGTTATCAGGGCAGGGCCGAGGGAATTAGGCCTAGAGGATGATCGGGATAATCTTTTTACGAATAAATGATTATAGTTAGACCTTCGCGCTTAACGATGGGACGTTCAAGTTGTTTGTTTTTATGATTAGGTTGGACCGGAAGAGCGCTTTATTTACCTACTGTGACTACGTGAGAATACGGAAGATACTCTATTTCAATTAAATAGGTACCTACATTTACTTTACGTTTTATGAGGCCTTATTCCCAAAACACGCAAATTTCACGAAATGCTTCATTTTTTCGAAGGCTATGGCGAAAATACTCAGGGCCAGTTGCACCAACCACTTTTGACGGACTCATCAGCGTCAACCGGCAGATTACTATGAAAATTTCCATACAATAAAATTTAGCGTACGTTTTAACGGTGACAGACAGTTTGGTGCAACCGAGCCTTAGTTTTTTTTAATTAACTATTAATGTGTCTCATAGTTTTCTTTATCAAGACGGCCATTGGAAGGCCATATTACATTTTAATGAGTTAAATATGAAACAAAATGGTTCTCTTGGAAGGCCTTTCCTGATTTTCCAGTTAGGCGTACGTTCGTTTCTAAATTACGCAAAAAATCTTAATTTTTTTATTAATTTTGAATAGAATTTAGTTGAATATGTCATGTTTGAGCCGGCCATCGGAGAAAAAATTTAAAAATTTCAATAATAGCCAAAACACCGCCTGGGGGCCAATTTTTGAATCTCACCGGTGACTTTTTTGTATGCAGCCGATGACTATTTAGTACGAAATAAGTCACCCGGTGAGATTCAAAAATCGAACTCCTGATTCTAACATGCCAGTTTTTTGATGACAACACGGTTACATTTAAGTTTTTCTACGAATAACCTATGCATATTTTGCCTTTAAAACATTAGCATAGCAAAGTTAAACTATATTTCTATCGCGTTAAAAAACGTCATTACTACAGTTGTAACTTATAATTTAATATGAATTACCTATAAATCACACTTCACAGGACACTTTCTGCAATAATTGTATTTTTGTGTAGGTACTTAATAGGTAATAATAAATATGTACCTATCAAAAGTATTTAGTTGTATTACAAGCACATTAAACTATCTTATAAATAGCATTTTATGCGGGTTTTCCATTAATATAGTTTTTCGACCTTTTAGGGAATAAGGAGCCTTAAGAATATTACTAAAATTCATATTAGGTATGGCAATAAGGCATTTATGGCAATAATACGTATGAAAATCAATTATACCTACTGAATGTATGCAACAACACCGTAATCTAATATACCTAGTACTAGTGGGTCGATAGAAGAAAATCTACAAGCAACATTATTGAAAGTTAATCATAAGTACTTAGAAATTCTTAAGAATGCCTAATAATAAATATTGGGCGAATACGAATATTCGTAAAAACACTGATATTCGCTGAATATGAATATTCGTATTGGGGGGTGATTTTTGAGATTCGAGCAGTCGAAAGTGACATTTAAAACTCTGAATAAAACGATGAAATTATGTTTTAAAAATAAAAGCGATAGAAATTTAAAATAATGATTATTTAAACTATTAATTACATAGTAAAAAATTGGCTACAACCTTTTGTGTGCGATTAATTTCGAGCTTGAATTTTTTGAATTCGATCGTCCGGCTGTCAAAAATCGGCCCCTTGGTTGCATGTCTAATCATTTGGCACTACTTAAATGAGCAATATTTGACAAGACCTTAAAACCCGCTATCCATTTCTTATGTTATCTTTGTTTTTATAACATGTATTATAAGACATGTTTTAATGACATTATAAGGTCCCGGCTGTTTAGTGCCCCTTAAATTGTATACAAAAAGAAACAAGAAACCGCAAATAGATGTACAGTTTAGCCATTTGGCACACGCATACTAGAGGTCAAAACAAAATTTTCGATCCGCAGTTCTTTAAAAAAATTCCCTTCGACCGGGATTAGGATTAGGACCGGGTGCTGATTCATCATTTTTTTTGTACTGGAATTTTTTTTTTCAAACACCTATCGTGTGTGATATCAAATGAAAGGGCTAATAGAGGCGGTTCTAAAAATATACAACATCAATACATTTCAGCCATTTTTTTTAAATTAAAACAAAAATAATTTTTAAAACATACCAAGTTTGGGCTCCCCCAGATACGATATGGCTGGTTTTTTTGGTACTATATATCTAAAATGATACTAGACCCTCCTATCTAACCCCAAGAAAGCAATTTTGAAAATAATTGCCAAATGATGAATCAGCACCCCCTCCTAAGGGATTTTTTTAAAGAACTGCGGATCGAAAATTTTGTTTTGACCTCTAAGTATGCGTGTGCAAAATGGCTAAACTGTACATCGATTTGCGGTATTACTGTAAAATTAGACTCGTGCAGCGTCGACTAGTTCTCATTCTCATTGGTTTTAAATTACTGAAAAATGGAGCAATATACATATATGTCACTCATTACTTAGGGTAGGTACCAGTGGGCCAACAAAGTGGTCTACCAGTTTTGACAAAAGTTTCCGCGAGATCTAACGATCACTAAGGTTGACTTTTCTAACGGAGTTTAAAACATGCACGACCTTGTTGTCTCATGACGTTCAAACGAAACTCAACCGAAGGGTGGTAGACCACATTTTTGACCGACTGGACTAGGTACCAATGACGAGTATTCGGTGTGTGAGTTTAGTCATTTAAGTCTAACGAGAAATAGCCTGAGTAAATATCAATTTGTCTAACGATAATCGCAAGAAGCAGTCACGTACAATCAGTGACATCAGTAGGCTTAGATTTATGACAGAGAATCAAAGTTCGGACGAACCGTAGGCGGCGAGTCGTCTTTGGTAAACAGATATTTATCTATGAACATCTATTTAGTTAATGTAGCATTTAGATTAAAAAGAGATGGTGGTCGATCAAATAAATTAATACTTAATATACTTATCTAATTACGTGGATCCAGAGTTTTGAATACGTATTTATTGTTTATGGAATTAAATTCGTGGTCAATACAATAGAAAAGTAAATACTTAATGTAAATAAACGCATCTATAATGTTTGCTATAAAAACAACCATGGTTTCATTGTCAGCCACACATAAACTTGTTATTTATGTATATTTGTATTTTGTCATAGTTTTAAATATTTTGTCACGTGTCAAATGCTCTTTTTGCCTAGAATGCAGCCATATTTATTTACCTTATTTTAATATTTTATTTTATTTTATTATTAATGTAGGTAGTATTATTTTTTATTTAGTAGTGTTCATAGCAAAAACGTAAATACATACATACTCATAATAAAAGTCATGAGAGAGTCATATTAATTCCTGACAATGTTACGAAGTAAGTACGTTATATTTTATATTGCTTGTTTATTATGATTATACATTTAATAACGCATGAATCATTGAGGAACTAGTGACTACCTCACGATACCTGTGATATCCTGCAACATCCCTTCCAGTCTACTCATATAGGTACTTCTACTCGGCCTACTAGCATGACTTAACAAAAGTCTAAAAAATGTAATGAAATGTTTTGAACGGTCGCAACGCGCATGTGACACTCGGATGTAGACGATATGTGTAACCCATGATGAATGCTTACCATTAGGGCACGCTGAACGCTTGTTTTACGCTATTCCCATGTTAAATCAATACTATCTAAAATACTTAATAGTAGGTATTCAACTAACGACAATACATAAAATCTTTTATGCGTTGTTAGTTTAGTTTGTTATTTAGAAAAGATAAATCTTATTAGTCGAATAGGTGCGACAGATAGTTGAATCTGGTTAGAGCGGCGAGTATTTTTAGGTTACGTCAGATCGGTCCGTCTGCCCGCAGATATGCTGCCGTGTCCCGCTGACGTTAACAAATTACATCGGCTGTCGACTTTTTGAAACAATACGAGTATACAGTTGGCGTTTAACTTATCTCGGGACTTTTCGTTTCGTGTAGATAAAGTGTTGTAATACTAAAATGTCATTATACTCCGAGCGCTCGGTACTCGTAAGTCACACAAATACGCGACTACGCACCTTGACAACGAGCGAGGCACGTAAATCCATGGAATAAAGTTTAAATTGGATTGCTTTGTTAGCTAAGTTATTATGTCGCATTGTATGGAAGCTGTAGATAATATTTCTCGGCGACCCTCGGCGGGCGTATCGTTTCAGTTAGTATCACAGTTACCGAAGCGATTTGTTACGTTATCTCAGTTACTTTGTTTGAGGTTGATAGGTTAACGTTAAGGTATCGTTGCTTAGATCTACCTATTAGTCGCGGTGTAGTTTGCTTTAAGACAAAATGCCATATGACGAAATCGCCATTGTTAATTATTGTTGTTGCTTACCTACATATTTATAAGTACCACGAGAAGTATACGGATATGGTGTCAAACCCGCGCTCTTGCTCGCCTCGCCTCCTCGCCCGTGTTTGCTGTGTGGAAGTCATTAGGACCAAGGCGTCGCAACCTATGTCGGTACCTACTGTTTAATTAGACGACACTGGTTACCGAGTAGGTACTTAATTACCGACCCACCTGCTACTAGCATTCGGCTATTTGTAAGCCTTCGTCAAACATAACACAGCGTGTTAGATCCTAAATGTAAGTATACATGATTATGACTTTTATAGGTAGGTTCAATTCTATAAACCCTCACTTACTACAAGTTATATTATAAATTGCGAATGACAGTATTTTAAAAACAACTCTTAAGCCTACCGGTACTTTGTTGGTAGATAGTGTATATAATTTTGAATGGGATTAAAGTTACTAATCTGACAGAAGTCTACGTAAGATAGCATCGCGGACATCTCGGCTCTTCATGTAACATATTGCCTTTTTAGACAAACGGTACGACACAGCCCACGTTCCCTAACAATCGGTGGGCCGTCTTAAAAAACTAATCACACGACGTTTTTTATTAGTCGTTGGAAGTGAAGTTAGAAGTGATTTGTCCAGGGCAATCTATCATTCGAGGCACTATGGGAATAATTAGTGTCAGCGAGCGCATCCGGACGGAGTGCGCGCCAACAATAAGCCCCGTGACGCGCCATTCAAACAAACCATTAATAATTTTGAACGCTAGTTTTTCTTAGACGGATTCACTCTTGTAAATAAATGGTACAGCGGATTTGTAACTACCTACTTACGGAGACATTTTTAAACCGAACGAAGCCGTTATACGAGGTGTTGCCGTCGCGCCGCTCTTGGTGCACAGGCAATGTCGTTGACGAGCGGTCAGCACTTCTGAGATTCGCCTGCCACTTGCTCATTAGCGGCGGCTAAAAATTCAAAGGTGCCTACACCGAAGCGATTACATTTTGCAAATATTCATAAGTTGTTAAGAATTAAACACGGAGGTAGAACATGCGGTAAAGCAAAGCAAACGGTCACGGTCGCACACCACGCTCTGTAGGAACTGAACCGGTGTGAACGACCTCAGTTTCGAGATATGTTTTAATACGCATTTTAATAAAGCTTGTATTGTTTAGGCTGCCGGAATACATTAAGCTTTATGTCGTTGTAAGCAGCCGTAGCGGGCGGCGTTGAGCATTGTTCGTAAGAGTAATTAGATGTTACTACATTACATTAGAGTATCAACATACGTTTATTAAAATTAAAAGCTTGTGGTGTCTTCACAGATCTGTCATATTGGTCACTTACGGCGGGGTCACTTGTAGGTACAATATACAGTTAGTACCTACCTATATGTAAGTTGCAAAGTCTAACGACATTCATTCGTTAATCCCCGTCTGTCAGATTAAGCATTTCATTCTTAATTAGATATACCTACTAAGTACTAGTGTAGTAGGAGTAAATACGATTATTGCACTTGTGCTATTAAACTACTCAAACGACGCAGCTGCGAGCAAGTACTTATTCAGGTACCAGGTAGCCCAATAGTAATGTGTATTAACATAAGGTAGGTACGTATTAATTAGGTACATGAATTTATCCGCGACGACACCGCGGCCGGCTCAAGAGCACTTAAAACATAAAACGGAACAACAATGGCGATCGACCTGAGACCTCATACTGGACGCACATTCTCATCATAATAAAGAGTCCGTTCATAATTAGCGCTGCTTATTTTAATATAATGTCTAAAACGTGATAATAAGGAAGTAATGTAAGCAAGATCGTTATAATAAAAACAGAGATTTCTTTATGTGTACAATTAAGTGGGCGAGCGTGTATTAATTACTTTACAGCAGCTGTTAACGTGTATGAAATACAGCTAGGTCCGAGGCGGGAAGCCATCTCATAATTTGGCTTTTAATAAAACGTTCATCATTTCTACTTATTTTTTAAGATAATTTTAATCAAGTACCTGTATTAAGGAACTGTGAGATACACTACTAATTTCGTAAGTGAGTTGTTACGTTCATCATACCGTACGGGTGAGGTGGTAAAGTTAGTAACGAAACGACACAGCCATAATAAATACAGTATACCTCGCATGAGACGATTTTCAAGGGACTCAGCTAAAACGCTTCTTAAATGGAAAAGTATCTTATGCGACTGCCCTGCCGGACCTTAAGATGCAGGGACTGATATAAGATGGCGTCTTATGCGAGAAATCGTATTTAACGTGATCGTTGTAAGCGGGTTCTACTGTAATAGGTAGATATCCATATATTTTTAGCTTACATCGACTCATTTTAATGAAACAAGGCGAAACGTATTAAACATTTTGGCATTTATATTTACTACTTAACCCCTTATTAACAAACGTCGTACAAGTCAACAAGCCTCATTTGTTGTGTTTTCTGTGTCTAAAAATATAACTGTTAAACTAATAGATTAAGGACAAACGATTGTTAGTTAAGCGTGGCTTACAAGACGTTTATGAATGGATTAGTTATTAGATTACTGACTTCAAGAAAGGTTACAGTTCCACTATTCGGATATTGACCCATATTTACCTCTTTAAGTCCTTCTATTGTGACGAACCTACAACAACTAACCCTTTGGATGATATTCTAATTTTACAATTCCATAGCCTCTTTAAAAATTTCCTACCGATTGGCTTCCATGTAGTGTAGAGCACGCTACCGGAAAACACAAGTCTTATTTAAATATCTCTAAGAAATATTTAAGTAGGTCTAAGGAACAAAAATGAGGATTGAACTGCCACCTTAACTACTCCAAGTACTACCACTTGCAGTCCTATCCACTGTCCTCCCACATTTTTTTTTAATACCAAGACGGTGAAAAACAACCATACAGCCCGCCTGATGGTAAGCAGCTACTGTAGCCAATGGACACCTGCAACTGCAGAGGTGTCACATGCGCGTTGCCGATTCTTTACAAAAAAGGAGCATTCCCAGTGTTGATGGCTAAAGGAACAAGAGGGTCCTTCGTCGTCAACGACTGGGTCCTCTTTGAGCTCTTTGGCAACCTTACTTACCAGCAGAGATACAACACTAGGTTTAGCGCTATTTGGCTGTGGTTTTCTGTAAGGTGGAGGTGCCTCCCCAGTCGAGCTCTGCTCCCATTTAAGCTAGATGACATTCGCTGTACTGCAGTGCCCTACCACACATAGCGAGATGTCATTCGCAGTACCATACCTCTCTTTTGAATGTAACTAGTTTAAGGATATACCCGTGTCCAGACGTAGTTTAAGGACATTAGGTACTCGGGTCCAAAATTATTTTTATTAAGAGGGTCATTGGCGGCATACCACAAATATCCGTAGCAACCCGAAGTTAATTTGACTCTAACCGTATAGTAGTAAAAGTATAGAAATGGCTGACAATTATGCAGATCGGTGGGAAACGAGGTTTTCATAATTAATTAACTGATCCAAACATACATTTTTATATCCTGTAACGGTTGAAATAGTTAATGTTTAGTTACAGTGTTGCTGGTCCAGTCTATACCACGTGTATATTTGATATTACCACAAAAGGAAACCAGAAGCAGGTTTTGATGTTTTAAATCGACATTGCAATAAATATTTAGTTAATTGTTAATTAACACCGAGTACCTAATTAATTTTTTAATTTATTTCACTCAGCAATGTACTGCGTATACAGTACAATGTGACACATATTAATTGTGACGTTTTAAAGGCAAAGTGATCAGGTAGGAGCAATACATTGCGTGCTGAAATATTTTATATGGAAAAATAAAAGTCGTAAAATTTTAATAATACATATGGAAGTATGTTTATTAACTAATTACTAACTACCCATAGCTTATGTGGTAATATCAAAAATACACGCTGTATAATGAGATTTTAATGGTGATTTACCTATGTAAGAGCAGGCAACTACCTAATTTTTTTAAATTGTATTTTGCACATGTCAAAAAAACCGCATAGGTAAGTACCATCGGGTTCAAAAATGCATGGGCAATTTATGAATGAATTCATTGATAAATTGGCCATGCAATTATTAACCCGATGGTACATGATTTGCCTTATGTAATGTCTAACTTTTTCCATCGCTTAACTTCAAACGAGTTAATTCTGTTACGAATTCGGGGCCGCCATTGGAACTGTCGTATACTGCCTTGTGCTTATTGTGCTTTCGGAGGCCGCACCAGCTGTCGCCTCATCAGATACTTCAATCTCAATGTCAGCAATACTTGGTCACCTTCGGACATCTGGAGACTACAGCTGCTTTAGCAAAATAAAAAACGTAAATAATTACATACTTATCTATTCTATACAAACTTGGAAGGCGCAAAAGTTTGAGTTTCATTAATGTTATTTCTGCTTTGAGGTGAATATCAAAGTTGCAATGAAATCCGGTCGGGTTTTTCTGTACCTATCATTGCCGCGATTAAACAGAAGAAGACACGGATCTGTCGACAGATTTAACGAGGCGACTAAACAACGCCCTCTCAGAAATCTTTCACCTGAATATTTAGCTCTTTGAGTAAAAATAAATCCTTCCGTTTCTCGGAATAACAACAGTGTCAATTCGAGTCGCTTTAGAGCAAAGATTATATTTGTCATCGGCGATCGCATTAACCGCGTCCGCAGTGTCGCGCTAGCTTCGCGGGCTGAAGGCTCCCACACTGCATCGAACAGATGTTTTGTCATCACGCCTCCACTGCGAACAAAACTTTTTCTCCGAGGAAAAAATGTATACACACAGAAGACGCCTGTCTACTATTTATAGAGCTGTCATCTCAGCTTAAAGATCTAATGAGGCGTTTCTAATAACGTTCCGGGGCTCATTCGGTCTCCCTGTTTGTTCACGTAATTACTATCCACAGATCTACACGTCCAAAGCCTTTCCGTCGCGCTTTAAACACTTAAGGGGAAACGCTTTACCTTTGCCACAAGTTCAGAGAGTGGTTCGCGGTTACTTTTATGTACGTGACAAAATGTAATTATTTGAACACTAATATACCCAGGTACTCGTAAATGCCAAGGTCTACCTATTTTTTAAATGTCTAATTCTTCATAATTCATAAGGATATTAAATACCTAACGTGTTTTGATTAATTTCATTTGAAGCTGTCGGCACTTTAATGACCACGTGATCAGGATTGTATTTGTAAATAGCGTCTGAGATGGTTAGGAAATAGAAGTAGATTCCGAAAGCCATCAACGGAAACAAGTCGCCGTGGACTGAAATTTGCCGGGAAAGCGCGCGGGGCGACCGCGGCGGATTTGAGAAATATTCCGGTATTAGTCTGGCCACCTGCCCGTTCACACTCGACCTCCGGAATTTTTCAGTATTTCCGATGCAAAGTTTCTCGTTAATATGCAAATTAACAGTTATCTGCACAGGGATGCGCGGATTTAGGGTCACTTTCCAACGCAAAGTGTGCATAATGAAAATTGGAAGTTCACGCCCTGTTTCTATTCCGACCCGTGTAACGATTTAGCATAATTATGAGGATTATACTGTTACTCTTTTTAACATGACGATGTTTGCGTTTAATTAAAATAAATATGTAATTAAGTATAATATAATGTTATTCATGGGCGTTAAGGTACCTATGTAACTGTTTTTAGTTTTAATTGTAGTTTCAGTTTTAAATGTATACCTAACCTACTCTTGTTTGCATGGTCCCGTAGTCGACTAGAAAGTCTTAATAATTTGCCTTGACATGATTAATTTTAAAGTGTTAAAGATTGGTCATTACTTTGGTTAATATTTCCTTAATACAAACAGAATATTGTTACTGATATCGTTTAACTGACGCGGTTGGTGAAAGTTATCATGGCTAAAAGAGAACCGAGTTCGATTTTTGAATCTCACCGGGTGACTTATTTCGTACTAAATAGTCATCGGCTGCATACAAAAAAGGCACCGGTGAGATTCAAAAATCGAACTCCAGTTGCAATTTAGGTATTATGACTGTATTATGTTATAAATTTAAAAATGCAAAGTCAGCTAGCTTAGTTCAAAAATCAGCATGTAACTTCTTTAGCAACTGCCTTATTTAAACAAGACCCTGTATAAATTGCAATGGATGTGTTGCAAAACGAATTTTAATAGTTTTTTTTCTCTTGTAAAATTATCTTTACTTCTGGGTATTTATATAATTATTTTAATTTTAAAGGTAGGCGGCTGAAGGAGAGCGGCGGCGACCCCCATTCCGGGTCGTAGCTTGTCCAACAAATATCCAACGTCGTACCACGCGGCAACGCTGTAAGTGTGCTGGGAACTTTTGGACCAGGCATTTGGCGGAAAGGATATTAGTTTACAGTTAGTCAAGTAGGTGGTCCAACAGCCACACGAACAACTTCAACTAAATATAATAAACTCTTTATTTTATTTCGTTAGGTACACTGAAAAAATAAAACGGCTAGAAATAAATGAGTTTTTGCTATTTACAACCGAGACTCGCTTCGCATGGAGCCTGCAAACTTATTTGCTAAAATCAAAGAAGTCAACTTGGCTAACATATATATGTAAAACTCAACCATTCAATTTGTTAAAAATAAATAAGGGAATCAGGTAAGGGTTATATTTGGATTATAATTAGTGCTTGGTTAAAATAACCAAGAACGTTTAGCAATAATTGCTTGTTTGTCATTAACAAAGCTTTATTCCGTGTTATAAATGTCTTGGTTGTATGCAACTAAAATATCTTAACTGAGCCAAATTGGTACCTACTTTGCTAACACTATTTTTTTTCAGTGTGGAATTTATGATAGAAGTTCATTTTGGATTAATGTCGTATACCCATAGGGGATGTTAACATGATAATCACTGTTGGTTGTGCTAATAACGCAGGATTGAGTGACGTCTCCGTGTATTTCTGAAGTCACATAACTAACCGAAGAGCACGTACGATGTTACTATACCAAACCCGTGAACTGTTACCACCAGTCTTTTTATAACTTTTTATTTTGTACTTTTATAATTGCTGTCATTGTCTTCAAATGAATTATATTTTTCCTTCGCAATTATACAATACGATTAAAAATTAAATATAATCGTTATCTTACTAACTAGGAAAAAGTAGAAGACATTTGAAGTTGAGTGGTAGAAAACGCTTTGATTGATTTAAATGTGCCATTTTTTATTCAATTCATCCGCGAGTTGGGCCGTCGATTCCGGCAAAAGGGCGAGGACCCTCGCTCCGAGTCGTTCCTGGTACAAAGGCTGTCCATAATAATCCAACGTGGTAATGCCGCAAGTGTTATGGGCACCTTCGTGCCGGCTGGGAGCGAGATGTTCGCGTAAATTTTTGTAAAATGTATATTTTGTAAATAATATTCGTTTATTTTTGTCGCCTACATAATTAATTTTTTTTATTACTTATTGTTATTGTAATACTTCACTTGATGCAATTACTGAACATACGGCAAGTGAAGCACGGCGCACGCAGAGTCGCAGAGAATCCGAACATTATGGATTATCGATTAAAGCTGCGTACACACCGGGCCAACGAATGGGCTGTCTATTCTATTTGTAACAAATAGCTGCCCCATAAGTGCTTCGGTTTCGTTAGCTCGGTGTGTACGCAGCTTAATAGGCTCTGCGAACCCGCACAAGTGGCCCACGGGTCTTAGGCGGCACGCACGGGAGATCGCCACGAGTGGCGATTGATCGCAGCCGCATGCGCTACGTTGTTTAGCATCCTATGTAGGTACCTACATACCATGCCTGAAGTCCTACAACAATGAAAAGTAAGATGCAATATGCTTATTTACAAAATTTAATTTTGACTAAATATCTAATAAAACTATTAGTGATTCTCACACGAATACATTTAGTCCAAAAGTAAGGTCAGTAAGAATTGAAGCCAGGAACTCCAGCTGCGTAGACATAAGACGATGTTTTTAAGAGCTAGTTGGTTGATGTTTAGTGCTCTTAGATTAGTTTAACATTATTTATTGGACCACACAATCAAAAATAAATAAAGAAACAGATTCAAAATGGTAATACAACCGCTTTCTTGGTGGCATATTTTTGACGAATCGTGTTGAAAAACGATATCTGTGAATATAACTAACGGTTCTGAGAAATCAGAGAGATTGCATATATAACATATTATGTATAACAAATAAAAAACCTATTTAAATAAAAGTATAAGTCATATAAAAAGTCAAATAAAAAAGGACTCTAAATCATCATTTCTAAAAATAAAACTCAAGTATAGGTAATTAAACGAATAACATGGTTAGGTCAATTGTTTATCATAGTTTTAAAACAAAATATGTCAAAAAATAACAATCCTTTTTAAAATAGCTATAATTAAGTTTAAACAGAAAATGGCACTTTTTTCCAGTAGTCAGTCTCAAAAATCCAGTAATCAGCCTTTGTCTACCCAGTACTCAGCCGTTTTAAATATAAATAAGAATGAGATATTTAAGTCAAAATCGACAGAATTATAAAAACAGTATAATATTTTTCATAGATCCGCATACAAATATGTACATGTATCCTTAAAAATACCACTTAACTCAACAAGATACTGGCTGAATACTGGATCCATTACACCCAGTGGTTGGCCGTGAAAAAAATAATATAACCTCCAAAGACCCCTTGTACAATATTTTGTACATATTTTACAATCAATTTTGATCTTTTATTGAGTAACTAAAGGGTTCCAAATTCAAAAACATAACAATTGCTTCTGGGTTTTAGGAGTTCTAAGTGCGGCTGACTATTGGATTTTCATACAATTAGGAAAAACCCAGTAGTCAGCCCCGGGAGGCTGACTATTGGATACTTTGTAAAAAAAGTGGTATCCAATAGTCAGCCCCCTCAAATAATACCTAAATCAGTGATATTTTTATTCAATTGCAATATAATTCAATACATAAAGTATTCATAAAGCCAATTGTATAAAAGTGCATCACGGTTAATAAAAAATACATGTTTTTTCTTACGTGTTAAGAGAACACCACGTGTAGTAAAAAATATGGCGGATATGACACTACTGCTCTTGTGTATCGACAGCACCTATTTGTACTAATTTATTTCAGCCCCTTGATCCCCTTCCGCTTATGTAGCAAAGCATATGAAACAACGATGAATCAGAGGTGCTAGTTAAGTACATATGATTTATTTATACAAATTATTGCTATATTTATGACCAATAAACGATGCAATAGGCTGACCACTGGTTCCTGGCTGACCACTGGTGCCGTTACCCTATCTAAAAGACGCGCCTGCGGCATGAAGGCGAAGATGCTGGCAGCATTTTCTTTCTAAATTGCTACACAAGTTCGTTGAGCAAAATTATAGCCAGTTCTGCGGTCTCCTGTGGCATCTCTGACTCTCTTTGAGCTCTTTGAAGAGACTCAGTGAGCTAGGGCCACACGGCCCAAGGGTCTCGAGCTCGACGCCGATTGGGACAAAAAGATATTCGACGCCGAAACCACTGTACCTACTTTATCACTCACCTTGGCCTTTTCGGGCACTGCCTGATTAGTAATATTTTAGTCACTTTTGTAACTGCATCGTTACATGCAAATCGACAAAATTCTGCTACCTACAGCAGATACATTCTGCTACGTCTCAACAGTTATTATTAATTGTACTACTTTGCAACAAAATGACATGTCAATCAATTAGATGCCATTAATAAACATCTAATCGCACTTGATAATACTGTGGCCTCATCATAATCCTAAGTGTTTTAATTATGGCTTACAAATTAAGTTGTATATCAGAAACTAAACAACAAAGAAATAATGTTATGGTTTTAATTCATGAGCGCTCTAAATATGCTAACCGAGGGCTTCGTCAGCGCTGATTGAGTCCCGCATTAATTATATTATAAATAAATCCTCTGAAAAAAGTCAACAATTGTTTATTTGAAATTCCAACAAAATAACATTTAGTCGGTATGACAAAACCAACGCTGGTCAGGATTGTTGGCGGAATACTAATATGCCTTAAAGAAGAAATAAAGAATCGCATAATGCTGTGTCGTATTTGTAATATGGACATCGATAAATCATAGGGAACCGACCACAATCGTTCCGATGACATGGTATGTCCACAAAAAATAATACAAGCCATCATTCAGAGGCCCCGTAGTATTGGGTGGGAGCCCGCTCTCCTCTAGGGTTGGGCTCGATGCACTCGATCCTCGTGGACCCAAGTGGCCTTCTGACCTTTTGACCAATGTGCACACACATACTCGTAAATTGTATTGCAATAAAAATATACATTTGGTCCTTGGCATCATGATAGCGTTAAGAAATCCACCACTATCCATCCTCCTCCACACTCGCTGTTCAAACTTAAGTGAAACAAGAATTTATATGAGGCATGTAGGTATATAAGTACAAGTACTAGCCCCCAAGCATATGTTTTCGTCTACTCAGAGCATTTTCTTAGGCTCTCCCTTTTGTACTATAAACTCGTTTTAGATTAAAATTAAACACCTATATGATAATATTACAGCATTTTTAAATTTCATGAAAATTTCCTAAAACTATGTTATTAAAGTACAAGTAGGTACCTAATACCAATTTAAAAAATATATTTTTTGTTCACAAATATTTTTGTTACATAAACAAATGACGAGAAAAGGGTTATTCTGAATTGATGAATTATATTAGGTTAAACGACATTTCATAGCAAGATCAGATGTGCAATAGGAAAGCTGAACTTAATTTGGACAATGGATTTGGAAAATCTTTTTTTTAACAACTGCAGTCTCTTAGCATTTCCATTGTACAATCAAAATAAACTACATAAGTTAATTTTAGGTAGTATTTACATAGTTTATTTAAGTTTTTTTTTCATGTACCTATTTTGTACCAATAAATACTCTTATACAAATAAACTACATTTAACACGCCTATTATTGACTCTATTATTTAATTAATAATTGGAAGTAGACTTGCAATGATTATGAAATTTGCTTTTCAATGTGAAAATTGCTTTGTATTACACGAACTAGTAATAAAAGCAGATTAGACCAATTAGGTACTAGATATAGTATATCCTAAAGTTTACCTAAATTAGGTTAACCATTTAAGAGTAGGTACGAGATGAGGCATGAGGCGTGGGATAACACAAAAATGTTCGTTAAATCAATAAAAAAAATACTGATCATAAGTGATATTAAGTTAAAGAATATAAGTAGTAATATCTTAACCATAGGTTTTTATTATTATTTATCTTCAAATGAGATTTCCTCAATGTGATATGTGATTATAATGATACGCGAAAAGATCGAGCCGTTTGCCATCCTTAGGGATCACGACTCGTCCGGCGATATACAATTTTTGTTCTACCTAAATGTTAATATGATGACTCGTCTCTAATTTATTTACCTATTGTATTGACGAGAGAACAAGAGAAATTTTATATTATCATAGTAGCAATCGAATACGACATGTTATTGATCGTGTGAAATGAGCGGTATCAGATTGTCGCATGAATACTGAGTAATTGTAGGCAGTGTAAGTTTGATTTTGTTTATACACCTTCTAAGAAACAAATAGTTGATTTTGATAAACCGTGTATTTTGCTAATTGCTGTTCTCCTCAAACGGGATAATTTCATAATAACTTATCTATACTTTTAATGTGTAATAAGAACATAGAATCATTAACATAATGATTTTTTCAATCACTAACTACTAACTACATATTTAGTATAATCATAACACTTTTTTCAGAATTAAGGTACACTTCATTTAAAAAAATCCCTAGCTGGGATATAGAATTTGTAAGAAAACGAGCAATAATCGTTTTATTGCATAATAATTGAGGCCAAGAAGACATTACGGATTGACGGAACCCCATCTTTCAGAACATAAAAAAAACTTCAAAATTAGCTGAAATTTCTTAGGGCCGTTGATCAAAAATATCTAATTTTTCTTAAAATCTATTATGTATTCATGTTTAAGTTATCAAAGCCTGTTTCATGGTTTCTCTAAACAAATTTAGCAATATCTCATAGCTCTCGTACCATGTCCAGAAGCTGCCCCATGAGGATTACAAATTTCGTGGTTGTAGACAATCCAATCAAATATTTCAAGGGAATTTTGCTCGGTGTTGATTGTTAAATATTGTCCAAGAAATACGTACTTAAGTGTAGTAGTTAAGAATGAAAGTTGGTTTATAGAACTAAAGTACCTAAATGAATGATGTTAATGAATTGATAGTGCTATTTAAAATATTAAGGGTCCCTAATCGCTGACCAGTGCAGGTTTGCCCTGAAAAGAAATTAGTAACAAACACACTTTTAATCGAAATGTACTCCACATAAAAGAACAGAGTAACGTTTTAAAGCATGCATACATTACCTTGACGATCCCGACTCATTGTTCGTGTCTAAAGAAAAAGCAAAACATCATGCAAGATGGAGATGTCCAATATTTTAGATGGCATAGCAGTCGCCGCTACGAAATCAGAATTCCTGCTCCGAGGATTCATCCTAAACGCAAAATGAAAAATCACCTGTAAATGAATTTAGTTTAAGTCTTTATTACCTTGCACGGCAGGAGACAGTATCGGATGTTCGAACAACGCTTTAGTAACCAAGTATGCAATAGATAACCATGTTTTATGCTAATCTTATAAACAGAAACATAACTTACAAATTTTCGAGAGCTATCGAAACTTGGATTCGACTCACGGAAATATGGGATATATTAAGTTTCTGTAGAGCACGGAATTATGGGCAATCAGTGCTTGGATTGTTACGTTAACTTTTGCCCGTCATCGGCTATTAAGTTTTCTTTGTTGTAGAAACATGTTGGACTATTTACACAACACGGGCTCTGAGAGAGCCTTTGTAAAAATAACTTGAGGCTTTTTAACAGCCGTCCCTGTCGGTCAGCACATATCGCTCTCACGATTTTGAATGAAATGTTCAAGTCATTTGGTGGTGTGACGTTAGAATTTGCTTTTAATATATGAATCGTTTTGATAGGTTTATTATAGAACTTGAACGACGGCGTTATAGACGGTTAAAGATACAACAAAGCGCGCATCCACAGGTGACAATGAGTGGTGATTGCCTCGTGAGACTGTAATTGAAATGGGAAGTAGATACCTAAATATATAGTCGGACATGACGCATCGGACAAAAATGTTGATTGGCCTTGGGAACGTCTCGTTGAGAACACTGTTGAACTATCAACATAACAACACAATTACAAATTTAAGAAATCAAAACAATGGACACCGCTAAGCATTTTTTTACGATTACCTATAGGAAGGTGCCTAGATAATTTTATTGTGTTTACAATATGAACTTGTCGTTTTTAAGTCATGATTGACAAAAACTTTTAATTATGGTGTCATTTGTTCCATATAGGTGAACCAAATAAGGGAATAGCTAGGGATACACCCGCCGGACAAATCCGTGCGTGTATGGCGCGAATTGAACACGGATTTGTCTGCGGACACGTCTGAATAGGGCCATACACGGACGGATCTGTCCACCGGGCATATCCGTCGGACGAATCCGGCGGGCACATCTGTGCGTGTATCCCTAGCTAAAGTAAACGTCCGAGTGCTCGTCCCTGTCCCAGGACATGCCATCTTTAAACTTTTAAGTCTATCGCAATAAAGGTGACAAGCAGGGTGTCAACTATTGTGCATTAGTGTATCGAGCACTAGAACGTTTACCTTAATAGGTACCGTGTAACATACTACAACATGCTCGACATCAAGGGAAGATATCCAGGTGTGTCTTATTCTTTGGTACATATAAGTAATCGTTGTTGCTGGTGTTGTGCAGCAATAACAGTATGAACATACTTAATGTATACAAGTCGTCATGATTTCATTGATACAACCTATACTACTTGCTGGGTGTGGGCGACCGTAATTGAAGGAAGTCAAAAAAGTGCGAAAATCAGTTCAGCTGGCGGCGTCGAGAAACTTTTGGCAATATAAACAAAAACTGTTTACTTTTTACATGACGGCGATACTTGCCTACTTCAAAGGGATTTCATTCGTTGTTTTCGTCACTAAATTTGATTGTTAAATATAATAAAAACTTCGCGACAAAATAAAGCGATTTAAATGTTTTTATTATTGTTTGTTGAGCAATCTGCTCATATCCGCTGAGTTTTCCGAATATTTTCATTACAGCTTCACTGAATAGATGAAAGAGTAGCTGTTAGTATTTTGTCTCGCCCTTTCATCTTACGCCGATTCGGCGAACGCCAGTTTTTCCACGAGGTATAATTACTTATATTCATTTTAACAACCTCATTTAACATAAAATATTAAATCACTCAATAAGCAATGCCATTAAAAAATCGAGGACTATATCACTTCAACGTGGATGAAAGTAATCGGTTCTCATGAACCCCATTACAATTCCGGCGAGTCCCTTACAACATTGTGTCACAGGCTTCACACTATTTGTTTATTTAGACTGTGGTAGCCTTTCATCTACTATAGATACGTGAGCAAATAATGAATGTAAGACATGGCGGTTAGGGTTGCAAGCCACAGGATTACGGAATCTATTTATTTATCGTATGATTCGTATAGGTAGCTTGTTTGTTACAATGTCACTGTATGCCCTCTTTGGAATGATAATTCATCCGTGGAATACTTTTGGTGACTCTCGATCATTTATTAATATTTAAAACCAGAACATAATTTAGAAATTACATGCGCTATACTCGACTTGTGAACGAAGATGGTACCTATATACTCGTAACCCACCGACATATTATAGCAACTACCGGTTACTTAAAAGAAGGCTATACATATGTAGATCGACCACGCTATATATGTGTAGCAGCAACAAAATGAGGAGCTGCCACCGTAAACGTTGACGTTTATGCTGGCTTTCTACACTTACCGTAATTTACGTAACTTGCACAATCGGTAGCGTGTTGTGACTTTATTCACAAAGTTATCAATAGACCAAAAAAATTTTTAAGCCCTACGCAAAAAGGGGCTGTTATTAGTTTAACTGTTATGTGTAGTGTCTGTGGTACTGTCTCGGTAAAACGGTTGAAACGATTTAAATGCGTTTCTTTACTATTTGAAAGCAGGTTTTTAGCATTCACATTTTATCAAAATCGTTTCAATTGTCTCGGGGATTTTCATATTTTTTATTTATAACAGTTTTGATATGAATATCTACTTAAAATCATCTTAGGATTCCTTGTCGTCCTTTCAAAAGCTTTCATTAGTTCTTACTAAGCAAGTATCCTCGCCAACCCTGATGACGTCACGACGGACACGGCACATCAAAGCTCGCCACCTCAATGATTTATGTAGGTAGGTAGGTGTCTCCTCGCCGCGTCCCAATTACAGGCACATACAATTTCGTGCTTTTCCGTAATAAAGAGTTCACCGTCGAGGCCTTTGATGTCTAATTAGATGGCTAGATGAGCTGGTATTGTGGTAATTGATTGATTTATTCGCTTTGCTCCCCTTGTCTCCTAAAGTGGTGGAATATGTATGTTTGCGCCGTTGGAGTACGTTACATTATAGGTATAACATAATATGAATAAATTGAAAATTAGATTAGTTAGTTGCAATAAATTTTATATAAGTACGTAATTAGAAAATTAAAGCAGTGGTCATAGAGGATTTATTTCATTTTACCTATAATTTGTAATGTAACTTAATATACCTCTCCAATTAGCTGACGAACGGCGGCTTTAAATCCAGCAAGCTGTAACCGTACCTTTTTCATTAGGTAGGTACATGACCTTAAATTGTTACATATAGTTAAATTTAAACAACAAAATATGGTTCCATTCTTGTAATGTCCATTGCGATAATTGTATGAATCACTTATCCTTAAATACGAGTACACGGAAAAAAAAGCTTCCGGGATATTCTCAATCCAAGACATTATTATTTTCTTGAAAATATTTCCTCGTGACAAGTATTTATTTCCTTTACCAAAAATATGATTCTTCGCTTAATAAAACCACGTTTTCTTAAAATAGAAATACAAAAAACAAAAATATATTGTTTCAAGAGTATTTTGAGTAAATAAGAGAGATTGTACTTTAATCAAACAAGTATTATCTTAGGTAAAAGAAAACTAGAAAATCTGTGAGAATATATTATTCGCTTCGTTACATTTAAAACTTTAATTTATTTTCGTTAAAGGAAATAAATGCTTGTCACGAGGAAATATTTTTAACATAATATAATAATCGATTCACATCGGTGTTCCGGTCTCCCAGACCCGGAACCCGATAATACTTCTAGCATCTAAATTTGAAGACCGTCACGTCCAAGGGTGACATGCCGCGACTACGGAGGCCCAATTCAACTAGATCATCAGGATAGTGACTTTTTATAAGGACTTGTTTTAATTTTTAATTTCTATCTAGTGTGCTCAGTGGCGGACCTACGGCCTAGCCGGACAATTCTTTTTGTTTTATTTATTTTCTGTGCTCTGTAAATAAATTTGTCCAATGTGACGTTTTTAAGTACGTCAGCATGTAGGGTAGGGTAGATTTAGGTTAGGTTTTAGATTAGGGAAGTATTAATAGAAAATAAGTAGATTAAATTTAGACAAATATATTTACAGAGCACAGAAAATAAATAAAACAAAAAGAATTGTCCGGCTAGGCCGTAGGTCCGCCACTGAGCACACTAGATAGAAATTAAAAATTAAAACAAAACAAGTCCTTATAAAAAGTCACTATCCTGATGATCTAGTTGAATTGGGCCTCCGTAGTCGCGGCATGTCACCCTTGGACGTGACGGTCTTTAAATTTAGATGCTAGAAGTATTATCGGGTTCCGGGTCTGGGAGACCGGAACACCGATGTGGACGCCGCAGCTTGCGCCAAGAAGAAAATAGGTTGCGAATCAACCCCAGACTTGATTCCCTAGGAAAACCGGATATTTAGCCATTTCATAAAATGTATGATTTTCACATGTGACTGCGACATCCGGATGTTAGATGATTAGAACAACGGATAGGACTTTAAGCATTAGTTTTCACGGATGTGGTAGTCACAAGGTAAGTTTTAAGGAAGATAAATTGCTTACGCAGAACAGACTATTTGATAGACAGATTAATGTCTTAGATTGAGAATATCCCGGAAGTTTTTTTTTCCGTGTATAACTATGTTAGATACTAAGCCCCTTATTCATAAACGGCCACTAAAGTTAAGAGATCACTGATAATCGTTTGTCCCTTTCCCTCACATAAGTTCGACGGAAAGGGACAAACGATTATCAGAAGCCTCTTAACTTTAGTAGACGTTTATGAATAAGGGGGTAAGTTCATATCAGTCTGGTGGCCCAATTCGACAACCGAAAACTGTCAATGAGTTTTACTCATCCACTAAATTTCTTAAATAGATATAGATTTAAAATAACCATGCTATAATATCAACGTGTGGAATATCATTCTAAAGGTCTTTAAATAAAATATCTGTTATTGTTACCACAACCGTTTAAGAATGGATTGAAGTGCTCCTGCAAATGAAAAATATAGGGGCTATTTTTTCTAAGACCAAATATTCTAAAATATCAGAATTTGGTGGCAACGCTGAAACATGTATAAAAATAAATAATTTGTATATCATTGAATTTAAATTTTCGTGGGACATAATAACACTTTATAAATTTCAAGCGGCTGTACTCGCTTATTGACTGAGGAGCCGAGCGTAGCGAGGCGACGATCGTCTCCGTTTTCACTGGTACGACGATTTGGCCGATTGATGTGTGTGTATTGGTTGGTTGGTTGGTTGGTTGGTTGGTCAGTGTCGGTCTAGAGGTCGCATTTGTCATCCGATTTCGATGAAACTTGGCATATACGTTCCTTGATTTATTTGCCAAAAATTGTCGAGCTATTCTTTTGATTGGGTGTAAAATTAGGGGGGGATGGGGGAAAGTTTGCTGTCGCGTTATTTATGTTCTCCGAAGTCTACGGTTCACAGAACCACTAGTGTTTAGCAATGTTTAGTCACTACGCGCGACATGTTTCGACAGAGCTTAGTGACTAAAGACAAGTGAGTACAGCCGTTTTTAATCTAGTATAAATTTGTATATTTGTTAATTTACTCCGGAAAACTGGATGTTTATTCGCTCGTTCTCCGAAAATTGCTGGCGCAAGTATACTCTTCAAAATCATATCTGGCTGCGTTCTCAGTTTCTGAATTAGATGAAGAGGGGATGGTTCTTCTCGTTGTTCATTTCGTTTAGGGATGCTCATGTACACGTCGCTTCAGAACTTACTAGCTGGATGATCGATCAGACCCAGCTGAGGGTGATACCGCATCCAGCATCCATGCTAAGTAAGTAGTTCAGTCACTGTTAGCAGAATTCTGCATGGTAGAAGAAAGTCTAGGTATGTTTTTAATTCAGCCCGCATTTTAGGTTCACTGTGATATATATTTGCCATTAGCTTTTGCAATTTTTTAACAACATATCTGCTGCTCACCTTAAACCCTTTTTCGTTTGGTTGTCTAAATTCTAAAATAGCTTGCATTATTCTTTAAGCTTGAGGGTTTGTTTATTTATCGTATGGCTACATGTCACTGGATATTGATAGGCATTTCTAGTATCGCGTAGTAAAAGTGGAAAAGCTATTGATGAAGAAAATTCGGTGAGTGCTGCGAGGTTCAGATGGGATAGTGTAGCTGCCAAGTTTGTTACTCTTTTAGCACCAACCAGGGATCACGTGTAGGGTTATCTCAGGTATTCCCTACGGATGCAGAGTAACATTGTTGCAAATTGAGCAAAGCTTGGGAGTCATATTACTCGTAGGTGTTTGCGTTATTCCCATAATTTGTCAATATTAAATATAAATCCTGAATACGAGTATCTTTAGTCTCTATACACGCATTTTTTAACGTAACATGTCATTACGTCTTACTACCTGCAGTTCGAACACTGTGTCATTGTCATCTTAAATTTCGTCAACACATTTTTGAGTTGCAGTTTCGTTTTATTCGTTTGCCATACTTATCATGTTGGCCCCGCTATGTTGTTATTGTTAAAATTTGCATTGTTAAAAATGGCGTAACGACTTAAACTTAGTACTGCATTTTCCTTAAAATACTATGTAGTATTTAGTCTTACTATCGTGCAGTTATATGACGCTCAAAATTCTAAAGGCACATAATCTATACGCGAGGACGTCTGTCGTCAGCGTCCACCTTCCGATCGACGACGACGTCTAAACACAACGCACAGCGTCGGCGGTCAACCCGTCCGCAGTAGACGAGAACGTTTCAGTCGTTGCTCGCGAGTAGTTGTTGTGGTAGTATGTGTATTTTTTGTAATAGGAGGCGTAAGTGGAGGCTTTTTAGTACTTCTGATGGTATTTTTGTTGTTGGTAAGTAGAAGAAGCACAAGACGCCGTATATGACCATAAAGAAATTTATACAGATATTGTTTTTGTGATTCTTGTCACTTTCGTTATGTAAAAAATTTGGTGCATTAAAAATGTTCACTGATTGATCAATATTTCATCTTTTACTCGTACTTTATTAAATCTCACCATTTTGTATGATGACCTGACGCTTTAAAGTGTTTGAATGTCTACGATGTCAAGACGCCAACGTCGTGTGAAGGAGACCACAACAGTATGCTAATTTCTGGTGACTGATCTTAGACATATTTCATCAAAATCTCTTCAGCGCCGTTTCTAAGGTTTGTAGATATTAAAGTCGCAGAAGGAATACAACTAAATGCTGTATGAATGCGCTTTCTTGTGTACTTGGCTCGGTAACAACTAGAAACTAATTTTATGATGACGGCGTAAGTTGATTTCCTTCGCCGAAAGGATGACAAGTATCATACTAATTAGTACTTTGGTGCCGCAGTAAATTATAATTAGTGACGGCCTAACTCTAACTAACGTTTTAAGGTAAGAGGGACTGGAGTTTGTGGAAATCTAGAGCTAATGCTAGAGAAAGTCGGCCTGATGGTAAGCAGCTACCGTAGCTTTGGGACGCCTGCAACTCCGGAGGTGTCACATGCGCGTTGCGGAACCTTTCATATAAAGGAGGGATTTGTTGTGTTGACGCTAAAAGGGCTCGCCTTGTCCCCCGTCGTCAACACACTGCACTGTAACCTCCTTGTGAACTCTCTGGTGACCTTACACACCGGCAGGAACATTTACGGTTCAAGGTATATTTAGGGTTTCGTACCCAAAGGGTAAAAAAAAGACCCAATTACTAAGACTCCGCTGTCCGTCCGTCCGTCCGTCAGGCTGTATCTCATCAACCGTACAAGTAATGATTTCATCACACAGGTTAGTAGGAAGGGAATTCCTATTCCTTTTTGCAGATAAGCGCGGTTTCAGTCAAAAAATCAGACCGTTTAGCTTTCAACGTCGAATATGTCCGCAGGAAAGACGTGAACAAAGTTTCTGTGTATGACTCTTTTATTCCTGTCCTTGCTTGCACTGAAAATAGTTATTCGTTATACCAACGCCTCTGTTGTCAAGGAGATAAAGTGCTTCAAGTGTTTGTTCAGATATTTTTGAGTACCGTGGTCGCTCCGATACATTTGATGGCGACTGTACAAGGGGGCAGAGTTGATGTTTAACCTCCCGAGCTTTTATTGAGAACTGAGTTTGTGAAAGATTTCTAAATTGAGCCACGACCGTAGCGAGTGATTCAAGCAATGGAATCTCGAGCGTACGATGTCAAGAGAAGTTAAACAAATTTTGCTGACGATTATACCTAATATAAAAATGTTCACCACACCACCGCAGGTCGAAATCAATTGAAATGCTTTAAAATTATAATTCAAAATATTTTTTATAGTCCATCCTGCCAGAGAACATGAAAAAACCAGTTAAAACTTTTACTAAATTACTTTCCCCACGTGTGGATAAAACGCGTTTTTCCCCACCGCTTTCAAGGTATAAGACCGAGTTTGCGAGGTAGAGTGGTGAAAAATAAAGACCTGCTTTGACCACGTAAGTTTAGTCTTGCTTCAGAAATGAAAAGTACTACCTACTTGAACTTACCTTGATGGAGTACCCAAACACCAAATATTTCCCGTGTAAGTGCTTTTGCAATATTATACTTCGCAGAAAATTAACAGTATCCGTAATATGATAATAAAACTACTATTATTTAGAGCTTATGCATTTAACATCGATTAATTAACGTAGATTTTATTTGGTATACATAATGTACGTAATAATTACACAATGATACATCTATGTATCTACGACTGTAGTCCAGCCAACAGATCCGCTATGCCGCCTGTTTCTCCGTTTTACTGCCGGTAAGCATGAGGTCCTGTGTACCTACGAAATTGAACTAAACTTCTGGACTTCAGGAGGATAGTGACTCGCTCGAGTTAGGTCGGGGGGGACAGCTTCTAGCCATAAATTCGAATATCCATAGATTATTACTTACCTATTATTTAAAAGGGTCACCCATTCATAAAATAGCTGGAGAATCCGAATGATACTTGGGTTACTACCCCGACACCGGCTAGTTTATTTAGGTACACATTTAAGTAATATCATATTGTACTTTTATTAAACGACATAAGCTCCGTAAATTCCACGGTATTTCGGTTACTGGGTCAATCGCAGAATGTTTATCTAATCTGTCCTTAAGCCATATATTAATTATTATAATTAGCCATATTTTAATTTTCGTAACGAAACTGAGAAAATTAAAATAAGATGGAACAAAGGCACAAATAATTTGCGATTGACCCTACAACAAGCTTATGTCGATTATGATGGCTTAGATTAGGCACCTACTTGAGAATCGTTATGAGAAAATAGGGAATTTACTGGTTAGAGCAGGCTCTCCCGTACGACGTCGTATGAATAATTATTAGACCGCAGTTTGACTTGTGATTTTTGTAGTACTACTCCTGGGCTTCAAGAAAGTCCATGTTGCCAGGCTGGAAAGTGGTGCCGCTTCCCCACCACCCCCCTGAACATCCCCACCCCACATTTTCAAAAACCTATCGTGTGTGGTATCATATGAAAGGGCTAATAGAGGCGGTTCTAAAAATATTAAAAATAAATACTTTATGAAATTATTTTCAAAATTGCTTTCTTGGGGTTAGATATGAGGGTATCCAGTATCATTTGTGATATATTGCACAAAAAAAAATCTGCCATATCGTATCTGGAGGAGCCCAAACTTAGTATGTTTTGAAAATTATTTTTGTTTTAATAAATAAAAATGGCTGAAATGTAATGATGTGGTATATTTTTAGAACCGCCTCTATTAGCCCTTTCATATGATACCACACACGCTAGGTTTTTGAAAATGTGGGGTGGGGATGTTCAGGGGGGTGGTGGGGGAAACGGCACCACTTTCCAGCCTGGCAACATGGACTTTCTTGAAGCCCAGGAGTAGTACTACAAGGATCACAAGTCAAACTGCGGTCTAATAATTATTCATACGACGTTGTACGGGAGAGCCTGCTCTAGGTGGTAACTATTCCAAAGTGAAAACATAATGGGACAATAATGAACTTCCCATACAGACAAACTGTAGCAATTGCTCCAGGAGCCACTATATGCGCAATGCGCGCTATACACACGCGGAGTATACCGGAGTGGAACACGGCGCCAGTGTGAGATCCGCTTTACTCTTCTTTTTGAAAGAATGAAGTGGAAAGAGTTTTTTTGAAACCTCCCTCCATTTGATCCTGTCTATTGCACACTCCCACTGGGGACCTGGACACATACTTATTGCACACATAACAATATGTATTCAGGTCATGCTGCCATCTAATTCTTGTTCTGAAAGAAAGAGACGTACGACGTATATTTGAGCAAATACGATAAGGTCGATAAGTATTTTAACGTGCACATGAGTAAATGGGAAATAAAAAGCGATTGTAATATTTCTGTATTAAATTTTATTGCATCTATTCACACACCTTTCTGGGGTAGGTTTTCAATGAGATTTAAGCTAACAAAACATAGCCTTACTCGAAAACGTATATTGCATTTAAACTAAAACAGAAATGGGAACTCACTTAAACAACAACTATAACAATTAGATTTCGATGTTTTTAAATCAATAGTTAGACAGAAGTAAATGGTCATGACGTGAGAGTACCTACCAGTTTGGTCAACCAGTAACAATTAGACGAAAACTATAAAGTAGAGTTAGAAGAGTAGGTACTAACATTATCTACTAATATGTCATTTCTGAAACACGCTGGTGTTTTCAAAATATTTTTAAGGGCATATACCGAAGTTGAATGGTGATATTAGTGCGACATATCTATATGCAGAAAATGGTCCATAATCTTTTCCCTAAAACATAGCGTCACTAGTTGACGTAAAAGTGCAAACTTAAAAATCTGGACAGCTACTGCGAAGTGGACATCGTGGATGAATCTCTGATACAATTTCTATGGGAATAATTAACCTTTTGAACGCCAATAACATTTAAAAGTATGTTTAGGACGCAGCTCCGTAGTAAACGAAACGCAATTGTCACTGTCGCACTAATACGGAAGAGTGATAGAGAGAGGTCTCAGGTGACTACGATACCTAGCGTTAACGATTGGCATATTGCCTTCGCACCCAGGTGCCCATGAGCGTTATGGCGTAACTTTCAAGTTAGGTTAATATTAGCTGATCTTGGCGTGTGAGTGGCGTTTTTGTATACCTATGACGAGGGACGTTCAAAGGATAAGGACCACTTCTAAATTAACAATGTTGTCCAAGTAATTTTAAGGTATACAGGTAAAAGTAAACAGAAGTTTCAACGAAGTGAATATGATTCAATGAGCCCCATTCCGATCCGAATCTACCCATCTCAGCTTAGACAACTATTTCGTTGTTATGTACAACTTACTTTCAGGGTTCACATAGTGTCATCTGCAGGTAATGTTATTTACATCAAAGAGCTAATACAGAAAATTTATTGCGTTTACCTCTCTTAAATATTCGCATTATTATTACAATATATACTTACAACAGGGACAGTATGTACAAAACTATAGACTCAATTTTGGACTTTCAGTCTCTACTTTTAAAATATTTTACAGTGTTAAGGAAATAAAACGTGGATACAACTATACATCCATCGATCAACTTTCATACAATAATACAAGGCCATCTTAGACGTATGTAAATTCAAGTTATTTCGGAGAGACCAATTTCTAGTAAGTATTTTTCGAACGGAATACTTGTGCAGGAGTCGCGCTAATATGCGGTTGCCGCGCGGATCGACGCGTGGCCGCGCTGGGACCTGGGACCCAGGTGGCGCCACTCGGATCCACTCTGCTCACTAAGCGAGCTGTTATCATCTAGTGCCGTCAACATGAGCCCGAAGGTGCTAGCGTATGACGGACAGTAATGGTAGCCACACGGTCGAGCCGCGCGGTGCGTCTCGCAACTTCTCGCTGCGCTCTACCTCCTAATGTCTAAACTCTTCACTAAATATGTATGTACCTACAGTATGTTAAAATATTTACGACACTCTAACGACAAATGAAACGTCATCAATAATGAAATTTCATTTATGTTTAACATAGACGATCATAGTCTTCTGACTAGAAATGAATTACTCAGATTTCGAAATTTTTCAATAAATCTGGTACTGGTAGTTATTCGAACTTATAATAAAAGGTTAAGGCTACTGACCTCGTAAAATAAATAGTTAAAATGCGATGTTAGATTTATCTAAAACACTATTAAACAATAGAAATAAAGTGGACGTAATTAAGAGGCTTATTCAGAAATGAGAAATTTAATATCAATATGATTTCAATATCCGTACGTCTCGCTCGTATCACGCATCCTGCATATTTACGTGCAATAACGAATTATTTTTAACGTTTCTGAATAAACTTCTAGGCACTAAAATATAATGGAGAAATTTGAAAATAATAATTTACACTCTACATAGGTACAAATAAAAGTCTAAACAGTGTTATTTTATCTAACAAAACGTAACACATGTTAATACCTATTCTTGAATTATAGATCACTTTGTTTAACCACCTCCGAATATAAATACATCAACGTGTTTGTTGCAAGGTCCAACTGGTTAGCACCTAGTATTGTCGGTCAGTCGGGCCGGCGCGGCGCGCGCGGAGCGGCCGGTGGCCCCTCCGCTCCACTATCACATTATTAAGCTTCTCTACCGGTGCACATTTATTATTATCATGTATAATGTATACATATTTATAACATTAATCTATAGATTTATTTACAGGTGAGAAGGCCCTCGCGTGGTTGCCTGGCGACCGGCGGCACGGCGGCGGCGGGTCGTGGTTATTGTCGGTGCGCCAGCGGCGGGCGGGGGGCCGGCGGTCAGGCGCGCGGCGGCGGCGGCTCGGCCAGCGAGGACGTGGACGACGAGGAGGGTGAGGGTGCAGGGGGTGCGGGCGCCGGGGCTGCCAGCGCTAGTGACCGCGAGTACTCCAACAACGCCACGTCTGCCGGCGTTGCGGGCGGGTATAGCCCACGGTACAGGTCGGCGCGGCCATAGGGATGCGCTAGCCGCGCGGCCGCCGCCGCCGCCGCCGCTGACTGGTAGAATGCCGAGGCGGACGGCGGCGGCGGCGGGGCGTCGCCGTCTTTACTCGCCATATCCGCCAGCGACCATATTCGCGGCTTGGCGGAGGCGGGCGTGCTGCCTGGTGGCGCCCGCGAGGGCAGGTGCTGGTAGGCCGGGTGCAGAGGCCGCTCGTACGGCTCCGGGGACTCGGGCCCGCTGTCCGCGCGCGATTCTGACCACTCCGACTCCGTCCTCTGCCCGAGCATATCCAACCTTTGCTGTGGCCGATCGCCGTCTTCGCTCGAACCGGTTCCAGAATCCTTTCCATCTACAACAAAATTAATTATATCATTTTCAACTGATAGAGTTATTGAATTGTAAATACATTTTTCAATGTTCCCACATTTCGCCGAGCAATTGAGACAACGTGGGTTTGATTTGGGTTCTATACATACCTAATACATCCTTGCCGTCGTTGCTCTTATGGTCGTCATCGTCATTGTTATTGTCGTCGTCGTCAACCCTGTTTCGCGGCTCCCACGTCATCTTGTTCTCCTTCTTGAGGCGGCGGCGCGCGTTGGCGAACCACGTGGACACCTGCGTGAGCGTCATCTTGGTGATGATCGCGAGCATGATCTTCTCGCCCTTCGTCGGGTACGGGTTCTTCTTGTGCTCGTTCAGCCACGCCTTGAGAGTGCTCGTCGTTTCTCTTGTTGCATTTTTTCTTCTCGCTCCATTTAAGTCCATTCCATATCTGTTAAAAATAAAGAATAATGAATGAGAATTAGAATTTAATCTGATTACGTCGTAATGAAATGATGGGCGTCACCAATCTCCGGTTAAGAGGACAAGTACGCAAATTTCCGTCCCGGTCGAGGTGCTTAAATTTTTTTATGGGAACAATCTTGCATAAACGGCGGAGTGTGATTTGGGCGAGATTTAAGATAACAGGGTTCGAGTCCGCCGGGCGGGACCCTCGGCGCTGCCCAATGGAAGCTTCAGCATAATAATTGAAATCGCGATAAGCCATCGACTGCTGCGCCAGCGCTAAGCTCGGCTTATCTTAGACACAGCTAGCACGCATTTGTTGGGCCGTGCGCCCTTATTTGAATTGCCCTATCTTTATTACGATGCAATTCTCGTATCGCCGGCCGCCTTCAGTAAGCATTATTAATTGATTAAATTGTAATCGCTAAGTTAATGTGAGTTAAACTTCTACATAATATTTTTTTTATTATCTTTATACATATATATTGTATGTAGGTAACTATCACTTAAAAATATGTACATATAAATAAGTATGTAATAGGTTATATTATGTGTCCTATTTTTTTAACTTCCTATTATTCAGTTGCAAATCGATATTGTAAATCTAAAATCAATAAAATATCGTACATTTACCGTAGTACCTAAGTTATTAAATACAGCTACGATACTTTTAACAGTTACCTACCTATATGCACCTACACCCATATTATATCAAAAAATACAACGAAGTCAATTTCACAAACTCGAGTTCATCATAGCCACACATTGTTTCAAATTTTATAACATTTTTGTTGTGGAGCGCAAACGTACTGCCGGTTCCATATGCCGCCAATGCAACAGTCGGAAATAGAGTAGGGTGGAAACTGGGGATGAGTTGTATGGGAAATTAATAAAACTGTCACTTAAATCGTATAAGTGACGGGCATCGCCCCTTATGGTTCCACCCCGCGTTCTGTTTTGAGTCTTGTGCCCGCCGCCCAGGGCTGCGATCCGCGTCTTCTATGGCCACAGATAAACACGTACTATCCATTGTTAAGCTCGTTGTTGACTTAATAATACTCCTCACCCCGATCGAATAAAGTCCTTATAAATAAACATATATCGTTTCTTTTATTCTGCAACGTGATGCTGTGTAGAGTAATAGATATAATCTCTTCGTTAGGAATACTCTAGTGCGAAATCCCCTGCGGCGTTGTAAAAGAGTAGCTGTAGAAAGTTAGTTCACGTTAAATGATTATCTGACCGTAAAACACCGCTTTAAAGCGACATAAATTTAATGACGTTCGCGTCGGAGCGGGCTCCATGAATGAACTAACATCCATAGAATTGAAGTGACAATACGAAAGTGGAGCGACGCCAAGCTTAGGCGTATTCCACAAACAAAAAACCTTCATTTATCCACGGCGTGCCACTTTCACAGCATCCGCGCTCGCGGGGGATGCCGCCGCAAAGCGTGCATTTTTTTATTATTTTGCTTCCCCCGGCGCGGCGCTATGCCCCGGCCGCTGCGGCTTCCCCTTTTCACCCTCACTCCTCCTTCAATTAAATCCCTATCTAACCCACCACCTCATGCTTCCTACTTAAACTCATAAAAATGAGATAAACACAAAAATATTGCTGGTAACTAAAGTTGTTGATATTAAACCTATTGCATTCGCGGTTAATTTTAACGTTTAAATTAATCTTTTTATGATTTTAATCACGAGAGGGGAGGAAGCGAGCAGATATAATCATCATGAAACGCTTCAGCCGAGCCGTTTCATAAAAACGCAAATCCGCTTATCTTCCGTTTGTAAAAAGCGGAGTTTGTGGTTGATGTCGTTAAATGTAGGTGCACGCTACGGACATTCGAACGACAGTGTTTACTCCAGAACACTCACAAAACCAAATAAATACCCATGACAATTAAAAACTTGGGTAATCTACTCAATTAAATAGTTGCAAGATTTCTTGGTTCTTAAAGTGGCTTGCAAAATGACTATAGGTACATTTAGAGCGCTGATTGAAGTAGTTTAGTTAGTGCGCGCTGAAATAGTAAAACTTTAGAACGTTTACACCTAAACTTACCAGACACGTATAGGACAAATAACTAAAGAAGGTGTAATTGTATACTCGGTTTAAATATGAGTGATCATGCCGCCGGGGGAGTGAGGCAGGTTAAAGGCTTCGGGATATAATGTTACTACACTTCGATTTAACCAATGACACCATCGACGGTATAGGGTTACACGGTGCGATATTTTGAGAGGTAATAGATGTACACCGTTTCCCTTACACGCCAGTAGGTTGATCAACAAATTAATCTATGGACTAGAAGTTCGGAAAAAAAGTTGACACGCCGACAGGTTTTGTGTTAAAAGTGACATGGGACAGTGTCATATGAGGGAAGATCGTGTTACTAGCAGAACTCGTTCCTTCCCGCACTATCGCGGACGGACAAATTGAGATAATGTGTCCCACAGACCTCGACGTTGTTAGCGAAACGTTTTTTAAGACAAATATCCGTCGAGTTTAAAAATACAGTAAAATGGTTTCCTTAGTTTACTTATTTTTTTTATATCTTTCTACAACTACATAACATAAACTACATAACATACCAACTTACGATTGTGTTATAAAATATGTTTTGCCTACATGGATAAATAAACCAACAAACACCACCTTTCAAGCTATACAAGTAAATTACTATGTTCATAAAAATGATATGAGATAAAGCTAATTATTTTGCCTCGTAATATAGGAATGGGCGCACGCAACGACCAATCTCGGTGTTATGGGCGAAGTTTTAAAAGGTACGATACAGGCCCTAAATATTGGTGGGTAGATAGGGCGGTCGGGGGCGCGGCACGCCAAAAACACATTATGAGTGGGCAAAGCACCATTACGGCCAACCGCATGCGTCGCGCGAGCGATACCCGCCACCTGAACATGCTAGCCGGCGACTAATTGGTCAGCCCCATGCATAAAAACCCTTATAGAACAACTACGGGGGAGCCTCGTGTTTCCGCCTAAAACGTAAATAAAGCCAAAGCATTTGAAGTAGAGTTTGGAAATAATTTATTAGACGAAAAACGACTAGTTAGTGGGCTAGGTACTCGTAACAGTACCGCGTAGTAAGGGCGTGCACTGTGCAGTGCACGTATGAAATGAACACGTAAAGTCTGGAGCCTGAGTGGCGCAGTGAAGCGCCATCTTCGAACAATGGAACAAGCTGAAGGCTCACATTCAAGCTAACCATAACAATTAACAATTACCTGATACTTCATCGTATTAAAAAAATCCAAAATCAAAATTGGAAACCTGAAACGTGACCTGGAGTGACAAGGATCCACCTAAAACTACATTTTTTTAATGCAGTCATTATTATTAGTAAATAGGTAATGGTAGGCAATCTGTACTAACAATAATTGGATTACTGGTTATCTGTAAATATACGATTTTGATATAGATTTTGTTCCGTACCCAAAGGGTAAAAACGGGATCCTATTGCTAAGACTCCGCTGTCCGTCCATCCGCCCGTCTGTCACCAGACTGTATCTCATGAACCGTGATAGTTAGGCAGTAGAAAATTTCACAGATGATCTATTACACAAATAATAAAAAACAGAATCAAATAAATATTTAAGGGGACTCCATTTTTCATTTTATACATAATATTTTGAAGAATGGCGGGAGTGTGCATTAGATAGGGCTAAATGGCGGGAAGGAGGGGAGGCCTTTACCCAGCAGTTGGACACCTTAACAGGCTAATAATATAATATTTATGCCGGTATGGAAAACTAAAAATAAATATCAATATATTATGTTACTAATTGACAGATATACATATATACCACATGCCTACGGTTCCTAGCTAAATACGTGGTAAATGGCAAAGTAAGTAGTAAGTAGTACATACATAGGTGGCGGAATTATATTTCTATCATTTCAAATAGTATTGGAAAGTGGAAGATTCAGTTTGGCTTCAATTGATATTGGAATAGTTTCCAAGACAGTAATACAATCACGAGTATAATTTGAGCAAATAATGAATCATAAATGAACAAAGCATGAATATAAAGGCAACTAAATGAAAAAAACAAGACATAAATTGCCGTCTTTATCTGTGGCAAATTATTTTTCTGTTAAAATTGTTAGTTGACCCGACCGACGTCCGAGCTCTGATAACGTAATAGTGGGCATGTATGTCGTCCGCACAGTTAATTAATTCAAGTAACAATCTGTCTTTGTACGTGTTTACTGGCTGTAAAGCAGCTGCACTTTTGTTATTGGCAGCGTAATCTGACTGAGAAACGCGACCCGCAAAGGTGGCGCGAGTCGGGGATCGATCAACCGCTTCAAAAACCAACTAGTTTTATCAACAATTAAATCTCCTTTAACTCTGCAAACAATGAAATAACTGTACCTACCTTTATCCAATATTGAGTCTTTGTTTCTCATTCACAAAGGCCAAAAAACGCTTATTTGATTACATTTATAGTCTTAAAGTTTCAGGAAGAAAAGCTAAAAGTTCCCATTGCATTAGCCGCCCATTGTTATCCGGATTAAAGATAATAGCGATCTATCATATCAGGCTTTATTAATTCGATCATATTTATAACGAGCCGCGGGCCCGGGCCGCGCCGCCGCACTTGCTTCTTGCACTTTATTTCCTTCTCCACGTCTGCCTTATTGCTGACATTAAATATCCCCGTAATCACGTGAAGGCGAGCTGTGCCCAGCCCGATTTGTACTATTTTTAACCGACTTCAAAAAAGGAGGAGGTTCTCAATTCGACTGAATTTTTTTTTTTTTTTTTTTTATCATAATTTTTTTTTTTTTTTGTATGTATGTTACTCCATATCTCCGTGAATCGTGAACCGATTTTCAAAATTTTTTTTTGAATCGAACAGGTATAACCCCTAGATGGTCCCATTGTCACCAAGTCGGGATCTGATGATGGGATCCTGGAGAAATCGAGGGAACTCTTCAACTATTATAGGCACACCTATAGTGATTTCACTATTTTTTACAGCAACTCGGCCACTTCCTCTTGGAATAGCGGATCCTAAGTGAAGTCGGTTCTTTTTTTGTTTAAAATTATAGAAAGTAATTTCTATCGAGTTCAGTTCTTGTAAGTATTAGTTTAGTATTGTAGCCAGTTCAAAATTCGAACTAGCATTAAATAAAGTTTGCTATAGGTAGTAAATTGAATGGAAAGTATCACCGGCCTGGGCATAACATGCCTTGAGATAAGAACATTAAATAATATATAGATTATATAGTCGTTACAGGTTATGCTCCGAAAAATATCAATAATACATATATTTCATTAGAATTGTCCTAGTACATTACGTTTTCACAATAAAACATAAAAAGAGTTTGATAAGGGGTCTGCAAGGTTCAGCTGTTAATCTAGAACTCTAGTGACGCTTTCCACGTTTATATAATTAAATACAATAGAATCACTTCAAAAAATATTTTATTTTTGTAATGAAGTGAAGTTAAAATGTTTAAAGAGAAAAAAATTACATGATCATCTGGGGCAGTGGTGCCTAGGTACCTATACAAGAGACGCAATTATGATAAGCTCTTGTTTTTCACAAGTTGGAGAGCCGGACTTAGCTCTCTCACTCGGTTGCTAGTGTTAACATTCAAGATAATGTGTACCTGAGCTCTAAAATTTGTTTATAGAAAAATAATAAGTAAGTATTGTCAGGAGGTGCATGATGAACAAATTTTACGATGTAATACTACGTAGGCAAACACATGTTCTTCGTGTGCGATATTCGAAATAATTACTTATCAATTAATGTTCCACAGTTTAAAATGTATTTGTTTACGGTCACCAGGGACAGACAGAGTTCATCTGGGAAGATGTCAGAGATGTTATTTATCAAGCGTCAGTCGGCAGCCCGGTGCAGGCGCAGCCCGGGACGCGGGCGCGGGAGCGGCGCCGGCGCCGATACGGGACCGCACAAGTCGACTAATATGGAACGTATAAACTAGTGAAAATTAAGTGTCGCGACCACGGTTCCTCTGCTATCTCGGGTCACGTCTCATTTAATAGCTGACATATTATTAATATCTCTGTGAACATTGAATATTATGGCCCTGGGAGGCATTGTTTCGCAATGCGACCTAAAGTGAATTGTGCAACTTGTTTCATCAACAGTGTCTGGGATTGATTAAACCCATTTAAAATTAAGTAAAAATAAACATGACATCTAGTTATGCATTATCATCGATGATAATGCATAACTAAGATTAATTAGTTAGGTACATCGATTTTTACTGAGCAAGTGACTTAAAATGTACCTACCTACAACTAATAATACTAATATTTCCAAAAAACAACCGTTTAAAGTACTGTCCATCCAACACAGAATATTATAATTGACAATGGAGACTAAAATTTCATTAAATATTTATAGAAATGTCAAATTGGACGAAAATGGACGCTTGACCTCTTGCGGGAAGCAGTATTAAATTAGAATATAGACCATTTTACTGAGTGAATGGCAGCAGGGTACCAAGAATAACAGAATTTAATTTTAACTTTATCAAATTTACTGCTTATTGTCGAAAATCGGATATGGTATACTATTCGTATATCTCTAACAGCTTATTTCAATGGGGTTGGCCGGTCGAAAGTATTTACAGATGGCGCCAGCATAGCTGGGTCCCTGTCAGTCCTACAAATAGTGTCAAAATCACGTTTTTTTTTAAATTTTTTTTGACCTGGATGGGCTAGCCTTTAAGCCAAATCCCATACAACAATACTAGTGAAAGGGACCTAGCTATGCTGGCGCCATCTGGCCAAACCGTTGACAGTTGCCAACCCCATTACCTAGGCATTGTCGTGTGATTCGTGAATGCAGTCTACTTTAATAAACCGCGCCTACATGTGTCTATTAGTCGTTAGGTGATTGAAGAGATCTACAGAACTTAAGTATAAATCTAAAACTGGCCATTCACGTATTTTTGTTAGACATGTTTCGTTTAATTTTTAACAGACTTCAAAAAAGGAGGAGGTTCTCAATACGACTGAATTTTTTTATCATATTTTTTTTATTGTCACTTTTTTTTTTGTATGTATGTTACTCGATATCTCCGTGAATCGTGAACCGATTTTAAAATATTTTTTTTAATCGAACGGGTATAACCCCTATATGGTCCCATTGTCACCAAGTCGGGGTCTGATGATGGGATCCTGGAGAAATCGAGGGAACTCTTCAACTATTATAGGCACACCTATAGTGATTTCAGTATTTTTTAAAGCAACTCGGCCACTTTCTCTCTCTCTCTCTCACTTTCTTTCTCTTTTCGGCTACTCTATTGTAACTGTATTAGTAATTAGCGGGGTGGGCTGAAAATCAGCGCTGTGGCAGCCAGGCCGTTCCACAGCAATCGCTGAGTTCACCCCTTTTGTCACAATACGTTGTAATTGTTTTTAAAATTATAGATACTTATCGATATGTTGTGTTTCTAAGTGTCTGTGATTCCCTTTTTTTTATGTAACTTGTGTGTGATAATAAATTAACTTTTATCTTTTTTTTTTATCTTCTCTTAGAATAGCGGATCCTAAGTGAAGTCGGTTCTTTTTTTGTTTAAAATTATCGATAATCATCTCATCTTGGGACGTTGGTAGCCTAGCCGTAAGAACTTTAATCCGGAGGTTTCGGTTTAAATCACCGGCTCGTACCGTACCAATGAGTTTTTCGGAACTTATAATTATAAAGCATAAAACAGTTGCTTTACGGTGAAGAAAAACATCGTGAACTACATGCATCCGTGAAAAAATTCTAAGGTGTATGTGAAGTCCCCAATTTTTACTAATAATAATTCATTTATTTTATTGTCTCACTAAATGGACTACAGTCTAAGAATGCAATACAGATACGCCACTTTATCGTAATGATGCAAGATTGACATGATCAAATTGGGTTAAAAATATATGTATGTATTAGGAAACCTGTTATGTGGTTTTCAGTCGGTATTGAATGTTACACGCTATGTAACTTATTGTGTTTAAAGTGGCATTGTTTATTGTGAATTAAATTCTCGTAGGTATTTATATTTCAATGAGGTTAGGATGTTCATGTTTCTAAAATCATAACCAGAAAAAAAAGAATGACATCAGTGCGCACAGTGATGGCATGGCATGTGTCTCGTGCGCGGCTGACCGATAGGAAAAAGGAAAGAGGAAGCGTCCAATGCGCGTAGAATGAAATTAGCTTGTCGGTCAATTACTCCAGGCCCGGCCCGGGTTACTAATGGCGCGCAAGCGCTACCAGAATACGATACCGCTCATTGGCATGCGTCCGCGCGCACCCTTTATTGTTCTATAGATCGGTAATACACGGGAGGACTGGCATTTTGTGCTGTAAATCGTTGTCTATACACGTATCCTCGATTAACTGTGCGGTGCGGCAGTGGCACAGTGCTAGAACAAGCCGCAAGCGCTTCGATGACATCATGTCCGGAACGGACGCTGGCCACACAGGAACGCGAGCCTTTGAACGCAACGGCGTGTACCTATCGCTGCGAATCGCAGCTGATGACGCATCACCCTTCGGCGACTCCATAATGGATAGCTATGTAAGTATGTAGCTAGGTAATTACTTGGTACTGTAGTTTATGCAGAAATTCCGCCAATTGCTTTGATATCACTTAGCCGACGACATCGCGTTAAATAATTACGAGGACGGCGGCACTGCTTCGAGACTTTTATTTTTGACTTCAGAAGGTTGTCTGAACTGGACCCATTGGGTCATTTATAGACTTTTAAAAATAATGTAATACATTGGGCAGAAGAGTAGATAGCTCCTTACTCTTAATACCAGTGTGTCTACTGTCTAGTAAAAATAGCGTCGTATATTACTAGCAAGTTATACTCGTAGTAGTGAAATTAACTTCGTTAATTCCAGTTTTTTTTCAAGTATTGTAATGTTTTTGGATTAGGGATATATGTATAGTTATATGAGTAAATACCTTATAGAGAAATGCAGCTTCATGAGGAAGAAAATTACGGTGCATAGTATTGTCATCTACTTATATCATATACTATTACGTAGGTATATCGTAGGTACGTGCTTACTCAGTGTTGACAACGAGGAGCGCGAGTTGACCCGATTTCCCGCGAGGGCGAGATTGACAAATAGTATGCCTACCGTTGCTCTTTTATGTCTAAACTAGCACTTTAAGCTTTTAGCGAGAACTAGGGCTTTCGTTGTACCACTTTTAATATAAAGAGAAAATAGAAAAACTAATTGTGTTAAAGTACAAAAATGTGTTTTCTTCTAATAATGCACCGTTACCATGGATCATCACTGAAATAATGTGATTGTATGAAGCATTTACGCATAGACGCATAGGTCTTAGTTAAGTACAGTCAGCAGCAAAAGTAGCTACGCAGGTAGGGTGTTCAGCTGGACAAAACTTTATTGTTAAGAGAATAGGATCGTGTGTAGGTCATTGAACACCTTACCAGCATAGCTACTTCTGCTGCTGCCTGTAAAATATTGTATAATTTTGTTCTACTTAACTATAAACAGCCTATTTATCTACTCCTAGAGCTCTGTTTGTGTACACATTTGTAATTTTGCATGACAAGTAGGTCGTAAACGTGAAGGTAACTTTTGCGCCGCTGCAACTAAATTAGTGTGGATTGCGCCTATATGTAGTGGCAATGAGCCGTCTTATAATTATGCTCCATCTACCTAAGTGATCTCTGGATGGAAATTAATATTTAACATTAAATTGAGTAGCATGTCATGTACTTGTAACGTACCTTAAAATAATCCCCTAGTAACTAATTAACTTTATCCATCGGTAGTATTTTCTCAGAGCATAATTAATTGAATTTTTCTTATTTTAAATTAATTAAATCATGATCTCCCTATGACTCTTGACTTTCGCTGTATGGGTTACATTAAATACGGAGACCAAAACCTATGCAAAAATGTATTTTTCAACTGATCATCTGAAAAATAATTAAGAATATTGGTGATAAAGAAAATAATGACCACCATCATTAGGTTCTTCTTTAAGTCCTGTATCATGCCGTGTTGTCTTGTTCCACAACCCCGAAATCATCCTGTATTATAATTACTTACACAGTGTTTTGTGAAATGTTTTTTAAGAACCTGCACCAAGTATTCACTTTCTGGCACCCCCAATCGTAGACTGGGTGTAACTAATAGGCTTCATTTCACCATCTTGTAGTGTGAAAAGTTAAATAAAATGAATAAATAAATGTCCAACGCAAACATGCCGCCAGGCGCCGTATCATATTGGGAAGTTATAACCATTAAAAGAATACAATCGCAATTTCTTCCTGTCATAAATAAAGTTCGGTCGCTATGAGTAATCGTTACTTTGTGTGCACAATATCGGGCGAGGGCCAAATAGATTGGGACGTGCCGGGCATCCTGACGCTCTCTCGCATTATCACTTGCTTCGACGAAATTCGTCTACGTACTCTTATATGGTGTGGGTAGTTGAATTTTCCGTTTGTAATTATGTCCGTGAGGAGCGGAAGTGTCGGAGCTGGTTGTCACACTGGTCACGCCGCGGCGGGTGACGGTGGCGACCGGCTAACGGGCACGCCGCCTATGGCGTGCCTTGGGACCGTCCGACTACATTAAATTCGTTGGCCCCGGAAAAGATAAATTTATCGACATACAATTGTTTCCCTTACTAGTTTTCCTATACGAAAGCCGAATATGGCGCGATGTGACATGAGAGTTTTACATAAAATCCTGGGATATTATTATTTTTGCTTCAGCCGGTATTTACAACAATAGATAGGCGGCAGTAGTGATGCGCCATGCCCGGGAATATTTCCAGAAACATTCCCGAGGGAATTAATATATACATCGAGGGAATAATGGGCAATTTACAAAATGTGTTATGTACTCTACACATAGTGTGCTTTCAAGGAATTAGTTAAATGTAAGTCCCAAAACAGTAATGGAACAGACGGAAAAGTTAATTCCCAGTGTTCCCGAAAATATTTCCAATACCGATTATATTAGATAATACCGATAATTATTTCAAAATTTCTTTTTAGATGCCTTGTAAGATTACTTTATTAAGAATATCATTTCTGAAATAAGCGTCTCCATTATATTGATATTGACTTTCGGTTTATTTAAGATAAAAAGTTTAAAGATATTTATTCTTCAATTTATAAACAAACGAAGTATCTTTTTACAAAAGTAGGTAAGTAAAAACTTTGAAATAAAAATATATTTAAAATATCGGTCGCGCTATTTCCAAAATGTTTATTGTTATTTATTTTATTCTACACAATACTATTCTTAATAACATTCATAACTACTTGATTATTTTCTATTTTTTTCCAAACTGTATTTCAATATTCGGAGAAAATTCCCGGGAAATGGCGAAGATTCCCCGTTCTGGGAATACGGCACATCACTATGGTATTACCTACTTTATTGTCCGCAATAACCAATATTTCCAGCATTATTATGTTTATTTACGCTGGGATAATTTCATGTAAGTAAATACGGAAAACTCTAAAAATAACTAGGAAATTTAATTATATGAGGAAATCAACATCTTTATTTATTAATATTATGATATGTATTTGATTACTTCTCCATTACTTCCACGAGTTCAGCCACTTTTGGGTAATCGTATCGACTTAACTCAATCTTTTCAATATTTTTCTCAATTTTTAAAATTCTCTCTTTTATTATAGTTACATATTAGAATTAAACGGATTAGTCGCGTAATTTTAAATCTCCCAAAGTTTTGAGACCTTTACAGGGCCCGTGGCAGTTTAATACTAATAACTAGTATAATCAATTATCATCGCGGCATCCGAAGACAATATTTGCTAGGGATACACGCATAGATATGCCCGCCGGATTTGTCCGGCGGATATGCTCGGCGGACAGATCCGTCCGTGTATGGCGCTATTCAGATGTCCGCAGACAAATCAGTGTCCAATTCGCGCCATACATGAACGGATTCGTCCGCCGGGCATTTCCACCGGACAAATCCGGCGGGCACATGATCTGTGCGTGTATCCCTATCTATTCTAATAACTTTATTCAGCGAATATTTATATTCCTCAAGGGCATTTCACATGTCAATCAAACATTTGTACTTTAGTATTGGCACTTATATCAAAGTTATTACGGAGCATTGTTCTAACCGTAACGCTTTTCGTCAGCCTTAAGCATCAAGGGACGTCACTTTAGTAACAGTAACGTGTGAAATAAACGCTCTCAAGCGTAAGTCAATCATCGCACACTTTACAGCGAGTGACCTACTCGAGGACGCGGATTTGGAGGAATGAGTGTGTCGAGAGTCAAATGGGTGGAGCTGTGCCATTCCCGAGAATTCTCGAGAACGTTACCCGTTCTGCACGGGACAAGTTACCGCTCGAGAATATTTGCCAAATGGTAGCATTCTCGAGAACGGCACATGTGTATGTGTACCTATGTGTACACGTGGGCGCGTACCTCTGGGGGAGGCACTCGCCAGCTCGGCGAGGGTTTGTTTGCTCGCGAGGTGCCGCTTGTCCTCGCGCTAATTGTCGGAGAAGTGCCGCTTTATTATAACAGATGAAGATGGACCGACACGATTTTACAAGCTGAGGGCTTTGTTGCCTCGGAGGGTAATTAAGGCTTTTAAATATGTTTGAGTGGAGTGTTTGCCTCTTGACCGTCGTCGAGTATTATGGAGAAGTCAAGTGATTATACTTAGCGAGGTCGGAGTAGAGCTTTTGCTGTGAATCATTCATTTTAAAACTGTTGGCCGGATTTTTGTAAGTGATATTTATACCTATCTGCATAAAAATACTTTAGATGTTACAATACGATGTAGTTAATCACTACGTAGGTACCTTTACTTATTACGATAGTTTAAGTTTAACATATCTTAACTTTAGACACCTTTTATACTTAATATGTACTTACTGATTAATTTAATATGCCGTAACACATAAATTATGCCAGAACAGCTACCATTCAAATGAATAAAATCTAATGAAATAGTAATAATAAAACTTCTTGCAGTATACTTAAGTTTATATATAAAAATCTCACATGTACATTATTAACTCCTTTTCTATTCAACTTGTTTAATTAAATAACTAAATTACCATAATCGCCGTCTACCGCGTGTACGTATAATATTTATAAACCGATAAGCAGTTTGATACCCACCCCTGACAAGTGAGGTGTTGGGGCCCCAAAATAGTTAATTACACTCATTGACGGTTCGTTTGGAGTGTGTTTAGTAAATATCACTACGAATTGTTGGTCGGAGTGATTAAGGTATGAGATAGGTATCAGGCGTCAGGGCTGACACACTTAAGTTTTTCCAAGCTAACTGCATTTGGACAGTAAAGTTGTTTATTTTTGTATTGAGCGGAACGTCTGCTAACTGCATGTCTCCCAGAGCTGCGAGTTCGGGTCTCGCCTGAGGCAGTGGATTTTTCTACTTTACCATTATTTCTAAGCATTGTAGTAATGTTGTTTGTCCTGAAATGTTTTCGTGTAGCACCACGTATTTAGCAGGAAGAATTTCAAAGGACAGTTTCAGAGCATCAAATATGTAATTTACGTAAATTAAATAATATTCTGATGCTAATACATTAACGCCTTCATTCGTAAACCTCTCTCAAGTCTCAGTGAGTTAATGTATGTTTTACCTATTTCTAACAAACACAACTATCAAATAGACAGATAAGTAGGTACAAAACATACATTATTTCATTTAATAAAATGGTTTGTTAAAAGGTTTGAGAGACGTTTATGAATAAGGGGGTAGTATCTTATGGAATATTCAGACACTATTTAGTGTTATTATATTTGTACCCCGGGTCAAGTCTTACGTAATAAAAATAAAATGTATAGGTACCTACATTTAGTTTATGTGCATCAGATAACTATTAAGGCTTAGGAGTAAGTTTTATAGTTCGTTGTCATTAAACACAATTAATAATCATTTAAAGAGTGACTATAAGAGTTAAAAATCGTGACCTTTCCAAATGTGTCTTTACGAGTAAAAGTCGGCTTCAGACGTAATCTACCTACATTACTATTACTATTGATAGTATTGATTAAATTAGGCAGTTAGCAAGTGCTGCGTGGTGGCAGCCCTAGCAGCCGCGGCGCACCTGCCGGGCCGAGCTGAACCTCCTATTACCTGGTTATTAGTGCGAAGACGCCCCACCACATATTTTATGACGTTTTAATTGTGTTATTTAACGCTTGTTATTTTTTCAACAGCTTACTTAGGGTGAAGCTTTAAACATAGTTTTTGCAAAATATCTTCGTATTTGGGTCAATCGCAAATGTTTTGTACCTTTATCTTATCTTTTCTTAATTTTCTCAGTTTCGTTACAAAAATTAGCCATAAATTAATATAGCTAATTATTATAACGAAAATTTAGAACATATGAAATTAAGGTACAGAAAGTTACGATTTTCCCATTTTCTTGATTTGTTTTAGGTATTACATTTATTAACTACCCGTGTTTAGCAACAGTAATCCACCGTTCAAAAATGTTTAATACGGATAGGATTTTTTTTTAAATTAATAAGTATGGTTGCTTTAAATAATTATGAGTACATAAGTACATCTAGTAAATCTACATAAGTAGCTATCCATTTAGGTTTTAAAGTGTAAAATAGCACACTGAAAATGCTAATAAAACACGGGCACAAGTAGCATACTGATTACTGACCCTTAATATGTGGATGGTATCTCAGTGGTTTAAGACTTCCACAACTTTGACTGCACTTTATGGATTTACTGACTACGATACAAAACAAAGTCGCCTAATCCAAGCATTACGAAGGGGAGTTCTAATTTAAGGTATTCCGTCGGTGGCTTGAAGTGGTGCATGCGTCGTTAATCTTTATTCAGTGAAGACGGCTCCGCAGTGCAGCGGCAATTAAAAACGAATAAATCACCCCCATCGATCCTGCTCCTTAATGAGCTCTTAATAACAACTAATATTTGTTTTGAACTTCAACAGGTTTTATAAGTGACAGCTCCATTAGATTATAACACGTACCGCTAGTTTTGAAAATAAGATTTAAGCCGTGTCGATGACGATACCTTCAACACGGGGAATCTTACTTAATGTAGAGTAAATGACAATGTTTAAAATACCGATGCTATATTTGGGAAGGAATAAATATACATCATGTTCCGATAACAATAAGATCACGAACGTATCTAATTAAATACAGTTTCAGTAGAAAATCTCCATCAGATTCTCCATCAGCGGCAAGGGTAGTCACAAACATCTGAACAACGCCTCTATTGTCAAGACGATAAAGTGCATGTTCAGATATTTTTGAGTACCCTGGCCGCTCCGATATATTTTAGTGCTACGTACATTGAAATTAATTTATCTAAGGTAAGTGTAACTATGGTCGCAGCGAGGTTAGCACAAGTATGCAGCGACAGCGCCACAATGCACACCAGTGCTAATACTGCTAATATTGCAGTATATGTTTTATAGGCAGGTACTTTACGATTCATGATTAATTAAGTATTGCGTTTCAAATCATCCTGGGGCCAATTTTTATATTAAGTCCCTATCTAATCTACTTCCCTGAACTTAGGACCGTGAAGACCACAATAATAGACGCCGCATCGCATGATTTTGTGAGAAAAACGAGTATACAGAACAATAACAAAGTGGCGCCATAGAAAAACGCGAGTGATACCTACCTTGTAATTTCCCGCCAGCAAAAAGTGTACGAGTATTATGCAGAAACTAGGGAGCCTATTCATTCACTGTCTGTCACATTATGCAGCAAGATCGGCGATTACACTTAATGGCTAATGTTTCGCCTTTGAATATATCCTGTTATACTTGAAGACTATCGCGTATGAAATTTTCGCTATAGGCGCTAGTGTAGACGGAGGTCTTCGAAATGTGAAAATGGAATTTCAAGTAATTAAGTGGGATTCGAGGGAATTATTTATAATTTGTGTTATTTTGCCATACCAAGATATTAATTATGGCAGATATAATCGAGTTACGAGCATAGATCTCATAATATTATATCTCGATGGTTACGAGTCATTGAATGGGAATGTTTTACAAGCGGATCTAAGAAAATCCTCTTTTATTCTAAAGTGGAACTACGCACCACTGCGGCGTTTAATTGATATTTTTAGAGTAACGGTCTATATTATTAAATATCATTTAAGCGTAAATTTGATTTTCACAAACTTAATATAAAAAAAATTACACCTTTATTTCCGGACCTCCGTCTACAGTAGCCTTAAAAAAAAACTTTGCTACACTCTTCACTCACTCTTTACGGAGCTAGCTCGTAGACTAATTTTCCAAAAATAAACCAACCATTACTGCAAGCGTATGATAGATAGTGTTCACATTCTGTAGGTAATAGATTAAAATGCTGATTATAAGGTTATTTCCGCTTTGAAATATATAAAAATCAGGTTTTACTTCATGTCTTTAGATAACAATTTTGTACCTAGTTGTTATTCTGTTGTCAATTAATAATTACACAGACCATGATCGTATCCGTATTCGACATAGGTATTGATTGTAAATCAAATAATCCGTATTTGTTTATCTCTACAACTTATTTATTATTTTTCAAAACTCTTGTAATTTGTGTTTCAGTAATGTATTACTGTTTTGAAAAAATAAGTACCGCCCAGTTTCTTGTCGGTCATAATACTTCTCGGGTCAGAGATGTAGGGTTAGAATTAGAACCGTAGTAGTTTCTTTTTATATCTACTACCTGCCTACTTACGAGTAACTCGCTCTTTTACGCCTAAAATAACAGAAATCCGCCAAAAACTTATTTCTCCCATACAGCTTCCACAGCTTCCAGAAAACCCCGAAAATCGTAATTTCGTTATCTGCGTCTCGTTCGCTCGATTTAGCCAAAGCGACAGTGCAAGATAACGAATTTTCGTTTTTCGAGGTTCGCAATAGGCCCTGTTGTCCGCAGCCACGTGGCTTGTGACGGCACGGCACGTACCACACGCTAATTCTAGATTTGACAGCTGGTATACAATGCAGTTGTCAAATGTATGAATAGAGCTGTCAAATCACTCCGCGGAATTATGGATTCTACTTTAATGGTCGCATTTTAGACATTTCTGGATTACAATAGACTTAGATTTATTAGAGACAAACCACGGCATTAAGGGCGTCTTCCAAAATATTCATGCATTAGATACCTTACGAATAAACAAAACGATTGCAACGTCCTGAAAAATTCGTTGATAACGATCTAAATAAATTAATATGTTGCAAAAACATGGACTATTACGCACGCATTGCACATATAGTAGGTATGCGGCAACTGCCTCAATATCTGATACAACATCCATATCTAACAAACTCATGTTTTGTTACCTTTTCAATTCACCGCTATCAGCTTGCCTACACAAGCGTCCTGGTGTCTACAACGCCTAACATATAAATACGGCCACTGATTAACTATATCAATCGTTATAATAATGATAAAGCGCTTACTTATCGCTTCAACATGTTACGTTGGAAATTCAGATTCCATACGGTTGAATCAAAGCACGGCCGATACAGGTAAATAATACATATATCGCAATAGTTACGAGCATTAATAGCTGTACTCATATCATATGTATGTAGTACTTGTAATGTAACAGTTTTGCATACTCACATTACATACCTAAGTTGAACAATCTTTTCTCAGCATTTTTTTTTCATGGCATTAACCGAATATTGTCAATACTTTTTTTAAAACGTAGTATGCTATACTAATGACAGATTGAATAATGAAGATTGCTCTGTAGAAGTCTGTTGATTTGATGAAGTGATAAAGGTAACGCATCAAGTAATCGATTTTATTTAGGTGATGCCCGTCTCGTTTTTAACAGTTCGGACTTAACGGTTATTTTTAAAACATAACTCTCAGGGCCGCAGTTACACCAAACCGTATGTTAACGTCATCGTTATTCGTGATACTTTGCTTGGTACGAAAAAGCTTTCAAGTTTTCTATGGGATGACAGCTTCGCAGCCATATTTATCGTTGATCGGTCCTATAATTTTGTGCGTTACGCAATCCGCCCTTAGCCTGATAAGTGATAACATACAGTCGACGTCAAAAATATGTTTGTTCTTTTGGACCTTATTCTAAAGGAGTAAGGACAATTATCACGATTAACTAACTTACTAAGCCTTACTTAGCCTATCCTAGTTGCTCTGTAAATAGCAAAGGCAACTAGGTAATGATAGTAATAGGTTATCGAATGTGGGTACTGTATGTACAGTATTCCCAGTACCAATACAGCGTTCATACTCCTGTTTTAAAGTATGTGCCATAACAAAACAAGCAAATGCGATTTCGTTCTGGAGTGACCCCCGTAGTGGGATAAAGAGAGTAACACGTGAAGTGACACTGGACGGGGACGGGGCCCGGTCGCCCGGACGCGTCGACGCTCATTTGTTCTTTTTTCATAGATTTGGACGTTTATCCTATCGACAATGCACCCGACGGCGAGAGACCTGTGTCCGTATGGCGAGAGTTCAATACAGTCCGGCTGCGAAACTCTGGGAGCCTGCTCAAAAATTAATTATGCCTGACTCCAAACTCCCCGATACTGTCACTGGCAGTTAGAAATCAGGAGAGGCTCGGGCTCGGGAGCAACGTGCATTTTAGATAGAAACAGCTTCATGAATACTGCACAGTGATGAACTCTGCCGATTGTCCTTAAACTGCCACTATGCAGTGACATTATTCGTACAATGAAGGACGATAAAAACAGGTCAACTTGTATAAAAAAATTATTTATTTATTTAATCTTTATTGCACAATAAAAGAAAGTACAAATGGCGGAATTATGCCTTAAGGCATTCTCTACCAGTCAACCATTGGGCCAAACAGAAACTAATGATTGGTGCAGGATTATAAGAGCAGAGATGACGTAAAAAAACAAATCACATTAATATACCTAATAATGATGATTAATACACGTACATAAATACTCAATACTATACACATACATATATAATTACATGCTATAATAAATAAATAATATTATTGTACCCATGCATACCCATCATGCAGATCATTACCTAACCTTGAAGTGTATCAGAGAGGTGTTTACGTAATTTGCGCTTAAAGGAAAATTTGCTCTGTGCTTGTCACATAGGGAGAGGAAGATCGTTCCAGAGGCTAATGGCCTGACGAGCGAAAGAGTTTGCCATAAAACCAGTGCGGTGAAGAGGAATTGACAGTTTAAGAGTACGGAAGGATCGAAGCTCGCAACCAGGACGCGGCGTTACAAAATTGGAATTTTGATTTTAGATAATCCGGTGAAGCAGGATCAAATAAGATTGTAAAGAGATTACAGAGAGTTCTAGCAGACCTACGCTCGCGGATGGGGAGCCAATTTAACTTGCGGCGGAAAGCAGACACATGGTCGTATTTTCGAAGTCCATACACAAATCTGATACAGTTATTAAGTATTCTGTCTAATCTGTTAAGTAATTCCTGGTTTATGTTAGAGTAGCACACATCGCCATAATCTAAGACAGGTAACACCAACGCTTGAATGAGGAGAATTTTTGTGCTGACAGGTAGAAAATATTTAAATCTATAAAAGGAGCGGAGTATATTAGTCACTTTCCGACACACGTCAGCCACCTGAGGAACCCAAGTTAGACCGCTGTCTATGATGAGACTGAGATTTCTCACTTCCCCGGCAAAAGGAATAACAGTATTTTCAAATAGAATTGGTGGCATGTGCTTCAGATCAATTTGGGCAAGTAAGCGTGTGCTACCAAGTACAATGCTTGGCACTTGTTAGGGTTTACATTAATGCCGAAATTGCACGATTGTGATGAAATGTTGCCCAAATCAATATTAATGTTCCTGATTGCTTGATCTAGGTTGGACGGTTCCCCTTGCGTGTATATAAAAATTCTTTACGGAGACCCGTTTTGATTGTTCTCTAGTATATTTAGATTAAAAAAACTTACCCGTTGAAAGGGTAGCCGGCGAATGCGGCGTCGTAGGGGTGGTAGACTGTTGGGTAGGGCCAGCTCGCTGCGCTAGCCGCCAAATTCTCCTTCAGTTCGATACCCGCAGCCTGCAAGAAAACCATGAGATTTACCACCATTAAACATGATCTACCAACTTAATAATCTACAAGGTGATCTTATCCACTTAAACGACTGTGTTAAAAAGAAGGATTAAAATTAAATTATAATATTTACTTAATGCTTAACATTGGCTCTTTGATCACAAAAACATTTAACCGGTTTAAAGTCCGAAGTGAATCTATTATAACACCGTTTCCGGTAGCGTTAGCGCGATCCATTACGGGTCCTCGCCGGATTGATTCCCTGATCGATCGCTTAAAGTCCTCGTCTTAACTATTATACGAGCTAATGGGCCCAGATACTAGATGAGAGCATCAATCATCTACGAGACAAACGCACCTTTTTAGAGTTCCGTCACCGGGTCCTTTAATTTATTAACTATGGAGTTCAATGACGCATTCACGTTTTTGATATTTGATGCAGAAAACAAAGCATAAGAAATGAATCCAACATAAGAAATGAATTCCACCAGACATATGATTTAATTAGTGTTATCATAAATTAAGAGGTACTTTAAGTTAAGTTACACTTACCTCCATAATTATGACCATAGAGGCAGAAATGTTTTGTAAGAAGTGATTGAAGTATATAACTGTCAGCGAGCATTTAACTTGAGTGTGTTGCATTTGCATTACATTGCGGGCCGAATTATATTATTAAAGTTTCATTTAGATTTTAAGCTTAATTTATCTAAATATACCATGTGTCCTATGCTACCCACCGATTAAATATTCGCCCGTATTGGATTTATACAATTTGCGTGTCATAAGGCTGATATGTTTATTTAGCAGTCTATCTAACGTACAATCTACGTAACGTAAAATCTTAATGCTACATACATATATGTTTAGATCAATATATGATTAACATGATTATACGAATAAAAACACATCGTGAGTATGAACATGAATAAGGTTTAATTGGTACAAGTTATCAAAGAAATTGCGTAAAAACTCTGACAGTAACAAAGGAACTGAGGGTCCAAAAATTTATAGCGACGCATTAAAATAACTCAGGAGCGACTCTTAATGCGGTCAGCCAGGATAAATCTATCAAAAGATTTTGTTGTCCAACAACTTCATTGGTGGCCGAATCGAAAATCCGATAATAAATTTTACTCAAGTACGACAGCGTAATCCAGGCGCTCTGTCGCTCTTTGTTGCTTAGACCTTTACTGATATAATTCCAGTTTTCTGTTACTACAAATAATCGGACTAAGCCGTGACGCGATTTTGCGTTCAGGATTTATTGTAACGCGCCATGTGCGGCTTGGCTACGTCGATTTATGCAAATCTGTCGAGCACAGTCGATCTTCAACTTATCTTTACATACACCTTATTATAATGGAGTACAGTCCAAAAGTGTAAGCATTTTATTGACGTCGACTGTACTAATCAGTACTAATGCATACATAAGTTATCTAATTATTTCATGGATATTTTTATAAGTACGGAGGCAGTAATTTTTACGATAGTCAATGTGTTAAATAAACATATTCTTTCTTAAGTGTACACCTCGTATTGTACGCTTAATAAAGAATAAGTATAATATATGTTTATAGTTGGTATCGTAAATAAGATACATATCATAATAAGATATGATAAAAAGAACATGCTCCATATTAACATTAAATATAATGACCACAGAGACATAAACCCAGTTACATTAGCATAGTGAACTTTATTTGTATGGATCAGGAATGTTTAATCCGCCAATCGGTCCAATGAGCACGCAGAACGCAGAGGCAAGAGTGATTTAAACGCCAACACAAGTTTCTTTCCTATCTGTATGTTTTTTACCTACTGTATCCAATGTAGGCTTTTCTGAAGTATATATTAGACATAAACTGAGTTTATATACGAATTAAGTCATAATGGAATATATATACTACATTTCATGCATGACTCAAAGTTGTTTATGGGTATAAAGTCAGTTCCCTCTATGTTCAGTATTTCAGGAGTTTTTTTTAACAATTATACATAATTAGAAACTAAATTAGATGTCATATTTCAAAAAAAGTGAGAAAGTCCTCCCTTCAGTGCCCGAGGCCGGATTTGAACCGAAATGTTCAGCTTTCGCGGCGGACGCCCTGACCACTAGACCACCCGGTCACGGTGGAACTCGTCGAATCTTCTCAAGTAATACATGCAATCTCTGAAGTCTAGGCGCCGTTGACCATACCCTGCACCTGGTATCCCTCCTCTTCTCCTCCTCCGTTCTCGGACATAGAAAGACTTGATCACTTTTTCTGAAGTATATGACCATTATTACATCTTATAATTTATATATACCTACTCGTACTTAGTACAGTTACTACTTCAAAAATGAAAATAAAAAAAACAGCAAAAACAATTTGATTTGCTTAAATATTAATAATAATTCGTTGTTTTTGGTGAAAGAAACTTAAATTTATGTTTGTTTACTGTATTCAACGCCCTTACAAAGACGGCATAGAACTATTTTATAATCTGACAATGAATTCAACACAGTACAAAAACAGGTTATAAAAACGCAGCATTAGGATCTACCCTTAAATAGTAAAAAAATAATGAATCGTCGACAAAATAAAAGGCGTGAAAAAAAAAACGCAGACGCAGGATCCCATTGAAGACCAGCGTGGAGCGGGCAAGTTAACACTTTCGCCACCGATGATATACGATCATATCTCCATGAATGATTGAATCGTCTGCCGGGACACGTTCACGGCCCCACCTTTTAACACCTTCCTCCAAAAGTTTTACTACGCGCCATATATTACGCACCGTGGCTACTTTTATGTTGTTGTGATCATTATCATTCATAGTCACTACCCACACGCGGCTGCGAACGATACCAGCGGTGGCTCTAGCATCTACACCGTTACAGGGCTGTTGTCAATCCGTTGATGCTTCCTTCACTCTTAAGCAGGCAATCATGAACCTGCTAGTAACGCTAGTAATAAATACTAAAATTATATTTAGTTTTATAGTTAGGTAATAGGTATAAAACCCAGGTAGTCTACTAAGATCACCTAGTCAGATCCCCTAGGCGATCCTGCTGAACTCATGAGTTCACCAGGATCCCCATAAGTGTGTCTTTTCCAAAAATATTTCCTTCACAACCTAAGCAATTTGCCCTTCGAGCATCTGTAGCTACCTAGCGCACCTAACCTACCTAATATCAACACATTACTTTAGGGGGATCTTGGTGAACTCATGAATTCAGCAGGATCCCCTGGGGAGGATCTTGGTGGACTACACGATAAAGCCTAAAATATGGTGTATGATAAACATGTTAGCAGCAATTGTTACAACTTTTATCCACCTAAAGAAATAAAAAAGATATTCAAAAACAAGTCCTAATCCGTGATAAAGGAATCGTCGAACATATGAACTCGTTAAATCCGGATGGAGTAGAATACGAGTTTTTATGAAATAACGGACAAAAAGGTCATACATCATCGGATTACGATTCTAATTTATACGTGAGCTTTATAAGGTAGACGTCGTCCCGCGATGGTACTTAGCGCGAGAGGACAGCGTCTAAAAAACAAACTATTTTGACATCCGAGCCTTATTATTTTCCAGTAATTCCTATTGTTGTAGGTGTCAAGAGAGAAATGAATGATAACCAGTAAGCTGCTGCGCTTCAGATACTAATAATCTTACAGAATTAGATGATATCTTGATCCCGAGGTATTGGGCTTCTTTGAACATAATTACTTTAAGACTCACTTAATAAGATTTAGACAAAATTACAGCTTTATCGGATTAAAATACTGGTCGCGAACGCCGATGCGAATCGATTTTTACTGGCCTGTATTTCTTTTAACGGTTAATCTATATACATAATGATTTCGGGAGTTCGGGAGCAAGAGAATAAGACATGATACAGAACTTAAGATGAAACTAATGATGGTAGTCATAATTTTTTTATTACCAATACATATTGATAATTATTTTTCAGATAATAAGTAGAAAAAGACATTTTTGCATACGATTTGGCCACTCTACTCATGTCAATGTCAAAAGTCATATAGACCATGATTTACAATATTAAATTTACTTGAAAACTAAGAAAAATTCAATTAATGCTTTTTGAGGAAATACTGCCGTACGATGTTAATCAGTTACAGAGTTCGAAAAAGTGAGTCCGAGAAATAACGTAATAGTGAGCTGTACAGAACAAAGCTAGAGTCGGGCCACGCCAACTCTGCATGAACTTTGCAGCGCCTAAATGTGGAACTCCACCATAAACGTAAATGTTCATAAATATACACATTTATGCTGGATCGAATCTTCCATACTTATTAACTTGGAACGTCAGTGCAGAGATAGTTTTAAAGTATGTTGTTAGTTAATTAACTGGTATTACACGCGGCACGTGCGTGTAGGTAGGTGTTTTGAGCCATTTTGCCGAACCTCCACTTGTACGGTTTCGAGGTTAATCTTCCTTGTTTGAGGTAGTTCTTCGCTTATTATCCGTGTGGCCGCTTAACGCGCCTTAAACTAATTGCCTTTTGGTAATAGCTTTACGACTAATACGAGTTCGTAATTAAATGTTTAGTATATTCAAACTCAATACATTATGAGATTTAGTTAGGTTAGTACAGGGGTCGCCAAACTTTTTCTAGGCACGCCCCCTGCTGCCTTAAATGAAATTCCCACGTCCCCCTTCGCTTCGATGATTTAATAAGGACGTTAGGTTAGGACGTATTCAAATTTCCCGAAGCCCCGCGCCCCCCTAAAATGGTCGCGCCCCCCCACTTTGAAAACCCCTGGGTTAGTAAGTAGCGTTTGGGGAAAGTTACGTACTTAATTCGTTTCACCTAAGGGATAATGCTAATGAACTATGTACTTAAATAATCTTCGTTTACTGTTGTTTTTACTCTTAAGTCTTCCGAGTTACTCTTAAATGTTTTTACTTTATTACATTGAACCTACTATTGCCAGTGCAATCCAATCCAGTACGATTAGTGTTACCATGTTATAATAAATTTAATTAATATTTTTATGAATCTTTGGCAGCTTATCCAAATACTTAAACTAAAGTGCTACCATAGGCAAAAATAACTATAAGTAGCCTGTCTGAAAAGAGAAGTCCCGTAGAATATATGAGTTCCCAATAAACCACAACACCTCTCTTTCCGGACTTTAAATTAGCCGTTTTAGTAAATAACAGTCCAAAGACATACGTACATGAAGTATAGAATTCTTTACTTACTTTCATAAATCACCTCGAACAAAACTCAAAGGCTGATGAATCAAACAAAGAAATTGGTGCTTACTCGACAATTAAATAGCATATATTTATTTTAATAATTCTGATGTTATTGTTTACATAGCTTAATATGGTATATTAAGCACTTACTGGTTTCATTTTTGTATACAATGACCCTAGTTTCATCCGCGTGTCAGCTAATTACAATAATATTCATTGCATTATTATGTACATATTTTACAATCTGGTTCATAATTGTACCTAATATGGTATCGTTTACGATGACATGTCAGTAAATTCACTCCTCAGCGTCTAATTATATCTAAGTGAGCATAAAATACTGGTAAAGTGCCCAGCTCGTTACTCTGCATATTAAATTATATTGTCTTTTAACTTGCTTGTCCGAACGTGCGTATGCTGGATATAATATGACGCTGAAGCTTAACTTATTAGCATTTACACCTTCAGATAATCGCGGAACTTGGGGTTTTGAATGCGAGTACCTATAGGTTAGGCGGTGTATCTAAATTACCCGAAACCACTCTAAAACGAATATGTACCTACTTAGGTCAATTCAGTAACAGCACCCCGTGCCGACATGCATCTGAATTACTTATCAAAACCTTCAAAATTTATTCATTTAAATCACAGCGTACAAATTAATTTTACATAAGTCAACTTAACTATAAACATTGCTGCCGTTCGTTGTCGTTTCCGGTGCAATAGTGCCCATAACGCTAGCGGCATTACCCCGCTGGATAGCTACGGACAACCTTTGCACCAGAAACGACTCGGAGCGGGGGTCCTCTCCCTTTTGTCTAAGTCGATCAAAATACTAAAAAAAATGTTTAGACCGGATATAATCTGTTATTTTTTATGCTTGTCCTAGTTCAAAACGAGTTATTTGCTCATAAAGCAGTGTTATACTCTGTTAATAAAAAAATGCTTTCATTTTTGGCCTTTCTATACTTTGGATGTGGAATTATAGGAATTACCTAATTTTTTTATCAGAGGACCTATTTTACAAAATATTTTTCACCACAACCGCTCGGAAAGGCTCACTTTATCCATTATTACTTTATTAAGTGTGTGGAAATTTGCTATTAAATATCTATCTTTTATTTTAATTCTGCTAAATCTTGATAAAGTAAGAGCCGTAAGAGGTAAAGTAAGACAATATAAGCCATTTTGGCGGCAAAATCTTTATTACTTTATATGGCACTAGGAATAAGGATCTGCCGAGTCCTACTTCGATTCTCATACTTAGGATCAATACTTTGCTAAATATGAAGAGTTTTCGTTAAAAAATGGGGGTAGGTAGGTACATTTTTATAGGACTCGGCAGATCCTCATTTCCAGTGCCAAGAAAAAGTTATAAAGCAAAGTTTTATTCGTGTGCATATTTTGCCTCCAAAATATGTTATTTTTTCTGTATTATTATAATATGTATAAGTAGGTATATTAGGTAGATTAGATGGATATGTAATAAAAATGTGGCGTGATTTAAGGTGCTATCAGGATCAGCACTTTACTAGACAATAGGTGGTCGGACATTTAAAAAATCTTATTGGGTATACCTAATCAGCAAGTTAATGGCTTGTAAAGCCACAAAGAAAACCAATCAAAATATACTAACGGCATTAGTGTAGAAAGGTGGTTGGTCGGCGGCCAGGGCCGGAAAGTAAGCGGCCATGCCGGCCGCGGTGGCGGCGGCGGCGTCGGAGTAGGGCGCGCTGTACATGGACAGCGGCACGCCCGACGCCAGCCGCTGGTAGTTGAGGAACTCGTACTGGCAGGAGCAGACCGTCTGGCCGGTTATGGGGTCCTGGAAGATGGGCCGGCCGGTGTCGCAGCAGCGCGGCGCGGCGGGCGCGGGCGAACCGGGCCGCGCCGCGCCGCCGCCCGCGCCGCTCATCCCGGCCGTCGCCGGCGGCGGACTGTTGGAGGCTGTCGATATGGTGCTCTGTAAGTTGTAAATTTTGAAATGCCTTTATGGCGCGTTTTACACATTCGCTGTTGCATAGTACACAGACATAGTACACATAACCGAATTAATGGAGGCCTCCGTACGCAAAGCGACAGTCGCACAGGCAGATGTAACGCTAACATTGACACGGGGTGGTTTGCTGACATGGTTACGTGCAAAAACTATTTTGACCCTTTAGTGCGAACGAGCCAACGGTAGAACTGTATTGATGATAGCATAGACAATGCGATTAGCATAGCTCGCGATGATGGATAGTAAATGTGAATTAAATGTGAGTATGCAAAGGGGACGTCGAGAATTGGGCGTGCCGCTCACGTCGTCAGTCGGTCCTCTACCCTTTTCTGTGTGACAAAATTAGATTAGACGTGGAAGCAAAACTAATATCCTTTGAAGAATTGATATTTAATAACAATAGGCTATTATTGTTATAATAGATTTATTCGCCGGGGTACCTGAATCGATATCGCGGTCGCAGAATAAACATCCGGCGGTTGTCGGAGCACAATGCGCGACGGCCTTTATCCACTGTGCAGACTCATACGCGGATAAATAGCTTTCTAAATATTTGTCGTTCGAATGAAAAATGGTCCCGGCTGTCCGAGATTTTATTGTAACTTCAATGGGATTAGGAACCGAGAAATGCCACCCGACCGCTTATGATACAACGCTCTGTCAATTTATTTCAAAGAAAATCGTAATTAATACGTCTTTTGTGCCCTTGCTGTTATGGTACCAGGATTTATTAATATTTGAAGAAAAAAAACATCGATATGCAGTAAGGGTAGTTGCATGACGTTAAGATATAATTGTGTACCTGTGACTCGCGATAAGTCAAAGGGTATTGTTTCTTGTGGACGTAAGCCACGTAAAGTAAAGGCGCGGTTGACTGCGAGGGTGGACTACGCTAAAGCTGACCCATGCGCCCGGAGTATGGCTTCACTCGCTCCCTAAACACGCCACGCCACCCCCACTTCAACTGCTATTCATTCGCTCAAACTTTTTCTATTCTATACCTACCTCAGCCTAAGCACTAGTTTACCTACTCATATCACACAGAGGCTAAAACATTTGTGTTCAGGGACTTATAGAGGTAATCCCGAAGCCGTTCAGCGTCGAATCCCTGAATTACCTACATAACATACCCTGCATTACATAGTTGTTTAATCCTTGCTCGCTAACAGTGTACATGGCGGGTTCTATGGTTACAGTTGAGCGTGGCTCGTTCGACTTAAAGGCCATGGCAATAGTGGTCATATTGATCTGAAACGAACGCGCGGCTGAAAACGACGTCGGTGCTTAAAAGGGTTCAATCCATTCAAACGATACGAGTACCTATCTATCTGTCGAATGGAACGACATAATTTCTGTAGTACGTGATCCTGTTTACCGCGCGGTGGCCATTGTGATTGCTGCGTGTGTACCAATTTCATTGTCGGCCGATTGTTGTTCTCGTTGATGAATTCGATTGGGATCTGTCTATTCGGTTGTGGCTAATTTTAAGAAGTCGGAACTTTGCTGTGTTCCTTTCCTGCTAGCCTAATCTGTTTTTTTTCGACTGTCACCATAGTGGTCACGTTCTAACAGGTATGTAAGTGCAAGTGACGCATGACGTGATAGGTGATAAAATGGCAACTACAGCCTTGGCCAGAAGTGTTGAGCACCAATGCGATTTTCATACAAAACTGGAAAGTTTAGTCCATTGTTTCCATCTTTGTTCAAGTTATTTTATCAATGAATTTAAACTAATAGGCATGTTTTGTTGAAGTTAGTAGTAACTGCATAGAATATTTGCAATATGTCGCATCGACTTAAATTTGCATTTTTGGTACCTACTGTTTTCATATTTTTTAAGTACCTTGAAAGTGTTATTAAGTGAAGTTTTCTATATTTATAAATAAAATATAACATTTACCGTTACCGTACATTGTTAGGATAGGGAAATAATGCTTAACATCAAAATTGTAAACAAAAAACACCTATGCTCAATACTTCTGGCCAAGGCTGTATGTTATCACACTTATCACTCTCTATCTCTGGTCCTGTTTTAATTTAATGTGTCAAGCAGTGACAAATGAAAACTTTTTTGTTAGTAAAAAGACGCACGCACCTACGTGTAGCATCTGTTTATATCGAACTGCATTCTTCTTCTATTTAGTTCTCATTTTTATTTAACTATTTCGATATGTAAAAAAATATTATTTAGGTAGGTGTAAATACGAAAATATGTAATAATATTTTTATATAAATTATGTATGTAAATATATCTAATACGTAACAATTAAAATTAGTTTTCAATATTTGAAATAGCGGCGACGTACCAAATATATTGTAAGTATCGTACTCATATTGTACATAATTAATAATTTATTAGGTATTTATATGTGTTCTCTGGCCCATATCTTTATCCAATGAAATGTTGAAAACTTTTCACTATCATTACTGTTGTTAAAACTAGTACAAGTAGGTAGGTACTTGTTTATCCCTTTTCCTTGATAGTCAATATGAAGTTCTGTTCCGGGTAGCTCACTCAGTATCTGGACCCGATTAATTAGTGCGAGTAGGTATTTAAAGGGAAACAGCCTGATACCGCGCGCTGACTTAAGTATTGGTTGCGCACTTATAGGTGCTTATTAGATAAAGAACACAAAAAAGTTGTCATCATATCCTTTTCAAATATCGGACGGTTCGAGGATTAAAGTGCCGCTGCACCTTATCTACAGCAGACATCTTTTAAAAAACAAACACGAGAAGTATTCTCTTTTTGTCGTATTTTTTATCGTAACCCGCAGGATGTGTTAGAGTCGTTAAGCCCTTTTAAGTGTTAAACCATGTAACTGAATATTTGAGCGTATAAGGGACCGATCTATTTGTTAAATAACGTAAAAAAATGTTAATCTAAAAGAAATCGGACCCAATGACATGAATTTCGTTAAAGACATCAGTCGGGCAAAAAATATCGATGACACGTTTCTCGCTCGACTGGCCGTGCCCGTGATGGCAAAGCCCCGCGGTCCCCAGGTAGGTACCCAGGCTTCATCGGCGGCCAAAATACTTATACTTACATTTTAATCAAATATTCATACATTAAATAAATAATTACACAAGGGTTACTCACGTCTTTTAAGTCGAATATTGCTTGACATGTTTCGCTCCATAACGAGGAGCTTATTCATGAGCCGTGTGTATTTAATTAATATGTCTGATTCTCACGCAAGTTTTGTGTTTAAAATTATTCATACTCGTACATTTTCTACTTAAACTCGTGCAGACTTTCCGAATAAGGAATGAAAAATGATTGTTACAACATAACCGTTCTAGCCAAATTAGGTAGGTACCTATACCGACTAAAAATGACAAGTATTTAACAGTAAATGCGTAATCGATCATCTAACTACAATTTTGATGTAAATTGGGCAATTGTATTTGATGTGTAATCAGTGTTTTTTTATATAAGCTACTTAAATATAAAACTATCCCTTATAAAAATATTTTATGTTAGTTTACGAATAGCAAAGACGGACCCATTAAACACAGCTAACATCAGTTCACAGCGGACTACAAATATATAATGGTCGGATTACACAACTTAGTAGGTAGCATTTATGTACCTATTATTAAAGACATCATTAGTCGTCGTTACTTAAGATACATTGATACAGATTTCGATACTGTTAGTTAAAAAAACTGGATAAAAGAAATATTAAACTCGGACAACAATTTTATTCTTCATCGTAAAAATATCTCACAGAATTGTAGGAAAGCCCATATTCTGCATAATCCGTTCACAGTCAGCTAATGAAAAAGCATGACGTTTTGATAGACCTGATAAGCGTACGTCACGGCTGTTCGCGTTCCTTGGCTTGAGAAAACCGCGTGATTATTCCGTACCGATTTTTTCCATCAACCTGATTTATTACCAGCCCCAATTGTATCTGTGTTTGTTTCTTACAACTCTTTCAACTAGCTTTGGTTTATTATTACAAATTTGTAATTATTACATCTGTGTTACGCTTTCTTGAGACACACAATTGAGCCTCTATTCTGCTTTCGAGGTTCCGTTATTTTAATAATAAAACGGTTGCTTCAACGCAAGGAATGCGAAAGATAACAATTTATATGAGTTTTTGGCTCATTCACTGCTGACCTCTAAAAATGTGAAGATCTTTGTGAATGTAGGTAGGCTAATGTAAGTAATTTAAAAACTAGGCTTAGACTTTTAAAAATTGTTAATTAACTGCATTTTTTCACATCTCATCCACACTTACACATAGGACACTAAATATGTCGCTGTATTTTAAAAAGAGAAATTGCTAAATTGGCGTGAAACTTATTGGTGGTTAAATGGATTTTCATCAATCTCATAGCAGCAACTGGATGCTATATCTATAGGAAAAGTTTTATCTGCTTTAAGATCTGTATTTACTGGTGGTTAATTCAAAGTATCAGAACCCAAACTTTGGTAAGTAAGTATGTATGTACCAACTACCAATGCACTCAAGCTTTTAAGGACAGCAATATAAGCATCTAGTAATGTCATACTAGAAGTAATTCTTCATTGGTTAAATAGGAAAAAGCCCTTGTTGTTAAGTATTTATAATTATTATAAATATGTTTTTGGCTCGACTTATCGGGTTTGTGCTCGAACCCTGGAATAAGTTTAGTTAGTTAAGTGTTTTACCGGGTAATAATGAATAAATATGTTCGTTAATTAAGGCGGGGAATAATACATCCATTTGGGAATTCCCTGTTAGGTATAAACACTAAGCGATATCAAAACTAAGCGATATTAAACGTTTCCGTACAAATATTAAGGCTCAGTTGCACCAAACTGTCTGTCACCGTTAAAACGTACGCAAAATTTTATTGTATGAAAATTTTCATAGTAATCTGCCGGTTGACGCTGATGAGTCCGTCAAAAGTGGTTGGTGCAACTGGCCCTAAATAACTACGCATCAAATAATAATTCTAATTTATCCCAACTGTTACAAGATATGCAAGACTGTACATAAAAAAATATAAATGCCTAAGTAAGGACAAAGAATAGATATTGTTAACAGAATTTGAATTTTGCCGGCGAACAAACAAACAAACCGTCACGAAAGAACGTCATAAAAAGCACACACATTTAATTAATTTGTTGAATAAAAGCAACTTTAATGTAAACAGCGGCAACTACACAAAACGCCAAATAAATAAGAATGTAGAACAGTTTTATTAGTTTTCGACAACCATTGATATGTGTAGGCGCAGTGACAATCTGTCACGCGGTGCGGCAGTCGCGGGTGCCGTGTGATCCGTCCTTAATTGCGCACTGACGTGCCGGCCCCGTTCGCGTGAATAGGAAAACACTAATTAATTAACTAAGCATTCGTTTTTTCCCAATGTGTTTCCGACGATCTTAGATAGTGCGATCGGAGCAGCCGCGCGTGATTCTTCTATGTCCGACATGTGACTTTCGCGAGAGATAATCCTGCCGGGTATTCTCTTAATGAAGTGTCAGTCAACTCCCGCTGTGAGCCGTTAAGCCCGTGCGTGCACCTTTCCTCGTGTAGACGAGATCAATTGTTTTCCATCAAAACTTATTTACATAAAATTGTGACTTTAATTGGACAATTACATGGTGGATCGCGAGTGTCTATTTCGACCGCATCCTGTCCAGATATCCGCGCCGATAACGCCGGAATTGGCCCACCCTCGAAATGCATAATGCCTTAAAGAAATTCACACCTTCCCTAATGAACGTAGAATTAGGGAAGAATAAATATTGAAAGCGAACCGCCAGCCTTATTCTAATGCCCGCGAAGCAGTAATGGGAAGATAAATACGTAATAATGGTGTATAATGATAATGAATGCATATTAATATTATAAAAGTTGTCCGCTGGCCTCGTTCATGGCCGCCGTCGTATCTACAGGAGGTACTAAAAAAGAGAATTTAATTTTTGAATTCCTTAAGAACATCCCTTTTATATTATGTTGGATAAAATGTGACCTTAATTTACAAATAATACCGACTATTGTAATTGGTCAATAAAGAGGTGTAGTTATGAGAATATAGTTTGTATTTATAATAACAGTTAGCATAAAATATTTGTCAGTCGCTATCTCCCTATGAATCGAGGAAAAAACTGTATTAAAAATAATTGTGTCTGTGATACAATACTTTTAAATATAATGTGCAATAAGGCCTTATCCGTCACTAAAGACTTTAATGGCCGAGTAAGCGAAGCGTCTTCGTTTCAGTTTGGGTAGGTAATAAGTACTTCCTATGTCAGGGTATTCTGATCTATAGGTACCTACATTTATTTAAAAAAAATTTTTGTAAAACTTTGTGAGCTCATTTGTAAACAATTTCTACTATAGAGTATGTATGTTTTTTGTTGATTTTTTCCGGGTTTTTTAATAGGACTTGCGAGCTCATCAATTACATGCAAATACATCAATTACATTAACTACCTACCTATGTAACACACAAACTGTAAGATGTTTAAGGCACATTGATTGATATCGCCAATTAGGTAGAAAAAACTGAGCAGTTTGAAAGTGTCATTAGAAAAAAATCCCATGGAACCTATATATTTAGCTAAACACTGAACTTATTGATAGTACGAAATAGTACTAAATTAAAATAATTTATATGAGGAAGACATACATTTCTTATTTAATAATGAGATATGAGAGTCACTTGAGCTCGAAGGCACCAATAGGAACGCACTGGGCAGATTTTCCTTATTCTAACTGGGGAAAAATCTAATTAGACACAAATGCACGTGTTGGTATAAAATTTTATAAAATGAGCTCTTTATTATAAAGTCAACGTATTTATGTAAAATGTGGTCCCTATGTCGATGCTACATAAGTAATAAAATCGTTACATCGCCAAATTGTTTTAAAGCCGAAGTGCGCATTATTATTTCCGTTACAAAAATACTAAAAATAAATAAACACTCTGTAGTGATCCGTCTTCGTTCACAGTGCGAGTGAAACAGAAAAGGTATAAAACGTGTCGGCTATTCATAATAGACCTTATCGGTCGGTGATCTGTTGGCAATGTGGGTAAAACACACTAGAATTTTTTTTTTTCGTCGTATTCTTTAATTTAATTATACTTTTTAATATGCCTGTTAAAGGGCTGGCGTTAAACCATGTGTACCTTTTATTAGTGAATATATTTATTATAGTTAGATGAGAAAACTAAATATGATAAATATAAATACTAAATATATATGCTTGTAACTGATGTGGGTATAATATCTAATAAATCCTTTGGTTTTGTCTTCACGTAAGTTCCAAAGCTGTATTTTATTTGTTTCATTAGGTAGGTATAATATTTTTATCGAGTTACCAGACAACTGATAACGTCTATTTACTTAAAATGACTTAGGAAGCGACTGTCGCATAAAATGTTATGATATGCGGTGCGCCTACTCAGTTAGTACATTTTAAGTACAAGTACATATTAACAAGAGCTTCACCTTGGACATTCCCAGTCACATTATTGCCAATACATACATTATACATATACAAATTGCCCGGAGCTAATTTCTACTCAGCATACGTGTTCAACCCGCTTTACCGTCATATGCTTGTTCGTTCGTTGTCATGTTCGCTTTAGGTCACTATGTGCTAGTTGTGTATCGAATTAACGCGCATCAATAAGTAATTATATGTCATGAAAAAACAGTCATGCTATTCTATCACTTGAGACTCCGCATTAAGCTCGCTATCATGCTAGTTTTTTAGCTCGACTTCCTATAATTATTGCAAATGTATTAAGTTAAGGTGTTATAGAGCATGCTAAGTTCTTGTTCACATTGTGAAGTTTGAAGTTGTAACACAGCTTGCTGGTAGGTATTGATCTTGATAAAGAAATGACGGTTATTGGGTACGTGTTTTATGGCGCTGCCGAAATATTTTATGCCGCTCCAAATATTATTATGCATTTTAAATGGCGATTGGAGTTGAATTTTCAACACGTGCTTTTCGCCGCGCTCCGTCGTCGCCTTATTACAGTGTTTCATTCAAACAACTCATTCATAAAATTGCAACTCTTTTGCGAGCAACCCGAGCCCGCCGCGCTCCATCGCCCACACAAATACAGCCTTTTACCGCCACCTTTTAATTTTTATCGCATTCGGAAAAATATATGTTTAATTTATCTCGACAGCGTCGACCCGATTTGTGCGTCTTCAATCATTCTCGGCATCGCATTGATTCCACTAATGAAGTTGTTGCAAATTGTTTTGCGATATTTACGACCTTTGCTAAAGAACAAACATGTGCTAGCCATTGCTTTCTAATAATAACTGGCACTTTATAGTGCTTAATACCCCTTCGGGCGATCCAAACACTCCGACACCCATAAACGCCAAAATAGACTGGTGTTCATAATCAAGACGTGAACTATATTTGCAACTAAACTTTCGTTGACACTTTATTCTTTAACATGATGTGAAACCGACTGTTAGTGGGTCTGACATACCTATCGCACTCATACTTCTGATGAAGAATAAGGATACAAGTAAACTTGATTATCAATTCTAATAACTTAATAAAAATAGTTTTAATTTATTTTTAAGTAGTTTTTAACTTTTAACATTTCTTCGTTATTTCAGTTCTTGTGTTTAGTGAAAAGGAGCATAAAAATATAACTTCTACGGTAGGTAGTTAGGTACTTACTACTTGCACGTGTTAAAACGATTTAATTTATCAATATATATTTTTTTCACAGTTTGTAACCTTGCATAAAAGCGTTTGTGTTTTGGATAGATTTTCGCTAGATATTTGTACACGTTTTTCCTTTTGTGTTAGATACCTGCTTAACCCGTAGTTAAATTACCAAATATCACACACAACAAATTAGCTGGGTAATACGTGTGAGAAGTAACGTAGTTAATAATAATCGTGTCTTATAATATTACGCTGGTTAAGTCGGTACGAAGTTTATTTTATTGGCAGGTACCTAACTAAATAATGTAGTTATAACATGCCAACTGAAAGTTCACCTACTTGCTAGCTGGAGTGCTTATATCGCACTAGCTCTTCATATTAATCAGGCGGCTGCGAGTCCTTTATCACTGCACGAGTGCCTGCGTTTATCAATTATTTATGAAAGGTGAAATAAAACTGTTCGTGTCGCAGCGAGTATTGAAATTTGAATTATCGGTTATTACGTGTGCCATTAAATCGGTGGCGATTCAAAACATCCCGTTCCCGGCCAGGCTTTATTGCCAGCCTGTCGCTCCTTAATCGATGACTGTGTTACGGAAATAACCCGTGTTACCACCTTTGCATTTTATACTTGCCCTGCATTATTGACCAAACGTCGCGGGTCCATTCCGTATACTTACGTAACTTACGTTCTCGATTTAAATATTCCTTTGGTTTTAACTTATCGTTTAGAACCTATTCATGTGTACCTAAATTCAATAATTATGTTAATCATGAGTGTTAAATGTCGATAGTTACATATATAATATCACACACTATTTTTTAACAATGCTATCCTCTATTTGCGTCATGAGTGTCATGACTGCGAGTCGCAGAACAAAAGGGATAAGTATTATTGTTAATTCTACCTATTGACTGATGGATGCCGTGGACATCAAATATGTAGATATGTGTTATATAGTGCGCTTTTCAACCATTTTCGAAATATATACATTTTTTAATCATGCTGCTTAAATAATTTAAAATCATTGAATGCTTCTGATTTTGAGTAATTCTGATACTAAAATATGCTTGAGGTTAATACATTTTACTTATCAAATTTTATATGCGAAATATTATTACGCATATCAAAAAAAATTGACTGGCGCAGTATAAAAATATGAATGCACATCAAAGTTATGTTTTGATGCCAATTTAGATGTTTTCTCTGGGCAGTCAGTAGTAAGCTTATGTTTTTTTTGCTGTGTCTTTAAATACTAGCCATTTTATAATAGAATAGAATATTAAGTAATTAACTAAAAATATATTGATGTCGATATTCTGAATGCTTCTTTACCTAAGTTCAAACATATTTTAAAGTCCCATCTTTAACGAGATAAAATTACTAAAATACTTTTTACAACTTTTGTTATTGTGTTAATTTTTTGTATTTTTTTTTGTTTACTATGTTTTGTTTACTGGCTATTTTTAAAAATAGAAGATATCAAAGTTAAACTTGCTTAGCTTAATAATTATTCCACTAAAATGTTGTGTACAATTGTACTAATTTACAAGAATTGTTTGTGTAAGAAATATTTTATAATGCTGTTTACCTATATTAATGTGATTGTACCTATTCATATAAAATTAATAAATAAATAAAGACATGCATACACTTTTTTAGTAATACTTATAAAGTGTTATGTCAGTATTTATTGCATAACGTACATATTGTGTAGGTACTTAACAACGTACCTACGTAAGTATTAAAACTCAAGTGGTAAACAGGAATATACAGATCATGTGCATAATATATTTATATCATTTAATCAATATAACATTTCAATCAATTTAATGACAGGTGAGTGAGGGGGAACGACATGTTGAATCATGATGGAACGACTTACCTGACTTAGCTGTAACTATATTAGTCCTCACAACTATGTCAACTTTGCCCACTTTTTTCGAGAATTTTTATTTTATTAGATATCTCAAAAATGTATAGGTACATACCTACATATAACAGGACAGTACTTTTTTGGCCTACTGCATTCATTTTAATCAAGATTTAATGCACTTTTTTGTCGATTTTCATGGCCAGTAAAGTGTCGAGCTTTGTAAACATTGCCCATGTTGATTTTACAGCTAGTATAACATTGAATCAAGGGTCACTCTAGAATTCAAATAAATTTAGCAATACTTTCAAACAGATTAGGCTTACCTATGTAAACAATATAACGAAAAAAAATGGGTTAACATTAACTACCTGTTTTTGCTTTTTTCATACAAATCGCATGCAATATTTTTGAGTAAATTAGTTACAGTTTTAAGGACAAATATAAGATTTCTGTAGTACTTATTGTACTTTAAAGGGAAGATAGAATAACGAGGCAAGCAGAGTACAACATACAGTTATAAATAGCTAGAGCTACTTTTGAGTAGAATCATTCATTGCCCTCTTTTACTTACGTAGTAGGGTGAATTATCCGAAAGTGACGCTTGGCAATGTTTTGATTTATAGGTTTGTATAATATTAAATTGCCCTCTGTCACAACTTTTACGTTAGCGGGCCATTTTTTGTTCAAACCTAAAAGAATAATGTTCTCTCTTCACTTCATGTATTATAGCAGAAACCCAGAAATATTCGTCTTATTTTTGTATAGATGTATTTGATGTAAGTATTTGTCATATAGATGCATCAATTTTTTCATTTTTTTTTGTCTATTGATTGATTTTTACGTCATGCTGGAAATTCCCAAGTTAAGTTAAATACATTGTGTGTTACATAGTATCACAAATATAACCTTCGACGAACCTAATGTTGGCTTGAGTCCGAAACATTTGCCTACATGAGCAGATTAGTCCTGTTAAAACACGCCATACTGGGCAAAGATGTAGTGGAAAAGTTGGCCTATTTGACGGTTCTTAATAATTTATTTTACTTTAAGTAGTGCTGCCTAGGATGTGAATTACTAATTTTTTTTATGGGTGCCGGTGGAACACCATTACGGATAGATACCGACTAGCTTGAACGTGGGCACGGTTCTATTAAAACGTGTTGCAAAAGTAAACAGCATCATAAACTAGTCAGCCATATTAGTTTAGTGGACATTCGATTAGCAAAGCGAGTTCCATAATCTTATAAAACTAACATAATGCTCGAGAATTATCATGCGTATACGATACGTATAAGAGCAATACGTGGAATATTGCACATAATATATAAAAAAACATATACCAAGTTAGAAAACAACATGGCTCTGGTGTCAATAACTACTTCACTCTTCTCAATTCCATTCTCATTCCAAGTATTCATATATTCACGAGTATAAACTACAGGTTGATCCGAAAATAGAAAATCATTGGTATCTTGATAAACTACCTACCTATTGAATTAATTGTTATTAGTTCCGTACATTCTGATTGCCAAAAATCAATAGGTTCTATATCTTTTATGTAGTATAAGTTTTGCAGCAGCAGCAGAAGTAGCTAAGCGGGTAGGGTGTTCAAAACGACCTACAGACGCTCTTATTCTCTTAACAATAAAGTCGTGTCCAGCTCATTTTGAACACCCTACCCGCTTAGCTACTTCTGCTGTTGACTGTACCTGGGGGCCAATTTTTGACTTCCGAGCGCCCGATTTCAAAAAGTTTAAGCTCGTAAATAATCGTACACAAAAGCTTACCGCCAATTTTTTCGCATGAAATTAATAGTTTAAATACTCATGATTTAAAATTCCTATCGCTGTTATTTTTAAAACATAATTTCATCGTTTTATTCTGAGTTGTAAATGTCACTTTCGAGTACTCGAATCTCAAAAATCACCCCCCTGATCTATACATTTTTAACTATGTAAGTAGTAGGTAACTACATTTTAAATAACCAGACATCCCGTTAAACTATTGCTCTCTTGCTACGATTTTGTTTTGAAACTTATCTCATCATATCAGTTAGCTAAGCGATTATTTCACCTGATGGAGGTAAGATATTTTTGGAGGAATTTACCGGATATTGTTGAGACGTGTAAATGGCGCGCGACACACGGCCGCAGGAAATGGTAAGCTGTATATTTGTATAGAAAATAAGTTCTAATCATGATCGCGGCACTGAAGTAGCTCTATGGTCTAAACATAAAATAAATCCTGGTCTTAAAGTAGAGTGCTGTGTAAATGCCCTTACCACTTTTATTAATATCATACACCTATAGAGGATCAAATGTTTGGTTATAATTTACTTACTTGATTATGTCCTGTTGATATGATGATAACGGTTACCCGATCTTATGGTATCTAAACATTTTATTCGGATAATAAATTATTTTCTTCAAATTCAATTTGAATACTTACAAGATATTTGTATATGTGACGTTATAAAAATTAAGCCTCCCACGATTCGTCATTTTTTGTTGACCCCGTAACGTGTGACGTAATTAATGGATGACTCCTTTCAATAAAAAAAAATTGTAAAAATTAGTTAGAAAGGTGTCGCAACGTCTCATAGAAGTCTCGGGGGGCTACAGGGCGGGCTCCTTTGCCCAAAGGTAGAGTCTGGCTGGCATTCTGAGGGTGCAGAGGGGTAACGCCGTCAGCATTCTGCCCATTCTGGGTTCTTTGCCTAAAGAAAGAGATTTGGGTGTGGTGTTTTAAGTATATTTTACTTTAGTGTTGGTGTTAGATTTTAGTTTTACTAGTTTTGGGCTAAGAGCTATGGCATGGCAGCAGATACGCTCACGTCAGATATGTTAAGTAAAACCAAACAAAATTTAATTAAAATAAACAAAACGTTAACACGACAACCAGACTAAGGGCCAGTTGCACCAACCACTTTTGACGGACTCATCAGCGTCAACCGGCAGATTACTATAAAAATTTCCATACAATTAAATTTAGCGTACGTTTTAACGGTGACAGACAGTTTGGTGCAACTGAGCCTAAATATTAACAAAGCCGACACTAAAGGTTAAGGTTGAAACTTGTTTGACTGGCGAAATGTTTTAAGACAAAACTAACTAACCATCCCTTTTGTGCTTAAAATGTGACAAAGCATAGAGGCGAACCGTGAGCCCGTGAGTGTCGCTCCGCGATGAGGTGTGAACTAATGGTATGTAGGCACCTCATCCGTCGCGACGATGCGCCCACGTCGTAATTGTCCTACATGTGTACCTATTTTAAGTTCATATAATAAACTTCCACAGCGGTGGCGTCTGATTAGGGGAGAGGCTGACAGATCTGTGGTCGCGACGAGCCTCAATTGCTGTTTATTGTGTATTAGAGCCGCCGAGTCGACTTCGGGAGTTCGTAAAGTTTGTCAGCCCGGACGTATTTTACCCGCACTCGATCATAAATAACTATGCACGGAATTAGCCGCGCTATTGTATATTTGAGAATGATTGTTGGTACGTAAGTATAGGAATAAGCGTCGCCGGAACGTTTACTGGCGGCTGTCATCGGCCGCGCCGCATACCGCCTCGGACGACCTCTGGCCAGCACATACTTGCGTGTGCCTTACGCCGGGGCATAAATATACCGTCCCTTAGAATTCGCAGCATCCGCGTATGTAACTGCTAAACACGATCTTTTCGTTCCCGCGTTTGAACGAGAAATATCTTATTATCAGCGCGATGTGTAGGTATGGCGTAGCAGGTACGTCTCCGTTGGCGCAATTTAAATGAATCCCTAATGTAACGAGAAAAGATTCATATTTATAAATATTCTCTGAATGTAGGGGCTCTTAATATGGTCAGAGTGTCGTACGTAGTAAGTACGTACACATAAGCGCTGAGCCGGTTACTCTGTTGGTGTGTGTAACACTATCTCAATCCGTTGCTGTATAAGTAAGAGACTACAAAATATTACTAACCGCGTGAATGGCCCTCCCTACATTTCGGAGAAATTAATTAAAGTTTCCGAGAAGCGAGCGTTTCATTCACCTAAAGTATCTGATTAGGGAGAGCCGGTTGCTGCGGTGCGATCTTAGGTATCGGGTGTTCGGTGCTCCGGTGCCGCTCTGCTCGCTGCTCGCTATCTCCGAAACAATAGCTACGTGTGATTACGAGTATGTTACGGGTTCAGTCCTTCCTTGCGGGATTATTTTACAAGCCCTGAAGTAACCGACTTTTGTAAAAGCATCATATAGCGATGTGATAGACTTTGCATCCGAAATGCACGATATCGACATGCTTTATTTCTTATATAAAGTAAAATAAATAAATAAAAATTACTTATTTCAGATTTGTATATGTAGTAATTACACAAAGTTAATTATTAAACACTGCATTCTTTCCGCTGGGCGCTCGCGGAGCTCTAAGCCCATATCATATAACATTCTCTACAAAAGAAACTTGCACAACCTTTGACTCATTATAAAGAACAATAGCTCACCATACGAACGGTTACTTATTCATGGTACTTTATTAAAGTTGAAAAAAGAGCACCACCAATCGTTAAATTACGATTCGGAACAAAAAGGGGTCAGTTAAGAATCGACGGTCGACTGGGAACTGCAAAAATGACGAAGATTGTTCAAGGCTCATTATGAAGTTAAATGAACGGTGTTTGGTCTTGTTGCTGGTTACGTGTTTCGAGGCCGAGCACGCGTGTTGGACCTAGCCTGCGCCCATAACCAAAAGGTCCTAACCATAATAATATACTAATAAGCCATAATACTAATTTGCTGCTTTCGTGCTAAGTTGTTCATGTGCGGGCCGTTCTCCGTTACTATTTGATAACCATTCAAATTATTAAGCATGTTTCTGCAGTGTAAGTAGTCCTGAGCACTAATTTGCCTGTAAGGATTTTAACGTGGACTGTTCTGTACCCCAGACCCGGAACGACTAAGACCGCGTGACTAAGAAATAAGGTTTTTTTTCTATTGGTCATAAGCGTGAAAAAAAGACTCTCAATCAACACTAACCTATTCATTTTTTCGCATTCCGCGCTCGCCTTAATTCAGCTCAGCGCGCGGTGTAAAGTCGCTCACAAAATATTAATCTGGAACCCGACTCTCGGTAAGTAAGCCTGACGAGTCGTGTGACCCAAATAAAAACAACTTTGTCACCTTTTGTTCCAGCTTGTTTTGCAAATGAAAATACAGCCCTCGGTAGAGAAATGGCATTTAGCATTTGAAAGCCTGTAGATAAATTAAATAGGCTGAATTAAATAAGTCGACTGTGCAAGTTAGCTGGTTTGAAGTTATACACTTTGGAAAAGCGTGAACTAGTGTTTGAAAGCGTGTAGGTACTTTAATACTAGTTTATGACCAATAACTTGGTATATTCACAATTTTTCGGTGATAATAAGACTACGTTGGTGTTAAACTGGCAGGAAGTGCGTTTAACGCACTTCCGATACAAGCATTACATAGGTGCATCACATACTAAGACCTAGCGCTCATACTTTCAATTCAATAAAATAAATACACAGTAGGTGAATACCTACCTGTATATTTATTAATACTCGTAGTTTCTTTAAGCTTCAAATAGGTAACGCTTACAAGCAAGAACAAAATGGCCGCCGGTTGGTAGCCATTTTGTTGACAGCAACACGTATTTTTAAAGGGGTGGCTGTACGAGTATAATAGGCTTGCTTCGTAAGCGTATTATTTGAGAGTCAACATAAAGTAAGTTTTTAAATAAATGTTATTTAAGGTCACCCCTCTCTAAAATGTGCAAATTTGTTATTGAACTCACACCGATATGAGTTCTGTATTAACAACAAATGGCAGGTTATCAGCAAGTAACGACATGGTTTGATTATTTAACTTGAAACACGCATTGCACTTTCAGTGAAACAAGTACGTGTCATTATCGTAGAGTACAACATTTTATTTATTTACTTAATTTATACCAACGTTGACACGGTCAACTTTATTGGAACGGTATAAGGTTTGTCTTTAATCGTTAAGTCTGATGCTGTTACTACTCAGATAGAAGGAAAATAACTCGTTACTAACAAGTAATAACATAGGACATCTACTTTATTCATCTTTTGTTACCTACACTTGAATCAGGTTAAGTGCAAATAACCACGACAACGCACAAATTGCTTCATTTCTTATCAGATCTGTGTATTTATTTTATAGTATGTTATTATTGAATAAGTATATATAAATGGCAGAACTGCTACAAAAATAAAATTAACGTAGATTTATTTTCAAATACTTGTAACAGCATGAACGAAATATTCGTGCCTATAAAACTCGTAACAAAGAAATGAAATAAAACCAAAGGAATCGGTCCTGCAGCGATTTTAACTCGATGAGGCGTCTGAAGGGTCAGGTAAGTAGCAGGCAGTAGGTATTTCTGTTCGTAATGTTCGTATATGGTAGTTTCATGATACATTTAATTGGGCGAGTAAACTGACGCCCGCGCATGCTCCAACCCAGAACGCGATTAAGCGTTTACTGCCCATTCTTATACTTAATTGCTATTTAAAGAAAATTAAAACAAACGTCGAGAATCTTTTCGTTCTTGGCAACACGTATAAGGATAGGTTTAGTATACACTTACCTAATTTGCAGAAAAACTACATTTAGTCATCATATCAATGATTCAATCAAAAGCAAGCATCTACCAGACGGTTTATTTGATCGATAATTAATATCAGAACGGATTTAAACTTTTGTGTACTCAGAAGTGGGTAGAACTTATATGAAATGAACCATAAAATTGAGAGATTCTTACGGCGGAGACAGCGAACTGCTCCCGAGCTACTAGTCAATGCCAGCTCCGGAATGAACCGAGATGTTTTCACACATGCAAATATGTGTCCGAAATCGCCGGTCTGGAATTTATCCCACGTCGTTCTTCCCCTGCGTCTGGACCTATACATATTTATATTCCTTTTTATGTTCTAATCACGGTCCTAACAGAGAATTGAGAAGTTAAAGATCAAGAAAATATTGTGTTGTCAGGAGTCGAGGCGAAAGCTCGGAAATAATGAGGATAATCCCCTTTGTTAAGGGAGTGCGTCCCTCGCATGAGGCTTCTTATCAACAAGATAGTGAAAGTAGATCGCACACGCACTGCCCTGCTGCCAGGCATTATCTTTATTAACATTCGACTACTACGCACTTAGGATTTCACCGTTTTAATTATGACCCGAACTAAGTAATTGAGAGATAAGTCTGACGAGTCCTATATTAATTCGACAGCCGTGAAGTTTAATAAACCGTTATCACAGAGCAAATACGGGTGAGCACCGGTTCTAATAATTTGCTAATAAATTAACCACTCAAAGATAATGTGGGAGCGATTGGGGAATAATAAATTTATTGGATACCTAGTAGATTTTCGCACGGCCGGCCGCGGTCGGCGCGCTTGGCATTTTTGCACTCCATTCAGCGCCCCGCTGCTTTGTGCGGCTCGCAGGCATTCTGTGCTCGAGAATTAGGTACAATATTGTTGGCCATACAGCCTTGAGCTGAAGCACGAAATACAAGATATTAAATTACTGCCGTCTTAAGCTTTCAGAGCTTACGACATTAAAATGTAATCAACAAGTTGTATTCAAAGTACATAGGACGTATTCGTTCGAATGTGTTATTGCTGGACTGTTGTAAAATTTTGAATAGGTACAAAAATATACAGGATGATTTCTGACCACTTTTTCTAACTCGGTAACTGATCAATAGTATTTTCTCAAAAGAAAATTCATTTAATTTTTCTTATTTTTCAATAAAATTTCACTCTTAAATTAAGTAAATCATGGTCACCTTTCGACTTTTGACATACGCCATTGAGAAACGACAAGACGTCTCATTGAGTAGGGTGACCAACTTGTATACAAAAGTATATTTTTGTACTCATCATCTGAAAAATAATTATCAATATTGGTGATAAAAAAGCATAACCACCATCTTTTAAGTTCTGAATGATGCCTTCTTTCTCCTCTTTCTTTGTTCTTTTGATCCTAGACCCCGAAATCACCCTGTATAATTGTATATGTATGGTAATTATTATAATATGTTATTTTTAATATGTTTAATTGTTTATCAAGAACACTGGCCGGACATGTGTGTATATGTTAAGTACAATTTTATTAATGGCTACTTACAACGTGGTGACATCTAAGACAAAACAATAAAAAAGTAAAGGAAAATGTAAAGTAAACTAACTTAATTTATTCTTAATTTTGAGTATCTTAGCATTTGAGTCCTATTTAATACATTCTAACTTAATAAGAAATCATCAAAGTCTGTCACTCTAATATTATACCACGGTTAGTTTTACATTTTTATAGGAAACAATAATTATTGCGTACAATTTACGCTCAGCGTTTACGTGTCATAAGTTATGACCGTTCACTTTGTAACGTAAATCATGATTTACGTTATAAATTAAATATAAAATAAATAATATAAATTCATTTTATATTTAAAGAAATATTTAAAAAAACTCGTTTATTTATGATTAATGTACCAAATTATTACTGCAATGAAACAGGGATCGCTACCTAATAAAGTCATAAAAGAGGATCAATGATTACATCTCCGAAGTCAGTACGTGTAACTGTAACGTAAAACTGGGTGACTTTCAACTAGCCAGAAGGTTTTGGTGATTACGTGGGTATAACTAGGTACATATAATTTTGCTACTGGTTAGATATCTAGATCGAATCTGTTCAATATTTTTGTAGAGCATCTTCCTCTATAACATGCAAAGAAAGTCAAAGCACATTTTATAAAAAAAATAGTTGTGACAAAACTCATTTTCTTCATGTGGAAATCATTGATTGTGCTAATGCGAATAGATATTATAAGGAAGGTTCGCTGTTATTTACGGGATTATACGATTTAAGCTACAATAGGAAAAGTCTAAAAACAGTAAATTTTCATATTTTATATGAATTACGAAAATGGTTTGTTGTGTTATTTGCTATTTAATAGTGCAATTTTATATCCATCCATGAATTCAAATAAGTGCGTCGAAGGTAGGTAAGGTATATTGTATAAATAAGTAATTATTTATTAATAAGAAAAAAAACTTGCTAAGTAGCGAATAACATAACAAATTATATTAAGCAATTGGAAAACGTGATCTAATGAGCTTTGAAAGAACTTATTTGTAATAAACGGGACTTAACCGCGTATATAATTTTTAAATTACCTTCGACGTTTCGAGGACGACATTGTCCCCGACTTTCCCGTGGTCGCGAAGATAATAATTATGAGTAAAAACCGTGAAAGTCTAAATCAGTGTTTTGAAAGAACTTGGTTTCCAGTTAGATCTCACTTCTTTTTTTAGCTAAATAGTCTACTAACTTGGCATTCACATTATATTGGAATTCATATTATATTGGAATGGGATATCTCCAATATAATATAGTTACCATATTTGTTAACATACAAACTTCGCTCAAAGCTGTATTTTTTTAACCAACATCTTGTTGTCCAGCCTAGCCTAACCTAGAACATAGTATTTTACATTAGTTAGTTACTTCATTAGCTACCTAGTTAAGTGGTAAGCTAAACATAAAAAATCTGACTATCTACAAAGAATGAAAGATAATTTAAGTTTAAGTTTCTTGAAATTAAATAAATTATATAACCCATTAAATGAGATTTAATTTACCCATTAAAAATCCCCAGTATTAATTCCAGTGTTCAATTCTTAGGCTTTTCCTGGTGGTGATGCATTTTAAAAATTCATGTACCTTCACACAAAAATCTCATCACAAAAATGTGTAATATCGCGCCGATCGATATTTTTTATAGGTAGTCTATCACATTTTGTAAGCTATATCCCAATATAAAAAAATACAAATTTCCTAATCATGATCAGGAACCACTTTTTTGAGTCTGTAACTGATCAATGTACCATACCAAAATTTAATGCAATGTAATGTACCGTATCTACCATATGGTAGGTACTATTTGATAAAAATACTTTTTTTAAGTAAAATTAATTTCAAATTTAAGTAAATCATGGTCACCCTATGACTTTTGACATACGCTGTATGGGAAGCAAAAAAACGTCACATTAAGTAGGGCAGCGGTTCTCGAACTTTTTTGGTGACAGAACCCTTTTGGAAAGCAAAATATTTGATGGAGCCCCAAAATATAAAATAAATTAAATGTGCTAGATAGACAGACAGAAGAGCTGGTTTATGTTTTTTTTTTCATAATTAAAAGTATTCTCGTGGGGGCCCTACAGAGATTTTTTTTAATGATTAATATTGGTGATATAAAATTAATGACCATCATTAAGTGGATCTTCAGATTCTGTATCATGCTTTGTTCTCTTTCTACATCACCCCGAAAACAAATAAATAAAAAACAAAAGAAACGGAAAAAATCCGAACCGGAACTATATCTAATAGAAAAGACAGGTTTCTGTACCAATGCCTACATAGTGAATACATACATTAGAGCTAAGTATGGCATAGAGATGTCAATTCATTTGTTTGTTTGAATGAACATCAACGAACAGCCACGTAGATTATGTTATGATCTATGCGTTTAGCCTTCGGCAGAGTTGCCGTTGATAAGCGATAAACGTTCATACCACCTATGAGTTTTGTACAGAAGAAGGACGTTTATCCTCTAAGATGTGCGGGATGCGTTGTCTATGTGGGCGATGTGGGCGGGCTGAACATATTGACAACGTTACGATTCTTCAGTTAAGACCATCGTCGGTCCAGGAAGTTTAACCACGGCAACGTGACTTCATTTATGGTGAAAAGATTCGTATCAAACTCTTACCTGTAGGAAAATTTTAATAATAATTATTAGAAATAGTTTTTTTTAAATCATTATGATATATTTAATTAACAAAAAAATATATGAAGTAAACTTTAATAATCAATAAGTGGATGTTACCAAATTACCAAACACTACTAACCATTTATCAAACAATTAAACCTTAAAATATTTAAATTACTTACTGAAAGATTGCAATATATAGGTCATTTACGATTTTGTTTTACTTCTAAATATGTAATAAATATAATTAAACGTATTAAATTATTTCCAATAACTACCACCACATTAATTTCATGTTATTTTCATACGCAATCTTAAGAGATAATTCATTTTAGTTTAGATACTTAGGTATTTATTTTTTAAGTTTGATAGCTGAGTTTTAATTATTTATGTGTTTATGTATAAGTACTACTTATAAATATTATATTATCTTCAATATAACTATTTAAATTACCTATCTTTAAGATCGTTTTGTTCGAAAAAGTTACAAGCACACTAAGTAAATACAATTGGGCATTTTTATAAACGCTACATTTTAGTTTGCAAATGTCACTCGTATTTTGATATTTTTATGTAAAGATTTTTAAACTCCTTCCTGTAATTTACCGTTAATCTAATACTTATTAATGAAAAATATGTAAGGTTACATTGAAATTCGAAGTCGAAACACAAATAAACTTTTTTAAGTACCGAGACCACAGTATTTTTTCAACAGACGTAGTTTTAATCTTTATTTATATGTTTGTCTAAGAATAGAGCGACATTCGACCTTTGAAATCTCGTGTTGACTTCTTATTGATTGCTTATTATTGCTACTGCACCTCGCTCTTATGTTTTGGTACTAAGCAAGTACTGCTAAGTTCTAGTAGGTACGGTTGACGTCAAAAATATGTTTACAATTTTGCACTTACTCCTTTGTAATGAGGTCTAAAAGTGTAAACATATTTTTGACGTCAACTGTAACACAGTACTACATGTACGTACGTAAATTGGTATAACTATATATTAGGTATTTAACTAATATCGTCATGACACAGTAGGTAGGTACTTTTGATGACAATATAGCGATTTATCTATTTCCAACTAAAGAAAGTGGTTAAATTATTTTTCTTGTTTAATACTTATTTGAATTCAGGTACCTACACTACACTACCTACCTACTAAATGCAGTGCAATTATTTTATCAAGATTAGATTACAATTAATTTACAATTTCGATTTGCAAAATGAGTTGAACCCTTTTGAACATCGAAATTGTTTACCGCTATGCCTAAAACGGAACAATATCAGACAAAACATCGTTTGTAATCAATTGTTTTGATAGAAACACCTATTTAATCATCTCTCCTAGCGTTTGTCACGGCTTAATTGGGCCTGTGGTTTGTTCGGCAACCGGCAACCTAATGCCAGGAATTGACATTGATACAACGTGCCCATTAGGAACCTCAAATATTATAACAGTGTTTTCCTGATTTTTTAGACATTATACATAGACTAATTGTTTATAAACGTTCCTTGCTTAGTTTTAGAGATAAAACTAATTTAAAAAAAAACTTAATTTTACTGTAACTTTGTGCAAAATGCCCTTTTGGTTATGGCATTGCCACAGTGGGGCCTAGTCTAGACATGTGGCTTTACTTTTTATCAGTTTGAAGTACGATTACTAGGTTTCTAAGTTTTATTATTCATAGGATTATACTTCTTGTAATTAACAGTTATCGGTAACGACTAACAATGGGTCGGAGTTGATTCAAGCCTCAAGATGTGTCGTATGGTTGGATTTTCGTCGTTTGTCGCTACGGTTGTCTCGTTTAAGTATGTAAGTGCGAGAGTGACGCACGACGCAATAGGAGATAGATATGCCAACCATCCTATCCGCTGGATGGTTTTCGTGTATAACAGTGCCAATTACCGGATCGGTAATAACAAGTAAGTTGCGCGCCATCCATCACACTGCCACTCGGCTTGTAGCGTTAATCGCGTACATTGTATTGTCGTAATTGTTTATCAACGTGAAAATTCACAATCGTTTGTTCTTGTTTGAAACGCGTGAGTCAATTGTTTTATATTGGATTTTCCTGTGCGGTTGGAATCTATTGGGTATTTCAAATAGCATGTGGAAGTTAGACGTATCTCAAATTGTTTAAATGTGTTAGAGGTTAAATTAAATCATATTTATCATTATATGTATTTCGATTTGTGGTATAAATTTGCCTCTGCAATATTTTTACATGACTATGGTATCTACCTGCCTACATATCGTGTGTTAAAGCATGTAGAGTTACTTACATAGGTACAATATTGATACTAGAAATTCTAATTTTAACAACTATCCATAGTATTGATTTCAACGTCATAAGACTGTTTATTTTTAAATTCCAATATGGTAAACGACATTATTTTCATACATTTATGCCTTAAGGGACATTTTTCTAAATTATGAAGTTCATATAGGCATCATATTTATACAATTTATTGTTTTAAGTTGACATTTTTGTATTTAAATTGTTCTACCTACTTATGTGTTTGATATCAATAAATTAAAATGTATTAATGTAGGTGACACCTAGAGTTGGTGTACATAAACTTGTAAGTATATATTACCTATACATATGAACTGTATAGGAAACCTACAATATAATATGTTCTGATTGGGGTTAGAATTGAAAAGTTATAAATTGCCGCCTCATCTTTCTTTGAGGTGTAAGTATGCAAAGCAAACACATTTAAAAAAATTATATACCTACCTACTATGTTACATAGTAGGTAGGTATATTTTTTACATAGTCTATGTAGGTACCTTAAAATAGTTTACCTATAGGTACCTACCTCTACCTACGCCTACTGTTGTTTTGGCTCCAAGTCGAAACTTCTGTAATAGCTAGTCAGATTCGTGTCGAACATAATAAAAAATTGTAACATCATATTTATTAAAAATACATATACCAATATCTACCGAGTTACCCGTTATAAATGCTTTTACTGGTGTGAGAAGGTACCTATACCTATCTTTGGCACTCCAATGTCAAGAATTGATTAGTAAAGTTAAGAATAGTTCTGACTACTATTAAATTTAAACGTTTCCACTTAATGAAAACGGACGCCATCTAATACCAAATTCTCATAATTATATAATGATTTTTATGTAAAGTTGTGGATGAAATCTGTCGCGGGCCATCTGTCGCGGGGCGGGTTGATAGTTTAATTGCTTCCTACGACAGCTTGACAACCGACGTTTACAATCGTTTACTGTTATGAACTTTACACTTCCATGATAAATAATCGCTATAATAATCACAAGTTAAAACCGGCGTAAACTAACATTTTAAAATGATATATAAATTACTAAAACTAGGTAGGTACCTATATAAATTTTAACTGGGCCATTCCATTTATAATTTAAATACCAATAAATAAACCACGAAATCATTTAGCGTTCCTATTAAAACCGAATTGCGTGTAAATATGACTTTTACATGTAGGTAGGTAAGTAGGGTAATTATGCTAGTTTCCCTTCCAATGCCAGTTTGCCGTCCACCTGACTAACTGTTGCAAATACATGGGACAACATTTTAAGGTCAATACAAATTTTTTATAATATATACATAATAAATAAATAAAAATAAAAATTATTTTCAAATATCTGAGATCCATAGATTGTTAACTATTCTACTCTTTTCTTTAGTAGTTTTTTTTCAGTAGAAGGTCTTTTTAAAAGGAAAGAAACCTTGAATTTAAAATATATAAATAAGTATGTGCGGAAAACCGACAAGTGTGGACGAAAACTGGTACAATTAACTCATGTTCTCTTAAATATTTAAGTATCTCGATTTTTTTTTACCTTTATTAAACCATTAGAAGTCTACCAATAGGAACCTAACTGTGTTAAGACAACTCTCTTCACAATCCAATTGCCGTACTATTACTAATTGGATGTTTCCAACTTACTAATTAAGGCAAGCAGTGTAAAAACTACTTGTTTGACAATGATGGATACAGGAGGAAATTTGTTACGCTTTATGTACGAGCTAGATTATTATTAAAATAATTTGTATGTGAACAATTGTAAGCGCTATAATTTATGCTGGACACAGCGTGGGCTCTGCCGGAATCTTGACTTGAGAATTAAAATGTTTATTTAAACTCTACAGCGTTGCAAACTTTTTATAGTTTATGATGTTTGCATTTATTCACTGACAAAGCCGCACAATATACAAACACGAATATTTTTTGCGTTTCCGTTTACAAGTCGGTAATCATAATCACACGCAGTCAATTTAAGCGTTACGAATCTCTACTGATTAAATAAATTTTCGTGTAACTACATCATGTCTCTACAAACTTTGGAACGAATTGAACTTAGTTTTTATTCAGACGGGTGATGTGAACAATCCAGATTGTAAGAGTAACTTGTAACTTCACTATCCATGTCAGCATACCACAACACATGTATTAATAAACACATTTAACAAAGCTCGCTCAGCATAGAGTTGAATCTAAACTTTGAATGAAACTTTTGAAAACTTGTTTGTATCGAGTTGTCAAATTTGTAAAAGTTTTGTCAAGTACCTGATTGGGCGGAGATCCTCGGAAGGCGAACTGGGACGTCATTTTTCACTGTAATTTTTTGAGTTTGAACAATAAAAAAATCCACGTATTATCCGCGTCACTGTCCGTACACTTCACTGTGTCATGTCTCTCGGGTTCAGCCGGCGCATCCGGCGGTGCAGGCTGGCCGGGCGGCCGGGCGCCGGATCGATGCGTCGGGAGCGGAGCGGACCGCGTGGTGCACGGCGCGTGGTGGCGCGCGCGGCGGCAGTGGGTAATGCGGTAGCTGCCCGCCAGGTGATAGTAATTGGCGCCGCGATCTCGCTCGCACGTCAACCGTCCTGCTCGGCGCGCACACGCACACTGCTGGCTGTGTGCGTGCACCTCACCGCTCCTTCTTTTCACGCTGGCGTCGCCGTTTGACCCCGCGCGCTGACGACGCTCTCGATTTTTGCGGTGCGGTGGGTGGCGCCCGCGGCGGGGCGGCCCCCACTTCGGCCCCGGAGGTGGGGGTAGATGCACTCCTTTTTTAAAGCTTCTCTTTCTTTTCTCGTATTTTCTGTTAGTATTGGTAAGAAGCGGTCTCTTTTATTTTATTTTATACATATTTATTGTGATAATTAACAGTGACGATGCGCACAACGAGCTAGTCGGTCGAAGCGTCGACTTAATGATAGCTTTGCATTTGATTAAAGGTAACCACGACTTTTGTAAATTTATTTTTTTCCGATTGTAGAGGTGGAACGGAGGCGAGGCGCGGGTGTGTTGATGTGAACATACGCGAGTCCCTGAAAGCGAACCAATTTAATCTTGCCATACCCGAACTTACAAGCGTTCTTATAAACAATTATATCTTGTGTGATAGCAATAAATCTGATTTTATAAATACCTACCTATTAGCTAAATGTGTACTTAAGTAGATATTAGGTATATTAGGTAAATGCTTAATAAATAATTAAAGCCACAAATGTAGAGACGCGTGCTTGAGCTTTGATGGATATGGTATATCGTAGAGTCGATGACAGTTCGCCAATCGTAGAGCTCCAGTTCATTGACTCGCCTGTGGTTCATTCGCTCTACGCTACGACTTTGTCTAATAGAGACGCAATTCTACAAGGTAACTATATTTAAACCCACGCAACTAAGTTTTACTATCAACATAGGTAACTATTTGCAACTGAATAAACTTAGTTCAAACAAGAAACAAGCTCACGACACAAGAAAGGCTCTGACAGCGATCTAGAAGTAGGTAGGTAATAGGTATTTAATTAAGATTATAAGTTGTAAGCACCGCGACGGCCTTCCATTGAGCGCGCTCGAACAAGCGTCGGTCAATCTATGACACCGCGGATTATCGAAATAAAAAGCGCAACGTTCCCAATCGATCTGTTCCCCTCTTCTTTCTTATCGCGCGAATATTTCACACTGCACGCATACCGACCGAAAAAACTCGCACACATATAAAATATTCAAACGGTATAACATAAAATAAATTATCTTAGGTGAGTATGAGAGTGTTTGTGTGCCCCCTCCCCTGGGCGGGTCGGCGTCGACCAATTGCGCCCGGCGTCGCGCGCCGGTCGGCGTGCACTCGCGCCGCGGCCGCCGTGCCGGTCGCACGCAACACTTGATTGTGTCAATAATATCATCAATAAGTAGTATCGGTATTGTTATAAATAAATATTATTTACATACACTCTACCTGATACTGTATTATCGTTAAAATAGATTTATATTTTTTTCTGAGTTGAACAATTAAATACTACGTATTCATACTCCGGAGGCGTATTTACCTTTGCAAAATACAATTCCAATTGTTTCTTTGAGTACAAATTCAATTTGTCACGCACAACACTGTTCACTGAGAGTGACAAATTGAGACTAAAAATACTAAACTTAAATCAGTTTCATGGTTACACACGGTTTGCCTAGATAGGTCCTAAACTCATCACACAATCACACATTTAGTACTTACTCCTCTTGCCGTACAGACTCTACTAGACAAATTTGTTGCATTTTGATTTGATTCATAAGAAATTCGACGATGAAACTAAAAAATGAAATGCTAGAATTAATTAAAAAAAGATTTTTTTTTTAAATTTAGGTGATATTTATGGACCATTGAAGACTTAATGTAGCCTCCTACTTACGTAAAATAAAAATACATGTAAGTAATGTAATACTTATAATTATAAAAACCAGTGTCTACATATCAATGTTACACATACGTATCTAAATTATAAAAAAATACAATTAGGTAACAAAAAATTATAATAACATTAATAACCTTAAAATACTTAAACTGGACCAAGTTATAGTCCAGTTTTGTACTGTAGGTACCTACGTCTAGATACTCTAGATACATACTAAAGTTTTATTTTCTTTCAGTAATTTGGACTTTGGATACATCACAAAATGTGTTGCAATAAAAACGCCTTTTTTCGTGTATTTTTTGTGTTTTTCAGGGGGGTAGTTCGGTGAAAAAAAAATCTGTTTACATTAACAAATTAATGCCATTTTTCTTATAAAAGTCACAACAACGTATGTACTTTTACCTTAGAGTAGGTAATTTTTGTAAAAATAAAAACGGTGTCAGTCTTGCACTAAAGGACCATCATAGCAAATATAGCAATCGAATACCTGGCTAGTGTAGAGTCATAACCAACGTAAGTACTTACCGGTGGGGCAATACAATTAGAGCAAGAAGGCAGCACCGCGAACCACTACAGAGCGAGCGAGATGTTCAGCTTAATGACTTTCGACTTTAACCGCACGTTGCTTTAATTTAAGAGCTGGTGTTTTTTTTTCAATATTTTTGTTATGTTTTATTCTGATTAAAAATTATAATGAGTACCAGCTAAACAATATTTACAACCAAATGAACCAAATTTTTATTGATCAAATTCCTTTTGAAATTATTACTCGACAATTCCCCTGTTCTGTATTATAATGCGATATTAATAAAATGAGTGAAATCTGTGTAAAAATTGTTTAAAATACTAATTAATAGACTGTAAATTTATTTCGTACCTACTCGAAAAATACTAAAGCTATTTTTTACGTATTTATTTTGATTGATGACTTTATGTATTCATTTTTATCAAGGCCTCGCTTTTTGTAATTTAATGTTTTAGCCTAGTGGGTATTGTTTCCAAAATAATCCAATTGCTCAACTTACCCGGCAGCTCGAAGTGCCCCATCCTACCCTACTTAAGTAATATTAGAAAATATGCACCAAATTAAGATTATACTTTAAATAAAAATAGCACGACTCAAGTGTTAACTATTTATGGGAATAAGGCAACATACCTACTCCTAAAGTTAATTATAACCTACATAAATACAAAATAAATGCCTAGTACCTGTACTACTAACTAAATTACTAGTGACCCGCCCCGGCTTTGCACGGGTGCAATTATAGGAAGGTTTAAATACCTTCCTCTTGAATCACTCTATCTATTAAAAAAAACCGCATCAAAATCCGTTGCGTAGTTTTAAAGATCTAAGCATACATAGGGACAGACAGCAGGAAGCGACTTTGTTTTATACTATGTAGTGATTCAAATCTGCTTAAAAACTGTTTTTGATTGCGGTCAGCCGATTCTTATTTTCTCTAATTCGGAGGATAAGTGGACAAAAGTTCAAAAATGCAAAAGTTGTCTTACGTATTGAATAAATGACATCCTAAGGAATTGCTATAATCTACGCAGATATTTTTATTTTTTATTAGAAAATATCCATATAACATTAAGTGCAAAATTACCTTGTAATAAAAAATAGAACAAATATTTATTTTGGTTAGGTACGTGTCATAATTCTTCTTAGCCACCGGGTGCCAAACCTCGCTCGCACCCGGAATATGCAACGTAAGGTCATCCGAGTGCTGAAACTTGTGGACGTTAATGACTTCCAACGTTTAATTTACGACTTATTTTCATGAGATAGACGTAGTAATAGAATCCCTACGCAGAGTCAAGGTCGAAGATTTACAAGCAAGGGCAATCTTGAGTAGAGATGTGCCGTTCTCCGTTTACTCAATAATCATAAATATTTCCGAGCGAGAATGTTTCCCATAAAAATGGGAAATGTTCTCGAGAATGACCCAACTCTAATCTTGAGGCTAAAACAATGTGTATACCAAACCAAATTCATAATCCATGGCAAACATAAATATTTAGACAAGTTTTTTTCAACCATGTAATGATATTGTTGTTACGTTCTTTATAAAATGGGCTTGGTAGCAGCATCCGTTTCGGGCAGCAACTTGAGAGTACTTTAATGGGATTTCATACATCGTTTCCAGGCCTGTTGTGATTCTTGTTTCAATGTTAATACATGTCATTCATACAGTGTCAAAGATGGCGGCAAGTTTATGACAAACCGATTTTTTTACGGTGAAGGTCATCACGAGGTGAAATTAAGAATCGGAATATCTCGGACTTTGATACATTCCAATTTACTAATGAATAGTTTTTTTTTCCTACATGGGTGGGAAACGCATTCCCGGCATCTCTCGTATCCCTCGCTACGCTCGGATGTCTATACTTAGTACTCTTCAGGTAATACCACTGTTCCCGGCCTTATTATAGTATCTACTGTGCTGGTTTAAAAATTTAAAACTACCTACCATTGTAATTAAAAGTTGCCTAATTTTGATATCGTTTCCGAAGGTTAATAGTCAATAAAGAAAATTCTTGGTAGGTATAGGTACATGTTCGCGCCGTGGGGTGCCCGGCCTTAGAATTGTCCCCCACCATATCGTCCCGTGGTTGCAGTAGGAGTCTGCTAAGGGAATATACCGGGAGATGGGCAGCAGCATCTTCCGAAAGCGTAAACAACTAAACAAAAAAAAAAAAAAAAACTGCGCGTGCCAATCCGCCTGCCAAGCGTGGCGCGTATGGCAAACCCCCCCTTAAAGGGGAGGCCTATGTTCAGCAGTGGACGTCTTATGGCTGAGATGATGATGATAGGTACATGTTTACATTAAGTATGCAAAAAGTTCGATTTTTTTTCCGGTTGCGGTGCTACCTGCAGAGCGTTGCGTGACTATCCTCATAGTTTAATTATTCAACGTAGAGTACCTGATGAGTATAACATATATTAGTCCCGGCCAAGGGATGAAAACGGTTCACGTGGAGTATTGACCGGTCAGGCCGGTGTACGAATCCGCAGGTTTTCCCTCCGCGCAACCGATATTAACAAGACTCAGCCCAAACAACCCATTGTTCGAAACTTTATGCTTAGAAAACCGCGCGCTTAAAACCAAATGAACGGTGACTATAACTCATTCCCCAACAGATGTTCGCGAACCGCCACGGCCGTAAATAGGTAACTACAATAACCATAAGGCCGCGAAACGGACGCTTTCGAGCGTTGTCGCTCGGAGCGTGTGACGCTGTGTGTGAGCGTGTAAAACAAATGTATGAGGATCCTTGAATTCTTTGTCACGTACGCCACAAAATCGCGCGCGCAAATATCAGCTAGCGATACTCGCCTCGAGCGATTTGAGAGATACTGTCACATAGAAAACGCTTCACTTCGTGGCGTGTTGCAAACGCCCTAATGCGTCATTCACGAAACGTAAGCTCCGAGCGTTACCGCTCGACCCTCGACCGATTAAGAGTCGCCAGGACGCTCGCGTTCCCATACAAACGTAGTTTAGCTCTCATTTTAAAACGACATGCTTTAGAACCATGAAATTTGGCATGGGCATTCTACTAGTATAGATCTATGTCGGTAATTCGTTTTCGTTGAAAAAAATTGTAATACAAAAAAAAATACAGCCAGATACAGATTTGCATACAAAAATTATTTTTGCTATGTTTTCTTTGTATTACAATTTTTAGCAACGAAAACGAATTACCGACATAGATCTGTACTACTAGAATGCCCATGCCAAATTTCTTGGTTCTAAAGCATGTAGTTTTAAAATGAGAGCTAAACTACGTTTGTATGGGGACGCGAGTTCACGCGAGCGTCCTGGCGACTCTTAAAGCCATCGGGCAAACCAAATCTTTTTCACATTGGTCATCGTTGGCCTAATGTGTACAGCGGGCTTAAGGTGGACAACAGACAATGGCAGACGCCAACCGCCATAAAGGGTGAGCATCCAGGCTATCGATGGCAACGCTCAGAGCGAGCGTTTCGTGAGCGAAGCACAAGATATCGCTCGACCCCGGCAGCGAGGAGCGATTGTTTCGTGGCCAAATCATAAGATTGCGCTAAATACTTTTTACGAATATTAAGAGCTGCCAAATGTTAACAATCACGTTTTAGCGCCTTTGATGTCCCCTTTGATATCGCCACGTGTGCTCACTGGCTCCATAACTCCACGTCACTGTATAATAACCTGAACGACAGATTGAAATAAAACGGGAAGACGCATCGGCATCTTAAAAAGGTTCGCGTAAGAAAATAAAAAGAAAGTGAGCGTTATTTGTTTTAGTCAAATGAGTTTCTGAGGTCGGCTCTCATACATATCGAGTTCGTGGAAGGCTTTATTAGCGCTGCACCTACCGCCTCAAAGACACATCGCATTTAAATATCACACTGAAAGCGTCAATCTACATACGTCCTATTGAGCAAATCCTAAAAGTGATTTATACCGAGTCCCTATTCGATTGAAGCAGATTACAAATAATGAATAAAATTGCATACGAAATGAGTAGACCTCACGGTCCGTGGGTGTTTGGTTGTTTGCGCGGGGAGGGTTATTGCCTGCTAGCGCGCGCCCGCGGCTGCGCCCGCCTCGCGCTAACTCCATCGCGTTTGATGAGCGCTCCGACCCAAACTAAACATCCGGTGCACATCATTTCTCTATGGAATCCGTATTGAACTCATACTTTGGCTGCATTCAGGCATCAATTTAATCGAGCGTGTGATTTATTTATCAATTATCTGTTTAAGTTAGTAGATGCTAGGGTTGAAGGCTGCAGTTCTTCGTGGAGAGGACAAGTTGGTGCGGCAAGACAAAAGAAGGCGGGAGCAGGAATGAGTCCGGGCGGGCGCTTCCGCCCGGCGCGGCGCGGGTAGGGCGCGGATAGTGTAGCGGAAGGCCGCGCCGTAGACCTAACTGCTACCAGACATTACCAGTCTACTCATATCGCTAATTCCCTGATTTCGTCAAATAATGTTGCAGCAGGTTGATTTTATGCTTTGTTACAAACAGCAGCTCTAACGTGGCAGAAGATGTCATGTGGATTGGACAAATTGAATTAAGCTTGTATAGGTATTGCCGCCGTTTTTATAGTTCATATGATATTTAATCATCTTTAGACTAACAATAAGAGCTAGCACTGGAAAACGTGACATAACGAAAACAACGAAACTCCCCCAGTTAGTTTGCTATACTATCCTTAAATATTAATGGATCCTGACAGAAACTGATGAAGTTGCTTCATTTATAGAGGACAGGGCCTACCTATAGGTAAAGACTTTGTGTTCCTATCTATTATTGGCGAAATAAAAACAGGCATATTATGAATAACATTATATATTAACAGAAACGCGTGGCATTAATCAATTCTAAGTACTTTTATTACATACTTATTTATATCAATAATAATGTATCAAATCAAACTCAGAACTGTAGGAATTGTATTCAAGTGGCTTGCATTCTCCGAGATCCACTGTGGCAGGTCTAGCGCGGCCTAGGCCGGGAGCCGGGATCCTCCCGAGCACGCTGTTTGCGGACACGGCGCGGCACGGAGAGGAGGATGGTCATTTAGTGGCAGCCCCCCTCCGTGTCTGCACAGACTGATTAAACGATCTGCTGTCTGTGTCGAGACTTGTTTGTTTTGCTCCTCTCATCGATTCCACTCCGCTTAAGTGTTTGAGTGAGATTTTCTTTATACAAATGTATTGGTAATTGTATCTTATTCTATTCCTAACATTATTTATATAATAATGCCTTTCTAGACTAGCACTATTTTGTGTTAATTACGTCTCATTAATGTTTTAATCACCTCCGAGCAGCCTCCGTTCGCGTTCGTCTAATTACAATTTTATGTGTTTGTGTACAAAGGGGCCGCGGTTCCGAAAGTGTATTGCGCCGTTCTTTATGAGCCTCGGAACAAAGACAGACAGACACACAGTTTAGTGTGTAGGTGGAATGACTTCTGGTAGGAATCTTTAGCAATACTTTCAAAGTAAGTACTTTCAAAAACATACAAACTGTTTGTAAGTGCGCCAAGTCAAGAGCGAGTAGAGTGGCGCTTGTACCCAAATTATTAATGGGAAATAATATTCCGCATATTGTAAAATACTGAATCAGGATTCGCATCAAAGTGAAGTTTTGATGTGAATTTGGATTATTTTTGTATATTTTGATTGAGTATTTAAAATAGGCACTAGATATTATTATTTAATTTATATTTTTTACAAATTTCTAAACAGGTGACAAGGCGCTGGCCCATTATTACAGGGTTCTATGTTTTACTTTTATCGAATTATATTTGAACATTGTCATAAAGGTTTTTTAATTTTACAATATTATGCAACAAATATTTTAAGAAAACTTCAAATCTACCTACCTATAAAACGAAATAATTCTAAAACCATAAAGTGGGTAAGGTCACCGAGGTCCGACCCTTGCGGCAGAATTCCCATATACTCGTAATAATGCTGGCTGAGTTCCCTCTTTGGACGGCTATACCTATCCGTTGTGCCAGGAACGAGCCAGCTCTACGGTCCCCGGTGACCTCGACCAGTTTTTTTGATGTCATAGTGAGACTGGGTGGGTTGCACCATGCACAATTAACGTTAAATATGGCGGCGGAGCTGTCATCCCATAGAAAACTGTTAAAACTTTTCATACGAGTTTTTTTTACGATCACGTTTACGTTAACGGACGGTTTGGTGCAACCGACCGTAGTCTAAATTTAACGAGGCAATCTGAAAATGTATAGAACGGTGTAAGATTGGGCCCGTGGACTAAGGGGAGCTTGAGATTCGAACGCTCTAATTAGTATGGTATTCACTCAGTACAAAAGTGAAAAAATATTGTGCGCATTCGCAACTGTTTCTCTATAGAAACAGTTGCGAATTTTTAATTTTTCCTTCATTTTCATTAAAACTAAAAAATATTTATTGTGGGGCACTATATCCATGGTCAAACATTCACAACTTTTTCTCGATGCGCACAATTTTTTCAATTTCATGCTCTTCTAAATATGACATTCACTTCTATGCTAAGAACTAAATAAATAAATAATAATAAATCGCAACTTTGCTTAGCTTGAAAAACATGGTTTTCTTCACAAAATAGCTATTTATATCGTATCCCTAAGATGGCCGCATTTCTCCCATCTCAGGAATAAGGTATAAATAGCTGTTTGATGAAGAAAACCACGTTCTTCATGCCAGGGAAAGTTGTGCATCGTAGGCAAAGTTGTAGCATAAGGTCTGCCGGCCTAGGTATAGATGGGTGGATGTGGTGCATGCGGATCTTTGCAAGCTCCAGGCTGCCAGCGAGAAACTGCACAGGACCGGGAGAATCGTGTTGGAGATCACGACACAGAGAGTCACTGCGCCAGAGGAGTAAGTATTATATGTATAAGTAAGAGGAAAGAGCCAATTTATACGACAACTCTATGTATAATAGTACCATTGTACCGACACTAAACCTCAGGGGCAATTCTACAACAAAATTGACAATCGCTAGACTCACTAGTTAGACCACTTTGTTACATTCTACTATATAATATGTGTCCTACTCATAGGTCTGATTTCATGGCATACATTAGTAAAAAATTACCCACTTTCAAGCCCTGAGCAAGAAGGCAACCATGGTTATCGCAAAGCCCAAGAACTGGGGAGGGAACCGTCAAACCTGGCAACCTAGTCTAGTTTCCCCTCTGGGTTGGAACACGGAGAGAAATATTTACTAGAAACAAGTAAAAAATAGTAATTCCAAGGACAAGTAAACAATTTACTTAAAACAAGTAAACGTTTACTAAAAACATGTACGCGTTTCCTTGTTTTTAGTAAAGTTTACTTGTTTTTAGTAAACGTTTACTTGTTTTTGGTAAAAGTTTCCTTGTTTTTAGTAAACGTTTACTTGTCCTAGGAATTACTATTTTTTACTTATTTGTAGTAAAAATTTTCTCTCCGTGAAGGTCAGATGGCAGTAGGTTTTGTAAAAACTAGTGCCTACTAAGCCAATTATTAGGATTAGGTTTCAAAGCGGACCCCAAGCTCAAGACGTGGACAAATGCTAGGAGGATGATGATAATTTTATGAGAGGAAAATATGTTTTATTGTTTCAGTTTTCATTTCAGTTTTATGACCATACGTCGTTATCGCGGGTGCAAAAACAAATGTGTTGAAGAATGTATATAACAGAGTGTCCGTTTGATATAAACAGAGTATTTCTACCTACGCGTCTTAGCCTCTAAGAAGTTCTTCATATCTAGCACAATGTATTTGCTGGAAATGATCAATCAAACTCTTCTCAATCTTGCGCCTTCTCTACTTTCCTTAAAGTGCGCCTTTTTGAGTTGAAATTTCGTTTCACATTTTTTTATGAAAATAACGAGTAACCGTGACTTTAGGGGGAACCACCGTCGTGTGTTTGTTCCTAAGTCTAAAATAATCGTTTATCAACAATTCTAAATAAATCGATCAAGAATGAAAAATGTTTCGAATAACAGGTGACAGAAGAGATTGCCGTTAGGACTGCGTGGCTAATCTTTTTAACCGACTTCAAAAAAGGAGGAGGTTCTCAATTCAACAGAATTTTTTTATCATTTTTTTTTGTATGTATGTTACTCGATATCTCCGTGAATCGTGAACCGATTTTCAAAATTTCTTTTTAATCGAATGCGTATATCCCCTAGATGGTCCCGTTGGCACCAACTCGGGGCCTGATGATGGGATCCTAGAGAAATCGAGGGAACTCTTCAACTATTATAGGCAGACCTATAGTGGTTTCACTATTTTATACAGCAACTCGGCCACTTCCCCTTGGAATAGCGGATCCTAAGCGAAGTCGGTTCTTTTTTGTTTAAAATTATTAATATGTACTAATTATCAAGTCAAGTACGATACCAATTATGCCCTTAAACGGATCACCAGTATTTTTGTTACACCCTGTATAAAACCAATACAGAGGCCAACTTCAGATGTAGAGTTTTAATTTCGGTTAATTACCTACATACTAGTAGTTCAGTGATTTTCAACCGACTTCAAAATTTCGAAGAAGGAGGTTCTCAATTCATCAGAATCTTTGGTTTTTTTTATGTATCCCATTGTCATCAGGTCAGGATCTCATGATGGGATCCTGGAGAAATCGAGGGAACTAACTTCAGACATAGTGAATGGGGTAAGTTGCGAATATGGACCAGTGGCGTAATGCTATCATGGAAGGCCAAAAACTGCATGACGGGATCTGGGTAGACAAACTAGCCGCTAAGAGGGCAAGACGGCAGGGCAACACCTGCACATCAGTTGCAACATATATTCGCTAAACTTTAGCGCGTTGCCAGCCCTTACAAGTGTCCAAAATGGTAGCCGCACTTGCCAGTCCCGTATTGTTTTGTCCAGTCACCAAAGTGTCTCTTTTGCATATTGCATCTACCATATTGCGTCTACCATAGACGTTACATGCCAATAATGATGATGATGATACTTAGATAATACGGGTCAGGTGCAAACGCCCGGTTTAACCTCGTGACAAAACTAGCGCGTCAATCAAAACAATACTTGTTTATAACAAAGTGAAATTATACATTAAAATTATACGACTACTGTCGGATTAATAACAATGCAAATATTCATAATTTTCATAGTTGGCAATTCAAATGAGCATTTAGTGAGCACCGGGTCGCGACCCGCCGACTAACTGCCCGGCTCGGAATGGAACATTGTTCGCGGCAATCACATATATCACCCGATTTTAAAATGGCCTAACAGATACTGTGAATACATTTGAAATTGTAAATGCACTGTTTGACATATTGGATTTATTTCATGTCCGCGGTTGCCATCGCCGCCGAAGCCGGAGGGTTATTATTTTATCCACTTTCGTTATGGATTTCTATTTTTTTTAATGAATTAATTGGATAAGTACCTATCGTCTACCCCGCCAGACGTTGTAGTGGCAAATAACAATGTTTAAAAAGTAATAGTGTAAACAGGTAGGCGGCAAGTGCCTACATGAATAAAATTAAATTAATGTTTATTTGTTTCATTTCGAAACTGTTTTACAATCGTTTCTAGCAGTGGCGGTGCGTCCATAAAACAGGATTCCCGTAGGCTTGCCTAAGTTTCAGGCGCCTGAGCAGTTTTCCTACAGATACTGAATTTTTTAAAGCCAAGTTCAGCACCGGCTCTTGCCTTAGAAAATTCCAGTGTTAATTAACGATGATAAGCGATGTCTTATGGCCGGGTGCACCAAACCGTCTGTTAACGTCAACGTCATCGTTAAAAAAATGTTGTATAAAAAGTTTGACAGTTTTCTATAGGATGACAGCTCGGTCGCCATATTTAATGTCGATGAGTTCGTTAATTGTGCATGGTGCAACTTCAATCTAATGTCAAGGAACTAAACCAACAGGGTTGGATGAAAACGTATGTTTTTCAAGATAGAGCGAGGCGGAAGCAGAAAAGCGGACCCCAACACTGAAAAACCGCTAGTAGAATGATTTTAATTCAGTAACAATTATCTAACGGTGATTACAAAACACGCATACATAAATATAAATAGTAAATATTGGTTGACTTGACGAAATTATTTCCATATAGGTCAGATTGAATAAGAAACATGGAAATGGGATCAAACATAAAATTAAGTCTTGAAGTTCCTTGGCTTTCCAAATTTCCAGACTACGTGATTAAACATAATATGTTATACATATGAATTTATTATGTTCACTTGAGTACTATTTAAACCGAAGTTAGAAATCGTCGCAACGCAAGTCGAAGTGACTCACTTTTGAAGTAGGCACCTGGCCTATAACCGCGAACCACTTCGTTCACCGAATCGTTTATTTGCATCACTCTCTTTCGTATATGCAAGAACGATAGAGACGGGGACAACGTTTTGTCGATTTTCGAACTTCGCGGTAGGCTCTGATTGACCTAAATCAACGGCAATGGTTGAGTAAAAGTAATGAAAACGCTATAGAAAGAGAGAAAAATTTTAATAAGGTAAAATTCACCATGTTCCTGTTCCTACATGTGTTCGCGACCAACAAGTAAACTGCCAGCCTGATAGTAAGCGGTCACCGTACCCTATAGACGCCTGCAACGCCAGTGGTACTGCTTTTTGCCAACCAGGCGGCTTAGCATGACATGCGTTGTCGCGCGCGACTCCATACTTCGAGTCGCGCCTGAAGTATGGAGAGTCGCGCCGCAACGTAAGTCATGCTAGACGTACTGGTACGAGTATGGTACAGAACAGAAGGTACCATAATATTTATTAGGTACCTATACAGGCGTTGTCATGGATATTAGGTAAATATAGACATTTTATTTTAAGCTCATGAGGACACCAAACCTTGAATGATTTGACCTAAGGGAAACAAGCAAAAGGTTGGCAAGTAAAATTGTCTCTAAAATTAAATACACCTCGTGTTCCCACAACGAACACAATTTATATAAGTAGAAAAGATAAGTTAACTGTTATCAGGGCTGTTAACAAAACTGTCAAGCTGGGAACAGTCGTAGTACCTACAGTGATCGAAAAACATTTGTCTACCGCTTTTTCGTTGTTTTTTTTTTTACATCAAAGTAGAGCGATACCTTATAGCTACGACCGATCGTATCCGTATCAGAAAAATCATTGAATGAATGGACTAGGAAAGAAATAAAATAGTTAAAGGCGTCCCTTCCGTGATTAATTTAGATACCTCTATGATCCTTGTACAGTTCCCGTTTAGAGCATTTAATGGGTCCGCTTTTTCATCCGGAGTCCGATGCTGTCTCTAGAAGGCTTATCTTTATGTTGTTAAATGAGAAATCGTAAATTAAGATTTAAATAAAAGACGTCTTGTAAACAGCAAACCTTTTGCTAAAAGCGTTCATAAATTGCCAGAAAGGTTGATTTTTTACGTCCCCGTATTCCGTTTAACGACGCATGGCGTGACATTATTTGAACCACTTTTAGATGTAGTCCATGTACGCGATTGTCGCTACACGTTCGATGTGTGTAAAAATACATCATTCATTTGACACTTGCAACCTTTCGTTGTTAAAAATAATTCTTGAGTTTGTCAAACAATGGTGTCCGCAATTTAAATTAGCTTTGATTGTATGTTCAAAAACATGATTTACATAACCGAATAACAAGTTTATACATATTTAATTAGTGACGGAATAACTAATTTTGACACAGTACAATGGTTGTGAAAGGTCAATGAGTAAAACCACGTAAGTACCCTTCGAAAATCGACAACTAGGCGTGTAGCGATTTGGTTCTATTCATTATAGGTACCTATCAAAATATCTGCCAGTTACACCTGTGTAAGTAAACTAGTGGATAAATCTTTTAAAATAATTAATTAAATTAACAAGTACCTAGGAGACATGCAAGTACCTAGGACACATTGTATGCATGTAATTTAGGAGGTACCAACAGTTTTTAAGTAAGGCTTAGGGTGGGTTGCACCACGCACAATTAACAGACTCATCAACGTTAAATATGGCGACGGAGCTGTCATCCCATAGAACACTGTCAAACTTTTCATACAAGATTTTTTTAACAATTACGTTTACGTTCACAGACAGTTTGGTGCAACCGGCCCTTAGATAGCGTGATAAATTGTAGCTAAGTAAGTTTTAAGTGATGTTTAAGATTTTTGGAAGGAAATAAATACTTGTCACGAGGAAATATTTTCAAGAAAATAATAATGTCTTTGATTGAGAATATCCCGGAAGCTTTTTTTCCGTGTAACAGTACAGCACGCATGCCCAGGGAAGCGCTAGTATTAAACGTCATTCAGGCAATCTTATCTTGAGGGACAGTCGCCTGTTCTGGACCCCCGGTTTATTGGTCGCCGTTTATTATCAAGATAAGTTATCTGTGAAGAGCCAATTAAATTTGAAAACAAAGGTAACATAATAAGGCGCCAGAGTAAAACAGGCGCGGAGTGGGGGGGTCACTGGCACTGGGGTAAGATTAACAGCGTTCAGAAGCGCAAGTTTGGTTACTCTGATTTCGTAAACGCTTACAATCCAACCAGGGGGTCAATTTTTGACTTTCGAGCGCCCGAATTCTAAAAGTTTAAGCTCGAAAATAATCGCACACAAAAGCTTACCGCCAATTTTTTCGCATGAAATTAATAGTTTAAATACTCATGATTTTAAATTGTTATCGCTGTTATTTTTAAAACATAATTTCATCGTTTTATTCTGAGTTGTAAATGTCACTTTCGAGTACTCGAATCTCAAAAATCACCCCCCTGGACCTGATAATAAGTATAGCCCTACCAGAAATATATGAGTATTGTCAGGATGGCGCTTTTTTCTCAATGTATATGGTGACAGTTCAGTTTAGTATGAAAAATTTAGTTCCAATGAAGTTCCGCAATATGGCGCGTGCTCATATATTTCTGGTAGGGCTTTAAGTAAGGTAACGATGATTATTTTGACGCCACGGGTAAACTGTAAACTTGTCTGTGCAAATAAAATTAATAATTAAACATAAATGCGCATGTTGCGTTATTTACGAATATGAATAAATTATCTAATGTACCTAAATGTCCTTATGCTCCACAGGTTAAAGCCGCGTTTACTTTATTTGGGTGGGTTGCACCACGCACAATTAGCAGACTCATCAACGTTAAATATGGCGTCGGAGCTGTCATCCCATAGAACACTGTCAAACTTTTCAATACAAGATTTTTTTAACAATTACGTTTACGTTCACAGACAGTTTGGTGCAACCGGCCCTATTTAAAGTTGGCATACGATGTACTAAGATGGTGACCAGCACTCGGACGTTTACGATAGTGCTATAACAATTAAAATACGCATAACATAATCACACCCGATTAAAATAAAACTAATTTATAAATCTCTTCAATATTGTGTTTACGGAAACCAAGTGCAGCACGCCTAGCACATGACTGATGCGACAGTATCTCGCGCGCGAGATAGACTACCCGTCTCTTTCTAATTGACACAGTCAGAAAAGGACGGATAGACTATATCGCGCGCGAGATACTGACGTGTCAATCATGTGCTAGGCGTGCAGAGAACTGTCCCTTCTGCACAATGCAGTAATTCTTCCGGTTGCGTAGGCGCTCCTTTGTCGCTCATAGGGTCTCGGGTACATTGTGCGGAGACGGCTCGCTCGCTTGTGCCTCGCTGCGCACGCTCAGCCAGTCCTCTTCACTATACTATAATGCTTCTTGACACATTAACGGAATTTTATTAGAGGAACGAACGTAATGGGAGTTTTAACCGTAGCAAAAACTTTTAGTTAAGCTTAAAAGCCTAGATGAATACTGGTTACATTCAATGAAAACTCTAAATAATTGACTTATAAATATTACTTAAATAGACATGAGATTAGCATTCTAAGCTATGATACAGTTAAATTATGTAGGTAAGAATGAAAATATAGTTAAGTAAAGAATATGGAATCCGCCTCCATACTAGTTAAATATTCCCTCAGTACCTCAATCGAGCCACTTTATTGCCCTTATTTCTTCCAAACGCAGACACAAAGAACCGTGTTTATAGCTAATGATACTTAGGTGTGTATTTTAACACAAGACCCCGGCCTCCAAAAGAAACGGGTAAAAAATATTCTACACGATATTATAGGGATTCGACTGCTGTACATCGACTCCAGATTCTCTTTGGTGGCGCCTATTTTTTGTTTACATTTTTTAGTCGCACATTCGGCTGAGAGTTGGCAGCGTAATAAAATGGCAACAGTAAGAAATTTAACAGCCACTTTCGGGTAGAATATTCGACGATAAAATGTCCGCCTAAGCGGCCGTGGGAGAATCCATCCAGTTTTCTAGATTTTTTCGGCGTTTTATTAACCAGCGTAATAAATTACGGGGAGCGGCTCCGATTGTCTTTTAAATCCTGATTAAATTTGATAGCCAGGGAAATTCCAGACGTCAACAGTTTTAAAAGTAGGGAGGAGTAACTGCCGACGACGAGCGTACGACTACGTGCAACTTACTATGAGGCGCTCTAAGTAGGCACGGCAAGTGCTTTAGTCAGGCTATTGGACGAAGTTTTATGGCAATCATAAAAAATGGAACCCAACACAGACATAAAATCGAAACAAAAATACAGTAAAATAAAATTAGGGTAACAAGTCGAACTCTTGCTTTGACTTACTTAGCTATGTCACGCAAGGAAATTACATCGGCGAGGGCAACAAGCAACCGTTCCGTTTGTTCTAGTTAGGCGAAGCTCAATGGTATTAAATACAGAACAAAACTACTAATAAATAACAAGTACTTATTTATCTAAACAGGAACTAGTATCAACCGTCTCAAATGCAGGTAATAGCTTACTGTTTCACTATCTCGTACCCCCAACAAAGGCCCCGCGTAACGACAAACGACAAAGCATCGCTTTGAGATTAACTCAATCAATTTAAGATAAAACTCTGATCCTACTGTTTCTTGTGTGGCCTCTCGAACTATCGTAGCCGAGTACAATATCCGCTTTCTAATGATTATAAAGCATATATCTTTGTCATGTTTTAGAGGAGGAATGGTCATCAATTTATTTAATTCAATTTATAAGCACTTAACTTGACTCTGTTTTCCGAGAAAACACGTTGATAATAATAGGCAAGCGTATTAGTTCTGAGGATGTTCTGCCATTTCACCGAAAATCATTTCACCTAATTTCATTACCCAAACAACTTATCGCAGACAATTAAGTAAGCATACCAACGTTTACCAAATGAATGGTATCGTATAGTTTTATTTGGGCTAATTTTCATTTAGCATAGTTTAGTTTAGTATGCCAAATAGAGATTTGCGAAAAATAGGTATTTGTTACATATATCATCTGATGATTCTGCCAAATGAAACTATGGGAAAAATAGTTTGGGATGATATGCCATAAGTACAATTTTTGGCCACATATTAGTAAACCTCTACCAGTGGATAGAACACGATTCCCGTCGGCTTGCCTAAGTTTCAGGCGTCTGAGCAGTTTTCCTACAGCTCATGAAGACATTTAAAGCTATATTCAGCACCGGCTTTCCTGACAAAAATGTAGACCCACCGCCACTGACTTACTTAGATATTCTTTTGTATACGGTATTTGCAGTTATTTTATACGAACAATCTGTCTGATCTGTGCAAATGCAAACCCTATTTCGAAAACTGGACAATGTCGGTAGATTTGTATTTTCCAACCGCAGTTGCGGGGTGGTTTTTGATATTCGAGCACTCGAAAGTGAAATTTAAAACTCTGAATATAACAATGAAATTATATTTTAAAAATAACAGCGATGTGAATTTAATTTTTCGAGCTTAATTTTTTTGAATTCGAGTACTAGACAGTCAAAATTCGGCCCCCTCGTCGCTTTTGACGACATCTCATGTACACGTACTAATCATTTCTAAAGATATACCCATATAATTAATTTAGTTCACTTCTGGAACTGAAATATCTATGTTTCTCATGTTATAAACTTAGATGACTGCAGATATCAACTCTCCAATACGAAAATGGACAGTTTCATGGTATTCTCTATTTCATCCACTACGGCGCTAGCCATGTCGGGTTCACACCGTCCACTGTAAACTGAATGTCAATTTGAATACGCTCTCCAAACTTAGCAATGTGTTGAATAAATGAGATATGTTTGCCCATATGACCAGTGAAAAAGGCAGCAGCTAACGAACGATCTTGATTAGACTACACAATGCCTTAGCGGCCGGTCCATTAGTGAAAGAGTAGGTGTCACGACTCGCGCTCTCGCATGCCTTTCATTATTTATTCCGACTTTCGACACTGCGCCGGGCTTATGGAATACAAACAAATGAACGTTTGTGTACGCCGGATAAATAGGCAGGTGAGAATTTTATGACGTGCTGTGATGAGTCTAATATTTTATGCCGCTGCTCGTCGGACATTGTGTAATATTTATACTGGATTCATGGGTATAAATCTTGTCAAGCAAACACGCATTTATTGCTAATTTATGATATTGACTAGCCATCGCCCGTGACTCCGTGCGCATAGCATTTTAAACTACTAACTAGTAATTCTGTCGTATCAACTATTATTCCCCGCACTGACGGAACGACTGAAATTATTTTCAAAGTTCACATAAAATTTATAGTCCTAATTAAATAATAGAGTTCAGGATATGAGATGCATCCATATCCCAATATAAAACTAGACATGAGGCCTGAAACTCTGTGAATAATAATCAAAAGTCAGGTACCTCCCGATAGTAGCCAGATACTCAACTGTCTATAAAAGAAATACTTAATGTAATGCCTGTGCCTAGATAATGTGTATGAATCTCGGACATTCTTCACTGTCTGTCAGACCTCAGTCTCTCCAGCCAGACTCTTGGTCACAGATTTACGAGTAGGTATTATCATTAAACTCGCTTCATCTAAATATACCAGGTACTTAAATAAATTCTCAAACAATGTGCCGTTAATTCTGATTTGACCTTGATTAATTAGTTCCGATGTATGTCATCGATGTTACCATAACAACTTGTAAGTAACTACGATCCAGATAATTTTCGTGCCTAAAATGTATAAGCTTATGCCTATAAAAATCATATTATTAACTGGAAACATCGTTGATTTACTACTAAAGTATACAGTTAAATGAGCACAAGCAGGGCGGTCGTAAGATATTTCCTTTCCAATTCCACCCGTTTTTGAAAACAATGCCGCCTAAACTGTTTAATTTACATCAGGAACAGGCGAGCAAAAAGGCTAAAGCGGTGACATGCACGGACACACCAGAGCCTAGCGTCGCGGGCGCGGCTGGCGCGCCGGCGCAAAAAGGACGAATCATTAGAAGGCGCCACACGAGATCCCATTTAAAAGTATGAGAATATTTTCACAAAAAGCCTCACATTCAACTCCCGGCACATTCATTTTATGAGAACAATGAGTGATTTTTGTATTTTTCTTTAATTCTATGTCGATTTTATCCGCGGCAGCGTCGAAGCGAGCCTCTGTGGTTGTCGCCTCGTTCCGTCTTCGACTTTTTGCTCCGGGGAAGCGCGGGCGTCGGCGGCGGCCGATGGTTATATTCCCGCGGAGGCGCTATGCATGGCGCCCCCGCCCCGCGCGGGCGCCACGGCCGCCACATTTCACGCCGCCTCCGACTCCGAGGACCCGGCCGGCCAGCCAGCGCCCCAGCCCGCTTGTCAATCGCTTTAACGAGCGCATTCAATGTCTACACACTATGTTTAAATAAAATTATCCAAATCTCCCGGCGCCATTGCAAAACCGGAATGTTCATCAATACCGACAATGGCCACTGGAGCTTCGTCGAAGCTACTTAAGCGTCTCTCGAGCGTTAAATTACTATTGATACTTTAGATCGTGAGTCATCTCTATCACAGAAGCTGGTAATTGCATTATTTATTTAAGAACGGAAACTTAAATGAGTGGCACGAAGAGGTCCAGTCGTGTTATTTTATTTCTATTAGATGTATGACGGGTACGCGTAACATCTCGACGTGACGGCATAATGGTGCGGAGACAATGGACTTTAAGACTTGTTTATTGACGGGATGGAGTTGTTTTGAAGTAGAGTGCGCAGGAGCGGAGGCGGCGCGCGGAGAGCCAATGATCGCCGGTGGGAGGGACGCGGCGCCCGCGCCGGCCCAGGCCCGACCGCACTCTGCTACTCACGGATGCTGCTTTTCGGCTGCGTACTCAATTGTTCAAATATCGAACATCCTTAACTTCTTAACCATCCAGACCTATAACCCCCTCCCATAATTGAGACATTAATATTCCTTCGATCTCTTTATCATTTTACTGCACGCTACTTGCGCGCATAAAGTTGCTAGGCGATGTAATTAACACACAAATGAGCTAGTTTTATCAAAGGCATAAAACCACACAAAGCAATTAGACTCACCCTTGCTAGCAGCTGACTACATTAGTAGTGCTGGACAAATCTTTTTATCTTTGTAAATGGTAATTTTTCTTCGTTATTCAACTTTTCCAAGTTTGCTAATTAGACATAGATACTGTGTTTGTATTAGTTTATCGTATTTATGAAAATTAACATAAACGGTATATAATATTCAGCGTTGCTTCAAATTAATATGATGAAACACAGTGGCTGATTCCCCTGAATTATGATAAAAAATACAAAAAGTATTGTACGCACCTAATTAGAACACCGCAACCCGAAATTCAGTCGTGTTAAGAAATTACTACTCTAAGGCGGCTATCACACTGGTGCGGTTTCCGCATGCGGAGCCGGTGCGCGAGCGAGATCGGGCTGTATATGTGTATAGCGATTTCCAGCTTAAAACCGTCGCCGCATGCGGTAGCCTTAAATTAAAATCAGTAGAAAATGACTTCTCTAAAGTTACAATGATAACGTGAGAGCTCTCGAAGCAAAGGATTATAGGTTGTTTCTACAGACTGACTTATATTTATTTATTTTAACTTAACACTCAGAAACACAGAGAAATCACAGCAATTGAAAACAGAAAATAACTCATTCATACCTAGAAGCGAAAATAAACAATTTAACATAACAGAAAATAATATGGATTATGATATGATTTGACTGTGTCGATCATCCAGTAGCCCTAATTGGGGGGAATTTCTTAATAAACGAACCAATTTCTGTATTATCCCTCAGTATTGTGATTACGCTACTTTTGGTCCTTGTCACATAGTTTAATTTTGCGAATTTTTTGCTTCATTACCTAAGCGGCTAATGGTGGCTTTTTTTTCAGTTTAGATAATGAAGTCAAAAATGGAAGTCATATAAAATTGTATCACATAGATCATAAGTTGCGGAATTAGTAGGAGTACAACTTAACATGATGGATTAAACAGAAATTGATTAGATTATTAGGAAACAAAATCCCCCTAATGATACCGCCACTGGACGGTCGACGCAGTATTAAAGAAAAACCACATTTCTTGCTCAGAGGCAAAAAGCTTGACAAAAGTGAACGTATTCGCTTTTTTCAACGCTTTTTGGCCGCTTTCTTACATTGACACAGTAATTTAATTTTTTCCAATATAAATACCTACTTTTTTAACACATTGAGTCCTTTTTGAGCTCTTTGGCAACCTTACTTTACGGCACTAGTGCTATTTGGCTGTGGTTTTCTGTAAGGTGGAGGTGGAGGTACTTCCCCAGTCGGGCTCCGCTCCAGATTTTAACGAAATGACATTAGCTGAGCTGTGCCCTACCTACCACACATAGCCAGATGACAATCGCAGTACCCAATACCCATGCCTCACTTTCGGACATAGTTTAACAAAATACCCGAATTAGGTCGTAGTTTAACTTTCCAAGGTACTAAATCTATGAAAGATCTTGTTTTATTAAACGCTGTGCAAAGTAACCTATGTTAGTTAGAGGCGTAATTAAGCGAATTTGTCAGAAGGTTTGAAGCGACCGAGTGACAGTGATACAACGTGATGATAACGTAGCGAGGAAAATAGATAGATACTGAACGTACTGGTACCGTAACTGCACCAGTGTGATAGCCGCCTTAGGGTGGGTTGCACCACGCACAATTAACAGACTCATCAACGTAAAATATGGCGACGGAGCTGTCATCCCATAGAAAACTGTCAAACTTTTCATACAAGATTTTTTTACGATTACGTTTACGTTCACAGACAGTTTGGTGCAACCGGCCCTTAGAGTAGTAATTTTCTTACGTACGACCGCAAAATTATTAAGACAAAGTTCTCAGAGATTTCATGTTGCCTGCACTACGGAGCGGAAACCCCCTTCATTTGATAAATCATTTCGAAAAGGTAACCTTATTAATAGGGTTAGACGTTATGGAAACCGTTTTAAGCAAGTTTAACGATATCTAATGTTGTTTCAGTGACACGTGCTATACTTAAACCTTGGTCCTGGCAAATTTTTTGTAACGTTGTCTAATATTCCTTGATTTTTGTTATTAAAAAATTAGCCATACGGCTAATTATCCTAAAAAAAATGAGAAAATGAAGAAAACCTTAATCCTTACTTTTCTTCATCATAATCAAGGACATATAAAGGTACTACAAATTTTGCAATTGGCCCAAAAATAAATTAACTGCGCTACGAGCGCTACGCCGTAGCCCGTTTCAGTGTTTTTCACGTATGAAGCAAAAACCCTACACAGAGTTGTATCGATAATAAATGTCGTGATCTTGTAATACCCATTCAAGGTAAGTATATAACTGGGTGTGAATGTCAAAGTATAGATAGACTTAGGACCGGTTGCACCAAACTGTCTGTGAACGTACACGTAATCGTAAAAAAAATCTTATATGAAAAGTTTGACAGTTTTATATGGGATGACAGCTCCGTCGCCATAATTAACGTTGATGAGTCTATTAATTGTGCGTGGTGCAACCCACCCTAAGGGCAGGTTGCACCAATCTGTCTGTGAGCGTAAACGTAATCGTAAAAAAAAACTTGTATGAAAAGTTTGACAGTTTTCTATGAAATGAATATGGCGACGGAGCTGTCATCCCATAGAAAACTGTCAAACTTTTCATACAAGTTTTTTTTTTACTATTACGTTTACGTTCACAGACAGTTTGGTGGAGTCTGTTAATTGTGCGTGGTGCAACCCATGCTGTTTTCAGTTCGAAGAAGAGGTAGGTTCTATGGGGAAGATATTACTTCGCCATTTGACACTGGATGTCGCTTTAATTAAAATTACGTTTGAATATTTTGTTAGTATGGTATCACTGATATCATTTTTTCACTCACCAACCCTGAACTCACCCTTCATGTACGCGTCATTTCACGCAAATTAAATTAAATTACGCACGGACTCTTTAAGAATATAATTTTCACTTTTTTCAGTAATCATTTAAAACAATGCCATTAAAAGGAGGTATTTTTTGGCATTGTTTTACATGATAAACATATACCTAATAGATATATTTTTTGATCTTGTCGAATAAATTGTTGGAGTAAAACCTCTGTAATAGTTTGATAGGTTAATTTAATGTTTATGAAAAATAATGATCCTCAATGACAATGACACTTTTCAAATTTGAAAATTTCAAATTGATATTTTATTCGGTGCAAAAGGATTAAGCAAAATTATTAACTTGGAACTTTCGAAAATACATCAGAAAACGCAGAAAAGTTTATAGGAAAAGATGCTCAAGCAAAACACTACATTACCAAAACTATTCATCGGAAATATATATGTATATACCGCAACTGTTCAAATGCGCAACTGCTAAAGAAATGTATGATAAAATTTGCAACATGTTTGAATGCTCAGAAGAAAGAAGATAATTTTGATATTGGGAGTTGAAGCGTTAAATTGAAAACTAACGCTTGTTTAAGGAAGTGTCGTAGATGTGTTCACAAAGGTTATAATTTGGTTTTATCAATAAAATAAGTATTCTCATTGTTATTGGATTTTCATTTTTCATACTGATGCATTCCAACTGCAACTTGCATGGAAATTGGGCGTCCAGCTACCGAACTCGGTGGACGGTGTGCACAATTTCCATACAAGTTGCAGTTGGAATGCAATCAGTTAATATTAATGTAAACACAAACAAATACGATGTACGTGTGTGTGTGTGTATATGCGTGTGGTGTGTGGGTGTGTGAGTGTAGCTAGCTGTACGACTGTATGCTGCCATAAGACGATGGATGGCGCTGTGTCCAAGGTTCAGAACTGACAACTCTATAATAATACTATTCATTATACTCTATGGTAATAGGTTATAATTTTCATAGGTTCACAGCGATATGTATGTCATTCATAATAAGCAAGATGTTGTAAACTAATATCAGCGTCAAAAGAAAAATAAAATAAGGTAAACAAATATGGCTGCGTTTCTAACCAAAAAACACATTTGAAACATGACAAAATATTATTTAAGAAATTAGTTTTCACTGAAATATATGTAGGTACGTATGTACTCAATAAAAAAATTACACGCTATTTTAAGAATGTAAACAAACGCATTTTTCTTCATTGCTTCACAATACAATCACGCACTTTCAAAGAACAATCATGATTTCACGTATGTATACGTGTACCCTAAAAATAATAAGCAGACAATCAAACCATGGTTGTTATTTGAAAGTGCGTGATTGTATTGAGAAGCAATGAAGAAAAATGCGTTTGTTTACATTCTTAAATTTTTCCATTAACGCCAAAAACAGCGTGTAAATCTAATACGGGCGAATTTCTTAACGGTGATTAGTATAGGACATAAGAAATGTAATTAGATAACTTTTACTTAGAACTGCAATTAAAATTTTATCGATACAAAATAATTCGGCCCGCAATGTACACTACTTACACTCGCGTTAAATGCTCGTTGACAGTTACTTTCAATACTCGTACCATCTTTACAGTAGGAACATTGATGCTGATAAAATTTTGAAAAAAAATTATTGGGTCACAGTTAAGTGTAACTTAAAAAAACATCCTAATTAATGATTACACTAATGAGTTCTATGTTTGGTTTAATTTATCGCCCGTATTAGATTTACACACTGTATAGTATGAGCGAAATCATAATAAACGGCTCTAATGTAGTTCACATTGAATTCAGTCATTGCGGTTTTTCTTTTTCCAGAGAAAACTAATCATGCTTAATCTAAATCAGCGTTCTTAATAAAGCGCAAGCGCAAATTTAATTAACAAGCAATAGTATTGGTTTGTGCGTACACGGTATGAATTATAATTTATTACCGGCTGGCAATAAAAACTGTCGTCTGATATGGACGTAACATAAATAAAGCGAGTTGCGAATGGAGACATATATCTGGATAGATTACGCACGTTTTGTGGTTGTATATGTTTTCTGGTGTATGCAATCTTTGTAAATCCTAAAGCGCATTTGGCTAATCATCACGGGTAAAATTCGACTATTGTCGCTGTGACCCAGGTCACCCAGTGGTTACGGCGTCTGCCGCGACGGCAGAAGACGCTGGTTCGATTCCAGCCCTGAGCACAGGAGGCATCACTTTTTCTTTGTATATGCCATATATGTAAGTTTATTATTTTTTATAGTAGTGTGTCCACTTAAAATATACAAATCAAAATATTTATTAAAAAAATAATTTGATCTGTTCTTCAGTTCTAAGTGTGCTTACCTATCACTTTGAAATTTGTTTGTGATGTCAGACAACAACAGAAAATAAATTAATTCTAATAGATACCTTGTTTACAGATTAGCAGGTAAAACTGTATTGAATTCCAAACTAAACTGCTTTAATATAAAACAAAAAAAAGCAATAAAACTATGACATAACAACTAAGTATACCGGGTGTTTCCTATAATAGGAGCAATAAATTAAAACGTAGATTCTACTCCTCAAACCAGACAACGTTTGTTCAGCGACTTTTTAAAATAACTTATGGTTTGATTTTTAGGACACTTTAAAGTTTTTCCGAACACGCAATGTATTCCGACATTGATTATGTCTGTAGGGTGACAAGCAGTGTCAAACAGACGGATTTTAACGTACATTGAAAATACTATTTAGTTTATATGAAAAAGAGGCAATCTACAAAATACATCTTTTTTAAAAGTTGTTGAACAAAAGTGTTGTTGTTTGAGGAGTAGAATCTACGTTTTAATTTATTGCTCGTATTACAGGAAACACTCTGTATACACTTGAAAATAATACAGGCACTTGATATGGAAATATCTATATTAACATACATACAATCATACATACGACTCAGACCGTGCCCGCCTACTAGCCGTCTCTGCCAACGAGTCAGGTCACTGGCTGAACGCCTTGCCATCACAAAATATTGCGACCGTTTTAGACGCAAAAGCCCTAAGGATAGCCGTCTGTCTTAGGACCGGTGCCCAAATATGCCTGCCTCATACCTGCGCCTGCGGCAAAAGCGTGGATCAGCTGGGTCGACATGGGCTCTCTTGCCCAAGAAGCGCCGGCCGTCTAATCGCCACGGCACTATTAACGATTTGGTCCGTCGCTCGCTTGCTACCGTTTCCGTGCCTGCAACCCTTGAACCGGCTGGCATGGTGAGAAACGATGGCAAGCGGCCCGACGGAGCCACTCTAGTGCCGTGGAAACTAGGGAGGCCCCTGGTGTGGGACGCCACGTGCGTCGACACCTTTGCACAGTCCCACATTCAGGGTACTCGCTCACAGGCCGGCGCTGCAGCCGACCAAGCCCAACTACTGAAGCGCCGCAAATACTCGTCTTTACTGAAAGACTATGAGTTTGCGGCGCTCGCAGTGGAGACAATGGGTCCTTGGTCGGCTGACATGAAAACTTTTATGGGAGTCCTGTCGAAACGGCTGGTCGACGCTTTAGGGGACCCTAGAGCTGGTACTTACCTCTGCCAACGCATCTCGTTGGCAATACAAAGAGGTAACTCGGCCAGCGTTATGGGTTCCCTGCCGCAGGGGGACCTCTTGGAGGGGGTATTCTTTTTGTAGCTGGGATTTTAGGTAAGCTTTTAGGTAGTTTTATATATTTATATTTGTATTTAGTTTTAATTTAGTTTATTTTAATATTAATTTAGTTTAGTTATTTTAATTTAATTTTTGTTACGTGTAATATGAATAAAGCATTTTAACCACTACATACATACAATCACACCTATAACCCAAAAGGGGTAGGCAGAGATCACGGATTTCCATTTGCTACGATCAATGCAGCAAAACAGCCCTCCGTGAGCCACTTCTCGCCCTCGTGAAGAACGAGACGTGATGGGTGGCGAACCGCATCGCCGCCATGCGGATGACTATTAATTATTTATATATTAAATTAAGTATTTTTAGTGTCCTTGAATAATTATATTTTTTATTTACCTCACCAACCATCTTCGTTACGTGGCAGGGCTCTAATAGCAGGTTGCACATGCGGCAACCTCTCCAACAATTACATGTCCGTGGCAGCGAAACATCGTCGATCTCTGATTACCCTCGCGTGACTAACCCCTATTTGTACGATCATTGTCTTGGCCAGCGTCCTCACACCGGCTTAACAGCGCTCCGAGTGACCCCGAAATAATGACTCATTGATTTGATTAGGATTTTATTATTGTATATGTACGTTCTATTTGCAAACATATCTGATGTAACGAGGTGCAAAAATTACTGCTGTTGTACCGTAAACCCATCCAATTATATGAATTTAGTTCAGTACTGCATTTTTATTGTTGTTTTGAATTCATTTAAGTATGATTATGTTTCTAATATTATTGTTAGAAATGAGTCATCTAAAATCTAAATGAAAGCAAAAGCCTGAAGAAGTGAAATAAAGAAGTAAAATTTTTGAATCATAGTTGGGAGCTATGGACTATAGTAAGGGGGTTTACGGTACAGTCAGCAGCAGAAGTAGCTAAGCTGGTAAGGTGTTCAAAATGACCTACACATGCTCTTATTCTCTTAATAATAAAGTCGTGTCCAGCTCATTTTGAACACCATACCCTTTTAGCTACTTTTGCTGCTGACTGCACCTAAAGTCTGTTTTTATTTACTTAAGAGTCGCCAGGACGCTCGCGTTCCCATACAAACGTAGTTTAGCTCTCATTTTAAAATGACATGCTTTAGAACCACGAAATTTGGCATGGGCATTATAGTAGTACAGGAGTTCGATTTTTGAATCTCACCGGTGCCTTTTTTTGTATGCAGCCGATGACTATTTAGTACGAAATAAGTCACCCGGTGAGATTCAAAAATCGAACTCCAGATCTACATAAGTCGGTAATTCGTTATCGTTGCAAAAAATTGTAATACAAAGAAAATACAGCCAGATACAGATTTACAAACAAAACTAGGGAATGCAAACCGGTTATTTTTTGTATGAAAATAACCGGTTAACCGGTTAATAACCGGTTATTTTCATACAAAAAATAACCGGTTTGCATTCCCTAAACAAAACTTATTTTTGCTATATTTTCTTTGTACTACAAGTTTTAGCAACGAAAACGAATTACCGACATAGATCTGTACTGCTAGAATGCCCATGCCAAATTTCGTGGTTCTAAAGCATGTCGTTTTAAAATGAGAGCTGAACTACGTTTGTATGGGGACGCGAGTTCACGCAAGCGTCCTGGCGACTCTTAAAAAACTAAACAGATCGTTCGAATGCGGAATATCTACCTAACCATTATACTGGTATCTGCTTTTATATAAGATAGCATTTGGATTGGCTAGATTACGTTAGTAAATTAGATATGTATTAAAATGACGGCAGGATTGGGTAAATTTTTTTATTTGCATATCTAGAAAATCCTCATCGGACACCAGGGAAGGGAGGCCCTGATAGTGCCGGACTTATACCGGCAAAAACTCGATATGCCAGCAGATCGTTTCCTGTAACGGAAGTCAGAGCCTTTTTTATTACATTTTCAAAAACATTGTTTACAGTATTTTGCTTAACCCATTACAATAGGACTTAAATCTATTTCTTTGTTTTTGTTTTTATTTTAATTTTTAATTTTTTTAGGATTTAATTTAATTTTAAATAACCAATTCATAAACAGAATTCCTTATTATAATTCTAGTAGAACCGGCTCGCGATGCGCTACCACTGTTTACGTTAATTATTGGTATTTTTGTTAATTTGAAGAAAAATGCATGTTTATTAAAAAACTAAATGACTTTATTAAGTGACAATTTCTACATGAATGAATGAATGAATGAATGAATGAAATCATTTATTTGCAAGAATACGGTGACATAAGATCTTACATTTGTAATTTCATGCGTATTCAACCCGAGTACAGATGTGCAAATTTTTACCTTAAAAATATAATTCTTACAATGTCATAAATTCATAATCTAATGTCAACTAATACAACAAATTATTATCAATTTTTGTCAAATACTCCTTTATACTATAAAAACCATAGCCAATTAGTCAGCTTAATTTTAAATGAGGTCTCATTTTGTAGTTTAATTATGTCAGGTAAGTTGTTGTACAGAAGGATACACATATTGTAACAGTTTTTTTTATATATATCGGCGTCACTGCGAGGCTGATTTAAAAGGTTCCTATATTGAGCTCTCACATGTCTCAGACCACTTTCTGTACGTTGTGTGAAATAATGTGGGTTTTTCATATCATAACCATAGATTAATCTGCATTCAATGCTTCAAAGAGGCTAAACAACCACATTTTGCCTCTCATAATATTTAATGCTAGGAACGAAGAAATAATATTCCAGCACGTGTCCAGAGTATACATTTATAATAGCTAGGGTCTTAAGCTCAAAACCTCAAATTTTTATGCACAAGCATAAAATTTGGCACACTTGTTTATTGTCCCCAGAAAACCCGATTAAGATCGGTACCCACAGGTACCCCCCCTTCTGGCGCCGGGGAGGGGGGGTTAAAATACCACTCCACCCGGCTTCATTCAAAAAATTCTAACAGTTCACGTTTAGCTAATAGGTCAAGTTTGGTATCATTTTCGGATAAAACGACCACGTAGAATACGTTTCTGGTATTAAAAAATGCAATTTACGTAGTGATTTAAAAAAAAACATACGAATTTCGAAAATCTCAACAAAAATTTTCATATTCCAGTCATCATAAATATAAATTTGCTAGTTTTTTCACAATTTAAAAACACAATATTAAAGCATATTTCACGTAGATTCAAAAAAATATAACATATGAAAACTTTTACTAAAAGGAAATAGCATAAAAAAATATTTTACGTCGTGCGTCGCGATATTATTTTTGCCGCCGTCGGCATCCGCGGTCAAAATATCCAAATAACGCACTGTGGATAGGTACCATGTAAACTTGTTATTTATTGAAATCGATTGTATATATAACAACGATAAAAATTGTACCTGAAAAAATGTGTTATTCCGTCAGAAAAGGGACTTTTAGTATAGGAGTTGTGTGCGTAACCTCTTTTCCTCGTGCAAAAATCTTGGGTTTATAAGTGGTATTTATGAAGCTATCAAACGGGTCCTTGAACCAGTTGCTAGGAAAACAGCCCCTCTGGACACGAACAGAGCTATAATTATGGATAGCCAAATGCAACTCGACCGATGGGTTGTACAGTATACAAATCTCTATTCGAGTCCAGTTGATATACATCCGGAGGCTATCCAAAGCATGCCCACACTGGTTGTTATGACCGAGTTAGATAATCTACTGCCTGTAGAGGAGTTTGCCAAGGCTATTAAAAGGCTGACGTGCGGTAAGAGTCCCGGCGGAGATGGCACCCAACCCAAGCCGAAATAATAGAACTCGAATGCATGCGACCACTTGTGTTGTACAATCTGCTGTGAAAATGCTGAGAAGCGGGAAATGTGCCAGCTAGCAAGTTTTTTGGCCAAGTCGTTCTTTTAAGACTCCAAAAGCTTGCAGAACGCGTTTATCCTGAGTCGCAGTGTGGCTTCCGCTTCGATCGTTCCTCAGTGGATATGATTTTCACACTTCGTAAAATGCAGGAGAAGTGTCGTGAACAAAATACCCCCTTGGTTATGGCTTTTGTCTACCTTAACAAGGCGTCCGATACAGTCAGCCGGGCTTATACACAGCCCTCGAGAGCATTGGGTGTCCATCAAAGCTTCTGAGGCTAGTTGTATCCTTCCACGAAGGTATGAAGGGCACAGTAGTTTTTAACAGAGCGTCATCAGCGCAGTTCGATGTCTCCAGAGGAGTGCGACAAGGCTGTGTCTTGGCTCCTACCCTGTTTGGTATATACTTCTCGCTTATATTAAGTACCGCTTTCAGCGATAACCAGCAGGATATCCATCTGCATACGAGGGCCGATGAAAAAATGTTTAACAAAAGTCAAAAAGAGACCGCGAGCATCTTTTCCTCGACAGTCTTCTCTATGCCGATGACGCAGTCTTCGTTGCTAACTCCAGTCCATGGTGAGTCAGTTATATCAGGCTTGTTCCCTGTTTGCCATGTCCATAAATACGAGAAGGACTTCCGGAGCTCCCTCTATTTCCCTCAATGGCACGCTTTTAGAAGTAGTTGACAGTTTTTGCTACCCAGGGTCGACCGTAACGAATAACCTTTCGCTCGATGCGAAGCTCAACATTCGTATCGGTAGAGCGACAACGACATTCGGGAAGCTTAGTACTCAAGTATGGCAAAACAAACATCTTAGAATAAAGACCAAGATGTTAGTCTTTCAGGCTTCCATTTTAAGCATACTCTTGTATGGAGCTGAAACCTGGATGACGTATGCAAAAGTCGAACGTCGTATAAACTCTTTTTACATGCGATGCCTACTCAAGATTTTCGGAATATGGCAAGACAGGGTGACAAACGAAAGGGTCCTAGAAATTGCACAGCTGCCTAGCTTGAAACGCGTTTCTCAAGCAGAGACGACTGCGTTGGCTAGGGCGGTATGTGGCCAAAAAACATGCCAACTATGCTCAATATGGAGAAACCGCGGTAATTGTTGCAGTCGCCGCGGTCACCTTTCCCTTTGTATAGTGTGATATTGGCATCACGCATATCCTGAGGCACATTTCCGGCTTCTCAACATTTGCACAGAAGATTGTGCACAAGTGGTCGCATGCATTCGAGTTTTATTATTTAGGTTTAGGTTGGGTGCCATCACCGCCGGGGCTCTTACCGCATGTGAGCCTATTAATAGCCTTGGCAAACTCCTCTACAGGCAGTAGATTATCTAACTCGGTCATAACAGCCAGTTTGGTTTGGGCATGCTTTGCACAGCCTCCGGAGTCCGGATGTATATCAACTGGACTCGAATAAAGATTTGTATAGTGTTCAACCCATCGCTCGAGTTGCATTTGGCTATCCGTAATTATAGCACCGTTCGTGTCCAGAGGGGCTGTTTTCCTAGTAACTGGTCCAGTGACCCATTTGATAGCTTCATAAATACCACTTATAAACCCAAGATTTTAGCACAAGGAAAAGAGGTTGCGCACACAACTCCTATACTAAAAGTCCCTTTTCCGACGGCATACCACATTTTTTCAGGTACAATTTCTATCGTTGTTATATATACAATTGATTTCAATAAATAACAAGTTTAAATGGTACCTATCCACAGTGCGTTATTTGGATATTTTGACCGCGGATGCCGACGGCGGCAAAAATATTATCGCGACGCGCGACGTAAAATATTTTTTTATGCTATTTCCTGTTAGTAAAGGTTTTCATATGTTATATTTTTTTGAATCTACGTGAAATATGCTTTAATATTGTATTTTTAAATCGTGAAAAAAAAACTAGCAAATTTATATTTATGATGACTGGAATATGAAATTTTTTGTTGAGATTTTCGAAATTCGTATGTTTTTTTTTAAATTACTTCGTAAATTGCATTTTTTAATACCAGAATCGAATTCTACGTGGTCATTTTATCCGAAAATGATACCAAACTTGACCTATTAGCTGAACGTGAACTGTTAGAATTTTTTGAATGAAGCCGGGTGGAGTGGTATTTTAACCCCCCCTCCCCGGCGCCAGAAGGGGGGGTACCTTTGGGTACCGATCTTAATCGGGTTTTCTGGGGACAATAAACAAGTGTGCCAAATTTTATGCTTGTGCATAAAAATTTTAGGTTCGACGTTTTTATGTGGCTTAGGATAATTAGTGCACCTCTGGTATTGTTATCGATAAAAAGACATAATGATTTTCCCACTTGGCGTCTCGTTATCGTATGTTTCAGGGAATTAGGTCGTATGTGTGCACATCGTTTACCATTTCATTTACCATTGGTAGACCTTATTACGACTAGATAGGGTAGACATTTGGGTAGATAAGTGTGTGGCTTGCAGCACGGGGTGCGCCGTTGTTGTGCAGTGCAGTGCGTTATGTTCCGGCGGGCTGGTTAATGAGTGGCACCGGAGTCCGTCGTGTCGACACTCTACGATTCCTCATTTATTTCTGCACCGCGGACGGTAAAGGGTATAAGCGCCGATTTATTTATAACTCCTTTTTTGGCTAGAATTAACAAAAGGTTTACGACATAGTTACCTATTATATACATTAAGGTTGATTGTTAAATAACACTTTTTTTGTATTTGAGAGAGCTAATAACAAAATTCAATTAATGAATATTTAACAATGATTGATTAATTCATATGAATATTTTAGTACTCATTAAGTGTTCAAACAGATGACTCATGTTAACTGTACGTAAATTCCTTATATACGGGTACGAAAATAGCTGCATTGACACTTGTGCCCTTACGACTCCACTTTAGATATCTTATATGTGATTTTTATTTAATTTATTCGGTGTGAGAAGAGTGTAGGCCCTGATGCCTGTTCCGATACGATAATCTCGGGTTACAGTATGTTTGGGCCGATTTAATTGGCGCTGAGATGCGCGATGTTTTGCGCCTACCTTGCTGCGGGGTCTGCTTCATGCTTCCTACACTTCTTACGTAAATCGAAGGGCGTAGTTGGAAACATTTTTGATCGTTATAGGTACGTCCTTTTATACAACCAGGGTAACCAACAGCCTCTAGATTGCCTTTAGCTGGGGATACACGCACAGATGTGTCCGCCGGATTTGTCCGACGGATATGCCCAGCGGACAGATCCGTTCGTGTATGGCGCTAATTCAGATGTGTCCGCAGACAAATCCTTGACCAATTTGCGCCATACACGCACGGATTTGTCTGCCGGGCATATCCGTCGAACAAATCCGGCGGACACATCTGTGCGTGTATCCCTAGCTTTTAAGAGGAGAGGGAGATAAGGTTTTGTGACGACGAATAATAACCACTAAACAGTTTTCGCCTACGCAATGTGCAGACAGATATATACGAACCTACAGCAACACATATGTACTACTGAACGTAACGTACAGTAACAATACTACCAGATATTGTGTTAAGGGCTTAAGAAGCGCCCTGGTGCCAATGACCTTCGATATCTCCGAAAAATAAGGTATTATCCTGATCCCTTACTTTTTTAATGTTTTTTGCAACTTATCATTATCAACAACGGCCTGAAACATTGAAGTATCCTATCTATACTTCAACATTCATTGTTTTCGAGATATTCGGCATCTTAGTGTTAATTAGTTTATAATTGAAAGCTATCGACAGTTCTTAAAGGCGTCATCAAGGATCCCAGTGTAGATTTCGTATACGTAAGATCCTTCACAGCATTAGAATATCCAAAAAAGATTTTTTTAGACCATTTACACAAAAAGATTAAAAAAAGAAAGCTTTTTTCTTCGAAGTCCGGCTCTACAGAATGGAGATAAAATCTATGAAAACGGCAAAAATATCATGTCTGTTGTATGGTATTCCCCTTAAATATTAATTTTATTCTGTTTTTTAGTATTTATTGTTATAGCGGCAAAAGATATTTACATCATCTGTGAATATTTGAACTTCCTAACTATCACTGTTCATAAGATACAGCCAGGTGACAGACAAAAACGGCAATAAAATCATGTCAGTTATATGGGAGCCCCCTTAAATATACATTTTATTCGGTTTTTTATTATTTGTCGTTATAGGAGCAACAGAAATACATCATCTGTGAAAATTTCAACTTCTAACCATCACAGTTCATGAGATTCAGCCTGCTGACAGACAAACGAGGACGGACAGCCGAGTCTTAGTATGGAATAGGGTTCCGTTTTTACCCTTAAGAACCCGAAAAATTAAGGTATATTTTAGTGCAAGTGAGTATTTATCGTATACTAGTCTACGACAGTGCATTTTGGCGTAGGTAGTTACTTAATACCCCGTATGGACGGTGTATCCCTTAGGTAAGTTACTTAACTAACTTTAGGTTCGGTAGATTGGTAGAGGTACTTAAATCTATGTATCTATCATTTTGGGTATCTATGTACGTTCGGTGTCAAATAAAGCTAAACATTGTGACTAAACTACAAATTCTTATTGTATAATATTCACACAAAAAGCTTTTTCTACTCGTCGACTTTAATCTGTGTATTAGGACTTTATAGACCAGACTTAAACCTTACACATTTAAATGTTGGATAGTCTATGGCACTTCGGGGATCATTAAATAGATTTATTAAACAACCCGCCCCTAAACTAAAATAATTTTGAAAAGAGAATGTCATTCACATTTCTGTAAAGTGTGTAGAGTTTGTCCGGAAAGAAAAGTGTCATGGTTTATATGGGAGCTCATACATTGTACGACACTTTTCTTTTCGGACAGACTCAACTTTATAATTTCCGAACGTACTTAATGTGTCAAATTTTCTTCTACTTAAACTTGCTTCTACGTTGTGATTGGATTATAAAAAGACCAATCACAACTACACCGACAAGTAACTTTAGACATTTATTCTAATGCATTTCTTTCTACTACGCACACAATCATATGTATATCTCTTTTCGGTAGTGTCTGTACCACCGAATAGGCCCAGATACAATTACTTCCGGTTTGAAAAATAGTGTTTGACGTTTGATTGGGAAAAATTGGAAAGAATGAAAGAAAATCAATTCTTACTTAATACTACGTAGAAAAAGTATTGTATACAATAGTGACATAACTAAGCTTTTCAATCTCGTACCTTAATTAGGCCACTCAGCAAGCTTCGTGGCCTAAACGCGGTACTCGACTGAAAAGCTCTTGATTATGTCACTATTGTATAAAATACTATTGGTAATTAAGCTAGAGAAATTAAATTTTAACATATTATACAGCGATTGAATATTATAAAGAACAAAACATTTTGGTAAGTAAGTGTTTATTGAAAAATAAGATTAAAGGATAACAAACAAAAGTAACTAAAACTAACATAAATCTAAATAGTTAATTCTAAAAATAAAACTAAACTAAAACTAAAATAACACATAATTATAAAACATAGTAAGTAAGTAATAATACTGGCAGACGAAGTTTGGTTGCTGGTAACATTTTTTTTTTCAATGTAATGTGGACTAGATTTAATGAAAATTAAGTGCTGTCCCTGAGTCGATTCAGTAACATTCTCAGAAATTGTCAGACAGTTAAATAATTGATAACTCCGATGTCCAGCAACTCACTGAATAATTTTTATGGTTCGTAAAATTTTAGTTCTGAAAATTTCACAACTTTGGAAACTTATCCTTGGTGCATTGCTACTAACTGGACACGCTACCGGGCCTATCCCCTATTAAACTTAAATATAGATTTCTAACTTAAGAAATTTTTATAAAAAAAATTTGTTACAACGAGAATAGAAAACGAAAATAAGGCCATGCGATAATAATAATAATACTGGAGACATTCATAGGTAGCTATTTTGCTTCCCGTATTTAATATAGGTAGAATTTGTCTTACGGAATATTGTGACTGACTCTATCTTATGCTGTAAGTAATCCATATCAAGTAAGTTGGCACCGTCGCGTGCTACAAGTTTCCCTACGATGCACAACTTTGCCTGGCTTCAAAAACATGGTTTTCTTTACCAAGCACATGGTTTTCTTACCTTCGCCTTATTTCTGAGATGAGAGAAAGGCGGCCATCTCAAGAATAAGATATAAGTAGCTGTTTGGTGAAGTAAACCATGTTTTTCAAGCACGTGACGGTACCTTTATACTGCATTTATTTTAAATTGTTTTGGTTGTCATTGAAAATTTCACATACATTCATTCGACGTCAATGATGTGTATACACTTTTGAACCTTATTACCAGAAGTGTAAACAAATCTTTGACGCGGACTCTATAATAGTAGTTTGTATGTCTTTCCCGACCACGGAACAATGGTGTCCCGGACCTTTGGGAGGCGTATGCGGAGCCGAAGCCAACGCGCAGAGGCCCTTTAGAGACAATTTAGTGAAAAGAGAGGGGTACACTAAGCGGATGCTGCCTCTGCTCGTGTCATGGGGCTCGTCGCAAGCAGAGATAGCACGCATAATAATAATAGTAGTTATTATTATTTTTGTGTTTGTCAAAAGTTTTACACGAAACCGCAGGTCTTTATCATCAAGAAGAAAAACCAAATAGGTACTCATCAGGAAATCTTACAAACAAGTCGTGAAAGGTGGTCGTGCCCTTTTGAAAAGGCTTGCGCGAGCGCACAGCAATCGCGGCGACATCTATCTGCGCCTCCAGGAAATACGAAAACGTCCATGAAAATTACCTTCGATCTATTTTGTCACAGACTTTTGTTTTGGTGTGAGGTTATAATAGCTTTAAATATTATCTTTTCGTTAAATGCTCATAAATTTATATCAACTATTACATGTATTGTATCGGAATAAATTGTGACACTGGTTGCTCTACCTAATGTCTTTTACCTCATCTGATAATAGTCTTTTAAATTCTACTCACGCCAGACGTTCTCTACCGACTATTTTATATTTATTTCGATGTATGGTATTAAAAACTCTATTCTATAAAATGTATAGTTTAAAAGAATTTGTTACCTAAATTACTCCACGTCTTCGATTTTATTTAGGCCTTAGGGTGAGTTGAACCACGCATAATTAACGAACTGATCAATGTAAAATATATATAATTGTGCGTGGTGCAACTCACCCTAAGTCTCTTTTTCTTTTTAAAGAAGCCTTCATCTTGCATAACAAGGTGAATAAGTCCACATGTCCGCATGGCTATGCATACGCCGATGCATGGCATGGATCTGATTCACTCATTGCTATACGTTTTAGCAAGTCTGCTCAAAATTTTCGAGCAAAACTGAAAATGGCGCAAGGTTCTGAAATTAAATGTCTTATAGCGTATTATGAAACCATCATTTATCTAGGCAAGTCTATGTTTATTGAAATTTACGTAATGTGATCAATTTGAATCATGAAGTGCTGATGGCCTGGCGGTAGAACGTTAGACTTTCAATCCGGTGGTCTCGGTTTCAAACCCCGGCTCGTACCACTGAGTTTTTCGGAACTTATGTAGGTACGAAATGTCATCTGATATTTACCAGTTGCTTTTTGATTAAGGAAAACATCGTAAGGAAACTGGACCTAAACTTAAGAAGGCCTAGTTTCCCCTCTGGATTGGAAGGTCAAATGGCAATCGCTTTCGTAATAATCAGTGCCTACGTCAATTCCTAGGATTAGGCTGCCGAGTTTAATCATTCTAAGTAGGCAACCTTTTTGTGCTCTTAAGTAAAAGCGGTATACTAACGCGGTATACTAGCGGTAACTGTTTTTTTTTAGTTTAAGTAGGTACTTAAACTAAAAAAACAGTTAACGAAAATTATGACCACTTTAGTTAAAATGCAACGTTTGAAAAAGTGATTCTTTGTTTTTTATCTATCTTCATAATTAAAAAGAAAACGGGTGTTAATACACCTTTTTCTTTAGAAAAATTTAAATCTCCGTTTTAATATTTGTGACATACCAACATACTAATCGTAATTATTAGAAAGCATAGTATGCACTTAACGGAACTAATATGCGCATTAACCTTCATGGTCTCATTACAGGGTTTAGGTATATACAAATGTAATTACTAATAGAAAATAGAAAATAAAATGAGATTTTCCCAAGTGAGTAATAGTTAGTCGTCACGTCATATTATTTTGCTATTACTGGTACGTTTATAGGGTTTATTATCATTAAATATACACACTTATTAGATAATTAAAACATTCGTCATGGTAATGTAGCCACGAGACTTTTAGATAATAAGCTTACCGATTGACTTTATGATTTTTTATACCTGGTAATTACGATAAAAAAAGCATCTGACGATGTTTACGACAAAGTTACGAAAATACGGAAATAAATCATTTCTGAGGGAGATACACGTGTTGTTCTTGTATCCACGGCTTGGATCTTAGGAAAAACAAACCGGTAAAAATTGTATGAAAGTTACCGGTTCTCATACAAAATTACTTACTTTAGTCGTTCTTGCTCTCGCCGTTACTCCCAAAACATACTTGTCTAATAATACAAGTCTTATTAGGTATTTGGGATTTGTATTGTACTCGTTTTCCACCGGCTAAAGAAAATAGTCACTCTCACTGAAAAGATGAAACAGCAGCAATAAATTACTTTTTGCTATTGACAATAGAGTGAATCGCTTCGCATGGAGCCTGAAAAGTTCGTTGCTAAAATCAAAGAAGTCAACTTGGCTAACGTATGTGTGTAAAACTATACCATTCAATTTGTTAAAAATAAATAAGGGAATCAGGAGTTCGATTTTTGAATCTCACCGGTGACTTTTTTTGTATGCAGCCGATGACTATTTAGTACGAAGTAAGTCACCCGATGAGATTCAAAAATCGAACTCCAGGTAAGGGTTATATTTACTATATCAACGAAATCCAAAAAATTGTTTCTACGTCATATGCACATTACATACTTTTAAAAATTGTATCACTTTTGAGCTTTTTTTTCTAACACTTCGCTGGGAAATCAAAACCTACAGGGGGTACTTTCAATTAACAGGAACCATGAAATTTGGCAAGAAAGAAAGTCTTAAGTACTTATAGTTATTTTTTAGCCAAGTTTGTAGTGAATCTCTTATATTTTTTCTTTTGCTATTAAAACTTATTTGGCGTCGGTAAACTAATCGGACCCACGTCGATGTATGAAATTGCCTACCCAGTTTATGAATGAATTCATTCATAATGTGGGTACCTATGTAATTTTCCAGCGCGCTGTACAGTCAAGGAATTTGATTGGCGTACCGTTTCGTTGATTTATTGCTTGAAATGTCAGAATATCATAAGGCTTATATTTCTTTAAGCAAGCGAAGAACATAGCCCTTAGTACTATTAATTGTCATCAGTAATTTATACTTAAGACGGTACGCGAATCAAATTCCTTGACTGTACATAACGAACTTTCCGGTTACTTGCACTCTGTAAGTACGTACTGAATATGTTAGATATCTGGGGGCCGATTTTTGACAGCCGGACGCTCGAATTAAAAAAATTAAAGCTCGAAAATAATCGCACACAAAAGTTTGTCGCCAATTTTTTCGCATGGAATTCATAGTTTAAATGATCATGATTTTAAATTTCTATCGCTGCTAATTTTAAAACATAATTTCATCGTTTTATTCGGAGTTTTAAATGTCACTTTCTAGTGCTCGAATCTCAAAAATCACCCCCCTGTAGTTTGGTTTTTATGAAACTGTTGTACAAGTGGTTATAAAAAAAATAACCTAATAAATAATAATTGTGTTTGCTTGACGGAATCGTGATGATGACAGCATAAGTGCTTGGCGTGAGAATTTTAATTAGTCCTAATACTCGAACTGTGATATGACTCACACCTTACGGAGACGCTTTAGGGGCTATATTTGAGCGTGTTTAACATACGTGTTAAAGTGTGAATATCTGCTTGTGCTTTAGTTAGAGCAAAAGCACAAGACTCATAATCGGATGGCTCACTTGACGGCTACTTATGAGCCGGCGAGACGCCGAAATTCTTGCAGGTTCCCACTGTGTAAATAATAGGTACTTTAAGATTTAGGAAGTTTGTTAGTCACCATGGGCCAAATAGATTTTACCTACATTGGTGTTAACTACTTGTAAAAATGCACAGTATAAAAATATTTCATTAAACTTGTTGGCGAGTTAGACACCTCAGTGATATTCAAAGAAATTATACCTATTTGATGCACGATATAAAACATTCTGTAACAAAGTTTACTTATTGGGATCTGTAAATCAATCAGCAGATGAGCACGTTATTACAATACGATTTATAAATCAAAACTGTTCATAATTCTTCTATACTTATAATTGAATTCAATAAAACGTGAATCAGCTTAAAGACATCCTTGTGCCATTCAAATCGAAACAAACAGGCTCCTATTCATCGCGATTCCAAAAAAAGCAAATCTGCCGACAATGCCAGAATATCGGAAACATTCGGACGTCACCTTTAGAAATCAGATTAAATGTTGACAAAGCGTTGAACTTAGCAACCCCTTGCATTATGACGAGATAGATATCGAAAATTATGGCCGCCAAGCCTCAGGGTTGCCAGTTGTAAATATTTGATTAAACGTCAAATTTTGTTAATTTATTGGTAAATACTTCTTATTTTACTGTAGGTAAGATCATTAATGATTAGATGAGTAGTAACATCAAATACCTTTTTCTTGAAAAAAAATAGGTAAAAGAATCATATCGTCAATTACACACTATATTTTTAAGAAGCGGGCTACCGCCCAAAAATGCGTTCAAGTATTTTTGGCAACCCTATTCCCGCGACCCCTGCACATAACTCAGCAATGATCCTTCCATATTGGACGTCCCCGGACAATGGATCGGACAACACGCATTTGAACGCCACAAACTCAGCGAGCGCGCGTAAATCATTGGCATAGCGGAAGTGCGTGGAGTCTATCGTCTCTGGACATTTCCACTAAAGCCCGATACACATGATGGACTGCAACTGCAGGCTGGCAACTTTACCCGAGGTTTTAGTCGCAAACGCGGCCAAATTACCGCAGTCCTGGGATGTTTCAGGAGTGCGTCGGAAAACGAGGCCGGCCAATTTTAGTTTATCGACAATTTTGAGGTTTCACTGCTTGTGTATATTACCATTCCCCATCCCTGAATAATGTTGATTGAATGATCAGATCATTGTGCCTAATAGTCTAAGGGATATTACCGTAAAACGGCGTTTCCGTCGATTTTAATGACATCAGTAAGCACTTGCTGATACCATGGAGTTACAATGGTTGTGCAATCTGAAACCTCAGTTCGACTTACATGGAATTTATCAATCCAAATTTCTGGAAAATCCCTACTAAAACATGATTTGACGTTTTTACTAATTACATGGGTAAATAACTCATTAACTACAATTCAACTATTCGAGTACCGTTGCACGTTAAAGTGGGTATACTTAGGTTACGTGTTGCTTAAATTAGATCGCACCTAGAATATCCTGTTAGTGAGCTCTTTTGACTTGTTTAGCCGCTAGCCTAGTATAACAGTTAATTGGTGATCCTCGCTATTTGGCCGTTAGGTTGCGAGCCATCTGCCGCGCTTCGACGGCCATGTATCACAGGGTTTATAGATAAATTAAACGCCGACATCCCGGTACGGCCGCTGGCCCAGGCGCGCTAGGAATGCCCAAATAAATTTTTTGATATACGCACCGGAAGCCAGAGCTATTACGTGACACTGCCCCCGTTCCGTCTTGCGCCTCTCAGTTATTGTTTTTCTCAAAAAGAATTTGGACAATTCTATGGTCTCGGCCGACGGCAGATGGGTAGCGGTCCTTTGAATCGATAAGATCGTTATCGACTAGCTGTAATAGGTCAGTTTTGTGTCGGAATTAATCAAGCGTCAAAGGGCTGCCTATAATGGAGCATCGAACGTGTCGTATTTCTTCCTAATTAATGGATTTGCTCACGTCGTTTTGTTTTTGTCACAAAGGACACCGCCAGAAAGAATCTAATTGGTCTAAAAAAACTAACCCGTTTTCAAAGCACATGTCCCACTATAACATTGAAATAGTCATTGGAATTAGCATTATCGAGTCCTCGGCCGTGTAACACAGGGGAGCAGTGCGTGCGGCGTCGGTATAAAGAAATATTAATATCAGCGCGACTATAAACAAGCCGTAGACGATGATAATTCAAAGGCATAAAGCAAAGCGGTATCTACGATCGCTGGCAGCCCACGGAGGTTTTAGTGTGAAATGTGTTCTCAGAGACACCGTTTAGCCCCATAACTGAGTGACTGTCGTACGAATTATGCATTTCGGAGACGTCGATTTTATTACTGCGTCAATAAACCACTGTATACAGAAGTTTAATGTCCCACTCGTATAATTTCCGATCGGGTCTTGCCACGATACATCACGGTAGGACACGGAATATGCTAAGAACACGACACAACACGCTTACTTCATTTTTGTTGCTAAACAAAGTGAACTACGGATGTACCTATTAAGTAGCAGTTTCCCCCATGCATGATACGTCTATAAATCTAAACTTGATTAGATGATCAACCGATTACTTTCATTTCATTTAAATATAATTATGTATTGAGAAAAATGAAAACGGGGTTTTTTTAATGTTCATAGGAAGTGATCGATTTTTTTTATTGCTGTTGGTTGAAGGTTTAAAAGCAAAAGATTTTCTAGTCCATACAGGCAAGTTAGCGTGGTTCGTGACCGGACTTCTACAACCGACGATACTGAATTATCTATTAAATCAGTTAAAATGAATCCGTAGTTATATATGTATGATACATTTTGTGTTTTCTTTAGTTTACCCACGTTCTGAGAGTTAAGTAAGTACAATACGACAAAGTCATAAAGATAAATTGTAATTATTCGACACCATATAATTAATTGGATTCATAAATGTATTGAGGTTTACATGTCAATTTTGGGGTGGATTAAACGATAAGAAATTACCTTCCAAAACGATATCATAGTCGTGCCAATATCACAGTGAACAGCCTATCCGCTTAGCTACTACTGCTGCTAACAGCACGATTTGACAGTGTATTTTTAACCGGCTTCAAATAAGGAGGAGGTTCTCAATTAGACTGTTTTTTTTTTCATCATTATTAAATTTATCATTTATTTGTATGTATGTTACCCGATATTTCCGTGAATCGTGAACCGATTTTCAATTTTTTTTTATCTAACGGGTATAACCCCTAGATGGTCCCATTGTCACCAAGTCGGGGTCTGATGATGGGATCCTGGAGAAATCGAGGGAACTTTTCAACTATTATAGGCACACCTATAGTGATTTCACTATTTTTTACAGCAACTCGACCACTTCCTCTGGGAATAGCGGATCCTTAGTGAAGTCGGTTCTTTTTTTGTTTAAAATTATTATTATTTATTTTTTGCATCTGCCAAGTTGAGGCAACGAATTATATCCGCCAACCATTATCGCATCATAAGTTTATCCTTTTGTCTGTCAACGTGGTTTGCTCAGTATACCTCGTAGAGATAACGCCGTCAGATATTGCTTATGATTGGCATGCTAAAATCTGCAAGCTAAACTGGACGCGGAAAATGCATCAGCATATTCATTAACGAACACAAGCGAGGTAAATGGAAGCGGCCGCTGCAGATTGATTTGCGGTCGCACGGGGCCTGTTTATAATGGATAATCTGTCGGCCAAAACATTTAATTATACAAACGTCGAGCGAAATAGACTGCTTAGTACTGAAATTATAGCGTACAATACCATTATTCAGTCACTTAAAAACTGCGAAGTGTGTAATACTTGAGTTCAAATCGGAGGTCGAAGATTCGACGGCCGGCTCTTAAGATTACCTTCTACAAAACATAATGAACACCTATCTCTCGGACAACTTGTATTTATGGTACTTCGAATGAGTTTCATGGAACATAAAGTAACTAGGTTAGATACCTAGGTTTTCTAAAAATGACCGTTAATTATTTTAACTGACTGTCTCATTTAGGAGTTTATAAAAGTAATACTAATAATACATCTCTTGATAACTCCCATAGGGAATGTTCTCCCGCGTAAGTTTCCGGATGTTAATGTTCTGCAACGCACGCTCGATGTACCTTTGTGAATGTGAAATAACTTGAATTATTGAGACCTCGAATGTATGTTATGTCTAAATAAATAAACCAAATTGATTTCGCATGATTACTCGAGTTAGCGCAAACCCCACACACGACGCGGTAGAACTGAAATATTGCGATCAAATACCAAAACGCCCTTAAATCTATGGGGTGTGACGCCCGCGCCCCGAACAGCGTAAGAGATTTTGTTCAGAATCAAAAAATGATATAGTCCGGAGCTTATATTGAACGGGAAATAAATCGTACCTATACTTTCTTTAAGTGCCAATAAAAGTTGGAGTAAATCATAAAAGTATCACTCCTCGAGAAACGTCTATAACAAGTGTGTTATTGCGGAATAATTCAGTAGCGGGGGCGGCGTGAAGGATGGCTCCCTCAAGATCCTGGCGGGCGAGGCCCGACCTGGGATTCCCGGTCCTCTGTCGAAGCCTTCAATTATTTATCGGACCCGTGTCTACTTTTCATTTTACTCCTTTCCCCGGTAAAGCTTTCAGTGGTGAAAATAAACATGTCGCCCTTCAGGGAATCGGCTTTACATCTTGTGACTACAAACTATATTGGTTCCTGTGCCCATTGACAATGACAAATGGCGTTTGCTTATTAATTATAAACACTGGAACCATTTCGCTTCGATAATGTTAAATAATCTGATATTGAATCTCGGATGAGTTGCAAATTAAAGGTGTTACACCTATATGAAAAGTTTTAATTGAAGTGCTGCCTGAGACTATTTAATTAGGCTACATAAGTACTATTGCACATTTAATAATAATAAAAAGGGAAAGTTTATCTACTCGACGGTTTCCAGTGCAAGATTGGTTATATATATTTTTCTACTGTTATCAAAAACTACATAGTTATAACTTATAGTTAATGGTATTAAATGGCACTTAACTCAGCAGAAACAAAAGCATCATGCTTACAGTAGGTACTGTACACACAGTTACGGTTGGAAACCGACGTCAGTGTTTCAATTTGTTAAAATGTGACTATCAATGCAATAAAGTGATATAACAGAACTATACGACGGTAGACAACAGGTGATCATTTATACAAGCTTTGGGCGTGTATATTTTTCTATTATTATACAGATAGCACATATTTTATTCATGACGAGTATTTACAATTACGAGATTAACAGTATTTGTTAAGAGAAGTTTCCATTGTTTTAAAGTAGAATTGTTGAAGTACTTAACTCAAAGCGGAACGTCGTTATTTCTCGACACTCTATAAATAGATAATATCACACAAAACTTCATGCTTTTGTTGCTCCTGGATCCCCAAACTGAGCTTCAAGCAAGCAGTCCAAAACATTCATTACTAATAAATCAAAAGTGTAATTTATTATTACTGTTTGCAATAAAAAATAGTATCATTACGTTAGCGGTAGAGGAAACATAAAAATTATATTATCTTTTCACGTGTTTGCCCGATTCTTCGTTTACTGTCTAGTTAATATCTTGAATTTGTGGTAGAGCGACGTAAAATGTCATTTATATATTTATTTTAATAACAGCCATAAGCATATTAATAGGCGTACTATTATACACTTTTCAGGTGTGGATAGTGTCGTATTTGGAACTTTTTGTAATGCTCTACGGTCTACCAACCCTTTTAATAAAAATGATCTGAATTACTTACGTAGCCAGGTACATAAATTGTATCTGAAAAATAAATTTACGTTCCCTCTTTTAATTAATAGTTAGCAGCAAAAATTGCAAAGTGGCCGAGGTATCCAAAATTATCTAGACATGGCATTAATATTATGAGGATGAATAAGAGCGTTTTAATGTAATTTTTAATGCCTCAGCTGCTTAGCTGTTTCTTAGATACTGATTGTATTGTATCACTAATAAATAAATCAAGATAATATAGGCTGCTAAATGAGCGCCAGAGTATGATCACCGCTGATTTCGTACGTCTGTGAGGTCCATTTCGTTTACATTAGATACGAGTACACTGGACGATCAGTCGGCGAGCAGTAATACCGTTTGTTGTGCGAACGATGTCGACGTGTTGCCACTGCTGTCAGAGGTCTCATAGGGTGGTGGTACAACCGCCGTAGCCTATAAAACTGTAGATGCGTCATGTAATAAACATGACGTATTCTAATATCAATATCAACCTACATATCTGACGATTATATGTATGACAATGACAAGTTTGATTTCGTATGATGACTTAGCACAGTGTACGTGCGTGGTAAAACAGAAGCTTGAAATAATTAGGGTAGGTATTAGGTAATAATTCCCTATCTACACGTAAAGTGAGTATGTAAAATTTTTAGTTTGCACCTCATAGAACCTGAAGGTATAGTTCAGATTATTCAAAAACAATGGATTGGATTCAAGAAGTAATTTTTCGTTTTAAGTCAAATTTATTTTGGACAGGGGGTCGATTTTTGACAGCCGGACGCTCGAATTCAAAAAAATCAAGCTCGAAAATAATCGCACACAAAGGTTTGTCGCCAATTTTTTCGCATGTAATTAATAGTTTAAATAATCATAATTTTAAATTTCTATCGCTTATATTTTTAAAACATAATTTCATCGTTTTATTCGGAGTTTTAAATGTCACTTTCGAGTGCTCGAATCTCATAAATCACCCCCCAGGTACTCAATATTAAAAATATAATCGGATTGTAGAAACTTTACTCTCTGTTTTTGGTCTCATTTTCCTTAACGGTTCAGTCCATATCACCCTGCACAACTATTACCATCCCTCTACGCGTTTCCCTAGTCTACGTCGACATCGTTATTCGGCACGCGTAGCGCTACTCGCCCTTCGCAATGGACTTTGTCATTATCATAGCTTTTTGCCCCATAACTAGCCACAACGTCGCAACCACGGTGTCGTCGCCTCGAGCGCGTTGTTTGGCTTGCCTGAGTAAGTACTTTCGGAGAGGAATTTAAGGAAATATTAGAGACAGACACGACATAAGTATATTTACTACTATAGCTGAGGTAGCTGAGTGATATGGAGTGCGATGGACTACCGTTATTTAATACAATTTAGTATCACCGAAAACTGATAATATAATATAAATAATTCACTTAGATACAGTCGACGTAAAATATATTTACACTTTTTCACATCATGCACAATGAGAATATGAAAACCCACACACCAAACTATTTGTAATATTATTTTTGGTGGAGTAAGAATGACACCCTGTAACGTAATATCAAGGTTTATAAAACTGGCTAAATGCTCCGATGGTCACGGCTCATACATGTAAGCCTTATGGTGAAATCCAAGGCCAAAATTTAAAAACATAACATATCATTTAACTTTCTGATATAAACTATGTATCTACATAAATAGACAAACAAAAGTAATCGGCAAGTAACTAAATATAAATTAAGAGGGACACTCGACTTAGATTATAAGTATTGAAGTCAGTACTTATAACGAACGTACGAAGAAGTTTACAGGTATCAGTAAGGTAATGATATTTTTTTATATCTGTCTATTATCGTTATCGGCCTAGTTAAGACCTCTCGCAGTAAGCGAGAAGCATATACTTACATCCTATTATCTAGACTAAAATAAAGTTTTATAGGGGTGACGAGACCAGCAGTCGTGTTTGTTAATGGACAATCGGGTGGCAGTTTCTGTCGTTCGTTAGTCGGTTTGCTGACGTTTTAGATGACTGGGAAGCTTTATATGGACAGTGGACCATAGACTAGTCCATATGATTTACATTTTATCCCTATATATATTCGAGATTATAATTAGCTACTGATTGAATATCATGGATTACACAAGGAAAATCCAGGTATATTGATTACTGCTTCCACCCTAGCTAGGGGTTAACCAAATCTTAATCAGAACGGCTAGATGAAGGGTGCCGCCGACATAATTTTCTTCAAACTTCGCCAAAGAAAATCTTCCATTTTGTCTCCCTAATCTCAGAAAGAGTTTCCGGATTTTAAAATTTTATTTAAACTTTACAGAATAAGTGTCCCCTCGAAAGGGCTGATATTGTGAAGCCATCTGTGACGGAACCCAGCACGGTATCGAAAAGACATATTTTTAGATTTGCCTCGTAAATTGTTTCGATGGAATCTATTGAGGAAATAGAGTATTATCCGTTTATTACGATCGGGAGGGGACACTCGTGGAAAACTGTTAGCGGGGCGATGTGTTTGTGTTCGATCCGAATGAGTTTCAATTCAAATATTGTTTCTACAAATGGGTGTTTATAACTGGAGAAGGCAATATTGTCTTCCTTATATGTACTTCCATTTTAGGCTTTTATACGATTAGTTGTTTGAGCAAATATGTTTTTAAGTAATTTGCTACATTAAAAACAAGAAAAATGATTGTTTTTTTTTGCTAAATATAGTTTGCATAATTAATTATGATGCTCAAATCGTTTGTATAGAGAAACACAACAACAGTACATATACAATTCGGTAAGTAAACCCTCGCTAACATTATTCTCACCACCTCGGCCTCGGTACAGTCAGCACCAGAAGTATTTAGCTAAGCGGGCGGGGTGTTCTAAATGAGCTTGTCACTACGTTACTGTTAAGAGGAAGAAGTTAATTCCGTTAACACCTCACCCGTAAAGTTACTTCTGCTGCAGACTGTTCTTTGTTTTTTTTCTAGAATGTTTTCATGGGTGTAGGTAACTATTTGATGCAAAGTTTGACCGACGAGGAGATATTTTTCATGTTTTTTAGATTCAATGGAAGATTTTTTATATATTTTGGCTGATAAAGGCTCACTTTACCGTTTAATAAGTTTGTGAAAAGTGCGTTTTATCCTCTAGAGTGGAATGAGATTTGGTACAAGGTTTGACTTGTTTTTCATGCGTTAGCTTATTGCATAAGTGCATATACTTTTATGCGATGATTTTGAATGATAAAAAATTAATTACATTAATTTTGATTACATTTGTAGTATTTTGCTCGCATTAGTGTGGTAAAAAACGTTATTACATTCGACAGCAAAGTTTGTCAGCCTCTCGTGTCTCGTCCCGTCAAGCCCCCGCATGCTCTAGATTCCACTTTTTGAACCACTCGGTCTGCTGGTCGTTCATTTTTACCTATTAAGCAGTAGAGGTTTAAACAGCAACTTTGCTCCCTTGTATAAATAACTATAGCCGGATATCTACCCCTTTTGTAGGCGAGCGGAGTGACGCAGCGACGGGGATTTTGAATCTGAGCCTGCGTGTGGGGTTTATTTCATGGAGCTATGCTTCCTAAATTTCTTGTACGGTCGACACCAGAGATATTTTGTATTTTTATACCGTATTACGTATCTAATAAGTAGTGTAACATACTTACATATGTTGAAATTGCAGGTACAGTGAATACGGCGTTATAGAGAAATATATTTACTTTTATATCACGACGGTGGCAAACAAGCATACGGCATACATAAAGATACCTAATTAATTATTTGAGAGGTTTAAATTATTAATTTAAATTACCTAATTTGAAATATTAAAATATCATTTAGACCAGTTGGTAGAATATAAATACATAATATGTGTACGGTCGACGTCGTAGATATGTTTACACTTTTGGAGAAAGGAGTGAGTTGAAAAAGTGTAAACATATCTGTGACGTCGACTGTACAAGGATATACCTTACCTATTTATTTCTCGATATTTAGATAAAATCAAGCGTCACAAAGAGATGAGGAAGCGAGTTCTTTATATAGTTTTGTTAGGTTGTGAAACTTAAATAGTAATTCAATAATTGATTTAAATGTTTATGTTACTCGCTCCAAAGTTCTAATCTTAAGGCAATTTAAGGGTTTTCGTAATACAAAGGTCAATAGGACTAATCTCAAAAATATTTTCACCGTTCTGTTTTTTTTAGTGTAGGTACCTATTGGTCAAAACAATAATTTTGTTATAAAGTGTATTTAAACTAAGCCGTGTGGGAGCATTGCGGTAATATGGAATACCAAACCGCAAAATAAACAATGTATAATGTAATTTAGGTAAGTACATTCCTATTATGTAACAGAGGATAATACACTAACCACATGTTACATGGATTCAATTATGTGTTTTTAGCTCGGAATAAACTACGAATGTAAATAAGTTGCACCAGAAACATTGCGTTCCTGTAAATTTTAACTAGTCTGTCAGTGTAACTCGTCGTTAGTTAAAATAATGATACTTCATAAATCCTTGAGTACTTCGGCCGAGACGAGCTCAATAAACTCCGGACTTTAACTCGACGCAACCAATTTAAAAATTATATCCGTGTTTATTAAAGTGACAATAAATTAATTTACTTTCATAATGTACAGCGGAGACGCCATAAAAAGTGTCTGTCACCATAATTTTGAGCACAGATTGTAGCGTTGGCGCTCGTTTTAAAGCAAGGGGTATGGACCCCTTCCGCTCCGTCCGTATTCGTCACGCACAGAACGTCAAATGGAAGTTTGATTTTTAAAATTGGATTTTTATAGCGCTTTGAATTGGAATAAAATGTGACAACAGTCAGCGCGCGGGTTCGCGTGGTCAGTAAGCCAGAAGGCAGTGTGTGCCGCGGCGCAACGAGATTAGCTCGGGAGCCTAATCCTTGTATGCAAACGGGCTTTACTTTTGCCAACAACTATGAACGACGCTGAAATGTATTTTTTATTTGCTATAAGTGCTTTTACCTCTACCTAAAAAATAAATGGATTTAACGTTAATACCTGGCTGGTATTAACATAACTATTTAATACGGGATATTTACCATGTAAGTTTGTTTTGATGAGTTAGTAACAGTGACAACGGACGAAAAAAGCGAACTCGAAAGAGGGTAGATCGCTATGGTGTGTGGGTAGATCACAACTGACACTCGCAGCAACTTCAGTTACTACTACGTGATAATGGCGCATGCAACTGTGCTGAGATATCGGAAACTCATCAAAATATCCCGTATTATTAAATAGTTATTGTAGTGTTAGTGACCATGTTAGCTTAAAATCGAATACCTGGTATTGTTAATTATATTTTGTACTTATACTTATTAAAACCGGAATATTTTTCAACTAAACCTAAGTCTACAAAACACGACAAACTTTTGAAATGATACCGGCACGTTGGTCACTGCATGTCCGTTAATTAGCAAGTTTGGGTCGACTGCGCCGTGCTTTACAAGGCCTCTCAGCGATGAGTTCCAAGCGTGTGAAAAAAGTTAGACATGAATGTCGAACTTGTGGAAATTATTATTTTAAATACGCTGTTTTTGGTGCTGATATGATAGATGTGTGTATGTATACCGAACGATCGTTTACTTTTAACACCAAACGAAATGTCAAAACTATTTAAATAAACGTGTTTATTTTCAAATGTAACCCAGTCTGATTAATTTACTTAGGTAATGCTATGTAGAGAGGCAGCTACGTTTAGGAACATTAGTCATAGGTTCCTAAACAGGGTTTTATTACAGTGAAGCTTCTATAACGTCATCATCATCATCATCATCTCAACCATAATACGTCCACTGCTGAACGTAGGCCTCCCCTTTGGACCTCCATAAGTATCGGTCGGAACCGACTTGCATCCAGCGTCTTCCGGCGACCTTTATGAGGTCGTCTGTCCATCTTGTGAGTGGACGTCCTACGCTGCGCTTGCTAGTCCGTGGTCTCCACTAACGTAGTACTAGTATTTAATTGTATATTTTATTTATACCTCAAAATCCTTTTGGATTCTCTGCTTCAGGACCGGATTGATGCTAACTCTAAACCGAGCAAGGTCTATACAGTGCAACTGCGGAGCACCCTTTCAATCAATTCACCACATCATCTACGTTTGCGCATTGTCCAAAGAGGATACACTGGAAAAAATGTTTTTGATACCAGCAACCAAACCTCGTCTAGGTACTACCATAGAGAAATAATAAGCCTTAGAGTTCTCACTCCATACAACTGGTTATTAGCCCGCAAGCTTGACATTTTGAAGGCTAGACGACTAAGGGGTTGAGGAAGGAGCGGGCAGGGGGTGTGATTAGGGCACCCGTTGTAAAACCTTGGTATTCACGCCCCCTGCCCGCTCTTCCCTCAACCCCTTAGTCGTCTAGCCTTCAAAACGTCAAGCTTGCGGGCTAATAACCAGTTGTATGGAGTGAGAACTCTATAGGGCTTATTATTTCTCTATGGTACTACATAGTAACTTAAGTTTTGGGTTTTCAAAACTATAGCTTATTACTTACCAACATGTTTTATTATTTAGAAGTAAACTGGGAGTTATAAGCCAATACATCTTATTAAATCCTTAACGAAGTTTGGTTATTAATAAAATATAGAAGTAGTTCGCTTGTTCTTTTTTTTCAGTGTAAATACGCTGAAGAAATCCTGAACTTGTTCTTCCCTGATGTGAACACAGATTTAAAAATGATAGTTCCTGTTAAGTTAATTTCCCTAATACATATTGTAAGCGACCATGAACTTTGAAGCCGTACGATTAAATAAATTCTATAGTAACTATATCCACGTGAATCTAATTACTGTGATCCTTAAGTACTGTCCACCTGCATGACGTCACGATTAATTACATTCGAAAAGCTTTGATTTCATTTCGCACTTGGCACCAAATTATTATAAATAACCAGTACAGCGGTAATCAGCCTAGAATACGCAACGTACGAGGAATCCTTGGTTAGTAATTATGTTATTAACTCATTATACAGGGTGTTTCCGATGGTAGTTACGGCGGCGTGATAGATGGTTGATCGGGTTGGATCAAAGACTACATATTACACAGACAACACAGCGTTGAGTTTGCGAAAAGCGCGAGTTCCCCAAACAGGATCTGTAATTGTTAAATGGTATGATTTTAGCAGCACAACTAAAATGCATCCAGCACTATTTTATGCTAAAAGACACGGTTCACCCATAAAATTATAATGTTTGTAAATTTCACTTTTTTATCAGTTATGGCTGATTATTTATATGTTAATAGTGATAAAATACTTATGTTAGAAAAGAGTTTCCGACCTCAGAATTACACAGGTTACCTCAAATCAAATTCTTAAAAATGCCAAAAAATAGTTTAGGTTTTGCTTTGTAACATTTTTTCTCAAAAAGGACGTTTACTTAGGCTGTAGCTATATTGCGTAGGTAGTTAATTAACTGCAATTGTATTGAAGTTGGATCATGGATGTGTATAAACGAGGTTTAATGTTAGAATACGGCACAAGGTTTACAAACACCTACATCCTAATAAAGTTCAACGCTAGGAAAAAAAATTACACATGCCTGGTTTGATGTAATGCAACATCCCTCAAAACTACCTTTTACATAAGCTAGTTAGATCCATCGTACTGGTGTTCCGAAGGGTCGCAAGTTCAAATCATGCTCGAGGCGGTATATTTTTCCATTCTTCGTCCAATAATTGAAATTTCGGTAGCTGACTTTTCTGCTTAGTACAAAAAAGAAGCTTGTTTACTGTCTAGTAGTTGGGGTGGTCTGTGGGCTGGACACACCAACCCTGTGATTAGCGCAGTTATTCAAGTGCCGCGTCACGCCACACCAGGCTCTGCCTCTTTATACGGTTACTATATCCTATTTTGAGGAAAGGGGTTATGCTTTTAGAGTGTATATATAGGTACGTGATATTTATACAGCCAAAAATTTTCATTTTTGTAATATAAGTAATATTAATAATATACAAGGTGTACCATTCTTATAAAAATACTGTCGATCCGTTTAAGGTTATATTAGGTATAGTAGGTATTGCGACTAAGAAAAAGTAGGAGAAAAATGTTTATACGCGAAAATAAAAATTGTTTACTAAATTATTATTTTCTCGCGTCCAAAATTATTTGCCTCCTACTTTTTCTTAGTCGCAATACGATACATAATATGCCTTAAATGGATCAACAGTATTTTTGTTACACCCTGTAGGTATAAGTAATAACAATATTAATATTATAAGTATACTTTACCTGAGTCTAATTAACAATTCGTTGTATGCTTAAATCATTTTAATTTGTTAGGTACTTAACTAGGTATACATTTATAGTATATGTACTTATATATGACGATATCGGCATTTTTTTAAAATTAAAACCACTATTGAGTAACAGAAGAAAAAACCCTCAATCAAAAAGAGAATTAATTAAGTAAGTATAACGATTTATGCAACGGCCTCGCTATAAAACGTACTCATCATAAGGTACCTACCTATCCGCTACATTTAATAAAGATTATAAGTAAGTACCAATACTATTTAACTAGATAGTGTAGATACCTAATAAATCAATATACTTAGCATATTTTGCGCGGCGTTCGGTTAGACTCCGCACACGATTTACCGACACCTGTACCGGCCAAGGATCATATTAATACCTGGACTGTCAATGTCTATAGAGAAATTGCTTTCTTTCGAAACTCAGGCTATCTGGTTTCGCCGGTGCCACAACGCCATTTTAATGAAGGGAGGTTAAGGGGCTACTTTGAAAAATTATAGGTTTTTTCAAACGCTCTAGTGACTAAACGGGAAAAGGGACTGAATTTATTTTCGAATATATAAGTATATTATTAGACTATATACTCTTGTTTTTGGCACAAGCCGAAACACGATTGCTGAAAGTTGCCTCGATAGAAAAAAAATCCGAAGTTGGGTCCTTTTTCCCCGTATTTTTCTTAGCTTACGTAAACTATAAGAGATTAAACAATATAACTAAGTAAAAAATATTGTATTCTAGTTTATCTAAAAAGCCACAGAAACAAAGTTAGACAAAACTTTATAGATTCGCTTATGTATCGTAGTTTAGTCAAAAAGTCTGATCCTTAAGAGCGCTGCCTCTCTTTCTTTCGTGCACGGGAGCCATAAACGTGTCTCTAACGAATGGGCGTGGCTTGTCCGAATCGAGGAACGGCCTTAAGTTATTTTGGCCACGTATAGTCGCCGGACTGAGACCTGCTGTTAGTGATGCGATGGATGACTCTGAAAGCGTTTGCCTGAATGAGGGCTATCGTTATTTACTCTCTAGTTGGCTGCACTGACACAAAGGTTCTGTAAAACAATTACATTGCGGTCTTGAAAACAAAATTGGGGTTTAAATAATATTTAATACAATAGGCCGTACCTACCTACTGTAAAAATATCGACCACGCCGTAGTGTTTTTATCAAAAAAAGGGATTTTTAGCATTTACATTCATCTCGTAAGTAATATTAATCAGGTAGTTATTGCAAAATATAGACAACACTGTTAAATTATTAGAAATAATTCCACGAATTCCACTTAATAACTGGCGCATTGCAACGCAAACGCATTGGACATTTTGGCGACCTCCGTCTACACCTCTCGCGGAAAGTTCATACACGATCCTCATTACGGGCACGCGATTGTTTGTTGGTAGGTACACATAGACAATGTCAGTCCAAATATTATGTGGTCCTTGTACTCCACGTAGGATTTACCGATACGTGTAAGGAGTCAGTAAAGTGGTCGGTAGTTAACGGCCTGTATTTCGTAGGTATCCCCATACGACTAATATTAATTTAGATGCAGGTGTTTCATATAATGTACAGAATGAAGTCCGGGTTTTGAGTAAGGTATTATACAGAATTGAAAGATCAACCTGATGTTACTCATCGATTTTTTATTATACAATTGATAAATATTTTTCACTTCTAAATAGAAAAAGTGTTTTACTTGGAAAAGAAGTACAATGCAATTAAATCTGTTTTAACTCTGTTACTTGCACAGGATTATGTTGATCAGTTACAGGGTCATAAATGTGTATAGAATGAATTCGACTACGTCATACTTATACTTACTTAGACATATGAAGTTTTGCTCAAAATTTTTGGATAAGAATTGTCCCATAGGTTATATAAAAATACATATAACCGTAGATTGTTCAGCAATTGGAAAAATACCCCAAATCTCACATCTGTTGTCTCTCTGTCTTTATTGTTTTAGGTTTAATTATGAATCGCATCCGTAATCGTCATCTATGATTACTAAATATTTTTTATTACATATCTATATTTGATTACTAAATATTTTTGATATTGATTCATAGATAAGTTTACTATTGAGTAAACATTTTCTCATATAAGTGAATTATAGTTATTCTTTTTGAGAAATAAAAAATATCTTTAAACCGAAATAACTACGCGCTGATAAGCTACGCGCTAAGTAAGCATGTATAAGAAATTTCTTCAAAACCAATATTATTTTTCTTAAGTAAACTTGGTAGACAACAGTAGCTCTTCAATAAATAACTTTATTAGCGCTCCAAATTTTAACCACTGTCACATATTTGACTTGCAATTGAATCGTACCTACGGACGTACTATCGGAATCATCAAACATGATTGATTAGTAAGAAGTTTAAACTAGGTCTCACAAAAACGTGAAATAACAAAACGCCAGAAAAGGCAGGTTTTTTTCTGAAAATTAAAACAATTACGACAGTGAGACGGATATGTAATTCAGCAAGAGCAATAATTCTTTAGTTTAAATACGAGACTTGAACGTTAAGGCCGGGACTCTTTCTTGTATTGTGTCGGGAACTCGGGAACAATCGCAAGACGGGGAGCGGTGGCGCGGCGCGCGGCGTCTACATCCCGCGAGTTAATCGCCAGACACCCGACAGTAGGAATATAGCATGGCCTACATGGCTTGGCTACTGAACATTCCTGCATCATGGGAATATTCCTGGATTGGGAACAACGAGACGAGGTACGGCGTCTATGTACAATTAATTGTACATGCCGCGAGTTACATGATGATAGGTATATAGCATGATCTGCACGGCTTACCCGCTTCACATTTCTGCACCTTGGGAATGTACCTGGACTAGAAATTCTCGTATTGTATGGGAACTATGAAACGGGGCGCGGCCACTACATGCTGGGAGTTGATCGCCAGAAATCCCACTCCAGGCGTCCGGCTGGGCTGCAGAACATTCCCGTACATACCTAGGCAATATTGCTGGATTGGAAATGCTGGCATTTTGTCGGGAACTACCGTAAGACTGAAAATGGTATCGCGGCATCTTAAATACAGCCAAGTACTAATATATTAGTACCAATATCTTCTTGCTGTGTGAGTTGCTATTGTATACCAGCTTAAACGTTTGAGCATAGGTACTTTAAGCAGTCTTTCTCTGATGAGACCACGGGTGTTAGCTTGAGGTAGGATTACGGAGGTAATGAAAAAATTTACAAGTAAAAAGTTTATACATATTTTAGACCTAGAATTTCATAGTGTAGGATTTGGTTAGTAAATTGTGGTTTTTCAAAGGAAGTACAATTTATAAAAAACAGCGTTTTGGAGGCCCCGACAATAACTTACTACCAAGATTAGAAAAGAAAATGGTAGCCAAATTATAATTTTATGTCTTGAAATCAAATCCTCGTATTTTAAATCTAATACCATCGATCGAATCAAAAACAAGACCTGGGGGCCAATTTTTGACTTTCGAGCGCCCGAATTCACAAAGTTTAAGCTCGAAAATTATCGCACACTAAAGTTTTTTGCCTTTATTTACACATGAAATTAATAGTATAAATAATGATGATTTTATATTGCTATCTCTGTTATTTTTTAAAACATAATTTCTTCGTTTTATTCAGAGTTTAAATGTCAGATTTCAGCGCTCGAATCTCAAAAATCACCCCCCAGGGGTGACCGGTTATGACAACGTCATCGTTAAAAAAATCTTGTATGAAAAATTTTACAGTTTAAGGGTCAGTTGCACCAAACCGTCTGTAACCGTTAAAACGTTCGCTAAATTTTATAGTATGGAAATTTTCATAGTACCCTGCCGGGTGACGCTGATGAGTCCGTCAAAAGTGGTTGGTGCAATTAACTGCCCTTAGTATGACAGCTCCGTAACCATATTTAACATTGATGAGTCCGTTAATTGTGCGTGGTGCAATCCATCCTAAGATGAGTATAACACACGCGAAAACTATATTCCAAAAATGCCACAACGTTTTGACAGCACTATAGTGTTAACCAAACCCCACTACCTCGCCTCAGGTTAAACTTAATACTTACTTCAAACTTTCACGGCTACGTGATTGCGAATCTGAAAAGTTCTCGTCTCGGCGTGCCTTTACACATGTGCCGAAATCCACACCAAGACGAAATGAACCTTAAATATAATAGTATAGAATTCTGTATCGCTTCCGAGCACGAACTGTCTCGTTGTGGATTAGTTCTTAAACGCAACAAGGTTTGAGTCTTACTCTGTGGTTCTGTCATGGAATTTTCAGGAAATAAAATACAGAATTGTTCTGCGTAGTTGGAGATGATCGAACGACTCTAGGGACACAATGTTTGTTAGTCGATATACGAGTGCATATCCCGCCTGTAGAACATAGCTTTACTTTGATATTAGAAGACAAATACGTCATATAAAATTTACTTAGTTACTTGTTATGTAGATATTTATGTGTGATGTTTAATTTACACTTTTATTACAGCATCTACTAAATCTGTCAAAATTTGCAGCTCTGACACTGCTTTGCGCTTCTTTAGTTATATAATCCTTTGTCTAATGTTTCTCTTTATTTATAGTCCTACCACGCTAAGTTATAATGTCAAAATGTAGTCCTTCTTTCTTAGCTACAGCGACTGCGTCTACCGCTGAGAGCGACGTTGGTTCGCTCTCCAGTGACTGATATACTTATCCAATTTTTGCAGCGAAATTCTAGATATGTAGTAGATATGTAAGTTTTATGTCGGTGCAAGCTTAGCGTGTACTCTAAGAAGAGGAAACTATAGAAACACGCGCATGCACACAAGAGGGATAGAACTCACACAGTGTAACTGATTTGGAAACATGTTTTTAAATGGCTCTAGACATAAAAATCAACGTGAATTAATCCAGGGGGGTGATTTTTGAGATTCGAGCACTCGAAAGTGACATTTAAAACTCTTAATAAAACGATGAAATTATATTTTAAAAATAACAGCGATATAAATTTAAAATCATGATTATTTAAGCTATTAATTCCATGCGTAAAAATAAGCAACAAACTTTTGTGTGCGATTATTTTCGAGCTTGAATTTTTTGAATTCGAGCGTCCGGCTGTCAAAAATCGGCCCCCTGGTCTCGGCCTTTGGTTTATTTAAAAGTGTGAAAGCGATGATAGCGTTATATTTTCGTATTGAAAAACCGTCATCTGTAAGGGCCGGTTGCACCAAACTGTCTGTGAACGTAAACGTAATCGTAAAAAAAATCTTGTATGAAAAGTTTGACAGTTTTCTATGGAATGACAGCGCCGTCGCCATATTTAACGTTGATGAGTCTGTTAATTGTGCGTGGTGCAACCCACCCTAAGACCGCCTTGTTCGGTCTGGGTAGTCTGGGAACAGTCGACGTCCAAGATATGTTTACACTTTTTTACCTTACTCCATTGTAATATAATAAGGTGCAAAAGTGAAAACATGTATTTGACGTCGACTGTACTATAATAGTTAGTGTCCGACCGAAACATGTTTTTTTGCCGAAACCGAAACCGAAACCGAAGGTTCGGCTCTAGGTGCAGTTTCGGCCGAAACCGAAACCGAAACTTTTATAGACACGTTAAAATCGTTGAGTTAAATGTCAATAAGCCGTTGTAACTTGTACAGGATAGGTGGTATAAGAAGGACAAGGTTAGTAAGTTTTGATTGATCATCCTCCTAGCGTTTGTGCTGGCGTTTTCGCACGGACTCAACGGAGCCTGAGGTCCACTTGGCAACCTAATCCCATGATTTTTTCTAGTTTGTACACAACTCCAAGTTATTTCGGTGTATGGCGTATTTTGATCCCTAAATTCGTTTCTTCTTTCAGTTTTTTTTCGCGAAATAAATGCAGAGCACGAAATATTTTCTAATAAAGGTTTCATATGAATAAACATAATTATGTAACTTTTTAACAACTGTAACGTAAAATTTTACCCCCCTTATTGAAAGTACAATTGTCACAAGTCGACCATGTTTTCGTACATAGATATGTACGCAAACGTGGGAAACAGACAGATGTCTGACATCAGTTTTTTTTACGTTGGTATTTTTTAGGATTTAGGATCTGCTACGTTAAAATTAGCAATAAAATAACCCACACGATTTTAAACTTGACAGATGTATTTTCAGAGTAGAATTACGATCAGTAAACAAAATAAAAATATGAAAGTTTTGTTCGATACTTGGAGTTAAAGGTTCATAGCATCTATCTCTATGGTTAAAGTAATACGTTTTGTTAAAAAAAAAGTACGAAGAATATATGAGTTGGAAAAACAAACATTTGTGCTTTATTAAAATTGGTATGTTTTCTTTTAAATTATGAATACGATTTTTTAAATTTGTGTGTTATTCATTAGTTATACTGCAGTTAGTTATACAGCAAAGTTTCATCGACTGAGACATCAATGCTGTTAACAAGTCTCTATAAAATAATTCGCCAAGATTGCATGGACTATTTTAATTTTACAATCAGTACTCCAAATAAATCGTCCAGTGTTTTTACTTGATTCATTTCTTCGTGTATCATTTTCAGCGTAGGCTGACGCAGTTCTTTGGGCAGTCTCTTGCATGAACTCGAGAGTTTAATGTTAGATAAAATTAATACTTAAATAATATTATCATTTCATGATTATTAATGAAATAATCTTCCAAACACATATGTACACTTTTTTGATATTTATTTATTATAATATGATCACTTAAAAACGTTACTGAGACAGAACTTGTGGACCGATTAAGCTCAATGTTGTAAGTTTCGGCGCGGCCGAAAGTTTCGGCCGTTTTTTGGCCGAAACCGAAACTTGGGCCGAAACACGGTTTTTTGGCCGAAACTGGCCGAAACCGAAACCGAAACCGAAACTTCGGTCGGACACTAATAATAGTACGTATTTCCCGTACACGTATAAAGTCGCAGGCAAAAGCTAGTTACTATTAACGCTGAAATAGTGCGCCGATTTCACAGTTCGGTGGTTATCGTTGACTCAGCCCAATAATCACAGCGAGCACAAATTTTAATATAACAAACTATTAGCATTTGTGCAAACTGGGAGGGCTTTTAATAAAACTGCGCACCAACTCCGGCAAATTGCTTTAAGCTGGGCGGCGGTTAACAAGAAGCACGGATGCAGTTCCGCCGAGTTCACGCTTAAGGCCAAGCCTCTCTGGCGCCGTGTAGAAAAAAAGTCTTTGGCTAACCCCACACTAGCGTCTTCCCGCGTCGACACTGCTCGGGTGCTCGGGCGACGTCGACGCTCGAAAGATGCTATTGTGGGTTAGCCTTTTCTTCTCGGTCACGTGGTAGATCATCGAAAACGGGGAGGAAGATCGCCCACTGGTTCAACGCCATTTAATATACGCGTCAGATTCCAAGGTTCCTTTAGATACGCAATAAATCGGCCAGGATAGAGAGGAAATCAAAATAATGCGACACTTGTGGTGGTCATGTCACGACGCTCACACTTGAGGATTTGACTTGAAAGTAATGATAGCCCAAAAGCTAACCTTCGCCCCAAAGTTAACTCAAAGTAACTCTTCGATTATTATAGCCACATGTACTAGAATGTGTCAAATTAGTCCCATTAACAACTGTCAGTTTTAATTTAGTTTATCAAATTGGGCCGAAGTTTGCCTGTAGGTATACTTATCAACAATATCCACCCTTCTCCAATTAATAAAAGAAATATGGTAACAATCACAAATATAAATCAGAATCCATCCGCCTTGTTAACGAGAACATTGTTTCCTTTGTTCGCTCGTGCCGGCCGTCTCTAACAAACACTTGAAAAACTCCCAATTAGAGCTTCGCCTTAACTGCTGGAGGGCCGATGAGAGGTTGCGAACAAAACTATGCGGCGATGGAATAGCAAGCTATGCAGTTCGCAGGTAATAGGGCTGCGCTGTGTAGCGCTTCAAAGAACTCTTTTCGGTACAGAGATTGTTTTTAATATGAATATGAGACTGATATAAAACTCTCTTTAACTGATGAGTATCTATACAATCACTGTATATAATCACTAAGGCAAAAAGCGACAGCTCCTAAAATTACAATTTTATTAAGCGCCTGGGTAAAAATCGCCAATGGATAGCAACCGTGGAAAGAAAGTCTAACGTTATTATGTTAACGCTTTGAATGTTCTTAACATAATCCCACAGTGTAAATTTAGGCCAAACCTGGAGTAAAAGAACCAACGGGAGTACGTACCTACTGTAGCCTGGAAGCACTAAGTGACGATTTATCGAATAATGTGCTGTAATTGCTGTGGTCTTTCAGGGTCAATATCTACATGCTCTAAGTCCTATAATAGGATTATCCTACAAGTTAATCCTATAAATAAGTAGTGTTATATGTACACGATGATTTATAATCGGTGACCAGAAATGTTTCTAATTCAGTTATCGATAGCGATACATTTATGTAGCAGTTGTGTTATTTTCTCTTTTATATCTACATATTTGGAAAACTATAGATGATTTCGACTCAGAATTACGAGCTTTTTCGATCTTAGTAGAAAAAAATGTGTCCTAAGTTTTAGTATAGGTACAAGTATAATTACGAAACAAAGCTATTGCATGGAAATATTTACTCCCTTGTGTTTTAATGACATGTCATGGTATGTCGATGTTACAACCAACGCCAAACTGATATAGGTAAACGGGTATCTAATTTTTGATGTTAAGCTTAGTATAAAAGCAGGCACCGGTTTTAAAACGGATACATTTTCCCTCACTAACAACACAGAGGTAAACAGCAATCTCATACGAACAATACTCTTAAGTAACTTCCCTACATCGCCATAGTTTCTGCGGAGCTCCGCGTATTCGGTTCGGCCGCGCAGGCTGCATGTTGCTACTTGATGGATTTACTGTTTCTCTGAATTAAACAGGATTTTTCGACGGAAATTGATCTCAATATTGACGGTTTATGATAATTAGACGAATCAGTATAGAGAGTTGATATATAATATAACAGTCTGACGACAGCTGCCAGTTATTGTCGGGTCATATACATATTATTGTATGCTATTTGAGATTTGAGTTCGAATCTTTCATGTCGATATCGATGTTTTAGAACACTTACGAACTAGGTAAGTTTTACGCTGCTCCCTTATAGGCGAAATACATTTTTGCAGCATTGGAGACACAAATAAAGAATAACCTTAGTACTTTGACTGACTTCACTTGGAATATCCAGATGAAGTTCTAATTTGCATGTGTGTAATCTAATAAAGTACGTGTACTCATTTTTTTACCGACTTCAAAAAAGGAGGAGGTTCTCAATTCAACTGAATTTTTTTTATCAATTTTTTTTGTATGTATGTTACTCGATATCTCCGTGAATCCTGAACCGATTTTCAATTTTTTTTAATCGAACAGGTATAACCCCTAGATGGTCCCATTGTCACCAAGTCGGGGTCTGATGATAGGATACTGGAGAAATCGAGGGAACTCTTCAACTATTATAGGCACACCTATAGTGATTTCACTATTTTTTACAGCAACTCGGCCACTTCCTCTTGGAATAACGGATCCTAAGTGAAGTCGGTTCTTTTTTGTTTAAAATTATTAAGTACTTCGATGAACTGGAATTTCTAAGATATCACTACTAATACTTATTAAGTTCTACAAAAATAAGACTAAAGGCACTTAATTAAGAGCCATTGTTTGTTTTTGGGTGAGTTGACACTTAACGGATCGTTTTGTTCTTATTGACAGTATTGACACTATACTTAAAGTATACCGGGTAAATTTCCTGTAATAGGAACAATAAATCAAAACGTAGATTCTACTCCTCAAACCAGACAACGTTTGTTCAACGACTTCTAAAAAAACTTATGGTTTGATTTTTAGGACACTTAAAGTTTTTCCAAATACGCAGTATTCCCAAATTGATTATGTCGGTGACAACTTGACAAGCAATGTCAAATAGGTAGATGGATTTTAACGTACATTGAAAATAGTTTTTAGTTTGTAAGAAAAAGAGGCAATCTACAACATAAAATTTTTTTAAAAGTTGTTGACAAAAGTTTTGTTGTCTGAGGAGTAGAATCTACGTTTTATTGTAATGTTAGGGCTAATGAAAGCAGCCACTGATAATAGAAGTTTCCATACAATTTGATCCGTTTTCATCATCATTGTTTGATTGCATGTGTTAAATATGTGTGTGTTGTGTGTATTTAATATAATTCATTCAAAATCTAGGTTAATACATAGATCGTTAAATAGGTCAGCTAAAATGACTACCGATTCTCCGCACGATAGGTACCTATATCCTATAATGACAGTTGATATCAATGGTATCCTCGTTTAGTTTAACAGAGCTTGTATTCTTAAGTTGGCTTATCACTGGTCCCCCAAGTTCATTCATCAAAACAAATCCAAAGACACAATCAGCTATTATTCAATAAATACTTATTTGATTTATCCAAAGCTATTTAAATATATCTCCGTACCCCTGTAGCTTCGTTACTGAGTGATCCGATCACAGTTTTGTAGTAAAGATTATGTTCTAAAGAAACTCCCATCCGGTCTTAGGACGCGACACACGAGATCACTTTACATTATAAACGCATCTAAAGATATTCTAATGTCGAATAAGTACTTTAAAAAATATGGCTATGGTAAATAAACACATTAAAATTATCGTATTTCATGTTTCAATAGGTGTTCGGAATACTAGCGCAAACTTTTTAAGAAATTCTTACTCATGATTTGTTTTTTGCTAGGTTCATGCAAGTGGCGATACTTAGTTTTCTCTTTGGTACGCGACATATAAACATAAGTATGCAAATCGCGTATAAAATGAGTCTTACGGTGAAATATCCTGCGTCGCGTTGGTAGCTGGCCCCGCGATGTGTATTGGGCGACACCGGTCCTCCGATGTCCGACATGTCGCTCCTATCTGTTTCGATGCATTTGTCGTTTAAACACCAACCTGTAATAAATCAGGCACACCTATACCCGTTCCCAAGCAGCACAACTACAGCTCCAGTGATGAAACGATTTGAGTTCTAATTGGTAGATAATAAAGTTGAGATAGCCTTGTAAGTTTTAACTTGCTTATGACCGGTTCAGCCGAGCTAATTTAAGCCTATCTCGAGTCCACTACGGACACTCTTCATTCAATACTTTAAATGAGATTCTTATCCCACGTCCTTAAATAGATTAGTAGATTAATGATGTCTGTAATAATTAATAATGGATCGTGAATTTTACAACTACAATAAAACGGGACGGTCACCATCGTAAACCTTTGCAGTTTCTTGTTTTGAATCCTTTAGGTTTATGATCCGTCAATACCTTACCCCGTCTTAATTACCTGCGCGGGAACTTTTATTGCACTTTATTTTTAACATATGCCGTCCTCTGGTTCTCTATTCACTTCTTAATAACTCACTAATTTCAATTTGTGATCGTCTCTATCTACGTATATCTTAAATATGTAGGGTACAGGTACAACCTTACATTAATCAGCCTATTACTTACAGTAGAAAGCCCTATTGTGTTGGGGTACCTACTAGATGACTATATCATTTAAAGATATGAATACATTCTTAAATACATACAGACCATTCGTAACTCATATATTATTCTTATATTTCACATAGGTAGGTAAGTACTGGGTAAGTAGAACAATTTAACTTTTACTAATAATACTACTTATTTACTTAAGACTTAAATCGTGTATATAATTGAAAATGCATGATTGGTAACTATACCACTTCAAAGGCGACGGATATAGGTATTTGATTCTACTTAATAACAAAAATGTAAGTTGTATAAAATCTAAGAAACATGATAGCTTCATAATTTATTTATCAATAATTAGTAATAGAGCTTTAATTAATGTTATACTTAACGTGCAAGAATGCAAAAACGTATTTAGCACAGATACTTTGGTAGGTAGCCTTGTCTTCGTGTCTGTTAATTAGTAGGTGTCGCCTGCCCAGCGCCCAAGCCACAAGGTTATGTTTGCACCCACTTATCTTTTTATCGGCTTAATTGTATCCTTTACAAGAATCATCGAGATCGATCTAATCAAATAAGTCAGTAAAATAACGAACAGGCTCGAGCGCAACTTGGTCGACGAACAAGCTTTAAAAAGTTAAGCCCTTTTTTAAGGTAAAAAAAGAAATGCCCCTAATTGATGCGTCGTCTTTGTTTAGTTTAATTCTAACATGCTTTTCCCATTAAAGTGGTCAGGAATCGGGCTCTGTAGGAGATAAGGCCGCCTCTTTACTCCTTACACGTTATAATAGGTATTATGAGGCTGGGGCCGGGTGTGCTTTGGTTTTAACCGTGGTTTAAACTTAATAACGTGTGTGTCATGTGTCATACTCGTTCCCACAGGTAGTTATGTCGTAATATAAAAATAGCATGAGTAAATGAAACTTACTTTATTCCATGTAGGTATGACCCAAAATTCTACTTGTTGTCGCGATCTTCATTGTTTCCGGGTATATAATCATGTCCTCGCGGCGATTACGTCAAGTATTGTTCCGCAAAATTCCTTCACAATTTCTTTCGTATAAGTTGCATTATACAGTTGAGAAGGCAACTTAATTATTTCAATTTTAAGGTGTGATTGTCAGGTGCAATTTCCATTCGTTAAAAGAAATTTGGAATTGGTATTCCATGCAATTACGGGCAAATCATGTGCTTAAATGGTTGTATCACTATACATATATAATAATAATATTAATCGGCCATGTAGGAGGTTGATTTGACGATTATTGTTCCGAGTTCTCTTCAAACGGTTTTACAGTGAAGTCTCAACCAACCTCTTGTGAGACTTTCGCTACGAGGTTGTAAGTAGTTGGATCTATGGTGAGAATCAGGCGGTAATCCCGGACACGGTGGATTACAACAATATTGTAAATAAATTACATAGCCTAAGTGAAAAGATTAATAAATAACTTATTGCAGAGCTATAAAAAAAACTTGTTGAGGTCACCGGGTACCGTAAAGCTAGCTCGTTCCTCGCACAACGGAGAGGCATATCAGTACGGCTACCATGAGTTTGACATTGACATTTTTAATAGATAGAAAAGATGGTACAAATAATATAAGTAATATTTTAGACTAATGAATACGTCCCCACGCTGGTGAAAATAAAGGAGATTGAAGGTTCCGAAGGAATGAATAATAAAATAACTTTTTGGACAGATTCGTAAGAACTGACCAGTACATCTAGCAGGACTTACATTGTCGCGCGATTCCCCGTACTTCAGGCGCGACTCGAAGTATGGAGTCGCGCGCGACAACGCTTGGCATGCTAAGCCGCCAGGTCTTCTCTCAAGTCCCACTTTCTTTATGTTCAATTTGGGTTCAATGTCAATCTACACCTATGCAATATTTCTATTTCGCATATACAAAAAGATTAATTTATGAGTATGGAAGATTTTTTTAAACTTAAACACATTGTAAATACCAAACCGTGGTGCTGGACAGTCTAAGTTTGCCGGGGCCTTTAATAACAAGGCGTTAGAGTCTCTTCGAATCAAATGGCGGTTAGACGGGCGCGGCACCGGGCGGGCAGGTTGCGAAGACAACTCGGCACCTTTTGTGAGTTTTATGGATAATCTTCGCTTTACGTGTATTAACATGCGAGGTGTATCCGGTCGCTTCCCCCACTTATCACTCGGTCAATGCTCGATAATTTTATTACAGGAGTTTTGTCAAATTACCTGTGTCTTCAAATTAAATTAAACGATACTTGTCTCTTTGATATGAAGCTTTAATTTATATCGGTTTCAAGTTTAAAAGTAGATAGTCGGTTTATACTATGTAGATAGGTGTGTGATTCTGATTAATTTTATAGGAACTTGTAGATGTACCTCCTCGTTCTACATAATGAAATAAATGAGTGGTAGAATAGTTTTGTTATTTCCTATAATTCTGTTGTTATATTTTAAGGTTTATTATTATATCATAGTAAATACATATATGTTATACAGCGTGGGGCAGCTGACTATGGGGCTTTAAATGTAAGGATCGATTTTGCTCACAAAACTGAACTACAATTTTTGAAAATAACTAATTTAACTTTGTCAACTTAGCAATGTACTGCAATATCATCCGTTCTTGAAGTGTGTCAGGCGACGATGTCAATTGCTTCATTGGATGTCGCGCATTGATAATAAGTACCTATTTAATGAGTATTTAGTTTGTGTGCAAAAATATACCTAATAATTAGAGTCTGTCCGAAGAACAAAGTGTCGTAGATTGTATGAGTTCCCATATAAGCCACGAGACTGCTCTTTATAAACAATATTCAAATAGTTGTGAACTAAAGGAAGCTCAAATTGAGGAGCACAATCGGTCCTCGAATTTAAAGCTCCAAAGTCCAAGGTCAGAGGCAGCTGGTTTAATCGATATTGTAGAATATTCTATCAATTAGCATTAGGTAGGTAGGTATAATCCAAATCAGAGTGTCATAAAAAATAGAGCTTAACTTACGATATAGATACGTTACGTACAATGACGTCACTATCCTGAAAACCAATTATGGCTGTAGGTCCGAGTTCCTACGACTACTCAATCGAGTGCCAGCAATACACGAAGCGGTCACATGTACGCCGCCGGGTCATATGTACCCAACAAGAGACATTCCGACATCCTCCCTGCGTCTCAATTACCCACAAGGAGGATATGGAAATACAAGGAGGGCCTCGCCAAACAGACCCCCTTCGAATGACACTGCAAACAAAAGTATCATATAAGTTTATTAATTACATGGCCCCTCGGCACGAGCCTCCATGAATATTAATTATAGGATACCGAAAAGCTTTAGAACGCTCAACGAGGGAAAGTTTTACAAAGAGCTTTTATTATTTAAAGAAGTACCGTCGCTACTGTGAAATGCATTATGCTCAGTAAGGAGCGGCAATAGAAAAGTATATGTATGCCGTAGTGCATAGAGTCGGTTCTCTGCTGGCGAGGGTGTCATTTATCATAACACGATAAGAAAGTGGCGGAAGAAAGTCAATGGAGTAGGTGCTTGAGGGTAAGCTTTACATAGCGACGGTGCTCGCCTCGCCCCGCCTCGCGAACAAATAACCGCGCGAAGGCTGTTTCATTTGTATTTCTAAGTTTTTGGCTTAAATTGAAATTATTTGGATGGATTTATTTATAATAGCCATTGTTGTAACGCTGTTTGTTTTCAATTTTAGTTACTTTGGTTAGACAGTAACAGTACGAGGGGGCGATTTTTGTGATCCGGGCGCTAGAATTCAAGAAAATTTTACTCGAAAATAATCGCACCAAAAGCTTTTGCCATGATTTTCACATTAAATTAATAGTTTAAATAATGATGTATTTAAATTCCAGACGCTGTTATTATATTTCATAGTTTTAGATAGAGTTTTAAATACTACTGTGGTGTATAATTGGAAGCATGCCGGACCGGCAATCCGAAGGTCTCAGGTTCGAATCCTGTCATGCCCCAATTTTCTCCATGGTTGATTATTTCATTATAATAGATATCTGTTTCCAATTTGTAGAGTTTTAAATGTCGAATTCGAGCGCTCGAGTCTCAAAAATGACCCCCGAGTCGATGTCGATGATATTTTTTTATTGTATTGGCAGACATTTTAAAGTACCTACATGTAAAATTAATAAAAGTAACCGAATAAAAACTAATACTGCAACTATATATAGTCATGGTCAACTTAATAGATATTCGATATGCATGAAATAAAGGTAGGATTCGAAGATAAACAATTAAACACTAAAGTTCCCATTTTCTAATTCTACATAATGTTCTCTATCTAAATATAAGAACGTAGATGGGTGTAAGTATTAGATAGTATGTAACTAAGTAGTAACTGGTGGGCGATTTTTGGCAGCCGAACGCTCGAATTCAAAAAAAATTAAGCTCGAAAATAATCGCACATAAAAGTTTGTCGCCCATTTTTTTGCATGGAATTAATAGTTTAAATAATCATGATTTAAAATCTACATCGTTGTTATTTTTAAAACTTAATTTCATCGTTTTATTCAGAGTTTTAAATGTCAATTTCGAGTGCTCGAATCTCAAAAATCACTCCCCTGTGTATGTTTGATCATTTCCAAATTTAAATTTCGCTTTTGCAAAAAATATAGGTACTTACATGAATACGGGCATGAAAAGAATGAATATCTAAAGAATGTTCTCAATTGCATCACAAGACAACACTTTGAAATTATTTTAACACATCGCATTTATGCGTGTAACAACTACTTGGGACTGCTACCAAAATGTTTTCTCAGATTTATTTTAATAACGCGAAATATAAAAGAATAACAACGGTTGTAATGGGCCAGGCCCGCGGGCGGCGCGCGTTCGAATTGCATGCAAAATTGAAGAGTCACTTGAACGCCGGCAGCCTGGGCTCTTAGAGGCCCGACCGCAGGGCAGACCCTTTGTAAGTACAACCCTGGACCTTTTATCTTACGAGCAGAGTATTTACAAGCAGGACAGAAATTGTGGAGCACGTGTTACAAAAATTATATCAAAAAAGACAGTTTTTGACAACAAAAGTGTACACTTACCTTCGGTTATGCCATTTAAGCGCGGCTGAATCGAATCTTCACTTCAATTTCAATGTACCGAGTTGAAAATGCAAGTTATAGATGTAAATAACTAAAGGAATATAGTGGTGCATTTATGCACTGATTTCATTAACTTAAGTACGTATACTCGTACAGCATTTATTTGACTCTAAATTTAGATTTTACGTTCTCTAAAGGGTACATGTAACAAAAATACTGGTGATCCGTTTAAGGGCATAATTGGTATCGTATTTCGAGTAAGAAAAAGCAGAAGAAAAAATTTTTTGACTCGAAAATTTTTCTATGATTCACGTCGTCACAGCTGGCCAACCCTCCATACAAAACCAAAATTTTTTTGTCGCGAGAAAATTATTTTTTCTTATTTTTTCATAATTAGAATACGATACCAATTATGCCCTTAAAAGGATCACCAGTATTTTTGTTACACCTTGTAGATTTCTATCCTAGGGCCTATCGTGGGCCTCTTATGTGTTACTTTCGTGACAAGCAGGTTTAAGAAATAAAACATGTGAACGTTAGCATTTACCAGAAACAAAAGCTTATAAATTGCAAACTCATTTGTATTCCTCATAATAACACAATATCCAAGCGTAGGTATGCTCCAAAAGCGAAGCATCCTAAATCCACGTACAGCTTAAAACGTTCCTGGGCCGCAGCCGAGTTATTATTTAGAGTAATTATTTAATTAACACCGTGTCAGCCTTACTCACTTAAGCGAGTTTAGAACGACAAGGTATTAAGTAGCGGGCTAATGTTAACAAGAGCGTACGCGTTATAGTGAGCGCCGGGACCCCCTGCGGCCATATTTACGTTACGTCCTCTATACCCAACTTTTGGCACATACACCCAAGCCACAGCATAATGGGGCACAGAAGGCCCTCTTTTAAAAATAAAATAATGTTAAATTTAAAATTTCGTGGGACACAATTTAACGGTTACATTCACGTTTCTTTACTCACTTCTCGCGTCATGTATTGAAGAGCCTAGCTAGGTCTCCATCTTCAAGCACTAAGGGCCGGTTGCACCAAACTGTCTGTGAACGTAAACGTAATCGTAAAAAAAACTTGTATGAAAAGTTTGACAGTTTTCTATGGGATGACAACTCCGTCGCCACATTTAACGTTGATGAGTCTGTTAATTGTGCGTGGTGCAACCCACCCTAAGGGTAAGCTGCACCAGGCATAATTAACGAACCGATTAACGTTAAACACGGCGACGGAGCTGTCGTCCTATAGACAACTGTCGAACATGTCATACAAGATTTTTTTAACGATGACGTTGAACCGTTTGGTGCCGGTTGGCCCTAAGAGTGATATTCTAACTGGTTCATGGTTTTCTACTGCGAATGAAGTCTTGCGCAAATAAATGCATTTTTCAGATTAGTAGCGTGAGCGTAACAGAATTTGAATATTCTGATTTAAAACAAATATAGTAAAAAATAACACAATTCAATCCCACTTGCATCAATGTAGCTATTATTTACTAAGATTAATATATGATTTAAGAATGAGATGCCAAACAAAATAGAGGAATTAGTTATTGCGTGTTTTCTTTGTAAATATACCTACATATAAGCTTTTTTAACCGTTCCTAGTTCTAATGAACTATCAGCAAACATTAATTAGGTAACCAACTTCTTGTAAATATAAAACCTATTTGTATGCGATATAAATGCGCTAAATACTCGAAACCGTTACGCTAGTCTAGTGGGTACCAAACAATTCGCTCTATATGAAACGCTCCTTCTGTTCGTAAGTATGTTCGAACTATGGCTGTTAACAATGTTACTTCTTACCCCTCGCCATGTCATTAGTTGCACGAATTCATATACGCATAATGTGTTTGTTTTCATAAGTCAACTTTTTTCGTTCCGCATTTAATCATTGTGGGAAAGTAATATTGTGACTGGCTTTTTTTAAATTTATTGACGTAATACGATTTTATTGCTGCGTTTGAAAAGATGCTTTGTGTTTTATCATATCTGCGCTAGAACGGCTTGGAATTAAATAATAATGTATTGTTAATGGTCACAAATAAATTTGAGGTGATTACATACGACAGTTCAAAGAAAAAATGTTACGATTTGGTTAAAATTAGTTTAACAAATACAGTAATTGAACAGCCGGATAAAGCTTAATCCATATGACGAAGAAATTTTCTGACATAAAAAAGTACACTGATAAAATGTCCTTCATAAGTAAGAAGGTACAGCCATCTGTTAACTATTCAATTACCTATTTATAAAATCTCATACACTCGCCTGCACATAAAATACAGAAAAATTTACTATTTACGTTGTACTATGCGCTGAATACAATATTAAGTAAATAAATAAACATACATAATATATGTGAGAACTTAAGACAAAATGAAAAAATGTATTATTAGTGTATCTTTAATAAAAATTACACACGATTACTCGAACTCGAATGTTAGTATTTTGACATTTGGCTGTATTATAGGCACTGTGTGTTTTATGATGCGAATGAACTAAAGAAGGATAACATTATTTTGCTAGGTAAGTAGGTAGGTACCTAGCCTATTAATTACCTAAGTATAAAACATTGGTATCAACTTACGATGAGGAAGTTTTTATTTTTATTTAACGAAATAAACTTTTTATTAGCCTGTTTAGATACATATTTTAATTGCTAAATGAAACATTAACATCCTGTAAATAAAAAAACAAGGTAAACGAAACTTTTTATCTTTAATAAACTTTACAAGTGACGCATAGCTTGCTGATGCATTACTTATACAATTTTAATGTGTTTAAGTAAGTCGATTAATTAACAATAAACATTTCACATGGTAACTATAACTGATCGGTAAGGATCTTAAAACCTAGGGAAAAATAACACCTAGTTTAGTAAGCCAAATATGGTACATACGAAGTTTTATTACAATATCTCATCCGTCGTATGAGCATAAACAATAAAAATACTTCCCGAGTCGGAGCAGTAACTCCGCCGGCACTCGGCACGTCACTCCGGCCGTAACTTTAAATTCATAACTTTTAATTAACCGGAATGCTAACACAATTTAGAGGGTTTATAGTCGTATCAAATTTTCCGAAACGGACCGTTCAGGATCGTAAAATGTGAGAATGATTACAAATTTTAAAACAAAGCATTGTAACGTGGAATTTAGTGCTTGAAGCAGCTGGTGGGGCGCTTAAGGGAAGGTTTAGGGCTCGTTCTGTGCGGAACGGCGCGGTGCTACGCGGTGTTCATTTGTCGCTACAAACGGAACAGATGTTGGCCCGCTTCCGCTCCGCCTCCTCCTAGCTCCGCTAGACGCGTGCTGAGACTCTCAATAAGCAATTACTGAATAATCGCTTCAGCCGTGTAGCTTTTCCTATAGTGAAACTGTGCCTGTACTTAAGCTACAATTCTACAATGGTAATAGGAATATGTCAGTTTTATTAGAGACAAATAGTAACGTATAATTTACTAAAGCCATAATATGTGTCAGTGTACGGCCAAAGGGATCACTTTGTCGATATGGAGTTAATGGTACCTTCTAAAACTACGCAAGATGCACTGTCTATCATAAAAAATAAATGAAATAAAAAGCCACTTATTTTCCCAACATAGTAGAAAGTACAGTTACGGTTATATAGCGCTATCGCTATATAACTTATATAAGTTTAATTAAAAATGTAATAAGTATTAAAATAAATTAAAACTAAATTAATCTTATTATTTTTAATATCGGTTCGTCAATTTTTGGACGTAGGTCTATCTATGAGTGAAAGGGAAAATTGTAAATGGACAAAGTGGTCCGAACTTGCACAAAATAGTCCGCATCATAGATAAATGAGTAGATAGATTGCTAACTCCATACATAGCAAAACTACTAATTAAATAATAAGTCGTATGGGAGGTATGGTTTAACTCATTTATACTAAGTTTTAAGCACACTTAAATCGTAATACGTATTAAGCTGTAATCTTTTGAATAATAACTTTTAGCAAAGCTCGCTTAAAACTTATTACATATACGCATTTAGCCATGTATGGAAAGAACACTCTAGGTACTTAATTCTCTTTGTCCGCATATATTTACTCTTTCAAAAGCCTAGCAAAACATCGGCAGAAGGGCGCTTAAATATAAAGCTCTAGTTACGTAACGGATACACGCGAAACATTTAAATGTTAGAATCATAACTTGTGAAAATGGTCGTATTCGCTAGCGTCAACAACCGCCAACAAAGGACGCCATTGCCCCGCAGCACCCGGCCCCGCCTCGTGACGGTAACGCAACAAAGAGCGAATTACGAAAACTGCGTCGTCCAAATTTCAGACATTAATCCGTAGATCCTAAGGTTTGTTCAATCAAATAAGTTCTCGTCTTATAATTTAAGCACCCGCATTTACATTCGAACTAGATTCATCCGGCAGCCGACGGCGGCCAAAAATTTTAATAACTGAATAACTTTGCAACTTCGTCTCGTCAAATATAATAGCAAAGTTGAAAGTAATAAGACAAGATTTTATGCATAACAAGGGGAGCCCTTCGAGGGTGAGACGGGGAGGGTTGAGGGAGCTAGCACTGGTCGGCCTAGACAGAAATGAAACGTCAGGCTTTATGAAGACGAACAACTTCGCTTTAACAGATATAAATCTCATTTTCATCTTGCGGAGGCTTTTTTAATGCAGTTTAGGGTAATTTTAATTTATGTTGGTTAAGTAATTGGTGCGGAGTTGGTCGGTTTGGCGCTTGCTGTAGTTGTTTGTGGATGCCATTGTGGGGTCCCAGAGCCGCGGTACTAAGCATTTGTAGCGTTATGATGGGATGTAAGTGCCGAGCGGTGGACGGTTGGCTTTACATACGGCCGCATGACAATGTTAAGCGTACTGAGAACCTTGTCATCTCTATTGTGAAATTGTAAGACCAGTGTTGCTATTTAAATTGTAAGCGTCTCAGTAACTTGTTTCTATGACGACACGCATTATACTCGAGCAATAAAGTGGCCAATCTTAGTGGTCAATCTCTGGTAAATACAGGGTGTAACAAAAATACTGGTGATCCATTTTAGGTCATAATTGGTATCGTGTTGCGATCGAGAAAAACAAGGAGAAAATTTTTTTGGACGCGAAGTATGGGACATGTCGTCCCAGCCGGCCAACCCTCCATACAAAACCAAAAGTTTTTTTCACGAGGATAATTTTTTTTTCTTGCTTTTTCATAATAAGAATACGATACCAATTATGCCCTTAAAAGGATCACCAGTATTTTTGTTACACCTTGTATAACATAGATTTGACTAAGTCGGAATGGAGACTTGTGAATGACACTACAATTAAAAAATATCATTTACAATAAACGACCAATTTGATAGTAGTACCTACTGTTCAGATTTAGGTTACTAATCAAATTTAGTTGTACATACATAGTTACTATTATACTTAGTAGGTACAATATTTTCATTTCCTATATGGACTAACGTGGACTATAACGTGACATGTTGCTTCATTATAGTTTATGAAAAATGGTAAAATAAATAAATAAAGACTTTGGAACAGACATTAGCATTTTTACATACACCACACGGCAGGGAACAGGCAGATAATCATAATAAGTGTAAATATATTAATATTTATAGGGTTTAGTAGTTGTTGCTATTTTATTGTATATTGAGTCATGTCATGCATCATTTTCGCACTTACCTATATACATAGCTACAAGAGAATGACAGCTATAATGACAGACGACTAATACACAATCATTTTAGACATACAAGTGGCCTATGATGTATTTGTCATTATTACGAAAATGACATAAACTCGCGTAGATACGTTACGAGGTTCAAATTATCATAAATACGATCGATAAAAATGTCAATTCATACAAGCTTGGTATAACGTTATCTGTACGATAAATGCAGGACTTTATTTATTTGGTAAATTATGATGAATTTTAAAAAGTATTCTGTGCTGTACGATGGATTACTTCATATATTTGTGCAATTACTAAATATTTTAGGGAAGTGAAAAATGCTGACATCTGTACCTCGCCATCCGCGATTTACATACAACAAGGAAATATATTAAAAAGCTGTCAGCGCGATCTAAGACACAGTTGCGCGCGCCGTCATCGACACCCGGCGGTGATTAGGGGCGGAAAAAGGGCTCGCTATAATTACTTTATATATAACCCCCTGTGAATAATTACCCTGGGATCAATTAAAAGGAAACCCAGAATTAAAACACCCTGTTAATGAGGCGGCAAATTTTTATTTCGGCAATATTCGGTTTGTGCCCGGCGGTCGCGGTATGTCGGGGAGCGCTGCTATGGAGGATTTACGATAGTCATTGGCTTTATTATGGTGCTGCTTTTGCCCTTGACTTCGTCTGCGTGCAATTACTAAAAAGGGGTTTTTACCCTCTTAAGGGATGATTCCGGGGATTAAAAGCTATGCAAGTCCTTCCCCAAAACTTAAATTATGACCTGTGTTTTCCATTCAAATCCTAGATAATCTATTGTTCCCTTATTGTTCCTAGAAATAAACTTAAGTATATTACCTAACGGTGGCGGCGCGTCTATAGAACACGATTCCCATCTGCTTGCCTAAGTTTCAGGTGCCTGAGCAGTTTTCCTACAGCTCATGAAGAAATTTTAAGCCAAATTCAGTACCGGCTTGCCTAAGAAAACTTTTGACCCACCGCCACACCTATCCACACTACAAGAAGCTCGCAGCGCCAATCAAAATATCCACAATTCTATAAAACATTGTCGATTTTATAATGAACGTTAGGTATGATATACCTCTATATAATTACAACAATCAAGAAGATAATAAACATTAAGTATTTTTTATTTAGAGGAATCAAAGAGATGTATCTACGTTGTTATAAAATATTTATGTCATAAAACCTTTTCCATCTACGCCCTAACATAAGTTTCACAATGATTACTTATACTCTTATTTATGTTGAAACCAAACAACTTAGACAGGGTTATGAGTTTCGTTAGTAATTGACATAATTCCAGTGCCCACATCGTCTAACGCTTGCATTTATCAATAGCTTTTTGCGATGAGGAAAAAATATTAGTTTATTGAGATGGAACGATACACAGACCGGTTTGTCATTGCTCCTCTCACAAGTCGTTAAATGTTTTTTTTCCACTTCCTACTTCGTACATCACCTTAACATATGGCGAACTAAATTATGTTACCTACGTCTAAACGACAGAAAAATAAAAATGTCCAAACATTTGTATACATTAAATAAATTTATCATCCCGTTTCGTTTATACGAATAGTGAAAGGAAGCTGGCACACATGGGGAGCCTTCAAATCCCAAATGCATTATTTTTTCATGATAACCTCGCTAATACGAGATAGTGGATGAATGTTCGCGCCGCGTGAAATCACTACTTTTGTGATGATGTCTGGAGCGTGGGACGTTGAGAACACGTGTATGTGGGCCCCTAACACGTGACGATACCTGTCAAAATATGACGAGTCCTATTCGAGTACAGATGTCGTCATTGTTAGTGCTAATCTAATTCGGAGTCGTGGAGCGTGAAAGTGTTGCGATTAACACATTTTCGCAACGAATTATTGGGAGGATGTCAGTTTGCGTAAGCTGTGACAGGAGAGTGGCAGTCGGGTAGGGTGCGAGCTGCGACGCAGGAGCGCTAGGCGCGTTGGCTTCGCCAGATAGCGGTATCTCGTCGTTGACAATATTGGCTGATTTATTTATTGGCAATATCTCGTTGCGCGCGTACATGCACACAGTATTATCATGAACTAGTGATTGTAACAAAAACAGCATATATATTGTATATTAGTCATGCTGCTATTGATACATAATAATCATAACGTAACGAGGATATACGAATTAGCATTTTTTTTTATTACTTCTTACGATCAAGTGGGCGCGATGTATAGGTATTATAGGGACCTATAGTCCATTTATTTCTCATTTGCAATTGAAATAGCTAATGGTGCTGTGTACTAATAATTTTTAAACTATTAATATAAATTGATACACATGGATATCTGTACGGGCTATGCGCAGAGTGGCGCAGGAGACCTATTCATCTGGGTTATTAAAATTAAGGAATAACACTATGGTAAATATAATAATTATAATTCACAAGAAAAACATTCTCAGGCGTCAAACAATAAGTGAAGTATATAAATATCGAATATGTCAACTTCATAGTAGACCGACTAAATGTAGCTTAAGCAGCCAGCAAGCAACCTTGCTTTTGATATAAACCTTAATACACCTCCTCAAAAGCAACAGTTTGCTGTCTCGCATACACTAACATAATAAATAGAAAAGATAACACGTGAAAAGGACATAAGAACTAAAGAACAATTCTAACCAAATAAATAGCAGTATGCATTAACATGGTTTAAGACCCAGACCAAATATACATTTGTTATGTTTTACGCTGGGTAGTGGTTTTGTTAACACATCTGCCAACATTAATTCCGTGGGTACATGTCCCAGTACTATTCTTTTGTTATCTTTCAAAACACCCCGTATAAAATGATATTTTATATCTATATGTTTGCTTCTACCATGAAACACGGGGTCCTGAGCAAGAAACATGGCAGATCGACTATCGGTGTTTAGAGAGATATCAGCATACCTTGGTAGGTCCATCTCTGTCAGCAAACTTTGGAGATATAGGCCCTCTTTCATGGCCTCCGCGAGGCTATAGTATTCGGCTTCACAGCTTGAAGTGGCTATGGTTCTCTGCTTTTTAGAGGACCAAGAAATGCTAGCTCCTCCTAAAATGAAAGAGTATCCAGAATAAGATTTCCTATCTATAGGACAATTTCCCCAGTCAGAGTCGCAGTATGCCTGAATTGACTTACCAGTCTTACTGTACATAAGGCCATAGTTTGCCGTACCTTTGAGGTATCGTAAAACCCTTTTCGCAGCATTCCAGTGACTCGAGTTCGGATCATTTACGAACTGAGCGAGCTTGATTACCGTATTCGTAATATCGGGCCGAGTCGCTACCGATAAATACATAAGTGACCCTATTAACTCGCGGTATGGCCATTTTTCCTTGATTTTGCTTTCACTAGCCTCACTCGGCATAAGTACAGAGGACAACTCACACGGAGTTTTGCAAGAATTACAATTTGATAAATTGAATTTTTCTAATAAAGTCTTGACATATCCCTGTTGTGACAGCGTTATGCCATTGTCATCTCTCTTTATATCAATTCCCAAAAAGTATTTAACCTTTCCATAGTCTTTTAGGTCGAACTCTTCTCTCAACTCACTTTTAAATAGATTGATCCGATTTTCGCATTCGGATGCAATCAATACGTCGTCAACGAAAACCAGGACAAACAAATGTTGGTTTTCTACATTTCTCACATAAAGACATGGCTCGTTGAGGCTTTGCACTAATCCCATTTCTTTTAACTTCTTGTCAAATCGTATGTTCCATTGCCGACCGGCTTGTTTTAAGCCATATAAAGATTTCTTTAGCAGACACGTATCACCACCGCTTTCCATACTTTGAAGCATATCCTTCGCATTCTTCATTACCAAAGGGTCTTCATTATCGTTATACGCTAGTTTTATTAAGCATTCTTTTAACAGACGGGGAACACGCATATAAATTTCCTCGTCTAGATAACCGTTCAAGTAGGCAGTGTTAATATCCAATTGGTGAATATTTAAGTCCATCTCCACAGCAAGAGCCATCAATAGTCGTACTGTTTCTAGTCTAGCAACCGGCGCAAACGTTTTATCGTAATCCACTCCAAATCGTTGGCTAAATCCTTGAGCCACTAGCCTGGCTTTTTTCTTAGTAGTTTTATCTATATTAAGTTTAGTAGTCAGTACATATTTACAGCCAACGACGTTTACATTTAACGGCTTTTCCACAATAATCCAGGTCCCTTTTTGCACTAGGCTTCTTATTTCAGATAGAATTGCATCTTCCCATTCTTTTCTTTCTTCGCCGTGTAGGGCGTCATCCAATGACATTCCGATGGCTACACCTGCAAACTCTATGCAGTCCCTGTACTCATCTGTGTCTTCTTCATCTAACTCCCTGTTAGATACTTCTGTCTCAATATAATTATAGACTTTTTTGGGTCGTCCCGGTTGGCCAGTGTGTAAGAGTTTCGGTCTGCCAGGTCCCCTTTTCAAAATAACTTCATGATCTCTATCTGGCGTTACTGTTTCTCGGACAGGTTCCCTTTCTCCTTCATTATTTTCTATCATAATTGGCAAATCCATATCTTCCCCTGTTTCTCTAGTGAATTGTTGTTCCCTATCAACATTCTCTGACATAACTGGAGAATTCATATCCATTTCTAGCATATCTTGTGAACATTGTATGAGATCTCTTCCTCTTTCCACGTTTTCTGCCATAATTGGCAAGTTCTGGTTTTGGTAGGTCATCGCGGCTTTCGATAGCACAACGGAAATTTGTAAAGCTAGATGGCAAGGTATATAACAACATTATGGATAGGAGATCATCGTGGATCTTCACATCCATCGACTCCAGTTTGTCCACTGCATCAAAAAAGTTGCCAATCTCGTCGCGAATATCACCAGACTCACTCATTTTGTGCATTAATAGTCGTTTTAACAACATCGCCTTTCTAGCAGGCCCGCGAGATGCGTAAATAGACTGTAGTCGTAACCATACGTCCTTTGACGTTTGGCAATCCCTAACATGGCGTAGTTCTGACGAACTGATACACAGTATTAGATCAGCCTTAGCTTTGGCGTCCTCGGTTAACCATTTTTCTAAAGCTTCCGCATTAGCTACAGGTGGTTTAGTTACATTACCGTTTGTATATTTCCACAAGTCATTCTTAATGAGAATAGCCTCCGCTTGCAGTTTCCAGCTTTCGTAATTTTCCTTAGATAAGGCATCAATACGTATGGTGCTCATCTTAGTTCACTTCTTCTATAGCAGCTAAAATAAAATGTTCGTAGTCATTCACTTCAATCGACTTTGCAAGTTTTGCAATCTATCCCTGGGCCTCATAACCATTTTACGGGCTATGCGCAGAGTGGCGCAGGAGACCTATTCATCTGGGTTATTAAAATTAAGGAATAACACTATGGTAAATATAATAATTATAATTCACAAGAAAAACATTCTCAGGCGTCAAACAATAAGTGAAGTATATAAATATCGAATATGTCAACTTCATAGTAGACCGACTAAATGTAGCTTAAGCAGCCAGCAAGCAACCTTGCTTTTGATATAAACCTTAATAATATCTAATAAAAAAAAATGTACATACTATGATCGAATAAATGTCTGCAGACATGTTTTTATGTTCTGTAATACTGTGTGCTTTATTGAATAAATCTTGATCTAAATATCTGTTTAAATGTCAATGACTATCTTTTATTACGAACCAACATAGGTACCTAACTATCTAATACTTACTTGCCTAGAAATAAATAAGTACGTTAGACTGGTTTAATAAAAGCATTGCAAAAGTTTTACATGTTACCCCTCCCACAGGCAGTAGGTACAGATTTAACAGTGATTTCACTCCGCACCCGAAATGACTAATTTAAACCATAACGCTCGCCAATTGAAAACAGACAGAGAATACACTTGTCTCAGCGAGAGCACATTTGGTTCAGATGTTCCTCCCCGATACATTTGTAAAATAGAGATACGGCTACTTAGTAAAATTAGAGGGTGGGGGAGAAGTGTCACACGAAAGTTATTTAGATGTTTACGCGTGCATCGTTGCATTAAATAAGCTAGGAATACGCGGGGCCGGCGGGGGACAATAGACCCTCACCAGGCCATCTCACCCTGTGTAATTTTATATTGACTGTGTATCTTGTCAACATCATTATTCCCTGTAGTCATGCCGCGTAAAGTACACTTTATTTCGCTTAGCGCAAGGCTGCTTTTAAATCATCCAAATTAAGATAGTTACGAGTTTGCGATGGTAAACAATGGGTATTGGCAATCATAGCCGTTGACATTATTTTTTGTTGAATATTGAACGCTGTTCGTTTCATAATCTGCGGTAGCGGTTTCTTGTAGATAAGAGCAATTAAAGGACGAGTTGTAAAATAAATAAAACATAAGCTAATACTTACCTCTAACCGTCGGGTGCCCGGCCTTAGAATTGTCCCCAACCATATCGTCCCGTGGTTGCAGTAGGAGTCTGCTAAGGGAATATACCGGGAGATGGGCAGAGCATCTTCCGAAAGCCTAAACAACAATAAACAAAAAAAAACTGCTTTTTAGAACTGAGCTCGAAAAATTAATGAAAGTATTTCTTTTGCATAGAGCTGATCGTTACAGCGCCTTCGCTCGAGGTGCAAGGGAGGGGCGGAGGTGACACGAGGATCTAATGCCGAGATAATGCCTCGACAGGAGAGTTAATTGCAAGCAGTGCACCACACTCAGGCGTCCCCCGGGACCCGGGACGGCGTGCATCCCCCTCCGACGACCTCTTAATCATTCACTCCATCTGCGACGCCGGGCTAAAATACGCATGAAATTTATATGACCCACTCCAAAAAAATCGCACTACCTTTACCCAATTGTTGGGACAATAGGAGCCACCAACGCAGACTCGCCACCCCGCGGCGCGATTTATGAATAGAATAATACCAGTCCACACAAAACGCTCTCGCACCATCAATCAATGTACTCCGAAATGTTTCATTAGTAAACATTAAGATGTTTGCTTACATGTCCGAATGTTGTTTGACGTAATATGCTCGAGTTCCGTGAAACGAGGTATGAAGTAAAATATTGTCAGTGGAGACGTATGGAGCACAATGTGGGGACGTAATAATCGCACGCGGCGACGCGGGAGGCGACGGTCACTGCACCGTGAGACCTTACACTGTAGGCGTTTGTTCAAAGACGCTTTTTATCAACGCGATAAGGACTAAATTAGCTTGTTAAACATATATGACCAACGAATAACCGATGCTCACCCACTCTAAAAGGACAGGTATGTCGAACCGCGAAATGACCATTGTCTGGCGAAAAGAGACGTCCACTCGAAATTTGATCTCAATTGTGCTAAATGTGCGTAATATCCATAAATCTTGTGATTGACAAAAACTATTGTAATTGTGTTTGAAAAACATTTTGATCACACACTAAGTCATAGAGGTAAATTTTGAATGGAATTTGCTATTAACTTCCATAACAATGATTCGCGTAGTTTTGCTTCGAGTTTCAAGTCATCTTAGTGGCATTGAATAAAAATGTTTTTATTAAATCTACGTTATAACAATTCACGCATTACTGTTTATTTATATCAATAGAACTTATTTACTGCATTACTGCATACTTAAGCACTAAACTAACAGTAGAAACTTATTGCCGACTATCTCAACATAAAAAACGCCTACATTAAAAAGAAAGAAGCTTCAAGTCGCGAGCTTTCTTGCCGAGCGTAAACTCATAGGCGCTAGTGTATGCCGCGGCCGCGGCGCGGAACCAACAAGGGCAACGCCGAACAATAATTAAACTCGATGCGTGTACTTGTTGATTAATAAACAACTTAACTCACTGGTTACTAATGTAAATATTGAAGAATAAACGAAAACAACAACACCGGTCCCAAAAGCATTTCGGCGCATTTACGACAGTCTCATAAAATGTTTGGAGGAGACTAAATAAAGGGAAGGAAAAAAGTAAAAAAACCTTGTCACATTTCGTTTAGCCACTAACCTCCGACCGGAAATAGCGAGACAGCCAAGTTTTTAAGGCTTTTGTTGGCAAGGACCTAAATATGGTTTAGAATTATTCGAAAATAAACAAGTAAATATCATATGCGAGAGAGGTTCATTGTTTCATTTTACACTGCACTACTTAATTTAGCTACAAAAATGATTTTTCATAAATCCGCGTTTTGACTTTAATCTCTGAATCAGGTTTCCTCAGGTTTTCTTCTAGGGTTTCTTTTAATTGTTCATTTTACACGGTGACGAAATTAAGTTTAACTTTATGGTACCTACTTATAATATATACATAATATGCAATGCAAGCGATTTCGAGGTAACTATTCCTCGGATTTTCACACACTTAGCTGGGAGGTGATTTTTGAGATTCGAGCACTCGAAAGTGACATTTGAAACACTGAACAAAACAGTGAAATTATATTTTAAAAATAACAGTGATGGGAATTTAAAATCATGATTAGGTATTTATTTTAAACTATTAATTTCATGTGACAAAAAGAACAAAAAACTTTTGTTTGAGATTATTTTCGTTTTGAATTCAATCGCACGAATGTAAAAAATCAGCAAATTAGGTAGTATTTCCTCATTTGACACCTCATTTGATATAAATAATAGATAGCTACATAACTACATATTCTGCGTTAGGTCTAGTTAATTGTCCTGCATAAGACTATAGGAGCTTTTCATTGAAGCTCGCCTATTTATACAATTATGGCAAAGGTAAAAAAGAAAAGGATATACGTTACCAGAACATATAGTATACTCTCTATAATTTTTTACTTTTAAATTGTCATAATCATTAAAACGACCAACCACGAGTATCCTCACCTCTTGGATCCACTCCAGGTAGGTATTTATACAGAAATAATTAAAAACTCATTATTTTATCTCCATCCATATGTTTCGCTTAATAATTAATATCACGTGGTTGTATGTTGCAGTGATAGTGAGACGTGATCGATGGCGGGGCGCGGACGCCCGCGCCGAAGACGCCAGCGACCCGAGCTTTCCTGGAAGTGGCATTCTCAAGACTCCCCTTTGGTGACCCCTGCGGTTATGTCCACTATAATGTTGACAGATAACTAGCAAAAAATTGGAGTAAAGTTTCTACTTTGGAAAATGTGACTTACTGACTTGGAATGCTTTTATGATTTATTTATAGGTACCTAGGTAACAAGCGAACAACTGACCTGTATGTTACCTATAGTATATACATATAATAAACGCGTACCTAATAAGATAAAAGGTACATTGAAGATATCTGTGAAAAACTAATTCAGGCTCAGGGGGTCTTAGAAAAGTTAACGAAATACATTTCAGCGATGTTTGGAAATTTTGTCTGTTTTTCCGCGAACTACGCAATACCTACTGCATAGAATTACATGAAAATTTGTATGTACCTACTGAATGTAATTAACATGAATCTGTATTTTATATTTGTTTCTAAACTTTCTAATTACAGGAAATTAGGGTGATTGTGCCAGTTTTCGTCCACTCTTGTCAGTTTTCCGTCCACACTTACCTATTTTATATTCTAGTTTTTTCCAAAACACAAGCAATTAAAAATCTACTGTAGAGTAAACTGTAAATATAAATTTCGTTGACCTTCTTAAGGTTTTCCCATTTATTTGCAGCTAATTAATAAAGTGGACGGTAAACTGGACCTGGACGGGGAACTAGCACAATCACCCTACTTATAGTTCGTGATATAGAGTCGGTTCGGCTATCGAAAACTCCCTGACAATATTTTGCACTGTATTTTTTCTTTAAAGAGTACTAACTTTCAATTCTATATGCAATTTTAAATATTACCTATTTGCTTCTACCTAAGGGGGGCCACCGACTATCAGTCCGCCTGACGATATATCGGCCTGTCAGTAAGAACCAAAAATTTGAAAGCTCCGAACAACTGACAGGCCTATATCGTCAGGCCGACTGATAGTGGGTGGGCCCCATAACGTTTCTATCAAACGTTTTGTGAAGAAGTTAGATTTGGATTTTATTAAGACTAAAGCGTACTGCCTTCCTCGCTCTCCACAAGCCCCATCTAGCATCACTTGATCTCTCTATACGTGGTTAATGAAACACACATCTCGATACATCATTGATCGTGCGCGATAGGTGCGCCCGTGTCGTGTCATGTTTACTAGATGTGACATGAAGGCGATGCTCACCCAAAACTCATTACAGGAATTAATGGTGACGTTGTTTGTGCGCTTAAGCTTATGTTACCAATTTTAAGGAAACTAGGGCAAGTATCTTACTTCGTTATTAGAGGATCCCTATTAGTCTGTAGCTATAGGATATGTCAAGGAGCTTAAAAAATTTAAAAACTTATTGTAAAGGAAAACGTGATGTGGAAACTTGCATATTATTCAGCCAGCAGAAGCTGCAGACGCACTAAGTGCGTGTTAAATGTAGGTAGGTATGTAATACGTAAGTATGTATAAAACATAGACATTGCTCAATACACTGAACTGTTTGACACGATGCTCACGGCCTTTCTCTCACCACACCGCTAGCCGTCGGCAGCGTTCATCTTCACACTCAGGAACCTAAAGGGTTGCGCACTATAAAGAACAACAAACGTTAAAATATCCACCTAAAAATCATAAGCATACAAACTTTAGCATTGTATTACTCAAGAGCTGTCAGATGCATTCAATAAAAAAAAATGTATAACACAAGTGCAGGGCGAGGATTTCGCTCTTTACTTTATCCAACCTCTTTTTTCTAAAACATTAAAACCGCAAATGTTTAACGCTTTTCATAATCCTATGTTCCAAATGGCCTTTAATAATACCTTTTTTACCCGTGGCCGGCCTTTTCACTGTTTTAACGTTAATTTACTGTCTGTACTTGTTATTAAGCTAATCAAGGGTATAATATCGCATTTGCTGACGTTTTAATGACTTCTCGTTAGCATTAAACCATTGTAATAATGAACAACAGAAGGTATTCTGTACAATATTTTAATAACTCGTATTTAATAAAATACTACAGGTTTTTCTATCCGAGGATCGGACGGACAGAGTTTGGGTAACGGATAAATTCCCTTTAGCATCGTCTCTACACAATCAATAATAGTAAGTAACTAAGTAGGTACGTATAAAAAATTCAATGTATAATAAAACCTCTGCTTAGGTACCTATGCCAACCGTGCTTGAACGTGGCGCGGTCTTCCTGATGGATGTACTTTTAACAAATCGTCCCTTAGTTACGGGCTGCCTGGCATACAACTTACTTAAAGTCAGTAGGTACATTCTATCCGAAAAGACTACTGTCAAGAATGTATGAGTTCACATATGAACCACGACACTTCTCTTTCCGGACACTCTACTTGCAGTGCAGTGGCTTGAGGAAGTCAAGCAGTGTAATACGCTCATCACAACCTGTGGGTATACCGCGAACGTCGAAATTTCGTTATATCTCTCTCTATCGCACTTGTATTACGAGCGAAAGAGACGTAGTTAAAGAAGTGTCGATTTTCGAAATTCGCGCTAAGCTCAGTAGTAGGTAGCGGTAAGGAGGGATCCGAGGGTTGCATTTCAATCGGCTGCCTCGCGACAATTTTTTCCCCACTTCTTATTTCCGCCTTAGGTCAAGTTCTCAGTTCGGGTTGCACCTGGTGGTTCCACAACACTTCGAGAAATCAAATACCGCGAACCATCCGGTTGCCTCTTGGACTTGGCTTGGATACTGTAACTACGCGTCATATAACATTGGGGAAAACTCACTTGATTATTAGCGAAAATTATCAAAGTAAAAATAAACGCCAACACGGACTGCAAAACACTGCACAACTTCAAACAAAAACAAAAGAAGAGTTAAGTACCTACCTGTATGGTACCGGGTATTGTTCAAAGTACCTAAGTTTAATTTTTTTTATACAAATTAAATATGAGTAAAGAGTACTTAATAAACATAAACATGCCCGTCATTATTCCCCAAGTCTGGGACCCCAACCGTCTGTCTTTGAGCCGTTCAAAGTGCGCAAAATTACATCACAGAAGAAATGACGTCTCTGGTCAGATTTCACTGGACTGACGAATATAATAACTAACTGATATTTCAGACTGCGATAATTAATTTATCAATGTAAAATCATTCCTCAAACCAGAAATGGATCTTATGAAGAGCTCAAAGCTTCCTGTAAGTATTCTTTAATAGATACCTGTCGTCATATTTCATCCCACGGTGACCAATAAAGCTTAATACGTGTACAAGCATTCCAAGCATTCATGAAATATATCTTAAAAATACCTTATACTCGTAGTGATACACCACACTTATAATCATCAATCTTGGGGTATATATAATTTTTAATGGTGTACGAGCGAGGTATAAATAAGTTTTGAGTATTGAAAAGTCCAAAGTTGTGATCAATAAATAACAACATGAGGCTACAAACAAACAAACAAACACGGGTCGCCTCCCGCAGCACGGCGCGCGTGCCGGGGATTAACCGTATTTTCATATCAAAGGCCCTGCTCAGTTTTATGAATTACTTCTATTTCGACGGCTCATTCACTTAACCTCCTATCTGACACAATCTTGCTAATGCAAATGCAATTTTGACCACAGTGAAATAAAGTTCATGTTTCAAATTGCATGTCCGAGAGTGAACAAGCTGGTTTCGTATTTGGGCTCGGCGTAATGTCTCTCTTTATTTGACGGGACTGCGTGGGAGAATTAAATTTGTTGCAGTTTTCATTTAATCGTATTAGGGAAATTCATAACTTTATTCTTTGCGTCTTTTATGCCGTGGTGACAATGCAGAGTTTATTGTTATTTAAGACGTTTGTTTGCTTTTATAATCGGGATGTTTGCAATTTGTGGAAATTTTGGCCTTCTTTGATATTTGATGATGGTTTTAATTATGTGACAAAATCATTTGTGACAAAATTCTACTTAACTACAAATTACTAAGTACATTTTATGAATGTCAGCTACCACTGAAATACAATATTCGAACAACTGGTAAGAATAAGTTAACCCATCACCCTCAGAGTACTGCCATTCGAAAAAAAATACTAGTGCCGAAATGAAAGCGATGTTTTGCAAATGTAAGCTCACGAGTACTGTCCGGGTACTTGACTCTCGTTCCATGAATTTAGTTTATCCGACATTGGTCTCTCATTTTGTACTTTTTGTAGTTTTTTTAGTTGGTTTGATTTATCCCCACCCATTAGGTCACGGTAAGTAATGCGGCCGGCGCGCGCGGCAGGGCGTCCGATCCGCTCGCATAGATAGCGAAGACACGTGTTGTCAACTTGTACCTTCTCTTCCAAATACCGTATATTTGATAAATTTAACATTTAACATTAGTATGATATCCCGATAATGACACCGTTTTATTTGTAGGTGTCACTTAATAAAGTTCTTAGTCGGAGATGGCTTTTATGCCGGATTTTGTTTCACAGCTCTTGCTGCAATCATGTTACTTAAGTAAATAATACAACCGTGTTACATTTGAGAGGTTAGTATAACACATAAAGATCTTAAAGTGCACTCGTTATAGCTCGGGCTGTTCTTAGGTATTACTCTTGAGTTGGGTATTATAAAAGGTGCCATTTCAGTTTAGTGGTTACTCGTATTCCATTGTGTGCCAAGATAGTGTAGTGTACTAGAACCACCCATTACTGCCCTAGACTAGACGGTAATTTTGCCTGTTAAGAAGTCATGGGCATTATAGAAGTAGGTACATACAAGACTTAGGTAGGTAATTGTCATGTAAGGATAGTTAATTCTAGGATATTCATTACTGGATAATTACGAGTAATGTACTTATCTGGATACTAACAGTTTAGGCATAGGTACCATCCTGTCTTGCTCTGCCCTCGATAGATGTTGGTGGGTGGCGTTACGAGTATTTGCCCTCTTGGACTAAATTGTACCTACGGTTCACGGTACAGGAACGATGATCTACGTATGACGAACTTTATGTTAGGTTCCGGTATTTTTCCTTTTTTGTTATATCGTACTTAGGGATAATGTAATTTGCAATTAGAAAGTATTATTAGATAATTAAGTAAACCAAGTTGTCCCATTGTCATTTAAGAGCTCTTTCTATAGTTTAGGAGTAATACAATAATTAACTACTTATATCTTGCTGAACTTTCCGCATTTTTTTATTTAGGTAGTAAGTGTTTAAAAAACACATCTTGATTAAGTAAGTTACACAGCGATGATGAGGTAAGTCAGCACACAACATAAATCAAGCGCTTGTATAACACAGCAGGCACCATTACATACAAGACTTACAAGGTACGTACTTGTACCTAGATTGCATTCTTAATTATATCTAAGCATAATGCATTCTCAAGCGAAGTAGGCGGAGTAATGGTAAGCAGATTCTCAGAAAACAGCGCAGTCATCAGGTGCCACGAACATTTCATAAACAACGTGAACATATCAACAGATATAAACAAAGCACTCTTGTCACCCGACGTAAGCGTTTTTGTTGGTCGTGCATTTTTATAACAAGAGTTTTTGTTGTGAGGCGATGTAGGAAGGAAACCGCGGCGGGGGGCCAGCCTCCCGGGGCATGCGTACACAAAACATTTCGTGATCCATAAAGACAAAAGGAAAATTAAAATCTGTAAAACTCTCGGGTGGACTGCGTGCGTTCCGACCCGTACACTTAGGGACCTTGTTAGAGATAGGTCCGAGTACCATAGTAATGTCAGCTTTCTAGGAGTCGCTAACGATAAAACGTTGACAAAACTTATAGGCCAATAATATCGTATACTAATCGAAACTCAGGTCATCGGCGATTAACAAAGCTACTCATTTTGTTGTAGATCTAGATTATCTAGCATACATTTGGATGTTAAATGCCAATAATCATAATGTCTCATTTTCAGAACTTTAGATGTTACTGACTTTCCGTTACAAGGGCGAGCTCCAGCAATATGAATTGTCCACTTAACTTGGCCACCCAATGTACGCAGTCACGGCGGGAAAGTAGTCCTGAGTGCTCTCCTCTCGTGTCTATAATAAAGTATTTACATATTATTATTCATGAAAACAAATGTCCTTTGAATGGTTTTTGAATTTTGTTGACTTAATACAAAGTGCTTTGCGAACGCTGCCCATTCTGTCGGCGACGTCGCATAATGGATGGCTCCGATGTTCGCATTTTGCGCAAATGTTTTTCTTATTTAGCGATATCACGAAATGTATCTTCGTGAGGTATAGGCTAAGGAATGTTATCGGATATGTCTTCTTCCATTAGGTCGTGGGATGGTCGGCTTCGTAAAGAGTTTCGGGTGAGCTATACTGATGAGGCCTGTGGCCAGTTCTGCATGCGCGTGGACCGCGGAGTGGTCGCAGCGCGGCTGCGCCAGCGCGGGCGTCCGGAAATCATTGGTATAATAATAAAGAGCTGAGCGAGAAAGCGCCCGCTCGCTGCGTGATAGATGCCCCACGGCCGAGCGACAAAAAAATAACAAAATCGACTTAGCAAACATGTTTAATAAAATGAATGACTCGCTCGTATATCTTCACCTGCTTAGTATGACATAAATTATAATAACATTATGTTGTACACGTTCAAGGAGTCCCAACAAATTCTTATTCACTAGAAAATAAGACGTTTCACAAAAAATATTGTCCGGGTTAGAGAGACGAGTTCGAAATGGAATAAACGATGAAATTCCTCTAATGCTCTGCTGGACGCGCCCCTTTGTGTGCGCTTACATGACTAATGCCTTGTGAAATTGAACTATTGACGTACATATTTCGAGAAAATCTTCATAGCTTAGGATGAGACATTCCTCATAACTGAGGTGGAGGCATAGAATACTTGCGGCCCCAGCCTTCAACGATATTGGGCTCAGTTAAACATTTTAAGACGACTCTGCCTTCCTGTGTTTAATTGAATTCCTCGATTATGATGTCCTGCAGAGACGACTCTCCACAATAGTTAAGTAATTGATTACACTAATGACTACATATACCTAATATGCCACAGGTGATCCTTAATTATCCTCTAGCTAATCCTAGCTAATACTTACTGCATGATCAGTAATAGTAACCAAAAGAGATTAACCAGGAGTTCGATTTTTGAATCTCACCGGGTGACTTATTTCGTACTAAATAGTCATCGGCTGCATACAAAAAAAGACACCGGTGAGATTCAAAAATCGAACTCCAGGCACCATTTTTTTACCCAAAGGTTGAATGCATTGCATGCGGCAGTTTTCCACGAAAAATATTATCCCACCCAATTCTTCAAATTTTCTTACTATGTAGGGCGCAGAGTGTCACGTTTTATAAGTGCACTTCGTAACGTAACGACAATATTAGCCATTACAATAAATCTTACTACTATACTCCGCAATAACTCGGTGCATTGAGTTTTTATTTCGCGGTGATTTAGTTCACATCATCGATTTGATTCAGTGGCGTTAAAATTGAGAGGCTCTCCGAGACGAGGGCGCGCCCCTCTGCTTCCCCAATAAAATTACTTAGCCAGCCTGCACATAATTAGCGCTAAATAATATTTAGCGGCCATTAACCCTATAAAGTCTTATTAGATTAGAAGGGTTGTAAAAATCAATTAGAACGCCGTCCTATGTAACCGCACAGCGCTCACGAGGAATTTCTCTTTTTATTATCAATTAGATGGGTTTATGTGTGGTGTGGAGAGTAGGTGAGGATTAGGCAAGGCAAGTGCGGTGGCGTGCGTGTCTGCGGCGGCCGGCCGCGGCTTAGCCTCGAGGGACGCCCTGACCCTTCCAGCGACACGATGACAGCTGCCTTTGTCATGCCCGCACTCGAATTTTATACCACAAAATTGACAGCTACGTAACACCGTAATTCACCGATCGAACAACTTGTTCCCGAGCTTGTTGCGACTCGCAATAAAGTATGATGCTGGTTGTAGCCGGCTCGCGGCGCGGCGGGGTCCAATTTATGTTGTTTCATATGTTGTCTGCTTTTGTTAATGTGAAAATTAAATCAAACACGTCGGCACCATATTTTTTGTTTATTGCTTAATCTTTTTGCGATGAGAGTGTACACGAACGGCGGTATGATGTGACTTAAGTGATTGTTGTTAAGATAGCGTGATGTTGAAACCTAACTTAAACCGATCAAAAAATGAAACGAAGTTCAAAATAGACATGAAAAAAATTACTTAAATGGTATTTTTGTTATTTTCAACTAGAAGAAAAACTAGAACCAAAAAACTATAGCAATAAAAATGACTCCATTGACAGTTTAACACCACATTTATCAAAATTTTCTTCTTTGCTGCTGCCGTACTACCGCTGTGAATTAAAAGCAAATTAAAGAAGCTTCTTTTCATCATTCGCTTACGCTTATTTTATTTTGGTTCGACGCATGTCCTTTTCTCGTCTCTACCACGCCCCCCACATTCTTCTTTATATTCTTATTCCTCTCCATTCACTCACGTTTTCTCCTTTCTTCTTATATCATCTCTCACTTGGTTTGCCTATCCTCTGACATCTCTCGACATTCATTCTAAGGGGGCCCATCCACTATCTGTCCGTCGGACGATATCGGTCTGTCAAATAGAATAAAAATATGACAGCTCCGAACAACCGACAGACCGACCTTTCTCGTACTAATACTTTCATCCCTCCGCATCTCACGGCAATAGTATCTACTTTTCTACCAAAATTCAAATTATACAAACCTAATTTATTGTCTCTACCTACCTTGTTCCATTTATGTGGTCTAATCACACCTCAGACCTAGGACCTAGGGTCGATCAGAATTATTTTAACACACCTTCTCGCCTTTTAAAATGTATGTACCTAGATAGAGGGTAAGTACCTTCTTAATAGGAATGATCTATATTGCAAGGAATATAAAATACTCGTACCTGTCATAAGACATAGATTCACGGATTAAGTCGTGTCGTCACGTGCGAGAACGAGCCCTACGCCGCAGATCTATTCACACAGGCATGACTAAATCAATTTCCAATCAGATCTTGGAGTTAACGGAAGTTTGAACCCTCATCCGCGTGTAGGAATGCCTGATTGATTCCCGACTCCCCACCGTGAAAGTATGCCTGAAGTTGGGCCAGATTCAACTTCAGTCAGAACCAAGCGGAATTGATAATGAGATACGTCTTTGTTCCCCGTTTTGATTGAACTCGCGTCTGCATGGGCGCAGAGATAGGCAAGACTATTAAAAATTTCGCATTCGGTCGGAACGAGGTTGACTAAAGGTTCGTATTTTCGTTCTCTTGCCGTTACTTGTATGCGTTAATTTAATACGACGTACATAATGCAATACAGGTTTGTGGTCAAACGTCGGAAGTGCTACGACTAAAGCATACTTCGATATACCTTCATATTATTATGTTTTGGGTTCTGCTACACTGGTACAACAGCGCCGTCCGACACACTGCATATATCTAATTTTTATAGACGGATATATTTCCATGGAATGTTATACTTTAATAAAAACAATTAGAAGAGGTAAAGAAATTAATAATATGTTGGTTTTTGCCCTATCGTTAAATTTTTAAGTACATAACTAGCTTAACTTAGGTAATAAAACTGTTTTAACTTCATTCTCGATTGAATAGCCTATCAACCTGTGACTAGTTACATGGGTACAAGCTTTGAAAAAATACAAATATCATTTTAAGTAGTAATACTTATCTTTTAAAAATATTTTCTGTATACATATTATAATTACGGTAATTAGTAATTACTCTAGTCGTTTTAATTAAAGTCGTTAGCTGTTTTTAGTCTTTAACCCATCAGCTCGGAACGGCTCGAAGAAAGTAAAAAAAATGTTTTTACCAGATCTTCCTTGCAGAGGTAAGGTGGAGAGAGAAATTGTATGATTTACTCGGCAGCAAGGTTGGCATATCATGACTTTAAGCCTCGCTTCGCTTATGATTCCAACCGCTATGTGTACGTATCTAATACCTAATATGCACACTGGTGCACCAGACGCATATGTCTGTAAAATCTATCTCAGAAATTTTATTTTAACTTAAGGCTGCTCAACCTCAAACCATATTATGAATAAATAGGTATTATGAATATTCTGCACACGGAAAAAATGAAATTTAGCAAAGTACCAATTTGGCTCGGTTATTTATCTTGACCCCGTATATTTGTTTGTTTATGTCATTATACGCATCAAATCTTGTAAGTTAAATTTCAACCACTTCCCGGTTTCTGATTAAGCTGAAATTTGTTATAGGTACCTCCTTAGTTGCTTGCTACCTCCGTAGTTTACATGACAAATGCTACTAGGTACAGTCAGCAATCAAACTGTGTACCAAAAATATTTTTGGGAGTTACTTGTTTTTAGTTGCATACCAAAACCAAGACATTTAAAACACGGAATAAAGCTTTGTTATTGACAATTGATTGGTTATTTTAACCAAGCACTAATTTGAATCCAAACGTGTCCTAGTAAATAAAAAAAGGGTTACTTTTACCTGATTCCCTTGTATATTTTTAACAAAAATGGTAAAGTTTTACATACATACGTTAGCCAAGTTGACTTCTTTGATTTTAGCACCGAAATTCGCAGGCTCCATGCGAAGCGAGTCACTCGGTTGTAAATAGCAAAAACATCCTACTATTATTTGTTTATTTGCGGTTTCGTTTCATTTTTTCAGTGCACGTAGCAAAAACATAGGTACTTACTCGTAACATATGAGAATACCTCATAGTTTCAGATTTAATTGTACTTACAGGTTTGACCACGATAATAATTAAAAGTTCACTTTTAATTTTAATGACTCTGTTGTATTAAATTTAAACCGATGGCCTTGTCAACACATAAATGATGGGTACCTACTTGTAGAATGAAACTTCATTTTCTGGTTCAGGGTTAGAAGTGGAAGTAAGTAGCTATTTGTTCTTAGGTGCGTTATGTTCCTCAGTTTTGTCAGTTTACGTGAAGTCGAAAAAACGGTCGGTAGAGAAGTATGTCGGTGGCGGAGGGCTCTTGGAATCCCGCCGGCGATCAATGCGTCGATAGCACCGATACGTCCCGACGCATCTGGTAGCCACTAGTTTGTTATCGGTGACAAAACCTATTTATCGAAGTCACCGAGATTTATCGGCGACTATTCTCCTCAATAACATGACGTCTAACATGTTATGTCACTATAAATAATTATCTCGGACATTTAACGGTTATTATAATTTATTAATATGCTTTCTGTGACACATTAAATGTTTTCATTGGGACAAATTAGACAAATACGCTCAGTGATTTGTTATATCGATGATAATATTAATGAGATGTTTTAAATCATCCAATATGAGATAATCATAAATGCTTATCGAGTAAATGATAATTTTGTATTTAATTTGAGCATTAACAGTCTGATGATCGATAGAGCTCTAGTTATTATAACTAGCGACTCGGGAGTACGGCAGTTCTAACCCTCTAATTGCACATACAATATTGATAGCCGCTCGTAATCACCGCCGATACGGAACATTTGGTGGCGGTTAACATTTTAAACATGCCAAAACCTCATAATAACTCATAAATCGTACAGAAAAATCTGTTTGGTGTTGTAATAAATAAAACAGGAGGTAGGAGCCGATGGCCATGCATACAGCGGGGTCTTACGCAATAGTTTGATTTATTGGTTTCGGCAAGGTGCAAGGAATTCTAACGGCCCGGCCCTCCGAGCGTGATAGAATTTTGCCTTCGCAATTTCCTCATATATGTGAAAAACTATTCGCAGCCCGCGGTGATAAATGTTGGGGCACCTATGAATAAATTTGCCTGTCGGTATAATGAAATCTGGAGTGATTAGGTCCGGCGCAGGTGAGGGCCAGCTGAGGGCCATCGTCTTAATCGCTCGTTTTGTACTCGCCGATGTTGCTTTCTGGCGCATCGCCCTTAGGAGGTGGGGTTGGTTGTTTCGTATCAATTTATTATAACTGCGCTCCTGATTATTTCGAGAACACTTAGCAAATTTCATGGGCATTATTTTTATAGTAGTCTTTTGTTTTATACCCTAATACTTTGAACCTATCTTATCTGTCTTGACATTTATTTAATTTGAACATCAGCATTTGCTTGTGTAACGTATATATATATTTACTTAATAAGTAATTTTTGTTGTATAGCGTGTGGTCATTGAGTGACTTAATCGTAGGTACTTAACAAGTCCTAAAATGTTTATGACGGGACGAAATCAAGTAGCTAAGTACTTTTTTGTTAGTTACCTCATACTTACTTTGACTATGGATACGATAATATAATAGACATAATAGTCGTTGACTATTCTACTTTGGTCAAAAAGTGTAACTAATATAACATAAATCTTTCCATATATTTAGGTATAAGTTACTTTGGTAGTCATTAAATATGTCCCACTTATCACGCCATTCATCTCCAACCTGCAACAGTGAAATACAATGCCAATTAATAAAATATATCACCGGCAATGACCCTTTATTCGGCCAATATGTTCCCGATCGCCCACCAATTCCAATTGCCGTGTACACCTAATAAATTTTACAAGCGTATCTGAAAAACCCGTACAATAAGAGCAAGTGGATGAGACGAGAACAATAGCGGAATAACATTCGCCGGGCAGTAAACGGCGTTCGAAATCTAAATATTTATTTGAATTACCCGTGGGGGCCCCGGTTTGAGAACGAAGCGCCAAAAACTACCGTTAAATTCTATAGATCGGTTTACAACCAAGAAATATATGTATAGCTTCTACCATATGTATATTTTCGAAAGCAACTGCCAACTGGACTTTAGGTTTTAGGCCTTTGGTTTTCTTGCGATATTTTCCGTCACCTTTCTGCGACTGGTAAATGTCAGATGTAGGTACCTATTGTAAATTTCAACATAAGTTAAAAGAATTAAGTTAGTATAGGTAAGTACTTACTAACAGTTGATAGAAAGTGCCTGCAAGTGCCATCTATCGGCGCGGCGCTGCAACTTGAGCCCGCGCCTGCAGCTTAGGCGTAGCGCATCCGACGTGCACTAGGGATTGACCGCTGCCGTTTCAGATAGTTCTGCCTACATTGAAGAGGCACCTCTTTGCCTCAGCGAAGCCTACGCGGTGACGTCATCTGGTTTTAACAAAGATCAACGCCTTAAAACTAGTAAGTTAGTCCATGGTCTGTTTAATTGTAGATATTTCTTACTCGATTTTTAACTTCGAGTGTCCCATGGCCTAATTTGACTCAATAACGTAACATAGTTACTGTATTGTAAACCGTATTGGTATAGCTTATTGTGGAAGTGTAAATTTTGCTATCCGACATACCATACCTACGTACTACTTAGGTGCTTATTTATACATGTCTAATACTTACGTAGGTACAAAGGTAGGAACCTCTACATCCTCTTTCAAATTTAGCAGTTGAGCTCAACTTGAGCCGCAGCCAGTTATCTAATACAAGGTATTAAAACATTTTTTTTATAAAGGACTGTTAGCACCATATGAGATTTATTTATTTATGATAATAAGTTCACTATAATAGACCTTTCATCACTTAGTGAAGTGTAAGTATCTTACATTGTATAATATAAGTACTTAATTGCCAACGCATAACGTTTCTATAGACTTAATTAATGTTTGTGTAAAAATACTTACATACTCAGTTTTAATTACTGAACTAACGTGATTTCTATGGCGTATTTTTATTAAGAGAGAGCTTTATAGCTTAAGGTAATTAAATATAAGGTTAAACAAACAATTTTATTGCGCGCCAATCACGCGCAATCTGCTTGCTTTCTCTAAGTCGTATATCATCTAAACTAATGTGATTCATAAAAGCGACACAGATCCTTGAGCAATAGAGCTCAATTCAAAACAAATGAAAGCTGGCTCGAGATCTCGGAATAGTAAATCTCAATGCTGTCTGATCTTCATGCGTTGCTCAAATCTACAAGCTATTGAATACGACTTTATTACGAAGGGCGTAAGGGCGTATTCGTTTATAATTTAGTGCTTTCACCGATTGACTGGGACCGGACCTATAAAACAGACGATTGGTTCCGTACGTTATTAGGCGTTATTTGTTGTCTATGCTTATTGCTGTTTTATGATCCGCGGACGTTTTATTGCGGCTTCAATTGGCGTAGTGACGGATTTGATTAATTAAGGCGACCAGTGTTGTGGAATATTTACTTATCGGCGCCTGAGGTGCTAAAACGAAACGGTTAATAATAATAAGACATCTACAAGACGTCTGGTTGGTGGTCCGCCTATTAACTCGCTATCTTTAAATATGAATAAAAAAACAACGAAAAGCACGTCATGTTACTACTACAGATAAACTACATGATCAAAGTTTTTTGAGAAAATATTGGTATACTGAACTAAGGTAATATTATTATTTTTGTGTTAAATTTCATGCGCTGGTTATTATCAGTCGCTTTTTTACTATTGCAATTTCCGCATTATGGCTAGTCACCATAATAATATGAATAAGGTTTAGTACTGTGTAAACTATTGAGGTATGGTGTGTATACGACCAGCGACGGCGGCAATAATCACAACTTAATTAAACCTTTCAAATAGGTATGTTCAAGCATTATGAACGCGGGCACCTTGATTGGCAATTTTTATATTTACCAAATGACAATTAGTTTACAAGGAACACTTTCCATGAACTAGGTATTACGGAAAACAATAACAATTAATTTTAAGCGATAGTTTTAACAATAACATTTTCTTTTTATGTAAGTACAAAAGCATTCAAAAAGTTGATTATTTTTTAAACAAAAGTTAAAATCTTATAGGTTGATCTTGGACACGTTGTATGGGGGCCAGTTGCACCAACTACTTTCGACGGACTCGGGTTCCGTGTGTTTTTTTTGTAAAATATTGGTTTGAGGGCGAAATACTTAGCAAACCACGTGTCAATTATTTTTTCATGTTCTCCAACATATATTAAAACTAATTAATTAATTAATGAGCAGTTTGCTTGAACAAAACTGTCTTCCGAAGTTAGATAGTTTCGACACTTTTCAGTACTTTGGAGGACAATATCTCCCGATAGGTTGAGTTTGGGCAGCTAAAAAAATTACGTGTCGGTTATTTTAGACTACTCTATAACATATATCAAAATAAATCAAATCGGAGTCGGACTATTGGGTACCCTTCCTTGTAAGTATTTTCGTATCTGGCCATTGCGAATTGTGGTGGACCAGGTTACGTGATTTTGCCGACGACTAGTTTTAATTCCAGCGTGTGAGAGTCTGCGGTTTTGCGGCGCTTCCGCAGGAACCCTGGTTCTAGTTACGTAACTAGAGTGTTCGTGAATTAATAATGAGCTAAGATTTAACCCTTAAATATATCACTACAGTTTCATTTAAAGCATCGTAAAAAGCGTCAAGCGTCGTTTTGGGCAATAGTGTATGGGACCCTAAATATTAAAGCAGGTTGATTTTAATTGAAAGGATTATTTATTATTATGAACTTATTGCCATTGATGTAGAACTGCAATGATAAATGCAATGATCATGTTCGGCCGTGTCTGAAAGCGGCTGGCGCCAGTCATTCACTCATTCAGTCACCGTTATTAAAGAACGCCCATTCAGTTCAAGACAAACCCAAAAAAAACGAAACAAGAACGAACATACGACTCGATTCGCATAAAATTTTATATTAAAATAATAACATTATTTAGTTACCGAAAACGTTCTTAATTAAGTTCGATTTTAATTACTATAATTAACTAAACCAAATGCCTATATCGAGTGGCACTCTAAAGTTAAAAAAAACGGTCTTTTATTACGTTTTAAGCATTGTTTAAGAGTTAAAAGAGGGGAGGACCCTCCGGGCGACTTTTACCTTCTCATTATCGACTTTTTTCCCCATTTTGTTTGTAAATTCTTAAAGATTCAGACGTTTACTGGTTAACTGATTTAGGGCTGGTTGAAAGGTTGGTTTTATAAAACCGAGCTTTATAATACATATTTAATCGAATAAAGTGATAACCTTTGTACGCAGTTTACTGTATAAAGCTAAGCGAAGATGACATAATTTTATTACATTAATATTTTTGAGGTGGTTAGTGTAGGTACGGGTAATGGAAGCTTTTCTCTTCAATTTTTCACAAGTTTTTAACTAAGTACATTTATTTTTTTAGTGTAACGAAAAAGAGAGCGTACAGATTTTTAGTCTTATGGAATTGACGATAAAATAATAATGACTCCGATTTGACATAGGTAATACTTACGAGTATATGGTATATTCTGTGGCTCCAACTTACGAGTATAAGGGATATTCTGTGGTACCAACTTACGAGTAAGTATATGGTATATTCTGTGGCTCCAACTTACGAGTATATGGTATATTCTGTGGTACCAACTTACGAGTATATGGTATATTCTGTGGCTCCAACTTACGAGTATATGGGATATTCTGTGGTACCAACTTACGAGTATATGGTATATTCTGTGGCTCCAACTTACGAGTATATGGTATATTCTGTGGTGCCAACTTACGAGTATATGGTATATTCTGTGGCTCCAACTTACGAGTATATGGGATATTCTGTGCTACCAACTTACGAGTATATGAGATATTCTGTTCTGTGGCTCCAATTTACCCGAACAGGATAGGGGGAATAGGAGTTATGGGAGCATATGTCATTTCGGATTTTTTACGCCTTTTATCACACATAGATACTGTGTTTAAATCCTGTTTTTTTTTTTCAATAACTATCAGTACCTAGCTTGATAAGACCTTTTCATTTAATATTGTAAATGAGGGAATCTATCATCTGAAAAAATCGCTAGTGGCTTGGCTGTAAGACGTTAAACTATCGATCCGGAGGTCTAGGGTTCAAACCCCGGGTCGTACCACTGAGTTTTTCGAAACTTATGTACGAAATATCATCTGATATTTTACCAGTCGCTTTTCGGTGAGGGAAAACATCGCAAGGAAACCGGACCTAATCCCAACAAGGCCTTAGTTTCCCCTCTGGGTTGGAAGGTCAGATGGCAGTCGCTTTTGTAAAAACTAGTGCCTACGTCACTTCCTGGGATTAGGTTGCCGAGCGGACCCCGGGCTCAATTGAGCCGTGGCAAGATCGGGATAAACGCTAGGAAAATGACGATGATGGAATTTATCATCTGCTATCCTTAGTAAGCTTCCATTCCCCATGCTCCTCTGATACCTCTTACTAATGTCAAGTCAAATAGAAGGGAGAAGAGACAAGTCTAAGGGTTGGTTGCACCAAACCGTCTGTTAACGTGAACGTAATCGTTAAAAAATCTTGTATGAAAAGTTTGATAGTTTTCTATGCGATGACAGCTCCGTCGCCATATTTAACGTTGATGAGTCTATTAAGGCCATTCCTCGATTCGGACAAGCCACGCCCATCCGTTAGAGAGACGTTTATGGCTCCCGTGCACGAAAGAAAGAGATGCAGCGCTCTTAAGGATCAGACTTTTTGAACAAACTACGATAAATAAGCGAATCTATAAAGTTTTGTCTAATTTTACTTCTGTGACTTTTTAGATAAACCAGAATACCATCTTTTTTACTTAGTTATATTGCTTAATCTCAAATATAGTTTACGTAAGCTAAGAAAAATAAGGGTAAAAAGGACCCAACTTTGGATTATTTTTCTATCGAGGCAACTTTCAGCAATCGTGTTTCGGCTTGTGCCAAAAACAAGAGTATATAGTCTAATAATATATATTCGAAAATAAATTCACTCCCTTTTCCTGTTTAGTCACTAGAGCGTTTGAAAAAACCTATAATTTTTCAAAGTAGCCCCTTAATTGTGCGTGGTGCAACCCACCCTTAGGGCCGGTTGCAACAAACTGTTTGTGAACGTAAACGTAAAAAAAATCTTGTATGAAAAGTTTGACAGTTTTCTATGGGATGACAGCTCCGTCGCCATATTTAACGTTGATGAGTCTGTTAATTGTTCGTGGTGCAACCCACCCTTAGTGTAGGTACGGCCCTGTGGCCGAGTCGACTCTGTAGTCAACTACCGCGTTGACAACCACCTCCATACGATTGCTTTCATTTGCCATGGGCGCTGGACGCGCCGCCGCTCGGGCAGCTACTCAGTTTGTACCCTAGCCTGCTGGCTTCGCTAGGATTGACAATCGCATTCGTATTTGTCTAGCTTAGGCTGATTGTCAAGCGCAGTGTCGTGATACCTACGTGATTGAAAACCCTTGATACAATTTTGATTGTCGTAAATCGACTGATAAGTAGTTTTTCCATTGGCTTGAAAATCGTTCCTATTACTTATACAAGGTGTGACAGGTGTTTTAAGGGCATAATTGGTATCGCATTCTTATTGTGAAAAACTAAGAAAAAAATTTTCTCGCGAAAAATATTTTTGTTTTTGTATGGAGGGTTATAGCCTCTGGGGGACTCTCTAGGGGACTATAGCCTGATCCCTCTCGTGCATGAGAGGAGGCCTGTGCCCAGCATTGGGACGTATAGAGGCTAACACACACACACACACACATGGAGGGTTGGCCAGATGGGACGACTCGCACCATACAAAAAAAATTTTTTTTCGCGTCTAAAAAATTTTTCTCCTACTTTTTCCTACTCGCAATACGATACCAATTATGCCCTTAAACGGATCACCAGTATTTTTGTTACACCCTGTAGAAAGAAAAAAAATAATTGTATTTGGTTTCCCACAACCAAATGAAAAAAACAATATCGATATAAATACTTATCTACAGCTCTCAGCATTGTGCGATTGTGCCACAGCTTCATGGCTGCAGCGCTGATTTTGAGCTTGCTCCTTGTCTAACTTATGGTATTGTTATTGCTTAATTTGGCTTAAAGATTCAGCTTGGTTTAAAATTGCATTAATCGCGCTTCAAACAAGCTTGTCAATCACATGTTTCTCGACCATGAATGACCGTCTGCTTACTATTTAAGAAGTACCCGTACCCCAAGTTTAACAGCTAGACTAGATGGCGCTTATACGGCGCCTTCTAAAAGCAAGTATAATATCTCTAGATTTTAAACACGCGACCCTCCAATAAGGTTAGAATACACGCAACACAACTGATTTTGAAACACGTTTCAAGATGGCTGATAGCATACCGTAACTAACCTACATAATTAAGTCAGTTTCATTGTTACCCTTCAAAGAGCGGTGGAGGGTAATAACCGTTTCTATTGTACTTAGGGCCTTTTGGAAGTAAGCAATAATCACAAGGGTGAGTCTATGATAAGGACCAACGATAATAGTGCCTTCTCCGTCATACCTATGGAAAGTGTAATAAGGCCATCCCGTTCAATCTTGGTATTGTTATTTATTACCATTGCAGGACTAGAGATACAGTCTATGGGCGTCTAAGCGTCAATTTGTGGCCCGTGTTTTTGCCAAACTGCACACATCTTACAAAATTAATCAAAATCTGCCTGTTCATATCTAACCATGATGTTGATGTATCAGCATCAGCACCAAGGGCGCCTAGTGACCCTGTCTATGAAGCGAGAGGTCCCGGGTTCGAATCCTTGTAAAGGCATTTATTTGTGTTTGTCACGAATACTTATTAGTTTCTGACTTATGGACGTTTTTATGTTTAATTATCTACGTATCTAAGTAGGTATCTAACAGTGGCGGCGCGTCCATAGAACACGATTCCCGTCGGCTTGCTTAAGTTTCAGGCGTCTTAGCAGTTTTCCTACAGCTAATGAAGACATTTTAAGGCAAATACAGCACCGGCTTGACTAAGAAAAAAATTGCCTCACCGCCTCTGTTAGGTACCTATATCTTCGCCTAGCATCCATAATAAAAGCTTTGCTAATTTGGAGCTAGGTTTAATAAATTCCGTTACCGTTAGTAGTCCGTTGTGTAAAAGTAGTTAATTTCTGTATGAATGTGTGAACTACGCAATGTACTTACTCTCGTGGTCGCTGAGTCAAGTAGCAACCGTCCGTAGGCTGAAAGAAATTGAGATGCTTCTCCGTTTGAGTATAAATTAAAACTTTAGTCCTTAATCAGGCTGAGAGAAATGTCTTCCAAGTAATATTTCGTTAATATACTCATCAGATTCACATTTCCTGAAAATATGACTTCAAACTGCATCCATTTCGTTACGAATCTGACAGTCAGACGTTACTTAAACATAAAGTACACATTTGCTACACTGAACCCGCTAGTTGGGTTATTTTCGTACAGGATTTAGGAAGCTTTGGAATTCAAGGGGTTAAATGATAATGATCTCCTTCCCGTCAAATCTCATCTCAGTAGTCTTTGTATGCCTATGTCACCTATGTGCCATTGTCGTGCTCCCAGTAACGCGTCTCGATTCGTTCAGCATCCGTAGGCCAAGATTTCCGATCACTTTCAGGCGGGCTGTTCTGTATTTGCCACGGTCATGATATAAAATAAGGTATTTAGTACAGTAGCTACTTTCGATAGCGATTTACAGTCATCGCAGGCAGTGATGTCGCGGCCGATCTATCAAAATATTAAACACGACAGTACAGTCGCAGTATCGGAGCGGCCAAGGTACTCAAAAAAATATGAAGATGCACTTTATCGCCTTGACAATAGAGGCATTTTGTCTGCTCCGATATATCTGATGGCGACTGTACCTACCTACTATGATGCGGTAGGTTAGGTGTATAATAGCACTTAAAGCTTTTAATCATACTATTTTCTTTTTCAAGTTAACATATAAATATAAAGGTTTATGTGCAAAAAAATATTATTATTAATAGCTGTAACAGAAGTTGTAAGTGTTGATTGCGAGCTTAGATATGAAATCAAAATTCAAAAGAGGTATACAAGGAATTAAAAAAACAGTTTAAGTTAAAACGATAAAAAATAATTCCAATGGTTTGTATGCGTGGTGGAGTAGAACACCATACCATAGCCACATCACAATTATTTTCATCGTCAGTATAGCTCGATGTTTGGTACCTACTTTAACATAGCATAGTCACAATTTGTCAATCATTTATGTTGTTCTTTAAGAAAAACAATCACTATTTGCATTCAAACACAATGCCACACACTCTGTGTCCACGAATTTAAAGATCTTGTTCTCTATACGATTATGTGATTTTAATCGTGTATTTTAATTCAATCATCAATCATGTGTGTTTCAATCTCACATTTCCTAACCCTCCGGATTAAAAAGCCAAACAGCAAAAAAATAAAAAGTTCACATTTGAAATAAAGATTTAATTACAATCATTACATAATGTTACTCATAATAATAATTAATAGGTATATAATATTCTATAAATAACTATATAGAACATTTAATATTAAGCGAATGTATTCGATTTGGTCACGTTGAAATTTGTTTTACTACTGCGTTGCTCCGTTTAGACATGAGCCTCCGAAACTTGAAAGAAACTCAGTGACCGTTCAACGTACGTGCTACAAAATCAAATACGTCCATTTTGTCCCCTTTACAAGTAGCTCGATGCATAAAACACAAATCTTAAGTACAGGGGGCCAATTTTTGACTTTCGAGCGCCCGAATTCAAAAAGTTTAAGCTCGAAAATAATCGCACACATAAGCTTACCGCCAGTTTTTTCTCATGAAATTAATAGTTTAAATACTCATACTTAAATTCCTATCGCTGTTATTTTTAAAACATAATTTCATCGTTTTATTCTAAGTTGTAAATGTCACTTTAGAGTATTCGAATCTCAAAAATCACCCCCCAGGTACTTAATAATTTTCGGTTTAAAAAAAGGATGAAGTGTATTGGGCCTCGTTTAACATGTCCTTTATGCATCGAGTTGATTCGTTGTTTGCGTAAACTCACCTGGGACGTCGGAAACGCTTGCATAATGGTCAAATGTATACTGTTGTAATTTTTATCTAATGTCAGTGCTGTCCGTCGTGTTGTTATATCTTCTTACAATTCGTGCAAAAAATGCTACTTAGAAGTTACTTGAAATATATTTTGAGCATTGACACCTTTTGCTCTGGTTTGATTAATTGACTAAACCCAAATTAAAGGTTGCAAAAGGTGAGGTGCCTTTTCTATTACACATGGGGCTCGTTTCACCTAGCTTAGTACATTGTAGATACAAGCGAATGTCTTTAAAATAAAAATATCTAAGTAGGTACGAGGTTCCGCTTGGATTACAAACAAACTAGATACGCGAAGCGGGCCCCTGTCTTGCACATGAAATAGATTTGGTAGCTTGCTTTTGGAATATTATGAAAAAAACTCTAATGTTCGTTAATGCCGCAAATGTTATCAGGCCTTGTCTCAAGAAATTGATTTGCAATAGCATATCAATATGAAGTGCGTGTCATGGCTGATTGAGCCGCGAGTGACGCGACTATCACACCCTCAATTCACTGCTTAAGAGAAGAATTTTACCTATAAAACGGACGAATACAATTTGTAATACAACACACATTACGTTGACCGAAGATCCCTAGTGACCGCAAACAATATATAAAATAAATCGCGATTCTGAATATATTTACAAGGTATACTAATAATACTTTTAAACAATATTTATAAAGATCATTCCGAGTGTCATCAACAACATCGAAAGTGGCGAAACCATACTAATTACTTTGTACACTTTTCGAGAAACTAAAAATAGAAAATCTACAAAACATTTTATATACAAGGGCAACAACAATAACCGAACCGATGGTTGTTTATCGATTATTTATATAGTTCTTTTTAACAAAAATAAACAATAGTTTACGATATAGGGTACGAAACCAAACTATGCTTCCCTTACTGCCTATGTACTGAGCGTACTATATCTTATGACCTAGTAAAAGTACTGTCTGGCACCTGAACTAATCAATAACTTATTGCTTTGACATTACATTTAGACAAATAAAAGTTGGAAGAACTTAAAAAAACAGTACCAGCGCCGACCATACCCAAGCACGTGTACGACCGGACCGAGCCGCGACGCCGAGCCTTGCGAATATACAAATAATTTAGTTACACTTCCATAATACTCTTAAATCTATAAAAATACTGAGCAATATTGATTTCGTACAGTGATTCGTTTTAAGTACAATGTAGGACGAAAGTCGACAAACCTCGATCTTACCTCAAGTACAGATAACAAAATACAATATCATAAGATACAATTCTGTGCATTTAGGGATTCGAAGTACACCATTCAATGTATTGTTAGTTACATGTCAATGTACCAAACGAATTGGTTATAAATTACAATGGGTCGACGAACATCATCCATATTTGAGCCTAAGTAAGGGCTAGTGCTAGCCGTAGTGTCTTAATAACAATGACGTGACGTCAAGAACTGAAACACTGAACACTGCCCAGAGTCCGAGACGCGGCGCAGCGACCCACTTCACATGCTTTACCTGAAACAATAACAGGAAACACAAATTAATAAGCACATCCCGTCCACACCAGCATATACATCCAACGAAAAAAACGTAGCTTTAAAAGAATAGCGGCATTTAAATTAACAAAAAAAAGGTTCCGATAGCCGTTTCGATTCTATCGCGGTGTCGTCCGAGCCGGCCCGCCGCTGCGTTCACACATATCAACCAAAAAAGAAAAAATCTAAAGCAATCGAGATGAGGTGACGAAACGTTCAGTCTCATTATCTGAGAATTTATTAACGAATCGCTCGGACCGGAAAACCGAAATGTGAAAGAAATAAAAATTCGACCTCGGCTGCGGTCATCTAAGGTTTGTACGGCGTCAATGAAAAAAGAAGTCAAACGGGTTGTCCGCGACCCGGGCCTGAATGAAGCGGAGAGGACCCGAGTGAGGTTTAAGAGATAAGGGGAAAGATTGGAGGTTAAAAAAAAGTAAAGCGGCTTTAATGCGAAGGCAGTGTTGTGAATGAAGAGGACCCATTGAGATTCTGCGCCCACGCGCGCTATCGGCGAGCGCGGCGCGGGCGCGCGGTCGGCGCACGGCAGCGCCGCTGACGCCGCCATAAACAATACTTATTGTACCTATTACATTACCGTTTTTTGTCTTAGACGGAACAATTCCAACGCTGTTTTATTTAAATTAGGTGTAGTGAATGGAATTAGAGCTGGGTGTGTCGTGGATTAAAGCCGTGTGGATGATTTACTTCCTACTAACTGATGAATAATGCATGCCGATTCTGACATTATACATATTATGTTTGTTTAGCATCACTGTCCATTCACATGGCTTACGAGCTGTCAAGCTCGTCTTTTACATTTGTTTGTAACTGAGGTTGTGGTCAAGTAACTATAAATAATTTATTATCTTTTAATTTACTTTTATCGGATTAAGTATAAAATCTTGACTCGGTAGCCCATTCAAAAGAACAAATAATAACTTTAAACTAAAGGGTAGGTATGTTATTTAGGTCCAAAGCAAAAACTGTCGATTTTGCGTTCTTTTTGGGGCTACTTTAAAGGAATGCCGCGATAAGGAGTTATTTTCGCGTCATGGAATTCGCGGGCACAAAAAGGCGTGAAAACCAAAATAATACAAAAGGTTATAGAAGTGAATTTGTGAGCGTTTGGTTAAAACAGAATTCCTCGCGAAGCCGTCTTGTGCGGCGGCGGACGCGACGGGATTTATTGTAATGAGCCCGGATACCGCGGACTCTTCTTAGAAAACCTTTGACGTCTCTTAGAAAAATGCGCCAGGACCACTCGTAAACTAGACAGAATTCCACTTCACACGCCCTTACTCCAGCTGCGAATTATCATCTGAATACATTCAGGTCGATATACATTATAGCCGTAATATGTGAATTTATAAAAACTCAATCAAAATTTACAAAAAGTCAGTAGGTACGAAGAATGCCGATATTTGACATTTACTCGAATAAAATCAAATCACCTTCCGCGTCTCGTGCAATAATGTAGAATACATTTTGGTACAAAACTGCCGTTGCCTCGGTATTAATCATTGCTTACTGTCGTATCACTTATTTTAATTCTGTGAGCGGCTTTGATTAAAATCTCGCGGAAAACAAATCTAATCAGTCACGTTATGAGTTCAAATGGCAGCTAATTTGGGCAGGTCAGCGTGCGTAGGAGGAACACAGTGCGTCTCGGTGACACTGACAAATGACGCAAGATTGCAATCTCGCCGCCCTCGTGCCGTGTCGCCCTTCCGCTTCGAGTCGACTCCATTGTTTTCAATTACCGACATGACACCCCGGAGCGAGTCTCCTCTACTAAAACCACAACTCTGTTTATGGCTTTCGCGATATCTCCGCCGCGATCATCCATTTACGAGGGCGTACCTCATCTACATCTACCCGGCGCTCGCGACGCTGCGGCCCGCACTCATCAATTTGAATCAATCAGAAACTCACCGCCAGTGGAGCGGTCCGCTTTCAGACGGCCGGCACGAAACCGTTGGGGTGTTGTAGTGAACTGGAATAGGAAACATTCACTCTTTTCACGTGGTGTAGTTAACATCTCAAGGGAGTTAATTCACCTACTATTTGCAAATCGAGTGTTGATTGTGTGGGTGTGTGAGTCGATAAAACAAAAATAAGAATAATCACCTTTTATAAAAGGGCTTGAAGGCGGCCGAGCCTTCGTTGTGATGGGGCTGGTTGGGCTGATGGTTGGCGGGATGGTGAGTGTTGTGATAGGGGTCGCGCTGCGGCGACTGCTGGTGGCGCGGGAAGCAGTAGGGTGCACCTCCGCCGCTGCCAAGCGGGTTGGCTACGCTGGGCACTTTCATGTTAGGCGGCGTTTGCGGTGGCGTATCGGTCTGCACGTCGGGGAAAGCGGCGGGGTGCACACACGGATGTTGCGCGCCGTACTGGCCGGGGAAACCGCCGTACCGGCCGTACGAGCCGGTGGCGGGGCTGGCAGCCGCCGTGGCGGGCAGCGCGAACCCATTGGAGCTGCCGTCGGTACCGCGTTCCGGTCCAGCGCCGTACGCGTGCTGCGGCCACGGCTGTGCTGCCGGCGGGGGCGTCTTGCATGCCGCCGTGTCCGCCAATGACCATATCTTGGGTTTCGACGCCGGTATCGGCACGCCGCAATCGGATCCCCTTTTCACCTCCTCTTTTATACCGTATCCCAGCAGCTGGTGGTGCATCCCCTGAAGAAGCTCGTCACCTTTCCTCTCTTCATCTGTAAAAAAAAGAACAACAACGATCACGTTTCACATTCGACTGGAACGCACGCATTATTGCAATCAGATTAGTCGCAATAGCCCATACCATCTAATGCTACGACAATAAAAGGAGCTTTAAATGTTTATATTCCGTATAAAATCGATGTGATGCGGATTGGAGCGTCGACGTGACCGTTACACCCGGGACGTAAGTTTTAGCTCGTAAGAAGCGGCCCTCCCTTCAGAAAAGTCGTGTGAAAATACGTTTGGCGTGCAGTGACCCATTCGTTAAGTGGTTATCCGATTAGCGAAGTGAAAATACCACTTTGGGGCGCGAGCGAGGGCCGCGGGGCGCGCCGCCCGTCGCTCCGTATTTAAGAAGAGCATTTATTTCGCATTTCCCTCGGGCCCCGCGGCTCTCTTACAGTTCGCCGGGACAATTAATGGTCAACGTCGTTCGTTTGCTTTCTTTGATTTTTAACAACGACCTTTGTTTACTTTTAGAAAGCAACGTCTTACGTCTGAGATGCTCATTAAATTTTTTAACGATGCTGTAATTTTTACATACAGCCCTGTTTTCCTGCAGGTGTGAAGGTATTAACATTTTTTATGCAGTTATTGCGCGATTACACGAAACTGTTTATTCAACAAAATTTTATAAGGCTTTAAGTATTATCATAATGCCATTTCCCGATGTAAAACGGGTTTCGGGCGAATCGGGCGGCAGGCCTAATGAAATTCAGAGGCGACGCGGAGGGCGCAACCGCTCGACTCCATTCTCTTTATTCCATTTAATGCTGACTGCTCCTAGCTTTTAAGAGGGGTTATCCGCGTGCCCCTCACGAGGGATAAATAGGGACGCCACTGATACTTCGCGCGAAGATATTTATCCGGCAAATTGTTTAAATTTTCATTGTATAAATCTAATAAAAGCCCACAACGACCGGAGATACGCGAAAATTGGGCGATATCATCGTGTTTTATTTTAGCAATATGTTTAACGTTATTCAAGGGGATGCTAATTAACAAATTGAAAGGGCCGTTTTAAGAAAGGATCTGATAATTTAATTTAAATTTTCTGCTGATTTAAAGGTACTAGTCAGCTAAAAATGTTTTATAAAGTAATTACTGACTTAATATACAAAAAATGCGCACTTTTTAATTAACCTTTCTATCTCTACGTTAGAATTTTACTGAGTGCATCAAAAATATATAGATTTACCCACTTCCAAACAATCAAACTAATCGAAATCTCACCCACTATAAATCTACTCCGCTCCGCTGGAAGTAAACAGCAGTAGGTAAACCGAAGCACGAACCTTATCAATTAGTTAGAGCGCAGCGGTTCAGGTTATCCGTCATAAATATTTATCGAAGTGTATGCGCTGAACGCTGTCCCCAGATATGCAAAATAGATGTATCTAAGTGCACGCCGCGGGAGGCGCGGAAACGCAGCCCGGTGGCATTTCCCTTTAGCACGGAGTGAGACATTATAAAAACGCGTCTGAGGGTTCAGCCCTCCACCCTCGCTGCACTTTGCAACTGAGGTCAGTGCAATTTATTACATCTCGCAACCCACTTGTTTGTATTACTTCTGTAGCTTTCCATTAACGCCACGGATTAATATTTTGTTTGCGATGCGTGTGCTTACGACAAAAATTAACATTTATTGGTGGGGTCCGAAGGCTTTATTCATGAGTGGCTTAGCGCGGGATAGTTTTGGATGTTTGTTTACCGACGACTGAGGGTTGGCGTGTGAAAGCTTCTATATTGGCTTTGTTTGCCGTGACTTAAAATGATATATTACACGTCGCGAACATTGACATTTTAGTAGAACGGCTATGCATGTTGAGTGAGAAGCGTTATGGTTTATTTGCTCGATTGTCGTGCCCGGGGATTTGGCTAAGCGGTATAAAAGTTTCTGTTTTTGTAATATCCTGTAGGGTTTCCGTTGTTTGCTCGCAGATTTACTTGTATCGCGTATTGTTTGATACTGTGCTGTGTGTGAATACACAATCACATCTTTGCGTGAATATCTAATAAGTAAATAAGTCACTTTTTTTTTGATGCTGAGTATAAGAATTTGCAAATGTCTGTCCATACCTAACTAACTTAATTACCCCGCAAAATAAGTGTAACTTATATTCTCAGTAGTATAGTAAAAAAAAACATACAACTGTATCTGATGCCCCAAGCAAGCAGAGTGGTAAAGGCAATCACACGCTCGTTGCGCCCGCGCGGGGCAGCTATAATGGCATGTCTCTGCGCTGATACTAACGCTGTTACTTAAAACGCATTAACTCCGGTCGGGGGCTCTGATTCCATCACGAGGGTTAGCTAACGACTCTAACTAATATCTCTTAATGCATTATGAATGGGAATTAATCGATATTATCTTAATGTTTTAATCAGTTTAATTTTTTGTTTTTATTCTTACTTTAGCTATGTAGAATAATAAATTCGATATTCTCTTTCAATTGTATTGTTTGTTCCGCGGACGCAATAGGATACCAGTAGATAAAATTAATTGTTTCGTGCATTCATAAAATCAAAATTTCAAAAATACTCGGGAAAATCCAGGTGTAACATGTGTTTAAGCTTTAAATGATTTTTATAATAGTTAAAACTTTTATAAAGAAAAATGTATTCATCATAGTATAGTATTGTGACGTCACAATATTAGTCTACTGTATAAACTTTATATAACAAATCGTTTTGACGTTTGCTAAAGAGTACCTTGATTTTATTTCTAAATGAATTACATTTAGAAATGAACTCCTAAACCCTTTCGTTGATAACGTCGCATATATGCCCACAGGGTAATTTTTGATCATATAGAAAAACCCGCTCCTATTTAGAGTGAGCCAGAGAACCTTCAGAAACTAAATTCGAAAACGAACCACTGGCCATATATGGGTTAAGGAAAAGGAGTGTGTTAAGGTATTTTTGAACACCTCACTCGCTACTACTGCTGCTGACTGTACATGTGTATAATTCAAGATCATTTATTGTGATATTATTTTTGCTTTTAACGGCGCATTATTCAAGTGTGTCCCTCAGTGGCACTCGGCACTCGCGGCACTTCGCCGCACACGGGCACTTCGTGGCACTCCGGGCCCCCGGCGGCGCGTGCCGGGATCCCGCACAATGCTGTGCCATTGCAATTTACAGGGGACACAAATGCTCAACTGTTTAGAATTGCGCGTTTATTTTTGTTTTACAAAGTAATACACTTTTAATTTAGTGGGAAAAGTACCTACCAATATTATGATGAAAAATGAACAAATGGTTCTTGGGAGAATTCTATTAAAATACGTGAGATCCCCACTTGATTCATTATTTGATGTGTCTCAATTTGTTTTAAAATCAAAGAAGGCTTATGAGCTTTGAAACTTTAGGATTAAACGTCTTTTTTAATGTACTTTTTGACCTGAGCGGAGCTACGCTACGCGTTCATACAAATTGGCGTAGCCGAGCTACGAAGCTATGAGTCACTCGTGTGTTAAACGTAAACGTAGCGAAACTTACTCGTACGGAAAAGAAGCTTAAAAAGTATTGAATTTTTAATGTATCCAAGTTTAAATATTCTAACAAAGCCTGCTGCCGCTCTGTCCTATGAGATGTAGTTGCATTTTTACTTATATGTAGGTACCTATCCATTACCCTACTTAGTACCAACCTCTTGCGATCATTTTAAATTATTTCACAATTTTCTAGTTTCGTCTATTTGCTGTGTGCATGACTATGGCGCTATCTCTTGGGCAGGTGTTCAATCTCTTTTATTTTTCTTTTTTATTAATAGGTTGTAATCATTGCTTACATGAAATGTCACTGGCTGGTTTACTATTTTGACAGCTGACAGGGGCTTTTGCAGTTTCATTTCTTGTCACATTGTGCATCTCATTATTCCCACCATGCACTTCGCACATAAAAATACCCAGTTTATTTCAGCAGATGTTTTGGATTATGTTTTGTTTCCAGAGTTCGTCATGTTTGTTGTTGTTATAAACTCAGTCCAAACCAATCTTCAGTCGACCGTTTCACCCTAGTTGCACTCGACTTTCCAAACCCGAAGTTGATCCCTATAAAGTGGCGAACTCATAACTTTTCTCTGTCAACAGCATCCATTTTCTACCGCGTGTCCTTTTATTAACTCCACGCGGATGCAGCGTTCCGTCCCAGTGGTTAGAAGGACCTATGTGTGTTAGAAATACTTATGGTTTTATGTCTTTTTCTGATTGGGGGACGGCATTAAAACCACCAATCGTGCGCTTCTGTCCACAATAGGCGCGTTCATTAGGCGACATACGCCGCGCGTTACCCGTGACACCCCTCCATTACCGCCGCTATGAAAACACTCTCCCGAAACCATCTTTATTGTTACAATGCCCACTTACTTATGTTGTCGACAGCCGAGACTAAAGAGCGGTAGCGTGGGACTTTTGCACCGCTGCTAATGACGACGTATAAACATAAGCACAAAAGAAAATGTAGAAAAACCGACGACAATCCCGTCGAGCCGTATTCAATTGGAACACATTATAAATCCCCGAAACCGTACTTACTTACCTACGTTCCAGCGGAATATCCTCATAAAAGAAACGATCCACGAAGTCGACAAATCCTTTGGCAAGAGCACGAAGTAGGGCAGATCGTTGTACAAGCCGAGCGCGACCTCCGAACGTCGCCCCGTGTTCCGACGAACGGAAGAAACGTTATATGAAATTTGGACCTTGGCGCCGCCCACTTTACTACGAATAGGAAATCCGGGACCGAGGAGCGGTTACGCACAGTTACACGCCTGGGACCCCCGCCGCCCCGCCGGCTCCACCACCCCGCTCGCCTCCTTCCGGGTCCCGCTCACCCTCCGGCCCTCAACGCTAAGCCAATTCACTGGACGATTTATACACCGACGAAATTAAAGCAATTTTAAACGGTTAACAACACCGGTGCAATTCGAACATGAAATAGCACGCACTACCACACCGGCACAAAATTAGCGTAGTGCAATAATTCATTATAATTCGCAGCGGCAGTTCGACAAAACAATTGTAACGGACATGAAGCATTTCGCATCGCAATCATTGAAACAGTCATATTATACAAACACACACGATATATTGGGTACTTAATTTAGTATAATAAATATAAATCAACATCCGGCAGTGACTTCATTGTTTAAGGCCACCCAAATTTTGTTTGGAAAGCAACGCTTTGATAGATTTATTGGGCGGTCGGCTGAAGTCGACTCTCGGACGCGCTACGGTCCACGTGAGCGTACCTTTGTGAGGTTTGATTTTGTCGTCCTGGTCGTCTTTGTCCTTTTCATCGTCGGATAGCATGGTGTCGTCATCGTCGTCGGTTTTATTCTTGGGCTCCCACGTCATCTTGTTCTCCTTCTTGAGGCGGCGGCGCGCGTTGGCGAACCACGTGGACACCTGCGTGAGCGTCATCTTGGTGATGATCGCGAGCATGATCTTCTCGCCCTTCGTCGGGTACGGGTTCTTCTTGTGCTCGTTCAGCCACGCCTTGAGCGTGGCGGTAGACTCCCGTGTGGCATTTTTTCGTCTCGCAGCTAAATCGTACCCCGCTCCGTATCTGTCGACAAACACAAATTTATCTACATACCTAACGGGAAAACACAGACTTCATACGCTTCCGGCCTTAGAAGTAATACGCATACAACTAAACACGTACTTAATGGTTATTCAGCCACGTTATCATAAGAAACAGTCTGTAAGTATCAGGTCAATTAGTATACTGTTGTTAATAAAAAAACCTTTTAGTTGTAAGTTTTAAAAATATGAAAACAAAAATCTAAATTCAGACAAATGAATAAAACAGATGATAATGGTCTATCTGTCAGTATAAAACAACATCTAACGTCAAGTTAATGATGGGTTAGGTACATAAATTCTAAACATTATTACGAAGAGCTCCTAAAATAATAACATTATATAAACTCTAGTTACGGTGGATGAGCCGGGTCGTTTGAACGAACAATAAAGTGGCTTTTAAATTCGTAACAGATAGGCGTTTTATTTGAGGCAATAGATTTCTCGTAACGGCAGCAAAAATAAAGCTATCGCGGCACGGAGCGCTCGATACACTTTTTAGGGCCTACGGTCCCATTTGCATCCACATTCTAAGCGTATTGTGGCGGCGTTTCCCCCTGGCGACTGTTACTCGTACCTGACTTCGATTTTCTGCGCTGACATGACAAAGGCGCGGTCTAAGGGGGCCCAATAAATAGGTTTCGCGCGTGAAAATAGTTAAAAAATGAACCGGGATCTGAGAGGGTGCAGGCAAATTTCAACACTAGAGGTGCAGTTTACCGTTGAAAGTAAAACGCGCGCCGAGCACTCCACTCAGCGAGCGGAGCATGACGTGATGTGATTTGCAAAAGTGATGGCATTTTGTTCTACTGCAAGATACTCTATTTCTCGTATACTGGTCGGGCTGGTTTATAGAACGGTAATAAAACTGAGAAACGGGATGTATCTGGTAGGTATGAATATTTCAGTAAAAAAACGCTTGATTTCCGCCCCGATTTACAATGAGTATTTACTTGTACATTAGGGATTAGCAAAATTGTACAGTTTTATGGAATAGTGCGAGTTGTGGTTAATGCTATTTCGTAGACGAATTATTGTGAATACTCGTACGAATAAATACAAATGTTACTGACAGTTCCTTTCAATATAATATTAGACAATCTTGTAGGTACCTTGCATGCACCGCGCCGCGTAAATACAAACATTAATGAAGTAGGTACTTTATTATAAGTTACTCATTCGTTTTTACCTAATATTTACAAAGAATAATTATAAAAGATTAGTATTGAAAGAAAAAATTTATTTCTAAAGTTGTTCCAAAGTTTTCCGTTCGCGCCAATATCAGCGCGGCAGAGGGCGGTCCGATGCATCGGTGCAACTGCAGGGCGTGCAGCGCAGGCGTGGGCGTGGGATCGATCGCGACGCCATCTTGCCGAGCCGAAGCGAACGTGCGCGCCACCCGGACATATTTAAAACACAATTTTCGGCCTGATATCAGGCACTCTTTTAGCTAGGTGACAAAACCGCTATTACGCAATTTGTGTACTTAGCGGCCCAAATCATAGGTACACACCAATTGACCTCTGCGCCCCGGAGCGCGTCTATACAACTCACAACGGTGGCTTGGCTGGGGTTACCCAATCACGCCGTAATACAGATCCGCCGTCGCAGTCCCTTACGGACGACGGCGTTGTCAATCGTGATACTTCTACATATTAAAAAAACATTTTTAAACAGTTTAATACGCGTGTCAAAGGCGCATCACATGCAAAGCCTCTGAAACCGAACCGCATTAGTTTGAACACGAATAAGCTCTTGAGAAACGGCGGTTTCCGACGACAGGGCGCCGGATCGCTCAGCGCTCCAGCGGCCCGCGTCTGCGAATCTTACATTCAAATAATAATATTTCATAACCGTAAATGCAACTGCATGAAATAATTTATTTTATTAAAACGATATTTTTTGTATTGTTTAGTCATTAAGTAAATACCTTATTTAAATTTCATGTATTTTTTCTAAGGAATTCTGGTAATAAGTTGGTCTCAATTTATGGAGCACTGGGTTTTGTATTACTTTAGCTATCCCTTTCAATACAAGATATTGAAGCATGTAAGCATATAGGAGCCAGCGCTTCAGCGGCTGGCAGCGCGGCCCGTAAGCTTTCTAATTAATTTAGGTAGTCCACTTACAACGCCCGCCCTCCGCGACGCGCAGCCACAACGTCGCGACACAACGTCACAAGTAATCACGGCTGCTGCACACAACAGCCGCTCCCTCGGACACGTGCACTCTCCCAATATGTTAATACTTTCATGACCGGAAATACTTTGTACAAACGTTAATTTGGAGACGAAAACTTAAAACCGACGGCGCTTTGAGTTATGCGTTATATTCGGCCGTCGACTAATGCCGGGATTAATACGCTGCGACGTTTCCTGCTCGATCGCTCCAAATCTACTCAAACAAACTTAAGTAACGCGCTATTTAAAAATAGGCGCCCCCGTGACAACTCATTTTAAAACGCGAATGTATCATTGTGGAGCATTATGGGAACTTTTATTACGTTTACACAATAAGTCAACTGAGGCTGCATATTTATGTGACGTGACACTCGTTTCTAAAATGTCGACGTTTGTTTTTCATTTTTACTGCGAAACTTCTCAGATAAAACAGTCGTTGTAGAAAAACATTAACGAAATTTATTTGTAGCTATAGAGGCAGTATAATTTAGTTAAACTGCTTAATAACAAGGAGGCTATCAATACGCAATAAACGGGGCCCGACGCCGAACGAGCGGTTGAGCGCGGCTGGGCGGGCGGCGTGCGCCGTACAACCAAAACATCAGTACGTATTCCGGAGTATTCAATTCGCGGTATCGGGGTTTTTACGATCTGCCCACTTGGGGGAATTGTGGCCTCTACGTGCCCACCCCCGTAGAGCGTGCCGTTATGTACGTCCGCGTAAATAAGTAATACACCCCCTCTTCCCAACGGGAGGCTCGGGACGAATTAGAATTAGGATTCGTAACACGAGTGCGCGTCGAGTAGACGCTTTAGAAACGAGATTGTTGCGTTTATTTTCTTGTTGTATCGCTTTCCGTACGTATCTTTTGTGTAACTTATGCTTTTATAGGCCGGGCGTGTTTGCGGCGGCCTTTTTTGTTTTACACCGAGCTTTTTACTTGATACTGGAATTCATTCGATCTCATTTTTTATAAGAATGTATTATTTACAACGCATAAAGATATTAATACTATAAATAAAGTATTTACACCTATACCTGTAACCGGTGCAGCAGACACAGTTTATAATTTTATTTTAAATGATGCCTTGAGTAAGAATATATTACATTCCATTACGAAGATATAAACATTTCACAAAAGGTAACCTCAGACACGGATTACAGTTCTGAATTCAAAGCTAAATATAATAGCGCAAAATAGATTATCGAATCGAAACGAGACGTCATCTTGAGTAATTATGGTGACCAAAATGTATGCAGAAATGTACTTATTTGAAAAATATTTACCAAATTTGGTGACAAAAAAAATATGATTAACATCATTAGGCTGATCTTTCGACCCCGATTGACCCTGTATTGGAAAGATTTCTCATTCATTTACCTACCCTTAAAATTCAGTAGTTTTGTGCCTCATTGGTCAGTGATGGGAAGAGTATATTTAAAAGTAATCTAACAGCAAGTATAATTAAATAAGCTAGGTAGTCAATGATTGCCTTTTAAGTGTAGGTAGGTACGAGTACACTTATTAGGTGTTTGATTTAAATCACATACACACACTAAAAATATTTTGAATTAATTAGGTACCAGTGGCGGCGCGTTCATAGAACACGATTTCTATCGGCTTGCTATTTTGACCCGCCGCCACTGTTAGGTAGGTAAAGTACCTATTAATAAGTTTTATTATGTTCAACAAGACGCTCAATGATCAATTGATCATATTACTTATAAGCCATAAGGTATTATTGAAATGTAACACTTTTAATGTATCACGACACGATCTAGTTGTACCTATTTACTAAAGTAACAAACTGAGATGTTTACATTCATTGCATAAAGTTATAGTAGTAGCGAATAACTAGAACATTATTTGATCATGTAAGACGACGAACACTCACCGGCATTGACAATCATCGGTTCTGCAGGGATACACGCAGAAATCACTTAAAGCCTGGCATGAATCCCACGTGTCGTTAGAACGCCCTTGCTGTTAGGTTTGTTTGAAACGCAACAGCCCAGATCGTTCCTACACAAATAATTCCCATAGAGAACTCCCGCTCGCTTGAGAGTAATTTCCTGCCTATTTTGATCTCAATGGTGCGGCACAAGTGCTCCCTCTTTTCTCTAATTTTTGTACGTTTTCTGTACTCCACTCTTATGTTAAAAATAGCTGAGTAATTTTTCATTTCGGCGCGCGGCGGGCGTGGCAGATTACAGGCTGTTCGAAATAATACGTCGAGCCAACGGTACTTAACTGAAGTGGGCCTACAGCCAGCCAAGTTTTGTTGCTTATGTACGCTTTTCACCGTACCCGTTTCTTTGTGCTCCTCCTATTTATTCGGCCCGGCTAACTTATTGCGGCCCGGAACGTTTTATGAGACTCTTGTGAAGTTTTTCTTTTGAAATGAATATGCAACAATTTTGTTGCCAACTGCTGGTAATTACGTGGTTTGCAAGTGAATGAATATTGTTTGTTGATGCAGTTGATCGGTGTATGGATATGGTATAATGAGACGCGTTGTTATGGATGGGAGTGATGTTTTCACGCTCGGTGTTTTCAGTTTCATTTGTTATTGTAACGGCGGAGGTCGGACGTTTACGGCGCGCGAGTGACGGGCGTAGATCATCCTGTGCGCGCGCAGCGGACAATTGCGCGCGTGGCGATATATCACCGAGTATTTCCGTGCGCGTCCCAACACCGCTATCGCTACGTCTTTTTTACGCATAAAAACTAATGTCTCCTCTAATTATTTTTAGATTATAACGCCCCGCCGCTATATATTAAGTCGAGCGGAGCCGGATTGTCAGCATAACTCTGCTTTGATGTATCATGATTTGTTTTTATTTTCAGGCAGTTTTAACGTGATTCATAGCGGGATAAATCTCTAGATCGCCGTGAAACTTCGGCTTGATTGATGCGTGCATATACTACATTGTTATGACAGTCTTATGATGGCCACTCGAAATTTATATAAATTAGGCACGTTGGCGGTTGAGTATAAATAAAGCGTCTGGCACGCCCCGCTCGTCGCGGCTGACGGGTTGATAAGTTTGCCGAAAACGTCAACGCAACGCGTCCGATCTCATTTCAAAGAAAAACTGTGAATTAATCAGGCACTATCGCGAAATGGATGTAGACAGTTTCTCTCCGTCGCTCGGCCGGGCCGGGTCCGCGAGAGACAGGGAGGGCTGGACGGGAGTTACGTGGGCATTTATTGTCCCTCGAACGTACTGCCGTACACGGGCCTACACGCCGCTGAAGTAAATGGGAAAAGGATTATGGTAACCAGTTTTAAGTTTCAAAAAAGTTGTAGGCAAATTTTGGAGAGTTTTTACAGGAAAATTGCCGCGTATGGTGAATTACCTGCTGCCAAATAAAGCGTTAAATTTAAAATTGCATAGATGTAGGAATAGGTACCTAAGTAATTTTATCTCATAGTTAGTATAACTGTATTAGCTAGGGATACACGCAAAGATCTGCCCAGCGGACAAATCCGTCCATGTATGGCGCTATTCAGATGTGTCCGCAGACAAATCCGTGTCCAATTCGTACCATACATGGACGGATCTGTGCGCCGGGCATATCCGGTCGGCAGATCTGTGTGTGTATCCCTAGATATTATGAGCTCGAAGTTGGTTCGGCCTAGTATGTTCTTTCACGTGTCTCAATACAACATTCCTGAGAAGCATAAGTACGCATTGTTACTATATTCGTTTATTACCAGCTGACACTTAAACGGTTCAATCTATTTTCGTAAATAGATTCGTCTACTGAGAATCTTTGTAATTAAACAGCGTCACAAAAGGGCTTTTTTTTTTTTTTAAATACGGGTTGTGTTTTTATGTTACAGGTATCTTCACGATCGTTGAATTGGATTTTTATATATAAACTGTATTTAGTTTGATTGACTTGCCACCTACGTAAAGTAGCTAGGTACTTTTATTTTAAAACAATGTGTGAAAATTTAATCTAACTGCCCCTTTTATTTGTGATTATATGTGATTTTACTGAACCTTTGCTACGTTCTTATGGTTTTGAAATAAAAAATATTCAGATGTTTATTATATAATTAAATTTGTAACCGAAGCTGTTCACGTAGTCGCACATCAAAAGTTGGCCGCTCGTGAAGTGTGTCGGTTGTCATGAGTTTGACGGGGCATTGAAACTTTTAGTCCGCAACTTACTAGAGTGTGAAGCTATCTCTATAACATTAGTCCGTGTCAAAACGGCAAGATCAAAGTGGAAATACTATACTAAAGATTCTGTTACATTATAAAACAACCTTTTAAAGACTTAATACTGTTCTTTAAGACAAGCTGTGTCAAAACACCAACAGTTATATATATAAGTTCTAAAAGTCAGTCAAAGTCCTAAAAGAAATCAAAACTGGAAAGAAAAAAATACACGTTCGTTTCTCTTGGGACGCGCGAGTTTTAAAGCGAACATGTGCACGACATAACACGTCGCAACAAAAGACGAATCTCGGTGCATTAATATTATTACGAACTGTCACTCAGCGAGAACGTGGCTCAACAACTGGCGGAGGGTAACAATTGCACAACACAACAAAATTTATTAAAGTCAAAGCGAGCAACAAACACGAGCCTTCGCATAGCAATCTCTTAGAGAGATAAGTCTCGATAGGGAAGTGTTATGTTAATCCTAGCGGCGCGGCGCGGGCTTTATCTAAAGTGGCGCTGGCAATGGACCTTTGGGGTCCCGTGGGCCCGAGGGACTTACCCGTAGGCCGCGAGCGTGGGGTCGTAGGGGTAGTAGCCGCCCGATGGCTGCAGGCCCGCCGACGTCCAGGCCGACATCTCGCCGCCGCCCTCCTTCAACGCGTAAGGGTTGCTCTGAAACACCGCACGACATAATAAACAAACATTCTGCTACTCTACTCATGTATCACTAGTTTGCTTGGAATTTAAGCTTGCCTCGGTCGCACTTACGTAGGTATATGGGCGTTATATGTAGCTAGGTCTAAATTGTTCGTATCTGCTACTTTACCATATCACCGTACAATGTTTGCCAATATTAGGTACGTGATAGGTTCCCTTGAGGGAGTACCTAATAGGTAATTCATTTGAGACGACTACAGTAGAAAACATTTCATGAAACCGTCTGATATGCAGATATAGCCCATTTTTTGACGTGCGTGACTTCATCACAATTATAACAATTTGACCAATCTCCACTTTCGAGTTCCAAGCCACACGATGTCAATAACTTTCCTTCTAAAGTGTAACACAAATTTGTTAGATCATAGAATTTTAAAATTGTTACCTACTTATAATACATTACCTACTTATTAAACTAAGTAAGGTGCAATGTAAACATGTGTTATACAAAACGTTAATGAAGTAATGGCCTTTGTAAAGTGAGTTGGGATTGGAACGTAATCTTTTTAGCCCGTCGCCTGCTAATGCCCAGGCTCTCACATGACTAAGCGTGTGTAAGCAGATAAATCTCCGCCTAATACCTCTCAGTCAATCGGCCTTACAAATGCGGCTCCAATTTAATTAAAGTTAACTTCATAAAAGGGCATAAACGCAGGAACAACAATAAAACTCCCTAGTGTACGGGCTGACATATCACTGGAGTATTTTGCATAATGTATGGAGTAAGGGGAAAACTATTAAGGCTCACGCACCCTCCTAGCCTGATAGTTGTTTAACAGCGTTCGAGTGAGGCCCCGGACTCCCTCAGTACCCTCTACTCGCATACATTAGACGCGACTAAATTAAAAGTGTGAACGATTCTGCGTCCCCTGTCTTTGGCCCCCTGCGAAAAGCGTGATAATAAAATGAAAAGTATTATGATACCCCCATATGGAGCGCTGGTTCGAGATAACTGAATAAAACAGCTTATTCTCCCCCTCTTTTTGGATAACGGATACTAGTGGAGGCATATTTACAAACAATGGCGCTAAGCAAAGCCGGAGTTTAACATAGTTCGATATAAACGCAGTCTGAAACGCTTACCAACTAAATATACTCGTATCGCAAAGGTTTTTGCGAGCAATTATCGAAACAATTTTAAATTTCAAGTTAGCGTTTTTTTGCATAACGTTTGCGCGAGACCGTTTAAGTTCATTGTGCCTTTTACCATATTATAATTAGGTGTAATTTTCAAGTGTGGAAGGGTTTTTTTGTTCTTAAACACAGCATTCGGAAACACGAAACCGGGTATTTTTACTAACCCCGAAGGTTGGAGTAATTGCAGGCACCCAGCACAATGTTTAACACCCTAGTACCGCCGGCGTCTGCTGCTTTGAGTTCAGAGGTTTCTTCGTCTGACAGCGACGACGTACTTTTTTTCTTACTAAATCTTTTACGCACAATTACCCAGGTTGTCTTCAAGGAGTAGAAGTAAGTAGAAGACTATTGTGAAACTAACTACTTATTGTATCAAAAGTACTAATACTGTGGCTGGTGAAAAGGGGTTTGATGAATTGGCTCAGTAGTAAAGGGCACAAAAACAATAAAATGTATATACGGCACTTGTATCCTTATTCGCTGAGCCAATTTGACTTAAACTCATTTCAACTAGGGCCACATAATAGTAATAATACGTATATCCTGCGTTTGTTTATATAAATATTTTAATTTTCTATCTTACTAGTCACTAATAATTTTTACCAGTATATAAATGCGTACATTTATTCAGAAATGACAAATGCAAGCAAATGAGACAATAATACAATTTCAGGTAAACCTCCCCGTAAAGGACGCGAGCGCTTATTAGCATTTTAAATGAGGTGTTAGTAACCCATTGTAAGGTAATAACTTAATTATTGCACTAGGTCGTTAATGCTGCCTGTTTAGAGCTGCATCACTAATTGACTAAGAACTGGATTTGCATATACATACATCTTTCATAGTTGCGTGATCGTTCTAGTCCGATATTGGTTTTGTTAGATTATTATTATAGGTACAAGGTTTTGGACGTCAGTGAGCTGTCTATTTTAATCAAAATTATATATCAGATATGTAAACTTTTTTTGTAAAAAAACTCAACTTTATTGACACATCGTCTGAGCTACTTTAACAAATATTTGCTCGTAAAGAAGAAAACGTAGGCCAAATAACCTACGTTTCGCCTTTATCCGGCTAATTAAATACTGAACTCTAAGAAATACAGATTGAATAATGAAATTAATATTTTAAACGAAGCAATGCCATTGTAACTATGTACAGTACAGGCAATAATAGCTTAATTACTGCTCTAAGGGATATAATGAGTCTTGTTAGTCTGGTGCCAGAGTTTGCATAAAACAATTTGTCTAACGATGTAATTTACATCTTGCAGTTTCCATGGTGTATGCAGTGCATACTAATTTATTAAAATTAATTGATTCAAAATAACCTACCTACTTCTTTGTTAGACGTCAATAACAAAGGTAGTTTGCTCATTGTTAATGTCCATCAGACGGTTATAACTATTTAGCCAACAAGAACCGCTCAAAATGAAAAACTTAACAGTTTTTTTTAAAGGTGAGACAAGATTTTAACTGTCTGTCTTTTTACTAGTTTGCGTCTAATTTGTGTTATCACTTAAATGTACTCACTTGCCTATAAATAGTCAAACTCAGGTACAAACGGATCTTAATGTAAGTACCCACAATCCTTATATTTAATAGGTAACTAAACAACAAGGGTCTGAAAACAATTATACTTACATTAAATTAATATAATTACCAAAAGAAATTGGATAGCAATAAATCGAATAATAAACATTTTTTTACATATCGGTCACAATTCAAAAAAGTACTAGGTAATTCAAATGAAAACCTGATAATGGTCCGAGGGAAAGATCTTTAACACGAAATCCATACGCAGTATGGAAATTATTATAATTATATCTATTCATTTTCCGCCGAGGGACGCCACGTCAAAGCGCATTGTCGCCGATCACCCCACACAACACTAACAAATTCCCTTCCAACTCTTTGGTGTCGCCAGAGATAAAAATTACCCCGAGCTGCCATTGGCATTGCCTTCGAGATTTATTACAGCCAACGTACTTTGCGCATCAAAAGGATTTCATCTGGGATAACTTGGAAAATTCTATACTAAAGTAGGTACCTATACGAACGTATGAGTGTAGGAATGAAAATCGCCATGTTTTTGCATTACTTTAAATTTAAATTGAGACATGCTCAAAAGTGCAGGTAAGTAATAGTTTCGCGTTAGTCATCAGGTTTATCTGTAGATAGTTATCGATCAATCATTACTTCGTTGATTTGGAAAACGATCTTTCATTATTTTATTACAAATATATAATATATATATTATATAATATATAAATATGAGAATTATAAAATTCGAGAAAAATACAGTAGAACCCGCTTAATACGATCATGTTTAGTACGATTTCTCTAATCCCTGCTACTTCAGGTGCCACAGGAAATCAGTCCCATACAATAAGCATTCCCGCTTAAGACTAGTTTTTAGCTGGATCCCTTCGAAATCGTCTTAAGCGAGTTTTACTCTATACCAAACACCAAAATCTTCAAGTATTAGTTTAATAACAGTCATCAGTCACGTCTCTTTTGCGGATCCCTAAAAAGTGCGTCTTTGGGGTTGACTGTGGTACGCTAACCAAGAGTGATGACTTGTCTCGCCCCCAGCATTAGCCAGGCACGCGCCGACACCTACAATATATATATTATGATGTATGTTCACGACTAGGACCTATAATGGGGATGTTTGAAGCTTCCGTAATACCTACTCTCATGAGCAATGAAAATGAACGTAGCTCCTGTGATGGAATGACTTCTAGTCTATTTTGATAAATCGTTAGAGATTTAAAAAAAACCTAACAAATTGTAGTGACTACAGGTGTGCAAGTTGCGGAAACTTTTCAAATAATTGGGAATATTCTGGGAAATTTCTAAAAAGTTTCATAAGAAATATACAAAATTGAAAATTTAATCAATGGAAAGTTTCAATTTTCATACAAAATAGTGAAATATTTTATGAAATTTACATATGAGGAAAATTGCGCAATTTCGGAAACTTTCCAAAGGTAATTAGTAATACTATAACAAAGAAAGTTCAATTTGACACTCTTGGATTTACTCTTTGTATTATCACGAGAGTGGATTGACAAATGTCAACGGACGTGTTGTTGAAAAAAGAGCAGATGTGTTCGAATTAGATAAGCTGAGCGAGGGTAGGAAGGTGCCAATGTTGATATTAAATCGAGTGCTCATTGGTCGACGTGCGGTACGTAAAAAAAGGCATATCTTTTTCACATTTACTAATAGACGAATGCATGGAGTTGAAAAAATGTCTCCAAATGTAAAACTGTACACCTTTCCAATCATTTGAAATGTTACTTACAGTTTCCACAAAGTATTTATTCGTTTAAGTCGTTTATAATAATGTGTGTATACGGATGAGTTCAATCTATAGTTAGATACGTATTGCTGTAATGCTTATATTTAAGTATAAATACCTTGATAGGCCTAAGACGACGAGGTCTTCAAAACCGTCAACGCCTGAGGGGGTTTATCATCATTTGATAAACACCATTTCGCAAATAATCACTTAACAAACAACAATTCACAAACTATTCATTTCACAAACCTGTCATTGCTAAATATGTTCATTTTATAAATCATTAATAGACAAATATACATTTAGTAACTTGGACGCTTTATAAACATATTGAAAGACAAATTATTATTTAACAAATGTTCATTTCGCGAATAAATCGTTTTTAAAATCAGTTATTTTGCAAAATGTCAATAGATAAACTACTGTTCTTACTCAATTTAATAAGTAAAATAAATAAATACAAACGAATTGAGGACACCCTCCTTTAATTGAAGTCGGTTAATCAGTCGTTCTGGTTTTTGGGGACAATAGTAAAATAAGGTAAACAGGAATGGCTGACTGACAACTGCATTTCTAGGCAAAAGAGCATTTGACACAAGACAAAATATTATAAAAGAATTTCGGTTTCAATGAAATATAAGTAATTAATGGATAATTTTACGGTCGCAGTTAACCTAACACGCTCCTCCTCGCTTCGCTCGTCGTCGCACCTATCTGGGCTCTCTCAAATAATAGTCTTCCGTGATATATTAAACAAAAACAAACTTAACTTTTAAACTACAAAATATCTAGCAGTTTTAAAATGTAATACCTACTCGTAGTCCTCGTAGATAATTACACATATGAATGACATACACACCATGATGATTTATTAAACGAAGTATTTACCAAGTAATGCATTTTACTAACATTTTTTAGTATGCGTTATTTTGTTAATTGCCCTGAATAACAAATGAATAATTTGCCAAATAACGTTTTGTAATATAGTGTTTTTTCAAGCAAATAATTTGTCTCTTGAACTATTTGTAAAACAAAATTTTATACAATGTCTAATTTGGGAATCGTTACTTTGCCTAACGTTGTTTGTGAAATGAACATTTATGAAATGTTGTTTGCCAAATGATTGGCTACCGCCTGAGGGCTATTAGGTACAGCTACATAAATAGACCATTCTCTCACACCAAAATGGATAATTAAAATATATACGCTGTTAATTAACCATCCCATCTATCCTAGTCAATAAACAATCTTTTATTCGCAGTTAACGCGTAGCAATGGTTAATAACCCTTAAAATAACCTGTTTAAAAATGTACTCTATTTTACATGTAACATGGCTACATTTGCAATTAAACAAAAGTGCAATATAGGTTAAAATCCGGAATCCCCCTTTTCCGTAACACTGGGTCTAACAAGGTATTAATCAATTCTCTACAGGGTTCGCGAGTCAGCGCAGATAGACTCATTACGGGACCCCAAATAAATATAAACAGAGGCAAAGGGGCTGCCCCCACTATTTAGCCGTATTCACACGCAAGAGAAGATCCATAAATAAAAGCCAACTAGACAACCCTAGCCGCGAAAATTGGTGGAGGGTTCCGTATGTTCCTTATTTTTATTTTTTTTATTGAAATGCATCCCTGTTCTTTAAGATTGTTTTTAAATCTGATCTGATAATTAATATATGGGGCCTATGGGGGTACCAGAAACAGAATTGTGTTCATGAATGTTTAGAAAATTATGATAATTTTTGAGAGTTTATAGAAAAAAAATTAAAATTAAGAGAATTATTTCTCTTAATTTTAATATTTTTTCTAATGAAGAAAATAAACAATAGCTTAAATCAAAGTTTTATACTATAACGTATCTACAGATATAGAGATATCTGCATAGGTATAAATATGCAGGAATGACAAAATTCAATTCCTTTCAACCTTGCACGCGAAATAACCCTTTAAGCCCCAGTTAATGGCCAGGATTAATCTATGCCCGCTCGATCCGAACCCTAAAAGAGTGATCGGCGGTTCATAAATAAGGCTCGTTTATTTCATTGCATTAACTGGTGATAAGTTATTTGACGGTTCATAAATTTGTGCCCCGTCGGTGGCTGGAAGCCGCTTACTGACCCGCGCCTCAGGCCAGGCGCCTCGGTGCCCCGCTCGGCTGCCAAATCGGCTGCACTCCATCATGCCGCACTCCGGTTTCCTGGCTACTGTTCGCAGTTAAAGGCTCGATACTTGGGTGTAGTGTAGCGCCATTTTCTGCTTCATAAACTGTGTCTGTTAGTTTAGGGGCCAAGTTTGGTGATTGGATTATGTTATGGCGTGGAAGTGCCGTTATGGTTAGTTTATCGCTGTATGATCTGTAGAAGATATCTTTCGTTGAAGATGTAACCTATAGAGACCATACTTGCTTTTGCAATGAAGGAAATTGTTTTAAATTAGTCGTCCCTAAATAAGATATCTGTCGACTAAATTTCCTACTTAACTGAAGCTTCTGTAATTTTTGTAACAACAACGAAATATATTATCACTATAAACGTTGAATATTTGTACTTTTGTAAATATGTATGTAGGTACGAAAATTGTTTGTTTGCGTTGAAGCCTCATAATAAAATATCGTCAAAGCTCCATTTACATACAGTGCAACAGAATAATATTATTCATACAATAAAAATAACGATGGTATAAAGCCCCGTACTAGCAAAATCTGAAAGTGAATTGTAGCAAGTGGAAAAAAAGATGACTCTAAGTGGATAAAAGAGCGCGTACAAACGAAAAAGTCATTTCATGCCGTGCGGTGGAGACGCGGTTGCGGCTCGTGGGCCATTATCGAACTTGTGTATATGGAATTAAAAGCGATGTTTGTACAGCAACAGACAACGTGGCTATGTTCAATAAAGCTCCCCCAAATAAGCCATAAAATGAGCGGGCACCGGGCCCGGGCGCGCCCGCTATACCTATACCGCCGTTCCAATTATTTGTTTGTGGAGGCACAATAATTTTATTTTACGTTTTATTTAACATTTATTTCGTTACGGCAATTTCACGGGTATCAAAGAATTGCTAGATTGTGATTTAAACGGAATTGGTTATTTTCCACTTGGCAGAACGTTGACGCCGCCATGGAGTTGATATTATTTTATTGGCCATGATATTGTGTTCTTAATCAACGCACTAACAGCACGCATTATTAAAATGAACGATTGCTCATAATTGCAATTTGCTTTGCTTGCAGTCACGATAAAATTGCTTTTGCCAGATTTGTTTCATTATTTCAAACCTTGTTTTTTATTGCTCTTTTTAGTTGCTTACTTATTTACAAATCATGGACGTTGTCAGTGAGTCAATTAATTAGAAATAATGAACTTCTTAGTTATTTATCTAACTTTTATTATTATTGTTTCATCATATTACTAACCGCATCGTCGATCAGACATCGTTGATTATTTAAAGTTTAATTCAACGTGAATTAGCATGTCGTTAATGAGTCTCCATAAATAAATAAACAATAAAGCGGGATTAAACAAGTCGCGGGCCCAGGCAGTGTGCGGTCACGTTTAAGTGCCGAACGGGATCGATCGGGCTCGTAACTCAATGATCGTAAACAGCAATGATATCAATTAGAGGCCGGCCGATAAACCTCCACTTTAATTAGGAGAACAAACAACAGACTGTCTTTAATGAGCCGCGTGGGGGAGACGTAATTAGGGGAGATCAATTATTGAGCCTCCGTGATTGATTCCTCTCCCGACCCGCGCCCGCGCCTGCGACCACAACCACAACCGCTTCACGCTCCGAAACTAGCGCCTAGCCTACTCACGACCGACAGCTATGTTAATGAATCCATCAAAAACTTTACACGGCCAAATTGAATCCATCTGAATACGAATTAATAAGTCAAATTGAATACGACCCATAAGAGTTTCCGGGGTGGTCGTATAACGCATTTATCTGATGCCCCGCTAATAGCCGAGGGTAAAATGCAGCTGTGAAGCTTGACGTATAAATTACTTATAAAATAGGGACATTAAAAACCATTTAGAGCAATAACTATTCTACAATGAACATTCTAATAAATAAAGTGAATAATTTATATGTATTATTTTGATACTGAAATGGAGAGGTGTCAGTTAATGGTGGGGGGAGGGAGGACAAAGCGCCCCCGGAGCGCTTTTGTCGAGGCCTCCGTGCCCGTGACATCTGTCCGAGTCGCTACAATAACCCGCAAAAAACTCGCAACTTACCGACTGTGAAGCAATCGGACGAATATTCGCGAACGAGCGCGCCGAGCGACTCTCGCGTACCGTTTTGACAGTACTAGATAGATGCGAGAACGTCTTCATTCATCCATTGTTGCTGTTGACGTATCATTTATTCCCCAAACTGGAGCCCGAGCCCCGGTGGTCGTGCGATTAAGGAACGGTGTCATAATATTATAAACGGCGTTAACGTTGTCGTTTCACGGTAAGTTTGCCCTTTCTTTGTACGTGACACATCGGCAAAAAACCTGATGGGTTTAGAAATAAGCCTGTTTACAGAGATGCAGCTTTCAAAATTTATCTTTTATTTCCATTAAAAGTGAATTGACACGTTTCGTTATTTGTCAATGTCGCAGTTAAAGACACAATTTTAAGTTTTCAGATACATTGATTATTAAACTATACTGAATCTATTTGTCGACAAGATTGACAAACGATAAATGCATGACAATGATACTAATTATTATTAATTTTTGTTTTGATCATTAAATCAGGAATGTTATTTTAACATTACACCGCTTTACCACCTGACAGAAGAAATATATGCCTGAATCCAGTGACGTGTAGCCATACCATAAGTATACATGTAAATAAAATTAAGAACCCTTTCAAATATTGTCATTCAGTAAGCAAGTTAATCTCAAAGTCAACATCGGGATGGAAGCACGGTCATCTTCTTAGATAACATACCTAATTAACTCTTTACTCCAGTTCAGAGATTGACTTTATCTAATTATTTTGTCATAGCAACTGTAGAAATAAATACGCTGTTAATTGTCGGTTATAAGGCAGAGGCCGCCGAGAGGTAAATAAATTTTTACCATTTTTACTACTATCAAGTACCAAGTTAGTTTCAAGTTAAGTGGCCAAAACAACTAGGTATTTATATTTACCGTAAAATGGACTATAAAATTAAAAATATATATATATATATATATATATATATATATATATATATATGCGGTGAAATTTAATCGGTGAGCACTGATCAGGAGTTGATATATATTAATTACTAACCACAACATAATTCCATAAGCGCGATCTCATGCAAATTACTCGAACCAACTTCACCATCTAATGAATTGAGAGTTGGCGATCATTTAATATAATAGACGGAGAGCTTGCCACGTCAGATATGACACAATAATGAGAGCGACGAAACCCCTCTAGTTAGTTTGGTTAGTTTGGTTATACTATGCTTATTTTTAGATCCGGACATCTGGCAGCTGTAAAGTTGTGGAGGTCAAAGAATGCAAATAACTTGAAGAAAACGAATCCTAGATTTCTGGATTTGATCCAATATAATGAAAAAATAAGTAATTAATTAGATTGTATCATATCGAAAAGTTTCTATTGGGGGAACTAGTGCCAAATGATGTAAGTATAATGTAATTTTTGGTTACTCGCCTACTGGTTTTGTTTCCGCAATAAAGCACAATGTTTTTTGTTCTAATGTTAAAGTATAGGCCCTGTTCTCTATAAATGACACCACTTCAGTAGTTTTTATCTATTTTGGTATTACTTTTTTCCAACTTAAAAACTTTGTTGGTCTGTCACACTGATCTCCACCCATTAAAAACTGCCAGCAGATGCCCGGATCTAGCAATAAGGATGGTTATGCAATCTAACTGGACTGGTTACAAACCTCTCATTATTGTGTCATATTTGACGTGGCCAGCACTTAGACCATAATTAGCCACTGGATACATGGATACCCTACTGTTATTGAAGGGAAGTAGATGTGAGTAAGTCAATATATAGGCTCGGTTGCACCAAACTGTCTGTCACCGTTAAAACGTACGCTAAATTTTATTGTATGGAAATTTTCATAGTAATCTGCCGGTTGACGCTGATGAGTCCGTCAAAAGTGGTTGGTGCAACTGGCCCATAATGTCTTTGTTTTGAATTTGACAACTCTCATACGTCTTTTTATTGCTGTTAGTTTGGAAAGAGGTTTTCGATAATTTCTACTCCCTAACTCTAAGCCGCTGGTCGGGTAACAACGAATCAATTAAAAATATTGTTCAACTTAAAAATGGTTACGACTTAACTGTTGTGCAAAAATAGGTTTTGGTATGCAGACAAAATCAACTGCAAAATTCTAACTTAACCTAACTCATGCCGACGCCGACATCTACTTGTTGTGCTGACAAGCTGACAATAATATATTTTTGGCTGACCATGTTCGTTATCTGACCATTCAATTACATTCCTTTAAAATTAGGTACATGAATGCCATCAATTAAAAAAAAACTATTTATAACCTTTTTGTTTTATTGCCTAGATCCAAAGTAATAGTACAGTATAGTTCCAGAGCGGTTTGTCGCTAATTCATCGCAGTTTGACCGCTCATTCACCCTATGTTGCGCCCGTTATAGTCTTATAATGGTCGCATTATAGTGGTGTTGTAAAACTTTAATTAACCTTTCGGTTCATTAGCCTGATTACAAAGGATTGGCGTACAATTCGCGTTTTATGTATTTATGGAGTTGTAACATAAATAGCACGAAGTTGTACTACAAGTAACGTTCGTGTAGTTAGCTACTAAGTAATATTTGTGATTTTTGAAACCCATTTAAATATTGTAAACCCTAAAAAGCAACACTTATGATGTATTTGAAGGTATGTACCTAAAAGGCTGTTTTGTAAATAATTGCGCTCTGGAGAGGAGACAGATTAGACGCATTATTATAAGAACATACAATTTAATCTTATAAGAAAACCAATAACATTCCATCAAATTAGAATAATAATAAAAAGGTAGTTAATTTACTTATTAAATTCCTTTCAATGTTAACACCTAAACAAAACATAGTGCATTTAATAATTTACTTCGTCTTAAGTTAACCTAGTCTGCTACAGTTCACAAGCGGTACCCAAAAAACAAATAAAAAGAAACAATATATCTAGTTAAAACTATCTCATGTTTCATCGAAGCCGTGTTTTTTATTCATCTAATTTTTTATTCAACTAATGCCTAGCCCGTCGAGCGAGCCGGCCGGACAAAAATTACACTTAGCATCACGTTTTTTCACTTCCGGTCAGATAACGAACTGAATAAGCACCTTTATGCTGTTAAATGGTCACACGACGTGTTTATACGAAGACCGATGCACATCAGTTATTAATATTAAGGACTCTGTTACAATTTTGAAGCAGTAATTTGACTAGTCTTTGTCTTTTAAGTATAATAATATACCTACTCGGAAACATAAATTCCGCGTGATTTTTTCCGTAATGATTGATGATATTATGTATATTATGTGCCGTGGGGTGCCCGGCCTTAGCATTGTCCCCCACCATATCGTCCCTTGGTTGCAGTAGGAGTCTGCTAAGGCAATATACCGGGAGATGGGCAGCAGCATCTTCCGAAAGCCTAAACAACAATAAACAAAAAAAAACTGCGCGCGCCAGCCCGCCTGCCAAGCGTGGAGCGTATGGCAAACCCCCCCTTTAAAGGGGAGGCCTATGTTCAGCAGTGGACGTCTAATGGCTGAGATGATGATGATGATGATTATGTATATTTGGTACAAGGCACATGACCCGTGATCATGTCAAATATTTTAGTAGGCAGGTACTTTAACAAGGGACTCGCGGACTGGCAGACAGATAACCTGACGGACTGACATGACGAAATCGAAATTGTCTAGTGTCTACAGTTCACTACACAACGCAACCTTAATAAGGTTTGCCTACTAAATGATCTAAGCATTAATTTTTGACACAAATTTATTCGTCACACTTACTTACATCAAGTAGAGGCACCAAAGCAACAATTGATTAAATTCTAGGATTAAGTTTGCAAAATGTTATCAGTAAATAGTAGTTGAAAAAAAGTCACTGAAATATTAGTCAAACCTACAGTTTACTTGCACTGGGGTCAAGTTCAACGTTGCAAATCATTTGATAATTTGGGGTTATAAATGTTGGGCTCTGCTGGCCACGCCTAATTGCGTTTTATTTGTTTAATTAAATACTCAAACTCAATCGTGTGTAACAACTAACAACAGGCTTTGTTGAAACTCTGCGTTTAAGTTAATGTCATATTTTGAAAGGCCTAACTAAAAGCAAGCTATAATTGAGGTGGTTTTAGGCACTCCGAAAGTAGTAGAGAATCATAATCCGTGCAAACGCATTTAAGACTATATAACTTTTTTATTTTGTTTATTATGTTCAGTATCATAAGTAAGTATTAAAAGTAATTCATATTGTTATTATAAGTACGATTACGAGTATGAATGAAAGAGATTAACTTAGCGAGTGTATCCCAAACGGTAATTTGTTAGGCAGTGGTGACGGAGTGCGGCCAGCCGGCGACTGCACTAACCACGCATTAGCACACTTCCTCTGAGACGCGTCCACATCTTTCCTCTCAAGATTGATCGCGAATGCCTTCGCTCGGAACCGGTCACAATATCCTCCGCTTCCGCCCCAGACAAAGGGTCATAACTAACACATTTCCTTCGCGAGACCGCTGACTAACGCCACCGAACCTATGACCCCGCAAATGATCGAGTGAATTATCGCATCACCGCGGTCAAGATACGGCCCATGATAGTGTTGGAAGTGTATTCAAACAATAGTAAATACATTTAGCTAGGGTATTGTTTGATTTATAGTGGAAGCGTGTAGGTAATTTATAAGAGTGCCGGCGGACGGGGGGCCAGCGCCGCGGCGGGACGCCGGGAAATCGGGGAAAAGCCAGAGATTTATTAGCAGCGAGCCGGCGGCTGACCGCACGGCCGCTGTTTGCCCAGTCATTAAAGTCGGCAAGTAAACGCTTAGTGCGAAGATGAGTATATTTGCGGAGCAATTAACGCTTTCGAGGTGAGACGAGGGTTGGACCGCGATTGTTTATAAACGTCATTGTCACCGATACAGTTGCGGCGTATCGATTTGCAAACACGCAGTGTATTTCTAGCGCTAAGTCGTTCATCCAGCACTTAGACGGTATCGCCACAATGCCGGCCGGCAGATAAGCGCGGCACAGAAGTACCCCACCTACGTCATATCGCTGTGTCAACGAGCGGGTGTCAATCACGGCGAGGCGGTGCCTTGCAACATTTTATCACTTGTCACATAATCTAAGTATAACGAATTTGTGTCAAATCGCCGATAGACCAACCGATAAGCCCACCCATTTTCACCGGCACCACCATTGCCTCATATATATATACCTACCATCACCGCGTGAGATACGAGTAGATTACAAAAAATTACATATGTAAGTCAGTGAGTTATGAATTTATCAGTATGTTCCGGGTATCTTGGTGACATGATGCTTTTCTTGGTTAGAAAGGTCTTAGAACAACGTTTTTATACATACGATAAAATAAAAGGTCATCATACACCACGGTTTAACCTTTTACCGAATAGGTTTCCGCTATGAAAACAAACAAAAAAAGCGGCTTTGTTAAGTCGCTTTGTTTGAATGGTGCAGATAGTTTATCACCTACCCTAATTTTAATCCAGGAAATCGTTCCCTAAAATGGACGGTGTAAAAATATTCCTACTAGTACCTACGTGAGTGCGATTAAGCAATTTAACATGTACCTATGTATGTATTTTTATTTATTTATTAGCCTGTAGTGTCCCACTGCTGGACAAAGGCCTCCCTCTTTTTCTTCCACGTGGCTGCCAATATTAGCAAAATCACCACGAACATATGTATTATTTAGCAAAAACCACGTCATTATGAGTAGGTATACAAGGCAAGTACTGATAATAATTTCGTAGCGGCATTTGGTCCTTTATTAGTAGACTACATCCATTATGATATTACTAACATAAACACCCTCTTATCTATGACGCCTTACAATCTAAAGATATGTTATCCGTTTATAGAATATCGATAAATACCATCATATTTGAGTACCGGCACATGATGGCCGGCAGCACCACACACACATGTGCAGCTGATGCGATGTTCGCCTCTACAATTCCATGCGACTTTCAATCCTAAGGACAAAGTAGCTAGATAGCAATCGATCACGTTATTTGTGAGCGCGTTCTCCACTTTCCCATCCTAAGCTAATTAGGAAAGAAATAAAATATAACAAGAGCATTAGTCAGAAAGTGAAGTTGCAGTGACTAATTGATCGACAATAGAGTAATGGTGCATATAGATACTCATGTTCCCTGTATTGCCACACGTCACTCGTTCACCCTGAAATCGGACGTTTTACTAACTGTCCAAAAGCACTTTATAACAATAATATGCAATCGTGCACAGGAATTTCCGTTAAGCGAAATGGGCTTTTGCGTATTCATGTTTCAATAGGCTTAAAGTAAGTAGATGTTTATAGCTGATTAGAGCACTTTTTATGGAGTCATTCCTCAAGCAGCATGGGGTCAGCTTAACATAAGTTCGTATTTCCGTTATAATTATTCCAATGATGTAGTACGGCGATAAAATAATAAATATTTATGTTTGGGTTTGCAACAAAAGTATGGCGATTGTAAGTATTACATGTTTTGGGGTAGAAACCACTAGAGTTGCCTCAAACATATTGAATATTTAGGCAAGCCGCAGAGAATTTGACTTTCTTGTTCTTCATACGAAACATTGTTAAAACAATAATGAGAGAGATTATGGGCTGTGCATAAATTACGTCATCGATTTTTGACGATTTTTGACCCCCCCCCCCCTCCCTAAAATCATCCAAATATTATGCTTCGAATGGCCCCGTTTCCTCATACGCTATGCTACCATCATCCGATGTCCAGACCCCCCCCCCCCGCTATTTTGAAATGACGTAATTTATGAATAGCCCCTTAGAAGCTTTCGAATGTCGTGCTGGCGAAGGATGAAAATGGAACGGAAGATGAGATTACGCGTATGGAAGGAGAGAAGCATTGTTTGCTAAACACTAGGAAAACTAAGATTTTAAGCCACCTGATACTATAGGCGAACCGGTGAGAATGAAACTGACTGGCATAAAAAAAATCGAGAAATATAATTTATATCAAAAATTAAAAAAAAAAGTTTAAACATTTTGTGATTATTAAAGCATTTTTACCTATACAACAATCTTAACCCATTTTTTGTACGATCTGTATGTTTTCTGATTTTCTTTATACGCTCAAGGGTTATATTTATGTGTACCTATTGATATAATTTAGAAAACACAGTTTTAAAATGAGGAATTCAGAGTTAGAGATAACATTACATACACGATAAACCCTAAGATGAAATTAGCCATTGAGATAATTTTAGTCATAATGAAGGGCATAGGATAGTTGTTAACATGGAAATAATCCACTAAATATATGAACATATTTTACTATGGAAGCAAATTTAAGCAGATAAAGTAGCAGGCAGAACTTAGTATAGGAATATCTGTTATATTTGCACGGAGAGAAAAATCTAGTTTCTTGTAACAGAATATTGTAAACTTGACTTGATTTTATTGTATTATATGTGACAACTATACATTTTTTACACATTAACAGAAAATTCTACTTCTTTACAACATTATTTCTAGTTCCTAAAACCCACTTACCTAGTATCGTAGAAAATAAATTTTGTGTAACACACAAAAACCATCTCTGTAGCCATCATTATAGGACAGGGTAGAGTTTATCAGATTTTTCAGTAGGATTCAATATAATTACTGCGGACTTGAAACGCCGCATAATCCTGTTTACTATGTGTTGTATTAAGAACACCAGATTTTTATTAGTCTCGACTATTAATTTAGGGGACTGAAATAATCAACAATTTCTGTTTACTATATGCAGTATTGGAGAATACCAGATTTTTATTTGTGTTAAAAATATGTTTTGTTCTGTTTACAATAAATATTGTAGTGTTATCGGGTTTTATTTTTGTATTTAATAAAAGTGAGAAATACACCGAAACCGAGCACGGGTTGCAAGCGTCGCTGCTTGTCCGAGCGGGCCCCTCTCCAATTTTATTTAAGTGTCATCATCATCAACATTCTCACATCCTTCCATCCATCCATCTATTCATATGAGGTCCTGTTCGAAATCTACAACCCTAGTGAGAGAAACATTATATAGTTCTTACCTTACATGAATCAGTTGGAACTTCTATATATACAAATGACGTAAAAAACTTCGAAAGCGCGTTGTATGTCAATCAAGTATGACGTGAAATAAATAAGCTAGAAATTAATGTTAAATGCATTAATAAATTACATTTTTACGTAGAACCTATCTTAGCATTGAATTTTACAGTGTTTAATAAAAATGTACAATATAAGCGCTATAAACCTGGAACACTGTATGGCCCATCGCCCTAGCGCCATCTGTTGACACTAATGTAAAGGTATTAAATTAGTTTTTCGCTACACGTAAATAACGCATTGTTTAATGTGTAATAATATTGTAATGCCAACATTTTTTATTGTTGCTGGTACTATTCTTTATTTTTATCATGAAAACAAGCATGTTACACAACAAAAAACGTATCTAGTTATGAGTAAAAATATTCCTAGTAATCAAGAAATTTCGAGTAAGTAATGGGTATTAAAAATCCGCTTAAAGGTACGAGAAAGTCTAGTACCTATAAATAAATCACATAAGATGGACCTTACATAAAGATATTGTAAAGACAATTTTATTATTTTGTGTGATTACTAGACGATTGTGAACAGAAACAATAAATATTGTAAACATCGCAATTCTTGAAAAGTGTTGTAAGCAAAATGCTTATTTTACTCTGTAACTATTAGAAGGTTACCACAACGATATCAGAGTTTTCGTGTACAAGAATATTATAACTAGAATATTCTAGTATTGTCAAAAATACGACTTGTTGTTTTAAAACAAGAATCTGTTAACCATAGCTGAAATCTTTTTTCCTACACCAGAATCATAACTACTATACAATCTGGTAATATTGTAAAATATTTTTTTCTCCGTGTGACATTTTGGCGTAACTTGGTATGATAGGTCACCTCTTTTTTGTCCACGTATACACGAATTGACCGACTTGCTCCTATCCGGGCGTTTAACTATTTGTATAGGTGCGCGTATTATCCGTAACCTATTGATTCGTTCCACGACTACTTCGTTAGACACAATAAAAAATTAAGTCATTAGTGACAGTAATTATGATTATGATCTGTTATTAATTGATTTACTGAAGTGTTGAAGGAAAAAATAACACACGTAATTATAAAGTGTGACAAATGAATGAGTTCTTTTTGTACAACATTTTAGAAACTATGTTTTCTACATGTAACATTATCAATCTTCACATAGGTATCGCCAGCGAGTCAAACTACTTTAAACCGCTAGGTTCTAAAAGAGGCCGCACTGAATAAAAAATACCTTAAATATCCAAAGTCATGTCTGCCCCATATCAATTCAAATGACTCCCAAGGCGCATTAGGCCGTAAACTATCGCAGAGGGGCGGTAACGGCGACTTTATAGTACTTAACTTAAAACAGTAGTCGAAAAGTGACAATAGTAGTAAGTGTATATCGTACGGTGGTAATTAGGTCGGAGTTAATGCGCGGTGATTAATGAACAAAGCGGGCAACAAGGCGACCACCCACGGGGAGTAGACGGCTTAATAAGACCCTCATTAACACCTTAATGGCTATTCTCAATTCGCCTGATTCCTCTTCAGATTTGTTTATTTTTTCCTTCTCGGTCCAGCTCGTCGCCCGCGCATATCCCGTCTCGCTCCATCGCCCTCCTTTATTGAATTTCTGCTCTCCTTTTTCTAAACTTATTCTCTTTGACTTAAGATTAGTGACTTATTTAAATTGGCATTTTGTTACGTTTTTACAGTCGGCTTGGGCCGTTGCTCGTTTTTTTCCCGCTTATCTAACTTTTAATTTAATCGCGATGTCTAATGAAACGGCCGTGAAACTTTTTTTCCCAATTGTCCTCTAGATGAGAACTGTATCTATTTACTTTATTTAAGATCTGTTTTAAGAGCTCGGCAAACGTTTTCGTTTATTTAAATGTATCAAGAGGAAAGTATAATTCTAATGCTTTGATGATACCTCCGCGGGCGAGACCTAGGCGTTTTGCATGTTTAATAACGTGGGACGGTTTGTTTCGCCAAATGGTTGAATTGAAACTAATGCCTCACGCGAGACCGAATATTTTCACGCCACGCTTCATCCTGTGATGATCGAGCTCGTGAGATTTTGTTCGTGTCGTGGTCACAGCTGAGAATAACTAGAGTTTCCAACATTGCGCTGCCGAGTGCCGCCATGTGTCGGGTAACATACCTATTACCTACTTATATCATGCGGGTTCACTTTCTGTGAGCATCTGGGAATGCTGCAATTGTGTTGCAGATTTCACTATTTATATCATAATCTAATTATTTACGATGCCTAAATGCCTATAATATTATATATTGAAATTTAATGATGAATACCGACACTAAAGTAACTCTTTATTATCTTCCTAGATAACTTAATTTTTACGTTTAAACAATTTTTAGTCCCATATCTACATATTTTATAACTAGTAGGTAATTAATTTAATCGTTCTTATAAGTACTCAGCTATTAATTAGTGCAATCAAAATAACTCCATCGTAATTACTCTTTAAAGAAAAAAAATCTATAAACCTAAACAAGCAGGGCAGATGCGCTTTCACGAGTAGCAGTTAATTTGGAATGTCGCCGTCATATGTCTATCAGGCGGCCATAACGCAATATGGGGATGGGGTGCTTCAAGATTTCCGTTCGCAATAAACCCACACATGCCGACGAAAGATATTAAGCTTCCGAACAATTTGCCAGAACTTTATTAAATCGAGATTATAATACTCTTTACTTCTTATAACACGGAAATTAAGGAGAAATTTACATGGTATATTGGTCTGTTTTAGATTTAATTTGGCTCTTGAATATTGATGATATATACATTCGAGATGCGATATGAAAATGTTTATCTACTCGTACCTCGTGTTTAACCGTTCACGCCTAGTCCTATCATATCATTTGATCATTTAATAGAATCGCACTTGAACAAATATTATTCGCGCGGATAACGGCGCCGACCCGAGCAGCATTATTGGTCGTATCATAAAACTTGATTGTCTCAGTCGAAGAAGAAATACTACATTTTAACCGAGGCTGTGCCTATAAGGGAATATTTTAATAAAAAAAGCGTTAAAATCTTTATTATTTTTACGGCTAGACGTCACTGAGTTTTTGCACATTAAAAACATAGATACTAAGAATACTGTGACGCCACTGATGCCGTTTATTAAACTCTAAGGGTGGGTTGCACCACGCACAATTAACAGACTCATCAACGTTAAATATGGCGACGGAGCTGTCATCCCATAGAAAACTGTCAAATTTTTCATACAAGATTTTTCTACGATTACTTACGTTTACGTTCACAGACAGTTTGGTGCAACCGGCCCTTACTCTGGCTCTCTCTTTACTCTTAGATAAGTGTATATTACTTATTACATATCATTTGTGGTTGCTTGCTCCAATTTTTTTTTAAATATATTTCAATAAATTAAATTTGAAGTCGAACGCAAAACGTGTTAATTTTACTGTTGCGCGTAGTCCACAACATTGAAACCTCAGATTAAACGCCACCGCACAAACAACCCGCTTTTATTGATTATCAAAAGCGCACAATAGATAAAAGATGGCGCTGGGTGTATTGTTAGCGGGTCGCACAGACGGCGCCACCGGAGTCGCGAGCGTACAAAAATGGCAGTTGCATATTTTTTCCACGCGATCGCATCTCCCTCCAATAGAATCTAAACCCTCTCTCGATGATCCTACAGACTAAGTTAGCTGAACCGTCTAGTTAGACATACGCAGCCACAAACAGGCACCGTCGTATTTGTGGTAGAGCATCGTCATTGTTCGCTAAATTGTCGCTTGCACGGAACAGGCTCGGCTTGTCGTGAGTTAGGTATGAGCACAGAGCACACAATGACAGTACATACATTTAAACACCTGTTATTAAACATGCATGCAGGGTCACAGTGAACTCGTAGGTAGCCCCGGGCTCGTTAAAATACAATGACAGATAGAGATCGGAACCGCGATTTGGGATGCATCCACAATTACCGACACGAGTCGTCAGATGATATTATAATTGCCGAGTTGAATGAACTCTTTATTTTACATTTAAGTGCGAAATCTGGAATAATTTCGGGTTTTAACATGCTATCTACGCGGCGATCTGCAAAAACCTTAGAGCTACATCATCGCAATATGTAAACCGCGACGAGAAACACTAAAACAAAGAAGTGAACTAAAATCTTAAATGGAGCCAAGCGTCATGCTCGGTGAAAACTTCCGTTATGAACGCAACTCTGCAAGATTACATGCCACAAAACATCCTCTTAGCAAGTGCTAAGTGTCAAGTGACAATATCAGATCAGGAGTTTATAGGTTTAACAGATTTCACGTAAGCCTCTACTCGCCGAATACCGGATAAAACTCTTGGAATTGATCCTGACAAAATCTGCAACCAGTTTCTAAGTGATTAAAAAATATTTCGAGTTCCGATTTCCAAGTGCACAATCGATTCCTCGGGCGGCTATAGACCCTTATAGGGATTATACCCGCCGCATGCGACGACCGCCCATTTGTCCCCCTTGCACCAAACAAGGTGTTAAACTGAACAGTAGCGCAAGCCATTCTTCGCGCAACCACAAATTGGATTCACTTCGTAACATTCTTCATAATAAAGCGGGTTGGGAACATTTATTGACATTCAAAATCTACAAATGAAAGGGAAAAATCAGAGGCATTTGACATTTCGAGCATTAAGTTAAGATGTCATATAAACCTTAACTGATATAAGCGTAATTGGTATAATAGTGGTGGTTTGTTTTTTGGGTTCCGTTGAGTTTTAAATATTAATGTGTCGTGACAGGGCGGCGACGCGCGCTGCGAGGTGTCGGTGGTTTTCTGGCCGGGCGCGTCCGGACCGGTTCTGGTGCTCTCCTCTCACTCGCCAGAAAAGCCAAACACGTTGTACCGAGAGCGATAAACCCGGCCTCCTATGCGGACAAACTGCAAACGACCTATTCGTAACAATTTGCACAGTATAGGCAGGGAATAACATTCGATGTTAACGCTGCGACCAGATCCAACTGCGCGCCGAGGCAAACTATTTAGATACGAATTTTATTAAGGATTTATATGTACCTAGGTATGCCTTATTAAAATGACTTCAAGATCTTAATATCGAAACGCTACATACCAATGGGGAGTAGAACGCGGAGCTGTCGACGCCGATGCTGGGGTAGGGGTTTTGGTCGGTGGAGGGGTACGGCGTGCCATATACGCCGACTGCGGCGCTGGAGAGCCGGGGGTATGAGGAGAGCGCAAGGCGGGCGCCGTCGTATTGGCAGGAGCACACGGTCTGGCCGGAGACGGGGTCGGTGATGATGGGGCGCGGCGTGTCGCAGCAGGAGGCTGCGGGGGTGCTGGCGTGGCTGCCGGCGCCCGGTGACAGCGCGCCGCCGGCCACGGCGGAGCCGCCGGGCGACAGCGGGGGCGCCGAGTTGGAGCCCCCGTCCGGCGACGTGGCCGCGCCGCCCGCGCCCGCCCCGCTGCTGCCCACGAGCAACTGTAATCAAACAATAAATTCTCTCACTAACCGTACTGTAATTCATGATATGCCGTACGTAATAGTAGGAATATTGACAAGTAGTAAACCTTATATCATACTGCTACATAGTTGTAATTGCTAAAATATATTAGCTGCTTGTGTTAGGGAAACTGTACCAAAAACAGAATTCCTTAGGGTTCTTTGGTTTCTTGAAACTAATCAATTTTTGGGTAACTAACTCTCTCACGGATCTGATAATCGACCTGAGATATTCCCGTATCACATCATAACGCTCCTAGCAAATTGCTAGGATTGAGACGCATATAAAAACGCTTCAATTTACACCGTTATTTTCTTCAAACGTTCAGGTTTCCGTAGGTTTCCGTGAAATAGGCACGAGTCTTATTTATACCTATATTATAGTTGTGTGATGCGCACGAATGTATGTATAGTCAGCAACAAAAACCGCTAAGCGGTAAGGTATCCAAAAATAATCTTGGCTTGGCAATCGACTTCCAGATTTCGAAAGAAGGGCCTCAATTTGTTGCAATTTTTTAAATTATATTTAACGGTTACATAATGGTTACCTATTTGGAGATGGCTACACCGATTTCGAAAATTATTTTTTATTTGAAAGAGCATATGCTTGACAGTTGGCCCCATTGTCACCAGGTCAGGATTTGATAATGGGATCCTGGAGTAATAGAGAAAATTCTTCAAATATAACCTACAGGCGAACCTAATATAAGTATTCGAGTTTTTTTTATCAGTAGCTCGGGCATTTGTTTTTGGTCAGGTGGAGTAGGCTAAGTAAATTCGTTTGGTTTAATTTAAAATTATAACAATAATATTTATTTCTACTTATTAATGTAGCCATTAACGCTGCTATATAATATATTAGAAGTACATATATTTCACGGCAGTGCTCGATAATTTCGGTTGGAAGTGTTATTGGCCGCCCACGTGCCATTGTCACCTCGTGTTTAGCACGCCGGTGACTGAAATAATGTTATGTTATGAGAAAATAACGAAACCCTGCTGGAAATAATGCTCCGATCATTTCCTGAAGCAGCGACGGGTACAATGAAATAAAAAATCTCAAATACTTAGATACAGTATTTTTCACTCACTAAGTTAAAGTGGCGTAGTAAACAAGAGGCCTATACTCAGCAGTTGGTGGATACGGGCTGAATAGATACATAGTGGTCAAGAGCCCAAAATAAGCTCCTCGCGACTTTCTTAATACATGTCAATTGAATGATGTGCATGTAACCACATGCTGCTTATTTTGAGAATATTTATGCTGTTATCTCTATTATTTTATAACCTGCGAGAAGAGCTTATTAATTTGTGTTTTATTTTTAAAATTTCCTGTTTAGTTTAAAAATCGATTCTACTAAAGTATCAAACTAATAGATAAAGCACATTTGTAAACCGGCGACTTTAATTCCTCCAAGCCACATAAGCCCTTGCGCTTTGAAGTTCCGGTACACACAGTGCAGCTACAAATAGGCAAGTACCTAATTATATTAGCTCATGTCCCAGCGCACAGAACACACACTTAACCCGTTTAAATAAGCTCAGTCGGCAAAAGATTAAAGGCCGAGAGCTCGAGAGGACGTCAACCGATTTTGGTCAATAGAGCGAGATTGACTTAGAAATATAGCATGAGATACTATGCACACATTGGACCCCACTTCAACCACTCACATGAGGACCTCCAGCTTGTTTTCTTTAAACAGAGCGAGAAGACTTTAAAGGGCTCTTTGTTTTGTACAGTCAGCGTCAATATCTGAGTTGGGAAGGTCAATATCTCCTCGCTTAAGTCCTAGACATCTTTTTACAAAAGTTCTAATATTCTATATTCACGTAGTTTGTTAGGTGCTAATATAAATCTAATTGTTCTTTTAATTCGTTTATTGAACTTAAAGACATTGTGTTAGATGACTTTCATTTATGTAGCAGGCTTACTTATATCAATATACCTATTTAGGTAGGTATGTTTCAATAGAGTGTCAGTAGGTACTTTTTTCCCAATTCTAATCAACCTCTTCAGCAGTTTCAACTGTAGGAATGTTCCAATGGAATTATACCATATTCAAAAATAGCAGTGTGTTGTATTAATTTAAAATCGTGCAAACCGTTAGCAAGAAATAGTTATTTGCAATTCTAAAACTTGCAACAAATTGATATAGGCCTACGTGTGAGACAGCTACGAGTTTAGTGAGGCTAAGTTATATTTGGTCGAGCCTTGATCTTGACTGGACCCTTAACCAGCCAATTACCACCCAGCACATGTAAGTTTGTCAGAGCGGGTAACTCGAGCTGGCCGAGCTTGCGCAGCGACGCGCATCATTCGACGCCAGGCTACGATTACAAAGACCCGGCCCCGTTTGTGTAAACATCGCTATCGCATCGCGTGCGTTCCCGTAATTAGTTATATCCAACGATAACGTGTTCACTATGTGTCATTATAGCCGCGACACTGATATTTACAACTATACAAGTCTAATCGGCCTGTCCGGCTCTCCCCGCCCTCCTCCCTGGAAGCGTCCGAGGGCGAACTAGGAGCAGCCTTGTTAGAGTGTAGGTATCATCGAAACTGGCCTTTATTACCACCGCAGAAACTCCACAGAAAATGTACGTTTCATGTAGTGTGAAATCAGATTTTGTCGCCTATCGTGAACTAGATATCGCGTTCCAACATTATTAATACGTGATTGTCTTTGTTTGAAACCCGCTATCTGTGTGACGCTGACAATTTGCCGAGGTACGTCTAGCTATTGAACAGCTTTGTCGGAACCATTACAACGCTATCAGTACCTGTATATGCACTTATACAATGTTTGGTACGCTAATGACATGTGATACGGTACGATGGTACTTAGGGTAGCTATAGGAAAGTAAAAAATGTTGTTTTAACTTTTTACTAGGCGCGTTCACATTAATGCTGTCTCTAGCTATGTGAGAAAATGTTCTTTACACTCAACTGCGCTAAGCGATTAGACGTCAGATAACGTAGATTATAACACGCGATGTCTAGTTTACATGTTTTATAATGAAAACTTCATTAATTTTTATCGAAGGGCAACCGATCGCCAGCATCACTAATAATAATTTAATAATTTAACCAGCGCAACCAGCGCAATCAGTCAACGCAGGGCAGCTTGTGGCGAGCTGTTGGAGAGTAGCGACTCCACGTACCTGAGTGCCCCTGGGGTGCCCTGTCGGATGGTGGGACAGGTCCCCTGCCTCTGGCTTGCCTTAGCCGGCTGTCCAGAGTGGGGTCGTTAGAGCTGTGTTCTCGAGGGTAGATGTGGAAACCTAAGTGGCGAGTTGGCTATATGTTTAAAGTCCAGTGGCACCTCTCTACCCCCAGCTCCCGCACCGGTGTTGCCCTTGAGCCATCTTTGATGTCGCTTTTTATGGGGGCCCATCTTGCGGACGGCGAGTCACCGTCTGCCGGAAATAAAATTGGATACCGTTTTATTAGGCAGGCGTCCGGTTCTTCATCCAATAGCCCATTAATCAGTCCATTACTTTTCACCCAATAGCCTAGTACATTTTAGACTCCACATTAATACTCAATAGTCCTTACACCATGGCGGGTGCTGTCTCTGCGTGCGTCCCATGACACGGGCAGGGGCAGCATCCGCTTAGTGTACCCCTCACTTTTCATTAAATTGTCGAAAGGGCCTCTGCGCGTTGGCTTCGGCTCCGCATACGCCTCCCAAAGGTCCGGAACACCATTGTTCCGTGGTCGGGAAAGACATTTAATAAATATTATGGGACAATCTTCTCCACAAACCTATTACCAAAATCTATTAAAGAGCAATCAAACTGCGAGAAATCTATAACAATAACAAAGCATCTGTAACCAACGGTGCTGAGGGTTGATCAAATCAAATATAAGCGATATATATTATATCAATGTGTACCGAGGGGCGCTCGCTCCGCCGCCTAGGTCAATAAAACTTCTAATAAAAACTACTTGGACGTAAAGCTATCCCAGTTAGATGACAGTGCAAACACTTCGTAACGAATCCTGCGATTTCTATTGCCCTTAAATTAAAAAAAAGCTTTAGTAATTCAGACCAATCTGTCAAATGAAGAGTGTTCAGCAAAGAGAGGGGCTCTTCGGGAGGATTAATAATGTTTTATGTGGGAGGATAGTTTGAAATGGGGTTGGTAGAGATATTTCTGTTGGAAAAGTGAGTGTCAGCTTTCGTCCCTGCAGAGTTTTGGGGGTTTAATAAACGCAAGGCGGAGTAGTTTGTCATGTGGACAGGAAAGGGCCGATTTTGTTAGCGCTGTGATAACGTGGCCAAGTTTCGAATGAATCGGAAAAATTGAGAGGTGAAAATATTGAGAAGAATAAAATTATGATATGAGTGCGTACATAGTTTGGAACTTAACTTGGTAGGTTAGGTACATTGCTATTATGATTTTGATTACCTACATGATTAAGAGTATTAGGTAGCTACCTAAAGTATGCTCGATAGAAAATCAAATATACAGTGAGCAACATTATACATTCTATGATTTTATCTTACTTGAACCTCATGGTTATTTTTCATGTTCATTATTACTTTCGTGAGTTAATTAAAGTTAACAAGCTGAATTCAATTGTAAGCCAATTTTTTATTAAGGATGTTAGTATCATCACCTAAGCAAAGCTGACTGTTAACTAGCATTAGGTAGGTACTTACATTTACGGGCAGAAAATGCAAATGTTGATACTTAATGTCTTCTTATGTTTGTTTCGGACAGTTAAGTTGCAATAAAATTAATGCTATTGATAATTAAATTTAAAATAGACTAAGGGCCGGTTGCACCAAACTGTTTGTGAAAGTAAACGTAATCGTAAAAAAAAATCTTGTATGAAAAGTTTGACAGTTTTCGAAGGGATGACAGCTCCATCGCCATATTTAACGTTGATGAGTCTGTTAATTGTGCGTGGTGCAACCCACCCTAAGTTTATGCCGATAACGGTAATAAGTTGTCAAATAAAAAGGCTTATTGGGTTTATCGTGGTCGAGATTGTATTGTTATGCGTTTGGAAGACATACAAGTCATACAAGGTGTCAATCAGAGATTATTAATTTAATGTTACAACTTAATTTACTTAACCGTGCAGAATAGAATGTACACAACCCTTAAAACCGAAGTAGCGAACTCTTTTGTTTACTCAGCCGAGGGCGTGGTCTCATTTCGTATTCGTCTACTAGGTAAATCTTTCCAATTGGATAGCTCGCTACATCACAGGTACAGTTGGAACGCTTTCAATCCGCTATCAATATTTGATGAGTCTCGGACATCGGCCGCCGTCCCCTTGCCTAACTCTCCCGTCCACTGTCATAGTTCGATCTATACGGACAGCTACACGTCTGTCTAAATCACACCATCAATTTTATATCACGCGGGCTATTTTTATTCTTCCTTATTTCAACCTCGCAGTTCGCAACAATCAAGAAATTCCGATTCTTATTAGATAGGCATTATCAATGCCAGTGTAATTACCATTTTAATAGTGTGCGTAAAAAATATACTCGCAAACGTGCATTAAAACTTGGAGATCGTAATTGAAAAACATTAGCTACCTGTAATTTGGTATCAGCATTTGAATATAAAGCCCGTTCCAGAGGCGGAATGCGCCATCATAAAACCGACCAGCGGACAGTAAAGGCGTAGTAATGTGTTTATTTTAAAAGCACAGTTAAGGCATAAAGATGATCTCATAATTTCCATTGCATTAGCGAAGGCATTATCCCGGCTCGAAGACCGCGGCCGCTCCAATTTCGCTTCCAACGGGATATGTTAAAGAGGACATTATAATAATTAGATTGTTATCAGATGTTATTATATGAATTTTCCAAAATTATAAGAGGGAACGAGATAAGTCGATGATATCGTGACGACGGTAGGCATAGATTACGGGGCCGCCGCGGGCAGGTAATCGAGCGCACAAATTTTGGTCCTTTAGAGAGGCACGCCATACAAATCGATAACCGATCATTATAATGATTGGCCAGTAAACGCCATTCTTGCTCTCTTTTGGCTTGACGAACGGGAGTCGTGTATTAATTTGGCGGCGAGGCGGCAACTTGCTTGCTTATTTAACTTCAATTATGCGGAACATGACGATAATGCTGTTCTTCTAACATGATATAATTGATTCACACCGTTTTACAACTTGGTTACAAATGTTAATTAGCGATAATGTGCCATTTAGTAGAGGTTTACGTAAAAACCTAAGTGCTCGGTCGGTACAAAAATAACATGGAATTCACGTTTACATTGAAAACTTATTTATAAGCTCATACAAAAACGATAATTTCGTATTGTTAAATAAATATTTCAAATTTTTTTTTTTAAATTGAAACGCGTCTTACGGACACTTAATGAACTGTAGACACACAGGTGCCGTATTCTTAAACAGAATTGCAATATCCATTCAATACAAACATTTGCATGCGCTCACCCACAGGTGGCTGAGCTCTAGGTTGAGCGAGCACACGCAACCAATTCGTTTTCGATACTTTTGGATAAGTGAAATGCAAATTCAAGAGTAAGGCTTATTGATGAGTGACGTTTATAACCTTTTAGGTCGAATAAAAAATGAAGGTATAGTTTTACACCTTCAGCTGTGGATGCCGCTAACGATTAGGTACCACTGCTTATAGATAATTTCTACATATAAATATTAAAGTAGTGTTTTTGAAAACAATATTGCCGAAATTTTAATTTCTACCCGTCACTGAGCGGTGGGTCAATTTATTTTTTACATATATTGTTTTATGCAGTATAGGCATGCGTATCTACTAAGTATTCCTACTTACGTACCTAGGTACTTACCTAAGATTTCTTCTTTATACTTAAGAGGATGATAAGAGCTAAATTCCCTCCCTATCTTTTTCAGCGCGAGTGAAAGAGAAACACTGCGTTACGATTAGTATGGGAGCTCATAGCAAATTTTGCAAAATGATTAATTAAAATAAACTATGCATTCATTGAGAAATATAAGGCAACGAAGTTTTTAGTATTAGTGTGGTGGAATATTGTCCTTAATTACAGACATATAAGCCAAGAAACTAAAGACGTGCAATTGAAGGGATGTTTACAAAAACAACATAACTGCTTAGATCGGTTGACACTTTTTTAAGAACATTGTTAATCGTTTTAGGTGTCAACCAGTGTAGTCAGTTATGTTGTTTTTGTAAACATCCCTTCAATTGTTTAAAGCTAATTCTAAGATGTAACTTTTGAATTATTTTCTATCGAGCCGATTTCGTCCAATCGTGTATTGGAATTAATGAAGTTCTTTTAAATATAATGAATATAAACATATATTTTTTTTTACTTTTCCATTACAAGTAGTTATAGCTATATGACAGTTTAGGTAAAGTCAATTTGTTGTCAGCCTCTTAAGAGCTAAATGGTTACTGCTTTATGAGAGAGACCTACCGTGTAGCCGATTACAAACTTGTATCTACACTTTTTTTAACCCCATACTGTAATTATTCTCTCGTTAGACTGTAATTCCTCTTCACTCTTGGACTTGAAGTAGGTAACATTATTTTCTACCTAAAAGCCCCCTACACTAAATAAGTGTTAATGCATCAAGATCATACTAGAATACACAAAGGGAGGTTCCATCGTCAGGTTTCCGTCGGCGTTATAACACCTATCATAAATATAAATCCTTGTCGTCTTCAGAAGCCAGCGTGCAACCTAAATAAGACTTTACCAGCATAGGCGCTTATGACCTTCTTACCACTCAACTGATACAAATAACGCATTCAGTGACATAAACGACAAAGTAAATAAGTTATGTTATAGCTTATACGCTCTTAGTTGATACTACGTTAACAGAGTAATAAAGGACAGCGACACCACTAGAAACAAATCTAAGTTCGTTTATAGCGTCGTGATTTTGCAGTTTTCGATCGGCGTGAACCATTTATACTCTAGGCCGGAGCTGTAAATTATTAAGTGTAAGTATTTACTGTTGAGCATAGGACGAAAGATTAAATGTACCTACTTTTCTATGGAATAGGTAAGTGAATATACTTTTCACACCACCTATTCGTATACGGGCGTTTTCTACCCTGCTAGGAACAAAGAGGCACTTTTCTGTTTTACGACATTAATATTTTTTCAGGCATTCTGTCATTATCATTACAAACACAATTTCTTATTAATCGAACTCGCGGAGCGTAAGCGAAGTGAGTTCTTACAAACAACTCCAGACCCAACTGTCACCTGGCTACTGGGACGTCTCGGCATTTGGATGGCTTTTTGATTTCGATAGTTTGACCGACGATAACTTTAGTAACGTTTTTCTGATCTTTATGATATTTCTTGGGGCTGTAGCAGAGATACATAAAATTCGTAAGTTCGTATATAAGCAGGATCGATCAAGTAGTTATGGAGCTAGAAGGAGAAAAAAAATCCTCCTTAGGGTCTTGTTATATTGCTCAACTCGTTTGCAAGTAAATAGCGAGTTCTCAGTTCGAGGCGGACTACTAGTAATTTTACATACATACTTAGATGACAACAGAATAGGTTCATACTTATACACATCTTATACATATACATAGAAAACACTGATTACATGAAAAAAAATTGCGATAAACACAAATAAATGCCCTTACTATGTTCGAACCGAGGACTTCCGTATTCATCGTAGTATCGTAGACCTACTTGGAGTACTTGATTATCACGAGACTGTTACCACCAACCGGTAATTAACCAACAACATATAATTAAGTATAATATCTACTTATATGGCAGCATTAAGTTGTCTGCTCCCGTCTGGACCTTTTAAAAACTTAAATGTGCCAATAAGGCGTTACTGACACAAAAATCCATTTAGAATTAAACTCTACTAACAACCGACAATGATGTACTTTTTACATGAACGGCACAAATGTTCTTGAAACCACCTATTTTTTTTATACCTATGTGCTTTCCAGTTGAATTGAAACACAGCGCATGACGCAAACCGAGCCGTCCTTCCATGAGTAGGTAAGACAAAACTGTTTATTCGAAATCGAACTCTATTGCTTCAGGCTTTCATAGTTTAATGGCACAAAAAGGAAGTGTATTGTACTTTAGTCCTTGTGCTCGAATCACAGGATTGTCTCGCGTCACGGCCCACGCAGGAGCGGCACCGACGTGGCTCTACATACAGTCGGCAATAATGGTAAGAAATATAGTCTGGCTTACCAAAAAGTACACTAACAAACAAACAAACAAAAAAATATTTATAATAATTTTAAACAAAATAAGAACCGACTTCACTTAGGCTCCCCTTTTCCAAGAGGAAATGCCCGAGTTGCTGTAAAAAATACTGAAATAACTATAGGTGTGCCAATAGTTGAAGAGTTCCCTCGATTTCTCCAGGATACTATCATCAGAACTGGACCTGGTGACAGTGGGACCAACTGTGTGTTATTGTAAAGCGTGATGTAGAAACATCTTAAATTTTCGTAACTCCCTAGGGAGTGTCACTTTTCTATAACTCCCGCTACGCATGCGAGCAATGGCACGCTTTGCGCCGTAGGAACACTTATTTGTTGTGAATGTACCTAAGTATTATACTGTTTAATGTTAATGATCAGTTCGTGTTGCCGACCCTACTTCAGACATTTGCGTGCTAGTCGGAGGCGCGAGCCGTGCTGATCGATCCAGGCCGGGAACGGGGTATTCAGAAACTACAATCCAATACGATACGACACTGAATCAATATCTTGCGACACTCACACAAGTATGCACGCGAGCGCACACAGTCAAATTATGATTTCGATAATCCGAGCCACCAGCATGTGTATCCGTGGGACACGGCACATGGCTCATCCACATGATGGGCCATCATAGAGACGCAGCTATGCGTTAGAGGAAGCTAACGATATTGCGATCTCGTTCCGTTGTATAGCTGCGTCCCTATGATGGTATATCATGTAGACTCGTAGAGGCAGCCACAGATTCAAGTCCACCCAACATTTTTTCAGTTTCATCGACGGTACTGCCCTACCCAACCCGTCTACGTGTGCCATGCACTAGCGCCTCGTTCTTGTTGTTAGTTAATGTTTATTTATTTATTTATTTAATCTTTATTGCACAAAAGAAAATCTTATAGTACAGTCAACGCCTCACTAGGTATACACTTTTGAACCTTATTCCGCTGTAATAACGCTCAAAAGTGTATACCTAGTGAGGCGTTGTGTGTACAAAAGGCGAACTTAATGCCAAGAGGCATTCTCTACCAGTCAACCTTATTAAAATTCAACTCCATTTTACGTTAAATAAATGAATTGAATATACATAATTAATTACATTTATATTATTAAGATTTTTTGATGATTGAGTTTTCTGAGGTTGAGTTTTCTACCGGTCATAAGGAAAAAGAAAGCCAATCTCCGACTTCCCTAGAAATATTTTTGACGTGAGCCCCTCATAAGATACCTTCACTAGTTAACTGTAGTAACAGTCAGTCTGGTGGTTATGATTAGGGTATCGAGTGTCCGTTTTCTAATCAAAAACGGTTCCGGAATCGGGAAATACCGGTTCTCGTGATTCAGTCAGTTCACTCATTTAACAAAACCATAACTCCCCAATTTTTTTTTACGTTTCCCATAAGATTAATATTGAGGGCAATGATGCGTAGTTTCAGTGTCCGCGAAGTAACCGGATGGCTCGCGGTATTTAAGCTCCCTGCGTGTTGTGGAACCACCGTGTGCAAACCGAACTGACCCACGTTGGACTTGGTTTTTCATCCTCACTACCTCATTTTCAAGATTTCGAAGAAGGAGATTTTCAATTCGTCGCAGGACGGCGAAGACGGCTGGACCGATATGAAATTTTTTTTTTGTTTTCACAGTTGGTCCGATTGTCACCAGGTCAGGATCTGATGATGGGATCCTGGAGAAATCGAGGGTACTCTTCAAGTATTATAGGCACACCTATAGTGATTTCAGTACTTTTTTACAGTAACACGGGCATTTGGTCTTAGAAGTGTGAAGCCTAAGTGAACTAGGCTACTATAGGTTATTTTTGTGTTTAAAATAATTTTGATTACACGTTTATAGGACTAGATAAGTCCCTATACGAATATAGGTAGGTACAGTTGAGGCAGTTTTAAGTTCCTACCTACTAAGCATTTATGCAATCCTGATTTACCTTTGTTCAGTGCTATAATCCTACTGTCATGCGATTGTTCTCTGATTAATAAAATATATTATTTATTAGTACGTAATCATAATCATAGCAAGTAATTATCAGTGGTGAACATTCAGAAAACATGCAAAACAATAAATGAGTAGAAAATTATTAATAGCTTTTATTAGACATTATCATAACATGAGTAGTTTTAGTTTAGTTTAGTTTTTTATTATCTCTTAAATACAATTTTCATACATAATGTATTTAAGAGTACACAGACATTACTTATCGTATAGTGATCGTCAAAATATCTGTTTAGCATAATTAATACATTATTTATGTTGCCTATGCATCTAACAAAAAAACATTCAATAATACATAATCAATGTCAAAAAAATATGAAAGTAATAATTTATACAATGTCAAAAATAATATATTCATAACAATAAAAAGAACAATAGTACCAGAAAGTACCTATGAATTATATACAATGTCAATTTAGAAAATAATAATTATTAGAAAAAATAAAGATAAAAATAAAAATAAAATGCATAACAGAAATAACAATACTAAGTAGTAATAGGTCAAATGTCAATTTATTTAGGAATTATAATATATTCTTCTACTGAGTAGAGTGACTACTTTATGAGATACGACTTTAGTTTGCATCTGAATGTGTTGTCGCATTGCTCGCTTTTATGTCACTAGGTACGAGTAGATGTTCGTAATAAGTCGGACCAATTACACGCGGGTTTTTTCATGAAATGCTGTGCGACGCCGACGCGGTACCGATTGAAGCTTTCCCGTGTTACGGAGGCATTTGCCCACAACTTCCACTCGCTTAAATAGTACCTACGCAGATACCTTTGAAAAACATTACCTTCCCTTATGATCGGGTAACACGTATTGCCGTGACTTAGCTGCCAGAAAGTACCTACCTATTCGAACTGTACACGGAGCACCGCAGTCGTGAGCAATGCGTAGCTTACAAAATCACGTAGGTATAATCACATAGTTCATCATTTACATATAAACCCAAATGGGGTCGTTTAACATTGTAATCAGGTGCGTGAGGCACGGCACGAGGACGAGACGGGATCGATCGCGCCGCGTCATGTCACGCCAGATCGATACGACGTGACGCGTGACGGGCGCGACACAGCGGCGACACGGACGCGGGATGCGCGCGCCTCGGGGCCTATCGCGCCGATAAAATACCGCCGACGTGACAAAGCTGTAAGACCTATATCGACTACACCAAGATATGACGTTTTGTTTCGCTACATATCAATCGCGCCCGCAATTAATAGTTATTTAACGTGCACTCAATTATCTCTCGGATGCACCGATATTTCCAATGGCCGAATTCCCAGTAGTTTATGGTGACTGGGCAACTTCATTTATAGTCGCGCGGCACAATCGCAGCATCGCCCATTAATTCTGCAACGCTCCAAACCGACCAAGCGTTAAAGTATGTTAATTCCGACAGGAGGCACCTAGATTATTAATAAAGTCAACTGATAAAAAACGTCGCTGGCTATTACATTTAATTAATGAAATTGCGATGCCACTTCATGCCACAGTTAATGTCGCCATTGAAATTGCGAAGGCGTCTTTATTTTTAAGTTTCCCTACCAAATTAGGTGCAAATGACAGTCATATCGCATTAACTGCTCGCATTAAACCTTGAGCTTTACTAGATAATAAATTCCTGACCGCTCTGGAGTGTAGAATCGATAGTTGAATTGTGTTAAAAACAATTACGCGGCTCGACGACTCGATTTACTAGATGCTTCTCAGGAAAAACAGAAAATGCACGTGTTTTATTGTACAATGCGAGAAATGACGTTCGAATTAAACGCTTGTGATGCTGTGACGAGGGAACACTCACCTTTTTCAGATATGTGTAGCGCAACTAAGTCGTGTATGGAAGTAAAATAAACTCACTCGAATATGTAGTCCCGAAGGCTCCGTGTGCGTCGCGTACATGGTTTGACAATCAAATGGAAAGGCGACGAATAATCGCCACTAACTCAATCTACGGCTACGCGAACTAATCGGGCGAAACACGGCAATTTAGAAGCCGTGCTCCATGTTAAATTATCGACAAGTTTAATAACAAGCATAAAGCCAATAGCAATAATCGGACTGCAAATTAACTGCCGGGTTAGAGTGGGCACGGAGAAAAACAGTAAAAGCGGCGACGCGTGGAAGGTCGGGGGGTGCCGGGTAGGCCGCTACCGGGTGCCGGGGCCGCGCCGGCGGCTGTGGCGGACGTATAAATAACATTTAGCGGGCACCGGCGACTCGGATTATGAGGTCGCAGGACTCAATTAAACTGTGCTACCGGCCCGGGCTTTTGCTGTGGACTTTTGCCGTGACCTCCCACTGGATTTCTAGATAAATGGGCCCACTTTACGCTCAACGTTGCCGTTTGCACGATATTCGACTGAATTCATGATAATGAGTTGACCGCAGCGGTTTATGGTTTTGGTTAGTTTTTGATGCTGGAACTGAAATGAACAGTTTCCACACTCATGATATCCAAATTCGAGACACATAATTTTTTAATATCTGCGTGTTTCTACATGCATTGTTTATGAATCTTTTACGCCTTTTTCCATGACTTGATATCATGTCATGAGCAACAAGAGTTATTTATTATTATTGACACAATGGCGAACAGTTGCACCAAGTTGATTTAGTTCGTTAATGTAGCGCTGTCGGTTGTACAGTCCTTATTATACAAGTCGTATGAATGTTTTTGTAATTAATAAATAAATATCAATATTTTTATTCTAAAATAAACCTTGGCAAAGTCTCAGTCTGTTTTCATTCAAAATACAACAGTCTGGTGCACTACTGTGCCAAAGTGTAGTTATACTTATATACATATTTCACAATTAAATTCTCGATTTAACTACAAATTGACGTACCTACTTAAGTAAAACCGGCATAAAAGAAATAATCAAACTTAATCGCACAAGTGGTGATCGGCCAAATAATCACGTCCATCGACGCATGACGATTTCATCTTTATTGACGTGGGTAGGGTTACCAGCCGTCAACATTTTTCATTACACAATTAGATTGTTTTGCCATTGTGTAGGTAATAAGACCAAATTTCAAATGTCCAACTTTTGTTGCTGAAAACTACTTTTTTATAATATGTAGGGAAAATATATTTTACTGAATATTGTCCTAAAAACTGCATGTTATAGGTACTTAATCCATTACCTGAAAATGGTTTGTTTTCATATGTTATGATACAAATACCTATTTATTACATGGATGGTAACATAAGTTTGAAATCGATTAAACAAATCGACGCGTACAGGCATCAAAATGAGTCAGGGCTTTTAGTTCATTAGAAATTCGTTTCGGGTAACCCTAGGTACGAGTGTACAATAAAATTGGAATCGGAACAATGGCGATCGGTGTCCTGCTGCAATTTTCCGTATAATTGACTGATCGCGCCCAGCCGTGGCCGGATTGACGTCAAGTTGCACTTTACGGCCTGATACGACCCGCGGTTCGAATGCAACTGATGCTTGAACGGAAATAGGTGAAACCCTCTCTTGGGATGAATTTGATTCGTATTGCAAATTGATCAGTCAATTGGACAGGCGCCATCGAAATATTGGCCTAAATAGTAGGCTGATGGATTTGTCATTATCACGAAAGACATGATGACGCGAGGATAACATGATATAGTTGCTGAATTGACATTTTATAAAAGCGCTGGTCACGCTATCCACTCCCTAACTGCTGCCATCTTGTGGATACAGATAGACATAGGGTAAATCGCCAGTAACTGGCCACCTCAAACTAAAAATGAGCTCTATTCACCTACAAACAAAATTCATTTTAGCATGAGGTTTTAATTACTGGCTACCCTTCAATAACTGGCCGCGTTATACTAAAATGAATTCTGTTTGTAGGTGAATATAGTTCATTTTTAGTATGAGGTGGCCACTTACTGGAGGGTGGCCAGTTACTGGCGATTTACACAGTGTAGCTTATTGTGCTGTGAGCTAACGAATAAGTGTGCAGCTAATGAAAAATTAGTCTCAAAACGCGTGTAACCACTCTTTGGATCAGACATCCGGTTCTCCCACCCTGGCCACCGCGTGTTGTTTGTAGGGAGCAGCTAATCTCTCTACAAAAAGCAAGGCCTCTACCGTACAACATACTATTATTTTCTGAATTCTGGCGGAAGCCCTAGAGGCTACCACTTCTCTTAAAAAAAATTGCAAATGCATTACAATGTGAACATCTAAAGTCAGCCTATGATAAATGTATGATATATTCTGAAAAATTACTTCAAATTAAATTTACTTAAAATATATATAATCAAATTTTAAAAATACTGGTAGGTAGGTACTTAGTTACCTATAGCAGTAACATATGGAATTAAGTAACCATATGGCAGGTTACAACTAATAGGTGAAGTGGTAGCAAATGACTGATAACAGATATTTCAAATGACGGGAAAAAATGTGTTAATACATAGAAAAAATGTATTTTTCTCTCTGACGTTCATAAGTGCATTGTAATGTGCCTAAATTGCAGAATAAATATCTTTTATCTTTTTTATCTTTTATGTTTAAATCTATTGTATAGGTACTTAGCATAGTCAATTTGAAATATATACATTTGAATAAAACAAGTAGGTCTAAAGGTTTAAAATATCGCACTGAACCAATGTGGCCATCATGAAAAATTGCTAAAATGTTCGACGAAGTGCTTATAGCTTAGTTTTTGAAGTAGGCAGTATATACCGCAAGCTATTTAGTTTTTACACAGTTTTATTTAGCTTGACCCCGTATGCTATTTGTTTATTTATTTATATCATCAAGTCTTATAAGTAAAGTTGCAATCATTCCCCGGTATCTGAATTTTGGTATAGTTCCGTAGTTACATGACAATGCCATCTACTAGGTACAGTCAGCAATAAACATGTGTATATACCAAAAAAAAATATCGGGAGTTGCTTGTTATAATTCTGTATCCAAGGGGTATCAAACTGGACTTTATTTAATGACCTTACATATATACCTACCTAATCTCCGTTTTGTTTGTCCATCTGGCGATATCTATTGACCACCACGATGAGTTACCTAAATAAATTAACTTAAAAGTGGTCAATAAATAAATAAATGATCTACTACATTGCAATCAATTATAATGAAATTGGTTTTATCGCGAATTAGGCTCATAAAAAAATACGTTTGAGCATTAAAACTAGCATAGTTTAGAGACTAGAGATCCTGCCAGCAAAACCGGAGGTCTCAGGTTCAAATCCTGGTCAGGACATGTATTTATGTGTTCATCATGGATATTTCTTCCCATAATGTATGTTTTCTATATAGTCAAGTATTTATCTCTTTTAGGTAAATTTAGATTTATATTTATTTTTAAGTAGGTTTAAATTTTGTTAAGTTTATTATTAAGTTTTTAGTGTTAGTTTATTACACATTAATGAATAAAGCTTGAAATTAGTTCCTAAAAAAAATCTAAGTCCTTATATATCTCATCATTATGTCTCACCGGAAGATCAGAGGGGTGATTTTTGAGATTCGAGCAGTCGAAAGTGACATTTAAAACTCTGAATAAAACGATGAAATTATGTTTTAAAAATAAAAGCGATAGAAATTTAAAATAATGATTATTTAAACTATTAATTACATAGTAAAAAATTGGCTACAACCTTTTGTGTGCGATTAATTTCGAGCTTGAATTTTTTGAATTCGATCGTCCGGCTGTCAAAAATCGGCCCCCAGCGCTGACAACCACAAGCATCATTCTGTGATGTTTATAGACAGTTTAAAACATTTCGTGGAACTCTCTTGTTTTATGTTTTATTCTTTCCTTTTATTTATTTTTTATGTGTGTGGTCACGAATAGAGTACCTATTTATATTATATTTCTATAATGTCGTGGGTACTATATAATAATATAGGTATATTGTCGACTAGTCCCCACACCACAAGCCTTATTGAGCTTACTGTGGGATTAGGTCGATTTTTGCAAGATTGTCCCATAATATTTATTTACTTAATTAAGTATACTGTATTTAACGGAACCGATCATGACTTACACTCGATTTCACTGAAATAGGGCTATAATTTTTGTAAACTTTAGTTTAGTGATCTGTAATTTTCTTGAACACGAGTATTGAAAAATCAGAAACCATCCGCTGTGCTGCATGTAGTGTAGGTATTGAATTATTCATAAATCATTTATGAATATTAATTATTAACAGTTTAACTAAAAAAATGCCGTTTTATTTCTTAGTAGTCTAATTTTAGAGCCTCGTTCGCAATAAGGTATACTAAGACTTTACTGTCCATCTGTCTGTCTGTCCGTCTGTCACCAGGCTGTAGCTGTATCTCATCAACCGTGACAGTTAGACAGTTGAAATTTTATTTTATTTTATTATTTCTGTTGCCGCTATTACAACAAATACTAAAAAACCAGAATAAAATAAATATTTAAGGGGGCTCGCATACAACAGATGTGATTATTTTGCCGTTTTAATAGATAATGGGTACGGTACCCTCCGTGCGCGAGTCCGACACGCACTTGGCAGGATTTTATATTTATGCTTTACCCTAGCCTATATGAAAGAAAATACTAAGTACTTACTCAGTCTTTTTTTTCTCAGTTAGTTATAAACTTATACACGGCAGTCGCCTTAACCAACTTGGCCACCTGGGCACCGGAGGCCTAGGCCACTTTTTCCTTTGTGTATGACATCTATTTAAGTTTTTAATTAATATTATAGTAGTGTGACTACTTAAAATAAACAATTCAAAATATTTGACAAAAAAAATTGTTCTTCAGTTGTGCCCAGTTAGTTTTTGAAATATTATGACACACGCCCCAAACATAAACATCACACCACACCTTTATAGACTTTTCCATAATGATGATGGGCTAGAACGCAGGGGATTTTTTTTAATTAGAGCAAATCTGGACATATCTAAGCCCGTTAGATTTTAAAATGTTTAGTGAATATAAGGGTAAAATTAAAAATGCAAGTGAATTGTAAAAAAAAACCTTTTATTAGCTTGCATTCCAATATTCGTCCCTGAAAAAACAGAAGAATTATGTTAGTTCTGTGGTAAAAGAAAAACTCAGATCTGGCAGTCGCAAGGCTGTAATAACCTAATGCAACCGTAAACAATAAAGTTCTGATTTTTTTCTCGAGCAAAACAAAATATTTTTGCCAAATAATTGCCAAAAAACTACAATATAAATAAGCATGGACAGGAAAGTGACACCCCACTTTTACAAAATTTTTCTATTTGTAAAAAAAGCCCAAAAGTATGATTTATTTTCACGTAATAGCTAATATTCACCTAGACAATACTAGTTATTTAAGCTGTAGAATGAAATATAAGTAATACATTTAAGAAAGGGTACTTAAACATGTTTGCAGCACAAAACTGGCATAATCGGTAAGTGGACGAAAACTGGCATAGGTAATAAATAACATTGTATAGTTTTTTTTGCGGACGGTAAAAATCGATGTTCATAAAGTAAGTTTTTATAGACGTTTTAAAGTTATGTTTTTCGATTGGCAACCGAAATATCCGTTAAGATAAAAGATGTGTCACACTAAAACGTATAATGGCTGGTTTAGTTTAATGTTTAGCTATTTGTCTACCTGCGCGTTATCTGATGCCGTACAGGCGCCATCTGCCTTCGATAGGCATCTCCATGCGGGCATCGGATTTCAACGAGAGACGTCAAAATAGGAAAAATGCCTTTTTGGCATAAATGCATATTCCATATGTGTCAGCAGTGTTGTACAATTTTCATAGGTAAGTATATCGGGGATAGCAATGCACCTAGGAGAAGTTTCCCAAGGTGCGAAATTTTCCATATGATAAGTTCTCAGAACTAGTCTAGTCAAACTAGATCAAATTTCACTAAAGTCAGGAACTAATTCTAAAGACTAATAAAATCACTTCGGATTGTTTTGTATGGGCTAAAAATCGAACTTTATACAACCCCTACTAAATTCACCCCCCCGGAAAGGGGTGAAATCGGTTGAAAACAATGTAATGGTTATAACTACGAAGAGAAAAGTGGTGTACTCGGCGTAATTTGGCGTACGTTTTAAAACACGTATATCTAAATTTGCACGTGTTATTTATATTAATTTAAGCTACGGAACAGGTAAAAAAAAAACAACATAACAAAAAATATTATTTTGGCCATTGCGGGTCTGGAGAAAGTATTGTACTCGGTGCAAATTGAGTAAATAATTAGAAAAAAATACTAAATCCAATATCAAATTCGCACCAGGGTGCGACACCCGGAAAGTAGTTTTCCATGTTTTTACTGTCGTTGTACTAAAAGGGAAATTTTAATACTTTTGGAATTTGACGCAATCATATTCATTTGATTTCGTTTACATTCGCACGCAATAAAAAATTGACATTTTTAAACGGAACATGCAGTTCTGTAATCAAGTACCAAAAACGTAGAGCAATAACAATAAATACACAGAAGCGACAACGGCGTGATTAATGGCAAGAGATAACTGGTAACCTGCTGCCCACACCTTCCCAATGGCTGCCAGTATTGTCCCACATTGCACCACCAGATATAAGAAGAGCTTTTGCTGCCTCTCGAGAATGGGAAAAGGCACAAAAACCGTCGCTTCCTATAAGAAGGACCTTGGATAATCTCCCCAATATGCGACTTCAATCTCGCAGACCATTCTGGTCCGACCGCCAAATCCAGGGCCCCGAACCGTACAGTGTCACCATAGAATGGCAAAAGAAATGGGACGCACACATGCAGGCCTTAAGCGACAGTGTACCGGATCCAACCAAAGAACCACCTGGTTTCAATGAACAACGGAAGATCTTTGTCACTCTCAACCGGATTAGGACGGGTGTTGGCCGATGTAATCACAATCTGCATAAGTGGGGCTACAAGAACTCGCCGAGCTGCGACTGCGGTGCGCCAGACCAAACAATTGTGCATATCGTGGAGGAGTGTCCTCGGCGACGGTACGCCGGCAAAATTGAAGATCTCTACGAGCTCACAGCGGACGCCAGGGATTGGCTGTTAAACTTAGATATAGATTTATAATATAATGAATGAATTACCTATTGTAAAAATTATACTACAACGAGGATAGAAAAATAAAGCCATACGATAATAATAATAATGGCAAGAGAAGGAAAGCGCGTAGACGTACTGACGAAGCACGGCTCTTGAGGCAAGAGTAGTGACATGTACTGCAAAAATAGTAGGGTTTCTGAGTATGCAGAAAGACATTCAACAAATTAAATACAGGTACGCCCAAAGTTTGTTAAATTCGTAAAAACGTTTTTCACCAGACTTACGAAGCAGTTCAATGAGGTGTGTGAAGTCCTAATCTGCGTTCCGTCCTAATGCGAATGTATTGAATAAACGTCTTTTATTATTATATATTATAATCTGCACGCTCTATCATTCTGAGAGAAGGCCTCTGACTAGCAGTGGGGCGTATATATGCTGCTGATGTTGATGAGGTTTTTATTATGAGAGACTTTAAATATTAAAACGACACCTATTTTTTATCAATAAGTTATATAAATGAAAAAAAAAAACAATAATTTACCTTAATATTAAAACAACACCTATTTTTAACCGACTTCAAATAAGGAGGAGGTTCTCAATTGGACTGAATTTTTTTTTTTTTTTTTTGTATGTATGTTACTCGATATCTCCGTGAATCGTGAACCGATTTTCAAAATCATTTTTTTAATAGAACGGGTATAACCCCTAGATGGTCCCATTGTCACCAAGTCGGGATCTGATGATGGGATCCTGGAGAAATCGAGGGAACTCTTCAACTATTATAGGCACGCCTATAGTGATTTCACTATTTTTTACAGCAACTCGGCCACTTCCTCTTGAAATAGCGGATCCTAAGTGAAGTCGGTTCTTTTTTTGTTTAAAATTATATTTTTTCTCAATAAGAATTATAATTGAAACAAAACAATAATATCTCTCCAGTATTTCAAATAGGTATTTAGCAAAATTTGACGTAATTTTAAATTTTAAAATAAATAATTATTATATCAACTTAAGCGCTAAACCTTAACCCACATATTCATAAACTTACTTCAAACCTCATTTAACTAAATCATCTTTTGACGTTATCTGTCAATTTGACAGTAAAAGATAAAAGATATTTATTCTTCAATTTAGGCACATTATAATGCACTTATGAACGTCAGACAGAAAAAGAAACTACCACCAGTTCTAACTCTACACCTCTGACCCGAGAAGTATTACTTATTACCGGCAAGAAACTCGGCGTGACTTATTTTTTCAAAACAGTAATACAAATACATTAAAGATACTATATACAATAATGCGTAGTTCTTCAAAAAGGCATATCAAAACAGCTTGAAAGACAGACATGTACCTGCCTATTGTGTAATTAAAATGAAAAAAAAAATAAAATCCAAATCTGACTGCTTCGCAAAACGTTTGATATGCCTTCTTACCTGAACTGTGTCCTCTAAATGCTAGATGATTTTATAGTTTCTGGTTTGGGCCATGCATATATGTCTGTCATATAGTCCTCGACCCTGTAATAACCCTTTGACATTAAAGTTTTTTTTTAAGTATTTCTTAAGAGCGGGAAATGATAGATTCAAAACATCGACGGGTAACTTGTTATAAATATGAATACCCTGACCAAAAAATGACTTATATGCTTTGCGGATACGACATCTTCTGACAGCAAGCTTGTTTTTATTTATAGTGTTATAGCTGTGTTTGTGTTTGTTAGAAACTAACAAAACATAATTTAACTAAATAAGGATTGGAACACCTTTATGAATAAGCGGGTAAGAGTCCGGTAACGATTTGAAATCAAAAATTGCTAATAATGACAATGCACATGGATCGCATTTGGTAAGATAGTTTGAAGTCTTGTTATTGCAATAAAAGTACTTTAGGTCTATATACATTTATTAATATTTCATAAACGAAAACTCAATTCTTACAGAGCTTATTTAGTGAGGACGTTAATTCGTGCAATTTTCGAGAACATCGAGATAATATATTAAAGAGGCCTAGACTCGAACAAGACTTTCCTAAAAGTAAAACATTGTGACCAGCCAGTGCGAATTATTTAACATCGTTAAGGTTGTATTACAGATTAAAAGAAAGATATGATAAAATTTTACCTTACGTTCAACTGACATTACAAAATCACATGGCAAATAAGAGCAATGGAGTCGCTCTTGGATCAATTACTTTATTATTTGTAATTTTTTGATTGATTTTGTAATAAATATTGATAACTTCATAATTATATCTATTTCGTTTATTAGTTGGTTTTAATCGATTTTTATAGTGTGTATTTTATTAAATTGCCTTCATATGGTAGGTAGTTAAAAAATATTATGAAATTATTAACTATACAGGATGGATTTTCTTTTTGGGTCAGTGAGGGCAGCTACCAGGAGTTCGATTTTTGAATCTCACTGGTGCCTTTTTTTGTATGCAGCCGCGATGACTATTTAGTACGAAATAAGTCACCCGGTGAGATTCAAAAATCGAACTCCAGATCCCGTGCTGCTACGCGAAAATGGTCTTTAAAGACCTTCCCTCGATTTCAAATTGACGAAGATTCGCGTTTACAGATTTTAGAAAAAACATACAGGGTGCGAGAAAAAGGTAATTTTTGACACACTCTTTTTTTGATGCCATTTGATCCCATTCCTATCCAGGATCAAAAGCTTGTATAAGACCAAAAATAAATTCCAGCTAGAAAAGTCACAAATCGAGAAAAGCTTTCCCCATACATTTTGCATGAAAAAGAAAACTTTTTATTTTTCACATGCTATTTTTTTATGCCAATCGATCCCATTCCTGTTCAGTATTAATAGTTTCTATGGGGCCAACTTACTACTTAAGCCACAAATTGAAGAACAATTTTACATATATTTACTGCTTTGAAACCCTATTTTTCGGTATTTTGAATGCTTTTACTGTAATGGCTGATTGGCGTGATAGAAAAATGAAAATAAATTCTCCATAGTAAATGTATGAAAAAAAAACATCTTCAATTTGTGGCTTTTTAGTACATTACCGCTAGTTGGCCCCTACGAAACTATTAATACTGGATAGGAATGAAATCGATTGGCATAAAAAAACAGCACGTTAAACATAAAAGTTTTCATTTTCATACAAAGCTGGTTAAGCCCCCTAGCCGCGAGTACGAGTGGTGACTACCCATTGAGGCATTGGCAGTCGGGTAATTTGCAGAAAAAATGTACCTTTACTTTTTTATTTTATTTCATATATATTTTGAGTCTGTCGCATGCAGAATCATGAGCTCTATCGAGTCTGGTAGAATAAAAAAAAATGACCCAACTGTCCCAAAATTAACATCCAAAAAATTCGTTACGTTCATAAAAAAATGTAACGAAACTGATAATTTGTCAGTTTCGTTACACTTTTTTTATGAACGTAACGAATTATTTTGTATGTAAATTTTGGGACAGTTGGGACTAAGTAAAGGTACATTTTTTCTGCAAATTACCCAGTCAGCCTTGATATAGCTAAGGCTTTAGATCGGGTCTGGCATCAGGGTCTTCTGTCGAAGTTCCCAGCTTACGGACTGCTTGAGGGATTGTGCAGATGGGTTGCCAGCTTTTTGTCCGGCAGAAGCATACGAGCCGTACTAGCTAAAATCGAATAATAAAATTATCATGAATAAGAAAGTGGTGGACCCTTGGAGGGGTTATGTAAATTTGATTTTGAAACGAAGAATACAGTTATCTTTCTCTTTAATTTTATTACCATATTTTTTAGTAATTTGTGTATATTTTTTAGTAAGTTTTAATTATTTTCTGACTTTCGTAATTAAATAAAACAACAATTACTCCACTAGGCTTATGCCTCAATGCTGTCAGTTCGGTTTATATTTATGAAACTTTTACTTCCTAACGCCAATTGTGCCCTAGTCTCACTTACACTGTTCATATTTTAACGAAACGTTTGTTAGTCCTGTGTGAATAGCGTCCCCGGAACGATCGGGCTTTGCTCGGCTCTCTTCGGCTCGTTTTACTGTGCCACATTTGGCGTGCTGATTGGGTATCTCTAACTTATATGAGATCAATGCTGGTTGCCCGTTAAAAGTGTCGAACGAACGGTCTCAACGTACGGCGGGAGTAAAACAATTGCTGCGCGCTGCGCTATCTCCCCGCCCCGCGCGCCCCGCGCCGCGTGCTACCACCCACCGTTGCTTGCAGTTCGTTGCAATAAATTATATTTACTTTTTGACAAACTTCCGGTAAAAAAATCCTATTTTTTATTTAGTGCAAATGTAGTGTCTTTAGATAAGTACTGTTCTTAAAATTTTCACGTGTCTCTTAATTTCCCTTTCCAATTTAAAATAACAAAATAATCAAAAGTACATGTTCCATAATTTGCCCAGGCGTGCAAATTTAACTGAATGTTTATAATGCTTTAAAAAGCTTAACTTGAAGTCGCACCAACCGACTGACTTATCCTCGAGCCGCAATCGAAAAAAAATTTTTTTAAAGGGTGTCATACATCGCACATCTTTTTAATTAAGATACACTATGCACCAAGCTGTTCTCTATACACTACTAAGCTTGAACCCAATAGCTTTTAACTTACTCCAAAATTACAGCACTTTATAGTTTACACCTAAAATTTAACAGTCTTCCGTATATAACAGAAACGGTGCAACTCAGGGGAAACAATCTAGTTGCGCCCTCTAACGAATCCAAAAAGAACCACGACTACACGACTTACTTCCATACTTTTTTTTAATTAGACCATACTAAACTGAGAAATTTTACGAACAATAGAAATGATTCAGGAAGTCGCTGGACACCGCCGTTATCAATTATTTTAACTGACTGTCTCAATTACGAGTTTATAAAAAGAATACTAATAATAATTTTTTTATCATTTACATAGGGAATGTTCTCATTGGAAATTTAATTAAATTTTCGTGTAAATAACTTAATTTTTGAGAATGTTCTGCAACTTGTACGTTGCTAATCGGGCAGATGCCCCGATTTTGGCTACTTTATGGAGAGTTGGTTTATTTTAACATCCGTCATTTTGTGTCAATAAAGAATGTGTTACCATAATGTACTTATTTATGACTATCCGCTGTTAAGATTATGACATTAGATTTTTTTTCTTTAATGAAATGTGTAAAAGAGCTACTCTACCTACTTTAGGCCACTTTTATCCCTAATACGTTACATGATAGTGTCATATGTGCTGTGCTACCATAATTTACTCTTATATCAACTATAAATCATAGACTTGTAAACTAGTCTATGTCTACAATCTACATACCTTAGTAAAGTTGCAAATGACCAAACCGGCACACTGGCCACAACCGGGGCATGTGCCCTAGTCTATATATAGTATAAATAAAGGGGATCGACAACCTACGATTTTTGAAAACTTCCATAATACTTGGGAATGCAAACCGGTTATTTTTTGTATGAAAATAACCGGTTTTTCGGTTAATAACCGGTTATTTTCATACAAAAAATAACCGGTTTGCATTCCCTACATAATACTTATTATATACTTATTCATAAAAAAACACACGCTCCAATAAGAACTTCGATACTGAACGGTAGGTGCGAAAAGACGTAAACAAGTGCCATCTACTGAAAATTATCTAGTGGTTTATCAAATTTTATAGTAGAAGATGGCTGTATCCAAAATTATCATACGGAGATATCAGTAGGACAAACATACCTACGGTTTAATATTCGTATGCTACTTTTTAAAGCTACAAAACACTAAAAATAAAGTAGTTCTTGTGTAAGTAGAAGTAGGTATTTAAACACTTTATAAGGCAAATAATTGTCAAAAAACCTTCAATTAAATCTTTAAAAGGAAATTATAATATAACTGATTCCATTTTATATTATTTCCCAGAAAAAAATCTAAGTCAGCTGTCGCCATCTTTGAATCTGTAGGGTAAACATACCGGTTCTTGGCCACTTATCCGAGTTTCCGAATTCAGCAATGATTTTTATCCTGATGCTTTACACCTGCACGTCTCAAACAATTACTGCATTTTCCTAGGATAGTCTAATTTCATATAACACAAAGGTTACAGACGTATCTTTAACTCATAAATTTATAAAAAAATAAGTATTCATTGTAAATGGCTAAAACATTGGTTATCAGTTGTCGGCCACTTATATCACCACAAATATGATTCCTATCATTAAGCGAATAAGATTTATAGTAGTATAAAAATGTGATTTATTTTATCCGTACATATGTATCATTTTTAATTCGTATTATGTTCTATGGCCGAAAACAGGTTCATTTGACTTTCTTTACATAGCTGGCCGAAAATTGGTTTTATATTTACTAGTTCTCGGCCGAAAACAGATTTTACTTGAACCAGATTATCTACCGCTAAAAACTCGGTATTTCTGTAGCTCATATCTTTGAAACTATGTACTGTATTGGCGGCAGGGACCTGGTAGCAAAAGCAACGCAATGTTATTGTAGATCATAAATACAATAAGCTTTATGTATTTGACTTTAAGATCTTCACCATAAACACAAAGAATTATATATTATCAATTAAAAACCAGTTATCGGCCTATCAGCCGAAAACTACATTTTGAAACAAATAATTGTGAACTTGTTCACCGGCCATCAAAAATAGAATCCGAAATTAAGATAGTTTTATGAGTTTCAGACCTTAGAATATTGTCAATCAACATGTTTTTACACTCACAAACTCAATATATAACCAATTAACTCAAACTAACACTTTAAAGCTTGGCTTCCAAAATCTATCATCTACTTGCTACTTTTTCTGGTAAATTTGGCATGGTGTCAACACATCCAATTTTGAAATCGGTCATTACTCAGTCAATTCGCAATTTACGAGAATTTTAAACATGAAGATTGGCATGATCAAATGAACTCAGATTAGAACAGGATGGTCTAATTATATTTTATCTTTAAAAATGTGCAAAGTGGACGAAAAGGCGTGGTGACCGGATAACCGGTATGTTTACCCTATGAATGTCGTTGTGCATTGAAACAAAAGACGGTTGCCTTGCAGGCCTTTAATTTTGTATAAAAACCCATTACAGTCCTATAGAGCTACTAGTTACACACGGAACAGGGGACCGATTTTTGACTTTCGAGCGCTCAAATTTAGATAATTTAAGCTCGAATATAATCGCACACCAATGTTTGTCAGCATTATTTACGCATGAAATGAATAGGGTAAATAATCATGACTTTAAATTACTATCGCTGTTAATTTTAAAACATCATTTCTTCGTTTTATTCAGAGTTTAAATTATCAGTTTCGAGCGCCCGCGTTTCAAAAATCGCCCCCCAGGCTAGCTACCTTCTTCGTAGACTAATTACAAATTAATGACTTTAACGACAATATTACATAGCATTTTTGAGAATATTTTATGTAAGTATAAAAAAACATGTAAAATACCTATTGGTTTAAAATTGAAAATAAGCGTTGTGCCGTTGGATAGGTACCTACCTAAGTTTACCTCTTGTAATATTTTTGTTTCCAATTTTTTTTTGTTACAAATAGGTGTGATATAAAGGTAGTTTTTTGCGAAACCAGCGCGACATAACTAGGTAATAGGTACATAATACCTTTTAAATAATAATAAATTATTATCAATGCATGCGGCTGTACTCACTTGTAAACACAAGTCACACGTAGTCACTACGTGTAGCGTAGTGACTAAACACAAGTGAGTACAGCCGCATGCATTGATAATAGTGTTAGTATGTCTCACGAAAGTTTAAATTCAATAATAACTTAATAAAATACTGAGATGTGCAATAAAAAATTGCACATCTCAATAAAAGACATAGGTAGAGACTGAAAAAATTACAAAACTTAAGGTAAACAACACAAGGTAGCGGAAATTGGTTAAATTACTAAGCGTGTTAGGTGTTGAAAATCATGACAATATCCTAATTTATCATACACATAAAATATTTATATCATACAAATAAAATCCATCCGTTTAATATCGAGTCTACGAGATCAGATGTGAAATAGGAGAGTACAACTTAATTTGTGTATTGGAAAGTTCTGTATCAGCATGCAATGAAAACAAACTACTTACATATTAAATATGTATTACTAGGTTAAAATTGCCCCCATTAATTAATCATGTGTTATGGATCTTTTTTAACTATTGCACTATACCTACATGTATCCAGTACCTATATAATATAATATCGTCTTTATGGATTAACCCATAATATTTATTTATTTGTTTATTTATGTATAATATTTATTAAAGTTAACGGGATACTTAGTAATTTTTTACCAAAATCTATAGCATCGGAGCTCGTATCTACCTTGGTAGGTAGGTAGGTAAGTACCTATTTGTATAGTATGTAATTTTAGGTAGATTTGTATTAAAATATTAATTGAATTAGTACATATCTAGGCTAAATAAAATAGGTAAGTTACATGATATAAGTAGGTAGGAGTAAACATGTCTAATTCTTCTGTTTCTGATTTCTACAACATAATTACTTAGGTAAGTAATAAATTTTGTAGTAAGTAATAATACTAATAATGTATGTCCTTAGTACCTCTAGCTCTAAGCTTTATTACTAGTTGCCTTATTACTGTAGGTACCTACTACCTATAGGTACAGTGTCTCATACACTGTATAGGTAGGTGTGTGTTGGTCTATGATTAACTACATACCTAATAATAATAATCTAGCAACCTACACCTAAGTAGGTGAGGTACCTACCTACCTACTTGCTTGTTGCAATGTTTCATAACAATCATAACACAAGACAAAGTACCTACTTAGGTGAGTACATTAAAATGCGTATCATCCATTACCTATTATTTCACACCGTTCCTGTAATATAAAATAGATAGACGGGTTTGAATACTATTTCAAATTAGATTAGGTAGGTATATACATAGATTTGTAAAATTACTTAGTTGTTTGTTGTTGAGAAGTATGCATGTATGTTCTCTCCAAAATAACCTTTGAGCTTTGAGTAAATAATATGATATTGAAATGTCTAAGATATTAACTAACATTAAGTATATATACCCATATGTTTCGTTTTGTTGTGAATTTAACTACCAATTTGATACTAATGATGGAGCATCAACAGTTTTATTTCCAACAAGAATTTAGAATTCTAATTGGGTTCACTAATTCCTTTTAAGGTACCTATTAAATATAAAGACAATAACTTGTAATCAAGTATATACCCATAATATTGATTTAAATGAAATAAAATAAAATACATATTTAGGTAGGTACATTGTATTAAAAACTTAAATAGTTTATCTTGGTTTTCAATAAACTCCAACTCGGGTAAGGGTAAGTAAGGGTATCTATGTTTGTACACCCTGTAAACATAACAAACTGTCAATCGGCGCTAGTTCACTTTTCCGGTTAAAAGGAAGGAACCAAACACAAAGCATGGTGAAGGTAAAGAGATGGTAAACAAGGTTCTAGGTAGGTGAAGGTGAATGAGACTAACCTGCGAGGCGGGCGGGTATGAGTAGCCAAATTGTGCGTACGCTGCCATCGGGACGATCATATGGGCGGATTCACAAAACACTGTCTCTCAAAGTCTTAAAACACGGACGTTTTCCTACTAATAATGTAAAATTAAGTAAACGTATCACAGGTTGTTTGCGCCGCGGCTGCGCGGTGCGTCGCCATCGCTTCGCTGTTCGTGTGCGAGCGGCCTTATGCTTGCGCGCGCGCTCGAATCTCGACACAGACTGGCGCGCGCCCGACCCGCTACGCCCCGCCGCCGAAGGACACCACCAATCAGACCCCTCCTCATGGGCGGAGTCGCGCTTAACCATCCAATAGCGGCGCAAATTTTCTATCCCTTTCGAAACGCCGAACGGAAATATGAGAAGGTATTGGTGGGTTGCATCCCCTCTACTTTGAAAGTACCGCCTATTCAGAGGCGCCGCCTTCGTCCGGGTTGGGCGGGGGGAAAAAGCGTTAGTATAGGCTCGACGGGAACATGTTTATGGGTCTCGAGCAGACAGGCCGAGCCGGTGTAGTCCGAGCAAACAAATCTCTAGTGGCAAAAAATGGCCTGACCGAGGACAAGTTGTTTCATTATGCCGCGCCTGGTCAGATTTACGCGCTCGACCACCCCCGGGATAAATAAATCTATAATCGTTTTCGAATGCAATTCTATTGGTTTTACCTCTTGTCTACAAGGTTAAGTTCAGGCTTGCGTGGAGTGTGGAAACACTTGAATTGAGACTTTTAATGTTGAAAGGCATTTTAGGTTGTTTTTATTTTAGTTTGTAGGTGATATGCTAATAGTTATTTTAGTTATACAGTAAAGAGCACCTGTGCCAAATAAAAATAATTTACATACGTTAGTCAGTTATACAGGTAAGAGCACTTATTATGCCAAATAAAATTAATATACCTAGGCTAGTTATACAGGTAAGAGCACTTAAATGCCAAATAAATATAATATACCTAGGTTAGTCAGTTATACAGGTAAGAGCACCTATGCCAAATAAAAATAATATACCTAGGTTAGTCAGTTATACAGGTAAGAGCACCTATGCCAAATAAAAATAATATACCTAGGTTAGTTATACAGGTAAGAGCACCAATTGGCATAGGCCAAATAAAAATACCTAATATACCTAGGCTAGTTAGATACATGTAAGAGCACCAAAATGCCAAAAAAAAACTTATACCTAATATACTCGTTAAATCAAACATTTGTACATCTAAATACTCACCTTAAATCAAACGTGACATTCATAATTTAATATATTTAGTAGATCCTAGGTCAAACTTAAACATTTATTCAGTAAGTAGGCCACAAGGGCACTTTTACACGTCAGATATTACAGATAAAAGAGATAAAAAAAAACTACACCGGTTCTAACCCTACACCTCTGACTCGAGAAGAATTACTTATGACCGGCAAAGACTTATTTTTCCAAAACACAAGTACATAAAATCTTAAAAAGAAAACATATCAAACCACTTTAATAGAAATACCATATGTAAGAAAAGAGAATCTTTATGAGTTCAAATCTGACTGTGACTACATACCTAACACCATTTTCTTTATTAAGCAGACTAGGTATTGGTAAAGTTGCCTAGTTTAACGATACCTACTTAAAATCACGGACGAATTCAAGTATAAGAGAAATGTCACCTGCACTGCTACTCCACCTAGTAACAAATAGCGTACTAGTAGTACACTAGTAGCTACTAGGTGGATTTGTTTTTTTTTTTTTTTTGAATAAAAACAAATAGAAAAATACAACTACAAAAATATAAGCATATCACAGTAACTACACTACATCCTAAACACACCATTTCGTTGGATTAGTTCGTGCAACCGCTAATTTTGAAACTTCGACCCCTAAACAAAACCTCCAGTCTATTTTGAACCCTAGTTTCTATGTAGAAGAGTCGTATTTGATAAGCCGAAGAAGCGAATAGGGCGCGTTCAAAGATATCGAGTCCCTATAGGTAAGTATAGGCACGCTTTGACATGAAAACTTTTTTTAAATAAACTAAGTTTTCTTTAATAAATAAATAAAAAATTAAAAAACATATCTATATCTAGGTACCTATTTATTTCAGATCAAATGATCCATTATGTGTCAGTACTAACTCTAGAATTAATAACTATGTTCGTTTGAGCATACCAATATTATAGTTTTAGTTTTTTTTTATTAAAAATGATATTTTGAGCCACCGAAAAATATCATTTCTAATAAAAAAAACTAAAACTATAATATTGGTATGCTCAAACGAACATTTTGAGTCACCGAAAAATATCATTTCTAATAAAAAAATCTTCAATAATAACAACTAACAAATATAACCGCCAAAATAATTGACATTAAAATTTTGTAAATTGGTTGAACTCAATGAGTAACTTTAAGTATACAAAAACATTTTATGTGATAAGGTAATCCAGAGAAAAGTGTAATAATTTATTTGAGAATTATTTGTTTACACGATAGGACTAATAAGGATGAATAGAGCATAGCATAATGTTGATGATAGTACTAAACAAACCAAAAATATATGTATAGAAATATAAATTGTTAACCAGTAAAACGACATAACCTATTGAATTTAAACTTTCGTGAGACATACAACACTATTATTAAGTAACATACAGTGTATTAATACAAATAAAAACCCATTTATTCCATTAAAAACATGTCAAATCAATACATATAAAATCAACTTAAAATTACCACTAAACTTAATCTAAAAATCGTTTACAATGCACCACAAACTATACTAAAAAAAACACACAACTTAAAAAATTTAACAAAAAACAGAAAACAGAAAGTTAAATTAAAAAGTATATTTTTTTAGCACAGCCCATTCTGAATCGAATCGTGTATTAATTAGTGACTAAACAAAAGTGAGTACAGCCGCATGCAGTGATAATAGCGGTAGATAGGTATTTATCTGTAATTGTTACATTATATAAATTTAGGCACCGACAGAGACTATAGAGATATAGACGACCACAGCCTAAGAACTTTTTGAAGCTCATGTCGATTGCGCCATCTATGTCAAAGCCCCCTAAAGATACCGAATATGTAAGAGAAATGTCACCTGCACAGCTACTCCACCTAGTAACAAATAGCGTACTAGTAGTACACTAGCGGTAACATTTCTCTTACATATTCGGTATCTTTAGGGGCTTCGACATGATTGCGCAATCGACATGAGCTTCAAAAAGTTCTTAGGCTGTGGTCGTCTAGATCTCTATAGTCTCTGGTACCGGTTTTATTAGCCTATTTATTAGGCTGGTAAAACAAACAATTGTAAAATAATTCCCGGTTTTGGTTTAACCCTACCCTATACCTACGAACAGGTGATATTGGCCTACGAATCTCATTTACATAAAAAAGTGATGATTGCCTGTCAGTTCAATTGACGAACCCTTTTTATCTTTCGCTTTATCTGTTTTACCTTTTAATAATGTTTAATTAGACTTTTATAACCCAATTCAATGACTTTATTAGGGTTTGAAATTACAAGTTTATTATTTTCACTGAAGAGAGCTGGGCGGTTAATTAGATATTTTATTATTGTTGATTTAACTATTAGTTAGTATAAGATTGTACAATTAAATAGTTTTGCACCAAAAAGAACTAAACTAAAAAGAACTTGCGTCCCTTTCTTATTCCATGCCGATGAGATGCCGAGAGATGCATGCAAATGAGAGAACCATACACGACACGTGGAAGTTGATATAAATGAATGGTGAAGAAAATATTAATTGTCTATGAATATGAAGAAAATATGAATCTAGGGCTGGGGGGGGGGGGGGGAACTTCCCTCCCCTCGCCTCTTGGCGACGCGCTTGACCGGTGGTAAATTGCGTAACTATCATGTCATATTATAATCCAGGAAAGGGGGTGGAGGATAGCTTTCAGAGGAATATGAGGACCGTTTTTGGGAGCGATGTATTGAGGACTTCGCCCATAAATTTATTATACCTTTCTCGAAAATTCTTTGCAGAATAGTTGTCATAGGTACATTGTTGGGTGAATATCTCAACGATTTTTTTTTACGGCGGAGCTGATAATGACAGTGTGGACTAATAGTTTCACAATGGTATATTTTTTTCTGAAAACCTTACACAAATTATTATCTTAAGCCAAGTCGCAAAATGTTATAAAAGTTATTGATATTTATAAAAAATTTTTTTTTCGCCCCAATTATAATTTTGGTGTAGTGTCCTGAATCCATTTTTCTTGAATAATTTCTATAGTAGAACCATAACGTCCGTTGATTTAACTAAAACTTCACAAACTTTTACTCGTTATTAGTCTACGTATATTATAAGAAAATAAAAGTGAAGATTAGTACATGAATTCATGCTCTAAACTAAGCATTCATTGATGTCCTGGTAAAATAGTAAATTTTGGTGGTAAATTTTGAAAATGATTTTATGGTCGAACGAAACGCAACAAGGCTAACAAACGTATAGTAACCTGTTAATTCGGTTCCACTCCGGCACTGAACGATGAAGCACGTGTCGTACCTTACTAGATCTGTCCAGCAAACGCATAAGTATCTAATTTTGGTGTATTAAAATACTTTTTAATGCAATTTTGGTGGTGTATTTAACTAATGGATGAAAAGTAGTTGTTTTTGTGTGAACTGTATTTAAAGCATGTTTATAGTTTCTTTTTTAAAATATTTACTTGGAACTGAAGTGAATGATACGGTTGACTTTTAAAATGCACTTTTATGCAATGGTTCTAATTTTGGTGCATCAATTTTGGTGGTTTTGGTGGTAATTTGGAAACCAAAAATGATATTTATGAGCCTAAACTAAGTAATATTGTATTTACTGTCATATGTTTATATTTTGTATTCACAGCATTACTGACAATACTGACTAAGTGCATTGATTACCAATTTACCACTATTAACAGTAAAAATATATATAACCAAATACAAAAGCGCCTGGATCTGTCACTTAACGACCTGACTTTAACCTACATTATTTGATCATGTAATGTTTGTCATCTACCCTCAACTGGCTGAAGGAGCCATTTGAGGGTAGATTTTGTTTACTTTTATTTAAATACCTAAAGATACAGACAATAATTATGTCAGTAAGCGTAAGTATTGATTGCGAGTAAACTTATGTTTACTCTTAGAGTCAAAGATCTCAACTGTCGCCAGATTTAAGTTAAAGTGAAGTTGGTACAAATAAAATCTTCTAAACATATAACAAAGCTTGAATAAAGCTGAAGAGGGTCGAAAGTCTTGCTGTACATTGAAGATATTCGAAAAAAAGTTGACTGGGGGTACTTAAAGTCGATAACATAACACGTTCCAACAGTTTTTAGAACTTCTGTCTGTTTATCTGTTTGTCTTTTTGTATGTTTATTCAACCGCGCATCACGTGAAAACAGTTTAACAGATTTTAATTTTGTATAGAGATAGTTTGAGTCGCGGGAAATGACGTTTTCATCCCGAAAATCAACCCTAGAGGAGGTGAAATAGAGGTTGGATTTGTATAGCGAATTATTAATCACTGAACCGACGATTAATATGAACTGGGTACATAGTTTTTCGGATAAAATCCGGATTGCAATCCCTACTCAAAGTTTGAGCCCCGGGAAATAATATACGTTAGTTTATATCCCGAAAATCAACCCTTTAGGGGATTAAAAACGGGGTTGAAAGTTTTTATGGCGAACCAATAACTGTTGAACGCTGGAGATAGTTTGAGCTCTGGGGAATGATATAGAATAGTTGACATCCAGAATTCATTCCTTGGGTTGGGTTGGTTTCCTTCCCCCCGGGTTACTAATTCCACTCAGACGAAGTCGCGGGCAAAAGCTAGTATAGAAATATATAAGCAATTCTGATCTGATTGTGACTGATGCTAACGATTGTAGTTTCATTGTATTTTTGTAGTATTTCTTACTGAGTTACGTAGTTTCTTGAAAGAAAAAGGATTAAGCATTGTTGATTAGCATTTTATACTTTACTTATGTTTGATTTGATTGTTCAGTTTTTTGTACTTTGTTATAATAATATATTAAAACGGATGATAATACAATTGTCTTAGATTCATTTTCAGTTGATAACTAGTTAAATTTACTTTTAATTTGCAGAAATATCTAACTTTGGTGTGGATATACAATTTTGGTGGCCAGTAAATCTAATTTTGGTGGGTAGACGCAATTTTGGTGGCAACCAGATTATTAAAATCATAATATCTCTAAAACTACTATGTATAATGAAGGGCCATTACTACACAATATCGATTGTGACTAGTTACGTATTATCGATACATAATTTAGACATAAACTACAAAAATAAAAAATACCACCAAAATTAGGTAAATTTTGCACCTGTTGAAATTCACCCTGTTGGGTACAGTCAGCAGCAGGAGTATCTAAGCGGGTAGCGTGTTCAAAATTACCAACACACGCTCTTATTCTCTTAACAATAAAGTCGCGTCCAGCTCATTTTGAACACCCTACCCGCTTAGCTACTTTTGCTGCTGACTGTACGTGTTTATCCTGCCAGTGGCACCTACAAGTATACATAATATAACTACCTGTTTTTATGTACGACAAAGTGGTGACATTAATGACAAAGTGGTGACATGGTGCAATGCTCAATTCATAAAAACATGGCAAGGAACATGTCTTTTTATAAATTATGTATATAGCTTTGAGTCTTATGCATCTAAAAATTGCAACAACATTCATAATCTGAATTTGAAATTATCGCAGAGACAGGTACATAACATAAACTATCAATTTTCGTGTCAAGTCGAAGTTACAATCTTATGTCTAATTGTCTATGGCTTTGATGCAGTACACTTAGGGCCAGTTAAAGCAACCATAACTACAGAACTGATTAGCTTAACTTAGCAGAGAACTTTGAAATGGCTCATTTAAACGAAGTAGGTAGCACCTATCTATAATCGGAAACAATTAGGTACAATCGCCATCAGATACCTATATCACAGCGGCCAAGGTGGTCACAAATACATATCTGTACAACGCCTATATTGTCACGGCGATAAAGTGCATGTTAAGATATTTTTGAGCAACTTGGCCGCTCCGATATATTTGATGGTGACTGTATTAACCCGGCTCTTGGTCCAATTAATGCTCAGAGAACGCGCTTTTCAATTTGCAATGTCGCTTTTTGAGCTATATCAAGACTTGCTTGGCATTGGCAACGTTATGTAGCGGAGCTGCTCTCATCACTTCAAAGAAACTTTCATATATGTAGGGTCGCTATGCCGGTTGGCGGACAGTTAAGGAAGTTGCTGACTTCAAACCCCTTAAAAAAATAGTAATTTACGATAAAATACGCTAATTTCTATACCAATACGTTAGAAATATAGTCTATTTGTAAAACAAATATGAATACTGACTGCTTTGCTTGTAAGTTTTAATAAAATTAGCGATAAGTGAAAAAATACCCGAAATGCCGGTTTGCGGACAGTTTTTTCAGTATGCGAACACTAAGTGCTAGTTGGCGGACATGCAGTTTTATGCAATAATGCTATCATAGTCTATGGACGCTTATAACTCCAGTTGAGTAACAAGAAGCACGTTGCCGTCCAGTAAAAGAACAAGGATGTTGTGTAGATAGATTACACAACGGGACAAATATAGACCGCTCACAACCTACATACTGCATCGTTGGGAACTATATAAAAGACCTATGGAATGGTATACCACATATTGGTCAATCTTAGAAACTACATGAGAGATGCGGACTTAGTAACGCTCTTTAAGGGTAACGATTTTTTTCAAGTTCAAATTTATTCAAGTTTTTGTCCTGACTTGTCAACTTCTCCTCGCCGTGTACGGATTAAATAATATTAAATTTTAGTACACTGCTTCGGATAGGTTGTCTGAAATGTCTACTTATTCTACTATCTTTGATTCTTTCATGATAGGGGCAGCCCACACTACAGTCACTCCCATACGTTTTTTGCGCCGCTGGTTGCGTTGGTCCAGCATTACAAATTTTGACAATTTTTAACTCATGTCCACCGGGATAGAAAGGTTCTCGAGTGAACTGCGTACCTAAGTACCTCAACAAGGATTACTGAAGATCTGGTCAAAATGGTAAGGAACCGTTGGGTGAGGGCACAGCATGACCTATCATTGTTGAGATCCTTAGAAGTTTATGAGAGACCTATGTCTAGCAGTGGGCGTAGTTTAGCAAATGTAATGATGGTGATAATGATGAACTATCTTAACAATTAGAGAACACCAAACACACCGCAAAAGCAACGCATAGGTACTTTACTTCCTGTGCACATTTGTGTCTGGACCGGATGTCTAAACAAGAGATAAGTGTTTTATCACACAGAGAAGGCAAATGAGCATACAAACTACATAATTATTGATTTACTTTCCTTAAAATCCCACGTATCCGCATACTGAAATCACATTTTACGTAGTCGCGGTTGATCGGACAAGAGTTTATAAGCGGTTTAAAAATTAATTTTACTATCGATTTTAAACGAATTAAGTGGTCGCAAACTAAAAAATAAGTAGTTCGGCAACTAATATTAACATATTATAAGTATTTAAGTAGTCTTTTTAATTATGTGTCACACGAAGTAAAAATCAAAAATCGTTATAAGATGCCAGTAAGCGGACACGTGTCCGCCAACTGGGATACCTAACAAATTTGCATACCGGTTGCGCGGACAGTCAATATTTCTATAACTTTAGAAATATCATGAGAAAATCTCTGTAAATAACGTACATTGGTTCATAATTAACCGAACTAAATGCCTAACACAAATGTAACACGAATACAAAAGAAGAAACTTACGTTTATCCGCGCGCCTTGTTCTTAATTTATTCGTAAGATATCGACCATTTTGGTCACTACTGAGGAGGAGCGTATATAAACATTTTTTTTTCTGGCTAAAGGATGCATCAATTGTTTTGAAGTGAATACATTATTATTGCATAACTATCTGAGTATCACCAAACAAATTCATTTTATTACTAAGAACAGCAGGAATCTTATTTTTTGCATTTTAAGAGAAGTTGTCGGCCATTTGTCCGGCTACCGGCACTGTCCGCGCTACCGGCACAATGACCCTAAGCAACTTGTAACGATGACGATAACCAAGCTATCTCTATCTCTGAGACAAAAACAAACAAACAAAGTTTATTATATTGTATCACATTTACCTACTGTGTATGTAGAGAAGATAAGCTATTTAGCATGAACGTCATATCAAAAGCATATGGAATTTTGAAGTCTAAGGTGACAGTACAACATTATCAAATAAGTGCAACTCGGTTTGTTGTAATGTAAGTTACGAATCGGCTGTAACTGGTGTAGTTACTTTTAACTTACGTGTTATTTGAATAAATGATTATGATTATGATGATTAAGTCAAATCAAAGAAAGGTAGGTAGGTACACTAGGTACCTACCTACCAGCAGAGACGTATAGATAATATAGACATCCACAGTCTAAGAACTTTTTGAAGTTCATGTCTGAAAGCGCCATCTACTCCAGAGTCCCCTAAAGGTAGTTCGTAAGTAGGAAAAAAGCTAGCTTTACTAAGGTACGCTATTCATCCCTAGATGTCGCTGCGACGCAATGTAATTTTTTCTTCCTATTTTATATTGCGTCGCAGCGACATCTAGGAACGAATAGCGTACCGTAGTAAAGATAGCTTTTTTCCTACTTACGAGCTACATTTAGAGGACTTTGGAGTAGATGCCTCCTGCGCTTTCAAACGTGAGCTTCAAAAAGTTCTTAGACCGTACTGATCTATTATATATGTTACTCTATGGTACCAGGTATAACTGACGCTGCGATTAAACGAAAAAACTTTAATTATTGTGTACCTACTACATACCGAATCTTTATTCAGCTAAGTAAAAATCTTAAATGACCGCTAACTAAAAACTGTATTAAAATAAATACATAGGTAGGTAGGTCCTTATACATATATTTAAAATTTAACAGTAAACAACAACTAACTGTTAGCATAAAATGTAAGTAGAAAGGCATTAATTTGCCCCAGAGGTTTACAGTTAATATAATATATATGTATATGTATACATTACCTACTACATACATCGAAATCACTATAACTTTAAATAAAGGTGCTCTGGGTATAGATACCTCCTCAATTAGTCTTCGTTATTACAGAATAGGTGGGTAGTATAGGTACATTTAGTATTTACATCGCAAAAAAATATCACCATAAAAATACATCTTCTTAAAACATGTTTGGAAATAAAAGTCTTGTCACTAATTACGTATCCCTAGCTCCAGTATCAACATCCGATCGATTGACTGAAAAGATTTCGAATATCACCTCACCTAATAGCAACCCTATCACCTCGATTTAAAGACTCTTTTTGAACCAATTAATTCTTAGGGCTGGCGCCAAGACATCTGTCATCATTAATAACAAGCAATTTAGGACAATTCTGCATTTTTGGAATATATGAGAGTGCTCGAGCGTTTCTCGCTGCAGGAAGCATAAAAACTAACACTAAATAAAACTAGTGGTTGACATGTTGAGTTTTTGCCTTACTAATTACGTGCAACGGAGTGCGTGTAGAAGTATTAGTCTCAGTGTAAACAAGGGCTTAAGCGACAACATCTTTATACTAAAAAAGCCTTTTTAGCCAAGAGACTCGCTTACGTTCGCGTGAACGGACGGCGAACGTTAGCCGTAAATGCTAACAGTTTAGATATTTATGAACATGTGTACGTAATTAATTTTTACGATGGATCAGATAACGGAGTCGGTGGAGCGATACGCTTGTCGCTTGTCTCAGTAAAGGTTAATTAACCCTGGATTGGCTAAGGTTTTTAGGTTTTTCCGAGAATCCAAAAGGCGTCGGGGTTAAGGTCGTGACTTCACCTCCGTCACAATAGACGCCGACTGCCGCCGAAGTGTAAACACAGTTTGAGGACAATTACAATTCGACACCGTTTGGTGACTCGCTTGAATGCCATATGCATCCAAAACCGTAAAATCTCATCTCAAAACGTAAAGTTACAATGTTAACTTTAAATGTATCGTGCATTGGGTTCAAAAATGCACTAGCCTTATGATTCCGTTTACCCTCTTCTTATTTTAATGAAGTGTTAGGTTAACCGGCAATTTTGGAATATTTTCGGTTCACAAATAACTTTTTGCTTTAGTCACAATTTTTTCGGTGACTATTGTCTCCACTGTCTACTGTCGTCGAAAACTGTCTTGTTGTGATGTGAACAATGATTTGGATGTGAACTACATTGGAAAAACAAGACAAGTGCGTTTATAAAAACATAATTTCTGGCTCACGACACTTGAAAACAGTCACCAGTTCACCACGGGTCAAAGTGTTTAATTTAGATTTATTTCCCTGCCATCTTCAAGTATGTAAATAAGTTCATAACTAAGTAAGTCGAAAAAAAAACATTTATAAAATCAACCGCGGTATGAGTTTGCAAGCGATTTAGATATTTTTTTTATTTAAACATACAAAAACAAAGACAAGTACCAGTATATATAATGCAAAGAGAAAAGTGAGAACAGATTCCTTTAAAACATTTGTATGCTGCAATAAGTATGATGGCAAACATTGTACGTAGGTAAACATTATAGGACTATGGGACCTACTACATGAAGAGTTAATAAATGACGTTTTTTAAATACAGGAAGAAGTAGGTAAATGTATATATAGTTATGTATTATATGCTACATATCAGTATTGGCTTTTAGCAGCTACTTACCAAATTTCAAACCGTAGGAGAGGTTGGGTTATGGATACTACATAAATGTGAGGTAAGTACGTTTGTGGATTGCTAGGTTCATCTAATTACCTACCAAGAAGTTTGACATTTTTAATTCAGAAAACCACATTAATGCGTTCATATACTTAATAAAAATATATACTTAACCAGCTACAACACTTGAACCCCAACCACGCCTTTAGTTCATGTACCTACCCAAAAGACAATTTCTTAACATTGCATTTTGATTTGTGCCATTGTCAATAAGTTGCAAATATATATATTTTAAAACAAGGTGCTAACAAGATAACAAATTATTCATGTCAGTGCGAAACAAGAAATGAGCTCTCAATTGTACTCTGAAACACCTTCTGTGACATTAAAGTGGTTCTGCAATGTCAAGTGGGGAATAAACCTAACATTAGGCACCTACATACATTCGCTTTTTCAGATTTTGCACACTTTTCACAGTGTTTTGACATTAGATTCAGGCGACTGTATACCTAAGCTTTTGACATTAGATTCAGGCGACTGTATACCTAAGCTTTTGACATTAGATTCAGGCGACTTTATAACTATGCTTATATTTGTAGTTCTAACAAATATTAGTAGGTACCTAAAATGCATGCAGAAAGGAAATCAGTATTAGGGTTAATTATCAAAAAAATATTTTCCAGATAACCGACAGTGTTTTTGTTACCATTATTCGTGAGTATGAGAGGTAGTCTTCCTGCGAATAATATTTGTCGAAAAATGTTATCAATGGTCTGTGACATGTCCGACCCTGAGGCAGGTGCACCCCTAGCTCGTATCCTGAGTATCCTGACCACCGACCACCCGTTCCATAAAGAAATGTTAACCGTTGGCCCGCATCAAAACATTCAACCATTATTGCCATATCTGTCCTTACTATGACCTCATAGTAATACATCCTAACCCCTACTTTATCCAATAAAGTAGTTAAACAAACCCGTTAAAAACAATGCGTTTACTAAAGTACTTAGGTATAGATACCTAACTATAGGTAGGTACCTATACTAGGTACTGCCGTCGACGCTAAACCGTTCTTGGAAAACAAAACAATGACTGCCTAAATAGTATGTAAATGCGCGTAGCACACATTTATGATTAAAAATAACTAAAGACAACTGCACAAAAACTAATTGATAATTATTCATCCCCATAGGCATCACAGTGTTTCAAGTTTGAGGCCTGTGACATTATTTTCACCAGGATTTTTGGTCTTCGTTACCTGACTAAAAGTTAAGTTTATGCGCTATTTACCTTACGTAATTAATATCTTTAGTATGATCGTCATTAAAAAGTAAGTAAGTAAATTCTAACTTGATAGTAGGTGTATCTCAATTTGAACGAAATCTTTGAGATGTAAGAACCTTCTCGCTATACAGGTAGGTACTTACATAAAATGCTGAACAAATAATGAAAATGTCAAGCCACTTTTAAAATGAAGCTTCCCCAGGGAAGTCAAGTACCTAAAGCAACAAATACAGCCTATTGTTATTTACAGTGGTAACCGTCAAAATCTATTATGGAACAAAAACCGTCCGCCCCGCCGGCCAATTCAGCCCGCGCCTATCCTACAGGCCGAATTCAATTAACTGTACAAGGCACGAGTGTAATAAATTCTCTAAACAATCAGAATTCGAGGCCTGGTAATATGTCGGCGTGCAGCCATACGCATTGCGGATGGGGCGGCTTAATCAACGGAGTGTCCCGGGTGGACATGTGTTCGGGCCGGTCTGATACCTGGATATAGATCTAATATTTGTGCCCGTTATAAATACAAGGTTTAGATGACCGTAGTCTTAAGACTAGCATTTACATTTTAGGATGCGAGCGTGATCGCTTATTTCAGTTGCGTCCACGTCCACAACACCTCTAGTGTAAATTAAAAATATTTACATAAATTGATTTGTACCCAAGGGTAGGTTCACCCCTGGGTACAAATCAATGCTGGCTGTTACCTATAGTATAAAATGCTGTTAGATTGTCTGTGATTTCAGTTATACATACTTGCAACTTACCACGTTAAATGGTATATTCTCTAGAATAAAATAATAAATAGGTACCATATTGACATTTGTTAGGTTAAGTAGCAAGAAAATGTAGGTATATAAAAATATGCATAATTTGCATTAACGCCTTTCCTTTGCCTATAGCCTACTTAAGTTGTGTTGTGTATACTTGCATAGAACAATTTCCCATTAACATTTACCTAACCGCCAAAATAGATTCAGTAATTTATTCGACACATCAGACAAACAGCGCACCCGCTGGGAAAATAATGATTTTTTAATTGTACCATTTCCGCATTTACTAATGACATATACTTACAGACGACCATGTGTATTGTTATCTATCGGTCATAAAACTCTCGGACAGACCTCATTAATATGTATCAGGTTAGCGCTCATTATCTAGGAACAAAACACTATTTTCTTCATTGTTTAAATCTTGTAGTCATTAATCAAATAAACTGTAACAAGCTCTTAGCGACGACCTACATATTAATTGATGTATGAAGAACGAATATGTTTTGAATAATGATAATGAATTAATGAATTGTATACGAGCCTTCATAAAATGAAAAAAAAAACTAAAGGCAGCCCTAATAAACAATGTTTAGAAATAAAGGAAAAGTAGAAAAATCCACTGCCTCGGGCGAGACTCGAACTCGCGGCTCTGGGAAACATGCCCATCGCTCGACCAACTGAGCTACTGACATACCCGTTGGATGCGAATTTCTCCATCATATCCTTTATTTATATATGCGTCTTAGGGTGACGCCTAGCGACATCTGCCGAAGAAGTCTTACACTTCTTAACCGATCGGAGTCCCAACTTGCATTGAAAATTATAACTATTATATTTTTTTTGTGACCTGTTTGGTTTGACGACAATTTTTTTTTTGCAATAAAATTCCAAATAAACATGGAAGCACTTAACTTTTTATTTGTCACATGACCACAAGAAACTGATAGTTCGGCAAAAACTAAGTTTTTAAGGAGTGCGTTAACGACTTCGGGTCGGCATAATCGGGCCACTTGAAACAAATATGGGGCAAGCGTGAGTCGTGGTTAGATTATGTGGTTCCTTCTTTTCGACACGCGCGCGATTTTAATAAGGTGTATAAAACAATAAAATCTAAGTTTAGCAGTGGCGGTGGGTCAAAGTTTTTCTTAGGCAAGCCGGAGAATTTGGCTTAAAATTACTTCGTAAGCGTAAGCTATAAGAAAACTACTCAGGTGCCTAAAAACTATGCAATCCGTCGGAAATCGTGTTCTATGGACGTGCCGCCATTGAAGTTTAGTAAGGTGGCTAGGTGCCGAAGATGTTGGTAGCATGATGACAGTAAGTACTAAAGTGTAAGGCGACTAGAAATACCTACAACTATTTCCATATCACCAATTGTTCCTTTAAGTAGATAAGTACTTTGTCTTACGTATTATATTAATAAGAGTGGGGGGTTAGGCGATTTTTATGTTTCTGTGTAGGGGAGGGACTGAGGTAAAAATTGTCTCACGTTTTAAATGACTGGCGCCTTACGAATACGGTGATACTCACTTTCCGGTATCGCATCCGAAATAAAAATTGCCTCATGGCGTACCTAACAGTTAAGTGTACCCATAATTATTTAATAGACCAATGGGGATCCCTAAAATTTTGCCGGATCCAACCGGAAGTCTTATCCCTCCTGTTTCAGTTACACATGTTTCGACGTAAACCTTATCAACTTTAAACATTTTTTACAAAATTATGCATTCTTGACTTTAACACGCGATATTCTTGTAATTAACAGTTGTATAATTAAGTTGTTTTTTCTCGTTGAGAAGTGTCAGTACCTGAACAAGCTTTGTTTATCTATTGACATTTGATAGTTTTTATTTCACACGTTTTATATATATTAATGTAGGTTTAGTTTTTGTTACACACAAGTAATACTTAGTGATTTTAATAAAACGGTTGTAAACCTCTATGGCATGTTAAAAGCAAATTAGCTATATCCGTATATATGTAAAATAATTCAAGTACCTATTTATTATTATCTTTATATGTACTATACAGTAACATACTTATTTATAAGAAGTAGCAGGTGGGAGCTAATAAAATATACAATTACAGGCATTTTAACGTTAACTTGAAAATTTTATTTTTCCTAGCACTTAGGCATAGAGTAGATAAATGTGCTTATACATACCTATATTATTATAATAATATAGTTATAATATACACGTCTTTTTATTATACCCGTTTGTAATAGACAACTAATAGGAGAAACTTAGCACTTACATACTTTAACGGATAAAGAAAACAGGTATCTACATATGTAGACATCCGTCTAATTGATTTGACCAAGTCGTTGTCCATAAGTATCTAACCTCGCTATGGATTAAAGGCGTAAGCGGCGATATAGTAGAAATTATAGGTCTAGCCTAGGAGATCTAAAACGTATTAATAAGCTTGAAGAAGTATAGCGTAGCTATATTGGTCTGAATAAGCAACACTTTTAACCTCTAGCGTCCTAATACTAGTAAATATTTATACTTACAAATTAACTTCACAGAAATTTAAAGAATACCAATTGGAACAGAGTTGTTTTTTTTTTGGCTCGATTTTAATTTAATACAAAACTAATTCCATTCTTATTTTGTTTGTCTATATAGATTCAAATTTCACTGCCAATTTTTATTGTATGGTGGGTCGACAAAGTAATGGCGATACCTCATCATACAAATGAAATCCTCACGTTCGTCGCTGGATATTAATGTAAATATATAATGTGTGTATGTGTATGAAATATTCGCGTAACCTAGGGACTGAAAACACAGCCTAAACCATTCCTTGAATTGAGAGCATTGAGAGAGAAATTTTAAACATACATTTTGAAACAAACTAACAAACATACATAATTTCGCCAAGCTGATAAAACGCTTGTATGAATTCTTGCATAACAGTGCTTTGCTTGTATAAAAGCGTTGTTGAATTTTTTTACGATTTCTACATGGATATAGACTCTTTAGCTATATTTTTAGAGTAAGGTCTTGTAATTGCAACTTAAAATATTAATGAATAATCGCTTATTAATTATTTATTTATATGCTCAAAGTATTATTTGCACGATTTGCTAGTAATTAAATTTAATGTATATTTATATAACCTTAATAAAAAAGGGAAACTTCAAATAATAAAAAACCTATTTCATAAATTCCTGACTCAGGCAGCAGTAGTTGCAATTACCCGTCCTGGCGGGTAATTGCAGCTAATTTTATGTTTCGTTTTTTTCCTATGGGTGCTGCTACTATTAAATTTTAAAAAAAGCAGGCTTTGACTAATTAGTTTACAACATTTTAATAGCTATATATTATAGCACTTTTGAAACGTCCATTATCTCACAAAAAATGTTGTGGTAGGTATCGTACCCGTTACCCGTTCGTGCTCGGTCAGGATCTAAGAGGTTACTGTTTAACGGCTTACATAGTCAACTACAGAAGCAAAATTCCCTCAATTGCCGCTGAGGTGTCAGGAGGTACACAAACAACACCAGATTAGATGCCTTGTGTGTTCACGCACCCTCAAAGGGACGTGCGAGCTTGTCCCAGCAGTACATATACTGAGTTAATGAGACCTTAATGTAGCTCCCGATTAACAGTAGTCACCGCCCTTTTGAATCTTCCCATACAATATAGGATTTAAGGCTAACACAATCGTTAACTTACAAACATTATTTAAAACGGGGTATTTAAATAGTAAATACCATGTAATATGTCTCTATGAGTTTTCGATATTTCTGCACAGTTACATGCGCCATTATCACGGAGTAGGTAAGTACCTGAAGTTGCTGCGTGTGTTAGTTGTGGTCTACCTGCACACACCATAGCGATCTACCCTCAGTTGTCAGCAAATACAAAACTTTAAATAGCTTATACATTTCCTCAATTTTTTTACACCTGATGGGTAGAGTAGAGTTTTATATTATATATATAATATATAGTTATATATTTAGCTTTTTGGATTTCTTTTTAGTCAATGCCTATGTTTGTTAGAAAGAAAGGCCTTGTACCTAAATTGTAGCTTTACATATATTACGACTTGGGACTATATTACACGTTGGGTTTTTAAAACTTGGGTCTTTTTTTACTTAGTAACGAGAAGATTAAGCCGTTCCATTTAGAACATTTTTAGGGTTCCGTTCCTCGAAAGGAAATAATGGAACCCTTTATAGGATCACCTTGTTGTCCGTCCGTCTGTCTGTCTGTCAAGACCCTTTTCTCAGGAACGCGTGAAGGTATCAAGCTGGAATTTATATCAAATACTCAGGTGTACTGTCCCTTGGAGATGTAAAAAAAACTTCTAAGTCAACGCAATCAAAAGATAAAACCGTTTATGCCGCAATTTTCCGCAAATTTTTGACACTCGCAAGGGAATCAAAGCCTACAAGGTACTTCCCGTGAACTCAGAACCTTGAAATTTGGTACGAAGCAACGTCTTATAGAACAGATAAAGGAAAAATTGCGAAAACCGGAACCCTCGGTGCGCAAGTCCGGTTCGCACTTGGCCGGTTTTTTAATTATAGGATGATGTAATTGTACAACGTTTTGCAGACAAATGAAAGGAATATAAACGTAATATGGATTAAATAACGAAGATTTTGTAGTTGCATACGATGCACGAAAAAAAAACATAGCATTATAAATAAACACATTACGTAAACCGTTAAAACATGGTAGACTGCCATTTTTAGACATGTAAATTTGAAATGCAGTAATGTAAGATTTAAGTCCCATCACCGACAGCACGATACGTAGGTATTGGCACGTACGAGTAGGTATTGCTCAGTGCTCACAGACATATAATTAAGAAGACTACGTAAACTCTACCTCTGATAGCCAACGGTGACAACAATCGTAACGTATTCAAACATAAATGTAGTCAAATTTACGACATACCTACCTTACTTGTACCTAATTGTAATTACATACTATGTGCTTATATTCGTTAACATAATAAATGTATACAGCTTGAACATGAACACGAATACTTTTTACGTCACTCTGGGCGCTAAGTGAGATTTACCGCCCTAGAGCGCAGCGGAAAATCTCACTTCACACCCAGGAGAAGACGTAAAATTATGTACACACCACGGGCGGTAATAAGGAAGGAATCAGATCGCTTGTTTATGGCCCTTACCTTGGGTTCGGGCCACAAATGCCAGCGATCTAAGCCCTTCTTTATTTTACCGCCCTAGGTGCGTAATGTACTAATTTATTAAGTATATATATTTATTCTTTCATCTTGACGTACCTAATGTTAATAGGTAGATAGGTTTCATTCAGTAAAAGTGTAGCTACATGGGAAGACTTATCTAAAACACACGTACTACAATTACGTCGAAGGGGTGCTGACCTGCAGCGAATGTGGCCGCACATTTACTGCAAAGATTGGCTACATCAGTCACCTGAGACTCCTGAGAGCGTACCAGCGACGCTCTCAGCTGTAGCAAAGCAGTCGCTGTAGCCGAAAACGGCTAGGAGATGATGATGATGAGTATTGTGAGTAGTACAAGCAGTTTTTGCAACTCGACGGCTAGCGACATTTTAGCTCACCGAAGGAAGCCAAAAAAAGCCCACTAACTGCTCGATAGGGGAAATAATTCGTGTATAGCTGAATTTTGGTGAAGTTGTAGATAAAGGTGTCTTACACAACATACTAAAAGTACCCATGAATAGGGGTTCCGCTAACGGGGAAAAAAGTAAAGGTAAAGGTCCCCTTTTTTGGCTTTGCGTAAATAACTCGGTAGCGGTGGCTCATACGAAAAAATTTTCGTATGAGCCACCGCTACTGAGTTACTTACGAAAAGCCAAAAAAAGGGACCTTTACACTCCCCGTTAGCGGCGCCCCTAACCACGAGTACTTTTGGTATGTTGTGTAAGACACCTTTATCTACAACAACTATACCAAAATTTAGCTATACACGAATTATTTCCCCTAAGTTTTCCTTCGTATGGCAGGCAGCGAAAACTAGTAGTTCAGCTATCTCAAAAATAAATCCTAGCAAACTTTTGTTGAGCAGAACCGCACGAAGTTTCCTCGGGGTATCGGAGTACTTAGATAATATTTAACCTTACAGTATTCTAACCTGACGGTAAATTCGTCGTCTATATCAACACATGTCTCAGGCCCAGCTAAGAGCTTCCAAGACGAACTCTAACTGCATTAGCATGTGACAGGAGCGCGTGGGAGCGGGGGCAGGTGCCGAATGTACCCGGGTACCTGATCGCTGAGTGCGTTATTAGATGATCGCGCATATCGGGGATAACGTGTCTATCTATAGTGAATATTCGGGGAGAATTATCTGTTTTAATAGAGTGCTAGCTTAAATATTTACCGGTAACTTTTCGGTGGAGGGCAACAGGAAATAGGCGTTATCTTACACATATTCTGGTGGATAGACGGCACCAGACTTTTATACAGCGCCATATAACAAAGTAAATAGGTGTATCTACCTATTACAGTTATTGATAACACTAGTTTACCCATGTAGCATTTAAGAAGACCTAAGAACTCCAACAAAATCTATGTATAATATATCACCGTAAATCTCATTTTTTTTATAAACATATTGCTTATAAAAAATTACTTCTACAAAAAACAACAAACCTGATAGCTCACATGCTCATTCTTCAACACTTCGACACGTTAAAAGGTACGTTCTTGTAGGTAAGGACCCCAAAACGCATTTCAAATTCAAACTTACCTTTTGTTTTTACAAAAATCCTTTTTTATCTCTTAGAGACTTGATTTTATCTTGATATAAATCCAGATAATTAAGTGGTGTGACAAAAAATGGAGGCGCGATATGTTCCAGGGACGTCGACTTTTATAAAGCTAGATGGTAATGAATGAACTGAGATAACGAGATGAGAATGGTCCCGGACACGACTGGTTGCTTTAGTGAATGAACTATAGGTACAGTCTCGTTCGTTCGTCGGTCACGCGTATTGGGTGCTTTTGATTGGAGACGTTTGATAGTTCAGTATTTTTTCTTTATTCTTTCCATACAATTACGATTCATGTCGATATTTTAGGTAGGTACTTATATATTTTAGATTCTGAATCAATTTCGATGAAATTATCACACATACATAGTTTGATACAACTGGTTTAGTTATTTAGTACACAGTATTTTTTCCTGAAAATCGTAGGTAGGTACCGTAACAAAAAAAATATCATTGTAAAATGATGTAGGTATTAAGTAATTCAATTTCTTTTAGCACTAAGTCATTGGCAAAAAGTATCAATATGAAACATACATTAATTAAATTTAAATTAAAAGATTTCTTATGAAACACGTGTAAGCAAACCTGCAAATGCCACCAATTAATTAATTCTTGCAACTTACATTTCGTATTCGTCTTGAAATAGTTTGGTAAAGTTAGCCGAGTTTTGAAATATGCAAGTGCTTCAAATACACCTGTTACTTGAGAAGCCTCAGATCTCCAATTATAATTTTGCTAAACATTAGGTGCTCAACCCGAGGCCCGAGCTCCTTAATATTATAATCTTATTCGCAACACGGAATATATTTTGAGAACAGTATCCGAACTTGTAACCCCCGCCTGTAGTCTGACGTCGGCCCCGAAAGGTTCAGCTGGAACCCTCTTCGAAACTTACTCGAGCTCAAGTGTTACTCGTACAAAAAACAACTACCTTGTATACATACTTACCAAAATCTTACTTCTTTTATAGGTACATGTGTAACAATATTTTTTTTGATGAATTAGTCAGGTGACATTTAGGCACAACAGTAATTAATTTCTTATGACATTAACATTCCGTCATTGAACTTTACCGAGCATTATATTCTCTAATAATAAGCATTAAGTGCAATTTTACCGATGATACTATTTGTCATTTTGTAGTTGAACACGAACATTAATAAATTGTTATTGTATTGACTTAACTCGAGAGTTAACTTTGCTTAGACCAGTTGGTAAGTGCCTTGTCAGAAATGGAAAACCATTCATTTGTTTAATGTACCATTTATTCTCAAATTTTATATTGTTTCCCGGTGTGTTATATAAAAACAATGCAATGCATTCTATAAAGACGAAAAATATCAAATTACGAAGGTCGAATGTCGCTTTCAGCTGGCTGCTTGACGTAAAATTGATCACCTAATGGATTGCGTTTGAAATCTAATATCCGAACATAAAAAGTATGGTCCTTTGGTTTTCTTGGGGCCAATACCCTTGGTGTATTTGTCGAAATAGTGTTGCTTTCTTATTAATAGTAAAGAAAAAATGCGACACCAATATCTGACCAAATAAGGCCAGGTGTCGCCGGCTTCATACAAATCGCAACACACGCGATGTCTGTAGTCACCAGGAGGAATATCGTGCACATCGAATCGAATGCTGCAAAAATACGTGACAATATAACGGCTCTACGTTGGTCAGTAACATTATGTCAAATATTTTGTGCGATTCGATATGGGAGGTTATTACAGGCAGGTACGCGTCTGTGAATGTTACTCAATTATTAGCCAAGTCCGACACCACACGAGTCTGTATTGCGTAAACCTATTAGGTTGGGCCACTTTATTGGGTCAGTTAGCACATTGTCCTGTCAGTTGCTATATCTATGTAGTAGTGGTCAAAGTGTGTTCGGTTCTTCGGTAATGTATATTGAAGTACTGCAATTAAAATACGTTGTTAACTTTTACATTTTTGGTAAACGTGTAACTAAGGAAGAATACTCGTTCCAGTAAGAAGAGTACTCGTTCCATAGGTAAGTGTGGCAAGAATATTAATATTACGAGTAATTTAAGAAATGCCTTTGTCGTCCAATAAGGACTACTTATAGAACAATAAATATTTAAGTAGGTATTTATAAACACCTGACAATAATAATTTATTCATATTTTATTTAGATATTATTTCTGCCAGTTGTTTCCTCTAAATCGCCCAAAATGGCAGGATGAGCTCACCTTTTTGCGGCGTGAGCAATTTTATGCGTTTAAGTGCATTTTTCGAGTTGCATCCTTTGTTGTGGGCTCGGTTAGTTTTAGTTAATTACTCGGGCTGCGCGCGCGCTGGTGGCCGCAACACAAAGCGGGTCGATGCCTTCGATAACGAACTCAAGTTTTTATCTTCTTATTTTAACGCTTTTAATTAGTTAGGAAAATATTCTCAAATAAATGCCCGAAGGGACCTTGAGTTAAGGACTGCCTTTGACCGCGCAGCGCCCCCGGGGCAGTGTAATGGGCCGAGTGCCTCCGTTATTTCGATTGGCTCCCGTATTGCCGATAGCATGCCTACAACAATAATTACTTTGAGCGTGTCTTTTAGAGATTTGTCTTAAGGCTAGGTCGAGAAATATAATCTTATTTATTTACAGCAGATACTGAACGCGAAAAAACGAAATTACATTTGGACTGATTGCGTCGGGCATAACTTATTTATAAAGCTTTTGTTTTCGATTTTTTTTAGGTTTGGGTAGTTATTGATTACATACAGCCATATACATTATACGAAGCAACATAAATGTTCTTGGACATAAGTACATGTAAATAGATTTAGATTACAATATTGGAACAAGTGATTAACAATTTTAAATGTGTTTATTTTATCGAAGAAGTAATAGATCCCGAAAACCCAGCGTTTACGTCGTTCGTTTACTCCGTGTACAATATAATTGCTAACATGCCATCACGGCTGAAGATTATACTGATTATGATTACAGACTGAGAAATAAAACAAAAACCCTCGCCAACGAGTCTTATCTCGAATTGAATGCAGAGGCATCGGAGAAACGCGAAACCTATTTCGCCGGTGGTCGCTAATAAAAATTTACTTGTCAATTGAAAGCCGATCAACACGCCGACGTATCGGACCAATCTAAATAACAATGTTATAACTAGGTAACCACTTATTTCGACACAGATAATAATAGCCACGTTAATTATTATGGCACAGCGTCAGTTGGATACGTTCATAATTAAAACTCATGAATAATATATGAATCGAGTATTCTCAGCGGCTAACAATCAAACCACAGCAGAGCTTAAATATCAGTTTGTGTCGAAAACTTGCCGAATGGAACAAAACGATACACTGGTTAATTTCCTTTTTACTGTATTCACCTTGTTCAACCACTGTACTGCGTCTCACTCGTTTATAAGGGAGTTTGGCGTACACTAGGTAATAACATTGTATTAAATAATAACATATAATTAGTACCTGCTACAAAGATAAAAGAGGGACGGAGTTTTTTAAAAGTTGTTTACAATCAACTGTAAGTGGAGATACAAGCATGTACAGAACTGTTATTGTGTCCGCCGTCATTATAGGGCTCCGTACAGTAGTTTAGTAGCTCATTAAGTACTTAAGCGAAGTGCTGCTTAAATATTTTATAAATTTCGATACCATCGATAAACAATAGCATCAGTATTCTATATTATGAGCGGATACTCAGGATTGCATACAAAGTATGTTTACAGCGAAACAATACGTGTGTTAACGTCTCGTGTGTGTATTCGTCTTAATTTCTTAACAATTGTATTTTATGCGATGTTGCAGTTGATTTTTCAATAGATCTCAAATCTTAAACAATTTTATAGTTTGAGCATTCTATTGTTAATGAAAAATAATTTATCTCAAGCGAACTTCGTTTCATCGACCCAATCCCAAATTAGAACCAGTTTAGCTTTAGAAGAGTGTGCGCGAGCGTACAAGGACGTCAGGCTTGTTAAACGTTATCAGATGATCGTTATCCGACGGACACGTCGTTGCCGACTCTCCATCGACACCTCGGTGACCCACCTTAAGCCGACCGTTATTCATATTCATTAATAAATAATTAATAATAATGTATAACCCCATGCGTTGCTACGCAAAATGTGAATCTAGATTTTGATAAAATAATTTTTAATTTTAATTGGATGTTCCTTAACTATCTTTCCTTATTTATTTATAAAATAACACCCGATATATCACCAACAGTATTTAACGGTTAAACATCGCATAATTCTGTCCGTCGCATAATAGTAATGAAATATAAATCATATTCTAAATTTTCAACCGCAATCGAACTAAATGATACCAGTTCGTTCAGTCCGGTCCAATTTTAATACTTACGTCTAAACACAATGCAGAAAACAATGAATAAAACAGAAGTGCCCGAACTTATTAGTGTTTCACGAAGTAATGAATCCATTAACACCGGTGACAGTTGCTACATAGCCGGGTAATTATCTTTTAAAAGGGATCCTGGACTACGACAAACTTTACACAGAAGGTAGTATGTTCACTATAGAATCCTCAACAGAGGTCAGTTTGTAGTGGTCTGAAAGTTTTCGGTCGAGTTCATATTAATAATGTCGGCTGGCTAATAGTTTTCACTCCGTTCTGATTTTGTGTGCAAATGCGTCCCCGTGATTGGGGTACAGTTGACCAAGGGTTGTCTTATTATATTTGAATTCGTAATAGTGCCCAACACATTTAATCGACCAAGTACTTAACTTTAATGGCACGGGTTGCGTAGCGGTCATCGCATAGACAACTGTCAAACTTTCTGTACGTCGACGCCAAAAATATGTTTACACTTTTGAACCTTATTACAAAGGAGTTAGGTGAAACAGTGTAAATATATCTTTGACGTCGACTGTACAACAATAATTTAAATTAATTAGTGAATAATGATAACCATGATTAATAATGGTTTATTGTAGCTGGGCTTATAGTGAGCCTGTCATTCGTCATACTAAGAGTAGATACAGTCGCCATCAGATATATCGGAGGGGCCAAGGTGGTCACAAATATCTGAACAACGTCTCTATTGTCAGTGACTATAGAGATATAGACGACCACAGCCTAAGAACTTTTTGAAGCTTAAGTCGATTGCGCCATCCATGCGCGCGATTGATAGTCGATTGATAGTGTACTAGTAGTACACTAGTAGCTCCTAGGTGGAGTAGCAGTGCAGGTGACACTTCTCTTACATTTTCGGCACCTTTAGGGGGCTTTGACATAGATGGCGCAGTCGATTTGAGCTTCAAAAAGTTCTTAGGCTGTGGTCGTCTATATCTCTTATAGTCTCTGCTATTATTAAGGCATGTTCAGATATTTTTCAGTACCCTGGCCGCTCAGATATGTTTGGCAATAAAAGGCTTACAGATGTTTTTTCTATTAGTCAAAAAATATTCGCAATTTAACGAAGAGCTTAAGTGGATTCCGTCATACTACACATATGACCCGGCGTTACCTTCGGAGAACAACTCGTCTTAATACAAGCGTCAATTAGCTATACCTTGTGCAATCTAAGAAGCGGTTTTTGACACCTGTCATCTAGGTACATTTTATAGCCTAAAATCGATTTTAGGTTATAAAATGTACTGAGAAGACTTGTGCAATCTAAGAAGCGGTTTTTGACACCTGTGTCATCTCAGTACATTTTATAGCCTAAAATCGATTTTAGGTTATAAAATGTACTGAGATGACAGGTGTCAAAAACCGCTTCTTAGATTGCACAAGGTATAGGTACACTAGCTGTAAGTAGTAGCTCAAAATCCACCATACAAAAAAAACATGATTGGGCTATGACTGTCTATGACAGCTAGATCTCTCGCCACGGGGCTACCACCTGGTAAAAAAAAAATCAGAAAACCTCATTGAAAATGGCACTTTAAAAGGTAGGCCAATAACGGGTAACTACTTATCTATCAGTTTCTTCCGTTAACCAGTCATTTGTATACGAATTGATATAAATGAACAGCTATTATTTTAATTGTCTACTTAACTAGCAGAGAACCCGCCAATTCATCAAATCACCTGAAAACAGTCATGCGGTCTGTAATTTTCACTACAATTTGAAGCTTCAAAACACCAGCAAGTTTCTTAAAAACACCTTAATTCAATAGTAAAAAGTATAAATTCAAACAGCATACAGTATTTTTAATACAGTATGTTACTGTTCAAGCACTAGCTAAGCGCTCTGGGGAGAACCAGAATAAAGGCGCTTTCACGTAAAACGTAGATATTGTGGAGCTTAAGTTCAAATTATGTTGGCACTTGACTCGCATTATTATAGATAACAGTCAGGGGCGGTGCTGACACCTTTATACCTTCCGACAGCGGATGTCTGTTACTCAGTAAGAATGTTATTTGCCAATTTAAAATTGCATTTTTAATGGGGAAGGCCGGTGAAAACTTTTAATAAGATAAAAGGCACAGGTACAATGAGAGAAAAAGGCAGAAGTTGAATGGTCATTAAGGGATCATCCATTAATTACGTCACACCAATTTCATGATTTTTTGACCTCTCCCTCCCCCCATGTCACACTTCGTCACGTTAGTGTGACTTAGATTTTTAGTTTAGTCAGGTAAAAATTACAACATCACTTTGAAACTAACTTTTTATGAGGATTGCCAGAAAAATTGTATCAAATTTATAGGGAACGAAAGTATTCAAACAAATCCGAGCATGTAGAAAATTAGTTTAGTACAATGTTTGCTAACAAATGATTTTTTTTTAACTTAGATTTTGTAAAAAAATTGTATGTGAGGATTGTGAGGTCACAAACATGGAACTCCTCCCTCCCCCCGGTCACGATATGTCACATTTTGTGGACCCCCTCCCCCCCCCCCCCCTTGAGGTGTGGTGTAATTAATGGATGATCCCTAATTAGTATCCAGCCAAAAGGATTGCCTTACGCAAAAACTTTCCCTATGGCCTTAATCTACAGCAATTTAATGTTAATGTATTTCAGAAATCGGTGGGTATAATTTTGCTTTTCTAAGGACCAATGTTGGAGATGTCACTTTGACAGTTGCCTTCCCTATTGCGCTATTTTATATTCTGACTAAGTAGGAGTTATGCAAGTTTCCGGTACAGTCGCCATCAGATATATCAAAGCAGCCAAGGTGGTCACAAATATCTGAACAACGCCTCTATTGGCAAGGCGATAAAGTGATGATAATTTTTGAGTGCCCTGGCCTCTCCGATATATTTGATGACGACTGTACAATAAAAGCCTTACAGATGTTTTTCTATTAGAATAACATCAACAGTTATTGTAGCAAGAGCGCAAAGAAAAAACAGGCCAAGTGCTTTTCGAACTTTCCAGATATCACACAATTTTCCACATTATTTTTTCTTAAGTCTAACTTTATTTGTCACGACGATGTCGAAGTTGCTAGTTGTTTGGTGCAACTTGTCCTTAAATAGTCTATGCTAAGAAAAGTATCGAGTACTTACTTACGTATTTGCCAATGAAGTATTTATGTCGTGCATAAAACTGTTTAAGTAGTGTAGTATAACATAGATAAAATAGTAAAATTCGTTTAAAACATTCGTCTTTGCCTCTTTAGATAGTGATGTGACTATAAAATATTAAGTACCTACTAGTTAGTGAGAACACTGCACAGCAGACTTCTTGGAAAGTTAAAAATAAAAGCAAATGTGCGTAGGTGAGTACCTAATTGTAGGTAAAACTTGTCAAAAATCGATTTTACGATCTTACTCAGCACGAGTACCTTGTCGATACGTATTTTTGATTCATATCATATTGCTTTCAGATTGTCATTATTTTTTTTAAATACTGTAACCTTTTTTTATTTTCTTTGCAGGTCATGCTTAGTGATATCAGCATAAACATAACGTGTCATTTAATTACTTCCTTTTTTTCAACTAAGCCCCCGTTAGATAGACAATCTTATAAGTTTATCTAAAAAAAAAATATCGTATACTATAGACAGTTCTGTTGGATTGTTGGAGACAACCTAGCATGCGCCGATTACATGAAACCACAAGGAAATAAATCAATTTCAAACACAGTTTCACTCGGGCAGAGATTTATTCGTACGACGTATGTAATTTATGTTGAGATGTCGCCTCAGTAATAATTAGTGGTTGATTTTCTTTTTTATTTACACACCTGACCGCATAAGTTGCGGCAGAATCCTGACCGATGTGTATTTTTTGACTAGAAGATTTTTCTAGTAGAAGCAAACAATTCGCAATAAAACAATTAGGTAAGTATATAAAAAAATACGCGGCGTGTAGTATCTGCTATTTTTTTTTATTAATGCGATTTAAAAACAATATTATAATCAATACTATTCAATATCGACATAAATCTTTGGAAGTAACTCCTACGTAATTGTAATATGTAAATATATTATGTATTTAACCCGGATAACACTAAATGGATGTTTATAATTAAACATTTGTTAGGATTCAAAAAAAAAATTGTATCTAGTCACATGCACTCTTACTGTAATGATGAGAAGTAGTTTCACTTCCATATAAAAGTAGCACCCGTAATAGTATTTTATACAATAGTGACATAATGAAGAGCTTTTCAGTCGACTAGGTAACGTGTTTAGGCCACGAAGGATATTGAGTGGCCTAAGTAATTAAGGTACGAGATTGAAAAGCTTAATTATGTCACTATTGTATACAATAGTTTTTCTACGAGTGCTTAAAATGGGCAAGCAGGTAAGGATTGACTTCGACGAATGACTTACAACCTGCTGCCTCCATACTATTTAGTAACTTCAATCTCCCAGAGGGGGACAACAGTGTTATAATATGTACTGTATGAAAAAGAAGTTAATGGCTAAAGGCTAATATTTCGTGATGTTTCGTGTACATAATAATCCGTCCATAGCCCATATTTCGGGTCACAGGACTCACAGGACTCACAGGTACAACATGTAATATAATTTCCTACTTATAATATTGATATTTTAATATTTAACGCCTTTTTTGCTAGGTGGATATGTTTTCCTAGTCGCCCATACTTTTTTGTATAACGGTTTTTGTATAACATTGTTCGCCTTAATTTTCGCGACACATAATTTTTTTATCTTCTCGTCATAAGCTACGTGCATACAAAGTTATGCCTTCCACATAGGACCAGACATTATTTGTTAGATTTGGACTACGGCTTTTGCGAACAATATAACATTTCACTGAGTTCTGACTGAGTTCACAAATGTAACAAATGTTTTTATATTATGTTTTTCAAATGTTAATGTAATATATATGTGTTGGACTAGTCTGTAAGTGATATGTATATTTGATAACCAAAAAATACATTTCCCTATCTCATTTCCTACTTCAGATACCTACATTTAATTTGTAATGAGGTCCGGTTTAACCGCTAAAGTGTCCGTCCATCTAATCCGTGTACAAAAGTTAATTTTATCAAAATTGAACTAAATACATTAAACTATTAGGGTCCTTCCAACTATAAACACTTAAGTGGCGAGTTTAGTATGACCCCCGTGAGCCGTCAGATCGGATTAGATTACATAGATCACTTGTCTAGATGGTGCATGTCGGAGAACTGACTCACCATACATATCGCATTGGCGTTAGCAATGTTATTTTTGGTCTTTTAACTTGTCAATAGATTTTTTTTCTGTTATGTAAGATTGGTGAATTATGCTAGATGATAGTTCACTTGCATAGTTTTATTTATAATACTAGTACAGTTAATTCCCCATATTTTTCAAGCTAATTCTATTGCGTCCGCGTTGAGTAACAAAAAACTACTTATTCAACAGGTTATAAGTATAAAATAGTCTAACGTGCAGTGCAGCTGAGTGGTTCGGCATTGTACATTCTAGAGGTGAGAAAGTGATCTCGTACCAGAACTCAATGCGATATAGATATTTTTTGTTTCTAGGTACATTGCATCGAGTCGTATTGCCACAGAATTTATAGGTTACAGGTACCGAGACAGCAAGTTTTAAATTTTGTTGCGTAGTCTTTTGAGGGTATTCTATGGTACCTTATGAATAAATTATACTAACAGAGCAGGTGCAATGACCTTGCACAAAACATTTTGATGGACTTGTTTTAATTGGGCCTTATCTTTGACCGACTATCAACGATAACATTCTCAAATATTAAATTCTACGCTAACTATTTACACTCATTCATATGCTTATAAATATTGATACATAATTAATATAACGTCGAAACGATTAATTGATGACTATTAAATATAAACATTAAATGGTCTTAAGTGACTAATTATAGACAATTTGGCGGTTTAGCTTGCTTGTGATGTTAATGTAGTTCTGAGACTGTAATATTTATAAATCGTGTATACTCTTTATTATATTTAAACGGCTCTTCCTACACTAAGCGTCTTGCATTTAAAAGATAGTTAATTTGTGTTAAAACGCAATATAGTATGATAGACACCTGCCGATTTATAAGTGAAGTGAATAAAAGAGAAAGGGTACAAGTTAATTATTATTTAAAAGTAATATTAACTTTATTACACTTATCTTAAGGTGCGTAATTATCTGAAGGATATGTGGGGATCAATCGTTTGCGCTCTGGACCCTTCGGCCGTTGCGTAAACGCACGCTATGAGAATGTATAAAGGTGCAAACAGGTGCTTTAAACACGCCGCTTTTGGCACGAAGCTGGCTTCGTTAGAATTCATAACTAATATCATAATAAATACCAACATGCTTACATATACATATACATACTAAGAAATTGGTATCTTTACCTAGTGTATTTGTACATTTTAAAATTGATTTATTAAAACAATTTATAATGAAATACGTGCGTTGCTACCGAAGACTATTTATTGAGTGACAAATAGAAACATCATCTAGAACATATTTGGAACACCACTGTTCCTTATTCAAAACTCTAAAGTAGATGGCGCAGCTATAGATATCAAGGTTAAGTATGTATATCAAAATAACACCCCCACTATATCTAAGCATAGCCATCAGCAAAGTATAAAAACAACTTTAAGAACTAAACATACTACTTAGGTATAATACCTAACCTGTCAACAAATCTAAAGTGCTTGACGGACCCAAGACTTTTTGTTAATAAGTCAGCTGGCATATCAGCTGTCCCCAAGTACTTTGTTTCCACTATACCTTTGCCTACAATATCCCTACAAAAGTGGTAACGTATGTCAACATGTTTAGACCTATTGTGAAACACAGGGTTGGCTAATAACTTCAGGGCACTTTGGTTGTCATTATAAATTGTAATTAATGACATCTTATTTGTAATCTCATGGTACAATGACCTTAAGTACATAGCTTCTTTGATGCATTCGGATATTCCTATATATTCCGATTCACAACTCGACAACGAGACACTACTTTGCTTTTTACTGCACCATGAAACTACACAGCCTGATAAAGTGAAACAAAATCCTGAATAGGACCTCCTATCTAAAACATTACTCCCCCAGTCCGCGTCTACGAAAGCAGTAAGTTTTGAATCTTGATCACTACTATACCTGAGGCAATAGTGTTTTGTTTTCTTAAGATAGCGTAGAACACGCTTGGCATGAGCCCAGTGTTCCCTACCATGACAGTTGTTAAACTGGCTCAGGTACCCAACACTAAAAGCAATGTCAGGTCGCGTCAAAACAGCTAGGTACATGAGACTACCGATAAGTTGTTGATAAGGTAATTCAGTATCACAGCACTCACCTTTTTCTAAGTTCAACCGTTCCTCCATAGGAGTCTGAGCAGTGTTACAGTCTGTCATATTGAATTTATGCAACAACTTGTTTACATAGTCCTCCTGGTCTAAAGTTATTACATTATTTTCTTTATCGACACACACATTCATACCTAAACACTGTTTGACCTGACCAAGATCTTTTAATTTAAAATGTGAAGACAGTACCCGTTTCAAGTTTCTGGTTTCCTCAACATTATTAGAAAAGACAAAAAAATCATCTACATACAGCGCAACAACAGTTAAACCGTTATTATTTTTCACATACAAGCATGGTTCAAGTTTAGACCTAGTATAACCAAACTCAGTTAAGCAATCATCTACCCTCCTGTACCAAGCCCTTGAGGATTGTTTGAGACCATATATGGCTCGCTTTAACTTAAGCACCTGCCCTTTGCCTTCAGATGAAGGAAAACCTTCTGGCTTCTCCATATAAATATCCTCCTCAAGGTATCCGTTCAGGAAAGCAGTAGTCACGTCTAAATGAGAAATGTCTAATTTCAATTGCACGGATAAAGCAAATAAAAGTCTGAGGGTTGTATGTCTTACCACCGGCGCGAAGGTTTCCTCATAGTCCACTCCGTATTTCTGAGTATAGCCCTTGGCTACTAACCTGGCTCGGAACCGCACATTGCCTTCACTATAGTACTTCTTCTTCAGTACCCACTTGCATTTGACGACACTAGAGTTCTTTGGAACATTGACAAGCTCCCAGGCCTGGTTGTCTTCAAAACTTTTCAACTCTTCTGCCATAGCTTGTCTCCATTGCTCTTTCTCAGGTCCTCGCAAAGCCTCTGATAGTGAAAGACCACTGGCATCATCCATCCTGTCAACATCAGAACACAAATTTGAAATGCCATACCTCTCAGGCGCTTTTCTCTGATCTGCCGTTCTCAGGACTGGTCCGATCCTCTCAGGAGCAGGATTCTCAGGAGCTGGAACATTCTCAGTAGTGGTATCAGCATCCTCATACTCACTTGGGATGTATGACTCATCAAATGAGTCGGTCAAAGTTCTACTGATATCTGGACTCTCATCCCCCACTGAACTTTGACATCCTACCTCAACCTTCTGTGTTTGTTCCACCTTCTGTGTCTGATCTACTTTTGGTGTCTGATCCTCGTTCAGTTCAATCCGGCAATAAGTTTCCTTACTTTTCTCAATAACCATGACATCTCTTGCATTGAAAAATATCCTCTTGACTGGATCATAAAGTCTATATCCTTTAACCCCTTCTGGGTATCCCATTAAAATTGCTTCTTTAGACTTTTTTTGCCATTTCAACCTTTTCTCTTTAGGAATGTGAACCATAACAGTACTGCCGAAAATTCTCAAGTGGCTTATATCTGGCTTTTTACCTGTCCACATTTCGAAAGGTGTTTTGTTGTTTAATCCAGCAGCTATTGTTCTATTTCTCAGGTAAACTGCACAACTACACGCTTCTGCCCAGAATGCTGTGGGTAGCTCAGCATCAAACAATAAGCATCTAGCTTTCTCACAGACCGAGCGGTTCTGCCGTTCGCACAAGCCATTCTGTTCGGCCGTATAAGGGTTGGTCCTCTGTATGTATATCAAAATAACACAATTCCTTCCTCCTAGCGTCTATCCCGGCTTGGGGTCCGCTTGACAACCTTAATCCCATAAATTGGCGTAGGCACTAGTTTTTACGAAAGCGACTGCCATCTGACCTTACAACCCAGAGGGGAAACTAGGCCTTTTTGGGATTAGGTCCCCTTTCCTTACGATGTTTTCCTTCACCGAAAAGCGACTGGTAAATATCAAATGATATTCCGTACATAAGTTCCGAAAAACTCAGTGGTACGAGCCGGGGTTTGAACCCGAGACCTCCGGATTGAAAGTCGGACGTCTTACCGCAAGGCTTAGGAATTTATTAAAACAATGTGGAGAATAAATGTTGCAAATCTGACAAAGGGAATTAACTACGTATGGTCCTACCTACAAAAGTGATCCAAACCTAAGCTACAGCCAGCAGCAGAAGTAACTAAGCGGGTGGAGTTGTTTAAAATGACCTTGACACTACTTTATTCTATAGAGCATAAGAGCGAGCGAGTCATCAACATAGCAACTTCTCCTGCTGACTGTACCTATACCTAATTATAAAAGCATATTTAAACATTAGGCGAACGATCATGTTTCCCGATCGTTGTGAAATTTCGACAAGCTTTTGTCGGCCCCCAAGTACCTACCCCTAACGTCTACAAAAGCAACGAGTAAGGTAAACGTAGGTACTAGTGTTCGCCCCGTAAGTGCAGTTTGTTTAAAATAAACTGCGACTACTTATTTGACAGTACATTATGACTATGACTGGTTACAATATTATTTCATGGAAAAGGCATATCGATTGAAGCAAAAACACTTTGCGCAAACCTCGCCGCTAAAAGCTATATTCAGCTATCAAAACAGATCAACTACGTAGTACACATAAATAAACATATAAATGCACATCAATCAAAATTCAACTTCATCACTCTGACAATAGGTCTAATTTGGCACGTCGGGTATATTGTGGGCACGGGGGTTGTCGTGATACTAAAAGGACTTAAATTAATAGGTATCTCGGTTGTGGATAGACTTTCTATTGCTAAAGGGATGGTACCTACTGCCAGCCTGACCAACCGCAAGGTGATGGGAAGCCTGATAGTGGGTGTATGGCTCGTTTACACACGTACCTTCATGGCAGCATTAGGCTGTGATTATAGGTAGAATGCGCAGGATACGTTCAAAAAACTATTGAACCGAACCCACTCGGAAAATCATACAGGAAATCAATAAAACTCAACCACGTTTATTTACTTACCATAAGAAGCTATGTCCAAAAATTTAACCAATTTAAAAACTACAAACATTTTAGTTTTATACTTATGTATAAAACTAAAATGAAATTACAGATGTTCCTCAGGTGGTCTGGGTTATGGTGCCCAAAAGGCTGGTAGCATTCATCTTTGGATGACCAAGTTTATCCTCTGGCTCTATTATTATGGTTTGTCGTATTTCGTGCAATAAATTATAATACAAATTGGTTTGCCAATGGCAATGGGGATGCAATATTTACCTAAGATTTTTTTTTCATGCGCATTTCGTGAAATAATGAAATAAATCTATACATATAATAAAGGTGAAGAGGGTAAAAAATCTGTACATTGGAGATATTAGTAAAAAAATGAGTTAGTAGCTCTTAGAATCAATAACAGAACACGTTTCGACGATTTTTAGAATTTTTGTCTGTTTGTCTGTTTGGATGGGGAGAGTTGGCGTCAAAACGCCTGAACCGATTTCGATAAAAACTTCACTAGCAGGTTCAACAGACCTCTGGTCAGGACATAGGCTATAAAAAATACGAACTTTTTGGATTTAAGGGGGTTTAAGGGGGGTTTAAACTTTGTATGTGAAATGAATATGAGTGTTAAGCTCAAGCAGCAAATTGATATTTGTTTATCTACTTTCGGTTAGTTCATATTCATTCGTATAAATAAATAAATGTGTTAAATAATAATATACTGGTTAAATATAGTGGAAAAGTAAAAAATACGTACCATCAAAAGGGGTATCGAGACATGTCTTTGGCTATACGATTAGGTAACGCTATCTCTCGCAGAACTTTGTTACTACTACTTACTACCGAGTCCTCTTTACGCAAAATCTGACCACTACATATGTAGTTTAGGTGCAAACTAAATGCAACACGAGTTCGCAGAGATATCCCTAGATGGCTATAGTAGGTAGGTACTATCTATGCTACCTCTTTCTTCCTTCTTTTTGGCGCCTCTCCTGGCGCGCTAGCACGCGGTTGCTTAGCAACGCCTATCTCATCAACAGAGCTGTTGAAAATACTGATGATATTGCACGAAATGGCGAGTAAGTATAATACCAAATTGTATTCTCTACCAGTCGTCAACCATAGGGCCAATATAAGCCTATGCAAGGGAAAAAAATAAATAAGAATTACAAAATTCAACAAACTGTTAAGTCCACGAGGTGGTTGATAAAAGGGGGAAGGGGTCGGGGAACACCCCGCGAAAAAGGAAAAAAACACACCGGACTATTGCCAAACCAAAAATTGTTAGGTTAAACATTAAAAATGGGAGAAAAAGAGTTTTGATAGGGTTTAGCACGTGACAGGCGGCAAAGAAAGTGGGGCTCGGGAGGCGGAGCCCCCCGCATAAAGAAAAAATACTCCGTACTATTGCTAAGTATAGCAAGAATTGTTAGGTTAAACATTCAAGATGGGAGTAAAAGAGTTTTGACAGGGTATATCACGTGCCGGGCCGCAAACAAAGGGGGGCTCGGGGGGCAGAGCCCCCCGCATAAAAAAAACACACCGTACTATTGCTAATTATACCAAGAATTGTTAGGTTAAACATTAAAAATGGGAGAAAAAGAGTTTTGATAGGGTTTAGCACGTGACAGGCGGCAAAGAAAGGGGGGCTTGGGGGGCGGAGCCCCCCGCATAAAGAAAAAATACTCCGTACTATTGCTAAGTATAGCAAGAATTGTTAGGTTAAACATTCAAGATGGGAGAAAAAGAGTTTTGATAGGGTTTAGCACGTGACGGGCCGCAAAGAAAAGGGGGCTCGGGGGGCGGAGCCCCCCGCATAAAGAAAAAAACCACCGTACTATTGCTAAGTATACCAAGAACTGTTAGGTTAAACAATCAAGATGGGAGAAAAAGAGTTTTGACAGGATGTATCACGTGACGGGCCGCAATTAAAGAGGGGCTCGGGGGGCCGAGCCCCCCGCATAAAAAACACCGTAGTATTGCTGATGATACCAAAAATTGTTAGGTTAATCATTTAAGATGGGAGAAAAAGAGTTTTGATAGGGTTTAGCACGTGACAGGCGGCAAAGAAAGGGGGGCTCGGGGGGCGGAGCCCCCCGCATAAAGAAAAAACACTCCGTACTATTGCTAAGTATAGCAAGAATTGTTAGGTTAAACATTCAAGATGGGAGAAAAAGAGTTTTGATAGGGTTTAGCACGTGACGGGCGGCAAGGAAAGGGGGCTCGGGGGGCGGAGCCCCCCGCATAAAGAAAAAACTCACCGTACTATTGCTAAGTATACCAAGAACTGTTAGGTTAAACAATCAAGATGGGAGAAAAAGAGTTTTGACAGGGTGTATCACGTGACGGGCCGCAATTAAAGGGGGGCTCGGGCATAAAGAAAAAACACCGTAGTATTGCTAATTATACCAAAAATTGTTAGGTTAATCATTTAAGATGGGAGAAAGAGTTTTGATAGGGTTTAGCACGTGACAGGCGGCAAAGAAAGGGGGGCTTGGGGGGCGGAGCCCCCCGCATAAAGAAAAAATACTCCGTACTATTGCTAAGTATAGCAAGAATTGTTAGGTTAAACATTCAAGATAGGAGAAAAAGAGTTTTGATAGGGTTTAACACGTGACGGGCGGCAAAGAAAGGGGGGCTCGGGGGGCGGAGCCCCCCGCATAAAGAAAAAACCCACCGTACTATTGCTAAGTATACCAAGAACTGTTAGGTTAAACAATCAAGATGGGAGAAAAAGAGTTTTGACAGGATGTATCACGTGACGGGCCGCAATTAAAGGGGGGCTCGGGGGGCCGAGCCCCCCGCATAAAAAACACAGTAGTATTGCTGATGATACCAAAAATTGTTAGGTTAATCATTTAAGATGGGAGAAAAAGAGTTTTGATAGGGTTTAGCACGTGACAGGCGGCAAAGAAAGGGGGGCTCGGGGAGCGCAGCCCCCCGCATAAAGAAAAAATACTCCGTACTATTGCTAAGTATAGCAAGAATTGTTAGGTTAAACATTCAAGATGGGAGAAAAAGAGTTTTGATAGGGTTTAGCACGTGACGGGCGGCAAGGAAAGGGGGCTCGGGGGGCGGAGCCCCCCGCATAAAGAAAAAACTCACCGTACTATTGCTAAGTATACCAAGAACTGTTAGGTTAAACAATCAAGATGGGAGAAAAATAGTTTTGACAGGGTGTATCACGTGACGGGCCGCAATTAAAGGGGGGCTCGGGCATAAAGAAAAAACACCGTAGTATTGCTAATTATACCAAACATTGTTAGGTTAATCATTTAAGATGGGAGAAAAAGAGTTTTGATAGGGCTTACCACGGGATAGGCGGTAAGCAAGGGGGGCTCGAGGGGCGGAGCCCCCCGCATAAAGAAAAAGCACCCCGCACTATTGCTAAGTATACCAAAAATTGTTAGGTTAAACATTCAAGATGGGAGAAAAAGAGTTTTGATAGGATTTAGCACGTGACGGGCCGCAAAGAAAGGGGGGCTCGGGGGGCGGAGCCCCCCGCATAAAGAAAAAACACCGTAGATTGCTAATGATACCAAAAATTTTTAGGTTAATCATTTAAGATGGGAGAAAAAGAGTTTTGATAGGGCTTACCACGGGACAGGCGGTAAACAAGGGGGGCTCGGGGGGCGGAGCCCCCCGCATAAAGAAAAAATACTCCGTACTATTGCTAAGTATACCAAGAACTGTTAGGTTAAACATTCAAGATGGGAGAAAAAGTGTTTTGACAGGGTGTATCACGTGACGGGCTGTAATTAAAGGGGGCTCGGGGGGCGGAGCCCCCCGCATAAAAAACACCGTAGTATTGCTAATGATACCAAAAATTGTTAGGTTAATCATTTAAGATGGGAGAAAAAGAGTTTTGATAGGGCTTACCACGGAATAGGCGGTAAACAAGGGGGGCTCGGGGGGCGGAGCCCCCCGCATAAAGAAAAAATTCACCGTACTATAGCTAAGTATAGCAAGAATTGTTAGGTTAAATATTCAAGATGGGAGAAAAAGAGTTTTGATAGGGTTTAGCACGTGACGGGCGGCAAAGAAAGGGGGCTCGGGGGGCGGCGCCCCCTGCACAAAGAAAAAATCCACCGTACTATTGCTAAGTATACCAAGTACTGTTAGGTTAAACATTCAAGATGGGAGAAAAAGACTTTTTAGCTCGCCAGATCTTCCCACTCACATGCTTATCTTGACCATGGCTGACACAGTCCATTCTTAGATCGAAGTTATATGGATGAAGTCGGTTTTAGCTAAACTGCTAAACTGACTTTATAAAATTTTATAAGTAGAAAGCGTTCAGCAATGGACTGTTGAGGATAACGAAAAGTAACAGAATCAACTGCAACACACGCGAGCGAAGCCGCGCGGGTACAGCTAGTAATAACATAAAATCCAACTAATGCAGCACAGAATGTACTTACAACCCCAACTGTCCGACTTCGATTTGATTTATTTTGATATATGTTATAGAGTAGTCTAAAATAACCGACACGTAATTTTTTTTTAGCTGCCCAAACTCAACCTATCGGGAGATATTGTCCTCCAAAGTACTGATAAATGGCGAAACCATACTTTTCACCGTTTCACACACACACTCACTGTGGTCTTCTTACACGGGGCGACGGCGACGGCGGGGCAGCTGTGGAGCGCGGGGAAACAACCAAAGTGAGTGAGTGAGTGAAACGGTGAAAAGTATGTACAACATTTAAGTGTGTTTTTTTTGGAAAATATTGGTTTTGAGCCGAAATAGCAAAACACGTGTCCATTATTTTTTCATTTTCTCCAACATATGTATATTAAAACTAGTAATTAACGAGCAGTTTGCTTGAACAAAACTCTCTTCCGAAGTTAGATGATTTCGCCATTTTTCAGTGCTTTGGAGGACAATATCTCCCGATAGGTTGAGTTTGGGCAGCTAAAAAAATTACGTGTCGGTTATTTTAGACTACTCTATAACATATATCAAAATAAATCAAATTGGAGTCGGACAGTTGGGTACCCTTCCTTGTTAGTCAAGGACAATGAGAACGGGTCACTTTTCTTATATACCTGCGTGAGTGTATGCCACATTGATTATATTTTGTTTTATTTTAAAAGATCAGTGGTTCAGGGGGTACTGGCAAGACACGCCTACTTATATAACCGCGAACTATTTCGTTTGTTCGCTCGCCTATTTGCATCACTATCTTTCGAATACGCAAGAGCGATAGAGAGGGGGATAAATAAATTTCGATTTGAAACGTTCCAGGCCCGCTGTTCTGTAATGTCACGCTGGTCTAATTTGAAAGACATTCAGATGTAGGGTAAAGCTGCGAGTGCTGGTGCCTATCCGAGAATATGTCATCTGTCTTGTAACATTGGCAATGAAAGTGAGCACTACACTACATAGTACTTTTACCTTACCTACTCAATGAAATATTTAAAATTAGTTGAAAAAACGTGGTCATACCTAAATATTAAGTATTTCGATTTCCTCAATCGTGAAAATATAATGGAGCATGATACGTTATCACGTATTGAATTATCACCAGTTAAAACGTTCATTACGTTGTCTATCAGGACTATCGATAAACCTCTTCAGTTCTCTACATCATCATTAGTGGTTTGATTGCCCATATGATTAGTAGGTAACTCGATTTAACTCTATTTGATATACATAACAAGTAACTCCCAAAAATTTTATTGCTTTATTGCTGAATGTCTGACTGACCTAGTATAGTATTTTGTGCAACAGTTACATAATGAGGGTTCTTAAGATTCGAGGGTCGAAGTTACAAAATGAGGCGAAGCCGAATTTTGTAAAAACAGACCCAAGAATTTTAAGAACCCTTATTATGTACCGTTGCACACAATAGTTTTTATACGAGTGCTTAAGCAAGCCGGTAAGAATTGAGTTCGACGAAAGCCGTGCACAACCTACTGCTTCTACATATTCAATTGAGTAACTTCGATCTCCCGGTGGATTGTGCCGGCGGCGACACGCAATGCGGGGCCCGACAACAGTTTCACAATATTGTATGGAAATCCTTTCTGTGATTGTTATGGATGCTACAATATGCGACCATACAAGCTCTATCAAAAAGTATGCGCTAGTAGTTCCGCCACCACAATCTCAATTCGAGTATTACAGTCGCCGAGTATAAAAAATAGCATTGTCGTGTAAACTACGGAAGCATACCAAATTTTAGCTCAATCAGACACTGTATCCATGGAACTAAAAACTCCTGAGTTAGTTTCGCAATAGATGGCTCTAGTGTTCTTCCTGAATTACAGGAACGCGGTTTGTATAGATCCACAGTCCAGGTATTTATGGTCCTTGCTTGGCACCGAGCACCGGTCTCATTGTCCGGACCGGCTACGTAGAAACTTGTATAATAATAATTAGCCACGTATATAATTTTCGTCGTTCGTCAAGCGCCTCGGGTCCGAAGCACGCATTAATTAGAACAAAGTCTCCGGAAGTACGTCGCGTGCTTCCATCGGACCGATAGCTTGAATTATTTATACTTTTAATATTGTAATTATCATACAATAACACGTGTCTTATTAGCTTGGGGATAGGAGCGCGTTTCGCGTGAGAAGTTAACCCTGCTGCCTTATTATCATTTGTGTTATTATATAAAATGTTATAATAACGTTTACCACGGAAAGGTTAGGTTGATAAGGAGATAACGCTCGCTGTCAGCGTTCTATAATGAGCGCTCGAATGGCGACGCGTCGGCCGAATGCTAATTTCTTTGGCGGCATCGCTTGAACACGCAATATACGAATTCTTTTACAATTTGTACTTGTTTGTTGAACTTGACGATCTTGTGATAGTGACTTTTAGTGTTCGGGTTATAATTGAGACACTTAGTAACGTACGCGTAATTGGATAAGTCAAATTATCGAGTTTTAAATCATGCTGCAGTTTTTTCAACGTGTAAAAACATATGTACGGTACCTGTTTGAGAATTCACTGGTTCCTTTAAGGTAGGTACGTTGGTAAAAACTTAATAAGGTACCTACATAAGTACATACATCAATCAGGTACAGGACAATCCTGAAAATGAGTCCAACGTTTCACCGAAGGTAGCTATGATGGTGGTAAATAACTTGCATCCAATACGTAATAAGTAATGTGAGGGTTTGTATCCGACTGTTAAAAAACTAAGTAAGGTGGTAATGTTGAAGATGTCGGAATCTTACTATATGGATTTCTACGTACACTTCGGGCATCTTAAAAAATCGTACTATACATACTGCTAAGACTCTACACAATCTATATTTACAAGGAACAAATCATAAATATTATAAATTATAAACTAAAATTTTAGGAAAACCTACGAAACACCTGAACCTAATTATTTAAATCGGTTCAATCGACATAGCGCTACGGTGCCACAGACTGACATAACTAAAATGTGATGTTCTGCGAATAAAAGTACCTAATCGCTATTGCTAACGACGCTCCAATGCTAATGCGATGCTTCGCAATGTAAGCGCCAACCGCCATAAGGTACTTTTATCCGCGGAACGTCACAATTAAATGGTAAGTACCCACAACGATTTTAGAAATAAGTAAACACTCAAGTACTGAGGTACAGTCGACGTCAAAAATATGTTTACACTTTTGGACCTTATAACAAAGGAGTAAGGTGCAAAAGTGTAAACATATTTTTAACGTCGACCGTACCTACGGACGTTGTACAACATTCAGGTATCTTGTTTTAACGAGCTTGTCAATCGAATCTTGTGCATGTTATGAATATATTAGCTTGCGAGTCGTCGCTATCGACAGTGATTTAATCAAATCTTGGTTACCCTTAACCATTGTCAGTTGATTTAAATATACCTAAACATTGCAAAAAAGACATTGATGAAGAAGGAGTTTTTGTTTTTTTCCAAGACCTCAAAAAGAACAAGATATAATTATTTAACTATTTCATGGGCTTCACGTACAGCACAATAGCTAGAGACAGATCTGCCTGCCGGATTTGTCCGGCGGATATGCCCGGCGGACAGATCCGTCTATGTATGGCGCAATTCAGGTGTGTCCGCAGATAAATCTGTGTCCAATTCGCGCCATACATGGACGGATCTGTCCTATTGTATTTATTTAGGTATTGCATGGGTGTTAGTTATTAGATTGTCTCATTAAACATAGGAAATAAAACAACGAAATAAACTGGTATTTTAGTATGGACCAAAGAACGGTTCCCGACCACAGCCTCAAATTAGATTCTCGTATTTTATACACTGTAATAAATGTCATATAGGTTAGGTACAGTCGCCTTCAGATATATCGGAGCGGCCAAGCTGGTCACAAATATCTGAACAACGCCTCTGTCAAGGCGATAAAGTGCATGCTCGGATATTTTTGAGTACCCTGGCCACTTAGATATATTTGATGGTGACTGTACCTATAACCCGTATTCGAAACGGTATATTCAGCTTTTGCGACTGAAGTTCTAAATAAATCAAATTATTTTAGGATAAAATATTGCATTTTTTTTGGCGGTACTCGAGTGCTTTAAGCTCGCGCATGTTAAGTAGCTTTAAGTGGTGCGATGATGCACATACGATCAAACCAGCTTGAACAGCAATGTAAACCTAAAGATGTCCGTGAAGGACTATATCTGTCCACATTTGGGAAATAAAAACGTACGAATGAGTAGGTATCGATTGTCAAGCAAAGCGAAATCTATTAATCGATTGAATAAAAATAGCTAGCGCTTTCAATCACGCAACTGCGCTTGATAATAGCTTAAAGGTAAATTATCACCCGCGATCTGTAAACTTACCTACGTGATTGTGACTTTGTCGTCTGTTCATCACATTCAATGAGAATAAATGCCCAAAGCTATACAGATGGCACCTCTGTCGCTAAAAAACATTTTTTGGGTAATAGTTTGGATGTCAAATCCACTTAGTCAGTGGTAGTCTCTAGACCTCAAGTAATTATTTAATTGCCTTTAAATAAGGCACTATTCTGAGGGTTTTTATCCTCATTGCACGCTAAAAGATGAGGTTTAGCCAATTAGGTCCCGAATACTAAAATGTAGGTGCCCGGCGAGCGGCGCATTCGTTAGATATGGACTCAACTTGAGGCCATGCTGTACTCCTTAATTTGGAGTTCATCGATCCTACTTACAGCATGCGGAAAGTACCTAAAAAGTTTTTTTTCTCGTCAGTCAAAATCCGAGGTACCAGTAGGTTATTCTATGGAGTCTGTGTCCATAAAAACATCCTAAATATGAGAGGCGATGGGTTACAAAAATATACATAAGTCCCTTAGTAACGTCAATTCTTCCATGATACCATACAAGTGTCATAAAGCTACTGGACCTGAATTTAGTAGTTTCAAAAACACATATATGTATTTACTTTTTAAAACTGTATCTAAGCGCCATATACAAAAGAAGCAAGATATCCACTGATACTCATATTGTTTTTTTGCAAAAATATCTTGAGTTCCCGGGCTACAATGCGGTAAGAAGTGATGTATACGTGTAGAATCCAAGTGAGAGCCGTCAGTATTGTTTGGTAACTGGGTGCTCATGCGCGTAATGTGGAACTATGTTCCACGCCATCGGACTCTCGAACGACTGCTTATTATGAAGTGATTAAAGCCATTTTGAATTTTAATGACGCTGTAAATAAAACTCGATTAATTAAGGCGGGCATTTAATATCTTACGTGGATGTTTTCTTTTAATTATACCACTGTATATTACATAATCAATATAGAGTGTCCCTAATTGAATTGAAGCGCTGGTAGCTTTGCAGTAAGACGGCCAACTTTCAATCCGGAGGTCTCGGGTTCAAACCCCGGCTCGTACCACTGAGTGTTTCGGAACTTATGTACGGAATATCATTTGATATTTACCAGTCGCTTTTCGGTGAAGGCTACGTAACAACGTAAGGAAACCAGACCTAATCCCTAAAAGGCGTAGTTTCCCCTCTGGATTGGAAGGTCAGATGGCAGTCGCTTTTGTAAAAACTAGTGTCTACGCCAATTCATGGAATGAGGTTGTCAAGCGACTCCAAGCCAGGACAAACGAGTGTCCCTAAAACCAACGTCAAGATTTAAAGGGCCGATAGAACAGATGATGGGTTATCATATGTAGACTAGCAAGCAAATTTGAGCTAACGTAGCTTTGACCGTAATGAAAGCGGCATAGTTATCAAAGTATTAAAACTTTTGTAATAAAACTTAAAGTAGTAATTTTTCCAATATCACGAAGGAAATGCTACTTTCATTAGGGCCATATTTGTTTAATCTGATAGCCAACCAGCTGTTCTACCAGCCCTTTAAATCTCGACTTTTTATTGTCGTAACAACGACCGTAGCCTAGCCGTTAGCGACTCTGTCTACGAACTACGAAGCTAATGGTCCCGGGGTCCAATCCCGATAGGGACATTTAGATCAGTGTTTATAACGATATATAGTCTATAGATAAATCAAATCCATACACTGTAAATTAACAAATCTCTAAATATACGAGTGATAACAGGGTTTCGAAAAAAAGACAGTAATAACTATTATTTAGTACTTTGTCACACGCAGAAAAAAGTCTCGTCCATGATACTAAAATACTGTAATCTGAACGAGAAAATCTAGTGAATCCTGGGACACTTTTCCACATAGTATAAATAACTAGACTGTAGGGCGTATTAATGTTTAAATAGTTCTATTGAATTCAAGATATATTAAACGTAAAAACAAAGTAGTTTTCCTTGAAAGATAGTATCGGTTACAATAAACTTTTACTAATCGATCTAGTAGTAGGTACAGTTGTAATTTTTAGGGCTCCGTACCTTGAAAGGAAAAAATGGAATCTTATAGGATCACTTTGTTGTCCGTCTGTCTGTCAAGACCTTCTTTCTCAGGAATGCGTGGAGTTATCAAGCTGGAATTTATATCAAATACTCAGGTCTGCTGTCCCTTAGAGCTGTGAAAAAATCAAACTTCTAAGCCAACGCAATCAAAAGATACAACCGTTTATGCCGCAAATTTTCGACACTTGCAAGGGAATCAAAACCTACAAGGTAGTTCCCGTGAACTCAGAATCTTGAAATTTGGTACGAAGCAACGTCTTATAGCACAGATAAAGGAAAAATTGCGAATACCGGAACCCTCGGTGCGCGAGTCCGACTCGCACGGTTTTTTCTTTCTGTGTAGATATAAATAAGTGGTAGATTGTTCGGTCATCTAAATAAGTGTGGAAGTATGTAGAGCACGTTTTTGTTTTTTATCTCAAGAATTACGCATTCCGCTGTTGCACAAAATCGATTATCGCAATTACGACAGGTGGCGTTAGGGCTCCGTACTGGAAGGATGTAGATAAAGGGCCCTTTTACCTACTTACGTTACGCCTATTCCGTTCTTCGACCTTAAAGTTCTCTTGTGGTAAATCAAAGAACTAAATTACAACAATGCATGCTAATCTAAGATTTAAGCCGATTTCCGCTGAGTGTCATGCTGGTAATGAGTCTTCTCGGGTCAGAGGTGTAACTTTTTTCATTCATAACTTATGAATCATAAGTGCATTGCCTATATAGAAAAATAAACATTTTAAATTGGTATTATTCGTTAGCAGCAATATTAGTTAAATTTATAGAGCGCATAGACATCTGAATATACTGGATTAAAAAAAAATCATTCATGAACCATAGATATTGGGATCTCCAAATCATGTGAGAGGTGTCTTGTATTGCTAACTGTATGTCTGTCCGGAATGTATGAGTTATTTTTTACAATCGTGACATAATAAGGAGCTTTTCAGAAGGTACGAGATTGAAAATCTTAATTACCTATGTCACTATTGTATACTATACTCTTTCTACGAGTGTTCAAAATAGGCAAGCCGGTAAGAATTAAGTTCGACGAAAGCCTTACAATACAACCGGTTCACTCTATTGAATTTAGTTACTTCGATATCTCGCTGGATCGTACCGGGAGGACGGTCCTCCTACCCGACCATTGTATAATATTGTATGAAAATCCATTTCAGTATACACGACGATTAGTAGTAGAAAAACAAAATTAAACATAAAAGAGTGACATCAACACAATATAAAAACGGAACCCTTCACCACCATCGGATAAAACTGTTTATTAATGTTTTAATTTTCGTTATGATGTGCATAATATTTATTCGGCCTTTGCGGAGCAACCGAGTGTAGCACAGCTGCGTAGTATAGAATTACATTAAAACTACCGGTTCTTTAAAACAATGCGGGTACCCGTTGGACCATTGGCCATCACTAACACGTGTCACCATGTCCGGTGAACACGTGAATACTTCTACTGGACTTTCTCACGGATGCCTCATTAGTCTTTGAGCACTTAGGAAAAGTGCTTTAAAAACCGCGCGGTGAATTAACGAGGTACTGGAACAGCCGCCGTCGAAGATATGGTTCCATGGTTTACAATTTCGCACCTTATTACAAATGGATAAGGTGTAAATATCTACGGCGTGGGCTGTTCTAGGTGGTATGGTAATAGAGTTCGACCAAGCTAACTCTCCACCTTTTTCATAGCAAAGTCTATGTCGAGTTAACATAATTGGACTCTAGTTAGTTACTAGCTAAGGGTTTAATTGAAAGTGACCCGAAAATTTTTGTTCTTCAACGGACAATAATTTGAGGGTTTACTGATTTTCTTCCCCTCGAGTTAAAACTATACTTTTCATTTCAGTTACCAATAAAATCAAATACATGAAACAAAAATATTAAATGACCACTATCATAAACTTTTAAGTAGTTATCGCTAATTATGGAATCAATAAGTAGGTAGTAGATCTATTTTAAACCGAATCGCAATTGCAAATAGTCACAGATTAAAATAGAGCAAAGACGATCTCAATTCATGGTCAATTTAATAACAACACGTGTTTAAAATTAGATGTTAAATTCCTCGAAATGTTTTCTTGCCTCATCACACATAATGACCGTATTAGATATTGGAAAACCACGTTAAATTGCGAATTCATAAGGCACAAGATATGGAAAAAAAAGATAAGCTTACCTTTACCCGTGCAACAGTTTTGTATCGACGCGTCATTTCCGATTACGCGCAGATATTGCGTGGTTCAAATTGAGAACTCGAATATTTAAACACTACTGTATTGTCCAGTTAAGGGTTTAGAGATATTGCAGTTTGAGGTAGCTTAAACACCGATGGATCGGGTACGGACTCCGAAGACCGGACAACCAACAAGAAGACTCTCCGCTGGCAATCTAACGCCCCGCCGAACTACGAGTACAAGGATGCGATCAGTTGAGAAGGAGACTGGTTCAATTAGTCTCGGCTGGAATGACTTGGAAGTAGCCGCTCAAAATCATGGCAAACTGAAAACTCTTCGGCGAGTCGTATGTCCCTAATGAGGGATAACAGGAAGAAATCATCATCATCATCAACAACAACAACAACTTAAACTCCATATACTCGTACTACGTAAATTAACTTAATTGTTTCATTATTTTTTTGTATTTGAAATAAAATTCACTAAGTGTTTATTTTTAAAATTTTGAATGTTTCTAGCTGACTCAACAACAACAACATTTCACATTTTACAGATTGTTCAATCATTTCCGAACGGAAAAGTATCTGTTTGAAATAGTCTACCATGTTTGACATTGTTAATAGGGTAAAAAATGTAGACGAAAAACCTAAAAAAACTACAAAATAATGGTTCCATAGAATCATTCACGTTTTCAGCTATGTAAACGAAACTTTACAACATTAAACACGGGGAATATTAACGATTTTTTTCAAATTAGAACGCTATGCGTAACTGTCAAAAGCAAAGCCTGTTATTTACGCAGTCCAAATGACAAGTTACGTCCAATAATTACGTGGAGCAATCCAAATGTTATCTTTTGTTTTTATCTACTTAAATAGGAACACAGAAGTTTGTGGAATATGGAAAATATTTGTTGTTACTACGAAGTAATATTCATATAAGATATTGATTTTTACCAAACTAGGGTGGTGTAAGGTAGGGTAGCAGCCAAGTTCGCGGAGCTAAGAGGTGACTCACCAGCTTAAAGGTATATTGGGTTATAGGGTAAATCGCCAGTAGCTGACCACCACATACTAAAAATGAACTCTATTCACCTACAAACAGAATTCATTTTAGTATAACGCGGCCAATTACTGAAGGGTGGCCAGTAATTAAAACCCCATTCTAATTGAATTCTGTTTGTAGGTGAATAGAGCTCATTTTTAGTCTGAGGTGGCCAGTTACTGGCGATTTACCCTATGACATGGCCGATCGTCGCCGAAGGTTAGTAACAGTGCAGTGTAACCTAAATCGTATTACATTGATTATACCTTGTGCAACCTAAGAAGCGGTTTTTGACACCTGTCATCTCAGTACATTTTATAACCTAAAATCGGATTTTAGGTTATAAAATGTACTGAGATGACAGGTGTCAAAAACCGAATTAGGGAGCGAAGTGGAGTTGAATGTTCCAATCGCGACAGAAAAACGGCAAAGACAGCACTGTCATTGTCTTTTTTTGCTGATACAATGCTACGCACCAATCTTTACACAATCCGAATGTTACCTTTTTACAGAACGCATCAATAATAAACATGTACATACCTTGTGAACTTGATGCGCTCCCTAATTTTATATAAGTAAAATAACAGTAAATATTCACCTATGGTTTTTAAAACAAAAGACACTTTTACTACTTGTTGACAGGAGTGAAATGAAACAGTGAAGCGCCATGCAGCAATGCTACAGCAGGAATATAATCTTAAGGCTTTTCCCATCTCTTCTCCTAGGCATTTTATGGCTAGTCTAAATAGCCAGGAAGATGGTAACCTATACTTTACACTGGCAGCTATGGGCACGGTGCCACATGGCACGCGTCTAATCGTACGTTTCCATGAAACTCGGAGCGATGATGCTCGTAAGATATATTTTTATTGCAACCCATAAGTATCTGGAGTTGGCAATGTTATCCTTAATTAAAAATTAAACATAAAATGAGGGAATCCACAGATTATAATTTATTCCAACTGTCATTTGTTTTAGAATATTCTACAGGCTGAAGCTGAAATGTTAACCATCGGTCATATACATAGACGTGAATAGGTAGGCCACAGTCTATACTGCACAACTTTTAATTATACTTAGGAACAACCTAAAAATAAAAAATAAAAATTTGGGTTCCCCATAGAAAACGACGACATCCAAACAACTAAAAACTACACCAAACCAAAAATGTTACATACGGTCGGTAAAAAAAATCTTAGGCAAGCCGGTGCTGAATTTGGCTTAAACTTTCTTCATGAGCTGTGGGAAAACTGCTCAGGCGCCTGAAACTTAGGCAAGCCGATGGGAATCGTATTCTATGGACACGCTGCCACTGATACTTATTCAAAGAGGTATTTTTACGATTGCAAATCCATCTGGGGGGTGATTTTTGACATTCGAGCTCTCGAAAGTGACATTTACTCGTAAAACTCTGAATAAAACGATGAAATTATGTTTTAGAAATAAAAGCGATAGAAATTTAAAATAATGGTTATTTCAACTACTAATTCCATGCGAAAAAATTGGCGACAAACTTTTGTGTGCGATTATTTTCGAGCTTGAATTTTTTGAATTCGAGCGTCCGGCTGTCAAAAATCGGCCCCCTGTGCGTTAGTCCGCGTTGCACTTTTACTATTTCGAGAAGGACCTCCAATTTATGTGGGAAATATTATCGAGCGTAAACGTTCTCCATACAGAAAACTTTATTGAGAATGGCACTACAGTGCGCGTTATGTGATTTTATCTACGACCCCAATTCAACAATTCAGTTTATTATTTATAAAAGTTAAAATGGTAGTGGCAGTGCATGCTGGTACCTACGGTAACATACTCATGTAGGTATATATAGGCTGGCAGATCCAGTCATAATATATATTTGTGCCTGTGCTTTTGCTAGCATTAGGCATAGGACTTCCAGATAAGTCATATGTTTTAACATGAACGAGGTATACTTTCCATCCTAATGCCACAATCATAATTTCCATTAATTATTATCATTTTCCTTCTGCAAAGTATTATTAAACCGGATTCCTTGGAAATACACCAGCATCGCTTACTGACATCGCTCGTTTTACATATAAGTACAAGATAGCCTAAGTATGTTGATAAGAAAAAGCGAATAATGTAAAACAAAGTAAAACTAAAGGCAAATGAACAAGGTTATGAAATCGTTACACATTTTTTAAGGATGTTCGCACTAATTTGACGATGAAATATCATGTTTTCCTCCAACTGATCTTGTCTCACATTATAAAATTGTTTCTCGCACATTAGCACATCAAAGCTTTTATTAAATCAGTCATTGATATTCTTTGATCATGAAGCTGAAAAATAACAACAACGTTAATAGTTGCGGAATGTTATAGTGCGATTTCTGAATGTAGATGTTAAGTCGACAATGCGTGACTACTTATTTATAAATTCTGAAAAATATTTATAGACGTTTAATATGTTTTTATACTAATGGAATTTTACATATTCGAGACTACGTTTTCAATCAAAATACGTTAAAAGTACAGTGTACTAGACTTATTAAAGAGACTGAAAGATAATGCGAGGCATAGACAGCTAATAAAGGGAGAAAAATTTAAATAAACTACAAATTAAACTTAAACTCACTTTTTATTTAAGTGTTCTTCTAGTTGTGGTTTCGCGTGCTGAAAATTCGTTTTCTCGCACTAGTGCTTTTTACTTTTCCAGATAAATACTCCTTAGAATCACTACGGAAGAGCGATTTCTCACATATCGAGTAAAACCCGAGTTGTTAGTTCTTTTAGAACAATTTAGAGAAAGAACTCTACTGTATAGAACAAACGACATCAACGCGCATTTTTTTTGCACTTTATTATTTTTAGAAACAACATTTTGTTTGAGTTGTTTCGAGCGAAGTGTTTAAATTAAGTGATGTTTAGAATTGATCTCGTCCTTAAAAAAGAGCTTAAGTTTGTTATGCATACTAGAGTTTTTGGGAAATAATATTTATAAACGTAACATATTGCATAATATTTATAAACGTGCTACAATTTTTCAAAATATATACCAAGTTAAAAGATCGACTTTAATCTACTAATCTCAATATATACCAGTGGCGGCGCGTCAATAGAACACGATTCTCGTCGGCTTGCCTAATTTTCAGTCACCTAAGCAGTTTTCCTAGAGCCCATGAAGAATGTTTAAGTTAGATTAATCTCCGGCTTGCCTAGGAAACATTTTTGACCCACCGCCACTGATAATCATAATTTCTAAGACTATGTTTTTATAGGACTATAAAGACATACCTATTGTTGATATTTATTCAGTGATTTTGATATTTTGTATGTATTTGATATAATAGCAAACTAGTGAAGGCTTCGAATATAATTAAATTAAACTAATCTAACACAACAATGTACACAATTTCGACTGCATCCATGATACCTTATAGTCAATGGGTACTTTCCAACACTCAAATGCGTAAAAAACTTTGCATTAAAAAATTTAAATCTTTTATTATATTACAACTAAGAAATAATAAAATATGATCGACGTAAATGAAATTGTAATAATGACCACTTACAACCGGCGACAACCCACTTTACCGCAATAAGGGGCTGTCAACCGAAGTTTTTGCTTTGCGGTGGAATGAAATGGAATAAATGCTAATTTAGAGGTAATACCAATAATTGAACTTATGTAGGTATAGGTGACAGTGGCTGAATGAAATAGCCAACTGTTAAGTATGTAATTGCTTATTACTGACCATACATAATCGACATGGTTTCACCTGAAAAATAACCGCAAAGAATATAATGCAACTCGCTTAAGAGTCGCCAGGACGCTCGCGTCCCCATACAAACGTAGTTCAGCTCTCATTTTAAAACGACATGCTTTAGAACCATGAAATTTGGCATGGGCATTCTAGTAGTACAGATCTATGTTAGACATTCGTTTTCGTTGCTAAAAATTGTAATAAAAAGAAAATACAGCCAGTTACAGATTTACATACAAAACTTATTTTTGCTATATTTTCTTTGTATTACAATTTTTAGCAACGAAAACGAATGTCCGACCTAGATCTGTACTACTAGAATGCTCATGCCAAATTTCATGGCTCTAAAGCATGTCTTTTCAAAATGAGAGCTAAACTACGTTTGTATGGGAACGCGAGTTCACGCGAGCGTCCAGGCGACTCTTAAGACGGTTAAAGGAACCCGCGGGAAAGCGTATGCGGAACTGTCCGGCAGGACGTCAAGGTGCACGGACTGATAAAACTGGCTAATTTTGTGAGAAATCGCGTTAAGCAGGTTCTCCTGTATTTTAATTTGTATAGGTACAAGGTGGTCCTTGCATCCTGCCTGCAGCCTGAAGATGCAGGGTTGACCCTAAGGTAGAGTGAACCGGTGACTTTATGCGTCAAATGACTTCATGTAATTAAATTGTTACTGTGAAGTGTAAAGCTAGATTGAGTTATTATACTGTCATTAGCATACCTGCCTAACTTAGATTAAGTAATTATCGTAGTTTTTAAGTTACTCGTAATTAAGTTCACTAACTGAATTATGGAATCCAAATTCTGAAATAAAAGATTTTATGTTTTTATTTATTTTTTATTAACAGTTTTGCTAGTATATCCGAATAACTAAGGTAACAAAGGGAATCGTTACTTCTATTCAATTTTAAAATCTGTAGACAAATTAATGCTATTTATAATTACTATACACTCCCGCTGTTTTAAACCGCCCAAGGAAGAATTGAATGGAAGAATTTAATTCGAGTCCAACACCCCAGGAGTGGGTAAAATTACGGAATGAAAAGAAGAACAAGCAATAATAGCAAGTCGAAAGTTTTTGTTTCTGGTTTTTCTATGCATAAACTGGTCAAATCTGAAAATTAGGTAATCGCATTCTTCGGACACTGTGTCACTACCTTCCAATATAAGTACACGTTAAAATGTTCAAATAATTTGTTTTGGAAATACTTGCCGAATTTTAAAGAATCGATCACATTTTGATGACACAAGCTAAATTTTAAATAGTTCTTTGTTTCAATGAAATCATGAGTGACTCATGCCATTATGACGGTTCTGATTCTGAGGTACATATCACAAAATAGTAGTTTATGTAACTGTTAGGTAATAGGCGTCCTTAAAACACGAGTGTGGTTTTATGAAACGAACGAAGTGAGTTTCATAATAAGATCACACGAGTGTTTTAAGGCCTAATTACGTACAGTTGCATACACTGCTTTACATAAACCCTAAATGATGAATGAATGACTGCCATTGCACGGATTGCACCGCCATCGCCATGGCCAACTCGATTGTGTCGGTCGGGGGGGGGGGGGGGGGGGGGGGCGCGTGCCGGCGGTTGGATGGGCGCGTGCCGGCTGTCGGGGAATAGGCCGGACTTTCATAATGATATCGAATTTTTGCTTATTATTTGAATTAATAATGACATCGTTACAGACAAGACATTTGTTCTAACTTCTAACAAAGCAGTCTATTTTTGTGGTGGTCATAACTCGCGTATTTTGAACGCATCATGAAGGGTTTATGATATGGGTGTAGATAAAAGAGTATAAAGTCGACTCCATACTTTATAACTCAGGGCAAATCTAATACCAATGCTTGACCATAGGTTGACCAGACAAATTAATTTTCCGTAAAACGGGGTACGAAGGGATAGTGTGGGCAGTTGGGTCATGTGAATGGGGTTATATGGGAGAGTAATAGGGATTATAGAGGGCCGAGTTGGTGTTTGTATTTAGACCTGGTTATCGCTACCTACATAAATTGCTATTGTTAGGTTCATAATTCGAAAGAGTCAGCAATTTTCACAACTCATCTCATTGCTATCCCTCCCTACTAACCCCAACCACGGGGTGAGCTGAGATTTCCCACTTTTATATGTTTCAATTATGGAATGAATTGACAGATAATCAATTAAAAAAAACATACGACCGGATTTTTTTTTAAATATCGAAGTAGGTGCCTAACAATTTGTAAAAATAAACTTTTATCTAGGTTTGAACTGCTATTTTGTCTCTACTTACCCCATTTTGCTTTCAAAGAGTGCCTTATTCATAGTCGCCAATCCATGACCTGACTGGACGTATGTGTGTACAGTATTTTGACGTGAAGCAGACACTGCAGCCTATAGACGCTTCCAACGCTGTACAGTGCAGTCGACTTAACATCTAGGCAGTAGGTATGCTTGTTTGAAACAGTTGTCACAGAAAAGTTGAAGTTGAGTTTACCATTGCATTGCTACCTCGGAACGAGAGAAAAGCTTAAAGATTAACCTAGTTTGTAAGTTTTCAGAGTGGTAAGTTTGAACGTCAAAACTATTGTTTCCACTTGAACTTTCCAGGCGTTCTAACTACTACTTATCATAAGCGTCTTGATGTGAGTTGATTACAAACAAAAATATTATCACTTATGGAAAATGCATCTGCTTTACCTACCTTCTTGAAGACATGTTTGTTACCAATGCTTCGTGGGTTGCGTTGTTTTAGTAACTCGATTATGTTAGCGTTTGGAGGTTGTTAGGTTACTTTTAATAGGATTATATTGCTGAAAGAGACGGTAACACGTGCTAACATGAAATGGCCATAAGTATTTGACTTCTTAAATTTTGATTCTACGTCTAGATGCAGGCTCCAGAGATTTTGGGAGTGAAGATAGTGGTGAAGTAGAAATCGTTTATTCTTCATAATTGTATTATCTCTATAAATATTATAACATCTGTGGCCCGATCTAGTTCGTACGGTAAACGAAAATGTATAATAAATCCATGTGTATATAGGTAGGTATTTAGGAGTTTATTTGACAATCAAAATTATTTAGGTATTTGTCTCAACATGGCCCGCCCCATACTGTTGCCCGACTGGTGATGGTGACTGACTGCATATTATTGATACCTATGTGGGCAGGTAACTAGGTATGTATAATTCCCTGCTACACTTGCTCACAAAGGGTGCCACTGCTAATGTACGTAGCGGGAGTTATAGAGAAGTGAAAATCCCTAGAGAGTGAGTGATTTTGAAAAAAACTGTTTGCACGTATCAGCTAGGTGAGTAAGTAGGTACCTACCTACCTATGGTTGAATTGCTACAACACAATAGAGTCATCATTTCCATGAATTTCAGCATTGTTTAAATTCTTTGATCATATATAGTCGATCAACTTCGCAACAGCCTTAAAATAGGTTTTTATTAAAATGAGCTTTAAAAAGTTACAGATTAGCCAGGGATCTTTCTCTACCTGAAAACTTGCTATCTCTTCGCATACTTTCCGCTAACATACAATATACTCGTAGTTGCGGCATCAAGAGTCGGCGTAGTGTTCTGCAAAAGTTATACTTATGACTTACGTCTTGTTGGTTAAAGAAGTCGTCCTGAGCATCCTCGCTGGGGCAGCCCATGTCCTGCAGGAGAGGCGTCACGTGCCGCTCCCAGTCATCCATTATTAAGACTCTTTACAGCTGCTAGACCGGCTAACACAGCTCCAACGACTTTTCACAAACAAACCGTGCAGTCATTCTAGCTTCTGACACTAGGAACCATCCGTACACATTTCGCGCCAAAAACTTGTGAGCCGTCCGATTTCCACTAGAAGTGGCGGGAAAAGTGCGATCGCACGCGACACCCGGCTGTCACCGTCGAGCGAGAGAGAAAAAACAGGTATCACGTGCCCGCCGGTACCGGCGCGGCGAAAAACACAAGAGAAAAGTCTATGCAGGCAGCGTGCGGAGTCAGTGTGGCGAGGAGCGCGATCCCGGCCGCCCGTCGACGCGACCGAGGCAGGAGTGCGTGGCGTCCGCGCGGCCGCACGCCCTCTGCGTCGCGCCGCCTCGCGGCCCTCTCTTTTCCCCGCCCGACCTCCGAATCTCCCCGTCCTCTTTCCTCGAGCCGGTGCCGCACGCCTCCCATGGGCGGCCGCGATTTCCCGCCGTCCACGGCCGCAACATGGCCGTACCTCCAGCCCCGCTACGTCCGCTTACCAGCTGCTAACATGAACCATCACCGATCTCTTAGCTTAGCGCCGACGAGAAAACACCATGCTGCATATTTTCATTGCAAACAATGGGTTAGCGGTTTCGGCCGAACGCTAACTGAGTTGGCGGTCACTTATGAAAAGTTGATTAAACTTTTTCATTGATATCTACGAACTTTCTAATTCAATTTATTTGGAAATTCATGGGGTGTTATATTTAGGTACACCACAACATGGCATGGCATATTGTAAATAGGTACACCACAACATGGCATGAAAAATTAGATGTACATACTACTTAAAATACCAAATTTTAAAAATATTTACTTTATTTACATACTTAAATTGTAAAATAAAATTATAAAACATACTTAGTTTCTTAATTATTACTATGTATATTGCAAATCCAGGTTCGCTGTTCAGGTTTGGTAAACAAATTAAAGTCCTTGTATGTCCATGCGGTACCTACTTTTACATGATACCTAGTTTAAATAAGATGACAATGACAACCACACTTTAGTAGGTAATCTGAATTTCCATCATCAGACCTGGCTTATATAAAACTCTACAACAATAAGATTGAAGATAGCTAGTCTGGTAAAACGAGAGCGATAATCATGAATACTGTATTATTTTGATAGTCTATAGTCGGTTGATCCTTACCCAAAACTGACCGTTACACATTAGCCCCGGTCATTATCAAAAGCGAAGCGTAAACATAGTTAAACACTTAGTGTGCCAAACTTCCTGAAGACCGTACAAGCCGCCAATTAAAAGTTAAATGTCTAATTCTTGTTAGACTCGGAAAGTCCGCAACTACCGGCTTCACTAAATTGAAAGTTCTTCAATGTTTCGTATATAGTGAACGACCCATACCTAATATTACAAAGTTAGCCGACTATCTATAGCTGCAACTTCAGCCGGTATTACCCCAAAATGAACTCCGGCACCTGAGCAGTAGCAGTAACTGCATGCGACTTTCAACCCGGGGGAAATAGGTTACGCTATGGACCCTGGCTTGAAAGTCTTCACTCGGCGTGTCATTGCTTTTAAGTTTTATAAATAAAGTTTTAAACAAATACCTTCTTAAGAGATCACAGAAACAGAAACGTACCCAAGTACCTACCCTAAATACCTAACAGAAATGACGAAAAATCCGCATGGGCCAAGGTTTCGCTAAAGCGGCAGTTTGGTATGTTTACTATGTTCTAGGTTAAAGTTTGATTGTTTTGGCTTGCAAGTGTGACTGATGTACATATTAGGTACCATCAGATTTATAATTGCATACCCAATTTATCAATGAATTCATTCTTATGAATGAATTTAAATTGGGTATGCAGTTATGAGCCCGATGGTACCTAATATATTACTGGGCAGTATAGGTATGAGATTTTCATAGCGATTTCAGAAATCAATCAAATCTATAAAATATGAGACAGAGAAAACATCGAGAGAATACTGGACTAACATAATCCCTTGAAACCTTTTTTACTCTTAGAATTTTAAAATCAATAGCGATCGCTTTTGTAAAAGTCGTATCTAGACTAAACTTGGAAATAACATGACAGGAATTTCCACAATATGTCAAAGGAAAAAAATTGCCCTCGTTTTTTCCAGATTAGAAAAATAACGGTCGATTTCGACAATGTATTTTTATTTCTTTCAGCCATAAGTATCAGGGAAAAATTTAAATGAGAATACTTTTTCCAATATACGACACAACGACAGTCACATGATTTTTCTAATCTAAAAAAAGGAGTAGATCAATATTAAAGTGTAGGCATACTCGTATGACTGGCACAAAGGTCGGTAATCCGTGGCTCGCGAGTAGATAGAATTTGGTTCTTTCTTTTGCGTTTTCTTTGATATACCTAGGTGTCCTCATTCCTCAATAGTTAACGACAAGACAGAAAAAATAGATAATCTCTTCCTCAGATTACAAAATGTGACGTTACCCTGGCGATCATTACTGTATATAGGTTGTTGATTTTACGAAAATTTCTAGCCGAGCTAGGTAAATTATTGTTAGTTCCCGAGATTTCGGCTCAGTCGAATGCGCCATTAGAACGAAGTAAGTTGCAACTATGCTGAAATATTTATAGGGACCTCAAAAATACTTGACCGCTTGAATAATAATTATAATATCAAGTTCATATCAAATAGATATCAAACAGATAAGTGTTGCTTAACTTCAAACTCTCAGCAAATATCTACCCTATTACCTTTACTTAATACCAAAATCGCATAATCTGATAGATAGATTAATCCGAGTTTGAAGTTAAACGACTCTAAATAAATTGCTGAACGTTTAATAGCTACTACACTTGCCCGTTCCGTTGCCCTGAAAATTGTGGCTTCCCGTTATGGTCACGTTCGATACATGCTGAGTTGGCAACCATATTTTAGTATAATTTGTATTTTGCTGCTGTTTCTTTTTTGTATTCTAATCGTGTGGGTTTTTCCTCCAAATAAATAATTTTTATTTCATTTAATTCCAGTTTTCATTTAGTATTTACGCATTTCTTTTCGATGACGATCATTGCGAACGGAGTCCGGTAAACTTTTTTTCGATATATCTATACTAAACTTTTATTAGTTGGTATTTTTGAAAGTAGGTAGGTTTCCTACATTTCTTTTTAAATTGCATAAATTGAACACTTTTTATTTTATGTTTCATCTAAACATAATTCACAACACTAATCTAACACCTATTTTGCGATTTTTGCTTGGAAGGGTGAGGTTTTTGTTGCTTAAAATTACGTTATAGTTACTCGTAAGTACGTAAAATATAGAAATAAGTTGAACAATTAGTCGTCTGATGAATAAATTGAACAGTTTTTGACATTAAAAATTGCCGAAGCTTTGGTAATTTAGATTTAGATTATTTATTGGTAATATACAGGTAAGTTACAAAATTTTTGGGAAGGTATTAAAGTATTTCACAAAATAAAATACAGATATAAACTTCAATTCATGATTTAATCAGATAATATAAAACATAATATTAGCGGTTATGAAAAATAATAATTAAAAATCAAGCGACAAGATTGCACGAATCAACGTCCTCACTAAACAAGCTCTGAAGAATTGAGTTTTCTGGTATTAAATATTAATATATATAGGGCAAAAGTACTTTTTTGCAATAGCTAGACTTTAATCTAAAATCTTACTAAAATTGCGATTCATGTGTGTAATTTCATTATCAGCGTTTTTCGTTTTCAAATCGTTAGGTACCGGATTCTTAACGGCTTGTATGAAATCTCCAATCCTCACATCAATCGCCTCCAAACTGCGGTATGTGTAGGTATGCTTTATGCGTAAAGTCGGGCAGGATTTTATCCGTGATTGTGTGTCTCAGCCGAAACTGCCTCAGGGCCCTCTTTCATAGTGAACCATGAAGGGAGTAGTGGCAGCCTTGGGGCGTCACTTCACAGTCGGTAACCCCACAGTTTTGTTCAGAGGTACCTACTCCATAAAAGATCCTACTTAGTTACAACTCTAGTTTTGGGGGTTTTTAATACTGGGACTCAAGTCGAATAATTTTAATAAAAAACCTTGATAAGCAGTCAGCATTTTTTTATGCAAATAAAAAATAAATTAAAAAATTAATAATAAAAAGACCCGCCTGCGTAAAATACTAAAAGGCCGTAAACAAGGCCAATATACGTTACGAATTTGTTATGTAGTATTGAAAAGCATAAGATACATATTAAATTCTAATGTGGAACATAGCGGCATTAAACAGTCGGGACCCATTTGAAATCTAGTTGGCGCAAACCTTCCCTAAAATGTTTGTGTGTTTTTTGTTCGAGCCCCCCTTTCTTTGCCGGCCTTCACGTGGTAAACTCTATCAAAATTCTTTTTCTCCCATCTTAAATGTTCAACGTAGCAGTTTTTGGTATAATTTGCAATATTTTATTTACGGGGGCCTCCGTCCCCCGAACCCCCGTTCTTTACGGCCCATCACGTAGTAAACTCTATCAAAACTCTTCTTCTCCCATCTCAAATGTCCAACCTAACAATTTTTGGTATGATAAGCAATAGTACGGTGTGTATTTTCTTTCTTGGCCCCCCTTTCTTTGCCGCCCATTACGTGGTTAACTCTATCAAAACTCTTTTTCTCCCATTTCAAATGTTCAACGTAACAATTTTTGGTATAATTAGCTACAGTATGGTGTTTTTTCTTCCTTTTTGCGGGGGGCTCCGCCCCCCGAGCCCCCCTTTCTTTGCCGCCCATTACGCGGTAAACTCTATCAAAACTCTTTTTCTCCCATATCAAATCTTCGACGTAACAATTTTTGGCATAATAGGCAATAGTACGGTGGGTTTTTTCTTTATGCGAGCCCCCCTTTTTTGCCGCCCATCACGTGATTAACTCTACCAAAACTCTTCTTCTCCCATCTCAAATATTCAAAGTAACAATTTTTGGTATAATAAGCACAGTACAGTGTGTTTTTTGTTTGAGCCCCCCTTTCTTTGCAGCCCTTCACACGGTAAACTCTATCAAAACTCTTTTTCTCCCATATCAAATCTTCGAGGTGTAACAATTTTTGGCATAATAGGCAATAGTACGGTGTGTTATGAATTTGGTATTTCTATTTCTTATTATCAGGTGATTTGCTCAGTGACGGCGATGTGCTTCAGTTCGCTATGGGTACTTTTCGATTTCCGTGTTTCACTATGTTCCGTTTGTTTTTGTATTATGTTTGTTGTAATTCATGAAGAATGGGAAAGTATCTACATTATTTTAAAATGTCTCTAAATGAACCAATATCAATATGTCACGTGAACTTAGCACACTTATTACTCAAAATTAATGTTTTTTTTATAGTTAGTTAATTTAACTTTTATTCTTGCACCTTTTGTACATGTCTGTTGTATAGGCCCAATGGTTGACTGGTGGAAAATACCATTTGGTATGATGTCCGCCGTTTGGTCTCACAGTTTTGTATTTCGTGCAATATAGTGGAAATAAAAAAAGATTGTTATAGGGAGGCAACGCGCATATAAAACCTCTGGAGTGACAGGCGTCCATTGGCTACCCTAACTGCTTACCATCAGGCGGGTCGTATTATTGTTTGCCACCGCCGTGGTTTAAAAAATATATAGTTGAAATACAAAGGCATAAGTATTTATTTCCCATATAAAGGCATTTCCCATACAACGTTTAAACCCCCCTTAAACCCCCTTAAATCCAAAAAGTTCGTATTTTTTATAGCCTATGTCCTGACCAGAGGTCTGTTAAACCGGCTAGTGAAGTTTTTATCGAAATCGGTTCAGGCATTTTGACGCCAACTCTCCTTATCTAAACAGACAAACAGACAAAAATCGTCGAAACGTGTTCTGTTATCGATTCTAAGAGCTACTAACTAATTTTTTTACTAATATCTCCAATGTACAGATTTTCGACCCTCTTCAGCTTTATTATATGTATAGATATCTATCTATCGGCGTACGTACTTCACGTACTTCGGCTAATCTATCTATCTAGATAGATTAGCCGAAGTACGTGGCGGAAGAACTAATATCAAAAACTGTGGACGTCTCATAAATCTCCTAAGTTATAATAGTTTAAAGAAATAATATGTTCGTCGTATTTTTGTTATAATTAAATACCTAATAAAATGGAAATGTAAGTAAGATGGTTGCTAAACAATTTTAAATTATAATAATTCCTTAACGGTCATTCAAAATCAAAAATGATGAATGAGACCACATAATACTTTTCAAAGTTCTAAACAATGATACCCTACTCGGCATAGTACGTCAATTTTCATTTTTTAATTTTTTACAATATGACGTCTGACTGCCGTCATATTGAATTTGGATTGCTATTTTGTCTTTAGTGATACTCGCGCAATCAAGACTAAACGATTGACGTACGAATCATCTAAATCGGCCCACTCATTTTGCTTCTAGAGTGCCACAAAGGAACAAACATACATATATGTATAGACTGTTAAACACTATCCCCTCTTTTGCGTCGCGCAGTCGGGGAAAAAGAGCATTTTTTTAATTCATATCATTATTACAAACTGAGGCGCCGTCCGCACCCTCCTAGGACTCAATTTTCCGTCACAATATGATAACTTGTGCTACGGGGAACAAAGTTCTTTTTTACATCGTCATATCAAATCAGATTCAGACTTGCCTACGAATATTTTTGACGCGCCGCCACCGTCGTTTGGTCGTAGAGTTGGTGATTGGTAATTGAATATCTTATACGTCCAAATTGTTCAGCCTCTTTTGGCTGGAATCCACGCCAAAAAATATTTGCACACTTAGTACGGGCGGAGACCGTAAGATCTGATTCGTTACGTGATACAAAGAGAAGCCCCATGTCACATGTTCATAAAAGTGATGTTGAGTTCCGAAAAAATTGTATAATGATTAGAAATGGCCGAAAGCACAAAAAAGTACCACACTTGTGTGTAAGTACCGGTGTAAAAAATGGATGGCATCTTTCTACGTCATTGGATTAAAGATGACACTTCAGTCACTTCGGCCTTCGTCGGTTCAGGTACTGAAATTCAGTCTGTCATACCGGAATACTTTTTGAGCTTTCGGCCAATTCTAATTTTCTACTATTTTTTTTGAACTCAGCATCATTTTTATGAAGATGTGCCATGGGGCTTATATTTGTAGCACGTACCACGTAACGTCGTAGATCTTACGGTCCCCGCCCGTACTATAAGGGTAAATTTCACAAGCGTTTCAATTCAACCGCCGGGTCAATCGTGTTTCGTATTTATGACGTAAAGTTGTTATACTTAAAAACACGAAATTATTCAAAAATTGTGTATAATTTTTATCTGTCATGTAAATTAGGTAACTACGTAAATTTACGAATTAATAGCCATTTCAACCGACTTCAAGATTTCGAAGGAGGTGGTTCTCAATTCGTCGGGATTTTTGTTTTTATGTCATACATTCGTAACACAAATGAACCGGCGGATGAGAGGATTGTGAAATTATAGTTCTTTCTAGGGTAAAAACAATCACCAGAAGCCACTTAACCACCTCCTTATTGTGGCACCACCCAAGAAATCCAATTAAATAGAACTAAATAGCTCTGGTTCATTTCAGTTGACTTTTTTCGTAATAAAAGGACACTAAAGGAGTAAGTACAGTAGGAAACATTTAGAAGCTCGTTATAAAACATGTCCCATTAGCCTCGGGCTACGGATGGAACGCAGGAGGAACGAATCCTGGAAGCGCATTTAATCTTATTACGAAGTAGTAAGGTGCAACAGTGTAAACAGAGTTTTGGTGTTGACTGTACAGTCAATAACTGTAATTGTAAAGCCATTAACGGTTCAAGCTATTTTCTTTTCTTTGATAATACTGTATTAATAAATACTGGATAAAAGGTCCAATGTAAATTAAGTGAACTCCAATGGCTCAACAACTAAAGTCCCGATCCTACTGGTGCCTTCTTTGCTTAGGTACTGATAATTTTGTCAATGATTTCTGCTCAATCACTGTAAACGTATTTTCTTCATACAAGGTGTAACAAAAATGCTAGTGATCCGTTTAAGGGCATAATAGGTATCGTATTCAATTACGAAAAAGTAAGAAATAAAAATTTCCACGCGAATAAAAAATGGTTCTGCATGGAGGGTTAACCGGCTAGGACGGCAGTTCCATAAAAAAAAATATTTCGCGTCATATAACTTATAATTTTTCTCTTAATTAGGTATAGTTGAATTATCGAGAGCGTGGAATTGCATATGTAGTAGTATTGTTTGTTTACAGGCATTCTATATTTGAATCCGCACACAAAGAGGCACAACACGGTACAACCACTTCATATGCAATTCCACGCTCTCGATAATTCAACTATACCATACGATACCAATTACGCCCTTGAACGGATCGCCATTTTTGTACACCCTGAATTTATGCAATGAAATAAGTATTTTTATTAGATACGCTCCTTAGGGCTTAAAAGTATCCTGTTTCGGGGAAAACAACTGAAAAGTACTACATATAATTGGATTGCCTTTAAAGTGGCCTAGGCTTGTAAAGTGATGATCTCATGCCTCAATATCACACGTTATTCATACAGCGTCAAAGATGGCGGTATGTTTTTTTTACGTCACGAGAATCACGAGTACTCAAAATAGGCAACGTTGAAGTTGTTCTCCTCCCCGACCATGCTATAATATTGTATGAAAATCCATTTCAGCATAATCGACGACGCTAAAATATGCGAACATAAAGGCTGCTCAAAAGTACGCGATGGTGGTTCGGTCTACAAAGTTTCAATTCAGTCATATAGCAGAGGTTGAAATTGAGAAAATTGTGCGTATCGAGAAAAAGTTGTGAATTTTTGACCATAGATAGAGTGCCCTAGGATGTTTTTTTTTTAGTTTTAGGGCTCCATAATATTTTTGGACATTTAAGTCAAAATCAAGGGTCCCGTGCAATATGTATGAAAGCTATTTATATTTTCTTCCCAAGATGGGAGAAAGGCGGCCATCTCAGGTATAAGATATAAATAACTGTTTGGAAAAAGAAAACCATGTTTTTCAAGCCATGCAAAGTTGAGCATCGCAGGCAAACTTGTAGCATATTGACGGTATACCTAGATAAATTTGTTGTAGGGGAGCAAAATGTACCTAGATTAGAAAGAAAAATAAGTCTACATTTATTTCATATCATACGGGTAATTTTATGTCTAGACATAGGGATAGCGATGTGAAGACCCCATTGCCCACCGGTTTTCACCAGATGCAATCAGTCAACACAAAGGCAGACTGTGGCGAGAGGAGCGAATCCATGAACCCGATGGCCCCTGGGAGTGTCTCCGAATGGCTGGGACCATGGTCGCATGAAATATAGGTACGTAATGCCGTAAAGACAAAACTGTGTATTGTGATTCCATAATAAGCTGAATTCCTCGTGTTTAGGTAGACGCACATAATATACAACCTTTTGAACGAGTGGTGATTGACTCAAATGCCACAAGTGCGTGTGTGGGCACAATGCACAAGACCGCGGCTTATTAAGGAATCACAGTTTTATCATTACGTTCGGATCCGTATCTTCGATGTCTAGGACCGCTCCCCTGCCTCTGCCTTGCCAATCTTGCCATAGCCTGCCGTCCAGCGTTTTTCATCGGTTATTTTTTCTAGTCCAACGAGCGGAGCGTAAGCGAAATAAGCTCTTACAAACAACTTGTGGGACGTCTCGGCATTTCGATGGTTTTTTGATTTTAAGAGTTTGTTCCGCGATAACTTTAGTAACGTTTTGCCGATCTTTATGAAATTTGTTGGGGTTGTAGCAGATAAATATACTTAAAATTTGAGAGTTCGTGTATGAGCAGGATCGATCAAGGGGTCATGGAGTTAGAAGGCGTGAAAAAAATGTCATAAGAGTCTTGTTAATGTTATACCTAGTGGTCATCTCGTTCGGCATGGAAATCACGAGTTCTCAGTTAGTAGCTCATTTGTAGCAATTTTGTCTACAATGGGCGCAATTTTGACACAAAACTCGCGCGCGATTTCGAGACGTTGCCGTCTAGGTAGGTGCAAAGAAATCAATCGATGGATCAAAAACCGCAATGTATCAAAAATCGCAGGTGACTAGTCGCTTACGTTTGTAGAGGCCTTTTATTTTGTGATCGGTTAAATCGTGGAGTTTGTCCGGAGAGAGAAGTGTCGTGATTTATAACGAAGCTCATACATTCTACGCCATTTCTCTTTCCGGACAGACTATCCTTTCTATTTTCGTCGATCGCGGTATTCGCGGTGAATGATGAAGTTAGACTCACTAGTTAGAGTTACATACTCAAAATGCTCAAAACGGAACGTTTTTTAAGCTTTGGTGCCATTGGCGACATGATGCACAACCGCTGTCATTATTGTCCAATCATAGCCAAGTATTGACTTCTAAGAGACATTTCATTGGTTGAATGCTCAAAGCGCAGCGTCGGCGTGACTTTTGTAGAGAACGCAGTGTTTGACATTTGTAGTTTTGACTTTTTAGGAAAGTTGAGTTGTTATCTGAAATATTTCATAATTATATTATTAACATAATGTCTACCCCAACAGAGTTAAGTTTTGACGAAATATTAAAGTTTATGTTAGCACATAATGGTAAAGTAACAAATTATGAGTTGGTGAAACATTTTAAAGTGTTTCTTATGAATCCCGACATGAGAGGTACGTAAACAACGGATTATTATCCTGTATTGTTTTCTAGAACGAATAATACGTGACTAATATTTGTAGATGAAGCGAGAAACACTTTCAAGAAACATGTCAACGCGTTGGCTAACATAAAAAACCAGAACAACGAGAAATGGTTGATACTTAAAAAGAAGTACATGCCGAATAGCAGCAAAAAAGAAGAGGTGGCTGCTAATGACAGTGCCACAGAATCTGAAGGCAACACTCAGGTGCCGTACCAGCCCCCGCCTCCAGTACAATTGAACCAAGACTTTAGCATTTTAACAAATTTGATCCAGAATAATACTCTGCCAATTACTGAAACCTCAGCACTACACCAAAGCGAGTCTATCATCAGTTTAACTCTGCCGGCTGACATGTCACCTGAGGATGTCCCCCCCAAAGTACACCCGAGACGCAAGTCCGCTGACAAGGCAGCGGAAAAAAGAAGTAGTATACCTGCAGTTCCATTAGAACGGACACTATCAACACCAAACGATGATGCAGAGGTGCAGATCTCTGAACCGTTGTCATCGACTGCTATATCAAAGAGTGATAGTATGCTGGTGGACAACGAGCAGATGATCTCGGTTAAAGAACGGAAGCAGATGTTTAATAGAATGGCTTCGGAGGGAGACATGCTGAAACATCAAGTCAGCGGCAACTTAAGTGCACAGGTGAGTTTAGCATAACATGTAATATTAGATGTAGTTGAAGCTTCTTAATGCGTCATGTATAGACATTCATCAGATATATTGGAGCGGCTAAAGTGATCACAAATATTGGAACAACACCCCTTTTGTTAAGGTAATTAAGTGCAAGTTCTGACATTTTTGAGACACCTCTGTTGCTCAGATATACAGGGTGTTTGGCAAAGGGTTGGACAAAAAAAACAGCAGAGAGGTGGGGCCATATACTACTTACTTAGCCCTATAAATTGGGCCTAGGCCCCAAGGTTAGGAAAATAAAAATTTTGTCCATAGCTCTTACTTAAGTTTTTGATAGTCTCTGGCTAAACAAAATTAGCAAGTAAATCTCGTTATTGAATAAAAATGTATGCATGTAGCATATCGTTGGAAAGGACAAAAGCTGGGGATATTTTCCTGAAATTAGAACTGCCCGATGTCTTTTAGTTTTTTTTATGCAATTCAAAGTTGGACATTAGGAATTTATTTTACATCAGCAGTATCATTTTTCATTATTATTATTATCCTGAGTGTCGGTTAATTTGTATTAAAATGGATATTTGGTAGTAATTATTGTGAAAAGAAAACTGCAGCCCTTCAAAGTTTCTGAAAGATGTAAAATAAATTCCTAATGTCTAAAAAACTAAAAGACATTGGGCAGTTCTAATTTCAGGAAAACATCCCCAGCTTTTGTCCTTTCCAATGATATGCTACATGCATACATTTTTATTCAATAACGAGATTTACTTGCTAATTTTGTTTAGCCGGAGACTATCAAAAGCTTAAGTAAGAGCTATGGACAAATTTTTTTTTTCCTAAACCTTGGGGCATAGGCCCAATTTATAGGGCTAAGTAAGTAGCATATGGCCCCACCTCTCTGCTGTTTTTTTGTCCAACCCTCTGCCAAACACCCTGTATATGACCATGCCTGTACAATAATATGGATACTTATAATACTTTTGAATAGGAATTTAAAGACATTTGTAAGTCCTATGAAGTATGTTAATGCACAACAACACCCCTATTGTTAACGCACAACAACACCCCTATTGTTAACGCAATAAAGTGCATGTTCAGATATTTATGACTACCTTGGCCGCTCCTATATAACAGAGTATGTAACAAGTATGAATATGGGGAAAATTTTACTTTTAATATGGACTCCATAGTTTTCTTTCATCTTACCATGCGATAAAAAATCCGAGGCTTGGACATGACCATTATTTCGAGTTACATTTTCCTTTGTTTCTTTAAAATTTGAAATAAAGTGAATGGGTTTAAATTTCATTTTCCAAAATACTAATACTGGCATACAGGATGATAACGGGGCCTGATGCTTTATTATGACTATTATGACTGATGAGTATATACAATGTACAGTCGCCATCAAATATATCGGAGCGGCCAAGGTACTCAAAAATATCTAAACATGCATTTTATGGACTTGACAATAGAGGCGTTGTTCAGATATTTGTGACCTCCTTGTCTGCTCCGATATATCTGATGGCGACTGCACACAACCTAACTCTGATCTTAAGCATAAATTATTTCAGTAACAAGATATTGATTTATATTTTTAGTAAAAAATATTTTGTATAAAACTGCTATACAAAATTATTATGACTTTGTTTCTTGTATAAATAATAATATTCTCATTATATTTCTTGCATCTTGGGGTTAAGCGTCTTTACCTGTTTGAAGAATATGGCGGTATTGCCATATCTGCCTTTTCAGGGTAATTCTCTAGAAGTCTAGAAAGTACCTGCACTCTGTATTTCATATTTGCTTGAAGTCTGTTGTCCTACTTTGATGATTACCTGCAAATATTGCTTATTTTTTTTTACAATTTTAAAAAGTGTGTTGTTGGTGTCATGTCACGTTTTTCACACCTAGTGCATGATTATCGTCGCAATTTCGTTACTTACATAAATTTATCAATTGAGCGAGAGCAGCAAAGCGAAGTTCTTACAGACTTCTTCAGACAGAATAGGAACTGTCAGCTGGCTACCGGGACGTCCCTGCGTTTGGATGTTTTTCTATTTATTTTGAATAGTTGTTCTGCAATAACCTTTTCTGATATTTATATTGGTCAAGTCGTTTGGTTCGGGATCAACTCTATAAAAACTTTTAACCATAAAATGCGGCCAAGCGCGCTATTCCACGTCCAATCTCTGTCAAGATAAATAAATAAATAAAATGTAAGTTGGTGCAATTGTCTCGTTTCGTTAAAATAAAGCATTAGCACGTGCCAAGCGGAGATAGCTAAGCTGGGATATTTACTGGTTTTACTATCCTGATGTGATCCTATTATATTCTTAAAAGGAGCATTCTACCAGGACTCCACGTGGATATCCGTGCGAGATCACTAATTCTGTGACACCTCTCTACCCCCAGCAGCCGCACCGGAGTTGCCCTCCATGTCGCTCTTTATCTTGCGGAAGGCGAGTCACCGTCTACCGGAAATAAAATTGGATACCTACCGTTATATTAGGCAGGCGTCCGGTTCTTCATCCATTAGCCAATTTAGTCAATATTATTCGCCCGATAACCTAGTATATTTATATAGTCCTTACATCATGACGGGTGCTCTCTCTGCGTGCGTCCTATGACACGGGCAGGGGCAGCATCTGCTTAGTGTATCTCTCACTTTTCATTAAATTGTCGAAAGGGCCTTTGTGCGTTAGCTTCGGCTCCGCATACACCTCCCAAAGGTCCGGAACATTATTGTTCCGTGGTCGGGAAAGACGTAATATTAATAATAAAGGTTCAACTGTGGTCTGGGAGAAAAACAGTGTAACAAGGACTATCCGGATATGTATACAGTGTGTCTCTGTAATAGGAGCAATAAATTAAAACATAGATTCTACTCCTCAAACTACAAAACTTTTGTTCAACAACTTTTAAAAAATATGTATTTTGTAGATTGTCCCTTTTTCATACAAACTAAATAGTATTTTCAATGAACGTTAAAATCCGTCTAATTGACATTGCTTGTCACCCTACAGACATAGTAAATTTAGGAATACATTGCGTGTTCGAAAAAACTTTAAAGTGTCCTAAAAATCAAACCATACGTTATTTTTAAAAGTCGCTGAACAAACGTTTCCTGGTTTGAGGAGTAGAATCTACGTTTTAATTTATTGCCCCTATTACAGAAACACACTGTATAAGGCCGTGGATGGAACAGAGACGGTATCAGTGGTATCACGATACGCATTTAGGATATGAAGCTGTCTGTTTGTTAGCTTGTTGAGTATGTGTTTAATATCTAATGAGATCTCATAAAAAATGTTTCATATGTCGGTAACCAGTTATTTTTGACTCCCGGTTAATGGTGGCTAATTTGTTGCAAATTAATTCTCGTACCTCCTCCTTGTAGGAATACCTCGAATTAAGGGTCCCAGTCGGTATACGTAACCGCTTCGAACTTAATAGTGTTTTAATTATGGCTTGTTACGTGTATCATTTCGTCCTAAAAAGCCACAATACTGTTTACTTACATAATTATTGCTTTGACTGGGTTTAAATAATTACACAAATTTGAGGTCCGGCCGCCTGCGGCGACCATAGCACCTGTTTGGATGGACCCCATTATCCCCAACCTATTCCAAGATGGCGTATAACATGTGTAATTTTCATGCACTTACGACATTATAGAATCAACATCTAATATTTGGACCCCAAACTTTAAAGTATTAAAAGTCAACGAAAAATTAACACACATTTTACTTATTTATCGTATTTTAATAGGTACTCGGGTGAATATCAAGATAACTTGAGTAGCATACCTGCTTACTGTTAGTTCTTAAGCTTCATAGGTAGGTGGTAATTTTCTACTTAGTAGGTACTATTGATACTAAATAGGTACCTACTAGAATCTGTATGTACTAAGTAAAAGATAAAAGAGAAATCTTCAATATCAAGCGCATTATGAGTACAAGGTAAAAAGATAAAACGCTAATATTCTGGCTAATATACTTGGCAGTTTTGGCACAGCCACACCATTGTTTTTCCAGCATTATAGAAGGAGAACTAGCCATGTCAGATATGAGACACAATAATGAGAGCGCCGAAACCCCTCTAGTCAGTTTGCTATACTATGCTTATTTATAGATCTGGACGTCTGGCAGCTGTAAAGTGGTGGAGGTCAAAGAATGCAAATTACTTCAAGAAATCAGATCCTGGAGTTCTAGTTTTTACAATGTAAATATCATTCTGTATGTTATGTAATAATCATTGCCAAAAGTTTCTATTGGGGGAAAGTAGTGCCAAACGACGTATAATGTAATTCATAATAGTTTATCGCCTTCTGTTTCTGCAATAATATGCAATGTTTATTGTTCTAATGTGAAAATCTATGCCCTTTCCTTTATAAGTGAGACTACTTCGGCAGTTTTTACCTATTTTGGTAGTACTATTTTCCAATTAAAATTTTTTGCTATTCTGTAACTTTGACCTCCATCCATTAAAAGCTGCCAGATGCCCGTATCTATCAATAAGAATAGTACTCCCATCTAACGAGGCGGGTGTTGCTCTCATTATTGTGTCATATCTGACTTGGGCAGCTCTAGTCATTATCACTCATTACAGTCAAACATCCAAAAAAACTTTTTCACCTCACTAGCTCGGAAAGCCCTTTTTGTTTGTTTAATATCTATTGTGAAAATCGCTTTTTATCCACATGTGGTGAAAGAGTTTTGACATAAGTGACAAGTGGCTTAAGTGACATTTGACAGCTAACAAAACGTAAAACGTTAAAAGTGCAGAATTTTTAACATCGCAATTAATGAATTGCATCGAGTAAAAACACTTAATACAGTCTGACAACTTTATTTTAATTCATAAATATCAGCATTCAACATTAATCTTCATTCTTTTTGTAAAAACGGATAAATTGTTCTGACAGCCGAATAAGTCTACGTACGAATAAAACGCATCTGACATTTACTAAAATCTTTTACGTCAAAACTTTTCATTTCAATTCATCCATCATATCAACGTTAAATATTCGCATGTTTTTCTAGATTGTTTTGTTAAAAATTAGTGATTCGAGTGATGAAGAAGTATTAAACACCTGAGGAATTACGGGAAACCGAGCAAAATGCACCCTTTTTCTTATTTTCCTCGCTGTAGTGAGGTGAAAAGTTTTGTGTTATACACGGGTGAAAGTTATTTTACGTCTCGTGTATTAAAGCACTCGCTACGCTCAGGATTCTATTTTTGAACCACTCGCTTCGCTCGTGGTCAATAATAGAATCCTTTCGCTAGCTCGTGTTTCAAATAACACTCGCACGTAAAATACAACTTTCACCACTTGTATAACAAATAACTATAGAACTGTACTAAAAGAATATATTAATGACTGTATTGATGGTACGAGTATAAAATGTTAATTCCGTCGACACCTGGCACTTCTAATTGAATTGTTTAGCCCTCGTCTGTCATGCGGATGGTCAACTTGATTGTTATCTCTTGTAGATTATTAACCAAGGGATGTAAGAGGTCGATTGCACCCGAGATATACGACCCTTAGATCCTTTCAGTTAAAATTTCGTTGAGTTTTATAACATTTAGTGTCGAACCATAATAGGGCGTCAATTAAGAGGCTCCCTGGCGCCAATGACCTTCGATCTGATCCCTTAGTTTTCTAATGAGCTCTATTTTTATAGCTTATCAATCTTATCATATTATAAGTAACGGCCTTAAATAATGTAGTATCCTATATTTACCTCAATATTCATTGTCTTTGAGATATTTTACATCAAAGTCGTACAAATTTAGGCCAAAAATGTTGTTTTCGGTCTTTACTTTTGTATCAATTAGTTCTCTCGTCAGTTTTTAGAGACGTCAAAGAGGAACCCTAATATGTAGATTTCGTATTTCTATGATTCTTCATAGCATTCGAATATCGAAAAAGTGTATTTTTGTAAATAATGTTTAAAAAAAAAAAACAAAAAATAAGTGCTCATTTATTTCAAAATCCGGCTCTACAGCATGGAGATAATGAAAATTCTATATGTAGTTCAAATGTAGGAATATCGACTCAAAACTGTTAAAAAATCGATAAAAAGCGTGTGGACCCCCTTAACTCGAGCGCTGTGTGTAAGTAGGTACCTACCTACGTAGCAGCGACACCGCGTCATAATTTTTTTAGGCAAGCTACGATTATCTGAAAAGTAATTATAAGGCATATTGTGCACTGTGCATGTGCAGTCAGCAGCAGAATTAGCTAGCGGGTATGATGTTAATAATGAGCTTGAAACACCTTTTTTTGTATAAACGACTTTATTGTTAAGAGAATAAGAGCGTGTAAACCTCATTTGAACACCTCACCCGATAAGCTATTTCTGTTCCTGACTGTATCTGTATCTTAGGACTGAGTGCCACTTGTAAAAGAATACAGTAGAAACATTCGACTATAATATATCACTTTTGCATAATCTCTTAATTTAACACAGTGACAAATTGCAAAACAGCATAATAAACAGAACACTGGCCCATATCGGTCTAATGCTACACTGCACCCGAAGGACACATTTACAATAAACCCGGGGGGATGTTGCGAGTGAAAAAAAATTATAATAATAATTTTGGAGGCATTCAGACTACCCTTGTACGAGGGATGCGTAATTGACAAAAGTTTACAACGATGATAAGGTATAACTCTAAACAGTACTAAGACTATCCTTGTCGACGGCAATATAGGTTAAAAGACAGAGAAAATTTGTACCCGTACATAAATAGCTTTCACACAGAGAATGAACGACTAAATGGGCAAGAAAAATATCTAAAATCGTTTAAAACATGTCTAGGTTTATTCAGTTTCAAGGAACACCTACAATGGTTTTCATAGATTCTTAGAAGCACAATTTTTTTGTAACTTCGCTATTCCTACTACCCCGTCGTTTAGTAGACGGAAATAGGTAAACATTTCATATTCTTTGAAAATTAATTGATTATTCACTTGATGACATTGTCTTAATGAATACAATTAATCCGATTTGACGTTGAACCATGAATATTAACATTTTTTTAAATACAAAAAATACTAGTGGTCCGTTTAAGGGCATAATTGGTATCGTATTGCGAGTAAGAAAAAGTAGGACAATTTTTTTAATGTAAAAAAATGAGACCCGTCGTGCCTGCCGGCGAACCTAAACTACTAAACAAAACCATTTTTTTTTGCGAAATATTTTTTTTCTTACTTTTTCATGATTAGAATACGATACCAATTACATGTGCCCTTAAAAGGATCACTAGTATTTTCGTTACACCTTGTATATGTAATTCTGTCCTGTTCTCCGCTAATGTTTTTAGCTCTTGATACGTCATAATGTTGGCTTTTTCTTTGGCGGACAGAATGGCGATTACTCCACCGACAAGAGCAAGGCTCTTAAAATGATGATAATGATGATGATGTATATGTAATTAGTAACATAATCATATTACTGACTATATTTTAGCTGTGGTGCGGAAACAAAAGCTTCTAATGACAATATTAGTCTGCATACGCCTCACGCCAAATGGACTTTACGATTGCTTTAAACACGGCCCCACCGTAAAAGCGGTAACGACCAATGGAATTCCATGCAATTTTTCTGCCGTATCTTCGCGGTATAAGTTCCAAATTAGCTTGTTTCCAATGGCTGTTACTGTTATGAATAGAGATAGTTCTCGAGAATGTTCTCCGTTTTGTTTGGGGGGTATTCTTGCTCTAGAATATCTCCCTTAAATAGTAAACTCTAGAAGGTTCTCTAGAACGGTATATTTGTCATTAAGTATTAGGTAATACAGGTAGATAGAGTTAACAGTACTTTTGGAAATGAAACACTACCAGATCAAACTTGGGTTCTATAATCAAGGGTTTTACAATGAAATCAAGGAATTAGCTCTAAATAACTAAATCAGAATATAAAACAATGTCCACAGCGTAATGTCGGCGTCAAAAAGAGAGTGACAGTCTACCGTTTCGCGCCTAAATTGACAGCTACTGTCATTACTGTCAATGTCACGCTTAAGGCGTTCCTATACACTCTAAACATTAAAAATTCGTCTACATGCTAATACGGCCAACCCTGAAAATAAGTCGGCCTCGACGCCATCTTCCGTCCCCGCCTCTTCAGCTGGTACTGACTGGCTGAGGTGTGGCTGGACGCACACACGCGAAGAGTTGGTCGCTCCCCGCTTAGCTCTCGTGGCCCCCCGCTACAGGGCTTGAGGAGGTCCAACATCAGGATCTGTTAGTTCGTCATCTGAGGAACTGAAAAGTGATGTTTTAACTACCATCCTAATAACGCAATGATCATTACTGTCTTGCAATCACCGTTCGGCCATTCATAATCACACTCATCGTCATCACTCATCATAAACATTTGACCATCTAAAAATCATCCAATCACTTTTCTCAGTAACCAAAACATCCATCACCATAGGTATCAATCATCCTCATTATTCAGTCATTCCTCACATTGACACCTAGTTGAGACGTCTCAGCACACACTGGTAAAAAGAACAATCCCATCAGAGTAGAGGCGTACCCAAACGGCATACCCTCCATACCCTGGTACCTTGTTCTAGCGCTAGGGCAAAAGCAACGTTAAGTCGCAACCCCTCTGAACAACCCCATCAGAGCGAGACACACTGTAAAGCGCACCCCGATGCCCTGGTTCTTTGCTCAAGCGCACGGGTACAAGCAACGGTAAGTCGCATACCCTCATGAGCAACCCCCTCAGAGCGAGACACGCTAAATAACGCACCCCGATGCCCTGGTACTTTGCTCAACTCCCATGGTATAAATGAACAACCCCCTCAGAGCGAGACACACTTGAAAGCGCACCCCTGATGCCCCGGTTCTTTGCTCACACCATGACAAACTCCTAGCCATATATAGGTGGCTGGTATTGTAATTCCTTTTATCACAAAGGGGATGGTCCGTCAGTTATGTAGTAAGTTTTGTCAGGTGAGCTTGTTTTGTTTTAATAAATCTTATTTAGGGACAAATTAATTAAAAAGAGAAAGAGAGAGAGAGGGAGGTTAATGATAAACAGAATCACAACTTTCAAGCACTATGACAGAGTTGTTACAAACTCGTTTCCAGAGAATGCGGCGCATAGCCCTGGAAACTCCTGTGGCTCACATTCCTCACGACCGACATCACCCAGTACTCCTGCGGCTGACATTGTGAACTTTCCATAGGATCCTCTTAATAGCCACAGTTCATAACGCCCTCCAAACAAACAGATGAATACAAAGGCCTCTTCTCGATCCAACTTCCCTTCACTTGCAAAAATGTAATTGCACATACTAGGTGTTCAACCTGAAAAGTTCAAGAGGGGTTTTCATCTGAATGGGCGTCCTGCTGCTCCTCGAATTGCCAAAGTGAGGTCAATGAAACAGCTTCCAATCTGTGATGCTAGCCCGTGCTACCAGCGGCAGCAACATAACCAACAAGTCCAACGACAAAAATGTAGTCACTGAATCCTTCTATTGCCTGTCGTTAATCTAATAACATCAACGGGGCATCCATTCACAAACATTCAGTAACTGCAAAAAAGACCAAAACACACACATAGCCAGAAATAGGCAAGTTAGAATGCTAATGGGTAGTTTAACTACTTAAGTAGTTCAACTATTCTTCCCGATTCTCAGAGAAATAATGCATGGCAATACTGTAGTTCCACACTTCCAACAACAGTAAACTAACATTTTATTAATAATCCAACACGATGCCAGAAGACAAGGACATAAACAGTTATTACTAACTAGATGCCATGACTCATTCTCGACAGTTAACACACGGTCGAAACTGCTGCAAAGATAACATTACTCGAATGGTCATTGATTGGACTAACATCTTTGTTTACTGGGCTATCCAGTCACATAAAAGACAAAATATGAAAATTGACATGAAACATGTCGTAGGTTCAACCTGCTTGTTTACTTGTAATATTTCAATTCCTCTGGTCTCCACACTCTTGAACATTCTCGAATAAAACAATTTCAATAGAGACCTTAAGTAGGTACCTACACTCAAATGGAATATTTATTTTCCATACCTGAATCATGTAAAAATCATGTACTTGCTTAGTAGTCGTGGCATGTATAGTGTCAACTATTAAATCTTTTAGTAACTTTACCAATGATTTGCTTTAAAAATAAAGTCACTTGACCACATGCCAAATCCTTGATCTAAAAGATTAAAAAATGAAATTAACTTTAACTTTTATACAGGACAGTGTTGTATTCAAACTAACCAAGCTTAGTTTAAAGTTGACTGAAACGTTTGTCCATTAATGACCATCCATTTCACAAGACAAATATGAATTAATGACTAGACCAGTGGTTCTCAACCGGTGGACTGCGGACCACTGGTAGTCCCCGGAAGCTCTTGAAGTGATTTATGCACAAATGAACAACACAGGCTTTTAATCATTTCAAAACAGTTGGTGCTTCATGACATGACAAAATAAATTTTGTCAAGTAACCCCTCACCACTGAAAGGCTAAGAACCATTGGACTAAACCAAAATGCCTCATTCTCAAATTTAGGCAACATAAACAGAGAGTTTGAAAGAAATGTCTAGTAAAGACACTTTCAATTAAGATAATGCAAGTGCGGTTTTTATTATTCAACTTCAACATTACTTTTCTTTCTTCATCAATTGGCTAAATTGAGTACAGTTGACTATTATAGCCCATCATGACTTTCACATTGTGAATATGAATCAAAGGTATGAACACTCACCTGTTTTACTCTCTTCTCATCTATGACTAAACACATTAAATACCTACTTGCTCACCATTTTATCGCTGCTTCAATATCTTACTTGACATGTGTTGACTTAGCTCATACATATAAAAGTCAACTTCAATTTATTTATTTATCGTATGGCTACATATCACTGGATACCTGTAGGTAGATAGGTAAGATAGGCATACTTTAATAGCATCCTCTGTCTTTTTATACATCCAAGCAGCTGTCAATAATATGATGCACTTATTAATTTCATTACGCATCATCAACCAATTCATCACCAGAATATTATTTAAATCTGTGAACATAATACAAGCAAACACACACACACAAAAACTGAGCATAACACATGTTAGTAAAATAAATCTTCTCAGTGAACCTGATCCTTAGCATTTGTCCCAGCTGAATTGAGCCTGGAATCTGTTTGGCAACCCAATCCCATGAATTGGTGAAGGCACTAGTTTTTACCAAGGTGACTGCAATGTGACCTTGTATGCTTGTAAAAGATCTGTAATGCGCTTATCATAATGCTTGAGTAGCATTCGGCCATAGGCCGGAGCCTCACCGCAGTGTCTGCTTACTCAGAGATGAAGTGTACACCTGTTTGCCACCATAAGTGATATAAGAGGGGTTAGTTTTACTTGGTAAGTTCTAATTCACTCAATAAGTTCCATTGGGGCTGACATCTGAAGTTGGACCTTATTGAAATGCTACTAGAGTGAATCTCAACCTGAAAAACTTTACATTTATTCATAGTAAGGATTATTGTGCAGAGTTGACTAAATCCTCAGAACAGTAAAAAGAACAGAAATTTGACAGATCTGATACCAAAACTTATCAGTGTTCTAGGCCTGCACTTGTGGATGAATTACATCCACGGACTCTCTAATAATTTGAGCTACATTTTAAACTTATGTGTACTACAATATTGATCTGTTTCAACAATGCATAATAAGAGATTACTTAACCCTTTCACCGCCACAGTCGGCTGTGGCCAACATCAAAAAGTCGTGCCATGGACGCCACAGTCGGCAACAGCTGACAGGCTTTGTAGTGCAATAGGGACCTATGTAGGCTTCCGCAAAGTTCAATTTTGCTTGACAAAACGCGATTAAGTGGCGTCAGTGGGGCGTCATTTTTGTTCAACGCTTGGCGGCCAAAAGGTTAATGCTTTAGCACTATATCGCTGAGCATGAACTGTTTGAATAGTAACATAGGGTAGGGATTTTGTTAAAATAAGAAACAACAATAACATTTCACAATAAAACCATTAAACGAACAAGTGTTTATGAATCTAGGTATTTAATGCCTATTCTTTTGAACATTTTCCTATTTTAAAATCCAATTAAACTGTGAAAATGGTTTATGACAAAAGATTAGCTCAGAATATTCTTGCATGCCGGGCACATACAACCAATTTAGATGCATAATTACAAGTGCAGCGGTAAATGTGTTAACTATGCAAATGATTACTAGACATTGATACTGCTCTTTACCATCACTCTAATAATAAAGACATGGCCCTTACAATGTCTTATAGATCTTAAGATTTTTCACTAATATGAACTTCGCTAGGTAGACAGAATGATTTCTAAGAGCACCGCAGTAAATATCCACTTTAAAAATAAGTGACCAATTACTAGCATACTGTATTTACCTGATAGTAGTGTACATGTAGAACTACGCATGACAAATATATTATTCCATACCTTCACATTCGTATATTTGTTCACATATGAGTTACCGGGTGTTAGTAGGTACTAAGAATTCTTCATTCCATGAGAAACTCCACCCTCTATCTGACCATTCCTGCGTTACTGGAGTGCTTACGCCACGATACACCTTGGAGGAATGATTGGCACAGCACTCTTTATGTTTGCATTTATGGTTTACTGAACTTCCACCGATAGAGGAACTTGATGACTTGGTTGCACAACTAAGTGGACAGCAGATGATAATCTCGTGAGATATCCTTCACTGTACATCCTCCACTTAGTGGGTGGTCGGCGACTGCTAATGCCACCGTGGTATCCCTGTTAGGTATAACCTAGGCAGCAACGACATGATATCTCCAGCTCCACAATGTTTTACGGCTTCGAAAACTTCATCGGCACATTTCAGTACTTAGATTCACCTGTAAACACTGAAAACAAAATGTTTCGAGGGCAGATAGGCGCTTGGCGTAGGCTGTAGGTACTAATGACGTTTTCAATACGTCCAGTCAAGCCCTTTTGATCTCGCCGCCGAAACCTACGTACGCATGTGGACATTGTTAACTGCGATACGTATTTGTTATTAAAATCCGCTCATTTACAAGAATTTCCGATTTAATCAATGAGAAACGATGTCGAAGCAACGTTAACTTGTACCAACGCGTTTTTTAGTACGGCCTCGTACGGCTTGCACTTTGCAGGCTGTAAGTACATTTCCCACGTCTGATTTTGGAAATGAAACACTACCAGATCAAACTTGGGTTCTATAATCAAGGGTTTTACAATGAAATCAAGGAATTAGCTCTAAATAACTAAATCAGAATATAAAACAATGTCCACAGCGTAATGTCGGCGTCAAAAAGAGAGTGACAGTCTACCGTTTCGCGCCTAAATTGACAGCTACTGTCATTACTGTCAATGTCACGCTTAAGGCGTTCCTATACACTCTAAACATTAAAAATTCGTCTACATGCTAATAGTACATAGTTAACAGGGTTCATAATTACCTTCAAACACTATAATTCTTCTAATAACAAAACCGACAAGATTTCGCTCATACGTCAACACTGAAATAGCTCATCAACGTACTGCTCAAAAACTTAATCAAATGAGAAAAGAGCTATAAAAAGTTCGCCAGGATACGGAGAAAGCTTTACTATATTTTACTACCCGTAGATAGATCATTAAAAATGATAGATGAATTCGATTACGAATTAACGGTATACATGTAAGAGTCCGTCGCGTGCGAGATTTGTCATCTCTCACTCTGCATGTTTCCGGAGTCCGGACCTACTAATCGTGACGGATGGGACACGTGTTTTTAGGGACGCTAAGGATACCAACGGGAGTCGACGCCATGTCATCCACGGACGCTACTTCTACCCATTAAAAGGAATCTTGTTCGTTAAATAGTGTTAAGAAAAAAAGTGTTATTCTCTAATATGTATATGTATCAAACTACGTAAACGTGCCAAGTGTAGTCCTCCTAATATTGATATTCACAGTGCATACGATTGAACATTGGCTCGTGACTCGCGGTCGATTGTTGTCCAATAATTACTGTCGAGTGTCCGAGCTGCACGTGCCACGTAAAGACCTAAAAAAAGGTTATTCGTGTCCCAAGCCACGCAGGCCCAGCTTTATAATGTAATATGACTTGCCTACTAATGCCGTTCACTAACTTCCCAGAAAACTGGCTATCGCGGGGGTCCGTAAGTGAGCTGCCTTAATCATTCCTTGAGTATGTGCTAAACTTGAAATCCAATTCGTTTTTAGTGGCTAAGCACTCTGTTAAACCTTTTTATTACACTAGTCGCCCCTTTCGCGTTTAATTTTAGGTTCACGTGGACCATTTAGAGGTAGATTCCTACATTGACGGCTTCACGGGAATCGTAGGTAGCTTTGATGCAAAATTAAATTGTGCAATCTATGCGCCATAAATCCTTCAAGAAGGTAGCGAAAATAAGCTTCGTTTTAAGTATACGCAATCAACGTGCTGTATAAACGCATTCTAGTTGTTATACGCGATGTGGAGATAAGTTATCACGGTCTGCTGCGAGTTGGCAGGAAAATATGACCGATTTCATTGTTCCCTCTGCCATTCGGCCTGAGAATCACTCACCGGCATCAACGCGGATGCCACACTTAACGAGCCTTGTCGAATTGATGGAAAATAAGGACGGATGAATTAACACAGGCCTATTGAAAGATAAAAGTGGGTATTATACGCGTCAATACGGTAAACGGCAAGACAATTGAATGTTTTTTGCGATACAGCACCGAGGAATGAGTACTGTGGAGGGATCGCTTGTTAGATCTATTTCACGCATCTTTGTCTGCGGGTTTTAGAGAGTTGAATTTGCAAGGGTTTTTCTCCATTTGTGACCGTTTAAAGAAAATTACCTTCAGCATAAAGCATGAACAATAATTTATTGTGTGCATTTTATTTATTTTACTGTGTTACAGTTGCCATCGAATATATCTGAGCGGCCAAGGTACTCAAAAAATATCTGAACCTGCACTTTATTACTTTGGTAATAGAGGCTTTGTTCAGATAATCGTGACCACCTTGGTCGCTCCGATACATATGATGTGATAGTGACTGTACATATTTGTTATTGTTATTATATTAACTAGACACGAAACTGCCACAGTAAAAATTGATGCATTGGGAGCCTTAGGGGCACTTATCTTTCATATTATGCTAAATATAATATTTATAACTATGTTAAAATGTAGACAAAAGTATCAAATATCTATTCGATATTTACTTAATAATAAAAAAACCTAAGTCCATTGCCCTGTTACGTCGCTAAATAAAAAAGGCTTCAGCCTTTGTTTCTCCGAATCCCCAAGGTTCGTAATAACGTCAGAGATTTAGCTCGCCGAAGAGTCATATGTCCCTTACGGAGACATGTTAGTATGTCGTTTTGGTTAGACTTGCGTTGGTCAGTTGTTTTATAAGTAAGTATAGCTGCCCCGTCGCCACCATAATGTGACCGCGGATCACCCTGATGCGTAAAGGCGTCCTGGGGCGACGCAGCACGAACCCGGAGCCGCACGGCGCCTACCCTCAACTCCCTCATGCTAGAATATCAATATCTTTTCGAAAGATTACATCAGATACTTAAATAACTTGTGATTAATTTCTGCAATGGTTCGGGACAAAAGTGCGTGCGTTTTGTTTGTTTACTCATTGAGACCAAAAGGCGATAGTACTTACTGAAGAGAGGATAAAGGACGGCCATTTTTCCATACTAATGTAGTCCCTTCTTTCTTTGCAGCATCGATTGAACGCTGGGTCATATTTAGATCGTATAACAATAAGTTTAAGGAATGGTCAATTATCGTTAACTGCTACAAGTTTGCCTACAATGCTCAACTTTGCCTGGCTTGAAAAACATGGTTTTCTTCACCAAACTGCTATTTATATCTTATTCCTGAGATGGGAGAAAGCCATGGCCTGGTGAAGACTGCTGGCAAAGTTGTAGCAGTTGGCGGTACCTAATTTTTCTACTGTATTTTCTTAAGTACAAATAGCATTATATAAAAACCGGCCAAGAGCATGTCGGGCCATGCTCAGTGTAGGGTTCCGTAAAATGAGACCATTAATTCAAAAGGACGTTTTTTGCGGGAAATTTGGCGGCGCTTACGTCATTTTTACTTACGTCCTTTCACTATGGGTTTTTGAATGATAACTCAAAAACGGCTCAACCGATTTATTTCAATATAGTTTTCATTGAAGGTACTCATTAGGCCTCAGTTTCATGTTTTTTTTTCAAAATTTTAGGACCCACGATTCAAAAGTTAGATGGGGGGGGGGACGCCCTGTTTTAAACTTTCGGAGCTATTATTTCCGAAAGTATTAGTTTTATCCAAAAACTGTTGTAGAAGACCCTAATTGTTTTTAAAAGACCTATCGAACGATACCCCACAAAACTTGCTTGGAACGAAAAAAAATTTCGCCCCCCACATCACGGTACGGGAGGTACCCTAACAAAATATATTGTTCGCGTTTTTATTCTACCGTTTTGTCGGCTTGGCTAATGCACATATTCAAACCAAATTTCAGCTTTCTAGTGCTAACGGTCACTGAGCTAGACCGCGGACGGACGGACGGACATGGCGAAACTATAAGGGTTCCGTTTTTGCCATTTTGGCTACGGAACCCTAAAAAGAAGCCAAATAGAATAAACTTGAAATAATACCGGTGAGCTAGACGATTGACAAACTAATATATGTATATTATGACATTTATGACAAACTAAAGCGTGCGGTTTATTCAACGAATACTCGTACTTGATCTTAAGTTTCATATGACATGTAATTAAGACGGACGATGACTAGTCAATTATTAGGTCAATAAGCAACATTTTACTTAAACTTAAATAGGTACCGTAGTTAGGACTGAATGATTTTGAACTGTTATTTTTGATCTGTACTTTGTGACTTAATCCAAGTCAACGAAAATATAAACTCACTCATAGATAAACATCTGTTTCGTGTAATTTATGCGTTTTTTTAGTGTGACCTCATTTATAATATACAGGGTGTAACAAAAATACTGGGGATCCGTTTAAGGGCATAATTGGTATCGTATTGCGACTAAGAAAAAATAGGAGAAAATTTTTTTGGACGCGATTTTTTTAGGGCCAGGCGCCATAGTTTTTTTGCTCTTTTGTTATTAGAATACGATACCAATTATGCCCTTAAACGGATCACCAGCATTTTTGTTACACGTTTTTGAGTGTTATAATGTGTTTTTACTGGTTGGTTGCCTCTGATGTAGAACAGCTATTTTATTTACCTTTATTACCTATTGAGGTATGATTTTTGGACATTAATCAGGTTACAGAGTTATAGCTGAGCGCCAAAAGAAACGTTACACATGCACTTCATACAGAGTACCGACGTTTGTGGTTCGAGTGTCGAGTCTCTCGACTCGAGAGACTAATGAAAATGGGCCATCCATAGTACCTAAAAATCACCAGTTACTAAAAATTTTAATAAATTGTATTTTTTAGCAAACTTGAACAACTTAAACTTAATAGTATGTGCCGGCTGTCATCGAAACTGTAAATATCCCCGCGTTGACTGTGACTACAAACAATCTCTTAGACAGGTTGAGTTGACTGTGTTATAAAAGTCGCGTGACTAACAGTTCTTTCCATAGTTAAATTGTCGTTAACGCGGAACAACCCGGCAACGTACAAACTTAATCTTGTTATTAAATCAAACACATCACATTAAGGATGTTATCTTGTCAATATCGAAGTCCCTAACAGTGAGGCCTATAGTGTAGACATAAATATATAACGACAGGTGGTAAAGTGGCCATGCTGCGAAGCGCACGCCCTGAGCTCCGTAGATATTAATATTAAATCCGTAACTTAAGTACTCAAAATTGAACCGTATTAAATACAACTTACGATTTTTAATTACATTCGCCCATTCGTGGCACTTGTGTGCATATTACCGAGTAATCAATCGCAACGCAGGTCTGAAGACGGGAGAATTCGAATTTATTGACCATTAATTCAAAATATTATTTTCACAATATAAGTACTCATTTATTAATTTTGAAATATTAGGTTCCGATTAATTTATATGTGTCGTTAAGATATTTATTATGTATGTAAATATCGTCTTTATTTATATGCCTAACCTTTTGTCTTCAGTTGTTGAGTGCGATGATGGACCTACCTCATTTAATAAATTGACTGTTCGGCTATGAATGAGTGTCATTATAATATTTATTAAACACTTAATGAACACTAACATTTCAATCGTGCTGCCCTCCAAAAACGAAGATAAATTTCGGTTCCAATTATATCGCACTATAACATTAGATTATTGATTGCTATTACCATAATAATATTCACAATGACTATCATCGCCATCGAGTTTATATAAAGCCAATATTTGTTATAGATTTTAAAAACTGTAGGCAATATTATTTAGGCGTTCACGAGTGCTTGGAATTAAGAATTATTTATAAGTCTATCCATTGAAATTTATAATAGTAAGTGTTGATTTCATTGGTTTTAGTGTTGTGGATTATCATGACTTGGAATACACAAAACTATCATTGGCCTTAAGTGCATTACGTACTAACTATAGTATAATTCAGATAATATGCGTGACTTGGTGGACGTGGACGGACATTAAATGAATGTAGGCAACAATAGGCGCCCGCGCACTTCCAACGGCGGTTACGTCGGACACGCAACCCGCCACTATGGCGGTTATTTACAATGATATTAAATTCAGAATATCACAGTTAGATAAAATAAAAAAATCGGTCATTGACATTTTAGTAAAATGCCAAAGTATTAGTAATATCAGTGAAAAGGACTAGTACCAGAAAAATGAAAACTTTCATTCTTATTTAAATATTAAAGTACCAAAACATATTTATTTTAATATTATCAAATATGTATACGTTAACAAATTTCAGTTGACTCTTTCAAGTTCTGGATATAACTACTTACTTAAAGAGATCTTGGGGTACTGTGTAACACGTTTCAGTTGTAGGCAATATTATAATCTGACATAAGTATTTAGAATTAGATTACTTACTCTTATTCTCGTTAACAAATTAAAATAATAAAACGGAAAAGTCTCTGGTAAAAGTAAGGGTAAACAACAGGAAAACTTAACCTCAATATTCGTCCAAAAATATCGGAATTCGTAAATTGTTTATAATTTGCCTCGTCAATCGCTTATTTTGATTTGAGAGACAGAGACGCAAAAATAATTAGAATCAGAAAATATTTATTGCCACAAAAAAAACATAGAACTAACGACATACAATAAAAACCTTAATTACTAAACAAAACATACACCAAAACTATAATACTTTTACATTAAATTTGGGCAATGGGTCCCAATCTCAGCACGTGCGCCTGCGCGTGCTAAACAGAATGAGATAGGAGGTCCCTTGAGATAGGACGATCGCTGGTAGTAAAAAAATAATAATAATGTGCTTGAAAATAAGTTGCGAGAAACTGATAGTGAAAATATTATTTTTTCACATAATTAGGTAGGTAATAATTCGTTAACTATAGGGCAGGCGATACCGTTTTTTTGTATTGCCTATATCGGAATTCCGGGATTGCCGATACAAAAAATGGCGTATTGCATGCCATAATTAAAATAATGTGCTCGGTGAATACTTGAGATTTGAGATCATGAAATGTTATCAATAGTTTATGGTTTTGAACTTATGTGTGTATTAATAATATATTTTTTGTTTTCAGAACATTGACGAAGAAGACAGGGTGTCCGTAAGTATTTACTTTAATATTAGAATATCTCAAAAACTGATATTACCTTCGTGTACCTGTAAATTTATCCAAAAATATTAATACAGAACATTAAATGGGAACGCTACTAATAAACGATTACTAACAAACGAATTTGAACTCGTATACCATAGTATTGGTTAGCAACTAATACTTAGAATTTTCATACAGCTGGACCCCAAAAGCGAGACCGATCCCCTAGACTCCAAGCAAAAACAGTGGATTCTCAACGCTGCTAGGGGTGACTACCATGCCCTGGCGAAAATGTGCAAGGAGAACTCTAAGCTTGTTAAAACCAAGGTATGTACGATTTAGTATGTAAGCCTCAAGTCAGACCCGTGCTTCATAAAGTCCTGCTGTCACTGGGGCAGGACCACCTGGAACCCAGCTAGGGCCTTTTGACACGGTACAAATGCGTGCTGTATACTAATCATCGACAATTCCAAAACTCACACGTTATACTATCATTCGGATAATTCCCTTATATTTTACACGCTGTGTTGAACCTTTAAATGTAACAAGAGACTTTGCCCTCCTTACGTGTATTCCACCGCTTGCACAATGGTTTGCGCTCTGAAGAACTGTTTGAAATGTTGCCAACGGCTGTTTTCTACCGCACCGTCCGCCGTCGGCAGGGCGTTCATCCTCACACGCTGGAACCTAATGGGGCCCACCCACTATCAGTAGGCCGGACGATATTGGCCTGTCAGTTGTTCGGAGCTGTAAAATTTTTCTAACTGACAGGCCGATATCGTCAGGCGGACTGATAGTCGGTGGACCCCCTAAATGGTGAATCTCTTGTGCCGAGGCTTTCCTAAGGGACTACATCAGTATATTCTTCAAAAAAAGAGTGGACAGAAAATTTATAAACGGCCGGCAATGTGTGACACCTTTGAAGTCCAGGCTACGATAGCTACTTATCTTTAGGCAGGTCGTAAAAAAACATGTGTGTTTAATCTGATACATTGATGAAAACCTATTAGATTAGATACAGCTTGCAAACATCGAGCACAAAACATTACGTACGGTACCTACCGACATTCTCACGCTCTAGCTGGGACAGTCTTCGGCGGTCAACCTTCGCGAAATGACTGTAATTTCAAAGCATTTTCCTTACAATCAAACATATTCATATATATTTATATTTGAGATCCTGAAGCAGCCTTAAGAGCCCATGTTTTTGATATGTGACAATATACAGGCTGGCCAAAAAAGACCTAAATTCCCGTTGGCTGCAATATAGGGAGGATTGGTAGCGTCCCAAAACCGTACGGCCAACGGAAATATAGTTTTTTTTGTCATCTGTATACGTAAGTAGTTCAAAAAGTGTTCCAATCTAACTGGAAAGGGGAGAGGGGGTTGAAATTAATTAACTTACATCACACGCCTTTTATTGTGTCATATATGTACTTACATATGTGTACCAAATTTCATCTCTATCGGTCTATTACCAGCTTTCGGGACAAATTTGCTACGACATACGGACGGGACAGACATACACAGTGAACAGGAATGAACTTTAAGGGTGTTGATGTGATGACATCGATCGATTGGTGTGGTGGGTTTGGCTCATATCAAATCGATCGATGTCGATCGATGGCATCGATGGATTGGTGTGGTAACTCCCTGACCTAATACCTACTTTTAACAGTTTCTTTAACTTTTTTTCTTTTGTAGTATAAAAATAAGCAATCTTACTTGGAAAACTAATAAGATTATTTCATATTAAGAACACTACCTAAGAAAGCTACCTTTTATAAATCATAAAAAAAAATTAAGAATGTATTATGAACCTTCAAAATTTTAATGTTCATAATACATTCTTAATTTTTTTATGTGGCTGATATTAGTCTTGATAAGATCATATACTCGTAACACCGTGAATATTCATGAATACCTAACCTATGTTATAAGTGGAGTACTTGTTTTACTCTGGCACATGTTAAATTATTAGATTAATATTTGCAAACTCTTTTAATTAGGTATAAGTTTCTAGTGTGCCTACTCAAAGTCATGTTCTTTGTCATTAGTAGGACTTATTACCTACTACTATTGCTATTTTATTATGACGCATTTTATGTATCTAGATATCCTTTTCATGCATTAGGAATATATTACTTTTATTGAGCATAGCATTACTAGGTACATTGACGGTTGATGATTGGGAATAATAAAACTTTTCATTGTAATTTATATTTTTTTATTAATTAAAAATGCATTAACTTAAGTATTTATACAAACACTTATAATTGAGTCGTTAATTATTAATAAGTCAATAAAATAAATTTACGTGTTTGTTTAACATGTTAAGGCGACTAATGTGTTCAATTGCCTTGGCCGGATATTGATCACGCCGCGAATGGGAAAGCTCCCAAAACTAAATAACGGAAGTTCGTACTTTCGTGCGGGTTAGATTTAATATCTAGGTATTTATTACAAATATCTTCATAAAGAACCTGTGAAAAATTTACTTCGTATTTGAACGCTAAGACATCGTCGTTAGGTCGCCTTTAGTCAACTTTTCAGGGCAAACAGTTTTCTGATAAACTGCCAATATTTCATAAAGTTAGTTGCATATAACGACTAAACAGACAGGGTTTAGCGGTGAAACCCGATAATTCGAGAAAGTGTTTAATTGTAATAAGAACTCAACGTAAATCACGTATCGTTCGAATTTCGAAAACCTACTTTATAGACCGCTAAACCCTCGCTGATTCTTATTTATATTGAGTATGACTTTTGACACTTTCGGTACCTATTAATCGACTTAGTTATATTTAACGGTATGATACCATGGATAGTGCTCATACAATTGGCGATTTAATATGAATTCCGTACGAAGAAACAAATCATGGTCGACCCCCTCCTAAATAGTTTTACGTAACTAATATGGTGCTTAAGCGCGTTTAATGTTTTTTGGGGTCATGGACCTACTTAGCTTTTATATTATTAATCTGGCATTAAGCAAATAATTAACAAATATAAATATACACACTAGGGCATGCAATACTGGTATTATTTGTATGGACAATACCGGAATTCCGATATTAGCCCATACAAGCAATACCGGTATTGCATGCACTACAGACATACACATATAGAGGTCAAACTTAGAACCTCCGTTTTTTAAATCCAGGAGCCTCAGGCCTACAAAATGCATGTCTCACAAAACTAATCGCCTTAAATACCTACTTAAGGCGATTAAGTTTTGTGTCATCGGAATTTAACCCCAGGGTTATTCCGGTTTCGGCACTTCCGGGCACTTGGACCGACCTCGCGCGTTTTTGTGGTGCCCATTCCAAGAGGTCGCTAATTTAAAGGAAACCATTAACGCGTTTGGATAGAGGAGACTTTATCTCAAAATGTTGTCGTAAATGCCCACTAAACGAGCTTGGTTTAGATATCTTTTAGCTTAAATTTTAGCTATTCTTATTCGGGAGGTAGATGATGGAAATGTGACAGTAAGTAAGAAACAATACTAACTTCAATTTATAATTAAAGTATACAGTATTTCACCAAATGCCAAACAACATTTCTTATACGAGTAAAACAAACTCACTTTCATGAAAAGTAGGTAAGTAAATGTAAGCACAAAGTGTCAAAAATGTTGTAAGTACCGGGGTACTTGTTTTCCTAGTTTTTACTTTATCTTATAAAACTCTGTTATTTATGCATTTAATCGTAACTTAAACGACTAACAGTTGAACCACAAAAACAACCAAAAAAAGCGCTGCGATTTTTTTCCCCAAAATCAGGGATATGCAGGAATTTCACGAGCAAAAAAAATATGACAAACGATAACGGATGTGGTTGGCCCACGTCCTTGCGTTTTTAGTTAGTTAGTTAGCGCCGAGTGAGAGCACATGTCCAAAAGGTGTGCTTCTAATTGGGCCCGTTGCGCCGGCGCCGCGCCCCCCGCCGCATGCTATCTTGACATATCTCCGGACGTCCCTTGTTTTATTTTTACGAGCCATCTCTCAAGCCCAGAGTTTTTTCTACGCCATTGTATTTGTTGTGATACTTACGCACTTGATATATAGACGTCATATAAATCGAGGGATCGCTAATTCCGTGCGCTCCGCTGATTTATACGATACGGTCACAATTACCAAATTACAATAGTCCGGTCTGAACGGTGTCTTTACGAGTGATCTGCAGTTTAATAAAATACAAACATTCGTCATTCGTTTGATCGAGCCAAGACTTGAGATGTCATTACCGGGTACCGACATATTACATTACTTTTATTGAATACGCAATAAAAGAGTTAATGATAGCCTTCTCTTTTATTGATTTGTTGTAAATCAAGCGTCGCCGCAGTCGGATTTAAATTTTATTGGCATCCTCTCGCAGGTATGTTAACTGAAACTAATTAAGCATTATTAAAGGTTGGTCTTTTAGAGCGCGTCTTTAACAGTTAGCAGCAGAACAGAATTTTATTTTCTAGAGAATAAAAGTGAGTGAAAATCTTTTTGAGCACCTCATCCGCTATCTAATTTTGCTTTTGGCGGGACTTAACAACACTAATTATTGATAAGATATATAACTGCATATTTACCTACTCTACTATTAAAAACTCCAGACAGGAAAATGTATAACATTTGAGGTACCTATTTAATCTTACACTGCAGACTTTATTTGTGACTCACGAACAATGAAAACGGTTCACTCATGTATAAAAATCCTTAAGTAATTCGTTATTGATCTTTATTAACATAATCTTTACAGGGTAACTTTGACAACCACTCATATAGTCGATATAGCTCCAATTTGTTAAAATGAATAGACCCCAGTTGTTCTATGGCACATAACATGTGCTTTAGAATGTAGAACACTGGTTATTTTCATTTCCTTCCATCCGCTTCGCGAGTTAATAAACCAACAGTAAATTTTGTCAGACAATATGTAACATATGTTTGCCACTGTGCCTTGCCGGTCGACATTTGTCGCCTTCCTCTAAAAAACACTTTGATGCTTATTTTCGTATTCGCCGGCCCGATGATGGAATCATCGATTTGTAGAAATATCTTAGTGTGTGGGGTACTTATTTTTTTTATACGCCTTGCTGGTCTTTGAAACGGGCCACTTAAATATGTCATCGTGGTTTCCTATTTAGATGACTCGGCTTTAATATTCATACGTTAATAACGCTCCCTTGATGATAACTGGAAATAAATTAATAAGATTTTTTTAACACTTCATGACGTTTCCGTTATCGAGTTGTTGATCATTGTAAGTGATTACATATATTTTGATGTCGGAATTAAGATCAATCTTTTCATTTATTTTATAACGCTTTCTTGTTGGCAGCTTGTCTCAAATTATTAGACGTCTTATTTTGTATCTTCTGCATATATTTCTTTGGAAATAAAGATACTAAAACTTAAAAATATTTATATTTAATGTGTAGTCTAGCCCCCTTTTCATAAACGTCTTACAAACTTCATTTAGTTAATTTATGTTTTGTATGTTTCTATCAAACACAACTGTTAAAAGGACCGATAAGGACAAACGATTTTTAGTTAAATGAGGTTTGTAAGTCGTTTATGAATAAAGGGTATATGGGTCGTTCTTATCTCTAGAACTTTTTGCCGACGCTCTGAGATGTTTTTAACAATATGTTGCATACAAACTTAGATAGCGTTGATTGGGATTACAATAGTTTTTACACGCATTCCTCTCCTTATAAGTCAACTGTGACAAAAACACTAAAACCATTATACGTATGTATAGCACAAAATATGGTCATTAATCTTATCATTAAGAAGCAAACGGACTTCTAAATCGAGAGTTTATTTATTTCTTATTAATTAAGAGTAAAAGTTTGTCTACTTATCCATTACTTTACACCATAGAGTGACTTATATAATAGAGCAGCGTCTAAGAACTTTTTGAAGCTCAAGTGTGAAGCGCCATCTGCACGAGAGCCCTGTCCTGTCCTTTCCCGCCCTGTTCTGTCCTGTCCGGTTCGTAGTCTCGTGTGTGGCGGTCTAGAATCGGGTTTAATGTTTTAATTCCCTCTAACGATCGTGTAATAGCGTTGATAAAGATTTGTTTACCCAACAAAACGACCGGCATTATATTGCTGATTTATGATCAACCGATTTCATTCTGGGAGGAGCACTCCGAATACAATTAAATCCAATTCTTTCGATTTCCCACACTGGTATTAATTTAATCTTTTATGATTATTGACTTAGGTCTTAGGGCGTTTATTATGCGAGTGGTTTGATGTACGAGTTCAACTTATGTATAAATTATTACGTACTGCAAACTAAACTAAACATTATTTTATTGAACTGGATAATTGAGTCTTAAAATCCACGTGTATACTTTCAAAACGAAACAATTTTTTGTATTTATTGCTGCGCTAGTATTCGCAAACATAATTAAAACAATGTACTACATATATCTGAAAAACATACACATGATTAGAGAATCTTTACTTTTCGAAATGTTGATAACATACTAGACGCGCCTGTAACTTTAGCTTGTATTATGATTGAAATACCTAGTGGTTATAACATAAATGGTTTACTTTATGATCCCTACGTTATCCCTGAATGCACCTAGACCTTGACTAGGAGCGTTATTTTAAGTTATAACTTCAAAATCATTATTTGTTATAAAAATAACATGGAAAAAAAATGTGATTCTGATAACCAATGCCAAGAATTATTATGATGTATCGCAATTTCTTTTTGATATCAGTTCGACATGCGCTTGGTAGGGTCCATGGGGATCCGATTTATAACAAAACACGTGATCAAGTGACGTTAATAAGCTAAACAAAGCCTGGTCGTGGTCAGTAACAGATTATTTTCTTCAATTACACATGGGTAGGGCGAGATTGGTAGTCGGTGACGGAATCGAATCCTTAACAACGAGGTCATGCTTTCGGGAAGCCGTTTCAGCTAAACAACTGAAAGTTAGTCCTTTGCCTGGAATACAGTCATGTCACACACGATGATACTATATTACACGTAACTATAAAGCGGATTAAAATATTAATATATTTCCAGGCATTTCATGTGATTACAAAAGATTTTCCCCTACGTAAAACTTGGCCAAAGTGGCCCAAACTGACTTCATTACCTTAAAGTCATTCATCTTAATTGGCCGTTGTTTGCATATGATAACTCTTTTTGTGTTAATGATCATTCCGTTTCACAATATATTGACAAGGCCCGCTCTAATTGGTTCTAACTTGGGCGCAATTACAACCTTTTTTTACATGGCGCCGGGTTCCTATTTCATAGTAAAAAGCGCCCCGGCTCCATAAGGTCGGATGTTGAGTTTCGAGAGGTATCAGATTCGCCCTATTGGTTTCGCGGTGGGGAAATATTTTTAAACAGACGTATAATATTTCGGTTGCGCGCTATTAACGCCAAGTCGACGATGGGAGTGTCGTTGCGGAAAGCAATTTAAATCTGATTTATATGGCCGGCGCGCCGTTGACATCTTTCACTCTTAACTATGACAGGAGTTTTCTTAATGATTTATTCCGGGCGGGATTCACGGCTTGCGTTGACCAAACAGTTATATCAGTCACAGGTCGATTAACTGTATGATTTGTTGTCCATTCGGTTCTATTTCGGAACCTATTTACCTATATTTTGAAACCAGCGATTTTCTGTAATCACGCCTACACCGTCATTGCAATTTGTTAGGGATGAAACCCCAACGGTGCTTTAATAAATAAAATTAACAGGAACTGATTTCATGACCGCGATCGCATCCCAAGCGATAGCTTGTGAAGTGGTTAAAGGTGATGTTAATGAAGCCTCGTGAAAGTCAACTGCCATACGCGATGACTGAGGAAATTAGCATGTGGCCCGGGGTCTATATGCAATTGCATGTCTTAATATTTTACATAAATATGATGGCAATGCCTCTAAACGAATTCGAGTATTAGTTACCTATACATATTGTCAATTTGTCACAGTTATAAACGGAGAGCTAGCCACGTCAGATATGACACAATAATGAGACCAACGAAACCCCTCTAATAGTCAGTTTGCTATATACTGTAAAGTGGTGGAGGTCAAAGAATGCAAACCAAACCACTTCAAGAAAACAGGACTTAGAGTTTTGGTTTTGATGCAATATTATGAAAGTTTTTAAAAATAATTAGATTGTATCATTGCCAAAAGTTTCTGTTAGGGAAAGTAGTGCCAAACGACGTTAAATGTAATTCTTAGTTTATCGCCTACTCGTACTGATTCTGTTTCCGCAATAATATGCAATGTTTTTTGTTCTAATGCGAAAATATAGGCCCTGGTTCTTTATAACTGTGACAATTTCGGCAGATTTTATCTATTTTGCTAATCCTATTTTCCTATTCAAAAATGTTGAACAACATTAGTCTGTAACTCTGACCTCCACCCATTAAAAGCTGCCAAATGCCCGGATCTAGCAATTAGGATAGTACAGCAATCTAACCAGATGGGTTTTTTTTGATCTCATTATTGTATCATAATATCTGACGTGGCCAGCTTAGACCATTATATCGCTGATAAAAAGCTGTGTAGCTATAAACGCACGCTTAAAACGCTAAAGCTACATATCTAATGTTAACATTAACATTACATTTGACATTAACAATATCAGATCAGAATGAGGTAATACATTCCCCGTTTAATTTATTAACGTTACCATTTTTATTTATTTCGAGTTCGCGTGTCGCAGTCGGCGCTAGAACAAACGTGGTAATACTTAAGTGCAAACTACTTAGTTGTGACACATAACACGTTCAGAATCGATTCTCAGGCGGTTTCGTTCCGCTCGCTTGTTTTGTGAGGTGATGCACAACTGACTTTGGCTTTATTTGTCTTCTTATCATGTTTATTAAAATTCATGTTGTAATTATTTAAAAATGTATTTATTCCTGAGGTAAATGTTTACTTAGGTACTAAGTTTTTCTATGTCGCATTCTAATAGTAGGTATTTTTTTACATATATTTATTGTGCTTAATGAGTTAGCTTATACAAAATATTCAAGGGCCAATTAATATTACTACAACAAAGGGCAGGTTGAACTCCCTTAGGGTAATTTTCGCAATAGGTACTTCACTGCTCATATTTTTTTATTTTCCATAAACCTTTATAGACATTCGTTATCTTACCGCCAAGTAAAACTTTGTTCTAAGTTTATTGTTTACTGTTATTATGCTAAGTACCTAGGTTACAAATACACTATTTTTGGCTTCAAATTGCAAATGCAAAGCCCCGTTTCAACGGTTCTTCACATAAAAAGACAACCTAACACATGTATGCGTCTAGAAGTTACTCAAAAGATAACCGACTATGAATATTCATTCTTACCTAGTTCTCCTTTTATGTCGTCTGGGACATTTCCGACGAAAGACGCCGGGTTTGCCTGACCTCTAAAACTCTAGCACCATGTCGTGTAGACTCGGAACACCGATATGTACGGCGCCGTGCTAGGCTAACGCAAATACCAAACTCGTCTTATACATCTTTATCGCTCTCGATTATTGGATTGACAGAGATGACAGGAAATTCGATTATCAATGTTCGCGGCACTACGCATTGTTGGAACTTCGTATGCTAATCGCGCGAATTTTTATCCAGCACGCCGAGCACGCGACAGCGGAGATCGGATTGATTTTGACACAAATCTCTACAATACTTGGAGTTTAATTCTGCGCAGCGTTTTGTTTCTGTGGTTACGTTGTGCCAAGTTGACTCCTTTTAGACTATTCGCAGGCAGGTTTGGGTACCTAAGTACTTACAGTCGACTGCAAAGAGATGTATCCACTTTTTCACTTTATTTCGTTGTAATAAGGTCCAAAAACGGAAATATGTGTAGTCGACTACATGTCTAGCAACATACTCAAAGTCAGTACTAACTATATGTTAACCGGGTAACATATTTTCTTAACCCATTCAACTGAAATATCGAATAAATACGTACAATTTTGAATTTTGTCTTCTGGGGCAACTCAACTGATAGGAATACAGCGTTTATGGTACAAAGGAGGTGTATAAGAAATATGTGTGGCTTAAAAATTAGGGATTGTTACATTTCGTACTTTAGATCTTTAAATATACTGACCGTACCGAGTCTATATATTTTAGAAGTGGCTGTTTTTGTTAAATGTAATCCCAATTTGTACAACAAAATTGCTGACACACGAAGACTCCCTGTGAGACCTCAATATGAAAATTTACTACGCAACAAAGACTGTAATACAGCCTTAGTACGGAAAAGTTCATTGGGAATGGCGCCACAAATATACAACAAGATTCCTGATACTATTAAAAAACTAAGTCTTGAAAATTTTAAGAAAGAAATGAAATTGTTATTAATTAAAAATTGTTATTATAGTGTGCAACAATTTTTAAATGATATTGACATTTAATTTAATTTTGTTACTTGACATTACAACCAATTATTATTCTTTATCCTTTTGTCATTTCGAATTATCAATGCGTATTAACTATGTTTTTTTTATTGTTCATTTAATTATTTTATTGCATGGTAATTTTAAGCTTATCAGGTATTTGTACTTAAGTATAAAAAATTCGTGTGCCAACTGGCAAAGCATAGTGTTTCTTAACATTTTATTAAGACCTGATGAATGTACCTATGTTTTACGAATAGTTAAATGATTCATTGATTGAAATAGTTGTTCCTCGAAAACCATGAGGTCTACGTGGGTACTCGGTTTCAATTAAAAGGAAACGTATAGTCCATTGTCAAAGGCGCTGCTACCACTGATACTTATTAGATTGAAAAAAAGTGCCATTTCGGTACAACTCAATCTATAAATAGTAGCCCTATGACACCAGTATTTTACGTAGACTCAGTACCAATGTGCTCTAATGCTCAAACCTCAGCACCTTGCCGGCACGTGTGCAGAATTGGTATTAGATTGAGATAAAGCCCCGGCTCGCTGCAACCCGACCCCGGCGCCAAGGCGGCACTGCAACCCGAGTTGACGCGCCTCATTTGACCCATCCGTCCACCCATTGTTTATGCGTGTCGTACAAGCGCAGGCTCGACGACGTCCTCTTGTTTTTTGTGGAGCCCGTGATAAAAATCAGTTTATCTAAGGATTTAACTAATATCGTTGCTCTCACGATTTTGATAATGAATATGAATACCCGCTATAGTTACAATGTATTTGAGAAACGACTTAAAAAATAACGCTTGCCCAAGCAGCAATATGTATAGTGGCATTTATGCGAATAGACCTACGTATAATTTTTAATTAAATACCCCAATACTCTTACAATTTCTTTATGGAAAGTTCCTTTTTGACCTCTGTAGTAAACATGGGCGTTTACTTGTGTAGAACTTCGTTATGTTTTGTGTTAGATTAGAACCCATCTAACACAGACCAAAATAGGTAATAAATTTGTTCAGGTAATCTTAAATAGACAAGCATAAATGTTGAATTTTGATGATGGCCCGTTCACTTAAGTTTATCTGATCGTATGCGTCAAAACTTGCAATTGTATTGACCAAATTCGACCTTTACGAACAATAAGTTGATGATCCGTGGCTGTAACGGGGGGTCTGAACAGCGCTAGCGCCCAGCGCTGGCCGCATACCCCAGTCAATGGCACACATTTTGTTTCGCCATAGACTTAAACATATAATACACTATTTGAGGCTCCATGTTTTTAGCGTCATCTAGTCCAGAGCGACCTAAAGATAGCCAAAATGTAAGAGTTAATGTCATCTGCTCTACTGCTCTGGTATGCTAGTCATTACTAGATGGAGTAGCAGAGCAGGTGACATTTCCTCTTACATTTTGGCTATCTTTAGGACGCTCTGGACTAGATGGCACTAAAAACTTGGAGCCTCAAAAAGTTCTACGACTATGGCCGTCTATTATATCTTTAAGTCTATGGTTTCGCCTAAGCAGCACTACCTACCTACATTGTCGGTTGCCAATAACCAATAAGAAATCATATCAAATAAGGACTTTAACAAACTCATGCGAGATTAGCCCGTAATTGATTAACAACAGGGTATGTAGATAATGTTCTATTTCCAATAGCAACTAATTGGAATATACTCTAAGCTTGGAACAAATGAAGTAAATTTTATAACACGGACATCTTATTGATTGCAGAGGCAATTATGTTTATGTAAAATCCATTTTCTTCATCTATGTACTGTTAATAGACTGTGTAACTATTGGTATTGGACTTCTGAAAATGTTTACACAGGGCCTCATGTAAATAATGATGGATTGCCCTTATCTGTCACTTTGAGATTACTGTAAAGTTTTATGAATAAGGGGGTGAGTAAATGAATTAGTTCTTTCGGTATGTCGTCATTTGCTATAATATTATTACCTACACGGTGCAAGTCGCATAATAGTACATTACGCACCTTAGGGCGGTAAAATAAAGAACGGCTCAGATTGCAGGTATTTGGGGGCCACAAACAAGCGATCTGATGCCTTCTTCGGTAATAGCGCACGTGGTTCGTACACAGTCAGGACGAGGCTTGAAGTTTTAATTCTCCGCTTTATTAGTATTTATACACGGAAAAAAGGATCCAATCAGCCAACCAAGAACACCAATGCAAGAATATTATTGTTTGAACATACACGGAAAAAATAGTGTGTTAGCAAAGTACCAATTTGGCTCGGTTAAAATATTTTTGGTTATATACAACCAAGTCTTATTTAAATCACGCAATTAAGCTTTGTTAATTACAAACAAGCAATTATTGCTAACTATTCTTGGTTATTTTTACCAAGCACTTATTTAAATCCAAATAAGTGTCCTAGTAAATATAACCCTTCCCTGATTTCCTTATTTATTTTTAACTAATTTAATGGTGTAGTTTCACATACGTAAGTTAGCCAAGTTGACTTCTTTGATTTAAGCAACGAACTTTGCAGGCTCCATGCGAAGCGAGTCACTCGGTTGTAAATAGCAAAAACTTATTTATTTCTAGCCGTTTCATTTTCTCAGTGTAAGTAAATATTGTCTTCGACTAATTAAGTATATCTCTAACCCAATACATATTTTACTTGAATCAAGGCCACATTCTATTAGTCAAATTGTTTCCACCTATGTACGAAACAATATTGTCTTGACCAAGAGCATTTATCTTCAATGAAGATTTTTTTCCGTATAGTATATTTTTATATAAATCTTAGCCTCGTAGGCGAAAAACTGATCCTATAAAAAGTCCCTCGTAAATCGGGCTACAGCATAAAGCACAAGTTGCGTCTGAGTGTAGCTAGTGCAAGTCACTCCCACAATAAGTGATTTCTAACACGATGAGTCAGCGTTATTGTAATAGTTGTTTGTTTAGTTCTACCTTACCCGTGTATCGAGCTAATCATGTATGCCCATAGTTTTGTTTTTATACGGCCATTTCATTATAGACTTCATGGGCGTGTGATGTTGGACGCAATCAAATTTGAAAGACAGGATGGCATTCGTGCTGGTTTGGTAATTTGGTTGTGGCGCCAGGAGTGTAAATCTCTGTTTGATCTGGACTTCACAGTGCGGTTTGTATTCCGATGGTGAAAAAATAGGTTAGTACGTTGAAATTTTTGTGGAGGTAATGTTGATGGTTTTTGTTTAGTGAAGAATAAGATAAGTGTTATAAAAAAATGTAAAAGTCCCATGTGGATAGAGATTATTTTTCTTTGAGTACTTCATATATCTAAGTACCTATTTGCTTTTGATTAAGTTCATGATCAAATCGGATTAGCTGGAAATCGATTTTTAACAGCTACCTATCAGATTATTATATAGACAATGTATATTATTAGGTAGTAGGGAAAAATAATTTCTTAACAAGATTTTCTAAATGCCTTGTCGTGGGTATCTCGCAATCTATCCCGAGATCTAAGTACTCGTATTGTTATAGGCTATCAAACCATCCAAATCATATCGTCGCACGTATCTATAGGACATATATTCACATGTGCCTTTGTTCAACCAAGGGTGCCAAATACCGATTGGCTCTGTATGCCAACCCGTCGGCATTGTACTCACCAAACGGGGTTCGGTCTGTTATTGCAAAACACGAAAGCATGCTAATTGAAATTCAGCATGAAAGGGATAATGAGGGTGGGCCGTCTGCGATCCGTCAGTGAAGATCACGTGACAAACTATTACCTATCCGAGACGAGTGGGAATTCGTATTTGGTATTTACTCGGAGTACTTGGGAGGGGGACTTTTAGCTGCGCATTGGATTTGCCGATTGATTTGAATTCGATTTGTTTTACGCCTTCGCTGTCGGAATGAAATTCGCGTTTTAGTGTTCCGAAGGTACGGTGTTCATTAAAATGTATATAAAGTTGATAATTGCTAGTATTAGTGCGTTAGAGTTGCTGCAAAAACAGGACAAGGGAACTACTTCGGCTATTCTATTTAATTAATAACCAAAATTTGGTAAGACGTTACACATTTTGGTAAGTAATAAGCCTTAGTTTTGAAGTCCCAAAACTTAAGTTACTAGCAGATTACCATTTTGCATTTCCTTAAAACTGGTGATTTTTTTTTTACTTTAGATGGCTTTAATATTCTTCAAAAATCAGCCTTGTTCGGTCGTACATTTTTTATACTATTCAATTGAAATCATTTAATGTTATATTATAATCCAAATTAATGTTCATATTGTTCATATTATAACATAAGTATTCTGCTCGAAAATTTTCCCGCGATTCATGTTTACGAGTATGGTCTTCTATCTTTAGCGTATTGGCTATTTATTATTGGCTCGAACGACGAAGTAGACATTGCCTTAGGTACTTAGAAAATCGTCGAGAGCCTCATTAAAATCTCTTCAACTAATTACAGCAACAACGTAAACAACTCGTTTGTTAACCAACAATATCTTCAAGCGTCGAATTTTAATTTGCCAGAATTGGGAGTTGTACGTAGATCGTTGCGCAATTTACGAAGCCCGGCCGGGGAGAGGGAGGCCTCGCTACCATGGCACATTAATTAACTGGGGAATCTACATACGGCGCCGCAACTACGTACTGGTGGTAAGAGAGTAGATTTACGAGTGGTTCGACCACCGTCTATCGGATGAACTAATTGCACAGCGGAGCTATTGTTTCTAAACAGCGGGCTGGGCCGTTTGTTCGGCGCGGGAATTATTTGATTGCGTTGCGTATCGATGCCGGTGCTGGGATTTGCGTTGGCTCATTCAAGGATATATGTCGGCACGGCGACGGTAAATTGGAGCTGGCGAAGGCGGCAATGATGGTGGATCGATGATGTCAATATGTACTTGAACAAAGCAGCTAATTTTGAATGTAACTTACACAACGCTTCACAATTCTGTTGTATTCGTAGAAATTGCATGTTTTCGTGCTCTGCCTTCATGCCATAAATGTGAACAAATTAACAGTTGCATCAGCAATTACGATCTCTAAAATGGTGGCTACCGTAGTACCTTCTTCGGTTCCATTAGGTAACCAACTCGATGAATAGAATCCGCCAATGTAGTAAACGCAGTTTTAACCTTTTCCTACGTTTTAAATATCAGTTGTACATTGAATATTTTAAAGCTTATGAAATACATATTGTTATACATAGTCGGTTTGTTGAATAAAATAAGAACTTGTAAAACCCAGACCACTTAATTAACCTTCGGCTTCGAAATCTTCTTAGACTGCTGGAAAACTGCGTAAATGCATGCCTAAGTTTTACCAGAGACTATAGATATATAGACGACCACAGCCTAAGAACTTTTTGAAGCTCATGTCGATTGCGCCATCTATGTCAAAGCCCCCTAAAGATACCGAATATGTAAGAGAAATGTCACCTGCACAGCTACTCCACCTAGTAACAAATAGCATACTAGTAGTACACTAGTAGCTATTAAGCAAAAATAATTAAATAAAAAATATTGTCTAACTAAAGCTTACGTCCGGATGCCTTTCTTACGGTGAGTTACTGTGAATGAGCGAATGATCATTCATTCTACTCATGTAGAGACATGATTATTTACATACATGTGATATTATTTCTGATACTTAAAAAATAGAAATTACAAGTGTTACAATATTCAATGTAGCATGTAGTAGAAGTTCCATGGCACTTTTAAGTAAAGCCAAAATATATATAGTTTTCAGTATTATGATGATTAAATCATTCGAGTAGGTCACTGCACCACTTTTCTACCCAATTAAGATCTTTTTCACGCCACCTGCTCGGAAATGTGGCAAAAGAAGATCAAAATCCAAGCTGGAAAGTAAGCAATTGCTGTAGCATCTGAACAACCACTACAAGAATTGCTATTTTGCAGCAATGAAATGTCATAGTAGAAAAGTAAAATCCAGATGTCATTGCATTGGACCCGCCAATGAGAATCATTTAAAACATTAAAAATATCTTTTTTGGCACCACTTTTTCATTCTAAAATAAAATAAGGTTGTTTATGGAACCAATTTACTTGTTTAAAAAAAAGAAACGTCAAAATCATTCAGATCACCCTTAAGGCGTTTTTACCTTTTTAACCGTTTGTGGTTTTCTATCAAAAAGTGGGTAAGGAGTGAACCGGCTATTAGACATGGCAACTTGCAGGGCCCAATCTGTTGTGTACCCTGCCTCTCCCTCTCCCTCCTTCAGCTCCCTACGGGCCCTACCTTTAATTATACCTACCAACCTGACAGATTGGGCCCTGCAGGTTGCAATGTCTAATAGCCGTTTGAGTCGGATTGAAACAAACATCGTAAAACGCTTCTTAAAAGTGAAAAAAAAGTAATAAAGGTGGAGCGAGAAAAATACATATTGAATTGGATAATGTTTGACTGAAAAACAAGAAAGTTGTATTTATGCAGTAAAAATGAGTTCAATAAGTGTAGAAAATATTATTAATACGCTGGCGCCCACCGAAATTCAAGAAACTGCACAGGCGTAGAAATTTGTTACCAGTGAAATCGCGTCCTAAATAAGAAGGCCCATGAACAGTGATATTTTGTATACAATATAATATCCGACGAACAATTCATATTATGGAAGGATGGCGAAAAGAAGCATTTATTGGCAGAAAATTACATGCTCGTTTACTTTATCGTGCTTGTGGAAAGCATATGAACCGTCAATATACCTATAAATAGTATCTATTAAAGTGTTTGTATATGCCAATTAATTTTTTATTTTATTTCCTCACAGTAGTCGTGAAAAGCACTATGTAATGTCTCGGCCGAAAGCGCTATAGGTGGACTCGTATCTTCGAGGGCCTCCCCTGGCGGGTCGGCCCTCGAACTAACTCGATCCACCTATAGCTTACTTTCCAGCCTCTACAACAATGTACTATTGCCTTATAACACTGAAGAAAAAGGACTAACGAACTACTTCAGCTATTTCATTAATAACCAAAATTCGTTAAGTTTAGTTATAAAGAAAAACTTTTTGCTTGGTTTTGAAGTCCCAAAACTCAAGTTACTCGTAGACGAAGTTTGGTTGCTGGTAACAGAAACAAATTTTAGCGTTTGATGATTTTATTATTCATACCTACATTTAATATTGAATTATAGAAACTCATACTCTCTATGATACCTATGCGTGTATTTAGTGATGTGTATAGTTGTGTGGTGGTTTTTCGATAGAATTAGAGCGTGGGTCTGCTCTGCTCCCATGTCGCCGCCGTGGCCGCGGGCCGACACGCCGCGCGGTCGCTTGCGGCGGTACGCGAACAACTACCCTATCCGTAGTGCCCGTACTATCATATCTATTATTATACTATGTTCATCAGTTTTACACGTTTTGGATTTTGATAAGGTGATTTTTAACGTGGAATCATGCAGTGCCGAGTAGGTTTGAATGACGGCATTAACCATAGTAAAACAAATAATTAAAAAAGTAACTGCAAAATACACGCTAGATCATCGTTGTCGCTAGAGCAGTTAGACTTTTGAGTGTTTAATTGAGATCAGTGCAGGGTCTTAGGCTGCTTTTCCACCAGAGATGAGCGAGGATGTGTTGCGGGTAATGTGTTTTTGAAAACCAATAGAATCATTTCAATTATTTATCCTCACACAACGCAGCTCTAGGATTGGTTCTAAACTCCTCGCTCATGTGTCTCTGGTGGAAATGCAACCTAATAGCTCCAATATCATAGTTTGTTGATATGTACCTACCTATAACAATAGCCTAAACTATATTATCTACTTATATATTAAATTAGGAGATTCATTAAGTAATATTAGATTTTATACTTTACTTATGTAATTTGCTTTGGATTGCATGTTTTTCGATTATATTTTGAACTATAATTTGATACACATTAGATTTTATTGGATTGTAGGCACTGGAAACATCGTCCTACTTTACAAACATGTATGTTTTGATTGAACTTTGGATTGTGATTCCTCATATTACATTAGAAGTGGTGAAAGACGTGAAGCTACAAATTAAAGTGGGTGGGCGTCTCATGTAGTTAATATTCTAAATTTATCGCTGGCATCTAAATCAGTGTTTGATGCACAAACTGCACATATCTGCTAATCCTTGGAAATGAATGGTGCAGCCGTTCATGTAATTCACTTTCATCTGCTATACCTACATTATACAGCAAAAATAATTCGCATAGAGGCGGCAGTCAAAGCCCGAGGTGCTCCGCTAAGCCAGTACAATTCGTTTGCGGCGGCTCTGAGCGGCTTGTAAATCAAAGGGATTCTACACAATTAAGCTCATAATTAATGTAAATACTCCCTTATTTATAGTCCCACTCATTCTTAAAATTGCTCCTGTTTTTGATAAGGCGAACTGAACGCGGCACGATGAACACATGTAACATGTTAATGTAATAGATAATAACGCTGTTTCGATTCCAACTTAAAAAGCGCAGTCGAGATTACAGCCGTAACATATCGCCTATTTAATTACCTAAACAATAAATAAGAAACGGGACGCGAACGACCTGATGTTATTAAATATGAAGTTCGAAAGGAACTTTTGAGAAATATGTTTCCTTCGTTATGATAATCAAAACTAGACAGGAAGCGCATATTTCATAAGAGTAAAGATTGTGTTATGCGACACTGATTTACAACTGTTGAGTGCCATATTTTTTTTTGTAAATGCATTTAATGACGCTTGGGAGTGATTCCTCACGAAAGCCCGCGATCACGGCGTCGCGCTCTAAATTATCGCCGCCGCACGCCTAGCTCCGTATTAATTTGTTTATATTAGAGTCTCACTTGCGCAGTCAATCACGATTGTCGTCAACCACCCGATACCCGATTAGTTTGAGAAAGATCTGAACCGCGTTTTGGTTATTTCTGTACAATTGAAGCTTTTAAATGTAGTGTCACCGCGGTTCTCGGGAGACGTCCCGAGCATTTGTCTCGGATTATTTATCTCCGGCCCGTCGGAGTGTATCATCCGCCCGCTATTGTGGCAATCGATCAGCGCGCCTGGCTAAATTGATTATTTATTCAGCCTCGGTTAAATATTCGAGTCGACCGCGTTATTTGTAGACCAAAGAGGCAGGAAGCAGTTAAATACTTATTAAAATGTTAAGTGTTAAGTGTCCCGTCGTCGTGTCCTCTACCATTTTTAATTTATAGCTGTCATATTATAAGAATTAGTGCTTATACTGGTACGAGTCGGCAGTCGCTGTACATAGTTACATTTGCGATTAGATTGGTACCTAATACCAAAAATACGCGTAGGTAACCTTTTCCTCCCTAAATATTACGCGAACTATTATTATAGACAGTTATACGGGCTAACAATTCAACAAGTACCAAATGATAATGAACAATGCTATACTCCCGCAATATCTCCTGGGATGATTAAGCAAAACGCTAGAACCAAAATACAGGCAACGTGTCCCTTTATAATTATTATACTCGAAGATCCTCCCGTGTTATACACAGCCCGGGAGAGGGCACGGCCGCATGACCTCCGGGCCAACGGGGATAAGTACACACCGCACTCGGGTGGAAATATAAAACATGTTCATTATTTTAAGGCTAATTGGGAGGCCGCTTGCAGCGAAGTAGGTGCGATGCTGCCGCAACCCGCCCACGGCGGTACCGAATTTGTGCGAATATAACGGCCTCATTACGCTATAAATGCGCGCGTATAGACACTGTTTCTGCATTAAGCTGAAGTACTACATGTGCTTTTTCAGTATATCTTCATATACGTTGCGGGCGCCCCAGGCTTGATTCACCCGACAATGTGAACTGGTTAGAAATTCCACAAAAATATTTCAATTTATCAGACAAGGGTGAACATTGAGCAGTAGTGGATCGCTTTTAATTTGAACGAGTTGCGAACGGTTTTTATGTCGTCCCTCGGTAAACCCCTGTTTATAAATACTTTCTTTTCAAATAATTAAGTTAGTAAATAGCCGGGCAAGTTTAGGCGGTATTTGCTCCCGTCTTTGATGATCCCGCCCGAGGCGTATATACGTTATTGCGAAACTTTTATATTTTGTTCCAGATTGGGAGTTGTTTTACTGAAAAGCTTCTCTTTTTAGAATAAAACACAAAAGAACTTCACCGAGAACAACCCTTGCGTTAAGATTGGGCACTCTCTAAGCCAAAAGTTTTAATTAATTAAAATTAAAAGGGATGAATTGCGAAATCTTTTGACGCCTTCCGTTTTCGTGTAGGAACATATTTATCAATAAAACGATCTTCATGTCAAACGTATGGTGGGCTGGAAGGAGCTGACTTAAATGGCTCCTCTGCATGATGGGCCATCATAGGGAGGCAGCTAGGCGTTAGAGGGAGCAAACGATATTGCGATCTCGTATAATGGCCCATCATGTAGAGCAGATAAAACAATACTGTTAAAGACGTTACGTTTATTCATTTGCAGTATTACATTCTCCTCATTTTTAACCGAATTCTACATACGACAAAGTTTTAATAAGTTAGGAATTAGGTACTTGTAGATTTTTTGAATTGGTGTATTCGCCTATAATTCAAAATCAAATAAAATTGTTATTTGATCGCATTATGACATTCACGCGATGGCATCGTGCTTTGCTTTTCATTCATTCATTCTTCGTAATGTGTTGCTCACTGTGTTAAGTAGAACTCGGTAAGACGGACGAATATTTGAACAGAAGTTTAAATGGTACTCTCGAATTGATTTGAACAAATACCTAAAATTAAAAATACTTAAGCCTTGTCAAATACGTAATATTTAGCCTATGTGTACTATACTGTAATGAATTAATGACAAGATCCATTACGTGTAGATTATTTATAAGTAAAAAGTAAAAACAACAATTGTTTAAAATATTGTCACCATTCGCTACCACTGCTACCAGACTTGTATTTATTAATTACTTCAAATATATAACTTTACCTACCTATAGGTAGATATTATTATAAACATACATATTATTGTACCATTGATTCAGTTCAGCCTAGTTTTAGTACACTGGGTGGGATTTCAATTAGGCGTTATCTTTAAGGAAGTAACAATTCTCGTCACAAATTGAAATCAGTAAACCCTTTGGGGACGTGTAATCTAAGTCACAACCAGTAAAATATGCTCCCTTCCAATTTCGGTTCTGATTCAAAGCAAGGAGTCTGAGTGGTCGGCAGTGTATGTTTTAAGCCAGTACCGTGAGTTAGTGAGAGACGCCGATTCAAAACACTATGTAAAGTAGCCCACCTTTATTTAACCTAACTGCACCTACTTAACTAAATCAATTCTGGTTATTTTTTTCAAATATTACGACGGTGGCAAAGAATCATACGGCGCACCTGGTGGTAAACTGTTACCGCAGCCTATGGACGCCTGCATACCCAGAGGATTCACATGCGCGTTGCCTACAGACCCTTTACACTCCTTTTTTCAAGAACCTCATAATGTAGCCCTCTAGGAAAACCACGCACGCCTAGGACTTTTACGAACGCCCACTAGAATACAACCCAACGCCTCTACATAATCGCACCTAACTGCCATCTGAGCGCGGTGAAAAATGAAACACCTTGAAGAATTAAAGAAAATACAGTATCGAATTGCCAGAACTTATCAGAACCATAGTTTTTGTAATTTTTGTCATGGAAATCATTCGATGAAAAAGGGATTTTTACTATGGAAGTGCGATAATGGAATTCTACGCGAGCAAAAGCTATAGCTCAATAAATAAATATGCATAAGTAATACATATAATATAACACCTGCATTCAATAATTAATTGGTCGGAACTAGATCGTTGACGTAATTAAGACTTGCGGACTTATGATACTGAAAGTGCATCCATTGTGTCATAGTCATAGGCTGAGCCCTGGCAGCGCGGAACCAAGGGCGGCCGATAGTTAATCACTATTCGCATCTGTGATGAAGTGTGGCTCGATTGTAATTACTTCGTGTGTTGATTTAAGCTTTATCACGAGGCGAAGGGCTCCGCCGGCCCCGCAACGGAATATTGAATTTATTCCTCCAGAGATACTTTATACAATTACCGGTCAGTGCGGAGGTGCCGCCACGGGAACCTATTAAAATATGGGAGATAAGATCGAATTTTTAGTGCGGACGAGGTGGGTTGGGCGCGTTGTAGGCCGAGAGCCGACGTCGCTAAGACTTATATTAAAGCTAACTCGAAGAAAATGTAAAAATATATGCTATTGCTAAAAGTTTACCTAAATTCCCATATGGTCATGAGGATTTTATAGCATTAATAATGTGCCCTTTGATTATGAGTCATGTTCTCTTATAAGGTACGCATTATTCAATTGCTGTAGTTGGTTTTAAAACCAATAAATTGAAAATACAATATTATTATGTATAAGACACGAATGTATTTACATAACTATGTAAAAAAAACTATGAAACTAATGAAAGAGCCACCCTTGAGCTGTACCGGGCGCAAAGATGCCAATAAATATTAGTAACTTGCAAACTATTCATTAACTTTGTGCAATGGCACGGTAGGTAAGTAGGTGTAAATAATATCCACTGTTCTGCTTAGTATAGTATTTTGCCGGAAGAAACGAAAATCATAGCTGGTTGCAAGTCAGCCATGGCTGATTTCTCAAACTTATTCTGGATATCTATGCAATTTTCAAAATAGAAATTATATTAATATTTTATTTTGAGGTGGGAAAGTGTTTTAACTTTTTGATGTTGAAAAAGAAACCTAAGAAAAATCCTATAGGATTTGAGTGTTAATTGCAGGCATTGGATTCGCATGTCCTGGATTTTAGGAAAGAAAATTTTCACCGTAGCCTTAATAAACTCATTGTTCATGTAACAAATATGATTAAAAGCCGTATTCATTTCTCATTGGCAGCTATTTCAGATGTATTAAGGACTTTGCCCACTCCATCCGATGACCGTGCCCGTCCTTACTATGAGGAGGATGATTACTTTCATTGTTAAAGCATCCAGCGAAATATAAACTCTTAAAACATTTATAAATTATATCAGGGCTCGCGGCCTATTATAAACAAGGCTCGGATGCCAGCTTCCTCGCGCTCTCGCATATATTATTATATCTACAATTGTTTCTTATTATGAATTGATCAAACATTCAATTGGATTTTGTTTGTAATTAACTCGAAATATTTGTTCTTATTTGTAATTTGTTATTTAATTGGCTTCTGATCAGTGATCGAAGTGTTTTGGGGGCACTTTCTTGTTAGCTTATCGAGCTTTGCCGAAAATTTACCTTTTTACTATACCGAGCTGTATGAGTGTACTAATGAGCTTTCTATATAATTGATTTGATTAAAATACATCTTAATTAAGGGATTTCGCATGTGCTATAATCGCGAATATAATTTAATATTGGGTCATATAATATTACTTTTTACTCTGGACAAGATAAAAACTGACATGTCTAGTCTGAACTGAACTGAACCACGCATTATAATAATAATTACTTGCTAACATAGGATTTCAACAATTAACAACAAAACATGGTTTCGTTAATGAGAACATGCTACAAGTCCAGCACAAGCCAAGCCAGTGAAACAAAATTCTCCTGTCGTCTCACAGCTATAAACACTAAACGACTGGGAGGCGGCCAGACGGAGTGACTAACTGCCTTAGGCCTCCATCTGCGTAATATACGGCGGAGGCTGAATATAGTTTTTAATTAGGATCGCCTACCGGCCCCGGGTTCTATTTGTTTAACAAAACGCAACGGAAGACGAGATGCCCCGATAACCGCTATCATGAATGTCTGAGCCGTTGTCTTATTTGCGAATCAGCCGTTAGGGAGATTTACGCGCCTGCCACCGGCCGGGTTAACTGCCACAATCAATTGACTAAATAGATAGAATTAACCGCATGAAGCAGGACCTGAATAATTTTCATTACCACTGCCTACTTAACGCATACCGTCTATAGGCCCGAGACATTTGTTACTGAATTTGCATTTTTAAGTACCCTTTCGGCTTTGAGCAGAGTAGAGGGGGAATTTAGCTCCCCGGTTCTCTTGTCTATTTGTTGTAGCTGTGAAGTTGGGAAGTCATGTGCGCCATAATAAGATTAATGGTGTAGCCGTCATCGCGAATTAAAGTTCTCTTCAAGATTTTAATAAGGTCTTTGTCAAACAAAAGTTTTCAATTTATGTAAATTGCCAAGTTTGAAGCGAGTTGGCGCGAGATGGTCTGGAAGCGTCATCACTCGGTCGGTTATCGTGGCGCGCATCTTGTTATGCGATTGAATAATGGATTGTAATCAAAACACAAATCGATAACTGATGGGGGCTTAGAAAAAGAAGGCGAGCGCGGCTGCAGGCGCCGGGGCTCGGCCGCAGCCCAATCTGTAAGTTTCAATTAAGCCTTTCCTATCTTCGCTACCGCCGTTGAATTGGCCCAATGAACAACTCGTTTTGCATAAATGCCCGCCAGCTGTTTACAATAATCGATGATATGTTTTTACGAGTTACATTTTCAATTTATTGATATTCATTCTTGGTCGGACAATTTATTTGTATCGATGTTTAAGACTTCTGTTTGTTTTTATAGCGGCGCGTTGACGGTTTTACGACGGGCGCGCTGTGTCAGCTGATATATCAGCGTTTGCTAATTATTTCATTAAGAATTTCTACAAACGCATATGCGTACCTATTATCCGTGAATGGCGTCTATTTGAAAAAGTGCCGTTTCATTCATGACTCCTCGGTAATGTAAACAAACGTGGCGAAGGATGAATACAATGGAATAAAAGGAATAAAAACCGGAGTTAAGAGGGACTTATTGTTTCCTCTGTTCGGCGCCCATTCTGATTTGTAAGTTGTTTTGTTGGGTCTCCAAATCCTGTTGAAACGTAACCTCTGGAGGCATTGACTCCGGATAGGCGCAACTAACCGACGACAGCGAGTTGGGAACAGTTTTTCACGGCCGGTAAGATAAGTGCATTTGCTTGTCGCGACAAGGCGCGCCGTGGCGATCGCATCGCACTCTGCCTCGATGGCCGTCCGTTCTTTATTTATATAACGCGTTGCTGTAGGTAATTAACTATAGTTTTAACATGTACCTATGGCCTGATTTATTTCTTATTGTATTTTCATCGTTGCCGATTTTGGGCAATCGACATGAGGTCATGTAGTATCTGGCATATTGCAATTTGCTTTGTTTTTTTTATTTTTTATATAAGTAATTACACGTATGTATATGAAAACAATATTTGTTTAAAACGCACATCTTTATCCAAATGCAAAACATGGTACAAATTCAACGTAATATAAAACTAAAGGAAACACTTATTCTTAATGCTAAAAGGGCTGTCCCATTAGTATTTTTATACTAGGTTTTAAAGTATAGTTAAAATGCTAGGTGGCGCTTGCGTTAAGCTGCCGAGCACTCGTTTACGAGCGAGGCGAAACGCCGCGCTCGATTGTCAATCAAAAGGTTAAGAATCCCCGACGCCAAGAATAATTCTTCGGGTGCTTTTCGCCATTAAGTCATATAAATCTTCGTCCGGTTTGTCTTCGTGCGGTTAATTTATGACCGTTCAAAAATCCCCGATCGCATTCCGCCTCTCCACCGCAATGTTCCGAATGCCAATAAAATCGATCCACTTAATGATCCCTTCGCGCGGTAAACGCACTTTTTAGCATCTTAATGCTGCGCACATGACTCCGTGAATACAATTTGTCATCACAAATAAAATATATTGCTTCCTCTTCTGCTTTGATGGATGATAAGTGTATATCATTTAATCAAGAGCTATTAAAAGTTGTCACTACAGGAAAAACTACTAGGGAAACATCGATAAATTATACCCAATTCATAAATAAGTTAGCATGTACCGATATAGTTACACATTGTAACAACTCGAGCGGAACGGATCAGCACAACTAACACGATAATGCCGAAACAAACAAATAGAATGGCGAGGGAACGGAACGAAAATTGAACGGAGCGTTGATAAAATAAGAGAATTTAGGAGTATAACGTGAGGAATGAGACATCGACGCAAGAGTGCAGAGGCGGTCGAGCAGCTGACACCTGTCATCACGCTATTTATTAGCCGCTCCGAAATAAAGTTACTCGCGGACAAAACGAACACAAACACTCTATTAACGACACCCCGAGGTGCCCGCGCCCGCCGCGCTCTCTCCACAATTACCAACAACTACTTATACTCCAAATTCACTTAAAATTATTACTCTAATTGTCCGAATACTTTGTAATTACAAGCCTTTTGAGCACTATTTAAACCGTTATCAGTTTTACGATGGACGATCAACGGTTCTTTTAAACGATTTTTTATTTGTACCTAATTGCCGTGTTGAGCGTCTTAATCTAAAAAGATTTGTGGCTTATCAGTGTTGTTGATTCATAAATATCAATTATAATTAACGTATATTGGATTCAGCATCAATTACGACATTATAATTGAATCATCAAACTTATTGTATTCTGAAAATAAGTGTGATCATGAAAATGAAGTCGACAATACACGAAAAAAAGCTTCCGGGATATTCTCAATCCAAGACATTATTATTTTCTTGAAAATATTTCCTCGTGACAACTCGTATTTATTTCCTTTACCAAAAATATGATTCTTCGCTTAATAAAACCACGTTTTCTTAAAATAGAAATACAAAAATGTATTGTTTCAAGAGTATATTGAGTAAATAAGAGAGATTATACTTTAATCAAACAAGTATTATCTTAAATAGGTAAAAGAAAACTAGAAAATCTGTAAGAATATGTTCGCTTCGTTACATTTAAAACTTTTATTTATTTTCGTTAAAGGAAATAAATGCTTACGAAACATTTTCAACGTAATATAATAATGTCTTAGATTGACAATATCCCGGAAGCTTTTTTTCCGTATAGTGGTTGAATAATAACCGTTCTGTCGTGGATAAGAGGTGAACATTGTTATGTACAACCAAGTAAAGGGAAGAAATAAAAATAAAAACAATCTAACAATTGCTCAGATCCTCTTAGTAACTGTAATATTAAAACATAATGTTTACAATCCCCTGCTTTCCTAACAAGTACCTACTTAGTCAAAATTAGATACCTACTTAGTTAAATTTCCCTTTTTTATTGCGCAATGTTTCGACGGGTTCAAAATACGTAGGTAATGTTAATGTATTCGTCTTGTTGATTTATTATTCTAGTTTTGAATGTAAGTAATGTCACACGCAAAAGAGATGACAATATCCCTAGTAATACGAGTGCATGGTGATAAAGGTGGCGGTGGGTATCGTACCGTCACCAAAGGAGACTGCCCGCCAGTCGGTCAGAACGCTGTCCTTATTCCCAAGTAATAAGGTCGTGCTCAAGCGTTTCTAACTTGCGATCCGGTTAATCTGCTGATGCTGACTGTACTTGCACTGTTCTAACGCTTAATAACTGTCTACGAATGTTTGCCTCACTGCCGCGGCTCTGCTTTCGATAATAAATTACCTCCTTATTTTAGAAATCCTCATTCAACACACTTCTAACCATATGAGCGTATCATTTGCACATATTTTTCCAAGTCTCCGACTAATTATTTCGCGTCGAAACGTTTCTTGATTGAGATTAATAGAAGTGAGTTTTTGTCGAAAGAAAGTCAGCTTAGGACTTGAATGACAAATTAAATGTTCGAGTAATATTTTACTGTTTAGTCAAATGAAAAAAAAATACTCTCGAAGATTTTGATGAAAGGATTTAAACTGTTCTTACATTTTTCGCGTATGTAAGTAATACTCGTATAAGAATACATACTACATTATACCTAACCATTAACAAAGCCAGTCACGTGGTCATTTTGACGCATAGCATCTGCGAGTTCCCGTGAAAAATACGTCACTAAAACATTTCGCGAAAGGTCAAACATATTCGATTCGCAAAATGAACACTAGGCTAAGTTGATTTATCGAATAGAGGTGAATTATCGGGCGAGAGGCCGCGCTCGGTCGCCGTCATTACGCCCTCATCTTTGTACACGCATGGACCCACTGATGGGATATTAAGGCTATTACCCAGCGAAATTGGCCCAGCAACCGCTGAGGAAGCTACCCCAGACCTATTAGCGGTATTACATATTTCATATGATCCGCCATCGCCGGCGATTATGGGTGTATTAAAACGCCGTCCAACCGTCTCCCGATCATGGGAATATGCACGGCCGCAGTTTTATCTACGTTTTTTACAGTTTACTTGGTAATTCGGCCCTTACGAGAACGCTGTACATTATGGGTGCCTACTATTCGGAGTTTTTAATGGTTTATAATGTTTTCTTTTACTTGGAGCGTGAGAGCGGCTGGGGTTAATTCAATAAATAATATAAATATGTATTATCAGTAACTAAGTACATGTTTTTTCTTTAGGGAAGCAATTCTCTTGAGGGCTGGAAATCATTGTAAATAAAATGAACGCTAAAAGCGTTTTATTTCAATACTAGCTGTCCCGGCAAACTTCGATACCGATGACTAATTTTTTTTTTCAATTTGTCCAATATTTTAATAGTTAGCTTTTAGTAGAGCTTTGTCGATGGTAGCTTAAATTTGTCTACGGCCTCCATACATTATTGCCTCCATTCCGCTAGGTGTGTTTTGAGCCTTATGCTGCTATTCGGGGCAGACACAAGTCCAAAGTTGAGTTATAAATGGTGTAACCGACACGACTTATTATATATTGTTTTATGTTTACATTTATTTTTTTATGTATATTTAGTGTGCTTAAATAATATGCCATGCCGGATGATTCTAAGAATATTAATTAATGTCCTTATGACATTGGCTCTTTTTTTAACTCTGTCTCAAAGATAAATACAATACTCGTATCATACATTTTAGGATCCGCTGTAGAATAGCTGCTACTCGTACCTACAAACCCAGTTTGGTGGTTCTAAATATTTTTTATATAACTGTTTTTTAGTGGAATGTGGTATACTGTTAGGTTAAGGTAGCTGCTAGGAGAATGTTAGTATTATTTATAAAATATGTTACGTACTATTTCCCCACTGAGCACCACAGTGTGCGGAGTCCAGTCTTGGCATTGCAAAACATTTTATAAAATCGACCGTTTTTTTTACTTACTCGTAATCCGACAATGTCAGCGTCGTTAATTAAAAAGTTAGGGAAGGTCTCCTAAGACCTTGTTTACTTAGCATCACGGGATCTGGTTGCTACTGTCCCCATTTAGAAAGTCCACCAGCTGGCGTTTTGGTATTGTATGTAAGTAATTGGTAGTATAGTATTTATTAATGTACCTAAAGACAGCAGCAGAAGTAGCTAAGCGGTTGAGTTGTTCATAATGACCTTCGCGCGGTCTTGTTCCTCGCCATTTGGTCACCTTGTCTGCTTAGCTCCTTCTGCTGCTGACTGTATCGATTTCCAACGGTCTGACGGTTATGCTCTCAAACTCAATGCGGCTTCACAATTTTATTACAAATTTAACAATTTTATTAATCGACTCGCGAGATTATAGTTCGGCAGCGCAATTTTCACACGAAGTGTAACCTTAATAACAATTCCAAGCGCTAATGCAAGCTACATAATTGGAGCACTGAAATTTGGCCTAAAATGCACCGCGGCCTTTAATGGAACACGGCGGGCTTACATATCCACCTCACGTCTCTTGCACATCTGCTTTTCAAATACAGACTTTATTAATCACGATGCCAGGTTGACAATTGAGTAAAGCAATTAATATTTATACGAGTTTGGGAAATAGAGCACTGGATATATTGATGCTAAGTAACGACGGAGCTGCAAACTAATCGATTTTGTGTGAGCCTTACTTAAATGTGTTTTCTTATTGTTTCAGGATCCTTTTACGGTAAGTTTGGGAGCTTAACTCTGCTTCATGCGTAGCTACAGTATTATAGGTAGGTTTTCTCAAACAATATGCGAAAAGACTGCTTAAAACGTAGAACGTATGACGTGCGACTGCGCCATGATCTGTGAAAATTGCGAATCCTGCGATTTTTACAGAAGCGCCACTTTGTTATAAATCATTATGTTATGCGGTCTATCACAAAGATACTTCTGTGCCTGTTTGGAAAAAAAAAGTATTGGCATACGGAGCTAGCATAACAGCAAGACTCGTATTTTTAGTCTCGCGCGAGAAAAACTAACCCACCTCTATTCATTTAGTTCAGGGGTTCTCAATATATTGAATGCGCCAGCTCAGTGCAAAGTTGTAAAGAATTGTATAGGAAGCAACACAAAGTGGTACACATTTTGTGTTGCTTCTTATTTAATTCTTCTACTTATATCAATATACATATTTTCCTTTATGAGACGGATAAAAGGAAGTATAACGGTATTCCGACATCGGTTGTGCTAGGCCCGGAACTAAACATTTGTATGGAAGTAAATTATCTAATAGTGCATTTCCTTAAGGGAAATATAGTTCAGAACTGGCTAGATGCAATTTTCGCAACATTACAAGAAGGGAGACATTTTGATGACGTTATTACGCGGTAGACTCGCCTAAGTCACCGTCTCTCGGCAGGAACTACGCCCAACATTAAGTATACACGGTGCCCGTGAGCATTGCGAGAGATTTTATCCACGAATTCCTGAGGTCATGAGGAGTAATAAATGTTATATGAATTTAGGTCGAGTTCGCAAAAAAAAATTTTTTTGCTTTATTTGATTTTTTGAATGCTTTTGAACATTGAAAAAAAAATTTGGTTAAAGTATCGACTAAAATAAATTGATACATTTTTATTCGTAAAAAATGGTTTACACAAAGTATTTCTTGGTATTTTGATATGCCTAGACTCTAGTCTAGAGTTACTTCCAAATAAACAATATATATTATTGTAACTCAGTGCAAACCGCTTTTTTGATGGCGATTTCACTCTTTATGGGGTAGACCCCACTGACTGTGTATGGGGTAGACAGCGGTTTGCACTGAGTTACAATAATATATATTTTTTTGTTTATTTGGAAGTAACTCTGAAACTAGGTGAAATCCAGAGGAGTTTATACAACGTTTTAATCTCCAATTATGATCAGGAATACACTGTTAAAATCTCTCGCAATCCATACAGGCACCGTGTAGGTACTAAAAGATTCTAACGGTTACCAGCTGTGAACTATATGGTTTTCCGCCACTTCCCATAAGGAAGTGCACTATAAAGTTTGTGTTGATCATTGACTTGCAATAATTTTAATGGTTTCTGCAGAATGTTTAATGTTTTTTTTCTTCGGATATTTCTCGGACCTGCTGTCGCCGTCTACTCACGTAAACAGGGTGTAAGTATACATATACATTTTTTTACGTCTATTGTCTTTAAGTATTCACTATACAGCCGTTAACAACCAAGTATAGTCTAAAAGCTCCTAACTATGGTCCATAATGAACTCGAAAATATGTTCTAGCTATTTTTGGGCGTTTCGTTTCCGGCAAATTATGTAAAAATGAATTAAAAAACTTAACAAACAGAAAAAAGATTGGGATTGATAGATACTTAATCGATGACGTATTTAACTTGTGGATCAAAATTGCAGTACTGGACACTGGACTACAATTTGGTGGTTTTACGTCCTTATTATATTAGCTATCTATGATTTGCCAAAAGTGGTGTAACTGAAACTCCATCGATTACCTCACGTTGCCTAACATCCAGAACACATATAGACATCTTAAGTGTCTCTAATCTGATTGACACATATATCACTTCGCTGTCAGGCTATATACCAGTAATCTACATACGTACTCAGGTCGACATGACAATAATTAGTCGTGTTGAAGACGCATCGCCCCGCGTACACTAATTGACGTACATGCAAACGCAATCAATATGACGCGCCGACGGATGTTGCTTCGAGGCACCATGTCCTGCACTTTGCTTGCTGGGCTTTGTTCACTATTAATTCGGGCATGGAAACGTTAAAAATTAATATATATACGGACTATACAGGCGCGGCGCATCCATGCAAATCTACCCGACTGGCTTGTCTATTTACAACATTAAATGAGCATCTCATGTAATGGGGCCAACCTACTATCAGTCGGCCTGACGATATTGGCCTGTCAGTTGTTCGCAAGTGTCAAATTTTTGTTCTAATTGACAGGCCGATATCCTCAGGCGGACTGATAGTCGGTGGGCCCCCTAACAGACCATGAAATAAAGAGAGCCAAATGTATTCCGATAACACTGCCTCCTGATAATTTTCACGCTAAAAAAATCAAACAATACCTAAGATATATACTTTGATTTTTTTGGGCAGTCCTCTGCCGGTAATATGAAAACTTCTTTGCATATAAATTGTTGTTGTTATCTTACCTATTGTAGGATTTGTAGATATTGCTACCTACACCTACGTCATATTTAGTTCAATGCCTATCTAGGTACGTATTTGTTAACATAGCATGTTTTGTCGTCTTTTATTACATGACGGAAATAAATAGTTACTACCTAATTTATGCTATACCATATATAATATATAACTATACGTATACTTATGGTTGTAACCCGCAGAGGTGACCTGACGTGGAGAATACCAAAAACTAAGTCGGGAAGCACACACTACAAAATCTACAAATAATCGTTTGCCCATATTATGCAGACATACTTGAATATGTATAATTTAATAATTAAATAGGTACTAAAATACAAATACGCGTTATTTTCAAATCTGTATTATAGTTACGAAAATTACTTTCACCAATATATATTACGTATTGATATTGTCAATTACTAAGTTATAAAGATATTCATTTTCAATGTGTACTAACATTTCTATGCCCAGTGTTGGTAACTTAACACCATACTTATTTTATGGTCCGTCACAGAACACAAAATTGCTTTTTAAAGTCACGGAATAAAATGACCTTTTACAATTTACACGTTAAAGTGGACGGAAGTGGAATAAGTTTATTGACTCCTAAAAGTGATGTAGGAAGAGGTACCGTTTAATTTATGTCACGGAGTTTGGAAACACAGAGAACACTTCAAAAAGACGTGCACTCAGGTTAAGTAAAATATTATTCACTAATTTTATACCATGAGTACATTTAAATGCGGTGCGATTTGTCCAAGACAATCCACTCGTGATCGCTTTTAACCCCTTACCTAAAAGAGGGGTGTAATGTTATAAGTTTGATAGCTATATGTGCCAGTTTGTGTATCTGTCTGTGCATCGTAACGATTAAACGGTTGAACCGATTGAAATGCGTCTTTTTATTGAGCAACTTGATTGATCTTAATCGTGTTTTATCAAAATTGTTTTGGCCGTTTCGTGCTTTTTGTACATATTTAATTTATAATTATTACTTTTGTTCCTCACTCGCATTTGACTTATCTTATTACCTTTGGTATCTTCAGGCCGTGATTGTGAAACAGTAGACAAATGAACGGAGGCTGGCATACTTGCTTAAGTTAGTTGTTTATTTAAGCAAGTAATACCTCGAATCCGTCTTTAATGATAAAGTCAGCCGTTTGAAGGAAACAGCAAGATTTATATCGGGCAAATTATAAAGCTTTGCTTTGTGCGCGGACCACGTAATCCCCTTTTAAATTTATTAGCCTAACCGACAATAAATTAGTAATTCGCTCGCCGGGTCACCCGGAAACGTGGACTTAATAAGCTTTTTAAGGACTCGGAGGACCTTAATCTTGTAGGAGATCCCTTGTTCGAGGGACATTATTATGATAATAAATATTTATAAGATTATATTATCTTTATTCAAATGTTGTTGCTTTTTCCTCATGTCCCGCGCTGTCTGATGGTGTCGACGCATGCGACCGCAGTATGTAAGTATATTCGGCTATTTATTACATTAATGTTACCGTTGTAGTTATTAATAAAGATAATCGTAATGCTTCAAACCTACTCCACTGACTTAATTATGCAAATGTCCCTGAGCTTACATGCCGTGAATCAATTTACCGCGCCATACAGTTTTGATTATCTATAAATACGTCACGCTATTTAGCCACCTCATACTAAAACCAAACCTCATATTTCAAAGTGACTACGATACTGTGCGTTTAGGAAAAGTCTGATGCATATGAAAACGTATAAACATCACACAAACAATTGGTTACGGGGAACATGGTCCGAAAATGCCTCCATCAATATAGGAGTTGTCCGCGCGGGCGCGTAGGTAGATACGTGGAAAATCGTGCTGCACCAGTTCTGTGCGAGCGGCAAATTAACAGCGCTTCCCTCGGGGCCAATATTTCTCTGGGCGACGTCGAACCCCGGACCGCCCGCCACTAACTACCCCACTGAATCAGCTACGATCACGCCTACATCTTGTACATACGCCGATTGGTACGTACCCCCAGATAAAGTAATATATATCCCGACGCTTAACTGCTGACTGAAACTGTGGCCGACGAGGCATTCGACTAGAAATTTCGTTGTTAGGGATTTAATGGTCGATTCCAAGTCGGAACTATAATCCCGTCCTTTATAAAGGGTAGCCTGATTTTATACGCCGTAAACCGTTTTTCCCCCGAACTCTAAATTACTTAAGCGATGTCAACATAAATAACTTGTCAGTCTCCCGCTAACTACGGGCCCCGCCTGAACAGTTGTTATACTTAATCCTAAGCTATCAAAACACCACCGGTTCCTTCAAATTATGCTTTACTTATACAAAACGTTCCAAAAATTAAAATGACCAATGATGATAGCAAGGTAATTCCTATAACTATGCTAATAACACCTACCTTCACCAAAATATAATCTTTAATCTGGATGCAAATCATCCTAATACGTTCCGATTATAAAGAGCTATAATTTCGGCATTATATTGTCCATCAAAGTGTTTTACATATATAAAATAAAAGCCTGGCAATCAAGTAATTTGTTTCTCGACCTACTAACTAAACTCGTTCGGAATGGAAGTTCTGTTTTGGTTTAGTTTTATTAATATTTTGCTTAACATTTTGTATCGTTTCAAAAATTACAATATTCGCCGGTGTAATTACGTGGAAGATACACGTTCGGATGTTTGTTTGAATAAAACCTTAGTGTTAGAAGTGATATTGTGTCGTGTACTTTATGGATGGTACGGTATGAGTAACTAGTGATGGATCGTGTTTCAGACGGCGATGCACTGGGCTTGTAAGCGCGGCGATGAGAATTTAGTGAAACTGCTGGCTGGGGCCGCGAGGCAGGTCGTCTACGAGCGCTCGGTCAGTATACACTATACACATTACCAAGAGCTGGGCTGGAGTTTACATTTTCCTTTTTACTTAATTAGACGCCCTTGAGTTTGTCGCTATTTCATCATAACTATAACTATCTATCAGCTGCTTGCATTAAAAATGTAAACTGCTAAGCTTTGTCTGAGTTTTTGGTTATTTAGGCCTGTTATATTAGAAACTAGAAAGCTACTACTAGAAAATAATATTGTGCCTATTGACTAAGTACTTTTATAAGTAGGTGTTTAAAATGTATTTTTCTCAATCATGCAATGAAATGTCTTCGTTATGTGCGTCATAATACGCTTCAAAGTGTCACGTTTAGGGCGGATCAACTCCAGAGAACAGGTAACGATTTTCATATAAAATTGACGGCCGGAAGACGGGAAATACATTTTTTTTAATTTCCATTCCACATATATTTATGTTTGTGGCACAGGATCATGGCATTCAGCCATTTAAGGTTATAGGCGATATTTACTTTTTGGTTCATTTGACATTCTGCCACTACTTATGCATATTTAAAAAAAAACAATAATCATCATAATATTAGTTTTTTTTGGTTTTTTTTTGGAAATATTTTTTTTTGAATTTTTCTTTTGATATATTTTTTTTAATTTTTTCTATATCTAGGTTATCTATCTATGTCTATATAACTCAGCCGGCAACCCCCTACTTCCCAGCCTCTGTAGTAATGTACTATTACTAGTAGAAGTTAAACTAAAATAATTTATAGGAACCTAAAAAGCATTGTCATTTTGTTTTACTCCCGTGCTAGATGTAGCTTAGAAAGTATTATTTGGTCACACATACTAATTTTATTTGAGGAAACAATGACGACTCCTGAGGAACGAATATACCTACGATTACGTAGAGGGCAAATAAGGAAACAATTTATATACAAGGTGTAACAAAAATACTGGTGATCCGTTTAAGATCCGTTTGGTATCGCATTCTGAGTAAGAAAAAGTACGAGAAAACATTTTTGGACGCGAATTTTTTTTTGTATTGGAGGCGTGGCCCGTGGTCCCAAACGGCCGACCCTCCATGCAAAACCATTTTTTTCTCGCGAAAATGTTTTTCTTAGTTTTTTATATATTAGAATACAATACCAATTATGGCCTTAAAATAATCACCAGCATTTTTGTTACACTTGTATAAATCTCCATACGAAATGACCCTTTTTAATTGCTCCTGTCGATATTTTTTTAGTTAGTGTGCGCTTCAGCGTTTAAACCCACCGGTTCAACTACCTATAAAGTGTACGAGTAATGTCCAATCAAATGAGCAACGTCTGGGGTGATTTGCCTGGTTTACGGTATACTTAAATTGTCGTTACACTCTTTTTCATGTGGCGCTCGGCGGACGACGGAAGCAGAATGGGGTAAGTTCGAGCTTTATTACCCGGGTTAACTAGCAAGTTTACTATTTACTTGTAGGTTCGTGGGAAACGCTACTCATGCCAATGAATTAGATTCCAAGTTCACATTGGGTGACATGTGAACTTGTTTGTGTTAGATTGAAGTTTACGTTCATGTTGAAAACAACAGTCCAATAAAATTAGCAGGTACAGTCACGTATTTTAATTGTTGAGCCCATAGAGTATACTGAATAGTGTTGAGCCATTTACGGTTCAAGCTACTTTCTTTTGTTTAGTACTCATTCTATGAAATATCCAATGTAAAGTGAAGGCTAAATGGCTCAACAATTAAAGCTCGTCACCGTACCTCTAGGTAGAGATGAGATGAACCATTTAACCTAACTACAGTGACGTTATAGACGCAACACAGACAAACACGGCTAACTTTTGTTGTATGCGTTTCCACGAACCACTTCAACTATTTTATGCTTTAGCAGTGAACCTGGGTAATGTGATTAGGTAGGGATTTCATTAGGATTTATCTATGGTGTGAAGTTCAAATCTTATTTAACATAATAATAATATAAAATTAACATTAGCTATTTTATGCTTGCAAAGTAACAAAGTAGATCTCTCTAACTCTTCCTGCTTATTCTCATATTTCCCATTTGTTTCTATGTTAAAATATTCTTACACTATTGAAACCTTCCCCCTTACACCTGTCGCTGTTACCTATAGCTGAGTTCAGCTAGATCTAAGTTTAATATCCAGTTCAATATAAATACGAGAGGTAATATGAAGGAGGCAGATGGTCTACATTGTACGGGGGAACCTTGTCGCATACGCAAAGCGTATATGATCGAATGGGCTGATGGAAATATTGTTATTGCAATTTGTGACGGCCATGTTTAACTTGTCGAAGCCACTTATTTTAGTTTTTAGTTTTTAAGTAACCTTAGATTAATTACTAGTATCGATTTGATAGTATTTAGGTATTTAAACGGCAAATATAGGTATTTACTGAAAGTCAAAATCGGCTGGCTAGATTTTTTTTTTTAAAAGATCATATTGTGTTGTCTTTTTTTTACAAAAAACTATAAAATTTGGGTGGGTAAAATTTTGCATACTTCTTATTTTATTAATGTAAAGCCATAGCATCCAAAAAAATTTCAAGCCAGATCTCGCAGGGGACAGATTCACTTAGCTGATCCTGGCATGGCTTTAAAATTTAAAAACGGCGTGTGTAAAGAGGTGTCTTGCACTTGTTGCCAGTTTGGTAGTACAGTCGCCATCAATTATATCGGAGCGGCCAACGTACTCAAAAATATCTGAACATGCACTTTATCGGCTTGGCAATAGAGGCGTTGTTCAGATATTTGTGATCACCTTGGCCGCTCCGATATATCTGATGGCGACTGTACGTGAGCCATATCTTTATGTATGTGTTATGTTTGTTTGTATGTGTAATTGTACAGCCGGCAGCAAAAGCTGGCAGGTAATGGCTCCTCTACATGATGGGCCATCATAGGGACGCAGCTATGCGTTAGAAGGAGCTAACGATATTGCGATCTCGTTCCGTCGTATAGCAGCGACCCTATGATGGCCCATCGTGTAGAGCCAGCCTAAGGTTCTGTGAATGACATTGGCGCGATAGCCAAGACAGATTTAGCAGAGCGTTAACGCTAAAGTTTGCAAATAGGTGGCCATCATTTGTGAAAACTTTTTATTAGTGAGAAAGAGGTACACGTCAAATAAAAAAATGTGACTTTTGTGCTCTATAAAACACACAAACCCGCTCAAACTTACTAATGATCCACCTCGCCCGCTGTGCTAGCGGTGCTGCCAACTGTACTTGCCTAAGATATGTGTTTACTCGACAGGGTTACACTCCGCTACACATCGCCATGCAGTTCCGTCATGAAAATCTCTTCCGGCTGCTGGTCGAAGCTTACGGTAAGTGATTGTTTTATGGAAATCCAAGAGACTGACCATGTCAAAACTAAGTGGTTTTACTATAGTTGGAACATATCATTTGCAACGTCACATAAGTCATAAATTATTTAAGTACTACTATGTAACTGGCGGGCTAGCATATCTTACGTTGTCGCTTGTCAGTTCATACTTCGAGTCGCGCTTTAAGTATGAACAGTCGCGCAACAGCGTAAGATCTGCTAGCCCTGCTGATCCACATAATATTGACACGTTTGTTTACAAACTTCAAAAGTAAATTATACGTGCGGTATCACGAAACTGCGGGCCTACCGCGAACTTCGAAAATTGAAATTTCGTTATCTCCGTCTCTATCGCTCTTGCGTATTCGAAAGATAGTGATACAAATAGACGATCGAACAAACCAAGTGATTACCGGTTTTAATATTCTCTATACTTGCAAGTTTACTTGCGGCAAGTAGGGACGCAGCTTTAGTTCAGCATGAGAGATTAATATTACTATTTCGTTCTAGCATATAAGTAAACTTGCAAGTGTAAACCGGCCTTAAGTCTGTTTTTGATCACTCAGGACATTCGTTACGCCATCTGCAACCAAAGCGTAGAACTATCAGTTATATAGGAGCGCTGCCGTGTTTGAGCTACGTCGTCCAGCTCAAGTTACCATTGTTCGAAACTAGATGGCGGATGATTAAACCAGAACCATCCAAAACGCTACGAATGTCGCCTGCCGTTCTTCTAGTTCCAATGTTATCAGCTAGATGCCGTATTTCAGGGACTTACGAAAGAAGGACACCGTTTGAACGCTTCAGACTTGGGCGAGCTGATACCACATTAAACATGATATCCGATTATTTATTAATGTTACACGTCTCCAGTTCACAGTATACTGGTTCGTCTGAGTAGAAAGCACACAAATAACAGCCAAGGGCTTAAATCCGCTTATCACGAACACCTTATTTCTCGCTTTTCACATCTTGCATCCCTTTCGTTTAATATCGTGTGGAAAGGAATAATAAAGCAACAATCAAAAACGTTAAAGTCGAACATCATGTACACTAACTCGCATTGATTGACGAAAGTAATGCATGGGCGTATTAGTGATGTGCTAATACAAAAATATCGACATCGATCGGTACTTGACATTGACTTCTAAAAACTGTTTGTAGGAACGAAGACCACCAATGTTATGTAGGTATATATCTATGTACTCGTATAATGTAAGCTGCTACTTTAGCCTTATTTTTGTGACTGCGAAGAAAATTTCTGGGTTGAAATCCCGATAGGATAGATATGATATATGAATGTATGAAGAGCACCATATCTTCGTTCTATGCTTGTTTATATTTATGAGTATGTATATTATCGCCTAATTGTCAAAGTACCGGCTGTAATTTGTACACATATCGACCGCAGGTTCAATTAGGGTAAAGATACTTGGAAATCTCTGATAACATTTTTGAGAGTAAGGGTCAGGACAGTTGCACCAACCTCTTTTGACGGACTCCTCAGCGTCACCCGCCAAGGTACTATGAAAAATTCCATACAACAAAATTTTGCGAACGCTTTAACAGCGACAGACGGTTTGATGCAACCGATCCTAAGTCGATCTGTGTATTTTTTTACAATAGGGTACTTTCCTGTTGATAAACTAAATTTTTTCGTTGCATTCATAAAAACAAAATTTCAAAAATACACGGGAAGATCCAGCTGTAACATGTGTTTACACTTTAAATGATTTTATAATGGTTAAAACTTTTAAAAAGGAGATGTACTCATCATATAGTATTGTGACGTCAGAAAATTAGTCTCCCGTATAAACTTCATATAACAAATTGTTTTGACGTTTCCTAAAGAGTAGCTGATTTGACTTCATAGGAAAGTAGCCAAGTATCGTAATAATGAATAAATTAATTGTAATGTGTCGCATCCCTTTGTTAGTACATGCGTCGTAATGTCTAGGTAAATGATAACAAATTGGTCGATACGTTACGGCAAAACTCACCTGGACACCGGCTGGCGCAAATCTCTTGCTGCTCCTCATCAGTCATTGTTACTTGAACACCTGTAAGTAAAAGCTACAAACTGCTTATAATAATTGTTGATAAAATTATTTTTTTAATATTAGAATTGAACATAATATATGTTGAATAAAGAGACTGAAAGGTTATTTTTTCCACCAGTGTAGATGTACAAGTTAATTGGAAAATATTATCAAAAATGCAAACACGTAGTTAGACTCTTTGCAATTATTAGCTGTGGTATTAGTGATGTACTTTAACCTTAATTAATATACTATTTTCATGTAGGTTTTTCCGTCTAATTTGTTTCATATTTTATAATATCTTATCTATTGTACTATCTTGCACATTACTTTTCGCACGAAGTATTACTGGCAATAATTAGATTAAACTTAGCGCTTTTGAAGATATCTAAACATGAGCACTTTTTGTCTTTTATTCTTACTTAAAGCTACAAATTTTTGAGCACCAATATGCGCATATGCGCGGATATTAATTACACTTCAAAGAATTACCTTTGCACGCATTCGATTGAACCTAAAAATAAGTCACTAACTACCCTGGATTCCTTTGTTCCAGAGATGGCCAATTGGTGGGAAAATTATGGTGGTTTCAATGATTTGCAAGAAATGCGTTCGTACGTCGACGATGTCGTCGCCGCGGCGCTGTTCACCTGACATCCCATAGAGTACGCCGTTGAAGCGTTTTGCCGCGTGGTTGAAAACATCTGCTTACGATTACTCTACTTCCCTCCATTGCTGAAAGCGAGTCTTCTCCTTAAGTGCCAGGAAGTTTTTGCTCAACTAGACGAGAGAAGTTTAGATATGGTCTTCATTAGATCGATCCCGCATCCCCTGTGCCCTTCGGGTCGTTTTAGTTATGCCGAAGGGCTTCGCTTGCTGTGGTATGTCCCGAAGATTACGCAGTGGGTGTGCAACGACTGCTACCGACCGTTGTATGAACTGGATCCAGCATATTACAGTATGTTCGAGTATGGCGTTGATGTGTACCAGTGTCACCAGTGAAGGCTTCCGATCCTTCGACAACTATTTGTTAATTGGTGTTAATTGTTAATTGTTGTTGTAATCATGTTATTTAAGTAATTAAGAATACTTAACCGTCGAATTTTTTGCATAACTTTTATAGAGTGTTGTTAAGAAGAAGGTAACTAAATTTTGCTTGCCTTTTACAATTTGATAGGCTGACTAATAGATCCATTATTTATGACTAATAGGTCCATTAAGTATACTGCTCAATGAAAAAACCGCCTACTTTTTAAAATTTTATTACAATATATGTAAGCAGTTTATAGAAAGTAAAGAATACGTAGCTACCATATGTGATATTTGGATTCAGGTCTAAGTACAGCATAAATATCGTCGATTGCCGTTAAGCATTGAACTCAATGCAGATGATTAAACTTTTCAGTGTTAACAGTCAATTTTCTCGTGGGTATCGTCGCCAAAAAAGGCTGTGTTAGGACTCCTCATTCAGTGACACTTTTGCATGCGAACTGTAATTCTCTGGCCTATAACCGCGAAGCACTTCGTTCATCGAATCGTCTATTTGCATCACTCTCTTTCGTATATGCAAGAGCGATAGAGACGGGACCATCGTTTTGTCGATTTTCGAACTTCGCGGTAGGCCCTCTGTACCTATTTTTTTTATTAATTCAAGTTACGATTATGTCGTAAAGGGCATATTTTAACTGCATTCTAAGTTAGCCTGTACCTTACAATTTTAAACATTCCGACAAACACTTATAGATGAACCAAATATTCTCTAACTATATCATTAATACAGTGTTTACTTAATGAATCTAATGATGTCAAAATAAACAATTTAGATACGTATCTACGTAATACAGACACTTACCTACACCCTAGTTCAATCATATTATATAACAAAGCTATAACAAAGTTCAGCTTAGAAAGCAAGCAAGAAAATAAACCCTGGAGGGGGTGAAAAGGGGCTTGAAAATATATGGAGAATTTTTAACCGCTGGAACGATTTAGATGAAAATGACTTTAGAGATAATTTGAGTTCCGAAAAATTTTATAGGATAGTTTTCATCCCGAAAATCAACCCTAAAGGGGGTGAAAAGGGGGTTGGAATTTTGTATGGGGAATAAATAAACGCTTATCGCTGGAAATAATTTGAGCTCTGGAGAAGGATATAGAATTATTCATCTCGAAGTCATTCCTTAAGGGGGATTACTAATTCCACACAGACGAAGTCGCGGGCCAAAGCTAGTTGTAAATAATCGAAATGGCACGGTACAAAATGAGTTGAACCCATATAATTTTCTCGAACCTTTACAAATAGCTTTATAAAAAGCGGAATTTAGTAACTTTGAATTTATAGCACTAAGTAGAAAAGAAAGATTGGCGGAATGTGCAATTATACCTCTACAACTACATAGGGGTCGGAAATTGTTATGTGGGACTTAATGGAAAACGTTGGTGCTGCTTACATATACGTATTATCTTATGCTATATTAAAACCGGAAGTAAATAAACCAGAAAAGCCTAACAAAGTAACTAATTAATATTATCTATTGTTATAGATAGGTACCTACTTAAATTATTTTGTTAACGCAGTGTTATATCAAAACTTTTGGTATTAACACACTGTGTTTCTTCTTGATTAGTGTTATAATTATCGTAGCGCTAGTAGATTTATATCGATCCTAATACGTGCTGCTTTTTCGCAAGTTTTAGTTTCGATGTGTTGTTTGCAAAATTAAATGCCTACATATATAAATTAAATGTAGAAATTGATGTGTATTAAATAAAGCAAACAAATATCTAAGGCTTTTTTTTACGTTCTCCAGTTGACTTCAACTGTCCCATTCCTGAATTTATGTGTTGCTAATTGCAACCCCGACTTTGCCATTCTGAAATCGTTCATAACTATAAAAAAAACTGAATAACTAGTAGTCCGCCTCGAACTAAGAACTTGCGATTTACTTGCAAACGAGTTGACCAATATGACAAGACCCTAAGGAGGATTTGTTTTCTCATTCTAGCTCCATAACCACTTGATCGATCCTGCTCATATACGAACTCTCAAATTTTATGTATCTCTGCTACAGCCCCAACAAATTTCATTCCTTGTACCTCAATTTGTACCTTCTTGTATTGTGCAATAAAGTTTAAATAAATAAATAAATCAATCCAAATGCCGAGACGTCCCAGTAGTTGGGTCTGGAGTTGTTTGTAAGAACTCGCTTCGCTTACGCTGTGCGTGTGAGAAAATGTTTACACTAGGAATTTGTGTCCATTGTTTTAATGTTTGATGATATGGACACGTTTACCTAATGTGACAAAAACATGTAGCCAAGACTTTTCGCCTTAATAAAGTCGTACCGTACCGTAATAAACTCGTGGCTACATATTTTTGTCCCATTGTATTCATATTTTCAGACGTGACTTTACGTTACGTCCGTGAAGGGAGAGGGGCAACTCAACCACAGAGTAAATAATAGTATAATACAGAGAGACCTCTGTAATGTCACGTAACGTCACGAATCATGTTGTCCCTTCTTAACGCATGACAAGTTCTCTTTCGCACTTATGCAAACGTATCGGATACGTCGTGTCAAACTCAAATTTTTTGACAGATTTACTTTGAGTTGTACCCCCCTGACTCAACATGACTGAATTGACTGATTCGGCCTTGACTAGTAACTGTAACCGATACTTTTTTTTTGTGGTTACCATTAGTGTATTCAGTGTTGCCATTCGTTCTTTTGCGCCACGGTCACAGGTAAGATAAACCACTTAAGAAGTTAAGAATACCGTATCAGTTAGATATTAGAATAAATTAGACATTTTTCTATATTTTGTATTAAATTACTGCTGAATTAGGCAGATATTCGATATTCAAACTAAATTAACTGATGTTTGTAATGATGATTTAATGATCTTAACAAGTTAGAAATTTGGAGTGCCGATCGCAAACTAACTATATGAATACCTGTACTTATCAGTGGCGGTGGCTCAAAAATTCTTAGGCAAGCCGGAGCTTAATTTAATTATTATTATTGTGAGCCTATAGTGTCCCACTGCTGGGAAAAGGCCTCCCCCCACTTTTTCCATTCCTCCCTATCTTGAGCAGTATCTGGCAATACTTTCAGAAAAGCGTTTAATGTTTGATAAATTTAAATAAAAATTTATTCATGAGCAGTTGGAAAACCGCTCAGATACCAGAAAATTAGGCAAGCCGTCGGGAATCGTGTTCTATGGACGCGCCGCCACTGGTACTTATATAATCATAGAACCGAGACTTGTATTCATGTTTGTATTTATGCGAACGCCCGCTTAGGCCTATATAATTATAATCTTAAAGTTGGTAGACTAGATAGACAACTTATTTAGTAGCCCTTAAGTCCAGAGTGTGTTCGCGAATAGCTTTTGGACCATGAAAGGACAGTATACCTAACTTACTACATTTATTTCTGATGCAGACAAAAACTTTTATTAAATAGATTTGTTTGTTCGCAGATGCGGATCCAAATGCTAGAGATTGGTCTGGGCGGAAGCCAAGGCAGTATTTAGTCAACATTGACACCTCGCTGTCTCCGGGCTCCTACAGAAGTAAGTTCATATCCACAACTCTTTATCTTTGTTCAAAAGTAGGTCTTTCATTACTATAGTAAGAGTTGATTCACTGTTAGCATGAACAGGTTATCATACCTATGGATCTGAAGGCTCCGGTGTGTGAGATATCGCCATGTACGTATAAAATAAATATAGCGAATATAGCGATGTCCCGTTCACACGCCGGAGAAGGGTAAGGTCGTAGGACCTGTTGCATTACCATTTAAATTTTAAGGTAATAAATCGTTAAAACGCGCTTGTTTGGAAAATCAGACCAGTATTTTGAAATAAATATAGTTAGAGCAATGGGCGCGTAGTAGTTTCCAAGAGGCATCCGGATGGGTCTCGGTATTTGAGCACCCGAAGTGTCGTAGAACCGCCCTGTGCACCCAGAACTGACCAAGTTGGACTTTGTTTGCACCGATCCGTACCTATGCCTATCCTTTCGCCTTAGATCAATAGTTAATTGTCAAATTCACAAAGTGTAATTTGCAGAGGCGAATACGTTCGATTTGAAACGGCCTGTCAACTCTCCGCCGATTATAAGCATCACCCCTCATCCAGTTCATACGATGTCAAGTAAGAAATATAAAGAGTACTGGTGGATTCTTCACACTTTCATTGTCCCTTAATACACCTCTACGATTTTTCTGTGTTCGTCTCTTACACCTCTACGATTTGTCTGTGTTCGTCTCTTACACCTCTACGATTTGGCGGTCTTTGTCTCTTACACCTTTACGATTTGGCGGTCTTTGTCTCTTACACCTCTACGATTTGGCTGTGTTTGTGGAAACTCATTTGCACGATGCGAGTTACTGGCTCCATCTCGCTGGCATTTGAAGCTTATGGCAATACCAGTATTTTTGTATGGGGCTTTCCTGTATTTCGGTATTGCTCATGCCTATAATAAATTATCGGGAGGTAGGTACTAACCTATTAGAACTTCAGTGCTGACTTAGAGTTGTTAAGAGTCCGGTAAACTTTTTTCGATTTCGCTCAAATTTTTGATACTATTTTGCAGTAACTAACAAAAGTAACAAAGCTTCTATTAGTTTGTATATATATCGCACCCTTGGTAAAATAATGCAACATGTGACTTTAGGTCAAAAGTGCTTTTATTTCAGAAATAGTCTTATAACGGTGCGTTCTACATGATACAAAAATAATTTTATTTCTAACATTGTTAGTTTCTGAGATAATTTAAGCGGAAAACGACGCAAGTAATAAGTGCACGTAAAACAATGCAACAAATGCGTATGCTTCGTTCTTTTACGGCGTTCCCGCGAGCGCAGTCCGGCGCGCGCGCCGTCGTAATAGTACATTACTACAGAGGCCGGGAAGTAGGGGGTTGCCGGTCGAGTACATATATACAACATGCTAAACCAACATTCCTAATATTGGCTATTCCTATTCACTATTACGACTAATTACATATGTTCATATTGTTATTAATGAGTTATCCTATCAACAAACCAAAAAAACATTAATTAGACTTACCACGTTATCAAAAACATGCGTAAAAACATTACGTTATGAAATCTGGATTGCTTAATTCTGACTTTGCATTCCATTGTCACTGAACGGCTTTTAAAAATGTGTAACTACTACGTACATTAGCCATTTAAGTATAATGTTCACTTGCATTTGAACAACATCTAAACATATTTCACTTTATATATTACCTTTAGCCAAGTTATTATAGAATAAAACAAATCGACATTATAATACTTACACAACAATATAGGCAACATAATAAAATATTGAGAATGTTTTTAAAATTTTCCCACTAAAGTTTTTTTTTCACAGTATCTGCGCTGTTCGAGCGGTTGAACTTAAGGCCATTCTACACGAGTTAAAATTAAGAAGAAAAATGTATAATGGTGACTGAATAAATTCAGAACGTTACAAATATTGTCTATAGTCTCTGTTTATACTTTATTTATTTTATTTTAGAAAATATTCATAAAAATCAAAACCTTTCGAATTTATTTCGTAACTATAGAGATCCCGATTCGAATTCTTAATATCTGTTCGTGTGTAATACCCTCGCTGCTAATATTTTAGCCTGATAAGTGATATTCAACCTTTCACGAAAAACATTAAAAAAAACAGCTGTTGATATAATCTGCCTCCATCTTTACAATTTAAAATTATAGGAATTTGTTAATAATCTTTTATTTGTTATTTTCATGACAATTTTATATATAAACGGAATTGCAAAATATATCACATTGTTTTTTTAATAGGCGTAATTAGTGGCAGAATTCAAATGAACCAAAAAGTAAATATAGCCTTAAATGGCTGAACGCCATGATCCTGTGCCACAAACATAAGGAATGGAAATTAAAAAAGAGGACTTTGCCGGTCTAGACCTGCAAGATTAGTTTGTCCTAACCGCACCTGAAACGTCATACTTCGAAGCCTATTATAAGGAACATAACATCAATATTTCATTGCATGTTTGAGAAAAGTCAGTTACGTCAGTGTTCCCGGACTATAAGAATTTGTCGCCCACTGGATCAAAATTGCCAAAAATAGATGCCGAAATAGAAATAAGAATGGTTAGTATTTTGAAAATAATAAAAATATAGTTTTGTACAAGAAGGTTACATGTGAACATACGGCTGATAAAAGCTGTGTAAATTGCCAGTCGCATGATCACATACGATATTTTTTGTTGATTTTTAACGTATTAATGAAAATACTTTACTAACCTGTTAATAATTATCTTAATATCTTCTACTAAGAATTTGAAGTATTTTTAACGTTTCTTAAATTGATGGTCGTATGTTAACTTACAACTATGTTGCACGAACTATTCATAGCCGTATGTCAATATGTTGCGTTATTTGACGGACACGGTAGGTATTACATGTGCACATGCGTCGTTATTGTAGGTAGTAATTTAAGATACGTCGTTATCAGAAAGTTCAAATCCACAAAAAAGATATATTTTATGTACCAATGCCACAATTCTTTATTTATATGATATATATGATTTTACATCAAATTATTTTCACTATTACAATATTATTTTTCACTAAATTTATTTGCTTACGTTTGTTTCTATCAGTATCACACATTGTACGAATTAAACTTAGTTTAGCAAAAAACATGGCCGATAAAACTTTTAGCAATAATTTAAAGTTAAAATTTTAGTTTTATAATATTTATTTCCATGGTCTTAGTACTTAAGAATAAATGGCTAATTTTATTTCTTAATCGTCCGCGGTACAGTTTTAAATTTTTCGTGGATTTTTGGGGTATATCAACTGACGAGGTAATTTTCGGTAAAACCAACTCGGATGAAGCTGCTTCGCCTGCCCTAGCTGTGTTAATTGTGATAAACAATCTATTCCTAAGAAGTTATATACACCGTTCAGCCAGATGTAATTGCTGCTGCTACACTGATGTTATAAAATGTTATATGACACAGAAGGAAGCCGTTGCCGCTATACCTATGTTATATTTAGCAGTAGGTTTTATATAGCAGCATAAGAAATAGCATGTAAGTAGAAGTTTCAGGTCAATTCTACCGTACCAACCAGATGAAAGAAATAATAGTCCTTGTACCAGGTTAAGGTCAGTTCTGCCATGCCAGCCATGCCAGCCAGATGAATTAATAAAGTTCTTGTAGCAATTTAAGTTAAGTTACCAGCATAAGACTTTTGATACAACGCCTGTTTTTTTTAAATGTTTTGAGACTAGAAACAACTCAGATTAATCTAAAACGAAGTTGCGTCAGAAAAGTTGCGTGAACATTTGTTAAGGTTCATCAACGTCCCACACCACCATCAGACAATGTCCCCAACCTCATTTGAGTAATCTGTTACCCCAATCAATGCCTTGTACAGATCAAGAAAATGATTTATCAGTCTTTGCTGTTGTAAATGAACCTAACCGAAGTGTGTTTTTCTCTATGCCTATCATATCACAAACATTTCTCGAAGTTGGGCATGCCGATATTGAACGTGACAGTGTCCATTCGGTAATTGAAAGAACCTCGTCATTGTGGACTATTTATAATACCATGTAGAGTAGAAACTACTCCTCAGGTGGCCCAGACCATGAACCATACCTATTTGTTGAACAATATGACTCGAGATCGTTTTTAGGATAAAAAAAAAACATATTAATGATCAGGTTTGGCAGAAGAATATCCAGGGCGAAAACATAAGCTGGTTAAGTGTCAAATAAGTTTAGTATTTGTTACCAAAACTGATACCTTTGGACTGAAATTCAATTATAATTGAATTGAAAATTACAAAAGTATTATAGGAACATACTACAAATAGCGCCTATAGTTTTAGCAAGACTACTCGTACAATGATAAACCCTTGCCTGGGGGGCGATTTGATATTCTAGGACTCGACTCAGACACTTCAAAGTCCGTTTAAAACGATATAATGGTGTTTCAAAAATATGAGTGATAGGAATTTAAGATCATGGTTGGTGGCAATTTAGCTAAATTATCTATTAATTTCATGACAGGTAAGACAAACTTATGTGTGCGAGTATATTTGAGCTTAATTTATTTGATTTCGAGCAATCGAAAGTCATAAATGACCCTGTAGCGTTAACTACAGTCGACGTCAAAGATGTGTTTAACTTTTACACATTACTATAAAACAGTAAGGTATTATGTAAATGTAAAAATATAATTGGCGTCGACTGTACAAAGATCTTATGAGCCTATGTAAACAGGTGAAGCGTGGTTACACCTAATATTAATGTACAGTTTTATGCCTGGACCCAAACTTTACCGATGAATATGACAGCAAACAAGGCGCCAAAATTAATTGTTGCAAGTAATATTCTGATTTATTGATTCAGGTTATTTTTTTTCGATGGTTATGTTTTTAAAACCATATTTAATTTAGTGACATTTTCGCATTACAATGATTTCCATTTGATAATGTATGAGACAAAGAACTGTTGTTTTATAGATATAGTTAAAATTATCATGATTTTATGTTTTTTTTTTATTTCTTTTGAATAACATAATTGTTTATACATATGGTTATCGTCAACTTATCTTTTCCTCGGTCAAATTATTGTATTGTTAATATAGTAAAGTTAGTTTTTTCTTGAAAAATATCGTGTATCATGCTAATTTAAAGACTGATATTGATTTAAAAAATATTGTTTTATTTTATTATTGTAGCTATTATTTCATAATTTAAACAAATCTACTATTTCATTCAAATACGACCACATAATATTCAAGTTTTTTGTCAAATAACGACGTTTATGCACATGTTTCATATAATTCTTCATAAAACAAAGACACATGTGCGCATACTACACGTAGTCTTTCGTTAAATAACGACGGATCTGCAGATACGTCGGCTGATGCTTGGTAAAATAAAGCCGTAAGTGCACATCCGTCGTACTATTTCCAAAAATAATTAATTAAATAAAATCGGATATAACGCATTCAATTAGTTCCATTTATATAAATAATCATACAAAATTAGAAGAGAATTCCTTTGAAAGTAAAAAAGTTATCAGTGATATTCGCTCACGCAATCTTAAAACCTCTCTCCTGTAAAGTAGACATTTTGCAGATGTGGCTTTGTTTTACCAAGGGTACGATATTTTGAAAGCACGTTTCTTCGTACGTTTCGTAAGGTTATAGTAAGTAAGTAGCGATATTCGTTTTCAAATCGTTACCGTCCGTCCGTAAAACTCTTGAAGAAGTTTTTTCGAGTTTTTTTAAATAAAAATACTACGTCATAATTATTGAAGAGGATATAATAACTAGTCTCTATTACAACTATTTTAACACATACATTAAATTGTTGTATAACCCTTGAATCACATCATGAAATAAAATCTATGAAATGTATTAAAAATAATTAGGTTCAACATACTTAAACTGTGAAATAATTTGATATCAGTAGGACTTATTTAATTTTTAACAAACACAGCCGAATCATTCTAACGTGTGGTCTATAGTGGTCTTTAGTTTGTGTTAAGACGAGTGGTTAGAGAAACACACGGATATTTGTACTCTGTTAAATGTGTAAATACCACATCGGTTTTCGGACGTAACACAACTTACTCTTATTTGTCACTCTGCACTTTTCTTTGTGTGATGTCCGTCACTTACTAAGTACCCATGTGTTTATAAATATTCCTAGTTTAACTACTTTTGTCTGCGGCAATGAACTAATCTTTGGTCCATGTCATTTATTATTATATAGTAGTAGCTAATTAAAATTACTTTTTTAATACAGTTGCTCAAAAAAGTGCTTTTCTTGTAGTGGTTTAGTGTGCGGAAAGTTTGATATCGCGCACTAGTGCTTTTTACTTTTCCAGCCAATCACAGCGCCGCACCGCACCGCGCGGAGCGTTCGGATACATGTACTAAAGTAACCTCAAAGTGAATAATTGACAATTTTATAATTTTTTCGCAACTGTATTAAAAAACGTCGTTCGATACTCGTGCGTAAATGTCATTCTTCACTCGTCCCGAGTCTTGCCTCTTGCTTGATATCTCGGTGCTCGTGAAGTAATGACATACTTTCCGCACTAATATCGAAATGTACTATTAACGTTGTTTATATATGTCTAGCCAGGTAAGTATTCGCTATTGTATTTAGATTTATACATGTTGCCACGTAATTTAAGATTACTGTGAAATTAACCTTATTATTTGACTGTATGGTTACATACTTAAATAATAGTAATAATAACTAGATACTTAACTACTTACAATATTGTCAAGAAACACGAAGTTTACTTCAAATTGTTTTTAAGTTGGATTGACACAACATACCTTAACCACTTATGCCATATACGCAGCTCCTTTTTATGTTTACTACATTATTTAGGTTTACACCTCACCATAAAAAAATACAATAAGGCACAACTATGAGTAACTATAACAATTAATCAAGGCTATTTTATTTGTATGACGCATAACTATTCATTCATTCAACGTTACAACAGTACTGACTTATTCCTCCAGAGAAGGAGGGTTTCCTCCGCATCGGCTCGCTAAACGTGCGCGTGAAGAAAACGACCGAGGCGTTCAGCAACTTCCTCGGCGTGGGCGCGACGCGCTCGTCCGCCTACATGCCCAAGTCTCGGGACCGGCCGCTGGACCGCAGCTCCGACGACTCGGCGCACAAGAGCTGGGGCTCCGCGGACAACCTGCAGGTTGGTTGCTACTTGTTACGGAGAGTCATCTTTATCAGGCATGTGTGGGACATTGCCAGTAGTCGGAACAAATGTTATATAGGAAGACATAAGGTATGAATTTTTCCAACAATGTGGACAGACCGTATATTGTTCACATTTAATGGAACATGTCTCGGACATACTGTTATCTTTCTACATTTGCCTAATTGGATAGCTCTGGAACGCCATGACGTAAATTCGAGTTTTCGAGAAAATGTTATGGTTTTACCAGAAAAATTTTGTTCACCCCTACATTCAATGGATTATTGTTGTAGGTACTTAAGTTTATGATTTCCGACTTTCAGAAAGATGACAAGCTGATGCCACCACCCACGAATAGTGGCAAGGTGAAACGACGAGGCGCTACCGGGCGCCGAGGCCTGGGCTCCCACAGCCGGAGCACGCCCACCACTCCTGACCAGGTAGATACACCAGCCTAAAGAGCTACGAGTGTTTATGCCACTTCCCACAAACGATGTTAGGCGCCGAGCCGCCAACGGGTGCCGAGTCAGAGTCAGACCTGTACGTCTAGCATGACTTACGTTGCGGCGCTACTCTCCATACTTCAGGCGCGACTCGAAGTATGGAGTCGCGCGCGACAACGCATGTCATGCTAAGGCCCCTGGGGGTCTTGAAGACCTTTTTTTTGGATGTTGATCTTAATCATTCTCCTATGTGACACCATATTAACATATTTGTCATAGTTAAGTAAGACATATTCCTATTAGGTAGGTAACACAATGTCAAAGGCAGGAGAGTCGTCACGTTTCAGGTCAGACAACGGCTGAACGACACGTGCTGATATTAAAGGAGTTATTGCATCTTCCTTGAATAAGGACCTAACACTGATCTCTAAGTAATTTTATTCATTGTTTTAATAATTCTTTAAAAATACTTAACTTATTATAATAACGGCATAAGAGTCTACTTTTTCAACTTAACTATCCCTTAACTATATACATATATACTCGTGAATAATAAATAAAATGTCCTTTATTTCTCTTTTACCTACCTACCATGATGTAATATTTTTGAGAAAAGGACTCATGACATGTTCGGCGAACACACACAACATTCAAGTAATCTTATTGCAGCATTAATTCACCTGTGTTTGTGATTTCGTATGATGGGAACCACGAAAATGACCAAAAACAAAAAACTATTCTCAAAGCGTTGCCGCCATGATGAGGTCAACCCGTAGACTCCCCGGTTCATACGTTATTATTGTATTTACTTCCAGCCGCGAGCACGCATCGGCAGCAGCGAGACCGGCGACTCGGACTCCGACTCGGCCGCCGGCTTCCACTCCGCGTGGCGGCAGCAGCGCGCCTCCAACTGCACATAGTACAACGGCATGGAAACCGAGCCAGCTGATCTATATGAGTTGATGTGTAAACACGTAAGGCGAGCAGGTAGCACACGGCTTTACAGCTGACATTTAATTAGGGACTGCAACCCGGGTTTTTTTAGTATGAAAATACCCGGGTATTACCCGGAAACCCGGGTTTCTTCATACTAAAAAAACCAGGGTTGCAATCCCTACATTTAATATAGTTGGTGGTAATTTCATTGAGAAGCGAATGTTATGGTACAGTAACCATCAGATATATCGGAGCGGTCAAGGTGGTCACAAATATTTGAACAACAACGCTTCTATAGTCAAGGCGATAATTTGCATGTTCAAATATTTTGGGGTATGCTGGCCGCTCTTGATGGCGACTATACCATCAAGGTAGTCTGATTATGCTTATGTGGCTGTATAAACTGCAATAAACTATAATAATATCCTTATTGAATTATGCTCGTTAGTTCTACGGCAATAAGAAGGTGCAGGCTGTGTTAAGAAATATAATAAAACGGAATGATATGGATTTTTTTTATCGGAAACTTATTTTTGCCACTAAATCTTGTATTTGCATTTTTTTTGACTACTTTTGTCAATAGTTATATCACTTTATCGTAGTCTTAGTTCCGTATGGTTGACCTTACATACATCACTTTTGTGTCTTATTATTTATACATACCTGTGGCGTATTTAATAAAGCTACAATTGTCAATTTACAAGCGGTAGTCTCTTTCTAACACATGTGGTTTGTAGCTTTAATAAATAGGCGCTTGGAGGGCTATTCGACATGCCAAACTGTGAGACGTGGATATCACAGTTGAATCGCTACTGGATAGAGTGATATCCACCTGTCCACACGTGTCCACACGTGTCCACACCTGTCAAATTTACAGTATGTCTCGTTAGTTTTCTATTGTTTTTGATGTAAGTAGAATAAGTAGATATCACTATTGTGAATCCATAAAGATTTCGGCTGTCACAAAAGTGTGATATCATAGTTATCATAGTTAGTCTCACTAACGACTGTTATTTTTTTGTCATGTCGAATCGTGGCCCTGTTTGTACTTGTCGTAGATTAAGTTAGTGTAAATAATTTATACTTTTAAGCACTATTAGAGATTCAATCAACACCAGGGCCGTATTTAATAAACATTACAACCCGACAAAGTCACAAAACGACAAATTTGTCCAATTGTGCTCATATTGCGTTCAATAAACTTTACTGATTTGTCACAGGGTGACAGGTGAACTCGTGTCAATGTAGCTGGTGAATTTTGTTTAATAAAATTTTGACGGTTACAAAATTGTCATTGTCAGGTCTCCATCTTCAAGCACTAGGAGTGCTACTTGAACCGGCCCGTAGCACACTTATAGTGCACGTCGCGTTGCCTAGTGCTCAAGCACTCTATCTTCAAAGATAGAGACCTAGGCTCTCCGAAACAAGTCGCGCGAAGTGACTAAAATGCCGTGATAGGTAACGGTTACTACAATTTAAAAATTGTCACGAATTTCTATAGAGAATGAGCCAATTTACAATTAAATATGACAATTACAACGCTTTATTAAACACGATTATGTCCAACTATAGTTACAATTAAACAAATTTGTCGAGTGTGACAATGACATATTTGTGGGTAGATTGTAATTTTTAATAAACAGATTTTTGAATTGTATTTGTAATTGTGGATTGTAATTTTTATTATTTAGGGCCCAGGACATGTTGAAGCCGTTGACAAAATATGAGTATACGAAAAAAATTGATTCAAATATGAATTTCCTATCGCCACTCTGTTATTGGGTTTACTCAACCTAACCCAAATATATTCCTATTTTGATTGTTCGTTGAAAACTTTATAGTAAATGTGATTTTAAAAGCGCACAAAATGTTTTCTGTATTCTTATGATTTTTTTTACATATGTTGCATGAAATCGAAATCAACAATTCAATAATACTTGTTGAGGTAGTAATCAATATATTACTGAGATAAGTAAATAATATCGAAGTGTTAAGACTGCGTCGACCGTCCAGTAGCGCCTTCATTGGGGGGATTATATTTTCTAATAAACGAATAAATTTGTGTATAATCCCTCATGTTAAGTTGTAGCCCTATTATAAATTCCGCAACTTATAATCTATGTGATACCGTTTTATATTACTTACTTTTAAGTTCATCACCTAAACGGAAACAGTGGCCATCATTAGGTAGTAAAGGAAAAAATACGCAAAATGAAAATATGTGACCAAAAGTTGCGGAATTAATAGGACTACAACTTAACATGGGATTATACAGAAATTGATTTGATTATCAGAAAATACAATCCCCCCAGTGAGGGCGCTACTGGACGGTCGACACAGTCTTAACTTTTGCACTACATTTAACGGCCTCCTAGCCTTGTCGTTAGTGATAGACTCTGCCTATCAAGCAGGAGGTCCGCGTTCCATGCAATCTTGGTCTGAATATTTATTTGTGTTTTTATCACGGATGTAATGTTCCTCAGTTATATCTATAAAATATCTATTTTCAATGTATTTATCTATATCTAATGAACTCATTTACATTGGTATTTGGTATGTAATGAGATGATATCGTACTCTGATGATGAAATTATTGTCCCGAATGATGGGGATCTTGCGGTATGTCTTGTGGTATATATTATAATGCTTGTGATAATAATGGTTTTTGCAATGATAGTCTCACAATAATAAGAATAGGGCTAAATCTTCATTACATTTGTATTCTAAACCCTCTTGACCCTTTACCGCATGGATATTAAAAAAAAACTCTGATACATGTCAACAGACTTACTTACTTCGCTGGCTCAGGGACCCAAAATGGATCTTGGCCTCCGACACTAGATTTCGCCATTCGTTCCTATCCTGTGCGATTCGTCGTCAATCAGCCGCTTGAATGTCGCACAGGCCTCGTCGATCCACCGATACCTAGGCCTTCCGCTCGGACGTTTCCCAATTGGTTCGCCCAGGTATGCTCTCTTGGCCGCTAGAACCTCTCCCATTCTCTCCACATGGCCGAGCCAGCGAAGTCGCGCAGCCTTGCTCCCGCCGATGTTGTTGGGCTTGCCCACCAGTTCTTCCACCTCTACGTTCTTCCTCACTCTCCAAGAGCCAACTTCCCGCCTAGCAGGGCCTAAGAAGACTACGGAGTTGAAAATAATAACAGCCATATATGGCTTCGTATGCGGTAATAGGTTAAGTGTATACCTACAACACAACGGCACGCCTAGCACATGACTGATGCGACAGTATCTCGCGCGCGAGATAGACTACCCGTCGTTTTCTGACTGTGTCAATTGGAAAGAGACGGGTATTCTATCTCGCGCGCGAGATACTGTCGCATCAGTCATGTGCTAGGCGTGCTGGTCAGCTCTACTGCCTCATGTGCAAAAGGGTAAAGATGGCGCGGGAATCCTCTCTTGACAGCTCGGTCCGATGACAGGTGTGCTGTCATCTCGGTGATGTTCCAAAACCTGGCTAACACTACATAAGGGTTGCATTAGGGTCGCCGTCATCGAAATCGATGAGGAGGACTGTATATATTCTTTGTATAATATACTGTGTACTTTGTACACAGTGTTGCCATGTTTATTCACGAGTTGTATACCTGGTTTTCAATACTTTTTATTTTATGGCCTGTGTCTATATCTTATGATTATTAGAATTAGTATTAGATAAACTTCGATATGAATTCGTGCTTAATGACTTCCATAACTTATCACAAATTTAGCCCCTAAGATATTGTGAACAAGGAATAACAGTCAAATTATAAATTAAATTTTATGTAGGTATTATATATTATTACATAGTTAAATTTTGCTATTCCTTTTTATAATTAATAATGTTTTAATATAGTCGGACTTTGTGTATTATACAAAATATTCTAAGTCAATATTAACCTTTTGACCGCCATACGTCAAAAATGTAACTATCAATTTTGAACCCTGTCATAAATGATGAAGGTGTCATTCACGTTGTCACTTTGTCTGATATATGAGACGACGGCGGTCAAAAGGTTAAATATACTTACAGGGTATCCTTAGCCATTGAACAAAACTGAAACTTACATAATATGCATTATTGTATTTAGAACCAGTGTACATTGTATCATAAGAACCGGTGCAGTATTAGAAATATACAGATTGACCAAACATGAACTGAATTCCCGTTGACTGTAAGGGTTTGGGACGCTACCAATCCTCCCTAGATGGTCTTGGAACCTCTCAGATCGATTTGATTTTTGGACTTTTGTATGGCTATTACTCACCGCCGCCGCTCAATGGCCATACAAAATTCATTATCGGTCCAGTATTTATTAAGGGAACGCTAAATCTTGGTCGATTGATGGAGTTGTTGAACGGGCCTGGTATCTGATAACTAGGATGGCATTTGTCTCGAGAGATGCTGTGTGTTTTTCAACTAGATGGAGCACCGGTACATTCTGTAGTAGAGGCAAGAAACCGTCTTAAAAACATGTTTGAAGAGCGGTGTTAGGGCGATATGGAACCCAAAGATGGCCGTCGAGATTTCCCGATCTGACGCCGCTCTACTTTTCCTTGTGGGGTTTTGTCAATGAGATCTACATCTCATATTCAACCAAGGTCACAACAATCGAAGATTTACGGAACCGAGAAGTAGCATTTGCAGAGTTGGAAGTAATAGCTATAGTCTGGTTGGCCAATAAGTGCAGTAACAGTGGAAGTAATAAGCTATACTCATCCCTTTTTTAGTAGCGAGGGTACTAGCGTAAGAAAAAGATAGTATGAATCTATTTGTCTATGCTTGAACTAGATAAGACCCTGGCCAAACTATATGTGCGCCGATTAATCTTCTGCATTCAAAGAGAAAAGTTCCGAATAGAGAACAGCGGACACTTGGAACGTTAGAGTAGGTTATTAATATTTCATTTATTTTATTTATATTGAAGAACTATCTAAAGGTATGCAATGGTAGGTTCATACATAGTTGAGGATAAGATGGTAGATGTCAACATAGACAAACATTGCGTTGCTCTGGCGTAGCGTGTCACCAATAGTTATGGTATTGATAAAAACACTTCCAATGACTAACTAATTAATACAATATGTTAATTTTTTTGTCGGTCATTGGAAATAAAGTTTGTTAGAATATTTTTATCGCTATAGAAAATTTGCTTCAGAGCATTCCTAAGGAGTAATCCTTATGTAGGTTTTGAGGCCTTATTCAATGGCTAAGGACATCCTGTATATTATAACTCATATGATTAATGATAGTGGGTAACTACTGTAAAACGATCAAATCGTTTAGTATTATGTTGTCTTTGTACACTGACATTCCAATGTGATGCTTTATTACACACTATTTAGAATAATAAATTAAATTTCATAGCAAAAAATACTTGTATTTTTTTTATCTTCTATTCTACCCATTCGCTAACCATCGAACATACAAACGAATCATTATACAACTTATTCATAAGATTTTTTTATGAAATATGAGGCAAACGAGCAGACGTATCGCCTGATGGTAAGCAATTACCGCCGCCCATGGACACCCGCAACACCAGGGGGGTCACAAGCCCGTTGCCGGTCTTTAAGATGAGAGTACGCTCTTTTCTTGAAGGTTTGAAGGTCGTATTGGTCCGGAAATACCGCAGGCGACAGTTCATTCCACAGTTTTGCTGTGCGAGGCAGGAAGTTTCTGGAGAAACGCTCAGTTGAGGACTGCCAACCATCGAAGTGGTGAGGGTGATAATGTTGTCGCGTAGAACGGTGGCGCAAAAAGGCGGCAGGCATTAATCCGAACAACTCATCGGAGCACTCCCCGTTATAAATGCGATTATTTGTTGGGGTTGTAGCAGACATAAATATAATTAGAGAGTTATATGAGCTGGATTGATCAGGGGGTCCTGAAATCAGAAAGACTTATAAAGTTTTTTTTAGGGGTCTTGTTATACTGCTCAACTTGTTTGCAAGAATCGCGTGTTCTTAGTTCGAGGCGGACTACTATAATGAAAAATTTAGGTTCGTCGTCTCAAGTCACCTCTGTTACAAAACACCTCTGACTCTCCTAATCATGGACTCGAGTGTTAGGCGGTTCTCACATTGGCGCCGCAACCGGATGCGGCGACCGTGTGTGTGTATGCCAGACGCTATAGACATGCATCGAACTATCTCGTTCTCACACCGAGTGCGAGAACCGCCTAAGGCGTATACAAAACAAGCAACTATAGGGAGGCGAAATAAACTATATTAGGAAGGCTCGACATATATGGCAAAGTGAACAAGAGCAATCCAAACGCGACGTTGCCAACTGGGCACGGAGTAAACGCTTCTCGTATTTACGCGAACGTCACTGAATGGTTGCGTATATGCCTTTACAAACACGGTCATGACGCGTCTGCTTGAATGACAAATGTTACCCTGGAGGGAACACAGGTGCATGCTTGAAAAAATGGTGTATACTTACTAACTAATGATTTATGATAACTTAATCAAGTCAATTATTTAACTTTTTTTAGGTAAGTTATATTCGCAATCGGTGTAAGTAGTGAGGCAATATTATTAGGTACAAAAAAAAAACAAGTCTAATCAACAGTTTTCACGGAGGAGGCACAAATACCAAAAAAAAACATCTAAAATTTTTTGAAAGGTAAGCAGTAGGTAAATCCCCGGATGATCAAAATCTAAGTTGACTGTTGCAATTTTAAATCTAAATGAATACCTATATCTAGGGATTAGGTAATTACTTATTATTCAGAGATTTTACTTACACTTGCATTAGAAAAAATATACAGTCAATTTGGTAGCATCCCATACCAATTTTTTTATGGAATTGCCCTAAACACTCGCAATTAGGTATCATACTGGGTCCTGTCAGCAACGAAATAAGTAACTAGATTTTTAGATTTTAGAAATAACTAGATTTTTAGATTTTAGAAGTAAGTAACTAGATTTTTAGATTTTAGAAATAAGTAATTAGATTTGGTTTCGATCGGACTCATGTTTAAGATGGATTGTGTTTTTATTATTAATGTATTGTTTTAAGTATTTTTATATTAGAATACGGCACCTATCTATGCTACGAGTACCTATCTTTAAACATAGGGTACCGTAAAATGGGGTGAGTAGGGTTCGCGGGTAGAGTTGGGTCATGAATGGGGAGAAAAGGGATGAAAGGGGGGTGAGATGGGATTTTAAGGCTACTGCTACAAAAATCATCTTCGTACGAAATCCCATCTCACCCCAATTACGAGGGACTACGGGGTGAGGTGGGATTTCCTGTTAATCGTCAAAGTTATTAAATGAAACTGCCCAAAATAAAATAAAAACTAAAATACAAACGTCCGGAACACTTATTATGTACACCACTCAGTTTGCATATGTAAAAATAAAATGTTGTCGAGGTTTAGATGTCAGTTTTGTCCCTACGCACCCCATTTTACGGTACCTATACAAAAAATCGAAGACAAATGTCTGATCTAATCCTCGTTTCGGTAACAAGTTTTGTGATTATTCTGCGCCTACTGGGAAATGTAAAAAATGCGAAAATTTCGAAAATGGACACTTATTGAGTGATTTTTAAATGATGTTCCGAATTGCGGAATTACCCGAATACACCATACATATAAACAAGTTAAACAACCCGCCTAAAGGACCTACGTAGGTACGTACATATAACTTTGTCAGCAATGTATGAACAATTTTTCATCATCCTCCTAACGTTTGTCCCGGCTTTTGCCGCGGCTTTATTGACTCTAGGGGTCCGCTTGGCAACCTTAAACCATGAATTGGCGTAGACACTAGTTTTTACGAAAACAATTATTTACCATATGACCTTCCAACGCAGACGGGAAACTAAAGCCTTATTAAGATTAGGTCCGGTTTCCTCTCGATATTTTTCTTTACCTAAAAACTGGATGAATGGCTGGGTAAGTATTTATTTGAAATAATCATTCATAATTGATCAATGATCATGCGGTTTCCTCGCACAGCGTATCAGCATTGCGATACAACGAGGAAATGCCGCCAGCATCCTTGGTGCAATGCCGCAAGGGCCTAGTTTAGATTTGAGCTAGTTATTAATTTAGTTTAGTATTTGTACTGTAGTACCTCTGTATATTTAGTTATGTAAATAAATGATTTTCATTGAATAATAATACGAATCTAAAATGAAGGGCCGAATTATTTTCCGGGCATGAACTAAGTTTCTAGTTCTCAGCTAGTAATAAAATGTTTTTATTGTTAGATATACCCGTATCAGCAAGTACTTCGCTACGTACATATCAGAGAAAGAATAAATTGAAAAGACCTCACTGAAGCATTTCCGCTAATGAGCGTTTGAGTAGAGGGAAATATAACTAATTTCGCGCGATTTTCCTAAGAAACTTGTGCTAATTGTCTGCGCCGGGGAGGCGCGGCGGACGCTGGCCAGGCGGCTAATTCACGTGGCGCAGCCGCTATCAATATAGGCCTTATCGCATACAGGTTAAAGTTGCGTTCGGGGGTGGTTCGCCCCGTCGGCCGTGGCCGTGGCGCCTTCGCGTTTATCTGGCAGAAGCTTTCCTCCCCTCGTGGGACGAAGTCGCGCGCGCCGACAGCGCCCCGGCACGCACTCGCTGCGTGAACATGTGCCACACACTAATCAAACAAGCAAATACCTAATAAACATCAACGTTACAGTGACGTCCGTTTGTGGATTTTACCCTGCGCTAGGTGAGTTTCGTATTAGTTTCTCGCTCAGGTTTCAATAAAGCTATGATAAGTAATAAAATGATAGCCATAAAGATTCTTAACAGAAATGCTCGAAGTACCCATCAAGTGGATAGCCCAGTATTAAAGTTGAGTTTGTCCTACATACTTATCCTGCGGCTGTTATGATTCATAAAATTTTGCTAAAGGTTATACCGGAAATAATATATGATGTGTTACCTATTTATCCACTTACTAAGGGTGGGTTGCACCACGCACAATTAACAGACTCATCAACGTAAAACATGGCGACGGAGCTGTCATCCCATAGAAAACTGTCAAACTTTTCATACAAGATTTTTTTTACGATTAAGTTTACGTTCACAGACAGTTTGGTGCAACCGGCCGTTACTATTTAACGATAATACCATTTTTCTCTCTGAAGTTTTTAAATTAACAAATTTCAAATTCTTAACCAAAGTCATCAAAGCTTAAAGAAAGCACCACTCTCTTTCCTTTTTTACTGGCTGGGACTATTCCGTCTACAAAAAAACGCAGTTATATTGTACAATGTATCAACTCTAAGCAGCAGTTCAACAGCAGAAACCTCGATTTCAAAATTATATTTATTAATGTAGGCATAGCAACAAGCTCTTTCGAATTAAATCGTCAGTCACAAATACTTAGATACTTTAGGTAGGTACGTAATGACGGCAATAACTCTACCCTGCACAAAAACTTCGTAATGAGGACACGTGACACGTGAGCTGTTGCATTCCAAAAAAATCTACAGGAAAAATAAAAATAAAAGCTTATCTGTTTACCGATTACACAAAAAAGCTCGGTGTTTCTTCGGTTAAATCTCTGCATATTTAGGTGCCTTAAATATGCAGAGATTTGAAGCAGGCAGAGTGGGAGCTTCAATACACCTGATTTTCTGACGTCCCAGGTCAGGAGAAAGATCTAATCCGACAAGCCCCTGTAGCAGGAAATTATTTGTACTTTATTAAAAAATTATTTATTAAAAAAAAAAGACTGAAAATAAAATGGGAAGTAAAATCACATGCCAAAACCTTAAATAGCAAGAATATATCAAAATATATAAGCTCTGGATACACTCGTTTCGTGCACTCACTTAGCAGATTTATATGATGGCCCTATAACTATGGTTGACTGGTAGAGAATGCCTTTGATTGTGTACATTTCTTGAATCATAAATTTTGAATCCTTAAGGATTCAGGTCTGTAGTTTATACAATTTAACGAGTTATCCTCACGTGCTGAAATATTATCGATCATTTGCTATTATTGCACAGTTATTATTGTGCAATAAAATTTATACATAAATCTTCTTCCTAGCGTTTATCCTGGCTTGGGGTCCGCTTGACAACCTAATCCCATGAATTGGCATAGACACTAGTTTTTACGAAAGCGACTGCCATCAGACTTTCCAACCCAGAGGGGAAACTAGGCCTTTTTGGGATTAGGTCCGGTTTCCTTACGATGTTTTCCTTCACCGAAAAGCGACTGGTAAATATCAAATGATATTCCGTATATAAGTTCCGAAAAACTCAGTGGTACGAGCCGGGGTTTGAACCCGAAACCTCCGGATTGAAAGTCGGACGTCTTCCCGCAAGGCTAAAGGTTTAAAATTTATACATAAATAAAAACATGAATAAAAATCCCCACCCACCTCCGTCGTCAACAGGTTTTATTTATTTATAAATGATTTTTTTTATACTTGTTGTTTTTACGTGAATTTAATCAAATCTACTAGATATAAAAAAATCTTCCATAAAGCTAACACACGTGCGAATTTGTCTACGCGTAGCTATGCAAGTTTAGCCATACGCCCTGACGACACGCTCACCAGACACTCAAGCGCTGTCATGAACTAGCTGCTGACCCTTTAGGGTATATGTAGATAGGGAATAGGCATAGGGATCTCCCAAAACCAACACAGTGTGTTCCCGAAAGATCCAGCTTTTCGTTGAAAAAACTCTCAATAGCTCGCGATACACGCACAGAAGTGTCCGCCGGATTTGTCTGACGGATATGCCCGGCGAAGAGATCCATTCGTGTATGGCGTGGCGTTATTTATTATATTCGTGGAGGTACTCAGATTTATCATTTAAGTACTACGGGAATACAAAAGCGCTAGTCTCATCTGGATTCCCAACACAAAACTTACACAGTATGTCGAGTTAATTAGTTAATAGATCTCCTGTCCCCTCGGAAAGAATTGAGCTGTCAATAGATGTAAATTGCGGGCTCAGCCGGCAATCTAATTGAACAAAATGGATTTCCAATTCAGTCTGTCAGTCCTTATCACAACTTATTAGTTATAATACTGGAAACAATTTTATCAGCCAATAAGATAAATTAATTTGGGGTACCTAACGATGAAGCGTGTCCGATAGTGTGAATTGAGTTGGATCAATATTATTATTTTTCTATAGTGTCTGCATGTCTATGGATTATCAAATCTAATATTTACGATACTGAATCTTATTCAACGTAAAGATATAAACATCGTAAACTGTAAATGTTGAATTGATTGTAACCGTCATAAAAGCTCAAAAATATGCGGTACCTACTTACGGTTGATTTTGTTGGTTATAAATTAGGTGGCGAAAAGCTTTTATGGGTCAGTTAAAAATTAAGAATGTAATCTTCTTTTTTACAAGTTACAATAATGAAACATAGTGTACTCAAATATTAATTGTAGAGCTTCAACTTTTTTAAAAGTTACCTCTACAAATTGTCCGCTTAAATATAATAGGTACCTAGTTAGTACCTATCCACCGCTCTATTCTGTACATAGAAAATAATCCATCTTTTCCTTAAACATGCGCGGAAATATATGTTTTCTGAGAAATATGTTTGTCATTACCTCGATACTAAATCGTCTCCATTCTCTTTACACTTGGGACTTAAGTAGATAATATCTTGAGGATATTTCGCGATGATACGTTACGTATTTTTGGGGCGGCAAAATGAGGTAATTTTCTTAACTCTGCGACTTGATAACTATCGTTTTTCAACTCTCGCTATGGGTAAAATCACTACAAAGGCGGTCAACTAAGACCAGTTTTATTTACGTAGGTATTTAAGTACTTACACTTTACATAAACATCTACCATTTAATGAGAAATATTTGCATTAGCATGCAGTAGCTTAACACATTGAGCACGAGGATACATTGAGTGCGTAGCGGATTTCGGCTACAAAGCGGGAAAACGCCGGAGTCGGTTACGAGCGTAGCGCGTAACAAATTGTGGCACGGAAAGTGTTAAAAGGTAGACGTAAATTATGCTGGTATTCTGCTGCTATCAAAAGAACCGCAATGGATAAATACTATTTTAATTAAAATTCAATATTACGGAAGAATTACACAAATATGCGTTAAACCTTGGCTATGTATGAACAAAATAACACCCACAATATTGCAAGCTCATAATATTTGAAGCTGAAACATGAGGTTTTTGATTGACCAACACTTTCCACATCATGCAACATCAAAGCGACAAGGGCGTATGATTTGTTTTTTGCACCCGTTACAGTCCTTTGACATAGCATTTTCGCCGAAATAAACAAACCTATATTGAGAACAAAGGATTCCTGGAAATCCCATTAAACATTTTAACTCATTCGCTGATATGGTATGACCATAGAGCGAAGAGCACTATTTACGTCGTATCCGAAAGCTTCTCGATATGCTGCACAAGAGGTATAAACGATGATAAAAATATTCTCGTTATTATGATACGACCCCCATATTATGACTAGCAGGGCATCGCATTTGAGCGCGTGAGAAGTCCTGCAAGTCGTGTCAACTTCATATCAAAATAAAATCTGATCGTATTGGGAGTTTAAAACTACGAATAACCATGGGTCCGATTCTCTGCAACAGAATTACCGGTAGTTGACTTTATTGCTACGCGCTACGGCATGCTACATGCGTTGCGTAGCATTCCCTAAATTTTCCGTCAGTGATTAGGAGGAATATTCGAAGAATATAATATGACATTGGTTTGATTTCGATTTTAAATGGAACAGGATTGGACCTGATATAAAGACTGTATACGTTAAAATCCGGCCACGCATGATCTGGTACATCTCCCTTTCGGATACACATTTTCAAGCAGTTCTTTTTTATAAATAATCTGTAATCATAGTAATATATAATAAAAATAGAATCATATTACAATTGTATGGGCTTGTTTCAGTTTTTACTGAAGGTATTCCATCATATCTTTAATGTTTTGTCCAGCGTTTTTTGATAATCTTCACTCGCTTCCTGCTACAATACCACAATTGTATTTATATTTTCACAACCGGTTTTATGGTCAATAGAATGTCATCTTACAAAAAAAAAAATGTTTTGAAACTCTATTCTACTTGAGGTAGTCAGGAAAACTTTCTACTCCAAGCACTGAAAGTAATTATTATATGGCAGCCATTTTTTTGTCAAAAACTCAAACTCACCAAAGTTAGAACACCTCCGAACTATTTTAATCTAAATACACTTAGAAAAATGTTAGCTATGGTGAAAAGAGAATTTAATAAGGTATAATTTGATTTATCTTATTTATAATAAAAAACTATTTTTAACAGGATAATTTGGTAAACACTGTCAGAACACTGTGGACAACAAAATATAGGCACTGTGGAATATATAGTGATCAAACTCATAGACAACGTAACGTTTATATTATGTTTTCAATTTTATTATGTAGCTTGATAACCCCAAATTATTAATTAGAAGTGTTGGTTGAATATGCACATTCAATAAAAAGATGTACCATACCATGCGTGGCCGGATTTCAACGTATACAGTCTTTTAAGTGATTTTTGTCATATTCAGGTCATCTTTTACAGTTATCAAGTTCATGACGTCAAACGATAAGTATTATCTTAACTATTGTCCTAATCGCCCGGTTGTTAAAATCATAACTTGTTTAGATTATTTTCACATTTAAGGTTGACTAATGCATTCAAAGTAACTAATCTAATGTTTTGCACGTTTAGATGTCACTTTGATTAGTCGATGACAATATTCATATTCATTTTATTCATATTATTCTCAATATTACGTGTCAAATAGGTATATACAATAATTAAAATAATCATAATTAATAGCACCTTAATGTAGTAAAATATTTATTGAATGTCAAAATAGGTATAAAAATTACACTAAAACCCCCTCCCGTATGTTCCCGGTGCAAAGTTGCCCATAATGCTTACGGCATTTCCACGCTGGATTACTAAGGTCGATTCGAAGTTACTTATATTGATGGCCTTCATTTAATACCTCTAAATCTCTGTCAATACAATTTAAAATGCTGTCGTTGGATAAAGGGCATTGTAACATGAATTGGTGAGTATGTGTATGTTGAACAGGGATGGAAAAAAGAGATGATCGCATGACGTTCTTACTTTCCCTCACTCGCATACAATTTTGTTTCATATGCAATAACCGTGCGTTAGTCTAACCCGGTTATAGTCACGCATTGAACTCAAAACGGGCGATAGTGTTATTCTAAAGCCTTGCTTACCTACATCAAGATTTTGACCCAAGATAACCGAATTATCAAACTAGTATTCAAACAGTCTGTTCCAATAATGAAAGCTGCCCATCCTTCACGCTACGTCGAGTCCGCCACAGAATTTAACTTGTTTTTGGATGATGATTACCTAAAATTATAGTAATAAACGAGGGATGTTACACATTAAATGATAATTAAAGTGCCAATCAATATTTCATTGCATGTAGGAGAAAATATTTTTCATTCAGGAAAACTTCTGACGCTCTCATCCTTCCGAAAGTACTCTAAAAAAATATTTGTGTTCAGGTTTTATTTTTATTGATAACAATAATTAATTGTAGATAATCAATTTATCAGAAACAAACTACTTAATCCCTAAAGTTTGATAGTAGGTATACATACTCGTACCTAGTAGAAATTTGTTGTGGCACGATGCTCATGCTCAATTGTTTTTTTTTATGCTGACTCACACGAAATTCTGTAAATAAGTAAACAACGTACATATCACATCTCTTAAGTGAGTAAACCGATTATCTGTAGAGCCGATGACTAGCTTGCCCACAAATGAAACATAATTGATGGCCGGCAAAAGAGATACGAAGAGGCCCTATCCATTAATCTGGGGTATGACGGGAAGGAAATATCCGGGATTTCTTTGTTCAGCTAAGTTTGTACCGAAAAAAATCTAACTTTTTACTGCTCCCTGGCATGTAGTTAGTGTCATTTAGGAAGCAGTCTCACCGGCGGCGATTAGCGAAGCAAGTGACGTAGTCCGAAAATTTTCTACGCGGGCAATGTTTATAATACTTGCATATCGTTTATCAATGGACACGGGATTTCCATGTGCATAATACGTAATATTTGTGAAAATAGTCAAATATTTAGTAGCTTTATCGACGGCAGGATAGTTTTCGCACCTCGTGCCTTAAAGTTATATGAGTTGTCACTGACTTATAACTCATTCGATAAAACGTTCTAGTCTTAATCTGGAGCATCCGGAGGTATCGAGTTCAAGCCCCGACTCGTACCTACCGTTGACTTTTTTCGGAACTTATTTTCGTACGAATAATTATTCGATATTTACCTACCAGTTGCTTTTTGGTGAAGGAAAAAATCCTAAGGAAACGGACATATAAAGCCTAGGGTCGGAAGGACATATGCACTGAAGAAAATAATTGTTACCAGCAACCGAACTTCGTCTACTATAGTAACTTAAGTTTTGGGACATCAAAACTAAGGCAAAATATCAAAATATTTTGTTCTTTATACGTAAAGTTTGAGTTATAAGAATGAAATAGCCGAAGTAGTTCGCTTGTACTTTTTTCAGTGTGGCAGTCGCTCTTGTACTTGTACCGAGTTATTACCTGACTTAATGCTAGGGGCATTCTCTACTAGTCAACTTAAGGCAAAGGGGCTGTCCATAAATTACGTCATCGATTTTTGACGAATTTTTGTAATCATTTAATAATCAATGATATTCTTTCTATCCATACATATTACTTACGGTTACAGACTAGTACAATGCGTGACATTACGGTGTCAGATAGCTATTAACACCCTGTGGTGTGCCAGATAAGAACATCAATTGGCAATATATCTGAAATTATTTAGCTAAATATTTATCTGTTCTTACAAACTTTTTTCATTGTTGACTCCTAGGCTACATGTTTAGTGCTACGTCGTAGCCTGTAGCATAGTTTCTCGGTTTATAGATATGCTATATGATGTGAAATAAAAAATAGGACGGACTTTGAATATTTTAATTATTATGATTTAATATACCGCATTATGTTTTTACAAATCGCTTATGGAAACGGTTTTCATCCGTCGTTTTAGTTGTTTAAATTTTAATTGTGCTATTATGTAACATATTACCATTACATAACGTGATTAGGTAGTTATCAACATATAGGTTAATTTATACTTTACCCGGCCAACTTAATTCCTGCTATGAAAAGTCACTTTGAAACTGTTATCGATAAGTTTGATAACGGAAGGGAGTCCCTAGTTAATTGTCATTTTTGCCACGAAAACTTCTATATCTGGACTACGAATTAATAACTAGGGATGGCTCGAATTGGACACGGATTTGTGCCGACACATCTAAATAGCGCATCTGTCCGCCGGGCATATCCGTCCGACAGATCCGGCGGACACATCTGTGCGTGCTCAGATGATGCCTCAAACTCATAACACTGCCACGAGTTACTGTGTAGAGTACTCGACGACATAGTTAACACTTTCGCAACCGCGTAGCGCTACGCGCTACGCTCGTAGCGTGTAGCCAGGTATTCCTCGTATGTAGCGCGTAGTAGCTACGAACAGAGAACCCGACTGTCGGGTTCTCGGTGCTGAATGTGTTAAACAATACAACAAAAATAATAATATATTTCGAAACAACTTATTAATATCTTTAATTTTCCATTTTTTGGTAAATCTCTAACACCTCTAGTATAACTGGTTAATGAAACAATACACCGGTAGCTATTATATAGTATGCAGGGTTCTCAGAAATGCCTGAAAATTTGCTTCTTCGAAAATAGGTAATAGAACCGAATATTTACACCAAAATAACTCACACCAACTTTACCTACAAGTGGCGGCGGGTCAAACATTTTCTTAGGCAAGCTGGAGCTTAATTTTACTTTAAAGTTTCTTCATGAGCTGTAGGAAAACTACTCAGATACTACGTACTTTTATTTAATAGAATATAGATAATGCTATGTCAGTTATATTTTGCAGTACCCATAGGTAGGAGTTTGATAATATCATTCAAAAGTACACTTATTTTCAACTATCTTATTCGTAAATTTAATCATATATTCATATTGCTATGATAGATTTTAATAAACGTATACTTAAATCAACTAAATCAGTACAAAACATGCTCGTACGAATAAAAGTTGTCAGTAAGTGGATTACGATAAGACAAAAAGGTAAAGGTGGAACGAATGGACGTCGGTCGAAGCACTTAACCGAGTCCGTAGTAAGAAAGAGCTTATGTGCGGTCGAAACTCGTATGGAAACGAGATGGTTGAATACTTTTTGCAAGGCAACGCGATCTCCGCCGATCGAACGATTCTGGCGCTCTTAGATGATTGATGTGAAACTAACATAAACCCTGTTGGTGGACGTCACCAGGTTTTTTTTTAAATCTGTAAAAATCGGATGTACAGTCGTATATCAGCGTTTTAGCAATATTCGTAGTATTTTATATGCATTAACTTAATCGAGCGGAGTTTTTGTAATAGGGAATATTACGCAAAACTCTGCGCAGGGGGCGGCACTAGCACATCCAGAGGGCCTACCACCAAAAATCGAAAATAAAAATTTCGTTACCTGGTTCTCTGTCACTCTTTCATACTCTAGCGATAGAGAGGCACATGTCAAAATTTCGATTCTCTCGTTTCACGATAGGCCCTTTGTAAACAAACCGCCTTGCTGCGCAAATGACATATTTATTCGTTATAAATTATCTATGAAAACTTGTACAAAAACTGTTTAAGGCCTAGTACTCGTATGTATTAAAAACTCTATGGTTTACCGGTGTGCTAGTGCTGCACTCTGGTGGCAGAATATTGCAGTAATATCCCCTATTGTTTTGTAAAGAAGAACTTCCAAATTCAAAATACGACTGTTAGTATAGTTTTCTCTCAGTACTACGAGGGAAAAAACTGTGCGCGTCGAGAAAAAGTTGATGTGAATTTTGACCATGGATAGAGTACCCCGCGATAATTTGATGTAAAGATACCCATCCTGAACAATTGCGATTTTTATGAATCGATGTGTAGCGTCAGAAGTATTTTTGGATTTTGAACTCGACAATTTTTTTAAATAAAACTAAAGTATGATTCAATAAAATATTTTTTTTTTTTTCAAAAGTAATGTTATTTTTAAATTAAAACTAAGAGACAAGTTTACAAAGTACGTTTTACATGTATCTTACAAAATCTATCCTTACATCTTCGCAAACAATTAAATTTATTAATAAACGAATTTGCAATCAATATCATGAATAGTTATTAGTGCTATAGTTTAATTAAATTTGTGTATATTGATTGCAAATTCGTTTACAATTGCATTTATAAGTATACTTCTGCTGCTGGCTGTATGTTGAAATATTTAGGTTCTATGTATTTTATAAGCTTTTATTTAGTTTCACCTGTCCCGTTGTCTGTAATCAAATCTTGCAAGTTAAATTTGACCCATTTTCCAGCTTCCGATTGAGCTTAAATTTTGCACGCATAGGTATGTTTTCAAATAGGATTGTGCGTGGCACACATTTCATTTCACAAATTTAGTGAAGAGGCTAATCGATAAAACATTCTTTTTTTCGATTATAGATAGAGTGTGCAAGGAAATCGTAATCGGACAAAGGTAGAGTGTATAGACCAAAATTGACAGTTGACGAGAGTGACGCGATCTTTTAAATTCGATTGTGCGAGTCAGTCACTGTAAAGCACTATTGACGTTTCATTCCACATATGGGGTGCATTGGCGATTTAATAGTTTTGTTTATAATTATATTTAACATATATTGAAAGTTGCAAGACATTATTTAAAGAACTCTGATCTTTCACGGTTTTTACTCATAACTATTTGTAATAAATCGAAGGTAATTTAAAAATTATATACGCGGTTAAGTCCCGTTTATTACAAATAATTATTATTGAAAGAAGCCGTAGTATTAAATTTATTGTTGTTTAAAAATAATTCAATTATTCTATTGAATTATTTTAATTTACTGGCTGATCGTTACTTTATACCAGTATGTAAATGTAAAATTTTCATCTGTCCCACGCACAATGCTATTTAAAATAAATATTTACTATTGAACACAGATAAACAATAAAGAAAAATACAGTCTGATATTAGTCAGTTTTTGCTGGGTGATAGGACAGGGGCCGATTTTTGACAGCCAGACGCACGAATTCAAAAAATTCAAGCTCGAAAATAATCGCACACAAAAGTTCGTAGCCAATTTTTTCGCATGTAATTAATAGTTTAAATAATCATTATTTTAAATTTCTATCGCTTTTATTCTTGAAACATAATTTCATCGTTTTATTTAGAGTTTTAAATGTTACTTTCGAGTGCTCGAATCTCAAAAATCACCCCCCTGATAGCGGTTGTGTATTGTTATTCTGTGCAATTTTGGTATATGTTTACAGCTTTCAATTATCCATAGCTATTATGACTTTTATGGTTATAAGTTAACACGAAGTATTATTTAATCCAATCTGACCGAATTCTGTATTAATAGAATTTCGGAACTTTTTTACAAACAATATTCTTGAGAGTTTTTATTCACGCTTGGAAGATCGCACCAATTAAAAAAGATGCCAGACATCGATGCGGAAATTACTGACTTCGCTTAGTAACGATACCTAAATATCTGTAGGATATCAATCGTAAATTGGATCTTCCAATAATATCTTAAGATAATAATTGTTTTACGAAGGCTTTTAGCGTATTGCTTTTACAATCAAACTTTTTAATCCGCAATATCTCCGGGAAACCTCCGCTTCACGTCTCTGTATTCGCAAGAATAGGACAACCTACCACACTTAACATATAGGTACGTATTAGGCAGTCAGCGCTCTAGTGAGATTAGAACAGTTCAACCCAATGTAGGTATTCGCATAACAATTTAATGGCACATATCGTCGGTTATTGTGGGCACAAAGCGTAGAAACTGGCATAAAAGTATTTTTTTCATAATAATTTAGCACTTTACTTAACACCGGATGAACTATCCGATGATGAACTCCATATGTCAGCTATTAATGGCTAAAATAGAAAGGTTAAGTATAACGCCGAAACCCTCGCGAGAATTCATTTAAAAAGTAAAAGGTAATGTTTCCTTTCATTTTGCTATTAAAATACATATCAAGTACTTAAGTATCAAGAAATTGGCACGCGCCGTTATATTATTGGCGGTGCTTGCTACCTACTTACTTCTAATAGATATTTGATCTGTGGGAGATCCCACTTTACCACTAGACTTCGCTTTCCGCAAAATCTCTAGACGAACTAAGATAAAGATAAGTATTGATATTGTCAAAAACTACATTACTGGTCTACATTTAGATAATAAACCTGCAAAACTCGACAAGGGGTGCGATTTTAGCGATTAGAGCGCTCGAATCTGACATTTAAAACTCTTAATAAAACGGAAAAATGCTATTTTAGAAATAACGAGGACTGGAATTTAAGGTCATGCTTATTTAAACTATTAATTTCATGTGAAAATAATGGTGTCAGACTTATGTGTGCGATTATTTTCGAGCCATCTAAAGTAAATATCGGCCCCTGGGAGAACCTACCAACAGTCGTAGAGAGATTGTACGGTGTACCTATATATGTGATAGCGATAACTAAAATAAGCAGCAAGGTTATTATTCAGAGTATTTGTTATGATTATGACTAGTCCATTGCTACTTGACAACAAACGTTTTCACTCATTTATTACGTCATTGGTTTTCTCTAAACTACACTAAATTGGTGTTGTTTTGTGTGAAACCCCTCACTGACCCAATTAATTTTAATATTCAACACATATGTATTGTACAACTGAAGAATAAATCAAATTATTATTGGGTAATAATTATTATTTTTTGTTTAATTTAAGTAAATACAACACTATATAAATTATAAACTTATATAAATGTCATATACGGATGCTCTGGTATTTTTTTTACATATGTTCTGGTTGGTGTGCTGCCATTTTACCGAAAATAATTTGGCATAATTTCACTTCCCATTTTTCCCAAACAACTTATCGCAGAACGTTTAGTTAGCATACCAAAGTTTATCAAATTATTGTTTCGCTTAGTTTTATTTGATTTGGCATAGGTTAGATTACGTTAGCATGCCCAATAACAATAGTTATGCGAAACGATATTATCTAATGGTTTTGCCAAATGAAACTATTGGAAAAATAGTTAGTGGTTGTATAAACCGATGTACAGTCGACGTCAAAGATATGTTTACATTTTTGCACCTTATTAGAAAGAAGTAAGGTGAAAAAGTGAAAACATATCTTTGACGTTGACTGTATGAGACTACCAACGAATGTGCATGAAAATGCGGTACTTACATAATAGGTGCTGCAAGGTAAAAGTGCTCGAAATTGTGCATTTCCGCAAATAGATAAGCTTTGTTATCGGACTGAATGATGTGTGAAAACAGTAGCCTTGACTGGGGTTTTGTATTTGAATTTAATAATTTGCGTGTTATGATATCGCTGCCGGCAGGCGAAAATACGTGTATACAATGTATTTTTGGCAGTTTAACTTATTGGGAACCGTATGACAAATAGTTACTTAAAATACTGTAAACATGATAAGTAATTAACTCTAAAGTAAACTATACAAAACATATAAATATAATAATTCTATACAAAAATATACAAAAACATATAAATATAATAATATAAATCTAATAATTCTACGACAGTTCGCTGAATCTCAAGACCATTCATAATTTTTGGCTTACATGGCGTGAATATGAAATAGACACGGGACACCTCGTATAGAAATTTCTATATAAAATGACCCATTTTCATCGTGTGTGGAGTATTTGCACGCATGCACTCGTAAAAGGTATATTTACAATATAAACGAGTATGTACGTCGCATCTACGGCATGTCTAATGAAGAAACTAAATATCATTGTAAACGTGTGGTCGCTAAATGTATTGACAACCATTCTGTGCTGGAAGCATGAGCCGATGCTTCACGATTAAGAGCAATGTCTTCTCTTTTGTTCAACCTCGATATTGAAAATGCCGTGTACTTGCTACAAAAAACCTATAGTATTTTAACCTTTATAGTTTAATTCCGCGATAAATCGAAACTCATAATAAAGAACCCGTAGACCGAAATGTGAATAAATAATCTTAGTTTTATTATAACTAAACTTCATAGCCGTGTTCAAAAACAATATTCATTATTAGTTAGGTAAAGATTGATAGGTGTATGAACACGCGTGGGTTTTCTATTAGAGTTTAGGAAATGACATGTTCATTCTTGAATTAATATGCTTACATATTAAAGATAAATCATAAAACATCTACCTGCTTAACCAGCAGGCGCTTCCCACTAAAGCCTTTGAGCTAAAAATAGGGTGGTGTTTAGAAAATATGCACGCCCCTGGCTATAATTCGAATCACATTAAAAGGTTCCTCCGTCTAAGAGGCACTTAGTATTCCTGTCAAATACTGTTTAACGATACTAGAATGTCGTTTAAATGGAATCGACAACACTGCCTCTGGCCGATTATTACCGTTACACCCTTTAAAACGTTTATAAAAATATATAACAACGCTATCTTAACTACTTGTGCCTATCTTCAAAAAAGGCAACAAGAGTAACCATTACAGAGGTATGTCGGTTCTATCTGCAGTCATAAAGTTTTATCAATAATTGTGTATAGTTGCCTCTGCGGCTATGCTATTAGGTGAGTATCAATGTGGTACCTATACACTTTCGGCCCTAAGATGGACACTGTCCGCGGATATCTTGATAAGCTGTCAAGTTATTCAAATTGGATATAATTGTCGGCGGATAAAAAAACATGTTCATACTTTAAGCATTAAAAGCACGTTCTATTTCGCAAGTCGCAGTTTTGAACCCCGGATCGTATCGCTATGTTTCTCGAAACTATGTTTACATAAATATGATTTGATATTTACAAGCCAGAAAATAGATAGGTAACCTACAAACCGAACCTAATCCCAACAAAACCTAGTGTAAACGATATTTTTTTAAACACACACACATTCAAATAAAAACATGCTTAGCCTTCAGTGGACAATATGTCAAATTATCCAACTATCATTCCACTATCAGATGTCAAATGGAAAACGGATTAAGTTATCATATTAACGACAAACGTCATTTTATACAGGTTTATTATCAACTTATCCGCTGATAACTTCTGCCATCTTAAGACTGCTGAGCGGTTAGGTCCATATTCACCTACTGAGGCTAACACTGCAAAAGGCATACGAATACAACATCGACTTGCACCCCATGTTTGTGGACTTCAAGCATTTGACAGTGTGGTTCGCACACAAATACTCACCAATTTGCTGTGTTTGGGTGTGCCAAGCAAGTACGTAGATTAGGCGCTAAGCTTTTGAGATTCATTCGGGGTAGCAGAGCTTGGAATTGAAAAATTGTTAACATCGAGAAAAACTTGTGAATTTTGACTATGGATAGACTGGAGCACTCCCCACGATGAATATTTTTAGTTTTGGAGGTCCGTAAAGTTTTGTACATACCTTCACGCCAAAATCGCCAAAAAAGGGGTATGACGTGAGCCTGAACCTTAACGTAAAGAGATGAATTAAAACTTGTAGTAGGTATTCAAAGGAAAGTGCTTAAAAAGATCTAGGTCCAGATCAGATTGTGTAGCAACTATGGGTAGTAGCGCCAAAGGAAGTAATTAAATAATCTGAACTTTGACTGGGCTAGAATTATTAGGTATAATTATAATGAATATTACCATTTTCGGAAAAGTTGATGTGTTTAATCATTCCGTATATAAGCCAAATGACGTACTTTAGACTAAGGCTTCGTTCAAAAAATGTATTTAATCGAAGCCAGAAATATCAAGGTAGGTAACTTGCTTTAAACTTCCAATATTTATAGGTATCTATGTAAGTACTTACCTAAGTATTTACTTAGGTAATAATAAAACTATTATAACTATAATCTTCTTCTTCCTCCTAGCGTTTGTCCTGGCTTGGGGTCCGCTTGACAACCTAATACCATGAATTGGAGTGGACACTAGGTTTTTACGTAAAGCGACTGCCATCTGACCTTCCAACACAGAGGGGAAACTAGGACTTTTTGGAATTAGGTCCGGTTCCCTTGCGATGTTTTCCTTCACCGTGAACCGACTGGTAAATATCAAATGATATTACGCATACAAGTTCCGAAAAACTCAGTGGTACGAGCCGGGGTTTGAACCCGAGGCCTCCGGATTGAAAGTCGGACGTCTTACCTACTGCAAGGCTACCAGCGCTTCTATAATAAAGACTAAAAACTATTAACTACTAAAGACTAAAATAATATTTGTTTCGAAATACATGTAAACATTGTAGGTACAGTCAGCATCAAATATATAGTAACAGCCAAAGTGATCAAATATTTCGTCACACCATATATTTTGTATGATGTGACGAACTATTTGGCTACTCTAACTGTTACAATATATTTGACGCTGACTGTACATGGGGTTTGGGAGGTAACAACGGGCGGACGTCACGACGGGAGCACCAAAAAATTTAATACGAAACCAAGGGAAAAGTTTGCGACTTCTGCTGAATAAATGAGGTCTAATGTGTATCTGATGCCGATAAGTTTTCCTGTTCGCTATTAAATATATTTTCGGTGAGTACTTATATAAAAGTCTTTTAGAAGATTTTTTTACGGCTAATTGATTTGATTTCAACATTGAAATAGCTTACGCACACATATGCCCGCCGGATTTGTCCGGACGTGCCCATCTGTGCGTGTATCCCTAGCTATTGACAATATCTAGATTCTAGAACATCCTTAAGAAATGGAATGTTCCATTTGATAAAAGCGTAAGTATGTAATACGTATTTAAGAAGTAAATGACTAATGATTGATAGACTAATCTAGATTGATAGAATAATTGATAGATTTAGCTAGACTTTAAATCCGGAGGTCGCAGGTTCAAACCCCGGCTCGTGTCACTGAGTTTTTCAGAACTTACCAGTCACATCTAGTATTTACCAGTCGCTTTTCGGTGAAGGAAAACATCGTAAGGAAGCCGGATAAAATCCTATTAGCTTCCTCACTGGGGTATGGCAGTCCCTTTTGTAAAAACTAGTGCCTACGTTAATTCCTGGGATTAGGTTGCCGAGCGGACCCCAGGCACAATTGAGCCGTGGCAAGACCGGGATAAACGTTAGGAGATGATCGAATGAATGAAATGACTGATGATTGATGCTGGGCATCCAATGTCATCCTATTCGAGTTGGTGCTACACCTTTTTGATAGGAAAATTACTATTAATAATTGTCAGATTAAGTACTAGCACAAATAAAGCATCATTTTGGACTAATACCGAATTAACTACCTACCACCCCCCACCAACTAACCCACCAACATAGACGGCTATTGAGGTAAGATCTCCACGGCTTGCATGATATCGCTCAAATTATAATATGACAAGCTTGAGTGTCCCCAAAAACTTGCTAAGAATGTGGTTCAATTTCCATGGTTAATCAACACGTAATCAATACATAACATTGTTCTAGAAACTACCGTGCATTTTCATTATTTTCGTTTAAATAGAAAGTAGGCTCACACTAATATAGATCTTAATGAACTGACTTAAGGTCCTCGTATTTTAGACAGTATATTTTGATAATGCTGTCACGTCATGGCGAATATAAACCTAGTTAACGCAGAATCGAAAGGACATAACTTTTAAGTTTGCCCGAACTCTCTATTGCCTTTTTAATGTAGTTTCGTTAGCGGGCCAGCTGTTATCAGGTCATATATGGTTGTTGAAATAGATCAATCTATCAGGCGTGCTATCTGAATCCACTACGGAGCTTGACGTTATCAGTACAAATGTGATTTCCAATTTGTTTCAAGATCCACTATGTTTGTATATTATGTACTAGGTGTGGTGTTGTATATTCCGACAAGAAATTGCAGAAATTAAAAAGTGGCAACATCGTAGTGTCGTCCCGCTTTCTTAGATTGATTGAAAAGGGACGACACTACGATGCTGCCACTTTTTAATTTCTACAATTTCTTGTCGGAATATACTCTTATTTAGTGTTTCAAAGTAAGTAGCTTAAATATTTACTTGGGGTTGCTTTATGTCCTAAACTTATTTTTTTAATAATCCATTCACCTTCAGGCTGTATTAACAATCGTTTTACCCTGCTTTTTTTAACTCGGAATAGCAAGCACACTCTTTTCATAAGCCTCCCTACTTAGGTACATCCACTATTTAACTTCATGACTGCCGTTTCTGATTTCCAAAGAAGTCACGCACAAGTTCCCAGCAATGGTACAGTCAGCAGCAGAAGTTTAGTAGCTAAAAGATAAGGTGTTCAAAGAGGGCTTGAGCCAACTTAATTGTCAAGGTTCATGATCATTTCGTTTACTTCACCCATTTAGCTGCTTACAGTAAAATGCAACCGACATAAACCTTAGTGACCTATACTACTCACAGCTTTGATTATTAAAAAAACCGGATGCGACACGCGCTCTTCTATCGGAAAAAGTCTGCCATTTTTTTGCGGGGGAGGGGAACGTCAAATATATGCAAAACGTCAAAATAACCACGTCAAATAAACGTCAGTGCATACAATGAGTATGACCACTGGTCATACTCATTCGGCAGAGGGGAACGCCTGTCAATGGCTACTCCGCTTGATTTAAAGCTCTAAGACTCAAAGGGATAAATATCGTTATCCAAACCAGGTGACACTGACATAACTATGGCCAAGTAATTAGGTATAACTGTCCAAGACGTGTTAAGTTACAAATTAAACGTCCTCATAAAATGCAACGACATAGTAAAACTGTTCTTTACGTCATAATCGATACCCGGCCTCTGGAAGGCCCCTATTATCAGAACACGAATATAGAATACTAATGGCACAAACAAATTCGCTTTCCATGGTGGTTACTTAATGGGAGACAAGTCAAAGTCGATATTTCACAATGCCAGGATTCGTACCACGCCCAGCGGCACCCAACACTTCGGTACTATACTTGTGTTTATTGAATATTTGAACGACCGAGCTCTGCTTGGAATAAAATATACTTACTCCCTTATTCATAAACGTCTACTAAAGTTAAGAGGCCTCTGATAATCCTTTGTCACTTTCCGTCCAACCTATTTAAGGGAAAAGGACAAACGATTATCAGCGATCTCTTAACTTTAGTGGCCGTTTATGAATAAGGGGATTAATATGTGGGCTTTTAAAATAACATTTGGACTTTATAAATGACAGTGGCGGCGCGTCCATAGAAACAGATCCCTTTCGGCTTGCCTAATTTTCAGACACCTGAGCCTTTGAGCTCATGAAGAAATGTTAAGCCAAATTAAGCTCTTTTAGATTTTTAAGATAAATGAATGCCATAAAGTTATTTTGCTCCGTCCCAGGGTTTCAAGGAGAAACCACCGTTGCTGAGTGGAAACCTTATCAGTAACGCTATATTTAAAATGTTCCTGCAATAGTACGGGCCTTAGAGCATAATAGAGCTTTATGGTACGGGCGGAGACCATAAGATCGGCTACGTAACGTGATACAAAGATTAGCGCCATGGCACATGATCATAAAAGTGATGCTGGGTTGCCAAAAAATTGAATTCTGTATAGTCAAAAACCATATTAATCTCTTCTCTATGGTACAATGTCATCTTTATTTGTTTACCTGTCAGCTCTGATGATAATTTGTAATTGTTTCGTAGCAAAATTGTTTCATTTTTCGAGTGTTTTATTTCAAGCAGTATATTACATACATTATTCACAATGTTTTGCACATAACTACAAATAGTTTTCGGCATTTCTTGTAATTTATTATTTAATATTCGACATTTGAATAATATCAAGGAAACCGTTCAATGACACTGAGTCACTGACAATAGTGGACAACATTTTTTTTTTATAATTTATTCGTGACCATGGATACAAGTCCTTCAGTCGGAGTCATTAAATACAATCATTACAGATATTTAGACCAACAAGTATCATTAAAATTATTGCCAGTGTAAGAAATTAGTTCCAATGAAATTCCGCAACATGGCGCATGGTCATATATTCCTGGTCAGGCTTTACTCCTATTTATCCTATCTAATTAACACAAAGTAAAATAGAATTTATTCGCATGATGTTGGTTCATTATATTATAAACGGTAAAAAATATGTTTTTGTTAAAATTCCTACCTACTTATACGTCCATCCCAGTTTATCCCTCATTAAAATTACGAGTAAGTAAGTCTATACTTAGTATTAACATATATTCCACTTCTAACATTAATTTAATTTAAACTTGCAAATTATCGTCATTTTCGTGGCAAGTTACATTAAAATCCACACATACTTAGGGTGGGTTGCACCACGCACAATTAACAGACTCATCAACGTTAAATATGGCGACGGAGCTGTCATCCCATAGAAAACTGTCAAACTTTTCATACAAGATTTTTTTTACGATTACGTTTACGATCACAAACAGTTTGGTGCAACCGGCCCTTAGTATAATAATATATTATATTGACTCTAAGGGTGGGTTGCACCACGCACAATTAACGGACTCATCAACGTTAATACGGCGACGGAGCAGTCACCCCATAGAAAACTGTCAAACTTTTCATACAAGATTTTTTTTACGATGACGTTTACGTTCACAGACAGTTTGGTGCTACCGGCCCTAAGTATGTTTCGGTTTTTATAACATTATAGAAATAGTAAAATTATTTATATTTTCATTGTAAAATGTTTATTTACAACATGAAAAGTAAATTATAGGATGTAATCTATTGAAAAGCAGTAGTGTCATATTTAATGACGTGTTTTCCAAAAAGTACGCGGTAATATACGAGACGAGTAACGGAGTAACTAACTTCAAAGTAATAATCGGGGAGTTAAAACTTTAGAGTAATATTAGTAAGATAATGAATGTAAATAAATCAGGCAAGTGCGAGTCTAACTCACGCACCGAGGGTTCCGTACGAGCGATATAAACGCTTGGAACTACAGCTTGATGCCATAACGAATATAAACCCTGACCAGAAATATAGGTATGACCATGCGCCAAGTTGCGGAATTTCATTGGAACTAAATGTTTCATACTAATCTGAACTGTCACCATATACATGAGAAACAAAAGCGCCCTCTTGACAATAGTCATATATTTCTGGTCAGGCTTTAAATACCAACATGATAAATTATAAACCAAACACAAGAAACTATACAGTAGTAGTAGTGTCGAATCGGCCTCACGCCTCTTCATATGGGGACAAGGTCTGGTAGTAGTGTCGAATCGCCCTCACGCCTCTTCATATTAGAGGAAAGGCCAATTCGTAGGAGCTATCTTATTTTCGATGTTCGTAGGACCCAAAAGGTTTATACCAACAAGTGGTATCGTTGGAATCAGCATGAGCTACTGATTATGAAAATATCTCTTGTCACTTCATAAAGTGGTGGAATGAGTTTTTATGACGTCACAAAGATGGCGCGCGACTTAGGGTTAGATTTTGTCGATTATTTCAAAAACTATTTAGTCGATTTAAGCAAACAAGGTGTCATATGATTGATATTTTCATGCTTAATAAAATATGTAAATCTTCCTTCAACCAAAAAGCAAAGTTACATTTTCAGTTTTGATCTTTTTTTGATCATAGTAGTTGATAGTAAAAAAAGGCAGTTTTAGGTGCCCATTAATATGTGTGGATATGGATATGGATGTGGGCATGCGTACGGGTTCATGGATGAGAATAGGTATGGGAATGTGCACGGCAAGAACGTGGAAGGAGAAAAGGGAGCCCTACTTACAAAAAGGAATGAGATCCCATTAAAAACATTACATGTGAAAAAACACAAGACTGGCAATACTTACTGTTTTTAGACCGCAAAAAGTTTCGATAACAAAGAAAACCAAGCCGGTGTCCTTAGAACTCAATCCCCACTGGAGTTTACTAACAACAGTCCATTGTGGCCGTTTCAATATTAGATGTCTATATTTTTATTTTATTTTATATTTTTATAATAAATAAAATGATTTCGCAGTTGCACAGGACAATTAAATAGAAACGCAATAAAGTATATCTAACGATATCGGATTATTTACCTAATTTACCCGACGATATACATATTTTTCTTTTGTAATGACTTGTTTGGCTTTAAACACGGGTTTATCTTTAATGTCTAAGTGTCTAGTCGCGGAATTATAAACAAAACTAGATATATACGGTTCAAATCGTTTTGCAAGGGCAGTATTCACGGACGGAACCTGTGTTCGATACACTCTTCGTTTCAAGTATTTGCTTGTGCTTATCAACAACAATTTTGAGTAGGTAAATTGACGAACTGTCAACACCTCGGACTTTTTATATAGTAAAAGTGTGGAATACCGGAAGGGTTTCTTTAACATTGTTTTAACGACAGCACGCTGTGCTCTTTCGGCCTCGATAATAACTGTTTTACAAGAGCTGCCCCAACAGCGTAAACAGTATGTTAAAAACACGTTGTAAAATACACTACTTATTGATAAAATGTGTAATGATAAGGCTAAATAAAGGTAAAGATTATTACATATTCACATATACTACATATACAAATATTTCTTTGCAGTGTGTAGAGTTAGAAATTAGGACTTAAATATGAGACTAATAATTACACAATCCTTTTATCTCACTGCACACACCATAGCAAATCTCTGGTTTGTCCTATGGTTGACTGGAACAGAATGTCTTAAAGCATTAAGTACGCCTTTTGGACTTATTTTTTTATTATTGTGCAATAAAGTTTAACATAATTATTATTATATTATATTAGCCTATTTGAGTGTCCCACTGCTGGGCAAAGGCAAACATAATTAATAATGTAAATTAATGCGTGTTAGAAATGTAAATAAAAATAAATTTGGCTTTTATTTAACTTTTTGGTTGAAGGTAGATTTACATATTTTATTAAGCATGAAAATATCAATCATATGACACTCGTTTGCTTAAATTGAATTAATATTTTTTGAAATAATCGACAAAATCTAACCCTAAGTCGCGCGCCATCTTTGTGACGTCATAAAAACTCACTCCACCACTTTATGAAGTGACAAGAGATAGTTTAATAATCAGTAGCTTATGCTGATTCCAACGATACCACTTGTTGGTATAAACCTTTTCAGTCCTACGAAGAATTCTCCGCTTCAACTTGGCCACCCTACTATATGGGGACAAGGTCTGGTAAGAAAAAATACTTATATGAAGAATACCCGACCGCATTAATCCAGGAAAATCTTAACACCACGAGGTGCAAAACGAACGAATAGGGTGCAACGCTATCTCTTGGCAAATTATGTCACAAATATTTGCTACCTAATATTACGATATGAAAGGTACACGGAAAGAACATGTCTAGTACTTTGACAACATTTTGAGTTATAGCGGTTTTAAAGTTTGGAACGATTCAATTAACCATACTATTTTCGTAACTAGATGTTTTTTATGAACTAAAAAGTGGATTTATGTTAAAAATTCCAGCTGTGACAGAAGTTGTTGCTAATAGTTCATTTCAGGCTCTACATTTTGATACAAAAATCTCATTTTACAAAAAAAGGGACTAGACATGTTCTTTCCGTGTACCCTTCATATATTGCCTGTATGAAAGTTGGTATTCCGGGAAAAATTATTATTATGTCAATCGATTGATAAATCTTTTGATAAACAAAGAGCAATTTAATTTGGAGTTGAAGAATGCTTTCAGTCTTCTGGAACAGGATGCTGACAGCCCCGACGACGTCGAAAACGAATATTCCAAATTACAAAATTGTATCAGGACAGCTAGTAGAAAAATTCAAAACCAGAGACACAAACAAAAGAAACTGTCTAACGACAGTTTAAATCTGTTAAGGGAGAGAGAAATATATAAAGTCAATATCACAAGCGCACAGTACAAGTCAATAGACAAACAAGTTAAAAGGAGCATTAGAAGAGATATAAGAAATTATAACAATAGATTGATACAATTAGCTTTAGAGAAGAACCGATCACTTAAAATAGCCAAACAAGGTACATCAAACCATAAAAACTGGATAACAAGTTTACGAGATGATAATGGATTAAAACAAGGAAGCCGGGAAAAGATATTGGATATTTGCACTACATTTTACAGACAGTTATACTCGGACCCCAACCCCGAATCTACATACACACCGGCAGTCAACGACTCCCGTTCGGAATCAGTCCCGCCCATCACCGGGCATGAAGTTCATCGCGCTTTAGCGAAGATGAAGTACAGTAGAAGCCCTGGCGAAGACGGTATTACGGCGGAAGCACTGAAAATAGGGGAACCTACACTTTTGCCTTACATAACCAGTTTCTTTAACTCAATTTTAAAATCAGGCAAATGTCCAATGACTTTTTGTCATTCCAGCATCATCCTGTTACATAAAAAAGGTGATAAATCTGACATAAATAATTACAGACCCATTAGCCTCGTCTCACACCTATACAAAGCATTTATCAAGGTTATAGAGAGTCGCATTGCCGGGAAATTGGACAATCACCAACCCCCTGACCAGGCAGGATTTCGACCTGGCCTTTCAACGACAGACCATTTGCAAGCAATAAACCAAATCATCGAAAAGTACAACGAATTTAAAATCCCTCTCTACTTGGCCTTTGTAGATTTCTCCAAGGCATTTGACTGTTTAACACATTCATCAATATTTACCGCTCTGCAAGAACAAGATATAGAATCAACATATATTAATCTCATCCGCAATATTTACGCCTCGAGTACTGCCTGCATCAAACTACAGTCACCTGGACCAAGTTTTAATATAAAGAAAGGCGTCAAGCAGGGAGACCCGCTATCGCCCAAGTTATTCACCAGTGTCCTCGAACAAGTATTTAGGAAACTAGCGGCTGGCTGGACGGGCAAGGGTATAGACGTCGGCGAAATGCGATTAACAAATCTTCGTTTCGCCGACGACATAGTCTTGTTTTCGTCTTCAGCTGCGGAGCTCAGCATCATGCTACAAGACCTAAGCAGGGCAAGCTTTGAGGTGGGAATGAAGATGAACATGTCAAAGACCAAGCTCAGAAATAGAGGTGGTAGTAGATGGAAAGGAAATGTCATATGTCCATGAGTACATATACCTAGGCCAAATAGTCTCCTTCCAGGCACGACAGGACAAGGAGGTCGCAAGACGTACCGAAAATGCCTGGAGGAGCTATTGGTCTATGAAAGAACAAATGAAGGGAGACTTTCCCATATCTTTAAAAAGAAAACTCATGGACATGTGCATTCTCCCCATCTGACCTACGGAGCACAGTCTTTGACAAAAGTTCAGAAATCCAGCCTCAAGGTTTGCCAGCGGGCTATGGAGCGTAGTATTCTCGGCGTGAAACTAACCGATCGCATTAAAAATACTATACTACGCTCTAAGACTAAAATAGCTGACGTAGCGGAAAGAGCCGCTAAGCTGAAGTGGGACTGGGCGGGACACGTTTGTCGCATGCCGGATGATTTGTGGGCCAAAGTAACTATCAAATGGGTCCCACAAAACCGAACCCGGGGCCGCGGCAAACCTCGACGGCGATGGCGAGACGACCTTGACGCCTTCGATAGAAACTGGTGGGAGACGGCTCAAGACCGGGACACGTGGAAGGGAAGGAGGGAGGCCTTTGCCCAGCAGTGGGACACTCTTGGCTCCTATAAATAAATACATAATGTCAATCGATTTTTTTTTTTAAATCTATATATGAAAAAAGATGCTTTCAGCATGACTTCATGAGAATTTATTAGAGTGCCCGAGTGCGAGTTTAACTCGCGCCCCGATAACTATAAACAATTTTTTGTTAAGTCCGAATCACGCTTGACTGAAGATGGTAATTATTTTTCCTAGATCAATCAAGAGTAGGTGGTAGGCAACCCTACCTCATCGAGTAGCAGAATTCAGCTTATGTAGGACAATGCACGGTCAAATGTTATGTGTTTTAGTACGGTAGCCTGAGCCAAAGTTGGAGCATTACAGTCAGCATCATTCTGAGTAATTTTGCGCTCAGCAGATTTCAAATATCTCAAAAAATATTTGACTTGCATGTTTGATACCTTAAAAAATAATTAAAGACTATATAAGTTTTATGTGGGAGGGACTAAGTGGGAGGGAAACACGATTGAATATAATTTCCTCCATAGAATTATTTCACAAAGTCAGGCCTTCTTTTAGACTAAAACTGATTGTTTATCTGAAATTAAAACATATTTTAATATAATAAAGGTATTTGTTTAATTTTTTTTGGGAGGAATTTTCGATGAACATTTTAGACTCTCATATTTTTCGTAATTTGTTCAAAAATTGCAGTTATAAAAAGCGTTGTATCTCTATTTTTCGTGTACCTACGGGAGACATAAACATGTCTCCAGATTTAACATAGTTTCCGAGAATTTAGGTATAGCCTTAAACAATAACTTGAACCTGTGGTACAGGGTGGTGCGAGGTTCCCGGGCCCCTGCTATGTGGGCCTACATCATAGCAGCCGCCCGCGGGGACTCCCGGCAGACGATGGCTCGCAACCCGGAGGAGTATGCTTTCTCGTTAGTATTATTACTTTTCTAAGTGATTAGTATTTGTATTGCCTTCTGGTGCCATGGTAATTTTTAATGATTTATGACAATTAAACGGATACTTATTTATATAAATCCCGGCGTTTCGAGCGCTTTGCCGGCGCTCGTGGACCGAATTTATAAATAAATCCGTTTAATTGTGATATATCATTTTAGTACCTACAGGTACGTTTAGGAAGGAGTTTGTTTGGCGCGTACTTGTAGGTTTGCCACCGGATAAAATGTTTTAAATTTTGCTTCCTTCTGAACTGACTACAAATACTAGTAAATGAGCTATAAAGTGTATGTTTTCATCACATCGTTTTTTGTAGTTTAAAAGCGTCTTATATATCTCGATCACGAAACGCACGCTCACGCACGTTCAATATACATCGGTCCGCGTATAAGTCGGTGTATGCCGTCCACGAGCGTCGAGCGACAACTTTTCATGAATGACGAGTATATAGGAGATGCGTAGCAACATCTGTTATATAATTAAATTATTGCAATTATTAAATGCACCGACGTCTCAAATATGTTAACTCTAGTCAATTGTCCTTAGATACCGCGATGGCCAAGTGTTCATGGTGTCCGGACCCCGAATGGACGAGCCGGGGCCCTCCGGTGTCAACACAAAAGGCATATTCGAAGATTGCAGCCCTCCCACCTCTCCAAAAGATTGCGCTAGCCCTCTACCCTCCAAAGACATCTGCAGTAGTCCCCTATTCTCCAGGGACCTCAAAAGTCCTCCTGCCAGTTCTAAAAACTCTATCCCGTTGAAATCATGGACCAGTCCCAATCATGGAGTGGACGACGTGATTGAGATATGCGAGGATGAGGTAAGTGTTTTATTATACAATTTTTTTAATATACAAAATTTCTTTGATGGTTTATTCGTAGTCGTGCGTAAGAGGGCCCGTGCCCGGCAATGGTCTCCCGTACTCATTAAATTATTATTATTTACTAAGCAGGTAGGTAGTTATGACTACTTATGACAACTGATATTGCCTGTATCCAGTAATCATTATGACAGTTATCGTTAATAAGTAGATGTATGTTTGTCTAATTTATTCTTAAAATGGTTCACATTCTGTGCCGAAATCACGTCTTTTTGGAGTCTTTCCAAATCAGTTTAAAATATATGGTAGTCGTCAGCAAAATAAGATCTAAACTACTAATTACGTCTATCACACATATATGCTATAAATATATAGGATAACATGATAAAGCAACAAGTAATGTGCATGTTGGATGGGGACGGGACATTCACCCTCTCGTTAATAACGTTCAAAGTTAGTCCCCGAAGGCTGTAATTACTGTTCAGTGATGCTAAACCCAGGGATCAAGTCTTTAAAATTTTTACAATAGAAAATTGTGTTTGATTTTAAAGTTAAAAACAGTAAACCTAAACTTCAGAGTGAGTCTTAAGTACACGGAAAAAAAGCTTCCGGGATATTCTCAATCTAAGACATTATTTTATTATGTTGAAAATATTTCCTCGTGACAAGCATTTATTTCCTTTAACGAAAATAAAATAAAGTTTTAAATATAACGAAGCGAATATATTCTTACAGATATATTCTTCTGGGTACCATAACCCACGAAGGCGACTTGGGGAGCATCTTTTATTTATAAGTTTATTTTAGTTTTATATATAGGTTTATTGTTTCTGTAGTTTTATTGTGTACATAATTAAACATTTACTTACTTCTTACAGATTTTCTAGTTTTCTTTTACCTAAGATAATACTTGTTTGATTAAAGTACAATCTCTCTTATTTACTCAATATACTCTTGAAACAATACATTTTTGTATTTCTATTTTAAGAAAACGTGGTTTTATTAAGCGAAGAATCATATTTTTGGTAAAGGAAATAAATACTTGTCACGAGGAAATATTTCCAAGATAATAATAATGTCTTGGATTGAGAATATCCTGGAAGCTTTTTTTTCCGTGTACGTTCTTAATATGTTTGTATTCCGACCCCGCTAAGATTTCATTATCACTGCCTAATCCATGAAGACTTCCCTTGTTCTGATAGCTTCAACTTTAATAAAAAATCAAATGTCATGTTGTCTGCCATTAAACTTAAATTACCAACAGAAAATCTAAGCAAAAACCTTTTCTAAAACCCAATCCAAGAATAAATGGTGCAGCTCCCACCGCTAACCTAATTAACGTAACACGCTGAAATTGCAAACATGGATATAGATCGAGAGACAGAAACATCATCAAGTTAATGCACTAACTTTTTAAAGGGGCAATTAGGGGTATTACGTTCGGTGGCAATCAGTATTTACGACGCTTATTTTCTGAACCTCATATCACTACTGCATCAATTCAAATATGAACTCTAATTCCGTGTTGTAAAAGTGTTTTTTGTATCGGATGTGGAGGAGATACGAGGTTTGCGGTTCGAGTGGTCGATTTACAACGGAAGGTACGGTGAACGCGTCATAAACGTGACATCGCATCGGGAAGTCGGTTGTCGTCGCTCATGGCCTATTGTTTCGATGTCCTCCGCCTTAAGCACGCACTGTCAATTTTTCGGCTCACCCATTCCTCCTGGGACAGTAGCAGGGACAACTTGAACCTTTGCCAGTTAGTGGATTTCAAAAACTACTCACATATGTGACCCGCTTCAATTGGAATGTAGTTTCACCTGAAGTGTTAACTGAATTCTTTTAATTAAAGTTCATGTTAAGATATCGTGACCAGGCAGCAATCATCTGATAGAGATCTTTAGTTTGTCGAAGAGTCTTAACGGCTCTATTCATTTGGAGACCGGTGAAGTGACATGACATGGAGTAATTCCGCTCGAGACTTGAAAGACTTTAGTGAAAGAATATAATAATGAGTCCAGTGTTCACAATTCAAAAAATACCCCTAGGGAACAGCATGGGCCCGGTAAGTTAGTTTAATTAAGGTGATAAATGAGTCTACGCCATTCAGAATTGCCTAAATGAATGTTTTTGCACCGTTTTAACGTTTATTTCATTGGCATATAGCTTAAATTCCGTTAGTATTTCTGATTTTATCTTTGATATGCATTGACTTGTGACAATTAGTTACTAGTATTAAACTTTAATGAAAACATAAACGGCATCGGCAGTTGAATGTTGACTTCGCTACGACATACAGTATCCTTAACGATGTTCATAATTTTTTTGTCAACGAAAGATCTACATTTTCGCCTAGCTTGAATCGCAGATAATTGTTTCTACAAACGAATATATTTTATGGGACAGTAATTAGTTGTAACATCCTTGTCATTGTAAAATTTATTTGTGCACATTATATATATACCTATGGCCTATAACACGAGCAAAAATATGTAGATTCTACTCCTCAAACTAAACAACGTTTGTTCAGCGACTTTTAAAAATAACTTACTGTTTGATTTTTAGTATGTAGCACATACATTTTAAGTTTACCTGAACACGCAATGTATTGCGAAAATTATGTCTGTGGGGTGACAAGACTGACAAGCAATATCAATTCGACGGATGTTAACGTACATTGAAAATAATAGTTAGTTTGTATGAAAAAGAGACAATCTAAAAACTACATACCTATTTTTTTAAAGTCGTTGAACAATAGTTATATTTTTATCGTTTAAGGAGTACAAACTATGTTTATATTTTTTGCTCGTGTTATGGGCTACACACTGTATACTTTATTATCGCGGCAACAGAAGACACTTTGACAAATCATCCTAACTATGTAGGTATGTTTTTTATAGTATTTCTTTAAATTATTTGGCTATTGTAAAACATTATTAGAAAAATACCTACTTAATTACTTATTGACCCGTGGACCATAGTTGCAGTACTGGATCGTACGTTGGTACGGTACTTTGGTACTTCTTTAAAAACTCTGCCGTGTATACAGAGTGTCCCGAAAACCAACATCAAAGGATAAAGGGCTATAATAGAACAGCTGATGGGTTATCAGATTGAGCAAATTTACTCCAGTGAAAATGGCTTAGTTTTCGAGAAATTGGCACTTTTCAAAACCATGAACATTTTGTCAAAGTTGCAATTTTTATTGGTGTCAAATTTGCTTAATCTGGTCGCCTGGCGACTGAGTTCATGACGCTGTCTCCTCTCTTGCCGTGGCGGTGCAAGTGTGAAAGAGAATTTTTATGGCTTCAGTCGCCACTTAATTCTGCGCATACTATAGTGTTGCTACTACTCTGCGTTTCTGCAATGCCTGGGATCCGCTCGGCGTAGAAACCGTCAGTACTTAGGTGCGCTTGTAGAGCAATAATGTCAGGCTTTGTGACGCGATGGCCGTAAAGATTTTTTTTATTCACCCTATCGGGGATCATTTCTATAATACGTCGGATAAACGTGTTTGTGATTGCTTGAAGTTGGCAGTATTTGTACTTCTGTACACCTTGATGCTGAGGGGAGAAAATAGGGCCCTTAATTGTGACATTTAATAGCGTGGCAAATGAAATGTTCGTGTCTTGACTTCCAAGGGTTAACGTTGCGACCAATTCACACAAACGTGTTGTCTGTTTTATTAGTTTCATTATCAACCTTATCATAAAGAGACGATGGTTCAAACTCCAATGGATAGATATACGATATTTATGACTTTTGGGAAGTAGTTCGCATTAAGTCCGATCATTAGCCGAAGTACGTAAGCCGAGTAAACTTGACTTGGGCTCGTTCTAAGAATACCTATCTATCCGCCTGACGTCTGAGTATCAAAATTAATCAGTTAATTATTAAAAAATCATAGCATAATACCAGTACCTATACGTACAGTCACAAATATCTGAACGATGCCTCTATTGTCAAGGCGATAAAGTGCATGTTCAGAAGGCCATCCATGGTTGTCATTTTATCGCTTATCATGTCATGCGTCGCTTTCGCACTTACATACTTGTTAGAACGTGATAGCTATAGTGACAGACGATAAAAACCCTACCATATTAGGCTAGTAGATGTTTCTGAGTACCTTGGCCGCTCAGATATATTTGATGGCGACTGTACTTACCTACCCACTCGGTGGCTATTTAAGAGACTCCAAAGACCTACAATATAAAGCCAAGCCAAACGCCACAATTTTTTATTTGGTACATTGTTTTATTGCTGACTGTCCTCCCAACCCTTGCAGTAGGTACGTCTATCAATTGCTTCTCTACTTAATTGCGTTTGCACAGGACATAAAAAGGTCAAATACGGCTTTTCGTGAACAAAAGATTAGCTAGGGATACACGCACAGATGTGACCGCCGGATTTGTCCGAAGGATATGCCCGGCAGACAAATCCGTGCGTGTATGGCGCAAATTGGACACGGATTTGCCTGCGGATACATCTGAATAGCGCCATACACGAACAGATCTGTCTGCTGGGCATATCCGTCGGATAAATCCGGCGGACACATCTGTGCGTGTATCCCTAGCTATTACCTTAAGTAAATTCTGTTTTTAACCGAATTCAAGATTTCGAAGGATGAAGTTCTCAATTCGTCGGGTTTTTTTTTAAGGTATATTCAACGATTATTCGAAGATGGCTGGAACGATTTGGAATGTATTTTGTTTTTGTTTGAAAGAGTATATGTACTTCACAGTTGGTCCCATTGTAACCAAGTCAGGGTCTGACGATGGGATCCTGAAGAAATCGAATAAACTCTTCACATTAACCTATAGTGATTCAATATTTTTTATAGTACCTCCGGCATTTCCTTTCGGAAAGGTGGAATCTAAGTGAAGTCGGTTTTTTGTTTAAAATTATTTATATAACATGATAACCTAAAATAAACAGTAACCAATAAGTACACGAAAAAAAAAGCTTCCGGGATATTCACAATCTAAGACATTATTATATTATATTGAAAATATTTCCTCGTGACAAGTATATATTTCATTTAACGAAAACAAATTAAAGTTTTAAATATAACGAAGCGAATATATTCTTACAGATTTTCAATTTTTCTTTTACCTAAGATAATACTTGTTTGATTAATGTACAATCTCTCTTATTTACTCAATATACTATTGTAACAATACATTTTTGTATTTCTATTTTAAGAAAACGTGGTTTTATTAAGCGAAGAATCATATTTTTGGTAAAGGAAATAAATACTTGTCACGAGGAAATATTTAAAAAAAAAATGTCTTGGATTGAGAATATCCCGGAAGCTTTTTTTTCGTGTACCCACTTCCTAATGTTATCAGAAAATACTTACATTTTAATGGTCATAACACTCATAACTTACCGGGTGGATAATAAATTTTACCAATATTCATTTGCCAACACAATAATTTATACTAACTGCCTAATGATGGGGAAATGTATTGTAATTACCACCTTTATTTGTCATAGGTTATGCGATCGCATGGGTCGTTTACGAATAAATATGCTAATCATCGTCTAATAGGTGGATAGTTCATTTAAATTCTGTAAGAGAAATGGTGACCTCACATGCACACCGCTGAGGCGTTGTTAGTCTCAGTCATACATAAGGCATGTCCAACAAGGGTGACAAAGACAAGAAATGTTGAGCGCGATTTAAAATACCTAGTTTAAGTTCATGCTCGCCATTGTCGCTAGTTTCATTACGGCATTAGGCTAGGCCAAGATAGGTTCAGACAGATGCGCTAGTGTTGCATACATTTTAGATTCAATGTTGTTGTATTTTGTTCAGCTGTTCACTGTATGTAAATTAATAGTTTTCTTTGTTGTATGTAAATTTTCTTGTTTCTTGTTACCTGCCGTATTTTTTCTCACCGGAGTCTTGATGGTCGCATCGGAAGATCAGCGCTGACAATCGCTAATAGCACCATGCTGAGATGAGGCCATTTCGTGGCACTTTCATTTGTTCTGAATGGCGTGGGGTTCTTCTTTCAATCCATTTGCCCGAAGTCGCATGTTGACAACCGCGCGATTTTTCTAATCTAAAAAACTAAGTAGTTATATGGACGCAACTTTGGCGCGGTATCGTTACGCCGTGTGTTTGGAAAGTGGCTCATTAGTAACCGACTTTATTATAATGTCATCCACGTGTTGCGGCGTTTCATGGTCCTGTATCAATTAATGTATCGTTACTTCGCCAAAATTGTCGTATCTTCGTACAAGGGTCGTATACATACGGCTTTCTGGTTTTGGACTTATGCGACGGCCATGCTGCGGTTCCATTTTAGATACCTATATAAATAGATGCAGTGTGTATGTCAGGGACACAGGTTGAGGTTAAATCACAGCCAAATCAAAGCTAGAGGCATATTCGAAATTTAAAAAAAAGTTGTTTTGATGTTATTGAAATTGATCTTACCTAAAGGTATGATGTTATAATAATTTCAAAACTTGTTTTTATAAATACGTAACTTAACCGGATCTAGTTGAAAAGTAGGTAATTGTTTCAATGTTGGTAAATCTTTACTTCAGTGTTTAGATAACTTGTTAGACTTCCGAACTTTTCAACAACTCCGTGTTCGAGAAGACGTTAAGTTCTCCATCTGAAATATAAACAATTAGTTTTAAAAACAAAGACTCAAAATTAAATTAACCTTAAGCAAATCTTTTAAAGTGCTAAATTATTCTCAGCCTGTATCTACAACGTCTTATAACATGTTAATTAAAAAAGTTCATTATAAACCATTTATACAGTGTTTAAATCTAATACATGCGATAAATTAAACCAGACATAGAACTCATTAGTGTAATCATTAATTAAGATGTTTATTTAAGTTACACTTAACTGTGACCCAATAATTAATTTTAGAAAATTTTATCAGCAGTAATGTACCTACTGTAAACATGGTATTGAAAGTAACTGTATTCATTATTCTGTGACACGAGTGTGTTTGCATTAATTGCATTACATTGCTGATGACTTATTTTGTACCTATGTATAAAATTTTAATTACAATTCTAAGTAAAAGTTATCCAATTACATTTCGTTATCCAATAACATTTCTTATGTCCTATACTAGTCACCGTTAAGAGATTTGCCCGTATTAGATTTACACACTGTATACCTAACCATTAAATCGCCTAGATCAAACTAGTCTTAAGTTATTTTATATGTTTTGTTTTGTAGTTCGCAGTGCCTTGGTTTTTACTGTAATGCTGTGTAACGAATAATTTGAATAAATAAATAAATAAAATAAATAAATAATTAAATTCTAAATTTGCCACTGGGTGGTTGCTGTCTTTCTTTTTTAAGTATTTATGTTATGATGCAACTTAACCACACACCCTTCACACACCTATTTTAATTTAAGTAACTCAAATAATATAACAACAACAATGATGCAACAAAAAAGAACCGACTTCACTTAGGATCCGCTATTCCAACAGAAAGTGGCCGAGTTGCTGTAAAAAATAGTGAAATCACTATAGGTGTGCCTATAATAGTTGAAGAGTTCCCTCGATTTCTTCAGGATCCCATCATCAGACCCCGACTTGGTGACAATGGGACCATCTAGGGGTTATACATGTTCGATAAAAAAAATTAATATCGGTTCACGATTCACGGAGGTATCGAGTAACATACATACAAAAAAATAATTAAAAAAAATAATGATAAAAAAATAATCTGTGAATTGAGAACCTCCTCCTTTTTTGAAGTCGGTTAAAAACAATTAAATAGTTGCCCTCGAAATAAAAACATACAAAATGATTACACTACAAAACCGAAAATAAATTAATTACCATACATAATTCGGCCTGGGCATAACTTTGCAAGTATAGTAACTACACTAGTTCACATCAGTCGCGTAGCCGATGCGTAATTGTTAACTTCGTTCAACTTTCAGTCAAACTCATCAATAAAAAACCGGCCAAGTGCGAGTCGGACTCGCGCACAAAGGGTTGCGTTGCGTACCATCTATATATCTATACATATAATAAAGGTGAAGAGGGTAAAAAATCTGTACATTGGAGATATTAGTAAAAAAATTAGTTAGTAGCTCTTAGAATCGATAACAGAACACGTTTCGACGATTTTTAGAATTTTTGTCTGTTTGTCTGTTTGTCTGTTTGTCTGTTTGGATGGGGAGAGTTGGCGTCAAAACGCCTGAACCGATTTCGATAAAAACTTCACTAGCAGGTTCTACAGACCTCTGGTCAGGACATAGGCTATAAAAAATCCGAACATTTTGGATTTAAGGGGGTTAAAGGGGGGTTTAAACTTTGTATAGGAAAGGAATATGAGGCCTGGCGCGCTAGCACGCGGTTGCTTAGCAACGCCTATCTCATCAACAGAGCTGTTGAAAACACTGATGAGTGATGATATTGCACGAAATGGCGAGTAAGTATAATACCAAATTGTATTCTCTACCAGTCGTCAACCATAGGGCCAATATAAGCCTATGCAAGGGGAAAAAATACATTAGAATTACAAACTTCAACAAACTGTTAAGTTGAATGTTAAAGACGGAAGAAAAATCAGTTTTGATAGAATTTACGTAATAGATGGTTAAAGGGGAATCGCATAAAGAAAAACACACTATTATTGCTATTGTTACCAAAAATGTTTGAATGTTCAAGATGGGAGAATTTTCCACGAGGTGGTTGATAAAAGGGGGAGGGGGTCGGGGAGCACCCCGCGAAAAAGGAAAAAAAACACACCGGACTATTGCTAATTGTACCAAAAATTGTTAGGTTAAACATGCAAGATGGGAGAAGAAGAGTTTTGACAGGGTATATCACGTGCCGGGCCGCAAACAAAGGGGGGCTCGGAGGGCGGAGCCCCCCGCATAAAAAAACACACCGTACTATTGCTAATTATAGCAAGAATTGTTAGGTTAAACATTAAAAATGGGAGAAAAAGAGTTTTGATAGGGTTTAGCACGTGACAGGTGGCTAAGAAAGGGGGGTTCGGGGGGCGGAGCCCCCCGCATAAAGAAAAAATACTCCGTACTATTGCTAAGAATAGCAAGAATTGTTAGGTTAAACATTCAAAATGGGAGAAAAAGAGTTTTGATAGGGTTTAGCACGTGACGGGCGGTAAAGAAAGGGGGGCTCGGGGGGCGGAGCCCCCCGCATAAAGAAAAAATTCACTGTACTATTGCTAAGTATACCAAGAACTGTTAGGTTAAACAATCAAGATGGGAGAAAAAGAGTTTTGACAGGGTGTATCACGTGACGGGCCGCAATTAAAGGGGGGCTCGGGCATAAAGAAAAAACACCGTAGTATTGCTAATTATACCAAAAATTGTTAGGTTAATCATTTAAGATGGGAGAAAAAGAGTTTTGATAGGGTTTACCACGGAATAGGCGGTAAACAAGGGGGGCTCGGGGGGCGGAGCCCCCCGCATAAAGAAAAAACACTCCGTACTATTGCTAAGTATAGCAAGAATTGTTAGGTTAAACATTCAAGATGGGAGAAAAAGAGTTTTGATAGGGTTTAGCACGTGACGGGCGGCAAAGAAAGGGGGGCTCGGGGGGCGGAGCCCCCCGAATAAAGAAAAAATTCACTGTACTATTGCTAAGTATACCTAGAACTGTTAGGTTAAACAATCAAGATGGGAGAAAAAGAGTTTTGACAGAGTGTATCACCTGACGGGCCGCAATTAAAGGGGGGCTCGGGCATAAAGAAAAAACACCGTAGTATTGCTAATTATACCAAAAATTGTTAGGTTAATCATTTAAGATGGGAGAAAAAGAGTTTTGATAGGGTTTACCACGGAATATGCCGTAAACAAGGGGGGCTCGGGGGGCGGAGCCCCCCGCATAAAGAAAAAACACTCCGTACTATTGCTAAGTATAGCAAGAATTGTTAGGTTAAACATTCAAGATGGGAGAAAAAGAGTTTGGATAGGGTTTACGACGTGACGGGCCGTAAAGAAAGGGGGGCTCGGGGGGCGGAGCCCCCCGCATAAAGAAAAAACACCGTAGATTGCTAATGATACCTACCAAAAATTGTTAGGTTAATCATTTAAGATGGGAGAAAAAGAGTTTTGATAGGGTTTACCACGGAATAGGCGGCAAACAAGGGGGGCTCGGGGGGCGGAGCCCCCCGCATAAAGAAAAAATACTCCGTACTATTGCTAAGTATAGCAAGAATTGTTAGGTTAAACATTCAAGATGGGAGAAAAAGAGTTTTGATAGGGTTTACGACGTGACGGGCCGTAAAGAAAGGGGGGCTCGGGGGGCGGAGCCCCCCGCATAAAGGAAAAACACCGTAGATTGCTAATGATACCAAAAATTGTTAGGTTAATCATTTAAGATGGAAGAAAAAGAGTTTTGATAGGGCTTACCACGGGATAGGCGGTAAACAAGGGGGGCTCGGGGGGCGGAGCCCCCCGCATAAAGAAAAAATGCTCCGTACTATTGCTAAGTATAGCAAGAATTGTTAGGTTAAACATTCAAGATGGGAGAAAAAGAGTTTTGATAGGGTTTACGACGTGACGGGCCGCAAAGAAAGGGGGGCTCGGGGGGCGGAGCCCCCCGCATAAAGGAAAAACCCCGTAGATTGCTAATGATACCAAAAATTGTTAGGTTAATCATTTAAGATGGGAGAAAAAGAGTTTTGATAGGGCTTACCACGGGATAGGCGGTAAACAAGGGGGGCTCGGGGGGCGGAGCCCCCCGCATAAAGAAAAAATGCTCCGTACTATTGCTAAGTGTAGCAAGAATTGTTAGGTTAAACATTCAAGATGGGAGAAAAAGACTTTTTAGCTCGCCAGATCTTCCCACTCACATACTTATCTTGACCATGGCTGACACAGTCCAATCTTAGACGCTTTCCGTCGATCTTTTGGGATGTCGAAGTTATATGGAAGAAGTCGATTTTAGCTAAACTGCGAAACTGACTTTATAAAATTTTACAAGTAGAAAGCGTTCAGCAATGGACTGTTGAGGATAACGAAAAGTAACAGAATCAACTGCAACACACGCGAGCGAAGCCGCGCGGGTACAGCTAGTTATCTATAAAAACGGAACAAAAATCATCTCTGTTGTCCGGGAGTCCCCTTATTTTTTATTTTATTCTTTTTTAGTATTTGTTGATATAGCGGCAACATAAATACAAACATCATCTGTGAAAATTTCAGCTGTCTACCTATTACGATCCATGAGACACAGCCTGGTGACAGACGCACAAGCAGACAGATAGACAGACAGACGGACGGACAGCGGAGTCTTAGTAATAGGGTCCCGTTTTACCCTGTGGGTACGGAACCCTAAAAATATATGAAATTAAATCCGGAGAGTAAACCCATAGATTTAAATAATTAATCAGATTACGCACTGCTAACAACAAACTGTGATTCCATTTGTGCCCGTGCCCACGTAGTTACACGCTACACACACATACGCACAGCAATTTTGTGCCCATCCGACGCCAGTCGTATCCAAACGTCACTGCAGTAAAGAGCGGACAAATAATAATTAAAATATGCCGGCGTACGTCCTCAAATGCTGCACAAATGCCACCGGTCGTAAGAGAAAACCGGATGGAGTCACCTTTCATCAATAAATAAACATTTTAATGCGTAATCATATTAAAAATCTGTAAATTCGTAAACTATTAACTTCACGACAGCAGTGTTGCCGGGTGGTAGAGCAGGGAAACTTCCCGAACGTAAAGGGGTCTACAATAGCCACGATATGTTGTCAACACGATGTTGACGTCCCGCTCCCAACTTGATGTTTTATTTCACGCACGTTTTCAACTAATATTAACACATTGCCTAAGAGCATAGATAAATGAGTAGATAGATTGCTAACTCCATACATAGCAAAACTACTAATTAAATAATAAGTCGTATGGGAGGTATGGTTTAACTCATTTATACTAAGTTTTAAGCACACTTAAATCGTAATACGTATTAAGCTATTTAAGCTGTAATCTTTTGAATAATAACTTTTAGCAAAACTCGCTTAAAACTTATTACATATACGCATTTAGCCATGTATGGAAAGAACACTCTATAGGTACTTAAGGGTCACCACACACCTAGCGGAATTCCTCGCGGAATTAGCGGAAGTAGCGGAAGTAGCGGAAATTTGTCTATGGTAGCGGAAATTTGTCTGTGGTAGCAGATTTTTTGTATGGAAGCCATAGACAAATTTCCGCTACCATAGACAAATTTCCGCTACCATAGACAAATTTCCGCTACCATAGACAAATTTCCGCTACTTCCGCTAATTCCGCGAGGAATTCCGCTAGGTGTGTTGTCACCCTAATTCTCTTTGCTAAGAGCTAATAACTTTTATGTCTTTGTAATCAAATTATATTCTTTAGTACCAATTTTTTTTTTCATTAAAATTTATAAATAAGCATTAAAAATTATATTTGTATATATCTTTGTTCGCGATAATCTCGCGTTTGGCTGAACCGATTTTGATGCGGTTTTCAGAAAAGTATTTGTTATACTCTGGAGAAGGTTTTAGTATAGAAGTCGTCCATGTTACGTAAGACCATTTTTGCGCACAACTTATATCTGTTTGTTACCCTCCTCTGCTAGAAGTAACGCGGGGAGGTAATAGGAACTATGACAAGGACCAACGATAATAGCACCTCTTTGCCGTACCTACTGAAAGTGTAATAACACCATCCCGTTTTATCTTGGTATTACTATGACCATGCCCCGTCTATACCATCCTATGTCTATGGGCCATATGCACTCAACGGTAGTCGTATACTTTTAATAAGTTGTAACTTTAGATTTAAAAAAAAAATCATTTATCCGCCTCTTCAGAAATATATTTCATCAGATTTATTAAGGCAGGTGCATGTTAATTATATTTAAGAACATAAATTATAATCTGTTTTATTTTTCCTTTCAAAAATATGTTACACTTAATCGGGAAAATTTGTATTACTGGCAACACTGGTCTCTACGCACCACTACGCACACATTCAACACGGGCGCCATTATTGGATCACAGTTGGCTGTACGGAGATGCCTAGTCCTTATCCTTTATTAGTCCAAGAGTAAACCATCGATCATCAATAGCTGAAAATAAAAACTTATGAATTAGCAAAGTTATTGAAGATTTCCTTGATAAAAATATTTGGTGTGAGTATAATTTTACACCTATCAGATCACCTCGGAGCGACCAAAATAACAAACAAACGGAAATGTTTGTGGGCATTATACTCAACTAAAGTAGTATACCTACTCGTAGTCGTAAACCACAGAAAAACTGTTTTTTCTGTTTTGTGTCGTAAACTGACAGCTTCTACCATACATTCTAAATCACTTTGCATGGCAAGAGCTGTTAGATAACTGTAGTGTGATATACTAGGATTTTAGAATGGTTTGCCTGTGGGTTAGTTCAGGAGTCATATTTTTTTTTTTAATTATTGAAAGCAACAATGAACACAATGTTTTCGTCATCGCAATCTAGAACTCATGATGATCTATTCACTGCGCCTCCTAAACTACATACTTACAAAAAGTGAACGAAAAATAACGCTTTATCAGAAATATGGGCTCTATTTGTTTTCTTCATCAAGTTCAGCTATTTATGATCTCTTCGACGTCACCCTGTACGAATGGAATTTGCCGGCGCGGCTAATGACGCCCAGGCCTTAGACTAATTGCATAATAGGTATGTTCACCGGGTGCCTTACTTGCCTTAGTAAGGCCCGTAACTGAATTTATAACCTATTACTTCGCCGAGCCCTTCACAGGGATAGATAAATGAGGAAAACCGATGTAGTTTCGATCTCAGATTACATTGCTGCCAATGATGGTGTATTTATCTTGAGGGTTTCCTGTCTTAAAAAGTGCTTTAAGCTATGTAGCTTGACTAAGTATGTACTTATCTTCTAAAGTTCCTGCCACAATGAGTTTACACACAGCGAAACTAATGTATTACCTACACAGCTTTACCAGTCACTTTCGTTTCGATCAAACGCTGAGGACTAGACTTAAGGGAGGTCACGATTTCGAAATTAATCTTGCAGGTGCCAACTCAAGATAACTTATTCAGGTAAAAGTTTGAACCTGTGAATTTAATATTTCTTACACTATACTTCTTTCTTGCGATCTTACGCAGGTAAAGGGTTGACATTTTGAAGCGTCAGATAATTGTATATTGAGAATGAAGTAAGTAAAGTTTCTCGCAGAATTATTGCCTGCTGGGTTTATCCTTTTTCTTAGAATATTTTCTTCTGAATCTACTCAAAGACAACTTTGATATAGTGTTTTGTGGGAATCGCACCACGCTTTGGTTTTTTTCATTGGTGGAAATCGCATCGCACAGTAGGTATTTTCTTGTAGGTTTTATTTTGCAAACGGTACATTTGTATTTGGAAACGAGGATTATACGTGAAACGATGAAATGTTTGCTACCATATGTATGTTGTTTGAATTGTAAAACTGCACCGAGACAGTCTAATCGACAAAGGGAGTCGAACCCTACGATAATTTGTGCCCTTGAAAAGGTGAATGAGCAGTTTGTCTACAGTGCTACATTACACTATAAGCACCTCACCTAATATGAACTAAACGCACCTATGTATACAGGGTGACATAATAATCACCGTTCATATTGGGCGTGGTGATGAGGTAGGCTATACTGAACAACTTTTACTATGAGACAAACTCCGAAGCAGCCAAAAAATTTTTAGTTCTCCCATAGAAAAGGACAACATTTAATCAGCCGAATGTTTGGTATACTGGTTTGATATGTTTTCTAGATTATAGAACAACGTATTTATATGTATTTTAAAATGCATAAGTACTGTTGTTTTGAAAAAAAAAGTCATGCCGGTCATAAGTAATTCTTCTCAGGTCAGAGGTGTTAGGTTAGGTTAGAACCAGTGTAGTGTTTTTTTTCTCTTTTATCCATAGTATCTGACGTGTAAAAGTGCCTTGTGGCCTACTTACTGAATAAATGTTTGAGTTTGAGTTTGAGCTTACCTAATCACCTCGCTAAATATGAACGGTGGGTAATATTTCACCCTGTATAATACGACATCGTGTTGTAGGATGATGCTACATCGTATCGTAGAAATCAGAGTACACAACGAGTAGTCCAACTACGAACAAAAAAACAAGGGGGCCGCGTGCAAAAACAACCGACGACGCGAGTAACGCGACCGAAATAGACATGATTAGATATGATAAAATAAGGGGTGTGCCACTGCGGTGCTACCGTTGCTCGAAACATGCTTGTTACAGCATCCGTGCGTTCGGAGTTTGAATTGCGAACATGAATTTTTATTTGTTCGTTTGGTTACTGGTCGTAAATACCACCTTCCTTAAACAGTGGTAGAAATCTACCACGCCCCTTCTGAAATTTCACGTCAACCTGTACATGCCTAACATAGGACTTCTAATGAAATCATACTTAAATGTACTTAATTACATTTTATAACACGTGTTTTACATATTTAAATCTTTTATTGATATTGGTATTATCCTATAGATATATTTGAGTGCCAAATTTTGATGAAAAATCTTCCAAGCGAATATGGAACACGCTCAAAATCACGCTCTCTGAGACATTACATCTTCAATTAACTCTTTAGCATATTAATATCACCTCGTATCCTGATCTTACTGTATCTTATTGTCGCCAGGGTGAGGCTGCTCGCCCGAGCTGGTTCCGAAGCGCACTCACGCGCATCACGCGAGCTATCCGTCGTCGCCTCAGCCGCGAGGGTCCGGCCACGCCGCCCGACCTGTTCCTAGACAAGTATGCAGCCACGGAGTTCCACGACCCGCAGGAACCCATGTATGAGGCGAAGAGGTCCAAGATACTTTGTGGCCTCAAGCTGGTCTTCGATCCGACGCAGCCGGGACATTATCATGTAAGTTTATGTACTTTGATGCTCTTTTGTTGTTCTTTTTATATCCTATTTGGGAGGGCATTGTAAGCTATAACCATTTGTAAGTTTAAAAAATTGTGTAAGGGCAAAAAATTGTGACACTTTTTGTCCTTACAATGCTTGCGAAGGGATGCGTGAGTCGAGCGGCTGAATCTAATATCGTATGTTTAATCCAAGACAGTAATCTGACAGTTATATCCATACAAAGTGTTATATTGATCATAGAGTAACTTATATAGTAGAGCAGCACAGCCTAAGAACTTTTTGAAGCTCAAGTCAATTGCGCCCTCTGTCCGAAAGCCCCCTAATGATACCCACAATGTAAGAGGAAATGTCACCTGCACTGCTACTCCATCTAGTAGCTACTAGTGTACTACCTCTAGTACCCTATTTGTTACTAGGTGGAGTAGCAGTGCAGGTGACATTTCCTCTTACATTGTGGGTATCTTTAAGGGACTTTCGGACAGAGGGCGCTAAATACTTGGAGCCTCAACAAGTTCTTAGACTATGGCCGTCTATTATATCTTTAAGTCTATGAAAGTGATTTACAATGTAGCGCAGGAACTGTCAGATTACTGTCTTGAATTTAAAATAACATTTAAAACAAAACACCAAACCGAATGCAGAACCTCCTTCTTCTATAGAATTGAGGTCGGTTAATAATATTAGTTGTCGAAGGTAACAAAAAGAGTGAGGAGATGAAAATAGTACAGGGGTCAGAATATTAGATCCCTCAAAAGATAAATAGGTTCGTTTCCTAATGTTATGAAAAAATACTCCAGAAGAACGTTGTTAAACTGGTGTGATAAATTAGGAACGATTACAAACAACTGTATGTAAGTATGTACTTTGTATGGTCAAGTCTGAAAATATAGATTACATTTAATGTGAGTTCTAATTTATTTTAATGTGATAAAAATATGTAGCTATACAACCGTATTACAAGGCGTAAAGTCTGGGATATATGTTTTTGTCACATTAAATGTGTCCATATTTTCAGACGTGACCGGTCTTGAATAATGCCTATTTCTATCGGTGTATGAATGATATTACCTATCTATTCCATTGTTCATTTTGCTGGAAGATAACTTTTCGCATTGGGAATTGATCATAATGTCAAGTGATACGTTATCGATATCCGATATTACTGATCTCAATAGGTAATTGTGGGTATCACTGTTTTTCTTTGTTTGTACTTTTAATACATCTTTAAAAATATTGAAATATTTGAAATTAGTAGGACTCATATCTTTTAATTTTTTTTTTTTTTTTTTTTTTTTATTTATCCAAAAACTCTTAATAACTAATTTTACATTTAAGCAACAGCGAGCGAAAACCGCGTACGGTTTATCTGCCGCCATTGTCGCTCGTTTACATTCCAATTGATAGGTAGGTACTATTATTGTAACATGTGACAAGGAAGTAGGTAGATTTACTTTACTTGAGTTGTACGAGTATGCGCACCATTACATATTTCAATTGAGTTAATATAATTTTCACCTTATTAACATATATGCCAATCAAAATAAACTTTTTCATTTTATTAATTCCAGGCTGGAAATCGCTGTAATACTTTAATTTGGTCCTAATTTCATATTATCTGAGTTTGCCCAATCCCAGGAGGTGTGCATTATTTTTTGGAAATTGTTGCTCCTGTGTTGAGGACCAAGTCAACAATTTGTGGAAGCCCCTATATTCACCTAAGGCCAATGAAACCTCTTTGGACAAAATATACCACGAGATATTCTCAAAATTCCTCATAAAGCCAACTTTCAATCTGGCCTCTCAACCCCCAACAAATGCATCTGAATTTAAACATGTTTAACATTTAATAGGTTGACTTTTTCCGACGGACGGACGGTTTGAGCTGCAACCAAATAACTGAAATGTCACGTATGATTGTTGTGATTGCGGAAAATAAATAATTTTATTGCAAAATAGTGATAAATACGCGAAAAAACGTGATATCTACGAACAATTACAAAGCTGTGAAACATACTAATATTATCTAGACGTAGTATCTACGACCACACGGTAAAATGCGTGCGTAACGAAATTGTTTGCTCCTGTCAATACATACTGTTTACTTGAGTTTCTTACGAATATAAGTTACAAATAATGTATCGCACTCCGCCTAATTCACACAGAAAACTCCGCCCAACAGTGGGCCAGTCCTCAGAATTACCTGACGAGTTTACCAGAAAAACTGAAGATGCAGATCAGTCACTGCGCCTCAATAACTCTGACCTAGAGGACCCCGCCAATCTAACATTCATTTTTGAGCCAGATACAGTAGACACTGAACAGGTAAGTGCGCTTACTTTGGAACAACGCAGCCCAATTAACATAGACCACAACTGGCCAAACCAAGAGCGACCAAATGTTCTGTCTGGAACTACAGAGAGTATGCACATACCAGATAACGCCACCATGAGCAACAATAACAAGAAGCAAAAATATAAACATGAGGGCAATGAAAAAGAGGACTCAAGGGTAACCGAGATAAAATATGCTGTCATCAACAACTTACAAATGTACTCAGACGTTACAGAAAATATAGCAAACCTGACCAGCGAACTCCTTGGTGAAAAATACCTCAATGCGTCTAACAAACGCGCCATTCTTGCTCTGATGGAGAAACAAATACATATGGTCAAAATACTTCCAAACATCCTTACCCAAAATAAACCTGTGAACCAAGAACTTAGCTGCAATAACATTGAAAACATACTGGAAATAGAGGTAAGGAAACCAATAACTGAGCTACAAAAGGAAATTGGTATAATGCAAACAAGCGGTCTCTCACACATAAATGAGATCCAAGAGCAAATGATTAACCTCAAAAAAGAAATAAGACAACTACAGACAATTCACCCCACCCCTGCAGTGCCGTTTCCCCATGAATATGTAAGCAAGCCGGACGGCCAGCAAACAGAGGAGCAGCACCGAAAATTTATCTCATATGCAGCTGCAACACTAGCCACCAGCACGAGCCCACGATCGTCTAAACCAAAGTCTGGTTTTGAGACTGCACATCTTACAAGCTTAAAAAATGTCCAAACCACCAGCTATGCTGTTATACTAGAGTCAACAGATCCAAACACTGAAGGAAACGACATCATCAATGAAATAAAACAAAAAGCCAACATCGCGGAAATAGGCATTGGACTGCAAGGAATTCGGGCGACGAAGAAAAATAAGGTGGTCATCTTATGTGACTCAGAACAAGACCAACAAAAGCTAAGCTCTGTTATTAGACAAAAAACAAACGGAATAACTGTAGACGCGCCCCAAATTAAGAACCCCTCAATAAAAATTATCGGAGTTATCCCAGAATACGCAAGCGAAAAGATTGTTGATGCTCTGAACAATCAGAATCACAGAATCCTAGGGACCATCAAAAAAGAAGACATACAAATCAAATATATACGCTGTGTTAGAGGAAGAAATGCTGCAATCAAAAATGTTATTGTTGAAACAAGTCCACAAGTCTGGGCGGCTTTGCAAAATCAAAAAGTGCGGATTAGATATCAATCGGTACGAGCTGTTGACCAATCACCTGTTCTGCAGGTCTATCACTGTCTGGGCTATGGACATCGTGCAACTGAATGCAGCTCAGGAATGCGATGCGGCTATTGTTCAGAGAGACATGATACCAGAAGCTGCCCAAGAAACACAGCCACACCATGTTGTACAAACTGTAAAGAAAATGGAAACCAACATGATCACCCAGCCTATAGCCAAACTTGCCCAGAATGGCAAAAATGGGACCGAATAGCCCGAGTGGCAATACGATATTGTTAAAGGCCCCCCCCCAAGGTGCAAATCAAAGAAAATCCGCTCTCACAGTATTACAGTGTAATCTTGGACGTGGCTATGCAGCAACCAAAGAAATGAAACATAATGTCGCTGAAAAAGAACATGATATAATCATAATATCAGAACCATATGTTGGCAAAAATAATAAATTAAGCTGCATAAATGGATATGATTTATACCAACAATCAGACGACACCAACAGAACAAAGGCATGCATTGCAATAAAGAAAAAATTGGGCACCTACCTCGAACTCACGCAACATATAACAACCAATTTCTCAACAGTGCAATTATCACTTGAAAATGATAAAATCATGCTTACCTCTATCTATGTAGAACCTGGTGAAGATCCTTCACGTACTCTACCCCACCTGGAACAGTTCCTACAAAATAACAAAAGAGAAGAACATGTCATATGTGGCGATTTTAACGGATGGCATACAACCTGGGGCTCCACAAGGAACAATGAAAGAGGCGAAGAAGTGTATGATATTGCCGTTGCAAATGATTTAGTGACTTGCAACCAAGGAAGTGAACCAACATTCGAAACAATCGCACAAGGACAAACAAGAACCTCCATAATAGACCTTACCCTGACAACACTAAACACATCGAGAAACATTATAGACTGGAAAGTAAACCAGAACATCATACCATCTTCAGATCATCACGCCATAGAATTTAAAATCAATCTCAATCAGGAAAGGCTAAAAAAGAAGATCTCAACTACAACATTTATATATAATACTGACCATACCAACTGGGAAAACTTTGACACAAAACTAAAAGAAGACTTTGAAGAACTTTCATTAGATACAGTCAACATCGACTCATTGTGCGCAGATCAAATTGACACGTACATAACTAATATGACACAAACAATAAACAAGAGTTGTAATGATATTTTCCGACGCAAAACACCCTACCAGAAAATCCCATGGTGGACTGAAGAGCTTACTGAATTAAAAAAGAAAGTAACCCATTTACACCACCGACTTCAAGATCTGAAACGCGGAAAGAAAGACCTCACTAACATAATTATAGAAATAAATAAGGCCAGAGATGAATACAGCAGAGAAATCCGGACCACATCTACTGATAACTTCAGAAATTTCTGCAATAAGCAAGATAGAGAAAACGTATGGTCCGTCACAAATAGATTGCTAAAAAGTACACCTCAGCCACAGCCACCGGCAACTTTGAAAATAGACGGAAACAATTACACAAAGTCTACGAATGACACAGCTGAAAAACTTATGTTCAAATTCTTCCCCGAAGATAAACCAACCGATGATTCTCCGTACCACCAGCAGATAAGAAACGATAATGTCACCACACAAAATACAACGAACTCTAATACGCAAAATAATGAACCTCCATTTACGACCGAAGAAATCAAAGAAGCCATATATAATATGAATCCTAAGAAAGCTCCAGGCGTAGACCACTTAACTTCTGATATATGTAGACATTTCATCGATTCGTACCCAGCACTTATCACAAAATTATATAATAGGTGTTTGTTACTAGGATACTTTCCAAAGTCATGGAAGTCAGCGTACATAAAAACTATACCGAAACCAAACAAGGCAGGTTATGGCGAGCTCGCCTCATATAGACCTATAGGGTTAATAAATATTTTAGGGAAAGTTCTAGAAAAGCTTATTGCGAGGAGATTAACGCACTACATGCATACAAGATACGCCTGCAACTCCAAGCAATTTGGTTTTAAAGAACAGCAAACAACAACAGATGCACTAATTACCGCTATTGATACCATGAAAGAACTAAAACTTAACAAAAAATTAGTTATAGTAATATCCTTAGATATACAAGGAGCTTTCGACCACGCATGGTGGCCAGCCTTGATTAATCGCCTTAGTAAGATAAACTGTCCGAATAATATATTAAATCTCATACGTAGCTACTTCACAGAACGAACAATCACTCTAAACTATTCCGACGCCACCGTAACAAAAACGCAAACCAGAGGATGTGTCCAAGGATCTGTCCTTGGACCTATCTTCTGGAATACTATAACCGACACCTTGCTGGAACAAATATCACTAACCGACACCCACATACAAGCGTATGCGGACGACATACTATTAATATGTCACGGAAAAGATTTAATAGAACTGGAGTTAAATACAAATAGCATCCTAGAGACGGTATATACGTGGGGGGAAAACAATAAGTTAAAATTCGGACCTGCGAAAACACAAATGATCACACCAACGCCGAAAGCCAAAAACGCCAAAATATTTTTTAACAATATTCAAATCCCATTTAATAAACATTTTAAACTCCTCGGAGTAATAATAGACCAGCGTTTAACATTTACTCAACATATTGAATACATCATTAATAAGGCACAAAATATTTACAAAAAAATGTGTATGTATGTAAGACCTACATGGGGGGTTCATTCTGAAAATGTTAGGACAATATACCGACAAGTCATTGAACCCACAATAACATACGCGGCTGAGGTATGGCACCACGCCATTAAATACAAAAAAGTTAACAAGGCACTTCTAAGCTTGCAACGTGGGTTCGCTATCAAAATTATACATGGTTTTCGAACTCTACCAACCGTACAATCGATCGCACTAGCTGGACTCACACCCCTTCCGCTGAAAGTGCAAGAAATTGCTTCCATCGAAACTGTTAAACGAACTAGACTGACAGAATACCTACCAGACGACATAACATATGACAAAAGAGTACCAGTGACTGACTTATTACACCCCGCAGACAGAATTACTATAAATATAACCGACATACATACTGAAAACGACCTAGAACCTTACTATACGTCAGACATGCACAGAATCTACACTGATGGAAGCAAGCACGATGCAGGAGTAGGAGCGGCATTCGTTATACACTATCCTGATGGAAGCGACAGAACTAAAAAATTTAAGCTACATAAGAGCTGTACAGTTTTTCAGGCTGAATGCGTGGCTATAGAAGGAGCGTGTCAAGAATGCATTACACTGGGTCTCGAAAAAATCACAATCTTCTCGGATCTCGAAGTCTGCGCTGCAAGAGATTGCAAATCGCAGCAGCACAAACAGAACAATAAACAGCATCCATAAATTAATTCGCCAAATCCAACAAGCAGGAGAAATCCATTTCTGTTGGATCAAAGCCCACGCCGGCCTTCACGGCAATGAGGCAGCAGACACAGCCGCCAAACAAGCGGCATCATTACACAGAAGTCCTGATTTTTGCAGATTTCCCCTATCCTTTCATAAAAAGAACCTACATAAAACAATAATAGGAAAGCATGAACAAATATACATAAACAGTACAACAGGAACCCATACAAAACAACATCTGCCAACACTTACACATGTAACAACACTTCGCAAACATATGTCACTCACCTTCCAACTCACTCAAATACTTACCGGTCATGGATATCACAAAGCCTATCTAGCACGCTTCCACATCACCAACACTGATACCTGCCCATGCGATGACACAACACCACAAACTATCGACCATCTCCTCAAACACTGTCCCAAATATGCATACTCCCGCTCCGACCACGAGTTGCTTTGTGAACTACATCAAATAGACCCATATGATGTATCTAAATTAATAGAAAAAGAAGTAACAAAAACATCGTTCGAAAAAATTATCAGTAAAATAATAAATACACTAAAAAGATTTAATAACACATAAACAGATATAATATTTTATACACCTAAATAAACTGACTAATAAATATATATATATATAAATATTTATAATACTTTATATATCTTAAATAAACTGCATAATAATAAATTCATAAAACGAATGAAACAAAGTAATAATAGTTATAGGCCGCCCGTATTGAAAGCGAGGACCTACAACTATAATAATAGCTAATTAAAAAAAAAAAAAAAACCAAATAAATGAAAACATTTCGAATCTATTTTGGTTGCAAAAGTTATGCACACCTTCTGGGATTGGGCAAATTCATTACACGTATTTAGGACCAAAATAAGCTATTAAACCGATTTCCAGTCTGGTGGGAATTAATTCCTCAATACGCTTTTTATAGATCATATTTGATTAACCTAATAAGTAGATTGCTAGTTTTGTATCAAAATATTGTTACAAAATTTAGCATGTGTCCTCCATTTTATACATATACCATAGATTAGATGTCAGGCGTCTGAGAGTCTATTATATTATTTTAGAAACATACTTGTATTAAACTACCTAAGATTTATTTCCTTTGAACAGGACACAAAATCGAGCCACATATGGATTGATTTAAGTTTTCCGCATTGTCCCAATATCCGAGACAATAATTGAACATCATGGCAAAATCGATTGCAGTACGTGCCCCGAATCCAAAAGAATTTAGACACGCCTTAGAGACATGTTTTGATCTTACTGCCAAAACATGTTCTTGTTTATGTATATTAAAACAACATTATGAAATACGAGATTATGTTTGCGTAAATACAATGACAACAAAAAAATGAGGTACGATTTTTAAACATATTTGTTTGGTTCTACATACAAACTCTCGTAATACCTAGGTACCTAGGTATCTATTCAAACCATTGTAGGCTTTTTATATGAAATTCTTAAATCCACCTGACGACTCCTAAAAAGATAATATGCAGGTACATTTAATGAAAATCGGTTTCTAGCGTTATCTGAATTACCCACTTATTAAAAAAAAACGTAGCTTTTTTATACCACGACGGCGGCAAACAAGCATATGGCCCGCCTGATGGTAAGCAGTTAACGTAGCCTATGGAAGCCTGCAACCCCGGAGGATTGTCAGGCGCGTTACCTACCCTTTAAGAACCTATACACTCCTTTTTTGAAGAACCTCATACTGTAGCCCTCTGGGAAAACCTCGGCAGGGAGTTCATTCCACGACTACCGACTTCAGCTTCTTCTTCAGCTTGAAAGAATAATCGAACTTAAAGATCAAACTGTCAGCTGGCTACTGGGACGTCTCGGCATTTGGATGGCTTTTTGATTTCGATAGTTTGTCCGACGATAACTTTAGTAACGTTTTTCTGATCTTTATGAAATTTCTTGGGGCTGTAGCGGAGATACATCAAATTTGTAAGTTCGTATATGAACAGGATCGATCATGTGGTTATGGAGCTAGAAGGAGAAAAAAATCCTCCTTAGGGTCTTGTTATATTGGTCAACTCGTTTGCAAGTAAATCGCGAATTCTCAGTTCAGCACAATATTACACAAAACACAAAAGAACAATTCCCAAAGCGCTGCGGTCATGATGAGCTTAATCCATAGACTCCTCCTTACACTGCTTTAAAGTTCGACTTATAATTTGGTTGTAAAATGCAAATATCCGAATTATACCTTTGACGATCATAATATAAATTTGTATAAATTAGGCTAAGACCATTTGTACTATAATTTATTATTATGAAATAAATAAATCTAAATCTATACCTACCTACCTACTATTTTTAGCCCTATTTTAAGTTTTCGTTAATAGCTGTTAAACTGTAATATATAATAGCATATAATATATTTCAACAATATAGCACATTTAATCTTCTTTCGTTTGATACCACACACGTGTAGGTGCAATGTACAGTTTGGATGAAATTTGCACTTTTCGCAACGAATCGAAAGCCATTTTGATGACGTCGTTACTCGGGAGACATTTCACGTTGGTAACAGCTCTGAACTATATTCCCATAAGGGAGAGCACTATTAATACGATCACGTTTAAGTATTACATTACGATTTCTAACGTTATATATCGGGCCCTGCAACTTGAGACCCCGCATACCTAATTCGTTTTCCAGCTTTATACAGCGTGTAATTTTGATATTACCACATAAGCTATGGGTAGTTAGTATAGACCCTAATAAACATACTTCCATATGTTTTATTAAAAATTTTCGACTTTTATTTTTCCATATAAAATATTTCAGCACGCAATGTATTGCTCCTACCTGATTACTTTGCCTTTAAAACGTCACAATTGATATGTGTCACATTGTACTGTATACGCAGTACATTGCCGAGTGAAATAAATTAAAAAATTAATTACTCGGTGTTAATTAACAATTAACTAAATATTTATTGCAATGTCGATTTAAAACATCAAAACCTGCTTCTGGTTTCCTTTTGTGGTAATATCAAATATACACGCGGTATACGTTTCCCTTAAAATCGTCTTATGCAGGTTTTTTTTTGCGTGGTCAAAATAATCAGCTGCTTCAAGATATAGATCATTATGTTAGCAAACATATTTAAATTTAATTCAAGCGATAAAACGATTTGCTACTGCCTTAACTGATAGAATGTGCTATTGAATTGCTTATAAAGACAAGGAAAAACAATAAGACGAGCAATTACTGCTGCTCTCCTCATAAAAAATGCGTCACCAACTCGGGAGCCCGGCGTTAAGTTAACCTTATCTTATATTATATACTACATAATAGTAGCATGTAACGTAATAATTTCTAAATATTTAGGGCCGGTTGCACCAAACTGTCTGTGAACGTAAACGTAATCGTAAAAAAAATCTTGTATGAAAAGTTTGACAGTTTTCTATGGGATGACAGCTCCGTCGCCATATTTAACGTTGATGAGTCTGTTAATTGTGCGTGGTGCAACCCACCCTTAGGTTTTTTTTACGATTACGTTTACGTTTACAGACAGTTTGGTGCAACCGGCCCTTAGTATATAACTATGCATATTAACATTATCGACGATATATAGTATGTAGTAGTACTGATGTGTCTTTTATTTAATTTTTTGGTAGCCTTGCGGTAAGACGTCCGTCTTTCAATCCGGAGGTCTCGGGTTAAAACCCCGGGTCGTACCACTGAGTTTTTCGGAACATAAATATGTACGGAATATCATTTGAGATTCACCAGTCGCTTTTTGGTGAAGAAAAACATGGTAAGGAACTCGGACCTAATCCCAATAAGGCCAAGTTTCCCCTCTGGGTTGAAAGGTCAGATGGCAGTCGCTTTCGTAAAAACTAGTGTTTATGCCAATTCACGGGATTAGGTTGTCAAGCGGACCCCAAGCCGGGATAAACGCTAGGAGGCGGAAGAAGATTTGAATGTACGAGTATGCAACTATACAAGCAGGTATATAATTCAGAAAATATTTATAATTTTTCTTATTTACTTTACCCTAAAAATAAAAACAGTTATTATCACAATAAAAATAAATTACCTACGTATCTAAATATTTCGGACTTTTGTGGCTGCTTGGTTTCAGCAACTCCTCCTCCTCCTCTATTCTTTACTTGCTTGAAGTATATAGTTGGTAGGTAAAGGTTACTCTTCATCTACCGAGTATATTAATATTCTTAGGTTTAACACTACAATAAGGTCGATAAGCCTTTTACTTTTGGGTACCCAACGTCACATGTGCCCGACGGGTCTTCATATAGGTAGGTACCTACTTGCGATGTGCTAGCAATATTTATGTAAATGACGTGTTCGCGATGACATACTCCCCCTCTGGTACTTAGAGATCCGAAAATACTTCATGCATATATTATAAAATATTAAGAGAAAACAAACAACAGTGATTTGAATAATACATTGGCAATTAAAGCGATTAAATTATGAAAACAATATTTATATTGAGCTTTCTTTGTCTTTAAAACATCAAAATATATCAAAAACAATGAACTGAAGTTGGCACCTTTTATACACACTCTTTTCAACTGACTGTAAGTTCGGCGATCATTGTTGCTATTTGGTAGGTATATTTTTTATATAATGTATGTTCACTTATTGTTCAAAATAACTTTCCTTACCCTCTCTCTCTAGTAGATTGCGTCCCTTCTCTCTACTCCCATTTTTTCATAAGCTTACCTCACCTTTTTCGTTGCCTACAGTGGCTGGCCGTGGTCTCCCTGGCGATCCTCTACAACGTGGTGTTCGTGATCGGACGCGCGGTGTTCTGGGAGCTGGACACCATCACTGTAGTCTGGTTCGTGCTGGACTACATCTGCGACGCCATCTATCTGGTCGACACCGTCGTCCATGTGCACGAAGGTGAGAAACACCTTCAATGTAGGTATTAACCCTTTGACCGTCAAAGCCGTCATATCACGCGCACGGAAAGTCGTGCCGACAGCGCCAAGATGTGATATCACGTCCAAAATATAGCCGGTTTGCCTTGCGCGCTTGCGTGCGCTGGCGTTGAGGGCACGATTTTTCCGTCCGATGCTTGGCGTTCAAAAGGTTAACAGGTTTTTTGCAAGGCTGGGCAGTGGGCAAGGATGGAGAAATCACAGGGCTGCAGGGGTACCTATTATATTTGGCTTGATTTTTGATGAAATTATCGATCGATTTTCTTTCAATTGCGATGCGATTGTCCATAGCGAATGTATTTATTTTACTAAAGTTAAGTTACATTAACACGTTTTCAGCTAGTATGAGTACCAAACAGTGTTATTGTTTTAACTAAACACTATAATTCAGTAATAAATAACTATCTTTTATAACGATTTATTATATCCAACGCTAAGTGTATTTCTGTATTCTCATTGTGTCTTCATTTGCATGCATAGACCATAAATGAGTACCTATCATCATCAGCCATCAGCTGTAGTAGAAGAATCCTCGCATGCCGCGCCGCATCCATAGCAAAAAAATTAAGGGAGTCATCATCCCTTAAAGATTATCGAATCCCTTAGCAGCTCGGCGCCTCACTGGATGAGCAGTCAAACGCGCTGCCGGTCATTTCCATTAAGACCATGAAATTATAACCGGTCCGCTAGTTTTAGATCCAAGCCGAAACGTATGAAGGAAGACGGCCAAGTTTAGGCGCGTTTGGCGTAGGTACCTAAACACGGGTTTAATTACACAGTAAACCTTCTGAGGCATTACGCCCTTCAAGGCCTCAGGCCATTCAAATAAGCGCACTAATCACAGAGCAAAGTTTTCCCAGAACTACTAAAGTTACAGCTCTTCAAGACTCGAGTTCACAAACCAACAAATTCGACACCGCCGACCGCGCCTTACGTCATCAAATTTAGCTAACACGTGGATAAATATTTGACCGAGCCTTGTTGCTTTTTCCGTACAAATTTTGCATTGCGTTCGGTTCGTCGTAGCACTAGCGACTTGTAATCGATCGGTTGAAGTGGAACTGCTTGTGCGGCAATTAATAGATTAGAGTTTATTAAGATTGTAGCTTTAAGTGGGACGCGTCAATTTTAGCACGTGCCATGGTATAGCCCGGTCAACATAGGTATGCCAGGTTTTCCAATCTTATGTGCATCGCGTGCTCCTTGGTACAAAATAAATATAACATGTTCTCTTTATTGTCGCTTAGGGGCGGCGGGTCCCGTTTCACAGTTTAGAAACTTCATCACACCTAAACAATACAAAATGTATTTTGTTTCAGGGTATCTTGAGCACGGTCTCATGGTGAAAGAAGCCACGAGACTTAGGAAGCATTATCTCAAGACAGATTCTTGGCGGTACGACCTAATATCTTTGCTGCCCACTGACATTGCCTACTACTGGTGGAAACCGCAGAGCTGTGACTATGTTAGTACTTAGTTGCCAGTTTCACATTGAAAGCACAGTCTACCAGATAGTTGTATGTAATAAGTTAAATGCAGCATCATTTATTGAGCATTACAAGTTATTTTACACAGCATGTTGTGTAGTATATTGCTTTTATGTAACCGGTAATAGAAATTCTTTTTTTTTGTTACCGCAGGAACCTTCTTGTGAGTTTTTATTGAATGTTTTCTATTAAAAATATTTAATTATTATTATTTACCTACTTAAAAACATCTCTGAAGAAAAAACATTGTATCTCTATGTCATTTTTGCCGAAAACACCTACGAACTAAAACAGCAAAAAACATGGCAGCCGTGCACGTTATTTAACTTTGTTGTTACAGTTACAAATGTCAATATTGTTTGCGTTCTAGGACCGTTTACCGTGCCCTGTTATTGTGCGAATGAATCGACTGTTTCGCCTTCCTCGAATGTGGGAGTGGTTCGACCGCACCGAGACCGCCACCAGCTATCCGAACGCTTTCAGAATATGCAAGGTCAGTACCACAATAATACTATCATTGCTTAAAATATACTGGTTAGTTTATATGAAAACTTATTATTATTAACTTGCAGGTCGTGATGGCTATCCTTGTTCTTATTCACTGGAACGCATGCCTTTATTTCGCGATAAGCTATGCAATTGGATTCGGCACCGACAATTGGGTTTACAACATAACAGGTGGACGAAACGAAACGCTGGCTCATCAATACATTTACAGCTTTTATTGGTCGACTCTCACCCTCACTACCATCGGAGAAACGCCTCAGCCAGAAATCGATCCAGAATACTTATTTGTCGTGGCGGATTTTCTGGCTGGCGTTCTAATTTTTGCTACAATCGTGGGCAATATCGGATCAATGATATCGAACATGAATGTGGCGCGCGTTGAATTCCAAAATAAAATGGACGGTGTAAAACAGTACATGGCATTCAGAAAAGTGAGCGGTGAACTTGAGGCGAGGGTTATCAGATGGTTTGCGTATACCTGGGCCCAGAGCGGCGCGTTGGACGAGGAGAACGTCCTGTCGTCATTGCCTGATAAACTCAAAGCTGAAATCGCTATACGTGTTCACTTAGAAACTCTGCGGAAGGTGCAAATATTTCAAGACTGCGAACCTGGCCTTCTTGAGGCACTTGTACTGAAGTTACGACTTCAAGTCTTTAGCCCTGGAGATTATATTTGCCGAAAAGGAGACGTTGGTAAAGAAATGTACATTGTCAAACGGGGCCGTCTGCAGGTAGTGGCAGATGATGGTAAAACTGTGCTTGCCGTTTTGAGTGCCGGATCAGTGTTTGGAGAAGTAAGCGTTCTAGACATTGTAGGCAATCGTACCGGTAATCGCAGGACAGCCAATGTACGCGCTTTGGGTTATTCTGATTTGTTTTGTTTGGGGAAAAGAGATCTTTGGGAAGCCTTGGCTGACTACCCCGATGCTCGAACTACCTTAACCGAACGCGGATGTCAACTTTTACGCAAGGTAATGTATTTAATAACAATTAATTGATAAGTATAATAAGTAGGCATAGCCCTTTTTTATTAAAAATTCTAACTAATGCTGTTTTAGGATGGTCTACTTGACGAACAAATTTTCCAAAAAGCCCAAAATACTCAATTGAGTCTAGAGGAAACTGTCAGCCACTTGGAAACTACCGTTGAAATACTCAATAACCGACTGGAGGGCTTGTTGACGGACATCGGAGAAGAACAGGCGAAGATCAAACAAAAGCTCAGTCAGATTGAAATGAGGTACGTACTTATAGTTACAGCACACAGAGCATAGCGAATGTGACGCTTATGCAATGCAATGCGAATGTATAAATCATGTTATAACATAAGTTGACTACATATTGATTTTGCAGGGTCGTGGATACTGAAGGTGAGGTTATTACTGACGATGAGGATAGAACCTCGTCCGATGGATCTGAAATAAGAAGCGAGATCGCCCGCATGTCGGACAGCTACGAGTGCAGCGAGCTGGCGCTGAGCTTGTCTCCGAGCACCTCCACGGTGTTCCTCGGGAAGCCGTTCGCTGGCCGGGAGCGCGGGCACTCGCTCTGCGTGGAGAGGACGCCCAGCCTCACCCAACTTGCCGCCCAACCGCGGAGTAAATCACTTCGTATTAAAAAACCGCCCAAAGATTACTCTCACTAGAAGCCAAAATGGTACGACGTAAATAAATCTGTACCTAAACTTTTATTTTAAACCCAGGAACGATTGATTTTGTGTTTCATGAAAATCTGCGTTATTTTTGATACCTTCAAAGGGTTTTATTAATGTAAGAGTTTGAAAAAGCAACATCATTCGGTACGACTAGATTTCGGAAACAAACCAAAAACTAGTAAATTGTATAGGTATGTACTTAAAAATATAGTCTACTTTATTATAATTTTGAAAATTAGTGTCAATGGAATGTGGCTTTAATTAGAAACAAGGAAAGGAGCAGCCTATGGTTGCGTAGTTAATTAAATTGTAAAACAATTTAATTAATTTGAACGTTATATTTATCGTAGGTATTTTAACGTTTTTAAATATTAAGGTATCCCATAGCTGCGTGCAAAACTGTTTGTTTATGGTGGTCATTCAATAGATCTTTCACAAAGTTTGTATTATTTGCAATAATATATTCAATGTAATTATTAGTTTTTAATAATTAAATTCTCGAATAACGTCTTATCTTTTGGTAGGAATCGGTTGAATATTGTTAATACTCGTTAATTATATAAATATTAACTGAAAGTAGGTAATTATACTTTTTGTCACTTTAATTTTACTGTTATTTATTTATTGTAATTGTATTGCTTACTTACTTATCAACATCTTAACATTGAGTATTTAATTATTGCTTTATGATTATTAACTTTTAAATTATATTTAACCTAAGTATACAGGACAGTCTTATATGCTTTATTTAGTCTTCATTAAGCTTATAGTTTATTACTTATATCAGCTTTCAGGATTCCCGACTAATCTTATTTTTGTAAATAAATTTAATTTACTAGGAACTTAATATATTTTTATAAAGTACTAGGTATTAGGATACACATCAAATTTAGCTTAACATAGGTATCAATCATAAAAATGTATTAGTGTAGATTACATAACATTTAATAAACTAAGATCAACATAGTGTCAAAAATTTCATTTTGTTATCTTACTTATATTAAATCACTTTTTTTTCTTTGATTTTAATTGCCTTAGTGTGTTCTTATAAATATTTCGATCAACCTGATGGTGAAACATAGTGGTAATTAGTACCCAGTCTTAAAAATAAAAAAATATTTTGTTATATGTTCCAAAAATGTATAAAACATGTTAATATCCCAAAAAAAAAGAATTAGACCGTAAGTCAGGAACAAATATATCGGTCATCGCGTCATCGTCATTGTGAAGTGGTTAATACCGATGTAAAATATAGGTAAATAAACTCTCATTTCACAAATTTTCAATAGGGACGCGATGCCGTTTTTTTTTATTGGTTAAATGGCTGCCATTCCTCAACCCGCCAACGGAGCGGCAACTGACCTTCACGAGGCTTATGCATCGCCAACCACTTCACAAGTTATCGCCTGGAACGCGATTGGTCACACAATTTGTTCCTGGCTTACGTCTAATTCATTTGATATGCTTACTCGTACCTAATTTACCTGGAGCAATTTCTTTCACTGTTATACAAGTAATTATGCATGGAAAATACTATCAAGATAGGTATTACTTAAATATGTGCAAAGAAAAATCTTATAATTTTTTTTTTTGTTCTTTTTTTATATTTTTACTTCTGTAAGTGTTAGGTATGTAGGTATCATCTGTTGTAACTAAATATATAACAAAAACAAAGTGTGATTGTCTATAAAAAAAAATATTTGTTATGCAACTTTTTAGCAAAGCCTACGGATATTTTGAAATAAATATGAAACAACAGTAGTGAAGATTTTTAATATCCCTTATTTATTTTTACATATCATTTTGATACATCACTTTAACTACTTAAGTTAATCAACAAAATAACATAGCTTGCCGTGTCAACATTATGAACGAATTGACAATGCGGCCTGACAAAAACATAACCCTCATTCTTTCGGCAGTAGAGTTCATAAAACACATGGAAATTAAATGAAAACAGATCGGAGAATAATTCATTGACAATTAGTTGTTAATATAAATGTCAAAACAACTTTACATGTCAAGTTCCTTTTTAAACATTTTCGGTAAATCACTTTGTGTCATAGTACTTATGTTTTATTCTCAGATTGACTATATTTTTGGTAAAAAAGATGTGTTATTTGTCTGGAATCACAAAACCGTCATTATTCACAACATAATAAGGTACATAAATATTTGCCTGAAAATAACACAAAACAATATTTTACTGGAAACAGTAGCCGCACTATAATTATTAAATCAGATGATCCCAATTTTAACTTTTTTAACATTCTTACTTCAAAGATAGGACGTCTCTTTACTTAGCTTAGGTTACCTACTACTACAAACTTTACCGTAGATACTTCTCTACTAGTACAGTCAATTTTATCAATATCGAATCACATCAAAAAACTATTCACATTTACTAATATTAAGCGTAAAAACGTTCAGTAACAAGATTCATTCGCAGGGAACAGGGAACATGTTGTACCATGGACATTTCTTTTTGTTATCATGGAGTAAGGAGAGCAAAATTGCCTACAAATATGTTTGACGCACCGCCACTGATATACCATATGTAACTGAACGAAAAATATTTACTCAAACCCATTAATGTTTAGGTCACACTGAGCATCTTTTATTATGGGACCAACCCCGAAATCGCAAAATAAAAATTGGACTCTCCCATAGGAAATTACTAAATATGACCAGTGAAATGTATGAAACAGCCAAATTTTTTTTTGTGATTTCGGGGTTGGTCCCGTAATAAAAGATGCTCAGTATGACCTAAACATTAACCGGTTTGAGTAAATGTTTTTCGTTCAGTTACATAGTGTATTATTAATTACCTATAACATTACTTAACAATGACCCCTCGAAGCTTAAAAAAATTAGGTAAGTACGAGATCTAACCAAAAACATACTTACTAGAAAACTGAAAAGTTATTTTCAATGAAAGAATTCTTTTTTTACCCACATATTTACGCTTATTGACTACTACTTAGTATCTTAAATAATTCTGCCCACTTTCTGGTTGACATAGAACTCTTCCTAAGGTACAAACAGGTTCTCCTAATTTATCACGATTTGCACGAAACAATATGAAAACAATAAAATTCAGTAATTTACCGAATAGCATTTACAGCTAAATTTTCGCAGAGATTTTCGTGTCCTCAACACAAAGCATTCATCAATGCTAGTAAAATGTATACCAAGTGAACTATCTTGAGTTCAATTAAGTATTAATTACAAAAGACTAAACGAAAAATCGAATCTCCGTTAAATTAAAAATCGTAAAATGGGGCTTACTTGTAATAAAAATTACTGAAGCTGTTTCGGCATTCAGCACGTACAGTCAGCATCAGAAGTAGCTAAGCGGGTGGGGTGTTCAAAATGACCTTCACACGCTCTTATTCTCTTAACAATAAAGTTGTGTCAAGCCTATTTTGACCATCCTAACCGCTTAGATACTTCTGCTGTTGACTGTACGATACCCGGGTACGGTGCCTGGAAGGTAATATGACTTATAGGAGATAGTACTCTTATATTCCATAACATTTTTCAAATAAATAAAAACTTGGAATTCGACCAAAAATATCTAACAACGTCCGCGGGGGTAGTGGAGTAACCATTCAATAGAAAAATAAAATAAGGTAAACAATTATATATGGTTTCTAGGCAAAAAAGCATTTGACGCATGAAAAAATAATAAAACTTCAATCGAATTGAGAACCTCCTCCTTTTTTGAACTCGGTTAACAAAATATTATAAAAGATTTTTTTTTCACTGAATACAAGTACCTAATTTACGGATATTTTACTAAAAATTAATATAAATAACAAGTTTATGTGTATAAGCAGACAATGAAATTATTGTTCTTTGAAAGTGCGTGATTGCGTTTGTTTGCATTAATTTACTTTTATTTTGACTTCGAATATAAATTAGATTTGTTGTATTTACTTTCAAATGTTGGGGTTAAAATCGTTTCTCCGTAAATGTCATAGGGGTAACTGGATTGTAGAGGTTAGGTACCAAATATAAATGGAATGCACTACGCATATAGTTATACTTGTAGTTGGCTGTGTAGTTGCACTGAATGCCCATTAACATTCCCTTTCGAAAATTTCGTCATTTAAAGAGTTGTGATAATCTTCGATAACATTTTAGGTACAGTGTAATATGTAACGGCAGCGGTGGGATACACGAATAAGTCCGAAGAGTACCTACATAAAAGTTTTAAGTATAATTAATTTTTAGCCACGATTTGTGGTACAATGTAACAATCTGATTACTTTTAATTCTAATAGATACGCAATTTATTATATGAATAAACAACGAACATTACGACAAATAGAATACATTAAACACATTTAATCAAGTCGAGAATGATCCCAAATCTGTTTCCCCCTACTTACACATTTAAATGCACGTCTAACGTTAGGTTTGTATATACACATTATATTACCTTATGGTTTTAACTACATTATATTACAGATATGATTAGTTTATTTTCTGTCATGCCCCTTTTACTTACTGACTCCTTGGCACACCTTGATAATGCTACATGCGTAAAGCATCGAGCAAGTGGTTGCAATCGATTAAGAAATATATGCCTTTGGATATGTCCAACAAACAACTAAGGCGCTCCACACACCTGATCTGAATTCATCAATTGTCTATGGATTGCGGAAATTTGTCTATGGCCTCTATAAAAACGTCAGCTACCAATTAAGTAAGTATCAAAATTGTTGTCAATTATACCTACTACTCAATGTCAACACTCAATCAGTTTATTACCCAAATGTAAAGATGAGCCTTCAGAACGGATGCCATTACGGATTATTATTTTACGTATGGGTTGCCATTTTATCGCCTATCACGTCATACGTCACTCTTGCACTTACATACATGTTAGAATGTGCATAGGCACACAGGCACGCACAGGCTCGCAGATTGTAAAGTAATACAATACGGCAAAGGGGCATGACAGTAGTGTGACTTCCCGCTCTGAGCTTACATGAAACACTTGGAGTAGGGCGCGGCGTTGGAGATGAGACTCGTCGAGGCCTCCTCTTTCACGCCGACGGCTGGAAGTCATAAAGATAGCCTTCAATTGTGGTAAAGGGTTTGAACATTACTGCGGCACACTTTAGGTACAAGTTTTCATATCCTAACGGCCTCCATAGCCCAGTTGGTAGTGACCCTGCCTACGAAGCAGGAGGTCCCGGGTTCGAATCCTGGTAAGGGCATTTATTTGTGTGCTAATCTCAAATATTTGTTCCTGAGTTATGGATGTTTTCTATGTATATAAGTATGTATTTATCTATCTAAGTATGTATATCATCGCCTAGCACCCATAGTACAAGCTTTGCTTAGTTTGGGGTTAGGTTGATTTGTGTAAGATTGTCCCCAAATATTTATTTATTTATATACAGGCTGGGTGCCAATATTCTGTAAGATTTCTACTACCCCTTCTTTTGCAATTTGAAGACTGCAACAATTGAGTTCAACATCAATGTAGTTCTAATTCTGCCCTACTTATTATTATTCATTTAGCTAACAGTATGCAATTCAGTGGTGTTAGCCCGTCGTGTCACTGGTCACTGCATGAGTAAGTAGCCCGTAAGACTCAGGTATCAAATGTTTGGGCAAGGCTCGGTACGGTTACCTAGAGATTACTTTAGGCTAGAAAACCGTCACGTAGGTACACGTGTCACTGCGTTGTTAGCGTGTAAGAGTCAGGTAACAAATGTTTGGGCAAGGCTCGGTACGGTTACCTAGAGATTACTTTAGGCTTGAAAACCGTCACGTAGGTACACGTGTCACTGCGTTGTTAGCGTGTAAGAGTCAGGTATCAAATGTTTGGGCAAGGCTCGGTACGGTTACCTAGAGATTACCTTCAGCCCAGAACGAGAAGCCTAGAGGCCGCGTCGAAAAACGCCACGGTCTCGTGTCGTTTCGTTGTTAGCGTATAAGACTCAGGTACCAAATGTTTGGGCAAGGCTCGGCACGGTTACCGCCCAACTAGCAAATGATGTCGTATAAAAGTCACCAGCACAATTATACGACTAAACTTAGTCATATAAAAGTGCTGGTGACTTTAAAATAAAAGATATAAGTCACCAGCACGATTATACGACTAAATTTAGTCATATAAAAGTGCTGGTGACTTTTATACGACGTCGTTTGCTAATTGGGCCAGAGATTACCTTAAACCAGAACGAGATGCCTAGAGGCCACGCCGATAACCGTGTCGTACTCGGTACTCGTGTCGCTGCGTTGTTAGCGGGTAAGACTCAAGTATCAAATGTTTGGGTAAGGCTCGGTACGGTTACCTAGAGATTACCTTCAGGCCAGAATGAAAACCGGGAGGCCGCGTCAGAGGACGTCACGGCTTCGTGTCGCCGTGTGGGCGAGTAGTTGCTCGACGGCACGTAGCCTGGGTTAGGGCTCGGGGATCCTCCTGCAAAAGATACCGTTGATTTGTGGACGTGTTTAGTGAAAGGGCCACTTAATTAGGGAGTATAGGGACACTTACTTAATTTTCTTACTAAATGTAGGTATTTAATTTTCATTAAGGAATTTCATGTCTATAGTGCAGTTAGAGTTTTCACTCCGGGTCAGACATATATGGGAAGATCCGTGGATCGGGATAATTACATACATTTCAGATCCTGATTGCAAACGCTAGATGCAGTAGGTAGGTAAAATACAGGTCAATTAGACCCGTAATCGGATATTACAAAGCAAATAAGTAATCGTTATAGAAAATAACAAAACATAATTTCAAATTCCAAATAGACCTATGATTTTCAAGTAACCTCTCACTTTGCAAATCAGTAGATATCCTATATACTTATATTTAAAACCCTGGGAGGCTACGTTATTACTTCACGTTTAGATATTCTCGTCATTACAGTCGACTGAATAAAATTTTCCGAGAAAACGGTTTATTTAATTTGAGCATTCCAGTGACCTTGAATTGGCATCGAGGTGCAATTTTCCAAGGCACAGGGAGGTACAATAGATAAATAAAATCTAACTCATCTAATTGATTTGTTCGCTCGCAGCGATTCGCTTCGTGCAACACGAATACAAACGACAGAGTATATTTTTCTTATCCTACTGTACTCCCACTGCTGGGCAAATGCCTCTCTTACTGATCTTCGCGACTGAGTAGGTATAGAGTTATAATTTTTAGATCGAGTTAAGCCTTTTCAGGCCTGTTGTTATTAAGAAAAGCGACGATAAGGGTTTGTCGAGTTTATATGTAGGTACCTACATTAGAACCTGCTTAATGCGATCCCGTTTAATATGATTACTCGCATAATATGCCATGATGTATGTAACTTGAGGTCACGAGGATAATCCCGAATAAGACGCTTTCCCGGTTAAGATACGTTTTAAAATCTCTTAAGAGTCGCCAGGACGCTCGCGTGAACTCGCGATCCCATACAAACGTAGTTTAGCTCTCATTTTAAAACGACATGTTTTAGAATCATGAGGCATGGGCATTCTAGTAGTACAGATCTAGGTCGGACATTCGTTTTCGTTGCTAAAAATTTTAATACAAAGAAACTATAGCAAAAATAAGTTTTGTATGTACTTAAATGTGTAACTAGCTGTATTTTCTTTGTATTACAATTTTTAGCAACGAAAACAAATGTCCGACCTAGATCTGTATACTACTAGAATGCCCATGCCAAATTTCATGGTTCTAAAGCATGTCGCGATGTCGTTTAAAAATGAGAGCTGAACTACGTTTGGATGGGAACGCGAGCGTCTTGGCGACTCTTAAGCATGCTTCATAGTAAGTATTTGATTTTCCTCGCATTTCTCACGTATTATCTCATCGTTTAAAGTGTTATTATGTTTCACATTTATAGCACTCCCGGGTCCCAAGATAAACGCTCAGCCTCAGCCTTTTTTATGTTTGCTTAATTGAAAAAAATGAATTATGCGCTATATCTTAAGTACCTAACAGAACACTTTGTTTGTAGTGTTGGTTTGGCTCTTTATTTTTCTTAGCTTTCCTTAGTTTAATATAAGCCTTAAATAAAAGAATTAAATTCTAATAAGTATGGTGGTGTGGCAGTGGTTTTGCTGTAACTTTTATTCAAATCTACTCTACATAGGCCAAATCCACTTCCGTTCAGAAATTTCGAAATGTTGTGCCTATAATCTATAGTTTGGCCAGAGTTTGTTCCACTTCAAGCATAGACAGGGAGAATCATACTGTCTTTGTCTAATGCTAGTACTTTCACTACTAAAAAAGGAATGGGTATAGCATGTTACTCTGACTGTTACTGCGCTTTTGGTTTGCCAGACTATATAATTAATGATTCTAAGTCTGTATTACTAACAAAAATATGGGCCTTCGATTGCCTGAAATAAACGTTAATTTATTTATTTTTTTATTTTTATATTCCATATTTTTTCATGAACAATAGGTACTCAAGCGACATCTATTCAAAAGTGTCCGTACTAGTGTAAATCGGGATGAGGATGCCTAAGATACTCAAACGATCAAAAGTTCCCAGATTTCACGTATAGATGGCGTTCAGTAACAATTAGCGAGTGCACTAAAAGCAGAGACTATACTAAAAGTGTCTGGGTCTGATGTAAGTACCTTCTGTCCAGAAGGGGAACCTAGTGACGGCGGTGTCTGAAGAGGTGACCACGTCGTGATGTCGACTCGGTGAGAACCCGCCCGAAGAGTGCGCGTAGTTGGGTCCGGGGCTCGGAGACCCGTCTGCAGGTATACAAACAATAGAATGTTATTGTGTATTTCCATAATAGGTATATATACCCATATTAGGATATTGTAGGATCTCTACACGGAGCACATGAGACAACTCACCGTCGCACGTCAACATATGTGAACCAGTTTCTAGAAAGGTCCCAATTTGTCAGTAGGTATACATCAATCAGACTTTATTATTTCACTTATATTATTGTGTAATTATCAGAAGTACTAATATCTCCAAGGTTATTAGCACGAAAGCTTGACATTGTTTGAACAGTCACGTACCTACAAACAAATAATACTTATTTGCTTAGACGAGAATCACGATGTATTAATTAAAATCACGATGTATTTTCGAAAATATGGCAGAACAAACAATATAACTCTCCATAAAACGAATAAAAAGATAATGTCGCGAACACCATTGCGAACATAACATTATATACTTAACACGAGTGAACGAGGATTTCTTTTCCTAATTTCAAAATCCCGCTGACATTTACACATGTTGCTGTGTGTGTGACTTCAACTCTCATGGCGATACCTAAGTAATACCAGAGAAACCTTATAACCCCTTTCTTGTTGATGATAAGAAATTAATAAGTATTCCCTTTTCGCTTCTGACTGACTTCATATTTATTTCTATTATAGACGGAAAGCTGGCCACGTCAGATGACACAATAATGAGAGCGACGAAACCCCTCTCGTTATTTTGCTATACTATGCTTATTTCTAGATCCGGACATCTGGCAGCTGTAAAGTGGTGGAGCTCAAAGAATGCAAAAACTTGAAGAAAACAAACCATAGAGCTCTGGGTTTGATGCGATATTATGGAAAATTGTGTAATTAATGAGATTATATCAACGCCAGAAGTTTCTGTTGGGGAAAGAAGTGCAAAATAATATAAAATGTAAATTTATAGTTGATCGCCTGCTGTTTTTGTTTAGTAATAATTCATAATTTTTTTTTTGTTTTAATGTTAAAATATATGCCCTGTTCTATATAAATGACACAAGTTCGGTAGTCTTCACCTATTTTGGTAGTACTCTTTCCAATTGGAAAAAATTGTTGGTCTGTCACTCTGACCTCCACCCATTAAAATCTGCCAGATGCCCAGAGTTAGTCAAACCTACCCAAAGAAGTGACACCGCCGATAGTGTTGTAGTTCATTGGCATTGACTGCATCGGTTGCAGAGGGCTTTGAATCTGAAACAAAGATGGAACAGTAAACAAAGAGGTCAATGCACATAGAAAGAAAGAAGAAAGATACTTTGCCTACGATACTCAACTTTGCCTGGCTTGAAAAACATGGTTTTCTTTAACAACCTTCTATTTATATCTAATTACTGAAATGAAAAAAGGCGGCCATCTCAGGAATAGGACATAAATAGCTGTTGGTGAAGATAACCATGTTTTTCATTCAAGCCATACTAAGTTGAGCATCGTAGGCAAAGTTGTAGTAGTTCATGGCATGCATTTTTCGTCGCATTTGAAAATAAAAACATTTTGTGTATCATTTAAGCAAAAATACGATAATCTAGTGTAAGTTTATACATTGCGCTACGAGGGGAGTAGGTAACTAAGTGAAATAATACAAACTTGATTTTAATGAAATCATATTACAAAAACATATTTCAATAAGTAGCTATTTAGAAAGTAAAACTCCTTGATAGCCATATTTAAGATTGATTTTGAACGAATTAGTTACATAATTTTAAAAATAAATTGCTCCCGTAGGAGTAAATGCAAAATGCAGTTTACATCCCGCTTCACTAGCGTGAAATAGCACACTTTTTAAGCAGTTATGATGATGATAAAAACACCACTATACCTATAGGTACTAAGTACCCTTCTGCTTTTACATACTTACATAGTGCTCATTCGAGCATTAAGTAGTGTAGGTACTAACACCAAAACGGAGTTTATAACCAAGTCATATATTTATCGAGTTAATTCAATCAATTATATATTTTAAACGCTGCAATTGTTGAATTAGTAAAATCTAAACACAGCAATTCCAAACGGTTTAAACAAATTTACGACGTGAAAATGTTCAGCGAAATCGTCGCTCAAGTACCTATTTGCAAGCATGCAACTTTACGGCATCGTGATACGCTACTAAAATTTCAATCTGAATTTAATTACAGAAATCAAATTGGTCTTTTAACACGCGTTCTGTAACTGGAGCCTGAAATTTACGATTATTAGTTATGCGTTTGTAGACTACTTGTATATTATCCTTATTCATTTACGGTTTAGTTGTTTCTGAGAGATCTAGCTGAGCATTTGATTTACTACCTACCTAGTCAAGTTATACAGATCTCGTTATCGATGCTATCAGGGTACTTGGCTGTAAAGTAAAACGACAGCTTGAAATGTGGTCACCTCTGAAAATATGGATAATATATGTTTAACTGATTCTGGGTGGATGACACGCCAGGCGTGTCATCAATGTTTTTGACCTGTGGCGGATGACACGATCACGGCGTGTCATCATATTCTATGGCGTATGGCGCACCTGTCGTGTCATGAAATAATTGTTCGCCTCCGCAGCCAAAAGTTTTCAAAAATGGAACACGTAACGAATCGGTTGTGACAAAAACACGTATCCAAGACTTTAAGCCAACTGTATCCAGATTTTCAAACGTGACTGTACATCCATTCTACACTTCTTATTGCAAACGCAGGACTTGCAATGTGTCGGTTATTGTAAGTACTGCGTTTGCAATAGGAAGGGCAGAATTAACTTTCGTTAAGTAGGTTAGGTATCTTACCTAATATTCTATATGCTATTTCATTGTGTTGTAAGAATAATGAAAATATTAAAAAGCTAGAAATAAACGTCATGCCAATCGCTTAGCAAGCGCATGTGAGTCAATTGCTCTCAGGATCACAGCGACATGCTCACACCACAGAAATAAGATAGGTAGGTACTTAACAAAGAATATATGTATTATCCAACGCACGCGCAACCAAACTCGCAATGGTATCAACTGTCAATTAGCTTATTAGTGAATTGGTCTCTCTTTTGATGGCCTCACTTGAAGTATCTTAAACGTTAGCATTGTAAGTATTCAATCTGAATCCCCCACTGATACATACCTGGCCCTGGAGCTGGTGCGACGTGAACGGGTTGAGCGACACCGGCGAGGATTGGTGCGGCAGTGCGGTGTGCGGCGAGCAGCCGGGCGGGCTGCGGCCGACACCGCCGCACGCGCCGCCGTAGCTCAGACCCGCGCTGGATGGCGAGAGCCAAGCCCTGGAACAGTGACACCAGTGTCATCAGTGTCAGTGGAGTGAGTGACGCGAAGAATGAAACTAACCGCGGTCAGAAACTATAGTTTTGTCGGAGGGGTGCTAATCTGTAGTGTAAGTGGTCGTACATTTGTTGCTAAAATAGGCTATGTCAGTCACCTCAGAGCCCAAATACCAGCTACTATGTACATACTCACTAGCCAGCGCAAATCAGTCGCCATGTACGAAATCAGCCTGGACAGGATGGTTGATGATGCACTGACTTTAAATTACAGCGCCTGGTCGTTTCAAAGATTGCATTTAAGTACTAGAATTTCGACGGGTTCCGTTGTGACCGGAGGTCTTGAGGTCAGGCTCTCAGCCGCAAATGCTGAAGATACTGCTTTAAATTAATAGTAGGTCTTTGTAACTTTTATCTGAGTACCTGTGTACATATATAGTTTATAATAACTTGAAATATGTAGTTTCATTTACAAAGATGCTAACTTCAAACGAACATGATACACTCATTAAATCTCTCATGGTTTTCTATTTGTAAAAAAACACTGTAAGTTCAATCGGGCCGATGGTTCTAGGATCTTATCTACGTAAAATCCATGATCCAAATCTGACTGATACAAGCCGCAGGTAGTTATTATTTTATTCTTTATTGAAACGTTCTTGCCCTGAAAGCGGCATCGGCATAAGCTGCTCACGGACGCAGTTTACTACAATTAAAACACGAACTATTCAGATTATAGTTTGTACAGTCGCCATCAAATATATTGGAGCGGCCAAGGTACTCAAAAATATTGGAACATGCACTTTATCGCCTTGAGAATAGAGGCATTGTCCAGATATTTGGGACACCTTGGCCGCTCCGTATCTGATGGCGACTGTACCTAATGCATCGTAAACTATTTTTAGGTAAAATATGACGGCCCTTCACATCACTTGATAGTATATAAACGTATAAATATATAAGTACATAAGTACCTAATTAAAATAAGCACCGCAAGTACACCTGTGTGTATCTAATGTCACATGAATGTTTACTAACACGACGACACGACAGTGGGTGTCCAATACGGAAATGGGAACTAAAATCCCACACACATCAATTATTATTATAGGTAATTAATTATTCGCATTTGTTTTGTAAACACGAGAATAAGAAAAGTAAATATTTATAATAATTATACTAATGATACGTTATATTTAATGTATATTACAGATACGTACATAGTGTAATGGATAAGATTGCTAAATTATCAAAAAAGTTACAGGGTGAAAAACAAACACGACACAATTTTTTATAAAAATCCTCTTACAATCAAATAATAATGGAAGGAATTCAAAGAAAACGTGTCAAGTGTTTACATTATTTCCGTAAGATTTGAAATCCGAGTTAAGTGGCGCGTGTAAAGACGTTATTTATAGGAAACTTGCGTGAACTGATCAGGCAGGCCGGCACAGGGGGGTGATTTTTGAGATTCGAGAACTCGAAAGTGATATTTACAACCTATAATAAAAGGATGAAATTATGTTTTAAAAATAACAGCGATAGGAATTTGCAATCATGAGTATATAAACTATTAATTTCACGCGAAAAAATTGGCGGTAAGCTTTTGTGTGCGATTATTTTCGAGCTTAAACTTTTTGAATTCGGGCGCTCGAAAGTCAAAAATTGGCCCCCTGGAGTAGGACACCCCTGTTTATTGTCGCGAAGTACAAATGATATATTTGAAGTTCCCAATTACTCCACTAGATGGCAGGCCCACAACGTGCAAGGCTACGTAAATGTTGGAGGCGGCGTCTTCTATTGGCATGGAATAGTTTCAGATTTCGATTTAAACCACAAGATGGCAGACCCTCCTACACGCACAGTCCCTATGTAACTGAATTTTAGACATTAATTTTGACAACCAGAGTTACCACATAGGGTGGGTTGCACCACGCACAATTAACGTTAAATATGGCGACGGAGCTGTCATCCCATAGAAAACAGTCAAACTTTTCATACAAGATTTTTTAACGATGACGTTGACGTTAAAAGACGGTTTAGTACGACTGGTCCATAATGTATGACCGTACAATTATTATTTATTTATTTTTGTATGTCTTTCCCGACCACGGAACAATGGTGTTCCGGACCTTTGGGAGGCGTATGCGGAGCCGAAGCCAACGCGCAGAGGCCCTTTCGACAATTTAATGAAAAGTGAGGGGTACACTAATCGGATTTACTTATTTATTATTAAATTAATGAATCTTTGGGGACAATGACAAGGAATATGCATGAAGTGTTTTATTTAATATTTATTATTTATATTTAATTTAATTTTATACAAGCATACAGTCTGATGGTAAACAGCTACCGTAGCCTATGGACGCTTGCAACTCCAGAAGTGTCACATGCGCGTTCCCGACTTATTAATATGGTAAAGGAGGATTCACTGTGTTGACGACTAAAAAGACAATAGGATTCCCCCCATCCTCAACACTCATGCATGCTCTTTGAGCTCATTGGCGTCCTTACTCAGCGGCAGGAACACAACACTACCTATTGATTTTCTGTAAGGTGGAGGTTACTACTTAAGTGTTTACTAAAGTACCTATTTTTCATAGTTATAAGTGGAACTTACGTGTCATATCTCGGGTAAGACGGGGGGTATGGGGCGGTGGCTCCAAAGTAGTTCCTCCCACCCAACGGCAGAGGTTGCATGTGCGGGGGCACATGCTGGGCCACGTGGGCCACGTGGTACGCATCCCCGAATATAGACTTGGAGTAGGGCGTGGCCCTGGACGGCCGCTTCATCCTGCGCCGGCGACGGTAGTTCCCGTTCTCGAACATGTCACCGCAGTGGGGATCTAAAACATGGGCATTCCACCAGTGTCGCTTAGAAAAGCTGTTATTTCAATAATTCTGAAAACGTTAGGTGAGGTTCTATCAGACTGACCAAATGACTGATCAGACCAAAAACAGTTTCCAAACGTTTTCAAAAACAAGTGACGTTCATAACCGACACTCTGGTGGATTGCTCCCACGACACTTCACTCGCAAAAATATCAATAACTGTGTGTATAGAAAACTCGCTTGCAGATAGCATTGGATATGAAATAAGACGAAAACACCCGCAGTGCCACGTTCGCTAGGCGCACTTAAATATATCTAAAATTCTAAAAGATATGTCTTGAGTATATACACATGCAAAGTGTTATGTTTCTTATCATTTGATTTACGTGTGACCAAATCTGGTGAACGGGCCGAATGGCGCCTTCGCGGCACATTAGCCAGATCTGGACAAACGTTGTATAACATTGATTTCTTACCAAGAGTCCAGTAATTGCCTTTCCTCTCGCCTCCGCCTTCTCTTGGAACTTTGATAAAGCAATCGTTGAGACTCAAGTTGTGTCTAATGGAGTTTTGCCAGCCTTTCTTGTTTTTCTCGAAGAATGGGAACTCCTTGGTGATGTAAGCGTAGATCTCGCTGAGCGTGGCTCGCTTCGACTGGCTGCTATGGATGGCCATGGTGATGAGTGCGACGTAGGAGTAGGGGGGCTTGGTGAGGGCCTGCGAGGTGGTGGTGGACTGGGGCTTCATCTCCGAGCGCCCGGGGCTGACCGGAGTCGCAGATTTTGACTTACTTTTGGTCTCGCTACTGAAAAGTTATAAGCTGTCTTTGAGTTTTAATTGTCTAAGCTTATTTAGTCTAACCTACAACCTAACATTTATTTAGTCTTAATTTTGTCAAATTGAAGTACTTACTGGTTAATTAGTTTTAAGATGTCAATTAAGGATGGTAATAAACTAAAATGTCTGAATTAAACTGTATTCAGCTTAAAATTCGAGAATGTTTTTGGTAATGAAATGAATATATCCTGTCCTTTTAAAAGATGAGAATGAAATGCCAATTTCAGCTCTCGCATGTGTCATGGCATGTTCTAACCCCACTATTTAGGTCGTGTCTTAAATTATTTTCATTGGAAAGTGACGCAGCGACGCAACGCAACAATCATCTTCATTATAATTTGAGACCCTACTGGCTCTTGTAGGTGGAATAATCGCCATTATGTTCTGTTCTCTGCTAATGTTTTTAGCTCCTTATACGTCATGACGGTGGCGTTTTCTTTGGCTTGATCTAGAAACGCAACAATAAATTAATTATAAAGTAAGCTACGATTGCAATGGCAACGTAAGCTTTTATTAATAAGAATCTATAGTCTGGCAAACCAATAGGTGCAGTAACAGTGGAACTAATAAGCCATATTCCGCCCTTGTTTAGTAGCGAGGCTACTAGCATAAGAAAGATACAGTATAATTATTTCTGTCTACGCTTTAAGTAAAACAGACCCTGGCCAAACTATAGTTTAAAATTAAATATACAGATTTGCACATGTAAAATTTGAAGTGCCAAATGTGGCCATTCATGACATCACGTTGGGCAAACCCGAGGTGAAGGTACTTGTGAAGCACCTTTCTTAGAATTCCCTCAACAGCTGCATAAAGCAAATTTAACGTGACTACGCTTCTTTCAATATAATCTGATTGCAGGAGTCCAATTCGATAGCCGACAACTGACAGTATCAAACAAGTACGAGTAGTGACCTTGCATGGATATCCACGTGCCACATTTTGTCATGTCGAATAAGGCGAAAATGTATCCCTAATAATAGGGATAAAGCACAAAAACTTATCTTCAACTGGGTAATGGTTGGATGCAAGATGCAATCTAAACAGATTTAATCTCCTAGTTAAAAATTAAAATACCAACTGACTAAGCTTTTTCCCTGACCTGTTATTAGAACTGTTCTCTTCCCTGGATAGTGGTTGCATGTTCAAAGTTTGGTAAACTCTGGACAGCTCCTCGTCGCCTTTAACGCTTTGTGAATTTGATGTGTCCGGGCCATTGTTGTCCTGAAGACACAGCCGGTTCTCGTACGGGGAAGAACCTGCCACAAAAAGACACATTTCAAGTTAAAAATCAAAGCAGTTTCCCGAAATACATTCGAGAGCAATGGGTCAATCTCTAACTGAGTTTTGAGTACCTGAATTAGAGATGTGCCGGGAACTATGGGAAATATTCTCGAGCAAGAACGTTTTCCATAAAAAAATGGAAACGTTCTCGAGAATTACGAGTATCGAGAACGGCACGACTCTAACATGAATAAATGCGAATAAACTCTGTCTCTCCGTGTCACTGTCCAAATGTGTTGAAGTTGCATCTAAGTTCTATACAAAGTGACCCATTACTTGCGCCTCCTGTATTCCTGAGTGTGCGTTAAACTTTTCATCCGTTATATTGATAATTATGTTTTCCGGTGTACCTATTAGATTAACCCCATCGACGGACAAATTCACTTAGGTACTAAAAATGATGGTGCATTTTTCGTGTCACTTTACTTTTTTTTTAGTTATTTGCTTGCTCACTGCAATCAAATTTGAAAGTTCCGTTTCCGTTCCGTTTTTCCGTGTAAAATAAAAACAAAAATTGGTTTCACCATCTGTTCAGTTCCATAATTTTTCCAACTACTTACCTCGATGAAGCGGAGTTCAAAGATTTCGTTGCAACTTGTATCCGTAAACATGAATTCTCTTTTTCTTGGTACATAAGTGTAATCCTAATAATTTCACGTGGTACTAATGCTTAAAATGATACCTAAATTGGCTAAAATAGGTAGCCATGCCTTTTGGACTAGCTACCTCGCTACCCGATCTTTATCAAGCTCCGCATACTGAATATCATTAGTTTGAATAAAATATACTTAGTGTATATTTGCACCTATGCTTGTGCTGTGATTAACATAACAAAAATTGTGACCTGATAGGCCCATGTCCTGCGTTATTTAAAGCACTGCTTTACTGTTCAGCAAGGACCATAATAATACATGGACAGCAATGTCTATATAGAATTGCGTTCTAGTCATTCTGGCAAACGTACTATCGCTATCTAACGCGGCACTGACACAGCAAGTCTCGATAGTATCAGTTTCACACTTAGTTCGGTAATTTGACTGTATGATAACTTTATAACGTTAGATGGCACTGCGGCACTTGATACCTATAGAAAACAAATATCGCCCGAATTTTATAGCAACTTTTGTTTCTACAGACATGGTATACTCAATATATTATAATGATCCTTGCCGCTTTGCTACCACTCAATATTATATCTACTCATATATCAATTTGTTCATACTCTAAATAGAATTCTCCGAACGGCACGGAAAAACTAAAGTGCGGTTATTGTTATAAAGTGTGTTGTTGAGTTGAGATTTAGCCAATCGTACACGTACGTGCCTCCCGATACGGGCTTCTTGGAATCGTCGTGGGCATAGCTAAGTAAATACCTACGAGTACTGCCAGCCAGAAACTAGCTGCGCATACAGGAATATTCGGTATGATGGATGAAGTTGCTGACTTAAATTAAGTAACGGAACGAAACGAAATTTTAACAAGTATAAAGCGCCCACCCTCATAATATCCATATTATGGACTAAGAGCTGGACATGTCAGATATGACACAATAATGAGAGCAACAAAACCCATCTGGTTAGATTGCTGTACTATCCTTATTGCTAGATTCGGGCATCTGGCTGCTTGTAATAGACAGGGCACAAAATTTCAAAATCGCTCTCCTTTTCGATGCGACAGGCAAACGATATTACTTTTGGGCAACCGGGCTTTTTACCTGGTTTAGACTTAGCTGTATCCGAATTGCCGGTTGCCTTCAAAGAAAATTTTACCGGAAGTGAGATATTCAAGATGGCGGCCAAAAAAAATACCCATTTTTTACTGTTTCTTAAATAAATCGTCAACCGTGACGCCTACCAAAAAATGTTCTTCTACTTAAGTAATCCACATAAAATTTTCTATAAAAAAGGTTCTATACAGTTTTTTGCTGGGATCAAAGTTTAATGAGATATCGAGGGTATAAGACAGTCATTAAATATATAGACTAATTAGCTTTTTCCCGCGACTTTGTCTGCGTGGGATTAACATTCGCCATAATAAATTTATGAAACACCTTAGTGAAATCTTATAGCAAATATAAATTTAACGTATATACTTTTTTACGTCTACAGTGAGCAACAATTGCATACAAAGTTTCACCCCCCTTTTCACCCCTTAAAAAGATGATTTCAGGGATATAAACTATTTTATGTCCTTTTCCATAACTCAAACTATCATCATACCAAATTTCATCTAAATCGGTTCAGCGGTTTAAGCGTGAAGAGGTAACAATATAAAAAGTGAACATACTCGTATAAGCCCAAATTATTCAAAATTCAATTAACGTTGGGCTATTAAAAAACCTAGTTAAAACTGTAGCAGCAAAGCCAGCCCTCATGCGACGAGCGGAAATTAATCTACGAAAAATAGACTTTAAAGGCGTCGATGGTACAAATTTACTATAAAATATGAATGTCTCTGTTTCTAGTTGTAACATGTACTTCGTTTCGTCATATTTTTTTAACGCTATTTTATCTTTTAGGGCTGGTTGCACCAAATTTACTGTGAACGTAAACGTAATCGTAAAAAAAATCTTGTATGAAAAGTTTGACAGTTTTCTATGGGATGACAGCTCCGTCGCCATATTTAACGTTGATGAGTCTGTTAATTGTGCGTGGTGCAACCCACCCTTAAAGTCTGGGACAGCCCAGTATTTAATAGATTTGTACCTTATAGGCATATAATATTAAATATTTATGGTATATATAAGTACTATTCTGTTAGTTAAAGGTAAAGTAGAAAAAATAAAGGACAGTTTAAATTCACCCGAATTTTATTTCTACTTTATAAACGATTCGATTTTTGAGGTTGTCTTGCCGTAGTTTACATTACAGGTTTCGGATAGCACATTGAAAAAATTACCTACATATTGAAACTTTATTAACCAATAACCATGGAGAGAATCGACATAAAATAAACCTTGTAAAAGATTTCTTTTATACTTTCGGGGAAAGCAATGCTCTATAGAGTTAAATGATGAAAAAACAGACCTCCCGACAACAAGGCCACTATCCGAGTGTTTTTGAAAATGGGACTCTATATACAAAGCACAACATCTAAAGGGAGGCTAGGTAGGCTGTGACCGAGCAGTCTGCAGTAGGCAGGAGAAAGCAAAATTATTATGAACCCAGTAATGGTACAAATAAGGCCATAAACCGTGTGCAAGTCAGACCCGTGCCACAAGGGTTGAAGTTTACAATATTTGTAGTATTCTTAAATATATCCAACTCACGCTTGACCTTAGTTCTTAAGATTAAGGAGTAAGTGTATATTCTCGCAACGTGCCCTTTTATCTCCTAGGTTACAAAGCTTTCCACCAATCACCCAATACTGGCGCCAATATTCAAACTTTAAAATATGTTTAGTTACATACATTGCCGCCTTTGATAAGGATTGATATTTATGCTGGACCTGAATGTTAACAGGTACAGAACCGCAAGACATAATATATTGTCTATCATAATTAGAAGGATAGTACCTACTTAGGTACTTAGTTAAAAGGTGACGTTAATGGATGGGTCCTACGAATAAGTGGAATTTACGAGATTGGATGCGAAATATTACGTAAAAGAAGAAATAAGTACAAGAGATTATGACAACCCTTTCCAAGTAACTAGATACGAGTATTACCCTGGTCTATTTGTTTTTAAAACGCATAAATTAATGAAAGCAGGTGAATATTAGAAGTATTAAATGAAGTAAGGTAGGTAAGAATTCAGCAGACAGCTGTAGCTCTCGTATCGGATTCGAGCGCCGCGAACGCCGCGCCGCCGGGCATTGTGTCGTGGTAAGAACAATGCGTATTTATAAAACATTAAAAGCCAGCGTATCGTTCGTGAAATTAATAACAAATAACAATCGTGAAACGTTAGTTCGGGAGTGGATTACACACGGCGAATAACTGTGCCTTCGGTCACATGGGATCCTCCCAACCTGCAACGCACCTAATGCTGCATTCCAACATTATCACCAGATTGTAACCTCAGTACCTGCTGCCATTTTTGAAATTTCTGAAATGAAGTTTTGGGACAAGAGTCTGTCCAGAAAGAAGTGTAGAATGTTTGAGCTCCCATATAGACCAAAACACTTCTCATTCCGGACAAACTCTAAGCGACTCTCGAAATGCTCCATATTTAATAGACACTAATTCACAATTTTATTTCCTATACCATATTGAACGACAGACTTTAGGTACCAATGTTCAATACTGGCACTTGGCAGGGGAGTGCTTGAGACTTCTCAAGCACTCCCCTGCTATTAACGATACTAATGAATAAGAATCGAACTTAAATGTAACGCGATATTGTTAGATACTCTTAGTAGCCCACCTTCGTCATAACGCCTAGGGCAGAAACCAAATATTTCCCTTCAATTAGGAGAATTATATCCTTAGCGAGTCTTGGGGCGATTACTAATTATTTACCAAACGCTTGGTTACCGAAGAAAAGCCAGGTTAAGTATCGCCTCGAGGGATAAAAGTCATGTTACGTTAACAAGAGGGGTGACATAACATTTTATCACCATTTGTACATTTAAGAAAAATCACGCATACACCTTTTATTTTTTTTTATTAGCCTGGTAAGGTGTCCCACTGCTGGGCAAAGACCTCCCCTCCTTCCCGCCATACACCTAATCATCAGTACATAAGTAGTATAAAACAAAGCCGCTTCCTGCTGTCTGTCTGAATGTATGCTTAGATCTTTAAAACTACGCAACGGATTTTGATGCAGTTTTTTTAATAGGTAGATAGAGTGATTTAAGAGGAAGGTTTATATGTATAATTGCATCCGTGCGAAAGACGGGGCGGGTCGCTGGTTACTAATAAATTTATTAATTCTCTTCGAACCTTAACCTTAAATAAAAAAATGACCTATCAAATAAAATGTTTAAAAACAAATAAATGTTTGCCCATTTTTAATCAGGCCGATGTCCAGTTTCTTGTACTAAAATAACTTTATTGACTCTACTTCTGAAATTATGTTAACTTATTATTATTACCCTATCACTAAATATAAATATGATTGAATCTAATTATAAATACTTATTATTGATTATTTCATTCTTAAAGCAGTGGGTGCGAGATCGAGTAGGAGCTTAATGGAGTACCATGGAAACAGTAGACTGATACAGGCTGAAATAAATTGCTACAAAAGATCCTCGTCTCATTACCATTACGTGTACAATCAAGAACTAAACAGAGTAGGAAATGTATTAACTTATTAGGTAGGCTTCTTCTGTCTATGTGTGTGTCTTCGAATAACGTTGCGCAGAGTCTCAGTTTCAGTGATTCTGGTGTAAAATATACTTAGTAAATATCTATACACTGCATGAGTACGGCTAATAAGTTCTAAAGAATGTACCTACTCGTAGTAAATTCCTTAGACCTGTGTAAAGCGCATAGTTAGCTCTCTTTTCCACCAAGCGAACAAAGACATAATAAAAACTGGTTATGAACTTAAGTCAAATAGTAGAACTCGAGCCCCCGGCGTTACTTAACGCGTCTACTGATAATGGCTCCGATACCCACTGTACAAAAGGTAATTGTTCCCTCAAACAATAAAGTTTAATAACGCAAGGTTCTAGGTAAGGTACGCGTATTGTCGATTGAGGTAATGCCCAGATGATCGTTGTTATACTTAGATAACTCTATCGGTGCACGTGAAACCTTTTTCAAACATTCACGTAACCGAGCTGAGTTAATCTCGGTAATGAGTAATGTCGATGTTTTGGTTACTTATTGTAGGGAAAGTAGTTACGATACAGCTGGCTTGATTGTACATTACGAATATGACGTCACATTACACTCGATATAAGTTTGTGTCGAGTCTAGTTTCTAACTTATTTACGTGGTATAAACGGTCAAGAAAATTGGTGTTTGGCTACTACTGAGAAAGAAAGGCATCAGTACACAGATTTGGGTTTTACTCATTATGATTTGACTAAAAAAGGACCCGCGCCTATAAACTTAATTATCTGCGACGTTTCTAAATTATCGTGGTCTCGGATGAAGACTTACATAAGGAATCTACTTTAGTACTAAAATTTCACGTATTTTATTGCTTTTCATACAGACAAGATTTATTCATCGTCATTAATCTTTTTGAGATGTCTCCAAAATCTGTTCCAAACGACTATCGGTGAACGAGAGAGAAGACTAGTGTTAAAAGAAAAATCCATCACTACGAAGCCAAGTTATATAAACACAAGCATATTTAAAAAAACATCATCTGTCGGAAGAACTGGATAAGTACCGTTTTATTAAGAAAAGGCATCCGGTTTTTTCATGCGATAACCCATTATTTAGTTAATCAGTTCACCCCAATCTACGAGTACGTATACCTCAGTAGGTACATTTAAATTTCCTCTTGTACACCTTCCACTTACACCCACAGCACCCGCGCTGTTTACGTGAGTCCTATGACACTTGCTCAGGACGACTCTCAAATTTCTTTTTTTTTTTGTAAAAGAGCCTCTATGTGTTGGCATAGGCTAAGTGCACCACTACCAATGCTCTATTAAGAGGATGAGCAGATATTGTTTGTATTACTTAATACTTATTTCTTAGTGAGTTCCTAAGTTCAACACATGCAACATCAGCAATTGATTCAACCCCAATTTACATAACATTGAATACTTTTTTTTTATTTGTGCACAATACGGAAACTTAAGTCACGTACTCTCTTAGCGACCGACGGAGAGGAGAAATTGCACAGGGTGATGCAGTGGCTACATCTAACTAATGCTCATCTTGGTTGTTCGAATGCACATCCCTAACAGTATGCTTTCATCTTATATTAGATATATGTAGATTACGAAAAGGATGAATCCACATTCCAGTCACTATGTCCAAAATGTTGGAATGCACCGCAAGTATGCAAGATAGCATTGTGCGTCAGCTAATCTTAACGCAACTTGAAGTTGATATAATGCGTAGTACGAGTAGGTAGCTAGTGAGAGGCTCACGAATGCTAAAGACACTGATCCTGGATTGGAGTGGAGAGAGTGGAGTCTTTAGTATTATGACATCTATTTTATGTTAATAGACCTTGTTATTTATGTGTCGAGCTTGTAGACATGATTGCCGTTGCCACAAACGCGTGTAGCAATACAATTTCAATTCGCGAATCCACCCTCTGCGTTTACGCATAAAAAGTTGTTGTCGATCACATGCGTGAGTTATCGCTCGCCGTATCTGGCGGATTCGTACCGATGACGTCAGCAGCGGTCGTGTCCTCTTAACCTCTGCGGTCCTGGTCCACGTTGGTTACTTTATCCAATATAACTATTACCCCATCTATTTATGGTTATTTATGGTTATTTATGGTTAAGAGGGTATTAACGCCTGGTACTCATAGTGCAATTTGCTTATACTCGTAGTTTGGAGGTAGACCGATCTGTGCAAGATTGTTCCTGTTACGTACCTAGTGTACCTACACGTCTTTCATGTCCGGTCACGTCTGAAAATATGGATACATTTAATGTGAAAATAATATGTAGCCACGACTTTATTACCAAGGCCTAAGGTCTTGGATACATGTTTTTGTCACATTAATATTTATTGTATTTAAATGTAGGTATGTACAAAAGTACATTTATATTAGGTAACTATCCATATTTGTGATATTTTCAAGTCAAAGGTACATCATTGTTGGTTGTCGATAAGGTGTTGCTGCCATAAGAAACTATTTAGAAATAGGCACTTAAACTTTATTAACAACCGACAATGTGGAAGTAAATACCTTTAACTTGAGCGGTCAGTCTCAACTCCGTCAAACTAAACTAGTTAATTTTAAATGCTGGGGGGTGATTTTTGAGATTCGAGTACTCGAAAGTGACATTTACAACTCAGAATAAAACGATGAAATTATGTTTTCAAAATAACAGCGATATGAATTTGAAATCATGAGTATTTAAACTATTAATTTCATGCGAAAAAATTGGCGGTAAGCTTTTGTGCGCGATTATTTTCGAGCTTAAACTTTTTTAATTCGGGCGCTCAAAAGTCAAAAATTGGCCCCCAGGTCAGATTCTGGATAGTGATATTGAAATAATAAAGCCACATGTAAATAAATACCTATATAAAAAAATTATATAAAATTTTAAAATATTATCATATTTTAAACATCCGGATTTTTACGTCCGTTGTAAAATTCTACTCTCTTGCCAAAGTTTAGTATGTAGGTATTTTTTTTTTTTTTAATACGTCCTTATTCAAAATCACATGCGTCATAAGTATAGCTCGCGAGTTATGCTTAGTACTTAATGCAAAATTAAAATGTAAATGAATGATAAATTCGCTATAAACGAAATTATCGACGCACACTGCTTAAATCGATTTCTTTCGATGTCTAATCGATTTAGGTGTAATGTTCGCACCCGGTCTTAAACCGAGTAAGTACAGGGAGCTGGTGGGTCTGTCAAGCTAAACTGAACCTTGAGTCTTGTGAGGAAGGTGGAGAAAGAAGAATGTCGGGGAGATGTGTTGGACACGGTCATATTTGTACTGAATTTGCTACGGGTAACTTTACGATCGGAATCGAAGGTGGGCATTGTTTTACACCATTCTACTTAATATCTATATCTACATATGTAACTGCATTTATGGAACAGTAGCACAGCTTGAACTCCAGTACCTCGGTCACATCCTGCGCGGATTCAAGCACGGAACTACCTATACCAAATTAATATTATAAATGTGAAAGTTTGAATTATTATTTGTATCCTCCTTCACCTAAAAACGGCTGAACGTATGAACTTAAAGTTTTGGACGCACGTACCGGGATTGCCCATATAAAAATGATGTGTTGCACGCCCTAATTAGGTAGGTAAGTAATAGGTATAACCTAGAAAGGGACGGGGCGTGGGATAGTTTTTATGGAGTTTTCTACAGGAAAGTAAGTATTTTGCACTAACCGCATTTCGCACTGCCATCTGTACTACCTTCTGTTGTCTCAAAAGTTGACGAAATCCGGTCTCCCATGAGTTGAGGAAAATATAACAACGCTAACAAAGGCTAATCAACAATTTCCAAAAACTCGATCCTATTTATGGGACCGATAAAATATGTCCTTAAAGGCCTCTGTAGCCTAGTCGACAGAGATCTATGCCTCCGAAGCTGAAGGCCCGTTTTAATTATATTTACTGATGTGATGTGCAAGTTGCGAAAAGTTTCAAAAATGTTGAAAAAGTTTTCAGTAATTTCGTAAAGTTTAATATAACAAACGGATAATATCAGTCCCCGATATCCCCATATAAAATTACAGACTTTTCCGAAATTTTCTTATGCGTAAAATTCCGCAACTTTGGAAACTTTCCGTCGGCACATCAATAGATTAGAGATATCTAAGTATTCTAAGTATTTATGCAACAATATATTGACCGAAAGAATGTAAAGCACGAAAGAAATGTTTCGGTTTCAGCTTAACCAAAAATGCATTCGTACTCGTATGTCCGGCGGATGTCTGACTGATCTCAAATACAATATCGCATTTCTTACCGATTGTCCTAAAGTTTCGGCAGCACTGCAGAACCCTTAGTATAATCGATTCACTGACGTAACGTAGGTAACGATGGCGTTTGCGTTAAGTCTTAATTTTTATGGGATATTTAACACAGCCCACCAAGCGGAACGTATCGAAAAGTAAGCCACCAGGTGAAATAATCACCGAAAAGTGACTGGTATCAAATGATATTTTGTAAAGTACATGAGTACCGTAAAACGGGTGAAGAAGAGATGACGTGGGCAGTTGGGTGATGACTGGAGTGAGTTGGTATTTTTAGACCAGGTTTGTCATATCACTACGTAAAATATTCTCTTAACAAGTCAACGTATTGTAATATTCATTATACGAAAATGTCAATCCTTGGAACTTTTCTAACTCACCTCATTGCCACAGTTTTGTGTTTATCATCAAAATTATAAATTAACTGTCAGATAATAAAAAAAAAACTAAAATTCATACTACCGTGCTATTTTGATGTATTGAAATCAACGTACCACAAGTAAAAATATACTTTTATCTAGGTTTGGCCTTCGGGTTTGTCCCTACACACCCCCTTTTACGTTATCGAAAAAGTAAGATGTACGAGCCGGGATTTGAACCCTCGCAATCCCCGGATTGAACGGTAACATATCTACCAGCGCTTACAAGTAGTTTACACTTTATCGCCTTCACAATAGAGGCGTTGTTCAGATATTTGTGACCACCTTGGCCGCTCCGATATATCTGATGGCGACTGTACGTTGCGTTATTCAGTGAACACTCGTGATCATGATGTCAGATCGCTGGAGAAGGCTAACATAACGTAAACAACCAGGGTATACTCGTATACCTACATTATGTATAGGTGATCCATTGCGTCGCATACATTGTACTGTACCAAGTTTTCAGCAAATCATGGCGGATCACGTTTCGAATTAGTATAGAAGCCAATTGTTATTATTTATACAATTACACTGCCAGTGTTAAATATTTACTAAAGCGTGTATTTTTAGATGTAACTTAGTATAATATTCTTGTTACGCTAATGTTGACACTGCTGCTAATAAAGGTATTTACTATTTATTGCAAAATTTGCGAATGACATAAGACCTTAGAGCATTCAACCCGGAGTAGCCATATCTGTCATTTTCTATACAAAAAAAAGTCTACTGATTTTTGCGGGGGAGGGAAACGCCAAATGTATGGCTATTCGGACGCAACGTACAAATAGCCACGTCAGATAAACGTTAGTGTATACAATAAATATGACCACCGGTCATATGTTTTCGGCTACGCCTGTAAATGATCGCTCCTGTTGGTTGAATGCACGAAGACTGAGATAGTGACGAGCAGACGATGATTCGGACGTGTACCTCATTTTGGCAGACTGCAATTTATTTGTGAGATTATAAGATTCTTCTCCTTATGTAAGCGTTCTCGTTCATTCGCTCGCCCACCTATTTATTTTTCTTATTTGCACTTGCTCCATTTGTTTGAGGATAGGTACGGTACAGTCAAATATATCGGAGCGGCCAGGGTACTCAAAAATATTTGAACATGCACTTTATCGCCTTGACAATAGAGGCGCTGTACAAATATATGTAACTACCTTGGCCGCTCCGATATATGTGATTATGTGATGGCGACTATACCCTTCCCCATTTTAACTGTTGAGATTTAATTTAACGTGATAGTGATAGCACACTAATGTATATAATTTACTTTTTTTTTCAAAATACATAAATACTTTAAATCACGACCACGTGACACATTTTTGTTTTGTTTTATTGTAGTATCTCTAGGAGCTAAGTAAATTATCTGTTATCCTCTACAATAATTCTGGCACATGCATCATCATTATTTAAAGGTTACTTTATGAATTTATTCATAAATAACATTACAATAGAAAATTAATAAACAACTATAAACTAAAAGCTACCTACAAATAAAATACGTATACTTTATGAATAATAATATCTAACAGTACGGATTCGAATATATTTAAAATGTACACTTGTGCATTAATTTAAACGCTGAATTTTAACAAATAAAAAGTACAAAACGTATTATTTAATTGAGAAATTAAAAATCAATTAACAGGTGCAGGTGATTACGTACACGGGAAAAAAGGACAACTTCAGCCGAGAATACCAATGTGAAAAAAAAATTATTCTTTAATGTTATATATCTTTAGCCCAAGATATTTTACTTCAATAAAGACATTTTACTTGAATAAAGATCACTTTCTAGGCAACTTGTTTTCGTTAATTCTATTCATGATATTGAACAACTTTTACTATGGGCTCAACTTTGTAAATTTACAAAAAAAAATAAACTTCTCATACATTTTCGTCTACCTATCCTTGACTTTTTCTATGGAGCAGCTCAATTTTTTTATTTTTTTACAAAGTTGCTCCCATAGTAAAAGTTGTTCAATATCATGAATAGATTCATCTATATACCTGTATATAGTCGCCATCAAATATATCGGAGCAGCCAGGGTACTCAAAAATATCTGAACAGGCACTTTATCGCCTTGACAATACAGGCGTGCGTGATGGGCACCTTGCCGAAAGGTCAAGGTTTGGAGGGGCAGTTTTAGGTAATAATACGAGTAGGTTTTATTTTTTGATTAAGATTTAGTTTTAACAGTTTTATTTTGTAAGTACTTAGTTATGTTTTATATTATCTGATTAAATCTCTATACAGAACTAAGTGAGTTTTGTCCGTTTAAGTACTTAGGTATATGTAATAAACATATAACAGAAATAGTTATTTGTGCAACAAGAGATTTAAGAAAGTTGGTTTTTCTTGCGAGTGTTGATTTTGAGTTCCGAGTAAGTGTAAGATTCTATAATTGAATTACGAGCGAAGCGAGTGAACACGAGATGTAAAATAACTTTTACTCTCGTGTGAGACATACAACTTTTCACCTCAGTAGTGAGAACATATCAAAGGTTAAAAAATTCAACATCAAGTGAACCACATTTATTTTCACCTCAGCAGCTCGAACAAGCCTCCTCCCTTGCGCAAAAACTTTCGTCACTCCCTGTAGTGACGAAAGTGCGCATTTCCTCACTCCAGGGAGTGTTGAAAGTTGCACTTTCGTCACTGTTTTTTCGCAGGAAAGTAGGCTTGTTCGAGCTGCTGAGGTGAAAATATATATTCGTGATAAGCTGACGCCCTTACCGAGATTCAAACCCAAAATCCCCAGCTACGTAGGCATCCACTATAGCCTATAATACATATATGTAATACATATAATACATAAGCCATTTACTAGAACCCTTGGGAATGATGTAGTGGCAAGCAAACCATTTATGAGCAGCAACATTTTATAGGCCACATGCTCAATTCGGATACCAAAACTTATTCGTTCGTGGTCCATGACCGAATAAAATATAACCGACAAAAATAAAATCCTGAAAAACACCGTTTTCTATAGAAGTTCAATACAAAGCGTACCTGTTTTCATTGCTCCCGATTGGTGTAAACCGCTCTAGAAATAATAATTCCAAAAAGAGTAATGTGTAGTGAAAATTGGTCATTTCTAAGCCTTTTTCGAGCAGAAGTCGACCAGCAGCGCGAAGTCAGCAACGTATAATTTACGATCTTGAGCCGTATTGTTCATTGACGGCGTGCTCGGGTTGATTGGCGATATTAAAACTGTCAACCGGCCCGTGCCGGAAACTCATTGATAGATTTAATCGCATGCACTAAAATAACGCATACGGCATTTGATTCGAGTAAATTGCAAAGTCATTAATGCCGTCCGGCCGACGCACTAAAAACCGGTGGCTATTTTCAGGGAGCCCAGATCCTTGAAAATCAAATTAAAATGTGATTTACGTCACTTCGCTCGGGTCTATTATTGCTGGGTAATGTGACTTGACAGTAAGCGTTCGTACGGTTAGCCCAAGTTATAACTTCTTGTTAGCACCTACTTGCAAATGCTGGATCCTTTTGCCGGTATACTGGACGGGATAACTATAACTTATTCCAATTAAAAAGTACAGTCGGCGTCACAAATATGTTTACACTTTAGCACCTTATTACAAAGAAATATGGAGCTGGAGGCCAGGGCGTAGAACGGCTCGTCCTTGGGCTTCAGCAGCTCGTGGGACACGGCTTGCACCGTCAACGGTGATGATTACTGACCTGGGTGATGCAGCTCCACCGAGCAGAGCGTGGAGCTGGGGGCCAGGGTGTAGGACGGCTCGTCCTTGGGCTTCAGCAGCTCGTGGGACGACACGGCCTGCACCGTCAGCTCCTGAATTAAACATGCTATGTTACAGTGTACTCTAAATTAAAAACAATAAACCTATGCGATTGCTATGCTCGGTACCTATTAGATAATAAGTCTTATGCCATAACAAATAAAAATAGTACATTATTGCAGAGGACGGGAAAGGGAAATTCGTGGATGAGTGATTTTTTAATCGAAAAAATAAGACGAGTCCATGAATTTCTATTCCCGCCGAGGCATATATATAGTGCTTTTCTCCAAATGTGCGAGGAAATAAATAAATTACTGATTTTGGTTACGTTATTACCTTAAAAAAAGTTGTTTTGTCTATGATTGTATTAAGCCTCATTCGCACGATCAGACGCAGTGCTATGACAAAGAACGAGACAACCAAGATTTTTGGTCTACCTATCTCGCTTTATCCTATAGTTTGAAGGGATTGCCGTTCAGACGGTGTAGATGTCGCTTTAGTAATTGGCTGTTTGAATTGATATTTCTTAGTCGGATGAAAAGTTTATAAAGGTAAAAAACAATACAGTAGGGTGCTTTGGGGTATATTCGACATATTTTTAGGCGAGCGTAGAGTATGTTGGGGTTTGGGCTCGTAAGTCAGAACCTAAGAAGTATTCCTTGCAAATAATGTGATCTTTGCGAAATTGGATATATTCATCAACGGTTTGTGCAAATAGCGTTTTAATACGTTGCTTGATTTTTGAAATAAATTAAATAAAAGTAAAAAATACCATTTTTTAAGGAGTGGGTAATTTTGAAAGTAAGTGGGGTAATTTCGAAGGGGTGTAGAAATGGTTTTATGCAATATGAGTTTAAGAATCATATTTCATTTTTGTTCTAATTTACCCTCATAAAATATCCCGCTGATTCACGGTAAAGAACATGTTTTTTTTATTTTTTTATCACAATTGTTTTTTGAATTTCCCCCGCGCTGTGATCAGTAAGATCTGGGATTGTCAACATTTTCTATAAAATATTTTTTAGAGAGATACAAAACTTTAAAGAAAAAAATAGTCTTACATGAGGTGATCTTAAAATGAATATAAACGAAATTAAGGTAAGTATTAAACAGGCGACCTGAACAGGAATGATAAAACCACATTACCATAATAACGTAACGTTATGTTAATTCCCGGGTTGACAACGGGTTATTTCGAAAGTACATTAATTCGAACTTCCCGGGGGATAACTTCGAATGCTTTTTTAAAACTACAGATAGACCGTTATGCTGTACCCATTTATACGACAAAAATGACAATCTTACGTAAAAACAAACAAACAATTATTTAACTTAGCAAATTCCCGACTTTCCCGAGTTATGTGGTATGGGATAATTTCGAAAGTCCTCATAGAGCACTAACTCTGACTATTTTTATTTAATCGATTGTAGCACACGTGCGCTTACGACTAGCGACGCGAAGTGGATTGAAGCGGGGGGCAGATAAACATTGCGTCTTGAAACGTGGTGCCAGCGTAGAAATTGGTCCCAGTTCAGTAGAAATGTGTGATTTTCGACTTATCCCCATTTTCGACTTTACCCCAAAGCACCCTAATGGATCTTACTAGTCAACGTCTAAAATATTTATACACGTTTGAACCTTATTACAATGGAGTAAGGTGCAAAAGTGTACACATATTTATGGCGCTGACAAAATACTTCGCGTCCGCTAAAACAGGACAATAATGATTTCTATTTTTATTAATTCGTTTTGGTAAAGAATGAAGAAATTCACGTACTCATTTTGCTACAGTAAGGTGAACCTTTCCGAGCACATTGGAGAAAAATTCGCTGTGTGCATGATTGTGGCGCCATCTCTTGGGCAGGTGGTATCTCTTTTTTTCCTTTTTTTATAAATAGGTTGTATTCCTTGCTTATATCAGAGACTATAATGCTTATATGAAATGTAACTGGCTGATTCATTATTTTGACAGCAGACAGGGGATTCGCAGTTTCATTTCGTTTCGTTACCCCCACCATGCACTTCGCACATAGCGAATAGGCGATTGCAGACAACAAGGCAGAAGCGCCCATTTTGGATTTGACAGCCGCTTCTTAATACTTGCTACTTAATAGCGTTGGTAGCCTGACGGTAACAACGTCTGACTTTCAATCCGAAGGTCCCGGGTTCAAACCCCGGCTCGTACCAATGAGTTTTTCGGAACTTATCTACGAAATATAATTTGATATTTACCAATCGCTATACGGTGAAGGAAAACATCGTGAGGAAACCTGCATACATCCGCGGAGAAATTCAAAGGTGTATGTGAAGTTCCCAACCCGCTTTGGGCCAGCGTGGGGACTATAGCCTGATCCCTCTCGTGCATGAGAGGAGGCCTGTGCCCAGCAGTGGGACGTATAGAGGCTAACATATTATATTATATTATATTCTTAATACTTAGGGTGGGTTGCACCACGCACAATTAACAAATTCATCAACGTTAAATATGGCGACGGCGCTGTCATCCCATAGAAAACTGTCAAACTTTTCATACAAGATTTTTTTAACGATTACGGTTACGTTTACAGACAGTTTGGTGCAACCGGCCCTTAATGTATTTAAAATGCCTCATAAATTAATCACTTTATGTTTTTTTAATTGTGCATGGATTAAACTTAATGTCATCTATTACGAACATAAATATTGCTTTGAAAAACTTTATTGGTAGGATATACATACAACTATGTAGACTTACAAATAAAATTTACCTAATGTTGTAAAGTCTAAATAAAATTTTGACTTTACAACGTAAATATATACATTTTAATTGGTCAAGAGTAATTGAGGTAGGTTTTACAAAACATACAAGAATGCTAAGTAATGTTAATTTTAAGTTTAGTTCCAAGCTGTAGTTGGAAAAGAAAACCAATCAAGAAGTTTTAAGTATGGTAAAAGAGAAGAGAAGTTTGTTGAGAACCATAGATAACAGAAGAGGGAAGATGCTTGGACACCTGCTGCCGCACGATGACTTTATAAGAAATATCATAGAAGGTAGAGTTGAGGCAGAAAGGAAGCCAGGAAAGCCAAGGAGAGCATACATGGATCAAGTAAAGGAAAAAATAAACGTCGTGTCCTATCAGGCTGTAAAGGAGAAGGCAAATGACAGACAGGCATGGAAATTGCTCCACCGACAAGAGCCTAGCTCTTAAATATATGATGATGATGATATAGTTAATCGCAAAAAGCCCCATATTTTCGAGGGTCGGACAATGTCCTATTAATAGTAATCAACCCTTAGCTACAGATTACATAATTCTACGACGTAAATTACAGCAGCTATTCGATAACTATTGATAATTTATCCGTTCCGTTTATTATATATCGTTTAAATTATATAGTAGTCAGTTATTAGGTAGAATCGTTATTCGGGATCATATTAAACTTATTTACTTACTAAACAAAGCTTATTAATTATAAATATAGTATTAATAGTTCCGAGTATGTTAAAAAAACAGTCAACGCATTACTTACGGGATAAAATATCGTAAGCATCCAATTGAATTAGTGTTTGGTACGCAAAATTCCGACAGAATTTATTTTTACAATATTTAATCACTATAAAAACTATTCAAGTAAAACTCCAGTAAAGAAATTAGCACCTATCGAACGCGCACGCGTCAGCCATATTTTTCTGATGTTAATATTAAATCGAATCCCCGTGACATGGCCAATAAATATGGTGGGTCTATTTTTAAGCGGTGCTTTCTCCTGTGCTACTGTGCTGAATGAACGGAGTCCACCCTCGCCCGTAATGTGTAAATCTGAGTGCCTGTTACGCCACGGCGCAGGCGCAAGTTGAGAGAGAAAGCGAACTCTAATATACTTAAATAGGTACAGTCAACGCCATAAATATGTATACACTTTTGAACCTTGTTTCAATGGAGTAAGGTGTAAAAGTGTACACATATTTATGGTGTTGACTGTACTTCTTTTGTTTTGATATTTGAAGTCAAGTTACACGAGTATTAGAGGCATCCTTTTTTAATGTTGCACATTTTAGGATATTTGCTTGCCAAGGGGAAAATTAGGTCAACATTTTAATAATATTGTAAAAAGATTCTTGAAGACTTTAGAAATTAAGCAAGTATCAGAAAATAAAAACGATTTGATGATAAATTTGGTTTGCATGATTAAAACTGATATCTTATTATGATTGATATTGTTTTCGTGCCCCAATGATTAATATTAAAATTCCTAGATATAATTATTTTTTACACATCAGTTGCAACGTTTCTATGTACCTAGTAGTAGTAAATCGGCCGCTCGGCGCTATGCTCGTGTACCGAAGAGTTAGCTTTTTGACAGTGTCAGCTATATCCAAACTGATTTGTTCGCAACAGCTGCGTGAGCGCACCTATTAACCGCTGATACATGTTTGTCAGCCGGCTATTAGCGAGAAAGAGATAAAAATCCAAAATCACCCATAAAAGAGCGAGATCGATCCATTTCTCCAATTCACGACCGATATTTATTTTACTGCATCGTGACACATGAGAAAAATTCTTGTAACGAAAATTGGAATCGGTGTATATAAACGCGACATTTTTGCTGGCAGGCCATTTTTCTTATGCTATATAAAGATATATTGGTCAAGGAATGTTACATTTTTATTATGACATAGTAGATTCTTATTTAATTTACATGTTTTTTTACCTCGAGTTACTTATTGGACACTTCCAAGAGTAATCAATATCAATTAGACATTTGCACACCTGAACCGCAGTTGATCTGTCTTCGTGTTATAATAGTTTAGCTGAAACAATATAATTAAGACATTTATTACGTGTCGCTGCTCCGAAAAAAATATGTTCTTGGCGGCGTATCAACCTCAATTATTTGTCAACACAGCATTAGTTTATCAACATTTCATAATGCGGTGATTTCTTACTGCTCCGCTTCACGGCGGTTACGTTAATTGGCACCCATAAATATCTTCACAACAAAACAGATGCCAAACAACGAAACGTAACAATAACAACAAGTACCATAGATTCCGGGGTGATGGACAGCACGGTAAAATCCAAATAGAATAATTTGTTAGTGGATAAAAAATAAATATTTCCAGATACAAGAAAAAGTCCTCGACATAGTGACGAAGACGCCGCGGATCGCGGGTGGATTAAACGAAAATAGCTCTGTAATTAATGGGCATTTCGAAGCCCACAGTCTCCAAACGAGCGCATTTCGAGAATACCAACACATGATAATAAAATTATCGAATATTATACTTTAGAAATTATTTTCAGTCCCGATGTAAATCGCTTCTCCGGCCAAGATTTATACGGCGCGGCGTCGACTGATTTCTTCCATGTTATTTCAACACGACTTCCATATTTTTTTATCACGAAAATGGATGAAGCTAGGAACACAAACATTAAAGCACCTACATACTAGCTTTTTTTAACTGAAAACTCGCACATGTCATAAAACGACATAGTGATGTATTAAAATATTAATATTGTATGCCAGTCTGTCTTTAGCCTAGGTATTTGTGAAGCCTTCGAAGCTCCATAAATGATAATAAAAACAATACGTATGATTTATTAAATTATGTTGTAAAATTTCAAATTCGAGGAAGTGAATTCATCGTTTATATTTTATTCACATCTATATATCCAGATCAGATGAATCAATATACAGAAACATTCATAAGCGCTTGATTGCAAAAACGTGGCAAAAACAATCTATCAAAATATTCTTAAGAAAACAGTTTTAAGGTTCACCCGTATTGGATTTAAACACTGTATATAAAAACGTATTAATTCAATCAAGTAACACCTGAAAAATATAATATCTAATAAAATTTTCCTCAATAATCGAAGTATTCAACAAATATACTCAAAAATAAATGACATTTCGGCTTCTAGATTAACAGACAGTTGAACTTTTAATTTAACTATACTTCACCTTAAGGTAATTATTTGCTCTAAGCTGCAAGAATTTTGGTTTTCATTAATTAACTTGAAGTTTTTTTTACTAGGCCTTGGGGCGGTGTTAATTGTTTATGGACAGCCGGACAGCGTGATCGAGTGACGAATCAATTTGGAAAGATAGTCCGTCGCCATTTAATTATGTTGTGACAGATGTGCACGCTGTCTCAGCGACGCACGCGCACATTTTGATGCATGTCTCTGATTCGCGCACGATTAAATATACATATGTGATAATTAGCGTACGGACAGGCGGTATTGAGCAGAGAGTACACTGGAGTCACCTAGGTTACATTTTATGATTGAATGACTAATGATTAAATTATTTTATTGTCAGAAACATACATTTCCTACTCAAATAGTGCCAATATTTTTTGATCGAAACGCTGAATTATTTTTCATATCAGTACTCAATTTAGTTAGGCAGACCAAAAATAGTTGAAAATACCAGCCAAAGGTCTAGCGGAGAAAACGAAGGGGGATTCAATAATTCGATCCAGTGTACTCTCTGCTCAACAGTGCCACCAACTGTCCGTACGCTATTAGTGAATATCCAAATAAAAATGGGCCTTATGGCGGCAGGCGTTTATGTACGTTGACGTAGAGGATTAAACCAATCGGAGTGGCCATATCTGTTATTTTCGATAAATTCGATACAAAAAAAGTCTGCCGATTTTTGTAGATGGGAACGCCTGTCAATGGCCGCTCCGGTTGCTTGAATCATCTAAATACGTTGTAGTTGTTGTGCGGATTCAATACAATTTTCAAGCAATAAAGTTGTAAGCTAGCCGACATAGAGGTCATTTTGATTTGGTTTATCACATATTTCTCTTTACTTTATGTAGCAACAGGTAACGTGTTACCAAAAGGCTGGTACTTTAATCCAACTAGAAATACGCATAATCCCATCCTTGCGTATAGTAATATAATAGTTTTAGAGTACATTTTTTAAAATGTAGTTTGCATATATATGCCAGTGTATGGGATCGCAATACTTAAGTCCTTCCTGAAATACCTGATGATGACGAGCAGGTATTGCCGAGTGCCGAGGTTAGACAATATACATACAATCAAGGATACTGAAAACGGGTCCCAATAATAAAAATTCAATACATGAAAAATATAAAACTAATATTGAATGAAAATCGTTTTCAGTTTCGACGACGACGCTAAGCGACCATAGAAGTATGCGCTATACTAGTATTTCAATGTAAATCAAGCATTTTACATGTATTGAAACTGAAATGAATTTTAATACAATATTAAGTTTATATTATACATGTATAGACTTTTTTGTACACTGTGACCGGTTTTAATTTCCCTGTAGTCCAGGCATTTTATTTTCACTTGTATGGGAAAAATGACAATTTTGGAAATAATTCATAACAGCAGAAGTATTTAGTTGTATGGCTTAAAAGTCATGTTAATCATTGCCTAGACAGAAAATCCTACAAAAATTTGAACATGAAAAAATCGTCATTTAATTAATTTCTAAATAATCGCCTAAATAAATAAATAAATATTTTATTATTTATTATGGTTCCTTAAGACAGGTTATTTATGGATGACGGAAAATCAGACAAAAAAAAAGAAACGCTTCGTATATATTTTGATGAATATTTACTTCCCGATGGAAAGTTTGTAGGATTTTTCGTTCAGTCATCTTAGAATGACATTTCAAAACTATATAAACAAAAAAATCGCTGTTCTAAATTAATGTTTGAAAAAAACGTATCTTTACCAGAGTACTGTGCATATTTAGACCCATGTTAGACCTCATGAAGGCCGCGTGTCAAATATCATAGTACGATAACATTTCTTATAGGTACCTAACCTCAATATGATAAACCATTATCATATTATAGGTACTATAATTAAAACGAAGGTCTCAGCATCATATAAGACTGATAGTAAATTGACACTAGTCTAAAGGATCGTATACACCAGCTGCTTAGAACACGCTGGCTAGACGCACCGTTGACGCAGTAGAATGTTCAGAAAGATCAAAACTTATAGATCTTGCATGCTGAAACATATTTTAGGCATAAAATGTGGCTATTTAATGACGTCACGTTAGAACCGCCGTTTTTATTAAGCAGAGTGATGTTTTCAAAAATTAAGTTGCTTTTAAGTGGATTCAACTTTACTATTAGTTAGGGAGGCGAATAGGGGAATTTTCTGCAATACTCGAGCGTGGCAGTTTAAGATATGAGAGATACCTTAGACCTAATAGAACAACCTTGTAAAGTATTTAGCTCTATATGTAGTGACGCGCGCCTAGGATAGACGATCAGATTAGTAAAAAAAAATGGATAGTCTGAAATACTCCAGCGCGTCAGTTTAAGATATTGGGGGTTGATTTTAGTGTTTAAAGACTAAATTTAACTAATCTGACGATAAGTCCTTGACGCCGCCGAGTTATAGGGTCGCGAACTTGTAAAAAAAACGTTAATCCGGCATTCTCGAGCGCTATTTATTTTTTTTTGTTTTGAAGAATATAATCTAAAACTTACTAAAAATACAAAATCTGCCGGTTTCCGCATGACCGGAAGTGTGGAGGAGCCATTTCGTCTTCCTAAGAACGCGTTACGGCATATAAGTCGTGAACGATACATTTTACAAAAAAAAGTTTAAATAAACAAAAAAGGGTAATTTTATTTTACACAAAAAAGGTGTCTTTACATTTTTGTCCAAAGTTAAATCTTTTTGACTTGAAAGTTAAACCTTTTTCGGTCAGATTAAGAGAACCCACCAACATTTTCGTCAGATTAAAAAAATATGCTTTCAGGATACCGAGATAAACCTCCCCTATGAAAATCTGACGCGCTCGAGTATTTCAAAATAACTTTTTTTTTTGCATTTTCAAAAATTCATCGTAACTTATCGTCACGCCGAAATCGTCAGTTTTTTTAAAGGGAGCTTCCTTGGGGCCTACTTAACACCCCTTCCGAAAATCTGACGCGCTCGAGTAATTTTTTTTTTTTGCATTTTTGACTACTTTATATGCCTACCTCCACCACGCAAACCGGCAGATTAGTATACCGTTGTTATCAGAGGCACTCGGGGCATACGTAGTATGAATATCTGACGCGCTCGAGAATGCCCAAGTAACTGTTTTTTTTAACATTTTTGAAAAACCGTACACGCCAAACCCACCGCTAAAATGGTTTTTGCCATACGAGCTTTTCTTTTCGAAATTATTTTATCTTTCGATTTTGATAGGTCTCGACGGCGCCGTTGAATTACGCCATTTAGCTACCTCGCCTCCCTAACTATATGCTTTCAGTAGGATCACTACCCTGTAGCAGAGCTCGAATTTGTAAAAATTGTGCGCATCGAGAAAAAGTTGTGAATTTTTGACCATGGATAGAATGGCCCACGATAAATATTTTTTAGTATTGGAGGTCCGTAAAATTTTTGGACCTTCACGTCAAAATCAGGGGTCCTGTGAAATACGTTATTACTCTATGGTTAAGGCTGCTAGGGGTTGTGTGGTATCATTTCCGTGTAAAACAGACATGCGGAATTCATTTGTGATATTAAAAATGTAAAATTTCGTATTAGAAAAAAAGTTGTGTGGCGAGGAAAAACACAATTTTTAATTTTTTTTTAGAACGTCATATAACTAATATATATCATTTTTTTTTCTAATAATAAAAAATATTGTAAAGGAGCATATTTAATGTAGTTTCTAAATATATAAAATTTTTAGGCTTATAGTATACAAAAACTACGCGAAAAAAAATGTTTGCTTCGTGGTGTATATGTTTTCTCCATAGTAAGTATCGATAATCAATGTGAACGTGAACATCCGTAGCGTATTGACCTTAAAATGCATGTATTGCTTGTTATTAGTAAATTTTATTCATAATAACTTCACAAAATGCAGAAATAAAAAAATACAATAAATAAAAACATATTTTTCCTCCTTAACTTTAACTTAAACCGTCACAATTCAAACGACGCGACGTCTGTTTTCCGTTACTCAACTCAAGTAAAAAAAAAACAGAAGTTTTTTGTATTAAAGGTGTATAAAATGTATATGTTTCTATAATCTATTTTAAATATGCTTCTTTATAATATTTTTTATTATTTGAAATAAAGGATATATATTAGTTATATGACGTTCTAAAAAAATAAAAATAAAATTGTGTTTTTCCTCGTGGCACAACTTTTTTTTAATACGAAATTTTACATTTTTAATATCAGAAATGAATTCTGCATGTCTGTTTTACACAGAAACGATACCAAACAACCCCTAGCAGTCTTAACCAGAGAGTAATAACATATTGCACGGGACCCCTGATTTTGACGTGAAGGTCCAAAACTTTTACAGACCTCCAATACTAAAAAATATTCATCTTTGCTCACTCTATCTATGGTCAAAAATTCACAACTTTTTCTCGATGCGCACAATTTTTTTCGCATTTGTACTGAGACAAAACCCTACTACTGCAGAAAAAGATTAAACAATTTCTTTTCTTTTGAAATGTATTCTCCATAGGCTATACATTATGTACTCGTAACTTTTTGAAGTAAATTTGCATTTCATGAGACACTATTGGTTGCAACTCAAGTCTAAGTTAAAATTAGACTCATAAATCTAAATTTAACATAGTGTCTAGACTCTACAGATAATATTTATTTCTGACTCTTTTCAACCAACTTCGAAGTTCTCAATTCGTCGGGATCTTTGTTTTTGCTATTTATGTATGTTCACCGATTATTTGATGACGGCTGGGCTCCTGGAGAAATCAAGGGAACTCTTCAAATACTATATTATACCTCTAGTGACGTCACCAGTGATTAAAGTGTTATTTTTTACGCTAGCTCGGGCATTTACTTTTAGAAATGTGGAGTCGGTTCTTTTTTGTTTAAAAATATTACCAATATTTATGCATATTGTGAACCCTGTTTCGAATCTGATAAAGTATATCTCAATAAACATCTTTGTCACTGAAAAAATAGCCTGGCTTTATAAATTTTAACCATTAGTTACATATTTAAAAATTTTAAGAAAAACTGCAGAACAAATAACAATCAATTATCTGAGATTAGGTTAGAAAGAACTCAATTTCGAAGGTAGGCCGAGGTCTCGAGATAACTAACACTAGTCAAGCTCTGGTGTGGTCAGCCCTTTACTGACAATATTTTGATAAGCCTCATTTCAAGAGTAACAAAACAGGCCGCCTTTGAATGACGCTGATTCAGGACAATGATTCTAGAAAACATTTAAATCTTAATATATTGAAGGTAGGTTCCGGCTAGAGACAACTTCCTGGAATATGATATGGCTTAGTTTAGGCAGAGATTATAGAGATATAGACGACCACAGCCTAAAAACTTTTTGAAGCTCATGTCAGTCATGTCAATTGCGCCATCTATGTCAAAGCCACCTAATGATACCAAAAATGTAAGAGAAATGTCACCTACACTGCTACTCCACCTAGTAACAAATAGCGTACTACTAGTACACTAGTAGCTACTAGGTGGAGTAGCAGTGCAGGTGACATTTCTTTTCTTCTTCTTCTTCTCAAGAGCTTCAAAAAGTTCTTCGACTGTGATCGTCTATATCTCTATAGTCTCTGGTTTAGGTACGAGTTGCCTATTTAGCTACAATATACTCATAATTTGCTTCAAAGCCTTCTGTAGACTTAAGTGTCTTTGTTTGCCGGTCCGGGTATTAATTGAATGAAGAATTTTCCACTCGTCGACTATAATGCTTGAATTGAGACTTTGTACACTGAAATACTAGCTCATACTTTTCGATAGAGCATCTATGGCTACAAATTTTAGCATTGTTGTTTAAGCTGAAATGGATTTTCATACAATATTAATGTTATATTATACAACAGTCGCCGCCGACCGCCGGTACAATCCACCGGGATATCGAAGTTACTTTATTGTATAGAGGGAACAGGTTGTATTGTAAAACATTCGTTGAACTTAGTTCTTAGTTTTCTTACCGGCTGGCCTATTTAGAGAACTCGTAAAAGAAGTATTGTATCCAATAGTGATATAATTAAACTTTTCCATCTCGTACCTTACTTAGCAAGCTTCGTGTCCTAAATACAGTACTCGGCTGGAAAGCTCTTTATTATGTCACCGTTACATAAAACACTTTAAGAGTTTTATGTAGATATATCGTATTGAAATAAAAACTTTTAAAATGTCTTTACGTTTTTCGTATCGTCTAACCCGTTACTACCTTACTATCCGTCTACATTTAAAAATGTGGGCAAAATCAACAAAAAATAATTGAGCTTTTCCTTAATTCGTACTGGGTATTCGTTGTAGAGACAAACACTAAACTTTACAGTTGTGAAATATGTTTACTTTTTTAAATCCTCCTGTAAACTTCCCGGCGGCTTTGAGGTCACATTATTTGTTTACTACTCGAGTCACTGTATTTCACTGCATAAGTATTTTTAAATTTTCAATTTTAATTTTTTTTTATTCACCATAAGTACCTAATATGATCATTACATGTATATCATTAGCTAGGGATACACGCACAGATGTGTCCGCCGGATTTGTCCGACGCCGCTGTCTGTCCGTTGTCCAATTCGCGCCATACACGGACAGATGTGTCCGCCAGGCATATCCGTTGGACAAATCCGGCGAACACATCTGCGCATGTATCCCTAGGTATTATGTACTAACATCTAAATTAGTATGTATAAAAATATTCGCGTTTCAAATTGAAATAGGATTAGCATTACCTAGACGTGTGCGCCGCGCCGGCGTGGCGTAGCCGCGCCGTGGGACCCACGCCGCCGCCGCCGCCGCGGATTTCAAAATCCACGCCGTGGGCCAAAATTTCAGGATTCGACAAAAATTTGCCAACGCCAATGTCCGATCAAGGAACGTCAGATGAACATTTAACGACGTATATTTATGAATTAAACCATAAAAACATCTACAGATAGAAATAGTCAGGTTTGGGGTTTGGGTTATTATTTCTCTTACGGGAGAGACGACCAAGCAGGTTTCCGCCCAGGTCATTTTGCACAGACCACACCAATCCCTACGCATCTTTATTGAACAGTGTGTACAATGGTAGTCAGAGATTTTCCTGGCATTTGTGGACTTTAAAAAACGCTTCGACACCATGAAGTGGTCCAGCCTGTCGCAGGAGCATATCCAAGTGCATCATTCGCTCTTTGTACGAAGGTAGTACATGCAGGTTGATCCATGTAAAGGGAACGCTATAAAGATAACTGCCGGTGTGAAGCAAGGATGCCTCCTATCACCGACATAACCGCTGTTATTCGTAATTCTCCTCGATGATGTGATGAGAAAAGTGACTGGAACACCAAGAGGCATTAACTTGGACACTAAGGAACTGGAAGATCATGATTACTCCGATGACATTGTGCTGATTTCGCTATCTCTAGCCAATCTTAAAGCTAAACTCGAGAGCCTTCAAGAGGAGTCATGGGCCTGCGAACCGACGTAAAACTGTTGACATGCGAGTAAAATTAGATTGCACGGAACATTTGTTGCTCAAAAACGATCGTCTGGAATCAGATTCTAAATTTGTATACACAAATCTCGGAAGTACAATAATATATCGATGAGGTGCAGACGAAGGATACATCGAGAGCAGGATTAAGAAGGCAAAAGCTGTATTTGCTTAACTCAAGCCTGTTTGAGATTCCAACGTGCTTACTCGTCGCATTAAAATCTCCCTCTTCGAATCCATTGACAAGTCCGTGCTGCTCTTCGGCTGCGAAACCTGGAGAGTGATAAAGGTACTGACACTCAAGTTACAAGTGTTTGCCAATAAGATCCGCATCTTCTGGCCGAAGATTATAAGAAACGAGGATTTGTGGAGTATGGGTATGGGTCGTCAGTCTTCTATCACCCAGGAAGTAATACTATGGAGGTGGAGATGGATCGGACATACTTTTCGAAGAGGAGCATTAAACAATACCAGTATCGCTTTTGAGTGTCTGCCTCAAGATAGAAAGCGAGCCAGCGGTGGACGCCCTGCACACACGTGGCGGAGGTGCGTAGAGACCGAGTTGCGACCCATAGGACTGAGCTGGAGAGAGGCCAAGACCAAGACGGTTGCTCAGGATAGAAAGGCTTGGAAGGATCTTGTAGAGGCTTTAACCGCTCACCTCCCTTCCCTACGTAACTAGAATAGTGTCACCAATCACCAAAACCAAAATCGTATCACCAACAAAATTTGCCAGAGTACAAGAGTGTTTTCGGTGTCAGGATTGATCCTTAATGCAGAAACTGTATGTTTGGATTTACTGCGAGTCAAAAAAGGATCTTAATTTACCACAATTATGAAAAACATGAACATGAATGCGATTTCCGTAAAGAAAACAAGGCTGTGGTGTACTAGAAAAACCCCCCTTAAATTAACAAACAACTTCAAACATTGTTTTATATTCCCTGTTCGTAAAAAGTGTTGAATATTTAACATATTTTTAATGTGAACCAATTCGTAGTCAAAAGTGACCTTGACGCCGGCGTGGCGGAGCCACGCCGCCAAAAATTACCGGCGCGCCACCGCCGCGGATTTTTATGGCGGCGCACACGTCTAATTACCTAATCGAAATTATTAATGTCAATATTGCTATTTAAATATTCAGTGACAGAGTATAAGGCATGTTTCCTGATATATGTGTTTTGATATTTTATTCTTAACACTATTCAAAGTTAGATCACATGGCAACTTATTGGACATTTTTATATTAGGTAGACGCTCTGTTTTCTAAGCCGCATGTTTGGTAAGCAATTAGTAGGTTTCAGAACAGTGAAAAAATAAATAAACCTATTAAAATATCCTAACTGCGCGAAACAGAATTTAATCTGAGTAAAAAACAAACGCAGTGACCGGTATCCACTTACATAATTACTAGTATTTGAATACTAGGATTTCAACAATATAAAATATTCAAACTACACGAACAAACCAATATAAAGCCAACTAGTCAAATATAAAACAAAAACTCGGAATAAAATGTTGTGTTTTATCGGATTTTTTACAGTTCCTATCGTATAGGTACAGTCAGCAGCAAAAGTAGCTAAGAGGGCGAGGAGCTTAAAACGAGCTAGCCAAGGCTTTATTTTTACGATAATAAGAGCGGGTAACGGTCATTTTGAACACCTCACTCGCTTAACTACAGCTGCTGCTGACTGTATATATTTTTACAGGCTTTAGGTAATGTAAATTCACTTGTCCTGATGAATTAAAAATTAAATCTTACAAGCTACTTTTTATTTAACTCGTTTCTTTGGTAAATGTACCATTTGATAATCGGCGCTTACGCTATTAATTCTCGGGGATAATATTGGATCTGTATGTACCATAGAGTTCATTTATCAATGAATTCAATTGAATTCATTCATAAATTGGGTATGCAATTATGAACTCGATGGTACATCGTACGACTTAAGTGCCGGCCTCCATTGGATACTTTTCCCGAGACAAGCTAGCCCTTTGATGAAGAAGGTTACATATTATGTAATAATTATCAATAGTATAAAATGGAACAGGTTCCAACCCCTGCTCGTACAGTCAGCATCAATAGTATCTTCCTACACGAAGGCCGCAAAAATATGTGACACGCTCTTATTTGTAGAGCCATAGGAGCGTGTCACATATTTATGCGGTCTTCGTGAAGGAAAATACTATTGATGCTGACTGTAGCACTGAGTCAACCTCGCGAGTTGCGATCTATCGAGTCTGTTCAAAATCAGCTCAGCTACCTATTTCTGGCTTTTTCCTAGTTTTTAACCCTCTTATTCATAAACGGCCACTAAAGTTAAGAGATCGCTGATAATCGTTTGTCCCTTTTCCTCATATAGGGTGGACGGAAAGGGACAAACGATTATCAGAGGCCTCTTAACTTTAGTAGATGTTTATGAATACGGGGGTAAGTTTATAATAGTTATCTATAAGTAATAGTTACTACTTATTACTAGGTACATTGGTATGTATTATCAAAATAACTTTTTCTGACCAAAAATTGTCAGTACGGATTTATTAAAATAAAATTTTTAATCGAGTGACGGCTTCGTACTGGAAAATTATCGTCATACATTGACCCAAACACGTCGAGAATTAAACGATCGAATTTACGTTAACCATCCGTTTTTGAATATTATTTTAAATGTTCGAGAGATTTTTATATTAATCACAATAAAATTGTAAAAAAATCTAAGGGTATCTATTACCAACAAAAGCTTAAAGTAAAATTGTACAAAGTCAATCGGTACGTGAAATAAGCCCATTGTGTGTACACAAACGCATTACCATCTCCACCGTCCGTAGCCCCCGATCTTATTCCTTCGCCACCGATTTATGAAGCGTGCAACAAGGTGCAACAGGTTACATTAAAAATGTACGTAATAAAATTGTGAAGTCTCGGCCACGAAACGCACGGCCCGGGTGAACACGCTCGACGGCTGTCCAATGTATAAAGTTCGACGTCTGATGGAGTCTACCGAGTACTAATAGACGGAGAGCTGGCCACGTCAGATATGACACAATAATGAGAGCAACCAAACCCCTCTAGTTAGTTTGCTATACTATGTTTATTTCTAGATCCGGACATCTGGCAGCTGTAAAGTGGTGGAGGTCAAAGAATGCAAATAACTTGAAGAAAACAAATCCTGGAGTTCTGGATTTGATCCAATATCATGAAAAATTATGTAATTAATTCGATTATATCATATTCAAAAGTTTCGGTTGGAGGAAGTAGTGCCAAATGATGTATAATGTAATTTTTGCTTACTCGCCTACTGTTTTTGTTTCCGCAATAATACAGTATATTTTTTGTTCAAATGTTAAAATATAGGCCCTGTTCTCTATAAATGACACAACTTCAGCAGTTTTTACCTATTTTGGTATTACTTTTTCCAACTTAAAAACTTTGTTGGTCTGTCACTCTGATCTCCACCCATTAAAAGCTGCCAGATGCCCGGATCTAGCAATAAAGATGGTTATGCAATCTAACTGGACTAGTTACATTACTCTCATTATTGTGTCACATCTGACGTGGCCAGCTCTTAGACCATAAATTGATCAAGCGTACAGCGTGTACGCTCGGTGTATGTGTATCGTGGCCCTCGGGCAAGGGTGCTGTGCGTAAAGCTGACGTTTGATCGCTTTTGGAGGACGCGTGTCGGAAAATATATAACATATATGTAGAGCGCTTGAGCGTAAGTAACTCTGTACATGGACATTTCTCCTCACTGCAAATGTAGCAATGATATGTTTCCTAACATAACATTGCTACATTTGCAGTGAGGAAACATAACATTGCTACATTTGCAGTGAGGAGAAATGTCCATGTACAGAGTTACTGATGCTTTACATATTTGAACTAGATACTTAAAACTGATTTATGGTCGAATCTCAAAACAAGAGTTAGTTTGAAAAAAAAATCTCTCAAAAATTATTAGTTTCTTTAGCTCTTGAAGTCCCGTTATCATTGGTCGTGCGAATCTGAAACCGTGTGTATTTGACGAAATATTAAATACCACCACCACATGATGGTGTAATCCGCTCCCTTATTTTGTTTTTATTCTGAATATGCTATCTCAACAGTTTTGTATTTGAAAAAACTCAGTTATCTATTGCCTACTGCAGGTACTCGTACACCCCCTAAAAATACTCTTCTCAAAATGAATCATTGAGTATAGAATATACGACTATAGAAAGTACGTTAAGGTCGACTCGCAAGATTTTATACACTGTTATTTGCTTACCAAATTGTAGTTAAGTTAAATACATGTGCAATCGATGCGAGTACGTGAAGGCTGCGTTTCCACAAGGGATGAGCAAGGATGCGTTGCGAGAAATGTGCTTGTTAAGAACAAATGCTAAAGCTTAAGCTTTTACCGCATACAAATCCATATATAGCCGTTATTATTTTCAACTCTGTTGACATGTATCAGAGTTCAAGTTTGAACAAATATTTTTTATATTCATGCGGTAAGGGGTTAACTATGGTGGAAACGCAGCCTAAAAAAGGCTAATTTGAACTTTGCCACATTCACTGCTATGCTACGCGCGTAGCGCTACGCCGTATCCGATAACATGGGTTTCCCGCTATGTAGCGAAAATGCTTCGTGGAGCCGTGACGAAAACGCGTCGTCAATAGCAGTGAATGGGTTAACCATTTTTACATGATCTCTTAACAATGAAGCTATGCCAAGATCATGCTGAATACCTCACACCTTTTTACTTATACTGTTAACTGTACGGAACTCACTGATGCAAAAAGTCAATTAACTCTAAGTAATTACGACCCAATATACAATAATTAATACTCATGTGCTTTCCAACAAAAGTATGACATGCACTCTGAAATGGCTCTACAAATTAGATTGTGAGATATATTTGTTGCTCAACTGTACCTACCCACTTACTGTATGGTACAGTCGACGTCAAAGATATCGTTACGGACAAAGTTACAAAAATATGTTTACACGACTTTATTGTCTTAGCCATAAAGTCGCGTAAACATATTTTTGTAACTTTGTCCGTAACGATATCTTTGACGTCGACTGTACCATTGAAATTGAATTGAAGTTCCTACCTCAAATGTAAGGATTGTGATTTTCAACTTTCATGAAATTAACGTTACAAGTGTCTAAAATAATCGCAATCATAACTTTTCGCATTGTTTCCTATTTTTGCATGAAATGTATAAATTTATACGTCGCTTTTTATGGGACCCATCTTGCGGAGGGCGAATCACCGTCTGCCGGAAATAAAATTGGATACCGTTTTAATATTAGGCAGGCGTCTGGTTCTGCAACCAATAGCCCAGTAATTACTTAGTTCATACTTTTCATAGTATATTTTAGACTCCATTAACTCTCAATAGTCCTTACATCCCAAGACATGGGCAGGGGCAGCATCCGGTTAGTGTACCTACCCCTCACTTTTCCCCTTTTCCCCTCACGCTTCAGCTCCGCATACCCCATACGCCTCCCAAAGGTCCGGAAGAAAACCATGTTTTCCAAGCAAGGCAAAGTTGTAGCAGTTGACGGTACCTAAACCTATATGTACAGTCAACTGCAAGGAACCGTAGGTAATCTAAATATATAACGCATGTTCTGGCTACCCTATTGAGGACGTGATATTACTATAGGCACACGGTTGTAGACATGTATAACTTAAGAAATTTATGAAGTAGCTCGCTCCGCGTGCTTATTTCTCATTTCGCTAACTAATTGAACCAGTGCTCCCGATAAGGCATTTTTATCCATCCATATATGGTACTAATGTCAATACGAATAAGATCGAGAATCGAATAAGCCCTGCAGACGGCGGTTGACGCCTGGGTAAAGTATACATATGTGAAAAAGTGCAAGCGGGCCACCCATGAGGCAATGGCAATGCTTACGGAGAATATTTTGTTACAAAACATTGGTGCATTATTTGCACAAAACTTTGATTGATTCAATACTTACCTTAAATTTCCCAATTGGACTGTTACTGACCTGTCCCAATAATTTACAGCTTCCCAGACAAAGAGTCAGAAAATTGGCTCGAGAAAGTGACAGCTGCTGTGGTCACTATTTGGTTACTCTAATGATAAGAAGCGACATCACGACAGAAATTTCTAAATTTCGTATCGACCTAAATAAGTATAGTTTTTAAAGTTCAAGAGACAACGGATACCTACATCTAAATCAATTCCTCCCATTACTAATGACAATCTAAATTTAATGAGATTGATATATATCACGTAATTTTTGGTTACTTGTCGTGTTGTTCAGCCGGGCTAAGGACACTCGGGACTCTATTGGTTTTTATCCGTTTGACTGTATTAAAAAGTGTAACCGCACGGCTGAACATGTACCTACCTAAGCAACCTTGCATAAAAAAAGAATATTAGTGTTTCGTTGCCTATACATATGTAAAACCGGAGAACAACGACTGAATGGTACGTATAAATCGACAATTGAATGATAATTGACAGATATGTCTGATATCTAAAGACAATCTAATGGTGATTGACTTATAGATCGATTAATCGATTTTCAACCAATAGATGGGTCAACGCGCAATCGTCGAGCTATAAGATCGTTTATATGAGAAATAAGCAATTTTTACCTATTTATCGAAGATTAAAGAATTAATAGATTAAGAGGATATAGGCCGTCGTCTTACCGAGATGTCAAGCTACGGAATGCTGAATCAGTTTTGGGTTAATTTTAACTTAACGATTCTTGATTAGTCAAAGCGCGTGAGTGAAAAATTTATACCATGTGTAGAAGGCAAAGGAGGAAAGTCAATATTTGACAATTCACCTACAAGAAACAGTCTAGAAGTATGGGCATTCTATGTCGCAGCCAAGCCACGTCACTTGTGAGATCAAGTCAAATTGGGCCCCAGAGATAACCCAAAGAATAGTAATGCAGTGGCCACCAACAGCACAGTCCGCTGTCGACAAAGCTGAGCCGGCGCTGACAAGGCAGCCATCTTTAATTTCGTCACACTAACATTGGCATCATTTACATATTATATATTACGCTTTACTTTAATTGAGGTCAAGCGTTGCGACACAAATATGACTTGTAACTATGCTTAATAATTAGGTACCTATCTAGTTACTTTAAGTTACTAAAAGTGAAAATGAGTTAGGTGCACACTACCTCGCAATATAAAAAAAAAACTTCCTTTAGTTTCTCAGCTCAGACACTCATCCAACATATATACAGACGGATAACGCAAGTTCAGATAAATATATGGGTTTCACTGTTTCATGAAACTTCCAAAATGTACAATTGACAACCCAGGCCCCTATTTGACCACACTTGACATTTGTGACATATGTCAGTATCGTTATTACTGATTTTACAGGAATCTACAGGCTACGGAAACCGCTTACCATTGGACGGGCAGCATGCTTGTTTGCCACCAGAGGGATATTTAAAGAAACACTTATTGTCACGAAATTCCGACACAAGCCTAAATCTTACGTCGAAAAATATCGAGAATTCGTCTATGACTAAGTGCCGGTTGCACCAAACTGTCTGTGAACGTAAACGTAGTCGTGAAAAAAATCTTGTATGAAAAGTTTGACAGTTTTCTATGGGATGACAGCTCCGTCGCCATATTTAACGTTGATGAGTCTGTTAAATGTGCGTGGTGCAACCCACCCTAAGTATTTTTATTCCGTGACAATTGTCATGAGCTCTTCACCAAACTAGTACCTATTTATTGACGATACATATAATTTAAATAGATTGAATTTTATTTAAAACAAACATGTTGGTGGCAAACACGCATATCGCCCGCCTGATGGTAAGCGGTTACTGTAACCTGTGGACGCCTCTGAGTAATTTGGATATGTCAGAAATTGTGACAACTGTGACCGTGGTGAAATAGGACTACAAATTAAGCCACAAGTTAAAATTTTGACGCAAAAATGAAATTGCAAATGTCATTTGTGGCGTTTTATACCTAAAGGGTCCTTATGCTCATTTTTGGTTAGGGGATTTCTTTGTTGTGTTAGAATAGAATAGAAAAAACTTTATTTAACACACAGACAGTACAGTACAATACAATAAATGTTAAATATAAAAAAAAATTAACTTAAATACTGACTAAACAAACAGTATCATTAATGTGATGCTAAAAAGGGGCTAAAAAGCTGCAGTACAGTCGCCATCAAATATATCGGAGCGGCCAAGGCACTCAAAAATATCTGAACATGCACTTTATCGCCTTGACAATAGAGGCGTTGTTCAGATATTTGTGACCACCTTGGCCGCTCCGATATATCTGATGGCGACTGTACATGTACTGCAGCGCTGGTTTTCAGTCGGACCCTGATATATTGTTAGGTAGCGTATTTAACTTAAGGCCGGTTGCACCAAACTGTCTGTGAACGTAAACGTAATCGTAAAAAAAATCTTATACGAAAAGTTTGACAGTTTTCTATGGGATGACAGCTCCGTCGCCATATTCAATGTTGATGAGTCTGTTAATTGTGCGTGGTGCAACCCACCCTTAGAATTAGGATACATGCTACAAAATCGAGCATAAAGGCCCTTTAGGTATGGAACACCACATTTAAAACGTTATCCTGCTGTTACATGTTGTACGAGACCATGAAATAAGCAAAAAATTTATTTTGAAAATCCATGCGTGAAGCGTACGAACGAACTCTACTATATCGCGCAAGATAATAAAAATATGCATTGATGAGGTTTTCAATGTTATCCGATATTGTATTGTAACCTGATAACATCCAACCAATGCAAACATCCAAAAACTATAACAGGGAAATATATAACCAATATCATTTATTTGTTATAGGTTTCCTTTCCCTTATCATTTTCCATTGTAAATTTTTAAAATTCCATTGATTTAATTAGTGTTTTCAAATTGATTAATAAAATAATTTCGGTAAACTAGTTTCTAGTTAGAGCACGCTTTCATCGACGCATTTTAGATAACTAAACTCAAGGTTAATGAAAAAGGGTCAACTCGCATGGAATTTCTGTACTAAAGATAATCTGTTTTCATTGCCGAGTATAGAAATATGTCTTATCTAGTTGTGTTGTGACTAAGTAAGGAAATCGCGTTCTTAGTATTCTGAATCGATTTTTTCACCAGATAGCAGTACCGTAGCGAGACAGCTGTCATAATCAACCAGTCATATTTAATCACTTTTTTTATTGGAGGATTTTGACGGCTACTGTCTAAAAGACCTCTCGTCACAGTGCCGCCACCTGGATTTCAGGAAACCAGTAATTACGGTTTTAATGTTAACCATTTTTAACGTTTAAAATGTTTTTTGCGTTATTCCATTGTTTCTGTCCTTTTTCTGACGACATCGTCAGACCAGCTGCAACAAAATGCTAACGCGGAAACATTATTGCAACGTAACGGAATTACGAAAGTATACAAACTTTCAACTCAATCAGACACCGTTATAGGTTCAAGTCTGGCTGGATTAGAAAATATAATTCATATTTTAAAAAAACTTAATGCGTTGATTTGCATTATATAAAACCATTGATTTATTTTATTACGTACTCAGGTAGAACCTACTAGCTATGTGACATCTAGAACAAATTTTGTGCGCCTTCGGCGGTTAACAGCTGTGACAGAATGAAAGCTATAGACTTTTAGTGATTTTGACTACAACTTTTGGGACAAAATATTTTTTAGGGAAGTCATCTCCTGTTACTCAATGTATACAATGCATAAGATACGTAAATTACATTATATAAAAAGTGGTAAATTGTCTATAGCTACGTATTTAGAGCTTCCTTAAGAGGACCTGTACGTCAAGCGGCGCGACTCTCCATACTTCAGGCGCGACTCGAAGTATGGAGTCGCGCGCGACAACGCATGTCATGCTAAGCCGCCTGGTTTTACTAGGTGTACAGAATTCATCCTTACTTGTCTTGTCATGTAAACAAACGTGTGTCAATTTTTGTAATGTCATTTATTTTTACAAAGTCATTTATTTACATAACTAAATATACAGAGGTACTACAGTACAAATACTAAACTAAATTAATAACTAGCTCAAATCTAAACTAGGCCCTTGCGGCATTGTACCAAGGATGCTGGCGGCATTTCCTCGTTGTATCGCAATGCTTTTATTTTTGAGGTTATGAGTTCGTTACTTATTATTAGAAATGATATTTTTCTGTGGTTACTTGTCTAAAATCAATAATATGAGAGTTTTTAGTATATAACAACACATTTTTAGTGATAATCCCTAAAATGATGAAGAAAAGTGTGATAAATCCTATGAAAAGTGTTTGTTAACATGATAACTTGATAAGACAAATAAGGATGAACGCTGTACCTATAGTTTGAATTTATTTGTCGTATGGCTACATGTCACAGGATATAGATAGGCATTTCTTCTCTGGGGTAGTAGTAGTTAGAAAGCAGATAGTGAAGAAAATCCAGTGAGAGCTGCGAGGTCCAGATGGGACAGTGCAGCTGCCAAGCTTATTACTCTTTTAGCACCACCCAGAGATCACGTGTAGGGTTGTCGAAGGTGTTTCCTACGGACGCAGAGTAGTTTTAATTGCGCAATTCAATACCTTATATTACAGTTAAGAGCAAATTTACTCTATTAGCCTTTGCCTGCAATATTAATTATTATATACATGCAATTCATTATGTAATTTATATGTAGTTAGAGTTAGACGAGTTAGTGGTAATATAAACACCTGATGGTAATGTAAACTAATTGAAATAGTCACACGGCGGGCTGAAGATGACGTCACAGAATTCTTGTGGCTTGATTAATATTGGCTATCCAAAGTGCGTGATAGAGGTACTAAAAGGTGCCTTTTGTTCCAATATTTTTCATACAATAATTATTTGATAACAAAAGTGGTCCTTAAAGATTAAATCAGAAGCAAAATGAAAAGCGAGAATATTTCACTTGGACGTCACGTTGAAATTTCCGTCCGTTTCTGAAAAGTGATCCTCTTCAAAGTAGGTCAATAGCAGCTTATAAGGAGTTGAACGTTACAGCTGCTTTCATGAAAGATAGGCTGCGTTTCGACCAGAGATAACTGAGGAATGTGTTTGTTAAGAACCAATCCTAGAGTTGCGGTGTGCGAGGATAAACAAATGATTATCCTATTCATGCTTAACAAACATAATATATTACTCGCAATGCATTCTCGCTCATCTCTGGTAGAAACGCAGCCTTAAGAGTCGCCAGGACGCTTACGTGAACTCGCGTTCCCATATAAACGTAGTTCAGCTCTCATTTTAAAACGACATGCTTTAGAACCACGAAATTTGGCATGGACATTCTAGGTCGGACATTCGTTTTCGTTGCTTTAAAATGAGAGCTAAACTACGTTTGTATGGGAACGCGAGTTCACGCGAGCGTCCTGGCGACTCTTAAGGCCTGCACCAAACCCAATTGACGGATTGATGAACGTAACGGTGGTGATAACTTTGAGCTTCCCATACAAAATAAAATAGCGAACGTTTTAACGATGCTAGAAGGTTTGGTGCAACCGACCCTTACTCGACCCTTAGAGTAAAAGAAGACGCATGATTCATATGGTACCTATAACATTCTTGAAGTTAGTTGCCAAAACACAGCCACCAGACTGGATATAAAAGACGACTACAACGAGGGCCGAAATATTTATACCTAGGAATATTATATTATTAAAAATACTTTATTGCTAGCGAATTATGAATACTAACAAAGTTTTCGATTTAACACAAAAATGGATCATGTTTTCTGTACTAAATAAATAAAGTAAGTAATTGGGATTGTTACTTGGTCCTTCTCACCAGAATGTGTCCGAGGAAAAAGGTAGCTTTAACTGGAATGGGCAGACATCGACGAAATTTAAGAGCAAGCATAGAAACAAGCGAACATCCGTTGTAGGCCTACCTACCCTTCGGGAAACAGGCGTGGTCAAATGAAAATACTAGTATTATGTCTATCTGTTCCGGTTCTATTTTTAAATAGCAGAATCGCCTCATGCTCCTACTCGTAGAGTTTGTTCCGGCATTTTGCTATGGCTCATTGTTTGAGCCTGAGATCCGCTAAGTAACCAACTACCATAACTACTTAAATAGATATTTGTAAGCAGCACGAGCAAAATTAAAAAAGTATTCCCAGGGCACACAAGTTTTTTGCAGAAATCGCAAAGCGTCTGGTTGATGTAACTGGTGACCGAAGAGCTGGCGGTTTCCTCGCACAGCGTATCAGCATTGCGATACATACAACGAGGAAATGCCGCCAGCATCCTTGGTACAATGCCGCAAGGGCCTAGTTTAGATTTGAGCTAGTTATTAATTTAGTTTAGTATTTGTACTGTAGTACCTCTGTAAATTTAATTATGTAAATAAATAGGCAACCAATATAAAGTATTTTGTATTTCTATAAATCGGCATACGTACTAGTTATAGGGAGATACTCACTTAGACAGATAGGAAATACAAGTAAGACATATAAATATTAGGGAATAAATTTCACCCCAGCAGAGATTCGAGTCAAGACTTTTTATACTCAGAGTTGACGCTTTACTGTGCTACAAAAGCTTGCCCGATTGTGACGAATAAACCCATCATACCAAATCTATAAGAGACCAGTCTGTGAACTGCACTAATCTATACTAGAGACACGTGGTCAACAAGGAATGTGACGACGCTACACCGGTATTGTTTAAGCAGCGTTTCGACGTAACCCGATCCAGCGGCAGCGTAAATTGTTGCCGCACACCAGGCGCTTAAAAACTGCAATAGTTTTCGCGTTTGTCACACTGCTCGTGTCGGGTTGCCGACATGCGAAGCAGCTGCGCGTCAGCGATACCTAGCTATTTAACACATCTCGAGGATAGACTTGAATTCATAAGTGTATTATGGAGCAGGTTAACGGCATAGGTAAAAATGAACAGAGCGATCGTTTAATAGCATACAACTAGGATGACGAAGAATATTTCAGCGCACGGCGACGCGTTCGGCGATGCACTGTATCGAATATCCAACGGATTTGGGTAGCGGTCATTGTGGCTACTTCCAAAGTACCTACCTATTGCATCTGTATATTATGACCATATACGTCAGCCGAACCACCGCCGGTCGTCGCCTCTCGAGCGGCCAATCAGTTTTCAAAGCTAAAGCTAAAGAAAGCCTTTCATGCATCGAGTTTATCGTGGCCTTTGACTATCATTTTGTCCATTAAGCTGACTTGTAGGGAGGGTGGCAGTCAGAGCTCATGAACACGTCAAACTATCGGGCGTATAAAATCGATCAAGAAAGGATAATGATGATGATGTACTAAATAATACATCTATAGAATAGAAAAAGTAATTCTTTCTCTAATCGGTGGTGGGAGGTTGTTCCAGCACTTCGTGGCAGCAAAACGACAGCTGCCACGGAATGCAGCGGAACACATGCAGAGAGACACGCCTGACAGGTTCGCCGAGAAAAGATCATCTTCTCAATAAGACTCCAATATTTGGATATGCATAAATACTAAGCTGTCAATATGTGCCAAATTTTTGTAGGATATGAGATGTGGCAAGCCGGATAAACGGATAATCGTTTTATGATACATTTACTATGGGAAAAACTTAAAAAAATATTGATAAATATTAGCATTATGTCAAATCTTTAAATAATAAAAGCATTGAACAATTTATACTTCATATCCGCAACACAGGATTGTCAGGTGGCTTTTATGATTTACAAGTGCCAAATCTCACTCTTTGGAAAATAGCGTTGTGTCCGTGAACGTGTTAACGGGGCCCTAAAGAACTTTACCGTATTTTAAAGTTGACCGAACTACTTAAACCTCTTGAAGTCGCAAACAAAAAGTATTTTATCGGGCCCAAGTGCTGATGATCGATGAGTTTGAAACAATGCGCTTTGTTCAAACTGTTTCAGATTCGGTTTCACATTTAGGGTTCCATACTTTGAATAAGAATAAATTGTGACTTTATACTCGAATAACTAGAACAGTAATGACCTCTGAGGATGAACACACAATTAAAAAAAAGTTTATACCAAAAAAAGATACATATAGTTTGGCTAGAGTTTGTTCCACTTCAAGCATAGACAGGGAGAATCATACTGTCTTTTTCTAATGCTAGTACTCTCACTACTAAAAAAGGGATGGGTATAGCATGTTACTCTGACTGTTACTGCGCTTTTGGTTTGCCAGACTATAGTTACAGTTTATTCCACGCTATTTAGTAAAGGAGACAATTTTACTGAATTACCTACAATAAATTATAATTTATTAGTATTAGTATTATTGGTACTATTTTATTTTATTATTTTTATTTCTTGTTCCCTGTAGCCCGAATTATTATAAGAATTAAATTAATGAGACAAATTCAAAAGCAGTTTCCCTATTTAATGGCCAATTAAAGATTTTATTGTTTATTTTTGGACCTCAATTAACCAATTCTCCTGGAATAATTGCTTCCACCTCTATTTCTAACAATTATATATTTCTAATCGAGAAAAAAGGAAACAGTTCGAAAAACATGTTTTTCTAAACAGCTATTTATATATCTTATTCCTGAGATAGCCGCCTTTCTCCCATCTCAGGAATGAGATATAAATAGCTGTTTGGAGAAGAAAACCATGTTTTTCAAGCCAGGCAAAGTTGAGCATTGTAGGAAAAGTTGTAGCAGTGTAAACTAATGGTATTTATGTTTATCGTATCGCACCGCTTATATCATTTAACGGATACCATACTTTGCTAAAGGTTAAACTTACTCGATATCTATAATTAGCCGGTTTACCGGTGTACGGTTCCCTCCATTTGCAGACATTTTACTGTAGGATACTAGGATTAATGTATAAGTACCTACATATAAGGACCTGTCAGTTCTAAGCTTATACTTAATTAGCGTTCATTATTTATATTTAGAATTTAATTTCTTGTATTACCTTTCATTCCTTTTAAATCCTATTTATGTAACCTGGAATCCTATTTATACATTTGATTCTTCAGTTGGATAATTGGGACTTGTTTTTTTTTCATATTACGAAATCAAATCAATGTGTAGGAGACATTTTAAAACAAATCGGCCTACACAACACATTAAGGTACTCTGATGCTATGGGTATTGGACGATATAAAAAACCGGCCAAGTACGAGTAGGACTCGACTCGCGCACGAAGGGTTCCTTACCATTATCTATAAAAACTGAAAATAAAATCATATCTGCTGTATAAGGGGGCTCCCTTTAATATTTTTTTCTTCTGTTTTTTACTATTTGTTGTTATAGCTACAACAGTCTAATTACGAGTATAATGGTTCATGAGGACAGACGGACGGTGGGCGGACAGCGGAGACTTAGTAATAGCGTCCCTTTTTACCCTTTGGGTACGGAACCCTAGAAATGAACTCTATACATATTTATAAATAAAATATTTAGAAAATATATTTAAAAAAAGTTACTGCTCTTCTCAATATTAATATTCCCATAGAAGGTAAGTACCTAAGCAATTTGACGCCGTCAAAAGTAACCAATTTCCTTTCGATACATGCATAGCACAGTACAAACCAGAATGGTGCATAGGCAGTAATCGGCACCAAATTCGGAAAACAGAGATGTAACTAAACTTAATTTTGGAGCAGCACGATTTGGTAGACATTTACAGTCCAAGTACTTTTTATTAGTTAACATTTACAGACGTTATGGTCCTTGCTAACAACATTTTTTATAGGTAAGTATAAGTATAACCCTACAGTAATAACTTCTTATTCACGAACAATCTTATCAAACCCACTTACGCAGTACCCGGCAGCCCTAACCCTAACTCCACATACCACGACGACTTTTGAAACTTTATGTTACTGGTACCACGATCAACCAAATTTATTGACAGATTCTAAACCTTTTTCCAACGACATAAGGCCTATCAATGATCAAATTGTTTTACTGTTAGCGCGGCTAACAAAGCTTTTTGTTAAAGCCAAACCATCATTATACGTGAATGAATAACGAGAGTTAACTCGTTCAAAAACGTAAAATAACTACTCCAAATGGCAGGTGACTAAGGACATTACGGTTTCAGTTTCCGAAATCGTTGACTACCTTCCTATAGAGTTCGCATTTTGTTATTTGAAAGAAGCTCTTCACACATATATGCTTCTCATGTTCTTGCATGCAAACTATGTTTTGAGTATCCTTTCATCAGAAAGCTAAAAAAATCCACACACACGAAACTGCGCGGTAAGTGACATGCTCACAGCACAACAATGATCTGTCGCTTCGCTTACATGTTGACTATACAATAATCACTGTAACTACCCGGGGGAATACAGGGCGGCAACTGAGGCATTTGTCAAATACGTAACGCTAGATTGTTTGTGAACGAACGTTGATAGTATGAGAATGCCTGTGCCCAGTGAGCGCTGAGCGCGAGTCGCCCTATACGCTAAATATATCTATCAATCAGCTTGACGTCTACAGGCGAATATAAGCCACACCGATTGCAATAAATTTACGCAAAGTACGGCCCTGAAAAGACTGCAGTATATCCACCGGCAAAAAGCATCCCTTACCAGGTCATCCGTCCTCTATATATGTACGGAGTCTACGGAGCTGGTTAGGGAACGCAGCGCTTACCGGGCGCTTTTTTGATGCTATATCTAGAATGCGTAATCTAGTTTGAAATAGTAAGCGACCTATAAGTGGTCAAGAACCGAAATGTCTCGAGTGTGTGTGAAACCAGTCCACTAGAGCCGTTACAGGATTAATGGATGGAGTAATATTGCACGCTTCCTGTACTTGTATACGCACTTTGAAATTTATGATTAGAAGTGTCGAGTAACGTCGATTGAAGTTTTGCGACAATGGTGTTTGTGTGTGATTCTGGGTTGCTGACACTTGTCCTCTTCTGTCGCTGTGTACGGCTCTTTCTTGTACCATAGTAAATAAAGAGATACATTACATTAATGATTAGATGAATTGGGACATATGTATGGGCCCTATTAAGTATCACCCGGTTACTTTTTAGGGAAATCTCTAGATAGGTATTACATTTGTACAAGTGACTAAATGTGGCATTATTTAGAGAAGACACCATGTCATGTCGTACATTGTACATTGGTATTCGAGCGAAATGAGCGAATAAAAGCGTAAGCGCTTGCCGCTAGCCACTAAATGGAACCTTTTCGAACATTTTGTCACAAATAGCAAATTAAGCCATACATGTTAGCTTTTACAGAATTATATGATATATTTGAAGCATTTTTAAACATAACAGGGTATTGTTGGGTTTACAAATAACTAAGTGCACACAATATCACGCGAACATTAAAACGGTGCCGCATATTTTAATGGTTTAATAAAATACTAAAACTACATAAATCGAGACACGAGATATACAGGATAGTTTTTCCAAAAGGATCAGTGAGGGCAGCTACTAGATCCCTTGACGCTATGTGTAAATGGTTTTAGGTTAGGAAAGCATACCTCACTTTTAAATAATGACGATTGGCACTCTGACTGCAAATTTTAGCTCAATCAGACACCGGGAAGTAGTTGAAATTACTTACAAGATTTGATGCATACATATAATGACATAAACAAATAAATAAATAATAAACAAACAAATATACGGAGTCAAGCTAAATAAAATTGTGTAAAAATGGGAATATGTAAAAGTACGTGTCATATATATATATATATATATATGTACCTATACTACCCAAAATATAAGGCTTTCACGCAGATGGCGCGATCGGCTTGAGCTTCAAAAAGTTCTTAGGCTGTGCTGCTCTACTATATAAGTTACTCTATATCATTACCCCACATCGGCTCTATATGTATATCAAGTCAGTGCAAACTCAGATCTACCCTCGACCTAGGCACTCTAAAATACAGAGTTAAGCTAGCTTAGAGGCTACTTTCTGCAGATAACTATATATATATTAAATATTTGACCACTACGTCGATCGCAATTTGCGTATAATTTTGCTTTAAATGATACATGAGTCGATACAGCAAATGATACTGAAAAACGAACAGATATTATTAATTTGTTGATACAGTCGACGACGTCAAATAGGTATAAAGAAAGAACAACAAAAACAGAAAAATCGCGTTGATAGAAAACCAAAGAACATTTTAATTTATAGTTTTTTTGCAATTACAAACTTTACACCATGTTTAGTGTTTTTTTAGTAAATTTCTCCAACCACGCTGTGCAGCTTGTTAACCGACTTCAAAAAAGGAGGTGGTTCTCAATCCGCCGGATTTTTTTTGTATGTATGTTACTCGATATCTCCGTGAATCGTGAACCGATTTTCACATTTTTTTTATCGAACGGGTGCCCCTTGATGATTGTCACCAAGTCGGGGTCTGATGATGGGATCCTGGAGAAATCGAGGGAACTCTTCAACTGTTATAGGCACACCTATAGTGATTTCACTATTTTTTACAGCAACTCGGCCACTTTCTCTACGAATAGCGGATCCTAAGTGAAGTCGGTTCTTTTTTAGTTTAAAATTATAGTTATTATTTTTATTTTAGATTCGTGTCAGTTCATACGTACTGTGCAATGTTGATATGTAACTTGGGGCAACTGCAGATCAACACGTTGTTAAATGATCAACGCTCATGCGCTTTGAGTGTTGTATTGCAACATATTTTCTAGGCAAAATTCTTTATAGTAATCTGTATGGGGAAATTCAGATGCAAGTCTGTACGGGTTGCTGTTACAGGAATGACTTGATTATTTTATTTTTTAAGCTTTTTCGGGAATGTTTATGTATTTTCCCGAAATAAGAGACGCCGTAAGAGGGATACGAAATAATTTAAATAAGTCTTTAATAACTTAAGATCATGTACTAAAGTGTCTAAATTTAAATAAAATATGAATTATAGTCATATTTCTCAACATGGACGAGTTTCATCAAATGGTTTTGTTAGGTTCAACTCATTCAAGTACTGTTTATGCCGTACTTAATTCATTTTCATAATACTAAAACTTTTACATCTCTTCCACATCGACAGTACATTATTAGTAGTTACTGTACTGAAGTGTAGGTAAATTAAGTCTAGACCATAATTAGTAATGAGCTAATGAGTCACTTTGAGCACGAGGTTACTAAGGTATATCATGCTAAACGAGCAAAGTAGACTTTGTAGGTCACATGAGGTGATGATAGTACGTAATGAAAGTTTTATTACTACAGTCATAAATCAAATCGAAATCTTATTTATATATGCTCCCTTCGCTTCGCCTGGACGTCGGGTAAAAGTGGCATCTCGTTTTTCAGGTATATTATTGTGTCATTGCTTGACCCGAATACTAAAATGGTTTCATCATTAATTTTTACCCACTTAGTGGTAAATAAGTGTTATCTTACGGTCAATCTGTTGTTCGGCCCGCGATAACTTAGAGTCACGGACGACAGATAATATGTACATATTCCGGGCCTGTAACTAGAATTTACGTATTAGGTCCATTGATTTGGTACATAATTCAGCACCGCTGTAGGTAGGTAATTTTAATCCATACAAACAGAAGACTTTCAAGTTGTGATTTGGACTCTTTGCCGCCCAAAACTCACTCTATCTTTCTTTTTTCAAAATTATCTTATGCCAGATGATCTTAACCGTGATGTGTATAATGGCTCAAACCGTTACGAGTCCCCACCTACATACATGAAATGTAATAACATATTTAATAAAGTCCCTTAGCTCGTCTAAAATTCAGAATTCAAATCGGTTATTGATATATTGATGTTCAAAAATCTATATTTTTATGACTAATATATTCAGTTATAGAAAAAAAACTAGCCAGATCAATCTTGAACTTAAATACTTATAACTTGAAATAAATATTTTTTTTAGAATCTTGTATGTTCTTGTACACAGATTTTTTTATCTCTACTAGAAATTGGCACTCTATAGATTTCAATCCTTTTGTCGGCAAATAACTTGGCTCCTCACATTTATGTTTTTGATGAGTTTCTAGTTAGCGCAAGAAAAACTTTGGTTAGGTACCTACTGATTCATCACGTTTGGTTAGGGGGTGCACTTCAAACCCACAATAGACAACTATAAAATTTACACTTTTTCAAAATAATCGATCTAAATACTAGGTATTTCCATACTAATTACTCTGGATAGCTCAGTATCAATCCTATCAACAACCGCAAGAATAAAAGTCAAGACAACAAGGTCGGTGATATAACCGTGACGAGAGTGATAAGAGCAGCCAAGATACCGCACTCCGACTTGACAACAACGTCATCACATAACCGACTCATATGAAACTTATTATTGTAAATACTCTCTTATTTATATGAAACTAGAAAAATATTTACAAACAAAATTCAATTGATACTGATTAAAACGAACTAGGCTTTGCGCGATCATTGATTCGTTTTTATGGCGGTTAATTAGTATTTTAAGTAAATATTATTCTGTTTGGTATATTTATTTAATAAACACAGGTTGCGTATAAACGATAAATATTACATACTAAGTTATTAATAAAGTGGACGGGAATCCCAAAGCAAAAGGAACGAAGACCAGTCACGATGATTAATTAATTACCGCGAGAATTGTAAAAATGATGATAGTATTTCTTCCAACATTATGGTCCTTAATTTTTTTAAAGATTGGATAGATAATGCGATGGTCGTCGTGTGTGTGATTACTTGTAAAAAAATTGAATAGGTACTCGCCAAATTGCATCTTATTTTCTTTAATAATCCTGCACCAGATCAGACGACGCAAAGGAGCCACGAAGTTACATCGCCTAGATCAAACTAGTCTTAAGTTATTGTATATGTTTTGTTTTGTAGTTCGCAGTGCCTTGGTTTTTACTGTAATGCTGTGTAACGATTAATTTGAATAAATAAATAAACAATGGAATGAAACATTAAAGTCTCGTTTAAGTTTCCCTGATATAGCTGAATAAACTATATATGGGCAAAAACGATTGTTATGTTTGTAATCCTAAAATCGAAGAGGTATAAGTTAATCATTTCAACCATAGAACATAAATGTAACTGTTATAGGGTAATTGAAAATTTTGGTACATTGATTAAAAGTCATCATACTTAGATTTGATGAAAGATGGTTATTTAAGCGAACGATATATTGTTTACTTAAGTATATTAATACCGCTTATTTAAATAAATGTAAGATTTTCTGCCCATTTTCTGCCAATAAATTCTCTGCCAATAAATTCATGCTTTTAATGCAAGAATTGCAAGATTATCAAATTCACTCAAACCGTTGGTCAATATTAATAAATAGTGTACGGACAGGTGGTGGCATTGTTAAGCAGAGGGTACACTGACGTCGCCTAAGTTACGTTTTATGATTGAATGACTAATGATTAATATACATTTCTTATTTAAGTAGTGCCAATAAATAGCTTTGAATCGAATTATTGAATCCCCCTCGTTTTCTCCGCTAGACCTTTGGTTGCAGTTTCCCAAAAAAAATCGGTCTGCCTAATTAAATTGAGTAATACAACGATTCGATCCAAAGTTATTGTCACTACTTGAATAACAAATGTATGTTTTTGACAAAAAAGTAATTAAATCATTAAACGTAACTAAGGCGTCTTCAGTGTACTCTCTGCTTAACAATGCCACCACCTGTCCGCACGCTATTAATAAAACACATAAAAATATATAAAAAGCATATTTGCGTTCAGTCTAGTAAAATCATAATGAAATAGATTCGGTTTTATATTAGTTTTAAACAAGTATTTAAAGTACTAAGCACGATTCATTACTATACCAATAACTTAAAATCAATAATATCTCTATAACCTCTATTATTTTTCATCAGATACTAAAACAACAGTTCGATCTTCCTGTAATTGCCCAATCAGACTTTTATTTTAGTATAAATACCACATACAATTGTTATATAATAGCAATCAAGCTGTCACATAAGTATGTATAGGTAAATAAAATCAACAGAGATTAGCTTAAAACCAAACCCGCAAAAGTGTTTTTAAAATATTGAATCTTGTTACATTTAACCAATAAAGTTTCTCGAGCAAACGCATTGCAGACTTCTTTACGGCAATGTGCAGTTCGAGCGACCGTCGCTGGCTTCCAATTCGAAGCCACAACACGAAACCAGCACGCTTTATGTCACTATGACTCCCTTATGCACATATGGCTTTTTAACTTTTAGCTGTAATTCTACGCCCGGTTTCATACCTTTCAATTATTTTTATTTTCACGACTTCAGGTGTAATTCATCTTTACAAATGCCGAACTGCTTCTTTTATTTTTCAAGCCTTGTGCGAATTTGAAGTGTTTATTGCTTTGGTTATTTTTTCGTTGTAGTCGTCACCGAAATAGGTATACATTTATATTGTAGTCGAGGTCGTAAAGTTCATATTTCGAAACCCGACTCCAATGAACGGATTTTGGTAAAACCTTTTAGAATGTATTTTTAACACTAAATATCAGTGCCCTCGGACACGGGGCAATAATGAAAATACTGGCAAATAAAATTTCCAAATAAGCTCGTCGGTAACAAAAAGTATGTAGGAAAAGTTCAGTTTTTACCAGGGATTTGGTGAGATCACTAGGGGAATGATTGAAAGAAGGACCCATTTCTGCATGATTTCACTTCAGGATTCAACGAAATCTCGGAATCGTCATTTTACTGCGACATATGTAATGTTTTTATTTGGATAATAACTATTCTTACTAAGGTTTTCTGGGAAACATCGCTAATTAGCGGTAAAACCGTCTGTAGTTTCCCTTTTTTTGGTCGAGGCTGAATTCCGCGCCATGAGAGTGGAAAATAAAGCATTTTTAAACACTCATATTATTATGTGTGCCTAAAGAACAAGCCTTTGGCCTATAATGAGAAAAGGCTCAATTAATGAAACAGTCACTGGCTCAAACTCAATATAAGGGAGGTTAAACAACAACTTTACTCTCTAGTATAATAAATAAGTATTTTCTGAAATCGAGAGTGCCCTAACCGATAAAATGGACGTAATGATAACCTGGACATTGGGCAAATCAATGTCATATTGATTGTTATAAAAATATTTACCTACTGTTTCGGTGGTCATGTCATGTGATAACACGACTTAAGAATAGGTATACCTATTTAAAATCATAAAATAGAATGCTTACTATAGTATTCACTTTTGCTTTATAATAATGTACCTAGACACACTTTCGCCCAATAACCTAATTCCATAGATAGAAAAAGTGAACACCTTATTGGCTATGTAGTTAAGTTTGTAAAAATGCACCATAACCTGAATTCAAGAAAATTAAACTCCAAAATAAGCGCGCACAAACTTTTGTCGCTCTTGTTTTCACATTAAATTAATAGTTGAAATAATCGTGATTTTAAATTCATATCGCTGTTATTTATAAAACACCATTTCATTGTTTTAAATGTCATATTCGAGCGCTCGAATCTCAAAAATCACCCCCCTGATAGCTCCTAGCATACAAAACTGTAAAGTAGAGTCAATATTCTCCACTCAATTAAGAATTCTACTCTAAATCAGTGCCGTCAAGTGGAAAGCGATTTGCTGAAACTATGGAAACTAATTGGCTCTTGGTAAAATAAATATAAAATATAAATATTGTAGAACTAAGTGAGTAAAATGAACTCTAGTCTTAAGAGTCCGGTAACGATATGAAAATGAAACTCGCTAATAATGAAATTACTCACATAAATCGTATTTGATAAGATAGTTTGAAGTTTTGTTATTGCAAAAAAGTACTTTTGGTCTATATATATCTATATACATATTAATATTGAATACCCTAAAACACAATTCTTACAGAACTTGTTTAGTGAGGACGTTGATTCGCGCAATCTTGTCGTTTGATTATTAATTGTTATTTGTTGTGAGTCCGTAATATGTTTTATATTATCTAAATAAAGCATAAAGTGAAGAATATTTTGTGTTTTTAATTTTGTAAAATACTTAAATATCTTCCCAAAAATATCTCTTAAACTTCGGCAATTTTTCATAAAATTGCTCTAGCAAAACATACTCTCTCTTAAAAAAAATATATATGAAAATGAAAAAAACTGTTACATTTATTCCAGAGAAAACTCATTTTGCAACGTATTTATATATTTTACGTACCTATTAGTTTAACTTCATTTTAATCAATAAAAACCTTACTATTTTCAGCTCTTCAAGCAAAAATTGCGAAATAGGCGTTAGATTAGGGTGAATTATTTATAAATGAAACATTAAAAAAAAATGTTTTATTTATTACATTCAAAAAGAAACAATCTTTAATAATATGTATAAAAACTAATAGAAGTGATGTTAGTTACTGCAAAATAGCATCAAAAAGTAGAGCGAAATCAAAAAAAAAGTTTACCGGACTTATAATTAGCCGCACATATTTCAGAGGACAGTTGGCGGCAGGACCAGCAGCGCATCCGGTGCCGCTTTCATAGAAAACATTTTTGTTTGGTAGTGACCTTAGACGCTGTTCAAATTCCTGGACACAATGTTGGACGTGCCACTGAACACGTACCTACCAGGTACACCAATGCTGCGTTTTCACCAGGAATGAGCGCGGCAGCGTTACGAGGAATGTGCTTGTTAAGAGTCGCCAGGACGCTCGCGTTTCCATACAAACGTAGTTTAGCTCTCATTTTAAAACGACATGCTTTAGAACCACGAAATTTGTCATGGGCATTCTAGTAGTACAGATCTATGTTGGTAATTCGTTTTCGTTGCTAAAAATTGTATTACAAAGAAAATACAGCCAGACAGATTTACATACAAAACTTATTTTTGCTATATTTTCTTCGTATTACAATTTTTAGCAACGAAAACGAATTACTGACATAGATCTGTACTGTTAGAATGCCCATGCCAAATTTCGTGGTTCTAAAGCATGTCGTTTTAAAATGAGAGCTGAACTACGTTTGTATGGGGACGCGAGTTCACGCGAGCGTCCAGGCGACTCTTAATAACCAACGGAGTCACTGCATTTACTCGTACCCTCGTATCATATCCTCACTCATATCCTCGGGCAGTGCTGCTCTAGGATTGGCCCTTAACAGACACATTTCTCGCATCTCATCCTCATCAAACGCAGCATAAAGCATCACTAGTATATATAAGTATTTACCTACTGAGATTTGTCTTCGTCAACGATAATAGACGGACAGGGCCAAGTCCATTCGCGGCAAGACAATAGCTGACTCACCGTCTGGTACATTTGCGGGTGGAGGTAGGGTTGCATTCTACGTGCGACATACAGTCAGTAGCAGAAGTGGAATTCATGCTAGTTGTCATTTGTTTTTGTCAGCGGAAACGCACATTTTTTTGTTCTACATCAAACCACTTTGTAACGAGTGTAGATACACTGTTAAAGTCGAACACACGCACTGTTTCCTACAGCCAATTGCTAGTATAGTTCGCGCTCTATAGGTACATATTTCAACTCGCTCGCACCGCACCGTAATGTGAAGTTTTTGCAAGTAGTTGTACAGTTTTATGTTAGGGTGTGTGAAGTTCTGTAAGGTGATGGATAAGCGCAATCTTCTGTTTTCTAAGTTTATTATCATATGAGCGGATCGCAAGCGAAGTGAAGTTCATATAGAGAATTTCGCTTCGGACACAACGGAACTGTCAGCCCATGCCATGGTATATGTTCTACTAGAATTTAATTTGATATTTGTTACTCACTTGAGTACAGACACCTCTAAAAATATAGATATATTTCATGTGACAAAAATACGAGTATGTAATAGCCACGACTCTGTTGCCAAGTATTAAGGTCTTGGATACAAATATCCATATTTTCAGACGTGATTCACAACTTAGAACTGATATGGCGACTTAGCATGTGTTGAGCTGACAGCTGGGACGTACATGATGCATTTTGAAGGCTTTTTGATTTAGAAAAAATAGTTCCGCAATAGTTTTAATAACGTTTTTCTTATATTTGTTGAGATTCTAGCAGCGTTAACGATAATTTGAGAGTTCTTGTAAGAGCAGGATCTATCAAGGCGTTATAGAACCATAGGGCGCTAAAGCGACCTTCAAGTAAACGGCTAGTTCTTAGTTTAAGGCGAACTACTTAGTTACTTATATACAGTGCATTATGCTGTTAATTTTATGAAAAAAAAGTCATAAAGAACTCACCGTCGGGTGCATATGAGGGTGCGAGTAGAGTTGCATCCTGCGCGCGTCGACATACAGGTCGTTCATGACGTAAGGGTACCCGGTCAGCGCGACATCGCCGCTGCCGTCGTGCAGCTCGTCCTCATCCGTCGTGCGGGCCACTGCGAAAGACCAAGTTATTACAGACTTAGGAAACCTTATATGGTAATTTAGTTTTAGACATCGCTCTTCACAGTCAGTAACAGAAGTCGTTAAGTGGGTGGGTGTTTAAATTAATCTTTACACGATCTTATTTCCCCAATATAAATTCGTGCTAAGATTATTTTGAATACTTGTTGCTCAGCTATACTTAGGCTGCTGCCGCTGCTGACTTTGCATATAAAGTCCTACACTGGGGGCCGCTCAACCCAGTTGGGCCCTATAAATACTATATTATACGAATTCCATTTATAGGAAAACGAGTCATAAAAACTCACATCCCCTACACTAAATACATGGTAGGGCAGATGCCCCGGTTTTGGCCACTTTAAGGAGAGTTTGTCTTTTTTTTTCTTTTATGAAATGTCAGAAACGGGCCCAGGAGCCAGTTTTGGACACTTTTTTCCGTGGCTCCTGACAACTGAATAACAAATGATACATGACATATGACAGTCACATCTGTGCTGCCTTAATTTAGTCTTATATTAACTATAAACCATTAGACTTGTAAATTTGATAATAACTTAATAAAGTAGAAAATGGCCAAAACCGGCACAGTGGCCACAACCGGGGCATCTGCCCTATATGTTCCACTAGAATTCAATTTGATATTTGTTACTCACTTGAGTACAGCCACGACTAAAAATATAAATACATTTCATGTGACAAAATGCGAGTATGTAGCCTCGACTCTATTAGGTACATTGGTGCGTAAAGTCTTGGATATATATTTTTGTCACATTAAATGTATCCATATTTTCAGACGTGACCTTACATTCACAACTTAAAACTGAAAAATGTTTTGATGAATTTTTCAACAAAATGTTGTACAAGGAGGTTAAAAGCTCTAAAACTAAATCAACAAGGTAAACCTATAAGGACTAATCAATCCCAACCAACATAAATAAGTCTACGTTTTCTGCTTCATGTTTCAATAAAATGGAAATTCGCCGCTTATTTTTGTTGCTTCTTTTCCCCGATAACTGTATCGGGGAAAAGCAAAACTTGTACAAAAATAACCTTTTATTTTTAAATAGCAAAGTTTCGGGGAATCACCAAAAATACCATATTTAGTACCTATATTATTTTAATAGTCCTAGCGGTACGCCTAAAAATGCTGCAAATGGTGTTAAATTGGTGTTTAGGCCATATGAATCAATTTGACCCGTAGCACCAAAAAAATACCGAGAGGAGTTATGATGTCATATATAAGTATCCCTAATCATATATAAATAGGAATCTGTTCGCACGTACTACTCAAGGGATATAGATGTATGAAAATGGAAATACCTAGAGTCCCGCGGAAGGCCATAGGATTATTATTTTCACACAAATCATTCTTTCAGTGAGTTAAAAGCAGAGAGAAACTTCACGTGCCTAATAAAACGTTTGTCATTAATTATAGTCTCCATCAAATATATCGGAGCGGCCAAGGTACTCAAAAATTTGCATTTTATCGCCTTAGTAATAGAGGCATGTTCAAATATTTGTGACCACCTGGGCCGCTCCGATATATCTGACCTGATCAGGCACGTATAAGAGCGTATTACATATTTATGTTGCCTTCGTTAGGAAGATCACTATTACAGGTGACTGACTGTAAGTAGATACGACGTCTCAGGAAAAATCGAGATCCAGATATTATTAGAGAACCTACTACAGTTTCTACTCTCTACTGGGCCAAGTGAAAAAAATATTTGTTTTTTTATTATTTAATAAATTTTATATGTAAACTAATGTAAAGTCATTTAATTTTATCGTATTATTCTCCCAAAATAACTGCACATATAACTAATCTAAAAAGGGATGAAAAAAAAGCATAAAAACGCCTTTCCGTTCTTATAAATATGAGATATATTTCAGTTTATAACAGCCAATATCCTATAATCGAAGTTTAAATATTATTTATTTAATTTTTTTTATTTCACTTTTTCGTTATTATTTGGAACCGACCGGCCTCGTCCGCAATGACGGTAAGAGGCCCGACGGCATGACTCTCGTGCCATGGAGAATGGGACGGCCGCTGGTTTGGGACGCGACGTGTTCCGATACCCTGGCGCTGTCCCATCTTCATGGCACCGCGGTAAAGGCTGGCTCGGCTGCCAATTCGGCTGAGCTCTTCAAGCGGCGCAAATATGCAACCATAAACAGTGGTTGGATATTTGAGCCGTTTGGGGTTGAGACCCTGGGACCCTGGGGAGAAAGCGCTCACAGGGTCTTCAGAGAGTGTAGCCGCAGGCTAGTTGAATTGACGCGTGACCAGAAGGCTGGGTCATATCTAGCACAACGGATCAGCATTGCAATCAACGGGGCAATGCTGCCAGCCTTCTGGGCACGCTGCCAATCGACGGCGATGTGGGGCAAATTTTTTACTTTTAATTTTTATAATTACTTATGTTTCAATAAATCTTAATTAATTAAACAATATCAAAAAATATAATATGAGATCTACAAATTTTTAGTTTATAGCAGCCAATATCCTATAATATAAGTATTAAAAAAGGTACATACCTATATTACCTATAATCCAACAGATATGTCAAAAAAGGGTAGTTGGGAAGTATTAAGACCTTAACGGAACTTTAACGGGCCGTTTAGGGTATATTAAGGAAGAATTAGGAACCCTAAGTTGCGAATATCCCAAGCTCCAAGAACCCTAACTTCCGGAATACTTTCCAGTTAAAAGCGAGAATTCTTAACTGCTGGACTTAAAGTGGTGATTCTGATTCTAATAAAATTAAAAAAAAAACCGGCCAATTGCGAGTCAGACTCGCGCACCGATGGTTCCGGTTTTCGCAATTTTTCCTTTATCTGTACTATACGACGTTGCTTCGTAACAAATTTCAAGGTTCTGAGTTCACGGGAAGTACCCCGTAGGTTTTGCGAGTGCCGAAAAACACTAAAATTTGCAGCATAAAGACTGTATCTTTTGATTGCGTTGACTTTTAAGTTTGATTTTTTCACAGCTCCAAGGAACAATAGACTTGAGTACTTATTTGATATATATTTCAGCTTGATACCTCCACACATTCCTGAAAAAAATGGTCTTGACAGACAGACGGACAACAAAGTGATCCTATAAGGGTTCCGTTTTTTCCTTTCGAGGTACGGAATCCTAAAAATATAGAAATAATAATTTGATTTGTCTTTTTTGAGTGTTTCTTGAATTTTGGCATTAATTAGGTATGTATAACATTGTGAATTTAAGTCGCGTGGTAGGTACAGTGGAGTGCCCACGGATTTTAACGGGTAGGTACACTGCTAAATAATGGACAATGCGCCGGCAATAGTAGAAAGCAATTCTTAAAACAGTCTGGCAATTTGGCAAACCAAAAAGCGCAGTAACAGTCAGAGTAAAGCCCGCTCCACACTCGCGGCGCGAAAGCCGCGAAACGCGAGTGTAGATGGTGTTTACGCCTACGAATCGCATTGTTCGCGCCATTCCCCGTGAATTCACGGAGCGACTTCGCGCGCGAGTGTAGGGCGCGCTTAACATGCTATACCCATCCCGTTTTTAGTAGTGAGAGTACTAGCATTAGAAAAAGACAGTATGATTCTCGCTGTCTATGCTTGAAGTGAAACAAACTCTGGCCAAATTATACTTGGTGTTTAATTAAGGAGCTAATTAATCATTGAGATTTCAACCTTAAACAGCTTCGTGGTTTCTTAGTGAGCGAGAAAAACTCAACAGGGTAAAACGAATAAACAACAAATCTAACATCTACCCACCAGCAAAAGGCGAGAAGCAAAGGTTACTTTCATATCCAAAAGTTAAGTATACAGTGTGTAAGTCTAATACGGGCGAAGTTTTTAACGGTGGTTTACATAGGTCATACTGAACAACTTTTACTATGGATATGGAGGTAACCCCAAAATCTCAAGTAAAAATTTGGCTTCCTCATACAAAATGTCAACACCCATGCGACAAAATGTATGAGTGTGGCAAAAAAAACTGCGATTTCGGGGTAGGCTCCATAGTGAAAAGTGTTCAGTATGACCTACAGCCTTGGCCAGAAGTATTGAGCATAGGTGTTTTTTGTTTACAATTTTGATGTTAAGCATTATTTCCCTATCCTAACAATGTACGATAACGGTAAATGTTATATTTTATTTATAAATATAGAAAACTTCACTTAATAACACTTTCAAGGTACTCAAAAAATATGAAAACAGAAGGTACCAAAAATGTAAATTTAAGTCGGTGCGACATATTGCAAATATTCTATGCAGTCTAACTTCAACAAAACATGCCTATTAGTTTAAATTAATTGACAAAATAACTTAAACAAAGATGGAAACGATGGACTAAACTTTCCAGTTTTGTATGAAAATCGCATTGGTGCTCAACACTTCTGGCCAAGGCTGTATATAAACTACCGTTAAGAGTCGCCAGGTTCACCCGTATTAAATTTACACATTGTATACTTATCTATGTTATGGCGGAGTCTGTTACTAGGCCAAGCAAATATCTATAAAAAGCGTTTTGAGGAATTAATTCCCAGTAATTAGGCTGGAAATTGTTCTAAAATCTATTTTGCTTAGCCTATACCTGGCCTATACTTAAATCATCCAAAATAGACTGAAGTAATAACTAGTCCTAATTAATAACATAGACAATAAAAAGCAGAACAGAAGAGAAAACTGATTAAAAACTTGCAAAATTCTAGTTTGTTATTTGTTAGAATGGTTGTTTGGTTGGGTGGTTGACACTTTGACGATGTCGTGAATGTCAAGATATGGATGTTTTTTTTTAACTTGGACAAAGTGGATGAACTGACGAAGCACGCGTTGTGGACGATATTTTATTGAATATACAGGGTGGATTGTATATATAATTAACAAATTTTAATCTATTATTTGTTTTTATTTTTTATGATATATTTTATAGATTTTTGTGGTTATTGTATGGACATTATTACTAATAAAATTAAATATTAAGAAATGTTTCATTTGGAAATAATCCACTTACTTAAATAATGTATCTATCTATGGTATGTGTAGTGATGTTACATTAGGTCAGATATTTGACCGAGTTTAGTTATGCAATTATTAAAATTTTGCATGGTTCCGAAATGCAATAGTCAGCGAATGGAATTACTAGTAAGCTATAAAGGTGTACAGTTGAGATCAAACACTTGTTTACACTTTTGCACCGCAGTAGAAACATATCTTTGTCGACTACTGTACACTGATTGAGTTATTATAGGTAGTCCTAATATCTTTTCGAAAAAAAATTACGTATTAAGAGATTAATTCAGATCCATTTTTATTATTGGTACCTTGAATTCTTATTTCACCTTTTTTCTTTTTTTCTATTGTAATAAACAGTACTGGGATTTTACGGTATATTCACGTCTAAAAATATGGATATATTTAATGTGGCAAAAATATGTAGGTAGCCATGACTACCATGGCGTGAAGTCTTTGACAAATGTTTTTGTCACATTAAGGGCCGGTTGCACCAAACTGTCTGTAAACGTAAACGTAATCGTAAAAAAAATCTTGTATGAAAAGTTTGACAGTTTTCTATAGGATGACAGCTCCCTCGCCATATTTAACGTTGATGAGTCTGTTAATTGTGCGTGGTGCAGCTCGGACAATTCATCCAAATAAGACAATATTAAATTTGTATTATGTATAATATTTGAATAATATATGTCTATATTACATTCATAACCACAACCCAAAAAGTGTCAAAAGTGTGCATCTTGTTCCATACAAAATTAATTTTTGCGATGAATTGTCCGAGCTATAGGTACCTACTTATATTAGCACTTTGGCCAACACTTGTTTTGTCGTTTTGACGAGGAGGGTTTGATTGTCTCGTTAAATGACAGGCAGTGACGTGGACTGCGCTGTTCTGCTAGTTTAAAGGATTAGAATCCAGAATAATTAATTAAGTAATAATAAATATCTAGTGAATACTATCTTATTGTACCATATTTTTTGCAAATAAAGAATTTATGAATTTATGCCAATTCAATTTTCGCCTGAATTTATTTACCAAGATAATATTTTTAATTGAAATGGGTACTAGGTTAACTATGTGTCTAATGAATGAGTGACGAAATCTGTTTTTTTTTTAATTTTTTTAATTATGTTATATAGATAGGTTGAATTATTAGGATTATATACAAAATTATTATTAAAAACGCTTAACTTGCATATTCTTGTATCTATCATTGCGTAATATTATGTACCTACCTACATAATATGTTAAAATCTAAGGGCCAGTTGCACCAACCACTTTTGACGGACTCATCAGCGTCAACCGGCAGATTACTATGAAAATTTCCATACAATAAAATTTAGCGTACGTTTTAACGGTGACAGACAGTTTGGTGCAACCGAGCCTAAGTCTTATAACTACTATTGAGTAATTCCTATTATTACTTAGCAATAATTCCAAATCAGTCTATGGGCTAATATCAACATCTCCTAATTATCAACTTTTATATATTTATAAATATAAATATTGTCTATAAAAAAACAACAGCATACCAAGAAAAGTAACTTTACACCAACTTTAACTTTGAACTTAATTAATAAATACCAACTGTTAACTTCAAGAATATTATTTTAAATCAATATAGAAAGCATTTTATGTCCACTATTAACTTGTATTTGTTTACCAAAACATAGTTGTATGTTTTTGTAATAAACGAATATTTTACAGTGCATAAATCACGGCTAACTAGCTATAAAAGTTTACCGCCCACCGAATGCGCGATTGCCCACTAATATATCTCAAATCTACTGCTACATTTATATTACTCACCCACTTTTTATAAAATAATGCTTCCCAATTTCGCTTAAAAGTCCATGCAAGTTGACATAGCGGGCATCCTTGTTGCGTCACAGATAATAAAGACAGTCCACACGTAAACAGTTTTTTTTTTCGAATTTATTATAAGTTTTACAGAATCGCGTCAAACTGGGCGGGCGGACGCGGTGCGTTGTGCGCTGAACGAGTGTGCGAGCGATGGTCGACCGACGGACTGGCTTAGGTTGCGCTACGCTCGCCGCCAAATCACGGCACACCAACGCCGCACTGAAAACTGAAAACAAATTAAGTTCATAGTCTATAAAAAAAATCACAATTCGATCGGCGTTCTATTTAAAAAAAATCGGTCACAAACTATCACGTAATTACAGTAATAGGTACCAAAATATGACGAAAATCGTTAAGTTTTCACAAGGAAAATCAAATCTTGGTCTTGCGGTCGGTGGGGCAAGACGAAGTGCTATTGGCGGGCCTGAGCCGCTCGACACCAATGGCGTGAGAAGGAGGAGCTTTGTAACCGCTTTGAAATTTGGCGAGAATCGGTTCCTCCCCAATTTCCGTCTTTTGGGCAAGAATAATATAGAAATACCGGTGCAGCCTTGTCGGCTTTATACCGCAGGTACCTACATTACCTAATGTATGTCTGGTAACTTGTGCGACACATGAATACGGGCTATAACTGATTCCTTACCAGACGCCATGCTATGCATAATAATACCTATGCAGTTTACGTGTACGTACCGTTATGTAAGTATAAAAAAAGTTTTATACCTGTAGGTACAGTCAGCAGCAGAAGTAGCTAAGCATGTAGTGTATTCAAAATGACCTACATACGCTCTTATTATGTTAAGAGTAAAGTCGTGTCCAGCTCATTTTGAACAGCCCACCCGCTTCGCTACTTTTGCTGCTGACTGTACTATCAGCTGCAGAGTTGCCTACCCAGGTGGGTAGGCAATTCTGCAGCTCGCTGTACTTTATAAGTAGATATGCTTAAGTATTTAAAAGGCATAATTTGTTTGTTATGTTAATTTATGATCCTGCTATTCCTGCTAATCTGAAAAAACTATTATTTGATGTTAATATTGAATTGTATTACGATCTGATACATCTGAAAACCAGCAGTATAAATAAAATAATAATAGGTATATTATTTCTATACCCAGTTTATACTCAGAACAAGCTTGAAAATGGTGCTGCTACGGTGCAAAAAAGGGCTTATTTATTTTAATACACAGGAGTTAACGTTCTAAAATAGGTGGGTAGGTAATAATTGTATTTATATTATAAAATATGGAACCTCAAAAGTTTTTATAGACTGTGCTGCAGCTCTATTTCATATATGCTCTGCAGTATTAGCATAATACACTACGAGTGCTTTAAGCGTAATAAGGCTATCAATCACTATTGAGCAGCTATTCAGTCATAAATCCGTCAACATATTGATATAATATATGCTCAAGAAAAAAACGCACAAACAATAGGTACGTATGAGTATACCGCATTCAAAAATACTGAAATACGAGTACCGTATCTTCGATGAAAGTTAAACATTATACAGGCTCTGACCTCTAATTCCAGCTAGTCAGTCCAGTAATGTGTAATATTTAACTTTGGTCGTGTACCGAGACATTTTTTTTTTCAAAATTTTCATAAATAGATGGACTTTCAGTGAATTTTCTGTTCGATTAGGTATTATGTTTGACAATAGACACATTTTTTTGATAAACAAATGTCTTATGTGGCTATATTTTAATAACTCCAAGCCTGCATACAGATTCTACCGTTTCAAATCTTTTATGTAATCAAAGTTTGAAATTACATTTACACATCATAATTTTCAATTATTTGTGTTAAGATAATTATAATACCCTAGTTACATAAGTGACAGATTTAATAAATAATAATTTGGTATGAAAATATTTACATAATATTTTTTAAGAAAAAAACCGACTAGTGAAAGATTATTGATGCAGTCTTAGATTCTATACAATGAAATGAAAAAAATTGTCTTGAAAATCTAACTTACTTATTAGCCCGCCAGTTTTAACCCTTAAACCGCCTAATACGTCAAATTACGCGCACGGGAAGTTGTGCGCTGCTCTCAGCAGCGTGATTACATGTCCAAAATAAGAGATCATCACAATTCCCAATAAATAACCTGTAAAGCATCATTTTGATTACTATTATACCATTTCATCACAAAAAAACTGCAGCACTGTGATAGGAATAACACCGCCTAACTTCGATTTGTGTATGTATGTACAATCGGAACTACACTGACCTTAAAAAAAATTTATACTCGAAGAAAATAAAAAAACCTTTATATTTGCCAGCGTTATGGTTTCCCTGCCGCAGGGGGACCTCTTGGAGGGGGTATTCTTTTTGTAGCTGGGATTTTAGGTAAGCTTTTAGGTAGTTTTATATATTTATATTTGTATTTAGTTTTAATTTAGTTTATTTTAATATTAATTTAGTATAGTTATTTTAATTTAATTTTTGTTACGTGTAATATGAATAAAGCTTTATATTTTAAAAAGGGTTCAGATTTTTACAATATACCGTAGCGTAGGTGGAGCATAATTTGCCTAGCGCATCTATACCTACTTGCGTCATTTGAGCCCATGTATTTTTTTAACCGACTTCAATTCCATTGAGGAAGGAGGTTCTGAATTCGGTTTGGTGTTTTGACATATTTGAACGAGACTATTTAGTGATAGATTACGCTTAAGAGGCAAAATGGCGAGTTTAAAAATCATTTTCCCAGAAATGGCACGACATACAATCGCCCGTTTTTTCTAATCTTACGAGTATAATAACGAAGTGTAGGGCATCGCTGTCCAGCGCGACAACGCCGTCAGCCGCCTGCTGAGCTATTTACTTGTACTCTACTTTAGTTGTAATTTTGAATTGTTGTGGTTCCTGGTCCGACCACGATACGACAATAGAAGTTAATGATTGCACAAATTCATAGCTAATTTCTTAGGTCCTATGAATTAATAGGTAATATGCAGGGCCGTAGCCAGAATTGCAGTTAAGATAGGGCAGTGCTAATGTAAGGTAGGGCATAGCGAATTTTAAGGTAGGGCATTAACTTTATTTTCATACATTTTTGACCCGAATGTAGTTTTTAAGGTAGGGCATTAGTATTTTAAGGTAGGGCATTGCCCCCTATTGCCCCCCCTCTAGCTACGGCCCTGGTAATATGAATTTGTGCCGCATAATTTTTCAAATTATCGCGTTACCTTTGTGTTCGGGCGGGGGCACATGGTACTGGCCCGCTATAACGAGACATGATAAAAATGTAATGGCCAATCAGATGAATGTGTACCACTCGTAGCTTATAAGCGTGGTTCTACGCCCGTAGAGCCTCCCTGACACGCAAGTTTTGTATACTACATCCCCGCCTGCGTTCATTATTATTATAGTAGTAGTAGTAGTAGTAAAACACTTTATTGTACAGGAAAATACACCAGAAATATATAACACAGCAAATACGTACAAAGGCGAACTTATCCCTTTAAGGGATTTCTTCCAGTTAACCTTTGAGCAGTTGAGAGAGATTTGAAAGAGCTAGGCAGACTTGGGTACCGTACGATACGAAATAACGAGTTATATTATAATTTTTTTTTTTTTTAAGTTATATAAAGAACCCATTTATTAATCAAGTAAAATACATTAAATCAACGGTTACAAAATATGGTATCCTATGGTATTATAAATTGTGATCTAACTAGGTATTAACTGGGTATTATTTATCATATACTTATGCGAAAATGATATACCTGTTTGCAATGCTTGCATGGCTAAGCCAACCAACTTTAGGCCTCCGAAGTATCTATATATGTACTCCAAGTATAGTATATGTGTTCAGCTAGAACAAGCGTGGAAGAAAGAGTGTGGGGAAGCGCCTGGCGATCAGAGTTGCTTACGTACGGGAAACCCAACTCAGAAACCGAAGGGCTTCACGCCCCAGAGGAAATACTGGTGCCGCCTCAACAGAATCCGTACCGGTCACGGCAGGTGCAATTACATGCTGCACAAATGGGGATGGAGCAAAAGTCCGATGTGCGACTGCGGCCTTGAAGACCAAACCACTAAGCACATCATGGAGCGCTGCCCAAAGCGACGATATCAAGGTGACCCGGAGAATCTCTACATTAACTTAACATCTGACGCGATACGCGATCGACTGGCTGTGCAACCTGGATGTCGATTTATAATAGTATTAATCCTACAATGTTAAATACGCCATACGATTAAAAAAAGTATATGTGAACATTATGTGTTTCTTTTCAGTTCCGATGCTAACTTCATAGTACATGAAAGTCAACAAAACGTTATTACCCGTAAAAAGGCATTATTTTCTAACTATTCAATGCAGGTAATAAAGTCCATACTTTCAATTATTTAGAATTCTACATATGTATGATACCTACAGTAGGTATGTTCGAGTCGAGTCTGAACTCTGTACTATGACTCAGAAAATCAAAAGTAGCCCAATAAGTAGTTATAAGTACCATATAGAGTAACTTATATAGAAGAGCAACACAGCCCAAGAATTTTTTGAAGCTCAAGTCAATTGCGCCCTTTGTCCGAAAGCCCCCTAAAGATACCCAAAATGTAAGAGGAAATGTCACCTGCTCTGCTGCTCCACCTAGTAGCTACTAGTGTACTACTATTACTCTATTTGTTACTACGTGGAGTAGCAGTGCAGGTGATATTTCCTCTTACATTTTGGGTATCTTTAGGGGCTTTCGGACAGAGGGCGCACTTGACCTGAGCTTCAAAAATTCTTAGGCGGTGCAGCTCTACTATATAAGTTACTCTATGTAAGTATTCTAGAATGATTAGGTACCTACCTTATGTTGCATATAACATATCAAAATTTCCACAGCGTAGCGTGGTGCTAGTATCCCTTCCAGGCCCAGTTTACTGAATGGGAATTTTCTACTTATAGTTTATTCTTTAGTAGAGTTTTCAATTTTAAGCTTTCGGGAAAACTGGAATACTTATAAACATATAACTATAGACGGAAACTGGCAAATGTGGGCGAAAACTAGCACAATCACCCTTGTTAGGTGTTACAAAACATGCTCATGTGCATTTCCTTTTTATTTTTGAATGATAATAAAAAGCTAAGTGTTAATGATTTCTTAAATAGGTACCTTTGATTATTAAACCAACCGGATGCAAGACGCGCTCTCATTTCTATCGGAAAAAGTCTGCCGTTTTTTGGAGGGGAGGGGAATGTCAAATGTATGCGAAACGTCAAAATAGCCACGTCAAATAAACGTCAGTCCATACAATGAGTATGACCACTGGTCATACTGATTCGGCAGAGGGGAACGCCTGTCAATGGCTATTCCGATTGGTTTAAAGCTCTAAGAGGTTTTACTAACTGGTTTCCCCTCACTCTAATCGGTTGATTAGTCGCTCCTATATGTGGGCAGTGGACACCTTAACAAATTTTACTTTTAAATAATGGTTGTCATTTAATTTAAAAGTTTTAAACAGGTCTCATGTTCACTTTTCGTCACTGTTTACCACTGATTTCTTATTCTACCTCAATGCAAAATTTACTCCCGTTTTTGTCCCGTTCTCAAATAGCAATAACAAATCGTGGTGAAGTTGTAGCGTCTGTAGACGCTAGAATGATATTTTCTTTATAATCTGTATTTGTTTATGGTTAGTCCATAGACTATAGAGGTGGGTGACCACCTGACAGTGACAGTGTCAGCTGTCAAAGCTTGCAAATGATTGTTTGCTTTGCACGCGCTTTCATTTAAGGAACGCACTGACAGCCGGTGCATGTTGCATTGAGTAAATATTCCCAATAAGCAATTACTGCATAAAAAGTTCTAGTTAATACGCGTATGTTGAACCTCAAGGTAAATTGATAACTTACCGCACTTATTAGTTTTGTTTCATACGAGTTAGTTATGTTTTTGATACGCAGTTTTGCTCTTATTTTTTTATTAACAATTCCGGTCGTGCCGGATTTGCATGTCTGTAACCTGTAACTTGTCCTCGGATGTTTGTTTGTTCCACAATTTATTATTGCTATTTAAATACTGTTTTTTGTCATTCAATCTGAAACATTTGAAAGTGTGAACATGTTTGTTTTCAGTTCCGATGCTAACTTCAAACATGAAAGTCAACAAAAAGTTATTACCTGTAAAAGGGCATTATTTTCTATTCAATGCAGGTAAGTCCATACTTTCAATTATTATTATATAAACGAATAAATTAACGTATCAGGATAGTTATATAATATAACTTATAATTATATATTATTTCCTTGATTTTCTTATTGTTACATGCCAAACTTTTTTTTTCTTTTTCTATGTTTAGAAAATCCAGACCCCGCGAAGGGTACGGGCGGCTGGATTCGTTTAAGGCTATAATGGCTTATTTCTTATAAAAAGTGATGCAATGATTTAGATGAAGTGGAAAATGAATGATGAATGCATGATTTAAGTGCCAAACTTAGCAAACAGATGGATCTTAGTTACATTTTATAGGCCAATTGATTATTAGATAATATAGCGTTGGTAGCCTGACGGTAATGACGTCTGACTTTCAATCCGAAGGTCCCGGGTTCAAACCCCGGCTCGTACCAATGAGTTTTTCGGAACTTATGTACGAAATATAATTTGATATTTACCAATCGCTATACGGTGAAGGAAAACATCGTGAGGAAACCTGCATACATCCGCGGAGAAATTCAAAGGTGTATGTGAAGTTCCCAACCCGCTTTGGGCCAGCGTGGGGACTATAGCCTGATCCCTCTCGTGCATGAGAGGAGGCCTGTGCCCAGCAGTGGGACGTATAGAGGCTAACATATTATTATTATAGCCCAGTGGTTCTTAACCTGCAGGCAATTACCCTGTGGCAGTAAAATAGTTTTTCTGATGGTGTAATGTTAACTCTACTGAAAAGTTAGGAGTCTGACCACCTTAGTACAGTATTCCCAAAGAAAGATTAGAGGTTATATGTGTTGCTTAACTTCAAACTCGGATAAACTCATTCGACCCTCAGCAAATATGTACCTTCTCTACCTTCACCACCTCTACCAAAATCACATAATCTGACAGATGGATTTATCCAAGTTTGAAGCTAAGCAACTTATATTCCCATCTGTTTTATACTGGTATGAATGATTGACCAGACTGTAAGACAGTTATTTATTCCCTTTCAATCCATTGATAAACTGCCATTTGCCTTATCTTTATTGCATAATTAGTTTCTAAGTACTTGGCTTATCAGCTTGATTTGAAATGTGGAACAGAGCAAGACATGACTGTCCTAATTAATTATATTTGATGTAGAAAACTGATTCTGTTCGAAGCCTGTCCCTGACTTCATCAGGTCAAATTCCAGTCCGAGCATGGCCGGGTCATTCTATTTATTATAAAGATATAGACATTGAACACCGAATATACCGGGAGATGGGCAGCAGCATCTTCCGAAAGCCTAAACAACAATAAACAAAAAAAACCGCGCGCGCCAACCCGCCTGCCAAGCGTGGCGTGTATGGCAAACCTCCCTTTAAAGGGGAGGCTAAGATGATGAATGAGACATTGAATATTCAATGGATCACAAGGATATGTTGTTAGTAAACTCCGGCACAATGGCTGGGTTTTACATTAGATCTCAATACTTTTTGTAGTAGAACTGCATTGCGAGACTGGCATTTTTGTACATGTAATGTTTTTAATTGGATTTTATTTTTACCCATTAGCAACAGAACTTATGATTAGACTAGGTTGTGCCTATTTAGGCATGTGCACAACTTTTTGTGTCTTTATGTAACTTTCTTTGTATCAAAATACAAGGAATTGTGCTCATACCTTTCCTATTCCTTATTAATTCACAATTAAAATTTTCCATTATATTTTATAGATTACTAATATTGTATTACTAATCTATCAAACATAAAGGAAAAATTTTAACCGGCCACTCTTATACCATAATAAGAATGTCTGAGAAAGTGTGTGTATGAGTTGTTCTTACATTTTATGGGGCCCTTTTTTTGGGCTGATTGTGTATCCCAATATTATTGATAGGTGCAATGTGCCCGGCAATGGGACGTCTACATTATACTCCGACATAAGTATTAATTCATTATTGTGTTCACAGGTACTGCACCCCTAGTCCCATATCTGTCCACATACGCTCGGCAGCTGGGCTTCTCCTCGGCCACAGTGGGGTTAATTTACACAATCCTGCCAATATTCGGCCTCATAGCAAAACCTCTTTTTGGAGTTATTGCTGATAGGTAATTATCCTTGTACAGGCGCCATCAAATATATGTATAGGAGCAGTCAGGGTACTCAAAAATATTTGATCATGCACTTTATGGCCTTGCAAATAGAGGCGTCGTTCAGATATTTGTGACCACCTTGGGCGCTCTGATATATTTGATGGCGACTAATCCGATTTGGTTCGGAATTATCTTACTCGGAACCGTTTTACAAACGTTTGTAATCTGCATTTGTTTTAACGTTTATATCTCTTAGTTAGAAAAAGACTTTCACTTGTGCTACAGTCAACGCCTCACTAGGTATACACTTTTGAACCTTATTCCGCTGTAATAACGTTCAAAAGTGTATACCTAGTGAGGCGTTGTGTGTACAAGCCTTCATAAAACACCATTCTGATTAATCTCCATGTGATCTTTACTCAAGCTGAATGAAAACGAGGCATTTGTATGATGGACCCAATTTTTTTTTTTTTAGTTTATATGCTGTCGCGCATGGCGAATGGAACCTATCAGTATACAATACAAATCCGCATTTTGTTGACTTTAGTCATATTAGCGGCGAAGGTTATCTTTAATTTTATCATAATCTTTTAGATCCGCGTCGTTAGATATTGTAGAATCGGCTCGGTTTTATTGACTACAACAATACCAGTTAATAAAATCCTGTTATATTATAAGGGTAATTGCGTCTGTTGATGTAAATGCGCCTTTTCTATAGTTACAAGAAGGTGGATGGATACATTGGATAGGGTTAGATGTCATTTTACCAACGAGCAAGACGAACACGCACAATCAACAACAACCACAATCCTCAATCTCAACCGGCACAATTTTTCCGCTTGACCTTAAAATTTTTAAAAATCACGGACAAAAATAATTTAATAAAAATATGCTCGCGGGTCTTTATTTTAATTGAGGACATCATCCAAACCGTTTACAAACATATGAAAACTAAATATGGATATGGAGGTGATTTGTCGATTAACCTTTTCCACGCCAAAGACGTATATATCGGCACCACAGGTCCAACGCCAAAGACCGATATATCGGTCACCGACCACAGAGCAAAATAGACCTACATGCACACGCATAAAGTTTAACTTCATTTTTAACATTTAGATGTCGTGGCGTCCGAGTGGTAGGTTTTGCGTTTGACATGGCGTCGAAAAGGTTAATTTAATAGTACTATACGTGGTTAAAGGATAGATGTCCAAACACTTTGTTATATCCTATTAACCCCTGCTCTGTGGTTTACCCGAAACGTTTATTTCTTTTACAGATTTAAGATACAGAAGTCATTATTTATACTATTCCAAATAGTTACTATAGTAAGCTTCGGCGCCATCTATCTAGTGCCAGAGTCAGACAGCCATGTCACCGTGGGAATTTCGTGTGACAGTGGGGTATCTGTCCTGCAGAGCTGTTATCTACAGGAGAAAATGATAGACACGAGTAAAATTGAGGCGCTGAGCGACGAAAACGGAACGGCGGCGTGTCATGTAAGTGGCCGTTTTGAGTTGATTTTGAAACATCAGGGGAAAGTTATTTTCGACTTACAGTTAGGTATACATATGCATATTCCTAGAGAAAACTAGGTCACAGAAAGTATCTTGCCGTAATAGAGTATGCTTGGTTGAGACAACCAAAACTGTACATGCCCTTTATCGCTTTGACAGTAGCGGCGTTGTTCACTTATTTGTGACCACCTTGGCCCCTCCGATATATCTGATGGCGACTGTACCAGGCAAATTTTTTAAAGCTGTATGTTTCAACAATTTCATTGTTTGCCTCTCATTCTAACTACTACATTTGTAAGTAAGGTAGGCGACGCGAGTTTGTCGTATACTCCGAAAATTGGGATGGATTTCTTCTCGGGGCATCAGTCCTTTCGGGGCATACGGGAGTAAGCATTATGAAGTCAGTGACATCTATAAATTCAACGGCTGTCAGTTCAAGTTGTCCCCTGTTACTGACAAACAACACTACCATTAATACAAATTAAAATATCCACAGATGTCATGCGACATGACCTCGCCGAAGATGTGGCAAACAATATGCGAACACTGGCACATACCACAATACTGCTACAGCGCTACGGACAGTATAAACTATACTGCGTACGTAGCTAGCTCTACTGTGCGCGACGGCTGCGCTTATATTGCGGCTAACAATGTGTCGCTTGAAGGTAAGTTGGCTATTATGTAATTCATGCAGTACTGCTAGAGTACCGACAGTATAAACTATACGGCGTACGTAGATAGATCCACGGTACATTTTCAGATAGTAGACATTTAATTACCAATACGTATAAAATAATGATTAAATCGATCCGCAGGCAAATTTTACACCCCCCACTGCCAGATCGGAGGCGAATACGTGGACATAAACGAGCCCTGCAACCTTCAGTGCGACAACACCGTGCTGGCCGGTGTGATGGGCGGCCGCACCGCTAACATGACGTGCGCGAACAACACTCTGAACTACAAGTTGTGCGCGAATGACACCTCGTTGGAGCTGCCTGCTAACATCAGCAGTACATGCCAGGTAGAGTATAATAGGGTATATAATGCTTATTTCATTTAACGCTCCGAGCGGCGTTCGGATTTTGACGTTGTCGGCGGTTAACGAAATAATTAAACTAATGAGCTGTGATTATGTCATGTTCACGGAATTGAGCGGCAAAACGGAGCGTTTTTTCATGACTTTGCATTTACCTACCTGAAACATGAACTGAACTTACTTACCTTAAATCTCGTTCCAGGCGTACTGCGATCTAGACTCGACTACCCCATGGCGTCTCATGGAGATCTGCGACGGCTGGAACGCTGACGACGCCGACTCCTGCCAACCGAAGACGCGGCAGGGGCAGCCGCTGCCGGACAAACTCGCGTTCACCGGCTATGTGGAGCTGCGGAGCACCCTGAACATTAGCAGCTGCGTGTATGTCACGCTTAAAAACGTGTCCATCCCTAATGGTAAGTTTAGTCAAGAGCGTCTGCTATACAAAAACCAGGCTGGGGCAGGCGCTGCCGGACCAACTCGCGTTCACCGGCTATGTGGGTAGGTGTGTGTATGTCACAATTAAAAACGTGTCCATCCCTGCGGACAACATGAAAAGCCACTAATGGGTCAAAAGCGTCTGCTATATCACAGATTATATAATAGTTCTTACGAACAGATATGAATCTCTCATAGAAAAAGTAAATACCTACCGCTTTAAGTACCTACGCAAAAATACAATGGAGCGACCGTCGACGAGCGCACCCCGCACCTCCCGCGCGGCCGCGCAGCCGCCCGATCGCTAGCTCGTTTGTCCCGCCGGCGGTGATCGGGCGGCGAGCGGCAAGTAGGTATTTAACGAGCTCGCGCGGGCGAGTTTGCCAGTGGTTAAGGGTTATAGTCATTCCTCCGACAATAGCTTAATGTTACTGAGAGTTGGTGACTACAATATTAACCCTTCGACCGCCAAAGACGTCAAATCATGCGCACGGAAAGTCGCTCCCTCAGCATTCAAAATATAACCGAGTTTGCTCGAGCGCTCGCGTCCATCGCACGATTTTTCTGTTCGATGCTTGGCAGTCAAAGGGTTAAAAACGATTACCGTTAACTGCTACAACTTTGCCTGCGATGCACAACTTTGCCTGGGTTGAAAAATATGGTTTTCTTCACTAAACAGCTATTTATACCTTATTCCTGAGATGGGAAAGGCGACCATCTCAAGAAAAATGGTATAAATAGCTTTTTGGTTATTTGCTGTCACAGTTAACTAAATAAAACATGTCATTCGTATGAAAAAGCAAATAAATTGATCGAATTATTAATTTATTCACAGGTGATTCGGAGTCGGTGCACTACCCATATTGTGCTTCACACGAGCTATTCCACACGTCCTGTGAGATCACTTGCGACAACGATCTGGTAAGTGCTCTAAAAGTCATTTGCCAATTTCGTGTGCAGTCCGTGAGCTTTAAGAAGAACCTTCGGGAATCGGCGATGACACACGAAGGTAATATTGCTGTTCTGCTTTTTCATGTGTCACTGTTTATTGATACCCGACGTCTCTTTCTAAAACCCGAAGGTTCTTTTTAGAGCTCACGGACTGTACTGTTACACGGTACAAATATAGAGAAATAAGTAAGCATAGAGTGCTCATTTCATACAACTAGTTATTGGCCTGAAAGCTTGATATTATAAAGACCAGAGCGGGTAGAGGTCGTGAATAGGACGCCCGTTGTAAAACTGGTAACATATGGGTCTAAAATAGGAGAAATAGCCTTTACGAGATTGCTCTTAAGAGACTAGGATCATATAACTGGGCTTAATGTGCCATGGTTGTAAGTTCATGTTCATCTAGTTCTATAAGTAATTAAGTATCTGACCAAAATATGTTATGCACAAGTTCATCATTCGGTGGTTATTACTCGTATTCACCGATTTCAAGGTTTCGAAGGAGGAGGTTCTCAATTCATCGGGATCTTTGTTTTTTTTTTTTGCTATTTTCGAACTCGCGAAGCGTAAGCGAAGTGAGTTCTTACAAACAACTCCAGCCGAACTGTCACCTGGCTACTGGGACGTCTCGGCATTTGGATGGCTTTTTGATTTCAATAGTTTGTCTGACGATAACTTTAGTAAAGTTTTTCTGATCTTTATGAAATTTCTTGGGGCTGTAGCAGAGACACATAAAATTTGTAAGTTCGTATATGAGCAGGATCGATCAAGTGGTTATGGAGCTAGAAGGAGAAAAAAAAATCCTCCTTGGGGTCTTGCTAGATTGGTCAACTCGTTTGCAAGTAAATCGCGAGTGCTCAGTTCGAGGCGGACTACTAGTTATTTTAATTTAATTATTAAATTTCCAGTTGAACGAGGTGTTCGAAGCGGCGACGGAGAGCCACGACGCAGGCAGCCAGTACAACCGGCAGTTCTGGATGTTCTTCATACTCATGATCCTCAGCTGGGTGGGCATGGCCGTCGTGGTCACCTTCGCTGATGCCATCTGCTTCAACATTCTCGGTTAGACTTCTTCCTCGTATAATACCGAGTACCGAGTATCTTAGTTGTCACGCTAATAATGCCACGGTAATAGGCGACGCGGCGACTCAGCGTAGAGTAACTTATGTATATAGTAGAGCAGCACAGCCTAAGAACTTTTTGAAGCTCAAGTCAATTGCGCCTTCTGTCCGAAAGCGAAAGATACCGAAAATGTAAGAGGAATTGTCACCGGCACTGCAACTCCACCTAATAGCTACTAGTATACTACTAGTACTAGGTGGAGTAGCAGTGCAGGTGACATTTCCTCTTACATTTTCGGTATCTTTAGGAGGCTTTCATTGACACGACTTTATTGTTAAGAGAATAAGAGCGTATGTAGGTCATTTAGAACACCCTACCCGCTTAGCTACTTCTGCTGCTGACTGTACGGAAATATTCCGTAGACGGATTTAGCCGCACTGACCTTACATCAGAGACTACGGTTTTACAAATAAGCTCCTTTTCCCAGGCGCGAAGGTGTCCCAATACGGCAAGCAGCGGCTCTGGGGCTCGGTCGGGTGGGGAATATTCTCGCTACTCACCGGCGCCCTGATCGACGTGTTCAGCGAGGGCGAGTACAAGAACTACGCGGTCGCGTTCGTGCTCATGCTTGTGTTCATGCTCGGTGACGTCATCGTGTCGTGCTTCATTCAGGTACGCTGTTACGGAGCGATAGGCGTCTTAGAGACAAAGGAATTTGAGCTTTATGTACAGTAGTTACAGTACATATTTAACTCCCAGGCCTGCGCTGATCTGCAGCTTCTAGCGCTGCCATTTAATTATAGAATGTAACTTTTGCACCAAAGGATCAAATTCCTTTGACTAGTAAGCCTCAGTCAGGCTCAGTCGTGAGTGTATTCTCGCTACTCACCGGCGCCGTGATCGACGTGTTCAGCGAGGGCGAGTTCAAGAACTACGCGGTCGCGTTCGTGCTCATGCTCGTGTTCATGCTCGGTGACGTCATCGTGTCGTGCTTCATTAATTTAAGGTACGCTGTTATAGGCGTCATAGATATAGAGGAATTTAAGCTCTGTGGACAATAGTTGCAGTTCATGTTTAATTTACGTTTAGTTAAAGAATGTAACTACTACACCAAAGGTATTCAGTGTGTTAGGGATCACTTTACATTGGTCATTTCATAGAATGAGTACTAAACAAAAGAAAATAGCTTGAACCGTAAATGGCTCCACAATTAAAATACGTGACTGTACGTTCACAATCATAAAAAAAAACCGGCGGGCCATGCTCAGTGTAGGGTTCCGCAAACTGAGACCATTAATTCAAAAAGTCGTTTCTTATGGGAAATTTAGCGGCGCTTACGTCATTTTTACTCACGTCCTTTCACTGTGGGTTTTTAGTGATAAGTTGATGACTCAAAAACTGCTCAACCGATTTATTTCAATATAGTTTTCATTGAAGGTACTGAATTTTTTTTTAATTTTAGGACCCACGAAGTTAGATGGGGGGGACGCCCTGTTTTAAACATTCGGAGCTATTATTTCCGAAAGTATTAGTTTTATCCAAAAACTGTTTTAAAAGACCCGAATTCTTTTTAAAAGACCTTATCAACGATACCCCACACAACTTGGTTGGAACGAAAAAAAAATTTCGCCCCCCACTTCACGTGTACGGGAGGTACCCTAACAAAATATATTTTTCGCGTTTTATTCTCCCGTTTTGTCGGCTTAGTTAATGCACATATTCAAACCAAATTTCAGCTTTCTAGTGCTAACGGTCACTGAGGTAGACCGCGGACGGACGGACGGACAGACGGACATGGCGAAACTATAAGGGTTCCGTTTTTGCCATTTTGGCTACGGAACCCTAAAAATGGTCAATATCTCAACTTCCGCCTATAGCGGACACTATGCCTATTTAAGTTGCCAAAAAAAATTCCACTACTAAGGTAAAATCCACAATTCCACGGACTGATTTGACAACTCCTGGCATACAAAGCGATTGTCAAATGTATGAAAAGAGCTGTCAAATCAGTCCGCGGATTTATGAATTCTACCTTACAGTCTGAATTTCTGGATCCAAACAAAAGATCCCCTTGGGTCGAAGTGTATCCATATGGGCCCTACAGTTAAATAAGATAAGAAGCGACCTAATGCGATTTTCAGATCGAGTCCACAAAAATGTCGGTCAGCATCCTAGCCGACGTAGGCTCACTGCTGTCATCTCTGCCCACCGTCATATTCTTCCTCTGGACCATAGCCGTGGGTCTCTGCACGGGGCTGCTGTGGCAGTTCCTGTTCTGGCACCTGGAGGACATTTCCAAGGCCAGCGGGAACAGTTCTGAGTACGACAAGACTCTGCAGGGGCTGGTCAGCGCTATACAGACGTTCGGAGGGGAGATACCGTTCATGTTTGTGTCTGGTGAGTGATTTAGTTTTACCCGCTGTCATGTTCCTCCTCTGGACCATAGCCGTGGGTCTCTGCACGGGGCTGCTGTGGCAGTTCCTGTTCTGGCACCTGGAGGACATTTCCAAGGCCAGCGGGAACAGTTCTGAGTACGACAAGACTCTGCAGGGGCTGGTCAGCGCTATACAGACGTTCGGAGGGGAGATACCGTTCATGTTTGTATCTGGTAAGTGATTTAATTTTATCCACGACTATACCCCGCGTTACTCTTCCTCTGGACTATATACGTGAGTCTGCATCGGGCTGCTCTGGCAGTTTCTGTTGTGGCATTTGGCGGACACTTCTAAGGCTAAAGGTTTCAATATCTGTCGAATGGTTTATCTTACCTGTCTTTCCCAACCACGGAACACTGTTGTTCCGGACCTTTGGGAGGCGTATGCGGAGCCGAAGCCAACGCGCAGAGGCCCTTTCGACAATTTAATGAAAAGTGAGGGGTACATCTTACCTGTTATTGTTAAATGACCTAAACTTAAAAGACACTTATAGGCGACGGCACAGATAGATTTACACTAAATTATAAATGCACCTTACTCCTTTACTATAACTACGAAAAGTGAAACTGAGTATTGTTCTGTCCAGGCTACATACTAAAGCGTCTCGGCCACGTCAACATGATGAGCCTAGTGCTCTTCGCGTTCGGCGTGCGGTTCATCCTCTACTCACTCCTAACTAACGCGTGGTGGGTGTTACCCATCGAGATGCTGCAGGGCATCACGTTCGGCATGTTTTACCCCACCATGGCGTCCTACGCCAAGGTGGTGTCGCCGCCAGGCACCGAGACCACTGTGCAGGTAACTTTAGATTGCGTTTCATCCTCTACTCGCTCCTGACCAACGCGTGGTGGGTGCTGAATTTAGTACTTTCGCACACTTCGTATTTTCATGCAGTTTCTATCTGTGGAAACTTTTAATTGGCTCACTGTTTCTACATCACGACCTATCTTGTTACTCTATAGCTGTAAGTTTTCCTATGAAATAAAATAAAATAAAAATAAAGCTAACTTGTTTCTAGGGTTTAACGGGCGCCATTTTCGAAGGTGTCGGCACCTCGCTAGGCAGCCTCGTCGGCGGCTACCTCTACGAGACCTACCGGGCCAAGACGTTCCTGTGGTTCGGCCTCGGCTCGCTGGCCTTCGGCGTCATCCACGTCGCGGTCCAGTGCCTGGTGCAGGACCGGACGAAGCTCGCGCAAGGTAAAACGAATCAATCCGCCATAGACGTTACGGGAAGCGATGACTGATTTGGACGCACCCAGTGTATTTAGCATTCGACCAACCGGAGCGACAATTAACAGGCATTCCCCTCCGCTGAAAACATATGACCAGCGGTTTTACTTATTGTATGGACTGACGTTTATCTGGCGTGGCATTTGTACGTTACGTATACATTTGACGTTCGCCTCCCCCGCTAAAATCGGCAGACTTTTGTATAGAAAAATACATACAAGACCGCTCCGGTTGGTTGAATGCTCTAAGTTAGGGCCGGTTGTACCAAAGAGTCTGATGATAACGTCTTTAATTAAAATTGATTGTATGAAAAGTTGGACAATTTTCAATGAAATGGCAGCTGTGCCGCCATGTTTATTGTTGATGATCAGTCACACTAAATAGAGCATATAATTCGGTGTTTCATGGACACCAAATAAAAACTTGAAACAAGCCATCAAAATATACAAATAATAATTTAAACAAAAAAAAAAGAACCGACTTCACGTAGGATCCGCTATTCCAAGAGGAACTGGTCGAGTTGCTGTAAAAATTATTGAAATCGCTATTGGTGTGCCTATAATAGTTGGAGAGTTCCCTCGATTTCTCCAGGATCCCATCATCAGACCCCGACTTGGGGACAATGGGACCATCTAGGGTTTACACCCGTTCGATTAAAAAAAATTAAAATCGGTTCACGACTCATGGAGATATCGAGTAACATACATATAAAAAAAAACCATTTGAATTGAGAACCTCCTCCTTTTTTGAAGTCGGTTAAAAATAGGTGTCAAAACCTTACGAATGAATAAGGCGTAGAACTATAATGTCTTACAGGCATATCAAAATTAGTTTGCAATGATAATGATTAATGATGCATGAATTTCATACATTTGAATTTCTATCTTGCTGTCATAATCTTAAAGTCAACATTGAAAGTACAATTATGACACCATTTGGTGCCATGATTTGAATATTAACTATTTTGTTTACGTCAAGGTAGAAGATGAAATATCAAATGAATTAAAGTCCGTTGTCAAGTCCAATCTGATTTTGAAATATCTGTATATGAACGTAATACTTTCGAACAAGTGCGTAGATTAAAGGTAGGCTGCACCCACAGATAACCTCAACACTAGACAGATCATAAGTACAACTCGGGGTCACCACGCAGCAGTGCTCCCGTACTAATTTTGTATGAGAGCGCGACCGCGTATTTCAATTGAGGTAACGTTTTTGATCATTACTCATGAGGATTAAAAATATCCACAAAAATCAAGTTACAGGGGTGAACCTGGATTGTTATACTACAAATTGGTGTATAGTACTATTGAGATTTGCTGTTCGAATCGTAGAAATTTACGAATAAAATTGCACTGATGTGTTGTGACCTCGTGCTCCCTGTAAAAGTTTAATGATGAGGTGTCTGTGTAGTCTGTGGCTGCACCACACACAATTAACGGACTCATCAACGTTAAATATGGCGATGGAGCTGTCATCCCATAAAAAACTATAAAAAAATTCATACAAGATTTTTTTAACGTTGATGTTGACGTTAACAGACGGTTTGGTGCAACCGGCTCTAAGAGTTATAAGAAATGTTTATTATATTTCTGTCACTGTATATAAGTTAAAATAGGTAACTGCGCAGTTATAATATTAATAAGTTTACATTGAGGAATGGTTATATTGCACATTTTAGGAGCGATATAGTCAAAATTTAGGTAGGGCTGGCTGTTTAGATTGTGGGTCCTTTTTATAACATTATGTGATTACTTTAATTGAGTTCTTCCATGTTTCTAGACTATCAATATTACAGTGTACTTATCTTGTGTCGTGTAACTAGCGACTAAGATTTATGTTAGAAAACAACGATTATGACCTGCGATCTATGGCACTGGAAAGCCACTAGTTACTTGGGCCATTTTATTCGAAGTGGTCTATACCACTTTTTTTTTTTCAATTTGGAAAATTTTAGGAGATTGGACTAAGAATCACGAGCTCTATCGATTTTATTAGGACAAAAAATGTGTTCCACGTTTTTATTTCTATTCCGTTACCATTTTCCCATAGACTTGTTATGCCGCCATAAGAAGTCTATGGAAACAGAAAGGAAGGCAGAAAAAATGTATGAAAATTTTGGTACACATTTTGTGTCCTACTCAGATCGAAAGAGTTCGTGATTTCGAGTCGAAATCTTCAAACATTTCCGAATTAAAAAGTTGACGGTACAAACAAAGCATGGCCCACTTAGTGACATTATAACTTTTTTAGCCAAATGATATGGTTTGGTGCTGGCACCAAATTTTATGTTAAACACTGCCTTAGGTTTTGCTCAACTGCATAATTACATATGCTCTCTGCTTTTACATTCTTGCCATCTGGGGTCCGTTTCACGAAAGGTTATTGTAACTTAAAATAAAACTAGAACCTTAAAAAACCGGCACAATAATGAGAGTCAAGCGCTCCCGATACTATATTTGTTCAATATATTGTACTAATATTTTTATATTACTTATGTACTTAATAAGTACTTAAATAGGTACCTAGTAACAATTATATTTCCCACTGCGGTCAGGCATAAGATTAAATCAAATGGGTTCCTTTAACCAAACGGTTCGGATGTATTTTTGCCTTCTCAAGAATTTCCAACGTAGCGATAGAAAATTGATTTTCATGGGCTTATTTTATTCGTACAAGAAATACTGACTTAAGGCCGAACCACACCGGCTGCGTGTGCGTGCACGTGCACGTCCCGCTGCGTCGTGAAATAAGAAGTCTCCATAAGACATGTCAAACCGCACGCGCACGCACACGTCATGCGCCGTCACGCAAGCGCTGTGACATGTTTGAGGCAAGCCATATTGTATTATGAATGACGTAAAGATCAAGTTTACTTTTTAGTGACGAATGCTAGCATTGCTAGCGGACTATTTACTTCCCGGTGTCTGTGAACAGTACTTAATTGCATTACATGTTATTTGTGATTTATATAGCTTATTTTTAGTGATTCGTAGTATTGTTTTTAGTAGCTACCTATGTGGTAAAAAAATAATTCCTGGCCACAGATTACCATTCCTGGCCTGGTCAGACAGTAGCTATACAAAATAGAGTTCCCAAAAAAAACTGCTAGGTTAAGGTAGGGTAAGATGAACACCATTGTAAATCAAACACTTGTATCACTTGTATGGTTATACAATACTGTTTGTCTTTGTGGGAGACAAATGGAAATGACCTTCGTCTGTCTTATTCCACCTTACCTTTGTTTTTAGTGCCAAAAGAAAGTTAGGTTAGTTTGAGTACAAATTAGTGAACAAAACGCTACGTTAGTAACGCGATAGATGGCGCTAGTGTCAGCCCATGTGTTATTTCGCCCATTATCTAAAAAGAATCCTATACATAATGCTCATTATGTGAAATTAATTAATATTTTTTTTCTAATATAAAATCAATACAGAGTGGACTTCTCTGTCAATCAAAAAGCACAAAAAGACAGGCTGTGTTAATATTATTGATATTAGTTAGTTCTGCCATAGAGAAATGAGTATAGAGTGCCCGATATAAAACTTGGTATTCACACCCCCTGCCCGGTCTTTCCTCAGTCCCCTTTGTCGTCATGCCTTCATTACGTCAAGATTTCGGATTAATAACAGTAATAACCAGTTGTATGTTGTGAGCTTACTTATTTCTCTACGGATCCACTGTAGGCTGTGTACTTCATACTTGCGTTTTTATATCTTTGTTACTAAAACGACATTTCATGTCACTGGTCTAATATTAGGCTGCGTTGCGAGTAATGTTTTAAAAGCACCAATAGAATCACTGCATTTGTTTAATCCTCGCACAGCGCAGCTCTGTGATTGGTTATAATAAACGTATTACGGCCAACGCAATCTCGCTCATCTCTGGTGGAAACGCAGCCACAGGGTTCTATGTGACATTTTCAGGGTAGTTAAATTTAGACTTAGTATCATTGTGACAATGCTCAAATTTCAATTGGATAAAACTGAAACATAGAACCCAGTAATGTAATATTGGGTCAGCGATCGATGTATAGATTGTTTTGGTCCGTTTTATTATTTTTACATGGTTTTAGTAAGCCTATTTAATAAAATCAATTTATTTAGTGTTTTTTTGTTTAAGTTTAGGATTTTAGATATGTAAACCAGTTTTAACCTAGTGTATTTCTGTAATTGGAATATACTTGCTTTATGATTATTACATTACTGTAGATTAGTATAAGTAATTAATTACAAAACTATATTATTTTTATTTACATTATTTGCAACTTAAAACTGTGGCCCGAATTTTCAAAACATCATTGTTTTTGTTTTTCTGTTGTAGGTGGTTTTGTGGTACATTTAAAATTGTTTTATTTATTTCGCCTTTTGAAGGTTGTCATGTTTTTTTTTTTATGTTTGACACTTGATGTTCTTTTTTTATAAGGTTGCATTGAATTTATGTCTTTTTGATTCTGAATCAAATCCTGTAAGTTAAATACTCGTCTGCTGATAAAAGTATTAGTCTATAACTTGTCCGTGAAGTTGTCTGTGGGTATACCATCCACGTATAATTGTATTAGTTAATCAGTTTTTCTTAGCGTTTATTATACTTAGATGAATGTAGAGTTAGTACTAGGATATTTTATTATTCTTGACCTATTGTGATTTTATTTATTAAAATGTAAGGTCAACTCGGCGAAGACCGCCAGTCGGCGAAGATCGGATGGCAAGCAATTACAGCAAATTCTGCATAGCTTCTTTTTTCTAGAACTGATCTAGAACAGTTTTACAATTTCATAAAAAAGAAGCTATGCAGAATTAGCTGTAATTGCTTGCTGTCCAATCTTCGCCGACAGACGGTGTTTGACGAGTCGACCTTACTCAATTTATTTGAAGGTATTTTTTACTCTTTCGATACAATATAACACTGAAGAATTTGTTAACATGTTATACGGTATGAAATAGTTCTACGTACTGCCTAGTAATTTCCAAGTTGTGCTCGTAAGTTCCTCTTAAATCCAGTATTACGTAGGAAATAGTGTAAGGTTTTTTTTAAATAAATTATTGTTATATCAGAATTGTTTTTGATTTATATCTAATACTTAATATTACCAACACCTAAAAAATGTTTTCGCTTGGTTCTTTATTAACGTGGACTTCGTTTCGGCGTGTACCTACATCAGAACCTGCTATCTTTGTTTTGTATAACGAAAAGCAAGTACATTCCAATTTACTATTAATAAAATGTAATGTATCGCCATATATGTACGTATATCTGTGCATAACGCTACTTTACATGCACATATCGTCACTACTTAGAAAAAAACTTGTATCTCACACTTATCTAAGTTGAAACGCAATAACTCTATATGCATCGCATACATAGTTACCACATTTTTCTTTTGGGTGACAGAACAAGATACAAGTTTTTTAAAGTAGTGAGGATATTATACTTGTTGTTTTTTTGTAAAACACTATAAAGCCAGGGTTACATTAGAGCCACGCCGCGTGTCGCAACGCGTAGGATTGCAATCGGTTACATACATTTTGTATGAACGTGGTTACATTAGCTCAGTCCCGCGTGTCGCCGCGCGACCTGACGCCACGCAGACCGCTCGATCTCGATCGGCGTGGGTCGGCGTGGGCTAGGTGGTGGGGGAAGTGTCGCGTTGGCTCGCGCCGTGCCAGTATAATCCCCGCGTCGCAACGCGCATTGACGCGCGGGACGTTGGACTGATGCATTTACTGGGTGCACCCAGTATCTCCTCTTCTTTCTTTTCTTCTTGAGTTGGCTTAACATAAATAAGTAGGCAATATCTTCTTCAAAATCAGTATCTGAGTCGGAAGAGAACATTGTACGTGCGGACGTTCACGCGGTCACAACTGAACTGACACAAAAAATAATCAGCACGCGCGGCGGCACGACACTGTAGTATAATCACCAGCCGTCGAGTCAGGCAGCGTTGCGACACGCGGCGTGGCTCTAATATAACCCTGGCTTAAAACGTGTATTGTTTTGTTCCAGTGTGTGTGTTTTTGCCCCCACGTATATCCAGAATTGTTTATTAATACCATGCTATGTTGACTTGCAGGTGGGTACATGTCCATCATAAGATATGAACAGCCCGGCGACATGGTGTGCATAATGGAAGACCATTTGGAAGGCAGGGAAATGCAGTTACGGTAGTCAATTAAGCACTTTTTTATTATATAAGGGGACTTACTGTGTGACTTAGTAACTTATTTACCAAAAATAACTGTTCCTTTGCTTGTTAAATTTGCCAAATTGATGTAAAACATGTGGATATCAGGTCCTTTAACCCTTTGGTTTTTTAACCCTTTGAAGGCCATACGTCATAAACAGAAACATCACTCACATGCCAAGATGACTAGCGCAAGCGAGTTAATATAAACTTTACTTGAAAGTATGAAGGTTACTTAGACAGCGTACGGCATAGAACTTTAGGTGCTCTGGCGCTGTGGGCACGAGAACTTACGACACCTTAGGTGTTCTTGGCGCTCAAAAGATTAAACATTCCTAAACTACAATAAATAGTAGATTTACTAGATATTCGAATCTCAGATCTTCCTAAAAAAATGATGTATATTGTCAATTACAAGTCAATCGCTGTTAGAGAAAATAAATTTAAGTATTTTTGGCTACATAATAATGCAGTGCTAACAATACAGCTTACTTGAGACCAATTAAGTAACATTGGAATTACTTATGTAAATAAAAGCAATGTTATTTATTTAGCCACGCTATTCGATTTTAACGTTTCAATGTCTGGGTCTTGTGGATTGTTTTGTTATTAATTTCATGGTCATAAAGGACTAATACAAATCCGAAACGAGATATATTTTGAATGTATTTTGTAATTAATGTAAAATATTTAAAGATATAGATAATTTTTGTAATTTACGCCGGTTCTCTGAATCGACAGTAATAAGTAATATTTCGTGTCGTAAGAGCCTATTACATCCTATATTTTGCAAGCTAGAAGGATAGAGAAATAGTACATTACGCACCCAGGGCGGTAAAACAAAGAACTACTCAGAATTACAAATTCTGAAATTTTCTGATTCTCATCATTAAACTTTTACAGGGAGCACGAGGTCACCACACATCAGTGCAATTTTATTCGTAAATTTCTACGATCCGAACAGCAAATCTCAATAGTTTATACACCAATTTGTAGTATAACAATCCAGGTTCACCCCTGTAACTTGATTTTTAACCGACTTCAAAAAAGGAGGAGGTTCTCAATTCGACTGAATTTTTTTTTTTTTTTGTTTTTTTTTTATCATATTTTTTTTTTTTTTTTTGTATGTATGTTACTCCATATCTCCGTGAATCGTGAACCGATTTTCAAATTTTTTTTTTGAATCGAACAGGTATAACCCCTAGATGGTCCCATTGTCACCAAGTCGGGATCTGATGATGGGATCCTGGAGAAATCGAGGGAACTCTTCAACTATTATAGGCACACCTATAGTGATTTCACTATTTTTTACAGCAACTCGGCCACTTCCTCTTGGAATAGCGGATCCTAAGTGAAGTCGGTTCTTTTTTTGTTTAAAATTATTGTGGATATTTTTAATCCACATGAGTAATGATCAAAAACGTTACCTCAATTGAAATACGCGGTCGCGCTCTCATACAAAATTAGTACGGGAGCACTGATGCGTGGTGACCCCGAGTTGTACTTATGATCTATCTACTGTTGAGGTTATCTGTCTTCTCACCAGAAAGTGCCCGACGAAAAGGAATAATTAAGACTTAATACTTATTTAAAACCTGACCAGGCCAGGAATATATGACCATGCGCCATGTTGCGGAATTTCATTGAAACTAATCTCTTACTCGTACACTGGCAATCATTAAAAAAAAAGATGTCACTATTGTCGGTGTCATTGTGGTGGTTTCCTTTAATAATAGTGAAGTGTTGAATATTAAATAATAAATCACAAGAAATGCCCAAAACTATTCGTAGTCAAGTGCAAAACATTGTGAATCTTCTTCCTCCTAGCGTTTATCCCGGGCTTGGGGTCCGCTTGACAACCTAATCCCATGAATTGGCGTAGACACTAGTTTTTACGAAAGCGACTGCCATCTGACCTTCCAACCCCGAGGGGAAACTAGGTCTTTTTTTGGGATTAGGTCCGGTTTCCTTACGATGTTTTCCTTCACCGAAAAGCGACTGGTAAATATCAAATGATATTCCGTACATAAGTTCCGGAAAACTCAGTGGTACGAGCCGGGGTTTGAACCCGAGACCTCCGGATTGAAAGTCGGACGTCTTGCCGCAAGGCTACCAGCGCTTCTGCAAAACATTGTGAATAATGTATGTAATAAACTGCTTGAAATAAAACGCGGGAAATTAAACTATTTCGCTACGAAACAATTATAATTAACACGAATAACATCTGACAGGTAAACAAATCAAGATGACATTATATGCTTTCTGACTATACTGAACTGTTGCCATATAAATGGGAACAATAGCTCCCTCTTGACAATAGTCATATATTCCTGGTCGGGCTTAAGGCACTGGTCCCACCGCGAGCGAGTAAACTATGAGCTATCGGCTAACAAAAGAGATACAAATATCATAGCTGGGCGATGAACTATACTCGCCCAGCTATGATAGTTGTATCTCTTGTTTACACGGGAGCGAGTATCTTTTGTCTTTTGAAATAGCCAATAGCTCATAGTTTACTCGCTCGCGGTGGGACCAGTGCCTTAAAGGCATATTACTTAATACACAAATTAGTTCCACGGGGAGGTGTTCATATCATAATATAATATAACTTTTCCTGTTTTTTTTTTTTTTTAAAGTACTTGTTGGTTGTGGTGTGGTGCGGATTATATGCTTTTAGTTTTTAGTGCAGATTTAGTTCCTGTGATTTAAGTATTTTAGAGTTTAGTATAACTAACTATACATAGAAATATTGGTGAGTGAGAATGTTGTAAAAAATTCCGTTAAGCACGGGACTTAGTATGATGGGCCCTGCACGCCATCAACTTCGCTGTTGTCATATATAATATTTAAAATTAATGTTCCGTAATATTTAATTTATTACCATATTATTTGTTAGATTGATATATCTACCAGTTGCACCAAACCGCCCAATATCGTAAAAAAGTTACCTACTAGAACTCTGTATTGGTATTAGGACGTCCGCGTCCGCTAGCACCTAGCAGGCACGAAGCGGGCGTACGCGCGCGGGTAGGAATCGTGTAAAATCATTCATTTATTATGTACCTAGTAGTGGCCCGCCCCGGCTACGCACGGGTGCAGTTATAATACGTATAAACCTTCCTCTTGAATCACTCTATCTATTAAAAAAAACCGCACCAAAATCCGTTGTGTGGTTATGAAGATATAATATAAGCATACATACAGACAGACAGCGGGAGCGACTTGTTTTATACTATGTAGTGATTCTACTCAATGGGTAAAATAGTATGAGTGGCGCTCACTGGCGGACGCGTGCGACGGATTTTCCCTTGATTTGTACCTGAGCGCGTTCGCCCACTCTGTGTGTGTCTGTGTGTTTAATAAGTCCTTTTAAAAATAACCATGGATAAGAGGAGAGGTTATGGTGTTGCTAGACCACTTAGGCCACGCTATACTCAGCGGCGGCTTTATAAGTAACACGTGTGGAGGATCAGCGTAAACGTCAATTTTTATATGTAAACAGCCTCTTAGCCTAGTTGGTAGTGACCCTGCCTTTGAAGCAAGAGGTCCCGGGTTCAAATCCTGGTCAGGGCATTTATTTGTGTGTTTATCACGGATATTTGTTCCTGAGTTATGGATGTTTTCTATGTATTTAAGTATTTATCTATATCTATCTATTATATATATATCGTCGCCTAGTACCCATAACACAAGCCTTATTGAGCTTACTATGGGACTGGGTTGATTTGTGTAAGATTGTCCCATTATATTTATTATTATCTTCTTCTTTATTTATTTTTATTCTTAAGTTAGGTTGTTTTATAATATTTTTACAAAAGTAAAATACAAAAATTCATCAAAAACATACAAAAACAATAAAAACATTATAAAAAAAACCTAACCTAGGGTGCCGCCGGCAACGGAGCAAGGCCCAGGCTGCCGGTGGTTAGGGCTGCAGAGTGAGGAACCTTATTATTATTATTTATTAAAACAAATTATGTTAGCTGTCCCACATTTTGCTGCTGCAAAGTCCACGTATAAATACATAGTTAGCGTAATATAACTCTAAGCTATCAAGAAAAAAAGTGTTTTGAGTTTGTATTTATTAGAATCGAGATGTTCTAAGGTATAGGTATTTACTATGCAACGAATGAATATACAATATTTTTGAACAGAACTGATGTCCAAACATAGATCTAAAGTTGTAAAGCTTAATTCCGAAGTATAAAAAGAATGCAAGTCAGAATTTGACTTTTGATCGTTTGAATCGGTGTGGGCTATTATTGTTATTCAACATTACCTACTAAAGACTGTGCACGTTGAAATCCGGCCACGCATGGCATGGTACATCTCCCTTTCGGATAAATATTTTCAAGCAGTTCTTTTTTATAAATAATCTCTAATCATAGTAGTATATAATAAAAATAGAATCACATTAAAATTGTATGGGCTTGTCTCAGTTTTTACTGAAGGTATTTCATCATATCTTTAATGTTTTGTCCAGCGTTTTTTGATAATCGTCACTCGCTTCCTGCTACAATACCACAATTGTATTTATATTTTCACAACCGGTTTTATGGTCAATAGAATGTCATCTTACAAAAAAAAAATGTTTTGAAACTCTATTCTACTTGAGGTAGTCAGGAAAACTTTCTACTCCAAGCACTGAAAGTAATTTTTATATGGCAGCCATTTTTTTGTCAAAAAGTCAAACTCACCAAAGTTAGAACACCTCCGAACTATTTCAATCTAAATACACTTAGAAAAATGTTAGCTATGATGAAAAGAGAATTTAATAAGGTATCATTTGATTCATCTTATTTATAATAAAAAAACTATTTTTAACAGGAAAATTTGGTAAACACTGTCAGAACACTGTGGACAAAAAAATATAGGCACTGTGGAATATATAGTGATCAAACTCATAGACAACGTAACGTTTATATTATGTTTTAAACTTTATTATGTAGCTTGATAACCCCAAATTATTAATTAGAAGTGTTGGTTGAATATGCACATTCAATAAAAAGATGTATCACACCATGCGCGGCCGGATTCAACGTGCACAGTCTTTATGTAATTAATATACACTACATACACCTAAAATGTACAATTATTTGTACAGTCAACGCCTCACTAGGTATACACTTTTGAACCTTATTCCGCTGTAATAACGTTCAAAAGTGTATACCTAGTGAGGCGTTGTGTGTACAAGTACTTATACAAAACTTTATAGTATTTATATGTATATTCGATACGTCAAATTAAACTAGTAGGTTTGTTGTTTTACACTGTCACAAAATGTAAAAAAATATTTTATAGTTATCTAAGATAAATATTATAGTTAAAATTAATAAAATTGTTGACTAAATATTGCTCATCAAACTTATCCTGACCTGCGCGGTAACACGGTTAGCACGAGTTGCCGCTACATATCTCGCGTCGCGTGCGATATAGGTAATACTGCCGCGGCATCGGCGCACTCGCGATAAACTTGCTGCGAGATGAAAACTACTAAGACTATACATATTATAATCTATATGTACAGTCGCCATCAAATATATCGGAGCGGCCAGGGTACTCAAAAATATCTGAACATGCACTTTATCGCCTTAACAATATAGGCGTCGTTCATATATTTGTGACCACCTTGGCCGCTCCGATATATCTGATGGCGACTGTACAAGCAAATACCTTACGTTTTGTAAGCCGTCTCTTGGTGACTCTTTTTGACTAGCAACAATATAGTTAGCAGTGGAAGATGTACTTAATTTGGACCTATTTTTTAACTAAGTATCCCAAAGTTGTCAACTATTTTTAATATGTACGAGTACAAATGTTAATGTATGTACAGTCGCCATCAGATATATCGGAGCGGCCAAGTTGGTCACAAATAACTGAACAACGCCTCTATTGTCAAGGCGATAAAGTGCATGTTCAGATATTTTTGAGTACCTTGGCCGCTCCGATATATTTGATGGCGACTGTACCTACAAATTCTAAATGGTTAAAATTTATAATGTGTTTTAGTATGTCAATGTATGAAGTAGGTAGGTAGATTAGATGACAGAATACGGCTCTGGGTAACGAAGCAGCTTTATAAAAGTACTTATTAATGGTAATATCTATTATTTTATTGTTAATGTTTGGTGTTGATTTTGGCGGAACTTTTAAAATATAACTATATATAATATACCATTGTTAAGGAATTATTCGTTTTATTTCGTTATCTTCTTACATGTCTATGGCGCGGCAAAGGGTCTACACTCTACAATATGGTATGGTTTTTGCAACATAATTTTAAAATATAGATAGGTATAATGAGTCCTATGACACAATAATGAGAGCAATTAAACCTATGTAATTAGATTGCTTTACCATCCTTATTGCTAGATCCGGGCATCTGGCAGCTTTTGATGGGTGGAGTCAGAGTGACAGACCAGCAAAGTTTTTCAGTTGGGAAATAATTACTATTTGTGCAACAAGAGAGGAAAGTTGGTTTTTCTTGCGAGTGTTGATTTTGAGTCCCGAGTAAGCGAAAGATACTATAATTGATTCTAAGTTTGAATCTTGATCGTAGCGAGGGATCTCAAGAACACGAGATGTAAAAAAACTTTCCTCTCGTGTGACACATACAACTTTTCACCTCATTAGTGAGAACATATTAAAGTAAAAAAAAACACATTAATTTACATTCCTGAATGAAAGACATCATCATTATGACGAAAAGCTTCTAGAAACAAAATTTCACTCCCTGGAGTGAGGAAAGTAGCAACTTTCGTCACTCTCTGGAGTGATGAAAGTCGCGCTTTCGTCACTCCAGGGAGTGAGGAAAGTAGGCTTGTTCGAACTGCTGAGGTGAAAAAGTAATTCCAAAAGAGGTAAAGACTTCCGACATTGTATCATTTCGGTATCAGCTTAACATTATAACCAAAAACACTGTGTATTATTGCGGAAACAAAAACAGCAGGCGATTAACTATAAATTGCATTATAAGTACCTACATCATGCACTTCTTTCGCCAACAGAAACTTCTGGCTATAATATAATCTAATTAATATTATAATCTAATTTCCCATAATATGGCATCAAACCCAGAACTCTAGAATTTTTTTTCTTCAAGTTATTTGTATTCTTTGACCTCCACCACTTTACAACTGCCAGATGTCCGGATCTAGAAATAAGCATAGAATAGCAAGCTTACGAGAGAGGTTTGGTCGCTCTCATTATTGTGTCATATCTGACGAGGCTAGTTCTTCGTCTATTTGTTTATCTAGTTGATAACTTCGGTGTTATCAATAAAGATTTGTATTTGTAACTAGCGACCCGCCCTTGCTTCGCACGGGTGCAATTGTACATATAAACCTTCCTCTTGAATCAGTGTATCTATTAAAAAAAAACCGCATCAAAATCCGTTGCGTAGTTTTAAAGATCTAAGCATACATAGGGACAGACGGCGGGAAGCGACTTTGTTTTATACCATGTAGTGATGATTCTATCGGTCTATTTCTTTCCGCGCAAACTGTTTGAGGTCCGTTACTGGTATATAGAGTAGGTTATAGTCTGGCAAACCAAAAGCGCAGTAACAGTCAGAGTAACATGCTATACCCATCCCTTTTTTAGTAGTGAGAGTACTAGCATTAGAAAAAGAGAGTATGATTCTCCCTGTCTATGCTTGAAGTGGAACAAACTCTGGCCAAACTATAGATAAGAACATCCATGGAATCAATCCTCTTTACCCCTTTAAATACTGGCTAGAGAAAAAATAATAATATTTAAGCATCTTCGAAATTTAATCAATTTGTTCTTTCGAGGTTCATTTCGCCATTTAATTTTTACAATACCAAAGTTCATGTCTAGACAATGATTAATTTTTTTCACAAAGTAATTCTTTTAAATTATGAATAATGGACACCACAAACTTACCCGAAAACACAGTAACTAAGGGTACAAGCACGGATTTAAATGGAGTTAATTTAAAAATAGGCGTGGAAGAATTGGAACAGCTGGTTACTCCGATCGGGCAAGCTGTGGTGCAATGCCTGAGAAACGTACCGGGAAACAGCGCTAAGATATCTGATATCATACAGCGCTTCAGAGCCTCTCGGCGTGATGACGATGGATATCGTAGATTGGCCGTAAAAGAAGACGGGTCGATTTTCGACAAAAAGAAGAGTAAGTCGCCAGCGAATGCCTCTGCTGAACCAAGCGATAGAAGGCGCCGCCGTCATCAATGCAAATGCACTCGCAAACGCCGATACCGCCGTCGTTGCCGCCGACGCCGCCGCCGCCGCCGCTGCTAAATTTCTTGTCAATGTATCTAAGGTGATGATGATGAGCAAGACTGAGCTATTCCACGCGTAATTATAACGTTTTTTGATTAACGTGTGCAAGATGATCTTTAGTCCTGCCTTCAGTAATCTTACCTGTGCGTTTTGTGGTTTTAATGAAATTGTGTGTCGTTATGAAATTTTGTAGTGTAAAATTTCTGTGCATTAGTGAACGTTTTGTAATGTAACTATCAAATTTTAGATTTTTTAAATAATACATGGGTAGGTATTATTAAGTTTTCTTTTATTGACTGGGTTAGAGCCTCCGTAACGGAAGTGGGATTGGGTCTTAAAACGAGTCTCCTTTTATTAGAATAACTGATGCTCTTGGTAGGTTCTTCGGGTCCTATTAAAATCATACCTAGCAATTTTAGTCCGAGGAAATGAAAAAAAAAAATAGTTCGTCACACCATACAAAATATATGGTGTGAAGAACTATTTGATCACTGGCTGTTACAATTTATTTGATGCTGTTTTTTGATGCTGATAAGTTTTTAACTTTTTTATTCGCTTAATTGCATGGCTAAAATAAAATAAATACGATAGGGAAGTAGCCCTTGTTCGCCGCGAACCGATATTTGGTAGTATGCAATTGTATGCAATCATAAATATTTCCGAAACCAAGCGATTCCTCGGGGTGGGGATGACTGTAGAGGTTCCCTCCCCCTCCCCTCTACCTCCCAATAATCCTCCCACCTCGTTTTAAGACTTACCCGGAAGTGCGACAAACGAATAATCGATGAACGTAGTGAGACAAAACTTTAGTTAGAAATAACTTAATTGCGACTAATTATAAGGCGACGAACGTAAGTGCGACAATTCAAGTAACACTAGGTACCTACAGGTGGATTTTCTTTTTAGGTCAGTGAGTGCACCAGATCCTGGTGTGATACTACACCGCACGACCACGAAGCCTTTTGGTATTTCTTTTGCGGTACAAATTCACGAAAAAATGTACTTTAGGTAAAATCCGTAAAATGTACCCTTACGGTTTCGGCACAGCGTCGTGCTCGTGCCTAAGACCTTGCAGGAAGATTGCAATGCAAGTGATGTACCTACAGTCAGCAGCAGAAGTAAGTAGCTTAGCGGATGAGATGTTCAAAAGTACATTTACACGCTCTTTATTCTCTTGACAATAAAATCGTGTGCCAAGATCATTTAGATCGCCTCACCCGCTTAGCTACTTAATTCTGCTGCTGGTTGTATGTACAATCGCCAATCGCCATCAAATATATCGGAGCTTGATCGGAACGGCCAACGTACTGTAACAACATGCTAGCCGAGCTCGCCTATGTAGCCAGCTTGCCGAGCCTGAAGCACGCCAGCTTCAAACACTGGAGCCTCAGTGTTGCCATGCCAGCCTGCCAAGCCGAGTTAAGCCTTCGGAGCGTGCCATGCCTCCGACTTGACTGCCTGCCACGCCACGCCAAGACACATGTCAAGATTGACCATAGAGCCCGGCACGGAAGTATAATTATACTCTATGGACTTTTCCCGCGCATTTGTTATGAAGACAAGTTTAAAAAGTTAGAAGTCAGACTCTTGTGTGAAAAATCAAACTGTGCCGGTCGCCATTTTTACTGATGTCGAATTATTGAAATAAAAGTGTAAAATGTATTTATTCTCGTGTTATTTGCCCTTTCTGTTACATTCAGAAGTGGGTATAACTCAAATATAAAGCGCAGTTAAACTATCCAGATCGCGCTGGCCTTCTATTACGGCCTCCAGTTTGGAGCCTTGGAAGCACGGATGCCGATGAAGAACGCAAAATGATTTACGCCGAAATCAAGTCTCAGCACCCTCTCGCGACTTGAAAGACAACTATAATTAAATTTGTTTCCTACTGTGAGATAAGAATTTAGAGAAACAAAGACTCTGCTTGTTAAATATAAATCATCGAGCTCTTGACCTTGACCCCAGCAATAAAGATTACAGTCAACCTGCAGATCCACGTAATTCAGTCGGACCAGACCATTGAAATTAAACGGATTGTATCGCATATTTTGAAATTTGAAGCTTGACAACGCTGTAGTCCCCGCAAAAGAAGAACGTAACAGCCTGAGAATGTTCGCGAAGCTATGGAGATAATGAAATACCTAAACTTTAACAGAGGACGGTTAATGTACTCTACGGCGTACAGCTTGGGACCCAGTACTTGATGAAGAAACAACTCATTACCGGATTGAAGCCATGCTGCCGGGCCAATTTGCTAATTGCTATAGTCCAACCCTAACCAGCTTTTTGACCAACAAAAGTGGAGGAGTCTAGGCAAACATACAGAGATTTATACAATAAAAACAAAACATGTTGTTATCCAAGTGGTTGTAATAAACAATTGTGACTCCATATTAAGATAGCAAGAAAACCTGGATGAATGTATAAGCAAATCTGAACGAACTCAACTCTTACAGTTACCCGATACCATGAAAGAACAGTATCCAGTCAAGATTAGCATCTGAAATTGTGGACAATGTTGAACGAGCTTATTGTCAACCTCTAAGTAATATTGCCCAATGCAATGAATGCCTGTGATTTGAAACTTATCATTCTGTCAATCTGTTTACAGTGGTCTACGTAAAGGGAAAGCATCAGTTACCTTTCAATTAAGAATTATCCTGCCACTGAAGCTAAAGAACAAAGAATTTTCAATTTAAACACTACTCCAAATAGCCAAAAGCTGTGACACATTGCCAAGTCTACATAACAGGTCAGTTATCCTCACAATCATTCATCTGCCAATACCTTGCCATACCTTGCCACACCTTGCCATGCCATGTCACATCTTACCATATCCTGCCACATCTTGCCGCACCTTGCTACATCTTGTCACCTTTGCCTAGCCACTAATTTTCTTGTTAGTGTTAAATTGTGATCTCGACACTAGCCTAATAAATTATTATGACCACAGTAGTAGTAGATAGAATTACTAAAACATGGCAATTAAATAATAATAACATTATGGGTTAACAGATTTATTGTTTCAGTACTTATAGTCATTTATTTCTAAGATCTTGGTATTAACCAACTGACATTATGCAGCCTGTGTATAACAAAATTAATCAAAAATTGCTTATCAGTCTTATCATAGTTCTCAAGTAAAGACTAAGGTAGTTTTGTCTTTATTAAATAGAGGTTGTAGTTTTAGTAAACTTATTATAACTATTATGTAATAAGGAGGCAGGCAGTTGTGTTTGCAAGTATCCAGTGACCAAGACATGTTGTCTTTGATAAGTGATGTATAGGTACTTGTCTAACTTATTTTTCTACTGGCTGAAATTTTGAGCACATCCACATCCTCTGGGAGTTTGTTCCTAGTTCTTACTACTTGGTTGCTTCAGGAAGTTTCTGAATGGGCTATATGAGCTGTTGTGGTAAGTTTCTACTTTCCATTGGTAACCAGTCGGCTAGTGTTGTTCAAGTGATTGCATATCTTGTGGAAATTCTTGAGGCCATAATGCCCATATTGTTTTGTATGTTTCTATTAGGCGCCCATGTTCTCTGTGTTGCTTCAAAGTAGCTTCAATTCCTGCAGTATCTTTTCTTATTAAGATATAGTTTGAAGATGCTGTAATAGTTTGGTTTAACACTGTTGGTCCTTCTTCTTGGTTGGTCTTCTTAGTATTAAACTAGTGTTGTTGTTCCTTTATGTTGACGGTCTCTATGTGATGGATGCCAAGAAGGCAGCGGTGTCGAAAGCCCTGACCCTTACAGCCTTCAGGTCAAGTTCCGAGTAGAAGTACAGGCATGTGAACCTGCCAGTACGTGCACCGTTGTTTACATTACTGTGTAACAAACTGATCGGGTAGAGTAGTTCCCATGCAACTATGTTCTGCCTGCAGCAACCTACCTGGGACCTGAGCCTATTCAGCGCCTTGCGAATGGGCCATGATTCCTTGTAGCCGGGCGGTAGCTGTTCCGAGACTGGTATATATGTGTCTGGCAGTGGAAACTGGCTCTGCCAGTGTTGTTCTTGAATCCGTTTCACATGGCTTGTTTGTATCCACATAGCCTCAGATGGCAAACAGTACATGACTTGAGATGTTTGTTGCTGTACTTCTATATCTATAGTACATAGTGCATGAGGTATCTCTGCACCTGCAGTAACTTTGTTTGAAGAAAGGAAACCAAAACTTAGAAACGTCAAATGAAACGTCTTGTTTTACGTTTGGGCTCAGCGTTTTGTTACTTTGTTGTGCCTTTAATCCCTTGGAAGTTTATTTAAATAAGCCATTTAAAAAATATATATATCTTAGTAAACTGGTCATATGAATGAGTCTTTAACAATGGGTTAAGTTAGTACGTCCAATTTTGTGCTAGAAATATCTACGGTTCCAGGCCATGCTGTCCCAAGTTTTGCATTGCTAGCAGCAACGTTCCGTTCACTAATTTCTAGGCATGTCAATGGGTTATGATATACGTCACTTGCTGGACAGTTCATGACATTTACGGTTATAGGTTAAGTATATTGTTTGTAAGTTTGTTGACTTTGTTGAATTGAAGGCTTGTTAATTAAATGGACCATATTTGGAGTGCTTTAATAATTAAATCTTAAGCAAGAATGATCTTGACGCTGGTAGTTGTGTACAGGCAGAGCAAAACAATGATTAAAGCACACATTAAACGCAGTTTCACATGTTAAGAATAAGGTATGTATTCCAGCTATGAATTTCAATAGACATGCAAGTTCTTTTTATCCTAAATAAGAGTGCCACTGCTGATATAGATCTTGGACGCCGCTGAACACCTCGTAACCTCTTCTAAATCAGTGACTACTGTTTATCTTTGTGTCATTGTACCTAGGCCGTTTTGTAATTATTTAATCTTAATCAGTGTCCTGTAGTAAGTTGTTAAATTGTCTGGCAACAAGAATTTATTTATCCTTTATTGTACTAGTGAAAGTAGACATGGCTTGGCCAGGATTATGCCTGGTAAATATTTATTTAAATCTGTTTTGTTGGTGCCCTTATGAATATTTATTTTTTAAAATTCTCTGGATTCTTGTACTTCTATCCCCGATAAAAATCTTATGCTAAAATGCCAGGTTGTACTTTGCTGTCTGTCTTTGATTGGTTTCATTAATTGGTGTAGGTTAGGTAATATACCCTGTACTCTGTACTTACAATGCACTGGTAGATAAGTCTTCCTAGCTTGATAGTCTAACTTTGGTGAGAATGGTCATACAAAAAATAGATGAATGTTTCAGACTTAGATTCATTTGTATCCATGGTCATATTACAAAAATTGGAAACCTTTGTGAGGACAAAGCCTAAAGTTCAGATCATTAAATTGAGGCTAACTAGTTGAACTATGAACTGTTTATTAAGCATTGTTATTGTTCCCATTGCGGGAGCAATTGTTGCAGGATGGCCGACTGTAACAACATGCTAGCCGAGCTCGCCTATGTAGCCAGCTTGCCGAGCCTGAAGCACGCCAGCTTCAAACACTGGAGCCTCAGTGTTGCCATGCCAGCCTGCCAAGCCGAGTTAAGCCTTCGGAGCGTGCCATGCCTCCGACTTGACTGCCTGCCACGCCACGCCAAGACACATGTCAAGATTGACCATAGAGCCCGGCACGGAAGTATAATTATACTCTATGGACTTTTCCCGCGCATTTGTTATGAAGACAAGTTTAAAAAGTTAGAAGTCAGACTCTTGTGTGAAAAATCAAACTGTGCCGGTCGCCATTTTTACTGATGTCGAATTATTGAAATAAAAGTGTAAAATGTATTTATTCTCGTGTTATTTGCCCTTTCTGTTACAGTACTCAAAAATATCTGAACATGCACTTTATCGCCTCTACAATAGAGGTGTTGTTCAGATATTTGTGACAATTTTGGCCGCTCCGATATAGATATATATTGTGATTTTTAATGCATTGCGGTTTTTGATCGATCGATTGATTTGGATGTACACTACCTAGACTAGGCGGCAGTTTCGAAATCGCGCGCGACATTTGTGTCAAAATTGCACCGATTGTAGAGGGCATACACCATAATCCCTCTACATTTATATTCCAGTCTATGATTTCAGTTGTATGTCTATGGTACACGCTCTTGCATAGATATACCACCCATAGATCTGACACGGAACTAATAATACCAAGATAGAACGGGATGGTCTTATTACACTTTCAATAGATACGGCAGAGAGGTGCTATTATCGTTGGTCCTTGTCATAGTTTCTATTACCCTCCACGCGTTACTTCTAGCAGTGGAGGGTAACAAACAGATATAATGCGCGATTTCTTCAAGAATTTCTGTGATTGCTACGAGAAAAGCTGTTAGTTTTCCTAGAAAGTTGTGTCGGCTAAGGAAAAGATTGGTAAATTGTTCTGTTTTATGCTGTAGAAGTGATTATGGGCATCTATATATCTATCCCATACGGGGGTACACGTGTGCCAGCTCTAGTTAATGCTTGCTTTGAGCGCTCTTGTCAATGTCACTCACTGAATTTTTGACATTAAAGTAACCAATGAACTGTTAATACGTTGGTCTATCTAAAAATCCTATTGGGTTTAATAATGTCAACCGATATATCAATGGTAAAAAAAAACGCGAATTTCTCTTTGGTTTGGTATTTCATTTGTGATGTATGCTGCAGTGTTCGCCTGTCTCTTTGAATCATGGTGACTCAATACAGTCTTTCGTAATTCGTAATAGTGTTAGGAAAATCATTTAAAAATGCTAGTTCCCAGGCGTGTGTAGTGTTCTATGGCCTGTGATATTTCATGATCGTTCGATCTTTATACATAAGCATGCACAATGTACAGCGCAACACTTAATTCGGTCAAAATTTGAAGAGTACCACGTCGAGCAATGGGTTCCAGGCTAAGGTAATTGTTTAATTTCCTTCCCTCTTATCTGTGTTTATAGTGACGGTCCGTCAGCTTCCTCGCGAGACATGATTTATGATGCGTAGACAATCTGTTTCACTTTGCAGAGATACTTATTTCCTATTTAATATCACTCGTATTGCCGTTTCCGTTGGTAACACTCGTTCGCTTGTTGATATCGTAGTATCTCGAACGTAAACATGCTATACGCCTACTTCCTAAAGTTCTTGCAAATTTGCTATTGATTTAGTAATGTCACATTACACTACTAAGATTATTATTTGGAGTTATTGTCATTGTTTAAAAACAGATTCACTCCAATTGTCTTTTCCTTTTACTTATTTGTATGTGTGTCTCCATCTTAAACACTCACCTCAATTTCAATTGTTAAAATAAAGTGTCTGCAAGTGTGTGTGCCTGAGTAATATTTTTTTTAATAATTGAGCAGTTGTTGGTGAAGCTGACCGATGGATAGACCATGTAGACTAGAAGTTAAAGTCTGCAGCAAATTCAGAAAATTGTTTCTATTCCGGCAGTAGGCCTTGGTCACCTTTTATTTTTAATAGGACAAGAATTTCAGTGTATAATTTACTAAGTTGTGTCTCTACGTAAAAGTAATACTTCATACTATTCAACTAAACAATTTGTTTGTTATCACGTTATTTCATATTTTGGTTTGTATATGAAAGAAACAAGACAATAATGTTAGCAAAAACTGAGTGATATTGATAATTCATATAATAAAGGAAAATATGTTTTGCAAAATTCTTTGAAAATGCTAAAAAGCTTTAAGTAGTTTCAACTTAGTGTAACTTAGCTTTGTTGTAAATATTGTAATGAACTATGGAAGTAATTCATATAATTAGCTAATCAATCATGTTAAGTAGCAACATGAGCAAACAAAATATTTGTTAACGGATAAATGATTAATATACAATAGAAACACAATAAATAAATTCCCTAAAAAAACAGTTAAAACAAGTGATAAAAAATTTGGCCCGGCTTGCTGGCACTGTCGTGGGCAGAGTGTCCAGAAGTCTAGCCGCAGTTCCATGCTGAATGGTGATATTAGTGATAGCCATTCGTTGTGCAAAATAGTAGCCAGCCCTCTGGTCACCAGAGGCCTCTATGAGGTGCGCCAATAGATCAATTATGCTACTTCTTAGCCTAGAACAACATACATGAAAACATACATTAATAAAATAACGATTTCCTTTGAGATTTTATTTTTCATAACCAGCAATCTAATGGCATCAAGCTAATTAGATAAATATGAATCTGCTTTTATAGGCCTCACTAAGCTTTTTCCATGCCATTCTGTCTGTCTGTCACTTATTATTACTTCCTAAAACTCTACAAAATACACTATCTATTAGTGAAAGTATGAAGTTTCCTTATTATAAGTCAACAAAGTTGAAGTGCTGGTGTACAGCTATAGGCAGTAAGATGCCAGACTTTCAATCCAAAGTTTGCAGGTTCAAACCCTGGCTCGTACCACTGAGTTTTTCGGAACTTAGGTATGAAATATCATTTAGAATAGAATAGAAAAAACTTTATGATATTTACTTATCGCTTTTCGGTGAAGGAAAACATCGTGAGGAAACCGAACTTAATTCCAACAAGGCCTAGTTTGAAACTAGGCCTCTGGTTGAAAAACTAGTGCTGACGCCAATTCCTGGGATTAGGTTACCAAGCAGACAGGCTCAATAGAGCTAAAAGCTGGGACAAAAGCTAGGCGGAAGAAAACCCTTCATTGACTTGCTACATTTTTATTTCAGAGACACTGCACGGCTGTTCGAATTGTTTTGTGAAGTATCACCCGGAGACCCCGACAAGGAAACGCCGGAACCTTATATCATCAGAAAATATCCTGAAGGACACAGAACAGAGGATGAACTAAAAGATGTTCCTAAGTTCACATTCCCCTGTGAATTAGATAGGTAAGGATTATTTAAAGAACTCAGCCATACCTGCACTTGAGGATGATTGGATTTTACAGTATTTTAGTAGCCGCAGGGACTTTCCAACAGTACTTATTTAATAAAAGTGGGCAGTTATCTTTGATAATTGAATCGAGAGGTGATTTGGAGTGTGCAGTTCAAGGCCGCACTGGTAGGGTCGCCCTGTGATTATTAGTATTTAACTTTTGGACGCCAACATCTATAATGGCGTATGCTATGCTATCAAAGTTTTGGTAAGGTGCTCATTTGTTTCTGTGCTTTGGAGTGTTTTAGACACGCTTTTTGCATATGAGGTGTGCTTCACTGCCCTCCTAACGAAAAGTGCAATAACTAGGGTCAAGCTACTTTCGAGAAAAACGCGGTAAAAGATTTTAAATTTGTTTAGTTGATAACTCCAATATTACACATCCTATTGACTTGAAACTTTGACCAAAAAATAGATAATATTATTGAGTTTATTTGTACGTACCTTATAATCATTTATTTACTTATTAATACTATAAAAAACTAGCAAACGCACTTATGCTTAGGATGGTCCAATACAGACATGATATAATTACAAGCCATAACTGCAATAAGTAGTCTACTTATTGCACTTATCGTAAGTAATTCAAGATATTACAATTATTTTAAGCAATTATAGTATGGTGATGTACTGCATGCTTGAATCTTAAGTACAATAAGTAGTTTACTTATTGCAGTTTTAATTAGTAAAACAAAGTGTTTAATTTTTTTTTCTATTATGGTTGTTGCAAAAGAGTTTTTTTATGAAATAAGATTACAATAAAAAAAGTAAAAAAAAAAGTAAATAAATAAAGTAAGTAAATAAGTCTTGCGAAACAAAGGGGAAACGCCGCTATCGTGATGGGGAGTATGCCACAATCGGAGCTGCTGGATGGGGTATTCTTTTTATGACTCTGGTTGGTAGGTAGGTATATTTTTCTTGTTTTTATTTCAATTTAGTTTTATTTATAATTCTAATTTAGTTTTATATAGGTCATTTTGTAAGTATATTTATACATATTGTAATTAGTTTGTTTCATACTTATAAAAAAATTAAACATTTATTTTTAGAGTACTTTTGGTAAATAATACTAGTTTTTCAATACTGACTATTGCATCAAACAAAAGTCGCGTAACTCGGATTTTAAGATCCTATTGCAAAATACATTATACACGGTGTAACATGAGGAAACAGAAAGATTTGAACCACGCATTTCTGAGGTCAATAGAAGAAAAAAACTATATGACTATAAGTCAAAAACGCCAAAAAAAATTTTTTTTATGTTTTCCTTTTTCGTTTTTTGAATGCTTTTGTACATAATAAGTAAATCAGTCTCATTGATAAAATTATCGGTTTAAATGGATTTCTACATTTTTTTATTAGAAAAAGTTTATACAAAATGTTTATTGTCACTTTGGATTGGATTATGATTTTTGTAACTTTGTAAATTTCGCCGTAATGCAATATATCTTATTGAAATTTAACCCTTTCTCGGATCGCATAAAACTGGGAAAAGAAGTGTTGTAACCAATATAGAGAAGTTTACTATGTGACACAATTACATACATATTGAACATAAATTACGAATTAACTTTATTCCAAATAAACACACATGTGTTGTCACACCAAAATCGTCGTGAAACACATGGGATCGACCGGCTCGTTGGCACCGCCGCCTGCGTCTGATGGGTGCTCGTGGAACAAAATGGCAACTTATCCGTACCCCTCGCCCCGCAGTGAACAATGAACATTTTACTACTCATAAATGCGATAACTTGACATCATATTGCACCTTGATTGGTAAAAGTATACTGTCTTTGCCCCATCGTCCTAAACATAAATGCAGTAACTTAGTTGTATTACCTTGTTATTAAGTAAACTTATCATAAAAATTTAGACAATCCTAAACATAAGTGTAACAACTTCACTTATTGCGTTTATGATTAGTTATTGGACTAACTTTGTTATTACAATTTTACTAAGCATAAGAGCGATAACTACAGTTATGTCGTTCTTCATAAGTAAATCACTAGTCATTGCCTCAGATATTGCAGTTTTGAATAATAAAAAACATGTTTACGTTACAGATACCTTAAAACTGTCTAAGAAGAAAATATAGAACTCGTTATTCTGAACCTGAATATGTATATAACTCAATTTGACCCAAAACTCGAGTTGTTGCACTTTTCGTTAGGAGGGCAGTTCATAACATAACAGTTACTACAGTGGTGAGTGGCAATGTATGGGTAGGCCAAAGATCGAGGACCACATAGGACCTAGGCCCAGAGCGTCGCAGCGAGAAGGGCCTCAGCAGCAGCAGCATGACAGCAGGGACCGGAAATAACTCAGGCACTAAGTATCTTAAAAGTGAACCCGAAGATTAGCAATGTGTGTGAAAATCAAAGGCAGTATAGGACTCAGGCTTAGAACGTCACAGCGAGAATTGCTTCAGCAGCAGCATGACGGACACCGGACAAAATACATTTATTAGTTGTATATATGATGATGATGATGATTTCTTCCTGTTATCTCTCATTAGGGACATAGGGCTCGCAGAAGAATTTCCATTTGTCGCGATCTTGAGCGGCTACTTCCAGCTCTTTCCAGCCGAGGCCAATTGAGCCAGCCTCCGTCTCAACTGATCGCCTCCATGTAGTAAGGGGGCGTCCCGACCTTCTACTGCCAGTAGCTTGCCAGCGGAGACTCTGAAGACAGCGGAGATTTTGAAATATAATTTATAATATTTAATTTTTTCAGTACATTCGTCCAGCACTATTCGTTTGTGATGACGGCTGTGGACTCAAAGTATACGTTTTGCTTCTGCCGATATGACCCCAGAACAAACACCGCCCTAGTGATACTCTCACACTTACCATGGCACGACATATTTTATAAGTGAGTAGCCGATTATGAATTACTTCGAACAAATATATATTTTAAATAACATATCAAACCATTCACAAAACGAATCTTATGTTGAAATAATTATGTATGTTTAAACAAAATTGCAAATTAAGTACTGGTTTTTACAAGTATTTGTAGTAGATTAATAGTTGTCCATACAAAGCAGTGGCGGCGCGTCCATAGAACACGATTCATGTCGGCTTGCCTAAGTTTCAGGCACCTGAGCAGTTTTCCTACAGCTCATAAAGAAATTTTAAGCCAAATTCAGCACCGGCTTGCCTGAGAAAAAATTTGACCCACCGCCACAATTTTTATTGTATTTAACGTGTTACCTATGCAAACTATATTTTGCAATAGTATTATGCAAGCAATACAAGCAGTATCATATCTTAACTAACTAAATGCATACTTACGTCTATAACAAATCTCGAGTCCCACTATTCCTAGTAATAGCCTCCAATATACAAAGGGGACTGTAACTGACTTGGCCTTCAGACAATTCATAGAACTGACCGTACACACATATTAGGTGGCCTAAGTGTCTTGTGTTAAGACTTACTTTTGCTCAGCAAAATGCGCCAGCAATGATAATCATCGTGCATAGACGGTTATCAAAAGTAAGACAATTATTAATTTTTTTCCTGGCCGCACGAATCCAAGAGATCGTTTCAGAAATCCCAAATATGTTCAAAATAGTTACGTTTAGTTTCGTTTAAAGGCGAGCTGAATATTGTGATAGTCCAATATAATTTCAACCTTATCTCCAAAAATTAAGCTTTAATTTCAATTGCCACGGATGTGATCAATATACGTACTACGCCTGTAAAAGGGTTAAGGTAAAAGTTTGTATGTTTGAATAATGACGCAGATTTGAATGAGACTTGGTTTATATTTAAGTATTTAACCTAAATTGACAAAGAGTACTTCTAATTCTAGGCACTACATACAATAATAGGTATATAAGTTTTATACATTCTCCCGTTTTTTTCTTCACTTGAATCTTAAAAACCCAGATTCGGCTGAATGTACTAAACTTTAATTTTTCCTGCTCGCGTATTCATGTTTCCGCAAGGAAAACCATATTAGTAAGACTCTGCAAGCTAAGCGAACTGATAATTATTGATATTTGGAATTTAGTCTATAGAATAGTAACTTTCTCTCCCTTGACACAAATGTTTGCTGACTGTATTTTATTTATTTATCTACCCTGTGCATGTAGTATGTATTATTTTATATGTGGGAGTATGTGTATGTATAATTAAGTTATTATTATTTATTTGTTTTAGTTTACCGGTTTTTCACTCTTTCTTTTGGTTTGCACTTACTCATACGATTATTTTCAACTAGATATCCGTTTACTCAAGGTTGTTTGGAAGAGACCGCTCTCTAGTGATAAGACCGCCTGTTGACAGCCTCTACTCTTATCTGTGTACTGTACAGTTCCATTTTATTGAGATGTGCAATAAAGAATATTTGTATTGTAGTATGTCAGAAAAAAAAACCGATTCCTAAGTCTCTAATGAAATGCTGAAAACGATCTTGATCTTTGTAACATAGGTGTTACATAACCTTGGTTAATATTTAATACTAATTATAAATGAACCTTTTCTTAGGTATTTTAATATTTTACATAAAAATATTATACGTTATATATTATTATACGATTCTAAACATAACACTTACCTAACAACAACAATATAGTATTTATACATATCTAGGATTAAAATTATTAATGTGTAGTAAATATGATTTTAATCTCAAGTTGTTACCTTTTTTTCCGCGCGGGCTGTACTTATCGCGCATTGCTTGGTCTCGGCCGGCTGACCGGTTTCCTCGCCTCTTGCCGCGCTCCCCCGCGCTGTCGCGGGCATCGCGGCCCTCCCGCCTCCGTACCGAATTAGAGATCAGCGCGGGCGCACGCACGCTCTCTTGCAGCGTCTTCATACGTCGCCGGCGCACAGCTGATCATTATTTTAAAAGTTTGCTTGGTAAAGCGATATTATCGTGCTTGTTTCGCACTGTATTTTTAAAGCCAGTGTTGACCCCTAAACTGGGTAAGTGTTGAACATTTAAATGTGCTTTAGGGAGTGTTAAATTTGAATGTGTGCTCAACGGATATTTTACCGTTATGTTGTAACGACTTTTTTCCTTTGTTCGACTTAGCTTATTTGCAGCGTAGGTTATGTATATTCTTGCTTAGCACAATGTGGAATGTAATACTTTTTTGATATTAATTTAAATTGAGTTTTGCTTAAACTAAAACGCTTGTTATTCCGCCTTTGTAAACTCCGTCTGACTGTGACATTTTTACATCACCAAGGCACTTTTACCAACTTCACGCAGTACTTTCTCTTTCGCTTCTGCTCTTCTGCTTCCTGCCGGTCACAGTCAACGGAGCCGTTATTTTCAAATTATTAAGACGGAGAAAATAAATTCCAGGGTGCTACAGCTCGGCTAGAATGCCACACTTCTCTCCACCTCGTTGACCTGGAGGACCTGGTGCTGCCCCTGGCTGAACACAGCTGACGTCCCTCAGCTATCCCACCGCCTACGCACGGAGACATTGTTACCCAGGGGAGTACTAGCGTGTTGGCAGCGACTACCTTCTTCATCCGGGAGCAATAATCAGACGGCTTATAACGGACCTTTGACCTTTCGTCTTCTACGAATGCTTGCGGCGGAATAGGCACAATAAATTATTTTATTTTAAGTGAGCCATTGTGTTTAATTTAAACATCTCCAGCTTAAACCGTAGCATCTTTCACAAGTCCCTTTATCTTTCTCGTAATTAATATTTATATCAAATATATGTCCAAGTTATGTCAAGCGCATGCATTATTTCGTCTATATCCAAGTGAGAAACTGTCTGGCTAAAGTATAATTATATAGTGCGTTTACTATGCTAAGTCTTGTACTGTACAGTCACCGGTAATAGGATCTTCCTACACGAAGGCCGCAAAAACATGTGACACGCTCTTATGACCATACCCCGGAGTTTTCGGTGCGGGAACGTTATACACTACCCAAATAACAGGTAAAAACTGTATAAAATGATACTAATTTAACATTTCTAAGAACATTTGGAGCTTACTACCTACTTTTAATTCATAGTTTGGTAATTAAATTACTTTACAATAAACAAAGTTATAAATACACGAAATCATTCCCGCACCGAAAACCCCGGGGTATGCTTATGACCCTACAAATAAGAGCGTGACACATATTTTTGCGGCCTTCGTATAGGAAGATACTATTGCCGGTGACTGTACTGACTTGGTGGTGACCTAGGCACTACTGTACTTGACGTATCCCTCGGTGTGCCGACTAAACATAGACAAGGACTAATTTGCTAGCAAGTAATTTCGCCAAGCGAACGAATTTTTGACATTAATCGAATATGTAAATTTATTCCCATATCGATTCATTGTTAATACTTGTTGGAGAAGTGTGTAAATTGTCTTCAACCTTGAAGCTCTAAATGCAATCGATTCCACTCTTCAATTGGGGCAAGACAAAAATAATCGACTATTTGTGATAATATATCGTGTTTCATTTTTATTTGAGCCAGCGTAAAATGCATTGTAAATTCTGCTACATTTTGTACTGTTACTTTTAATTGTACTCATAATCCGCGACCTAAACATGCTTAAACGATTTTGAAAAATTATACAATATAATAGGCTAGATGAATGTTTTTCATGCATGGTATCAATCGATTCGTTTTGTTATGAGGATCAAATGTCTATATGGGGCCAATTGCCTTAAATCAACATAAAAGACAGGAAAAAGACTTAAAGTCTGAGATTTGCATTTGTTTCTCAAAACGCTCCTAACAAAATGTTATAAAGCCTTGACGTCACGGCTTCATATTTGCCCTGTTATGTAAAGTATGGAAAAATTATGAAATTGCTATTTTTACAGTGAAATGTTGCGTTTATGTATATGGTTGCCATACAATTTATTTCACAATAAAATGTTAGAAATCGAATGGTATCATTGGTTTTTTAAATTTCGTACTTTCAAAAATCTAAAAAATTTGAAACTTTTAAGCCCGATATCTTTGAACCATTTCTATAGATTTTTTTAATGTTTACTTTATTTGGATATTTTGATCATTTTGCATCCTATCAACTAGATTTCATTGCATAATTCAACATGTGTCATCACCCCTATTGTGTCCCTTACTTGAGCGATTTACGGCTTTTGTTCAAACGTGCAAATCTCTTTCCAGGTTATTAAATAGCATATCGAATCTAATAAATAGTTCGGAGAAGGGAGAGCTCACGTCGTTCCTGGAGGCGTGCCGGATCCGGCCGCCCATGAAGGACCACACGCTGAAAGTGACCTACAACGCGGGCCGGAGCGTGTTCTCTTGCCAAAACCCCGACGGGCGTCTGCCTAGCATCCCTGACAATGTATGGAATAAGTACCCAAATTCTTGAGACTAATGGCAAATTCAATAATTATAGGCACGTTGAATAGTAATAAGCTGCATGCATAGATTTGGAAGACGTCATTCGATTCCTCAGATTTTATGTTTTAAACCGCAATATCTTAACAAATCCTTTTTTATATTACTTAGTGTTGTTGAACGTGTATATTCAACTAATTCAATGAAATATTTTTCACGCATGTTTCCAATTATACATGAATCGTTAACATATTAACACCTGGTACTATACTCTTTCCAGTGTAACCTAACGGAATACTTCAGCGCGGTCGACACAAAATGCATGGCGGGTCTATGGGCGGCGTTACTACACGAGCGGCGAGTCGCCATCGTCGCGTCCAAGCCCTCCAGACTGTCGGCGTGCGTGCAAGCGGCCAACGCGACGCTCTTCCCCATGTCGTGGCAGCATATATTCATACCAATACTGCCGAAACATTTCGTGGATTACCTGCTCGCGCCGATGCCGTTTCTTATTGGAGTTCCTGCTAGTGTTATGAAGGTGAGATCAGATGCGGGTGTAGCTATAGTATCTTCCAAGCCCTGCCAGTTGTAGGCGCGCGTGCAAGCGGCCAACGCGACGCTCTTCCCCACGTCGTGGCAGCATATATTCATGCCGATACTGCCGAAACATTTCGTGGATTACCTGCTCGCGCCGATGCCCTTTCATACTGGAGTTCCTGCTAGTGTTATGAAGGTAACAGCAGATCCGGCAGCTATAGTATCTTATCTTCCAAGCCCTGCCAGTTGTCGGCGCATGAACATAAACTCGTATGTCCTCTTAAGAAATATTTGTACTGCAATAGTAACGCGAGGCTCGAACAATAAAACTGAGATGCCAGAACCAGTTGTTTATTGTATTTATTGATACATTTAAATTCGTGAAATATTTGTTGGAGTAACTTAGTAAGCTAGGTAGGTACCTAAGTCTTAGCTATTATGTTGATTTTGTTATGATTTTATGGTGTACAGTCGCCATCAAAAATATTGGAGCGGCCGGGGTACTCAAAAATATCTGAACATGGACTTTATCGCCTTGTCAATAGAGACGTTGCTCAGATATTTGTGACCACCTTGGCCGCTCCGATATATCTGATGGCGACTGTACTACTTACGCACTCAGGGCGGTAAAATAAACTCGGCTTACATCTCAGCATTTGGTTTCATTGGCCTTCGGTTCGGGCCATAAACAAGCGATCTGAGACACACCGATCATTTTACGTTTTCTCGTGAGTAAATCTCACTTACCGCCCGGACTGATGTAAACAAAATATCTGAACATGGACTGTAATGCTTTTGACACCATTGTTTCGATTGTGTACTCGTGCTCAAATAATTGTAAGCCAATATACTTATTTCTCACATTTCAGAGTGTAAGGATGTCAGATATAGGAGACGTAGTTATATTAAATGTAGATGAGAACGAACTGAGATCTCCCTTCCAAGACTTGGAAAGTCTTCCGCCTGAATTGGTAAGTAACAAACAAATAAGTAACAAGTTCTGTTTACAATAGTGTAAACATAGCTTTAACGTCGATTGTGCAGCATAGATTAGACTCCTATATCCTTCTTTTTCGGGAACTAAAGTTAAAATTTCTGCATACGACTCACTTCTGCGATATATTTTTTAATATTTCGATTACATCTGTCCATTTTCGTTGTCACTCATTAATTAATTATTCACTGTTTTACAGGTATCCAGTTTAAAGAAAGCTTTAAGTGATAAGAATGCACTCGGGGACGCGGTGTCGCGCGCGTTTCTTAGGGCGCTGGTTGGTTTAATAGGAGGTTATCGCGACGCAATAAGGTGAGATGTTCTTTTCTTACTGTTCTAAATACTTACTGTATTATTTATTCATTTGGAATCCAATTCCAATGCGACTATTGCGAATTTAATATAAAACTTGTAATAAATTATTATCTAAATAATCAAATAAATAGTTTTTCTCAAAGATGCTCGGAAATGGCCGCATTTTATTCCTAAATCGAACACGGAAAGTGCTTCATTTTACTCGTAGGAGTAAAATGAATGTATGAAATTCCATATTTTTCCGCCGCGTTAAACTTTTAAAATTCTCATATTTGTATATAAATCTAATGGGCCAAGGCAAAAACGGATTCAGCCAAGTAAAATAATTCATTTAAACAGCCGTGTGTAGAGGGCTTCACAAAGTGCGCGCGCGAATACGCATGCGCGTACTGTGTCGGGCTATCTTGTCTATGGTTTATTAAAAATAAATTTAAAAAGCGGAAAATTAAGTTAGTTGGTTATGATAATTTACTTCGTTACGTTGTTTATTTACTTTACAGTACAAAATAAACTTAAATAATGATATTCAGAAATGAATGTAGTGCGGAAATTGATAGCGCTCTGCCTAATTTGAAAGAATAATAGTTTATGTTTATGACGTATGTATGGATTCGAAGATGAGCATAAAATGTTAATATCTTTTCTGAAAATGTGTTTTAGCTTATTTCAGTTATCAAAAAACAAGAAGCCAACTATGGTGGGGTTTATTTATGCTATGCGTATTACCTATTATTATATAACACAGTATCAACACAACTTTTCCAATATAACATACTTGTAGTTTTTCCTACATTTTTTCTTGATTTCCTCACATATTTGAGAAAAGCACTATGTATACCTCAGCGGAAACAGGAATTTTCTGACTCGGAACTAGTGCCAGGCCTCGGCAAGCCTCGCCCTGGCACCCAAGTACCTCGTCAGAAAATTCCTTTCTTTCATTCTTACTTTGTGTCATCATTATATGATTTATAGGTTCTTTAATTGACCCTATTAACCTTAAACCCTGAAAGTGAAAGTTATACATTTGAGGGAAAAACGCGAGTGATTCGGACTTTACGTTGTTCGTTAATCATTGATTTTGTTAGACAACGAAATAGGTGTTTTTTTGGTAGACAAGACAACACACAAAGTACTTCTGCACAACCTATTCATATGTTAATATTATTGTGATGTATTGCGATGCAGCTCTCCATACGAAATATTTATGTATCCGGTTGCGAATCTATTGCAATACAAAGGCATTGCAAGTAAAAAACTATAATTATCTTTTAACATATTATTTTTCCGCGTCCGATCGCGCGACGAGATTAAACCGAATTGTATTAGGGATCAACTACAAGTGCCTAGGCGGTAATAATCTTCTTTCAGTCTTTATTGCGCTCTCGAGGAGTTTACTACAAATATATCTAGCAGTGTTGCATGAATCATGTCCTCTGACAGAAGAGTCCCCTCCCGTTTTAGGCGACCGCTAACGCCAGAAGCAGATGCTGACAAAAACTTACTGGTCGATGACTTTCCTTCAACGTCAATGCCTTCTTCAAACTTACCGGGGATCATCCAGGACGCCGAACTCAAAGTGCTTAAGCGGCAAGTTGAACTCCTTGAAAGAATGGTGGTCAACATCAAAGCTCAGAACAATAAATTCAGCGACATTTACCTGCCGGAATACAACCCGGACAATCAAAGGATAACCGTCGGGGAGTGGTGCAACCAGGTTGACTCGCTGATCGAAGTAAGAGGGATCGCACCGTCGCTGGCCATGACTAAAGCTCTATCGAGCCTTAAAGGCCGCGCACAGATCTGGGCGGAGGCCAACGCTCATCTCTTCTCTCACTGGCCGGCCATAAAGGAGCAGCTTATGAAGCAATTCTGCGGCGAGCTGCGACACATTCGCTTCGTCAACAGATTCCGAGAATACACGTCGAACGATGCTGATACTTACGCAGAGTACGTGAATGAAGCTTGGAGACTGTTCGCGAGGATCTCGCCTAACGCGTCCAATGACTTGATGATCGAAGCGGTGATTTCTGGGATACGCCCGAGGTACTATCAGAACGAGCTTCTGAGGATCGCGCCGCGGTCTCAAGCAGAGCTGGTCTGGTTGGTGCCCTTAGCAACTATAAGAAGATAGGGTGAACTTCAATTTGAAATTACATAGGACACTGTGTGATGTGTGTTTAATATGAATTGATCTTTATTTATCGCGTGCAGGTCCGTGTTCGTTCCGTTTAATTGTTTATTTTTAAGGAATCAAATAAATTGTGTTGGATATCAGATGTTTATTTCTTGACCCGGTCATATAATAAGGAATTTTATATAGAATATAATTTCATATTCACCTTTATTTAGCGTGGTAGTCTTATATTTTATTCTCTACTTTTTGGTAATCATCATCGGAGCTTGTATAAAAGTAAGAATAAAGAATATTTATTTCTAAATGATAATTGTACAAAACACGAGATGTCCTATGAGCCCCAAACTAGGCTGCGCCTGTATCTTAGTGCATACTTACCTTGAATATCTTTTGACCCAGACGCGAGACTTTAAATATTTTTATGATTACACGAGTTTTCAGCTTATTACTTGTTATGCCGAGACTTCAGGACCGTTTTTCGGTTAAGTAAATGTTTAAAGCAATTTTGCACGCCGATTTATCTCTTTCCAGCATTTCCTTACAAGTGACTTAAAATGGTTTAGATCTATTTCTGGAGAATAAAAATAAAGAAACGAAAAACACTTCCATTGGTTAGTAATCTTTTAGTCAAATAACGATTTTTGTGTTTTGTTTTAGAATTGAAAAAGGTCAGCAAATAACATTCAACCCAGAGGCTTTTGTGAGAACTAGAAAAAATATGCAACCTTTTCTTAAAAAAATACTGCAATCACAAATATTTCAGCAGGTACGTTCTTCGTATAGTTGATTTAATAGTTGCTAGTTTAATATTAAAATTATTTCATGAAATGTATTAATTGGAGAACATGAATCATTCAACGATTTACCTTTTGAACGCCAAGACGGACGGAAAAATCGAGCCCTCAGCGAGCGAGCGCACAAGGCAAACCGGTTATATTTTGGACGTTACATCACGTCTTGGCACTGGCGGCACGATTTTCTGTGCGCGTGACATGACGGCTTTGGCGGTCTAAGGGTTAACGACATGTTTTAGAATATACACAAATCTCAGAATACTCGGTTCTCTGTCTAATTTTCTTGTTTACTTCCAGTTTATAGATGAGAGGTTGGAATTGCTCAATTCTGGTAGAGGCTTTAACGACGAATTTGAGGTAGAATGCAACGCATACGCCGAGAAACTAGGCACGGGCAGCGGCCAACGGTTGAAGCAGCAGTACAGGGACTGGGCCAAGACTGTGAAGAAAGAGGGTGGCGCCTTCTTCAAAAACTTCAAAGACAAGGTAACATGTTGTTTTTAGATGGTTGCTTTCAATACCGAAATTAAGTGCAGGTGTTCCTTTATCGCACGACGGACGACTGTTCTTCGTACATTGGCTTTTCGAAATATAAGTCTTTTTTTTATTTGTTTACATTTTATACAAATTGTAAAAAATTATATAATTAAAGTTACGGTACTGGCATATAGAACCTTAACTTCCAAAGGGGCGATTTTATACTAATTGGTTATTATGACATCAGCTTCAGATCCAAACTAAAAATAACTTATTTATGTACAGTCGACGACAAAAATATGTTTTCACTTTTGGACCTTATTTTAAAGGAGTAAGGTGCAAAAATGTAAACATTATCTTTGACGTTGACTGTACTACAGCGTCTTATGTAGATACTATATGTGCAAAATATAAGTATATAACGCTAATTTGGGTGCTATTTAAAGAATTGAAAAGTGTAACTTGCTTTTAAGAAATAATCGGGGCGCTATTTCATGAAAAGCCTGTTAACTTGTAATAAAAGTGGAAGTATCTTTCTTATAAAAAATACTAAACAGAGATTACCACGTGTTTAGTAAATTTATGAAATGGCTACCGTTTACAAAAATAAAAAAGATATTTCGTCGGGTGACAACCCAACTCACTAACTACTACCACAAGTTCATAGCCATAATGAACCATACCGCCAAAATATGGCCATGCCGTAATATGGTTGATTTTCGTTTAGTAATTATTTTACAATTAGTGAGTTTTGGTTGTCGCCTGACGATTTGATGTAAATATATATAGAGTGACTGCTACAGTTCGTGGCCACTGATATACTATTCGCCTCTCTCTCTTCATAAGCCAAAGAAACAATAGAAGCCTGCACTAGAATGAATGAGACCAGAAATCTATTATATCTATCCGTCTTTCTCCTGCTTTGGGACGTTCTGTGTAAGTTTGGCTAGCCAAACTATAGTATTGGCTAGCCAAACTATAGTATTGGCCAGTACTTAACTATAGGCTACTTTCCTATGAAGTCAAATCAGCTACTCTTTAGGAAACGTCAAAACAATTTGTTATATGAAGTTTATACGGGAGACTAATATTGTGACGTCATAATACTATATGATGAATACATCTCCTTTATAAATGTTTTAACCATTATAAAATCATTTAAAGCGCAAACACGCGTTACACCTGGATTGCCGTGTATTTTTGAAATTTAGAATTCATGAATGCAACGAAATAATTAAGTTTATCTACTGGAAAGTACCCTATTGCTGTCACCCTATGATAGTGTGCCTTGGTGAATTTCTGAGTGATTCCCTTGTACATACCACAATGTATTTCTGTCAAGATAACGCTTACGCCATCTCTGTTACCCCTATTTACTCTCTTACGCATGCATGCTTTAACTACGTGTTTGTTTTATCTTTGATATTTGCAGGCCAACCCCGCGGTACAGTCAGCTGTAAAAACGGTGAGTCCCAGACGATGTCGGAACTGTTTTGTTAAATTTATCTTGTTCACTACTCTGTGGAGTGTACTGTTATGTTGCGTATTGGTGATGGTAGTTGTTGAAAATGCTTTGTTGGTTTTTGTTTAATATTTGAGTTAAAATTTGCAAGTATTTAGATACATCAACTATTTCTTCTATATCCGTCCTGTTAGCCAATAGTTAAGAAGATATTTAAAGCAAGTTCTAATGTCGTGTTTGGTAGATGGCCCATTATAATAAAATGCATGCTTGGTAAATTTAAGTGTCATAATACTAGAGTTTTAAGTCTGAATCGACCGTCCAGTAGCGCCCTCCTTAAGGGTATTGTGTTTCCTAATGAACTAATCAATTTCTGTATAATCCTTCATGTTAAGTTGTAGTCCTCCTAATTCCGCAACTTATGATCTATGTGATACAGTTTTATATTACTTACTTTTGGCTCTATCGCCTAAACGGAAAAAAGTGGCCACCATTTGCCGTTTAAGTAATGAAGCAAAAAATACGCAAAATAAAACCAGATGACAAAGACCAACAGTAGCGTAATCAGTAGGATTTCGTTTATTAGGAAATACAATCTTCCCAATGAGGGCGCCACTGGACGGTCGACAGTCTTATGCTGGCACCACACTTCGGGTTATTCGGCCGAATATTCGTGTTATATCTCTCTCTATACGATAAAAATAGAAAGAGACGCAACACGAATATTTGGCCGAATACCTTAAGTGTGGTTTCAGCATTAAGTGTGACTCAGGAAAGCGTTACTATGGCAAAAAGTGACAAAGAAATGTCGGTTCACCCATTTACACATTGGCGTTTTTCTTGGGCGTATTATTTTGATTGGGCTGTATTATGTACATATTATGATTATGAATTACTTGTATGTGTAAGTAGATTGGTAGGATCGACGTCAAAAATATGTTTACACTTTTGCACCTTACTCCTTAGTGTAAGGTCCAAAAGTGTAAGCATATTTTTGACGTCGACTGTACAGATGTAGTTAATAATTGTATAAAGTTACGTGCTAAATCTATATATGTACCTAGAGATATCAACTATATACGATATTATCAGTGCATGCGGCTGTACTCACTTGTGTTTAGTCACTACGTGCGACATGTTTCCGAGAGCTTAGGTTTCCATCCCCAAGCACTAGGAGCGGTTGGCGCGATGTGCCGCTCGGGGCGCGCGTTCTGATATAACTTGTTGAGGGTGATCTTGCGCCGGCGCTGCCAGAGCGTCTGGCAGCGTATTTGGTTCATCCGACATTAGCGACGTTAAGCAAACCACACTCACAATCATTAATACGGTCGATCATATTGGACACGTCAACGGCACGTTCGGAAATACTCGTGAATTCCGAGTTTTCACGATAGGAACGAATAGGGGATATTACTGCAATGTTCTGCCACCAGAGTGCAGCACTAGCACATCGGTAAACCATAGAGTTCTTAATACATACTAGGCCTTAAACAGTTTTTTTACAAGTTTTTCATAGATAATTTATAACGAATAAATATGCCATTTGTGCACAAAGGCGGCTTGTTTACAGAGGGCCTATCGTGAAACACCGTTAACAAAAACGTGAGAAAATCGAAATTTTGACATATGCGCTCGAATATGTAAGAGTGACAGAGAACCAGGTAACGAAAATTTTATTTTCGTGATTCGCGGTAGGCCCTCTGTTTGTGCTAGTGCCGCCCCCTACGCAGAGTTTTGCGTAATATTCCCTATAGTGGCAAGTCATAGGACTGATCTGTTTGTTAGGAACAGACGAAATATAAATTAATTACAGGAGACTTATAAGACGTTTATGAATGATATAAGGGGGTACAATACATGTTTAGCTCGTGTTATAGTACAGTCAGCATCAATAGTATCTTCGTACACGAAGGCTGCAAAAATATATGACACGCTCTTATTTGTAGAGCCGTAGGAGCGTGTCACATATTTTTGCGGTCTTCGTGTAGGAAGATACTATTGATGCTGACTGTACGTATCGTAGCGGATCAACCTACAATTTAGACAACAAATGGCTTTATAAAATATTTAATTAATAAATGTAGATATTGAAGTTGTAGATACACCATCGGCCAATAATATATCACTTACATGTTTTTGCGGTAGAACTTTTTTTAATATTTGTAAATGATTTCCACCTCACTACTTTAGGTAGTCTAATAGTAGTCTTAAGAAAAAGCGATGAAAAAAAGGTCTCTTAATGGTTTTTTCATAGAGGTTTGTTTTAAATACATAGTTTTTTTTTATTAGAGATATTTTAGTAATACGCTAAGTCACCTATTATAATTCACATTATTGGAGTGCAGTATTAATCATATATTTATATATATTATAAAACCACTAGTAAAATATGCCAACTACCACCTAACCGATATTTCTTACTCTATACATGCTCATGCAAAAAATACTAAAGTGATATATTATTGGCCGGTACTGTATATATATATTGCTCAGTTATATATATTGTAATATGGTTTTATTATTGCGTGTCATCTTAAACTAATATTATTATGTTAGTATGGCATTATTCACAATTACCTATATTTTCATTTAGCGCTGCCGCAAAGTATGTGTACTCCACGAAGTAGTGAATATCACAAATTGGTTCTAAATTCTTTTCTGCACTGGGTCTCCTATTAGTACGAAACTGTATTTATTGCATGCTATTAACAAATGAATAATTGTCTCGCAGTAATTGCCTTACAGAAGATAAAGTGAGCGAATAGTTTTTTGTAATAAACTTTAATGAGGTCCCTTAATTTATGCCCTTATGATAGTCAAAAGGGGCGCGCGTTTCCTTCGGCTTCGCATACGCCACCTAAATATCCTGAACAACATTGTTCCGCCGATTGAACACCTGTACGGGAATAATCTAAATGAACAGTCGCCTTCAAATATATTGGATCAGCCACGATACTCTACTCTCGTAATGCACTCTATCGGCTTGGCAATACTTAGAGGCGTTGTTCAGATATTTCTGACCACCTTGGCAGCTCCGATATATCTGATGGCGACTGTACGACATGCTATGATGAGAGTTTAAAAATTGTATATTGAAAATGTTTTCTGAATCGAGCAGTTGTTCATTTCGTTTTATTACTCAAACGTTTTAGGTACGCAAATATATTAATCAATAGTTTTTCCAATTATTGATAAGCGCCAGCGAAGAAGGTTGCTGCCGCATTATTTAGCAGCTGAAGTAGATTGTTCTTACGGCCCTAGTTATGTTATGTGATAACTGAATTATAAATTTATGCAACGACTTGGTGGCCCTTCTGCTTAGCTGTCAAATTAGCGATACAATATTTTTGACTATACGCGGTCATAGTATTCCTTCTGTAATTAAATTTATGAAAGGTTAAATAAAATAATTTGAACCCGTGTTGTTAATTACTAATCGTTTCAAAATAGGTCCGGCAAGGAGGTAAAAACATGAAATCAGCGGTGAAGGGTCTGAAGAATAAAATACCTAAGACTGGGTCTCGGCCGTCGTCAATAAATACTACGGATGACAGCAGGTAAGATCTTGTTAACATTTACAAACTGTCTAATAAGATATTATAGTAGTTGGCACCGAAATGCTCGCGTTTGCAAATACATTAGTCTCTGGTGCCCATGACAGAAAGCGAGTTTCAAAATAGGTCCAGCAAGGAGGTTAAAACATGAAATCGTATTGCTCGAGAGTCACTGTGCGCCACGGTGCGCGTATTATATATATAGAACACAATTCCTATCGGCTTGCCTAATATCCAGGCAGCTGAGCAGTTTTCCTACAGCTGATGATTTTTTTAAAACTAAGTTAAGCTCCAGCTTGCCTAAGAAAACTTTTGACCCACCGCCACTGGTAGGGATAGCTGATTTTGCGGCCTTAGAGTAAGCAGGAATGGAATAGCCAGCTTTACTATTCGAACCACCAAATCAGAACAGTCTGAATTTCCTTGTAAAATGCTACATGCTGTCACAAGCAGACTGGAGTTGCGCCTCACACCCAGGAAGCCTAGTGAACCTAACATAATGTTCCACTTCAGGGTACCAACAATATTGTATCCACCCGACCTTACTATTTTATTAAATTGTCAGATTCTCGTGCGGCTCAGTGACGCCGGTATCGTCAGACTCCTCCGACTCGCCCCCCTCCCGCGACCCGCCGCACCGCGAGCCCGCGCCGCAGCTGCCGCTCGACCTGCTCACCGAGATGGAGCACTTGTTCAAGAACAAGTCGCGCAGGGACAGCTTGCCTAACAGCCCACACAGTCACCTGAGTCTAGCGGATAAATCTGTGAGTTTGGCACTATTTGCTATCTGCACAGAACTTGTTTATGGGGGCATTCAGAAAAAGGTGTACCATTTTTATTAAGGAACAAATTTTGGATTTTTTCTGCTCAGAATCACGAGGACTATCTATTTAAATTATAAAAAAGTGTCCCAATATTTTTGTCCATGGCTTTTTGCAGACATTATGTTATGTATGGACCGTCACAAATCTGACGAATATTTTTTAATGGTACATTTTTTATGAAAGCCCATTATGACAAACCCGTCAGTTATGAAGAACGGTTAAGTTGCCTAGGTCTCCTTCTTTTTCTTAATATCGCGAATAGTCAACAAATGCACAGGCTTTATTTATACTTATGATTAAAATTGACCAAACCCCTATTTTGTATCCTTCTAACAAACATAACTGTCAAAAAGACGGGTAGGAAAAAAGCAATTATGAATAGCATTTTAGATTTGACAGACGTTTATGAATACATTTATATAGCTGGAACTATTATGCATGTTAAGATATTTCTACGCACTTTGGCCGTTCCGATATATCGGATGACGTGTAAAACGATTAAAATGTCACACTGGATACGTTGAAACTCTTGAAACATTTTTAAGCTAAAAAATCCGTACCTTATGCCTTTTTTCCAAATTTCGTTCAGTTCTGTGTCTCAAACGTACATAAGTGCTCATGCGACATAGTAGCATATTTTAATCTTTGAACTTAGCATTGCGTTCCAGCTCTCATTTTTGGTTAAAGTGATGAATGCATTAATTTCTGCTACGCTTCAGAAATTGTCACAGATTATTATATTTAATTGCTCCAATCCACGCTGATACCTTAACGTATTCAGTGTGACAAATACTTATTTTTCAACAAAAGGTCAGTGACATTATTCTAAGTAGCATAAATAGCATTGCATCAGTTCGTTCAAACAGAAACCATTGAATTAGTGCAAGAAAACATATGTCAACGACCATTTTCTAACCCTCAGTTGTAACAAAATATAGTTTATTTTATTTTATAAAAATTGGAAGTCTACTTACGAACCGAATTGCTACTTCCACACATCCCTTAGGCTAAGTGCGCACCACGATCTTTTGTCGTACGACATTTTTGTCGCAAAAATGCAACGTAAGGGTTTATAATATGTCAATGCGAGCAAATCGATGTGCGCGCATTGACATATTTTTAAATTGAAAAATCGTGGTGCGCACTGTAGCCTCGTATATGAAGAGTGAAAGCGACGGTATTTTAAATATTTCGTAATGTAACTAGTAGAAGTTTAGATGCTTGTTGTTTGCTTTAGTCATCGTGGCTTTTGTTACTGCGTCTTGTTGTCCCGTTCACAAACATTGCAAGCTTGCTATGGCTGAGCGAGAATGGGAATATTGCATAAAATATTCTGTATTAAGTCGTTCGGTTTGCTCTCTACTCTTAATCAGTATAGTTAATCACTTATTATTACTTTACATGTGTGTTTTTATGTGCTTTCTATCCCCATTATACCTCATTTATATATCGTTATTGTTCAACTCCATTTTCCGTTGCACAATTAAGTCATAGAGAACATTGTGCTTCTTAAATACTTTCGATTGATCTTTATTAACGTCTCAGTACGATTCTAAAATTATCAATATTCCACACGACGTTACTTTTCCATCTCTTTTTTAAAACCTATAGCAAAGTCTATTAAAATTTTGATATCAATAACACCATTAATCGTGATAATCAAGATGTTGAACCTCATCAAGGACCTAGGGAATATTGATTTGCATCGACACCTATTTGTAGTTACTAGTAAATAGGGGAAACAGTTACAAAGTAACAAAAGCTGTGATTGCACTTTCATTGTTTCATTTTAATTATTAGTATTATTACTCTAATATATAAGTCTAATCAAAATTGAGTCCCACAACATTTTGGTTCAGAGACCAGAGAAAATTACACGTTTTCCCATTTTTCTTGATGGATATCAATTTTTCTTAGGCTACCAATTTCTAAGTTGATTTCAAGTACTCTGCTTGTTTCCATTTCATAGTCGCTTCCGTACTCGCTTCCGTCACGTCATTCTGTATGCGGTACGTGTGATGCGAATGCGTGCCAGCATGGTCCTAGGGGCGCCGTGGCACATTATTCAATTTTATTTTACAGAAAACACTGTCACCAAGTGTCCCACCCCGGTTACCGGATCGTCCCCAACTCCCCCTCCGTTACCCAATAATTTCCACGAGGAAGTTGATAGACCTGTCCGACGCGCCCGCGCCGCCTCCCCGAGCGCAGCACCACGCGAACCATGCGCACCATTCGCATTTCGTCACTAACATCACCAAAAACAGTGACGCGAGCGATTTCCACACGAGCACTATACAGTTCACCGAGGGCAAAGAGAAGGGCAAGCTGAAGCTGACCATGTCGACCGCACAGAGGAAGCTGTCGGACAGCTCGCCCGCGCCCGCGCCCAACGGCTACAAGCCGCCGCCCGCGCAGGAACCCAATAGCTTACCTCGGCCCGTGGCACGAAACCACATACCCAATAGAGGAAATTTTCAAGAGGTAATTGTGATATGCGCATTTGTACTCATATCGATTCTGTTTCTCACCGTCAAACATAAAGCGATCGAGTTTTTGTTCTGAAATCGAGAATGGAGCTTGTTTTGTACTAACACGGTTAAAAATGAATAGATAAGAATAGTATATTTATTAAAACATTAACTATAGTAACTTATTATATTGTTAATTTTATTATGGATTAATATATTTATAACATATCCAAGGTCCTTCATTCCTACTGTATTCGAACTAGATAACCAGTGTATCTAATTTTGGTTATTCGAGAATGGGCAGTGGAAACCGATCGGTCGACCCTCGACACGAGCTGTGATCTGTTATGACCTGTTTAACATGGTGTGGCTGGCCGAGAAATAGTATTTCAGGGTTCTCATGACGAAATATTGTAATCTGGGATATAACAAAAAGTGCCTAGACGGGAAACTTACTGCCATGTCGCAAAGGAGATCGTTCTCTTGCTTAACAAAAGGTAAATATTGTATAATTTGTTAGCAAATTAAACTATTATAAAGCGGTACTTGACTCGTTACTGATAATTAATAATTATGTATGCTACAAATTGTAGACGATATAAAGATAACAATATTTATTGCTGAACTAATCATGGTTTATTTTATTGATGAAAAGCAGAAAGTATTCTAATCATAATGCTGTTATTTCTCTCACCGCTCTTGAGCTGCGTTATGAAGTGAACATTTGATGAAGGAGGTCGCGGATTATACGCGGGGTTTGCCCAACTGTGAACGATGACATGTCACTGGGATCTGTCCATCTGTCCTATGTATCGCCTTGTAAATAATTAACTCACTTCTGTCATGCCTTCATAGAGCACGCAATCGCATGCAACTAAATTACGTAGTAATAGTATGTAGTTTGTGTATAGTATAATAGAGTTTTAGAGTACTTACGAGTTTTACATCTATTTGTAGCGTTCGTGCATAATAGTTATATTATAGATGCTGATTTAATGATATCGGTTGAAATCCTGTGTAGTTTAGATTAAGTTGAATTTTCTTTTGCAGTCGTGTGAGTCAACTGATCTCATAAAACTGGACGATTCGCCGACGAATCTGGAAGATTTCGATCCTCTGAAGTGCCGTGACAAAAACGATAAAGTGGAGAACAAGGCGACGGACAGTGCTCTGTTGCACGAGTACGGGTTGGACTTTAGCCAGTTCGGGTTCGGGCTGCTGGCGGCGCACGCGCCGGCGCCGGCGCCGGCGCCGGGCGCCAGCGGGGACCCCACCCCGCCCGCCGTGCCAAAAGGCTGGACTACCTTCAACTGAGTGATACCTTTAATGTTCTGTATATTTTGCCTGTATACCGTATAGTCCTGTGCTAATTTAATTATTTATTTATTGCTACGGCTCGTAGCGACGGCATTTGAGTAACATACTCATTGTGTAGATTGATATTGATGTACATAATGTGACATATCAATGAAATGTAATATAATTGTGTTGTTAACACGTCATAGGTAAAAATTTCTGTATATGTGTCGTAGGTTATTGTAGTGTAATGTAATGTCATATGTATATTTGAGATAGATCAATTCTTTTTATGTGCAGAAATAGTCAATATTTGTTCAGAGATCTTCCATGTTGTTATTGTTTTGGTTTGTAACAATTTATACCAATATACTGTATATTTGATTGATATTTTTTAACGAAAATTTTGGCCTTTTTAAATATGTTCGTAAAGAATCGATTATATTTAAATAACTTACCTAAATTATTACTGGAAGATGGAAATATCTCGCTTTCGTTCAAAAACTGATACATCTCAAAAGATTGATGATAGGCCTGGAATCACGGGAATTCAAAGTGATTCGCGCTTTTTTGTATATTCCGTTAAATTTCTTTTTCGAACCGTAAGTTACTGGCGGCGTCTTAATTTTAAAGTAACTCATCATAGTAAATGTAAATAGTATAGGGAAAATTAAATAAATACTAGATACAACAGCAGTTTTTGGACGAAGGCGTTCTATCAGTATCATTTATCCAATAAGGTAGCTGCGATAAAATTGAAGGGATGTTTACAAAAACAACATAACTGCTTAGAGCGGTTGACACTTTTTTAAGAACTTTGTTAATCGTTTTAGGTGTCAACCAGTGTAGTCAGTTATGTTGTTTTTGTAAACATCCCTTCAATTGTACTAGTAATCTATAGCACAATATTTCAGGACCTTTTGGTTTTGTCCTCACGTCACGTCATGGACATAATATTAACGATATTGCTGATGCTTTACAAAATAGGTTCCCTTTTTCAGAAAAAAAACATGAAATAAATATTATTATTATAGTTAATTTGTGAAAAAGTCTTTGATATGAATGATTATTTTGTTATTGAAAAAAGTTTTATATTTAATTTTTAAGGAATGCCGAAACTCATCAGTGTCGTGGTTATATGTCTTTAACGTGTATCAAAGGTCTAAAAATACTACTAAATACCCGAACTTTCAATGTAGTCTATCTTTAAAGATTTTCTTTATTTTCTTAGAGTATTTTCTGAAATTTATTAACGATTTTGTTGTCAAAAAGTACAATTAGCCTTTTTACGATAAGGTAAAGCAGTTATTTTATTTATATACCATCTATGAGTTTCATTTATGTAATCTACTTTTGCTAAGGTGCTTTTACATGGACGTTCTGAAGTTATAGTATGGTCTGGCAAATTATCGTCAGTAGAGAACCAAAACTCAAGTACAGTCATGAGCATGAAACGGCTTTATTTTTATATGAATAAGAGCGTGTCAAACTCATTTTGGACACCTGAACCGCTTAGTTACTTCTGCTGCTGACTGTACTCGGTCGATATCGTATCCAAAGGGCCCATTTTGTCTCGATATAGTTACGTTACAGACATTAGCGTAATAACGTATAGTAAATTGAAACTTAACTAGTTAGGGTAAATCGCCAGTAACTGGCCACCGTTCAGTAACTGGCCACTCATACTAAAAATGAACTCTATTTACCCACGGACAGAATTCATTTTAGTATAACTTGGCCTGTTGTTGAAAGATGACAAGTAATTAAAACCTTATACTAAAATGAATTATGTTTATAGGTGCACAGAATTCATAATTATTAGTATGATGTGGCCAGTTACTAGCAATTTACCCTACCTGGCAGTTGTTGACGAGTCAGTTTTGGTTGCCAACCGACTCTTGGGCGCATTCCCTACGCGCTTGGGCCTAAATTACGGATGCATACAGCATACAAAACACAGACATTTAGTGCAATATAAATAAATCAGATATATATCTATTGTTTTTATCAAAATTTATTTTAAGTTGTTTTTTTTGTTAGCTTCCGAGGTTGTGGGTCATATTCATGTATATGTTGGATGTTGCTTTTTCGAATGTTTATAAACACTTCGTGATATCACGATTTAGGTCGTACCTTACCTATTAGGCTGACACCGCAATCTGCCGCGGCAAACGTAACGAAAATTGTTCAGCGTGTGGCTCGTTCTCAGTGTTGTACCCACAGAATAATATTAAGCTAAATGTCGCAAGCGCTCTCAATAATATGAAACCGCGCGATTTCCTCATATTTTCTATTTTAACCTTTGAACGCCAAGGACTTTTAAAAACGTCACGGGCCCACTGTGCCAAAAACAGTTGTAACTAACGCCTCGCTGCGTGGCAGACTGCGGTGTCAACGTGTAGCGGTAAGGAAGATACTTAATGAAATGCCTACTTCTGAGCCTCTATGTAAGGGCCATTTTAATCGACTGTCCAATCAAACAGTTATGTATTATGTATTGCAGCCTGATAGTAAGCAATATCAGGCTTTGACAGCCAAGCATCGGACAAATAAAGTCGTGTTACTGACGCCAGAGTGCGCGAGCGGTTTTGGTTCTATTTTGGACGTGATATCAGCACTGGCGCTGGCGCTAAGGGGACGACTTTCCGTGCGCGTGATTTGACGTCTTTGGAGGTCAAAGAGTTAACTAATATTATTAGTGTCTGCATCGACCAATCAATACTTGGACTTAAATTTATATAGAAATCGCGTTCCGTATGGCGTCAAAACGTAAAGCGGCTTTCACACTGCTGCTGTTTCCGCATGCGGCGCCGGTGCGCGAGCGAGATAGCGCTCTGCGTGTACATTGCAAAAATCGCTTTGTAAATTGCATAAATAGGAGCAAACTATGGGCACGTTAGCGAGTAGGTAGGTACGAGGGGGATATAATGTATTAACATTTATATTAATATACTAATTATTATTCTACGGAATTTAGATGCTACTTAACATATTAGTTTATATTTTCACGTTGTACTCAACTACTTAGTTACCGCAATTTGCTCATATGTGCGACGTATGATCACTACACATTGTCGCTTACCGATTCATTACTCAACATTGTAGCAAAAAGCGGCATTACATCGCTTCGACCTCCGCTCAACGACCTAACGAAGGCTCAGAAAGAGGCATTTCTCATCGAGAAACTATTTGGTCGCGCAAAAAAGACATTTTATTTAACTGTATTTCTTGCGCGGTTTACTCAATTTATGCGACATAAACATTTTAACAATCTTACTTACCCATTTTTTAGATGTCACAAAATAAAGCACAAATTTTAGAAGAGATACCACACCGACGACGAGAAAAGCTCTAAATCCTGTCATTTATAACATTTATTTTCTCTTGTAATAGTTTACCGCTATAAAGGTCTAGTTTCAAACGTTTATCTTTAAGTGGCAAGATGGTAGAAAGGTGAAGTCGACGTCAAAAATATGTTTACACTTTTGGACCTTATTACAAAGTAGTAAGGTGCAAAAGTGTAAACATATTTTTGATGCCGACCGTAAACGTCAATAAATAGGTATATACGGATGAAAGATACCTAAATTTGGTTTTAAAATATTTAGTTATCATCTATGTTAAGTTAAATTATCTTAAACGTTTTAGTTCAAAGATAATTTGCAATCCTTCTAAGACAAAATATACCACTTTGTCGATAGTCCATAAAAATCATTATTCAGAAGGCCATCCATGGTTGCCATTTTATCGCCTATCGCGTCATCCTTCACTTATTAGAACGTGACAGCTATGGTGACAGGCGATAAATAAAATACTCGACCAGCTAGCAGGTGTAGGTATCTTAATGCCTACTTATTGTAACCGTCTAGTGTTATTTCCCTTTTTCCGATATTTCGTCATATTTATAGCTTGAAATTAAATTTCGTTCCGCAGCTTAATTATGGCGACATTTAAATTTATCGTGTGGATAGCGTGACATAAACTTGCATAAAATGACAGGTGCAGTGTTTGTCATACATATTTTGATGTCACATTATCCGTGTGACTATGCCACGAATGACATTACGTAACGTGTTTTCAAGTTTCCTAAATCCTATACAAAATCTAGCGTGGCAGCGAGAAAAAATATAAAGGAGGTATCTACATACCTAATAAGTAGGTAGTCTTATACCGTAATAAGACTGTCAGAGAAAGTGCTGTACGAGTCGTTCTTACAGCACTATGAGGCCATTTTTTGGGCTCATTGTGTATCCCATACCTATTAATGATTGGTGGTGGCAGCGAAAGTGCTTACCAGATAAACCACCTTATCATTATCAGATGAACGATTAAAATGTCCACGGCTGTTATTTTATATAAACTTATATCACGTTACACCACGATAAGTGCAGCCATCATTGACACGCATGGCACGACTTTTTGACGACGTGATCGAACGCCCTTAATGTCAATAGGTTAAGATTTATTGTACATCCTATTATTAACAATCCTGCCCGAATCCACGGTTCTTTTTAAACCACTACCTACATGTTCTGTGTTCCACACTGCAATCGCTAGTCCAATGTCTGGAGTAGTACTCATACTCATTATGTCCATAGAATGACGCGCAGGCGTTTAAAAATATTTTGTGATCTACATAATATTATTTTAATACAAACTTGTTGAAAACCATAATTTGTTTGATTTTATATCACCATTTTAACCTTCGAAGTTACCGGCATACCAGTTGCATTTTGCCTTACCTATCGTTACCTACGCGATAAGTACCTACGCTTACTTCGCGCACTTTTTTAGTAAGTAGTTATATGTACGTATATATTGATTGGTATTTTATTTTATGTTTCTAAACTCGATTCATTTTCCATTATCATCCCTGAAAGTCTGGATTCGACTGGTAAATACTCTGTATAACGAACAGCCTTGAGCATAATGAATGAAAAAAGCTGGTTTTGACGTTGATAAATGATTGGGTATTCGATACTCACGTTTATCAGATTTTTCAAAGCGTTATAACAAGTTGCTCCCGTGAATACAATTTTTAAGAGTAAATTTTAAGAATTTACCAATTCACCTAACCACTACGAGTAGGTAAGGTATATACTCATAATGTAGTTACGAGTATTAAAATTCAAAATTCCCAAAAATCCGAATAAGAATAGGGTAGGTAGATATACTAGATACATGCTTACTACGTTACTATCCAGTGAAACTGAAATAGTTCCTTTTTTATGAATTGTCTAAACGTTCCATGAAGTTAGTAATAGGAGTACGAATAATCACTCGACAAAAACCTTAGTTAGTCTTTTCGATACAAAATCTGTTACAAGTTTTTCCATATTCCTTGGCTAAATGTAAATACATTATTAATAGTTACCCACCCGTGGGGTAATCGTTTGTTGGATTCTTACCTACGTATAATAGGCATATAAAAGATGTCAGTCAGAATCATGTCAAGTCAAGACTGATTGAAAACAAGGCAAACTGATCCCTAAGCATTTTGATGTATACTTCCATTAGAACACAAACGGCATTCATAGCCTCACGGGCCCTCTTAGGGCTCGGTGAAAAACGACGGCCATAACGAGATGAAAAGCGATCGACTTACTGAACCCCGTATCTCTCCCAAACCCTCCTTGTGATAGCCACCTTATCTACCACACTTCAGAGTTCGAATTTCAAAGCCACGCTGCTGAAATGTAACTCTGTGGTGGTGCGACAACACATTGACAGTCCCCATTGTAACAGTGGTAATGCGACAGTAAAACACGGTTTGGCTTATTCGCAACATATATTTAACAATATATTTTACTAGTTTATAATATAGTGTAATATATAATATTATAACACATTATATTTAGGTTAAAGTTAAGTAAGTGGACGCATTTGTTTATAGACTGCTTAGATGTTATATCTTCGTTAACTATCTTATAACTAATCTTACGACTAATACTCTAGCTAATATTAATAATATTTAAACTTATCCGTTATTTCATTTTACAATTATAATATTCATACAAAAGTTCCCAATACCCAACTCGGTATAATGTTAGTAGGTGTAGGTATTTAGGTAATTCTAAAACAACTGACAAATCAGTTAGTGCAGCTCTACTCATGAAGCTGAACTGGGCGGTAATTTGTCTAACACCACTATCGTGTTACTCTTATCACGTAAGTATAACGACGAAAAAAGCGAGATACTGATGTGCAAATTGCGGAAAGTTTCAAAAAGTTGGATAAATTCTCGGAAATTTCCAGAAACTATCACAAAAAGTACGGGAAATTTAACAAACGGAAACTTTCAATCCCCGTACAAAATTATGAGGAGTTTTTGAAATTGTCCTTGAAAAAGTCCGGAATTTTGGAAAGTTTCCGTCGGTACATCAGTAGTTACGACTTATTCTTAGAAATATAATAGTTGTTGGGGAAAATGAAAGCAGACGCACCTATCTCACTGATCATAGTTTTAGATATCACCACATCGCGCATTACTGTACCTACTTCGGTTAATTAAAGCTAGAATTTAACAGATTACATTTTCCGGTTCGTAATCTGCCGTTGAATGAGATTGTTCATGAGAAATGGCGGCAACGGCGGGGGGCCGCTCCGCTTCTCTTCGTCCTGGTACTTGCCTAACCCCAAAGCTGGCCAAACTCTGTTGTCGAGCCCAGTGCTGGTGTCCGTTCGCTGCCGCGCCCGGTTGGCCTTCGATAGCAAGTCCGCGTTCAACATGTTCTCGAGGTATCGCAGTTTGTGCGGCAGGACTATTTTGCATTCCTGTAACGAAAGGAAAATACTGGATAATACATTCCTGTGCAATCAGAATTACCGTCGAGTACTTATAAGTCGGTTATTTGTAAAACGTAGGTTATTGGATGTGGACTGTATCTAAGACAGGCCAATAAAGAGATAAAAGTGCTAACGGTCCTAACCCATCACATCCCAACGCCACCTGCGCATATTCTGTTTGCACACACAACGTCAACATACACCGTAAAAGCAAAGGATCCTTTGAAGTCAGGAGGCGGAGCGTAGCGGCATTTGCAAACTGTTATCAATTCCGCTGATTTTTATAAACGAGAGTAACCAGACGGCGTACACACTTGGGTAACTGTCAATACCAGGAGTTGCACGCACTTGGCCGGATTTTTCCATAGGTACTATAAACCATAGGTAAAAGAAAGATACCTAATGATTTTAGCAATCTCACGTGGATGGGTTTACGTGGATATGTGTATCTAATGTATCTAGTGTTCCGCCAAAGCGTGACATAATCAGCACTTAGGTAGGTATATTTAAAAAACCGTCTTCTATAAATGAAATTCTATAAGAAAATAAATCCGTTAAACTTTACTGATTTGAATAAGTAATAAACAGGATTTAAAATCTCTTCTCAATCTCTTGGCCTAATGCCTAACTTCCACCTAAAATTTTGCGATTTTTGCTTGGTCAGGCGCGGATCCAGGATTTCGTTCAGGGGGCACTTTCCTACACAAAAAATCTTACGGTTCACATATGGCCCCCGTAGTAAACAAATCTTGCGTGTCGGGGGTTGCGTTGCGTCTCACTCCCCCCTGTCTCCGTGGTAGACCACTTCATTCGTTGTTGTTGTCCACTGAATGGTACTAGTATCTAAATACTAAATATGTATAATAAATATATATGATGTAATGACGTATACTTAAAACTTTCGTCAATAACAAATCAACAGTTGTAAAATGGTGTACCTAAGATTCGAAAACTTCACCTGAACGTAACAATTCAAGGCCAAAACTGCGTTTCACCTTTTCATTGGGGTGAAAATAAAATCGGATGAGGAAGCAAAACGTCTGTGGGAGAAATGGGGAAGGCATTTGGTCAAAAGGTTTGATATTTTTAAGTTGCCTATACATTTTATTATCTAATTACTTAAGTATAGATATTGTATAGGTAACCAATTCATTTGGATCACTGGTTACATTCAGGGGGCCAATTTTTGACTATCGAGCGCCCGAATTCAAAAACTTTAAGCGCGAAATTAATCGCACACTAAAGCTTACCACCAATTTTTTCGCATTAAATTAATAGTTTAAATACTCATAATTTTAAATTCCTATCGCTGTTATTTTTAAAACATAATTTCATCGTTTTATTCTGAGTTGTAAATGTCACTTTCGAGTAATCGAATCTCGAAAATTACCCCCCAGTATAGGATATGTAAGTATCAGTCATTGGAAGTCCAAAGCGGTACGTTTCAAATTATATTAATACAAATTATACATATTCTGATGATTTATTAATTACGTAATCAATAAGCGATTCATGGTATGTAAGTAGCTACCTAGGTACCTACAGTAAATTTCAGAGTTAGTGAGTTAGTGACATTTACATGGTGATTCAGGAGACGTGAGCAAGAACAGTCCCACATACCTACTTAGTTATTAACGATAATGAATCGGCCCGCATGATTAAGTGAAATGACAACGAATTTTTATTTTTTGTTACGTAGAAATTTTGTTCTCTGTAATCATGGTCACCCTACAAAAACAAAAAAAAATTGCGCTAATATGCCGGTATCAAACAATAGCTTGTTATGGACTGAATCCGCAGTGTTCATCCTGCTCACGTCTACTGAATCAACCTGTATAATTAATATTATTATATGGATTTATATTAGAATGAACAGATTTCACCTAAAGGTTATCATAGGTACTTCTCTTTCGGGCAAGATCGTATTTTACGAGTAGGTAATGTAGGTATATAAACCAAGAACCCTATACCGAGCAGCCGCCCGCGCCCTCTCGTACGACCGAAATAGTACACTCCTCTATTTTAAAAACCCAATGACCCGTAACTTTAAGCCCGATCTTTTAGTAAAAATACTTGGAAAATATTTTTCTTTGTGATCAAACTAGTTGTAGCCGTGGAGACAGTCGTGGTAGGGCCAATCAACTTTTTGACCGACACTTTTGAGTGTCTCTTGCGTTCCTAAAAATATCTCTGGAGTTACCATAAAATCGGGCTTCTGATATACATAGATTCTGTTTATTAGGTTTAACAGGCGGGGGCTCGAATGTTATAACATACACCATAAAGAGAAACACAGAAAAATCATTATTTAAAGGTGAAATTTCAAAATGAAATTTAGATTTGTGTCGGTTAAAATGTTGATTAGCCCGCAATTGGCCCGGTAAAAAGGTTGGGCATGGCAGAAATTAGGTAAATAAAAACATATGGTTAAAAAAGATCGACATATAAAATGAAACGTACGCTTACCATGAGTTCCGACATTGACGTTTTCGAGAACCAGTATCGATGTTTTATCTGTGCACCTTGCTTGTAAACTATATTAGTGTAAACGAGATGCACAGATAAAAAATTCGTTACTCATTAAAGAAAAATGACAATGTCAAACTCATGGTGTTATATACTAGAGATGCGCAAAACGCTTCACTGAAATGAAACGATTGAGTCATATCTTTCGCTCGCAGTGATATGTATCACTCTTTTCGTTCATTTCGCTCAGTCGCTCAGTGGATTTATTCGCAAATTCGCATCGTCTTACTCGTTTGATTCGGCCGGCTCATTCGAATCATGAGTGAGAAAGAGCGAGCAAGCAACACTGTAAACAGTGAGATAGGTGAGCTACTGAGCGAGTTAAATCTTCAGGGAGTTGAAGAGTGAGTGAAAAAATATAGTTCATTTAAATCACTCACTCGTGAACGACCCATGTCTATTATATACATATTAATCTATGCTCATGGTAGCCGTACACGGCTTGTTGTGAAGTTTACAAATATACGTTTTATTATTTTATGATGGATGGATGGATGGAGGAGAAAAAAGCGAAGATTTACCACTCCTCCCTCTCTCTTATGTCGTAAAAATTATCGGACCTAAAATTCGAAAAAAAGGTACATAAAATAGTTCTTTACTTATAGATCGAATAAGATGTCTACAGACATCAAGCCTAAGAAAAAAGGGGCATACACGGATAACACGAATTTAGGACCAAATGAAGGTATTAAAATAATTTCCAGCCTGGTGAGAATTAACTCTTCGAAAAAGTCTAATTTGATCGGCCTAATTAGATTTATTGCTTACTTAGGGTGGGTTGCACCACGCACAATTAACAGACTCATCAACGTTAAATCACAGAGTAAATAATAGTATAATACAGAGAGACCTCTGTAACGTCACATAACGTCACGAATCATGTTGTCCCTTCTTAACGCATGACAAGTTCTCTTTCGCACTTATGCAAACGTATCGCATACGTCGTGTCAAACTCAAATTTTTTGACAGATTTACACTGAGTTGTACCCCCCTGGTTAAATATGGCGACGGAGCTGTCATCCCATAGAAAACTGTCAAACTTTTCATACAAGATTTTTTTACGATTACGTTTACGTTCACAGACAGTTTGGTGCAATCGGCCCTTAATCTAATAAATGCTTTATTAAAACGTAATTATTGTTCCCGTATAAATAAACTGCACGGAAAAAAGGATACCTTCAGCCATGAATACCAATGCGAAAATATTATTGTGTAAACATAATAACAAGTAAATATTTTCTTGGACTAATTTTATATTTAGGCCAAGATATATTTTACTTCAGTAAAGACATTTTACTTAAATAAATATCACTTTCTAGGCAAATTGTTTGCATTATATATAAAACAATATTGTTTTGAAGAAGACATGAAGATACTTTTTTTCCGTGTGCGCCTAAATATAGCCAGCATAAATATAACTGGGATATTCATATTTTTTTGAAGTATTTAACAGATAGACGTATTGATACCCTCTTGATACATGAAAAAAAGCTAATGTGTAGGTATTTAATGGGCCTTTAATTCTGCCATGGTACGGAGCCCCCGATGTACGGTGTGAATTTAATTACATCGACGTACCTACCAAGATTTTGATGCTGTGCGCTTTATTTGTTTTGTGCATAATACCACCAACCTACATAACTCTGCATTGTTTAGGTACGCCTTTCTGTTAGTACGCATTTATTTATCTAAAGAACACATTGTAATATTAGTGGCGATAATACTTTTATTGCTTCCCATGATTTACGAATTCGTTGCAAACATCTGTTTCCCAGAACGATTGCCGCTTGTGCTATTAGTGTATGCTGTAAATTTAATAACATAAATATTTATTTCATTTGAGCGTCAAAAAGTGTTATAAGTAGGATTCAATAAATATATGACTTCTTGATGAATGTAACACTGCTATAAAAAATACTAAGTAGGTACGAGTATGTGAGCTTTGAAGAACATGTGACTATAGTAGCCCTCAACCAATGTGACGACCGGGGCCATAAAAGTCCACAATGCAACACAATGGATAACTGATAACGCGAGCTCAAGGTTTTATGGCCCCGGTCGTCACTTTGGTTGAGGGCTACTATAGCGGTATGAGACGTTTACAAAAATCAACTTAATGGGTAACACAACTTACTCCTGTTCAACTACCTATGTATCTTTAAGAATCATATTTCCTATCGTTTAATTTAATCTTTTTTGGGTTAGTAATAAGGTGTCAGATATATTTGATGAAGGTGACGTAATATTACTACTAGCAGAGCTCGAATTTGTAAAAATTGTGCGCATCGAGAAAAAGTTGTGAATTTTTGACCATGGATAGAATGGCCACGATAAATATTTTTTAGTTTTTTTTTTTTTTTTATTCAGAATAGGCAGGCGTTTGACTACGATCTCACCTGATGGTAAGTGATGATGCGGTCTACGGTGGGGCACGCTTACCTATGAGATACCTATTTACTCGCGCTTTGAAGAGACCCAAATTGTACTCATGTGGAAATTGTACTCACATGTGTGTGTGTGTGTGTGTGTTAAAGACTGTGCACGTTGAAATCCGGCCGCGCATGGTGTGATACATCTTTTTATTGAATGTGCATATTCAACCAACACTTCTAATTAATAATTGGGGGTTATCAAGCTACATAATAAAGTTTAAAACATAATATAAACGTTACGTTGTCTATGAGTTTGATCACTATATATTCCACAGTGCCTATATTTTTTTGTCCACAGTGTTCTGACAGTGTTTACCAAATTTTCCTGTTAAAAATAGTTTTTTATTATTAATAAGATGAATCAAATGATACCTTATTAAATTCTCTTTTCACCATAGCTAACATTTTTCTAAGTGTATTTAGATTTAAATAGTTCGGAGGTGTTCTAACTTTGGTGAGTTTGACTTTTTGACTAAAAAATGGCTGCCATATAAAAATTACTTTCAGTGCTTGGAGTAGAAAGTTTTCCTGACTACCTCAAGTAGAATAGAGTTTCAAAACATTTTTTTTTTGTAAGATGACATTCTATTGACCATAAAACCGGTTGTGAAAATATAAATACAATTGTGGTATTGTAGCAGGAAGCGAGTGAAGATTATCAAAAAACGCTGGACAAAACATTAAAGATATGATGATCAAAACATGAAATACCTTCAGTAAAAACTGAGACAAGCCCATACAATTTTAATATGATTCTATTTTTATTATATACTACTATGATTAGAGATTATTTATAAAAAAGAACTGCTTGAAAATGTGTATCCGAAAGGGAGATGTACCATGCCATGCGTGGCCGGATTTCAACGTGCACAGTCTTTAGTATTGGAGGTCCGTAAAATTTTTGGCCCTTCACGTCAAAATCAGGGGTCCTGTGAAATACGTTATTACTCTATGGTTAAGGCTGCTAGGGGTTGTGTGGTATCATTTCCGTGTAAAACAGACATGCGGAATTCTTTTGTGATATTAAAAATGTAAAATTTCTTATTAAAAAAAAAAGTTGTGTGGCGAGGAAAAACACAATTTTTTTATTTTTTTTAGAACGTCATACAACCAATATATATCATTTTTTTTTCTAATAATAAAAAATATTATACAGGAGCATATTTAATGTAGTTTCTAAATATATACAATTTTTAGGCTTATAGTATACAAAAACTACGCGAAAAAAATGTTTGTTTCGTGGTGTATATGTTTTCTCCATAGTAAGTATCGATAATCAATGTGAACGTGAACATCCGTAGCGTATTGACCTTAAAATGCATGTATTGCTTGTTATTAGTAAATTTTATTCATAATAACTTCACAAAATGCAGAAATAAAAAAATACAATAAATAAAAACATATTTTTCCTCCTTAACTTTAACATAAACCGTCACAATTCAAACGACGCGACGTCTGTTTTCCGTTACTCAACTTAAGTAAAAAAAAAAAACAGAAGTTTTTTGTATTAAAGGTGTATAAAATGTATATGTTTCTATAATCTATATTAAATATGCTTCTTTATAATATTTTTTATTATTTGAAATAAAGGATATATATTTGTTATATGACCATCTAAAAAAATAAAAATAAAATTGTGTTTTTTCTCGAGGTACAACTTTTTTTTTAATACGAAATTTTACATTTTTAATATCAGAAATGAATTCAGTATGTCTGTTTTACACGGAAACGATACCAAACAACCCCTAGCAGTCTTAACCAGAGAGTAATAACATATTGCACGGGACCCCTGATTTTGACGTGAAGGTCCAAAAATTTTACAGACCGCCAATACTAAAAAATATTCATCTTTGCTCACTCTATCTATGGTCAAAAATTCAAAACTTTTTCTCGATGCGCACAATTATTTTCGCATTTGTACTGAGACAAAACCCTACTATACGCAGGTATGGTATTACTGCGTCTTTGTACCTAAGTACCTATATGTAGCCTAGCCTATGTAAACCTGGAAACCAACAGCATATAATGTATAAATTATTGAGGAATAGGTATAATATAATATTATAAATCTCCAAATAGAAACAGAGCTGGGCTTTTCTTAAAAGTTAATTTCATACATAGAGCCACAGCCCTCGAGTAGGTACGAATTTAAATTCAAATGTAGATTTTAATGCGCAAAGAAAATGGTTGGATTTAAGTATTCCAAAAATTACCAATGGGTCAAGCGAGGATAGAAGTACCTTGCCTTAAATGTTCCTTAGACATTCCTCAAGTAGTTTCATTACAGTTTTACTTACAATTAATGCGGAGCAGAGCACGACGGCAAGCAGCAGGGTGATTTTACTAAGCGCCATAACGTCTGGTGAGTGATTGCAGTTCCGGCTCTCACGTCGTAACTTCTCGTAACCTGGCCCTGTGTTCTTATTTATTGTGTGCGCGCGAGTTTATTTCTATGCCGCACCAGTGTAATATGACCTGGGCGTATGATGGACAGCTATCCACATGATGAGGCACACGTACCGTCATTTATTACACGACGCGATTGAAAGAGATAGCTACTGTCATTTTCATGTAGTATAAATTGCGACAAATCGTGGAAAGATTATATTTTATTCGATTTAGAAAAAAAAAATGGTTAATACTACTCAGAATAGTGAACAAAATTGAATCTAGGCTAGGACACCTTTGTTTTTTTACCAAGTATTTTCCTCTTTGAGTTTGTGTAGCTAGATTCCAACAGAACACGGAGAAGTAGCGTTAGTGGATTCTAAAATATTGGGAGACACTTAACTTTGTTCCAAGATGTTTGAACATGCCTACCAAACTTTATATTTCAACTTGTCTCGAAGGTGAGACTCGTCCTAGTAACCTATTTATAAAAAACTACAAAATGAAATGAACGCACGTTAGGTCAACTTACATCGCTTTAATTGGATTTTTGATTTTTCTTTTTAGTTGACGGGCTTTGCTACCCAGACTAAACGTCTCATCCTAATTAATTTTTATAAATAAACATTGTTAGTACGTTCTTATTTCTTATTCTTATTTGCGAATTTTATTTAATTAGCTTACGGATTAATGAAAGGAGATTAGAAACTCGAAACGCTTAGTTGCAAATTCCTCTAAAGCTAGATGAGCTGCGCGACTAACTCACAAGTTATTGGAATAGATTCACTGTTATGTAAGAAAGAAACAAAAATGTAAACGGCGTGTTTATAAAACTAGCTTTTGTTTAGCAAACACTGCCACAACCAGCGCTTGTGCCATAAACCTTGTTATTTATGCTGCTCTTGTTTGGAGTTTCACGCGGAATAGATTTTATACGGATTTTTCTATATTTTTAAAGGTTTTCACACAATATACAGGGTGGCTCATTCAAATCGGTCAGTATGGGAATGTCTGAAACTATAAGACATACGAAGGTTTGTTCTTAGGATCCATGTCACCGATTTTGATAAAAAGAAAAACTGCATTCATACATTTGAAAAAAAAACTGTACCCAGCTCGGGAATCGAACCCGGTTGTTTAAAAAAAAATAAACTTACACTTTTTCTATTTAAATATCGATTGTGTAGGTCTTAAGCTGTAAATGTCTCAAACAGTCTTTAGTTGCAATATTCTAAGATTGATGTTATATAACATCAAGCGATTTTCATTGCAATTAGCATAGTAACCCACAAATTATGAGGATTATTATTGAGGTGTGCAATAAATAATATTTATGTTATGTTATGTTATGTTATTATCCTTTAAAACAAGACAGACGAAATAAAAATAAAACTTAATAAGGCATAAGTTAAACCTACCTACAAATGCATGCATTAAAATATAAAAGACACGTGACGACCGACAGCTTATTCGAATAGGCTAAAATTGCTCGTACCACAGTAAAAAAATTGTGGGGATCGTTGTTGGGCCCCACATCAGAGGGCCGTATGTACCTACCTGTACATACACTACATGGAAAAAAAGCTTTCGGGATATTCTCGCAGCTTTCTCGCGCAAAGACTCGCCATAGCGATTCAGCGCGGGAATGCTGCCTGCGTGATGGGCACCTTGCCGAAAGGTCAAGGGTTGGAGGGGCGGTTTTAGGTAAGTGTGTTTTATTTTATTTTTTAAATTAAGATTTAGTTTTAATAGTTTTATGTTATAAGTATTTAGTTATATTAATAAATACTTATTAGAGTCCGACTACGTTAACTCTGCATGAATTTTGCAATGACAAAATAAAAAAATTAAATTTATGAAAATAAGTGTTTAGGTACTTATTTTTTGCCCATCCTGTAAATACCTACTTACTTTTGTGTGATGTTATGTAGTTATAACCGTTAAATTCATCTATCTTCAGATAACATTGTGTTAAATGCCAAGTCGTTTGGTAAGGCAAAGCACGTTTTATACTAGAACGAGTTCTAATCGCGTAATACTAAGGTATGAGTTTCTTCATTTTTTAGTTCAAAATACATATATAATACGTATGTTTATATTTCGTAGAATATAGATGACCATATTGGTTTAATAAAGAAATTACTAAATGTTTGGATCATAGACATATAAAATAAGAAGACGTGATCCCACGAAGATAAAACAGTGATGATTCCAATAAGCCGCGGTCTCGTACAGTCACCGGCAATAGTATATGCCTACAAGAAGGCCACAAAAATATGTGACACGCTCTTGTGGCCCTACAAATAAGAGAGTGTCACATATTTTTGCGGCCTTCGTGTAGGCAGATACTATTGCCGGTGACTGTACACACACACTCACTTTTGACGTTTGAACCAATAACCGCTCGTCCACGTCCATGTGTGCGTAACGCGCGTAAACACAAGGAAATCGGCTTATTGTGTAATCATATTTTTGTCTTCACAGGACCAGGCTGTCTTATTATATGTCTATGGTTTGGTTTGTCAGTGAACCCCCCTGTTTTTAAAGGGTCGGTAACGCGCATGTGACACCTCTGGAGTTGCAGGCGTCCGTAGGCTACGGTAGCTGCTTACCATCAGGTGGGCCGTATGCTTGTTTTCCATTGTCGTTGTATAAAAAAAACCTTCGACTCATATCATACTCGTAGCGCTACGCCGTAGCCGTAGCCGTAGCCGAAGCACGTAGCATATTAAGGGCAATGGACTTACCACATTGAGGGTTATGTCTTTACTTGAGGCCAATATTTTTGCTGAAGAACTATTGAAAACAGATCTATCTTGAAAGGAATTACTATTAACCCTTAAATGCATGGGATCCAGGTTACATAAAATATACTATGATAAAATATGATGTAAAGGATGATTTCACAGAGAAAACGAATCTAATCTCTTATTAAGTAGACATTACAATGAAGGTAGCATACTTATTCAATCCACAGACTCAACAAATCACGTATATACTTATTACTATAGGTACTTATTAGTCAATACACTCCTTTTTTTGTAAAAAAGGCGTTCCACTATCCGATCGCAGTAATTAGACGAAAATTGTCAATTTGAGGTTTATGTTGGGTATTTTAGGCAGTTTTGCAATTATTTTTAATTTTAATGTATTTAAATTTTAAGGTACATCGTGTTTATCATATAAATACCGTGTGTTAATGTTTTTTTTCTTTAGCTATGTTGTATGCTAATTGTTATAATTATTAAAATACTATTATGAAGTCAATGAAGAAATCAAGCTTTAATGTTAAAAGGCGGACAGACAGGCGGTGCCGTGATCCCACTCAACATCATATGGTCGACTGACTGGTTCGATTGAACGGCCGGGGAACGAAGTTATTTTCCCGTTGGTTCGATTGATCGGATAATGAGGTATTTTTAGGTATTACCTAAATATACCTCTTGTTCTGATTCTATAATTAAAAAGTTTATATTTTGTGAAAGGCTATGTATAAAAAATAGCTTTATTGATATGATAAGGTTTAACTTGACGTTAGTTATGATATTTACCTCTATATCTAAACTAATCACGCGTTATACAAGATGTTATTAAAAACTTGGTATAAGACAACAAAACCTGAATCTTTGCATGACGCAAAAATCTACATATTCCATTGAAAAGGTATGACAATAGGGGTGATGACATATATTGAATTATGCAATGAAATTTAGTTGATAGGATGCAAAATGATCAAAATATCCAAATAAAGTAAACATTAAAAAAATCTATTGAAATGGTTCAAAGATATCGGGCTTCAAAATTTCAAATTTTTTCGATTTTTGAAAGTACGAAATTTAAAAAAACCAATGATAGCATTCGATTTCTAACATTTTATTGTGAAATAAATTGTATAGCAACCATATACATAAACGCAACATTTCACTGTAAAAATAGCAATTTCATAATTTTTCCATACTTTAAACAGGGCAAATATGAAGCCGTGACGTCAAAGCTTTATATCATTTTGTTAGGAGCGTTTTGAGAAACAAATGCAAATCTCAGACTTTAAAGTCTTTTTCCTGTCGTTTATGTTGATTTAAGGCAATTGGCCCCATATAGACATTTGATCGTCATAACAAAACGAATCGATTGATACCATGCATGAAAAACATTCATCTAGCCTATTCTATTTTGTGAATTTGCCTCTTAGTAAAAGCAGTTTAAAATCATGAATACATTCACAAATCAGCTTCAATCATCTTGTATCATGCGGCTAGGGTACTCAAAAATATCTGGACATGCACTTTATCGCCTTGACAATAGAGGCGTTGTTCAGATATTTGTGATTACCTTGGCTGCTCTGATATATTTGATGGCGACTGTACTTCAATTTTAATATGATCAGACATGCTTTTAACCTGTTAATTAATGACTAGATTGCTAAATTTAGAAAAAATTAGTCCCTATTCTCTTCCAATTACGTAAAATGTTCACCGTATAAAGCTGACCGCCGCGCCGCGCCGCTGTGCGGGTCTCGTTGTCAGTTACGTAATGGGCCCGCCGTTTGGCCACTGCTGATTCGACGAAAGACTTCCTCGGGCACGATCGGGTGCGTAAACAACTTGAAATTAATTTTACTAGTTATGCGCTGTGTACCCAGCTGCTGAAATATACATTTTAAACGTAAAAAAACCGACTTCACTTAGGCTCCACCTTTCCAAGAGCAAATGCCCGAGGTTCTGCAAAAATCCTCAAATCCCTATAGGTACAATAGTTGAAGAGTTCCCTCGATTTCTCCAGGATCCCATCATCAGATCCTGACCTATCGACAATGGGGCCAACTGTGAAGTATAAAACCAAAAAAAAAAAACAATTTCCGAATCGGTCCAACCGTGTTCGAATAATCGGTGAACATACATAAACACACCCACAACACAAGCCTAATTGACCTTCCAGTGGGACTAGGTCGGATTGTGGCCCATTTCATTTATTCCTTTATTAAACATAGTTTTACATGTAAATATTTATACAATGGCAATAACAAAATTAATTTAGGTGTATATAATCATAGGTTAATATAACATTTCATTTCAGTAGATTTTTTTAAATACTTATGTAGGTATCAGTCGCGGCGCGTCCATAGAAAACGATTCCTGTCGGCTTGCCTAAGTTTCAGGCACCTGAGCAGTTTTCCTACAGCTCGTGAAGAAATTTTAAGCCAAATTCAGCACCGGTTTGCCTGAGAAAAATGTTGACCCACCGCTACTGGTAGGTATGTCAAATAAAGTTGGTATACAGTTCAAGTTTGCATAGTTTAGTATAGGTAGGTAGCGAACCAGTTTGTGTTTAATTGTCTGAGTAGGCATTGAAAAACTCATCAACAGAGTAGCACGCATCGGACGCAAGCTTGGTTTTGAGTTTCTTCGCAAAACAAGCAAAACTTATGCTAGGTTTGTATAAATCTTAGGACCAGCCGAGTGAAGAAATTTTTTAGATTTGGCTAGTCGTGTGCTGTTGATGGGTGCGCGCAGTTCGTCCGGTCACCCATCGTCGGTGTCCCATAATAGTGCAAATACTACTATTGTTAACATAGTCCAAAAGTTCCAAAACACTAAATAGGTAGAATTTTTAAACATCGCTGGTCCAAACAATTAAAATTTAAAAACCATAACAACTCGATATCGACATATTCGTATTATATTATTAAATTACCTGCCTTAACTTTTCAGTATTCAGCCTATTATAACTTCGGCGCCACAGAATTGGGTCGTTCCTCAATTTATTCCGGTTTATAGTATTTGTTTCGCATCATATGATAAATGTAAAGCTGAACATCTGAGACGCGGCCTATACGCATTATACAGGTAGGTACGCGGAGAGGGGGAGGCCGGGCGGATTTGGCTAAATAGGGATGGGTCTAATAACAAGGACCCGGCTGGGAAATGCGTTTAGCTGCCTCGAGGCCTAAATGAGTTAAAAAATCAATGTTTTCAATTTACGTACGCTTGTCATATTGTTTATATTATAAACATGAAATAAAAGAATAACATATCCCAATACAAGTAAACTTTAAACCTATACCGTTCGCCATAAACGTCAGCAGGGTGTCAATGACTGGGCATTCGCGTGTCGAGGAGGACATTTGTCATACACGTTCTTTGAAAATTTAACTGTGTACTCGCGTAATGTTCTTCGTAAAATACAAGCCATTGGAAAAAAACAAACAGACATTAACTACCGGTGGAAAATGGATTAGTATTAGTTAGGTAAAGGAACGTGCCATTGTACGTGACCCGTTCGGGGGACGTCAAAATACTACGATGAGTGTGGTTACAGGGGCTTAAGTTTTCCTCCCGTAGTCAATAATTAATTATGCTCTAAGGAAATCTCACGCTTTTGAGAGCTATTTTCAAAATATGTTATTATTTACCTACACATATGTAATCTTTTTTAACTTGGCAACGTTTTATAAATATTTTGGCACAACAACTTAAAAACACCGGCTTCGTCAAATGAATCGATGAATGATATTATGTGTACATTCCTTGATAGGGTTCCATTTGGCACCCTTTGGGTAATAAGTAAAAAAGTTCTACTACCAGTATACAGTTCTTCGGCTCCGTGCGAAATTACGAAATATTGTGTATTTTTCTGTAATTTCTTCGCCGAGATAGCTGTCAACATATCGCAATGAAGATCAAGGTTTAAAAGGTTATTGCAGCTCTTTTGCTCGCATGAAACTTTTACTTAACTCTTAGGCTCAAAACACACCTAGCGGAATTAAGCCAATTCATAGACAAAATGCTTAAATTTGTAGTTGATTTTTTGTATGGAGGCCATAGACAAATTTAAGCATCCATAGACACATTTAAGCATCCATCGACAAATTTAAGTGTTTTGAGCCTTAGTTGAAGGGATAGCGCGTATGGCGGTATGGCAAGTCCCGCCCAGCATGGGACATCACTAGCGGGGGAGTATCCGAGGCCGCGGCAGTACAGTAGGTACCGGGGTCTAGGCCGGACGCGCGCCCGACCCGAGCCGCGTCTCCTGGTCGGCAAACTTTCTCAAAATAATGTGCTTTTTGTGAAGTAGTGAAAAACTAATCATAACGTATTTTTTTCACTTGGTGATGACCTGTACAAATTAAAACGGCGGTATAATTAGGATTGAAGGTGAGGTTTATAATAGTTATTATTTTACGAAAGTTTGCGAAGGCCATGCGAATTTTATGACACTATGAATTTTTATTGCTCTGCTTTATTCAGATTCACACTTGGAATGATTTATATTTGTTTTAATGAAATGAGTCTGTTTAAATCGGGCATCTGTTTTTATTATTTCAATACCTACAATAAAATATCGGTGTGGATGTTCCAATCTATGTAGGTAATTCTTTCTGTAGTTTTAAAATAGTTTTATATTTCACTATTGCCTTATTTACGAATTTCCAAATCTTGGACAATGCTGCATTTGTAAATTCTATTTATAAGTGGTAGTCAAAAATTTACATTTTAATATTTAAGACATCCAAGTTAATTGCTTAAAAATAACTACTTAAATAAGTTTTGTATTGTTTATTAGTAATGTGCCAGTTGAACTTTGAGGCGCTTTTTTTGTCTGAACTCATTATAACGTGACCTTGTGATATGTACAGTCGCCGTTAAATATCGGAGCATCTAAGGTAAATACTCAAAAATATCTGAACATGCACTTCATTAACTTGACAATAGGTGTTTAGATATTTGTGCCCACCATGGCCGTTCCGATATATCTGATGGTGACTGTACGAACAGGTTAATTGAATACTTTATATAAAGCTTGGATGTCACCATAAACTGCCTAACGTGTTATTATGTTTTAAAAACAAAAAAAAGGACGAAATCGTGTTCGAATCCTGTCAGGCCCTAATGTTCTGCATGGTTGATTTTTTCATTTTAATGGATACCTGTTTACAATAATTTAATAAGTTTTTCTATAATATTTGTCTGTTTAAGATAAATATATGTACTAAAAAAATATTCATCAGCTATGCGAATTTTTGTCGTTTACCTAGTCGGGAACATTTACGAAACATTAAGGACCCGTGTAACAGGTGGGTCGAATGGGATACTTTTGGAGAGATCGTAGGTGCCTACTTAGATATACAAAATGCAACGCTTTACGTATGTACAGTCAGCAGCAGAAGTAGCTAAGCGGGTAAGGTGTCCAAAATGACCTACACACGCTCTTATTCTCTTAACAATACATTCGTGTCCAGCTCATTTTGAACACTCTACCCGCTTAGCTAGTTTTGCTGCTGACTGCACTATGCTAACAAACAGGGTTATTATTGTTTAATAATCTAAATTAAATTATATTAAGTAAGTATTATGTATGACTGTCAGTTATTTACAATACATTAATTAAATAATCATAAAAAACAAAGAAACTTCACGGATTTGATATACATTAGTGATTTAATTACAAATCATTAATCTTATAAAAATTATTATTTGTTCCCATACAAACTTTTGATCCTGGATAAAAATGGGAACTAATAGCATCAAAAAAAAGTTTGTCAAAATGACCTTTTACACGCACCCTGTATGTTTTTTTCAAAATCTGTAAACGTGAATCTTCATTAATTTTAAATCGAGGGAAGGTCTTCTATGACCATTTTTGCGTAGCAGCACGGGATCTGATAGCTGGCCTCACTGCAGTGGCGGCGCGTCCGTCCATACGAGTAGAACACGTTTCCCGTTGGCTTGCTTAAGTTTCAGACGCCTGAGCAGTTTTCTTACAACTCATTAAGAAATTTTAAGCCGAATTCAGCACCGGCTAGCCTAGAATTTTTTTTGACCCACCGCCACTGCCTCACTTACCCAAAAAGAAAATCCATTCTGTATACTTAGTTTACTTAAACAATCTGCAAATAAGAAAAACCTCAGAAAAAGTCCTAACCTCTAAATAGCTCTAACACATCGTCACCTTAATTAAAGTAAGTAGGTGTGTACGACAGCGAAGCTCATACAAGAGTGATAAATGACCTAATAATACCTGCCGTAACCGAACACTCAATGAATGAGGTTAAAAACTTACTTGATAAATGGTTGCTTTTGTTTTTTGGCACCTAACGTTCCTTCAGTATTTTTATCATGTAATACAGTGTGTAGATCTAATACGAGCGAATCTCTTAACGGTAATTAGTATAGGATATAAGAAATGTAATTAGATAACTTTTAGCCAAAATTGCAATCAAAATTTTATCCATACAAAATAATTCGGCCCGCAATCACACTCGCGTTAAACGCTCGTTGCTGCTGATAAAATTTTCAAAAATTGATTTTTGGGTCACAGTTAAGTGTAACTTAAAAAACATCTTAATTCATGATTGCACTAATGAGTTCTATGCCTAGTTTAATTTATCGCCCGTATTAGATTTAAATACACACTGTATAATGTAAAGATTTGACGTATCTGATGTTAAATAGAGGATGAAATAGATTTTAGACGCGTGACTTTGAGCTGTTCAACCGACTTCAAGATTTCGAAGCAGGCATTTCTCAATTCGTCGGGATCTTTACTTTGTTTTTTTTTGCTATTTTTTTTATTTATGTTCACCGATTATTCAAAGACGGCTGGACCGATTTGGAAAACTCTTATTTCGTTTGAGAGAGTATACTTTACAGTTGGTCCCATTGTCTCCAGGTCCAGATCTGATGATGGGATCCTGGAACAATCGAGGGAACTCTTCAACTATTATGAGCACACCTATAGTGATTTCACAATTTTTTACAGCAACTTGGCCATGTCCTCTTGGAATAGCGGATCCTGAGTGAAGTCGGTTCTTTTTGTTTTAAATTATATCGAGCTTTATTTCACGCGCCGGACAGTGTTTCCTTGACGCCATGTTTACCTTTATTTATGTTTAGAGTTTGTCCGGAAATAAAAGAGTCGTGGTTTATATGGGAGCTCATACATTCTATATGCATATTCATATTAAATGCTAGGAACATATTCCTAGCATTTAATCGGTTTCCGTAATTTCTGCCGCAGTTCGCTATAATTATTTACCTTTGAAGATTAAAAATAAAGGTTAAAAATACTCACTATTTTTCTGAAAATCTTCTGTTGTTACTACACGTCTTAATCAAAATCGTAATATATTCAATTAAAAATACTATCTATCTTCTATCTATCTATCTATACATATAATAAAGCTGAAGAGGGTCAAAAATCTGTACATTGGAGATATTAGTAAAAAAATGAGTTAGTAGCTCTTAGAATCGATAACAGAACACGTTTCGGCGATTTTTAGAATTTTTGTCTGTTTGTCTGTTTGTCTGTTTGTCTGTTTGGATGGGGAGAGTTGGCGTCAAAACGCCTGAACCGATTTCGATAAAAACTTCACTAGCAGGTTCTACAGACCTCTGGTCAGGACATAGGCTATAAAAAATACGAACTTTTTGGATTTAAGGGGGTTTAAGGGGGGTTTAAACTTTGTATAGGAAATGCCTTTATATGGTAAATAAATACTTATGCCTTTTTATTTCAACTATATCTTTTTTAAACCACGGCGATGGCAAACAATCATACGACCCGCCTGATGGTAAGCACTTAGGGTAGCCAATGGACGCCTGTAAATCCAGAGGTTTTATGTGCGCGTTGCCTCCCTATAAGAATCTTTTTTTATTTACACTATATTGCACGAAATACAAAACTGTGAGACCAAACGGCGGACATCATACCAAATGGTATTTTCCACCAGTCAACCTTTGGGCCTATACAACAGACATGTACAAAAGGTGCAAGAATAAAAGTTAAATTAACTAACTATAAAACAACAAACGGAACATAGTGAAACACGGAAATCGAAAAGTACCGGCACACCCTACCGAAAAAGAGTTTAGATAGAGTTCACCGCGAAATGGGCGTCAAAGAGAGGGGGGCGCAAAAAGAAAAAAAGACACCGCACTATAACTAAATATACCGAAAATTGTTACGTTGAACATGTGAGATGGGAGAAGAAGAGTTTTGATAGAATTTACTACGTGACGGGCGGCAAAAAACGGGGGGCTCGGGGGGCGGAGCCCCCCGCATAAACAAAAAATACACTGTACTTTTGCTAATTATACCAAAAATTGTCACGTTGAACATTTGAGATGGGAGAAAAAGAGTTTTGATAGAGTTTACCACGTGACGGGCTGCAAAGACAGGGGGGCTCGGGGGGCGGAGCCCCCCGCATAAACAAAAAACACACTGTAGTATTGCTAATTATACCAAAAATTGTTACGTTGAACATTTGAGATGGGTGAAAAAGAGTTTTGATAGAGTTTACTACGCGATGGACCGCAAAGAAAGGGGGGCTCGGGGGGCGGAGCCCCCCGCATAAAGAAAAAACACACCGTACTATTGCTCATTATACCAAAAATTGTTACGTCGAACATTTGAGATTGGAGAAAAAGAGTTTTGATAGAGTTTGCCGCGTGACGGGATGCAAAGAAAGGGGGGCTCGGGGGGCGGAGCCCCCCGCACAAACAAAAAACACAGTGTACTATTGCTAATTATACCAAAAAAATTTACGTTGAATATTTGAGATGGGAGAAGAAGAGTTTTGATAGAGTTAATCACGTGATGGGCGGTAAAAAAGGGGGGCTCGGGGGGCGGAGCCCCCCGCGTAAAGAAAAAACACACCGCACTATTGCTTATTATACCAAAAATTGTTACGTCGAACATTTGAGATGGGAGAAAAAGAGTTTTGATAGAATTTGCCGCGTGATGGGCTGCAAATGGGCGGCAAACAAAAAACACAGTGTACTATTGCTAATTATACCAAAAAATTTTACGTTGAATATTTGAGATGGGAGAAAAAGAGTTTTGATAGAGTTTGCCGCGTGACGGGCTGCAAAAAAGGGGGGCTCGGGGGGCTCAGCCCCCCGCATAAAGAAAAAACACACCCTACTATTGCTTATTATACCAAAAATTGTTACGTCGAACATTTGAGATGGGAGAAAAAGAGTTTTGATAGAGTTTGCCGCCTGACGGGCTGCAAAGAAAGGGGGGCTCGGGGAGCGGAGCCCGCCGCATAACGAAAAAACACACCGTACTATTGCTTATTATACCTAAAATTGTTACGTCGAATATTTGAGATGGGAGAAAAAGAGTTTTGATAGAGTTTACTACGTGATGGGCCGCAAAGAAAGGGGGGCTCGGGGGGTGGAGCCCCCCGCATAATCAATAAACACACTGTACTATTGCTTATTATACCAAAAATTGTTACGTCGAACATTTGAGATGGGAGAAAAAGAGTTTTGATAGAGTTTGCCGCGTGATGGGCTGCAAAAAAGGGGGGCTCGGGGGGCTCAGCCCCCCGCATAAAGAAAAAACACACCCTACTATTGCTTATTATACCAAAAATTGTTACGTCGAACATTTGAGATGGGAGAAAAAGAGTTTTGATAGAGTTTGCCGCCTGACGGGCTGCAAAGAAAGGGGGGCTCGGGGGGCGGAGCCCGCCGCATAACGAAAAAACACACCGTACTATTGCTTATTATACCTAAAATTGTTACGTCGAACATTTGAGATGGGAGAAAAAGAGTTTTGATAGAGTTTACTACGTGATGGGCCGCAAAGAAAGGGGGGCTCGGGGGGTGGAGCCCCCCGCATAATCAATAAACACACTGTACTATTGCTTATTATACCAAAAATTGTTACGTCGAACATTTGAGATGGGAGAAAAAGAGTTTTGATAGAGTTTGCCGCGTGATGGGCTGCAATGAAAGGGGGGCTAGGGGGGCGGAGCCCGCAAAAAGAAAAAAATTCACCAAACTATAGCTAATTATACCGAAAATTGTTGCGTTAAACATTTGAGATGGGAGAACAAGAGTTTTGATAGAGTTTACTACGTGAAGGGCGGTAACGAAAGGGGGTTAGGAGCCCCCTGAATAAAGAAAAAACACACTGTACTATTGCTTATTATACCAAAAATGGTTACGTTGAACATTTGAAATGGGAGAAAAAGAGTTTTGATAGAGTTAACCACGTTATGGGCGGCAAAAAGTAGGGGGCTCAGGGGGCTCCTCCCCCCGCATACAGAAGAAACACACCGTACTATTGCTTATTATACCAAAAATTGTTAGGCTAGACATTTGAGATGGGAGAAAAAGAGTTTTGATAAAGATTACCATGTGATGGGCGGCATAGAAAGGGGGGCCAAGAAAGAAAAAACACACCGCAATATTGCTTATCCTACCAAAAATTTCTAGGTTGGACATTTGAGATGGGAGAAGAAAAGTTTTGAGAGAGTTTACTACGTGATGCGGTAAAGAACGGGGGGCAAATAAAATACTGCAAATTATACCAAAAACTGATACGGTGAATATTTGAAATGGGAGAAGAAGAGTTTTGATAGAGTTTGCCGCGTGACGGGCTGCAAAGAAAAGGGGGGCTCGGGGGGCGGAGCCCCCCGCACAAACAAAAGACACAGTGTACTATTGCTAATTTGCCATGGCTGACACAGTCAAATCTCAGACGCTTTCAGTCGATCTTTTGGGATGTCGAAGTTATATGCAAGAAGTCAATTTTAGCTAAACTGCTAAACATACTGTATGAAATATGACATGTAGAAAGCGTTTAGCAATGGACTGTTGAGGGTAACGAAAAGTGACAGAACCTACTGCAACGCACGCGAGCGAAGCCGCGCGGGTACAGCTAGTTTGAAATAAAACCAGGGGGACGATTTTAGATATTTGAGCGGTCGAATCTGACATTTAAAACTTTGAATAAAACACAGATATGTGGAATAAAACAAAGAACTGGGGGGTGATTTTTGAGATTCGAGCACTCGAAAGTGACATTTAAAACTCTGAATAAAACGATGAAGTTAAGTTTTAAAATAACAGTGATGGAAGTTTAAAATCATGATTATTTAAAACTATTAATTTCATGCGAAAAAATTGGCGACAAACTTTTGTGTGTAATTATTTTCGAGCTTGAATTTTTTGAATTCGAGCGTCCGGCTGCCAAAAATCGGCCCCCTGATGTTTTATAAATAACAATGATAGTAATTTAAAATCACGTTTATTGATATTATGAATGACAAAATTTAGTGTGCGATTATATTCGAGGTTGAATTCCTGGAATCCGAGCGCTCGAAAGTCAAAATCGGCCCCCAGCTAGCCTAATATGGTCGGGTTTTTATCGCCTGTCACATAGCTGTCACGTTCTAAGTATGTATAAGTGACGCATGACGCGCGCGATAGGCGATAAAATGACAACCATGGATGACAACTAACATAATACAATTTACAACTGACATAATTTGTACTACTTACCTACGCATTTCCTAAATATGTACCTAACAACATAAATAACCAAGCAACCAGCAAGCTAATAATAGTAATAATGTAGAACATACACAGTGGACCAAATTAGCAGCTGAACATTATTATTTAGATGTCACCTACGTTTATGAATATAAAAGATACCTTCGCTACATGCTACAACGCGCAAAAGAGCCTTTAACGGCCATTAGACAACTCACGCAATTGATTATTTACCCTACTCTCGCGCGATAAATTCCAAATTAAATCTGGTTTTCCAATATATTTACGTCACTCTGGGCGGTAAGTGAGATTTGCTGCCCACGCGCGCAGCGGCAAATCTCACTTCGCACCCAGGAGAAGACGTAATACGCACCTAGGGCGGTAGAATAAAGAACGCCTTAGATCACGGGTATTTGTGGCCCGAACCGAAGGTAAGGGCCATAAGCAAGCGACCTGAGGCCTTCTTTATTACCGTCCGTTGTGCCTACACAATTTTACGTCTTCTCCTAGGTGTGAAGTGAGGTTTGCCGTGGCGCCCGTGGGCGGCAAATCACTTACCGCCCAGAGTGATGTAATAGTATATCAAATGTGTCAATAATCGATATTGAACGTTTCGTTGTATGTATGATTATTAAAACGTACTCAAGCAAACTTTGCTACAGCGAATTTTATTTCTGTTTCTTTGTAGTCAGTCTATTACATTCTGCAAAATTTACTAGAAGAACGCCTATTTACATATTTGGATCTTAGACTAATAAAAAAATGCTGACATCTTTATACAATTTGTTACGTGTTTAAATTGGTCGGTAAAATAAAATTAAGTTTTACTTAAAGCACTAACATTATATTTACTTAAACATTTTTAACGATCATGCGGATATTTTTGCGTGTTTTTATTCTTGAAGAAATAAAAAAATACTTTTTACCAATGCGCGCGTGGTTTTCCCCGAGAATTTCTTTGTCATGACATATTTTATACCGTTAAATTCGAGACATGTTGTAATAGACGGAGAGCTACCCACGTCAGATATGACACAATAATGAGAGCAACGAAACCACTCTAGTTCCGGACATCTGGCAGCTGTAAAGTGGTGGAAATCAAATAATGCAAATAACTTAAAGAAAACAAATCTTAGATTTTGGTTTTGATGCAGTATTATGGGAAAAGTATATAATTAATAAGATTATATCATAGCCAGAAGTTTCTATTGGGGGAAAGTAGTGCTAAATGACGTATAATGCAATTTATAGTTTGTCGCCTACTGTTTTAGTTTCCGCAATTAGTAATACACAATGTTTTTTTATTCTCATGTTAAAATATGGGCTTTGTCCTCTATAAATGACACAACTTCGGGAGTTTTTACCAAATTTGGTATAACTTTTTTCAACTGAATTTTTGTTGGTCTGTCACTCTGACTTCCACCCATTAAAACTGCCAGAGGCCCGGATCTATTAATAAGGATGGTAAAGCAATCTAACTAGACGGGTTTCAATGCTCTAATTATTGTGTCATATCTGACGAGGCCAGCTCTTAGTCCATAAATAACATCAAGCTAGGAAATACGATTCCCACCGAACGGGCGGAGTCGGCGCGCTTTTTACTAGAACCAAAGGAAATAAAACCTTTTATGTAAATAGTTACATTCCATGTTTGAATGACAGCTCCGCGCCACGCGATAGGCCCTCGCATGCTTGCGAACCTTAGACTATTCGACCAACCAGACCGGCCAAGTCTGTCATTTCCTATACAAAAAGTCTAGAATATTAAACGTAACTGCTGTATAGAAGGTTCAAATTCCTTTACTGCTAGTAAATCGCGCGCCGCCGCCGATTCCGTCTGTTTGGTGGGAACCGTACATAAGGTAGCTATTTAGCTAAGTATAAATTAAGGAACAAAGATAGGTCTAGTAGCGGCAACAACGCAGCTAAGGACGATGATTTTACTGTAACTTTCACTGCTAGACTTATAGATATGCCGTGGGGTGCCCGGCCTTAGAATTGTCCCCCACCATATCGTCTCGTGATTGCAGTAGGAGTGTTCTAAGGGAATATACTGGGAGATGGGCAGCAGCATCTTCCGAAAGCCTAAACAACAATAATAATAAAAAAACTGCGCGCGCCAACGCGCCTGCCAAGCGTGGCGCGTATGGCAAACCGCCCCTTTAAAGGGGAGGCCTGTGTTCACCAGTGGACGTCTTATGGCTGCGATGATAGAAACAGAAACGACTACCAAAGATAGGATAGGTACCTTAGGTAGGTAATTTAATTATTTAAACAATGCAGGTAGTATTATGTTTTCACTGTAGAGTTAAGGATTTTCATTCTTATATGCTTGTTTATTAAAGCCCCAATATTTTTACGTGTTGTAAGGGTTAAAGTATGTAGGTATTCGTAGGAGGACATTTTGGGAGATTCAACGTAGGCACAGTCGCCGTCGGATATATCGGAGCGGCTACGGTGGTCACAAATCTCTGAACAACGCCTCTATTGTCAAGGCGATAGAGTGCATGTTCAGATATCTTTAAGAACCCTGGCCGCTCCGAGATATTTGATGGCGACTGTACATAACTAATATTCCTTGCACGCATTCTTGCACGTGCGAGGCAAATTTGTCTAGGAATTCTGTGTCCAGATTTGACCGGGTTTAATTACCTCCCGGGTTTTAACATTCAGGGCCGGTTGCACCAAACTGTCTGTGAACATAAACGTAATCGTAAAAAATCTCGTATGAAAAGTTTGACAGTTTTCTATGGGATGGCAGCTCCGTCGTCATATTTTAAACGTTGATGAGTCTGTTCATTGCGCGTGGTGCAACCCACCCTTAGGTAAGTATACAGGGTGTAATCTAAAACGTGATACAAGATAATCAAACCTGAATCTATTCATGATATTGAACAACTTTTACTATGGGAGCAACTTTGTAAAAAAATAAAAAAATTGAGCTGCTCCATAGAAAAAGTCAAGGATAGGTAGACGAAAATGTATGAGAAGTTTAATTTTTTTTGTAAATTTACAAAGTTGAGCCCATAGTAAAAGTTGTTCAATATCATGAATAGATTCAGGTTTGATTATCTTGTATCACGTTTTAGATTACACCCTGTATTGAAAAGTTTAAACCGTTAGTCAGCTATTTACTCGTATAATGCCCAAAACCGTCACGCACACGATCTGGCCTTTAAAAGTTGAACCATTAACAAAAGTCGGGATTGACGGCAGTACTTAATTGAGAACATACTTGAACAATCATTTCTTTTGTTAACCGACTTCAAAAAAAAGGAGGGTCTCAATTCGACCCGTATGTTTGTTTGTTTGTATGTATGTATTTGTTTATTCAACACGTTCAATAATACCATATAATAGTAAAAAAAAAGTAAATTAGCAATTGTTTTCTAGTATTATCCTAAAGAAATCGCATTCCAGTTTAAAAACGGCAGCGTTTTTACACAGTTTTATTTAGCTTGACCCCGTATATTTGTTTGTGTCATTATACGCATCAAATGTTGTAAGTTAAATTTCAACCACTTCCCGGTCTGATTGAGCTGAAATTTGGTATACTTCCGTAGTTTACATGACAATGCTACTAGTATAGATACAGATAGCAATAAAACTGTGTACCAAACAATTTTTTTGGGAGTAACTTGTTTCACGTATGTCGCTGTCAGATATTTTTATCGGAGCGACCAAGTATTGCGAAAAAAATAACCGATAAAAACAATCAGATGCAAGATTTGCAAGTAATTACACAAGTACCTAACAATAGAATTGACGCTCTTATTTCATAATTACAATCATTAGCAAATTGCTTGATAAGGTCGATAGAAGAGTTGATATTTAATTAGTCGTAATCACTGGTAGAAGTGTATTTTTGCCGTGAAGATCAATGATTTATGCTCGTAACTATATATAATAATAAAAAAATCAGTCGAATTGAGAACCTCCTCCTTTTTTGAAGTCGGTTAAAAAGAAGACTACTTACCGACGCCGTAGCATTGCTTTCCTGTCATTTAGTGAAAGCTCTTAGTAGTAAAAACGGTCCCTTTTGTAGGGTTCCGTAGCCATGTAACCCTTATAGTTTGCTAGTCCCATGTCACCATGTCCGTCAGTCTGTCTGGCCATCTGTCCGAGGCGTAGCTTAAATGATCGACATGATCGTCAATACTAGAAAGCTGAAATTTTGTATCACATGAGTATATGCATTCACGCCGACAAAGTAGTAGAATTAAAACGGGATTTTTGATATTAGGGTACCTCCCGTACCTACAAAACAATTGTGTGGGGTTTTGTTTGATAGGTATTTTTGGTTAAATCTAATAGTTTCGTCAATGATAGCTCCGAAAGTTTAAAAAAGTGCCCCCCCCCCTGTAACTTTTGAACCGGTGGGTTAAATAAGTATTGTCAATGAAAACTATTGAATAAAATCTGTTGACTCGTAAAAAAGTATGTAAGTACCGCATAGTAAAATGACGTAAGTGTCGCAAAATATCCAATACAAACAACCTTTTGACTGGGTGTGTTGTGAGGAGCCGGTAACTATGGAACCCTAAGTTGATAACGGCCCGACATGCTCTTGGCCGGTTTTCTTAATGCTGCGATTAATTGCCCAGATCTATAGATCTAAGGATTTTATTAGGACTCCAAAAATTTGTTTTAAGATTTAAACAAAGGGTTGTTCTAAATATTTGGAATTGTTCATATCAAATAATGGTAGGCAACGGGCGTATTGCATGCGCTAGGGCTGATAGAGAAAAGAGAGCAGTGCGAGAGGAGAGGTTTAATTAAACCTCTTTTACCGTATATTTTCCTACCTATTCTTCTATATGAAGGATAGAACAGTTTTACCATTCCGTAAAAAGAGCTATGCAGAATTTGCTGTAATTACTTGCTATCCGATCTTCGCCGACCGACGGTGTTCGCCGAGTTGAACTTAGGCAAAAAGAAATTGTATTTTTTTTAAACGAACCTATTTATACGCGAAAAAATACAGACATAAATAAAACATTACAATCGAACAAGTTCCTCTATCCCAAATCAAACTGGGAACGGTCACTAGAGCGCGCAATTTGGGCAACCTCGGGCAAATTGAATTTCACACCGGCCGACCAATTTGTCCAAGTGACCATTATATCGGCCGACATTGGGTCCTTTTGTGCTGCATCGGTATAAGCCGTCACAGACGCTGTCGTGCTGTTTAGTCACCCCTTTACTTTGCCGTACACGTGTTATAGTACCCACGGATTACCCTACACCCTATTAGTTAGTACTCGTATTGTACAACCAATACTGGACAATACTATCGTGATATTTTTAGGATTCTGAAGTAAACAACTCCAAGTACGTCTGTCTGTCCGCAGCTACGCTAAGCGACCCAGACACATGGGTTCTACCAACCGTAAAAGCCATAACTTAAATGTACAGATTCTCCAAAAAATACGTCCAAGTGGATTAGGCGGCATACTCAAATATTGACATTTTACGTGATATTTTTCCCAACGCCCACCTAAAAGAGGCTATTTTAGCAAGACAAGCGGATCTGAGATTCCAAACTCACTACAGCCGACCATTATCTCAAATTGGATTCCGCAGTTCGCTTTCAATTTATCGAAGTATCAGTACAATTTCCGGAACACATTATTTTATCTTGAAGGACGATGTAATAATGTCCGGAACGTTATAAGAAACTATTTTTTCTTGTTACTCAACCTAAATATTATAGGATGTGTATAATAAGCATTCGTAGCCTTGCGGTAAGGGTGTAATAATGGTTTATCCAGAGGTACTGTCTCACGTATGTCTCGCTCGCTTTAGGCGAGGGATAATCTTGTGAGGTAACTAAATCATTTCCAATAAGACCTAGTTTCCTCTCTGGGTTGGACTTGAAAGGTCAGATCAATCAGATGGCGCTAGCGTTCATAAAGCAAATGCACTAAAAAATAAAGGATCACCGAACTACTTCGGATATTTCATCAATAACCAAAACTCGGTAAGGAGTAAATAAAGTTTATTTGATTATAACTCAAAGTTCACGTATAAATAACAAAACATGTTTGTAAGTATGGCTTATTACTAATAAGCCTTAGTTTTGTAGTCCCAATTCTTAAATTACTGGCAGTTGAAGTTTGTATGCTGGTAACAAATTTATTTTCGGTGTGGCTAAGCCTATTCTTAGGATTAGGGTGCTGAGCGAACCCCAGGGTCGCTAAGTAAAACGTGGCAAAAAGCTGGGACAACGCTAGGAAAATGATGACGTAACGTAACCTATTTAAGTAAGCTGACCAACTGTAGATAGTCCAGCAAAATAGACCATGATTAATTTATTACCATTTGATCAAACTTCTTACAGGCAGCTATGGCAAAACAACATGGTCAACATTCAGTGATGTTTCATTATAAGCTGCCTAAAATTATCAACATAACTACTATGTAGCTTCAGTCTTGAAACTTGTTAGCCAACCGACGCCAACTGTCAGAAATTTCATTAAACAAAGTTTACCAGCTCCCATTCCAACACATCAAGCATATACATATTCTAGTACGGATTTTCTACTTGTCTGGAAACAATTTCTCCCCGAAGCCATCCGTGTCAGGAGGTTGCAAGGAAATTTGCGTTTCCGATAGAAATGGATGTATAGCTAGCAGCCGCCCAGCCGCATTTCCCCTCGTACTCCGTTCAACGAATGGCTTGGGGCCGTGATATGAATGTCAGTTGGTTACTGGACTGTTTGTGTATTATAATAAGGGTTCTGTGATTATAAAACATTACTCTGTAACGTTACATAGTAGAATTTACTACAACCTAAAATTACCTCCTTTTTAATCAATGTAAATACTGAAGTTATTTTACCCTAGGTACATAGCAACTTTTATGTGAATTTACATAACTTATTAAGTACGTTGTCTAATATTTGAAATTGTCTGCGATTTCATTATTCTTTGTATATGTCGGCGGCTGAACGTAAAATTAGGCATATCGTGAAATTCGACTGAGTCGACGGAGCCCCGCTATGCGGGGCTCCTATGTCTGGGCAGTTTGCCCTTCGGGCATATGAAGCAACCTAGCGAACCTAACCTACCTATACCTTGGTTTAATGTGACTATCGGTAAAACATTACACAGGAACAATACGATCTGCCTGATTTTACGATCGGCCGCCGACATATATACTTAATTAATCAACTGTTGTTGTTGTTGTTCCTAGGGCACCCCGGAGGTGCATAGGGCCCGCACAAGATCCTTCCACGCCTTTCTGTCCTGAGCAACGGTCTTGGCCTCTCTCCAGTTCATTCCTACGGCTCGTAGCTCGCTCTCAATGCTCCTCAGCCATGTGTGTACAGGGCGTCCGCTGGCTCGCTTACTGTCCTGAGGCCGCTACTCGAAAGCGATACTGGCATTATCCGACGCTCCTCTTCGAAGAGTATGTCCGATCCATCTCCACTTCCGCAGCGCTACTTCCTGGGCGATCGGAGACTGATGGCATATACTCCACAAGTCCTCCTATACTCCACAATTAATCAACTATTGAACTAAAAAGGTAGGTTATCGAAATATTGCAATGAGTTCCCACTAATGTTACGAATGCCAAAGTAACCCTTTCATGGTTTAATTGCTTTAGGCACTGGTCCCACCGCGAGCGAGTAAACTATGAGCTATCGGCTATTTCAAGAGACAAAAGATAATCGCTCCCGTGTAAACAAAAGAGAAACAAATATATAGCTGGGCGAGTATAGTTCATCGTCCAGCTATGATATTTGTGTCTAGTTACTCGCTCGCGGTGGGACCAGTGCCTTAGAGGGCGGAATTCGGAGCTCAGAAGCTAGTTTCTTTCCAAAGTACACTTAAGCGATAAATACGTAAGCATATGCGTTGATTTGGAAAAACTGGGTTAAAATCGTAAATGATGAGGCCGCGATGACTAGAGTACCTAACTCTTATATCCATATGGTTACATCTTCAATTCTAAATAATCTCTTTTGAATATGAAATAGGAGCACGTATCAAAATCTATTTCCATTTTAAATAGGTACATATCCAATGTGTATACCTATGTATTTCGTTGTCGAATTTATACTTGTCTGTAAAAATAATTATAGCTAAGGATTATGCATACATATATAATGTGTCCCATCCCCTCCATTAACAGTAAGGACACATTCCAGGACCCCCAACTATTAAGCTTATAGCTTTTGTCTATACTGTTTGTCAGTTAGTAGACCATTACCAGAAATAGTACTGCTACTGACTGAGTACCTTATCGTATTCGCTATGTGCGAAGTGCTTGGTGGGGGTAACGAGAACGATCGCAGTGCACAACGTGACAAGAAATGAAACTGCAAAAGCCCCTGTCTGCCGTCAAAATAGTGAATCAGCCAGTGACATTTCATATAAGCCAGGAATACAAACTACTTATAAAAAAGAAAAAAAAAGTGTTTGCCACCTGCCCAAGAGATGGCACCACAATCATGCGCACAGCGAATACGCCAATAACGTAACTCGATTGAATAGGTAGACCAAGAGTAGGCAACCCTACCTCAGTAGTAGCAGATTCGGCTTATGTAGGGCGATGCACACTGAAAACGTATGTATTTTTTGTACTTGGAATCGTGTCACCTTACAAAACAAAAAAATACCGCTAATTACACTAATACCGGTATTAAACGATAGCTGTTATTGACTGAATCCGCAGTGTTAACCCTGCTCACGTCTACTGAAAGGTAGATTATTGCCTCTTCAGCCGACTTCAAATAAAAAAAGAAGTTTTCGGTTTGACTCCTATGTTTGTTTGTCCGCGATTATCTCACGTTTAGCTAAAACGATTTTTATGCGGTTTTCAGAAAATTATTTTATGTAAAGGAAAAAAGTCTTCTCTATATTGTGTACTAGGCAAATTATAATATATATTTTTTGTTTTACTCAAAGTTTCATACACAGAAAAAGTACATAATTTTGTATTTTCATTATAGGTTGTCAGGGTCAGCCATATGTTGTCAGGGTCCGCCATATATATTGTCACGGTAGAGCCTCTTACTCAATCTGTGTATACTGCATATTTAAAAAGGTCTTCCAGAGGGTTTGTGTGTAAAATAAAAGCTGCGGACTAAGGTCATATCAAGTCAAGCCGTGCATTATGAAGTTAAGCCTCGTTACACCGCGCCTGGCACGGAGCACATCAACGTCCGACTGCAAGGTTTATATAAACAACCCTTTAAGGATTATTCAAAATGCCTTAATTAGACATTGAAACAGAACGGCCACGCCATACTACAATACTCGTTTGAGTGCTGGCACGTTTGTACAGTAAAAACTTCAATGTGTGCGAAAGTTCTCACCTTCAACCTGACTGCAATGATAGTGATAACCTGCTATTTTTCTACCAATCGGCCGCCGCCGCGGGGTGAGGTAATTTCAATCAGGGCAGGGCGCAGCGGGTCCATTCCGCATGAAATACTATTACGTATTTCTTCTGTGACATAGATAGGTATGAATCACAGAGCAAATATTAGCCAAAGCAGCAGGCACCCTCAATAGTATGAAAAAGTATAGGCAAATAGACTAGCGTCGGTACTGAATGAGGTTGTTTTGGTATCACTATCAATAATTTAATTTAGATATTGAATTGCTGCAGTAGAAAGATTATGAATTATGATCACAATCTTCATCTTGTCTCGCGTGTTGAAGACGATTATTTACAAAGCACACATTTAATAACGTTAAATGAAACACATATTAAATTAAATAAATAAAAATCTTGACTAGTTGTAACAGGACAAAACTGAGCTGCAAAATAAATAGGATGATGGTAAAATAATTGCAATTTAAAAGTCCTAGCTCCCTATACAATAAATTATATAGCCATTAGTTTATCAATTCACACGGAATTAATCCTTTGTAAGACCGCGGCTCCTGTGCCTCATTAATTATACACTAAAGCGGAACGAATCTGAAATTTTCATTAAGTCTCAAATAAACATTATTTTAAAACGGCTGCTAGAAGTCCAAATAGCTTAAAGCGCCCGACGGTAAAATATTCAACCTATTTACAATTCCTCCAATTTCAAGGCTACAGAAGCCTACAATTTCAACTGACTGATTCAATAACTTTTCGCGTGGTAGATTTTTTCCGAGCATTTTGTTTGTTACCGTCTTCTATATTTTGAAATAATAAATACCTAACTTTTTTTGTCGTCCTTGACTTTTGCGGGGTGTATTACTATACAATCGTACCATGAATAGGTAATTGTTAGGGGACTCCCCTATCAAATACCATACCATACAATACAGGGGATGGAAGACACAACTTTTTAATTTACATTTTTCATTTACTTATATTCGTGTGTTCCTTTCATCGACAAGAGGAATATGTCCTATTTAATTGGACAAAAGGATCGTTTACCTCAATCATATGACATGCAAGCTACGTAAAGACTATACAGCACTTTATGTGGAATTAGATTTATTAAATTGTGTGCCCTTATAATACTGTAGGTAATAGTGCTAATTGGGTAAACTTCCATAGGTACCTTAGTATACTCGTATAAAAGCTATAAAACATTTACAGGTGTACTTTTTTGACTTTACATTTTTACATTTTTACTTTGCTGGTACGGTCGACGTCAAAAATATGTTTACACTTTTGCACCTTACTCCCTTGTAATAAGGTCCAAAAGTGTAAACATATTTTTGACGTCGACTGTACAAAACTCGGAATAAAAAAACACATGAAATACTTAGATAGATACTGTTAATTCATCCTATAGGTATTAGGCACCTAAATATGTGTCAGTGTACGGACAAAGGGTTGTGATGTGGGACGTAAAGGCAAACACTTGAGTTAAAGTATAGGTTTATTCTGATACATGATATCTATGCTAGGCTATATATACGGTACATATGAGAGAGTGTGTGTGTCGTATATGGCGCACACTACACCTCCATTCCAAAAGAAAAAAAAGATTATTATAAATTTCAAACAAAATAATCTTTTTTTATAATTCATGCATACATGCGTTTACATAATGTGGTTATTGTTACGTGGGTATACAATTTATAACATAAAAGTATTACGAAACACATTTAAAACAAAATTAAAATTATATTCTAAGGAAAAAAAATGTTTTACCTTGCAATTTTTAATAACAAGGAGAAAAAACAACAAATCAAAATGAAAAATAAAATACTTCACTACCGAACCGACTATTTTTTTTTACTTTATGTTCGACTTACTTTTAATAAACACAAATTTTACCCGCTATGATGACAAAACGAACTTATAACATTACTAGATTAAACAGTTATTTTACTTGCTATAAAACTTATAAAATAACTTAAAATAATGTTATGAGTACAATATAAAAAAAACATCAAACAAACAATGAACGTATCATTGTTGTTAAAAATTTTTTAGTCTATTGAGGACACACGTGTATTATTTTGTCAATTCTAGGTACCTTTTATTAATAGTCTTTAAAACTCTCATGTCCATGCATGGTTTTACATAGTCAGTGTAACTTGCAAGAAGGCTTTTATGACGTCATTATTGATAAATTTTATTTAATTTATTTTACATATTACTTTAACAAGTTCAAAATGTGCATCTTAAGTGCATCGCTTGCGGCAAGGGTACACAACGCATTACATTTGTGGTCGGCCGACCTTATTACACATTTATTTATTTACTCAGGACACAAGATAATTATTATTTTTATCGCGCATACATACATTATATTTATTCATTCAGGCAGTTCTTTTAACACAATCCATTCATCATAACCTTCCATGTGTCCAAGTGTCTCCACTATTGATGCTCGATCGAATCATGGTCAGACGCCAAGGATTCCGTGCCTGCCTTGTGTCCTGGCGTACCCTTGCTATAACCTAATCGCTCGAAGGTCGCCTCTCGGGCACCGAAGACGCGAAAGGCATATTATTTTTTATTTAATTTCATGTATTCATGCCTCTCTCTTCCCAAAAAAAAACCATTCAAATATGCAATCAATTCACTCAAACACCGTAAAACTTCAACATATAAGATTTTCAGTAACTCTTAGGTGATCAGTCTAATCGTCATTTGAAAACTTATTTATTTCAGTTTTCCCAAACACATTGCAAACGCACTTTCCAAACATCGCACAAATTCCATCGCCCAATTTATCAATCTTATATCAAACCTCTTATTTCAACTTCTTTCTATAACCAGACCTTTCGCAAACCTTTTTACAAACCTTTAAATCCAAATTCCTACCCAAACTTAACTCAACTTACTTTTTTTCTTATTATTCGTAATCATAAATCATTCATAGTATTTCATTTCTATTTTTAATCCATTCCTTGTACAAAATGTCAAATCCTTGTAATAATAAATCAAATCCGTTACAAGTTACATATTGAATAAAAGAAGTAAATGTATAATTAGTAATAATAATTCTAAGTTAAATATACTACGAACTTATCAATAACTATATGTAATTATGGTTAAAAGCCGATGGCGTGACATATTTTTGCATAATTTTTTTTTAATGTGCTAATTAAGTATGAATTGGTATAATCTGATTTCATTACAATTAAATTCTAGTGATCTAAAACAGTGCAGAAAGACTATGAAATTTGAGATGTAATGACAGACGTCGCATTCCAATCCTTATACGGAAGGCATGCGCCGCCGTCATGCCATATCAGTGAAGGATGAATGTACCTATGTCATGTTACCTATCTATATAATATGAAGTAATTTGAAAAAAATGTTTTATATGTCTAATATGGAGTAAGCTCATTTGCAAAAACATTTTATATCTCTAGAGGCAAACTAATAAAAACAAATTTAAAAAATAAATTGTAATATCTGAAAATTAATGACTTAATTAACTTTTTCTATTAAACGACAACCATTATTTTAACCATACGTGTTTCGTCATCAAGCGGAATCTAAGTATTATATATTAATAACAAAACATTTTTATACTTAGGTACTTACATTTAACAAATCGTATAGGTATACTGTTCTCGCAACTTTACGTTTTTATATTCGGATAGCTATCTTACTACCTACATTTTTACCTGTTTCTTAAACTATTCAAACACATAGACCCATAAAAATACATAGACCAGTTACCTAACTTTGAAAATAAAAGTTATAAAGAACACAAATAGAATACCGAACACGATTGAACGAGAGTATTAAAAGATTTAGAAAATAAAACAATGTCCGTTTTAGCAATAATGTTCCACACCATATTTCATTTGACTATGATGCGCGGGACCTCGTGCCTCGGCCAAGGACACCAGCAACTGCATACCAAGCCGTTATCCACCGACACGAACAGCTCCCGGCCGCAACCAACAGTTTTTTTCTTTTTTATAGCATTTACCCAAAGACCAACCAATTTATGTAGATATTTATAAAAGTTAATTTAATTTTCCGAAGAAGATTTAGGTAGAGTCCACTATTTTAGATTGCCGCTTTTGTTTTAAAACACTTTGTTTTTACTTTTTCACTTCACTTATGTGTATTTATATGAATAGTTTACAAGTCGTCGTCGTCAATACGCAATACGTCACTTTTTTTACAAATACTGTTAATATTTGATTTTTCCTAGAAACGTTTTACTCTATTCCACCACGAAGGTCACTACGTTTTCTGGCCGGCGCAGCGCGCCGCCAGTGCAGCTCGAGGCCGCACTGGCAGGGTCGCCATGTGATGTGGGACGTAAAGGCAAACACTTGAGTTAAAGTATAGGTTTATTCTGATACATGATATCTATGCTAGGCTATATATACGGTACATATGAGAGAGTGTGTGTGTCGTATATGGCGCACACTACAGGGTCCACTTTGTCGATATGGAGTTAATAGTACTTTTTAAAACTACGCAATATGCACTATCTATTAGTGAAAGAAAAAAGTGTCCTTGTAAATCGACAAAGTGGTCACTTGCACTAAAGTCGTCCCCATATAACCAAAAAATATTGTGTTCCACGCCTATTGAACTTGTTTATATATATATATATATATATATTTACAGGCGTTGTACTGTACATTTACTAATCACACAATTTAATATAAAGTGATTTTAATACATATCATTGTCATTTCGAAAATATTATAGAACTAGCTGTACCCGCGCGGCTTCGCTCGCGTGCGTTGCAGTAGGTTCTGTCACTTTTCGTTACCCTCAACAGTCCATTGCTAAACGCTTTCTACATGTCATATTTCATACAGTATGTTTAGCAGTTTAGCTAAAATTGACTTCTTGCATATAACTTCGACATCCCAAAAGATCGACTGAAAGCGTCTGAGATTTGACTGTGTCAGCCATGGCAAATTAGCAATAGAACAGTGTGTTTTTTGTTTATGCGGGGGGCTCCGCCCCCCGAGCCCCCGTTTTTTGTCGCCCATCACGTGATTAACTCTAGCAAAACTCTTCTTCTCCCATTTCAAATATTCACCGTAACAATTTTTGGTATAATTAGCAATAGTACAGTGTGTTTTTTGTTTATGCGGGGGGCTCTGCCCCCCGAGCGCCCCTTTCTTTACAGCCCATCACGTGGTAAACTCTATCAAAACTCTTTTTCTCCCATCTCAAATGTTCAACGTCCTATTTTTGGTATAATTTGCAGTATTTTATTTGCCCCCCGTTCTTTACCGCCCATCACGTAGTAAACTCTCCGAAACTCTTCTTCTCCCATCTCAAATGTCCAACCTAGAAATTTTTGGTATGATAAGCAATATTGGGGTGTGTTTTTTTTCTTTCTTGCCCCCCCCCCCCTTTCTATCCCGCCCATCACATGGTAATCTTTATCAAAACTCTTTTTCTCCCATCTCAAATGTCTAACCTAACAATTTTTGGTATAATAAGCAATAGTACGGTGTGTTTCTTCTGTATGCGGGGGGAGGAGCCCCCTGAGCCCCCTACTTTTTGCCGCCCATAACGTGGTTAACTCTATCAAAACTCTTTTTCTCCCATTTCAAATGTTCAACGTAACATTTTTTTGGTATCATAAGCAATAGTACGGTGTGTTTTTTCTTTATGCGGGGGGCTCTGCCCCCCGAGCCCCCCTTTCTTTGCGGCCCGTCACGTAGTAAACTCTATCAAAACTCTTTTTCCCCCATCTCAAATGTTCGACGTAACAAACTTTGGTATAATAAGCAATAGTACGGTGTGTTTTTCTTTATGCGGGGGGCTCCACCCCCCGAGCCCCCCTTTCTTTACGGCCCGCCACGTAGTAAACTCTATCAAAACTCTTTTTCCCCCATCTCAAATGTTCGACGTAACAATTTTTGGCATAATAAGCAATAGTACGGTGTGTTTTTTCTTAATGCGGGGGGCTCCGCCCCCCGAGCCCCCCTTTCTTTACGGCCCGTCACGTAGTAAACTCTATCAAAACTCTTTTTCCCTCATCTCAAATGTTCGACGTAACAATTTTTGGTATAATAAGCAATAGTACGGTGTGTTTTTTCTTTATGCGGGGGGCTCCGCCCCCCGAGCCCCCCTTTCTTTGCGGCCCATCACGTAGTAAACTCTATCCAAACTCTTTTTCTCCCATCTCAAATGTTCGACGTAACAATTTTTGGTATAATAAGCAATAGTACGGTGTGTTTTTTCTTTATGCGGGGAGCTCCGCCCCCCGAGCCCCCCTTTCTTTACGGCCCGTCACGTAGTAAACTCTATTAAAACTCTTTTTCCCCCATCTCAAATGTTCGACGTAACAATTTTTGGCATAATAAGCAATAGTACGGTGTGTTTTTTCTTTATGCGGGGTCTCCGCCCCCCGAGCCCCCCTTTCTTTGCGGCCCATCACGTAGTAAACTCTATCCAAACTCTTTTTCTCCCATCTCAAATGTTCGACGTAACAATTTTTGGTATAATAAGCAATAGTACGGTGTGTTTTTTCTTTATGCGGGGGGCTCCGCCCCCCGAGCTCCCCTTTATTTGCGGCCCATCACGTAGTAAACTCTATCAAAACTCTTTTTCTCCCATCTCAAATGTTCGACGTAACAATTTTTGGTATAATAAGCAATAGTACGGTTTGTTTTTTCTTTATGCGGGGGGCTCCGCCCCCCGAGCTCCCCTTTATTTGCGGCCCATCACGTAGTAAACTCTATCAAAACTCTTTTTCTCCCATCTCAAATGTTCGACGTAACAATTTTTGGTATAATAAGCAATAGTACGGTGTGTTTTTTCTTTATGCGGGGTCTCCGCCCCCCGAGCCCCCCTTTCTTTGCGGCCCATCACGTAGTAAACTCTATCAAACTCTTTTTCTCCCATCTCAAATGCTCGACGTAACAATTTTTGGTATAATAAGCAATAGTACAGTGTGTTTTTTCTTTATGCGGGGGGCTCCGCCCCCCGAGGCCCCCTTTCTTTGCAGCCCGTCACGCGGAAAACTATCAAAACTCTTTTTCTCCCATCTCAAATGTTTGACGTAACAATTTTTGGTATAATAAGCAATAGTACGGTGTGTTTTTTCTTTATGCGGGGGGCTCCGCCCCCCGAGCCCCCCGTTCTTAACCGCCCGTCACGTAGTGAACTCTATCAAAACTCTTCTTCTCCCATCTCAAATGTTCAACGTAACAATTTTCGGTATATTTAGCTATAGTGTGGTGTCTTTTTTTCTTTTTGCGCCCCCCTCTCTTTGACGCCCATCACGCGGTGAACTCTATCTAAACTCTTTTTCGGTAGGGTGTGCCGGTACTTTTCGATTTCCGTGTTTCACTATGTTCCGTTTGTTTTTTTATAGTTAGTTAATTTAACTTTTATTCTTGCACCTTTTGTACATGTCTGTTGTATAGACCCAATGGTTGACTGGTGGAAAATACCATTTGGTATGATGTCCGCCGATTGGTCTCACAGTTTTGTATTTCGTGCAATATAGTGTAAATAAAAAAAGATTCTTTTAGGGAGGCAACGCGCACATAAAACCTCTGGATTTACAGGCGTCCATTGGCTACCCTAAGTGCTTACCATCAGGCGGGTCGTATGATTGTTTGCCATCGCCGTGGTTTAAAAAATATATAGTTGAAATACAAATGCATAAGTATTTATTTACCATATAAAGGCATTTCCCATACAAAGTTTAAACCCCCCTTAAACCCCCTTAAATTCAAAAAGTTCGTATTTTTTATAGCCTATGTCCTGACCAGAGGTCTGTAGAACCTGCTAGTTAAGTTTTTATCGAAATCGGTTCAGGCGTTTTGACGCCAACTCTCCCCATCCAAACAGACAACCAGACAAACAGACAAAAATTCTAAAAATCGCCGAAACGTGTTCTGTTATCGATTCTAAGAGCTACTAACTCATTTTTTTGCTAATATCTCCAATGTACAGATTTTTGACCCTCTTCACGTTTATTTTATGTATAGATGATCAGAAAATACGTTAATTAAGAGCATAAAAGCTGTAATAATAGAAAAATCTTGTTACTTTTTGTTAAATATGTGATCTGTGTTATACATATATATAATATACACACTTTTATCCCGCTACCGTGATGTCACGCTGATCGAGTGGGATTAGATAACATGTTTAAGCCCACTTGAGATAAAACATGCATCTACTATCAGTCTACCTATAGGCGGCCGATCGTAAAATCATGCAGAATGTTTTAACGATAGTCACATTAGGTTAGGTTCGTTAGGTTGCTTCAGATGCCCGAAGGGCAAACTGCCCAGAAATAGGACCCGCATAGTCGACTCAGGGAACGAGTCAAAGATTTTCACGTTTCTCGATATGCCTAGGAATTTCACGATATGCCTGATTTTAACGATCGGCCGCCGATCAGTTCTATCCACAGAGTCATACTGTAATAGTTTGTTTCAGAGCTGCTTCAGAGAAGATTGTTTCTCCTTTTAGCTAAGCTTCGTTAAACCATGACAGCCTATCCCAGTGAAATGTACTTATTGTCTAAAGTTTACTCTGTTTTGATTTATAGACTGTCGGGAGCGGAGTAGGTACAGTCAACTGCAAAATCATCTCACACAACGAAGGACGCAAAAATATCTATTACAATCTTATTGGTCATACAACTCTGAACCCGGTAGTAACATCAAATTAAAAGTTGTTGCCACAGAATTAATGTACGAGATTAACTAATGAATCGCGTAATAGCTTCGCAAAATGTCGGTTCGATAAGACACGTGGCAATTAAAACTTTGGGTGCCGTTAAACTCGGAATATTCCACGTTTTACTACCCAACTATCGGCGAGTAGTGGAGAGTTTACACACCAGCACTAAATAACGCGTTTTTCTCCAGGGACCCATTTCTGTAACGATATTAGGCTAAGTAGTATTTGTAATGGGCCATATTCTAATAATTGCTTTCACGTCTTTTTTGTACACATTGCAAAGTAAAAAGAACGAAACCGTTTTTCACGCTGCATTTTTGCTGTACTACTTAATTGTGATTTTATTTGAGTCAATCTAAAGAGTTAGATGATAATAGTTATTTGTGCAACAAGAGAGGAAAGTTGGTTTTTCTTACGAGTGTTGATTTTGAGTCCCAAGTAAGCGAAAGATTCTAAGGGGGTGATTTTTTGAAATCCTAGCACTCGACAGTGACATTTAAAACTCTGAATAAAACGATGAAATTATGTTTTAAAAATAAAAGCGATAGAAATTTAAAATAATGATTATTGAAACTACTAATTCCATGCGAAAAGATTGGCTACAAACTTTTGTGTGCGATTATTTTCGAGCTTGAATTTTTTGAATTCGATGGTCCGGCTGTCAAAAATCGCCCCCTAAGTTTGAATCTTGAGCGTAGCGAGGGATCTCAAGAACACGAGATGTAAAAAAACTTTCCTCTCGTGTGACACATACAACTTTTCACCTCAGTAGTGAGAACATATTGAAGTTAAAAAAACACATTTATTTACATTCCTGAATGAAAGGCATCATCCTTGCCTGCCTTTTGATGCCTTTTTAATCTATAAAAATGAAATAATGCACTAGTCTGAAAATGCACTAGTCTGAAAATATTATGCAAGTTATATTTTTCTCCATCAGGCTATCGCTTTTTGTTATTGAAACATAACTTCACATTTTATAGCGTAACGTTTTGTCAAGAGCATAATATGTCGTCTTAGCCATTTGCCATTCGTTGAGAATTCAACGTCACTTATATTTTTAAAATTGTTTTCGAATGTGCACATAATCTATTGGCCAAACTGTTATAAAATGACAGATGATGTTGAAATATTTAAAGTAAACATAGTATGGTAAAGAAAAACAATCTTGGATAATCTTTTCTTGGTGTTATTAACAAATATTTACTAAACGCAACGTCAAAAACTGTTAGAAAGAAAATATTTTTCACTACAAGTAATCAGATTATATTTTCTAATTAAAAAAGAATGTCACACTTGAACTATCGAAGCTCAAAACTGTTAGTGTACTGTATGTAGTAAAGTAATATTGCAGTTTGTGACTCGCTAAGCATTAACTACTTATATCATTACTTTCAAATTTTGTTCTCGATTAGATGTTGATTCGACGTTCTCTCTCTTTCTTTCGCTCTATCGTAGCACGGTCTAGTTTTTAATTAAATAGAAAATTTAATTTAATTAATACAAGAAAACAGTACCAATAATTGCATTAATTTTGTTACGCACAAATTATACCGGAGACGAAGTAGAATGTAGGGGTAATTAATTGTAAAGTATACCTACAGTGGTTGTATTAAATTATATTTTAAGTGAAACTTGATACTAATACAGTGAAACCTGGTTAAGTGGGACCTGGGTAAGTGAGTAAAGAAAACTCTTTAACTGGCACTAATGTTAAGGTCCCGGCACTTTGATATTGGCTTACCTCTATTAGTGGCACAAATCGAGCCTCTATAACTGGGATTAGGTGTTTCGATTTTATCGCCAGAATACCTCTATAACTGAGACAACAAGTTTGCACTTAGCTAGCGTCTAATCTAAAATACCTGTTTTTTTGTTTGGTTTAGTTCTCGTCTTGATACAAATTCAAAAGTAGGTATCAACCGACACTCGCTATTCTTCAATACGAGAAAAACTCAAGTTAATATTTTTTGCTGTTTACTATTATTTTTTCGTTACTTTTTTAAGTACCTAATGTGAAAAATTACAACTCAAGTAAGTTAAGTAAAAAATCTAACCTACAACGTTTAAAAAATACAGAATTTTATTCAAAAATAGCCCCTCTATAACGGATATCACCTCTGCAGCTCTGTTTCTCACCTCTATTCAGGCGCGGATACCATAGGTGCGGACCGCGGGATATTTTGTGTAGGAAAGTTATTAATGCTTTTTTAAATAGGTATCTTCTGTAAACCAAAAACTCGTTAACACGCACTATTTGATGATTCCGATCAGTGATCGAGTTATCTAGGTTCTACTGTACTAAGAAAGCTTCGCAACTTTGTTGTAAAACTAATAATTGTAATAAATCCCTATCGCTGCGCGAAGTCCGCCCTGAACTGAACTGACGACTCCTATTACACGAAGAGCCATTTCGGTCCAATTACAGAGAGGTATCCGAGTTGAATATACCGACTACTGGACTGTATAAACGTACAATTCATAACAGCACAGAATGTTAAATCTTGAAACATTAAATATTAAGTCTTCTACGGTGTAGCACGTAGGTAGTAAGTACAGTCAGCATCAATAGTATCTTCCTACATGAAGGCCGAAAAAATATGTGATGCGCTCTTGCGGCTTTCGTGTAGGAAAATACTATTGATGCTGACTGTACCACGTTTTACAACAGTATCGTATTTACAACAACCTTTTGAGCTGGTTGGCCGTATCTGTTTGTAAGGGGGCCCACCGACTATCAGTCCGCCTGACGATATCGGCCTGTCAGTTTTTAGACCAAAACCATGTTACAACAAAAATTTTACAGGTCCGAACAACTAACAGGCCAATATCGGCAGGCCGACTGATAGTGGGTGGGGCCCATTAGCCGCCTTTTACAACGCTTCAAAAGGGCCGCAACTAACGACAAGGAATATACTTATACATTTGATATCTGATAAAAACCGACTTGTTAAATGTGTAAATAAATACCTAGTATAGATCCCAAGCCAGGCGCAAATTTTTTTGGTCATCGCGTCCTGGTTGGTAACTTGTGTGATTAAGGCGATGTATAATTAAGTTTCGTGAATGTCACCTACCGCTTCTTTGGTGGGTTGATTAATGGCAGCCATCTAATCAGTTAAAAAAATGATCATCGCGTCCCAGTGGATAATTTGTTAGATGACAGTTTATTTGCCATCATAAATATAAGACCACCAACGTAATGGTAGCTGACCTTTACGAGGCTTTTCATCGACATTTACCACTTCACAAGTCAAGCATGGAAGGCGATTGACTATTCACTTTTTTCCTGGATTAGATACGGTCCAGGGGGCCGATTTTTGACAGCCGGACGATCGAATTCAAAAAATTCAAGCTCGAAAATAATCACACACAAAAGTTTGTAGCCAATTTTTTCGCATGGAATTAATAGTTTAAATAATCATTATTTTGAATTTCTATCGCTTTTATTTTAAAAACATAATTTCATCGTTTTATTCAGAGTTTTAAATCTCACTTTCGAGTGCTCAAATCTCAAAAATCACCCCCCAGTAGCTGTGATTAAAAAATAAGGTTTTAATATTTATCCTTATGTATACTACGGTACCCTTGACGTCACCAAGAGAGAGCAAAAGTGTCGTTTGTAAGTTTCTACGCTTTGCTAACTTCACCGGCTGTTTACACACACACTCACGTACCTCCAAAGTGCGCGGTGGTCTTGTTTACCACGTCTATTTGTACCACTTACACTGTCTCGAAATCAAACACTTTATACGAGTTTCCTTCGAACATGCTAGTTATTATATCGTCACGTATAATGTATTATGTCCTGTACGTCAATTTTCGTCAACACAAGTAGTCAAGTACTATTTTACTAGTGCGGAAAAGTACTACTTTCCGCATGATATGGCTCCGTAGGAAACGCACTTTTCGAGCACATGCATTGTAAAGTTACTTAGAAGTGTCATATTTGACCTTAGTTTTATAACACTCAACTTTTCATTATTACGTTAGTAAGTAGGTATGTTGCTTCATTAACCACTGAAAAAATCAAAAACATTACAGATCCCGATATTTGACGATTTATAGTACATTACGCACCTAGGGCGGTAAAATAAAGAACGGCTCAGATCGCGGATATTTGTGGCCCGAACCGAAGGTAAGGGCCATAGACAAGCGATCTGAGGCCTTCTTTATTACCGCCCGTGGTGCGTACACAATTTTACGTCTTCTCCTGGGTGTGAAGTGAGATTTTCCGCTACGCCCGTGGGCGTAATATCTCACTTACCGCCCAGAGTGACGTAAATATATTATATTTGATAGTGAGGCAAAATCGAAAGTTTTTTTTTGGATATACTTAGGGTGGGTTGCACCACGCACAATTAACAGACTCGTCAACGTTAAATATGGCGACGGAGCTGTCATCGCATAGAAAACTGTCAGACTTATCATACAATTTTTTTTACGATTACGTTTACTTTCACAGACAGTTTGGTGCAACCGGCCCTTAGTTTCATCAATTAAAATATGGAGATGAACACATGCACTTTTTGCTAATAATGATGGTCTTAATTACAATATTTACTCAGCCAAACTGCAACACCATAGCTGGTTATTCTTTCCATTTAATTTATAAATATACTTTTCTCCAATGTGCTCGGAAAGGTTCACCTTACTGTAGCAAAATGAGTACGTGAAGTTCTTCATTCTTTACCAAAACAAATTTAAAAAAATAAAAATCATTATTGTCCTGTTTTAGCGGACGCGAAGTATTTTGTCAATGCCATAAATATATGTACAGTTTTGCACCTTACTCCATTGTAATAAGGTTCAAAAGTGTATACATATTTTAGACGTTGACTGGTAAGATCCATTACTGTATTTTTTTTTACCTTTTAAACTTTTCATCCGACTAAGAAATATCATTTCAAACAGCCAATTACTAAAGCGACATCTACACCGTCTGAACGGCAATCCCTTCAAACTATAGGATAGAGCGAGATAGTGAGATCAAAAATCTTGGTTGCCTCGTTCTTTGTCATAGCACCGCGTCTGATCGTGCGACTGAGGCTTAATACAATCATAGACAAAACAACTTTTTTTAAGGTTTAATCTTTTAGGGTCACCACACACCTAGCGGTTTTCCTCGCGGAATTAGCGGAAGTAGCGGAAATTTGTCTATGGTAGCGGAAATTTGTCTATGGTAGCTGATTTTTTGTATGGAAGCCATAGACAAATTTCCGCTACCATAGACAAATTAAGCATTTTGTCTATGAATTTCCGCTACTTCCGCTAATTCCGCGAGGAAAACCGCTAGGTGTGTGGTGACCCTTACAGTTGTATGAAAGGAGCACATTTAGTACTATCTTAAATAGCTTTTGACGAAAATTTATTTTTAAATATTATTTATTTGAATGAAAATTGGCAGTATACATAGTGCTTTATACTTAAAAAATATGTTATAGAGGGAAACTAATTCATGTCCATGACATTGAACGCTATAATAACGTAACCAAAATCAGTAATTTATTTATTTCCTCGCACATTTGGAGAAAAGCACTATATACGCCTCGGCGGGATTAGAAATTCGTGGACTCGCTCGTCCACGAATTTCCCTTTCCCGTCCTCTGCAATAATGTACTATAAATCTTCCTGGGACCAGTTAAATTAATTTCATAAATAATAATAATGTGCCTGTCGTGACAATTTAATGCAAGTAATACTATTACGTGACGTTAGTCCAGTAGTTTGTTTTAATTCAAGACAGGAATCTGACAGCTCCTGCGCTACATTGTAATTCATTTTTTTGGAGAGAACTGTCAGATAAGGTACTGTGTTGAATTAAAAATAAGATATTAGACCCTAAAGTATCATCCGCAAGCAAACTTGTCAATGCTTATTGATCATATGATTCTTCACAGGATGCAACGTGAAATGCACCTAAAGTATTCGCTTTAGGATTGAATTTAAAATGATATGTCAGTGAGTTAAATTGACGTCAAAATCTGTTAATTGACTGCCTACCGTTTGCTGTGGGTACCTAAGTGGAGCGGCGCTTGATTTCGGGACGCGCCCTATTTTTCCATCACGGCTTTTGTAAGCAATATTGCCATTTGGAGTGTGATAAAACCCTTTGTTTGAACGAGTGTTGATAGGTACAATAATAAAGTCCTATGTTGATTGTATGCGCCTTTGTTTATCGAGTAAGTATTATGTTTAGATACCAATTGTCATACCTACCTCAGTATTTATTACTCGAACTTTGTCACTGACACACAAAAATAACTTTCAAAAAGTTTCTATACTCATTTATTTAAGTACCTACGTCGCACCCGGATAGTAAGTATAATCAGTCGTATTACATTACGGCTAGCTGTTACAAAAATAGGGTCGTTTTGAAATGCGACGGTTCAACGATTAGCCAGATTGAATGAGGCTGAATGTAAATCCGCCGGAATGTATTCGCCATACGTTCTTCAACACGACTAGCCGTAATGTAATGCAGCGAGTCATTGGCCGCCGGTTTGACAGTTTCGGCTAGCCGTAAGGTTTAAGAAACAATGAAGAAGGACGAGGTTCGTTATCTTTTGATAACACTGAAAAAAAAGTCTAACTAAGATGCATTTTAGCTTACAAGGCAAGCAAAACTTTTTATATAGTATGCAATTTCTTTTTTTTTTTAGTTCAATTTACCTATTATATTTTTAAGTTGATAGTGTTGATACTTGATAATTCTGTGTGTACACGATTCCATACAATTATTACAAAGTAGGTAGATACATATACCTACATAACCTTGTACCAAATGCTTGTGGTCGATAGCCTGAAAACTGAACGTGTAGGTCAAGTGCGCCAGAAAAACTGGTAAACTTTTAATTATTCCGTCTGTGCAAAGGAACCATTACCCTGAGTAACGCAGGCATTAACTGATATCTCTGTTTATTAATGGCGCATACTAATGTATTCCGATAAGCAAAATTACGGGGATTTTCAACGTCGCTCCGCATATCGCTAATTAATGCAACGCAAGGAAAGTTTGATTAGGTAAGCTTCGTTGGAAACTGATTTTATTCACAAATTCAATAACTTTGCAGATATTACAGCTGTATAGCCGAAGGCAGGGGAAAGGTAGTGTAAGACGGGAAGGGAAGATGAAACAGCAAGATCTAACTGGGTGTAAATTTTTGAGATTCGAGTGCTCGAATCTGTCATTTCAACAACAGAACTCTCTCAGAATTTATGAAATTGTATTTTAGAAATAACAGCTGTATTTAAAACCGTGGTTATTTATGGTGACAAACCATTGTGTGCGAACATTTTCGACCTTAATATTTTTAATTTCGAGCGCTCAAATGTCTAAAATCGCCCCCCTGATCATGATACGATCCATGCTTAATTAATTTATATGTACAGTCGACGTCAAAGATATGTTTACAATGTGCACCTAAACATTACAAAGGAGTAAAGTGCAAACGTGTAATGATATGTACTCTTTCATTTTATAGTTCCATTGTAATGATAATAGGGCATTTTCTAAAATTTTATGAAACGTAATGGGGCCCACCCACTATCAGTCGGCCTGACGATATTGGCCTGTCAGTTGTTCGGAGGTCAGAGTAAAATTTTTGTTCTAACTGACAGGCCGATATCGTCAGGCGGACTGATAGTCGGTGGGCCCCCTAACGGGTACACCAACCTTAAAGTACACACAACGCCTCACTAGGTATACACTTTTGAACGTTATTACAGCGGAATAAGGTTCAAAAGTGTATACCTAGTGAGGCGTTGACTGTACGTACGTTGGTAATAATTCGTTGTTTTCCTCAAGTGTTTGAAGTAGGTAGGTACCTACTTCGAATAAGTCCGGTTTATGAAGGCAGGGAAGTGATGATTGGATTTGTTATTCTTGCTGTTATTTGCATTTTGTTGACTTTTTGTTGGTGAAAAGGTCTCTCGGTATAAATAATAATTACAAAAGGAATTGTTTTCCTAACGTAATAAAACTAAGTTGATATTTATCTGGAAGTAAAACAGACAGCATCATTATTTCCGTATTTACATATATATAGTATTTACTTTAAAATATTTAATTTATTTTATGATTTATGATAAATTAGTCACCCATTCCTATTGTATGTTTTAGATATATTATTTCAGACACCTAATAGAAGGAAGAAGTAAAATATATTCATTCAGGACGCGACAATGTTTCTTAAGCATAAAACAAGTTAAAACAAATAAGTATGTAAGTAAATCTAAGAGCGTCACTGAAATTGTCTCCACTCAGCTTAATGCAAGGTACTTTTAGGGTACTTGACGTTAAGGTCAACTCGGCGAAGACCGTTAGCCGGCGAAGACCGGATAGCTAGCAATTACAGCAAATTATGCATCGCTTTTTATTACCAAATGGTAAAGTTGTTGAAGAACTGTTCTAGAACAGTTTTACCATATCGTAAAAAATAGCTATGCAGAATTTGCTGTAATTGCTCGCTGTCCGGTCTTCGCCGTCCCTTCCCCTTGACTACGCATAAAAGGAAGGTCGTGGTACAGCGAAAATGTGTAATATGTGTATGTGTAAAATGGCACTGAGTGGCAAGCCGGCACAATATCCTTATTGAAAGATTTGGAGGCAGGATATCCTTGTTATTAAATTATTATTTTTAACTTGTTTTCATACAAACAAAATATCACTAAGTTCAATTAAAAATATAATTAAGCGTACTTATTTAACTGCCATGTTGATAGCTGATAGTTGATAGTTTTTATTTTTAAATAGAGACAATATATTTACTTATAAATTTCCCTAAAATAATAATTTTCTAGAAATTAATGAATTACTCGTAAGTAGGCACCGCGTGAAGCGCATAACGTCTCGTAAATAGGTTGCGTTACCACCAGAGATGAGTGAGGATGCGTTCCGAGAAATGTGTTAAGAACCAATAGAATCACTTCATTTGTCTAATCCACGCACAGAGCAGTCCGCGTATTTACAAAATCTATACTATTAGAGTTCAGATGCCAACTGAACTAGGTTAGCTTTTATTTTGCAAAAAGTTGACAAAACCCTATTCTATTACAGTCCTGAAATTGACTGAAATCGCAAAGACTTTGTGAATAAAATTCATACTGATAATGCAGCAACAAAAGCTAGACCGTTATGATCTTTAGAAAAAGTTAGGTTCCCTTATATGTGGCATAATTTTGTGTTGCATAACAACTAAGTACAAATTACTGTTCTTCGGCAAATAAATATCTTTTATTTATTTATTAATATCGACAGTACATTACTTAATGAGTAGTTAGGTTTAACCTAACTCACTTTTTTGTAGCTGTTTGGGTTGGTTTGGGGTCACAGTTCTAACCTAAGCTAACTCACTTTTTGAGCAGCTGTTTGATTTGGTGAAGAGTCACAGTTCTAACCTAACCTAACCCACTTTTTGAGCAGCTGTTTGATTTGGTTATGGGTCACAGTTCTAACCGAACCTAGCCCACTTTTTGAGCAGCTGTTTGGTTTGGTTAAGGGTTGCAATTCTAACCTAACCTATCCCACTTTTTAGCAGAACCAATAAATTTGCTACCTACTTGTACTTTATGCATAATTTGTTTTCTGCAATGTAAACCTTCGCCTGAACTCAACTCAACTAGGTATTGTTGATAGATAATCTCTATAAATATGCCAGCAAAAAGCTAATCTATTTGAGTGACATTCGTAACTGAGATAGACTAGATATTTTCAATAAATTTGCAGGAACAAAAGCTAATCTAGTCCAGTTTGCACCTGAACTCTAATAGTATAGCTTTTGTAAATAAGCGTCCAGGATTGGTTTTATACAATTGTCGCCACGCATCCTCGCTTATCACCAGTGGAAACGCAACCATAAGCTGCATCCAACACAGCGTCAACCTCGGCCCATGGCCTTAGAGGACACTGTATTAAGTTATGTACTTCCACAGGGCAAGATGGCCATCATCCAGTCGTGCTGCTGCTGGAGGAGCCTGCGCCGCGGTTGCTACGCCTCGGCCATGTACACTCTAGTACGTATCTCGGTTATTTGATATATGATAATAAAAACATTTTGCATCACGTTCCTATAAAAAAAAACACCAATTTTCATTGCGAATAATAATATAATACAACATACACCTACAACTAATTTAATTCAATTTCTTTTAATGTTTTATTTCATTTCTATTTTTATGTCTAATTAATTCTTATCTATGGATCTTAGGTATCTGAAATAAACCAATTTTGAATTTATACAACAGTCATTTACAAGTCGCCCCTCAATTTTGTATGAAACTGATTGCTTATTTCAGTTACAATAGTTGCATCAACATTTTTGTTATAGCGGAAACACTATCTTGAATACCTGGAGTTCGATTTTTGAATCTCATCGGGTGACTTATTTCGTACTAAATAGTCATCGGCTGCATACAAAAAAAGTCACCGGTGAGATTCAAAAATCGAACTCCTGAGACCCACAATAAGATTCACCTCAGTGTTAGTTCCCTTACATTTTATATTTAATAAAATTAAGCGAGCATCCACTAAACTTACTTAGTAAGTAATACTCGTGCCGATGCATATGTTAAAACTTATGCTTATTGTACTTTTATGTGAAACGTATTATTTATTTATTTAATTATTTATTTATTGTAGTTTTTGTGTGTGTACGGGTGCGGTGCGGTTCGCCACCAATCCCGTCTCGTTCTTCACGGGGGCAAGAAGTGGCTCACGGAGAGCCGTTTTGCTGCATTGATCGTAGCAAATGGAAATCCGTGATCTCTGCCTACCCCTTTGGTGATATAGGCGTGATTGTGTTGTATGTGTATGTATGTGAAACAGACATTCAGAATAGTTGTTTGTTGACAGGTATACTTTTCGATAACGATAGTCACGATGGGGCACTTTATCGAGGTAGAGCAGCGCTACTTGAGCGGCGAGATGACTAATCCAGAATCAGAAAGTTTTCTGGAACCGGAGAAAATAACACCGAGTAAGTTCATCAATGTGATTAGTGGGTAAGACCACAGATTATTATTATTAGGAACTTTTACACTAAGGGATCCGGGAGTAAAGCCACTCGTTTCGCACAGGCTGACCAAATAAAAAAAAACAAATATATTATGCCGTGGGCCGCAATGTTATAAAGGTGTAAAAAATTACTGGTGATCCGTTTAAGGGCATAATTGGTATTGTATTGCGACTAAGAAAAAATGGGAGAAAAAGTTATTTGACGCGAAAACAAATCTTTTTTTGTGTGGGACCCGTCGACCTTACCGGCCAACCCTGGATCACCAGCATTTTTGTTACACCTTGTATAATAATCAACTACCGCAGGAAATTATCGCTGCAAGAAACGCATCACTCTTTAAAATGAAACTTAAAAAAATGGCTTCTCGAACAGATGTTCTGCGAGCACTTGAAAGTATTAATGTATCATGTATTTACCATATACATACTTACATATAAACCTATAGCTTAAAATATATTAATGTTATTTAGCACAACAGTACCTGCAACTGCATAATATAGCATTTCTTTGAGTTGTAGTGTATATTATCATTAAGTTATTAGGACTGTGATATTGTAAAAGCGGGAGTTCGAAGTTTACGGGAGTTTCAGAAGTACAAAGAACGAAATAAATGCCGCTTTTGCTTGTTTCTTCCCCATACTACCCCACAAAAAACCTCTTTTATGGTCTCTTTTACGTTGCCACTGTTATTGCGAGACCCTACACTCATAATAGTCCGACATGATCTTAGCCTTTTTTTATATTATAGATTTCCCCTAAAAGCCCATTGCGTTCGTCACTCTGTTAATCTAAGCACATAATACATTTACAGTGAATCCAGCTCAAAATTAAATAGTTTTTCTTAGAAATGTTAAATGCCTTATTTCGCTCGGAAACTAAGGCTGTTCATTGCCTTTTCCTTTTACTTTTGGAAGCTTGTATCTTTGCTTAACATTATATTATGTGAACGTGAACTTTATGCAGTACCACATAAGGTCTGTTACGCTTTCAGCATTATAGGCGGATTAGAAGAATTTAAAAGTAATACGCAAGTCGATTTTAACTTGGATGGCTTAATTAATCCCTTAACGGGAGTCAAACTTAAATTCATCCTTTGAAGTCAGATTAAATCTTAAAATTCTTGTTGGTTAACTTTAGTGGAAATCGTTGGTAAATAGAATTTACAAACAGGCCTCTAACTTAGAGGCTCTAAGTCATTACACTTTTGCATTTTATCTAACTTAAAAATGTAGTTATTATTGTATACATTTGATTTTTTTCCTTAGTAGCCGATGACATCGGCTTGCAGTCTGATTTGGCCGATAAACTCATAAGGATTAAAACTATTAGAACCAGTGCTAATATAGTATTTTATACAAGCCTTGTATAAGAAAGATCAAAAAAGACGAGTGGCGTACAACTTCTGTTTTGAAAGTAACAGAACCGGAACCGGAGCGGATGTTTAAAACCAATCGGAAGTTCCAACTTAACGGAACGGAACCGGAGCTCTGTAACATCCCCGGTAAATATAGGGAATATGCGATGTAGGTTAATCGGGCTATCATCGCCCGAGGTGAAGCACGTAGCCCAAGACAGAATGCGATGGCGGCGCACTGTGGACGCGCTCTGACCCACCTAGGGGACTAGGTACCTATTAAATCAAAAGGTGTTAAGCTCAAGCGTTTTTTTTGCTAATATTCCAGCTACGACTACATAATAAAAAAAAAATTGTAACTTGATTACAAACCAAGAAAGAAAAATTCTTCGTTTGTACTTATAAAATTTAGTCAGGCATTTGAAAGAAAGGATTTTGCCACTTCCACGACTTCTACAAGAAATCGTGGGCGAAGCTACTTGAAATTATTTTACAACAATCACGCAATTTTTCCATGTTATTAATGTGCATAGAGTAAGATATATATCTAGAGGATTTATCCCATGTAAAATATTGCGACCGCCTAAAATACATTCAGCACTAGATGGCGCTACTGAAAATTCACTGATTACACTCACTACTGCTTCCCGCCCGCATACGATCCGCCGCGGCGATGATAATATCGCATGCACTGCCCTCAACTGGAATCCCCTAGGAGGTGAACGTAGATCGGGTCGTCCCGTGCAATCCTGGAAGCGTTCCGTTGAGAAGGAGCTACATGACATCGGGATGAGCTGGAGTGACGTTAGGAGCGCTGCTGGGGATCGAGACGCGTGGTGTGACCTCGAGAAGGCCCTTTGTACCTCTGGGGTACCATAGGAACGGTTCTCTGCCTTTTCGCCGAAAATTGCATTGCCGAATTTCACTTGCCAACCAACTTTTCACAGAAGTTTCATTTGGCCGAATTTCATTTCCCAACTTTACATAATCCAACCTAACCTAACCCAACCTAGTAGGCGAGTTTGGCCGCATAACTTTTACCAAATAATTATTTCGCAACCATTTCATTTCCCAATCCCATAGTTGGGAAATGAAACTTACCTACTAGGTTAAGTTAGGTTAGGTTGGATTATGAAAGTTGGGAAATGAAATTCGGCCTAATGAAACTTCTGCGAAAAGTCGACTGGCAAGTGAAATTCGGCAAAACAATTTTCGGCGAAAAGGCAGAGAACCGTTTGCCAGTACATATTGCCCTTTGCACGGCGTTGCGCAGGCAATTTTGACAATTTTAGAATAGAAGTGGCGTCTGGTCTCAATGTGTACCTACTACTGTATAAATGAGGAATAATGCCGAGAATTTTCCTGTTCGCTGTTTGCAAAGCAAACGCCTGCAGGATAAAGAGGATTGTGGTTTCTGCAAAAATTGTTTACATTCTTAAATTGAAATATTTGGTTTGAGGTTTTATGCTAGATTTCATAAAATTCATATGATTGTTTATCATATTCTCGCGTAATATGTTCCAAATTGATACTGATTTTCTAAAGTACTCATGGCTCACATGTGTTGTGTGAGAATGCGATTATACATATTTTTTACACCTTTTCAAAGTTGTAACAAGGTCCAAAAGTAACACATCTCTTTGAAGGCGACCTTACAAGCCCTGTTACATTTGTCCTAGTTAGCTTCCTAAATTAGTCACTAAATTTAGTCAAGTGTAACCGCATTAAACAAATAATTTTATTTTACTACTAATTAAAGTTAGGATCCTAATTTGGTTAGGATACTAGTTAGGACACTAAGTATACCCAAACTACGTGACCCATTTTTTTCAGTTTTTGACCCTCCCTCCCCCCTCGGTGACCATCCGTAGTAATTGCCAAGACCCCCCCCCTCCCCCCCTATTTGTCACGTAGTAAAACTCACACATATGGTTTAGAGTGATGTTTTGGAGATAGAAAGCAAAAAAACATATTTTGGCATACTTATTGCCTTTTATTAACACGACACTGGTCGCGTGACGCCAAAAGTGCGTGGAAACCTATAGGTAATTAGAAGCGCGAGATTTGAGCATAATTATTGACTACGTGACAGAACCTAAGACTCCCCCCCTCCCCCCTGTGACCTAGAGTAGTATTTTGACGACCCCCTCCTCCCCCTAAACGGGTCACGTAGTTTGGGTACGTCCCCTAAAGTGTAACAGGGCTTTATATCATCTGCAACCTATACTTAGATATAGTTATGCCGTTAATTTTGTTTTATTTTTCTGCTTCTAATGCAAGTTCTGAAACAGACGATCAATGCAAACATTTGTGAGAAATGTTTCTGGATATGTTCAACGATTTCCGACTACACTACATGTGTTTGCATGAGCTAGGCGCCCCTGTATTGAAATTGATAGGGTATTTTGCGCTTCTAAATATTCCTCTCGGAACGAAAATGGCTGGCAAACACTCCTGGACTGGAAATGCAATGCCCTATTCAAATAATGGCCGCTCACGTGAGATTGAGACACGCATACAATATGCATGGCGTGAAACGTGTCCTACTACGTGCCCTACGCTCACACAAGTCTACAATGTAATCCATTCCTTTTCCAAACCTCACATCTCTTCTCCGAATTTTGTTGAAATATCAACTTTACATAACATTAAAGAACTTGGTTCTTGTAAAGCACGATAGCTCAAGAAATGTGTTTTAGTGAGATAGCTTTTAGTAGAAACATGATATGCGCCCCCGGCGCGGCGTTTCGAGATTGACGCGATATTCAAGTTTCTTTTGTTATCTGCCGTTCTTCTGAAATGGAATTTAATAAAGAGTGAATTGATAATAAATTGATTCGAATCGAGCAGTTAAACTTATACTTTAATAATGATTGATGGGTTTTCCAGGAATAGGGAGAAAAGGACGTCACTTATATTCTTTTGAAGCCAAATTATAAAGAAAACAATACAATAAATACAATTTGAATTTCAGTTTTTGCCTGTACATTTTAATAAACATACAGTCAGCTATGCAGGTGAGGTTTTCGAAATGATCTTGGTACGTTTTTATTAAGTACTTACGCTTTCATTTTATTTACATTTTTTGTTATGTAAAGGTCATTTTGAACACCTCAACAACCACATATATGCGGACTTAGCTGCTTCCGCTGCGGACTGTACAGTCGCTATCATATTTATTATCTATGTTTGATGAAAAATATAACAAAGCGTGCAAAACATCAATACCATTTACGTTTTTGTACCCCTATTTTGCTTTACTAAAATTACGCATGTTTCACAACGGAGTTTCTAACGGAACTCCAGAAACTTCCCCGACCGACACATTGCGCCGTGAAAAGGCCCCGGCAAAACATTTCTAATTCAATGCGGTAAAAATATATCTTCACATTTCATGAAATCCTCTGAGGGTTGCCACTCCACCCTTAGTCAGAAAATCGTTAGTCAACTGCGCGATTTGCATGAAATTACGACCTTTTGATGTAGCATTCGTTGAGAATTTGATTACCTATGTACAGTCGACGTCAAAGATATGTTTATACTTTTGCAGAAGTGGAAACATATCTTTGACGTCGACTGTACGTCGCTTTGTAAATTATTTAATTAAAATTTCGGGGGTATTTAATTCACGTTTAATTAATTACATGTACCTACGCGACAATTATTTTTTTATAAAAATAATATATACTACAACATTATCGGTTGTCTGGAAGAGATCGCTCTTTAGCGATAAGACCGCCTGTTGTTACCTAATTTTAAGTTTATTGTAATATTTCTTTTATTACTCTTGTATTTTGCGGCAATAATAGTACATTTCAATATTAGTGCGGAAAGTATGTCATTACTTGAAGAATGACATTTACGCACAAGTATCGAACGACGTTTTTTAATACAGTTGCGAAAAAATTATAAAATTGTCAATTATTCACTTTGAGGTTACTTTAGTACATGTATCCGAACGCTCCGCGCGGTGCGGTGCGGCGCTGTGATTGGCTGTCTGTCACTGTCATTAGCTGTGATTGGCTGGAAAAGTAAAAAGCACTAGTGCGCGATATCAAACTTTCCGGACGCTAAACCACTACAAGAAAAGCATTTTTTTGAGCAACTGTATTAAAAATAATATTTACTTACTTACTTACTTACTTACATTATTGTGTTTCAACAAACCCGCCCTTGTACTTATAAACAGTGCACAGTACAAAAACGTGGGATTTTGCATTAAAAAATACGGATGATTATGTGTTTTTCTATTACATTACGAATAGATTTTTATTACTAACAAGATGTTATTATAATTATTTCCATGTTAAAATTACGGCACACGGCGAGTGTCATTTTATTTATAATTGAAATGTTACTGTTGAAAAAATATTTATAATTGAAATGTTACTGTTGAAAAAATATTCGTTTATTATGAAAAAATAACTCTGTCTACTTTGGACACAATGGGAAAATCGCGTCAGAATTTTCTGCTAGAGCCGCTATAGAGTAGGTAGACGGAGGTCTCCGAAACGTCAAATACTATTAAGCAGAATTTGCACAATGATTTAATTCAACAATATTTTGCATATTTTGCAATACCTGATGTTAATTATGGCAGATATGAGTTAGGGCCCCACATACGGTTCGCCACCGTACGGCGTAACAACATAATGTCATGTCAAAATCCCACAACCGTACGTATGCTTTTATCCTTAGGGTCAAAGCTGGTCAAAGCTAATGTACAGTCACCGGCAATAGTATCTTCCTACACGAAGGCCGCAAAAAATTACAAGGCGGGAAGAAGTCGAGATAAAATTTTGAAGAAATTTAAACCTAATGATTTTTTTTAATTTAAATTTCATCAACTTTTCGCCGCGACTTGTTAACTTCTTCCGGCGTGTATGGAATTATAATGATAAAAATACATTTAAGTAAGCTGTAAACTACTGTTAAGTGAACCCTGTCTAATTTAATTTCAAAATGTGTTCTGCCGTTTATGTAAATTGTAAAATAAGATTAGGTGTCAACCCTGGCGTGTTTGTGAAACGAGCCGCATCCGCGCCCAAGTGACCTGGAAAGGCACCGCGAACGGATCCGGGGGCGGGACTGTATCGGACCTAACCTAATTATTGATGAGGGGTTTCAGGTTGAGGACTGTGCAGACTTTTTTGAAGCGCGTGAGATACAAGTACACTGATTATGGACCTACTTTTGAAACTAAGCAACTTTTTGGTTACGGTTTTTAAAATACCTAAGCGTAATTTATGTATTTTTTATAAGATTTAAAATATTACTAATTATTTGTAAACAGTAGGGTATGCAACTGGATTAATTTAGTATATAAAGCCCGGGTTGCATCAAAGTATAGAAATGTGGGATATTCATTCGGTTCTTAAAAAAAAACGCAAATGATTTAGCACGACTCGGATGTTCGACCAATGGTATAATTCAATAGCTTTTATTTGATCCAAATAGAGTAGATTATTATTACCACCAAACAATGCATTACCCAACCTGATGTTACGTACCTATTGGTTGCAGTTACGGTGTCACTGAACATAACTCTGCTGGCTACCAGTACGCTTGGGCTCATCTCCTGCTGTCTTCTGATCCTCGGTATTTATAAAGTAAGTCGAATGTTGCTTGACATGTTCGCTCCATAAAAATAGGACACTATTTCTATTATTTCCGTTTTTTATATGTTGACAGTGATATAATGCTTACATGCGTACCTTCACGTTGAATTTATGTATACATACCGTAATTTTGTCACCGCCATCCGTCATTAACTCTCTTTTACTATATACAATAGACCGCTTAAATATGACGTATTTGCTGTACAAATTTTGGTTTTCATAGAAAAATCTTCATAATTAAACCGGATATACTGACATACAGGCTCCGCTTATACTATAGACACGACGGTTATTACGACCTATTTTTATGAGAACGATGTCCGGTTACAATGACACCTTCCTTCATTTTTGTTAGTTTCGTGACCCTTTTCACTCCTTCTCCTGTGATAAAGTCGGGTAGGTACCTAGGTGTCTGCCGCGTGATTACATTTTGTTTTGATTATTATTGACGAACTGAATGTTTTAACATTACGCATTATAAGTAAGTTTTTAAAATCACAGTGGGACAATTAAAATTGTTTCGTTTCTGAGACTACATTTTATATGACGTCCGGTTAGTATGACTTTTTTTTGCATTTCCCTTCGTTGTCGGTATGAGCGGATTCTATTGTAATAACAAAAGGGTAATTTATACGTAGTTTTACTCTGTTTCATTAAATAGATTTTTCATAAGTGTCAATCACTCTTTTTAGTACTATCTTTGAAGTCTTAACATATATTTGTATGTTGGGCCGTTGGCGCCACAGTTAGGTAGTCATTAATTTTCACACCATTATATATATTTTAACTTTGCCTGTGCCATTAAAATTACTACCAACTATAATTATGCAAGCTGTCTTGTCAATCAAGGCGGCCCTTGGAATCTAAAATAATAACCCTCTGGCGTCGAAGTAATTACGACTTGCACGATCGCATGTAAAATAATTTCTATTTCAAAATGCATCGATAAGTACTATGCAGGGCGTCCCACCCACGGCTATACCACATAGAAGGAAAGTACCTTGAATATTATAGATGGAACATTTTACTGAAAGAAGACATTATTTGAATTTAAAAAACAATTTAAACTGCATTCACAGATATTTAAATAAATTAATGGTTGAACTGGGAATCGAACCCGTTACATCACGAGTTCTAAAAAAGTAGTACATTCCAAACAATAACATGTGGATATCCATGCGAGATTACCACTTGTTTGATACCTATTCTACTATCTATATACAGCCTTGGCCAGAAGTGTTGAGCATAGGTGTTTTTTGTTTACAATTTTGATGTTAAGCATTATTTCCCTATCCTAACAATGTACGGTAACGGTAAATGTTATATTTTATTTATAAATATAGAAAACTTCACTTAATAACACTTTCAAGGTACTTAAAAAATATGAAAATAGAAGGTACCAAAAATGTAAATTTAAGTCGGTGCGACATATTGCAAATATTCTATGCAGTTACTACTAACTTCAACAAAACATGCCTATTAGTTTAAATTAATTGACAAAATAACTTGAACAAAGATGGAAACGATGGACTAAACTTTCCAGTTTTGTATGAAAATCGCATTGGTGCTCAACACTTCTGGCCAAGGCTGTACTAGAATGTGTCAAAGTTTTCTCACTAGCGACTGTCAGTGTTCGGTAGTCGAATTGGGCCCCAGTTTTCAGGCTGAGAACGGTTCACTAACGGGGTGTTGCCTATGATAATATTAACTTACAATCCCCTTGGGTCAGATAAAGTGTATAATTGGGGTTAAATCCCTTTACATATCAACTTATTCTCTAATAGCTTAAATGAAAAGGTAATTCGCTGGTAAAGGTCAGTCCATTGGATGTAAAAGGAACGTTAATTATGCGAGTTGTTAAAGCGGATCAGTTAAACATACCTATTCCTAAAATAATTAACTAAACGAGCAGAACGGTTATAATAATTTTGGCACGAACTTATTGCTAAGAAAACAAGAGGGTGTGCCTTATTCTAGCTTTAAAATACATAATAAACAAACCATAAAAAATACAATCTATCTCGAACTCATAATAAATAATATAAGTATTGCATCGAAATATTTTCAAGCAAATTCTGATAGGCGGTAGCTACGATTATAAGGTATAGTGAATGCATTGGAGTTGTATTGTAGTTGGATCGTGTCTTAACATAATACGGCTCTGAATCAAGATCATTTGAACCCCTTCGATTATATTTATTTATTAACGTCTTGTGCTCTTTATACAATGCATCGACTTCACATTATACAAAAATTTAAATCCTACCTGCGTCTTGTCAAAAATATTACAGATAAATCAAAACTTCGAACAATAATTTAGTAGTTGGTCTAGAATGGGCAACTAACTAGGTAGTCGGTTTGAAAGGTCAAGTGTACAGCGCACTGCTAATTAGGCATCAGATGAAGAAACTTTGAATTAGTTGCCAACTTTTAGGGTACTTTGGAATTAAGTGATCACTTTAACATATTCTAAAGCTATTGTTTAATAATTAATAACCAAAAATTGGCAGTAACGTTTATTCGAGTACAATAAAAAGAGTCTTGTTGTCTATAATCAATAACTGGTACCTATGTACCTAAAAAGTGACCCGTTTTCACTGTGACCGAATTATTATTCCTACCTTTATTATTCACAGGTATTTATAGACCTAAAATATGTAAAGTCAAGACAATCTTTCTGTCAGTTCCACTTCACTGCTTGTTAACTTGTTCATGGAAATGTATTCAGGTACGAAAACCATGCAATATCCCGGTAAATTGTTTATTTTTAAACTCTCATTTAAATGTTCGACGTTTCTACAATAAAAGCGCTCAAAATCCAATATATCAACTTTTTAAACTCGCCTGAAATTCTATTTTGTAGCATGAATATCGTTATAGCATTAATTGAATGTATTTATATATTTTACAATCGTAATGTACAAAACACAAGGAAATAAAAATAATAGTGCATAAATAAAATCTAAAAAATAATCTTAGTGTAGATGAAAGGAAAAGGACAATAAAAAAAAATTCCTCGATAAAACCTTGTTGGCTCGACTGAGACGCTTAGAGATCCAAAATCTTGACTTTGTACTTCACATTAAAAGGATTCTGCACAAAGAGTTGATCAAAGAGGTTTTTACTACAACCCTCAGTGGAAACTCCTAGTATTTTCCCCTGTCAAAGGCAAGGGGTGCAGCCAATTACAGGAAATTAATTTTACACCGTGGTTCGGTGTTTATTCGTTCCGTTTCAAGCCTCATCGTCTTCGCGTTAGATATATAGTAAAATAAATCTTACGAAACCAAGTCGACCAAGGGTAGAAAACGCGCATGTGAATCCTCTGGAGTTACAGGTATCCATAGGCTACGGTAACTGCTTACCATCAGCTTGTTTGCCACCGTCGTGGTACTAACAAAAAAACTTAATTTTACTAACGTATTGGAATTACGTATTATTATATTCGATTTTAAAACATTTTAGTTACTAACCGCCTATACTTTTAACCCACTTACCCTAAAGAAGCCAAGCAAAATATTTCTGAGATATCATTTCAAGCAAAGATTCACACGAGTTATTTTTGATTCATGTAAATGATTTTTTATTATTATTTTAGGACAAATCTATTAAACGACCCTTCTCTTTCCACTAATGGGGCTATCAGTGGCGGCTCGTCAAAACTATTCTTTAGAAAGCTGAAGCTGCACAGGAAAAATACTCAACTGGTTGAAAATTATACAAACCAGTTTGAACCAAGTTCTGTATATGCTCTGCCACTACTTCAAAGTATGATCGCATGCGATAAAAGCCCATTTGCGTGTTCTACTCAAGTATTCTGTTGGGAAAAAATAGTGCCAACGTATAATGTGATTCATAGTTTGTCGCCTATTCTTTTTGTTTCTACAGTAATAATACTACGCAATGTTTTCTGTCCTTATGTTAAAATATAGGCCCTGCTCTTTCACTGTCCACCGAGACAACATAGGCAGTTTTTACCTGTTTTGGTAGTGCTATTTTCCAATTTAAAATTTTTGCTAGCCTGTTACTCAAACCTCCACCCATTAAAAGCTGCCAGATGCCCGGATCTAGCAATAAGGATAGTCTAGCAATCTAACCAGACGGGTTTTGTTAGTCTCATTATTGTGTCATATCTAACGTGGCCAGGGGGGCGATTTTTGGCAGCCGAACAAATTCAAGCTCGAAAATAATCGCACACAAAAGTTTGTCGCCAACTTTTTCACATGGAATGAATAGTTTAAATAATCTTTAAAAAAAAATTTTTAAAACATAATTTCAGCGTTTTATTCAGAGTTTTAAATGTCACTTTCGAGTACACGGATTTCAAAAATCACCCCCCTGCTCTTAGTCCCCTAAGTTAATTCTGAAGCCAGTTCACACCAATTTACAAGAACGACTGAGTTTCACTCAGATTGAAATTAATTTGTATACTTTGAATGCTGAGGATCAATCCAATATACAAACACGACATAGCTACGTATTTACCTCAGTGAAAATTGAGATTGGGAACTTGTTACATGTTTTCGTAACTCAAGAAACCTGAAATACACTTTCGATTTGTTGACCTAGTAACAAATAGGGTACTAGTAGTACACTAGTAGAGGTGGAGTAGCAGTGCAGCTGACATTTCTCTTACATATTCGGTATCTTTAGGTGGCTTTGACATGGATGGCGCAATCAACATGAGCTTCAAAAAGTTCTTAGGCTGTGGTCGTCTATATCTCTATAGTCTCAGTTATTACGGTAGGGTTTTCACGGCTGATACAAAACTCTCCCACCAAACAGAGCTACCACCGATTGCAAGCCTACAGACAAATTTGGCGGGACTTATTATTTGAAGATATCGAAAATACATGTCATGATAATGGGTGTCTCAGGAGTGTACACATGCGATTATGTTCTTGGGTGCAATTGGAAATTTGTTGCAGGATCTCAAATTCATGCTGTTGCCCTGGGTCGTGGCGATGGTTCTTGAGACTTTGGTTGAGATGGTCAACCTGGTCTACCTCTTCTACTTACAAACGGTAAGTAAATTTGCCTAATGAACGAGCTATTCTTATTTTTACACAAATAGATGAATTTCATCGAAGCATTGTATGTTTTCTACACATATAGGCGGGTCCACACCCAACGAGCCGCCTGGCGAGGAAATTGCCGCACGAAGCAGTTCGGCTAGTGTCGAAGTGCTTCGAGGCATGGCCCCCGTGCATTCTTGCCTCGGCCTATACTAGCGGTAAACTAGCAGAATTGCTTCGCGCGCAATTTCATGGCAAGGCGAGTCGTTCAGTGTGAACCCGTCTTAACAATAAATGCCAGATGGTCGAGATTGATTCAAATACCCATATGAATCTCGTCGTTTTTGTCATACCTATACACGGACGGTCAGCCAGACTACTTATTTTCTTTTTTTTTATTTACCATGGCAGCGTGGGAGCTGTCACGAAGATGAGATCTATAGCAACTTTACGGAGATCCTCAAGCCCAAACATTGCGGAGATTCGGTAATGCATGTTTTGTGGGATAGGTGAAGTTAGCATCATACAGGGTGCTTCTGCTAAGCCAGGCCACACTCCGTGAGGTAAATGTGCAGGTTATGGTAAACAGCTTTTACTATGAGACCTGTTGAATTTTCATCCCTGTATGCGGGATTAGTCAAACATGAGTATTAAATCTTCCTCTGTCCTCTTTTTCTCTTTTTTAACCCCCGACGCAAAAAGATGGGTGTTATATTTGATCGCTATATATATTATGTGTCTGTGGCACCGTAGGTAACGCTGAAACGGTTGAACCGAATCAAATGTGTTTTTTTATACATTGAAAGGCAGGTTTTCTAGCGACTGATCTTAGATATATGGTCATAGATAAATGAGTAGATAGATTGCTAACTCCATACATAGCAAAACTTCTGATTAAATAATAAGTCGTATGGGAGGTAGTTATGGTTAAACTATTTTTTACTAAGTTTTAAGCACACTTAAATCGTAATACGTATTAAGCTGTAATCTTTTGAATAATAACTTTTAGCAAAGCTCGCTTGAAACTTATTATATATACGCATTCAGCCATGTATGGAGAGAACACTCTAGGTACTTAATTCTCTTTGATATGGTGCATCAAAATCGGTTCAGCTGTTTCGGGGGTTTACCAACATTTTAATTATTAAATAAAAAAAATAGTTTCATAGTATAAGACGTTCAATCGACCTACACATTCACTTCGAATAATGTGGTACCTACTTATATAAATAAAACAACACCTAATGATATTAAATGTTCGTAATACCTGTTAAAGATACATCGGTGCAATACAAAGCGAGGCATCAAAATTTGAACTTTGTTCTCAACTCGCCCTGCCGCTAAAAACGAACCTGTAAGATGTTCGATAAATGTTTCCCATCCCGTATACAAGCAAACCCTTCATAACTGTGTGACTACTTCGAAAATGTATCTATGTGCCAATGGCGGACTTACTGCCAACTATGTTCAGTCTCTTCTTATTTCCTATCAGTCGTTTACACAAGTACCTATAGGGCCAAACATAAAATTAGTGCTAAAAAGGCCAAACATAAAAATTTGTGTCACTATGACAATGTTCAAATTGTATATATTTCAACATGTACAATCTATACATCTATATCTATACATATAATAAAGGTGAAGAGGGTAAAAAATCTGTACATTGGAGATATTAGTAAAAAAATTAGTTAGTAGCTCTTAGAATCGATAACAGAACATGTTTCGACGATTTTTAGAATTTTTGTCTGTTTGTCTGTTTGTCTGTTTGTCTGTTTGGATGGGGAGAGTTGGCGTCAAAACGCCTGAACTGATTTCGATAAAAACTTCACTAGCAGGTTCAACAGACCTCTGGTCAGGACATAGGCTATAAAAAATACGAACATTTTGGATTTAAGGGGGTTAAAGGGGGGTTTAAACTTTGTATGGGAAAGGAATATGAGGCCTGGCGCGCTAGCACGCGGTTGCTTAGCAACGCCTATCTCATCAACAGAGCTGTTGAAAACACTGATGATATTGCACGAAATGGCGAGTAAGTATACCAAATTGTATTCTCTACCAGTCGTCAACCATAGGGCCAATATAAGCCTATGCAAGGGGAAAAAATACATTAGAATTACAAAATTCAACAAACTAATAAGTTGAATGTTAAAGACGGAAGAAAAATCAGTTTTGATAGAATTTACGTAGTAGATGGTTAAAGGGGACTCGCATAAAGAAAAACACACTATTATTGCTATTGTTACCAAAAATGTTTGAATGTTCAAGATGAGAGAATTTTCCACGAGGTGGTTGATAAAAGGGGGAGGGGGTCGGGGAGCACCCCGCGAAAAAGGAAAAAAAACACACCGGACTATTGCTAATTGTACCAAAAATTGTTAGGTTAAACATGCAAGATGGGAGAAAAAGAGTTTTGACAGGGTATATCACGTGCCGGGCCGCAAACAAAGGGGGGCTCGGGGGGCGGAGCCCCCCGCATAAAAAAACACACCGTACTATTGCTAATTATAGCAAGAATTGTTAGGTTAAACATTAAAAATGGGAGAAAGAGTTTTGATAGGGTTTAGCACGTGACAGGCGGCAAAGAAAGGGGGGCTCGGGGGGCGGAGCCCCCCGGTTAAAGAAAAAATACTCCGTACTATTGCTAAGTATAGCAAGAATTGTTAGGTTAAATATTCAAGATGGGAGAAAAAAAGTTTTGATAGGGTTTAGCACGTGACGGGCGGCAAAGAAAGGGGGGTTCGGGGGGCGGAGCCCCCCGCATAAAGAAAAAATACTCCGTACTATTGCTAAGTATAGCAAGAATTGTTAGGTTAAACATTCAAGATGGGAGAAAAAGAGTTTTGATAGGGTTTAGCACGTGACGGGCGGCAAAGAAAGGGGGGCTCGGGGGGCGGAGCCCCCCGCATAAAGAAAAAATTCACTGTACTATTGCTAAGTATACCAAGAACTGTTAGGTTAAACAATCAAGATGGGAGAAAAAGAGTTTTGACAGGGTGTATCACGTGACGGGCCGCAATTAAAGGGGGGCTCGGGCATAAAGAAAAAACACCGTAGTATTGCTAATTATACCAAAAATTGTTAGGTTAATCATTTAAGATGGGAGAAAAAGAGTTTTGATAAGGCTTACCACGGAATAGGCGGTAAACAAGGGGGGCTCGGGGGGCGGAGCCCCCCGCATAAAGAAAAAACACCCCGCACTATTGCTAAGTATACCAAAAATTGTTAGGTTAAACATTCAAGATGGGAGAAAAAGAGTTTTGATAGGGTTTAGCACGTGACGGGCGGCAAAGAAAGGGGGGCTCGGGGGGCGGAGCCCCCCGCATAAAGAAAAAATTCACTGTACTATTGCTAAGTATACCAAGAACTGTTAGGTTAAACAATCAAGATGGGAGAAAAAGAGTTTTGACATGGTGTATCACGTGACGGGCCGCAATTAAAGGGGGGCTCGGGCATAAAGAAAAAACACCGTAGTATTGATAATTATACCAAAAATTGTTAGGTTAATCATTTAAGATGGGAGAAAAAGAGTTTTGATAGGGCTTACCACGGAATAGGCGGTAAACAAGGGGGGCTCGGGGGGCGGAGCCCCCCGCTTAAAGAAAAAACACTCCGTACTATTGCTAAGTATAGCAAGAATTGTTAGGTTAAACATTCAAGATGGGAGAAAAAGAGTTTTGATAGGGTTTAGCACGTGACGGGCGGCAAAGAAAGGGGGGCTCGGGGGGCGGAGCCCCCCGCATAAAGAAAAAATTCACTGTACTATTGCTAAGTATACCAAGAACTGTTAGGTTAAACAATCAAGATGGGAAAAAAAGAGTTTTGACAGGGTGTATCACGTGACGGGCCGCAATTAAAGGGGGGCTCGGGCATAAAGAAAAAACACCGTAGTATTGCTAATTATACCAAAAATTGTTAGGTTAATCATTTAAGATGGGAGAAAAAGAGTTTTGATAGGGTTTAGCAGGTGACGGGCGGCAAAGAAAGGGGGGTTCGGGGGGCGGAGCCCCCCGCATAAAGAAAAAATACTCCTTACTATTGCTAAGTATAGCAAGAATTGTTAGGTTAAACATTCAAGATGGGAGAAAAAGAGTTTTGATAGGGTTTAGCACGTGACGGGCGGCAAAGAAAGGGGGGCTCGGGGGGCGGAGCCCCCCGCATAAAGAAAAAATTCACTGTACTATTGCTAAGTATACCAAGAACTGTTAGGTTAAACAATCAAGATGGGAGAAAAAGAGTTTTGACATGGTGTATCACGTGACGGGCCGCAATTAAAGGGGGGCTCGGGCATAAAGAAAAAACACCGTAGTATTGATAATTATACCAAAAATTGTTAGGTTAATCATTTAAGATGGGAGAAAAAGAGTTTTGATAGGGTTTACCACGGAATAGGCGGTAAACAAGGGGGGCTCGGGGGGTGGAGCCCCCCGTATAAAAAAAAAACACCCCGCACTATTGCTAAGTATACCAAAAATTGTTAGGTTAAACATTCAAGATGGGAGAAAAAGAGTTTTGACAGGGTTTACCTCGTGACGGGCCGTAAAGAAAGGGGGGCTCGGGGGGCAGAGCCCCCCGCATAAAGAAAAAACACCGTAGATTGATAATGATATCAAAAATTGTTAGGTTAATCATTTAAGATGGGAGAAAAAGAGTTTTGATAGGGCTTACCACGGAATAGGCGGTAAACAAGGGGGGCTCGGGGCGCGGAGCCCCCCGCATAAAGAAAAAATACTCCGTACTATTGCTAAGTATAGCAAGAATTGTTAGGTTAAACATTCGAGATGGGAGAAAAAGAGTTTTGATAGGGTTTACGACGTGACGGGCCGTAAAGAAAGGTGGGCTCGGGGGGCGGAGCCCCCCACATAAAGGAAAAACACCGTAGATTGCTAATGATACCAAAAATTGTTAGGTTAATCATTTAAGATGGGAGAAAAAGAGTTTTGATAGGGCTTACCACGGGATAGGCGGTAAACAAGGGGGGCTCGGGGGGCGGAGTCCCCGCATAAAGAAAAAATGCACCGTACTATTGCTAAGTATACCAAGAACTGTTAGGTTAAACATTCAAGATGGGAGAAAAAGACTTTTTAGCTCGCCAGATCTTCCCACTCACATGCTTATCTTGACCATGGCTGACACAGTCCAATCTTAGACGCTTTCCGTCGATCTTTTGGGATGTCGAAGTTATATGGAAGAAGTCGGTTTTAGCTAAACTGCTAAACTGACTTTATAAAATTTTACAAGTAGAAAGCGTTCAGCAATGGACTGTTGAGGATAACGAAAAGTAACAGAATCAACTGCAACACAAGCGAGCGAAGCCGCGCGGGTACAGCTAGTATGTCATAATTCGATAAAAGGGATTGGGCAAGCGAAGTACTCGTATTATGACAACGAAATAACAAAACAAATGGGTTCCTAATTTAAACATAGCGTCGATATTAGTTATTTATTTCGTTCAGCAACCAAAAACCAAAGTATAAATAAAGTATAAATAATTTGCGATGGACGCGGCGCCGATTCTGTCGGTCACTGCCGCTCAATCCACTCAGTCCTTAAGGCTGCGTTTGCACCAGAGATGTGCTGAGTGGTGCAAGGATGTCGAACGTTGTGAGTGTTTACACCAGAGATGTGCGATGTAGCTGAGCTTCACGAAGATGCGTTGCGAGGATTGCTGAACGGTGCGAAGATGAGTAGCGAGGGCGTGTAACGGCGTCTTTTCAAATAAGCGAGCGGGATGCGGTGAGGCGGGAGCGGAGTACTAGTAACTGGCAGTTTAGTACCTCGCAATGCATTTTTCGTAACACATTCCTCGCACACGTTCCTTTCAACAGATTCCTCGCACACGTTCCTCGCAACACATTCCTCGCACACATCGTCCGTTGTTTTGTATGTACATAACATAAACCTCGCTCCGCTCAGCTATTTCCACTAGAGCTATGCTGAGCGAAGACAGGTAAATGAAGCGTTTCTATTGGTTCATGACAAACACATTCTTCGCATCGCATCCTCGCACAGCTCTGGTGGAAACGCAGCCTAATTATATCTTAACAATAAAGTCGTGTCAAGTTCATTTTGAGCACCTCACCGCTCTGCTACTGCTGCTGACTACCGCGTACTAAGGCATAAAGTGGTCTATCCTATTATTTTTAAGTAGGTAAACATACTTCATGTAGGTTATGTGTTGAGGCATTGATGTGTGTATGTTATCGTGCTAAGAACCGAAACAAAAATACAACCCAATTTTCTGTTTCAGCTTAACTTCAATCCGGTTACCTCATTCCTGTTTACGTTGGATTTCTTTCTCATTATTCTAAATGTAAGTATGCATTTAGTTTCTACTAATAATATTGACGCCCCTTCACTTCTACTAACTACAATAATCTTATTTCCAAAAAAGCAATCGATAATTTAGCCGTATTTAGAAGTGGCGGCGGGTCAAAAAAATTCTTAGGCAAACCGGTGCTTAATTTGGCTTAAAATTTCTTCATGAGCTGTAGAAAAATTACTCAGGTGAGCAAAAATTAAGCAAGCCGCGGAAATCGTTATATATGGATGCGCCGCCACTGGATTGAGTGACATCATCACTCATGACGATATACGCACAAAGTCACGCGCAGATGGCGGTGCAATCAGTTAAAAGCTGACAGTTTTTCGGTTAAAACCGGTTATATTCATACTATATTTTGCGTTCCCTAAATTGTTATCTTTTATAAGATACCAACGAAAATATTGCTACCAAAATTATAATATTTGGTCTTTTGAACCTCATTGGATAGGGTAACTAAGAAGGAATATAAAGAAAAGACGAGATTAAGTTTTCATCATTTTCGTTGCGATAATTATAGTTCGTTTTTTTTTAGATTAGAAAAAAGTTGTAAGAAGGATGTACAGGGTTCTTTATCAGGCACGATACGGCACGATACATGTCACAAGTGTCAAAGTACCTATGTAGCCATAAAAAATATTTAAATATATTAGTATTTATAGTAAAACCTTGCGTACGGATTTGTAAATGTTAAATTGAATAATATTAATTATTTTACAGTATTATAATAGTAGTAATTTGCACGATATTATTCATATCATTGTTAATATTCTTGTGAATGTTGCACAATAAAAAACCCGGAGAAATTGAGGTTAGAAACATATAATATGATATGGTTTAAGATATATGACGTACGTGCGTCACTGTCAGTTTTTCAATTGTCATGTGTATCTCTAATGCGATAATCAAAACGAAATTGTGTTTTAATTGTTGTTATGGATTATAATCTGCAAATAATGACACATTTAATTACAAATGTGAACTCTTCATCATGATAACTAATCGTTTGTTGGTGTGCCTGCAGTGTTTAAATTGAACATTCAAACAGAACAGGTTAGAACAAGTTGGCAACTTCTGTTTCTATGTGTACTCAATTTCTAATCTCAAAAAAAACGAAGTACAGCCATAGAAATGTATGTCTATTTTTTAAGATAGCCATACATTACATTTCAAGAAAATTAAGAAAATATACGTCAAAGATACAAAAAATATTGCGATTGACCTTGTAACAATATCAAAAAATTTAAAGACATAAGTAGGATGTTTATAATTGCAATGCTGCAATGTGGGCAAACTTTTTAATGCTCTTCGAAGTAAGATGTGGATAATGCATTGTACAGTCGACGTCAAAGATATGTTTACACTTTTGCACCTTACTTGTTTGTAATAACTACGCTATGACATTTGCATGCTTCATTTGCATACTTAGAAGCACATAACATGTTACAGGTGCCTAATATTCGTCTCGCTCAGATCCCATTTTTAGCCATCCGCGACCGAAACGCCTAATATAATTTCCGACGTGTCTATATTTTGCCTCAGTTGAAGCGGCGACATGTACCCATCGGCACCAAAATAAGTATCCACGAACTTGATCCGTTAAGCTCCATTAGCGCTGTGCTACGAAGGCTCAAGCTACACTGGTCTTCAAGGGCACGTGTGGTTAACGGAAGCGTTACACAGTAATTAGTTATAGTATTATATGAATAGCCTTATAAGTGGGTGTATATGCAATAGCGACCGTCGTTTATAGGGGTTCCGGACATAATTGCCCCCTCCATTTCTACAATTTGAAGCAGGTAGATTAATGTGAATAATTTGTTGGCTTTCACCCATTCATAGATAACGTTAGAGTGTATTCAGTTTGAAATGCTTGGACATTAACACACCCCTTTATCGTGTGCCATTCAACCATTTATGTATGCCAATAGGCATTTGTGATGTTAGACACTTTCTTTATTAGCTACGCAATCGGCATTAAAATATATTCGGTAGGGATAAAAACCAGTGCTTTATGTAGTATGAATATTATGCTGAAATATAGGCTATTTTTATGCCTACTGTAGTTATATGAATATGTACATCACTTTAGGCTCTACATCTATTTAAAGGACAGTATATGTATAAGGTATACCTACCTATACTTAACACCACTTGCTTAGGGCATACAGTAACTTATATAGTACTGCTAGTCGCCATTCGTTCGTAAGTCAATCGCGCCATCTGCCCGAAAGCGACCTAAAGATACACAAAATGTAAAGGGATGTCACCTGCACTGCTACTCCATCTAGTAACGAATAGCGTACTAGTAGTACACAAGTTAGCTACTAGATGGAGTAGCAGTGCAGGTGCATGACATTTCCTCTCACATTTTGGGTATCTTTAGGTCGCTTTCGGGCAGATGGCGCGATTGACTAGAGCTCCAAATAGTTCTTAGCCTGTGTCCTACTATATAAGTTACTCTATGTTTAGTAAGTATGGAGGAAAAACTGGTGCCGCAATTCTAAGTTCTCGATAGTTACCTATATGTATAACTAATATCTGATACTTGTACATAAAACGTTGCGTGTATCGCTACTGCGGTGAAAAACAATAGATTTCATTCTGCTGTCGTCTCTGTGACGTAACGAGATAGCTGTCAATAAAGAACCCCGATTGATATGGCTGTGACAAATGGGCGTTTTCACAAATCGTTCCAAGTTAGTGCTGTTCAGATTCCGTGAAATTCTCTCAATTCAATCCTATTTCTATCAACTTTCTGTTACGCTACGGTTACACTACTTCAGGGGAAAGTAGCGATAGTAGATTTAAAACTATTTTAATGACACATTTTGGGTTCGCAGATGTGATTTTATTTCTTGATATAGTAACTTAATTACATCGGTACACATTTCAGTGCTATGGCTCTGAAAGGTACCTACAGGTACAGCTGTGCTCATACAACCTAAAACCGACTATAACAGATGGCCTGCCCGAACTAAGGATCCTATATAGTCGACCAAGAAAGTGGTCTACCAATTTTGACAAAAGTTTCTGCGAGATCTAACGATCGCTAAGTTTGACTTTTCCAACGGAGTTAAACATGCACGACCTTGTTGTCTCATGACGTCCAAACGCGAACCTCAATCGTAGGGTGGTAGAACACATTTTTGGCCGACTATACATAGACTTGCTGCACTGACAATGTCTACTTGTACAGTCGACCTTGATTATTTACCAGGCCTGAGCGCAGTTATCTGGAGTCAAGGGAATTTGAATCGAACTGTATATGTAAATAAGGAAAGGAAGACGCCAAACAATAATCTCGTTCGTTATTTTAAGTTCTATAGCTTGGAAATAACACTGGATAAGCCAATCGGCTTATAACATTGACGCAGTCTCAATAAACGTCACAAGCTCGTATCTCCCGCATCGCCGTTAGTCGACAAACAATCTAGTCACAAGCATTTACGGTTTAATTTCGATTGGACGCATGGTGTGACCGTGAGGTACCTATGTACCGAAAGCCTTGTTAATCTCCACGTTTCTGAAACTAATTACACGACGGCAAACGATCAAATATTCGTTACAGGGAAAATTTTGATGATAAGGCGAGATATTATTACACGGCGTTTTGTGGTATTTTGGTTTAATTTCCTTTCACTAAATTTATGTAGCTAAATATTACAAACAAGTTCAGACTTTCAGCTAAGTGATATGACATTTGATTACAGTTAACATAACACTCGCGCGATAGAAAACTAAAATACATAGGTATGTCAGCCTGAGTAAATTAAACCTTCAAAAATGATTCCCTTTTTATAATAGTAGCACAATACAGTCCGCGAGCTCTAAAAAGAACCTTCGGGTTTTAGAAAGAGACGTCGGGTATCAATAAACAGTGACACATGAAAAAGCAGAACAGCAATATTACCTTCGTGTGCCATCGCCGATTCCCGAAGGTTCTTCTTAAAGCCCACGGACTGTGGAAAGTTTTTTTAGGTCCGCTGTTTTAATATAATCACGATTATCGACTGTAGTTACAGTACAGATATAGGTCACACTAATTCTGCTCCGATTTCACGTTTAAAGATATTAAAGTTTATGTTACTCACCCGAATTTTTTGCTCTCGAGTGTATGATGAGTGTACTTTACTCGCCTTGATATTATATTAATGTCGATGGCTAAATATCACTTATATACTAGCTTAGTATATAGTTTGGCCAGGATCTGTTTTACTTCAAGCATAGACAGAGAGCATCATGATATCTCTTTCTTACGTTAGTACCCTCGCTACTAAAAAAGGGATGAGTATAGCTTAAATACTTTCACTATTACTGCACTTATTGGCCCGCCAGTAATAATAATGTATTCGCTTTTCAATCACAAAACAGCATCACATTGTAGTTTGTTCCATCAACATATTTAAATTAAACTTTTTTGGACTCGTTAAAGAAAAATAATACATCTCTATTAAATATACACACAATGCCAATCAAAAACAAACAAAATACTGTTAATCAATATATTAACGCAATGTTTAAAGTTCTAGAGCTATAAAGGAACGATTTAGTAAGTAATTTCCTCAAACTCCTGTTTTAAACTTTTTCAACTTCGGGACACAAAAGCTTTTGTCTTTAATTAAACAGAATTTAAGGTTTATTTACATTGCGTACTTCGCTTTTGTTCCGTTGACTAATCGGGCGGAAGTTTTCTTTAATATCTGGTTGCTATGTATATTTAATCAGGCTTAACAAATACGTTGGGCTTGTGTCCTAAAAAAAGACTAATCCGTCAGACCTTCTACATAGACCGCTTATTGTGAAATTACAGTTTTGAATTAAATTGACTACTTTTAACAAAAAAAAATTATAGTGTAGAGCGAGAAGGTGGTACTTAGTAATAACTGCTGCCATTAATGAGTTTAAGAAGTAGGATACTTTGGACAATAAATTCTGAATCTTATTTTTGGTCAATGTTGATGGTGATTTTGGTGATTGTTGTGGGCAACACCTGAAACTCTTGCACTGCTATACCGTTATAATCGCGATATTTGACTGTTCTAAGTTTTAAGCCCAAAACCAAAGACACGAGTATTTCGATTGTAAAGCAAAACTATTAAATGATGGCTGGAGCAAGTGGATAATCTCATTGAGAAATGTGAAATATTTAAAGGAGCTTTACACAAAGGTATTTATAAATATGAAAAAATTATGAAAAAATACCATGTTTTACTCTGGAAAATTCATGTAGAAACCGACATAAGAATGTAAATACAGGAAAAGAGTACGCGAGGGCTCCCTAAAACGAGGTTTACATTATTATATTACATACGTTATGAGGACACAAGGCTTCCGTCAGTTCCATTGTGAAGTTGAACTTAATTATAATTTGTTCCGAATCCTTTTGAACCGCAGACAATAATTAACATAATTTGTGAAAGTATAATTTTCATCCGTAATGATTGCTGCCCACGTAATTAAAGCAATTATTAAGTGGCCCTTGTTTTCGTTTCTAAAGCCAATCCTGGGTTAAGGATAGCGGATACGTCTCGTGGGAGTTAGTAGGTACTCTGCTGAGGTGTTTCGCGGGGCCGTGTTTGACAAATTTAGGGTGTCCTCTTCTGTTCTGTCTTCTTTCAAAGTTTGGCAGTCATCGTAATCTATAAAAATAAGAGTAAAATTTAATATAAAAGCGAGCGAAAGGACAACCAAAAGTGGGCGAGACTTTTTGAATTATATTACCAGGAAAGAAAAGTAAAGTTATTCGTGGAATAATTATCCGGTATAAACCTGGAGTATTACGCCTACACCAAATAAATATTGGAAAAATTATTCCGCTTAAAAATAATGACTGACTTGAGCTGCAAAAAAAATCTAAATGCACATCAAAGCGCGCGCTTGTGATGTGATTTCGAATTTTTTGTTGTGCCTGTACACGGAGAGAAAATTTTACTAGAAACAAGTAAAAAATAGTAATTCCCAGGACAAGTAAACAATTTACTAAAAACAAGTAAACGTTTACTAAAAACAACTAGACGCTTCCCTGTTTTTAGTAAAGTTAACTTGTTTTTAGTAAACGTGTACTTGTTTTTAGCAAAAGTTTCCTTGTTTTTAGTAAACGTTTACTTGTCCTGGGAATGACTATTTTTTACTTATATCTAGTAAATTTTTTCTCTCCGTGTAATCATTCACGGTGTTATGTTCCGGGTCCGATACGACACTTCCGACACTTCATTTTTATCGACAACATCACGTGACCTCCGAGTATCGTAAGAGGCTCGTTATGTACAGTCGCCATCAAATATATCGGAGCAGCCACGGTACTCAAAAATATCTGAACAAGCACCTTACCGCCTTGACAATAGAGGCGTTGTTCAGATATTTTTGACCACCTCGGGCGCTCCGATATATCTGATGGCGACTGTACCCGGAACGTCGACAGCACGGTCACATTTTATTATTTGACAGCCGTTACTAGCTTAAAATAACGCTCGGACCTGGCTCGTCCCGTGGAAGGCCCGTCGATCAGTCGGAGACTATACGGCATATACGGCAACACCTTTGCAACGATGTGTCGGAATATATTTACCAAAATAGGTAGGTTGCAAAATGTCAATAAATTGTATGTTAAATATGAAGGCATAGCTAATTCGCTACTCGGTCAGTTTATATAATATTACAAAGCAGTGACCACGCGACGATGTCTCGGACCGAAAACAGCCCGGAGTTGGCTCGTTTCGTGCCCGGAAGCTCTCATATATAACAAGGCGGTGTCGGAAGGCTCGGACCCGGAACCGCTCGGTCGCTGCTAGTGTACTTAGTGCTCGGTACGCCCGGTATCGGCCCGTCGACGTGGCGGACCCGGAACATGAGCATGACACCGTGAATCATCCTTTACTGACGTGGAATACCCGTGTTGTTTAATCAGACAGTTTATTATATTATGTATGACACGGGAATTCCACACATGTCGGATGTTATTGGATGTAGAAGGGACCCATTAAGTTAAATTATTTATTATATAACATTTTCGAGGTTTCATTTGGAAAAATTTCATCAACTTAGGAAGAAAACGCGTTGTTTATAAGGATTCATTATAACGAGTAATTTGTTGTTTTTATGTAAAGGTTATTACGCATTTAAAGTATTATTAGCGTGGTGAACGAATGATTCTAGCTGGAAAAGTGGAAAGCAGAAATTTTGACTTTAGAACTTTATTAAGACTAGTTAAGAGACTAACATACTAAAAGTCCCCAGCCCCCGGAGGTGAGCCCGAGGAGGGGGGAGGCAAAGAAGGTCCCGTTTTTTGTTTTTTTGCTTATATCTTTAAGACTTTCGGAGTTTTTCGGAGCTCATATCTGGACAACCATTAGTGTAAGGTAAAAAATTAGTTCATGAGAGTTGTAGAGAATTTTATCAGCCTTAATTATGTACTACAACAAAATTGTTTATGACGCATGTAAGCAGAAAACCATAAAACGGGACCTTTTTTGCCTCCCCCCTCCTCGGGCTCACTTCCGAGGGCTGGGGACTTTTAGTATGTTAGTCTCCTAACTAGTCTTAACAAAGTTCTAAAGTCAAAATGTCTGCTTTCCACTTTTCCAGCTAGACCCGTTTTTGAGCATTCATTTACTAGGCTATATTATGCACTCAAAAGAAAGTAGTAACGAAACGGAAAACATGTACAAATCGCAACCTTTCTATATATAAGGGATTTTATTAAGTGTCCACTGTAGGTACTATCCGTTTCGACGTCGTGGGGTTATTTTAGGTTTGGTAAGTCCCCCCCCCCCCCTGACACGCAAATGTTGTATCCTGAATCCGCGCCTGGAATCGAGCGACACTTGCGGTGCATTTTACGATGACTATTTTATCCATGTACCGACTTTATGACCTACAGACCAAAGTGCCTTTCCCCACCGATAAAATCGAGCTAAAGCTGTACAACTCAATGCTGTCAATGCATTATCCCAGCAGAATAGCTGGTTTCCTTTCAGGAATATGTCCCGCTTCTATAATCTAAACTTTGTAATAAGTAATACTTTTTTCCCACGCTGTTGCACAAAGTCATTGCTATTTATAAATACATACACGCTTTTAATTAAATTGAAAAATATTAAGTTGTCGAAAATGCTATCCCCCCTCACTAATCCGGGGGGGGGGAGGGGGGGGGGTACGGTAAAAGCCGTGCGTTGCCACGAGACGCTAAGTTTATTTGCGTGTTTCACTGGAAAGTTTACAAATAAAATTAACAAAATTAAATATTTACATTTTTTCGCCAGAGTTTACCGACGGGAGGGTCTTTAAAATGGCTGCGTGGGGATTAAGTTTGGCTATTACCACCACACCACACGACCTCCGGTAAACCATTTTAGTGTGATCTCTGGTTACCCTTAGTTGTTACAGAACACAGAAACAGTTGGGTTTAGTCAAACATTCGCCAAAGCTCAGGAGGCGATTGAGACAAGTGCAGGTTACTTAATCGGTAAAACGTTTTTATCGTAACAGATTTACTGAAGTACGAGTATTAAGTTTCTTATTTAGAAATAAAATTAGATCAGTCTTTGGAGCATTATGCCTTACAGAAGATGGTGTAGTATTTAACCTTGTATGGAGTGAACACTCGGCTTACTTATTCCTCTAGGTAAGCCTAAGTCTGATACGGCGTTCACACCAGCGAGTTTGTACTCGCAGCGGTGCTCGTCGAATCTTTCGACGAATCATTCGCGTACGAATACAATCATATTCATATTCGTCTCCTCGTACAACAAGTACGAGCGCGAGTGCTAACACGCATGTGTGATCAGTTGCGCGCTATTCATTTCTTCATTCGGCTCGGCACTCGCATGCATATTACATGTGATCGCACAAGAGTATCAAACTTTTACTATAGACTTTATGAATTATTTTGACATAGGTATCCGATGTTTATAAGAGATGTTATTTTTCATCGATTACATTGCGCGTTTATTCTCATTCCAGAACATTCTTCTCGTTCCTGATATTTCTACGGTGCTTCGTGAAGACGCTTCATGGCCCTGTTTTTTGTCCTCAGATCTATGCGATTGTCTGCGTCATATCCCAGTTCCAAGAGTACCTCGCCGGGCGCGGGACGGCCGCTTTCGACTTCAATGATCGGGTACGTTTCTCACTGCGGTAGTTAATTATGAGCGTTTATTTTCAAACATAATACTTTTTAATTTGTAATACAGGATGGGCCATTGATAAATGCACGTTTAAAAATTAAAACAATCAATTAATTTTCATGTTTTCATATAAAAGGAATATTTACAGTTTGATATAATTAAGTAAATTTTACGTTTTAGGTAGACCATACTAAACAACTTTTACTATGGGGTCAACTCGGAAATCTTGAAAAAAGGTTTGGCTGTTTCATACATTTCAGCCGATCAGACGTTGACGTTTTGTATGGGGAGGCCAAAATTTTTTTTTGGGATTTCGGAGTTGGTTTAATAGAAAAAGTTGTTCAGTATGACTTACCTAATCACCTCCCACAATATGGCTAGTTATTGAAAAAACATCCTGTATTTATGTTACTTTATCACCATATTTGCTCACACAGGAACTTACTTTAAAGTGGTAAAGGATTTCTTTTCAATTATTTCAACTAATAGTCATGAAAACTACGAAGGCACTGTTAGAAATATTTAAAACTATCAATTGTGGTTGTACCTACATACATAGGTGAACCAAAGAGAACCTACTACCTAGATACTTAGTTGACATTAATAGAAATCAATTAGTGTAAAAATATGTATCAGAATTTCAATATCCAGATATGAAAATGAAGACTACATTTCACGATAGAGATTGTCGTCCACCTTACTCTATATTTCATAAACTATAAGTATAGTATTATACAGGTAGACAGTGAATAGGTATACTGAAGGTTCTAACCGACCGGAAATTCGTTGCCGATTACCCCTGTCGTTGGCAGAGGGCTTCACCTGTTCAAACAAGCATCTTAGATGTATCGATTTAGTAAGTAAGTGAGTACTTGTTTTCTTCTTTTATGTTGTTGCGGAAAATTGGCCTTATGGCATGGAAGTATATGGCTACTTTTTACCTTACTGTCGATGTTGGAAAAAAAACCTTAAAATATTTATTTTATAGCCAAGACTTGATTGTGTGTAGTTGTGTACAGTCACAATGATGTTCCACAACGAAGGCTGCAAAACATATTAATCAATCATATATGATATGATTGAGAATATATGACATGCTTTTATCACTCCCTCTCTCTCGGAGGCCCCCGTTGTTGACGATATTACTGCAGGTGATTGAATGTACCTACATATAATTAAAACTCCTCTTATCTATTATATCCCATATTCTCTGATACTTTAGATATCTAATCTAATCGAACGAGCGGAGCGTAAGCGAAGATCGTTCTTACAAACAACAACTGTCACCTGGCTACTGGGACGTCTCGGCATTTGGATGGCTTTTTGATTTAGATAGTTTGTCCGACGATAACTTTAGTAACGATTTTCCGATCTTTATGAAATTTGTTGGGGTTGTAGCAGAGACCAACAAAATTTGCGAGTTCGTATATGAGCTGGATTGAGACGGGGGTTCTGAAATTAGAAGGCCTAAAAAGGTTTTGTAAAGGGGTCCTGTTACATTGGTCATCTTATTTGCTACTTTTACGAGCAAGTATGGTTGAGCTTGGTATAAAACGAAACGTATTGATTAACACTCTCGTCAAATCCTTATTACCTGCTTACTGTTTCTTAACAATTAGCAACATAAAATTGATTTCAAAAATATTTTCAATTATATTTTGATTTTGGTGTAAATATTTTGACAACTGACTTTTTTTTTAATTTATTAGAGCTTTGGCTGCTAGGGCCATCAGCATACTGACTATGGTATTATTATTCTACCATCCATAATACTGACATTAACACATTAGTTAGAGTATAGTTAGAGAGAGAGAGAGTTACCATAGACGCATAATGATGGTGACCGAAACCTATATAGGTGGTCCACAGATGAGAACGACATGTCAAAGCAACAGAGTGAGAGGCATGTGAGAGGTGGATTTAAATTAAGATGAGACAAAAACTGTCAAATCTGAAGCGATTTCGTCGCGGTAAAATTTTGCGCATCAATTAACCGCACAATTTAATATGGACGTTTAGTTTCACCGTGATGGTTAGTTGAGAAAAAATACCCGATACCTATTTTTGGTATTTGTAGTAATTCTACTATTGCACATTTATGGCGAAACACAAGATTCGCGAGTTCACAGTTCGGGGCGAACTACTAGTTAATTACTAATTAAACAGGTAACATTTTGTTAGTTATGGGTACCGTATTATTTGTATTAGGTCGTATATGTCGGCTTTTATTTTTATCCTGATAATACCTTAAGGATTCTAACGATAATAATAATAAATATAATGGGACAATCTTACACAAATCAACCTATGTAGTCCCACAGTAAGCTCAATAAGGCTTGTGTGGGTACTAGGCGACGATATATATAATAGGCAGATAGATAAATACTTAAATACATAGAAAACATCCATAACTCAGGAACAAATATCCGTGATAAACACACAAATAAATGCCCTGACCAGGATTCGAACCCGGGACCTCCTGCTTCATAGGCAGGGTCACTACCCACTAGGCTAGGAGGCCGTTAAAATACGATACGATAGATATTTACTTCACTTTCTAAATTGATTCAGGCATTATATTCGTATCTATTGTGGTATAACAAATAAGTTCACTTGCATACGAAAAACCTAAAATCGTTTCACTCCTTTTTAAACAGACATGGTTTAAATTAACTATATCATATCATCGTATAAGCTTTATATTAGTATAAGGTATAAGTTTCTTAGGGCCAGTTGCACCAACCTCTTTTGACGGACTCATCAGCGTCACCCGGCGAAATACTATGAAAATTTCCATACAGTAAAATTTTGCGAACGTTTTAACGGTGACAGACTGTTTGGTGCAACCGACCCTTATTGTTTGTTTATTAATCGACTTATCTTCGTTACGATAAGTAGCCCATTATACACTTCGAAGGACAAAAATTACCAGGACTAGATCCTTTATAAGTATAGGTATCATGTCTCATTTCAAACTCATATCATCTTAAAAACTTTTTCAATTTAGTATGTTACAACATGAATAAGTACTTCTAAAGCCACCGGTTCAATACTGTTACTTATTAATTAATATTCACCCCCTTATTCATGAAAGATAACCCACCTCTCTTAAATGTTCTCTTTCTATTGTTCACAAATTTCAAATTCCGTATCCACATACAAATAAACATTGACATAAATAACTTCATCAATGTTTAATTACAATAATTACATAACTAAATAGTGTAATTAGATACTAGATAGGGCTTTAAGCATCACCAGCGTGGTAGAATTTAACACCAACAACTCGTTAAAGTTTAACAAATAGGTAAGCCTTTGTTACAGTCACTTGAGAACGCTACACGTGGCTAGCCTGTAACACAGTGCGCTATTTCAAACAGTAACTCAACAGTTATTGAAACTGATTCAGATATCATATAGAGAAGAAGTAAAGAAGATTTACTGCATCTTAATAGGGTCGGGTCGAACCCCCAAAATGCGCCAAATCAACACGATGCCGATTGTCCCCACCCGTCGTACCTACTTACATGCAAAGTGCAAATTCATTATTTACTGTTAACTAGGGTTTGCACGACGGATCTGAAATGTATGGAAAGATCTGTGGATCCGTATCCAGGTCCGGATAATTTCATACATTTTGGATCCGGATTGCAAACCCTACTGTTAACTAAAGCCTAAAATTAGAAGATACATGTAACATATTAATATTCAAAGCGTACGAGTAGAATAATGCAAAATAAGCCGAGGTCAAGGTAGACACCCGTCCGCCCCCCGCAACGCGATTTTCCCGACGCGTCCATTATCCTGTTGTAGTCTACAGACTTTTCAGGTTTTTGGTCTTATACTTATTTCTGCTGCAGTACTTCTGTTTGCAAATTGTTTCCATATGCTTAACAATGTACTGTATTTTGTCTAATTATTGTAAACATAGGTATTTAAGCTCCCTACGTGTTGTGGAACCACCCTGCGCAATCCGAATTGACATACAGGTACTGGAAATTAAGGGGGGGGGGATGAAAAACAAAGTCCAACCAACGTGGGTAAATTCGGGCTACACAGGGCGATTCCACAACGCGTAGGAAGCTTAAATACCGCGATACATCCTGTTGCCTCCCAGTCACTGTAACTACGCGCCAATGATTTAATTATATTACTGTTTCAAGCTTGTACGCTGCGGGGTAGTTGTTGTATACGCCAACCCTGTTAGCACACTCCACTGAATGGAATAATCGACTGACCATTTCTACAAACAAATTCTGCCCTCGGGACGGCCGGATATTAGGGCATTATGAAAGGAATATTATATTTTTGTGGAAATAGACTAATTCATCCTCTTTTTAAACAATTTTTTTCGATACTTGGAACAGACTTTCAGATTGCAATTGAAACTTATAAAATGATTTCAACACTTAATGGCTGCCTTAGGTATTGTCAACAAAGAAATGTAATCCACTTTTTCACCTTATTGCATTGCAAAAGTGGATACAGATTTTGTGTCGACTGTACATAAAATGTGTAGAATTAAAATTTCCCCGACCCGATACATATATCAGGCATAAATCTATAATAATTGAAAAAGCTAAATATAAAACAGAATAAACTATAAGAATAATACGCACAATGTACATATTATATGGAAAAAAGGGGGCTACAGAACCGTTTTTACGAATGCCTCTGGAAAATATTTCCGTGGCTCTGGATCTATTACCGCGTCAAACGGCCGGGAACGAAGTGACGCGTCAAGGTTTTCGCCAGTCAATTTAGCTATACTTCGGTATGGCAAATTTGCATGCTAATCTGAAAATCTCCCGGCTGGGATCCGACGGAGTATCATCTGTCAAAACTAGGTACAGTTGTTTCAAAGCTGTTTCAGCCTTGTATAACTGGGTCAACTCATAGCAGGAGTAACGAGAGTCACGCTCACGATATTATTGAAAGTTTTTTTTAATTCATTAAGCGAATCTGAAGTGTTAATTTAAATCGTTAAACAAATGTTGACGCTTTAAAATTGACTCACGATACTTTGACGTAAGATAATACTCGTACTTTTACAAATAATCTTTGTCTAATCACTGAGTAATCAGCGCAAATTATAAAAATAAATCTGTGTCCGCTGTGTGAAAAAATACTTTAGTTAGTAGATACTTATTTACTTTACTATGGTACGTTAACGTTACTATACCATTGTATTAATTAACTTTGATAAATTTAGTCAATGTTAAAGCAAAAATTTGTTCTCAGTGTAATATTTTGTTGAAGATTCAACGTTGTACCGTCTCATCGTTATTAAACAGACTACGTATACAGACTGACCAAAAAACAACTAGCTACCTAGATTCCCGTTGGCTGTAATGTTATGAGATACAACCAACCCTCTCAAGATGGTTTTGGAACCTTCCAGATCGATTTGAATTTTGGACTTTTGTATGGCCATTACTCAGCACCGCCGCTCAATCGCCATACAAAAATTAATTCGATCTGAGAGGTTCCAAAACCATCTAGGAAGGATTTGTAGCGTCCCAAACCCTCACACGCAACGGGAATTAAGTTCTTTCTGGCCACTCTGTATACAAGACGTATACAAGACAAGTAACAATATTTCACTAGATACTTTATTATAGTAATTTTGCTCAATAAAGTTTCGTTTATCCGTAGCGTGTTCTACCCGTGATTTATAGTCAGTTAGTATTAAAAAGGTACCAGCACCACTATCACCAGTGGTGTACGTATAGGTATGTATAAAACTCATTCTCATATTTATTTTGTGATACCTAGTTCGACCTTGATCATATCAGCTACACTTTAACGTCACGTCAAATCGATTTGTTACTATGAAATGTCTATGGACGACTTACCCTATAAATTTACCAAAATGTCATAGAAATCTGTGTGGTGTGTAAGGAAGACTTAGGTATCTAGTCATGTCTAGATACCCACGTACCTCCACCGTCTTTATACCTACTTGTAAATAACTTTTGCAGATTTTAACCTGACCTGGTTTTCCAGCGTATTTTAGCATGTTTGATTTTATTAGTTATTTAAAGCAATTAAAATTATCTAGAGGATAAATCGTAGTTTCCAATGCATCTTTACTGTTTACCTTGTAACTGTATCGAACTTATTGTATGTAACGAATATTGATATCTCTGCAATAATTAGAATTGCTAGCTAACGTTTGCATTAGCTTTATTATGTGTATAAAACAACACGAAAACAAAATACGTTAAAATCAGAACCAGCCGTCATGGGGCAAATTGCATCACCCATAATGGGGAAGGCCAGTGAACTTTTTTTGGAGGGCGCTATTCCAGATTACATACAATGAAGGAGGGAAGAAAATGAATGGTTCTTAACAAGCAATAAAAATTTTCATTCAAAGGAATTTCAATATTGACAATGTTGTTAACAGACCGTGTGGTATGGTGTAACCGGCCCATAACGTACATGTTGTGCAAATGAATAGGTTCAATGTAATACCTACATAAGAGCACTTATTCTTATAAATACATACAAGAAGTTATTTGGAAGTACATTGATATTAGACAGCCAGGCTATCCCTTATTATGTATGAGCCGTCGACAGGCTGCGGCGATATTGATGGATTGGACAGTTGCGTAGACTCGACAGGCCTTACGTTACGGCTGGCACGAACCAGTGTCTAGGGGGCATATTCGAATATGAGTACTATTCATATCGAATCGTATATGAAAAAAGTTTCACACGGTACTTAGGCGTGTGTTTTGTTATGCTTTTGATTTATACTTAATTCATTTTACGAAGAATTCTGAAGGAGAGAATATAAAGTTCGAGACAACCTTTTTAGAATACTTTTTAAATTGTATTTATTTCATAATTACGTAGGTGTCTATGCGTAGCTATAATTTAAAGGCAAAATAATGCAATTGAAAATAATTTATGCCAAATTAATAAAGTTTATTTTTTTATTAAAGGTAAACAAAACCTAGTAGTTTTCAGAAGACAACGCTTACGAATAGGTACTGACCTAATAACTTTTTCAAAATCTTAATTTTGCCTAAATTTGTAGATTACATTATGGAGATTAAGGCAGTTTGAGTACGAGACCTTGATATCTTTTTGTACTCGTACGCCCAGAACCAGTACAATTTTTGTCATACGCCTTATCCCTAAAATCAGAATTTAATTTAAAATTGTGTGGTCGTTGAGGTTAACTTTATTGATCAAAGTAAAAGCCTATTGGCTATTACCAAGTCCTCTATTGCCGTAATATCGCTGTCTATCTCTCGCGCCATGGGAATAACGAGACAAAGAATCTCCCAAATAGCTGTGTCCCTATAGGTGTGGGCACCATGGTTTGTGATGACACATTTGAGCGACGATCGATAACCACCGTGGCCGAATCACCCTCGCTTTTTAAAAAGGCATTCCATTTTATTCCATTCGATTGAATTTATAATTAAAAAATTATAACACAGGCTTTATGCTGATTGTTTTCATTATTATACTTGCGATTTTTGCCTTTAAACTCTTACCCGCTTATTCATAAACGTGTTTCAAACCTCATTTTTAATATCCTAAATATATAAAAAATCGTACTACTGTTTTCATAGGAGATTTTCAACATGAACATGTATCTACAGGTTGGGCCATTGATAACTGCACTTTTAAAAATTAAAACCATAAATGATCATGTTTTCAAATAAAAGGAATATTTACCATTTGAGATATAGAAGTAAATTTTACGTTTTAAAAATTAAACCATCAAGATCGAAATATAACTTTTTTTTCTATCAATAGTTGTTATATCGATCACTAATGTGACTAGGGTATTGAGGTGTTATGATTAACTCAACCAAATAATTGAAAATTATGATTACGAACATTATAATACTCCGAGATACAAATGAAGCTTATTTTATTGATGTAACACACAGGTGAATCATTAATTGCGGTGTTTCAGAGAACAACAATAATTTAATGTAGGTTTACGCAATCTGAAAGATAAAAGTAAATCATTGTTAATCTCAGAACTGAAGCTAATTAGGACACTGGTATCTTTAAGAAATATGCTTAATTTAAGCTTGAAATGTACCTTTGTAATTAAAGGATTAAAAAGTGTAAGTATGTAAGTTACCTCTTTAATGAACGAACAAAAAAATACGTTTTCACGCCACCTGCTCGGAAATGTGGCAAAAGAAGATCAAAATCCAAGCTGGAAAGTAAGCAATTGCTGTAGCATCTGAACTACCACTACAAGAATTGCTATTTTGCAGCAATGAAATGTCATTGCATTGGACCCGCCAATGAGAATCATTTAAAACATTAAAAAGGTCTTTTTTGGCACCACTTTTTCATTCTAAAATAAAATAAGGTTGTTTATCGAACCAATTTACTTGTTTAAAAAAAAAGAAACGTCAAAATCATTCAGATCACCCTTAAGGCGTTTTTACCTTTTTAACCGTTTGTGGTTTTCTATCAAAAAGTGGGTAAGGAGTGAACCGGCTATTAGACATGGCAACTTGCAGGGCCCAATCTGTTGTGTACCCTGCCTGTCCCTCTCCCTCCTTCAGCTCCCTACGGGCCCTACCTTTAATTACACCTACCAACCTGACAGATTGGGCCCTGCAGGTTGCAATGTCTAATAGCCGTTTGAGTCGGATTGAAGCAAACATCGTAAAACGCTTCTTAAAAGTGAAAAAAAAAGTAGTAAAGGTGGAGCGAGAAAAATACATACTGGATTGGTTAATGTTTGACTGAAAAACAAGAAAGTTGTATTTATGCAGTAAAAATGAGTTCAATAAGTGTAGAAAATGTTATTAATACGCTGGCGTCCACCGAAATTCAAGAAACTGCACAGGCGTAGAAATTTGTTACCAGTGAAATCGCGTCCTAAATAAGAAGGCCCATGAACAGTGATATTTTGTATACAATATAATATCCGACGTACAATTCATATTATGGAAGGATGGCGAAAAGAAGCATTTATTTGCAGAAAGTTACATGCTCGTTTACTTTATCGTGCTTGTGAAAAGCATATGAACCGTCAATATACCTATAAATAGTATCTATTAAAGTGTTTGTATATGCCAATTAATTTTTTATTTTATTTCCTCACAGTAGTTGTGAAAAGCACTATGTAATGTCTCGGCCGAAAGCGCTATAGGTGGACTCGTATCTTCGAGGGCCTCCCCTGGCGGGTCGGCCCTCGAACTAACTCGATCCACCTATAGCTTACTTTCCAGCCTCTACAAAAATGTACTATATTATTTTAAAATGATTGGCGCTAGGTTTTGGCGTACAACCTTATGATGCTGCTGCCACTTGGGATTGCAGCACTGTCTTATCTTATAGCCCTACCCCTCCTCTGATTCGAGGTACAAAGGAAATCTGGGGGTCTTATCATACTAGACACCGGATTTTCTATTAATTTTCGATCTATTTTTAAATACGCCGCCAAGTTTTTTCACTGCAGCGTCGCCATTTCATGATCTCGCATTAAATAAAAAAAAAACATATATTTCAAGCTTGAAGGCTCATCATAATAGTATGTCAACAAGATATCAAGTTTTTAAATCTTATAGCGAAACAGTTCCATCCTTATAAAAATATACGAACATTGACAAAAACTTAAAAACATAATTAAAAATTACAATTACAAATTACAATTAAAATTCATTGAAATTAAATAATTATTTATAAATTAATTAATTATTTAAAAACATTTCTAATTATATTTATAAATCATCCGGGAGTGTGAAATATGACTCGTACCTAGGAGCTATTATTATTTTACAGATTATTGTTTTGTAAGATGTGTTGTTTGTATGTTTTCTATTCTATTCTATAGTGGGTGCATTTATTCTATAATATGTCGGTATTAAATACCAGGGATGTCACGGGTGTTGAATGTTTGACATCCGTGGATGCGGATATTAAAAGGCTCACATCCGCGTATACGGATGCGGATGCGGATGTAAGATTAGGTACGCAAAAAAACTCCAAATATTAAAGTTTTGTATTAGAAACAAAACAAACTCGTAATTTCTTGTCACTAATGTCACTGTCCGTGAAGGACATTGAGCTCGATAGACGAATCACGAAAATGTGGCAATATTGCTTTTGGGTATAATGGTGAAATTACCTACTTTACCTATCATGTGCGCCGTCCCTGAGACGTTCCTGTACCGTCTTGTTCCACATCTGCATCCGCATATGCTCCGCATCGATTTGATGCGGAGGCGGATGCGGATGCGGATTTTGAAAATGATGCAGAAGGTTCGCCGTTGCGGATGGATGCGAATATTTGCAACATCCCTGTTAAATACAGCACAAAATAATTTCCTACAAACCTCCAATATTCTGGTTTTAACTCTAAAAAGCTTGCAAAAATAGGATCGTCATTCTGATATAGGGCAAACAGGCGTGAAAGGTTCTATTACGCAGCAAGAATCAAGCGAATTTCACAATTCCGCACTCCCAGGTAAAACGATCAAGTGCCTAAGGGATTCGAAGTGACTTATTACTTTATTTTACTAGTGCCCCCGAATTTTAATACGGCCGAAACCAACCGAGCTCCCTGAGTCACGGTAGCAAAATAATTGAACTGTCGCAGCCGATTTTCTTTCCTATAGCTTTACCCGTAGGATTTACTTTCAGTTGTGTCGTTAATTATGTGGATCTATTCGCGTTTACGCTATTAGAGAATTGAAAATTCGGAAACAAAAAATGCCTGCTGACACTGATGGCTCGCTAACTGCCGGTGTCTAAAGGGTAGGTGGGTATATTATTGTTCACACGTACCTACATAAGTGGTATAAAAAAGTCGCTTCCTGCCATCTGTCTGTATGTATGCTTAAATCTTTAAAACTACGCAACGGATTTTAATGCGTTTAATAGATAGAGTGATTCAAGAGGAAGGTTTATATGTATAATTGCACCCGTGCGAAAGCCGGGGCGGGCCGCTAGTCACTTATATAAGAACATAGATAATATACTCGAAAAAAAGTCTATGTAGACTATTCCCCAAAACAGCACATGATCTATAAAAGCGCCAAAATAGAATCGCTTGCAGTCACGACTTTAGAAGAAAATAAATTACTACCAAACCAAAGAAACCTAAATAAACGTTTTTAGAAAAAAAAACTTTTAAAAAGATAAAATGAAAAATACCACATACGAACTTTGTAGGTTTTATGTTTCCCATTCGTTTGTGAGGGCAAACTGCAAACTTTGAAAACAATCTATACATATAATAAAGGTGAAGAGGGTAAAAAATCTGTACATTGGAGATATTAGTAAAAAAATTAGTTAGTAGCTCTTAGAATCGATAACAGAACACGTTTCGACGATTTTTAGAATTTTTGTCTGTTTGTCTGTTTGTCTGTTTGTCTGTTTGGATGGGGAGAGTTGGCGTCAAAACGCCTGAACCGATTTCGATAAAAACTTCACTAGCAGGTTCAACAGACCTCTGGTCAGGACATAGGCTATAAAAAATACGAACATTTTGGATTTAAGGGGGTTAAAGGGGGGTTTAAACTTTGTATAGGAAAGGAATATGAGGCCTGGCGCGCTAGCACGCGGTTGCTTAGCAACGCCTATCTCATCAACAGAGCTGTTGAAAACACTGATGATATTGCACGAAATGGCGAGTAAGTATAATACCAAATTGTATTCTCTACCAGTCGTCAACCATAGGGCCAATATAAGCCTATGCAAGGGGAAAAAATACATTAGAATTACAAAATTCAACAAACTGTTAAGTTGAATGTTAAAGACGGAAGAAAAATCAGTTTTGATAGAATTTACGTAATAGATGGTTAAAGGGGACTCGCATAAAGAAAAACACACTATTATTGCTATTGTCACCAAAAATGTTTGAATGTTCAAGATGGGAGAATTTTCCACGAGGTGGTTGATAAAAGGGGGAGGGGGTCGGGGAGCACCCCGCGAAAAAGGAAAAAAAACACACCGGACTATTGCTAATTGTACCAAAAATTGTTAGGTTAAACATGCAAGATGGGAGAAGAAGAGTTTTGACAGGGTATATCACGTGCCGGGCCGCAAACAAAGGGGGGCTCGGAGGGCGGAGCCCCCCGCATAAAAAAACACACCGTACTATTGCTAATTATAGCAAGAATTGTTAAGTTAAACATTAAAAATGGGAGAAAAAGAGTTTTGATAGGGTTTAGCACGTGACAGGCGGCTAAGAAAGGGGGGTTCGGGGGGCGGAGCCCCCCGCATAAAGAAAAAATACTCCGTACTATTGCTAAGTATAGCAAGAATTGTTAGGTTAAACATTGAAGATGGGAGAAAAAGAGTTTTGATAGGGATTAGCACGTGACGGGCGGCAAAGAAAGGGGGGCTCGGGGGGCGGAGCCCCCCGCATAAAGAAAAAATTCACTGTACTTTTGCTAAGTATACCAAGAACTGCTAGGTTAAACAATCAAGATGGGAGAAAAAGAGTTTTGACAGGGTGTATCACGTGACGGGCCGCAATTAAAGGGGGGCTCGGGCATAAAGAAAAAACACCGTAGTATTGCTAATTATACCAAAAATTGTTAGGTTAATCATTTAAGATGGGAGAAAAAGAGTTTTGATAGGGCTTACCACGGAATAGGCGGTAAACAAGGGGGGCTCGGGGAGCGGAGCCCCCCGCATAAAGAAAAAACACTCCGTACTATTGCTAAGTATAGCAAGAATTGTTAGGTTAAACATTCAAGATGGGAGAAAAAGAGTTTTGATAGGGTTTAGCACGTGACGGGCGGCAAAGAAAGGGGGGCTCGGGGGGCGGAGCCCCCCGAATAAAGAAAAAATTCACTGTACTATTGCTAAGTATACCTAGAACTGTTAGGTTAAACAATCAAGATGGGAGAAAAAGAGTTTTGACAGGGTGTATCACGTGACGGGCCGCAATTAAAGGGGGGCTCGGGCATAAAGAAAAAACACCGTAGTATTGCTAATTATACCAAAAATTGTTAGGTTAATCATTTAAGATGGGAGAAAAAGAGTTTTGATAGGGCTTACCACGGAATAGGCGGTAAACAAGGGGGGCTCAGGGGGCGGAGCCCCCCGCATAAAGAAAAAACACCCCGCACTATTGCTAAGTATACCAAAAATTGTTAGGTTAAACATTCAAGATGGGAGAAAAAGAGTTTTGATAGGGTTTACCACGTGACGGGCCGTAAAGAAAGGGGGCTCGGGGGGCGGAGCCCCCCGCATAAAGAAAAAACACCGTAGATTACTAATGATGCCAAAAATTGTTAGGTTAATCATTTAAGATGGGAGAAAAAGAGTTTTGATAGGGTTTACCACGGAATAGGCGGCAAACAAGGGGGGCTCGGGGGGCGGAGCCCCCCGCATAAAGAAAAAATACTCCGTACTATTGCTAAGTATAGCAAGAATTGTTAGGTTAAACATTCAAGATGGGAGAAAAAGAGTTTTGATAGGGTTTACGACGTGACGGGCCGTAAAGAAAGGGGGGCTCGGGGGGCGGAGCCCCCCGCATAAAGAAAAAACACCGTAGATTGCTAATGATACCAAAAATTGTTAGCTTTATCATTTAAGATGGGAGAAAAAGAGTTTTGATAGGGTTTACCACGGAATAGGCGGCAAACAAGGGGGGCTCGGGGGGCGGAGCCCCCCGCATAAAGAAAAACACCGTAGATTGCTAAGTATACCAAGAATTGTTAGGTTAAACATTCAAGATGGGAGAAAAAGAGTTTTGATAGGGTTTAGCACGTGACGGGCGGCAAAGAAAGGGGGGCAATAAAGAAAAAATTCACTGTACTATTGCTAAGTATACCTAGAACTGTTAGGTTAAACAATCAAGATGGGAGAAAAAGAGTTTTGACAGGGTGTATCACGTGACGGGCCGCAATTAAAGGGGGGCTCGGGCATAAAGAAAAAACACCGTAGTATTGCTAATTATACCAAAAATTGTTAGGTTAATCATTTAAGATGGGAGATAAAGAGTTTTGATAGGGCTTACCACGGAATAGGCGGTAAACAAGGGGGGCTCGGGGGGCGGAGCCCCCCGCATAAAGAAAAAATACCCCGCACTATTGCTAATTATACCAAAAATTGTTAGGTTAAACATTCAAGATGGGAGAAAAAGAGTTTTGATAGGGTTTACCACGTGACGGGCCGTAAAGAAAGGGGGGCTCGGGGGGCGGAGCCCCCCGCATAAAGAAAAAACACCGTAGATTGCTAATGATACCAAAAATTGTTAGCTTTATCATTTAAGATGGGAGAAAAAGAGTTTTGATAGGGTTTACCACGGAATAGGCGGCAAACAAGGGGGGCTCGGGGGGCGGAGCCCCCCGCATAAAGAAAAAATACTCCGTACTATTGCTAAGTATAGCAAGAATTGTTAGGTTAAACATTCAAGATGGGAGAAAAAGAGTTTTGATAGGGTTTACGACGTGACGGGCCGCAAAGAAAGGGGGGCTCGGGGGGCCGAGCCCCCCGCATAAAGGAAAAACACCGTAGATTGCTAATGATACCAAAAATTGTTAGGTTAATCATTTAAGATGGGAGAAAAAGAGTTTTGATAGGGCTTACCACGGAATAGGCGGTAAACAAGGGGGGCTCGGGGGGCGGAGCCCCCCGCAAAAAGAAAAAACACTCCGTACTATTGCTAAGTATAGCAAGAATTGTTAGGTTAAACATTCAAGATGGGAGAAAAAGAGTTTTGATAGGGTTTACCACGTGACGGGCCGTAAAGAAAGGGGGGCTCGGGGGGCGGAGCCCCCCGCATAAAGGAAAAACACCGTAGATTGCTAATGATACCAAAAATTGTTAGGTTAATCATTTAAGATGGGAGAAAAAGAGTTTTGATAGGGCTTACCACGGAATAGGCGGCAAACAAGGGGGGCTCGGGGGGCGGAGCCCCCCGCATAAAGAAAAAATGCACCGTACTATTGCTAAGTATACCAAGAACTGTTAGGTTAAACATTCAAGATGGGAGAAAAAGACTTTTTAGCTCGCCAGATCTTCCCACTCACATGCTTATCTTGACCATGGCTGACACAGTCCAATCTTAGACGCTTTCCGTCGATCTTTTGGGATGTCGAAGTTATATGGAAGAAGTCGATATTAGCTAAACTGCTAAACTGACTTTATAAAATTTTACAAGTAGAAAGCGTTCAGCAATGGACTGTTGAGGATAACGAAAAGTAACAGAATCAACTGCAACACACGCGAGCGAAGCCGCGCGGGTACAGCTAGTATATTTTAAAATGATTTTAACTAATCTCTGTCGCTCTTTGATAATTGATTAAATCGACGACTATTAGTTTTTGTTAGTATTCTTCTTGAAATACAGTGTTTTAGGTAGGTGTAACTTAAATTATTGTTGATTATATTGAATAGAGGCCTAATTCCCACAACACAAGCTTTATTGAGTTGTTTGGTATAAGTTTGTGTCATTGTATTTATTTATTTGTTTAACTTTTTGTTGCAGCAACTAGCATCAGTGCAATACACGGCCACAGCTCAACACACGACGACGACCAGCTCAGGCGGGCGGCGGCGCTCCGCGGGCCGGCCCATGCCGAGCCGGTGCGATCCCGACGAGTTTTCCGAGGCGCCCAAATCCATTGGTAACTAACTATACAAGTGGTTGCGATGGACTGTACGCTGAGCCGATGCGGTTTTGAGGGGTTTTCAAGTCTATCAGTCGCTATAGCAGCGTCTGGGTGTAGAACCACGGCTTAACGCACTGCTACGACCCGCTCCGAACCGCACTGCCAAGCCAATACAGTCCTATAATAGCTTATATTAATAGCTTGTAACTATAATGGTTTCAGGATATACTGGATAAAACACAAATGTCCGGCACCATATGATTGTAGTATGTGTACATATATGTATAATAGTATTGGTCTCATTGTAGGGCGTGGGAGCCGACCAATGCCCAGTCGACACGACCCTGAAGAGTTCTCAGAAGCTCCCACAAAATCTATAAGTAAGTACAAACGTTTTGCACTATCGTATTTTTTTAGATGCATGTTTGAAAAGCACGTCAATATAATTACTTTAACGGTCACCAGACCCAACTCAGTCAGAACCAAAGTCGAAAATTATCATGTGCATTTGTGTAACCGTAACCGTACACGAAAGAGAATGAGTAGTAGCAAAACTAAAGTAATAAAGTAACTAAGCAGAATACTTAGTACTGCGAGTGTCGAGAAACTAGAGACAGACGAAATATTATTTGCTACTGTAATCACACTAATCACCGAGATGTAGGTACGTACCTATGTAGCGACGGATCAATGCGTCTGACGGCTGCCAAGAGGACTATAGGTACCCAGGTATAGGTAGAGTCGCACTTACGATATGGCCTCCTTAATGCACGCTATTTGCAATATCTCGATTGCCAACTTAGTGGCAGATGAACGGGAGTAAAGTCAGTAAAGCATCTTCTTGAGACGCAAAATTTAACTTTCCTCAGTTTGGCGAAAAAAAAGATGTATAACTACCACTTTCTTTTAATTGTATATATATTATACTTCATATTCCACTAAAAACATGCCAAATCAATACATATAAAATCAACTTAAGACTACCACTAAACTAAATTTAAAAATCGTTCACAACACAACACAAACCACTACATAAGCTTGAAATTACGGCGTTATTCAATACAACTGAGTATTATTTCTAAAAATACGATATAAGCTCGCGTACCCTAACAAAACGTTAGTATAACAATGCCCGAGCTAAAAGAAAACTAATAGTCAAGGAGTCTAATTGTCTCTGCACTAATTGTCTAGCAACTTTTATTTATTCAGGCTTCGCCTGGAGCAGTGAACCACTGTAGATATATTTATTCACAAGAAGAAAATACGAGTACCTAACTGTTTTATTTATCTGCATATTTTGCTATGAAAAGTACATAACAATCTGCCGAGATCCATGCAGCACGCAATAACTTATTGTGTCACACTTAAGTTACAGACCTAAATTTTATTAACTGCTAACCTCAATTTCCATCCAACTACGTTTTTAAAAAGTCTGTGCGAGCTTTTTTTGCTGGTAGCTCAAAGTAAAATTTCCGCATGTTCTCCGAAAGTACTTTTTTGGCGAGATAAAGTTATAAGTATACAAACACACTAGTGTATGAATATTATTATATGTGTATTAGTGTTATATATACATATGTATTTTATGTATGTTAACTTATATATTTTATATGTAAGGTAATAAAACCACTTCTCGTTATTACTTCATTAGACGCACTACCTACAGTCTTTTCCGTTTTGCCCTAAGGTTGACTTGTAGAGAAGGCCTTACGGCATGAAGTCCGCCTATTGTACGTTAAGTTTTCTTATGTGCAATAAAGATTAAATAAATAAATAACTATTAAAAAGCATAAATTAACTAATAAAAGAAATACACATTATATCTGAAACTAATTACACAACATTGTCATTAGAAATACATATTTTCATACATAAAGTTATTGTTAAAATTCTAAAAGTGCTCGAAATTCTTTCAGCGAGTAAAACCGCTGCTTTATTATCCATTTATTTAACTTTCTTATGAATATGCTTCCTGGGCTTTCTCTAATTGATATTGGAATTTTGCTATATATTTTAATTATCGTGTATACCGGGGTTTGTTTTACTTCAAGCATAGACAGAGATAATCATACTATCTCTTTCTTCCGATAGTACCCTCGCTACTAAAAAAAAGGATGAGTATAGCATATTACCCCACTGTTACTGCACTAATAGGCCAGGCAGAATATAGTAACATTTTCTTTTGCATTTAGAATTTGCTTTAAGCAATACATGTCTGGTGGGGTACATTGTATTAAATTTACAGACATCCTTTAACTGCGTGAATAACTCTGGGTGTGCTTTTACAAACTTAGCTGCATCTAGCACTTACAGTGAAGGCAAAGTAAAGTAAGTAGATTAAGTTCTTTAAACAATTGAACACATGTTAGTGCTGTTTCATCGCTAATTGCTCTTATGCAGTTCTCCTTGCTAATAGACAGTCTATTAACCTCACAAGAGCTTTCCCACAAGAGAACGCCATATCTAAGAATTGATGCTACGTATCCATGATAAGCGAGAAGAGCTTTATGCTTGTTAATGAGGGACGATAGGGTTCTTAATAAAAACAATTAGATTTGCTTTCGATTGGAAGCTTCCATGAAGATTTTTTATCAAGTACCATTCCCAAAAATGTATGCTGATCAAGTTATCAGTTTCAGGTATTATGTGATCATTATACTTAAAACTTATTTGGGGATGTTCCTTCTTGTTACAAAATACTATATATATGTTGATTTGTCCAAGTTTTATTTTAAGTTATTTGATCCTAATTACGAAATCTATTAAACCCTTGATGTCATATATATAAATAATTTCGTTAATACTTGGAATAATTATTTAAATGTGATCCTCAAAAAGAAAGTCAGTTATATTTATAAATAATAATGGACCCAATATTATCCTGAAGTGCACCAACCTCATTTTTTAGTACTCGTAGCGAATATTGCTTACTTTGTTTGCAATGACATTTTCTATTTGAACTCACTGTTGTCTGTTACTTAAATAACTTTCAATCCATTTTAAAACCGTAGATACTACTCAGGCCGTACGATAATACATTTACGCAGAAGTCTATGGTGTGAAATAAAGTCGAAGGCCTTGCTCATATCCAGACCTAGGAATCGATGGGGCAAAACTTTTTGACAGGTAGGGAGTTCCCATATCGATAAACTTAAGTATCGATATTTGTTCCATATACTAGTGACCACTCCAGGTTTTGTTTGTCAAAATATTATTTTATTAAAAAATATAATTAAAATAAAATAATAAGGGTAACTTATCTTTATCTAATTATATAAAAAGGGTTTGATAAAGATATAATATTAATCATATCAAAAAACACTACTCAACTAGAAATAAGTAAGCTTACTTATTTTATTTCTCTATCATTATTTACAGGCGCCATCAAATATATCAGAGCGGCCAGGCTACTCAAAAATATCTGAACATGGACTTTATCGCCTTGAAAATAGAGGCATTGTTCAGATATTTATGACCACCTTGGCCGCTCCGATATATCTGATGGCGACTATACTATACTATCTACTTCATCGTTATGTTATTGCCAGTGATCGGTTTTTTGGATTCACCCTCGCGGGATATCAAGTAGAAAAGTTAATATTGATTCGACGAAATTATCTCTAAGGAACTTTTTACTCTTACATGGCCACCAGTTGAGACAAAAACTTCTATTATTTTCCTAATCTCTACACTCTATTAAGCAAAATAGATTAGAACCTCCACAAAGTATTACCTTACATCTATCATGACATGATATTCATGATGGAAAAAATACTTTAAAATCTTGACATTGACATTTCATTATTTTCTTTGGATTTCAGTTCTAAGTATTTGCTTCTAAGGATTGCGTAAATAAATAGTACTAGCTGTATAATTTATACCATAATATTAGGTCACAGGTTATCGTATAAGTGCAAATACATAGATCTTATAGCTCAAAAATGATCCAATAAATAAGTAGCCACGTTAAGTTCGCTTACTATGGTTCAATTTTCATTTTATCGACTTGTTTCATGGACTTTGAGATTACCTTTTACGACAACTGTGGCTTACTCTAATTGAATTTTTTAGTCGCGTATAAATTCGCGTATGATTGGAATATTTTTGGGGAGTAGTGGACATTGTACATAGTTTTTTTCCTTTTCTAACAACATTAAGCCCGGATTCCCGGGGCATATCCATACTAACATAATGATTGAGGTCGTTCACCCCATGTCGAATCCAAAAAACCGATCACTGGTTATTGCTATACTGTTGTTAAATATACGAGTATGCTATGCTGACTATACTCGTCACTTAATCTTAAGTTCAGATATCAAAATGTCCCTCATACACATGCCATTGTCATGCTATACATATGTTACGTTGAATGTGACATAAACAGGTTATCCCATTAAGTGCCGGGGAAGCGAGATTTTATTTATATAACATGGAGCGTAACGCGAGAATTACGTAACGTAGAGTCAAAGTCCTTTGTGAGAAAAACTTTTACTAACCCAAAACAATAATTTTTATACAAAAAAGAACCGAACACTTAGACCCCATATTTAAGCCCAAAAGTAAAGGCCCGAGCTAGCATAAACAATAATATTTGAAGAGTTATGTAGATTTCTCTAGGATCCCATCATCAGATCCTGACTTAGTGACAATGGGACTAACTGTGAGATATATCCTGTCAAACAAAAAAATCCAATAATCTGTGAACATACATAAAAAATGCCCTAGTTTAATTCTGAGGTCGAGTCGATATTAATATTAACGTATTGATCTATGATAAAATGTAGGTACCATTTCATTGGATCATAGGTAATTCATAAATAAATATGAGTATTATCATCAGTAACAGATGTATATATAGTAATTAAAACATTATTTTTGTTCTTAACTATTTGTAAATAAGGCTGTATGTATGCCTCACAAAATTTATTTGCACAAAGTTGTTACCAACGGGGTAATATCACTCTACCAAGCGTTTAATTTAAGTGCCATAGAATAAATAGGTAATATTTTCCTCAGTAAAAGCTTATACATTATTAAATATGTGAATACTATAAGGTCTTAAAATATTGTATTAATGTCAAAAGATACAAAAATTGGAGTTAGTTATGAATATTAAATATGAATACTAGGTATTTACTAGCCTAACAGCAGTGCCTTGACATAGTCACGGCAAATGCTTAACGGCATTTTTGGAATGATGACTAAAAATTGCTTTTATCGATGTCGATTAACTTAGTGAAATGAATCACTAGCACTTGTACATTTTTGCCCCCGTCAAAATTAAAAGTTCTATGTAAGAATTATTTTATCTTTATAATTATTGTTCTAGCGTCGGTGCTGTCCAAACCCAGTCGCTCGGCCGTGAAGAAGCACGTGCAGTTTCCCGACGAGGCCAGCACCATCGAGGAGGCGCCAGAGATTTCGGCGCCTCAAGAAGAAGCTGAGAAGCCCGGTCAGTCCCTACCTATCTTTAAATTACTTAGCTTCGGCCACAGACGCTCCGTGTGTTCCATCGTACAGGGGTGAGAGTTAGGCCCTAGGTGAATGCCTGCCTATTAACATACGATCATAATTCATAACATTACTAGCAATTATCATGGGCATTAGGTAGCCTACTCGCCCTTAAAAGTGCACAGCATTTGATTTACAAATACAAATGCGATATCATTACTTTTTACAGGTTCTTAAGTTATAGAGGTTAGGTAGGTAAGCAGTCAATGTTAGGTTAAAAAAATTAGTTATCAATTTAAGAACATGTAATAATTTAGGATCATGTAATGAACAAGGTACCTACGGGTGCAGCTTGTAGGATTTAACCGCCCTTGGTTGATTTGCCAAAGCTAAGTAATGCTCAAAGCTGTTGCCATAGCTTTCCATTCTAAAGTGTCTACATGAATCAACTCTTTTACATGCATTCATGGTTTCAGCTTTCGGGAGTTAAATTATTTACGTCTCAAGGCTCATTTCCCGACACTAAAATATATATATTACGTATTACGGACAGTAATAAAGCCGACAAGTTACATTAACATACTGCTATGGCTCGGTACCAAGAAAATTGAAGAAGCGTTGCCCACGCTTTAATTAATGTTATACACGTGGTTCCCTTTGAGACGCCTTAGCGTTACAGTAATTCTGATCGTGTTTGCACACAATTATTTTTAGGGCGTATGTTGACTTGGCGTTACAGTAAGTGCTCATAGGCCAATAAAATTAGATTTTTTCGAAGAATGAATTCCCAGCAGGCTGGAAATTGTTTTAATACCTTCATTTGGTCCTAAATTCTTGTCATCCGAGTTTGCCCAATCCCAGGAGCTGTCTCTATACCCCCAACAAATGCAGCCGAATTTAACCCTCCTTAAAATTAAATGTTTTCCGGCAGACCTATCGTGTTTGAGCTACAAGCAAACAACTGAAAAAAGAGCAAACATTTAGCAGTTATTTTGTTGCCAAAAGTTATGCACACCTCCTGGAACTATGCAAACTCGGATCACATGCCTTTAGGATCACATGCAGGTATCAAAACGATTTCCAGCCTGCTGGGAATTAATTCCTCAAAACGCTTTTTATTGATCTTATGTTCTTGGCCTATTAAAGGACAGGCTTTTGACATTGTGCGTGTAACATATTCTTGTAGGCCCGTAACATTCACTAGAAGGATATACTAGTAGATTTTATACTAACATATAAAAGATAAAAAGCTAAGTGCGTACAAAATTGTTTTATCCGTATGTAAAACACATACATTTGCGATTTTTTATTGAGAAAAATTCCAGCTCGATAAGCGACTTAACGAGAAGTTTTCCGCTGCTGCGCTGCTAACAAATTTCCTCTAACGTGCTTTTTTGTACTCGGCGGGAAACGTTGTAGGTATTCACATGATTGGAAGCTATTTTTCCACTGTGAGTCAGAGCATTCGTTCGCCTTGTTTTTCTATATCAACTGTAGTATAACTAAAGTCATTTCTGGGAAAAATTAAACGGTTTTTCAAAGTAAGTGTTGTCGTGATCGTTGACGTAAAAAATTGTGGCATCTTCTGAGTTTCGAGTCTATATAGAGAATATTCGTGTACGCTTACTCACCTAGTCAATACAAAAATATATCGATCTTAATTTTAGGAAAGGAAACAGTAGACAGCTAGTTTTTTTTGTATAAGTAGGCAGTTAAAGATTTTGTTTAAAGGATATATAATTATAGCTTAGGCATGATTTTCTAGGGACGAAAATTTACAAAGGCACTATGAAAATTTTCAACTACATTCGGTGTTTTGGTTTTTTTGAAAAGTAGATCCGTGAAAAGCGTCAATACAGGTTACCGCAGTAGACACGACCTAGTCCGTCACGTCTCACGATCATACGTGCGAGAGTGACAGATGTTTAATACACAACAATAAATAACATGCGGGATAATTGCTCCTTATATAAAGCCTTCGGGAGAAGCAGTCATTCCCTATGGATGTGTCCAGCCTTTATAAAGCTTGTTTTAAGAATCTTTTTACGTTAACTTCAGTGGATTAAGTAATATCCAAAAATGTTTACTTCGATCCAAAAAAAACGTAAATATTAGAACACAAATAAACAGTTATATATAAATCATGTACTTTCATATAATTGCCTGCCCGGAAAAGTAGACGTTTGATACTTTAACAATTTTTTAAATATCCAGTTAAGTGCTTCTCACGATCATACGTGGCAGAGGAAATTCATGATTAATTCACTGCGATAAAATAACACGCGGGTTCATAAGCCTTAGGGAGTAATTTCGAGTCCAGCCTTTGCATGGTGGGCCCTGTGATTCGAGGGCAAGCTGCTTAATTATATTCAATTGGTTAAAATTTACTCGTTTCGAAATAGAAACCAAAAAGTCATATAGTGGAATAATTAATTAAAAAAATTGATAGGAAATAAAATAACAATAATAAAATTAAACTAATTCAAACGAAAGGTAATGCTCCTTAGTGAACTTAAAAATAAATTTTCGAGCAGATTTGTAATTTACGCTAAACTAAATTCGTCTATTAAGTCATGTATTAAAAAAAAATACTTAAAATTTTTATCATCCCACACGATATACCTCAAAGCCCTCTCTGATTACGCTTGGTTATATTATCATTTATCAACTTATCACAGTTTTCAAAATCACCAGACTCGATATGAAATCAAATAAGAACTCCAGCGCAGGATAAAGCGTTCAAGTGCCTTAAAATAACGCCCCAGTGAGAATGCCTCACGCCGCCCCTTCGTGCAAAATAAGTATGACTTTTTTAACTAAACAATCTTTATTTTTTTTTTCCTTATTATAATCAACGAATATTTATGTAAAAATGTTTAAGAGTATACTTCATATGTGACCTTTTTAATTCAAAGATAGGTACAGCATTGACGGCTGTTAATAGAGTTTATTTCTTACTGATTTTATAAGTTAGTAACGCCTTATTGACAACCTACAATGTACCTTTGACTTGAAAACGTCACATATTCCTAAGCATAAGCACAATATCCTTTTTGTTAGTTTTAAAAACAATAATCTTAATTAGTACCGTATTATGCCGGCTCTCCACACATTGTCACTTATAATTATAAAGGTCAGTGGCCTAATTAATAAAGCTACAATTGACAATTTACAAGCGGTAGTCTCTTTCTAATACATAGGGTTAGAAAGAGAATTCCGCTTGTAAATTGTCACTTGTAGCTTAATTAAATAGGCCCCTGGGCAGAGTTCGCGTGGTCTTGTTAGAAGCCGTGTACCATACACGAATATACAGATTTCTAAACAAATACGTCATTAGCGCAGTTATGAATCACACAAAGTTTTGAGCACAAGTTTATAACAAGTTAGCATCACAAGCGGGCGCCAAACAACCCTACCTTACTCGTAATTACTGTAATCTTGCCCGTCATACCCTCCGCTTGGCCATCATTGTAAACACGTGATGCAAAACTTAACAGTAACAAACAGTAACCCAAGGGAGTGGCATTATTTAAGAAGTTTGTAACTTTAATTGGAGAACCTGCACACCTCCAAACCAAATCCTTATTTCATGTGTAAGTACAAAGATCTTAAAAGTTTCAACATGAACCTTGCAAGTATAGCAACATCAACTACGCACTAAACTAAATATTAATACAGTCCGTGAGCTCTAAAAAGAACCTTCGAATTTTAGAAAGAGACGTCGGGTTTCAATCAACAGTGACACATGAAAAAGCAGAACAGCAATATTACCTTCGTGTGTCAACGCCGAGTCCCAAAGGTTCTTCTTAAAACTCACGGAGTGTAGTAACTTACGCAGCTAAACATTTAATTTTCTCTTAAGTATTATTTGCCATTTAATATTGTTTTAATTGCGTTTCGTAGTAAGTAAGTAAGGCCCACCCATGGTTGTCATTTTATCACCTATCGCGTTATGCGTCACTTTCGCACTTACGTACTTGTCAGAACGTGGCAGCTATGGTGACAAGCGATAAAAACTCGACCATATTAGACTAGAGGAGTGCGCGACGGACGACACGTAATTAATAAAGGGATATACGAGTAAGGTCTTGTATCCTCACACCGAAAGCGTTATAATTTTAAAAGTACAAGTAGTTAAAGTTAACTATTCACTGAAGATTTAGTTTTTGTCTGCCGCTATACCCGGAGAATCAGATCGATAATATGCCTCGTATACAGGGTTGATTTTCTTTTTGGGTCAGTGAGGGCAGCGCCAAGATCCCGTGCTGCTACGTGAAAATGGTCTTAGAAGACCTTCCCTCTATTTCAAATTAATGAAGGATGGCATTTACAGATTTTGGAAAAAACATATATGTGGCTTATCTAGCCGGAAATTTTTTTTGGTCCCATACAAGCTGATCTTGGATAGCAATGGGATCAAACGGCATCAAAAAAAAAGTTTGGCAAAAATTACCTTTTTCTCGCACCCTGTATGTTTTTTTCAAGATCTGTAAATGCCATCCTTCATTAATTTGAAATAGAGGGAAGGTTTTCTAAGACCATTTTCACGTAGCAGCACGGGATTTGGTAGTTGCTCTCACTTACCCAAAAAGAAAATACACCCGTATATTTGGTTATATTATGCCATTTTTGTTTAATGTACGGAACTCTAAAAAAGCAAAAAACGAGAGAATAGATTAGCCCTCAGCTTTGCGTCGTCTTATCGCCATTTATTTACCTCATTACATTGCGAAACAACAATAGATTCGAATAAAACACATTTTCCTGTTGTGGTACACCCATTCCTTGCGTCCACTGGAAGAAAGAACAATTCAATTTCCGAGTTGATGCTATTATTCGAGGGAAATTTGGTAGTTAATGTAAGATTATGTGTGTGTAAACACTCTGAAGGGAAACTAAGGGCCGGTTGCACCATCCTGTCTGTGAACGATAACGTAATCGTAAAAAAAATCGTGTATGAAAAGTTTGACAGTTTTCTATGGGATGACAGCGCCGTCGCCATATTAAACATTGATGAGTCTGTTAATTGTGCGTGGTGCAACCCACCCTAATGCTTTCGTTGCAATACGACGGAACAATTTACGAATACGTTGCAATAGACAAAACGATATTGTTTTGCAGTTAATTAGCATCTTACTAAATAAAATAAAGTTAATGAATTATTAACAATAATCGTAAGGTGGGGTATCGAAGGCAAAAAGGGGTGATAACATAACGCTACGTTTTCTACCTGGATTTCAATGGTTTGTTTTATTCATAACAAGTTAACGATGTAGGTAATGTGTAATGTAGGTAATGCATGATGAATCAGGCCCTTTAAAACATTAAAATGAGTGTCTACAATCACATAAACACTTAATTTTTATTTTATTGCAATACAGGTGACAAGCAGGTATGTTGTCTAAATTAGGTGCTTAAGAGTCGCCAGGACGCTCGCGTGAACTCGCGTTCCCATACAAACGTTCTCATTTTAAAACGACATGCTTTAGAACCATGAAAGTTGGCATAGACATTCTAGTAGTACAGATCTAGGTCGGAAATTTGTTTTCGTTGCAAAAAATTGTAATACAAAGAAAATACAGCCAGTTATAAATTTATAAAGTAAGGTTCTGCTTGTTCGTACGTAAAAGATATTGGCTTAAGTTGTGGTTACCTATAATTAGATAAGCATCAAACTCAACTGTAACATAGATTTAAGAGCATGTAAGATGTATTATCTGTTGGTAATCCTAAATAAATAAATAATAAATACATGCAAAACTTATTTTTGCTATAGTTTCTTTGTATTACAATTTTTAGTAACGAAAACGAATTTCCGACCTAGATCTATACTACTAGAATGCCCATGCCAAATTTCATGGTTCTAAAGCATGTCTTTTTAAAGTGAGAGCTAAACTACGTTTGTATGGGAACGCGAGTTCACGCGAGCGTCCTGGCGACTCTTATACGTACCTAGACGTTATACGTACCTATCTAAATATTGTGACTAATGGTCTGAGAGCTGACCTCGTCAGATATGACACAATAATGAGAGCAACAAAACCCGTCTGGTTAGATTGCTGTACTATTCTTATTGCTAGTTCCGGGAATCTGGCAGCTTTTAATAGGTGGAGGTCAGAGTTAGAGACGAGCAACATTTTTTAATCGGAAAATAGTACTACCACTACCAAAATGGGTAAAAACTGCCGAAGTTACCTCAATTATCGAGGACTGGGCCTATAGTTTCACATTAGAACAAAAATCATTGCATATTATTATGGAAACAGAAACAGTAGACAAAAAACTATCAATTACATTATACGTCGTTTGGCACTATTCCTCAAACAGAAACCTTTGGCAATTATATTATCTAATTACTTATATTATTTCTCGTAATAATGCATCAACACCAGAACTCAAGGTGTTTATATCTGAACATGCACTTTATCGTCTTGACAATAGAATCGTTGTTCAAATATTTGTGACTACCTTGGCCGCTCCGATACATCTGATTGCAACTGTACCTGTAGGATTGGATAATCGTACAGGTAATCGTATCGAACACATGCAATATAGTATCTGTTGCACGCAGCCGGAATTGAAGTACTCGGGGAAACTTTTAACTTAATCTCGCAATAATCTGAAAATGTGATATTTGATAGACTGCTACAAATCTTTTTATATGAAACTACATGGCTAGATATTAGAGATATGATCAAATTATTATAATTATAAAGAACAAAGTAATTATAGTGTTTGAGTAGAGTCGGCATTCATGTAACTACTTTATCGATACTTTTATGTTCCTGTGTCATTTTCGCAGCCGGAACAAAACATTAGTTCACACGTGGTACTTTAAAAGAAAGGAAAGACAACTCTTCGTAAGTAGTTGTGTTATGTTATGTCATGCATGTTATGAGGTCACGCACTTGTTATACATATATATTAGAGTCCCAATGTAAACAAATTAAAACTACCTAACTAACTTAAAAATACTAATAACTAAAAATCTATTTCTGAACTTATTTAAACGTTGTATAAAACTAAGTACATTGCTTTCGATTAATAATAATAATTTCACGCTAACAAAGTTACGAGCCTAAGCTCCTAATTATCATGAAACCAAAACCTTTATGATACATGTATGAAGTTCGACCGCAACGCAAGCGACGTGACGTCACTACCTATACATTACGTAATCTTAGTCCATAATACCCCAATTTCCAGACCACAGTTCCTGAATGAATAGGTACGTCATGGCAACACGGAGATGCAATGTTTAAACCTCAATAGACAACGATTAATCCACGCAAGATCCTCACAATTGTCCCTCAGATACCAACATCAAAGCACCCCGTTACTTACAAAATGACTTATAATACTAACAAACTATCCGAACTAAGCTCCTATTCAAGATTAGTTATGTGTTACCAATTTCATTACTTCAAAAAAGACCTAAATCACTATAGAAATGGCACGATCTTAAGTTGTATCGGAGATTGTGCACCAAGTGAGCTTTTAGCAAATTGTACGATATTCTGTTACGATACAAAATAGATAGCCACGCTCCAGTAACGCAGTAACGTGTAGATCTTTCTTTTTCTTGTATCGGTTTGTCGGTGTTGGACGAGTAAGGGTAATGCTCACAGGCCGTGAAACCATTTGACAGTCAGATAAGTTGCCCTAGTTTATTACACGCAATTCATTTTTAGAAATTTCGAGTTATCAATAAGTTCTAAAGTTATTTTATTAAAAAATAGCATACTTTAGGAATAACATACTGTCCTCATTTTTATACATAGCTCAGCGTCTCTTTCCGAAATTGGCATCAAATGAGCAAGAGAGACCAACTTCAAAACTTAATGAAGCCTCTTTGCTACTCGATACTTTGGAACAGGAAAATAAAAGTCGAGTTTTCCGTTTTAGTTTGTTCTCGGTCTGTAAGCGCTCCCCCTAAGCCACGACGCGACGCCAATGTGGGACCACTGGAGCGTCCGTTTCAACGATCAAAAGACGTAGTACTTTTCTTTTTACGAGTTGTACGTGATAATTTGACTTCATTTTCTACAATTAGGGCCGGAAATATTTACTTTAAATAGCCAGTTTTTTTTTCAATTTTTGACATCAAATCGAACAAGATTTTTTTTTGCTCGCCTTATCGTATCCGTATAATAATATTTTTTAATCTATTAAAATTTTGAGTTCAGAGAAAAATTGTAATGGTACAGTCAGCAGTAGAAGTGGCTAAGCAGAGGTGTTCAAAATGAACACGACGCTACTTTATTGTAAAAATTGTGTGTGAGGGTCATTCTGACCACCTCACCCGCTGAGCAACTTCTGCTGCTGACTGTACGTGTAAATTTATATGCCGCAGCCATTGCTCTATTATGTACTTATTCTACTAGAAGTATCTAGTAGAATAAGTACAACCGGAAAAAAAATTGCGCCATGTTTGGCGGTTGACAGCTATGACTGAATCAAAGAGTAGTATCACAGATCAGCTATGCGCATGCGCGAGCAAGAGCGGCTAACGCACTAAAGAGTTCGGTACTCTATGAGTAGTATAGACTTGTAGTGATTTTCACTACAACTTTTGGGACATTTTTTTTTCTTAGAGATGTCGTGTTCTGTTACTCAATGGCAGCAGCAAGTATACGATATACTAGTTCCCACAGGTAGATCAGAACACACATCGAAATAAATTAAGATCAAAATAATAACAAACGCAGAACAGAATATAAATCTACTAGGTACTAGGTAGCAGTTAAGTGACCATCGTAATTATCTACTTAGCACTAAGGAAGCTTTTCTGCTCGATGAATAAGAACTGCAGATTGATGGATGAGTCAGGGGGGTGATTTTTGAGATACCAGCGCTCGAATCTGTTCAAAAATTCATATAAAAATAACAGTGATTGGAATTTCAAAACATGATTATTTAAACTATTAATTAAGTAATTAGTGAAAAACTTTTGTGTCGAATCTCAAAAATCGCCCCCCGATTGACGTCATAATATTGACAGGGCTTGTCCGTCAGAAAGCTCGAGCAAATGCGCGCGTATACTCGTACGGGTCATCCGAAATCTGTATATACTGTACTCGTATAAATCCAATACGGGTGCATCTTTAAATTGTGGTTAGTAAGGAATATATTCAGATAACTTTTGCTTACGATCGAAAATTTTAAGCATACAAAATTATTTGGCCCGCAATGTAATGCATCACAGTCAAGTTAAACCTCGGCTAAATGCTCGTTGGCATTGACAGTTACTTCAATCATGTTTGCAGTACATTGCAGTTCGGTAAATTAAATTAACTAAGTACGACATTATAATTAAGTGTAACTTAAAATTACGTATTTTATGATGATTGTATTGTACAGTCGCCATCAAATATATCAGAGCGGCCAGGGTACTCGAAAATATCTGAACATGCACTTTATCACCTCGACAATAGAGGCGTTGTTCAGATATTTGTGACTAACCTGGCCACTCCGATATATCTGATGTCGACTGTACTAATAAATCCTTTGTCAGGTTTAATTTAATGGAGCGTATTGAATTTACACTGTAGTGTATAACATAAAAAACAGCCTGTTTACGATATTAGTTTAATTAATAGTATTTGTAGCAAAGAAAACGTAATTTTATCACAACATGACTTTATTGACTGACATATATGTTTCATAAAAAAACCAAAGAGTATTCTAGACATATTAAACTTCAAAAGAGTCTAAACATACCGCCTACCATAAAATACTTATTTTATAGTTAAAATGTTAGCAATAACCACAAACCATATTCACAAATCACAGTGAAATAGTGATATATCAAATGTAACAAGTAAAAAACTTTCATCATAATAAAAACATAACAAAGCTAAACCACAGCTTAATGTTAAACTAATTGTTCAATAAACATTGATAAAACATAAACAAATATGAAAATGAACAATGAAAACAACAAATACTTAAGAATCAGTAATGTATACTATATATATCTAGGTAGGTAATGTATACTATATATATCTAGGTACCTACTTAATAATATAATGACGTTAACCGCCTACCTTGAACCAACACATTGCACATTATTTTTCATCGGAGAAAAGGTTAACTTTGTTCTTGATTTTTAGTACGATGAAGTCTAACACTAGCAGCTGGTATATGTTTTACTAATTCTTGTTTGAACTTTACCTTATTCTTCTTTACTCGACTTAATGTGCCATGACAACATACAGCTGTTTGTAAATGGTCAGAGGTAGTATTGACGTCACCGGATAAAATCCACCCCAGGTGTGTTAATTGAGCGACAACGTCGCCCGGTCCTTTCATAAACCCAGAGCCAATAAGTTTTCCAAAAACATCAGCCCCGAGGATAATATCAATCTCGCTCGGAGTGGTGAAGGTGGGGTCAGCTAACTTCACTTTATCAAGTTGAGGTAATTTTTTACAATCGATGTTCCTAGGTGGTAAATTTCGAGTCAACGAATTTTTTACGTAAGTTTTTACCTTCACAGTAAAACCTGGTTCACACCTCGACCAGATTTGTAAATCCACCTTGTTTTGTATGCACATGTTGTTATCTTCGCTGATCCCAGGAATTTCATTGCTATTTGCTGTTTTCTTTAACTTTAACAGCTCGACTACCCGAGCTGTAACAAATGAAGCTTCAGATCCCTGGCGAATCAGTGCTCTGCAGACTTGTCGTTGTCCACACTCCGACGCTACGTTAACGAGCGCTGTGGGCAACAGAATTGTATGTTCAGAATCTATTTTACTTTGTCTGACATGTGCAACCTTTGAGTCCCTCTTAATAGTCATGTTGTTGTTTTCTTGCCTTTGTTCCAATTGTATTTTACCTCGATGCAGTAACGAATGGTGTCGTCCTTTGCACACCTGACATGACTTTGTTTGTTTACATTTCCGTACCGCGTGAGTTGGTATAAGACAGTTATAACAGAGCCTGTGATTTTTAACAAAAACGTACCTTTCATCCACTGGTTGATTCGCGAACTGTTTACAGTTGTAGACATGATGTTTCTCCTTACAAAATGAACATTGTATATCTCCACTAGCATTGTTAATCGTGACATGGAACGTCCTTGGATTTGTTGATTTATAATTCTTGCTTACTGGTTCCACCATCTCCAAAGTTCTGAATCTATTTTCCAAGAACAATTTCATTTTTTCAAAACTTGGAAAACCTGTAGACACTTCTTCATTCACCAACTTTTCCCAACACTTACGACTTTCGGTGTCTAGTTTTGACTCGATTGTATAAACAACCATGGCATCCCATTCAGCTGTCGGTAAGTTAAGATTTTTGAGAGCATTTAAACATTCGACGGATGTATCTAGCAATTGCTTTAAGGCGATGGCTGATTCTTGAAGGATTGACTTTTGACCAAAAAACTTCTTGAAATGACAATTAGCAATATACCTTTTATTTTCGTAGCGTTTCTTTAAAGCAGTCCATGCTAAATTGGCGTAAAAGAATTTCTGCATCACCATTCAGACAGGTCTTGAGGTAATGTAGTTTATGCACGTCAGACAGAGAGGCGTTCTTGTCAATTAAAGTGGTAAATAAATCATAAAACGACTCCCATTGTGTATAATCACCACTAAAGTTAGGGATTGTAATTCGTGGTAATTTTACTTCAGTGGTTGATACTTGACCTGAAGTTTGTAGGTTTTGGCTACTTCGTGTCTCAGCGCATAGTACTTGTAAAGCCGTCGTTAACTCTCCTTTGTAAACATAGAAACGTTCTTCGAAACTGTCAAATACATCTTCTACAAAATATGTCAGCTTGCCCTTTTCTTGATTTGGAACGCTTGTCACAAGTTTTTGATGTATTCCCTTAAATTCTCTATAATAGTTTTCTAATGTTTCCAACCTACCTTGTACCATCAGCTGCAGAATTGCCTACCCAGTTTATCAATGAATTCATTCATAAACTGGGTAGGCAATTCTGCAGCTGATAGTACATATCCCACTGTTAGTCTATCTTTAGGCGATTTCTTGAAATTGACATGTGCCTTCTCAATCAATTCCAAGCTATCTTCTTGAAGCGCCATCAGTTTCTCGGTTGGATTCATTTTAAATGTGAATTTAGGAACTTCGAACAAGTGTGCAATCTTTTCGTAAATTATTAATTTTGAAGTTGAAATGACACTGTTTTACTTACTATCCGGTTCGAAGGACCATGTTTACGATATTAGTTTAATTAATAGTATTTGTAGCAAAGAAAACGTAATTTTATCACAACATGACTTTATTGACTGACATATATGTTTCATAAAAAAACCAAAGAGTATTCTAGACATATTAAACTTCAAAAGAGTCTAAACACAGCCACTCATAAATTCGACGCTCAAAAGTTGTTAATTGATTCTATGGGATTATTGAAATTCTATTAATTTTTTAACTCTGAATAACAGCCGGATATTTATTAAAAGCTCAAACCATATTGTACCTACACTAAAATAAATATTAGGTACGAGTAATTGATGTTTTAATAGTAATGGGACATAGACAATATACATCAGATAATCAGTTAATCATGTTACCGAGAGTGTATTTTATATTAAAAGAGAACTATACAGTTCGGGTAGGTTTTTATTGGACAAATAAATAACGGTGCTGTCACGACTGGGCTCTGCGACGTAAAAGCACAATGTTTTCAGACATCTTTATTAAGGCCAGCAAACATCTCTCACTTTTGTAGATTAATTAGCATCAACGTCTCGTCGAATTTGCTACGCTCGAAAAGTAAGCTACCTCCTTGTTGTGTTTGTGGGATCCATAAGGAATCGAGGGAACTTCTCAATGTTATAGGTATACAAAATAGTCAATTTATTATTTTCATCAACAAATCGAGCATTTACATTACATATACAGCTCAGAACAGAACTCCTTGTTCTGTTTGTGGGATTCATAAGGAATCGAGGGAACTTCTCAAATGTTAATATAATAAGTAGCTCGCCATATTTCAATCTATACCAAAAACACTCCGATCTCTCGGATTTAAATGCATTCAGCGGTGAACGCGTCAAACAAACGTATAAGCTCCCTTGTTACATAACGCTGCTTAAATCTACCACCCAAAGACCTTACACCAATAAAATGTCTTATTAGAAAGGTAGACAGTTGATACTAGTCTCTAACAACGCATGTTTTGTGCAGAAGGGCGCGTGATCAGCTCGCTGTGGATGGAGCTGGAGTCCGAGGCCCCCGCGCCGGAGCGCTGACGCCGGCGCAGCGAGCAGTTCCACCGGCCGGTGTCGCGCGCGCGCCTCGAGCGCCGCAAGATGTCCGCCGCTGGAGTGCCGCCCGCCGACGATTTTTTGTAAACCAGTGAGCTTGCTTGTCAATATATATACTTAGCTATGAAGAGTCTAGGAGAAGGGCGATTGTGAACTAAAAGACTTTATTTCGTTTAGAATGTGTATCTACTTGTAAAACTCCTAACTAGCAAGATGTACAAGTATGCGGAGTGAAGGAGATATGAGTTAAGTGATGATCTTTTGTGAAATAACAAGTGAAAGACAATAGGTACCTACGTCATACAACACCCTTAAATAATTCTATATCGTAACAAAAGAAAAAATAGACCTGCTCCTGGACTCTTCAGATGCAGGCGTGTAAATACTTACCATGTGCAATGAGAAAGACTAAAGTTTAGGATAATTGAAAGTTTTGAAATGATATGATGATAGTATTGAGAGCAAGGCTGATGTGCAATGTTATTAAGTAAATTAATTTTAACAAGATATCAACTCTTGTTAATTATAAATTGACAATCATATTGTGCTGAAATCAATAACTTATCGGATCATGGCACCTTTTTGTCAATAGTGACAAAAAAGTTGAATTATTTTAGCTAAATACCTACTACGTTGGTCGACTAAAGGTGTGAAATATATTACCGCCCAACAAAACCAATCTAAAGAGTAACATTAATGCAATTGTAATATGTGTTTTTTAGGTAGTATTTATTAGCTTCTGCATCGTCTTTTCCGGCGTTTGTGTAGGATTTCCAATATTACCTTGAGGAAGGCAGAATGGCCAACGCATTCGCAAGTGGCATGTGCAGACGCTATTGATCTAAGATTCTTCGCGAGGAATTTCTACTTTCATCTGATATTTGATACAAAACTAGATTAAGTAAATTGCCAATAACACGCATTATATTTTTGCGCAATAAACAAATAAATATCTACGTGACTGACTATATACGTTAATTACGTTACACTTTGTAGATCGTCCAATTTATTTCACATTATGTCGTGTATAGGCCAAATGACTTAATCATATAATTTTTCGTAATCTAAATCTATATTTCAATCAAATAAATACTTATCGCGAACTAAGTAGTCATTTCCATGAATTCTAAGGAACATGTAAGCCCAAAGCGAAGTCCCGAATAAATACAAGTGAGAGGTGCTAGGTGTATATATTTTAGTAAATATTGCTTTGGACTTTCTTTAGCTCACTTGAAGTGGGTTTACGACAAATAAACATTTAGGGGCTTTTTTTACCTACAGGGTACATGGCAGGTCGGGATCTTCTAGAAACAAGAAGTGTCATTAAATACAATACCATCACACATAAATATCACGTTAAAAATTATTTTCCAAAACCAATTACCCTTATTCGAAAGCTCACAAAGTAATCAATAACTCTGGTGAACAACCAAGCATTAGGCAATGTCTCCACATCGTATTCAGAAATTTATTTTATTATATTTAATATGTTATCTCTCACATTTCATACGACTTACCTACTTATCGATACGACGAAACGTGACAGAAGTGAATAATATGAAAATATTCCCCGTGGGTTGCTTTCTATTTGATAAATCCTCATGAATCCGAAGCGCTCACATGTGCACCGTTACATGTGCCTATTTCAAAGGAATAAGATGCGAAATAGAATTCGAAACGAGCCAGTTATGAGAAGATTTCGCTTTCAATCCTAACAATAATATGTACACGGTAGTGAGGTATTATTATCCACAATTTCCACATACATTTCAGTATACCTAAAGTAGTGTAGTTTACTGTTAAGTAAAACGACAGACACACTATGAATATTGACAGTGATGAGTAGAATGACCAATATCGAATTAGAGGAGGAGCTGTGTTGAAACAAATCTTTTAACTTAAGTGCACTTAAAACTCCAGTGTCGGTTACGAAAATAACACAAGTAAAAACATATTGCAATTTTGTTTCATGAAACCTACACTTACTTTTGTTTTGCAGATAGCATTTTACCACAGAAAAATAAATAGTATTTCATACAGAAGGCTATCTTCCCTACAAAATCAGTGTTAGACAGAACTTTGACAGATGAACGGTGACACATGACGTCTCCATACAATTTTACCTTTTGACGTTCTAGGGTTGACAAGTACGCAATTAGTATTATTGCTAGACTTTCTCCAATCTGCCTCAATCTACCTAATCTATCAGTAATTTTAATAGAAAACTAGATAATATCTGATTTATTATATTATTTGCCAAATTTTATTATTATTTTAGTAAAAAACAAGTACTGTAATATTTTATCTTGTCTGTGGTCATGCCGCAAATAAACGAAAGTGATTTTGACAACTCCGACAACGCCATAGCTGTCACTTCGTGGAGACACCCCTGATTTTATGGAGCAACAAAGATTACTTCATCTTTTGACACGGTTCCTAGAGAATTAACGACGAATTAAGCAACAAATCTTTTGTTTCTTTATTTTATTTTTCATCAACATGTTACACGTTTGAGTTCTTGTATCTCGTTAAAAATGCGTAAATACTTACCTTAATTAAAAAATATAAGTAAACTATTAATTTATACGGAAAATATTCGTGGCTGAAATATCGCGGACCTTTGGGTTGGTAATATCTCATCGAATCCACATATAATTTCATATCGTGAGCCAAATACGTTCGCATGATTTAAGGAAGCTTGTCGACAACTTGTTTGGAAAGATTTACTGCCGGGGATTCGATTTGGAACTTGTTACTTTGAATCAGGTTACTTACCTATAAAATAAGGGCTCTCGCAGCAAGCGATTATAGCCCTAAAAAGGTGTAGGATAAGGCTTTGTTTCGACTTTTGTGGGTTTATTAATTAAATAGACACCGATAGAGAATAACGATTACTCAGCACTGAGACAAACATCGTAAAATTAATAATCCCTAATTTTTTTGCTAGCGCACTGAGACGACTTGAACATCGGCCATAAAATGAGGAGAACTCTGTGTATTCTAGAAGGGCCTATGTTTACAGGAGTTTGATTACCACGTAGGTCATTTTTGAAACTGCTAAGGACTGAGCTAATATTTATTGCTCAATCCGCCCGGACAGAATTCTGATTAGGCGTTTTTATTTTCTCATTTACGAATTCGTGCCTGCATGCTGAATTTCGATGAGGCTTTCTACTTCATTATAGATTTTGTAGATCGTTAGTTTACTTCAAAAATATAAAATTTGAATTATCGAAATATATATCTGTTCCCTGCGTACACGAGACCAATGCTTTAATTTGAAATAACCGTGACAAATTGAAATCAAAATTGCTGAAATTGTAATACGTGATTAAAGTTGGCAGCAGTTTTGAAGGTATACTCGTAACATTATATCTAATTAGCTCGTAATACCGTCACCGACATTCGACAATAATAATCCGTTATATTTGGATTGCAGATCCCACTGTGCACATAAAACAATTAACATTACATTTTGTTTCTATATATATACATACATATGTGGATGTATTTAATGATAAATGATAATTATGATTATTATCACTACACGCGGCTGTACAGTACTCAGCACTTGTGTTTAGTCACTACACAAGTAAATGATAATGATTTTATTTTAACAACAAAATGACAACAAATTTATGAGTTGATAACCAATTAATAACAAGAAAAGGGATGATCTGGATAAATCAAATGAAATAAACGTCCGATCTTATTCAATGCCATTTTTAAAATCGAAGAAATTAGTTTTTTTTTCAACAAACATGTTCTAAATAAAACTTGAAATTTGAACTTACGGTGTGTACAGTCACGGACCCTGATTGTCGAGACATTTACAGTTCAAAGTAATTTATTTTGTTTAGTACTTACTCTTTAAATGACCGGTGTAAAGTAAACCCTAAATGGCTCAGCAATTAAGTCCGAGACCGTGCGTACTATATATACAATAGTTTACATTTTTTTACTACACATCATACGGGTTTACTCGCTACGCCGTAGCATTTCGTAGCAAGCCTACTCTTCTAGTACGAATGATCTATTTTTTATTTATTTACGGAACTTAGTAATTTCATAAATGTAGCTCGGTATAAAAGTGTTTAACCCCGTCGGCTCCATTTGCCCTCCAGGGCCTTATTAATAAGGCTTTTTGATTTTCAACGCAAGGAGTAGCAATAACGTGAATATTATAACAGCATTAAATAATTCATTTTTCCTCCGGAAAATATTAATATTACTCCTGGGAATCACTGTTATTTTCTTAGTTATAAATAGACCCCTGATATTTATCGCGATGACGTCACAATAGGGTAGTATGGGGTGTGGATGGAACGATGTTAATTAATACGAAAAAAATACTTATTATGTGTATATTAATATTACTGCGGCCCATACATCTTCCTATATATCAATTATCAATTGATTAAGTATATTATTGACCTTGTTCTTTCGTGACTCCGTAACAGATCAAAAGTTGTTCTAAATGACTTGCGGTTAAGTTACGTCTTCTAGCAGAATGTATCCGCTTCAAATAGGAAAAGTTTCTTTCCACTTCGACAGATGTTATTGGGTATGAATGAGAAAATTGTGCTAAGCACGCTGTCCGAACTCTAATATCTACGTCCAGAAAGAAAATTAGGGAATTGGCAGAAAATGGCGGGTTCTATATCCAACCAATTTAGTTAATTATTAACAATCTGAATATTTATGTTTTTGTTAGCATTGTTAATAAACATGGCTATATTTGGATTCATATGCTCTTGAACTTGTATTTATAACGGTGTATACAGTCTTTATACTAAAAAATCATATTTACGTCACTCTGGGCGCTAAGTGAGATTTACCGCCCTAGGGCGCAGCGGAAAATCTCGCTTCACACCCAGGAGAAGACGTAAAATTATGTACGCACCACGGGCGGTAATAAAGAAGGCCTCACATCGCTTGTTTTTGGCCCTTACCTTCGGTTCGGGCCACAAATGCCAGCGATCTGAGCCCTTCTTTATTTTACCGCCCTAGGTACGTAATGTACTATTATCGATTCGCTACATTTTTTTTATCGTGATTTATTAAAATGTATTCGGTTAGAAATCGTACATTTTTCCTATTATTTAACACCGTTCCATTCACACCCCATACCACCATATTGTGACGTCATCGCGACAAATATCCGGGCTCTAGTTATAAAAAAAAATACCTTAAAAATAAGGTAATTACCAATTTAAAAAATATTCGAGTATCAGCCTAATAATAACTAACAAATATTATGATATAATCAGCATCCAATTATACCGGCCACTCTTACAAATTATTGCATAACGTTTAGTTAGCATACAAATTATTTGTTTCGCATAGTTTTATTTGGTCGAATTTTCATTTGGGATAGGTTAGGTTAGTTTAGTACACGGAAAAAAAGCTTCCGGGATATTCTCAATCCAAGACATTATTATTATCTTGGAAATATTTCCTCGTGACAAGTATTTATTTCCTTTATCAAAAATGTGATTCTTCGCTTAATAAAACCACGTTTTCTTAAAATAGAAATACAAAAATGTATTGTTTCAAGAGTATATTGAGTAAATAAGAGAGATTGTACTTTAATCAAACAAGTATTATCTTAGGTAAAATAAAACTAGAAAATCTGTAAGAATATATTCGCTTCGTTATATTTAAAACTTTATTTTATTTTCGTTAAAGGAAATAAATGCTTGTCACGAGGAAATATTTTCAACATAATAAAATAATGTTTTAGATTGAGAATATCCCGGAAGCTTTTTTTTCCGTGTAGGTATGCCAAATATAAATATGCAAAAGATATCATGGTATTATGGTATGCGAAACGATATTATGCCATCAAATGATTATGCCAAATGTAACTATGGGATAAATAGTGTGAGTAGTGATAATTTGCCATAACATTTTCGGCCATTAATAAATGCATTGGGACATTATGTTTAATGTTAATATTATTTTGCGGTCTGAGATCACAGTGCCTAATCCAAAATGAGAAAAGAGATAGTACGTCCTATTGCGTTCAAAAATAAACCCCAAGAGTTACCACAGTTTAATCAAATTTTGCGTAGGATCCTATCGGAAATCGCTTTCGCCCACTTGACCGACATCAAAGGAATATCAAGAGTAAACGTACATATGTCACTGATAACTTCGACACACTACCGGTGTGGACAGATTTATAAATTGTTAACTTTATCCAACAAGTCAAGTAAGTAACTAGGTGTCCAAAATACCGTAAGAGGTCAGGTTCATTTATAATATTTTAGAATAGTAACTACCTAATCACGTACTGCTGGGTCAATATTTAAACACAGCAAGTAAAATTATTTATTGTTGATTCCTAGAAAGTCGACCTTTGCATGCCGTCAACCATGTAAAAAAAATAGGGAAAATATAAAAACAATACCTAATTTTAAAAAAATCTCATAACTTGTACACTGAAGCTATTCTAATAGCATGCCATGATTTGAAATTCATTAAGCCGTTTATGTAAGTACTGCACACCATCACAAAAACCTAGGAACACAAATAAAAACTAAAATAAAATACGAACTCGTAGTATCACTCTTCTTCAGAAAAGTCGTAGTCAACCTACGCATTTTGAAACCAGCCATAGGTAAATAAATACACCTTCTACGTCGGTATCCAGTTAGGAACAGTCAAGATGTAGCAAACACTACATAATTTATTTATGCCGCAATTATTATTATAATAAGCAAGCTCCGAGGGAAACGAATGCGTTGTTGCTTGAAATTAGTCTGAAGTTTCCTCGCCACGGAACCTCATGTTTCACAGTCGTTCCGCTAGGGTCTTGCCCTTATTAATGCTCTTAACATGTATATTTTATGTTAAAGGGTGAGAATAACAAGCAAATGGGATGTTGTTTTTAAGACTACGCGGGGCTGGGATAAAATAATAGTTAAGTATTTGTTATGCAAAGTTGTTGTTTACCGTGAGTGCTATATTGAAAGCAGAGTAGGTAGCGAAAACTGTAACAATTTGAAATGTAATTCAAATATAATTCGAAATGTAATTCAAACAATACTTTTAAATTGTTCATGATTTTCATGAAGGATGAGAACGGTTTTGCGGGCTCAGGTATGGTAAAGTGAAATATGTGATAGTTGTCAAAATATCTACAGAGACGATTTTCCGTGTGTTTAAAACATACATTATTCGTATGCGTAACCGCAGTCAGCGCCTGGTACATCGTAATGCATAATGAGCTTAGCCCGAGAGAAAGGTTCCCGGAGTACCTATTTTTAAATAAGCTTCTTACACGGTTTGGCATGAAAACCGACTTTTTGGCAATCAAAACAGTCTTTTTTATAGTGTGTGGCCTGTAACACGAGCAAAAAATTAAAACGTAGATTGTACTCTTATTCCTGAGATAGCTGCCTTCTCCCATCTCAGGAATAAGATATAAATAGCTGTTTGGTGAAGAAAACCAAGTTTTTCAAGCCCGGCAAAGTTATGCATCGTAGGCAAAGTTGTAGCAGTATGTAGAGTGTTGTTTCTAAATGTTCGCGTTTTCATTTATCTTAAGAGTGTCAGGTTTGTAATGTTTGTATACCTATTATAGAATACGACTTACTAATATGTGGCCCAAATTTGTATGGCAAATTATAACTTCCTAAACTATTTTCCCGATTGTTTCGTTTTGCATAATGCCGTTTCGCATACCTCTTTTCCATATATTTTTTATTTGGCATACTAACCTAACGTAACCTATGTCAAATGAATCTTCACCCAAATAAAGCTATTAGAAACAATTCATTTGGTAAACGTTCGGCAATACGTTTTTTGGGAAATTAAATTAGACGAAAACATTTTCGCCGAAATGGCAGTACACGTTAAAAAATACTCAGGTATAATATTATTTACGTTTATTTATTTAATGATGATAATATCTATTATCAAAATCGTATCTTTCTTTAGGGCAGTTATATGATAACTAGTTAGTGTTGTATAGTGAAATTACCATAAGCGGACAGGGTAAAGCGAAGCTATTCAAGTTTGTGTAAGCAAACAATAAAATGTAAATATAACTTTAGTTTAAGTATCAAAATTCCCTGAAAATGGTACTGTTATTAACCCCTGAACTAGGAACTAATGCCAAAATATATTTCGCTCGCCCAATATTACAGGGTGTTATATATTAATTACATTTTCAGGGTAGTTAAATTAAGACTTAGCGTCACTATCACTACCTATGAAAATGTATAATACAAATTGCAATTTGATTACCGCAATTACGAATACGGTCAGCAATTTGTAGTAGTGTTTATAAGAAGTTTTCTTTATATAAATTATCCCCTCGTTGATGGTGTCCATCGCATTATTATTACTTAAGTGAAATATACATTATCTTATTACTTAAAAACAGATGTTAATAGATTCACAATTGTATTGATGTTAATGTATTGTCATTGACAATATTATAAGAAATAATAGTAAAAAGAAATTGTACTCTTGTTTCATGCTATAGTCATGCTGTATTAATGTTATAATCTGGTTGATTATTTATGAATGGATAGCTACTGAGGTCAATATCACCGTTCACGTTATCTATGAAGTATAAAATATTTAGCCTTGTGAAGGTTGAGGATTGATACATTACAAAGTGCAGCGTTTAATTGAATCCAAGAGATATAATACAATGAATTCCTCGAGTAACTTCCAATATTTACTAGTACTCAGGACATCACGTCAATAAATATCACGGCTCGTTCGATTCTTACTTGCTTCGCATAAAGTATCATTTGTTTGTTACAATGGATACTAGAATTATGGGAGATAGCAACAATTTCGCATTTAATTATGTTTTCCTGTGGAATTACCAGTCTTTGTTTCTTTAATAAGGAAAACAGTGTGAAAATATAATAGAAGAAGACTTGGTATAAATTTCGTGTAATTTTATAACGATTAAATTTTAGCGTGCTTTTTTGTGTAGGTACTCGTATTTCTGAAATTATATCAGGAAGACTGCTAATAGAGTTTTGAGAGGAAGGGATTGAATGTGTAATCACTTCGTTTCATACCTGACAATATCATATGTAGGTATTTGTAATAAGTTTGTTTACAATACTTATTGTGTAGGTGTTACCAGACTATTAAATGGTGGGTGAAAATGTGGTAGTCTGGTGGTAGCCAACTCGAAGTTGATGGTTACGTACATACATACCTTTTGTGGTTACAATAGAATTGCAATAGAATGTTTATGAAACAAATATCACAGCACAAAACCTTTCGAAGCAAATATATATGTACACACAACGCCTTACTAGGTATACACTTTTGAACGTTATTACAGCGGAATAAGGTTCAAAAGTGTATACTTACCTAGTGAGGCGTTGTGTGTACATTATACATATACCTAATACGTTTTTAGCTGAAATTATCTTTTAGATTACTTAGGTATTATTTGTAACTGACCAATGTATACCTAATCCTACATTAATGTTAATAAACTAACCGGATATTAAACCTAGTGATTAACAGGACTGGCTTTTTTAAAAATTCATAGGCAACAACAACTTTATCATACGTCTACGTCTTTTATATATAAAATATAGTATTACAGTCATACATATTTTTAACTTTTCCCAACACTAGCAGGTACCTACGTATTCTATTAGTTAACTCGACTTCATGTAGCCTAAATTGTATACTAATTTGAATTAATATGTAAACCACATGATGTTTTTGGATTCGGTTAACTCAATTATTTTTCGAATTATTTATTTGGAACAGTTAATGTAAGTTATGTTACGTTAAATCGGCAGATGATAAATAAACTGTTAACGAGTTGTAAAGCTATGCCGGAATAATAGGCGTAATATAAGTATCGATAACAATAAGGCGGATTCCCGAGCCAAATAATTCAAACAGGATCTGTCAAAGGAAAGTTTCAACTGAGTAGGCTGAACTACGGCTAGGTACGAATTAAAATATAATGTTTAAGACCGTAAATATCTTCACCTGAGGAAGGTTCCCTTATTTAAAGTTAACTGAAACTAAGAAATCACACCTGAGGCCAGTTTTATAAAACTACAAGTTACAATTTACAAGCGGAACTCTCTTTCTAAGCCTATGGGTTAGAAAAAGACTTGCGCTTGTAAATTGTAACTTTTAGCTTTATAAAACTGATCTCTGGTTGTTGTTTTTTATCATGTGGTTGCTATTCTTTGAAATAAATACGTAAGTAATTTTGAACTTACGTCATCTTTGATATAGCTACTTAAATACTAGGTACTCTTATATCTCTTCTTCTTCAATTTTCTTATTTATCTTACACAACTCAACCAGAAATTGTATACGTGGAATGTGGAACAGAAATGTACCTATGTACTAATACCTACTTATGTAGGTAAGTCTTCAGCCTATTTTCTGATTCCTGAAGCCTATAATAGTATGCCACTCCATTAGACAGTATTGGCGGCTATCACACTGCTGCGGTTTCCGAATGCGGCGCTGGTGCGCGAGTGAGATAGCGCTCTGCATGTGTATAGCGCAGTCACGCTTGCACACCGTCTCCGCATGCGGTTACGGCGCCCGTGTGATAATCTATAGGTAGGTTCATAAAAGCCGGCGCGACAGTTGCATCAAAGCATCAAACTGTCAACATTTTCATAGAGATTTGGAACCAGCTCTTATGAATTTATGTATATTCCTACTTATATTTATATTAAACCAATAAAATAAATATTGTACCTACATTTAAACCTCTTAACTAAAGTCCAATCTACTATGGTCCAAAATTAACTCATATTATTCTTTTGTGTAACTATTTTTATGAATGAAACTGTTATTAGGTAAAAAAAATATTTAGGAAACTATGACTACTGAAACTAACTAGGTAGGTATAAATAATTAGTGCCCATGCGCGTTTGGTTAAATTAAATTAAATTTTAATTATTACAGTGTAACCGTTTGAACTAGTTTGGAGTAATTCACATCCAATAAATCATTCTTACAATTATTTCATACTTACTTTTCCCCGCGATTTCGTCTGCGTAGAGTTAGTGATTTCACTGATTTCCGTTATAAACTTTCACCCCATTAACTGCAGGACTGTTTTTGATAGGTAGCTAAAAGTGTAAAATTTGTCACATGTTTATTAAAAACCAACTGTACCCGCAGCATCGCTCCCGTGCGTTGCAGTAGGTAGGTTCTGTCACTTTTCGACCCTCAACTTGCCCTACAGCCCATTGCTAAAAGAAACGCTCTCTACATGTCAAATTTCATAGTCATTAAAAATTATGACGGTCGTTCTACGATGTGCGATGTACAGTTACGGACCACGGCATTGGTTCGACCAAATGTGCCAAAAACATGTGGTGTATGGTGTACCTGTACCACTGTAGCAACACGACCTTAACTATTACGGCAATAAGGTCATGTTTTTGTTATATGATATTTGTCAAATAAAAGAGTAACCTACCTAATGTAGGTACTACAGTTTTGTTATTAGTTAATTTGTTTTAGGTACAGACTATTTTTATTATAAGCCAATAGAATGTTTATTACTTATAATCCTCGGCGACAGGCTTTAGCGCCGTTGTATTAATTAATCAATGTCCAAGTCTCGCAAAATACATTACCTTTTAAAAGCCTTACAGGGCCGACAAAAACATAATGTTACAGGAAGGAAATTGGATCATTTGTTTATTTTTTTTTTCAGGCTTTACTTAATTATATATCCCTTATGTGTTTACTATCCGTTGTTGATTTATTTGTACATACCTAAATACTAGGTACTGAAAAGAGATATAAAATAATAAAAAAACCCTAGTACATACTTATTATTTGTATTTACTCGTAGAACATCTTAAGACGAGATCAATTATGTCATCCAATCCAAGGTGTAAATGCATGTACAGTAGAAATAAAGAGAGTTGACGGATATCGAAGCGGCCAAGGTGGTCACAAATATCTGAACAACGCCTTTATTGTCAAGACGATAAAGTGCAGGTTCAAATATTTTAAAGTACCGTAGCTGCTCCGATATATTTGATGGCGACTGTACTTACTTAAAGAGACGCGTGGTCTATCGCTTGCCAATCAAAGAAACCAATCCAAGCCAATGAAACAGGTGTCAAATCACTATCTCCTTTTTTATTTACTAGGTAAGTACCTAATTACCTGTACGTTGTATTGATGCACTTGCCTTGTGAAGGATAATGACCAACTTAGGTACTGCCATGGCATCATAGGTATCTCAGGCGATGCAAACGAAAAGCGTAGGTAGACGGTGCTTTCTGACATTATGATATCTTCAAACGTACAAGTACCTACACCCAGAGAAGTGGAGCCCTGGGCGACCATGGAAACCGTGTCAAATTGCCAAAGTTAGACTTATGATAGTTATGATATTATTAATAACGTCACATGAAATATAAACTTATTGGCCCAGGGCTCCATTCCATTGTTTTGGTTGTACCAAGTTTGTGTTGGCATGTCCTCGTAAAGTGCAATTATGAAAGTAGACACTATCTCCGTTACATTGTTATTACCTACTGTCTTATTTTAATAAAATGTCTATATAACGTACCTAAAGTTGTTTGACTCGTATTTGTAATTGATATTCTCTCCTTTTGTGTTTTGTAGCCAATTATAGGAGACAAAGCATATAATTGGGTCATAACTAAGTACTTTTAAGAAGAAAGATACCTTTTATGCTATTATTTATTTATCTACTTATTCCAGTAGCTAGGGCAGATATGCCCCGGTTCCGGCCACTTTAAGAATTTGTCTATCCAGACGTCGTTATTTTCTGTCAATAATGAAGTATGACACTATTTATGTACTGAGTTATTAAATATTATATTAATAGTAATATAATAGTAACTATAGAGTTACTTATATCAATATATAAATATCAATCTGTACGACTGTAAATACATTGTCAGCCTACACCTTGCATTACAACAATTCACAGATTTTCATAACACGACACCGCATATTGACAAGGCATGATACTGTGTACTCTGTAGTCCATGCATTGTCCAAATAATATAATAAATAAAATGAAATGGTACAGTCGCCATCAAATGCATCGGAGCGGCCAGGGTAGTCAAACATGCACTTTATCGCCTTGTCAATAGAGGCGTTGTTCAGACATTTGTAACCACCTTGGCCGCTCCGATATATCTGATGGCGACTGAACACAGCTGTCACCCGTAAAATGGAAGGTAAGTAAGTACGAAAATAAACGCAAATAACAAGGCCCAACATGTTTATGCGCTTTCAATTATTTTAAATTTGCAGCAACTCACAGGTGATGTTCCTCTCCCATACAAACTTGGGCCTCAGACTCGACAACCATGAAGGGTATATAGTTACCCATTATTCATAAACGTGTTTCAAACCTCATTTAACTAAAGCATCGTTTGTCCTTGTCCGTCACTTTGATAGTTGTGTTTGCAAGAAACAGACAAAACATACCTAATTGAATTAAATTAGATTTGAAACACGTTTATGAATAAGCGAGTGGGGTTAGGCTCTAAATACAAAATAAAACTCCTGACAATAAATATTTTACGGAAAAGCTCAAAAATTTAATAGGTATCCAGATTTTGAAGTTAGAATCGTCATATCGCTGGCCCAATATTACAGGGTTCTATGTTACATTTTCAGGGTAGTTAAATTTAGACTTAGTGTCACTATGATAATGTTCAAATTTCAATTCGTTAAAATTTAAACATAGAACCCTGTAATATTGGGCCAGCGATATACAGGCTGGATTTTCTTTTTGGGTCAGTGAGGACAGCTACCAGATCCCGTGCTGCTACGCGAAAATGGTCTTAGACGACCTTCCCTCGATATCATATTAATGAAGATTCGCATTTACAGATTTTGGAAAAAACACACAGGCTGCGAGAAAAAGGTAATTTTTTTGATGCCATTCAATCGCATTCCTACCCAGGATCAAAAGGTTGTATGGAAGCAAAAAAAAATTCTGGCTAGAAATGCTACAAATCGAGGAATACTTTTCCTTTACATTTTGTATGAAAAAGAAAACTTATTTTTCACATGCAATTTTTTTATGCCGGTCGATCCCATTCCTATTCAGTATCAATAGTTACCATGGGGCCAACTTACGGTAATAAACAGCCACAAATTGAAGAAACTTTTACCATACATTAGGTTAGGTAGGTTTGGAAGTATTAAGTATTTACTGTTTGCAGCTGGGCACTTTTTCGACCTATAAGAGATACTTATCCACCTTATACTATCCATTGTTCCATGTACGGGAAAGACACACAACATTATCATTATAATTAGATGAGTAAATAATAAAAAAGAGATGACGAGATGACTTGGACGCGTACTGTAAAGATAGGTCGAAAATGTCAACCAACAGGGTCGAATGGGGAAAATGAGGGGAGGCTTTTGCCCAGCAGTGGGACACTAAATAGGCAAAAAAAGGGTCTAAAAACCAGGGCCTTAATATAATCAAACAAATAGTAGGTAGTAATAATGTGATTATATTCTTAAATAATTACCGGATACAATGTGTTAACGAGACGATGCTCTCGTCAATTCTGTTAACTTAAGTCTCGTACAGTTGGGTAAGTTTAAATACTAAAGCATCGATTATCTTTCAAGTAAAATTAATGTTTTTAAATACATTTCTTCATTCATAAAATATATAAGTATACTATAAACGTAATAACATTATGTGCAATAATAGCTGACTCAGCACAAATATAATAATTATGAAAACAAGTTTTTTTTAATCTCCCTTTGTCAAACACTACTTAATATAAGTACTTGTTCGACGAAAATTATTAACTAGCACAATATGAAAAATTAAATATAATAATTGTTATTTATTAAATTTGTGCAAAGTCGTTTACAATTGGATTGCGATACATTTATAATAATAATTTAGGTAAGTAAAGTTATAATCTTTAAGATTGCCATTAAATCATTTATTTATTTATTAATAATTAATTACTAACACCCTTTGTGTGCTTTTACCATTGTAACCAAATGGTCGACGGCCTAGCGTCTCTTGCCAGTACGCGAATGACTGGCCAGAATGCATTTTGGAGGCCGTATCTAACCTAACACTTATATTAGGATAAGCGAAAGAACAAATAATGTCCACATTGGATGACACTTCAGTAATTCATCAAATCTTATAGGTTTTCATTAAATGTCAGTGGTTGACAAAATTCCCTTTTGCGTAACATTTAACATTAAACCACGTTAAAAATTACATTTCTTTATAAGGAGAAAGGGAAAATTAAAATTTCTTTTTAATTTACGGTTGTGACCACGTTACCGCAAAAATTTACAACGTTCGTGAGTAACATAGACTGCATATAAAGTAAATTACCGTATTGAAGCGAGTTTACCAACTGTTCATAAAAATATCCACTGTACATTACTTACAAATACTTCAAAGTTCCACATACCGCGTAAGCATTTATTCATGACTAAATGTGTCAACATATGGACATTGGGTACCCACCGGGATAACCAAACAACTAATTTCGCTTACAATTCTTAACATGTGTTAGCTAAGAAATAATATATTTAACTCGTAATTCTGTCACTTAAACCTATATCAAAAATATTAGCAGCGATCCTCCAACGACGCCATAGCACGCATTCAACACAACTAGTATTAAACTAAAATACTTATATGTCATTGACAAAGGGAACGAAAACAAGCCTTATAACCATCGCGTTAAGATGCAAAATAGACGAACAAGAAAAAGAGCAATATAATACTATGACGGATTGAATTTTTATTAGCGTGGAAGCTAATAAAATGAGGCTGGAAATGTTCTTGATTAAATTTGACCTGAAATTGCACTGGGTGACAATTCTGTTCGGTATACACTCCCAAGGGCGAGCTCAAATTACTGAGACTAACAGAAAAGTTATTACAAGTTGTATCAAAAACGAGATTCAGTATGTATATGCATACTATGTTCATAACATAATTTAAAAATAACACAAGATAAAAGCGAATTCCATCGTTATTTCTATTTTGTGACAAGACAATCACTACGTAAGCTCCGTAAATACTTACGTATACAAAAAATGTGTTTTTTGTGTGTTTAAAGCTGTTTATCCATAATGTCTATAAAATTAAATAAAGCTAAGCATTTTACAGCACATAACAACAAAGTACATATAAAAGAAAATCAAATAGAGACAGATACAACGTCATTACTCTTTCTAGTACAATCAATAAAGCTCGTCTTTCATACCAAAATAGTTTAGAACTATGACTATTGAGTCTACTTATAGGGGATACTAATAAAATGGAATATTGAACAACATCTCTGTATTTATAGATAATTATATGATGATCGGAGTGAAACAAAAAAAAACCTAACGTTCATATTTTCGTAATTTCTTGTGTTAATTTAGATAATATTCAAACATTATATTCTAACGAAGTCATACGTATATGTCTAAATTTAAAGTTTATATATACAAGAACATACATACATGCAACATAAATACCAACAAGGGTAGATTTATACATAGATAATATACATATACAGAGAGAAGTAAAATTAAACAGAGTACATTTTTTACAACGCGTTAACTTACGTACAATATTTTACAATAGAAATGCTACTATGATTTTTATATGTTGTGCTCTTTACTTTAGGAAAATTGTTTTTTTTTAATTACATGCTATCAGACTATCACTAAGACGCCAATGTTCGATAATAAACTGAATTAATCTGCAAAACTACATAGGCCAGCCACCACAAAATTTAGCTTCAATTATCAGCACCACCAATAATTAATAAGTTATAAACTCATAAATATTAGTGTGTAAAAATACACAGTAGTAGAACCAAATATCTAATAGGTACTTGCATCAATTTTGATACGGAATATAGTTTCGGCATTTAGCATCTCAAAAAGTATAATCTTGTTGGGTCTAAGATCGAGCTTGTTTGTTGTCAACTTCTGTAAATTAGCATATTCTTAATTCATGTGGAATTGTGTCAACGACTCCATAACGCCAAAAAGCGAAAATGGTTTACATTTTAAGCTGCTATCTGAACGCACCATTACTGCTTAAGCCTATCTACGGTCAGTTTTAATTAGTGTTAATGGTTAAATATGTAAATAGTTTTCACTGGACTCTTTTCGTGGTAAGATTGGTAAGTACAATCGATTATAGTGAACAGACAATTTTGTCTGATGGATAAAACTGCAAATTGATAGTATAAGTGTCATGCCTCGCCGAGAACAACCAGTGCGTAGGTCTGTACAATAATAAAATTTATGAAACAGGTCTTATATACGAAGGCCCCGGACTGTACTCGGGCGAGACCTCCCACCATTTAAGAAACATCTATCACTTCGCCAAATTGAATACCCGGGACGACCTTCGTAAAATCTTTCGTATAAAATTTTTAACATAAGTTATTTACAGTACATATGACGTAGCATTTCCTATATTACATTTAAGGACGTTATACGCGAAACAATAATATAACAAAAAAAAATGTTTTATCGATATTGTAAAGAGCTTGGCTCTTCAGTCGTTAGTCGCAATGGACTGTATTCTGCTTTAGTAGCAATCATTTTATGCTCGTTGAAGTTATAGGCGAATATCATAAATAAATCACACAGAGATTTAGTGATATTTTGTCTTTCCAAATCCCGAAATTTAAGGGCATGGAATATTGAACAATATTAAAAGCTTCCGCTCTATATGCCGATATAATTTACAATTGAAATAGTCGAATGTCCTTGAATTTAGGGATCATCGAGGCAAGCTCAACTGACAGCGGGATTTCGTTCTTCCGATCAACGACTAATCTCATTCCTAAATATGAAAATGTATTGGATTGAAGGTATATCGTATCAAGTCATGACATTACAATTAGTTGTGCTAGCTCCGGAGAGACAACCTAGGCTATTTTCTGATTTGGCGGTGCAGAATCGGAGCAGTAGCAATATTTCATTATAATTGGCGCGCGCGGGATTGGCACACGCGTCCCACGTCCGCGTATCCCTGCCAATCAGCTTGAAGTACCGAGCCGTTCCTTCACCGCCAAGTCAGGATACAAGCTTGGGTTTTCCTTGTTTAATAGGACCCTGATATCTGGGATGGTTAGACCGGCGGTATAGTCCACAGCACGGCGGTTTTGTCTGCAGAAGTCGATAGGAAGGAGAAATCGTCCGGATGCCACCTGGCGGATATGACCTTGTCCGGGTGCCGGGCCACGGGAACGCTCGGTAGGGCGCAGGTCAAATCACCTAAAACAAAACACTACATTAATAAAATCGATACAATATATGTACGAGCGCAAGTGTTTTCTTATTTCCTTTAAAAAAGAGGTTTGAGTAATTTTCGCCGGCATTTCCTTGACATTTTTAAGCTCATTGTTTTGCAAATAACCGACTGAAAGATTTAATGAATGCTATTTGTTGATAGCCCCTTTGACTGGATAATGTAGATTTGATGTAACAAAATAATATGTGTATGCAAATTAAGTTGATGTTATCAAAAATGGTTTGCTAGACCATATTTACATACAATCTATATCTTGTAGACTAGCCCGCTTGTTTATAAAAGTGTTCCAAACCTTTTAGTTAAATTATTCCGAACAAACACAACTGTCAAAGTGTAAACAGACAAGAACAAACGATTATTTAGTTAAATGAAGTTTTGAAAACGTTAATGAATACGCGCATTTTTTTTTTTTTGTAGTATGAACTTAAAACTATACTCATACCTTTTTAGGGGCATCGTCGTACTATGAAAACGACAGTAGGGTTTTTGTTACTATGATCTACATAACCTAACCTAACCTAGACACAGTTAATGGGATATAGGTAATTGTTGTTGCCAATTTACCTTCTAGGTGAAAAACTTTGTGACCAAAATATGTTTACTCAAAGCTCAAATAAGTTAAATTCTTTTAATTTCTTAAAAGTCAGGTTTAGCATGACTGTGGGTATCTAATCTCAACATACGAATCCATTCAGTTCACTTGAGTGTCGAGTGTTGGATGAGATCTATAGAAGCCGGAGAGTAGTAGCAGATGCCTCGTTATCGACAACGCGAAACTAACAATTATCTGCAGTTTGTATTTCTCATTTTGTTTCTATGAAAATAATATCCTTTGTTATGTACGCGAAGTGGATCATGCCTCGTGCCAATTAGTGACTTGAACTTATGCACAGTACGTATGCTGTACAGGATGCTGGTAGATAATATTAATTAGGTACACGAGTTCTGATGCGAGAAATGGTTGGGAAATCTACAATAAATTGCAAAATATTACTTGGCCAAATATACCTATAGTTTGATTACACTTTGATTACACTTTAGACAACACTTTTAGTACAGTCGCCATCAAATATATTGAAGCAGCCAGGGTACTCAAAAATATCTGAACATGCACTTTATCGCCTTGAGAATAGAGGCGTTGTTCAGATATTTGTGACGAGGTGGTTCAGATATTTGTGGCCGCTCCGACATATCTGATGGCGACTGTAGGTACGGTCGACGTCAAAAATATGTTTACACTTTTGCACCTTACTCCTTTGTTATAAGGTCCAAAAAGTGTAAACATGTTTTTGACGTCGACTGTACAGTAAATAAGGCTAGCAGTTAAAGCGATGACGCGCAGTTACAATATTCGAGAGGCAACAGGATAGTGGTATTTGAGCTCCCAAAGTGTTGTGGAACCGCCCCGTGTCACCCGATCTGACCTAACTTGGACTTTGTTTTTCACCCCCGCCCCCTTATTTTATCCGGCTTCCAATTCTGGGGGATTGATAATCGACCGGCCTGGGTGAACAGCAATTTGCATGCTCGTTCTTCATCACAGGCAGACCCTGGAAATTGAGGGGGGAGGGGTAAAAAACAAAGTCAAACTTGAGTCAGTTCGGGTTGCATAGGGTGGTTCCACAACAGGTTGCGAGCTCAAATACCGTGATCCATCCGGTTGCCTCGCGGACTCTGTAACTACGCGTCATTACTCTGAATACAGTAAGAATATAGTATTTAAAGACAAAACAAAATCATAACCTAACTACTTATTATACTGCCTTGACAGCAAAAAAACTCCGCTTTGATATGCAGTTTTCTTTTCCTGCAAGTATAAAAAGTACTTAGTTAAGATTTTTTTTTACTTTCATTTCCCAAATTAAAGTAGGTACTACGCATTACACCGCACTGGAGACTACAGCAAAGCTTTTGGTTGCGGAAAGTTTCCATAAAATTCTATAAATACTCGGCAATTTCATAATACTTTAAATATTAGGAAATATGTGAAATTTAAATTTAAAATTGGAAAGTTTCAATTCTCATACAAAAATGTAAGAATTTTTCCGAATTTTCATACGTTAAATTTCCGAAACATTTCGCAATTTCGGAAAGTTTCCTTAGGCACATCAGTACTGGAGACTTACATTTTAAATAAGGTACTCCAGCTCACGTCGTTTCATACAGGCCAACATAAAACGCAAGCATTCAATAAGTGCTGTTGGAGACAGCGCCGAAACATAAACAAAATATCTTAGAAAATACAGCGTTTAATCTCAATTCTTATTTGTAATGTTATCCAATATACAGTCATTTCAATAACTAGACATATTGTGGGAGGTGATTAGGTAAGTCATACTGAACAACTTTTTGTATAGGACCAACAGCGAAATCCCAATAAAAATTGTTCCTCCCCATAGAAAACGTCAACGTTTGATCGGCCGAAATGTATGAAATAGCCAACATTTTTTTCGAGATTTCGGAGCTGGCTACATAGTAAAAGTTGTTCAGTATGGCCTACCAAATCACCTCGCAAAATATGGCTAGTTATTGAAAAAACACCCTGTATTATAAGGCCGAGCTGGCTGTTCACTTACAAACAGAATTCATTTTAGTATAAGGTTTTAACTACTTCCCTTCAAATTAACACTCTGGCCAACTTATACTAAGATTATTTTTGTAGGTGTATAAAGTTCATTATTAGTATGAGGTGGCCAATTACTAGCGATTTAACCTAGCTTGAACCTCTACCGTACTCAACTACTACCCAAGCTCAACAAAAAATCCTTAAATTGATGATGCAGCATTCGAAGGAATAACACACTTCGGCAGCTTAGCCACATCCTATTGCTTTCTATATTTGGTAAGTACTTCACGTCAAATCAAATATAATGATCACGATATAGTTATAATAAAGATAATATAAACCGGCCAAGTATGAGTCAGACTCGCGCCCCTAAGGCCCCCCCGCCCCCCCGCCCCCGTACATCACACAACTTTATTTAATAAGTCTAACTCACGTTTGACCGTTGACTTCTTATTATTTTGCTTGTAACCTATAGATACATACCTATTTTTCACTAGTTTTATTTATTTTAGGCCCAATAATTTTCGAGCTAGAGAGTATTGCATTTTTGCCATTTGTTTTAAATAATTCCAAAACTGTATATCGTCAGGTGACAAGAAAAACTCACTAATTACAAAAAATAAAATAAATGAAAATCAACCTTGGTATGTTGCCTGTATGGTTCATTATGGCTATGAACTTGTGGTAGTACTTAGTGAGTTCTGCTTGACACCTGACGATATTATAATATCGTGACAGTGACACACACAGTGACGTTAAATTTCCTATATCACAAGTATTATACTAAGTGTAAGGCCTGAGTGGACGCTCGTGGCGGGGCGTGCAGCGGGGCGGGCGAGCGTCCATACACTTTGTGCAGCGTCGACTCAGGACACCAGTACGAGTGTCCTTTGTTTGACATGCACGCCGCCCGCACCGCCCCGCTGCACGCCCCGCCACGAGCGTCCACTCAGGCCTTACACTTAGGTTACTTAAAAACAATAAATAAATAAAATATAGTTTGAAAAACTCTTTTCTATTTACCCCCAAACCTGGCCTCCTATTTTGAAATTAATCATTTAAAGTTTCACGTCCGCCTTTCAGTCACCGACTTATTTACATATATGTGTACAAGATATCAGAGCCAGTCCGGAAATTTCAGAGTAAATTGACGTTGTGACAAACAGATAGAGTCGCACCATACGCGTTCCATTTTTACCATTTTGGTGTGGAACCCTAAAAAAGCATTTCTTATTAGCAATGCCGACGAGTTTCATTTAGCGCTCGTCATCGGCTCGGAGTACTGATATCGGCAAACATTTGTCCTATTAGGGTCCCTTGTTTGCTACAGTTGATTGCGAAGCCAACGTGACATCTGATAGTGACGAACGACCCGGGTTTGCACGCTAGAGCATTTAAGAAGTATATGAGCTTGGTGTTCTGCAGGCGGACGATACTTGGAATCCCTGATATTATATCGTCGGATTCTTGTACGGTCCCGTGTTTAAATATGGATACATTTAATGTGACAAAAACATGTATCCAAGACTGCCTTGGTAACTTTTGTCTTTAACAAAATTTTGTCACGTAACTACATTGAGTATAATATCTTCGTGTATTTTAGAATAATTCACTACTTATTTGTAAGTACTTCTAGCCTTTTTAAACACAAAACTTCCGTGAGAATCAGACATATTAAATAAATCACGGGTTACTCACGTCTTTTAAGTCGAATGTTGCGTCTGCGTCGGTTAGCCAACGCGAATGGCTCATGAATAAGCTCCTCGTTATGGAGCGAAACATGTCGAGCAATATTCGACTTAAAAGACGTGAGTAACCCGTGATTTATTTAATATACTTCTAGCCTATTGCATGAATTGCCTAAGATATTTAGAAATACATTTGTTTTACCACTATGCGCCTATAACTTAAGTTCCATAAAACCATCCCGTTTACTCTTAGTATTATTCAATCAATGGATATATCCTCCGGCAATAAGCTCCCACAGTTGGGTTACTGACTGAAGCACCTATTCTTTAGTACCTACTTAAACTTGATTAAAGAGCGACATCTCACACGAGTGCCGTTTATTAATCACGGGTGCTGACAATGGGTGTCTCGAGTAATCGAGAAGTGCAACTGAAGAGGTCTATCTAGGAGCGATATTCCAGTAAACGTGTAATGTTACATGTGAAATTAGAGTGCAATTATATTGTTTAGTTTCCAAATAGCAACTTAACAATAACTGAAATAATTAAACATTAGGCCTGGTAATTCTTAAACACTCCATAAAAGATATTATTAAAAATCTATGACACAAAACGTAATTTAGGTGAATATAATAAGATCCATAAAAAGCGTTTTGAGGAATTAATTCCCATGGGCTGGAAATTGTTTTAATACCTTCACTTGGTCCTAAATGCGTGTATTTAATCCGAGTTTGCCAAATCCAAGGAGGTGTGCATAACCCGATTTGATAATGACATATGACGGGATTCAGATTCAGAATCGTAATCTTGTGTACACTTATATCCCTAGAGGTACACTTTTGCATGTTTGGTGACGTCGTGACATCTGTTTCGTGACGTAACTGGGAGCTTATCTTATATTGTCTATACAACTTTCCATTTTAATAGAAAAAATGTGATTTCTACTCAGAATCACGAGCTCTTTCGATTCCAATACCTAAGTGTGTCAAATTTTACTCGTTCCATTTTTTGGAAGCTTCCTATGGCGGTAAAAGTACGTATAAGTAAAGAAAAAAATATGAAAATATGAGGATACTCCCTTTAGGATCAAAAGAGTTTGAATTCCGAGTTTAATTTACATATTTAGAATATTTGACACAAAAAAGAGGTGTGTACAGTGGCCATCAAATATATCGCAGCGGCCAAGGTGGTAACAAATATCTGAACAACGCCTCTATTGTCAAGGCGATAAAGTGCATGTTGAGACGTTTTTGAGTAGCCTGGCCGCTCCGATATATTTGATGGCGACTGTACGACCAACCACTGTGGCATACTCGTACAAGTTAAATTTATGACCCATTTCTCACATGATTTCCTATGAACACACAGTCAAGTTACGTGAAGCTGTGATAAAGACAACCACGTGTTCTCCTTAATAAACAGTATTTATGCCCCATTCGCACCACGCGAGCGTATTAATGAGTTATCGATCGCGGACGATACTATGAAACCCCTCAGGACACGACCCAATAAGGCTGGTAACGTTGGGCTAATAGAAAAATTATTCGCTCGTCGATTTTAATAAGAGGGCTATACATGTCACGACTAAAGAGATCCGCAGGCTATTTTAGAATGGACATTGCCAGAGAAAGATAAAACTACATAAAGTGAGGCATACATATCAGTACCACGCATCAGGATTTTTTGGTGATCGAGACTTTGATTACAACTGTTTAATTTTAAATAATGTGAAATTACGTATTGGATAATATTCAAAACCGGAAGAGGGCGAAGGGATACCTGTCACTCCTGTCAGGGGAATGTGAGGAACGTTTTTGGGAGTCGGTTTCTACGCCAGCACCGTGTCTATATTTTTCGTCCATGGCTTAAGCATTTAATTTTGTTTATATATAATTGACTAATTTCTTGTCTGACATGGCCAATTGGCTGATAGGTATAAAACATTTATCTTTATTCTAAAAGCATTTGTGAAGTGAACCGTGACCGAGGGAAACGATCGTGTTTTTTCTAATGGAAATGTAATGGCTCGCCTTGCGAACCCATGTATGGGTACGACTGGCTAATTAATGACCGATTAACGGACTGGCCAGAACGTGGTGTTAATGTGTGCTCTAATCAACACATCGTTGCTTTACTAACTAGTCTCGTTTAGTAAGCTCGTTGTCGTTATTTAAATTTGACACATCAATACTGATACCTAAGGTAAATTGGACATCACAGATGATATATACTGAGCACTAAGTGTAATCGTTTCACTATCATAGGTAACGTAATAATTGCGTTTGCGTTAGATCTTAATTTAAATGGTATTTTTAACACAGCAGTCCACGCGGAATGTATCGAAAACTAAATTACCAAGTAGATACACTTTTATAGATACTAGGTGGTTTAGTTTTCGATACGTTCCGCTTGGTCTGCTGTGTTAAAAATCCCATACAAATTAAGACTTAACGCAATCGTAAAGTTACGTTAGTGAAATGATTACACTAAGGGTTCTGAAGGCGCGAGCGTCGGATATATTCACTGTTAAACCTTGAGTGAGGCAAGTTTACTTGTGGCCAGTAGGGACGCAGCTATATGCTAGAATGAAATGGGTATAGCTGCGTCCCTATTTGCCGCAAGTATACTTGCTAGTCTAGACCTCGCTTTTGACTTTACTGTAGTCGATACCTGATAACATGTGTGTAAGTTCAGTTTCAAGGTCGCACGACACGTCAAACGCTCTGGCAGAATCATATCACTATCACTAATAGGAGGGGGTGTGAAGCTTATCTGCCGCGCGACGGAGTCATCACGACCGTATTTACATTATTCATTAGACTAATTGGAATAATAATTGAATAGAACTAAACGAAAATATCTACCTATAGTACTTTTGTTACTGACCGTAATACTCGTATCTTAAAACCTTGAAGTCAAAGTCGAACACCGAGTTAGAATATAAATAAAATCATTGAAGTCGAAATATAAAAACGCTTAGCGTTTTACAAGCTTTCCAACTTTTCAAAGAATACATTTTGAAGTAGAATAACGATTCAATTAGGAGTGATGTGAGAGAGTTGCAAACTATTGCTTTTCTAGTTAAGTTGAGCGTTATAATATAACTTTTGATGCTTGAGTACTTATCGAGACAGATGGAAAAAAAGTGCGACCATATCCGCATTGGCAGTCGTAAATATTTCACTACATTTTATTTAAATAATCATTTTAGCAGTTAATCAATAATAAACTTTGAGATCCTAACACATACACAGGCGCCTAGACAGTGGCGTAGGGATATGCTCCATAGAGTGGACCGACGACAACATCGTTTATTCCATCGTTCATGTGTACTCTATGTGTAGATTCCTAATTGTTTGAATAATTCCATTCCCCTCGACTAAAAAGGTAATATCAACAAAACTAAGGATCCTAAAACAGCTATGTTTCAACAACCTGGGTGTTAGGTAGCTCTTTGCGCATGTCATTCAGCAGCCTATATTAGTATTTACTGAATTTGGTATTCTGGGAAGGGCGTTTGAAGGCCTGAGAGGCTGCTTTTAGGTTACAATTTGTGACTGAATAATTTAGTACACAGGGAGCTTTTTAATACAGGCCAATAATTTTGCTATGCCTCATAAAATTTACTTAATCTATCTTAAGATTTGTTGTATATCACTGAATATTAGATTATTAAACCTTTAATTAATATTGAGGAAAACTACGATTATAAGTGTTATTACCCAGCTACCTAGTAAACGAGGAAAGCGACAAGTTAACGAAAACATTTTACTTACATTTATTGTGCCCTTAACTGTCAGAGAAATAGTAGTTAAACTTACCTGGTAGCATTACTCTGGTGACGAACCTCACGAAGAACTGGCCGATATCCGCACGCTGCGCACGTCGCCCGAGTGCGGCGTAAACCGCTTTCGCTCGGGCGACACACGACATGCAAGACGAGTAAACATCCTTAACAAGAATGAGAGATAAATATCAGATAAACTTACCCTGAAGGTCCGTGAGCACGACTCTGGTGTCATACCCCGCGGTGAGCAGATAGTAGGCGCCGGGCGAGAACCGCACGCTGCGCACGTCGCCCGCGTGCGGCGTGAACCGCTGGAGCGCGCGCGAGCCGCGCACGTCGTGCAGCGCGCACGAGCCGTCGTCGTGCCCGCACACGAGCAGCCGTCCGGACGGGTCCACCGCCAGCGAGGCCACGGCTGCACCCTGAACAACGGATTTAATTTTTGTTGGTAATATGAAACTATGTTGTGCTGGTTGTGCACTTGAAACTCTTAAGTATCAGTTCGGAGGTAATCCTTATTGAAATTAGATTGAATTGATCAATGACACAAGACCTATATTTTTTTTCTCTAAAAATAACTTTTAGATGTACTTGTAATATTTTTAGAGAAAATCAGATAGAATAGCTCTTTTTGTCTCTGTAATGAACTCATATGAACTAACTACCTTGAGTTTAAAATGGAATGTATGGAATGTGAGACTGAATTTTAAACTAAACAAAGACAACATTAAGCGAGTTACCTACTCATATGTTACGACTAGTCCTAAGAATATTCACAGCTTAGTAAAAAACTTGAGTTAGTCGCATGCAATATGCATATTTTGTAAGCGACGCGCCGATGATGCATCTTGCCAATATCGCTGAGTTAAATATCCAGCATGAGCAGACAAGATTAACTTGCCAACAAGGGCCTTAGCAGGAGGAGCGCGGTTCTTGAACTTTATTTTAGCAGTTGTACTTTTTACAACACATTTAAGATTAAAACTTATTTATTAATAACGACTTATCGGCTTAACTTTTAATGGATTTTGCGACTTAGGCGCAACGTAACTTGGAGTTCTGATGATCTAATTTAGATAAACGAATACCCTAATAATATGTTTACATAAGTAAATTAATTATTAGAATAGTACTCGTATTTCAGATTGCATTATTCTAATGCAAATAATATCGTCAAAGGAGCACAAACTTAGTCAATTCCGCCCTGTGAACCCTTATTTTATAATTTTTTAATGGCACTGTAAAATGAAAACTGTACGTTATATTTACAACCTCAACAATTTAATATTATTTAATAACATTCATATTATTTCTATTTAAGTAAATAGATCCATACGCCCGAACTAAAAAATCAATCGTGGTGGAAATGCTATATGTATGAAATAATTCAATTCGCAACATTCATTTAAGACATAGTTATATATGATAAATAATGTTGAATCGACTGCCACTTATATTATACTAGCGACCCGCCCCGGCTTTCGCACGGGTGCAATTATACATATAAACCTTCCTCTTGAATCGCTCTATCTATTAAAAAAACCCGCATCAAAATCCGTTGCGTAGTTTTAAAGATCTAAGCATACATAGGGACAGACAGCGGGAAGCGACTTTGTTTTATACTATGTAGTGATTTATAAGATACCTTAGAGCCAGAGCGGTCTCGACTGTTTTGAACAACACCATTGTTTTGGTATCATATCGTGCTGTGTAAGCATATTAAGTAGCTTCCAAAGGGGGCGAGTAAGGGTTTCCTGACACGGTAGATTTTATCCGCAATTATCTTCAAGCGCACAATGTAAACAAAGTAAAGTAATAGGACAGTCCTCGATGGCTGTAACATCGTGTTTTGTGCTCCAGGACATGTACTACATATATGTACATACCGACACAGCTACGACGTCGTGACAGGATCCATTGGATACGAGCTTTAACGACCGACTCTACGGGAACTTGACTCTCTGTATACATAGGGGCGGGTTCTTTGCGGTTTCCGATTCTCCATATCGACTGACTATATATTTTCACGTCTTTCTCTTTCATGAAGAACACCAAGAATAAGATTAGAAGGTGCTTTCAACATTCAGCGTTTTGCCTAAATAAGAAAGTGAGCTAATGAAAATGCAGTCTTCATACTTCCGAGTATGAACGGGTGCCACCATTCTGAAAGTACGCTCAACATTTTCTTGTGCGGAGTGTACAGTCTCGCAGGGTTTTCTTACCTTGGTAGCACTGCCGACAGGCGGCGAGATGACGTTGACGCAGCCGCCCGTCCGCAGGTCCCAGAAGCGGACCGACTTGTCCTGGCTGCCGGATACGAACATCGCTCCGCCCCAGTTGTACAATGACAACACGTGCCCGGAGTGACCGCTCAGTGCCTGTGTACAAAAAAAACAATAAAATTAGTGTCTGGTTTTCACTATACGCTCTCACACATACTCTCACCTTTTGTATGTAACAGGGTAAAAATTACAATTTTGTCTTAGGTATGCTTGAACTTTATATATCAAATATGCTTGGACACTAGCTTGCTTATTCAACAACAATAAGAAAAAGCAAGGCTAAGTAAAGATTGCCACAAACTACTTCAAAGTGTGAAGACTTATATTTAGTATATTTTGGTAGTAGGTATAGCTGACGGTGGTATTAACTGTTTGGTATTCGGCCTCATAGCTTCTTATAGTTCAAAGTAATCCCAGGATTCATAATAATGACTCCAAAACCATCAAATGCGTAGAAACCTTTATTACAGAAAGTAAGTTTGGTTTGGTAAAGTGCGATTCCAAGTTACGTAAACGACGAAGTAATTGCTGTTAATCCAAGACTACTTAATTTTAATTTAATTAAAAGAGCTGTCCGCGCAACAATCACTGCCAACCTCGAATGGATTCGGGGCAATTAATTATTGTTTAATCACTTAAAATCCTCTAGGGCGTTTAACACTCTTTAGACAGATAAATGTAACTAATGAATTCTATAAACATGGTACGTAGATATGTGAGCTAGAAAAAGACAACTTCTTTGACATGTGCGCCGTCACATGCTGCAACTCTGCCTACGTTGCTCAACTTTACCTGGCTTGAAAACATGGTTTTCTTCTCCAAACAGCTATTTATAAGTCAAAGTTGTAGCACATGACGGTGCTAGTTAAGTCCATGATAGAACAAAACGGAGTATCGCACTAGCTACATAACAGACACCACTTTTTAGGACGTGGCTTGGTGGGTTCCGCATCATATTTTGCAAATCTAGTGAACCTTAACCTAGCCTCTCACACCGCAAGGCTGCTACTTCCACTATGTTAGTTAAAATTACCACAAAATGTAACGTTTTAGAATCAAAATGGTGTCTCTGACGTTGTTAGAGCGATATCGCGTTTTGTTCTACCATGCTCATTATGCTGCATTGACCGGTTGTCAGTAGTCGGTGGTCGAATTGCCTGTATACCTGGAAAGTCTTGCCAGTAGCGCAGTCGGTGACGTAGATCTTGCAGTCGCCGGCGCCGCCGCTCACCAGCAGGCTGGTCTTGTTGGTGGTGTCCTCGATGAAGCACACGTCTCTCACCGTGCCGTCGTGCATGGTTAACTCAACCTGAACAACAATAATGTATTTATGAGTGAATTGGCTCGAAGTGTTCGTAGATTTATTGGAACGTTTACTTGTATAAATTTGAAGATATTCATTCATTTATGAAATAAAATCGATAGGCCCGCAGATTCTGAGACAGTATTAGTACAAAACTGTGATTAGTTTTCTTTAGTCTGCTGCCTCAAATTTCGTAGTAATTTGCGACGGGTAAATATTTAGCAATGGTGATTTTGAGGAGGTACCCAACTAATATCACGATGTCTTCTAAAAATATCAAAAATCCGTGGATACGACCTTCAGAACAAAGACATTATCATATTTACTACACTCGTAAATTCAGGTCATTCAATCTTGTAAAGTACTAAAGGATTTGCTTTTCTATTTAAAGGTCTTCACTTCAGATTTGTCTGGTATGAACGTCGGTAAAGTAGAATCAATGCATAGAACGGACGCTTCTAAACGTATCTAAATGTTCCTTATATATTAAACAAACTAACGCGTTTTAGGTTACAAGGCATTAAGACGACCACAAAGACAATATACGACGCGATTAGGTGATGTAGCATATGGGCAACAAATGTGTTGTATAATATGATATGTGCTGTGTGAAGCAATGTTCACGGTGCTTGCCCCAAACAGCGCGCGGATTCACAAATACCCCAACGTGATGCTGTTCGCCTATTTACACCTCATGACGTTTTACAGAAAGCATTAAATGGGGTCAGCGCAACTTATAAATTAGTAACATAGTAGATTATTTTTATAATAAATAACACTTTCTACACCGCTTAGTAGATGTTCTAAATGCATCGTAAAGTCATGAAATAAATACTCGCTCCTCAGTGCGAAGTAGAACTAGTAATGTTTGCACATTGCATATTATGGGCGATATCTCCCGGGTGCATTCTTATTCTTCTGGTTCAGAGCATTATAACAAATATAATGCAAAATATACAAGAGACGACGGTTGGGATGGCCGTGAGTTACGAGAGGTATCAACCTTAATACCAGACAAAACCAATGCCTAAACTTTAGCTATTACCCGGACAGATTTTCATATTGAGGCTGACGAAACTTGAGCCAGCTTTGTGAACGGTGGAACTTTATTCGCAGTATTTAAGTAAATTATGTTAGTAAAAAGTTAATTATTTTATGCGTAGGTACCTATTCGGGGATTTATTTATTATATACGTATTGCCGATACGCAATAGTTCGTCACTCACAGGACCAATATGAATGTCCACAGCTAAAAAATATCAGACACTAAGGCCCGCGGTTCAATATTAGAGGTAAGTATAAACATTGAATAGGGGATATTACTGCAATGTTCTGCCGCCAGAGTGCAGCACTAGCACATCGGTAGACCATAGAGTTCTTAATACATACTAGGCCTTTAACAGTTTTTTACAAGTTGTCATAGATAATTTATAACGAATAAATATGTCATTTGTGCACCAAGGCGGTTTGTTTACAGAGGGCCTATCGTGAAACGAAAGAATCAAAATTTTGACTTCTGCCTCTCTATCGCTCTAATGTGTAGAGTGACAGAGAACCAGGTAACGAAACTTTTATTTTCGTTTTTCACGGTAGGCCCTCTGGTTGTGCTAGTGCTGCCTTTTCTACGCAGAGTTTTGCGTAATATTCCCTATTGCTCTGAAATAATTCAAAAATGACAACAATCGATTAAAAGACTGTCAAGCAAATCTGTTCATCTGTTCATATAAGTATATGACGCTATGATTTAAATTAGTAAACAATTTGGTACACAGAGGCAGTTTCAATTGCGATGTTCAACTCAAAAATGTACGCACAAACGAGTAGGGCAAGATTACTCGTAAATTATGTATGAGCACCAAGCATCCGATAAGTTTCCGGGCCCTTTAGGAACACTGGCAGCTCCAGGTGTGGGCTGCCTCATGAATACTACACGATTAGAGGATGTTTCACCTACCAAGTAATTAGAGTTGGCGGAAACTCTTTGTTCTCTGATTATTGCTTATTTAATGTAGTTATTTGTAGGTTGACTGAATAAAACGCAGCGTATAGAAAATCGTAGCCGACGACGAACCGTCTGTACCTACGCTATGCTTTGCTATGGTCGCCATCCAGGCTTTAGTATGTGTTTGATATATCATCAGGTGACAAGCAAAAGTCACTAATTAAAAAAAATTAAACAAAATCAACCTTGTTATGTTGCCAATATGGTTCATTATGGCTATGAACTTCTAGTAGTACTTAGTGAGTTCTGCTTTTCACCTGACGATATTTAACCACTATATCCCTCTTTTCGTTTCCACTTTACTAAAACTACTAAATTTAGTCATAATTTTATATACGTCGTTACGTGTATCGATGACACTTACATTTTGTATGGGAGGAAAAAATTTTTTTGGATAAAAGCAACTTTTCTAATATTTATTATAACATTTATAAGGTAAAACTGTACGTATAAGATCATTAATTTTACTCTGAGTTCCTACCACAATAACAACCGCTGACGTGCTACGATATACAACAGAAAGTTCCCCTAAAATATAAAGAATAGCAAGGCAGCATCACAATGCAATTTAGGAATGTATTATTCTCAAGAAAATTGCGAGATTTTTGAGGTACCTTGTATTTTAGATTTAAAAAACCTGAGGTACTTGACCATTTATACATATACTAGTAATTTAGCTTTACGCGTCTAATTTCCTCAATAATATATTAGTACATTACGTACCTAGGGCGGTAAAATAAAGAATGGCTCAGATCGCGGGCATTTGTGGCCCGAACCGAAGGTAAGGGCCATAAACAAGCGATCTGAGGCCCTCTTTATTACCGCTCGTGGTGCGTACACAATTTTACGTCTTCTCCTGGGTGTGAAGTGAGATTTGCCACTGCGCCCGTGGGCGGTAAATCTCACTTATCGCCCAGAGTGACGTAAATTAATTTTATTGCTGTTAACGTAGTTATTGTTTTCTAATTATATTATTTAGACGGCTTTCACACTGCTGCGGTTTCCACATACGGCGCCAGTGTGATTATGATTATACATTTATTGCTGGCAACAAGAGATAGACTACATAAAATAAAAATTACGAAAGTTTTATAGGCAATATAGCTTTTAATCTCAGAAAATATAGTAGCGGGATATGATAGTTTATATTAAGAAACTCAGTACTCCATTATCGGTACAACATTATCATTTAATGTATAACGACCCGTCCTTTACAGTTGAAATATTAAAGTGTCGTAACTTTACGCCGTAAAATTGTAAACTCGGCATTCCTTTTGAGGAGTAAGTTACACGTAAATAAGTTAGTGGGAACTCTGCTTTACCACACGGTTCTTAGGTTCCTATTTTAATAATAATATTATTCACGGTTCGCGTTTTGTTAAATCCAGGTATTCATAGGAGAATGTGTAGTTTTATCGATGTTATCATGATGTAGTTTCGGATAAGATACTAGTTTTACGCCTCAATAAAAATTGTTCACTACAATTTAATATGTTGACTTAACATTGATAGTATAAGACGGTCTAGGGTAATAAATTATTTATTGATTAGATTACAGAAAAGCCGGAAATAAATATGTGACTAAATAACAAATAAATGTTATGTGTCTATAAAGTATATCTATCATGTCACAATCAAATATAGATGGTTAATACCCCGTTTGAAATAGTTTTTACATCACTCTGGGCGCTAAGTGAGACTTACCGCCCTAGGGCGCAGCGGCAAATCTCACTTTACACCCAGGAGAAGACGTAAAATTATGTACGCACCATGGGCGGTAATAAAGAAGGCCTCAGATCGTTTGTTTTATGGCCCTTACCTTCGGTTGGGGCCACAAATGCCAGCGATCTGGGCCCTTCTCTATTTTACCGCCCTAGGTACGTAATGTACTATTGTAATATCATGTTATAATTGTTTTTGTATTGTTCATAGCGACAAAATCTAACCAGTTACCTGACGTTTTCATTTAGCTTTCAGGCCAAATTCAGTAATAACGTAGAAGTATAAGTATTAAAATACTTGTATTAATCTAATTTTTTCTAATTTGACAGCTGGATATCAAATATACGTATAAGTGTAGGGAGGGAGATTAAGTTAACAATAAAGACATAATATTCTTAATAAACAATATAAATATGTCACCTTATGTTTACTATAATATATATTTATAATAGGGATGATGACACATGTTGAATTAGGCAATGAAATTTAGTTGATAGGATGCAAAATGATCAAAATATACAAATAAAGTAAACATTAAAAAAAATCTATTGAAATGGTGCAAAGATATCAGGCTTCAAAATTTCAATTTTTTTCGAATTTTGAAATTACAAAATTTTAAAAAACCAATGATACCATTCGATTTCTAACATTTTACTGTGAAATAAATTGTATGGCAACCATATACATAAACGCAATATTTCACTGTAAAAATAGCAATTTCATAATTTTTCCATACTTTAAACAGGGCAACTATGAAGCCATGACGTCACGGCTTTATATCATTTTGTTAGGAGCGTTTTGAGAAACAAAAGCAAATCACAGACTTTAAGCCTCTTTTCTGTCTTTTATGTTGATTTAAGGCAATTGGCCCCATATAGACATTTGATCCTCACAACAAAACGAATCGAACGATACCACACATGAAAAAAATTCATCTAGCCTATTGGCGATAGTCATACGAGCAGACAACTTGTGGGTCAAGATAACCACGACTTAGGTGCCCCATGAATCAAGCCGAAGGCCCGACAGACCTCGTCGGTAAAGGTACTATAAATTAGGCTTTTTGAAATGGCTCCGACATAGCACAAAAACTTGACTAATCAAAAAAGATGGGGCATTTGTCCAGCAGTTGGACATAATGGGACACCAAAGATGAGCGAGCGAGTATGCGTTGCGATTAATATGTTTGTTAAGGCCGTTCCTTGATACGGATAAGCCACGCCCATCCGTTAGAGACACGTTTATGGCCCCGTGCACGAAAGAAAGAGATGCAGCGCTCTTAAGGATCAGAATTTTTGACTAATCTATTATCGTAGATAAGCGAATCTATTAAGTTTTGTCTAATTGTGTTTCTGTGACTTTTTAGATAAACCAGAATACCATATTTTTTACTTAGTTATATTGCTTAATCTCTTATAGTTTACGTAAGCTAAGAAAAATAAGAGGAAAAAGGACCCAGCTTAGGATTTTTTTCTATCGAGGCAACTTTCAGCAATCGTTTTCGGCTTGTGCCATAAACAAGAGTATATAGTCTAATAATATATATTCGAAAATAAATTCAGTCCTTTTTCCCGTTTAGTCAATAGAGCGTTTGAAAAATTAATAATTATTCAAAGTAGCCCCTTAAGAACCAATCCTAGAGCTGCGTTCTGCGAGGATAAACAAATGAAGTGATTCTATTGGTTTTCAATAAAATTTTACTCGCAAAACATCCTCGCTCATCTCTGGTGGAAATGCAGCCTTAAACTTATTATACAATACGTATTTAGCCTTGTATGGAATGAACTCTATTCCAGAAACTTAAAGCAAAAAAAAAGGTAATTTTATTAAAATTATATTTTCCCTTTAACAAAAATTCAATTCACTTTACGGGCGCCTCTAGGAAGGGCTTTGTTATTAGAATTTGAGGCTGCTCCTATAATCTCTTAAGGCGTTCTAGTCTACCAGATCGATAAGATCATAAATTCCGTTTTTGTCATTTGCCCCTCTCCGTCATGAGGTAACTCCCGAAGCAAAAAGAGGGTTATTATACTTAAGTTGGACCGCTATGTTTGTCTGTGGGTCTCTCTGAGGCACCGTAGCTTTTTGTATAAACAAAAAAAAAAATTAAATTTAAACTGTTTATTTTAAATTTAGGGTTAGTAAGTACATTGTTCTGGACTCAGTTACAATCTCTAATTTCTGAGATTATCTTAACTAAGTAGGTATAGCCTTAATTATTTATGGTTTATGTTAATTAGGTAATTAGTGCTATTTTGTTAGTTTAGCTAAGTAAATTTTAACCTATTTATGCATTATTTTTATTTAAATGCAGGTTTTCTAGCGATAGTTCTTTAATTCTATGGCAATCATATACATAAAAGCAACATTTCACTATAAAAATAGGATCTACATATTTTTTTCCATACTTTAAACAAGGCGAGGAGATTAATGATCGTGACGTCACTTTGTTAGGAGCGTTGTGAGAAACAAATGCAATATTTTAAGTCTCATTTCTGAATTTTGCGTTGCTTTTAACGCAATTGGCCCCATATATATATTAGATCCACACGAAAAACGTATATGTACCATAAACGAAAACAAATTATTATGCCTATTCTGTGCAGCAACAAACGCCCACAAAAAAGTGTGCACACTGTCCCTATACATGTCATCCTTAAGCTTACGACATTAGCAATAAAGCTGACAGCGGGATGTTAACTATTGTGCATAAGCGTGTCGAACATTAGTACCTACTCTACTGTATTGCCATTCACAATTGACGCTGTTATTATTATTATTTTTTATCTATCTATTATTTATCTTGACACTGTTATTATTATTATTTTTTATGATTTAATTTGTACACCCTGACATCTTTATCTTTAGACATTTTTATTTTTATATAATGTAATAAGTAATAATCTATTCTTTCGACACTGACATTCTTTTTTAATATGAATTGATTTGTATAATCTGACATATAGGTAATCTTGAAGCAATACTTTTGTGGTTAATCTGATATAAACATTATTTCATCTTAAACACGCACACCTGTCATTAGATAATTTATTTTAAACATTTTACGTTGCTTGACTCGGTTTATATGTAATGCTTCTATAATACATGTTAGTCCCTAGATAAAAATATACCAATTAGCACGTAAGGTTTAGCTGTAAGTGCTTATTGTAGAAATAAACAAATAAACAATATTTGCCAATCCTATTTCTGAAAAAAAAGTAGTCGTGCAATTTTAGTTTGAAATAAAACCACTATCAAAGGGCCTTATCACAGTTGAGCGATTTCAAAGCTTTACTATCACAGTTGAGAAATTTCTATACAAAACTCGTACTCGCGGCGAACTAGCGGCGTTTTCGCTCCCATGCAAAACTCGCTCGCAAATCGCAAGTGTGATATCGCTCAAAGACGACAGAATCCCATAAATGGACGAGATTCTTTTCGAATATATTCCGTCAGACAAAATGATCATTCTATTGGATATATTGAATAGATATTTCCTTAAATTCCTAGCGGTTGGACAATCAGTTCCCATTGGACGCCTTACATAAATCACCAAAACGGATGAACGTCGATAGGTTTCTGCAGAAACCAGCGGTTCACAGCTCATAAGTCATTCCTCGCAATCCGTTCTGGCATGAGAGATAGCGTAAAGCGTAAGCTTGGCTAGGGCTTCAGGCGGTGATATCAGATCAGAGCAGCCACTGACCCGCGCTACAGCGGACAAAAGACTAAATAAGTCGATGCATTAGTATTGTTGACTGTTTCAGACAAGGTACAGTCGATGTCAAAGATATTTTTACACTGTTTACACTTTTTCACTTTTACTCCATTGTAATTAGGTCCAAAAGTGTAAACAGCTTTGATGTCGACTGTACCACATTGCCGGTGGTCGATAAGGTTGACTTATCATTAAATATTCGTGGCAGTAGCACTTAGCTACAAGGAGTTACATACGTTGAATAACGACGTATATGACTAACCTTTGAATTAGTAGTTAACTCGAGCATATACATATACATGACTTATAGTTATAACTACTCTTAATTGCGTAGTTATCACTGACACATGGTATTACTACTTACTTGGTAACTAGGCAAAATAGACAGGGCGGAAATTAATTAATTACTGATTAATACCATATCAGTAACTCAGCGAATTTCGTATGCCGAGTGTAAATAGGATACGTGCTAATATTTGAAACACTAAGCAGATTTAGGTAGATGGTATAAAACTAAAATAAGCAAATATAAAATACAATAATATTAAAACATTTATTGTGCAGCAACGTAACGAAAAATACAGCAGAATTTATACACATTGATTTTGACCAGGTTCGATTCCCGGTTATGTATGAGAGTTAATAAAAATGTTTGAATGTAATTATTATTAAATCTAAAATCGACGTCATGGTTCCTAAGAACACATCTCTCTCATAGTTTCCGACTTCTCCATACTGACCCATTTGGATTGTACACCCGGTATGTATATACTCATCATCGTAGTGACTAAACACAAGTGAGTACAGCCGCGTGTAGTGATAATAGTGTTAATATGTCTCACGAAAGTTTAAATTCAATTATTTACATGTGTAAATACTCCATTGCAGTTTACTCATACCAATGAAGTTTAGTCTGAATATTGAAAGTGCATTTGTTTGTTGGTATGTTGACTCAACAATACTCCACACGTGAAAGCCTCATCAATCGCATCATTATTTGTCAATGCGGTAGTACGTTAGATCTCCATTTGTGCCGACGACATAACGCGTGTAATATAATAGTATTTTGTGCAACAGTTACATAATAAGGGTTCCTAAGATTCGAGGGTCGAAGTTACAAAGTGAGACGAAGCCGAATTTTGTATAAACACACCGGGAATTTTAAGACCTAATTATGTACCGTTGCACACAATCGTTTTTCTATGAGTGCATAAAATAGGCAAGCCGGTAGGCATTGAGTTCGACGAATGACCTGCTGTCTCTATACAATGGAGTATCTTCAATCTCCCGGCGGATTGTGCCGGCGCCCGGATGTACAGCGGCGAGTGGCGGCGGCGCGGGGCCCGTCCCGGCAACAGTGTCATTATATCCCTAAGAATATCCTTTTGAGTCATCTTATGACAAGGTTTATAAAGTATATGCTTTGAATATACCTGTCAGTCATTTTATTGGCTAATTAGAATGCAGGAGTAGATATATGTTATTTTAGGTAAATCAATATAATATGTAGACGAGTTTAGTGAACGGTCACACTTTGTCGGTACTCATAGGGTTCATTTGTTCACTACTAGGTTTAGGTAGTACTGGCGGCTTAGCATAACATGCGTTGTCGCGCGCGACTCCATACTTCGAGACGCGCCTGAAGTATATGGATAGTCGCGCAATTTAATGTAAGTCATGATCACTAGACGTCCTGATAACTTAACAAAAAAAGAACCGGCTTCACTTAGGCTCCGCTTTTCCAGGAGTTGCTGTAAAAATACTGAAATCACTATAGGTGTGCTTATAGTGATTTCAGTATTTTTACACTATAGGTAGCCAAATAGTTGAAGAGTTCCCTCGATTTCTCCTCCCCAGATTCGGACCTGGTGTGAATGGGACCAACTGTAAAGATAATCGGTGGACACACAAAAAAAACATAGATTCCGACGAATTGAGAACCTCCTCCTTCGAAATCTTGAAGTCGGTTAAAAACGGGGCCTTTTTCCCTGCACTGACTTATGTATATCATTGGTAAATCGTATCAAAGCTTAATGCAAACAAGGCGTATAAATGCCAGAAGTTAAATTACCCACGGGACGATATGACCGCGCCACGTGAGGATCGAATCTATCCAACAAACAGCTATCAAACTCGATCGAGAGCACGGTTCATTTGCTCTAATAGCAAACACAAAGGAGTGTACCAAGCCAAAGGGTTAAAGTGACATTTCATTTGAAAAGTTTCCTTGCAAAGAGTACTCACTCGACGGCAAACTTATTAGTAAACAAAGGTCGAGTTGTGTACCTAAATATTATTTTATTCTATCTTTGTCGTGTGAATCTGTTCAAATGCAGTATGAATTCACGTGAAACACCGTAAACGCTACGTAATTTTCGTAGGTGGAGTGATAGCAAAGTAAACAAAGGGTCTGTCGTGAACGTAATGTATGGCCACTTTGACTTCCACGCTTGAAAGGTAGCATATTGCCTCACAGTGTCATTACTTGCGTTAAAGTGACCATTATAACGCTTTTAGCCCGGATAGGCACTTGATTATTCGGTGCTACTTGACTCAGTTGAAATTTGAGAGGTCTTTCCAATGATCCCCTACTTCCCTCGGCTCTTTATGTGTTTATTGTTATTTATATATGAATACATATATATATACTTTACCGAGTTTACCGGTTACTTATATTTGTATCATATTAAAAGTTGTTTTAGTTTATTGCAAATACACTCCCTTGGTTTATTAACAGATAGCTTAGACTTAAATATATAAAGACGGCCATAGTCTAAGAACATTTTGAGGCTCCAAGTCTTTAGCGCCATACAGTTGAGATAGCCAAAATGTAAGAGGTAATGTCTCCTGCTTTAGTACGCTAATCTTACTAGATGGAGTAGCAGAGCAGGTGACATTTCCTCTTACATTTTGGCTATCTTTAGGTCGCTCTCAACTAGATGGTGCTAAAGACTTGGAACCTCAAAAACTTCTTAGACTATGGCCGTCTATTATATCTTTAAGTCGATGCAGATAGTAAACAAGATTCAGGAATGGTGATACTATTTGATAAAAAAAGACAATAGAGCTGCAAACAGATTCACACTCTAGAAACCACGACTCTCTCAGGTAAAGGAAATAATTCCAACTTGCTTCGCTACTTAGTAACCCGAGTTCACAAGTTTACATAGAATTTACGGATCGGTAAAGTTTTAGAGGGTGCTCGAAGATTTGGAACAGGCTTGATGGGTAAAATTAATTTTAACGAGTAAATGTTGCACAGACAACCGACGTTTCAATGGAATAATTAATATTTTAAGATCAAAGAAAGGAAGACACTATACTATCCTTACTTGTCTTATCATGTAAACAGTGTAAAAAAATACTTCTTAATTATATCAATTTTCTCTGGTATTATCACTTGAAATGTTGTGATATACTTAAGGAAACTCATCTAGTATTGAAATCAATCAAGTAACACCTGAAAAATGTCATTTCTAATAAAATTTTCCTCAATAATCGAAGTAACGAACGAACAAACTCAAATATAAATGACATTTCGGCTACTAGATTGACAGACGTTTGTTTACATGATAAAAAAAGAAAGGATGGAAACGGTATACAGGATGTTTCCTGTTATACGAGCAATAAATTAAAACGTAGATGCTACTCCTCAAACAATAAAACTTTTGTTCAATAACTTTTTAAAGTATGTGTTTTGTAGATTGCCTCTTTTTAACTAAATAGTATCTCCAATGTAGGTACGTTAAAATCCGTCTAATTGTCTTGTCACCCTACAGACATAGTCAATTTCAGAATACACTGCGTGTTTGAATAAACTTTAAAGTGTCGTAAAAATCAAACCATAATTTATTTTTAAAAGTCACCGAACAAACGTCGTCTGGTTTGAGGAGTGGAATCTACGTTTTAATTTATTGCTCCTGTTACAGGAAACACCCGGTATAACACCCATTTATTTGCGCCAGGGGTAATATTATTAAATATTCGGGTAAGCCTCATTGTGGGGGCTTCATCGGGAGCTCCTCACTCACCTCCTGGCCTTCCAGATTGCAGGTGTGGCTGTTGAACCGCATCAGCTTGACGGTCTTGTCGTTGGAGCCGGTCGCGAGGAGGTCTCCCGCGGGGCTCCAGGCCAAGCAGTAGATGCTGCCCTTGTGATGTTTGGTGCGTTTGAGCAGCACTGTCGGTGCCGACGGCGCGCTGTAGTCCCTAGTAAAAAAAGGAATTATTGTAGCAAAAGCTGAATATAAAAACACCCTAATGTAAGTACCTCCGAACGACCCGTGCAAATAGAGTTTGCGTCGAGTCACAAGAAAAAGGTGGTAAATTTAAAAAACGAAAATGAAATGAAATGACAGTTCCAAAGTTTCGAAACAAGACCGCTTTTTATAATATAATATATAATATAATGAAGCTGAAGAGGGTGGAAAGTCTGTACATGGAAGATATTCGAAAAAAAGTTGGCTGGGGATATTTAGAATTTATAACAGAACACGTTCCAACAGTTTTTAGAATTTTTGTCTGTTTGTCTGTTTGTCTGTTTATTTGACCGCGCATCACGTGAAAACGGCTGAACGGATTTTGATGCCATTTAGTATAGACACAGTTTGAGTACCGGGGAAGGACATAGGATAGTTTTCATCCCAAAAATCAACCCTGAGGGGGGTGAAAAAGGGGTTGAAAGTTTATATGGAGAATGTTTAACTGCTGAACCGATTTAAATGCAAATTAGTATGGAGATAATTTGAGTCCCGAGAAACGACATAGTACTAGAGGGGGTAAAAACGGGGTTGAAAGTTTGTATGGGGAATCCATAACCGCTGAACGCTGGAGATAGTTTGAGCTCTGGGGAAGGATATAGAATAGTTGATATCCAGAATTCATTCCTTAACGGGGATTACTAATTCCACGCAGACGAAGTCGCGGGCAAAAGCTAGTAATATATAAAATTGTTGCCATAAAAGGAAAAGCTTGTAGCACGACTCGCTGAGCAAACTCTAATAGAGTATTTTTATTGTTAAAAGCTATTTTTAACCGACTTCAATTCCATTGAGGAAGGAGGTTCTGCATTCGGTTTGGTGTTTTTTTTATGTATGTTTCACTATACTGTTATGTTATACCATAGAGAAATAATAAGCCTTATAGAGTTCTCACTCCATACAACTGGTTATTAGCCCGCAAGCTTGACATTTTGAAGGCTAGACGACTAAGGGGTTGAGGGGGAGCGGGCAGGGGGGCGTGAATACCAAGGTTTTACAACGGGTGCCCTAATTACACCTCCTGCCCGCTCCTCCCTCAACCCCTTAGTCGTCTAGCCTTCAAAATGTCAAGCTTGCGGGCTAATAACCAGTTGTATGGAGTGAGAACTCTATAAGGCTTATTATTTCTCTATGGTTATACGTATATAATTTTCACATGTTCTCTATTCTTTAATCTAAGCCAGTTCCGTATGATATTACATAATTAATCCATAATAAAAAAGTCATTGCGCGCGTATTTGTAAATATTAAATGATCTATACGATATGTACAGGTGTGTACCACGTGTGCAATTATTTCACATAAACAATTAGCGTTTGATCCCTTTACGGTTGAGGTACGCGAGATTCCGATTGTACCAGGTGCCTCTGTACTGGGAACAACAGCGGATATATTTTGTTCTCGCTTTTCCTTTCAGAGTTGATTAAAGTTAAGTGGAGCGCTTACTTTGTGCGCGAATTTCAAGTTCCTACTTTGCACGGTTGCTAACAATACGGTATTTTTATATAAAATAAATTAGATTGCCGTCGCACAGAGCCACGAGTGCTCTTGATGGCATGACGGCGCATTAGTGGATTGCATTAAATAAATCAGGGGCAGATCAAGCTGCTTAATATTAAATCAGAACGTGCTTCCACTAACAAGCTTTTCTGATAGCAACTTGTGGGTACATAATGGATCATAGTTACAGTTGCTCTTTGTTATCGAATAACAAGTTCGGAGTAATTGGGAACGAACGCCTCGACACGGAAGCATTTCGTTGTCGTCTCTGAGGAGTTTGTTATAAACTACTCGTAATAATATATATAGTGAGCCGCGAGAATTATCTATTGGAATAAGTGGTAGTGCAAGAAGCATCGCATTGGTGTACTTTCACGTACGAGACACGCTCGGTTACATGTCGAGCGAGCATTACAGGCGAGTGAGCTGCTCATATATTGCATGTAACATCGTAAGAGGGGCTATTATACACAAAACTAATTCAATAGCACATCAATATACACTTGATCATGTACATTTGCTTAATTAAGATAAGTAAAGTCGGATTCTCATCAAAATTATTTTATTATAGCATATCTCTTTCGCACCGACGCGTATCACGACTTTGGTCACGAAGACATACAACATAATCGCGTATCTACTCGCGTTGAACGAGTTTTTTCACAACTGACCCATATTTCGAATACTTTGAATCATTTGGTATTAAAAAAAAACAATGCAAACAACAGCACAAGAACAATACAATAATAGTCGTTAGGTTGCCGCTACTGTTATACCCATATTCCACATAAACCTCCTTTCGATTGGTAACAAAACTTTTTGCGTAAGCCATCATCGATATTCTTAGGTAGTCAAATATCTGAACATGCACCTTAAGCTTTGTTCAGATACTTGTGACCACCTTGGCCGCTCCGATATATCTGAAGGCGACTGTATACGAAATAGTAAAAATAATAAACGGTAAGAATCCTGCCATATGTTTCGTTATAAAGCGGTTAAAAACAAATATCAATTGCAACCCCTACAATACAACGGACAGCAGTGGATTTTTTATTTATTTTACATATATACCTACGGATTGTGGACTTAACGGTCAGAGGCTTCGTTTTATAGCAGAGAGAATGCACGTTGCTACGTATGCTGAGGCTTAGGAATACGCTAGTTATTCATAGCAACTTTAGTTTTATCATACCGAGTTTGTGCATATAAAGGGCTATGAAAATAAGTCAATTTATATAAAAAAAATATGTGCAAAGTGACTCGATCTGACCTTACCTAATTTTTTTATTATTTATAATATTTCAACAAAAAAATCTTATAAATTTTATAGCTGGGATGTCGTAACTTTTATCATTTCAATATTTTATGTTGCCCCCTCCGATGGCATATGCATGCACACACAAATACATATCTATATTATGAGACCGAAAATTAAAAGTGAAAATAGTCAAGGTATTTTAGTCTTCTTTTTTATATATACCGCGACGGTGGCAAACAAGCATGCGGCCCACCAGACGGTAAGCAGTTGCCGACACTTTAAAAACCTATACAATTCTTTATTCTATGTTCAAGATAAAACAATCAACCTGTATGCTAGTTGGATGTCAGCCTGACATCATCCCAATTCCGCAACAGCCAGAGGCGTATGCAAAGATATGACGACGCACCAGACACTGTCTTGGAGATACAACTTTCAAATAAGGTCTTTCCACGGGCGAGGATTACTTAGTATTCATCTATGAGTCACCGGCTGCTTCCATTTTTTAATGTCTACTGATAATCCGTAGAATGGGCGCATATTTGAACAAAAGCCACGCATGTCAGTTCGCAATAATAATTGTTATATCATACATCATCATCAATAAATTAGCTCCAGCCAGGGGCGGTGCACTGCGATTTCGGCGCGCGCTGCTAGTAAAAGTATATATGTGCATGCTGGTATATACATGCTGATACCGGCAGCCCGTAATGGCGGCACAGAATAATATAATAGTATTTTATACAGAAGTTTTTTTTAAGAAATGGTTTTCTCCCCCTGTCCAAAGCAATGGGAATTTTGCCAATATGTAGTGGTCGTGGTTAACCACATCTTATTTATTTACATAAATATAGGCAACGTTGTTCGGTAGAGGCCTTCCTGATTGTAAGGTGATAGCCTCCCTACAAACACGTGGGTGGCCGAGACCCCGGATAACCGTTTGTTCGACTAAAGGGTGGTTACGCGCGTTTTGAGACAAATTTTTCATTAGCTGCACACTTTTTCGTTAGATCACCGCACAATAAGCTATCAATATTACACACTGAACTACCTACGTAAACAAGCAAAAAACAAAGATCTGTTCTAAAGACGCCGCAGCCATCTTGAGCTCAAACGGTTATCATACAGAAGTTTATCTTCCCTACAAAATCAGTGTTTGACAGAACTTTGACAGGTGAACGGTGACACATGACGTCTTCATACAATTTTGCCTTTCGACTGTGCTAGGGTTGACAATAGTTTGATTGCTGAACCTGTCCCAATCCGTCTCAATCTACCTAATCCATCAGTCTGTTTTACACAAAATTAGATAAATGGCAGATTTATTACCTAATTTGCCCAATCTAACTGTTATTTTAGAACAAAACTACCACTTAAATATTTAATCATATCGATCATACCGCAAATAAACGAAGGAAATTTTGACAACCCCGAAAACGTCTCCGATACGTTCCAAGGCTGTAGCTATCACTTCGTGGAGATGGACACCCTTGTTGGCGTGCCCGTCATAGTCAGTTCTCGATCCAGGCCGAATTATACCTAGATATAACGTAGGAAAACTGAATATATAACAATATTTATTCACAAACCAATATTTAAAATTAAACAGATTCAGTTTAATTATTTATCGGTGTTTGTACAGCTGGATGATGCTGCATCATGAATAATATGATTGAATAACTATTTTTATATCATATATACAGGGTGATCAATCCAAAACGGTCGTATGGAGAAGTCAGAAACTATAAGATCATCTGCTCTTAGGAAACATGGCTTCGATTTTAAATTTAATAATAATGACATACAATAATTTTTTTAATCTCTCATAGATAACCGGCAATCGAACCTGCTAGAAGTCATGTAAACAATGTTAAGTCCACCAGACACTGTCAGTAATAATGACATTATTTCTCTACTCATCCTTGTTATCCTCCATATACATAGAAAAGGACGGTTATAGAAATAATGACATTATTACTGACAGTGTCTGGTGGCCTTTAGGTATAAATTCTAAGAGTTTTTCGTTGTTATTGCTGATAATACGAATATTAGGTCACAGGATCTTAAGTCACTATCGTTCAGGATCAATTATGCAAACAAATACTATTTACACACGATTACAAAAAGATTGACCAGGTTCGATTCTCTGTTATGTGTGAGAGAATAAAAATTTAAATGTCATTATTATTAAATTTTAGATCGAATCCATGTTTCCTAAGAACAGATGTGGCTATCTCTTAGTCTAAGGCCTGAGTGGACGCTCGTGGCGGGGCGTGCAGCGGGGCGGGGCGGGCGGCGTGCATGTCAAACAAAGGACACTCGTACTGGTGTCCTGAGTCGACGCTGCATAAAGTGTATGGACGCTCGCCCGCCCCGCTGCACGCCCCGCTGCACGCCCCGCTGCACGCCCCGCTGCACGCCCCGCTGCACGCCCCGCCACGAGCGTCCACTCAGGCCTTACACTTATAGTTTATGACTTCTCCGTACTGACCGTTTTGGATTGATCACCCTGTATATTAAATGTTATTTTAATTATGTAAATTTCTGCTTGAAATCAAACAAAGAACTGACTGGATCCAACCGAACTGTTTATTATACAGGATGTTTCCTGTAATAGGAGCAATAAATTAAAACGTAGATTCTAGTACAACAATAAAAATTTTGTTCAACAACTTTGAAAAAATATGTATATAATTATGCAAACGAAATAGTATTCTCAATGTACGTTAAAATCCGTCTACTTGACATTGCTTGTCTTGTCACAGAAATAATCAATTTCGGAATACATTGCGTTATCGAATAAACTTAAGTGTTCTAAAAACCAAACCATAAGTTATTTTTAAAAGTCGCTGAACAAACGTTGTCTAGTTTGAGGAGTAGAATCTTCGTTTTAATATATTGCTCCTATTACAAGAAACACCCGGTATATGAAAAGGTACCGACATGGGCACATGCAATATGAATGAGTTATCATTTTATTTATCCATAAGCCTGAAAAATCTGTGTTGAAATACAGGTTTTATCTCCGGCAATACATTTCCAGATCCCTTTCACTGTGGGTCCCGTTTTACGTCAGCATATTATTACGTATGCTCAAAAAGACAACTTTGATTAACACAATATGCAAAAAAGGTTTACAATTTTATTTTGAAATTATACGTAACGTGTCTGTCAAAATGAGAGTACAGTCCGCGAGCTTTAAGAAGAACCTTCGGTAATCCGCGATGACACACGAAGGTAATATTGCTGTTCTGCTTTTTCTACCCGGTGATACCCGGGATAACGGTGGGTTTGAAATAAGGCAAACTGAAAAATAAGAATAGATGCGATCTCAGCCGCTACCGACCCTTCAATAATTTTTACAACTCACGAAATCTTGTTCGTTATGAAATACCCAGTTACCATGAATACATTTCTGACTTACATTTACGGTATTTGTAATAAAATAGCTGGTCATTATGATTAAATTCGGTATCATAGCAGATTCACTCAGAGCGACACGAGCATTGTTGTCGAAATAGCCATAGCCACAGAATTCCCCACTCAGCGTTAGGAAGGTTTCATAATTTATAGGGGCTCTCCGAGATTTTTATTTCTCAACGGGCCGAGATAAGTGCCTTTTTCGTTTTCTTTTTATTTGCTAATATAAACTGGCCGAAATATACGTGATAAGCGCAATATATTAACGACATTTGCTTTACTTGATTGCTCGACAAATGGACTAAGAGCTGGCCAGCTGGCCACGTCAGATATGACATAATAATGAGAGCCATGAAACCCGTCTGGTTAGATTGATGTACTATCCTTACAGCTAGATCCGGGCATCTGGGAGCTTTTAATGGTGGAGGTCAAAGTTACACTCTAGCATAATATTTGAATTGGAAAATAGTACTACCAAAATAAGTAAAAACTGCCGAAGTTATCTCAGTTATGGAGGACAGGGCCTATATTTCCACATTAGAACAAAAAAACATTGAATATTATTTCGGAAACAGAAACAGTAGTTGACAAACTATGAATTACTCGTACATTATACGTTGTTTTTGAGTACTTCCCCTCATCAGAAACTTTTTGGCAATTATATAATCTAATTAATTATATAATTTCTCGTAGTAATGCATCAAAACCAGAACTCTAGGATTTGTATTCTTTGACCTCCACCACTTTACAGCTGCCAGATATCCAGATCTATAAATAAACATAGTATAGCAAACTGACTACAGGGGGTTCGTTGCTCTCACTATTGTGTCATATATGACGTGGCTAGCTCTCCATCTTAAGTCCCGCGAATTCTGCCACCTAGTCTTCAAACACATTTGGTTTTAACACTTTTGCTGCCAGTAACACGCTAAGTCTGTTCATTTTATATAGGATTTAGGGAGCACTTTTGTGGCACTCAAAGTGTTTGATGTAATTCGGTCAGAGATAATAAAGATAATAAAGGTTACTGCGTTCTCAGTGGCGGTAACCTTTCGCCACGCAAATATGGCGCATAAGGTAAAACGTATCGCTACTTTTAGTTTAGAGGTCCCTTACGTCATAAACTCATAAAGGACGTTTAAAAATCAAGTTTATAAGTCGGGTAGCCGGACAGTGTATCGGTTGGGTGAAACTACATGTCAGTAAGTGGCTTTCACGTCGGCATCACGTCTTTGAAACGTTATTGCATCTAAAATAACGGCAATAACCCCGGATGCATGTGGTAAGAATGGAAATCGTGTTCCAAGAATGGCAACAAATCTGTACATTTTCTTATATTTGTAAATGTTATATTAGTTTACAAATTGTGTCCATATTTGTACAGTCAGCGTCAAATATATCGTAACAGCTAGAGTAGCCAAATAGTTCGTCACACCATACAAAATATATGGTGTGACGAAATATTTAATCACTGGCTGTTACAATATATATGACGCTGCCTGTACCGGCTACTGAAACTGAGCACCACCCTCAAAGTTTACTGGAGCGCGAAGCTAAGCCTACGCATTGAACATTCATAGCGGAATATATCCGTCTCAAGTTCACTGAAATAATTTTATCTAGTTATAGACTTTACAAAAGCGACAAATCTCTTCTTAGTCGGCATGTCCAAGGCTGACAATCGTATTATTTCCGCTCCTCTTACTAAAGTTGATGCCGTTGACAAAAGGTGTTTAGCCGCTCCGAACGTTTCTGTGGTTCAATGTAACACAAGAGCTTTTAGAGTACTAGAATGACAATCGAGATACTTAGTTCCGCTCAAAAACTTTATTGGACAAACTAACGTAAGCATGCGGCTAGGTAAATCGCCATAACTTGATCGAGGACCATGCCCGATATGTGCCGGTTAAACTGACTGACCTATTACAAAATGTAACTTAGGGGGCCCGAGGACTATCACTCCGCCTGACGATATTGGTCTGTCAGTTAGAACAAAAATTTTACAGCTCCGAACAACTGACAGGCCAATATCGTCAGGCCGATTGATAGTGGCTGGGCCCCATTAAAATACGACAGAAAATAATTTACTTTAAAAAAAAGGACACGTATAATATTAATTTCAAGAATAACAAACTATCCTAGCTGCCAGTAACGTAATTGAAATAATTAGTTCTTACAGGTTAAATTCTTAAAACTTAAATCATACAGGTATTACAGGTTATTTTATAAAATCTTAAAACATTGGCAATCCTTGCGTATTTATTAGACCTAGACTGCGAGAGTTCGGTCAGCATTGAGAATTAATGCTCAGCTCAGATATGCCCGTGAACATGCCTTGATTGGCCCATAGATTAAACCAGCCTGTTGGGGCAAATGCGCCGCTTATTTCGGGGAGTGCACAAAGGATTAGTTTCAAAGTACGTAAGTGAACGAAGCCGGGGCCGCCCGTATCACAAGTATGGAACAATAGCGCTGTGCACCAGTTTGCTTAGGTCGACGTCCTGTTCACAAACGATACTTTAAAAACAGACAAGTGTAATGATATAGCGACTTACATACGCCCTTATGCGCGCGCTTACGCCATTAGTCACAACAACGATAAAGAACATACCGACAACTGCTACAACTTTGCCTACGATGCTCAACTTTGCATGGCTTGAAAAACATGGTTTTCTTCACCAAACTGCTATTTATATCTAATTCCTGAGGTGGCCGCCTTTCTCACATCTCAATAATAAGATATAAATAGCAGTTTGGTGAAGAAAACCATGTTTTCAAGCCAGACAAAGTTGATCATCGTGGGCAAAGTTGTAGCAGTTGACGGTAGCCATTCTGACTCAAGAAATCCTATGCGAATATAACCCCGCGTGTAGAAGTGACTTTACTTGGCTATGCAGTCTTAGCTTCATGTAGGTTCAACGTCGCATTAACCGCTTAATCTCAGAGAGAAAAGCGAAAGCAGTTACATGTACATACTTAAAATTACGCTAAAGTATGTCTCGGGAAACAATAAAAACAGTCTCGCGACCGTGAAAGGTCAAGGGAAACGCGCGTCGCCAATGTTACCTACTTGTCATATGAGAAAAGGGGTACAGACGCTCATCATAAATACATTTATACCACAATTTAACTTTTTTTTTATAAACTTTGAAACCAGAGACTGTCTGCGTAGATATTTCTGAAAATTGCACAGTTCCACAATTTTTCAGGGTTACGATAGTTTGTGATTGTTTAGTTCCAACATGAGTAACTGTAGTGTTATGGGGCCCACCCACTATCAGTCGGCCAACGATTTTGGCCTGTCAGTTGTTCGGAGCTGTCAAATTTTAGTTCTAACTGACAGGCCGATATCGTCAGCCGGGTTGGTAGTCGGTGGGCCCCTTAGTGTAAGAAAGTAGTTGTAGGGTAAGACGAATAGTTTGTCAATTCTGGCGATTAAATATTACATATAACGAATGGTTGATTTTGTTTATTTTTTCTATAGGTCATAACTGTACTTTATACGGGTGTAGTAATATAACAAAAGTAAGAACTAAAAAATAAACTAGTATTGTAGCTGTAGTGTTAGAACCGGTGATAGTTTTTTCTCTGTCTGGCGTTCGTGCATTGTAATGTGCCTTAAGAATAAATATCTTTTATGCACATATTTTGTTGTTCCTAAATACCTCACCCTTTGATCAACGGACCTGTATTAGGCGTGTCATGTTTCTATACGTAATACATCAAGCGTCAATATCTACAAGTATAGATATGTAATATATCCGTTTATAATTAACATGAGGCTCTATACATCGGTTGTTCTGGCACGCAACTGACATAAATGCTACACAGTGCGTACTTAATCAAAACATCGCGTTGTCAGACCCTGAAATGAAGTAAGTATGCTGAAAATGTCAATAAAACGGACTAAGGACGCACGAAGCGTTATCAGGCAGGCTTCTATTGATTTTAATAAAACACAAGTTATGTTTTCCAAAACATATTACAAAGTTCCAGAATCGAAAGAAGAGGGCAAAAACATTGCTAAGAACTAAAATTGGTGACAGAATATTATTTTAATATTACTTAATAAAAAATTGTGATAAAAAGGCCTCTGTTTTCTTACACAACGAGATCGCATGATTGAGAATTATTCAAACCCTTATAATTTTGTTAATCTTTCTCAGAATGCTTTATATATAGCATCTTCAAAGGCGTAATTTATTCACAGTAAATGTAAAGCACAAGTGACCAGTAAAATAAAACCTTTGACGAGGCGTGCAAATATAACTAAACCTAGGCTCGCAAAATCCAATTTGTGATTTGAAGGGAAAATGTCGCTCTTGCTTAGATAACAAAATAAATTATAATTGACAAATGTTGTTAATAAAGTCTTACTTAAGAGTATACCTTTTGATGTATTAAAACATGAAAGTAAATAAACAAGAAATACCTACCAAAAACAGCATTAACTTGTGTAAAAAGACTTCGCTTTATTTCGTGCTGTATAGGAAAAGGCTACCTCGGCATGTGGCGGCGTGAACGTTTGAGATCAAATTTAAGGTTGTCAAGTGATAAGGCGATTATCACACTGACGACGGATCCGCATGCGGCGCCGGTGTGCGAGCGAGATAGCGCTATACTAATGCAGAGCGCTATCTCGCTCGCGCACCGGTGCCGCATGCGGATCCGCGCCAGTGTGATAACCGCCTAAAGGACCATGGACCCAGAGGTGTCTTTACCTACGGTGCAGGGTGTGCGTTGCAGGGTGTTACGCAGCGGTCCTAGGGGGCGCCGAGCGCGTTCCATTTCGACCGCGCGCTTACTAGGGGGCGCTAGGGTAATGTTTGCACACGGGCGCTACATGGGCTAGATACAATTCTGCATGGACCTCTATATTTTACAGTGATGTGAGACATCTAGTTTACAAGTTTATTTTTTATGTAGGTACAGTTTAAAATTAACCACTTCATAGTGGGCCAAGTAATTTCACTTGGCAAAGATATACTCGATGTTTAAATTAGGGACAAATCGGGGTAACAATTACGCCAAATAGGTAGGTATATTTTTTATAAGTCAATCGCCAGTCAAGCTCTTAAATTTCTATTCAGCATAAAAATATTCGGTAAGCCAAGGAAACCTATTAGGTACTTTTAAGAACTCCGTAGACAAACAAGTGGGGCATCGACTTAAATACCGCTCGAATTTAATATTTCCTTCCACAGGTTTGCTCCGAGTTGAGGTGAAGGTTGCTCGGTATATTGACATTTTTGTGGGTCTTTTTTTATCCGAGTTACTGTTTAATTTCGCGTAAACGCTTGTAGGGCAGCGGCGCGGCGTAAAGGCGAATGTGTATTTCATAAGGTTATTTGTAAGAGGGATTGCCGAGATGCCAAGGCGCTGGCGAGGGGACAAAGGGTCTCGGATTTGTAGTTTAACGAGATGGGGACGGAAGGTGAGCTGGGCCTCGGCTCGAGTCGCGGAGACTCGGCAATCGTATGCAAAATACGCCAGCTGAATTAATTTAGCCCGGAGAACACTAGTTTAATTTACAGCACAATGAACCACATTTATGCGTAATATATTAATGTCATGTGTAATTTATAAGATTCCCTGAAGCCTCGGAAACGAAGGAGTCATTTACGACATAGTGTATTGTGTTGAACTATTTTAAACAAAAATAAATATTTTTCGATAAGTTGGTAGCTTTTAATTTTTACACCTTTTAGTATGTTCTAAACTCAAATATTGACATAGACGTGATAAGGCAATTACTACGTACTTAAAATGAATATTACAACGGAACTGCAAAATCAATGAATATAACGTGCCGTATTCTGATTTTGAAATACATACTCAATACGTTAAAATCACAATATAGCCCGTTAAATGAAGGAAAACTTAGGGGAAATAATTCGTGTATAGCTGAATTTTGGCATAGTTGTAGATAAAGGTGTCTTACACAACATACTAAAAGTACTCATGGATAGGGGCGCCGCTAACGGGGAGAGGGGGGTGTAAAGGTCCCTTTTTTTGGCTTTTCGTAAATAACTCAGTAGCGGTGGCTCATACGAAAAAATGTTCTTCTACTTAATTAATCCTCAAATAATTTTCTACAAAAAAGGTTCTTTACACTTTTTTGCTGGGATCAATGTATAATAAGATTTCGAGGAAATACGATAATCACTTTTTGAAACTTGCGGAGCTATTATTTACGAAACTGTAAGTTTTGTCTAAAAATTGTTTTAGTAAACCCATATTTATATTAAAAGACCTATCCAACGACACCCTACACATTAGGGGTGGGTTAAAAAACAGAATTTACCTCCCACTTCATGTGTTCGGGAGGTACCCTAAAAAATAATATTTTTTCAGATTTTGTTTTAAAACTTTGTCTGCGTGTTCAAAACACATACTCATACGAAGTTTAACTATTCTAGTACTAACCATCACTGCACAAAGCCGTGAACGGACAGACGGGGACAAACGGACAGCGAAACTATAAGGGTAGGAAGTTGATTGCAGGCATTCATAGGCTACGGGAACTGCTTATCATGAGACGGGTCGTATGCTTGTTTGCCACCCTCGTGGCATAAAAATAAAAAAGTAAAAAAATACCCTCTTCAACCTTCTCAGTGATGGTTAGTACTAGAATAGTTAAACTTCGTATGAGTATGTGTTTTGAACACGCCGACAAAGTTTTAAAACAAAATCTGAAAAAATATTATTTTTTAGGGTACCTCCCGAACACATGAAGTGGGAGGTAAATTCTGTTTTTTAACCCAACTCTAATGTGTGGGATGTCGTTGGTTAGGTCTTTTAAAATAAATATGGGTTTACTAAAACAATTTTTAGACAAAACTTATAGTTTCGTAAATAATAGCTCCGAAAGTTTCAAAAAGTGATTATCGTATTTCCTCGAAATCTCATTATACATTGATCCTAGCAAAAAAGTGTAAAGAACCTTTTTTGTAGAAAATTATTTGAGGATTAATTAAGTAGAAGAACATTTTTTCGTATGAGCCACCGTTACTGAGTTATTTACGAAAAGCCAAAAAAAGGGACCTTTACACCCCCCTCTCCCCGTTAGCGGCGCCCCTATCCATGAGTACTTTTAGTATGTTGTGTAAGACACCTTTATCTACAACTTCACCAAAATTCAGCTATACACGAATTATTTCCCCTATCGAGCAGTTAGTGGGCTTCCTTCGGTGAGCTAATATATCCCTAACTGAACTTCAACACACAACAAATAATCAACCAATATTGAAGTTGTATTAGAGTTGCATCGGAATAATTTTGAAGCAAGTTCTAATATTCCTGAATCAGGACGTTTTGGCGTGAGATGTATTGCTTAGTTAACACATTGGAGATGTGTTGGATCGTGTGTAAAAGTGTTTTAAAGTGAGAATTCGGCCCCAGGTCCTACGGTGAGTAAGTATGTGTGTATATCTTTAGCCATTGTACCTACATCTGCATGCGGAATGCAAATTCTAAAATGCGTACATCCATTTATACGACAAAGTACGGTGTCGTTACAGAAAGAACTAAAAGCGAAAGTGCAAAATCAAGTTTTATCCGTAGTAAACCAATCTTAAATGCCTTTATTTCCTGTACGAGTTCCTTACGATTTCATCCGGATATAAATTAAATCTGCCATTTGTCTGCCGACCGAACGCAGTTTGTTATTTTGTAAATAATTCCTTCACGCTGCCCTTGTAATAAATACAAAGAAGCCCTCAGAGATTCCGGCCAACATCTGTAGCCTGCAGGCTATCGCCGTTCGATGTAACAATAATAAAAGGGTAAGCAGGGTAAGTACTTTCAACACACAATTTGTCAGAAATCTATTGATCACCTTAAAATGCCATACTCTGATTCGTAATTCAATTCCATAAATATAACCTCACTTCTTAACCGGTTTCGTGTGTTAATACGTTCTTTTTTTTAAAGAAATGCGTTTTTGGAAGCTAATTACGAATCATAGTATAGAACAGAAACCTTAAAATACGAGCTGCGCGGGGAAGTAATCACTTCCCCGTATGGAAAATATAACAAATGTGATATGATAAGCGGAACCTGTAGGCAATTTACGGGTTTTACAACGTAACATCATTTTTTGATCATGTATAAAATACGCGCAGCATTCCTTTGTGCCTGTGCTTCCAGAAAACAGATTGAGCTTTAGCTCATGCACGACTGATCTTCTAAACGTGTGTTAGTCGGAATAAAAATACGATATTATAACAATAAAACCGAACTGCTCTACTCACTATACGCGTAACCCCGAGAACTCTTCGTAGAAGTCCTATTCCATCTGTCACGTTAAGGACAAATATTGTCCAGAAAGTGTAGCCAAATGTGAGGGTATTCGCCGGCGATTATCATTTTCTGTCCCAAACGCTCCCTTGTGGAATAAAATCGTGAGTTTATATGTTTAGCGCAGCCAGGACGGGTTTGAATAAAATATGCCGCCGCAAAGAAGTGGCGTATCAGGGCTTTTACCCAAGGGCCGCGGAATGTATATGCTGCGCTGCGAGCGTGCGCGCTTTTCACTCGACCAAGTTATGCTAGTCTACAGAGAGGCAGCTTCAAGCGTAGCAGCTAGGATGAGCTTCAAGCGTGCCTCTGCTGGTTAAGTTGTTGGGTGATAACATATGCAACATAGAAGGTGTAACAAAAATACTGGTGATCCTTTTAAGGGCGTAATTGGTAGCGTATGCTCATTATGAAAACGTGACAAAAAGAAATTTAAATAAGAAGATTTTAGTTTTGTATGAAGGGAGATTGCCTTATGGGACGTGTCCCATAAAAAAAAATTTTTTCGTGTCCAAAAATTTTTTCACCTACGTTTTCTTACTCGCAGTACGATAATGACCATAAACGGATCACCAGTATTTTTGTTACACCCTGTATGAAAGCAACTAGCAAATCATTTTACCGGATGAACAGTTAGTCTCTAGGAAAAAGTAGCTTTGTGAAGTCAAAGGAATTGGTATAGCTTATAATATCAAATAAAAGTTAAATGACTGCTTATTTAACCGTCTCTCTTGAAATATCCTATATCAATTCTCTAAACTCATATACGCTGGCACCGAAATGTTACGAGATTAATAATGTACCTATACTGTATTCGTATACGTCGGTAGTAATTAAAATATATTGCTAAAATATGTGACAACATCACGTGGTTACATTCGCTACCGGCCGACATAATACCTCTCCATATCCCAGTATTAAGCTGACATCCCAAGCGCTAATCTCCATATTCTGATAAACCACGCAAAACAAAATAGGTACCTATTTTAAGGTAAGCTTAAATCGAGATTCGTTTACTTTTTGCTTGATAAATATGCATATGAGGGGATAATTCCAAGGTATCCTTAGTTTAAGAGATTATTATAAGCATAGAGGCTGCATTTCAGCGTGCCTTTTATGATAATAAGCTTGCTTTGTGCCTTTTATAGGAACCTTATGAACGTTTATTATACATACTTATTTAATTTTCGTTCATCCCTAGCTTTGCTGGATTATGATTCGCGTTTAAAGAATAAATATAATAATAATAGTGTTGTTAAGGTGACGGGATACGCAAGCACTTAAAATTGAGGTATTTTTGTGCAGAGTTTTCTGATGACATCAAAGGACTTGGGAGCGTGGATGTGGCATGCGTGTGGCACCTGAAGGGACATATAGTCAGGTTTGATGTTACTGTAATATTTATACAATATTTAAATGAAACAACACTTTTCACCAAGTAACTAATCACGCATCAATTACTGTAATGGTTTTCTCCTGAATACCATTATTAGATACCTAATAATGATATTCAGGAGAAAACCATATAAAGTGAGAGGAAATTTAAACCAGTTTGTAAGGCAGCTACTATAGATCCCATGCCGCTACGCGAAAATGGTCTTAGTAGATCTTTCCAACTTTTTAATTTATTACCCTGCCCGCTTAGCTATCCTGCTGCTGCTGCTGACTGTACTCATACGAAACACAAATATGAACACAATTGACGTGGTAAAAAGTCGTTTAAGAGACAAATGACCTGCCTTACTCGTAATAGCCTACACTAGGAAAATAACCGGCTGTAGCAGAAAACTAGTGAACAACACAGAATATAATATTGGCTTTTGCTTCTTAGTAGACAATGTAATCCTAAAATCTCATTTCAAAAACACACGCCTCATGCCTCCTCAAAAACCAGGGATAAACCCCATTTTAAGACCGCTGAACCTGATACAAGTCAAAATATAGGTACCTATAGTATTATAAATATTGTGACATGGACTTCGATAATCATATGAAACGTAACTGATCAACGCTACTCATACTAGAGTGGGTACTGTAGCTATAACCAATACTTAAAAAATTTGCCAACACTTTAACCGTGTTTAGAAATAAAGGAATAGAAATATCCACAGCCTCAAGCGAGACTTTAACAGTGAAAAACAGTTTAGTGCAAATCGAATATAACAATCAACTGAGGAGGTTGAGAATTGTGGCCATTTTGTATCTTTTTAAATGAGACGACGTGGATTGTATCGTAATACACATGAATCCTCATTTTAAACGAACGAGAGTTGTTTATGGCGCTCATGTGTTTGCTCACCCGAGAAAGCTTAATCAGAACTAAGAAGTATAAGGTAATTAAGATACATAACCGACGAACGTGTACACCAGAAGTTATGATAAATTTAATAAGAAACCTTCCATTTCTCAAAGTTTGCTGAATTTAGGCATGGATGGGACCCACAATACAAGGGAGCAAAATGACTTATTTCGGTCGAGGGTAGCGTGTTGAATCCCGAACGAAGCAAAGGATTCTAACGTAGAATCCTGAGCGTAGTGAGGGATTCAAGCATAGAGAACCTCCTATAGAGTAATTATGTTGCTCATTTTGTTCGCGCCACGAGTCACGAACACTTGAGGAAGGCGTGCGGGGCGGGCGGGTGATAGCGGCGCTGCGGTTGGTCCATTCAAAAATCGCGCGCTGTCGCATGATTGCGTAGTGATGGGACACTCGTACTATAAGTAACTGGTACTGTACCGTACCGTAACGTAATTTACTGTTGCTAATTTAGGTATTTAACTGTTTACTAAATTAGTAAAGGTATGTCATTAAAATATATATCTACCTACTTTAATAAAAAAAATATATATAGTTACTAAGTGGCTTATATTATAGAAGCAACGCTTATGTGACACCCATTTAAAGTGTCGTTTAAAAACATAGCTCATCGCACCTATTAAAAGTTGCTTAAAGCCACTCTCATGTGACACCCATTGAAAGTGTCATAGAACAACGCTCATGTGACATCTTTAAAAAAATCCTTAAAGCAACTTTTATGTGACACCCATTAAACGCGTCTTATAGAAGCAACGCTCATGTGACACCTATTGAATGCATCTTATGCGTCGTATAGAAGCAACGCTCGTGTGGCACCCATTGAAAATATCGTATAGAATCACTCGTGTGGTACCTATTAACCTACACATATTTACTGAAAGTATGAAAAAACTGCCAACTGTTAAATCTATAAATTGTCTACTCAAACTTAAATTAAATTAAATTTATTCAGGGACCGGAAAACCCCTCTTTAGGCTTAACCCTATCATTTCGGTAACCTAATCAATTTGGTAACCTCATAATACGGTTACCGTATCATGAGGTTACCGAATCATAGTGGTAACAGGTATTGAAGCGGTAACCGTAACCTCTAACACGGTTAACCTCAAAACCCCATCGCGATAGGGTTTTTGTTAAGGGTTTTCATTGGGTTATTGTAACCTGGGTTGTTTTTTCTTCACTACATTTGAATACTATTGAAAGCAAATGTTGAGATTCAGCATTTAATGAAACTAGCTATCTACCCGTATAGAGCTGTTATCGTAGTAGTCGCGTTGCTCAAGCATGAAAATAAAATAAAATAAAAATAAAATAAAAATAAAATAAAAATAAAATAAAAATAAAATAAAAATAAAATAAAAATAAAATAAAAATAAAATAAAAATAAAATAAAAATAAAATAAAAATAAAATAAAAATAAAATAAAAATAAAATAAAAATAAAATAAAAATAAAATAAAAATAAAATAAAAATAAAATAAAAATAAAATAAAAATAAAATAAAAATAAAATAAAAATAAAATAAAAATAAAATAAAAATAAAATAAAAATAAAATAAAAATAAAATAAAAATAAAATAAAAATAAAATAAAAATAAAATAAAAATAAAATAAAAATAAAATAAAAATAAAATAAAAATAAAATAAAAATAAAATAAAATAAAAATAAAATAAAAATAAAATAAAAATAAAATAAAAATAAAATAAAAATAAAATAAAAATAAAATAAAAATAAAATAAAAATAAAATAAAAATAAAATAAAAATAAAATAAAAATAAAATAAAAATAAAATAAAAATAAAATAAAAATAAAAAATGAAAAAAAAATAAAAATAAAATAAAAATAAAATAAAATTAAATTAAAAATAAAAAAGTTGTTGCTATTGCATGTCATTGAATATATTTTATTTTATTATATTATATTATATTTTATTTTATTTATTATTTTATTCTATTTTAATCCTTTTTTTAATATTGTATTTTATTATAGGTGTTTTATTATTTTTTATATTTTTATTCTATTTTATTTTTATTCTTTTTATTTATTCTAATTTTATTCTATTTGTCTTCTATTTTCCTTCTATTTTTCTTCTATTTTTATTCTATTTTTATTATATTTTTATTTTAATAAAAATAAAAAAATAATATATTCATATTTTATTGTACACATACATGTACATACTTCATAATTACAACAATACATTTTTATTAGAATGCCACTAATCCGTATCCGTAATTTCTCCAAAGTTAGTATAGTAATAATGTAAAAACAAAATAACCAAACGAAATGCAGCCGCGCTCCAATTTCAACCTAAAAGTACAAATATTGTTAAAGATGAACACAATAAACGACGCGCGACGTTTCCGGCAAAACCTGTTTGTTTGTACTGGGAGCTTAGTTGACCAGCCCCGTGCTCAAAGCCACTACAGCAATTTAATAATGAGCCTAATCTGAGTGTTCGTAAAGATTACATTCGTTTGAGCTGCCTCAATACCCTATGATTCGGTAACCGAATTGATTGGGTTTTTAATGCGGTTAGTGTTACCTTAGGTTAACCTGATCGATACGGTAACCGTATCAATACGGTTACCTCATCATAGGGTTACCGTTATATCAGGGTTTTTAAAACAACCTCAAAAATAACCCTATGAAATACCCAGGTTATGGTAACCGGTTCCGGTCCCTGAATTTATTACATACTATATTTCGTAAATGCGGTACTGCGAAAGCACGTGGTGCCATTGAGTCTGGTACAATCACCGGCACATCACTATTGTACACGCACTATTGTCTTACGCAAGCACCGTAAGAAAAGAATAGCACATTGCATTTTTAACTTAACGAAAAGAGACGGGCACACTATACTACTTCTCTATGTCCAGTTTAAATGAACTCCGCTGTAGGAAACAAATTTTTAGTCAAAATTAGATTTTAACTTACAAGTGGAATGTAATTCCATGTTTTTCGATACTCAACGTTTAGGAACAGTTACTACACCACCCTACCTTAAAATAAGCCATGATTTGAATAGTTTTTATGTACGTATTCAATTTTTTTGCTTGCATACACGCACACTACGAGCAGGTCTAAAACATGGACGCAACTGAGCGGCAAGGCGGACGACCGCGCAAATATAAGCTCAATAGCACCAACGAGTGGTGACCTCCAGTCGCCTTATAAGGCTTATCTAGTGGTTGTCTTATCTGTGGATTCAAGTAACCCGAGATCGAAATAATTTTGCTACCGCGTAGTACACTCTACTTTTCACTCCATCTATGAGAAAAACGAAAACAAAGGTACTAAACTAGCTATCTGCTAGAAAGAGAAATTATGTAATGTTGTCTCATTTTAATCGGTATCAAAGAGAAGGAAAATAAAAAAAAACGCAGAGGGATCAAAAGTCACTTTTGCACCCTGTAAATGGGCAACAAATCGCAGAGGGATCAAAAGTCACTTTTGCTCCCTATAAATGGGCAACAAATCGCAGAGGGATCAAAAGTCACTTTTACTCCCTGTAAATGGGCAACAAATTACCCTTTTCGAATAGTAGGGGTGAAAATTTTATTAAAGAGTTTACTGGTGAAAACAGTACACTTTTATAGGTGTTGTAAATTGTTGTGCAATTCTCTGCTCTGTGCTCTGATTAGATATCAATCTGTTGGATATCTAAGACCTACCTACATAAGGCGGTAAACCACAAGAGCCTAATCATCTTCATTACTTCAGTATGTGGTACATTGTCGGTTGTCAATAAGGCATTACTGCCATGATAATTCATTTAGAGATAAACTCTTGACAACCGACAATGATGTACCTTTTGTTGAAAACGTCACATTTTTGTCAGATTTTAGGTTTGCCGCGCGTTATTACAGTATAGTTTCATACGTGTCTCCCCTTTTGAGGAGCGCGCAGCAGCGATCATTTACTTGGAAACTTAACATCTCATTCGTAGACGGGTGGTCAAGTCTAAGATTCGGTTAATAACACTGAAGAACATATTTGTGTTAGAAAAAGACAAAAAATATCATTAGTTTTCTCACTGTTATAAACTTTGACCGAGTAAGTTTAAATTGCCATAAAATCACTACGGTACGGTTCAAAAGTTTAGCTAGAGAGTCACCACACTTAACGCCACGGCATTCGCTAAATCCGATCACACTCACTTGTTGTAACTCCCTTTGATTTCTTCAGCGCCGTTCGCTAACCTGTTGCTATCTAGATGCCTCTCGATGGCATTCATGGGCTTAAGCCAATTATCAATGATGATCATTAATGATGTGACCGGAAATTCGACACTAAACTTCGTTGTCGAGTTTCAAGTCGCGTCGCGTGTGTTAAAATAAACTTTTTACATTATCATAATGGGCATTGGGCTAATGCGGTTCCGTGTCAACAAATGTGGTGAGACTCTTACATAATATGAAGCTGATCATGACTTACTTGACATCATCTATTTTCGGGTAAGTGCATATCCTGAGAGTTTTGGTGTTGGAGCCGACGGCGTAGAGTTTCCCGTTAGGGTGGAACTCGGCGCATCGCACTGCCTGCAGGTCTTCGAGTACAGTAACAGGCTTGAACGTAGGCCGGGAGCCGTTCACCTCGGCACCGACCACGTTGCCCGTGCCCATGGGTAGACCGTGCCCGCCATTTCTATTTTGTGCCTGTAAAGAAAAAAGTGGGTCAGCGGAGATGAAAATCATCCGAGGTTTGATTTAATATTTAATGGTAACTAAATTTAGGTGAATCTAGACCTAAATGCGCCACCACAAACAGGTACTGCTAAGCTTTTTAGCCGATATCAGAGGTTATGTTAAATTTTATATAGTATGTTAGTAGGTCAATTCTAATTCGACCTAAACTGCTAAAAGGTTAACTGGAAGAGATTTAAAGGTTTTTTTTGCCTTTGTACAAATATTTATGTTTTTTTCCTGATGTATTTTTCATTTGTTGTAACCACAATAAAGTGTTTTACTACTTTTACTACTAATACCATCATCATCATCATCTCAGCCATAAGACGTCCACTGCTGAACATAGGCCTTTAAGGGGGGGTTGCCATACGCGCCACGCTTGGCAGGCGGGTTGGCGCGAGCAGTTTTTTTATTGTTGTTTAGGCTTTCGGAAGATGCTGCTGCTCATCTCCCGGTATATTCCCTTAGCAGACTCCTACTTCAACCACGGGACGATATAACCATACGACTAATACCATAGTAGGTATAAAATAGAACAGTTCATCGGCCGAATGATCGATTCACTGGTTTTATTTATATTCCTTAGAATAGGTTAAAACCCGTCTATTGCGTCTTGTGCTTTTAAAACAGGCTATTTTACAAGTAAAATTGTTAATGATGAATAATACTTCTGATTAAATAACATTATATATATATATAGAGTAAAAAAACTTGTAGACCATTCTGATATTAGTTACAACTGTTTTAAATATGATTCAATTGCAAATTCTCGATAGCAGCTGTTGTTACATAAAATGTCTATAAACTAGCATTCGTAATTAAATTCCAAAAATATAATCTCACTCTATTACTTTTCGCTAGTATTTCTCGGAATAAAAGCAACATAAATTGCTTTTTTACATTAAAGATTAAAAATACCAGTAATTACATTATAGAAGTATGTTTTTTAAAACTTACATAAATACCGAATGAATAAATGAGGTTAGTGTGTTTCGGAATTTAATTACGGATCAGAGTTTAGGCCAGTCACAAAACAATTCAATTTCCCTATCAATTTAATACAGTTCATTGATGAGTTGGTTGCTATGCTTATTAACTGAAGCCGATAATCCTGAAATGTCCCAGCTAGACTTTAACAATGGCCAACTTATACTCGTTAACATTCAGGTATCGCTTTGTTATGCTCAAGCATATATAATAGATGAAAAGCCCATGACAAAAGTTGCTGGAACCATACACTCTAGAACCTCCATCCATTTACTATATATATTTAAATATAGAAAGTACCTACACAAACTCTAATGACGGATGACCTGACATTAAATGAATTGTTAGTTAATTCTTACTTGACCATTCATCGAATACCGCACTCTACTTGCTGACAAATAAAGCTCATATCATACTTGATAAATATAATGCTGTTGGAGGTTTTTGTGAAAGTAATAGAAGAAAAAGATGGGCCGAGATACTTATTGTGTGGTCCCGGAACGACCAACGACATTTTCTTATTTTCAGGGCAATCTATCAAAACGAGATTATAGCTGGACACAGAAACGAAGAATCGTGAACTGTTAAGGAAAACATAATTTTCTATTGAAAGCTTTCATTCATTATTCCATAACATGGACCCTACATTTTGCAAGTATAGCATATTTGTAGTAAAATATTAGCAAGAAAAACTAGCAAGGGATTTGATTCATATAAACTGTAGACGTTGCTGTTGCGTTTTTTTAAATCAGTTATAATAAATGTGTAATTAATATCTACCAGGACATGTTGTTGGCCGTTTTCATTCATTGAAAACCTTCATCTTCAATAAACTAACACTCAAATAAATTCAACACGATTGTATTCTGACGACCGTAATTAGTGCGTGTCTATGGACACAGATACGAACATTAATGTGAGCAATGTACAGTTAAAAACGCTGGTATAATTATTTTCTATTTACTTGAAAATAAATGTTCTAAATCACGTTTACAATCGATATTAATAGATTGCTATACTAATGCTTGAGCAGTCTTGAGTTCTTGACTCTGACTGGATGTCACATTTTTACATTTTAGTGTAGAACAGGCACATACATAATAAGTTAAATCTATTTTATTAAAGGAGCATTTTGTATGTCCTCGATAAGACTACCCTGTACATTTACCAAATCATCGGACCCCAAGCGGGCTATGAAAAACAGAAAAATAAAATATTATTAGTCAAAAAGTTAGTTTGTCCTAGAATAACAACATATCATGATCATTATTAAGTGGCTCTGTACAATTCTGCTGCATAGTAATTTCAAGTCTCTTTTATTGAAACTAGAGTATACAATAAATTTAGTTTAAAAAATAATATAACTTGCATTAACTGTGTACCTAAGTTGCGTGTCGCGCACGATTTATTTATACTTACTACAAATGATAGTTTAAAACAATGCTGTAAAGCGTGACATATTAGGTGGCATAAAGATGATACTAAAATACCATTTCTAGTGTTATGTATGACATCATGAAGTCACAATTGATTGATAAAAAACGATCGAAACAGTCGGGCACCTTCTCGAAAATCATACAGCAGATTTTCGCGTTACGTAATAGTCGATGCACGAACAGAACGTTTTTCTCGTGTTGTATGGCAGGATGGACTATAAAGGTATAATTTTGAGTTATATATTTTTGAAAGGATTCATTTGGTTTTGATTTTTATATTTTATAGCTTATTTTTATCCTGTGGTGGTGTACTTATTTAAACTCACACGATTTTCACTCATTATTTTGACAAAAACGGGACTTAATCGCGTATAAGTACTATCTGCATCTGTGGTGGTGTGGTGAATAATTTTGTATTATACTCGGCTGCAAAGTTTATTCAACCTCTCTTGTCTTGTAGTGCCTCGTACTCTCAAGATTCCATTATTTGGACCACTCGCTACGCTCGTGGCTCAATTTCGGAATCTTTCGCTGCTTCAGGTCTCAATAAAGGCACGATAGGTTAAATATCAACTTTGCCCCCTTGTTTAATAAATAACTATGGGTACCTACTGTTGAAACCACGAAAACGATAAAAGAAAGCATACAGAAGCTTTTGCAACTTACATCAAACGAAAGAAGAACTCAGACGATTCGCGAGCGATCAAACACCAAAGTGATTCTATAAATTTCAAATGAAGTTGGTATTTTACGAAAAAGAGGCACTCTTTTTTTATTTATTTTACGCTTAGCTAAAAAAACTCGGTCAGCTTTCAAGATTCGGTAGGTAGTTTAACAGGTCAACACATGAGCTTTACACGGCCTGCCCTGGACGAGTAGATATCTGTCTTCTAATGACATGTGAGAAGAAAGATCACCATCCCCAATGGTTAAGTAGATCAAACATGCTTGTAAATTAACTCAACAATAATGATAATCATATAGGAACAAAAACTTATTGGTTACAACACGCACAGTTTCAGCACAAGCTTCAATAAACCAGCGATACCCGCGAGAATATACCATTAAATACTACCTCATAACATAACATAAAGGTCAATGATAAATGATAATAGAATCCGTTAAAAACATCACCGTCAACTATGCTACGAAATTGCATTAACATAAAACGTGTGAACACGCCTCGCCGCAATAACCAACAATAACAATATTTATGATTGCCGAAGAAAAAGCTTGTACATATGACACCAATGAGAACGGGTTTCTAACTAGAAATGCATCGATTACCGGCTCGATTGAGGTGATAGGCGTTAAGACACTTTTATAGGTTCACGATCGCACAGCCAGATTTTTTTAAACTAAATTTGATAATCATAATACGGTGTAGAGTGATAAATCAATCTAAATAAACTGCTAAATATACAGTGAGTACTTAGCCATTAGACAAAGCCACATAAGGTTACTTCTCAGAAATGCTCTAACGCCAATATTTTTTAATAGAACAATAGTTTTAATACAGCCTTGGCCAGACAGCTTTGACAGAAGTATGGAGCATAGCAGTTTTTTGTTTACAATTTGTATGTTAAGTATCATTTCCCTGTCCTAACAATGTACGGTATCGGTAAATGTTATATTTTATTTCTAAATACAGAATACTTCAAATTATAACACTTTCAAGATACCTATAAAATATGAAAACATCTGTTTTCAAAAATTTAATTTAAGTCGGTGCGACATATTGCAAATGTACAAACTAACTTGAACAAAACATGACTATTAGTTTGAATTAATTAATAAAATAACTTCAAAAAAGATGGAAACGATGGACTAAACTTTCGAGTTTTGTATGAAAATCGCACTGGTGCTCAATACTCCTGGCCAAGGCTGTATAAAACCGGGGTTTCTAATAACTGAAAATAAAAATAATGACACTGTATTAGTCGTTGGCACTGTTTCTGACAACAGAATGATTTGGACACGTTAGTGATACGTCGCGTCAAACAACCCAACGTGTTTGTATACAGTATGTCACCACCAAGGGGGCTTTTATCAATATTAAAGCTCACGGACTGTACGTAGTTACTTAACATAAACATAAGTTTAATTTTATTATAAAACTAATATTTGAAGTTGGTACATTTTCTAACAAAATATTAATTAACAGCAATGTACACTAAAGTCAAGACGGTGACAAGTAGTTAAAATTGACAGCTCTGTTTACAAGTGGTCAAACGTCATCCAGTTTGAGCCACCAAACGGTGCCTATTCCTATAATTCAAAAAGATGCCTATCACCATAAATGCTATAATTAAAGCAACCACTTACGGGAAATTAGGAACAGACATTTCATTTATAAACTCTTTATTGCCACCAATAGTTAAAAACTTAATTTAAATCATCAGGCGAGCCGTATGCGTGTTTGCCACCGTCGTGGTATTTATAAAAAGATACTCTAATAATATATAAGAACCCTTCGGCTTTGTTATTTGGATAAGGACAACCTGTATAAATATTTCAGTAGTTACATTAGAGAAGTTTAACAATACCTTAGTAGCAATTATCGAATACAAAGGTTTCTACTATTTGCACTGAATTATATAACCAGTTTCAGCTCCAGTAATCGGAAACTAGTCCAGTTTCATAAATCCATATGCCTTTAAACACAAACAGGTTATTTCAATTCAAATGACTAACCGCGTAAACTGTTCGAAATCGCTATCAGAACATCACATGTAACAGTTTCGGTACGTATCGGGTTAGAATTGATTTGGGCAAGAAAGTTGTTTACGAGTGTCCATGCGATCCAACACGGACCGGTAAATGTGTGCTACGGAATCGGTAAGTCACGTAACACGGCGCTAATTTAGAATTCCGTAGATATGACTGTTACATGTTAAGTTTTTGCATTATTATCTACTGCTGGAACGTATGTTAAGAACGCTAAGACCTGGCCCGCTTAGCTTAGTCTATAGTCTATAATCACATCAATATTTTAAAGCATGGCTATACTTCAACGTTTGACAGGGCAGCCATCAGGCGTACGAAGCTTGTTTCACCCAATTCACCCCTAAGGCTATTCCACACGAAGCGAGGGTGCGTTGCGAGGAATGTGTTTTTTAAGAACCAATCCTAGAGCTGCGCTGTGCAAGGATAAGCAAATGAAGTGATTCTATTGGTGCTTAGCACATTCCTCGCTCGAAAACGTAGCCTAAGTACGTAAAGCAAACAACACGTGTCACTAAAAACGGTCCATGTACACTATGTACAGCCAGCAGCAAAAGTAGCTAAGCGGGTGGGGTGTTCAAAATGAGTTGCCACGACTTTATTGTTAAGAGAATACGAGCGTGTATATGTAGTTTTGAACAACTAACCGCTTAGCTACTTCTGCTGCTGACTGTAGTACTTTATTCACCGTTTTCTCAATGTACTTAAGCTTCCTGTGTCATTGTCAAATGTCGCACCTAGATTTTTCGTCTTGCACGTTGCTGCGTCTTGTGACGTTGTTGGTAAAGAAACGGTGTGGTTTACTGTATATTGATTCCAGTAAGCAAAACGTTTATGTAAGCAGAGGCACTAAGGTGTTACTGTTTGTAAACTATAAGTGGTTGTATAGGTTAAATAAAATAAATAAACTACTTGGTACCATTAAGCTAATCTGATGATGTAGCCAGAAGGGTTATGGGTTCAAATAGAACGTTTCGATAAGTCCATATAGTTTAAGGATAAGGATACTGATTTCTCAACCACGAGTTGTCAGGTGTACACACCTTTTCTCAGAATAGTGACACAGTTGGATATATAAACTTTAGAATTATCGGCATCGTTAATTAATTATACGGAACCGCTAGTAGTTCTAGCGAGTAAACTTGTTTGTCAAACGATTCGGGTTCCTCAATGAAACTGATACGACTCGACTAACATTAGGTAACAGAACTACGATTTCGGTCAAACTCGCGATCGCATTAGAATAGAAAGTGTAACTACGCACTTTATATACTCAGTTGACTCAGTTTATTTAAGTGGCCTATATACAGAGCGTCCCAAAACTATGGGACATGAAGGGGAAGTACCGTCAAGTCTGGCAACTTTGCCAAGGGTTACTAACTTTGCCACCAGCAGAGTGCATAAGGTAATCCTTTCATACAACCGACAACGTATATTTTTTAGTGTTGTGCCTACTTTTAGTAGAAAATATGGTTATCAATTGGCAAAATTATTATGAATGAGACAACACCACGGTAACCATTTTTTTACCATTTCAGTTCCAAATTCGTCACTCACATAACCATAAAAGTTAGTGCTCAAGAACTTTAAAAAGTTTAGAGTATAAACATCGCATCCAGGTACGTAAATTTTAGATATTCTTCTTCTTCTACCTAGCGTTATCCCGGCTATTGCCAGGGTCCGCTTTCCTGCTCGTTTTCGTTACGTAAATTTTAGATATTATGTTATTTAAATGGTAAGGAATGAATTGATTACCTTATAAATGCCGTAGTGTTTGAATTGAGTCCCATAATTGTTTTGGCAAAGTTACCAGACCACGCCGACTAATATGGGAGGGCATCTATGCCATGTTTTGTAGCGGCCTAGGGTTGGTACACAAGCATAAAATTTAAATTACATTTTTCATAAGATAGATAATTTTTAATGGCAAAAAACGGAACCCTTATAGATTCGTCATATCTGTCTGTCCGTCCGTATGTCACAGCCATTTTACTCGGAAACTATAAGACGTATCATTATCAAATTTTTACATAAAGTGTATTGTGTGTGCAGCTACTTAGTTTCGTAGAGAAATTGCTAAAAAAAATATTTTTAGGGGGGCACTCCATATGTGTAAGTAATTATCAAAAATTAAAAAAAAATCAAAAAAATTTTTTGCCAAATATCAACATGATGCACATCAATCGATAGGTCTCTAAAAATAACAATGTTCAAATAACTGAGATTTCTTTGAACATTTTTTGATTAAAGTGGATATTTTCAGAAATAATTGCTCCGAAAGTCATAAAAATTGTGTCCCCTCCCCCTGTAACTTTTGAACCGTAAGTCCAAAAATTATGAAAAAAATCAAGAAGATACACCTTTTAATATTCTTTCAACCAAAATTATTTTGAGCATTATCGGTATAGGCGTTTTTGAGTTATCTCCAAAAAACTACGAACTTAGGCAGATACGACCTTGCGATAATAATTTATTCGATATGGTCTAAGAGCTGGCCACGTCAGATGTGACACAATAATGAGAGTTTTGTAACCAGTCCAATCAGATTGCATAACAATCCCTATTGCTAGATCCGGGCATCTGGCAGCTTTTAATGGGTGGAGCACAGAGTGACAGACCAACAAAGTTTTTAAGTTGGAAAAAAGTTATACCGAAATAGGTAAAAACTGCTGAAGTTGTATCATTTATACAGAACAGGGCCTATATTTTAACATTAGAATCACAATTATTTGTGATTGGTTTTGTTGTTAACAATTGTATACAGAGTGTATGTTTTGTTTAAGTAAAAAAAAACACAAAGTTAACTGTGACATGCTTATTTTATTGGTAATAATTACTACATATAAGTGTTTTGTTTCGATAATACTTTTGTTAAGAGGCGACGAGGCAGTTCGTGACGAAGCCCTTTTTTAAATATTTATCGTCAAGTTTAAATAGGTACCTAGGTAATCACAATTATTTACGAGTGGACCTGTGATAGGCCTCTTAAAGAGTTTTTATGTTTCGTTTTTATAATATTTTAATTAAGGTGTCTTTTATGTTTTTCCTGAGTACTTATGTAACCTGATTACTCGTATGTAACAAAATAAATAAGTACTTAAATAATTAATATTTTTTCATTTGTGTCAACCCTGACCACATTCACTGACTTTCTATGAAATTTTCTTAAATGGGTGATCAACTTTGCCACTTTTGCTGTATCTTTTTTTGTAATAACATATCATTAAGGATCAAATTCCGAAACTATTGTATCCTAAATACTGAATATTCTTTACTAATATTGTAAATACAACTAAATTACTATACAACGTAAAAATGCAGTTGGCAAAGTTGCCACATGGTATAGGTAACTTTGCCAGTTTTTTTTTTTCTCGTAAAAGCTTATTATCCGTCAGTTAATTTATAAACCATCTTATTTATGCACTCGTTGATAAATATATTATGTGTCGCGTCATTCATACCTCAGTGGTTTCATATGAATTTTGGTTAAAAATGTACTATGACTTTTCAACACCTGTGAAAAGTGGCAAAGTTGCCAGACTTGACGGTACCTTAAATGTTGTAGATAGGGTATTTTGCTGAAAGAAAACTTTATGTTATTTTTAAAAGTTAGTTATTAGTTAAGAATTACTTGATTTTCGGCATTAAATAATTTTCTTGAAATTTGACTCAAACATTTTACGTTGTTCCTTTCTTTTAAAATACTATGTTACTAAAGAAGAGTTATAATTTTTTAGCTATTCTTTCCATTGGTATCATAAAAGTAAGGGTGATTTTTTTTTCACTTTTAAGTCGGTTCGATTCCCAGAAGCAAGTAATTTTTAGAAAATCTTTAAATGCAGAATTACTAACTTTTAAAAATAACATAAAGTCTCCTTTCAGCAAAATACCCTATCTACAATATTTAAGGTACTTCCCCTTCATGTCCCATAGTTTTGGGACGCCCTGTATATTTATACCGGCCGTGAAAAAATATGCATAGGCAATATAGGCATAATAAGGCTTAGGTCGTTTTTCAGTTTAACCCTTTGACCGCCAAGCATCGCGCGGAAAAAGCGTGCCCTGAGCACCAAGCGCATGCGAGCGCGCAAGACAAACCGGTTATATTTTGGACGTGATATGACGTGCTGGCGCTGAGACCACAACTTTACGTGCGCGTGATTGGACGTCTTGGCGGTCAAAAGATTAATAAATAGCTTAAGAGGTGTGAAACATAGGGTTAATTATTTTAATTAGTATGTCATGTCATAGTGTAGGACTACTTTATCATGTTTTAAAATTAATAAAATATTATGTATCTTTAATTCGTTGTGCAATTAAGTATTTTACTCCTACTACTTAATAAAAAATATGGTGCTCTTGCTTCATGTTCTCCATTCAACTGTCTAATATCAATGTTAAATTGTAAAATAGCTCATTTTCGGTTCCTGGTAATAGCTATTTCCTAATTTATTAAGTAAAGAAAGAATAATTTAACGTCGTTTCCTTAAGATTTAATTACGTTCTTTGTTAGATTGCTTCCGTTGTTTCTCCAAATTGAGATGCCGAAATAAAAGTTGATATAAGAGTATAAACATAAATTCTCAGAGGCAAATGAATAATTTTCTAAATATGATTTCTTTAAGATTCTAACACCCACGAAAGCCTGTACCATCAGATTTCATTTCTATAAAAATAAAAACGACTAGTCGAGTCCCTAAATTTAAATGTCAACCGTCCGCTACGCTACGCGTATAGAATTGCTGAAAGCTGAAACGATTAAGGAAACGGCCTTTGATTCCAAATGACAGGTCAAGATTCTAAACGACCAGTCTTAATTCAATTTAAAAATTCTAGTTTACTTTATGTAACTTAATGATTTTAGAGGCCTCTTTAAAGTAACGACGCAATCAGTGTTAGGTCACTTTTCACAAGTGTAGTGTTTGTGTTCGCATCATCCTCATTATTAGAAGATATGACTAACGTTTGCCCATAAGCGGTGACTGGTGTGATTGTGTTTGGTGACAAGTAATTATTGCCATCATAAAACTTAAAATAGCAGGTGATCGTTTGGTTTTTTCCCCAAGTTAAGTAACGTTCGTTAATTTCATAATATTAGATGGAAATTAGAAATGTAGGAACTAGTTGCTAAGCACGTATTAAGTACGAGCCACGCTTCAATACATCACTGCTTGAAGTTAACAATTTCTTAATTACACGTTGCGTTACATTGCTAACGGACCCTCGTTTAGAAAAACTATGTGCACATGTATAATTTATAGTTTTCATCATAAATCCGAAGATATACAAATTGTCTTCATTATAGCGTAACCAACTATATTTGCATGTGAAGTTCCGAAGAGCCAATATAGTTTTTAGTTTTTGAATTTGATTAATAATAATCGTCTCAGATACGGAACCAATAATGCACAGTTACGTGAGGTTTATGTAAGATGACGAGGCATTATTCAAATTCGTGTTATAAAACTTTGTAAATTTGCTTCGGATGTCGCATTGGGTAAGAGTTTTCTAATTTGCTCGGCCTATTCTGGTCGGCGGGTGCTAATGTAATGCCGGTCGGCCGCCTGATCGATACAGGGAAGTATTAAGAAGATTTCGTATCACAACTCGATAATAAAAGAGCCGCTCTGAATCTATTACAGGATTTCCTGCGACCAAGTCACGTAGCAAGAAACACGCAAGGGTGAAAACAAGCCAGGTTACCCGGAATAAATCACACGATCCCAACCGCACAAACCGACCGAAAAAAGATGCCAGATAAAATCCACTATCAACATTCCGCGCACAATAATAATTAAAACATATCTAAACAGAGATATTACGACACAAAAGAGTTCACACTCGCATTGCAACGTTGGGTAACACTAGAACAAAAAGTGTTCGAATTACCCAAAAACCTGAATTCACACTTAATACCTACAAACATTATGATGCAAGTTCATAGATGAAATTAGAATGATGTTGTGTCATTTATTGTATTTTAGGTAGTTATATTATGTGGTGTAAAAAGCATGTATCGAACATCCGTTACGCGCAGGACGGTGTGTCTCGGTTCACCGGAGCTGAACGGGGCCTGCCTGACGCAGCTCTTGATTCCCATTCCCATAGCTCTCGACCAAACATTGTGCCGATGTTCCGTAAACACAACACTACACATGCATGTCCATACTACGTACACGCACTATACTCAAGACATTATTCGCAATAGCGTCACAAACACATTTACTTCGCTGGGCGTCAATCAGGTAATGATAATCATGTTTAAGAGATACCAGCCTAGAAAGTCCGCATAAATACATTTTTAAATCGACACAGTTACAGTTATTCACATCACATTGCAATATTCCCTTCTATGAAAACATATAACATTTGATCCAACCAACAGCGGCGTCATAACTACAATAGAAAGTTAGCTCAATTACCTGGAAGGCGGAGATACGTTTGGGGGGCAGTAGCTGAGGAGGCTTGTCGACTAAATTTTCCATGGAGTGACGACTAAAGAATCCTTGCTTTTGGAAAGAGGTGTTACTTTTGTAGGCTGCGCGGTTAAATTTAGTAGCAGGAGCAACTATTCGATTGCCATTTTCGTCGTCGTCTTCCCATTCGGTAACGACCTCCGTACGAACGTCTTCAAGCGAACGCGAACGGCTGCACGGGCAAGCCGCCGTCGGCGGCGCCGGGTTGGGGTGTCGCAGCTGGCGCGGAGGTCTCTCCCTGCTGTACAGATCGGAGTGACTCGGTGTAGGTGCTCCGGCCGATCTGTAGCTCGGAGATAAGAAATAATAGTCGCGGGACTTATTGCTGTACGCGCTCATCCCGGAGAAATCCGAATACGTAGAACCCTTCGACGATGATGTTTTGAAATTCCTCAAATCCATGGGATCCGGCGGCCTGAAGTAAAAGTTAGGCTGAGCCTGACGGGAAAGCGGAGGCCAAGGTCTGAACGGCGCGTCAACGTAATGTGACGGTTTGGACTTCATTGTAGACCGTGGCGCATCCGAGCGCGACGTAGTCAGTCGGTTCCGTGCGGATGTAGCCGAGGGAACAGCGCTACTGCTGCCACGGGCAACGGCGCTGCGCGGGCGCGGGCCCACCACCCGTGCTGCACCACTATCCACCACGCGTTAGACAGAGATGAGAACATAGAGAAAGGCGCGTTTGCGTTCCGCTCGATCCGTTGAATGCGAATATAAGTGAAAGGGGTAGCCCGTGCGCGGTTAACGCGTCGAATGCGCTCAGATAAGCAGTCTCTAGCGAGCGAGCGAGATATCTTCGCATCGCATTGCCTGTTTATATCTAGAGACACTATTAAATATAACCTTTATCCGTATTAAATATAACAGATCATGATTACGTTGTAATGAAAATGTTGTTGATATATGTTTTTCACTTTCTATCGATGATAAAAACCCAGCCGAGATACGATTAAAATATACGTGAATATTTCTTATAAAGCATCGATCAATACTGCTGAATATTTATGTAATTATTCCAAGTGGAGTGAATTCGAAATCGTTCATTTTTATTATTTTACGTAACGTATTAAGTTTCTATCACGAATAAAGATTTACCATTCAGTCCATTGCACTCCGTAAAAAGACATTATTTTAGTGGCAACGAAATGCCAGTTTTAGACAAGCCTTTATCTCATCACGCGTGCATTCCACTTTCGCTTTTTTCTTACGACCGAACAGTTATTTGCGAAGCACGCCACAACAGAGCAACGTATTTCATAATAATCAATTAGCTCGACACTGTGCCTAATAATTTATTATTGATGAAGATGAGATGCAAAACAATAAGATAAATCAGCTGAACATTGCGCGCAACTCCCACGCCCGTCTAGAAATAACGATGGAAAACTCAAATATTTAATTAGTCGCCTTATTTGTACTGAGGGAACTCAAGGCTGTACCATATAAAGATCATACGCACAGCAATCATAAACATGTTAATGCCAGTGGAACTCATCATAATCTTAATTTCAGCCTACGCGTGGAAAACGCGCATACTAATTAGGCATAAGCATCAACAATAATGACCACAACAAACGCCTGGTGTTATATTTACATCACGGCTATAAACGTTTCATGTCGCCGCAGACTTATGATAATTAGTACTGCGACTAGAAAAAAAGGTCAACGTTTTTAAATTATTAATTAATAATCGCGCAATAACAGCGATCATAGAAACAATAACAGCGATAAAATGATTAATACAATATATTATTACCTCACAGCGTTGCGCAAACGCGGCTGTGCAGCCCATGACTTCATAAAATGACTCACTGCGATGCCGGTTTACTTCAGCCGAAATTCCCTAAACGAAGTACCTACCTATAGGTAAACATTTACAGAACCGACCGGCGCTCCATTACAAGTGAATCATTGGCCGGGCGGACATTTGTCTTTGTCTTCAATCAATTGAAACTTATTAACTGATTGATCAAAGAGTCAAAGGCGGGCCAAACTGTAAAACGGAGTCGGGTTTCAGGGTAAATGGGAATTGAACAAGTAGCTACCGGCCTTGTTCGCACTTTAGATATCCTCTATTGAAATACCGGGTTTCGGTGGCTAGCAAATTTTGTTGCAGCCGGCTATAGCTTTACATCGCGACGTAAGGACCCGTTGCATTGCGGCACCTGGATACCACATCAAAGTAGCACGTACGAATAGTGTTCCTGCTTAGTTTTGTGTTTTACATTGTGAACTTTACTAATACATAAATGAAAATATCAACTGAAATATTTACAAAGTCGAACATACTCATATGATATGTGCGTTCCCATTAAGGATCCACGTTGGAATTTCGAGCTTTTGAATGTGTCAGTCTATAGTAAAAGTTCTCAAACGATTGTAAATTCAACCTGTAATTTGTAAAAGTCGGCACTCAAAAGTTACATTCGGTTAAAGGTGGACTCGGTCCTGACTGTACTTTTGTTTATACTGTTCGATGGAGTAATAGTTAGTAATTTTTTTTACTAACGAATAGACTAAAGCAATTATCTATTTATCAACCAAATGATACGTAAATTGATTTATTTTTATGACAAACGTTTCAATTGAGGGACCAGCTTTAATCGATTAAAACTTTTGAATGGCTTCTACTGGAAGCTGGCTTCTTCTTCTTCTGGAAGGTAAAGATTTACTTTCTATTCTATTATTTCTATTTCTAAAAAAGAACACACAGCAAATATGAATGAAATAGATATGTTTTACTTATAAAAACCTACTTTTTGGCAGATCTGACGGAAAAAATCTTAGCATAGTCACAGACTCACAAAAAAATTCGTAATAAAACTTGTACGAACGGCGTCAAAGTACAGGCAGCAGCAGAAGTAGCTTGACACGACTTTATTGTCAAGAGAATAAGAGCGTGTGTATGTCATTTTGAACTTTATAGTTCTGCTGCTGACTGTACGAAAACATTTTAACTATTGCTCTACTCATAATTTCTTACGTAATACATGAGATTTTAATCGATATAAGTCATTCTAATTTATTGGGTTCACTAGTTAAATGATCATTGGTGCATTTTTGGCCAAGGTTGGAATTCAGAGCGACATACAAACATCTAACAGGTTGGTTCTTTTTTTTGTGACAGTGAAAACGTATAAATTTGTGTTTTATGGAAAAAATATTACAATTATTTTAACGAGTCGATCTGTCAATTCCACTGGATGAAATCCGTGACTGAGTGGTAAATCGTAATCTTGTCTCCGCTAAAATGGGCCACTCTGTCAGAGCACAATATTTCTTTAATAACCAAATAACCACTGCAAAGAGAAGGACATGCGTTACCTACATGAAAATAAACATTAATTAGTCAAGTTTACCCATGGCCACAATTCGTGAATCAGCCCGTAAATAGGACAAGTAATAGCTGTACTTGATTTACTTGATTCCGCAGTGAGGCGACACATTTGCCACTTAAGATAAAATAGAAGTTCCCAACCAGCAAGGCCTTACCGAGCCACCGCGCACGCTATGCAAATTCCAAAAAATAAGTATTAAAGGCGTAAAGTGTCGAGACTAAATGTAAATATTGTCATGATTTAGTACCGACCGGTAACGGGTGCGCGGCGTCGTGGCCATTTAAGGAGGTATAGGTCGGCCGCTGCCTCCAAGCGAGCCATGTAAAGCGACCTAGAAAACATTAAGTATACTTGCGCGGTATTTTTTATCGAATGTGAAGAAAAGTGGAAGATTTGTATAGCGTAATGAATATACCATAACAGCCATTGGAAAACTCATTCAATTGTTTGTAGTATTCTAGAACATTTTTTTTAAATGTCTAACTGGTTTTCTTATGGAAGTAGGTATATATAGTCTGGCTGGCCAATAAGTGCAGTAACAGTGGAACTAGTGGAAGTAATAAGCTATACTCATCCTTTTTTTGTAGCGAGGGTACGAGCATAAGAATGAGATAGTACCTATGATTCTCTCTGTCTATGGTTGAAGTAAAACAAACCCAGACCAAACTATATTCATTCGGCTATTATGAGTGATCCCAGCATAACACGTGAGCTTAAAGTCAAAAAGAACTTGGCAATGAAGGAATATCTTATTACTTTATAATCCAGTTGGACTCAAGTCCTCAATGACAAGAGTCCGGCCAATGGCCATGCAAAAAATTAAATGTACATAGGGAATGTTTGGGACAGTTATTTCTTTAGTGATTAGAGTACCAAAAATATAATTAAACTAATAAAAAATGCGTGGCAACACTATGACGAATTGTACCGCTATTATTTTGACTTGGTATTCACGTCACGCTTTTTTTTATTTTACTTAATGTTACAATAAATAAATCACAATCACAGGCATTCTCTGCAATCTAAAAGTTAACCAACAATAAGTAGTCAAAAAGTTACTCCAGCCAGACCACATAACATCTCCGGGTCATATAGCAACACTTTTGTCAATTTGTTTGAAGTGTCAGAGCTGTTTCAAACAAATTTACATAAGTATTGCTATATAACCCGGAAGAGTTAATGTGTTTCGGCTATATGGTCATATGCTCATCTGAGATCTATGATCAATTCATATATTTTCAATGTCGAAAAAAATCAAACCAAAATGCATACTTTTTTCCCCTTGGAGCACCTAATATCAAGGTTGATAAGAAGAGTAATTCACCAAAAGGCAACCAACCTACTGATTCCGTTTGAATGGGAGTATCTCGGCACTCGGATTGTCCACGGTGGATACCTATAAACTTTTTATGAGCGCTTTTAATGGTAATGAATAATGCAGAATATATATTTAATGTCGTAGATACTTTTGATACGTTTACTGAGACGTTTCATTTTTAATATTTTGTACAGTCACGGACTTTAATTGCTAACCATATGGTTCAATGTATTTTCTTTTGTTTAATAAAATTATTGCTTACTCTATGAATTGTTCAGTGTAAAGTGAACTCTAAATGATTCAACAATTAAAGTCGGTGACCGTACATTTTAACCCGGGACATGAGGAAAATTTGGATGTGTGTGACATAAACGAGCAGGCAAATGAGGCTTTTTAATCACACAAGACCCTTAAGACTGTTAGCAACAAGGAGTTTCAATTAGTCCGATTTTAGACCTCCATTTTTTATGGCTTTACTTGAACGTTAATTGTGGACTAGGTACTCCACGACTGACGACCGTGATACGACGCAGAATCCATGACCTCAGAAAGACGGCTCAGAGAAACATTTCGCCAAATCAGCAGACTGATCTTGAACGATTGTCGGTCGCACCATTTCAAGTGCTCACTTGACCTTTACCAGCTGAGTGCTTTGTATATAGATCCAATTTAATTTATGTAAATATGTAAAAAGGAAATTGCTCCACGTTCTTATCGTCACGCCAAGTATTTTTTTTATATGTTAATATTGCGCAACTAAAAAAAAATTAAATTAAATCACTAGTGAATTTAACTGCTTTCAATATTGCATTCAATTCAACTAAATAAATTCAATTCAACACCTTTCATGTCAATATATAATAAATAAACATTCTGCAAACTATATGATAAATATTATAAAAAATATCAATAAGCGTTGCTTCAGCGAAACGAAAACGTTTTGTTTTTATTTTTTACTTTACAAACATAACAAGTTAAAAATTATACTTCATACACACGTACAGTGGAGTGGATCGGACCGCTCGGCTTCGCTTTAGAACGTCAAGCTCGTCTCGGCTCTAATTTGTTCATACTCTATATCAAGTCGAGGTAAGGGTACCTACTCGAGTTGGAAGTTTATCAGTAAATATGGCCTGTGCTATACATGGGATTTAATTTGTTCGCTCCGCAACGTGAGCTGAGTCGAACAAAGTTAATAATAGAGTGGTAAGGCGATACGGAATGTAAGGTTAATCAACCACAATCACACGAGCGTAACGATACATCACGGATGAACATTTGCATCAAAGTCAGCATTCCGCCATTGTTTTTAGATAGCTCGTGACATCGTTAACGGAAATTTGTAGGTAATATAAAAAAATATCAACATCGTTAGCAAAATTACACCTAGTTACTGAAGAGGCTCTATACCTACTTTGTAACACTACAATTCACCCAGAAATCATGTGGCACTTTATGAGAAGAAATGGGTCGAAAAAACATCATGAATTATCACGATGGGAAAAGAGTGAGAAAATATGAGGTTTTGTTTTCCATATATCGTCTGGTGACAACCAAAACTCACTAAGTACTTCCACAAGTTAATAGCCATAAGGAACCGTACCAGTCACAAAACAAGGTTGATTTTCGTTTATTTATTTTTTTGCAATTAGTGAGATTTGGTTGTCACCTATAGCATAAAATAAAAATGAAACTACGGAGATTCTGGTGTGTCTTAAGTGGAAGTCAAGAGACTGGCAAAGAACAGAGATGAGTGGCGATTACTCCACCGATAACGTAGCTCTTGAATATGCAAATTGATGTAATTTATGCAGAGGATGTATTTTCCACACGAATAAAACCAGTGACTTAATTATTTCGTGACCATAAAGTGAACTGAGTGTTATCAGAATAAGTATATTGACGGTGACGACGCTTCTAAAAGTTGTTGACGTTCTTGGCGTTAACATGTTTGGTGATCATTATACAGGTTGTGCAATTTTGAGCTATCCACAAAAGGTTGTAGAGACTGTAATGGAATGCAGGGATGGTAAGTAAATGCTACCCTTACAATACCTCTTAAATGAAATGAATGTAAGTTTAGGTCATTATAAAGTTATTAAGTCGTTTGGGTTTATAACTTTAATATGACCAAATTGAACATATACATGTCACTAATATCGTTTAAATAAGTCGAAATTGCCTCCTGTTAGATGTGTTATACTTCCAAACAACAAAAGCTTTTGATTGACGTTCGGTCGTGATTGGGTGACATTTTGTTGCTGACAGATTGGAATTAAAATATTGGATTCGTCAAAGGCTCTTGTTTCGACATTAAATTGATTTGTTTTAGTTAGATTACGTTTTAATAGCGTTTCACCTTTGGTTCCAAGGCGCTTTAATATAACATTTGTTTGTTGATAACAATGTTAATTTTAAACATCGCTCGGTGTATATTTATCTACTTCCAAGAAAGCGAACGCAATGCTGAAGTCATTGGCGGTTATTTTCCTTAAGAACACTTATTATAATACGCAAAAAGACCACAGAATTACATTTGGTGTGAGGTGCATGTAGTCTGCACCGTGACATGCAATGGAAGAGGAAGGAATGAATGCTCTTTCCGACGCAATGCAACTTCACGCTCGACGGAGATTTACGGAAAGACAACCAAACAAAAACCATTGAACCCTCATTAAACAACGGTTCCGTATACACCTCAGGTTTCGACGAACTATTCCTTTTTTGTATTAAAATATTTATACACCTGTGATTGCTCCATGACACGACTTCTCACGGCAAGTACAATGTTCTACACTAATGAGTACATCATCAATAGCATTTTAGATAATATGCTGCGTCACTCGCAAGAACCAGCGCATCAATATTAGAAAACATCTCAGAACAAAGGAAGTTGATTAAAATGGAAGTTCGATATCTATTCAAACATATTCTAATAAACATAGCAAACACGTACTCTTCATGAATACATCGGTAATTGCATTAGCTCACGTTAAATTATAAGCCATAAGTCTCCATTTTTGCGATCACTCGTCCATTTTCCTCGCTAAACAAATTACCTATTCACGCTGGACGAATAGGGTGATGAGGTAATTCATGTTAGTGAATTTCTCATAAGTGCCATTGTAGTTGTGTTCAAGCTGTATTTAATATTATCCTTTTTGGTATCAAATTTAGTCAATATTAAATACAGCTTGAAGGCATCAATCAAAAGGATGTCGATGCTGACACATTATTTTTTTAATTATAAAATACGTAACATAATAACTTGATTGAAAAGAGACCATCTCCCTTGGGAGGCTATTTATATAACCCGTACCTTGTTATGTCCAAATGAGATTCTATCTTCATGCGATAATGTGGAGATGGGAGTATGCCTGTCGCTGTCCCAACTTAAGTGCCAGTTATCCAAAGAGTCTGTCGACGATTTCTTTGTGTCGATGGAGCTCTTTCGAGACAGGGAGTAGGTGCTGCCGACGTAGTCTCTTTTCATGTCCCGGATACCATTGCTCGAGAGGGAGTCTCTTCTGTTGTAGTTGATAACGTTAGCGCGGGAGAGGTTGGGGAACGATCCCATGGAGTGTCTTTTGTTGTTGTATCTTTGGGTGGGACTGGGTGTCTCCCTGCGCGGAGGGGTGACGGACGGGCTGTGCGGGCGCCGAAGAATGCTCGGGAACGAAGAGGGATGATCCAACTCGCGAGCTGGCGATCCCGCCAGGCCCAAGGAATCTTTTCGCCTGTTTAACAACATGTATGGTTTAGCAACTTGTAGTACCGGATCCCGTTGGCGCTATAGATCTGTGCCCTGTTTTTGTCTGAATACGTGATGTGTAAGACAAGTACGAGTATAAAGCGTTATTATAGTTAAAGCTACTGCATTCTTTGCAACTTCACAACTGCAAATGCTATTATATATACGTATATGGCATAGCGATACTTATCTACTATAAAAACCTTTTTATTTATTTAGATTCACAATTTTAATGCTTTTGTTTATACTAAATATGCAATAATTGTTCCATTGTTATGGCATTGTTATGTAGTATTTTTGTTTTCTTTTACCGTCTTATTATAAGGACAAGGATTGTTCTCCGTAAAAAATAGGAGGATAACTTGCACTTGCTAATAAAAATACGCAATATTTAATTGTCGCTGTTCCAAATTAAAAGTTAACCGATTAAATCATTGATAACAAGCGGTATTCATTGAAAAAATTTGTCATCAAGTAACAAAAATACAAAAACTTTTTTAATGAATACCTAACATGATTGACATACAACCATTAACCAACATACAATAAAACCATTCTAAAGGCATTCCAAGACGAGATGATACAATCATTTATCAACATAATACATCATCGGGTACATCTCTCGCGTTCATAAAGACAACATTGTTTATAAACAGGGCACAAGCTATGATGCGCGCGTTATCATTTTGTCGCATAAGTACCTTATTATGAGCCCATTGGACGGCGACACAGACTCCCTATAGTACCCCGGTGAGGATTCCCTGCTGCTGTGCAGGTACAGAGACGATCTGTAAGGAGAGCTGCAGCCATGTCTCCCGTGGACGTCACAGTGAGGATCGTGTTCCACGCTCGAACTGACGAAAGGCGAACGCCGCCCCTCCAGGTTCATATTCCCAAACATAGAGTCCAGCTGGCGCATGGCAGCTACCTTCTTCACAACACTCATCTTCACTGACACGATCGCGAAGTATTAAGACAACAAAGTATTAACGTACGTCCTCCAAGTATGCTGCGAGGCGACTGGACAGAGCGGACGGCATTTATGCGCACAACGCGAACGATGATGACTCACTGCGCGCGAGCAAGTACGATTATCGACGTGTCCTACAATTACATATATACAATAAGTAAGTGACAAGGTAAATAATGGTCCAGAGAACAACTTAGAGCCATCAATAATAAACAAGCGGTACGTGGGTGGAAGTTCATGCCAAGGTCGCGGCGATGTACTCGCGACTTGAGAAAAACCTACGTCCATGCAATTTTAAATATTAACAAGATTATAACATTTAATAAATATAAACATTGTCTTACATACTATGTAGGTTGATACGAAGATCGTTCTATAACCAGTTTATCTCAACAGTTATGCAAAATTATTATCAGCTATGCCATACTTATCAAGATCCTTGGTATCGGAATAGAGACGTTGACATACTTTCGATATAGAAAACAAAATAATGTTTATTGGAACGATGTAGGTAAGTATTGTTTGGAAGTATACTGCAGGAGCGCGATCAGGGATTGAATGTCACTCGTACACCGTGTTTTTTTTTATTTCCTTTAATTGCCAAGGTATTGTACATTCCTGAGCAGTATACCGGGTGTTTCCTGTAATAGGAGCAATAAATGAAAACGTAGATTCTACTCCTCAAACCAGACAACGTTTGTTCAGCGACTTTTAAAAATAACTTATGGTTTGATTTTTATTTCACTAAGATTATTCGAACACGCAATGTATTCCGAAATTGATTATGTCTGTAGGGTGACAAGGCTGACAAGCAATGTCAATTGGACGGATTTTAACGTAGATTGAAAATACTATTTAGTTTGTATGAAAAAGAGACAATCTAAAAAATACATATTTTTTAAAAGTTGTTGAACAAAAGTTTTATTGTTTGAGTAGAATCTACGTTTTAATTTATTGCTCATGTTACAGGAAACACTCTGTATATCTCAAACACACCAGTGTCCTAATTAGCTTCAGTTCTGAGATAATCGATATTTAATTATTATGTTTCTGATTGCGTAAACCTACATTAAATTAATTTTCTACTCTGGGACACCGCAATAAATTATTCAACTCAATAAAATAAGCTTCCTTTGTGTTTCGGAGTATTGTAATGTTCGAATTATATTGACATGACGTTTTTTTTTATTTGGTTGAGTTCATCGACACGTACTCAACATTAGTGAAGGATAAAACAATTTTTGTAAGAAAAAAAATATATTTTTTTTAATTTTTAAAGAATAATTATTTCAATTCGTTTTCTTAATCGTAGCTAACCATATGCTATTAAAGGAAATAAAAAAAAACACGGGTTAGATTTTAGTAAAACAGTCTGATATTATAATCTGATTGTAACGCCCTGGTTCTAACTGTGATGTTATTCTTTTTGGTTCACGAAAAATGAATAAATAAATTCAAAACATTTCTCACATACCACATGTTAACAAATTCAAAAACGTTTTGATGACACCTCTTGTTGTTTTCGGTTTGCGAGTGTAAAATTAAAAATATTTTTTCTTCTCTGCATTTTTTAGTCCTTTGCCGGTTTCACAACAGATTCCGCGGGTTCCGCTCAAATATCTACTCTCATATTTAGGCAAAACCACTAGTTTTTATGGAATCAGTGGTTGTCAGGAAAAAACAAGCGATTTTGGGATTAGGTCAGTTACCTCACGACGATTTATTTACCGAAAATCTCATCCAACCAAATCGATACGGAGCAATCGATTGTGGCGATCGACGATTCGTTCTAAATAACTTTCATTTATAAATAGTGTCAAATAATCATTGCGATATCGTAACAATTTTGATTGCGCTTCGGCGAAACGAACGGTCATTTCCCTTGTTATTAGAAACGCTTTGTTTTTATTAGATCGTAAGGAAAAGAAAATTACTAATTGAAGGACTAAAATGTCCTTTAATTGGGTTTAAATGATTACAATGATTATTACCTTTATTTGAGAGCAAAACTTTACGACAGTTCTTTCCATCTTAAATGTTGATCACATTTCCCTCTCCGTTTTCATCGTCAAGCTCGTAACTTTGACGAGAGTAACTTCTCACGCAATAACTGTTTATGAAAAAATTGCAGTGAACGTTTTCTCCGATAACATATCACATAGAGTGCTGATCTCCTTCCTTGAAGTTCTACGTAAAGCCGATTTTTGTGTAACTTTTTCCCACGGACTCGCGTACATATTGCCAAAATCGAAAATCTCGAAAAGATAGCTGTCTACAGTGATTTACGTACCGTAGTGCCCCCTAAACCCTTTTAAAATATTCACATTATTGATACATTTATCTACAACCAATGAGGCATGTTTTGATGGCACAGTTGACGTCAAAGATATGTTTACACTTTTGAGCCTTATTACAAAGAAATAAGATGTAAAAGTAAATAAATACTGGACAATGTTAACTTAACAAACAAAACTCAAGAACAAATAAGCGACCGTGCCGCGAGAGGATTGGCTGGATTATTGTGTATTTATTACAGATTAGCTTATACTTATTTATATTTAAGATTATTATTTACTGTTACTTACTTAGTTATAACGTTTTTTTATAAAGAAATATAGATCTATATCTACTTTACAAAAAGAACGAATATACCTATGATATATACTGAAATATGTAGGTACACTCATATCTTAAAGATTTATAGGATTTCAAAGTTCCAAAGAAGAAGTAACAACTTCACTACCAACTAGGCTAAACAACCGTCATTATGATAAAAAAACATGACTAAAAAATAAAACGAACATATAATAGGATATAGATCAGATTTAGGGCACAGTCCATTGACGGCCCGATTAAATAGACACTTTTATACTATGCCGAGTTCACATGTACGTATGGTCTAATTCAATGAGACAGATGCATGCAGCCCGCCAGACATGATCGTACATGTAAATACCACTATATCGTGACGATAATTTTTAACTAAACTCAAACATTTTCCACTCAATAATCTCAATACAATATTAGTGAACCCAAAATTAAAATGTCAGATGGTTTGGATGGTTTGGTGCGATGGACTCTTAGATTTGCAGTACAACCCGGAGTTAGTCTGCAAAATCTATAAATATGATACAAAAATCACTTAACCATTGAACAAACGAAAGATTTATGTTCTACAGTCGCCATCAGATATATCGGAGCGGCCAAGGTGGTACCAAGTATCAACCAACTATCTGAACAACGCCTCTATTCTTTAGGCGATAAAGTGCATGTTCAGATATTTTTGAGTACCTTAGCCATTCCGATATAATGATGGCGACTGTACTATATATGTTGCACACGCCGCATGTGACGAATCGATTGGCCTACCGGAGTTGTCATACAAAACAAAAGTTTTCATACTTCAAACAATAAACTAACAAACGTACTTATACCGTCGATTCATCAGTCCTTAAGTATCACAAGACTTTTCAATGAGCAGGCTATAGCAATGTTTAGTCACTCGTAATCGACGCAATTAATTGTGAGACAACGAGCTAACGCGTAGGACTACAATCAAGTAATTCAATAAATACAAATGTTAGTGGCCGTTAACAGTTTCAGGAAGTCGGTATTTACGCGATTATCAAAGACTTCAAAGTAGATTATAATTGATTATAAATAGCGTCGATTGTGCATTTAGTTTCTAATATATTATAATATGAACAATTAATATACATTCAGCTAGGTATGTTCAATATTCTTTGAAGACGTCGAACGTTGGAACGTAGCAGATAGGTACCTTACAAGCTTGTGCGACTAGCTGAAATATCTTACACATTTCAGTTCATGTCAAATATTTATTTAATATTCTTGCAAAAGCTTGTTGTAGGCAATCTGTAATGTTACGTAAATGAAAATCGTATGACTGTCGACCACATCAGTGGCCTGACAGGAAATAACTGGAAAAACGAACTTCGCTCTATGCTATTTAACGCTGACGGCGGCGACTAAAAAGCATATCGGGCAACAAAAACAAATGGTGTATCATATGGGCTTCCTAGCCCAGTCGGTTGTGACCCTGCCTACGAAGGAAGAGAGGTCCCGGGTTCGAATACTGGTCAAGGCATTTATTTGTGGGTTTATCACGGATATTTATTCTTGATTTATGGATGTTTTCTATGTATTTAAGTAAGTATTTATCTTTTATATATATCGCCGTCTAGTACCCATAACAATAACACAAGACTTATTGAGCTTACTGTAGGATTAGGTCGATTTGTGTAAGATTGTCCCATAATATTTATTTAATATTTATGATTTATATCACACTCAGCGGCAAGAATATATGCTTAGAGCATTCATGGCTAAGCATAAAAAAGCTATGTTAACCAATAACCATAGGTTTATCTAGAATAGTTCGACTTATGGTTCCACTTCAAGCCATTTTATGTAAATTCCTCCCACAGAGAACATAGTTTTTCCATTGCCGATAACGGCATCAGCGCTGTATGTGGCCGGATTATCGATAACACACAAAACACGCACAAATCTATGATTCCCTACCAGGGGTCCGGATACCCTTCTTTCGGCAGAAGTACTTCGTGCTCCTTTTACACTGGATAACCCAGTATATAACCAATTTATATCATTATCAGCTATAACGTATCAAAGGTATGTAAGAATAAAGCTAAGCTACGGTGCCTAAGAATAAAACTAGCATGACCAAAGCTTATTTTTAATATAAACACATACAAAACCATAGAGATTCCAAAAATATTATAGTGCCTCTGGTCTTAGCTATAAGCTCATAGGAACAAGTAAGTAGCGCACGGTGCCGCATGGCACACCCATAAGGCAAGTCGAAAATATGTGGGTACTTAGATATAAAAAAAGACTACAAAAATCCATATGACATTATTATATAGAACAAATTTTGTGCGCCTTGTTTGGCGGTTGACAGCTGTCAGTTGCTTGGCAACATGTCAGTGGTCCAAGAGCGTATGTAAGTAGGGAGTGTCACTTAAACAAATGGCGAAAATAAAATCTTAAGCATGCCATCCCCAGTACACATTGGTGAAGGATGGGCCATGCCAAGCCATGCTTTGCAATGCGCAACCATCACGTAGGTGTTGACACAATGGTGATTGGTGCATATACATATACAACAGCAAGCTGTCAAACTGACAGCGTATTTACGTCAGCTACATAGAAACTGCCAACTGTTAGTGTCAATGTCAACATTGGCGACTGTGTGAATACCACAGGCCACGGTATATGAGCCACGATTCCTTTGAAGTGTGCTAAAAAAACCGACAACTTCCCGATTGCCCGCCACGGCCCACAACTGACGGCCACCGTCCGCCATTGTCTACCATTACCCCCTGTACTCAGTGGCGATGGCGGCGCATGGCCCATCCTTCACCTCTGTGTAGAGGGCCCTTTACTCGATGCAAAAAACATAGAACAGACAAGAGTTGCTAAGCAAAATATCTAAGAAATAGCCGGGCGGTCCCTGTGCATGTGCAATGTTCTCAAACACATTAGAATTAAAACGTTTCTTATAACTAATTGTAATGAAATACATAACATAACAAACAAAATAACGTTACCTTACAATAAGAATAATTTTCGACATAAAGAAAATACCGGCTGAATAACAAATGAAGGGTACCGAGCCGTCTTTCTTACGACAAGTAGGTAACTTAATACTTTTTGATTTTATACAATACTTAACAGAACAGACTCGATTCAAGTAGTTTATGACGGGTGAGATCATAGATCTCAAGGGTGTTGTCCTGAATATAAAGTCGAGACAATTGAATAACTCCGGCGCCCTAAACTAATTTTCGAATTTAATTGTTAGTCAAGTTTGTATGAGGAGTGAATCTTAATAAGACTTACGAGGGACTTGAAAACTGCAAACGTTCAGCGTCTCTTTCGACAGAATTTTATTTCAAAAGTAAGCTTGTATTAAAATATTGAAATTAATACTTGCTATCTTTGTTTGTATTTCAGAAGCAGAAGACAACAATAGAGTAGGTTAATACAAAGACCTTTTATCCTAATCACGTGGCTTAAAAATACAATGATCTCTTTCTCTATGTCGACGCTTTGTATTCACAATGCCTTTATAATATCGTCGCAGAAATCTTAAGGACCTGATTAACTGGTGCGTCTAATACGATTAATTCTCAAATTTCACGGTTCCTCGGCTGGGTGATAAGTTCTGAGTAAATTAAATTACACCCACTCAGATGAGAACAAAAGCTACAACTACGGGCTAAATGGATTACTATCGGGGCTAGGGGGAGATGTAAAAGGTCCCGGTGTCTAGATTTTTTTTATATAAAAATCGTCACGATCCCCAAGATCACGATAAAAACCGTTTCTTTGCTTAGGAACTTCATTTTCTAACTATCTTTCTCTTTAGTTTTTTAATAGTATTAAGTTTAGTCATTCAATATCTATCTATCATTTATTCATCTTTTTAGTTTTTTAATAGATTTAAGTTCAGTCGTTAAACACTATCATTGGAACATCTGCAAACCTTTTTCAGTCCCGATACTTTGTGTTTTGTATCAAATGACTTATCGCCATACGTGGCACTCCAGCGGGCATTTTGCGGGTAAGTCATTTGGTGAGGTATAAAATCTTTAAGAAATAAAGAGTTTTTACATACTAAGTAAACAAAAATTAAGATTTAAGAAGCGCTAGTGGGCTGGCGGTAACACGTCAGACTTTCAATCCGAAGGTCTCGGGTGCAAACCCCGGCTCTGAGTTTTTCAGAACTTATATACGAAATATCATTTGATATTTGCCAGTCGCTTTTCGGTGAAGGAAAACATCGTAAGGAAACCGGATCTAATCCCAACAAGGCCCAGTTTCCCCTCTGGGTTGAAAGGTCAGGTGGCAGTCAATTTCGTAAAAACTAGTGCCTACGCCGATTCCCGGGACTAGATTCCCGAGCGGACCCCAGGCTCACTAGAGCGATAACTGGGACAAACGCTAGGAGAAAGAGAGAAGAGTAAACAAATTAAGATCGGTACTTAATAACAGGTATGTTTTAAATACTAATTACGTAGAAATTTGTTAAATACTAAGTAATACCGAATGACGTGCCCGCAAAATGCCCGCTGGAGTGCGACGTATGCTTATCGCAAACTCCCGCTCTGTTCATTAATGAAACAAACTGCAGTCTTGAATTTTTAAACTGATGTTTATTATTATTTATATTAAAAATGTGATCTTCAATTACTAGAATAGTTCTCCGAAAATCACATCTGACAGTTCTCTGTAAAGAAACTTGACACATTACCATAAACACAACAACCAACGAGTATAAAGCCCTGTACAGTCGACCAAAAATGTGGTTCATCACCCTACGATTGAGGTTCGTTTGAACGTCATGAGACAACAAGGTCGTGCATGTTTTAAACTTCTTTAGAAATGTCAACCTTAGCGATCGTTAGATCTCGCAGAAACTTTTGTCAAAACAGGTAAACCACTTTCTTGGTCGACTGTACATACTACATGTAATTATCAATATAAGGCACCGTACATATAAGTATAAACTATAACTGATGCTTACATCATTGTGAGCAAGTAATTCGTGCAACAAACCGTGACACATCTTACCCCTGCCTGTAAATATTTAACGTCAAACATATTCATAGGGAAGTCAATTCTAATTTGGTTTTCCATTTTTTTTGAACCGTAGTAAAAGTACTGATCTGGCAGTTTTTAATGGGTGGAAATGAGAGTTACGGTTACAGATTAGCAAAATGTTTGAATTGGAAAATAGTACTACCAAAGTAGGTAAAAACTAAGTTGTCTCAGTTATAGAGGACAGGGCCTATATTTTCAGATTAGAACAAAAAACATTGCATATTATCGCGGTAACAGAAATAGTAGGCGACAAACTATGAATTACATTAATACGTCGTTTGGCACTACTTTCACCCAACAGAACTTTTGCCCATGATATAATCTAATTAAATATATAATTTTTCATAATATTGCATCAAAACCAGAACTCTAATATTTGTTTTCTCGACGTGGTTCGCATTCTTTGACCTCCACCACTTTACAGCTGCCAGATGTTCAGATCTATAGATAAGCATAGGATAGCAAAATTGACTATTGGGATTTCGTTGCTCTTGTTGCGTGTTATTTTTTAGTTTTCTTCATAAAACTGAACTTGGTTGATAATAATTGAAGTGGATTTGAATAAAGAAATTTCTATTGACCGTTTCAAATAACAAAATAGTTATTTATGTTATTATTTATGCCATTAAAGCATTAAAAACTATTTACTAAGATACACGTCTTGAATAAAACGACATGTTGAAAACAGAGAAACGAAAATGCTCCTATTAAATATCGTCAAACTCTAGGGCAAAAGTAATCACAAAAATGGAATTTATTTAAGTAGAGAGGGGTCCGCAATGTTTTCAAATATTCCGATCAGCTTTAATCAAGTCGAGTTACATAGAATTAGGTTGTTTCCGAATTCGTTAAACACGAATATTCGTATCAGTTTTTAAATCCAATTTATGGAATTAAGGTATTTTTCCTTAAGGGGCTTCCTGGCGCCAATGACCTTCGATTTGAATCCCTTAGTTTTCTAATTATTTTTATAGCTTATCGTGACCAATCGCGTCCCAGGCGATAACTTGTATAGTGATTAAGGGCGGTGTATAATGGCTCGTAAAGGTCAGCTGCCACTCCGTTGGTGGGTTGTGGAACGGCAGTCACTTATTATCAACTTAAAAAACGGTCATCGCGTCGCGATTTCCCATCACACCAACAGTAAGGCAGCTGACCTTCACGAAGCTTCATTATTTACTTACGGTCCAATTAATATTAATGGCTTCTATGTTCGTTCCAAATTGATACGTCAAATCAATTCTCCTTTCGTTACGTCCATTAATGAGGTTCATAACTTCATACTAATAATAATCAGATTACGTTACGTTACGTAAATGCTCCAATAATAACTCCCAAAAAACTTAAATGGATGCAGTGGCGCCGTCAACTATTATATTAATGGTCAAATTAACATTAATACAAGCTATTAGGAAAACAAACATTTAAATTTATATTAACAGCGGAACTAGTTACGTTACGTGGCTACAATTCCATATAAGTCTGCTATTAATTTAACAAATATTTAGGTATATTTTGGTTCGCCAACAGCAATTATTCAATCATAGCTTGCGGAATTTGCAAATCTTCCGGGAAATTCTCACATTTTTGTATGGGAATTGGAACTATACATTTCTTAGATTTGTATTAATTTCCTATAATCCATGTTAAAATTAATTAATTAACATGTGAAAAACGATTTCCAGCCTGCTGGAACTTAATTCCTCAAAATGGTTTATGTTATTGCTTGGTCGTTTATACTATCGCGGCAACGGACGACATTTTGTTTGTTCTATTTTTTTGATCTTTTACTCTATGATCTAAGCTTTATGGTTTTGACATAATCCTAAATTACATTTGATATTATCCAAATCTTATTTTTTAAATGATTGCAGCGCCATCCATGTTGCTTTGTGCAATAAATCTCATTGAAGTTATTAATTTGCGAAACGATGCCAAAGTGGCAAACGCCCTCCACCCGCATAAACTCGGTTGAAGCACTCGACCCTACTCATATTAGTCTAGAAAAAGTTGCCACGAGTCTTTGCTAACGTTTTTAATTACGATATAGTTACTCGGGCATAAATTGCAGCTTTCAAATGCAGGCTGGGTAGGGCCTTCGAGGTAACTACGTATAAAATATAAAATGAAGGAGTTATTAACTAGTGTAAGAGACAAGTAAATAATTATCACTAGCTATCCCCTTGCAAAGGTAAACTAATAAAGTTATACATTGATTATCAACGTCTATAATCTACTTAGACATAAATGTTCGTTAGAAAGAGAAAATAAGCGCATAGTTGAGCGTTTCTCAAAATTTTTGCCACTTTTGTTGACTCAAATTTTTTTGGTAAGTTTTATGTTTTTCCTGATCAGAATCACGAGCTGATCCGATTTATGCAATAAAAAAAGATGTCCCATAAAACTCCATACATTTTCTGTTTTTTTTTAATTTTCCTATTGTGTTACCTCCATAGAAAACATATGGCAAAGGGCAACACAAGAGGAAAAAAAATTTAGGTACACATTTTTTTCTTGCATAAATCGAATCAGCTCGCGATTCTGACTAGACTTACCATAAAATAAAAAGTCGAGAAAAGTGGCAAAAATAAAAAGAAATGCTGTTATGACTTACTTATATGTATGTGTCGAATAAAGCCAGAATAGTGGCGGTACGGTACAGGCGACGCGTTGTCAAAAGTGACATTTGTGACAAAGAAGTACCGCGTAAAAGTGTAATTATAGTATGAACATATGATATGGTAGATGTATAATACATTAATCTATCTACCATACCACGGAACACGCGTTTTTTTTATTTGCCCCCGCTAAACACTGCTCACATAGCCAATTCATTTACTAACTATGCGCGATAATGAGAAATAAATTGTATAGCACAACAGTCCGTATTGGTACTCGTCTCGCAGTGTTATTATCCCTTTTTATTAGGGTATCTTACCCAAAGGGTAAAAACGGGACCCTATTACTTATACTAAGACCACGCTGTCCGTCCGTCCGTCTGTCACCAGGCTGTAATCTCATGAACCGTTATAGTTAGACAGTTGAAATTTTCACCGATGTATTTCTGTTGCCGCTATAACGACAAATAATAAAAAACAGGATTGAATAAATATTTAAGGGGGCTCCCATACAATAAACATGATTTTATAGATAATGGTACGGGTCCCTTCTTGCGCGAGTCCGACTCGCACTTGGCCGGTTTTTATAACGACAACCAGCTCAGCCGTGGGAGTAAAACTGAGTCGATCTAATCGAACGTAAACATTGATGACGTTTTGAGATATGTGACGAATTATTTTAATACTACGAAGAGTACGAAGCAGGGGCTCCAACGACAGAAGGCAGAGTGGCCACTACGGAACGTCCGTTAAGCAAATCTGAGGTTGCGTACAATCAGCAGAAGTAGCCAAGAGGGTAGGGTGTTCAAAATCTACACACGCTCTTATTTTCTTAACAATAAGGCCGTGTCCAGCTCATTTTGTACACCCTACCCGCTTAGCTACTTTTGCTGCTGACTGTACGTCTGGCACAGAATAAATAGAGACAGTTCACTGTGTAATAAAACCATAAGGAGGCGCCAAGTTAAATGATAGTTCTGATACAACCGGTCGCCACTTATCGCTAAAATAGCGATGTGGTAGCCACATAAACACACATATTTTCTGTCAAATCTGTCGTGCTCAAATCGAATTGGGCTCTTAATAGTGTAGTCATTCTATTAACCGTCAATGTTTACCTACTTTATGTTTTGACAAAAAGCCCTTGAAATATTTATATTTATAGCAGCCTAAAAACTGTACAGATGTAGGCGGAACGAACGGAGGTTTCAAAATTAATCATACGAGTAATATATTCAGACGCAGATTGCGTGTTTTGTTTCTCTCGAAGAATAAAGTTTTCAGCCATTTTCGCAAAATAATTATCTAAAAGATAAAATTAAAAAAAAAAACAGTGGCTACATTATTTTGTACAGTCGATGTAAAAGATATGATCACACTTTTGCAATTCTTAATCAGGTAAAGATTTGACGTTGACTGTGCATACAAATGGTAGTCGATTGATTTCGTTTGAAACAATTTATTTACTGTCCACGAGTACATTCTCAAATTCTTTAAAAAAATGTTAAGGTCAGTTGGGGCTGTGCCCCATGGAGCCCAGAGCTTATTAAAAAAAATGATCAACAATCCCACACTGACGTACGTGCCAAGCTGTGTGCGTTTTTTCTTGCATATACCCACGTGGTACAATCACAGGCAATAGTATCTGCCTACACGAAGGCCGCAAAAATATGTGACACGCTCTTATTTGTAGGGCCATAAGAGCGTGTCACATATATTTGCGGCCTTCGTTTAAGAAGATACTATTGCCGGTGACTGTACAGTACACGCGCGCGAAATAATGACAAGGAGTGTCTTCACTCCTTTATATCCGGTTTATAAATATCGTACTAGCTGACCCGGCGAACTTCGAACCACCAATTTTTATATTTTATTATTTATTAATTATTCTACTATTTGGGGCAGAGATAAATCCAGCCGTTTTTGGGTGAGTAACCGACACGACTTCACTACATAGTATAAAACAAAGTAGCTTCCTGCTGTCTGCCCCTATGTATGCTTAGATCTTTAAAACTACGCAACGGATTTTAATGCGGTTTTTTTTAATAGACAGAGTGATTCAAGAGGAAGGTTTATATGTATAATTGCACCCGTGCGAAAGCCGGGCCGAGTCGCTAGTTGTTTTATAAATAGATGTTGTAGTTATATGTCATCTTAAGAGGTAAGTAATCAAATAAAAAGGGGGGTTGGCAAACACAAAAGAAACCACTGGTCTTTTACTTACCGCTTTAAAATTAAAATAGATCGCAGAAGCGCTTGGGAAAACCTAGCTTCACGTATTTCCATTGTTAGTTTTTTATGATATGTTTACGGACTAAAGCAATTACCAGATGCCAACATAATTTAATTGAAATACGAGTTACGTGTGCGCCTGTGAGTTTCCGGTTTTATTTTTATAGCTAGGCAATATCTCCTATGCAAATTGACATTAGAGGGATTTTCTCTCGCATGAATCCTTTTTACGGCAAATAATAATATATCACATACGCGTAAATAGAATAATAATGAGCTTCCATAGAATACAAGCCATAAAAACTTTACTGTATAAGTTTTATGAGTATTAAGGCGTTATCATGAATTGGCTACTTTCCTAACGAGTTAACTCAGCCATTATTTATAAAATGTCACTAAATATAAAGTTTTTATAGGAGACCCAAACTGCGACATCACGATAGACTAAATATGTTGAAAGCAACTCCTTTTCAGCAGGTTTTAAATTCATTATAGTACAGTAAATATGAGTTTTTCCTGGTTTTCCCGTATATTTTCGTAATTTCTATTTCATAACTGATATGAAACAATTCTGAGGGAAGCCGGGGCTATGTTGGTATTCCTTTTCTCCATGAGACATTGTTACTCAACTGGTTGAAAATAAGGGAAGCCGGTGAGAATCGAGTTATATAGACGCTCCGCCACTAATGCCAATAAAATGCCATATTTGGCCGAGCTCCCGTGCCACGATAAAATTTCAAAACCCACAGTAAACTTTTCAATCCACAAATACAAATTTCCGTCGTCTCACTCTTTACCTCCCTTCGAGTAATTTAAAAGGATAAATTCATAATCGCAATTTGTTTCCAAGTATAATAAAACTTTAGGGTATGCAAAGTTTGTTTCGCTTTGATGCCTGCTACGTAATTTGGGAAACATTTTGTCTCAACTGTGAGCGGTCTGGGGACCGTTTTGTAAGAAAGCTCGTTGGATGTTTCTTTATTACCTATAACATGAATCAAGTTCCGTTTGTATTACAAGTTATAGACTTTCAGCCTGTTTCAGCCTGTGATATAATACGAGTATAACATGACGACGAAATAAGGATTTTCAAACATGTGCGGTGAGAGCGATCGAAGATAAACTACGAAACTAATTTCCACCAACAAGATAAGTGCACAACTGCACATACTTAGTGCCAGGTGGAAACTTTTGAAAACGTGAACATTTCGAATAAGTACTTCTCACATGTTTGTATAAGAATCGGACCCTTCGGTTTAAAGCCCTCACGGAGAGAAAAAAATTACTAGAAATAAGTAAAAAACAGTCATTCCCAGGACAAGTAAACGTTTACTAAAAACAAGGAAACTTTTACTAAAAACAAGTACACGTTTACTAAAAACAAGTAAACTTTACTAAAAACAGGGAAGCGTCTACTTGTTTTTAGTAAACGTTTACTTGTTTTTAGTAAATTATTTACTTGTACTCCGTGCTGTATTAGTGAAAATTACCAAAAAAATTGAGAATATTTTTAATATTTTTCAAAGCTTAAGCATATTGCAAATCAGTAAGTGCACATTTTTCTATACTAGGCATACAGTCCGCCTGGTGGTAAGCAGTTACCGTAGCCTATGGACGCCTGCAACCCCCATAGGATTCACATGCGCGTTGCCTACTCTTTAAGAACCTGTACACTCCTTTCTTGAAGAACCTCATACTGTAGCCCGCTGGAAAACCACGGCAGGGAGCTCATTCCACAGCCGCAGCGTTCGTGGGAGGAAATCATACATCATACATGAGTAACTAGCTACTCATGCAGGATTAGAAGGAAATTTCACCGGGCATGTGAACACCGACTACATTCACGAAACCTATGGTTTCCAACGCGAGTACGTGACTAGTAGAACTTGACCTCAATATTCGTAGCAATCATGTCGGTAGCTCTGCTTACGCTGCTCTAATTTTAAGGAAGTGCTCGATCGGTCCTTTGTGACTAGCGATGCCCTTAGAACGATCGACTCTCTATTCATGGTATAAGACGTCTTTGACTGTGCTATTTTTGCATGCTGGTTGTGATTCTCAGTTCTATACGAGTTCAATGATCTTGGGTACCTAATTACTGGACCTGCAATATTATCTTGCACAAAGGCGCAGAAATATCTAAAATGACACGTGTATTGAAATTACCGAACCAATTTAATGATTACATGTGTGAGTTGACAAAGGCGGTTATTTTTTTATTGACTTTTAAAATATAAGTTTCATTTTTTGAAGGTTTTTAATAACAGATTTAGCACTTGAATATATCTCTCCCTTTTATCTAGCGACTGTGTCCAATTGTCCATCTCCGATAGTAACAGAAACCGCTTGCCAATAAGAAACCAATTCACCTGCTACACGGAGAAAAAACCGGCCAAGAGCATGTCGGGCCATGCTCAGTATAGGGTTCCGTAAACTGAGACCATTAATTCATAAGGTCGTTTCTTACGGGAAATTTGGCGGCGCTTACGTCATTTTTACTTACGTCCTTTCACTATGGGTTTTTGAATGATAACTCAAAAACGGCTCAACCGATTTATTTCAATATAGTTTTCATTGAAGGTACTCATTAGGCCTCAGTATCATGAATTTTTTCAAAATGTTAGAACCCACGATTCAAAAGTTAGATGGGGGGGGGGACGCCCTGTTTTAAACTTTCGGAGCTATTATTCCCGAGAGTATTAGTTTTATCCAAAAACTGTATTACAAGACCCTACTTCTTTTTAAAAGACCTATCCAACGATACCCCACACAACTTGGTTGGAACGAAAAAAAAATCCGCCCCCCACTTCACGTGTACGGGAGGTACCCTAACAAAATATATTTCTCGCGTTTTTATTCTACCGTTTTGTCGGCTTGGTTAATGCACATATTCGACGGACGGACGGACGGACGGACATGGCGAAACTATAAGGGTTCCGTTTTTGCCATTTTGGCTACGGAACCCTAAAAAGTATCTTCATCCAAGACAAATCCTCTTGGTCAAGACATTATTGTTTCGTATATAGGTGGAAACAATTTGCCTAGAAACTGATCTTGATTCAAGTAAAATATATCTTAGGCTAAAGATATATAAGTAATTAGTCCAAAAAAATATTTACTTATGTTTAAACAACAATATTCTTGCACTGGTAGTCTTGGCTGAAGATATCCTTTTCTTCCGTGTATTGAAAGGCACCCCAGACCGTATTGTTTATCCGGAAAAATCTATTTCATAAAGCATATTTCACATTTTAGTGTTAATAATGACAAACGTATAGTTTCAATCGGGTGCTTGGAATTTTCATCATAACATGACATGTATCAAGAGGTCACGAATACTAATGGAATTACCTAGATGGAAACATCAGATAAGTAACGCCATCTGTCCAATCCATAAATTGGCGGACAAAGAGACATCAGCACGAATCGTGTCGGTGACTTGAAGGTAATGGTGCGCTGAACGATTCGAGCAAGCAGCGCCATCTATCTATTATGATTGGAAGTGCTTATACTGCCATCTCTTGATCATTGCTAGAACTGCGCCGTTGTGTTACCAGACGTGTGCACGTATAGTACGGGCGAGGACCGTAAGATCCGCTACTTTACGTGATACAAAGATAAGCCCCATGGCACATGGTCATAAAAGTGATGCTGAGTTCCGAAAAAATAGTAATTTGTATTTATGTACAGTAAAGCCCAGTCTGCCAGTTCTTGCATGGCCGGGAGTGCCCGGCAGACTGGTTACTTTTAAACTAGTCTGCCGGGCACTTCCGGCCATGCAGGAACTGGCAGACTGGGTATTTCTGTATCTAAAAATATCAATCATATGACTTAAAAAGCAATAGACCGACTCAATAATACATTCGCGTGCAAGAAATAGAAATAAAACTACTTACGTTTGTCTGTTCTCTTAGGTCGGAGTTGTCGTTGTCAATTTTCCTGCAATAGAAAAAAAAATCTTAAATATCACAATCAATTCATGTAATTAGGCGCAAGCAAAAACAATGTATCATCATTAACATGATATATTTTAAATAAGATTTGAATGGCGAAGCGTCCTTAGAACTAAATTCTCGCCGGCTTGCTTAACCATATGCCGGACGGACGGGGTCAATTTAGGCGATTATCACACTGGTAACGGATCCGCATGTGGCGCCGGTGCGCGAGCGAGATAGCGCTCTGCACGTGTATAGCGCTATCTCGCTCGCGCACCGGCGTCGCATGCGGATCCGTCGCCAGGTGATAATCGCCTTAGGTTGGACAAATGTGAAAAAACAAAAAAGCAACAAAATTAACTAAATTATATTAATAATTTTCAAATTTCATTTGCCATTGCACTATTATCAAATCTAAATTGCCCCGGCCTATCCGAGGTATGAATAGACATAAATAACACAATACACAGACCAGCAAAACCTACAACTTTTAAAGATGTAGGTCAGGTTCTCAAGCGCCGCAAATACTCGTCCTTACTTAAGGACTACGAGTTTGCGGCGCTCGCAGTAGAGACACTGGGCCCCTGGTCGGCCGACATGAAGCACTTTATGAAGGCCCTGGCGGCCCGATTGGTCGAGACTACAGGGGACCATAGAGCTGGCGCGTACCTCTCCCAGCGGATATCCTTAGCTGTGCAGAGAGGTAACGCAGCGTAATGGGGACCATGCCGCAGGCGGACATTATAGACGGGGTATTCTTTTTGTAGTTGGGTCATTTATTTAATTAATCATTATACTGTTGGACGTCACGATAGACAGTAAGAAGAATCAGAACAGTTACTTTTCTGATGTTAGCCGCACAACTAGTACATCTTACTTTGTTGCGCGACTCTCCATACTTCAAGCGCGACTCGAAGTATGAAATGACAGGCGACAACGTAAGATATGCTAGCCCTACGTGCAGAAAATGCCATACGAAAAACGAATAGATAAAAACTGCCCACGTGACCTCCACAACCACAACGGAGACGAAAATAAAATCAACACCTACAGTTTTTAGCTATTTTTTTATCTGGACCAAAAATTCAAAGTTAGAGCGTTTTCACATTGTCCGATCCGATTTCGCGCAAGGAAAAAAGAAGTTATAACAATATTTCTGGCAAATGCATTCCCCAGTTTACACACTTCTCTCTCGCCTATGTTCTATGATTATGCTGGAATATGTATTTGTAATTCTCTAATTTAAAAAAAACAACCTATATCGAAGTAACGGTGTGAAGTGACATTCGCATTTCGCCTCTCAATATTTTCTTAGTCTGAAATTCATGTAAAAACTACATAAAAAATATAGGACTGCCGGGGCCAAACAGCGATCAGATAAAGACAGTGTCACTTTCACCGACCAAAATGTGCAAATGCAAAAAATCTTAAGTATTATATGCAAGTTTCGGTAAGACTGTTGTTGGCTCTGACAACGGTTGAACAAAGTAATCAACTTTGGCGACAATCATACTCGCCTGCAAATTAATAAGAAATTTTAAGTATACCCCTCTGAAATATGTAGTCAAATTAAATCATAACAACACATACGCAGCATTAAAGCAAAAAATAGATCTTTCCACGGTAGGAAGAGCACAACCTGCACTCGTATGTTACTAACCAATCTTAACATTTCATTGCAACTTACAGTAACGCTGTGGGCAATCACTTGGTTCACCCAAGCATCAGTATATTTAAACCGACTGTCATTGGTAAAGCGCGCGATTCACCGCTTGGTTAAATACTTAATTTTTCTTCGTGAATAGAGTTCCAATTCGGACCATAAAGCTGTAAACTTAGACCTAGGTCTAACCGTTACTAACAGCGTGAAATGAGGAGAACGCTACGCTTGTTTGCATAAAACTGGGTGGTTAGGAGAAATTGGTTCTAAAGCAATTGACTCCTAAATATTCAGAACAAATACTATGCTCGTTGTACCGCGAAACCATCATGTGCTCTTTTTATGTTTATCTCATCGGCGATCTTCTATTGTTTGTAATAAGATTTAATTTAGCTTGCACTTGCACCAGTCGGATGCAACTGTAACGTTAGAGTAACGCAATGCTTCAGCGCATTCTTATAGACACCTACCTATCGCTTCTTTGAGATGTTTTCTTTATAATTGCCGCTTGGATTCTACGTACGACAGTATATAACCAGTGGAACGCACGACTGATAGTGACAATCGCTGAAAAAATTGGTCTAAGAGCAAGCCACCTACATATTCATTCTGCGAGATCAAATTAGGATGAGGTCCGCAGAAAAACAAGGCTGATTGAATAAAATCTCCATAGCACTGAATCCCCGAGTCTGTGGCAGCTGCCGTTCCACATTATTAGTATTTAGAACCAATATCTCTGGGGGCATAACCGACAAATTAAGGTCAAATCGCCTAGCGTGGTACGGGCATGTTATGCGGAGGGATGAAAGTCATGTTACGAGAAAGGTATTAGGAATTAATGTGGAGGGATGTAGAAAAAGAGGAAAACCTAAGAAAAGGTGGATGGATTGTGTGAGAGATGACATGAAAAGAAAGGAGGTGAGTGATGAGACAAAAAACAGACAGACAGACAGAGGAGGAGGTGACAGAGATATGTGGAAAAAAAGACATGCTGCGCCGACCCCAAGTAAATGGGACAAGGGCAAGCGAATGATGATGAACCAATATCTCTGGGGGCCATAAAATTCCGGATGTGCCAAAAATCACAAGAAACCATTGGATAGCTAGCGGTTCATAATTAAAGGAGGCCTATAGTGCAATTCCCATAGTATTGTGCGTGAGATGTGTCATTTCATAAATTCAGTGAAAGAGCTTATCAATATTACATATTTCGTTATCGATAAAGTGTGCTTTAAGGATCAATTAACGTGTACGGGAAATAGATTATAATGTCTCTTTGTAAAATCTTCGTGATTAATTACGCAAAAACCGTTGGTGTAATTTCGACAGGCATCCAAAATACAATTTTTTTTACAGAATTGCTATTAATATTACCTTGTTATAATATTCCAGTCTTCCATAATTGGAGCGGTGCTGACAAAAATAGTTGCTTACCGTGCCACTGATTGTCTCACATTACAGCGTTTAGAACAAAGCCTTTTTCGCATAGCAGAAACTTGTAAACAAACCAACACAACAATCAGTAAAAGGATAAACAAAAAACAATACGAGTGCATTAATCACTTTCAATGTGACAGGCATGATGCCGTCATGAAAAAATTACATGTGTTAGGACCTTTAAAGACGTAGAACTCCCTTATTGCCCACATTATGGTGGTTGTAATGTCATCTCTGTTCTTAAAAAAACGATTGTCACTGTATGAAATAAATTAAAAATAGTATGATTCTCCCATCTCGGAAACTCCAAATCTGTCTAAACTATAAACAAATAGGGTGTTTTTTCAACGGTAGTGTGATTATTAACTAAGCCAAACTTGTAAAATTAAAACAGAAATTACGAAAAATTGTTGGCTGCAGACGTTTAGTTTAAGGCATATAAGGTAGAATTCATAAATCCGCGGACTGATTTGACAGCTCTTTTCATACATTTGACAATCGCTTTGTATGCCAGGAGCTGTCAAATCAGTCCGTGGAATTGTGGATTCTACCTTAGAAATTGTTTAACTAAAACTTTATAACAAAAGATTCCACAACAGTTCTATTTTCGGAAAGCCTACCATACCAAGTAATAATCGAAATAAAAAAATAAAAAAGGCGATCGAAATCACAAACATTCGCAAGAGAGTTAAGGCTTTTCGAAAGTGAATACTCGGATGACGCATTATTTCATAGAATGACTACTCAAGTAATGAGTCAGTGTGGTGTTACCTCATATATTGCTGGTCGGGCTTGACAGGCCCACCCGGCGGGTACTTCGCTCCGGGAGGCTGGCCTGCGGGGTCGACTTGCTCCATACTGGAAAATAATAATTACGGTCGGTTGAAACACCCCGCGTATGTATAACATGTACAATTGGAGACTTTTTAAAGTTTCCATCTTTAACGTTATTAATTAATTAAAAAAATAAACATTTATTTTTTTAATTAATAACAATAATAATTAATCCTTTATTTCCTAAATATGATGTGACCATCATTTTACAATAGCGTAATAAATGGTTTGAATGATTGTTTAAATAAAATCCCAAGGACATAATTTAACTTATTTCTTCCGAAGATTTAAAGTTATAAATCTGTTCAATATTTTAAGATCTCTAAACTACAAAAGAGCTACTTGAAAGTTAAAATTAGATGAAAAAGTAACTACGCCAACTATGGATTGAAAAAATAACCTTGCTAAACTTATTATTGGACAGTGAATGTTGAGGAAACTTACCCTTGTTGTCTCGCGTCCGATGAGCAAAGGTTTCGAAGATAATCATCGCATTCCCGTTGCTTCTGAATCTGGTATTCTTTTAGCAGTTCTCTTCTAAAATCTCCCTCCATCGTGGGCAACAGCGCCGACTCAGGCTGCTGCGGCGTCCGCTCCGCCAATGACGAGCGTTCAGTTGACGCTGCGGTGGTAGATATGGAGGTCGATGCCGAGTAATCCTGCCCTCTGTGCTCCGGAGTAGTTGCGTTTGAAGCACCCACACTATTCCCTTCATTCGTTTTTCCCTCCCCAATCGGCTTCAATTTCTCCTCAATCGGTTTCAAAGTGTCGTCCAAATTGTCGAAAATGCTCCCACCGTTGTTGTTATCAAACAACCTGTCTACCGAAGTGTTCATCAGCTTGCTACCCTTTATTCCTGTCAGATGGAAGCCAGCGAAACACGACGAAGACGGGCCGTAGTCGATAGCAGACAGGGCCATGACGGCCGGATGGCGCGGCGCGCCGTCGGGCAGCGGGCGCAGCGAGCGCGTCATGGCGTCGGCGGCCGAGCGCGGCCTCCTAAACGGCATCGCCAAATGCGGGAACGTTCGGGGTTTAATAGGCGTCACTAACATGTGCTCCGTCCACGACGTATGCAGTGACGGACGCTCCAATTTCTCCACATCAACATTCAGCATTCGTTGTTCGAACGGCACGCTGAACGTTTCCGCCGGTATCGACTGCAGCCACGAAAGCAAACTTAAATCAGACTCGTCGAATCCCGAACCATCCAACAATCTGGAAAAGTTTACCTCGTTGGACTGCGCCTCCTTAGATCCGGTAGCCTTAGCCTGACAATAATTAACACATGACTCGTACAATATTCCCTTAATTAGCAGTTGCATCAGTCGATCGTTCTTTGCGCATTTAGATACGGTGCCGCTAGTCTTTTTGTCGCACGGTAAAAATTGTTCTACTAGAGGATAGACCTCGCGGAAGCACTGAACGCGAGCATTGCTCGGATTCCATTTCTTAAATTGTGCGTGATCGGTAATGCTAGGTAAAGTTAATAGTAAACATAAATTTGAGTATTCTTCTTTAGAGGGCGCTAGTTTTTCTAAATCGCTTAGCACTTTGACAACCTCGTCGACAATGTTTTCGACATTGTTGTAGGCTTTTATTTCTGATCGTATGCAGAGGAGTTCTATGTATTTGTGTCTGAGGATGGCGTAGTTGAATTTGTCGGCCTCGAAGGCTTTTAATGCGCTTAGGGGTTGTATGAACTCGAGGACGTCGTCCCACTGGCCGTCGAGGATGAGTTGCCGGAGGAAGAGTACGTCGTCGGCGAAGTTGCCGTTGATGACGCCGGTTTCCCGCTCCAGGGAGAGCTGGGTGATGTGCAGGTCCCTGTTGTGGAGGAACTCTAGGGAGAGTCGCACGACGTCGTCCTCGCGCAGGTTCAGGTGTGTAGACGGCATCTTAGTTTGGCGATTTATTTAAAGGCTACAACAAGAAAAAAATCGCTTTAATAGTGGGAGGAGCTAGCCTAAAGGTTACTGGTTACATGTTAATTCATATTCGGCAGATTTGGCCTAGATTTGTGTTACATTTCATTTATATTTCAATACAAATTTGGTCAAAAGGTGACTTTGCTATGTTATAGTAGCAGTACTTTAGACAATATTCGTCTACTTTTCAACTGCTACTACGAGTATGTCACATATAATATTAAATTAAGTACCATTACGTAACTGCGACTTAGTCATGAATGTAAGTATCATCTTTTGACACTAAAGGTACAGAACATTGAAGATCTCTTCAGACATTACATACATAGTCAAGATTCATTCACTTTAACAAGTAGGTACCTCTCGTTTTTACAAGTAGTTTCGTATGCAAATTCTCGTTAATCAGTATAGCAAAACATTAGAATATAGGTAGTTAGTATTATGCAACGAGTTATAGACGTATGCACAATAACTGTTACTGGGTTGTCATGGCAACTAAACATGCGATCACTTATATTCGCAACAATTTCACCACTTATCAGTTACCTATCTAGGATTTTTTAAAGTAAAATTCATACATAGCTAGCAGAAATAGCTAAGGGTTTGATTTGTTTAAAATAAACTTGACTACTGATGTGCAAGTTGCAAAGATTTAAACGAAGTTTCCCGCTTTGCAGAAAGTTTCACAAGAAATATGGGAAATATAAATTTAAGAAACGGAATGTTTCACTCCCCTTACAATTTTTCTTCTACTTACACCTCTCCTCTCATAAAAGTTTCCGAAAATTTCCGCAATTTTGAAAAGTTTCCGTAGGTCTGTTTCTGTTTAAGTTATCTGACACTTGAACAGAAAGAGACTTGTATAAACAAAAGCTTGTGAAGGTAATTTTTAACAAAGAGCCTTGTCAATTATGGGTATGTGTTGCTATTGCTATCAAATATACCGACGCGTCCAAGCTGCTCACAAATATCTTGAAATGCCTACTATTGTCAATGTTTAATCACAATAACAGTTTAACACATTTCGATCTGGTTTGTGGCTAAATTAAACCAATTTCAATTGCATTGCAATGGTTAATGTCAGTCAGACTACTGATTTTACGTTTTTTGCTTTATGAGTAAAATGAAAGTTTATAATTAATTAGATGTATATTTATTTGTATATTTCTAATAATTTCTCCCAGTAACAGTTTTGTGGGCTCATCCAAGTGATTAATTTATATACCTACTTAATACTAAAGCCTTTTCATGTACTCACATATTATGTTAATTTATTCAAACAAATCAATTCCCCTTAATTACATAAATGTATAAAATATTTTAACTGGCCCTAGCCAGCAACAATAACGACAGTTAACTAATGAATGTATAAGCTGTAGAATTAGTAAAAGGGCAACTAGAAATAATTACGTACAGTCGACCAACAAAGTGGTCTACCACAGTTTTGACAAAATTTTCTGTGAGATCTAACGATCGCTAAGGTTGACATTCCTAATGGAGTTTAAAACATGCACAACCTTGTTGTCTCATGACCATACCCCGGGGTTTTCGGTGCGGGAATGATTTCGTGTATTTATAACTTTCTTTATTGTTAAGTAATTACCAAACTATGAATTAAACGTAGGTAGTAAGGTCCAAATGTGCTTAGAAATGTTAAATTAGTATCGTTTTTTACAGTTTTTACCTGTTATTTGGCTAGTGTATAACATTCCCGCACCGAAAACCCCGGGGTACGCTCATGACATTCAAACGAACCTCAACCGTAGGGCGGTAAACCACATTTTTGGTCGACTGTACACACACATTAGAAATGCAACAGCTAGTGGTTTGGCCGGATACCAGATACCCAGTGGCCAGATAGTGGCAGTGGCAGTTGGCCAGATAGCCAGACATCCAGCCACATCATATTCAACCAAAAGTTTTTGTGCTGTATTGAAATATGAGGGTACCCTGCATATCTGTCTGTATATGTCAGGTACGCAAGCACATGTGCTTTCCCGAATGTTTACGATATTATCGCGTTATAATAGTTTTACTTACAATAACGCTAATTTGAATTAGCGGGTAATTTGAAGTATCATAATTTGTATTTCCAAATAGGTAGTATAATTATGGCTGGATAGTAGAATACTCGCACAGATATCTTATTTTATCTTGATGAATACTCGCCAGATATATATTGCATATCTTTACTACACATATTTTTAAAGCAAAATATTTCAATAAGTGAAGCCATAATACTGAGTTGGAAACTGCTGAAGAGTAAACAGATCAAATGAATTTAAACAGCAACATAGATATTGGTACAGTCACCATCAAATATATTGGAGGAAATATCTGAAGATGCGCATTAACGCCTTGGCTATAGAGGCATTATTCATATTTGTGACCACTTGGCTGCTCCATTATATCTGATGGCGACTGTACATCATAAATCAAATTTCTCTCTCAATGAACCTGCACTAGCCAAATATCTGCAGGTCGTTTATTAAACTTATCATTCAACTTTTAGTAAAATACTAGTTTTTCATAGAAAACTCATTAGGGCACCCCTAATCATTGATATTTTTTTACACTTACAACCATGCACATTGCACTGAAAAGAGAAGGATAGTGGAAGACATCAAAAAATTCTGTGCAGAGACCTGAATTACTACAACTACTCTGATAAGTATATGACTTAAAAGAAGGTAGTTATTCAACCAAAAAGCAGCAAATTGAATGAAAGGTCAAGTAGTCCAAGATATACCTATTAAGCAAAGGTACTGAAAACCTTACACCAAATCATAAAATCAAAATGACCGGAGTACTCATTGGTTACTGAAAATTATATATAATAATAATAATAAGCCGTAATTATCATTCAGATATTAAGTATATCAAGGGCCTATTTAAGGCAAAGAAAGTTATCCTTTTACATAACTAGGTCTAATGTAAACAGTAGAATCCCAGCATGCCAAACATTCTAATAAGATTCCTTAACCACATGCAAACCTAATGGTATTAACATATAAAGTAGGCATGTTATTAATAAAATAATATAACTAGTTTATTTGATTAGTGACTCTAACATCATCTAAATTTAGAATCATATTTTAACACAAACGGGTTGAAAGAATGTTAATCGCTCTGGTAAATATATTAAGAGATTAATGCATGGATGTTGATTTGTAATTAATTCCCGCGGGGAAAGCCCGCGTGCCGTGTACTTAGTGAAATTACTGGTGCATCTCTGACAGGTAACGAAGAGAGAAAACATTTAGAATTTTTAATTAACACTTCGCATCAACCGTCGAATGTATCGCTCCATATCAGAAAACTACAGAACAATCGGCCACCTACACAAATCCACCTTACCATAAAAGCTTAAAGCCAAGGTCCCTTCAAAACAAACCTCATTCTTTGTAATATCATGCAAAATAACAAGAAATAAAACTAGATATAATACGGTCCCGACACGATGATCGTTTTACAGTTAAGTATTAAAATTATGTTTTAAAATTATTTTTTTACTGTTTACCTTCTGGTGCCTATCGGTGTCCTGCGTGGCAAAATAATCACACACACTCACAATCGTTCCTACATTTAGTGTAATATTTGAGAAAAGTATATAAATATTATTACTTTTTACTACATTTTTTCACTAGAGAGAGCTTACGAGAGACGTCGCTTGTATTGTAGTAAACCTACTTTCCTACTAGATTGCTGACCGTACCGTACCGTACGTACGTACGACAAAAAACACATTGTCTATGCCCACAGCACGACCACCAACCATCTGCCGAGTTCCAAGTTGATATGATATGAAATCAGTGCCGATCTAGTCAGCCAAGCGTGTCGAGTCGACTGTAAAACTATTTTCGATTTTCCTTTCTTATTGTCAGGGTAATTTTCTGTTGAGCTAATTTCATGTTAATTTAGTCATGATGCTGTTATTACTGTTAGTACCTACATTGAAAACAATCTTAGCTCTATTTTGTGGAGCACACACTATAGGTACAGTCGAGTTCGCCAAGATCTCTACACGTACGGATGTTCAAAAATATATGAACACAGCTTTAAGGTGCGACCGCACCTCTGCTTAAAATACGGCGACGTTACGGAATCGCGTGACGTGACGTATCCGTACCGTTTTTATCGCATGCCCTACACCCCTGCTCGAAATACGCAGACGCTCCGTAAATGGGGTTGGCAACTGTCAACGGTTTGGCCAGATGGCGCCAGCATAGCTAGGTCCCTTTCACTAGTATTGTTGTATGGGATTTGGCTTAAAGGCTAGCCCATCCAGGTCAAAAAAAATTAAAAAAAAAACGTGATTTTGACACTTTTGTACGACTGACAGGGACCCAGCTATGCTGGCGCCATCTGTAAATACTTTCCACCGGCCAACCCCATTGACCTGCGTCAAAAATATTTCGTATGGGGCCACGGATCTGTAGATCTGTACATATATATCTGTCTGTATTATTCTTATTCCATTGTATGGGGCAAGTCACGGCGTACCTACACGTTGCATTTACGTATTTCGAGCAGTGGTTTGGGGAGCATGCGGTAAAGTCTTGACGTTTACGGCACGTCACTGTACCTTCCGTACTCCGTACCGTCAGTGTATTTTGAGCAGCGGTGTGGAGGGCATGCGATAAAAACGGTACGGATACAATGCGTCACTGCGATTCCGTAACGTTGGTAACCGGTTATTTGAATTTTCACAAATAACCACAAGAGGCGTAGTAGGCTTTTCCCCAACAGTGAAATCCTGTAGGCTCATCATAGGCTCACAAAATAAATTCAATTACCTAATTCAGTAGGTTACAAACCTAATATTATGTAATTTAGGTATACGAAACCTATTTCATTATATTTGGGTATTATTTTTGTTCAAAAATTTAAAACCTAAAGTAATTAGAAAAAAATAGTTCTTGAATTTTAGTATCCTCCCCATAGCATTGTGCGTGTGACAGATGAAAATTTAACATTTGATGCAAAAAGTACCTATTATAAACAAACTACCATCAATTATATTTAAGTTAGGTAAAAATATTTTTATATTTCCTATGTCTTTCTGAAACAAAGTTTTGAAATTAGCAAAACATTAAAAACAAAACAATGGGGAAGGCAACTGTCACAGTGACATCTCTAACATTGATCCTTTATTAGTGGATCCTTAGAAAAAATTTTATGGTGGGAAGGCAGGAAATAGTATGTATTTATTTTGATGAAACTGACTCAATGTTTTCTTTCAAATTACTCCAAAATAGAAATCCACCGGCGCCTGAAATACTCTAAAATAAAATACCGTAGATTAACGCCATAATGAATGTTTTTGCCTAAGAAAAGCTTTTTGACTGTTTACTAGTGATGAGTTTGAAATGCTGGACGGGGTATTCTTTCTTTAACTATGGGTTGGTAGGTAGGTATTTTTTTAAATATATATTATACTTTTAATTTTGATAGTTTAGTAAGTACATAACTTAAATACATTTTTATTATATAATGAACATCTATTCGTACTTTTTTGTTTCTAGATAACCATATAATATCCATGCTAATAAAACACGGTGTAGTAAAAACAATAAAGAGAAACATTAATTTTTGTTTCGATTAAGATTTTTTTACTAATATCGTGTCGTGTGACGTATTGTAATGGTGTTGGATAACGTTTGACTGAACCTTAACCGTTACTCTATGGTCTACGTTTTATTTTACAAATCGACACTGGCGACACCGCTGTCAGAGCGGCAGTAAAAGAAATTAATCGTTTCAATATCTAGGGATTGAGTTTTTTTAGGTTTTTAATTTTTAATTTAAATTATATATAATGGATGAAGAAGGCGATAGTATTTTGATGGAAGAAAATTATTATCAGTTGCTGAATGTCTCCAAAACGGTAATTAATCATTGCATATGTATTTCGTCAGAGATGTTACTTATTTTGATAATCATTATTATATAACGTCAAATTTGATCCTAAGTAGTCAAATTCTTGTGAGAAACTTGTTTTGTTGTTCTACACACTCATTAGGAACCGTAAATGCATTTGTTGTTGTATGATATTGTTGCATACTGAGGCAAGACTAACGTGATATTGTGTCACGTAATTTTAGGTTAGAACCGGCAATGATATGCTATTTACGGTTCGATTAAATAACAACAGGGCTATATAGTTTCAACGAAGATAATCAATATCTTCTTAACTCATCATTAAAAGCTTTTATATATTACACATCATTCGTTAAAGTAAGTCGGAGGTTGCAAATCTTCATCATGTCATAAGATTACTAATTGTTGGATTCCAACCATGTTGTTCACGCGGTGATTGAGCTTGAAACTTGTTCTGACACTACTATTTATATTTGAAGAGCATACCCTCAGATTAAATCAAAATTTTGTGTGAAGCCCTTGATCTTAATTGAGTCTTATCTATGTCTCTTCACTTATAAAACCATGCCCACAAATTAAATTATATAAAAGTGAGGTATCTGCTTCATAAACATATAGTATTAATATTCATATATTGTCTATATGTGTATTTGTTTATCTTAGTTATTAGAAGCATTCCATCGTCACATACCCAACATTCAGACCCATTTTTTCGACTTTCCAAGGCTGGTTCTTTAGCTTGCTATTTTAGTGTAATATTGGTACGATCTTAAAGCTGCTTGTTTTCTTAATAAACTGATTAATTTACTTTTACTACAATACGCAAGTTGACTAAGTAAATCGGAACTAAAGCAGATGGCATGGCAAAATACGCCAGTACTTTGTCATACGGTTCAATCAACTTTTTGACCGACAGTTTTGAGTGTCTCTTGCGTTACCATAAAATCGGGCTTCTGATGTACATAAATTCTGTTTATTAGGTTTAATAGGTGGGGGCTCGAATGTTTCAACATACACCATAAGGAGAAACACAGAAAAGTCATTATTTAAAGGTGAAATCTTCAAAATGAAATTTAGATTTGTGTCGTTCAAAATGTTGATTGGCCCATCCATACACATAAACTTTGAATAAATAAAGAATTCTGTTAAAAAAAAAACTAATGAAAAACTTACTGTTTTCATGGAATGCTCCAATATTACTTTTTTCCACTATTTGTGTCATTGAGCTCTGAATTGCAAGATCTATCCTATTTATAATTGTTATGGCTGCACAGGTTAGCCTCATCATCATCATCAATACAACATGTGTTGAAATTAAACACCTATTATGTGAATTAAATATTCCTTTGAGACTAATCCACACAATAAAAAAATAAAATAAAGGCCAACACTATAAAAGTGTGTCAACTACGCATTTTAGGTAAATCAACTCACATCACTCAACTGTCCTTATAACAGGCATCTCCAGATGAGATCAACAGTGCATACCGGCGGTTCAGCCGCATGTTCCATCCGGACAAGCACAGCACAGATCCGAACAAGCAGAAATGGGCCGAGCAGATCTTCAATAAGGTGAAGGAAGCATATGAAGTCCTGTCAGATAACCACAAGAGGGCTATTTATGATACATTAGGTAAGAATAGAATGTATATAATGATGTTTATATGTTTCCGTTAATTTGTCTAAGTATTTTGTACAATAACAGTATATACTTCGGAGCAACATTTAGAATAGGTTTTCTTCTAAAACACACGGGTGGAGCCGTGGGAACAGTGTAGAGTCAGCAGCAAAAGTAGCTAAGCGGGTAGGGTGTTCAAACTGAGATGGACACGACTTTATTGTTAAGAAAATAAGAGTGTGTATAGGTCATTTTGAACACCCTACCCGCTTAGCTACTTCTGTTGCTGAATTTACAATAAAGTATTACTTATTTATTTTTTATAATATGACACAGTCTATTTCGGTAAAAACCGCGCGGATTGATACCGTAAGTGCAGTGTGTAGTAACCGTGATCGAGTTCCAAGTGAGAATGCGGACTGTAGTAGTAGCAGTGACAACGGACGAAAAAAGCGAACTCGAAAGAAGGTAGACCGCTATGGTGTGTGGGTAGACCACAACTAACATTCGCAGCAACTTCAGTTACTCCGTGATAATGGCGCATGCAACTGTGCCGAAATATCGAAAACTCGATAAAACAAACACACATAGTAAATAACCCGTTTTAAATAGTTTTTGTAATGTTAATGACCATGTTAGTTTAAAATCGTATATTTCCCTAACCACAGTTGACCTTTATTACCATAAACAGACTTTCCTAGGTGACTAGAAGAAGCAGTCCGATAGAGAGCGTAATGTGGAAGGCAGGTGTCTTACTCAGGCGCGGTCCGAGGGAGGGGGGGTCACAGGGGACATGACCCCCCCAAAATCATACATGTTAATTTTTTTTTGCTTTAGTGACCCCCCCCCCCCCCCCAAAATTTCCGGCTGCGACCGCGCCTGGTCTTACTCGCACTCGTTGCACAGTGACATTTTGACTGGTTGTCATGTTGACATTATTGCCTGATGATTTCATAACTCCCTAAGTCAAAATGAGACCGAAGAGTATACTCTAGTTTAAAATTATAATTTCATGCATTGAACTTATTAGTGAGTGAGTAGTAGTTGATCTGTCAAGTCAAAGGAACAAACTGTGCTGGCGCCATCTGGCGAAACCTTTGACAGTCGCATTTCCAATTCAATATTTTTTTATTGTTACAGGCAAAAGGGGTTTGGAAGTAGATGGTTGGGAAGTTATATTTCGAACACGAACACCTAGAGAAATTAGGGAGGAATATGAAAGGTATGCGCCAATAAAAACACCATATTTATATTATAAGCCACCATCCACAAATTAAGTCACACCAATTTCGTGATTTTTGATCCCTTGTCACATATTATGCCCCATTCGCCTTGATTTGACATCACATATTGATCTATTTTGTTTCAAATTTAAAATGAAAACTCATTTAAATTATTATTACTTCCATTTAAAATATTTAAAATGAAATTAACACGTACGTCGTCTCAACGACTCACGTCCTCAAGAGTTGCAGGCGTCCACAGGCTACGGTAGCAGCCTACTATCGGGCGGGCAATATCCATGTCGTGGTATTAATAAAACATGTCATGGCCCTGCCTTTTTTTACAAGCTATGATTTAGAGTAACCTGTCCCGTTGGCTGTAGTCAAATTTGCAAGTTTAATTTGACCCACTTCCCGTTTTCCGATTGAGCTGAAATTTTGCACGCATTACATGTATATCACGTGACAATGCAATATTATGATATTTATGGTGATATGGAGCTGATCTGATGCTGGAGCTTAAACGTGGCCATAGGAATTCCTTAACTACTCAACAATTATCCTGTCGTGTTTGCAGTTAGTGACTGTACACACAACGCCTCACTAGGTATACACTTTTGAACGTTATTACAGCGGAATAAGGTTCAAAAGTGTATACCTAGTGAGGCGTTGACTGTACAAAGAAAAGCTTAGTACAGTTAGCATTAAAGGCTTTACACAAAACTATTTTCTTGAAAAAAAAACTTGTTTAACCTTTGTGACGCCATGTCAAACGCAAAACCTACCACTCAGACGCCACGACATCTAAATGTCAAAAGTGAAGTTAAACTTTATGCGTGTGCATGTAGGTCTATTTTGCTCTGTGGTCGGTGACCGATATATCGGTCTTTGGCGTTGGACCTGTGGTGCCGATATATACGTCTTTGGCGTGGAAAAGGTTAAGATGCAGGCCATTTAGGGCGCTTGGCACCTAAATGTCAATAATAGGGAGCTCACAATAGTATTCCTAATACTATACAATCCCTTCAATTGACAGTTTTTTTGTGGCAGGTTAAAGCGCGAGCGAGAAGAGCGAAGGTTGCAACAGAGCGCAAACCCGCGCGGCACCATTACACTCTCAGTCAACGCTACAGATATGTTTATGAAATATTACGATGAATATGAAATCATGTGAGTACTAAAATTTTACACAAAAAAAGAACCAACTTCATTTAGGATCCGCTATTCCAGGAGGAAGTGGCCAAGTTGCTATAAAAAATAGTGGAATCACTATTGGTGCCTATAATATATCAGATCATATATAGCATCAGATCTGGACCTGGTGACAATGGCACCAACTGTGAAGTATACTCTTTCAAACAAAAAAACGATTTTCCAAATTGGTCCAGCTCCAGCCGTCTTTGAATAATCAATCTGTGAACATACATTTGAGAACCTCTTCCTTCGAAATCTTGAAGCCGGTTGATAAAAGATAACAATTAGGCCATATTTGTTATCGAGTATGCAATGTGTATGTTACATTTTATTACAAAACTTCATCGTGACGTCACAGTTGCGCCTCAATACTAACTTCATAACAAATTATTTTGGCGTTCAGTGCTATGTATCACGACACGTGTTCATTACGCCTCTACGAAGCATTTTCGCTGCATAAAGGGAAACCCATTTTATCTGCTACGGCGTAGCGGTGAATGAGTTAATAAAGAGTAGCCGAACTGACTCTAATACTCAATTTCCAGGAGTTGGAGTTGCAGGGAACGTGCAGTCAACAACGAATGTTGCCGAACGATATGAGATTCAGTTCTGGAGCTTGTTTCGTTCGGCAACATCCGTTGCTGACTGTACCTACGATCCCGCGCCGTTCTCACACTATTCTCTTCTTGTAATGTGAACGTTACACGATCTAATTGGATCTAGATATAAGACTGTGTCGACCGTCCAGTAGCGCCCTCATTGTGGGGATTGTATTTCCTAATAAACATAACAATTTCTGTATAATCCCTTATGTTAAGTTGTAGTCCTACTGATTCCGCAACTTTTGGTCTTTGTCACATATTTTCATATTTTTTGCTTCATTACCTAAACAGCAAATGGTGGCCACTTTTTTCCGTTTAGGTGATGAAGCCAAAAGTAAGTAATATAAAACTGTATCATATAGATTATAATTTGCGGAATTAGTAGGACTACAACTTAACCTGAAGGATTATACAGATAAAGATCCCTTTTTTAGGAAATACAAGTCGCCAAATGAGGGCGCCCCTGGGCGGTCGACGCAGTCTCTCTTGATTAGTCTCAACTTGATTAGTTTAAATTTAAAATATTTTTGAAAGCTACTTGTTTTTACAATTTTGCCCTCCTTATAATTATATGTACTTAAATTTTTTTAACAGAGAAGAATCAAATATCCTACCAAATATAGAGGTGTCGGGCATGACGATTCAGCAGTCTATAGATGCGCCCATAACTCTGAGGGATACTATGACGCTCTCGGGGAACATATCAACACAGAATGGAATTGGTGAGAATATACATTTAAACCTGGATCAAGTACAGTCAGCAGCAAAGGTAGCTAAGCGTGGTAGGTTGTTCAAAATGAGCTGAACACGACTTTATTGTTAATAGAATAAGAGTGAGTGTAGGTCATGTTGAACAACCTACCCGCTTAGATACTTCTGCTGCTGACTGGGTACAGTCACTGGGTATGTACCTTATGGTAATAAGGTACATCTAAAACCTGCACTTGCATTATATAGGCATTGCCAGGTTAGTTGAGGTCACGCACACAACAACAGGTCATGTAATGACAGCGGGATTTTGAAATTACTGTTCCGATAGCAAGTTCAACAGTAAACTGTAAGATTGACACTAAGGGTTGGTTGCACCACGCACAATTAACAGACTCATCAACGTGAAATATGGCGACGGAGCTGTCATCCCATAGAAAACTGTCAAACTTTTCATACAAGATTTTTTTTACGATTACGTTTACGCCCACAGACAGTTTGGTGCAGCCGGCCCTTAGGGTGGCTTGCACCATGCACAATTAACGGACTCATCAACGTGAAATATGGCGACAGAGCCTTCATCTCATAGAGAACTGTCAAAGTTTACATAATTTTTTTTGTTACGATGACGTTGACGTTAACGGAAGGTTTGGTGCAACCGGCCCTAAGTTGTTAAGTTTCCTTTTAGGTAATACTTTAACGGCCTCCTAGCCTAGTTGGTAGTGACTCTGTGGGTTCGAATCCTGGTCAGGGCATTTATTCGTGTGCTAATCACAATGTTCCTGAGTTATGGATGTTTTCCATGTATTTAAGTATTTATCTGAGTAAGTAAGTATTTATCTATTATATATATCGTCGCCTAGCACATGAGTGACGCGACAGTATCTCGCGCGCGAGATAGTCTATCCGTCCTTTTCTGACTATCAATTAAAAAGAGACGGGTAGTCTATCTCGCGCGCGAGATACTGTCGCGTCACTCATGTGCTAGGCGTGCAGTCAGCAGCAGAAGTAGCTAAGCGGGTAGCGTGTTCGAAATGACCTACACACGCTCTTATTCTCTAAACAATAAAATCGTGCCCAGCTCATTTTGAACACCCTACCCGCTTAGTTACTTTTGCTGCTGACTGTACTCATAATACAAGCCTTATAGCTTACCGTGGGACTAGGGTTGATTTCTGTAAAAATGTTACATAATATAAAAAAAATTGGCAAGCCAGACTATATTTATTTTTCAGGAACTGGTTCCGTAAATCTATGCAACCGGCATCTCAGCTCTGAGAAGGGCTGGACAGAGTTCGAGTTTGGGATAGGCAACGGTCCCCTCATGGGCTTGAAGATGTTCCGCACTATCTCCCGACTGATGTTCCTCAACTGCGGCGCTGTCATGCAGTTCACTCCGAGGGGGATCGTGCCCAGCCTTGTCTCAAGTAAGTCATCATCTTACATTTCTTAATCGAACTCGCGGAGCGTAAGCGAAGTGAGTTCTTACAAACAACTCCAGACCGAACTGTCACCAGGCTACTGGGACGTCTCGGCATTTGGATGGCTTTTTGATTTCGATAGTTTGTCTGACTATAACTTTAGTTAGGTATTTCTGATCTTTATGAAATTTCTTGGGGCTGTAGCAGAGACACATAAAATTTGTGAGTTCGTATATGAGCAGGATCGATCAAATGGCTATGGAGCTAGAAGGAGGAAAAAAATCCTCCTTGGGGTCTTGTTATATTGGTCAACTCGTTTGCAAGTAAATCGTGAGTTCTCAGTTCGAAGCGGACTACTAGTTAAGCGGAGTAATTTGACTTGGATTTAACTGGACTCTATGTAAAAGTGGCAGGGTTTTATTTCGCGTAATTTCTGACAGGTTCTGCCTGGTAAAGACCAAGACTGCGTGGACCGTCCAGTGGCGCACTTATTAGGGGGATTGTGTTTGCTAATAAACTAATCAATTTCTATATAATCCATCATGTTAAGTTCTAGTCCTACTAATTCCGCAATTTATGATCTATGTGATACAGTTTTATATTCTCTATTTACCTCGGGCTTCATCACCTAAACGAAAAAAAGTGGCCACCATTAAAGTAATGAAGCAAAAAATACGCAAAATGAAACAATGTGACAAAGACCAAAAGTAGCGTAATCAGTAGAACTACAACTTAACACTGAGCGATTATACGGAACTTGATTCGTTTATTAGGAAATACAATCCCACAATTCCCCCAATGAGCGCCACTGGACGGTCGACATACTCTTAACCTTTTGAACGCCAAGCATATGACCCTCAGCGAAAGCGCGCGCGCAAGGCAAACCGGTTATATTTTGGACGTGATATCACGTCCTGGCGCTGAAGGCACGACTTTCCGTGCGCGTGATTTGACGGCTTTGGCGGTCAAAGGGTTAAAGGGCAAAGAAAAATTATCCAAAACATTTTCCAGCAATGGCATTGCAACTGGACGCCCACTCCGTCGGCTACCTGACGTACCGCGCCGGCGGGCAGGGCGGCTCCTCGATGACGTCCATATACGTGCGCGACTCGGAGAAGTACCACACCAACACGGCCATCCAGCTCGGCAACCCGCACTCGTTCATCTCCTTCAACATCATGAGGAAGATGCCGCAGCACGACATGAAACTGCGGTTGGCGTTGAAGTGAGTTCAGATAGTTTTATAGTCAAACATTTCTAACCCTGCCATCGACTTTGCAGGCGACAAAGAGGGCGTAATATTGAAATTTGTATGTTGTTTAACGGAAACACTCCACATTTTATAACTAAAGGTCATTGCACACCGAAGAGCGGGGCGACAGCGGCGCGGCGGCGAAGCGAGTGTGAATCACCGTATTTAATTCAATGTTATACAGCGCGCCCGCGCTTTCGGTGTGCAATGGCCTTAACTCTTAACGTGGACCCTTGATTACTTCCACTTTGACCCACGATCAAGTTACCTTAGAATAGTGTGAGCCTGTGAGGCTTCAAATAAGTTCTTCAAGTAAGTAGATCCTTCATGTGACAAGAATCAGGCCAGACCAGTTTTACGTGTCAGTTTTCATACGCACTTAGCGCCACTTACAATATTTTCTGGGCAAGCGGCATTGTATATGGACTATATGGAGGTTTATTTACTACTAAGCTTTTGATTTATTTACTAGTCTGTAATTCTAGCGATTTAGAATTAAGATATGCCTAATGCGATTATGTTTAAAATTACTATGCAAAATTTTACCTAATCCTTCACTTTGTTCAGCTATGCGAAAGTCAAAATTTTGTTCTGATAAAAAAAGTTTGTATTTATCTGTAAACATAGTTTATAGTTGATTATAGTTATATAACCTGTAAAAATAATATGCGAAGCCAATAAAACATAGATATCGCCACAAATGGCACGTCACTTTATCAATGTATTTTTCACTGCAAGAGCCTTATTTAGTAATTCAGAATAATAGCGAAGGCTACACCAAACGAAGCATCCAGTTTTGGCCTACAGCTTGCTTTCTATTTAATAAGGAACGGTAGCAATGAATGATTTTAGCTTAAAAGCTACAGCTACGGTTTTAAAGGTTTAGTACTCGACTGTATTTATGTTTTGTATTAAATATTCTTCAGTTTAACCGTATGGTATAAGATTCGGCATATAATATCAACAAAGTAAATCAGCTCATGTTTGCCACCTTCGTGGTATTCTAAAACACATTCTTAGTGCATCATAACTTATGAAAAATTGGTAAAATTCTACAGACTCGGTACATTTGGCGCCATAGCTGAGTACGGGGCGGAGAAGAAGGTGTCGAAAAACAGCAGCGTCTCGGCCGCGGTCATGCTCGGCGTTCCCAGCGGCGTCATACTAAAGCTCAAGTTAGTATCATTCATACAAACAATTCATATATCTATTATCCCTCATAAAACCTCTTTGGGCTGCGTTTCCACCAGAGATGATGAATCTGTATGTGAAGCACCATTAGAATCACTTCAGCGCAGCTCTAGGCTTGGTTCTTTACAAACACATTCCTCGCACCGCATCCCCACTCATCTCCGGTGGAATGGCAGCTTTTGCGCACGGCCTCGATGGCGAGCTTATGACGGCGTGTTCGGCGTTGTGTCAGGGCCTCCGCTGCGTGCCAATCAGCGCCAAGGAGAACAATAAGCACCCAATAAGCGTTACGGCGTACGCTGTCAAAGTAACTTTTATATACATTCAAGTAAGGTTTATATTGCCTCGCTTGCGTCCGGAATCTTGTCTAGGTGATGTTTTTGTATATGACGCATGGCGTTCAAAGTGTCAATTTTGATTGTTAATTTCCCCAGATGGACGTGTTCAACACAAACGATAGTAGTCCCGATACATCTGTGCGAGGAAGTAATGCCCTCGCCAGTGTTCTACGCCACTGTGGTGCCGATGGTGTCCTGGCTTATACTAAAGAAGTTGGTACTGGACCCCATAGCGAGGGAGCGATCGGAACGGGACCGGCAGAGGTCCATGGAGGCTAACTTCGAAAGGTGAGTGGGCTATGAAAGTTACTATCTGGTTTAGTCTTTGGTTTGGGGATGATTTTTAAAGAATTCGCGTAGCCATACACCCAACTTTTATCTAATAAAAGTCGGGTGAAAAAAGTAGTTTTTTTTTAATTTATACTGCAGTAATCGAATAAGCGGAGTGTAAGCGAAGCGAGTTCTTACAAACAACTTCTGGGTACTGGGATGTCTAGGCATTTCAATGGCTTTTTGATTTGGAGAGTTTGTTCGACGATAACTTTAGAAACGTTTTTCTGAAAATTCTCTTTCTGAATCTTTATGAAAATTGTTGGGGCTGTATCAGAGATACATAAAATTTGAGAATTCGTTTATGAGCTGGATCGATCAAGGGCTTGCAGACTTAGAAGGCGAAGAAAAATCTTCATATGGGTCTTGTTATATTGGTCAACTCGTTTGCAAGTAAATCGCGAGTTCTCAGTTCGAGGCGCGGACTACTAGTAACTAATACGGTTAAATTAACGTTGAAAACTTTCACAGATGAGGCAACGACTCACATATAAACGACCCAGTTCTGTGTTACTTTATTAGAATTTTACATACAATGTACCTAACAGAAAAAGGCACTTACTTTTGGGATGCCAATTATGCTAATATATTTCGTTGTCAGGTTACAAGAAATGCAGCGGCAGGCGCGAGCGACAGTTGAGCTGATGCGGGAAACGTACTCCAGGATACGGAGCGACGAGGAGAAGAAGAAGGGGCTCGTCATCCTCAGAGCGGTGTACGGGAAGCTACCTGCAGGTACTCGCCTTTCGAGTGGCAGTTTCTTAGTGAATATCGGTGACGGTGTGCGGGCGAGACAGCGCTATTGATGTGCATAAAACTATCTCGTTTGCACACGTTTGGACCAGTTGCAGCGCCAGTGTGATAGCCGTGTTACTTATCATTGAGGTTGTTACTTAGGCACACATTGTCAATATGGCCAATATTACAACTGAAGAACATATCGAATTACTTTGATTTGGTATTTTTTTTAAGTACAAGTACAGTTAGATGCCATATATGAAGTAAAGGTGTCCAAGGCATCTGTTGCCCAGGGTGTCTGCCTCGAATGCAGAAGATCGCAGCCCTGGGCACCAGAGACCTAGGTCACTTTTTCATAACACAGTGTACTAAAATTTCTTGCTTTTATCAGGAGCTTCAAGTCACGAGGTGGAAGCAGAGCCAACGGGCGACGCAGCGTCACCTGAGTCGCCGAGTGCCTACAGCGAAGTCATCGACGTGACGATACCCGTGCAGTGCCTCGTCAGGGATTCGCGGCTAGAGCTGCTGGAGGCGAGCAAGGTATATACGAGGACATGCGTAGAGTCAGGGAGGCCGAGTTGACTCCTTACAGCGAAGTTATCGACGTGACGATACCAGTGCACGTGCAGTGCCTCGTCAGGGACTCGCGGCTAGAGCTGCTGGAGGCGAGCAAGGTATATACGAGGACATGCGTAGAGTCAGGGAGGCCGAGTTGACTCCTTACAGCGAAGTTATCGACGTGACGATACCAGTGCACGTGCAGTGCCTCGTCAGGGACTCGCGGCTAGAGCTGCTGGAGGCGAGCAAGGTATATACGAGGACATGCGTAGAGTCAGGGAGGCCGAGTTGACTCCTTACAGCGAAGTTATCGACGTGACGATACCAGTGCACGTGCAGTGCCTCGTCAGGGACTCGCGGCTAGAGCTGCTGGAGGCGAGCAAGGTATATACGAGGACATGCGTAGAGTCAGGGAGGCCGAGTTGACTCCTTACAGCGAAGTTATCGACGTGACGATACCAGTGCACGTGCAGTGCCTCGTCAGGGACTCGCGGCTAGAGCTGCTGGAGGCGAGCAAGGTATATACGAGGACATGCGTAGAGTCAGGGAGGCCGAGTTGACTCCTTACAGCGAAGTTATCGACGTGACGATACCAGTGCACGTGCAGTGCCTCGTCAGGGACTCGCGGCTAGAGCTGCTGGAGGCGAGCAAGGTATATACGAGGACATGCGTAGAGTCAGGGAGGCCGAGTTGACTCCTTACAGCGAAGTTATCGACGTGACGATACCAGTGCACGTGCAGTGCCTCGTCAGGGACTCGCGGCTAGAGCTGCTGGAGGCGAGCAAGGTATATACGAGGACATGCGTAGAGTCAGGCAGGCCGAGTCGACTCCTTACAGCCAAGTTATCGACGTGACGATACCCGTGCACGTGCAGTGCCTCGTCAGGGACTCGCGGCTAGAGCTGCTGGAGGCGAGCAAGGTATATACGAGGACATGCGTAGAGTCAGGCAGGCCGAGTCGACTCCTTACAGCCAAGTTATCGACGTGACGATACCCGTGCACGTGCAGTGCCTCGTCAAGGACTTGCGGCTAGAGCTGCTAGAGGCGAGCAAGGTACGACGACGTGCTTAGAGCCATGGTACATGGGCGTAATCGACCGTCACTTTTCTTATCCTAAAAACGAGGTTGCTGGTATTAGTACATTACGCACCTAGGGCGGTAAAATTAAGAACGGCTCAGATCGCTGGTATTTGTGGCCCGAACCGATGGTAAGGGCCATAAACAAGCGATCTGAGGCTTTCTTTATTACTGCCCGTGGTGCGTACACAATTTTACGACGTCTCCTGGGTGTGAAGTGAGATTTACTGCTACGCTCGTGGGCGGCAAATCTCACTTACTGCCCTGAGTGACGTAAAATTTTATGAAAGATTTATGGTTTTTTAATTTTAATATTTTATTTGCTTACAGGCTGACCTGCCCGGGTTCTTCGACCCGTGCGTGGGCGAGGAGAAGCACCTCACCATACAGTACAACTTCCACAAAAACCTCCACTGCTGCACTGTCGCCGACAGCCAGGCTGTAGTTTTGCCTCGCAATAGTAAGTATCAGAGTATATTCATCGAAGTGACTAAGGTCAGGATCAATAGAAAAGTAAAATAAGGTAAACAAACATGCAAATATGGTTCACCGGCAACTGCATTTTCAGCAAAAACAAAGCATTTAACACATGACAATAAATATTTAACGAAATTAGTTATTACGGAAATATAAGTAATTAACGCATGTCTTTCTTAAACATAAAGTAAATAACGAGTTTTTTGTGTATAAATTTACCATGATTGTTCTTTTAAACTGCGTGATGATGGTAAATGGGTTTGTTTCATATATATCTGAGTAGTTTTATTTTAATTTTCTATTGACCCTGATTTTACAGTAATTAATTGTATACTTTTTTCTTGCTTGTCATCTTTGAACCATTATAAGAGATTTTTAAATTTTTACTCTGAGATATATTGCTCATTTTGCATCCATTGTTTTTATTATAAATGCAACATGAGTTGGCAGCATCTTCATCAATTTAATCATACAATTATAATTAAAAATACGTAACTTTTTCAGATCATCGGATAAAGAACAGATCCTGAAGGCTAAAGTCTTGGAAGAGGTGCTAACTTCAACGCCGAGTGAGCCGGGCGTCCTATCATTATATGTAAATGTATAGACTTGTTTCACCGAGCTCTGACAAAACCACTAAATTTCAACCAAAGATAGACTTTGGTCATCTTAAACCTGGTAGTAAAAGACAATTCTTGGAGCGTTTCAACCGCTTTAGTTCCAATTTATATCAAGACTGCGCCGTATAAGAATATGAGAATCGAAACGGTAGGAGAGAGTTAAAATATCAGGATATTTACATGCACGCTTACACGGTACCGAAGCGTTTGAAACGTTTTAAAAGTGTCCAATGAGCGGTTTAGATTTTGTTTAGACTCGGCGAATGGGCACTAGGATTATCGCTGGCGACAAATCTGTCTTTAAAATCGTTGAAAACTGCGTGCTGCAGAACTATTTGAATTTCGTTCATTGGTTTGTGCTGTTAGTTGTTACTATGTTTATAAAAGTAATATGTTTGTCAGTTCATTACTTTCGATTTGCATATGTGACTGCAACAGATTTGAGGAGCGAACGATATATGTATACAAGGTGCTCACGAGGAACCTAAGTTTTACCGCGCATTTCTGAGGCTAAAATAAGGAATAGTCATTATGTGAGCTTAGGTTAATTTCGCATAAAAACTGTTTAGAATTTTTTTCTCGAATTGGAATGTTATGTGTACAGTCGCCATCACATGTATCGGAGCGGCCAAGGTGGTCACAAATATTTGAACAACGCCTTTATTGTCAAGGCGATAAGGTGCTTGATCAGATATTTTTGAGTACCGTGGCCGCTCCGATATATTTGATAGCGACTGTACACAAAATAACTTAAAATTAATTAGTATAATAGTTTCGTTAAATTATGCCGAGTGTTCCTTGTCCAGATCAAATTAATTTATTGCTATACATATCATATAACAATATGTTCCTTGTCTCGTTGACATCTGACACTAATGATCTCTAGAGTCTAGGCTAGGCTCAGTGGCCATCGCAATCATAATCGCATTCTGAATTAAACTGACCCACGATAAAAATGGTTTTATATTAAAAAAGTTTTTGTGGACATTAGTCTCTAAGTTAAAATATTTAGGTTTCTTCGTGAGCACATTGTATAAAGTTCAGTGTACGAAATTATACCTGCTTAGCGACGAAACTTTAGCCCTTTGACAAAAATACTGTTCCAAGCGCTCGTGTGGTTGCGTTCGGTCTTAGTGTGCTTTAGATTCAGGTTTTGCAGTTCGGTTTCGGTCCCTGGGAATGTATTTACCGTGTAACGTACAATACCTAACGATTGTTAACATTCCATGTTATCCCTTCCCTTGTAAATGTTATTAAACAGAATACAGTATCTTGAAATGTTTTATTACTTTTATTAGCCTCCGCCACCCCCGCCGCGCCGCTGACCGCTTGTCGTGTCCGTCCGTCGAGTCTGCGGACTTATAAGGTACAGCCTTTTGAAAATTGACAGTGAAAGCATGGCTAAAAAGCATAGAGTAACTTATACATATAGTAAAGCAGCACAGCCTAAATATAAGAGGAAATGTCATCTGCACTGCTACTCCACCTAGTAGCTACTAGTGTACTACTATTAGTACGCTATTTGTTAGGTGGAGTAGCAGTGCAGGAGTTCGATTTTTGAATCACACCGGGTGACTTATTTCGTACTAAATAGTCATCGGCTGCATACAAAAAAAGGCACCGGTGAGATTCAAAAATCGAACTCCAGGTGACATTTCCTCTTACAAATTGAGTATCTTTAGGGGACTTTCGGACAGAGGGCGCAATTGACTTGAGCTTCAAAAAGTTCTTAGGCCGTGCTGCTCTACTATATAAGTTACTCTATGTAAAAAGGTAGACTTTAAGAAAGTATAACTTTTTATATAGAAACGGTCCAATTGAAGTTTTTTAATTTCATTCTGATAGGGTTTTTAACCGGAATGACCGGAATATCACTATCACTGTATAAAATAATAATAACGTAGAAGTAAGTAGCAGCCTCAATAACAGATCAAGCTGTGTTTTCCCAAAGTTTATAAAGGCAGGTAAAAAATAAATTAATTCACAAGGAAAACTATAAATTAACACAAAAAATTTTGGACTATTTGATAATAATATTTAAGTTATTCAATATACAGTATAATACGTTCTCGTTAGGAAAATGACTGTTTTTGGGGTTTGGTAGCCAACCGGAAAAATCGGAACCGTCTGTCCTGGTAGCCCGGTATACACGGACCTGAGATTTTAGATTTTTGTTTAATAGTTGATGAGTTCTTTCGAATGATACAAGTTTTAAAATACTAGGTTAACTATTTCAATCATTTCTATTAAGTTTTGGGCAATGCAACCTCTTACTTTTTGGCACTTGGTGAAGCATTGTCTTATGTGCCGCGTAAAACAACATTTAAACCATCCCGTGAACTTATTTGCACGTCGTACTTGCATTAGTCGATTTACACCTAAAAACATAAAACTTGGCTGTATAACAAAAGCTCCAGATTTAAGGTCGGCTACCATTTTTTGTCATTACTGGGTTGATTAGTACTTTCGAATGGCATAAGGTTTAATTTACTACCCGATGAGGTTGATTTTAAAATGAAATTTTTGCTGACTGTACAAAATGCTGCAAGTTTCTCAGGCTACCAACTACTAAAATACATAACTTTTAACCGTGCATTGCCCTATAGAAGCCGAAATCTGCTAATCGATGAGGTAGGGTTGCTTACGACCTACTCTTATTGATCTATATGAAACCGAGCGTGCCTGTTGCTTGATACGTTTTGAATCGTGAAATGAAAGGAAAGATCGCCTTTTTCTCGGCCAAATTTTTGAATGAATTCATACAATTAATAGATTATTTTCTAACTCCAGAGTGCTATCTCCATACAACTTCTTAAACCGAAAGCTTCATATGAAGGCTGGACGACTAAGACATGAAAGAAAGTGGCCAAAACTATCTCCTGGGCCCCTTTTTGATATTTCATTCATAACAAAAATAAGATCTAATGTCAGAATATTTACGGCGGAGATTTATATAAAGAAAGTAATATATTTTTAATGAATCCGTACATAAAGATTGTCATAATTCCTTATTGACTCAAAATGACGGACGTCTGAATGGACAAACTCTCCTTAAAGTGGCCAAAACCGGGGCATCTGATTGTACCCAACCTACTTTATTGCCATTCTACAGCTACTTTGCTGATTGAAAACTCTTTATGTATCATCTTATTTGAAAACAAGTAATTTGCGGTAGAGTAGACGAAGTCACATTTTCATTCTATTGTTTTTCTTTTCACTCACCGCAAATCGCATTAGAACACTAGTAGATTCTGTCCGGAAAAAGAAGTGTCGTAGAATGTATAAGTTCCTATAACCACGAAACTTCTCTTTCCGGACAAACTATAGTAGTAAAACACTTGCATTAAAACGTTGTACGAGTGTCTATGGGTTGAGCTCATCATGGCCTCCTTCGGGAACAATTTTTGTTTTTTTGGTCATTTTCGTGGTTCAGTGTGTAATATTGATACTATAGCTTATTGTGCGGTGATCTGACGAACAAGGGAACAGCTAATGAAGAATTAGTCTTAACCATTGATTGGTTGAACAACCTGTACCCTTCTCGTGCCTTTTGTAGGGAGCTATCATTCTACAAATAACAACTAGCAAGGCTTATGCCACTTCTACCGAACAACGTTGCCTACAACTTATTTGATTAAACAAAATACTTATTGATTGAAGACATTGTACCATGCATTGTACCTAAAGATTGAATCTTACAAGCTCTTGATTCCCGCCTTTTTATTATATTTGACATTGGCTACAGGCAATACCGCCTAAAGTCCATAACAAAGAAAAAATAAAAAAAACGTTGTACATGAGTCCAATAAAGAACATCCAATTTGTACCAGGCGAACTTATCTACTCTATTGTCAAGGCGATATAGTGCATGTTCGGATATTGTTGGATAATATTGGCCGCTCCGATATATTTGATGGCGACTGTAGCATTCCATCGTTACGTAACAACCGACATTCGGACCCATTTTTTTTCCAATTTCCGAGTTTTTTTTGGTTCGATTTTTATAATGTAATTAATATTGGTATCATTTTAATGCTGTTTTTTATGAACCACGTGAACCTGAAACCTTCTGATTAAAAGTTAAACTAAAAAATATATATAAATCACCGAGACTGCAAAGTAATCCATAAATTTTTGATTGTTGTTTTAATATTTAATGCAAATAATTTATTGGGATAGCAGTCTGATTTGAGCTCCATTCTGTTCTATTGTAGCCTTTGTTAGTATAAGATACTAATTGTTTGTCATATTATATATATATGTATGTATGATAAGTAGACTGTAGACTATTATGTAATATGACCCCGAATAAATGTTTTGTTGAGATATGAATATTTGAGGTGGATTATCAAATCAATAAATAAAGGTTATTGATAAAAGTATAAAAGATCAATATTTAATTATTTCCACTTTCCAAGAGGAAAGTAATCCGTTTTATGGAAACAGTGCAATTGGGTAACAGGCTGCATGATCAATAAAATTGATCACTAAGAAATAAATCTAGGTTAGTGGTCGTTATGCGGTGTAATAAATATGAGGCCGAATTGCGGTCCCCAAGGAGACAGGAAAAAACAATAGGAAAATCCGAAAGGTGACTTAACATTAAGGAATTATAACAATTTCATATTGTTTATATTAAAAGTACTTAATAATCCGCATCTTTAACGTCGCATGTTACATTTACATTACGCCGCGTACCTGGTCTACCATACAAGCCTAGTACTACGTAAGCGCGTTACATTTTTGTGAGAATAGGTCACAAAGAACAATGTCACCTATCAATCTCTCGTCGCCGTTTCAAAGTGTCTTAAATTATTAGAACATAATAACCATGGTAGCCCAATGCAGCTTGGGTACCTACAGTTACAGTTACGAATTCCTATTTTCAGAATCAAAGTGTACCTACTTATCCTTTACTTTTTTTGAAACTATAACATATGTGCTTTTTAGACTCGACTGGTCTTATACACATACATTACCGATCAATGATCATAATTATGATAGAGTGATGATGATGATGATGACGCTGCAGTTGCTCAGGCTGGCCGTATTCAATTATTTACACGTGATTCACACCATCGAATTATCGTTAGGCATACTTTATCGCGGGGTAACTTGCATCTATAATCAAACTATTAGACTCCCTGTATACGGGGACATGGGACATTTGGCGATCCCGTGTTTGGTCGCGCCCTTGTTTGTGCGTGTGTGGCCTCTCAGAGCTGTCGATAGTGTCCATCATTTTTAAAGGCTCGACTCAGTAGAGTCACTGCAGAAATTAAAGCCTTGGAAATTCAGATATAGTTATCCCGGTTTTTTGCAGAAATTGTTGTAGCTTTTCCAAACCACAAGACATACCAACTACAAGACAGTATAGAGGTAGACGATGGTGTGCCACACCACACCAGGAGTTCGATTTTTGAATCTCACCGGGTGACTTTTTTCTTACTAAATAGTCATCGGCTGCATACAAAAAAAGGCACCGGTGAGTTTAAAAAATCGAACTCCAGGTGTGGTGAGTATGTATGACACCATCAACTGTCTTCAACTTCTCTACTTACATCTAAAGACAACAAAGACTTACTTAACGAAGTTATAAAACAAATCTAAAATTTTGTATAATCTGTAAGTTGGCACAAACGATTTCCATCGTTACGTAACCGACATTCGGACCCATTTTTTCGACTTTCCGAGCCTGGATTTGTTATGGCTTGTCTTTTTATAGTGTAATATTGGTATCATCTTAAAGCTGCTGTTTTATTAATAAACAGTTTAATTTACTTTTACTATAATACGCAAGTCAATAAAGTAATTAAAGCAAATGTCACGTAACCGACTCGCATGCAAAATACGCCAATAGTGTGTCCTACATGTAGACATTGTATAAATAAAGAATTCTGTTAAAAAAAACTAGATGAAAAACTTACCGTTTTGTGGAATGCTCCATTAAATGTTATTGTACGTTAGGTCATACATCAGGTTATATCTATGTAGTACATCTTGCACCAAGCACCACAAACCTTGACGACTGATTGCAGCGCATCACATCAACTGCCAATTTCAGCCCCTGACCATTTTTCATAACTAACTCAACAGAGATTATGCGGATTAGCCACCATTTATAATCTTACCAACATTCGCACAACCTGACATGACTTCCGCCGTACTTAATGGACGACTGCTAGTTATACGCTATTGTGTTCGGTATTAATTTAGGGCGATTATACAATAATGATGCGATATATTCCCACGTACATACATCACCGTTTTGACGTGCTCGTTTGTGGGGGGGTATTATTTGTGTGAATGGAGGCACGTGTTGGTCACGTTCCGGATCATGAATGTCGAGCACGGAGACTCTGACGCTGGCAGCAGAGACCGGAAATAAACAGCCTTTATACTATTGCAACTGCTGATTTCCTCTTCGTATATCCAGAATAGCTTTTAGTTATAAATTATTGAATCATGTACATACCATGTACAGTCAACGCCATAAATATGTATACAGTTTTGCACTTTTCTCCATTGTAATAAGGTTAAAAAGTGTACATATTTTAGGCGTTGACTGTATATACATACCTACCTACCGCACACGTACCTATATCGTGTGACATTTGGTTCTTAAATTTTAGGGCGATTATTTCTTTTTCATTTTGTGACAAATATGTACAGTCACCGGCCATAGTATCCTCCTACACGAAGGCCGCAAAAATATGTAACACGCTCTTATGTCCCTACAAATAAGAGCGTCTCAATTATTTTTGCGGCATTCATGTAGGAAGATACTATTGCTGGTGACTGTACATATGCTATTCAACGACGTATCACGCTGTAGATAAGAAATTAGAGCTTTCTATGTACCTATACTATCGGTTCCGTTGTTTATGGTGTAGATTCACTTGTTCTCTTGAATTATTTCAAAACTGTTTTACCTAAAATTATAATCAAACAGATTTATTTACACTCGAGAGCAAACATTTCGGGACAGTAACATAAACTTTAATATCTTTAAAATGAATGTCTTTTGAAATATTCAAGAATATGCTAGTGACTCGAACCTTTTGCTCTAGAGTGTACTTATCCCGTGATGTTTTTCACTGTTAATTTTTAGGGTTCCGTACCTCAAAAGGAAAAAAACGGAACCCTTATAGGATCACTTTGTTGTCCGTCTGTCTGTCTGTCTGTCTGTCTGTCTGTCTGTCTGTCAAGACCATTTTTCTCAGGAACGCGTGGAGGTATCAAGCTGAAATTTATACCAAATACTAAGGTCTATTGTCCCTTGAAGCTGTGAAAAAATCAAACTTAAAAGCCAACGCAATCAAAAGATACAGTCGTTTGTGCTGCAAATTTTAGAGATTTCGGCACTCGCAAAACCTACGGGGTACTTCCCATGAACTCAGAAACTTGAAATTTGGCACGAAGCAACGTCATATAGCATAGACAAAGGAAAAATTATAAAAAGTAGACATTTTTAGTAAAATCATACAAAAATATATATTTAAAATTTTAAACTTACTACCTTTTTCCGCGTAAACGCGTGAAGTTATTAAGTTGAAATTCATGTCAAATACTCAGGGCTATAGGACTTTTCAGATGTAGCAAAACCAAACTTTGATGTCAACGCAATCAAAAGAAATAGCAATTTAAGTTGCATATTTTGAAACTGAGTACTCGCAAGAAACTCAAAACCTAAAGGGTACTTCCCGTAAACTCAGAAACTTGAAACTTGGCACGAAGAAATTTCATGTAGCACAGACAAAGGAAAAATTACGAAAAGTAGAATTTTTTTGTAAAATCATACAAAAAAATATATAATTTTAATTTTAAACTTACTACCATTTTCCTCGTAAACGCGTGAAGTTATTAAATAGAAATTCATGTCAAATACTCAGGGCTGTAGTACCTTTCAGATGTAGCAAAACCAAATTTTTATGTCAACGCAATCAAAAGGAATAGCAATTTAAGTTGCATATTTTGAAACTGAGTACTCGCGAGATACTCAAAACCTAAAGGGTACTTCCCGCAAGCTCAGAATCTTTAAACTTGGCACGAAGCAACGTCATATAGCACAGACAAAGAAAAAATTATAAAAAGTAGACATTTTTAGTAGAATCGTACAAAAAATATTTTTTTTTAATTTAAACTTACTACCTTCTTCCTCGTAAACGCGTAAAGGTATTAAATTGAAATTCATATCAAATACTCAGGTCTATTATAGCTTTCAGCTGTGGCAAAAACAAACTTTCATGTCAACGCAATCAAAAGAAATAGCAATTTAAGTTGCATATTTTGGAGATGAGTACTCGCAAGAAACTCAAAACCTAAAGGGTACTTCCCGTAAACTCAGAAACTTGAAACTTGGCACGAAGAAACTTCATATAGCAAAGACAAAGGAAAAATTACGAAAAGTAGACATTTTTAGTAAAATAGTACTTAAAATATTTTTTTAAATTTTAAACTTACTACCTGTTTCCTCGTAAACGCGTAGAGGTATTAAATTGAAATTCATATCATATCATCATCATCATTAGTCGTTCCCTCAGAGCTGAGGATCGTGACATCATGTCCTTCTGTTGAAGATCAGGTTCCTCCATAGGCTTCTATCCCTCGCTAAGCGCATGGCTTCTTGCAGTTTTAATTGCATGGGTGCAGTGATTTGGGCACTCCATCTTGCGGGGGGAGGGGAGGGCTCTAAGTCTTGTGCCTTCAACTTTTCCCGTCATGATTATTCTCTCCAAGCTATCCGAGGAACGTCGTGAGAGGTGTCCGAAGTATGTGAGTATGCGGTCGTGGCACGTCGTCGACAGCCGGCGTTTTATGCGTAATTCCTCTAGTATGGACTGATTAGTGCGCATCGCAGTCCAAGGTATCCGCAAAAGCCGTCGCCAACACCACATCTCAAACGCGTCAATACGGCTTTTAAGGTCTGCCTTGATAGTCCACGACTCAGAGCCGTAAAAGAAAATTGTCAGAATCATATCATATACTCAGCTCTATAATATCTTTCTGCTGTAGCAAAACGAAACTTTCATGTCCACGCAATCATAAGAAATAGCAATTGTTTTAGGTTTTTACGGAACCCTCGGTGCGCGAGTCCGACTCGCACTTGGCCGGTTTTTTATTTCATTGTAATTGACATCTGTTTCCAATTTGTGATATATACTTTTTTATGATTTGGCATGCTCCCCCTGTCCATAGCAATGGGAATTTTGCCAATATCTAGTTGTCGACGTTAATCACATTGTTTTTATTTACATAAATATAGGCAACGTTGTTCGGTAGAGGCCTTCCTGATTGTAAGATGATAGCCTCCCTACAAACACGTGGGTGGCCGAGACCGTTTAACCGTTTACCGTATAATATAACCGGATAACCGTTTGTTCGAATAAAGGGTGGTTACGCGCGTTTTGAGACAAATTTTTAATTGGCTGCACACTTTTTCGTTAGATCACCTCACAATAAGCTATCAATATTACACACTGAACTACGTAAATGAGCAAAAAGTGTAACTGTTCTAAAGACGCCGCAGCCACCTTGAGCTCAAACGATTATCCGTGATATATACTTATATATTTTAAATGCTCACAACAAAGCCTTTTAAGATATGTCACGCGGTATAGCTCGCAAAACTTTTTAAAATATTTTTACTTACCCCGCATAATGGCCCACAACCACATGTTCATAATTTATTCATTTACGTTGCACATATTTGGGTCGCCGACTTATGTGTACAAAGCTTCAGCTCAATCGGTTCAGTAGTTTCGGAGCAAAATAGCTGTGAGACGGAGTGAGTAGAACCATAACATTTCCTTTTCTACCATTTCGGTAGGAAACCGCCCGATCCGATTTCCGCTATTACACTACCCCTATTATATTATATTATTTTTCTTTTTTATTTCTGTATTAAGCAGAACGTCTGCTAGCGATACCACAATGTTTAGAAATAAAGGAAAATCCACACAAACAAACATATTTTCTAACCATTATTTTTCTCCATGAAAAATCAATCCCAAAATGCGATTAATGATAACGTGTAGGGTTTTAGAACCTTTTGTTGGGTTTACAGTAGTGTTTTATGAACATTTTTTTAATCGTACCACTTATATATATCATAGAGCTATGTTAATATCAGCGGTCTTGACATCTATATGTACTCAGAGAATACTCAAATACCAAAGTGATTTTCGAAAGTACTTAAACCATTGCCTGGGGATTCTAAGTACCGTTTCGAGTTCAGCGCCCACTCATAAAACAAGTGTTCAATTCTGGTAGATATCCAGGTAAAGTGATTTCCAATGGTACTTACGCCATTTTTCAATTCGGCAATTTACAAAGTCCATATAACGATGACTTTAAGAAACAAGTAATGCAATTTATTTACGATATTACCGACTTCATTGAACTCAGTGCATTCCGAATGTCACTTTGTCTGCTTCTTAAGCTTTGTCAAAAGAAAGAGATGCAACAGGTGTTAAATATTCGTACAGCAGAATAAAGCAGCCTAAAACGCTATACCTAGTATATTGCAGGTGATAAAAATCAAAACCACCGCCTTACATAGACAAAATAATAGTAAACAATAAGATTATCACAAACCCTCTAGAAATAGCAACACACTTTAATAGATATTATATTGAGTTAGCAAATAATAAAGCTCCAACTCACGCTAGTCGCTGTACAAAAATCCAAGCAATGGAAAATAGTATATTCTTAAAACCATTTACTGAAATTGAAATTGGAAATATAATCATGTCTTTAAACAGTACAAATGCTGTAGGCTTTGATGAAATAAGTACCGAGGTTATAAAAAAATGTAAATCCTATCTGGTAACAGTTATCACATATTTAGTAAATCTATCGTTCGATGCGGGCTGTTTCCCAGAACTGCTAAAGACCTCAGTAGTAAAGCCGATATTCAAAAATAATGATAAAATGGACATGGCAAATTACCGTCCCATAACCCTGATACCTATCCTCTCAAAAATATTCGAAAAATGCATGCATAAACGAATAATGGATTTTTTCGACAAATACAAAGTCATACGCCAGGAACAAAACGGTTTCCAAAAAAATAAATCTACTACACTTGCTGGTTTTAACCTAGTCCATTACATCGCGAAAAGCTTAGATGAGAAGAATATTTTTAGACATGTCAAAAGCCTTTGATTTTGTTGACCATTCTTTACTTCTGAAAAAACTGGACAAATGTGGCATAAGGGGACCTGCACTAAATTGGCTTCAAACGTATCTATCTGGAAGAAAGCAATATGTAGATATTGTTACAATAAATAGTGAAAATGAGGAGACTCACTACAAATCCCCAACTCAACAAAATAACTTCGGAGTCCCTCAAGGTAGTGTATTAGGTCCTTTAATGTTTTTTGTTTATATAAACGATATATGTGAGGCAATTAAATATAAATCCATCCTTTTTGCTGATGATATTTCAATTGTTGTTACATCAAGCAGGAACGATAGTCCTGAGAAGCATGAGGAAAAAATAAATGAAATGTTGGACTTCGTAATTAAATGGCTAAGTGAACATAACTTGCAAATAAATGTTGTGAAAACGAATTATGTGCAATTCAAGAACAAAATGGCACAAATCCCCGAAATGAATTTGAATATACAATATAAAACTACAACTATAGACGAAATAGATAATGTAACTTTCTTAGGTATAAAATTAGATAAACACCTGGATTGGAATGAACCGATTGAAAATATTTATTCTAAGATAAATAGATTTGTTTATGTTTTACGAAGACTTAGACGCATTTCGGGCTTACACGCGTCTTTAGCTGCTTATCACGGGTATGTTGCTTCGAACCTGAGATATGGCCTGGTTCTTTGGGGAGGTAGCTCAAACCTGGAAAGAGCATTTATTGCACAGAAAGACTGTGTCCGAGCGATTTGCAATAAACCTCCTTATACGCCATGTGGAAAACTGTTCACGCGTTTAAAGATCCTGACACTTCCTTCCATGTATATTTTTGAATCATGTGTTTTTGTGAAGAATCATATAGACCTGTTCAAAACGGCTAGTACCGTTTTTCCAAGAGGTACGAGAAATAAAGGGCGTCTTGTAGACGATATTATTCCCAACACTTCATTATATCAAAACCAATGTTTCGCAATATGCATAAATATGTATAATAAGCTGCCGAATAATATAAAGGACCTACCAATTAATAAATTTAAAAATAGCCTAACAAGTTACTTATTGGATAAGAATTACTATCGTATAAAATAATTTTTCTCGCAGAATACTGAATAATTAAATTAAATTAAATTGATAATATAAAAAAGATAAATAAAGAAGATATGATATTAATAATAATGACACTAGGATTGTATATAGTTTTGCATGCTAGTATAATTAGATACATATAGCAGAATAAGCCATAAATGTCTATACTACACCTGTTGACACTACCTCTGTACTTATTCTATGCAAATAAAGATTATGATTATGATTATTCAAGAATTAGGATAATAAAAACCATGGCAAATAGTCTTTTGTTTATTGGAATCCATATATACGTTTATATTTATATTATATACCATAGGTACGTTTAGTTAACTTATGTTTTGTCTATTTGTAATAAACACAACTGTCTAAGAAGTGACAGATAAGGATATACGATTATTAGTTAAATGAGGCTTGTAAGATGTTAATGAATCCCGACGTTTAGTAAATAAGAGGGTTTTACGGTTACAGCGCCATCTTCGCGTTACTTAGTACGTTAAGGCCATACCTAAATTCTCGGAAACCACGCCCACTAGTGAGATGCAATACTTATGGCTCTTGTACATGATACAACCGGCCAAGAGGATGTCGGGCCATGATCAGTGTAGGGTTCCGTACTTGCCGGCTTGTTACAATACATCCGTTCAAAAAAGTCGTTTGTTAAGGGATACTTGGCATGGCTTACATCATTTTACTATGTGCCGACACTGCCGACTTACGACCTTTCGCTATGCGTTTTTAATGATAACTAAAAACGGCTCATCCGATGTTATTCAATATTGTTTTCATTGAAAGTACTCATTAAACCTCACTTTCATGATTTTGTTCAAATTTTTTGGACCCACGGTTCAAAAGTTAACTCATGTGTAGGGGAGGTTAATATATATGTTTTCTGTATAATAAAATAAGTATCGAAAATCAATGAGAAACCTGAAAATCCGTAGCGCATTGACCTTAAAATGTATGTATGTATGTATTATTAATAGTAGCCTGAGCCAAAGTTGGAGTATTTTGTACAGTCATCAAAAAATTATCCTATATTTTGTTAAAAACTACTTCAACGACTATACCTCGTTTGTTTCGGATTAGAAATATAACGGCCGATTTCGACAATTTATCTTTATTTTTCTCAGCTATTTCTGGGCAAAATTTAAATGAGATCACTTTTTCCACTATTAGTGATACGCTTAAGCCAATAAGATGCAAAATGGCAAATTCAAAAATCGTTTTCCCAAAAATCGCACGATTTTTTGGATTCCGTACCTCAAAAGGAAAAAACGGAACCCTTATAGGATCACTTTGTTGTCCGTCCGTCTGTCTGTCTGTCTGTCAAGACCATTTTTCTCAGGAAGGCGTGGAGGTATCAAGCTGAAATTTATACCAAATACTCAGGTCTATTGTCCCTTGAATCTGTGAAAAAATTAAACTTAAAAGCCAACGCAATCAAAAGATACAGCCGTTTATGCTGCAAATTTTAGAGTTTTCGGCACTCGCAAAACCTACGGGGTACTTCCCGTAAACTCAGAAACTTGAAATTTGGCATGAAGCAACATAGACAAAGAAAAAATTATAAAAAGTAGATATTTTTTGTAAAATCATACAAAAATATATATTTAAAATTTTAAACTGACTACCTTTTTCCTCGTAAACGATAGTGATACGCTTAAGCCAATAAGGTGCAAAATGGCAAATTCAATAATCGTTTTCCCAAAAATCGCACGATTTTTAGGGTTCCGTACCTCAAAAGGAAAAAACGGTACCCTTATAGGATCACTTTGTTGTCCGTCCGTCTGTCTGTCTGTCTGTCAAGACCATTTTTCTCAGGAAGGCGTGTAGGTATCAAGCTGAAATTTATACCAAATACTCAGGTCTATTGTCCCTTGAATCTGTGAAAAAATCAAACTTAAAAGCTAACGCAATCAAAAGATACAGCCGTTTATGCTGCAAATTTTAGAGTTTTCGGCACTCGCAAAACCTACGGGGTACTTCCCGTGAACTCAGAAACTTGAAATTTGGCATGAAGCAACATAGACAAAGAAAAAATTATAAAAAGTAGATATTTTTTGTAAAATCATACAAAAATATATATTTAAAATTTTAAACTGACTACCTTTTTCCTCGTAAACGATAGTGATACGCTTGCCAATAAGATGCAAAATGGCAAATTCAAAAATCGTTTTCCCAAAAATCGCACGATTTTTTGGATTCCGTACCTCAAAAGGAAAAAACGGAACCCTTATAGGATCACTTTGTTGTCCGTCCGTCTGTCTGTCTGTCTGTCAAGACCATTTTTCTCAGGAAGGCGTGTAGGTATCAAGCTGAAATTTATACCAAATACTCAGGTCTATTGTCCCTTGAATCTGTGAAAAAATTAAACTTAAAAGCCAACGCAATCAAAAGATACAGCCGTTTATGCTGCAAATTTTAGAGTTTTCGGCACTCGCAAAACCTACGGGGTACTTCCCGTAAACTCAGAAACTTGAAATTTGGCATGAAGCAACATAGACAAAGAAAAAATTATAAAAAGTAGATATTTTTTGTAAAATCATACAAAAAAATATATTTTAAATTTTAAACTTACTACCATTTTCCTCGTAAACGCGTGAAGTTATTAAATTGAAATTCATGTCAAATACTCAGGGCTATAGTACCTTTCAGATGTAGCAAAACCAAATCTCTATGTCAACGCAATCAAAAGGAATAGCAATTTAAGATGCATATTTTGAAACTGAGTACTCGCGAGAAACTCAAAACCTAAAGGGTACTTACTTCCCGTAAGCTCAGAATCTTGAAACTTGGCACGAAGCAACGTCATATATAGCACAGACAAAGGAAAAATTACGAAAAGTAGACATTTTTAGTAAAATCGTATATAAAATATTTTTTTTAAATTTTAAACTTACTACCTTTTTCCTCGTAAACGCGTAAAGGTATTAAATTGAAATTCATATCATATACTCAGCTCTATAATATCTTTCTGCTGTAGCAAAACGAAACTTTCATGTCCACGTAATCATAAGTAATACCAATTGTTTTAGTTTTTTACGGAACCCTCGGTGCGCGAGTCCGACTCGCACTTGGCCGGTTTTTCTAATAAAAAAAAAAAAAAACGAAATACCTATAGGAAGCGGGTGGTCGGGCACGTGGCCCACTCGATATGGCTCATCGAGAAGTGCCAAAAAATGGTGGTAGGCACACCTGAGATATTAGGATTTTTTTTATTTAATAGTTGATGCATTCTTTCGAATTACAAAGGTTTCTACATTAATTATTCCAATAATATTTAATAAGGTAAAATCATGATGTTGTCAGTTTTGGGCAATGCAACCTCTTATTTTTTGGCACTTAGGTACTTAAGTAGGTACCACATAAAACTGCATTTAAACCATCCTGTGAAATCATTTGTATTACCTAGTCAATTTTCACCTAAAACATAAATTTGACTAAATAACAAAAGTACTCTGTCCAGTCAACGGTGCCCAGTGCGGTGAGGTTCTTCAGCACCTCTCCTTTCCAGCGGTACCGAGGACGGCCCAGATGGTCTTCGTCAAGTTGGCTGGCCATAGTATGCTCTCCAGACAGCACGATCTTCACTGATTCACGAACTACGTGTCCAAACCATCGGAGTCTAGCACCTTTTGTTTCCCCTATGGTGTTCGGACACCAGATCATTACTCTGTGGAAATAGTTATAATATATGTGCAACAAGAGAAAAAAGTTGGTTTTTCTTGCGAGTGTTGATTTTGAGTCCCGATTAAGCAAAAGACTCTATAACCTCCTGAGGTTCAAAGTGCTAATATTGGTACAAAATATCTTCAATGAAAATTCGATAATATTTTAATTGATACAGAGTTACTTTTGTTTTGTTTCGTTCGATTTCGGAACATAAGAAATTCAATTCTATTTTCTAACGCTTTTGATTCAAATTTCACTTCCAATCATTCTTGTACGGTGGGCGGCTAGAGGATAATCGAATCACGAGCGAAGCGAGTGATTCTTAGTTAGAATCTTGAGCGTAGCGAGGAACTCAAAAACACGAGATGTAAAATAACTTTACTCTCGTGTGACACATCTCATTAGTGAGAATGAGAACATATATCAAAGGTTAAAAAAATTCATCATCAAGTTAACTACATTTATTTTCACCTGAGCAGCTCGACCAAGCCTCCTTTTTTGCGAAAAAATTTTCGTCAATCCCTGGAGTGAGGAAAGTGCGCACTTTCCTCACTTCGGGCAGTGATGAAAGTCGCACTTTTGTAGCTGTTTTTTTGCAGGGAAGAAGGCTATTTCGTGCTGCTGAGGTGAAAATAAAATTTGCAATATGCTTATGTAACGATAATCATTCCTATTATTTGTAGTATAAGCATCGCAAAAGTATTAAATTTAAACTTTCCTGAGACATATTAACACTATTATGACTACATGATACAAAAAAAAATTATCATGCGGCTGTACTCACTTGTGTTTAGTCACTTGTGTTGTTACTATATTCATTGACAAGTTATAATAAGTATTTATAACACTTTTACGATTATTATGACTACATGCGGTTGTACTCACTTGTGTTTATTCACTACTCGCGTAAATGTTATACTCATTACAACTTGTCAATTGAATCTAGTAAAAAGCTAGTCCATAATATTATTTTTCACAATATTTTCCGCGTTTTATCTTAATAGCACTTAGCCATTCAGTTTGCATCGGAAAAGCGTGCAGTTTTACGAATCTGACAAAGTTGCTGGGAAATATAAATATGTGAGTAGAATTTTCTTAAGAATAAGGCAATTTGAACGTGATGGTGGCACGGCGGGCACAACATTACTTGGGATGAATGTTTGACGTTTTTTTACTGGGAAAGTCGGAAAAACTGTTTATTACTCATTTAGTCTTTACTAGGTTCTACGCCGAATGCGAAAAAACCTAGAACTTGTCCGTACCATAAAGCAAAGAAAGGTGGCTTATCTCGGACACATAGTGCGTCACGACCAGTATTCTCTTTTGCAGACCATAATGATGGGACAAGTACCCGGAAAGCGTAAACCTGGAGGACGCAAGATGTCTTGGCTCCGTAATATCAGGGAATGGACGGGGATAAAGACCGTTGAAGAACTGTTCAGATTAGCACTCGACAAAGATAATTTTAAGAAGCTGACTGCCTACCTTCAGTAATGGAGAGGCACCTGAAGAAGAAGAAGAAGAAGTCTTTACTAGATATATCGAGTGAGGAGTAGTAAGTATATCAACGCTACAAAAATTGGTTATTATTTTTGCGAAGCATTAATTCTACTGTTGTCAATCACCTATTGAATTTTTTTATTAAATATTTAAAGCACGAGAGACGAATGGTTTGTTGGGATCATCTAGATCAGACCTTCTTTACTTGTAATTGAGCTCGGCTGCAATTTCATTTGAAGATGCATATATAATTATAGAATATGGTGGAGAAATTCGCGGCCATCAGGTAAGTCTCAGTAGCTCAGTTGGTCAGAGCGATGGGCATGTTTCCCAGAGTCCTTAGTTCGAGTCTCGCCTGAGGCAGTGGATTTTTCTACTTTTCCTTTATTTCTAAGCATTGTAGTATCATTAGCAGACGTACTGCAACAATAAATTGCATTTGAAATTTCATTTTATAATTAATTAATTGTATAAAATAATGGCAAACCCCCCTTAAAGGGGAGGCGTATGTTCAGCAGTGCACGTTTTACGGCTGAGATGATGATGATGATAAAATAATTTGCTTGTTATAGGTACATTACATAGTAAACATATATGCACGGTGCGAACATGTAACCCGAGAGATTTAAATAGTGTAGTCCTAAAGACACTAAAATGTCCTATAGACTTTACAACAATCCGCCTAGTTCCAAAGTTAATGCTAATAAAAAAAATGTAACTCAACCCAAACATAGACATTCTTAGTAACAGATAACAAACTGGCAAGGAACACTTTGTACATATAAAGTGGATTTGACGAAAGAAAAAGAACCGACTTCACTCGTACTCCATCTTTCTAAGAGCAAATACCTGAGCTACTGTAAAATAATACTCAAATTACTGTAGAAAAACGCATAATAAATAATTGAAGAGTTCGCTCAATTTCTCCAGGATCCCATTATTAACCTGACCTTATGGCAATGGGACCAACTGGCAAGTGTATACACTTGATCTTTCAAACATAAAAAGAATTTTCCAACCGGTGGGTGGACCGACCTGTCTTCGAATAATCGGTGAGAAAACATAAAAAACAAAGATTCCGTCGAATTGACAACCTCTTTCATAGAAATCTTGAAGTCGGTGGAAAACATGGTTGTGATTACTTTAGTGCTGAATTTCAGTGAGTACCTACTGTGTGTGTCAAACTAATTAAGAATTGAAACATTTTTGTGATGATGCACGACTTGCAAGGGTGTACCTTTTGTATTTAGTAAAATGTAGAAGCATGTGTGTGTTGTTGTTGTTGGTGCTGATTAACGTCGGGTGCTGGTGGTAGCTGGCGCGGGGTGCGCTGGCGCTCTTTTAAGCGGCCCCCTCGCGTCGCGGCCTCCAGTCTCAGCACCGTCCCACGCCCGCGCACACGTACCCGCGCAGACGCACTCGCGAGTGTCCAGTGACAAGCTGCCTTTCTCTCACGCAGTGCTATCGTGTTCGACGTGAATGCTAAACCGGACTTTGAAAACACAAAAATCACTCGGAATTTTGGACAAGGTAAGATTTCGTTTTCTAGCCGCTGCGACTGTCATATCACCTGCAAGGCGAATCTTTGGGGTGGCGAGGACCACCGCCACCACCGTTCAGCGTTAAGGTTAATCCGGACGGTATTTTGTAAATATTCGCGGTTGTCGTGCGCGAACGGCGTTAAGAATTTTTCTGCTTATATATTTTAGCATTTAAAATATATATCTTATCGAGCATAGCAAGTGAAAAGCGGCTCAGAATTGGACGCGTATGCTCGTTTCTTTTGTTCACGTATTATTCACCCGTGACTGGCATGAAACACAAAACCTATTTAATAACACCTATGAACGGCGTAGTTTTCTTAAAAGCGCTCGGAAAATAATGCTGACAAAGGCCCAGTAAATTATTCAGCTGTCAAAATATTTACTAGTTATCGCTGAATACACAAAAGGTGGAGCCCTCTATGTATTTTAAGTCTAGTAACTAAAGGAATAAAAAGGAATAAGCGATTTTCTTCTCCTTTTCATCCATCGATGTATTTGCCGCGAGTGACCTCCAGATTTCCCACCCCTACCTCCGATGTAGTGGCACTCCTACAAAACTTGTTTACATTCCCTCATTGCATTATTATGTTGGTGCCAAGTTACGTATACCATGTATAATATATTATATTTGCAATATAATTCATTAATAAAAATCGCAATAGCGGAGAAAACGGCAGGTTGCGTTAACCGAAACCATCTCTAATACCTGTAAGTAGGTATTACTCGTACTTTAATTTAACACTGATCAATTATACTTAGTAAATTGTTGAATTTGTCCCCGCCCGAAGACATTTTAATATATCCTTATTTATTACTTAGGGTAAACAAAATGTCATCGCTATTAATAATTTATTAAAATATAGGTAAGTACTTTACTAAAGGTATGGCAATACTAGCAAACATGCCTCGGTAGGTATGTAGTGTACCTACCGAGATACCTACTCGTAAGATGTATAAAAAAAGTAAATAAAAAGAAAATTCTCTGTGGACATAATGCAAACGTTTGTATGAAATATCATAGAATATCTTTAAATGTTTCAGTTACATACTTACAATCCGTAATCTAATTATAAATTCATATTTTGGTATCAGTTATTTGATATTAAGTTCTTCATTTAAAACATAGAATCTTTACCTACTTGTACAGTCGACGTCAAAGATATGTTTACACTTTTGCACCCTATTTCAAAGGAATAAGGCGCAAAAGTGTAAATATATCTTTGAGGTCGACTGTACTATGAATACCTATAAGTGAACTATGATTAAGCGAACACCATCAATGAAGAAAAAACCGCTATTCACATTCAGAAAAAAATCCAAGTCATTAAAACTAGTCCCCTGCATTATACCTCTACGCACATTTTTTAACAAAAAAAACCATATATTAATTGTATAACTATGTACATGTACTAATTTTAAACACAGTTTTATCTTTTAGGAATAACGTTAAAACATTCAGTCGAAATACTTTTGAAATTATAGATAGGTACATACATTTAAATAATATCGGCCAGTATCTAAAACGTGACTGCTCGAAGCCGATAAACAGCAATTTTCTCGCAACTTATAACGAAATAAAAAATATTTGATTTCTCGAAGCTCATATTATAAGTTTTATCTATGTTTTATAGCTGATTTTATTGATTGCCGGAAAAAAAACAAAGTAGAAGTCTTAATTCAAAGACTAGGTAGGTATAATACCTACATGAAATACATACCTGTAACAAGGGATTACTACTAATATAAAAATAATCAAAACATGTAATGAAAATACTATTATTACTAGTATTCTTAAAAGTACCCTCTTTTGTGTATCTCACGAGGTACCCGTCTTAAATTAATTAAGGAAATAATTATTATCCAAATAGGCATTTAATGTAAATGTAAATAAAAACACCAATAATATAACCTAAAAGTAAAACTAAACTACCTAAAAAAACCCATTTCACTTGATGATTTGATGACAAGACACAATCGTGTCAATAAAGTATTATTAAAATATAGGTGTAGGTTACTGTTAATAATGTTAATATTACTTTCATAGTAAATAAACAGTTTTCAGTTATGTAACTATAATAAATAGTGAAATATAATAAATAACACATAGTACCTACAGCCTGTTAATGTTATGGAGTTTTACTACCTTAATTATAGTAATACATATAACTAGGTTGGTTATCTCGTGTTGGTACCTAAGTAAGTAGGCTAGAGCTAAGATTAAAGAAATAGGGTCCGGGTTTCCCCGGATTTGTCCTAGTTTGGAGGCCGTCCGGCGGGGGGGGGGGGGGGGGGGGGGTTCAATAAATGTCCGGGGAAAAGTCGGACACAACATTCCATTAAATTTAATTATTATTAAGTGCCATTATTGATTTGGACAAGTCCGGGAAAAAAAAGCGATTTACCCCAAATGTCCGGGTCTTTTAAATTATTGTCCGGGTTCAGCGAATTTAGAGATGGCAGCCCTACATTAAACTTAATAAACAAACTCTAATTCCATAGAGAGTTTCAGCTACTCCACTCCTACCGAGTTAGTTGGAATTTAGTAGTAGATTGTTAAGTTATTACATTTAACAAATATCTATAGGGAAGTCTCTCATTATGCCGTACTCTTCCCTAAAGAATTGTAGTATAGGCGCTATTTGAATACGATAATAAACGATTAATTACGCTTACAGCGATTAGTTTCAGTGAACAAGGCGTATTTTCAACAAATATACATAGGGTCGTGTAATGTAGCTTTATAGTAAATTAATTTAATTCTACTCTAATAATAACAAATGTACGCCTAGGTCTGGTCGGTTGTTCGCTAAAATTAAGCGTGTAAAATTGTAATTTTCACCCTTTTACATATTAAAAGAATTTTCTTATCCTGCCCCTTTCGCGATCGCCGCGGTCCGGCGTTGGTGGTGATGCAAGCCAAATGACGCAGGAGGACTGTTTGCTCGATTTCAAAACCTGGGGCTCTAAGGCTTTATTTATATGCATCTACCTTCATTCTTATATAACCGTTTTCCCCATTCCATTCCGTTTCACATACCAAACGATAAAACAAAACAAATGACTCATTCGTTAATATTTATAATTCCGTTTTTTAAATGATAAAATTTGAATTTATGTCACTGCATGGAAATTAAAATACGGTCAGAGTCGTTGTTCGTTTTTCAAATGTTCGTAACGAAACTAGTATGGTCCAGTGTAAGGCGGTTTTAGTCACCGCAGAAGGTGGCGCTGCATTGCGCAACTCGCTGGGAAACGTAAAATGTGAACTGTTTTAAATAACATTAAATTATTTTTTTGCCGTAAGGATATTTAGATAAATAGTTGCATACAAGAAGCGGAGACTTGCTTGAGCCGCAGAGCATATTTTAATGACTAGTTACACGAAATGACTAAAGGTCATTGAAGTAATAATTTAAGTATTTTATCTACATCGATTTATCCTTTTATATTTTAATACATAAACAAGATTCAAAATTTCTATCAAAATTTCACACTATCTATAAAGGCCTTAATAATGAAAAACCTGCCATGTGCGTGTCAAACCACGCATAATGGAGGGTTCCGTATCTTCAATACAATAAGAAAAAAGAAAATACAAATTAGCCTTTCTGCCGGGTAGGTACTACCGTCAGTTTGGAATTTTAAAATAGTTTTACGTGATACGTTGATAACTCAAAAACGGCTTAGCTAACATTCGAAATGATTTATACTGAAATTATTAAAACTTCGTAAGTAAGCATTGTCTTAATGTTATTTTCCATTTTTGGACCATACCGGTTCACAATATGTTTTTAACTTACGAGTTGATCCTTTCTGAAAAATTTTACTCAAAATTTTTTTTTAAGAAACTTCAAAGTTATTTAAATATATGATCTATCGATTGATGTATAACCTCATGTTTTTTGCTCTTTAATGCTTTTTTGTAACTTTTAGTTACATGCAGTGAGCAAAACTAAGCAGCGGAACACTAAACACACCTCTAGTTACAATTTGACTCACACAAGTATACGCTTTATAGTGTTCGAGTAAAAAGGCTATGAAAAAACGACAGACGGTTTCGTTTTTTCCGTTCGGGTTTCTTAAAACCCCAAAAACGGTCATTTTCTGAGCGTAAACGGATTATATTGTATATTTAATAACTTAAATATTATTATCAAATAGACAAATAAATTTTGTGTTAATGTTTTCCTTGTGACTTAATTTATTTTTACCTGCCTTTATAAACTTTGGGAAAACACAGCTGTCTTTTGTAAACTTCACAGTTTTTAATGCTTTTTTTATATTTGATGATGAGTTTATAGGTCTTTCAGTACAGCAATATTATTAGATAGAGCAAGAAACCGGTCCCTAAAACGGATTCCACGATATCCCGAACAGGTTTCCTAACGAGCGGTGCGCTAGACGCTGGCAACTCATTAATTCGCGCAAATCTTTTACGATGTGCTGCTTTTTTTAATTTACTTTTCATTAGGGTCTTCATTCCCCTACCAGTTCAATACAGTGGTAAATTCTATAGTTTAAGCTAAGGGCATATAGTAGGATTTACGCACTAGGTAACCTTTTTTTGAATGCTTTTTACAGTTACAGGATATATAAGTATTAATAAGTAAGTATTTGAAAGAGTACTTATTTAGTATGCTATGTAAGGAATAATATGTATTATATGATATGTACTTACATGATTACGGTTAAAACTTTATACATATATTTAATTCTTCATTAACAGCGTTTTCTGAAACCTACTTTTTACCTTTGACATGAAATTCTTTTTAAAGCCTCCTTTTATAGGTACTTAACTAAAAAAAGAAATCTGAGACTTATATTAATAATATTAAAAAAAATTTGGGCTTTTGTACAGTCGACGTCAAATATATATTTACACTTGTGCACCTTATTACAAAGGATTAAGGTGAAAAAGTGTAAACATATCTTTGACGTCGACTGTACTTGTATTCAATATATTAATAATGAAGAACCATAAATTCAAAACTTCTAACCTTTTACCGCGTCGTGACACTAGAGTCAAACGCATTAAGTAACTGTTAAACATTATTGGATACTTAATTAGTGTCTAGTGAGTAATCAATGCAAGATTGGGTCAAAGTTCTTAATGGTCCAAACAGGTTAGGTGTGATTTAGAACCAGGGCGTGTTTACACTGGGCACACTGTCTACTGCCGCGACCGACTGTCGGCATCGCAGGCGCAAGTAACATTATACCGCGACGCCGAAAGTCGAAATTTCGTTATTTACCTCTCTTACTTGAAAGAGTCGCAAAAACCGAAATTTTGATTAGACCTACACACCGTACACACCATGTTAACGCTGCATGGTCTTTTTCAATATTTCAATGTGTTGCCATTATAAACGTCATTTTCATATATTTTACCTACAGACGTTTACTTGTCCATACATGGCACTTGGAAAGTCGGCGCAAACTAAGCGTGGTAGCTGTACATTTACAGACGAATCAATCGGCGTGGTGTAGACGAGTTTTTAAATATAGTCCGAGGTTGTTTCTTCTGTGAGGAGTACATTAGGTCTATTTATGCTGGGTTTTGCATAAGTATCTCCATTCTCTCTCTCCATCTAGTTACATTAAAGAAATAAGTAAGGTATTCCATTTTCAACCCTTCCAACATTAGATACTTATACTAAAGTGAAACACCAATACAATTGAACTACGCACGAATTTGGACAGCCTTGCGATTCTTCACAAGTAAACTCCTATTGGTTTTTAGTATTCTTCAGATATTATACCCAACTATTATTCCTTTGCAAATAATTGGTTTTGAGTCTCACAATGCGATGCAAGACTTGTTTGCAACAACTACTGATATATGTAGTAGGTATCAAGAGCCGTAATACTCGTAAGCATGCTGATTCAATGCTTCTGGCTTCTGGCTACCTCGAGTAAATAGGATCCTGTTCCGCAGAGATATGAAACTGAGTGTCCCAGTGCATTTCAATACAAGTAGTTATAAGTATAATTCCTACCCACAGCAAAGCCATATTCTCGTATACAGAGTGTTTCCTGTAACATGAGCAACAAATTAAAACGTAGATTCTACTCCTCAAACAATAAAACATTTGTTCAACAACTTTTAAAAATATGTATTTTTTAGATTGTCTCTTTTTCATACAAACTAAATAGTATTTTCAATGTACGTTAAAATCCGTCCAATTGACATTGCTTGTCAGCCTTGTCACCTTACAGACATAATCAATTTCCGAATACATTGCGTGTTCGAATAAACTTTAAAGTGAAATGAAAATCAAACCTTAACTTATTTTTAAAAGTTGCTGAACAAACGTTGTCTGGTGTGAGGAGTAGAGTCTACGTTTGAATTTATTGCTCCTATTACAGGAAACACCCGGTAGATAGTATAAATAAATGTCTTATAAAATATATTTTTTGTAGGTATTTATGATTCGGATATTAACCAATGGAGGGCAACTACATCATTGTGAGAGATAGACGTTCCCGTTTAGTTATTCCATTTTTTTAAATAGGTATCTAAACTTTTACCCGCTTATTCATAAACGTGTTTCAAACCTCATTTAGTTAAAATGTATTTTGTCTGTTTCTAACAAACACAACTGTCAATGTGACAGATAAGGACAAAAGATGATTTAGTTAAATGAGGTTTGCAATACGTTTATGAATATGCGGGTTAGTCTTCTATTATTATTTGATATTATGCCAATAAATATTAAATTGTTATTTAATCCATTGGGATAAAATAAAGTAAAAAATAATGCAAAGATATGACATTGGTAAAGTTAAAACCATATTAAAATTAAAATACGGGTATGCAGGTAGTATTATTATAATATCTACAGTATAATATTATGGGACAATCTAGTCCCACGGTGAGCTAAATGAGGCTTGTGTTGTGGGTACTAGGTGACGATATACATATATAATAGATAGATATAGATAAATATTTCAATACATATGCAATCTTATGTATACATACGCCCGAACAACTATCAAGAAATGGTTCTCTCTAACATTCTATCTATGTATATTCTGCAGTATTGATGACTCTATGCGTTGAACAGTCGCCATCAGATATATCGGAGCGACCAAGGTGGTCACAAATATCTGAACAAAGCCTTTATTGTCAAGGCGATAAGGTGCTTGCTCAGATATTTTTGAGTACCCTGGCCGCTCCGATGTATTTGATGACGACTGAACAAGGAGATGCTTCATGTGGATTGTAAGGTCTAACTTATACTTTACGACTACTCGTAAAGTATAAGTTAGACCTTACAATATCCGATAGATAACCGATATTGGCACTATATTGTACTATTTATGTTTATTTTTTATTTTATTTAACACTGTCTATAACATGAAAATTATAAGCTTTTATAATTCTAATTTTGAAAGTTAATTAAAGAAGAATTTTTATTTTTGTGATACAACTTTGATTTAGGAAAGCGTCGCGTAGTTATACAGTGTGTAAATCGAATACGGGCGAATCTCTTAACGGTGATTAGTACAGGACATAAGAAATGTAATTAGATAACTTTTACTTAGAATTGCAATTAAATTTTAATCCATACATAATAATTCGTCCCGCAATGTACCTACTTAATGCAAACACACTCGCGTTAAACGCTCGTTGACAGTTACTTTCAATACCATATTTACTGTACATTGCTGATGATAACATTTTCAAAAATTAATTATTGGGTCACAGTTAAGTGTAACTTAAAAAACATCTTAAATAATGATTACACTAATGAGTTCTATGTCTGGTTAAACGTATAGCACTACCTGTCGTAAATAACAATATTGTGAAGCCCGGTACAATTTATTTTTTTAAATTTTATGACTGTTGCTAAAGCCACAGGGAAACGAAGTTTTCCGGGTCGAATGATCGGCGGATATCTTTGTTTTTGTTGCTGTATACATAGTAATTACTAATTCGTGTTTAATTGTCTTGAGGATATCAGCAAGTATAGAAAAACATAATCACCTTTGGTACCTACTCCCCTAGTCGTGAGAATTAGGTACTGAGATTATTGAAAGGCCGCTATATTGAACAAGTAAATAAAGCGATTTAATAACCCGCCTGCGAGGGATTTAAATTTTTAATTATTTTTCTTTTTTAATATGTCCTATGTTACGTTAACGGGACGAGTGCTACATACATAAATACCTACTCTCAATTTATAAGCAAATTTCAAACATTCTTCAGTAGTCCGGTAAAAAATTGCAATGTAACTTTAATTTACTTTAACTCACATTACAAGTCCCCACTTTACTAGTAACCCGTGATGTTTCAGAGCTCACTCTTCATTGTAATGGATATCTGTTTCCAATTTCTGGTACTCACTAGGAGTTTCGACAACTGACAGGTGTGCCTATGAGATTGTCTGAACGTGAGTTCCCTGCGCCTGGCGTCCGGCGTTTGAAACCGATTACACTATCTCTGACCCGAACGTGAGAATGCACGTGTTATGGTTGTGATTTGAAAAGGCCATTAACATTATGTCCATAACAATTATCTTAGTCTGGGTATCCAGATATGTATCATAGGAACTCTGTACAACCAACACCCCTCAAAATTTATCTTGTTTCACATTTGTTACTGTACCTAATTATATTATTTTGGACAATTGGGATACCAGAATTTTGTACCAAATGTGAGTGTATCTCGAATGGAAATCCAAGTGTCACAGTTTGGTATGTCGCATACGGGTACAAAGTAAAGTACCTACTATTCGAGTTTGAGCGGCAAGAGAAGTTTCGTAGTTTATATGAGAACTCATGAATTAAAATACTTCTTTCCGTATAGACTCTAAATTATTGCATATGAAAAAAAGTGGATATTGACGGCATTTGATGACTAAGAAACAGAGTTTATAAACAAGTTAATTTAGACACCCGATTTTGATTAAGATGGTGGTTAGGTACATTAAAAGTAAAAATAAAAACACATTGTACCTATTTGTTGTATTCTAAATGTTTGTGTGTGTATGCGTTGTGTAAAACAAAGGGCAATTAAACCATAGGTCAGCCTCCGAAATTCCGAATATGTAGCATTATATAATTTATATATGTGGAAGCTTGCAGTTTGCATCTACTTTATAAGCATAGCTACAACTCGGGGCACCAATACTAAAGTGGGTAGCAAAATATTTTATCAACAATTTGTTGTTGTTGTTTGTTGCTGTCAACATCTACATGTTACTCAACATAAATAAGAGTAATTCGTTCGTTTTTAATCATAATAGAGGATTTATTTCTTCGCCTTCTGTTGATTAGTATATATTTTTTGTTCACTTCATCTGCTAATGCTTGATTGCTTGCTAGTAAGAACATTTACCTGAATCTTTGCTGGATGAGTTCACTGCTATTTTTAGAAGGCAGGATCTAAAACAGGCCCGAAATGTGCGACGGCCTGAGGGTCCTACAAACTCGAATTATGCACATGGATGGCCAATGGTAGGTACTTAAACCTTAACCGCCACGATGGCTTTCAAGTTAGCTTTTTTAGGGATCAATGATATTTACTTATCTTGTGTTCAATCTAAAGTGGATAATAAATATCAGTAGTTATTCGGTTGCTTTAAAAAAACGCAGCTAATAATTAAATACACATGCCTATGTGTTATGTTATGTAGGAACCTATCAGATTAAATTGTGCGAAGGATCCTGAAGCATCTAATTTATGAAATGTTGTAAACGTTACCACATTCTGGATTACTAATTATTGCACTTTCAATTCATGAAATAGGAGTTAATATCTTTAAAATGATCGCTGTAAACCGAACATTGGTTACGTAAAGAGTAAACGATAATTTATGTAAGCATGGACGTTGCGACCGGGGTCTCCAGAACAGAAGGCATTCAAAGCGTCGGTTATGCTTAGTTAAGTATTGTGTGTTGCCGTCAAATTTTCACGGCATCTCTGCCCGTTTCTGTGTCAACCAATCTCTGTATTCTGCGACAATGTCAAAACAAATATTGCTCGTATGCCAAGTGGAGAAAGTTGAAACTCCTCGAGCGCTACGCAAAGGACGCAGGAAGCGATACCAGGTAATTAATTAAACAAATTCGCCGCAATTTCTTTCTGGGTCAGGTGAAATTTCTTGTACTCTTCTTGCTATGCGTGTTCAATCAAAAACGGAAACTCTTTATCGGTGTGAGTTGGCAGGTACCTTACTGTTACAACATTTGATCGTGAAAGTCCCACACAAAGACAGTCGTCAAGACGTTAACAATAGTTAATCAGGATTCCCAGCTGATCACATCGTTCGTGGCTGCGACAAAACAAGTGTCAGTAGCGGGCGATTTGATTGTTTTTGATTAAGGTTAAGGTAGCGATCATTTGGATCGTTAAAGGACTAATCGTTGCGAAGAGCGTGCTCAACATAATGTGAATGGGCACGCAAATCCAGCTCTTCCATGACTATTATTTAAAAATGATTGAATTATCTGAATGACAGTAAATAGCGTTCGCGATCCGGCCAGGAAACCGCTTCGATCCGATCCCTAATTGCTTTGTTATCTTAAATACTTCGAGTGTGGATTTTTTACAACGCTGTCCTACTTACCGCTGGCCTGTGTTCCAAGACTGTTCTAGCTGCGAACACCTGACAATTAATATTATTATGTAGAACGAGAGGTTTGGATGATAACTCGTTTTTTTCTCTATGAACCAAAAAGGAGACAAAGATAACATTTATGGTTCTTTATTATTTATTTTCTGACGTGCTTTTGGTACATGAAATATCAGAACTATAATGAAATACACCGTTAATGCTGCAAATCATCAAAAAAAATGTCATAATTCATTCGAGTATTACTTACCTACCAATCCTTTTTTGGCAGTTTAGTAAACATTGCGATTCGTATCACTATTAACATATTAGATTGTTTATTTCATTTACATTTTGCGTGTATTGGGTGCACGCTCTTGGCTTTGTTTGCCGCAAGATCATGACCTCACGTTATTGACATAGGGTAACCTTGCCGAATTGCACATTTTAATATTTTTATTTTGCCCCATCTATTTGCCAACTGTCGATATAAAACTGTTTTTTCTTTAGCCATGCTAGATTTGCTAGATAATCATGCTAGGTAATCAAAGTGATACATACATAGTAGTTCCATTCAGATATCTATGTAGGTACCTATTTAAATCCAATAAGTAATTTATAATTAGAACATTTTTTTTGTATTTGTTCTCGGGTTTTTTCTTTCGCTTGTAGCTGGCCATATCACACCCAAATTAGACTGGTCATGAAGCGGCTGTATAATTACTCGTTTTGAAAATTGCGATATATGTCATTGAAATATTAGGTACTCGAAATACTACAAACTGAAACACAAAAGCATTTATACGCATAGCTACTTATTATAATCTAGAACAGCTATGACTTATTATTAACCAAATAGGTATAAATATTTAGCCGAAAACAATAGATTACAGCGGAATTATTCGAATTGTCTATATATAGAATCAATATTAACACACTACTGCTCAAATTACATTGTAACGGCTTAACGATGTTTCTCATTATTGTGTTGTTTTTTTTGTATGATAGGTACCTATTGATATTTCCTCAATAGCCAGCTACAGGCACAAGGGCATTTAAGCACGATACACTTCTAATTTGATTAAAAACGTGCTCGAAAAAATTAAATGAAATTACCAACAGATTAAAGCAAACATTTCTTTATTATCAAAACAAATTAATAATTAATTAATTATATTCCATTTTGTATCAATAAAGTATACATTTTGAATTTTGTGGTTTAATTAAAAAAAATTGCGGCGAGGGAGGAAATCCTCATTGGATACCACCGGGCCGGTCCCGGTGGCATGTCCGACTCGATTGATGATGGCACTCCGCCCTGGGATGGAGTGCCATCGGCAGTCGCCTACGTACTAAAACCTCCTAATCCAATCATTTGGGGACAAAAGGGGGGCTTTGCCGTGCAAAAAGTGGGGGGGGGGGGGTAAAATGTTATAATTTGTATTGCTTAAGTATAGGCTAGTTGTGATAAATGTAAGTTTTCAACCTTGAGGAGTCGAAGCGTTAGCCGCCAACTTGAATTAAAGGGGCCCAAATATGATCTATTTTATATAAAACGTGGACAGTTGTTTTTACGAGAAAAGTGTTCATGGGAGGTATAAAGATCATGAAAATTTGAATCAAAAATACATGTTAATTCTGTAGGTCTTATAGATACAAAGTTCCACTAGGGAGAAAATTTAATATTTAATTTAATTAAAAAAAAACCTGCTTATTGGGCTATCCCCCGCTTCGTCTGGAGTGTGTTTGGTGTGATTGGGTGTGCAAGTTGAGTTTGTTTGGGGTGTGTTTGTTTTTGATTGTAGAATAGCTGGCCCTCGCTAGGGATACGGGCGACCAGCATTCACAAAGAGCGAGTTGGTTGGAGGGAAGTCTTACGAATGCCCTCCGGTGTGTTGGTGTGGTTTGGAGTTTCAAAGTGGTTTGGGGTGGGTTTTTGGGGGTTGCGCCAGCGAGCCGTCGGGCCACCGCTACGGTGCAAAGGCGCACCGGCGCGGTGCCCAGCGGTGCAATGTGTTAATAATGGCGCTGTGGCGTTAGTTAGTAAATTCTTACTTAATTTACTAAATGATTAATTGTTTGGAGGTGATTTAGTGGTTGGGGGTTTTGGGGTTAGTAAGTGATTGGGGGTTGATTTAAAGATTGGGAGATTTAGTGGTTGGGGGTGTTGATGGTTTAGGATAGGAAGTATTTAGTGTATGGAGTACATAGTTGAATTGGATAATGAATTTGGGATTGAGGTTGATAATGGTTGAAGTATGTTGGGTTTAGATTTGGAGTAGTTGGTTGACCAAATAGTGATGGAGTGTTTGGGGGGAAAACACGGCACTTAAGCCCACGCAAGAGTTAACTCGACTGCCAACCATTCTGTGACCGGTAGTTAGCAGAGGGAGAATAGCAAACGCGCAAATGAGCGGCTATCCTCCCCCTCCCAGGGTGCACCACGAGGGGGTCTACCAGCCCTGAACCCCGGTTTAATTAAATTATTGGTTTTAAAATAAAAGTGAGAGCAGTAAGATTGATCTTTCCTTGATTATGATATAACCCTAGTTTCATCTTATGTAGGTCAACTTATAGATGTAAATGATCATTTAAGTAACACAAGTATACTCATATTCACATAAATAGTACATTATCCTAAAGAAATACCTACGTAACTCTAAAAGTCAATGACCGCGTGACAATAGATCAACGACATCAAACTTAGTCATGTAGTACCTAAAGTATAAAAATCATTTTTTTTACATTTAGCTGCACCATAGAGTAACTTGTATAATAGAGCAGCTCAGCCTTAGAACTTTTTGAAGCTTAAGTCTATCACGCCATCTATCTGAGAGCCACTTAAAAATACCCAAAATGTAAGAGGAAATGTCACCTCCATCTAGTAACGAATAGCGTACTATTAGTACACTAGTCGTTACTAGATGGAGTAAATATTTCCTCTTACATTTCGGCTATCTTTAGGTCGCTCTCAACTAGATGGCGTTAAATACTTGGAGCTTCAAAAAGTTCTTAGACTTGTGTGAAACACACCTAAGTTTAGTAGTAGAGTGTATAACGCCCTTATATTTATGCGCCCTTTGCGTTATGGCAACACTGCTTACTTCCTCCCTCTCGCATTCTGTCAAGCAAACCATCAACATGTTTCTCCTGTAAGTTCTTCTTAAATAATTAATAAAAACGGTAAAAATCAAGAAATCTTTCAATACACAAACTTTCCATAGAAGAAACCTTTACATGGTGCCGAAAATATTCAGTTAATCGATCTCTCAACTGGCCCTTTGGACTTCGCAAATTCGGGAAGCCGTGCGCGCTGCGCATACGCCATCATGGCGGCCGAAAATTTGAAGAAATGCATAGCTTCCAGAGGACAGTGCAAAGCGTCTTTGACGCGTCTAGAAAAATTTATCAACAGTCCGGATGGACATTCTATGGAGAGTTTAATTACGAGAAAAAAGTCTCTCGGAGACGTCTTTTCACGCTATCAAGATATTTCTATACAATTGGCTGTATTGGACCCTGAATACGCCAAGGCCGACTTGGAGGATGACACGGAAGATCGGTACTACACAATTATGACAGCGTTTGAGCGTGCTATCAACCTTCTCAATGAAAAAGCACCGCAGGCAGCACCGACTACAACAACATCGGGCGGCGGAAAGATGGCGCATCTACCTTCTCTTGAAATACCAGTCTTCGACGGGCGGGACATCGCACAATACAAGCCCTTCGTGGAGATGTTCGAGGCCGTCGTGCATCGGGACGCGCGAGTACCCGTGGTACAAAAGCTATGCTTTCTCAAAAAGTACCTGAAAGGAGAACCGCTACAGCTCATCGACAATCTGCCTATAATCGGGGCTTCCTACGAGTCAGCCCTGGATCTACTAAAGAAGCGTTACGACAATCCGGCGCTTATCATCAACAGCCACGTTAACGCATTACTGGACATCCCGGCGCTTCATAGAGGCACTGCGCTACAGCTCCGGGACATGGTCGCCAAGGTGAAGCAGCATCTCACAGCGTTGAAGAACCTGGAGCAGCCAACCAGCTCGTGGGATGCCATCTTGACGTGCATATTAATTAGGAAGCTGGACTCATTCACGGTGCGACTGTACCACTCTGAGCGGGACAATATAGAGCAACATACTGTAAGTAATTTAATTAGTTTTCTCGAAAAGCGAGCGGCTGTGTTGGAGGCGAGCCCCACCAGTAGTGATAGCTCACATGTCAAAACTAAAGTTACAGCTCATATGGTGACAACTCCTCCTCCTGCAGCCCCCGCAGCCCCCGCAGCTGCTGCTACTGGTGATAAATGTATAGCTTGTAAGCAACAACACCGACTTTATAAGTGCTCTAAATTCAATTCATTGCCAGTAAGCAGTAGACTAGACATGGTGTTGCAAAACAATATTTGTAAAATATGCCTAGGATCTCACTCAAAAAAATGTAGATACACTTTCAAATGCACTGAATGTGGATCCAAAGCACACAATACATTGATTCATGAAACAACCAAAAGCACAACCGAGGAGGAGCCAATTCAGTCTGACACGGTTAATTTGCATGTGCATGCAAAGGCCACAAATGTGTTATTGCCCACGGCCAAGGTACTAGTATCAGACAGGTACAACAACAAGCATATCGTTAGGGCACTTTTAGATTGTGGCGCACAGACAAGTTTCTGTACTGCAGAGCTGGCCAACAAATTAGGCTTGCCGCAGTACAATGATACAAAAAATATTGGCATGCTCATGGAGCAGAGCAATGATGTTAATAAAGGCATTACACTAACCGTCCATTCTAGGGTTCAGGATTACAAGTTTGATGTCAGCTGTTCAGTAGTATCCAAAATAACGTCAGCTTTGCCCCAGCAACCCATAGACGTGGGCAAGTTTATCTTACCTAACTCGCTTACCTTAGCTGATGATGAATTTCACATTCCAGGCGAAGTGTCCCTCCTTTTGGCTTCGGATATCTTCTTCCGTGTGGTGATGGACGGCAAGGTTGAGGCGGGCCCGGAGGATCCAGTGCTGCTGAACACGCGCCTGGGGTACATCGTCTCGGGCAAATTAAGTGTGAGTCCTTCATGCAATTATAATACAGTCGCTATGCATACAGTGGTTAATACTGATCTAGATTCTTGTGTAAGGCAATTTTGGGAGACCGAGAAGGTCCCTGAAGTGTATCCTGAGAGCATGTCAGAACATGAGTATAGCGAGCAGGTTTTTCAGAAACAACCTCATTGGTAAGGGATCGCTATGAGGTCAAATTACCATTAAAAATAGATTTTAATGACATAGATCCTTCCAACTCATTCATAATCGCCTTGCAAAGATTAAATAATCTTCAAAAAAGGTTTGCTAGGGAACCAGAATTCCACAATTTATACAAAAAATTTATACAGGAATACCTGGATCTAGGGCATGCAAAAATAATTGATTTAAAGGGCTGTGAGCCTATAGAAGAACCTTTATTCTTTCTGGCTCATCATGCAATTCTCCGGCCCGACAAAAGCACTAATAAGCTCCGTGCTGTTTTTGATGGTAGTTTCAAAACAAAGGCAGGCCATAGTCTCAATGACATTTTATGTAATGGTCCTGTAGTGCAAAATCCATTATTTGATATTATGATGCTTTTCCGTACTTACAAGTACACGGTGCAGTGTGACATACGTCACATGTACCGCATGATATCTATGCACCCGGAGCATAGGCGCCTACAAAACATTCTGTGGCGAGAGGATGGCGCCTTACAATGCTTACAATTACAAACAATAACATATGGATTAAAAAGCAGCGCCTACCTTGCCACAAAATGTCTTGTAGAGCTAGCAAAAAAGTACAAAGCTCAATATCCATTGGCCAGTGAAGCTATCATCAGAAATAGCTATGTAGATGATGTGCAGGGTGGCTCGGATACACTTCAGGGAGCTATACAACTTAAAAATGAGCTGATTTCTCTCATGCGAAAGGGCAGCTTTGAACTGCATAAATGGATTTCCAATGATTCCCAAATATTGCAAGATATCCCTGAAGAAAAAATTGGCCTTACCAATCGGGATATTGATCAGGATAAAACCATTGTAAAAATTCTAGGACTGTCTTATGATGCCCGAGAAGATGCATACAAAATTAGTGGCCGTGTACTCACCTCTCCTGAGGTGCCCACAAAAAGAAATGTACTGAGTTCCATAAGCAGACTCTATGATCCAATGGGCTTCGTCGGACCCTTGACTGTCAAGGCAAAGCTTATTTTACAGCAGATTTGGCAATACAATTTAGAATGGGATGCTCCGCTGCCAGCTGAACTAGTCAAAATTTGGCAGGCATTCTACAACAATTTAGTCAACATGCCTAGCATGACCGTACAGCGGTACATAAACTTGTCTGAAGCCACGAGTGTACAACTCATAGGTTATTGTGATGCATCAGTTTCAGCATATGGCTGCTGCATTTATGTTAAGGCTATAGTGCACGGTAGAACGCACATACATTTGCTTTGCTCAAAGTCGAGGATTGCACCGCTGGCAACTAAATTAACAATTCCAAAACTTGAGTTAAACGGAGCCTTACTGTTGGCTAAGCTGATGCATCACGTTGCCGCAGTGTTGAATATCTCAGATATTTATTTATTCAGTGATTCAAAAATTGTGTTAGCCTGGCTTGACTCCTCCTCGTTCAAAGTACCAGCCTATATAGGCAACCGGGTCAAGGAAATAAACAAGCTAACTGAAAAAATGTCATGGAAATATACTCCTGGCCTTCTAAACCCTAGTGACATCTTATCAAGAGGCGCAGATCCTCACGACATATTAGCCTGTACACTGTGGCATAATGGCCCAGATTATTTGATAGAAGGCAATGAGTATAACTTTCACTTGTCAGAAATAAATCGACCACTGTGCATTGTTGAATGTCATAATTTAGGTGATGAGACTGATGAGGTAGTATTAGCTACTACCGTAACTGATAATGTCATTGATCCATTCTTTGAAAAATTTTCAAGCCTTTTTAAAATGATTAGGGTAACTGTCCACATTTTAAGATTCATAAAAAAATGTAAAAGACAATCAGTTCCATCAGATCTAATTACTGTGCAAGAGTCTAGAGACGCTTTAACTCTAATAATAAAGGGTGTGCAAGGTCATTACTTTCATGATGAGCTTGTATGTATTGAGAAGGGCAAAGCCATAACCTCCAATTTAAAAACTCTTAACCCTTTCATTGACTCGGCTGGCCTTCTTCGTGTAGGCGGAAGGTTGGACAATGCCACACACTTAGATTATTCAAAAAAGCATAATATAATCTTGCCTAAACATTGTCATGTAACTAAACTGATCATCATTCAGGAGCATTTAATGCTCATGCATGCAGGGTTAAAACTTGTCATAGGTAGTCTGTGTCAAAAATATTGTATCATTAACTCTGTAAGAGAAGTGAAGTCGGTAATTAACAAATGTGTCACATTTTGTAGACTGAAGGCCACTGCAAGTCAGCAATTAATGGGATCCCTTCCCAAAGAGCGAATTACTCCATCGCGAATATTTGAAAATACAGGCCTTGATTTTTGTGGACCTTTTGAAATTAAGCAATCTGCCCTTAGAAGCTCTGTAATAGGTAAGGGTTACGTTGCCGTGTTTGTTTGTTTCGCCTCCAAAGCCGTGCACCTAGAGGTAGTTACCGACATGACTACTGACACCTTCCTGGCTGCACTAAAACGATTCGTAGGTAGGAGGGGTTATCCACAAAACATATTTTGTGACAATGGCTCTACATTTCATGGAGCAAATAACAAATTAAAAGAGCTTCATAACCTACATAAAAATGATTATTTTAAAAATGCTGTCAATGATTATGTACTGCAGAGGGGCATCCAGTTTCATTTTATCCCCAAGTACAGCCCAAATCATGGCGGCCTCTGGGAGGCTGCTGTCAAGTCGGCAAAGTTTCACTTTAAGAGGATTGCTTCAAACCGTATATTTACATATGAACAATTCAATTCAATAATTATTGATATTGAAGCAATCTTAAACAGCAGACCGCTTACCCCACTGTCTAATGACACCTCAGATTTTTCATATTTAACCCCGGGGCATTTTTTGATTGGAGCTGCGCTTACATCACCACCGCAGCCCGACTTGGTAGCGGTCCCCAGCAATCGGTTAAAGTTTTGGAGGTGCTGCGAACAAATACGGCAGCATTTCTGGAATATTTGGTCCAAAGAGTACCTATCATTGTTAAATCAAAGGACTAAATGGCAAAAAACAGCACCTAACTTAAAGGTTGGCATGGTGGTACTTTTACAGGTTCCAAATACTCCTCCATTAACCTGGCCTATGGGTAGGGTCAGCAAAGTATTCTATGGTAATGATGGCAACGTAAGAGTAGTCGAGGTCCAGACCTCAGATAAAAAAATACATTCTCGTGCTGTGTCAAAGATTGTTGTACTACCAGTAGAGGCATAGCCCATTTAAAAAATGTTTAGATATTAAGATAAAAATTGTGTTACATATTTTATTTGTTACTATGCAAACAAATTGCATTTAAAATGTTTAAGTTTATGACAAGAAGCTTCTTTTGTTTTGCATGGACATGTAGTACATTTCAATTCTTTGCTAATTTAATGTTCATTTCTAAGCTAAAGTTGTAGCTAGCAATGTTAAAACATTTACTAACTGTCAACATTTTAATTTGTTGATTTTTATGTTGTCTGTACTTCGTTTAGAGTTTATAAGCAGCAAATAATGCTGATTGCAATGTACCTCTTATAAGCAGTATTAATAGTTAAGTTGTTCTTGCCTTTGCATTTAATTTGAGAATTTGACCTGGCAACAAGACTGATATGTAAGTTTATTTTATTTGTCAATCTCACTAATGTAACTTGATCTCATATGATGCCTTTGATATTGTGTAAGCTCATTAGTCACAATAAGTTTAAGAACTTAAGCATTGTTTACTGTTTCTTACTTGGTGTTGCCATTATGTTAAATTTGTTTTTCTCTAATTGTCATTGAAATTGTTATTAATTTAACGGGCATTGCGCCCCTCCCCCCCAGTTTATGTGTGAAACACACCTAAGTTTAGTAGTAGAGTGTATAACGCCCTTATATTTATGCGCCCTTTGCGTTATGGCAACACTGCTTACTTCCTCCCTCTCGCATTCTGTCAAGCAAACCATCAACATGTTTCTCCTGTAAGTTCTTCTTAAATAATTAATAAAAACGGTAAAAATCAAGAAATCTTTCAATACACAAACTTTCCATAGAAGAAACCTTTACAGACTATGGCCGTCTATTATATCTTGAAGTCTATGGCTGCACGTTATTGACGTCTTTTTGTCAATGGACTAGAAGAAGTTATACGAGCACAACAGCGATTATGTAATTATACAGAATAAAAGATAATAGAAAAATAAATAAAATGTTACTGAAAATATGAATTTAATTGACAATAGGGGATATTACTGCAATGTTCTGCCGCCAGAGCGCAGGACTAGCACATCGGTAAACCATAGAGTTCTTAATACATACTAGGCATTAAACAGTTTTATACAAGTTTTCATAGATAATTTATAACGAATAAATATGTCATTTGTGCTCCAAGGCGGTTTTTTTATCGTGAAACAAGAGAATCGAAATTTTGACATCTACCTCTCTATCGCTGGAAAATGTAAGAGGGACAGATAACCAGTCAACCAAATTTTTATTTTCATCTTTCGCGGTAGGCCCTCTGTGCTAGTGCCATCCCCTACGCAGCGTTTTGCGTAACATTCTCTGTTGCGATTATTTTCACAAAACTATTTCTTTTATCGTGACTTGGTAACTAGTTAATTTGAGCTCCATATTCGTAACAATTACTTTTTCGGTAGTCTTTCTTACGTTGCGCTAATTTTAACGAAGCTTTGTCGGTCCTTTGTGACTAGCGATTTTCTTAGGACGATCGGCTGCCTACGACAAAAGTCGGCCTGCGAGCTGCGCGACCAATTATTTGTGTGCTGATTGCATTTCTCGATATTGTGGTACAGTCATCAGCATAAGTAGCTAATTGGGTAGGGTGTTCAAAATAAGCTGGACAAGACTTTATTTTTAAGAGAATAAGAGTGTGTGTAGTTCATTTTGAACACCCTACCCGCTTAGCTGCTTTTGCTGCTGATTGTACTTCAATGCCTAATCAGCATTTTATAGGCTGTATAAGGTCATGTTCAATAGCAAAGTCACAGTAAAACTAATAAAGGATACTATCAGTACTATGATTTAACAGTCCGCTTTTTAATAACAAAATAAAATAGAATAAAAATAAAATTTATTCAAGTTCTTAAAATTACTTTACAATATCTAGCCTAGGCCTCTTTTTAAGTATTGATAATGATAACCCAAGCTCTTTCGCAAGTGGTTACAATCTACATAAATATGTTACGTAAGTGCATTAAGATAATCTAAGTATGTGTAATACATCTAATATATTAGCATATAACAATTACTGAGACTAACCCTAGCATCTTTGTAACGTTTTAATATCTATAACAGGTCCAATTTCCGAACAACATAATATAACTCAGTTACTATAGCTACTTTAAATTGCATATCTCACTATTAAGGATCCCTCCTCTCATTAGACACGTTTTTGGGACAACAGAAGTTTGTCTTCTATTGCAATAAAACTAACATTATAAATTATTATTCCGCAGTGGTTGAAGTACTGTTAATTTCGAGTAATGTATTGTGACAGAGCCTCATCCCAATGTTAGAATAATTAAATCATTGTACTCAGGTACTCTATTATGCAGATTTTTTCTAATTACTTAAGGTACGACCTAAACCTGGAACATGAAAGACAAACGATTTAAAATAGACAGATGAAAATGTAGCAACTTTAGTGTTTGTGTAGGCAAATTATGGTATAATACATAACATAACTATTATACTTGTATATTCGGCGTCAATAGAAAATTAAAATAAGGTAAACAAATATGGCACAGGCAAAAAAGCATTTAACACATGACAAAATATAATTAAAGAAATTCGGTTTCGTTGAAATATACTCGTAAGTAATAAACGAATATTTATTATTAAAAATGAACTTAAACAACAAGTTTATGTGTATAAGTTGACAATGGAACCATGGTTGTTCTGATAAAAGTGCTTGATTGTGGAGCAATTAAGGTAAATAAATGCGTTTCTTAACATTATTTTACTTCTCTATTGACCCCGAATATAGGATGCAGGCATAAAACGAGGGCACTAACACTTCATTTGTAAAAATACGAACTTTATTACTTACAAGCCACATTTAAAAGCGATTTTTATGTCAGTGTTATTAGGAGACATAGGTGCCTAATACTTAACGTGCAAACTTATGCTGATCAGGAAACCTTGAGCAATATCCAGAAAATAGGAGACAATTATCGCTATTCTCTTTATTAAGTTTCCTTGGCTTGACTCCCGTAGATCATGTAGAGGTCAACCGCTATCCATTAATATTCTAATCCGATCTGTAGGTTTCTTACGGGACGATGCTATTTCCTACCTAGGACAGACTTGAGTTCTGTCATAAGAATTTTAAGTGGGTTTGTAGCTATATCTAAACCCTTCGTTTCGCAAGATCGCCATAGTACACCAGAACGATTAGTTAAATAGATTATTGTAACCGATACTCTCAATCTTGTAAGGAAAACCACTTTATTTTTACACGAAAAAAAGGATATCTTCAACCAAGAATACTAATGCGAAAATATTATTGTTTAAATATATTTTCTTGGTCTAATTTTATATCTTTAGCCCAAGATATATTTTACTTCAATAAATAAATTTTACTTGAATGAAGTTCAGTTTCTAGGCAAATCAAATTGTTTTCGTTATATACAAAACAATATTGTTTTGATGGAGAGGATTTGTCTTCGATGAAGATACTTTTTTTTCCGTGTACGTTTACTATATCTTGAATTCAATGTCTAGTTATGTATACGTGAAGAATTGTCCCAGAATTCACTAGATTTTTCGTTCAGATTACAGTATTTTGGTATCATCGACGAGACTTTTTTCTCCGTGTACAGTTAGTCAGTTAACAGTGTTGACGATGGTATATCTTGATGGTACTCAAAACCCATATTCAAAATTTAAAATCAAAAAGTATGATACAATATTTTTCCTGTCATTGTCTGGCTGTGACTTGTCGGCTGATTTTATCAGGAGTGATAAAGCGAAGCATGTCTCCTGGTACCTGGCTACCGTTATGGCATAGATAACATGACATCGTTTAGACGAACGGTGGTCCACTCTCGCAGATTGAGAATGGCTATGTCCTAACAGTTCTTCTAATGAGCTTGACTTTTATTAGCTAACTTGTTTTCGGATGTCTGGTGGCGTATAATCTCCCTTTGCATTAATGTTTGAATATCTGATTAGTCACACTGAATTTAATGCTAGGAGTTACAGTTGGTTAAAGAAAGTATATACCTACCTTTACATAGCAGTGCGACTATTGTTATGATTCATTTTTTCATTATAAAAATGTGTATGTGGGCCACAAGGGGCCATCCATTAATTACGTGACACATTAACAGGGGCGAGAGGGATGAACAAAGTATGATAAGTTTTGACACGGGCCGAGGGAAAGGCTTAAGTTTTGTGACATAATAGAAATAAATTTCACTTTTTGAAGTAAATCAATCTTTCATTATAGTCTGACATTCAAACACATTATATTGTAAATTTACTGATGTTAATTTCGTATAAAAATATTATTAATGAAAGTAATAATTATTATAAATAGGTACGTGTACTTTGTGTACCTTCTTCTCTCTCTCATCTTAAGTTTGCTCCGATATAGTAAATCGAGGACTTTTATGTTGGATAGTGAACAGACGGGTCTGTGGTGTTGAAGGAACTTTACGATGTTGTAGATAGTATACGATCAAACGAGCTTCGCAAGCGAAGTTCAATCGATATTGTATGGCTCGCTTCATTGGGAGATTGCAGCGGTCTTTTCATAAAATTATTGCTCAAACATGCGAATGTAGAGGCGCGAAGCAAATTTGCATGATCGTGTGTTCTGCCTTAGCAAGGATTGACGTATCGAAATATCGCGTGCAAGCGGGTACCAGACATGAACCTGTCCGTTACGCAATCTACCTCACCGTCGCCATCGCTAACACATCAGGTAACTTACAATAACTATATTAATCATAGGTATTATAATCTCTCACCAATATATATTAACTATTCATCCCCACCATGCGTCAACTGTAGGTGCTATGTTTTCGTAATCTCGTTTCCCAATCGTAGAACCACCGATAGTAATTAATGACTTTTTAAAACTTGAGTTTTAGAAACTCTACTTTATGCATTTGACATATCCAAAGCATAACCAACGAGATTGTTTTTTAGGGTTCCGTAGCCAAAATTGCAATAAACGGAACCCTTATATTATATAGTACCTATCGTCATGTTCGTCCATATGTCACAGCCGTTTTACTTGGAAACTACTTATAAGACGTATATTAAAACTTTAAAATAAGTTGCATTTTGTATGTTGCTACTTAGTTTCGTAGTAAAATTGCAAAACTTTTTTTTTACCAATTATCAGCATGTTGCACATCAATCGATAGGTCTTTAAAAATAACATTGAAGTTTGTTTAAACATTTTTTGATTTAGTAAATATTTTCTTTTTAGATATAATCCACCCGAAAATGTAAAAAAAATGTATCCTCCCGTAATATTTAAACCAGAGATACAATTTTTTTTAAGATACATCATTATAATAAATATTTCTTCAGCGAAAATAATTTTGAGCATTATCGGTTAACGCGTTTTCGAGTTATCTCCAAGAAACTTTTTTCATTATGCTGATACGGCCTACGTAGGTATTACGGGCATTGCATGAAGGGAGGAAGAATATACATATATGTAGTTTTCCGTTGTAAAAGGTGTTAATAACTGCGAATGTGGTCTTGTTGAACATGATCAGACAACGTATCCACCTACAACTTTCATCCAACAGCCATCAAAACGCGTGTCGAACCGTCGACCTTGCCAGCAACTCACTATTCATAAAAAGATGTAAAATAACCAATCATTGTAATTTCCGTTGGTTTTTCTTGCGGTAATTTTATTTAAAAAACGAAAATGTTCGATTACCGCGATGACGTGCACGAGAAGATTTTTTCATAAGTTATCGGGCGCTGCCAGCGGATTAGCAATGTTAGAATCATTAAAATCATTCTGGAAGGGCAGTGCTATCATTATAGTTATAATTATTGTTGGCTGTAACTATATAAAAAAGTAAAAATGAGACCCACATCATTCGTGCTGTTTTTCCATGTTACAAGTACATGTAGTAAAATGTTAAATGTTTATAATATAAACGTTTAATATAGATGATAAAACGGTTACAGAACTAGATATATTTAAAAATCGGTACTGTGTCAAAAAGTTGTACTTTACCTTATGTATAATCGGTTATTTTTCCGATTGGGGGCTTTGTTTCTTTTTATAGATAAATGAAAATATATATTTAAAATTTGAGGTAGTTCCTCTCCAGGACCCAATTTTTTCCAACCTGTATAATATGTATACTGATATTTAAAAGTAATCTATTCCTTGATCAAGTCTTAATGGGCGTATCTCACCATTATAAGAATCATTATAATCAATAATGTAACATGACACATAAATTCTAAAATATTATAATATAAACCGAAATAGACGGATTCTTTACAAAATTACACAATGTATATAGTTAGTTAGTTTTATTCATAGAATTAAATTTTGTTTTACCTTAGAGAGGATTTATAATTCGAAACACAACAGTGAAAGGACCTGCTCTTTCAGAAACACAACATGAAATCAATTAAAAAGCAATGTCTACTTCTAATTTCTTCATGAAACATAATTATGATTCATGTAAAACTTGTCAAAATTTCCACCGGTCACAATAATGGCATTAATGGCAGACATGAATAAAAGTAGGTAATATTTGATATTCTCTATACGTCAACCATAACTTATCAATAGGCACGATTTATGGTTTCTAAATATTGACATAAGCTTGAATGGATTTCGCGATAAAAGGAGCGTCACGAGAAAACAAATAGGTAAGTACATGCGTGTCGCAACGGAAATTGTGCTAAATGTATGGAATAATATGTACAATATAAACAAACAGCGCGTGCCGGTTTCGCGCCTTCATTGTGTCAATTTATCCGGATCAATAATTCATTAAAGGTAAATTGGGCTATTTCTCACCTTATGTAGGTGCTAAATGACTAAATCGAAGAAAAATAATGATAGCGTTTTTTTCTCAAACATGTGCGGAAATATCAATGTTATGTTAGAGGTAATTAGATAAGAAACATCACATTGCAAGTCGCTTTAGTGAAACTTGTAAGGCTCCTTAAGTAACGCGATACGCAAACACGTATAAATGAGGTGTTTTTGTGCAAGTTTTGTGATTGAAATCCGAAAACTTGTAAGTAAGTAAGGAAATATTCTTTATTGCACCAAAATACAAGAATAATAAAAATACTTAGTTACAGTACAGTAGTGTGTACAGTATATTTTTCGAAAAAATAGCAATGGCAATTGTAAATAGCCTAACCTAAGAACAAAATAGTAGTTTATGTAACTGTTACGTAATAGGGGTCCTTGAAACACGAGTGTGGTTTTATGAAACGAACGAAGTGAGTTTCATAATAAGATCACACGAGTGTTTTAAGGCCTAATCACTGCTTTATCCACACACATATTATAAACCCGAAATGATGATTGAATGACTGCCATTGCACGGATTGCACTGCCATCGCCATGGCCAACTCGATTGTGCCGGCGGTCGGGAGGCGCGTGCCGGCGGGCGGGGCCCACCCGGATTTTCATAATGATATCGAATTTTTGCTTATTATTTGATAATAATAACATCATTACAGATAAGACATTTGTTCTAACTACTAATGAAACGATCTATTTTTATGGTGGTTTATAACTTGCGGTTTTTGAATGCATCATGGAGGGTTTATGATATGAGTGTAGAAAAATAAATAAAAATAGCAATAATAATAAATTAAAAAGTCAGGAAGGCCTTCTAGGACCATTTTCGCGTAGCGGCATTGGGCCATTGTAGCTGCCCTACAAACTGGTTAAAATATCGCGACACTTTGTACTCCTGTATATACCATTATCTTTACATAAAACCTGACTATATATGACCACAAAAACACCTCAATTTCTTAAGAATCGGCCGCTATTTTGAACTTCTAATACGTTTGTAATTCGTTCGCGATGAAAATTGCATATTCTTGGTGAATCGTGACTATCGTGAGTTTTCAGTTCAGGGAGATTTACTAGTTTTGAGGGAGGTACATCAATGACACGTTTAGCTCAAAAATGGAGATTATTACTTGATGATAAAAAGAAGTTCAACTTTAATGACATCCCACATTAAGCGAGCCTCCTTTATAAACAAGTGTTCGTAATGAATTTATTTTGATTAAATGATTATGATATGATAAACGTAGGTAAATATGTATAAGTCTTTCACCGCTGTGACAAAAAAATCTGAAACGCTGTGAGACCCAACGAAACAGAGTGCGTGTTAGAGGATTATACACGCTGTTCCGTACCGCGTCCTACTAGAAAGCTTCACGCGATCCTTGAGAGGTCACATGATGTTCTGTGTACAAAATGAAGGGTCGGAAGTGTCACGCAGGGCGCGAATCGCTACAGGATGAACCAGAACTTAAGCCTACATAATATTTCTTATATCGCTGCGCGCTAATCAAGTGCGCGCACACGTGCACATCGACTTGTTCCCGGTTAAGTAGTGCTATGCCATCCGACGCAACGATGTCTAAATCTAAAGCGGATTCTGTGTCAGCGTCGTAGCTGCAGCCAAGAGAGAAGAGAAGTGAAGATACTATTTACTAAAAAGAACAAAAAATATGTTATTTACTATCAAAACCGAAATGTACCAGTACTCACACTACTCACTGTTACACGAGGTTACCTAAGCGGCACTCACATAACGAACAATACTGGCCGGTAATATTGTTTATGCTTTGGCCAGTAATCTGACTAATATTCCACGTCCGGCCCCGTTTCAGGTTAAGCGACCTGCGAATTAAGTGTTCAGATGAGGTTTTATATAGTTTACCTATCATTATATAAATAATTGTAGTATATGACGACAGACGCGCTCAAGTGAATATATAATATAATAGTAGGTACATACATTACAGCAGATGCCAGAAAAGAAGGCCTTGCCGGTCGAATAGGTAGACCCGAAAGAACCTTTTACGTTTAAGTAGAGCTTTTCACGCCGAAGGATGTATAATGTTTAATGTTTGTTCTTTATAAGTAAACTTTGAGTTATACTTAGGGAAATATACTTTATTAAATGCTTACCGTATTTTGTTTATTAATGAAAGCCGAAGTAGTTCGCTTGTCCTTTTTTTTTCAGTGTACCTTCTTTTTTTATGGCTAAATATTAAAATGGTAAAATTTTAAAATGATTTTTGTGATCGAGATCGCTTGCAATAATACACGAAGCACGGCGCTAGACTCCGATGACACTTTGCCTGAGATTGATCCATTGTTAATAGTTCATGTTGAAGCAAAAAACGCGCTTACTACAAATTATGTGGAAAATTGTTTATACGACTCAAGGCTTGTTTGTTCCCACGTTGGTATAGTCCTTCCAATTTCAGGACAAGAAAATAAGTGCTATGTAGCAATGAAAATACGGTTTAAAATGGCTTAATGTTTTCGTCTTCATTAAAGAGAATCACTACAGTTCGCGTGCTGTCTGTAGTTTTGCTAAAACCGATGTTTAACTGTAACTCGAGTCTTTTGAGCTAAATCGGCTGTCTATCTAATATGACATAATAGTAATAACTTTAAAAAAATCAATTACATCTCAGCTACGCTCGTAGGCCCACGTCGTAGCCAGCTTAGTTTTCCGGAATGTACCTATATTATTTGTAGCTCATATTATAGGCGTTTCGACAGTAAATAAATAAAAAATAAATAAATAAATATTAGGACAATCTTACACAAATCAACCTAGTCCCACAGTAAGCTCAATAAGGCTTGTGTTGTGGGTACTAGGCGACGATATATATAATAGATAGATATAGATAAATACTTAAATACATAGAAAACATCCATAACTCAGGAACAAATATCCGTGATAAATACACAAATAACTGCCCTGACCAGGATTCGAACCCGGGACCTCCTGCTTCATAGGCAGGGTCGCTACCAACTAGGCTAGGAGGCCGACAGTATGTCGTATTAGCGTTGACTAGTTTAGTTTAGGCGCTGGCCATACTGAGACTGAGACAGCTCGGTACACGTATACCCCGTATTCCCGATCACACACCGCCGCCGCGTCAGTATGACCAGCACCTTAAATAAAAATATTCCTTACTCGTATATTAGAAGTAAGATGTATTTGCGGCTATTCGTATATATCCTTAAGCCGTCGGACAAACTTTTGTTTCATTTCTAATATTAACTGGGATTGAAAATTTAAAAACTTTCTGATTTGAAATTAGTACAATGCCTGACTTGGCAGGAATCAGCTAACTGAAGATGAACCTAAAAATATACAAAAATAATAATATATTAACCTATAAATATAATAATATATAATATACATCCCACTGCTGGGCACAGGCCTACTCTCATGCACTAAATAAATATAAAAACACATTTTTACTAAACGAAGGATTGCACGTCAGTTGGTGTCTGCTGATTATCTAGTGTTCTAACTATTCAAATAGTGTACAGTCGACGTCATAGATATCTTTACATTTTTGCACCTTATTACAATGGAATAAGGTGAAAAAGTGTAAATATATCTTTGACGTCGACTGTACATAAAACACGCGTCCTACTTAATGTCCACTATTGTGTAAGTGTATTGTTGGCCGAAATAAAATACACAAATCAATTTTACAGTTACCCAGCTCAATGTGTCAAAAGTTTATAAGAGTAATTTGTATTGTAAAATGTATGGTATAATGATAATGACCAGTCATTTATAAAGAATGGCAACGGTATTCGGTATTTGGATTCATATAAATAATTTGTGATGATGACGAATGACATATTTATTAAAATTTTATATACCTAGGTACCTGTATTGTAGGTTAAAGCAGTGACACGATTAAAAGCAGAGATCATCTAGTGACGGCATTCGTTTGGCATTCTTTGGGTACAGAAGGCTACAAACACGTATTACGAGTATAAGTTTTTGCAAAAAGCGGAGCACGTTTATAAATTATAAATGATGATATGGTTTACAAAAAATATGGATAACATAACAATTTTAAGGTAAGGTGCTAATGCTATTTATAACATGAGTTAAACACTTTCGGTTTATGGAAAAAAATGCAATCATATATCTAAACCGCACTACTTATTAAAAATTAATAATTATATTTGCACATCAGCTATTAATATGGGAGTTATATTTAACTATGCGTATTTTTATGTGAATGAATTTCGCGCGTATTAAAATAATTTAAAAAATAATAGGCAATTTATTAACAAGGATACCGACACGCTCAGCCGTTCCGGCCGGCCGCTCAGTAATACTGCCAATAAGATATTTTTCGCTGAACTCACGGCAACATAACATAGTTCGTAAGTTCCACATAATAATTACTGAGTGTCATTATTATTTTCTATGGCATTTACTGTTGATTATAAGTATTCTTGTTTCCATTAGTTAATTGCAACGTGTGATACAGTTAAATAATGGCGGCAAAGAACATTGCGCAAAAGCCGTTATTTAATTATATTACATTCTCAACCCAATCGTTTCAATCATTCGGTAATGCCATAAAAACAGAATGTTATTAAAATTATATATTATTTTGATACTTCTTGAGGCAAATTATCTACTCGTATATAAATCGGTCATATCATAAATATATTATAGAGACTTTACTCATTAGCTGAAAAACATAGTAATTTTTTTACAATTTGGGTGTTTAGGTACGAAAGGTTGAGTATGATAATATGATAAACCTACTCGTACCCGTTAATTCCATGCAATTTATAGTAGCTTGGTAAGACAACATTTATAAACAGCCCATATATAAATATCACGTATTCAAGTCCCACTTATTATTAAAGTTTTTACTGCGGCCAAATAGGTACAAGTGTTTTTACTAAAACAGGTTTTATAACGCTTATGACGTATATTTTGGATTAATTTTACAATTATTTTTTATCCGAATTTAATGACTCAATAAGTCACGATACATATAAAGCTACCTGCTGCATACAATCAGTTAACATCTAAGCATATGATAAAATAATTAAATTAACATTATGACATTGTCGGATATCGGACTTTGCTGCACAACTATAAACGTGCATCTACTATTTAATACATATCAGGTTCCGTCAATAACATTGTCAAATGTTTATAAATTAGCGCTAATGACTCACTCACAGAAAGCATCACTTTCGAATAGGGCAGGCATCCGTCATTCCAATATTTTGTTTCGTTTTCAATGAGGATATACGCGCAAAGCAAAATGCAGATGGCGACGAAATCACTTAAAAAAGCATCTCGTTGTAGTCTTATGGTATATTTGGCAACTGGAGTCGGGTTCCGAAACAGAATACAGTCGGAATTGATTAAAATCTGTGGATTTTATTCTCATTGCCGTTGACGTGACGATGAACATACGGTTGTCATCATGGCTACAGCAAAACACAACATTATCAGTCCCAGTCCTAGCAGCTGATAGCTAAATAGATTGCGATGAGACGATCGTAGATCTATCACTGTTTTTATTTAATTAACCTAATTTTTTGTTTCCCTTCAATGCACTCAAAGCAAGCAGTATGGATAAAGTACTTAAGTTTTACTAAGGCACGTAAAGAGGCTCAACATGTGTACATTAACTTGGGCTTAACATGTGTACTTAACTACATAAAAAAACATGTATTATAGATCAGTGACAAAGATTGTTACTATAATGCCAAAGGACAAGTATTATCTAATCGCTGGCTGGTGATTTTTATTCGGCATGCGGTAATCTTCTGAAAGAGCCTTGCTGCAAGGCCGTCGGTGGCGTGCGCAGAATTAGTAAACAGCCTTGCGAATACATCACAACACTAATTAATATTTCTCACGGATCTTCCAATAAGCGATCTCAATATCACGCGGAGATGCTTTTATAAGACTGTTCTTATTAATTTATATTATTCTTCTCTTTATTCAAATGTGTTTAGACGGACAGCTGACGATGGTCCGTCTAAACGATAGTTTTACAGTCTACTTTGTCGATCCGACATGTATCCAGGATTTCGCTCAGTAGGGGGGAGGGGAGGGCACTTTTTTTTAATACATTACAGCGGTAACTGTAAGAAAAATATACATATATGCGTGCTTAATTTGATAATTTAATTCCAGTCGGAAACCAGGAAGTACGTCAAAAACTTGTCAGGTTTCATTACAGTCAGACAACGGGACAGGCAAATAAAGGTTGTAATAAATGATGCACGTTCATTATAATATTATAAAGTACATATATATTTTTGTCTATACATTTTGAATAATGCTAGCAAACTAGTCTAAACGTTGCGAGCTATTACTTAACAAGTTGGCTTGAGACTGGGTACTAAATTATCAAGTTTGACATTGTGATTTGCCAATGAGATAAATGTCGTTTATAATAAAATAATTATTCGTATATTAATAACATGTATTATGTGCAATTTGGCGTAATAAGGTTTACTGCGAAATTTCTTAATTTTTAACAAATTTAGTTTAAAATCTGCGTTTTTAGGGTTCCGTACCAAAATGGTAAAAAAGTAACCCTTATGGTGCGACTCTCTCTATCTGCCACAATTTTAAACATAGGGGGCATTTGTCGGGAGTAAATTCGAAACTGCTGACATCGGAAACTGCAAGACCCGAAAATATTGGGAAATAAACAGGTAGTTTATTACGAATAGATTACAGGAAAAATAATAAATGATAAGCGTGAGTGGGACTTAAGAAAAAAAGTGTTAAAATCGGGACGGGAGTCTGACTCGCACTGAGCCACCCTACAAATTCTCATGAAATCATGCTGAATGCGTCTGTTTTCAAATAAAACAAAAATAGTTCGTACGGAACCCTCGGTGCGCGAGTCAAGCTCGCGCGTGCCCGATTTTTTTCAACCCTTACGCTTACGACAAAGCAGTGTCATGTCAACCATGAATCTCAAATGTGTATAAAGTGTGTATATACTGTATATTGTCTGCGACCATGGCGCCCTAACTTCCAAAGCCAAAACCTTGTTTATCTTTTCGTTTCTTTCAAGTTATGTCAATGACACCTTTTCTAGAATATCAGCGCAGCGGGCACACCTAAAATTATACCATGTGGCAATACCTTCCTAATAAAACCAATAAATCTATACATAAACAGATGAAATCCCCTGCATCCATACTTCCATACCATATATATTATATAATATTATAAATGCGAAAGTATGTCTGTCTGTGTGTTACCTCTTCTTTCACGCTTACACCGCTTAACCGAGTTAGATGGGGATAAAATAGTTTGAGTCCCGGGAAAGGACATAGGATAGTTTTTATCATCCCAAAATCATCCCTTAAGGGGATGGAAAGTTTGTATGATATTATTGCTCACGGTGAAAGTAAGATAGCATGCGCTAAATTAAAATTTGTAATGATATTTTACTAAGGCCTTTCCTTACTAATCTCACGCAGGCGAAATCGCAGGAAAAACTAGTTTACTATAAGTATAGATTGCAATATTTCACACTTTAGGACGGATAATATCCGATTAACGTTGTACGCAATATCATTTGATAAGTGATAACTAACCAGTCGCTTTTCGGTGAAGGAAAACATCGTGAGAAACCGGACCTAATCCCAACAAGGCCTAGTTCCCCATCTGGATTCGAAGGTGAGATGGCAGTCGCTTTCGTAAAAACTAGTGGCTACGCCAATTCAAGTGGTTTGGTTCCCAAGCAGACCCCAAGCTCAAATGAGCCGAGGCAACAACTGGGACAAACGTTAGGAGAAACAACGTATTGGATTAGTGTTAAGGATTATTTGAGAATAAAAGTGATCAGTATATATTATGTACGGCCTCCGAGCGTTCTCACATTGTGTTTTCGATGTCAGAAGGCCCAAGGAGTATGGCAGCTGCCAGAGAGTGCCCTATAACAAATGCTACGTCCGCCTTTTATGCGCTTTCTTTTAAGAAATAAGGTTTTTGTAAGTTAAATGATAAAAGATGTAAATATACGTATTCTTTATCGTTCTATACGACAACCGATATCGAATCGGATAATGCGAAAACGTTTTCTTGTTTACTTAGACATAGTGTTAGAAAAACATTTAGGTAAATTAAAACGTCGAGTCGAGCGTAAATCTACTTGCAATAATATTCGATACACGCATCTCACAATCGAAAGTGCCATTTTAGAAATTCACAATTTTCCCTCCTATAACCAAACGAGATCGGTTGAAACCGTCGCTTTTGAAACAGCCTAAGTGACTGTGGAAGCTATAAAGCCTTATGCTTTTATTGAAGGAGTCTGGAGGTTTTGTTTAGTTCAGAAATGTCCTAACGGGTTAGGTAAGTAGCAGTGAGTTCAGTTGTTTTAGTATGGGTGTTTTCAAGTGTTTATGTATGTTGATCATGCGCGTGGCCAATGTGATTTGGACAGTGAGACGGGTTGTTGTTACTTAGCGTCCTCGGTGACCATCGGCCGAATATTTATTTACAATTGTATTAGCTTGACAGTCCATTTTGGTAATTGCTTATGTGAGCTAAAATATCACTCTTCTAGTTAGGTATATGACATAGTGTTCAGAGGTACATGACCGAAGCATAATAAGAGATGGATGAGGTTTCAAATTATGCGTTTGTTAAATATACACAGAAATTGCATGTTTAAGGACAATATATTACGTGAAAATGTCTCCGTTTGAGATGTTTATAGGTACTCTTGTTGTATAATACTACGTATTTTACTTAACTACGTATTATATACTTACATTCTGTACCTACTTACATGTATCTCACGCATAATAAATATATAGAAGTTGCTATTTTTTTATTAAATATATATATTCAATAAATATACGAACTACTTATACATGTAATTCTTATATAGGTCAATATGAAGAGGCACAGAATCCACTACAGAAATATTATTCAAAACTATCACGGAGTAAGTCGCAGTCCAATAAACAATCTTCCGATTAAAAATCACTAAGCAGTAAACAGCAAATTCCGAATTGTCCATAACTAATCAAACTATCGAAGGGCGTTATCGCCGCGTTACGACACAACAGTAAACCATAACAATGACGATTACCGCCCGGCTCACGCGCACTTCCAACTATTTACACACACGGGGTTACGGAAAATGAAAGGTGTCACAATTACTGTTCGCGTGAGTTAAAATCGGATACTATTCTATGGATAAAGATCCACCTCGTTTCTCAAGGGTATTTCTTTGGCGCACCCTACAGATCTATTCTATGTGTAGCCCTTAAACCGAAGGTATTCACAATAACACAATGACACAACTTTCATAACATGGTACATTAACCTGACTAAGCATGCCGATTAAACTTAATAGCTGAGTGTAGGAACACAACTCTAATAAAATGCCTGTGGTACATTTATGAAACCGCATTTACCGTGAATCAGAATAAGGACGCCACCAGAACGGTATATTTATTATATTTCTCAAACAAGTTTCCAAGAGGATGAACTTAGCAATGCCTCCGCACACTTTCCAGTGTATTTATATCTCAACACTTGCATTCAGGCCTAATGCTACCGAATCCAGTTCTTGGGGAAACCAGTGTAACATGACCTCGAGATCTCCGTCAAGTATACCTTATCGAACAATGAGCTTTTCCAGGTTTACCTAAGCTTTCGACTACTCAGTGCTCAACAATACTTGGCATTTTTCTGCGACGTGATGGCGTTAGGATATAATACAACTAAACTAAAGGTGCACATTAATAGAACTTTTTATAATGATAGCACAATAATAGAAATTAAAGGTATTTACAAAAAGTTAGGCAATAGAGACTCGCATAGTAAATATGAGGAACATACCTTAACGTGACTCATTTTCGAATTATTACCGTATAGTTGTTTGATAACTTAATATTTATAATTATAGGCGGTGAAATGACGGGCATTTGCTAAAATACAATGTTCGAAAACTGTATGCAATCCGTGATTATAGAAATGAGAAGCATGCAGGCAAATTCAGACATCGCCTCAGGTGGCATTGCAGAATTATGCAGAAGCGGCCTCCACCGATCATTGACCAGCCATCCAATATCCCACAGGCGTTACAATCACAACACTCCATTATGGTGATAGACAATCGATGGTACTGGTCGAACAATAGGTTGTAACAAATTATAAACGTGTTATTTGAACGTCCTCGCAGCGGCCATTGCGGGGTCCGTCACGAATTCAGCTCGTGGCAAGGTGGCGAATTCTGTGCTGGTTCCTCTCCGGGTTGGTTGCTTTGACGCCCGCTTACCGGAAATTATTTTATTATCAAGCTCGATGAGTTAACGACATATGTAAACCAGCTTGGTTCCGGGGGGTGATTTTTGAGATTCGAGCACTCAAAAGTGACATTTAAAACTCTGAATAGAACGAAGAAATTATGTTTTATAAATAACAACGCTGGAAATTTAAAATCATGATTATTTCTATGCAAAAAAATTGGCGACAAACTTTTTTGTGCGATTATTTTCGAGCTTAATTTTTTTGAATTCGAGCGTTCGGCTGCCAAAAATCGCCCCCCAGGTCAAATGGTACTGTACGATGGCCGATAATAAGCTGAACAAGTGAAAATCCTTTTTTTGTTCAGCTTTCATTGCGTGTCTCGTTATCTATCAGTGTTTTTAATGCAATAAAATCTATTACTGTATTATATATCTACTATAAAATTGGAGCCTTATTTACTCCTATAGCTATTACACGCGAGAATTAAAAAATGGTAATGTAAAAATGGGATGCTATTCAGACGTACATTAAATACTAAAGTGGATTAAATGGGTAACCTTGTCCCAACAACACATATCTGGTGACTAAAAGATTCTCGGTTTTACCAATTTACATTCCACAACACTACTCCAACACTATAAAGCTATTATTTTAATATTTCCGTAAAGCATGTTTAAATAAAATACATTACATATTAAATAAGTACCATACCGTTTACGAAATAAAACTTTAATAAAATAAAAATAATCAACATTGTGTATGAATTGTATGATCAGAAAGGAATATAAAAATGAAATTGATTTATAATGTAAGTACGTATTTCCCCGTGTCTTAAATGGCTTTGTAGTATTAAAGTAAGTAGGTACTAATACCTTGAGATAGACATTGAATAATTCGACACTATAATTATTTTTTATAGTTTTAAGTTATATTTAACTATTTAGGTAGGTACATTATAGTTAATAGTTATTGATTAAGGATCAAAATTTGCATAATCTATATTATCTCAGCACCCATTAAAACCTAAACAGTGGATTATAATATATCTAAAAGATTGACTCATTAACGACCATTAAGAGGTGACTAATTTTCCTCGACGAGACTGCCTATCGAAAAGTGATGTTTTTCATATTTTTCCTCATTTAGAGGTAGATCGCGCCAACCGCAGACATTCCTTAGCAAATTGTAAACATGAATGAATTGTATAATCGTGTGCCGCTGTTTGGCAATACTTCTAGGTAGGTAATAATATTTCATTTTGATACCATTAAGGTGAATATATTTGATGAGGTGGTTATCGAACTTTGTTTTTTAAACTATTATAATAAAAATCTAACTCGGTCCGCAACACCTGCAGTTGCCAAAATATTATTCATAAATTCATAATATATATTACATTTATGTATTTTATTTTAAGAATTTAATTACTTTTTTAATTACAAACATGTTGACCTCTTTTCAGAATTGAAGAATATTTTAAGAATAACGGAAAATTTTCGTAACACTAGTGATCGTAGGTACTAATTTGTTCTCTGCGTAACCTTATATCAATTTTATTTTTTCTTATTCTAATTCAGTAAAGTAAACTTTGTTAACTTAAGATGACATCCAACAGGACAATAGCTAGCATAGACTAGGACATTTGGCTTAAGTACCTAAATCTAGACAACAACTTACTTAACGTAAGTTTCTACTTGCACTTATTGTAGAAATACCAATAAACCGCTTTTTATGAATCGCGGCTGCGTGCCAAACATGTTGGTAACTTGGTAAATATCGTTACCGTTAGACTAAGTAAATAGGTCACGGCGGGCCAACGTCCCACTACATCTAAAAAGGAAAGCGACAGCAAATAATGTGTAAATTGGTTAAGAAATAAATAAACATGACGACAACATGTACCTATCGCGTATTAGAAGCTTTAGCGAAACTAAGCGATTAAAACCGGTGGAATAAAAGGACAGTGGCAGTCTATCATTACAACGTCCAATTGAACTCTAATTAAACTCTCACCTTACTTATATATTGTCAAAATATATTATTTATTTATATAACTGATGCCTTTCGTAGTGCTACAGTAACTTAATACGAGTAAGCAAAATATTGTGTTAGTAAATTTATACCTACTGAACTGGGCAGTGCCGCCGGAATTCAGTCGAGTTTGTCGAGTTAAATTTTTTTCCTGTTGGAATAAGTTCACTTTTTATGTCAATATAGCTTACCTAAAAACCTGTTTCTACCTTAAAATAATACAAAGTTCATGTCTAACCTCTCATGCTTTTAATGAGACCCGAGCTAGCGAAAGTTTCCAAAATTGAGCCACGTGCGTAGCGAGTGGTTCAAAAAATGGAAGCTTGGGCATACAAGGGCTTCAAGGCAAGAGAGGTTGAACAAACATTGCCGCCGAGATTTTTCCGAAATTTTTCGCCACACCAGCTCTGTAAAAAAGTAAGCTATAAAATATTAAAACTGGACGCCAAATGAATGCTTTCAACGTTATATAATTCAGAATCATCTCTAAAAGCCCTATCAGATACTTAACATGAAAAAACAAGTCATAACTTTTACTAAGTTACTTTCCCTAAGTGTGGATAAATAGTACATTACACAACTAGGGTGGTAAAACAAAGAAAGCCGAGATCGCAGAAGTTTGCGGCCCGAGCTGCAAGCGAGGGACGTAAATATGCGATCGAGGGCTTTCTTTATTACCTCCTGTGTTGTGTACATCGTATTATGTCCACAATTGGCCAGAAAGCGTCTTTTTCCGTACGCGCAGCGTGCGGAAAAAGCCACTTTATAGCCAGGTGTGGCATAAATGAGTATTTCCCATCGCTTTCAAGGGATAAAGAGCGCGTTTCCGAGGCGGAGTGGTGAAAAATAAACTTTTTAACTCGCGTGAAAGCACCCTCGAATGCTAAATGGAACACTTTCTTTTCTTCCTTGAACCATCTAGAAACTTGCTTAAGATCAAATATAGCAACAGCCTAGCCTCCGCGGCAATAGATGCCCTGCTTTACTGAAAACATATTTGTTTTCCGTTTTACGTGCCTCCGATAATGGACACCTATATATAATTTGACACGCCCGTAACTTGCAGTAACTTCACGTAACCTTTATCTGTGTGTTTGTTATATTACTTCCCATTGTACTGGGTAATAAGGTTATCTATGTAGATTGCCATAAACAGAATATGTGTTTTCTGATGATTTAGGTATTGTGCTGGTGGAATTTTATAAAACAAGGTCAGGTGGGGAGAGAGGAGCGGTAAGTATGACAATTTTATATAAGTATTCTTCTTAAATATATATATTAACTTAAACCCGGACCGGGATATAAAAGCATGGTGAGTAAGGCCTACGATACTATGAACCATTGACACTTTTTATATATACTTTGACTGAAGTGCAAGTCGCGGAAAGTTTAAAATAAGTTAGAAATGAGCTCGGAAATTTCTAGAATCTTTCACAATATATAGGAAATATAATTAAGGAAATGGAAAGATTCAATACGTATACAAAATTATGAAGTTTTTGTAGTCTTCCTATGGGAAAAAATGTCCGTCAACATATGTACGTTCTCCGTTCGCGACTTCGCCTAAGTAAAATTCGTTAAATACTACTCACTACTTTTGTGTAATATTTCTAAAATCTTTATAAAGAAATGCAAGCAACAATAAGCACTAAAAAGCTAAATTAAATGGAGTCGGTGTACCAATTTTTTTTTTGTAATAACGCAAATTGTCTTTGGGATACTACTAACCGCAACACTGGCACGCGCGAAATGGCTTCGTAATAAATTTTGCTGTAATTGTTCTGCGAAGTACATTGTTCCTTTAAAGTCACTCATTGAGTTCAATGATGTTGACGAACAAATGATAGTAAAGATTAGAATAGAATAGGTACTTAGAATTTTTGTACCGGCCTGAAAATCTATGAAGATAATTATTTTGTATATAGAACTAGAAGTCATCTCCATCTTAGTGATATAGAAAAATTAGATTGTATTCTATTATACATGTAATTATTTAATGCCTCCACCGTATCGTTGTAACTAACTGACCCTTTTTTGACTAATAAGATTATACTTAATTTAACATTACATTTTATTATAAAATAAATATTTCCGTTTGATTAAAGCCAAAATAAAAAGTGTATAATCCTTAAAAATAGACTAATATATTAAATATAAACTAAGTTAAAAACTAAATATTAATAGAAATAGAGAACAAAATAAAACTTACCTAAATAGTCCTATGTTAAGTCCCCCAGGTCGGTCCCCTGCAGAAGTATTAAGATTGGCTATATACTTACATTGCCTCGTTGAATAGCGATGCTTATTCTTTGCCCGAGGAATGAGCCAGCCTTAGGGTCACGGGTTCTCTCGAATAGTCTCTTTTTAATAAGTTTGAAAAGCGAATGAGCATCCCACATCCCACTCCACGGCCCTAGAGTCTCAACCGCAAACGCCGGGATTTCTCATTAAATCACCATAGTTTACTTAATCGATTTGTGATCATATCCCTTGTATTTTAACCAAATTTCGTAAATAGGCAGATTACTGTTAGGTATTTGGATTTCCCAAACATTTTACTTGTTATTTTTACGACCTAGGTGTCCTAGGTATTATTTCTTTATTTGAACATTATTGCACATAAAAATATACAAATGGCGACCTTAGCGCTCTATTGGCCAAGCCATTAGCTTAGGATATAATTCGTTAATCATTAACTTTTATTTCTTACGCATTATATGCAGGTCCATGACCAAGAAGATGAAATAATATTTGCTTAAAACTATAAACAACATCAATTACTAGGAACTGATTTCTTGGTCATTAAAAGGTCTGATACTGAATTTCAAAGACGATCGAAGGCTGCTCATCTTCGTTGGATTTTAAACTCTGTTTTGAAGGCACAAAGGTATTTATACAGTAACGGCTCCGTGTAAGGTGAAGAAACACTGTTTGTGGTACCAACAGGTTTGGCCGTGAAGATTCGCGCGGATGTAGACTTAATAATGCTTTCTTATTATGCAATACTTCAAAACTAGTTTTTAATTCGATTTAAATAATACGCAGTTTGCCTCGTCTGGGTTTGGTGGACGTTTTGCAAGGTGTTTTGCTTCTCATCTCATCGCATGACGCTGTTGAAGCTGTTACGATTCTTGGCCTGACACTGTTTCGTTACCAACATTTTATTATTTCGTTTTAAATTGGACTGTTTAATTTTATTAAATTTAAGTTTAAGGCCTGAAAATTATTCAGAACATATTTATTTAAACTCAAATTTAAATATGAAATAGATTATCAGAATCGTTTCAATCATGATATACTTATTTTTTATAAGTTATAAGAGATTCTTTAATGTAATTGCATGCAGGATTATATAACTTTAATATTCAAATATTACAAGAACAAGTTGCCGAGCATATCAGGGGGCCGATTTTTGACAGCCGGACGCTCGAATTCAAAAAATTCAAGCTCGAAAATAATCGCACACAAAAGTTTGACGCCAATTTTTTCGCATGAAATGAATAGTTTAAATAATAATTATTTTAAATTTCTATCGCTTTTATTTTTAAAACATAATTTCATCGTTTTATTCAGAGTTTTAAATGTCACTTTCGAGTGCTCGAATCTCAAAAATCACCCCCCATGACTGCTGGGAAGATGACAGCTAGAATTTAAAAAAAATCCTGTATCTATAAACCCATTTCGCCTTTGTTTTTACATAGGTTGGTACCTACATCAGTTAGTCATTATTCAACCGCATGTTTTCTTTTTCATCCGATTTGCGGTAACGCGGCGTAACTAAACGTATGAATAACACTCGTATGATTTAATAGAATACTTAGACGTTTTACTCCTTTCCTACATTTTGGATTTCCCTTTATGAATGACTTAAACGTTTTATGGTGCGTATTAATTAGCTGGTTAACAAAAATAGAGTTTTGCATCCATGTTATCTTTATATTGATAATGTCACTTACCGGACTTTTTTAGAATTGTATACGTATATGTTTAGTGACAATTTGAGAATATTCATTTCATACCCGCTTCTGGGGGCCGATTTTTGACAGCCGGAAGCTCGAATTCAAAAAATTCAAGCTCGAAAATAATCGCACACAAAAGTTTGTTCCCAATTTTTTCGCATGGAATTAATAGTTTAAATAATCATGATTTTAAATTTCTATCACTGTTATTTTTAAAACATAATTTCATCGTTTTATTCAGAGTTTCAAATGTCACTTTCGAGTGCTCGGTTCTCAAAAATCACCCCCCTGGGGGCTGATTTTTGAGATTCGACCACTCGAAAGTGACATTTAAAACTCTGAGTAAAACGATGAAATGAAACAGTTAACTGTTATTGCTATATATAAATATTTATATCTAAAGAGAACTTTATTTTATTTAAATATGTACACAATAAAACTAGGTAACGCTGCCAGCCTTCTGGGTACCATAACCCACGAAGGCGACTTGGGGAGCATCTTTTATTTAAAAGTTTATTTTAGTTTTATATATAAGTTTATTGTTTCTGTAGTTTTATTGTGTACATATTTAAATAAAACGATGAAATTATGTTTTTAAAATAAAAGCGATAGAAATTTAATATAATGATTATTTAAACTATTAATACCATGCGAAAAAATTAGCTGCAAACTTTTGTGTGCGATTATTTTCGAGTTTGAATTTTTTGAGTTCGATCGTCCGGCTGTCAAAAATCGGCCCCCTGAAGGTGTTGTTGATTCGGTCGTTTGGTCGCTACTTTCGTGAAGGAAGGTTATGCACCGTTTTAGCACCGCCTCCCAGTGCTAAAACTTCATTATCATCGTATCTATATTACTTAAAGGGGCCTTATGGCGGTAATAGCTTACGGTGTAGTACACATTTAATATAATTTTCAAGGAATAAAAGCGTAGGCGCCAGCCGCCATAAGGATCTTTTCGATATGGATTATCACGTATGTGAACTTGCGCTGTTCTCAGAATTCGGAAAGTTGAAATTTTCATGGGCTGAGTTTTATTCTTAACTACTCGCTAGTGGTATTGCTTTCTGTGCCAACTTCAATTTTTGATTGGATTACGTACTAGTACATGTTAAAATGTCTATTTCTTATCATATTCAGAATGTTTTCTTCATAATCAGAAAAAAAAACCATGCACCGTTTTCATTAAGGTGTTACATTTATGACTACTTATTTAGAAAAAAATACTGTTGTTGTTTTTTTGGCGGCTTTTCCCGTTTAGTCCTCCAAAATTTCGAATCGAAGTTTTAAGCCATTTGTACAACAGTACCACACTCATCCAGGCAAAATAAATATAGTTGATAATATTATAATTACATATGTCAAGAAACCTTCGGAGGAACAGAGGAAGACGCTTATCTCGCTCATTCTTGTCACATCTAGTGCCGGATGCTGCTACGGGGTAATGAATTAGAATCCCGGCGTAGATGGCTACATGCAGATAACTTGTAATAGCCCTGTTTAAACGCCATTTACCTCTTCTCGGAATCAGAATGCACTCAATACATACAGCACCGACCCTTGTGTTGTTTAAAAGATTTTAATTTCTCTTGAAATTATCATATTTTTACACCAGCAAGCGTATTACGCGTCTATTGTATGTGAGACATGATAAACTACCTCACAGATATTTACGACTTTGAGACATACTAACATTATAAAATAAAACGGTTACACTCACGGCACTTTAGTCACTTCGCGCGACATATTTCGGAGAGCCTAGGTCTCCATCTTCAAGCACTAGGAGTGCTATTAGAACCGGCCCGTAGCGCACTGCTGCACGTCGCGTTGCCGACTCCACGCACGTTGCTGCTTGCGCGTTGTTGGTTGAGCAGAATAATCGTTATTGCCAGGTTGATTAGTACTTTCGAATGGCAGTAAGTTCAATTCGGTGAGGTATATTTTATAATTATGTTTTTGCTGACTGTACAAAATGCTCCAAGGTTTGCTTAAATATTTAGTCGAAATTACATAGATTACGTCAGGAAATATTCAGGCATAAATAACGGTTGTGATTAGTGTTGGGTAACTCATTCGTGAGGTACCTCATTTGAGCCCCTCGTTCTGTTATTTTGTCGCAGTACTTCACACCGGGAAAATGTCTTACTTCATTTCTATTGAGCCCCCAATACTCATTCCTTCACTCACTCACGCTAATCGCATACAAAAAATACACACACTGCACATTCTTCCAAACACTCTCAAACCGTCACACATTCATTCATTCATTCGCGGTACTCGCGCTCGCCGGCAATCAACACATTTTGTCACCTCGTTTGTGTACCTCACCTCATTTGAAGTAAGACATGTACCACCTCATTTTTTTAAATGAGGTGCTCACTCAAACTCATTTTAAATTGATGTCCTACCCAACACTAGTTGTGATTAGCCTAGCTGGCAATGCATTTTAGGCAAGTTCCAAGGATCTGACTATTCTACGTTTAAGTAGTTCAATCCTATTAGAATGGAACTGACGAACACGAACCGTCAAAACTCTAAAAGCAATACGACCAATACGGGGGGTATTGTGCCGTTTTTTTTACCAATATTACAAGTCGTAAGGCAGAAACCAGCCGCGCGCTACGAACGACTATTATCAGACAAGCAATCTTTGCAGCAATTATATACAGCAAGATGATATCTTCAATATATCCTCCTCGGTTAATAATGCGATAATCCCAACATGCTACTCACGACTGCTTTAAGTATGACAATTGAAAAGATCTATAAATAATTTTCCTTCTGTTCGATAGTCTTCTGTGTACATTTTAAACCAGGGGTCGGCAACAGGCGGCCCGCGAGCCTCCTATTAGAAGTCGTCGTTATTGGTCGGCTACTAAAAGGCTGGCGACCAGTTTGAAACCACAAAGATGACAAACTTATGTTTTAGCCTACTAAAAAGATGTGAGCTGTTCACGCTCGCAACTCAAAAGGTGCTTCGCGTGCTTTCCCGGTCTTCTAAGAGAGGGTGGGGTGGATTTACTCTTGTTTGATAGGTTGTTTTACGATGATAGCCATTTCCATAGGTAGATTTATGTCTACATACTTCTTAATAATGTTTTTTTCTACTGCTAGCAATAAAATTCAAAATATTTTTTACTACCAAAAGGCATAATTAATTTCCCAGGGTGATAACTTCTAACCCTGTCCTTTGGCACTTATTTGGTATTTTATTCAGTGCTAGTTTGATCCCTATTCGACATGGCAACAGTGACACGTGGAACGCTACTGGATAGAGTGATATCCATTTGTCCACACGTGTCCACAAATAACTGTCAAAATTACAGTAGGCCTACGTAGAGTGTTTTATTGATTTTGGCGTAAGTGGATATAACTTTTTGTGAATCCATAGCAATTTCAGCTGTTACAAAAGTATGGTATCATTAGTTGTCTCACTAGCGACTGTCAGTTTTGCCATGTCGAGTAGGGGACCTGGAGCGGTAACTGCACCTACCAAAAGCACTGTACAAAACATGCACCAGCGATTTGTACAGCATGTTAATTACTCCGGAAGACATGTAATTGGTCGCTGACGCATTTTGATGTCGCAGCACTTTTAAAATGTGAATGAGGTTGTGGAATCCTTTTTTCCTTGCTTGACTCTTTGATTGAAAAGGAGATTTTTTTTTTGTATTTTTTTAGACAAGTAGCTAGAGAAACTATTTATAAACTACACAAGTAGGTACATAAATCGGTTCGTAAGTGTACTCGGCAATTGCAAGACCAAATATAGGCGATGTCCAAGCCACAAGAAACTTGCTCACATTCCTACATGTTTTATATCTGTATTTATAGCCATTTCGAAGTGGACGGTTTATTTTTAGTTTAATGTGACTGAATCAAGTCAAGGAACGTGGGCAAACAAATAATATTACCTGTTATGGACTGGTATCTGAACAAATAACTTGCTTTTCATATGTGTAGGTACATAACGTTAATACACATCTTATGTAAAATAGATTCTAATCTATATTAAATAACCGTAGGAACAATAAGAACATTTCTTAACCCCCTGATAGGCTGTGACGGACTGCAGAAAAGCAGAAATATATTCTGTTTTTCCAAATAAAATTAAACATATTTTTAAATATACAAAAAGGCCATAATACATTATGCATGTCGATTGTGATAAAACTGTAACTGCATTGCTATCATAGGTATTTATTATGTGTTTTTGTTACACTTCAATAAGCCAAATTTAATTTGTTTTATTAATATATATTATATCACCACTGCACTTCGAGTAGGTGGACCTGATTTTTGTTATTTAAGACTCATTAGTAAAGCTCTACATTTGAAGCAGTTGCAATCCAGCACCCTGATGCTATTAACAGTTTTTTAACACGCAAAAAATCTGATTCAATTCACCTATAAATAAGTACCTAAATGACCATAATATTTAAGACAAAACTAGTCAGCCAAATTAGTTACTCGATTTGGCTAAATGTACGAGTAATTTGGTACTTAAGTGGTAGTTTACAACTAATTTCTGGTCTTACAAACTACTGGCGCGTGCGCGGCCGCATTACCTATGCTCTCAGCTTTAAGGAGCCGGCGGTTGTGCCTTAGTATAGTACGTATTCCCAATAGCCGTATCTGCAGACGTCTCATTGTGACGTAGGACCTTTATAAATTCACGTGAAGTCGGCTCCGATCCTGTGCGACTTTCACTTCCTCGCGTAGCGACTGTGAACGTGCGTACAAAAACATTTACCTTGTGAACAAGACTGTTAACTTAGATATAGTGATCCTTATACATATTACTTGTAAAATTCGATTGTACGAGTGGTAAGCATTTCATTATCAAAATATGCGAGTGTTGCAACATTGACACAATTTAATTAAGTTTGATTGCGACAGTGGGCAATGATCGGAATATTTAAGTATCCTTATTAACGGAAAAGTTATTAGCAAGGAGCGGAATTGTCATAGCGAAAATTAAAGTTCGATAGGGATTGCACATTACGTTTTCGATTATATTATACCTATTAGTATTTAGGTCCCTAAGTGATAATATACAGACTACACCTACACGGAAAAAAAAGCCTCCGGGATATTCTCAATCTAAGACATTATTATATTATGTTGAAAATATTTCCTCGAGACAAGCATTTATTTCCTTTAATGAAAATAAATTAAAGTTTTAAATATAACGAAGCGAATATATTCTTACAGATTTTCTAGTTTTCTATTACCTAAGATAATACGTGTTTGATTAAAGTACAATCTCTCTTATTTAGTCAATATACTCTTGAAACAATACATTTATGTATTTCTATTTCAAGGAAACGTGGTTTTATTAAGCGAAGAATCATATTTTTGGTAAGGGAAATAAATAATTGTCACGAGGAAATATTTTCAAGAAAATAATAATGTCTTGGATTGAGAATATCCCGGAAGCTTTTTTTTCCGTGTACTTAACTCCTTATTTTTTCTAATAATTACAGCGCACCTGTAATACATAATTTACGGTGTTATTTTCATTTTTAGGTACCTATTTTGAAATCAAAATGCTACCTCAGCACAGCCCTGGTAGATCTGGTATAATAAATCTCTGTGTGTGTATGTGTTTGTAAACATAAGAAACAAGATCTACGGTTGTTCGAATTTAGATACGCTCTGTCGCTCTTAGGAGTAATTATCACATTATTTGACGGCTTGTTTACTTGTAATTACTTATAATTATAAGTTATGATTAGCTTCATGCTTCGACTTGCGTTACCCATTCTGTCGTGTTCTTGGGAGGGACTGCTATTACAGCGTACCGACAGTGTAAATTCGTATTTTTAACCTTTTGACCGTCGTAAGTAAAAAATTGAACATTCAATTTTGAACACTATCATAATTTATGAAGATGTCATTCGCGTCTCATATATATCAGACGACGGCGGTCAAAAAGTTAATAAGCTGGCAAAATGTCAGACGAAAGTTTAAATATTTTTGAGCAAAACCCAAAAGGGTAGTCTTAATTCATAAACGTCTCAACTCACTTAAAGCCTATGTCAAAGATGTCATTAATCCAAGATTAAAATCCATGTAATAAAACTTGCGCAGTATTTTTTGTCTCTTAACGGATTCTTCAAACGATCGTATCAATTAGTGGACTGAGCAATTTATTTAGGTGACGTCATACATCGTTAAGACTGTATCTCAGAGATACATTAGTGAAGTTTTTTGCTAGAAGTTCATTAGCTTGTGTTCGAAGACTCGCTGAAGTTTAACATTATCTCCTTATATACTATATGAACACAGCATATTACTGTCAAAAAATGTTATTATTACTTACCTAACTTATTTTTCTGAAGTAAACTCCAACTTAAGTGGACGTTTTATTTTGCAATTGCGAGGAATTTGTAAATGAGAACAAAGTGGGTAGCTTTATAAAAACTAAATAAAAAAATTACATATTTTACTGAATGCTACGTTACGCTAACATAGCTACTTAAATATAGACAAAAAATATTTGAAAAAAACATACTCGTATTGCAGGACCAAAATTTTACACGTCAATCTTGCTACGCGTACTTAATGCAACTCGAAAGATCAATAGCCCACCTTTAGAAGAAAAACTTAAAGGAAATAATCCGTATTTTGGTATAAATATACAGTGTGTAAATCTAATACGAGCGAATCTCTTAACGGTGACTAGTATAGGACATAAGAAATTTAATTAGATATCTTTTACTTAGAATTTCAATTAAAATTTAATCCATACAAAATAATTCGGTCCGCAATGTGACAGTTACTTTCAATACCATGTTTATAATAGATTGCTGCTGATAAAATTTTGGAAAATTAATTATTTGGTCACAGTTAAGTGTAAGTTAAAAAAACATCTTAAATAATGATTACACTAATGATTTCTATGTCTGGTTTAATTCTAGCGATGGCCCGGTTCGGGCGACAACCCGTATTAGAATTAAACACTGTATAGTCGTAGGTAAAGATAGATGGGTGTGAAGCGGACTGAGAAGGGGGAGGGGGGGAGGTCTTCTACTTAATTCAGCCACGTAATGTTTTTTTTACAATAAAGGTTCCTTACACTTTTTTCTGGGATTAATGTTTAACGAAATATCGAGGGAATAAGATGAAACACTTTTTTAAACTTGTGGGGCTATTATTTACGAAAGTATTCGTTTTATTAAAAAAATGTTTTTAAAGGACCCTTATTTATTTTTAGAGACTTATCCAACGATACCCCACTCGTTAGGGTTGGAGTGAAAGATTCAATCCCCCATTTCATATGTACAGCAGCTAAACAATAATCATTTCTCAGATGTTGCTACTTTGTTCGCGTGATAAAAACACATACTTCGTCAATATCTCCGTCCGCTTCGACCCCAGCTACCAGTACTTTCAGTATTTTGTGTAAAATGACTTTGCCTAGAACTATACCAAAATTCGACTATACACAGATTATTCGGCAGTTAGTGGTGTTGGTTTGGGCAACTACAAAATTGTTAGCTATCGAGTCAACGTCAAAAATAGACCATTTTTTAGAACCTAAGAGCACACGGAATTAACGGGTTAATCGGCTGTTCGCGATTGGTGGACAGACAATAACAGGAATCTGTCTCTTAATTTCAGGAATTCATTTCAGACGATCCAATCTAGAACACTATGTATATATATGTTTCGAATCGCTCCGCCGAATCGTTAGTGAAGTAATCAACTAGATATACTAAACCTAAAATAGCAATAGAAGCCAAGCTAAGTAAACGCAATTGCTTAGTTTATTTAATAAATACAAGTCTAGTTACCGATACCGATAAACGCTTCGTATACATACAAAAAGAAGATTATAAACGCACTGTGAGGTTTTAATATGATTAAATAATATAAAATTGGGTGAGTAGGTTTCGCGCGGAAAGTTGGGTTATGAACAGGGGGATAAGGGATGAAAGGGGGGTTAGAGGGGATTTTAAGGCTATTGCTACAAAATGTAGCTATAGTAATACTCATAATAAAAAACAATCGATCCAACAATCTTCCAAAATCACTTTTGTATGAAATCCCAACTTAACCCAATTACGAGGGACTACGGGGTGAGGTGGGTGAGGTGATTTCCTGTTTATCGTCAAAGTTATGAAATAAAATTACCCAAAATAAAATAAAAACTAAAATACAAACATCCGAAACACTTATAATATACACAATTCAGTTTGCATATGTAAAAATAAAATGTTATGGAGGTTTGACTTTGAATGTCAGTTTTAACCCTACTCACTCCATTTTACGGTATGTAATATATCTACTTTCGTATACCTACATCAACCTACATAATATAGCAGTACCTATTTAAATCCGTAAGAATGGTTTGTGGCGGTGCCAAGTTTTTAAGAAAGAGTCTTAAAACTACGAATAAAAAAAAGAATCATAAATGTTACCTGTTTTTGCGACATTTTGGGTAATTACCAATCTATGCTGTACGCGACGGAAGACGCAATTGTATTCCCATTTTTTGTAACATCTCGATGTAAAAGACGTCAAACCAAAGTTTTTGTGGACTACGCCATTTTCCCATGGGCTAAATGGCTAAAAATAATACAATTGTTTAATCTGACACGCAGTTGTAATGTCAATTTGGTGGAGTATCAAACGCGTCTCGTAACTAATAAAATATCAAAGAAATTAAAAAAAAAAAAATTTGGTGGTACGAAGTTCGCCGGGTCAGCTAGTTAATTATAAATAAGATATCTATTTAGAATGAGCGGACAATACTTAGTATTCAAGAATGCTTTGTGGGTGAGAGCTAGCAGGTGTCTAACATGGGCCATACACTCGCTTTTAACATATTCATATTGTTTTAGCATTTCGGTGACTTACAATACTTACTTATCCTTTTGTTCGCACTTTCGCTGCCATTCGGGTCAAGTTTAAACACTCGACCAACATTTTTTTTCGCGTGTTGGGTGAACGTTTTGTAAATATTAATATTTTAAAATGACTATTAACATCGAATATCTTCATATTTTATCGTATTTTGGCGAAAATTTCGCAATCCGTTGGAATTTGGGGTAACATAATCATGGGTATGGCCAGAAATTCATTAAGTAATAATAATCATTGAGAAAACTGATTTTTCCGCAGAATAGCATCAAAAAGTTGAGCGAAATCGAAAAAAAAGTTTACCGGACTCGGAGGACGGCTTCGTACCTCCATGTCATAAACCAAACTAAGTGTTCATTAAGTGCAGGTTTACATTTTGACTTGAAATAGTTAATTTAAAGTTTCGTTAGTTATTGTGTTTTATTCATACTTTTAATTTTAACGTTAATACAATTGTTAGGATAAGTATTTATAAAAATGCCATTTTGATTTTATTGTTAGATTGTAATAATAACTTTGCCCCTGTAAAGGCCATATTTAAAATTTAGACAAGCTCTCGAAATAGGTACATAAATCAAGATAAATAATAGCAAATGTACCTAGCCATATTAGCAACAAGTCGTAAGCACAAGAAACAAATGGTTCACGCTTTGTTTTAATTTTTTCCTTTGTAAATTAATGAGTTCCATCGGCTATAAGCCGAGAGCGCAAAATAATGGCGTTAACGAAGCTTATTGTGCTCTGTAATTAGGAAAGACCCCACGCCACAAAATAATCTTGGGGTTTTATTACCGCAGGCGTTTTACGGCTGGATACTGTAGCAACCTGGTTATACGCAACAGCAATTTACTACTAGGTAATGTCAGTAGCAGTACTAGAATAAAAATGGAGTGATAATACTACTAGCGTAATATAATAATCTTCGTCTACGATTTTATGAGTGTGGCTCCCAGCCCTAAAGTAGAAACTGTTCTTCGAAGGACTAATTTGACAAGTCAATATACCTACACAAATGTTGCCAAAATTTAGCCAGTACCTAACTCTAAACCGATTTTATTATGACTACCTAATGCTGCACGGTAATTTAGTTCGGTAACATATATAATAATATAATTATGGCAAGTTTCATCCTTTCTTCCACCTTAGACCAGATCGTAGGATTTGGACCTATGGTTATGAATTATGAGGGAGTCGCCCTCGGGTAACTATAGCTTAATAATAACAATTATATTATACAGTGTGTTTTTTTTAAGTGGGCCACTATGGGGAAATCCTAAAGTATAGGAGATACAGGGAAACTGTCTTAGGAAACATTAGGTATTTTTTTGAGAATTTTTTTTGATATAGTCAAATTTTTGGTCAAGTGTGAGTTGTCCCTAAAAATTAATAATTTTGATGATTTTTTTTTTTGACGCAGATCTAGTCAGTTTCATGAGAGGATCATTTTATTGTATGGAAAGAAAAAAATCGGAACAGTAAAAGTTAGTCAAATAAAAAAAAAGTTTTTATTATTACAACATGTGTAAATTGCCTAGGTACACTTGCAAGGTTTATAAAAAGTATTTCAAATTCCAATATGACATTTGTTTTTGGAACACTTTATTTGATTTAAAAACCAAGTAAGAGTACTGTTTGGTCTAAATTTTTTTTTTGTTTTTGTTTAAATTGAATTTAAGGTGCTCGCGTAAGAATGGACCTCCATTCTTACGCGAGCACCTTCAGCTCAATTAAAAAAAATAACATTTTTTTTATTTGGTCCGAACAGTATTCTTACTTCCTTTTTAAATCAAATAAAGTGTTCCAAAAACAAATGTCATATTGGAATTTGAAATACTTTTTATGAACCTTGCAAGTGTACCTAGGCAATTTACACATGTTGTAATAATAAAAACATTTTTTTTTATTTGACTAACTTCTACTGTTCCGATTTTTTTCTTTCCGTACAATAAAATGATCCTCTCATGAAACTGAGTAGATCTGCGTCAAAAAAAAAATCATCAAAATTATTAATTTTTAAGGACAACTCACACTTGACCAAAAATTTGACTATATCAAAAAAAAATTCTCAAAAAAATACCTAATGTTTCCTAAGACAGTTTCCCTGTATCTCCTATACTTTAGGATTTCCCCATATTGGCCCACTTAAAAAAAACACACTGTATAGGTATTTTCTACTTTTAGTACACCGGTCTTAAGTAAATTCATTAATTTAAAACGACTTACCTACGTATACTTTTAAATCACGTTCTTTACGACTCATTTTGCTCCATTAACACTCTCAGCGCCACGTGGGTCGCCGGCGGCCCACAGAGTTTCAAGCGCCGCTGGCCACACGTATATTTTGCAACTTTATCAGCAGGCCACGTGGGCCGCCGGCGCTCCACAAATATTTTTATGCAGCAGGCCTCTATCGTTTTAGTATCTTTCCGTGCAGGCCACATGGGCTGCCGGCGGCCCACAAAAATTTCAATACAGCAGGCCACTATTAATTTTCAACAGTTTTAAGTTACTTTACCGGCAGGCCATGTGGGCGGCCGGCGGGGCAATTTATAAACTTTACCGCCAGGCCACGTGGTCCGCAATGACCCCACAAAAATAAATTTACAATCTTTTTAACCAACTTCAAGATTTCGAAGGAGAAGTTTCTCAATTCGTCGGAATCTTTTTTTTTGCTATTTTTGTTTTATGTATGTTCACCGATTATTCGAAAACTGCGGGACTGATTTGGAGAATTCTATTTATTTTGTTTGAAACAGTATACTTGACAGTTGATCCCATTGTCATCAGGTCAGGATCTGATGATGGGACCCTGGAGAAATCGACGGAACTCTTCAAATATAAAGGCTATAGGCACACCTATCTATAGTAATTTGAGTATTTTTTACAGTAGCTCCGGCATTAGCTTTTGGAAAGGTGGAGGCTAAGTGAAGTCGGTTACTTTTTTTTTAATTATCCATATGCGGCATCTCTTCTCAAATTCAAACTTTCCACAAAAAAACTGATACGATACAATCAGTGCTAATTACAATGCTTTGCCGTTAACGATTCTGCAAAGTATTGTTTTTTCCATACCAGAGGCCTATTTTATAAAGCTACAACGCCTGTCATCTCACAGGGCGACGCATGTCGTCTCACGGAACGACGCATCTGTTTTGACGGTGCCTATTGGAGGTCACTGCGTCGCGTCGCTGGGCCACGGGCACCGAGCGGAATTTCACAATATCTGAAGTAGCAACAAATGAGCAACAATGATTATACTATTTGCTTTTCCATCTTTTGAGCAATTTGCACAAAATAAATCACAAAAGTAAATTGTGCAATATCACTATATCTGAAATAGCAACAATCGTTACACAATTTGCATTTGTAATTTACTTTTCGATATTTTTTAAACTTGATTGTCCACGTGTTGCTCGGCTGAGTTACAAAAGCTTACTGAGGAGAAATCAGCCTGGCGCTAGCACCGGGCGACATTAGTACCTGAGTGGCGCGACAGATGGCGCTACTAGTCGATCGATGAATTCAGTTGATTAGGGCTGAGTTACAAGGGTGTTATCTCATATGTGGTTCATGCGAAGGCACGAATACCTAAATACACGGACACTGTGTGTCCGTTGTAGGACACTTTGACTAAATAAATTTTTAGGGTTCCGTAGTCAATCAGTGTAATAAATTTTATTTTAATGAGATTTTAATTAAGCGCCTTTTTAGAACCTGTGTTATAAAGTTAGGTTCAACGAACCTTTTGGGGGAGGGGGGGGGGACCACCATCTATCTCTGGAACTTACTGTTATTCTCGCGTCCAAAAGACTAACAAAATTTTGAAGCCCCGACTTCAAAAATTGATTGTGCGAAATTTCGGCCTGCTGGGTTTTACCATTGACTTTATCTCAAGAGAAAATTTGACATGGATATGGTTATCTGGTATTGGTCTGCCTGCAACCCACGCGGCCTGCTGGTAAAGGTATCAAAAATGTAACATACTCTGCTAGACTCGAATTTATGTGGTCTGCCGGCAGCCCACTTGGCCTGCAGGTAAAGCTTTTAAAAATCTTGGTGGCCCTCTGAGCTCAAATTTAGGTGGGCGGCTGGTGACCCACTTGGCCTGCCACAGCAGAAAATTCGTTTGTTCTATGGCGCTGAGAGTGTTAAACCGCGTATTAACAATAAATATCAATTAATTTATATTCTTAATGTTAAGGAAAATCACAGGATAAGCGCTTGGATAGTGCTTCGCTTCGATATTGCAGCGGTAAAAGGTGGTACCGCCACCATGTCATTGTGTGGACACTTGCAAAGTCCGCGCAGGTTGGCGTGGTCGGACTATACATACGTATTGTTTGCTAGTGGAGCTTCTAATTTGAACTTGGAATTCCGTGAGGCTCACGTTATTTGCCGAGGTCGGCGAAGCGTAAAATTAAAGCAGTATTAACCCGTCAAGAAATACGAGTACACCGCGACGTAGGTACCGCGCGAACTTTTTGCCAAAACCGGAAAGGCTATAGAGAAGCGTACCTAGAACTACATTATACAGGATGTCCTTAGGCATGGGACAAAGCCGAAACGTACCTACATATATAGGTTAGGGTATTTACAGCCAGTATAGTATATCAAGTATCTTAACAATCGGTGCAGTGGTTACGAAGAAATAGACAAATTAAGATTTCTTGGTTTGGAGCCTGTATGTAATTAAAAGGACATGAGAAAATACATCCGTATGAAGCCTTCTTCATCCTATTTGTTTATCTCTTTTACTCATGACACTTATTACAAATTTGATTTGACAAATGTGTGCGATTGCAGGTGCCAACACGTTGCTCTAACGTGACGTGTCACTTATATGCTATTGTCAAAAACAATGCTATAGGCTAATACAGTATATTTCTTTTTCTTGTCGGATATTGGGAATAACTTGTTAGAAAATTTTAATATTTATTTTAGTATTTATTTTAGTATTTTTGGTAAATTTGAGGCTTGGTCCAATGGCTAACCTCAACCTGTATACATTAACATAGCATAACAGGCTTGGTCCAATGGCTAACCTCAACCTGTATACATTCTACCTGGTTACTAGAAGAAGGTAATTCGCCGAGAACGAATGGGTAAAAATAGAGAAACCATAAAGTTCTGGAGTTCGATTTTTGAATCTCACCGGTGCCTTTTTTTGTATGCAGCCGATGACTATTTAGTACTTAATCAGTCACCCGGTGAGATTCAAAAATCGAACTCCAGGGCCTTATCGTGTTATGTGTAAACTACTTTCGTTTCCTGAGACCTAGGCTTAGTTTTCATAACCTAAACTTCGAAACTGTGTCACACGTAACATATTTATCCTAGGATTGATGGGAAATCAGACTTACACTGCCTTGTGCCTTTGATGCACTCCATGATGGAAATAGGGCCCAGAGCAACCCTAATCGTGCTGCAAAGTTTACTTTGTGATGTGATCATAGGAGCTTGAACCCGCTACCGTCTCTAGTAGGCCAAACACTCTTCTCCTTGGCCTACAAATTGTCCAATATTTGTTAATTGTACAAACATTTTTGACTAGACTATTTGTATGTAATGAATGACACTATTTGATGTTAACATATATAAACTACATTCCATTTGGTTTAAAGACGTATGATTCTCGATAATCAAGATAAGTGAGAGATTGGTTTAACTTGTTTTATTAATTTTGCGGCCGTACCAGCGATATGATAAATATCTTATCACATATCAATCATACACCGGACACCGGGTAGCAGTCGCGGCGCGTCAAATACTATTCCTAGTAAACTCAGAGCTAATTTGGTCTTACATTTCTCTCATGACATGTACCATATATGTAAAAAAACTGCTTATCTTCCTGAATTACGCACGCCGTTGGAAATCGAGTTCTACGCATGCCAATGGTAGCATCCTTTTGGTGTATCATTCCTTCCCGTTCGTAATAGGCGTGTAATACAATTACCTGTGTTGTATGACGCCTTAAGTTAGGTTATGTTAGCTTAGGTTATGTTAAAATGTCGCATACAATACGGTAATAAAATAAAATAATTAATTAACAACCATTCACCTAGACACGTAGGTATCTGTTGTGCACAAAACTTTACCTAAAAGTCTGAGTGCCGCATGTTTATTTTGTTCTGTAATTAGTATGCTGTTATGTTTATGCTTATTTCCAGTCCAGCCGTTTAGAATTGCATAAACATTGCAAGTGCGTAATTGTAAATACTTTAAAGATGACCGGAAGAAGAGCGGAATAAATAAAACATATACCTATTATGTTGGAGATCAGAAGCGGAACCGAGATGAGAATCGCCGTGACACATGGTTTCCGGGCTCGTTCTCTGCATACTCAAGCATATGCCCATTAGGGCGGATCATTTTTCAAACTTAAGAAATCCTTTAACGATGGGTGTGGATTTGGTGCCCCATAGGGTGCAAATGACTTAAAAAATATATAGTGCCTCCACATAGGGCTGCCAGGTGTCCGGCTTTAGCCGGACATGTTTGGCTTTTTACGGGCGTGTCCGGCCAAATATTTGCTCGTCCGGCCTGTCCGGCTTTTGTTAGGCTTTTCGCCTGACTGCCGCGCGAGTGGTACGAGTCGAAAGTCGACCGCAAGTAAAGAAGCAACTGCTCCGAGGGCTGTTAACAAGTTGATAAAATTGTCAAATAAGTGTATTAAAATAGTTATCATTTGCCAAAAGGCAGAACTCATTAATTTTAAGTAAAAAAGGGGTATTCGTTTTTGTCCAAAATGGATATTTATCGCCTGGGTAGAGTTGACGTCAAAGATATTATTATGTTTATACTTTTGCACCTTATTACAAACGAGTAAGATGAAAAAGTGTAAACATATATTTACCGTCGACTGTACTAACGATCACTGAACTAAGCCGCGGACAGAAGGACCAGGCGAAACTATTAGGGTTCCTGTTCCTGGTTGACAAATAACCCTTAACATAAATAAGTAATAGTTTCTTTTATTATAAACTGTTGTCCGGTTTTTCGAACAACTGTCCGGCTTTATAAAAGGCTAAAATAAGCTATCAAAAAAATTATGTCCGGCTTTTAGGGTAAAATGTCCGGCTAAATTAAGCGCGAAGTCCGGCTTTTGTATTTTTGGGCCTGGCAACCCTACCTCCACAACGCTATCGAAAAATAATAAAACGAACGATTTTCGCACCTGAAGCTATGATTAAAAAATTAAAATTCGCTCAAAATGACAGTTTAATTTTTTAATATCTTAGAATAAGATTCAATGTTCAAATATAGCACATAATAACTCAGAATTTTTTTATTTTGTTTTTGCTATGTACCCTCATCGATATTTATAATAACTCTACAGGTATTATGAATGAAAATAGGTCTAGTTTTATGAAAAACTAATAAAAAGTCATTAATATATATATAATAACATACATGACCAATTTAGTACTAAAAAGTTAGGTTCCAAAACACCTTTTTTTAAATGTACGAGTTTTTATATATATTTTCATTACTTTCAATCGCTTTGTGGAGGCACTTACCAATACTTGAAATTTTTTTCATTATTTTTCCAAGTATGGCCTCCACAAGAGGCATCAAAATCGCACCCATCGTTTTCGAAAACCGTGAATAAAATTTTCTTCATACATTGGGCGATCCGCCCTAATGCCCATGCGCAACGCTACTGTGAAAGATCACACCCTTTCGTAGTATGTACCGCCCAAAGCTTTTTGACCAATTGGCAGGTAGCCATCAAAAGTCCCTTTACATATGTTTACGTTAAAAGTATATAACGTTAAAAAAGGGACCACGTATGATATTTAAAAATATGTATAAAAATTGAATTGAAAAGTCTTTTTAGGTATGCTCACAAGATATTTTCGGGGATGAGATTACGAGTATCTCTAGAAATACTAATAAGTACCTATTTGCAAATGAATAATATTGCTGTGCCCTTACAAAATAAAACAAATATATTTATGCAATATAAGTATGTGTTGAGTTCTGAGAAAATTTTGAGAGTTTTAAGCCAATTTCACGTAAGAATGGAAATAAACATATTGCCATATTTACAGTTTACAGTTTCTATGTCAGCAGCTGCTGCTTCCCAATTAGTAGGATTTTCAAACTGGAAGAATAAAGAATGGTTTTCGTTCTCGATGTGGTTGTTTTCTTTTAAAAAGTACAAACTTAGAGACCCGTGAAAAACTGCATAACCGCATCAATTATAAACAAAGTATAATCCTCGTAAATGTCAAAATTGCCGTTGGAATAGTTACTCTTTGCCACAAATTTACAGCGGAACTAGTAAATATAAATGTGAATGAATTGAAGCGTGGCGAATATCACACGTGACGTGACGTTTTGCGCTCGGCATTGTGTTAGTCGCCTTGGTCGGGGACACTAGTTGGGCCCACAAATCGCTTGTGGTCTGATTTTGTTTAATGTCTGCACCGCTAGCACAAGAGTGACGCGACAGTATCTCGCGCACGAGATAGTCTATCCGTCCTTTTCTGACTTCTTCCTCCTAGCGTTTATTCCAACTTGGGGTCCGCTTGACAACCTAATTCCATGAATTGGCGTAGACACTAGTTTTTACGGTTTGTAAGTTCATACAAGGGATGGACGTTAGGCGGCTACGCAGTACCTACTTCTCAAATAAATACATAGATTAAAAGATAACAGGGTTTGCCAGCGCCACAACACAACTAGCAGTTGATATTAGGTTAGATGATCAGATGAGGATGAAAGGACTATCTTTTAACCACAAGAATAATTTTGTACTGTTTTTTTCCCTTGTATTGTGGAGCTCGCGTCTCCAGTAGGAATACGTAAGAAATACACGAGCGCATCGGTTGAATCTGTAATTCTTGACATTTCCGTCAGTAACTTAAGTATTCAAGCCAATGTGATATATAACTTAGAAGTAATTAATGCTATAATAGCGTGTATAGCAAAATGTAGTTGCGCCTCTTTGGTACTTAGGAGATATTAATAAAAATATACGCTAAATTGTCGTGAGAAATAAAACAGGATTCTAGATAATAGCATTTTATGACTTATCAGCGATTATGTTTGTGCGGTGCATTAGCACGGTGGTCACCGGCCATTGTGATAACCATCGCATAAATATTTTATTGTTGTACGATTGATTGTTTAAGGTCGAGAACCAAGGACAAACTTAGTGCCGTACTGCGATAGTACGGGATTTTAAGTTTGTAAGTACCAATTATTTAAATTTAAGTTATAGGTATAGCTTATATTGTATACCTGATGGAGTCCGGACCGCTAACCTTGTAAGAACTTTGAAAAATGCTAACTTTGAACGCATTTTTTTCATATAACTTCGTAGTTTACAGTACAAAGTTCTCCACACTTTGTCACTTGCTAAATCGATGTAAAGTTACTGTGGTCTGATTACATAGTCTGTACCGTACTCGTATGTACCGTAGAGAGAAATCACTTATGTACAGTCAAGGTCTAAAGCAACGTTGCAGTTTTATGAATAAAGATATGTGTATAAATCCTTTTTCCCGTGGCAATAAGAACTTGTACGTACAGTCACCATGAGATATATTGAACCGACCAAGGTGGTTACAAATACATAAGTACGAGTATCTGAACAAAACCTCTCAATTGACAAGGCGTTATATTACATGTTCAAACAGATATTTTTAGGTACCTTTAATGGCGACTGTACATCTATTTCAATCCACAAAATCTCGTTTTAATTTTGAATTTGACTGAACACAAGTTTTTGTGTTTAGACCTTAAATATTCAGCGCGATTTTCAATTTAGAATTCTTATAGGTACCTACTCGATATTCTAACAAAATTCATAAAAGTTCTACTTATTATCTTAACTTCGTCTACATGTACAATTTGTCTCTGATTATACCTACCATGCAATGCATACTGTATTGTTATAAATGGGTTTTTCAGAATGATTCACCGCTTAGAACCGTAAAGTCTCAATCATACGTGCGTGTCGTCTACACCTGAATTGATAGGCATCTGTTTAAAACATCCATATAGCAACGGAATATTTCACACCCCATGAATAAGTTGTTTTTGAATGAGTAATCTAGCTAGATACATTTTGAGGTGTTGTCTGCATTTCATTTGTTGTAAGTATTATCGATTGGTAAATAACAGCCCGCCGAGTACGGAGTAAAACTAATAGCATATTGTTGTCAAGTGATAATGTAACAAAAGATAAGTACCTATTTAAATATTATATGGTAGGTAACCTATTTTTGTATGCCTATTTGCCTGTGCATATAAATAAAGTTTGTATTTTTAGTGTTTCATACCATAAGAAGAAGAACGTGGTATTGATTACAGTGAACTATATTTTTTTAGCAATGAAAGTGAATAAATAGGTGTGCTTTTGCGAATGTAATAGTTAATATAATAATCGTTACTGCACGAAACGTTATTTTTAATTATAGGAAATTAAATCTTATTCAATAGTAAACTCTTTAGTCGAGGTTTAAATATGCTTAATGTAGAAATGCATTATAATGTGTGTGTAGGATTTTTATAGGTACCTACTGCATGTATGTGATCGTAATAAATTTCATTGATTACTACCGCTAATGCGAATTATTAATAATTGTAAACTCCATTATTCATTCAGATACATGATGTAAATACCTGTTAATAAAATTGTTACCTACTAAATTCTAAAATTATAACTGGTTTCCATACAATGTGCTCCGAGATAACTCAAGATTTTAACCACGAATTCCTGAGGTCTAAAGGAGAAGAAAACTCTGAAACTAGGCAAATTCCAGATAAGTTTTAGTCCCTAAATTTGATCTGGAACATTGTTAAAATCTTTTGCGTTTCTCGTGAACACATTGCATGTACTATGTATTATTTACACATAAATCTGATGAATTTTGACTAACAATCATTTGGACTTTTCATCCAGTCTGTCACGCATCTTTAAAAACGCTACCTACTTGTAAGTTCTTACTACAATATTTATGCAATTTGAACTCATCAAAAAAGTTGTTATTAAAAATACCCAAATTTATTGTTTCCTACCTATTGAAGTGTCTTAGGCCTTTCCATATTTTCGCAAAGGGTTTCGGCTTTCCGACCCGACCCCCGAGCATCGGGCCTTATAAGCGTACAAGCATAACACTTAATATTAATTGCCACGCGAGTTGGTTCTGAGCTGCGCTGACTGCTTTCGTCTGGTTGTAGCCGGCAGTTGTTGGCAGCCGGGAGACGCTTCGACTCCGTGTTCCACACGTCATCAAGCGACCACGTAGTAAGTCACTTAATCTTAGTTACTGTTTACAGTAAGCTTGGCTCACAGCTCTTTTACTTGTGGCAACGCCGTATGGAATTACCCTCCTACAACTTACATATAACCGCGAACTCTTTTCGAAATCGTACTCAGCAGCAATGTAACGTTAACTTGTGGTATTGATACCACGCTAACTGTGTATGCTCTTTGCAGCGGAAAAATGTACAACGTCATATTTTTCATACTAGTAGTCCGACTCTAACGTAGAACTCGCGAATTACTTGCAAACAAGCTGACCAATATAACACGACCCATTTTTTAGCGCCTTCTAGCTCCATAACCCGTTGATCGAGTCTGCTCATATACGAAATCTCAAATTATATGTTACATACATATTTGCTACAACCTCAATAAATTTAATAATGATCAAAGTTCATAAGAAATCAAAACACTACTCAAGTTATCGTCGCCAAACTTTCAAAGTCCAAAAATGTCGAAATGCCGAAGTTATTTGTAAGAACTTCGCTTACGCTCCTCTCGTTTAAAGTGACACGATTTCATTTACCTTTAGTAGAATTACCCTTAGGAGGTTGCGTGTGCCCTGATCGTTATAATAAATAAAGGATCTTATGGAAAAGCCTATAAGTAATAACTAATAAACATAAAGAGAGATATTTATTTGCAATGATAACTGTATTTTATAGGCAAATAGGCGTCGGATTCAATTTTTTCCTCGTTTCTTCATCTCTAATCTACTGTCTCCGTAATATACTATGATATCAATGGCTCAATGAATTATATGATTCATCTGGGTGAAGTACTGGTTTTTTACATCATTCTGGATTTTCTAAGACCAAGAGAAGAAACATTCCTCTTAGTTAAATTGTTATTGTCTTTCAAGAGCTACTAATAAATATAGTTATCAAATTCTAGAGTTCAATCTACGCACGTCAGAATAATGGCGGTCGATCATAAGTCATGCAATATTGCCATTGACAAGTAAAAATAAATATTAGTACCACTTAAACAAGTGCGGAAGTTTATTTAGTATGTATAGGTACAATATATGAGTTTTCATATAAAATACGAGACTTCTCTAAGAATTATTAAGTGCGAATAATAATAATATGTAACACAATGACCTTCTTTGTAAACAAATCCATAAGGGCCTGATCACACTTGAGCGATTTGAAAGCGGTTTCTATACAAAACTCGTACGCGACGAACTCGCGCCGTGTTCGCTCCCATACAAAACGCGCTCGCAAATCGCAAGTGTGATAACGCTCTTATTCACAATACAATGCATCAGTTGTCTTCAAACCTGATACCATATGCATCGTACGTCTCGGATCTCGGTGGAACTCCATCATACGATTTATGGGCATGTAATTCTCGCTTCTTGTTATGTCGATTGTTTCCAAACCTTATTTATCACGAAAGAATATTTTAGATACCTACTTACATATACCTGTTGTCTTCCGGTCTGATTATATTAGCCTAGGCAAATCTAGATCATCTTGTTACCTTTTGCATAATATAGGTCTTACATCTGAAGTCTGGTAAAGCTGTCTCCAGATATACAATGTGTTACAAAAATGCTGGTGTTTCTTTTAAGGGTAAAATTGGTATCGTATCCTAATCATGGAAAGAGAAAAAAAATCTCACGAAAACAAAAACTGGTTTTGTATGGAGGATTGGCCGGCTAAGCTGCTTTTTTTCGCGTCCAATATTTTTTTTCCCATTTTTTCTTATTCGCAATATGATACCAATTATTAATTAAACGGATCACCAGTATTTTTCTTTCACCTGTATACAGTGTGTAAATCTAATACGGGCGAATCTCTTAACGGTGATTAGTATAGGACATAAGAAATGTAATTAGATAACTTTTACCCAAATGTGCAATTAAAATTTTATCGATACAAAATAATTCGGCCCGCAATGTAAAACAAACACATTCGCTTAAAACGGTTAAACGCTCGTTGACAGTTACTTTCAATACCATGTTTACAGTACATTGCTGCTGATAAAATTTTCAAAAATTGATTATTGGGTTACAGTTAAGCATAACTTAAAACATAATCTTAATCAATGATTACACTAATGAGTTCTATGCCTGGATTTATTTATCGCCCGTATTAGATTTAGGTACACACTGTAGCTCTAATATGAGTATAGTGCTAAAATAATCATAAATACTTTTTTTGTTTATATTCGTATTTTATGGCGCGTTTTGTCAATGCAGTAGAACAGCCTTGAGTCAATTTCAAACGCCAGATAAAAAAATAATCATATGAATATTATTTTTCAGATGTTGACTTTATTTTCAGCGCACTAAAGTCTAACTTAGAAGCATACTTATCATGCAAATAAGCTTTTTTCAAAAGAGATTTTCAACGAAATGAAGTGGTACCCCCAACTCGCCACAATGGCCCATTGTTACGTGTCATTGTGTTGCTGTTAGGTTTCCCGATGCAGCCACAAACTGCCGTACGAAACGGTGATAATTGATGATTAGTCGTTTCTTTCTCTTTCAACACCGGTGTAGCACCAACTAAGACCCTATCACTGCTACTGCCTAACCATTCATTTAACAAAGTCAACATGACTTTCATGATTCATGTAGCGATCGCGAAAGTAGTACTAGTAGTAAAACACTTTACTGCACTAAAACACTGTAAACTAAACAATTATGAAATATACATGTAATTTGTACAAAGGCGAAGTTATCCCTTTAAGGGATCTCTTCCAGCTAACCTTAGAGTAACTGAGAAATGCTGAGATCTGGCAAACATATTGACATTTATCATTTACAAGACGGCAAGAGTTTATAGTACCTAGTAGTTTATAGTAGATATCTTGAAAATATTTAGGATTGAAGGAACAAAAAATCTCGTTTGTACAAACAAATAAAAAAAACAGCCAACAGCGACTTTGGGGTAAACTAAATGCATGGTATCATCTTATTTACCTATGACCTTTCTGCTCCAATTATATTTGTGGGCGAGTTTAGTGCATTGTCGATTTACAAGGCCACTTCATTCTTTCACCAATAGATAGTGTATAACTATTGTGTAGTTTTAGAAAGTACTAGTAACTCCTTATCGACAAAGTGGTCTCTTTTCCCGTGGGCTGACAGATTTGATATCGGAGCCCTTGGTTAAAACTTGTTGGTTTAAATAGCCCAACATGTATATCCACGAGCGAGTGTGGCGGATGTTTATCCATGTCGTCAGACGACATATAGTTACTCGAAAATGGACATATCCAACAATGTGAGCGTGTTGCGATATGTTGCGATACATGTTTTGGCTTTCAGACTCCGCTACCTATGTACATATGTATATGGAGAAGTGTAGTAGGAATATTGATATATTTTTTTTATTAGCTATGTCTGAAAAAAATCGGTCTTTAAAAAGTTTTACGTGTAACAGCGTGCGCTTTGTCCGATTTGCGTCTTGTATGAAAATTGAAACCAGGGCAATTTAAACTTTTCTATAGGTAATTGTAGTTTTAAGTCAAGACAATAATCTGACAGTTCCTGCCCTACATTGTAAATCACTTTGTATGGAGAGAAGTCAGATTACTGTGTTGAATAAAATACGATATTATGTCCACCCTTACTTCACATTGTATAACCATACCTTTTTATAGATGTATTACTAGTTACCTACTTACTTACACTGATGTAACTATATAAGATTTTATTAAAACGTCTGAATGTTACTATAGTTTCGGACATCTTAACACGTTCTTATTATACATGTGAACGTACTTATTATCAATCAGTCTCCGCGTACATTCGACGACACAGTCACGTCAATCCCAGTAGGGGAGGGCTGCAGGAAAAGTCATGCTGTCAAGTATGGACTAGTTATCCTCGGCGAAAACGTGGCAAAAAACTGCGCGCACGCATCCAGTTACATTAACAATAATACAACTTACGGCGAAAGAATAATGGTTATAATCGCTTGGCGATTGCATGTCTACGCGTCGATGTCACGGTCTTGCGACTTTTAATATAAATGCATTATTAGTGTACCTATTTAATGTAATAAAATATACTATGCCGCGAGTTGCATTAATTACTTATATCACACTGTTATAAAACAACAAATTTCCCCCTTGATATATATTTGTAATTTATAGTATCTCTTGTCTGAAAACATATGAGTATATAGTGAACATATGTTTAAATGATCCATAAGTTTATAGCACCTCCATTAATCTGTCTACGTAGTGCTGATTGGCGCACGCGTTTTGTTAGCCACAGCGTCTAGCGCGCGTTCTTCGAATCGTGAGAGTCGAGCGCAAAAAAGCGCTTATATTTAGCCATCGCGTGTGCGTCGGAAATTGCGGTCATTAAAAAAAACAATAGTACTTACCGAGGGGCGACAGGTCATTCGAGTAATTGGCTGCAGGGTTGACGCTTAATTGCCTTTGTTGATCGATGACTGATGAGTGTTTACAATGTCTTTCTTCCTTGATTTCACGACTGAAGTACGATACGTCACAGATATATAAAAAATAGCACATGGAAAGCATTGAAATGGTGAAATGCTATTGGTGGTAGTTTTAACAGGTACCAAAAATGGCTTCTTCATGCGTGTTTTATACAAAAATGATACCAGCACATAACCCCTAGCACCATGGACCAGAGAGTATTGACGTATTGATAGGGGCTCCTGCTTTTATTTAAGTCAAAAGATCTGAAAATAATCGACGTGAGGCACTCTATATGGTCAAAAAATTACATTTTTACTCGATGCCCACAAATTTTTGTCCTATTTGTCCTATTTTATACCTATTATAAAGTCTTCGTCGTTAATTAATAAATTTATTGTTGCTCCTCTAAATATATGACAAAAGAACAAGACGTGCCTACTTGTGGAAAAGACTTTATAACATCACCCGGTGAAACCTTTTGAAAAGCCATAACTTGAAGGGGTTTAAGTGCAGTTTATAAATGAAGTCGGTTAATAAAATAAAGGAGCGGTTGGCATGTGTACCTTCATACAGAGCTGTGGTACTGCCAGGCGATAATTCGAAACGCACAGGATACATCTGTTTATTCTGCAAAGATGATTCTGCAACTGTACAAACAAAGAACAACAGAGGAAGCGTAAATTGCAGAGAGCACAAGAAAATTTCCTTTTTCAATTCCCTTTTGGAATTGTTAATTTGTTCGACAAGAAAGTTAGCGACGGATTATGTGGCTAATATTTAATTTATATCAATGATATCCTACAAATCAGGACCGAGTTATGGGTAGGTACACAGATTCGATATTGTCACTTAACTAGTGTATTTATGTGCTTTGCATAGTTCTGTTAACTTGAATAATTTAATTCTAAACTTTAGCCTAACAGCGTATGAACATAAACATATGTATATATACTTGTATTTCAAATATTCAAAGCAACATGTACGTTAACTAACTACGTGATGAGAGCAACTTACACAGTCGTTCCGATCGTCAACTATTGCAGGGTAATGTTACACAAATCGACCTAGCCCCAAAATAAGCAAAGCTTGTACTATGGATGCTAGACGACTACACAGAAAATGTATTATTATCTAGTCACATATTACTTTTTGATTGAGAGGCGGTAAATAGTGGCGAAGGTAACCACCTATCTAAACAGACACGTCATGACCCCTTTGTTGTTCAGAAGGAACCATTGTCGCGAATACTCCACCACACTGTTGCAAGATATTTCAACAAAACAACGCCAGTGCGAAATCTAATAATACATCGTGCAATAGTGATTTTTATGTTATACAAAATTACTGAATATCCAAAGAGGTTATCATGGGTATTTCTTGTAACATGACCAATAAATTAAAACGTAGATTCGATTGTACTCCTTAAATTAGCCAGTGTTTATTAGCGACTAGTTATACACGGTGCCCGTGAGCATTGCGAGAGATTTTAAGAGCTTATTCCTGATCGTAATTGGAGACTAAAGTGTCGTACAAACTTTTCTGGAATTTGCCTAGTTTCAGAGTTATTACCAATTAAATAAAAGAACTTTGATTATTGTAACTCAGTGAATAACGCTTTTTTGATAGAGACTTCACTCTTTATGGGGTCTAGTCTAGACATCCTTATTGACAGATATCAAAATGCCAAGAAATACTTTTCGTGAACCATTTTTTACGAATAAAAATGTAGCAATTAATTTTAGTCGATAGTTTTACCAATAACATTAATTAAAAAAACATTTTTTTTGGCGAAATTGACCTAAAATCATTTAACATTTATCACTCCTTATGACCTTAGAAATTCGTGGTTAAAATCTCTCGCAATGCTCACGGGCACCGTGTATATTACAGAGACGACTAAAAGCTGTGGTTTGATTTTTTGTATACTTTAAAATTTATTAGTATTGCAAAATTCATTACTTATTTATGTAGGGTGACTAGACTGACAATCAGTGTCAATTAGATGGATTTTAACGTTTTAATAATACTATTTATTATATTTTATAATATTTTTATAAAAAGAGACAATCTAAAGAATGCATATTTATTTGAAGTTGTTGGACAAAAGTGTGTTTCGAAGGAGGAGGTTCTGAATTCGTTGGGATTTTCGTATTTGCTTGATTTTTTTAAATGTATGTTAACCGATTATTTGAAGACGGCTGGACCAATTTGGGAAATTATTTTTTTGGTTGAAAGGGTATATTGTCATCAGGTCAGGACCTGATGATAGGATCCTGGAGAAAACGAGGGCACTCTTCAACTATTATAGGCACACCTATAGTGATTTGATAATTTTCTACAGCAACTCGGGTATTTGGTCTTGGAAAGGTGGAGGTGGCTCCACCTTTCCAAGTGAAGTCGGTCCTTTTTTTATTTAAAATTATCAATTGTTGGCTCGTGTACCTACCAGGAAACACCTGGCACAATGTGCCATTAAAATCTTTCAATATATTTTGAAACAAGGTTTGCTATCTGGGGGGTGATTTTTGAGATTCGAGTACTCGAAAGTGACATTTACAACTCAGAATAAAACGATGAAATTATGTTTTAAAAATAACAGTGATAGGAATTTGAAATCATGAGTATTTAAACTATTAAGATCATGCAAAAAAATTGGCGGTAAGCTTTTGTGTGCGATTATTTTCGAGCTTTAACTTTTTGAATTCGGGCGCTCGAAAGTCAAAAATTGGCTCCCTGTACAGCCAATTTAGTTCTAAAACACGGTCTGGCACTCTTAAATTAACAATTTCTGCATTCTCTGTCAGATGGCCGCTATTCATTTCGGACCGGTCTCAAAGCGGCAGCCTGGAGTTCGATTTTTGAATCTCATCGGGTGACTTATTTCGTACTAAATAGTCATCGGCTGCATACAAAAAAGTCACTGGAGAGATTCAAAAATCGAACTCCTGGTCCTTAACACCCCATGTAAACTTATATTAGCTCCCAAAAATAAGAATAAAAAAGTCTTTTAATTGTTTATAACAGCATTATCATAAACAAACCCATAAAATAACCTCAACAACTATTGTAAATGTCGTCACAGTAACATATCTGTGTTAATTTTATGAGTAATATCAGGACCATCAGATGCGACCCGCTTGGAACTGACTAGAACCAGTATTCTTGACCAGGAAACTCCCCCTAACATGTTAGAGCAAGAATTAATCAAGAAGTGTCGTGCGGCGGTATCAATGAAATAGCGGAGAGGCGTCTTATAGATTGACTCATAAACACATATTAATATTATCGTATTTTAAACCGACTCATAGCGTAATATTTACTACGTCAAAGAATGGCGTCAAATCACAAAAACGAACCTGAAACTGTCCTCCGAAAGGCATTTCATCTTTGAAGTCTTTGTTGACAAACATTTTTCGTCTTTGGGTTCTTACTTAGATGGCACAACTTTTCTTCCCCCAACCATTCGCTGACATAACTGAAACGGCCAAAAATTAAACTGGGGATTTACTTTTAAATACACTTAGTTAGAGTCCGGCCCATATCGCTATTTCTATCCAAGCATAATATACACGGAAAAAAAAGCTTCCGGGATATTCTCAATCTAAGACATTATTATATTATGTTGAAAATATTTCCTCGTGACAAGCATTTATTTCATTTAACGATAATAAATTAAAGTTTTAAATATAACGAAGCGAATATATTCTTACAGATTTTCTAGTTTTCTTTTACCTAAGATAATACTTGTTTGATTAAAGTACAGTACTCTCTTATTTACTCAATATACTCTTGAAACAATACATTTTTGTATTTATATTTTGAGAAAACGTTGTTTTATTAAGCGAAGAATCATATTTTTGGTAAAGGAAATAAATACTTGTCACGAGGAAATATTTTCAAGAAAATAATAATGTCTTGGATTGAAAATATCCCGGAAGTTTCTTTTTCCGTGTACCTATACATAATTAATAGTATTAATATATGGGAAACCAATTTCTAAACATAACGTCAAAGTTGCTCAAGATGTGTCATGTCGCGAGCTATCAAAATAAATGCGAAACAAGGCCCCAATGTCTTACATTGTTATTTGTTTATATACTTTACAAGCTAGCCACTGACCTACCCAAACATGGTAGGTATAATCTAATTCTGCCAATTCATGAAGAAACGTATGCGTAATTTGATTGACCTGTGTCACGAGTATAATAGATGTGTGCATTGATCGCGGTGTGCTTTTAATAATCAGGTGTCATTGTATTAGATGTAAATAATAATTACACAGAGACGTCTATGTAGCAAGTTAGTGTTGGGTGTTCAATTTCATCTTTTCATACATTGTTATTTGTACAGCTTGCATTTTTACTAGTAAGTAGTATCGAGATAAAGGTTCGCATCATTCTGAGACTTTAATGTGAGTTAACTAGATTAATATTTTGAAAAGTTATGGCAGTGTTAGGTATTTGATAGCGGTAATCATGGATGTGTGATATAATTACCTACCTATGGGTCGTCGCGCCGCGCCGCTAAGAAAACACCGTCATTCCACGCACACGCACGTACTACTAAATTTACTGGTAAAGTGACTAACCAACAGATTGTATGTAAAACATGTGTCGATCCAGTGATACTATGATACTCATAAAGAATCGTTAGCATAACGGGCTTGTATTGAACGTAATTTTAGAAACATTTGTGATATAGATGAATAAGTAAAATAAAACTTTATTCTATTTATTTAAAAATACCAAATGCGCGTCTCTATTAAGCAAACATGTTTGAAAATCCTCGTTTGAATGTATGTTTTTTTATATTACTGTTTTTTTCTCAATTATTCGTCACAAAATAGTCTCTAAAACGATGGATTCATCTTAAATGTTACAAGTATTGTGGTCGCGTGGCCGAGTGGCTGACCTCTCTCGCATGTCTCGTCTCGTGGAAAGAGTTGCATGGCCTGCCTTCTTTAACTTAAGGGCCCTCACCGGTTCCCACCAGTTTGCACCGGATCGCCATTACCGCCTCATGCCCGAGCAAATCCATCCATACCGGTTTTTAAATACAAATTGTAAGGAAGAAAGTGTCTTTGCATTCCAACGGCGTGATATATCTCGGAAAGTTTTGACAATACACATACTCTCTCCAATGAGGCAGATTGGTTAGTTGTCGAGGATTAATCTTAACTCTGCTTGTGCCACATAGAGCCGGTCTTTAGTATCTAACCTAGATCGCAAGTGACGTCATCGGTTTAAATGATTTTTCTATTGTGTGACGGGTGCTGTTTTTTTTAATGTACCTACCCCTAATTTTATTAATCCGGGTTCATATCAAGGTGCCTTATTTTTTCATACAACTTAATAATAAAGAGTTTTTTTGTTAATAATCTTCAAAATCTGTATTTAATTTTTCTTGACTTAATAACTTTGAATATTATGTTACTATGATTATAAATGGCGACTCGTTACACAATCCGAGTGGTCATGTTCACTTTATAAAATATCGTGCTATTTATAATTTCACGATGCCTTGTCTTCTAGGAGAGCAACGCATTATATATTGTGTATTTTTTTTTTAATGTACCTATTACTATTTTGAAAAAATAAGTCCTTCCGCGTTGTTTGCTGGTCATAATATGGTTTGTTCTCGGTTCAGATGTGTGTAGAGTTAGAAACGGTGACAATTTTTGTCTTTAGAATTATTATATTTTATCATTTTATATCCAAATCTCGTGTTTGAACACACCCTTTTAGAGCTGTAAAGGGTAAATTTTGTGATTGAACTCTTATCCGCATAAAGACTTATGCAGAATGCTTGGAGAAAACAAAGTTGATGGCACGAGACCTAGAAGTACTCCCCCTTACTAGATGGTGTGCCCAAATTACTGTACCAATGCAATTCAAACTGCACGTAGGCCATGCGCTTAGCAAGGGATAGAAGTCGATTGAGGAACCTGGTTTTCAACACGATCCTCAAAACTGAGGAAAAAAACTGCTGGTCATTTCATGATAGGTGTAAGATGTGTAGATATTAAATCATATAAAGTTGAAATAATTTATTTAAGGTGAAAAACACCTACTTATGTATACAGTGTGTTTCTGTAATAGGAGCAATAAATTAAAACATAGATTCTAGTCCTCAAACTACAAAACTTTTGTTCAACAACTTTAAAAAAATATGTATTTTGTAGATTGTCTCTTTTTCATACAAACTAAATAGTATTTTCAATGAACGTTAAAATCCGTCTATTTGACATTGCTTGTCACGCTACAGACATAGTCAATTTCGGAATACATTTCGTGTTCGAAAAAACTTTAAAGTGTCCTAAAAATCAAACCATACGTTATTTTTAAAAGTAGCTGAACAAACGTTTCCTGGTTTGAGAAGTAGAATCTACGTTTTAATTTATTGCTCCTATTACAGAAACACACTGTATAGGGTAAGTACGTGTTTTTCTACGACTTGCCGTCATAATTATAATATTGCTTAGACCAGTGGAAATATTCAAGTTTTGCACTGCAATATGTACTAATAAACAACAGTCAGCCTAAAGCTCGCCAGTTGCATTAACAAATCTACTGCCTCGCGTTACGATCGCTTATCGTTCATGAACATAATTCCACTTAATGCTTTCCGGTTCCAAAAGCATGTCCGATTTCGTGACTTAGTATTCGCGTACGATTATGTCTCCAATACCTAATAAGACGGAGAATTCGCAATGCGTCCTCGACCCGCAATGTGGTATTGGCGACAATCGGCCACAATAGCGAACTGTACAAGTCGGCAAACATTTCTGAAGTGTTAAGTGTACATGAGTGTAGATCGTGGCTGTGTGGGTCCGCAAGTCGACTCACGAGGACGAATGGCCGAGTTTAATAGGGCTGCATGATGACATGCGGCGAACTGTTACGTATAGTCGACGAATTAAACATTAAAAATATCGAAAATAACATATTACATTCGCTCATTCTTAACTAAAGTAAAATTTTGTTTTTACTTTGTAATATATAAGACAAATAAATTTATACCTACAGCTAGCAAACTCCCGAATATAGCTAAGCAAGTACGGAGTCGGCTTCTTGAAAAAATATTTTAATCATAAGAATTACCTGTTTACTTTTGTGTTTACTAACGTCAATGTATTTGTTTTATATTTCTTATTTAACTGGAATACTTGCTAGTTCGTAGATATACCTAATTATATTTTATTTAGAATAACACTTTACGTTGATTTTTACTAGTCAAATATCATCAAAATATCATTTAGTGGATAGGAAAATAAAATAACTTAAAATAGTCTATTTCAACTGTTAATTTTTACTTTAGAATGTGTGTTTATGTTATCCTAAATTATTCAAAAATCCTGTGATATCTAAATATCACAGGATTTTTTTAACAAAATTAAATTGAGTCCGCCTCCATACTACTCAACAACAACTCGGTGGAGGTAACGATGCCAAAGTGTAGGTATAGTAAAATCATCAGCATTTCCGAACCCTGTTAATTAGTTATTCAAATAAATATTTTATGACAACCCGTTTATAGATAAGGAAAATTATGAGTAGAAATGCGAGCAAAATATCTTATATAGGGTTTTTCTAAAGTAGCAGGAAAACTCGTAAATTTACACAATCAACTTGATCTTAATCTATATGATCGCTAGTATCGCTACCTATTCGAACTCGCGGAGCGTAAGCGAAGTGAGTTCTTACAAACAACTCCAGTCCGAGCTGTCACCTGGCTACTGGGATGTCTCGGCATTTGGATGGCTTTTTGATTTCGATAGTTTGTCTGACGATAACTTTAGTTACGTTTTACTGATCTTTATGACATTTCTTGGGGCTGTAGCAGAGATACATAAAATTTGTAAGTTCGTATATGAGCACGATCGATCAAGTGGTTATGGAGCTAGAACGAGAAAAAAAATCCTCCTTAGGGTATTGTTATATTGGTCAATTCGTTTGCAAGTAAATCGCGAGTTTTCAGTTCGAGGCGGACTGCTAGTTATGTGTAAATAATTAAGTACCTACGTATGTGAACGTGTTTAACTCGATGAAGAACACAACTATCTACCTATATATTCGTCGTTTGCGTAACCAGTAGGACTACAACTTAACACTGAGGGATTGTACAGAAACTGATTTGTTTATTACTATTAGGAAATGCAATTCCCCAATGTGGGCGCCACTGGATGGCTTAACTCCTCGTAGACGATGGGTACAGTCGACTACAAAGAGATGTATCCTCTTTTGAACCTTATTACGTTGTAATAAGGTTCAAAAGTGGATCATCTCTTTGTAGTCGACTCGACTGTACAAAAAGTTCCGTATCGAAATTACCTTGTGAAATCCTCTAGCAAAGACTAGATTACTAACTCCAATAAATAGCTAACCTAAAGTCATGTGGGTGCTATGGTTAAACTTATTATTTTACTAAGTTTTAAGCACACTTAAATCGTAATAGGTATTAAGCTCCAATCAATCTTATTAATAAATAATAACTTTCAGCAAAGCTCGTATAAAACTTTATATATCCAGGTATTTAGCCTCGTATGGAGTGAACACTCTAATAGGTAATTTTTACAAATTGTCATTCATTCATTCAGTTATTCATTTAGATAGATACACATTTGTAAAATGGGGTGAGTATGTTTCGCGGGGAGAGTTGGGTTATGAACGGGGAGAGAAGGGATGAAAGGGGTGTGAGAGGGGATTTTAACGCTACTCCTACAAAAATAATGTATTCCAGTTTAAAATGGAGCTATAGTAATACTCATAATAAAAAAACGATCCTACAATCTTCCAAACTCACATCATCATTGTATGTTTTCTACTGTGTTGTAATTTTTGAGGTGTGCTATAAAGCATTTATTCATTCATTCATTTATGCATTCATTCATTCATTCTTCTAAAATTACATTTGTATGAAAACCCAGCTCACCCCAATTACGAGAGACTAAGAGGTGAGGTTGGATTTCCTGTTTATCGTGTAAGTTATGAAATTGAACTACCCAATATAAAATAGAAACTAAAATGCAATCTTCCGGAACACTTATTTTAAACACCGTTCAGTTTTCATATGTAAAAATAAAATGTTATCGACGTTTGAATGTCAGTTTTGACCCTACTCACCCCATTATACGGTACACAAAGTCAAGATGAGTTGCAGATTAAAAGTCCGAAGTCACAGAGCTAATTATAATACTTATTTAACACACGTGACCAGATATTTATCGCAAACAATTAGTTTTATAGCAAACAAGTGTGTTTAAATACAATAAACATGTCATCAACTATCATTATATAAGTAATAAACAAATCCTATTATTTACATAATTGCGGAACACCGTTTAGTGCAGAAGACACATTAAAGTACACAGCAACCACGTGTAGATAGATACTTACATTAAATTAATACCAATAATACCTAATTATGTCAATCACGTGTTTAAGTTGGAGTTATTGAGAAGCAAGATGGTTGAAGTTTAAGTCCCTAACCTACTGTAATTAGTAAGGAAATAATAATCCATAAAGTACTAGCTGTGTAATTTATCGACGCGTACATACACATAATAAATAACAATAAAAGTAATACTAGTAAATAGTTGTAATAATAATAGTAATAAGTCTCATTGTAGACTCCATAACTCTCAATAGTCCTTGTACACCATGTTGGGTGCTGTCTCTGCGTGCGTCCTATGACACGGGCAGGGGCAGCATCCGCTTAGTGTACCCCTCACTTTTCATTAAATTGTCGAAAGGGCACCTGCGCGTTGGTTTCGGCTCCGCATACGCATCCCAAAGGTCCGGAATATCATTGTTCCGTGGCCAATAGTAATATGTAGAAGAATCACTGTTAACTGTGTCACTAAACATGTCTTAACGTGATCATCTCCCTCTATTTTATTACATAAAGAGATATAGACGACCGCAGCCTAAGAACTTTTTGAAGCTCAAGTCGATTGCGCGCTCTGTCCGAAAGCCGCCTAAAGATACCGAAATTATAAGAAGAAATGTCAACTGCACAGCTACTCCACCTAGTAACAAATAGCGTACTAGTAGTACACTAGTAGCTACTAGGTGGAGTACCAGTACAGGTGACATTTCTTCTTACAATTTCAGTATCTTTAGGCGGCTTTCGGACAGAGGGCGCGGCGCAATCCACTTGAGCTTCAAAAAGTTCTTAGGCTGTGGTCGTCTATATCTCTATAGTCTCTGCATATATCCTATAATTAGGAGCCGCTGGGACACAAGTAGGTATCTTGCACGACGAAGGTGACAAACGATGACATTCTTTTATGGACAAATAAGATTACGCAGCCTACGTTGTTGATAGACATTATTCCCGTAACTGTACTTACCGGCTAGCAACAGATATCATACATTTATTTATTTATTTATTTATTGTGAGCCTATAGTGTCCCACTGCTGGGCAAAGGCCTCCCCCCATTTTTTCATATCGTAAATAAAATAAACAAATGTTCAAATACTGATTCTTGAATCGATTGTCCTTAATCCCTTTGTTAACGAGCTAAAATCACGATACTAGAAAAATGTATGTAAACAAGTAGGTAAACAATTGTAAATATTAGGATGCAGTACAACAAACGTTTGAACAATAAGCCATTGACTCTTGCGAAACTTTTTACTAGGGCCTGAGCACACATGCTAACGCTGCCGCTTATATTTATGCAACATCCGGGAGTTTATAACAATGTGTAATTTATTAGTGAAAATAATCAAGGTAAAGTAAAATGCATAATTTTTGGTAAGGGAAACATATGCAATAGGTACCTATGTAAATTTGACGTCTATGAGGGCTCTCTACAATGGGCTACTTTCCTATGAAGTTAAATCAACTACTCTTTAAGAAACGTTAACACAATTTGTTACATACATATATGGAAATTATATGGCAGACTAATATTGTGACGTCATAATACTATATGCTCAATACGTCTGATTCTCCTCTATAAAAGTTTTAACAATTTTATAAATATTTATAATCATTTAAAGCGCAAACACATATTACACCACGATTTTCCCGTGTATTATTGAAATTTAGATTTTATGAATGCAATAAAACAATTCTCTATTGGAAAGTAGCCTATTTGAATTAAAATTTAACACTTCGCTGGGCCAATATTGCAAGGTTATATATTTCACTTTTAATGAATTGATTTGTAGAGTAGCCGTTAAACAATTGGCGGTCTTATCGCTAAAAAGCGATCTCTTCCAGACTAGGTACCTCCCAGCACAGTGACACAGTTTCTTGAATAGTGACACTAAATTTTATTTTATCTACCCTGAAAATTTACCTAACAAGAACCCTGTAACCATTGGGCCAGCGCCTTGCAAAGTGGCTGCAGAATGAGTAAGTTGAATTTTAGCAACGTCGTGACGTAACTATTTTTATTAGGTCTGGCTCTTATAAAATTTACTAACTTCAGCAGAGCTTTATTTATAAATACGGGTAGTTTTGAAACGATCAAAGTAAAGCTTAAGGGGATCGTGTGTGTGGCCCAGGCTCGAGATATTCCGGCACAACGCAACGTCGCGAACTAACGGCATATAAACTTTATTCATATGTCACTCCGACGTGCTGACAATACGTCGTTTGTCATCTTGTCAGCGCACGCGTCACTTTTGCTGCGATGCCCGTGACGAACTTTACATACATATAAAGAGATATTTAGATTTTTTTACATAATATTATTAAGTAAGTCTTTTCAATTTTTAGGGTTCATAGACAAAATGGCAAAAACGGACCCCTTAGGTATAGTTTCGTCATGTCCGTCTGTCTATCCGTCCATCCGTCCGTTCGTCCGTATGTCTAAATATAAAAAAATACCACATATCAACGTATTGCACTTTAATTTTTAAATATTTTATGATTTTGCAAATATTTTTAGAAATAATCGCCCCAAAAGTCGGAAAAATTGTGCCCTGTAACTTATAAACCGGAGATGAAAATGAATAGATACATCATTGCATATACTTTCAACGTAAATTATTTTGAATATTAACGGTTGAAGCGTTTCCGAGTTTTCCCCAAAAAAATCTACCATAGGCAGATACGACTTTTGATAATTATTTTTTCTTATTTCGTTGAAGGTAGTACGTGACACGCACCTGGCCGGTTTTTTTCCTAAAAACTCTCATTTTATTGATATAATACTAATCTGTGATTATTTATGTCATTCGATATAATTTAAGATCTGTAAACAAAGATGCAAATTATAAATAAATAAAATCTAATAAATTGGGGAACTTCACTTTACCCTTCTTTGTCCAGCCCCATTTTGCAGTTTAGCTGGGGTCTGGCCTCCTCGTACGTCGGCGCCAGAATGATCTATCTTGGGTTTGTGTGGTCAGGTTCTGAGTCCTCATCCCTTTGTCCACGTTGAACCACCACGTTGCTAGTCGTCTGCCTCTTCCTCTGGATTGGCATGGGATGTTCATAGCCTTCCTGACTGTGTCATTGTTGTCCCTTCGCATAAATGATTATTCAAATAGCGTCATTTATGTAGGTAAAGACAGCAATAAGGAAAACGAGCAATTATCGTGTTATAAGAAATTATCGTGTAAATTCAAATGTAAAGTTATGTTTGCATTGGTTGCATCCCAGGCATACACATTAACTATACAGGATGTGCGTTGCATTTTAGTTATTGTATAAGTACAGTCACGTCTGAAAATATGGATACATTTAATGTGACAAAAATATGTAGCGACGACTCTATTATTATGTCTTGGATACATGTTTTTGTTACAATAAAATGTATCCATATTTTCACACGTGACTGTACACGCATAACACCATATATTTTATCATCATTTTTAAGTTACGTACCTTAAAATCTCAAGAACGGTAAAAATATAGTAAAGAAATGGGAATTTTGTATTTTTGTACAATGCTCAGAATATATATATATATATATTAAGTAACTATTAACTGGAAAAATCAATTCGAACTCACATCTCTGCTTAAATACTTGATCGCAAGCTTTTCACTGTCTTGCGGTTATATGTAATATATAAAAAGTTGTAGCTTTTCATATCAACTTAAGATCATTATGTAGGTATTTAATATTGCTTTGTCAAATAATACACATCCTGTTTATTGTTTGAAAATAATAACATCAATTACTCACTTAACGTAATATTTGCATTGATTAATAGATAGATAGTTACTTAATTGTTCCTGCTTTTCTTTGTAGCCTGATTAAGTATTTAGGTATGCGCTGAATAAATATAATTGTTTATCGGCTTTTGTAGGAAGAAGGCATCCTTTTTTATTAGGCACGAATATCCCCATTAGTTTGGAAGCGTTACCACGTTCTGTACCTAGATCTCTACCTAGCACAAGATACGATACAACGACCACCGACCCTCATAAATTATAAATCCTCCCTCTATGTGATACGTACTGGTACACGATGAAACTGATAGCACGCAAAGCATTTCCCGCCGAAAACGTAATTTCGTCAGTTCCGTGCATGAAGCAAACCGAACTTGTGATTAACACACTCTAGTTATCTTGTTCTAGGATTCAACTGTAGTCCATGGAGATGACTCCTTCAATGTCGAGGCATATCTGTCGTAATTACAGAGATTTCTATAAATAATCTAGTCGCAAGCTGGAAGCGAGGTATCTACTTGAGGAGAATGTAAACTGTCCGAGCTTACACGATGTAGCAATGCTATTGAGTGTTAATTGAGTTATAAAAACTCATTATATGTCGTACATTTCGCTCGATTACTTTGTGAATTCGTTTTTAAAAGGTTAAGTTGCACTTGAAGGAATTCCTATGCATACTAGAAAGTGTCAGATGCAGTTTAAGATTCACCAAACAAATGCGATGTTATCTAGGGATTGCAATCCGGATTATTCGAACTTCGAAAATCCGGATTATCCGCCAATTTTTCAATCCGTTTCTAAATCCGGATTTTTAAACCCAAATCCGAATTTTCGGATTTTTTGTTAAGCTATTATACCATTGCCTTTTGCACCGTTAAAATGTTCTGATTACTGAAAATACGCGTCAAATTGTTATCCCTATTCCTCACGGGTAACCAAAGTTTAAGTATTGGAAATGTAATTATTCAGTGTATATAATAAATAGTGTGGCATGTGGAATGGGGCCCTGTTGGTACAGAACTGGGCGCGGCGATTACGCGGTGCGCCAAACCGACGCGGATGTGCGTTTGCGCATACATTAAGAGAACTAAAGCTTTTTGCAAGCGAAACATTTACCGACCGGTTGGTCTAGTTTTGATGACGCAGTGATTTGAAGTCTCTGTTTTTTACATTTGTCTGTAATGACAAGTATAATTAAATAAATAAAGAAGTAGTAGGTAACTCTCGAATAAAACATTCAATTGTAAACTGATTAAATTTAGAATTTAATCTAACATCTACTTTAAAATTGTACAGATATACGCATGTAAATAATCAGATAAAATTTATTCGTATTTATTTTACGGGTTAAGTAAAATTAATCAAATAAAGTAAAATAGTTAAATAAAGTAATAATTAAATAAAGTAAAAGTAAAATAAAGTTTCTATAAATAAGCACTTATTACCACTTGTGTTTAGTCACTACGCGCGACATAACGCCGTAACGTCGGGTCGTGAATCGGTTCGCCTAGCATTCTTAGTGCAAACATGTCGCGCGTAGTGACTAAACACAAGTGAGTGCAGCCCCATGCAGTGATAATTCCGACCAAAAAGTGTAGAAATTAAAAAGTGGCAACATCGTAGTGTCGTCCCGTTTTCTTAGATTGTTTTGAAAGGGACGACACTACGATGTTGCCACTTTTTATCGGAATATATTTTGGTCGGAATATACCTATATGTATACTTTGCATGTACAATATCTACTTATTAATATTGTATATTAACTTCCGCCACTTTTTATACAATTTATATTGAGTTGTCCATATCAATTATATTGGCATATAACGGTAATGTTTTTTTTATGTTTATTAATTTATTTATATCCTTGTAGAAGTAGTATATCAAGTGAGAATGTTAGATCAAAATAAGTGATCTGTGTTGCAAGTAGATCTGTGTTCGTATGTGTTTGTCCAAAACTACTTATAGGGTGATTATGCTAGTTTCCCGTCCAGTGCCAGTATACCGTCCACCTGATTTAAATGAATAAAATAAAATAATAAAAAAGCCTTTTATTCTATGCACTTTTCTTATACAATGCTTTTCTTTAAAAATATTATTATTTTGAATCTATATTTATTTTTTTATATTTGAAATTCGCCAAATAGCTCAAAGAGGACCCAGTGTGTTGACGACGAGGGACCCTCTTGTCCCTTTAACACAGTGAATCCTCCTTTTTGTAAAGGGTCGGCAACGCGCAATACGCGCATCTGACCCCACTGGAGTTGCAGGATAAGATAAATTCACCATCAGGGCTTTCTGCTTGTTTGTCAATGTCATGGATATAAAAAATAAAAATAAAAGATGTTTCAAAAATTTTGCTTTAATTTTGGAAAACCTTGAATAATAAATGCACGAAAACTAGAAGTCTAAATGCATACTTAAAGACATTTTAAACCTTTTGCGCATAGTTTCAGCTTTGGTTCATCTGCCTCTTCTATGATGAAAATTTATAATTTATTTTATGGTCAAAGCCGCATTAGCATAAGCAAACAGTTAATAAACTCAACAACCATGTCCTCGCTTTATAACTAAATTCATGATTTATTGGTGTCCTCCGATTTTGTTGATATTGAAACGAATGAGTTTATTGTCCTCTAGCCCAGCGTGCAGCGGTAATTTAGAGCACATTGAGCGATAGAAAATCAAGTATATATTTCATTAAACTTAAATAAAATCTTTCATTTTCTATTACATTACATACGTCACTACCTTATATTACTACACTTCAATATGTATACTAGTAAGGAAACTAAAACTGCTTCTTACTCATTATCCGAACTTACAAAACACCATGAGATAAAAATTTACTTACTGCTCATGAAGACAGTGCCGTGTTTGGAGTACCTACTTAAAAGATGGACTCTATCTATAAATGATTTTAAGGACCTTGTAAACTGTTTTATGAAAAGTACTATATTCCGTCTTTTAAATATTTAATAAAGATCCTGTAAAGTTTATAGGTACGTATGACACAGTAAATAAGGTGTTTTCCGTTTCTTAACTATGCTTCCAAGTACATCGACAAAAAACAATTTCTTAATTGATAACCATAGTTTTGCGGCACATAGATGTCCAGTTCTATTGGACAAGTAAAATAGTGACATCAAAAACGGACACCTACAAATCGTCAGGTGACAAGTAAAACTCACTAAGTACTACCACAAGTTCGTACTTCGTAGCCATAATGAACTATACTGGCAACATAACAAGGTTGAATTTCGTTTAATATTTTTTGTTGCTAGTGAGTTTTGCTTGTCTCCTGACGAAATCTACATGCGTTTTTTACTTACATTATAGGGAACTAGACTCAAAACCTGATTCGTACGTCGTATTTCCGAACGAACGCTGCAAACCGACCTTGAGGGTCATTCCAACTGACTTCCAATATCCACTTTCCAAACTAAAAAGTCGTATCTCCAAATGAACCTTTTAGGGGGATATGACTTTTTGACTTGGCATTACAGAATATATCGGGTTTTTGTACAAGCTTTCGTTACCGTTGATAGGAATGAGGAAACGTCGCGCTTGCGTGAGGATTCGCAAAAAAATATTAACTACTGGTGCTTAAATAAATGATCTATCAAGTGCTTTAAGCACTGGTTTGTTTTCGTTATGTCTGTATGTTTTTTGTGGTTAACATAGACAACCAGTCCCCAGGCTAAATTGAACAGTGGTCGCAGTGGATAAAGAATGTCACTCATACCTACATGTACCTATATTTTTACGAGAAATTAGATAAGGTACATGAATCTTATTTTAATCGAATGGGTGAAGCGTAAGCGAAACGAGTTCTTACAAACAACTTGGCTACTGGGACATGGCGGCATTTCGATGCCTTTTTGATTTTGAAAGTTTGTTCGACTTTAACTTTAGTAACGTTTCTCTGATCTTTATGAAATTTGTTGGGGCTGTAGCAGAGATACATAAAATTTGAGAGTTCGTTTATGAGCTGGACCAATCAATAGGGTATGGAGCTAGAAGGCGCGAAAAAATCATGACATGGGTTTTGTTATATTAGTCAACTTGTTTGCAAGTAAATCTCGAGTTCTCTTTTTATTTTTACCCTTAAAACAAAACCCATTCGATTTTATGGTCATGCCTGTGACGTCACTAGCCCCGTTATCAGTCCTGAATGCTGGGAAAACTTAATTACAATTTTGAAATACTTAATTATTGTACATTTACACAGCGTTGTCTTGAAATTACTGTTTCTTAAAACTTACTGTAAAATTTTCACAAAAAACAAGGACTTACAGTTATATTCAGTATGCGTTACTCATTCACCATTTAAAATGTCTCGCTTTTTGTGCTTGTTCTGCGAAATGCGGTGACGGCAAATGGTCGTAAACAAAACTTTTCCAATTGTACTGACATGACGTTTACTTGTCCGTGAACTATAAATACGATTAGTAACAAAAACAATTACTCCAAAGAAAAAGGATTGATTAGATGTAAATCGTTTAATTGACATTTTTCTATGCATTCAGCAACCGAACAAATTCAAATGGTTGGGGAATGGTTATTCTAACGCACAAGGGTGCTAACGATATTTGGGTGACCGAGCCTCTGCTATGCCCTCCTTAAACGGGTAACGGACTTTTTTTTATTTTTTAAAAATACTTATATTCGCTCCATAACACGGAGTTTATTCAGGAGCCGTTCGCGTTATTTACCCACAAAATATTCGATTGCTCGAAAAGCTTTTTTTTAAGAAACGTAACATATTTATCATTTCTGAAGCTCACTAAAGATTTTATTTAAAATAATGATCAACCATTCCACCAGTTAAGTAAAATGAACCATGACCAGCTTTATCATAACTGATTCGTACCCGTTTAACCGTCTCGAGTCCGATTGCTCCGGATCAGACCAGACTTTACCAGGATTAATTGTGATTAGTGCTGCGAAAAACTTACTCCACCCGCACACTGATTAGCCTTCGGCGGGCCGTGCTATTTTCAAAGTACGCAGGATACGCACAGTCTGCAGAAGTAAATATGGGCCTACGACTTTATTAACAACATAATAAAAGAACATCTCGTCCGCCAAGCTACTTGTGCTGCTCACTGTCTATTACCTTACCACCTTTACTATGAATACTTATATGAAATATTAGAAACAATCATAGGTTTACCTCGAGCCTGGTTGATCAATTCCACATTACTAAAACAACATTTGTGGTGTATCAACAGAAATTACGAGCACTTGGAAGTAATTTAGTAAAATAACGATGATTTACCAAATACCTCGTAGGTATACCTAATATCGTTAACACTTTAACACCACAAAACTACTTAAGAAGTGAACAAAAACTAAATGACGTTCCAAACAACCACTTTGCGAAATAGACGTTCGTAAATGTTGAATTTCCGGAGATTATTATAAAATCGTGGTCATTTAACAGTAAGACTAAATTGTCAGTGACCACAAAACCGCTTAAGGCGAAATATCCCTAGGCCTATTTGTATTTTCGAGGCATAATGATATCAAGCAAACTTTATGTAATTGTGCAAGTATTAGTAGGTACGGTCGACGTCAAAAATATGTTTACACTTGCACCTTACTCCTTTGTAATAAGGTCCAAAAGTGTAAGCATATTTTTGCCTTCGACTGTACAATCGATGTCAGAGATATGTTTACCCTTTAGAATCCCAAGAAGCAACACAGTTCAAAGTTCGAAAATGGGAATATAGTCCCTGGGGTTAACGATTTTGCGAAAAAATTGGTTGAAGCATTGGGTACTATAAAGAAATTCATGAAACGAATCGATTTTACAAAGAATATACCGAAATTATTGCACACTTATTTTATTAAAAAAAGTATTGTAAACTATATGTATACTAGAGGAGAAATCATATATTTAATTGAATATTTTGATTTGTTACTTTTAAGCAGAGGCCTCATTGAAAGCATTTCTCTCATTATGTTTTCTACATGATTACAATAAATCATAATTTTTACTTTCTCGCGTATCAAAAATAAACGTTAAGTAACGCCCCGTATAAAACACGAACGCGCGATATTTTTTTATTTTATAACTCTCAAACACGCTAAACGAGAAAGTTATTTGATATGCAGATAATATATATTTTAGAATTTTTGAACAATAAGCTGAGCAAAAAACTACGCTAAAAGGTCAGTGCGGCCAAATTATGTTTATCTATTTATTATGAATTTATGATAATTTTTCAATAAATAATATAGCTTTGCATCAATTCAGTTGTCTTCAAAATATTGGCCTTGCCAAAAACAAAAAGATTACAAATAAGTACGTGCCGTCATGCAAGTGCTACCTTGCCTGGCTTGAATAACATGGTTTTCTTCACCTAACAGCTATTTATATCTTATTCGTGAGATGGCGTTAGATGTAGACTACCATGTTTTTCAAGCCAAGCAAAGTTGTAGCAGTTGATAGTACAGTCGACGTCAAAGATATCGTTACGGACAAAGTTACAAAAATATGTTTACGCGACTTTATGGCTAAGACAATAAAGTCGTGTAAACATATTTTTGTAACTTTGTCCGTAACGATATCTTTGACGTCGACTGTACCTACATAAGTCACATGATCATACGAACTTTATTAGGTACAATCTTACATTACTGTCATACCGGAACGATTTTTTTGGTTAATTGAACAAAAGGAATTGATGGATGGAAATTGATGTTAAAATGTCAAAGTATCCCTGTCTAGAATTGACGAGGTTGTATCTTTAAGGTACCGGGACACGATATTTGCAGATTAAGAAACCACCAGCTTCCCCACCAATTGAAAAAGACACGCGATGTTTGTGAACGAGATGGTGTCCGTGGTCGGTCGCTGACGCGCAGCGATTTATTTTATGATAGAATAAACTGAAATCACTTTGCAAAAATATTTTGTAACTAAATAGGTTTTTTTTATAAAATTATATTTAATAGACACTTGAGTGCAGAAACACCTAACTTTTATTAAAATTTTAAGACTAAATAATCTACAAAGCGCTTTTTTGATTAAATATGATTGAATTAGCCAGCATTAACAGTTTATTTGTTTATTTGTTTATTTTGGTCAGCACTAACAGCTAAACTAAACATGCTAACCTATAGGTATTACATAAGACATAACTTAATGCCTAACATGCAATAAACAAGCTTAATAGTATTAAACTTATCTTAAATCTAGTGATAAGATTACAACATAAATATAACTGACTAAAGAATAAATGCATTTTCATATCAATATTACAATGTCAAGATAAATTAATAACTATGTCATCAGGTAAATATGATATATTATGAATATGATACCCTGGAACATTTACGTGTCACTCCATTGGGATAGAACTTGTGGCTACAATTTTTTCTAGGTAATGACTGGATGCTGCTAAAAATTGATTTTCGGAACTGAAATATATGTCAAGTTGGCTGTTGCCTTCTAAAATGTCATTTAATAGCGTTAGCGCTCGGTGTAGAGGAGAGACGCAAAGCGCGCGCGTATTGGCATGTGGGATAGCAAAGAAACCACGGCTGCGAGTGCGTAGTGATCTTGTAAATGGCACAGGGACACGAATTGTTACTAGGGAAAGTAATGGCGGATTAGCTACCACCCCGCGTATTAATCGGTAGAAATATTTTATAAGGTACATATTTCTCCGGGCTTCGAGTGATGTGTAGTCCACCATTCCAATTACAAATAGAGTTGGATATAGGTAGGGGTAATAACCGTGCAACTTTTTGTAAAGGAAACGTGTAAAGGGTTTTTGCACTTTTTCCAGAAGGAGAGTATATTGCTGTTCATGGGGATTCCAGATTGCAGCATTCGATTCCAACTTGCTGCGCACAAACGCGTTGTACAAGATACTGATGGCGTGCCTATTTGTGAATATTTTGCCTTGCCGGATAACAAATCCAAGACATCTCCTAGCTTCGTTGGTGACTCGGACTATATGCTGGTTGAAAGTGAGCTGGGGGTCAAACCATGTGCCTAGATCTTTCGTTTCATTCACTTGTTGTAGTGGTTTTCCCTCCAATCTGTATATAGGGTATCTAGGAGAGCGCGCTCGCGTGTAAGTCATGACAGTGCATTTATCCATGTTGAGGGCAAGGCTGTTTTTTTGCGCCCAGGTGTGTACTGCGTCAATGTCTGATTGTAATTTCATGACATCATTAGCACTTTCAATAGGCAAAGCCAGCTTTAGGTCCTCGGCAAACAACAAGCAAGTTGAGAATCTAAGTGCTGCCGGCAAGTCATTGACAAGGATAAGAAATAGGAGAGGCCCAAGGTTGCTACCCTGTCCAATTCCTGAGGAGACCAAAAATGGAGCGGATCTAGATCCTTCATAACATACATATTGGTACCTGTTCGACAGGTAATTTGCCACGAATTGCAGCAGATCGACAGAAAAACCACTAATATATAATTTCCTAAGTAGAATGTCGCCATCAACTCGATCGAATCAGTATTAACACTGTTAACTAAAAATTTGTCTACGCCCAAATTTTTGGACCAAACTAGCTTTTAAAATTTACAAGCCCGTAAAACTCACAAGCCATGGTTGATTAGAGTAAGGGTGGGTTGCACCACGCACAATTATTACTGAATCGCGATGAGAATGGGATTGAGTTAGCTGTCAACCCATACAAATTTTGACGTAAGCATATGGAAGATCTGTCAACTCTAATCCCATTCTAATCGCGGTCCAGTAGTAACAGACTCATCCACGTTAAATATGGAGACTGAGCTGTCATCCCATAGAAAACTGTCAAACTTTTCATACAAGACTTTTTTTACGATTACGTTTACGTTCACAGACAGTTTGGTGCAACCGGCCCTTAGGGTAGGTTGCACCACGCACAATTAACAGACTCATCAACGTTAAATATGGCGACGGAGCTGTCATCCCATAGAAAACTGTCAAACTTTTCATACAAGATTTTTTTTACGATTACGTTTACGTTCACAGACAGTTGGTGCAACCGGCCCTTAGTCTCTTAAGTCGCTTTTCAGTCGAACATAAAATAAAAGTTTTGTGGTGAAAGTAAGGAACATTACATATTTCAAAATAAAGTAGTTTTTGGTACAAATTTCAGCGGCGCAAACGCTTAAAGCTCACCCGGTAATGAATCCCTACTGCTAATGCTAGAGTGTAATTAGCAGTAAAAAGGTGGTGTCTATGTACATCATAAATTTTGCAGGCGTCTTAAAATAACTTCTGCAAATGAAACTTTATTATGTCTGATGACAATAAAAACGTTTTCTAGAGTCGGGCCGAAGCCGCCTGCCTTGAGGAGCGTCGGAACGTCTTATCTCACGCAATTAAATTCTACCTAGATTGTTATGTATATCATGATACTGAAAAGAACAGGCAGTATGTTTTATACTACAGTCGCTTGAGTATTTTACTGTTTAAAAACTTAATATTCTCATTTACTAAAAACATGATTGATGGATGAATAAATATAAATGTTAATGACCACCACATGATTTGCCCATAAAGGTTTCCCTAATGACTGTAAGGTTTTATGACATAAAGTTATTGATAAGAGTTTATTAAGTAAAAGTATTCTGAAACGTCCCGTAATAGATTGCCTTGACAATCAATACTAAAGTGGCGGAACTGAAATGAAGCGGCCATCGGCAATAAAATACGTACTTAACAGTTCCATCGAGTCTAGATATAGAAGCATCGCTATTAATAATGACACATGTGTTGTATCCGGAAATAAAGGCTTATTACAGTACATTAGTGCGTGGTTCTAATTGGTGGACAAGGTCAGATGACAATGGTGGCACAACAATCGCCGCGGGCGGCCATTGTGGGAAAATTCGCCAAGAGGAAAATTTCTTGATCAGCACAACTTTTCTTCATTTAAAATAATAAAATATAATAAAAATTATTTATTTAAGGCTTTCGCTCTTATCTAAAATTACATTTAAAATTAATTGGACACAAACATAATAATTGTAATACTAATAATTATAAATTACAATACGAAATATTTAATATAAATATAAATAACTAGCTGTACCCGCGCGGCTTCGCTCGCGTGCGTTGCAGTAGGTTCTGTCACTTTTCGTTACCCTCAACAGTCCATTGCTAAACGCTTTCTACATGTCATATTTCATACAGTATGTTTAGCAGTTTAGCTAAAATTGACTTCTTGCATATAACTTTAACATCCCAAAAGATCGACTGAAAGCGTCTGAGATTAGACTGCGTCAGCCATGGCAAATTAGCAATAGTACAGTGTGTTTTTTGTTTATGCGGGGAGCTCCGCCCCCGAACCTCCTTTCGTTACCGCCCTTCACGTAGTAAACTCTATCAAAACTCTTCTTCTCCCATCTCAAATGTTCAACGCAACAATTTTCGGTATAATTAGGTATAGTATGGTTATTTTTTTTCTTTTTGCGGGCTCCGCCCCCCTAGCCCCCCTTTTTTTGCTGCCCATCACGTGATTAACTCTATCAAAACTCTTCTTCTCCCATCTCAAATATTCAACGTAAAATTTTTTGGTATAATTAGCAATAGTACACTGTGTTTTTTGTTTGTGCGGGGGGCTCCGCCCCCCTAGCCCCCCTTCCTTTGCAGCCTAAAATTGACTTCTTGCATATAACTTCGACATCCCAAAAGATCGACTGAAAGCGTCTGAGATTTGACTGTGTCAGCCATGGCAAATTAGCAATAGTACGGTGTGTTTTTTCTTTCTTTGCAGCCCGTCATGCGGCAAACTCTATCAAAACTCTTTTCTCCCATCTCAAATGTTCGACGTAACAATTTTTGGTAAAATAAGCAATAGTACGGTGTGTTTTTTCTTTATGCGGGGGGCTCCGCCCCCCGAGCCCCCCTTTTTTTGCTGCCCATCACGTGATTAACTCTATCAAAACTCTTCTTCTCCCATCTCAAATATTCAACGTAAAAATTTTGGGTATAATTAGCAATAGTACACTGTGTTTTTTGTTTGTGCGGGGGGCTCCGCCCCCCGAGCCCCCCTTTCTTTGCAGCCCGTCACGCGGCAAACTCTATCAAAACTCTTCTTCTCCCATCTCAAATATTCAACGTAAAAATTTTTGGTATAATTAGCAATAGTACACTGTGTTTTTTGTTTGTGCGGGGGGCTCCGCCCCCCGAGCCCCCCTTTCTTTGCGGCCCGTCACGCGGCAAACTCTATCAAAACTCTTTTTCTCCCATCTCAAATGTTCGACGTAACAATTTTTGGTATAATTAGCAATAGTACACTGTGTTTTTTGTTTGTGCGGGGGGCTCCGTCCCCCGAGCCCCCCTTTTTTTGCCACCCGTCACGTAGTAAACTCTATCAAAACTCTTTTTCTCCTATCTCAAATGTTCGACGTAACAATTTTTGGTATAATAAGCAATAGTACGGTGTGTTTTTTCTTTATGCGGGGGGCTCCGCCCCCCGAGCCCCCCTTCCTTTGCAGCCCGTCATGCGGCGAACTCTATCAAAACTCTTTTTCTCCCATCTCAAATGTTCGACGTCACAATTTTTGGTATAATAAGCAATAGTACGGTGTGTTTTTTCTTTATGCGGGGGGCTCCGCCCCACGAGCCTCCCTTTTTTTGCCGCCCATCACGTGATTAACTCTATCAAAACTCTTCTTCTCCCATCTCAAATGTTCAACGCAACAATTTTTGGTATAATAAGCAATAGTACGGTGTGTTTTTTCTTTATGCGGGGGGCTCCGCCCCCCGAGCCCCCCCTTTTTTTGCCGCCCATCACGTGGTTAACTCTATCAAAACTCTTTTTCTCCCATCTCAAATGTTCGACTTAACAATTTTTGGTATAATAAGCAATAGTACGGTGTGTTTTTTCTTTATGCGGGGAGCTCCGCCCCCCGAGCCCCCCTTTCTTTGCGTCCCATCACGTAGTAAACTCTATCAAAACTCTTTTCTCCCATCTCAAATGTTCAACGAAGCAGTTTTTGGTATAATTTGCAATATTACCGTTTTTTTTTTAAATTGCTGCGGGCTCCGCCCCCCGAGCCCCCCGTTCTTTACCGCCCGTCACGTAGTGAACTCTATCAAAACTCTTTTTCTCCCATTTTAAATATTCAACGTAACAATTTTTGGTATAATGAGCAATAGTACAGTGTGTTTTTTGTTTATGTGGGGGGCTCCGCCCCCCGAGCCCCCCTTTCTTTGCAGCCCGTCACGTGGTAAACTCTATCAAAACTCTTTTTCTCCCATCTCAAATGTTCAACGTAACAATTTTTGGTATAATTAGCAATAGTACAGTGTATTTTTTGTTTATGCGGGGGGCTCCGCCCCCCGAGCCCCCCTTTCTTTGCCGCCCGTCACGTAGTAAACTCTATCAAAACTCTTCTTCTCCCATCTCAAATGTTCAACGTAACAATTTTCGGTATATTTAGCTATAGTGCGGTGTCATTTTTTCTTTTTGCGCCCCCCTCTCTTTGACGCCCATCACGCGGTGAACTCTATATAAACTCTTTTTCGGTAGGGTGTGCCGGTACTTTTCGATTTCCGTGTTTCACTATGTACCGTTTGTTTTTTTATAGTTAGTTATTTTAACTTTTATTCTTGCACCTTTTGTACATGTCTGTTGTATAGGCCCAATGGTTGACTGGTGGAAAATACCATTTGGTATGATGTCCGCCGTTTGGTCTCACAGTTTTGTATTTCGTGCAATATAGTGTAAATAAAAAAAGATTCTTATAGGGAGGCAACGCGCACATAAAACCTCTGGATTTACAGGCGTCCATTGGCTACCCTAAGTGCTAACCATCAGGCGGGTCGTATGATTGTTTGCCATCGCCGTGGTTTAAAAAATATATAGTTGAAATACAAAGGCATAAGTATTTATTTACCATATAAAGGCATTTACCATACAAAGTTTAAACCCCCCTTAAACCCCCTTCAATCCAAAAAATTCGTATTTTTTATAGCCTATGTCCTGACCAGAGGTCTGTAGAACTTGCCAGTGAAGTTTTTATCGAAATCGGTTCAGGCGTTTTGACGCCAACTCTCCCCATCCAAACAGACAAACAGACAAACAGACAAACAGACAAAAATTCTAAAAATCGCCGAAACGTGTTCTGTTATCGATTCTAAGAGCTACTAACTCATTTTTTTACTAATATCTCCAATGTACAGATTTTTGACCCTCTTCACCTTTATTATACGTATAGATAGAAGATAGATAATTTAAGGGCATTTTTGTGCCTCAATATAGTTAGGAATGAAAACCGTGCAGCGCAGTTAAATAAATGGTGATATTTACTTTCACATTTTACCAATGATATGAGTATATTATTTTCTTTAACATAAGCAGATTTTATAAAAATATCGTTACCTATTCATAGATTTTTTTAGAAAAAGGTCTATTAATAATATAACAGGTTAACAGAAATAGCGATTAGTTAATCGGTATTCGCATTTTTTCTTATCTATGTGATCATTATACATATAGAGGACAAACACCCGCATATATTTTTATGAATATGTATACATATTACTCATATTATCTACAAGATATAGGTAGTCCCTATAAGGTATTGCCAATTTTTTATCCTTATCCTGATTCTTCGCGATTAAATTTTCGAGCAAACCCTCTATGGTATAAAACAGGCTCCAACCGATTATGCACATACGCTCTCCGTGACCCCACGACCCCACGACCCATGGCAACATCCCAGCACCCGTAACCAGCCATACGGTCGTATGTGCCGTGGACACAAGCTGCTACGCCAAGCTTATTAACAATTTTTGGTATAATGAGCAATAGTACAGTGTGTTTTTTGTTTATGCGGGGGGCTCCGCCCCCCGAGCCCCCCTTTCTTTGCAGCCCGTCACGTGGTAAACTCTATCAAAACTCTTTTTCTCCCATCTCAAATGTTCAACGTAACAATTTTTGGTATAATTAGCAATAGTACAGTGTATTTTTTGTTTATGCGGGGGGCTCCGCCCCCCGAGCCCCCCTTTCTTTGCCGCCCATCACGTGATTAACTCTATCAAAACTCTTCTTCTCCCATCTCAAATGTTCAACGCAACAATTTTTGGTATAATAAGCAATAGTACGGTGTGTTTTTTCTTTCTGCGGGGGGCTCCGCCCCCCGAGCCCCCCTTTTTTTGCCGCCCATCACGTGGTTAACTCTATCAAAACTCTTTTTCTCCCATCTCAAATGTTCGACTTAACAATTTTTGGTATAATAAGCAATAGTACGGTGTGTTTTTTCTTTATGCGGGGAGTTCCGCCCCCCGAGCCCCCCTTTCTTTGCGTCCCATCACGTAGTAAACTCTATCAAAACTCTTTTCTCCCATCTCAAATGTTCAACGAAGCAGTTTTTGGTATAATTTGCAATATTACCGTTTTTTTTTTAAATTGCTGCGGGCTCCGCCCCCCGAGCCCCCCGTTCTTTACCGCCCGTCACGTAGTGAACTCTATCAAAACTCTTTTTCTCCCATTTTAAATATTCAACGTAACAATTTTTGGTATAATGAGCAATAGTACAGTGTGTTTTTTGTTTATGCGGGGGGCTCCGCCCCCCGAGCCCCCCTTTCTTTGCAGCCCGTCACGTGGTAAACTCTATCAAAACTCTTTTTCTCCCATCTCAAATGTTCAACGTAACAATTTTTGGTATAATTAGCAATAGTACAGTGTATTTTTTGTTTATGCGGGGGGCTCCGCCCCCCGAGCCCCCCTTTCTTTGCCGCCCGTCACGTAGTAAACTCTATCAAAACTCTTCTTCTCCCATCTCAAATGTTCAACGTAACAATTTTCGGTATATTTAGCTATAGTGCGGTGTCATTTTTTCTTTTTGCGCCCCCCTCTCTTTGACGCCCATCACGCGGTGAACTCTATATAAACTCTTTTTCGGTAGGGTGTGCCGGTACTTTTCGATTTCCGTGTTTCACTATGTACCGTTTGTTTTTTTATAGTTAGTTATTTTAACTTTTATTCTTGCACCTTTTGTACATGTCTGTTGTATAGGCCCAATGGTTGACTGGTGGAAAATACCATTTGGTATGATGTCCGCCGTTTGGTCTCACAGTTTTGTATTTCGTGCAATATAGTGTAAATAAAAAAAGATTCTTATAGGGAGGCAACGCGCACATAAAACCTCTGGATTTACAGGCGTCCATTGGCTACCCTAAGTGCTTACCATCAGGCGGGTCGTATGATTGTTTGCCATCGCCGTGGTTTAAAAAATATATAGTTGAAATACAAAGGCATAAGTATTTATTTACCATATAAAGGCATTTACCATACAAAGTTTAAACCCCCCTTAAACCCCCTTCAATCCAAAAAATTCGTATTTTTTATAGCCTATGTCCTGACCAGAGGTCTGTAGAACTTGCTAGTGAAGTTTTTATCGAAATCGGTTCAGGCGTTTTGACGCCAACTCTCCCCATCCAAACAGACAAACAGACAAACAGACAAACAGACAAAAATTCTAAAAATCGCCGAAACGTGTTCTGTTATCGATTCTAAGAGCTACTAACTCATTTTTTTACTAATATCTCCAATGTACAGATTTTTGACCCTCTTCACCTTTATTATACGTATAGATAGATAGATAGAAGATAGATAATTTAAGGGCATTTTTGTGCCTCAATATAGTTAGGAATGAAAACCGTGCAGCGCAGTTAAATAAATGGTGATATTTACTTTCACATTTTACCAATGATATGAGTATATTATTTTCTTTAACATAAGCAGATTTTATAAAAATATCGTTACCTATTCATAGATTTTTTTAGAAAAAGGTCTATTAATAATATAACAGGTTAACAGAAATAGCGATTAGTTAATCGGTATTCGCATTTTTTCTTATCTATGTGATCATTATACATATAGAGGACAAACACCCGCATATATTTTTATGAATATGTATACATATTACTCATATTATCTACAAGATATAGGTAGTCCCTATAAGGTATTGCCAATTTTTTATCCTTATCCTGATTCTTCGCGATTAAATTTTCGAGCAAACCCTCTATGGTATAAAACAGGCTCCAACCGATTATGCACATACGCTCTCCGTGACCCCACGACCCCACGACCCATGGCAACATCCCAGCACCCGTAACCAGCCATACGGTCGTATGTGCCGTGGACACAAGCTGCTACGCCAAGCTTATCCATCGTATCCAATTATGCACCTTATTGTCAATTAATATGATAGACAACTGAGTGAGTTTTCCATTACACTTGCAGATATACGTATCTCCGTGTATTGTGCTTGTAGGTACCGGTTTGTCCGATCGACGAACATCAGTGCAGCCAAATATCTCATTGGACACTAGTAAATTCATAAGTCAGTGAGTTGATAACTGGCTATATTTCAATAATCATTAATCATCAACAATTGCGATAGTATTTGAGCGCATATATATGTAATAGTATTTTTATTTACAGAAAATTTATAATGTATGGATGGCTAAGATGTCAAGAATATTACAGTACCTACTAGTATACCAGGCGTGTTTGACCTTTTTCCAGTTTTTTCACGAGTTGAAAGCATATTAACCTCGCAAGGAATCATTAGCGCCGGATGCTGCCATTGTGCCGTGATTTACCTGCTCTAAATAATAGGGACGTGCTCAACTAATACATTTTCCCTGCATATTTTTATAGCATCGTACTGAGTAATACGAGAAGTGAGATAAACTGGTTTTTGTTACAAAATTTAAATCACGAAACATATACAATAAGATGTATTCACGAAACTCATACAATATTTGAATATAAAAAATCAACTTAAAACTAGTCTGGTTATAAAAAGAACGCATAAATTAAAAGATGCCTATTTAAAAAATAATAAAATGTAACATTAAACATTGGATTTTGTTATATTAACTTTTACTTACTACTAACCTATTCGTTTTATTGTACCTACATACATTATAGAAATAACGTATGTCCTTGGGAGTGACTGGATTTTTTACCACCGCATTTAATATTTATTTGTACATTTATTTTGTTTTCGCAAAGATTAAAAACATTGTGTGTTTGGCCGGTAAGAATATTGCTAAATTAAAGCCCTCGGCGTCGGCCTCAGGCATCTATTATATTCTTGTTCGCAATATGTCTCTCCACTCCTCTCGGCACATTGCACATGTACTGTCAAACACTAAATTGCAGCGAGATGCTACATTATTGCTTCAGAAGTTTTCTAATAAAATACAATTTGATATTCGCTTTAAATATCTTCGCACTTAAATCAGGGTGATTTGTAATAGCAGTGGCGGCGCTGCCATAGAACAATATTCCCGTCGGTTTGCCCAAGTTTCAGGCGCCTGAGCGGTTTTACTATAGCTCATGAAGAAATTTTAAGCCAAATACAGCACCGGTTTGCCTAAGAAAATTGTTGACCCACGCCACTGGTACCCAGGACGTATTATATCAGCAAGTTTATTTTATTACGAAATTGCTACAAGTAGCATTAAACAAATAGGTAGCGAAGAAAATGAAAAAGACTGCGAAAATGACACACAATTTTTATACATTATTAAAGAATGTTTAAAAAGTACCTGGGTACTTCATAATACTTAAGTCAAATTGATGCTAATTTGTAATCATTGAAGGCTACAAAATTAGCACGAGCCAATTGTGTCATGTGGTACATATGTATATCCGATTTGGTTGACAGCGGAGCTAATTTTGGCAAGCCTTGAATCGTGCAACCGGCAATGACGGGGATGACAGGAAGTGCTCAACTGCTATCGTGGGAAAGTTTCAGGGGCTTCACTCGACTTGTTTTAATGACAGATCATGATATTACTAATTTTAAAAATATATAGATACTCGTATGTAATATCTCGACAACCTCCACTTTATGAAGTTGAGATAACATGTGTTTTTAGGTTCACCGATCGAGGCTAGATCACTATGATTGACTGTCAATCATTATTTCTGATGAACCGTACGTTATGGGGCCCACCCACTATCAGTCGGCCTGACGATATTGGCCTGTCAGTTATTCGGAGTTGTCAAATTTTTGTTCTAACTAATAGGGCGATATCGTCAGGCGGACTATAGTCTGTGGGTAGGCCCACAGACTATAGTATTTTTTTAAAGGGTGTCATGTGATAATATAAAAAAACAAATCTTTAACAATGGAAAAATTTAAGAATTGACAAAAACCACGAACTACCTAGGAACTATTCAATAAAATTAAGTAAATATAATGCCGAGTAAATGCTTTGTTCTAGTATATAACATGCACCATAGCTTTGACGCCTTTAAAATGTGGGTTCAAGAATGGTCCTTCGTGCATTAGCATAAAGCACATGTAGATTTCATACATCCGTCATCCGATGAACTTTTTGTCCCCATATTACTGTGCATGATGAATTCTCATTTAAGTGGATTCTATTAATGACACAACGACGGAACAGCCAGATATGGATTCAGGTAGATATGACTGTTTTAATGATTATTTTGTTGCGAATCGTGCCACGTGGGCAAGAGCCGGGCATAAGGTACCATGTCACGTGCTTATTGTCACAGATGATTCCACGGAATCGTTACATCCATGACCGAGCGGTTTTGCCGTCTGACAGGACAATGGGATCGCATTATTTATGTTATTTGCGCCTAAAACCCGGTTTTAAAGGTACACGATGCCGAGTAATTGCATTAAATTAGGGTTAAGATAATTCTAGTTCATGAGAGTTAAAAGAGACATTGCTTAAATGGTCGCTAATGATCTGACGACTATGTATGTACGGAATAATTTTCAGGCTGCTATTGTTTACCAGTACTATAAGCCACCAAAGGAAACAATAAGTTAGGTTGTATTATATATAACTCTAGTTCTACTAGCTCTAAGTAAACCCAGGTTACTTTGTATCTATACTACTTAGAGACTATTTAGAATGACCCGTATAAATCGCAATTGACTGTAAGTAATTCAAGAAGATACCTTCCTACATTCCATTTGATATCAATGAATGTCAAAGGAAGTGATTGCATGATAATCTGCGGGCAATAGAACGTAAATACGACTTATCACAGATATTGACAGTGCTGAAACTTAAATGACATCATGTGACCTCAGACACAACCTGTGTAAACATTATATTACTTATCTTATTGTCCTGCTGAAAGGTGTTGAAGTGAACCTCAAACTTTCCATTATGTATGTTTGTGATTAAATAAATATTGCAATCAAATTCAAATTGATTAAACTGAATAGAGAAATCATCTAAATATAAATGTTTATTTTATTGCTAGTACTTAATACACTTTTTTTTATTCCCTTTGCTACATACACCTAAAACCCGCACTGCTTGTGCGATTTAACTAATGTGTACCTATACCAGGGTTTTGTTTCCGCGCCAGTATTTAAGTAGTAATAATAGTAATAAATCTAATAAATAATCCAGATCGTAGGTAGGCAAAACAGCTATAAAACTAAGTGTAGTAGTTAATTTTTTGCTCGTATTACAGGCTACACCCTGTATACTAGTTAGTAGTACCACAACAATAGTTTGGTACATTCATTTCACAATGGTACAGCTGCCATCACCGCCTATTTGGGTGCTACCCGATCAGCATACAAGCACGCATTTCGACACCACCATGGATGGACCTCTGGAGCCAAAAGCACTCCATTGTGAACTCACTTCCCTCGCATTAAGGATCATAATTAAACCAAAATTAATTTGTTTAGAAGGAAGTAAGTTAATGTATTCAGTTTTTGCGCAGACTGTTGACATATTAAATGTAGTAAATACATTACATATTAATATGTATTTCTGTTTGGTGATATTTTTTTACCAGGAACTTTGGACATGGAATCAATAGCGCTCGCTATAAGTAACAGAAAATAATAAAATATGATGTAGGGCAGATGGGGCGGTTGTGGCCACTGTGCCGGTTTTGGCCATTTTCAACTTTATTCAGGTATAGACCAATTTACAAGTCTATAGTTTATAGTTCATAGAAGAGTAAATTATGACAGTACAGATGACACTGTCATCTGTCAAGTATCAGTTGTCATTAAGTTGTCAGGAGCCATTGAAAAAAGTGGCCAAAACTGGCTCTTGGGCCCTTTTTTGACATCTCATTAAAGAATATATTTTCAACGACTCAGTATATAAAGCATGTCATAATTCCTTATTGACACAAACTTACGGGCGTCTGAATACACGAACTCTCCTTAAAGTGGCCAAAACCGGGGCATCTGCCCTATATAAGTTATTTGCGAATGCGAAATAGGATACTAGACCGCGTGTTAAAGAAAGGAAATAGGATTACGTGTATAATATTACTTACATGAATTCCATAAAACGAAGTAAATATTTACATATAATCTAACTACTTACTTTTAGCGTTTAAGCAAAATATTTTTAAAATACTGATGGAGTTGTGCCTAATAATGCCATTGTGAACTTTTAGCACGTCAACGCAGTCATCACGTACTATTTCGGAATAAACCGCCATTACTTCATGCTATTGCTTCGATTGCTCATATTTAGTCACTGGATCCTTTTTTACGACATCGATATCAGCTATCCGTAATCGGAAAACGAGGAGAAGCTACATCTGCATTTTTCGCGATATCGAACAAAAACCTACACGGAAAAAATAGTGTGTTAGCAAAGTACCAATTTGGCTCGGTTAAAATATTTTTGGTTATATACAACCAAGTCTTATTTAAATCACGCAATTAAGCTTTGTTAATTACAAACAAGCAATTATTGCTAACTATTCTTGGTTATTTTTACCAAGCACTTATTTAAATCCAAATAAGTGTCCTAGTAAATATAACCCTTCCCTGATTCCCTTATTTATTTTTAACTAATTTAATGGTGTAGTTTCACATACGTAAGTTAGCCAAGTTGACTTCTTTGATTTAAGCAACGAACTTTGCAGGCTCCATGCGAAGCGAGTCACTCGGTTGTAAATAGCAAAAACTTATTTATTTCTAGCCGTTTCATTTTCTCAGTGTAGAGTATCTACCTACATTAACCACGTTTATGAAGAATATGAATAACAATACCATATGTAATATTTCTTGAATATTAATGAAAAAAAGTAGACGGAGAGTGCATGAGAATGAGAACCTTTCTTGTCACTAGTCTACTAGAATGTTATTTTTTTTTATTCAACAGAACGTCTGCTAACGACCTGACAATGTTTAGAAATAAAGGAAAAGTAGTAAAATCCATGTTTGTTTGTATCGGATAATAGCTACCCGGGCTAGGGATACCCACACAGATATGCCCGCCGGATTTGTCCTGATACACGAACGAATCTGTCCGCCGGGCATATCCGTCGGACAAATCCGGCGGGCACATTTGTGCGTGTATCCCTAGCTAATTGTATTTATAAGTATAAGTTCACGTGCGTTTTGGCAGCCAGCGCAGCCTTCTAGAGCGTTATCTTATCACACTTGCGATTTGCGAGCGAGTTTTGTATGGGAGCGAACACGCCGCGAGTTCGCCGCGTACGAATTTTGTATACGCTTTTAAATCGCTCAAGTGTGATAAGACCATTAGCAATATTTTAAATAAGAAACCTACAAAAATGATTCGTCTAATTTTTAGTATTCCGTTTACAATACTTTCAGTTGTATTACGATTGTTGTATATTTATACAGAACTTGTGCGATTAGACGATTTCTCAAAACTAGCGACTTCATTCAAGTGATTATACTAAATAATTAAAATGTAAATAAAAGAAATTCTTATAATTTTTGCCTATTTTTCAGCTATACATATAAGGTGTAGATGATAATTATTGAAGCTGGCAAAGCTAGCAATATAAGTATCGCTACTAAAATAATATTGAAATATATAAATATTTCCGTTTTTCCACCTATTGTGAGTCATGTGACAAACGCGTAGCGTGCATGCTTCATAAAATATGGAAATATACGAGTATATGACAAACAATGCATGATATGTTGTGATATGGGTGACAGAAATATGCCGTTTTTATTTTAACACAGTTAATATTATAGCGTGAATTGTCGTCAGTTGCGCGAAGGTCTTCTGTAACACTCATATTCATTGACACGTGTCAATTACGATTTATTTTATAATTCAATCTTCTAAATAAATCGCTTATCCCCTTATTCATAAACGTCTTACAAGCCTCATCTAACAAATAATCATTTTTTCTTAACTGTTACTTTGACAGGTGTGTTAGATATACTTAAATATAAACAAAACATAGTTTTACTAAATGAGGCATGTAAGACGTTTATAAATAAGGTGGTAAAACTATACCAATTAATTCTGAATAAGATTTTTAACTATGCTATAATATGATTTGAGTCATATTTCTGAGCTGTTTTCAAGCGAATACAAGCAAGATAAATTAGTGAAGGCTGTTCTAACCATCATCTTTAAACCGGAAAAGGAGAGAGGCTTTATCTATAGCAGAGACTATAGCCAACAAATACCTAGTAACAAATAGCGTACTAGTAGTACACTAGTAGCTACTAGGTGGAGTGGCAGCGCAGGTGACATTTCTTGTTACAAATTCGGTATCTTTAGGCGGCTTTCGGACAGAGGGCGCAATCGACTTGAGCTTCAAAAAGGTCTTAGGCTGTGGCCATCTATACCTGTCTATAGGGCACGTTCTTCATGTTTGGCTGCAACTTATGGGGTTGAAAATGATTGAGAGGTATAAATTAGTAGTCAAAATTTCGTTTTATTTATTGTCTTCTCCATACGCTTTGGTTTGAGAGTGCACACTTGGTCCATGCTAGCAGAAATGATTTTATGACCGGATTCGTTGTCAATGCTTACAATCGGTCTGGTCAGGGTACCGCGTCTGTTTGTAAACTCTATGTGAGAGAACTCAGTGATGTGTATATACAAGTGTAGACATCGAACACCTGTCTTATTCCTATATACTTTCTTCCTTTTATTTTCGGTATCAAAAATATCGGTACGGTTTGGTACGGTCGACCAATTTGGTTCCTTAGCCACTGTAAAACCTAGTCATAATGGCAGTTGCAATTGCTAACTGTGCACTACTAAGCTAGCTATTGTCACAAGGCTTTATAGTGGCCTAGAGATGAAATTATTATGGGGTTAAAAATGCTTTAATAAACACGTAACAAAAATTAAATTAAAATAACTAAACTAAACTAATATTAAAATAAACTAAATTAAAACTAAATACAACTATAAATATATAAAACTACCTAAAAACTTACCTAAAATCCCAGTTACAAAAAGAATACCCCCTCCAAGAGGTCCCCCTGCGGCAGGGAACCCATAACGCTGGCAATAAATTATTATTAAATTATTTATATTTACTATTTCTAAATTGGTCGACTGTACATCAGCTTTGTATAACTGGAAATTAAGGATCTGTGTATGTTACAAGTAAAATTAAAAGTTCATTCCGCTCATTAAATATATTTAGTAGAGTACCTAATAAAACGTTCATCTATATTGGGCTGCCGAAGCAACTACCATACATTTTAAAGGTGATGGTTATGTCACCGAAAATATATAGGTACCAACCTAATTCATAACACACTATGAAGTGTGTGCTCAGCCGCTCGTCTATTGTGTTGCCCGCGAGTCTAATTGATACTGTCAAACTATCGCTTAAACAAAAACATAGTTACGCATTGACGCAATACAAAAATAGCTAGAGCATTAAAATGGAGCTTTCTAAATCCTGCATGGGAACTATGAGAGGGTACCTATACCGATGTCAAATCTGAAAAACGTGTTAACTACCAAATGAAATTGAGGACTAAATACAAGTTCCGAAGTTGTAACGTACTGCTGTAATTTGTACAGTGTTGAGTACCTACACAGATAGAAAAAATCTCTTCAACCAAAGAAACCTATTTGAATCAAGAGATATCCAGTTTCCCATATAAGGAAAAAATAAAATTCTTTATTTTAAGATATAAAATGTTTCAAAGTTTATTACTTAACCTAATAAATTCAATACTTTATCCGAGATATAAAAATCTTCTTTTTAAAATAGCTTAATATTCTCACGAAGGGCGTTTGAATTTTGTTTTTGTATTGTATTTTTTTTAAATTGAACTTTATGTGTCTTAGTGCAATACATAAAGAACTTAAGCCAAGAAACTTTGTTTCTTGGATGAAGACTCATAGTTTAAATTGAGAATTGAATTTCTCCACGGAAACAAGAAATCGCATTAGTTCAAGAGCATGTGTTACTTGATGTAAAATTTGATATTTTCACACCAAGATCTAAAATTTCTTGGCGTATGAAATCGATTACTTGAAACAAACAATAACATTTTCTAAGGCGGTTATCACACTGGCGCGGATCCGCATGCGGCACCGGTACGCGAGCGAGATAGCGCTCTGCATGTGTATAGCGCTATCTCGCTCGCACACCGGCGCCGCATGCGGATCCGTCGTCAGTGTGATAATCGCCTTAGTGTCTCAGTGCACTACTTAAAAACCTAGTAGCAGAAACTGTGTTTCTCGGGACTAATCCCAAGAAAGGAAGTTTAACTAAAAGTAGATAATACAAATATAAATTATGATTATTTATATACTCACAATTTATAATCGTATTAACTAGAGCTGAGATTGCTATTGTGAATCTCAAATAAGCCCGGGTAAAGCGGCGAGGGTCATGAAGTTACGTTGAACAAACGTTCGCGTGTTCTAACCTACACGCAGAGACATCTATTGATGCGCAGGGTAACTAACGTCCAAGATTTAAATGTTTCAAAGCAAAAATTATGTGCTTCTTCTTTGGAATAGCTGTGGCTCTTGATTGTAAATTGAAAACATCAAAGCAAAAATTAATCTCTCTTGCCTAAAAACTTAAAAATCTCAAATCTAACTTTTGGTGCTACTTCTTTGAATTAGCTTTGGCTCTTAGCTGTAGATTGAAAACATCAAACCAAGAACTAATCGATCTTACGTAAACACATAAAACTCTTAAAGGAAAATGTTGGTGCTTTTTTGCCGTAAATAATTATTATCTTAACTCAAATCATTACTATTCGCTTTAAAAATAGGTAAAGTTAAAGCTAAATAATTTTAAATCTTCTTTTAAAAATCATGATATTTTTAACTCAAGTCATGTTTATTGGTCTAAGGTATTTATTACTCTCTTTAAGAAACCGCGTGCAAGAGAGTTTTGCGTTTTGAATTAAGATATTATTTCTATCTGTGTACTGTTTAATTTTTATTGCCCGAGCAAGCATTATTATTTATTAAGTATACTCTTAAAATTGTCAGTATTATTTAGCATTTTGAAACACTGAAATATAAACGTATCGTTTTGTTAACAGGACTGCAAGCGATAACCCGGTATGACGGCCACACACGGAGGGGGGCGTGAAGATGACCGCCCCGACAAGGACTCGGTGTACACGCTCAAGACGGGCTTCAAGAACGACGGCTACCAGCACGACAAGGACAACGACGACATCATCAAACCCCCGCCTCTACCCATAGAAGATGAAAACTACCCCTCGGGAAAAGTGAAGCTATCAAGAAACGAGAAATGGAGAATACTGAAGAACGTGGCGGCGGTAAGCGCCGCTTTCATGGTGCAATTTACTGCGTTCCAAGGAACGGCTAACCTACAGTCTTCCATCAACGCCAAGGACGGCCTGGGCACGGTATCGCTAAGTTCCATTTACGCGGCGCTCGTCGTCTCCTGTATATTTGTCCCCACCTTCCTAATCAAGAGGCTAACTGTGAAGTGGACTTTGTGTTTGTCCATGATGTGCTACGCGCCGTACATCGCGGCGCAGTTCTACCCGGCTTTCTACACGCTGGTGCCGGCCGGGGTGGTGGTGGGGCTGGGAGCCGCTCCCATGTGGACGTCCAAGGCCACGTACCTGACGCAGGCGGGCAGCGTCTACGCGAAGCTGACGGACCAAGCCGTCGATGGCATCATCGTGCGATTCTTCGGCTTCTTCTTCCTCGCTTGGCAGACGGCTGAGCTTTGGGGAAATTTGATCTCAAGTTTGGGTAAGTTTCACTATTTATCATTTAATGTAAGTGGTAGTAGGGCGCAAGTTTGGGTTGATGTATTACGTACGGTTATAGGAAAATAATCTGAATAACATTGTATACAACTTCTGGGAAATCTATACTGTAACCTTTTTATTTTACAACGGTTTATAGCGATTGTCACGTCGATTTACGTCACCCACGGCCGACTATACAGAGAATTTCAATGGATCGTTAGTTATTATTTCCAAAGAGCGACCCTGTCATATCAACCTTATTGATGGTGACCCAATCGAAACAACGATCAAAGAACTACAGAAAACTATAGTAATCATAATAGTTGGGTATTCAGAAGAGACGTTTGCTAACGATATATACCAAAATATTCGAATGACCACGAGGAACTATAATAACCTACACTTTCTTTCTCGAGTGAAATAGGGTCCCACATTCCAGACAGTAAGAAGTTTTCCTTGACTACAGTGTTCTCATCGGGCGTGCACACCTCGAACGGCACCACCGACAACACCAGCAAGACCCTGCTGACCTGCGGAGCCAACTTCTGCATGATCGGCGGCGGCCAGCACGAGAATCAGAACCTGCACCGGCCGCCCGACAGCGAGATCTATGAGATCAGCGCCATCTACTTGGCGTGCGTCGTGGTCGCCGTGCTCATGGTCGCGCTACTTGTAGACCCACTGTCCAGGTACCTAATCTACTAAAAAACAATTATCGATGACTCAAGAAAATCTATAAAACGAATTAGTAACAATAAACAAATGATAACCTTTCTTATAGCAGAGACTATAGAGATATAGACGACCACAGCCTAGCCGTTTGAAGCTCATGTCGATTGCGCCATCTATGTCAAAGCCCCCTAAAGATACCGAATATGTAAGAGAAATGTCACCTGCACTGCTACTCCACCTAGTAGCTACTAGTGTACTACTAGTACGCTATTTGTTACTAGGTGGAGTAGCTGTGCAGGTGACATTTCTCTTACATATTCGGTATCTTTAGGGGGCTTTGACATAGATGGCGCAATCGACATGAGCTTCAAAAAGTTCTTAGGCTGTGGTCGTCGAAAGTAACAAATAACTAAAAGTAAATAAATCTGTGAACTACGGAATATACTTAATATAGTTCCGTAACCTTAATCTGTTAATGAAGTACTAATAATATATTTATAACTATGTATATTTATATAAATTTGATAAATATTAATGATGAAAAACCAAGTTGCAACATGGTTGTAACAGATTAATTTTTATATGACTTACAGATAGGATATGAACGAATTTAACTTTAATTTAAATGCAGGCAAAAAATCGAGACGCAACTTTTATCTGATTCAGGTTAGGTAGGCAAAAAATGGGTAAATATAAACATAGGTATGTTTTTTAGTTATTTTAATTTATTTCGCCTTCGAAACTGACTTGCATGACATGTCTTAAGGCTATGTACTTCCCTACTATTACATTATTAGTCACTAGGATCACCACATACATAGGTAAGTATGGTACTTCAAACTTTTATACCCACATAAACAAACTTACTATTGTATAAGGGAAAAAAACACGCGACATATCCCTTTGGTCAAAGGCATAGTCCAAAAAATACAAAAGGTTACCCTAATTGGGCAAATAACTTATTAAGTGGCGTAGTTTAGTTTGGTTAGGTAAATTCTTCAAAAATACACCTGCATTAGGTATATTATAATATTTATAATCAAATATACCTAAGGACAATTTTATGGGGCTTTGCTATAGCCACAACACCACTCATTTGTTTTATAACTAACGCCATACCTAATGCTACTATAATTAATACTCGTAATTACCTTGCTCATAACCTGCTCGAAAGCTCGAAAACTCAACAAACAAATATGTTTAAACCTAAACGCTAAAATTGTAATAACAAATACTTTTCAGAATGCTAGTACGTCTAAACTGTTTTAGATGTACCTAATTGAAATCTATTTTTGGTGAGCACCAACACACAGGCATGACAGGCAAGACAACGTACTCGTACCTATATTTTTGATGCACCAATCACACAGCTAATTCCTAATAGACATTAAATGTGGGGAACGCCTAAGTTATGTGGTATTATTTGGGTATTATTTGTAAGTGTTGAAGTAAGCATTTTACGTCTCCATTTCGTAGGGTAAAAATAATTCGTTAATAAAGAGTGGAATAGTTCTTAATTATTTGCTGTTGATTTTTTTTTAATAATACCTACCAGCCAGCAAATAGCCTTAAACTCCATCCAACGCGAGCTGTCACGAAGTTTTTCTGTGTGTGCCATTTCTTAGTTTGATTGATACTCGCCGGGCAGAGGCCGCCACGCTTTTTGTGGGCTCGTGAATTCCTGAGAACGGCGTGTCATGTCATTGCCTTGATGTATTTGTATGAACACAGTGTAGATTGCCCAAATGTATTTATTTGCTTAGTTAAAATCATTTGAATCAATCCTCTAAATTACGAAACGAACGCAGATTTTGTCATGTTCTTGTGGTAGGATATAATTATAGGAGAATAATACTTCTATATCTACTCTTCTCTCCGTTTCATGTGGTTTTCCCACGGACTCGATTAATTGTCTAGATAAGATGCCTAGAAAATAAGGACTTTCAAAGAGTTACTTATTAGCTTAGTCTGAGTCTGAACATATTTCTCACGCACATGCTATGCTAATAGCACTTTCTTCTTTCTAAAAGTGTCTTCGTTCTCCAGATACGGTGAGAAACAGAGGAAGGCCGACCCTGCCAAGGAGCTGTCCGGGATCCAGCTGCTGTCGGCTACGGCCTACCAGCTGAAGAAGCCCAATCAGCAGCTGCTCATCCCCATCACGCTGTGGATCGGCATGGAGCAGGCCTTCATCGGGGCAGACTACACGCAGGTGCGTACGCGTGATGGTTTGATGAATAAGGAGAAAAACAGATGAACTTGACCTTAAGAACGGTTTCACAGCATCCGAACCAATTTCGGATAGGAAAAGAAAGCACTCATGCAAAAAAGGCTGACTAAATGCCATAGGTAGTAGCTGCTTTTTTGCCTTGGGCCATCTGACTGATCCGACGTCCGATCTTAATAAACTAAAATAATATAGGTAATTATAGCCGCAATATATCACGTCCACCAGTATTACTTTGATGTCCCTATTACTATTTACAAATAAATATTACACAAATGCCAAACTAACCTATTATACTGTTTGCTAATAAAAAGGATATTAACCCTCAGAAATACGAGTCAAGCGAATCTGAATGGTTACTAATCGAGGTAATTCGGAGGTATAGGGTCTAAGCAAGCTGATCGCCCGCTTACTCTTGTTGCGTTGACTTTAACTGAGTTCAGCTACAAAAACCTGGTGGAGTAAATGGCCAGTACCAGTTAAGTATGTTTGAATGTATTTTAGCTCAAATTAGTTTTTCAGTTGATTTTCGCCGACAATACGGTACAGTTGACCTCTGAAATTCTTATGTTTCGCTGTTCAAAATTAACCAGACTAAATCTAACAAGACACGTATCACTTTCAGGCAAAAAGCATTTATATTATCCGCTTTAGTACCACGCGGAAGCGGTCAGTATTCAGTCCGGACCTCGTCACGTTTTGAATGACCATCAAGCGCGTGGAGATGTTTCGATTGATTGCCACTACGTGGTCGGGTTTCACGTATAAGGCTAATATAAGAAAACGCATTAACTACATATTGATCTTATATGAAGTTAACACGTTCTTCTTTTGGGATATCAGCTGGACATTGACACGAGAGAAACGGTTCATATGCTCAGTTCAATTTAGTTTGCACAAAGACTAGGATGGTAGCATTGATGATAGGTTACATTAAATTTCTCCGCAACGAATTATGACAATAAATAACATTACTATTTTTTAAAGTTGCTACTCGACTACTCGTCAATCATTTTATATTTAAATAGTTAATACGAAATTCCCTAAAAAAAATTATCTTCGCCATTAATATTTGACTACTCAGTAGGAAGACTATTGATTGCCGAGCATTTAAATTTGTGCTGTAACTATGTCAAAATTGCAGGCCTAATTTTCACTGTACAAATACTAAACTAAATTAATAACTAGCTCAAATCTAAACTAGGCCCTTGCGGCATTGTACCAAGGATGCTGGCGGCATTTCCTCGTTGTATCGCAACTTTTTTTTATATTTTCACTTAAATATGCAATACGTACTTGCATCTAATTACAGACCGCGCGTTACTTTCGCTTACTGATAACAACAACGCAAGTGACTAACGCATTGTCGTAACTTACGATATATTTTCTTACGAATGAAAACCTTACAACAACTTGTTAAAGTTGAAACTGCAACAGACAAAGATGCAACATGTTACCGTGTCAGTTTGCACCTAAACGATTTGTTAAGGAATGCGTGCTCCCAATATTTATCGTTGATTTTGATCGCAAGTTTAAGCATTGCATATTCTATAACTATTTTAAAATCTTTGTTCGGATAGACGTGAAACGAATGGGAAATTGATAATATTGCTTTAAGAAAACCGTGGGCAGCTAATGAAAGTTTTATCTTAGGGCCTCCGCTCAACACCAATGTTTTGCGGGTGCAAATCGGGTAAAACAGTACGAGTGGCGCTCACTGGCGCTGACGCGTGTGACAGATTTTTCCTTGATTTGTACCCGCGCGTGTGCGCGAAGGCACTAGTAGACTGGGAGCAAAATCTCAAATTCGCTCTCCTTCTCCATGCGACAGGCAAATGATATTACTTTTGGGCAACCGGGCTTTTTACGTAGTTTAGACCCTGCTGTATCCGAATCGCCGGTTGCCATCAAAGAAACTACAACTAGAAGTGAGATACGGCCAAAAAAAGGACCCGTTTTTTAGCTTTTCTTAAATAACACGAAAACAGTAGCACCTACCAAAAAATGTTCTTCCACTTAAGTAATCTACATAAAATTCTCTATAAAAAAGGTTCTATACAGTTTTTTGCTGGGATCAATGTTTAATGAGATATTAAAGGACTAAGATAGACAATAAACATATATACTAATTAGCTTTTTCCCGCGAGTTTGTCTGCGCGGGATTAACATTCGCTATAATAAATTAATGAAATGCCGTAGTATAATCTTACAGCAAAAATAAATTTAACGTATAAGCTTTATTACGTCTACAGTAAGCAACAATTCCATACCAACTTCAACCCCCCGTTTCATCCCTTTAAAAGATGATTACTGGGATAAAAACTATCTTATATCCTTCCCCACAACTCAAACTATCATCACACCAAATTTCATCTAAATTGGTTCAGCGGTTTAAGCGTGAAGAGGTAAGAGACCCACTGACTAGTCCAAAATTATTAAACTCTCTCTCCTTCTCGATGCGACAGGCAAAGCATATTACTTTTTGTTTACAGAAGGGTCCAAATAGGGTAAAAATCTATTTGGACCCTTCTGAGTTCGAAATTTAAAATATTTTTTTACCGGAAGTGAAATATTTAAGGTGGCGGCCAGTATAAACCTAAGCGTCGAAAAATCTATGTTCCTCGTATGGATACCCCCATTCATTATGCTTTATTTTTAACGATTGTTGTTGCCGTGGACTGGACACGGCCCGTCAGACGCGCGAAGAATGCCCTGCATGAACGGAGCCTCGTGCTGTCATTTCCGTGGCTATAGGAGGAGACCTGGCACTACCGGCTCTAATTCGCCTAACGGCCGATAGTGATGAGGCGTGGGCGGCAGTAGCCACCTTCAGTGTCACAGTTTTGACCCAAAAGGAGGCTGCGGAGTATATGCGCGAACATGACGTAAACTCACTCCTGCAGAAGACCAGGCATGCGGCGATGCTGCCGCCTTTACATTCTTTACACCCACTCTTTACACCTTTACAACAGCTCCATCATTCGCCTGAAAGGTTCCGAGCTAGAAGGCCCTCAAGTATTCCGAGGTGCCGTCAGCGGAGGAGATTGCACGAGCAGAATTACAATGGGCCCGTAAGAGCAACGACGACGGGGTACCGGAGGTCTGCAGACGTGTTCCCAAAACCCCGTCCACAAAGCGCGTGGTGGAATACAGTGTTGACGGCGATTTCTAACTTTTAAGACCAGTATATTTGAAACCATTGCAAATAGGTAATCTTTTTTTTTTTAATACGTGTCATTACAACTGTTATTCCCAAAAATAACAATCGTTAAAAATAAAGTATAATCAATGGGGGTATCCATACGAGAAACATAGATTTTTCGTCGCTTAGGTTTATACTGGCCGCCATCTTAAATATTCCACTTCCGGTAAAAAAAATATTTAAATTTCGAACTCAGAAGGGTCCAAATAGGGTAAAAATCCGTGTAAACAAAAAGTAATATGCTTTGCCTGTCGCATCAAGTAGGAGAGAGAGTTTAATAATTTTGGACTAGTCAGTGGGTCTCTTACCTCTTCACGCTTAAACCGCTGAACCAATTTAGATGAAATTTGGTGTGATGATAGTTTGAGTTGTGGGGAAGGATATAAGATAGTTTTTATCCCAGTAATCATCTTTTAAAGGGATGAAACGGGGGGTTGAAGTTGGTATGGAATTGTTGCTTACTGTAGACGTAAAAAAGCTTATACGTTAAATTTATTTTTGCTGTCAGATCAAACTACGGCATTTCATTAATTTATTATACCGAATGTTAATCCCACGTAGACAAACTCGCGGGAAAAAGCTAATTAGTATATATGTTTATTGTCTATCTTAGTCCCTTAATATCTCATTAAACATTGATCCCAGCAAAAAACTGTATAGAACCTTTTTTATAGAGAATTTTATGTAGATTACTTAAGTGGAAGAACATTTTTTGGTAGGTGCTACTGTTTTCGAGTTATTTAAGAAAAGCTAAAAAACGGGTCCTTGTTTTGGCCGTATCTCACTTCTGGTTGTAGTTTCTTTGATGGCAACCGGCAATTCAGATACAGCAGGGTCTAAACCAGGTAAAAAGCCCGGTTGCCCAAAAGTAATATCGTTTGCTTCTCGACAACGATTTCTTGAAAAAAAAAACCAGACTATAGTACCAATAACTAAGCGAAAAAGAGCAACATTCGATTGCCTTGTATTTTTAGTAAGTTTTCTCGCAACTGAACTATCCTCATCATGTTAAAGTGTCCCTAAATAAAATTAATGTATGAAAAACTGAGATTTAAAAATCTTCTTCGCAGCCAGATATACCCTTTTAAATAAAAAAACATCGAAAAGTAAGATGTTTAAATATTTGTCTACAGGCCTACGTGTCCTGCGCGCTCGGCATCCGCTCCATAGGATACGTGATGATCTGCTTCGGAGTTGTGAACGCGCTGTGCTCGCTAGTCTTCGGTTCAGCCATGAAGTACATCGGCAGGTTCCCGATCCTCGTGATGGGCGCGGCGCTCCACCTCGGCCTCATCGTGTGGCTACTCATCTGGAAGCCCAGCCCAGAGACCCCGACCACGTTCTTCGTGATCTCAGGCCTGTGGGGCGTGGGGGACGCGGTATGGCAGACGCAGGTTAACGGTGAGTTCGATGACCTAGCCAATTCAGTCGTTGCAATTCAAGAGGCATTGAGTCGCGTGCTGAGAACTATAAGATTTAGAAACTTCGCTCTTACTGACTTTGGCTTTATACTCATTGTACATTTTATATTCATTTTACAATATAAAACAATGCCTGAGTAACTTAAAAGCGATACAAAATAGCACATATTTTCTTTGTTTGATTACCTATACTTAGGATTTGCATTACCTTATCCTTCCTAAGTAAGTGTTTTACTTGATATTGTGTTCTCAATAACGTAACCTTATTGTATTTGTATGTAAAGATTCAAATAATAATTTTAAACAAAAAAAGAACCGACTTTACTTAGGATCCACTTTTCCAAGAGGAAATGCCCGAGTTGCTGTAAAAAATACTGAAATCACTATAGGTCCATCATCAGATCAGGACCCGGTGACAATGGAACCGACTGTGAAGTTTACTCTTTCAAACAAACAAAAAAAGAATTTTCCAAATCGGTCCAGCCGCCTTCGAATAATCGGTGAACATATATAAAAATTGCAAAAAAAAAACAACGATCCCGACGAAATGAGAACCTTCTCCTTCGGAATCTTGAAGTCGATTGAAAACAGAATATTAAATATACAGATAGGTACTAAGATACTCGTTCTTGACTCAAAGTGATTCTTATCCACTTTGCGACATTATTCGAGACGCGTAAAAAGATATGTTTGTGATATGAAGATACCGTAAATATAGTATTAAATTGTGTACATTAAATTCATATACACGATTCAAACCTCAACTGTAGGTAGTATAAATATTGGAGAACGCCTCTCGCTGTCTCTAAACCCGTTTCGAGTACGGTGGAACCTCGATAAGTCGGATTGGATGTTCTATGATGAAATTATCGTTAACACAAAATAAAGTCATCACCTTCCCTTAAAGCTCCAGAATCCTCAATATGCCGAAACAAATAATGATTATTTTTACGAATAAGTATTCGGTACACGGTAATTCTTTCTTCCATAACTCGGACGCGTTTTTCTTAACCTCCACTCAAATTATCCAGAATAAGTCAATTTGTTATTTGTATTGCTTTATCAACAGAGTAGATCGGATGGGTCTCATTGTTAGAAACTCTATAATTTACATCAATACCATTGAATTGGCGTCATCACGCCAATCTGACCGACTGTCCGATCTCTGTTTATCAACTCCCTACACACCCGACACTCCCGACAAGTACCTACAATCGACCAATTTGATTCCTAGGCCACCTTAGGTCACTATAAAACCTTGTTAATTAGTTTAGAAGTGAATTGTAAATAGTTTAGAAGTGAAAATCTAGTTAACTTTATGCTTTTTTACGGCAACTGCCATTATGGCAACCTTCTATAGTGGGTTAGAAACCAAAATATTTGACTGTACCTCCCTAAGTATATTACTTCCCTTAGTGTAGGTAGGTTTTCTTACCTAACCTAAACTACGCACTCTGATTTGAATCACCTCTTTAACTCGCAATCTTTTCAAAATATAAAACAAACATCCTAGTCATACAGGAACATATAAAAACCTATCCCAATCGATTTCATGGAAAAGACGAAAACGTTATTGTTATGATGCCAACTTTTGGTGATTTTCCAGAAATCCGTGTTATCGAGGTCCCACCGTATAACGTTGAGCGCAAGTGCCTGCAGGCTCTCACGCGTGCCTAGGCATATCACCCGCGCTTTTCGCTTCGTCTATTTCCATCCTATACCTGTTCTCGCACTAAACTCGGCCTTAGGGCGTTAGGGTACAGATAACTAATAATTTAGTAATATACCTACGTAATTTTTTTTGAAAAGTCAATCGAACATAATTTATATAAAAAAATATTGTGAAAGGTTTGCCCAAACTGATTGAAAATGTACTCAATCATTCTGAAAATTGATTGTGACAAAACTCAAAGAAAAACATAGTTACTAGTTACTACTATTACTAAAACATACACGAGCCATAGTTAACCTCCGTTGGTATGAAGTATCCCGGCTTTACGGTATGTCTCTATGGGCATTGTACCAGTAATTAAATGTAATTCTAATTACATTATTGTTTACAAATAAGATTATTAAATATGCACATGAATGGTGCGGGATATAATAAAAGCTTGTAGCTTAGGGCGGCTCCACACGTGCAGCGTCACGTGCGCGCAGACGTGACAGCGGTAATTTACGCCACTACACTAGAGCGCTCATTTGATAAGTGGTGAAAAATACAGTGTTTAAAAACATAAATATGTAATAATGCCACGTCTTAATGTGCTTAAGCGGTAACTGCGTGCACCCGTGTCGGTACTAAAGAATTCTAAGTGTTTTCATGTTTATGTGAAAATTACTACGTGTCGTGGTATCTTTAGGTCAAATGTTGTACTGTACAATGTATATAATTGCAGTAGTGCTTATATATACATACATTGCAAATTTACATGAGTGTATGTTCCTAAAATTAACTTTGTGCATTTTTTGGTTTAGGTACCTGAAATCAGTGACCCAGATCAGATCATAGGATACACAAGTGAATAGCTAATAGGGATACACACACAGATGTGTCCGCCAGATTTGTCCGACGGATATGCCCGGCAGATATATTCGTGAGAATTGGACACGGATTTGTCTGCGGACACGTCTAAATAACGCCATACATGGACGGATCTGTCCGCCGGGCATATCCGTCGGACAAATCCAGCGGGCACATCTGTGCGTGTATCCCTAGCTAATAAAAAGCATCGAGTAATAGATAATGTTACTTAAAGTTGAAGTAAAAAATTTTTTCGGAGTTCATTCAAAGCAAGCAATATGGTAACAGGCTTATTTTCATTAAGTTTTCATTAAAAGTCCCATGTTGCTTTTTCTAGAAAGTGTTCTCTGTACTTCGGCAACCACGCTTATTTAGGCAACATTCTTTAGAAACGTTTGCAGGTATCTTAAAGTACTCATGATACCTCGTACTTATTTCTACTTGTACACATATTAAGTGCAACAAAAAAATAATATACCTACCAATCTAAGTGCAACCGAGTAACGGAAGGCCATGCAATAATAAGTGCATTGTAAGATACGTATCTATGATTTCGTCACGCATTTTTACCATTCATTGCAGTATAGAATATAAATCATAGATTGTGTATTTATTGATTGCATTTTTACGGTTCCCGTACCAACTTGATACTTTAGCTGACTCGAAGGAGCGGTGATACTAGAGAGTTCTAAGAAATTTAACCGCTTCATGGGCTTCTATTAGATATTAGCTAGGGATACACGCACAGGTCTATTCTGCCCGCCGGATTTGTCTGGCGGATATGCCCGGCGCGGCGGACAGATCCGTCTATGTATGGCGCGTTTCTAATCGTATGATGTTAGTCTGTGCGTGTATCCCTAGCTAATGCCATAAAAAAAGTTTTTATTTTTAAAACACCATTTCATACTTCCCCCTAAACGTAACCTCATGTTTTAATGGGGACAATGAAAAATGCTGTCCTTATATATATATATATATATATATATATATATATATAAATAAGAGTTTTATTTGCATGAATTAGTAAACGAATTCTTAACACATTCAGCACCGAGAACCCGACAGTCGGGTTCTCTGTTCGTAGCTACTACGCACTACATACGAGGAATACCTGTGGCTACACGCTACGCGGTTGCGAAAGTGTTAATATCCAAAGTTTTAATTGGACATTAATTTAACCTCTTACATGTAAAAGCAAAAGGTGTATATATCTACATAAACAAATGACTACCGGCATATGTGATAACAAATAACAGAGTTTCCTGTATAGAAATAGACCTGACAAAGTAGTGTCATGAGACAATTAAGTGTTATTTTGTAATGTGGTCAGCACATCCTTGAGGCATCTTCCTGTTGCACGGAGGTACAATATCTTCACCATCTGCAGATATAAATCTGCAAGTAACACTACAATAGGGCTGTCACTTGCATTTCTATGAATGGTTAAAAGCTAGAATCATTTATTCGTTCTTAGAAATACAGTAGAATCCGGTTATAACGACGCCCAAGGGACCGATAACATTACGTCGTATTAACCGGACGACGTCCTAAACGTACTGACAATTTAAATACATAATTATTTTTAGTTATTAAAGCACTCACCTACATAATGTAAATATGGTTCTATATAAAATTTAGTGCGAAATCCCGGAGTTGAAAGCAGTCGGTCGTTTTAGGCGGAGTCGCAATAAACGGATGTACTTTCATAGTGGCCTATATTAAAACCAAACATATGACTATACTTACGTCGCTAAAAACGGTTGGTTGTTGTATGCGAAGTCGTACTAATCGGACTACACTGTACCACAAACTGCAAACGCAAACACTGTTTATTTTATTTGGATCACTAATAGTTATAACCTTACTCGCATATTCTTCCTTTGTAGATGTCATCTATTAGCGTTTATAATTTAATGTATATTTTATTTTAATTTTATATTTTAGTGTACCTGCTTAAAACAACAAAACAATAAATTACATCAAGAGTGCACACTAAATCGGTTCATGGACACTAAATCGGTTAAACCTTATAGCTAGGGATCTTAGTGATGAAACGAACCAACTAGAGTTTTAAATAAAACTTTGTTAAGTACGGCATTTTTATTTCATTTACTGACAACAAATGGAGTTGTCGTATAACAATTTTGTGTTGATAAATGTGGTGACACCCGTATACTTAATACTTACCTAAATAATTAAGTTTCTCTACACCCATATCATAAACCCTCCATGATGCGTTCAAAAACCGCACGTTATGACCACCATAAAAAGAGACTGTTTTGTTAGAAGTTAGAACAAATGTCTGATCTGTAACGATGTTATTATTATCAAATAATAAGCAAAAATTCGATATCATTATGAAAATCCGGCCCTCGACAGCCGCGCCGCGCGATCCTCCGACCGCCGGCACGCGCCCCGCCGACACAATCGAGTTGGCCATGGCGATGCAATCTGTGAAATGGCAGCCATTTTAACAGTTTCAGAACGCGTCATTTCGGGTTTATAATATGTATGTAGATAAAGCAGTGTATGCAACTGTACGTAATTAGGCCTTAAAACACTCGTGTGATCTTATTATGAAACACACGCCGTTCGTTTCATAAAACCACACTCGTATTTTAAGGACCCCTATTACGTAACAGTTACATAAACTACTATTAATAGGCATGTATTATTGCTCAACTGCACTGCATTATGTAGTAATTATCTACTGTACATTCAAAACATTTGTACACGTTACAAGAGATCATAGTGGGATATTTATTGAATTACGAACATAATATTACGAAACATATTCACTTAATAAACATATCTTTCAGTACTAGTAATTAGCGTAAGTAATTAGCAAAAAATCTATTAGTTACAGTTCTAATTATACAGGCACCGATCATTAACTAATATTCTCTAATCTAGTTAAGTAACTATATGTAAATATCTATATGTCGCATTGTTTCAATAACTTGGTTTATAACTTACCTATAAAGTTATCAATTCATTCAATTGATTTGCATTCATGTTGCACTCACGACTTGGATTTCTTTCATTAAGTGCTTAACTGCTAGTTTACGAAACACTGCTCATTTGTTCCAGTCTACGTTAAAAGGAAGAAAAAATAAGTCGGGCCCTGGAAGGAAACTAGGTACCTTAAAACGTTGAGATAGCTCAATTAACTGAAAGGAAACATTCTTTTATTTTAAGGTAGTTTCCCTCCAGGGCCCGACGTATTTTTCCACCCTGTATACTAACTGTCAGCGCCGTCCGCCAAATGATGCCTTTTGATTTATAGTAGGTATCCCATTTACCGATAAACTAAGTTCCACGGCACATGTATATATGTACCAATTTATTTATATACCTAAGTATTAATATCGGCGTTTAACATCCATAGTTCAAACTTACCTTGGTTTGGTTAACTAGGCTAGATTGATCTGTGTAAGGTTGATTGTCCCCAGAATATAATACATATTTAGAAAAAAATCTTCCCATGATGGGCATTGTCCACTGCTCTCATGCCTTATTTCGAAAGCATTCACACGACAACTCGGGACCGGCCGCCGCAGCTAGCGGCGAGACGAGCGAGCAGCGAGATAAAAATTTTCAGAAATGTATGATATTTTTTCCAACCGTTCACGAAAACAGCGGCGAGTCGCGCGCGTGGGCGGCGGCGGCCAGTTCCATACAAATTGTATGGAAGTTAAGTGATAGCCAGCCGCAGAACTTTTACAGGTTTTTCATCAAAACTATAACAGAAGTTAAAATATGTTTGCATGAAAGCGGCATCAAACCGACCCATCAATTTCATTGTCTAGTGCAATTTTAATAAACTCCACCCTGCTCTTTCAGGTCTGTACGGTGTGCTGTTCCGGCGCAACAAGGAGGCCGCCTTCTCGAACTTCCGCCTGTGGGAGAGCGCCGGGTTCGTGGTGGCGTACGCCTACTCCACGCATCTGTGCGCGCGCATGAAGCTGTACGTCATGATGGTGGTGCTGCTCATCGGTTTCGTCGGCTACATCATAGTCGAGATTCTGCACAAGAGAAAGGTAAACAAATGAGACATACAATTAACTTAGCTGCTGTTGCTTGCTGTTGATTGATTAGGGGATAAAATTCGGGACTTAAGGAATGACAGATTATGATAAGTCCTCTGAGTGAGGTGTAATGGAACATGGATACTTATTAGTGGAGTTGTATGTAGAATATAACTACGTAGAGCTTTTAATTTTTAACTTAAATTTTGTAATTTTCCAGGCCCGCCGTCTTAAGGCGATCGCCGAGGACCCGGCCATAGCCGCCGAGGCCGCCAAGCAGCCGCCAGAGGAAGACGACGAGAAAGATGAGATCGACGACGAGATCGTCATCACGCACCTGTGAGACCGCAACTGCCCGACGTTGCCGTGGGGAACTAATCTGTCCTCGCAGCAAGAGCCAAAATGGAGACCCTATCGTTTAAAACCATCACTGGTAGTTCAACCATCTGATAACATTAAAACTTACTACTTTAATCATAACGAGCTCTTTTCCAATGGACAAATTGATTCCCAGGGCAAATATGGACACTTTAGCGGTGCAAACCGACACGGACCAAAAGAACTCCACGGGACACAAATATTTATAAATATTAGTTTTAACCATCAAAAGGTACAACTGATTATTTGAGACAAAGATACTCAAATTGCGACCATATTTTATATTGTAACGGTAGAATAACAATAATTTTGGATACTTCGCATATTTTTCCTAAAGAACAGAAAAACTCATATGCTGGTGTGTTCTGTAGATCCTACAGGAAAGGAAAGTAGCCCAATTATAAAACTGCGAGTGCCATGCCCGGCAACACGCTTGCCCGTGCACATTTATTTATCATTTTCATTTAATCGATTACGAATATTTCCAAATAGAATGTGATTTTTTTAATATTTGATATAATATAACAAATTGAGCATTCTATATACACAGTCCGGTTATTTGGTCCGTCAACTTGGGACGAGCTGTTTACTCGAATTTATTTAGAATTATTTATATTTCCAATAGATGAATGTTGATGAGTATTAAAAAGTACAAATTTCCTTCATTTCGGATTCGATAGAATCGGAAACATCATAAGTGCCAGCGCAAGCATTTAAAGCTACCAGGGATCATCTTCACCTCTACTTATTTTCACACTTCTATAACGGACGGGTCTTGTGAGATGCTGTTAAAAGTATCTCAGAAGTCAGAGGTTATTTTAAAAAGACTCCAATCATTTATTTATTAGAAAAAATTTAAAAAAATCAGTAATCGATTATGCAGTGCAAATTATAATAGAGACCGGCTGTTCAGTTGTTCAGCACAATGTATTACTGATTGTGACCGAACACTACCAACTGTGTTGACTGTTTGGCCGAACATAATTGCGTGCTTTATTCTTCTGTTCGAATGACTGTAGTCTTTAATCGACTCTTTTGCGTGTTTTGTAAGTAATTAAACAATAACAAGTGGGTGCGAGCTCGTTCCACCTGGGGGAAGTGACGCGGGCTCGCTTCTGTTGTTGAGTATTATATTTGTATTACTTGGATCATGCACAAAACGATGAAGCGGCTTCACTCGTATTATTTTAAATATTGATCGATTTGACTCTGAATTTCTTTATTGTGTTTAATTCATCAATGACATTAAGTATTTCTAAATTCGAAGCAATACAGTAAAGACTGCTCAATTCGTTTGTTGTGATTTTAAATTACATCATTGTTTTACAATGATAGTTAATTATGTATTTCCAGTTAGGAACTTTCAAAATGAATGCATTGATTCCAATAGTATACAATCCATAGCTCCATTGTCCAATGTTAAGTTATGTATGTAGGTAAGATTGTTGATATTATTTTTAATTATTTTTGATAATATCGTGAGACAAGGTTTCGTGTACAGAAATATGTCGACCGAAAAACCTACCCGGGTGGTGCGGTGTAATAGCCGCCCGGGTTTTGTTGTAGGTACTTAGATCAAATAAATTAATTATGTAATCCTTACAAGCTTATAAATAAATACTTAGGTAGGTACTTAAGTTTGTTCGTATTTTTGTGAGCAGCTTACAGTGCTCGGTATAGTAGTCCGTATGTTTTTTGACCGGATCAAAGAGCCTGTGACAAAGTTGGTTTAGATTTATTGCTGAACTTTAATAAATCCCAAGTGCCTAAATAATGGACCATATCATATCTAAATAATCACGGTCACAATTTGAATCGAATGAATTGTTATTAATGATTAAATAACTAATGAAAATCAATGCAATGTTTTTGGACAGGTAATATATTCTGGAATATATTGTGACCACCAACACTTTACGCGTCAATTGACGCGATTGATCTTTGCCTTGGGCGAAATTAGTAAGATTATTATATATAAATTCTCTTCTCGACCTACACAGCTTTATATAATTTAATTTATAATAAATTTATATAGTTAGACGAGGTGTGTACCGATTGCTAGGGTAACAAAACCACGTGATAATTACAGTAAAATGTATAAATATAAGATTATATTATTATTTTAATGTAAATTTAAATTAGTATTAGCCTATAATATAATAAAACTGCTCTATTTTTGAGATAACCATCATTATTTGTTTGAATAAATATTATGTTATTATATTAACGATGTGAATGAGTTTGTGATGAAAATAAACATAGAAATTGTTTGGTCTTTGCGTGTTTCTTTTACTTTAAAATCCCTGAGTTCACGAAGAAATCGAGCTCTATTTGATAAAGATTACAATCCACAATTACAAATCACAAGTACAATTCAAAAATCTGTTTATAAAAATTGCAATCTACCCACAAATGTCATTGTTACACTTGACAAATTTATTTTAATTACACAATCGTGTTAGATCAAGAGTAGGTCGTAGAATTAAATCAGATATCTATGGTCGTAGGCAACCCTACCTCTTTTTTTAACAAAATCGAACAATTGGACTGATTATGGCTAATCTACAAACTGAGCCCGAATAATTGTATGGAATGGAACTAAGTTGACGCTTGTAAAGTAGGTCTTGTTTGGACCAGTGTAACCTGTGAAATATTAAAGCTAGCTATGATTTTGATGGCAATTTTTAGCACATTTACTGTAGGTACTATCTGTTAACAATAAAAGTAGATCAAGGACCTCGATTTTGCAAAAATATAAGAAATGTAAAACCAATTAATTTTTTTGAGACAGTTTTTCTTATTATCACATTTAATTTTCCAGTAATTGTAGAAATATTCCTGCAACAGTTTTGATCGGAATTAATGCCCTAGTTTCTAAGCGGCCGAAAGACATCTTTTTTGCACATATGCAACGGATATTTTGACAAATAATGGTTAAATTAACCAAGGGCGGTAGAGTGTGGTGAAATAGAAATTAAAAGGGGTGCTGTTTAAAAATGGTTGAGAAAATACGTCGATAAAATTCATCAATCATCATGGTAAGCATTGAAAATCAACATGAAACATCTGTAGTATAATAACCTTAAAATATATATATTGCCTATTATTTTAATTTATTATATTATTATTTTATTTTATCAGTAAATTTTGCTCAAAATATTTTCTACAAAAAAAAGAACTAAAAACTCATTTGTTCCAATTCTAACGATTAATAAGGTGCGTTGGGGTAAGATAGAAAGGTATTTTTTTAGGGATAAGACAAAAAATCATCCATATTCCGGAGCATTAATTACAGACTACTTTTTATCTTAGCCCTAAAATATACCTATCTATCTTACCCCAACGCACCTTACATAAGTTAGTACTTATGTGTTTATTTATTCTTTTTTATTTTCATTTTGTACAAGGTATACTGAGAAAAAATACTAAAAATAAGCAATAGGTGCATTTCAAGGTCAACACTACGGATTTAAAAATAAATGATATTCATTAGTTATACAGGGTGTAACAAAAATACTGGTGATCCGTTTAAGGGCATAATTGGTATCGTATTGCGAGTAGGAAAAAGTAGGAGAAAAAACTTCTGGACGCGAAAAAAAATTTTTTTTTGTATGGGGCGAGTCGTCCCAGTTGGCCAACCCTCCATACAAAACCAAAAATTTTTTTCGCGAGAAAATTATTTTTTCTTAGTTTTTCACAATAAGAATACGATGCCAATTATGCCCTTAAAAGGATCACCAGTATTTTTGTTGCACCTTGTATAACGTTCTAAAAATAATATTTTTTTGAATGTTTTTCCTCTCCGCAGAATATATTTCTTAATGTAGATTTTTACTTTTTTATAATCAAAAATGAATTCTGCATGTCTGTTTTATACGGAAATGATAACACACAACCCTAGTAGCCTTAACCAGAGAGTAATATCATATTGCACGGGACCCCTGATTTTGACGTGAAGACCCAAACATTTTACGGACCTCATAAAATACTAAAAAATATTCATCGTGGGGCACTCTATCCATGGTCAAAAATTTACCTCGATGAGCAAATTTTTTTCAATTTTAAGCTCTGCTATTTAGCTAGAGATACATTTGCAATTTATTAAATTAAAGACCATCTGGGGGGTGATTTTTGAGATTCGAGCACTCGAAAGTGACATTTAAAACTCTGAATAAAACGATGAAGTTAAGTTTTAAAAATATCAGTGATGGAAATTTAAAATCATGATTATTTAAACTATTAATTCCATGCTAAAAAATTGGCGACAAACTTTTGTTTGTAATTATTTTCGAGCTTGAATTTTTTGAATTCAAGCGTCCGACTGGTAAAAATCGGCCCCCTGACAATAGGTAGGGATACAGGCACAGATGTGCGCGCCGGATTTATCCGACGGACATGCCCGGCGGACAGATCCGTGTCCAAATCCGGCGGGCACATCTGTGCGTGTATCCCCAGCTATTGTCAGATGGTCTTTAATTTAATAAATTGCAAATTTTATACTACAACATTTGCCTATTCAAAAACTCAAGGCGTATTTACTGAGTGGAAAGTCATCCTCATTTATTCACTGATTTACTCATAGCAGATAGGTTTTTAGTTTAACTCGCTAATTAAACGGCAAGTTATTTCAGGTACCTACTTATTAAATAAGAAACTCTATGTATTTAACTTCAGATAAACAAAGTCTGTTGTCTTGTCAACTCTCGCTAGCAAGTTAAATTTGATCTTCAGTTAGACGGAGAGCTAGCCACGTCAGATATGAGACATAATTATGAGAGTGACGATACCCCTCTCGTTAGTTTGCTATACTATGCTTATTTCTAGATCCCGACATCTGGCAGCTGTAAAGTAGTGGAGCTCAAAAAATGCAAATGACTTGAAGAAAACAAATCCTAGAGTTCTGGGTTTAATGCAACATAATGGAAAATTACGTAATTAATGAGATTATATCGATAGCCAGAAGTTTCAGTTGGATAAAGAAGTGCCAAATGATGTATCTATAATGCAATTTATAGATAAATATACAGTTTTTACTAGTACGGGGGAATCCTTGCCTACTCTTAGATACAATGCTGTTTTTCTTTATAAATTGTATTACTTATCAAGGAAAAATAAATAAATAAAAATAAAATCGCCTGCTGTTTTTGTTTCCGCCGTAATACACAATGTTTTTGTTCTAATGATACAATATAGGCCTCGTTGTATATAAATGACACAACTTCGGCAGTCTTTACCTACTTTGGTATTACTTTTTTTCATCTGAAATACTTTGTTAGTCTGTCACTCTGACCTCCACCCATTAAAAGCTGCCAGATGCCTGGATCTAGCAATAACTATGGCTATGGGGTAAAGCAATCTAACTACATTACATAGGTTAAATTGCTCTCATTATTGTGTCATATCTGTCGTGGCCAGCTCTTAGACCAATACTGTTAGTGCACCAATTTAATAAATATGTGTTTGTAGCCATTGATACAAAAAACAATACTAACTATGCGTAAATGTCAGTATCTGCATTCTTGTTCTATCAAGACATATGATTTGTAGCCTTGTAGCTTATGGCGGCGGTAGAATGGGTAAGTTAAGATCGTGCGTAGGCATAGATCTCATATAAGTTTATCTCGATGTGCGTAAGTAATCATTAATACCGAACGCAGGGGAATCACCTTGTTATCGCTCCGCCGAAATTCGACCGAAATAGTCACGCCGAATATTCGCAGAGCTACTTCCTTATCAAATTATCGCGCTGTTCCCAAAGACAGCAACGCTAATTTAATGATAAATCTTATCACACATTAATGCTGCTTTATCTAAAGATTGGTCAACCTATGCAAGTTAAGCTGTAAGTATGTAATTTTGCAAAATACAATCTTTGCCTCTTTTTTGTCAAATACATGTAACTAAATAGTTGCTAGAAAGAGAGACAAACGGCGAAATTTTATCTTGTAGATATATAAAATGCTACCAGGATACTTAAAAACGTGCTTTCAATTGCACCAGTTTCAGCTACTACATTCATTACATATTAGCACCACTGGCGTAGCTACCAAAGGGCTAGGCAGGGCACTACCCCGGGGCCCCCAAGCTTGGGGGGGCCTCAAAACCTGATTAGGAAACCTGTGACTATAAAGAGCTGTGTATAGTTTACGGGTCCCAGTTTTTTTTGCCCCGGGGCCCTTGTACTCCTAGCTACGCCACTGAATAGCACCATCATGTCCATCATAGTTGTTGTCACAAGAATTCTCTAACATATAGAATTAATAAATAGGTCTGCTATATTTCTGTGACTCGGGCACAATTGAAGAGTATATAATAAGAGTGCCTATATCAGTTAGCACATCTATTACTTATTATGTATATTGTATTCTTTTTTCAGCTACCCACTATAAGAATTATCAATTATCTATCAAACAATTACGAACGCTTGGCCGGCTAGTAAAAAACAAATAGCGAATTCTCCGAATGCACTGATGGCGAGGTCGGGCGACTGCGAGGTTGACGTCAGATGTCTCGGAAAACCCGGCCTACAGGACGGCCAGTGGTCTAGAGAATAAACATTATAAAACCGGTCGCAACTCACGACCTATCCGTCATTTATTTATTTACTTAGACTGTAATGTATTATTTTATTTTATCAATATTATCCTCAAAAAGAGACATAACATACTCAAAGCGCAAAGCATGAAGGAGACGTTATTAACAATAAATAATTATAATTACTTATAAACATTATCACATGCAAAATATGTAAACAACGTTTCGCGCAGATTACATTTATCGCGTGAAGTCAGTCGCGTTCTGAGACCGGCGCAGAGACATCGTGTGTGAGTCATAGTGGATACCTAGTTATAGTTAGTGATGTGGTCGCCCAACGACGAGGGCAAGGGGACGGAGGTGGCGGTGATGTCCGACATGCCGCCGCCGGAGCTGGTGGCCCGGACCGTGCCCGTGGTCTCCAGCATGAACATCACCAAGTCGTCGCGGGTGCATATCGGCCCGAAGTTCGTCTCGGTCACGCAGAACGTGGAGAACGCGGAGCTGGTAAAGGGTGAGTAACTATACTAACGTACCGATGATGCGCCTGCGATTTTTCCTTGTTTGTTTTTTTATACGCCCTGCCCATGATACTATGGACTCTTTGTTGCGCTTATCTTCCTTTAGGGAAGCGTAATTCAAGTTTAATAATACCAATATGAGACCATTTACAGGGTTTTTCGATATAAGTGGTACAAAAATAAATATTTAATTTAAGTTGGTAAATTGATTACCTACCTAAAGTCTACTCGGTTTAATACGGGTATTTAGCACCGTTTAATTTTGAGCGTTGAACTACAGCTTTACGGTGGACTTTGCAAAGATTAATCTACACAATGCATGGCTATTATGACTTTATGACATTTGTTAATATATGTACCTAGTGCACGCCGCATCCTTCGATCCTTTGTCCTGCTGAGCTAAGTAAAACCCAATACATTACAATTACTTTACATTTAACCCAAGTAGTTATATGTACGAATAAGGTAAACATGTGCCCGACGCTATCCCAGACATGTTTACTTTAAACTGAAGTCATTCACAATAAAGTTAACAACAGGGTGTCAACTATTGAGCATTAGCACGTCTGAGTAAATTTTTGAACGGGACCACATAACATTGCGTTCGAAGCGTTAGAGGAAATTAGCATTTAAGTATTATAAATGTAAATATTTATGACAAATAAATAAACTAAAACTAGGCGACTAGGCATTTCGTGATTGGATTTCAAACATGAAAGTATACATCAACAATCCAATATGTACACTTACATATATAGGCTTGCTGTATTACGATGTTTTAGTACTTATTGCAATCCTAGATGAGTTCAACTAGCATCAAGTTAGCCATTTATTTAAAACGTAAAGGGGGAAGGGGCCCGAGTATGTCTTACTTTTTCATACAAAACTGTCGAAATGGACGGCTCTTATTACGTAAGACGTATACTGTGATCTTACGATCACAACAAATTACGATCATAAGTAGGTATATACCTAAGATATATATTTTGAAAGAAGTGCGAATTGTGTTCATATAAGCCATGACAATATACTTAGTATCGTAAAATAAAACCAAAGAAGATTAAAAGGAAAGAAAAATACTAATTCACTGTTTCTTAAGTAATTTATTAATCATATTTTTAATAAATAATATGATAGTACATTACGTACTTAGGGCGGTAAAATAAAGAACGGTTCAGATCGCGGGCATTTGTAATGATCGCGGGCATAAACACGCGATCTGTGGTGCGTACACAGTTTTACGTCTTCTCCTGGGTGTGAAGTGAGATTTGCTGCTGCGCCCGTGGGCGGCAAATCTCACTTATCGCCCAGAGTGACGTAAAATAATTATAAATACAACTACCATGAATTGCAAATACAACAAATACAAATACAACTACTTACAAAATGTTCTAAAATCTTTACTTACAAGATACTTTTTACCATCGTAATCGACTTAAATTGAGGGAGAGGTATAACAAATTTTTAGTTTTTATTACGAAACAGTCTTAGAAATCGCTAAATTTTTAGGGTTCCGTACCCAAAGGGTAAAAACGGGACCCTGCCATCCGTCCGTCAGTCTGTCTGTCTGCCGTGATAGTTAGATAGCTGAAATTTTCACAGATGATGTAGGTATGTAGTTCTGTTGCCGCTATAACAACAAAATACTAAATAACTTAATAAATTAAATATTAAAGGGGGCTCCCATACAGCAGACATGACTTATGCCGTTTTTGTCTGTCACCAGGCTGTATCTCGTGAACCGTGATAGTTAGACAGCTGAAATTTTCACAGATTATGTATTTCTATTGCCGCTATAACAACAAATACTAAAAAAACAGAAAAAGGAAAATTAAGGAGCTCCCATTGACGTGAACCAAACAACCAAACAGACATGATTTTACGGAACCATTCGTGCGCGGGTCCGATTCGCACTTGCCCGGTTTTTGTCAGATATGGTTTACTATAAATAAGTACTTAAGGTCCACGCAAGTACGGTGACATCTGAAATTATGGATACATTTAATGTGATAAAGACATTTATCCTAGAGTTTGCGCCTTAGTAATAGAGAATAGAGAGCTACATTTTCAAAGATTAAATGCAGACATTTACGTGGATAAAAACTTGTGGGTGCCTGAGCATGTTGCGCAGATGACATGACTCTAACATTAGCGTTTATCAAACTACGAGCTTCCGACTTATCACACTTGGTAATTCGGGGTATCAACGTACAAATGTTTTAAAACGGAAAGTAAGTTACAACAATACAATAAAAAATGTAATAAATAACTATAAACTAAAGACTACCTACAAGTAAAATATATCGTCTAAATAGTTGCCAATTGATAGGGTGCCCAGGGGGCTATTTTTGAGATTGCGAGCGCTCGAATCTGATATTTTACAACTCCGTCTAAAACGATGGAGTGGCGTTTTAAAAACTCGCGATCCCGCATTTAAGCGACTCTGGAGTACAGTAGATAATAGGTGTAGATATTAAAGACATTTGAACCACACGAGAGACATAATTTATTGACGTCATATCCTAGGTATAACAAATTCATGAATATTGCTTATTTTAGAGGAGCCCTGCTTGTTTCTCCATTCCAGGCGCACTCCTTCCGGCTTACCACTCTCTGTAAAAAATACCGTCAGTCAGACCTTGTAGGCAGACCGTATACAGTATAAATACATACGCCCTGTTAATAGGGGATATTACTGCAATGTTCTGCCACCAGAGTGCAACACTAGCACTTCGGTAAACCATAGAGTTCTTAATACATACTAGGCCTTAAACAGTTATTTACAAGTTTTCATAGATAATTTATAACGAATAAATATGTCATTTGTGCACCAAGGCGGTTTGTTTACAGAGGGCCTATCGTGAAACGAGAGAATCGAAATTTTGACAACTGCCTCTCTATCGCTCTAATATGTAAGAGTGACAGAGAACCAGGTAACGAAACTTTTATTTTCGTGTTTCGCGGTAGGCCCTCCTTTTGTTGTAGTGCCGCCCCCTACGCAGAGTTTTGCGTATTATTCCCTATTGCATATACCAATGAATGAATTCATACATTTGTCAATGCATTTTTGCAGCTCACTGTACATCATGCAATCAAATAAAGCCCTAACAATTAATTACTAATCTAAGTAGGTAAAGTGCCTCTTGTTTATCGATGAACGGTGATCAAGGATAATACTAACCGTCTGTGAAAAGTTTGACAGTTTTCTATGGGATGACAGCTCCGTCGCCATATTTAAGTTGATAAGTCCGTTAATTGTGTGTGATGCAACCCACCCTTAGTATATACAGTGTGTTTCTGTAATAGGAACACACACTTATTACATTTTGACGTGACAAATGACTAATGTGATGTGGCAAATGTGTGAGATGACAGGTGCCAACACATACAAACACATTGCGTTGCACGGACGTGAGGTGTATCTAATAAGCTACTGTAAAAAAAACACTGCCAATTACTAATACAGCATGATTCTTTTTGGTGTCGGATATTGGAAACAACTTTTGTTAGAAAAAATCTTTTTTTATCCTTTGTTCTAATTAAAAAAATATTTGCGTTAGAGTTAGAACATTCTCGAGATTCCTATGTGGGATTTAAGGCTGGCTTCTTTGAATGGCTAAGGACATACAGTATACAGTACCTAGGATATTTAGAAATAGACTGTTTAAAGCCACATATCATTTCGCTATTCGCAGTCTCAATTGCGAGTTTGGTATTGTTTGGTGAAATATTTGCAGATAAAGTTACCTTACTTACCTACAATACTGCGATCTTAGTAAAAAGGAGCATAAGTCAAATTGGGTCAGCAAAAAGGGAACAATATCTGTACAATTTTAAGGATTTGTGCACTTTTTCGCTAAGCCAATTTGACTTGTACGTACCCCCTTTTCACTAGATTAACAGTTACTAGTAGCAAAGAGAGTGCTACACCGCGTGCAGCACTACAGGGGGCCGATTTTTGACAGCCGGACGATCGAATTCAAAAAATTCAAGCTCGAAAATAATAGCACACAAAAGTTTGTAGCCAATTTTTTCGCATGGAATTAATAGTTTAAATAATCATAATTTAAAATTTCTATAGCTTTTATTTTTAAAACATAATTTCATCGTTTTATTCAGAGTTTTAAATGTCACTTTCGAGTGCTCGAATCTCAAAAATCACCCCCCTGAGTTGCGTTCTACACTATTTTGTACTATTTACATTGCGTAATCATCTGTAGAACACAATTTTTGTTGATATTTTCAATTTACAGGTTTATTTTTAATTTAATTTAGGTAGGTTTATTTCATATTTATAATTATTTAGTTTTTTATCTAGTTTTAATATTAGCATATTTTTAAGTAGTTTTAGATTATTATTTGTTTTGGACCCTAATATGTTATATATTTACAGTATATAAATAGGTGAGTATATTGACGTTAGTCAGCATAGTGCATAATTAAAAAGTATTTTTTGTTATGCTATTTTTTTGGGATATTTTCTTTATAATTTTGTTTAAGCAGGTTAGCTACCTACTCAGTTTTACCATAGAGTAATATGTATTTAATAGAGCGACACACTATAAGAACTTTTTAAAGCTCCAAGTATATAGCGCCATCTGAATGTGAGCCCAAAGTTACTGTAGTAATACCGTAATAATAGTAACGGTATCAAGTATTAGTTGGCTCTGAGGGGCAGAAAGTACTCTGCCCTACTTTAGACGGTGCGATAGCTTTGGTTGGTCTCGTTCAGATGGCGCTTCAGACTTGGAGCCTCAAAAAGTTGTTAGACTGTGGCTGTCTTTATTATCTATAGTCTCTGGTTTTACTAATTTTTATTAGATTACCAAACTTTCATCTCGTTTCTATCCAGTAGTAAATTCAAGTTTTTTACGACCTATTTATTTACGAGGTTAACAATGTGAGGAAACCTGGATTACAAGAACAGGGTTAGGCACAAACAGGATAAATTAATAAAGCAAACAACGGCTTCAGAATGTGAAGGTCATCTTGGTGTTAACACGGACACAGCTCTATTCGCCAAATTATATGACGATGCACTCATTGCGATGTAAATCCTATTATACAGCCTGCTTTTTAGGATTCCGTATTTCAAACGGAAAACCCAGAACCCTTATAGGATCATAGGATCACTTTGTTGTCCTTCTGTCTATCTGTCTGTCTGTCAAGACCACAGATCAGCAATGCGCATGTGGAGCGGCGACTAATGCTGCCATTTCTGTCTGCAATGTGCTTAAGAGATATTTAATCTCCTCCTTCTTTAAGTACATCAGCCCATATTGGGGCTCCATATATGGTTCTATTTATATAAAACCGTCGACATGACGCCTTGTTCGGAAGTAGACCTATGCCCAAAAGCACCGCTCGCTCCCAGCAGTTTCGACATCAGACGCTTGAAGTGAGCATGGAACTGCTATCTACATACCTAGTGTGAGCCCTATCTATTTAGTTTTCTTCTTGGCGTTTGAATCCTGGACCAAAGCTCTAAATGGCCTATTCAGACGAACTTCCTATTGACGTTTACTTTCATCATCACCATATATTTAAGAGCTAGGAACTTGTCAGTGGAGCAATTTCCATGCCTGTCTGTCATTTGCCTTCTCCTTTACAGCCTGATAGGACACGACGTTTATTTTTTCCTTTACTTGATCCATGTATGCTCTCCTTGGCTTTCCTGGCTTCCTTTCTGCTTCAACTCTACCTTCTATGATGTTTCTTATAAAGTCATCGTGCCGTAGCAGGTGTCCAAGCATCTTCCCTCTCCTGTTATCTATGGTTCTCAACAAACTTCTCTTCTCTTTTATCATACTTAAAACTTCTTGCTTGGTTTTCTTTTCTTTCCAGCTGTCCTTTTCCCTGCGACGCCAACACCACATCTCAAAAGCCTCTAACCTCTCCCTATCACGTTGCCTCATAGTCCACGTTTACTTTAAAGAAATGAAATGATCTTGAAAAGCTTTGTAAAGTGCTAAAACTCTTGTTGTTTGCTAATGTTTCAGGCCGAATACTGGGCCTAGAGTTGGTGGCGCCGGCAAAATCGAACGGCCTCCGCTGTAGCGTCGCCGTGTTCGTTTGCTGGGCCCTCGTGGTGGCCGTCGGCCTCGGTGTCTACCTATTCCAACTCGTCACCAAACCCACCAGACTAGACCTAGGTAAAATATTCTAAACTAATCCCCGAATTCCCCGATACTAAAATTTCTTAACAGAAAAAATCTGTGATTTCTAATAAGTATTAACTATTTCCCAATTAGCCCTTCAAAATCCGGCCTTTTACACAATTCTCTCTCTTTAAACCCTATCATTATTTCTCTCTTTTCATGTCGCTTGCTAACAGCATCTTTCTACTTTACTCTTAAACAAACATCTGCCAAAAATATATTTATGCTCAATATTGCATACACATGCGAGTTGAGGGTAGATGCCTCCAGCCTCGAACCCAGATCATGTCAAATTTGAAAAGCTAACCTAACCTAAACCTAACTCCTGAAACTTTATCACAATAAGTATATAGCAATAGTAACTGAATAACTTGTTGATAACAAGTATGATGGTAGCTTAAATTCAGTTCAGGCAAGATCCTTTTCATTAACGATTTATTTTCTTTCGGCTAGGTTTAAACGAAAAATGGTATTTCCGACGAGACGATTGGCAAGCGATGCCACCCTACAACACAGATTACTTGTCCCTGCCACTGCACAATGTTGTCATCGGCCACACGGGCTCAGGGTATTGTAACCAGACTCGTCGCTGCATTGAAAGTATGCTCGAAACACAGCAAGACAACCTGAGAAGAGATTTCGACGATATAGTGCCTAACTTTTTAGTCGGCGCTGAAGGAACCGTCTTCGAAGGGCGTGGGGCGAATGTGATAGGGGCCATGGTGAAGGGTTGGAACTCAAAGAGTATATGTATCATGTTTATAGGAGATTATAATATTGACAAGGCTACCGATATTCAGTTTGAACACGTAAGTGTGCTGATAGAGCAGCTGGTAAAGGATAAGGTGTTGGAGCCAGACTACGTGGTGCACGGGCAGTGTCAGCTGTCGCCGGACACGGTGACCCCGGGGCGACACGTGCTGGAGAACCTGCACAAGCTGGCGAACTGGGACCCTGCGCACACGGACCGTTGTCTTCAATACTTTAGAGCTTCTTAAAGAATCACATACTATAACTTGGTAAAAGAAATTGAAATTTAGAATGTCCGAATGTGAAGACATTGTAGACTTGAAAAGTCTGGTGAGATGAAAAGTACTACCGTGGCCGAAAGAAGGAGAAAATAGTAGACAATCTCCTCTAATATTCTGCTATTCGGGGCAGAAATAGATCCATACAATCAAATAAGTAATATCAATAAGGTTCAGCCGTTCTTGAATTATATTTGGTGTAATCGACACGACTTTGTTTTATATAAGTATTATGTATATAGATTCGTTTTATTACTTTCTCCCGTCTGATTGAATGTTCAAATCATACGTCAATATTTTGCAATTTTCGATAGAGTTGTAGTACGGGCGGCGGCCGTAGGATCTGCTACGTAACGTGATACAAAGATAAGCCCTATGGCACATATTCATAAAAGTGATGCTGAGTTCCGGAAAAATACCACCCATTTTTTAAACCGGAAGTGGTACTTTTTTGTGCTTTCGGCCAATTCTATTTTATTTTACTATTTTTCCGGAACTCAGCATCACTTTTATGAACATGTGCCATAGGGCTTATCTTTGTATCACGTTACGTAGCAGATCCTACGGCCGCCGCCCGTACTATTGTGTGTACAGCAGATAACAGATAACCTTTGATTAAGTTTTCGGGTAAGGGCAAAAGTTGAAGAGTCACAAAAGCGGAAGTCCTACGTAATAACTACCGCCGACGCCGACGCCGTGCAACAAAGGCCTTGGTCACTTTTTCCTTTACATATTGAATCTAATGTTATGTTTAGCCTTAATGTAGTCAAAGGCTGTACATACTTATATTTTCTGGTGTAAATATAAGTAATATAATTATATTGTATTTGGGTAAAATCTTTCTGATTTATTACAGATAAACACAATAAATTATTTTGTTTGATGTTAAATGTACCTATTTTGTTTAACAATTAGGATTTTTGTATTTGTTGTATCGTCATAGTAAAGGATGATTCACGGTATTCTGTTCCGGGTCCGACACGTCAATGGGCCGACACTGGGCGTTCCGAGCGCTACACGAGCAGCTACCGGGAAGTTCCGGGTCCAAGCCTTCCGACACCGCCCTGTTATATAGAGCTTCGGGGACGAAGCGAGTAGAGTCCGGGCTGTTTTCGGTCCGACACATCGTCATATGGTCACTGTTTTGGCCGACATGGCATGATCTCTACGCCCTCATATTTAACATACAATCAATTGACATTTTGTAACTACATATTTTGGCAAATATATTCCGACACATCGTTGAAAAGTTGTCGTACGGCCTTGCACGGACGAGCCAAGTCCGAGCGTTGTTTTTAGCTAGTATCGGCCATCAAACAACAAAATATGACCGTCCCGTCGATGTTCCGGGAACGTAAACGAGCCTCTTACGACACTCGGAGGTCACGTGAGCTTTTCAATACAAAATGAAGTATCGGAAGTGTCGTATCGGACCCGGAACATGATACCGTGAATCATCCTTAATAGAAGATGACATCATCCCATTGTATTTTTTTTATGATTCTTCGTTGTCATATATGTATATTCTTTAATGAGGGCATTGCACAATACCGGCTTTGTGTTTATAGTAAGTATTAGTAGATTAACTTAGATTATCTAGACTGATAGCGAATGAATTTCGCGCGAACTGATCTCCTAATTAAATTAAATGTTTTTTATCAGTTATTGTTCCACTTTGTAAAAACAATATAATGTATAAATGTTATGGCCTCCACAATCGGCTCAATTTTGATACAAAAGTCGCGCGCGACCGAAAACTCGAGACATTGCCGTCTACGTACAACGAAATCAATAGATGGATCAAAAACCGCAATGTTTAAAAAATCACAGGTGACTGACTAGTCGCTTATGATTGTAGAGGTCTTTAAGATTGTTCTCGATAAAATAATATGTACTTATTGTATTGTATATTGTGATGGGACCCATACCCATGCATGTCTGCATACAGTGCATACCTACATATCAATTAACCATTATTTTATTTGCTCAATAATTAAATCCATTTTTTTATCTTATGCTGAGTAAACACGTAGGTGGTAGGTACTCGTACTTTTAGGTTTTTCATTACATAAATAAATTGTGTGCAAAATGTCTGTAACTTATTTATTGATAAAATAAGTTGCTTAAGACTGTGTCGACCATCCAGTGAATGGAAGTCGGAATGTTTTGTATACTAAAGAAAAAAGTAATTACAAAACCGCTTAAAATTAGTAGAAAAGATATTATTGCATTTCACAAAACATTGGAGAAACCTCAATTATCCTTGCATCTTCTTTGCGTGAAAGTGCTATAAGTATATCAAATTAAATTAATAGGTACTTTTCTTTCCCTTCGACCAGCCTCGGTCTCCTCTATTAAGGAATCAGAGATGCTTAGATAGAGATTTCAAAAAATTATACTTTGATGTTGTCAATAAATAAGTTCGTTGAAATAAGTATAGTATATTTTTATATGAGAAGATCAGATTAATTGTGAAAACTACGAATAAAGAATGATTACGATACAAGTTTTATTTACTATTACTGAAAACATAATGAGCCCACTGTGCACAGTGTTATTATGGTCCTAAAGATAGGTAGATAAAAATAATGAGTTGTATTCGACATGAAGGTAGCTGTTATGTTATAGTGACTAACTATAGTTAGAATCAGAACCATCGGCCCTACCGCGAACTACTAAAATCAAAATTTCATTATATCCATCTCTATCTCTCTTGCTTATTCGAAAGAGTGATGAAAATAGACGATCGAACGAGCTAAGTGGTTCGCTTCGCGATTGTAGACCATGCTTAATGGCTGCGCGGTGTGCCCATTGGTGCCGCAGACAGGCCGAGCACGGGTGGAAATGGAAACGTACACACTAGGCGAGCATAGGACGTGGGTGCAACATTGTAGCTTTACTATATATCACGTTTAAGAAAAGTTTCACGAGTAAAACATTGACTTTAAAGTCTGTGACGCAATTTTCATTTTTAATACTGTATAAAAAAATTCAAAAATAATAATATACTTAGACTTAAAATAATTTTATACGGAAAACCATTACGTTGGCAATTTATGGCAAATGTATTTATTTTGAACATGGCGGACGCTGCCCCCAATCCTCATTCCATTTCCCAACTGCACACAAATGCAATAATGCTTGTCGATTTAAACTGAAGCATACATTCGAAAACCTAATCCTAGTACCACACTTCGGGTATTCGGCCAAATATTCGTGTTGCGTCTCTTTCTTTTTTTATCGTATAGAGAGAGAGATATAACACGAATATTCGGTCGAACAACGCGAAGTGTGGTGGCAGCATAAGACACCTTCCTCTCATTCTACAGTCTGAAATTAGTCATAATTAGCAAAGCACCAAGGAGAAGTTTCAAAAGATGCGAAATTTTCCATGCAGAATGTTCTCATAACTTACATTTTACGAACAATAAAAATTATTCAGGAAGTTGCTGAACACCGCCGGTATCAATTATTTTAACAGACTATATCATCTACGAGTTTACTAATAAATACATTTTTTGATTATTGCCATAGGTTCTTATTGGAAATTTAATTTAAATTCTCGTGGAAGTTTCCCGAAATTTCCGATAATGTTACTGAATTTTGGAGAATGTTCAAGGGGGTAGGGGGTAATGCGAAAGTGACATTCAAAACTCTGAATAAAACGATGAAATTATATTTGAAAAATAACAATGATAGAAATTTAAAATCATAATTATTAAAGCTATTAATTCCATGCGAAAAAATGAGCAACAAACTTTTGTGTGCGATTATTTTCGAGCTTGAATTTTTTGAATTCGAGCGTCCGGCTGTCAAAAATCGGCCCCCTGCAACTTGTATATTGCTAGTCATAATAGTTAATGAATGAGTCAAACTTCGTTCGCGCCGAACCACTTAACCTCTTACCATTTTACAAATTTGATGCACCAGGAGACTACTCTGGTCGAGGAGTACGACGTTACTAAAAAGCATAGGAATATTAGGAAGATAATCGCGTCAGTGTTATTTGATTATAGAAGTTATTGCCCTGAGTATATGGTTGTATTTTCTTCTCGAGCGCTATTGAGTTACGTCGAAGTGATTGCAAGAACTGCGTTACTAGGCCAGGGGGTGGTGTCACCCGTTGCACCCCGTCAACACTGTGCATATGGCTTCCTATGTGCTAGTAGTTGTGGATGCACTAGACTTGCGCAATGCACACTACAAGCTCTAGCTCTAGTCTAGATTAAGGTAAGTGTGTGTAATATTCTATGATTTAGATAGTTGTTAAATTAACGTTTTATTTCAAATAGAATAAGGTTCACAACGGAAGGTACTAGGTATATTTTTTTTAAATTGAGTACCTACAACTACATATGTAGTAGAAATGCAGTTTGAAATGAACTACTTGTAGCTATGCGCTCCTGGTATCACGATGCACTTAGTTCGCGACGTTGCGGCATTGCCAGTGTGCAGAGTGCTGCATTCGTTGCATGCCGCACAAAATTCGCTTTTCTTACCATAACAGAGTTTCGAACGATTCCATTAGATGACCCATTCAATAGCTAGAGATACACGCACATTTGTGCCCGCCGAATTAGTCCGGTGGAAATGCCCGGCGGACAAATCCGTCCATGAATGGCGCTATTCAGATGTATCCGCAGACAAATCGGTGTCCAATTCGCGCCACACATGGACGGACCGGTCCGCCGGGCATATCCGTCATACAAATCCGGTGGGCAGATTTGTGCGTATATCCGTAGCTATTCGTATGCCTACAGTATTCTGCCACGGTGTTCAGATATGAATTGATTTCGACACACATACCTACCTTATCGCAGAATTTTAACACGCAGGATTTGGACTTGTAGATAATGTAGATATTCTTTAAATTACTGTAAATTCACTATACATACCTACTGTGCCAATATTTTAAGTTACGTGTGTAATCAATATTAACTATACATATTATCTTGGCAACAGGTGTGGCGTGTGACACTTGAACTTACTGCTGGCCTCTTCAATCAATTGTTATTAGGTACATACATAAATAAAATAATTAAAAATTAAAAAACACGACTGCGTCTGTTTTAAATGATCTGAAAAGTTAAAAATAAGTTCTAAACATGATTGAGAATGTCTTTGAAACCTTATGGTTGAGACTGAGCCTTCCTACACCCTGATGTATTCTGGATCTTTTAAAATAAGTACATATTTTGCTTCGATTGCAGTCGGGGGACCTTTTAAACTGTATAACACAATACCTACCCATAAAAAGGTCCCCCGACTGCAATCGAAGCAAAATATGTACTTATTTTAAAAGATCCAGAATACATCAGGGTGTAGGAAGGCTCAGTCTCAACCATAAGGTTTCAAAGACATTCTCAATCATGTTTAGAACTTATTTTTAACTTTTCAGATCATTTAAAACAGACGCAGTCGTGTTTTTTAATTTTTAATTATTTTATTTATTTAAATCCTTTTAGTGACATAGAATAATTAAACGAACTTTGGATTAAGTAGTAGTCGAAAGCATAAAGACGATTTTTTTTAACACTTTTTCACGTAAAAAGCGCTGGTAGTCTCGTATTCAACCCTCGGCTTGTACCACTGAGTTTTTTAAACTTATCTACGAAACATCATTTGATATTTACCAGTCGCTTTTCTGTGAAGGAAAATATCGTGAGAAAACCGAACCTAATCCCAAGAAGGCCCAGTTTTTCCCTCTGTGTTGAAAGAAAAGATGGCAGTCGCTGTCGTAAAAAACTAGTGCATACCCCATTGCATACCATTCATGAGATTCGGTTGCCAAGCCATGATAAACGCTAGGAGGATGATGACTTTTTTTATCATGTAAATAGATAGGTATTTACTTGTTTTTTAGGATCCAAGAGGCTAATTGCATGACCTTATACGTGACTTAGCGCGACATGAGTTGGCAGATCTATGGCAATAAACTTCTTGGTGCCAAGATCGAAACCAATTTTGTTTAGTGTAGTTTATTTTAGCGTGTGGTCTGTGTCTTCAATATTGATAACAGAGGACACACCAGGCTACTTAACCTCTCACCTCATAAAACCATACTACGCCCCCAATTTTCTTCCCAGAAGCACCATGGCAAACGGCGTAGTGCAGCACTTTTTTTACGGTACTGGATGTTGTAAAGAAATATTTCAATAGCGCGAAGTAGAACATTTCATTACATTCAGTCAGAGCAATGACGCGTAGTTGCATTGCAGTGTCCGCGAGGTAACCGGATGGCTCGCGGTATTAAAGGTCATAGCTCGTTAGAGCGCCTCGGCAGCCGACCCACATCGCCTCGTTGCTCAGCGTCCACTCGTTGTCGAGTTGATGTAGTGCGTGCATGGCCATACAAATTCATATAAAGATTAACTAACCGCTCGAGGTGAGGCGGTGAGGGTCGGGTGCCGAGGCGCTCTAATGAGCTGTGACCTTTAAGCTCCCTACTTGCTGAAATGACCCACGTTGGACTTTGTCTTTCATCCTCCTCCCCTCAATTTCCAGTACTTTATATGATCCAGAACGAGCATGCATATGGCCATGTGAACCAGCAGGTCGGTAATCGTTTCATCAGCGTTAGAAAAATGAGAGGGGGGGATGAAAAACTAAGTACAACGTGGGTCAATTTGGGTTCCAAAGGTTGGTTACACAACACGTAGGGAGCTTACATAACGCGAGCCATCCGGTTGCCTCTCGGACACTAAGTATAACTACGCGCCATTGCTTTAACTATAATTATTCCTCCGTAGTCTCTAATACTTATTACAATTAAACATGTAAGTTTTATATATCTTTCGATTTAAATTCCACGCCCTTCCTTTGACTTTTGATTTCATTTCTAAAATGTTCGTATTAACGAAAGAAAACTTTCATATATGTATTATATACATTTTTGTAATCAGCGTGAAAAGCTCTTCATTTTGATACCCCACTCGATAGGTTTGTAAGATTTTTTTTTCTTAGGTTTGCGCAATCTGGAATATTTTGTCCGCCATATTGTTTTTACCGTGACGTCACATAGCCTATGTTACTCGGGAAAACGTAACGATTCTAATGATACCCTATACATCTAAATCGGTTCAGCCGTTCAGTTGTTCTAGTGGAACAAAGAATTTTATTTTACCCACATACATACATGAACGCTGAAAACAATACACTCCTTTTTTTGGGTAGTCGTGTAAAAAAATAGGGGGCTGTTGAGTGCCGTTAATGTTATAAATTTAATATAAGTCTAGTTAAAGCAAATCAACAATTTTTGTAAAGCAATTAGAGAGTTTAAAAATGTTATAATATTCTTAAAGGACACAATATCAAATAAAATAAAGATGGCTGCGAAATGTTGTTACGGCCATTTTGCAAGAGGCTCTGATAACTTTTCTAACAATGTAAGAAAAGTTCAATTTAATTTGGGTGGTCCCGGACCAACTAGTCCGTTGTCCCGTATATTTTGGATATTAAAATTTAGTCTTAACCACTTTTCGCGCACGTATAATCCAGGCATACTCGTACGTATCTATCTACTACTTGCTTATACAAACTAAATTTATCAGACGACATCTAAAAAGAGTTGTTTGTGGTAGGTACGTCGATGCAACGTCTGCTGGACGACGAGGGCAGCGAGACAGAATTCGATAGTTGGCGCGAGTATCAAGAACACATACGTAACCCTAGAAATAAAAGTAGGTAGCGTCATTTTCTATGAAACATTATGGAGATGTCCCTCAGACAACAGGGACATATAAACAACATTACAAAGTTGATTCATCCAATCATAGGCGCACTAAATACCTATTTGGTTAAGCACGGCTAATACAAATACAAATGACCTTAAAATCCGTTGTACGAGTATACATTTTAGTTCTGAGTTTTGTCGTGTAATTTCAAGAAATAGTTACTTATTCCTGTACTTGCATATAGAATTAAACCAGTGCATGTATATTGCATACAATGTGTATGTGCGAACAAATTCTTAACCTGCATGGACCGTTTGGATGCGCTTTTTAAGAGTCCGGTAATTTTTTTTCGATTTCGCTCAACTTTTTGATTCTATTTTGTAGTAACTAACAAAACTTATATTATTGGTATACATATTTCGGAAGAACGTTTCTTTATAAATGTAATGCTGTTTTTATTTTAACTGACATTTTATGTTTATACCAAGACGACGGTGGAAAACAAGAAGATGAGCCGTCTAATGGTAAGTAGCTACCGTAGTAGGGTGGTCCAAAAAAAATTTTTTTGGGTTTTTTTCTCTCCACAGGGTTCTTTCTAGTTCAATAATAATAAACAAAATATACACCGAATTTGAGAACAATCAAGCATCATTTAGAGGTCGCTCAAAATTAAGTAATACTGCAGTACAAAAATGTATGAAAAGAAATTAATGAATCAATCGTTCTTATTTGGAGTAGTTATTGACAGTTTTTACACATTATATCAACTTAATATAACTGAATAAATAATATACCACTACAAATGTTTATTTTAGGGTTAGTTTTTTTTTTATTTGTACGAACATACCGTATTCAGCGACCGTCTGAGCGACCAGTAAATTGTTATCAAATGAGCTCAATTTTAGAATATAGATTACATTTTCATTATACAATAAAAGGAGCCCTGTGGAGGTAAGATTTATAATGTTTTTTTTTTCTCCATACATTCGTGGACCACCCTACTACCGTAGCCTATGTAGCCCTGCAGTCCGGATAGCATGGTTGCCATTTTATTGCCCATTACATCATGCGTTACTTTCGTATATATGTAGTTGCATTACATGTTAAACCGTGACAGCTATGGTGGTAGACGATAAAAAATTGACTAAGTATATTAGCAGGCTTATACACGGTGTAACATGAGGAAACACAAAGATTTGAACCACGCATTTCTGAGATCAATAGAAGAAAAATAACATTGTATGACTTTATGTGAAAAACCCTAAAAAATTTTTTTTTTCTTTTTTGAATGCTTTTGTACATAATAAGTAATAAGTCACATAGGTAAAATTATCGGTTTAAATGAATTTCTACATTTTTTTTATAAGAAATAGTTTATACATAATGTTTATTGTCACTTTAATGACATCTGTCAATAAAAGATGTCTTTAGACTACGCCCCATACTGGTGAAATCGCCATCTAAAAATCGTGTTTCGCTGAGTAACAATGAGAAATGTGTTTTTTTTTAATTGGTCGTAACTCGGAAACTAGGCAAAATTCAGGAAAGTTTGTTTGACATTTTAGTCTTCAATTATGATCAGGAATACGCTGTTAAAATTATTCGGTTTCCTCATGTTACACCGTGTATAGTCTAGCAGGTTGCAATTACCACCTTTCTTACGGCACTAGTTTAGTTTAGCTTAAGTAGTTTGAACTACAATGTGTTGTTTGCAGCGTACCCGTGCCCCCTGTACATATGGAGGGTGGTTCGCAACACATCGCGCGCGGAGCGGCTGTCCTGCGCGCTGGCCACGGTCGCGCTCTTACTGTGCACCGCGCTCATCCTCTACTTCACACTCGTCGCCAAGAAGGGAGATGTAAACGTGGTCGATAGAGGTACGGTAGCAGTACACATAAACGGGCATACTGTGTGGAGTCCGCACACACGGCATATTACTGTGGACGGTGGTACGCAACACACCGCGCGCGAGGCAGCTGTCGCGCACTTCGGTCGTGCTATGAACTCGGTCGACAGTGGCTCGGTAGCAGTCTAGCAGTAGGCAACACAATGATGCCTTAAGTGCCTTTGCCAGCTGTAGCAATTGAAAAATATATATACTAAATAGGGACTGTCAGACGATCACATTGAGACGGAACGTAGGTACAGTCGAAATCAAATATAATATATCAGACCGGCCAAGGTGGTCAAAGATGAACAACGCCTCTATTGTCAAGGCAATATCGATAAAGTGCATGTTCAGATATGTTTGAGTACCATACGTAGGTACTCGATGTATTTTGTTTCTATGATGACACCATTTCCCGTTATACAATTATTGTGTTTGAAGATTATGTTTATTTATCTGTCTTGGCCATATGTATACCTATATATTTACGCCGCCTAATACGCTTATCAGTAGGTATGGCTGTATCGAAGTGTGTTTATTTTAACATTTATATTTATATGTGGAATAGCAAATTGTTACCTATCAATCTTGTCATTATCACTATTATCAGTTACTGTATACTTTGGATACTTAATTCTTGGAAAACGAGAAAGTACATATGTATATAACAAAAACATGCATTGTTTTCTGCTATTTCGTTCCGCAATTACATCTTGCTACAGTTATCAGCAGAAACAGCTATATAAATACTTTTGCTGCTAAATAGTTCTTCATAAAATTGCCTAAATTAAATATCAAAATTAAACCAGCCGCCTGTGGCTGGTGGCGACTGTATAGACTATAGGTACAGACAACTATAACCACAACAAATATATCGGAGCGGCCGGGGTACCAAAAAATATCTGAACATGCACTTTATCGTATTGGAAATAGAGGCGTTGTGTACTATATTGCTATTTGTAACTACTTAGTTCGGTACTTCATTCATATAGTAGGTAATTTCATAGTTATAATATAAGTAAGCTTTTATGCTTATTTATTTCTCCATGGTAATGTGATACTGGCTGCACAGAAGGTTCCCTGGGCCTGGCAAGATTTAGGTGCCTACACTTACATCACTGCGCCTTTCCTCGGGTTATTCCCATTTGTCTGTTTTCAATACAGCACCGGGGACATAATATTTATCGAGTAATCAAAATTTGGATCTAAAGTTAAATTATACCTTTGTTTCGCAGCACCTCACGAGTGGAACATAACCCGCGAAGACTGGCTAGCGCGGCCCATGTCGGGCAATAACACTGTCGCGCGCTTCGCCCCGCTCAAGCTGGTGGTGGTGCAGCACACAGTCAGCGCCGAGTGCCATCGGTTCACCAACTGCGCGGCTGAACTGCGGAACCTGCAGAATTACTTCATGGACTCGACGCATCTGGGATATGATATACCGTGAGTAGAGCCCTTTACGAGTGAAACATAACCCGCGAAGACTGGCCAGCGCGGCCCATGTCGGGCAACAACACTGTGGCGCGCTTCGCCCCGCTCAAGCTGATGGTGTTGCAGCATACAGTGAGCCCGTGTGCCACCGGTACACCAACTCCGCGGCTGAACTGAGGAACCTGCAGAACTACTTCATGGACTCGACGCGTCTGGCATATGATATACCGTGAGTATGCACTAGGCTAGTGGGAGGCGTTTGCCGAGGACAAGTACCTAGTACAAAATAGCGCAGGGGCGCGATTCGACAAGACAAAAAACGAGACGTGGACGTCACAGTAGAATCGCTAGGTGATAGAGTGATATCCATCTGTCCTCAGATGGACACGCCTAACTGTCAAATTTATACTAGGTCTCGCTAGAGTGTTTGTCTATGGCTATTAGCCACCATTTTAGATATGTTGACAGGACATTGGGAATCCCATGGCAGAGACTAAAAGGCGGGTTTTTTTATACGAATATATAGTCTGGCAAACCAAAAAGCGCAGTAACAGTCAGAGTAACATGCTATACCCATCCCTTTTTCAGTAGTGAGAGTACTAGCATTAGACAAAGACAGTATGATTCTCCCTGTCTATGCTTAAAGTTGAACAAACTCTGGCCAAACTATAGATAACACCATGTTAGTACTGGAACTGGAGCCCACCCTACTGTACATTTATCAAAAAACTTACCGGTTAGCTTCCATAGCGTTCCGTAGCGTTGTAGAACCCATCTCGGAGATCATGTAAACATACTTAAATTGTGGCTTTATGTATGGAGTCTAGTTGAAAAGCGTTGGTAGCCTGGCGGTTAGACGTCTGATTTTCAATTCGAAGGTCTCGGGTAACCAGTGTTGCCAGGTCTCCTGATTTATCAGGAGATCTCCTTATTTCGGGGTATGTCTACTGATCTACTGATTTTCTTACTGATTCTCCTGATTTTTTGGATTTCACTTCTCATATCAAATATATTCGCAATTTTCAACGAACATATATTGATCATAGTACAAGAAGACAGATATAACACTCGCTCTCGCTACATCACATACCTACACCAGTTTGATTCTCAAACTTAACATTTTGGGGTAAGTAACTTAGTGGATTTTGCATTGCCGCTGTGCAGATTGCATTACCTAATTTTTTTTTGAAACAGTTGATTTCGCTCATGTATCTTTATTTTTTCAGCCATATCAGGGAAACATATAAACCAAATACCTACTTGTTTCTATTACCAACTTGATATTTATCACTAATAATGGACGATTTTTTTTTGGATTTGTATGTGTTTGGTTTAGAGAGTAAGAGGCAAAACAGAGGGTTTAAAAATCGTTTTCCCAGAAATAGCACGACGACATCGCACGATTTTTCTAATCTTAAAAAAACGAAGTATTGGTTCACCTAAGTTGCAGAATACAGAACCCACTAATTTAATTAAAATTATCCTAAAAGTTAAAATTCGACTCAAAGTGGGGACAGTGACGTAGTGAGTGCTATACCTGTCTTATTATACCGTGTAATTAATCAGTCATACGTACCAAACTTAAAAGTATGACTTAAGGGCTTAAATAAAAACTACTGTCAATGCGCACTATGCGCAAAGAGAGAAACTCTTTCAATACACCACTAAAAATCACATACGACTTATTTTATGGAAACATTTTTTTTCTTCAAAACGATTTACCATATTTTCATGAAACGCAACGTTCATGCCAAATCGTGGAATTGATGTACTAAAATTACTAAATAATAATATATTACTTCGTTTCACTGGATATTTTCCGTAAGTCGACATCCAGCATATTTTGCGTGAAACGGAGATAGCCCTTTTACAACTAACGTCTCATCCTAAAATTTTAATCAGACAACTTTGATGCTTTGGCAATTCACTCTCGTCTGTGGACACTTGAATCCTATTTTTGAAATCGTTGTACCCTAGTAGTCTGTAATGTATACAAAATAATCAAAATTACTTAAACGCCTATTAGACGTTGCAACCTGCAGGGCCCAATTTGTCAGGTTGGTAGGTGTAATTAAAGGTAGGGCCCGTAGAGAGCTAAAGGAGGGGTAGGGAGAGGCAGGGTACACAACAGATTGGGCCCTGCAGGTTGCAATCTCTAATAGCCGTTTTAGGCGTTTCACACACTTGAGCGGAATTTAGTCAATCATAGATAAAAATCAACCGGATGTCGAGAAAAACTCAAATGAATTTCAAACGTGATTAGCGGTTTGAAATACCCGATCTGAGAAAATGCTTACTTTGCCGTTTAAATCCAATTCGTAAGAGCTCGTAATCGAATTTGCAAGAAAGTAACAACTAAAAAATCATATAAAAATGCATTTTGGTAAGTTTTGGTTAATAAAACTGATCTCCTGATTTTTTTTCCAATCTCCTGATTTTTAGACTAGTGTTCTTCTGATTTTCGCAAAAAAGACCTGGCAACACTGCGGGTAACCCCCGCTCGTACCAATGAGTTTTTCGGAACTTATATACGAAATATACTTTACTATTTGGTGAAGGAAAACTTCGTGAGGAAACCTGCATACATAATTATACGCGGAGAAATCCAAAGTTGTATGTGAAGTCGCCAATCTGCTTTGGACCAGCACAGCATGGGGACTATAGCTCGATCCCTCTTGTGTATGAAACTCGGCCTGTGTCCAGCAGTGGGACATATATAGGCTAACATATTTATTTATTTATTTCGATGGACGCATAAGATGTTAAGATTTTAAATCGTAATTTTTTGCTTTTCTGGTTCTGAGTGGGGCTGCCACGATATTGCAGCGCGTCCGGCATGTTTGCCGAGGCACGAACTGATGGTTTTGCTGCCATTATGAGAAAAAGAAGTGGGATCCTGTTTCGGCTTTGCGGCAGTCTCATCCGTATCCTCGGCGTTGAGATAGCCCTATACTAGCCCGGTCGACGTCAATACACGTTGTTAAAGATAGGATATAAGGAGCGTAATTTAATACGTGTTAGAGTAGTCTTATTAGCTTGGGTACATACACATATTAGATAACATTAAATTATAGGCAAATTACTATAACTAACAAGATGTATGGACTATTTGTCCATAATAAAGTTTTATTTGTTTATTTAATTTATGTTTGAGCTTACCATTCCAAATTTTCACTTCACATTTATACAGGGGTCCCATGCAAGGACCGGTACCGATTACCAATGAAGGGGTATACGGTTATTATTAACCGACTTCAAAAAAGGAGGAAGTTCTCGATTCGACTGATTTTTATTAACATTATTTTTTTTTAATAATTTTTTTGTATGTATGTTACTCGATATCTCCGTGAATCGTAAACTGACTTTCAAATTTTTTTTATTGAACAGGTATAACCCCTAGATGGTCCCATTGTCACCATGTCGGGGTCTGATGAAGAACTACGCATTATTGTATATAGTATCTTTAATGTATTTGTAGTACTGTTTTGAAAAAATCTCTTCTCTTTGACGTTCGTAAGGGCATTGTAATGTGCCTAAATTGAAGAATAAATATCTTTTATCTTTTTATCTTTTAGGATCCTGGAAAAATCGAGGGAACTCTTATAGGCACACCTATAGTGATTCCACTATTTTTAACCGACTTCAAAAAAGGAGGAGGTTCTCAATTCGACTGTTTTTAATCATTTTTTTGTATGTATGTTACTCGATATCTCTGTGAATCGTGAACCGATTTTCAAATATTTTTTTTTATCGAACGGGTATAACCCCTAGATGGTCCCATTGTCACCAAGTCGGGGTCTGATGATGGGATTCTGGAGAAATAGAGGGAACTCTTCAACTATTATAGGCACACCTATAGTGATTTTACTATTTTTTACAGCAACTCGGCCACTTCTTCTTGGAATAGCGGGTCCTAAGTGAAGTCGGTTCTTTTTTGTTTAAAATTACTACAAATCCCATCAATTCGATAAGCACATCATTGGTTTAACCCAAAGGTAAGCGCTTACCGAAATCGAAAACCCCCAATAAGTTTACCCTATCAAGTGTTTTTAGAATGCGATCAAACTATTGTAAACTATATCGTTAAGACATTCGATAGAGAAATCACATTGAATATGGTTAACCTTATTTAAAATGGTTTCCGTAACAATAGGCTAACCCTAGTGATAGGGTAACCATATCATTATGTAACCATTTAATAGGTTTATCCTATTGAAAAGATTAATTAAATGGAGGGGTTTTCTGGGTCTGGTCCCATGCAATATGTTAGTACCCTCTGGTTAAAGCTGCTACGGGTTGTGTGGTGTTATCTTCGTAAAAAAAAAGACTATATAAGTTATACAATTTTCATACAAAAAACTTCTGTATAAATAATAAAGAAAGAATTGTAAAATGTAGCTTACGTTTAGTATCTTAAACAGAAAACGGACAACATATGAATTTCTTGTAAAAATTCATAAATTTTCAGTACATATTCATAATTTTGTACAAGTTCTATAAGTGGAGCGTAGTTATATTGTTTATTGCTATGCTATTGCTACATAATACAAACTGATAATATATATACAGGTAAACAAATTATGTGATATTAATTTTCAAGCCATAAGATACAATTCATGCGACGTCGAGAAATTACTAGCTTACGGAAATTCTCACCATAAAGGGAGAATTCACGGTAACATTTTCCTCAAGTAAATTTGACCACGATTAAATTACTTAACTTGAGGTGCTAAAGGCGTAATAGTAGTTTATGTAACTGTTACGTAATAGGGGTCCTTAAAACACGAGTGTGGTTTTATGAAACGAACGAAGTGAGTTTCATAATAAGATCACACGAGTGTTTTAAGGCCTATTACGTACAGTTGCATACACTGCTTTATCTACACACATATTATAAACCCGAAATGATGATTGGATGACTGCAATTGCACGGATAGCACCGCCATCGCTATGGCCAACTCGATTGTGCCGGCGGTCGGGCGGGCGCGTGCCGGCGGGCGGGGCCCACCCGGATTTTCATAATGAAATCGAATTTTTGATTATTATTTGAAAATAATAACATCGTTACAGATAAGACATTTGTTCTAACTACTAACGAAACAATCTATTTTTATGGTGGTTATAACGTGCGGTTTTTAACGCATCATGGAGGGTTTATGATATGGGTGTAGATAAAGCATTTTATAGCTCGTATTATTAAGCAATAATGTTAATAATTTGCAATTATGTCGATGTGATCGGGTCGGTGGTTATCAGTTAGCATTACGTTCTTACTTCAGGTACGAAAAAAAAAACAACTTCTTGCAGTATTTTTTCTAAAATGACGAGAATGAAATGGAAGATACATGGGGGCGGGGCTTATCTTTAGAATAGTTTAGAACGATGTCAATTGCGACACAAGCGGATTTTTACAAAGACATAATGCACTTAAATCTTAGTGTCGCCTGATTGGCGTTCACAATATCAGGCAGAAGAGGGGAAAATACAGGGTGTTTGGCACATGACATGACCCAACAAATTTGTTTGGGGTGTGGGTGGTGTCATATCCTTCCTTTCCGTCCGTGGTCGTTCTGGAGATACGATTTTTTAAATATTTTCCTAAATTTCCCAAAATCTGATACTTATTAGAAGCCCCATAACTTATTTTTGTGTGTGGTTTTAAATGCATAATTTATTTTCTTGTCTTACATTTTGTCTGTCTTCTTCCAAATATTCATTTTTTGTTACAAATATACCACAAAATGAACACAGGGGCCGGTTTAAATCCGATTATATTTATATCAATAAATAAACAATAATGTTGACTTATCGTGCATACATACATACCAATATTTTGATGAAGAATTAAAATGATATAATGGTGAAAAAGTAAGAATATTTGGAAATTTAAACTATTTTCTCGATAATTACCGCCGCGGAGAATGTTACCGAGAACTTTCCCCTTAAATTCTCTTCGTTTTCGTAAATTTCGGTAACGGCATATCACTTGAGTTGAGTACCCTAAAAGTTCGTAAGCGCAATTTTTTTCCTTGTGATTAAACAACAAATTTTAATCTCTTTCGATTTAAGTCTTTAAGACTTATGTTTTTACGATCTCCGAGATTGGCTGTATATCGCTGTGGAAGCCGACCGATAAGATTTTTGATAAATTTACAGTATGGCAGGCTCCAGTACCTATTATGTTTATTTATGTGAAGTATATCAAATGTCAAATAATTATTTTAGGCATTGACATATAATCATGAAGAAACTTTAAACTGGAGCAATATCAGCCAAAAATATCAATAAGTCAAATATACTCTAATGTGATTACTTTAAGGTTAATTTTCACTCGACATAGGTGAAGGAGGAAAACGAGCCGAGAGAGATGCTAAAACGGGGAGACCCCTGTCCCTCTCTAAACGTTGCCATTCGGAAAAAAATTAATTCTGTGGTAAAAAGTATTTAGCGTGAAATTAATAACAAAAAAAGTTTTTAAACATATTTGATTACAAGAATTACGTATGCTTATCATACTTTTTTATTTTTAACCGACTTCAAAAAAGGAGGAGGTTCTCAATTCGACTGAATTTTTTTTATTATTTTTTTTTATCATTTTAATTTTTTTATTTTTCTTTATTTGTCATTTCTCTTAAGTCAGGTTTTTTACTATATTTTTATAAAAGTAAAATACAAAATACATCTAAAACATACAAAAACAATAAGAACATTATAAAAAACCTAACCTAGGGTGCCGCCGGCAACGGGGCAATTTTTATTTTTGTATGTCTTTCCCGACCACGGAACAATGGTGTTCCGGACCTTTGGGAGGCGTATGCGGAGCCGAAGCCAACGCGCAGAGGCCCTTTCGACAATTTAATGAAAAGTGAGGGGTACACTAAGCGGATGCTGCCCCTGCCCGTATCATGGGACGCACGCAGAGACAGCACCCGCCATGGTGTAAGGACTATTGAGTATTAATGGAGTCTAAAATGTACTAGGCTATTGGGTGAAAAGTAATGGACTGATTAATGGGCTATTGGATGAAGAACCGGACGCCTGCCTAATAAAACGGTATCCAATTTTATTTCCGGCAGACGGTGACTCGCCGTCCGCAAGATGGGCCCCCATAAAAAGCGACATCAAAGATGGCTCAAGGGCAACACCGGTGCGGGAGCTGGGGGTAGAGAGGTGTCACTGGACTTTAAACATATAGCCAACTCGCCACTTAGGTTTCCACATCTACCCTCGAGAACACAGCTCTAACGACCCCACTCTGGACAGCCGGCTAAGGCAAGCCAGAGGCAGGGGACCTGTCCCACCATCCGACAGGGCACCCCAGGGGCACTCAGGTACGTGGAGTCGCTACTCTCCAACAGCTCGCCACAAGCTGCCCTGCGTTGACTGATTGCGCTGGTGAAAACCAGCGGGCGATGGGGTCGTCACATCCCTACGCCTCAATTATTTTTATTATTACTTTTTTGTATTTATGTTACTCGATATCTCCGTGAATCGTGAACCGATTTTCAAATATTTTTTTTAATTGAACGGGTATAACTAGGGTTGCCAACCGTCCCGCTATATGCGGGACGTCCCGTTTCTGGGGCCCTAGAGCTTGCGTCCCGCAAGGGGTCCACGCGGGACACCGATTGTCCCGTTTTCAGACTAGACTAGATCATCAGTACTTCAGCACCAAAACGAGCGTTGATTTGCATGTTAGAATCATTTTAAAGCGTGTAATTTTACTTGAATATACCGCGAGTAACGCGCGCTAGCGCCATCAACGCTCACTCGCTCGCTCGACACTCCCTGTCGCTGTGTATGGCGGCTATTATTTAAGGTTGTGATTTGTGAATTTAAGAATATTTTTTCTTGGGGAGGGCATTATTGCAGTGAGAGTGAGGCCGCGTGTAGGTGTCCCGCGGTTTTAAGCCTGGTCCCGCAATGTGATCGTAAATGTACCGCGAATCTCTGAATCACAGTTGGCAACCCTAGGTATAACCCCTAGATGGTCCCATTGCCACCAAGTCGGGGTCTGATGATGGGATTCTGGAGAAATCGAGGGAACTCTTCAACTATTATAAGCACATCTATAGTGATTTCACTATTTTTTAAAGCAACTCGGCCACTTCCTCTTGGAATAGCGGATCCTAAGTGAAGTCGGTTCTATTTTTGTTTAAAATTATCAAACTCGCGAAGCGTAAGCGAAGAGAGTTCTTACAAACAACTCCAGACCGAATTGTCAACTGGCTACTGGGACGTCTCGGCATTTGGATGGCTTTTTGATTTCGATAGTTTGTCCGACGATAACTTTAGTAACGTTTTTCTGATCTTTGTGAAATTTCTTGGGGCTGTAGCAGAGATACATAAAATGTGTAAGTTCGTATATGAGCAGGATCCATCAAGTGGTTATGGAGCTAGAAGGAGAAAAAAAATCCTCCTTAGGGTCTTCTTATATTGGTTAACTCGTTTGCAAGTAAATCGCGAGTTCTCAGTTCGAGGCGGACTACTAGTTTTAATAAGTTAATAAACTAGCACGAAAAATCTTTAATAATTATTTTATAACTAGTAGTCCAGTAATAAGTAAAAATATCGTTAAAAATCTTAAATCTTGAAATAGGGTGTCCGCTTCATATGACTAATGAGACAAGTTTAAGGTTTGAGTTTTGTTCTTTATGAGAATAATAGACCATCTATCTCCGGTTTTGATGCACAGTTGTATTTGGCTGTGCTGTCAGCATTATTTTGATAATCGACTTAAATATTTCTAGAATACCTACCTATGGTGTGTTTTATTTCCTTATGTTTTATTTTTCCAACGATAATAGATAATAGGAGCCTCCACACATCCAGTCAGTAGCAGAAGTAGCTACCTAACGCACTGTTTTCTAAATTCAAACAACACTAACTGCAGCTTTCCCAATGGGTATGTACCTACTAGGGCTTGCAATTGTTTAACGGCCTCCTAGCCCAGTTGGTAGTGACCCTGCCTATGAAGCAGGAGATCCCGGGTTCGAATCCTGGTCAGGGCATTTTGTGTACTAATCACAGATTTTTGTTCCTGAGTTATGGATGTTTTCTATGTATTTAAGTATTTATCTATATCTATCTATATCGTCACCTAGTAGCCATAAAACAAGCCTTATTGAGCTTACTGTGGGACTAGGTTGATTTGTGTAAGATTGTCCTAATATTTATTATTATTATTAATTGTCCGGATAATTCCATACAAATTACTATTCAAAATATCCGGATTGCAAGTCCTTGTATGTGCAGTCGCCATCAGATATATCGGAGCGGCCAAGGTAGTCACAAGTATTTGAACAACGCCTCTACTTCCAAGGCGATAAAGTGCATGTTCAGATGTTGAGTAACCTGGCCGGTCCGATATATTTGATGACGACTGTACCTATGACGCGCCGCCGCTGAATCTTGCCAATAAGGTGGTTAGTACAGTATTGCAGTATTTGATGGCGACTGTATCTAATAACCGCCTGCTCACTCTACAGCAAGTTGAGATAGTTGCGTCCTTGTCAGTTCTGTTTTGGTTGTGATTTTCGGATGCGAATGCGTAGGTGGACTAATTGCCAAGACTTTACCGAAACCCTCAGCCCAAAAATGGGAAAAATCATTACGTAGACATAGATAAGTGACGTGTATTTACTTAACTCAAATAGCGCTTGTTACGGATATACTCTATGACAGGGCTGTGAGATACTGTGCTAATGGCGGAGCTTGGTACAAGTAAAATAAACGAAATTATTATTGATTACTCAGTGTTTAATTGAATATTTCTAAGTGGCGACGAGGATTAAACAACAATAACCATGGCTATGATAGGCACGATAGAAAACTATAAACCAGGAGGAGATTTTGTGGCCTACATAGAGCGAATGGAACAATTCTTTGTAGTTAATGACATAAAAGAGGAAACAAAAAAAGTCGCGTTACTGATAACGTTAATAGGACCGGATTGCTACGAAGTGTTGAAGAATTTATTATCCCCAGCGGTACCAAAAGAAAAAACATATACAGAATTGGTAGACATACTGAAGGGCCATTATGTTGAAAAAAAAAGTATAATTGCTTGGAGGTTCGACTTTTACCGATGTCAACAAAAAGAAAACCAAAGCATAAATGACTTTGTGGTGGAAATAAAAAGGGTGGCTGCCAAATGCGAGTTTAAAACGTTTTTAGAGGACGCCTTGCGGGATAAATTAGTGTGCGGCTTGAAAAATGAGCAAATTATAAGTAAGTTGTTAGCAGAGGAGAGGTTAACCTTAGCAAGAGCAATAAAACTGGCAACAGCGTTAGAAAGTGCGGCTAAAGATACTAAAAATATTCAAGCGGAGGCAGAAAACATTCAAATGATTAATAATAAGAAAAAAGCGCCTACCAAAATCCAGACAAACGCTAGACAAGGACATAACTCGTACAACAACAACTCATGGAAATTAGAGTGCAGATGCTGTGGTGGTCGACATACTACTGAGCGTTGTTACAAGAAAGACTGTGTTTGCTTTGTCTGCAAACAGCAAGGACATTTGGCTCACAAATGCCGTTTTAGAAATATCAAAAATGTGAATCAAGGACCTATGACTACGGAAAGCAGACGGGAGAAGAACGAAAACGAGCCGGAGGAGGACATAGTGCTGGGCAGTATTGGAAATGTCTCGGAATATGATTGCGCGACGCGCAGTATTCGTAATGTGTCAGAATATGATTGTGCAGAGCTTCCTTTGTGACTAGGTAGTAGAAAACTGACAATGGAAATTGATACTGGCGCTTGTAAGTCTGTGATTCATCGTAAAGACTATGAAACTTACTTTTCAGGATATGAACTAAGAAAGTGTTTAACTAAGTTAAAGTCTGTGTCTGGAAATCCTTTAATGATATTGGGTTCTATAAAGTTGCAACCTAAAAATGTGAAGAAAGATTTATATCTTATAATAATTGATGGTAAAAGTTATTGTAAACCTTTGGTTGGTAGAAATTGGTTGAATGTGTTGTTTCCTGGCTGGCAAGAGAGATTTAAGTATAGTAAAGTGTGTTACATGCAAAAGGAAGGGATAAGTCAAGAAAAAAATAGGTTAATTGATAGGGTTAAAAACAAATATAAGAGTGTGTTTAGTAAAGATAGGTCCTCGCATATTACAAACATGCAGGCAACTTTGAAGCTTAAGGATGGTGCAATACCTATTTTTCACAAGGCATATTCTATTCCTTATGCAAAAAAGAAGGAAGTAGAAGATGAGTTGATGAATTTAGAGAAAGCAGGCATTATACAAAGAGTTACACATAGTGAATGGGCTAGTCCCATAGTTGTTGTCCAAAAAAGTGATAAAAAAATTAGAGTATGTGTAGACTATAAAGTGACATTAAACAAAATGCTAGATACTGACCATTATCCTTTGCCTCTGCCAGAGGATATATTTGCTGAGTTGGCTGGAGCCAAAATGTTTTGTGTACTTGATTTAAGTGGGGCATATCAACAATTGTTATTAGATGAAAAATCACAGGAATATATGACTATAAATACTCATTTGGGTCTATTTAGGCCTACTCGCTTACAGTTTGGAGTTTCATCAGGCCCATCAGTTTTCCAGAGTGTTATGGACCAGATATTACAAGGGGTAGGTAATGTCAAAGCATATATTGATGACTTAATCATTACAGGTGCAAAAGAGGATTGTTACAAAAATTTAGAAAACGTATTGGAAAAATTGAACCAGTATAAGGTCAAGGTAAATTTAGAAAAATGTCAATTCTTTTGCAGTGAGATTAAATTTTTAGGACACTTAGTGTGCGAAGAGGGTATAAAGCCACTTCCAGAAAAAGTAGAGGCTATTGCAAGGGCACCTGAACCAACGTCAGTTACACAATTACAAGCATATTTAGGACTTTTAAATTACTATGGAAAGTTTTTACCTAGACTTTCAGATAAATTAGCACCCTTACATGCCTTATTAAAAAAAAAATGTTCCTTTTAACTGGACTAAAGAGTGTCATGAATCTTTTATAACAAGCAGGAAATTAGTCACAGAATGTAATTTACTAGTACATTATGACAGTAATAGAGAGGTATATGTAACTACAGATGCGAGTCAATATGGCGTTGGAGCAGTTTTAAGTCATCAAGTAGATAGTGAACCAATATGTTTTGCATCAGCTACCTTGAATGCAGCTCAAAAAAATTATTCCCAAATTGAAAAGGAAGCTCTTGCAATAATATTTGCAGTTCAAAAGTTCCATAAATTTTTGTATGGCAGAAAATTTGTACTGGTGACGGACCATCAGCCTTTAAAGTTTATATTTGATCCTCTCAAGAAAATTCCAATTACAGCCAATGCAAGATTACAAAGATGGGCTCTAATATTGTCAGGTTATCAATATCAAATTAATTATAGAAAAGGTACTTTATTGGGAAATGCTGATGCTCTGTCACGATTGCCATTACCAGAACAAACTAATGTAGCTGACTGCATAAATTATTTTAATTTTAAAGATGATATCCCACTGGACTTTCAGAAAATAGCCAAAAGTACACAACAAGATGTGATATTAAGCAAAGTATATGAATATATTTTATCTGGATGGCCCAGTTCAATCAATGATGAGTGTTTAAAACCATACTTTATTAAGAGAGCAGAATTAGGTATTGAACAGAAATGTATATTGTGGGGAAATAGAGTTATAATTCCTAGTAAAGTTAGGAATAAGGTATTAGCATTATTTCACGAGTCTCATCAGGGAATTGTTCAATCAAAAATGTTAATGCGAGGTTACTGTTGGTGGCCTAATATGAATGAAGATATTGAAAAAATTGTTGCCGGTTGTAGTATATGTCAGGCTACCAGAAATTTTACTAATATAGCCCCACCAGTAAACTGGCAAAAATGTGTAAATGTTTTTGAAAGAGTTCATGTTGACTTTTTTATGAAAGACTCTGTAACATATTTATTACTGGTTGATTCAACTTCTAAGTGGCTCGATGTACACATCATGCATGGCACATCAGCTTCACAAGTAATCGAAAAATTGTGTAAAACATTTGCTATAATTGGTATTCCGGTATACCTTGTTAGTGACAATGGACCACCCTTTTCCTCTGAAGAGTTTGTAAATTTTTTGAAAAAGAATGGGTGTGTGCCATTAAAGAGCCCACCATACCATCCTGAATCAAATGGTATGGCAGAAAGGAGTGTTCAGACAGTTAAACAAGCATTAAACAGGTTATTAGTAGAACATGAGTCACGGTTATCTAAGGAAATTTTGTTGCAAAACTTTTTATTTACATATAGAAACAGTCCAAACGCTTCTGGCATGTCTCCGAATGAAATGTTATTTAAATACAAACCGAGGACTCGTTTTGAATTAATAAAACCGTGTAATATATTGTCTAAAAAGGTAATAAAAAATAATAATTTAGAAAAACCTGTTGTAACTTTTAAGGAAGGACAAAAAGTATGGTGTAAAAATTTAAAAGAAGGAAAAGGATGGACCAAAGCCACTATTGTTAAAATGTTAAGCCCAGTTAGGTATTTAATTGTGACAAATGGTATACAAAAATATTATCATATTTCTGATATGAGACCATGTGTAGAACCCCCTCAGATCTCGGCTGGAGAGGAGTTAAGTTCACAAGTGGAGGTCACACATCCCGTTACAGCAACACCGTTACCCCCAATAGAAAGAGACCGAAATGAAGAGAATATGGAAAATAATCAGGTTAATGGGGAGAGTGAGGAAAGTGGATTAGAGGAAAATGTGAGACCTCCAGCTCAACCACTAGAAAGTCTATCTGGACTACCGCAATTGTTTGAAAGCACTCCTGAGATACAAACATCTCCGGTGACCGGCCCGGATTTGAGGAGGTCTACTAGAATCAGGAAAGCTCCTGATAAATTAGATTTGTAATTGTAATAGTATAGTACCTACACTCCTCTTTAAAAGGGGGACGAATGACGTGTATTTACTTAACTCAAATAGCGCTTGTTACGGATATACTCTATGACAGGGCTGTGAGATACTGTGCTAATGGCGGAGCTTGGTACAAGTAAAATAAACGAAATTATTATTGATTACTCAGTGTTTAATTGAATATTTCTAAATAAGTAGCAGAGGAATGGTTGTTCGGAAAGATAAGTGTCGTGGCTGATATGAAAGCTCATGCATTCTAACAACACTTCTCTTTCCGAACTTCTACAAAATATCATTATGACTATAGGATTTAAAATGAGTTGAGTACCTACGAATAAAAATTTGTTAGGACTGAATATTATAACACATACTTAGCATTAATTGAACGAGGATTTCCCAAGGAATTCCTAACTTTTGAAATTAACGTGGTCACCCTAATAGAAAGAGGTGAAGATGAAGGTCTCCCCGTGTGCCATCTCACTCGGCTGGTTTTTTCAAGGCCTGTGTATTATCTTGTTTATCTATGGTAAGTATATCTATGAAAATTACTACTCAACTGACAGACGATGACGACATGGGCGCACAATATGGCGAATTTTTCGGCCGCATTGAGTTTTTACGTAAATACCCGTCTCTCTTTTTGATTATGGATATAGAGGTGAGTTAAAACGAGACGAACATATTTTTATGTGTTTTCATTTTCTATGTCGCGTCCCTTATATACAAATCTCGAATACAGTGCCACCAAAAAGAGTAGAAATTAAAAAGTGGCAACATCGTAGTGTCGTCCCGTTTTATTAGATTGATTTGAAAGGGACGACACTACGATGTAGCCACTTTTTAATTTCTACTCTTATTGGTGGCACTGTACATATAGATGTCGCTTTCAAATGACTTTTCATAAAATGCTTCAAGGGGGCTGGCTCTCTTTACCTACTTTTACTTACTTTACTATTTGCTACGTGGGATTCCCCTAATATACTGACGTCTACGTCAAAACTAATAAGATGGCGCCCATGCCCATAGAGGCAATCCTCTAGCGAGACGTGTTGATTTTGACGTAGGTGGATATCACTTTTGAGTGATTCCACGGCGATTGTGGCTGTCACAAAAAAGTGATCTCGCAGTGGTCTCGTCAGCTAATGTCAATTATGCCATGTCGAATATGGCTCGGATGGCCGTAAGTCGCAAAGTACGAGATTGAAACACCTGCGACACGACAGTTGGGATAAAATGACCCAAGGTCCAAGAGCATCAAAGAATCTGAAGAACCGTTGGCACATTATTCCATGCTTTTGGGATATATTATAATGTCGTAGGGGAGAGTGGGGTTCCACGTGCTGATTTTCATATATCATAAAAAAGTCATGCCATGCCATGAAAATAATGTTTATTTTTCTTATTTATTCGACAAATTTCGTAGCGGAACTTTTAGCCCCTCTTTGGGGCAAGTTGTGCCACCAGTGGAACAAATTATTCCGGATAGATTAAGTCGAAATATTGTCAGAATGAAATAGATTTCTGTTATAAACAAACTAGTATTTCAGTATACACTTATGGGCATATTTATATGTCTATGCTCTGCTCGACTAAGTGCTGCCTATGCTGTTCACAGTTAAACATTCTATTAGAAAAATTGTATGAAAGTAGTGAAGTTTAATTGAACGAATTAGGTAAAAGGAAAGATCAGCGCTGGCTTCCGGGTCAGCATTATGCTGAGGCGGGCCCATTTCGTGGTAAACTCAGGATTGTTCTGAATTTATACTGTTTTTCTTTATACTTTTGTATGTAATTTAGGTTTATCACGAATAAAACAATTGATTCTGATTCTGATTCTGATTCTAAAAAATGTTTTTGGTCGACGCACGTATTTCGGCTTATGTAGGTACATACTTACTCCATACATACCTATTCGTATTTTTATTCATCAGCTACAACTTCTTGATCGGCAACGACGGGCGCGTGTACCAGGGCCGCGGGTGGAACCGCGAGGGCGCGCACACAAAAGGGTTCAACCGGTGCTCCTTGGGCGTCGCTTTCATAGGTACGTTCCGACCCTGAGCATTTCACCCGCACGACATCGTAATTGATCAATACCTGAGCCAGCCAATATTCTACGCTTACTGGAACAACAGCAAAACATATTTGCACAGCTCTGTGAGAACTACTGTTCCAACTTGAAACCTTCAAGAATTCCTAGCGTCTGAAGGTCACTGAACGATATCATTACAGGGGACTACAGGGAAGAGCTGCCTGTCCACAGCCAAGTGACGGACCTGCAGCTGCAGCGGTTCAGCATGCTGTTGGAAGACGGCGTGAGACTCGGCTTCCTGCGCGCCGACTACTCGATCCTGCCAGCCAAGGACGTGCAGGAGTCAGCGAGCCCTGGCAGCAACCTATACCGCGCTTTACAGAAAATGGAACATTACGAGCGGACTTATAACTTTTTTCAGATGCAGTGTGAGGAAATATATGATAAATTAGGTTTACCTTATGAGTTATGATTAAATTTGATAAGTTTTATTTTTGTTTTATCACAAAACTATGAAAGGTGTTTTATTGTAATTCTATCGCATTTTGATGTCCTGATTTTTGGTGTCATTTGCAGCGATGTGAAAAAAAGATTGTAATACCTAATAAGGACCCTATCGACTAAAACCTCTCAAAAACCTAATTTGATGGATTTGTAGAGTAGATGGAATAGTAGTAGTGGTAGTAGATGATGATTAAATATATTGATGATAATGATGATTTTATAGTTGTAATGGGTAGGATGTTCAGCGATTACTCCGAGACCCATGGTCCGATTTGAGCAATTCTTTTTTTGTTTAAATAAAACGACGAACGAAGTAAGTTTATGTTTATAAAACGCATGACACTTGCCTTTTGTACTTGCCTAACAGTTAACGCACGGCCGAAACAAATGAATATTAGATTCGTTCTATTCCGATATCTATGGTTCTATGTATACTATGAAGAACAACACGTGATGGTTAGTATAGTACTAGAATAGTTAAACTTCGTATGAGTAGGTATGTGTTTTGAACACACAGACAAAGTTTTAAAACAAAATCTGAAAAATATCATTTTTAGGGTACCTACCTCCCGAACACATGAAGTGGGGGGGTAAATTCTGTTTTTTAATCCACCCCTAATGTGTGGGGTGTCGTTGGATAGGTATTTTAATATAAATATGGGTTTTTAGGGTTCCGTAGCCAAAATGGCAAAAACGGAACCCTTATAGTTTCGCCATGTCCGTCCGTCCTTCCGTCCGTCCGTCCGTCCGTCCGTCCGCGGTCTAGCTCAGTGACCGTTAGCACTAGAAAGCTGAAATTTGGTTTTAATATGTGCATTAACCAAGCCGACAAACCGGTAGAATAAAAACGCGAAAAATATATTTTGTTAAGGTACCTCCCGTACACATGAAGTGGGGGGCAAAATTTTTTTTCGTTCCAACCAAGTTGTGTGGGGTATCGTTGGATAGGTCTTTTAAAAAGAATTAGGGTCTTGAAAAACAGTTTTTGGATAAAACTAATACTTTCGGAAATAATAGCTCCGAAAGTTTAACCTTCTAACCAGTTTACCTTCAATGAAAACTATCTATACATCTATACATCTATCTATACATATAATAAAGGTGAAGAGGGTCAAAAATCTGTACATTGGAGATATTAGTAAAAAAATGAGTTAGTAGCTCTTAGAATCGATAACAGAACACGTTTCGGCGATTTTTAGAATTTTTGTCTGTTTGTCTGTTTGGATGGGGAGAGTTGGCGTCAAAACGCCTGAACCGATTTCGATAAAAACTTCACTAGCAGGTTCTACAGACCTCTGGTCAGGACATAGGCTATGAAAAATACGAACTTTTTGGATTTAAGGGGGTTTAAGGGGGGTTTGCCCAAGATAGAGAAACATGGAACCGTTTGGAGGAGGCCTATACCCAATCAGGGGTTCTTGCAACAAAATAATAATAATAATATTTAAAAAAACTAGTTATAGAAACATTTAGTACTAAGAAAAAAATAAATACTAATTAATAACTATACTTTCTATTATCACTAACAAAAAAAATTTATAAAACAAAAAAAAAATACAACATATTAACAACATATTGTACTTCGAAATTAAGCAAGAAATAAAGGCTTTTTTATTTTTATTTTATTTTAAGGGGGGTTTAAACTTTGTATAGGAAATGCCTTTATATGGTAAATAAATACTTATGCCTTTTTATTTCAACTATATCTTTTTTAAACCACGGCGATGGCAAACAATCATACGACCCGCCTGATGGTAAGCACTTAGGGTAGCCAATGGACGCCTGTAAATCCAGAGGTTTTATGTGCGCGTTGCCTCCCTATAAGAATCTTTTTTTATTTACACTATATTGCACGAAATACAAAACTGTGAGACCAAACGGCGGACATCATACCAAATGGTATTTTCCACCAGTCAACCTTTGGGCCTATACAACAGACATGTACAAAAGGTGCAAGAATAAAAGTTAAATTAACTAACTATAAAACAACAAACGGAACATAGTGAAACACGGAAATCGAAAAGTACCGGCACACCCTACCGAAAAAGAGTTTAGATAGAGTTCACCGCGAAATGGGCGTCAAAGAGAGGGGGGCGCAAAAAGAAAAAAAGACACCGCACTATAACTAAATACACCGAAAATTGTTACGTTGAACATTTGAGATGGGAGAAGAAGAGTTTTGATAGAATTTACTACGTGACGGGCGGCAAAAAACAGGGGGCTCGGGGGGCGGAGCCCCCCGCATAAACAAAAAATACACTGTACTTTTGCTAATTATACCAAAAATTGTCACGTTGAACATTTGAGATGGGAGAAAAAGAGTTTTGATAGAGTTTACCACGTGACGGGCTGCAAAGACAGGGGGGCTCGGGGGGCGGAGCCCCCCGCATAAACAAAAAACACACTGTAGTATTGCTAATTATACCAACAATTGTTACGTTGAACATTTGAGATGGGTGAAAAAGAGTTTTGATAGAGTTTACTACGCGATGGACCGCAAAGAAAGGGGGGCTCGGGGGGCGGAGCCCCCCGCACAAACAAAAAACTCAGTGTACTATTGCTAATTATACCAAAAATGTTTACGTTGAATATTTGAGATGGGAGAAGAAGAGTTTTGATAGAGTTAATCACGTGATGGGCGGCAAAAAAAGGGGGGCTCGGGGGGCGGAGCCCCCCGCATAAAGGAAAAACACACCGCACTATTGCTTATTATACCAAAAATTGTTACGTCGAACATTTGAGATTGGAGAAAAAGAGTTTTGATAGAGTTTGCCGCGTGACGGGATGCAAAGAAAGGGGGGCTCGGGGGGCGGAGCCCCCCGCACAAACAAAAAACACAGTGTACTATTGCTAATTATACCAAAAAAATTTACGTTGAATATTTGAGATGGGAGAAGAAGAGTTTTGATAGAGTTAATCACGTGATGGGTGGTAAAAAAGGGGGGCTCGGGGGGCGGAGCCCCCCGCGTAAAGAAAAAACACACCGCACTATTGCTTATTATACCAAAAATTGTTACGTCGAACATTTGAGATGGGAGAAAAAGAGTTTTGATAGAATTTGCCGCGTGATGGGCTGCAAATGGGCGGCAAACAAAAAACACAGTGTACTATTGCTAATTATACCAAAAAATTTTACGTTGAATATTTGAGATGGGAGAAAAAGAGTTTTGATAGAGTTTGCCGCGTGACGGGCTGCAAAAAAGGGGGGCTCGGGGGGCGGAGCCCCCCGCATAAAGAAAAAACACACCCTACTATTGCTTATTATACCAAAAATTGTTACGTCGAACATTTGAGATGGGAGAAAAAGAGTTTTGATAGAGTTTGCCGCCTGACGGGCTGCAAAGAAAGGGGGGCTCGGGGGGCGGAGCCCGCGGCATAACGAAAAAACACACCGTACTATTGCTTATTATACCTAAAATTGTTACGTCGAACATTTGAGATGGGAGAAAAAGAGTTTTGATAGAGTTTACTACGTGATGGGCCGCAAAGAAAGGGGGGCTCGGGGGGTGGAGCCCCCCGCATAATCAATAAACACACTGTACTATTGCTTATTATACCAAAAATTGTTACGTCGAACACTTGAGATGGGAGAAAAAGAGTTTTGATAGAGTTTGCCGCGTGATGGGCTGCAATGAAAGGGGGGCTAGGGGGGCGGAGCCCGCAAAAAGAAAAAAATTCACCAAACTATAGCTAAATGTACCGAAAATTGTTGCGTTAAACATTTGAGATGGGAGAACAAGAGTTTTGATAGAGTTTACTACGTGAAGGGCGGTAACGAAAGGGGGTTAGGAGCCCCCTGAATAAAGAAAAAACACACCAAAAATGGTTACGTTGAACATTTGAAATGGGAGAAAAAGAGTTTTGATAGAGTTAACCACGTTATGGGCGGCAAAAAGTAGGGGGCTCAGGGGGCTCCTCCCCCCGCATACAGAAGAAACACACCGTACTATTGCTTATTATACCAAAAATTGTTAGGCTAGACATTTGAGATGGGAGAAAAAGAGTTTTGATAAAGATTACCATGTGATGGGCGGCATAGAAAGGGGGGCCAAGAAAGAAAAAACACACCGCACTATTGCTTATCCTACCAAAAATTTCTAGGTTGGACATTTGAGATGGGAGAAGAAAAGTTTTGAAAGAGTTTACTACGTGATGGGCGGTAAAGAACGGGGGGCAAATAAAATACTGCAAATTATACCAAAAACTGATACGGTGAATATTTGAAATGGGAGAAGAAGAGTTTTGATAGAGTTTGCCGCGTGACGGGCTGCAAAGAAAAGGGGGGCTCGGGGGGCGGAGCCCCCCGCACAATCAAAAGACACAGTGTACTATTGCTAATTTGCCATGGCTGACACAGTCAAATCTCAGACGCTTTCAGTCGATCTTTTGGGATGTCGAAGTTATATGCAAGAAGTCAATTTTAGCTAAACTGCTAAACATACTGTATGAAATATGACATGTAGAAAGCGTTTAGCAATGGACTGTTGAGGGTAACGAAAAGTGACAGAACCTACTGCAACGCACGCGAGCGAAGCCGCGCGGGTACAGCTAGTATTGAAATAAATCGGTTGAGCCGTTTTTGAGTTATCATTCAAAAACCCATAGTGAAAGGACGTAAGTAAAAATGACGTAAGCGCCGCCAAATTTCCCGTAAGAAACGACCTTTTGAATTAATGGTCTCAGTTTACGAAACCCTACACTGAGCATGGCCCGACATGCTCTTAACCGGTTTTTTAAAACAATTTTTAGACAAAACTAATAGTTTCGTAAATAATAGCTCCGAAAGTTTCAAAAAGTGATTATCGTATTTCCTCCTAAGTAGAAGAACATTTTTTCGTATGAGGCACTGCTACAGAGTTATTTACGAAACGCCAAAAAAGGGACCTATACATTATACATACATAGTGGGCTTCCTTCGGATGATTTATTGAATCCCTTAGAGCTTTAAACCAATCGGAGTAGCCATTGACAGGCGTTCCCCTCTGCCGAATGAAAATGACCAGTGGTCATGTTCGTTGTATGGACTGACGTTTATTTGACGTGGCTTATTTTGACGTTTCGCATACATTTGACGTTCCCCTCCCCCGCAAAAAACGGCAGACTTTTTCCGATAGAATGAGAGTGCGTCTCGCATCCGGTTGGTTTAATAATCAAAGTTGAATCCCTTTTGAAGTCGGTTTCTTTTTTTGCAAAAAGGTTTCTTCTTGATTACTTCACAATAGTTCTCTATACTAGAATTATTACAGGCAGGCAAAACAAATATATTTTTCTTCTACATCGCCTTCCATAAATGAAAGCATGTCGTCATTTTTTTCATTTGTCAAGATACATAATGTGATTTTTGTGATTTAGGGACATATTACAAGAAAATAATTAAATTCATCTAAATTATGGGTGAGCCGATGCCAGCGAAGGCCACGAAGTCCACGACCACGTTATTGAATGGCGTTAACGTGAACCTCGAGGTAGAAGACTGGGATACTCTAGTTACTCCCATCGGACAGGCGGTGATACAATATCTGCAATGCGGCGGAAACAGCGCGAAATTTAACAAGTTAATTAGGCGTTTGAAAACATCTCGGCGTGATGATGACAAACATAATCGCCTGTCCGTTAGGGATGAAGATGGGTTGAGAATATTGAATCGGGATCCAAATCAGTCTCCCGGATCTGGGTGCGATCCAAGTGAAAGGCGGCGACGTGTTTGCCGCTGCCCACGCCGACGCCGACGCCGCAGGCGCCGCCGCCGCCGCAGGCGCCGTTGTTAACTGACCCGAGGGCCACGAATAAATGTCGATCAATAACAATAAAGTAAAATTTATAATTATGTGGAGTAATTCGACAAAGCGGTTGTATAAAGTGATGTGAGATTATTAAAAATTCAAACTTTGGAGCACATTTTCCGTGGCTGAGGCGTTAAAATGTTCGTTTCTGAAACCGTGCTGTAATTTATAAAATCTATGTTCCATGTGTTATTGTTCTGTTTTTGATGTTTATAATATCTGATATTGCAGGGTGAGAGGGTTGTGATTGTTTGTTTTTGTAACAATATATGCATCTATTTAATTATTTATTGTTGTTTCTTTATAGTGGATTTTAATGAGAAGAACATAGCCATAGGATATCAGACTCAGCTTAGCGAAAAACAAAAACAGAAAAATCAAACACTTTTCAACGAATCTCCAAACTATTCATAGGTACTTATATTTTAAAATATCTAACTGCGAAAGTGTCTGTAAAGGTCTATTTTTAGTTTTTCGTAAATAACTCAACGGTGGCCCATACAAAAAGAAGGTCTATAATGGGGTTGGCAACTGTCAACGGTTTGGCCAGATGGCGCCAGCATAGCTAGGTCCCTTTCACTAGTATTGTTGTATGGGATTTGGCTTAAAGGCTAGCCCATCCAGGTCAAAAAAAATTTAAAAAAAAACGTGATTTTGACACTTGTACGACTGACAGGGACCCAGCTATGCTGGCGCCATCTGTAAATACTTTCCACCGGCCAACCCCATTAAATAATCCACTTAAAATTCTTTTAAAATAATATTTACACATTGGCTGGGATCAATGTTTAATGAATAATTAGTTTACTAATGACTCCATAATGATATATCGAGGGTATTAAACACACTTTTTAAACTTTGGAAGCTATTATTACGTAAGTAGGTATGATCTAATAAATATTTCTTCAGATTTTTTTACCACTGTCTGCGTCATCAAAACACATAACATGTATGAAATTTTAGTTTTCTAGTACTAACCATCAGGTCCAAATTTTGCTGCAACAAAGTTCACGCCGAATTTATAATCTTTAGAAAGATGCAACATTATAGTTATAACAGCGGCATTTTAGCTCCGTGATAATAACAAAGTTTTACAAATGAGGGAGTGAATCTTTCACTAGCGTTTTGAAAGCATCCAAAATTAGATTTCCAGCACTCAATCTCAAAGCAGTGTTTATTAGGGTTTTACCCGTGGTACCACGGTTTTTGTACCACGGGGGACCACGGGAATTTTTTTTCCCCGTATTTTCCCCGTAGACCCCACTGCTCCAGTTTTAAGTTATCTTTTTGAATACGAAACTGTCCGTGGGCCCACGGGTCATTCCTCGAAAATAAATATTTCCCGTAGTCCCACAGCAATAGATATGTCATAAATTACGCCTCTAAATACTATTCTTTTTTTAATAGGCAAGGTAGGTTTTAGTAATTTTTTTTTGCTGTGCCTTTAAATACTAGCCAATGAATACCATTCTCGAGCAGTGGGTCTATGGGGACAAAATTAGTACTCGTGGATCCACTGAGGGTCATAGCAGTGGGACCACGGTTAATACCCGGTTCTTTTCAATTACCCATAGTCCCATTTCGGTGTTGTGGGTCTACGGAGATTTTTTTTTACCCGTGGTCCTCCGTGGTACAAAGGCCGTGGTACCACGGTTAAAACCCGTATTTATTCACACATTTTTTCCAATGCATTCCGCAATTTAATTCACTTTTTGTCCGCCTTACGTCAAAATTTTAACTTTAGATTTTGAACTCTGTCATAATGTATGAGAGTGTCATTCACGTTGTCGCTATGTCTCATACCTATATCAGACGGCGGCGGTCAAAAGGTTAATAGAAAATGGGCATCAGTCAAGATCATATAATATGACAGCAACACAACTATTCAAATAGTTATTTTCAATATAAATTATAATTATCAATATAATTTCTATTATATCATTAAGTCTATGTCTTTACCCTGAAGTGTCGTAAAACAAGGGTTATACTTTTCACTCAATGATTTTAATGTTTTCACTACAGTACATTCAATACGGATTTTAAAAAAAAGGACAGTCGTGGCCAGATAATTAGGAACAACACTGCCTTAAAATATCACTTTCGAAATATGATGAGTCATCATTGATGACGATTCCATAACTACTTGACCATTTTTAAAACAAATAATGCGATTTTTCTCATATACTTACAGGGCGTAATATATTAAAAACTGTCCTTTTTTTAAATCCGTACTGATTGTGTATATTAACTTTTTATTAATTATGTAGTTGTAAATGACGGATAGTCTAAATAACACTTTTTTCAAGTTCATTCAATTAGGGACAAGTCCTTAATTTTCTATGAACTCAAAAAGTGTTTATTTGACCATCCGATAATTTTACAAACTATACATGGTTGACTTTGTTTTTGGGTCAATGAGGACAGCTACCAGATCCCGTGCTGCTACGCGAAAATAGTACATTTCGATATTAGTGTGGAAAGTATGTCATTACTTCACGAGTACCGAGATATCGGGACGAGTGAAGAATGACATTTACGCACGAGTATGGAACGACGTTTTTTAATACAGTTGCGAAAAAATTATAAAATTGTCAATTATTCACTTTGAGGTTACTTTAGTACATGTATCCGAACGCTCCGCGCAGTGCGGTGCGGCGCTGTGATTGGCTGTCTGTCACTGTCATTAGCTGTGATTGGCTGGAAAAAAGTGAAAAGCACTAGTGCGCGATATCAAACTTTCCGCACGCTAAACCACTACAAGAAAAGCACTTTTTTGAGCAACTGTATTAAAAAGGTCGTTTTGGACATTTGTTTTATGCCATTCGATCCCATTCCTATTGAAGATTAAAGATTAGTATGGGATCAAAAAAAATCCGGGTAGTAAAACTTCAATTTTACACATACTATGTAGTTTCTTATGCCAATCGATTCCGTTCCTGTTCAGTATCAATAGTTTCCATGGAGTCAACTAACGGTTATGTCCCAAAAATCCTGTATAATATAAAACACAACACTTTTCTTTCCGGACAAACTCTAACTACTAACGGAAAATAAATAATAAAACTGTAATGGCGTAATCACATCGTTTATTGGTATATGTATGTACCTATTCGCACGAGTCGTACAAGCTATAAACATGGTGTGCCGGCCCGCGGGACCGGCTGACGGCAAACAATCACAAGAACTTTAGAATATGCATTCGTTCTAACGTATGTACTATCAGCTGCATAATTGTATACCCAATTTATTTATTTATTAATTCATAATGTGGTTATACATTTTTGCAGCCTACGACCGTACTGTCATAAACGTCCAACAAGCCCATCAACACCTCGTCTCGTAGTCATTCCGCGTCGGCAGACAACGGGTTAAGCGAGAATGTTGCTCACTCTAAGGCTCAGGTTAAGCGTCGATGACGATTATGACCAGTGAAAATCGCGAGACGCGACGCCATCGAGCCATCTCACTCAAATCCTATTCACTTTCTCAGTGGAATGAGAAACCTAACTAGAAAAAAAGTTTAAATTACAAAACAACGTATTACAATAGGTACATGATTCTGGGAAAGTAATAGGACAGTGAGAGGGCTTTTTCGCCCCGACAACGATTATTTACGGCCCGAGCGGCGCCGCGGCCCGAGTTTTTCACAAAAATACGTTAAAGGATCGTGTAAAGTAGCCAACCTCAACAACTCCTATAAAGGCATCACATATATAAAAATTATCACGTTAACATTAAAATTCGAAAGTTGTACCGTGTTAATGGCTCCTCTACAAGAAACTCGCGTAGTAAAATACATCTGATGGTGTAACTAAACGGACAGTTAGCATGGGTGAGAAGCGCGGGTGGCCCACGGCGCTCCGCGGCGGCGGCCCGGGGGAGCGCAGTGGAAGCCCGCCAACGTAACCTATATCCATTTTATTCACGCTCCCAAAACCGCACAGGGTGTATAAACATTTGGCATAGATAACTTGACTAACGAATACATTCCAACTAAATTAAAATAAACTATTATGATTACTTTAAAAGTTTGTAATTCTGAAAGGCTTATATACTTTTAACATTTTTTTATTAGACATAATCAGTTTCAGAGGTTCTTTTTAGCACTGGCATATCCTCGTGGTTCGCCAAATGATAGCTACGTGTCGTGGCGTGTCACGGAACAGTGTCGCAGCTCGCGGCGCCGGCGCCGGCGGCGACAGGTCGCTAGGACTATTACTATCGTCTGTATAGTCGGCGTAATCGTTTTAAGACTAGTATAATTATAATACCTATACCCGAACAGAACCGGGCTTATCTTCGTACGCTACAACACCAAGTATCCTGATTATAATATTATTAAGACTATTACTAAGTTATGGTTACATGAGCGTATATATAAATATATGAAACAGAAATTAAGATCCTGTACTATAAAGCGTAATTTTAACGTTTGTCCAAAATTCCTTTTTTACAATTATTTATTCTATTAAAGTTTTTTTCGACATACGAATTAAATTTATTTTACAAACAATACTCGCACAATTTATGTAATCAACAATAAGCGTAGTGCAATTTATTAAGCACAAGCAAAGCAATAGACAGTAACAAGAAAGAGGAAGTAAGAGACGTCCGCGGTACAGGGCGGGAAGGGGAAGGAAGCATCCTGCCTTCGCCAACTTAACAACTATCCCTTCCACTGAATACGATCTTGAACACATCGTCGTATTGCTTATATACTTTCCAGTCAAACAACTGATAGTTAGACGCCGCTAGAAATCAACATCTAGATACTACATGAATTGATTTCAAAATGCTAAGCTACGTTTAAACAACGTAACAATGCGTCACTCATCCGCCTGTCATACGTACTTCATTTGCCATAAAACAATATCGAACGATGACAAACTATAACGTTACTACGACCGCAAGTGAATGTTCACAACATACCGTTAATTAAAATAATCTAACACCAATATTATTATTGTAATAAATATTTTTTTCAGTCTTTGGTTCCATTCCAGTACATTGCATACTTCTATAAATGCTTTTTTTATCCGATTAATTTGATTTTAGTTCATTTAGTTTTTAAGTAGTATATATAGTGGGATTTAGCCATCGGTACTTTTGGATCGGGCGACACATATCAGATGAAGACGGCCCGCGGCCCGGGCCCAGTGCGCTTGCCGACGGGCCACTGGACACCGAGCTCTGCAGGGTGCCCAACATACAGCTTTGTTACTACACGTAATAAGTATCAAATACATTACAAAAACCATAATCGACAGCTACAGATATATCACGTATATTGCACATTGGGGTGATTTTGCTTATACTCTGCAAACACATTTTTGGTTTTAATGGCGCATTTCTTAGTGTTACCAGAGTAACTTTAGAGTGTTTCAAGCATTTTAAATTTACCCCATTACAATACAAGTTAAAGTTTCGTTAAAACAATGAAGATAGAATGAAGTGAAAGTTTCTAATGGCCACCCTGCAAGATAATGTTTTAGTAAACAGGCATATTCCAACGCAGTACTTCGATACTTCACACAAAGGACATTTCCAGTGTTGGCGCTCCGCGCGCAACAGTGGAGAACGGGTTCAATCTTCTCTTGACACGACTAAAGAACCCACCTCACAATATTTTGCAATGATTTTTTTCATTTACCGATGTTTAACGTAGATTGATGACATTTTAATGTTTAAATATATATTTTATTTGATTTTAAACTTATAACATCAACGTTTAATCTACACAAATTGATATATATCGTCTAAAAAAGGACATCTGTATTTGTTTTGTTCATTTGATTTTAAAATAATGCTCAATAATATAATTTCGTCTACACAACATGATTCAATTTCCACTATTAAATTTTATAGAAAAATATGTTTGGGTGCCTCCAAAGTACTAACTTCAATGGCAGAGCTTGATTTTAATGATCGACTGACCCAGACACGTAGTCACACCAAGTTTCGAGTATTCCATGATCCTCTAAACCTTTGGTAAATATCGATTTGGTATAAAACAAGAACCTAATCCTCTCCATCATAATTTATTAACGAATTATTTGCCAATATATCGTCGGTATACTTCAAAAACATGATAACTGACCAACGCATCGTTTTGAGAAAATGCGTTTTGAAAGTTTCATAAATCATTGTGTCAAAAGCATACCGGTTTTTGCTAGTTTAAGCGTACGGAATTGAAATTTTAGGTATTATAAATATCAATTAATGACGATATTAAAATTTGGTAGCACAACAATAGAAACTTACGCACAAACAAAAATATTGGATAGTACTTATAATTTTTTGCAGTATGTACAAGTTAGTTATTTTTCCCTTTATGCTTATATATATGCAATAGGCAAACAGGGTTGATGTTAAAGTTATAAGAAACCTATTACCCACCACAAATAACTCTTAGAAGAAGAAACAACTGATATATCGGCTTTAAATGATCATTTATGATGTTTTGTCTGTATATTGAAACATGGTTTATGTAAGTTATCACGTTTTGTTTTTAGCAATATGACCAAAATAGTAATAAATAAGTAGTTAATTAAATTGAATTAACTATTCTATTCTCTAAGTATCATTTACAAGTAGAAAAATAACAAAAAATTTACTTTTTAAATTTTGAAGCCGCTTCATTTATTTTTGTGTAATAATTGCCACCATTTTATACTTTATAGCAAAAACATACAGTTTGTGCGAAATATTGCCCGTTAGTGGCGACAGGCCGGTCTGATTAAATAAACAAAAAAAAATTCGAGAAACCCATTCACACAACAGACATTTATATAATAATCTTTCTGACTACCGAAAAAGCCCTCATATTCATAAAATGTCTGCAAGCAATACCAGTTAAATGCACTTATTAGTGGTCATTTTGATGTGGCCGATTGAAGGGATCAACACGTGAATAAGTAACGCTATAATTCATTAGCAGTTTAGAAATTACCGATTTTGCGCATTTAGTATGTTTTTACACGCCAGATCTTTGAAACTAGAAGGAATATACAAAAAATTGTATCACTCACTACTAACAGAAAAACCTAATAAAATTGTATATCTAACTCAAATTTTACCATTTTGTCACTTATCATGTTTTGGAAGTATACCGACGATATATAAGTGGTTTAAGCAACACAAACATTACAAGTCTACGTATCGTAAATACAGTCGCCATCAAATATATTGCAGCAGCCAAGGTGGTCACAAATATCTGAACAACGCCTCTATTGCCAAGCCCATGTGCATGTTCAGAGATTTTTGAGTACCCTGACCGCTCCGATATATTTGATGGTGACTATACATCCCATAAAGCAACCAGCTTCTTATAACACATATCGGCTAGGAACCTGTTATTCCAGTTGAGGATTCCTTCTAATTCGTGAAACTATATGGTACCATTATACCTTGTGCAATCTAAGAAGCGGTTTTTGGCAACTGTCATCTCAGTACATTTTATAGCCTAAAATAGATTTTAGGCTATAAAATGTACTGAGATGACAGGTGTCAAAAACCGCTTCTTACATTGCACAAGGTATAGTGTTACGGTGCCAAATATCACAAATGAGTCGCATGTACATAATCGGTTGTACCTCCTTCAAAGAGTCAGTTTGCGATTGACAGATGATATAATATAAATTTGAGTTTCTACCTTGTTTTCCACATTACAATTATTAGAAGATTACTGGCATATTTGAATATCGATAAAAAAAGTAGAATATCCATTAATAATTCATGGATAAAAACATCTGTCACCTGAAAACTTACTTTGAACTTATTGTAAAATATACTCCAAAACAACGAAAACGGGTAGTAGGTTGGCATAAAGTTACATTGCTGGTGAACATATATTTTAGTTCATTGGCAAAATGATATCGCGCTCGTTACGTTATCGAAAATAAGTCACCGTCGCTCGGCGGTTTGTAATAAATATAGGGATATGCAATTTACAAAACGTTGAGCGACGCGCCACACCGCCCCACACGGGAGACTTTTGTTTAACAAATTTATTGCACAAAAATAATTACATAATCACAGAAGAGACTAAACCGACAGAGATCTACTTGCAACAAGTTACAATAACGTGAGATCTAAATACCCTCATTTGTTATGTGTCACCTGCATAGACAGAACGTGTCCTGGGCACACTGGGGACTCACGGGTCAGTGATGATATATCTCCTTACAAATAACCACATATAATGTTGGTAGGGAGGCCGACGCAGCAGCCAGTCGGTCACAGCGGCTGCAGTCTGCGCGGGTATTTACAATCATTCGAGAGCTCGATGCCACAGGCACTGAACTTGGCAAACCATAATAACAGCTAACTTACAATGCGTCAAACGGAATTTTGAACAACGTAACCATGCGAAAAAGAACCTCTTACCAACGCAAAAGACAATTTGTAATTAAGCCAACAATAAAGTTCGGTTAAAGTTGATATGTTCATCGCTCGTTAATGACAAGCCGCAACGTGGATGTAACTTGATCGGTATCATGGCAGCTGCCAATTTATAACAGTGTTTTTTTTTCTACTATTAGTAAAAATCACAAAACAATTTCTCTAAATGCTGCTAAAGAAAAGAGAATCAGTCAGTCTCTCGTGAATACAATGAAACAATTTGAATTGAAAATCAAACCATTAGGAGGTTCCCTACAAACGTAGCTGCCGGTGTCCAGAGGCCGCGAGCGTCGCCCGCCGATGTTCACTCGGCTAGTAATTCTGGAACAATCAGACATTTTATTTTATTCATTTATTACATCTAGTTAAATGAATAGATGTCATCATTATCGCTCGATGTTGGCGTTTAACTGCTCAAAGATAAAGATTGAATCAGATCTACTTTCCACTTTTTACTTTTTTTCTAATTGTTTTTTAAAATTATCTGTAGGAAGTTTCTAGATTATAAAAACACAACAGCTTGTGTGCCAATGCTCGGCGTGCTGTTTTATTACTTAATGTTGTATTAAGGCTAAAGCCTTAAGCCGCTCAGGATGTTCTAATGTAAGTGCATGTCTTAAATAGTTATTTGTGCAACAAGAGAGGAAAGTTGGTTTTTCTTGCGAATGTTGATTTTGAGTCCCGAGTAAGCGAAAGATTCTATAATAGGGAATATTACGCAAAACTCTGCGTAGGGGGCGGCACTAGCACATCCAGAGAGCCTACCACGAAACACGAAAATAAAAATTTCGTTACCTGGTCAAAATTTGGATTCTCTCGTTTCACGATAGGCCCTTTGTAAACAAACCGCCTTGGTGCGCAAATGACATATTTATTCGTTATTAATTATCTATGAAAACTTGTAAAAAAACTGTTTAAGGCCTAGTATGTATTAAAAACTCTATGGTTTACCGGTGTGCTAGTGCTGCACTCTGGTGGCAGAAAATTGCAGTAATATCCCCTATTGAATCACGAGCGAAGCGAGTGATTCTAAGTTTGAATCTTGAGCGTAGCGAGGGATCTCAAGAACACGTGATGTAAAAAAACTTTCCTCTCGTGGGACACATACAACTTTTCACCTCAGTAGTGAGAACATATTAAAGTTAAAATAAACACATTTATTTACATTCTTGAATGAAAGGCATCATCATTATGACGGAAAGTTTCTAGAAACAAAATTTCACTCCCTGAAGTGATGAAAGTCGCACTTTCGTCACTCCAGGGAGTGAGGAAAGTAGGCTTGTTCGAACTGCTGAGGTGAAAAGTCATAAACACGCATTATTTATAAATCAAAATCATGCAATTTCGATTTGACTGGAAATGTTTTGTTTCCAAGTATGAAGAAAGGTTACCAGTTAATGCCAATTCCGTGTACATATTTTTAAACATGGTTGTATGGTAGTCATTTTTTAAGATCTCCGAATGTTACTAGAGATATCTTCCTACAATTCGAAAATCTTAAAAAAATATTGCTATATGTTGAGTGAGTCTGTCTCTTACATAACACATCAAACAATAAACAATAAACTAAGTGGTTGTCAGTTACTGTTTGTAAGGTTATCGTAATTCATTTCGCATTCGAATAGAATCTTTTTTAGCAAGTGTGATGAAAAACATTGCTTTTGGGGTTAGAACATTGTAAAATAGAGTTATAAAAGGCGGTTTTTTATTGCGGGCAATAAAGGGTGGTCCAGATATAGAGGCCGCCTATGAAAGTGTTGATTGCCATTAAACGAAAAGAATAAATGAGAATATGAATGATGTATGTTACTATATATATTTTGGTAAAACTAATAAATAAATTTATATCCCAACGGGCCCTTGTTTAGCACATTGTAATAGTTTGGGGCGGAATCGATTAAACAACGATTTTTCCAGATTTTCTCGCAATTTCCTTGGAAATGCGTTTCCAGATTCTTTTCATCGCTTGTATGGTAGTCGCTGGTTTATTTAAGCCGCAATATCTTTGCTTGCACAGAGCCCAAAACTTTTCTATCGGCCGAAGTTGGGGCACATTCGGCAAGTTGTCTCGCTTCTGCACAATAGCGACTCCTGCCTTTTTGAGTTCTCTAAGCACAGGTCCGACGTAGTGTGACGTAGCGAGATCTGGCCAAAATAAAATAGGCATCTGCACGTTAAGCTTCCGAATGAATGGCAATAACCGTTTTTTAATATACTCTTCTAAGTATATTTCGCCGTTCACAGTTCGATTAGTCACAAAGGGTTCGGAAATGTCCCCTTCTTCAGAGATCGCTTGCCAAATCATGAAACGGTGTTCAAACTTCCCAGTTGGGAGCAATGTGTCTTCGACTGGAGTCTCTTGTTCATCGTCCGACATGTAGTACTTGTCTCCTGCCACTTGCGTTGGGTCTAAGGGCACGTACGTTTCGTCGTCTAAAACAAAGAACAAATTTCGTCCGCTCGGAACGCTGTCTTTGTATAGCTTTGCTGCACCCCTGATTTTGATTGTATTTAGGGCTGCGTCTCTTCTTTCTGCTCCGGATTCCAGCGACTCTCTTTACTCGTCGGTACGTTGAAGACTCAATCCCAGTTCTCTTGACGCGACGCGATCAGATTTGCTACGATTCTGTCTCGCCTTCCGTAATACTTTTTTTTGCAATTTAGGCGTATTTATAGTTGGTTTTTGGCCAGGACGTGACATAAATCCCACTTGATGATTATTTACGTACCGATTGATTACGTTTCGGATGGTCCGGTTAGGTACGTTTTGCTTGCGAAAGTGATGCAAAGTCAGTAGACGGTTTTCAGAATGAGTTTGTAAAAGTCTATTATTAACTTAGCTCGTCATTCATGCTCGGCGCGCGTCATTGTAATGTATTTTATGAAAACATGCAAAGGAAATGAAAACTAGAAGAAACAACGATTAAAATGCATTTGATATTTATTTTTGTTGTTTATTCCCGTTGCCATAAAAACCGTGAGAAAAAGCGGCCTCTATATCTGGACCACCCTTTATTTCTCTTACCATACGTTGTGTAAAGTTTATAGTGTAGTCGTCATCAAATATATCGGAGCGGCCAAGGTACTCAATCTAGTTTCAGCCGGAAGGATGATAGTTTGAATGCACGTAGCTTGTAACAGTAAAAATAGACGCAGACAGTCGGTGTTTCGTGGTTACTTCAACCGTTTTTATAAAAAAAATGATACAAGCTTAGGAAGGAAGGGGGAATAATATCCTCTGAAAGCCTGGTTTCCATTTTTTTTTCTTGGTAAAGCGTGTGCTATACGGCATACAAAAACCCTTCCGTCAGAGGGATTTTGGTCTGGACCATAGATAAATGAGTAGATAGATTGCTAACTCCATACATAAAAAAACTACTAATCAAATAATAAGTTGTATGGGAGGTATATTTAAACTCATTTATACTAAGTTTTAAGCACACTTAAATCGTAGTATGTATTAAGCTGTAATCTTTTGAACAATAACTTTTAGCAAAGCTCGCTTAAAATTTATTATATATACGCATTTAGTCATGTATGGAGAGAACACTCTTAATTTTCTTTGTCTGGACGGACCGTGTAGACAGTTGTTTTCAAAAAAAAGTTATGAAACACCAACCAAGGTTAGTGTGGACCGTCGAGCCTTGTTGGCAAACGTTTAACAGACACATTAACGTAGTAAGCTTTTACTTAATGTGCATGCAAATTTTCGTGCTTTCTTCCTGATACGACCGGATTGTTTAAATAGGGGACAGGAGTCGCACTGTCACTACCTGCGATGGGGCGGCGCGGCCGGAAGCCGCGTGAGCCGTCGGGCCCGCGCGGGCCGCGCAATACCACGACGCGCGGCGCGCCGGACTCCTCCAGCGAGGCGGTGCGCAGCCGCGCCAGCAGCCGCTCCGGCCGCTCCGGGCGGGGCTTCGCGGCTGTCTTGCCGCTGCTGAAACAACACGTTATTTCAACTTTATAATTGTTTAATTTTACACAAAAAAAATCCAACTACCACATCCAAATGCCCTTCAAAAAATCCTCAAATCACCTAAAGGTGTACCTATAATACTTGAAAATTTGCCTCGATTTCCCCAGTACTCTATCATCAGATCCTGACCTGATAACAATGATACCAACTGTGAAGAAAACCCTTTCAAACAAAAACAGATTTCTCCAAATCTATCCAGACGTCTTCGAATAATCGGTGAACATACACAAAAAATACAAGCAAAAACAATGATCCCGACAAAATAAAAACATTCTCCTTCGAAATCTAGAAATCAGTAAAAAAACCGGCCAAGTGCGAGTCGGACTCGCGCACCGAGGGTTCCGTACAAACCTAAAACAATTGCTATTTCTTATGATTGCGTGGACATGAAAATTTCGTTTTGCTACAGCTGAAAGATATTATAGACCTGAGTATATGATATGAATTTCAATTTAATACCTCTACGCGTTTACAAGGAAACAGGTAGTAAGTTTAAAATAAACTAAAATATTTTATATAAGTTTCTGAATTTACTCGAAGTACCCTTTAGGTTTTGAGTTTCTTGCGAGTACTCAGCTCCAAAATATGCAACTTAAAATGCTATTTCTTTTGATTACATTGACATAAAAAGTTTGATTTTGCTACAGCTGAAAGGTATTATAGACCTGAGTATTTGATATGAATTTCAATTTAATACCTTTACGCGTTTACGAGGAAAATGGTAGTAAGTTTAAAATAAAAAAATAGTACATTTCGATATTAGTGCGGAAAGTATATCATTACTTCTAAGAAGATTAAGAATGATTCTACTTAATGAGACCTCAGGGCGGAAACAATAATTACGACGCTTATGTCCTTTTCGAATTAAGCAAGTTTAATAAAACAACTTACTTGTCTGAAAGCTGAGAAACTGGAGAATATTAATCTACTAAACAAAATTTTCTAAAGGCTATTTTTCGTTTGTGAGACGAGATTAATATATCAAAATAATTTAAAAATAAATATGGAGCACTCGATTTCGAAAGACATGATGATATTAACCGTCCATATTAAAATAACAGAATAGGTTTTTGTCAAAATGGCAATCATAATTCATGTTGAGAAGAGTTTCTTAATGCGTGCTATTCGTTTTATTTGAAGTATTCTTTCACTTAATACCTTACGCTGAGGACTTATCAGGCTTCCCTCGTATTTATGAATGGGTTCATTCTAAAACCGCTAGGAACCCTATTATTTTAAATTTTGGAATCAAACTGGTGTCTGTGACAGCTACGCCTTGTTTCCTTATACCGTGGTACTCGTCAGTGGCGGCGTGTCAGAACTTTTGTTAGGCAAGCCGAAGCTTAATTTGGCTTAAAATTTCTTCATGACTTGTTGGAAGACTGGTGAGGTGCCTGAAAATTTGCCAAGCCGACGGGAATCGTGTTCTATCGACGCGTCGCCCCTGGTACTCATACTCACCACACTTTGACGACGTTGCAGGCGCTGCTCTTGCCGTTGCGCGGGTTGGTGAGCATGACGAACTCCACAGTGTCTCCGGGCTGCAGCTCGGCCGGGTTGCCGCGCACCTCCGACATGTGGAAGAACAGCCGCCGCTGCTCCTCGCCCTCCACCGCCAGCGACAGGAAACCGAAACCTCCTGGCCATCACAAATATTTATCAATCAATTTATCAATTTGGCATAAAACAAACATTTATTATTTTCATCCGACGGCGTGACCGATAGAGATCCTGCCTGCGCAGCCAGAAGGCTCAAGTCCAATAAGGACTTTTATTTAACCTTTGATATGTTGCGGCTGCTGCAATTACAATATGGCTGTGTGCCGGCGCGGATCCGCGTTCCGGTACAAATCGCGTGGGGTCGTTTGAACGCGGAACCGCGTTCCGGCAGTATAACGGGATTCCGTGGATCCACGTTCGCCGGTTACCAAAGGTTACCAAAGGTTAAGAGGCTGACAACACCCGATGACCTTCAAATTGACTTTACTTAAACAGTCATATAGCTATAACTACTTGTTTTGGGAAAAAAAATGTTAGTATTCATTATATTTACAAGAACTTTGTTAATTCCGGTACACGATTGGACGATATCGGCTCGATAGAAAATAATTACAAAGTTTCACCTTAAAGATAGCTTTAAACAGTTGTGTCTTTAATTTCTTGACTTATACGTTTCTAACTAAAACAATGTTCCATCACTCTAATACTAAACTTCATTGTTTTATATTTCTCAATTCATGCGTGTTTTTTTTTTATTTATAATTTTGCAAAATTTGTAATGAGCTCCCATACTAATCGTAACGCAGTTTTTATCTTTCACTCACGCTGAAAAAGATAGGGATAGAATTTAGCTGTTGCCATCCCCTTGTGTTGTGACGTGTAGCGATCCGAAGTATGACTGACCTTTGATGGCGTCGACGGTGGCGCGTCGCTTCTTGCGTATAGGCACGATGTTGGTGGCGCGGCCCTCGGCGTCCGCCTGGAAGGTGACCGGGTCCCCTACTTGCAGGATCTCGCGCTTACACGCCAGCCCCATGATTCCGAATTCGTAAGATGTGCCACCCTCCATTTGAATCAAGCCTGAAATTGAGAAATACTGCTTTTAAAGATTGAAACGGAAATTATTTTTCATGTTCCAATAGTAAGATTGTTTGAATACTACAATGCAAAATCGAAGCAACTCAGCATAGAATTTTCAGAAGAATCATATCACTAAGTTCTAAGTTTTGTATGCTAAACAGCCTGGTAACTTGGTTGCCGAAACTGTACTACAAAAAGCGACCGGACGAAGACAGCGTTATACACACCCAGAACGCTATCTTGCTGGCACACTGTCACCGCATGCGGAAGCCGCAACAGTGCCACAGCTGGCTAAGGGTTGGATATTGTTGAGCAGCAGGTGACATACCGCAATATTTAGGTTGATCGGGGTTGAGCGCCCGCAGCGTGCGCGTGACGGTGCCGTTGAGCGAGGGCTCGAGCGGCTTGGCGAGCGGCACGGTGCCGCGCGGCAGCACGCGCACGAACTCGGCGCTGGCACAGCCGCCGCCCGAGCCGCCGGCGCGCCCCAGCCCGTACTCCACCTCCGAGCCCAGCTCCAGGTTGTCGGGGTTGCCCTCCAGGTTGCTGTTAAAGTCACATGTATATCGTCTTATTTCTTATTTATGTGAGTGGGTCAAAGTTATGGGTTCAAGTCTCGGTCGTGCCATAGAGAGCAAAGAAAAACGTTTAGCAAATAAATGAAAAGAGGTGACCAGAAAATGTGGGCAGGATCCTCACTAAGCGCAGATAAAAGGTTAAGCTTTAATGCAAATTAAAGAGCTACAAAGGCGGACTTAATGCCTGAATATAAGGCATTCTCTACCAGATAACCATAGGGCCAAATAGAGAAAGTCAATGTATGAATACTGGCTCATTTTAACGGTAATAACGATAGAAACTTGTTTCCATTTGAAAAACATTAATAAAAAAACACGTGACTGGTAATTACGACGTTCGGCCGATGACAATACACGTGGTTTTATTTGTTTACATGCGTATGCCATGCCATCGAAATTAGTGTCCACCATACGCTCTGCTGTGCTGTGCACTACTTTGAAATTAAAAATCAGAGATACTATTCATAGCTTCGCCAAAAGCATGGAGTTTTAGTTCTAGATGTTTCAAAATGTAACAGAAGAATGATATAATTAAGTACATGTTGGTAAAATGCACGTACCCCTACGTATACATTAATCTAACAAATACAAATGTTGTATTTACGTAAAGCTCTGAGCAAGATGTATACATTTATGTAATCCGATTCGACTGCTTTAATTGATTACCAATCAATAATTAGAATCAGCATGTAATTAGTTCGCAATGCTGTGTGTAAGTCCAGTGGTCAGACAACTACAAAAACATTCGCAATTTTCAATCATAACACATTTCCCGAAGAACATATTTTTAACAATAATATAACATTATATTTTAACATCTAGCACCAGCTTATAATACTGTAGTAGGGAAAGTTGTATCGGGTCGATAAAATACAATATTTTCTTACAAATGGGTAGTGTTTTAAAAATAAAAGTTGTCGAACGTCGACGAAATTTATCAACTTAAATAGAGATAAAGAAAGTAACGAACTTATACAGTTAGTTGTTACATGGAAAGTTTTTTTTAATGAGCCTATATTTTAGGCACAACAAATAAAGTTGAAATAAAGTAAAGTTGGGTATATTGTTTTCGTCTAGCATCAAAGAAAAGTCCATGATTCCGTATTTACGGGTCTGATTTTTCATTGCTTGAGCGTGCGGGCAATCCGCGTGCGAATATGACATGTGACGCTGACGGGGATAGAGATTCACGTACCTACGAAATACAACACAACGGAATAGAATGAATGGTGGAATGTTTGAAACACATTAAAAGGTTTATGCTTATAAGTGTGAGTACTAGACACAACAAATATCCTTGATTATATCAAACTGATCAATACTCAATCATTATTTAATGAATCTATGGATTCTATGGTACGGCTGTGACCTAATCCAACTTGCAATGCAGTTATCTTTCGTTTAGACATGACATACAGATTTTAAAAATTTTGTTCTTATATGTTTGCATAATTTCAATCCAACTCAATGCCAGAAATTTAAATTAGTTCTTTCACTCGACTTAATATATAACAAACTCGTGTAGATTACTACACCGGTTCGCAGCTAGTTTAGTATAAGTAGAAATACATATACAACGTACATAAGCAACTTAATTCAAATAATGTTTATTAATTGAAGGTTTCCTCTTTTAGAAGCAGGGGAGTATTTCGCTAAGCAAATATACGCAGCGACAGCGCACTAAGCAAAAATACATACAACAAGTAAACAGGAATGCATCGCAGCCAATAAAAGTAAACAAGAATTTCCCAACCTACTACATACTTCATTTTACAAGCTTTTATATTTCTCAACTCAAACCTTGCAAGTTAAATTTGACCACCTTTCCAGTTTCCGATTGAGCTGATATTTTTCACGCACATGTATATCGCGTGATGACATGGAGCTGGTCTAATGAAGGAGACCGAAGGTGGTCATATAAACTCTGTGATAAAACTGATGAAACAATGGAAGCTCACTGTGTTTGTGTTTTTGAGAATCGACCCGTTGAACAGTAAGAGTAGATAACTTTTCCAAGAAAAGTACAGTCAGTGTATAAGCATGTACATATTAAAAATGAGAATTAAGACAAAACTTATTTTTACGCAGGAGACAAGCTCAATCTTTTTCAATATCAGATCGTGTTTAATACTAAAATGCCAACAACGTATCTAGTATACGGGCCATCTGTGGAGATACAGTTAGTTGAAGCTTCACAACCAAAGCATAGAACATTTTTAGTTAAACATAGGCAGCAAGCTATCGCGTATACACTTTTATTGACCAATAAGTAGCGGCAAAAATTGCGAATTAGGTCATATCAGAAGCTAAGAGAGGGGGGAAGGGATAACAGCCAGAGAGTTGACCCGTTTTTGGGATCCATTTATGTATTGAAGGCATCTATATCTCTTCAGACGACTTAGGTACGGATTTCGAGAAGGGAAGTTCGCAAGACGTCGAACGTCGAGAATTTTGTTGCTTTTGTCTTTTTTTATTTATTTTCACCGATTGTTCGACTGGACCTTTTTGGATAATTCTTTGTTTGTGATGGGGTTGTACTTGACAGTTCGTCCCATTGTCATCAGGTCAGGATCTGATGAAGGGATCCTGGATTAATCGATGGTACTCCTTAAATATTTTTGGCACAATAGTGCGAGTATTTTTTACAATAGCTCGAGCATTTGGTCTTGGATAGGGCCTAAGCGAAATTAGTTCTTTTGCGTTTAAAATGATATAAAGTACCTGAAGTGGAAGAACACCTCCTTGCTGTGGTCGGAGGTCTCTATGAAGCCGAAACCGTCCTTGAGCGCGGCGATGAAGCCGTGCAGCACGCCGCGCGCCGCTGCGTTGCCGTTGCTGGCGCCGCCGTTCGTGAGGCTGTGCTGGATGCTCACCGACATGGCCACCAGCTCCTTGGTTCTCTTCACCTGCGGGCAAACGGCATGTATGAGGTGTGATGGGATAAGACAAACAGTGTATTTGTCCTGGGGAAAAAACAAGCAGTATACCAGACAACTGTTTGACTTATTCTGGTGTTTGTTTTATCCCACCTGACTAAGCAAAGAGAAAAGAATAATGGAGTAGAAGAAGAATGATGTTTGAAGCAATTTTGCTCCAAGATTGAGCAGGATCGATCAGGGGATTATGGAGCTAGTTATATTGGTCAGCTTGTTTGCAAGTAAATCGCGAGTTCCAGTTCGAGGAGGGACTACTAGTGATAACTAAATGAAATTTAAAACCCACAAAGTATAAATGGTACAAAATGTTAAAAACTAAACAAAAATCTATAGAATTTTGTCTATAGTATATGGATTTGGCATGTTACCTTAAGAAATGTTGCATTTAAATTATTTAGCACAATCGTTTGCATGTTAAGCCTTATTGTAAGATGCTAAGTTTAGACAATAAAATTGGGGAACCCATTTTTCATACTGGTAAAAGCTGTCTCTATATATATTGATATTGAATAGGTACCTGATAAATATCGAAGATGACCTTATCGCCGACTCGAGGCAGCATCTTGGAGTCGCACTTCTTGGCCATGTAGGTAAGATTCTTTTTAGCCCCGTTGATTTGACAGCTGATAACGCCATTGTATTCCTGTTAAAATGATACGGCACATCGTTAAATAATGTACTTAAGTTAGCAGTATATGAAGAGGGTATATTTATCAGAAATAAAATGCATGCATAAGTTCAAAGTAACTTAATCTGGAATTAGTTAAAATCGACCATGACTGTTTAAACATACTTCTTAGTAAAGATATTATTTCATAAACCAAAACCACTAAACTTAGAACTGAAATAGGGTCACGGAACAGTATGAAAGGTAAGTGGCAGTTTGACTATTAGTCGATGATTAGTTGATTATACTTATTACAGTTGTTTTTCTCACTGTTTTTAGGTCTCAAAGTACCCTCGTTTCTGCTGCTGAGATGAAGAAAACTCGTTTGAGCTGAGCGCCTATGTGTGCACGGCATGTCTGTACAGTAAAAACTTCGATTTGTGCGTGGGACCTTCATCCTGACGGATCCCTGCCAATCGGCCACCGCGGGCGAGGTAATTCCGATCGGGGCTGGGCGTAGCGTGGCCATTCCATGTTTCTTATTGGTTCAAGTAGTCAAAAAAAGAACTCACGGGAGGCGGGCTCCTGGTAGGGCTGGAGTTGGAGCTGTAGAGCTGCGCCTCTTTGGTGACGACGCCGCGCGCCCCTCGCTCCACCAGCGTCTCGAAGTGCACGGAGCCGGGCGGCAGGTGCTTGATACGGATCGCGCTCTGCCGGGTGTTCATATTGGAGAATGACGTCACGGGGTCCACGGTGAACTCCACCTAGATAACATATCACCAGATTAACATAAGTAAAACACAGTGCTGGTCCGAAGTGTCGTGTGAATGAAATGAAATGAATTTAAAAACAAATTAGACAAGCACGATAAAAAATACAACAAAAAGCAATAACCTTGTCAAGAGTATACTGGATACAGGCACTATCAGTTTCTACAACTGCTTGCCTACTTACAAATCATTATAATAATAAAGAGCCTATGCGCTGTTGGTTTCGGCTCCACGCATGCCTTCCAAAGGTCCGGGACCCCATGGTCCCGAGATATGGTAAAACATACAAATAATAATATTAAGATTTTGGGTGTTCCATTGCGTCATAAGTTTGGGGGTGGGAGGAGGTCAACAAAATATGACAAGATGTGACAAGGGGTGGGGGAGTCTCAAGAGTTGTGACGCCACATATACAAACATTGTATAGGTTAATAAAATCAATTTCGTTTGGGAAGAAATTGAGCCCTACCTAGAGAACACAAGCTGAAATTTGAGTTCATCTATTACGCCACACGTTAGGGGAAGGGAGGGGGTCAGCAAAATGTGACAAGTTGTGACAAAGGGTGAGATAGTCCCAAGTGTAGTGACGCCTAATGTATTAACACTGTGTAGGTTAATAAAAAAAGTTCTTAGTGGAAAAAATGAGCCCGTCTGTGTGTTTTCAATTTACTAATGTTGATTTCATCTAAAAATATTTGATGTGCTAATTTTAAACATGTTTCATTTAAAATTTTAAATGAAATTGCTGAATATGTTACGAGGGGTAAAAAAACATGAAATTTGTGTGACGTTATGCGTCTTTCACACTAGTGCGGTTTCCGCATGCGGCGCCGGTGCGCAAGTGATATAGCGCTCTGCGTGTGTATAGCGCTGTTACGCTTGCACACCGTCGCCGCATGCGATTGCGGCGCCAGTAATCGCCTTACACATCAACAAGTTACAAGTTACGGGCTGACCTGCAGTGCCTTTACTAATAAATTGATGTTTTTTTTTTCAATTAATTTTTACCCTAAATTATACGTATCATGGAATTCATGGATAATGAATACTCGTCCATCGGGCAATGAATACAGGAAAAATAGCATATTTTGGAGGCAAATAAAGGCTCTATAACTTTATCTTGGCACTAGGAATGATGATCTGCTGAGCCCTATCAAAATGTATGCGTCTACCCTTATTTTTCAAAACAAAAACCCTGCATATCTCGCAAAGTATTGATTCTATAACTTAGAGACTATAAGTATGAGAATGGTTGAGACCATCGATTCAGCGCAACAAAATACATCGAAAACACACTTGCCCAGTTTGGAAAATTTGTATTTTTCAAAATGTCCCCCATGCCCATACTTTCCAGTCAATATCTGGGTTTAATACCAGTTTGATAGGACTTGGTAGATCCTTATTCATAGTACCTAGCTAAAGTTATAAAGCAAAGTGTCATTGATGCACATATTTTACCGCCAAAATTACCTATCTTACTTTACATGTTTAGTACAGGTAAAGTAATACTGCATCGTAATGAATAATGTGTATCGGTGCCCTAAACTAAGAGCCGCGATATGCAAACGCGTTGTATGCATGTACTTTGTAACTACAATAGATAAAAAGGTGTAATATCGATCACCGCGCCCCCGGAGCAACGGGCGTATGTCCGTGCGAATAATGGACGCTTCAGCACCCTTTGCAACTGAACGCGCTGAACTACCCACTGGCCGGACGCCCGGCGGCGCATAAATGCGGTTATGAATATATATGTGATAATTGAATCAGTCGCAACGAAATAACTACGTTCAATGTATGTACCATCGGGTTCAAAAATGCATGGGCAGTTTATGAATGAATTCATTGATAAATTGGCCATGCAATTATGAACGCGAAGGTACAGTGGCCATCAGATATATCGGAGCGGAAAAGGTGGTTACAAATATCTAAACAACGCCTCTATTGTCAAGGCGGTGGAGCGCATGTTCGGATATTTTTGAGTACCCCGGCCGCTCTATTATGATGGCAACTGTACTATCGCTCACTATTGCGTATTATGTAATTCTTGAAATCGATACAAATTCTAACGGATTGTAAACAATTTTGAACAAATCCTTTGTTGACGGTAAAAACGCTTTTATTACAACTATTACTCACAGTTACTGCTAAAAAACACTGTTGTACAAATCACAAATAGTACAAGCGTACTAAGTCTGGTACCATTGTAAAGCATTGTATAATTTATTTATACTTCAGTCTCTGAATAGCTGAATATTCCGATAGTTACTTTACTCCGAAATAAATGATTTAAAAGATGTCAAAGGCACAAAAGAGTTTGGCGTCAAATGGAATGTCGCTGATCGAAAAGTAATAAATTCACTGCTATTTTTTTTTAATGATCGTGAATCCCGTGACCTCCGCACCCTCCGCAAATTTCGACGGCGAACGAATGCATCAGCTTTAAATAACCCACAAGGGAGCTAAATTGCTAAATTAGTTTAGATGCACACTAAATAGGATGGGAAGCATGATACGCGCCGAGTCGACGATGTGATGATATTTTTTTAAGTCAGCTACAATAAAAAGTTCTAAGTGTTTTGTTTACATCGACATGCATACATAATGTTTTTTTCAATAACTAGCCATATCGTGAGAGGTGATAATGATAAGGTATGTCATATTGAACAACTTTCTCTATGGGACTAACCCTGGAATCCCAAAAATAAGTTTGGCCTTCCCATGGAAAACGTCGACGTCTGATCGGCCGAAATGTATGAAACAGCCAAAAACATTTTTGTGATTTCGGTGTTGGACTTTCGGTGTTAGGACTCATAGTAAAAATTGCTTAGTATGGCCTACCAGATCACCTCGCAGAATATGGCTAGTTATTGAACGAACACCCTGTAGGCAGCTGCAGAAATATTTAGGGAGTCACTTGCATAAAGTACTATTAAGTGGAATCAAGCACTTCTTCTGGCAGGAGAGTTATAATATTAGGCGCATAGTATAAACCCGCTATTAAGTATTAACATAGATGTACTTTACAATATACTTACCCCCTTATTCATAAACCCAGAGACAGAGTTTATCCGCCATATCGTTTATATCGTGGTCTATATGGGGAGCTCATACATTCTACGACACTTTGCGGACAGACTCTTCAAGCCTTTTTTACTCAAATTATATATGAGCAGTGGCAGTGGGACGTAGGTATATAGGCTAACATATTATATATGTCGGCGGCCGATTGTAAGATCACAGCATATCATGAAAATCCTAGGCATATCGTGAAACGTGAAAATCTTTGACTCGGTCCCTGAGTCGACGGATGCCCGCTAAGCGGGGCTCCTATTTCTGGGCAGTTTGCCCTTCGGGCATCTGAAGCAACCTAACAAACCTAACCTACCTATACGTTGGTTTAATGTGACTATCGTTAAAACATTACACAGGAACTTTACGATCTGCCTGATTTTACGATCGGCCGCCGACATATATATGATCTGTTTCTAATAACAGCCACTTCTAAGAGACAGATATGGATAACCGATTATCAGTTAAATGCAGCTTGAAAGATTTATGAACAAGGGAATTAGAGTACAAAGAAGCAGTGGCAGTTTTCTTCAAGGTGAAAACAATTTAAGTGTCGCGCGCAAATAACACGAATCATTACAAAATTGCATCGACTGAAGAGTCGGACTAGTACGGAAATGGAAAGTCCGCTCACCCTCCAGGCATGGACGGTTTTAAAAAGGATACGAAGAAATTACGAATGAAATGTGGAACGAAATCGATTTGCTGAAGAAAATTGTTTCTATGTATAAGGCACCTATAAATAAGAGCGCATGAATGTATTTTCAGCTTCTACCTTGTAATTTATTTATTTTATTTATTTGGAGATCCAAACATTATACATTGTAGTAAATACAGGAAGCCAATTATAGGAACTCACTCACTAGTATCGTTTAATATAAATATTACATGTGTCACTAAAACCATTAATCAAGGATGAGGTAGATAGCAATATTTTTCCATTCTCTTAATTCCTAAAAACTATTTTATTGAACAGTCCGTGAACTTTAAGAACCTTCGGGAATCGGCGATGACACACGAAGGTAATATTGCTGTTCTGCTTTTTCATGTGTCACTGTTTATTGATACCCGACGTCCCTTTTAAAACCCGAAGGTTCTTTGTAGAGCTCACGGACTGTACAGTAGTTCAGAAGAAAAACATTTTCTGTTAGAAAACTTAATTCCAGGAAATCTTCGTGTGAAATGAAATAAAGTTCTATTACTCTCGTCTGAAATACTGTTTCACAACGAAATGGAAATGTTTTCACTGCAAGCTTTGAACAGAATTTATTTATCAAAAGAAATATTATCAGATCTTGGTTACTGTAGGTTAAATTTTAAATAAAATTTATATTTAAGCTGCTTAAAACTTGGTATAATACTTCAAAAAGGGAGGATATTTAATTAAGGCTCAAAACACTGTATGGAGCTTTGTCGATGGTAGCTTAAATTTGTCTATGGCCTCCATACATTTCTGCCTCCATTCTGCTAAGTGTGTTTTGAGCCTAATGCGCTAATAAATAGAAGAAATTGATTTCTACGAAGTAATTTTAACTTAAGCCTTACTAGAAATTTTGTACCAGTATGCAGATGAATTAACTTCTGTAATTTTCAAGCACGCTTCCGTGCATCAAAATATTAGTTTACATAGTGTATTTCGCAAAAGCAAACACGTACCTCGTCACCGACGCTGAGTATGTACTTGTTGGCGTTGTTAGGGTCCTTGGAGTCCTTCGGGCTCTCTGCCATGAGGCCGAAGCGCAGCACCTCCGCGAAGTGGAAGAACATGGTCTGCTCCCGCTCCACGCAGCGGAGGAAGCCGAAACCTTCCCGGAGAGAGCACACGACGCCTTGCTCCCGCCTGTACAAAGTTCTACCTTTAATGTTTTCACAAAATCTAAGGTCATATTGAGTCATAGCATTTAACAAACCGGAGCGGCCGTTGACAGACGTTCCCATATGCCGAAAATATATGACCAGTGGTCATACTCATACTCATGGACTGACGTTTATCTCACGTAGCTATTTTGACTTTTCGCATACATTTGACGTTCCCCTCCCCGCAAAAATAGGCAAACATTTTTTGTATAAAAAATAGAAAATGACGGACATGTCCGGTCCGGTTGGTTGAATAGTCTAAGTACTGAGTAGAGTATGTAGGTCATACATATAGCAAAATAACAGAATAAAAATAGTTGCTCGGAAAACTATGACATTCAATTCCCGTACTAAAAGTTGTAAATTGTAAATAAGTTTTATAACCTATAAATTCAACTCGTAGAATGTCGAGCATGGCTGTTTCAAAGATTGGAGACAGTCATAGAGTTGCTATCAGACGCTAAACAGGAAACGGAAGACTAATTATCATCATATCATTATGATATCAACACTGCATTGTGCCTGAGGGATACATACTAGCGACAGTTCGACATACGAAGTACTCCCTAATAACTTAATAATAAGACTCATCCAGCAGGGGTATGTTAGTGGCGCGCTTGAGTTGATCCCTGCGGTCGGTGGCCACTTGGAACTGCACCCAGTCGCCGTGCTTCACCAATAACTAGGTTTTACGTTTACGTACCTTTCGCCGGATACGTTAAAGGACTCATCCAGCAGGGATATGTTAGTGGCGCGCTTGAGTTGATCCCTGCGGTCGGTGGCCACTTGGAACTGCACCCAGTCGCCGTGTTTCAACGTGAACTCGCCGCATTGGTCCTTGTCACCAAACGGCACCTGAGCACACCAGTTTTATAAGCCCAGAGTTCCTTCCATGAGATTCTGGACGGATCCGTTTCCTTACGCGCTAGAAACGGAGCAGGACCGGGAAACATTTGACCATATGTCATACGGTTTGGTTTAAAAACTAATAGGTAGTGTAGCAAAAACGTGAGAAGGGTTTATAAACGAAACTCGAAAAGTGTTCAAAAAGTGAATAAAAATCAAGAATATATTAAAATCTGGCGTTGTGTACACCATACAAAATATATGGTGTGAAGAACTATTTGATCACTTGGGCTGTTACAATATATTTGATGCTGACTGTACAGTCAACGCCTTAAATATGTATACACTTTTGAACCTTATTACAATGGAGTAAGATGCAAAAGTGTACACATATTTATGGCGTTGACTGTACTAGTGTGAATAAGGTGAAACTTTGTATTAACGAGTAAAATAAAAATCGGTGTCAATTTAATTAGCGTAATAGTTACTTGCTTAGGAATTTAAAAACTCTGGCAGATTACTAACAATACTAACATATGTAACTATTTAAGATTGTATCTGACAAACCGAAATACAGCGATTGCCCTTAACGAAACATTACACCAATATTCTATTACCTATAAGGGATGTAACGAATATTCGTATTCGCATTCGCGAATATTCGCATTTTTTGGGATATTCACATTCGCAAAATTCGATATTTAAGTGCATTTTATCTAAGAAAAAATATTGTAATGGAACTTACAAGCATGGCAAATGTGTCTTTTAAATATTATAATTAAGTATTATATTTTTGTTGATTCATGATTTCGAAAATATTCCGGTTATCAGAACATAGAAGTTAATTGGTACCTAATAAAATCGATTTCTTAACATTTGTTTAGAAAAAATATCACAGCTGAATCATTCAACTATACCACAACTTCCCTTGTGCCAAGGTTACTGACCCTATATTCGCATTCGCATTCGCGAATATTAGCGGCAAATACCTATTCACATTCGCATCGCATTCGCGAATGTTCAAAAAACAACATTCGTTACATCTCTATTACCTATTCATACCAATAAGAGCGTCAATGATATTTATAGCCATACCACCCGAACTTTGCAACCATTGCGTAGTGACGTTTAGGCCACCGAAAGATATTTAAGAACCTGAATAATCTAGAATTGAACAGATATATTTCTCACTTTCCCGTGTTCTGCATCTTAGAAACGAACAGAGTAATCCTTAAAGTGGATCAGACCTCCAACACTTAGTAAACTGCTGTGGCTTTTCGTCATTTCGTTTGTAAATATAAATACATGAACACATAGCAAAATTGAAATTTATGCATTATGCGCGGCCTTCAATAAGTTTCATCATCAATCATATTATTAGTGAATATTTCGCTTACAACTTAGAAATACTCTCGTAGTCACAAAGAACTGCGACGCAAGCACATTATTGCTCCTTTACGTTGATAAGAGAAAGTAAACAACATTACTTTTCATTAAATAGGGTACGGTGCAACCGAACAGTGCAGTCGTAGTTTGTTTTATATCCTTCGTGTAACATGTGGGGACAAATCTAATTTCAGTCTCGCAGTGTCATGCCGTGATTCAGGTCCCGACACAAGGGTCAGGCCGCGGAACCGCTTGGCTCTTCGTGGGCGTGCGTCACTTCAGTAGTAGGACAAGACCGAGTATATAAAAGCACAACAATATGATCAAATGGTGTTCTAAGTTTCTGTCTAGACTAGATGCAGTGGCGGCGAGTCCATAGAACACCATTTTGTCGGCTTGCCTTAGTTTCAGGCGCTTGAGCAAACATGTCAATAGATGTTATACCTTTGCACACAGTTTTGACAATAAATGATCTTGAAGTTGACTGACCTCAACCTCGGAGTGGTCCGCTGCGCGATACCGGATGCGGCCGGGAAGGGGGTCGTTTTGCGGCGCGCGTGCGGCGCCCTTCTCCAGGGGCTTTAGCACCTGTCCCTTCATCATCTCGGGGCTCACGTCCTCGAACACCACGGAGCCGCTTGGCAGCTTCGTTATGTTGCACGCTACCTCCTTACCCTGGGTGGACAACAATGCTGTCATTCAAGTATATTACTTCATTTTCTTTATGCACCTGCTAGCCTAGTATGGTCGGGTTTTTATCGTCTGTCACCATAGCTGTCACGTTCTAACAAGTATGTAAGTGCGAAAGTGACGCATGACGCGATAGGCGATAAAATGATAACCATGGATGGCCGATGGCCTTCTGAACAGGGTTTTTTGTATTTTTTATTATATTCTATAGACAATCTCATAAGCATCATAATTCATAACACATCTGTTTTTCAATGTACAAAATTAAATAAAAAGTTTTCGTGACTAAGATCTTTCCGGGCGCGATAGCAGCATACAGGCTGGTGCGTAAATTAAAGCCGACGGGGCTGCTTACTCAATCGATGACAGGGCATGGTGGTTTCTCCCCTTACATGTTATCATGCATCTGCGAACCGGACAAACACGAGACAGTTGGGCATCTAATCACGGAATGGCCACGTACTCGAGTAAAAGTTTAGCACGCCAAAATTTGGACACACATTTTTGCTTATACATAAGCAAGGGCAGTACAGATTTTTGTACTGAAACTATAATCTCTACAACATAACCAATAAATAGTACAACCATAGTGTTTTACAATACTTGATTGCTGTTTCTCTATGTAGTTTGAAAGTAAAATATATATGTGCGTATTGTATAATGTAAAACTTCCCAACTTTACTTTGATGTTCTAGGGCCCGGAATTTTGCGTGCGACTTTTAACAACTCCTAGGGATAGAACACCAGTTTATCGATACATTGATATTATCAGTCTATTACTCTATAAAAACTTTGGTGTTATTAATAAAGTTTTGTAATGCGGTTAATTTATTCAATAAAATAACACTTGTAAACAAATACCTACTTAGCTTATCCATTTCTTAAAGGTATCTAATACGTATTGACAATGGTACAGCCACCTAACGTTATGTAATCTCAAAGGGGTAACAGGTTACTTATCCCTCTGACATTACTTAACGTTAGGTGGCTGTATAACTGTCAATACGTTATAAAATATAAAGGTTTTCGTAATTGAATTCTTTTCAATAAAGCAAATGAAACGGATTAAAGTTAACGATCTTTCCAACTTTTTTATCATCAACCGTTGAAAATGCTCGATATATCGATAACATCGATACAGTGGTATTCTCTCCCCAGCACTTGCCAGCACCGCAAAATCGCACGCAAAATTCCGGGCCCTAGTTGAATGTAGAAATGTGTCAACAGTTAACGGACACATGAAAAGCGTGATTGTGGTGAAAACCATCTAAATCAGACCACATTGGATACACAGTTCCTAATTTTCCGGTGACAAATACCCGATTCGTAATAAGGGGACATTCCCGCTTTACATCCCTAATATAGCCTTAGGCTGCATTTCCACCAGAAACCAGCGAGGATGCCAATACCTGCCTAGAACTGCGTTGTGCGAGAATAGGTAAATGATGTTATTCTATTGGTTCTTAACAAAGACATTCCTCGCAACACATCCTCGTCCTCGCTTATCTCTGGTGGAAACGCACACATAAAATAAGAATTTTAAACAAAAACAGAACCGACTTTACTTAGGCTCCGCTCTACTAAGAGGAAAAAAAAATAGTTTATTGAGTAAAAAAAAGTGCTTATTGCTACATACATGTTTTGTTGCGGTACATGGTAAAAACCAAAGGTAAGTAAGTGTCTTCTGACCCCCTTACTAGTATAAACTGTATCACGGTGGATCAGGATTCAAATGCCAGAGTTTCTGTAAAAAATACTGAAATCACTATAGGTGTGACTATAATATTTGCAGAGTTCCCTCGATTTCTCTAGGATCCCGTCATCAGATCCGGACCTGTGAAGTATACTCTTACAAACAAAAAAAGAATTTTCTAAATAGGTCCAGCCACCTTCGAATAATCGGTAAACATACACAAAAAAATGCGAAAAGAAACAAAGATCCCGACGAATTGAGAACCTCCTCCTTCGAAATCTTGAAGTCGATTGATAACATGCAAGTTGCGAAACCAGCAATAGATATTAAATTCGAATAGTTACGTACGGCTTGAAATTTAAACACTAAATAAGAATGACGAACCGACTTATAATTTAGAAAAATTAGGCTTTATTAATTTGTTATATGAACAAAAACTTTCGAATTCAATGTAATATTGAGGATGAGGGATATGTACATTACAAATAGGTACTAGTACAACATGTTACACGATATTGTTGTGATCAATCATATTGAATCCCGGACAAGGTATAACATAATACTCTACACGTGAATGCACCGGTTGCTGCACAAAGCCACCGTCAATTAAACTGAAACCAGAGTATGTTAGCGAGAACTCAATATTGTTCACATTGATGTTATTGGTTGGACACCAGCAGTACTGTAGTGTAGGTAAACATTTGTATTTGCTGGCATATGGGATGGGCGCAATGTTGTATAGGTAAAACACTAGTAGTGATGGTTTAGAGGAGTGCGCTCTAAGATAATTCTTGCAAAACTTTAATTTAATATTTAATAAATTGGATACACATGTTGCAAAGACAATTAACTGTGAACGAATGTGTTTGTTCTGTGTGTTTAAAAAAGCTTAATTATGAGTGTTAGCTACTTTTAAAAACCTTGAACGGATCCAGCTAAAATACCGGAAAGACGCCTGTCTGCTCTAATGTTGAATTAAATTTATTCGCGTAGAAAAATACAATATTTTAAAGCGTTCTTAGACTGTACAGTCACGTCTGAAAATGTGAATACATATAATGTGGCAAAAATATGCAGCCACGACTCTATTACCGAGGCGTAAAGTTTTGGATACATATTTTTGTCACATTAAATGTATACATATTTTCAGACGTGACCGTACAGTCGACGTCATTTATTTGTTTAAACTTTTGAACCTTATTAGAAAGGCGTAAGGTGCAAAAGTGTAAGCAAATCTTTGACGTCGACTGTACATAAGTTAGTATTTGGCATTGAACCCTATTACAAATGAGTAAGGTGCTAAAGTGTAAACATATCTTTGATGTCGACTATACATAAATATTGATTTATCGGACATCTGTAGTCAGCCAGTTATTAAATTTACCCAGGTAGCGACAATACCTACTACAGCCATACTACGTACATTGCTGACACAGGAACCCGGCCGGTCGCCTAGCAACGATGCCGCCGGGTCAGGATCAGGATATTAATTTTGATGCATATTGCACGCGCCATTTTCATTCGATGCTACGATTTTAGATTTATACTAAATACTTAGATTCTGGAATTCAATATTATTTTATTGTCTATATGAGAGTAAACCAAAACTCCTATTTCCGTGAAAACGCTTAACTACTTTTAATTTAACAATTTTGTCAAATATTTTTATCTTAACACGTTCACAGTCCCCATACTAAAATGTTTCAATTTTCTTGGACGTCCAAGCAAATCACTTCCATCACACGTCCGTGCTCCACGTTTGGATCACTATGAAATGACCAGGTACGCACTCGGATTATTGCAATATATATTATAGAATGCTGTTTCATATCTAACTAAAATATCAGAATTGTCTTTATAAGCCTTTTATCGAATGCAGTAGGAAGTGAATTATACTGATTCGAGTGCATACCTGTACCTGTACGTCTAGCATGACTTACCGTGCGGCGCGACTCTCCATACTTCGCGCGCGACAACGCATGTCATGCTCAGGCCCCTGGTCGGCTATAGTGACCCACGTACGGGGCACGGACTTGTGGAGATAGTTCGTCGTGACCCATGCATGGGGCACTGGACTGTGAACGTGTTAATTGAGAAATTAATGTTCTTATAGTGGGGGTTATTGCTATCGCTCGAGCGCGTCATATTAAGATATGGTGATGCAAGCCGTAAAAATCTCCCTCAAGCACTTTTAGCCGGCGCCTTTGGGGGGTTGGTTGGTGGGCAGTTAAAGAATGGATTGGTGGATTGTGGATTCTAAAATCAACAAGCCATGGAAATCCCACGACGTCCCAGTAGCCAGAAGTTGTTTCTAAGAACTCGCTTCGCTTTAGTCCGCTCGTTTGAAAAGACAACGCAATAAAAAATACTTTATCGTTAATTTTCCGTCTCTGGCGCTGTATAATATATTTTAACATGTAAAGGGTGTCCCAAAAAGGACGCAAGATTTGAAATTGATGAAAAACATATTTTTTTTTCGTTATAATATATTTGTATATAAAATCTTGAAATACAGAAAATAGGGTTATTTGTGGAATAATACGTCAGGCAAATGTCTTCCTAGGCTCACCCGCCAAACTTTCATTACTTTTGAAATATTGTTCAATAATAAAAACGCGTTGATCTTTCGTATAACTTTTACAAACCCTACACATTCAGATGTCAAATAGTTTTTTTTGGGTTGCCAGCACTAAAATACAAAAATGGCGGCAAATTGAAATCTTGCGTCCTTGTTGGGACACCCCTTATTTGCCTTTGCGTGCAACAAAAGGTTTTCCTATACTTGTTATGCAACAATAAAGTGTACGCTTACGCTTCCGAGAATATTGGAGAAAGGTTAATATCTCCAGTTGTCCCGTGTTTACCTTAGGCTAACGGCGCATTAAGGTTGCTCTCACATATAATAATACTCGTCAACGTGCGTTTCTCGTGTATACAGCAAAGTAATATTTGTATATGTCGGCGGCCGATCGTAAGATTTCTAGGCATATCGTGAAACGTGAAAATCTTTGACTCGTCCCCTGAGTCGACGGACGGGGCTCCTATCTCTGGGCAGTTTGCCCTTCGGGCATCTGAAGCTATCTAACGAACCTAACCTACCTATATATTCATTTAATGTGACTATCGTTAAAACGTTACACAGGAACATTACGATCTGCCTGATTTTACGATCGGCCGCCGACATAAAGCAAGAAACGAAAATTTCTCGCGAAAAAAATATGGTCTTGTACTCATATGGAAGGTTGGCTAGATTTAAAAACCCATAGAAAAAATAAATTCACGTCCAAAATATGTTACCCCTTTTTCTTACTTGCAATACGATACCGTTCAAGCCCTTAAATGGATCACCAGTATTTTTGTTACACCCTGTATTGGTAAACAATAAGGACTTACTAAGCCTACATTAGATCCAGTTAAAGTAACGATTTGTAAATCGTGTGTTTATAGTTCAGTTAGTATTACTACACACACAATATGTCATTCGCAAGCCAAACAATGCTATTACATCGGTGTTTATTTTCCCAATGTAATCACAATCAAACAATTTTTCCAAATGATGTTCAACTGGGCAACACAACACTGAACAACTTGAGAAATGAACATTTTTTCCAGTTTCAAGGTAAAGGCAGCGTGACAATGTAGAAATTGTACAGTCAGCAGCAGAAGTAGCTAAGCGGGTAGGGTGTTCAAAATGACCTACACACGCTCTTATTCACTTAACAATAAAGTCGTGTCATGCTCATTTTGAACACCCTACCCACTTAGCTACTTCTGCTGTACTCTTACGATTAAGAGTCGCCAGGACGCTCGTGTTCCCATACAAACGTAGTTCAGCTCTCATTTTAAAACGACATGCTTTAGAACCACGAAATTTGGCATGGGCATTCTAGTAGTACAGATCTATGTCGGTAATTTGTTTTCATTGCTAAAAATTGTAATACAAAGAAAATACAGCCATATGTATACAGATTTACATACAAAACTTATTTTTGCTATATTTTCTTTGTATTACAATTTTTAGCAACGAATACGAATTACCGACATCGATCTGTACTGCTTGAATGCCCATGTCAAATTTCGTGGTTCTAAAGCATGTCGTTTTAAAATGAGAGCTGAACTACGTTTGTATGGGGACGCGAGTTCACGCGAGCATCCTGGCGACTCTTAAACGTAAAAAGTTTGCTCGTACAGCTTGACATTGTTCGGTAGAGGCCTTACTTTCTATAAACTGATAGCTGTACTAGTGGACACTACAAACAACCGCAAGGCGACTGTACCGAGACCCTATAGAATACAATTTGTCAAAATTGGCAAGTAGTGTTCGACTGTATTAGCAACTGACGCGTTCAGAGTTTTCCTTACCTTTTCTTGACTGCAACACAGGACAATATTCGCAAAATGAAATCTTAACGACTACATACAGGGTGACAAAATAACACCTGGTGGTGACATAAGAGGCGATTTCAGAGTTGGTCCCATAGTAAAAGATGTTCGGTATGGTTTACCTAATCACCACGCTCAATATGAACGGTTGTTATTATTTCATCCTGTATATTATTAGCATATTTGTAAAATTTATCCTTGGAAAAAACAGGTTATTTAAACATAAAGTTGCTTTCATGGGAAAATTAAGGTTTAAGATCACCTTCACACAGTTATTAAGTACTTACACGACTTTAGGCTAAAATCATAATGGAAATACGGTTTTATTTTATACGTACACTTCTTAGTATCATCATTTATTTAAGAGCCTGGCTCCCGGCTCTTATCGGTGGAGTAACCGCCATCCATTAAAATTTCTTAATCTAAACAAATTCTAGCTGTGTTAGTAAAAACGAGTGTAATAAGTAGAACATTCAGAAATGAACAGATCACAAAATGTATTCTTACGCGAGACATACTAACACTATTAACTATAACTCACTACGCGCGACATGTTACTTAGGTCTCCATCTTCAAACATTAAGGGCCGGTTGCACCAAACAGTCAGTTAACATCAACGTTTAATTTAAAAAAATCTTGTATGAAATGTTTGACAGTCTTCTATGGGAGGACAGCTCCGTCGCCATATTTAAAGTAGATCACCCTAAGATTGCTACTTGAATCGGTCCGTGCCTCGTTACTGCTACGCGCGCTGCTGCTGATTGAAACCGTTATATTTTATAATGAAAAGAATAGTAAAAAGTAAAGGCGCACTCACATTTCTAGTCTGTATGATGAACTCGACGTCGTCTCCCAGCGCGAGCTCCTCTTTGGTCTTGGTCTCAGAGTAGTGGAAGAATATCTCCTTCACCACGTCGGCGCGCTCGATGAAGCCGAAGTTGTCCTTCATTGAGCACACCACGCCGTGGTACTTCACGGGGTGCACGGGGTTCTCGAAGCGCACGTGACACGCGCCGAGGGTGCCCCTGCACACCAAACTGATATTTAGCAAAGAATACATTGATACGAGTTAATGTAACCTTTTCGGTATCTAACACGAAAACACGCGACCGCCGAGACTAGTTAAACAAATGTTACATTATAGGTACATCTGGATTTTCCCGTGTATTTTCTCTGATCTGTAGCGATCAGCAAGCTGACAGCGTCGCCGAAAAGCGCGCGTTGCCAATCCTGTAATAATTTTAAACTAAAAAAGAACCGACTTCACTATTCAGGATCACAGGATCCGCTATTCCAAGAGGAAGTGGCCGAGTTGCCGTAAAAAATAGTGAAATCACTATAGGTGTGCCTATAATAGTTGAAGAGTTCCCTCGATTTCTCCAGGATCCCATCATCAGATCCCGACTTGGTGACAATGGGACCATCTAGGGGTTATACCTGTTCGATTAAAAAAAAAATTTGAAAATCGGTTCACGATTCACGGAGATATGGAGTAACATACATACAAAAAAAAATGATAAAAAAAAATTCAGTCGAATTGAAAACCGCCTCCTTTTTTGAAGTCGGTTAATAATAAGACTAAAGACTCGCCTCTGATTGGTAGCGATCTGAAAACTGACGGCGTCGCCGGTGTGCAGCGTGACGTTGCCCTCCACGTCGTCCTTGGTGTAGGGCAGGAAGAAGCACTCGCCGCGGTTCTCGTACGATATCCTGCCGGTGTTGTCGCCGGAGCCCTCGCCCTTCACTTCGGTGGTCACCGTGCCCGTTACTCGCGCTTCGCTCAATACCTTCGCAAACAAATACAACATTATTTGCTTTTTGTTTCAACTGGAACTTATTTGGTTTATACAATGTGTAACTAAAATACTGGTGATCCTTTTAAGGGCATTATTCGTATCGTATTCTAATTATTGTGAAAGTAAGAAAAAAATGGTTTTGTATGGAGGGTTAGTCAGCTGCGACGTGTCTCGTACAAAAAAATATTTTTTCTAATCCAAAAAGAAATTCTCCTACTTTTTCTTACTCGGAATACGATACCAATTATGCCCTTAAACGGATCACCAGTATTTTTTACACCCCGTATAACGATAACGTTACAGGAAAATACAAATCGAAATAATCACGGAACCGATTGTCGCTGAATGCAACAAAGACAGTTAAACAATTTTTTTCAAAATCATTTGAATAAACCAAAATTTAGAGCATTTTGGCTATGTCTTCAACTACGTCTGCTGATTGTACTTGTGAGTTGTGCACTAAGCTAACTTTTGTCTGTATATCTGCTAAAGATGTATTTACAATATTAATAATTAAAGAGAAGCCCGAACATGCTGCAAGCAATACCTACTTCCGAAGCGCACAATTTAAATCACTAGAAGTAATCCTTACGTAGTCATGTTCCCAAGAAAATAATATACAAGAATCCAGGCAACATTTTATAAGTCACTGTAAGCTCGTTAAATTGTTTCCTTGCGTATGTGATATGATATGATAAGCCAATCGAGTAATACGAATATAATAAGAGATACTATTCGTTTGAATTTATTAATACTGGACTGCGCTTTTTATGCCTTATATATTATACGCATTCAGTATTCACAAAGATACAGGATAATTTAATTATAGTTAGGCTTTACAACACTCTTCCTCCTAGCGTTTGCCCCGGCTTGGGGTCCGCTTGACAACCTAATCCCATGAATTGGCGTAGATACTAATTTTTACGAGAGCGACTGCCATCTGACCTTCCAACACGGAAGGGAAGGGCCTTTAGGCCTTACAACACACATAGCTCAATATTGGGAACAGCAGGAAAAGTAACTTACCACTTCAGGTGCTATTTTGGTGACTGTTGAGGCAATAGGCTTGCCCGTGCGTCGGTCGTAAGTCATCTCAAACTCCACGGGATCCCCGATCTTGAGATGCTCAATGTTTCCACTAAACTGGCTAAAATGAAAGAACAGGCGCGCCTGCCTCTCACAACACTGAATGAATCCATAGGAATGCTAAAACAGGAAAATATGAATCAATACGAATTCACTCCGATACAAACTAACCCCCTTATTCATAAATGTCTCTGAGGCCGCAATTAGTTAATTTATGTTCAGTCCTTATCTGTCACTTTGACAGTTGTGTTTGTTATAAACAAACTTTGTTACAAACAAACAGAACAAAAATTAACTAATTGAGGCCTCAGAGACGTTTATGAAATGAATCAGAGGGCTATTAAATTTTGCAATTCAATCGACTTTTTTACAACATCCTAAATAGACTCAGTGCACTCTTTATTTCAGGTATTTCAACAGACTTCAAAAAGGGGTGTTTGACTTTATTTGCTTTTAATGTGTGATTGATTGATCGGTATTGAAAAAGCGCGTTTTTAATCGAGCAAGCGAATCAAAGATCCTCAAAGAACATTCAACTAGCGATTGATTTGTGCATATGTTTGATATTTATTTTGGACAATTGGTTTAGCGATAATTTTGATACAAGTTATTCATGTTCTGAATTTTTGTAATAATGTAGTTGAGGTAAATATAATTCATACGATCGAATATAAAAGTAACGAGGCCCAAAAAAGGCTAGCGCACAAATTTTTGAAATAGGAATATAACTTCGGCTGCGATAAAGTATGGTCTATGTAGAAATAGACCCTATATTGAATCAGAACGGCAGCCTTATAAACAGAGACATAATTCAATACCAACCTACTGTTTCATTCATATTGTTTGAAAACAAATTGCATAATGTGCGCTGATAAGTGAGGTCACGATTCTAGGTTTAAGATAAGAGATAGCGGGTATTGTTGGTAACCAAAGAAAAAGAAGTAAACAAATGCCCGGTCGCGAAGTAACCAAGTACGGTAAATCGCCAGTCAGCTGACCACCGTTCAGTTACTGGCCACCTCATACTAGAAATGAACTCTATTGACTTACAAACAGAATTAATTTTAGTATAGCTTGGCCTGCTAGTGAAGGCTGGCAAGTAATTAGAACTTTCAACTAAAATGAATTATATTGTAACCCAATAGAAAAAAATGTATGGGACTAACGTGACACGTAGTCCCAGGCCCAGCCGGCTAACCCAACTTACAAAACCAAACTTTTTTTAGCGACAAAATTTATTTGCTTCGCATTCGTAATTAGAATACGATACCAATTATGCCCTTAAAAGGAACACCAGCATTTTTGTTACACCTTGTAACTAGGCAGTTGGAACCAATCATAATCTATGGGTTTTAAATCTCAGTTCATCATCACTCGGGTAAAAATATTAAATGTCGAAACAAATATGAACATTAACGAAAGTATTGTTCCAGTTCTGAAAGTTTAGACAGACTTTCCTACAAGCCGTTTAGTTATTCACGTGGGAAACTTACGAAACGAAGTTACGTACAAAAATACATGTTTTCATTGTTGCTGTGTGTAATTTAATTTGTTTTGCTTGCCTTCGTGTTTGACGTACCGTAAAATGGGGTGAGTAGGGTTCGCGGGGGAGTTGGGTTTTGAATGGGGAGAGAAGGGATGAAAGGGGAGTGAGATGGGATTTTAAGGCTACTGCTATAATGTATTCCAATTTAAAATGGAGCTATAGTAATACTCATAATAAAAAAAATCGATCCAACAATCTTCCAAAATCACCTTTGTATGAAATCCCATCTCACCCCAATTACGAGGGACTACGGGGTGAGGTGGGATTTAAACCACCTTTGTATGAAATCCCATCTCACCCCAATTACGAGGGACTACGGGGTGAGGTGGGATTTAAACCACCTTTGTATGAAATCCCATCTCACCCCAATTACGAGGGACTACGGGGTGAGGTGGGTTTTCCATAGTCAAAGTTATGAAATGGAATTACCCAAAATGAAATTTAAAAAATCTAAAATACAAACGTCCGGAACACTTATGACATATACACCCTTCAGTTTGCATATGTATAAATAAAATGTTATCGAGGTTTGAATGTCAGTTTTGACCCTGCTCACCCCATTTTACGGTAACGTTGTCCTAAACGTTCTCTGTAAAACCCGATTACAGCTATAAAACAAAATAATCATTAATATTCTGATTCTTATTAACAGTCTAACTGCTTCGAATTGATTGATTTTGACTGTGCCTATGTTCCGTCTATTGCCGCTTCATGTTTAATGATTTAATTGCAAAACCCATTTAGATGGAAAGTATGAAGACAGGTCGAGTTCCTGGAAAGCAAATATGATAGTTTTATAACGAAATTTAACTCTAAAGGTGATTAAAACAAGGGAGGACTATGCTTTAAACGCGACGATTCGACAAAGAAAGTCGCAAGTAAATGCAATTTAATAATACTTTATTAAATTCCTCTTACATGCACTCCGCGTTAATCCCTGCTCGAGTTCCTCAATTATTTACAAGAACTACACACAAAGGTGCTTTGAAGAAAACTTCCTACTTCAACCCATTTCCTGTATTACACCCCTGTACTTTATTTGTACATTCCTGCCCCACTAAACTTTTCCGCTATCCTAGTAGTCCTTAAGCCTGGGCCCATATTACCTACGTAACATGACATCACTTTAAAATGCATGGCAACATAATGGAAAAGTTGTGCTGAGTCAGGATCTAGATAATTGCATAAAAAATTGGGCGGACCTCCAAAAAAACCTCGCTTCCGGTTTCAAAATGTATGGGGAAAAATTACGTCATATGTTATAGCTAAAATCCATAAATGGCATTATGTAGGCCTTAAATAATAGAACTAGAAGACATAAGTCTGCCAGTTCTGATATGGCCGGAATTACCCTGACAGACGGCGACAAAGATTGCCACCTTTGTCGCCTTCTGTCAGGCACTTCCAACCATATCAGCACGCCTAGCACATGATTGACACGTCAGTATCTCGCGCGCGATATAGTCTATCCGTCCTTTTCTGACTGTGTCAATTAGAAAGAGACGGGTAGTCTATCTCGCGCGCGAGATACTGTCGCATCAGTCATGTGCTAGGCGTGCAGAATTGGCAGACTTGTTTTCTCGTTCTATGGTGGATGACATATGACGTAAGTATACATTTTGAAACCGGAAGTGAGGTTTTTTTGGAGGTCCGGCCAATTGTGATGTCATGTTACGTAGGTAATATGGGCCCGGGCTTAAGGACTATAGGATGTCTAGTTTTCTTTATCTAGTCATTGTCCGTCACCAATGTCACCATGGCCCACATAATTCGCCAACAGATTCATATTAATAATTAAAACCATTATGTGCAAGGCCTGTGTGGACGCTCAAAGCGGAGCGTTAGCCGGGGCGTGCACGGTGGCGGGCGGGCATGCATTCGTTTTGTGCAGCGGCGACTCAGGACTCTCAGGACACCATGCAGTATGAGTTTCATTTGTTTAAGGCCGCACACACGAAAACAAGCGACCGGCCGCCGCTGCGAGCGGCGGCGCGAGCGGCGAGATCAAACTGTACAGAAATGTTAGATTTTTTTTTAAACCGTTTACGAAAACAGCGGCGAATCGCGCACGCGCGGTGCCGCCACCGCGCCGATGAGGGAAATTTTTTGCTCGCGTAAAGCCGTACCTATTTGACCTTTTTATGTCGTGTGCAAGCGCGACTACTGACTTGAAATTGAGTTGGATTATGTACTCAAATTTTCTCAATTGCTACGGAAAAACTATGAACTGCACGTTTATTGTAGCTATGACATCCAAGGTCTACCCCCAAAATACTACTTACGTAACCGGATCTCGACAAAAATTTCAGACCAGCGGTTGATTTTCGAATAAAGGGGCATTTTTCTTCTTTCTCACGATATTCAGTATTGTAATGGTTCGAGCTAAACGTAGCTGACCAGATTTTATCCCGTCTTCCAAAGAGGAGCTATTTTAAGACCTTCTCATTTTAGTGTAAACTAGATTGCATTTGATTCCGAAAAGTTGAGCATGATGGCCCAACATGCTTTTGACCGGTTTTTTTGAGTATCTACTGTTCAATGATAATTTATTGTCAAACTGAGTTTGACCAAAACAACACGGCAACTTTTCTTATTGGTGAAATAGCACGAAACCTTTGCGTAATAGGTTCTTGATTGGTTAACAAGACTTAAGAATGGGACCGAGACGATGCACATCGGGGCAAAGGAAGACAGACGGCGACATGACCAGGACACGTATTGAAAAGAATGGCGGCATGGGCAATAGATAGGACCAAGAGGTGGGAAAGAGAGGCCTTCACCCAACAGTGGGACAAATAGCCGTAATGAACGCCGTACGTAGGTACAGTAGGCTACAAAGAGATGTATCCACTTTTTCACCTTATTACGTTGTAATAAGGTCCACAAGTGGATACATCTCTGTGTAGTCGACTGTACCCGGCTAGAATGAACCGCTTCATTGTTCGCACCCCTTCTATTTAGATCATTCTTTTAAATTTTCAAGGTCGAATATAGCTCAATTGAAGTCGTGTTGTTAATATTGGGGGTTCCTAAAATAGTCGCATACTGATTTGGTTTCGTCCAGGAAGAAAACTAAAGCGGGCGTTAAAAGCTTGTATTAAAAATGTTTTCTTTTTGTCAAAAATTTATAAACTATCTATTTATCAATGAAGAAATTGTCTGGTAATTTTACAACGCCATGTGCCAACGATGTCACTGTTCTAATTCAATAGCCCGTTATACTCTCCTAATGCTTCTTGAAAGAACATAGATTGTATAAAAATAACAAATTAATAATTTTATTGCATTCTCTCCAGGAATTCTCTTCACGAGAGCTAATTGACTCAATTCTGTTGCTGAAAACAGTGTTTGTGTTTAAGAAAAATAGGTACAATCCGTTTAAAAAATATGCGCAAGAGTGAGCTTTCGCGTTGCATATTTCAAAGTACGTTATCTGGACTGCTACATGTAAGCACTTAACAATTACACCCTGTATATGCTAACATAATAATTTTTAGTATTCAAAATTTTATTGGGGTGAACACACAATACATTAACAGTAAACAATAAACTTAAGTATAAACAGAAACGAATCTTAAATAAATATGTTATACTAAAATAACCAGTCCCCCCGCGGCATGGTGCCGTAGATGCTGGCAGCATTCCCTCTCTGTTTGGCAATACCAATACGTTGGGCCAGGAAGCTGCCAGCGCTATGGTCACGGGTGGAATCCACTAGCCTCCTAGAAATCTGTTACTACAATAGATTTTCTTCTTTTTTTATCCGAATTCCGAAATAGAGTCATGAATGTTTTTCGCTAGCTATCGAGTTAAAACATACAATCAAGTTAAGCACCCTTTTCTGAAGTCGATTGGATCAGAAGGACAAATATCACAATCAACATTTTCTCGTTTGTTATTCTGTCAACTTTAAAATGTGCAGACCCCTTTTGGGTAAGCCATCTCCAGAGAGTTCCATCTTTCTCTATCTAAGGCAGTCTCTACTTATCCATTTTAGACCCGTCGTTGTGACTATATCAAACTAAAACAAACGAGGCAATTGTCGGCCGCGTCGCAGAAGGTACGATGATATAGTCCCAGCTATATTAGTTTACCTAATTTTATTTATCGTTTGACGCCGAATAGGCGAATATACATCTATGAGCTCTAAGAACAACATTTAAGTAACTTACATTTGAAGTTTTACCTACGTTAGCAGGGACGCTATTATACTATAAAAAGAGATGAATAACCACTAGGTATATCATTGTAGCAAATAGCTATGTCGCTACTTACGGTAGCAAAACATACGAATGTAAATCCGGCCTTACAGTGTGCATCAGCCTAAGCTTTAAGTCACACACATTGAAACTCACCAGTAGCTTTTCAATAATCCCAGTTTCTCTGATGGGCGGGTGGTTAACAGAGTCGTACTGCTGGGACGATGTGTTATTGGAGCTAGAGGAGTACACCCCAACCGAGTCGCCCATCGGGCACCCGTCGATGTTGTAGTTGGCGAGAGTGAAGCGGTTGCCGCCACCCCCGCCCGTCTTACCCACGTTGTTGTAGTTGTCTCTTGGAGAACTTGGATAATCGCTGCTAAATGTACCTGGTGGCCAAGGAGAAAAGGACGTAAGTGTGACATGTTCACTAGGGAATGCAATCGGTTATTTTTAGTATGGAAAAATTTTGTTTTAACCGAAAACGGAATATGTAATTATGTAAGGCAGGTAAAATTTTATGTTTTAGTACCTGGTAGCCTGAGTTAACTTGGAGCAATGTGTACAGTCTGCAGAACTGACCATATTTTTTGTCAAAAAGTACTTTCAACGACTAAGAGGGCATATAGAACATTCTATAGTGCTCAGCAAGAAGTGCCAAAAAAATTGTGTCTTTTGAATGGCACAAGTTTTATCTTCTACTATGTAAGTTAATTATTTCAATTATTTTTATTAAGGTAGACTCATAAAGTTGCCAGTTTTGGGCAATGCATCCTCTTATTTTTTGGCACTTGTTGATAAACAACATCTCATGTACCGCGTAACACTCCGTTTAAACAATCCAGTTAACTCATTTGCACGTCATAGGTACTTGCATTAGTCGAATTTTACTTTAAATAATGAAACTTGGCTGAATAACATAAGCTCTAGGTTTAATATCGGCTACGATTTCTTGTTATTACCAGGTTAAATAGTATTTTTGAATAGGTTCAATTTGCTACTCAATGAGCCAGATTTTATAATATAATAATGATGTATTAGCTGACTGTACAAAATATTTCACTACAAATTACTTACTTAATAATATTTCACTATGCATTACCCTACATAAGCCAAATTCTGCTACTCAATGAGGTAGGGTTGCCTATTCTTCATCTAATTTAATACTTATGACTCTACAAATTAGATAGTGTCTAATTGTGCACCCTCTGTTGTATGAGTTATTAATGCCACTGACTATGTCACATAATGACTATATGTATATCAGCTGATTATTTTTAACAAAGTAAAATGACAATTTGTAAACCCTATTGCAAAAATGTAAGGAACAGTCGACTACAAAGAGATGGTCCACTTTTTCACCTTATTGCTTTGTAATAAGGTCCAAAAGTGGATACATCTCTTTGTAGTCGGCTGTGCCATAAGGTTGTCTGGATTACTTTGACCTGACGGAGGGTAACATTGGCTTATGTAACAATCACAGACCTATAAAGGTGTAATAAAAAATTAAGAAAACGGCAACATAATAATAATGCCAATGGCCAAAGTTACCCAGCTTCATCATAACCACTTTATCATTAGTTCTCTTTTAAATTTTAAGTGACATCTGACCTAAATCTCTAGTGTTTTTGGACACCATAAAAGTTAATAGCAAAGCCAAAGACTTTGTTTAAGTGAAGCTAGATTATTTCCATTACTCGGCAATCAAACATCTCAATAATGATATTACGCCAAAGGGGATGGATAAATGTGACAGGTAATAAACAAGCATCCTCTGGCCTGTCACCCCTACATAGCCCTTGAAGTGACAGATCCCTGGCTCCTGGGTAATTAAGTCAATCAAATTAGATTTCATTTTAATTGACAAAAAATAGTCTTCTCCACAAGTGAGCACAGTTCTTAGATCTATAGCTTGAAGTAAAATCAGTAAGTAAGTTTTTTTTCTTTTAGTTGTCATATAAATATTTCCGTTTATCATTGCTGGACAAGCATTAAGATAGGAATAAATTGAATAAATATGTTCATTTATACAAAACATTGCAATTAAAATTTACTCCACACAACTGGTTATAGTAGACAATCTAAAATTGATTATTCTTATTGGAATAGGTATTATAATTTATTGTTTACTTTATCAAGCATATCTCACTACTTAAACAATTACTTAAATGGAGGTTATGAGTAAATAATTATAAGCCAATATACTGTTCTATCTGAATTAATTGTGTTCTTCACTGTATTTATTAATTATTGTAAATCATATTAAAAATCTTAAATAGAAAACTAGATTTACACGCCTTGTATTGTATTGGCCTTAGCAAGTTTCATATACCGAACATAATTTAAATTCTACCCTCATGGTGGACAAAAACACGTTATGTAAAATACCTATGCCTTGTTATTAACTATACCAAAAATGTTAGACACAGCATCAGCTCCATCATTGTTTCACCCTTTAACGAGATAACCCAGTGCCTCATCACTGGCTGAATATTACAGGGTTCTATTTTACATTTTCAGGGTAGTTAAATTTAGACTTAGCGTCACTATGATAATGTTCAAATTCCAATTTGATAAAAGTGCATCACAGAACCCTGTTATATTGGGCAAGCTTTATGATGATAGAATCAAAGGAAGTAATAAACCAATGCACAACTTACCATTTCGATAGGCCTGTTTGGCCTGCATGTTAGAGTGCTGGAGATCTAGAATATCCTGCAGGGGTGATGAATGTGAATCTGGCGGCTGGAACATCTTCCACTGAGGATTGCTTGACATTATTCCTTGTGTAATGCAGTAACTTCTGTGTATATTTCTCGAAAAACGCTGTATTTATGAATATATCACAGAATAATGTAATTTAAAAAGTGGTTACAATATATTGAAAACAAATCACATTTTCTTAAGTCTTTGTGTTCATTGGAACACCAACATGTCTCTTTCACAAGTGTCACAATTTCTTCACGAAAACCACTAATATTGCAAAATAAATCTACTTATGATTATGATATACTAGATCCTCAGATGTCTTCAATGCTTGCTGAATCGGAGCTCTGTGGTACATCGGCTTGTTGAAGGTAATCGTATATTCTGTTTCTATCTATAGGCTATACCGTTTGCCCGAAACCGACACTCACAAGCTGCAATAGACATTCGTATTAGTAAAATATTCCTACACATATTCAAAAGTCGAATCCATCTCTAAAATGGTTTTTAATAGTGCATAATTGCAACACACTGGAGCGTCGAAATTTAGGTTTTACATTTTATTATTGCTATCTAGGTAGGTATCGGCCGCACGATCAAACCGAGATCTGCACAAATTATATCGCCATCGGCCGAAGCAAGACTGCTCACTAGAAACTTTATTTAAGGCAAGGCAATTACAAATACACACTAGTGTCGATTTTTGAAAATGTTAATCTAAGATGGATATATTCACGAGACGATGAAATTATTAAATCTCACCACGACACAGCATAGCACTGACGACATACCGCCATATTGAATGTCAACATTCACGACTTCACTCCGGCCATACAAACTATATAAAAGTGGTGTATGAAAAATCATCCATAAGAAATATTTTAATTGTAAAAAATTATAAATAAAATGAGAGGGTTTTTAAATTTTGTCCTTATTTTTTTGTCTGAAGTTGATTTCTATCAATCAGAGAGATTTAATTTTCACGAGATTTATGGCTGAACTAAAGATTAAAATTAGCGGCCAATGTTTTATTTAATTTACAATATTGCGATTTAAATTTTATGTTTTATAAATAAGTGTATACAATTTTATTAATTTTTACGAATGCTGAAAAGAGTTGGTAAATACATAACTTTCTAAAAATATTACATTTGTGAAATACATGAATCACACTGCTTTGCTTTACAGTCTGCCTCCGACGCAAAAAAATATTATAATAAATATTTCTGTAGATTCATAGTAATTTTATATTAATACATAAAAATGCTAATATAACAAGTTACTTTCATCCATTGTTTCACCCGCTTCTTGTTTGGGTTGGCAATTATGGTTATTTTTTTTACACTAGCAACATTCATATACAGCTGTCATATAGCGTTTTATTTTTACTCAAGCTATTTTTACACAGATTCGTTCCATCGTTTCGTTCAGCGTTTAAAGCCCTATTACACTAGTCGTAGTTTGCTTCCTAAATGTGTTAGTTTCTAAATTTTGTAATGGCCTTTAGCAAGTAAATTTACAATAGGGAATATTACGCAAAACTCTGCGTAGGGGGCGGCACTAGCACATCCAGAGGGCCTACCACGAAACACGAAAATAAAAATTTCGTTACCTGGTTCTCTGTCACTCTTTCATATTCGAGCGATAGAGAGGCACATGTCAAAATTTCGATTCTCTCGTTTCACGATAGGGCCTTTGTAAACAAACCGCCTTGGTGCACAAATGACATATTTATTCGTTATAAATTACCTATGAAAACTTGTAAAAAAACTGTTTAAAAGCGGTATTACACATTGCAACCTGCAGGGCCCAATCTGTTGTGTACCCTGCCTCTTCCTCCCCCTCCTTCAGCTCCCTACGGGCCCTACCTTCAATTACACCTTCCAACCTGACAGATTGGGCCCTGCAGGTTGCAATGTGTAATACCGCTTTAAGGCCTAGTATGTATTAAAAACTCTATAGTTTACCGGTGTGCTAGTGCTGCACTCTGGTGGCAGAATATTGCAGTAATATCCCCTATTGAAAAAAGTTAGGATCCTAATTAGGATGCTCGTTAGGACACTAAAAAACGTAAAGTGTAACATGGCTTTTAGAGGTTTCTTATTTCCTACACCTTCCTAAATCGGGTCATAACGACAAGGACGCTGCAATACGTCAGACACGTTTGGAGATATTGCTTAACGTGTCTAACGTATTGCGGCGTCCTTGTCGTTAAACGGCTATTAGATATTGCAACCTGGGTCGCGTTTTATAAAGTTACAATTTACAATTTCGCTGTTTGCCTCTCTTTCTATCCAATATGTGTGCTAGAAAGAGAGGCAAAAAGCGAAATTGTAAATTGTAACTTTATAAAACGCGACCCTGCAGGGCCGCATCTGACAGGTTGGAAGGTGTAATTAAAGGTAGGGCCCGTAGGGAGCTGAAGGAGGGTTGGGAGAGGCAGGGTACGCAACAGATTTGGCCCTGCAGGTCGCAATGTCTAATAGCCGTTTTAGGACCCGATTTACACTAAAAACCATAATTAGGTAAACTAAATTGACAGGAGATTTCATAGAAAACTTGTCAAACAACTGTCAGATGTATGAACCCTCCTGTCAATTTAGTCCACCTAATTATGGTTTTTAGTTTAGGAAGGTGTAAAACGGCTATTAGACATTGGAACCTGCAGGGCCCAATCTGTTGTGTACCCTGCCTCTCCCTTAAAAGCCTGTTACATTTGTCCTAGTTAGCTTCCTAAATGAGTTAGTTTCTAAATTTAGACAAGTGTAACCGCATTTAGCAATAAGCATCCTAAAAAGTAACCTAGTTAGGAAGCTAGGATGGTCACGAACAAACTTAAAGAGTTAGCATCCTAATTAGGACAAGTGTGACTGGGAGATATATTTAGGATCCTAATTAGGATGCTAGTTAGGATACTAAAAAAAGTAAAGTGTAACAGGCTTTATACCCTCCTTCAGCTCCCTACGGGCCCTACCTTTAATTACACCTTCCAACCTGACAGATTGGGCCCTGCAGGTTGCAATGTCTAATACCGCTTTAAAGCGGTATTACACATTGCAACCTGCAGGGCCCAATCTGTCAGGTTGGAAGGTGTAATTGAAGGTAGGGCCTGTAGGGAGCTGAAGGAGGGGCAGGGAGAGGCAGGGTACACAACAGATTGGGCCCTGCAGGTTGCAATGTGTAATACCGCTTGTAACAGGTACTTTAAGGGTCACCACATACCTAGCGGTTTTCCTCGCGGAATTAGCGGAAGTAGCGGAAATTCATAGACAAAATGCTTAATTTGTCTATGGTAGCGGAAATTTGTCTATGGCTTCCATACAAAAAATCTGCTACCATAGACAAATTTCCGCTACTTCCGCTAATTCCGCGAGGAAAACCGCTAGGTATGTGGTGACCCTAACTGTGGATCGTCAGATTCAGAGGGCCTACCGCGAAGTTCGAATATCGACAAAACGATGGTCCCGTCTCTATCGCTACTGCAAATACGAAAGAGAGTAGGTATGCAAATAGACGATTCATGAACGAAGTGAGGCCCTCAGAGGGCCTACCGCGAAGTTACGAAAGAGAGTGATGAATCTATTTGCATCACTCTCTTTCGTATATGCAAGTGCGATAGAGACGGGAACATCGTTTTGTCGATTATCGAACTTCGCGGTAGGCCCTCTGAAATACAGAATGATTTCGGGGTCGTGGAGCAAAAGAATAACGAAAACAAAACATGATGCAGGAGTCTATGGGTTGAGCTCATCATGGTCGCAGCTCGTTGGGATTAATTATTTGTCTTTTGTTCATTTTCGTGGTTCAGTGTGTAATATAGATAGCTTATTGTGCGGTGATCTAACGAACAAGTGTGCGGATAATGAAGAATTAGTCTTAAAAGGCGTGTAACCATTGATTGGTTCAGAACAACCTGTAGCCTCCTCGAGCCTTTTGTAGGGAGTAGCTATCACTCTACAAATAGCAACTAACAAGGCTTATGCCACTTCTACCGAACAACGTTGCCTAAAACTTATTTGATTAAACAAAATACTTATCGATTGAAGACATTGTACCATGCATTGTACCTAAAGATTGAACCTTACAAGCTCTTATTTCCCGCCTTTTTATACTTGACATTGGCTACAGGCAATACCGCCTAAAGTCCCTAAGAAGAAAAAAAAACATGATGCAGAACAAAAGATGATGATGGTGGTAATTATTTTTTTATCACCAATATTAATAATGATATTTCACATGATAAATAAAAATAATGGTTGCCTGTTTATTATTATATATTATATTCTTTGCTGTACCTAAAGTAAAGTCGGTTTATGGCCTCTACAATCAGAGCGCAATTTTGACACAAAACTCGCGCGCGATGATGAATAATTGCAGATTTTTATTTATGAAATGAATTGAATTGAATTATTATCACTGAATTTATTTAGGAATAGAATCAAATAAAATGCAGTACCGTCGCCATCAAATATATCGGAACGGCCAAGGTACTCAAAAATATCTGAACATGCAATTTATCGCCTTGACAATAGTGGCACGTGACCGGAACGCATAAAGCTCTGGAACGGAACGTGACACTTTTTCGTGCATGCAACCAGTGTTCGTCGATTTACTAATAAGACGATACATAAGATTTGGTCATCCTACTGAATGTGTCGTGACGTCTTGTCGTTTCCCATACAGGCATATAACCGCGAACCACTTCGTTTGTGCGGGGCGATGGTAATAGCGCCCCGATGGGATGTCGTTGATTCCGTGGAAGATGGGCCGCGCGCTGGTGTGGGACGCCACGTGCACTGATACGCTGGCGGCGTCCTACCTCCCAGCAACCTGCAAACGTGCGGGAGCAGCGGCTGATGCCCGGGAGCGCCTCAAGGTCACCAAATTTAGCTGTCTCGGCGCACAATACGAGTTCTGACCGTTTGCCGTCGAGACACTCGGACCTTGGGGCAAGGGTGCGCTCGGGCTCCACAAGGAGCTGAGTAAATGATTGAGGGAGGCAACAGGTGACCCTCGCGCGGGCAGCTTTCTCGCACAAAGGATTGCCATTGCAATACAGCGCGGGAATGCTGCCTGCTGCGTGATGGGAACGAAGGGCCCCGGTTTAGTTGTAAGTTTTTAGTATTTTATTTTTAAGTTAGGTTTTTAGTTTTAGTTAGTTTATTTTAATAGTAGTTTTAATTTTATACATTATTATGTTATTTAAGTTTTATTATGAATAAAAATTTTGTCTTCCATTGTCGTATTCTACTTTCTACCATCCATAGTTTGTCGAATCGTTTAATTTGCATCACTCTCGAATGGGCAAGAGCGATAGAGATGGAGATAACGAAAAGTTTGTTGTGATCTGCCCCATACTTATGTATGGATGTGAGGCTTGGACACTAACGCTCAAGCAAGAGAACAGCCTTCTAGTCACAGAACGTAAGGTGTTAAGAAAGATTCTGGGACCCATTAAAACAGACGATGGTAGTTTGAGGGTCCGCAAAAATGCCGAAATCCAAGAACTGGTGGCCGAACCTATTATAATCGAGAGGATGGGAGAAGATCGCTCAGTAAAAAAAAATAGCATATTTGGGTATTTTGGGTCGACCGACTGGACGCCGTCCTGTCGGTCATCCTAAGTATCGCTGGGCAGACAGGGTAGGAGCTGATCTTCATAAGCTCGGTGCCGGTGAAAACTGGCGTGAAATAGCGCAGGACCGAGCAAATTGGCGTGCTCTTGTGTCGGAGGCCAAGACTCATTTTGGATCATTGCGCCAAATAAGTAAGTAAGTAACGAAATGTTGATTTTCGAACTTCGCTGTTTTCCTGGCCCCCGGCGTATGTGAAACTTTGATTATTAAACCAACCGGATGCGACACGCTCTCTCATTTCTATAGGAAAAAGTCTGCCGTTTTTGGCGGGGGAGGAGAACGTCAAATGTATGCGAAACGTCAAAATAGCCACATCAAATAAACGTCAGTCCATACAATGAGCATGACCACTGGTCATACATTTTCGGCAGAGGGGAATGCCTGTCAATGACCACTCCGCTTGGTTTTAAGCTCTAAGATGTGAAAAGTCATAGGTGACCATAATTTACTTATTGTAAGACTAAATTTACTAAAAAAAGAAGAAACATTAAATTAATCCTGTTTCGAGAAAATACTACAGTACGATAACATTGAGTTTCAGAGTCCGAAAAAGTGGTTCTGGATCACACAGAAATCACTCTGTATTTATATCTGACGGATCTGACGTATAGAGTAGATGGAATAGATGGATCGGATGGATAGATTTATGTGTAACGCATTGTTATTCCTGCGTAGCCATTACGCCATTATTTTATTATGTTTGTGTCATTTTAAATCAGGCATTAGTTTCAAGTGGAGACGCCAAAGAGATCATCCATTAATTACGTCACACTAATTTCATGATTTTTTGACCCCTCCCTCCCCCCTTGTCACACTTCGTCACAATTCACTGCTGCCCCCTTAGTGTGACGTCACATACACACGTAAAATGAGCCTTATCGCCTTAGTAATACATTCGCTATTTCGAAAACAATAAATCGTTTAACTCGGCCAGAAAAATAGTATCAAATTTATAGGGAACTAAAATATTCAAACAAATCCGAGTAATAAATAAAAACAAAAACTAAATGAAAATAAAGTGAAGTACGATGTTAAAAATGGAACATCATAAAACTTTCTTATCATATTGTATTAATTATGGAAATATTATTATGTCATACGTAATTAGTAGATAACAACTATTAATTTGAGAATGTATAGTAAAAAAAATCGGTTATAGTAAAATCAATTCGAACGATTCATTACCTAATAATCGCTAAATTTGACAAACGATACGTCTTAATAGCCTCATCACTAATTACATCAAGACAAGACTCAAGTGTCCAAAGTTCATTCTTACAGATTATAGTGGGGTGGCCAAGTTGAAGCGGAGAATTCTTCGTAGGACTGAAAAGGTTTATACCAACAAGTGGTATCGTTGGAATCAGCATAAGCTACTGATTATTAAACTATCTCTTGTCACTTCATAAAGTGGTGGAATGAGTTTTTATGACGTCACAAAGATGGCGCGCGACTTAGGGTTAGATTTTGTCGATTATTTCAAAAACTATTTTGTCGATTTAAGCAAACAAGGTGTTATATGATTGATATCTTCATGCTTAATAAAATATTTAAATCTACCTTCAACCAAAAAATTAAATAAAAGCCAAATTTATTTTTATTTAAATTTCTAACACGCATTAATTTACATTATTAATTATGTTAAACTTTATTGCACAATAATAAAAAAATAAGTCCAAAAGGCGCACTTTATGCTTTAAGGTATTCTGTTCCAGTCAACCATAGGGCAAAACAGAAATTTGCTATGGTGTGTGTGCAGTGAGATAAAAGGATTGTGAAATGATTAGTCTGTCTCACGGCCATACTATCCTTTTCCCGTAGCCATTCAAGCTATTTTCGACGCCCTCTAATTCTAGTATTCCTACGTCCTAATTTCTAACTCTACACATTGTAAAGAAATATTTGTAGCTAATATATATGTATATGTAGTATATGTTTACCTATATGTAATAATCTTTACCTTTATTTAGCCTTATCATTATACATTTTATCATTAAGTAGTCTATTTTACAGTGTGTTTTTAACATACTGTTTACGCTGTTGGGGCAGCTCTTGTAAAACTGTTATCATCGAGGCCGAAAGAGCACAGCGTGCTGTCCTTAAAACAATGTTAAAGAAACCCTTCCGGTATTCCACACTTTTACTATATAAAAAGTCCGAAGTGTTGACGGTTTGTCAATTTACCTACTCAAAATTGTTGTTGATAAGCACAAGCAAATACTTGTAACGAAGAGTGTCTCGAACACAGGTTCCGTCCGTGAATACTGCCCTTGCAAAACGATTTGAACCGTATATATCTAGTTTTGTTTATAATTCCGTGACTAGACACTTAGACATTAAAGATAAACCCATTTTTAAAGCCAAACAAGTCTTACAAAAGCAAAAGCAATGGCTAGCCAGCTTAACCTATGAATATACTGAAGATATTATCCAAATCAGAAAAAGTTAGACCTTCGTGATAAACTTAGAGTTAATTTGATGCACTTTTACTTAAGTATAGTTATAATAAATTAGCTTAAGTAATATGTATACTTATGTATTGTGTTGGTTGTAGACAACATCATACTTTAAGAAATAAATCTTCAATTTGTCAACCGGTTATAGCATAGCATATATTGTCATAACATGTGATATTGGTCTCCGCAATATAGGCATGCCTAGTGCGAGTATCAAGGTTAACTTATTTAAGGAGTTCCAACAACTAACATAAAAACAGAGAAGTTCGGAGTGAACGAATTATTTTTTTGCATTATGTCGAGCACCCAAAGGTTGTATGGAATAGAATGATCTGGCGTTCGCACAGCTAAAAATATGAATATCGTCGGGTAAATTAGGTACATAATCCGATATCGTTAGATAGACTTTATTGCGTTTCTATTGAATTGTCCTGTGCAACTGCGAAATCATTTTATTTATTATTTTTACAACAAATAAAATGATTTCGCAGTTGCACATCTAGACATCTAATATTGAAATGGCCACAATGAACTGTTGTTAGTAAACTCCAGTGGGGATTGAGTTCTAAGGACACCGGCTTGGTTTTCTTTAGATATAGATACTTTTTGCAGTACTGCCAGTCTTGTGTTTTTTTCACATGTAATGTTTTTAATGGGATCTCATTCCTTTTTGTAAGTAGGGCTCCCTTTTCTTCTTCCACGATCTAGCCGTGCACATTCCCATACCTATTCTCACCCATGAACCCGTACGCATGCCCACATCCGAAGGTATTAATGGGCACCTAAAACTGCCTTTATTTTACTATAAACTACTATGGTCAAAAAAAGATCAAAATGTTATCAACTGAAAATGTAACTTTGCAGTTCTTTATATGGGATTGCAATGTACTTGTAAGGTTTGTAAAACTAGGCAACCCGGCTGACATTGCAGTATGTTAAGATTTTCAGAGACTTTATAGCTCTAATACTAGATGCAGCGCCGGCCCGAGCCCTCGATCAGGGTAGAGCGAAATCGGGTTTTGGCGCCCTTCGTTGAAGCTTTTTACCCAAAGCGTTAGAGAAATAGGGTAAAGTCATAAATGAACTTATAAGCTATTACCCCCACTTTGATATATTTTTATGTATGTTATAATTATAACCAATTTTAAACAAGTTTTTAATATGATTTGGCATATAATCTAGTTTAGAATAAGCTATTCCAAACCCTCTTAGAACTGTACAGTATTCTTATAAGAATGTTTGTGCCAAAATAGGCCAATTCGCCCAGAAGATGAACAAAGTGCCCTTATTATGAACGGTTTGATTCAAAAGATGAACCAGTATAAAAGCAAAATCAAGTACCCAAAAACTTGACCAAATTTGACGCACAAGCAAAATTATAGACGGAGAGCTGGCCACGTCAGATATGACACAATAATGAGAGCGACGAAACCCCTCTAGTTAGTTTGCTATACTATGCTTATTTTTAGATCCGGACATCTGGCAGCCGTAAAGTGGTGGAGGTCAAAGAATGCAAATAACTTGAAGAAAACAAATCCCTACATTTCTAGATTAGATCCAATATTATGAAAAATTATTCAATTCAATTTTTAAAATATGGCATTCTGTCCACAATATTGGGACAATTTTGCCAATGTCGAAGTCGCTCCAAGAGCTGGACGTTGTACGGTGAGGTTAGGCTTTTTATAAGGAGATAGCTACTCCCTACAAACAGCACGTGGACTAACGGATATCTAACTCAAACAGGGGTTACACATGTTTCGAGACTAATTCTTCATTAGTTGCTCACTAGTTCGTTAAATCACTGCAGAATAAGCTATATATTACACATTGAATCACGAAAATGAACATAAAATAAGAAGTTTTTCCCGAAACCAAACCACCTTGCTCGACAAGATGGCCGCAAGTCATGAAAAATTATGTAATTAATTAGATTGTATCATATCCAAAAGTTTCGATTGGGGGAAGTAGTGCCAAATGATGTATAATGTAATTTTTGGTTACTCGCCTACTGTTTTTGTTTCCGCAATGATACTCAATGTTTTTTGTTCTAATGTTAAAATATAGGCCCTGTTCTCTATAAATGACACAACTTCAGTAGTTTTTATCTATTTTGGTATCACTTTTTTCCAACTTAAAAACTTTGTTGGTCTGTCACTCTGATCTCCACCCATTAAAAGCTGCCAGATGCCCGGATCTAGCAATAAGGAGGGTTATGCAATCTAACTGGACTGGTTACAAATCTCTCATTATTGTGTCATATCTGACGTGGCCAGCTCTTAGACCATTAGGAAATCGGGTTGATTTAGCTTTGTGCAATAATTGAAGTAAATAGTAGTAGGGTATTTCAACTGTTTCAATTTAAAATGGTTTCAACTTTTTCGAATTTAATAAACACTAAATTTAGTTAGATTAAGCTTTCAGCACGATATTCATGATTTTAAGTTAAAAAAAAACATGCAAAATTCATGTTTTGGAATGCAGCTTAAAAAATGAACTAGTAAATTCTCGTTGTTGTTAGGTGAACAGTCCAGTTTCCATATTAAAGTAAACCCCGTGATAATATCACAGTGGTATAATTATTTTTTTCATATTTAGTCATAAAATCAAGGAACAAAACCGGCCAAGTGCGAGTCGGACTCGCGCATGAAGAGTTCCTTACCATTATTTATGAAAACCAGCCGTAGCTACTATGATATTATCGAATAAATTATTATCGCAAGGGCGTATCTGCCTAAGTACGTAGTTTTTGCAGATAACTCAAAAACGCCTTAACCGATAATGTTCAAAATAATTTTCGTTGACAGAATATTTAAAGGTGCATCTTCTTGATTTTTTTTGGACTTACGGTTCAACAGTTACAGGGGGGGGGGGGGCACAATTTTTTAGACTTTCGGAGCGATTATTTCTGAAAGTATCCATTTCATCAAAAAATGCTCAAAGAAACCTCAATGTGATTTTTAAAGACCTATCGATTGATGTACATCATGTTGATATTTGGTAAAAAAATCTTTTTTGACAATTACTTGCATGTATGGAGTGCCCCCCCCCCCCCTAAAAATATTTTTTTCAGAAAATTCACTACATAACTAAGTAGCGGCACACACAATACACTTTATATAAAAGTTTATACGTCTTATAGTTTCCGAGTAAAATGGCTATGACATACGGACGGACAGACAGACAGACAGACATGACGAACCTATAAGGGTTCCGTTTTTTGCCATTTAGCTACGGAACCCTAAAAAGCAATTTAAGACATAAATGGTGTATCTTTTTATGAGAATTTATAAAAGTATTTGAAAATACTAACCCAGGCCCAAAAGTTCAAAAATCACACAATATTGGAACCATGACTTGAACAATAAATATTTCATAAAATAAGTTAAAATATGCTTTTCAGAATCAAGTAAGTTTCAATTTTATAAATTTATACTCAATTATATCGATTTTGAACCACAATTCTTAAGAAGATTTCCATTACAAAGGGCAATTTTGGCGAGCTCTCACGACCTCAAACTTGGATTTATTATTTTAGAAGTTTAAATAGTACAAGAAAGTGATGCAGTTTTATTTAAAAAAAAACTATATTAAGGCCAAATGTTCATCGTCTAGGGGTCATTCATCTTTATATTTGTTTTGCCTTCTTTACGTTTTCGGCGCCTTTATCAGCCTTTATTTCCCGCCTGTCAAGATCAAAAGCAGCGATTTAAAAAATAGATAATTAATGTAACCCTAATAAACCCAATCGCTTAGAAAATTATAAGGTTTTTCGGCGCCTTTATCAGGTTTTATTTAGCGCCTTTCAAGATCAAGAGCAACGATCTAAAAAAGAAAGTTAAATAATAGAATGCAATCCTGATAAACCCAATTGCTTAGAAAAATATAAAGAACGTATCTTTTTGGCGCCTTTATTCGCGCCCTTCATGATTAAAAGTAGCAAGTCACGCCTGATAAAAAAAGTTGAAATAACAAAAATACCAAAAAAATATATACCAAAAGGTAAAGGTACTATCCGCCGACGCGCCACTCCACTCCAAACGTACATATTTTGCGCCTGCGCCACATTTGCTTTAAAACTTTTTTTTCTCTTTGGCCATTTTGGCGCCCCCCTGCCATCCGGCGCCTAGAGCGCCCGCTCCACTCGCTCTACCCTAGGTCCGGCCCTGACTAGATGTATTCAGAATTTGGAGCTTGTGGATTAGCTAGAGTTAGAATTCGTATGATCTGTCATATAATAGTCAGTCAGTAACAAAACTAAGGAAATTTGACTTGCAATAATTCTTAAATTATAAGTTAAAATTGAATGATTTTGAGAATACGTCTTCTTTGTGTTATGACTTCTTTTTCACTGAAAATTCAGACTTCTAGCTACCACCATACACCAGAATACTAGAATTAGAGGGCGTCGAAAATAGCTTGAATGGCTACGGGAAAAGGATAGTACGGCCGTGAGACAGACTAATAATTTCACAATCCTTTTATCGCACTGCACACACCATAGCAAATTTCTGTTTTGCCCTATGGTTGACTGGAACAGAATGCCTTAATGCATTAAGTGCGCCTTTTAGACTTATTTTTTTATTATTGTGCAATAAAGTTTAACATAATTAATAATGTAAATTAATGCGTGTTACAAATGTAAATAAAAATAAATTTGGATTTTATTTAACTTTTTGGTTGAAGATAGATTTACATATTTTATTAAGCATGAAAATATCAATCATATGACACCTTGTTTGCTTAAATCGACTAAATAGTTTTTGAAATAATCGACAAAATCTAACCCTAAGTCGCGCGCCATCTTTGTGACGTCATAAAAACTCATTCCACCACTTTATGAAGTGACAAGAGATATTTTCATAATCAGTAGCTCATGCTGATTCCAACGATACCACTTGTTGGTATAAACCTTTTGGGTCCTACGAACATCGAAAATAAGATAGCTCCTACGACTTGGCCTTTCCTCTATTATGAACTATAGTGCAATGTTTGTTAACAATTGAAATTATTTTTTTAATCTTAGATTGTGTAAAAAAATTGTATGTGAGGATTGTGAGGACACAAACATGGAACTCCTCCCTCCCCCCTGTCACGATATGTCACATTTTGTGGACCCCCTCCCCTCCCCCCTTCGAGGTGTGATGTAATTAATGGATGATCCCAAATTTCGAAGGTACTGAATGTATGCTAATGTTCCGGCGGGCCGACGTGTAAGCGCACCTTACAACAGCTTTACAGCGTCTACCGCAGCAACTCCAGCAACGCATATTATAGGCCGGGAAATCTGGCGGTGCGTAGTATGGGGACCTTGCATTTATTCCTCAGTCGATGATTCTTTTGCTGGGATATAGTATAGATCATAACAAATACCAAACATAATTTTTCCAAAAAAAAAACATTTGCCAATTTTGGTATTTTCACCAAAACTTACAAAAAGCTTAATAATTTGTACTGGAATATTTCTCAGGCTATATTTTTTTTAACACACGATTTTTTTTGATCATTGCCAGATACTAGGAAAAGTTCCAAAAAAATGTCAATAAAAAGTATAAAAACTGTCATCTTTATTTAAAAATATCTGTTGACACTCGTCATTTTGTTTGGAAAATTTCTCAGTCAAGTTTGTAACAGTGGTTGTTATGTTAATCATATTTTAACATAATATTTACGAATTTCCAAAAAAAAAATATTAAAAGAAATAACTTATTGCAGTAAAAATAATACGGATATTTTTTTTTTGGAAAAACATTGATACACCATCTACTCATGACACTTTATCATACTGTAAAGGTTTTTTTGTCTGAGGAATTAATGCGAGGTCAACCTCCTTATTGCCTGGTCTATTATTTAAAGTATTATAACTTATGATAAGAGCTGTTCCTTCGGCTTCTAGCTCACCGAAGGAAGCCCACTAACTGCTCGATAGGAGAAATAATTCGTGTATAGCTGAATTTTGGTGAAGTTGTAGATAAAGGTGTCTTACACAACATACTAAAAGTACTCATGGATAGGGGTGCCGCTAACGGGGAGAGGGGGGTGTAAAGGTCCCCTTTTTTGGCTTTTCGTAAATAACTCAGTAGCGGGGGCTCATACGAAAAAATGTTCTTCTACTTAATTAATCCACAAATGATTTTGTACAAAAAAGGTTCTTTACACTTTTTTGCTGAGATCAATGTATAATGAGATTTCGAAGAAATACGATAATCACTTTCAGAAACTTTCGGAGCTTTTATTTACGAAACTATTAGTTTTGTCTAAAAATTGTTTTAGAAAACCCATATTTATATTAAAAGACCTATCCAACGACACCCCACACATTAGGGGGGATTTAAAAAACATAATTTACTTTGGAGGGCTATTCGTAAGCGTGCGTTTCGGAGGAAAAACTACCCTAAATGTTGCTCGGCAAAATTTCATGAATTTCTGTGAAATAGTTTTTTCTGAAAATTACGAACGAACAAATAGATTTCGCTTTGGCGAATGGCGGTACCTATCTTTGTCATATCTAATATCTTGAAAAAACGGCAAATAACTTTTAAAACCAAAAATCCTTATTAATTCACAACAAAAAAGTGTTTTGAACACACCACCGTGGGCGGATTGGTAAGGATCCAACACGGTTAAGTTACAAAAAATTACATTAAAAAAACATTAAGTATCTAGATATAGGTAACTTTAAATCACCACCTTATTATAGTTATTATACATTTTATTCAAATCGCATGAATACAGCCGGAGCAGCTAAAAACTTTCGGATCAGCCCTCGTAATCGTTCAAGTTATAATTAAGTAAGTACTTAGGTACTGAAATCGTTTGTAACACATCACCCGCTTAAGTATTCCGACTAGGACTAGCACTATTAGTTTTTTTTTCAAAGTTCCGTATTCAAAGCGTAAAAACCGTTACAAGTTTTGATACCTATTCGGAACAATAAGAAAATTAAGAAAGTGCCAATTATTTAAGTACCTCTAGCTACCTACTTTAGTTTTAATAATTGTATAAGTATTAAATACTTAGCATTATTAATATTTTTTTAATCACTCCGCTAGCCTATCACTAAGTTTGTAGTGTTGTACAACTGTTGATAACTTTCGAAAATATGAAAAGACTTTCTTTTCGGGAACTATAGGCATATAACATTCATAACATGGTAAATTAACATGAAATTGTTCATACTCACACACCTCTAGGTACCGTTAGAACGAGATTGCAGCTCCGATAATTTCGCGATGCCTTAAGCTATCTAGCAATGCTCGAAGTCGGTCGTCCACGTTTCACAGGTCTCCCAGGTAGACTAAAGTAGGTAGGTATACTTAGGTATCTTCATGACCGGCGCAGTAAACGCTTACTGTACCTATCGTATCGCTAGCATGTCAAACCATTTATATACTTTATTGCAATCGATTAAGGTTCAACTATAATCAGTGAAGTATATTCAGAATCGTCAGTTCCTAGGTTCACACCAGACTCGTCCCCGTCCTCCCACGTTCCTGGAACCTGAATTTTACAATTGCGAAGCGCTTCAGTTTCAGGCCGATGAGCTTTGGCGCCATTGGTGTACGAGTACACTACACAGGTAAATTCCTACGTTTGTTAGTGATTAAGTTTAGCAGTCGACGACGTTAAAATAAGAATACTTACTAAACTTATGGAGAGACGAATCATAACAAAAAGTAAATATATTAATACGCACACTCAAAAGATATTAGGTACTTACCCACTTTATTTTTGGGTAAAACACCTGTAACTTGTCCATAACTTACCGAGACTTGCGATTTTGCACCTACATAATAGGTGAAATTAGCACAGAAAAATAATTAAACACAATAAAAAATGCCATTTCACAATCATGTCTCCACAGGATGCATCACTTTTAACAATTCATGCTTTTTAGTTCATGCTTACCTACAAGTTACCACATACCTATTTCTATTAAGTATAGTCATCGAACTCATCGATTATTTTATTATAGTCATTGAGTTATAATATAATAGAGGCGCAGACACAAACAAGATTTTCCGAAAATATAGCACAAAAAATGTGTAACCGGCCAGTGCGAATTTTTTAACATCGTTAAGGTTGTATTACAAATTAAAAGAAATATATGATTAAATTTCACCTGTCATTCATCTGGCGTTCAAAAATCACATGGCACATAAGAGCAATGGAGTCGCTCTTGTATTAATTAATTTATTATTTATAATAAAAAAAATTATGAAACTTTTGTAATAAATATTGATAACTTCATAATTATACCTATTTCGCGTATTAGTTCGTTTTAATAGATTTGTATAGTGTGTATGTTATTATATTGCCTGTCATATTGTTGTTAAAAATATTATGAAATAATGAACTATTAAATTTCAATCGCTCCGATTTTCGTGCTTTTAACAACATTTGTAGATTTTTTGCGTACCGCTAGGACTATGTGTAGGCAAAGTGACAGCCCTCTAGAAGAACCCGTTAAAAATATGTTTACACTTTTGCACCTTACTCCTTTGTAATAAGACTAATAAGGTCCAAAAAACATATTTTTGATGTCGACTGTACAACCCCTAGCCTGTGAGCCTGCGACCATGAACCCGCGATGAAAAAGTAAGTGTAAGCAATAGAATCCCGCTTTCTACATACTGGCTAAAATCTAAGAATAAAGTTATCATGAATAAAAAAACTGGTGCCATTTAGGGCAGGCTACCAGGGTCGTGTTTTATAATGTTACAATTTACAACTTCGCTGCTTTTCCTATCTTTCTAACAAATCATACGTATGATTTGCTAGAAAGAGAGGCAAGCAGCGAAGTTGTAAATTGTAACTTTATAAAACACGACCAAGGTCTAACCCTTGCGGAGGGGTTACTTAAATTTCATTTTGAAACGAAGATAAAAGTAATCACTCTCCTTAATTTTATCACCATATTTTAATAACTTGTGGAACATATGTTAATAAAATTTACTAAATAAGTTTTAATTATTTTCATTCTTTCGTAATTAAAAAAAAACAACAACTACTCCACTGGCCTTATTCCTCAATGCTGTCAGTTCGGTTTAAATTTACGAAACCTTTACTTCCTATCGCCATTTGTGCCTATAGTACGTTGACCTTCATGCTGTAGCATTTCAGCTTAATCCCTAGTCTTGCTTACACTGGTAATATTTTAACGAAACGTTTGTTAGTCCTTTGTAAATAGACTTTTCGGAACGATCGGGCTTCGCTCGGCTCGGGCTCGGCTCTCTTCGGGAAAATCGGTCGCGTTGCAACAGCTTTTACTGTGCCACATTTGGAGTGCTGATTTCTTATCTAGTATATATAAAATCATTGATTATAGTGCATGAGTTTTTTTTAAACTAACTAAACTGAATCACTATGCCATCGATGTTGTGTCAAGAATAGGTGTCGAACTGTCAATTTTCAAAAACAATACGTCATCTCTACCAATTTCATTCGTAACCCCCTCAGAGCCCTGTGTATTCGTTTCACTAAGTAACGTAAATCGTGTTTGCGTTATAGGTCTTAATTTATGTGGGATTTTTAACACAGCAGACCAAGCGGAATGTATCGAAAACTAAACCACCGAGTATCTATAGAAGTATCTCTACTCGGTGGTTTATGAGACATGACCCCCCCAAAATCGTACATTTCTTATTGAATTGTGTCCTCCCCCCAAAATTTCAGGCTGCGTCCGCGCCGTCGTTACGTCACGTTAGAGAAACGAATACACCAAAGCTTTTCTACTGTGGGAAATTAATGAATACTTATAGCTGCTCCGCCTTTGTGGAAGCTCTCCGGACCTGCTTATTAACTGACAGGATTTCCAGGTAGGATACGGGTGAAGGTAGAAAATTACGTTTTTTTTTACGGAGTTATAGTCTATAACTTGAAATATATTTTGTATTGGTCTGCGACTTAGATGATTTGGTGTGTCAGTTTGGTTTTTCATAAAGTGATTCTGGATTGCTATTGCACGCAACAGCGCAATCTAATCAGTGGGATTCCTAAATTTAACAATTTTACTATAAACTTTATGACACTTCCCTCTTCTTTCTACTTATAAAAACTAGGTACCTAACATAGGGTTCATATAATTGCATACCAAATTTATGAATGAATTCATTGATAAATTGGGTAGGTGTGCAATTATGAACCCGATGGTACTCGTACCTATTATTAGAGCAGTCGCAGCAAAATGTAATAAAAGATCGGATTGGACAGGATTCGAGGCTCAGATATATTGATAGGTTTTTAACGTTATAACGTTATAATTAATGGATATAATAAAAAAAATAGTAAATGTTCCAGTGCTCGACAATGTCTCATTCTTTGCACTCTCAATGTTCAAAAAGAATTCAAACGATTGTGACTATTAATGGAATTAGAGTGTCAAACATTGGGATATTCTACCTTGCAGAAAGAATGTGTAGGATCCAGTCCCTGTAGTGTGCCAAATCCAATATTACGAACGGAAGCCCTCTGCCTCTGGAGTCGCCCCACGTGAAAATCCCAACGTAATCTGACTTCATCGCCAATACTGCTCCAGGGACTAAGGAATAAGTGAGGTGAGTTGGGGCAAAGACAAATAAAAGATCATGTGCATTGATGTGTAAAGATGGTAGTGCAAAATAAATATTAGATTTGTAAACTTAACCAGTAATAATTTTAAACAACAAAATAATTTTGCTACGGGCTACGCTGTCTCGTAGCACTTTGTAGCTGCGTCTTTTAGCGATATGGGGTTCGGGCTTAGAATATTAAGGGCCTTATCACACTTGAGCGATTTGAAAGCGATTTCAATACAATATTCGTACGCGGCGAACTCGCTGCGTGTTTGCTCCCATATGAAACTCGCTCGCAAATCGCAAGTATGATAAACCCTGGAAGGTGAGTCCAAAGAGGATATAACCACTAGGTGAGTCCACCTAGCCAACTTGGTAAATAGGTACTGACCTATGGTAACATTCTGTCTCGCTCTCAATGTTACGCAGTACTCGTAATCCCTTTTATCCACGACTGGAGACACGTACTCCTTGCATTTTTCTGATGTTAACGGCTGAACGGGGTTATGTGTGACGTGACCTTTTAAAACCAATCGTGTATTAGAGTTTGTACGGACCATTGATTTATTAGGTACTCTACTAGATGTGACATCTAGAACAAATTTTGTGCGCCATGTTTGGCGGTTGACAGCTGTGACTGAACAAAGATAATATAGTAGGTACCTAATATAGACTGGTAGTGATTTTCAGTGCAACTTTTGAGGCAAAAAACATGTTAGGGACGTCATCTCCTGGTACTCAAGGGTAAAATGAGTATTAGTATCGATTTCAATTATAAAATGACCATGGAAGATTTTAAGGCAAAAAAGAACACTTTTGGTGCACACAAATCTCGTAGTTTATATGGGAACTCATACATTCTACAGGAATTCTCTTTCCGCACAGACACTACGCTTATAACAATATAGTTGCTGCAATTTATTTTATTTTAACGTCCTGCCAATGTGAAATGCTTTCATAGGTAGGTAGCTATCTACCTATAAAGCTGATATTCTCTGCACACTGGCAACCAAACTACTTTGCGAAGCTGCACTAAATACGAATAATCTTGCTGACTCTACAATTGTGTTGTGACAATAAGCATTAGGTTATTTCACATTTATTAAACATTGACCAATTGATAATATTATAGTAGGTAGTTAAGGTACAAACTTACCATGTAGTTCCAAAGAGTTTTCCCAACCGATCAGTTTTAAATCGTTAGCATTTGTCCCAAGGAATTGATCGCTCAAGGTGATATCGCTCAAATCTATAAAATACAGCAGTTGATATGTAAGAAAAATCAGCTTAACAGGTTAGAACTCTAATTTGAATTGGCCATGGCAATTTAACCGAGAGGTGATCATCTCTGCAATTCAATTTTAAATACAAGTCAAGATCAAGGCAAGCAGGGGGACTCGTAGGGACCCTATCCCTCCGTGCTGACTATGGATATCTACTATGAACGACTGACTAGATTGATTACCCTTATTTAAGGCCGAAAGACACCGGCTGCAGTGCTGGCGCTGAGGGCACGGTTTTTCCGTCCGATGCTTGGCGTTCTAAAGGTTAATGAAATACTTAGGGCCGGTTGCACCAAACTGTCTGTGAACGTAAACGTAATCGTAAAAAAAATCTTGTATGAAAAGTTTGACAGTTTTCTATGGGATGACAGCTCCGTCGCCATATTTTACGTTGATGAGTCTGTTAATTGTGCGTGGTGCAACCCACCCTTAGTCTTATACATTTTACCGTCAACGCAAACCATCAGACTGACAAAGACAACACTATAAAATAATTTCATAATTCCGAAGATCAGCTATACTGGAACGCGACAAAAACCAGACCACAGCATCGATGACAGATTGTTCACGGAGGATTGTAGTTTCGACTTTATTTTGATGTCGTGGCCACTTGCAGTGTAGTAAGAGTAGGCACCTCATATGTAGCATATGTGCTGCTAAAGGGGCCAACCTGTCGGAACCTAGTACGGTAGTTACTTGACAGACTATATTTACTTATCAGATGGAGGGTAGGTTTAAAAACAGGTCGTTTGTAGTCAATATTGGTACTCATGCAGTTCTTGTTCTAATATTTACCCATTGATTTATATTTATTAATCTAGAACAAATCTTGTGCGCCATGTTTGGCGGTTGACAGCTGTGGCTGAATCAAAGGGTACTTTCGTAGTATCGACTTGTAGTTATTTTCACTGAAACTTTTGAGACAAAAAATTTCTTAGTGATGTCATCTCCTGTTACTCAATGTACTTACCTATTTAATTAGAAAGCTGACGTACTTACACACATCAGAAACGTAATCAGATAAAGAATCCGCATGTTGAAATAGTCCAATGTTATTTCGGAAGTCGTCCCTGTTGAAATGGGGATGTGGCACGCTCCGAGTTATCTTTGTTTCTGAAAAGTCTTCTAGAAAAAAAAACACGATTTTAAGTACCATCGCCCACACTGCTAACTACCCATCGATAGACCTTAAGCCTTTTGTAATAAGGTCCACAGATGAACAGTTAAGAGTGTTGCTCTTTGTACACCTAAACCAATCATCCCATTATTCCACAATGCGCATAAAATAGGTATATTCGTAAGCAATTTGTCTCTACGACCTATTGTTAAAGTGCTTGACAATTAGTGGGTGAGCCGTAGAAATCGGGTTGTATAGACACCACACCACTGATATCTACTGGACTCTTTATCAAGATTGACTACGTCATCGATAATTATTGTAAGACAAAGCAGCTATTAGCTGTCCATATTTCGGAGTCTGCCCTAGCGTATGTCCTGACTTTTTGGCTCCGGTTCTGGCGTCCGCTTGGTAACTTAATTCCATAAGTTTTGACGGAAGTGATTTCATTCGTCAACAATCCAAACCAGAGGGAAAACCAGGCTAACTAGTTGGGAGTATAATTAACTCTTTGACTGTCAAAGCCGTCATATCACGCTCACGGAAAGTCGTGCCTTCAGGACCAGGTCGTGATATCACGTCCAAAACATAACCGATTCGCCTTGCGCGCTCGCGCGCGCTGGCGCTGAGGGCACGATATTGCCGTCCGATGCTTGGCGTTCAAAAGGTTATTAAATCCACCGTAGATACCTGTCTCATCCGACCCAATATTCTTGCCGTACAGTATCCGCCAGTTTAGCAGATCATGGGCCAAGTCCGGATCGGAGCGCGCAGCCACACAATGCGCCGGTGCCAACGACCATCGCGGACGTAGCAGCAGGCAGTTGCACATGTAGTGGTCGGGCAGCACGTTTACCACGCCTATCGGAGTGTAGTTGGACTGCTCTGCGGCTATAATGTAAACTAAATATTGTACCTATGATCGACATCAATAGTAGAGTGGCCAATGACGAAAAAGCCTTCTATTTACGAAGTTAGATTGACTGGGCAGTATACTGCTGACGATTGATGTCGTTGTGTTCAGTGAAGTCTCCTGATACGTAATGAGGTGTCGTCAGCTTATAAAAGTGTGGAGGGGATAGTTATGGCGTCACAAAGATAGCGACGCGAAGCATCAAATTTAGTCTACTAGCTCAAAAAGTGCTTTACCGATTTGAATAAATGAGGCGTCATATGAAAGCTGTGAAAATATTGATCAAAACGGAGGTGCTAGAGCAGAGGTTTTTTGCCACAGCTCGATTGAGACTGAGGTAACAGGCGACGTACCTAATCCCATAAATTAGCGTACACGTTAGTTTTTACGCAACTGCCATCTGCTCAGAGGGAAAAGGCTTATTTGGATTAGGTTCAGTTTCTTCGATTTTTTTTCGGTTTTAAATGATGGTGTTATTAAGTTAACTTCAATCTACGTCACCATATAAAGTGTATAATATTTATTTAATTCAATTATCTAGTAATAAACTAGCATTAAAACCTAATATTAAACTAAACAATATGGTGACGCTTCAACTGTACTCCAAGACATACAAACTATCATTGACAAATTTTCTAAAATCGGACTTACATTAAATTTCACAAAATGCGAAATATTTATGCCAGATGACCTCTCGTTAGATAAAAAAGGGGAAATTTTAACAAACTTTAATGCAGTTCTGCCTAATATTTCGGTTCTTTCAAAATCATCCCTCACCCTTTTAGGCTCACCAATATTCGATGAATCAGTATCTTCTGTTATCAGCTCCAAATTAAATTTATTCAACAATACATCAGATCTTCTGTTTAAAATTAACCCCCACATGGCCCTCTTTATCATCCGTTTCTGCCTATTCACCCCTAAATTTATGTATTTACTCCGGAGCTGCCCAATTTGGAAATTTCCCGCCACTTTAGCATCCATCGACTCCTCCCTTCAACTCACATTAACTAAAATTCTAAATATTAATTTTGATACCAAGTCATGGACCCAAGCGGTTCTCCCGATAAGATTTGGCGGCCTGGGTGTTCGCACTTCGGCTAGCTCGGCTCTGCCTGCCTTCCTTGCCTCCGCATACAGTTCGCTATCTCTCGTAGGTGTCATTTTAAACCTTCCACAGATAATCGACGATGAGATAGCGAACCTGAAGGAGGCCAGGGAGGCCTGGTGTGAGTCGTGCCCGGGTGCGGACATACCAGTTACACGTCAAATGCAGCGGGCCTGGGACTCCCCCCGCCTAATGGCTCTCCATACTTCGCTTCTCGAAAGTAGTCCGAATGATTCGGAACGTGCCCGCATTCTTGCGGTGTCAGTCCCTGAATCTGGCCACTGGCTTCATGCACTGCCATCGAGGCAGATTGGTACTGTACTGGACTCAAGTACTTTGCGTATAGCGGTATGCTTAAGGCTTGGGTCCAGTATGTGTGTACCTCACACGTGCGCTTGCGGGAAAGGTGTGGACCAGCTGGGTCGGCATGGCCTTTCATGTACAAGAAGCGCCGGCCGCATGTATCGCCACGGCACCATCAATGACTTGGTCCGCCGCTCGCTTGCCACCGTCTCTGTGCCCGCAATTCTGGAACCCGTTGGTATAGCAAGAGACGATGGCAAGCGGCCCGACGGAGCCACACTGGTGCCGTGGAAATTGGGTAGAGCTCTGGTGTGGGACGCTACGTGCGTCGACACATTTGCGCAGTCCCACATCCAGGCGACCCGTACAAAGGCCGGTGCTGCGGCGGACCAGGCCCAGATTCTCAAGCGCCGCAAATACTCGTTCTTGCTCAAGGACTACGAGTTTGCGGCGCTCGCCGTAGAGACTCTGGGTCCCTGGTCGGCCGACATGAAGGCGTTCATGAGGGCCCTGTCGGCGCGGTTGGTCGACACTACGGGTGACCAAAAGGCTGGCGCTTACCTCTCCCAACGTATCGCTCTAGCGGTACAGAGAGGTAACGCCGCCAGCGTTATAGGGTCAATGCCGCAGGCCGATCTTCTAGACGGGGTGTTCTTTTTATAGGTAAGTTATTATTATTATTATTTTTTTAAATATTTTTAATTAGTTTTTAGTTGTTATTTAGTTTTAATTTATTTTAATTTAGTTTATTTTTGTGATTTATTGGGAAATAAAAATAATAATTAAATCATTTATTCATAAAAAAAACAATATTTAAACCTACTTTATATAATAATTTTAAGGGATGTTCGAAGTAATTCATGACCTAAACTTAATCAACAACGCAAGATTAGTCCATTAACTCTTAATTGTATTTTAGATTTGTCTTGTCGGTATCGGAGTCAGATATTTCTCAGTTATTGTCTTACGTAGGAATATATTTCGATCGTACTTGCATGACTATCAAAGGGGTAAGAGATACGAAGTATTCTGAAGTACTTAGACCACTACTTATATTCAAATTCTTACCCACTCTTCTCTTCAATAAGCCTTGAAACATGTCATTTCCGTGATGCTTCACCACATACAAGTGTACCACAAAAATGATAAACAGCAGAAGCAAGAGGGCAAAGGTCACAACTATATGAGCAAATAAACATTTTTCGCCTCTTGTAAACTTGGAAGGTTTCCTTTTGGTAGTCGCAGCCCCACTCGTACCAGCCACTGTCTCATTTGGTCCAGGTTGTCTAGACCGATCATTAGTAGTGTCTGAAATACTGTTTTTCCCAGAAACAGAAGGCGAATTGTTTATTGATGTTACAGACATTTTTGACGTATATTTTGAGCCACCTAGATTTACCATTGTCTAACTAACAATTACTTACTTAAAGTGAATTTTTGTATTATTGTAGCCGACATAACCTTCAAAGAAAAATATCAGGTTTTGTCGTAGCAAATACAGTAATACTTCTTCATCTTTCTCGTTCCCTCACTGCTGAGGATCGCGGACAGTAATACTTAAAGAAATTGCGAATCACATCTGTTTGTGACCCTCCACTGCTAGAAGTAATAGCATGGAGGGTAATAACAATATGAGACTATGACAAGGGCTAACGATAATAGCACCTTCTCTGTAGCAGCTATTGAAGGTCTAATAAGACAATCCCGTTCGGTCTTGGTATTATTATTTGCATGCCCTGTCGTTACCTTTTATCCTATGTGTATGCGTACGACTTAGTGAAGGTTGGCTGTCTTACAGCATAGGTATGTTTAATTTGATGACGAACAAGGAGAGACATATGCATAACTTATAAGTATTTAATGATTAAATATGTGAATTCAGCATACGACAGCGTCTTCCAAGGTGTATGTAAATACAAACCTTTTTCTCCAACTGCACTATATCATACAAACTGGGGCCTACATGGGATAAATTCTTTACTGTTTGCACCGTTTTCGATAAACGACCGTCCTCTTGTTTACGGCCGGTGGGCGGTTTTATAAAGGCCTGTAACCTCTGCAATCGACGTCTAATATATTTGTAAACTTTTGTACCTTACTCCATTGTAATAAGGCGCTAAAGTGTAAACATATTTTTGGCGTCGACCGTACCAATAAGGTGGAGTTTTATAAAACTACGAGCTGGAATTTCGATGTTTCTTTCTAACAGTGAATTGACAATATGGCGGTCACGTCTCTATAGAACCGCCTCCTGAAAACAACACACATGCCTACCTAATTTAATGGACAAAAGCACAAGGTTTTTGCTACTTTTTTGGAGTTGTGAGTACTACTATACAATTTAAAGTATAAGTGTACCACGTACAGAAATGTATAATTGGTAAGTAATTAATTTGTATTTTGTTTTAACCCTTTGACCGCCAAGCATCGGACGGAACCGATGGAAAAATCGTGCCCTCTGTACCAGCTCCAGCACCAGCGCGCGCGAGCACGCAAGGCTGACCGGAGTGACCGGTTATATTTTGGACGTGTTATCACGTTTTTGGCGTGATTTGGCGGTCAAAGGGTTGTGTATTAGCAAAAATCACATACTTATTTTGTCTATGATCTATGAATTGGTTTTTAACCCTTTGACCACCAAAGAAGTCAAATCACGCGCACAGAAAGTCGTGCCCTCAGGGCCAGCACGTGATATCACGTCCAAAATATAACCGGTTTGCTTTGCGCCCTGACGTTGATCACACGATTTTTACATTTTACCACTATTACATTTTGAAAGGCTAAAGGAGGTCGCGCTATAAAAAGTAGCAATGCGCGATCTCCCTAAAGAGAAAACGTTCGCAAGTGCAACAGCAGGGCAAGCACAAAATTCTTGACAACGCGACTTAAAACGCGGAGCGGGAATTACTTTATGCTAACCCTCTGTAAATATGATTTGACTGCCTCTTTTTGTCAGCATTTTTATCCACATTATAATATGGACGAACATTAGAGATTTAAGTTCCAGTACAGTAAGCATCAATAGTATCTTCCTACACGAAGGCCACAAAAATATGTGACACGCTCTTATGGCTCTACAAATAAGAGCGTATTACATATTTTTGCGGCCTTCGTGTAGGAAGATACTACTCGTATTGATGCTGACTGTACAACGAAATTGCTATGATAACGCTAGCATGAATAATAAAAAACTCAATTTAAAAAGATTCACAAATGTTTATTGCAATGTCATTACAAAAATAATGCGTACACTCACACAGACAAATTTCAAAGTAAGCACCTTAATCATAAATATAAAACATTCGCGCTTATTTTTCACATGAAACAGTACACATTCAAGTCTCAAAAGCCCTTGCCACACTCTGTCGTTCGACATTAAGTGTACTTTGTCGTTGATTGTACAATTGATGGGAAACATGTCTACAGAAGATCATTATATTTATTATTGGAAATTCGACATAACAAAGACAACTTAAGGACCTATCCCAATTAATACTGTGCCAATTAGTCGTGCGCCATCAGTGTATCCAGTGGATACTATCCACACGCAGGGCACCTCAGTCGGATCAAGTCCTTAATGCGGCTTAAGGTATTATTCCAAAGTCGACCAACAACCATATTTGACCGATTTATTTTGTTCCGTTTTTGGGTCACAGCTGTCGTCAGCGAAAGAATCATTCCTTTATGCTTTAGAATTTAAATTCATATCATGTGTTTCGACGCTACGCAGACCTATTAATCAAAAACTTCTTAACATTACATTGAATGAAACCATTAGCGAAAATGTCTTAGAATGCTAACGTTCTATGTTTTACTGTATTGTCAAATAATTTTACTGTATATTGCTGATACCACTTTCAGGGTAGGTCATTTTTATCGCTGGTGGTTCCAGATAAAATATTTACGATTTTGCGCTGAAAATAATGACTTATAATTACTTCTTCACCTAAAAATATTATTTCATTTTAATATATGTACCTATATTATAATAATAAAAGTTAAAATGTACCTATTTAAAATTAGATTCATATGTACAACAATGTATTTCTATGATAATTCGCTTCGTCATATAAATTGAAAGTAGAGTAGGTATGTGTTAGGTGCTCTAGCAATTGAAGGGATGTTTACAAAAACAACATAACTGCTTAGAGTGGTTGACACTTTTTAAGAACATTGTTAATCGTTTCAGGTGTCAACCAGTGTAGTCAGTTATGTTGTTTTTGTAAACATCCCTTCAATTCTGTTCGGTGAGTCCCGAGCTCCTTGCAATAAGATGTACGTCCCAATTTAGTTTCATATTACAAATCCTGTGATTGGACCTTCTAACATGGAGTTTTCATTTTTAAGTTCATTAGGCGGAAAATTCATGCAGCTTGAGTAGATCAAACATACTGCTTGGTTCACGTTGTCACACAATACAATACACGTTATACAATTTCGATTTTGCCTCGATATACAACGAAAGCGGTAGTTAGAAAGGCTAACCGCGAAATGTAACATGTAGCTTCATTAAACGCGAGCTTGACTTTATAACTAGTTCCTAGCACAGAACCACATTACTTAGAGCATTGGCAAGATTGTCAGAAGAGCCATCCGCAAGCAGAAATCATCATTTACAGAATATTCAAAGGACGATTTACAAACTAAATATCCTAAATGCAATTTTTCGAATACTAGAACACAATTTGACCTTATAATATAATATATTTAGCCGTTGGTAATGTTAGTACTCGCCAATCGAGTCAAATATTGGCGACCCGCTTTGTTCTAGAAAGTATCTAATAATAATAAGGCTTACCACAAATTTATTAAAAATATATCTTCCAATACATAAAAAAAACAAGCAGATTAGTGCACAACTGTTGCTACTATAAAACCTTTATCAAATAAACAATCACAATAAGAAATTGATAAAAAATATAACAAAGGTATGTACAGGGTTAATAAGTGGTAGCAAGATTAGTGGCTTATTTTCATTAGCTCGAATTATAATTTTGTATTTTTTTTTCAACTAAGCCTGTACGCGAAACAAGAGTCGATACATTAAATAAGCCATGATTGCAACGCAGATTGCAACTGCAGGACCAGGAACTAAGCGTTGCCGGAAAAATATGTTGTAGATTGCAGATATTACAAATTATGTACGTACTTTATAACTTAACTCACGGGCAGTTACTAACCATCAATGTATAAGTAATCATCTTGGCTCGTAGCTATGGTCGACTGAAGTGCTGGATCATAAAGTAAACGAAAGAATAGCAAATATCTCGCGTCTTGTAAATTTATCGACTTTAGAAAAACGTTTAAGATAATTATCATTTTAATGACTAACTAGTCTTGTTGTAACGGTTCTGCAGTTTATAATCTTAAACTAATGCTTAAGTTTATAATTTAAATTGTAAAGTTAGTGGCATATATTGAAAGTAAGGGGCGTGCGTAATACAGCATTGCAGCAGTTCATGCCTTGCGTAATACATTCAATCCGAAGTGTACCGACACATTAGTTGCAAGTTGGCAACACAAGCGAGGCACAACCACGGGATCTGGGCCTTCAGGTCGTGGGCCTGACCCTATCACGACCCCAAATCCGGAGCTGGCCCTTTCAGTGGCCAAACATTAAAATTATGATCGAATCAAGCAGCCGCTGTGTGCATCGGCCTTGAAAGGTGTTTGGAAAACTGTCCTTAACAGTTAAATGTGTGATCCTTAACAGTGCAAAGTGTACTAGAAGCAGCTTTAGAAATGGTGTTAAATAAAAGTCAGCACTAGCATTAAATCATCGCCGTAAGTTCATACCTTTCACACAAAAAAAGTAAAAGTACTTAAACCAAAATAAAGCCTAATATCTTTTCAACTCTAATAAGCAAAGCATAGAATCTACCGTTTTAGAAAGTTTCAATTTCTATAGCAAAAGGTTGCATTTGTGGTGTTAGTAATGTCAAGTCAGGTTTTATGACGTCACTGGTGATAAAAGGTCGATTTTTGTCCTGCTCGGTTAGCAGAAGTGTGCAGCGTCATTATCTCGTCCGCGAGATAGACATTTGTCACTTTGTATCTGCATTCATCAGAAAGTGACAGATGTCTTTCTCGCCCGTGAGATACTGTCGCTGCACGCTTGTCCTAACAGTGCTGTTCAACATATTGTTAAAACAGTAAAAAAAATTACCGTGTTTTTGATATTATTGTTCTTTTTATATTTTAATAGTATCAAACACCAAGCAAAAGATTTTGTACTGATTAAGTCGTTGCAGATTAATGCCCTTATTCATAAACGGCCACTAAAGTTAAGAGATCGCCGATAATCGTTTATCCCTTTCCCTCATATAGGTTGGACGGAAAGGGACAAACGATTATCAGAGGCCTAGCTCTTAACTTTAGTAGACGTTTATGAATAAGGGGGTAAATCTATTGTCGTGAAAGTGATGACTTGATGAGTGATGACAAATGACTTAGGGCCAGTGTACCATTATAGTTACATTAAATCCTACTCAGTACGCGGTCTGCTTGATCTCGGTAAACAAATGTTCACTAGACAGTTGATAGATCCTTAAATTATTATCCTACGACGTAGTTACATGTAACTATAGCTAATTATGTACTATTTTGTTTGGTACTATTCCGTTAGCTGCTAATAATTACGTATCAAAGGTTATACATTCAGCGAAATCAATGAATCCAAAATTGTAACTGTCCCTATTATTGAACCAATGAGGTTTCGTAAATTCACGTCAGTTATCAACCTGCAACTCTCTTACACAACGAAGCGGCTAAATATTTTACGGGTTGGACATGATCTTAATGGACAATTTTCCCTTGTACTCGTACCCACCATATGGTGGGTACAGGGGTTACCAGTGGGTAACAGCTGTAATTTTTTCCCACTAACTCCACGATAAAACGATAGCAGTCAAGATTTTATTTTATTTTGTAATACCTAATGAGAAAATTTAAATATCAAAATCTGCATTATAATTATCATAAATATCAGAAACACGCTATAAAATGGTGACTCGCGTTATCATATCGTGGAATTCTCTAAAAAGAATAAATCTTATGAAGTTCTAATTATTGAAGCTCATCGGTTACATAACGGCATAGGAATCGGGCGACATAATTCTTATAAAATATATGTATTATTAGTAAGACAATACGAAAATGATCAAGTAAATTTATGATCTCTGCAAATTTTGTCAGGGGGCGGCGTGGCGCAAGAGGAGCGGGGCGTACATACAAAGTGACGTCGACGAGGCAGGGAATAAAAATATAAATACGTCAATGCTTATAACAAAATGATAAAAACAATAAATTTCTTACGCAACTGAAATTACAATTTTGGATTGCTTTGTGAACCCGACACCGTGTTATAGTTTGTAATTTACAGGTCCTTTTTTTTAAATTCCCTTCATTAAAGTCGAATAAAATAATGTACATGATGTAGATTAATTAGTCGTTTAAAAATACACGAACACAATATGACTCATTAAATCAATTGCTACTCATCACATGCAATATTCTGCGATCTGGTATAATCGAGTTCTCCAATATCTGTACACACGGACGTTCAAAAATATACGTACAGTCTCCATCAAATATATCGGAGCGGCTGGGGTACCCAAAAATACCTGAACATGCACTTTATCACCTTGTCAATATCGGTTTAAGGTTGTGTACACATATTTCTCAACTTCTGTGTGTAGGTACAGATATTGGAGAACTCTACTGTAACAAACGCGTTTCGTTCAGTTACTATAGTATCCTCAAACCAAACGGACGACTGCGGTCATAAAACTTCTCTTTCACACTTGCACAGCCGCAGCAAAAGTGAAGGAGACAGCGCTATGACCTCAGTCGTCTGTTTGGTTTGAGGATACTATAGCGATGGTATAAGCGCGAGAAAAGTCGATGTGTTCTTGTGCAAGATTTGTGATGACAGCAAAGCACTAGGGAACGTGAATTTTGCATGATCTGAAGGGATATAAAGTCAGGTATTATGTTATGTTAGCCGAATGGTTTTCTCTTGTACATCATAATTAGGTATGTACGCGTGTATAAAGTCATAAAGTGCGAGAATATTTTTAGTCTGTCGGCAGCATCTAAAAAAAACATCTGTCAATCACAAAAGTAACTAGGTTACATTTCGTTCCTTGATAATCGGCTGTGCTTAATAATGTATTATCGGAAGACACATTGGTAGTCATCCTCGTGTTCATAGTAGTACAATCGTAATATAATATGGCGTTGGCTTACAAAATGTTGTTGACGTACGCGCTGTTGTTCTCTATTATATGCTGCAATACTTCCTGAAAAACAATATAAAATGGGTCAACTCTTTTGGCATGGCAAGAGGTGGTTTGCGAGTATGTTCCTTATTATTTTCGTGGACAGAAGTATAGGAGTAGCGGTAGATTTTGATGGCGTATCCTTTCCAGTTATCAGAAAAAACCTTTGACCGCCAAAGTCAAATAAGACGCACGGAAAGTAGTGCCCTCAGCGCCAGCGCGTGATATCACGTTTATTATAAGCGGTGAACACGTATGGTCATGTTCTTTGTGTTGTGATGTGTCCAATATGGGAACTAATAAAACAGACTACATCATCAAATTTGTAGAGAGTTCGATGTTCAATGCATATTGTTGAATATGTTAATATTTAAGAGTTTTGATTGCTTTGATCTTGTCATACATACCCTTTCTTTTTCTCCACACACGCTTAATTTAGCTCTTAATTTGTTGTACCCGCTGACGGTCCCCGCCTGCTGTAATGTTATAAATAAGTTGAATGTATTATTAATCATGGAAATGCCTATTAAAATGTATAGAAATCAAGAATATGTAAAAAACCGCGTTGCGAGGAATGTGTTAAGAACCAATCCTAGAGGTGCGCTGTGCAAGGAAACAAATGAAGTGATTCTTTTGCTTTTCAAAACACATTACTCGCAACACATCATCGCTCATCTCTGATGGAAACGCAGCTTTAGGTAACGCCCGATCGTATGTAAGTGGTAAAATGGTTTGGTAGGTCTAAGCATTCAAAATTGCTACAATACATCCCTTACGTGTTTTACATAATTAACTATAGGGCCATTTATAAAGCGATAAAGTAGCTTTTCCGCTATCCGGATATTTTATTTTTATTTTATTTTATTTGGGATGCTTACTGCCTAATATACATAGGTTAATAAACTTATCAACTAAATGCAAATTACAAGCTTCCACATATATGTAGCAATACAGTAAATTATGTAAAATTCGTAAGATATTGCGACTTAGTTGAAATGGCCCCCCAGTCGTAATGTACCTAATATGTTATACCATAGAGTAACTTATATAGCAGAGCAGCACAGCCTAAGAACTTTATGAAGCTCAAGTCAATTGCGCCCTCTGTCCGAAAGCCCCCTAAAGATACCCGAAATGTAAGAGGAAATGTCACCTGCATTGCTACTCCACCTTTTTAGTATAACTTGGCCAGTTATTGAAGGGTGGCCATGGCATGTAATTAAAAACTTATACAAAAATGAATTCTGTTATATAGGTGAACCGAGTTCATTTTTACTGTGAGGTGGCAAGTTATTCCACGGTGGCCAGTTACTGGCGATTTACCCTACTTCAATAGCCGTACCTACACCTGGTGCACCGCCTCGCGAGGCAGCGCGGCTAGTGTGGATGTGGCTCGGCCGAGGCAAACGAACGCGCGGCCGGAATGCCTCGGGCCAGGCACGTCCACACTAGCCGAGCTGCCGCGCGCAGCAATTTCCTGGCGAGGCGGTGCGTCAGGTGTAGCGACGGCTAATGACTAGCGAGTGGACACGTGGCAATTGTGGTAGCAACACGCAAACTTGACAAACTCTCACCTCTTTAATTAGTGTAAACACAAACATGACATTAGTTATAATATAACTCTCACCTCTTTTATTAGTGTAAACACAAATATGACATTAGTTAACTCTCACCACTTTCATTAGTGTAAATGTAAACTTGACATTATAGATCAAGAGTAGGTCGTAGGCAACCCTACTTCATCGAGTAGCGGAATTCGACTTATTTAGAGTAATGCACGGTTTAAAGTTATGTATTTTAGTGCCTGGCAGCCTGAGCTAAACTTGAAGCTTAGAGCTTGACTTTGTACAGTCATCAAAAAAATACTTAATATTTTTCGATTATACATTATACCTATCATTTTTCGATTAAATATGAAAAAGTAACGAAAGCACGAAAAAAACCGGTAGTTACTATGGAACGAATTCCGATTTCCGTGCGCTGAGTCGATTTACACCTAAAAACATAAAAATTGGCTGAATAACTAAAGTTCCATATAGGTCGCCTAGGTCGGCTGTTATTTTTTGTTATTACTTGGGTTGTTAGTACTTTCAAATAGCATAAGGTTCAATTAGGTACTCCAAGTTTAGCTCAGGCTACAAAGTGCTAAAATACATAACTATTAAACGGGCATTGGCCTACATAAGCCGAATTCTGCTACTCGATGAGGTAGGGTTGCCTACAGCCTACTCTTGATCTATCAGTTATAACTCTCACCTCTTTTATTAGTGAAAACAGGACAGAAAACAGCTTATGTCTTTTCTGGTTTAATAAATTTGTTTTCAATTTCAGTTCTTTACTGTTATTCTCCATACTTTCCAACTTGTCTCTGTTATATTGGAGTCTGTAACAGAATGTAAAATTAGAATTATTTTAATTACAAATAATATTACGATAAGTACTTCTAAAAATAGGTACATAACATAAACATAAATAGTATATATTGAAACATTACATAACGTCTGTAAAATTTCTTTTTCTAATTTATCTTGTATCATTAAATTTAAGTTTATTTGTAAAACTTAATATCGCTAAAGCATTTTATTTTCGACTAGTATTGAACTTTAAATTGAACTCTTACTTGAATATGCTGTTACTACAGTTATAATTATAAATAAAATAAGTTTGTATGGTTACAGTACAATATACTAGTAGTCACGTGTATGGGCTTTTTGCTCGCTAGTTGCCTATATCGGAACACGGGGCGGAGCAGCGTCAGCGCCCTGATACAATCCATTCTCCACCATATATTTATAATATAAAATTCGCCATAAAAATCATGGCGATCAGATGATTCAGTATGCATTAAGGTGCGACGCATAGCTTGTTTTTTTTTTGGTGGACTACTCTCGAAACGAGCCAAAATTGGAGAGCGGTATTGCAGTAGTGTTAAACTTGTTTGCAATGCATCAACTTGAATAGTAACCTGAGTCTTATTTGTTACAAGACATAGAATTTAAACGAGCTTAATGCAATATTCGTCATTGTTAATTCTACATTTTTGTGCCACAGCAAAGAAAAGGAAAGTGTGATTTGCCCGTGTACACTTTTATTTTATACCATGATTATAGCAGATAATACAATGTGTAGAAATTATCAAACCTGATTTCCGAACTGTCGCAATGTTTGCATTTTTTTGTGTGGAGTTCATTGTGGTCGAGGTCGCGCGGCGGTGGGCTGACTGCAGACAAAATCAATCGAATATAACAAGTCGCTTAGCGCAACAGTCCAGTAACACAGCAGTACGCACGGCATTCCAACCAGTATCGTGGCTTCACACCAAGACTGCACTCTGCTAGTGCTAAATCTTACTTCTTTTTAGCTGTCAACTTTGATAGTAATAAAAACAGTTGCCAGTAATTTTTACATTTTAACATTTATTTTAAGAGCAATAGCACACGGGGCACCAATTGCGCCCTTTCAAATCAAAGCCAAGCATCAAGTAATTATTTGTATCGATAATCAATGACGGATTGTAAATAAAAATAAACAAATATAGATGCTTGGAGTGCTGCAATTCATTTCTGTTATTTGCCATATCTTTATGTGTTATTTGCCACTATTATTAAATTTTGTTAAGCCGTTAAGCACAATAGGACCTTGCAGGTGAAATGGAAAAACAAATTCGCTTGCCAATATCGATTTATGTGTCAGCAACAATCTTGAATACTATCATTTATTGCTGATGAAATAAGAGTTCAGTCCAATGGAAGAACCTGGCTCAGGTTCTTAAAACGAAGTACACACAGGACTCGAACCTGCCGTTGCTTTACTTGGCAAATTTGCATGATTACTCAGCATTTTAACAAAACTTTATTAAACTCTAGCATAATGCATGCTAAGAAAAAAATATAAGAAAAATCAGTAATCCTTTAGAGTTTTAGTAGGTATTCAATTGTTTTCCAGCCAGGCCAGCAGAGGCCAATTAACATTCCTAGTAATCAAAAGTTGATTAAAAAATTATATTGTTATGATGGAATTCAATGCCTTTGACTTGTAATAATGAATTAATAAAATCTACTTACACGGGTCAATAGAATTCCAGTCTCTTTTGAGTGGCGAAGCAATATCTTGCAGCATATGTCTGAAATCATTCTCGGCTGGTTTACTCTCCAATTTAGAGACTGGCACACAGCTTATTAAAGGCTTGTCTACACTAAAACACAAAAGAATACCATCAGATGAATGTTACACACTCCATGTAACCTCAACCAGCCACCGGGACATGCAACACTGTGACAGAAATTTATCAATAAATATTATAATGTGAAAAGTTATTGCTAAAATACATATACAACAATACACACAACATTATATGTATAAACAACTTTAATCATTTATTTTCCATACACTTTGAAAACAACTCTTTTTCTAACTTAAGAGTTGAGAACTACTTTATAAACATAGTACCTACACTCAAAAACAAAGAAAACGCAGACTAAGGGTTTCCAAACCAGGGGCCGCATGACAACTTGTAACTAATATTATTAGCGGAAGTCTCTTTCCAATCTCATTCATTAGAAAGAGACTTCCGCTAATAATACCTGTAATTTCAGATCCGGATCCTACTCTGTTTCTGATCGGAGTCTTAAGAATCCCATAAAATCGCGGTAAATAAAAAATAAGTAAAAGGTTTTTTTGATGTTGTAAATTGGGCTGGACATGTCTGCCGCATGCACCCGGAACGATGAGCTAAATTAACAACTGAGTGGACAAATCGGCCGGGGCAGAGGCAGACCAAAAAGGAGATGGCGGGACTATCTGGACGCATATTGTAGCGAGTGGCGAGAGTATGCACTAGGCCGTGACGAATGGCGGAAGCGAGGGGAGGCCTTTGCCCAGCAGTGGGACAGAGTATAGGCTACGAAAAAAAAATTGTTTAAAAATTTTCTGTTTAATCTCTAAATGCTGCAATAAAGACAAATGCCATGATCCCAAACACGAAGAAAAAATGTTGAGTAGTCGAGATCCTAAATGTCATCATAATATTGCATTGTCACACAATATACAATTTGCAAAAGTACAGCCTTGGCCAGAAGTGTTGAGCACCAATGCGATTTTCATACAAAACTGGAAAGTTTAGTCCATCGTTTCCATCTTTGTTTAAGTTATTTTGTCAATTAATTTAAACTAATAGGCATGTTTTGTTGAAGTTAGTAGTAACTAGTAACTGCATAGAATATTTGCAATATGTCGCACCGACTTAAATTTACATTTTTGGTACCTTCTGTTTTCATATTTTTTAAGTACCTTGAAAGTGTTATTAAGTGAAGTTTTCTATATTTATAAATAAAATATAACATTTACCGTTACCGTACATTGTTAGGATAGGGAAATAATGCTTAACATCAAAATTATAAACAAAAAACACCTATGCTCAATACTTCTGGCCAAGGCTGTATATAAAAAATTGTAGATACTTGATACTTGAAATAAAAATATCGTTGAGTTGAGGTCGAATTTGTATTATACAACTAACTGTTATAAGTAACTCAGATATTACGGTTTTTTTTTTTACTTTAAGATTTTATTGTTGCTATTCTTACTGATAAAATCCGTTCCCCGAAAATCATGGATCAAAAAATTATAAGAACCGACATAACCGGATCCGATAAATCGACAGAACCTGCAAACATAGGAACTGTCTCGTTTTCAATGCCCTTGAGTGGGTATTTATTTCTATCCTATCGCTAATAGGGATGAGTAGTTTTATTTGTATTCTACCATTTTAGTGCCATGGCTGCTAAATTGAACAAAAACTATTTGGTTTTTGACACAGCCCTATCTCAATTCACATGTATTATGTTAAATTCCTCCAATACAATGCCAATACAAGCTGTTTTCAAAGTAAAATTAGTTAAGAGACGAATTATCATTGCAGATTTATCACAGTATTACGACGTGTCCACATAAGAAATGGAATATACTTACGTATTTGATCGTCGAAGGGCGACAGCACTGAGCACCTCGGGCGTACAGGGGGGGCTTAGGGTCTCTGAAAGCATTTTTTTTAAATAATATTTGGAAAAAAACGTAAAATACCTATTAAATGTACTGCGGTTAAAGCCGTTATTGTACACAACAAGGTCAATCAGACAGATTCTCAAATCTTGCAAGTTAAAAATCAAATGCAAATATGCTTCAGCACATAAATATATGGGATCAAGCTAAATAAAAGTGTGTAAAAACGTATATTGCTCTTGTAAATAATATGGTCACTCTTGCAAGCTCTTACCTTCTGGTGGTGGAGGTGGAGGTGGCGGGGGTGGCAGCATGTAGAAGGATTGAGCCTTTTTTAAATGGTATTGGGCATGTGCCGGGAGAACTCCTGTCCTGTAGAACTCCTGTTCTTCAAATACGGTTGCATGCACGTATTTACAGATTGGTAGTGTGCAAACAGAGTTTTGATAATTTCTACAAAAGGTATACACCCCTGACAACTGCGAAAGGTCTCTCTGGTGTGCGTATCTGCATCCTACCCTAATACATGTGCCTCTAATGAAATCTCTGCATACAGTCACTTTTGGCCTATCTATGGATGTGTTGTCCTGCTCTTCCGCATTCAATCTAAGGGATGTGTTCTCCGGCTCTTCTGTTTCAGCTGTTGATAGATGTGGAGATTCTTTTCCAGTTTCTTGGTCTTGGTATTCATGATCAATTACTTCATGCTTAATAGGCACAGGCATGACAGGCAGTTTGTCAGGGGGTGGAGGTTCCAGTGGCAAAGGAGGATGGACCACCGGTTTCACAGGAGATGGCTGTTCTTCCTTTTCCATCGGTTGGTGAGATCTGGGTGGGCTCTCAGATGTATTTGGAGTACTCTGCTCGGAGTTGCCGTTCGGCGGGGACTGACTAGACGATTCTGAGTAGTCTATTTTGGACTTTAAAAACTTTTTCATGTTTTTGAAATTGGGCGAAGGCCGAAATTTGATGTACTGTTCATCAACTCCCAGTCTTCGACAATTGTCAGGATCTGTTGAAACAATTAAAATAAATTAGTATTCTTATTTTAAGGCCTCGTTTCTTTGTTATTGGTTTTATGAGTTTTATGTTTGTACCCAGACCCAATAACAAATAATCGCAAAAAGGGTAAACCAAAACACAGATGGTACAGTGAATTTTCCAAATCGGTCCAGCCATCTTGAAATAATTGGTGTACATATAAAAAAAATAGGAAAAAAGAACAAAGATCCCGACGAATTGAGAAGGAGCAGGCTCCTTCAAAATCTTGAAGTCTATTGAAAAAGAGTGGTCATCTCAGGAGGCCTTCACCAGACAGTGGTGAGTCAACAACACTTATACAGAAAAAAAAATTACACATAGGTGTATCAGTAATAATGTAACTACAAAATTTGGAACCCTAGATTGTTATGCCTCTACAAGTTTTGATATTTGCAATGTTTGTTACAGCGAATACATGTGGGGTGTTCATTTTGTATAGTATTTAGAGAGTTTGGCACTGAAAGTGTTAATGATTACTTAAGAATAAAATAAGTATTTTTTGTATATTTGTCATAATTAATGTGTAGGCGCGTCCATTGAACACGATTCCTGTCAGCTTGCCAAATTTTCAGGCAACTGAGCAATCTTTCTACAGCCCATGAAGGACTTTTAAGCCAAATTAAGCTCCCGCTTGCCTAAGAAAAATCTTTACCTGCCGCCACTGGGACCAAACATTTGGCAGGACCTTGGATATATCAAAGAAAAAAAAATATTGGTAAAAAAAGTATTTAACACTCTTCTTAAAAACAACTGATTTTCTTAACATCACACCTGCTTAGCTACCTTATTCTGCAGGCTGTATATTAGTAGTGAACTTATTACCTACTAGCATTTGCCTGCGACTTCATCTGTGTGGAATTAGTTAGTAACCACCGTGTTCACTTCCTTAAAGGATGATTTCTGGGATAAAAGCTATTGTAAGTCCTTAACTCGGATTCAAAATATTGTCATATCAAATTTCTTCTTAATCAGTTCAGTGGTTTAAGCGTGAACAGGTAATAGACACACACACTTTTGTATAATATTGATATCCAAATAATTAATTTTAAAGATTCATCCGCGAGTTGGGCCGTCGATTCCGGCAAAAGGGCGAGGACCCTCGCTCTAAGTCGTTCCTGGTACAAAGGCTGTCCATAATAATCCAACGTGGTAATGCCGCAAGTGTTATGGGCACCTTCGTGCCGGGAGCGGCTGGGAGCGAGATGTTCGCGTAAATTTTTGTAAAATGTATATTTTGTAAATAATATTCGTTTATTTAGTTTAATTAGTTCATTCTACAAGTTACTTGTCATTTTAGTTTAAGAGTTATTTTAAAGAATAACAAGGTTTATACCTTAACTTATTCAATTTAATTTACTACAGCAGAAGCAAAATGTTACAGCTAAAAACTACTAACCTAATATTAAATATGTATGTATAGGTTACGTAAATTGTAAGGTGACAATTGTTCAAGCAACTTTTCAAATTAATATTTCCATTATTGGCAAAATATAATGCACTGAAGTACCTATATGAATATTAAAACATTAAATACATTGTACATTTCAAAGTTTATCTCAAGAGAGTATAATATAGCCGCGTCTACACCAGGTGCACAGCCTCGCGAGGAAATTGCCGCGCACGGCAGCTCGCCTAGTGTGGGGTGCCTCGGACGAGGCGGCGCGCATGTTTGCCGCGGCCGCGGCCGATCGGCTCGGTGTCGGTATTCGGCGCCTCAGTCGTTTGCCTCGCGCAGGTCTGGACGTATTTATTTGGTGCGCGTGGTTTTTTATTTGTTCCGTTTGGTTATTTTGCAATTGTCTACAGTTATAGTTTTGTATTAAAATAATAATTAGATTGGGCAAATAAGGTGATAAATTTGACATTTATCTAGTTTTGTATTAAAATTACTGAGGAAGATTGAGGCAGATTGGGCTGCCCCAATCTGTCAAGCAATAATACTAATTGCGTACTTTACTAGTACGTCGTACGTCGAAAGATAAAATTGTATGGAGACGTCATGTGTCACTGATTTTGTAGGGAAGATGAACTTCTGTATGAAATACTATTATATTATTCTGTGGTATATAGCTTTAAAAACCAAAATAATCGTAACACAAGCCACGGCTGTTAACACATGTGACGCCATTTTGAACAGCTGACAGAGGGACGCCATCTTGCCGAGCAATTTGGCTCGGGCTTTCCTCGCGAGGCAAACGTCCCTACTAAAAATTTACATAAACACGCTGCCGCGCGAGGAATGGTCGATTGGTCGTTTGCCTCGCGAGGCTGTGCGCCTGGTCTGGACACGCCTAACTCGGGAAATGCTTTTAGGAAAATACAAAAAATGAAATGATATCTCATGATGAGAATATGATATTCTCTACAACATTTGTTTTGAGGAGTCTGAAAATATATTAATGAAATGACAGTAAGAATAAGAACTAAGAAAGGATAATAATTCATTCCTTAGATTAAACAACTATGAACATAACAAAATTTTGGAATATTTTATTAAAAGTGTGTTCGATTCGCAAATGAAGCCAAAAGCATTCAATCTATTTGAAGTAAAATAAAGAAAGTAACCTAGATTAATACCCAATGAAGGTGATTAACCTAACAATAGTCTAGTCTAGAGTTGCAGAATAAATTCGCGCTGGCCGAGTACGTGGACCGTAAACACTACTTTGAAAAAACAAGCAGTAAATAATGACACATGCAAATTAATTCAAATAAATAAGGAATAAGTTACACGAACCTGTCTGTGTATCCTGCATTTAATTTCACTTCACTTGTTTCCTCTATATAAACCATAAACTGGTCGCTACTTAGTTTAGGGGAATGACGGAATCTAGACTAATTAATAAATCGTTCCAATTCTAATGGCCGTTAAGATTATGATAACCAGTAAAAATGCACTATAATAATGCGCATTTACATCTGCCCGTCACGTTCTCACGTTAAACCATGAAGATAAATCAACCATTGCACTACACAATAACAAACAAAATGGCCGCTTGGCTCCTCTGCTCTGCTCAGTCAGTGCTCAACTCAAAGATGGCTGTAATCAGCGATTTCAGCGAATAGCGCGAATAGGAAGGGAAAGGTTAAAGCGGTATTACACATTGCAACCTGGGTCGCGTTTTATAAAGTTACAATTTACAATTTCGCTGTTTGCCTCTCTTTCTAGCACACATATTGGATAGAAAGAGAGGCAAAAAGCGAAATTGTAAATTGTAACTTTATAAAACGCGACCCTGCAGGGCCCAATCTGTTGTGTACCCTGCCTCTCCCTTCCCCTCCTTCAGCTCCCTACAGGCCCTACCTTTAGGGTCGCCACACACCTAGCGGTTTTCCTCGCGGAATTACCGGAAGTAGCGGAAATTCATAGACAAATTAAGCATTTTGTCTATGAATTTCCTCTACTTCCGGTAATTTGTCTATGGCTTCCATACAAAAAATCTGCTACCATAGACAAATTTCCGCTACCATAGACAAATTTCCGCTACTTCCGGTAATTCCGCGAGGAAAACCGCTAGGTGTGTGGCGACCCTTAATTACACCTTCCAACATGACAGATTGGGCCCTGCAGGTTGCAATGTGTAATAGCCGTTTTAGACAAAGACCGCTGATGGCGCAGTGACTGCAGCGCTGCGGCCACAGCGGCCAAACTAGACAACTGACTGAACAAACAATAGGGTCACCACACACCTAGCGGAATTCCTCGCGGAATTAGCGGAAGTAGCGGAAATTTGTCTATGGTAGCGGAAATTTGTCTATGGTAGCAGATGTTTTGTATGGAAGCCATAGACAAATTTCCGCTACCATAGACAAATTAAGCATTTTGTCTATGAATTTCCGCTACTTCCGCTAATTCCGCGAGGAATTCCGCTAGGTGTGTGGTGACCCGTAGACGAATCATTTTGAAGGCCGTGCGTTTTGATACATACCTAGTTACATTAGTTACTTTACGTCACTCTGGGCGAGATTTGCCTCCCACGGGCGCAGCGGCAAATCTCACTTCATAACCAGGAGAAGACGTAAAATTGTGTACACACCACGGGCGGTATTAAAGAAGGCCTGAGATCACTTGTTTATAATGTTTACATTCGGTTCGGGCCACAGATACCCGCGATCTGAGCCGTTCTTTATTTTACCGCCCTAGATGCGTAATGTACTATAGTTAACTACTGAAACTACATTTATAACATAACGGAACGGCTGTATGTAATAGCCTCTGCCTCAGCAATCGGCGCAATTTTGACACAAAACTTCGATTTCGAAACATTGCCGTCTAGATAGGTGCAACGCACGTGCAACGAAATCAATCGATGGACCAAAAACCACAATGTATTAAAAAATATGTTCCGTATCCACATAAAACAATTATTACAATGGGTGCGTCCCACGAGATATAACTACAAAATACATAATTTCAAATTAATAACGTTCACAAGATATAATGAACGTTTGCCATAACATCAAAATCAATATTTTTATTAGGAATAACGGTCAATTAACATAATACTCATTTTGTATAATGATTTATTATATGACACTCAAATACTCTAAATTTAGTTTATATAACATATATACTATTTTTTAGTATAATAATTACAAAATATAATAGCGTATGATGTACTAAATATGTTATAACTGCGACCCCTACAGAAAATAAACTGCTGCCAGAAAAGTAGGTTAGGTTAGGTTAGAATTGCGACCTCTACAGAAAATAAACTGCTGCCAGAAAAGTAGGTTAGGTTAGGTTAGAACTGCGACCTCTACAGAAAACAAACCACTGCCAGGACAGTAGGTTAGGTTAGGTTAGAACTGCGACCTCTACAGAAAACAAACTGCAGCCAGAAAAGTAGGTTAGGTTAGGTTAGGATTGCAACCCCTACAGAAAATAAACTGCTGCCAGAAAAGTAGGTTAGGTTAGAACTGCGAACCCTACAGAAAACAAACTGCTGTGAGAAATTTAAGTTAGGTTAGGTTAGAACTGCGACCTCTACAGAAAACAAGCAGCTGCCGACGACGAGGTGACGCTAAAATAAGCATGTTTTATATGGGCAACTTTTGTCTAAACTTGATAATTACCGAGCTTTTAGCTCCTATCTCGGAAGACTGTCGCGTCTCTGAGCCAAGATAGGTGCGACGACGAGCGAAGCGAGGAGGAGTGTGTTAGGTGAACCGTGACCTAACAGCGCGTGAAGCCGAGCGAGCGAAGCGAGCGCGCCGCGGCAGCGGCTGGCGAGCGCCAGAACCGACTTTTTTTCAGGCGGTTATACTATACGAGCATTATGCATTTTGGTGTTAGATGTATTGACTAATATGCATTATAAATCTGATATATTATGAAGGTTACGCATTATGACCGTTATTTACAATGATATTATACTTACACAACGTTAAACTTAACAAAAATAGATATTTTGATGTTATATCAAACGTTCATTATAGACCTTGAACGGTATACAAAACAAGCTTATACAATATGAGCGTATATAATATGAATATTATACAATAAATTCTTATGTCTTATATTACTTACCCTATTACAATTACCGAACATATACATAGGATAATTTTGACCAAGGGGCAAGTCGTGGGGCAAACGTTGACCTTTCCCATTGAAAAACTATTATCTCCATACATCGACAGAGGTTGCGATTAGTTTACCAACTGCAATAAAATTAATAGGTAAATTTATAATCAATTTTTTCTGATGGTATAACGTAGGTACCTACTTATTATTTTTTTCACACCTCCTGCTCGACAATGCCAAATGATGTATCATGAAAACCCCACCGAAGGCAAATCATTGTAGCCCTTGGCTTTAGCGGGGAATAATGTTTCATTATTCCTTCCGGGTAATAATGTGATATTACTTCTTATTGTCATGTCCTTAAAGTCCAATTTCATAAAGTTCGCGCTGCGCCCGGCCCATCCTCGCGAGCCGGGCCCCGCATCGCCGCGCCCAACGGAATTCAATATTGAATTTATTATTTCACAAATTTATTGTCTCGCAGGAGGTGAGTAAAGTAGAGTATACTCCTTGGGGATAAAGCTGTTTTAGTCACGGGCGCGCTTAAATCCCTCACTGCACTCAGGACTCAGTCTTAATTCCCTCGCTACGCTCGGAAATTTACTCGTAACCCTCTCGCTGCGCTCGGAAGTTAAATCTGGAGTCCTTCGTTACGTTCAGGATTCAATAGCGCGTCCGTGACATAAAACAGTGCTTTATCCCCTTGGTGTACAATCTACTATTATAAGCTTACCGGTGAGGGCTTGGCTGTCGCTAGTAGAAGGAGACTTTATTCTTTGAAAATGTTTCCTTGCTAGGGTTGACCGACGTTTTCGGGCAGACTTAGCGACGACTCGCACCATTTCTGCTGCAAAACAAAATCAAACTGTAAGTTGTTTGTAAGAACTTGCCGCCGCGTGCTATCAGATATAACGTTAGATCCATCTCTATCGCACTTGCAAATACGAAATACGATGATCGTAGTAAACGGCAAATCTCACTTCATAACCAGGAGAAGACGTAAAATTGTGGACGCACCACGGGCGGTATTAAAGAAGGCCTGAGATCACTTGTTTACCTTCGGTTCGGGCCACAAATACCCGCCATCTGAGCCGTTCTTTATTTTACCGCCCTAGATGCGTAACGTACTATAGTTAACTACTGAAACTACATTCATAACATAACGGGACGGCTGTATGTAATAGCCTCTGCCTCAGCAATCGGCGCAATTTTGACACAAAACATCGATTTCGAAACATTGCCGTCTAGATAGGTGCAACGCACGTGCAACGAAATCAATCGATGGACCGAAAACCGCAATGTATTAAAAAATATGTTCCGTATCCACATCAAACAATTATTACAATGGGTGCGTCCCACGAGATATAACTACAAAATACATAATTTCATATTAAGAACGTTCACAAGATATAATGAACGTTTGCTATAACATCATTCAATTGCGCGTCCGTGACATAAAACAGTGCTTTATCCCCTTGGTGTACAATCTACTATTATAAGCTTACCGGTGAGGGCTTGGCTGTCGCTAGTAGAAGGAGACTTTATTCTTTGAAAATGTTTCCTTGCTAGGGTTGACCGACGTTTTCGGGCAGACTTAGCGACGACTCGCACCATTTCTGCTGCAAAACAAAATCAAACTGTAAGTTGTTTGTAAGAACTTGCTTCGCTTACGCTCCGCTCGTTCGATTATTGTTATTTTTCAAGTAAAATTAATCCTAAACCAATTAAATCACGGTCACCCTATTAATTTTGACATCTGAGGGCCTACCGCGTGCTATCGCGAAGTTCGAAAACAGATATAACGTTAGCCCCATCTCTATCGCACTTGCAAATACGAAATAGGGTCACCACATACCTAGCGGTTTTCCTCGCGGAATTACCGGAAGTAGCGGAAATTCATAGACAAAATGCTTAATTTGTCTATGGTAGCGGAAATTTGTCTATGGCTTCCATACAAAAAATCTGCTACCATAGACAAATTTCCGCTACCATAGACAAATTTCCGCTACTTCCGGTAATTCCGCGAGGAAAACCGCTAGGTATGTGGTGACCCATACGATGAACGTATAGTAGTAGTTCGCGGTTGTACAATTCAAACTTTTAGGCTCAAAACACACCTAGCGGAATTTCCGCAGTAATGTATGGAGGCCATAGACAAATTGTCGATGGTAGCGGAAATTTGTCTATGGCCTCCATACATTACTGGGGAAATTCCGCTAGGTGTGTTTTGAGCCTTATATGGCTCAAAACACACTTAGCGGAATGGAATGAAGGCAATAATGTATGGAGGTTATTGATCCATCGATTGATTTCGTTGCACCTATATACCTAGACGGCAAATTGTCGGCAATATCTCGAAATCGCGCGCAAGTTTTGTGTTAAAATTGCGCCGATTGTAGAGGCCATTATTAGAGTGAAAGCGGTATTACACATTGCAACCTGCAGGGCCCAATCTGTTGTGTACCCTGCCTCTTCCTACCCTCCTTCAGCACCCTACGGGCCCTACCTTCAATTACACCTTCCAACCTGACAGATTGGGCCCTGCAGGTTGCAATGTGTAATACCGCTTTGAGTAAAATTTGAACGAAGAAAGTTGAAGTTCAAACGAAGTACACGAACCGAACCCGAAGTGGTTCGTTTCGTAGTTCAAGGCCCCAGTGTGACATCTATCCCTTTCGAATGAAGCAATAGTAAAAAGGATGTAGGAAATGGCTGTTTCTCTCATACATTTCGTGAATGTCATATCTGATCTGACAGTAGTGGCCCGTGGCTAGCCTGCCTGCCATTTTGTAATATTATTAGATTGGACTCTGTTGTGTGGGTGCGGTTTACGTTGTGTTATTTATTCGCTTCGCTAATGGCCTGTCTACTCTACTACCTTATTATTGACGAAAACAAAACATATTGAATAATGCCATGCAATGCCTAAAGGCGGACTTTTAGTGCATTCTGTTAAGGTATATATTTATGAATTAAATGCAGGATTCACTAGCAGGTACGTACGTATAATTTTGATAGCAACATACCTATCGTATAGATGTCAATTTCGTATTCAAATGTTTCATATGGGTTTGTATTTGCCACTTTACGGTTTATTTATTTTGTGCCAGCTCACCATTAATGCATTTTATCTGAAATCTTTTTGTGTCCAGTAGCAATGCAGTCCCTAATTCCCGTTACGTAAATATTTGAAAGGTGTATACAACAGCATTATTAACAGATTATGGGATTTATTTCCTCTGACTAATAAATCTTAACAAGTTGACAGTAATTATCATTGTCGTAATTATGTTGTCAAACATAGTGGAATCTGCTACATACCTATAAATTTCTGCAATCAATTGAAGAATTGACTTATGTATGGAAATAATTAAGATTTATAAAAATAACACTTAATATTACGGTAAAATCTTAAGCCAATCAATAAAGTCCCATAATAAGCACAATAAGGCTTGTGGTAGTAGGTACTAGGTACTATAATTATATGTATAGATAAATTTACTCTATACTACTACTACTACTAGGATGACTACTATAATTATACATATAGATAAATAATCAAATAAATGTAGAAAATGGGCTTGGTGCTTAGTTATCAATATTATTGCATTTACCAATCTTGGTCCCTTTAGTCGTGTTAACTCATATGGTGGATATTGTAGAAAATTATTGTAGAGGTAAAGTAGACATTTAATTTAGTGAAGTAATTTGACAGGTTGATATAAATTTGTATACCACTTTGTATGTCAGAATCTGACCGATTACTTACTTAATTAAGAATTCAACAAAAGGCAAATTGCAAGAGGGTTAACATATTACTGGCCCAATATTATAGGATTCATTGTTGCATTTTCAGGGTAGTTAAATTTGGACTTAGTATGACTATGACAATGTTCAAATTGCAATTTGATAAATGTGAAACATAGAACCTGTTATATTAGGCCAGCTATATCTTTAATATCAACTATTATTTTATACTACAGTGATATTAACTTGTCATTATAAACAGTATAATGTAATACATTATATACAGTATATTCAGTACTTGTCCTATCACGTAAACAAACACTTCCCAAAGAAATTATTACACTTATCTCACATTAAATGTTCTTGTATACTTAAGAGTCGCCAGGACGCTTGCGTTCCCATACAAACGTAGTTTAGCTATCATTTTAAAACGACATGCTTTAGAACCACGAAATTTTGGCATGGGCATTCTAGTAGTACAGATCTATGTCGGTAATTCGTTTTCGTTGCTAAAAATTATAATACAAATAAAATACAGCCAGATACAGATTTACATACAAAACTTATTTTTGCTGTATTTTGTTTGTATTACAATTTTTAGCAACGAAAACGAATTACCGACATAGATCTGTACTGCTAGAATGCCCATGCCAAATTTCGTGGTTCTAAACAACGTCGTTTTAAAATGAGAGCTGAACTACGTTTGTATGGGGACGCGAGTTCACGCGAGCGTCCTGGCGACTCTTAAAGATACTTACACAGTATTGAACCCAACCAAGTGACCACGGAAAAGTACCATTATGTAATAAAAAAACTCAATAATATAAGCAACGAACGAATAACTGACATTGCTACGTCTAGATTGACACATGTTTGTTTACATAATAAAACGAGTAATGATGAATAGAGTATACCTACCAACACCATGATAATAATAAGCATTATTTTTAACCGACTTCAAAAAAGGAGGAGGTTCTCAATTCGACTGAATTTTTTTTTTTTTTTTTTTTATCATAATTTTTTTTTTTTTGTATGTATGTTACTCCATATCTCCGTGAATCGTGAACCGATTTTCAAAATTTTTTTTTGAATCGAACAGGTATAACCCCTAGATGGTCCCATTGTCACCAAGTCGGGATCTGATGATGGGATCCTGGAGAAATCGAGGGAACTCTTCAACTATTATAGGCACACCTATAGTGATTTCACTATTTTTTACAGCAACTCGGCCACTTCCTCTTGGAATAGCGGATCCTAAGTGAAGTCGGTTCTTTTTTTGTTTAAAATTATAAACATTTGTAGTTTACTGTATAGGTTACTGAATACATGAGTCACATGACACATGATGGTAGTTAAACTATCCTAGGTACCTATTGTGCCTATTTATTTAATACAATTAATACACTTTACTTTTACAGTAACAAATACAGAACTAAGGTAGGTAGGTATATTATTCACTTTGGCACTATAATTCGTTTTTTGAATTTCTTTTTTATCTTTTATCTTTTATTTTATTTCAGATGTTCCTAAGGGCTTCAGACTTGGGACGGAAGAAAAATTAATAAAATTTAGACCTTCACCCAACTTCAAAAATATGAAGAAGTTTTTAAAATCTAAAATAGACTTCTCAGAGAACACCAACCACTCCCCTCTGCATGGGGTCGAACATTCACCGCCAAGTACCTCTCCAGAACTAGTTACATCAATAGAGGAGCAGAAGGCTTTGCTAGAAAAAGCGAAGCCTTCGCAACCCCCATTACCATTGGAACCTCCGCCCACCACCCCGATAGACTTTAGCTTGCCACATAAACAAGAAATTGAAGATCATGGATATCAATTAGGCTCGCCTACCTTAAGTCTTCATGAGACTAGTGACGTCTTACTATCATCAGCTACAAATTACGAAACAGCTCAAGCGGAAGCCAGTGAAAAGCCAAAAAAAACTATTTGCAGAGACTTTATAAGAGGAACCTGCAGTAGGGCAGGCATGTGCAAATATGCTCATGAACGAGATCTATCACAGTTACCCGGTGTATACACTTTTTGTAAAAACTTTCAGAACACAGTTTGCACATATCCATATTGCAAATACGTGCACGCGTCGATATTTGAGGAGCAAAGGTTTTACAGAACTGGGATTCTACCGCCTCATTCTTTGGCTCACCACAAGAAGCCGCCGCCAGGCCAGGCCCCGGCACTGGTCCCGGCACTGGTCCCGGCCCCGGTTCCGGTTCCGGTCCCGGTCCCGGTACCGGCCCCAGTCCCAGTCGCGACAATACTACCCCCACCACCGCCTCCACCACCACCACCTGAAGGTATATACATGACATATATGTATATCATACTCTTAGAATACATTTTAGATATTCGTATCTCTGTACAGGTAATTAAAAACAGGTCTTGCGAAATCTCAGCCCGTCCGCTCCTTTAGTAATTAATCGTCTCATTCGGATACGTCATTTATTGATGCGCGCCAGCCACACTTTTTTTTGTTCGAAGTCGACTACGCGTTTTAAAGTGTACATTGTATTTATTATCGCTATTTTCACTTATACAAATTTACATTATATTTGAATATTCTAGCTTGAAAACATTTAAAAACGTTCACTTCCAAATTAAAATAACGGTTGTAGTGATTTATTATCACGAGTATTTAAAATTAGACTTTCCAAATTTCAATTAGCAAAGGGTTGCGTTAAAGATAATGTCGTGCATTTCTACTTTATTTAAACGAAATCTAAAATCTCACCTGTTTCTTGACCACGCCCACGTTCGCTTCACTTCGCAGCTTCTAACGGAAAGACAGGGCCTTTTCGTTTTTTTTTAAACCACCCAACGTAATTTTGTAATCTACCCTCAAACTGTTAATGATAAAATCTAGCCTACCCTCATATTTTAGATGATTACGTCAGTTTAGGCCTAACGAATATGAATGCACTGTATTTCTCGGGCCCTGTTTATCGTGTACTCTAATTATCGGTACTAACGGCTGTGAACACATTTTCTCTAGAAATCGGACCGTAACGTAGTAACATCTGTCGATGTGATGCTGATAATTATGTATTAGGTTAGGAACCTACTTTTTTTTGTATAAAATATGTAACTGATAATTCTGATATAGTTATACCTACACCTATGGAGCAAAACATTTATACATACCTAAATAAATAAGTAAAACCGGTTGACGGAAGGGAACCTACTTTAATCCTTTAATGACACGAAATTATGATTTTATTTGAAGGAGTTTTGATATAGTTAACTATTGTTTGGTAGTGTACGTACAGTGTGTCTAATTCAAACATTCTAAGGACAGAAGGGAAGGGTTGGTGACTGCCTCTACCACTTCTATGTTCACCTAAATTTCTTTCTTACCCTAATAAAACTAAATCTTCACAGAAATTTTATATTGCTTTTGCCCGCGACTTCGAAAACTTTTTATCCCCTTGTTCGCCCTCTAAGAGTTGATTCTCGGGGGGAAAACTGTTCTAAGCCCTGGGACTCAAACTATTTCCACAAAACCGCTTTAGCGGTGTAAGCGCGAACAGGTAACAGATAGACACTTTCGCATTTATAAAATTAGTATGATTATGAACTATATTATTGTTTTAACTGTATGTTTTAAATTTCAGAGCCAGCGCCTCCCGTAGATGTTCCTATATTCGCAAATCCTCCACCTGTATTGGTTCCCAGGTAAATATATATATATCTCTCTGATTAAATTAAAATCCATAAAACCACTTGACTAATGTGTTAAAAAGTAAAGTAAAATTTATCAATATCAGCCGTTCATATGAATTAATGCTAATAATGTGTGGAAATTTATAAACATATTATATTATGTTGATAATGTTAATTTCTCCCGCAACCGCATGCGGTGACGGTGTGCAAGCCTGACAGCGCTGTACGTACCTAGACATGCAGAGCGCTGTCTCGCTCGCGCACCGGCGGCGCATGCGGTAACCGCAGCAGTGTGAAAGCCGCTTAAAGGCACCCATCAATAGGGGGCATTACTGCCATGTTCTGCCGCCAGAGTGTAGCACTAGCACATATGGTAAACCATAGACTTACATACATACTAGGCCTTAAACAGTTTGTTGAAACAAGTTTTCATAGATAATTTGTAACGAATAAATATGTCATTTGCGCACCAAGGTGGTTTGTTTTCGGAGGGCCTATCGTGAAGCGAGAAAATCGAGATTTTGACATTGCCTCTCTATCGCTCGAATATTCAAGAGTTATTACAGAGACAGGTTACGAAATTTCGATTTTCGTGTTTCGCGGTAGGTCCTCTGTTTGTGCTAGTGGCGCCCCCTAAGCAAAGTTTTGCGTAATATTCCCTATTCTAAACAGCTGTTTATCGGCGTAGTTGATTGTGATTAGTGTTTATGTTATTGTAATTTTTTTTCTAGTATTGACAAACCCGTTATCAGTTGCGTGCCCACCGCTAACTTGGAGTCGAGGCCTATGGACGATTTCATAAGTAAGTCACTGTTGATTAATTGTTTGTAAAGCGAATGACTTGACACAAGTTCACATGAAGGAAAAAAATACATTAACTTAAATGAACTTATTTTATATAGTAAAACATTAAAACATCACTTGACACGTAAATTTTCATACAAGGTGACCTGTTTTGATAGTCTTTGAGTGCAGTAAATTGTAAGTAATTTTTAAAGTAAATTTGTTGATACTGTAGACATTTACTATAAGGATTTAATTAGCATTTTTTGCAATGTAGTTCATTGACCTTTGTAAGAAACTAATGAAGGCACACGTTATCTTAAGAAGTAATTAATGTAATTATTACTTAACTACTAGAGGTAAATAAATACATGATAAAATATAATTAGATAAGGCGTAGTTTAACTGGAGTGATTAAACTTCAGCGTCTTTACACATTACTATAATAAAATTTGCATTTATTATTATTTTTCTTTTCGTTCGTTAACAAATACAATAGCAAAAAAGAGCAAGCGAATGAAATAAAAAAAAACACTTGAGAAAATATCAGAGGTAGGTTATCTAGTGGTTATATACCGAGAGATATAATGTCTTACAAACCTCATTTAACTAAATTCGTCACTTTGACAGTTGTATTTGTTAGAAACATACAACACATCATGTAACTAAATAAGGCTTGTAAGACGTTTCTGAATAAACGGGGTTGCCTTTTATTTCCGAGAATTTCCATTAGGTACAGTCGACCAAAAATATGGTCTATCACCCTACGGTTGAGGTTCGTTTGAACGTCATGAGACAACAAGGTTGTGCATGTTTTTAACTCCGTTGGAAATGCCAACCTTAGCGATCGTTAGATCTCGCAGAAACTTGTCAAAACTGGTAGACCACTTTCTCGGTCGACTGTACACCAGGACAATCTTGACTGAGGGAAATTTCTAAATCTTAATCTTCCTCGCTGTACATCATTAGCTAGGTATACAGAATTCATACTTACATGTCTTATCATATAAACAAACGCGTGTCAATCTACAGGCTTATGATGGCAGTAGTTGTCCGCCGATAACTTGATAAAAAGCTGAAAACTTGACACATTGTCATGTTTTGCTGTGTGAATGTGTCAAGTTGTCAGCTTTTTATCAAGTTATCGGCGGACAACTACTGCCATCATAAGCCTGCTAGACATCTTAGCCCGGGCGCACACAGAAGGCGGTCACCGGAGTTCTGTGTGCGCCCAGGCTTACTGTCATTTATTTTCGAGGTTATTCGTTCGTTACTTCGATTATTGAAGAACATTTTATTAGAAGTAACATTTTCAGTGCTTGGTCGGCTGAATTTACCTTTTGACCGCCGCGGTCCTGTATAAATGAGTTAAATGACACAAATTCAACCGCTCGCTATACGTGAAGAAAAAAATGCAATTTCTTTGATACTCATGTATAGTTTTATTAAGTCTTTATTTTTTCAAACATTTGCATTTAAAGCAGCTATATAAATCCATTCTTTTATAATAAAAGCTTATCAAATTAACGTTTTTCCTGTTCCTTGTCGCCGTTGTCTTTTATACAAGACTGCTAGGGATGGTAATCGGAATGAGAATATTCAAAATAAATATCAAATCGCAAATCTGATTTTATTTAACCATTTGAACACTTGTTAATTGCCAATTGATGGAAAAGAGTAACTAGACTATGTAAAACGATAGAGGGAGACAGGCATAACTATAGCTGAAGTTTAGGGAGCTTTTTCAGCTGCTGTAAATAGTATAGAGTCAGGCAAGTAAATCTCCCACTGTGGTCTACTTGCAGAACAAATCACTCCTTTTGAGATGATAGTGTAGTGGGGGGAGATACCCTGCAGTGACCGCTTTTCACAGGGGTGGTACTTACTCGTACAGACGGACGTCGGACGAATGTTGTCTATAAGAATTTTATATATTTGTATTTAAAATTGTCGTAAAATTGTTATGGTAGGCATATAATACGGGATCTAAAAAGCTCATCTGATGATGATGATATCGTACCTTAATGAGTTGTGCGCGCGTTTTTGCCGATCAACTGTAAGATAACCTATTATTATTCGTTCATTGAAAATTCAACACACGTGTCATTTTCTCCATAACAGTTCCGTTATATTTATATTATCGAACACGATGCGCGGCTCTAACGTTACGCTCATAAAGTTTACGTACGAATAAGCGCTTACGCCGTTGACGTAGAGACTATTATCACTTAGCTTCGATCTTCGATGCTTTCATTTTATGAAATCTCTTTAATCTCATTCAGTGACCTTCGCACATTTTTTTTAAATAGTCATAAAATTACAAGTCAGGATAGTCATTAGTCATATTGGGTTACTATACTTACTCAAGAACAATGAAAACCAGTCACTATGTAAAAACCTGTTTAGTGTAATTGTAGAAAGATACGTTTAAGTTGTGGAATTTTACCTTGAAGTTAACGGAATCCGAGAAAAACATCCTGTACTTGTCTAAATTTAAAAACGTCAGTCGTTAAAATTCAAAAAAATCATCATAGTACTCCTAGCGTTTGTCGCGGCTTTTGCCACGGTTCAATTGATTGATCCTGGGGTCAATATAAAGGAATTATTTTATGAAATTTAAAAATGTTATAAGTAGTCATATTAAAAATATATAAATATGTAAAATTAAAATGCAGGGTTCATATTTTTGAGCATAGTAAAGACAAATTTTACCTTACGAAATTATCGGAAATGGAGGAAAACGGTTAATTTTTGCTTCTTAATATAACGTGCCTCTTAGGTAATCATACTAATCAATAAGTAATCATAAATTACTTTTTTTCTTTTACATAATTTGTCAGACATTATCAATTCGATGGTCTTTGCTATTAAGTAACGATCAAGCAAATTACTTTATTGCGAGAAAGTTATATTAAAAAAACGAATACCTAAATATGAGCAGGTAGTTTAGCCTGTGTAATTCTTTGACATTGGGGGCCCTAAACGCTATTGTATTTAAGGAATGTTCCTAATTGTACTTCGATAAGAAAAGACTTAAGGGGACTATCGCATTAAGGGGACGCAGGTACAGAGTTTGCAGGTACAGAGTTTGCAGGTACGGTCGCGCACTTTAATTGTTGAGCCATTTAGGGTTCACTTTACAGTTTTGATAGAGTAAGTATGAAACAAAGGAATACAGCTTGAACCGTAACAATTAAAGTCTGCGACTGTACATAAATAGCGATATCACAAAGAATCGCCCAGGTAAAAAACCGAATATCGATGCCGCGTTTCATTAAGCAATAGTAGTTAACATCACACGCAAAATACCATTAACAAAATAATCTGCGAAATATTTTTGATTTGCCGCTCGTGTCGTCGAATGATGCTTAATAATTATGATTTCTTAGCGTATTATAGGTGCTATCACGTGAATTATTGGAGACTTGCCGGGCGACGACTGTTGTTGCGCTTTGCGACTTGTTATATGTTGTTGATTTTTGTCTGCAGTCCCTCCAGCGCCTCGCGACACCGAACTCAAGGCAAAAAAATGCAAAAATTGCGACACTATGGAATTCAGGTTTGCTATTTTGCATCACTTATGATTATTTTTATTTTAGTGTTCTATTTCTTATACATGCAAAAAAGCTCTGCCATTTATATTTAATAGCAAAATGATCCCGTCAAAAAAATAAGGCAATAAATAGGTTTCTACAGTTTCATGACACGCATATGGTAAAGCCTTTATGTAAATATTAAAAGAAATTTAAATATAATATGTATATATTACTTTTAATAACTACTTCAATGGGATGGATGAAAATGTGATGTTTTAAATCGGTTTTCAATATACCTAGCTGAAATTTAGTAAGTACCTTTATACCTCCGTGTCTACTGTTTATTGGTGACACCAGGTATTTACATCATTGTCGGTTGTTAATAGAGTTTATTTCTAAATGAATTATGGCAGTAATGCCTTATTGACAAATACAATTATGTACCTTTTAATTGAAAATGGCACATACATATAATAAAGGTATGGATGGGTCCATCAGATCTAGCCAGATCATGCCCTTATACCATACGAATGGTATTGCGTTTGTTCGAAGAATCGATTTGAGTAGTGGTGCGGCGAGGGCAGGCATTCACTTACGTAATATTGACATGTCTACTCTGCCCTGCTAAGCCGAATGGCGCAAATAAAATTCTCTTGCAAATGGAACTCTGAGCTACAGAATTTGAGGTATAAATTTGCATAATTTTTTTTAAGTAGCGTTTTCTGCTTAGCAGGGCAGTACTGTCCTACCTTATTATTTAATAAGTAATAATACAAGGTGACTTCTAAATCGTAATACAAGATAATCAAACCTGAATCTATTGATGATTTTGATCAAGTTTTACTATAAGCTCAACTTTGTAAATTAAAAAAAAAATCTTCTCATACATTTTCGTCTACCTATCCTTGGCCTATTCTATGGAACAGCTCAATCTTTTTATTTTTTTACAAAGTCGCTCCTATAGTAAAAGTTGATCAAAATCATTAATAGATTCAGGTTTGAGTATCTTGTATTACGTTACGATTTAGAAATCAACCTGTATATGTGCTTCTACTACGAAAAACGAATTATACATATTTATACGTTTTCATCCTTCCCCCGTTGTATAAAAAACAATATTAATTAGGTACTTTAAGGTTAGGTAGTAATAGAATATATGGAATGGGTGGTGGAATTATGAATGATAGCTATAGTTTATTGGAATATGATTGTGGTAAGGTAATATAAGACGAAGCAGAAATTAAATTTATTTAAGCAGGTATCTTTTGATTATACTGGTCATGCAATTTTAAGGCACATTTTACATTAAGGTGTTAAGAAAAAGGTAATCAATTTAATTGTAACCGACTTAATTTTTTAGATATTTCGCGTTTTATATTGTAAATTTTCTTTGCAAAGTATACACTTACACAAAATACCGAAGACTTGGCGGATGGTTTTCTTGCGTAAAATTCACATATTTTTGTTATACGTTTAGAAATTGTTAGTAACACTGAATCATTACTTCGTACCGTACTTTTTTTAGTTTGAGTAAAGTTTGATTTTTTTGCGACTATCGTGGTTTGATTACAGTACAAAATAGTTTATACTAAAATCATTATGTTTCAGTTCTGCTAAGTCGATAACTTAAGAAGTTATGATAGTTCTGATTCTACGGCATTAAGTAAATTAACACGTACCTTATTACAATTTCACAGTAGTATTGAAACGCAGAAAAGCGACTCCTTTTATTTAATTAGGAGTATTTTGTAATTTCCTGATCCAATCCGTTATTTACCTTAACGACGTATGTACATATGCATTCCAATTTACTGAAACGACTTCGTAAACTATTTGATAACGTTATTAACCTTTTGACCGCCGTTGGCATGTATGCAAGACAACGATAACTATGGGGTTGGAGTTGGGGAATTAAAATGACGTACTTGGTTGGATTATGTAATGTTGGGAAATTAAATTCGGCCAAATGAAACTTCTGCGTAAAGTTGGTTGGCAAGTGGAATTCGGCAATACAATTTTCGGCGAAAAGGCGGAGAACCTTCTAATTTATTATTAAAGTGCTTTTAATTTAATAAGTAGAAAAAATGCTTAAGTATATATTATATTTTATTCATGAATGTTCGGCATATGAAGATGTATATAAATGAAAGTCATGAATATATTTTCATATAAGTTACACGGTAAGTAAGTATTTATTTCTTTGAGCCAACCAATACAATTTCATTGTATGATTAATAATTGTTGTTACCGTCGCGCGGCCTAAGGCTTCGTTACTGAAGTACAGAAAAATATAAAATTAACATAACAAATTTGGCCTGTTATCATAATTTACTCTTGCAAAAACTCGTCGTTTAAAAAAATCATGAATTAAATATCATTTATTATATTTACTTACCTCGTTACCATTATTTCATTATCAACTCATCAGGGTCTTTATAGCCCTCCAAACGAAGGAAAACTTAGGGGAAATAATTCGTGTATAGCTGAATTTTGGTGAAGTTGTAGATAAAGGTGTCTTACACAACATACTAAAAGTACTCATGGATAGGGGTGCCGCTAACGGGGAGAGGGGGGTGTAAAGGTCCCCTTTTTTGGCTTTTCGTAAATAACTCAGTAGCGGTGGCTCATATGAAAAAATGTTCTACTTCATTAATCCACAAATAATTTTCTACAAAAAAGGTTCTTTACACTTTTTTGCTGGGATCAATGTATAATGAGATTTCGAGGAAATACGATAATCACTTTCGGAGCTATTATTTACGAAACTATTAGTTTTGTCTAAAAATTGTTTTAGAAAACCCATATTTATATTAAAATACCTATCCAACGATACCCCACACATTAGGGGTGGATTAAAAAACAGAATTTACCCCCCACTTCATGTGTTCGGGAGGTACCCTAAAAATAATATTTTTTCAGATTTTGTTTTAAAACATTGTCTGCGTGTTCAAAACACATACTCATACGAAGTTTAACTATTCAAGTACTAACCATCACTGAGCAGGTTGAAGAGGGTATTTTTTTACTTTTTATTTTTTATGCCACGACGGTGGCAAACAAGCATACGACCCGTCTGATGGTAAGCAGTTCCCATAGCCTATGGACGCCTGCAATCAATTTCCTAACCTTATAGTTTCGCTGTCCGTTTGTCCCAGTCTATCCGTTCACGGCTTTGCGCAGTACCAACCAGTACTAGAATAGTTAAACTTCGTATGAGTATGTGTTTTGAACACGCAGACAAAGTTTTAAAACAAAATCTAAAAAAATATATTTTTTTAGGGTAGCTCCCGAACACATGAAGTGGGGGGTAAATTATGTTTTTTAAATCCCCCCTTATGTGTGGGGTGTCGTTGGATAGGTCTTTTAATATAAATATGGGTTTTCTAAAACAATTTTTACACAAAACGAATAGTTTCGTAAATAAAAGCTCCGAAAGTTTCTGAAAGTGATTATCGTATTTCTTCGAAATCTCATTATACATTGATCTCAGCAAAAAAGTGTAAAGAACCTTTTTTGTACAAAATCATTTGTGGATTAATTAAGTAGAAGAACATTTTTTCGTATGAGCCACCGCTACTGAGTTATTTACGAAAAGCCAAAAAAGGGGACCTTTACACCCCCCTCTCCCCGTTAGCGGCACCCCTATCCATGAGTACTTTTAGTATGTTGTGTAAGACACCTTTATCTACAACTTCGCCAAAATTCAGCTATACACGAATTATTTCTCCTATCGAGCAGTTAGTGGGCTTCCTTCGGTGAGCTATTAACAACAGAGTTATCAAGTAAACATAAAAATGTAAAAGGCAAATATAAAAGTAATTATCAAGTTGTTATAGAGAGAAATAATTGCAAATAATACATTTATTATTTTATGTTCGGATTTATGTTAGTATGATAAAGTGTGTGCGCGTGCGAATTTGCGCGGGTCTTTTATGATACCTATCGTTGCATCGAAGCAGCCATCAAAGCAATTGCTACTTTTCCGCAAAACTGAAAAAATATAACACTTTCACTGTGCGTCATCCTTAGACATGTTCCGACTCTAGTCCCGTTGGAGTGAGGTACACATAATACATCTTGCGTAATATTGTAAATCACTACATAGTATAAAACAAAGTCGCTTACTGCTGTCTGTCCCTATGTATGCTTAGATCATTAAAACTACGCAACGGATTTGGATGCGGTTTTTTTTAATAGATACAGTGATTCAAGAGGAAGGTTTATATGTATAATTGCACCCGTGCGAAGCCGGGGCGGGTCGCTAGTAGTATTATAATATCTACTTACTAACTAATATTTTTTACAGGCCCAAACTTTAATCAAAATGTTAACTTCGATAACAAAATGTAACCATTGGATAGTATTACGAAACCTTGTTTAAAATTAATATATCTTTCTTTTGAAATCAAATAAAAAAGTGGGTTTTATATTTTCATTTAAATCATATTGAATCAATAGATTCTAATTGTAGTGATTGTAGTTAGTTTTTTTGCCTTTTTGGCATTAAAATATATTGTTCTAAATTAAAATTGTTACTTAATTTTAAATGTGTGTGTAAAAACGAGTAATGACGTAAGGTGGTGATGCGGGCACCGCGGCTTAGAGTGATTACTTGAGACAGTTTGACCGCTGTACGACTTTGCTGGTAGGTAGCTAGGTAGACAAAAAAGAACCCAGGCGACTTTCTCTCGCGCCGCTGCCATTGCTTTTGAGCGTCACCGGTCCGTGCGTCTTGTCAGGCCCTGGACTGAATTAAAGCTTATATTTTTATATTTTTTGTTGTGTTGGCTTTCTAGTTCTACGTGAACTCTGCACCGTTGGATCGAATCCAATGGAAGTGCGGCTATGACCATGTTATTCCTACGAAAATAATTTCAAATAATTTCATACAGTGGCCCAGCTGCACTAAATGACTGCCAAGTTGGTAGAGACTTAGCTTGCACTAGATTTAATTTAAAACATTTACAATTTCAATGCAAACCTAAGCTCCATAAGTTTTGTGAACCATTAGTTAACACACCGACTGCTCTTGGCTCTGCTGTCCACACCACACCAAAACGTACAGGCAGACAAGGGCTTAAATTATACATACTAGTTTGTGCAGCGAATGGGCCTGACGAGACTACGTACCATCTCTTCGATTCCTGCCGCCAATTTTACATTAAATAACTCATAATGCTTGGTCGAATACCGATTCCGTTGTGCAACCAATAAATGTGTAGCGTTGCCTTGACTGTATATATTGTGCATTAGCGATGGGCGATGTACGCAAACATAGGGGTACCGTCGACCTGTCCGCGGGGCCCCTTTATAACACTCCACTGCCGAAAATGATGAAGCACTTCTGTTACAGATTACAATTCAATAAGGACAAGGCTGAAAACATGAGACAGTCGACGGTAGAGCTAAAGAATAAAGTGGCGCATTTGTCGAGGAAGTCGCAGATGTTGTATACAGTGCTGCTGTCGCTTATGAAGCCGGTGGGTTGAGTGCGATCACACGCGCCAATTGTTGAGTAACATCTATTTAAATCTTAGAGCATTTAACCAACCGGAGGGGCCATCGACAGGCGTTCCCATCAGCCGACAATATATGACCAGTGGTCATACTTATTGTATGGACTAACGTTTATCTGGCTAGGCTATTTTGACGTCACGTATACGTTTGACGTTCCCCTCCCCCGCAAAAATCGGCAGACTTTTTTGTATAGAAAATGACAGCGATGGCTGGTCCGGGTGGTTGAAGCGAATAAGATTCAGATTTTATGACATATTAAGTTTGATCTATGGTAAAAATGTTTCTTAACATACTTCCAACTCCAATAAACCATTTATAAGCTGTGGGTGTTTAACCTCATTGATTTAAGACCACGTTCATAAAATACTATAAATATGTATAAATAAACTTACTCAACTGACAAGTATGAGGCAACATAGTCACTTATTTCATGTATCTTTGATTGTCACTATCTTTGATTATTAAACCAACCGGATGCGAGACGCACTCTCATTTCTATCGGAAAAAGTTTGCCGTTTTTTGCGGGGGAGGGGAATGTCAAATGTATGTGAAACGTCAAAATAGCAACGTCAAATAAACGTCAGTCCATACAATGAGTATGACCACTGGTCATACTGATTCGGCAGAGGGGAACGCCTGTCAATGGCTACTCCGATTGGTTTAAAGCTCTAAGGTCACTATATAAACGACGTTGGAAAAATTACCTGTACCAACATATGTACACTACCGTAATTGAAATTGAATTGAAATTGTAATGAATGTAAAAAAAAAATTATACTTATATATTAATGATTAAGATTTTATTTTACTGTGATATTTTAGCAAGCCAACAAAAGACAAGAGGGCCTCAACGGTTTGTCGATGTCATCACTACTCAACGTTATCGGCGACTCAGAGAAGGTAATTTAGTATACAAAATTATTATTGTCAGTTAATTTTTTGATACAATACCTTTATCGCTGACTGTATTTTTCTTACACATAGTCATCCTATCTATCGATACGAAAAGCTAATTAGTCCGCCTTTACTTGCAAACGAGTTGACCAATATAACAAGACCCCAAGGAGGATTTTTTTCTCCTTCTAGCTCCATAACCACTTGTTCGATCCTGCTCATATACGAACTTACAAATTTTATGTATCTCTGCTACAGCCCCAAGAAATTTCATAAAGATCTCAAAAACGTTACTAAAGTTATCGTCAGACAAATTATCGAAATCAAAAAGCCATCCAAATGCTGAGACGTCCCAGCCAGGTAGCCAGGTGACAGTTCGGTCTGGAGTTGTTTGTAAGATATTACATCGAAATGCAAAGATGTCTAGGTACCCACCTGACAGTTCCGTTGTGTCCGAAGTTTTCTTTAAGAACTTTACTTCGCTTTCGCTCCGCTCGTTCGATAAAAAGATAAAGTTAATGTTACACCAAAGAGACTTAAGTACTGAGTCTCGATTCTTGGCTAAGCCGATTTTATTATCACCAGCCCAAGCGCATAAAGAAATCTAACCGAACCCTTCTTTATTTCCAGAACATTCTTTCTAATCTATTGCTGAAGGACACTTCGGAGAACCTGGTCTCAGAAGCTCGAGACTCGTGACTTCCATTCGGGACCTGAATTACACCGTCAGACGTGCTATAGACTGAGTGCTGTGCAATTGTATCACCCGTACACAAATAATGCTATTTTTCTACTTATTTAAAGTGAAACCGGGGGTAAACTGCACTGCACATGGGTTGGCATCATATGAACAGTTAATGCTCTCAGTGTACATAATGTAGGGTGACAAATATTAGTACAGTTTACCCTTCTTAGTGTCAAACGCGTACTTCCCATTTCTATAAAACTGTGGTTGAACCAGAGTCTTAGGAAAAGCCTCAGTTCTGTAGAATAATGGGCGGTACCGCTAAGATTGTACAATCGACTTCAAAGATATGTTTACATTTTTGCACCTTATTACAGCGGAGGAAGGTGCAAAAGTGTAAACATATCTTTGACGTCGACTAGCCCTGACAGCCTAGCGAATCGCTTGGCGTGTAGCGAAGTAAATCTTGTGCGCCTAAGATCTTTAATTAATAATTAATTAAGGACCTTTAATGTTGTGGTAACTGCTGGGAACAAATCGCAGCCCACCTTTGACAAGGAGTGCTAGAGACATATAAAGAGTGCGTAGGTACTGTCTCCATCAGATATATCGGAGCGGCCGGGTGGTCACAAATATCTGCTTACGGCGATAAAGTGCTTGTTCAGATATTTATGAGCACCTTGGCCGCTCCCGATATATTTGATGGCGACTGTACAACATAAGCGTTTGTGCATGTGTGAAAAACGAGACTGATATTCAGAGCGCGTTCAAAGTGTTTTGTTTGTAGTGCGATATAGTGCACAGTAACAAGCCAGAGAAAATCGGAATCTATAATATTATTTAAAAATAAATGTAATAGTTGTTAAAAATTTTATTAGCGATACGATAATGAAAATGGAGTATCGTTTATTGGAAACAATTATGATATAAGATTTCGTAATGTTTACTTTTCGAGTAAGAGTAGGTACGGAGCGAGCGATGAGAGCACATGGTAGCTGTTATGGCCGGCTGCTTAAAAGCCGATTATGGAAACTTTCAACTCGCTACTTTTTGTTTTAGATGTACCAGATACGCGATTGTATTGTGTAATCGTACTGAATTGAGAGATTTCAAAATCGATTTTTTAAACAGTAAATAGCGTTAAATTATTCGTTGTATAATATTGGAGGAATAATATTCGTATTTTTCCTATTACTCTTAAAAGATAGGGATCTACATTTCTCATAGACGAATACACTAAAGGCCGAACCGCACTGGCTGCGTGTGCGTGCACGTGCGCGTCCCGCTGCGTTGTGAAATAGGAAGTCTCATAAGAGTCATAAGTCATGTCACACCGCACACGTCACGCGCCGTCACGCAAGCGGTGTGACATGTCTTATGCGAATTGTTATTTTACAACGCAGTGGGACCTGCACGTGTACGTGGTTCTGCCTTAAAACTGATGTATACCGCAATACAAACACTTGTTTAGGCTTCTACATTTTAATACATCTGATCTCATAAATTATTTAAAAAGTGCCTATTAGTTAGGTTAGGATAATCTCTATTGTTTTATGGAATGGTCAAAATTATAGATGTTTGCGTGTTCAATAACAAAAATCTTTTCAATGTGTTAGTTATAAGAAAATTATCGAGTAAAGAGGTATACAGTACAGTATTCAATAAAATCTGAACAACACCTCTATTGTCGAGTCGATAATGTGCTTGTTCAGATATTTTTGAATACTATGGCTGCTCCGATATTGATGGCGACTGTACCTAGATGTAAAAAAACCGCTGTTTGGCAGCAGAGTAGGTAGTTTCGGAGACATATAGGTATAAGTTACTAAGTATTAGATACTAAGAACATTTAATTGGGAAATCTCCTGCATATTTTATCAAGCTATGTATATACATGTGTAAATTAAATCAGGTCTACATTTAGCGACATGTTATGGCAGATTTGTTGGTGTTGCTAGTGTTATTCGTTTTAACGACGCGTGGGTTGGTTAAAGTAAAATGTTAAAAGTTCTTGTGTGTGCAGGTTAGTTTCAGTTATCGTTTTAAAACGGCCAACCATAAAGTGCATACCTACTAAATAACTTGCGTACAAGTAATTGAATACCTACGTATTAAATTTATACACAACGAAATAATATTCCAACGAAACAATTATCAATATCACACTTTATTAAAATTTATTGTATTCAGTTATTCAGTTACGTAACGAGGTTTTTTGTCTATTCCTAGTAGATTAATTTCAATAGTTTCTAAAATCTGTTGATTTTTAGTGTCCTTTGCAAACTACACAGCAAAGTTGTGCAATGTTGTTGTATTTGCAGTTTTTATGCATATATCGATTTCGTTTATCTTAAGGAAAGAGATGTAACCCGAATATTTGAGTAAAAAATTAGATAGGTACAGTCGCCATCAAATATATCGGAGCGACCACGGTACTCAAAAAAATTTGAACAAGCACCTTATCGCCTTGAAAATAAAGGCGTTGTTAAAATATTTGTCACCACCTTGCCGCTCCGATATATCTGATGGCTACTGTACTATAACGTGTGCTCTCATCGCGATCTTCGTCAACGCGATTGTAAATACAATACATACGAGTTATATTTCATGAAATGCACTTTTTAAGCAATCGACACTATCATAAAATACTTAAAGTAGGTACTTAGTTATATTTTTATTTATTACGACATTCAGGAGAAATAATATACGTACTCTCGCAATCATTAGGATAAGTGGCCGTATTTTTTATGTAGTTAAGATGAATTGACTGGCTAGCTAATCGAGGCGGTAGCACTTTTCCTACTACTATCTCTATCAGAGTGCCGAGTGTAAGTAAGAGATGGGTGGATTTTCAGTGTATTCCACTAGTTGAACTTGTAAAACTATTTATTGCATTTTTCATTGAAAATTGTTACTACTTCTACTTGTAAATTAGTGGGAATACATTATTTTCCTTTTACCGCATTAGGCTAGCCATACTATGCAATAGCGAGCGAGGAATGACGGTACATTGCAAATTATTTCAATATGTTTGTCTCGTATTAAGATTTGTCAATATTCGCATGTCATTCGCGAATGCTCACGTGTACAGTCAGCAGCAGAAGTACCTAAGCGGGTAGTTCAAAATGACTTACACAAAGACACACACTCTTATTCTCTTAACAATGAAGTCGTGACCAGCTCATTTTGAACACCCTACCCGCTTAGCTACTTTTGCTGCTGATTGTACCATCGCCGTCCAGTCACTTAAGTGTGTTACTGTAAGGGTAAGTTGCACCAAACTGTCAGCAAACGTTTATACAACGTTCAGTTTTATTACCCGAGTGCCCAAGGTTTATGTTTTCTGAGAGTCTGTACGGATGTAATTTTTTATATGCCACACCTGTCCATAAAGTGGCTTTTTCCGCATTCTGCGCATACGGAAAAAGACGCTTTCTGGCCAAGTGTAGACATAAAATGATGTACACAACACGGGAAGTAATAAAGAAAGCCCTCGATCGCATATTTACGTCCCTCGCTTGCAGCTCGGGCCGCAAACTTCTGCGATCTCGGCCTTTCTTTGTTTTACCACCCTAGTTGTGTAATGTACTATTGACACGCCTATTAACTCAGATATCTATGGGTTATACTTAAAGTATAACCTAATCGTTTGATGAATTACAATGTGTGGGGTATCAGATTAGTTTCGAAACTTTCAAATGAGGGAGTGGCATAGGACATATTCAGATAATTTTATTAATTATTGTATGAACGGCTAACTCGATAGTAAATTGAGTAGCGTTGATCAGTCCTACAATAATGGTTGGTGCAACTACCTTTGCTGTATACGTTCCAAATTTGCTGATGCATACGAGTCTTTCGCAAACAGGCGAATTCGCTGCACATGAGCCGGATCTGGACACACTTTCACCACTCAGGCGTCTTTCACACTGCTGCGGTTTCCGCTTGCGGCGCCGGTGCGCGAGCGAGATAGCGCTCTGCGTGTGTAGAGCGCTGTCACGCTTGCATAACGGCGCCACATGCGGTTGTGGCGCCAGTTTGATAATCGCCTTAGTGATTAAGAGTCGCCAGGACGCTCGCGTGAACTCGCGTCCCCATACAAACGTAGTTTAGCTCTCATTTTAAAACGACATGCTTTAGAACCACGAAATTTGGCATGGGCATTCTAGTAGTACAGATCTGTGTCGGTAATTCGTTTTCGTTGCTAAAAATTGTAATACAAAGAAAATATAGCAAAAATAAGTTTTGTATGTAAATCTGTATCTGGCTGTAATTTCTTTGTATTACAATTTTTTGCAACGAAAACGAATTACCGACATAGATCTATACTGCTAGAATGCCCATGCCAAATTTCGTGGTTCTAAAGCATGTCGTTTTAAAATGAGAGCTGAACTACGTTTGTATGGGGAAGCGAGTTCACGCGAGCGTCCTGGCGACTCTTAATGTTAGGATACTTCACTGACATAAAAATAAAATAACCCAATAGCAATTAAATAGCTGTACTGGCATTGTTCACTCGCCGGTGGAAAGCAGGGAGTTTGGTAGTTGAGATTTCTTATCATATATAAATAAATCATGGATTTTTTTATATTTATCGAGCATTACGCGGAAAAATCCAACTTTGTCCCGTAAATACGCGAATTTTCTGATAATTGGTATATCTTGGAGTTTCAATCTCTGCAGCAAAAAAGTCAAAATTGCAAATAAACAGAGACATTCGCGTTTGTACGCCACAACTAGTGTCACTTACTTGCTTCAGTGACTTGGAGTCTACAAACATTTTTAAATACAATTTCTGTTGTTAATTTACTTGCGTTACTTACTCTTTTATTTTAGAAAATAGTTTTGATGAAAAAATTAATTGAATACGTAAATAATGTAAATATACAAAGCGTGTTACATTTGTTATTCGTGCTTTTGTGTGAGCTTATAGAAAAGCAGTCGCCCAGGGCGCCAGGAGGGCTAAGGCCGGCCCTGTGTACAATTATTAATAATGGAAATAATTTTTAGAATCTTGATTGGAGCAATGTTTATAAAATTATAATGCATATTGAGTTTACACAAGGTTTGTAATTTAAAAATATGTAATGTAGGTTCCTTATTTTTTTAATTTCTATGTTACCTAAAAGGTCTTAAATATTTCATTTCCACTCTACATGGTTTTATATGAAGTAGTTTTAAATCTGAACAATTTTATACACTTGTACATAGATTATAGTTTGTGCGAATTAATTCGTCAATATGTAAATATTTTGTAATATTCGACGAGAGTTATTCTCAACGGTGACCAGTAACTCGATACTTTAAGTTTGTAATGCTGTTTACTCTGTCCCTGTTGTCCGAGAGACATCTTCATACTATTTCATAGAATATGTTTGGTTGTGTAAGGGACGCAAAACGTTGAACGATACAACTGCTAACTAGCATTTTTTCCCATTTATAAAATGTTCAACACCTACTAAAGTAGTATCAGAGACTATAGAGATATATGTAGACGGCCACAGCCTAAGAACTTTTTGAAGCTGAAGTCAATTCCGCCCTCTGTCTGAAAGCTGCCTAAAGATACCGAAAATATAAGAGGAAATGTCACCTGCACTGCTACTCCACCTAGCAAAAAGCGTACTAGAGTACACTAGTAGCTACTAGGTGGAGTAGTAGTGCAGGTGACATTGCCTCTTATATTTTTGGTATCTTTAGGCGGCTTTCGGACAGAGGACGCAATTGACTTCAGCTTCAAAAAGTTCTTAGGCTGCGGCCGTCTATATCTCTCTAGTCTCTGGTAGTATTTAATGTATTCGTAACTGAGTGGAGTGGAAAATTGACAGCTCTTTGAATACAAAGCTGTTTGCAAATGTGTGTATAGTGCTCTCAAATGACTCCACTCACTCAAAGGGGTTGGCAACTGTCAACGGTTTGGCCAGATGGCGCCAGCCCAGCTTGTACCTGTCACTAGTATTGTTGTATGGAATTTGGCTTAAAGGCCAGCCCATCTAGGTCAGAAAATTCCAAAAAAAGAACAAGATTTTGACACTATTTGTAGGACTGACAGGTACAAGCTATGCTGGCGCCATCTGTTGACTTTCGACCAGCGTATCAATATACTCGTATTCAATACAAAGGTGTTTCACAATTGTCATTTTAGTTCGCATAAAACCACTAGGAAATCAATGATCACATTCACAAATATACAAATACCTAACGTTATTTAAGTTGTTTTCTTTGTAATTGTTATTATTTATTATAGTACCAACCACAGTGTGTAGGTATACCCGTACATATACAGAGTGACCAAAAAAGAACCAAATTCCCTTCGGCTGGACTTTTCCATGGCCACCGCCGCCGCTGAATGGCCATACAAAATACCAAAAATCTAATCGATCTAAGAGGTTCCAAAATCATCTAGGGAGGACTGGTAGCGTCCCAAAACCTTACAGCCAACGGGAATTTAGTTCTTTTTTGGCCACCTGTATAAAGGCACCTACAGTATATCAGTCCACGTCAAAGATATTTACACTTTTGCACCTTATTACAAAGGAGTAAGGTGCAAAAGTGTAAACATATATTTGCATTCTACGACGACGACAAAGTTTATATTTTTCATTGTCAAATTGTCACACTTGTAGTAGCCTGCTGACGCTGGTAGCAATAACAAGAGGTTGGACTTTCAATTTGGAGCTCTCGGGTTCAAATACCGGCTCGTGTGGTAGTATTTTTTTAAGATGTCCGAATCTTACTAGACATTTCTTCCTACAATTCGGACATCTTAAAAAATCTTACTACCTATACCATGAGTTTCTCGGAACTTATGGATGAATTATCACTTGATATTTGCCAGATTTTCGTTGAAGGAAAACATCTTGAGGAAATTACACGGACCTAATCTAGACGCTTTCGTAAAAACGCCGAGTCATGGGATCAGGTTGCTACGCGCGTAGCGCTACGCCGTAGCCGATAACAAGGGTTTCCCGCTATCTAGCAAAAATGCTTTGTAGAGCCGTGACGACAACGTGTCGCCATGGGCACTGAAGGGGTTAAGCTAAAATATTTTCCACAGATAATGCAAAAGTTAGGGCGCGCCGAAGCCAACGCACACACACACACACACACACACACACACACACACACACACACACACGCGCGCGCACGCACGCACGCACACACACACACACACGCACACACGCACACACGCACGCACACACACACACACACACACTATCACAGAGCAGTACCTCTTTAGGCATTGTCCTAATTTACTCGTACAGTCAACGCCTCACTAGGTATACACTTTTGAACCTTATTCCGCTGTAATAACGTTCAAAAGTGTATACCTAGTGGGGCGTTGTGTGTACGTACGAACGCGCGATCAAACATATTGAACTCGAATAGGTGTCCTAACCGACAATCGCCGGAATCGCGCGAACTGGCGATGATCGCGCATTTGCGTTTCATTAGGACAATGCCTAAAGCCTAAAGAGGTCAGTGCTCTGTGATATTTTCCCTACTTATTTAAGCATGGATCATAACAAGACCCATACGAAGATTTTTTTCGCCACACGCCCTTGTCCAAAAGCCCAAGTCCACAAGCCCTTGATAGATCCAGTTCATAAACGAACTCTCAAATTGTATATATCTCTACTACAACCCCAACAAATTTCATAAACAATCAACGCATGCTAATACTTAACGGACGATCGGTTAGGTCGCCCATTAGCTTCGCTCATGGTTCAATCTTAGATTTCTTCACTCGCTCAGCTTTCAATTTCAACACTCGCGCCAAATAACCACTTGCAAAGGCGGCAAGCCTTGCATAACAAATGACTATTTTTAGGGTAGGTTAGGTACCTCCCGTGCACATGAAATGGGGAGTAAATTTCGTTTTTTAGTCCAATCCTAATGTGTGGGGTGTCATTGGATAGGTCTTTTAAAAACATTAGGGGTACCTATTCTAAAATAATTTTTGGATAAACATTAGTTATATAACTTTCGTAAACAATAGCTCCAAAAAATTTTTAAAGTGTTATAAGTAGTAGCAGAGCTCGAATTTGTAAAAATTGTGCGCATCGAGAAAAAGTTGTGAATTTTTGACCATGGATAGAATGGCCCACGATAAATATTTTTTAGTATTGGAGGTCCGTAAAATTTTTGGACCTTCACGTCAAAATCAGGGGTCCTGTGAAATACGTTATTACTCTATGGTTAAGGCTGCTAGGGGTTGTGTGGTATCGTTTCCGTGTAAAACAGACATGCGGAATTCATTTGTGATATTAAAAATGTAAAATTTCTTATTTAAAAATAAGTTGTGTGGCGAGGAAAAACACAATTTTTTATTTTTTTTTAGAACGTCATATAACTAATATATATCATTTTTTATCCTAATAATAAAAAATATTATAAAGGAGCATATTTAATGTAGTTTTTGAATATATACAATTTTTAGGCTTATAGTATACAAAAACTACGCGAAAAAAAATGTTTGCTTCGTGGTGTATATGTTTTCTCCATAGTAAGTATCGATAATCAATGTGAACGTGAACATCCGTAGCGTATTGACCTTAAAATGCATGTATTGCTTGTTATTAGTAAATTTTATTCATAATAACTTCACAAAATGCAGAAATAAAAAAATACAATAAATAAAAACATATTTTTCCTCCTTAACTTTAACATAAACCGTCACAATTCAAACGACGCGACGTCTGTTTTCCGTTACTCAACTTAAGTAAAAAAAAAAACCAGAAGTTTTTTGTATTAAAGGTGTATAAAATGTATATGTTTCTATTATCTATATTAAATATGCTTCTTTATAATATTTTTTATTATTTGAAATAAAGGATATATATTAGTTATATGACGTTCTAAAACAATAAAAATAAAATTGTGTTTTTCCTCGCGGCATAACTTTTTTTTTATTACGAAATTTTACATTTTTAATATCAGAAATGAATTCTGCATGTCTGTTTTACACGGAAACGATACCAAACAACCCCTAGCAGTCTTAACCAGAGAGTAATAACATATTGCACGGGACCCCTGATTTTGACGTGAAGGTCCAAAAATTTTACAGACCGCCAATACTAAAAAATATTCATCTTTGCTCACTCTATCTATGGTCAAAAATTCACAACTTTTTCTCGATGCGCACAATTTTTTTCGCATTTGTACTGAGACAAAACCCTACTATAGGTATCTCATTAAAGTCGTTATCATGGATCTCAGCATAAAAAGAGTAACGAATCTTTTTTGTAAAAAAAATTATTTGGATGAATTCAATAGAAGAATATTTTGACTGTTATTACGAAAAACCAAAAAAGGGACCTTTACACCGCACGTTATTTATAATATTACTGAGAATCCGGGAAATAATCTGGGAATTGGGTATTCTTGAATGAAAGAGAAGAAAGTAAATAAAAATGATTACTTTACAATTTTTTTTATTCAAAAACAGGACACGCTAACTACATTTTGATTTGTAACTCGTTACTTTTTAACAGCAACAAAAAACTTTTTTTCTTCTACAATGTAACGTAGAAATCTTCCTGTGAAAATAAAACCGTTTCATAGTGAGTAGAAGGCAATGCATGCTTAAAACTAACTAATATTCCTTTCAACAGAGGTGTATGTTCGTATCACACTGCAGAAATACTAGCACTTGAGACATAACTGGCCTCGAGCCACTACATTTACACGGAAACATCAATAGCGGCGACGGCGTCTGCGGGGGCAGCGGCACGCACGGCGGCGGCGACGGCGATAGCGGCGTCGGCGGCGGCGGCGGCAGCGGTCAACAGGCTCCTGTGCATCCCACTGGACACCCTCGGCAACCTGGACGGTGTTATTCTTAAACCGATGTGGTTCGCGTGCTTCTATCTTCACGTTCTCTATAATGTCCGGAAGCTTTATACGACTGAGAAAACTTTGTAGAAATTGTACTACGGCGCGGTCGACCGGTGTCAGCTGATTATCAATATCTTCTAACTCGAGTTTTAGCTGGGTTGTACTTGTATATTTTGAGCGCCAACGTTCTTTTGCCTTTTGCGTTTCACATAGTCTACACGATGATTTCATTTTTTTTGTGATTTTACAAGAATTTTAAAGCGTGCCTGTTTTTGCGAATGGTAGTGTTATATTTTCTTTGGCGAATGTCAAATGAAATGAAGGTTTATGATTTATGATTAGATACTAAAATTAATAAATTACTGGCCAGTATCATAGTACAATGTGCTTTGAGTAGCTGTACGTCTAGCACGACTAACGTTGTCGCGTGACTCTCCATACTTCAGGCGCGACTCGAAGTTATGTTATGGCAGTCGCGCGCGACTTGCATATTATGCTAAGCTGCCTGGTAAGTAGCTTTGAGACAAAGAAGCCTATAGATTCAAACAAGATTTACTGAAAATATGGCTCATGAAAATCTGTAACCGACATCCTTTAGGGTGGGTTGCACCACGCACAATTAACGGACCTTTCAACAATAAATATGGCGATGGAGCTGTCATCCCATCATCGATATTAAATTAACAAGATTAACGAGCACCCAAAATATGTCCCAACAAAGTAGTGCTTAAATGATGTTTAAGTACTACTTGGCTATCAGTCAATATATCTGCTTGAAATCAATAGATATGGTGGACTAGTAGTGCTTCATTATATTAAAGACTTATTTAATGAATGATTGTCGAAAATTCGGCACTTCAAAATACACTGATTTTTTTATAATGTGGTTTAAATATTATTTATTTTTACGCTTCCTTACGGAGCATAGTGATTTGTTGACTGATTCACGGCCGAAAGGTGGCTGATGTGATAAATAACTAAGTAGTGCTTAAACGTCATTTAAGGTATAAGGACCTACCCATTCCTAAGTAAAAAAGTTATACAGAGTGTTCCCTGTAATACGAGCAATAAATTAAAACGTAGATTCTACTCCTCAAACAACAACACTTTTGTTCAACAACTTTTAAAAAAGATGTATTTTGTAGATTGCCTCTTTTTCATACAAACTAAATGGTATTTACAATGTACGTTAAAATCCGTCTATTTGACATTTCTTGTCACCCAACAGACGTAATCAATGTCGGAATACATTGCGTGTTCGGAAAAACTTTAAAGTGTCCTAAAAATCAAACCACAACTTATTTTTAAAAGTCGCTGAACAAACGTTGTCTGGTTTGAGGAGTAGAATCTACGTTTTAATTTATTGCTCCTATTACAGGAAACACCCGGTACATATATACTCTTACAAACAAAAAAGTATTTTCCAAATCGGTCCAGCCATCTCGGTGAACATACCTACATTTAAAAAAAAAACAAAGACCCCGACGAATAGTGAACTTCCTCCTTCGAAATCTTCACGTAGGTTGAAAATTAAAATAGCATTTTCAAGAGCAAACCTATAAAAAAGTTTTTCGCCTCCCCCCTCCCCATCCCCTCTATAAGCGCTTTAGGGGTAAATTCAATTTTTGAATATGTTTTAAAAGAATCATTATAAGATGACAAAACTGTGGTAGAGATTTAATTTCTTTTCTCTCTATTTTTTCTCATATCTTCAGCACATAATTTTGAAACGAATAAATCAAATTCTAATGATATAAAAAATATATACTTTTTCACCCCCTGTATTGAATCTATTGTGTATGGAAAAATTATAGAAAATTTTATATTCTTTATAAGTTTTATTGACACTTTAGTCATAATTACTCAGTGTGTTATTGTTAATGATTTAGCATGTAAGGGATTTAGTGTCGTTACTGTTAACTTACGTGTTATTTGAATAAATGATTATGACTAGTAGTCCGCCTTGAACTGAGAACTTGCGATTTACTTGCAAACAAGTTGACCAATGTAACAAGACCGCAAGGGTGATTTTTTTTTCTCCTAGCTCCATAGCCACTTGATCGATCCTGCTCATATACGAACTTACAAAATTTTATGTATCTTTGCTACAGCCCCAAGAAATTTCATAAAGATCAGAAAAACGTAACTAAAGTTATCGTCAGACAAACTATCGAAATCAAAAAGCCATCCAAATGCCGAGACGTCCCAGTAGCCAGGTGACAGTTCGGTCTGGAGTTGTTTGTAATAGAACTCACTTCGCTTACGCTCCGAGAGTTCGATTATGATAATGATAGGCGTTTAAGCGCTAAGGTAAAATACTGAATTTTGGCACCTTTAAACCAAGATGGCTGCCAACGATCCCCCCCCCTCAAAGTTTAAAATCTAGATTCTTAATAACTACCCTGTAGCCTATCAATACCCGTTAAAAAAAAATAACATATCAAACTTTCAAAACGCATTTATTCAAAACGATGTGTTGTTCAGTTATCATGTTTTTGAAGTATACCGACGATATGTCACCGTAAAATTGTCAAAACCGTTAGTTTATAACCTATACTACTTAACTAGAGAAATTGTAAACTATCGAAATTGTGAACCGTAACGTGCTTGTAATTTAACGGATTATTTTTCGTTAGATTATAAACTATCGACGCGGAACTGTCATATTGTCAAACATAACTACTTGGATATAATATGAACTATACTAAAACATTGCATTCACCAACATCATCATCAATGCAAGCTGTTGAAGGATTGCAACTATTCTCTTTGGGATTGCAACTACCTTTTTCACGAATGCTGTAGATAGTTCGTTCATTGCACACCTGCAAAAATACCTTCATAATATCGGTGATCGTAAATAAAAGAACTGATTTTATACTCGCTCAATACCTAATTATTATTATATTTTTTTTTTGGAAATGTATATTTCCAAAACCATTTCGAGGTCTAGGTTTATCGATCAACTTTTGATTAATATTTCGCGAAATTAATGAGTGGATTCGGATATTTTCACAAAAATATGAATAACCTTTGTTTTATTGTAGTTTGCGTACTTAGGACGCGCAGAGTTCGAGTGGAGTCCAAGCTGATTAGGCATACAGACTTCTGAGGAGAACGGATACTATTTACTTATTCAATAAAATCGTATGATAAACGAAACGTAGTTTTATTTTCAATTTCGAGACATGACAGGACTCTATGTGACATATTCTTCTTTTTCGGATATAGAGCAAGTAGGTACAGATATATAAATAGTTTGAATATAATTGAAGTATAGAAACTCCTTCAACACTTTCCCTTATTCAATACTATTCCAAGGGCCTGGCAGAGGGAAGAGAATCTTGGACGCGGTAGTCCCTTGGTTAAAATATCAGCTGGCTGATCCGTTGTGCTGATTCTCTTAACTTCTATTGCACCTTCGGCAACTTGCTCTCGAACATAAAAATGTCGAATGCGAATGTGCTTTGTTCGCTTGTGAAACTCGGGATTGTGTGCCAAGCGAACAGCTGCCTCGTTGTCGACATATAGGGCAGGAATATGCTTGAGTTCAGTTAATTCCTGCATTATTCTGGTCAGCCACACCAATTCTCTAGCTGCTTCACTAGCTGCTACCAGCTCGGCTTCGGTAGTAGAGATAGCAACTGACGTTTGCCGTTGACTGAGCCAGGATATCACACCTCCTGCATAGCGACAGGCCACGCCTGTAGTAGATCGGCTGGTCTCCCGATCACCTCCATGGTCAGCATCGCTGAATGCTTCGAGTATTCCTGGTTTATGCTGTTCATAATTTATTCCATAGGAATACGTGCCTTTGATGTATCGAAGAATCCTTTTTACGCCAAGCCAGTCTTCTTTTGAGGGGGATTCTAATTTTCGGGAAGCAACACCCACTGCAAAAGCAATGTCCGGTCGTGTTCCGACCATTAAATATGCTAAAGCACCGACGGCTTCTCTATAAGGATACTTTTCCTTCTTTTCGGTTTCAACTTTCCCTGAATGAAAAGTTTCCTTCTATATGGGTGTTGTGACAGGGTTGCAATCCGCCATCCCAAAACGCTCCAGAATTTTCTTAGCGTAGGCTTCTTGATTTATGAAGATAGAGCCATTGTTTCCTCTTTCGATTTGAAGTCCTAGATAGTACGACGCGGGCTTAGTCGTAATCTTTAACCGTTTCCTTAAATCATTCGTCAGGAAAGATTTTGCCAAATCTTCATCACTTGCAGCTACTAATCCATCGTCTACGTACAACGTGATCAATAACTTTTTACCATCTGTTTCTTTACTATATCTTTGCATTGCTTACAGCCCATTTCAAGTAAAATGCTTTCAAAACAAGAGTTCCAACATCTTGGGGCTTGCTTTAAGCCGTATAAGCTTCGGTTAAGCTTCCAGACTTTAGGCGTTCCATCACTAAAGCCTTCGGGTTGTTGCATATAAATTTCCTCTTCGAGTTTCCCGTTGAGGAACGCTGTGGCAACATCGAATTGGACTAGGTGCATGTTCTCTTGAGCGCTGACGCTCAATAATGCTCTGACAGTTGCTAGGCGTGTGACAGGACTGAAGGTCTGATCGTAGTCGATTCCTTTTCTCTGTTTAAAACCTTTCACAACGAGCCTTGCCTTGTATTTGTCGATTGAGCCGTCGGGATTCCTTTTTCTACGTAGAACCCATTTGCAAGGAAGCGCTTTTCTTTCTTTCGGTAGATCACATGCCGTCCACACGTTGAGGTCCTTCAGTGACTTCATTTCGCTATGCATCGCTTTTCGCCATTCTTCACAATCATTGCGATTCATTGCATCAACAAAATTCGACGGGTACGTCTCTGTAATGCATACGTAGTCATCATACCTTTCAGGTCGCTGTATTTCATCTCGATTACGCAAATTGTAACGTGGCGCTTCAGCATCGTAAAAGTCATCTCCTTCAGGTTCATCATAACGTGGTTCGGGTTCATGAACTTGGTCTTCTTGGCCTGGTTCGGATTCCAAGTGATCTTCTTGGACTGGTTCAGGTTCCAAGATATCTCCCTCAAGGTCAAGTTCATGATCGCTGGAGTCAGATAACTGATCATCTTCTAAAACTCCCTCAGGTTCGACAGGTAATGGATCTTGATGTACTTCAGGATGTAGAGCTGGTTCCTCGTTTGCGTTGCTGTTGGCGTTATCCATCGGCAGTCGCAGTGTGTACTCCCTCGTATTAGCGTCGTTGTTTACGCAATCAGGGTGAACATCGTTGTTAGGAAGCGGTCTCTCGTCAAAAGTGACATCTCGTGAACGGACTAGTCTATTATTTTTTCCTTCATTGATCCAAATCCGGTAGCCATCTTCATCGTAGCCGGCAAGTCTTCCTTTGATGGCTTTTTTATTCATCTTCTTCCGTTTTTGCTTTGGGACGTGGACGTAGGCATTGCATCCTATGATACGAAGATGTTTGACAGCCGGTTTCTTTCCAGTCCAAAGTTCGTACGGTGACTTGTCTTTGTTGTTTGTCGGACCAGTTATATTAAGAATGTATGCTGCAGTATTTATCAATCCTGCCCAAAGTTCTTGTGGCATAGGTTCGTGCGCATACATCATCGATCTCGCAGTTTCAACCAAGGTGCGGTTTTCGCGCTCACTCACACCATTCTGTTCTGGCGTGTAAGGCATTACCAGTCTTTGTTGTATTCCATGGGAGCCTAGTACTTCTCGAATGGACTTGTTGTCAAATTCGCCACCATTGTCGCTTAACAGGCATTTTACAGTATGTCCCATGGTCTTTGTCTGAGCCAGCATTAAGGCGAGCTTATCCTTAACTTCCGACTTGTGTTTTAGGAAGTATACCATACGGTAGCCAGTGTAGTCATCTTTGAACAATACGTAATATTGTAATTTTGAAAAACTTGGTTGAAATGGTCCGCAAACGTCGGTATGTACGAGCTCTCCGGGCGCGGTAGCTCTGGTTCTCGTACCGAATTGAAGTCTATGAGCTTTCCCATATATGCAGCCTTCGCATAGCTCCTTATCAAGAGGAAGATCTAAGTTCAGCTCGCGTTTAACTGTAGCTTTTACGTGTCTCTTGTTTTGGTGCGCTAATCTCTCGTGATATAGTTGCATAGTATCGGACGTTGCAAAGACTTCGGCAGGATTCTCAGGATGTACTACTTTAACGTCTAGTCTGTACAATCCACCTCCTTTCTGACGTTTTCCTCTTAAGCATTCTTCTCCGTTGACATAGACGGTGCATTCTTTTGTCGTCGATGAGAATTTATTGTCAGGAATCTTGTCGTGTACTGCTAGTACCGAGAATAAATTCTTCGTAATGGCTGGAACGTACCAAACATCTTGTAGGGTCACTCGTTGTAGCTTCCCTCTTGCATTTGCTTCGATGATTACTGAACCTTTGCCCTTAGCACGAATCGTGTTGCCACTAGCCGTTGTTACAGTACGAATGTCATCAAAGTCAAAGCATTTGAAGTTTTGGAATAAGTCAGCCCGGTTTGTCACGTGGCTCGTGGCGCCGTTATCCACGTACCAATTTTCTGTGTCAGGAACGATTGAAAATACTTCTGTGCTCTCTACATACATAAGGACCATGTTTGTAATATTAGAGGTAGGTGTTGCTTGCCGATTACTGCTTTTCGGAGGCTTGCCGTCTTTGATCCACTTCTGACAGTTTCTCACTCGATGGCCGATAGCTTGGCAGTAGTTGCATTTCAACTTCCTATCCTTCTTCTCTGCATTAGACGTAGTGCCGGAATTTGAAACCAGAGCCTCCTGTTGAAGTACGTTGTTACTCTGCAGTGCTCGTTCAAGTGCACATAAATGGCTTGTAAGGCTTTCGATTGTTCGTTGAGATTTAGGCAATAGAAGCCAGCTGCTTCTGAAGGAGAAGTAGGTTTCGTCGAGCGTATCAAGGATCTTGCAAAGTAGTAGCAGTTCTGGTAGCTCGCTGGTTTTGTCCTTACTTAATTCCTGATTAAGCTGTGTCCAAATGTTTTTTAATTTTGACATGTGCGTGGCTATATCATCTGCCGGATCTTTTCTAAAGCCAAAGAAGCTCATGCATAGATTATATGACTTATCTTCGTCTGTCCCATCGAATAGTCTATGCAGCTCAAGCCATACGTCTCTAGCATTCGTGTACCTCTTGACCTTTCTAAGTGTGTCTTCTTTCATATTGGTTGTGACTATCAGAAGAGCAGTCGCGTCTGCTTTTACAAACCGTTCTAGTTCGGCCTTGTACGTAGCTACTGCTGCAGCTTCTGCTTGAGGGACGGGGTCTGCGGGTCTCAGGAACGAGCCTTCTACTACTTCCAGCGCGTGCGGGACGGTACGTAGCAGACTTACAGCTTTATATTTCCATGTATCCCAATTCGATTTCCCTTCTAACAAACCAATCTGTAGTTTCGTTATGTTCTCCATTTCGTAGGTGGGACCAATAACCTATTGTAGTTTGCGTACTTAGGACGCGCAGAGTTCGAGTGGAGTCCAAGCTGATTAGGCATACAGACTTCTAAGGAGAACGGATACTATTTACTTATTCAATAAAATCGTATGATAAACGAAACGTAGTTTTATTTTCAATTTCGAGACATGACAGGACTCTATGTGACATATTCTTCTTTTTCGGATATAGAGCAAGTAGGTACAGATATATAAATAGTTTGAATATAATTGAAGTATAGAAACTCCTTCAACATGTTTGACCCCGTCCACACAACCACCATGTAAAACCTTTTTGTAAAACCTTAGTAAGCATTCCTAAAAAATAAAATCAATGTCATACGCCACGACATTGTCAAATATGTAAACAGACCACCAGACATTTGTAAACAAACACAGCCCCTACGTATTTATGTGACAAAAATTAGGCCAAAAGTGCAATAATAATCAATTACCTACTAATCTTCTAAAATATATAAAAGCTTACAAGTAACAAGTAAGTAAGTCTTGTCTTGTCTCACATAAGTATTTTGGTTACTCTTATTTCAATCAAATTATAATTTGAACGTGATGCGATTTACTCCAGTAAGTATACTGATATTTTCTAACTTTGGTATATTTCTTGAGTCGACTTCTATACAAAATTAAGCGCCACCTGCAATGATTTTATATATACTAGATAAGAAATCAGCACTCCAAATGTGGCACAGTAAAAGCCGGTGCAACGCAACTAATTTTGCCGAAGAGAGCCGAGCCCGAGCCGAGCGAAGCCCGATCGTTCCGACGAGTATATTTACAAAGAACTAACAAACGTTTCGTTAAAATATTACCAGTGTAAGTGAGACTAGGGATTAAGCTTAAATGCTACAGCATGAAGGTCAACGAACTATAGGCACAATCGGCGATAGGAAGTAAAGGTTTCGTAAATTTAAACCGAACTGACAGCATTGAGGCATAAGGCTAGTGGAGTAGTTGTTGTTTTTTTTAAATTACGAAACTCAGAAAATTATTAAGACTTATTTAGTAAATTTTATTATTATATTATATTTTATAATGTTGAATCATTTTTTATGGTTCCGTGGCTAAATTGGCAAAAACGGAACCCTTATAGTTTCGTCATGTCCGTCTGTCCGTCCGTCCGTCCTTCCGTAAGTATGCCACAGACATTTTGAGACGTATCCTTATAACATTTTAACACAAGGTGTATTTTAACACAAGGCGCCACTAGTGAAATTGCTAAAAAAATTATTTGAACATTATCAGTTAAGGAGTTTTTGAGTGATCTCCAAAAAACTACGTACATAGGCAGATACGACCTTGTGATATAACTTGTGATTTTTTTAAATAACTCTCTGTTATGCGTGGTCCGACACGAACTTTAGCCGGTTTTTGTAAAATATACCTCAAATGATACCGTAATATCCTCATATCTAATCCCAAGAAAGCAATTATGTAAATATTTTCGTTTATTATTTTTTCATTATTTCAAAGCGTGATCTATCAATTTTTAAAGTGAAACTTTTATTCCATTGCCTCAAAAATTTAGGCCTCTCTTCCGCGCGACATGCGTTACAAGCTGTAACGCTGATTCTCGTTTGTAGTAAGGTGACGCTTATTGCATAAGCAATAAGGTTCATGTCATGTTGGCAGTCAACCGCGGTATACAAATCTATATTTCGCGTCTTAGCGTAACTGCAGCGGTGGCACTGTGGTATGGCATGAGACTTACGATCGAATGGGCGAGGGTTCAAAACCCCGTGGGACGAATTATTTTTTTCTAAATTTTAAAACAAATTTCGATTATATTTAATGAATTATTACATTTGGCAAGTCATTCCAGCAGGCTTATGATGGCAGTAGTTGTCCGCCGATAACTTGATAAAAAGCTGACAACTTGGCACATTGTCATGTTTTGCTGTGTGAATGTGTCAATGAAGATTTAAAAAGAAAGCATGCAATTCTATGTTTACCGAGCTATTGTGTTTCTTTTGATTCTAAATTTGTCTTGAGCATGTACTTCGCCCCCGCATGGGCCGCATGCCTGCTTCCCTTTCTGCTCGCTCGGCGGCCGAAAAACTCAATAACCCTCACCCGCCACCCATTGTGCCCGTACGGTTTACACCGTCAGGAATACGTTAGGTCAGAACGCAACAAGTAAACATAACCGACCGTGTGCAGTTTTCATTCCATTCTGGAGTCGAATCAGGCAACCGATCTGGGTACCTGACGTTTGCCTACAACTTTTAACATTCGCCTCACAAACTTAGGTAGAAAATCCGTCCGAGAGCATGTCGGGCCCTCCTCAATGTTGGGTTCCGTATTTGCCGGCCCGTCACAATACACAATACACCAAAAACGGTTTAAAACTCAACCTGTTGGAACTATGTCCCTAGTTGTCTACAGAACCCCAAAAAGAATTAAAAAGGTTAGGGGGTCACAATTAAGTATACATAATAAACAAATTAAGTATACATAATAAAGTAATTGATCAAAGAGCGACTCCATTGCTCTTATGTGCCATGTGATTTTTGAACGCCAGATGAATGACAGGTGACATTTTATCATATCTTTCTTCTAATTTGTAATACAACCTTAACGATGTTAAATAATTCGCACTGGCCGGCTACACATTTTTTTGTGCTATATTTTCGGAAAATCTTGTTTGTGTCTGCGCCTCTATTATATTATAACTCAATGGCTACCTGTATTATTTCTTGCGCTTTACAAATAAAGTTTGAAGTTGTATATTTTTCGCGGTCAAGAGAACGTCCAAAGTGATGTACGATTTACAAATAATTCAATCTTGACGTGACAGCGACAGTTGACGACAAGCAAGGGTTTTATTTTATACGAATTATTGACTTGGTCAATGCTTAACGTAGTGTTATATTCTCTTTGGGTCAATGCTATTCAGCTTTACAGTTGTAACAAGTCATCGTATCAGATTTTTTATTTTAATTACTATAATCAGATAAATTTTAAACAAAAAAAGAACCGACGTGGCCGAGATGCTGTAAAAATAGTGAAATCACTATAGGTGTGCCTATAATAGTTGAAGAGTTCCCTTGATTTCTCCAGGATCCCATCATCAGATCTGGTCCTGGTGACAATGGGACCAACTGTGAAGTATACTCTTTCAAACTAAAAAATAATTTTCCAAATCTGTCCAGCCAGCCGTCTTCGAATAATCGGTGAACATAGATAAAAAAAATGGCAAATAATTTAAAACAAAAAAAGAACCGACTTCACTTAGGATCTGCTATTCCAAGAGGAAGTGGCAGAGTTGCTGTAAAAAATAGTGAAATCACTATATAGGTGTGCCTATAATAGTTGAAGAGTTCCCTCGATTTCTCCAGGATCCCATCATCAGACCCTGACTTGGTGACAATGGGACCATCTAGGGGTTATACCTGTTCGATTAAAAAAAAAATTTTGAAAATCGGTTCACGATTCACGGAGATATGGAGTAACATACATACAAAAAAAAACATAATGATAAAAAAAAAAAATCAGTTGAATTGAGAACCTCCTCCTTTTTTGAAGTCGGTTAAAAAACAAAGATCCCGACGAATTGATAACCTCCTCCTTCGAAATCTTCAAGTCGGTTGATAACCTAATCTTTTGGATCTGGCCTAAAATGGCCTAGAGTTTCAGAATAAATTATCAAAATGGGGGGTAAAAAAATATGAACAATCCCTATTACTGAGATTTTGCGATCGGATACGTATAGTAGGGTTTTGTCTCAGTACAAATGCGAAAAAAAATGTGCGCATTGAGAAAAAGTTGTGAATTTTTAACCATAGATAGAGTGAGCAAAGATGAATATTTTTTAGTATTGGCGTTCTGTAAAATTTTTGGACCTTCACGTCAAAATCAGGGGTCCCGTGCAATATGTTATTACTCTCTGGTTAAGACTGCTAGGGGTTGATTGGTATCGTTTCCGTGTAAAACAGACATGCAGAATTCATTTCTGATATTAAAAATGTAAAATTTCGTATTAAAAAAAAAGTTGTGCCGCGAGGAAAAACACAATTTTATTTTTATTTTTTTAGAACGTCATATAACTAATATATATCCTTTATTTCAAATAATAAAAAATATTATAAAGAAGCATATTTAATATAGATTATAGAAACATATACATTTTATACACCTTTAATACAAAAAACTTCTGGTTTTTTTTTACTTAAGTTGAGTAACGGAAAACAGCAGTAGCGTCGTTTGAATTGTGACGGTTTATGTTAAAGTTAAGGAGGTAAAATATGTTTTTATTTATTGTATTTTTTTATTTCTGCATTTTGTGAAGTTATTATGAATAAAATTTACTAATAACAAGCAATACATGCATTTTAAGGTCAATGCGCTACGGATGTTCACGTTCACATTGATTATCGATACTTACTATGGAGAAAACATATACACCACGAATCTAACATTTTTTTTCGCGTAGTTTTTGTATACTATAAGCCTAAAATTTGTATATATTTAGAAACTACATTAAATATACTCCTTTATAATATTTTTTATTATTAGAAAAAAAATGATATATATTAGTTATATGACGTTCTAAAAAAAAAAAAAAATGTGTTTTTCCTCGCCACACAACTTTTTTTTTAATAAGAAATTTTTCATTTTTAATATCACAAATGAATTCCGCATGTCTGTTTTACATGGAAATGATACCACACAACCCCTAGCAGCCTTAATCATAGAGTAATAACGTATTTCACAGGACCCCTGATTTTGACGTGAAGGTCCAAAAATTTTACGGACCTCCAATACAAAAAAATATTTATCGTGGGCCATTCTATCCGTGGTCAAAAATTCACAACTTTTTCTCGATGCGCACAATTTTTACAAATTCGAGGTCTGCTAGTATACTTTTACCTATATTTAATTTTTCATGAGTTTATGTACCTCTTTATAGCATCAGAAAGAACAGCTCAGAACAGAATTTTACGGTTTCTAAGCGTATCTTATGTCTCTGTCAGCTACGATGTGAGTTAGCTTCCTTTACGCTCTTGTAATAATTAATAGGCTTTTTTATTATTATTATTTTCCTTAAACTTTCAGGAGAATGTTGGGGTCGTTTTAGGAGGCCGTGTTTTTGCTAAGGGTGCCGTCAATGTCTTGTCTGGTCGCAGTGATCTACCCGTTCATTTAGTTCCCATGGTCGAAATGGCTCAAGTTTGATTAACATTATATTGTATGAGATAATAGTTAGGGAGGCGAGGTAGCTAAATGGCGTAATTCAACGGCGCCGTCGAGACCTATCAAAATCGAAAGATAAAATAATTTCGAAAAGAAAAGCTCGTATGGCAAAAACCATTTTAGCGGTGGGTTTGGCGTGTACGGTTTTTCAAAAATGTTAAAAAAAACAGTTACTTGGGCATTCTCGAGCGCGTCAGATATTCATACTACGTATGCCCCGAGTGCCTCTGATAACAACGGTATACTAATCTGCCGGTTTGCGTGGTGGGGGTAGGCATATAAAGTAGTCAAAAATGCAAAAAAAAAAAATTTACTCGAGCGCGTCAGATTTTCGGAAGGGGTGTTAAGTAGGCCCCAAGGAAGCTCCCTTTATAAAAACTGACGATTTCGGCGTGACGATAAGTTACGATGAATTTTTGAAAATGCAAAAAAAAAAAGTTTTTTTGAAATACTCGAGCGCGTCAGATTTTCATAGGGGAGGTTTATCTCGGTATCCTGAAAGCATATGTTTTTAATCTGACAAAAATGTTGGTGGGTTCTCTTAATCTGACCGAAAAAGGTTTAACTTTCAAGTCAAAAAGTTTTAACTTTGGAAAAAAATGTAAAGACACCTTTTTTGTGTAAAATAAAATTACCTTTTTTGTTTATTTAAACTTTTTTTTGTAAAATGTATCGTTCGCGACTTATATGCCGTAACGCGTTCTTAGGAAGACGAAATGGTTCCTCCACACTTCCGGTCATGCGGAAACCGGCAGATTTTGTATTTTTAGTAAGTTTTAGATTATATTCTTCAAAACAAAATAAAAAAAAATCGCGCTCGAGATTGCCGGATTAACGTTTTTTTTTTACAAGTTCGCGACCCTATAACTCGGCGGCGTCAAGGACTTATCGTCAGATTAGTTAAATTTAGTCTTTAAACACTAAAATCAACCCCCAATATCTTAAACTGACGCGCTGGAGTATTTCAGACTATCCATTTTTTTTTAGTAATCTGATCGTCTATCCTAGGCGCGCGTCACTACATATAGAGCTAAATACTTTACAAGGTTGTTCTATTAGGTCTAAGGTATCTCTCATATCTTAAACTGCCACGCTCGAGTATTGCAGAAAATTCCCCTATTCGCCTCCCTAACTATAAGACTTATCGAACATTTGTCAATATGATCGTCTCGACACGCGTAATGCAGTTGTTGGCATCCGGAGTGCCGTCGTACACAAAAGTATACGTATGGTTACACTACAACTGATACTTACTACCGGTATTACTACGTTCATTCAAACGAAACAATGATATTATTGTCGCTTCGGAGTATGAAGTTTATGTTTGTTGTTAGTGCTGTTATAAAAAAAACGATTCAAACTATTAATCATATTTTTGTGGAGTGTATGCGCGACTAATTTTATAATGGGACTAGCTTTTGCCCGCGACTTCGTCTGCGTGGAATTACTGGAATTATAGTAACCCCCCGTTAAGTATACTTCTGGACATCAAGCGGTTCAGCGGTTATTGATTCCCCATATAATATTTCAACCCCATTTTAACCCACTAAAGGGTTGATTTTCGGGATATTAACTATCGTAGGTATATTTAATTTCCCGGGGCTCAAACTATCTATGTACCAAGTTTCATCTTGTTGTTCTAAACTAATAATGCCATGCCAGTGACACAGATTCAAGTTAGGTACTTTATGAGTAACAGATTGATCCCTGCCGATAGTGCCGATGAGTTATCATTGCCGAGGGACCGGCAACTTGTCATGAGGGGGATTCAAGGTGTACTTATACTTACTCGTTAGTTTTTATTACGTATATCCTCTAATTTTATAGTTTTTCAGAAGTATTTACAAGGCGGTGTTGATATTAGCGATTATGTGAAATTATTTTGTCTACTTCGATATTAAATAACACTGAAAGGTACTTAAAAATTAGAAACAAGGTGTGTATAACATCGTGCATCTACATTCGCTATTTCTTAATTTTGCAAGAAATGATCAGCTAACCAGCAAAACTACAATAGATGACACTTTGGTCTAGGATGCGATTTTGTACATCGCGGTGTTGAGGTTTTTCTCGATTTCATAGGGCCCAGGGAACATTTTATCCTCAATCCGGCTATTCAAGCTAATAACCCTAAAAGTAGGTATGTCTATGCGTTATTTATTTTCATTTTCATCTAATTTTCATTGGTGGTTAAATATTTATTTCTCAAAACCATAATTATGTCATACATAACATAAAACTGAAATAGTTCAACAACAAATTTAAAGCTAGCTAAAACTAAAGAGATTAACAAAAACAAATGATGGTTTAGCCAATTTGGGTTTATTGGTGGTTTAGCCAATTTGAGTTCATTGTTGGTTTAGCCTATTTGGATTCATTGGTGGTTTACCCAATCTGTGTTCATTGGAGGTTTAGCCAATCTGTGTTCATTGGTGGTTTAGCAAATTTGGGTTCACTGGTGGTTTAAATTTAGGTTCCTGGTGGTTTAGCCAATTACGTTTCATTGATGGTTTAACCTATGGTGCGAATTGCTGCTATACGCAAATAGGTTTTCCTTGGTGGTTTACTCAATGGTGCAATGGTACTTACTTACGCTGAATCCATTTTTCATGGGTGGTTAACTCGTTAGCGTCACACAGATTGCGAGAAATCGTATTTATGATATTAATACAGTACTGTTTTAAATAATAAAAAGTAAGAAAATGGAACAAAGAAGGTTATTGCAAAAAGGCGCGGTCCCGGGGGGGGGGGGTGTCACATGAGACATGACCCCCCCAAAATCATACATATCAAGTGGAATTTTTTTTTTACTGACCCCCTCAAAATATGTTTTTTTTTGCATTGGTGCCCCCCCCCCAAATTTCAGGCTGCGACCGCGCCTGATTGAATTGCGTTTACTATTATTATGTCAAATAAGATCAAACAGAATTTTATTTCTAATTTTTTTTTTGAACACACTTCGACTGGATAACCGAGCGGAATGTTTTCACTTGTAAAGTACTTCTTCACACGAGGACGTGTGAAAGGTCATGGCATGGCCGTGTCGCAGATCGTCAGTTATGACAGCTGCGTTATGGAATATCAAGTATTATCTATGTTTGAGCGTGTTTGGGCTGCGACACAGTTGCAGTTACTCTAAATGACCCTGAACAGCTGTCTATGTCCATGAATTAAGTGCTGGCTGATTATGATGACACCTCGAGGAAAGATTTGTATAGTACCTAATGACGAAGAGGATGTCGCAGCCAAACTGCTTTCAACCTGGAGGCGTATTTTTTTTGTTTGTTTTTGTTAATATTATTGCCATAGACATTAATCCAAAAATGAAAATGTAAAAAGCTCACCTTTACAAACTGCGTTACTATTAGTCCTTAAGCCTGGGCCCATATTACCTACGTAACATGACATCACTTTAAAATGCATGGCAACATAATGGGAAAGTTGTGCTGAGTCAGGATCAGTAGATAATTGTATACAAAATTGGCCGGAACTCCAAAAAAAACCTCGCTTCCGGTTTCAAAATGTATGGGGAAAAATTACGTCATATGCCATAGCTAAATTCCATAAATGGCATTATGTGGGCCTTCCACCGTAGAACAAGAAAACATAAACAAGTCTGCCAGTTCTGCATGTTACTTTGGCAATATGGGGCCAGGCTTAAGGACTATATTGTTATCTAGCTTAGGGTTTCCCAATCAGTTGGACGCGCCCCACTTGGGGGGCGTAGAATGATCCGCGAGTGGCTCCAGATTTATGGGGCCCACCCACTATCAGTCGGCCTGACGATATTGGCCTGTCAGTTGTTCGGAGTTGTCAAATTTTCGTTCTAATATGCCGATATCGTCAGGCGGACTGATAGTCGGTGGGCCCCCTTAAACTGTATAAGGCCTGTAGGTACCATTGCGCGGACGGTGCCCGGTTGTGGCTCCCCATTGTAACTGCAGCCCCTAGGGGGCGTAGTATTTGAGCATAACGTTAAGTAAGTAAATAAGTAACTACGTAAGTAAGTAAGTTCTTTATTTGCGTGAAATGTGGTAACAATAGGTCAAAGTTTTATAATATGGTTTTATGACACAATTAGCCGTATCTTATCTACCTTAAACTAAATCTTAAATCTATTAGCACCCATTAATTAATAAAATAACAATGTGATACAATATCGTATGTCGTTAAATGAAAAATAAATAATACAATACAAAACATTACTATAAAATTAGTCAATTATTTTATAAAATCATTTAAATTATAAATTAGCCAATATCGAAGTTTACGTAGGGACAAGTTATCGGGCAAGTGTCTTAAGTCTAGCGGAATATTGTTATGTTATAAATGTTTCCTGACATCATAAAACAATTTTTGTTATACTGGGCCAAGTTGCATATTGGCCTTTTGTATCTTTTTGTAAGTACATATCTGTTCCTTAACCTTGGATTTTGAGTTGGTTTTTAAAACAACTCAGGGTTGTTACGTAGCTTGCTGTACTGGTCAAGGTTACAGCGTTGAACTTTTTAAATAGATGTTTCAAGGTGCAAAAGGACTCACCCCTCGCATCGCTCGTAAACAATCTTTTTGGGTCATAAACACCTGTTTGACGTCTGAAGAATTACCCCGTAACGAAGAATGATTCATCTGCTAGCCTTCTCAATCTCCTTAAGGCAAAAACAAATCGACTTGAATTGTTACAAATGTTAATTACCTGCTGTTTCCAATACAAAAACCCATCAATTGTAATACCCAGAAAATTCACTTCGTTACAACTATTTATAGATTGACCTTTACATTCAATGGCAAGCGAGGCTCGTTGAGTTTTATAATTAGAGAACTGTACCCAATTTGTTTTATTTACATTTGTGTAAATAAAACAAATGTCATAGTGGTATCATCATTAGGTATAACAATCGATAAATCGTCAGCGTACATAACTATTGTATGTGTTGTTGCGTAAGCAATATCGTTAATATAGAGTATAAAAAGTAACGGTCCTAGAACACTTCCTTGGGGTACGCCTCTCAAAGTGTTTTGGAACCAAGATCTGTATTGAGTCAATTCATTGTTATTGTTTAGTCTATTTATTTCAACAGATTGGCTCCGGTTGGTCAAGAATGATTTGATCCAATTGGAACCATTTCCACGAATTCCATAATGTCCACATTTTTCTAATAACAAGTGGTCAACAAGGTCGAATGCCTTAGACATGTCAAAAAACACATCTCCCAATTTTTTTTTCTTGTCAATATTTTGTGTAAATATCTTTACTAAGTAATGAATAAGCAGCATGTGTTGTCGATCTGCCTTTTACGAATCCGTTTTTGTCCTTTGCTATGATATTATGTTTTTCCATGAAATCGACAGTACTATCCCACATAACTCTCTCAAATATCTTGGAAAGAATAGGAATTAAAGTTATGGGTCGATAGTTATTTAGTTGTTTTCTATCAAGATCTTTATATAATGGCTTAACCATACCTACACCTTTTCAGTTTTTTCCGGAATTAGGCCATGTACCAGACATTGGTTAATGAGATGAGTTCATATAATTTTTACTTCATTGACAAAACATTTTAAAATATAAGTTGATATACTGTCAATACCCATACCAGTCGAATTACCCAAGGATTTAATTATCTTCTCAGTTTTATCTTCTGTGCAGGGTTTTAGGTATAAACTACTAGCCAGCTCAACCTTACCATATAGGTTATGTCTGCTGACCGAAGAGGACGTGTTGTTCATTACACTGACGAAAAAGTTATTAAAAACTTTCGTTATATGCTGTGGATCGTCAAGGTTCACTGAATCTGATTGTATATTTTCAATACAGTCGACTACTTTGACAGCATCATTTTTATTATTAATTACATCTGCTGTACATTTGTTTTTTGCTATCCGGATATGTGTCTTGTTATTATTCTTTTGTGAATGTGTGATGCAATTTTTTAAGAATTTTGTATTTTATCTGATTATTTAATAAATTTTCATCTTTAATAAAACAACGAGATTTCAGAAACCTTTTTGTTTTATATGATTTTTTTATGCTTGTACTAAGCCACTTAGGTTTAGAATTGTTTGAGTTTACCTTAATCCTTTTGTTCGAAAAACACACTTCATAAAACGTACAAAACAATTCATGAAACAATGAGAAGGCCTTATTAAAATCAGATTCTATAATCACTTCGTTCCAACTTAAACTATTTAACTATTCTTTGAATTTTTGTATATATTCTTTACTGTAGTCTTTTTTGTATATATACAAAAAGACTACAGTAAAGAAAATATACAAAAATTCAAAAAATAGTTAAATAGTTTAAGTTGGAACGAAGTGATTATAGAATCTGATTTTAATAAGGCCTTCTCATTGTTTCATGAATTGTTTTGTACGTTTTATGAAGTGTGTTTTTCGAACAAAAGGATTAAGGTAAACTCAAACAATTCTAAACCTAAGTGGCTTAGTACAAGCATAAAAAAATCATATAAAACAAAAAGGTTTCTGAAATCTCGTTGTTTTATTGAAGATGAAAATTTATTAAATAATCAGATAAAGATAAGATAGTATTTATTTGTTAAACAACAATTAAAAGTAACTAAAACTAACATAAATCTAAATAGTTAAATCTAAAAATAAAGCTAAACTAAAACTAAAATAACACATAATTATAAAACATAAAAGACTTAAAAATCTGTACATATTTTCAGGTTTTTTGGAACCACTAAGAAACTCTGGAGTCTGGCAAGTGTCGTGATTGGAGAGGTGAAAAGTATGTACCGTACCCGTTGCATCTTGTATCTTACTAGCAAATAGGCCAAGACAGGTATTCTGTCTGGTAGGGACTTTTATGTTCAATTGCAAATTGAAATGATGAAGAAGATTTACGAAATTGGGAGAGGCGTAATTCTGTTTTAGAATATGAATGTTCAGATCACCTATGTGTATTATATTGTTCTTTGGCTGTATTTTAAGTAGCAACGTTTCTAGTCTATCATCAGGAACTCTATATACGCACATGATTACCGTTTTTAACGCAGGTATTTCTATGCCGCAGCATTCAAACAATTTTTCCTGGGATAGTACCTTACAGAGTAAGATTGGCTCTGTATCGATATTGTTCCGGGCCAGAATGCATACACCACCGCGTTTTTTATTATCTCTGGTAAAGGACGAAACTAATTTATAACCTAGGTTAGGCGCATAGGCAGGCAATAGTTTGGGAACCCCTGACCTAGCTGTTGGGACGAAATCATGGGTCTATAGAAAAAAACTATTTAACATCACAGAAAGTACATCACAATAATACAATAAATGTTAAATTTAAGAACAAATTAACCTTAAATACTAGCCTCCTTATACATAAACGTCTCTCAGGCCTCAATTACTTAATTTATGTTTGTACTTATCTGTCACTTTGACAGTTGTATTTGTTAGAAACAGACAGAACATAAATTAACTAATTGAGGCCTGAGGCCTGAGAGACGTTTATAAATAAGAGGGTAACAAAACAAACACAATAATTATGATTATCATCAACATTAATACCACAAATTTAATAATATACAGCTAAAAGTTTATTAACTGATGTAACATAGCATAGGGCAAAGGTACAATATAATGATCATTATTATGATCTTAACACTTGTTAATCATATACCTACCAAGCATTTTACTCCTTAGGGTTGGAATGAAAATCAGTGCTGCTACAGCATTATGCTGAATCTAGAACCTTTTCTAGATTCAGCATAATGCTGTAGCAGCACTGATTTTCATTCGAACCCTAAGGAGTAAAATGCTTGGTAGGTATATGATTAACAAGGGTTAAGATCATAATAATGATCATTATATTGTACCTTTGCCCTATGCTATGTTACGTCAGTTAATAAACTTTTAGCTGTTTATTATTAAATTTGTGGTATTAATGTTAATGGTAATCATAATTATTATGTTTGTTTTGTTACCCTCTTATTCATTTTATTTCATAGCCCTTTTATATTTCTCCCTTAACTCAGTCGAACCTTATCACCAACAAAAGGATACTATAAAACGGTTCGATAAAAAGCATCTACAGTACCTAGGTGGCGGTGTATCACTAACAAATCACAATATTAACATATAGACACATTTTGACTTGTTGTTATGTTGGCGTTGTTGTCCAATTAAGCCATACCAGAGACTATACATAATATAGACATTGTCAATAATCTATATTATTTATAGTCTCTGATAATATTAGAGTAGAAACTAGGTCCGCAATATCAGGACCGGACAATAACCGGACCAGTGGCGTAGCCAAGGCTACTGGCGACAGTTCTGCAGAACCAACGCTGAGGATACTCGACGGGCTATACGACCAGACATAACTATAGCTTCCCAGAGACTGTTTCCCTTCAAGCATAATATAGAGAAAAACATACTTGCCTTTTCTTATACTGGGTAGGTATGGTCACCATCAAATATATCTGAGCGGCCAGGGTACTCAAAAATACCTGAACATGCACTTTATCACCTTGACAATAAAGGCGTTGTTCAGATATTTGTGACCACCTTCGCCGTTCCGAAATATCTTATGGCGACTGTACATAGTTCCCTCACCACTAATGAAGCTTATTACTTCTACTGTTACAGCGGTCGGTAGTGCAATAAAGAATTACTTACTTACTTACTTTTTTATCCATTTCAGAGAGTATCAATAATATAGATGAAGGGTACACGGAAAGAACATGTCTAATCACTTTGACAACATTTTGAGTTATAGCGGTTTTAAATTAACCATAATATTTTCGTAACTAGATGATTTTTATGAATTAAAAAGTGGATTTATGTTAAAAATTCCAGCTGTTACAGAGGTTGTTGCTAATAAGCTCATTGCAAGCTCTACATTTTGATACAAAAATCTCATATTACGAAAAAAGGGACTAGATATGTTCTTTCCGTGTACCCTTCAGATATTGTTAATGATCTATATTATTTATAAGTAGTCTCTGGCATACTATAGTTATTATTGCTGTTATTCTATCCATGAAGGTATACCGGGTGTTTCCTGTAATAGGAGCAATAAATTAAAACGTAGATTCTACTCTTCAAACCAGACAACGTTTATTCAGCAACAAAAATAACTTATGGTTTGATTTTTATTTCACTTTAAAGATTATTCGAGCACGCAATGTATTCCGAAATTTATTATGTCTGTAGGGTGACAAGGCTGACAAGCAATGTCAGTTGGACGGATTTAAGCGTACATTGAAAATACTATTTAGTTTGTATGAAAAAGAAACAATCTAAAAAATACATATTTTTTTAAAGTTGTTGAACTAAAGTTTTATTGTTTGTTTGATTCTACTGAATCTACGTTTTAATTTATTGCTTGTGTTACAGGAAACACTCTGTATATACCCTAGAGGACCTCCAGAGTATATACGTCTGTTTCTGTAATAGGAGCAATAAATTAAAACGTAGATTCTACTCCTCAAATCAGGAAACGTTTGTTCAGCGCCTTTTAAAAATAACGTATGTTTTGATTTTTAGGACACTTTAAAGTTTTTTCGAACACGCAATGTATTCCGAAATTGACTATGTCTGTAGGGTGACAAGCAATGTCAATTAGACGGATTTTAACGTTCATTGAAAATACTATTTAGTTTGTATGAAAAAGAGACAATCTAATACAAAATACATATTTTTTTAAAGTTGTTGAACAAAAGTTTTGTAGTTTGAGGAGTAGAATCTATGTTTTAATTTATTGCTCCTATTACAGAAACACACTGTATACCTTCATGGACGGAATAACAACAATAATAATTATAGTATGCGAGAGACTATAAATAATATAGATTATTGCCAATGTTTATATTATTTATAGTCTCTGGTATGGCTAAAAAGTATGTAAGTAATTCTTTATTGCACTACCGCTGTAACAGTAGAAGTAATAACCTTTTTAGTGGTAAGGGGACTATGTACAGTCGCCATCAGATATATCGGAGCGGCCAAGGTGGTCACAAATATCTCAACAACGCCTCTATGAACAAGGCGATAAAGTGCGTTTTATAGCAGATATATTTAATGGCGACTATATAAGAAAGACCTAGTATAAGAAAAATAAAGTATGTACATATTTCTCTACATTATGTTTGAAAGGAAACAGTCTCTGGGCAAGCCATATGTCTGGTCGTATAGCCCGTCGAGTATACTCAGCGTTGGTTCTGCAGAACTGTCGCCATTAGCCTTGGCTACGCCACTGGTCCGGCTATTGTCCAGTCCTGATATTGAGGACCTAGTATTCTAATCTAATTTTTCGAACGTTCTTCGTGTTCATTCACCTTGACATTCGGTATTTTATTAAAGTATTTTCTCACCAGGTGTATACCTTTCGTTATATGACTTCCATCTTTCTCATGCAGGGTGTTATTATATGTTTTTGTGTCATTATCATTATGTAGGGAGTTAAACCGCAGAATTGTATTTCTAACGATTTCTAGGTCAGTACCGTTAGCTAAAATTTTCACAGGATAATATGTGCTTATGAACTCATTTATTTTATCAGTCTTCACTACGGTCGTCATTAAATTCATGTTTTTGATTATTTTCGGTGCGGGTTTTATCACTAGGCCCATTATGCTCTTGTCGTGCAGTTGCTGCTTTGAATTATATTTTTCATGACACGAAAGAGTGCCACGGCTGACGTTATGTCCCGGCAGTGAGATGAAATGGTTCGCCAAATTGGTATTATGGAATATATATATCGGTTTCTTATAATTGCTGATTCTTTTTAGAACTGATCCTTCTTTTATTCTATTTAAAAGTCTGTCAGTAAGCGAATTTGTTTTCTTTACAGTGCTCGTGTGTTCGTGTGCGTTGTGTGTGCCTTTCAAGATGCTGATAGTGGTTATGTTCGTGTCGGAGACGGTGGAGGCTGCTTGATCGGTAGTATGCTACAAATAAAGTTTAAATTAAAAACCTATTACAAACACGAAGTAAACTTAAAATAGCGGTCATGATCAAAACTTAGCCGGTTCTTGGTTTGTTATTTGTAGGGATTTCGGGGAACTACCGTTAAAACTTCAAAGTCCATTGAGGCAAAAAAAAAATTAAGGAAAATGTATAAAGCAATAACATCAATGCCACTGTACTTGGATGTTTATAACTTTACTTAATGCTGTTGAGATTGGGGCCGATATGTTTTGTGTTGGAACCCTCGGTACGCGAGTCGAACTTGCACCTAGCCAATCCGGCTAATTGTTGGGTAAATTATTGGCCTTTAATGTTGAGTAAATTAGAAAATGATTGAAATTCAATTATTTAAAATTTAAAGTAAAATTACCTATATCAGGTATAATTATGTTACGGCACATCAGGGAATATGGTATACCAGGGCCGTAGCCAGAATCACAGTTAAGATAGGGCAGTGCTAATTCAAGGTAGGGCATAGCGAATTTTAACGTAGGGTATTAATTTTATTTTCATACATTTTTGACCCGATTGTAGGTTTTAAGGTAGGGCATTGCCCTCTAATTGACATTAGAGGGACATTAGGGTGTCACCCTAGCTACTGCCCTGTGGTATACTAGTACAAATGTGAATTACATTAATGAACAATGAACTTATAAATACGTACTTCTACCGCAGGAACTGCTAATCCACTTGCAGACAAAAAGGAGAACACAAAAAAGAACACACGCGGCACAACTTTCATTATAGAGGTTTAGAATAAATAACAAAGAGTAACGTGCTCTCGATTCCACGGCTCGAGCATAATGCATTAATGTATTAGCACTATTGATATATATGGCCTAATTTATTTACAAACTAATCGTGTTTACACAACATTAATTAGCTCGTCATAAATACGCCGCCAGTTTTTTTGCATTGTAGCATCGGCATTTCAAGTTCCCCCATTGTAGACATGTGACTAATTATATAAATCATCTAGGAGACTTATTTAACTGGGTTCAGTGTCGTGGTCTCTTCTACTAATTTCTGGATCAGAGCACCGCTTAGTCACGAGTTGTATAAGTGTTCGTGACACGCGCAAAATATGAGAAATTAGGTTTTTAATGTATTCATTGTTTTACTTTCACGGGACGAGAGAATGCCCTTATATGTATTATCTACGTTCATGACTGAACCAAACACCTGTTATCTAAACTAATTTTATTTCAAATGTCTTTGATAGTTAACAAAGTTCCCGAAATAACTATTTAATAAGATTAGACAGACACGGATCTCCAAGTGTGTCTGACTATCTAGTCAGACAGAAAGTCGCACCGAGAGCTGTTTTTGCCTTAATGGCACGGAACCCTAAAAACAGAAAACAATATAAAAATTTAGTTGACATAGGTATTATTTTTAAAACATTGGTGTGCCAACAAAAGGCTAATTAACGTTGTGTAAACACGATTAGTTGGTAAATAAATTAGGCTATATGTATCAATAGTGCGACTAGATCAATGCATTATGCTCGAGCCCTAGAATCGAGAGCACGTTACTCTTTTCTAATTATTCTAAACCTTTATGATGACAGACGTGCCGCGCGTGTTTTTCGTGTTCTCCGTTTTGTCTGCAAGTGGATTAGCAGTTCCTGCTGTAGAAGTACGTATTTAAAATATTTGAATTTTAATCATAATCTAATTTACTTATCATTAAAACAATCTGGCTAAGTGCAAGTTCGACTCGCGTACCGAGGGTTCCAACACAATATACACCGACCCCAATCTCAACAGCACTAAGTAAAGTTATCAGCATCCATGGGTACAGTACAGTGGCATTGAAGTTATTGCTTTATACATTTTCCTTAATAAAATAAAATGTTTAGCCTCAATGACACACCTACAGATGTAGTGAACGGTGTACGAGCCTAATTTTACAGTAATACCGCAAATCGATGTACAGTTTAGCCATTTGGCACACGCATACTAGAGGTCAAAATATTTTTTTTGACCCGCAGTTCTTTAAAAAAGTTCCCTTAGGAGGGGGTGCTCATTCATATTTTTTTTGTATCGGATTTTTTTTTTTCAAAAACCTATTGTGTGTGGTATCATATGATAGAGGCGGTTCTAAAAATATCTCACATATTTTTTAAGTTAAAACAAAAAAAAATCATAACATACGTTTGGGCTCCTCCAGATACGATATGGCTGGTTTTTTTGGTACTATTTATCACAAATGATACTTGATATCCTCATATGTAACCCCAAGAAAGCAATTTTGAAAATAATTTTATTTAGATTTTTTTCAATATTATCTAGTAACGCAGTACAAACTCTACTTCAGTATATTTTGTACTGCGTTATTTTATAATATTGAAAAATAAAAAATAAATACTTAATGAACTTATTTTCAAAATTGCTTAAGTCATCACAAATTCTTGGAGTTAGATATAAGGATATCAAGTATCATTTGTAATACTCGTATATTGTATCAAATCAGCCGTATCGTATCTGGAGGAGCTCAAACTTGGTATGTTTTGAAAATTATTTTTGTTTTAATTTAAAAAGAATGACTGAAATGTATTGATGTGGTATATTTTTGGAACGGCATCTAGTTATTAGCCCTTTCATATGATATCACACACGATAGATTTAAATAAATTCCCATACAAAAAAAATATGAATCAGCACCCCCATCCAAAGGAATTTTTTTTTAAGAACTGCGGGACCAAAATTTAGTTTTAACCCCTAGTATGTGCGTACCAAACGGCTAAACTGTACATCGATTTGCGTTTTTTTTTGCGTACACCTAGCACTAATGGTAGAAGGCAAGGATAGCAATCTCCATGTTACAAAAGTGTTCATTAAAAGGCGTTGAATTGGTGGCGCCTCAATAGCTATAGAATATATGGTAGAGCACATTCAGCGCACTTTACTCCGTCAATAACTGCTAAGGTGCTATAGCTATACTACCGCCACTCGGAGAGATTTGGAACTATTATTTGCTGTTTACAGATGGACACTTTTTAGACCGTTCTCCTATAAGAGATACTTATCCACCCTATACCATCCAATGGACTTTGAAGTTTGAACTTTAGCTCCCCCAGAAACCCTACAAATAACAAACCATAACCTAAGTGTTGGTCATGACCGCTATTTCAAGTTTACTTCGTGTTTGTAATACGTATTTAATTTAAACTTTGTTTATAGCATGCTACCGATCAAGCAACCTCCATCGTCTCCGACGCGAACACAACCACTATCAGCATCTTGAAAGGCATCGCACACGAACACATGAGTACTGTAAAGGAAACAAATTCGTATAGTGATAGACTTGTAAATGTAATAAAAGAAAGATCAGTTCTAAAAATAATCAGAAATTATAAGAAACCGATATACATATTCCATAATTCCAATTTGGTGAAACATTTCATCTCACTGCCGGGATATAACGTCAGCCGTAGCACTCTATCGTTTCAGGAAAAATATAATTTAGTGCCGCAACCACACGAAAAGGGCACAATGGACCTACTGATAAAGCCCGCACCGAAAATAACCAAAAACATGAATTTAATGACGACCGTACCAAATATTCATAAAATAAAAGAGTTTACAAGCACACATTTTCCTGTGAAAGTTTTAGCTAACGGTAGTGACCTAGAAATCGTTAGAAATCCAATTCTGCGGTTTGACTCCCTACATAATGATAATGACACAAAAACATATAATAACACCCTGCATGAGAAAGATGGAAGTCATATCATGAAAGGTAGTATACTCCGGGTGTGGAAATACATTAAAATACGTAATGCCAATGTGAATGAACTCCAAGAACGTTCGAAATATTATAGTAGAAACTAGGTCCGCAATATCAGGACCGGACAATAACCGGACCAGTGGCGTAGCCAAGGCTACTGGCGATAGTTCTGCAGAACCAACGCTGAGGATACTCGACGGGCTATACGACCAGACATAACTATAGCTTGGCCAGAAACTGTTTCCCTTCAAGCATAATATAGAGAAAAACATATTTTTCTTTTCTTATACTGGGTATAGTCACCATCAAATATATTTGAGCGGCCAGGATACTCAAAAATACCTGAACATGCATTTTATCGCCTTGAAAATAGAGGCGTTGTTCAGATATTTGTGACCACCTTCACCGTTCCGAAATATCTTATGGCGACTGCACCTAGTTCCCTCACCACTAACGAAGCTTATTACTTCTATTGTTATGGCGGTAGGTAGTGCAATAAAGAATTACTTACTTACTTACTTTTTTATCAATTTCAGAGAGTATAAATAATGTAGACATTGTCAATGATCTATATCATTTATATGTAGTCTCTGGCATACTATAGTTATTATTGCTGTTATTCCGTCCATGAAGTTATATATACTCTGGAGGTATCTTTGCCTCTCGTTTTGATTAACGGAGTAATAACGCCAACATGACAAAAACGTGTATATATGTTAATATTGTAGGTAGGTACCTAGGTGGCAGTGTATCACTAACACCTATTGTATACCAAAATTATTTTAATTTCCATTTTTAGTGATTATAATCGGACAACGGGTCTCGGATTAATCGGTGAAAATATTTGAAAAAGTCCATAATACACTCAATGTAAGGAAAGTTCCACATATCATATGTGGACTTCATCATTGTGTCCACTCCATCAAATTGGTAGTTTTCGTGGGAAAATGCTTGAGTTGCTTAAGAAAACACCCAAATCACCATACATGTGCCTTTAAAAATTGAGGAGTTCCTTTAATTCCTAGTGGATCCCATCATCAGAACAGCTCAGATTAATATGGAACCGACTTGGTGGTAGTTTCTTTCAAACGAAACAATAATTATTCAAATTGGACCACGCATCTCGGAGTAATCGGTGAACATACATTTAAAAAAACACCAATCCGAATGCAGAACCTCCTCCTTCTATGGAATTGAAGTCGATTAATCATTTTAAACGAAAAAAGAACCGATTTCACTTATTTAGGATCCGCTATTCCAAGAAAAAGTGGCAGACTTGCTGTAAAAAATAGTGAAATTACTATAATTGTGCCTATAATAATTGAAGAGTTCCCTCGATTTCTCCAGGATCCCATCATAAGATCTGGAGCTTGTGACAATGGGACCAAGTGTGAAGTGAAGTATACTCTCTCAAACAAAATAGAATTTTCCAAATTGGTCCAGCCGTCTTCGAGTAATGGGGGAACATACTTAAAAAAAACATAATAAACAAAGATCCCGACGAATTGAGAACCTCCTCCTTCGGAATCTTGAAATCGGTTGAATAACAGGTTTTATACAATTATATCAATAGTCACATACCGATTTATATTTTTGGTAGGCCTCATATAGTACCTAGTTTTTGTGTTTTAATGCCTAATTATGTACAGTTACATCTATTATGTACTTACTTTGATTTGCAATTATGTATTGAATTTTATTTTAATGTTTACAGTCAGCATCAAAAGTATCTTCCTACACGAAGGCCGCAAAAATATATGACACGCTCCTATGGCTCTACAAATAAGAGCAGGTCGCATATTTATGCGGCCTTCGTGTAGGAAGATACTATTGATGCTGACTGTACCTAAAGGACTAATGACCATAGAGTGAAACCTGGTTAATTGGGACTTAGATAAATGAAAGACCTCGATGATTGTAACCAAAGGAGCAGTCCCGGTCCCTTGACACCTCTATAATTAAAATTATGAGACCTCTTTAAGAGAACTGAATATTTTAAGGGCTTTCCTAAATTTTACCTCTGTATTTGTAAGCGTAGTCGTGTGTTAACAAGTTTCGTTATTTTAGTCCCATTTAGTACCTCGTATTATTTATTGAAACAATTCGGGGGGGAACCTCTGTAATGTAATTGGAATAATAAATGACAGAATATTTAAAAAATGTACCAATATTTTATGCATTATAAATATTGTATGTTATATTTATAGTTAACGCCAAAAATATATATACAATTTTGAACATTATTACAATGGAGTAAGGTGCAAAATTGTACCTATACATATGAATAAGAATAAAATTTAAAGTCAACAATTTATGCGACTTTTATTTTACATGAAAAAAAAACGAAATAATTATTTTGGAATTAATTTTATACTAAATAACATTTCAATTAATTAAAATGTTATTTATCTGTTTTTTTTAACCCTTTGAACGCCAAGCAGCGGACGGAAAAACAATACACGTGCGCGAGCGCGTGAGACAAACCGGTTATATTATGGACGTGATAACACGTGCTGGCGCTGAGGCTACGACTTTCCGTGCGCTTGATTTGACGTCGTTGGCGGTCAAGAGTTAAGTTAGTTTTGAAGATCTAAGCATACATAGGGACAGACAGCAGGAAGCGACTTTGTTTTATAATATGTAGTGAAAAATCGTTATCGGCCGCCTCCTTTTTAGGGTTCCGTAGTCAACTAGGGACCCTTATAGTTCCGCCATGTCCGTCCGTCCGTCCGCCCACGGTCTAGCTCAGTGAGTGTTAGCACTAGAAAGCTGAAATTTGGTATGAGTATGTACAATAATCACGCCGACAAAGTGATAGAATAAAAACTAGAAAAATATTTTTTTATTAGTGTACCTCCCTTACACTTCCCTCCAACGCTGTTGTGTGAAGTATCATTGGATAGGTCTATTAATCAGAATAAATGTCTTTTGAAACATTTTTTGAATAAACCTAATAGTATCGAAAATAATAGCTGTGAAAATTCAAAAAAGGGCCCCATCTAACTTTTAAATCGTGGGTACAACAATTAGAAAAAACCCATGGAACTGAGACCTAATAAGTATTTTCAATAAAAACTATATTGAATAAAATCGGTTGAGCCGTTTTTGAGTTTCACTCAAAAACACATAGTGAAAGGGCATACGTGCGCCAAGTTACACCTTAACAAACGACCTTTTTGAAAGGATGTATTCTAACAGGCCGGCAACTACGAAACCCTACACAGAGCATGGCTCGAAATGCTTTTGGCCGTTTTTTTTAAGTTTTATACTGGCAGGTACAAGCATTCAGATGTTATCCACAAATTTTATCCAAAAGTTATTTTAGAAAACCCATTTTTCTTTTTGAGAGACCCCATAGCTTAGGGATTAAATGAATAAAAAAGTGAAGGTTCCCAAAGGAACCCAAAAATATTTAGGTACTTTTTTATTTCACCACTTTATCGGCGTGACTCGTACACATATTCATATCAAATTTCAGCTTTCTGATACTAACGATCAATGAGCTAAAAGGGTTCCTACTTTACAAAATACGGAACCCAAACAATGAAAATTAATTAGGATAAATGAGGTTTCACACAATTCAATGAGGATGTATTTCCTCATGAATTTTACAGGCTACACCAAGGCCCAGACTAAGAAATCGTACTTTGGTCGTAACCATATATATCCTACTTGTTCCAAATATTTTCATGTATGTTTAGATATGGACTTTGTCCAATGTATAAGGACAAAGGACAACCTGTATATTATATACAATCGCCTTTTCATAGCTCAGTGCCATTATTACATTAATCACTGTTCCTTTTGTCTTATAGAGCACTGCATCTCCTTATAATTAACTACTGAATAGTACCTAACTAGCAAGGTAGGAACAACAAGTAAGGTTGGATGTGTCCAAAAACAACAATGCGCTTAGTTTGGCAGTTAATATTGAAAAAAGAAATAATTTGTTTATCTTAAAGCAAAAGCGACTCCTACTGTGCTCTTAAGTTCCAATTTTAAATTAGAACATGAACAGCTTCGAATAGTTCTTCTTTATGAATTATATGACAATAAACCTTGTATTTATCATAATGCCGTTTTTCGCACGTTACGATTTTCAAGTCCATAATACACTCAAGTCAAGTCATATGATATGTGGAAAGTTCCACATATCATATGTGAACTTCATCATTAGGTCCACTCCATCAAATTGGTGGTTTTCGAGAGAAAATTCAAATCGAATTACGGGTCTCGAAGTAATTGCTGAACATGCTACATCAAAAACATCATCATCATTTTCATCAAAACAATCATCATCAGGTCCACTCCATCAAATTGGTGGTTTTCGTGAGAAAATGCTTGGGTTGCTTAAGAAAACACCCAAATCACCATACATGAGCCTTTAAAAATTGAGGAGTTCCTTCATGTCCTAGTGGATCCCATCATTAGAACAGCTCAGATTAATATGGAACCGACTTGGAGGTAGTTTCTTTCAAACAAAACAATAATTATTCAAATCGGACCACGAATCTCGGAGTAATCGGTAAACACACATTAAAAAAAACACCAATCCGAATGCAGAACTTCCTCCTTCTATGGGATTGAAGTAGATTATTATTATTAATAGCCTATAGTGTATCTCACTGCTGAGCAAAGGCCTCCCCTCGATTTCCATCCGTCTCGGTCCCGTGCGATTTCTGGCCAGTCGTTAAGAAATGCGTCCAGATCATCCCGCCATCTCCGCCTGGGCCTGCCCGCCCCCCGCCCGTCTTGTGGCACCCACTCTGTGGCTAGTTTGACCCACCTCTGTATGTGTATGCGATAGACATGGCCGGCCCAGTCCCATTTCAGCTTGGCGGTCTTGAATCCAACATCCGCAATTCCTGTTTTTGAGCGCAGCGTAGAGTTTCGGATTCGATCAACCGTTTTACTCCTAGCATGCTGCGCTCCATAGCTCTTTGGCAAACCTTCAATTTTGTCTTTTGCGCTTCGATCAGCGACCATGTTTGTGCACCATAGGTCAGGACAGGCAAAATGCACATGTCGACGAGTTTCCGCTTTAAAGTCAAAGGAAGGTCGCCCTTCATCAGTTCTTTCATGGACCAATAGGTTCTCCACGCGTTTTGGATCCGTCTTTCGACTTATTAGTCCTGTCTATGGGTGAAAGATACTAGTTGGCCTAAATACGGATACTCGTCGACATATTGTAACAACTGCCCGTCCACCGCGATCGTACGTTTTGGTCATTATTAGCGTCTTGGACCTATTCATAGTCAGACCAACTCGAAGGCTTGCCGAACTTAGGTCTTGTAGCATTGTTTGGAGTTCTTGGGCTGATGAGGAAAACAGCATAATGTCGTTGGCGAAGCGAAGATCTGTTAATCTTCGTTCGTCGACGACAATACTATTGTCTTCCCAGCGGACCGCCAAGCTTCTAAATACCTGTTCGAGGGTGCTTGTAAAAAGTTTAGGAGATAACGGGTCCCCCTGTTAAGAAGTGTGTTGCTGTGAAGTCGATTAAAAATTTTAAACAAAATAAGAACCGACTTCACTTAGGATCCGCTATTCCAAGAGGAAGTGGCCGAGTTGCTGAAAAAATAGTGAAATTACTATAGTTGTGCCATAACAATTGAAGAGTTCCCTCGATTCCTTCAGGATCCCGTCATAAGATCTGGAGCTGGTGACAATGGGACCAACTGTGAAGTGTACTCTCTCAAACAAAAAAGAATTTTCCAAATCGGTCCAGCCGTCTTCGAATAATGGAGAACATACTTTAAAAGAATTTTACAAAGATCCCGACGAATTGAGGACTATTCGAAATCTTGAAGTCGGTTGAATAACAGGTTTTATACAATTATATTAATAGTCATACCTACATATTTATGTTTTTGGTAGGCCACACATAGTAGTTTATGTGTTTTAATGCCTAATTATGTATTGTTGCACCTATTATGTACTTACTTTGATTTGCAATTATATATTGAATTTTATTTTAATGTGTAGGTACCTAAATGACTAATGACCATACAGTAAAACCTGGTTGATTGGAACTTAGATAAATGAAAGAACACGATGATTGCAACCTATACATGTGAATAAGAATTAAAAAATAAAATCAACAATTTATGCGACTCTTATTTTACACAAAGAAAAATACGAAATAATTATTTTAGAATTAATGTTATCCTAAATAACGTTTCAATTAATTAAAATGTTATTTATCTGGTTTTTTTAACCTTTTCAACGCTAAGCATCGGACGGAAAAACAATGCGCGTACGCGAGCGCGTAAGGCAAACCGGTTATATTATGGAAGTGATATATGTATAATACTCCACAGTTGGTCCCATCGTCACCAGGTCCTCTTCGATTGCTCCAGGATCCCCGCATCAGATCCGGACCTGGTGACAATGTGACCAACTGTAGAGTATGTACCCTTCTATACGCGCTTTAAGGGGAATTTAACTTCTGAATACATTTAAAATAATCATTATAAGATGACAAAATTGTGGTAGAGATTTCATTTCTTTATCTCGTAGCACATATTTTTTAAGCTAATATTTAAATCGAATTCTCATGATTTTTTTCAAGAAATTATACTTTCTACCCCCTATAAGACTTACAGATCTATTGTATATAAAATCTATTGTATATAAAAAAATATAGACAATTTTATCATCTTTATACATTTTGTTCCATGGACAATTAGACACTTTAGTCATACTGATAAACGTTTAAGTGCCAAGGTTAAAAAACTGATTTTTGGCACCTTTAAACCTAGATGTTGGCCAACGCTTACCCCCTCCCCCCCCCCCCCCAAAGTCTTATATCTAGATTTTTAATAACCAACCTATAGCCTACCAATACCCGTTAAAACATTTTCTAGACCACCTTAAGAGTCGCCAGGACACAATTGTTACAATTTTTTGCAACGAAAACGAATTACCAACCTAGATCTGTACTACTATAATGCCCATGCCAAATTTCGTGGTGCTAAAGCATGTCGTTTTAAAATGTGAGCTGAACTACGTTTGTATGGGAACGCGAGCGTCCTGGCGACTCTTAAGGCAATGTAAGGAGATGATTCCCTGATGATTGGATTATTTATGTTTTTTCAGGTGGGGTGTTCAAAGAGCTTGTCTGGACTCCGTGCCAACAAAAGGCTAATTATAATTAATGTTGTGTAAACACGATTAGTTTGTAAATAAATTAGGCTATATGTATCAATAGTGTTATTGCATCAATGCATTATGCTCGAGCCGTGGAATCGAGAGCACGTCACTCTTTGCTATTTATTCTAAACCTCTACAATGAAAAACTTGCCGCCCGTGTTTTTTTTTGTGTCCTTCTTTGTTTTGTCTGCAAGTGGATTCTTTCTTTATGGAGCAATTCCTGCGGTAGAAGTACGTATTTATAAGTTCATTGTTAATTAATGTAAGTCACATTTGTACCAGTATACCATGTTCCCTGGTGTGCCGTTACATAATTATGCCTACCGCAATTTTAATTTTTTTTTCGTTAGCATATTTAGTGTCCCACTGCTGGGCAAAGGCAAATTTTAATTTAAATAATTGAAGTCTATAATTTTTAATATTTAAATATATTTGTATTTATAATAATTATAAATGTTTATATAATATTTGTAAATGTTAAATTGAATAATATTAATTATTTTACTGTAGTAGTCATTTTCACGAAATAATTTATTCTTATCATTGTTAATGTTTTAGTGAATCTTGCACAATAAAAACCCTGGAGAAAAAGAGGTTCGAAACATATGGTTTTCGATTTATAACGTACGCGTGTGTCACTGTCAGTTTTTCAATTGTCATGTCTCTAACGTGATATTCAAAACGAAATTGTGTTTTTATTGTTGTTATGGATTATAATGTGCAAATGGTCATTATTTATTTACAAATGTGAACTCTTCACCATGTTAACTAATCGTTTGTTAGTGTGCTTGCAGTGTGTTTAAATTGAACATTCAAACGGAACAGGTTAGAACAGGTTGGCAACTTCTGTTTCTGTTTACTCAATTTCTAATATCAAAAAATTTTTTTGGATTTAAGGTTCCGTGCCAAAAAAGGCAAAACAAGCTCTTGGTGCCACTTTCTGTCTGACAGATCTAGTCAGACAGACATGAAGATCCATGTCTGTCTAATCTTATTAAATAGTTATTTCGTGAACTATGTCAACTATCAATTAGGCATTTGAAATAAAATTAGTTTAGATTACAGGTGTTTGGTTCAGTCATCGACGTAGAGAATACATATAAGGGCATTCTGCCGTCCCGTGAAAGCAAAACAATGAATACATTAGGAACCTATCTTCTCGTAGGTATTTACGCGTGTCACGCACACATATGTATATAATTCGTGAGTAAGCGGTGCTCGGGTCCAGGAATTAGTAGAAGAGACCACGACACTCAACCCAGTTCGATAAGTCTCCTAGATGATTTATATAATTAGTTACGTCTACAATGGGGGAACTCGAAATATCGATGCTGCAATGCAAAAAACTGGCGGCGTATTTATGACGAGCTAATTAATGTTGTGTAAACACGATTAGTTTGTAAATAAATTAGGCTATATGTATCAATAGTGTTATTGCATCAATGCATTATGCTCGAGCCGTGGAATCGAGAGCACGTTACTCTTTGTTATTTATTCTAAACCTCTATAATGAAAGTTGTGCCGCGCGTGATTTTTTGTGTTCTCCTTTTTGTCTGCAAGTGCATTAGCAGTTCCTGCGGTAGATGTACGTGTTTATAAGTTCATTGTTAATTAATGTAAGTCACATTTGTACCAGTATATCATCTACCCTGGTGTGCCGTAACATAATTTTTCAACATACTTACTTGTAACGAAGTTCTTATTCCACCGCTTTTAAAGTCTGAGATTTGCATTTGTTTCTCAAAATACGACGTCACGGCTTCATAATTGCCCTGTTAAAGTATGGAAAAAATATGAAATTGCTATTTTTACAGTGAATTGTTGCGTTTATGTATATGGTTGCGATACAATTTATTTCACAATAAAATGTTAGAAATCGAATGGTATCATTGGTTTTTTAAATTTCGTACTTTCAAAAATCGAATAAAACGAATTTTTGAAGCCTGATATTTTACCGTTTCAGTAGATTTTTTAAATGTTTACTACTTTATTTTGATCATTTTACATCCTATCAACTAAATTTTATTGCATAATTCAACATGTGTCATTACTCATTATCCCTATTATCGAACTAGTGCATTAATACCGGGTGTTTCCTGTAATAGAAGCAAAAAATTAAAACGCAGATTCTACTCCTCAAACTAGACAACGTTTGTTCAGCTTCTTTTAATAATAACTTATGGTTTGTTTTTACGACACTTTATTTGAACACGCAATGTATTCCGAAATTGATTATGTCTGTAGGGTGATAAGACTGACACGCAATGTCAATTAGACGGATTTTAACGTACATTGAAAATACTATTTAATTTGTATGAAAAAGAGCCAATCTACAAAATACATATTTTTTTAAAGTTTTATTGTTTGAGGTGTACAATCTACGTTTTAATTTATTTTTATACAATATTACAGGAAACACCCGGTATAATAATCAGATCAAGTGAGTTTATACCAAGTCTTACGCAGGCGCAGGCGGAGGCGGAGTGATTAAATTTAGTAGGGTATTATTTTTATTTTTTTAGCTGATTAGGAATTTCAATGGCAAAAAAGTGAAAATACACATATTACGAGAGAACCTAAACTATAAAATCCTAATTGTGAAAAATTATCATTTCAACTAATTATTTTACTCGTAATACAGAATAAATTATGTTTTAAACACAAATTATAGTTTTAGTATTGGCTATTTGTCATAGCAGGTTCGCGATTTTGCTTTACAAAAAAATGGGCGCCATATTAAAAGTTTACCTGTAATCATAGTTTATTTGTTAGATTTTTATCGTTGTGTTTTATTAATTTAAACAATTTATATTTTAAATGAATAAGAAGCCGACTTTAGTGTTCATTTAACCTTCGGATATATTTTAAAATTTTCATACATACTAGTAAAATGTTGTCATAAATAAGTGTGAAATAACAGGATTTTATGAAATGCTTTGAAAAAGAGTTCCAGAGAAATAGATCCAGTCCATAACATAAGAATAGGTAGAGAATGCCTTAAGGCTTTTGTCCGCCATTTGTACTTTCTTTTATTGTGCAATAAAGAATAAATAAATAAATAAATAAACATCAAAAAACAGTTTTAGTTAATTTAATTATCAAAGGTACATACCTAAGTAAGTACCGTTATCCTGTAAACATTATATTTGTTTATTTATTTATTCTGAAAATCAATGTATTTATCAAAAGTTATTTCTTACACTTTTCTGTTTCCTCGCAGGTGTGTTGATAAACGTCGTATGAAACGCGTGTGCCTGATCATTACATAGCTCGGCTTCATTATGCGCACTCACTTTCGTTCGTGTGCACAGTATCGCCTCAAATGTAGTGATCAACTTAGCACACTTGTATCATAATGTACTAATACCTACCACAATTTTATTTTAAATTTTAAGTAATTGAAATGTAATAATTTTCTAATTTACACAACATTAAATGAATCCGGCTAGGTGCATGTTCGATTCGCGTACCGAGGGTTCCAATACTCCAAGGAACACACCGACCCCAATCTCAACATCACTAAGTGAAGTAAAGCTATGGGCATCCAAGGTTACAGTGACATTGATATTATTGCTTTATACGTGTTCCTTCATAAATCAAAATTAAAAACATTTTTGCTTGAATGACTCCCCACTGAACTTAGGACATACTACTAGATTTTGAAGTTTGAACGTTAGCTCCCCGAAAACCCTACAAATAACAAACCAAGAACCGGCTAAATGTTGAAAATGACCGCTATTTTAAGTTTATTTCGTGTTTGTAATAAGTTTTTAATTTTAACTTTATTTATAGCATACTACCGATCAAGCAGCCTCCACCGTCTCCGACGCGAACACAACCACTATCAGCATCTTGAAAGTCACACAAAATGCGCACGAACACACGAGTACTGTAAAGGAAACTAATTCGCTTCCTCATAGATTTTTAAATAAAATAAATGAAGGACCAGTTCCAAAACTAATCAGAAAGTATAGGGAACGGTTATACAGTTCCATAATTCCAATTTGGAGAACAATTTCATCTCACTGCCAGAACATAACGAAATACTTAATTAAAATACATAATGCCAAAGTGATTAAGTCCAAGAACGTTCGAAATTCGAGTAGAAACTAGGTCCGCAATATCAGGACCGGACAATAGCCGGACCAGTGGCGTAGCCAAGGCTAATGGCGACAGTTCTGCAGAACCAACGCTGAGTATACTCGACGGGCTATACGACCAGACATAACTATAGCTTGCCCAGAGACTGCCCAAGTAACATCAACCATGCGCCATGTGGAAAACTGTTGACGCGTTTAAAGATCCTGACACTTCCTTCCATGTATATTTTGGAATCATGTTTTTTTCGTGAAGAATCATATAAACCTGTTCAAAACGGCTAGTATCGTTTTTCCAATAGGTACGAGAAATAAAGGGCGTCTTGTAGATGATATTATTCCCAACACTTCATTATATCAAAACCAGTGTTTCACAATATGCATAAATATGTATAATAAGATAAATAAGATGCCGAATAATATAAAGGACCTGCCAATTAATAAATTAAAAAATAGCCTAACAAGTTACTTATTGGATAAGAATTACTATCGTACAAAAGATTTTTTCTCACAGATTTTCTCACTAGAATTGTATATAGTTTTTGCATGTTAGTATAATAGGCAAGATGCAGTGTTTTCATTTATGCTTCCGATTGAAAGAATCGCACGTAGAATAGACCACAAGTGTGTTAAAAAATTAAAATACTATAATTTATAGTCCAAAAATGCTGTTACAAACTGACAATTTAAATTTTCGCGCCTAAACGGATCTACAGTTCCTGTGACGTCACTCATGCGTGTGTCACTCGCCATATTTGTTCGTCCTTGGTTCGTCCCTGTCAAACCTGCCAACAGTGTCAAAAGTGTCAAATTCTGTTTTTTTTTTGACCCGGATGCTAGCCCTTTAAGCCAAATCCCATAGAACAAAACTAGTGACAGTTGCCAACCCTCTAGTGTTGTCAACAGGTGTGACGTCACCAGACGCTGATTGGTGGATTAAAACACGTTCCGTTTCACGTGACTTGAAATCGTAATTATTGTTTGAAATTAGTCAAAACTAAAGTAAAAACGTTACAATACCTATTATTTTATGTTTTTTCACCATTTTGATCAAAAAATTATGGTAAATATTATAGCTGCATCTTCCCTATTAGATACATATATACATATATATATAGAATAAGCCACAAATGTCTATGCTACACCTGTTGATTCTATCTCTGTACTTATTCTATGCAAATAAAGATTATGATTATGACAGCAGCATAACGCAGCATTTCTGTATGGTTTTAGCATTTAGAGTTGGTTCTATAGTAGCATCATAAACCTTTATAGTGCTGATATAGCTCTTAAATGGGCACAAATTATCCGGCTTGAGATCCTAATATATTTTTTCTACTCGCCGACTATAATGCTTGAATTGAGACTTTGTACAGAGAACTACTAGCGCATACATTTCGATGGTCGCATATTCGCCGCGTGGCCGGGCGGGGTTCGGCACCTATTATAGTTTTGTTGACAAAAACTGAAATGGATTTTCATATTGTACGTTTTATTTAAGGTGTCGAAATTGTAGGTAGAAATCCCTAGTAAAATTCCGACATCTTAAATAACTACTACTTTACAATAATTTATTTTAGTTCTCTCGGGTTTAGCGCCGCCCGGCCGCGCTGTCGCGGTCGGGCGGCGCTCGACACAATATAGAGGCAGCAGATTGTTACGCATTTATTGAACTCTATTCTAACCGACTTGCCTAATTTGAGTGCTCGTAGAAAAAGTATTGTATACAATAGTGTCATAATTGAGCTTTTCAATCTCGTACCTTACTTAGGCCACTCAGCAAGTTTCGTGGCCTAAACACGGTACTCGACTGTAAAGCTCTTTATTATGTCACGATTGTATAAAATACTATAGGTTATTGGGCACAAATTATCCGGATTGAGATCCTATAGTGGTTATTTAATAGCATTAAAACTAGCTAATCGCATTAAAGAAGCATAAGTAAGCTCGATTAAGTTGCCAATCGCTTTAAAGAAGCATTAAAGCTCTTTAGCTTAAAGCACTAAAGCTAAACGATGTACAAAAGCATTTATATATGCCATTATACAACCGTTATACAGCGTAAGGCATCATATAATGCTATAGAGCCTAAGGCAGTAAAAACACCTAAAACAGCTGAAAGCTGTACAGTTGCCTTGGATTTGCTGCACTAAAGCTTTACAAAAGCATTTAGATATGCCCTTGTACAACCGTTATACCTACAGCGTAAATCATCATATGATAATGCCTCAAGATGCTCGTTCAACTTATATAAGACTTTATGCCGACCTTAAGTATGTTATAAGTTATAACTTATATTATAACGCTTCCTGTGTTACTTGAGTGTTTCCCTTCAAGCATAATATACAGAAAAACATGATTTGTCTTGTGCAGTCACCATCAAATATATCTGAGCGGCCAGGGTACTCAAACAAATCTGAACATGCACTTTATCGCTTTGACAACAGAGGCGTTGTTAAGTATATTTGTGACCACCTTGGCCGCTCCGATATATCCAGTGAACGGCACGACCCGTGCCACACCGTAGGACTCAAAGGGGAAATAATAATGTGGACATGACATGATTCGCAAAAATTAAGAGTTATGTATTTGTAAATAATAGCCAGAATATTTAATAAACTCATAAAATGTATCATTTTTCATTAAAGAAAATATTGATAAACCTTGGTTTTATTTTATACTGCGTAAAATATTACGTGCACTCATATTAAGTAAGTAAGTGTTAAAATATAATCATTTGAACTGCATAAAACCCCTTTTCCCTTCCTGGCTACTACTACCTGGCATGTCGAAGGTCACTATCGTGTTTTCTATTGTTTGTGTTTATGACCAAACGCATAGTTTAAACTGGTGCGAAAAAGACAGCTACTAGTAATTTCAACAGAGTTGATGTCATCCTTCTCTAATTTACTGATTAGAGAAGGATGACATACTCTCTTTAAATTACAGTCTGCCTGACGATATTGGCCTGTCAATTATTCGGAGCTGTCATATTTTTGTTCTGACAGGCCGATATCGTCAGGCGGACTGATAGTTGATGGGCCCCCTTAGGGTTCGACTGAAAATCAGTGTTTCAGTATGTCTTCTGCAGCTTTATGCTGAATCTAGTCCCTTTTTTAAAGATCATAATAATGATCATTATATTGTACGTCACGTTACGTCAGTTAGTAAACTTACGAGTATAGCTGTATATTATTATTAAATTTGTGGTACGGCTGTTGATGATACTCATAATTATTATGTTTGTTTTGTTACCCCCTTATTCATAAACGTCTCTCAGGCCTCAATTAGTTAATTTATGCTCTGTCTGTTTCTAACAAATACAACTGTCAAAGTGACAGATAAGGACAAAATATAAATGTACTACTTAATTGAGACCTGAGAGACTTCTATGAATAAGGGGGTTAGTATTTAAGGTTAATTTGTTCCTAAAATTAACATTTATTGTATTATTGTGGTGTACTGTCTGTGATGTTGAAAAGTTTTTATCTATAGGTAGATTCATGTTTGTTCATGTCACAATCATGCGGCTTATGTTGGTTAATACACTGTTTTCGGACTATCCGTACCTCGAATGAAGCCCGTTCGATTTGAATTATTTCTCCTTCTTCATCTAATGGGGCCCACCCACTATCAATCGGCCTGACGTTATTGGCCTGTCAGTTGTTCGGAGCTGTCAAATTTTGTTCTAAATGACAGGCCGATATCGTCAGGCGGACTGATAGTCGGTGGGCCCCCTAAGGTTTAATCTATCTATACAGGGTTGGGCAGAGTAACTGTCCTAGTTTAAAAGTTGTATAAAAGTTTAAAAACAATATAATATGAGATGTTATGTTATTAATAATATTAAACACACTCTATATATTCCACATTAATTGATATGTTTTATTCTCTCTTCCTTAGCTTGTATAATTTTAAGCATCTTGCCATAAAAGGAATTTCACGCGGCACGCAAGTCCTCTTCTGCTTAGTCGTCCCATATTTGACTACCCGACCCTAGAATAAACCCAATAACTAGCCTTATGTCATCTTAATAAAGCTCTGCATATATCCTCATACCGAAATATCGATAGTTAATTAGTTTTCTAAGGATACGTATAGCGTACTTTGTAATGTAAAGAGTCAGCCTCAAATTCCGACTAATGTGGTACATTTCACCATGAAGTTATACCCTGACTGCCTGGCTTTTTGGAATCATCTTATGGCTAATATATCCTCCAGGATATCTCTTAATAAGACACTATACACTCCATTAGTCTGTCGCTTGTCGATCTCCTGTAATTAAAACGTATTTTCTTTGCATAATGGCTGCCGTGCCGCGTGAAATTCCTTTTATGGCAAGAATGGCAAGATGCTTAAAATTATACAAGCTAAGGAAGAGAGAATAAAACATATCAATTAATGTGGAATATATAGAGTGTGTTAAATATAATTAATAACATAACATCTCATATTATATTGTTTTTAAACTTGTATACAACTTTTAAACTAGGACAGTTACTCTGCCCAACCCTGTACATCTATCTATACATATAATAAAGCTGAAGAGGGTCGAAAGTCTGTACATGGAAGATATTAGAAAAAAAATTGGCTTGGGATACTTAGAATCGGAACGTGTTCTGTTATCGATTCTTAGTATCCCCAGCCAACTTTTTTTTCTATGGGACAGGTGGTCACAGCTGGTCGACCCTCCATACTATACCAAAAATTTTTATCCCGCGAAAAAATTTTTTTCTTAGTTTTTGCTAGTTAGATTACGATACCAATTAGGTATGCCCTTAAAAGGATCACCAGTATATTTGTTACACCTTGTATAATAAAGCTGAAGAGGGTCGAAAGTCTGTACCTACATGGAAGATATTCGAATAAAAGTTGGCTGGGGATACTTAGAATCGATAACAGAACACGTTCCAACAGTTTTTTAGAATTTTTGTCTGTTTGTCTGTTTATTTGACCGCGCATCACGTGAAAACAGCTGAACGGATTTTGATGAAAGTTTGTATAGAGGTAGTTTGAGTCCTGGGAAAGGACATAGGACAGTTTTTGAGTTTAGGGGTGAAAGTGGGGTTGAAAGTTTGTATGGCGAATTTTTAACCGCTGAACCGATTCAGATGAAAATTAGCATGGAGATAATTTGAGTCCCGGGAAACGACATAGGATAGTTTTCATCCCGAAAATCAATCCTGGAGGGGGTGAAAAGGGGGTTGGACGTTTGTATGGCGAATTATTAACCGCTGAAACGACGGTTAAGATGAAACTTGGTACATAAATAGTTTGAGCCCCGGGAAATAATATATGATAGTTTATATCCCGAAAATCAACCCTTTAGGGGGTAAAACCGGGGTTGAAAGTTTGTATGGGGAATCAATAACCGTTAAATACCTACTGGAGATAGTTTGAGCTCTGGGGAAGGATATAGAATAGTTGATATCCAGAATTCATTAATTAACGGGGGATAACTAATTCCACGCAGACGAAGTCGCGGGCAAAAGCTAGTTAGAAGTGTAAAGGACTTTAATCGCTAGATTATTTTTTCCATACTCAGACACCCACCTTATCAGTAGAGAAAGGCACGATATTCAAATTTTCTATGGAAAAAGATTGACCATCAAGCGTTACATTTTTTTTCCTATTTGGCGCCTTTTTCTGATTATTGACTAAGTAAACGTGTAGCGGAGAATGTAGCAGATGGGATCACATTCATCTTTGGATAAGGAGCCTCAGAACAAATAAAGAGATATTCCTAACATTGTGGCCATATTTCTTGACGGTCCCTGAAAATCATGCTTTAATCATTATTATTTAAAGCTAAATTTAGTTTTATCTATCTCCTGTAAAATCATTAGCTGAGCTCGAATTTGTAAAAATTGTGCGCATCGAGAAAAAGTTGTGATTTTTTGACCACGGATAGAATGGCCCACGATAAATATTTTTTAGTATTGGAGGTCCGAAAATTTTTTGGACCTTCACGTCAAAATCAGGGGCCACGTGCAATAAGTTATTACTTTCTGGTTAAAGCTGCTAGGGGTTGTGTGGTGTCATTTCCGTATAAAACAGACATGCAGAATTCATTTTTGATATTAAAAAAGAAAAAATCCGTATTTAAAAAAAAGTTTTGCGGAGAGGAAAAGCACTCAAAAAAATATTATTTTTTAGAACGTTATATAACTAATAAATATGATTTAAATTTCAATAAAAAAAATATCATAAGGAAGCATTTTTAATGCAGTTTGTAAATATATAAAATTTTAAAGCATTTACCATACAAAAACTACGCGAAAAATAATCATTAGCGTCATGGTGTATATGTTTTCTCCATAGTAAGTATCGAAAATCAATGTGAAACGTGAACCATCCGTAGCGTATTGACCTTTAAATGTATGTATTGCGTAATATTAATCAATTTTGCTCAGAATACCTTCTACGGCATGAGGGTGAATATCTCAACGAGTTTTTTTTACGGCGGAGCTGATAATGACAGTGTGGACTAATAGTTTCACAATGGTATATTTTTTTCTGAAAACCTTACACAAATTTTTATCTTAAGCCAAGTCGCAAAATGTTATAAAAGTTATTGATATTTATAAAAAAAATTTTTTTCGCCGCAATTATAATTTTGGTGTAGTGTCCTGAATCCATTTTTCTTGAATAATTTCTATATTAGAACCATAACGTCCGTTGATTTAACTAAAACTTCACAAATTTTTACTCGTTATTAGTCTACGTATATTATAAGAAAATAAAAGTGAAGATTAGTACATGAATTCATACTCTAAACTAAGCATTCATTGTTGTCCTGGTAAAATAGTAAATTTTGGTGGTAAATTTTGAAAATGATTTTATGGTCGAACGAAACGCAACAAGGCTAACAAACGTATAGTAACCTGTTAATTCGGTTCCACTCCGGCACTGAGCGATGAAGCACGTGTCGTACCTCACTAGATCTGTCCAGCAAATGCATAAGTATCTAATTTTGGTGTATTAAAATACTTTTTAATGCAATTTTGGTGGTGTATCTAACTAATGACCGAAAAGTAGTTGTTTTTGTGTGAACTGTATTTAAAGCATGTTTATAGTTTCTTTTTTAAAATGTTCACTTGGAACTGAAGTGAATGACACGGTTTACTTTTAAAACGCACTTTTATGCAATGGTTCTAATTTTGGTGGTTTTGGTGGTAATTTGGAAACCAAAAATGATATTTATGAGCCTAAACTAAGTAATTTTGTATATTTATATTTTGTATTCACAGCATTACTGACTTAGTGCATTGATTACCAATTTACCACTATTACCAGTAAAAATATATATAACCAAATACAAAAGCGCCTGGATCTGTCACTGAACGACCTGAGTTTAACCTACATCATTGATCATGTAATGTTTGTCATCTACCCTCAACTGGCTGAAGGAGCCATTTGAGGGTAGATTTTGTTTACTTTTATTTAAATACCTAAAGATACAGACTATAATGTTAGTAGCGTAAGTATTCATTGCGAGTAAACTTATGTTTACTCTCGAGTCAAAGATCTCAACTGTCGCCAGATTTAAGTTAAAGTGAAGTTGGTATAAATAAAATCTTCTAAACATATAACAAAGCTTGAATAAAGCTGAAGAGGGTCGAAAGTCTTGCTGTATATTGAAGATATTCGAAAAAAAGTTGGTTGAAATACTTAAAGTCGATAACATTATAACACGTTCCAACAGTTTTTAGAATTTCTGTCTGTTTATCTGTTTGTCTTTTTGTCTGTTTATTCAACCGCGCATCACGTGAAAACAGTAAAACAGATTTTAATGGAATTTTGTATAGAGATAGTTGAGTTGCGGGAAATTACGTTTTCATCCCGAAAATCAACCCTAGAGGGGGTGAAAAGGAGGTTGGAAGTTTGTATGGCGAATTATTAATCACTGAACCGACGATTAAGATGAACTGGGTACATAGTTTTTCGAATAAAATCCGGATTGCAATCCCTACTCAAAATTTGAGCCCCGGGAAATAATATACGTTAGTTTATATCCCGAAAATCAACCCCTTTAGGGGATTAAAAACGGGGTTGAAAGTTTTTATGGGGAACCAATAACTGTTGAACGCTGGAGATAGTTTGAGCTCTGGGGAATGATATAGAATAGTTGATATCCAGAATTCATTCCTTAGGTTGGGTTGGTTTCCTTCCCCCCTGGTTACTAATTCCACTCAGACGAAGTCGCGGGCAAAAGCTAGTATAAAAATATGTAAGCAATTCTGATCTGATTGTGACTGATGCTAACGATTGTAGTTTAATTGTATTTTTGTAGTATTTCTTACTGAGTTACGTTGTTTCTTGAAAGAAAAAGGATTGAGCATTGTTGATTAGCATTTTATACTTTACTTACTGCTTGATTTGATTGTTCAGTTTTTTGTACTTTGTTATAATAGTATATTAAAACGGATGATTATACAATTGTCTTAGATTCATTTTCAGTTAATAACTAGTTAAATTTACTTTTAATTTGCAGAGATATCTAACTTTGGTGTGGATATACAATTTTGGTGGCCAGTAAATCTAATTTTGGTGGGTAGACGCAATTTTGGTGGCAACCAAATTATTAAAATCATAATATCTCTAAAACTACTATGCATAATGAAGGGCCATTACTACACAATATCGATTGTGACTAGTTACATATTATCGATACATAATTTAGACATAAACTACAAAAATAAAAAATCCCACCAAAATTAGGTAAATTTTGCACCTGTTGAAATTCACCCATGAAAAAAAAAGAATTAGAAACACATATTTCCTTACTAAATTAAGTATTAATTGCGAGCAAGTGTGTTTTTTACTTTTTTTTTAGTTTCTGCATTCTGTAGAAGGTACCTACTCTGAGCAAGATTGTCAAATAATAAGCAATACATACATTTGAAGGTCAATACGCTACGGATGCTCACGTTTCACATTGATTTTCGATACTTAGGTACTATGGAGAAAATGAGAAAACATATATACCATGACGTGAATGATTTATTTTCGCGTAGTTTTTGTATGGTAAATGCTTTTAAACTGTATATATTTAGAAACTGCATTAAATATGCTACCTTATGATATTTTTTTATTGAAAAATAAATGATATTTATTAGTTATACAACGTTCTAATAAATAAAATATTTTTTCGTGTTTTTCCTCTCCCGAGTTCTTTTTTTTAAATACGGATTTTTACTTTTTAAATATCAGAAATTAATTCTGCATGTCTATTTTTCACGGAAACGATACCAAACAACCCCTAGCAGTCTTAACCAGAAAGTAATAATATATTGCACGGGACCCCTGATTTTGACGTGAAGGTCCAAAAATTTTACAGACCTCCAATACTAAAAAATATTCATCTTTGCTCACTCTATCTATGGTCAAAAATTCACAACTTTTTCTCGATGCGCACAATTTTTTTCGCATTTGTACTGAGACAAAACCCTACTACATGCCCAATGTTGTTTTTACATCCCTTCAATAAAACTGAATGTAAACAACAACACCGTAAGTATATAGCAGTAGTGGGTCGGTAGAAGAAAACTTCATGCAACATTATTGAAGATGATTCATACTTAGAAATTCTTACGAATACCTAATAAATATTCGGCGAATACGAATACATTTTCGTAAAACACTGATATTCGCGGAATACGAATATTCGTATTCGTATCCGTTGCATCACTACTGTTTTACTGCATAATCTGAATTAACAGCGCTCTGCGGCCGCGCGAGTAGATATAAGTAGTAGAAGATGAGTTAGTTGCGGAAACTTCCAGTAATGCGCCGTGGGCCCCTGCGCTCGCCGCCTCACTCGTTCGTTACTAAAAAAACTAAAAACCAAAATTAGGTGGACTAAATTGACAGGAGGGTTCATATATCTGACAGTTGTTTGACAAGTTTTCTATGAAATCTCCTGTCAATTTAGTTCACCTAATTATGGTTTTTAGCGACTTCATACGATGTCGAAACAAAGGATATACACGTCAACATCTGTTGCTGTCGTCTTATTACACGCTACAGGTAAAGGTGGAAATATTGAAAAGTGAAACGACACAATTTTTTTGAGAACGGGTAAAGCTAGACTAGAGGCTTGAAACAAAGTTATCCTGAAAGCTGTTGGGAAGGAGCAACTTCGTAGGGTGGTTCTTGGGATCTACGTCCTCGTGAAGCTGAGTAGTATACTTGCAAAAGTTTGAGTAGAAAGTAATATAGTACGGCAGTGAGACCGGCATCGTTACAAAGGTCTTAACAAAGCAGGTTATGACGGTAAAGGTCTTGCTAAAATGTGACCTTCGGTTGAGGAGCACCGATCCTTGAAAAAGTTTCAGTAGGAGGTAACGTTACAACGTTACCTCCTCCTATGTCTGTGCCTTTACTATGGTACACCATAGTAAAGGCACAGACACATGATACATTCGCCATCAGATATATCGGAGCGGCCAAGGTGGTCACAAATATCTGAACAACGACTTTATTGTCAAGGCGATAAGGTGCTTGTTCAGATATTTTTGAGTACCCTGGCCGCTCCGATATATTTGATGGCGACTGTACAGGCTACAAGTAGAATGTTAAAAATAACAAAAAGTAACAAGTTTTTTGAACTTTAACCCATTCATGGAGTCATGCATCTACGTGCGATTTCCATGTTCAAATAGTTTATTCGTGCGTAGTACTCCTATAAATGCATTATTGTTTTAAAAATAACCTTTTCACAATAGACGTATGTGTTTGTATTTCTTGGTCACTTGAAACGTGCGACGCAAGCGTAGGTATAACTAATTGTTTCTAGATAAGTAAGTCAGTGTTGGGTACCCGTTCTTGTGGATGGTTGTGTGTTGTGTGGGTGATAATTATATCAGCTCAACAATTATAAATAAATCATTACAATTACACAGCATGTGCGCCCGTAAGTTGGTTTCATCCTCCACCGGTTTCGATATGTCTAACTCAAAGAAGTTTCGCCGTTATCGCGCTCGGAAGGTTAGCATTTGAGGCTAGAGAAGATTCTAGTGTACTCGTACAGTCTCTAAGATTCGAGGGCACGAGTGCTGGGTTTGCGCCAAGGGCTTCGACGGCTGTCGCTTCCTCTACTTTGAGGACGAGAGTGACCGGATTTGGTGGAGCAGTCGTTTGTCTCCGCTGAAGGCAGATTCCGCCGTTGCTGTTTACGCGCGCTCTATCGGATATTGCGTCGGCATCTATCCTTTAATGGTGTGTTTTAAATGTGCGAGTTTTTAAAGAAGATAAAACTCCTCTGCTCGCAACCTTTAATGGTTTTCAGTAGCCCGAAGAAAAAGATCTGTTAGTCAATGTGTCGGCTTTCCGATCAGTATTCAATAGATTCCAATTTGCTAAGCCTAATGAGTATATCAATAACTAGCGGCAAAAATTATGAGGGCCACGAAAGTTACTGAAGGAATATTGATTCCTGGGATGTTCAGCGTGAAGGTCCCAAACTCAATAACGATCCCCAGTAAAATATCTGTGCCGCTGCATCGAGTTTCCAGATGCAAAACTGCGTGTGTTGATAAATGGAAGTCTATCGTTTTGCATCCGATACACATGCACGCCTTGCTGGCTATATCTGTGACCTGTGACTGGGTTCAAAATAACGAAAAGCGACATCTTGCTTGACATACTTACAACTGGATCACCTGGTCTACGAGCCAGTACCTCGCTCAGAGGCGCAGGCACAGATCTTGAAGATTCGTCAGCTTAAACTGCCACTCCCACGGATTCTCTGGATATTTAGTGCTTGGTAGTCTTTTCGTATAGTAATAGTAATGTGTAATATGACAATAAAAAGTATAATTAAAGCAGTTCGAAGCTAATAGGCCAAACTTTCATCGATTCATCCGACGTCAGCGACGATGATACTATCAACTCCCGCGGATTCTCTGGATATTATTAGTGCTGGGTAGTTTTCCGTGTAGGTACTTTACTAATATGTTAAGTAAAATATATTTAAAAAAGGTTGATTAGTATTTTTAATCCTACTACATACCTATATAAAATAAATGTTTGTTTGTACGTTTATTTGTTACTTACTTACTTCTTTGGATACTTTTCAGCCCATTACAAGCTTATAATGCTTTTATTATTATTTACAAAGCAACAAAAACTAAACAATAGGCAAATATACTCACATTCATTTAATAAAGGAGTTATAATTTCAAACAATGATATTGTTTATCACAACTAATCATAAGTACCTATCTCAAGTGTGTAATGCAATACGTAGGTAAGTATGTGTGATTATACTGATTATGATTATCCCACAAAGTTCAATAGGGCTTAGGCTACCTCTACATGATGGCCATCATAGGGACGCAGCTATACAACAGAACGAGATCGCGATATCATTAGCTCCCTCTAATGCGTAGCTGCGTCCCTATGATGACCCATCACGTAGAGGAGCCATTACACTGTAATACACACATTCCAATGACGTCGAACATGTAACAGAACTGGTACATCTTGTTATAGACTAAACTGTCATTACGAGAGGTAAGGCCGGAATTCTCGTAGCACTTTTAATTTGAGCTGTCATAGGGGGGTCAAACAGATTTATGGCAACGGGCGACTTCTCTGTGGACAATAGAAACGTGAACGATTTCGGTACATTATAATTTATAACTACTAATGCCAAGTATAAGAACTTAATGAAGAAGATTTGCACCTTATGGTTTAACAAGAAAAATAGGCTTTAAAGTCCCTTAATTTTATTACGTTCACGGGAAAGACGCATAACATTAAGGTTATGCGTCTTTTGTGCGTGCCGAAATCGTTAACTTTTCTATTGTCCACAGAAAAGTCGCCCTATGCCCTAAATCTGTTTGACCCAGGGACTTCTAATTTATCGACTTCCGATAAACATAATTTATCGATACATTATAGAACACAACATATTATAAAACAGCAGGCAGTCTTATCGCTAAAGAGCGATCTATTCCAGGACCCCTATTCGACTTGACTAAGTGTAACACTAACATATGTCACCTCTATTGCGATTGTATCATAGATTTACTATATACAAGATGTGCTACCGAGCGACCGGGGGTATGAGAAACACTATCATGACGTCATACTGTGCACAAATATGGGGTTGCCAGGGTAGCAAAAAAAATTCCACTAAAATGTCGTCGAAACCGTTGCAAGTACTTGACTCCGTAGTGACTGCAATGAGTGAGTCGCCATTTTGACATAGGATCATAACATAAATAATCGCGAAAATAATTAGTCTCGAGCTCTCGAGTCAATAGAATGCTGCATTTCGGTGTTGCACAAACTGGATTGTTGAAATTAAAACATTACTTTTCATTATTGACGATTTAAATGTTTTATTTGCATAACTTGGCTTTGAATGCAATTTGCCAATTTACGCTTACGAGTATAAGAGGGTGTACAAATGACTTTTTTGAAATCGTCAAGTTTTGGGTAATTTGCGTGAAGAATCACGAGGACTAATGATTAAAACAAGAATAAAATGATCCGAACATCTTTATACAAATTCACACAAGCTAGTATCTCTAATATCCAACCTTCTTTTAAGTCTTTAGTTTTAGAAACCCTTCAAATAATAACAACGTCTAATATGTCATTAATTTTATTATCAATGAATTACAGCGATACATGTAAATAAATTGAGTTTATTTTATTGGCGACGAGTTAGACGCCGAACAATTCGCGCAGCTTTTGAGCGTTCAACAAGCGCAACAAGAACAAATATTAAAAATTCTAAGCATCGCACTTGCGAACACCGCGACACGAACAGGAGCTAGTTCCTCACATCCGGACACAACGAACAGCGTGACGAGCGCCAACACTTCCGTGCAGGAATCTAAATTTTGCAAGTTTCTTCGTCCGTTGGGAATCTGCAAATATCAAATTGCTGGAAATACCCCTATATATGGGGAAAATTTTAGGGTATTTTTTCTTCTTGTAGGCAACCCTATAAACCGACCGATTTATTGGACTTGTATAATACTAAGCTGGCTAATCGTATATCTGTACTACGCAATTTGACCGGTTTGCATGTCAAACGTCACGAAGTTATTTTGAAAATCATTTACAGATTTTTCGTGTTTTAACTAGTTTTTTTATGATACAACTAATGATTTAACTCAGCAACTTGGTTCTTGTGAGATTTGAGAAGGAAATAAGTGATCAAAATACAGAAAACTTGTACTTACGCATGAAATGTAAGATTTGCTTCTTTTTGATCGGTTCGGCTTTTGCAGACAAATACAGAACATCCCACCATTGTTTAAAGCACAATCAAACACTACACATCTGTTATTTGGCCGCTCATGTGCTAGAAACAAGTAATTAATGAGTAATTATTCGACAAAACCTTTGTTTACTTTTCGTCATAACACGACCAATTTGTGTTGTTCACTTGAGCAGATCAAAGTATGAAGTGTGCCATAACCCGACCATGAACAAAAGTCCGGTCGGTGATAAGGACAACACATGATACTCTTTTCTATTTCCTCTTGTAGGAATCGCAATTAGGCTATCTTTCTCTTTCAATGTCAAATAAAAGCGTGTCAGGCCCTTGGATTGTATTGCGGCTCTATTGCGATCATAGATATACCACCCATAGATCTGACTCGGAACTAATAATACCAAGATAGAACGGGATGGTCTTATTACACTTTCAATAGATACGGCAGAGAGGTGCTATTATCGTTGGTCCTTGTCATAGTTTCTATTACCCTCCACGCGTTACTTCTAGCAGTGGAGGGTAACAAACAGATATAATGCGCGATTTCTTCAAGAATTTCTGTGATTGCTACGAGAAAAGCTGTTAGTTTTCCTAGAAAGTTGTGTCGGCTAAGGAAAAGATTGGTAAATTGTTCTGTTTTATGCTGTAGAAGTGATTATGGGCATCTATATATCTATCCCATACGGGGGTACACGTGTGCGGTCTCTAGTTAATGCTTGCTTTGAGATTGCGATGGTATTGCTGTTGTGTTTATCTGTCACATTTACAATAGGTATCGCTAGAAGGTTTGTCTTTGACTATTGGCCACCATTTTATTTGTTATGACAGGACGTCGGGAATCCCATGGCAAAGAGTAAAAGCAGGGGGGTACAACTCAAAGTAAATCTGTCAAAAAATTTGAGTTTGACACGACGTATCCGATACGTTTGCATAAGTGCGAAAAAGAACTTGTCATGCGTTAAGAAGGGACAACATGATTCGTGACGTTACGTGACATTACAGAGGTCTCTCTGTTATACTATTATTTACTCTGTGGTAAAAGGCGATTTTTTTATTGTATTATACAAACACAGATTAACGCAATATTTTTCTACACGAAGTAACCAATATCAAATCATAATTTTTGCCATGAAGGCGATAAACCTAGTGTCACTGTCATCTTGTGTGTAACAGGAAAACTCTCGTAGATGGACGCATCCAAGGATTGTATTTGCGTCCCTTTCTCTCGTTAACGAAAGAAGATGCGTTTGTCTATTATTTGAAACTGGAGTATACTCTTCAGCAACAAAGTAAGGCCGAAAGAGAGCGAAATAGAAGGGGCCGCTTCTCGTTTTGACTAAGGAGGTACAGAGCCACCAAAAAGAGGCAACATCGTAGTGCCGTCCCTTTCAAATCTCCCTCTGAAAGGGACGGCACTACGATGTTGCCACTTTTTAATTTCTACTCTTTTTGGTGGCTCTGTAATCAGACAATCAGAATGTCAATATTGTCTATGTGACTATTTTGTAACGAGTGCGAACGATATTATGCTCTCTATCGGACCGATTTTAAAGCCTTTTTTCAAGACACCTATGAACGACTGTTTTGCTCGGTAATAAGGTTCCACTGCGGTTAGGGAAAAATGGAAAGAATTAGATCCACTTCATATCCATGGCTAGCCTACCAGAAGTTTGCGCAGCGGTGAGTAGTGGAACTATTTTACATGATGTCTTTTTATCTGCTTTTTATAAAACGGACTGTATTATTAATCACTACATAAGTATAAAACAAAGTCGCTTCCCGCTGTCTGTTCCTATGTATGCTTAGATCTTTAAAACTACGCAACGGATTATGATGTGCTTTTTTTAAATAGAGTGATTCAAGAGGAAGGTTTATATGTACAATTGCACCCGTGCAAAGCCGGGGCGGGCCAGGGCGGGTCGCTACGCTAGTTGTCAATAAAGGCGATTTTACAATTTACATTTTACGGCACAAAATCAGCTTTCATAGAAATAGCATCTGAGTTCTTAATTTGTTCCTTTTTTCTTGAAAAAGCTTTCACTAGTTATTAATATATCCCAAAATAACTCTGAAGTAATTAGGTTGGGAAAATATTAAAAAAAAATTTCAAAAATTATTTATGTAGCGAATGAGAAAAATCGAACTTTCTTCAAAAATAAAAGGTGAACCGTTATATCCTCACAAATGTATATGGAACAAATTATTCTTTATTTGTTAACATACTCAAAATGATTATATTAGGTGCACTTTTTTATGAAACTAATAAAAAAATAGTTATGTTTTTGGAAATAGTTTTTACTCACTATTTTGAACTTGTGTGAGTCAAAAACTTAGAAGCAGTGAGTTTTTTTTTACAAATAGATATGGATCGTATCGGATATATCGGGTTTTCTACAAAATTAAAAGGTAAACCGTTATATCCTCGCCTTAGAGCTTTAAACCAGTGCTTGGTTGAATAGTCAAAGATCCTCGCAGACGGTTGTTTTAGCAATTACTGTTGACTTTTTCACATACTCACATTTTTTATCAGGCTTAATTAAAGGTTTTAATACTGGTACTATAACAATCTGCGAGGATATAACGATTTACCTTTTAGTTTTGAAGAAAGTCCCATATATATGTGATACGCTCCATACATCTATTTCGAAAAAAAGATCACTGCTTCTAAGTTGTAATACTATTTCAAGAAAAACAAGGTACAAATTAAAAAACCAGTTTCTATTTCTATGAAAGTCGATTTTCAGCCCACCGTGCGATATTAACAGTTCATTGACAAATGATAATAAGATTAAATTTGCTTGAAAATCATACATTCATATTGAATAGCTCCACATATTCGTTTGTAAACGTTCAAAATAGTAACAGGTAAAACAATTTACTCAGACTCAAGCCATTTTTGAATTACGTTTACAAAACAAAATGTTTGCAGAATGATTCTCTTGAAAACTGTAACTTGTATTGGCTTGAAAGTAGGTGTTGTGCTATATTCTAGAGAATCAGCTGCAACGAAACCGCAATTCCATTCGTTCCAAAGTTTTTCAAGCAGGTAAGGGAAACTCTTCATCCATAACATAAAGAAAAATTTGTAAGCTTATTTCTCTATGTTCATGCTTGCTTATTTGATGCAGATCAAATAGATAGTGACAGGTAAGTGGCAAAATATATTATACCTACCAATTGCAAATGCAATTTATCAACTGGAGCCAACATTAGTTATATTTGACTGTTTTGACTATCACTACAATATGAGTATATAATAATATGGAATATCTACCTCTTATCAGGACTAATTAAAATTCTTAACAGAATTAAGTACTTACTATAAATAAAACTGGAATAAAACAATTAAACAAGTTATTTTTGTATTAAGCAGAACGTCTGCTAACGATACCACAATTAAACAAGTTTTTACAAAGTTTATTTATACATTTACCCAACAAACGGGAGACGCTTATGGTACTCGGCCATATGGGTCCAAATTAATCATATTCTTATACATATATTTCTTCTACATAGTGTCGTAGTGCACGTCAAAGAGCTCATAAAAACACAAGTCTTAAAAGAGGATTTCCGTCCGAGACGCAGGGTAGCGTACCAAACCGAATGCAGAACCTCCTTCTTCTATGGAATTGAAGTCTGTTAAAAAAAGAACCGACTTCACTTAGGATCTGCTATTCCAAGAGGAAGAGGCCGAGTTGCTGTAAAAAATAGTGAAATAATTATAGGTGTGCATATAATAGTTAAAGATTTCCCTCAATTTCTCCAGAATCCCATCATCAAATCTGGACTTGGTGATAATGGGACCAACTGTGAAGTATACCCTTTCAAACTAAAAAAGAATTATCCAAATCGGTCCAGCCGTCTTCGAATAATCGGTGAACATATACATAAAAAAATAACAAAAATAACAAAGATCCTGACGAATTGATAACCTCCTCCTTCGAAATCTTGAAGTCGGTTGAAAACAGAACTCAATCCTAATAAAATAAAGCTTTTTTTCTCTAGGTTGGAAAGCCGGATGGCAGTGCTTTTGTAAAAACTAGTGCTTACGTTAATTCACGAGATTGGGCTGCCGAGAGGACCCCAGGCTCAAAGCTGGGAAAAATGCTAGGAAATTTGTGACCTAAACACGTAAAATGTGTTTACGTATTTTTATTGTAGTTGTTGTTTGTACAGCTCGCTGTGAGAGAGCGATTTCACGTGTAAATAAATACCCTCAGATTCTCCAATGAGGTCCCCGAATCGAATCGTAACCAGTTCAATGAAAACGACCAGGTCTATATCTGGTCGCGGGAGGGCCCTTTAAAACCACCGGTGTACCTCGTTACTTTTCCATACAGCCTTGTGGTCATCGGGGCTTAATGCCACAGGTTTACGTCAATTATACTTTGCTAATAGGGAGAGCGGAGTGGGCTTCCTGTTTTTGCTGGAAATAATGATTCTTACTACCATATAGATCTAGCAGATCTATTTAATTATACTTCGCGGTTGTGGAGTCTTAAACACTTGTGGCGATTGAAAAGCCGCAGCCCGTCATGCATTGTTTAATCTACCTACCTAATAATTAATATATTATAAGATACATTACCAAATTTACACGACTTTCCTTTTTTTATACTAAATGAAGTTATAGATGACATATTTCAAACAATAACCGGTTGACAGCTGAATGCATAGATTCAAGCGAGGTTTAGACTATCAAGTTTACTTGCGGCAAGTTGGCACGCAGCTATAGTTCAGAATGAGACATTAATCATTATAACTATTTCATTCTAATCTCGAAACTGGAATTCAAGGCCAAAAAATCTACGACAGATACGTCAGTGTCATAACCATCATTGTCGCTTATGTCACTGTCAAGTAAACTTTTCAGGTTTCGCCAACCTTTTTATAATATGCTGCTTTATATAAATAATTGTTCCACGATAACTTTATAAAATTTCTTGGGGATGCAGCATAGATAAATAATATAATTTGAGTGTTCAAATATGACCAGATTGATCAAGGCGTTATGGAGCTTAGAAGGCGCGAAAAAATCATCATAAAGTGTCTTGTTATATTGGTCCACTCGTTTGCATGTAAATCACGAGTTCTCGGTTCGAAGCGGGCTACTAGTTAAAATAAGGTTTTTGTAAAAAAACGTAGGTATGAACTTTTGTCGCCGACTGTACTCTACATTCAACAGTAAACTAACACGGAGACAATTCTAACGAACATATTAAACACGATAAGGTTTCGTTTTAGACTTGATGTAGTTCTTAACTTAGTCGTAAATTATTGTACCAAATGTTATGAATACCCGAAGTAATACAAGTGCAATACCAGCTTTGCAACCAAAAATCACGGATGTTTAACTTTTTATTAGGGCGTCTTTTATTTATGTAAAATAAGTAAATACAATTACTTCTTTAAATTATAGGATTGAAATTACCAACAAATGAATTATCTTAGCGTGTTTTTAATAAAAAAGGGAATATACCATTGTACAAACATTTTACTGCAGTGGCAACATTGTAATAACTTTTTTGGCCTTGAATTACAGTTTCGAGTATAGCATATACTTGCTATAGTTTGGCCAGAGTTTGTTCCACTTCAAGCATAGACAGGGAGAATCATACTGTCTTTTTCTAATGCTAGTACTCTCACTACTAAAAAAGGGATGGGTATAGCATGTTACTCTGACTGTTACTGCGCTTTTGGTTTGCCAGAATATAGTCTAAACCTCGCTTAATGTAAAGAACGCTGAATGAATTTGAAGTACCGAATTTAAAAAAAAAAACAGGAAAAATGATATGTTCAAGCATATAACCATATTTACTCTGTGATATAACCCCATATATCATAGGTTTAGAGTGTTAAGACTTTGTTTCGACTCGAATCAGGTTTGCATTTCAGGTCGCCGTATACCATCCGTATACGGTTACAATGCCACCAAAAAGAGTAAAAATTAAAAAGTGGCAACATCGTAGTGTCGTCCCGTTTTTTTTATAGCGGTATTACACATTGCAACCTGCAGGGCCCAATCTGTTGTGTACCCTGCCTCTTCCTCCCCCTCCTTCAGCTCCCTACGGGCCCTACCTTCAATTACACCTTCCAACCTGACAGATTGGGCCCTGCAGGTTGCAATGTGTAATACCGCTTTTAGATTGATTTGAAAGGGACGACACTACGATGTTGCCACTTTTTAATTTCTACTCTTTTTGGTGGCACTGTACCTAATGAGTTCGCCCGATCGGATAACCTGACGCAAAAACCTAGCGTTTGCCTGAAACCTAAAAGAATGCAAAATTAACCCGCCGCGTCCGATAGGAGGGAAGGAATCCGCCAACCTGACGCCAACACCGAACGCTTGCCTTGAACCGGATCAGATACTCAACTTTGTATCTTATTCCAGCCTTAACAAACATTTGTGGTCAACGTGTATTTTTTTAAATATATTATAAACAATGAAGTACCGTATTTTTATTATGTTGCAGACCGAAGGTAAAGCCCTACCAGAAATATATGAGCACGCGCCATATTGCGGAACTTCATTGGAACAAAATTTTTCATACTAAACTGAACTGTCACCACAGAATAATATAATAGTATTTCATACAGAAATTCATCTTCCTTACAAAATCGGCGTTTGACATAACTTTGACAGATAAACAGTGACACATGACGTCTCCATACAATTTTGCCTTTCGACTGTCTAGGGTTGACAAATACGCGATTAGTTTGATCGCAGGACTTGCCCTAATCTGCCTCAATCTTCCTAAAAGCGGTATTACACATTGCAACCTGCAGGGCCCAATCTGTCAGGTTGGAAGGTGTAATTGAAGGTAGGGCCCGTAGGGAGCTGACGGAGGGGTAGGAAGAGGCAGGGTACACAACAGATTGGACCCTGCAGGTTGCAATGTGTAATAGCCGTTTAATTCATCAATAATTTTAACATTAAAATGGATAAATGGCAGATTTATTGCCTAATTTATCCAATCTAACTGTTATTTTAGAAAAACACCACTACTTAAATACTTTACCTTATCTATGGTCATACCGCAAACGAACGAAGGGGATTTTGACAACCCCGAAAACGTATCCGATACGTTCCAAACCCGTAGCTGTCACTTCATGGAGATGGACCCCCCTGCTGTCACCATATACATTGAGATTAAAGCGCCCTCCTGACAATACTCATATATTTCGGGTAGGGCTTTAATATATACCTACGAGTATAAGTATATGACATGATATGAGAATAAAGAATAAACCTGAATCTTAGGCTTTATTATGCTAAAAGTAACGATAGTAAATGATGGATGACAAAGTCAAATTTATGACATTCTTCCCTCCTTAGTCCTGAACGTAGCTCGACAGGTAGGAAGGAGGCCGCCGAGCTCGAGCTGAGCGACGTGGCTCATTCGGGATAGGCGAAGGGGGAGTAGGCTCTGCCGGGGTTTCTGTAACGTCGACGTTTGGAGAAGTTTCTGTCGCCGGGCTAGGAGGCAGAGCAATTGGGTCCACAAGTGGATCATTTGCGTTGAATTCTAACTCATGGTTTTCTTCATTTTCTACACTGTCTGAATGTTCAGGCCTCTCGTTTGAGTTATAAGATTCCGTTGATGGTATCGTACCTCTGGGAGCGAGGTGGCGATTCGAAACAAGCAGTTCTTTGCCGTTTGGTAACCTCACCGAGCTATAGCTTGGATTTGCTTCTATTAAATCAACTTCTTCTACCAGTGGGTCATATTTGCTTGTACGAACGAATTTCTTAAGGAGGACTTTACCGGGCTGTAGCCATGGTGGCATAGATTGTCCCGATGAAGATCGCCTGCAGTGGTTAAACATTCTTTCGTGTGGAGTCTTATTAGTCGAGGTGCAAAGTAAAGAGCGTATGCTATGTAACGCTTGTATCATCACAGTCTCCCACATGGTGAGGGGTAAGTTTTTAGTCTTCAAGGCAAGGCGAATTGTTTGCCATAGTGTACCATTCAGGCGTTCAACCTGTCCATTCCCCTTTTGGATTGTACGGTGAGGACCTGCTAGTAGCCACGCCCTTAGAATGCAAAAAGTCCTTCATTTCCGTGGACAAGAAAGAAGTACCTTGGTCTGTGTGAATAGTTGCCGGGTATCCAAATACGGAAAACAGTTCGCTCAAGTGTTTAGTGACTGTCTCCGTGCTCATGTCTGCGCACGCATACGCAAAAGGAAATCTGGAATATTCATCAATGATCGTCAGAATGTACTTGTTTCGTGTTGCTGATGGAATTGGTCCTTTAAAATCCATAGATAATCTCTCGAAAGGCGCGGTGGCTTTTATTAATGTACCAGTAGATTTGCTGAATCTAGGTTTGATTTCCGCACATGTAGGGCATTCTGATACGACTCTCTTCACATCATCACAGCTGAATGGCAAATTTTTTGATCTAATCCAGTGTGTTAGTCTAGCCACACCAGGATGACACAGTGATTGATGTAATTCTTTTAGACGATCATGGGTTGATGCCGCACAGCATACTTGCCTTGACAAGGTATCTGCCACAGTATTTTGGCTTCCTGGACGATATTTGATATCAAAGGTATAATTTGAGAGCTCTATTCTCCATCTCTGAATTTTATCGTTCTTAATTTTACTAGCATGTCCTTGTAGCATGTATGCTACTGATTTTTGATCAGTTACAAGATAAAACGATCGTCCGAGTAAGTAATGTCTCCATTTCTTAAGGCTTTCTATTATGGCATAGGCTTCTTTTTCAATAATAGGGTAGTTCTTCTCACTGTCGCTTAAAGATTTCGAAAAGAAAGCCACGGGTTTTCCATTTTGAGTTAGTGAGGCAGCGATTGAATAGTCTGATGCATCTGTTTCTACTGTAAATGTTTCATCAGGGTCGATAGCGGATAGCGATGATTTCGATATAATAAGTTTCATCTCTTCAAAAGCTGCCGCTTGTCCGGGAGTCATTGGGTAGCTCTCAACTTGTGTTAGAGGGTACAATTTACTTGAAAAGTTGGGCACCCATTTAGAGTAATGTGAAAACAGCCCTATAGCTCTTTTCAGAGACGCCGAGTTTTGGGGTAATGTCATTTCGAGAAGCGGGCGTAATCGATCCGGATCGGGTTTGACAATTCCATTGTGTATATTATATCCAAGAATACTAATATCTGTCAGAGCAAATTGACTCTTTTCTTTGTTGATAGTCAGGTGATACTTGTCTGCGATCTCTAAGAATTTCTTTAATTTGTCGTCGTGGTCTTTCTTATCTTTTCCACAAACGGTTATGTCGCCGAGATACGGAAATATTCCGTCTATATTCGTCTTTCGAATGATTGAGTCTATAGCCCTTTGGAAGCATGCAACACCATTCGTCACCCCGAATGGGATTCGGCAGAACTGATATAAATTGCCTACTGCTTCAAAGGCTGTAAAGGGCTTATTTTCAGGAATAATAGGAATTTGGTGGTACGCTGATTTTAGGTCGATCTTACTGAACACTTTGTAGTTTGAAACTTTCGTAATTACTTCTTCAATATTAGGAAGAGGGTATGCATCAAGGTAAGTGTATTTGTTTACAGTTTGTGAGTAGTCAATACACATGCGTTTTTTGTGATGTGCGTCACCTGTCAGGAGGACCTGGGCGCGCCAAGGTGATTTACTCTCTTCTATGATTCCGTCTGCTAGTAGTTTCTTGATTTCATCTTCGATAAATTTTTGATCATGAGGCGCAAATCTGCGAGACTTTGCTGCAACCGGATGACATTCGGGTGACATATTGGCAAATAAATCAACGGGGTCGATATTGGCTTCTTCTAATGCGAACAGTTTTAAGGGAGGCATAAGACCACCATATCCAAACTCTACTGAAGAATGTCGTCTTAGCACGTCGCGTCCTACTATAACGCTGCAGCAAAGATTTTTCAAAACTCGGAAAAGTACTTCAGGGTGAGTCTGATTTTCTAAGGTTAAAATGGCTGAATACACTTGACTGATGTTTGATTTATGCAAGGTTGTCGCCAGAGTTACGCTTTGGCCCCACGGCTTCGTGGTAAGGCCGTATTGTGTTATAACTTCTTCGTCTATAAAGCTGGATGAACTTCCGGTATCGATCAAGGCTCGGAGGCTTATTCCATTTACCTTAACAAATGTTATGCATTTTTCAGCTCCACTTGCCGCTAGTGCCAAACATGAAGACACATTTTCGGTTTGTTCTTCGTCGTTTGTTAACATGGCTGCGTTTTGTGAAGGACTGCCTCTACATACTTTAGCAAAGTGCCCTGACTTTCCACATCGAAGGCAAGTGGCTTGCCAAGCTGGGCACAGTCGGCGAGGGTGTCGTGGGTTTGCACAAAAGTAACATGTTTCTTCGTTCTGGGATTTTGGTAAATGTCCAATTTTCCGAGCCGAAGTCCTGGCTGCCGCAGTAGACGTGGATTGTACAGGAATTGACGACGAGGATTGGCCGACTGCAGCGATTTGTTGTGGAATAAAACTTTGAGATTGAATTTGAGCAGATTCTAATGCGCGTGCTTGATTGTGAGCTTCATCTAGCGTAAGAGTCATATTCTCTAGTAGTCGTTGTCGAATTGAGGAAGACGATAGACCCGCAATGAATGAATCTCTAATGAAATCTTTTTCGTATTGGTCGGCGGTAACTGCTTTAAAACTGCAATCTTTTGAGAGTAACTTGAGCGCTTGAAGATACTGATCAACGGTTTCTCCATTCTGTTGACGTCTGGAGGCCAGATTATGGCGTGCAAAAATCTCGCTCTTCGGCTTAACAAATAAACATTCTAGCGTTGACATGGCAGTAGAATAATCACTTGATTGAGCAATATATTCATAAATATTCGGCGCTATAAGATTAATAAGCAGTTTATATTTTACCGCATCCGTTTCAGCTTTACATTCTTGTAGAAAATTTTCAAATGTCTTTTTCCAATGGAGCCATTTTGAAGCATTTTGGCTGTCCATCGGGTCCGCTTCGAATCTTTCGGGTCTAAGATATTTCTCCATTTTTACTGGTGCTTTTTTACTTAAGCTTTGAAGATAATTTAGCATAATAAATTGACATGATATGAGAATAAAGAATAAACCTGAATCTTAGGCTTTATTATGCTAAAAGTAACGATAGTAAATGATGGATGACAAAGTCAAATTTATGACAGTATATTTCTACAAGCGTCATCATCTTCTGTGGAATAGGAAAAGGTAAAGACATTAGAGTCCAGATAGTCCTTTTACTGTATTTTATTACCGAGTAAAACAGTCGTTCATAGGTGACACGGTCCGATAGAGAGCGGTGTCTCACTCGCACTCTAGTCATTCATGACGCAGCCCCTCAAAGCAAGCATTAACTAGAGACCGCACACGTGTACCCCCGTAAGGGATAGATATATAGATGCCCATAATAACTTCTACAGCATAAAACAGAACAATTTACCAATGTTTTCCTTAGCCGACACAACTTTCTAGGAAAACTAACAGCTTTTCTCGTAGCAATCACAGAAATTCTTGAAGAAATCGCGCATTATATCTGTTTGTTACCCTCCACTGCTAGAAGTAACGCGTGGAGGGTAATAGAAACTATGACAAGGACCAACGAAAATAGCACCTCTCTGCCGTATCTATCGAAAGTGTAATAAGACCATCCCGTTCTATCTTGGTATTATTAGTTCCGTGTCAGATCTATGGGTGGTATATCTATGCGCAGCCCCCTATATCAAACTCTCTTTCGGCCTCACTTTGTAACTGAAGAGTATACTCCAGTTTGGGTCACAACATACCTAGCGTAGCGGAATTCCTCGCGGAATTAGCGGAAGTAGCGGAAATTTGTCTATGGCTTCCATAAAAAAAATCTGCTACCATAGACAAATGTCCGCTATCATAGACAAATTTCCGCTACCTTAGACAAATTTCCGCTACTTCCGCTAATTCCGCGAGGAATTCCGCTAGGTGTGTTGTCACCCTTTATCATTTAAACGGCTATTAGACATTGCAACCTGCAGGGCCCAATCTGTTGTGTACCCTGCCTCTCCCTGCCCTTCCTTCAGCTCCCTACGGGCCCTACCTTTAATTACACCTTCCAACTTGACTGATTGAGCCCTGCAGGTTGCAATGTCTAATACCGCTTTTATAACTTCATGTTGCCAACATAGTTAAAAGCGGTATTACACATTGCAACCTGCAGGGCCCAATCTGTTGTGTACCCTGCCTCTTCCTCCCCCTCCTTCAGCTCCCTACGGGCCCTACCTTCAATTACACATTCCAACCTGACTGATTGGGCCCTGCAGGTTGCAATGTGTAATACCGCTTTAAGCCACGAACCAAGACAGAAAACAGACATTACTTACTCTATTTTCCTATTTAGTAATTATAAGGGTGACAACACACCTATCGGAATTCCTCGCGGAATTAGCGGAAATTTGTCTATGGTAGCGGAAATTTGTCTATGGCTTCCATACAAAAAATCTGCTACCATAGACAAATTTCCGCTACCATAGACAAATTTCCGCTACTTCCGCTAATTCCGCGAGGAATTCCGATAGGTGTGTTGTCACCCTTATAATTACTAAATAGGAAAATAGAGTAAGTAATGTCTGTTTTCTCTCTTGGTTCGTGGCTTAACTATGTTGGCAACATCAAACATGAAGTTATTCCGCTAGGTCTGTTGTGACCCTTATTGTGAAAATGAAGATACTAAAATATATTACTTTTAAAATTTATTTGGATCCCTACGTGAATTAATCTATTTAGCGAAGAAAGATGATGATGTCGTTAAAATTGTATATGACAAATTCAAACCGTGACATTATTTTGGAATAGTAACTTTTAGAAAGGGAGCGCTGGTAGCCTTGCGGTAAGACGTCCGACTTTCAATCCGGAGGTCTCGGGTTCAAACCCCGGCTCGTACCACTGAGTTTTTCGGAACTTATGTACGGAATATCATTTGATATTTACCAGTCGCTTTTCGGTGAAGGAAAAACGTCGTAAGGAAACCGGATCTAATCCCAAAAAGGCCTAGTTTCCCCTCTGGGTTGGAAGGTCAGATGGCAGTCGCTTTCGTAAAAACTAGTGTCTACGCCAATTCATGGGATTAGGTTGTCAAGCGGACCCCAAACCGGGATAAACGCTAGGATGATGATGATGAGTAACTTTTAGAAAGGGTCAGAGGTCTCCCCGTTTGCATCTCTCTCTCAGCTCGTTTTACTCATTCTCATATGTCGAGCGAAAATGAACCTTAAATTAATTAGCATAGAGTACATTTTACTCAGTGATATTTTTAACTGAGATAGCTTCAGTTTAAAATAATACCTTCATGTACTAGGTGGGATTCCCCTCATCTACTGACGCCTACGTCAAAACTAAAAAGATGGCAGCCATGCCCATAGAGGCAATTCTCTAGCGATAGCTGTTGATTTTGACGTAAGTAACATATCTCACTTAAGTCATGCAATAGTGAGATATCACAGTGGTATTGTGGTTGTATGGCATGACACTGTCATTTATGCAATGTCGAATAGGGGTCCAGATAACTTTTAAGTAGGTACTTAGTTGAAAATGTGAAATAGAGATTTGCAATGAAAACAGTGAAAAGTTGATAGTAAGAATTTCATATTCAATAATCGCAGCCGAGACTGTATCCCGCCCATAAGGTTCCGTGAACACATACGCTATGCAGGCGCGGGCCCAGGGGGGGTCACAGGGGACATGACCCCCCCCCCCCCAAATCATACGTGTCAAATTGAAAAAAGACCCACACAAAAATTATTTTTTTGCTTTGGTGATCCCCCCCCCCCAAAAAAAACGCTATGTTAGATGAAACAACGGGGCCACAGGATCTTTTATAGAAGTAGAGATCGCTGGAAAGATAGGCGCCTGTGGTTCCGAAAGGCGTATGCGACTAGACTGTGCAGGCGGTTTAGGTAGGTATACGACAGTGCAGTATGTTGATTTTCAAATCAAAGACGGAAACTTACAATGTTAGGAGAGCCCGAGCCAAGAAAGGGTTAGGTCTAGCGTCACAAGCTGCCGATAAATCGAGTGTGTCTAAGTATTCTCGCCTTTCAGATATTGCAGATGAGTTTTGTTACGGCCATGTGCAGCCAATGATCATAGTCGATCTCGACAACTGGCATCTCACAATACCTAGAGATTTACGTGAGGGTACTATGACACAACCGGTTGCAATTAGAACTGCTCTCGGTTGGGTTTTATTTTCTATTGTTATATACACAAATAATAGCCCTGACCAGGATTCGAACCCGGGACCTCCTGCTTCATAGGCAAGGTCACTACCAACTATATAGGGTAGGAGGCCGTTAAAACAGAGGGCGATGTATATTTAAAAAAATCGTTATCAGCCGCCTTCTTTTTAGGATTCCGTATAGTTTTGCCATGTCCGTCCATGTGTCCACCCACGGTCTAGCTCAGCGACCATTAGTTAGCTAGTGAAAAGCTGAAATTTGGTATGAGTATGTGCATTAATAACGCCGACAAAGTGGTAGAATAAAAACTAGAAATTTTTTTTTTATTAGGGTACTTCCCGTATAATTTAATTAAGTAGGTATTTAACTATGGTGTTCCTCATCACAAACGCCCTTAGCTGTAATGCTACAAAGTTATATCTGAATAAAATAAATAAAATGCCCATTGCCTCCTTTTTGAAGAGCCCCATACTGTAGTGCTTTAGGAAAACCTCGGCACGGAGTTTATTCCACAGCCGGATTGTATGAAGAAAATTCCTCTTAAACGGTGCGCGACCAAGTAGGTTCCTGCCGGCGGAGAGCCTCCGGTGGTAGAAAGCGGCTTTTGGCATCAAGCCAACCAATTCTTCACAGCATAACCCATTATACAGTCAGCGGCAGAAGTAGTTGAGCAGGTGGGGTGTTCAAATAGCTCGACTGGACTTTATTGTTGAGAAAATAAATAAGAGCAAGGTCATTCTGAACACCTAACCCGCTTAGCAACTTCTGATGTCGATTGTATAAGCGGTAGAAAACACAAAGAGGAAAACTCCTAAGACTTAAATAATGGTTTTTACACAGTTTTATCATTTACTCTATCGTTTTATTTAGCTTGACCTTATTTATTTATTTGTTTATTTATTTATGGGCATCAAATCTTATAAGTTAAATTTCAACCACCTACCGGCGTCTGATTGAGCTGAAATTTGCTATACTTCCGTAGATAACATGACAATGCTACTAGGTATAGTAGGTACAGTCAGTAATAAAACTGAGCATCAAAAACATTTTGGGAGTTACCTACTTGTTTTATACATTACCTTGAACGTACAGTCGCCATCAAATATATCGGAGCGGCCAAGGTACTCAAGAATATCTGAACATGCACTTTATCTCCTTGACAATAGAGGCCTTGTTCCGATATTTGTGACCACCTTGACCGCTCCGATAGGAACCTGGAACAGGTAAGGGCTAGAAATAAAATAATAGAATAAAATAAAAAAATATATATGTATACAATTCAACTATACAATTCAATCCCTGTTTGTGCGTATTAAAAAAATAATTACGACGCCTATGCGCTAACATTTAAAAAGTACTTAGTTGGCGATTCGCATGGCTAAAGATTTAACTAAGATCACTATTACTTCAGTATTCTAAGGACGGAATTTCCCAAGCCTCGATCTCTCCTACCTACATCTACTCGTATATTCAATAAAATATATACATTCATATTGATGATGGTCAAGGCAAGTATTTTTAACCCTGGCTTATTTTTGTTTTTACAGTATGCTTATCATCATCAAGTAAGTACAACTTACATGATAGTTCAACTTCTTCAACACAACAATGCCTAAGCGCATTAGGTTGGCCCATACACGGGATTAAGTTCACATAATTCGCATACATAACTATGCAATGTCGAGACTATTACGTGCGCCGGTTCACGAGTAAACAGTTCCCGCCCTACCTAACTTCCCCTCCCCGTCGTGGACGTCAAAAGCCATGTTGCGCACGCAGCAAATTCAAAATGGGAATAATACCCAAGGTAGCGAAAAGGACCCAATTCCTAGAAAAAAATATTTTACCCTAGAGTAGTCCTTCCACAGTAAAAAATTAAATACGACAATAAATGTATATGGCCCTCGGGCGCGGGTTAATTTGGATCCTTTTCGACAAACTATAAGTCGCAATAAATGACTACCAGCTCTATGCGGGTGTCAACAATCTTCGTTTTTACATGAAAGAAAGTCATAACTTTTAAAGTCAGTTACGCTATATGAAATCACCAAAAACAAAATTTACCAGTTGCTTATGTTACTGTGGTTTAAGCCCTGCACGGCAGTAGTTTCCCTTCTTCACACTCGTAAGTACCTCTAATACATCTCTTATACTTAATGCCGTAAATTTGACATTTCATAAAACCAAAATAACAGGTGGCCAGGCAATTGCATTGGTTAGATTTCAAGATGTAATTAATCGTATTATTTGTTGGAATGGTTTGTTACATATGGAGTAAAGATTCAGTAATCTTATGTGTACTTAGAAATGCTTGTTTTTTAGTTAACGATTTAGTTGATAGGATGGTCAGGTTGCCCCTAATTTAACTATTTTCAAGTTACATTTCTTCAATTTGTACATCAGAGTCTCCGAGAACTACCATTATGAAACAATCGTTCTGGAATAACAGTTCCCTATAGTTGGCACCACACTCAAAATATAAAACACAGCAACAACATTCCGCATGATGGTGGCGTAAGTTTATGTACAACACCATACGCGGTCTTTATACATAGGCGTAGTTACCCGCCTAAAAAACGTTGAAAACCTTTCATTATACTCAGTGCGATCTAAGAATGTACTTCATTTCGTTAAACGTAAACTTCTCCCCGTTTCGAGTTCGATTTCCTGGTGAATTCCGGTGGCGTGCCGGTGCTGGCGGCGCTGTGTTCACTGTCGCGGTCCGACCCGGGCAGCTCCGTGACCGTGGCTCGCGGCGGCGGCGGCGTCGCGCCGGATCCCGCCGAGCCCGTTATACGCTCCGTTCTAGGAGTCGAAGGGGTCGATCCCACTAATGAGAGTTGCGTCACTCCCATGGGAGACAGAGCGACCGACCCTGCGGTCAACATCGGCGCTAGGCCCGATGGAGACAAGACAGCCTGCGCTAAAGCTGTAGTGCCCGGTTGGCCCGCGTGTAAAGTGTTATTCACCGACCCGCTGTCTAGCTCTTGGATAGGAGACAGCACTAAAGCGCCGAGGACGGGCACCTCGTTTTGGTAGCCCTGGTGGGCCATAATAACGCCCATGTTCTGCATGCCCATGGCGAGCCGGTTCTCCCGGTCGATAATCTCCTTGGTCACGTCAGGAGTGGGGATCCGCGGCCGGTTGCGGAGCGTGATCGGCACAGCTGTACCGTTGCTCTTCTGTCCACCTGAAAACATTTTAAAGGTTATAAAGGGTATTTTAATGACTAAAATGCAACATTTGGGCTTCAATTTTGATAACCAGATTGTGGAAAGCTTTTGAATTACCTCCACACCGGAAGATGAGATTAAATAACATAGGTACCTATCAATAAGTGAAATGGTTGCTATCAAAAGAGCCCAATAGCGATTTCCCGATACAAAACACACCATAAAAAAAGATCTCATAGAATGGAACATCAATGTTAGGAGCAATTTTTTTTCTACTTTTTTTTATACAACGACGGTGGCAAACAAGCATACGACCCACCTGATGGTAGGCAGCTACCGTAGCCTATGGATGCCTGCAACTCCAGAGGTGTCACATGCGGGTTGCCGACCCTTTAAAAACAGGAGGATTCACTGTGTTGACAGCTAAAGGAACAAGACAGGTCCCTCGTCGTCAACACACTGGGTCCTCTTTGAGCTCTTTGGCAACCTTACTCACCAGCAGAAACACAACACTATGAGTAATTTAATGTTTCTTTTACAAATATTTCTAATTTTGCGACAAGCTTTTGTTGTTAACAGTATTTTCTTTGTAAAATCCCTAAGAGCGTTTTCACATTATCCTACACGATATCGGATGTCGGGCCGATAAATAATGTCGGACGACATCCTACATCCTACATCCGACACCCTGCATCCGATAAATAATGTCGGACGACACGGAGGTCCTATAGACGTTACAATTTATCAGGCCTCTACAGACGACAGCGATATGACGAGGCAACAAAGTGAGATGGAACTATAATAAAGGTACGAGTAGAATGAGACAAAAGTTCTCAAACAATTTGCCTCTCATAATGTCATAATATGTGGTGGGTGGTAAATTTATGCTCAGTCTTATTAAATTATTAAAAGTACTTTTAGTTCAACATTACTTCAATACTTTTTACTAGTACAGTCAGCTGCAGAGAAAAGGACCCCCCTGCATACAAAGTTTGTATGGCAGTGGGGGCCTTTTTCATTGCTACTGACCGTACCTATGTAAAGCCAGTTTGGCGTGAAAACTCTTTGTAAGTATACAGGATGGATTTTCTTTTTGGGTCAGTAAGGGTAGTTACCAGATACCGTGCTGCTACGTGAAAATGGTCTTAGAAGACCTTTCCTCGATTTCAAATTAATGATTCGCGTTTACAAATTTTGGAAAAATCATATACAGGTTGCGAGAAAAAAGTTTTTGACAAACTTTTTTTGATGCCGTTCAATCCCATTCCTATCCACGATCAAAAGCTTGTATGAGACCAAAAAAAAATTATAAGAGTGAGACCTGGGTCGCGTTTTATAAAGTTACAATTTACGATTTCGCTGTTTGCCTCTCTTTCTAGCACACATATTGGATAGAAAGAGAGGCAAACGCGACCCTGGTACCTTAAATAAAAACTATATTGAATAAAATGACGGTCAAAAGCAAAATGAAAGGACGTAAGTGCCGGCGAGTAAAATTACTTACGCAAAATATTCCGTAATTATCGACCTTTTGAACGGCCTCCATAGCCCAGTTGGTAGTGACCCTGCCTACGAAGCAGGAGGTCCCGGGTTCGAATCCTGGTAAGGGCATTTATTTGTGTGCTAATCTCAAATATTTGTTCTTGAGTTATGGATGTTTTCTATGTATATAAGTATGTATTTATCTATCTAAGTATGTACGAGTATATCGTCGGCTAGCACCCATAGTACAAGCTTTGCTTAGTTTGGGGTTAGGTTGATTTCTGTAAGATTGTCCCCAAATATTTATTTATTATTATTTATTTTATTTGAACGAATGTATTGTACCGGCCGGCAACTACGGAACCCTACACTGAGCATGGCCCGACATGCTCTTGGCCGGTTTTTTGATATTTTGAATGCTTTGTCTGTAATGTCCTCATACAGTATTATGGACCTTAAACGTAACAGAATTGATTGGCGCGATAAATAAATATAAATCAAATTACTGTAGAAAAAGTTTTCTTTAATATGTCGCTTTTTAGTATACTCTACCGTAAGTTGACCTCTAGGAAACTATATAGAAATGGGATCGATAAGCAAAAAAAATAGAATGTAAAAATCAAAGTTTTAATTTTCATACAAAATTTATGAGAAAAGTTTTCCTCGATTTGTGACTTTTCTAGCCAGATTTTTTTTTGGTCCTAATAAGCTTTTGATACTGAATAGGAATAGGGTCGACTAGCATTAAAAAATAAAGTTTGTCAAATATCCTATAATAACATATTTCTCGCATAATGTATGTTTTGAAAAAAATACCGTAAACGCAAATCTTCATTAATTTGAAATCGAGGGAAGGTCTTCTAAGACCATTTTGCACGGGTCTGGTAGCTGCCCTTACTGACCCAAAAAGAAAATCCATCCTGTATATGCGAAGACAATTATATACTATATTCATGTATGTTATTATTCTTGAACTACCTACACCTACGTTGTTTATTTCTACCGAATTATGTTTACTTCCTTGGCCGTTTGTGTATTAAATAAATTAAAAAAAAACGTTAAAGAATTTGGAGTTCAATTGTTTCGAGCATTCGAAATTTAAAATCCGCGCTAGCGTCATCACGCACACTACAGCAAAACTGTACCTACACATACACGCACACAAACAAAGTTTATCGTCCGACAGCCATCGGGGCTCCGACATGTTATATCTCTATCGGACGATATCGGATGTCGGAAGGCCCCAAGTAGAAAGGTAGCTGTTAGAGAGTACCTTGTGGCGCAAAGTCCGCCTTTTTTGCGTGAACGCATTATTTTAGTAATAGAGATTAGTTAAATGAATGAAAAAATACAAAAGTACGCATATTTACTTCAGTATAGACCCTTCCGACATCCGATATCGTGTAGGATAATGTGAAAACGCTCTAACTGCTCACCAAAACGAATGCAACGAGCCCAAACACGACATATAAATTTTAGTAAGTAGTTGAAGAGTACCTATGGCCACCTTCCAGCTCCATGTCCTCATAATACTGCATTGTCACGCGAATCACGCGAAATACATGTGCATGTAAATTTTCAATCAGAAACCGGGAAATGGATAAATTAACTTGCAAGATACGACTATTACACAGCTAAACGGGGCAGGTGAGGGCAAATAATAGTATGTAGTTTATGTAACTGTTTGCATAATAGAGGGGTTCTTAAAATACGAGTGTGGTTTTATGAAACAAACGATGTGAGTTTCATAATAAGATCACACGAGTGTTTAAGGCCTAATTACGTACAGTTGCATACACTGCTTTATCGACACACATATTATAAACCCTAAATGACAAGTTCTGAAACCGCTAGAATGCTATTGACTAGACTAGAATGCTATTGATGAGCTAACGACTGCTATTGCACCGCCATGGCCAACTCAATTGTGCCGGCGGTCGGAGGGGCGCATGACCGCGGTCGGGGATGAGGCCGGATTTCATAATTTTCGATCGAATTAGATGTTATTATTTGGCTATAATAACATCGTTACAGATAAGACATTTGTTTTAACTTCTAATAAAACAGTCTATTGTTATGGTATGATCACCATGTGTGAATACGTGCGGTTTTTGAACGCACTATGGAGGGTTTATGATATTTTCCATTGTTATTACTAAAAATGGACTAACCATGTCTGGAGTTTTGGCGGTGCTGTCCGCGACCGCTCTTCCTGCCCACGAGCCTCTCGTACAGCGACATCTTGTGCGGCGGCGCGGGCGTAGGCTGGCCGGCCTCGGGGCTCGAGTACACCACCGAGTTGTGGCGGTTGCGGCCGAACAGCCCGCCCGACGAGTACGCCGTGGACGCGGACCGCACGGATCCCATGCGGGAGATCTGACGCTGGAACCAGTTTTTCCGTCGTTCCACTAACGGTGTGTCCACGCTTTCCTGTAAAATAATTATTTATTATTTAAGGGAGCAAAATTGCATGTTGTTCAACCCCTCGTGACAACGTGAAATTACTTTACCTATGTGGATGAAATGCATTTTCCCCCTCCGGCGCTTTCAAGTGACAGAGCGCCTTATCGAGCTGGTTAGAAGTATTTTTCCGGTGGACAACAAACGCTTTGGTAATCCAATACTATATTGGCTGTGTAAAATTACCCCATTTTTCTTTTTCGGCGGCGGCATGCGCAAGCATAGCTTTATCCATCCGCACCGCAAGCATAGCTTTTCAACCGACTTCAAGATTTCGAAGGAGGAGGTTCTCAATTCGGGATCTTTGTTTTATTTTTGCTATTTTTTTTATGTATATTCACCGATTATTCGTAGACCGAACCGATTTGGAAAATTCTTTTTTTGTTTGAAATTTCACAGTTGGTCCCATTGTCACCAGGTCCAGATCTGATGATGGCATCCCGGAGAAATCGAGGAAACTCTTCAACTATTATAGGCACACCGTAGTGGCATAGTGATTTCACTATTTATTACAGCAACTCGGCCACTTCCTCTTGGAATAGCGGATCCTAAATGAAATCGGTTCTTTTTGTTTAAAATTATTGAATATATAGCTGGATTTTCGTATCGGGTTACATTCAAAGCCGCAAAGGGATGTGAAGAGATAATTGCCAGGAAAATATCAGGACCGTTTTTGCGAGGCACGCTTATATTGAGAACGCCATCTATGTTTTTCCATAAAATATAGCCACGATGTGCTACGTAGGTGATACCTACACTACACAATGGGTACCTTACAGCCAATCCCCTATAGTTAACCCTTTTTGTACGGGTGACAACCAGAGTTGCCAATTAGGCAACATCACTGTAGTACGGGTGTCAAGTGTCAACTATACTATAGTTGATTGAAACAAGGACGAAGTTTGATTTTTTTTTCAACAAACTTACCCCCTTATTCATAAACGTCTTCTTAAGTTAAGAGGCCTCTGATAATCTTTTGTCCCTTTCCGTCCAACATATACGAGGGAAAGGGACAAACGATTATCAGCGATCTCTTAACTTTAGTGGCCGTTTATGAACAAGGGGATTAGACTTTATGTCTTGGTAATAACGATAATATTTGGTAGTAGCATTAGTAAAGATACAAAGAAAAAAATGCCAGGACATTTCGGTAGGTGGCGTTCAAGCAAATACTTATTTTAAAATCCCGCTTTTTTCTGTCAACTGGGGTTGACACCCGTGCTCCACAAGTGCAAAAAAGTAACTCAATATGGCAGCAAATAGTGTTATTTTATATATACAAATGGCAGTCGTGTTTTTATGTTGCGCTTGAACGGTTGATATTTTTGCATTTTGTTAATAATTATTATCATTTCAAGGCCTTGTTCTATTCAAAATATCATAAACTAATATTGACAAAACTAACAATAGTTAAAATCGCTTGTAGTAACTTAATTTTTTTTAGTGAGAGATATTACGCGTGAAATATATAGTATTAGTGATTATAAGTGCAATAATTGAGTAGTTATCAACCGTGCATAATGTTTTTAATGAGTGTATAAAATTACAAGCACATAACTGTTATATTTCAGAAAATACACGTTAGTGAAAATGTCTCTAACCACCGACTCTCGCAAAAACATGCCCGTATTGAGGTGGTGCTAGGCGTTCAAGTCCCCGTACAAAAAGGGTTAATGTACCGTCGTCTTTATTTCGCACGCCTGGCAGTCATTCAGTGGCGCACCTCCGTGGTTGATCAGGAGAGGGATTACAATGTTGCCTGAAGGTGGGCAATAGGTAAACTGCTTACGTAATCAGCGTATGTCTCGTCGTGGCTTTTCCTCGGGGCCTGCACGTTGGCATACACGGCGTCCTCCGCCTTCACCTGCAACAAGTCCGTTTTATAATTAACATTTATTACTCTCCACTCCACTCTCTCCGACTCCATATCTATGTCGGCGGCCAATCGTAAGATGAGGCATATCGTGAAATTCCTAGGCATAGCGTGAAATTTGAAAATCTTTGTCTCGGTCCCTGAGTCGACGGGGTCCCTATTTCTGGGCAGTATGCCCTTCGGGCATCTGAAGCAACCTGACGAAAGTAACCTACCTATACGTTGCTTTAATTTAATGTGACTATCGTTAAAACATTACACAGGAACATTACGATCTGCCTGATTTTACGATCTGCCGCCGACATCTACATGTACCTAACTAATTGTAAAAAAAACTTAATATCGAAATGAAGCACATCAATCGATAAGTCTTTAAAAATAACATCTCTTTGAACATTTTTTTATTAGGTGGATATTTTCAGAAATAATCACTCCGAAAGTCTAAAAAATGGTGTTTAAAATATTGTTTTGTTTTTACTTTAGTTTATACCAATTTTCTATAATTTTCAAGATTCAGATTGTTCTGGTTACAAACGCCTAAAACTCTATCTTGATGCCAAATATAAAGTTTCTAAGTCATCTAGAAGTGGGTTAGAGTTCTATAAGTTCTAAATGAATTTAATAAGTTAGTCACAAAAATTTAAGAGATTACACCTTTGAATATTCTTTCCCCGATTTTTTTTTTAACATTATAGGTTAAGGCGTTGAGTTATCTCCAAAAACTACGTACAGTCAACGCCATAAATATGTGTACACACACGCTTTTGCACCTTACTCCATTGTAATAAGGTTCAAAAGTGTGTACATATTTTAGGAGTTGACTGTACCTACCTTCGTAGGCAGATACGGCATTGCTATAGTAATATTCGCTAGTAGGTATGGAACCCTCCATTATGCGTTGTCCGACACGCAGTTTGTCGGTTTTTTTGTATTAGAAAAATAACGGCCGATTTTTCCCAGGTATTTTTATTTTTTCAGCCTTATCAGAGAAAAAAGACAATAAAAGACAAGTTTCAAAAACGTTTTTCCAGAAATCTATAAAAATAAGCATATGCATCTACAAATTATCTTCATGCATACGAGATAGAAGCTTAATTTGGCTTATAACTTGTTCATGCGCTGTAGGAAAACTGCTCAGGTGCCAGAAACTAAGGCAAGCCGGCGGGAATCGAATTCTATGGACGCCACTGCTAGGTTGCCCGTGTGTCTAAACCATAGATTCCCAAAGTGGTCCATACCGCCCCCCAGGGGGCGCTGACGGCATCCAGGGGGTCGGTAAAGCCTTTACAATAAATTGGGGGGCGCTGAAATGATCCAGGGGGGCGCTGGCTTATTTATGAATAAAAAATAAATAAATACTTTAAAAAAGTCATTGATAAACTATTAATATTTAATTACGAGTATGTTCTTCTGTACACTTGTACCTTGTACGATGTAATTCATGTGTACTTCAAGTACGAGTATTTTGGCTCCAAGTCGTAACAATACGTACCCGTCATTACTTTATGATGACAATTAACTATAGCTCGGACTAAATACTCAACAAGGACAAAAAAGTATTCTTTTTTTGCGTAACTAGTTACTTTATATTGTTGAAAATCAAAATATGGCATGTATCCTTGAATACATGCCATATTTTGGTAAGTATAATTAAATATATTTGTTTTTCTTACCTTACTTTCGGTATTTTAATGTCGTGTGATCTTAGGGAAGTATTTATGTGTTACTGCTTGTGGACTACGCAAGTGTCAGTTAAAAGTGAAGTGTAGTGATACAGCTTCGAATCTATTGAACCGATTGAGTTGAAATTTGGTAGATAACCATCGAACTCGCGGAGCGTAAGCGAAGTGAGTTCTTACAAACAACTCCAGACCCAACTGTCACCTGGCTACTGGGACGTTTCGGCATTTGGAAGGCTTTTTGATTCAGATAGTTTGTCCGACGATAACTTTAGTAACGTTTTTCTGATCTTTATGAAATTTGTTGGGGCTGTAGCAAAGAGACATAAAATTTGAGAGTTCGTATATGAGCAGGATCGATCAAGTGGTTATGGAGCTGGAAGGAGAAAAAAATCCTCCTTAGGGTCTTGTTATACTGGTCAACTTGTTTGCAAGTAAATCGCGAGTTCTCAGTTCGAGGTGGACTACTAGTTATATAATTTACGAACAGAACCCTTAGGCCACGAGTCCGACTCGCACTTGACCGGTTTTATATATTGGGGGCGCTGAAAAAATTGTTTCCTGCTAAGTGGGCGGTCGGTCAAAAAAGTTAGGGAATCTATGGTCTAAACTGTTTCAATGATGAAACCATAAGAATCTGTTTTTAAAAACAAACAACAATACCTACAGTAAATAGGTGACGGAGTAAATAGGAAACAATAGGTCGAGAACACATTCTTATAAAAACAATTAGGTGTACTAACAAAAGAACCGTCACGGTTGTGCATACATACACGTATCTATTTGTAAATAAATCAGACTATATGTATCCATAGTGTGCTAGCGACGATGCATAACAGTGTCGAACCGCGGACTAGAACCCACTCTGTATCTCAATGTCTAGAATGATTGACGTGTCGGCACTGTCGGCAGTGTTTCTCGTGTTTTTCACTTTGTTTGCTAGTGGATTAACCACACCTATCAAAACATCATTACCTATGATAGTAAGTTTGAGCCTTATTTTATTATATTTAAATGTATGTTTTACAATGTTATATTTAATGTATCAGTCACATTCTTTACATTTGGTTCGTTTTTGACATACCTAAGGGATATTTTTTTATTATAGAGTACTAAGAGTCAAATCATTCCCACCGTGCCCGAGTCCTACCCTAGAAACAAAGACATTGCAGGCTTATTGATGGACGTCGACGCGACCCAAGGGATCACACACCGACCAAAAGTCACCAGTACCACAAAGAAACTAGTTTCGCTTGAAGACGTGCTTTTTAACAGAATTAAAGAAAGATCAGTTGTAAAAATAATCAAAAAGTGTAAGAGACCGATATACAAGCAGCGAGACTCCTATTTAGACAGCCTACTGTTTACAGCTGTGGCGCAAAGTGTTAGTAATAACACTGTTACGTTTCATGAATTGGTATCTAATTCAGAGCAATTGAAAAATATGTCGGTACATATAACTGTAAAACCCTCATCGATGTCAAACACGGTCCGAAAAATAAACACGACTAGACTAGTCAATTTCATGGCAAACTTATTGATTCCACAGAAAAATAATGAATTCATAAGCACGTCACATATTCCTATAAAATCCTTTGGCAATCGCAGTGAAATAGAAGTCATTAAAAATACGATTCTGCGGATTAATGCAATACCTAATAGTGCAAACACAAAAATTCAAGTCGACAATAACGACGAACTAAATCAAGATACAAAAACCTCGAAACATCAGTTGAGGAAATTCTTAAAACTCCATGGTTCCAATGCGAAGAACCTTGAAGAAAGTTCAGATTTTAATAAGAGTACCCGATCCGCGACATTGGATGACAGCCCGGACCATAATACTAAGGGCGACAGTACTGCAGACCCTACGAATATATCAATAGTCGAAGAGCCGTACCACCGGGCACATGCACCAAGAAAACAATCTATAGTCCTGCGGTGGAATCTAATCTTGCTGTGAGGAGTAATTAACAAGGAGCTAAAGCGAAACAAAACCTTAACATGCCACTAAAGTTATGTGAGTAAGATACGATATAACGAACGAACGGTATTGCCAACGCAACATGATGGATTGTCTCAAATGTCGCATTTAGTTATACACGTTGTGAAAAAAAGCTGCTTTTAGGTACACCCGCTTTGCATGGAGATAGTAGGAATCCTAATAAATGACTTTTCCGGAGCTGCTGTAATTCCATCCATTAGGAGGCCGAACTAGGCGATGTCTGGTAAGATTTTTTTAAATTATATATTTCAGATGAAAGAAACCTACATTATTCATCATAAAAATAAAATAAAACAAATAGACAAAACTGATTAATCCTAAATTGTACCTTTAAACTTTATTTCTAAATAACGTGGCTTAAACTCTGAGAAATGTCAGCAAAATGTTTTTATAGCAAAAATAAGTATATTTTCATTGAATCCTGAAAATCAAATCAGTTCATTCGTTTTAGAGGTATAAATCTTTTTTTAAAGTTTTATTTATACGCTAAGTGCGAAGTGCATGGTGGGGGGGGTGCGTCCCATAAGATATAACTACAAAATATATAATTTCATATTAATAACGTTCACAAGATATAATGAACGTTTGCTATAACAACAAAATCTATATTTTTACTAGGAATAACGGTCAATTAATATAACACTCATTTTGTATAATAACTTATCATATAACACTCAAATACTCTAAATTTGTTTAATATAACATACATAACGTATATCGATCATAATATAATAATATCTTATCTATATCTATAGTATCTATAGTATATCTTTTAGTATAATAATTTCAAAATATAATAGCGTATGATATACTAAATAGGTTATAAACTCCATTCCAACCTTTTTCCCCAAAGTGTAATGTTTTCACGGATATCAAACTAAATCAATAGGTAGGTTAGGTTCGTTAGGTAGCTTCAGATGCCCGAAGGGCAAACCGCCCGGAAATAGGAGCCCCGCTTAGCGGGGCTCCGTCTAGTTAAGTTGAGGATTCAACATTTTGAGAATTTTAGAATAGCTAATTAGACGAGCTGCTACTTAAAAAATCGTGTAGACCAGTTGCTTTTAGGCGAGTTGATATGTACACGAGCTGCGATTTAGACAACCCGTTATTCTATACGAGCATTATGTATTTTGGTGTTAGATGTATTGAATATTATACATTATAAATCTAAGGTATTATGAACGTTATACATTATGACCGTTATATACAACGATATTATACTTAAACAACGTTATACTTAACAAAATTAGATATTTTGATGTTATATCAAACGTTCATTATAGACTTTGAACGGTATACAAAACAAGCTTATGCAATATGAGCGTATATAATATGAATATTATACAATAAGTTCTTATATCTTTTATTACTTACCCATGGTGGGGGGTATCGTGAACGATCGCAGCGCAGAATGTAACAAGAAATTGGGCTCTTGCCAATATCACATTTCAAAATATTTGACATCACCTGTAGGGTCAATTGTCAAAATCTTTGATTATTAAACCAACCGGATGCGACACGCGCTCTCATTTCTATCAGAAAAAGTCTGCCGTTTTTTGCGGGGGAGGGGAACGTCAAATGTATGCGAAACGTCAAAAAAGACACGTCAAATACACGTCAGTCCATACAAGGAGTATGACCACTGGTCATACATTTTTGGCAGAGGGGAAAGCCTGTCAATGGCTACTCCGGTTGGTTTAAAGCTCTAAGGTCAAAATAGTGAATCAGCCAGTGACATTTCATGTAAGCAAGGCCATTAATAAAAAAGAAAAAAAACCATTTAACCCCCTGCTCAAGAGATGGTGCCACACTCATGCACACAGCGATAATGGCATAATGTATCAAAAACCCAGAAATTGGATTAGGAAATGATTTAAATTAGCTAGTCCTGTACGTACAATCGTACATAAGTACTCACTTAATACACATTCAACTGATTATTTTCCATAATATATTGTATTTAAAAAAAATAAGCACTATTTGCTTTTTGTTCCATTTGTACTATCTGTACCAGTTATACTGAAAGAAAAGATATCAAATAAGCAATCTGATTGACTGACTGATCCACGCGAAGCCGTAAGTACTGAAGCTAGGAACTTGTAATTTGCAGGTCGGGTTACATTTATAATCTGTACAATACATAAAAAGCGATTGTGAATAATTCAACCCCTGAAGGGGCAAAAAGGGGCATACAAGTTTGTGTGGGTACGTGTAGGATTTAAAATATACATTAGAGACTTAAAACTTTGTAAGTTTACTAGTTATTAAAAATTAATAAAAGTAATTTCACCGTTTTTTTTAATTCAACCCTTTAGGGGTTAAATAAGGTTCGAAAGTTTGTATAAAAAATCAAAAATTTTGTTACGAACTTTCACAGACATGAACCCTTCGAGTAAGATAGGTACGTAGTTTTAATACCAAACATCACATTTACAGAAGATGAAATATAGGGAAACATAGTATATTATAAATGTGAAAGTAACCCTGTCTGTGTGTAACGTCTTTACGCTTAGACTGCTTAGCCAATTTAGGTGAAATAAAATAAGATAGCTAGGAAGATAAAAAAACTATCTTTGTACCAAGTTCAATCTCAATCGTCGATTCAGTGGTTAATAATTCGCCAAAGAAACTACCAACCCCTTTTCTACCCCTCTAGGATTGATAACTATCCTTTATTTTTTTCCGGGACTCAAACTATATCCATACCAAATTTTATCTAAATCTATTTGCGGTTTAATATTCTATAGATAGTATAGATACACCTCCAACAACCATTTCACCCCCTTCAGGATCAATTTGCGGGATAAAAACTATCCTGTGTCGATTCCCGAACACAAACTATCTCTATACCTACCAAGTTTCATATAAATCGATACAGCTGTTAACAATCGATACAAATTATTCTCCATAAAACTCCCAACCCCCTTTGTTTTGCACCCTCTGAAGGGCTGATTTTCGGGATAAAAACTTTTTGTCACTTACCGGGACTCAAACCATCTCTATACTAAGTTTCATGAAAATCGATTCAGCTGTTAAAATTCCCCATACAAAATTCCAAACCCCCATTCATTAAGAGGGTGAAAAGGGTTTCACCCTCTTAATGATTGATTTTCGAGGTAAAAACTACCTTATGTCATTTCTCGGCATTCAAACTATCTATATACCAAGTTTCATCTAAATCGGTGCAGCGGTTATCTATTCCCCTTATAAACTTCCAACCCCCTTTTCACCTCCTCAAGAGTTGAATTTTGGAATAAAATCTATCCCATGGTTTCCCGGGATTCAAGTGATCTATGTAACAAGTTTCATCTCAATCGTCGGTTCGGCGGTTAATAATTCACTGTACAAACTACCAGCCCCGTTTCTACCGCTTTAGGGTTGGTTTTCAGGCTTAAAACTAGCCTATATTGTTTCCCAGGTCTCAAACTACTTATATCCATACCAAATTTTATCTGAGTCGCTGTTATAAAATCTCCATAGAAACCTCTAACCCTCATTTCATCCCTTAAGGATTGATTTTCGGGACTCAAACAATCTCTATGCCAAGTTTCATCTAAATCGGTTCAGCTGTTAATAATTCTCCATAAAACTTCCAACCCCCTCCTTTGCTTTGCGGGGTGCAAATTTTAAAATGTATACCTCAAAAAGAAATGAACGGATTTCAATGTGGTTTTCAGGGTTCAATGAAAATATGTTTATTTCTGCTATAAAAATATTTTGCAGACATTTCTCAGAGTCAAGCCACGATATTTAGGGATAAAGTTTAAAAGAACATTTTGGGTTTTATTCGTTTTTGTTTATTTGTTTTTTATATAAACAATGTAGATTTCTTCTATCTGACATATATGTTATCAAAATCAGATGATGTGTTACGTCTTGTAGAATTAAATAAAATCTTAGCAGATCTCGCTTAGCTCGGCCTTTTAATGAATGGAATTGCAGCTGCTCCGGAAAAAATCATTTATTAGGGTCCCTACTATGTCCATGCAAAGCGGCTTGCTTCCATACCTAAAAGCAGCGTTTGGACAAAAAAGCTTCATAACTGTTATAACTAATTGGTAAACAAATCCCGAAGGATTTTATAGATCTCATTAAACATGATTGATATGTCGGCGGCCGATCGTAAAATCAGGCAGAACGGGAAATTCCTAGGTATATCGTGAAACGTGAAAATCTTCGACTCGTTCCCTGAGGCGACGGAGCCCCGCTATGCAGGGCTCCTATTTCTGGGCAGTTTGCCCTTCGGGCATCTGAAGCAACCTAACGAACCTAACCTACCTATACATTGGTTTACGGTGACTATCGTTCTTCTAATTAAAGAAAAACATTACACAGGAACATTACGATCTGCCTGCTTTTACGATCGGCCGCCGACAGATATATACGGTTACAAACTCGGTTTCAGAAAATAATTTGAAAGAAAAAAGCAGCACCTTACCAAGAGCCCGAGGCACTGTAAAAATACTCATTGATTCACTATACAGGCTGATCTAAACCTTAACGTCAAAAACTTTTTTTTTGATTCCTCACGTCGTGAGCTATTACAATATTCCCATGTATGTCAGCCGATTTTTCGTAGTTATCCAGCTAGGATTTTTTAAACTTTTGTGTAAGAAATTCCGGGGTGAAGCAATTAATTTATTTAAAAAAAAACTACTTATTGAACTTTTTTGATTGTTTTCTTTTGTAGCATAATCCGTTACAAACGGCACAGTTGCTAAAAAAATCAGCATCCTGACTTGGCAAAAAGACAAAACTCAAAGTTTTACGTTCAAGCATGTCAAGCTTAGATTTTGCGCTTAAATAAAACAAATATACAAGCGATTTCAAGGGCTTTTAGTTTTTTTAGAAAGTGATAGACCCTGAGCTTTTTTAGAAGTAAAAAAGTGACCCCGGATATCTTAACAAAAAAATTAAAGTTAATAAATTCATAACTCGAAAACTACGAAAAATCGGCTAACATACATGGGTATATTCTGATAGCCCTCGACGTGAGGAATCTAAAAAATGTTTAGACGGCAAGGTTTGGACCAGCTGTATCTACGTGTGCCTAAGCCTATAATATTGAGCATCTTCGATTTCTGCAGGATCCCATCATCAGATCCTGACCTGATGAGAATGGGACCAACTGTCAAGTATAGTACCTACACATTCAAAAATTCCAGATCGGTCCAGCAGCCAGCCGGAGATATAACAGGAGAACTTGCATAAAAAAAATATAGCAAAAAAAGGAAATAGCAACAACAACAAAGATCCCGATGAATTTATCACCTCCTTCGAAATATTGAAGTCGATTGAAAATAGTTATTAAGTATAATTTAATCAGTCTGCAAAATGTTCAATGTTGATTAAATAAACAAGGAAACCTAAATGTAATTTTCAACTGCAATTTCGACTTATCGTATTTTTAACACTGAGAAATAATACCTACATAGGTAGATTTAACGATTACTATGGAATCAATTGTATAAATATCCGAAATTTAATTTCATTCGAAACTTCAAAGGACGCTCGTTTGTGTGAGATTTTGGATTTAGTCTCATAATTTCCGTGCTTTTGTCGTGTGGGTATAGCCACGACTAAGGGTTGAAACACACAACACCCTTAATATTATTGTCGCAATGGCCGAGGTTAGTTTCTAACTTAGTATATAATATATCAATATTGTAATGCAATCGGTGAACGCTAAAGCATGGAAATAGCATTAGCTTTGCAAAATGCCCCTACATTTTTGTGGGTGTACCATATGGCATGGGAGACGTGGTAGGACAGCAAGCCGTTTATCAAGATATACCTATGGCCACAGTTCATCAATGCGCATGTGCGAGCGCTGGTAGGACTAGATACGATGTTAGACCTAAGATGCTTGTATCTCTTGCGCTTTGCGCCCCGTTAGTGCCAGTGTCAATTTGAGATTTGCGGGGTTAACATTATCATAAAATGAAACCGAGACACCATTTTGTGGTATTAATAGGTGCAGTAATTAATGAAAATACGGAATGGCAACATATACGAGTGTACTATAGCAAAAATAATTAACTTGCATAATATAAAGAATTGTTCGAAAATGCAGTACAAAGAGGACTAGTGACGTATCACATTGAATGGCAACATGTCGATATGAGATGTACGATTCAGATGCGAATTCTATGAAACTCGTGTTGTGTTTCTGGGTCGTATTTTCGGTTTAAGCTGTTGGTGGTCTATCAGTATCTAAGTAAAAGAATAATTTTATGTATTGTAAATGGATGAAGTACGTAGGTACCTAGATGATATCATTAGAACTAAGTAGGTGTACCATTACAAGACTTCACTAAATACCATACTACATTACCACATTATTACACAAACCTGTGTTACAGTTAGTTACCTGTGTAATATTACTGCTGATTGATTATAATGATTAGTCAGATTATCTCATCAAATTATCTTTAATAATATTGACTACCTGCCTATTTCACGAACGGTATTGGACTAATATTATTAGTGTGTTATCATGGAAACCCATATGATTTGACAGTCCGTAGACTATACTTATTAGTCTAATACATTTCGAGAAATAGGCCCAGGTCAACGCTATTAGCGCAGATATCTCACAGCTAAGACAATTATTTGTCAAATATACTGACACGGTCGATTCCTATAGAAGCCATAGACAAGGGCGACTCCAAGAGTGACTAACTCACTAAAGAGGTCAGTCCTCTGTGCTTATGACGTATAAATTGTATTTTATTTAGCCTATGAAAACTTTGATTAACTAACATTGTCTAGCGTGAAATTGCGTATTGGGTCCTCTCCGTTATGGGCGAGGGCCTAAGTGATAGTTCAGATCTGGATACGGTTACCAACTTTTAGTATGTTGTTGGGCACGACAGTAGGACCCCAAAACTGCCGAGAGACGGGGACGTAGGTGAATGTCTCCCGAGTAATGACGTCATCAAAATGGCTGCCGCTTCGTTGCGAAAAGTGCAAATTTCATACAAACTGTGCACTGCACCTACACGTGTGTAGTATCAAACGAAAGAAGATTAAATGTGCTATATTGTTGTTTATTACAGTTTAACGGCTATAAACGAAAACCCAAAATCAGGCTAAAAAATAATTCGGATATTTGCATTTTACAACAAAATTATAAGTCGAACTGTAAAGCAGTGTAGGTACTACACTAACAAACAGGCTAGTTAAGCTATACATTGCTATAAAAAATATTAAAATCTTGCTATAATTGTGGCAGCTATGTAAAAAAAACATGTTGGCACTGCCGAACTATTTCCTTAGAGGGAAAAAATAACAATTTTCTCGATTTACAGAATATCCACAAGCTTCGGGTATATTATTGGTCAAATAATCTGGAGCCCCTAAATGTCGGAAGAACATCTCTATAGTGACCGAGGTCCATATAATGACGTCACGAACGTTACCACTACTGAAATTTGTAAAATGTAAATTAAAGCTATACCATGACACTTACACACATGTACACTCATCGAGTTAGAATAATAAAATCATTGTGTGTGTAGCATCGATCGATAGCTTATTAAATTTACTAGAATACATACATTATTTGTGAGAATAATGTAAAGTTTAGAAATTGTTGACAAAATATGTTATTGTAGTACACTGCTTTAAAGTTCGACTTATAATTTTGTTGTAAAATGCAAATATCCGAATTATTTTTTAGCCTGATTTTGGGTTTTCGTTTATAGCTATTAAACTGTAATATACAACAATATACTAGTAGCACATTTAATCTTCTTTCGTTTGATACTACACACGTGTATATAGGTGCAGTGCACAATTTGGATGATATTTTCACTTTTCGCAACGTAGCGGCAGCCATTTTGATGACGCCATTACTCGGGAGACATTCACCTACGTCCCCGTCTCTCGGCAGTTTTGGGGTCCTACTGGCGTGCTCATCAACATACTAACAGTTGGTAACCGTGTCCAGCTCTGAACTATATTCCCATAAGGGAGAGGACTAGGAAGAAGGTGAAGCGATAACTGTCAGATGAAAATCAATATCGTTTTTAACCCATTCACTGCTAATGACGACACGTTGTCGTCACGGCTCTACGAAGCATTTTCGCTACATAGCGGGAAACCCATATTATCGGCTACGGCGTACAGCTACGCGCGTAGCATAGCAGTGAATGTGTTAAGAGCCATGTTTGTATGTAGCCCAATAAGCAGGTCTTTTTGCCGTGCAAAAGGTGGGGGGTAAAACGTTTTAATTTTTATTGCTGAAATATAGGCTATTTGTGAAAGAACGTGAAGACGTACAGAAAAACGATGCATACGTTTATCATTCCAAAAAAGATCTTTATACTTTCCATAGACACTTTTGTCATTAAGGCAACAGTTGAGGTTTTATTTAAAAAAGATCAAATTTGGGCCCCTTTAATTCAAGATGGCGGCTAACGCTTCGACCCCTCAAAAGGTCGAAAACTTGCATTTTTCATAAGTGGCCTATAGTTAAGCAATACAAATTTATACATTTTACCCCCCACCTTTTGCACGGCAAAGCCCCTCTTTTGTCCCCAAATGATTGGATTAATGGGTATCGCCACTAGATTTGAAGTTACGCACACAAAAACATGACATGTAGTGACAGCGGGATTTTGAATTTACTCTTCTTTTTTCGTACCTGTAAACTGCATGATTTGGTAGTTATCACTTTTAGGTATTACTTTAAGATTTTTTCGGCTATTATATCTTATTTCATCATCATCATCATCTCAGCCATAAGACGTCCACTGCTGAACATAGGCTTATGTTATTTATGTAGAACAAATCACTAGTATTATATAATTTTATGTTCGCAAGGATATTCGCAACATGTTCTGTTTCTATTGGTTTTATTTACGTGAAGAGGTGACATCTGAATAATAAAATAAATAAAGGTTGATACATATTGGTATATTTTTTGGTCTGTCTTATTTTTAAAAATATATTGTGCTAAAATTACATTTACATTCACTTCACTCATTCATACCATTCATTCAATTTTTTTTGCAATCAGTATGTAGGTACTTAATGTAGCTGTGGGTGTTATCATTTAACTCAACTCTGGTGGCGATACCTATATCTACTAAGAACGCCATCCATGTTTTATTTTATAGTAGAATGCAATGTATTTAAATATTAAGTATTACATTAAAAAAAAATATTATTAGAGAAGAAGGAACGCACCGTATTAATCGTATTTAGTAAAACATAATTATGTACGTACAGTTAACTAAAAAACTTCAGGATTTGAGTGCAAACAACACTTTATGCTAGCTCAGTTTAAATAAACACCAAATTAGTTGTAAAGCGTTGAGTTTGCCTATAATTTTAAAATTAACTTAATGAAAAATCATGTCTCTGCTAATTAGGCAAGCACTTAATTAGCAGATGAATCAACTCACGTGTGCAAATTCTTTCGATGGCATCTGTAAAATAAAGCTTGGATTTTGTTTTATTTGGCTTTTGTTTAACTAATAATTAGCATCACATACTCCCAGGATTAGAAAGTAGCCCGATCGTCTATATACCTTACTAAAGGAAGTACAAGTTGGTCACGTCCGATGAGTACATGTGAGTGCAAGCGCGGATCCAGGATTTCAGGCGAGGGGATGGAGAGGGGGCAATCGCCTCTGTTGCCCCCCCCCCCTCCCCCCCTGTATCCGCGCTTGTGTGAGTGCACCAATATATCGAAACGATAACATCGTTATCGACGGTGACGTTGCTATACCTTGTAGTGGTCTGCGGAGCAAGGCGGCTCGTGGCGGCGATAGTGTTCGGAGGCCACCGTGTAGGGCAGGTCTTTGGGGACCACCTCCTCCCAGTACTGGTCCTTCAGCAGCTCAGGGTGCTCTTCATGCATTTCGTCCACTATCATGTAAGCTGCCTGAGAAAAACAATGTTCACTCTAGAGATGTTATTCCAATACCAATCCTAAAACTAAACAGGTTTCTTTAAACATGAAGGACAACACTAGATTTCACGTTCAACACTTGGTTTCGTTAACGATTTTTAACGAGGTTGATATCCACTATAGCCAGCTAATCAATAGTTTGATTGTACAACAAATCAATAAAAGGACCCATTTCATACGAAGCAATGTAACGGTCCTAGCAGTAGCAAGGGCCGTTATACAAATATACATAGGTTGAAGATGAAACGATATTATTTACGCTTTAACTCTGCTTTTTAGATTGATTGTGAGGAAATGATATACTTCTTACAATATATTTAATAGTACATTACTACAGAGGCCGGGAAGTAGGGGGTTGCCGGCCGAACGTAGCGAGGCCGGATAGTTACGAGGCTGGCAACCCCTTTTCACGCCGAGGTATGTATAGTGCTTTTCTCAAACATGCAATTAAATAAATATGAAACTTATCCAATTTTTTTTGGATATACGTAAAGCAAAAGTCTACTCGGAAACTTGTATTAATAATAATATATTGTATGTTGTATAAACTTCAAACACCTTCATACTTCGGTTTTTATGTAAAAAGTTCAATAAGTCACAAACGTACAACCAAAATTCGCATTAATTTCTAGGAAACATGTTAAACCAACATTCCTATTCACTATTACGACTAATTACATATGTTTATCTTGTTATTAATTAATTATCCTATCAACAAACTACAAAAAACATTAATTAGACTTACTATGTTAACAAAAACATGTGTAAAGACATTAAGTTATGAAGTCTAGATTTCTAAATTCTGACTTTGCATTCCATTGTCACTTAACGGCTTTTAAAAATGTGTAACTATTACGTACTCGTACATTAGCCATTTAAGTATAATGTTCACTTGCAATTGAACAACATCTAAACCTATTTCACTTTTATAGTACCTATAGGCAAATTATTATAGAATAAAACAAATCGACATTATAATTCACAACAATATACGCAACATAATAAAATAAAAATAAAAGAATGTTATTAAAATTTTCTCACTAAAATACTTTTTTTTCACAGTATCTGCGCTGTTCGAGAGGTTGCACTTAAGGCCATTCTACACGAGTTAAAATTAAGAAGAAAACTGTATATGGTGACTGAAAAATTCAGAACGTTACAAATATTGTCTATAGTCTCTGTTTATGCTTTATTAATTTTATTATAGAAAATATTTATAAACATCAAAACTATCCGAATTTATTTCGTAACTATAGAGACCTCAATTCTTAATTTCAGTTCGTCTGTAATAGCCCTCGCTGCTATTATTTTAGCCTGATAATCAACTTTTTGCGAAAAAAAAAAACAAAAATAAACAGCTGTTTAATCTGCCTCCATCTTTACAATTTAAAATTATAGGAATTTGTTAATAATGTTTTATTTGTTATTTTCATGTCGATTTTATAAACGAAATTACAAAATATATCACATTGTTTATTGTTTTTTTAATAGGCTTAAGTAGTGGCAGAATTTCAAATGAACCAAAAAGTTAATATAGCTTATAGCCTTAAATGGCTGAACGCCATGATCCTGTGCCACAACCATATATGGAATGGAAATTAAAAAAGAGGACTTTGCCGGCCTAGGTCTGTAAGATTTGTATGAAATTCCATTAACGACCTCTTGTCCTAGCCGCACCTGAAATGTCATACTTCGCAGCCAGGAACATAACATAAATATTTCATTGCATGTTTGAGGAAAAGTGATTTTATTGATAGGTTTAATGGCAAAATTCATCCTTACATTTACAGCCCCGTGGTTAAAGGCACGCTGTATAAAAGTGATCAATGCTCATAATATACATACATACCTTTATATGTCTGTCTATCAACCAATTGAGTTCTATATCGTCATCGTCTTCACCGAAAGGATTTATCAGCACCTCAGCTACCTTCAGCCATCCCACGTAAAAACAAAACTGAAAAGGAATAATCATGTTATTAGCAATCTTAATAACAATAAAACTGTTTGGTACGAGTATGACAACTAGTATTGTATTGTACAGTCAGTTGCAGTAATAGCTACAAGCGGGCGAGTTCGCAAGATGAGCTTGACACGACTTTATTATCAAGGGAACAAGAGCTATCAGGATTATTTTGAACAAATCACCCGCTTTATCACTTCCGCTGATGACTGTACCGGGATCTGACCCTAAAATGGACCTATTCCGTTAAGGCAGGGGTTGGAAAACTATTAAGAAGTTATAGTATTGTTGCTCTACGAACTCTATTTTTTAAGTGCTCTCAAAGAGCCGTACTTATTTGCTAAATGCCTTAAAACTTAAAAAAAAGGTTCGCTAATAACCTGAGCCTGCGAATGCTGTACTGTTAATACTGTGAATGTGGAGACAAGAAAGAGTTGTGTGCTTCGCGTCGCGATTCAGATACGCGAATCGCGTGCAAATGTAGAGCGTCCATTAATGTTACGTCGGGGTGGTACTGCGAGGTGCTGCCGTGCGACGGCGGCACCAGCTCCCCCCATCAGCGCACTAGGAAGTACTTGTCATATGAGTACGTTACCTGCAGCGCCGTGAACAGCGGGAAGTACACGTCGGGGTGGTACTGCGAGGTGCTGCCGTGCGCCGGCGGCACCAGCTGCCCCCCATCAGCGCACTAGGAAGTACTTGTCATATGTGTACGTTACCTGCAGCGCCGTGAACAGCGGGAAGTACACGTCGGGGTGGTACTGCGAGGTGCTGCCGTGCGCCGGCGGCACCAGCTGCCCCCCATCAGCGCACTAGGAAGTACTTGTCATATGTGTACGTTACCTGCAGCGCCGTGAACAGCGGGAAGTACACGTCGGGGTGGTACTGCGAGGTGCTGCCGTGCGACGGCGGCACCAGTTGGCCCCCATCAGCGCACTAGGAAGTACTTGTCATATGTGTACGTTACCTGCAGCGCCGTGAACAGCGGGAAGTACACGTCAGGGTGGTACTGCGAGGTGCTGCCGTGCGCCGGCGGCACCAGCTGCCCCCCATCAGCGCACTAGGAAGTACTTGTCATATGTGTACGTTACCTGCAGCGCCGTGAACAGCGGGAAGTACACGTCGGGGTGGTACTGCGAGGTGCTGCCGTGCGCCGGCGGCACCAGCTGCCCCCCATCAGCGCACTAGGAAGTACTTGTCATATGTGTACGTTACCTGCAGCGCCGTGAACAGCGGGAAGTACACGTCGGGGTGGTACTGCGAGGTGCTGCCGTGCGCCGGCGGCACCAGCTGCCCCCCATCAGCGCACTAGGAAGTACTTGTCATATGTGTACGTTACCTGCAGCGCCGTGAACAGCGGGAAGTACACGTCAGGGTGATACTGCGAGGTGCTGCCGTGCGCCGGCGGCACCAGCTGCCCCCCATCAGCGCACTAGGAAGTACTTGTCATATGTGTACGTTACCTGCAGCGCCGTGAACAGCGGGAAGTACACGTCGGGGTGGTACTGCGAGGTGCTGCCGTGCGCCGGCGGCACCAGCTGCCGCCCCATCAGCGCCGCCACGAAGTACGTGTAAAGCGCCAGTGTTACCACCTGCCATATAAATTTAACTTGTCATTATTTATTGCACTCTGGCTGGTGCCCATGAGCGAAAACGATATAATACGTCTAAGCCAACAACCCTACCTACCTATAGACGGCGCACTGAATACAAAAAAGGCACCCTAAAACGGTCCTGATATTTAAAGAATGGCAGTTATCCGTTCACATTTAACGATGATTCACGCTGTAACGTTCCACGTCCTACACGACACTTCCGACACTTCATTTTATATAGAACCCATCACGTGAGGCTTTTCTATAACAGAGTGAAACATCTTTTATAATATAAGAAAATTGTGTATAATACACAATTTTCCACTATATTTTTGATAAAAAATTGCTATGGAGAGAAAATAAAATTATAGATTTAAAACGTATGTAACTATCAATGAATTATGTAGGTAGGTACCTATATCTCTGCGGAGAGTAAATTGGGTTAAGGTTACACAATTGAGTACGTCCACCAAATAAGTATTTAATTAGCGATATTGGCCACAACATAAGTAAAACTAGGTCGATAATATCGAAACGAAACGTCAATTTTATTCCATCAGATTGAAACCTATTTGAAATAGCACAAGAAGTTTAAAGTGACAATCCTTAAACACGTGTCGCGTCTTAATATAGCCGGGGTATTCCACAAAATGAGGTTCGGAGACTTCGGGAGATTCTCCGTCCCTCAGTTAGTTTAGAGAAATTTCGTCACTCCATCGCACTTGCTAAATAGAGAATATTACGCAAAACTCTGCGTAGGGAGTGGTAGGGGGCGCCACTAGCACAAACAGAGGGCTACCGCGAAACACGAAAATAAAATTTTCGTTACCTGGTTCTCTGTCACTCTTACATATTCGAGCGATAGAGAGGCAGATGTCAAAATTTCGATTTTCTCGTTTCACGGCAGACCCTTCGTACACAAACCGCCTTGGTGCTCAAATGACATATTCTATTCGTTATAAATTATCTATGAAACTAGTAAAAAAACTGTTTAAGGCCTAGTATGTATTAAGAACTCTATGGTTTACCGACGCGCTAGTGCTGCAATCTGGCGGCAGAACATTGCAGTAATATCCCTCATTAGAGCGAAAGAGACACAGATAACGAAATTTCGATCTTCTTCTTTCGAGGCTTCTGATCAGACTATACCTACCTATAGACCCTATTATAGCTCGGTACCTATCTTACGATATATTTTGCGTACTATTTGACAGAGTCCCCACACGGAGCTATAATACAGTGTGTGGCCCAAAACACAAGCGAAAAATTCAAACGTAGATTGTACTCCTCAAACAATAAAAATATTGTTCAACAACTTTTAAAAAATATGTAGTTTTTAAATTGTCTCTTTTTCATACAAACTAAATATTATTTTCAATGTACGTTAAAATCCGTCTAATTGACATTGCTTTTCAGCCTTGTCACCCTACAGACATAATCAATTTCGCAATACATTGCGTGTTCAGGTAAACTTTAAAATGTACTAAAAATCAAACCGTAAGTTATTTTTAAAAGTCACTGAACAAACGTTGTTCTGTATGAGGAGTAGAATATACGTTTCAATCCTTCGCCCGTGTTATGGGTCACACACTGTATATATTATATCTCGATATATTACGATATATTTCGATATATTTTGGGTATATTGTCTTCCTTCTCTGGCGAGTTGTTCGTTCATTCGCATATTTGCATCGAATCGAAATCGTAATTTAGATTTCCAACGCTTGCGGTTGGCCCGTAGTTATGAGTGGTAATGAGCAAGATGATATTTACGCAAGCACCAACTAAAATAGATTACTGTTAATTAGCCGTGTCCGTTTGTACGTAATAATTTTCATCCCTTAGGAATTCCCTAAGACACAACCTATTCTTAGTCAAAGAAACCTAAGTAAATACGGCACCATGCCGCGGGAGGACTGGTTATTTTAGTATAATATTTTTATTTATCCTTAAGTTTATTGTTAACTGTTAATGTATTATGTGATTTCTAAATAAAACAATTTGTAAAATACGTTTTAGTAAAACAAACATAACAAACCGTTTACTCAATAGGAATACTAACTTTAAAGCATTACCTGGAAATAGTCAGAAACCAATCAATTTTAGCACCGCAACTTTACAATGTGGTACATAGGAAAACCATAAAACGTGATTTTGCATGCCACGTAGATAACTATACAGAAACGAATTGCGGTGCACGCAAAAATATGGAAACAATTTAGGACTGTATCCCACACACATTAAGCATAAAACTGTGTAGATATTGCTGCGAACGCTCCTATTCACGCACGATATTCGCGTCATATCATCATGACTAATGCGCTTACATACCTTCAATCAATGCAGGTCTGTATCACTTTTACCATTGCTAGCGCAACGCAGGTACCTAACTATTGCTCTTATGCCCTAAGTAGTACGACGGGCGCCATCAAATAAATCGAAGCATTGGAACGTGGACTTTACCTCCTGGACAATAGAGGCGTTGTTTAGAGATTTGTGACCACCTTGGCCGCTCGGATATATCTGATGGCGACTGTACTAAGGTTGAGCCGAACCACGCCAGATTCGTAACGCAGCATGGCTCCAGCTCGTTGCTAAGACATTTGAATATAACATAATTTTAAACAAAAAAAAGAACCGACTTCACTTAGGATCCGCTATTCCAAGAGGAAGTGGCCGAGTTACTGTAAAAAATAGTGTAATCACTATAGGTGTGTCTATAATAGTTGAAGAGTTCCCTCGATTTCTCCAGGATCCCATCATCAGACCCCGACTTCGTGACAATGGGACCATTTAGGAGTTATACCCGTTCGATTAAAAATTCACGATTCACGGCGATATCAAGTAACATACATACAAAAAAAATCTGTCGAATTGAGAACCTCCTCCTTTTCTGAAGTCGGTTAAGAAGTAGTCCTAATCGAAGAGTTCTTTAGTAATGACGTTTAGTACCTATTAAGGATGATGAGGACACGTCACTTCCTGTCACCTCCTGACTTTCGAGGATGACGTGCAGACAAAATGAAGTGTCAGAAGTGTCGTGTAGGGCACGGCACGGTACACCGTGCATTATCCTTTACTCGTAATCTCGTATTAGTTACGGCAATGGCGCGTAGTTATACTAGTAGTGACCGAGATGCTGGTTTGTGGAAACCGATCAGAATAACAACTCAGTGGTGCGCAAAATGGGTAATTCTTATAAATTACTCTGAGTATAGATGGGATTGATTGACGGGCGGAGGTGATTGGTACGTATCCATGAAGCCTTCAAGGTTTATCGAAGCATTGGGAGCAATCATTGCCGTTTCAATGGATCTGCAACGTGCCGTCTCTGACGCGATCCTTCAGTGTTTGAACACGATTCCAAGTGGGTACATTTTTGATATTAAATACTATGTACCTATTAAGTAATTATCATTACATCTAGAACTCTTGTTATGCATCATTTCGAATAACTTATTATGTTACCAAATGATTGGCACTTCTTTAAGTCCCTACCTGATTTACCTGTTTATTGTTATAACAATTAGTATATAGGTTAGCTATGGTACATACAGGTACAGTCACCGGCAACAGTATCTTCCTACACGAAGCCCGCAAAAATATGTGACACGCTCTTATGGCCCTACAAATAAGAGCGTGTCACATATTTTTGCAGGCTTCGGTGTAGGAAAATACTATTGCCGGTGACTGTACAATGAAAATTCGTGGCTATTAGACGACATCCGAGGTAAATAAGGAATATTTCATTTGAAGTAACAATTATTTATCACCGTAAAACATAAGTTATATCTTCACGGCGCATAACCGTCAAGGTTCTCAGCTATTGTGGTATTAATTAGCCTTAGGAATAATTTGAAAAATCAGACGATAGTAGATTGTATGCCAATGTCTTAAGCTACGTCGGATGTCTTAAATACTTGCCTGTGTATAAACAAGTGGCACGCATACGGTGTCGTATCCGATCAAGGCCCCGAGCCTTCTCCTGATGTCTGACAGTTCCACCAGCAACGTTTGGACTATGTGGTCACTGGTGATAAGCCCTTCCTTCCTTGCCCTGTTTATTATATTAGTTGCCCACACTAGAGGCATCCAGTATTTCGACATAGGACTCTTCCCGTCCATTTTTTCGAAAACTTTTCTTTCACTCTCCAACATTAGACCTGAAACCAAGCCATATAGCTAAATATTATTGAATGTCAAAGAAATTATGTGCTGAAGCGTGCCGAATTGATCAGATTTGTTATGGAGAATATGAGTGCCTGGGAACATTTATCGAGTTCTGCCGCTGTGGACGAAGACGCGTAACTTTACAAGTTATACGTGACAAATTAGGTCCGAGGTACATATTACAGAAGTTGAAGACTGGTCTTACATTTGTAACGTATACCTATGAGCAATTATTTCGTCATGTCCTTAAAATAGGCCTTAACAGGCTGTCATCGGAAACAAATTTGGAAGGACTTGAGTAGGTATACCAATGCTGCCCTATAAGCCGAATAGCGCTATCTCAAAAAAAGTTGAACGCAAATTTATACCTTACATTTTACAGCAGAGAATTGCATTTTAAAGAAAGAAAGAAAGAAAGAAAAGATTTATTCAGGACGCTGAAACCATACATTAATTACATGAAACATTTTAAATACAGCGTCACTGAAAAGGTTTCCTCTCAGCTTTGTGTTAAGGTACCCTGAGGATACCTTAACGCTGGTCTTCCGAGAAAACCTTTCCACACACATTTTCAAATGCATTTGATTATGAGATAGCGCCTTTCAACTTAGCAGGGTAGAATGCCGGTTTAGAATATCAAGCATGACTTACCAGAGTCCACGACATGCTGCCATGTGGGGAAGCGCCTCTTCACCCTGAGTGAGACCCTCTGTAGTGTGATGACGTACGCTAAGATTGCGTACCGAACGATGTTCCGCCTCATCAGCCGCCCAGTTTCATCCTGAAATATTACAAAGGTTTTATTGTGGTTATACAATAAGATGAACGTGCTGCGTCAATAGCAGACTATGTAGGTTGGGAAAGGCGTAAGGCAATCGCAGGATGACGGTGACATAAACAAAAAAAAAAACAATTCATTTAATTTAACGTAAACAAATTAAACAAAAATACTGTAAAGATTGATCAAAAATCAGTTACCGATATATCGAAATCCATGTAATTGTGGTTAGGTTTGTAGGCCCTTTAAAGATAATCCAAGCAAATCATACCAAGATTTGGAAAAGCATGTAGACACGAATAACTGCTGACAGTATTCGCAAAATAATTTATGGCACGTTTAGGCTAGATTTTAGTACACTTAATTTTGTATTAAGCATAGCGTCTTCTAGCGATACCACAATGTTCAGAAATAAAGGAAAAGTAAGTCAGTTGAGAAGTGTAAGACTGCTTCGGCAGATGGATTGGTGATTTAAAGGATAAGGTGGAGAAATTCGCAGCTTTCAGGTAAGTCTCAGTAGCTCAGTAGATCAGAGCGACGTCATATAAAAATTGTAGATATTCACTTGTAAGTTTCGCTAACGTAAGTAGGGACGAAGCTATTTGTTTGAATGGTTCATTGATATTCATACTTATTGATTAAGCAAAACTAAGCGTATTTCTGGCCTTGCATTGATTTTATTGGCTCATTGAAACTCAATGCGCCTAGCAACTTCATGAGTAGACGTGTGGTAGACGTAATATCGTACTTTAAACTCAAGACAGTAATCTGATAGTTCTGTCCAAGTTCTGTCCATATAAAGTGATTTAAAAAGTAGGGTTGGTGCTGTCAAATTACTGTCTGAATTAAAAATATAACAATCAGTCAGATTAATACAAACAGACCAGTGTAAACGAGGGTTTTTACCCAACTGACGAAAGAAAGGAGGGTTTTGTTTTTTATCTTTATAATCGCATCGCTAAACAATATTAATTTATTTGAGCCTAACTGATCTATAAATGTTAGACGCAAAATATAAATAATAACTAAAAACTATATTACAATTAAAACTAAGACACAAAACAAAACAATAAAATTAAACATAAAATAACAATTAAGGTTAGGTACAGTAGTAAGACAATAGCTATTGTTCGAGGAAGTGTGTAGTTACTTAGCTCTTGCAATAATAACTTCTGCCCAAACTTTCGTGATCGAGTCGCTCGGCGAACACCCTAAGAGAACTGTAAAACTGAAGACTGCGTGCTAAATGCCAAAAGCAAACATATCATCGTTTACAATATTTAGCATTTTATTTTTAAAAACACTGCCAAATCATATAATTACTTACACACGTAGCACTTATATTTACATAGATAAACTGATTGAGCATTCGTCATTTACATAAGTTTGTCTTTACATAGAGCAACGAAAAAAACATTTATTTTCATCGCGCTGCGCCATCTTCACTTCACTTCGCAATTTGTCTATGGCGGTAATTCATTTCAGTGCATTGTTATCTACCAGAAATATATGAGTATTGTCAGGAGGGCGCTTTTTTCTCAATGTATATGGTGACAGTTCAGTTTAGTATGAAAAATTTAGTTCCAATGAAGTTCCACAATATGGCGCGTGCTCATATATTTCTGGTAGGGCTTTGCTTAGGACTTGACATTCCTGTTACAGTTATTTCCTTATTTTATTATAACAAATGAAAGTGACGCAACCGCACTATGCAAACCCAATACGTGAAGTGAATTGGCGCCTTTAAGGTCTCGATTGTCACGAAACACATGCATAGTTAACTGTTTTGATATAGCTGGGGAAACACCTGTACATATAGTTACATATTAATTTCGTACAAACAATTGATGTGTGCTTTTGTTATGTCTAATAATTTATTATATTTAATTAAACTAGTAGTTCGTCCCGAACTGTGAACTCGCGAATCTTGTGTTTCGCCATAAATGTGCAATAGTAGAATTACTACAAATACCAAAAATAGGTATCGGGTATTTTTTTCTCAACTAACCATCACGGTGAAACTAAACGTCCATATTAAATTGTGCGGTTGATGCGCAAAATTTTACCGCGACGAAATCGCTTCAGATTTAACAGTTTTTGTCTCATCTTAATTTAAATCCACCTCTCACATGCCTCTCACTCTGTTGCCTTGGCATGTCGTTCTCATCTGTGGACCAACTATATAGGTTTCGGTCACCATCATTATGCGTCTATGGTAACTCTCTCTAACTAATGTAATGTGTTAATGTCAGTATGCTGATAGCGCTAGCAGCCAAAGCTCTAATAAATTTAAAAAAAGTCAGTTGTCAAAATATTTACACCAAAATCAAAATATAATTGAAAATATTTTTGAAATCAATTTTATGTTGCTAATTGTTATGAAACAGTAAGCAGTTAATAACGATTTGACGAGAGTGTTAATCAATACCTTTCGTTTGATACCAAACTCAACCATACTTGCTCGTAAAAGTAGCAAATAAGATGACCAATGTATCAGGAACCCTTTACAAAACCTTTTTAGGCCTTCTAATTTCAGAACCCCCGTCTCAATCCAGCTCATATACGAACTCGCAAATTTTGTTGGTCTCTGCTACAACCCCAACAAATTTCATAAAGATCGGAAAATCGTTACTAAAGTTATCGTCGGACAAACTATCTAAATCAAAAAGCCATCCAAATGCCGAGACGTCCCAGTAGCCAGGTGACAGTTGTTGTTTGTAAGAACGATCTTCGCTTACGCTCCGCTCGTTCGATTATAATAGTAATAGTGAAGTCAGTTTCATGAAGAATATAAATCAGGTAGGTACCTTTTTAACCGACTTCAAAAAAGGAGGAGGTTCTCAATTCGACTGAATTTTTTATGCAATTAAAAATCTCTTCACATATTAGGTATAGTTATTATGGATTATCCCACTAATATAATAAGTGAGAAAATTTGCGAGTTGAGAGAGGCAATATATGTATAGAGGGCCATTATAATACTAAATAAATAAGAGTAACATAGGTACGTATTTATAGTCTTAAGTTTAATCACAAAATCACGTAGTTATAGTTTAGCCAAAAGGATTTTCTATTTCTCAAATCACGCATTGCTATCTTTTTCTTACGCTTATAGTCTAGTAGAAATGAGTAATTTAAATCTAGGAGTTCTTGCTACTATAAAGAAATCGAATAATAAATGCTACACGTTAAGCTAGAATAATAATTTTAAACAAAAAAAGAACCGACTTCACTTAGGATCCGCTATTCCAATAGGAAGTGGCCGAGTTGCTGTAAAAAATAGCGAAATCACTATAGGTGTGCCTATAATAGTTGAGAGTTCCCTCGATTTATCCAGGATCCCATCATCAGACCCCGACTTGGTGTCAATGGGACCATCTAGCGGTTATACCCGCTCGATTTAAAAAAAATTGAAAATCGGTTCACGATTCACGGAGATATCGAGTAAAATACATACAAAAAAAAAAAAATAATAATAATTCAGCCGAATTGAGAACCTCCTCCTTTTTTGAAGTCGGTTAAAAAGACAATGTTTCGCCAAATATCTATACTTCAGTGATTTTAACTCACTTTCAGTTATGCAACTTGCTTAAAATTCAGCTCGCGTGTGAAGACAAGCCGTAGTCGACCTCACGTGTTGAGTAAAAAAGGAAGTTAACGCCGTTCTTAACCCGACTACGGATAGCCAGAAAGAAAGGTTAAGAAGTTCTCTTTTGTGCTCATTTCATGCTGCCAACGGTCACAAGGCTCAAAAGAATAACCTCTAGGCTAGTAATAGTAAGAATTTTTTAAGATTTCGTAATCTTACTAGAGATTTCTACCTACAATTCCGACATCGTAAAAAATCGTACTATATCTACATCTAACTATTTTTTTCCACGCGACCACCCAAATGAAGTGTGGCGAATTTTGTATACACCGTGTTTTTTTCTTATTTCCTTTAATTACAAGGGTGTATTCCTAAGCTTAAATTAAGTATATTTCTCAAAGAAACCAGTGTCCTAATTAGCTCCAGTTCTGAGATAAGTAATTGATTGTTAATGTTTGTCTTTCGGATTGCGTAAACTTACACAAATTGTTTTTGTACTCTGAGACACTACAATAAATGATTCACTTATGAGTTACGTCAATAAAATAAGCTTCCTTTGTATCTCGGAGTATTGTAATGTTCGAAATTATATTGACATGTCATAATTTTTCAATTATTTGGTTGAGTTAATTATAATACCCTCATACCTTCATACCCCAGTTACACCAATGACCGATATAATAATTATTCAAAGAAAACATTTTATTTTTTTAAACTAATTATGCCAAAGGAGTTTCATAGTCGTACCATATGCTGAAATTAAAGGAAAATAAAACACGGTGTATGAAGGAGCGAGCGGTAACTGCCGTTTATAACAAAGACTACGCTAATCGAAACGTCAATAGTATACGGGGCATTTATTATACATTTATTATTTATTGTATTTATTCACAAGAACGGTTTACACCAGTTATCTTGGTATTAAAATTAAAATCTAAATCTAAACATTACACAGCGTAGGAACGAATTAAGTATTCTACTAATTATTAGCCATCTATTACGCAGTAATGTTTCGTTCTTCATCTACTGCCTGGAGTCATAGAGTTGATGATCAATTAACAAGGAGCGAAATTGTCATAGCGAAAATTACAGTTCGATAGGGATTGAATATTACGTTTTATCACTTTCCGAGTTATTGATATTATCGAATGTCTTCGCATGTAAAATTTGACCTCTTTGATAAGTAAATGTAACTCACATGTGTTCCAAAAATGGTTAATCCAAAAAGAAAAAAAATGACCATTGGAAAAATAGTTAATTATTTTGCTACAATGTAACTGACTTATGAAACAGGTCAAATGTTACATGCAATGATATTTGATAACATCGTTAACTGGAAAAGTCGATTAAACCTAACGTTCAATCCCTATCAAACTTTTAATTTCGTTATGACAATTCCGAAACCTCTTTTTTTGGCTTCTCCGATCTTATTCGCATTTTAGCCAACAGGCGATAGGGCGTTAATCCCTAAAAGACCACCAACAAATCAAGAAACTATAACCTATTCAGCGGTTTGACGTTTCGATGACGCCATTTAACACAAATTGTAGGTTTTAAATTTTTTGCCATGACTAGGTAAGTCGTTTTTATTTTATTTCGCAAAATTTACTTTGTATGATTTGTCTTCTTTTATTGACAATAATAATGAATGGTACTTTTTTATTTTGACACTAACAAATCCAGTTAGAGTCGAGTTAGTTCTTATAAATTGACTATTATAAAATCGGCTTCTACTGCACAATGCTAGTACATAAACACGAGTCATAATCGCGACACGTAACAGTTATTGTTCGATTGAAATCGCAGTTAACGGCCAGATTAAGAACAGTAAGAAAATAAAAAATAATATTTATTATACCTACTATACCCAGAGTTCGCTATATATCGCGTGCACGGACAGCACGCTTTTACACGATTATCCTAAACTAAACTATGTCGGCCGACGGACATGATACCAGGGCAAGTGAATTGTAAGATTTAGACAACTTATTTAACAAACCTTGTCGGGATTGGAATACTCTACTGAAAGATAAAGGCTGCATATCAAATATCAGATAGGACAAGATGGAGGTGGTAGTGGTAGTGGAAATCCTATTCCTGTCGTGACGCTTTTATTTAAGTAATAAAGGTTAACTAAAATTAATAAATAACCTATTCAATTTGTCACCGAGGACGATAGCTAGGGATACACGCACAGATCTTTCTGCCGGATTTGTCTTCTGGATATGCCCGGCAGACAGATCCGTCCATGTATGCCGCGACACGGATTTGTCTGTGGGTGGACACATCTGAAAATTGCCATACAAGGACCCGATTCGAGTATCTCTTGGCTAATAGACATTAGTATCGAATTCGATTAGGTATTAGAACGCTGTAACGAAGAGGATGGCTGCGGTCGTGAGTCTAATGGCAGCGTTCAGTCGGACAACTTAATGAAGGTTTCAAAACGGCATATTTGCATTATTTTAACGCACCGGCGGATGCACGCGACTGACAACAATTATGGGACAATCGCGCCCGATCGTATAATGCCAGTAGGTACTACGAGTATACGGTCGGAAAGGCTTCTGACGTTCTGACCATGGCGACGCTTGTTTTCGATTGTTTCTTTGGAAGCCACGAGACTTGGTCGGATCACCTACGAGTACTGTACCTATAACGCAGCCCGAGGATCAATAATTGAGGATCGAGGAATCATCTCCATACATTGTCTAACAAAAAGTGGTGTAGAAAATGTTTTAATGGGTATTGATTTAAGCGTTTAAGCGCCAAGGTAATTTTTTTCATAACCATGTTGTAGCCCTACCAATTTCCATTTAAACATTTTCTACACCACCTTTTGTTTTTGTATTTATTTTTGTATTAAGCAGAACGTCTGCTAACGATACTACAATGTTTAGAAATAAAGGAAAAGTAGAAAACTCCACTGCCTCAGGCGAGATTCGAACTCGCGACTCTGGGAAACATGCTCATCGCTCTGACCTACTACTACACTACTTTTCGTTTATTTCTAAACAAAATGCTCCAATAACTAAACAACCAAGACATATAGTATGGCTTTTTTTAGGATTTCCGAATTGTAGGTTGAAATCTCAAGTAAGATTCATATACATTTAAAAAATGACCACCTTGCCATATAATTAAATAAAACATTCTAAACTAAGTTACCTACATAATATGTATGTAAGTAGGGCTTAGTGCAGCAGATTAGCACTGGCGGTGACTATACGAGCGTAATTCCTTGTTTACACTGATCGACTGAAATAGTAGCCATAATATTTTGAAGTAAATGACTACTGACACACGTGTCGCATACCCAAGCGATGATAAAATGACAGACAGACGTACGGACAACAAAGTGATCCCATAAGGGTTCCGTTTATTCCTTTTAAGGTACGGGACCTTAAAAAAATTTCATGTATTGAAAACATTATAATTCACAAGTAAGTTGTGTAACTTGGTTAACGCAGACAGCCATTCATTTTTTCAGTGTATTAAGTGACTATCACTATGTGGAGCGTAAAAAGTACCTAATTGCGCGCGATAGAACACATAATTGCATAGATAAAAATAAAATTCCGCTGTATTGCAATAAATAATACATTTAGAAATAGTGGAAGATAAGAAAAAATGTTGCTACACTGCGAGTATTTAAATTTTTTCCATGAAATCTTGTTACAAATGGGCCCGAATGGGTAAATTGCACGTTTTATTTTTGAAATACTTGAGAATAATGATGTGCCTACATGTTTATGTCGGCGGCATCGTAATTCCTCAAAGTCTGCTCAAAGTCCTCAACGGAAACGAAAGGTTTTCTATTAGCGATGATTATAATAATATTCTCATTGGCTTTGATGGTTCGTAGATACCTACGCCTTAATTCACTAGAAGGCAAATGTAATAATGTTATAATTTACACGTGGTTGTTTGAATTAAGAGTACCTACTTAAAATCGTGGCTAATACACTCGAGAGCAAGTTTTGGGTCACTAGCATTCTCTTGAATATCTTTAAAATTAATATCTTTTGAGAAAATCAAGAAAATGCTAGTGACCCGAAACTTTTGCTCTCGAGTGTATAAAAATTATACCTAAATAAAGCACTTTCCTATTTCCTACACTTTAAGTTTACTATTTAAAACCTAGACTTATTCTTGGTAATGTTTAAAAACCTAAAAGGAACTACCTTAACAATATCGATTTCCAAAAAGAAAAACTATATGAAACTAGGACTCAGCCAATGAATAGTGCCTCTAGAGGGCGTTTGTGTTTGGACAGCACAGCACAATCCCGAGTTAGCACCGAGAAAAATCTATAAGACAATAATCCAATGTCACGTTGGTTTTCATTAGTTTCATTACATACAATACACAGGAAATGATAACCCAAGACGCTTGGCGGTTCAGCCTTTCTCAGAATTGTTTGCATATCAATTAAGAACTTTAGGCAGTAAGAAGGTAGTAAGCGACATACGTCATAGGAACTTTTTACGATAGACGCCTGATGTTTGGAGTTTTTGCGCGACTGCCGTCAGCGGATGTTGTTCACAGAATCATTGTTTCTTTTGCGAATACATAACACTAACTGACGATACTTACCGTATTGACCTCTGCAACAATGGCACCTGAATCACCTTCGGGTTTATTGTAAAATTTAATTACCATCAGCTTGAGACTAATTCGGCAGATTTTATGTCATACGTGGTGAAAACTAATCTATATATAGGTATTGATTACAGTCGATATCAATGCTGTGCTTACACTTTTGCAAATTATGTATTAAGCAAGTAGACTAAAGTCAAAAATAAAACGAGCGTGTTTATCAGGAACCATTAAATGCTAAATTTTAGCATACAACTTAATAAATTGTAGGTATTGTAAACATAATACATAGAGCTTTAATCGAAATTTATGAACAGTAAGGAGAAGCGCCAAATCGGTAGTCATAGGGAGAGACATTTGTTCAGCCGTAGGACACTCAAAAATACTAGTAAAAAATAAATATAATTTTAAACAAAAAAAGAACCGACTTCACTTAGGATCCGCTATTCCAAGAGGAAGTGGCCGAGTTGCTGTAAAAAATAGGGAAATCACTATAGGTGTGCCTATAATAGTTGAAGAGTTCCCTCGATTTCTCCAGGATCCCATCATCAGATCCCGACTTGGTGACAATGGGACCATCTAGGGGTTATACCTGTTCGATTAAAAAAAAAATTGAAAATCGGTTCACGATTCACGGAGATATGGAGTAACATACATACAAAAAAAATGATAAAAAAAAATTCAGTCGAATTGAGAACCTCCTCCTTTTTTGAAGTCCGTTAAAAAGGTATACATTATGCACATTAAAGCGTAGGTTAATCCAATTTTTTACCGATACAAGCTAATAAATAGAGAAAACAACACTAGTGACACCGGCGAAGGTTTCTCACAATTATGTTGCATGTAATGAACTAGTTGACCACGAAGTTTATTTGATATTGCCATTTGAAAACTTTTCCGTCAATATCCGACATACACGTAAGTGCATAAATCATGTGGCGAGTAAGCTAGACTATCTATAAGCGCCGATATACTAGTACGATACTGGTACAATTAAGGCTAAAGGGACCCACCCACTATCAGTCCGCCGGACGATATCGGTCTGTCCTTTAGAATAAAAATTTGACAGTTCCGAACAACTGTCAGGCCGATATTGTCCGGCGGACTGATAGTGGGTGGGCCCCTTAAGGTCACTGAACCGATTATATCGATAGCTCATTAAGTCATTAAACATTCCAGCAAAAAAGTGTAAAGCATCTTTTTTGTAGAAAATTATATGATTATTTGTGGATTAATTAAGTAAGAAGGGCATTTTTTCGCATGAGCCACCGCTACTGAGTTCTTCTTCTTCTAGCTAGCATTATCCCGGCTATTGCCAGGGTCCGCTTTCCTGCTCGCTTTCCTAGTTTATATTATTCCACCGCTACTGAGTTATTTACGAAAAACCAAAAAAGGGACCTTTAAACCATACAACCATAATTTGTTTACTTGCTCAACTCCAGAACAAAAGATATCAACGAGCCCCTAACCGAATAGGCCGGCACTTCGTTTCTGCAAGACTAACATTTCCAATATGCAATCTTGTATCAAGTAAGTTCTAATTTATGGCATGAACATAAACCACAACTATAAATTTACAAAACATGTAACCACAAAATTGTCCCGGCACAGTGCAGGCCTCATTGTTGGCTGGACTTTATAGCCACGTAGTCCTATATGACGTAGGTATACAAATAGGGTTTAGGTTTTAGGAAGAGCTGCCGTGGAATAGTTAGAGCCGTGTGAGTCGCGTTACGCCGCGGAACCGGTATCGTGTGTGGCGCGTCACCAGCCCGTCTACCGCGCGAGTGGAGGTTAGCTCTGTGGTCAAGGCCGCATATTAGCGAATTCAGCCAGGTTGTTATTCAATAGGTATATATATGCCGTGTTCAAGAAAAGGTAATTTAGTCGGTCGGAATAACTTTTCGTAATTTATTTCAGATAAAAAATTACTTCTAAATCGCAGCCAATGGCTAGTGTGCCATAAAGGTTTAGGGCTCATTCCCACTTTTAATCGGATGGCTGCGCATACACCAATCGGTGTCGAGTAAGTGTCAATGGAATAGCTTCCTATAAAATGGTCTGCCATTGGACCGTCCAATTAAAATGTTGTCTCTGTCAAGGGCGACCCTACGTCTATGTAGAACCTATGTATGCGCGCGGTCTCCGCAGCCCCAGAGCTTTGACCCCAAACGCCTCAAATATGTGTGTATGTGTGTACTTGCGATGTTTGAGGGATTCTGCTGTGGATACGGCATGACCACTGCGTAACTTGTGCCTGGAAGATGGGACGGTTGGGACGGATGGCTACACATGTAGCATACCATACTAGGGGCCGTCCCATCCTCCAAGGCAACGACATTATGGTCATGCCGCCGGGCTTGTTCCCGTCGTCTATGCCCAGGCCAACAGACTCTAAAACGGCAGGCACTTAAACGCTGGTAAGGGCCCATGCACAATGCAACTGTATGTGGGGTATTACAAATAGTCGGTAACGCGCATGTGATATATACCTGGCATTGGCGTTGCTACGTGTCAAATATGCATACGGCGGGATATATGCTTGTTTGCCGTCGACTGGGGAAAAAATAAGCCTAAGCAAGAGTAGGTTAGTACATGGCTAGTATAATATAATATTATACGTAACACGTGCACGCGACGCTTGTAATTGTTTGTATGCAACGACGGAAAGCGCACTGACCACTCAGTAGGAAAGAGGCTCCTGTGTGCTTCGAAACCGATGGACTTACGCCAGTTCGTAATCGGGACACAGTTAATATCGCTAGGTTGCACTTTACGTGTAATTATTTTTTCATATGACATTAACGATGGCATTGAGCGCGCTCGCACACCGCTCAGCTGATTAAACTTCATGTGAGAAAAGAAAATGTTTTACATATATAAATCCTTGTCATTTTAAAACGAGAAATGTTGTTCGTTGGTGTAATGCGTGTGAGCACAAATCAAAATATTTACAATAAAACCAAAATGCGGCCAGGATGCAATGTTTTGTTACGAGCTCCGTTGATTTTTATGTTTGTCATCATCAGTAGGTACCACAAGTGCATTACAGCCGTTTTTAGGGTTCCGTAGCCAAAATGGCAAAAACGGAACCCTTATAGTTTTGCCATGTCCGTGCGTCCGTTCGTCCGTCCGTCCGTCCGCGGTCTAGCTCAGTGACCGTTAGCAATAGAAAGCTGAAATTTGGTTTGAATATGTGCATTAACCAAGCCGACAAAAGGGTAGAATAAAAACGCGAAAAATATATTTTGTTAGGGTACCTCCCGTACACGAGAAGTGGGGGGGGGGGGCGAATTTTTTTTCGTTCCAACCAAGTTGTGTGGGGTATCGTTGGATAGGTCTTTTAAAATGAATTAGGGTCTTCTAAAACTGTTTTTTGGATAAAACTAATACTCTCGGAAATAATAGCTCCGAAAGTTTAAAACAGGGCGTCACCCCCCACCCCCCACATCTAACTTTTGAATCGTGGGTCCTAAAATTTTGAAAAATTCATGAAACTGAGGCCTAATGAGTACCTTCAATGAAAACTATATTGAAATAAATCGGTTGAGTCATAGTGAAAGGACGTAAGTAAAAATGACGTAAGCGCCGCCAAATTTCCCGTAAGAAACGACCTTTTGAATTAATGGTCTGAGCATGGCCCGACATGCTCTTGGCCGGTTTCATTCAAGAAGTTACAAAAACTTAAGTTGCTAATCAACCATAGCGAAGGTAGCAAATCGAAAACAACGTGCTGCTGCATGCTGTTAAGAATTTTCATTGTGGTGACTGTTGTTGATATTCACTTTTCCGAAAACAAGCACCAGAGTTAGTATAAAATAAAAACAGGTAAGCCCCAACGACAAATTGAGAACCTCCTCCCCGAAATATTGTAGTCGCATAGACAGAAATAAGCAAGGAACTACTCGTAAATGTAATATATTTAGAATATGTAAATGATTATAACATTGCGTGAGTAAAGGCCAAAGAATTTAACCTATTTAAATCCAGGTTCCTACTTTTGGTCGAAGAAACGTTAGTACTTTATGCAGTCCACCTGTGACGAAGTCAGCTTATTGTGTACCAAAAAGGCTTATTGTCGGGGCCCTTTTGTGTCCTAACTCGCTTGAAGCCGACCGAATGTGAGTCAATGAAACAAACACTGCATATTACCTACTTGAAATCAAGAAGTGAATAATTTTCCATTATTTTGTTCGAGTTATTGCGTAGTTCAGTTAGCAGCAAAAGAGCATTCCGGCTCAGGTTAATTTTGAACATTGCACATTTATTTTATGCTCATCTGCCATGCTGCTGACTGTTCGGGTCGAGCTTATAAGGAGTGGGGCGCGGTAGAATTGAAAATATAAAAACAAATCAATGGTCAATCACTACATAGTATAAAACAAAGTCGCTTCCCGCTGTCTGTCCCTATGTATGCTTAGATCTTTAAAACTACGCAACGGATTTTGATGCGGTTTTTTTTAATAGATAGAGTTATTCAAGAGGAAGGTTTATATGTATAATTGCACCCGTGCGAAGCCGGGGCGGGTCGCTAGTATTGATATAAAATGCATGCATGCACAATTGCACACATATGCTAAATAAAAAAAGAACCTGAACTAATTCGAATGTCGGGGCTAAAAAGAATCGAATTAATAGAGGAAATACTCTACTCACACAGGAGAGTAAATAATGTGGTGTACTTAATATATTTATGTAAAAAGTTACAGACATTATTGATGGTGATGTTTTAATTCGGTAAGTAATTGTTTTTTCCAACAAACTTCCCTGTTCTTGTGTCAAATTTGCACGGTGGCTAATCACTATCTTTTTACCGTACTACGTCCGAATACTTATTCTGCGAACAGCATTGACGTCGCTAAGTCGACTCACGCAAATAAATATTATAAAACCGCAGAAGAAACTTTCAAAACAGCTCATTGCTGTACCGCTGCAGTTGAAAATCTTGAAATGTATACAGAGTGACCAAAAAAGAACTAAATTCCCGTTGGGTGTAAGGTTTTGGGACGCTATCAATCCTGCCTAGCTGCTTTTAAAACCTCTCAGATCGACTTGATTTTTGTATGGCCATTGAGCGGCGGCGGTGAGTACCTAATGAATGGCCTTACAAAATCCAGCCTGGATATAAAAAACTACTCGTGTCAAAATTCGTCACCATGAATTCAAATAAAATAATAGACGAAGCTGGCATGAAATATTCTTCTGTGTGGTATTACTTATTTATGTTTTAAAACTACATTACTCAAAATACAATGTAAATTATGTACAAATGGCAGACTTAATGTCTAAAGCTATTCTCTACCAGTCAAACACAATTTAGTGTCTACTTTTAACAATTAAAAGTTTCGGTTTGATGCAAAGGTTGCCTGGTAGAGAATGCTTTAAGGCATTAAGTCCGCCTTTTGTACACTTACTTTTTTATGTGTGCAATCGCAGGGTTTATCATCATTTGATAAACACCATTTCGCAAATAATCACTTAACAAACAACAATTCACAAACTATTCATTTCACAAACCTGTCATTGCTAAATATGTTCATTTTATAAATCATTAATAGATAAATATACATTTTGTAACTTGGACGCTTTATAAACATATTGAAAGACAAATTATTATTTAACAAATGTTCATTTCGCGAATAAATCGTTTTTAAAATCAGTTATTTTGCAAAATGACAATGGATAAACTATTGTTTTTACTCAATTTAATAAGTAAAATAAATAAATACAAACGAATTGAGAACACCCTCCTTTAATTGAAGTCGGTTAATCAGTCATCTGGTTTTTGGGGACAATAGTAAAATAAGGTAAACAAGAATGGCTGACTGACAACTGCATTTCTAGGCAAAAGAGCATTTGACACTAAGACAAAATATTATAAAAGAATTTCGTTTTCAATGAAATATAAGTAATTAATGGATAATTTTACGGTCGCAGTTAACCTAACACGCTCCTCCTCGCTTCGCTTGTCGTCGCACCTATCTGGGCTCTCTCAAATAATAGTCTTCCGTGATATATTAAACAAAAACAAAGTTAACTTTTAAACTACAAAATATCTATCAGTTTTAAAATGTAATACCTACTCGTAGTCCTCGTAGATAAATGTCATTCATATTTGTAATTATTACAAATATGAATGACATACACAACATGATGATTTATTAAACGAAGTATTTACCAAGTAATGCATTTTACTAACGTTTTTTAGTATGCGTTATTTTGTTAATTGCCCTGAATAACAAATGAATAATTTGCCAAATAACGTTTTGTAATATAGTGTTTTTTCAAGCAAATAATTTGTCTCTTGAACTATTTGTATAACAAAATTTTATACAATGTCTAATTTGGGAATCGTTAGTTTGCCTAACGTTGTTTGTGAAATGAACATTTATAAAATGTTGTTTGCCAAATGATTGGCTACCCAATCGCAGGAGTGAAGTTGAGGTCGATTGGGAGTCGGCTTGCAGTGTGATCTGATCTTACCAAGCCGTGGTGAAAATAAATATACAGTTATTTAATTTTGTATTAAGCAGAACGTCTGCTAACGAGTCGTTACCCTGAGACGCATATATAAAATAAAGGATATCGTGGAGAAATTCGCAGCCAGGGTAAGTCTCAGTAGCTCAGTTGGTCAGAGCCATAGGCATGTTTCCCCGAGCCGCGAGTTCGAGACTCGCCTGAGGCAGTGTATTTTTCTACTATTCCTTTATTTATAAACATTATACAGTTATTCACTAATAAACCGTCTATAGTTCGTTTTTTTGAGATTAGTAAAAAGTTGAAAGAAGGATATACAGGGTTCTTTATCAGGCACGATACGGCATAATACATGTCACAAGTGTCAAAGTGCCTACGCGCCATTACAAAATATATTTAAATATTTGAATTTATAGTAAAGCCATGCGTACGTATTTGTAAATGTTAAATTGAATAATATTGATTATTTTACAGTATTATAATAATTGTCATTTGCACGAAATAATTTATTCATATCATTTTTAGGGTTCCGTACCTCAAAAGGAAAAAACGGAACCCTTATAGGATCCCTTTGTTGTCCGTCTGTCTGTCTGTCTGTCTGTCTGTCAAGACCATTTTTCTCAGGAACGCGTGGAGGTATCAAGCTGAAATTTATACCAAATACTCAGGTCTATTGTCCCTTGAATCTGTGAAAAAATCAAACTTAAAAGCCAACGCAATCAAAAGGTACAGTCGTTTATGCTGCAAATTTTAGAGTTTTCAGCACTCGCAAAACCTACGGGGTACTTCCCGTGAACTCAAAAACTTGAAATTTGGCACGAAGCAACGTCATGTAGCATCAGACAAAGGAAAAATTATAAAAAGTAGATATTTTTAGTAAAATCATACAAAATTATATATTTAAAATGTTAAACTTACTACCTTTTTCCTCGTAAACGCGTCAAGTTATTAAATTGAAATTCATGTCAAATATTCAGGGCTATAGTACCTTTCAGATGTAGCAAAACCAAATCTATATGTCAACGCAATCAAAAGGAATAGCAATTTAAGTTCCATATTTTGAAACTGAGTACTCGCGAGAAACTCAAAACCTAAAGGGTACTTCCCGTAAGCTCAGAATCTTGAAACTTGGCACGAAGCAACGTCATATAGCACAGACAAAGGAAAAATTATAAAAAGTAGACATTTTTAGTAGGATCATACAAAAAATATTTTTGTCAATTTTAAACTTACTACCTTTTTCCTCGTAAACGCGTAAAGGTATTAAATTGAAATTCATATCAACTCAGGTCTGTAATACCTTTCAGCTGTGGCAAAAACAAACTTTTATGTCAACGCAATCAAAAGAAATAGCAATTTAAGTTGCATATTTTGGAGCTGAGTAATCGCAAGAAACTCAAAACCTAAAGGGTACTTCCCGTAAGCTCAGAATCTTGAAACTTGGCACGAAGAAACTTCATATAGCACAGACAAAGGAAAAATTACGAAAAGTAGACATTTTTAGTAAAATCGTACATAAAATATTTTTTTAAATTTTAAACTTACTACCTGTTTCCTCGTAAACGCGTAGAGGTATCAAATTGAAATTCATAGCTAGTGATCGTTATCAACGTGCAGTTTTCGTAGCAAAGTATATGGTTTTTGGTCTCCCCATACAAAACGTCAACGTCTGATCAGCTGAAACGTATGACACAGCCAATTTTTTTTTTGGAGTCGGCCCTTATAGTAAAAGTTGTTTAGTATCGCCTACCAAATCACCTCGCACTATGGCTAGTTATTGAAAAAACACCCTGTATTAAAAAAACCAATGTAATGTCACAGGTCAATCCGTCAAATAACATGCATTCATTTCATATCACAAAAAATGAACTCAGGCTAAATATTACGTTATCTGAGTGAATGTAAATCAACCATTTATATGGTTTAAGATATTTATTATCTCAACTTACAGAGAAAAACATAATTTATTAATTTGCTTAAAACTAGGTAAGAAAAAAATATTGAGGATTCTTATTTATTTATTTAATTGATAGTGGAGTCTTAATGAACACGAGGGATTTAATACAATACCCGGATTTTGTAATGACAGATGGAAGCAAGCGATTTACGATTTGCAATGTAAATGTCAAGAGAAAAAAACACAATACTTATAGACACGTCCATGAGTCAAAATGTCACCAGCTAAAATACTCGTGAATATTTTTTTTGCTAACCATACTTTGCTACGAAAACTGCACGTTGATAACGATCACTGTTCATAGCATATACTCAGCTCTATAATATCTTTCTGCTGTAGCAAAATGAAACTTTCATGTCCACGCAATCATAAGAAATAGCAATTGTTATAGGTTTTTACGGAACCCTCGGTGCGCGAGTCCGACTCGCACTTGGCCGGTTTTTTTTAATGTTCTTGTGCATGTTGCACAATAAAAAACCTGGAGAAAAAGAGGTTTGAAACATATGGTTTTCGATTTAGAAGGTACGTGCGTCACTGTCAGTTTTTCAATTGTCATGTGTCTGTAACGTGATAATCAAAACGAAATTGTGTTTATTGTTGTTATGGATTATAATCTGCTAATTGTCATTATTTATTTACAAATGTGAACTGTTACTACATCATGTATACTAATCGTTTGTTGGTGTGCTTGCAGTATGTCTAAATTGAACATTCAAACAGAACAGGTTAGAACAGGTTGGCAACTTCTGTTTCTATGTTTACTCAATTTCTAATCTCAAAAAATGAATGTATATAAATAATATTAATGTTCTGTAGGCATGTCATCATCCGCTCAACTAAACGAGTTAATATCACCACATTTAAACAATGTGCACTTATGAAATGGCAGGCAGCGAGTTGCAATACCAAAGCCGCGTAAAGTATGGTTTGATAATGCACCGCGCAATTGTAATCACAGACATGAGTAGATATATTAACGTAGACACCCAACTGCGGTGGTGGAACGTACATATAACTCGATTCACATTGACTTGCCTAATTCTCAGTAGGTACAGATCATGGAGAAAATAGTTTGGCAAATTAGCTTTTTCCCTACGAATATATTTGACGCAAAAAAACTGTAACCACATACGATGAGTATCACGCGTATTTATAGTAAGATTTTTGAAGATATTCCAATTGTTAGGAAGAAATTTCTTTTAAAATTCGGACATTCTAAAAAATTACAACCAAACACCGTTAGTGAGTTGCATAAAATTTCATAATTTTATTCGATGTACCTATGTACTTATTACAATATTTCAAATTTGTAGGTCATCTAGCTATACCTACTTGAAATTATGTACTTGTTTATTTTATTTTATATTTTAATCGTATAATGGTTTGATATGTCCAATAGTTTTGCCTATACAGGTTGGCCAAAAAAGCACTGAATTCCCGCCATTACTCACCGCCGCCGCTCAATGGCCATACAAAAATCCAAAAATCAAATTGATCTGAGAGGTTCCAAAACCATCTAAGGAGTAGTGGTAGCGTTTTGGCCACCTGTAAATATATGCACACAAAAAAACATCACTCATTGATCACACGGTTTCGTCAAAACCCTGATGCGATATCTATTTAGTTATATGTTCTGTGGATGTGACGTAATAAGGCTAGCATGGCCGTAGCCAGCGAGATTGGATTAGCGCTGCAGGTTGCAATGCAAGGGTATTTCAGATTATGTTCACTACCCGTGTCATTTATGCGGAGCGAAACTCAATGGGGCCCACCCACTATCAGTCGGACTGACGATATTGGCCTGTCAGTTGTTCGGAGCTGTCAAACTTTTGTTCTAACTGACAGGCTCATATCGTCAGGCGGACTTATAGTCGGTGGGCCCCCTAAGGGGCCGTTGCTGCATACAATTGAAATATACACAGTGTCACGGCGAGAACCCGTATAATGTTAACAGGGCATTCCTGATCATAATTAGAGAATAAGGCGTTGTATAAACTTTTCTGGAATAGCCTAGAATCCGAGCTAATAAGAATTTATTTAATGAAAAATAAAATTATTGTGATTCAATGCAAAACGCCTCGATGTCACCGTTTATGGGGTCTAGTCTAGACATCCTTATTGACAGGTATCCTACCTTGCATAAACTATTTATTACAAATTATTACGACTAAAAATGTACAAATTTATTATAAGCGATACTTTTACTGATAACATTAACTTTTTTATATACAGCATTAAAAAATCAGAAAAAGGAAAAAATAAGGTAAGGTGTCTGTCGCAACTAACTACTAGTCAAACTAAAAAAGTTATGACATTAAATGTTGTCACTTAAATGGCTATTTACTCGTGTGTATTTAAAATATGATCTAGCAAAGCAAATTGACGAATGGTGGGTGGTACTGCTTGTAACGCCGACAAAGTAAACTAACACGTCAGTAACAATCCACCTACGCTATGCAAGCAGTGGAGTGTAGAGTGGTAACTATTTTGAATTATTTAGGTAGAGCCATGGCAGAGCTGAAGAATTCGGATTTTTGTTTACTCAATAGTAAACCAAAATCAATTTACTAAGGACGACAGCATCATCTAATAATGGTCACCTTTTATACTCAATCTATATGCTAATTTAATTTAATAAGCACTTAATGAATGCGCAGTAGTGATTTAGTCCTATGACTCATTGCCTCATTGTTGATATTGAACCGGTATTAATTAAATGCAGTGAGGACTGAGGTGTAGAGACTGTGTGAATTTGACATATTTAAAGTCTAAGTTGCGACTGCATCGCCTTCTGCGAATTATCAGCATTAAATCTGTTTTTACTGCATCTTTTGCAGAGCACCTCAAACGCGCAAATATAATCGCCCTTGGCAATAGATGGTGGTTGAAATGATAAGGCCATGGGAACAATATTAGCGACTTTAACAGATGACCAGAAATAACCAGTACCCTTAGTATAATCGTTTCACTAACGTAACGTAACGATTGCGTTTGAGTTAGGTCTGAATTTGTATGGCATTTTTAACACAGCACACCATTGGGAACGTATCGAAACTAAACCACTGAGTAGAGCTACTCGATTATTTAGTTTTTGATACGTTTCGCGTGTGGTGTTAAATATTCAATAGGTACGTTAGTGAAACGATTATACTAAGGGTTCAGTAGGTATGCATACACATGCAGAGCGCTGTCTCGCTCGCGCACCGGCGCCGCATGCGGATCTACAGCAGTGTGATAACCGCCTTAGACTCTCTACCTATTGACTTCGTAACAAATCACCAGTGATTTTTAATACATTGCGGTTTTTGATTCATCGATTGATTTCGTTTCAACTATCGAGACGGCAACGTATCGATATCGCCGGCGATTTTTGCGTCAAATTGCGCCGAGTATAGAGACCTTTACATGCAGTCTCCCTCTCCCTCTCCTAGCATAAGCACAGGGTAACGGCGCATTGCGATTTATATTAGCTTTATTACTGGGGGTTATTATGGTTAGGTACATTCTTGACAATATGCACAACAAGCATGTCCCATTTATGATCAAACCATGTAATCGGCTTATACATAAATATGATATGACATATACGTATAGCTGTTCCGTCTATGATGATTGACCCGTGTTTAATTTAGATAATTAAATATGCATAGCTGTATACTTAGACCAGACTTGGAGCTGTAATCACTGGTTATGAAGTCGTGATTTCAAGTAACCTTACCGGGTACACAATAGTTTTTTAATGCCTACCTACATGGAGATTATGGTGAGTGATATCTAGAAAATAATTATACCTCTAGACGGAGAGCTAACCACGTCAGATACGACACAATAATGAGAGCGACGAAACCCTTCTCGTTGGTTTACCTATGCCTATTTCTAGTTCCGGACATCTGGCAGCTGTAAAGTGGTGGAGGTCAAACAATGCAAACCACTTTGAGAATACAAATCAGTTCTGGTTTTCATGCAGTACCTACCTATTATTTATTTATTTTATTATAACTTTATTACAGACAACAATGATCCATAGTTGGTTAGTTAAAAAACAAAATCAAGATTGACTTATTACTATGTTAGTACACTTACAGTTAAAAACTTAAAAACTAAATATACTATACAATCATTTGTAGCAACGATACACCGGGACATGTAATGAGGCCCAATATTTAAAAAAGGGGCTGTCAAGCCTCCTGCCTATTTCGGCCAGCAGGCTGTTGGTACTACCTCTCAGCCGGTACCACTGGGATGCTATCCGTTTTCGCATTATGGCGTAGAAGTCATCCATACGTGCCTCCGCAAACATCCCAGAGGCACTGCAAAACCGAGGCAGCCCCATCAGCATTCTGAAACTGTTATTGAACTGGACGCGCAGGGCGCTGTAAGCCCGCTTCGTATGTCTGATCCACAAGCTGCATGAATAAAATGTTTGGCAGTACGACTTGAACAGCATTATATTATGAGCAATTATTTACATAATTAGATTATATCATTGTCAAAAGTTTCTAATGGGGGAAAGTAGTCCAAACCGACGTATAATATACATAGTTTGTCGCCTAATACTGTTTCTTTTTTCGAAATAATGGGAAATATTTTTTGTTATAATGTTAAAATATAGACCGCGTCCTCTATTAGTATAAATAAGACAATTTTGGCAGTTTTTACCTACATTAGCATTTTATTTCAACAACCTTGAGCCAAATCTAAAGGCAGTTATGCTTTACGCATGTCAACCTCCTAACTCCACAACTGGCTGTTGTGTTGAACCGTAGCGTAGGTATACCATAAACAATGATTATTACCATCATTCGTGTTTTGTATTTTTTTGGCTTAAAAACACCATCACGTGTAATTATATTGTTATTACCGATGATTCAATTATACTGGAAATACAAATCTACGTAGGAACTGTCTATACGTTGTAATTGACATAGACCAATCATAACATAATAAAGCAATTCAAACAGTTTTTATTCGTTAATTATATATACCTAACTATATTTTTAGTTTGTAAAAACAACAGCCAATTAAAAATGGCGGAGTTCTGAGTTAACAAATATAGAAAAAAAACACCATTAAAACAAAAATCCTCGTCCTTTTCTAGTCGTCGCGAGAAGCGTGAGCACTCCAGTCCCCACTTAGTTCTGATATATCTGATTAATACAAATCTGAACTTCAACTGGCCGTAATCTACAAAAACGTCTAATAATGTTTTTAGAGTATTTCAATGTCCACCTTATTGAAAAACATCTTACAAGCCATGTTTGGATTTCTTACGTTTTTGTCTGTTTCTAACAAATACAACTGTCAAAGTAACAGATAGCTTCAAATACTATTATATGTAGGTACGCGGACGAAGTCGCGGACGGAAAGCTAGTTTAAGTTTAATAATCATTTGTCCTTATCTGTCGCTTTGACAGTTGTGTTTGTGTGAAACATACAGAAAATAGGCTCTTGTAAGACGATTATGATTATTATGAATAACAGATAACAGCGAGGGAGTCCGACCACACAAATTCTCCATGGACATTGCAGCGACTAAATGTGGAGCTGCCACTGCCACTTAGACGTCTATTTAAATACAAATTCCACGTTTTTAGGGTTCCGTACCTCAAAAGGAAAAAAACGGAACCCTTATAGGATCACTTTGTTGTCCGTCTGTCTGTCTGTCTGTCTGTCTGTCTGTCTGTCTGTCTGTCTGTCTGTCAAGACCATTTTTCTCAGGAACGCGTGGAGGTATCAAGCTGAAATTTATACCAAATACTAAGGTCTATTGTCCCTTGAAGCTGTGAAAAAATCAAACTTAAAAGCCAACGCAATCAAAAGATACAGTCGTTTATGCTGCAAATTTTAGAGTTTTCGGCACTCGCAAAACCTACGGGGTACTTCCCATGAACTCATAAACTTGAAATTTGGCATGAAGCAACGTCATATAGCATAGACAAAGGAAAAATTATAAAAAGTAGATATTTTTAGTAAAATCATACAAAAATATATATTTAAAATTTTAAACTTACTACCTCTTTCCGCGTAAACGCGTGAAGTTATTAAGTTGAAATTCATGTCAAATACTCAGGGCTATAGGACTTTTCAGATGTAGCAAAACCAAACTTTTATGTCAACGCAATCAAAAGAAATAGCAATTTAAGTTGCATATTTTGAAACTGAGTACTCGCAAGAAACTCAAAACCTAAAGGGTACTTCCCGTAAACTCAGAAACTTGAAACTTGGGACGAAGAAATTTCATGTAGCACAGACAAAGGAAAAATTACGAAAAGTAGATTTTTTTTGTAAAATCATACAAAAAAATATATTTTTAATTTTAAACTTACTACCATTTTCCTCGTAAACGCGTGAAGTTATTAAATTGAAATTCATGTCAAATACTCAGGGCTATAGTACCTTTCAGATGTAGCAAAACCAAATTTTTATGTCAACGCAATCAAAAGGAATAGCAATTTAAGTTGCATATTTTGAAACTGAGTACTCGCGAGAAACTCAAAACCTAAAGGGTACTTCCCGCAAGCTCAGAATCTATAAACTTGGCACGAAGCAACGTCATATAGCACAGACAAAGAAAAAATTATAAAAGTAGACATTTTTAGTAGAATCATACAAAAAATATTTTTTTTAAATTTAAACTTACTACCTTCTTCCTCGTAAACGCGTAAAGGTATTAAATTGAAATTCATATCAAATACTCAGGTCTATTATACCTTTCAGCTGTGGCAAAAACAAACTTTCATGTCAACGCAATCAAAAGAAATAGCAATTTAAGTTGCATATTTTGGAGATGAGTACTCGCAAGAAACTCAAAACCTAAAGGGTACTTCCCGTAAACTCAGAAACTTGAAACTTGGCACGAAGAAACTTAATAGCAAAGACAAAGGAAAAATTACGAAAAGTAGACATTTTTAGTAAAATAGTACTAAAAATATTTTTTTAAATTTTAAACTTACTACCTGTTTCCTCGTAAACGCGTAGAGGTATTAAATTGAAATTCATATCATATCATCATCATCATTAGTCGTTCCCTCAGAGCTGAGGATCGTGACATCATGTCCTTCTGTTGAAGATCAGGTTCCTCCATAGGCTTCTATCCCTCGCTAAGCGCATGGCTTCTTGCAGTTTTAATTGCATGGGTGCAGTGATTTGGGCACTCCATCTTGCGGGGGGAGGGCCTCTAAGTCTTGTGCCTTCAACTTTTCCCGTCATGATTATTCTCTCCAAGCTATCCGAGGAACGTCGTGAGAGGTGTCCGAAGTATGTGAGTATGCGGTCGTAGCACGTCGTCGACAGCCGGCGTTTTATGCGTAATTCCTCTAGTATGGACTGATTAGTGCGCATCGCAGTCCAAGGTATCCGCAAAAGCCGTCGCCAACACCACATCTCAAACGCGTCAATACGGCTTTTAAGGTCTGCCTTGATAGTCCACGACTCAGAGCCGTAAAAGAAAATTGTCAGAATCATATCATATACTCAGCTCTATAATATCTTTCTGTTGTAGCAAAACGAAACTTTCATGTCCACGCAATCATAAGAAATAGCAATTGTTTTAGGTTTTTACGGAACCCTCGGTGCGCGAGTCCGACTCGCACTTGGCCGGTTTTTTTTTCTGGCTCCCCACACTTTGTCACTTGCAAAGTCTACATCTATGGAGAACTAAAGTTATGGTCGCTTTCTGCACTGTGAAAATTGCGTGTGTTGTAATTTTTTAGGCAGTCTCAATAACAGACGAATAATATCCACACATCCAATCATATCTACATGCTACCTACAACTACAACCTACACACATAAAATAGAAAACTCGCAAATGTAGCAGCATCAGCACATACAGTCGCCAATAGCAAAACACCGTAACTACAAGTCAAAATGCAGTTCCAGTGCGTACTTACTCGCAATATGCGTTTATTCTTAAAACAAATTTTCCTTTACTTTAAGTACTGACCGCTCCGGGGATCCCGGCTGAGATGAAGAGGGCCAGCGTGTCCGGCCAGGGAAGGAGTTTGTACTGCTCCCACCACCGCTTCACGATGAGGCTGACGTAGAAGCCCAGTACGAAGGACATGGGGATAGACTCGCTCTGCGCGCCGAAGTACTGCCGGACTTTCTCGAATATCCTGCGGAAGAATCAGATTGCTAATTCAATTTATTTATTGTCTCTTTGGTAGTACAATTTAGAAAGAGAACATCATGGTATGTATAAATAATGGTTTTGTTTCCCCCGTAGGTACGGTACGGTACCATCTCTCTCGGACATACATAAATCTAAGCACAGTCTAGGTAAGTAAGGCCATGTTAGCTTAAGTAAGTGTTAAAAATTTCGAACAAAAATTGTCGACGTACATAGCTGTATTTGGAATAAGAGCTAAGCTTTTCACGATTTATATTAGAAATACTACTGAGTGTACCTACACAAGAAAATACATGTTTAATTATATTGATCATCATCATTATCAGGCCTTTGTCCATCTTTTCAGATGATTTATTATAAGATTTATAAGTTATTATTACTCAAGTATTTGTTGCAATTACCTAATAGTGCATTACACAACTAGGGTGGTAAAACAAAGAAAGGTCGAGATCGCAGAAGTTTGCGGCCCGAGCTGCAAGTGAGGGACGTAAATATGCGATCGAGGGCTTTCTTTATTACCTCCCGTGTTGTATACATCGTTTTATGTCTACATTTGGCCAGAAAGCGTCGCCGCACGCTGCGCGTACGGAAAAAGCCACTTTATGGCCAGGTGTGGCATAAAATTAGTTTTGGCATCTGACACAAGAGCACGATTAACATACACATGTTTAATTATCATTATTTATTTTATGTATTTGGAAAAAGAAGGAACAAGAAGATATAGACAAACACAGTTTTTATAAAGTTTAGTATTTTCCAACATTATCTAAAATACGTTGTAGTACGAGGAAAACAAAATACCCAAGTATATGTTTTCAGGTTACGGGGCCAAGATTGATTTATCGCTAATGAAGCGAAAAACAAAATTTTGCTTGTGGTAAAGCCGAGGAAGCAAAATTAAAATTTTTGCTTACTTACACTCGTACCACAAGCATGAGGTAAAACGTAAATATAATCTAAACAATATGCAAATTCAGTTCTTTGGTAGGTACCTAACTGACGTCAGATAAGCAGGTAAAATGAAATATCAGCCTAATAATAACAAGATCGCCGCAATACATGCATGACGTCTCTCTTTATTGAAAGCCTTCATCAATAAAAACTTTGCTTTTTATCACCAGCTGTTCTGGATTCTCTTGACGACCACTAATATTTTTTTTTCTTTTTCTATATTTTTTCTAATAGCGTGTAATGTTTGTTTTTTAGTGTCCCGGCTTGTAAACTAAAGGCGGGTTTTTGTGCATTCTCTAGGACGTTGAACCATTTGTTGTAAAAAAGCTTTTTAGAATCCCAATCTTATTGGTGCTGAGGTTTTCTAAGTCAGTATACATAGTGTCGGACGTTAGTGACAGCTTACTCGTATTTAGACAGACAGCAGTGTGTCCGGCCCAAAGTTCGGAAACCGGAATTTGCTCCATAAAAACCGTTGTTGTTTTTTTTCGTTCTTCGTTGCTGTTTCATATTTAGTAGAAAAGTCCTACAATATGAAGTGAAAACCTAAATAAAATATTGGGTTTTACCGGTAACGAGCCCTGGTCCGGCTAAGTTTGAAAAAGACGCCGGGTGGCACAGAAGTGTTTATTTGCATTTTAGATACCCATTTACCCATTTACCAATACTAATTAACAATTTTCTAGACTGTGTCGTCATCAGCAAAAAAGTTTCATAATCTACCAAATCCCTACTACTAATGGGGTTGGCAACTGCCAACGGTTTGGCCAGATGGCGCCAGCATAGCTGGTACCTGTCACTAGTATTGTTGTATGGGATTTGGCTTAAGGGCTAGCCCATCCAGGTCAGAAAATTCCAAAAAAAAAACAAGTATTTGACACAATTGGTAGGACTGACGGTACCAAACCAACTATGCTGGCGCCATCTGTAAAAACTTTCGACCGGCCAACCCCATTAGTAATAGATATACGTTAATGTCGTCGGGTGACAACCCAAACTCTCTAAGTGCTACACAAGTTCATATACGTAATGAGGCATAGTGGTAAAGTAGATTTTCGCCACATTTTTTTAAACTAATTAGTGGCTTTTGGTTGTCATCTGACGATGTGTACCTAAGTAGTTCCCCTCATCGCCTGCAATGACGGCGACCATGAAGACCCAGAACTAAACCTTATGGTCGTTGTCTATTGTAACCCCTGATACAGGTGGCTAGAGTAGTTAGATCAAACTTGATCTTCAATGCCCTTGTTCACGAGTGTTAGTAGAGATAACCAGTGGTGGTTGAACGGCCACGGACTTTAATTGTCGAGGGTTCACTTTACATTCGCCAATTCATAGAGTTAGTATTAAACAAAGGAAATTAAGCTGAACCGTACTTAAATTAAAGCTCTTGACTGTGCATGCAGGACGGTTTAGGTATCTCTTTAAGTATTAAGATTTTTAAGTAACAAACTGAACTGTTAAGTGTAATGACGGCTGTTATACGTCCAATCCATCAACAGTATATATGTGTGCGTAGGGGTCATGTAGCTCATCTGTCTTAACTGGTTATTCGAGTAATATATCAATAATCGTGTACCCTTTCCTGTTCGGCTTATCCTAACTTGCTCTGCTGCATATCTAAGTGTGCACAAGGCCATTTAATATTTTGATACTTAATACACGCTTACCTTACTTACGACGACTAAAACTTGTTTACCCAACTTATGTGCATAATTATAAATATTATAGAATACATAAACCTTTACTTATTTTTAAAAGTTTTTCATAAGGTTTCACCTGTTCTAAACTTCAATGTCCAATATGCAAACTCAGGTAGGTAATTGCTGTGACGATATAGTACAGTCGACCAAAAAATATTTTTACAGAAACAGAAACACTAGGCGACAAACTATGTACTATGAACTATTAGTGCCAAACGAGAACTATACATCGTTTGGCACTATTTTCCTGCATCAGAAAATTGTGGCAATGATATAATCTATTTATTTGCATCAAAACCAGAAATCTAGGATTTGTTTTGCATTCTTTGACCTCCATCACTTTAGAGCTGCCAGATGTCCAGATCTATAAATAAGCATAGTATAGAAAACTGACTAAAGGGGTTTCATTGCTCTCTTTATTGTGTCATATCGGACGTCGCTAGCTCTCCGTCTATTATATAACAAGTACCTATTGTTTATGGATTATTATGACTTAATTCTATTCAGTTATAAATAATACTTGTTGTTGATTTCCATTGAGGAAAATCGAGTAGGTAAGGTACCTATCGAGCTTGTGATCTTAGTACATCGAGTTATCGAAACGTACAGTGGTTGTCGAAACCAGCAGCAAAAAAATCACTTCTTTCGCTGCGAAACGGTTTTAGAAATCGCCTTACCCGACAGTTTGTATTGTGGTTAAATGATGAAGTCCGCGTGTTACTTAGACATTAGAAGAAATACCGGCGAATCGACTTGTGTGTGCATATTTTGGTCAGATTAGTATCCAAAGCGTCTAAGCCGCAGTAAAATTGGTAAGCCGTTGAAAAACAGTAAGTAATCTATACGAGCTCAAGATACTTTCCGGTAGGTATAACAAGTTGTGATTACATGGCATTTTACGGTTTGTGACAGTTTTTGTTTTGTTGTTTTTGTTAAAAAAAGACATTATCGCTTATAAAGTCTTGATGCGGCCCGCACTGTGCGGGTATTACCCATTTGCGTGCCTATAGTAGGTATAGTACCTACGCAATATCAGGAAATCACTCTTATGATGGCTTTGTTGGTAAAAGCAAAGCACAATATGGTAGCCTGGATGTTGCATTTGCATGTTCTGGAGGCACATGCAACATATATGTGTGGGTGTAAGGGGGCCCACCGACTATCAGTCCGCCTGACGATATCGGGCTGTCAGCTCCTAACAACCGACAGGCCAATATCGTCAGGCCGGCTGATAGTGGGTGGGCCCCATGAGCTATTTAGGGAGCTGTATAATTACTGGGAATAGTTGTATAAAGCTGTTCTTTTTTGCGTGTTAGTAGTGCAGCTTATGATTGTGAATGCTGGTTTTCCGTCCAGGCCCAGTTTACCGTCCACTTGATTAATTAAACTACTACAAACATGGGAAAAACTATATAAAGCCAAAAAAATCTCTATGTATTTATTCTTCAGCAGTTTTTTTTTTAATTTTGTGCTTTTATTTTGAGAAAAATCTTAAATGTGTAATTTTAGAGTAAAAGCACCAAACACCATTTGAAAATACATGATTTACTATTATTGAAATACATTTAAGAACCAGATGGAAACACAATTATCCTTCTAAACAGAGATATCTGAAAAGGGCGCGGTCGGCGCCTACGACTCGAATGACAGTTGAAGCGACGCTCTTAGGGAGGGGACACGGCGATCACAGCTGTCACTAGTGCGGTGCTGTTGGAAGTGTTCTTAGCCTTTTAGCTCGGCCATCTTCTGACTCCAACCTGCGTCCCGAAGGTAATTTGTCTGTGGTTGACTGAAGCTCGCCGCAGGCTGCGCAGTCGCAGCAAGCTGGACCTACACCAGCTGGCAGCTGGCTCCACCTATTCGCGAATCTGCGAGTTTAACAAGCACATGTTATGCGCAATTCGCATAATCCTTGACATGGCCTGGACCAAGATACTCAGTCCCGATGAAGCCACGTTGGATCAGGATCTTCAAGGGCTTCTTATATTACTGTAGAATTATGGCACATACTTAAGGATTCGGACAAGATATATTTTACCACCATAATTGAACTATGGCAAGGCCCATAAAAACGCTAGGAGAATGAATGAAGTGGATCAATACAGTATATGCCAAGTGGAACATAGCGTGATGAGTGCGACATCCAGCGGTGGGTAAACTTTTATTTTTATACAATGACATCTTGCGGCAAGTAGTAAGATTTACTGTACCTATACCACTATACTAGATTTGTGTATAGGGATTTTCAACATTTCTTAGGATTCAGTAAGTCTATTAATAACGTTGCAACTAAAAATTCCCTAAGGCCCGTGTATTTTGTGCACTACTACACACACGGCAAAACTTAGTGGTGACGTGTTTGTGGCAAAGACTTGGAACAGACTCACAGTTGGCTCCTTCGTTGTAGGCAGCAAGGCATCGCATCCACCAATAATACAATTCGTCAGGTGTTAAGAGACTGATGCTTGCCGCTCTCCAGTGCAGCACATACGAGTAGAACAACAATTTATTAACTGGTGCACAACAAACTCTGTAACATACATTTGCTGTCATAGTTCCTTAATAGGAATGCGACATTTGCCCTTGGAACTGAATTTAATCTAGTTGCTCCACATCATGAAGTCTTTATTGAACGGTGCAAATAATTATGAACAAATAAATTGTATTAAATATTACTTTAGTAGTTGGCTTAGACTGTAGTACAGGTGGCGCCAACTGACATACTCAAATATAAGGGTCAATGCAATATTTGGACAGAACAGAATGTCTGTAGTATCGATATCATGAATTAAAAGATTTTATTTTGCGTCATAATGGAATGCTAATAGTCACTTCTACGACAGACTTTATAAATGGGTAAAAACATTACCATTTGTCCCCGGCGATACGACTGCACAAGTCGTACTGTAGCTACCGGCGCTGCAAGTGCTTTAACCGCAGTTGCATGGATGCCTTGTTTCAGCTGAGCATCCCAAACAGACACTTGGGAAACAGGAACTTCGCCAGCAACCTCTGAAGGTATAAGAGCAAACAACCCTTGCAAGGTAACCCTGAGATTTTCACTCTTGAGGTCACACAATACATTCTCTTGTAAGACATGGTCTCAAGGTAACCTTCAAGGTCAACAACAAACAAAATAATTTCATATTAGGAGAAAATTCATTAGTAGCAGAGAGCTGCTCTTACAGGTTTCTGAAAGTACAGACATCCGATTAGCCTATTAAGGATAGCTGTTTAGTATTGTATTGTATTGTAGTGGACTCTTGTTAATGACTTCACTACGATCACCGGTACCCGACTAGCCTCTTAAGGATAGTTGAGTGTTATATTGTAGTGGACTCTTCTTAATGACTTCACTACGACTACCGGTATCAGACTAGCCTCTTAAGGATAGTTGAGTATTGTATTGTAGTGGACTCTTCTTAATGACTTCACTACGTTTACCGGTATCAGACTAGCCTCTTAAGGATAGTTGAGTATTGTATTGTAGTGGACTCTTCTTAATGACTTCACTACGTTTACCGGTATCAGACTAGCCTCTTAAGGATAGCTGTTAGGTATTGTATTGCAGTCTGGTCCTCTACGGGCCATCACTGCGGTTACCGGTATCAGACTAGTCATAGCTGTTAAGTATTGTATTGCAGTCTGGTCCTCTATGGGACATCACTGCGGTTACCGGTATCAGATTAGTCATAGCTGTTAAGTATTGTATTGCAGTCTGGTTCTCTATGGGACATCACTGCGGTTACCGGTATCAGACTAGTCATAGCTGTTAAGTATTGTATTGCAGTCTGGTTCTCTATGAGACATCACTGCGGTTACCGGTATCAGACTAGCCATAGCTGTTAAGTATTGTATTGCAGTCTGGTCCTCTATGGGACATCACTGCGGTTACCGGTATCAGACTAGTCATAGCTGTTAAGTATTGTATTGCAGTCTGGTCCTCTATGGGACATCACTGCGGTTACCGGTATCAGACTAGCCATAGCTGTTAAGTATATTGTATTGCAGTCTGGTCCTCTATGGGACATCACTGCGGTTACCGGTATCAGACTAGTCATAGCTGTTAAGTATTGTATTGCAGTCTGGTCCTCTATGGGACATCACTGCGGTTACCGGTATTAGACTAGTCATAGCTGTTAAGTATTGTATTGCAGTCTGGTCCTCTATGGGACATCACTGCGGTTACCGGTATCAGACTAGTCATAGCTGTTAAGTATTGTATTGCAGTCTGGTCCTCTACAGGACATCACTGCGTTTACCGGTTTCAGACTAGCCTTGACCCGGTTCTTAATCCAGGATGGGGATAGATTTCATTATTCCTTAAAATGATAATGGATAATACAGCTCATACACAACCCGGTTGTAGATACAGAAATAAGAGTAGTTTGATAATAATGAAATATTAATTAGGTACCACATTTACTTACACTACCCGGTTCTAAATACAGAAATGAGAGTAGATTTTATATTAGAAGATAAGATAACTACATCTCAAACATAAACTGGTTCTTAATCCAGACATGAGTGTAGATCTTATTATTAGGAGATAATAATAGATACTACATCTCATACACAAACTGGTTCCTAATCCAGAAATAAGTGTAGATTTCAATATTTAGGAGATAGATACTAATTCTTATGCATAACCCGGTTCCTAATCCAGGAATAAGAGTAGAATTAATTCATGAAATATTAATAGATACCACCTCTTGCATAACCCGGTTTTCAATCCAGGAATGAGTGTAGAATGAAATAAATATTGTATGTACTCTTCCAAGCTCCTAAGCAGAAAGTAAGTACATTGTACAATATAACCAAAATGCAGAAAACCTAAAAGAAGTTCGAGTTACCGAGGATTCCCTCTTATCGAGGTACGACTTATCGAGGTTCCACTGTACTAATATAATGTATATATGATATTGTGCAATGGAAGTGCTATTATATCACAATCGCTCAAGCAAAGTATAAAATTACCAATTTGTACCTGGTAACTATGAAGGATTAGTAATATGGTTGCTGGTTCTTAGGTAATCTATAAGCTTGCCAAAACAGAGACACAAGAAGTGAAATTGTTTTGGCCCCACTTACATCCAATACAAATGTTAGACGAATTTGTTAAAAATCAATATTACAACATACTTTGTAGAGTAAAATGAGTTCAAACTAAATACAATATTATGATTACTGAACTCACAACACTTTTGGTTAGAAGTGTTTTTGACTCCTTGGACATCTAAAAGCACTATTAACGACATCTTGTCGTGCAACTAGTGCACAAGAAGACAAAAGGCCACAATGTCGACGGTTTGGAATAAGGTCAAACATGTAATAAAACATGACACACATAATACAATGGGCATTTTTTTAATATAAGTATGGTCAATAGCAGTGAATGGGTTAAAATATTTGGAGAGTTGAAACAAAGCCATTTACCTCTGTACATCTACCACCCATTCAACTTACCAGTACATCTCTTGTTTCATTTGAATGTCACAGATATATATGGCATGTAGACTGTTAATGTTCACAGAGATTACTTCTTACCATCATTGGTTGTTCTTACCAATGCCCAGTAAGTTGTCAGTATCATGTAAATATTATCCAATTCATAACACAGTGAACCATATAACTTCTTCCGAGGAACTATAAGTAATTGGTACAGGTAGTTAAGACATGAAATCATTAGTTCACCAATAATTCAATTTGTTCTAAAGATTTATATCTGAAACACATTGCAAGATTAGGTACAATGAATAGTCATCGCATTAGCAAGCAGTGGTCTGAGTTAGCCATTGAGTCTATGCCATGTAGAACCACAAGCAACTTCTAGGTAACAATATGTCTGGGGTTGAATTGATGATAATGATGATGTTGTTTATATGAATAAAATATTTGTCATACTTGCAAACCTGAAATACTATCTCGTAAACGGATCCATCATCACATGAGTCCAAAATGTGAATCATTATAAATAAATATATCTTTTAAAATGTTTATAAGAATAACTAATATATTATGCATGTTTAATTTAAAATAATTGTAAGTATTAATTGTAATGGATTACTGAAGGAAGTATATCAGGACTTATTGTTCCGATTTACTAATGGCAAGGATGCATGGAGCATTTTATGCATTTGTGACAACAGTAGTCTAGCCATATTGATAGCCAGTCTAGCATAGGTATAGCAAATATTTAGGTACCCATGAGCTAGATATTTAAAATGGACAAATTTAGTACAAATTAGCTGGCATTGCTCATTCAAAACGACACACATGATAATCATGCCATTAGTATTTATAACTTAAATTTATGAACATAAGTCACTATACTCAGTATCTAACATGTAGGTACTAAAGTCATAACTTAACTGGAAATTTTAAATAAATACCTCACCTTCAATATGATTTTAGTAAAATGTCTTCTTATTTACACTTCCCCTTAGTGTAATCAATTAGTGTGAACATACCTGTGATCTATGACAAACTAACCACATGTTGTCTAAATATATTCAGTTATAGTCCATGGTAAGCAACGGCTTGAACATAATGTTCTAGTCTGCGACGGGCAAAATCTATGCATGTTCAAATATTTGGTAATATGAGGTCAAGATTCTTCTCTATGTCATTCCTGAAACTCACACAAGACAAACAACCAAACACAGCATACATTTACAAGTTTCAGTATACACATTTACAGTAGCAATTTATTTCCTTGTCGGGGACAGCATTGATGAGCGCTGTCTTTTAACAAACTTTGAGCATTCTCACATTTATAATATTAATATAAATGTTAGTTAACAAGGTTTTTGATAACATCCATGCTATAAAATGACATGTTGTAGGATTCCTATCGTTCAAAGGCATACTTGTAAATGCCTACCCGACTTGTAAATTGTAGGTATGTACATTTTACTAGGGAAACTAGGAACTCACCTCACATTTTTATTTTTCAGTTACCTGTACTATTCATACTCATTCAAAATATTAAATTAGGCAATCCCAATGTACATTAATCCATTATGGTATTTTACTGGTCTCCGATGGTCGTTGTGACACAAACTTTATAAAATGGTTGTTGAGTTGTGTCATCATTTCATGTAGGAGAATCACTGTATAATTATAACTGCAGATACCTGTAAACTCACAAAATAACCGCACACACGAAATATGGAGGCAAAGTGTAAGATCCAACACTAAAATTATGCTCAGCTTGTTGAAATCACCAACACTCCCTATTGGTTATGATGCCTTATGGCGAGTTTACCATAGGCAGTGGATTGTAGTCGTCGTTTGTTTTACCTTTCAACGGCATCGACACTCGTCTTATGAACGTACTTCGTTCACATTTATGTTAGGTTACTTACTCAATGTTTCCATACATGTATTTCTTATTTATTAGAGGTGTTGATGCATTTACTCATTAGGATCAGGTTAAGCGGCGTGATTTAGTTTACAACAATGAAAAGAAACAATTAAATCACGGAGTCCATGGGATCATTCGTCAACAAGCCAGTGCGGACCTAAGGTCGAATCTCACTTCTGAAGCTTTTAGAGTAAAAGCACCAAACACCATTTGAAAATACATGATTTACTATTATTGAAATACATTTAAGAACCAGATGGAAACACAATTATCCTTCTAAACAGAGATATCTGAAAAGGGCGCGGTCGGCGCCTACGACTCGAATGACAGTTGAAGCGACGCTCTTAGGGAGGGGACACGGCGATCACAGCTGTCACTAGTGCGGTGCTGTTGGAAGTGTTCTTAGCCTTTTAGTAAATAAGTAGGTACCTATGATGAAAACTAGCACAATCACACTAGAAGGTATCTAAGTTATAGAGAGTTCAACTACCGACTTTTCTAAATGAATACCTACAACTAAAATACCTATACAGCCTTAAAGTCATTGAAGAATAATAGTTTTGCCTTTAAGTTTTATATTCGTTAATTGCAGTTGATAATTATTTAAGGTTCTAAGCTGGTTTAAGGAAGGTTGAATCGAAGGTCATTTGCGTTCATTTATTCGAAACGACTTGAAAACTCAATGCTTTCTACGTATTTTAATTTATATGTTGTCACAAATCTTCGAATAAATTAACTATCAAATTATTTTACAATTTAGCCGATTTTTTTCAACAGTACCTAGCATAATTCTCATCTAGACGCAATGAGGATTCAGTCCAAAAAGCTTAGCGCTACAGTCGACCAAGAAACTGGTCTACCAGTTTTGATAAAAGTATCTGCGAGATCTAACGATCGTTAAGGTTGACATTTCTAACGGAGTTTAAAACATGCACGACCTTGTTGTCTCATGACATTCAAGCGAACCTCAACCGTAGGGTGGTAAACCCCATTTATGCAATGTTTTTTGTTCTAATGTGAAAATATAGGCTCTGTCCGATATAACTGAGACAATTTCGGCAGTTTTACCTATTTTGGTTGTATTATTTTCCAATTCAAAAATTTTGGTTACAATGTATGAGCTCGGAAAGTGCTCTTTTTGAGGGTAATGTCGTGTATAGAAAGCGATTATTTGCCGCACACGTGCGTCAAAGGATTTGCATAGTACTTTTCTGCACAACCGGTCGGCGCCCGCCCGCCCGCCACTCGCCGCGGTGTACTTCGTCTGCACAGTGCTAGTTATATACTACACTAAATCCAATTATTATTATTTATTTCCTCGCATAATGCATTGTAAAATGTTGTATGCTACATTTGTATAAAACAAGTAAATTCCGACTCGTGTCGGTGTTAAAACACTCCCTTCGGTCGTGTTTCAAATCACACCGCCACTCGTTCGGAAATTACTTGTTTTCTACACTTGTAGCATAAATAACTATAGTCTGTAACTCTGAGCTCCACCCATAAAAGCTGCCAGATGCTCGCATCTAGCAACATAACCTATCTAAAGATAGGTTATGTTGCTCTCATTATTTATTGTGTCATATCTGACGTGGCCAGCTCTTAGTCCATAAGTTATATACGTATGATAGCAATCGATGTGGATCTCATCAATTCTTTGTTCTGGTACTGTAGATAATCGAACAATCATGATATTGTGATGCGGTTCGCCACTAGGGAATGCAACCCGGGTATTTTTAGTATGAAAATACCCGGGTAATACCCGAATACCCGGGTATTTTCATACTAAAAAAACCCGGGTTGCATTCCCTATTCGCCACCCATCACGTGTCGTTCTTCACGGGGGCGAGAAGTAGCTCACGGAGAGCCGTTTTGCTGCATTGATCGTAGCAAATGGAAATCCGTGATTTCTGCCTGCCGCTTTTGGGATAGTTGGGATATAGGCGTGATTGTATGTATGTATGTATGTATGATATTCACGATCGATCTAGAAATACTTGCTTTATTAAATTTATTTGGAGAGTAGGCTTCTTTTTGAATTGAGGTGTAATTGGTGAAACAAAAATACTGGTGATCCTTTTAAGGGCATGATTAGTATCGTATTCTAATTACGAAAAAGAAAGAAAAAAAATTTTTCGCGCTAAAAAATTTTGGTTTAGTATGGAGGGTCGGCCGGCTGGGACCACCTGACCCATAGAAAAAAAAATTTTTTTTCGCCTCCAAAAATTTTTTCTCCTAATTTTTCTTAGTCGTAATGCGATACCGATTATGCCCTTAAACGGATCACCAGTATTTTTGTTACAGGTATACAGGTATACCACCTACTTAGGTACAGTCACACGCAATAGTGTCTTTCATCATCGAAGGCCGCAAAATATCTATCTGACACATTCTTATTTGTGGGGTCATAAGAGTGTGTCACATATTTTAGCGGCCTTCGCTGAGGAAGATGCTACTGCTAAGTGCATTTTTCAAGTAACTGATTATCTATTATTGACCATAAACTAAACAAGCAGAAAATTTCGGCTTTTTGATTTCAGGTACGGAAATCGTCGCCATCAAATATATCGGAGCGGCCAGGGTACTCAAAAAAATCTGAACATGCACTTTATCGCCTTGACAATAGAGGCGTTGTTCAGATATTTGTGACCACCTTGGCCGCTCCGATATATCTGATGGCGACTGTACAAAGGAAATAATTGCAAAGTTAATAATGGAAGACATCCGACTAATAGTGAGACCAAAGACAACAGTATAGACCAAAAAAGTGTATGCGTCTCGTTTGGGTTCATGTTAAAGTGCCATTAGGAATGCCGAATGATAATCACCGACACACATAACTACAACACAACACCGTTCGTGCCCGAAATACCACATTCCTTAAAATACCATCACCACATTGCCTTTATACAGAGCCATAGTTTGGGGGGGGGGGGACCATTATGGGTTGTCCTTCCTTAAAAACTACCATCGGCTCGAAAAACTATGAAAATAATAGTACATTACGTACCTAGGGCGGTAAAATAAAGAAGGGCTCAGATCGCGGGTATTTGTGGCCCGAACCGAAGGTAAGGGCCATAAACAAGCAATCTGAGGCTTTCCTTATTACCGCCCGTTGTGCGTACATAATTTTACGTCTTTCGTGGGTGTGAAGTGAGATTTGCCGCTGCGCTCTAAGGCCGTAAATCTGACTTAGCGCCCAGAGTGACGTAAAGTACTAAATGCTTTACCTTAAAATCTCAACTCTGGCTACTTGTTAGGGATACAGCCCTGAGTAGATCTAACACTAACCAGACATCGGGCACCCACTGCATTAGAATGAACATAGACTTAAATATGAATGAATTACTTAATACTTCAGGATCTTAGAGCATTTAACCAACCGGAGTGGCCATTGACAGGCGTTCCCCTCTACCGAAAACATATGACCTGTGGTCCTACTCATTTTATGGAATGACGTTTATCTGACATAGCTATTTTGACGTTACGCCATACATTTGACGTTCCCCTCCCCCGCAAAAATCGACAGACATGGCCCGTCCGGTGAATAGTCTAAGTTCAGGGGGGTGATTTTTGAAATTCGAGCACTCGAAAGTGACATTTACAACTCAGAATAAAACGATGAAATTAGGTTTTAAACAAAAATAACAGCGATAAGAATTTAAAATCATCAGTATTGAAACTATTAATTTCATGCGAAAAAATTAGCGGTAAGCTTTTGTGTGTGATTATTTTCGAGCTTAAACTTTTTGAATTTGGGCGCTCGAAAGTCAAAAATTGGCCCCCAGGGCACATGTTATGTTATGTTATGACCCCTAGACCTCTTCATTTAAGCATGCACTAAATTAAGTGAGTTAAACCGATTTTGCAATATTGGTATTTAAATACTTTTTAGTAATTACTAATAATAATAATAAAGCAATTGATTTATTTGCAAAAAAAACAATTTCAGGGATGCATAAACTGTATCTAAATAATACATATTAAATCATGTAAACTGGTTGTGATGTATTTTTTTTTGCGATTTCTAGGTTAATTGGTCCCATAATAAAAATTGTTCAATATGGCCTACCTAATCACCTCTCTCAATATGAACGCTGAATATTATTTTCCGTTAAGAACAATTACCTAATCAATGAAGTCACTTGCTAATTTTAAACATACGTCGCATCGTGTACACCACTGAACTGCACTAAAGCTAAAAAAACATTCAATAATCGAGGCTACCACATCATTTGGCTGCAGAATGGTTTTCCCAAGTTTAGAATTACAAGTAAAACCGTTATTGCTTGTTCAAACATTCACCGGAATTGTTCCCTAGGTTTACGCAACTCTGTTTAATCTCTTCAGCATACATTATCATAACATTTATACTTGTAAAGCAATTCTCGGTACTTAGTGACGAGTGAGTCAGTCTGCATTTTAAACAGTTCCCAGACGGTATCTTTAATTCTGCCGTGGGGTGCCCGGCCTTAGAATTGTCCCCCACCATGTCGTCCCGTGGTTGCAGTAGGAGCCTGCTAAGGGAATGTACCGGGAGATGGGCAGCAGCATCTTCCGAAAGCCTACATACAATAAACAAAAAAAAAACTGCGCGCGCCGACCCGCCTGCCAAGCGTGGCGCGTATGGCAAACCCCCCTTAATGGGGAGGCCTATAATCAGCAGTGGACGTCTTATGGCTGAGATGATGATCTTATTCAAGTTTGAGTATAGTTTTGTTTGTGAACTGGCATTTTCCAGGACGGCGGCAAAGAAGCATTCAATATTACATTCGAGTAATAGTGCAAACGCCAGCCTACCAAAAGGTGCCTTTTGATGTACACTGTCACAAATGCTTATACATACATATTTGTTAACTTAAACAAGACGTGGTTCATTCCAGTAGTATCACTACATAGTATAAAACAAAGTCGCTTTCGCTGTCTGTCTGTATGTATGCTTATATCTTTAAAACCACACAACGGATTTCGGTGCGGTTTTTTTAATAGATAGAATGATTCAAGAGGAAGGTATAATAATTGTACCCGTGCGTAGCCGGGGCGGGAAGCTAGTAATATAGAATCCATATTTTTTCCAAGCCACGCCGGCTGTCGACGACGTGCCACGACCACATACTCACATACTTCGGACACGTCTCACGACGTTCCTCGGAGCTTGGAGAGAATAATCATGACGGGAAAAGTTGAAGGCACAAGACTTAGAGGCCCTCCCCCCGCAAGATGGAGTGCCCAAATCACTGCACCCATGCAATTAAAACTGCAAGAAGCCATGCGCTTAGCGAGGGATAGAAGCCTATGGAGGAACCTGATCTTCAACAGAAGGACATGATGTCACGATCCTGAGCTCTGAGGGAACCACTAATGACTAATGATGATGATTTTTTCCAAGCAACGGTTAGTGCCTCCATTTTTCTAATCATTAAACTAGTCTCGTTTTCACTACTTCCTTTTACACTTCGATAGTTTATTTAAATGAATATGACAACCTCCAGCCTTGATTATGACCTCCTTGCATGTTTAATAGTTACATTTGATTGCAGGTGTCCCGTCCCGACTTGCCTCTCACTTGATGAAGCGCTCGGCTTCAAGTCGCTGGCGATCTTTTGTTTAATATGGGTTTTAGTCACGTTTTAATGTATAATATACTCGTCTAAATGTGGACGAGTTTAGTGAAAGGACACCTCATTCTTTCACTGATTTCGGTAATAGCTTTAGCGTACCTATATTGTGTAGTTTAAGAAAGTTAATAACAACGATAAAAAAATTGCCCTTTTTACGTACACTGACACAAATACTGTAGTAGTCTAACCACGGCTAGAAAAAATACAATTTCATTAAAATAGGTATGTACATTTGTTTAAGTACCTATTCGGTTTATGAAAATGAAAAACGAATTATTCATAAACGTCTCTCAAAGGTCTCAATATTATGTACTTATTGTCTGTTTCTAATAAACACAACTTCCAAAGGCACAGATAAGGACAAAACAAACATTAGCTAATCGAGGCGTGAGAGACGTTTTATGAATAAGGTGTATGGTATAACTTTAACACGGGTTGTCGGGTGACAACCCAAAGTACTACCACGAGTTCATAGCCATAATGAACCGTACTAGTAACAGAACGAGGTTGATTTTCGTTTTTTTTTGCAATTAGTGAGGCTTGGTTGTCACCTGACTATATGTTCTTAGAGCTACGTTAGGTTTCACAACCCCTGATGATGGTAATGGTTGTCTTTATAAAAATAATAGAATCGTCCCGCAGACCGGTTCGGACAAAAGATTTACAGATAGTTCATACTTATACAAACTCGATCGATCACATGCCGTAGATTTTGAAGTTCCGTTACAGTTTTCTAAATGAGTCATCGTGTCAAGGTCATCAACGTCAATCTACATAACACATGGATGGTTTCAAGGCTGAGGATAAATGTTGTTTGAATTTGATTTGAATAAATCGATGATAGATAAATAAGCTTTATTGAGCGAGATCTTTAAAATGCTTCAAAAATTATCATACAAGAGTATGGTAAATAATTTTAATCGATGGACAACTTTACAATATGTGTATGAAGGTAATTTTTATTTGACTAAACTAAACCGATAAATCTATTTGAGGTACAGTAAAATACCTTGCGGTAGAATGACAGTAAGATTATTCGTAGATTGTATGGATGGTAGAAGGTAGATTGGATGAATCAGAAGTTCATGATTTCTTATTTATGTTGGGCACGGTGGTTGACTGGTATAACTAATACTTTTAGTGTGAAATAAAATAACTTTGTCTGTTGGTATTCGATACAGACTGTAAGCAAGACAAGATTGAGTGTCTGATAGATTCAGTTTATGTTTTGACACCTGATTCCTTGTGTTTCTGTAGTTAGACAAAAAAAAATCAGCATAGTGTTAATTGTAAAAATAATTTTAAGCAAAAAAGAACCGACGTCACTTTGGAATAACTGTGGAGTGTGAAGTATAACTCTTTCAAACCAAAAAAATATTTTCCAAATCGGTCCAGGCGTCTTCGAATAATTGGTGAGACAAAAAAAAATTGCATAAACAATGATCCCGACGAATAAAGAACTTCCTCCTTGGTAATATTTAAGCTGGTTGAAAAACTAAAGCCTTTAAAAAACATGGAAACGGATCAATGGAACCAAACGGTACCGATTTTTAGTTGACACTTGTCGCGCGACCCGTGCGTAGGTGCGCTCAGACCTTTAAGAATAGGAATAATTACGGAACCGGTCGCCGCAAGCATTCGACAAGCCACAAGCGCGCAAACCTAATTAGTTTTCGATTCATACATTTAATAACTGCGACTAATTATTTATCTTGGAATTTCGGGTATTTGTTCTAAGCAGTTTTGGCTGTTATGATTGTTTAGTGTTCAATAAAACAATTTGAAAGTTAAACACCGATATGTTTGCTCTACAGTTTAATACTATAAAGGTGAACTTAATTGTATACCGTAAGATGGGGTGAGTGGGATAGCGAGGGCAGTCGGGTCATGAATGGGGAGCATAGGAATGACAGAGAGGTGAGATGGTTTTTATAGGATTCTGTTATAAAATAAGCTGTTGTTAGTTTAATTATTCAAAAGTATCGATGTAATAATTTTTTAAACTCGCATTAGTATGAAATCACACCTCACCCCAAAATCACCCAACTATGGGGTGAGGTGGGATTTTGTGTATATCCTTAAAATTATGAAATGGAACTACACAAAATCATTGACAAACTAAAATTCATACAACCGGAACACTTTTTTGTATATGCATAAATCAATGTGCCCCCTATAAAAATAAACTTGTTGTCCATGTTGGAACTTCGATTTCATCCCTACTCACCCCATTTTACGGTAATAGGACATTTTAGTGCCTAAGCTTGATATATGAAGTATGTTACAGTCTACATCGAAACGTACCATTTGGCGGCCTGCGCTTACGTTTTCAACCGACTTCAAGATTTCCAAGGAGGAGGTCCTCAATTCGTCGGCGGGATCTTTGTTTTTTAATATTGCTATTTTTAAATTTTTATGTATGTCCACCAATTATTCGAAACGGCTCGACCAATTCGTAAATTACTTTTTTGTTTGAAAGGGTTCACAGTACCATTGTCACCAGGTTAGGATCTGATGAAGGGATCCTAGAGAAATCGAGGAAACTTTTCAAATATTATAGGCACATATCTATAGCGATTTAAGTATTTTACGCTAGCTCGGACATTTCTTTTGGCAAGTGCCTGCCGTCTAAGTTACAGTACCTTTGATATCGACAATATAATCACATAACTTGGGTTTTTATGTGATAAAATATTTCTTATACAATACTACACTGCTAATTAAATAAATCTACACCGAACTTAAACTAAAGGCCCTAAAGCAAAATTGCATATATCCCCAATCCCGCTGCCACCTGATATAAGTATACGTGCTGAGTTATAGCTAACTATTGTTAAAATCCTAATATGTATAGTATAGGTAATTTACTAACTACGTCTTCACTAGAAGACATTCGTTAATTCGTTATGTTTTTACCGTTACTTGTAGTTGTCACACTGTCAATTAAAATATTGCAACACTAGTGTTCTTTCCCATTTGTTCAACACTAAAATAGTTCCAAATATTTATAGCGCTTTTGCAGACTAATCTGCGTTGCAAATTTATGATTCAGGAAGTAAATAAATAATAGCTTATTATGCAAGTATTTTTGCGAGTCTACACTTCCTTTAAAAGAATTATTTTCAACCGATATAGGGTAAATGCCATATGCCGAACTTATGAGCAATTCTCAGTTAGTAGACATAATTTATGCTTTCTATGAATTCTTTTCCCCTAAACTTAAAGGGTGACAGGTTGAAAGCTACAGGGGCGGATAGGGGTGGGAGGGACGAATGGGAGGAATGAACCGATTTCTTAATTTTTCTGTTCTTTGTATGTAAATTCTAGACTCCATGTCAAATTTCAGTTTTCAAGGATTCCAGGACATCAGGAACTACCCTAGAGGTTCTCAGTGAGTATGGGACGAAACAGTGCAAGAGAAGGTAGATATAAGTATGTAGTGTCCCGCTCTTTTTGTTTGACTTGGCGGGGGCACTACCGTGTCTCCAGATTTTACAATTATGATTGTTAATTGAAGGCTCGATGACTTGTTTTATTTATTACCTAATTGTTCTTTTATTCATGCATTTAATTCCAATTACGTCTTTTCGATTTCCTTACGATACTTTTTCCTAACAGATTGTCACGGATTATTTAAATAATTAAGGTCTGCATTAATTAATATTACAGATTGTCACGGAACAAGTCCTTTGTCCTGTACAGACTGTAATTATAATTTCACCATAGCTCATCTCGCTCGAGTGTAACTAAGCGTTTAGTGTGAGATTTAAGCGACAAAAATGCTTACCTATATGAGATGTAGTAAATTTTTAATTTGTCATTTTTTTACCGATACTGATATGTATGAAGTATGAAATGTGTATTATACGGACTATATAGCTAATAAATATACCCTAAGGCTGACAGACGATGATGCTAGGAACGCTTCCATCATCACTGGACCGTCATATTGTTTGGGTTGGTTAGGGACCGAGTTTGTGCCTCCATTACCGTCCTGGATTAGGTACCGCCTTCTTAATGTGATGTCACCCTTGATACACCCCAGCGAAAGTCTCCCAAGATGTTTGACGATACTTCGCTATGAGATCACAACACAATATACATATTAGTATAATAAATAATAAAAATAACTATTTTTAAAGCAAATAATGGGCCTAACTTGCTACAGAAGACTTTTTTATACCACGACGTTGGCAAATAAGCATACGGCCAAGCCAAGACTCATGCGGGTGGTTTTCTCAGTGGATGCGGATCCGCACCGCACGCTGCTCCGGCTCACTCGCGCACCAAATCTCGGATCCTCGAACATCGAAGTTCGAAAATTGATTATTTGCGTCTCTAACGTTCAATGTTTATCCGAGCAATAGAGAGAACGTAATTGTTCGCGGTAGACACTTCAGCATCAGAGTGACAATGATAACCGCGTGGTAAGAACTTTAGCAACAGTTCCAAATCTCTTATCCGTAATGACGTTACTAACTATAAGTATACATAAAGTCACGTCTTGTGTACGAGTATGTACCAACAAAGGCTTGCAAGGCATTTGTAAACCTCATTGCAATAAGATAAGGCGAAGGTACACATGCTTAATGTGTCACCCATCAAACATGAATGTTTTGAAAAAATAAATGTGATTCAAGAGCAGAAAGCATGTTTACCTACTGTACGAGTCCTTAGATATGTCACTATGAGCTGCAAGCCTTGGGACGAGGGGAGAATGGCAGTTCTACACGTGCATCTCAGAATGAAATGAGATAAATATCTAATGTATGCCATTGGAAATGGGAGAATATTTTTTTGACGTCAGGTTAAAAAAAACTTTAAGCAAGTCTTATTTATTTAGACCCGTAGTTGACTGGGCTAAAAGATTACAAATCTATTGGTGTGTTGTGTTTTCTAGTACCTCTTTAAATAGACTTGCTAGAACTGCACTCTGGCGGCAGAACATTGCAGTAGTAATAGTAATATCCCCTATTACCTACGTATTTTATTTAGGTGGCCAAAGTTGTTATTCTCGGTGTTTTGAAAACCGAAGCACAATGGTACAGTCAGAGATGGAACGAATCAGCTGATAGTGTGTTCGATAGCGTGGCGTGACTGTAATGACAAGAACCTAACTCAACATTCCTTTCCTACCACAAATAAAACACACCTTCATAATACTAAGCTATGGTTCAAAATACCATGACTACTTAATCAAATTTACACAGAAATTTATGCCCAGCATGAGTTTTTCTGATGACGTAAATTAAACTCTCTTCCGTGAGAATAAAGTGGAATACAGCTTGACTGCTCATCCCAGCTTATACTGTGCAAGTTTCATCATTTAGGAACCTACCATAACAATTCGATTTGAAATAATAGTGCCACGATTTCATTAGGCGTCATTCATTTATTACGTGAGACAATTTTTATTCTCCTCCCTTGAAGAGAAGTCAGACATGGTCAACCTCCCTTCCCTCCTAAGTAAGTAATCTTACGTATTGAATGAACAGCGCATTGGTGTATTGATATCGGGGTGTGTCATTCCTATCTTTCCATAAGAGTTGCACTCACAGCCGAAAGTATTAATACCATAAGTTTTGATCTTCATTTTCGATTAAAATTAAAAGATCCTTGTTCATAAACGACTCACAGGCCTCAATTAGTTAATTTATGTTTTGTCTGCTTGTAATAAACACAACTGTCCATGTCAGATACAGACTTATGAATTAATGGGGACTTGTTGTGAGACATCTAAAATTATTATATTACGTATAAAATTGTTATTATATTTGACGGATTTCCGTGACCACTTAGGAAATTTCCGATATAGAAATGTAAATTGTTTGGAAGTTGGAACCACAGGCATTATGAAAGTCGTTCCAGGTTCCAGACCTCAAAGTTACTTTAGGTCAGTCGCAGATACAGGGGGGGGGGGGGGCAACTTTTGTTGACTACTATTTTTTGGGAAGGAAATGCCCCCCCCCCCCCCTGAACGTACTCCTGGATCCGCTTTAGGTACACTGGTTTAACTTTACCGTAATTGACTCGAATTCGTTTAGAAGGCGATGAATGACTATACAAATCTAGCTTAGCATTAGCATTTGCATGACTCTGCGAAGACTAAATGAGTAAGTAGTTTTAATTTCTATAAAAGTGGGTCATTTTTTTCATTTGAATTAATCTATTATCGGTATTAAATATGAGTCCCTATTCATTAAGTGGAATAGATAATTGCTCAATTGTATAATGACCGAAGTCAGACTATCATCCATTCAATTTACTTTCAACTTAACGAATAAGGAAAACGAAGGGTCATTTTCAAATAAAATATAAATAGGTACTTAGGTATTGTAGAATGTAAAACATTCTATATGTACATAGATGTGTTGTGTTCGAAAGGGCGATTTCCATTCATTTAACCATTTTCTTTGCTTTATCTGCAGCCAAATGATGACGCAAGGAATGGACTAACAGCTGGCCACGTCAGATATGACACAATAATGAGAGCAACGAAAACCGTCCAATACAATTGCAATACTATCCTTATTGCTAGATCCAGGCATCTGGCAGCTTTTAATAGGTGGAGGTAAGAGTGACAAACTAGCAACATTTTTGAATTAGATAATTTTTGTTATACCAAAATAGGTAAAAACTGCCGGTGTTGCCTTACTTATAGAGGACGGGGCCTATATTTTCACATTAGAAGGAAAACATTGCGTATTATTTCGAAAACATAACCAGTAGACGACAAACTATAAATTACATTTTACGATTTTTACGGCGTTTTGGACTAATTTCTCCCATCAGAAGCTTTTGGCACTGATATAATCTAATTATTTATGTATATAATTTCTCGTAATACTGCATCAAAACAAGTCTACGATTTGTTTTCTTTGACCTCCACCACTTTACAGCTGCCAAATATCCGGAACTAGAAATAAGCGTAGTATAGTAAACTACCGAGAGGGGTTTCATCGCTCTTATTATTGTGTACAGACGTGGCTAGCTCTCCGTCTAGAAAACCATCCCATAAAACGAGTCTTTAATCTACCAGAACAGCCTAAGGGTTAGTGACAGGACATCTTCTACTTGGTGGTCTAATGTGCAAAAAGACCTGACCTCAGATAAACTGGGTAAAGGGACAAAGAACGAAGCCAAATGATGGCAGTAGGTTGTCATGGGATAGCGTGAGATAAAATATAATTAATGTAATTTAAATTGTATTTATTAATTATGATTGTAGGACTTGTAGCTCGCGACGCTAGTAATAACTTAGCTGATGCTGACATATGTTAGCATGGTGAAATAGAGGCCGTTGTTTCATAACGACCTAACTACCTAAATAAATTATTTCTCTATGTATTAGGTATCGGGTTTAGAATTGCATGGCAATTATCAATGAATTCATTCATAAATTGGTAATGCAATTCTGAACCCGATCGTACATAATCTCGATATGGACGTAAAGCGCCAATGTAAACATGTAGATGAACTGACCTCTGTTGTGGCTCTCGGAATGCGAACCGATACAGCAGGTTGATGGTGTAGTACAGAGTGAGGTACGCCAGCAGCTCTCGCCAGACAAGCTTGTACACGCTGCCGCGCCATCTGGAAACAATATGAACTGACCTCTGTTGTGGCTCTGTAAATGCGAACCGATACAGCAGGTTGATGGTGTAGTACAGAGTGAGGTACGCCAGCAGCTCTCGCCAGACAAGCTTGTACACGCTGCCGCGCCATCTGGAAACAATATGAACTGACCTCTGTTGTGGCTCTGTAAATGCGAACCGATACAGCAGGTTGATGGTGTAGTACAGAGTGGGATACGCCAGCAGCTCCCGCCAGACAAGCTTGTACACGCTGCCGATGCCGCGCCATCTGGAAACAATATGAACTGACCTCTGTTGTGGCTCTGTGAGTGCGAACCGATACAGCAGGTTGATGGTGTAGTACAGAGTGAGGTACGCCAGCAGCTCTCGCCAGACAAGCTTGTACACGCTGCCGCGTCATCTGGAAGATATATGAACTGACCTCTGTTGTGGCTCTGTAAATGCGAACCGATACAGCAGGTTGATGGTGTAGTACAGAGTGAGGTACGCCAGCAGCTCTCGCCAGACAAGCTTGTACACGCTGCCGCGCCATCTGGAAACAATATGAACTGACCTCTGTTGTGGCTCTGTAAATGCGAACCGATACAGCAGGTTGATGGTGTAGTACAGAGTGAGGTACGCCAGCAGCTCTCGCCAGACAAGCTTGTACACGCTGCCGCGCCATCTGGAAACAATATGAACTGACCTCTGTGGTGGCTCTGTGAGTGCAAACCGATACAGCCGGTTGATTGTGTAATACAGAGTGAGATACGCCAGCAGCTCCCGCCAGACAAGCTTGTACACGCTGCCGATGCCGCGCCATCTGGAAACAATATGAACTGACCTCTGTTGTGGCTCTGTGAGTGCGAACCGATACAGCAGGTTGATGGTGTAGTACAGAGTGAGGTACGCCAGCAGCTCTCGCCAGACAAGCTTGTACAAGCTGCCGCGCCATCTGGAAACAATATGAACTGACCTCTGTTGTGGCTCTGTGAGTGCGAACCGATACAGCAGGTTGATGGTGTAGTACAGAGTGAGGTACGCCAGCAGCTCTCGCCAGACAAGCTTGTACACGCTGCCGCGCCATCTGGAAACAATTTGGATCCGTTATTATGTAACTATACAACCTAAGGTGACTTTCACACTGCTGCGGTTTCCGCATGCGGCGGCATAGAGCTCTGCATGTCGCTGTCACGCTTGCATACCGTCGCCGCATGCGGTTGCTGCGCCAGTGTGATAATCACCTTAATCGGTATACGGTATACTGAGTGCAATGTGATCTTTATAGATCATATTTCTTTGATTTCGAGCGCTCGAAAAATACAAATACGCCCCCTTTTTCAGCTACCTGAAATGCCATCAAAATCTGCTACCTACTGATTTTACATGAAATATCTTTTAAACTTAAGATTGTACATTTCATAAATGCCGTGGGGTGCCCGGCCTTAGAATTGCCCCCCACCATATCGTCCCGTGGTTGCAGTAGGAGTCTGCTAAGGGAATATACCGGGAGATGGGCAGCAGCATCTTCCGAAAGCCTACAATCAATAAACAAAAAAACTGCGCACGCCAACCCGCTTGCCAAGCGTGGCGTGTATGGCAAACCCCCCCTTAAAGGGGAGGCCTATATTCAGCAGTGGACGTCTTAGGGCTGAGATGTTTTTCCTTGAACAAGGATGCTGCTAAATGAGCAGCATTTCGTATGCATCTATGTCGGTAATTCGTTTTCGTTGCAAAAAATTGTAATACAAAGAAAATACAGCCAGATACATATTACATACAAAACTTATTTTTGCTATATTTTCTTTGTGTTACAATTTTTAGCAACGAAAACGAATTACCGACATAGATCTGTACTGCTAGAATGCCCGTGCCAAATTTCGTGGTTCTAAAGCATGTCGTTTTAAAATGAGAGCTGAACTACGTTTGTATGGGGACGCGAGTTCACGCGAGCGTCCTGGCGACTCTTAGTAAAGACATGCATTCCAGATTCGTTTTATATTATTTTCTTGAGCAACTAACACGATAGAGGTGATTGATCTCACATGTACAGTCGCCATCAGATATATCGGAGCGGCCAAGAAAGTCACAAATATTTGAACAACGCCTCTTTAAGGCGATAAGGTGCATGTTCAGATATTTATGAGTACCGTGGCCGCTCAGATATATTTGATGGCGACTGTACCTAACCTGCCTTTTCAGCCCGGATCCATTACACATTTACAAAATTACCCGTGCTTATATCACGCATGTTGTCTTTGTCTAGCAGGTAATCGTACAAAAACCACGCGCACTGACGTGTGACGGACGGACGCTATACAACGTGTTTCAAAAAACTATTTAATTGGAAGACGCATGCATAATTGTTATTTTGGAGATTTTATTTTATTAAGTATACAAACATTTGTTATTGTCTTTGATTGAACACAATCGGTTTATGAAGGTTTTATGACGTGTCACAAAAGTATCATTAAATGAGTGGGTCCGATGTGAGCCTATGATATATAATTAGATGATCAAACGAACTTACCTGAAGTGAAGTTCGATCTAAATTGTCATGTCTTCGCTGAAAGATTTATATTTATTAACGAGGTAGTAGTTGCCTAGCAACGCCACAACGGATCCGCACCTAGTTTATCGTAGAAAGAGAAAAAAGATATCTGTCTTCTTCTACGATACCCGGTCACTGGTCACCTCATTATTTTCAGAGCATAGCATATATTTCAACATTGTTATTACAGGGCTCGTATGGGTAGGGTGGGACTCTAAATCTTTCAGCGAAGACATGACAATTTAGATCGAACTTCACTTCAGGTAAGTTCGTTTGATCATCTAATTGTCATGTCTTCGCCTCAAGATTTATATTTATTAACGAGGTAGATGTTCAGAGCTAAACAATGTTGAAATCGAAATCAACAATGAAATATGAAATCAAAGTATATACCATAATCAAAGTATATTTCAAAATAAACGCTTCATTTTATATAGGTAACAAGTGTGTTACTATAATAAATATAGGCAGTGGCCTTTTTAACGATAATTAAAATACACGAGTTCCGCCCGAATTTTAATAACTCAACTGGATCGTTAATTATACTAAAATACTTATCTACCTAGAAAAAACCAGCTAAATAATGTTCTTAGCCAATTTAAAGGTAAGATTTTACCTTGAAAGTTGGTTTAGGTAGGTTTTTTTTTTTTTTTTTTTTTATAGACATTTACAAACACCAGGGGGGTGCAACTCAGTGTAAATCTGTCAAAAAAAAATTGAGTTCGACATGATTTATCCGATACGTTTGCATAAGTGCGAAAGAGAACTTGTCATGCGTTAGGAAGGGACAAAACGATTTGTGACGTTACAGAGGTCTCTCTGTATAGTACTATTATTTACTCTGTGTAAATACCCAACATTGGTTTAACGGTCGTGCTTTAGTTTTTTCATCCACCAAATTAAGAAAATATATATTTATATGTGGGTATCACTCTGGCATCGTAAATGTTACTTAAAAGGTTACTCAACAACATAGGTAAGGGATGTTGGTATTTAAATTAATATATATATATATATATATATATATATATATATATATATATATAAATTTTGTTTTTTGTGTTGGTCAAATGAACAACACCGAATTTGCAACACGATCTATATCTACTAATTTTGCTAGAAATTTTACTAGTGGATGATATAGAAAAATGTAAATTTAAACAGAGTCTTTCTCATTTACGGCAGATGTTTCAAATAGTCTTCAATTTATGTTAGGTGTAACTAGAGTAGGTATTGATTAATATCTTATACCAGCAAACGGGTTTGCCATCTTCAACCAATGGTAAGAATAAATACCAGGGATAAAGAAATAATAATATGATTTTTTTTTACTGAAAACATCTAGTAAAACGGTTTAAATCTCGTTCGGGTAGTAAATACCTACTAAGGTAAAGAGGTATTTTGCTATCGAGTTCATCAAACTTTAAATATGAAACGTCTCAACAATCCGTTTTTATGGAGCTTGTGACGTCACGAAATACTGTGGTGAGTGGATATCCATTACTTGAGTATGAAAACGATATTTGATCTTATTTTCCAATTGCATTTTGCTACTTATAAGTATATAATACATATATAGGTATTTTACGCCTGCTCGAAGAATGGAATGATTGACAATTCCCTGTACTTGAAAAGGATCTGAGGTTTTGAAGGTAGGTTAATAAAATTTTCCAGTTTTGCTCCCCTATTAATAAATTGGAAATCATGAAAAACCATATTCGTTTTCAATTTATTTTGATAATTAGCAAAATAACACGTTGATTCGACTTGTCGATTCTCAAAATATGTCTGAGAGGCGCAGTACGTGCTAGCTTATTCCATAAAATAAGTTATAGCCGAATCTGATTTGGAAAATAAAATTGCCTATTTATGGTTGCAAACTAGAATGGGCAACAATAGTTTTATTTCCACTTGGTAGAATGAACTTTAAAGATTTATGTTAGCATATCAAAACGAAGGATTGAAAAAGTATGTTTAGAATAGGGACTTCAACTTTAAATATATATTTTATTTGGCTTATTTGTCATCAGAAAGCTAATAAATATTTTCCATGGAAAATATCGCCAATTACAAAAAAAAAAACGTACAGTAATGAAAATCATACATGGCATCAAATGTTTTGGTTAATTATGTTCTAGATAATGTCTTATTTTCTGTATAAGAAAATGTGAAGAGGGAAGCACTTATGTATTCTTGCACTAATAAAGTGCAATAGCCTTTAAGTTCCTACTATTTACAATAGGTACTATATAATCCTTCTTATATGAAAGCTTGGCTTTAATTTGAAATGTTCGTTTAAGTTGAATTATTTTACAAATAAGATCAGTCAAACTAAAAACGCAGGTACTATAAGGTTCCTTTCCCCAAATGTTTTAAAACACAGTAGGTACATTTTGTATTATAATCAAATCATGGCATATCCAGTGTTTCGATGTCCTATTTTTTACTTTATTATTGTAGTAAAATAATCCAAGTTTGTAAAAGTTATTTGTTCACAAAACGTAGTAAAATAAATATTTTTATTTTTCTAGCAAAAACAGAGTTAAACAGACGTCGTTATGACAGACCTTTATAAATAATGCCATACAACAAGGATATTGTAACTTTTTACTATTTTGAGTAAACATGAAAGCTCGCATGACCAATTGGCCATGAGTTGCAGTGAGCACTTGCGATCTCGCAATGCGTAATACACGCAGCCAGGGAAAATAACGTTGAAATCGTTAATTCGTAGATTGTATTTGATGTGTGGAAATTAAAAATGTATTTCTCTTATTTAAATACAAGAACCGCGGCTATCGAGACGCACGTCGCTTAGTACAAGCTTGCCATGCTTGTTTTTTGTGAGTAGGAAAGTAATATTTTTTTGAGTAAAATGTAAATCCTAAAACCTGCCTGGTGCCTGATCTGAGCACTGTGTGTCTGCGAGGTGGATACTTTAAATAAATCCTTACCGTTTTGAAGAAAGAAAGTCTCATCTCATATAATAATATTATCTACAGATAATCTATCTATATATACATATATAGTTATAGAGGCCTATAGAGGCCTATGTCCAGCAGTGGACGTCTTTCGGCTGAAATGATGATACATATATAGGTACTGCAGGGTCTGCAGGCTCATGCTTTAGTTCTTACTCGTAAGACTTTTATGCAATTTGATCAATCGACTTTGTACCAGACCGAGGAAAAAGCGCCTGTTACCCGTCATTACTGCTTACATGCGGGACTCGCCGAGTGCCGAGCCGAATGGCTCGTTCTTTCTGATTCTATAGAATCGATAGTAGAGAGAGACATAATAATACGAATATTTGGGCGAATGCCCGAATGTGTGTACACGGCTGAGGTGCTCGGCACAAAACAAACCTTATGTTTTCATTTGTATTTTAATTGCCAACCAAGGAAGATACAAGATCTGCGCGTACCTATGTGACTAACGTCTGCACGACAAAAGCGTGTGAATGAGGCGCTGGGCGTGCTGACTGCTGACGGCGTGGCCGACGTGCGCAACTCGCGCGTTTTCGTCGGCGGTTCCTACGGCGGTGGCGCTGCCGTGGTGATGAGACGGTTGGCTCCTCATGTTACAATTAGCAGACTTACAGCCTTTTTTGTTTCGGTAGAATAAGAATTAGGTACCTTGATTTGAAGATAATTAAAATGAATAAAGAAAATTATAACACTGCAGCCCACAGTTTTTTTGGTAGTTAATGTTTTTCTACCCTCTGTTGATCTTTTGAAACCTGTTTGCTGTTTGTAGTAAGTACATAGGTACTTGCTACGTATATACTTTGCACGTAGGTAGGTTGGGCACCATTGCATAGCCATTTAGCCTGTGATATAAATATGCACAATCGTATTATTATTTTTTTGGAAAATGTGCTAAGTAGGTATCAAGAAACTTTAGTCCTTTCAAAATTGGCGTTTACATTTTTGCCAATTCGCCATATTCCGTCGCCTCCGAAACAAAATCGATACGTCTGAAGTCTTCGGCGTTGGCGAGGGTCCTGATGCTGGTTCCGCAGGCTGCAACACTGACGAGGGTCCAGGCTCCGACTCCAAATCCCAAGCTGCTAGTTACGGGATACCTCCTGAGGCCTAGGTCGATACACCCAATTGTTTGTCTATTTCTGCGCCTTGCAGATTTTGTGGAGGCGGCGGTAGTTTATATTCTACAAGGTAAAAATAGCGGTTAACATCTCGTGTTAACTCTGCGAAATTGCTACTGATTATTATCTCGTAATAATTCTGAGCTATAATTTCCACTGCCTAACATCTCGTGTTAGATCGGGGAATAAGTATGTGATTTATTATGCGAAATGCATATCACTGTTAAAATAAATCACAACCACAGGCTCCAGGTAGACTTCAAATAGATCGCTTCCAAAGTTATTCCAAAAGGAAAAAATAACGGTTAACATCTCGTGTTAACTCTGTGAAATTGCTACTGGCTAATATCTCGTAATAGCTCGGAGCTAAACTTTCCGCTGCCTAACATCTCGTGTTAGGTCGGGGAAGAAGTATGTGAATTGTATATCACTTTTAAAAATCACAAACACAGGCACTTCGCTCCTTTTCCTCCGAAGAAATTCCTTATTTCATCACTCCTCCTCCGATCTTGATTTTCCTTTAGTCATAAAAATTAAACTAAAATCCACTAGGTAATTAGCTAAATAAATCAAAGTAAAATTTAATTTATTTGCTAGAGCTCTAACCAGGTGCGATCGCTGCGCGCGCAAAAACAATAATGAGGTGACCAGTGACCGGGTATCGTAGAAGAAGACAGATATCTTTTTTCTCTTTCTACGATAAACTAGGTGCGGATCCGTTGTGGCGTTGCTAGGCAACTACTACCTCGTTAATAAATATAAATCTTGAGGCGAAGACATGACAATGATTAATAGATGAGTAATGCAATCTCAAAAAGTGGATAACTTAAAATGAGTGATTTCACTCGTCTTGTCACTTGTCGCGTACCAGCAAGCGAGAGATACGGACGTGCTAATGAGCTCCCGTTCCCCGCGTGAAAAAGATATTAATTGTAATTTTCTAACAATGAGTGACAAGGATATACATTGTCAATATACAGGATGGATTTTCTTTTTGGGTCAGTGAGGGCAACTACCAGATCCCGTGCTGCTACGCGAAAATGATCGTAAAAGACCTTCCCTCAACTTCAAATTAATGAAGATTGGCGTTAACAGATTTTGGAAAAAAACATTCGAAATAGTTGACCTGGACTGGACAAGAATGGAATTAATTGGCATAAAAAAAGCATGCGAACAATCAAAGTTTTCATTTTCATAAATATTGTATGGGAAAAGTTTTCTTCGGTTTGAGGCTTTTCTAGCCGGATTTTTTTTGTCCCATACAAGTTTGATCCTAGATAGGAAAGGGATCGATTGACAACAAAAAAAGTTTGTTTATTTAACCTTTATTGCCCAAAAAGAAATCTTTAAGTACAATAGGCGGATTTAATGCTATAAGTTTTTCATAATGACCTTTTTCTCGCTCCCTGTATGTTTTTCCAAAAAGGGAAGGTCTTCTAAGACCATTTTCGCATAGCAGCACGGGATATGGTATGGTAGCTGCTCTCACTGACCCAAAAAACAATCCACGCTGTAGATAAACATGGCCAAAACACTGCTAGGTTATGAAACAAACTTGGAAGTATTTTTTGTGGTCATTAATTATGTTACAATATAACCCATCCATAGTAAAAAATCATTAGTGTGAGCGTGATGATGATACTCGTAGACTAGTTTTTGTTAAATACATATTAAGTATGTATTTATTATTTTAGTTCAGTGATGATATTTTATAATTGTTTAACCCTGAAATGTTTCCTACCCCCACTTTGTGTTGTTTGGTCCCACTTGTTGGTACACAGGTTTGACGACTAATCTGCTGCCTAATAAGGTCTATACCAAAAAAACTTTGTTTAAACCGTGGAATTTGTTCATTTTCATTTTAATAGCTAACACAACACTGACTTCCTTGTTGAAGTTGATGACAGTTAGCGCAAGTTTCACATAACATTTTATTGGATTATATCACAGCTATCCAATTCCTTAAAATAACATGTTTTATATACGATGTGACTTTCTAAATAAAAATTAAGAACTTACAATCGTTAACAGCTTCCTTCCTATGTAGTTCCTACGAGAGAATGTGAACAGTTTTGTTAGTTACTTTCCATTCGAGTCCTAATGGATTTAATCAATAAAATATAAGTACTTATAGACATTAACCGATTCAATCAAATAATAAATAAATTTAGTCACATCCTAAAAATATTCCCTTCAAAGAATCTAATCGCATTGGTGCTTTACTAAATACTTAGATATCGTTAGCCTGTACCTTAATTTATGTCATAACTCATAAAGCATTACTACCTATTAAAGGTACTACAGTTACACAGACAAATCTTGTTGAATGGTATGGGTCCGTTAGCAAAATTTTATTGTATGGAAAATTACGTACTCAGAAAGTGGCGTCCTAAGAAAGTGACGAACTCAGAAAGTGGCATCCTAAGAAAGTGACGAACTCAGAAAGTGATAAGATAAACTCCGAAATTGGCGAACTCCGAAAGTGACGAACTAGAAAGTGGCGTCCTTAGAATGTGAAGAACTCAGAAAGTGCCGTGCTAAGAAAGTGACAAACTCAGAAAGTGATAAGATAAACTCCGAAAGTGACGAACTAGAACTCAGAAAGTGCCGTGCTAAGAAAGTGACGAACTCAGAAAGTGGCGTCCTAAGAAAGTGACGAACTCAGAAAGTGGCTTTCTAAGAAAGTGACGAGCTCAGAAAGTGGCGTCCTAAGAAAGACACGAACTCAGAAAGTGGCGTCCTAAGAAAGTGAAGAACTCAGAAAGTGATAAGATAAACTCCGAAAGTGACGAACTAGAACTCAGAAAGTGCCGTGCTAAGAAAGTGACGAACTCAGAAAGTGGCGTCCTAAGAAAGTGACGAACTCAGAAAGTGGCGTCCTAAGAAAGTGAAGAACTCAGAAAGTGGCGTCCTAAGAAAGTGAAGAACTCAGAAAGTGGCGTCCTAAGAAAGTGAACTGCCGCATATCACCTAAACGTAAATCGCTCTGCCGCGGTCGGGTGATGCTGATGAGTCAATAGTGATTGGTGCAAGGGCCACCTAAAGATTTGGATTCATAGACTAATCACTCGACTCGACAACCATTCCGGAGCCGGACTTCATTGTTCGATGTACGCTGAACGAATGTAAACGCGTAGGGTTAATCAAATAAGTATATGTAGGTATATTAAATACCTACGCAGTACCACATCGCCATCAGATATATCAGAGTGGCCAAGGTGGTTACAAATATCTGAACAACGCCTCATTGTCAAAGCGATAAAGTGCATGTTCAAATATTTTTGAGTACTTTGGCCGCTCCGATATATTTGATGGCGACTGTGCCTAGTGTGTCTAAAACAGACTATAGAAGTTAACACATTACGTTTTCTAAGTTGGTACCGTCAACTGCTACAACTTTGCCTGCGATGCTTCAACTTTGCCTGGCTAGAAAAACATGGTTTTCATCACCTGCAGAAGTGAGGTTTTCAAAATCAACTCTGAGAAATAAAATAATCGAATACTCAGCTTACTAGCTACTTGTGCTGCTTGCTACATGTACAACTTCACTATTATTATTATTTCGATATTAATATTATTATGGTGAGGGCTCAAATTGTTATCGTAAAATGTTTACGTTATAAGTTTATGAGTCTAGGCTTTCTCTTCGTCTTCGATTGAATTTCTACTGCTGCTGCGAGTATTTATTTATAAATAACACAGCAGCATAAATTTGTACATTTGTATGGGATGTAAATGATACTATACCTATTATGTTATAAAAGTAGGTATATTACGATATTAAAAATTAAACAAGATCAATTTAAACTATCAAAACTTTATAGTCTAGTTCCATTTTTCAAAAAATCCATGTCGAGAAGCAAACGATATTACTTTTGGGCAACCGGGCTTTTTACCTGATTTAGACCCTGCTGTATCCGAATCGCCGGTTGCCTTCAAAGAAAATTTGTCCGGGAGTGAGATATTCAAGATGGCGGCCAAATAAATTACCCATTTTTTACTTTTTCTTAAATAACTCGTAAACCGTGACCCCTACCAAAAAATGTTCTTTTACTTAAATAATTCACATAAAATTCTCTATAAAAAAGGTTCTATACAGTTTTTTTCTGGGATCAAAGTTTAATGAGATATCGAGGGTATAAGATAGACCTTAAAAATATAGACTAATTACCCTTTTCCCGCGACTTCGTCTGCGTGGGATTAACATTCGCTATAATACATTTATGAAACACCTTAGTGAAATCTTATAGCAAATATAAATTTAACGTACATACTTTTTTACGTCTACAGTGAGCAACAATTCCATACAAAGTTTCACCCCCCTTTTCACCCTTTCAAAAGATGATTTCTGAGATAAAAAACTATTTCATGTCCTTTTCCATAACTCAAACTATCATCATGCCAAATTTAATCTAAATCGGTTCAGCGGTTTAAGCGTGAAGAGGTAACAGACACACTAACTGTTTAAAGATAAATTATATTTTAAATACTCTGGTTGAGGCTGCTAGGGGTTGTGTGGTATCATTTCCGTATAAAACAGACATGCACAATTCATTTTTGATAGAAAAAAAATATAAATCTATATTTAAAAAAAGTTCTGCGAAGAGGGAAAACTCTCAAATCACATCAGAGGGGATTTTGACGTGAACGTCCAAAAATTTTACGGACCTCCAACAGTAAAAAATATTCATCGTGGGGCACTCTATCCATGGTCAAAAATTTAAAACTTTTTCTCAATGCGCACAATTTTTTCATACTAATATTATAAATGCGAAAGTGTGTCTGTTACCTCTTCACGCTTAAACCGCTGAACCGATTTAGATGAAATTTGGTATGATGATAGTTTGAGTTATGGAAAAGGACATAAAATAGTTTTTATCCCTGAAATCATCTTTTGAAGGGGTGAAAAGGGGGGTGAAACTTTGTATGCAATTGTTGCTCACTGTAGACGTAAAAAAGTATATACGTTAAATTTATATTTGCTATAAGATTTCACTAAGGTGTTTCATAAATTTATTATGGCGAATGTTAATCCCACGCAGACAAAGTCGTGGGAAAAAGCTAATTAGTCTATATGTTTAATGGCTGTCTTATACCCTCGATATCTCATTAAACTTTGATCCCAGCAAAAAAACTGTATAGAACCTTTTTAATAAAAAAATTTATGTGGATTACTAAAGTAGAAGAACATTTTTTGGTAGGCGTCACGGTTTACGATTTATTTAAGAAACAGTAAAAAATGGGTATTTTATTTGGCCGCCATCTTGAATATCTCACTTCCGGTCAAATTTTCTTTGAAGGCAACCGGCAATTCGGATACAGCTAAGTCTAAACCAGGTAAAAAGCCCAGTTGCCCAAAAGTAATATCGTTTGCCTGTCGCATCGAAAAGGAGAGCGATTTTGAAATTTTGTGCCCTGTCTATTACCGTTACAATTGTACTATGAAATACCTACACAACTTGTATATTCAAATCCATTTTTTTTATACCACGACGGCGGCAAACAAGCATATCTATCTAGGAATACCATATGTCACTGTCATATCGTCACGTGACAAGCACAACTCACTAAGTAGGTACTACCACAAGTTCATCAGCCATAATTAACCATACTGGCAACATGACAAGGTTGATTTTCGTTTAACTATTTCTTTTTTGTAATTAGTGAGTTTTGCTTGTCACCTGACGATGGAAGTATAATCGTTGGAAAATCTCTAGGACAATTTTATTCGTGCCACTCAAGGTGTACAGTCGCCATCAAATATACGGTACCTGCTCAAAAATATCTGAACAAGTACTTGATCGCCTTGACACTTTATCGGCCGCTCCGATATATTTGATGACGACTGTATTTCTGATTAGTGATCACTGATCACGATAGATGTTTGCGGTTTGCCATCATAGTGAGAGTAGGGAATGCAATACCCGGCCATTTTTGGTACCCGGGTATTACCCGACTTTGATTTTCAAAAACCCGGGTACCCGGGTAATACCCGGTTTTGAACAAAATTTTAATTTATTATTGGTTTTTATTGTTTTTACGGGTATTTAGTAATAAAATGCACTTTTGATTGCTGAGTTTGCATTTATTAATTGAGAAACAATGATTTCGTACATGAAATATATAAATTTAATAAGAACTTATACTATTAAAACAGCTGCAAATCACAATATTAATTTAGAGAGCATAAGACGTTAGGTATACTTAATCTTTCCGTTTATTAATCAGAAATATCAAAATTAACGGGAAATATGGAATATTAAAATGTAACAATAGATAGAAGTACCTAGTGTACCTACCTAATTAAAAATCCCTTATCGCTACGCTACCTACCTGCGCGGCGGCCAGCGTGCAGCGGCAAAAACAAAGGGATCACATGACTGAGTACAATAAGTTAAGCGTTTAGAAAAAGAAATGGGATTGTTAATTTTTTTTGGAAATGTATATTTTCAAAACCATTTCGGGGTCAAGGTTTATCGATCATCTTTTGATTAATATTTATTCGGATATTTTCGCAAAAATATGAATGAACTTTGTTTGAATTTGTCCTCAGAACCATCATGTAAAACCTCTTTGCTCTTTTTGTAAACTTTTGTAAGTTTTCCTAAACAAATAAAATCAATGTCATACGCTACGACATTGTCAAATATGTAAACAGAAATTTCTAAACAAACACTGCCTCTACGTATTTATCTATGTGAAAAAGTAAGTATACACAAAAATTAAGCCAAAAGTGCAATAATAATCAATTACTAATCTTTTAAAATATATAAAACCTACAAGTAATCATCGTCTTGCTTGTCCTGTCTCACATAAGTATTTTGGTTCATCTTATTTCAATGAAATTATAGTTTGAACTTGATGCGATTTACTCCAGTATACAGATATTATCTAACTTGGGTATGTTTCTTGAGTCGGCTTTTACAAAATTAAGCGCCATGTGTATTATTTCTTGCGTTTTACAAATAAAATTTGAATTTGTATATTTTTCGCGGTCAAGAGAAGTGCATAGTGATGTACCAATACTTCAATTTTGCCGTGACAGCGACAGTTGACGACAAGCAAAGGTTTTTTTATACGAATGATTGACTTGGCCAATGATATTCAGCCTGTAGACTGTAACTTACAAACATCGTATCAGATTTTTTATTTTAATTATAATAAAATAACTAAGCTGTTTTAACTGTTTTAAGCTAAAGAAATCAAATTAATCTCTTTAAATGGCCTATAGTTTCAGAATAAATTATCAAAATGGGGGGTAAAACATATGAACAATACCAATCGAAGTGTAAAATATGTTCGGACCATTTATGCTATGCCTTTTAATTTAATAGTTATAACACACACAGTAAGGTAGGGTTAAGGTTAGAATAAATAGAACATTTTGCTTTAAGTTTATTCACGTTTTTCCTATTTTTCTGCCGATTTCTAAATTACGGGTAAAACCCGGGTTATGAGTTGAAAACCCGGGTTTTACCCGACTCCAATTATAGACGGGTACCCGGGTACCCGGGTAATCGGGTACCCGGGTTGCATTCCCTAAGTGAGAGTGACAGTCCTATACCAATTTTAATCAGGGATGTCACGAATGTCGTTTTCCTCACATTCGCGAATGCGAATGCGAATGCGAATATTCAGGATACGAATGTCCGAATGCGAAAACGAATGTTACGGAGTAGATTCAACAATGTTAATCTTGATGATTATAATTTTTGCTTCGATAGTTCATAAATACAGAACATGTGTGATGAAGTCCTATATTATTGATCAAAAGGAGACAGGTGATACCGTCGTTTTCACTTCCTGTGTATGAGCAAGTATATGACCATCGGCTGGGTCAGCGCGGTAAAAACAGGATATTCTGCCCACATTCGCGTTCGGAAAATATTCGCATCATTTCATGCGATTGCGAATGTTGATACGAATGTCAAAAATGATGCGAATATTCGCATTATACGAATGCCAACGCGAATATTCGTGACATCCCTAATTTTAATGTAAAGTAGGTACAAGTTGTAGTTGGTTACTGTAAGCAATAAATAAAGTAGTCGTTATTACTAAAACTTATTTCTTATGTTAGCTCGTAAAAGTTTTAAATCAACAAACCAGAGCTGGCGGAAATGAAATGATCTAAACAAGTAACCATTGTGTATAGGTAGTATAGTGACGTCTTTATAAACAATGCGAGTAGGGTGGTATCTTTAGTATGGTTTTCACTCAGTACAGAAATTGTGCGCATCTAGAAAAAGTTGTGAATTTTTGACCATGGATGCCCCATGATGAATATTTTTGATTCAAGAGAATCCTCCAAGAAGGCACCTATAGTCTCAGAGCTTTTAGTCTAAGACAAAATAAAATAGGTAAGTTCATAAGGATTAATCACGTGGATCCACCTTCACAGGGAAAAAAGTCCCGACCATGATAACAAATTATTGAAATTTCAACGAGAAAATCTAGTAAATTCGGGGACAATTTGTTCACATAAGTACCAAAAATAACTAAACTAATGTGCATATTAATGTTTGAATAGTTCTATTAAATTCAAGATATAGTTAACGTCAAAATAGAGTAGTTTTCCTTTTAAGATATCGGTTAAAAAAAACTATTTTAATAATCGTTTTGGTAGTACGAGTATAGTTGTAATTTTGTTTTTCCGTGTTGTGGAATAAGATGATTTAAAATGTTTGGTATCGTTTATTATAGATAGACATCAATAACACTATTGAGTGATATATTCTCGATCCGGTCTAGACTAAAACATCCGCAATTTAAAAATAAACGAGGACTCGAGCCCAGCGCTTATCGCGAACAGAGGTAAAAAAACTAGTGGTCGCCCTGTATGGACGAAGTATTTTCCCGTGGCCGTGATCAGGCACGCAAAGGCTAATCGGCGCACATGAGCCCACATTGCGATAGATAGGCTTCCTACAGTCGGAATACGAAATTAGAAGCCGTCAAAATTTGTACAAGCGACCTTACACGAGCCTTGTGCGAACGTTCGCTAATTACTGATTTCGTTCGACCTCTACAGTCTACAGGGTGAACACAGGGTTGTCTATCTAATAGCTCGCTTCGACGGAAATATAACGTCTGAACCCTTAGTGTAATCGTTACACTAACGTAACATAACGATTGCTTTTGCGTTGGGTCTTAATTTGTATGGGATTTTTAACACAGCACGCAAAGCGGAACGTGCTGAAATTGCTGAAAACAAAGAGAATTAAGTACCTAGAGTGTTCTCTCCATACATGGCTAAATGCGTATATATAATAAGTTTTAAGCGAGCTTTGCTAAAAGTTATTATTCAAAACATTACAGCTTAATACGTATTACGATTTAAGTGTGCTTAAAACTTAGTAAAACTGAGTTTAACCATCCCTCCCATACGACTTATTATTTAATTAGTAGTTTTGCTATGTATGGAGTTAGCAATCTATCTACTCATTTTTTATCTATGCTGAAAACTACTTAAACCACCGAATATCTATGAAGTATCTCCATTCGGTGGGGTAAACGTATGCGAAACATAGTTTATTTTGTCCCGAAAACTGTATAAATATTCACAGCGTTCCTCTTATCCCTCTAAACCTGCAGTATAACTCTCTTATACTGCCAAGATGGAGGAGGCTTATACCCTTGGGGACCACTAATGTGGGATAAAGCTAAATAATAATTTGAAACAATACTGCCAAGGAACCTACCAATTAGCTAGATATTAATTATAGGTTCCCCTTATCGAACTCGCGGAGCGTAAGCGAAGTGAGTTCTTACAAACAACTCCAGACCAAACTGTCACCTTGCTACTGGGACGTCTCGGCATTTGGATGGCTTTTTGATTTCGATAGTTTGTCGGACGATAACTTTAGTAACGTTTTTCTGATCTTTATGAAATTTCTTGGGGCTGTAGCTGAGATACATAAAATTTGTAAGTTCATATATGAGCAGGATTGATCAAGTGGTTATGGAGCTAGAAGGGAAAAAAATCCTCCCAAGGGTCTTGTTATATTGGTCAACTCGTTTGCAAGTAAATCGCGAGTTCTCATTTCGAGGCGGACTACTAGTGTACTGCAGAGAGATGGACAGTCCTTCTCGACGGTACCAACAGGAGTAGGTACTTATTAATTAGATTCTTCAGTGTGTTGCGATGTCTGTTCTTGTTCTTGTGCTAGCCATACCTCTTTTACCAATATTGTCCACCAACGTAGAGATAGAGTTAGGACCGGTCTTAAGAACCGTTCATTTTGGACATGTGTGGCGAGCTTGAGTAAGAGGTGTATGGGCAAATCAATGTAGGTACCTATCAATTATATTATCGCTACTGCATGATGGGTTTCTAAAAAAGGTAACTTCTGTATCGTGTAGTCATGTGGTGTAAAGGATAGTGGAGGGTGGTAATGGACTTGGTAAGCACATGCTGATGATCTGAATGGGCTATTCATAGATCTAAAGGTGGAGACTGGATGGGGCCTGATTCCCCTAAAACTTTTTGTCATTAGAATAACGACAAATTTTATAGTATCATAATCATTCATATCATATCTCCCCATTATGAATCATAGTGGAGACGAAATTAATCCTTCTCTAACCCCACCCCTTCAACAAAAGAGTTCAGAGTTCTGAATTTACCTACTTATTTGATAGGTAGGTACCTACTGATGATGGCATTAACCCAGAAACTACTAGGCTGGTTCATACCGATATATTTATACCAATTTCTCTTATATTATAGGTGCAGGAAACTCTAAGTACACAAGACAGAAAAAGAGAAATATCTTCTTCTTGTACTGTACAAACTCGTGATGTATTTGTGTTAGGATGTGTTTTTCTCTGTATCCTTTGCATCAAGGAGAATAAATACTTGCATAGGTAGTAATCTTGCTATATAGTTCCAACGTCTTGAACGGAAACTAGATACAAATCTAAGGATACTTAGGTAAGTCTGAACATAATGTTAGCACAATGCGCATGTATCTACCTAGTTACAGTTGCGGAAAACTTTTGAAATCTCCATGTAGGTAACTGAAATTCAGGTCACGTATGATTGTCTGACGATGTGTTCCTGTTATATGGTACACATATTGCCATTCAATCTATTTTCATTGTCACTTATTTCTGTTACCGTTTCACATTGGAGACGGCAGAACACATTTAGCGAGTCGTTTATAGATAACGGTCGCGACCAAAAAAGCACGTGCTAGGTACTTACGAGTAGATAAATGTTTGTTTACTTCTACGTTTACTTTAAGAACAACTGAAAACACGTTGATGGTGGAGTTAGGTACAGTCGCCATCAAATATATCAGAGCGGCAAGAGTACTCAAAAATATCTGAACATGTACTTTATCGCCTAGACAATAGAAGCGTTGTTCAGATATTTGTGACTACCTTGGCCGCTCCGATATAGGTATCTGATGGCGACTGTACAAGGGTGTCGGGTCGCATGTGTAGACTGTAGAGTGTAGACTCATATAACGGCACGTAAGTTGTATGTTATTGAATTTATTGATGTAAGTAGTACCTACCAGGCAGGCGTCGACGCAACTAGACTTAAGCATGCACTGTGATTTAAAAACATTACTCATTCGCGTGTTGCAGTTGATAGCTTTGCTTTAATTACTTTAGCAGTGTAGAGAAAGACAAGTCACATCACATCACTTGTAACGTTTGATTTGTGTCAAGCGAAATTAACTTCGGTCACAAGATCATGTCCGTTACTGAGAACTATCGAATAAAGTGTTTAATCGATCGCTGTGTGCGTCAGAGACACTTTCGCCACCTTTCGTTGTCAGGGCCGAGCCGTCTGTCACCGTCGCGCGGCTGCGCCCCAACTACCAAATACATTCATCAACGATCAAGGCCGATGAAGACCTGTTGTGATCGTGTCGCGTTTTGATCGCGACGAAGTAACCTGAGCGCCTTGGTGTTATTGTGTACAATTATACAATTAAGCATGAGTGTCGCATCGCATTCGCGTCACAATAGCGCGGCTGTGGCTCGGGCAGGTGCTATTGTCACGGTTTAACATGTGTCCACGGACGATCGGCAGAGTTTCGTCACGAGCAGCCCGTGGCCTGGCTCCACCGGCCCGAACAGCTGTTTCGCAGGGCTCGGCTCGCGCGCCTCAGCGGGCTCGCTCGCTCCGTCCGCTCCCGACCTCTTGCGTCCCACTACTTACTTGCAAAGGATCCTCCAGAAACATCCGAAACTGCTGCCGTTTGGTACTTCGCCGGCATATGACACAGTCATGTCGTATTTAACTTAACAACACTATATTAATATTTATTTACACACACACACGTTTTGTTGGCGCGAGCTTGAAGCGACACACACAGAAAATTAAATACGTTTTAGAAAGTAATAAAAAAGTTTGTTGACTTTAGTTACTAGAGAAGACGAAGAGAAGTTATTATCTAGAGAGTGCGGCGCGCTGTTGTTTTGTCACATTCTGGTGATGTGTTGTGTACTCGACCTTCCCCGAATTGTTGGAACGCATGAAGGGAGGGCGTGCGACACCACCGCTCGCGGAGCAGTGACAACTGTGACTGATGTTGATGTATACTGGTTGGTGTACACGCTCGCGGCTGCTCAAGCGTGTAACGAGCTCGCTGCGCGGCGCCCGCGCCGCCGCCGCCGCGGCCGCGCTCACTGGCTCCTTCCACGTGTTCATGCTTCTCGCTAGATGGCGTCCCCTTAAGCCTTTACAGAATGTATGCAACTGGTTGCATTGCATTGTATGCACAATCAGGCGGCGCGCGGGTCACCGGCATGGGTGTGATTACACTCGTGACGAGGTCAGCGAGACCTATTGTTCAAGCCGTCATTATTTCTTCTAGAATCTTATGGTATCAGAATGATTCATGCTGATCATGTCCTGCTGGGAGATTACTTAATTGATAATACTTATTATATGTATCATTATGATACATATCATAATAAGTATTATCAATTAAGTAATCTCGGATTTTATTTGTATAAGAAAATCCGGATTTTATCCGAAAAACCGGATTTTCCCGTACAAATAAAATCCGGATTGCAATCCCTATCTGTCTAGGTGTCTACTTGAATTCCTACAGTTTGTCCTTAGGTACCCATTATTTTTTACAGTATTTTTTTAGGTGCTGCGGGAGAGAGTGGAGGCCTGGGACACACATTTAGGCTACCAAAAATTGCAATTTCAAACAAAAATTATCCGGGTTTTGACCGTGGTACCACGGCCTTTGTACCACGGGGGACCACGGGTAAAAAAAATTCTCCGTAGACCCACAACACCGAAATGGGACTATGGGTAATTGAAAAGAACCGGGTATTAACCGTGGTCCCACTGCTATGACCCTCAGTGGATCCACGAGTACTAATTTTGTCCCCATAGACCCACCGCTCGAGAATGGTATTCATTTGCTAGTATTTAAAGGCACAGCAAAAAAAAATAACCAAAACCTACCTTGCCTATTAAAAAAAGAATAGTATTTAGAGGCGTAATTTATGACATATCTATTGCTGTGGGACTACGGGAAATATTTATTTTCGAGGAATGACCCGTGGGCCCACGGACAGTTTCGTATTCAAAAAGATAACTTAAAACTGGAGCAGTGGGGTCTACGGGTAAAATACGAGGAAAAAAAATTCCCGTGGTCCCCCGTGGTACAAAAACCGTGGTACCACGGGTAAAACCCTAAATTATCAAACTTGTAATGAGTGTGTTAATGCTACTTTTTATGTTTGACTTAGAATGTATACTTTATTTTAATTCGTTTTAGAATATCAACTATGTTGCTATGCCCTCACAGGGTAACCATGCATGCACTTAAACCATATGAATACCTTACTGTAAGTACTGTAACCATGGTTTGCAATGAATAAATGAAATGAATAAAAATTCTATTTAAATATACCTCCTCTGCAGTGCCGGCTTTAGGGCTGGGCGATGGGAGCGCCGGGGACAAAGCGCCCCGGGCCTCACGGCGCTACTTTTTTCCGCCAGAATTCAGGAGCCATATTCGACATGGCATAATTGACATTAGCTGACGAGACCACTGCGAGATCACTTTTTTGTGACAGCCACAATCGCCATGGAATCACTCAAAAGTGATATCCACCTACGTCAAAATCAACACGTCTCGCTAGAGGATTGCCTCTATGGGCATGGGCGCCATCTTATTAGTTTTGACGTAGACGTCAGTATATTAGGGGAATCCCACGTAGCAAATAGTAAAGTAAGTAAAAGTAGGTAAAGAGAGCCAGCCCCCTTGAAGCATTTTATGAGAAGTCATTTGAAAGCGACATCTATATGTAGGTACAGTGCCACCAATAAGAGTAGAAATTAAAAAGTGGCTACATCGTAGTGTCGTCCCTTTCAAATCAATCTAAAAAAACGGGACGACACTACGATGTTGCCACTTTTTAATTTCTACTCTTTTTGGTGGCACTGTATTCGAGATTTGTATATAAGGGACGCGACATATGAAAATGAAAACACATAAAAATATGTTCGTCTCGTTTTAACTCACCTCTATATCCATAATCAAAAAGAGAGACGGGTATTTACGTAAAAACCCAATCATATTGTGCGCCCATGCCGTCATCGTCTGTCAGTTGAGTAGTAATTTTCATAGATATACTTACCATAGATAAACAAGATAATACACAGGCCTTGAAAAAACGAGCCGAGTGAGATGGCACACGGGGAGACCTTCATCTTCACCTCTTTCTATTAGGGTGACCACGTTAATTTCAAAAGTTAGGAATTCCTTGGGAAATCCTCGTTCAATTAATGCTAAGTATGTGTTATAATAAAAATTTGTTAGGACTGATCCTAACAAATTTTTATTCGTAGGTACTCAACTCATTTTAAATCCTATAGTCATAATGATATTTTGTAGAAGTTCGGAAAGAGAAGTGTTGTTAGAATGCATGAGCTTTCATATCAGCCACGACACTTATCTTTCCGAACAACCATTCCTCTGCTACTTATCTATGTCTACGTAATGATTTTTCCCATTTTTGGGCTGAGGGTTTCGGTAAAGTCTTGGCAATTAGTCCACCTACGCATTCGCATCCGAAAATCACAACCAAAACAGAACTGACAAGGACGCAGCTATCTCAACTTGCTGTAGAGTGAGCAGGCGGTTATTAGATACAGTCGCCATCAAATACTGCAATACTGTACTAACCACCTTATTGGCAAGATTCAGCGGCGGCGCGTCATAGGTACAGTCGTCATCAAATATATCGGACCGGCCAGGTTACTCAACATCTGAACATGCACTTTATCGCCTTGGAAGTAGAGGCGTTGTTCAAATACTTGTGACTACCTTGGCCGCTCCGATATATCTGATGGCGACTGCACATACAAGGACTTGCAATCCGGATATTTTGAATAGTAATTTGTATGGAATTATCCGGACAATTAATAATAATAATAAATATTAGGACAATCTTACACAAATCAACCTAGTCCCTAAGTAAGCTCAATAAGGCTTGTTTTATGGCTACTAGGTGACGATATAGATAGATATAGATAAATACTTAAATACATAGAAAACATCCATAACTCAGGAACAAAAATCTGTGATTAGCACACAAATAAATGCCCTGACCAGGATTCGAACCCGGGATCTCCTGCTTCATAGGCAGGGTCACTACCAACTAGGCTAGGAGGCCGTTAAACAATTGCAAGCCCTAGTAGGTACATACCCATTGGGAAAGTTGCAGTTAGTGTTGTTTGAATTTAGAAAACAGTGCGTTAGCTACTTCTGCTACTGACTGGATGTGTGGAGGCTCCTATTATCTATTATCGTTGGAAAAATAAAACATAAGGAAATAAAACACACCAATATTCTAGAAATATTTAAGTCGATTATCAAAAAAATGCTGACAGCACAGCAAAATACAACTGTGCATCAAAACCGGAGATAGATGGTCTATTATTCTCATACAGAACAAAACTCAAACCTTAAACTTGTCTCATTAGTCATATGAAGCGGACACCCTATTTCAAGATTTAAGATTTTTAACGATATTTTTACTTACTACTAGACGGACTACTATACTCTGTACTTTTAGGTATTTAAAAAAACGTAAACAAACAGCAGCTGTCAAAAATGACAGATTCAGGGGTTTAGAACCTTTTTCGAGTAACATAATTATTACCTATGTTAATAACCTTAAATATTATAATTACGTATATTATTTAAAGTAATTAATGTACTATTGAAAGACATCTTACCCATAAGCACTGGTAGCCTGGTGGTAACTGTGGTAAGATGTCTTTCAATCCGGAAGATTCGAACCCCGACCGTACCACTGAGTTTATCAGTCGGTCTTTGACTTTGATGAAAGAAAACACCGTGAAGAAACCTGCATACATTTACAAAAAAAAGGTAAACCGACTTCAAAAAGGATAAAATGAATCATTATAATTATTTATATGCGTTACCAACTGATATGTTTGAAGTCGGTGCCAAGCCAAATTTGGAAGAGTTAATACGAACGAGGCGATGTGTTCAGTGAATTGTTATTTTTACTACATAACTAATCTAATACGGTATGAATCGCACGTAGATATACATTCCTTCGACCATGCGTTAACTGTAAGGCAAGTAGGTACAGAAAGTATAATCATGCGTCCTATGTTTGTTTGTTAACACATTGTTGGGACTATCCGTATGTCGAACGAAGCCCGTGGTTCGATTTGAATTATTTATCCTTCTTCATCTAAGGTTTAATCCGAAGTAAAAAGGAATTCAATTGATAGTTTATTTTTTCTATACTCACATGTACCATACACACGCCGTGTCAGTAATAAGGCACGATATTCAAATTTTATATGGAAGGTCAATCTTACGCGTCTACATTTTTTTTCTATTTGCCGCCTTTTTCTGATTATTGACAAAGCAGACGTGTATCAGAATATATATATATCGTTGTCGCTATTCATCAAAATAGGACTAGTAGTTTAGATATGAAAATGTAACACATGAAATCGCATTCACCTTTGCATTATTAGTACCGATGTTTTGTAATGTTCACACTTAAAGCTGATTTGACCGGTTTTGTAATTTGTGGCTTGGCACTGACTTCAAACATATCAGTTGGTAACGCATATAAATAATTATAATGATTCATTTTATCCTTTTTGAAGTCGGTTTATCTTTTTTTTTGTAAAAAGTTTTTATTTTTCCATTTTTATGGTTATATATTTATCAAAATTGGACAAAAAGTCTCGGAACAATCGGTAAAGATACATAAAAAACTTCATAATACACCCATTCTATCTAAGGAAGGGTCCACGTATCATATGTGGACTTCATCATTAGGTCCTCTCTATCAAATTGGTGGTTTTCAAGAGGGAATGCTCGAGTTGCTTAAGAAAGCACCCAAATCAACATACATGTGCCTTTAAAAATTGAGGAGTTCTCTCAATTCTTCACGGATCCCATCATCAGAACAGCACCAGGTTAATGTGGGACCATCTTCGAAGTAGTTCCTATCAAACAAAAAAAAGGAATTGTCCAAATCGGACCACGGGTCTCGGAGTAATCGCTGAACATCCTACATAAAACAATCTTCATCATTATCACGAAAACAATCATCTTCATCAGGACCACTCCATCATATTGGCGGTTTTCGTGAGAAAATGCTTGAGTAGCTTAAGAAAACACTCAAATCACCATACACGTGCCTTTAAAAATTGAGGAGTTCCCTCAATTGCTCATGGATCCATCATCAGAACAGCACCAGGTAAATGTGGGACCATTTTCGAGGTAGTTCCTTTCAAACAAAAGAAGAATTATTCAAATTGGATCACGGGTCTCGGAGTAATCGCTGAACATCCTGCATAAAAAAATCTTCATCATTATCATCAAAACAATCATCATCATCAGGTCCACTGCATCGAAATGGTGGTTTTCTTGAGAAAATGCTTGAGTTGCTTAAGAAAACACCCAAATCACCATACATGTTCCTTTAAAAATTGAGGAGTTCCCTCAATTCCTCATGGATCCCATCATCAGAACAGCACCATATTAATATGGGACCACCTTGGATGTAGATCCTTTCAAACAAAAAAAAAATTACTCAAATCGGACCACGGGTCTCGGAGTAATCGGTGAACATACATAAAAAAAAACACCAAACCGAATGCAGAACCTCCTTCCTCAATGGAATTGAAGTCGGTTAAAAAGTGACACAAGGTACGTGTTGCTACACTAAAAACGGTATTCTGTAATCTAGTCGTATTTTATCCTCATAACTATAACCTTGCGTTTTGCACATCTGCAAAATTGGGTGTTTTTTATGAGGCAATTTACTATAAAAAATTATTAATCATTTAATGTGATATAAATAATTGGGTAAATTTATATATGTGTATATATATCATAAAATCCAGCGTAACTACAGGTTGCTGAAATAGGATGGAACGAATCTGTAACCTGTTATTTTTTAAAATTGAAAATTTAACAGGAACCAAAACCTGCCCAATAAATTACCCTTTTAATGGTTTGTTTACGTTTTTTTAAATACCTAAAAGTACAGAGTATAGTTATAAAATAATTATCAAAGATTTTTCGTGCTAGTTTATTAACTTATTAAAACTAGTAGTCCGCCTCGAACTGAGAACTCGCGATTTACTTGCAAACGAGTTAACCAATATAAGAAGACCCTAAGGAGGATTTTATTCTCCTTCTAGCTCCATAACCACTTGATGGATCCTGCTCATATACGAACTTACAAATTTTATGTATCTCTGCTACAGCCCCAAGAAATTTCACAAAGATCAGAAAAACGTTACTAAAGTTATCGTCGGACAAACTATCGAAATCAAAAAGCCATCCAAATGCCGAGACGTCCCAGTAGCCAGTTGACAATTCGGTCTGGAGTTGTTTGTAAGAACTCTCTTCGCTTACGCTTCGCGAGTTCGATAATTTTAAACAAAAATAGAACCGACTTCACTTAGGATCCGCTATTCCAAGAGGAAGTGGCCGAGTTGCTTTAAAAAATAGTGAAATCACTATAGATGTGCCTATAATAGTTGAAGAGTTCCCTCGATTTCTCCAGAATCCCATCATCAGACCCCGACTTGGTGGCAATGGGACCATCTAGGGGTTATACCTAGGGTTGCCAACTGTGATTCAGAGAGTCGCGGTACATTTACGATCACATTGCGGGACCAGGCTTAAAACCGCGGGACACCTACACGCGGGCTCACTCTCACTGCAATAATGCACCTCCCCCCCCCCTCCCCAAGAAGAAATATTCTTAAATTCACAAATCACAACCTTAAATAATAGCCGCCATACCATACACAGCGACAGGGAGTGTCGAGCGAGCGAGTGAGCGTTGATGGCGCTAGCGCGCGTTACTCGCGGTATATTCAAGTAAAATTACACGCTTTAAAATGATTCTAACATGCAAATCAACGCTCGTTTTGGTGCTGAAGTACTGATGATCTAGTCTAGTCTGAAAACGGGACAATCGGCGTCCCGCGTGGACCCCTTGCGGGACGCATGCTCTAGGGCCCCAGAAACGGGACGTCCCGCATATAGCGGGACGGTTGGCAACCCTAGTTATACCCGTTCGATTAAAAAAAATATTTGAAAATCGGTTCACGATTCACGGAGATATCGAGTATCATACATACAAAAAAGTAATAATAATAAAAATTGCCCCGTTGCCGGCGGCACCCTAAGTTAGGTTTTTTATAATGTTCTTATTGTTTTTGTATGTTTTAGATGTATTTTGTATTTTACTTTTATAAAAATATTGTAAAAAACCTGACTTAAGAGAAATGACAAATAAAGAAAAATAAAAAAATTAAAATGATAAAAAAAATAATAAAAAAAAATCAGTCGAATTGAGAACCTCCTCCTTTTTTGAAGTCGGTTAAAAATAAAAAAGTATGATAAGCATACGTAATTCTTGTAGTCAAATATATTTAAAAACTTTTTTTGTTATTAATTTCACGCTAAATACTTTTTACCACAGAATTAATTTTTTTCCGAATGGCAACGTTTAGAGAGGGACAGAGGTCTCCCCGTTTTAGCATCTCTCTCGGCTCGTTTTCCTCCTTCACCTATGTCGAGCGAAAATTAACCTTAAAGTAATCACATTAGAGTATATTTGACTCATTGATATTTTTGGCTGATATTGCTCCAGTTTAAAGTTTCTTCATGATTATATGTCAATGCCTAAAATAATTATTTGACATTTGATATACTTCACATAAATAAACATAATAGGTACTGGAGCCTGCCATACTGTAAATTTATCAAAAATCTTATCGGTCGGCTTCCACAGCGATGTAAGTACAGCCAATCTCGGAGATCGTAAAAACATAAGTCTTAAAGACTTAAATCGAAAGAGATTAAAATTTGTTGTTTAATCACAAGGAAAAAAATTGCGCTTACGAACTTTTGGGGACTCAACTCAAGTGATATGCCGTTACCGAAATTTACGAAAACGAAGAGAATTTAAGGGGAAAGTTCTCGGTAACATTCTCCGCGGCGGTAATTATCGAGAAAATAGTTTAAATTTCCAAATATTCTTACTTTTTCAACATTATATCATTTTAATTCTTAATCAAAATATTGGTATGTATGCACGATAAGTCAACATTATTGTTTATTTATTGATATAAATATAATCGGATTTAAACCGGCCCCTGTGTTCATTTTGTGGTATATTTGTAACAAAAAACGAATATTTGGAAGAAGACAGACAAAACGTAAGACAAGAAAATAAATTATGCATTTAAAACCACACACAAAAATAAGTTATGGGGCTTCTAATAAGTATCAGATTTTGGGAAATTTAGGAAAATATTTAAAAAATCGTATCTCCAGAACGACCAAGGACGGAAAGGCAGGATATGACACCACCCACACCCCAAACAAATTTGTTGGGTCATGTCATGTGCCAAACACCCTGTATTTTCCCCTCTTCTGCCTGATATTGTGAACGCCAATCAGGCGACACTAAGATTTAAGTGCATTATGTGTTTGTAAAAATCCGCTTGTGTCGCAATTGACATCGTTCTAAACTATTCTAAAGATAAGCCCCGCCCCCATGTATCTTCCATTTCATTCTCGTCATTTTAGAATAAATACTGCAAGAAGTTGTTTTTTTTTCGTACCTGAAGTAAGAACGTAACGCTAACTGATAACCACCGACCCGATCACATCGACATAATTGCAAATTATTAACATTATTGCTTAATAATACGAGCTATAAAATGCTTTATCTACACCCATATCATAAACCCTCCATGATGCGTTAAAAACCGCACGTTATAACCACCATAAAAATAGATTGTTTCGTTAGTAGTTAGAACAAATGTCTTATCTGTAACGATGTTATTATTTTCAAATAATAATCAAAAATTCGATTTCATTATGAAAATCCGGGTGGGCCCCGCCCGCCGGCACGCGCCCGCCCGACCGCCGGCACAATCGAGTTGGCCATAGCGATGGCGGTGCAATCCGTGCAATTGCAGTCATCCAATCATCATTTCAGGTTTATAATATGTGTGTAGATAAAGCAGTGTATGCAACTGTACGTAATTAGGCCTTAATTAAGGATCCCTATTACGTAACAGTTACATAAACTACTATTAGCGCCTTTAGCACCTCAAGTTAAGCCAGTTTTAATCGTGGTCAAATTTACTTGAGGAAAATGTTACCGAGAATTCTCCCTTTATGGTGAGAATTTCCGTAAGCTAGTAATTTCTCGACGTCACATGAATTGTATCTTATGGCTTGAAAATTAATATCACATAATTTGTTTACCTGTATATATATTATCAGTTTGTATTATGTAGCAATAGCATAGCAATAAACAATATAACTACGCTCCACTTATAGAACTTGTACAAAATTATGAATATGTACTGAAAATTTATGAATTTTTACAAGAAATTCATATGTTGTCCGTTTTCTTTTAAGATACTTAACGTAAGCTACATTTTACAATTCTTTCTTTATTATTTATACAGAAGTTTTTTGTATGAAAATTGTATAACTTATATAGTCTTTTTTTTACGAAGATAACACCACACAACCCGTAGCAGCTTTAACCAGAGGGTACTAACATATTGCATGGGACCAGACCCAGAAAACCCCTCCATTTAATTAATCTTTTCGATAGGATAAACCTATTAAACCTATTAAATGGTTACATAATGATATGGTTACCCTATCACTAGGGTTAGCCTATTGTTACGGAAACCATTTTAAATAAGGCTAACCATATTCAATGTGATTTCTCTATCGAATGTCTTAACGATATAGTTTACAATAGTTTGATCGCATTCTAAAAACACTTGATAGGGTAAACTTATTGGGGGTTTTCGATTTCGGTAAGCGCTTACCTTTGGGTTAAACCAATGATGTGCTTATCGAATTGATACGATTTGTAGTAATTTTAAACAAAAAAGAACCGACTTCACTTAGGACCCGCTATTCCAAGAAGAAGTGGCCGAGTTGCTGTAAAAAAAAGTAAAATCACTATAGGTGTGCCTATAATTGTTGAAGAGTTCCCTCTATTTCTCCAGAATCCCATCATCAGACCCCGACTTGGTGACAATGGGACCATCTAGGGGTTATACCCGTTCGATTAAAAAAAATATTTGAAAATCGGTTCACGATTCACGGAGATATCGAGTAACATACATACAAAAAAATGATTAAAAACAGTTGAATTGAGAACCTCCTCCTTTTTTGAAGTCGGTTAAAAATAGTGAAATCACTATAGGTGTGCCTATAAGAGTTCCCTCGATTTCTCCAGGATCCTAAAAGATAAAAAGATAAAAGATATTTATTCTTCAATTTAGGCACATTACAATGCACTTATGAACGTCAGAGAGAAAATAAACTACCACCGGTTCTAACCCTACACCTCTGACCCGAGAAGTATTACTTATTACCGGCAAGAAACTCGGCGGGACTTATTTTTTCAAAACAGTACTACAAATACATTAAAGATACTATCTACAATAATGCGTAGTTCTTCATCAGACCCCGACATGGTGACAATGGGACCATCTAGGGGTTATACCTGTTCAATAAAAAATAAATTGAAAATCAGTTTACGATTCACGGAGATATCGAGTAACATACATACAAAAAAATAATAAAAAAATAATGATAAAAAAATCAGTCGAATCGAGAACTTCCTCCTTTTTTGAAGTCGGTTAATAATAACCGTATACCCCTTCATTGGTAATCGGTACCGGTCCTTGCATGGGACCCCTGTATAAATGTGAAGTGAAAATTTGGAATGGTAAGCTCAAACATAAATTAAATAAACAAATAAAACTTTATTATGGACAAATAGTCCATACATCTTGTTAGTTATAGTAATTTGCCTATAATTTAATGTTATCTAATATGTGTATGTACCCAAGCTAATAAGACTACTCTAACACGTATTAAATTACGCTCCTTATATCCTATCTTTAACAACGTGTATTGACGTCGACCGGGCTAGTATAGGGCTATCTCAACGCCGAGGATACGGATGAGACTGCCGCAAAGCCGAAACAGGATCCTACGTCTTTTTCTCATAATCGCAGCAAAGCCATCAGCTCGTGCCTCGGCAAACATGCCGGACGCGCTGCAATATCGTGGCAGCCCCACCCAGAACCAGAAAAGCAAAAAATTACGATTTAAAATCTTAACATCTTATGCGTCCATCGAAATAAATAAATAAATATGTTAGCCTATATACGTCCCACTGCTGGACACAGGCCTCGTTTCATACACAAGAGGGATCGAGCTATAGTGCTGTATGCTGTGCTGGTCCAAAGCAGATTGGCGACTTCACATACAACTTTGGATTTCTCCGCGTATATGTATGCAGGTTTCCTCACGAAGTTTTCCTTCACCAAATAGTAAAGTATATTTCGTATATAAGTTCCGAAAAACTCATTGGTACGAGCGGGGGTTACCCGAGACCTTCGAATTGAAAGTCAGACGTCTAACCGCCAGGCTACCAACGCTTTTCAACTAGACTCCATACATAAAGCCACAATTTAAGTATGTTTACATGATCTCCGAGATGGGTTCTACAACGCTACGGAACGCTATGGAAGCTAACCGGTAAGTTTTTTGATAAATGTACAGTAGGGTGGGCTCCAGTTCCAGTACTAACATGGTGTTATCTATATTCGTAAAAAAAAACCCGCCTTTTAGTCTCTGCCATGGGATTCCCAATGTCCTGTCAACATATCTAAAATGGTGGCTAATAGCCATAGACAAACACTCTAGCGAGACCTACTATAAATTTGACAGTTAGGCGTGTCCATCTGAGGACAGATGGATATCACTCTATCACCTAGCGATTCTACTGTGACGTCCACGTCTCGTTTTTTGTCTTGTCGAATCGCGCCCCAGTACCTTGTGCGGGGCGCCAAAAACAGTTCGCCCTGGACGCCAGGCCGGTCCTGGTCCTATGCTAACCAACTTTAATGATTCGCCGTATTGGAATGACAATTAACTTTGGACAATTAGTCCTCTCCGTTATGGGAGAGGGCTTAAGTGATAGTTCAGATCTGGATACGGTTACCAACTTTATATGCTATATTGTTGTAATACATTATATACCACTGTATATTACAGTTTAACAGCTATTAACGAAAACCCAAAATTAGACTAAAAATAATTCGGATATTAGCATTTTACAACAAAATTATAAATCGAACCACACACAGCCCTAAAATGACAGATACCTATTGCTCCCTAATAGTGCTAATAGACGGAAGATTTGGCTCGGGCCGGACTCCGGATTTGTTTCGCTCCGAACCAAATCTGTCGGTCTGTAACTTAGAGCTTTAAACCAAGAGGAGTGGTCATTGACAGGCGTTCCCCTCTGCCGAAAATGTATGACCAGTGGTCATACTCATAGTATGGACTGACGTTTATTTGACGTGGCTATTTTGACGTTTCGCATACATTTGACGTTCCCCTCACCCGCAAAAAAAGGCAGACTTTTTCCGAGAGAAGCGCGTGTCGCATCCGGTTGGTTTAATAATCAAAGGTCTGTAAGGTTGTCGTCAAATAATACTAACGTTGTCGTCGAACCAAGTGGGGCGATTTCGTTCGACCAAATCTTCCCGTCTATTAGCACTATAAGCTAACCATCGCTTAACCTTTTTTTTTTTTTTTTTTTTTGTCCCAGAGAAATGCTTTACGCATACCTATACGTAACATTAGGCCCCCGGGGTGGAGCCAAATATTACGCATAAGTTATGTGGGACTCTCCGGTCTGGACCGGCCTACCCACTAAAACTCTGGGATGCTGCCATCTCCGTGCCTTAATGGTGGTGCAACGGGATCGAAACTGCAACCGCGACACCACCAGCACTGTCGCCCTAGGGCGAACCCACTCCGCAAATAGAGCACGCTGTAGCATGACCAGCGTGCTCTCCGCCAACTGGCCTCTCTTAACCCCGGAGAAGCCGGGACCGGTATTCCGGTCCCACCCGCACAGCACCAGGAGGACAAACGCCCCTACCCCGGCACCCGTGTAGTGGGGATGCCTTCAAGGAAAACGTCCCTTCCAGCCATACCACCACTACACTCCGCCCCCAATCAGACCTGGAATCTGCCTAGGCAGAGTCACGCTGATGGGTCTCCGGGTGGTTGGGCTAGCCTCCAAGAGCGGGTCACTGGCCACCTGCCTATCCGCGTCCCTTCATCGGCCACTCCAAAAGTGGGAGCAAAGGTTAGTAAGCTAACCAATGCCCACCCAAATGCTGCCCATAACAAACAAAGTCTGGTCTAGGCGAGACGGGTACCTAAGAGTGCAAACCAAGACAATGATAGCTATCTGCAACATCTAGGATACTTCAACCACCCTCCGCCACGTGACTGAGTTTTTGCGATGAGTTGGCACCCCATAGTACCAACCCATGGCCCCAGCCTTAAATACTGCTCTTTTCCGCGAGTCCAGGCCATGGCACACCTCCGAAGAGGCGCCCCGCCCTCTTCCACCACTGTACCTGGTTCGGGAACTGCAGTACATAAGGCCGTCCTCAGCCTCCCTCCTCCCCAGCGCCCACCCCACTAATCTACTCTGTTACCAGAGAGCTCGTGGAGGGACTGACAGGATATTGGCAGCAACGGTAGGCAATACCAACCGATATTACCTACCGCGGCCCCCAGGGTGCACCGTCCAGGAACCCTTCCCTATTCCCCCGGATCCACCTGATCAAGAGGAATGAGAAGGGACCTGGCACTCGAGGAGGTTTCCTGTCCCACACCCCAACCATCGCTTAACCTGTCTAATGGGTCTATGGGTTGAGCTCATCATAGTCGCAGCTCGTTGGGATTAATTATTTGTCTTTTGTTCATTTTCGTGGTTCAGTGTGTAATATAGATAGCTTATTGTGCGGTGATCTAACGCCTTTTGTAGGGAGTAGCTATCACTCTACAAATAGCAACTAACAAGGCTTATGCCACTTCTACCGAACAACGTTGCCTAAAACTTATTTGATTAAACAAAATACTTATCGATTGAAGACATTGTATCATGCATTGTCATTGCATTGTACCTTAAGATTGAATCTTACAAGCTCTTATTTCCCGCCTTTTTATACTTGACATTGGCTACAGGCAATACCGCCTAAAGTCCATAAGAAAAAAAAAAACCTGTCTAATGTCATTATGTCACAGAGTAAATAATAGTATAAGGGTCACCACACACCTAGCGGTTTTCCTCGCGGAATTAGCGGAAATTTGTCTATGGTAGCGGAAATTTGTCTATGGTAGCAGATTTTTTGTATGGAAGCCATAGACAAATTTCCGCTATCATAGACAAATTAAGCATTTTGTCTATGAATTTCCGCTACTTCCGCTAATTCCGCGAGGAAAACCGCTAGGTATGTGGTGACCCTAATACAGAGAGACCTCTGTAATGTCACGTAACGTCACGAATCATGTTGTCCCTTCTTAACGCATCTGGCAATACCAGGGGGGTACAACTCAAAGTAAATCTGTCAAAAAATTTGACAGACGTCACGACGTATCCGATACGTTTGCATAAGTGCGAAAGAGAACTTGTCATGTGTTCAGAAGGGACAACATGATTCGTGACGTTACAGAGGTTTCTCTGTATTATACTATTATTTACTCTGTGGTATTGCCCCAGAAGTTATTATTTTGAACTGGAGTATAGGCAGGTACTCTTCGGCAACAATGTGAGGCCGAAAGAGAGCGTAATAGAGGGATCTGCATTTCATTTCGACTCAAAAGGTAATGACGTCATAACACAATAATGCCAACATGACATCAAGGCAAAATAATGTTAATTTTGTAACGAGTGCGAGTGAGATACATTTCATACATGCTCTTTATCGGAGCAATTTAACCAAGCATTTTGAATAGTCTAAGCATATGAACGACTGATTTTTTCGGTGATAAGATTCAACTGTGGTTAGGGAAATAGAGTAAAAGCTTGGAGGATTTTAGTAAGATACTAATCTTCCAAGAGTAAAAGTAATGTCCAGTTCTCTTCTGTTCGGTAGTATTGCCTGGCTGTACCTACTGAGTGGTATGAGCACGTATGCACACGCATTGTATTGTCGGTTGTCGTCATGAATTTATATGATTGACGTAAGGGCCCATAATTTAGTGAGGTGTAATGCCGGCATAAAACGGCAGATGATTTCTGAAATTTTACCAGGGGGGTTCATCTCCACGAAGTGACAGCTACCACCTCGGAACATATCGGATACGTTTTCGGGGTTGTCAAAATTCCTTTTCTTTATTTGCGGCATGACCACAGGCAAGATAAAATATTTAAGTAGTTTATAGTAGAAGTTTTGTAATCAAATAATAATTAGATTGGGCAAATAAGGTAATAAATTTGACATTTATCTAGTTTTGTACTAAAATTACTGATAGATTAGGAAGATTGAGGCAGATTGGGGCAGGTCCAGCAATAATACTAATAGCGTACTTGCCAACCTTAGTGGTTCAAAAGGGAATATTGTATGGGAACGTTATCTGTCAACTTTTATCTGTTAAAGTTCTGTCAAACACTGATTTTGTAGGGGAGATGACTTTCTGTATGAAATAAATACTATTATATTATTCTGTGATTTTACCCATCTTCTTGAGTTTACCTCTTTTTGTGTGACGTGCGCCTATCCTATGATCTATGATACACATACAAAAGGGATAGCCCCAAAGAGTATGTTGATAGCCCTTTCTATGGATGGTAGAAGGTTCTACCATCCATAGCCCTTTATATTTCAAAATGACTGAGTCATCGGTGACAGTCCAATATTTACGTATCAAAATTTTAAAGTATGTCTACATTTTACTTATTTACCAAGAAGATCAAAAGATTAAAAATGAAGACACCCTAAGCAGCTTGCGTGTGACTCGCCATTCATTAGGTACTAGAAAATGTACCTAAATCAACATGAATGATTATGAATGGAGTCACCATCAGTCGTAGCTGCGCTTCACACTAAGAAGTTCCAGCTGCAACAGTTGATCGGCGAGGGATCCTATGCTAAAGTATGCGTTGTATTGGATTTTAACTGTATTGATATGACAACTGAGGTCAGTAAATTACAGCAGTATCTAAGGGACTTCCTCCCAACCGCGTAATAATCGTTTATCCACAACGATAATCGAAACTTAAATATTGTATAGGTAGAATGGATCACGAGGTTTCCGTCCGTATCCATTCTGATCCATTTTTCCATTCGGTTCCGTATCGCAAAAGGAAAATACGGAACCCTTATAGGATCACTTTGATGTCCGCCTGTCTGTCCATCTGTCCGATTGTAAAAAACCCTTATTCTCAGGGTCGCTTGGATATATTCAAATTAACATCAAATACGTCCTCGGTCCCCCCTCAAGTTGTAGATAGGGTCAGGGAGGGAACAGTCGCTCGGTGTGAAAAGTGGCTCGAATGTGCTGTGCGAGAAAAGGAAAGAGCTTTATGTCTATTCTATCCTCTACAATACATCAATCGGAAATCCGTACCCGATTATGTACGAACTAGTTAGTGAGTCGCTCCATGTGTTGTGATGCGTTTTAGTGTTCAATGCTATCAAAATTCCATTGTCAGGTAAGTTTTACTCCGTTTTTAGGATTCCGTAGACAAATGGCAAAAAACGGAACCCTTAAAGATTCGTCATGTCTGTCTGTCTGTTTCTCTGTTCGTCCGTATGTCACAGCCATTTTACTCGGAAACTAGAAGACGTATCATTATCAAATTTTTACATAAAGTGTTTTGTGTGTGCCGCTATTTAGTTTTGTAGAGAAATTGCTAAAAACATTTTTTTTGTGGGGGGCACTCCATACATGTAACTAAATGTGAAAAAAAAAAAATTTGCCATATATCAACATGATGCACATCCAGCACATCAATCGATAGTTCTTTAAAAATAACTCTAAAACTTCTTTGAACATTTTTTGATTAAGTGGATATTTTCAGAAACAATCGCTCCGAAAGTCATAAAAATTGTGTCCCCCCCGGATCTGGATCCGGATTCACGGATCTTCCCATACAAAATTGTGTGTCCCCCCCTGTAACTTTTGAACCGTAAGTCCAAAAAAAGTCAAGAAGATACACCTTTAAATATTCTTTCAACGAAAATTATTTTGAATATTATCGGTTTAGGTGTTTTTGAGTTATCTCCAAAAAACTACACGCTTAGGCAGATACGACCATGCTGTAATAATTTATTCGATAGTAGGTAGCTACTACGGCTGGTTTTTATAAATAATGGTACGGAACCCTTCATGCGCGAGTCCGACTCGCACTTGGCCGGTTTTTTAAACTCGTACGATAGCCTGATATCTTTGAACCATTTCAATAGATTTTTTTAATGTTTACTTATTTGGATATTTTGATCATTTTGCATCCTATCAACTATATTTTATTGCATAATTCAACATGCGTCATCATCCCAATTTAAGGCCCTCACTGTTTGTATTTCTTTTTTAACCGACTTTAAAAAAGGAGGAGGTTCTCAATTCGACTGAATTTTTATTACCTATTTTTAGGGTTCCGTACCTCAAAGGGAAAAAACGGAACCCTTATAGGATCACTTTGTTGTCCGTCTGTCTGTCTGTCTGTCTGTCTGTCTGTCTGTCTGTCTGTCAAGACCATTTATCTCAGGAACGCGTGGAGGTATCAAGCTGAAATTTATATGAAATACTCAGGTCTATTGTCCCTTGAAGCTGTGAAAAAATCAAACTTAAAAGCCAACGCAATCAAAAGATAGAGTCGTTTATGCTCCAAATTTTAGAGTTTTCGGCACTCGCAAAACCTACGGGGTACTTCCCGTGAACTCAGAAACTTGAAATTTGGCACAAAGCAACGTCATATAGCATAGACAAAGGAAAAATTATAAAAAATAGACATTTTTAGTAAAATCATACAAAAATATTTATTTAAAATTTTAAACTTACTACCTTTTTCCTCGTAAACGCGTGAAGTTATTAAGTTGAAATTCATGTCAAATACTCAGGGCTATAGGACCTTTCAGATGTAGTAAAACCAAACTTTTATGTCAACGCAATCAAAAGAAATAGCAATTTAAGTTGCATATTTTGAAATTGAGTACTCGCAAGAAACTCAAAACCTAAAGGGTACTTCCCGTAAACTCAGAAACTTGAAACTTGGCACGAAGCAACGCCATATAGCACAAACAAAGGAAAAATTACGAAAAGTAGAAATTTTTAGTAAAATCATACAAAAAAAAATATATTAAATTTTAAACTTATTACCATTTTCCTCATAAACGCGTGAAGTTATTAAGTTTAAATTCATGTCAAATACTCAGGGTTATAGTACCTTGCAGATGTAGCAAAACCAAATCTTTACGTCAACGCAATCAAAAGAAATAGCAATTTAAGTTGCATATTTTGAAACTGAGTACTCCCGAGAAACTCAAAACCTAAAGGGTACTTCCCGTAAGCTCAGAATCTTGAAACTTGGCACGAAGCAACGTCATATAGCACAAACAAAGGAAAAATTATAAAAAGTTGACTTTTTTGGAAGAATCATACAAAAAATATTTTTTTAAATTTTAAACTTACTACCCTTTTCCTCGTAAACGCGTAAAGGTATTGAATTGAAATTCATATCAAATACTCAGATCTGTAATACATTTAAGCTGTAGCAAAACCAAACTTTTATGTAAACGCAATCAAAAGAAATAGCAATTTAAGTTGCATATTTTGGAGCTGAGTACTTGCAAGAAACTCAAAACCTAAAGGGTACTTCCCGTAAACTCAGAAACTTGAAACTTGCCACGAAGAAACTTCATATAGCACAGACAAAGGAAAAATTACGAAAAGTATTTAAGTAGAATTTTTAGTAAAATCGTATAATGAAATATTTTTTTAAATTCTAAACTTAGTACCTGTTTCCTCGTAAACGCGTAGAGGTATTAAATTGAAATTCATCATATACTCTTGTGACCTTAACAATTACTGCTTTATTACTAGATATTTCAAGCATTTTAAAATGGCGTTTCACGATCTAAACACATGGCTAACTCCAAAAGTGATAATTTTCCCTTATGTAGAACTGACAACTTTAAAATAGAGAATATGTTATAGAGAGAGGTATCTTATACCTAAAATACTTAAAAATAACTTTAAGCTGTAATAATGTTCGCACAAACACTATTGAAGGGCTACTTTCCATACTGCTGTTATAGCACTTCAAGCACTAAAAAACTACGTGATTTAACAGGGAAAATTATGTCAGTTGTATCACTATATTACTAAGAGCTATAAGAATTGCTGTTGCCACTCTTAAATGGCTTAAGAGTATTTTTATAGCTGTTGTAACACTGTAGGCGGCATTAAGCACCAAAAGGTAAACATAACACGATTATAGAGCTATAGCGCGACTAAGTTATAATGGGCACCCCAAAAGAACCTTTAGCGTTAAAATCTACTTAAAGTGGTAACCATAATATATAAAGAGGCAGTTAATACCACCTTATTACAGCCTTTAGCTGCATTATGCAATCATATGTCTATTATATCACCTTACTAGCGCCAGTGTACTAATAAGACCGTTTATTTCCATAGTATCACCTAAAAATATTATTATGGGTCTTATAAAACTACTATGTCACTCAGGACTCTAAATGAGTTGTTGTTATGGCTAATGTGTTTGTTGGGTAAGAAATAGCAATTATTATAGGTTTTTACGGAACCCTCGGTGCGCGAGTCCGACTCGCACTTGGCCGGTTTTTTTTTTGTATGGATGTTACTCGATATCTCCGTGAATCGTGAACCGATTTTCAAATTTATTTTTAATCGAACGGGTATAACCCCTAGATGGACCCATTATCACTAAGTAGGGGCCTGATGATGGGATCCTGGAGAAATCGAGGGAACTCTTCAACTATTATAGGCACACCTATAGTGATTTCACTATTTTTTACAGCAACTCGGCCACTTCCTCTTGGAATAGCGGATCCTAAGTGAAGTCGGTTCTTTTTTGTTTAAAATTATAGTTAGCGAGTTTTATTTGACGGTAACGGCATATCGTGGATGTCCACGTCCACGGTGAATTAATAGTTATTTGTTATACAAGGGGTGAAAGTTGTATTTTACGTGCGAGTGTTATTTGAAACACGAGCTAGCGAAAGGATTCTATTATTGACCACGAGCGAAGCGAGTGGTTCAAAAATAGAATCCTGAGCGTAGCGAGTGCTTTAATACACGAGACGTAAAATAACTTTCACCCGTGTATAACACAAAACTTTTCACCTCACTACAGCGAGGAAAATAAGAAAAAGGGTGCATTTTGCTCGGTTTCCCGTAATTCCTCAGGTGTTTAATACTTCTTCATCACTCGAATCACTAATTTTTAACAAAACAACCTAGAAAAACATGCGAATATTTAACGTTGATATGATGGATGAATTGAAATGAAAAGTTTTGACGTAAAAGGTTTTATTAAATGTCAGATGCGTTTTGTTCGTACGTAGACTTATTCGGCTGTCAGAACAATTTATCCGTTTTTACAAAAAGAATGAAGATTAATGTTGAATGCTGATATTTATGAATTAAAATAAAGTTGTAAGACTGTATTAAGTGTTTTTACTCGATGCAATTCATTAATTGCGATGTTAAAAATTCTGCACTTTTAACGTTTTACGTTTTGTTAGCTGTCAAATGTCACTTAAGCCACTTGTCACTTATGTCAAAACTCTTTCACCACATGTGGATAAAAAGCGATTTTCACAATAGATATTAAACAAACAAAAAGGGCTTTCCGAGCTAGTGAGGTGAAAAAGTCTTTGTATACAATCTCATGTCCTGTACATTTGGCTTCTCTGCAAGAATTTATCGTTACGGTAAAATTAGACGTTATCGTCGACGTTCAAGGTAAAGTGTAAAAGTGACCAATGAATCCAGCAATTTTGGTATATTGCTATTAATATCAATAACGATTGTATTTTTCCATAATATTAAATTAAATTCGATTGTCGTCATTGTCGATAAACCATTATTATATTAGGTACTAGCTATACCCGCGGCTTTGTCCGCGTGCGTTTAGGTTTTAGGTTTGATTTTCTATTATTATAGAACATATGTTTTTTTTATTCGTCAAAGTACATTCAATTGGTTATTAATTAAATATTCTAGTCTGATAACGTAACTCATTAAAAGGCAGAGCATCAAGACATGTGAATGCAGATGATCTAAGTAGTTCCTGACTACAGAACATGCTTCGAACAGAGGACTGAACGCTGTATTCTAATTCATGTGACCACAACGTCCCAACTCCCAACGGAAAGTGCTTCTGCAGCAAAAGGTTAAATCAGACGTAGGTAACTCAATGACGATGTCTACGAAAATCAAACACCTGCTAAAATAATAATAGAATTGCTTTACCAATTGCTGTATCAACAGCATGACTGAAACTGGACCAAAGTCAGTGCGGTCAAGTGTCTTAGCAAACCCGAGGGTGAGTGGCGCTATATGTGAAGGCTGAAGGCCAAGTATCCCATAGGATTTATGTTCGAAACATCGGAAAGGGACCGGGCTAAATTCTATGATCAAGTGCCTTAGTGAATTACATAATCAGTAGCATGACAGAGATGAGAATAAATTCAAAGGCCAAGTGTCTTAGCGGACCCAAGGGCCATAGCCCGAGGTTTAGCGGCAATGTATGCGAAGGCCGAAGGCTGAGAGAGGCAGCATATGGATAAAGGCCGAGCACCACATAGGGCCAAAGGCCTTGCACCGCATAGAGCTAAAGACCGAGCACCGCATAGGGCCTAGTTCCAGAACGTCGCAGCGAGAATTGCTTTAGCAGCAGCATTAAAGGGAACGGACAAAACGCAATGATAAAGTGTCTTAGGCCTTGGGTTTTCTGACCACCCGTCGCCGGCGGCCGGCGACCGACGCCATACAAAACATCGGATTCGATCGGATGTTTGTATTGCGTCGGTCGCCGGCCGCCGGCGACGGGTGGTCAGAAAACCCAGGGCCTTAGTGAAGCAGCAATGTATGCAAAGGCCAAAGGCCGAGTAACGCACATGGGCTCAGACACGGAACGTCGCAGCGAGAATTGCTTCAGCAGCAGCATGATAGGGACCGAACAAAACTCAATGGTCAAGTATAGTATCTTAACGAACCCGAAAGCTGCAGGCCCTAGGGTGAGCGACAAAAAGTGTGTAAAATCCAAAGGCTGGATATAGCGTAGGTCCCGGCACGGAATGTTGCAGCGCTTCAGCAACAGCTTCACAGGGACCGGACAAAAACCGGACAAAACTCAACTATCTAGCGTCTTAGCGAAGCCGAAGTTAAACGGCAATATATGCGAAGACCTACGGCCGATCACTGCATAGTGCCCTGGCCCAGAATATCGTACCGTGCCACAGCGAGAATTGCTTGAGCAGCAGCATGACAGGGATGGCAATAAATCCAATCGCCAACTGTCTTAGCGAACCGAGGGCTGAATGCCCGAGGGTGCATGAGCGGCAATATATGCGAAGGACGAAGGCTGAGTAATTCAAATGGCCAAAGGTCGAGCACCGCATAGGGCCTAGGTCCAGAACGTCGCAGCAAGGATTGCTTCAGCAGCAGCATGAAAGGGAACGTTCAAAAATCAATGGTAAACTGTCTCAGTGAAGCAGCAATGTATGCAAAAGCCAATAAAAGGCCGAGTACCGCATAGGGCCCAGGCCTGGGAAATCGCAGCGAGAATCGCATCAGCAGCTGATAGGGACCGAACAAAGCTCAATGGTCAAGTTTAGTATCTTAGAGAACCCGAAATGTGCAGACCCTAGGGTGAGCAGCAAAATGTGTGTAAAACCGCAACATAACAGTGAGAATGGTTCAGCAGCAGCTTGACAGCGACCGGTCGAAACTCAATTATCAAGTGTCTTAAAAAAGGTAGGTACAATTAATTGCTGGATACCTAACTACCCTTCTTATTGATTTTTCTATTAGAGCGAGATAAAACATGTTGGTAGGATTTCTACCATTAGGTACCTAAATCAAAATCGGTAAATTTTAACTACCCGTTTCATCAGTCACGCATATACTTATAACATAGTATATTCCCTCTTATTTTGTTTCAGGTATAATGATAATGAATTTAAGTTTAGATTTATAATTTAATTTATACAATAAAATATTCTGCAATCTAAATTATTAGTGGAAGACTGAATTATTTGTAGATATATTAGTGAAGATTTATTTCCGGTTACTTAAAACTTTCGCAACGAAAGTCACGAAGTATTTTTTATAATATGTTTGGTAGGTTAGAATTTTTCCCCACATTATGAATGAATTTATTTATAAATTTGATATGCAATACTGCGGCTAATAGTATTTGGAGTCAGTCGGGAAAGAGAAGTGTCGTAGAATGTATGAGCTCCCATATAAACAACGACACTTCTCTTTCCAAACAGACTTGCCTGAATTGGAAAAAAATGTTTTTAAATTAAGCGGGATAAAAATTACCCTATATGTTACCCTGGGGTAGGTATAAACTGTTATAGTTAATACAAAATTTCATGAACTGTCCAGTAATTTTTGCGTACATCGCGAACAAACTCACTGACAGACAGACAAAAATTCCAAAAAAACCGGCCAAGTGCGAGTCGGACTTGCGCACCGAGGGTTCCGTACAAACCTATAACAATTGCTATTTCTTATGATTGCGTGGACATGAAAGTTTTGTTTTGCTACAGCTGAAAGGTATTATAGACAGTATTTGATATGAATTTCAATTGAATACCTCTACGCGTATACGAGGAAACAGGTAGTAAGTTTAAAATTTAAAATAGTTATTTGTGCAACAAGAGAGGAAAGTTGGTTTTTCTTGCGAGTGTTGATTTTGAGTCCCGAGTAAGCGAAAGATTCTAGGTTTGAATCTTGAGCGTAGCGAGCGATCTCAAGAACACAAGATGTAAAAAAAAATCCTCTCGTGTGACACATACAACTTCTGACCTCAGTAGTGAGATCATAATAAAGTTAAAAAAACACATTTTTTTACATTCCTCAATGCAAAGCATTTCGAACTGCTGAGGTGAAAAATATATTTTGGTATGATTTTACTAAAAAAAAACTACTTTTCGTAATTTTTCCTTTGTCTATGCTATATGAAGTTTCTTCGTGCCAAGTTTCAAGTTTCTGAGTTTACGGGAAGTACCCTTTAGGTTTTGAGTTTCTTGCGTACTCAGTTTTAAAATATGCAACTTAAATTGTTATTTCTTTTGATTAAGTTGACATAAAAATTTTTGCTACATCTGAAAGGTCCTATATAGTTCTGAGTATTTGACATGAATTTCAATTTAATAACTTTACGCGTTTACGAGGAAAAAGTAATAAGTTTAAAATTTTACATATATATTTTTGTATGATTTTACTACAAATGTCTACTTTTTATAATTTTTCCTTTGTCTATGCCATATGACTACGCTTCGTGCCAAATTTCAAGTTTCTGAGTTCACGCGAAGTACCCCGTAGGTTTTGAGAGTGCCGAAAAATTCTAAAATTTGCAGCATAAACGACTGTATCTTTTTATTGCGTCGGCTTTTTAGTTTGATTTTTTTCACAGCTTTAAGGGACAATAGACTTGAGTATTTCATATAAATTTCAGCTTGATACCTCCACGCGTTCCTGAGAAAAATGGTCTTGACAGACAGACAGATAGACAGACGGACAACAAAGTAATCCTATAAGGGTTCTGTTTTTTCCTTTCGAGGTACGGAACCCTAAAAATCGTTAAAATGTATTCAGTCAACGTTGTTAAGACCCCCTAAATTAGATTTTCTCAAATATCTTCAAAGTACATTTTTTTCTCCTTTCGCGTTTATTATATGTATAGATTGGCTACGGCTACGGCCCCTGGTGTGGTAAACATGGATAAAATAGTGTCATACGATTAATATTTTCAGATGACTTATTACATGATGTTTAGTTACATTAAATACTGGTCATCTCGTTTTTTATCACTAATAGGAATAAGGATAATATTTATAAAATAAGGATGGTAGTAAAATAATTCTGTCTGTTATCTAATCTGTGTCTGCCACCTTTTGGTGATCTCCCCATTTCTAATGTTGGGAACCCTTGATCTAAAGGCTGATTGAATGATTAGGCACAGTCTATTGCATAATAGACATAAGTATTATTCATTTTAATTTACAAACGGGTATCCTAAATATCGTACTGTACTATAATAAATAATCTTTGTAGGTTTACAAAGCTGTCTACCACATTGACGAAAACCGCACCGCCGAGCTAGCCTGTAAAGTGATCGACACGAGCAAGGCCCCCCGCCTCTACCTGTCCAAGTTCCTGCCGCGTGAGCTGGACATCCTCACTAACGTCAACCACCCCCACATCATCAACGTAACCAACATATACCAACGCTTCGCCAAATACTTCGTATTCATGCGACTAGGCGAGAACGGTGATCTCTTAAACTTCATATCTCAAAAAGGCCCCCTGTCTGAATACCAAACCAGGTTTTGGATGCGACAGCTTGTATGCGGCCTCGAATTCATGCACACCCTCAATATCGCGCATAGAGACCTCAAGTGTGAAAACATACTCATCTCAAGAAATTTCAATGTGAAATTGACAGATTTCGGTTTCGCGCGCCGAATGAATAACGCTGAAAGCCAAGATGTTATGTCAGACACTTATTGTGGGTCGCTCTTGTACGCAGCTCCCGAGGTACTGAATGCTCAAATGTACGCGCCCAAAATGGCCGACATATGGTCCATGGGAGTTATTTTCTACACCATGCTCAACAAAGCTATGCCGTTTAACGACGAAACTGTACGGAAGTTACTCGAAAAGCAGGTACGTCAGGTCAAAATCACATTCTGACATTAAGAGTCCGGTAACGATACCTATTTGAAAACGAAAATTGCTAATAATGACATCATGCACATGAATCGTATTTGGTAAAATAGTTTGAAGTCTTGTTACAACAAAAAACTACCATAGGTTTACATATAATATATATTCATATTTCCGAAAACTCAATTGTTACAGAGCTTGTTTAGTGAGGACGTTGATTCGTGCAATTTTGTCGCTTGATTATTAATTATTTTTTATGGCCTCCTCTAATATATTTTATATTATCTGGTTAAAGCACGAAGTAAACTGTATTTCTATATTTTTATTTTTGTGCGATACTTTAATACCTATCCAAAAATATCACCAAAAATCGGCTTTAAAAATATAATATGAAACAAAAGAAAAATTTTCCACTTATTCCTCAGACGACTCGTTTTCCAACGTGTTGATATATTTTAGATACTAGTATAACTACATGTATATTTTAATTTTAAAAAATCCTTACTCGCTTCACCTCTCTAAAATAAAAATCGCGAAACAGGTGTTAGATTCGGGTGAATTATTTATAATATAAATGAAGCATGCAATAAAAAATATTAATAAAAAAGAAACGTGGTTTCAAAATATATATTATTATGCAAACTAATGGCAGTTTTGTTACTTAGGTACTGCAAAATTGTATAAGTTGGGCGAAATCGAAAAAAAAGTTTACCGGACTCTTAATACTTAACAAATTACTTTTATATTTACTCTCGCACTTGCATACAAGTCCCGACGCCGGCCCAAAGCGAGTTGGAGACTTCACTTGCAAACTATTGAATTTCTACACGTAGGTAGGTTCCTTCGCCGAAAACCGTGTGACAATAGGAGTAGCGGGGGGAAAGACGTTCTGCCAGATTGATGTCTGCCGCATAATACGGGTATAAAATAAACTGATCAATGAATTTGTGTTTTTTGAAGATGAAGCGCAAATGGCGATTCCGTTCGAAGATAGTGAGCTTCCTGTCGGTGGACTGTTTGAAACTGGTCACGGACATGTTGGACCCCGACCCGAAGGCGCGGCCCACGGCAACCGCAATCGTCAACGGGCCGTGGATCGCACTAGAACCTCGACTAGCCAGTAAGGGCAACCTCTCATTATTTAATACTAGGACGGTGGCAAACAAGCATACGGCCCGACTGATGGTGCAGCTTCCGTGACCTGTAGACGCCTGCAACTCCAGAGGTGTCACATGCGCGTTGCCAATCGTTTACAAAAGAGGATTCACTGTGTTGAAGGCTTAAAAGACAAGAGGATCCCTGATCGCTAACACACTGCAACCTTACACAAATAGAACTCTGGCGATCTTAGGGGGCCCATCGACTATCAGCCCGCCTGACGATCTCGGCTCGTCAGTTAGAACAAAAATTTGCCGGCTTCGGACAACTGACAGGCCAATATCGTCAGGCGGACAGAAAGTCCGCGGCCGCCCTAATGAGGCCCACCCACTATCAGTCGGCCTGACGATATGCGGACTGATGGTGACGCAGGCGGACTGATGGTGGCCGCCTTTACTCACCGGCAGGAACACAACACTATGAGTAGATTGAGTAGGGTCTATAGCCTGGTAAATGAATGCTCAAAAACGGGTCTAGCTGGAAAAGTCGAAAGCAGAAATTTTGACTTTGGAACTTTGTTAAGACTTAGTTAGAAGACTAACATACTAAAAGTCCCCAGCCCCCGGAGGTGAGCCCGAGGAGGGGGGAGGCAAAGAAGGCCGTCGTCTGATATATGAGGCAAAGTGACAACGTGAATGACACTTTCATAAACTATGACAAGGTTTAAAATTGAAAGTTAAAAGTTTGACGTAAGGCGGTCAAAAGGTTAAAGCTGATAAAATTTTCTACAACTCTCATGAATTCACTTTTTACCTAACACTAATGGGTGTCCAGATATGAGCTCCGAAAAACGGACGATTTTGTAAAGTGGGGGGTATTCTTCACAATTCTTTTCATATTAACTGGCAAAAGTTAAACTGGATAAAAAGCCACCTTATAAATCTTATAAATAATTAAATTATCTTTTGGAATTGTATATTTTAGTATCTTTCAGTCTTACGCAGCACTGAGTCAAAAAATGTAGTCAACTGGCAAAAAAAGTTAGCGTTATATATTTTGTATAAGTATCAATACAGATTCATTATTTGTTTAATTTTTAGGGTTCCGTACGTCGAAAGGAAAAAACGGAACTCTTATAGGATCACTTTGTTGTCCGTCTGTCTGTCTGTCAAGTCCATTTTTCTCAGGAACGCGTGGAGGCATCAAGCTGAAATTGATACCAAATACTCAGGTCTATTGTCCCTTGGAGCTGTAAAAAAATCAAACTTAATAGCCAACGAAATCTAAAGATCGTTTATGTTGCAAATTTTAGAGTTTTCTGGCACTCGCAAAACCTACGGGGTACTTCCCGTGAACTCAGAAACTTGAAATTTGGCACAAAATAACGTCATATAGCATAGACAATGGAAAAATTACAAAAAGTAGACATTTTTAGTAAAATCATTAAAAAAATATTTTTTTAAATTTTAAACTTACTACCTTTTTCCTCGTAAACGCGTAGAGTTATTAAATTAAAATTCATGTCAAATATTCAGGTCTATAATACCTTTCAGCTGCAGCAAAACCAAACTTTTATGTCAATGCAATCAAAAGAAATAGTAATTTAAGTTGCATATTTTGAAACTGAGTACTCGTAAATAACTCAAAAACTAAAGGGTACTTCCCGTTAACTCAGAAACTTGAAACTTGGCACGAAGAAACTTCATATAGCACAGACATAGGAAAAATCACGAAAAGTAGAATTTTTTAGTAAAATCATACAGTTTTTTATTTTAAACTTACTACATTTTTCCTCGTAAACGCGTAGAGGTATTAAATTGAAATTCATATTAAATACTTAGGTCTATAATACCTTTCAGCTGTAGCAAAACGAAACTTTTATGTCCACGCAATCATTCTAAAGGCACTTCCCGTGAACTCAGTTTTATATCAACGCAATAAAAAGAACAACTTTTGTTTGTTATAGGTTTGTACGGAACCCTCGGTGCGCGAGTCCGACTCGCCCTTGACCGGTTTTTTTAAAGAATTCTAAATTGTATGCGAACTTATTGGACACGGTTTATATCAGTATATGTGCATATATTCTAAAAGACAATTTAATTCATTATAAGATTTCTAAGGTGTTTTTTATCCAGATTAACTTTTGCCAGTTAGTACATATGACAAGAATTGTTATAATACGGTACTTTACAAAATCCTCCGTTTTTCAGAGCTCATACCAGGGCAACCATTAGTGTTAGGTAAAAATTAAGCACATGAGAGTTGTAGAGAATTTTATCAATATATCAGCTTTAATTATGTACACAACAAAATTGTCTATGACGCATGGTTTTAAAAACCAAAAAAAGGGACCTTCTTTGCCTCCCCCCTCCTCGGGCTCACCTCCAGGGGCTGGGGACTTTTAGTATGTTAGTCTTCTAACTAGTCTTAATAAAGTTCCAAAGTCAAAATTTCTGCTTTCCACTTTTCCAGCTAGAATCATTCGTTCACCACACTACTAGTGCTATTTAACTGTGGTTTTCTGTAAGTTGAAGGTGACATTCGCAGTGCCCATACCTCTATTTTTGTTTGGATGTAGTTTAAGGACGTACCCGGGTCCGCGACCTACTATTTCTAGATGGATGGATGTTACATGGTCTGAAGGTCGAATAATGAGTATATCACTGGTACTTCCAAGACTAAACAGATTATTATATGGCTAAATGTACCCAATATTGCAGAGTATAGTCCATTGGAGGAGTCATTGTTAAAACAAGCCACCAAAGCTGCCGACTTCTCGCGAAAAGTAGAGTACGTTGACACTGAAGCAGGCGACGTGAAAGGTTTGTGCAGTGCACTGTTCTTTTACTTGCTTAGATGTTCGCTATAGAATACCTATATACAGGGTGATTCAGGAGACGTGAGCAAGAACAACCCTACATACTTAGTTAATGATAATGAATCGGCCGCCGCGCGCCGTCATGTTCAAGGTTCAAGTGAAATACAACGACATTATTTTTTTTTGTTACGTTGAAATTTTGCTCTCTCATGGTCACCAAAAAAACCGGTCGAGTGCGAGTCGGACTCGCGCACCGAGGGTTCCGTACAAACTTAAAACAAACAAAAGTTGTTCTTTTTATTGCGTTGATATACCTAAAACTGAGTTCACGGGAAGTACCTTTAGGTTTTGATACCCTTGAGATTACATACACATTTTTAAATTATGCGACTTATATTGATTTTATTTCTTATGATTGCGTGGACATAAAAGTTTCGTTTTGCTACAGCTGAAAGGTATTATAGACCTAAGTATTTAATATGAATTTCAATTTAATACCTCTACGCGTTTACGAGGAAAAACGTAGTAAGTTTAAAATTAAAAAAAAATATTTTTTGTATGATTTTACTAAACCTACTACCTTTCGCAATTTTTCCTTTGTCTGTGCTATATGAAGTTTCTTCGTGCCAAGTTTCAAGTTTCTGAGTTAACGGGAAGTACCCTATGGGGTTTGAGTTATTTGCGAGTACTCAGTTTTAAATTATGCAACTTAAATTGCTATTTCTTTTGATTGCGTTGACATAAATGTTTGGTTTTGCTACAGCTGAAAGGTATTATAGACCTGAGTATTTGACATGTATTTTAATTTATATTATAATAACTCTACGCGTTTACGAGGAAAAAGGTAGTAAGTTTAAAATTTAAAAAAAAAGTATGATTTTACTAAAACATTCTTGAAGCTTTACTCAAGATAAAGTAATGAACAAAGTTTCATTGATGTACATAATTTGCCGCCAAACTGGCATATTTTTATTCTTATTTTGCCCGCAGGTACTATACGTTATTTAATGCATATTTTTTTACAGGTCCCTTGAAAACACTAAAGAAGCTGGATCCTAATTTGCTATTTGCCCATAATACTAGTGGACCACTGCCACTATGATAATACTTACCCGTAGATTAGATACCTACTTACTTACTTACCTACTGAAGGTTGGTATCTAACAGTCAACATTATGCGGTCATGGGACAATGACGGCAAATGGATATTTTCGAACATACCTATATGCGCCGTATGTTCATCTATATTTAGGTCGCGTGAGGTCGAAGTCATGTAAAAAATGTATAATGTACTTAATGTTGCCAAAAAATATATTTATTACTATTATACGACTGTTTCTTAGAAAGCATTGATTTATTTAGATATATTTAAGTAGATAAATACCTAGGCACATGTAGAACAGAGATTTTAAGTTCGGTCCATTAATTATATAATGTCCACAGAAAATGCGCATAACCTTAACTCACGCTAAAAAAATGTTTCACCCGCATAGATTGGAACAAGGACCGGTACCGGTTACCAATGAAGGGGTATTTGATACGGTTGTTTTTGCAAACCCTATCAACTCGGTAAGCACATCATTGGCTTAACCAAAAACCAAAAATGAGGTTACCCTATCAAGTGTTTTTATTATAGAATGCGATCAAGCTATTGTAACTCTATCGTTAAGACATTTCGATAGGGAAACCACATTGAATATGGTTAACCCTATTAAAACGGTTACCGTAAAGATAGGGTAACCCAATGATAGGGATCGAAAAGATTTATCAAATGAAAGGGTTTTCCGGTCCCTGGATTGGAACGGCTCCCTCCCATCTGGGCCAACCGGGGACATGAGAATGGATTTATTTCAGACAAACCCTAGTGAAAAAAGTAAAGAATCGGCCAAGTGCGAGTCGGACTCGGGCATGAAGGGTTCCGTACCATTATGTATAACAACCAGCCGTAGCTACTATCGAATAAATTATGGTCGCAAGGTCGTATCTGCCTTAGTACGTGAGATAACTCAAAAACTCCTAAACCGAAAATATTCAAAATAATTTTCGTTGAAAGAATATTTAAAGGTGAATCTTCTTGAATGTTTCCACAATTTTTTAGACTTTCGGAGTCACTATTTATTAATAAGTATATTCACTGAATCAAAAAATGTTTAAAAAACCTTAATGTAATTTTTAAAGACCTATCGATTGATGTGCATCATGTTGGTATTTAGTAAAAAAAAATTTTTGACAATTACTTGCATGTATGGAGTGCCCCCCCCCCCTAAAAATATTTTTTCATAAATTTCACTACATAACTAAGTAGCGGCACACACAAAACACTTTATGTAAAAATTTGATAATGATACGTGTTACAGTTTCCGAGTAAAATGGCTGTGACATACGGACGGACAGACAGGCAGAATCTATAAGGGTTCCGTTTTTTGCAATTTGGCTACGGAACCCTAAAAAGAAACAGGCGGCTACTGGTGTCCTGAGTCGACGCTGCACAAAGTGTATGGACGCTCGCCCGCCCCGCTGCACGCCCCGCCACGAGCGTCCACTCAGGCCTTACACTAAGTCATGCTAGACGTACTGGTCTGGCAAGTGCGAGGCGCGTTGATGTCGTTTGTTTGGAACAGAAGGTTTATCGTATTCATCCTTACTTGTCTTATCATGTAAACAAACGTCTGTCGTTCGTTATTTCGATTATTGAGGAAATTTTATTTGAAATTATATTTTTTTGTGTTTTCAATTAAATTAAATTATTTATTGATTGTTAATTACACGTCATTTAACCTTTAACATGTTTTGTACAAATACAGAAATTATAATTTAAGACAATAGGTATTACAATACTACACATGCACGAATAAACAATCAATTTTTATTTAAACATAGTTATGTTAAATGTGTATAATAAATGTTGATGTCCTAAATAATGATACTGATGGGTTGAATTCAATATAAGGTCAGTTTTTTTTAAAGTATAATAACAACAACATTTTAAGTTTAATACCATGTTAATACCAGAGAAAAGTGTGCTATAAGTGCTTCTTAACATGATATGGTAACTTTTATTATATTCTTTGCAGAAAAGACTATAAAGTCTATAAACTATACTCGAAACTGTAATTCAAGGCCAAAAAAGTTACTACAATGTTGCCACTGCAGTAAAATGTTTGTACAATGGTATATTCCCTTTTTTATTCAAAACACGCTAAGATAATTTATTTGTTGGTCATTTCAATCCTATAATGTAAAGAAGTAATTGTATTTACTTATTTTACATAAATAAAAGACGCCCTAATAAAAAGTTAAACATCCGTGATTTTTGGTTGCAAAGCTGGTATTGCACTTGTATTACTTCGGGTATTCATAACATTTGGCACAATAATTTACGACTAAGTTAAGAACTACATCAAGTCAAAAACGAAACCTTACCGTGTTTAATATGTTCGTTAGAATTGTCTCCGTGTTAGTTTACTGTTGAAAGTAGAGTACAGTCGGCGCCAAAAGTTCATACCTACCTTTTTTTTTACAAAAACCTTATTTTAACTAGTAGCCCGCTTCAAACCGAGAACTCGTGATTTACATGCAAACGAGTGGACCAATATAACAAGACACTTTATGATGATTGTTTCGCGCCTTCTAAGCTCCATAACGCCTTGATCAATCTGGTCATATTTGAACACTCAAATTATATTATTTATTTTATCTATGCTGCATCCCCAAGAAATTTTATAAAGTTATCGTGGAACAATTATTTAAAATCAAAAATCTATCGAAATGCAGAGACGTCTAGGTAGCCAGCTGACAGTTCCGTTGTATCCGTACGTCTGTAAGTACTTCACTTCGCTTACGCTCCACTCTTTAGATAATGTCACAGAATAAATAATATGATAATGCTGGCCAATATAAAGCAGCATATTATAAAAAGGTTGGCGAAACCTGAAAAGTTTACTTGACAGTGACATAAGCGACAATGATGGTTATGACACTGACGTATCTGTCGTAGATTTTTTGGCCTTGAATTACAGTTTCGAGATTAGTAAACAATATTGGTTCTGTGGTGGTTCTGTGTTCACTGAATTTGATGTTGTCAACATTGACAACATTGAAATAACAACACACTAAAAACGCAAAATGTACAATTTTTCGGACCATTTTCGTTAGTTCGTATAATAGAAATAGAATCGTAAACAATCTAAAACAACAACCAACTATAGGTATGGCCTATCATACCATGAGCCCATATGCTTACTTAACTCACCGAACAATTAGCAAATGACAAACTTACAAATGGCAAAGTTAAGAAATGAATCGTTACATACATAAATGGATATCACGTCGCCGTCGGATATCAAACTTCTCGAAGAAAAGGGATTTCAGCTGGAGCGAGTGATTGGAGACGGGTGCTACTCTAAAGTATGGCAATAAGGTATCTACGGACAGTGGCGCGAATCTCGAGGGCCTCTTAAATTAAAACTGACAGAGACTTCCTACTAGCTGTCTGTAGTTAGATCTAATTTATAGATCATGCTGAATTCCAAAGATAATTGTATTCTAGATTCGTACCACAATCCATAAACATAAAGCCATATGTCCTAACCTAATTGGGTGGGGGCGGATTTAAGGGCGTTAAACATTAAGCGTTTATGACACAGATACATAAAAATTATAGAAATGTATACCACAATGAACGTTACATAAAAAATCGAACAATAATGTTACATAAAATACATAAAAGCGTTACATAAATACAAAAGGTCACGAAAATTACCTAAAAATCAACACAAGATCTTAATTTTGAGACACTACAATGGACATAGAACAACATGCAAGGCCCCAAACTATACATTTTATTGCACACTTACCTTGAAAACAATAAAAAAATTGGGCCCATAAGTTTTTTGATAAAATGTTATATTAATATCCATCTAATCTTGTTGTTAAGTAGCCAAAAACTTGCCACATTAAGTGAGAAATGTATAAATACATCAAATATGTTTAGAGTCCGAAAGGAAAAATATGAATGAAAAATCATTAATCATGTTGAGTGAGGGTTGATCCACTTTCAATTTGTAAGAGAATTGTCAGAGTAAATTTCTAAAATAAAAATAAAATATTAATAATCAGTTTTATGGTTATTCCTCTATAACAAAGGTAAAAAAGAAAACTATATTTTGCGATATCAACATTAGGATCAATCACTATTTTATATTACACAACTAGGGTGGTAAAACAAAGAAATGCCGAGATCGCAGAAGTTGAAGTAAATATGCGATCGAGGGCTTTTTTTATTACCTCCCGTGTTGTGTACATCATTTTATGTCTACACTTGGCCAGAAAGCGTCTTTTTCCGTACGCGCAGCGTCCGGAAAAAGCCACTTTATGGCCAGGTGTGGCATAAATGATTTTTTCGTATAGGTACTTTTTGTTTATGACAACTTCTGGCCCACTTTACAAAAACAAAAAGTGGCCTTAAATCCGTCCCCTCCCAATTATGAGATCAATGATTAAAATTATAAATTTCAAATAATTCAGTTAGTCGACGAAGTATGTTTGTATTATGACTTAAGGCTTCCAATTATCTGTTACCTATTCGGATTGCAAGCCTTAAGACCTTTAACACCACCCGTAGGTATTCAAGGCGGTTCATATTCATCGGACCCGCAATACTCCAACAGTGTTGGCCTGCAAGGTAATCGACACCACATCTGCGGCTAAGGACTATAAGACCAAGTTCCTCCCGCGCGAGCTGGAGATCCTCATCCGCGTCAACCACCCTCACATCATACCAATCACCGGTATATTCCAGCGGCAAGCGAAATTCTTCATATTTATGCGACTAGGCGAACACGGTGATCTATACAACTTTGTATCTAAAAACGGCCGAATCCCAGAAAAACAAAGCAGGTTGTGGACCAGACAAATCATATCCGCAATCAACTACATCCATACTCTAAACATCGCGCATAGAGACTTGAAGTGCGAGAACATTTTGATCACGGCAAATTACAATGTGAAGATAACAGATTTTGGTTTCGCGCGCTTCGTGGTGAAAAGAGGCTCTGATATTCTGTCGGAGACGTATTGCGGGACGCTTTCGTACGCTGCACCAGAAATACTTAAAGGCATTCCCTACCATCCTAAGATGTCTGACATGTGGTCCGTGGGCGTTATTCTCTACACCATGCTCAATCAGTCTCTGCCTTTTAAAGAAAACACGGCTGCAGAATTGTACGAGAAACAGGTAAAGGAATACCTATCAACCAGGGATCGAATACCGGTATTATATTTATACAAATGTAACTTTTATTGTCCGATTATTTATCGAACTCGCGGAGCGTAAGCGAAGTGAGTTATTACCTACAAACAACTCCAGACCGAACTGTCACCTGGCTACTGGGACGTCTCGGCATTTGGATGGCTTTTTGATTTCGATAGTTTGTCGGACGTTAACTTTAGTAACGTTTTTCGGTTTTTCTGATCTTTATGAAATTTCTTGGGGCTGTAGCAGAGATACATAAAATTTGTAAGTTCGTATATGAATGAGCAGGATCGATCAAGTGGTTATGGAGCTAGAAGGAGAAAAAAATCCACCGAAGGGTTTTGCTGTTATATTGAACAACTCGTTTGCAAGTAAATCGCGAGTTCTCAGTTCGAGGCGGACTACTACTTTAAATTACATTTGAGAAAATCGGGTGAATTTTGCGAATACAAGGCACTACTTCGATTTTTAGTTGTAGTATAAGTACTATCTCTCGGTCTAACGCGGGTAAGCCGTTAACGATCCCTACTCTCATCTTCATTGTTTTTGAGTGTGTCGTTAAAAATATGATTATATTGATAATTGAGAACGTCGTGGATTTTTTTCATTCGTCACAAGAGCGATTTACGCAAGTAGGTTAACTGACTGATTTACGAAGCCACACTGTCTGTGAGACGTGCCACGAGCTTTTTGTATGGGCCGTTTAGTCTCGCATTGCAAATGCTTGACTATTTTTTTAAATTTTTTGGCTATAATAGATACTTAGAGACATTTAAATTTCACGAGAAATAGAATGGAATTACGCCTTCCATAAAATCTATGCATGTTGCTAATTAGTATATTTCTAACGTTTTATCAACATAATTATCTATAGCTCGTAAATACACGATTTCATGCTTTTCGACATGTTGAAGGTCAAGAAACTGTGGCGGTTCCGCTCATTCGTGGTAAACGAATTGACCTCAGAATGCAAGAATCAGGTGACGCAGCTGTTGGAGCCCGAAGCTAAGGCACGGCCTACCGCCGCCAGTGTGTTTAGCGGGCCTTGGATCACTATGGACTCGCGACTGGCCAGTAAGATCCTAGTAAGACCTTGGTCTCGGGTAGACTGCACCGTCGATACGAATAAGCATCTGGGTATTACGGCCATTGACAATAAAAGTATTGCTAGTGTTTGTAAAGAACGCAACGAAATAAATATGCGGCCAACTTAGACTATGGATGGCAGCACAGAATTGCATAGGGAAGGTACAACGAAGCAGCAGAAGTAGCTAAGCAAGCGGGAGAGGTGTTCAAAATGAGTTTGACACGACTTTATTGTTAATAGAATAAGAGCACATGAAGATCATTTTGAACACCTTACCCGCTTAGCTACTTCTGCTGCTGCCTGTACTTTCGTCTCGTGTCTTCACCTACGTACGGCAGCGTTCGGCTTATAGTGTCCACGAAACCAACGATAAAAATTGTAATAACTAATAGATAGCTGTCGGCTCATCCATAGTACACGATTCCCGTCGGCTTGTCTAAGTTTCAGGCGCCTGAGCAGTTTACCTACCGCTCATGAAGAAATATTAAGGCAAATTCAGCAGTCTTGGCTAAGAAAATTTTTGACCTACTGCCCATGGTAGGTAGGTACAGTGCCCTGCAATCGAAGGCCGTAAGTGCAAGTTTGCAAGAATGAGTTACACATTAGTAACAAAGTGCGGCCCGCGTTAGCTATTTGGCCATTGGCTGCTAAAAGGTTGCCGATCCCATGCCCTGAGATAATCTTATCCTAGATATAAAATTCTAATAGATCTTATGCATCGGGGTTAGTATTTGGTCCATGGTTGTTCACACAGAAGGCCCATCTTACCTTTAACTAATATATTCGTAAAATCATAAAATATTAGTTCGTACAGCGCCACGAATTGTTCATTAGTTTCATTACCTACACAGATAAAAAAAACCTCTTCAACCAAAGAAACCTATTTGAATCAAGAGATATCCAGTTTCCCATATAAGGAAAAAATAAAAATTCTTGCTTTAAGATATAAAATGTTTCAAAGTTTATTACTTAACCTAATAAATTCAATACTTTATCCGAGATATAAAAACCTTTTTTTTTAAACAGCTTAATATTCTCACAAAGAGCGTTTGATGAATTTTGTTTTTGTATTGTATTTTTTTTAAATTGAACTTTATGTGTCTTAGTGTAATACATAAAGAACTTACGCCAAGAAACTTTGTTTCTTGGGTAAAGACTCATAATTTAAATTGAGAATTGAATTTCTCCACGGAAACAAGAAAACGCATTAGTTCAAGAGCATGTGTTACTTGATGTAAAATTTGATATTTTCACACCAAGCTCTTATTAAATTTCTTGGCGTATGAAATCGGTTACTTGAAACAAACAATAACATTTTCTAAGGCGGTTATCACACTGGCGCGGATCCGCATGCGGCACCGGTGCGCGAGCGAGATAGCGCTCTGCATGTATATAGCGCTATCTCGCTCGCACACCGGCGCCGCATGCGGATCCGTCGTCAGTGTGATAATCGCCTTAGTATCTCAGTGCACTACTTAAAAAGCTAGTAGCAAAAACTGTGTTTCTCGGGACTAATCCCAAGAAAGGAAGTTTAACTAAAAGTAGATAATACAAATATAAATTATGATTATTTATATGCTCACAATTTATAATCGTATTAACTAGAGCTGAGATTGCTATTGTGAACCTCAAATAAGCCTGGGTAAAGCGCCGAGGGTCATGAAGTTACGTCGAACAAACGTTCGCGCGATCTAACCTACACGCAGAGACATCTATTGATGCGCAGGGTAACTAACGTCCAAAACTTGAATGTTTCAAAGCAAAAATTATGTGCTTCTTCTTTGGAATAGCTGTGGCTCTTGATTGTAGGTTGAAAATATCAAAGCAAAAATTAATCTCTCTTGTCTAAAAACTTAAAAATTTCAAATCAAACTTTTGGCGCTACTTCTTTGAATTAGCTTTGGCTCTTAGCTGTAGATTAAAAACATCAAACCAAGAACTAATCCCTCTTGACGTAAATACATAAAACTCTTAAAGAAAAATTTTGGTGCTTGTTTGCCGTAAATAATTATTATCTTAACTCAAATCATTACTATTCGCTTTAAAAATGCGTAAAGATAAAGCTAAATAAATTTAATTCTTCTTTTAAAAATCATGATATTTTTAACTCAAGTCATGTTTATTGGTCTAAGGTATTTATTACTCTCTTTAAGAAACCGCGTGCAAGAGAGTTTTGCATTTTGAATTAAGATATTATTTCTATCTGTGTACCTATACATAATATTAATACCCGCTTTTCACAGAAAAAACTCTTTTGGAAGAAACTCTGCTAAAAAAAGCCGCAGCCTTCGTGAAACGTATGAGGCTAGAAGACGACAGTATAACTAAGGCTGTTGAAAAGATAAGTTATATGTCGGTTAGTGGATCTCAAAGGGCAAATCAAGGTACCTAAGTGTGTAAACATCTTACAGATATTGTGTAATTGATTATGTGTAGGCTTAGGGACTATAGGGACCGTGCGCGTTAGAGTTAGAGTCTGCCATGTAGTGTGGTCTAAATCAAAATCTGAAACTACTCCGCGCCAATACAGTGATACCTTATTATATTATAATCTGTGGTGATGCCTCCAACCTTTGACTCGCTTACCTGTCGCCATAGAATAACTTATATAGTAGAGCAGCACGGCCTAAGAACTTTTTGAAGCTCAAGTCGATTGCGCCCTCTGTCCGAAAATCCCCTAAAGATACCGTAAATGTAAGAAGAAATGTCAAATGTCAGTCTTTCTTCGCGACAACGGGGACAATGTCGTCCTCGAAACGTCGAAGGTAAATTAAAAATTATATACGCGGTTAAGTCCCGTTATGTATTGTTTTTTTAAATATTTATATACCTCAAATCATCTTATTTTTGCATAACGTAGATATAAAAAATAGGCTACAAAATAGCATTCAAATCTATTTTTTTGTGTTTTTGTGGGTTGACACATTTACGCTTATCAGCATCCAGATGTCAAATCACATTTTTATTTTTCATACTTAATCTTTTTTTTGTTCATGTAGGGTACCTATAATGCTATTCTAACTTTTTTTTCAGGATTAAACATATTAAAAAGTGCCACTACCATTTCGTCAGTGAAGGACTATTCAATAGTTTCAATACCCACTTTCCATGATTATGGATAAACATATTCATCAAATACAAGTGTTAGAATTTTTATTATCCTTGTTTTTTTTCTAAACTTGAATTTCACGTCGGAAATACATTCTTTTTTTCATGAAGTGCCCACCCAACAACAGTGGCGTAGCTAGCATGGGTGTCACCCGGTGCGGATAACCATTAGTGTCACCCCCAATCACGTTGCTGCCTGCCGCCGCTGCTGATTTAAAAACCATTAGTGTCACCCCTAAGTGCTACGGTGCGGGCCGCCCCCTCCTAGCTACGCCACTGCCCAACAACACGAAGACAGACATGACAACTCGACAATCCTCGTTATTAATAAAATGTCAGAAAAGGGGCCCAGGAACCGGTCTTGGCCACTTTTTTCCATAGCTTCTGAAAACTGAATCATCTATACATATAATAAAGGTGAAGAGGGTAAAAAATCTGTACATTGGAGATATTAGTAAAAAAATGAGTTAGTAGCTCTTAGAATCGATAACAGAACACGTTTCGACAATTTTTAGAATTTTTGTCTGTTTGTCTGTTTGTCTGTTTGGATGGGGAGAGTTGGCGTCAAAACGCCTGAACCGATTTCGATAAAAACTTCACTAGCAGGTTCAACAGACCTCTGGTCAGGACATAGGCTATAAAAAATACAAACATTTTGGATTTAAGGGGGTTTAAGGGGGGTTTAAACTTTGTATGTGAAATGAATATGAGTGTTAAGCTCAAGCAGCAAATTGATATTGGTTTAACTACTTTCGGTTAGTTCATATTCATTCGTATAAATAAATAAATGTGTTAAATAATAATATACTGGTTAAATATAGTGGAAAAGTAAAAAATACGTACCATCAAAAGGGGTATCTAGACATGTCTTTGGCTATACGATTAGGTAACGCTATCTCTCGCAGAACTTTGTTACTACCGAGTCCTCTTTACGCAAAATCTGACCACTACATATGTAGTTTAGGTGCAAACTAAATGCAACACGAGTTCGCAGAGATATCCCTAGATGGCTATAGTAGGTAGGTACTATCTATGCTACCTCTTTCTTACTTCTTTTTGGTGAGGCCTAGCGCGCTAGCACGCGGTTGCTTAGCAACGCCTATCTCATCAACAGAGCTGTTGAAAACACTGATGATATTGCACGAAATGGCGAGTAAGTATAATACCAAATTGTATTCTCTACCAGTCGTCAACCATATGGCCAATATAAGCCTATGCAAGGGGAAAAAATAAATTAGAATTACAAAATTCAACAAACTGTTAAGTTGAATGTTAAAGACGGAAGAAAAATCAGTTTTGATAGAATTTACGTAATAGATGGTTAAAGGGGACTCGCATAAAGAAAAACACACTACTATTGCTATTGTTACCAAAAATGTTTGAATGTTCAAGATGGGAGAATTTTACACGAGGTGGTTGATAAAAGGGGGAGGGGGTCGGGGAGCACCCCGCGAAAAAGGAAAAAAAACCCACCGGACTATTGCTAATTGTACCAAAAATTGTTAGATTAAATATTCAAGATGGGAGAAAAAGAGTTTTGACAGGGTATATCACGTGCCGGGCTGCAAACAAAGGGGGGCTCGGGGGGCGGAGCCCCCCGCATAAAAAAACACACCGTACTATTGCTAATTATACCAAGAATTGTTAGGTTAAACATTAAAAATGGGAGAAAAAGAGTTTTGATAGGGTTTAGCACGTGACAGGCGGCAAAGAAAGGGGGGCTCGCATAAAGAAAAAATACTCCGTACTATTGCTAAGCATAGCAAGAATTGTTAGGTTAAACATTCAAGATGGGAGAAAAAGAGTTTTGATAGGGTTTAGCACGTGACGGGCGGCAAAGAAAGGGGGCTCGGGGGGCGGAGCCCCCCGCATAAAGAAAAAATTCACTGTACTATTGCTAAGTATACCAAGAACTGTTAGGTTAAACAATCAAGATGGGAGAAAAAGAGTTTTGACAGGGTATATCACGTGCCGGGCCGCAAACAAAGGGGGGCTCGGGGGGCGGAGCCCCCCGCATAAAAAAACACACCGTACTATTGCTAATTATACCAAGAATTGTTAGGTTAAACATTAAAAATGGGAGAAAAAGAGTTTTGATAGGTTTTAGCACGTGACAGGCGGCAAAGAAAGGGGGGCTCGCATAAAGAAAAAACACCGTAGTATTGCTAATGATACCAAAAATTGTTAGGTCAATCATTTAAGATGGGAGAAAAAGAGTTTTGATAGTGTTTAGCACGTGACGGGCGGCAAAGAAAGGGGGCTCGGGGGGCGGAGCCCCCCGCATAAAGAAAAAAATCACTGTACTATTGCTAAGTATACCAAGAACTGTTAGGTTAAACAATCAAGATGGGAGAAAAAGAGTTTTGACAGGGCATATCACGTGCCGGGCCGCAAACAAAGGGGGGCTCGGGGGGCGGAGCCCCCCGCATAAAGAAAAAATACTCCGTACTATTGCTAAGTATAGCAAGAATTGTTAGGTTAAACATTCAAGATGGGAGAAAAAGAGTTTTGATAGGGTTTAGCACGTGACGGGCAGCAAAGAAAGGGGGGCTCGGGGGGCGGAGCCCCCCGCATAAAGAAAAAATACACTGTACTATTGCTAAGTATACCAAGAACTGTTAGGTTAAACAATCAAAATGGGAGAAAAAGAGTTATGACAGGGTGTATCACGTGACGAGCCGCAATTAAAGGGGGGTTCGGGCATAAAGAAAAAACACCGTAGTATTGCTAATTATACCAAAAATTGTTAGGTTATTCATTGAAGATGGGAGAAAAAGAGTTTTGATAGGGCTTACCACGGGATAGGTGGTAAACGAGGGGGGCTCGGGGGGCGGAGCCCCCCGCATAAAGAAAATACAACCCGCACTATTGCTAAGTATACCAAAAATTGTTAGGTTAAACATTCAAGATGGGAGAAAAAGAGTTTTAATAGGGTTTAGCACGTGACGGGCCGTAAAAAAAGGGGGGCTCGGGGGGCGGAGCCCCCCGCATAAAGAAAAAACACCATTGATTGCTAATGATACCAAAAATTGTTAGGTTAATCATTTAAGATGGGAGAAAAGAGTTTTGATAGGGCTTACCACGGGATAGGCGGTAAACAAGGGGGGCTCGGGGGGCGGAGCCCCCCGCATAAAGAAAAAATACCCTTTACTATTGCTAAGTATACCAAGAACTGTTAGGTTAAACATTCAAGATGGGAGAAAAAGGGTTTTGACAGGGTGTATCACGTGACGGGCCCCAATTAAAGGGGGGCTCGGGGGGCGAAGCCCCCCGCATAAAAAAACACAGTAGTATTGCTAATGATGCCAAAAATTGTTAGGTTAATCATTTAAGATGGGAGAAAAAGAGTTTTGATAGGGCTTACCACGGAATAGGCGGTAAACAAGGGGGGCTCGGGGGGCGGAGCCCCCCGCATAAAGACAAAATTCACCGTACTATTGCTAAGTATAGCAAGAATTGTTAGGTTAAACATTCAAGATGGAAGAAAAAGGGTTTTGACAGGGTTTAGCACGTGACGGGCCGTAAAAAAAGGGGGGCTCGGGGGGCGGAGCCCCCCGCATAAAAAAAACACCGCAGTATTGCTAATTATACCAAAAATTGTTAGGTTAATCATTTAAGATGGGAGAAAAAGAGTTTTGATAGGGCTTACCACGGAATAGGCGGTAAACAAGGGGGGCTCGGGGGGCGGTGCCCCCCGCATAAAGAAAAAAATCACCGTACTATTGCTAAGTATAGCAAGAATTGTTAGGTTAAACATTCAAGATGGAAGAAAAAGGGTTTTGACAGGGTTTAGCACGTGACGGGCCGTAAAAAAAGGGGGGCTCGGGGGGCGGAGCCCCCCGCATAAAAAAAACACCTCAGTATTGCTAATTATACCAAAAATTGTTAGGTTAATCATTTAAGATGGGAGAAAAAGAGTTTTGATAGGGCTTACCACGGAATAGGCGGTAAACAAGGGGGGCTCGGGGGGCGGAGCCCCCCGCATAAAGAAAAAACACCGTAGATTGCTAATGATACCAAAAATTGTTAGGTCAATCATTTAAGATGGGAGAAAAAGAGTTTTGATAGGGTTTAGCACGTGACGGGCGGAAAAGATAGGGGGCTCGGGGGGCGGAGCCCCCCGCATAAAGAAAAAAATCACTGTACTATTGCTAAGTATACCAAGAACTGTTAGGTTAAACAATCAAGATGGGAGAAAAAGAGTTTTGACAGGGCATATCACGTGCCGGGCCGCAAACAAAGGGGGGCTCGGGGGGCGGAGCCCCCCGCATAAAAAAAACACCGCAGTATTGCTAATTATACCAAAAATTGTTAGGTTAATCATTTAAGATGGGAGAAAAAGAGTTTTGATAGGGCTTACCACGGAATAGGCGGTAAACAAGGGGGGCTCGGGGGGCGGTGCCCCCCGCATAAAGAAAAAAATCACCGTACTATTGCTAAGTATAGCAAGAATTGTTAGGTTAAACATTCAAGATGGGAGAAAACGAGTTTTGATAGGGTTCAGCACGTGTCGGGCGGCAAAGAAAGGGGGCTAGGGGGCGGCGCCCCCTGCACAAAGAAAAAATCCACCGTACTATTGCTAAGTATACCAAGTACTGTTAGGTTAAACATTCAAGATGGGAGAAAAAGACTTTTTAGCTCGCCAGATCTTCCCACTCACGTGCTTATCTTGACCATGGCTGACACAGTCCAATCTTAGACGCTTTCCGTCGATCTTTTGGGATGTCGAAGTTATATGGAAGAAGTCGGTTTTAGCTAAACTGCTAAACTGACTTTATAAAATTTTACAAGTAGAAAGCGTTCAGCAATGGACTGTTGAGGATAACGAAAAGTAACAAAATCAACTGCAACACACGCGAGCGAAGCCGCGCGGGTACAGCTAGTATCTGATAAAGACAGATGACAGTGCCATCTGTACTGCCGTAATTTACTCTTACATTACCCATAAGCTATAGACCTGTAAATTTGTCTATACCTTAATAAACTTAATAAAATTAAAACAACAAAAGAACCGACTTCACTTAGGATCCGCTATTCCAAGAGGAAGTGGCCGAGTTGCTGTAAAAAATAGTGGAATCACTATAGGTGTGCCTATAATAGTTGAAGAGTTTCCTCGATTTCTCCAGGATCCCATCATCATCATTTGTGTTGACCTTTTGTGAATAGTAGTTTCACCTGATGGTCTCATCGGAAGATCAGCGCTGACAACCGCCAGCATCATGCGGATGACGCCATTTCGTGGCACTTTCTCGTTGTATGTCTTCTTTCCTTTTATTTATTTTTATGTGTACTTAATGTGTTTACGAATAAACTATTTTTATTTCTATAATAGAGACATACATAGTCACTGCTGGGCTGGTAGCCTTGCGGTAAGGCGTCCGACTTTCATTCCGGAGGTCTCGGGCTCAAACCCCGGCTCGTACCACTGGGTTTTACGGAACTTTTGTACGGAATATTATTTGATATTTACCAGACGCTTTTCGGTGAAGGAAAACATCGTAAGGAAACCGGACCTAATCCCAAAAAGGCCTAGTTTCCCCTCTGGGTTGGAAGATCAGATGGAAGCCGTTTTAGTAAAATGTCTACGCCAATTCATGGGATTAGGTTGTCAAGCGGACCCCAAGCCGGAATAAACGTTAGGAGCAAGAAGAATAGGGAGATACAACTGTTTTTAAATAGCAAGGTAAGAGGGTGACGATTCGTTTTAGGCCACCCCTCCCTCGTTTACCCATTTTCAATGCATACTAGCCATACGTGACGAGTTATCGCTAGAGAAAAATAATGCCGAAATTTGTACCTGACTCGTGGATAAAAGCAGGAATCAATTAAATTAAATAAAAAAATTATGTTCTTCATGATTTAATTATTTTTATTTTGAATAAAATGAATTTATTGTTTTTTTTAACTAATAAGTTCGCTTATAATTTAACTGAAATCGAATTCAACTATAATTTTATAGTAAAACAAACTATACATTTGTAAGTGCTAAGACACAACGTCTAAGCTGGTTACACGCGCGGCAATCGGCACTGTATAGTATACACATGTTAAGTCAGTACAGTCACGGTTTATAGCTGTTATAATCTCAGTGCGACCAGTATCAAAATAATCCAGAACGTGTTATTATTAATAATATTGCCCTGCTGCCGGCGGCACTCTAGGTTAGCTTTTTATAATGTGTTTATGTTTTATATTGTTCTTGTTTTGTATGGTATATTTTATTTTAATTTTATATTCATGTTGTAAAAAGCCTAACTTAAGAAAGAAAATAAATATACGTAAATAATTAATATTCATAGGTAGCATAATAAAAACACAAATGACAAAACCCTGACACGGGTCGCGATGGGATAGGTAATCTAATTATGATACCAAATTGCATCTTTCTGGTTATATAAATCAATTAATGAATTCTGATTTATATAAACTAAACATCTTTGAGATAATAAACGAAACAAATCACAGATATGCCGAAAATCAGTTACAATTTATACCTACATAAATACATTTATAATTATACTAGACGTTCATGTAAAAAAGGAATTTTGGTACAATCTATTATCGTTACCTGTACTCCAGTTGTTAAATATAACTGAAATTTGACTTGTTTATAGTTCATATATCCAACTTTCGACTTCTTCAGATCAGTTCCGTAGTACCATATTATCGCATCGCCAGTGGAATACAAAAGTATACCGTATGGAACCCAATCGAACATGGTGTTACTGAACCCTTAGTGTATCGTAACGTAACGATTGCGTTTGCGTCTTAATTTGTGTGGGATTTTTAAGTGTGCGTTCCCATTGAGGGTCCAAGTTGGAATTTTGAGCTTTTAAGCTTACCAGTCTTTAGTAAAAGTTCTCAAACCATTGTAAATTCAACCAATAATTTGTAAAAGTCGTTACTCAAAAGTTACGTTCGGTTAAAGGTGGACCCTCAGTCGTGCATGCCAGGTATCCATATCTAATAAACTACTTAAAATGTATAACTGCTGTAAATGACTACTTTTAGTAAAAGATTTGTAAAACTAATTTCATTAATCGTGACTCCATTCTGCTAACTTAATACGAAGAAATAGCATGCAGAAGGTGGTCCCTCAATTCAACATTACAATTTCTTAGAATATCACATTCAGTGAGAACAAGAGTAATATTTAAAATGTATATGTGACTGAGAGTTAGTAAAAGTACTTGAATCATTGTAAATTCAATGGTTAGTTTGTAAAAGAAGTCATTCAAAAGTTACAATCGACTAAAGGTGGTCCCTCAATTGAAACGCTTGTCATAAGTAAAACTCAATTTACAAATCACTGGGTTGGTAATTAGACAATGGCTATAGCCTATCCTTTAGTAAAAATTTTTACTAACGATTGCTCTATCGAACAGTATAAACAAATATACCGTTTTACGAGAAATTTGAATCAAACATCTGCGAAGAAATACTACGGCCCAGGTGACCACATATTAGGATTTTGTGGGATAAGTACCTAAATAAAAATAAAAATTGGCAGTTATAGGGACTGCCGAATTGCCGATAGAAGCGAAAACATAGAACTTTGAGTATTGAAATTTCATAATGTTTGAATTAAAATTATCAACATCAATCTGGTTTTCACATCTGCTGACACTTACCAGCTTAAAAGCTCAAAATTCCAACTTGGACCCTCAATGGGAACGCACACGATTTTAAACACAGCAGATCAAGCGGGATATATCGAAAACGAAATCATCGAGTATCTATAGAAGTACCTACCTCTACTCGGTGGTTTAGTTTTCGAGCTTGGTGTGCTGTAAAAATCCCATAAAAATTAAGACCTAACGCAAACGCAATCGTTTCGTTACGTTAGTGAAACGATTATACTAGGTTCAGTATGAGCATGATTTTAAATATTAGCTCGTCAAAATCAAAGTGAGAGACGGTGCCCGCGTAAGCTTCGTGTAACCAGCCTAACATGTCGAAATAAGACAAAGCACAAGACAACATAATGAGACAAATATACTGTCTACAGTGTCTACTTAACTTTACCGCCACGCAAGGCTGGCGTATCCAGACGCCAACCTTATACACCTTGTCGTGTATAGTTTGGCTAAAACGAGGCGATTTTTGTTGGGCTTCTAGGGGGGGCATTGCTATGGTTGCATTCGCGATGCGTGTATGCCGCAAATAATAATAAATAACGTATGCGGAATTAAATCTGGACAAAGTTTTGAAGACGTAAAAATTAAGTAAATAAACAAATTGAAATTATATATAAATGCCAATTGAAAGCTTATACATCTGTAAATTAAGCTCGTAATTTTCATGGGCATTAGATTCTTTATCATAAAATTATGGTTAATCGAGGGGAACAACGTCGCGGAACATTATGTCATTTCTACAGTATTAATTCCCTATGGCTGAAAGCGAAGACTGTGGATAATTTTGTGGAAATGGGATAGAGCTAAAGGACCATTTATAATACTTTTGCGTCCTTTGTCTTTACAAAAATTGTCACAAGAAAGCCTCTGATTCAGGGAAACATTCCAGCATTAGCCAGTTTGCTGAGAGAGATCGATTAAAGACAATGATGGCTCGCTGAGTCACAAAGTCTTACAGAGAACTCAGGAAGGCATTCAAATGTGGCAGTAAAACTGTTTTAAAACATTTTGAAGACATGGGCATCGGTTAACAATTAAGAAAAGTTACGCCCATCGTCACCAAAAATAAATAACTGAAAATACGGCCACGTCGTTCGGTCAAAAAATGTAAAAAACAGGTGTTTTTGCATTTTTGGATTTTTGAATGACGAATAATATGTTGTTTAAAATAGAAATTCGTGCTAAGGTAACTATTATTTTGAGAACACCAATAACCTTACCTACAATAATGTGAAAAATGTCGAGTATACGAAGCTTCCTTAAAAAGTTATCCGATGGAAGATAAATTTAATCTCGCATTGGAGTAAACTTACTCTGGCATTTAATATAATTAAATACATTTCTAAAAAAACATGAATGATTATAAAAATAACTATGTTATATTTATTTTATATAAAATTGAATGTTGTCCAGATTTCATTCCGCATACGTTATTACAAGATTTTGAACCATATATATACGGGGTGTTCTTTCAATAACTAGCCATATTGTGAGAGATGATTATAGGTGAGTCATACTGAACAACTTTTTCTATGCGGCCAACCCCGAAAACGCAAAAAAAAATTGTCCTCCCCATAGAAAACGTTGACGTCTGATCGGCCGAAAAGTATGAAACAGCCAACATTTTTTGAGAATTCGTTTAGTTTGGCCTACTAAATCACCTCGCACAATAGTTAGGTTAGTTATTGAAGAAACACCCTTTATAGATAGCAGATTAAAACGGGTGTTCCCTAATGCCTTTGGATCATTACTTGATTAGCGTCAAGACCTCGGTTTAGCCAAACTGTAATCGTAACAACCACAAATACACGACTTAAGTCAACTTTAGAAGCACAAGGTGTCGGTCCGTGACGCTAGCAGTGGCAGGGTTAACCTGTTCCTCTTACTAATCGGAATTAACATACTAAGTGCGCCATGATGCATATCATGGACTAACGTAACACAGTGCATACGACGCACTGAATGTGTTAAATACGCAAACACGAATAACGAAACAGCAGGAAGAGTAAGTTACTGGTTGTCTCGCTCAAACCCTACATGAGCGAACGAGAGGAAGGTAATAACCTGCCCACGACCCGGACAGCACCGTAACCCAACCATCTAAAGTACCATTGTACCTAAATTATAATTACAATAACGTTAACCGAATGCTTAGCATTACAAAAAATTACTTGTGAATTTCATGTTAAGGTCAGTTGGGGCATGAAAAACAAAGCAGAAGAGAGGCTGTTACAATTTATATATATACAGAGATATAAAATGAAAATAGTTACCATCAATATATCTTAGGATTAGTTTAACATGGACGCCGGCGCTCAGTTTCCATACCGAGTATAGGACCAAGGAAAAACGCTTCGAGCGATAACGTTCGACGCTCCTGCCGATCACCATACATTTGTTTAATCACATACAGCGTCGAGATTCCGGCAGTCTGGTTCTCTGTTCGTAGGTACTATGAGCTACAGGCGACGAATACATGGCTACGAGCTACGAGCGTAGCTCATAGGACTAGGTGGCACTGAATGTGTTAACTAATGTAAGGCGATAAGTGGGAATAGTTATTTAAACAACAAGAGAGGAAAGTTGGTTTTTCTTGCGAGTGTTGCACTTTCGTCACTGTCACTTTTTTCGCAGGGAAGTAGGCTCACCACACACCTGAGCGGAATGGAGGCAGTAATGTATGGAGGCCATAGATAAATTTAAGCTACCATCGACAAAGCTCCATACATTACTGCCAAAATTCCGCTAGGTGTGTTTTGAGCCTTAGGCTTGTTCGAGCTGCTGAAGTGAAAAGTTTTTTCGTGGCTGAGGCGTAATTTTATCTTATATTTTTATCTTTTAAGCGAAATCGTGCTGACGTTAACATTTTGAACGCAAAGCATCGGACGGAAAAATTGTGCCCTCAGTGGCAAAGTCAAACCGGTTATATTTTGGACATGATATCACGTACTCGCGCTGAGGGCATGACTTTCCGTGCACGTGATTTTGACGTCTTCGGCGGTCAAAGGATTTAAAAAATCTCAGTAAAATAAAAACATGGAAAATTGAGTGTACCTACTAATTATTTCTAGTTATGATTTCTCCTCCAAAATAATATCAACAGAGGATGTAGCTGCCACAAGAAAAGTAGGCGGTATAGTGACGCAAAATAATTAGCGTAAGATAATCCGTGATCGAGCAGTTTTTTACTTTAAAACATCCATTCCGAACGAAATTCTTTGTACCTATTTATATTTCCACATTGGACTTGTGTTTTCTGTACTAAATTAGAGTATTCAATTCACATATCGTTACTACTTGGAAAAAAAACTTGTATCTTGTTCTGTCACTCAAAAGAAAAATGTAGTAACTATGTTTGTGATGCATACAGAGTTACTGCGTTTCAACTTGGAGAAGTTAGTGTGAGATGCGAGATTTTTACAAAGTAGTGACGATGTAGTTCAAGCCAAAACTGTGCCAGGCGAGGGCCGTTTCGAAATAGGAATGAGGCTCATGTTCGAGAACAGGCTAGACAATTTTGTATCTCTTATCCGTTTTTGCAATTTTATCCATTAGCTGCACTCGTCAAGTGTTAGTAAAACCATAGACAAAGGAATATTAAAACGTGTTAACCAGTGCAAAATATTATAAACACATTTTCAGGTGAAGTAGATGACACTGTACATCACTATACAGTTTGTGGTAGCTTCGCTAATGGTTGACAATCTGACAACCACTTATTGCAGTGGGTCATACTCATAGAGCGCACGCTGTTTCTTCTATCAACTTCCATACTAGTATTTAGTACTAATTTACTTACATGTCTTATACCGTATCCTTACTTGTCTTATCACGTAAACGAACGTCTTTCAATCTAGAAGTCCAAATGTCATTATTTTTGAAGTTATTCGTTCGTTACATCGATTATTGAGGATTTTTTAAAATTATAAATTATATTTTTCATGTGTTACTGGGTCGAATTCCATAAAAGGCGAGTTTCTTTAAGTATATAACAACATTTTAAGTGTTAATACCAGAGGAAAATGTGATGTCTTTGAGAAGTGTTTGCTAACATAATAAGACAAGAAAGGATGATTACGATATAGTATATTCCTTTATCTATGGGATATAGGCAAAATACACTATAATTTTTATATATCTAACAAACGCAATGTACAGTCGACGTCAAAGATATGTTTACACTATTGCACCTTATTACAAGGGCGTAAGGTGAAAAAGTGTAAACATATCTTTGAGATCGACTGTACATACAACTTCATAAAACCGAAAGAAATAATCTTATTTTCATTAGTACAGTCACGTATTTTAATTGTTGAGCCATTTACGGTTCAAGCTACTATCTTTTGTTTAGGACTCATTCTATGAAATGTAGAATGTAAAGTGAACCATTAAAGTCCGTGACCGTACCTTAATTGATGATTCTCACAACTTCATAAAACCGAAAGAAATAATCTTATTTTCATTAGTACAGTCACGTATTTTAATTGTTGAGCCATTTACGGTTCAAGCTACTTTCTTTTGTTTAGGACTCATTCTATGAAATGTAGAATGTAAAGTGAACCATTAAAGTCCGTGACCGTACCTTAATTGATGATTCTCACAACTTCATAAAACCGAAAGAAATAATCTTATTTTCATTAGTACAGTCACGTATTTTAATTGTTGAGCCATTTACGGTTCAAGCTACTTTCTTTTGTTTAGGACTCATTCTATGAAATGTAGAATGTAAAGTGAACCATTAAAGTCCGTGACCGTACCTTAATTGATGATTCTCACAACTTCATAAAACCGAAAGAAATAATCTTATTTTCATTAGTACAGTCACGTATTTTAATTGTTGAGCCATTTACGGTTCAAGCTACTATCTTTTGTTTAGGACTCATTCTATGAAATGTAGAATGTAAAGTGAACCATTAAAGTCCGTGACCGTACCTTAATTGATGATTCTCACTTTTGAGACTCTTTGTAACGCTACATGGATGAGTAAAGAGCCGTGCATACAGCATCACACGAATTGATCTATTAATTCTAGAGCATTTACCCGAGAACGTCTTTAATTCCCCATCTGACCTTACACCGCTTAACGGACCTCACTAACTAAATATCTGTTCCGTCGCTCTTTCGAGGTTCCAATCGTAGGTGGACAGGGCTACTCTGGCCTGATCCTCGTTGATGCCCATGTCGAGGAGGACCTGTATCTTTTGATTGCAGTCCAGGATGACCGTGGGCCCTCCCGCATAGATGTTTGTCCAATGCCTCGCCGTGACGTTGAAGAGGTAATGGTTTTCTAGGTACTGCTTGGCGACGACCGCGTCCTGCGGGTCGTTGGGCTCCGCGGCGGACAGAAGTACCTGTATTGAGAGGAGAACGGTGCGCAGCGTCAGCGCGGCGGCCCACTGGTCCTTAAGAATGTCTAAGCAGATCGCACCAGTGACAGACGACACGTTCGGGTGCCAGATTTTTGTAATGAAACGTATCTGTAATTGAGAATTAAAATATCAATTTAAGATTTGTATATCACGTAACTGACGAATATTTGTTAACAAAATGCACTTTAAGAAAGGCGAAGTACCTGCAATTTTTAAGCTTTCGCTACAACTGTAATGAATTAGGAGAGAATGTGGTCAGTTATTAATATCATATATTATAAGTACCTACCTACTAATAGTAGTAAAAAATAGTCGTTTTAAGATGTTAGGTTCAAATGAAAAGCGTAACATACGAATGTCCTAGTAAAAAAAAATATTGGTTTTGAACCTTTTCCACGCCAAAGACGTATATATCGGCACCACAGGTCCAACGCCAAAGACCGATATATCGGTCACCAACCACAGAGCAAAATAAACCTACATGCACACGCATAAAGTTTAACTTCATTTTTGACATTTAGATGTCGTGGCGTCTGAGTGGTAGGTTTTGCGTTTGATATGGCGTCGAAAAGGTTAATATTCGGGTAATTAAGATAAAATATATAAAACCAGAGACCTCGTCTAGCTGTTTGTTATTCACTCTTGTGTCCTCATCCAAGATTCGGTTAGCAATTATATTCCGTGACATAATTGGAGTCCTAAAATACAACCTCACTCATTCACCAGTTTCGTTGTGTTTTTAAAAAAGTAAGTGATATAATATAATTTTAGGTATTTTTTCTCTAAATAAAACAGCTATTTCAATGATCTTTATTTAGTAGCCAAAAATAAGCGAATGAGGTTTATTTTTAACCTGAATTACGTCATGGAGTATAAATGTTGGTAAGGTCAACGGACTTTAATTGTTTAGCTAATTGCGGTTCACTTTACTTTGGATATTACATAGATTAAGTACTAAACGAAAGAAAATAGCTTGAACCGTGAATGGCTGAACAATTAGTCTGACTGTATGTTTAATGATTAAGTCTCAGGCACTTGGATTGAAGGCGCTGCTCTAGTAGCGAGTCCAGCAGGCTGGCCGTGGTGCCTTCCCGCCAGGCTCCCAGCGCATCTGTTGTTCACTCCAGTATGAAAGCGAATACTTGGCTAAGACGGTTTTCACACTGCTGCGGTTTCCGCATGCGGCGCCGGTGCATGTGTATAGCGCTGTCACGCTTGCACACCGTCGCCGCATGCGGTTACGGCTCAATTGTGATAATCGCCTAACAGTATAATATGACGTACCTTGGGCGGGTTGAAAGGATAAGTCTCGGGCACTTTGATTTCTAGATGGAAGGTGCCGCCCTCGTAGGGCGTGTCCAGGGGCCCTGCGATTGTGCCGTGCAGTTCTGTCCAGCTGTTGTTGACCAGCTCCAGTTTGATCGCGCCTCCAGCCACCTGGAAATGCAGTACGCTTGTATTAAAAGGAGGGTGTATAGAGATCAGAGTGGTATGGGCTGGTAGCGGGCGAGCGAGGGGCACGGCCGAGGGGAGGAATAATCAGAGATATGTTTAACGGCCTCCTAACCTAGTTGGTAGCGACCCTGCCTATGAAGCAGGAGGTCCCGGTTTCGAATCTTCGTCAGGGCATTTATTTGTGTGTTTATCACGGATATGTGATCCTGAGTTATGGATGTTTTCTATGTATTTAATTATTTATCTATATCTATCTATATTATATATATCGTCGCTTAGTACCTTCACACAACACAAGCCTTATTGAGCTTACCGTGGGACTGGGTTGATTTGTGTAAGATTGTCCTATAATAGTATATTATATAAGTCATTGGCTGTCCGGCAGTCAGTCGAGTTAACAATTATTAACTGGGCCGCGATTAGAATGGGATTAGAGTTGACAGGTTTTCCATATGCTTACGTCAAAATGTGTATGGGCTGACAGCTAACTCAATCCCATTCTCATCGCGATTCAGTAATACGCGCTACGACACATACTTCACTTTCACGTATCCTTTTGTTTTTTTACTGTCAATCTGAGTAATGAATGGAATACAGGGAAATTTAGGTATTTAAGCCTCATTCGTTAATTATTAATCCTACATTCTTATTTAACTAAATCCCACGCCATGATCACCGGCGCAAGCGAGTCAATATAATAGAAAGAGTGCCCGTGAGGATTGCGAGAGATTTTAACAGTGTATTCATGATCATAATTTTTTGTCTAAAATGTCGTATACCACTTAAACAAAAAAAACTTTATTGTGAATCAGTGCAAAACGCCTTTTTGATGATGATTTCGCCCTATATGTGGTCTTACATCCTTATTGGCAGGTATCAAAGTGTCAAGGAATACTGCTTTAACTATTTTTTACAAATAAAAATGTAACAATTAATTTTAATCGAGTTTTACTAATAAATAACATATTTTTTTATGTTTAAATATCATGTATGCCATAAGTGGCACCACACATTAGAGCGAAATTCAGCTATTCATAGACATAAACGGAAATTTGTCTATGGCCCACATGCAATAATTCAGCTACAGTAGACAAATTTCAGGTTGTGTCTATGAATAGCTGAATTCCGCTCTAATGTGTGGTGCCCCTAACTGCGACCTCGGCTTTAGAGCCAAACAGCGTCATAATATCCGAATGAATTCACAATGGCCGCATTCAGTGCATCCCTCATGAAAACTTTCACTTTCTTTGGCGCACTGCCACCTAGCGAGAGCGAACAAAGGAACAGCCAAAACAGAAGACAGGCGGCTAAAAATATTAATATGTAACATCATTGTTTGGATAATTCGTCAGGTGACAAGAAGCAAAACTTACTAAGTACTACCACAAGTTCATAGCCATGCCATAATGAACCATACTGGTAACATAGCGAGGTTGATTTTAGTTTAATATTTTTTGTAATTAGTGAGTTTTAATTGTCACCTGATGATATAAAAGACATTTATTTTTAACCAACTTCGGATAAGAAGACGCTCATAATTATACATGCGCCATTATTTTGGTAAAGGTGCAATAAATATACGAGTACCATCATAGCTATAAACTTGCGGTTGTTATTGGTTAGTGAGTTTTGGTTGTCACCCGACCATATGTGTTTCAAGATCTCTTTTATTTATTTTATTATTCAAATCTATAATCTATTTATAATCTTTTCTTTTTATTAACCCTATCATTGCTGACACCAGAAATAGGGAATGCAACAGATACATTTTTAGTATGAAAATGACCCTTGATTGACCGATTTACCAATTTTCATAAATTTTTTATCAGTTTACATATCCTAGCCAGGAAACTTATAACTCTTTATATGTGGACGAGTTTGGAGAAAGGGTCCACTTTGTCGGTACACATACTTCATTCTTTCACTAATATATAATATGTGTAGTTTTAGGAAGTACTTAAAACTTCATATTAACAGTGGGACCCTTTTACCTGCACTAAAACATAAGTTATTTTATATGGGTAGACTACCCCTTTCGAGTCAATGTACTTAGGAGCAGCAATATGCTAGCTTATCTAAATATGCTGTAAAACAATGTGTAAAGTAAACAAACTATACACACATACACTTTAAATGAACACACATCCCCCTTAGTAAATCTTGCATGCACAACATGATACGAACACTTAGAAACTGTTACAAATACTATTGAAATGTTTGCTTTTATTTACTTGTAATAAAATCTCAAAAACATGTAGCCGGTAGCAGTGCCGGCGGGTCAAAAAAATCTTAGGCAAGCCGGAGCTTAATTTAGTTTAAAATTGGGCAATCCGACGGGAATCCTGTTCTGTGACAATACAAGTGAGTAAAACAGAAAATATAATAGACTTAGTAGGTATGTATCACAAAGTTTTAATTCAATAACAGAACTGTTAGTATATGTATCAAAACTAAAAAAGAACAGCAATTTAAACACGCACGCAGTATAATTAGAGGCTCATTGACAATGTAAAAATACCATAAACAGTCAGTAGCAGAAGTAGCTTAACAGAAAAGGTGTCTAAAATGTCCTTCACACATTATAATTCTCTTAAAAATAAAGTCATGTCAAGCTGATTTTGAGCACATAACATCTGCTGCTGACTGTACAATGAATGTATTTGTGTCTGAGAACAAAAGTAATTTGTATGATGGAGTTATTTACATTTCACAAAGGAATAGAATAGTGCATCTTTATTTCTTTGACTTTGTCCATTATAACAAGGCCATCTTTTGTCTGACATACTGTGTTCACTTTTCAGAATTTGGATGTGATATAATTTTTAATAAGGACTCCCAATTCCATTCCTGTAATATTGGTAGGAAAGATTAATTGATTTTTTATTGATCTTATTGATTCTTAAGTTGCCAATTTTATAATTTTTGATTTTTTATATATGTAGTAATATAATATGTTGCTTAACTCCATTCCGATTGAGAACAGGAGAGGCAATATGTTAGGGCACCTAATACGACACGACAATTACATTAAAACCATAATGGAAGGGAAAATAAAAGGAAGAAGGCGCCATGGGAGGCCTAGACGGGCGTTTATAACTCAGGCTAAGGAAAAGGCTAATGTAGTGTCTTATCGGGAGCTTAAAACAATTGCGGAGAGGCGAGATGAGTGGCCGTTACTCCACCGACAAGAGCAAAGCTCTTATATAGATGATGATGATGAACTCCATTCCATGGAGCAATAGATAGGTTTTGGGGAAAGGATGGAAAATACATCAGTAGCATAACAGAGCAGAGATGGCAGAGCGGGCAAAATACTGTCGGTCTGTGGGGGCCTTCAGTCACACATGAATGACTAAAGGAGGATCATAACATTTTTTGTAAAGGGGCAGCATACAATGAATTTGCCACTCTGTGTAGTTACGCCATTGTTAATTATGAAAATGGATCTGACTCAATGCAAAAACATGATTCAAGCCCTATACCCTAACAGGGAGGAAAGAACAAAGAATATTTTGAGGTTTTTGAAACAGCACTGGTTTTAGTGCAAGGGATACTCAAGTAGCTAACAGATGGCTATGTTACCTGTTTCTATCTGGAACGGACTGGAACTAATAAGTGTAATAACTATATTAAAGGACTTTTAATGCTATTATTACAGCTTATGCAATTTAATTTTAAGGCTTAAGGATTGTGCTGTTAAATGGATACCTCAATTGTGTAAATATTTAATTTAACTCAAAAGCCTGTTTTAGAGTAAATGGTTACATAGCAAGATAAACTTAGCTAATCTTTAAAATCTCCATTGAAAGGGTTGTTTTTAATCAATTATAATTATGTATGTATAAGTATAATTCCGTACAAGGTGGGAAGAAGTTGACAAGTTGCGGCGAAAAATTGAAGAAATTTGAACTTTAAAAATACTCATAAGGTTCAAATATCTTCAATTTTACATTTCGAGTTATCAACTTCTTCCCGCCTTGTATGGAATTATTGGAAGATAATAATTTAATTATAAGGCTAATATGCTACTGAAAATGTCACACATATGAATTAAATGAATTGAAACCATCATACACAGATAGAACTCATTATTAGTTGACTTAATTGTTATAAAATTAACACATTTAACTAATCTGTATGTAGGGTAATTGTGCTAATATTTATATCTAAATTCAAGCTTTTCCAAAATTATAGTTAAAAAGTCTCTTAAATAGAAAATTTATTGACTTAAAAAAGTTTTCCTCTTATATGTGTAGTGTAGCGGTTTAATCAGGTGGACGGTAAACTCTGGATGGGAAACTAGCATAATCACCCTACAACTGAAAAGAACTCACAGACACTAATACATGCTCAAAACTGGACTTTTTTAGCATTGCAGGTAATGCAGGTACCTATATCAATTATTATGCAAAAATACTCGCATCAAACATTGACAACGAATTATACAGCAAACTACAGGATTATCTTACTATCACAGAGATGAGAATTAGCTTTTTCTAATCAATGGTTTTTTTTCTAATCAAAGTCTGTTATAAGTATAGGGACTGTGCATACAACAACTTAATTTAAATGTGATCTCTACACAACATTATTATAATTATTGTAACGCAATTCGAGGTAATCAACAACAGCTGTTTGTTATAATCAATCACAATTTAGTTATAGATTGAGAAGTGTAACTAGCACTTTTTACGTTGTTTATGATTATTTGTGATTATGTTTTTAACGCAAAATAATACTTAGGGTAACATAATCAAGCCAAGTTCTAAACTAGATATTTAGATAATACTTTAGGACAAAAAAAATCGTGTATTGTTTTTAAATAATATACAGCAAAAGCCACACAAAAATACGGAAGGTAATAGGCAATAACAAGAGATTCATTCGCAGCACATTGCGAAGCACTTTGACCTCCAATAGCTTAGTATTCTTGCTAAAATACGACACAACAAAACTGCAAGTAATTGCTTCCATGAGGTTATTATTGCTAACAATTAATGACGTTATCATATTAATTTTCTTACCTCTTCGCTTTTCATGATTTCCTTGAATTCCCGTTTAATTCGTTTGGCTGATATATTGGCCATAATGGAAAGCACTAATAAAAATCACTGAACAAAAATTTAGTAGGGTTTTTGAAAGACAACAAAATAAGGATGGGTATATTGGGTATTCAGCTTAGGGTTGCCAGCCTACTAATCACTCCACAGCAACTTAACTCCACAGTCACACGAGTATTTCTCCTAGAATTAAAAATATACTGCACTGCACGATGGTATGATAAATATATAGTTTGGCCAGAGTTTGTTCCACTTCAAGCATAGACAGGGAGAATCATAGGTACTGTCTTTTTCTAATGCTAGTACTCTCACTACTAAAAAAGGGATGGGTATAGCATGTTACTCTGACTAGTCTGACTGTTACTGCGCTTTTGGTTTGCCAGACTATATGTATAATAATTTGTAGATTATACATACAATAATTTTAACTTGATTGTGGACACAAATGAATAAAGCTATGAAAATTATAATAATTATATGCGACTTCATCAACTTCATGATGCTAGTATGTACAGTTATATTATGGGAAATCTTTATCTCATAATTATTTAGTAACTCCTAATAATACTTCTACATCCATAACAATTTATAAGATATAATAAAAATGTTCACTTAATGCTGAGCATATTTATTTCCGGGTATAGACAACTATTAGTCTATTATGAAGCTGACTTTGTACGGACTTGCGCTCTTGCTTTCTTTTTTTTTCGTCTTAAGTCATCCATAGACAAAAGCTAAAGCTCCCATCAGTCTTCAGAAACGCACGCAAGGCTTTATGCTATGGTCGATTGAAATTGGACGATGGTGTATATATTTTATTTCATTCCGTGAATCTTTATTTTGAAGATTTATTAATAAAACTCATAGTAAAATGCTGTTTTTTGGTCGGTAATAGCTTCCAGCAATATCTAAGTGTTAAAATTACTAAGTTATGGCCAGTGATTCGGACTGTGCAAGGACAGAGTTATGTTAATGTACTTCTCATGTCACCGGGTTCCACCTATGTACCTGGCCCTCGAAGGTGCGTTACTTGAATTGACTTATTTATTTACCTCACTGTATGTTATGTGGATCGTGTACACTAGGTACCAGGGATAGTTGTTACTTTGTTTTTATTCATAATGCGTCCTTTGTTTGATGTAGTACTTGGTGTAACATAAATAAATGAAGCGATCCCTTGTTCCGCAGACTCGGCTCGCTATAGCTCATCTGGCGCTGAATTCATTACAATTTTCTTTCAGGGATTAATTTTAAATTTGACTGAATGAGAGAGATGCCATTCATTAATTTTGTTAATCTGAACTTTGTTGTTATTATGATACACTTCCGTAACTCTGCTTTTATTTATACAACGATGACCGTATTATCAAGGATACACGCTATTATAAGGCCATAATTAAAATTATATTAGATTTAGCTTATTACCTTAAAGTTCGAAAAAAGGATAAAAAAAATTATATTGTTATTAGGTAGGTAATTAGTTTTATATCTTCCTATTTACCAGTGGTATTTCTTAGGCAAGCCGGGGCTTAATTTGGCTTAAAATTTCTTCATGAGCTCTAGGAAAATTGCCCAGGTGCCTAAACACTAGGCAAGCTGATTGGAATATAATTCTATAAATGCGCCACCACTGCTATTTACATATGAATTTTATTTCTCTTGATTTCTATTTACCTGTAATTCAACATAAACAGTTGAAATTATAACCATCGCTTGGAAAATTCATCGCAAAAACGTTGCAAAACTAATATAACACCGATATAAAAGAAAATATATTAAATTTGTATTATGTACAGTATTTTAATAATATATTTTTCTATAATTACATTCATGACCACAACCCAAAAAGTGTCAAAAGTGTGCATCTTGTTCCATACAAAATAATTTTTTGCGATGAATTGCCTGAACTATGATTATAACACATGCTTTGCCATATACATAATTTATACTAAAATGTAAAAGCTGCTCAGCAATTCTTTTTGAACCATCTCGCTATTTGCTATAAACGAATTTGGACAAATCTATTAAACATAATTTGTGTATAATATTTATATAAACTATAAATTCAGAATTGGTCTAGGCTGGAAAAAGCTGGAAGTAACCGCTCAACATCGCCACAAATGGAAAACTTTTCTGCAAGCCCTATGGCCCTAATGAGGGATAACAGGAAGACATCATTATCATAATGAACATAAATATGGTTCTGTCTAAGGCCAACCAATGGTTCCATATGGTCTTGGTTTTTTTCTGATTTGGACGATACTAGTTTTCAGATTATTTATTATGTAAAACTACAATCAAGTAATTGTTGTTATTTACTCCAAATTCTTGCTGTTAAGGTCAACTCGGTGAAGACGGTCAGTGGGCAAAATTCTGCATCACTTTTTTTATTGCGAAATAGTAAAATTGTTGTAGAACTGTCCTAGAACAGTTTTACCATTTCGTCAAAAAAAAAAGCTATGCAGAATTTGCTGTGATTGCTTGCTATCCGATTTTCGCCGACTGCTGGTCTTCGCAGAGTTGACCTTACAGCAAGAATTAGTAGTAGTAATTTTTTGGGATTAATGTGGAAAAAGTATGGAATTGTAAAAATTCTTATGGGAAACTATAAAGAGCCAATAGCATAACTTTTGACTACCGTTAATAATTTACAATACTTGCAATCCCTAATGGTTTCTATCTCTATTATATAAAATAAAACTAATTTGTGTTGGATACACCATTTATAGCTCATGAACGGCTGATTATATTTTAGCATTTATGTCCGCCTCATATAGCGGAATAACTTCACTTTATTATGGGTAAAGTTAAGCATCCGTGAAGAACAGTAGCTTAGTGTGAAAGTCACTACATATCTCATTGCCTTTCTTGAGGTCAGCACAATAGAGCTCTGGCATAAAGTAGCCTACTCTCTCTAATATGGGCAACCATGTTACCTACCATAGCTTTTGCAATATTTATACTTATCATTATACATTACTTATTGAAGAAGAGTTTATTCACTTTGACTTCAAGCTTAGTATAGTTAATGTTAAATTCGCTTGAAAGGAACTGTGAAGGTACTTTCAAGCGAATCACCTCGCAGAAAGATATGGCAATTCCTAAGTGGCTTATTGAATAACCACATTTTTGCTTCAAAAAATGCTGTTCCTAGAATAGGCTCTACACATTTTAATCTGTTTAAATTAGATACGTATTTTTTTTTTATTCGAAAATGTACCATGACGGTTAAAAACCATAGCAGTGATTGTGAGGAGATGTTTCAACCTGTCTTTCCCGATAATGTGTACTGTAAATAACATATAACACTGGGATGTAGGTACGTATAAGGCCAGTGAATCTTAAGTCTACTCTCCATCATGGGGAGGAGGCAGCTATTCATTAGAAGGAGCAAGCGATAGTACGATCTCGGTTTGAGAGACACGCCTTGTAATCCCTTACCAACAACACAACGGGGGGGCAGATTAATAAAAGTTTGGCTTGACACCTATTCTCTCTAGAACCCTAAACTCGAAAACTATTAGGCATCTTTCACACTTCTGCGGTTTCCGCTTGCGGCGCCGGTGCGCGAGCGAGATAGCGGTCTACGTGTGTAGGTATAGCGCTGTCATACTTGCAGTGCGCCAGTGTGACAATCGCCTTACTGCAGTCTACACCAAAAGTCATGACTACATTATTAAAAAAATAATAGCATATTCATGTCATTATGAACGTCTGACCTGCAAAGCTTCTAAAGGATAAATTTCGCGCAATTCAAGTAACCATACTATTGAGGCAAGACAGATGATATTGTGCATAAAAATGGGTATATGTTCAATTGTTCAGATTTGCAGCTACAAAAGAAGTTGTTAAAGTACCTAATAGATCATGGTCAACTTACAGTCGCCATCACATATATCGGAGCGACACAAATATCTGAACAACGCCTCTATTGTCAAGGCGATAAAGTTGCTTGTTCAGATATTTTTGAGTACCTTGGCCGCTCCGATATATTTGAAGGCGACTGTACAAACCAGATTTTCCCATAAAATTACAAAAAAGACATGCTCTTTATGTATACCCTTCATATAATAGGTATAGCTTTTTCGTCCAGCTTAAACCGATTGCGCATCGACAAATGTGGTGACATCCCACGCCACATTCAGTATAATGGATCTGTGTACGTAAGCTCACCTTAAAATGATAAACGAGGAATAATTTATAAAATCTTTCCCCTTTAAAGTTCTCCGTGAATGTGTCACGTTGTACGGCTATTTAGCTGCAGTTTGCCTTAAGTCTTAACACGTCCAGAACAATGGGCCCTTGATTGCTATCACTTAGTGTGTGATAAGGGGCATTATAACGCGAATCAAGAGACCATTGTATTACCTTTATTCATATGTTTATTCCTTGAAGCGTACGGATGTTGAGCGTCAAAGAGGGAGTAGTTCATGTGTCGTTTTAAGGCGAAAAGTTCTGTGTAGAGTAGGTATTTATGATGTAAAAGTGAATCAATCCCAAAATACACATATAAGCCTTTATTGCTTAGATTTACACACAATATTTAGCACGTGTTAAAAAAATCCGATTGTAGGTATATCTTGGCTGGTCACACCACTCGCACCTCTTTGAAACAGTGAAATAGGCTATAAATAACTATTTAGGCCCGGAACCATTTAAGGGACTCTCGAAGGGAACCATAATCACAGCCATAAAGGACCACACCAAACATAAACAACAACAAGAGTGGGGTAGTTGGACAAATGTATAGAATTGACTCAAGCTGGAGCAAAAAGCTTTGGAAACTTAGTAGGTCTTCACAGGCCATTATACGTACTGTGAAAAAAGAAAAAAGGAGGGCAGTTCCGTAGATGGGATTATGAGTTTGTAACAGTCGCGGGTCCATTATGGCGAAATTCAAGCCACGACCGCATCCACTGGAAAGGTTTGGGGGAGGCCTATGCTAAAGCAAAACAATCCACAAGCACGATTACCGATGTCTAAAGGAAGGAAAAAAGAAAAAAAATATATTTAAATTTATAACTTTAGATTAAGCCAAAACAAATGTAACTGTAAAACTAGATTTAAGATTGTTAATAAAGGCTATTACAAATTACAAAATACGTACCTACTGTGAAAGGAGTATTGGCTAGAATGGGATTGTCAAATAATACTGATTCAAGGATATATACATATATATGGCGAAGAAGAAGAGACAACGAAACACTTAATCTGTGAATGTCACGCTCTAGCCAGACAGAGAAAGAAGGACTTTGGTTACCCAGATCCAGAGGAATTCAAAACACTACCCTTGAGCACCATTATCCAATACATGGAGATGGTTGAAAAAGCTCTTGAGTTGGTGCACTAGGGGGCAATTACACAAAAGTACCCTCTGGGTCGAAGTGTATCCATATGGACCCCCGAATACTATAAGATACGAAAGGAAAGAGGCTCATTCACTCCTTTAAAAAAATCGCACTGAATTTGGTTTTATCACGGAGGCATATACATGTATGTATAATTTATATACGACCACGAGTTTCTTTGTGAACTACATCAAATAGACCCATATGATGTATCTAAATTAATAGAAAAAGAAGTAACAAAAACATCGTTCGAAAAATTTATCAGTAAAATAATAAATACACTAAAAAGATTTAATAACACATAAACAGATATAATATTTTATACACCTAAATAAACTGACTAATAAATATATCTATATAAATATTTATAATACTTTATATATCTTAAATAAACTGCATAATAATAAATTCATAAAACGAATGAAACAAAGTAATAATAGTTATAGGCCGCCCGTATTGAAAGCGAGGACCTACAACTATAATAATAGCTAATTAAAAAAAAAAAAAATTATATACAATACTAAACCAACAGCATTGAGGAAACCGACGCGAAGAGGGGGGTGTATATACATATAGGTAGTAGCTGTATCACGACCGGTACAGTAGCATTTCCTTTCGATCGATTATATCGCAAACGCACGATCACGACAAAATGGAAATGAGTTACCTACTATAAATTAAATCCATACGCATGATAACCAATACTTTAAATGTTGATTGTGCCGATTGTTTATTGTGCCAACCAATCCCTAAACACACTTACACTTTTCCACTATAAAAAAAATGTAATCATTGATCAAGCAATCACACGCGAGCTTTATGCTTAAATAATTGCGCGTGCTTGTCTAATTTTAAAACGTTGACAATGCCTTCTTTATACACTCGAAAAACTCCCCAATTAAGACGCTCCATATAGTAGCGGGATACCTACCCGTTGGCACCGTCTCTTTCTGTTGGATGGTAATAGACAGAGACGTATTGTTGGTTGATAGCGTACCTGGGAGGGAGACCACTTATAACGAGTGCAACTCGCATGGGATTAACAATAACGAAGACCTTGACAAGTTGACACAACAATGTGGTTAGCAAATAGAATAGGTTCTTATATTCCTTTCTTCCTTTTCAACAGACTTCAAGATTTCGAAGGAGGATGTTCTCAATTCGTCGGGATCTTTGTATACCTACCTAATGCTACGTCAAGTCCCACGAAATTCGTAAAAAAAACCAATCTACAAAAATCCGGGTTTTAACCGTGGTACCACGGCCTTTGTACCACGGGGGACCACGGGTAAAAAAAATTCTCCGTAGACCCACAACACCGAAATGGGACTATGGGTAATTGAAAAGAACCGGGTATTAACCGTGGTCCCACTGCTATGACCCTCAGTGGATCCACGAGTACTAATTTTGTCCCCATAGACCCACTGCTCGAGAATGGTATTCATTTGCTAGTATTTAAAGGCACAGCAAAAAAAATAACCAAAACCTACCTTGCCTATTAAAAAAAGAATAGTATTTAGAGGCGTAATTTATGACATATCTATTGCTGTGGGACTACGGGAAATATTTATTTTCGAGGAATGACCCGTGGGCCCACGGACAGTTTCGTATTTAAAAAGATAACTTAAAACTGGAGCAGTGGGGTCTACGGGGAAAAAAAATTACCGTGGTCCCCCGTGGTACAAAAACCGTGGTACCACGGGTAAAACCCTCAAAAATCAGGGAAATATACTCAGCCCTACAAATCATAATCATAACGACTATTTTCGCTTGGCACACATGGTATGATGTGCTTCTATGTAATGGAATGTTTATAATTATTCCAGTACCTGGCGTTTGAAGTGCATTATACAATACGTGCAGACGTCAGGTATTACTCGGCTCCTTTGGCATAGGGCAAACTACATGGCATTCTGCTTTAGCCTTTGATCTGTATATCGGTGGTTAACGCCGTCTTATTGTGTTAATTAATCTCTAATCATGTTCCTAGATCTGCGTCCATGTGTAACTAGTTATTATCTCCAATCGAATCATGGTGCATTAGCAAGGCATGCGTACCACGCTGAACCTTAATCACACTGGATATGTGATCATGCATTTAATCGCCAAGTGGGGTTGTTGAGCCATTGCTACTGATCTTAATTTAGTCGACCACCTAAACATTGTAGGTATAGTTATGCGATTATCTATAAGCGATTAAGCAGATCGGCCTTACAAGGATGAATTACGACTTGGCGGGTAGGGTGCCCGGGTGGTTCAACAATTCTTCCCTATTTACTACCTAGATACCATATCTTTGCATGCATTACTGTAGTGTGTTTGAAGTAGTTAAATAAATAAATATGGTTTTATATATAAAATAAAAAATCAAGAGAGTTACTCAAAGAGGATGTAGACTGCAGTGTGTTGACGACGGGGGACCCTCTTCTTCCTTTATCCGTCAACACACTCAATCCTCCTTATATTGAGGGGTCTGCAGCATGCATGTCACACCTCTGGAGTTGCAGGCGTCCATAGGCTACGCTACAGTAGCAGCTTACCATCTGGCGGGTGGTATGCTTTTTGCTGCCGTATTATATTATAAAACAATTGTCTTAAAACCCTAATGTCGTATCTTCCTCCTGTCATAGACGCCACGGTTCTTAATTATTGCTATGAGTTATTTCCATTAATTTGACCGTTCTTAAAACACTGCTGTGTAAATAGTTTTGGAACCTGGTCGGATGGAAAGTTGAAATTTCTCCAATGTCGGAAAAACAGCAGAAAAGTGAGAAGTAGAAAAGTGTAAAAAATTGCGTTTTACAATAAACTCGGTTATAATACTCGTATTATTAAGTTGTATCCCATTAACGAACACGACAAAATAAATATTCATGTTCAAAATTATTTAGTCTCTTATAAGTATACAACATTTTTTACGTCACTCTGGGCGGTAAATGAGATATTACGCCCACGGGCGTAGCGGCAAATCTCACTTCACGCCCAGGAGAAGACGTAAAATTGTGTACGCACCACGGGCGGTAATAAAGAAGGCCTCAGATCGCTTGTCTATGGCCCTTACCTTCGGTTCGGGCCACAAATATCCGCGATCTGAGCCGTTCTTTATTTTACCGCCCTAGGTGCGTAATGTACTAGTATGTGTGAATGTTTTCACAGTTATGTAATGTAAACAAGTCGATACCTATACAAAACGGACTCGGGTTCATTAAGGGGATAATTAAACCAGCATGCATGTCCTAATCAGGAACGTGGACACAAAATCAATCAAAAATAATCGGGGTTTAAATAGTCTAGAAACGTGGACTATTCGGAAATGGATATCCGTTCGTAAATTTCATCGTATTTCAATCTGAAATATTATATAAAACTTGGCCCAGATTGTCAACCTGTGGCAAACACCAAACAGTACCATAAACAGAAAGCGAGGCTTACCGGTTCACGCTATGGTTATACCGTTTTTTGATCACGCAAACGTCGACCAGCCGGGACAACACGAAGGTAGACGGCAATAATGTCAAAGTGCTCTATTATATGTGACAAGGCTCTTTGTTAGAGGCGTAAGGGGCAAGACACATTGATGAGAAGCGAGGAGCAGTAAAAGCGTGTTTTTCAAATTCAAACAAATAATGGAGCGAGCAGTGGGTGGAATATTGCGCGTAGCTTGAGTTTTGAAGTGAGTTTGGCACTACTCAACCTGATTCTGAAACATATATGTAAACGTGGAGATCACTGTATACACAAGTATATTCACAAAACTATATGTTTTCAGAATAGAAGTGGTTATGCAATTCTGTTTATTTTATATTAAATCTGCTTTCGATTCTCTGCAGCATAATTTATTTGTTGATTCAAATAGTTACGACGCTCCTATTCTGTTTTTTAGGGTTCCGTACCTCAAAAGGAAAAAAACGGAACCCTTATAGGATCACTTTGTTGTCCGTCTGTCTGTATGTCTGTCTGTCTGTCTGTCTGTCAAGACCATTTTTCTCAGAAACGCGTGGAGGTATCAAGCTGAAATTTATATCAAATACTCAGGTCTATTGTCCCTTGAAGCTGTAAAAAAATCAAACTTAAAAGCCAACGCAATCAAAAGATACAGTCGTTTATGCTGCAAATTTTAGAGTTTTCGGTACTCGCAAAACCTACGGGGTACTTCCCGTGAACTCAGAAACTTGAAATTTGGCACGAAGCAACATCATATAGCACAGACAAAGGAAAAATCATAAAAAGTAGACATTTTTAGTAAAATCATACAAAAAATATATATTTATAATTTTAAACTTACTACCTTTTTGCTCGTAAATGCGTGAAGTTATTAAGTTGAAATTCATGTCAAATACTAATGGTTATAGGACCTTTCAGATGTAGTAAAACCAAACTTTTATGTCAACGCAATCAAAAGAAATAGCAATTTAAGTTGCATATTTTGAAACTCAACACTCGCTAGAAACTCAAAACCTAAATGGTACTTCCCGTAAACTCAGAAACTTGAAACTTGGCAAGAAAATACTTCATATAGCACAGACAAAGGAAAAATTACGAAAAGTAGACATTTTTAGTAGAATCATACAAAAAATATTTTTTTAAATTTTAAACTTACTACCTTTTTACTCGTAAACGCGTAAAGGTATTAAATTGAAATTTATATCAAATACTCAGGTCTGTAATACCTTTCAGCTGTAGCAAAAACAAACTTTTAAACCAACGCAATCAAAAGGAACATCAATTTATGTTGCATATTTTGTAGCTGAGTACTCGCAAGAAACTCAAAACCTAAAGGGTACTTCCCGTAAACTCAGAAACTTGAAACTTGTCACGAAGAAACTTAATATAGCACAGACAAAGGAAAAATTACGAAAAGTAGACATTTTTAGTAAAATCGTACATAAAATATTTTTTTTAAATTTTAAACTTACTACCTGTTTCCTCGTAAACGCGTAGAGGTATTAAATTAAATTGGAATTCATAACATATACTCAGCTTTATAATATCATTCTGCTGTAGCAAAACGAAACTTTTATGTTCACGCAAGCATAAGAAATAGCAATTGTTATAGGTTTTTACGGAACCCTCGGTGCGCGAGTCCGACTCGCACTTGGCCGGTTTTTTATTCTTTAAACAGTTAATCAGTTTATAAGGAGAATTATATATATAAATATGTCCATAGTTTCATAGATATTTGGTATAATCGAAGGTTCCGTGTACTCTGTGTTTGCCTACCGACGGCACTGCTTCAAGCGAGTACTATTTATTTGAACTCCGGTTAGACATTTATATTTCAAATTTATGTAGAGTAGAGGCGAAGGTAGTATGTACTAGAACGACGCTCGCCTTTGTGAATATGTATGCTGAAAAACAAGCAAAGCCGTTTTTCTGCTTTGGTTTGGCATCATCACTTGTTTTTTGCTTAATAAGTAAAGCCTGGTGTAGATATTTTCTTGCTGTTTCCCGAGGTTATCAGATGAGTAAAAGTCGCACGTGGATATTAAGAAAAGAAATGACTTCCTATTTAAGATACAGATAACACCAATATATACCTAATTTGGACTTGATTGCGAACGTTATCTGTTAAGATATATTGCTGTGATGTGAGTGTGAACAGTGAACAGCCACTAACATAATGCAAAACCGTGATTAGCAGAGGGAGGCACAGGGATACCGTCGTTTGATTGCTATCTGCGTGTTAACGGAAGCAAGCGGTGGCACGGAGCAGGGGATCAAAGTTAAATGTCTGTCCCCATCGGATCACTTGCATGGCATATAGGTACATGTACAGACATCAGCAGAGGTAGCTAAATGGATGGTCAAAATGATTTTGGTACAACTTTATTCTTGAAAGCGTTGGTAGCCTGGTAGTAAGAAGTGACTTTCAATCTGAAGGTCTCGGGTTCAAACCCCGGCTCGTAATAATGAGTTTTTCGGAATTTATGTACGAAATATACTTAACAATCGCTATCTGGTGAAGGAAAAGGTTCATCGTGAGGAAACCTGCATACATCCGGCAAATTCAAAGATGTATTTGAAAGGCCCCAACCCGCATTGGTCTATTTGGGCTACCGTGGTCCGATCCCTCTCGCGCATGTGAGGCATGTGCCTTGCAGTGGGACGTATCTATATAATATATGCTAAAATATTATTTATTCTTTAAGGATAAGAATATGTGAAGGTCATTAAGAAGCTTAGGTTACACCTTACCAGCTAAGCTACTTCTGCTGCAGACTGTACTATATAAACCTTATAATATTTTCTATGTTGTTTATATTACAAATCAATAATTTTAAACAATTAAAGACCCGACTTCACTGAGGCTCCGCTTTTCCAAGAGGAAATGCCCGAGTTGCTGTATAAAAAATACTGAAATCACTATTCGTGTGCCTACAATAGTTGAAGATTTCCCTCGATTTCTCCAGGATCCCATCATCAGATCCGGACCTGGTGACAATGGGATGCACTGTGAAGTATACCCCTTTAAATAAAAAATAATTTTTCAAATCGGTCCAGCCGTCTTCGAATAATCGGTGAACAAACATCAAAATAAATTACAAAAAACAAAGATCCCGACGAATTGAGAACCTCCTTTGAAATTTTGAAGTCGGTTGAAAAGGGAAACAAATAGCTATTATTAGTAAAATATGTAAATAGCACATTATTTCTTGCATGTAGTAGTCAGAAGTAATATTGTAAGTATTGCATCAAAAAATTCATGAAATACCTTCTGTATTTTATAACGTCTAATACAGTACCTAAATGAGCTCTCAGAAGAACCTTCAGGTTTTAGGAAGAGACGTCAGGCATCAAGTACAGTGACACGTGAAAAAGCAGAACAGTAATATTACCTTCGTGTGTCATCGCCGCTTCCCGAAGGTTCTTAAAGCTCACGAACTGACGTCTGTATTGTAACATATTTGTGTGACGTTATAACAACAGATCAAAGATGAAATGTTATTGATGAATGTTCCATTATCGAAAATGTATTTATGGATAGAATAGTACATTACGTACCCGGTAAAATATAGAAGGGCTCAGATCGCGGGCATTTGTGGCCCGAACCGAAGGTAAGGGCCATAAACAAGCGATCTGAGGCGTTCTTTATTACCGCCCGAGGTGCGTACACAATTTTACGGCTTCTCCTGGGTGTGAAGTGAGATTTGCCGCAGCGCCCGTGGGCGGCAAATCTCACTTTGCGCCCAGAGTGACGTAAATATTAATAACATGTTCAGTTAATTTTACCGCTTGTCATCTTGCACGTTGTTTCTGATCCACCGATATGTAATAATAATAAAGAACGGGATACACAATGAGCCCCAAAAATGGCCTTACAATAAGTAGTGCTGTAGGAACGACTCTTACCTACAGCATTTCTCGTTCAATTTTATTATAGACGGAGAGCTAGCCACGTCAGATATGACACAATAATGAGAGCAACAAAACACTCTAGTCAGGTTGCTATACTATGCTTATTTTAAAGATCTGGACATCTGGCAGCTGTAAAGTGGTGGAGGTCAAAAAATGCAAACCACTTTAAGGAAACAGTTCTGGTTTTGATGCAGGGTTAAGGCCAATGCACACCGAGAGTGCGGGGCGGTAGCAGCGCGGCGGCGGAGCGTGCGCGGCGCGCTGTATAGGTAGCATTGAATTAAATACGGTGATTCACTCCGCCAGCGCGGCGGGCCCGCGCAAGGCGCGCGCGGGTCGGTGTGAATCACAGTATTTAATTCTATGTTATACAGCGCGCCGCGCACGCTCCGCCGCCGCGCCGCTACCGCCCCGCGCTTTCGGTTTGCAATGGCCTTTTTAAGCTGGTTAGCACTACTTAGCACCTTTAAGATTTGTGATACAACGTTATTGAAACGGTACGCCACAGGAAAATATAGAGGTCAAAATTATTTAGTCAGTTTTATAGTAAAAAGTAAAATCACTTGAGTAGACAGTATAATCTTGTGATTTATTTTTTACTTTTCAAAGTCTAGATTTTGTATCAATATGAAGGAAAAATTCAAGAAAAATAATGGACACGTCTTAATTGTCACGTTTCCAACTATGTTTCGTAATCATTTGTTGGATCATAGTTTCATGACATGCCAAAATAAGTCCTTCGAAACCTCAAGATTTTCCCTATAATAAACTTTCAGACGTTCCCCAAAAATACTTTCAGTCCTTTTAGGTAGATTTCGAAAATCGAGTCTACCTATTCATTTCTTCGACACAATCGCATTTCGAAAAAAAAATCTTTACAGAAGGTCTAGTTATGACCCTCAGATTCCAAAATGACCACTGGTTCAAAAGTTTATATTTCGCGATATCCGCAGCCCGATTTTGTCATCACGATAGCGGTCGCATCTTTGCTCCGATTGCTTTCAAACTTGGTACAAAAATCGCCCTGGTTGATACCTAGGACCAGTTCGTGAACGGGCGGAATAGGGCCAAAGGGACGGCTAGGGCCTCACTTATTATGAAACCAGTTTTGCGGAAATAACTTTTTTCCTGTGGAAAATATACCATCCGTTTTTCTTTTATATCGCGTGGGACCTGAATATCTATAACTCCCTAAATCATATATTTAACAAAATATCGTTAATTTTAGTCGAAATTAAAAAAATACCTACATTTTTCTGGAGAAAATTCATAACTCCTAAACGGTGAATAATTTTATGTCAGCAATATCTTTTTATCGAAAGGTTATTTTTTTCTCTAAAATATTCAAAAAACTATGTCTGTCGGAAAATGCATAGTTTTCGAAAAAAAAACAAGTGCGGATTTTGGCCTTGGTTAGCAGGTCAAAATTCTTGTGCCCGACTTTTACTGTTAAATTCATGTTAATATCACATAGGCCGTACTTTAAAAAAAATTGTACTAAAAAGACTTTGAACTGGTATCCCATGCGGTACCATGCAGCGCCCTTATCCATTCATCCACAAGGACAAGATGCGAAATCTACCTGTGGGTTCCCCTTGCGGGGACGGATTTTTTTAACTCACTTAGCGCTTGTATTTCGTAAATTTTCTTCTTTTTGCTTGTCTCCGTAACGCGTAATGTACAGTCAACGCCATAAATATGTGTACATTTTTGCACCTTACTCCATTGTAATAAGGTTCAAAAGTGTATACATATTTTAGGCGTTGACTGAAAGTGACCCGCCATGCTAATTTCAACTTTGTAACCTGAGTAGGTAAGTTCAGTTCACGATTATCGAGTAATTGCGTCGGCCAATTTAGACATTCCAACCAGACGACGAAGGGAGAATACTGAAACAATCTGTATGAAATATGAATTTCCCCAATTTAATTACATAGGTAATTCTAAGTAGTCAGCAATACAACTAGTCAGCATTAAAAAAACCTTATTGCCTCTGATCCCGCTGATTGTGCCCCCAGACTTCAAGAACAAGAATAATTTCGTTAATTTTAGTCGAAATTAAAAAAATACCTACATTTTTCTGGAGAAAATTCATAACTCCTAAACGGTGAATAATTTTATGTCAGCAATATCTTTTTATCGAAAGGTTATTTTTTTCTCTAAAATATTCAAAAAACTATGTCTGTCGGAAAATGCATAGTTTTCGAAAAAAAAACAAGTGCGGATTTTGGCCTTGGTTAGCAGGTCAAAATTCTTGTGCCCGACTTTTACTGTTAAATTCATGTTAATATCACATAGGCCGTACTTTAAAAAAAATTGTACTAAAAAAACTTTGAACTGGTATCCCATGCGGTACCATGCAGCGCCCTTATCCATTCATCCACAAGGACAAGATGCGAAATCTACCTGTGGGTTCCCCTTGCGGGGACGGATTTTTTTAACACACTTAGCGCTTGTATTTCGTAAATTTTCTTCTTTTTGCTTGTCTCCGTAACGCGTAATGTACAGTCAACGCCATAAATATGTGTACATTTTTGCACCTTACTCCATTGTAATAAGGTTCAAAAGTGTATACATATTTTAGGCGTTGACTGAAAGTGACCCGCCATGCTAATTTCAACTTTGTAACCTGAGTAGGTAAGTTCAGTTCACGATTATCGAGTAATTGCGTCGGCCAATTTAGACATTCCAACCAGACGACGAAGGGAGAATACTGAAACAATCTGTATGAAATATGAATTTCCCCAATTTAATTACATAGGTAATTCTAAGTAGTCAGCAATACAACTAGTCAGCATTAAAAAAACCTTATTGCCTCTGATCCCGCTGATTGTGCCCCCAGACTTCAAGAACAAGAATAATTTCGTCACTAATTTACGAGTAAAACAAATTGTGAAACACTTTATTTTTATTCTCATTTATTTGCTTAATTGATGTTTGTTTGCGTCAAGCAACCTGTTCACCGTTTAGAGAACAATGTTTCTATTCTTGGACAAAACATTTAAAAAAATAATGATTATGTAGCAGTAACAATCAGAATCTAAAAGGTTTCAGTTCATTCACAGGGGTTGAAATATACCGTAAGTCAGGATTGGTCATCGCGTCAACTTGTGAAGTGGTTAAGGGCGATGTATAAGGAAGCCTCGGGCAGGTCAGCTGCCTTTCCGTTGGTGGGTTAAGGAACGGCAGCCATTTTATCAATAAAAAAAAATGGTCATCGCGTCTGATTGAAACTTTGTTAGATGATACCTATGCGTATCAAAACGACATTCGTCCCTTACTGGCAAGCATGCGAATACTACTTAGATAAGTGGGCGGCCGAACTTTAGCGTACCGTATAACAAATCGCCGTCTAATTGTAGCAAAAAAAATTTTTTTTTTAAGATAAGAGAAGAAAGAAGATGAATTTTATCACAGGACTCAGGTCAATAAATATAAATTAATCATTAATAATTTTAATGTTATTTTTATAAACTTTAATGTCTATCATCATAACTTACCCTGGAGACGTATTTGTGCCATTGAGGAGATGAGATCCCTAAGATTTTTTTTGTCCCAAAGTTGTAGTGAAAATCAGTAAAGTATCTCTACTCTTCCACTAGTCTTTGATTCAGTGACAGATGTCAACCGCCAAACATGGCGCACAAAATGTATTCCAGATGTCACTCTGCATAATAAATCAATGATTTATGCATTGATTGGAGTTAAGTTGCCAATATGTTTGAATAAATAGGGAGTGTTTGTGCCTCGTTCAGAGGCGCGTTATGACATTGCGAGTTATGACATTGTCGTTTTCGAGAACGAGTATCGAGTGTTCTATCTGTGTGTAATCGAGATGCACAGATAGAAAATTCGTTACTCGTTACCGAAAAATGTCAATGTTAAACTCATGGTAGTGCTACAGTAAGCGAGCTACGGACATCTACCAAGTAAGGTTACGACAGATGCAGCGTGCATGCACGTGAAGCTGCGTTTACATGTTTCACGTAAAGTTTGATTAGTACGCTGAAGGCTTCGAGGCCAGACGCCCGCCTCAGTCGCGCTCTAGGAGTTCTACGATGTCCTAGCGCCGTGCGATTATATAGTCAGGCCTCGGAAACCGGAATTTGCTCCATAGTAAAAACCGGTATTTATTTCGTTCTTTCGTTACTGTTTCATATTCAATCGAAATATAATAATATGAAGTGAAAACCTAAATAAAACATCGAGTTTTACATAAAAACCATAAAGTAATTAAATAATATTTCGGGGGTTTTTACTTTAACCGGTTACAAGCCCTGGATATAGTGCAGCACCTTTAGATTGCGGCTCTAAGTACTTTCCTTGTAGTAGAGGGACTTTACTTGTATCATTTACAATTAACAGCTACGAAGTATTTATAAATATAAACAAATCCTTTTATTGCTAAAATCGAGCAAAGCCTATTTTGATGATCAACAATTTGTACAGTTTAGTGCGATAAATATGATGTGAATATATTATTTTAGTAAGCGATATATTTGGTAGTTTATTTAAATAAGTGACCAATATTCGTAAAGAAGTGTATTGTGTAATAAATGCCGGTAACTGCTGAATTATCTTCGATTATTCTGACTGAGATTTGAGTTGGGGGAGCAGCGGCAAAACACTTAAATATTAAATGAAAATTATTAAGTGTTCCGTATTAAATTTAGGCTGTCAGGTTGTAATTCCGTTAAAGGCAACTTCCGTGACAGTACCATCGCGTGATTAATAAAATGTACTGGTCACAAATCTAGTTATAAGTCAGAACGTTCCAATTGCTATGCTCCAGTGCTATCCTTATCTAAAGAGGTTAAATATACACGTGTGTTAGTTTCCTAAGACTATTTCTAAACCTCGCCTTATGGTCTAAGAGCTGGCCACGTCAGATGTGACACAATAATGAGAGGTTTGTCATCAGTCCAGTTAGATTGCATAACCATCCTTATTGCTAGATCCGGGCATCTGGCAGCTTTTAATGGGTGGAGGTCAGAGTGACAAACCAACAAAGTTTTTAAGTTGAAAAAAAGTAATGCCGAAATAAGTAAAAACTGCTGACATTGTGTTATTTATAGAGAACAGGGCCTATATTTTAACATTAGAACAAAAAACATTGTGTTTTATTGCGCAAACAAAAAGAGCAGGCGAATATCCAAAAATTACGTTATACATCATTTGGCAGTACTTCCCCTAATCGAAACTTTTGGATATTATATAATCCAATTAATTACATAATTTTTCATAATATTGGATCAAAACCAGAGCTCTAGAATTTATTTTCTTCAAGTTATTTGCATTCTTTGACGTTCACTTTATCGCCTTGACAATAGAGGCGTTGTTCAGATATTTGTGACCACCTTGGCCGCTCCGATATATCTGATGGCGACTGTACATACAGCCTTGGCCAGAAGTGTTGAGCACTAATGCGATTTTCATACAAAACTGGAAAGTTTAGTCCATCGTTTCCATCTTTGTTTATGTTATTTTGTAAATTAATTTAAACTAATAGGCATGTTTTGTTGAAGTTAGTAGTAACTGCATAGAACCGACTTAAATTTACATTTTTGGTACCTTCTGTTTTCATATTTTTTAAGTACCTTGAAAGTGTTATTAAGTGAAGTTTTCTATATTTATAAATAAAATATAACATTTGCCGTTACCGTACATTGTTAGGATAGGGAAATAATGCTTAACATCAAAACTGTAAACAAAAAACACCTATGCTCAACACTTCTGGCCAAGGCTGTATATTCCATTACCCCTAGGCCAATATTGCCTTTGGAACTAGAAGTTTAGGGGTTGGTTTGTCGATCCTATAACGGAATCTAAATGCCAGTGTTCGAAAATAGAAAGATCCAATGTACAGATAGCCGGGTTAATCATTAATTTCTTAGTCACTAGGTTGCCATGGTAACCTCTCCTGCATGACTCTTGTCTCATATCTTGAATTAAAAAACAAATTTAATATGGACTGTACTTGTAAAAATTATACAGGATAGGATAGGTAACTAAGTACCAATGGTTGTGCGTCAAAAAGTATTATTGGGTTTGGGAGGTATGCATTTGGCTATTTATTTTACCATGCGGTGTAATAGGACAAAATTAACTCTCCTCCTTAAAATACTAAATCACTTGTTGTTTATGAGCAAAACTTGATTGGTCCCGAAGCTTTATCGCCAAATAACATCACACTTGTTAGTTTACAAATAGTTCTAATTGGTTTGTCAATATAACTTTGTCTGCATTCGGAGTTGAACGCACTGGAGACTAACCATAATAGTCACAGTTGTCGGCAATTCACGCGCGTACACATCCCGGAAAACAAAAGTTGCTCCCGTAAGTTGAGGACTTCGAAGCCAATTTTTGTTCATATTGTGTCCGTACGTAGCGGGCAAAGTTTGGAGTTTGATTATCATATAGTTATATTTTCCGCCCTTTGTATGACAAGAAGACATGTGTATTGCAACCTTGAACAAATGATCTGGATTTAATATTAGTGTGTCATCATCATATCATTATCATATTTATCATATTAAGGTAAATTGCAATTCTTCTGTAGTAATTTTAGCTTTTTAATGCCACATTGCGATACACTTAGTTGTGCGACTATATAAGACACAGGTAAATACTAGTTTATTAATAAAGCTTAGTATACGCTTATGCAATTCTACAGAGCTGTATATATTTCATACACCTCTGTTTCAAGTTTAGTTATATTAGTATCAGAGGCTTTGACGCTTGACGCCCGCTCACAGACGGGCTCTGAAGAGTCTGAAGTGCAACAAACGATGACAGAGTGTATATTACCCAAGCCTCGTTGGGTAAAAGGTCGTAAGGGAGAAGTTTTTCCGGTGCCCATAAGCCGTTCTGGCTTCTGACCCCACCCTCATGCCCGTGTCTCGAGCTAAAGTTGGCCAGTTTTCATATTTAACATGTTTCATTTCATGTTTTACCTTTATTACGTATAATGATATATTTTCATTTTCGTTGTTTTGGGGGTTTTCTAAAATAGTGGATTAGAAAAATTAACCCGCAATAGACATCGATTTTACGCATTCTTCCCCAAGGCCACAAAAACTTTCCACTACATAAGGTATTATAATTTGTATTTGTATTTGCCGAGCAGTGAGACTTGGCTCTTAAATAAAAAAAAAATTGTACCTCACAAAATATCTAATTTTAAAGCCCTGAAATTCCTATAAAAAATTAAAAATCTTAATAGAATGCAGCAGAGTGAATCTGAATACAATTTACTTACATATACATATTTCATATTTACCCACGGACAAAGCACTTCTACTTGTATTATATTATAGTACACGCGTATGTCGTATATCTTTGGAATAAGATTGAAATTCCATTACAAAGTACCCGTTTGCAGGTCTTCAAAGTAACCATTCGAATCTATTTGGGAAGTGTTCGATGCAGATTCCTCAATACTCGGATACACAATGAAACTAGCCGTATCTCCGGATGAGTCGGATGCCCGAGCTTTCAATTCGTCAATCTCTGCCGTTCGAATTCACAAACTCTACTAAGATTACTTAGGAGCTTAATATTCTCTAGAAACAATGGGTCTAGACAAACGCACCGCAAACTGGTCGAAGTGTTATAACCGACCGTATTGCCTGGGACCTCACTGTGACCTAGGTATCAAGAGCACTTCTAATTTAAACTCCACCTACTGAATAAATAGTTTTAGGACGTGAAGCTCGTGCACTTAGGAAAGGTGGCGACTATTTCTCTCCTGGTATCTTACAGTTATTTCAATTTTAGCCACAAAATTCAAATGCTTTTTCGTGTTTACTCAATAAGTCTTTTGGAAAATTATCCTTAGTATTTACTGCTAATCTAGCTGATTCAAAAGTTGTTTTGGCCAAGTACTAAAATACATAACTTTTCACTGTGCATCACCCTACATCGCCGAATTCTGCTACACTTGATCTATTGTCACCGTTGTCGTGCTCAGACACATGACATAGAATCTTTTAGTACCTACCTATTTGGAGTACACTTCCTCTTAGGCGATTATCACACTGGCGACGGATCCGCATGCGGCGCCGGTGCGCGAGCGAGATAGCGCTATACACATGCAAAGCGCTATCTCGCTCGCGCACCGGCGCCGCATGCGGATCCGTTGCCAGTGTGATAATTGCCTTAAGCCAAGCAAAGTACATTTCACACTTGCCGCGTCACCTCTGCTGCTGACGGTTTCGCACAGACCCCAATCTCGTGTCCGACGTGAAATAATGTACATCTAGCGGATTTTTCAACCGCAACGGTGGTTACTCGAGATTTAATTACTTTGGACCCGACTGCTGCAGACGCGAGGGATATTTTACGGTGTATACTACATATATAACCTATAACCTAACTTATGATTATGACTACTTATTTGGGACGCTCTATAGGGCTACCCATTTCATATTTAATATGATAATATTGGCTTGGTCTTTTTTTCCGAATAGTATATTTTTTAAACCATAATGTTATTAAATATATTTGTGAAACAGTCTGGACTGAAATCTATTATGGACTAAGAGCTGGCCACACTACATCAGTATACATACATGTATGTGGCCAGCTCTCGTAGTATAGTCAGTATCAAATATCGTTTGGAATTTCCAGTGGTGGTGGTTTCAGAGATTAAGACGATAGAAAGTTTGGCAGATAAGATAGCACAGGTGAAAAACAACGACCCAGAACAGAACAAACACCCGCTCGATGATTCAAACAAGGAATATTCTGATTACTCCTCTACATGATGGGCATTGGGCCATCATAGGGACGCAGCTGTGCGTTAGAGGGAGCTAAGGATATCTCATTCCGTCGTACAGCTCACTGTGTCCCTATGATGGCCCATCATGTATTGTTATCTGTCGTGGCATCACCAAGTGGGCCCTACGGAAGACCAGCGCTAGTTTACATACTAGGTAACTAGCATTTTGCTGAGCAGGGTCCATTTCGTGGTGCTACACCAATACGTTTTAATTTTTATTTTTATTTGTCTGTTTGTAATATTGTGTACGTCATGAATAAAAAATCTTGAATCTTGAATCTAGAGCAGCCATAACTCGTTATAGCCTGATAGCCTGGCTTAAGTTTTAATTTCAGTTTTAGAACTCTCTCCAGGTATGTTTTTGACGTGTTGTTTGTTTGTTTACAGACATGCGGCGTAGGTAGAGATGGTGAAGTGAGCGCGGCGAGATGGTGCCGTGTGTGGTAGCTGCGCTGCTCCTGGCCACTTCCGCGAGCGCCCTCGACATATGTGAGTGCAGCTCTATTGCTATTGGTTTAAGTACCTGCCTCAACAATTTTCTTTGTAGTTATGAGTATAGAGGTATATGTGGAGAGAAAAGTATTTCAAACTCCCGCTAAAACCCGAGCGGTCTGAACAATGAGTTTCTTGAAAACAATTTCATTTGTAACGGCCAAGAGTATTGCAACTGAATTTTTAATAGAACTTTATAAACCATCTGGTGTACGCTTTTATTTCAAAATTTAATAAAGTTAGAACGTTTCCACACTATTTATCGTCAACGGAACTTTGTATTAGTTTAATTTGTTCTCCATAGTGCCTTGGCGTTTGACTTCGCGCACATAAACACGTCACTTAAATGCTATCGAAAATTGAAGTTAGCGGCCCGTCCCACTTCGATGTCTGTGCATGGGCCGCTTTAATATTTAATTAGAAACTTCCCAGTTCCCGCTCTTGTGCTGCGAAGTTATATACGAACACCAAATACTTTAAGAGCTACGTTGCGCCGTAATATTTCAATGGAACTTGTAATGGAAACTTCTCGAATCATTACTGATGCCGGCCGGGACACTTGGCGCGAATTGTGCGAGCTGCAATTCAATTGTTTTCAAGCAAGGATAGTGGTCCGTTTGATGAAACTTTAAGGCCTCTGTTTACTCTCTGAACTATGTCCCTGTAATTCGTCACACACAAACTTAGATGCTTACAATTCTCGCGGATTGTGTATTTTTGTAATTATAATTGTTGTTTCTTGTTATGTAGTATTTTCGGTTTATTTTTCAGTTTTCATGAACAGCCCAGCACCTAAAGATGCAAGTGATATAATTTCTTAATATTTTCCTTCATAAGGGAAAACGGATAGAATGAACGGAAGACGGAAGGATGTTTGCTGAGTACACACTCCGTTAATCACGGCTCTTGGACTGTCAGCCATGAAATTAGTGTCACATTTAAAAGCTATTAAGCTTTCAAAGGAGACATAAAAAGCGGCCGTTATAACCCAAAGTTTTTTACCTATCGGAATGTGGCTAGAGGCGCCGATGCCTATCGCCAGTACTGTTAACCCGTTGTCCGTCGTGTAGTACACAGTTTTGGCGTGTTACTCACCTATTCGCTTAGTATTCAGTGGCGGCGCTTGCGCACGCGTGTTCCTACCCAGTTCACGTGCCTGACCGGTTGTGACAATAGCGAAACGCGTCACGGGCGGCGTTTAAACGCTCCGAAACGGAAGCAAGTGGCCTGCCTAAAGTACAAACTAAAATACACTTCATTGAGCACTAGTCGTCTTTAGCTAGTAGGCATAAGGGTAAATTTACAAATGTTCAGGGTAGCGTTTTTTCATTGGTACTATCGAAAATTTACGAAATTCTCGGTATGAGTGGCTCCGTCAAGATTCTAAGTAAGTCAAGATATACCATGCCTGTTGCTGAGAAGTTATTATTTATTTCCTTTGACCATATGAAACTACCACAAAAATAAATTAATAATAATGGGACAATCTTTACATAAATTAACCTAGTTCCACAGTAAATAAGCTCCATATAACTTAACAGCAACATGAGTTAAGTACATTAGGTACATCAAAAAAATGTTTTAATCTAAGATGCTACAGATTTATATTCCTAAGTAAATATTTAAATTTGGATGTAAAACATAAGTAATCGTGCGTAAGCGCTCGCAGAGAGCTGAAGTTTCCGATTGATTGGACAAAGAGAGTAATCCGTTTATGATTGCCGTCTTTGTTCTCTAATGGTTAGTTGACAACACACCATTATCGAGCTGCTCATTACCGATACTGCTTACATCGCTGTGTTTGCTTCTTGATATATGTGCACCGGTTTCGGGTCATAGCTTAAATAAATATTTTATTAAGGCAAATATTTGTGTCAGATTAAAATAAATTACTTGCACCAAGGCTTAATCGTGATGTACAGACGGCCTTAATAAAATATAATATAATAAGCCCAAATATTAATTAACTAATCGTTAACTACACTAAAGGGCGAAACAAACGGGTCACTTGTATATATTTGTTTCCCCTTTTCATCTATATTTGCATATCGTCGACATACATTTGTATAAATATTCGTATGCACGTACCCAAGTTTATAAACTTTAATCTCCAAGGGTTAACATTCAAATTGTATAAGGTACTTTCCAATAGACAAACATTGAATCGCCTGCAAAGTTACCAATATGCAATAACACACTCAATCGAGTTATTTCGAGCGTCTTTGATTCCGGTTCTCAATTTTCTGTTACGCAATATTCAATAACCGAATTATCTCCAACTATATACTATCTTGACCGAGCGCTCGACCAGCACAACTTTCGTGCAATCAATAATCGAATAAGTCCTTACAAAATTAAACATAATTGCTCAAATTACAATTATACGCCAGCAGTCATTACTTGCCCCTGTGTCACACAAAGCTAAAATAGCCTCTATCACCTCCCAGATAAGTCACGAAACCACGAAAAATTATGCTTTTTGTGTGAGCTCTTTGACCTGTTTTATCGATCTTTCAACATTAAACATGTAATTAGACCACCCTATGTTAACAGTCACATCTGTATATCCAATAGTTTGAAAAGTAATTAAGGCTAATCCACGTAGGTATGACCGCCATCGCCACCCAAATAATATACCGTACATTTGTCGTGAAAGCCACTGAGCCTGAAAAATTAAAAGGGGAAAACAATATGCTAACGACTCCTTGTACAATGAAAGTAATTAAAATAATAGTTTCAACGGTATCACGCGAAGTGTTTTTAGTTCGAGAATCAAAATTGTGAGGTTAGCGTGTGTATTTGTGTGAAGGGAACGACCGGCTCCAGTATCTAGGTAACGTTGCCCGCTTCTGCGATACTCTGAAATTTATATGTAGCTAAGCCAATATTGTAAGCGGTTTAAGTTGACACCCAATCGTTTTATGTAAAAAAGAATGTATGCCTTTCGTGGATGGATATGAATGAGTAGCGAGTCGCCACCGCTGTTTATTATTCATTAGACGACTACATGTCACGCAAGAGTATAAGCACGCACAAGCTCTGAGCTTCTGAAACTTTCCCCACTCGACATTTATTTTTCGCTCACACAAATTACTTAAATGTTGCTTTACTCTGAGGTTTCCTTAATAAAGAATTAGGCGGTAAATTTGGTCGTAAAATAATTATATTTCAATCGGTGAAACGTCAGAAGCATGCGCACTTGCGAGCCGCTGTTAGCGGAACGGTCGCGTAAACGGGGATCGTTTATTCGTCTTTATTAATATTCAAAACTGGCTTTATGACGTTTGTAATTTGTTTTCGAGCGCGGAGCAACAAGAGACTCCGCTTGAGTTAACGAGACACGCAACAAGCGAATTCTATTTGCATTTGACCTATAGACGATTGTCTTTTGTTCGTTTGAGGGGTACACGGCAAAAGGGCCACAATAGAATCCTGCTCTGCTAGAAAAATGAAGACATTTTGTCATTTTGTAATGCAACGGCGCGGCGACCGGAAAATGCTTCCAGTCAGTCTGAGAAGCCATTGTACGATCGTACGCTTGATTGATTACTTTATTAGTTTCCAGCGCCAGGCGAGGCCCAACAAAACGAAAAATCACACAGCCGGTTATATGGAATATTGTGTCTATTGACCACGTATCGCATCAATCGTATGCACTAGTTTGGTCGATTCCGGCTCCGTAATGTTTATCGTATCCGAGCACGTCGTTAGTGGTTGATTGAATAGTAAGCCTTTAAGCTATTATAAATATGTATTCGCATTCCCGTTATACCACTACGCCATTCTCAAGTTGAAACTACATAAAGAAACCCCCATTAAGAATGTACTGTACCGCACGAACGCAAGAAAGGGAGAGGGCACGCGCTCTCCGTTGTTCGGGAGCTCCGTTTGTGTTGTGATAGCGGGAGTGATAATTGTATGATATTTCACGCCGTATGCTCCCATTTATATTTGTAATAGCTTCGTGCGGTTGTGCAACAGTTTTAAATTAAATTTTCGTCTATAGGCGTGCATCGCGCCGTACTTGAATGGAATGATGGATCGCCATTGTACATTAAGGCCGGGTCAAATAACGAGCGTTCAGCGTGCTCGGCGCTCGAGTAATAAATTAACTTTTTATTACACTAAATTTAGCTTAGCATTCGTAGCGTTTGCAACAAAGTTTCGAGTTTTAACAGCCCTATACAACAATGGCCAGATGCTTTCAATAAATTCGTCGCGCTTAAAGCTTTGCGTTAAAGTTGAGTAGTACATATTATGTACGATTCATATTATTTTGATCCTATATTAAAATGATGTAGCATACTCGTTTTGGTTTAGTTAATCCTTAAAGCCACGGTGGCCGCGCGATTCCACCTGCGACCTTATAACAAGCTTTGTGGGTTCAAAGCAAGCCTCGTCGAAATAAGTAAACTATGCGGAAGCACCCCACGGGCACCGAGGTGCCTCTCTCCCCACGTATCTCGCGACTCCCCTTTCGATTTGTTTACCGCGACACGCAAAAAACGATTTTATTTATATTCAACTGACAGATGATTCTTTATTGTTTGTTCATCTATGTTAAATGTTGGCGTCCTTAAAACTGTACCTTGTAAGTAGAACGAGAAATTCGTTGTAATTTCAATCTTGCTACTACGCAACTATGTCTAAAGTTGTAGGCATGTAATTGGTGATTAGGTACATATTAAAGTTTAAAGGCTGATGTAACAAAAGTTGAAAGTAATAGGTATCTTGCTTGTCCTAATTCGCGGGAGTGGATGTTACTGTAGAAGTCATAAAAAACCGACATATCCTTTACGGTCTACCCTTATCTGGTTGCGGTGTTATATTTCATGGATCATAATAAACGTGGGGTATTTCTCAAATGGGGCTAGGAACGACTATTTGTGTCCCTGGAGTACGTCTGCTAAAAAATTGAAACAGAACAAGGGTAGATACATGGCTTGAATGGTTTACGTAGAGTACTATAATGTAATTATAAAATTGTACTTTTTTCATTGTATGTTGATGTGCGATCGATGGTTAATAATGACTGAAGGATACAAGCAGTGTGGCTGTTGCTTGGAATGGTTAATAACAATAAGTGGTTCGCTGCCGCTCATGTCTTGCCGACAGCATTCCTATCTGAGACAGTCAGAAGTTATCAAACCGTGGCAGCTAATTAAATGACACGACATACGTACACACAACACATACGAGCATGCCGTTTGTTTGTCCGCGTACCTACCACGCGGGAACCTTCCCTAATTGACTAATAAGGCCCCGCGGGATGCCGGGCCCTGTTGAGAAATTTGCGTGTCAACTTGTAGCTTACATTAATTTGCTTTGCATTACAATAACATCTTGTGCTTATGCGAATTTTATGCGAATTGCGCCGCGCTATGGCACTGTAACCTTAAACACATAATTTACTTACCATGCAAAACTGATGCCCTTTTTCATATTGGTACCTTCATATTTATATCTCTCAATTATAATTGGCATTACAATCGGCTGGCTAGACTTTATATGTTTGACTTTACAGTGTTTTTTGAATTTCATGTATACAGAATAATAATAAGAAGAATTTTAAAGAAACAAATATAGACTCCCCTTAGGATACTTCCATATTTAACATTTCTGGATCAATATTGGAGCGTCTGTGGACCTCACTTTAACGAATTTATTGTAAGTGAAACGAAAACGAAACACCATATATATCTTGTCCCGCTTTCAAAAATATGTACCTACACAGCAAAAGTGTTGCGAAACAAAAGCGCTATAATGACCCTTTTGTTGTGGTAAAACAATTAATGCATTGACGCATATCAGGCATGAATGTGAATGCGAATATAAATATCGTATGCCTCAATTCGGCCTGTAGATATTCAATAAAATAATTTATGTGATATCATAAATGTATGTGTTCGTAAGGCACCAGAAAAGAACCACATAAGGCAATGAAACTATAATGATCAATGCTCCTTTGAACTAAATATAATAGATAAGTAATTAGGTATTATATCTACTTTACTCTTGCTCAATTACTAGGTACTTTTTACAGGGAATTTACTGTAGGAAATGTACCTTCATATATTTTGCTTGTTTTGCATTTAAAATCGCTAAAACTGTATTTTGCGATCGTCATATTATAAGCGTATCTCGTTAAAACGAATTTAAGCAAACATACATTCGGAAAATACCCTGGACATTCTCCTTATCCGCGTCTGGAACCTAAGCTGCATCTTTTGTCTTTTGCAAGAGTGCTCCGGCTCCGGCCCATATCCGGCTTAACAAGCATAATATAAAGATTCAACATCTCCCGAAACCGGCAGTGACCGCCCTAAACTTTCCTAAATAACGAATGTGCTCACCCGCTTGCCTAGAATTCCCCGTAGAAACCTTTATTAATAAATGTATACGCACTGAGTGCCCGGGTCACTCGTATCTAAAATTAATATTTGAATCCAATGGGCCTACAATCCAAAGGGTTGCCAAATAAGGGCAAGTAGGGTGAGGTACCAACGCTCTCAACGATGACTAAATACTAGTTTCGAGAAACTGGTTGTTAGTTTGTATGATGGCGCTTGATAATTGTAGGTAATTACATCTTATTGTAATGTTTAAAATATGTTTCGAATGCTGTAGCTTTAGTCTGCCTCGACGGTAGGCCAGACTTCTATGAAGTTATTCCTGGCGTACGAAAAAAGCAACGCATTGTTTGCTTAACGTTTTAGGATTATCATGTATTAACTGGTATAAATACCGGGATAATTGTACCCGATGCTTCTTGATACATATTTTTCTTGAGTTTTTTATACGTAAATATGTCACTTCAAATTATACGTCTTGTTCAATAACTAGCTTCGTCCCACGGTTTTTGCTTATCAAAACATTGCATTGCGTTGAGATGCAGGATGCAATTTCATGGAAATTAGTTGGGACTTTAAGCCTAGAAAGCGGGACAATTGCAAATAAAACAAACTTTTAGGCAGAAAGGACTCTTGAATTACATTTAGCATGCAACCGCCTTATGGTCATTGATATTTTTATACCTAGTGGGCAAAGTTGGTAACTAACCTATTTTATTTAAATCCGATCCGTGATAAGAGGCTAAAGCCAAAGGATTGCCTGGCTTCTAGCCATGACGACCGTTTGTATAAATTAAAGTTCAATTGATACCTTGTTGCGTCAAAACGAATCCAAATAAAGCGTAGCTAAATTCATATGATTTACTTTGTTTTATGCCTTCTGTTATGGCTTACAACGGTTAAATATATAGGTCCAATCTTAACACATTCGCTGCTATGCTACGCGCGTAGCGCTACGTCGTAGTCGATAATATGGGTTTCCCGCTATATAGCGAAAATGCTTCGTAGAGCCGTGACGACAACGTGTCGTCATTAGCAGTGAACGGGTTAAGGGTTACAGTCGTGTGTCACTACGAAGTACTTAAGTTAACTTTTCTGCTGAGCACGACAGCAGTGACTACCCTACTTAATTAAATGAGCAAACATCGGGCTAGCTATGTAAATAAGTTCTGCACCACGCATTTTAAGAAAGGATTGGAACTCTGTCTGCGAGCGAATGTATTTTCTAACGTATTTTCTCACGAATAACTATCGGCTCAGCGAATTTTTGGTCGTGGCGAATGTCTATTAAGTTTAAAAGTTGAATGTAACATGTAGTTATGGTTAACTGGGAATACTGGGATAATTGCGTGTGGCGCAAATGCCATTTCTCTCTAGAACAACACTGACTCTTACCATCCCCTATGTGCATTTGACTCACCAGAATTTACTGTACTGGTTAAAGTCACTTTATAGTTATAATTTAAGATAAGTACATAAAGCGTACCGCAAAATTTGTTTAGTATAGATTTCGTCTTCCGATAAAACGTCCCTACCTGCAATGATGTTTACGCCTCCGCAAACAAACGTTTGAAAATTTCAATATACACCGCTTCAGTGATCGCACCCTTGAAAAATCAATAGATATTTATCTGCTAACCCAAACAGTAACAATGAACATTAATATCAATCCTGAACGGGCGGCGGGCTGCACTCGAAATTTGAAAATACGGTCGCGTCGTCTCTTTCACTTAACTTTTACGCCGCTGGGGAGAGAGAGGAACGAGGCAGAGGACTCGACGCGGAGCCCCCGTTACTCACACAACTCAACTCTCTACTTGTGTGCGTATCGTTGACGCCCTAATCATAATTAATAATTAGCGTGCTCATTCGAGAACGCTAAATATGGACCCGTTTCGTTTCCGCCTGGAGATATTAACCTTTTGCCCACGTCTTTCTGAATTAAGTGTGTATGCTACACGTGCATAAGACACAGCTAAGTAGACTTCGGAGAGTAACAGCTCACGGTAAATCATTAAATTAATTTTAGGAAGAAATTAAATGCACCTACCGTCATCGTACCACAATAAAGCAATAAATTTATTTATTTAAAATACATATAATTATTTTAACTACAGTTTTATAATCCGCAACGCAGGCTTCGTCAGGTACCAATAAAAAAAGACAAAGAAACACGAAAAAATAAATTTAATAGCCTATTAGTAGTATTAGTCTTACTAATATATTGGCTATATTGCACACGAAATCTTTTTAATTGTACAGACCATTCAATCATGTTACGTATCTATAACTTACTCCGGCGATTATCGGTTCTGCGACATATCTGTGCATATATTTATTTTATTCTAGACTGAAGACTAAGTCTGGGCAAACGTAGCGCCCTCTGGCCAGATGGCGGTACGACTTACATACAAGGGCCGGGAGCGACTGGATTCGTAAAGCAGTAGACCGGGCTCTGTGGCGTACCTTAGGAGAGGCCTATAGCAGTGAACTACAACGGGCTGATGATGATGATGAACTATTACTTCTACGCTGAGCAAGAATAACGGACGTAACCAACTTGTCTAGAATCCCACACTGTACAGGAACACGGTACGTGTAAACTGTGCTGTGTCATCACAAAAGCGGTAGTCATAAACCGAGGAAAACACACATTGCGTCAGGATTCTCCCGCACGCACCGTATATCACACTGGGTCTACAACTACATCATTACGCTATTAGCCCTTTTCCTCTATAACACTAAAACTTAATACCCGCTAATGAACTGTCACATTATGCACTCCTAGGTAACCACGCGTATTTCTCCTGGGTACCTATAAATTATGTTGTATGTCATAAAGCCCGGCCTCGCCATAATATTTACTAGAATACCATTTCTAATATACCTACTTAACTTACCTCCAAAAACATTATAATACTGAGAGAGCTTTCCTTACACGACTTATTTTTAAGAAATCTTATAGAAATTAAATATTTATACTGATTTACGGATGGAAGAGCATTTTTATGTTCACATTTGTCTGCTTGATTTTTTTATTTCATGTTACGTATTTTTCTTAATCGCAATTTTAGGATTTTTTGCCTTATGATTGTTTGATGTATACAATACAAAAACACAACGTTGCTGACGCTATTGTTTTACTTTGAATTATGTTTACCTTTTTGTGTTATTTTATTATATTATTGTTGTTAACGTGAAGCGCATCGAATAAATTAACTTATATTATTTCTTATAAAGATATATATCTAACATTACATTACCGCCCAGTTAAAATTTGCATAGAAAGAAGTGTAAGCCTTCCCAGACTAGAACATTTTAGATTGACAGCAGCCTTTCACGCTCTGAATACGCTAAAAAGGGCGCCCGTCCACCGACGAAACGGAGAAGGTTGAAAACGTACGACAATGCTAATTAAAATTGCGGCACGCGATTGACGTCCAGGGCTGTTATTCCAGTAGTTCACTGAGCGCTGGTGAGAAAGAACCAGTATAAGTCAGCGGTTCGGTTACTTACATTTGTTACGAGGCTCGATGTCACATTTATATTGGTTCACTCCTTCGGGTTCGGTAAGCACCCCCTCTCGCTCCCCCTAACGCTGACATACACGGGAGGAAAGAGCGCACTTACGGGTAAAAGCCAGACGGTATGGTAACACTGAATTATAAAGTTGCCGCTCGCAGCTCGCATAGTACGAAATAAACCTGCTCTGGCAATACATCGGCCGGCCTGACGCCGCATCCGATAAGACAACCCACTGTCGATGGCAGCTAAACCTTTACTCTGCTATCGAAATTGATATTATTGATATACCTACTTTAAGGATACTGATGTGCATGTTATTTCAAGAAATGCAATAAATAATCAATTATGTGTTGGAGCAAAGATAGATTTAGGAGGAGATAGTTGGAGCAACATAAGATTTGGACCTTCCTCCATTGTAATAAGGTGCAAAAGTGTAACTGTAAAAATATATTTGACGTCGACTGTACCACGAGTATTAAACATTTGTACTCAATCTACTCTTACTGATTATCTGGTCTGAACCCTTAGTGTATTCGATTCACTAAAGTAACGATTGCGTTTGCGTTAGGTCTTAATTTTTTTGGGATTTTTAACACATCACATCAAGCGGAACGTATCGAAAGCTAAAACACCGAGTATCTACGAAGTATATCTACTAGTGTGCTATGTTAAAAATCCCATACAAATTAAGACCTAACGCAAACGAAATCGTTGCGTTACATTAGTGAAACGATTACACCGGGGTTCTGGTACAGTCAGCGTCAAATATATTGTAACAGCTAGAGTAGCCAAATAGTTCGTCACACCATACAAAATATATGGTGTGACGAACTATTTGATCATGATCACTTTGGCTGTTACAATATATTTGACGCTGACTGTACATGGTAACTTTATAGTTAAGTTAAAATGCTGGCTACTCCTAACATGATTCCAGTTAACTTTATTATAATAAATAGGAAACAACCAAACCATTCAATTATGTGAAAGAACACGGCGAAATGTCTGTGAATCATCTGGTATCAAATATTTACGTATTTACGATCCCAGTTGCGAGTTGTTTTTTAATAATAAAAATAATAAAGTTGAAATTTGTAATATCGCACGCAAATATTAACGCTCCTTGAATATTTTAATAGTTTCATATCTAATTTCACCGAAAATTCCAGTTGAATATTCAGATGGCTGGCGGTTTTACCCGCGCCACGTACCGTACCGTTCGAATCAAAGCATAGTTTCCTTTGCCACTGCAGGTATTACTTGAAAGCTTGTTGTCTACCTATAGGGTAACATTGCGAAAATAGCGAAAAGCGACTCGTGTTCTATTATAGTGCATACCTACTATTTATATTGTATATGCTACAGTATGCTATAGTAACTATAATTTATTGAGTAGGTACGGATTCTGATTCAGCTTACACCGATGCCACTGGTAGCACTGTATAGCGCAGGGGGGACAAATTTGATATATTACGAAACGAAAGTACGTTTTATAACAAAGTAACCTCGGGCAGTCCGTAGCCGAAAAGGTCCAGAAAAATAATAAATAACAGGGAAATAAGCAACTCGTCCATTTTATTTTTCTCTATGTTGAAAAATACTACTGAAATACTATAAATAAATTACTATACTTATTCAAGGCGTACGGAGGTATCTCTTTTCATTAGAAATCTTCGAGAATGTAAAAAATAATGCTTTTTTTATATTTTGTGCGACGACGTTGCATTATGTATTTATTTACCTATTATGTATCTACAATGAATGCATCTGCCTTATTAGTAGTAGGCTGCAGTTTTTAATTAAAATATTAATCATCGTCATTAGTTTAAATTACCCTAAACTCAAAAGCAGGGATCGTTACCGGTATTGGAATACCGGTTAATATTGCTCGATAACCGTTATAAATTCCGTTCGCTTAAAGACGCTTCGCTTATTTCTAGAGTAACGTTTTAACAGAGAACGAAATCATTTCGATTATCGGTATCCAAGTAGAACGAAATTTGAAACGTTTGCATAAACTGTATTAACCGGTATTACTCAGCTTCGCCATTGTAACCGGTTAATTTCGTAAAACAGTATCGAAATTTGCTAATAAACATTATTTTCAAATTACCGGTTAAATACCGGTAAACGAAACCACAACCGATATTCATTTCGGTTTAGGGTCACGTGATCGAAACCGGTATTAGAAAAATAACGGTATCCGATCCCTGCTCAAAAGCATCCTTTGACACTGTATAGGATATAATCATATGTTTTCATATTAATTAGAAAGCCATAGATATGTAATTATGGAAGCAAGTAAGCCACGGCGATTAATTAGATACTGCTAGCCAGCTATATGCAGGGGTCAGCGTAGTACGGACTGGCTCCCGCGCGTCCCATCGCGTTAATGATTTACGTCCTACCTACACTGAAATGTCATCAAAGTTCCCGTGCCTTGGGTAAATTGTTTATGGAATAGGGTGAACTCGGGCCGTTCCGTTATACTATGTTTATATTTATATGTGCCTTGGTGTCTTGAAACAAATATGTGGACGAGTTTAGTGAAAGGTCGCACTTTACCGGTACACATAAGAGACTTATTTTTTTCATTACGTCAACGTATATTTTGTTTACGGCATTATTGGTATTTTTAAAACTACACGATATCCGCTTTCTATTAGTGAAGGAATGAAGTGATTGCAGTGTCCATGTAAATCGATAAAGTGGCCCTTTCACTAAACTCGTCCGCAAATATAGGTCCCTACTTAATTCGCGAGCAAGCTTTATTATATCATTTATATCCTTAAACAAGACAGTCTTATTAAAAAAAAGTTTGATTTCGCTTTATATAAATATTAGTATTTCCTAATAATAACTATCTTACAACGCAATTAACTAAACTTACCCTATGTGTCCCTCACTCTCGCCACCTCCGCCCCGTTAATTAGATGCTAGTTGTCCCATTCTAGCAACATAAAGACTTAACTGACCCACTGCATGTAGTCCGATAAGGTGTTTTGTATCAGGACATTGAACCGCTCAGAAACTGATAGGTATCAGTAAGATGCTGCTCAGACATTCCGTGGCAAATGGCATAATTACGAGTAGGTTGTTGCTATGCTTATACCTACTTTGAAATTGTTGCAGTAAAATATTTAGTTGTTACGTAAAGCAAGAAATGTAAAAATAACACACTGCCTAAGGTACGAAAGGTACATTACCTATGTAACATTCACAAAGTCCTGCAATAGTATGTACAATAAGTGCATAAAACGGGCCATATTACGCGAGCCGTTTATGTATCCGAGATTTATCCGAGCGAGCTCGCGAGCGAGGATTGATATAATATCGAGCGTAAAATGGGTTTTATGGACACGTTGTACACTCTACTTTTCGCTTCGGTTGCGAGAAAATAAAGCGATTTTGGGTTGTAACACAAAATTACAATGAAAAATAAATGCGGTTCCCGCCTGTTAACTTTTTTTTCAGTAGGTACGTGACAAAGGTCGTAGGGATTTAAAAAAATAAAGTTTAGGAAGTTGTTTCTGTGCGGCTGTTGGAGGTTTTACTTTAGGCCCAAGTGCATAAAAAGCGATTTTAGGTCGCCTACGCAAGGCTTAAAGACGAACTTTTAGAGCAAGAGAAGTGAAAAGTTACATATATACCTACCTTCTTCCGAACTTAGTGATATCACTGAATTACTAATAATTCTATGGCACTCTATTCTATGGAACTTAGTGATATCACTGAATTACTAATAATTCTGGCAAGAATCTCATAATTCTGTGGTTGTCCTAGTTTTCTTAGCAAGCGGTCAGGCAAAAGTATAAATACGTACAGTCACCGGCAATAATATCTTCCTATACGAAGGCCGCAAAAATATGTGACACGCTCTTATTTGTAGGGTCATAAGAGCGTGTCACATATTTTTGCGGCCTTCGTGTAGGAAGATACTATTACCGGTGACTGTACGTCTGTTAAGTTTATATTCATTTCGAAAGCGCATTTTTATAGAGATTCTCAGAAGAAAACTGATTGGCTAAAGTTTCTATTAACTCGTTACGGGACTAACAAACCTTTGACGAACAAACTTCATGTAACTTTGTACTAGGAGCCTAATTATATTTAATTTCCAATCCTGGAAGGTCTTCTATAATAGTTAATAACAATGAAGTTTGCAAGTCTCATATTTTTCTTTACCCTTGCAACTTCTCGTATTTCATATAAATGTTTATAAAATTGAAAATATTACGAGTATAATTATTATTATATCTCGGTCTTTTGATAACGGACAGGAGGAGTGGAATGGATGTCACCAATTTTAATTGTTTGCAATGTTTGGGTAGCCAAGAACATGTTGAGTTAATAATTTTACTTTGTAAACCCTGTATAATACCGTCAAAAACCGCAAATTACACCCAACATAACCATTTAGTACTTTTTCATCTGTGAAAATGTTATTTTTTGCTTCATAATAACATCAAATTCAATTTTACATTCAAACAACATCTAGGCGAACTAATTATCGAATTAGTTTTCATATAAACGATACGATATACACTACCACCAATATACATATGTATTACGATAAAAAGCATCAGTTACTTATTTCTGATTTTTAACCGACTTCAAAAAAGAAGGAGGTTCTCAATTCGACAAAAAAAAAATTATCATTATTTTTTATTTATAATTTTTTCTAGCGGTATCGACCTATAAAACTTAGGAAAGGTAGAACGAGGCCTTACCTTTACTATTATAAGTTAGGTACAGATTATGGATAAAATAGCTTAACTTATGGAAGGATAGGCAGAAAATGTATTTATTTATTTAGATTACGGATCCCTAATAACGCAGAATTTTACAACCAATCCTGACCGTCCGTCCCTCGTCCGACGGTAACCATTCCACCGCGCTAAATGGTAACGACGTAACTTGATTACGCACTCTTACTATCATTAGACGGCGGAGCTTGATGTGATAGCATTTTATCTAACTAACGAGCATTCGCACACATTGCAAGACGACTTACCTACCTACATGGTGGCCTTAAATACACCCTACGCTACGCAAACTCTGAAGCCCGCCCGTAACCCCTTTCCCATTACTAGCCTTTAACCTTTATGAAATATTATGATGTTCAGACTCTGACGGCGTCTTTTAATACTATATTTAAGCTTTATTGCAAAATGGCACGACACATTAATAATAAAGTAGTTCTGTTAGTAATTGCACGGTGAACAACGCGGCAGCGCAGTCTACTTAAAATATCGATCGACGCTGTTCGACAAAAAATCCAAAGATATTCTTCACTCCGCTGTCGGGCTTTTAGTAACGCCTCAAATACGCCATGAAGCCTAGCGAGCTGAAGTTTTGCAGACAGGAAATACTTTCCCGGAGCGTTTTAAGGAGCATGCCTGTAGCTTGGCATCAGGGAATGCTTGCCGCGGCACACATTTAAAAAATGCCACCACTTAGTATATCAACATAAAATATTTTCCGTAAATTCTGAGCTACTGATGCACCGAGCTCGAGAGACACTACAGAATGGATCACTGAAGAATGGTTCACCTCACCGAGGTAATTTATTCGCGCTCTATCGCTCAGCGAAGTCTGGGCATTGTTGGGGAAACTCCTTGTCTCGAATAGTGTACTCGTATTAACAATTTAGCCGTTCGAAGCCCGTCTAGCGAGAGAATACTAAGTGACTTTCTAGGGAGTAACACCTCCTTACCAGAGGTAGGAATGTGTTTAGGTCATTCATAGGAGATAATATTGCTTTCCTGGGACTCGTGGGGACGCGCGATCTGTGTTGTTGTCTATTTGGTTAGATATTGTTGTCCAATCCTCCTAAGGACAATTTTATAGTATGTACCGTACACACTTGACAGATTTTTGCTTGAGGCAGGTACAGATATATATAGTTTTTAATATTCTCGCTCGTACCTAATATGACGGCGGTTACATCCAAAGTAAAGATGGTAGCCAAATCGTTTTCGCAAGAGGTGCCAAGTACCATTTACCTCAATATTGCAACATTTGATATTGTATTTATAATCATAGCATTACAGAATGTTAGCCTTAGATCATGTGGGAAAACCAGTAATATATTGACTACAAGTTATCACGGCCGCAAAATGTTCGAACTCTTCCAAAATAGCAGTGCGAGTTTTCAAGTCATGGTTGTGCCGTAAAAATACGTGTTGTGTGTCGTTCCTCACATTCATGGCAAAGTTTGTCGTTGTCGACAATGTTTACACGTGCGTATTAATAATTATAAAGAACACTTTATGATGTTGTTTGCCGAGTTTAATTTTGGATTCTAGCGATCCCATTTCAAAGGTGCCTTGATCATTTCATTTCGGTACGCTTAATCTATTTTTAACGGATTCTATAAAAGGAGGATCTCTGTTTAACCATCTTTTATATCTACTTCCAGATTTTTGAACAGTACCAAATATCTTTTCTTTTTTAAAAACGTAGGTACGGGATCTTACTACCAAAAAAGGTTTCATTGAATCAGTCGTAATTTGTATTGAGACATAAAAGATTATTGAATGTATCTCTTCGAGACAAAACAATTGCTTCAGCATAACTGTGATATATGAGTAAATTGTTGTTCGCAGCTCAATGCATCGCGCCCCTGGGCATGCAGAGCGGGCTGATACCGGACAAGGACCTGAGCGCCAGCTCGTCGTTCAACGACGGGAACGTGGGACCACAGAATGGGAGGTAAGGCAACTGCATGGAATGGAAGGTCAGGATAGCCTGGGCAACGGAAGCAAGCTGTGCCACTGCTGACGATTAACGACAAGTTTAATAGTTTCGATGAGCGCGTTACGGACATTTATCTGACAAGTAGACAAGGCCACATAGCTAGTTCTTTTTCAGGCACATGAAGTGCTTAATTCGTGTGCAACGATTTAGGTCCTTTGCTTTAGAATCTTTGGTGTTTTTGTTGTACATATACAGTCAGCAGCAAAGGTAGCTAAGCGGGTAGGGTGTTCGAAATGAGCTGGACACGGACTTTATTGTTAAGATAATAAAAGCGTGTGCAGGTCATTTTGAACACCCTAGCAGCTTAGCTACTTCTGCTGCTGACTGTACCTAGATATGTATAGAATATAACTTGAAATACTTAGAATAGGTTGATTCATTTTAATTTCATAGCCGGTTACTGAAACACCCTATTGACGTCATATCAATTATGCCGCCAGAGTCGCCAGACATTACTACTTTTGATGTTAACACAAAGCAACCACATCTATGAACCAAACCCTAAGCCGCTTAGATACATTTTAAAATTGAACTTTGTGTCAAGGACTCAACTATCCTCTTGACAACATACTATCCTCAAAACGGTAAACTGAGTAACATTGAATCTTATTACAACGAGATAAGATCTAAATGGTCAGTTTAATATTCGTACACGTTGAACAGTGGCACCACAAATGAAAGGTGAGCTTCCCGTGGGTCACGCCCTCAATCACGGCCGATTTACGCCGATATTTGACGGAGGCTGCCTCTGGCATTCTAGGCTTAATTGGACATATTCTGGCGAATATCCCAATAAGCGGGAATTTTCAAATAACACTTTGAAGGACTAAATTAGATCTAGCCGCTGTGCGTCAAGTTCCCAAACAATTTAATTCTAATCAAACGTTTGTGATTAACGCTATGAGTTGACATTAACCAATACTTTTCTAAAGAATGTAAGGACTCTGCTCTTTGTGTCCACTTCGTCCTGCAAGATCTAATTGAAGGGAAAATTGCAGGTGATTGCATTAATAGTTGATCGACTTCTACGATAAAAAAGTAGGTACTCGCTAATGGAATGGATTTGACAGATATTGTGAATAATTATAAGAAGGCGTTATTCTCGGACAGCTCTGTATTTATCTTGCTTTCAAGTGAATAAATATCTGAGGAGAGTGCTTGTTTACCTCATTTAAATACCCGCCGTAGTTTGATTGTTTATGCAGTTTCAATATACCTACCTATAATTAGCTATATATATCTTTGTTAAAACCTAATAGTAGACTCGCCCGCGATAGTTTTGATAGTTTCAACCCCATTTTCATCCCTTGAATTTTAAGAAAGAGTTTCTTAGTGGATATCCACTACTCCTGAATGTGTGTCTTTGCTCCTACCTTCAACGGTATGTCTGTAAATGTGTATGTACGCAATATGTAGGTACGTATCAGTAAATATATTAGGTCAATATAGGTTCCTATTGAGCAATGTCATACTACGAATGAATTGTGTTTTTGTTAATAACAAGCGCTGAAAGTGAGCCGTTATCTTATGACAACCCGTTGTCTATGCAAAACAGTGAAAATGAAGGGTAACGTGACGTCGGATGCAAATTCAGGATCGTCTCATCAACTAAACGATATGACGGTCCGACTACGCAAAGTTAATCGACATTTGTATCATTTTATCTTATTCATTTACACAAGAGTCAGTTCGGAAATACATGTGTCATAAAACTCATTCGTACCCATATAAACTACGGCACTTCATTTTCCGCACAAACTAGCCGCCACCGACGAATTACTGTATATGGATTTGGCTTAATAATGGTTGCTGTTCTCCCATCTCAGTAATAACTTATAAACATCTGTTTTGTGAAGAAAACTATGTTGTTCAAGCCTGGCAAAGTTAAGCATCGTAGGCAATGTTGCAGGAGTTGATAAGTAAATACCCCTTCCCTCCTAAAAATGTTGTGTTCTGTTCTGGGCTTTCATTAAGAAGCACTCGTTAAGTTCAGTTTATGTGAAACATTCGGCCAGAGATATTGGATACAAACCTTATGGCCAAACGACGGTAAACTAAAGTAATAGTTAACACAAACAATGTCTGAAAGGGAGCTTTAACTGCGCTTCAGAGGCCGACAACATTCGATGACTTTGAAATTGACGTTTAATAAACAATTGTCTAGCAAAAACTAGGCATCTGTTTTTGGGGGGCAAAGAAATATACGGCACAATTAGTTACTTATATATGTATTTTTTAGACCGTTGGTTTACGATACACAATTGGATGAAATAAATAATTCCGAAGTACGTCTTATAATGAGCTTTGAACAGATTACGTTTTTTTTAAATTATATTCAGACTTAGGTATAATTAAGTCTGTAATTAAAAAATAATTCCTACGTATAAACTATACTAAACTCACACCAAAACCTTCATAATTTTTATAGTATTAGTCGGCCTTAGCTTAGATTTTGCGATGTGATCTAATACTAATACGAGTAGCTACCTAGCTACACAGTGTTTCGTTCATTCCGGCTAATAAAAGAGCGACTTAATGTAGCGGTTGCCTGCCTCTTAACAACGCGAACGTTCGTTTTCATGAAAATTGAACATGTTTTCGATACACTTCACCAGCTAGTGTTTGGGTCAGTCAACTTTTTTTTGTACGTTGTCATGATCTCTTGAACAACTGTGAAGCAATATTTATATACATAAGTTAAACGAGACATGTTGCAATCGTAACTATTGTAAGCCATTTTTAGTGAACCTACGTTTTAATATCTTGTATAGATTTACAGTATTACGCCTTAGGCCGACGAGAATAAATAAACAATAATTAGATAAGGATGCCATGACGATCTGTATAATCAAGGTGCCAGTAGAACATCCGTCCCGGGTTCGTTCCGGCCCCGGGTCAGCGCAAACATTTGTGTTTATAATGCCCAACGCATATACCTAATACCTATACACAACACATCCCTAATGATATTAATGAGTTTAATTATAATATTATGAGTGTTAACGCTATGTACATACAATCAAAGTCTAAACGGACGGACTTAGAGGACACTCGGACATTCTATCAATAATATGCGGACAATAACTTTATTGTTATGTACATAGGCGTGTGTGAGATATTTTCGTCTCGTGGTAGGCGATGTGGATAATAACTTTGCCCAAAATCCTTCTCTCTCGCGCATTACTCGTGGACAGCAGCCCAGCAGTCCCCTCTGGGAGACGCTCGCTGACAGTCTTTGTTGGAGACCTGCCGCTAAATTATAATTTACAGTGATACCGAATTGCATCTTTAATTAAGTTGTTCTTGATGGAATATTAAACGTTACGGCAACTATATTACATAGCGTTTGACTAAAATCTCAGCGTTCACTTCACAATCATATCCGTCAAACATAAATAAATTGATGCACGAATTCGAGACTATTAAGCGCTGGGCGCTTATGGACGCAGTCGTACGTGTATTTCTTTTTTTAAAGTTCTTATATCTACCTTTTTCTCTCGCAAGTTTCGAAAGACAGTTTGTGGAGACCCCCTTTTCCATATCGACTGACGAGCCCATAGCATTTTCTAACGGCTTTGTCTTTGTGGTTGTCGCCAGAATCTCGTGTGGCCTCGCTTGTGAGCCCGCGGCCTTAGGCGACACCGCCATCAAACTAGTATGTTGCACTTCCATACAAACCGATTTCAAAGGATTTCAGTCCTGTGTCCGTACTAATATGTATTGGCCGGGAAGCCATGTAGACATTCCTTAATTCAAAGCATCCTGTGAACAAGGGGATAGTAATTAAGGCTAGTGCAACATGATTGTCTTGGCCGGTGCTTCTATTGAAACGGAGATGAATTGAGTCTCCTAGTTGACCATCGATGGTCCATGTGGTCATCGACTATTGCAACGTTAGGTACCGTCAACTGCTAAAATTTGTCTACGATGCACAACTTTGCCTGACTTGTAAAACAGGGTTTTCTTACTTTTCTTCACCAAACAACTATAAATATCTTGTTATTGATATGGCCGCGTTACTTCCATCTCAGAAATAAGATATAAATAGCTGTTTGGTAAAGAAAACCATGTTTTTCAAGCAAGGCAAAGTTGTGCATCGTAGGCAAAGTTGTAGCAGTTGACGGTACTTCAGAATATTAATTGAATTTCTAAGTACCTGTGCTTAGATATTAGAAACGGCTATGGTTGGTGATTGGTTTATTTAATATACTGTTTTACTCGTGGTTTAGTTGTTGATTGTGATAAATGTTTACAAATCTTTAAAGATATATACTTAACAATGGTTTAGTTGCATAAAGCTAAAGTTTATGGGAATATTATTAAGCTATCATTTCACAGTCAAACGTGATAAATTGTTATAAGTACTTGTATGTATTCCGTGTTCTACTCATTGGCACATTTCGTTCGTGATATCTGAATGAACACGAACCTCTAAATATAAAGAATCAATCTAATTTCATCGTATAGGTACCTATGTCAACATTTCCAATTCCAGAATCGGTCTCCTGTGACTGACCGCCTGTCATGTGTATCAATCAACATCTAAACAGTATATGCGATCGCAACCCATTGAGAGCTGTAGATTATTGCACCGGCCCCGGGCTTGGTCTAATCAATATGAAACCTACAAATGCGGTTTGATTTAGGTGCATGCGAGTGACGGCATTTTGCCGACGTGGTGGCAACTTCTCGTGGTCGATGCATTGGGTCATTCTATCGATCGATGGGATGAAGCCAACCAAACATAACTTTAATTTGTGAGGGGTTGTATTGTGATTGTTTTGCGCTAGCTGCGCTACTCTGACTATGTGGAACTCTTCGAAATCTAAGCAAGTTTTAAGCGCTTTCTATACTGGACATAAACGTTCTAGACTAAATTACATACATACTTCGCAACTTCATATACTGCGTTCTAAAGGGTTTCCCTTAGACTAAGTTTATTTTTACTGCTCTTATCACCTTAATATTAAAGTTCCCTCGATCTTATCCATTATTTAGCAACGCAAGATCTTTATGGAGTTAAATGACTTACATTTGAGCGTAGTTAAGCAGAAAAGCCTTGAGAAAACAAAGTTCTCCGAACGCTTAGAAGCGGCCTGAACTTTATTAGTAACCACATTTAGGTACCGTAGTATGAAATTTTGTAACAATATAGATACCTGTGTATAATTGTATATTCATATTCACTCGAATTGTTCAAGCAGATTAGGCAAAAGGACGAAATGTCACTTTTTACACAGTTTTATTTAACTTGACCCCGTATTTTTGTTTATGTCATTATATTCATCAAATCTTGTAAGTTAAATTTCAACCACTTCCCGGTGTCTGATTGAGCTGAAATTTGGTATACTTCCGTAGTTTACATGAAAATGCTACTAGGTACAAGAATAGAATTAATAAAACTGTGTACTAAAAAATTTTTTTGGGGGTAGATATTATAAGCTTTATTTATAGTTTCGTTCGTCTCGTCTGTAATCAAATCTTGCAAGTTAAATTTGACCCACTTCTCGGTTTCCAGTTGAGCTGAAATTTTGCACGCATTATGTCGTGTGACAATGCAATATTATGATGACATGGAGCTGATTTAATAATGGAGCTAGAAGGTGGCCATAATAGGAACTCCTCAACTACTCAACTCAACATTATCCCGTCTTGTTTGAGCACGTTGCCTTCGTCTTGGTGAACAGCTAGGGATCGTAATGATCGTATAAAGAAGAGCTACAGTGTTCACTGTTCCTTAAGTTAACTATCACTGACTCAAGTGTACCTAAAGCTTAACCTCCAAACGGATTTCGTAATTTCCACCTGAGGCAGTATAAATGTGCAAATGAAATGCTAAGTTAAACAGCACCGGGCTCGAGTCCGGGTTCGATCCGGGCCCGGCCTTATTCCAAATGATTGGCTCGGACACGTTTTACATAGCTGACGGCTTGTAAAACTAATAGCGTTCTCTCTGTAAGTAATGAATGCCCCGTTCTTTGCCGTCGTATCGATTTTACATGTTCTGTTTTCATTTCAAAGAAAATAACCTGGGGGGCGATTTTTGGGGGGCGTAGGAAAATCAACTTATCGAATAATCGCATACAAAAGTTTATTGCCATTTTTTTCACCACGTTATTAAATTTCTTACGCTGTTATTTTTAAAACACCATTTCATCGTTTAAGATAAGAGCTTTAAATATCAAGTTCGAGCGCTCGAATCACATAAATCGCCCCCCTGTCGATGTCGTCCTAGCTGCAATTAAATATTTTAGCAGACTATTCTAGTGTGCAACCGATAGTATAATATATATCGAAAGTTGCAATGTTTGCTGCTTACCTTTTGCTCTTACTGACGCGACGCGACAGCAACAGTGTGAAGACACAGTACTTACCGTCAACTCTTGCAACATAGTCTATAGGCATATGCAACGGTGCCTAACTTTGCCTGGCTTAAAAAACCTGATTTTCTTCACCAAACAGATGTTTATATCTTATTTCTGAGATGGGAGCATCATTATTAAGATGCAGTAGAATAGAGAATTCTTTTTTTGTTTTGTAGCGTAGATTTGTTCCGTTTGGGACGCAGCGTGTAGCGTCGGTTAAGTTAGAACATTAGGCAAGCGTACAGAAGAACCTTCCTATACTGCGGGAAGTGATAACAATCACCCATGCACATTTACAGACTCATGTAACGGTGACAGCGTCGGTCTGCCGAAATGGATGGGTCAATATGTATGTATGTAAACTATCAAGTCACCGAACTTTCCGGTACGACGATGTGCAATGCATTTGCTTCCTGAGTTGTTTTATATATTATACAAAGTGAAGAATAGAGCTACTTTTTGTTTGTTGTATGCTCCATTAAGGCTGCGTTTCCACCAGAGATGAACGAGGATGCGTTGCCAAAAATGTGTTTCTTAAGAACCAATCCTAGAGCTACGCTGAGCGCGGATAAACAAATGAAGTGCTACTATTGGTTTACAAAAACGCATTACTCGCAACACATCCCCGCTCATCTCTGGTGGAAACGCTCAGTGATATCATACCTAGTCCAGAATTAAATCTACTAACGTGTACAGTTCTGGCCGACGTTACTTGTCTTTGTGATTACTACGCCAATACTGTATTCAGAAATAAAATTTAAATTCAATAGTTAAATCAAATGTCGAACTTATATCTAAAAGTACTTAGGAATTTCGAAAGCGGCCACGTTACGTCTTCGTTTAAAGGGTACCCAGTTCTCACATTGTTCGCGGAACTTTCCGTTTGATTTATTATTTGTACTTGTTTTAAAACATGTATTCCTTCAAGAAGAATGTTAGGTCAATGTGGCTAATTCTGTCATACGAGCTATTCCATCTACGCGTGTATATTTCTTTGATTTTCATGGTGATTGGTATCATGATTCAAACGGTAATAGACGGAATAGCGCCTATGGCGGAATTAGCCGCATTGACCTTTCAATCGGATAGTATGATTATAACATTGATAAGCTAACTACACACTTTATTTACTTGGACACAAATTTGTGACACGCTGGCCCTACAAATAAGAGCGTGTCACATATTTTTGCAGCCTTCGTGTAGGAAGATCCTATTGCCGGAGACTGTGTCTTTGATATTGATACAAATGATAAAAAATGGCCCATCGTGTCAACCGAACATTATAAAGCAGATAGTCCGATCAATATCTATGAAAGCCTCAAGTCAAAAACCACTGCATATTTTTGGTCCGGTGGTTATTTTATTCTAAACCTTACATGTATTGTTATACAACCGAAAGTAGAACGCAAAGTGTAGTACATGTAGGTACCGCCGTTTCCTATAGTTTTATACCGTCGTCAATGCTATCGCGGCAGTTAACCTATATATTGCGGAGAACAGTACATCTGGTGACATGCGAACTTTCCACTTGCGCCGACCGCAGACGGATATTCGGAGGAATTTCTTTTATGATTTCATATTTTCGATTTCAGATTTATTTTAAAATAAGGGTGACATATGAACAGAATTCGAAGAAATGAAATATATGGCGCCGCCATGTGATGATGTTAGAATAGGTATCAACACAACGATTACATTTGCATATAATTTTCGGATTACGGATCTCGGCATCCATTTGTCGGTGTACCTACCTTTTACGAGAATAGTTTTTACTTAAATTATGCAGTGAAACTTATTTAATATTATATTAAATATGCTGCCTAAAAGTGTGAATAATTATGCCTTCATGAATATGGTGATATTATTAAGGTAGAAAATCAAAGAGTCATAAAAAATGTCTGTCAGTCCGAAATGTATATTCCTAATCGTATTACTAGGTAGTAGTAGCTAGTAGTAGTAAGTGCGTATAGAGGCGTATAGTAGACACCGACATAGTAGAGGTAAAATAAGATGCATATTTTGGCTGGGACAAAGCTAATGAGATATTTAAAGGGCATTATCTTAGTTTTGTTATTTCTATATTATATTACAGCATTCGGCACACAAAATGCACAAATCCTGCGGATGGATTTAAATACACAAATCCTTATACGAGGTGCATATGTAATATGTAAGCACAATGTAACAATAGCAATAAGGATTTAATAAATAAATTATTATTATTTAATTATTTATTTATTTTTATTTTATATAGCAGTATAGCTAGTAGCTACGTATTTGCTATTTATGATTGTATCTGATGAAGACCAGGCAATTGGATTGGTTAGCCTAATATTTCACAGTGAATGTACTTAACACAGGATAATAACTTCATACATGTCCTTATGAGTGTTATTTGTGATCCACCAGAATCTATGTATCAAACTGGGTAATTTATTACTTTGCCACGCACTACGACGTAGTCCATAGCAGTATTTTTCTGAAATGTATCTAAGTGTGCTTTATTACTTGGAATACAATTATTTACATTCCGTGCCTTCAAAGTTCAACATACAAAATTTCAGAAATGATGATCATGTAGCTTTTGTCCGTTTCGGTATGAATCAATATACTGTTGTAATATGGTACCTCTGTACATTGCTCTAATATAACGGCATGACCGAATTCGGCGCGTTTAACTCGCATCAATCGATATTAGATTGTAACTGACAGCCGTACAATTTGACATCTGTCGTGCCAGCTCTAGTCACGAATGTTGCCACACCATATTAAGACCAATACTTAGCCTTATGAGAGTTATGAGAAAACATTAATCAAGTTTGTTTACGATATATTTCATTATTTATCCTACGATTATGTAAAAAAAATCAGTCGAATTGAGATCCTCCTCCTTTTTTGAAGTCGGTTAAAAAGGTAAGATTTGGTGCTGTAATCTTCTTGTTATTCGGCAAACGATATACTCGTAAATAAAGTTAAATTATCAATGGTTTTTAGATTTGTGTATAAATGTAAAATGTGTATTAACTATTAAAATATGTCTGGGTGGCGCTGACGCACTATATGTAGAGTTCGGTGATTATCACCATCCTGCGGATGGATTATGAAAATCTTCAAGATAATAACTTTTGTTTTCACCCTGAAGAGATTATATTAAATGATTCATATAGAAATGGTACTTAAATAGAGAAAATGTCGTTTCATTGCTCTTTAGTGTATTGCAATAACAGGAGCGATGCTCGGGGCGACCCGAGAGCTAAGGTTTGTCCGAGCTTACACGTACAGTCGACTACAAAGAGATGTATTCACTTATTGGACCTTATTAGAATGGAATAAGGTGAAAAAGTGGATACATCTCTTTGTAGTTGACTGTACATGTGACACTTCCCCGCCGAAAGTACCGGCTTGTGATTCGAAATTGGAACTCGAGCAAACACCGAGTGAGATACTATCAATTATGGCCGTCAGTTGACGCGCCGCAGTCAATGGTCTATAATGACTGGCCATCATCCCGCCAACTGATTGGCTGGAACGATTACCGCGGAACGTTTACAATGGCGTTATTAACTCTGATTGGAAATGATCATCACACCAGAGACCAGCTGACTGAAACTTGTAGCCTACATACCGACTAACTCGTTCTCTTCAGATCCTCCGTCTTAGATTCTTCATCTGCATATTGGAGATGGAGATGGAGAGATAGCATAACATAAGCGAACACTTCAATGTTTAGGAGCTTTTAAACTTCGCATAATACTGATTTGCATGATGTTACTTACAGTCTTTCGTCGTGACGGCATTATGTCTTATAAACAAGTAACTCCCAGAAATTGTTTTGCCACGCAGTATTATTGCTGCCTAGTAGCATTGTCATGTAAACTACGGAAGTATACCAAATTTCAGCTCAATGGGACACCGGGAAGTGGTTGAAATTTAACGTACAAGATTTGATGTATATCAATAAATAAAGAACAAATAAATATACCGGGTCAAGCTACATAAAACTGTAAAAATAGGATCTGAATCCTCGTTAGAGTGAGCACGGTCAAGACTATCAAGAGTGACTGTTGTAAATTTGTTAGTCTTTATCGTTTATTTGTCCATGATATGTATAATAAATGTTATTTAAATGCCGCGACAGATTAACACCGCATTCCTCCGAGCAGCGCCTGCGACCACTTATCTGCATTGTGTGCATAGGCTTTGTGAGTGTCGGTTTATCGCCCTGGATAAGGAAACCTATGTTTGTTCGGTTCGGTTACTTTTCGACTGATTGTAAGCGCTTCAGGAAATATGATATGATGGAAAATATAACACGAATACTGGCATACACTTTACACTTGAATACGTTTTGAAATGTAGATGTTTCTTCTCTTCCCAATGCTCAATAAATTACAATCATTATTTCTGAGAAAGAACGTACCTACATAAGTTAAGTAGTGTCAAGAGATAATTCCATACGAGACCCGTTTTCACCAAGTGTACCTAAATATAAATACTTTTGTTTGTTACATATCATCCACATTTCAACAAAAAATATTTGTGTAATCTTAAAAAAAACATGCTGAAATATAAATCCTGCGAAACAATCCACGCAAAATTATGCTAAACAAGGGTCAACCCTTGATTAGTACACGGAAAAAGCATTTGATAATATTATTTTACAATCCTTAATCTAAGGTGTGTCGTGAAGCTTCGTATAAAAATGTACTCTTTCGTATAGGTAGGTATTTAAGCTCCCGGCAACCGCAACAAAGCGATTTAGGCACACACGGGCGACGTAGCTGGAGTTTGCGTTGAGGCGACGCCCGTGTGATACACCGGGTCCAGCCGAGACGCTCCTTCAGGTGATTAGATTGGACGTATGTGTCCAATAGGATCCGTCGTCTGACGCGAGTGGATTAATCGAGCGTGCCCGGCCCACAATTGCCTTGTAGCGTAAACATATCCCTGAAAGCCAGAGTGATCCTAGTCTATAGTGTTTTACACGCAATTATAGCACTAACTGTTTCAAACAGCGGAGAGTCACTTTTACGTCATTTAATTCTTAATGTTAGTGAAAAACCTTCGTCATTTGGCCGTGCGGCGTTTGAAACTTGAAGGCTTCGTTGTAATCACCGGTTCGACAGAGACCGTAATTGTTAGCTCCGGCTGAAGCTTCAAACGTGAATAAGAACACGCCGCTGTTTTAATAGACAGTTGACTGTTGTATTCGTTCCACGTCTGTGTAAAACAATGAATAGAAACATTCATTGTTTGCTCAAACGCAGAACAGGTACTTGTTAGATTTTCTAAGGACCAAGAGAGCAAAACAATACCCAGTGGTAAATAAACGCACTGTAATGAATAAAATGACTTGTTTCAACTCTGATCACAAAAGTAGGTTATGCCCGCGAAGTATGTTATTTTTATCAATATGATAAGGAACCTATCGAGTCCCACTGTTAAACAAAAGCCTCCAATGTTTCCGCTGATCCTGAACCGTTACCTGAGGTTTGTTAGGGTTGTGTGGGTTGAGGAGTTATTGTAATGATAAGCAAAAAGAAAGAGAGTCATTAACATAACATAATATCATGTTAGTATGACTCATTTGTACAAAACTAATCGTCGGATTCGTAAATATGATCTATGGCGTTGAAGTACCATTTTTAATTCGCAATATCGACGCCTGCTGATGCGCGAGTGTGTAGAAGGAAAAGTGGATCACAACATTTATGACATGCTTCCCTTTCTGTATAAATGTGTTAGTTCAGCCACTCCAGCCAGAGCAGAGGACCTATTTTATAGATATGGAGATATGAGTACTTTCTAAAACTACACAATGTAGGTACTACTCTATATATTAGTGAAAGAACGACGACGTGTCCTTGTAAATCGACAAAGTGAGCCCTTTCACTAAACTCGTCCGCAAATTTAATATTGTTCAGCATGTAAATGGCAGCTACCATGAGCGCCTGAGCGGCCGTCGCGCAAATGGCTCATTCGTAGCTGTTTTCGTTTCCGCTTTGCTTTCCTAAATCGATACACCCGGTTTGGTTAAATTATGTAACACTCGAGAATGTGCATCTGAGATGTTCCCTTTCAGTTAATATTTTGTATCTATGTTTTATCGCATCCGTGAATCTGTAATGTATGCGTCTGTGCGTCTTATTTGAATGATATTTGATATTCCAACCGCACCAGTTTTTCAAGTGGAGAAATTATTTTGATAAAAGGGGTGGATAATATTAAGCATCTAAATTAACAAATAATAAAAAAAAACACCAAACCGAATGCAGAACCTCCTTCCTCAATGGAATTGAAGTCGGTTAAAAATATAAAACGTCGTTTATAGATTATTAATACTTAGTCAAATGACATCTAAGCTGTAAAATAATATGGTGCAGCGGGATTATCTCGTCGGGCTCTGGCGGGATATTTCAACCAAATTTTTCCGCATTATAGATAGATACCTATATGGCATTTTCTAAATTTCCCGCTAGTCTTGCGCTGTACCTTACTTGTACTAAGCCAGCTACTACTTACTAAATCATAACCCGCGCCTACCTATGTACCTAAAAAGGTATTAGATATTACGAGAGTATTCTTCAAACTTCTCTCAATACGGAAGCCTTTGCATCTATTTAAATTTATACGTATAATATAACTTACATCCCTTTTTTAACAGGTTAAATCAAGAGATAAAAGGCGGCGCGTGGTGTCCCAAGTCCCAGATCACAACAGAGTCGACCGAATGGCTGGAGATAGACCTGCGGTCGGTGCACGTGATCACGGGCGTGGGCACGCAGGGCCGCTTCGGCAACGGCCAGGGCGCCGAGTACGCGGAGGCCTACGTCATCGAGTACTGGCGGCCGAAGTTAGGGAAGTGGGTGCGCTACCGCGGGTCGGATGAGAAAGAGGTACAGTTTGCTTATATACGCCATCTTGGCAGCTTGGATCACAGACGTGGACACGCAGGGTCGCTTCGGCAATGGGCAGGGGGCCAGCAAGTACACGGAGACCATCGAATACTGCGGTGGCCTAAGCTCGTCTGTCACAACCTGTGCAGCAGCGATCACGATCGTGGGCCTGCAAGGCCACTTCAGCAACGACCAGGGTTCCGAGTACTTTGGGAACCCACGGTAGCGAGTATGATTGTAAGTATAGATAGACCACGTCTCACTGCGAATGGTAAGGAAGGAGACATTGTGCTGCCTGCTAATCAGCTCAACGTAATCCGCATTAAAATTTGATGTCAAAAAAAATAAGCATCGCTGAGAGAGAGAGGGAAAATTATTGGTTACATTACCGTGGCAAATGTCATTTATTACATCAAAACTATAGCCTGATTGTTAATTGTCAATCAGTTACAATAGTGAAGCCCGCCCCAAGGCCATAACACTGGCGCCCTTTTAATTTCCGAATCGGTCGTGGGGCATAAATCAAGATTGCATTCCGATGCGCCACGTCCCAGGAAATTAACAGTTGCATTGAGGTGATGCAAGTGTCCATCGATCAAAACTGGACAATCATAGAATGTTGGGTGAATAGCTCCATTGACATTGTAGGTATATTGCTAATGATAGGTAACCGACAAGGTAGGTTCAACAATTTTTAAAGACTAACTATAGCAAATGTATGAACCCTCAAAAACACTAATCAATATGTAAACACGCTCTTTAAGGCTTTCTTATAAAGTCATATTACCCTAGGCTAGGCTAATGTTGATGCTCTTATTTATAATCACGTACACAATTTGTTTGTCATAAAAATCTGCGTAAACCAGACGTGAACGTATTGGTCGGTACTTGATATTTTAGCATCACAATTTTAACACAGCTGTGTGTTTTCAGATTATGCAGGGCAACACGAACACGTACTTGGAGAAAAAGAACCACCTGGACCCCCCGATATGGGCGCAGAGGATCCGCGTCATCCCGTACAGCTTCCACCGCCGCACCGTCTGCATGCGGGTCGAGCTCTACGGGTGCTACTGGAGCGGTGAGTGCCAACAGTCACTCATTCTAAAACGTACCTAGGTTTTTTTTTATGCAGTATAGATAGGCGTTTGACCACCATCTCACCTGATGGTAAGTGATGATGCGGTCTACGGTGGGGCACGCTTACCTATGAGATACCTATTTACTCTCGCTTTGAAGAGACCCAAATCGTACTCGTGGGGAAACACAGACTCGGGCAGACCATTCCAATCTTTGGCAGTTTTCATAAGGAATGTTGAAGCGAAACGCTTCGTGCGTATATGTGGAATACCTACCATGAGTGCCGTTTGTCTGGTAGTCCTATTGTACCTACCTATTAGAATGTATCAGCGCGTATCCTGAACGCAGGCGAGCACTGTCGGAACTTTTTGCTTTTCGTGCTGTTCCGCGTTAGGAGGATCAATTTTACCTAACCTAAACAATGCATGATCAATTAAAAAAAATCTCGTATTTAAACTGTTGAGTCTTCTAGCAGCCCCAGCTACCTGCCCTACCCAAGCCGTTTGGCAGTCGAAATACAGACCACATTTATTTTATAAACTGACTAGTGATCGACTCTTTTCACCGGATGAAAATAGACGCATCGATAGATAGGGTTTAAGATGTAGCTCACTGATTCAGTAACACGCCTTTTGGTCGGCACCTTCTGAAAAAAGTTTCTTACGTAAATACGTCGATGCTTCATCTCGTTAGACACAAGTTTTCTTCTCTACTCATCAATATTCTTTCTTAAGTGCCAGGCAGCATAACAGAGCAGCCAGGTGGCAACATCCGCACCGCCTTTGTTTGCAAGTATGAGCGACTACCGTTAGCACTTTTAGTACTTAGCAGATTGCTCAGGGCTCAGTCTCAGAGGCAATATGACATACCGCTCTGGCGGATGTACAGTGACGGTAAAAATCAGGGTTTTTGTACTCTATGACATTGGAATAAGGTGGAATATTGCATACCTATAAGTTCAGAACTGTGACTGGAGTTGCCTAGTTTCACAAAGTTTTCTAAACTAGGCTCATGTTTTAAGAGTTTCTTTACATAAAGAGGCTATTTAGTGATCTGTTATACTCATGTATGATAAGCTTGATTAAAAAAGAATCGGCATCCAGGTATTTATTCCAGTATGCTAGTTTATAAATACCACAGATCATAGCACTCATAGGTACTTTTTGTAATAGCGTAATAGCGTACTTTATTGATTCCTTCAAGCTCCATAAACAGCAACCAATTCGACCCGAGGGAAACCAATTTTAATGTTTACACACATGTAATTCGTATTCATACATCACGGTAGATTGACAAGAAGCTATTATTTATTGATTAGTCAACGCCGTCTCCACATGACGGGAGTTTAATTAATAATATACTGTGCGTTAGTGACTAATTAGCTTTGCTAACTAATCATAATCCACACAGCTCGGGTTTAATTACACAAGCCCTTGTGATTCGTCATCACACCAGCACCTCACGCACGTGTGTACACTCGGGACCTCAAGTGCACGATTAAACTCATAACCATCACACGAGCCTACTTACGAAACTGAAGGTTCTGGGTTGCAATTCCGATAAGGGCCATTTGTTTGTGTGTTTGTCACGAAGGTGTGTTTGATCCTAAGATGTGGTTGTTCTAAATATATATCGCCGGGTCAAAGCAAAACTAACTATCTGCTAATAAACTTAAATCCAAATAGTCGTTTCTGCCCTTAATGTTAAAGGCACAATCAACTTCCTGCTAATAAAATTAAATCCACATAATCGGTTCGACCTTTAACCCGGCGATGTAAGTATTTTATAAATATACATTCAATGATGTAATTTAAAAAGCCCCGATACAATTATAATATATCGCCATCTATTGAGTTAAAACTTAAAAGCCATCGTTGGTGAATCGCCTATCCTTTGCCGAAAACCGCAACTAAATAGGGCAAACCGTTTTGAAGATAAATGGAAACGTGTGTATACGCAACATACTAACAAACAGCTTTTCGCCCTTCATTCGTATAAGTATACCGCCTTCGCTACGATCATTAGAAGAAATTATATACGACAGTTTTACGAGCCTATCTAATACTGTACGTACTAAATATTATATTTTTTCATTTCATCCATGTCACTTGTTCGGCTGACTGTACTAGAAAAAGTTTCTACTTAATAAAGTTGGTGCCGATATAGGAAAACTTATTCTATTGAGAGGCACAGCACGCGTAGAGATAGTATTACGGCCAGCCCTGACATTGCTACTAAATGTCACAAACATCCCCTTATTGCCTAACCGCCGCACGGGGCTATAAGGACTTATGACGCAGTGACGACATCATACAAAACTTTCCATTTAGTACAGCGTTATAACTATGGGTGGTATAAGGAGGATGAGTATCTCTTATAGGAGAACGGTCGAAAAAGTGTCCAGCTTAAACATTAAATATAGTTTGGCCAGAGTTTGTTCCACTTCAAGCATAGACAGGGAGAATCATACTGTCTTTTTCTAATGCTAGTACTCACACTACTAAAAAAGGGATGGGTATAGCATGTTACTCTGACTGTTACTGCGCTTTTGGTTTGCCAGACTATAATAGTCCCAAATCTCTCAGAGTCGCTTCAGTATAGCTATAGCGTCTTAGCTGTTATTGACGAAGTGAATTGCACTGCCTAGGCGCTATCATATATTCTATATCTATTGTGGCGCCACCAATTTAACGCCGTTTGACGGACACTTTTGTATCATAGAGATTGCCATCCTTAACTTCTACCATCCATAGTTATAACACTCGTATAACGCTTGACATTTAAAAGTATTAGGCACGTGAAACCTTGGCCCTATAGTATTTCTTAGAAGGCAATAAATTGTAAAATGCTTGTCAGCGCACTTGATCATTGGTCGATAATTTAAACGTTCAACTCAACGCAACTTGTACCAGTTGCGTTGCTCTCGAAAAGCTCCACGCAGTAGGTAAACGGTAAACCGAAAAGGTCACGAAACAATAAGATAGCCTGCTTTGTTAAACATCTAGTTAAAGGCAGCGAACCCTTTGTAAGATAACAGTGAACTATATAAAAGTTAGTCATAAAACTTGTGTAAAGAACCCCGCCATTGGTTATAGTTACAGAAAGTCAACAGCGCAATATGTACGAGGATTCTTAGATATTGGAATAATGGACGACGCAACGAAACTCAGAGGGGTTTATCTTACTCTTCTTCCTCCTAGCGTTTATCCCGGCTTGGGGTTCGCTTGACTACCTAATCCCATGAATTGGCGTAGACACTAGTTTTTACGAAAGCGACTGCCATCTGACCTTCCAACCCAGAGGCGAAACTAGGCCTTACGATGTTTTCCTTCACCGAAAAGGGACTGGTAAATATCAAATGATATTCCGTACATAAGTTCCGAAAAACTCAGTGGTACGAGCCGGGGTTTGAACCCGAGACCTCCGGATTGAAAGTCGGACGTCTACCAAGGCACACGCAAGGCATACGCAAGGCTACCAGCGCTTTCTTTTTTTAGGGGTTTATCTTACTAGAGAGTGAAATTGCAATGCTATCCTTATTGCTAGATCCGGGCATCTTAAAAACTGCCTAAGTTGTCTTATTTATATAGGCCCCGTCCTCTGACGGGGCCTATATTTTAACATTACAACATTTTTGTTGTTGTTTCCGAAATAATGCGCAATGTTTTTACATTGCGTATTATTTCGGAAACAGAAACAGTAGGCGACAAACTATGAATTACATTATTATACGTCGTATTGGACTGTAATAATAATCTAATTATTTATATAATTTCTAATAATACTGCGTCAAAACCTGAACTCTACGATTTGTATTCTTAAAATGGTTTGCATTCTTTCACCTCCACCACATAAGAGCTGCCAGATGTTCGGATCTAGAAATAAGCATAGTATAGCAAACTAATTAGAGGGGTTTCGTCGCTCTCATTAATGTGTCATATCTGACGTGGCTAACTCTCCGTCTATAAATTAAATATTGACTGGAGCATTCCACATGACGCATTTCACTTCGCATGCTAGAATTCTTGATCGTTTTCTTGTATATCTTCCTTTGCATGAAAGCGAATGGCAAAATGATCTACCTACTAAGGCAGTAGCACAAAAGAAATATTACACAGAATTGCTCGCCTATGCTATTCTCTTTGAATCACTTCGATACTGTATTGCTGTTCAAAGTCCTGAGAATAGATTCATACTTTGTGAAAATCGCACAGCTTTGTATTTTGAAAGTAAAATGAATCTGTAGTAACTACCGCGTAAGGTTTAGTTTTCAATAAATCGTATTCATCGAGATTCGGGCTCTTGTTGCTACCCCCTATATCCCCTAGAACTAGAGCCTTTGAGCTCATAGACGAATATTAACATTTTAGCCACGATTTAGTTGCGTCTCTCGAGATCTTTTGCCATCAATTTCGTACTCGGGTTTTTGATGACACTCGAATAATATGCTGCCGTTTATTGGGTGTTCACGGATGGGTAAACAGTTTTAATTACATCGTAATTAATGGGTATATTAACCTTTGAACATCGTGAACTGTAATAATTGGTAGTAGGCGATTCGCAGAACGTCTAGACGGCTGCCACCTCCGGTGCCTCGAAATAGGCAGTCGATCAATGCGGCCAGGAAAACGCTTTTCAAATAAAGTTAAACTCGCATAAGACGATTTTGAATTTTAGTCCAGCCAAAAACGCGTGTTAAGCGAGAGATATGTGTTATACGGGGCTATCCTGCAACTTGGCAGGGACTGATCTAAAATAGTGTACGAGTATGTACGGGTATCGTATTAAATTAAGCGACGTATAGTGTATTGAGATTGGCAGTATTGACCTTATTACTACCCCAGACTCGTAACTGGCCCTCAAGGTGGCCAAACAAGTTAGTTATATTAAAAAAAAATAAGTGTATTGAGAACGTACACACTATTTCCTAATAAGTGTCCTCACATCCCCGTTTCTATATACATTTTTAATTTTCAGAGAAAAAATCACTTGCCCAGTTTAAATAGAATAGAAATAACAGACGCAATATAAATTCCTCGGTATCAGGTAACCCGCTTAAGAAGAGACACAAAACGCGCTCAGATGAGACAGCCGCTCTGTACTTTTATTACATTTATTACCACTTAACATCAGACAATACGAAACAGCATTGAATTTTATATAGACTTAGTACGTCGCTCGTACTACTCTATTATTTACAGGACGACTGCGACCCTTTATTACTTGCAACACGTGCTTGCAAAAAGAATGTACCTACGTGAACAACAGAGAGGTAAGGTAATACAATATTTCGGCGTCAAACAGACTCAGGAGTAATTTGCAGGTCGGTCGTGCTACACGACAATGTAATGCCACCGTTTGATAAGTGTGTGCTTTTATTTAGTTTCTCTATTTAACTTGCAGGATTCCATGAGTGCAACGCCCGTGGTAAGGTGTAGAACGAGCATTCGTTAACTTTTGCTGTGATCAAAGGCTGCGTAGCGTAGCAACTTTTCATTGAATAAAATGGTTTTGATCACTCACCTGATACGAACAAAAATGAAGCAATATTAAATACAAGTATACGGTATTTTAGATCGGCAGTATCAGTAATTGATGGTCTTATAAGCTATAATAAGACATGGTCGTATTAGGCTGTTTACAGTGCTTGCTACAATTTTTAGTATCAATGTGGATCGCCACATATTTAGTAAACTAGTTAGCGTTTGATATTTGCATATAAAATACCAAGATTATTAAATTAAACCCATGTGTATTGTAAACATGGGTTTACTTCTTTTCAACATGTTTGAATATTGAGTTTAACTATGTCGAAACTTTTAAAAGTAACTAAGTATAGTACGAGATCGCTCCTATTAACGTATTCGTATAAGTTTCTATAAGACAATAATACTTAACACATACATTGGAAACATGCATACACATGTTAATACAGACTTTTAGGTTCGCATTTTTCCTATGGACATTGCGCAGGTTAAGCCTTTATTTTAACTCTCCGTCTTACACAACTTTATGCGATAAAAACATAACTTACGCTTAGGAAAAACGACTTTTTTAGTCAGCCAAGGACTAAAAATCCTTATGCAAGGTGACCCGTTTGAATAGTCCGTAACGTGTATATACTTCCTAAATAGAGGTACTCAGTTCCCTATCAACTTATCATGCAACCTGTCTTGTTTCTGTAAATCGCAAGCCGCAACACAGGCTAGCACACCGAGCGACTCGTAAATCTGTAAATAATTAGCCATGATTTGACTGGTGGCTAAACATGAAAGAAACTTGAATGCAAATAACCGGTGTGGCTTCTGAACCGCACTTTACATAAATATGCAATTATATATCAAATTAACTGCCCGTCATGAAGCCCGTTCTTAGAATAAGCTATCGCTGTGAAACAGTTTTTGCTAATGTTTTTAATGGTTTGGTAGCGTACTTGCAATTATAAGTGGTATGCATTTACTAACCCCCTATTCGTTTTTTGCATCGGTCATTACGTTACTATTTTTATTTTACGAAGTTGATTCACATGATATTTCCACTTATGTCTTGCATACCCAATTTTTGTTTAAAATCTATTAGAAAAAAGAAAATATTTATTAAAAAAAACATATCAACAGCTTGATCTACAAATATTGAATAACGTGCAAATACATAAGTACTATAAAGATAGGCTGTCAGCTAAATGTCTGGCAGGAGTGACAGGACGGGGCGCTCTAACATATGTATGCTATACATTTTTATAAGACACATCGAACAGCTACCCGTATACTTTTTTAGCCTGTCATGTTCAAGTAACACTTACCAAATGGTTTTCCAAACGCCGCGCAGAAATAGCCAGCCGGCAGCACGTTGTTTCGAGGTTTAATGTCAAATTCAAAGTCTCAAAATAAAACTCGAACTCATGTCATATAAAGCTTTCCGAGAATATTAAGCTGCCGGCTCGAAAAAGCGCAAGCCATTAACGAAAACACATTGTACTGGAGTAATTGCACACGAACACTGCAGCAAATGAGCGCATGAACTAGAGCCTTCAGGTGACACTTAAGCTCTTTCTGAGACCCTGGTGGTAACGTAGTGACGGGAAAATTGTATTTTTATTCAGCTATTATTTCTATTTGCCGCGCCAGACGCAAATAAATGGAGTGCTATTAGTTTGTATCCTTTGCCGCTGTCTAGTTGGCGCGTGGCAGATCCCCGCTACTATGAATCAATTAGTAGCTTTACATATTCCCTTATCCCCCTTTTATGAATGCTTTGCTAGCTGTGAATGTGATACATAAGTTAGTAGCTATACGCGTCAATGCAGTATTATATTTCAACTAAGATTCTATTTCATTCCATCTATGCAGAAGATTTTCCATACATTTTCACACGTTTTTAATGATTGAGTAAAGCAATCGAAGAAAGTGATCTGTGTTATTTATTTTAGTATAAAGTCTTAATTTATACCTCGATTTTATTAAATATGAAATTTCCATCACAGTTTACTTCTCACCCTTATTAAAATTCATTTAAAATGATTAATATTTCTCGGGCCATTCGGCGCCGTTCTTATTTCGCCCGCAGCGCGCCATGTGCTCCGCCCATTAAACTGTTCACCGATCGCGATCGGACGGCGACTGTAAACTGTAAGAGAAATTACATTTTATCTGAAATCGATCTGTGGAGGTTTGCATGCCGCTGTACACACAGAACTTACACAATTGAATTTAGTGGCTGGCTCCATTTGTAAATACGGCCTGAAAACCGTGTGTTCGTATGAACTGGAGGTTATTGGTATTCAAAATTATGTTTGAGGCGATTGTATTATCACGCTGGCGCCGCAACCGGATGCAGACGACGGTTTGCAAACGTGATAGCGCTATACAGGGTATAACAAAAATACTGGTGATCCGTTTAAGGTATCGGTATATTAATGATCGATATATAAAAATGGGACACGTCGTCCCAGTTGGCCAACCCTCCATACAAAACTAATATATTTGTCTTAGTTTTCCATAATAAACCAATTATGCCCTTAAAAGGATCAGTATTTTTGTTACACCTTATTCGCTGTGTGCATGAGTGTGGCGCCATCTCTTGAGTAGGGGGTTAAAGGGTTTTTCTTTTTTATTTATGGCATATACTCCTTGCTTATATGAAATGTCACTGGCTGATTCACTATGTTGACAGTTGATCCTATAAGTGATGTCGAATATTTTGAAATGTGATATTGACAAGAGCCCAATTTCTTGTTACATTGTGCGCTGCGATCGTTCACGATACCCCCACCATGCACTTCGCACATAGCCAATAGACAGCATGCATAGCGCTTAAAATGAACATAATAATATAAGGTTTAGTTTTGCGCGTTATAAAAAAGTTGGTGGCGGGCGAGTGGCAACGGGCACTGTTCGAACTGCAAGTTCAAACTTATTAAGACCGAGTTCGATTCATTTAATAATACTTAATTATTGTTTCATTCGCATTGATGAAGAAACTCCCAATTATTGTAACTATATTTTAGTCCTCAAGCAAACAGAATTATGTTCAGAACTTACATGGAAATCACATCAAAATTCAAACAGGCAAGACAAGTTACGTATACAGACACGTTACGTTACTTACACATACCTAGACCAAAGACAGTTTATAAGCTTTAAAGCTATTAAGTCATGAAGCGTCGCTGAGGAGATTTTATCAGCTTTATACACAAACATGGAAAGTTCAAGCTGAGTCTTGGTTGTGTGCTTGACAGTGATGCTCGCCTGCCGGCTACGGGACATAACATAACAATTAGTTATTTGACACTTGACATCCAAGAAAGACCTTTTGACTGCCTCCCTAATTGTAAGCTATATACTCGTAGCCTTTCGACGTTTGCAAGAGAGGTCTGACAGACATAATTTCACTAAAAGAAGTATCGTTTACATACGCTACTTCGCTCCTTTGATTTTTCTCACTCAAAAATATCTAAACTTGATCTTTATCGCCTTGACAATAGAGGCGTTGTTCAGATATTTGTGACCACCTACACCGGTCCGATATATCTGATGGCGACTGTACTTTCTACCGTTTTCAGTTCGCAAGTCTCACTGGTGGAATGCTCAAACAAACAAAACAACACTTGATACACGACTTAAGTACAGATTAAGAGATTTCTTGAGCACCGATCTTGAGAATTATTATGTTATAATATGTATCCCTTTTATTGCGCTGTTCTCCTTCAATATAATGAATGTTTGCTAAAACACGACTGGCTCTATCAACAATCCCCCAGGTGCGCAGTTATGTGTTCATGCGTTTTGAATATCAATAAAACGCGTCGTGTTACTCACATTTTAAACGTTTTTATCGATCATAAGCCGCCTTTTTACCGAGCATTGACCGGGTTTGGAATGTCTTGTGTGGTTATTATTGCATTATTAAAAGCCCGAATGATTATTTCATATTTATATTGACTGTAAGAAATAAGGCAAGCAAGTTGGGCTCGTAAAATACGCCATGGGCTTGATTTTTGAAAACAGAAACAATAGGTGCGTTGGGTTAAGATAGAAAGGTATTTTTTTCGGGGTAAGATAAAAAGTAGTTTGTAATGCTCCGGAATATGGATGATTTTTTGTCTTATCCCTAAAAAATACCTTTCTATGTTACCCCAACGCACCTTACCCTAAAAAATATATAAAAAGTTTTCTTGTCTTTAAATTCGACAGATAACATAGCGGAATTTACAAACCTAACGACGTTACTGTCGATGCAATTTATAACATGTGTTATAGCTGGGATGAGCCGCAGTACAAACCGCGAGGCTTAGAAACTCGAACGAGAGTCCCTGTACCGTATTGTGATACTCGGTAATTAGGAACTATCTTTGTTTCTTACGCTACGCTGCGTTACTACACTTGTTGACCCACAAAAATTCAAGAAGACCAAGTGTGACAAACATGAATGCTTTATAATATAATTTGCGAGTATATCGTTCACAAATTCGATCAGGCTACCGCGTGTAAAGGCCGTAAAGGATGACTTATGACTATGAACAAATATATGTTTTATCGACAGCGGTAAACTGTATGAAACGCGACAACAAACTGGCACAATAGCGCTTTAAGAATCAAGTTTCTTTTTAAAAGCAGTATAACTTTAAAGTGTAATTTAAAAAGGCCTGTTTCCGAGACATTATGTACCTTTTGCTTAGCGATTCTGAGTAAGTTCCGATCAACACACCCGATAAACCGAGCGGTGAAGAGCGAGCCGCATTTGAGCACGTTGCCTTAACAACAAGGGATCAACTAGAATAAACCTGCATTTAAAATTCAATCATGAAACAAAAGAATCAAGATTCAAAACACATGTAAACTGTTTTGATGCAGGTTACCTACTGTTATTATTAAGCGAACGGCATGTTTGTGTTGTTAAATATCGATTCTTTACGCTGCATCGGTATTAGTGTTTGGCTCGTAAAAATACGTTTCATGTGGTATGCGGGATCATGTGCTGTCCAAATGGCAGCCGAAAAGTATTTAAGTATTGTACACCGATTTATATCGTCTACATATGTAGATATTTACCTACCATGCAGCACAAACCTGAAAGCGATTGTCAACGAACGTGAACAAGGCAGTTAAGGTAGAATTCATTATGAGTGGAGTAGTTTGACAGCACTTTACATACATTTGCAAACAGTTTTGTATGGCAGGAACTGTCATATTAGAGGTACTTCACTCAATTATGAATTCTTCTTTATTTATTTCTTACAACTTAAGAGTCCCTATACAAACGTAGTTCAGCTCTCATTTTAAAACGACATGCTTTAGAACCACGAAATTTGGCATGGGCATTATAGCAGTACAGATCTATGTCGGTAATTCGTTTTCGTTGCTAAAAATTTTAATACAAAGAAAATATAGCAAAAATAAGTTTTGTATGTAAATCTGTATCTGGCTGTATTTTCTTTGTATTACAATTTTTAGCAACCAAAACGAATTACCGACATAGATCTGTACTACTAGAATGCCCATGCCAAATTTCGTGGTTCTAAAGCATGTCGTTTTAAAATGAGAGCTAAACTACGTTTGTATGGGAACGCGAGCGTCCTGGCGACTCAATGTTTAACTAATAGTATCCATGTATGAATACTACCGTGACAATTGGCTTTTAAAATTGTAAATTACAGATATGTCAGGTTTTTTACGACAGCTAAAGCGCGTAAGTATGTACATAATGTACTTAATATCTTTTTAACCGGTATTGCTTTTTAATCTTTGCTATGCTATTTATTTTATAGGCAGTTTGATTTCAACACAGTTATTTCTGTTGCAGAATATTTGGTAATAGCCAGATTATATTACTAACATTCCATGTTATGAGTTTCTTTCGTAAAAACCATGTTACTCAATTTCTGAAACAGAAACAGTTTCATGTTGAATATTATACGCGGACTACATCTGTACGTCTATATTTTTATGAGCGATTGTTTACGTTACTCGCACCTCGTTAGAGCAGCCGGCGTTTAGCCTAAAGGGTTTGGCAGTGTGACTATTTACAACACGAAGATTGCATTTGTATACGTTACTACGTTTTCAAACAAACATTTTCTTGCGTGAAATATAGAAGTGCCGAGACGGTCCTGAATTAATAGGGAACAGGCTTCGAGTCTGAGATTAAACATCAATGTGAATTTTTTAATGTTTGTATGGTTTACTGTTCTTTTATCGTTTGTTTTATTACTTTTAAATACCATGGTCTTTAATCAGTTAACTGCTGTAGTCAAGACGTTTAAAGGAAGCATACTTTCGGATTTCTCACAAGTCCCACAACTAAGACTAAATTCAACGAAACCATACGTTTAAACACTTACAGCATTTTTTGAGCATAGCGGAAAATGTAGTTCGTATTATATAGATCTTTAGTCTCTTATTTATATACGAATAGAAAACCTGCTGTAATCTGGTAATAAAAAAGCTACGAAGGTCGTCGTAGCTACACAATTTCGCGCGGGAGGTGCCAGACTTTTTTTTGGTTACAAAAACATGTTACAGTTAACAATTACTTTTAATACTCATTACGTTGGTCCCAAATAAAGTAACATCTGTCTAGCAGATTCGCTTCATGCATTTGTGGGTTAGGTATCGATATTGCGTTTTTGGCTACACGTGTATTCTATTTGCGATGTTTACGCTAAGTCGAATTATTATGAATTATAATTGGGTGATCTACAATACATAATTGAATATTGAAGCCAGTGACAGTTCTGTTAGGTTGAAATTGGTTCCAAAGTGGAACTGAGGCGTACCTTAGGCATTTTACAAGTACCTATTACTTACACCTGAACTGTTCAGCTGACGATTAGGTATTGAAGTATTTTTAATATTTTTATCAAGTAACACTAACTTAAAGCTATAGTCATTAAAAAAAACAGCCAAAAATCTAACCGTATATGAATCTAACTTGAAACTCATTGTTCACAGTCGGCATAGTATCATACACCATGCCCAAGGGCGACAAGCGCAGCAACGGCGTGGAGCTGACCGACATGATCTACGACGGCACGTGGGGCGACGAGCTGCGCGGCGGGCTCGGCCAGCTGGTCGACGGCAAGTTCGGCGGCGATGAGATCCGCGAGGCCGCGCAGAACTCCGCCTGGGTCGGCTGGCGGAACGACACGCGGCCCGGCCCGCCCGCCATCGTGTTCGAGTTCGACAAAGTGCGCGAGTTCAGCGCCGTGCACCTGTACTGTAACAACAAGTTCATGAGGGAGGTTCAGGTGAGTCAAACTACTATTATAGACTATTACCGATATATACTACGAGTTACTTCGTCTTTTATCAAACAGGGAGATTCAGAAGGCAGACATGTACCGCTCATCATTTTGTAAATTACGCACATGTTTAGTAAAATTCGGTACTACATATGACGGCTAAACGAATATGGGGTATGTCTAGTCTTAAATACCGATAATAATTAGTCGTTTATCACTTCCGTTTATTTTGACTCACGTGTTTGTTAAAAAGAGACATAATTTAACATAAACTGGCTAAAGGACTAATATTGTACTACAATTTAAGTAGGTATTAATACCAACCAATTTCTATGATCTCAAGGTGTTTTCTGAGGCGATAATATCGTTCTCCATCGGCGGCCACCACTTCCAAGACGAGCCCATCCGCTACACGAACGTGGAGGACAACATCTTCGAGAGCTCCCGCAACGTCAGCATTAAGCTGCACCACCGCATAGGGAAGTGGGTCCGCATCGAGTTGCGGTTCTCGTCGCGGTGGATCCTGATCAGCGAGGTGGTCTTCGACTCGGGTACGTGGTTCTATTCCAAGACGAGCCCGTCCGCTGCACGAAATATTTTCTTTAACTATTTTATCTTATGCTAGATTCCCGCTCCGTACTATGGAAATCTATAAATTTACTACCGATGCCAATAATTCTTGTTAGTGCAAAAATATTTTATTTATAAGGAAGCGTTGAATACCACTTATCATAACAAGAAGGCTAGCTTTGAAAACGTTCACGGTGTATAAATCTATAAAACAAACCTAACAGTGCTAGCAGTGCTTTCTATTTACACAGTGACTATTGGCTATGTGTGAAGTTCATGGTGGGGGTGACGTGAACGATCGCAGCACACAATGTAACAAGAAATTGGGCTCTTGTCAATTTCACATTTCAAAATATTTGACATCACCTATAGGATCAACTGTCAGAATAGTAAAACAGCCAGTGATATTTCATATAAGCAAGAAGTATACGCCATTTATAAAAAGAAAAAAGCCCTTTAACCCCCTGCTCAAGAGATGGCGCCACACTCATGCACACAGCGAATACTCTGTACGGTGATTTTATTAGATATTAAAAAGTTTGAAGACAAATAGTGTGCAAAATAAATAGGTAGTAAAAGACTTCATATTTTTTATTCACAGACGTCGCTCAAGGCAACTATACACCCGAGAGCCAAAAACCGACGGTTGGCGAAGAAAAAACCAAACTGAGACCGAGCCACCCCCAGATACCCATATCGACCGCTCACCAGGAGGACCCGCTCTACATGGCCATTGTCGTGGGGGTGCTCACCGCTCTGGTGATACTTCTAGCGGTTGCTGTGTTCCTGATCATACACAGGCACAGACACAGGAAGTGCTTCGCCTCCCCCCTGGCCAAGACCACAGTCTCCCAGAAGAGGGAGGACAGCTATAGCCGCTGCGGAACTTCGTCGCACGTGTCGATGTTGCCGGCCAATAAGATGAATATAGACTGCGCGTTAGATGTTAAGTCCGACGAGTACCAGGAGCCGTATCAGGCTCTGAAGTGCGCGCCATATTTTAGTTATAGCACAGTGTTGCTAGAGATGAAAGACTTTGTTAAGGATTCTAATACAGCTTTATCAGGTAAATAACTTATTACTCGTTAAATTATTATATTTATTCTGTTCTGTACGGGTATTAAGACGGCAACAACGGCCACCTTAAGGTTTAAGTGCCATCCAATCAAGATCATTTGTAGCATGACAGTAAATGAATATCAAAAATACGATCCCGGACTTTATATACTATTTTTTTATACACTATTAAAGTTGTTTTTAACCGACTTCAAAAAAGGAGGAGGTTCTCAATTCGACTGAATTTTTTTTTTTTTTTTTATCATATTTTTTTTTTTTTGTATGTATGTTACTCCATATCTCCGTGAATCGTGAACCGATTTTCAAAATTTTTTTTTGAATCGAACAGGTATAACCCCTAGATGGTCCCATTGTCACCAAGTCGGGATCTGATGATGGGATCCTGGAGAAATCGAGGGAACTCTTCAACTATTATAGGCACACCTATAGTGATTTCACTATTTTTTACAGCAACTCGGCCACTTCCTCTTGGAATAGCGGATCCTAAGTGAAGTCGGTTCTTTTTTTGTTTAAAATTATATTCGTCCCAACAGACAGCTCCAACTACGACTACGCAGTGCCGGAGCTGAGCTCGGCGCCGCTGCTGACCAAGCGTCGCCTCGGCGACAGCCTGTCGGACCGCGCCACCGAGATCATGGGCGAGCGGCTCGACCTGGATGTGGACGCGCGGCTGTCCGCGGCCGGCTCCGTGCGCTCCAAGCACAGCGCGAGGGTGAGTAGTAGTAGGGACTGAGCGGTTTAACCATTGTGAAATCCACGTCTGCCTATGCGGCCAAATGTAGCCCACCAAGCAATCTAACAGCTTCCCTGACTTGACGGTATTGAATAGCAGCAACGTGAATTTATTTTCGATTGTCACAGGAGCCGGGCGCAACTCCACGTGCCAATCATGTAGGAATATCGATGTCGCATACATTCCTTACCCCTAAGCTAAGTCAGGAAACGGTTTATAAATAAAAATATAAGCGGAAATAACTGGTGATTTCTACCAATTCGTCAGTAAATTACGTACATAGTATACTTAGTTTTTACCTCTGCTCTCTGGTAATAGTTTCGTCTCATATTTCAGTCGGCGAGCCAACAGGAGGTGTTCATAGACATGAAGCGGCGACTGGAGACGACCAACGTGATCGAGTTCCCGCGACATCGGTTGCGGATGATATCCAAACTGGCCGAGGGCGCCTTTGGCACGGTGTGTACATTCATAACAATCTAACTACTGGTGAAATAAAAGTGCGTCATCGACCCTAGAAGGCTAGGCCCTAAAAGGCTTCTTTTTTTATACCACGACGGTTGCAACCAAGCATGCGGCCCCATGGCGGCGGCATTGTTGTGACGTTTTCCTGGTATGGATTTGACTTTTCAAAACCACGACGACGTATTTCCTTCATTGATTCATAACCAACGAGATGTTTGTTTATTTGCGATCGCGACGCCATCTGCGCATATTTTCCCGCGTTTATCCTGAGTTATTTACGGTTCAGGTTTACGTGGCGGAGGCGGACGGCGTGCCCGAGTACAACGGCACCATAACGCCCGAGAAGCGGCTGGTCGCCGTCAAGTTCCTGTGCCACGACGCGTCCGCTAAGGAGAGGTATATCATGTATGCATAGCTTATAGACCGTTTACTATCCTTCCGATCCAAATATCTGGAGCTTTTATAATAGCATAGACTTAAATATATAGTAGACGGCCATAACCTAAGAACTTTTAACGAATAACGTACTAGTAGTACACTAGTCGTTACTAGGTGGCGCTGATTTTATCTCATACATATTGGCTCTGTTTAGGTGGCTCTGAACTAGATGGCGCTAAATACTCGGAGCCTCAAAAAGTTCTTAGGCTATGGCCGTCTACTATATATTTAAGTCTATGATAATAGTAACGTGATTAGTATTTTATTTTATTTAACCTATAGAGTACAGTTAAATTATAAAGTTATGAAAAAGTAGATATAGATGTTTACGGTAAGACAGCATGGCTTTAATTGTAAAATGGAGGTCAATAGAAAAGCAAATAAATTTAGCAAACATGGCTGACTGACAACTGCATTCGTAGATATTATTATAATGGATATGTTTTACTAGAATTAAACGTACACAACATGTTTAAGTATACAAATTGACGACGATACAATGGTTTTTCTTTCAAAGTGCGTCATTACCAAGCAATGAAGGTAAAATGGTTTGGTTAAATTTATTTACTTTTCTATCGACCTCTGGGCCCTAAATAATAAACATTACAATCCACAATTACAAATCACAAATACAATTCAAAAATCTGTTTATTAAAAATTACAATCTACCCACAAACATGTCATTGTCACACTCGACAAATTTGTTTAATTGTAACTACAGTTGGACATAATCGTGTTTAATAAAGCGTTGTAATTGTCATATGTAATTGTAAATTGGCTCATTTTCTATAGAAATTCGTGACAATTTTTGAATTGTAGTTGACAATGACAATTTTGTAACCGTCAGAATTTTATTAAACAAAATTCTCCAGCTACATTGACACGAGTTGACCTGTCACCCTGTGACAAATCAGTAATGTTTATTGAACGCAATATGAGCACAATTAGACAAATTTGTCGTTTTTTGACATATTTGTCGGGTTGTAATGTTTATTAAATAGGGCCGTCTATTATTTATGTATTTCGTCATTACTGTAAAGAAATCTCGAATCTCACACTGCTACTCTAAGTTAAAACGCAGTCACTCTATATATGCATCTCATACATAAGTATGTAACGAAAAAATATGGTAAATAAAGTACCATATTTCTCTTTTGAGGGCCAGAACAAGAATACAAGATTTTTTTAAGTAGTCACGATATGTCATTATGTCAAGTGCTAATTCAGCTAGTTAGTTAAACTTTTAATATGTCCAAATTACTACCCCTAATAAAGTTGCTTATACCCGCTCATGTTTCATTTCCTGTTCGTTTACATGTCGTGTAAGCTAACCCTCAATCGTCACAGGGAGGAGTTTGAGCGCGACGTGCGCATCCTCGCGGCGCTGTCGTCGCCGCACCTCGCGCGCGTTCTCGGCGCGTGCCGCTCACCGCCCCTCGCCGTCGTGCTCGAGTACCTCGAGCTGGGGGACCTGTGCGCCCTGCTGAGGGCGGCGCCCCCTCCGCCGAGCGCCCTGCTGCACATCGCCACGCAGATAGCCGCCGGGATGCAGTATCTGGAGTCGCTCAACTTTGTGCACCGCGACTTGGCGGCTAGGTGAGGACTTGTGCTAGCTCGAGTTACAGTATTAGAGTAGTTGTGCTCTGCGAATAACTGCAAATAATAAGGATGGTTGCCATTTTATTGTCTATCGTATCATGTGTCACTTTCACACTTACAACATAATTACGTCACATCCGTGAAACAATCATAGCATAGACTTAAAGATATAATAGACGGTCATAGTCGTAGAACTTTTTGAGGCTCCAAGTCATTAGCGCCATCTAGTCCAGAGCGACCTAAAGATAGCCAAAATGTAAGAGAAAATGTCACCTGCTCTAGTACGCTAGTCGTAACTAGATGGAGTAGCAGAGCAGGTGACATTTTCTCTTACATTTTGGCTATCTTTAGAGCGCTCTGGACTAGACGGCGCTAAAAACTTGGAGCCTCAAAAAGTTCTACGACTGTGGTCGGCTATTATATCTTTAAGTCTAAGGTCATAGTGACAAATGATAAAACCACGACCCTTTTAGGCCAGTTGCTTGAGATAAATATAAAAACATTTTTCTGAGCTTTAAGTGTTTACAAATTAACTACCGCAGCATTAGCACTAAAATATAAGATTATGTGCCTAATATTATTGATTACGTATATCATGTTTGCTGGAACTAATAAAACCATCGTTTTTTAGGAACATCCTGGTCGGCAAAGGGTACCAAGTGAAAATCAGCGATTTCGGCACCGACAACGAGGCGTACGCCTGCGACTATTACAAGGTAGGTAATACACAATATCTAAAAAATAGGAGAACACTATTCTGTCAAGTTTTAATGACTTACTTAAAATGTATCTATCTATAAGAAAAACTTACTCAATAGTTTATAGTATGTATCAATAATGAATGCTTTTTGTATTTAGTATATACAATATGAATTCGCGATTTATTTAAGTTAATCTAAATGAACTTTGAGGATTCAGTGGCCGATTTAATAAGGCTACAAGTGATAATTTACAAGCGGAATTGTCTTTCTAACATATGATGAACAGTCATCATCCATAGTATCTTCCTACACGAAGGCCGCAAAAATATGTGACACGCTCCTATGGCAAATAAGAACGTGTCACATATTTTTGCGGCCTTCGTGTAGGAAGATACTATTGATGCTGACTGTACACCGCTTGTAAATTGTCACTTTCTACCTCTATTGAATGGTCCACATGACTTAAATTAGTTGATGTAACTGATGCCTATTCGAAACCCTTGTGGCGGCAGGTGGACGGGCGCATACCGCTGCCCCTGCGCTGGGCGGCCTGGGAGTCCGTGCTGCTCGGCAAGTACACCACCAAGAGCGACGTGTGGGCCTTCGCGGTCACCCTGCACGAGATCTTCACGCTGTGCCGCCGCCGGCCCTACGAGCACCTCACCGAGAACGAGGTACCAACATGTCCATACAACTCTGTCAAGTGCGCCCATAGAGATATCTGAGGCTCCCGTTGATAAACGTGAGAATGTAGGAAGAATATTTATTTACGGTTGCATTAAGGCTAGGCGAAATGTGCTTGTCAACTACAATAATATTGCTTTGCTAATCTGCGGTATTTTAAAGTGCTGGTTAATTGGTCACAACCCGTTATACTTATTTGCGTATTGTTTTGTTCTGGTATTAGGTGCACTTATCTCCACTAACATAGTTATTGGTTAAGGTAACCATGAAATATTTAGATATGGCTCTCAAATCTCGCTCTAATTCTTTACATAAACACCTTGATTTAATAAAAGCCAGGAATACAAAAGATTCTACCGTCTATGTTAGGAAAAAGTAGGTTATGTCAAGAAGAATCATAAAGCAATGCTTGCGACTTATGAACATGACCCAACTATAGTTCAGGAAAAATAAGGATACATATGCCAATTTGGCGGTAAATTATGTACATCAATGAAACTTTGTTTATAACTTTATCTTGAGTGAAAAGATAAAGTTAATAAACAAGGTTTCATTGATGTACATATTTGCCTCCAAAATATGCTCTTTGTCCCTTATTATTACGCTTGTCTTGTATGACACTCATAACTCATAATCGATAAAAAAACAATCGTTAAAATATTTTATCTATGAACTTTCACAACACTCGCAACAGACCTTAAACCTTATTTAACCTTCAATCAATGTCCACTGATCAATCCACGATACATCTCCCAGGTCCTCGAGAACCTCTCGCACCACCAACTGGGCGACGGTCTGTTCGAGGCGCTGGCGCGGCCGGCCGGCTGCCCGCGCGACCTGTACGAGCTGATGCGCGCGTGCTGGCGCCGCGACGAGCTCGCGCGCCCCTCCTTCGCGGACCTGCACCTGGTGCTGCAGCGCACGGCCGCGTGATACATGTGCTAGGGCCCGAGCAGCACGGCTCGGCTCCTCGAAAGGTTGTAAACTTGTAAAGGGGAAGTGACTTCTGCTAGTACAGTTGTCATCAGATATATCACGGCCAAGGTATTCACAAATATCTGAAGAAAGCCTCTATTGTGTCAAGTGCATGTTCAGATGTTTTTGAGTACCTTGGCCGCTCTGATATATTCGATGGCGACGGAACCTAGTATCCGCCTCGAACTGAGAACTCACGAACTTAAAATGAGTGGAACATATACCTATAACCTATAACAAGAGCCTAATGAAGGTCACTTGCGCCTTCTAGCTCCATAACGCCGCAGCTCATTCCGGCTTATGAAGAACTCTCAAATTATATTTGTCTCTGCTTCGTCATAAATACCAGAAATACGTTAGTAAAGCTTTCGCGGAATAACAATATTAAAAAAACATCGAAATGCACGGACATGGTGTCCAACTGACCATTCCGTCTCCGTTGTCTGTAAGTATTTCACTTCGCTGCACTCGCTCGTTTGACAAGCGGAAGTCCCTTTCTAAAAAAGTTGTAAAAAATTACTATTTGGCTCGTATGACAAGTTACAAGCTTTAGTGAAAAAGGCTCCAGGACAAACGTTTGAAATAAGCCATCATATATAACTAGATGGTTGAAAGAGCGATCCATCTATAAGGGGATAGATGAGATTTGAAAAACGGGCTTGATCATCGAAGATCGGACTGATCAGCGTTATTGTGGGACGTATCCGGAATTCTATACCTTATGTCTAACGGCAATCCGTCCGATCTCAGGTTATCCGTATAGGAACACCGTTTTGAAACTATTCTGTCTTCTAAATTGTTAAAAGAGCCAGTTGTTACCATACGCGATAGTCTTAAAACACTCAAGCTGCGACGCTGTTAGAGGCTCATTTTAGTTTGAACTCGGTCTACGGACTATCCATCATAAACTCGACGACTCACTATTTGGAGCGATGCTGCAATAGTATTGCCATTCAACATATATCGACCGTTTGCATTACGCTAGAGTGCTCACTCCATACATTTGCTGCCCTTACTTATTAGTAATAAGTTGTACGAAAAACTTACGACTTATTATTAAGTTTGTAGCTTGGTATGTACATATAGAGTCAGCATTCTAAGCTTATTCACTGAGCTAACCAAAGATGCCTAAATTAAATTTCATAGCTCGCTATGAATTACCAACGACATATCCCGCACAAGGTTTATTGGCAATTCTAAATTGAGATTTTCGAGGTATTACCAAGTTTATAAGTCCACTACTTTATTATCATGTACATGTACAGTAAAATCAATCAATCCTTGGTAAATAAGTGAGTGAACAAGTGTAAATCGTGCATACTTGTGAAAGTAGCAGAATGTTTCCAAAAAGTTATAGAAAAAAAAAAGTTTCTGTTTCACACGACTTACTGGAAATTGAAACTTTTAGAGATTTTAGAAACATTCCGCTACTGGCTATATGGCATCTATACTTTGAATATATTCGCAGCTAATTACATTTACGACTTGAATCAACAGTGCTAGTCGACTTGTTTGATATGAATGTAAGATTTGTACTTAACGCTGCGTAACGCGTCGTATAAGAGTTACTTAAGACTGCACTCGAATATCGTCACAACTTTGAAAAAAAAAACTTGTATCTTGTACTGTCACTCAAAAGAAAAATGTGGTAACTATGTATGCGATGCATATAGAGTTACTGCGTTTCAACTTAGAGAAAAAGTGTGGGATACGAGATTTTTTTCAAAGTAGTGACTATATGTCATTGTAAATAATTCTAAAGCATCATATTTGATCTAAATGTACACCGCGTTCAACTAAGGTTGTGTCAACTAGTTCATATGAATTGTCATACTGAATTGATAGATATGAATTATGTTGAATATATTTTATTGTAAATATCAAATAAGAACTTGATATTTTGCAAGTAATATCTGCCCTCTACGTAGCAACGAATGCACATCCAACTGAGAGTATAAACTATGTACCTTTATTACTAGGCCTAAGTATGTTTAGTTATCTTGAAGCGAATTTAGATCTATTAGTTATTTATTATTATATCATACCACAATAAACATTATTATTATGTAGTCAACACACGGGATTGTTTACACATTCACTGCCCCCAACGCACATGTGCGTTCACCGTCATACAAGTTTGTTCCTAGGCCCCGCCCCCTGGCAGTGAATGCGTTAATCCGCTTGCCAAAGCTCGTAATTTGACCATGTAATGTAATGAATGACTGATGTTAGCTGACAGCAGGCGCCCGTTTCTCAAAAGCTTGTAGCTTGTAATACAAGACGATGTCACATTTCGACATCTTTTGCTAGATTGAGACTTCCGCTTGTATTACAAGTTACAAGCTTTTAATACAATCGGCCCCAGGTCTGTAACATCGTCATTCATTACTCATTACACGGCTAAATTACGAACAATGGCAAGTGGCTCAATGTTTCCGTGTGGTGACTGTACGTGTTCAAATTAACAACAGCATAACATATCTTATTCGATAAAAGCCAAAATTGTAAATAAAAATCTGATATCTGAAGAACAGTTGGGTTATATGATATTGATAACACAAAAAAAAAATTTTCCTTTTGAGGTACGGAACCCTAAAAAAGGAAATTTAAGCAAAATAATAGTTTTGTTAAATTGGAGTGTATTCGCTAGCTACTTGAGGGGCCGAAATCTCGCGACTCCGCCGGCACAGTGTGCTTCGGCGATTAATTAAGGACGTATCAATTACGCTTTTGTGACATGTTGAATGCGACTTGTTATTTTATCGTTCTAACTTCGTATACAATCTGTAAAATTGTACCTTAAGCGATACTGCAAAAAATCTTATGATATGATAGACCCTGCCTAAGACTAACCCTTAATGATGTTGATGCAAATCACGACTAAAATAGTTCATTTCGATACTAGGTCGGAAAGGATACCATTACTCGAGAGAGACATTTTGCCCCAAGCCGTAGGCGAGTTGCAAAACTCGGGACGAGTGAAGAATGACATCCCGTCCTTGTATCGAACGATGTTTTTAATACAGTTGCGAAAAAAATATAAAATGGACAATCAGTCACTTTGAGGGTACTTTTGGAATATAGTACTATATTCCAAAACTCGCGCGGTGCGGTGCGGCGGTGATTGGCTGAAAAAGTAAAAAGCGCTAGTGTGAGAAATCCAAGTTGCCGCACTATAAAACCGCACTAGAAAGTCACTTTTTTGAGCAACTGTGTTAAAAATTGTATTTATGTATCTTTGCTCGCACGCTACAAGATCTCTTTGAAAAAAAAAACTTGTATTAATTTATGTAAATCGGACCTCACAGCAAGCGTTATACACATTCTAGTCAAGTAAGCACACTGATAGTATTATTTTTATATGAACCATTTTTTTACTTTTATCACGTATCGTGAGCGTCCATTTTACTTTTTTTATACACATTTCATCGAATCGATACATTATTTAACGTCTAAAAGGTAGTTTTAATAAGTTATGCTTATCAAACATTAGTATATTGAAGTGATACTTCCTTATAAATAATAGGTAGTTTTCAATCTCGAGAATACATTTTTAGATCAATGTACTAATAATTAAATAATCATTGCATAATACTAGTATGATTCTTGAACTTATGATAGAAACAGTAAATGTGGCTCCCATTTACAATTCATTTAGTATATAAAATGAGAAGATTCACTTCAATACGCTTCGAGTCTGTTATTTTGTACCGTGTGCGAAGCATCTATACGCGTAGACAATATAGGCATAGAAGCATTCATATGAAACTGTCGACTACTCGACTCTACTCTAGTACTACCCTTACGCGAGTGAGCTACGTATAATAGACGCATAATCCCGATCTTCCTACACTACCTTGAGCTGTTTAACGTAACGTCTCCTCTCTACGATTTCATATAAATGATAAAACTTAAAAGTAATATGCAGTGCAGTCCAGTGCAGCAAAAGTAGTTATATAATTTATATACCAATTGTATATTTTCATTACTGATGACAGGGATGACTATACAAAAGCCATGTTGAACAAGCAAATCGAATATTAACGTACGGTCTAATTATTTATGAGTGGTTTTCGGCCTAAGATGCTGTTCGGAAGTAGCAGCTAAGCTAAGGTTAAAAAGCCACATCTTATGTTGGTTCAACTGTCATGGATCGAAACATACCGTCTACAGACTTTTTGTTTCCTAAGACTTATATTTATTTAGATATAAGACGGGTTATCCCTAGAAATGTTTCATTTTTTTTAATGCTTGCTGCTGCTGCTGCCATATGCGTTTCGCTTTGCGTATTTATCCTTGTTCTGCTTCGAATTGAATGTCCCGGCTAACTAGATTAAAAGTCTCATTATTCTTACATTGGTTACATTCATTATTTAGTATTTTCCGAAAGTTTTACCGGACTGTTAATCATAATGGGATAGTCTCATGTATAATATCTATGGTTGACGACAACTGTGTAAAATCACTGACCAAAGGTAATATTCCATACAGTTTTGCTCTGATCGGCGATCGTATAGAGGACCCGTTACATATAAAGTTACCAATTCTTATAGTCATTTATTTTCATACAACTTATATCGAAGTAAAATGATACAACGTAATATTAGCTAGTAAGACATAAATCTGATTCGTTAGAATGAAGTATTAGATGTAATGTTAGTTGAAAGTCTATTTTCCGTAGTTTGCTTCGTCGAAGGCAGTTTTAGTGACAATATGAAGATAGGTATCGGTGCGAGGTAGAATTCTATTTATGATAAATCTTTTTGTTAACGGACGGATCTGGAGATTTGTACTCATTATGTGTTAAACTGTTTTATTACGTATATCTACTGCGATTGCTGTAAACGTGAGCCTTGGTTGCTACGAATGATCATTTATTTATTCCTTGCAACCGTGGTATTACTGTTCTGGGTGTTTGCAAAGTGTGAACGATGAAACACTACGTGAGGTGTAGACGCGATTCAAGCTAGTTTAAGAGTTATTTAATTTAATACTGTTGTGCTGTTGGTCTCCTGATCCGTCTTATTAGGATCGGATGCGCGTCCGGCGCCGAAGACACTTCGTAACAAGTCACCCCACTCTCATATTCTCAAAAAACGGCACTAACTTTTGTTACGTTTCGAAGTAAACGGCGATTGCGGGCATCCGAACGCGGGCTCAATATTATTATGCTCTGTCCACACTGGGTAAAGTGTACGTAAAGTTAACCATAAACTGTATATGTTTGTTTTTACTTTATACAATTTGTATAATTTAACTCGTTTATGACTTTGATTGTGGCATGGCGTCCTCAGTTCCGATAATAATGTTACCTACCTCGTTGTACAGTCTCCGTCAAAATTATGTTTACACTATCGCACCTTAATCCCTTGTATTAAGGTGCAAAAGTGTAAATATATCTTTGACATCGACTGTACATATAAAATTCTGTTGAATCAATTGTTCGATACAAATCTAATATTTCATGATAGTGTTTCATAGAGTGACATTTAGTACATATTCCACATTATTATCTAGTGAAAATAGTAGGTAATAATTTAACCATTCGTAATGAAGCAGGTGTGCATGCAACACTGAGGCACGCCATACTCGTATCGCACGACAAACGCCGGTGTGGACAAGTGTTTAGTGTAAACTGTTATTTTCGCTATTTATCGACGAGGCTTCAGTGGCCCTAGCACTTAACCGTAAGAGTTTAGTTGGGAAGTAGTGAGCGACACAAGTACTTATCGTACACTAAAGGAACCAATGTCTTATAGAGTTAGGCTAATCGAATACATAGAGGTCTAATTATATTTAAGTAAGTAGAGCTACGGATTAAGGCGTTTTGTTTGGTGGCTTACCGCCCGCGCCCCGCCTACTCGAGAACCTATACTTGGTATAATCAACCAGATTGTATAGTAGGGTAGGCACTTTGAACCTTGTCATAGTGACAATAATGCGACTCCTCGTTCTCACAATGAGAAGGATCAATGGCCCACTCCAATTGGTTCACCGTGGACCGATTCAGTCACTATCCCAGAATAGAAAATAAATTACTAATAAAAAGGGCAGAAAAAGTAATCATTCTGAATCAAAACCCGAAAATAATGTTTCATATTAAGTTAAGTAGCGGTCTCTAACCAACATACCAACCTAGGTACAAGCAAGAGTGAGAGAGAGGTATCGGGTGCGCAGGGCGCGCGGCGACTAGTGACGTAATGCTAGGCACTAATAATAATGTACAATAAAACACCCTCTCTGCCTTAGTGATGCTATTCTTACCCCTTATGCTACGACGATATCACGTTAGAACGAAATTTATAATGTATCTTGTAAATAGGAATTCTTATAGCTGATGTAAATTATTGAGCACTATGGAAAACTTTAATTCCTAACAATGGTCCAAACTTCACTCGCTTTTTTATTTGTACTATACGATTATACAATTTCTATATAGATAAATGAAATAATGAAATTAGACTAGAGACATCTTATGCTTTAATTTTATTTTATAGATGTAAAACATGTATTTGTCGGAATGCTTAATTTTCATAATCAAAGTTTTATGAAAAAAAGGTTGATACCAAATGCAGTATTTTTATTTTATACTCTACATATTTGTACCCAAATAAAAGCAATAATCTATAAACCGGTTTATTTATTGCACTTCCAAACTTTCATCCTATAACAGAGTGGAACATAAAGTCAAGTGCTTAACTCCACTAAAGAATCTAAAGATATTAAAATCAATCATTGGTCGCACATAAAAAGCAATAGGCAACATAATTTTCTTTTGCAAGACCATGAAAATCCGGTTAACATTTCCTCTTATTTACTAACATTATCCTTATCGGCCCATGAAAGAACAACTTCCTCTCAATTTTCAAAACAGTAGTTTCAACGTGCTTGGAACGCGCTCAGAAGCAGTTAGTACATTCGAAAATGCGGTGGTCGAGTTACAGTCTTCTAGCCTGCCTGCTGCACATCGCTGGCAGCGTTAAGGTTAAGGTGGTAATGCATTCAGAGTCCCAAGAAGACTCCAGAGTCGACGAGGAATTCGTTACAACAGACAATTGGGAGAAACGACACACCACTATGATACCCTACATAAAGAAGCACTCGAAACACAACAGACGTGAGGGGTATGAGGAAAGAAGAGAAATAAAGCCATCGACAGAGAAATCTATTACTCCCCAGCATCCGAACGCCATGCTTTTCAGTTTGATTTATAAGCAGGTCAATATAAACAGCATGTTCATGTTTGAGCAGACTTGGTATACTTGGTCGACGGAGAGCCGAAATGATGGCTCCAAACACATCATTTACTATATCTGCTATAAAGAACCTAAGCATTGCGACGAAGTTGGTTGGGTAAGTTCACCTTTATGTACTTTTGTGTGAGTGAAGATCATAAAGTAAATCGCCAGTAACTGGCCACCTCATACTAAAAATGAACTCTAACAAATGAATTATAAACCTCCGTTTAAGAGTCGCCAGTAGGACGCTCGCGTTAACTCGCGTCCCCATACAAACGTAGTTCAGCTCTCATTTTAAAATTGTAATACAAAGAAAATACAGCCAGATACAGATTTACATACAAAACTTATTTTTGCTATGTTTTCTTTGTGTTACAATTTTTAGCAACGAAAACGAATTACCGACATAGATCTGTACTGCTAGAATGCCCACGCCAAATTTCGTGGTTCTAAAGCATGTCGTTTTAAAATGAGAGCTGAACTACGTTTGTATGGGGACGCGAGTTCACGCGAGCGTCCTGGCGACTCTTAAACGGAGGTTTATAATTCTATACAACAACATTTTGCGAATGCTTAGTGACAGATGGTTAGGTGCAACAGACTCTTACTGTGAATTAATTTTTATACTTAAATAAGTATCATACCTATTCATAATGATTCACTTCAAACGGCAGCAAGCAACGATTCGAGTTCGACCACGTTAACTCTACACCAACTTTGCACGGGACAAGGGTATCGCTGATTCGTTGCAAAGTCTATGTGGACTTATCGTGGTCTCTACTACCCCAACTGTGTCGCTTAACTTCAAACTCAGGTGTCCATTCGACCCTCTCAGCAAATATCTACCCTATTACCTTTCCTTATTAATACAAAAATCGCGTAATCTAACAGATGGATTTATCTGAATTTGAAATTAAGCGACTCCTGTCCTTGCACTCGAAAGATTTCATCCGCATGATCATGACAGGAGCGGACCGACTCGCTGCCCAGATGCGCGTTTGAGATCAACTCACTCCTTCCTGAAGACCTCGCGTGCATCAACCCCTTCGGAGTGGAGCCACACAACTCCATCACGTGTGACGGTGGGGAACAAATTAAGGTATGCTCTAATATTTCTAATAAAAACGTGTCTCAAAACTTATACCGACGTACGTCCCGAGGCGTCATTTGATGCTTAAAGATGCATATCTCCCAGCCTCCCCTGAGGCAGTACACGTTTTGCTTAATGCACAGGTTGTTCTTTTCAAAAAAATTATGTTTGTGACAAGCTTTTATAGCTAACTGTACCTACTTTTCTTTATACAATCTCTAACTGCCCATCAAGACGAATGCAAAGAGCCAAAACACTCAATCGGAAACCGGCAAGTAGGTCAAAACTTGTAAGATTTGATTTCAATCAATTAACGAGATGGTGAAAGTAAACAAAAGGCATATAAAAGGTTATGTTAGGAATAAATAAAAATGAATTCAGTACCTACGAAAAATCCATACACGAGCCTCCTCTATAAAAGGTATACCTACTACCTACCTTATATTCCGACCAAAAAGAGTAGAAAGTGGCAACATCGTAGTGTTGTCCCTTTCAAATCAATCTAAAAAAACGGGACGATGGACGCCTGCAACTCCAGAGGTGTCACATGCGCGTTGTCGACCCTTTACAAAAAGGAAAAATATAGAACCATAATAGGATGCATGATTATGTAATTATTACTAAGTAATTATATATGACAGGTGAAAGACATCGTCCGCGCGTGCGGTCCGCGGATCCGGTCTCTGTGGCGTTTCGTGCGCGTCGGCGCGCGCCCCAGCGGCGTGCCCAAGCCTGCCGACGTCAACTCGCTCGTGTGCGAGGATGAGGACGAATGCATAGTCAACGTCGAGTACAGGGCAAGTATTCAAGGACATAGTTTTATAGAAAAAATAACCGAGTTCACAGCCTACTCCTCTTGCCAATAGCAAATGCCCAATCTACTGTAAAAAAATACTTAATTCACTATAGGTCTGCTTATAATCATTTGAAGAGTTCCCTCGATCCCATCTTTATGATCATTAGATCCTGGCCTGATGACAATGGAACCAACTGTAAAGTAGGGTAAATCGTCAGTAACTGGCCACCGTCCAGTAACTAAAAATGAGCTCTATTCACCTACAAACAGAATTCATTTTAGCATGAAGTTTAATTACTGGCCACCCCTCATTAACTGGCCGCGTTATACTAAAATGAACTCTGTAGGTGAATAGAGTTCATTTTTAGTATGAGGTGGCCAGTTACTGGCGCTTTACCCTATATCCTTTCAAACAAAAGCATTTTGCAAATCGGTCCCACCAAAAAAACAAAGATCCCGATGAATTGAGAACCAACCTCCTTCGAAATCATGAAGTCGGTTGAAAACTATAATAAGAGCAGGCGCGGTCCCAGGGGGGGGGGGTCACATGGGACATGACCCCCCCCCCCAAAATCCTACATTTCTACTAGGAAAAATTTTTTACAGAACCCCTCAAAAATTTGAAAAAAAAAGATCTACGTTAGTGTCCTCCCCCCCCCCCCCCCAATTTTCGTCTGCGACCGCGCCTGAATAAGATGTGCTTTGTTGTTACGAATTAGGCATGGAAGTCACAAATAAAATAGGTAAGCGCATTAATAACGAAATAACTATCATAAACGAAATTACTTTTCTAAACTGCACAGTTGCACACCTACGTATGCTCCCAGTTTTCATGAATTTCATTATATGGAAAAAAATCTATATTAAATTACCTAGTTATGACAATTATTCCCGTCCCCTCTATAAATATGTGTATAAAAGTCCTGATCAATATTCTCTTATACAGATCCACCATGACCGAATCACGTTCGCACTGTACGAACCGGCCCGAGGCCAGACCTTCAAGAGCGCCCTCAAGCGAGACCACGAAAACGACAAAATGACCACAGTGCCGAGCCACCATCACCGCCATCAAACCAAGAAGATAGAGGAACACAAGCCAAGCTTCCCGAACAAAAACAAGTACCATATCAAGGCAAGGCCGAAGGTCGAAGGCAAGGGGGTGGAGAAAGAAAAGGAGAAGAACGACTCGGGCTACAGCAGCAGAAGGCAGAATAAGAATAAACTGAAGGTCAAAGAAGAGGACTCTGAAGATATATCAGATAATTGAATTTAAAACTAACGGATGTGATGTTGATTTATGTTTAAGGTCGTTCTATCCTGTTCTATTTTATGTCCAGACATTGAACGATTGGTTATCCTTTAAATATAATATTTAAGCTTGATAATTACTTAATAAATAATTGATAAAACTAGGCATGATTTTTATTTTATTTCGTTACGCCATCAAGAACATGTGAAAATTTATATTATTTGCTATTTTTGATGTTGATGCGACCAGTAAACTAAAACGGAAATGTTGCCAATGTCAGGCGGATTTTCGCGAAGTCGCATGTGTGAGGTGTCTGAGGTGAGAGGTCGCTACCGATAAAAGGAGCAAGCGCATGCGCGCGGGTGCTAATCAAGGAAAAATCAGTGACACGCATCCCGACCGCACCAGTTAGTGCTGCTCAATTGCTCATAGTATTATACCCGATTCCAACCCGCATGCCTTTGCCCGCAACCACGCCAGCTAACGGACGCCCTAAGTCGCGCGATGTCGAACACTAGCTTGACAACAAGCGATTTCGCATTCTGTCGCCCACAAGCCACAAGTGACGCAGGACGTTTGTCGCCTATTGCCTAATCCTCGTAATCCTCGCTTAAACCTATCCGTGGCCTCAGGGGGAGGTACAAGTCAACGCCAAATTTATGTACACACTTTGCACCTTACTCCATTGTCATGAGCTTATGAGGTCCAAAAGTGCCAACACATATTTTTGGCGTTGACTGCAAGAGAAAGATATGAATGAATTTTCAATGTTCATATAATTTCTATCAAAAATTTAAAGAAAATCTCAATGAAAATAACGGCAAGTATGACAGGCACTAATTTTTCACGAAAAGTTAGTAACATATGGTAGGTGATAAACAAAATACCCGTAAATTTATAACCGACAGTTATCACTTATTTATTAGACAATTTTACCAGACGGTCAAACTATAGCCACTTAAGTATTAGTGGCGGCAGCAGCAAGGGCGGCGGCGGCGGCGGCGGCGGCGGCGACGGCGGCGGCAGCAAGAGCGGCGGCGGCGGCGACGGCGGCGCCGGCGGCATCTATCACTTGGTTCACCTCCAGCATCTTCCGGACTTTGCTGCCTTTCAAAAAACCTTACCGCATTATCTTCTCTGGCAGCCGAGTAATTACGAATTCTATCAGTGTCCCGCCGGGATTTTCTGAAACGTTTTACGATGTTTCCAAGTTTCGCATCGCTTCCGGAGCAGAGCAGACATTGCACTACCGCCTTGCCGATCGGAGTTACTAGCAGTTCTAATTCTTCCAAATTAAGTTTTAGGTTCACGCCACTAATATCCGTGGACGTGGCCTTGGTTGTTTCTTCCAGTAATGTGGATGTTGCCATCCCGTTACTAATAATTTAGACCCTTTTTCATTACGAAAATGTTTAGACACATTTTATATACATGCATCTAATAATAAAGCATCTGTCAAATAAAATTGACAATAAAAATTTAGAACATTTTAGAGGAATTAAATTTGAATATTTGAAATCCTCTTCGCCCAGTACGTCTAGACAGGTCACAAAATTTCAAATTCGCTCTCCTTCGCGATGCGACAGGCAATTAAACGATATTACGTCTTCTCCTGGGTGTGAAGTGAGATTTTCCGCTGCGCCCGTGGGCGTAAAATCTCACTTACCGCCCAGAGCGACGTAAACGATATTATTTTTGTGCAACCGGGCTTTTTACCCGGTTTAGACCCTGCTGTATCCGAATTGCCGGTTGCCTTCAAAGAATATTATGACGAGAAGAAAGATAGAATAGAATAGAAATCTTTATTGTATAACAGTGAAAGTAATTATTCAAGATGGCGGCCAAAAAATGACCCGTTTTTTAGTTTTTCTTAAATAACTCATAAACGGTGGCGCCTACCAAAAAATGTAATTCATATAAAATTTTCTGAAAAAAGGGTTCTGCACAATTTTTTGGTCGCATCTTGAATATCTCGCTTCCGATCATATATTCTCTAAAGGCAACCGGCAATTCGTATATAGCGCAGGGTCTCAATAGGTTAAAAAGTCTGGTTACCTAAAAGTAATATGGTTTGCTTAGAGCATTTAACCATTGACAGGCGTTCCCCTCTGCCAAAAATATACGACCAGTGGTCATACCTACTCATTGTATGGACGGACGTTTATCTGATGTGGCAATTTTGACGTTTCGCATACATTTGACGTTCCCCTCCCCCGCAATTGTTTTTTGTATAGAAAATGACAGACATGGCCGGTCCGGTTGGTTGAATAGTTTAAGATAGTTTGCTTCTCGACAAGGATTTTATGAAAATTGGAACTAGTCTAGTCAGTGGTGGAGACATTAGAGCAGGGGTTTTCAAAGTGGGGGGAGTAACCACATTTTAAGGGGGCGCGGGGCTTCGTGAAATTGGGTACGATTACCTAACAGTCCTTATTAAACCATCACCACGAAGCGAAGGGGGTGTGGGAATTTCATTTTAGGCAGCAGGGGGCGTGCCTAAAAAAGTTTGGGAACCCTGCATTAGAGGTATATTCTGGGTACACTACTTGTACTTCCGTCAAATGGCGGCAAAAAAAAAACAGTGGTGTTGCCAGGAAGCTATTACATTTTCTACAGGAACTGATTTAGTTGAAAATTGACATTTTGGTTAAAGTTTGGTATGGGGGCAAAGTTGGGCCATTTGACGGTATTACTTTTCTAAGTATATTTTTGGTTTTATTTAAAAAATGCCAAGAAAACATGTTAGAAACAATTTAGTCGAGACACCTATCAACTTTGTATGATAAAATCTGTCGCTAATGTTACCTCTAAAGAAAATACTTCTGCTGCTGACTGTACCTGTGCGCAGTCGCCTTGGTATTATGTAATTCCTCAACCAACTTTTTAATAAGTCAAGTAAGCGGCCATAATTTGTGAAGGAATTATATGTACTAATGTAAATACCATAAATCTGTTTTTTTTTGTCCATTAGGTACGCCTTCATTTTTCAGAGTAAACCTATCACTATCACGCCTGCCTATAAGCACAGCGTCCAAGGGTTGTGCGTTGTATAATAAAACAACCAAGTCGTGTAAAATAGCTATGTATAATATTGTTTACTTTCACTTAAAAGTATAGTAACATCAATGCTTCTTAAACTTTGCCTTGGGCTGTTTGTGCGACCTAGCCTTGTTGTCGAAGAACTTTTTGTAGTTCGCGTTTTTGTAAAGGTACGGTTTAACTTCATTTTTCGCTTCGGGCTTGCTGTGCTTTACGTTGGTCGGATTCAATTCTTTTTTCGCGTCTACAACTCTCGTCCCTTTGCGTTCTACGCTGTCGGGTGATATCTTTCTTTTGCGCTGTTTCGTCGTAGTGTCGTCAGGTAAATTTTCTTTAGTTTCATCGACGTTCTCGTCGTTTTCTATATGTGACTTAGCCTGTTGCAACTTATCGAGAACTTCTGTCTTAATCAACTCGTCCCCTTTTCCTATCGCCGCTATTTTCGCTTCTTTATCCCTGTACTCCCTTATCTCTTCCATCTGTGAACATGTTCATGCGGTTAATGTACAGTCCGTGAGCTCTAAAAAGGACCTTCGGGTTTTAGAAAGAGACGTCGCGTATCAATCAACAGTGACACACGAAAAAGCAGTGTTCTGCTTTTTCATGTGTCACTGTTGATTGATACCCGACGTCTCTGCGTAATATTGCTAACGTCGAAGGTAATATTGCTGTTGCAATATTACCTTCGTGTGTCATCGCTGATTCCCGAAGGTTCTTCTTAAAGCTCACGGACTGTACGTACTCGCGGTAACTACTACAAGCGTCAGAGTTCACAACATTCGAAGCTAGCAAACTGTAAGGCACTCGAGCGTCGGACCGATTCTGAGACCTCTACAACCCGTATTGACGAAATAGACGGCGAACAGCAATAAGTTTTGACATACTTGGAACAGGCGTACTAAAACCATGTAAACACTATTCCACAAAAGTCCGAATCAGAAACTGATATAAAATTAACGAGGAGTCCTATCTACTTTGTTAATATGTAAATTGGTTACCAATGATAGCTACATATAAGTTACGGGTGGTTTAAATTTTTCATGGATTTTCCCTTTAATTCGTATTTGAGTTGCCCTGATGGTATCAAAAGTTCACGCTAAGCGCCATCTATAACGTCAATAATGACTAGTACGCTAATAGGACAATTGTGTAGAAAATTAAAACTAATTTTGCTACCTACAGCATTATCCTGTTAGCTACAACGTCGCGGCCTAATAAATTAAGCTCTGGTCATAATGGATAAGTTTCAATCGGTGTCAGAAAAATTGAGCATTATTTCATTATGAATACATAATGAAATAAGGCTCAAGTTATCAGGTACCGAGCATAAACTACCCATTAAAACCAGACTAAAAAGCCTATGAAGTGAAAACCAAATACCTGAGCTAACGAGCGATATTTTCTGTATCTGTCATAAGGCGGTATGAACTGTTTTGCGTCGACGTTCAAATCGGACACCTGCAATTTCAAACGTGTGTTTCACTGGTGGGGCAATAAACAGGGTAGGATGTTAGGGAAGATCTTTATTCATGTACTTACAACACAATATGTGTCAGTATTATAGGGTACGAAGGCTTGTATGTCGGGGTGGCAGTCGGCCAGGTCGGAGAAGAGAAGCGCCGCTCGGTCGAGGTTGATACGTTCCTCGCTGGAACAAGGCATTGTTTTAGAACACCGTTCGCAGTTTAAGTTTACACTGACAAAAATCCAAAACTCTAGAAAAATAAAGTGGTAAGGCTGAGGAGATTCCCTCATTGGTTGCTGGGTAGACGTCGACTATATCGGCACGTTTAACCGCCACGAAAAATCTGGCAACCACATTATGAATGTTTGTTTACCAATGGAATGTTCGTGGTAAGGTGGTTGTTAGTTTACAACCGTTAGTTTGGACTTTCACGCCAATTTAAAAGAGACTGCATACAATCTTATACATTTAGGTCCCTTGCCTTAGGAAGCGTTGCCACCAGAGATGAGCTAGGATGCGTGTCGACTGTCGAGGAATGTGTTGAAAACCAATCTTAAAGCTGCGCTGTGCGAGGATAGGTAAATTAAGTGATTCTATTGGTTCTTAACAAATACCACAGAATATATAATAGTATACAGAGTGACCACGCTACGCCAGGCCCCGAATGGAATTACCTCATACCGCGGTGGCCGTTTGGTAGGAAACTAGTAGGTTAATCACTCACCAATGATCAGTCTGGCTGGCAGCGCGTTGATTTAAAAATGCAAAATGTCGGTGTTGTTGTTGTCGAAAATAATTGTATGACGGAGACCTACGACTCACGCACACATTGAAGAGTGTACAGATGTGCCGTGCGTACATAGGCGCTCATACGAGTTATGTAATATGCCGTGTCTGCCCTGTGCAAACGCAAACATCGCAATGCATCCTCGCGCATCTCTGGTGAAAACGCAGCTTTATTACGATATATCGAGGTTATGTTAGTCACCTGTACTCGGGGTAGTGCGAGAGGTCGTGCAGGTTGAAGGCGGAGGGCTGGTGCGCGTTGATGGCGCTGCTGATGCTGGACGGCATTGGGTACAGCTGCGGCTCCAGAGGCAGCTCGCGACACTACCAGAGAGGTTCAACTTCACTATTGGTACATGATTGATCTCTTCTGAGACTTATATTTGAGGACTTTGCTTTTTTTTACATACTTTCATTTAGCTTGACTTGATATTTATGTGCTTCATGTGCTTGAAGCAACTTCTAAATTAAATTTCAATAATTTCCCGGTGTCTGAATAAGCTGAAACGTATTTGGTATTCTTCCGTAATTGATATGACAATGCTGTCTACTAGTCAGTCAGCAATAGTGTGTACCAAAAAAAATCTAGGGGTTTACTTTAACATTTTGTGATCACTTGATTTGAACAATAAAGAATGTGAGAAAATTTAACGATTACTCTTTATCATTCGGGCACGTCGTCCTAGCAGAACGATCATTTTTCCCGTAGTATTTTTTTTATGATACTATTAGCAAACGAGCAGACGAGCCGCCTGATGGGAAGCGGTCAACGCGGTAAATAGAGAACTTGCTCGAGAACGGTATGTACATCTCTAGGTCGGATTTACTTGAAATTGGGTATGGATATGTAAGTTGGATGACAGTTCAATATTGTAATAAAAGCTTGTATCGTATGTGAAATGTTTGGCGTACTTACTACTCCCTTGTAATTAGGTGCCATCACCCACACTGTTAAGTGCCCATCGGTGGACCTTATGCCTTTTGTTATAAGGAGCACCGATGTACGTACAGTTAAGAGTGTTGCTATCCGTACAAAAGAAAAACACACTATTCCCACGTACGCAACGTATGCAATACTACGTGGGAATAACGCGCTAGGAGCGTAAGATCTAGAAACACACTGATCGTACGCGTGCGAAAGCGTGTGATATCCACTCCCACGTTCCCACGCCGATCTGGCGCGACAGATCGGACGTTGCATGGGACGCGTGGCATAGCATCGCGTATGACAAGTATGTTTCTAAGCATACAAATATCAGGGTCCAGATTTCATAATGCATTGCATACGTTGCGTACGTGGGATCAGTGTGTCCCTACCTTAAGCATATGTTTAATGTCGACTGCAAGATGTAAATACTGAGCACAGACTCACCGAGAGCAGCATCCTGTGTATGGTGATGAGGTTCTGCTTGACGAAGGGCGGCATGGGCGAGCAGCACGCGTTCACGCCCTGGATCTCGCGCGGGAGCGTCTCGGCCAGGGCCAAGAGCATGTGGTTCGGCAGGAGATAGCTGAATGTGGATTTCGAAAAGATTATTGATGACTTTTTTATCGCCTTCTACAATTTACTAGTTTATTTTTGTTTTCTAGAATTTACTTGTCCTCAGACATGTTCAAATTAAAATGACGATTCTTTTGCCTGGATTGCACCTTTCAACACTTGGGTTATTTTTGTGGGTCCTTTTCAAGAACCCCATACGGCCTAAACCCCCTGCTGTTTGTAAGAAGCAGCTTTACAAATAGCAAGGCCTGTACCGAAGAACGTTGCCTATAATTTATTTGATAAATAATTTTACCACAAAAAGAACCGACTTCACTTAGGATCCGCTTTTCCAAGAGGAAATGCCCGAGTTGCTGTAAAAAATACTGAAATCACTATATAGCCTATAATAGTTGAAGAGTTCCCTCGATTTCTCCAGGATCCCATCACCAGATACAGACCTGGTCATAATGGGATCAACTGTGAGGTATACTCTTTCAAATAAAAAAATAATTTTCCAAATCGGTCCAGCCGTCTTCGAATAATTGGTGAACATACATTAAAAAAAAATTGCAAAAAAAAAACAAAGATCCCGACGAATTGAAGGGATGTTTACAAAAACAACATAACTGCTTAGAGCGGAGCGGTTGACACTTTTTTAAAAACATTGTTAATCGTTTCAGGTGTCAACCAGTGTAGTCAATTATGTTGTTTTTGTAAACATCCCTTCAATTGATAACCTCCTCCTTCGAGATCTTGAAGTCGGTTGATCAAGTATCATTGGAAAACGATCTACCCAAAGATTGATTTGACATACAATCGTCAAATTTCCCGCCTTTTAATACTTGATATTGACTACAGGCATAAAGTCTATTAGGAAGAAAAATAAAATCTCACATCGTGCCCTCATCGAGCTCTCGCGCCTGCGAGTCTCTCCATTTGTAGAGTAGCTTCAGCGCCGCCATCTGCCGGGAGTTGAAGGACTTCTTCGAGCGCAGGTACAGCGGCATGTGGCTGTTCTCGTGGATCACCTTCTTGTTGTATGTCTGCGGGTAGGGATTATGTTCAACTCTGGAGTTTATTTATAAAAACTTTATTGCACAAAACAAGGTAAATTAATTACAATTGGCGAAATGAATGCCAAATGGCATTATCTACCAGTCATCCATTGGGTTAAAGAGGGGTACCAATAAGTTCGTGTCTATACATCTGTCCCTGTCATACTCATGGTGCTGCAGATCCAGTTGCACTACTCTTCTCACGCAGAGTAATAAACTGTGGTGGCCCAGAACAGAGACCCCCGGTACTAAATTTGAGATCTTGATTATATAACACATGTGTCCCTGTCGTACTCACAGTGCCGCAAATCTGCCGGCTCTGCTCTATAACGGAGAGCAGCAGTTGTGGCTGGCCGGCGCCGGCTCGCAGCAGATCCGCCTTCATTTGTCTCCAAATGTATAGTAGATAGTGCGTGTCCATGCGCGCGTACTCTACCAGCTCCTCCGGCAGCGGCCGGATGCGCCAGTCAGCGAGCTGGTATCTGGGGAACGAAAACGATTCGTATAAATGGTGGGCTCCAGTAACCCGACAGATTTTAACAGTGCATTCCTGATCATATTTAGAGACTAAGATGTCCTATAAACTTTTCTGGATTATGCCTAGTTTTAGAGTTAATATCTATTTAATTTTTTTTTTTCAATTATTACTCAGCACTAAACGCATTTTTGATGGCATTGTCAGATATCAAAGTGACAGGAATACTTTGCATAAACTATTTTTTTTTTGGAAAAAAAAATGTATCATTTCGTTTAGGCAATCATTTTATTAATAACATTTACATCATTTTCATGTGCACAAAACATACAAACATTTTTTTTGGAGAGATTCAACTATAGTCACATAACGTTTTTTACTCCTTTTGATCTTAGATGCGTGGTTAAGATCTGTCGGTTTCCTTGTGCCCACCATGTATACATATGTTAGTTTGCCTTAGTCGCCATCAGATATATCGGAGCGTCCAACGTGGTCACAAATATCTGCACAACGCCTCCATTGTCAAGGCGATAAAGTGCTTCATATTTTTGAGTGGCGGAGGAGGCGAATGTACATGACGTAAAATATAAAAATTGTATAAGTCTCCTGTTAAATACACCAACATAACTAGTGAGCGGATTGTTGAAATCTGTACTTAAACATCACTACTACGCTACCACCAATGTAACAGTAATATATTATAGTATTCGTTTGTGAACTAGCGATCGCAGAGAAGCGAAGTTATTACAGACGACTTCAGATTTTCCGCTTGAATAGTTGTTCCGCGATAACTTTAGTAAACGTTTTTCGGGCCTTTATGAAATTTATTGGGGTTATAACAAAGGCGAATATACTTATTTTGAGAGTCTTACATAAGCGCGACCAATCAAAGGTTTATGGAGATAGAAAGCGATCTTCATAAGGCTCTTGTTATATAGTTAACTCCCTTGCAAGTAAATTGCGAGTCCTCAGTTTGAGGCGGACTACTAGTTACTTTTTCTTATCTTACTTCTTGTCGGCGTCGACCTGGCAGTACTGCCACAGCAGGTGCTTGAGCGAGTTGCCGGAGTTGTTGAGCGCGCGCGCGGCTTGGTGCGTGTCGAACAGACCCACCACGTACACGCCGAAGTCGCGCTGGAGCCACACCACGTCCATCTCGGCGCCGTGGAAGACCTGGTAAAACACGAATTTGTAATTAACCTTTTGGTCGTGCCATGGACAAGCCTACAGTTTTGCTAATATGTTAGGGAACTACGCGGGATTCCGTCAAGTTCTATTTCGCTTTAACAATGCGATTGCATGATAACTTTACTTGAAAGTTTGAGGCTTACTTTGACAGCTTACGCCATAACACTTATAACTAGATGTTTTAAATAGATGGTCACGACTACTCATGACATCTTTAGGTATTCTTGACGTTGGAAAGGATAATGGGGTAAAACTATTGAAAAAAGCAATAGGTATATTTTGAACTCACTTTTAATTTCTTCGGGTCCGTAAACACCAGGTTTAGTTTGTGAACGTGTTCCCTTATCGCTAGTGTGTCTATGATGAAGTCTCCACCTTCATTTGTCGATATTTGTACGAGGCAAGTTATCCCTGAAACAAATTATAACAATACCTTAATAAATAACAAAAAAGGCGAGTTCAAAACATGACATTTTTAGAAACTTCTGCTGTAAGTAACTCTATTTCGTCTTCAACTACAAACAAAGAAAAGGACTAAAGTATAACTCCAGACAGGAAACTTCGAAACTTTATATGCAATAAATTCTAAGCGAACTTAATATATTATTGTTACAGACGTTTTGGTACAACCAGTCCTATGACAAAACATTATTACCTTGATGCTCCACATCTACTGCGAATTCTGATACTCTGGTCATGTGCTCCACTAAAGCGACCAACTGTTGCTCCGTGGCAATGTACGCCAGGATGGTCACCTTGTTGTTGTCATTACCTTGATAACTCCTGCAGGTATATTGCTCCACGTCAATTGCGAATTCCGATACTCTGGTCAAGTGTTTCACTAAAGCGTTCATCTGTTACTACGTGTCAATGTGGTCTCTACTAGGGGTTTGGGGCACCAGCATAAATAATACCTTGATAACTCCTGTAGGAATGGTGCTCCACATCTACCGCGAATTCTGATACTCTGGTCAAGTGCTCCACTAAAGCGTCCAACTGTTGCTCCGTGTCAATGTACGTCAATGTGGTCTCTGCTAGGGCCTTGGGGCACTAGCATACACATTACCTTGATAACTCCTGCAGGTATATTGCTCCACGTCAATTGCGAATTCCGATACTCTGGTCAAGTGTTTCACTAAAGCGTTCATCTGTTACTACGTGTCAATGTGGTCTCTACTAGGGGTTTGGGGCACCAGCATAAATAATACCTTGATAACTCCTGTAGGAATGATGCTCCACATCTACCGCGAATTCTGATACTCTGGTCAAGTGCTCCACTAAAGCGTCCAACTGTTGCTCCGTGTCAATGTACGTCAATGTGGTCTCTGCTAGGGCCTTGGGGCACTAGCATACACATTACCTTGATAACTCCTGCAGGTATATTGCTCCACGTCAATTGCGAATTCCGATACTCTGGTCAAGTGTTTCACTAAAGCGTTCATCTGTTACTACGTGTCAATGTGGTCTCTACTAGGGGTTTGGGGCACCAGCATAAATAATACCTTGATAACTCCTGTAGGAATGGTGCTCCACATCTACCGCGAATTCTGATACTCTGGTCAAGTGCTCCACTAAAGCGTCCAACTGTTGCTCCGTGTCAATGTACGTCAATGTGGTCTCTGATAGGGGCTTGGGGTAAGTGGGTGGCGAGGGGTCGGGGTCGATGAAGCAGCCTGGTGGGTGGTATATGTCCAGTTCCACTTTGTATGGATGCTCGTACCTGAATTAGATATACTTATTTAAGATATGTAGATAATGTAGACGACCATTTAAAAGTGAAATGTTTTAAAATAATATGATTATTAAAGCATATCGTCCAGTGCGAAAAGGTGTAGGTTAAGAGTTGGCGGTTATTATTAGCATTTTGAACGCAAATAACATCTATATGTGTTATAGCTCTAAGAATGACTATGCGAGTACGTGCGTTGCAGCGCCAAATAGCTTTTTGTTTCAACGGACATATATGTTAGTGAAGTACTTGGGTGCAGATGAAAGAGATTTTTTTTAAAGAAATTATCTTGGTTATAGACGGAGAACTAGTTAAGTCAGATATGACACAATAATGAGTGATGAAGCCCCTCTCGTTAGTTTACTATACTATGCTTAATTCTTGTTCCGGATATCTGGCAGCCGTAAAGTGGTGGAGGTGAATGAACACCACTTTAGGAATACGAATCCTAGAGTTCTGGATAATATTCTTGTTCAAAAAAAATACGTTAGGGCTAGGGCGTTGGATAAGCACATGATATCATTTCAGGCATTCAGTAGCAGCTCTTATGAATAAAACAAAAAAATATTATGCATACAGTATAGATACTGTATGCATAATATTTTTTGATAATATTGATTATGTACATAGTTTACGAATGTTAATTGGTAATGTGAATATACGAACGCGAAAGTCACGAACATGACTAATACATAATAACCTATCATTAAAAACAAGTGAAAGTTTAACATTAGATAAAAAGATAAATTATAACGGTTATAATTCACAAGTTTAGGATAACCCCCGAAACTGCTAAATATCTGCGGCACAGTAGCGCTAAATCGGTTAAGAATATTAACCGAAATAGTTGTCATATACTTAGTTGGTCCCATTGTCACCAGGTCCGGATCTGATCCTGGAGAAATCGAGGGAGCTCTTTAACTATTTTTACAGCAACTCGGGCATTTCCTCTTGGAAAAGCGGAGCCTAAGTGAAGTCGTTTTTTTTGTTTAAAATTATATAAATATACTAACCCAACCGCTTCTCCCGTGTCGTTATACAATATGTTCAGCGCGAGCGGCTTCACGCTGTTCGGTTTGTCCGATATCCTGGGCACCCAGAGGCTGTCCGAGTTGTCTATCGTGTCCTTGAAGGAGAGCTGCGGCCGGGGTATGTTCTTGGCGCCTATAAGCATTGTCGACCCCACCTGTAAACGAATAAGGTTCAAACCAAAACGCTCTACTTCAAGCATATTTACAAATCGTCGAGACGACCCTAGCGATTTATTTAACATGTTGTTCAGTTACCCTGGGATTTCTCCATAAGAGTTTGAAGAATTAAAGTTTTAAGGTTATTATTATTATATGGAGCCTATTGTGTCCCACTGCTTGGAAAAGGCCTCCCCTAAATCTTTCCACGGATCCCTATCTTGCGCTGTGTCTGACCATTTCTTTTCTTCGAGGAGTCTAGTTCATCCCGCCATCGCCTGCGGGGTTACCGCGTCCCCGATTTGAGTTTTCGGCTCCAATTTGTAGTGATTTTGCCCCACAACTAATTCGGCATCGGGTATTTTAAGATTGTTTGAGGTTAATATTGTTTCTTCTAAACAGAGTGAGAAAGGCATAGTCGAGATCATACTATAAAATATATATGTGATAATAGAGGTAGTTTAGCTATACCGTCCGTGCAGTTACACATACATAATATGATATTTCCACCTCCATATGTATTTATGTTAAAAAAGGCACTAATAATGAATAAGTAATCCATTCGCTCACAAAGCAATTATTTTTTTATAATGCTCAAGAAACTACGCCCTAATAATAACTCAGCGTAATCATTCCCGTTTCAATAATAATTTCAATCAGGTTAGGTGTCAAAAACTATTAAATATAAATATACTTATTTACACGCAAGACAAGTTATTTTTGAACTAATTTTCATTTATAAAACATCATGTGCCCAGTGCCAATGTCCTGTTATATTTTGCCCTAGAGCAATTAATACAATTCTACATATCCACTACTTGATCTCAGCTGGGAGTCGAACCAGATGTCTCTAGACTGCAGAATTAATTTAGGCCATTGACAGTACGGGCAAATTTTGAGTCACATAGTGGAGGGATTTTGTCTAAGTAACAGTAAGAAGATAATCCCGGAGAAATAAAGGCATACACATCGACTTTTTCTTTGTTGTCATTGGCTTACATAGATAATGGTAAGTAGGTAGTGCCGATGAATGCGTTGTAGCATTTATTAATTTCAATTCCAAACAACTCAAAACGAAAACAAGGCAACATCCGTAATATACCTATGCTCTTACGCCCTTCTCAAGTTTAGCACGGTAGCACCTTTATCGCGGCACATATCAATGATAATAAATCATTCCTAGAGAAGAAAAGTAACAACTGTGAACTATCTTCATACAATCAATCGCTTGTTTCTTTACAAAGTCAGCCATGCGGGTAAAAGGAAATGTAGTCTTCATAATACAAATAAATTATGAATTGAAATCGTAATAACTCGCGATGCATCCTATAAATTCGCTGTGCGGTACGTAGTTAGTGTGAAAGTATTATGTTTAACTGCTTGGAACAAAACCGTTTCCAATTGGTATATAATACACCTAAGCAAACTAAATATTATTTTATTTTATATACGTTAATGAACGTAACCGATTTAGATTCGTTATGAGCTTGAGATACAATTTAAATCAGTGTAGTTGTTAAAATAATTTTGATAACCTCGCCCGCTTTATAACTTGTAATATTAAAGGCCTAGACACAACGATTGCGTATGCGTGCACGTCCCGCTGCGTTGTAAAATAAGAAGTCATATAAGGCATGTCAAACCGCACGCCCAAGCCCACGTCACGCGCCGTCTCGCAAGCGATGTGACATGTCTTATGAGAATTCTTATTTTACTACGCAGCGGACGACGCGCTACGTGCACATGCTTTTGTTTCTATCTGAATGTCAAGTTATTGGATGCCAGTGTTCGGTTTTTGATGAACAGGGTTAGTGGACCCTTTTTTAGATCAGACTGGGCATCTGTGTGCCACTTGACTGTAAACTCTAATCGTCCGAAGGTTCTAAATAAGAATTTCTCCAAATTTGGTAAACAAATCCCCAGAAAAAAACAAGACACAGTATTGAAAATGGCACAGCATATTCGCAAATCAGTAAAAAAAAGTGGTTCGCAGTGGTCTTGGGAAATTAAGAAGTAGGTGTGTGGGGTTAGAGGACATTGGCATGACATAGATTACGCATAATCGGGTATAAGAGTCTATATGCTCTCGGCAACAGATAGGATAATGCGTCACTTGTCCAACATAGATTGGACAATGTGCATCAGCTGTAGGGCCTTGGGAGTGCAGTGCGAAGGGGTCGGAATTGGAAGATTGGATGTCGGGATTGCAATCGCGGATAATGCCCGACGTTCAGCACACACAATAAAGCTGATACCGGCTTATATAATAATATATATACACATAGGAATTTATAGTGACCACTGCTCTCTTGAACGGAACTTCTCGACTTAAATCCGGAAAATAGTTAATTGTTCTGAGTTTAACGGGAATTATGGACTGTTTTGTGTAGTTATAATAAAAAACTAACAAAACAGATCAGAGACCTAGCACGATAGTTGCCGATGTCATAACTCGTAAGGAAATGGGTACAATTTAATTTATAATTTTTTTTTTTTTTAATTTTAATTTTAATTTAACTGCTCTTTGGTAAAAATATTAGTCAAATTAAAAAAAAAACCCTGACTACCTTGACCTTATCTGTTGGATTTTCTTCCTTAACTTTACCCATAGAGTATATTGAATAGTACTTTACCTTATCTTGAATTTTGCGCGGCCGTGATTACTGTATATTGCTGCATGGTTAAAATGTTAACATTACCAGAAGCCTGGTTTTAAGTCTGATATTCGTACTTCTCGCTGGTCTTGTTGACGCCCATCAGTGTGTCTATGTTTATGTTCACTCTATCCAGCAGACTGTCAGTGTAGATTATCGATGGTTCGTACCTGTATCTTGGCGATGACTGGCGAGTGGTTCCATGAGGAGACGGCGGCGCCCGGGCGTACGGACGCCGCGAACTTCTCGCTGGGCTTGTTGACGCCCATCAGTGTGTCCATGTTAATGTTCACTCTGTCCAGCATACTGTCATTGGCGTCTGTCACTTTGTCAGTGTTGTATTCGATGTCGATTCTAAAACAAATAAACCATTGTAAAAAAATTCTTATTGTCATCATGTTTAATTTCTGTGCCTACACACTTCTTTCCTATCAAAAATTTGTCATTATTATAATGGTAGAAATTTCTTGACAAGTATTTTATGCTCGACGTACGATTATCAACGAACGAGCGGAGTCGGCGCGCGTTTTACTAGCAAAGTAATTTGAACCTTCTGTACAGCTGTTACGTTTTACATTCTAATGGCGACGTAATGGTCGCGAGCATGCGCGACCACGTCGCGTGGCGCCGAGCTGTCATTCAAACATTGAACGTAACTCCTTACATAAAAGGTTAAATTTTTTTAAATTCTAGTAAAGTAAAACGCGGGAAACCGTGGGAAACGTATATTAGTATATAAGCTCAGCAGTGGCGTTGGGTCAAAAATTGTCTAGGCAAGCTAATGCTGTATTTGGCTTAAAGTTTCTCATGAGCTGTAGGAAAACTGCTCAGGCGCCTAAAACTTAGGCAAGCCGACGGGAATCGTGTTCTATGGACGCGCCGCCACTCAACATCGTTCGTTCTAAGGTACAATTTCAACTAGTTTTTACCAACAATGCCAATACTATGTTATTACATTTTTAATCAAGATCTTCATGTCGACAAACAGAGTTTACCTTGACTCCATGACTCGTGTGATATATTTATACGAATCCGGAATAAACCGGTACCATTTCTTTACTTAACACAATTAAGAAAGATTATATATAATCAATGTGTTGATGATGTCTTATTATCATCATCGATACTACGCCGCAGGGACCGACATATTAAAAAAAAAACGGAGATCATTTTACGTTCAATTTAAATTTAAATTATCGCGTTTATCTCATAGTAAAACTAGCCTTCGCCGCAACTTTGCTCGAGTAAAAATTGTTAAAAACTTTCAACTCCAATAAAAGCAATAAATTAACGGTTGAATTAAAAAAAACCTTTTTCATTGTAGCTCCGTAACATTTGAGGGATATAGGTACAAAAGTTCTAATTTTATCTACATGTTCAAACGAAACGTGAAGGTTCATGCATGCCAGAAGAGGTAACAATGCCAAATAAAATGTAAATAGCCTAAAATAAGGATACCTCCGATGACTACAATAAAACGACATTGATAGCGCGAGAAATGAGGACAATCGAACGAGTCGCAACCTTGCACCGGTTTTTATAAAAAGGAAAACGTTTTTACATTGTTTCGGTTGTTCATGTCGCGTAGTTCTGCGCGAGCGCAGATTATACGCGGTTTTGCGCTGGGGACCTTGTGAATCATACAGGTCGATTGCGTTATTAGACAAAATAAGACACATAAAGCAAATAATCTAAACAAAGTTCGACAATTGAGATGTTATTTGTAAGAAGGTAAACATCAAACATAAATGATGGGTATTTATGCAACAACGTGTAACAAAAATGCTGGTGATCCGTTTAAGGGCATAATTGGTATCGTATTTTAATTACGAAAAAGTGAGGAAAAATTTGGTTTTGTATGGAGGGTTGGTCGGCTAGGCTGGGACGACGGGTTCCATACAAAAAAAAATTGCGACAAAAATTTTATTTTCCTATTTTATCTTAGTCGCAATACGATATCAATTATGCCCTTAAACGGATCATCAGTATTTTTGTTACACTCTGTATGTTTAGGTAAAATTTCCGAATTGTTATTATTGAAATTGTAAACAAAAATTCGATATTACGAACGGAGATCGTGTCAGAGTATATTTTTAGAAGCAATAATTATATACGAAGTTTAAATCAGCAGTTATTAGCGACTTTTATTTATGTTGCAAAACAAAAGATATCTTATTGACACGTATTCTTCAGACAATAGAATTCAAAATTGCTTGTGCACTACAGCTATTTAGGGCAGAGGCCTTGACATTGTTCCATACTATTATCATATGATATGCAACCCAACAGAAGAAAACGTGACCTCGTAGTGACGTCTGGTGTCTTGCATATTAAATTACAGATTAGCTTTTGACCGCCACAATGCCCCCGTGGTACCATATTGTTCTAACCATTAACGAGGTACGCAAAAAATTACATGCTCTTGCAGCTTTACCAATAATATTGTAGACAACTCCTGAAAATTAAAAATTTCGGTAGGAGGAGTTGTTGGAATCAAATTAAATATGGCATGGTATGCCATGTCCTTTCAGATAAGACCATTAAAAATTAAATAGGCCACACTTATAAAAAATAGTATGGATGTTTGTTATGAAAAAGAACGACTAAACGTATGTTCAATCAATTTAGTACGAAAACATACTTGAGTTTTTGAATAAATATCCGATTTTTTATTTCTAAAATCCCAAACAAAGAGGTACATTGGAGAGAGCATGATTGTCTACTTAATAACTTATATTACCATTCTAATAATTTTCAGTGTTAACTGCCGCACGCGGTCTCGATGCTACCACATCATGACATCAACAATAACAAGATATTAGGCGTGTCCACATCTGGCGCACCGCCTCGCGAGGAAATTGCCGCGCGAGGCAGCTCAGCTAGTGTGGACGTGCCTCGCCCGAGGCATTGCGGCCGCGCGTGCGTTTGCCTCGGCGCCAGGTGTAAACACGCCTATTAACAAAAGAACATGCTAAACTCGTAAACTTACCGTTTTAACTTCACAGCGGGCAATTCGGTGATAATTATCTGATTTGACTGGTGAACAACATTTTCGCTTAACTGGCATGCTACTATGTTGAAGTCGGTGAACGTTTTGAATAGGTCATATGAGGCCCCGGATGGCAGCTGGTTGGACGATCTGATGGATTTGTTCACTTTCGTGTATCCACCCTGAAATGTATTACAATTTATTAGGAAAATATGCAGCGCAGTTCCGAAGTGGTAAGATTATTCGCACGATTATAGGTCGCACGTGCGACTTGCCGCTGTTTTCGTAAATGGTTTGCAAAAAATTCATACATTTCTGAACATTTCGATCTCGCCGCTCGCGCCGCCGCTCGTCTTGCCGCTAGCAGCAGCAGCAGCAGCAGCAGAACGGACACTAACATACTAAAATGTTACACTGATATGTAAAATTTTAGTAATGTCGTCAGGTCGGCACTTTAAATATCAACTAAAGACTGTAAACGTTAAAATCCGGCCACGCATGATCTGGTAAATCTCCCTTTCGGATACACATTTTCAAGCAGTTCTTTTTTATAAATAATCTGTAATCATAGTAATATATAATAAAAATAGAATCATATTACAATTGTATGGGCTTGTCTCAGTTTTTACTGAAGGTGTTCCATCATATCTTTAATGTTTTGTCCAGCGTTTTTTGATAATCTTCACTCGCTTCCTGCTACAATACCACAATTGTATTTATATTTTCACAACCGGTTTTATGGTCAATAGAATGTCATCTTACAAAAAAAAATGTTTTGAAACTCTATTCTACTTGAGGTAGTCAGGAAAACTTTCTACTCCAAGCACTGAAAGTAATTTTTATATGGCAGCCATTTTTTTGTCAAAAAGTCAAACTCACCAAAGTTAGAACACCTCCGAACTATTCCAATCTAAATACACTTAGAAAAATGTTAGCTATGGTGAAAAGAGAATTTGATAAGGTATAATTTGATTTATCTTATTTATAATAAAACACTATTTTTAACAGGAAAATTTGGTAAACACTGTCAGAACACTGTGGACAACAAAATATAGGCACTGTGGAATATATGTATAGTGATCAAACTCATAGACACCGTAACGTTTATATTATGTTTTCAATTTTATTATGTAGCTTGATAACCCCAAATTATTAATTAGAAGTGTTGGTTGAATATGTACCATACCATGCGTGGCCGGATTTTAACGTATACAGTCTTTAATACTCCCAATTTAGTCAAAAATGCCGCGCTTAAGGGACATGGGACAAGGCACATGCCAGACATTTGCGACGCCGCCGTATTGCTACATGATTATATACCTATTCATGGCATGGCGCACACCTGAGCTTACACTTGTGTCCTAATGAACCAAAATGACTATTCTAGCATATGCAAATAACGTAGCTGTAGTGTAAACGGCCGCCACCAAAACAGTGGATCGTTTAATCTCCTTCCGGGTAATGGTACCGTTAATCTCGGCGCAAAAGATGGCTTTCATTTTTAGCCTTAATTTGTTGTAATAAAGCTTAAAATGAAAACTTTTATCACGGCGTTTGTTTACGTGGAAATGTTGAACCTTTGCTGTGCAGAAAAAGCGTCGGGAAAATGGCGACATAAATATGACATGTATTTTATTTTGAAAGTGTGTATTATTTTAGAATCTCCTTTTTTTTGGAAATCAATGTGTTAGTACCTTATAACATAAACATAAGAACTAAACATGCTTTGACAATTAGCATATCTCAGGCATGTTTAGTCATTGTGTCTTTTTGCTCTAAGTGCACTCATACTGGCATTAGAAACATGTAACAAATAATAAAAATATATACATATATAGATAGGTGAATATAAAGTACACCAATCCAGAACATGGTCAATTGCCAACACAAATTTATAGATATTCAAATATAAATTACATGTTACAATATGTACACTTGCACTATTCAAGTCAGCTGCATGGAAACTTATCTGGCAGACTAACAAGTCTATAAAAATTTTAAGCAATATTAATTATTTCAACATAATCAATGATCATATCCCTTCAAATTATCTGTTCACTGAGTCTATCAAATAAGCTGTCACATCACATATTCATTGAAGTTATGACACTTATGACACAAAACAATTTCGCCAAGTAATTTTATCAATATTTGGTTGACTGTGATATTAGTTTTTAGCATAAGCTTGTAACTTGTGAAAAAGCAGACGTCCTTTTCTAATGAGAGGTGTCAAAATTCAAAAAGTATCTTCCGCTTGCATTAGTAGTAGAGTTCTTCCTTTCCCTATTTACTATGGTTAATATTCTCCAGGAACATAGCCCATACTTGTGTATGTACATGCAATTAAAATTGTTTTTTTTCTACTCCTGCATTCTAATTTGCCAATAAAATGACTGACATGTAAATTCAAAGCATATACTTTATGAACGTTGTCATAATATGACTCAAAAGTCGACTTTTAGGGATATAATGGGTCTGTTGCCGGGGCGGGCCCCGCACCGGCGCCGCCCGCCACTGTAGACGAGGCGGGTGCCGACGCAATCCGCCGGGAGACTGAAGACAATTGTATAGAGGCAGCAGGTCATTCGTCGAACTCAATGCTTACCGGCTTGCCTAGCACTCGTAGAAAAACTATTGTGTGCAACGGTACATAATTAGGTCTTAAAATTCTCGGGTCTTTTTTTACAAACGGCTTCACCTCATTTTGTAACTTCGACCCTCGAATCTTAAGAATCCTTATTATGTAACTGTTGCACAAAATACTATTATATGGTAATATATGTTTTGACCTTGTGACCTTATACGGCCACTGGACTGTAAATACTCTTTAGATCTGTTTATATATAAACAGGTACAGGTATCTGTTTATATATAAAGTATATAGGATATATATATCCTATATACTTAACAATAATAGCCTAATTTACAATAAATTTTTTTTTCTTTAGCCTATTTAGTGTCCCACTGCTGGGCAATGGCCTCCCCTCTTTTTCCCCATTCGACCCTGTCGGTTGATATTTTGCAACTACTCTTTACAGAACATGTCCAAGTCATCCCGCCATCTCTTTTGGCGACTGTACATCAATAGTAAATAGAGTGATTGTGCTAGTATCCCGTCCAAGCCCAGTTTATCATCCACCTGATTAAACTACTACAAATATATAGGAAAAAATTAAAGTTTCCTCTTCATTCCGTACAAGGCGGGAAGAAGTTGATAACTATAGATGTCAAATTGAAGAAATTTGAACCTTATGAGTTCAAATTTCATCAACTTTTTCCTGCCTTGTACGGAATTCTTTCTTAAATTTTTTGACCCCACTAACTATTATTTTGGGAAATACTTTAATATAAAAATAACATAAACTGAATAACATAATGGAAAACTGTCATATATGTGGATGAAAACTAGCATACTCACTACTGGCTCCATACAGACCCAAATGAGTATAATGGTAACTAAGTGAAGCTAAGCAAACTCTGTCTTCAATCAGGCTTGGCTACTGAATGCTCGTTGTAGTCATAGTGCTGAAATGGCTTTATGTTTTGTGTTGACAAATATCGCTGCTTAGTAATAAACTACATTTCTCAATTACATTTCCAACAAGGTTGACAATAAGTTAACTGTGATGAAATCTGGTGTTTACTGAATCCAATTAGACAATGATAGCAACTAATATCATTTGTTTAATTTCCTAGTGCTAAGAACATTGCAGATCAATGATATTCTACGCAATCTGAATAAACGCCTTCACAAAGATAGTTCAAGATCATGAGGTGCTGATGCAGTGTCGAAACCTCCAACTGATGTATGCTCGTTACGAAATTGTCCAAATTGTATTTAGGAAATCGTTTGAATCAAGTCTGTCGAGGAACAAGAATTCAATGCTGAACTTCTGTTAACATTCAATTTGACTTCCTTAACAACGTCGCAGGCCACATGATTTTAACTATTATTACACAGAAGAAAACACATGCACATTGTTGTCATAACTCGTAAGTAAAAGTGTCGAAATAATTTGTTACAACACGTACCTGTGTTACTGATGTCAAATGAGGATAAAACTCCGGGGCTTCTGGATTTAAAACAGAATTCATTATGTTGACCTCAATAGCCAACTTATTATTGTAAAAACGTTAAAATAAAATGTGCTGTGAAGTATTCCAGTCCAGTCAAAGTAACGAATGAAATGAACGAAAAGTCGCCATGATTCATCAGATACAAAACAGATTATAAAATAACACACTGACGAATGAAGAACGGTTGTCTATGACTGAAATGTATTCTGATAATGTTACCACCTCGAGCACTTCCTGTGTCGTGCATGCTCATTTCTGTGAGCACATTTTGCGCACAGTACAAATTTGATATTAAACTCTTAAAATTACAATCCTTTATAAAATAATCATGCAAGAAATATAATTACGCTGAAAAATAAATAAAAAATTATCATTCGGTTATATTTTAATTTTATTTTTTTCAATTTATGCTGAAATGCAGAACGAACAGAGTAGGCAAAGTAGTCCCAAACGTCACGAATGACAAGTTGACATTGACATGTGTTTGACAATAGGGTGGAGTATTGGTGTGAGGATGGTGTTGGGAGTTGTGAGAGGAAAATTTAGAGAATTGAGGGTGCGCTAAGTGTTGTCGCATCACGTAGACTCTCCTCCAAGCCGCCCTTTGCGTTTGCGCGCTTGCCCCCTGATTGTTGAGCAGCTCGCGCATTTAGTTTGATACCTGAGCCAGCAAGAGACAACAAATATGATAGCATTCATCGAGCGAGTTTAAATAAGTACGTATCACGTTGTCGATATTTTGTGGGATAGGCAAGGAATCTAAATATAACGGCGTTGCTGCTTGCTAATGTGTATATAAGGCTTTGCTTGAGGTAGCCGCCCGTCCCATGCTCCTGGTGGTGTTGTGTTTGGTTCGTTTGACATGACTATGGAAGATCCTTTCTACGTGGTCAAAGAGTAAGTGCGACGCGGCTGCGATCCCTAATGGTGTTGTTTTTGTGCGTATTTACATTGCACAGTACCATCTGTAGCTTGGACAGTGTGCACATAGGGTCAAACAGTGTTTGTACATTAACAGTCTGTGTTTAAATCACTTAATTCATGACCTTTGCAATGGGATTCTAAAAATAGATTAGATTCCATTATTTGTATGTTCCTGAGGTACATTGGGGTGATATCTTGACTTTTATGTTGCCTGGTTTTATTATTTCCTAAGATGTGAACATCCTGCATTCTGTGTATACAAAAATTATGCTTCGCAATACTAGTCAAACATTTTCAATTTGTGAGGTTTACAAGTATATCTTTTTAGTACCATACTTGAAATAAAATACACATTTCGAGACAAATATAGAAATATACATGCTTCTGCACAGTGCAGTATGAGTAGTTTGGTTAAATATCCAATTTGTGATCAAATCATTACTTTCACAATATTAAGCATAGTAAGTAGGTCTACATGATCAACATTTATTTTGTGGTTTGTTATTGCGTTGGTTTCCTGTATCTCCTTTGTTTATATACCAAAAACAGGGATGCAAGTACAGTAGAATCCATTTATAATGACGTCTTCTAAAAAATGTTGATACTTATTTTTATACTCCAAAACAAAATAAATGTATGTTTTTCACACACAGTGAGGTGTTCAAGGCACTAAACAAGACTCGCGGCCTATACCTGCGCTGGCAGGAGATCTCGAAGGCCCCCGTGGCCCCCAACAGCCCCGAGGTTGAATGGACCTCTACGGAGCTGAGGAACGCGCTGCGCAGCATTGAGTGGGACTTAGAAGATCTTGAAGATACAATTAATATCCTTTTTAATTGCCATTGTCACTGCAACTATAACAATCACACTGATTAAAATGTGTATATCCTGCCATCAGATATATCGGAACGGCCAAAGTGGTCACAAATATCTGAACAACACCTCTATTCTCTAGGCGACAAAATTCATGTTCAGATATCTTTGAGTACCTTGGCCGCTCCAATATACTTGATGGTGACTGTACAATTTTTTTGCTTTCGCTTTTGAGTCAACCGAAATATATATTTCTTTGCTGCTACGCACTCCATACATTTTGTATTTTTTTTTATATGTGTACCCACAGTTATTAGCAGCAAAGTGGATTAAAGCAACCAGTCTTTTAACCTTTTGAACACCAAGCATTGGACTGAAAAATCGTGCCCTCACCGCCAACGCGCGCGACCGCGTAAGGTAATCCGGTTATATTTTGGACGTGATATCATGTGGTCCTGGCGCTTACGGCACGACTTTCCATGCGCGTGAAATGACGGCTTTGGCGGTCAAAGGGTTAAATGTATTGTAAAGTAACATTTACTATAAAAAAAAATTGCCTTTAATATTTTGAACACGTTGACTGCTGCTGACAGTATTACGAGCTAATTTTACGCAACCAGCACTATATGGACTGTTTTTGTTTCATTTTAATACATGTAGCAAGTGTATTTAAGTAATTCCAGAATTCTAACAAAAACCACTCATATTCTATTGTCAAGTATCCATTTCTAAAATGAGCCGCCACTTTATTTTGGTCAATACATGCAATGCTTGTTTTTTTTTTTTAATTATCAGTGTACACGAAAATTTGCTGCTGTTATTGCGAAGGCTCAAGTTCTGTTTATTTTCCTACTTATAAAAGCTTCACTTTACTTTCTTTATTCCTAATTTCGCAATTTATATTTTACTAGTGGACCCCGGCGAACTAGAACCGCCAACAATTTTTTTTTATATTCCAATATTTTATAGTAGTTCTGCTATAGGCGAAAGTCTTGTTAATATACTAGTAGTATTCTTACACTGAATAGCAATAAAAAATATAACAGTTTGCATATATTTCACATAGGAATTGTATCCGGATGTTTACCAAACAATATAGAGAGTACTTATTTGGAGTACTGTCGTCATCAAGTAAAGCAGAGCGGCCAGGGTACTCAAAAATATCTGAACATGCACTTTATCTCTTTCACAATAGAGCCGTTGTTCAGATATTTGTTACCACCTTGGACACTCTAATATATCTAATGGAGACTGTACCTATGTATATATGTTCATTATAGATGTTACAGCTTGTTGCATTTTAAGGTAATATTGGCTTATTATGTTAGCATCAGTGCCGGCGGCGCGTCAAGATTATCCTTCGGGAATTCGGAAATAATTTGACTGTTCATTTTACTGCGTTAAGCTGCATGAGCAGCAATAACTTGGCACTCTTAAACATTAGGGGGTTTGAATTGCTAGACTGCTTCGCTTACAAGTGACTTTAAAGAATTAAATGAAACCCGTTTTCCTTAACTTTTTCTTCACGTATCGTCGAAAAGAATTCGTCGAAGTTCAAGATCGACAACAGGGAGATCAGCGACAGGCGGACGTTTATCGAGGCCACTAAACAGGAGGTTAAGGTAAGATTAGACATATTTTATCGTAAACTAGCTTTTGCCTGCGACTCCGTACAGTCGACGTCAAAGATATGTTTACACTTTTGCATGTTATTTCAAAGGAGTAAGGTGCAAAAGCGTAAACATGTCAAAGACGTCGACTGTACGTGCTTAAATAAATTATAATGGCAAACTATCAATTAGAGCACATACAATTCCTCCCCCCTTTGCAACCCCTTAGGGGTTAATTTGGTGCTTTTGCGATTAAAATTGGTGCATAAAAATCATTTTATCTAAATCAGTATAGCGGTTTCAGATTGAAAATATAACAGACAGACAGAGTTATTTTCTCATTTGTATACCAAATTAGGTTAAGCATGTAAACCTACCACAAAATAATTCGGATTACGCAAGGATTCGAACCCGTGACCTCCTGCTTCATAGGCAGAGTCACTGCTGACTAGGCCTCCTAGTTAATAATTTAAGACCTGGTAATGGTAATGTTCAGTTGCATAGCTCGGACAGTTCAAATAAAACCGAAATAAAACAAGATATATTAAATGTGTATTATGTACAGTATTTTAATAATATATTCCTTTCATAACCACGACCCGAAATAGTAAACACGGTCCTTAAAACACGACACGAGTGTTTTAAGGCCTAATTACGTACAGTCGCATACACTGCTTTATCTACACTCATATTATAAACCCGAAATGATGATTGAATGAATGCCATTGAACGGATTGCACCGCCATCGCCATGGCCAACTCGATTGTGTCGGTCGGAGGGGCGCGTGCCGGCGGGCGGGGCCCACCCGGATTTTCATAATGATATCGAATTTTTGCTTATTATTTGATAATAATAACATCGTTACAGATAAGACATTTGTTCTAACTACTAACGAAACAATCTATTTTTATGGTGGTTATAACGTGCGGTTTTTGAACGCATCATGGAGGATCTACTCTTCACTGTACTTCATCTGTCTCTTTCATATCTTCTCTCTATCCTTTCCCTCTCCTTTCCTACTTGGGCAGTCTCGCGGCCCTTCAGGCCGCGAGACTGACACAGTCGACCCGTGTCGTAACTGGCCCATAATTGTGGCCAAACGACCCTAATTAATAGTAAAAAAAAGCATCATGGAGGGTTTTATGATATGGGTGTAGATAAAGTGTCAAAAGTGTGCATCTTTTTCTATATAAAATGAATTATTGCGATGAATTGTCCTAGCTATGTTCATTTGATATTTACCAATAACTATTCGGTGAAGGAAAACATCGTGAGGAAACCTGCATACATCCGCGGAGAAATTCATTTGAAGTGATTCCCCAACCTGCTTTGGGCAAGCGTGGGGACTATAGCCCGAACCCTCTCGTATATAAAAGGAGGCCTGTACCCAGCAGTGGGACGTTTGTAGGCTAACATATTATTATAATATTGTTATTTATTAATGCAAATAAACTATGTTGAACAGGTGATGAAAGGCAAGATGAGCCTGAACAGGAACCGCGATGCGGACGGCACGGCGCGGGAGCCGCTCCTCGGTGAGGAGAGCCCCATGCACTTCGGGAACACGTGGACCTCCACGCCCAAGTACTCCAAGTACTCGAAGCTGGCTAGTCAGACTGACAGGTAAACTATATGTACAGTCCAATACAATAGTATCTTCCTACACGAAGGCCGCAAAAACATGTGACATGCTCTTATGGCCCTACAGATAAGAGCGTGTCACATATTTTTGCAGCCTTCGTGTAGGAAGATACTATTGCCGGTGACTGTACTGGGTGCCCCGAAAACCGACGTCAACACTCTGATAGAACACCTGATGGGCTCTCAGATTAAACAAAGGTATTTTAGTGTAAATGGAATAGTTTTCGAGATATTGGCAGTTTTATACTTTTATAAAAGATATTTATTCTTCAAATTAGGCACATTACAATTCACTTATGTACGTTAGAGAGAGAAACAAAAACTACCACCGGTTATAAGTGTTATAACCCTGCACCCAAGACACCTATTATAAAGCTCAACTAGTAATTTTGCCAATATGCAAAATACCTAGAAAATGCAATTTTCATTAGGGCTAAATTTGCTTAATCTGATAGCCCATTAGGAGAACTATCAGCCATTTAAGTCTTGACGTGAGGCTTAGAGACATCCTGTTGTACTTTTCCCCAAGTTTCCCCCTTTCTGATACTTAGAAATAGCCGTGTCTGTGATAGACGGCAGAGCTTAATCTACACACTACATATTGAACAAACTGTTAATGAACAAAAAATATATTTCCTTAAAAGAAGCCAATGTATAAAAAAAACGAATTCAGAGCGAGCTTACATATCATGGAGTACAGTAATAAAATAATTTGTTTTGTCAATAGCCCGAACAGGTTCGACGCGTACGACAACGACATAATGTCGATGCAGGAGAAGATGCTGGTCAACCAAGACGACCAGCTGCAGGTGATCAGCAACTCGGTCGGCAGCCTCAAGACTGTCTCCAAACAGATCGGCATCGAACTGGACGAACAGGCTGGGTGAGTGGCTACAGGCTCGACATAATGTCGGTGCAGGAGACGTCAGTCAACCAAGAAGACCAGCTGCAGGTGATTAGCAACTACGTCGGCAGCCTCAAGACTGTCTCTAAACAAATCGGCATCGAACTGGACGAACAGGCTGGGTGAGTGGCTACAGGCTCGACATAATGTCGGTGCAGGAAACGATTAAGTCTCTAAGGAAAATTCTCAGGTTTTCGAAATACTCTAAAAATAAAGCGACAGGGAAGAATTAGCCTTACTGTATATAGTTTCAGTACATTGTTAAGGACCATTCATCCTTTGTCTCTTTCTCGTTGTACGCAGCTGAATGAAATCGGTAATAGCGCCCTCTAACAAAAGTTTTGAGGGAGCGTCTCCCGCAGCGAATATTGCCCATCCTGTGGCAATGTGTTTAACATATCAACTCTAAATTTCCAGCATGCTGGATGACCTCAACACAGAATTGGAAAATGCTGACTCCAAGTTAGACTCCACCATTAAGAAAGTCGCAAAGGTGCTCCACATGAATAATGGTAAGTTAACTATGTCGAAGATGACGCCCGTTATATAATATTATTTATGCCACACCTGGCCATAAAGTGGCTTCTTCCGCATGCTGCGCGTACGGAAAAAGGCGCTTTCTGGCCAAGTGTAGACATAAAATGATGTGCACAACACGGGAGGTAATAAAGAAAGCCCTCGATCGCATATTTACGTCCCTCGCTTGCAGCTCGGGCCGCAAACTTCTGCGATCTCGGCCTTTCTTTGTTCTACCACCCTAGTTGTGTAATGTACTATTGTTTCTGCTAACTAATTATATTTTAATACCCCTGTGACAACTCTTTTCTAATCAGACACTGTATTTTGCGGCTAACATTTGATATTCGTTTTTTTAACCTACCATAACCTAACGTCTAAGGGTAAAAAAATTAAAGGTAAAATGTAATACAATTTTGAGTGATATGATGCCTTAAGATGATGCCAAAGATATTTGCATATAAGTTTTAAACTAAACTGCCTTAAGAGTCGCCAGGGCGCTCGCGTTTCCATACAAACGTGGTTTAGCTCCAATTTTAAAACGACATGCTTTAGAACCACGAAATTTTGCATGGGCATTCTAGTAGTACAGATCTATGTCGGTAATTCGTTTTCGTTGCTAAAAATTGTAATACAAAGAAAATACAGCCAGATACAGATTTACATACAAAACGTATTTTTGCTATATTTTCTTTGTATTACAATTTTTAGCAACGATATCGAATTACCGACATAGATCTGTACTGCTAGAATGCCCATGGCAAATTTCGTGGTTCTAAAGCATGCCGTTTTAAAATGAGAGCTGAACTACGTTTGTATGGGGACGCGAGTTCACGCGAGCGTCCTGGCGACTCTTAACTTATAGATAATTCTATTATATCTAAGCCACCTGTGAAATGTATTTGGCTAAGTACAATAATTATACCACCATAACCACACACATTTATAGAAATCTGATAATTATGATCGCGATAATTCATAATTTTACTGCAGATTTAACTTAGGAGAATTTAAATATCGAATCTGCAAAAAACTTTTTTTTTTAGATTCGCTGTATAAACATATTTTATGCATTACCACTTTCTCCCTAATGAACTAAATATCCTTTATCTTTTTCAGATCGACGTCAATGGCTGGCAATCGGCATACTCCTTGGTCTATTAGTCATAATCCTAATATTGTTTGTTATAATCTGAGCTCAATATTGCCACGCGGGATGTCTCGACGTGCACTCTGAGACGCTCTAAAGTAGGGATGCAAATCGATTATCAAATCAATCGATTGTTGACGTTTTCAATATTGATTTATCGATTATTCGAATTGACTTTTCATACAAGCTGATTTTCAGCTACTTATTTCGAATCATCGGATTAATTGATTAACTGATGTTTGTCGCTTCTATTAATCGATTATTGGCATCGGTTTGGGACGTCCCTACTCTAAAGTAGCCAATGCATCTTCAAACCCCGTGTACAGTCAGCAGCAAAAGTTACTAAGCGGGTGAGGTGTTCAAATTGAGCTTGACACGACTTTATTGTTAAGAGAATAAGAGCGCGTGGAGGTCATTTTGAAAACTCAAATCGCTTAGCAAGCTTTGCTGCTGACTGTACGTTTAACTTTAGCATTTCATAAAGTAGTCCCACTTCCGAACTCAATGCTTCTGTTGCATGTTTCTTGTGAATACCGTAGCCTGAATTGTTTTCAGTGGAGACTAGCGTCAATATAGTTATATTTATATCTAAATTTACAAATCACCGTTTATATTTGTGTGTGTTTAATTAAATTAAGCCAATGAAAATCAGCGTGGCGCGTATGGCAACCCCCCTCCCCCCCTTAAAGGGGAGGCCTATGTTCAGCAGTGGACGTCTTATGGCTGAGATGATGATGATGAATGGAATGATGAAATGATATATTTATTATTGAAATATTAAATGAAGAATACTTGCATTGGACTTTTCATGGCCATTTTTAGCGCTAATATTATCATTTCTCATGTAAGTTATAATTAAACTTGTGTGGACAATTTAATGTGTTTTTATGTATACAGCGTGTATTTTTGATATTACCTCATAGGCCAAGGGTAGTTAGACCCTAATAAACATACTTCTATATGTTTTATTAAAATTTTACGACTTTTATTTTTCCATATAAAATATTTCAGCACGCAATGTATTCCTACATACATGATTACTAATTAGCCCTAAAATGTCACATTTCATGATGTGTCAAAAAAGTGTATACGCAATACATTGCGTACCGAAGAAATTTAAAAAATCAATTGCTCTATGTTAACTAACAGTTAACTCAATATTTATTACAATATCGATTTATAATAGCATAACTTGCGTCTGGCTTCCATTTGAGGTAATATCAAATAAACATGCGGTATTAACGGTGACCTAGCTTGTAAATTTATGTATAAACGTGAATAAGTAACCCTAACCGTATTTTTGTAAGATTCCGTAACATTACGACCTATACATATAGATATAGCTAACGCACATGTATTGATCGCGTTCTAAATATCACTGATATCCTGTGACTTAAAAAATAGATGTCGAATATTGTATTGAAAAGATGAGTTAAGTTTTAGCAAGACCACGCTACGGTGGTCCCGCACTGATGTTTTATAACGTTATATAACATCAGTGTGGAACCACCATAGTTCTACATATACTTTGCAGCGGTAAAATGTGGACTGCCACCATTAACGATTTTTTTCATATAGATTTTAAGTTAGTCACACTTTGTCACTTGCAAAGTTGGCGTGGTCTGATCATAGTTGTCACTTATGTCGAGAATATAGGTACACATAAAGGAACATGTGTTAGTACCATATCGCTATTTCTTGTTGAGCCAAATGTATTAGGTCTCTATGGATTTATGAAATCATTACGGATACCGCGTCGCTGATACAACACTGGACTTATGATGGATGGATGGATGTTTACACATTCACAACTGTTCGATGACCGGTGATTGACTCGCCGAGACAGTGTGCGTGCGAAACGGCATATGATGGAGTCACAGTTTTTGCCTTAGCAGCGCGGTATCCGTTATTATTTCATACACCCATGGGTCAAGTGAAAAGGTACCTACTGTAAACGATCATAAGTTATGCGTAGTTTTGTATGGATTGAAAACGGAAAAGTAACTATTAAGAGTTCAAATATAGTCCAAGCATAGTATAGTTTTACGATAAAATGACTCAAAACTAATTTTAACGTGACTGTAATGTAATAATGCCTATCTCGTTTCTATATAATCTTCTCACTTCCTACTGACTTACCCGTAATTTATGTAAGTCTAGCGAAAGAAATACCGGCCGTGTAAAAAAATGTTCATTCTACAAACCATTATTATAATACCACATTCTGTAATGTTATAGTTTATTCATAACCCCTGCAGTCTTCATTCGTGTTATGCAGATTGTTCCTTGAAGTTTTTCATTATTATAAGCCATTAGCCAATGGAGGCGTTATACAATGTGGAACATCAAGTCAGTACTGAAAACCTCAGAGAGTCGTATATATTTCTATTATGTTGATTTACTCTAATCTCTTAACCGACTTACTTACATACCTACTCATATCTGAATACTAAGTTACTTTCATAGGTATGTTCACACTTTCCGTACCACACTTCGCTACGCGCTACGCTCGTAGCCAATCCTAGCGTTTTCCCGTTTTGTAGCGGAAAGCGCCTACGAACGGAGAGCCCGCCTAGCGGGTTCCTGGTCGTGAAAGTGTTAAAAAAAGGTATACCGGTCCGTATTCCGCTCCGAGACACCAACCGACTCATTATGTATATAGGCTGGTTACGGTATGATATCAGTCATCTTGAAACGTGTTTTAAAATTAGTCGCGTGTAATGCGACCTGCAGAAGAGAGGCCAAAATATTTGAGGTTATGTAAAAAAGATTGAAGAAATTACAAGCGAGTTCGGTTTGTCTCTCGATATACTAAACTTTTTTGAGGTTTTTCAGTTGCTTAGGTCAGAGACTATAGAGATATAGACGACCACAGCCTAAGAACTTTTTGAAGCTCAAGTCAATTGCGCCCTCTGTCCTAAAGCCGCGTAAAGATACCGAAACTGTAAGAGGAAATGTCACCTGCACTGCTACTCCACCTAGTAGCTACTACTAGCGTATTAGACTAGTACGCTATTTGTTACTCGTCTATATCTGTATAGTCTCTGCTTAGGTTATATTTTGTATACTTAGTAGTAAAGTTCGTAAATAAATTATTTTATTAAGTAAGTCCCTGCCTCACTGAGATACCATGCGGCGTTGCCAGCCACGGCAGCCACACAATTCGTACTGGCAAAATTGTCCCAATATGGACAGATGCCATTTATTTTCATAAAATAACTAGTATGTCAACTCAACTCACCGGGCGACGGTTTGGCAAGGTCGCCATGGCGTCCCGGTAGGTCAGGGCTCTAAGATACGTTACAATATATATAACCGCCAAAGTACATAGTGATAATCATGAGAAACTCCATTTCAGTATAGTTTATCTTGACAACCAACACTATCATATTACACTGTAAAGAAATAGTTTTAACACTATTCGCTATTGTGTTTTTTTTTATATAGGCTTAAGATGAAACGGTGAAACGATATCTAAGTTATCTAACTTTCTCTTTGTAACGTCACTATGACATAGTAACACAGTGACCAAGGGCACCATTTGGCAGACTGTTATTGTAATTCCAAGTCAATTCATTCTAAAATCTTGTAAATTATTCACAAATATTGTCAATGAACTTACACATTTGCACAATCAGTACCATCGGATACATAGGAGCGCACGAGGTGTTTAAAAACATCAGAAAAATATATATTCACGTCGTCAGGGCAGCAACGCTACGCGGCAGTGCTGTCGCTATTGGCGTGTAACCTAGAGGTGTGTTTATACACGGTGTCCGTGAGGATTGCGAGAGATTTTAACAGTGTATTCCTAATTATAATGGAATAAAAATGTACCTATTTATTTTAACGGATAGTTTTACCAATAACATAATTTTCTTATGTTCAAAAGCATTCAACAAATCGAAAAAAAGCAACAAAACATTTTATTTTGCCGAAATCGACCTAAATTCATATAATATTTATTACTCCTTTAGACCTCCGGAATTCGTGGTTAAAATCTCTCGCAATGCTCACGGGCCCCGTGTATAATTATGTGTATCTTGAATACTTCGGTGTATCTGTACAGTCAGCAGCTTCTGCTGACTAAACGGGTAAGGACTTGAAAATAACCTTCAATCGCTCTTATTCCCTTAAGAATAAGGTCGTGCCAAGCTCGTTTTGAACACCGCACCCGCTTAGCTACCTCTGATGCTGACTGTACACCACGTACATACTTCCACTTATTCACCATTTCTCTATCAACTCCTCACGTTAACATTTTTCTGCAACTTTATTTGTCTTAAGTAGGGATTGCAACCCGGGTTTTTTTAGTATGAAAAAACCCGGGTTTCCGGGTAATACCCGGGTATTTTCATACTAAAAAAACCCGGGTTGCATTCCCTAGTCTTAAGATGTTGGTGTGTTTCAGGATTCGCAAATTAGTTGTTAAGTTAAGAGTCGCCAGGACGCTCGCGTGAACTCGCGTCCCCATACAAACGTAGTTGAGCTCTCATTTTAAAACGACATCCTTTAGAACCACGAAATTTGGCATAGGCATTCTAGTAGTAAAGATCTATGTCGGTAATTTGTTTTCGTTGCTAAATATTGTAATACAATAAAATACAGCAAAGATAAGTTTTGTATGTAAATCTGTATCTGGCTGTATTTTCTTTGTATTAAAATTTTTTGCAACGAAGATGAATTACCGACATAGATCTGTACTACTAGAATGCCCATGCCAAATTTCGTGGTTCTAAAGCATGTCGTTTTAAAATGAGAGCTAAACTACGTTTGTATGGGAACGCGAGCGTCCTGACGACTCTTAAGTGGTTATTTATATCTAATTTTATACATTCACGTGGTGGATTAGGTGTTTAAACGTTAGATTAGTATTTGCGGGATAATTCGGGAGACGTGATCAGAAATAACGTTTTGGTACTATTGCGACGTCCCTCGAAGATTGGCCAGTCTGGAGTGACATTGATATTGCGTGAAATAATATTGATATCAGACCAAGAAACTTTGGCAGCTTTAAAGTTACTCTTAGGTACTATTTTTCATCGCGTCTTCGGGGCTATCTCGTAGTTATATTGTGTATTATAATTTCTAAAAGGGCGCAAATCTGAATAGGGTATTTGTATTTGCTTGAGTGTCTAAATATTATGGTTTCCTTGATGTAGTGTTGTCGTTTCGATGTTGAGAGATAAGAATGAGACGGACAATAACGGCCTCCACCCTGTCGCTTGACTAAGACGTTATTTATATAGCCCAGTCAGGGCAGTCAGTATTCATTAAATGAGCAGTGAGAAATCTATGGTCAAATCTGTTGTTATAGTATCCGCAAAACTAACTGACGACTGCGGTCATAAAACTTCTCTTTCACACTTGCACGGCCGCAGCAAAAGTGAAGGAGACAGCGTTATGACCTCAGTCGCCAGTTAGTTCTGCGGATAGTATAGCTCATTCGTAATGAATATCCTAATCACTGTTAACCCTTTCACCGTCACTCTTTGATATTTCAGACAAAGTGACAATGTTTGGAAATGTACAGTCAGCAGCAAAAGTAACTAAGCGGGTGGTGTTCAATATGATGTAGAAAGACTATTATAAGAGAATAAGAGCGTGTGTAGGTCATTTTGAACACTGTACCCGCTTAGCTAATTTTTCCTGCTGACTGAAAGGGTTGGAAATAGCGAGTATTGTTATTGTGCGCTTTGTTACTGATTTATTTATTATGAGAGCGCGATCGTTCTTTTCAGTGGCGTCCAGGTGTTAGACCAGTACTTAGTCACGTACATTATCAGGTATCGCTGCTCATTTAGTAAATACTTGGTTTAGGGGTTTTCGGTTGGTATTGTCGGTGCAAAATAAAACTATATTATTGATGAAACATTGATACCGGATGTATTTCCAATTCTAAATCTTAAGACTGCGTCGACCGTCCCGTGGCGCCCTTAGGGGGATTGTGTTTCCTAATAAACGAATCAATTTCTGTATAATCCCTCATGTTAAGTTGTAGTCCTACTAATTCTGATCGTGATCGTGATGATCTATGTGATACAGTTTTATATTATTCACTTTTAGCAGTTTTAGCTTCATCATCTAAACAGAGCAAAAGTGGCCGCCATTTTCCGTTTAGGTAATGAAGCAAAAATACCTACGCAAAATGAAACTATGTGACAAAGACCAAAAGTTGCGGATTTATTTTCATACCACGACGGTGGCAAACAAGCATGCGGCCCGCCTGGTGGTAAGCAGTTACCGTAGCCTATGGACGCCTGCTACCCCAGAGGATTCACATGCGCGTTGCCTACCCTACGGGAGTTCATTCCACAGGCGGAACGTTCGCGGGAGGAATTAGTAGGACTACAACTTAACATGAGTGATTAATTGATTATATAGAAATTGTTTCGTTTATTAGGAAATACAATCCGCCCAACGAGGGCGCCACTGGACGGTCGACACAGTGTTAACTAACTGAAAACCCCCTTGGGTAATACCGTAGCGGTACACACAGGTACACATTAACATCTATCTCGGTCTCTTTAGCAAAGAGCAAGTGAGACACACGTTTTGTTTAAATCGAATTGAGAGACGCATTAACCCCTTTTCCTAATAAGAATGCGGATATTGTCCTTGTAGGCTGTGAATTTGCCACAAAGATTTATATTATTGTAATCTTGTGGCCTAAATTAGTTGTGTTAATGTGACATTGTATAAATATCTGTTATAATTTATTACTAGCATGTTATTAATGTCATTACGGTCTCAAGTCTTGAAATAAACCTATTTTGTTTACGGACATGTTTGTCTTTTTTTATTGCAATATCCGTGTCACATGTGCAGAAAACTGTAAAATATAAAGCATAGTTTAGCCAGGATCTGTTTTACTTCAATCATAGACAGAGAGAACCGTACATTCGTAGTTTAACACTGGAAATTCCGTTTTTTTCATTCACCTAGATCACACGTTATATTGTGGCAAAGCCACATAGGAAATTAGGTACAGTTCGAAGGAAATCGAATTTTGTGTTTAATCAAGTCCATATTACTGTTAGTAGGTACTGTAGTATTGTTTGGGTTTGATGCCTCATATGCAATAAAATAGATACTGATGTGCCTTCGGAAAGTTTCAAAATTGAGAAATTTTCCACATATGAAAATTTCGGAAAATTCACACATTATTGTATGGAATTTGAAACTTTCCATTTCTTAAATTTCCAATTTCCTATATTTCTTATGTAACTTTCTAGAAATTTCCGAGAATATTTCCAATTATTTGGAAAGTTTCCGCAACTTGCACATCGGTAAAAATAGACCAGAATAGATGTAGGAGACCTTGTCTAGAGGTTGAAGATTAACCCGCTTATTCATAAACGTATTGCAAACCTCATTTAACTAAATCATCTTTTGTCCTTATCCGTCACATTGACAGTTGTGTTTGTTAGAAACAGACAAAATACATTTCAACTAAATGAGGTTTGAAACACGTTTATGAATAAGCGGGTTATACATTGAGTAACAGGAGATGACATCCCTAACAAAAATTTTCAGCCATGAGTTTAAGTGATCGGCACTTAAAGTCCATACATTCGCTCTTGAAACACTGACATGATGCTAAGCAACTGACAGCTGTCAACGGCCAAACATGCAGCACAAAATTTGTTCTAGATGTCACATCTATATAGTAGGTTCTACCTACATAATAAATCAATGGATTTTTATGACAATATTGACAATATACGAGTATATGACTTCTTCCTATAGGTCTTTTTGCTCAATGAGGGTTAGACGTAGTACGTAGACGGCAGCATCGGCAGCATCATGGCGAGAGGTATTTTTGACGGCAGCTGTCAAAATCCCCCAATAAAAAAAAAGGTTAAACATGATTGGTGGACTAGACTCTCACCACGATGCTGACATCTAGTGAAAATCTCGATCGCGGAACTCATTGTAGTAAAATCCGACAAGGCAAAACATTCCTCCTTACATTTTTTTCCTGTACTGGTTTTGTTTTTGAGGTGTTGAATAAAGAGTAATTTGTATTGTATTGTATTGTATTCCCCGGAGACCGACGAAGACGCCCACGAATGTGTTGTTTTGTAGGTAACGGAAAAGAAAAACAGACAAGAATCGTGTCGATATTTATTTCTGTACGCGTTATACTACAATTATTATTCACGGTCCTCCCTAATTCTCAACTTCCTTGGAGGAAGAGTAGTTTTCGAGGAGGCCATGGTACATGCTATGGATAGCTTGCGTTTCGTCGTCCATCAATACGTTGTCCTGTTTCACCACTGACCAGTCCACGGCTACCTCTGGCTCAAATAATCTGAAAATACACCAGTTTACCTGACCATCGATTTTATAAAGAACGGGACCTCTACTATCTACCTACAGGCTGATCAATCCAAAACGGTCAGTATGGAGAAGGCAGAAACTATGAGAGATAGCCACATCTGTTCTTAGAAAACATGGCTTCGGTTTTAAATTTAAGGGGCTACTTTGAAAATTATAGGTTTTTTCAAACGCTCTTTTGACTAAACGCGAAAAGGGACTGAATTTATTTTCGAATATATATTATTAGACCATATACTCTTGTTTATGGCACAAGCCGAAACACGATTGCTGAAAGTTGCCTCGATAGAAAAAAAAACCGAAGTTGGGTCCTTTTTCCCCTTATTTTTCTTAGCTTACGTAAACTATAAGAGATTAAGCAATATAACTAAGTAAAAAATATGGTATTCTGGTTTATCTAAAAATTCACAGAAACAAAATCAGACAAAACTTTATAGATTCGCTTATTTATCGTAGTTTAGTCAAAAAGTCTGATCCTTAAGTGCGCTGTATCTCGTTCTTTCGTGCACGGCAGCCATACACGTGTCTCTTACGGATGGGCGTGGCTTGTCCGAATCGAGGAACGGCTTTAATAATAATGACATTCAATCTTTTTTTAAATCTCTCATATATAACCGGGAATCGAATCAACAATGACCACGAAAAAACTCGAAGAATATATACCTAACATTGTTTACATGACTTCGAGCAGGTCGCACTAAAAGTGATGCTGAGTTGCGAAAAAATAGTAAAAAAATAAATAGAATTAGCCGAAAGCACCAAAAAGTACCACTTCCGGTTTAAAAAATGAATGGTATTTACCTACGCCATTTGATATTAAGATGATACTTGTGGCAACAAATAGTAATTTGTATCTAGATACAGAAAAGCCCAGTCTGCCGGTTGCTGCATGGCCGGAAGTGCTTGACAGACTAGTTTAAAAGTAACTAATTTGACTCCATACGTTACCAGTCTGCCGAATAAATTAAGATGGAGTAATGATCACTCACCGACTCACACACTCGAAGAACTTGACATTTCTCTTATTGTTCAGTTCGTGTGCCAGGACGCTGTAACCAGTGCAGTTTGTCCACTGCGCGTCGGGCGCCATGAACATGCCTATTACTCGCCCCGACCCGCATATTACCGGGGCCCCATACATGCCCTGCACAAACGAACAAATAAAAATTTGGTACACCAATCTTAGAGCATTCAACCAACCGGAGCGGCCATTGACACGGGTATACATCTACCGAAATATATGACGAGAGGTCATATTTATCTGACGTGGCTATTTGTACGTTACGTACGAAAAAACGTAACTAAACTGAAGTATAGTTGTCACGAATCTTGAATGTAATAGGCTAGATGAATGTTTTTCATGCATGGTAGGTATCAATCGATTCGTTTTGTTGTGAGGATCAAATGTCTATATGGGGCCAATAGCCTTAAATCAACATAAAAGACAGGAAAAAGACTTAAAGTCTGAGATTTGCATTTGTTTCTCAAAATGATATAAAGCCTTGACGTCACGGCTTCATATATGCCCTGTTTAAACTAGTTTAAAGTATGGAAAAATTATGAAATTGCTATTTTTACAGTGAAATGTTGCGTTTATGTATATGGTTGCTATACAATTTATTTCACAATAAAATGTTAGAAATCGAATTGGTTTTTTAAATTTCGTACTTTTAAAAATCGAAAAAAATTGTAACTTTGAAGCCCGATATCTTTGAACCATTTGAATAGATTTTTTTAATGTTTACTTTATTTGGATATTTTGATCATTTTGCATCCTATCAACTAAATTTCATTGCATAATTCAACATGTGTCTAGTGTCCGACCGAAACATGTTTTTTTGCCGAAACCGAAACCGAAGGTTCGGCTCTAGGTGCAGTTTCGGCCGAAACCGAAACCGAAACCGAAACTTTTATAGACATGTTAAAATCGTTGAGTTAAATGTCAATAAGCCGTTGTAACTTGTATAGGATAGGTGGTATAAAGAAGAACAAGGTTAGTAAGTTTTTATTAATCATCCTAGTAGCGTCTGTGCTGGCGTTTTCTCACGGACTCCACGGAGCCTGGGGTCCACTTGGCAACCTAATCCCATGATTTTTTCTAGTTTGTAAACAACTCCAAGTTATATCAGTGTAAGGCGTATTTTGATCCTTAAATTCGTTTTGGTTTGTAGAATTTTACATCGCTCTCGTTTGTTATGTAGCCGAGTTACGCATTGTGCGGTTAGCTTTTTTTTCGCGAAATAAATGCAGAGCACGAAATATTTTCTAATAAAGGTTTCATATGAATAAACATAATGATGTAACTTTTTAACAACTTTAACGTAAAAAATTTCCCCCCTTATTGAAAGTATAATTGTCACAAGTCGACCATGTTTTCGTACATAGATGTGTACGAAAACATGGGAAACAGACAGATGTCTGACATCAGTTTTTTTTCTTTGGTATTTTTTTAGGTTTTGGATCTGATTTTTGATTAAATAAATAAATAAATCTGCTACATTAAATTAGCAATAAAATAACCCACACGATTTTAAACTTCACTAATGTATTTACAGAGTAAAATTACGATAAACAAAATAAAAATATGACAGTTTTGTTCGATACTTGGAGTTAAAGGTTTATAGCATCTATCTCTATGGTTTAAATAATACGTATTGTTTAAAAAAAAGTACTGAGGAATATATAAGTCGGAAAAACAAACATTAATTTCTGCTTTATTAAAATTGGTATGTTTTCTTTAAAATGATGAATACGATTTTGTAAATTTGTGTGTTATTCATTAGTTATACTGCAGTTAGTTATACAGCAAAGTTTCATCGACTGAGAGATCAATGCTGATAACAAGTCTCTATAAAATAATTCGCCAACATTGCATGGATTATTTTAGTTTTACAATCAGTATTTAAAATAAATCATCTAGTGTTTTTACTTGATTTCTTCGTGTATCATTTTCAGCGTAGGCCGACGCAGTTCCTTGGGCAGTCCCTTGCATGAACTCAAGAGTTTACTGTTTGATCAAATTAATACTTAAATGATATTATCATATTACAATTTATGAAATAATCTTCCAAATCACATGTACACTTTTTTGATATTTATTTATTATAATTTTATCACTTAAAAACGTTACTGAGACAGAACTTGTGGACCGATTAAGTACAATGTTGTAAGTTTCGGCGCGGCCGAAAGTTTCGGCCGTTTTTTGGCCGAAACCGAAACTTAGGCCGAAACACGGTTTTTTGGCCGAAACTGGCCGAAACCGAAACCGAAACTTCGGTCGGACACTACATGTGTCATCACCCCTATTACTTATACATATCTGAACTATGTTAATAAAGGTGATATTAGGGTTTTGCAGGCTGATTTTCTAAGGAAGTTCAAACTATACTAATTATGGTCTGACAACATCATTATTTTATTTAATCATACTATATTATAAATATATGTAGTTTTTCTACTCCTGCATTATAATTTGTTAATAAGATGACTGACAGGTAGGTATATTCAAAACGTATACTTTATAAACGTTGTCTGTAATATTCCATAAGATGATTGCTAAAGGATGATCTTAGGTTAGGGATTTTCATACAATATAGTAACACTTGCCGGAGCCCGCCCTGCGCCTCCGCGCCACTGGATATAAATTGTATAGCAGATTGTAAGTCATTCGTCGAACGCAATCCTTACCGGCTTGCCTAATTTAACTATTCGTACAAAAACTATTGGATATAATAATGACATAATTAAGCTTTTCAATATCATACCTTACTTTTCATTTTCATTATGTCACTGTTGTATAATAAGTTATAAAGTAATATTAGGGTGCGTTGGGATAAGACCGAAAGGGTTTTCGACGAGATAAGCAGTGTTTTCTTGAAAGCTCCATTGTACAAACTACATGAGGACCAGGTACCTACATGAAACTATGATTTTAGTAAAGAGAACTTATTTTTCTTTATATTTTATTTAAAAAAAGATTCTTTGTCTTACTTTAATTATTAAAAAACTTTGAATAAAGTTACACTTGTGACTAAAAAAATCGTGGGGCAAGATGAAAAGGTTATGGGTTAAGATCGAAATAGTTTTTAAAATCGTTTATACGCATCGCAGGTATATTCGATGCATACTCTTCCACGCTATGGCAACGTAGCTATTTAAAACTTTACTTCAAATTTGAAAAAAGCCATAAATTACCGAGAAAATTCAATTTTCCAAAAAGTGATATTTCAATCTTACCCAAAAAGTTAAAGTATTGCCGTCTTATCCCACGAAAAGTCACCGGGTCAAGATAAAAACTCAGCAAATAATAAAGATAATTTTAAATTCTCATTGACAGGTGAATAAAATAACAATAACGAGGAAACGTATCAACTCAGAATATTTATAGCTGCATTGAAAAAGAAGTTACAGGACATGGGGTAAGATAAAAAAACAGAATTTGATGTCGAAAATTACACCTTGTCGAAAATTGCCAATAACTCATTTCCACTCTCACTTAGCGGACGAAACCGACTGGAGGGCGGGAGACAATTCATCTTACCCCAACGCACCCTATAACTAGGTACTTACATGACATGGCTGGGCGGTGTGGTCCGTCTGAAATATTAATATGAGAATGTAGATATGTACCTACAGTACACGCCAAATCAAATATATGGTCAAAGATGTGTATTCCTGTTTTAATCTAATATTTACAATATATCACAAATGAAACGTGATATCATCATATATAACCCCAAGAACGCAATTTTGAAAATAATTTCATTTAGTTTTATTTTTCTATATTACAAATTTATAAGGTTCAATTTTAAATTTAAAGTTTCGTGAGACATATTAACATTATAAAATAACACGGTTTCACTCAAGTAGCACTCCTAGTGCTTGAAGATGGAGACCTAGGCTCTCCGAAACATGTCGCGAGACGTGACTAAAATGCCGTGAGTGTAACCGTGTTGTTTTATAAGGTTCGATTTGCTACTCGATGAGGTAAATTTTATAATTATATTTTGGCTGAGTACATAATGCTGCAAGTTTAGCTTAGGCTACCAAGTACATACTAAAATACATTGCATCGTGCATCCGTACTACATAAGCTGAATTCAGCTACCTACTCGATGATGTGGGGTTGCCTACGCGATATACCTACGGCCTAATCTTGATTTATATTTATAACGTTCTCGACTCGAATCAGCGCAAGTGCTCTATAATAAAATGATTGTATAATGCAGCAAAAAGACATACATCTTAGGGATTGCAACCCGGGTTTTTTTAGTATGAAGAAACCCGGGTTTCCGGGTAATACCCGGGTATTGTATATAAAAAAACCCGGGTTGCATTCTCTACATACATCTCTTAAGCACAAGACATCGTCTGCCCTAAATTCTTTAGTGTTGCCAAGACTGTCTGTGGCCGCCTCGTATTTAAGCACTAGAGCATCGCAGTACACTTGCTTGTTCACCAAATTCAATTGCTGTAGGCGCAGGGTCCTTTGTAAAAGATATTTTGGTCCTGGATATATTTTCTCCTGAAACATATAAGCATATTTATATATTATATAAATATGTTATCGTGAACATAAAATTCAGGTATTCAAGATTTTTGGTAATCTCTTGCTTTTCAGCTATTGTCAAGAACACTCCAAAAAGACCGGACAAATGCGAGTTGGTTTCACGCCCTGAAGGTTCCGTAAGTCAAACAATTTTAACAATCACTGAACATTACTATAACCATAGAGTAACTTATATGGTAATAGCTTCAAATAGTTCTTAGGCTGTGCTGCTCTACTATATAAGTTACTCTATGCTATAACAGTATAACTTTTTATTATTATAACTTTTAATATAATCGTATAAGGAATAGAAAATTGGATTGACGAACAAACTTTGACTGCCGTTGTAAAACTGTTGTCTCCGTACATCGACATGGGTCGTGATTAGCTTACCAACTGCAATTTATTCCTTTATTTCTGATGTAAGAGCATCTTTCTTGCCAAATTTCATGATGCTAGGTCTATGGAAAGTGCACTATAGGTATATAGGTTTTCAGTATGAGTGCCAAGTGCTAGAAAATAAAAATAAAAATCACCAAATTCACTACAAAACAAATTTTGATAAAGAAAGATACGTCTTATTTTACTTTCCGAGTAAAATGGGTGTGACATACGTATGGACGGACAGACAGACGGACATGACGAAATTGTAAGGGTTCCGTTTTTCCCCAAAAAGGTCTTGACAGTCAGGCAGATACGCAGACGGACAGCAAAGTGATCCAGTATGTGTTCCGTTTTTTTTTCCTTTACAGTTACGGAACCGTAAAAATGAAGCGGCACTTCTAACAATCTTCTTCAAGCACGTAACTGCTTTGTCTAGTTTTTGTATAGGATCTAATTAATACTAATATATCCTTGAAACTTTGAAATATTGCAAAAAGATCCTTTTAATTCAGTAGTTACAACATTGTAGCCCGCTTTTAATATGGTTTAAATGGACAGAATCATACCCCAGCAAAGTAAAAATGCCAACCAATCATCAAGCAATCATCCTGTAAATGCCGTGGGTCCTCTCCCTTGTAGTCGATACCGATGGCGCGCGGAGGCACCTCGGTCATCAAATCCGGCACCTTCCTACGTAGCAGAAGTAGCGCTGCCGATTTCTGCATATTATATGCTCTGCTACCCAATTTGTCGACTTCAGTATCAGGCTCAGGGACTGGAAACAATAAATATGTGTTGTAAACAAGTGAAGTTCGGTATTTAAGTATAGGTTACAGCACTAAATATTTTACTAATTTTATGTAACTTAAGAATTTTCTCCTTCTCAGGACATGCATTGCCTAGTGTGGAGGTCAGTAAAAACTGAAATCGTATATATTTTTCAGAAAAACAGTGATAGGTATTTGATAAATCAATTGATGCTTATGTGTCGTTCTCGGTGCATATTCGTGCAAATACAAACGTTTAATAAAAATGGTAGCACACATTGACACGTTAAGAAAGTATGATATGATATGACGCATTGCGGAAGGACAACGTGATTCATAATTACTAATGACCTTCCGCTTATGATCAAATATATATACCGATAGACAAAACAAAAGAAAGTTATGATTTGAAAATCAAAGTTTTCATTGATTAAAATAATATTTTGTTATAGTATGTAACCGCATACGCTAAGGGTAGTTAGAATAGCAACCAGCCAGCAACTACCAATCTGTGTTCAAATCGTTGAAATGCAGTGTACAGACTGCAGGGCCGTAGCCAGAATTGCGGTTAAGATAGGGCAGTGCTAATTTAAGGTAGGGCATAGCGAATTTTAAGGTAGGGCATTAACTTTATTTTCATACATTTTTGACCCAATTGTAGGTTTTAAGGTAGGGCATTAGTGTTTTAAGGTAGGGCATTGCCCCCTAATGCCCCCCCCTAGCTACGGCCCTGACAGACTGTACAGGTTAGGCATGGGTACCTTTCTAAGGCCGAGTTTCCACTAGAGATAAAAGAAGATGCATTGCGAGCTCGCGGGGAATGTTTTTTAAAAACCAATAGAATCACTGCTTTTACAGCACAGCTCTAGGATTGGTTCGTCGCCAGGACGCTCGCGTGAACTCGCGTCCCCATACAAACGTAGTTCAGCTCTCATTTTAAAACGACATGCTTTAGAACCACGAAATTTTGCATGGGCATTCTACCAGTACAGATCTATGTCGGTAATTCGTTTTCGTTGCTAAAAATTGTAATACAAAGAAAATATAGCAAAAATAAGTTTTGTATGTAAATCTGTATCTGGCTGTATTTTCCTTGTATTACAATTATTAGCAACAAAAATAAATTACCGACATAGATCTGTACTACTAGAATGCCCATGCCAAATTTCGTGGTTCTAAAGCATGTCGTTTTGAAATAAGAGCTAAACTACGTTTGTATGGAAACGCGAGCGTCCTGGCGACTCTTAACAAACACATTCCTCGCAACGCTTCCCGCTCATCATTGGTGGAATGGAAACGCAGCCAATCCAAAAGTTAAACGACGAATAAAATGCGCCATTTTCAAGTCAAAGGTATATCACTGACGATTGCTATTAGAGTTTATTTCTATTCGAATGCTTTATGGTCGTAACGCCTTATTGACAACCGACAATGATGTACCTTTGACTTTAAAACGTAACAAATACTTACGTTTTGGTATCACAATTTTAGTAACTTGCACCCTGATTCCTCTTATGGGGTGCCGGTAGTGGTTGCCGACGACGACGTTTATGGGCCGTGTATCGTACGTTCCTTATAAACAAAGCCACTTTTCAATCTATCTACTATTGCTAGATACTACTGCTTGGTCGATAAGAATGCGCAGTTGCGCACACGTCGATTCTCGAAGGCAAGACTATTATTGTGAGGTGTATGTGTCCCTGAATTTACTACTAGATAATTCTTGGTTCGGCATGGTGGCATGAAAAATGTACCAATTACGATGATGATGGACCTTACTAAGGTTTGTGCGAAGGATAACATGTGGGCAGTCTTACACATACCGCGCAGACTTACCAATTACACTGCGCATTCTTAGAATGCTCATATGTACAAATAATTTTGTAAGTATTCGTTAACTATTTAACATAATTATATTGATGAAATTGTATCGAGAGGTGTATTTTGTGTGTCGCTACTTAGTTTTATAGTCTCATTGCTGGAGAAAAATACTTGTGGCTGAAAGAATATTCTTCATTCATGTGAGTAAATGTATTTTTTTCCAATACATACATATCTACAAGTTGTTCGTAGCGAACTAGCCACGTAGCGACATGTACAGTCACCATCAAATATATCGGAGCGGCTAAGGTACTCAAAAATATCTAAACATGCACTTTATCTCCTTGATTTGATATTGGAGGCGTTGTTCAGATTTATCCTCGTCCTGCCCATTGTCCTTTTGAAATCACAAAATATATATATAATTTAAAGCCTGGGTAGGACGAGGATATGTGACCACCCTGGCCGGTCCGATATATTTGATGGCGATTGTATGTTAATTTAAAAATGTTATGTAAGCAGGTATATTTATTTATAGTTGTACCATCAACATGAACGACACAAACGCACGCCGTCAGCACCGCCATGCGTGACACCAGGACCCCCACGCATAGCGACCGAGGGGCAGCCTGGAAATGAACCTGACAAAAAAAAATACATCGATTTATATAGAATAATAGTCTCGTTTACAACTGATTAAGGTTTCTAGAGGGTGTAACAAACATACTGACGATCAGACATAGGAATCCACAGGGCGAAATTGTATGACAGGTAAGGAGTTCTTATATCGATAAACTCTATTATCGATTTTTTTCCATAGGTATTAGTGATCACTACAAGTTTTATATAAAGTGTAATAATTTAACGAAATAATACCGTAATTCTCTGCTCCTTTTTTCAAAATGATTTTTGAAACATTGCATACATGGACGGATTTTTCCGCCGGGCATATCCGCCGGCTCGGCTCGAGTCGGAACTCGGCGGGCAGATCTGTGCGTGTATCTCTAGCTAATTAGGTAGCTAATACGTCTAATTCCTCACTTGTTTTTGCCCGCGGGTTTTTAGAGTTCCGTACAATAATGGACATAATGGTATAAAAGGAAACCCGCATAATGGTGTAAAAGCAAACCACTGGTCATACTCATTCGGCAGAGGGGAACGCCTGTCAATGGCTACTCCCCTTGGTTTAAAGCTCGAAGGTTGAAGTAGGTATAGCTAACTACTAAAGAGTTCGGTACTCTATGACGGACATAAATGAGTTTTCAACTCTTTTGGAGGGTAAATTAGACTAAAATGTTGTATACTTTTTATACCATGTCATTGTCATGTAGGTATCAAACTAGTGTTTTTGGAATGCGATGGTGAGACATTTGATAGGGAAACTACATACTCGTAGAAACGGTTTCCATAACAATTAGGCTAATCCTAATAATAGAGTAACCAACATATCCTTGGGTAACCATTCGGTCACGCCTGAGTCATAAGACTCATAAGTTAAGAAAAATAATTGTCAAAACTGTGTGATGTAAGGATCCCTGAGTCCGACTCGCGTTTGGCCGGTTTTTTCCTTTAACAGTTAAAGTTCTAGTTGCAATGCGCGTATTCTGATTGTACGTACCTAGGTACTATTTTGGAAAACTCACCATAAATGGGATCATTCCAGGAGGATGGGGAACAACAGGGGTTCTTCCGTAACATCCTAACAAACTGATTCCTGCAAAAGTTTAATACATTACACCTTTATTATTTATTTCGTTATTTAACGGCCTTCAAGCCCAGTCGGTAGTGACACTGTCGATGAAGCAGGACGTCCCAGGTTCGTATGTAAGGGCATTTATTTGTGTGTTTATCATTATCACAGATGCCTGAGCTATGGATGTTTTCTATGTACCTATATAACTATTTATCTTTATATGTCTAATATATGATATATGTATTGCAAATGGAGTCCTAATGTGGTAAGATAAAATCAATAATACAGCAACATAAGAATATGATTCGTTTCTCTAATCTCGTTATGGAGAGAGTGACTAAAAGGTTCACGAATGAAAAAAATTAGCAAACTGTTATGTGTAGATACTAGATACCTACATTACCTAGTTACTACACATTCAGCCAGCCCTATTAGGTTTTATAAATTATTGAGTTCGAATAAAATAATTACTATGTAAGAGGATTGATCATTACAATAGGTAAGTATTAATTATTTTATCAACTATACCCACTCGAAATTAGACAGAAATCGAACACAAAATTAAGAATAAAATAAATATAAGGATATTACCCAGCAACGATACGCACAGAATTTTCTTCATTCTATTTCAATATCAAGATAGAAGTGAATTAAAAATGAATTTTAATTAATTAAACTGCAACGGACTGCATGCAACTATAAACACAATTGATTGCATGCAAGTGTGAATTAAACAAAACGGAACCTAGAAACAGAACAATGCAGTGCCCAAAGGTGAACGAGAAAAGAGTTCCGTTTCATTCTTCGCAGGCCGAGCTGGCCGAGCGATTAGGATGATTCACAGAGTCCATTCCCGGGTCCGATCCGACAGTTCCGATACTTCATTTTGTATAGAAAACATCACGTGATGTCCGAGTATCGTAAGAGACTCGCTCCGTACCCGGAACGTCGACGGCACGGTCATGTTTTGTTGTTTGACGGCCGTTACTAGGTAGAAACAACGCTCGGACCTGGCTCGCCCCGTGCACGGTCCGTCGACCACCCGGAGATGACCCGGAGACTATACGACAACACTTTTGCAACGATGTATCGGAATATATTTGCCAAAATATGTAGGTTGCAAAATGTCAATAAATTGTATGTCAAATATGAGGGCGTACCTTATTCGCTACTCGATCAGTTTATAATTACTAGAAACAAGAAGCAGTGACTATGTGACGATGTGTCGGGCCAAAAACAGCCCGGACTCGGCCCGCTTCGTGCCCGGAAGCTCGACGGAAGCTCTCATATAACAGGGCGGTATCGGAAGGCTCGGGCCGGGAACCGCCCGGTCACTGATCGTGTAGTGCCCGGAACGCCCGGTATCGGCCCGTCGACGTGGCGGACCCGGGAATGGACACCGTGAATCATCCTTTAACTCTTATATTATACAAATTGTGTAGTAGTAGAGTTTTTCCGGAAAGAAAAGTGTCGGTTTATATGGGAGACATACATTCTACGACACTATTCTTTCCAACGAGTAAAACACTTTGTTGTACAAAAAAACACAACGAGAGACATGTAACACAATACGTACGTGAAAAGGCGAACTTATTATTTATTTTATTACATATTCCAGCTTGCAACTCTTGAGCAATTGAGAGGGAAAGTTGGAAGTCTAGGCAAACTTAAGTTCACACGGCGTTATTTTTCCGACAGGGTAAGATGACTTTGTATTACCTACTCTTATTTTAGTAACCTAAACTTAAAGTAAATATAACGCAATTATAAAATTATGTCTGGAACTCTCGGGGCGCGAGTTCGACTCGCACTTGGTCGGTTTTTTTAAGATTCTGACTAAGGCTGATAGGTATTATGCTCGTGCAGAACTAGAACCAAGTCTATATACCTACTGTATATACTTAGTCATATCAAGTCATTGAAGCCGGTGGAAATTTTAAGACCTGTCAGGTTGCCTTGATTACCTACAGTGGATGCTCCTAGGCTACTGACCATGTAAGCGAGTTCAATAAAGCTAGTTGAACCTTAGTTTAACATGGATGCGTAACGTGCTAATCGTTCTCCGTAGCGAACGTAACGCAACTGTCACTGTCACACTAATATGAAAGAGTGATAGAGAGGTGACTACGAAACGCTACGGACCGTTAACGATTGACTGACCCTGATCGTGATCTGACTAAGGGGAAATCGAAGCAATGGGACTTTTAGCGATTCACTAACCCTAGCCTAGGGGAGACTCCGCAAGGCCTAGTAAACAGTTACGCTAGTTTTTAGGGTTCCGTACCTCGAAAGGAAAAAACGGAACCCTTTTAGGATCACTTTGTTGTCCGTCTGTCGGTCCGTCTGTCTGCATGTCTAGACTATTCTTCTCAGGAACGCGATGAGGTATCAAGCTGAAATTCATATCGAATACTCAGGTCTATTGTCCCTTGGAGCTGTGAAAAAATTAAACTTAAAAGCCAACACAATCAAAAGATGCAATCGTTTATGCTGTACATTTTAGAGTTTTTCGGCACTCGCAAAACCTGCGGGGTACTTCCCGTGAACTCAGAAACTTGAAATTTGGTACGAAGCAACGTCTTAGAGCAGAGATAAAGGAAAAATTGCGAAAACCGGAACCCTCGGTGCGCGAGTCCGACTCGCACTTGGCCGGTTTTTCTTAATCGACACGCCAAGCTGTGAAAGCAATCAGAATACACGACCAGGTTTCAGGGATCCAATAGAAATGTGGAACGTTTATCTGTGTGCTGCTTAGCATGCGGACTGAGCTCCGTCGGGATGCAGTTATCTGTCTCTGAATGCCGCGATGGATTACACCCCTGGGAATAGATGCGTTTTGGAATGGGCGTAATGGTATACAAAATTTGGTATTGGCATTTCTCTAAATTAACTTTTCATGGATATGTAGACACAGAATATAATAGCTGGTTGGTGAAGAAAACCATGTTTATCAATCTAGGCAAAGTTGTAGCACGTGTTGGTACCTAATAACTGAACACAGGGTGGCAACGTCACGACTCATCACTCTAACCAGACGAGAAGGCGGTGGAGTGACAGAAGCGTCCCCGAAAACCCGAATCTACGCTATTTTATTGGATTCAATCGCGACGTGAAGGGGATCCTTTCATTAGAAATTCACAGGCCGTGCTGCCATGTCCAAATGGCCGGAGGCTCCAGGCTCGCCAACGTCCAACTAGTTTTGCTTGAGATTCGTTATTGTAGATAATAGTATATCCTCAATATCTGGAGCTATGTTTTCAGTTTGCTTAGTTAAACGGTAAACGATCGATGAAAATAGGCACTATAATATACAGGGTACACGGAGAGAAATTTTTACTAGAAACAAGTAAAAAATAGTAATTCCCAGGACAAGTAAATAATTTACTAAAAACAAGTAAACGTTTAAGTACTAATAACAAGTAGACGCTTCCTTGTTTTTAGTAAAGTTTACTTGTTTTTAGTAAACGTGTACTTGTTTTTAGTAAAAGTTTCCTTGTTTTTAGTAAACGTTTACTTGTCCTGAGAATGACTATTTTTGACTTATTTCTAGTAAATTTTTTCTCTCCCTGTACACAAGCCGGTACTGAACTACTTTTACTATGGGACTTATTCCGAAATGGCGAAAAAAAAATTGGTCTCCCCATGAAAACGACAACATGTGATCGCCAGTGATCGGCCGAAATGTATGAAACTGAACATTTCTTTTCGCGATTTCGGATTTGGTCCCATAGTAAAAATTGTTCAGTATGGGCTTGTGTATCATGCCTTGATTGCTTAATTTAATACACGACCCCTAAATCCTCCTGTATATAACGTATACATATACCTACTTTGTGGTAATGTAGCTTTTGAATGATAAATATTTATGAGGGTAGGTACAGTCTACGTCAAAAACATGTTTACAGTTTTGCACCTTATTACAAAGGAGTAAGGTGCAAAAGTGTAAAGATATTTTTGACGTCGACCGTACAAAAATATTTCACACTAGCTGTACCCGCGCGGCTTCGCTCGCGTGTGTTGCAGTTGATTCTGTTACTTTTCGTTATCCTCAACAGTCCATTGCTGAACGCTTTCTACTTATAAAATTTTATAAAGTCAGTTTAGCAGTTTAGCTAAAACCGACTTCATCCATATAACTTCGATATCCCAAAAGATCGACGGAAAGCGTCTAAGATTGGAATGTGTCAGCCATGGTCAAGATAAGCATGTGAGTGGGAAGATCTGGCGAGCTAAAAAGTCTTTTTCTCCCATCTTGAATGTTTAACCTAACAGTTCTTAGTATACTTAACAATAGTACGGTGGATTTTTTCTTTGTGCAGGGGGCTCCGCCCCCCTAGCCCCCTTTCTTTGCCGCCCGTCACGTGCTAAACCCTATCAAAACTCTTTTTCTCCCATCTTGAATGTTTAACCTAACAATTCTTGCTATACTTAGCAATACTACGGTGAATTTTTTATGCGGGGGGCTACGCCCCCCGAGCCCCCCTTTAATTGCGGCCCATCACGTGATACACCCTGTCAAAACCCTTTTTCTTCCATCTTGAATGTTTAACCTAACAATTCTTGCTATACTTAGCAATAGTACGGTGAATTTTGTCTTTATGCGGGGGGCTCCGCCCCCCGAGCCCCCCTTGTTTACCGCCTATTCCGTGGTAAGCCCTATCAAAACTCTTTTTCTCCCATCTTAAATGATTAACCTAACAATTTTTGGTATCATTAGCAATACTACGGTGTTTTTTTATGCGGGGGGCTCCGCCCCCCGAGCCCCCCTTTAATTGCGCCCCGTCACGTGATACACCCTGTCAAAACACTTTTTCTCCCATCTTGAATGTTTAACCTAACAGTTCTTGGTATACTTAGCAATAGTACGGGGTATTTTTTCTTTATGCGGGGGGCTCCGCCCCCCGAGCCCCCCTTGTTTACCGCCTGTCCCGTGGTAAGCCCTATCAAAACTCTTTTTCTACCATCTTAAATGATTAACCCAAAAATTTTTGGTATCATTAGCAATCTACGGTGTTTTTTCTTTATGCCCGAGCCCCCCTTTAATTGCGGCCAGTCACGTGCTAAACCCTATCAAAACTCTTTTTCTCCCATCTTGAATGTTTAACCTAACAATTCTTGCTATACTTAGCTATAGTACGGTGAATTTTTTCTTTATGCGGGGGGCTCCGCCCCCCGAGCCCCCCTTGTTTACCGCCTATTCCGTGGTAAGCCCTATCAAAACTCTTTTTCTCCCATCTTAAATGATTAACCTAACAATTTTTGGTATCATTAGCAATACTACGGTGTTTTTTATGCGGGGGGCTCCGCTACCCCGAGCCCCCCTTTAATTGCGGCCCGTCACGTGATACACCCTGTCAAAACCCTTTTTCTTCCATCTTGAATGTTTAACCTAACAATTCTTGCTATACTTAGCAATACTACGGTGAATTTTGTCTTTATGCGGGGGGCTCCGCCCCCCGAGCCCCCCTTGTTTACCGCCTGTCCCGTGGTAAGCCCTATCAAAACTCTTTTTCTCCCATCTTAAATGATTAACCTAAAAATTTTTGGTATCATTAACAATCTACGGTGTTTTTTCTTTATGCGGGGGGCTCCGCCCCCCGAGCCCCCCTTTCTTTGCGGCCCGTCACGTGCTAAACCCTATCAAAACTCTTTTTCTCCCATCTTGAATGTTTAACCTACCAATTTTTGGTATACTTAGCAATAGTGCGGGGTGTTTTTTCTTTATGCGGGGGGCTCCGCCCCCCGAGCCCCCCTTACTTACCGCCTATCCCGTGGTAAGCCCTATCAAAACTCTTTTTCTCCCATCTTAAATGATTAACCTAACAATTTTTGGTATAATTAGCAATACTACGGTGTTTTTTCTTTATGCCCGAGCCCCCCTTTAATTGCGGCCCGTCACGTGATACACCCTGTCAAAACTCTTTTTCTCCCATCTTGAATGTTTAACGTAACAATTCTTGCTATACTTAGCAATAGTACGGAGTATTTTTCCTTTATGCGGGGGGCTCCGCCCCCCGAGCCCCCCTTTCTTTGCCGCCTGTCACGTGCTAAACCCTATCAAAACTCTTTTTCTCCCATCTTAAATGATTAACCTAACAATTTTTGGTATCATCAGCAATACTACGGTGTTTTTTATGCGGGGGGCTCGGCCCCCCGAGCCCCCCTTTAATTGCGGCCCGTCACGTGATACATCCTGTCAAAACTCTTTTTCTCCCATCTTGATTGTTTAACCTAACAGTTCTTGGTATACTTAGCAATAGTACGGTGGGTTTTTTCTTTATGCGGGGGGCTCCGCCCCCCGAGCCCCCCTTTCTTTGCCGCCCGTCACGTGCTTAACCCTATCAAAACTCTTTTTCTCCCATCTTGAATGTTTAACCTAACAATTCTTGCTATACTTAGCAATAGTACGGAGTATTTTTTCTTTATGCGGGGGGCTCCGCCCCCCAAGCCCCCCTTTCTTTGCCGCCTGTCACGTGCTAAACCCTATCAAAACTCTTTTTCTCCCATTTTTAATGTTTAACCTAACAATTTTTGGTTTGGCAATAGTCCGGTGTGTTTTTTTCCTTTTTCGCGGGGTGTTCCCCGACCCCCTCCCCCTTTTATCAACCACCTCGTGGACTTAACAGTTTGTTGAATTTTGTAATTCTTATTTATTTTTTCCCCTTGCATAGGCTTATATTGGCCCTATGGTTGACGACTGGTAGAGAATACAATTTGGTATTATACTTACACGCCATTTCGTGCAATATCATCAGTGTTTTCAACAGCTCTGTTGATGAGATAGGCGTTGCTAAGCAACCGCGTGCTAGCGCGCCAGGAGAGGCGCCAAAAAGAAGGAAGAAAGTGGTAGCATAGATAGTACCTACCTACTATAGCCATCTAGGGATATCTCTGCGAACTCGTGTTGCATTTAGTTTGCACCTAAACTACATATGTAGTGGTCAGATTTTGCGTAAAGAGGACTCGGTAGTAACAAAGTTCTGCGAGAGATAGCGTTACCTAATCGTATAGCCAAAGACATGTCTAGATACCCCTTTTGATGGTACGTATTTTTTACTTTTCCACTATATTTAACCAGTATATTATTATTTAACACATTTATTTATTTATACGAATGAATATGAACTAACCGAAATTAGTTAAACAAATATCAATTTGCTGCTTGAGCTTAACACTCATATTCATTTCACATACAAAGTTTAAACCCCCCTTAAACCCCCTTAAATCCAAAAAGTTCGTATTTTTTATAGCCTATGTCCTGACCAGAGGTCTGTTGAACCTGCTAGTGAAGTTTTTATCGAAATCGGTTCAGGCGTTTTGACGCCAACTCTCCCCATCCAAACAGACAAACAGACAAACAGACAAACAGACAAAAATTCTAAAAATCGTCGAAACGTGTTCTGTTATTGATTCTAAGAGCTACTAACTCATTTTTTTACTAATATCTCCAATGTACAGATTTTTTACCCTCTTCACCTTTATTATATGTATAGATTTAAAAATTAAACATGACGTAATAGTTAAGAATGTATAGTAAAATTAAAGTTATAGTGTTTTTTGAAATTGAACTATAGTTGAATCATCGAGAGCGTGGAATTGCATATGTAGTGGTTGTACCGTGTTGTGCCTCTTTGTGTGCTGATTCAAATATAAAATGCCTGTAAACAAACAATACTACTACATATGCAATTCCACGCTCTCGATAATTCAACTATACCTAAGTAATCCCCATATTTTCCTCAATCTGTCCATTGCAGACCTAGAAATTGCCATACGCCTTTTCACTTCGTCGATGCATCCATCTTTGTTCGTGATTAAGGCTCCCAGATAAATGTATGATTGCACCACATCACAATTAGCAATTTGTTTTGTTTCTGGAGAATTGTTATTCATGCGGTCGACAATCATCATTTTTGTTTTAGACCGGTTTATCTTAAGTCCGAATTCCAGGCTAACGCGCTCCATCCTTCCAAGAAGCTCTTCCATGTGCTGGGCACTGGTGGCGAACATAGTAGTATCGTCTGCATATCTTAAGTTGGATATCTTCAAGCCACCGATCGAGATGCCATCTGTCCAGTCTTCAAGTGTAATCCTCATTACGAGCTCTGTGTACACGTTGAACAATAGTGGAGAAATAATACATCCCTGACGGAAAATATGGAAAAATCGCAACATATATAAAGCCACGAAAATTCGATTAGTTCGGGCACTTGTATTTCCCATATTCTTGTACGCTGCAGAAACGTGGACCCTGCGGAAAGTAGAGAAAAAGAAGGTAGACGCCCTAGAGATGTGGTGCTGGAGGAGGTGGCTATTGAGCGACTTGTGGTCCAGGGAAGGGTTGATGGTACCAGGGCACGAGGAAAATCGCCTATGAGGTGGACTGACCAGATAAAAGCGGCAGTAAATGGCTCATCATCACTACACGAGTGCACGAGGAAGGCGGCCATCAGAGGAGAGTGGCGGCGTGTTGTGAAGCTTGCCACCAACACCTGAAGTGATGACCACGACCACTCTCATATAATCATTATATAATATATCGGAGCGGCCAAGGTGGTCACAAATATCTGAACAGCGCCTCTATTGTCAAGGCGATAGAGTGCATGTTCAGATATTTTTGGGTACCGTGACCGCTCCGATATATTTGATGGCGGCTGTACCAACGTAGCTACTTGACTATTAATGCACATTTTTATCGGTGGACTAGGTAAAGTAAATATTAATTTATGAAGTGAAAAGCTTCAGGGTCCGAATGGAACATTGCCGATGGTTTTGTAGCCTCATTTATTTTCATTGACACGAATATACGATAAATACAATAATATTTCAGAAACGAGAGAGAAAGTCAGACATTTCAAGATATTTTCAAAACATTCCCGAAAATTTATACTACCTACTCAAATTATGGGAAAAATAACTTAAGGGGCTACTTTGAAAAATTATAGGTTTTTTTAAACGCTCTAGTGACTAAACAGGAAAAGGGACTGAATTTATTTTCAAATATATATTATTAGACTATATACTCTTGTTTTTGGCACAAGCCGAAACACGATTGATGAAAGTTGCCTCGATAGAAAAAAAATCCAAAGTTGGGTCCTTTTTCCCCTTATTTTTCTTAGCTTACGTAAACTATAAAAGATTAAGCAATATAACTAAGTAAAAAATATGGTATTCTGGTTTAGCTAAAAAGTCACAAAGCAAAATTGCACAAAACTTTATAGATTCGCTTATTTATCGTAGTTTGGTCAAAAAGTCTGATCCTTAAGAGCGCTGCATCTCTTTCTTTCGTGCACGGGAGCCATAAACGTGTCTCTAACGGATGGGCGTGGCTTGTCCGAATCGAGGAACGGCCTTAATAACCGTATTTAAAATATGTAGCGGATCCCAAAAATATGGGAGGTTATAAGTACGAAGTATTTGATGTGTGTACTGATATTGATCGACTCATTTGGAAAAAATAACTTGTATATCCGAATGAAAATATTTCCTCTGTGCAAATTTCATTCTCATTCCCCTAGCGTTTGTCCAAGATGATTGCCATTTGACTTTCTAACCTAGGGAAAACTAGGTTTTGTTGGGATTACGTCCGGTTTCCTCACGATGTTTCTCTTTAAAAGCGACGGGTTGATTTTTCGAAGCTACTTAAGTACGGAAAAGGCTGTTGCTACACTAATGTTATACTTAAATAACACAGTGTAACATGGAGGCCGCTATGATGCCATAATAACTGAATCTTTGTTACGCTACCACGACTAATTACTCTAATTAGGCTCCAAAAAGACTAACTAGTTCATTCTTTATGTCTCTTAGTCGGAATCAACTCCGTCAAACTTATCTTTTATTTATTATGATTTGACGAAGCTTAGACGCAGGCACAAATCTAAATATTGAGGTAAGGTACTAGGAGTACCTAGCGTATATTATCTCTAGATAGTACCTAATCTAGAAGTCTTGTGTATAATATAAGATTATTTAGTTTAGATGCATATAATTTGTTTAATAATTATGCATCTTACCATCGTTCATGCGATTGTTGCGCTATGTAAGAGATGTCTAAAACTTATAATAGTTATAGTTTTAAATTTTTAGTTGTAGTTACACTCAATGTTATAAAATCTTTTTAATTGTCTCTATTCTCACGATCCAATAAAATAAAAGCTAATAACGAAATGTTAAGAACAAAAGCACGTCAGAATACAAAAGCTGAATACGTAGTCTCCTCTAATAAAACGTTTATCAGCCGCATAGCTGCGAGACGAGAAATGTCTCATCATCTCTTAAGTGCACATTTTGTAAGAAGTTAATTGCGTCCTTCGCAAAAAATCTGACGCCGCTTCATACAGAGGAAATCCGCTGATTCCCGGAAAAAGCAATAAATCTTGCCTAGCCGCAGATAGAGGGTGGGGCGGGGTGTGAATATGCGTACTCCTGTACGGTCCCGGGTGCAAAAGGCAGATCAATAGGCAGGCGTCCTGCTGGTGCTGCGAGTGCCCGTGCCCGCGGCGGCGCGCCATTCCTCGGCCGACCGTTGCCCGAGCGCCTGCTGCTCGCCGTTCCCTTCCCACCCGCCGCGAACACGCAACGCACGTCGGATTATGGAGGTAGGTTCAACTGTTACCACAACCTGTTTTAGATGCACCAGTGTACATTTATACTTCGAACGCGTTTAACTAGTTACTAGATTTACGTGTGACTAACTTTTTAGTTTGACAAAGTTTTTTAACTATTTAAAATAGTAGCGCTAAGTGAACCGTTTAAACCGAACTGGTTTTTTAATGACGCGTCTAAACTTATAGAACTCATTTAAAAGCAACTATCAGAGTTTTAAAAATAAGTGGTTTAAATAAAAAATCAATACTTGTATTTGTCGATACGATTCAAATCATAATTGTAAAAACTACCTACTTATTTCAATTACCTTTTCTTAGACGTTATAGTAAGTATATTCTTTTTATTGATGTTTTTTCTTCTTTCTTCTTCTTTTCTCTAGTTTTAAGGCATAATTAGTTAGTTGAGGTAAATAAATCTTTATTTATCTACATATTTAAATTTAAATTATCTGTCAACGGCGAAATTGTTACAATTCTGCAAACAAAACAATCGTTAACTATGATTAGTTCCTAACTGTTGCAAGCATCGAATGTTAAGTAGGTAGGTACCTAGGGTTATTTTTATTATGTTAGTTTTCATATTCTTATCGATTTTGTCACCTTTGTGTTGCAATAAGAATAATTTGAACTACCCTTAACTATATTTCATTTTACAGCTTATTGCTTTTTTATGTTACTATTACGCGATAACAAATCATATTTACGGGACTTTTTACTAAAAAATATTTTGCATAAGTGGGATATGTATCAGTCTTCCGTCTTTATATTTAAGATTTTCTCATATATTTGTATAACAAGCTATATTAGGTGGGCGACAAACTGAACGTGGACGGAAAACAGGCATAATTACCCTAACCATCAACAAACAAATTTATATTAATGTTAGTACGGTAGCATGTGGGAAACCAAATTTACTTAGTTCATTATAAGGGGTATATTGCACACAAATTATTTAGGAGCTTAAGGGACGACTTGAGAGGTTGCGCGCAGCAGCAGCAGGGTAAGGGCGAGTGGCTTTTGTTTGTGTGCGTTATCTCGTTAACAGGCAAACTGTGTTTGTTTGCGTAAACTCATGCAATTCATCCTCTCTCTCTAGCGCCCGTAGGCATTTTTAGGATCTCTTTAATGTGATGCCGCGGCGTACGTACCTTTTCTGTTTTCAAGTGGATTGTCTATGTTCTTGTTGATTTATCCAACCGCTAATTGGGTGTTTATAAATAATCGTGGACATTAAAGATGGCGAAGGGTAACTTGCAGCTTCGACTCTGAAAAAAGAGCCAATCGGCATCACACAATAACTATGAAATAGAAATAGAATTTTTTAGTAGGTACTTCATTATTATTTTTACCATTAACTGGAATATTTAAACAGTTAAAGACAAAGTATTACTAGAAATTAAATTACAGGACCTTTAGAGACGTTTAGGCAAACATTTAAATCAGTTAACCCGGTCAGGCGGAGGAACCCTTTTTTTTCTAAAGAGTTGTCCTTTCGGGCAGGTACCCAAGGTGTCCGAGTACCAACAGACAAGCTGCCTCGTTTGATATTATTTATTGATGATAAAAAGCACAAGTGTCGGTTGTGTTATTATCTAGGGACGTGGCACGGGTCAGTTAATATTAGACGCGCGGATAAATGTGTATGAAAGTCATTGACTGCAGCGCAGTGGTGTATACTATAATGTACCTACACTATACACTGTATAGTGAACATATATTATATTAATTGCGAGAACATTCACGTTTATAGTGTTATCGATCGATGATGTTACTATATAATATATTTATACACTTCTTATGATGTTACATGTTTACTTAAAACAGAAGTTTTCATAGATAATTTATACCGAATAAATATGTCATTTGTGCACCAAGACGGTTTGTTGAAAGAGGGCCTATCGTGAAACAAGAAAATCAAAATTTTGACATCTCAGAGTAACATATAAGAGTGACAGAGAACCAGGTAACGAAATTTTTATTTTCGTGTTTCGCGGTAGGCCCTTCGATTGTGCTAGCGCCGCCCCTACGCAGTTTTGCGTAATATTCTCTATTGCTCATTGCCCTAAAATGTCCATTTAAATATGTGTGATAGTAAGTCATCCTCCCAGCGTTTTTGCGGTCTTTCCACGGCTCAATTGAGCCTGGCGTCCACTTGACAATCTAATCCTAGGAATTGACGTGGGCACTAGTTTTTTTTATGTGTGGTAGTGAGTAATCACTGTAATCAGAAATATTTCAGAGTTTATTCTTCGTCTGAAAATTACCTATGTTGCCTTATTTATTAGGAAGTTTTTAATTTACACTAAATAACAATATTATGCAACAGATATATAAAAAGAAAACTTAAAACCTACCTATAAAACTAAATAATTCTAAAACCGTAAACTAGGTAAGGTCGCCGAGGTCCGACCATTGCGGAAGAGTTCCCATAATGCTGGCTGCGTTCCCTCTTTGGACGGCTATGCCAATCCGTTGTGCCAGGAACGAGCCAGCTCTACGGTCCCCGGTGAGCTCAACTAGCTTTTTGAAATATTATTTATTTACTTTATTTAATATTTTTTGATCAAAATAGCAATTTAGGGAAGTTAGGGCCTGATGATTATCCTCCTCCTTAAGTCTGTCCCTCACGAGGGCCTGATTATAAAAAGGTAAATAGTACAACTTCAAGATATGTTATTGACTCAATCCTACCGATACTGTTTCGTATGCCTACTGAACACTCGTACGTTGCCGCATTTTCATTAATCTTCTTAGCATGTTTTCTCAATCCATACAATTTTATTTTATTAGTGATTGGTAACGTCGATTCCGATTTATTAACCGGATAAATTATTTTAAAAGTGTGCAAAGTTGGTTCCATAGAGGTACAGTGGGCCAAGAAACTGGTCTACCAGTTTTGACAATAGTTTCTGCGAGATCTAACGATCGCTAAGGTTGACTTTTCTAACGGAGTTTAAAACATGCACGACCTTGTTGTCTCGTGACGTTCAAACGAACCTCAACCGTAAGGTGGTAGACTAGCTACATTTTTGGCCGACTGTGCGTCAATACGTAGACCCCGTCCTCTCCCGGTATATGTAGCCACGGAGAGTTTTTTGTCTTTCTTACTTTCGTTACTTAAGTTGGATTATCATTTATAGTGTTCATGTAGTATTACTCGTATAGTATAGGCACTTGCCTATTATATTATGCCCTGATAATCAGCGTTGTGGCTATTCTGTCATGGCTCATGCTGAGTGGCAACCATTTTGGTTTGTGGAAAACTTTTTAATTTTGTGTATTGTCCTTGCTATTGTTATGCTTATCTTTACACCAAATAAACATTTTTAATTTTCATTATTTTTTTTCATTTCATATTATGTAAATTAGGTACACTTTAAGGATGACGCATGCTGTTACGTACCGCGACGTAACACCGCACTTCTGACATTTCATTTTGTAGAGAAAGCGTCACGTGGGAGGTCAAGTGTCGGAAGTGTCGTGTAGGACGCGTTACTGAACAGCGTGCATCATCCTTTACTGTAGGTATAATGAACCAATTGACTCGATAACTAAAATCAATTTGGTCACACTGGATTCTCGTTATATGGAGAGGGCTTAGTAGATAGTTCAAGATTAATAGCATCCCAGGAAATTTCCGACTAGCAGCACGGACGAGCATTCAGGCATGGCATCCAATTTAATGGCAAGTTCTGCAGTTATTGATTTAGATATTGCCTACCATTTTGGCCAACTTAGTCTGCTTGTCAAGGAGCTATTGTATTACTTAGCTGAGTAACTAACTTAAGCCCCAAAAGACAATCCTAATTCCTATCCCAACTATTCTGCTGTCGACTTTATAAATAGTTTACACATCGCATGTTTGCAGATTTCATTTTCCGTACAACTGATTACGCTGGTATACAGGTTGATTCAGTAGACATGAGCTGCGGGTGATTTTTGAGATTCGAACACTCAAAAGTGACATTTAAAACTTCGAATAAAACAATGAAATTATTTAAAAAAAAATACAGCGACGGGAATATGAAATCATGATCATTAAACTATTAAATTCATGCGAAAAAATGGCGACAAACTTATTTTCGAGCTTAATTTTTTTGAATTTGAGCGTTTGGCTGCCAAAATCGCCCCCTGGCTCGTCTCGTGCAAGGCCCGTCAACCACTCGGAGACTATTGGCTATGTGCGAAGTGCATGGTGGGGTAATGTGAACGATCGCAGCGCACAATGTAACAAAAAATTTAGCTCTTGTCAATATCACATTTCAAAATATTTGACATCACCCGTAGGGTCAACTGTCAAAATAGTGAATCAGCCAGTGACATTTCATATAAGCAAGGAGTATATGCCATTGATAAAAAAGAAAAAAACCCTTTCACCCCCTGTTCAAGCGATGGCGCCACACTCATGCACACAGCCATGGCGGAATATACTTGCCAAAATATGTAGGTTGCAAAATGTCAATAAATTGTAATGTAAAATCACAAGCGCCAGCGAGCGCCATTTTATCTCTATGTGTAAAATATGAGGGCGTGGCTATTTCGCTACTCGGTCAATTTATAATTACTAGAAATAAGAAGCAGTGACCACGTGACGATGTGTTGGACCGAAAACAGCCCGATCTCGGCTGACTCGGCTCGCTTCGGGCGGTGTCGGATGGCTCGGACCCGGACCCACCCGGTTGCTGCTCGTGTAATGCTCCGAACGCCCGGTGTCGGCCCGTAGACGTGGCGGACCCGGAACATGACACCGTGAATTATCCTTGTCTCAAATATTGTGATTAAGCGATTCCTTTCTTCATACGTCAAATATCGGGATTAAATGTGATTTATAGCTGTCTAACAAATTTCCGGAGTTGTTACAGAAATCTTATTACATTCTCTCCTATCTTCAGACATCGGAAATTAAAAATTGGTAATCGTAAATAAACAAATGTTGTTGAGATTCTTTGATAAGCGCCTACCATTGGGGGGCGTCCATTAGATTTAATGGTGTTCCTACACTGATTAAGTAGAACAAAATTGTATAGAACTCAGTGTAACAAGGATGCCGCTATTGTTACACTGTGTTTATAAACGTCATTTAACATCAGTGTGGGAACACCATATGATTTCTGTCGGTTTGCCTGCCACATTTGAAAACTAGCATTTTTCCTACGCCTGGTAAGAAAAACCTTCATTATGTTCATGTTTAATTTTTATTCATGATAGATTTTTTTTACGTAAAAATAGAATAAGTACCACTAAACTAAAATATTCACCAGTCATTCTCGGAAAGTATTTAAATAATTAAATCTACAATGGTATGTATTTAATTTACCATGCTAGTGGGTTTAATGTACCTAAATGTAAGCACTAATAACAGCTCAATAATATTAAATTTCTCATTATAACGTTACATTTATTTCAGGAAATATTCATTTAAAATCCTTACCAATGAAACATACACATAAATTTTAAATTTATGCTAGATGATAAAATCATAACGTAAATTTTGAGCGGTCGAATTGGAAAAGGCTTAGCAAAACCACGGGGCATTTGACTAATTAGAGCGGCTACATTAATGATTCCAATTCCGGAAATTGCTGGTTCCATTTTCAAATGAATATAAGTATTGAATTCGGAATTCTGAATTCACATTGTATATTATTTCGACACATCATTTCCAAAAAATACACCTGAATACACTGCTGCTGAATTTTACGCCTTCCCAGGTGCTTTGTTTAGATGTGTGTTGTGTTTGAGGGCTGATAAAATTAGTATACTTAATTATATACGCTTATTGTACCTACCTGTACATTATATTATACAGGTTGTAAATATATGTACATTAGTACAATGTACTATCGGGTTCAAAACTGCATGGGCAATTTATGAATTAATTCATTGATAAATTGGCCATGCAATTATGAACCCGATGGTACATATCCCTAACTGTCTTTAGCGGGACTAAGTTAAACCTACACCAAACTGACTAGACGAACTTTGTCTCGACTGTTTAGAAGCAATTTGCATTTCAAAGGTGTCACCCATGGGTTTAATTGGAAATTCCCTCTAAACGCAGGCAGAGAGACGGCAGTGGAATAATTGAAGGCTCGCAATTCGCTTAAGTCCATTCTGGCTCGGAATACCTGGCCTGGAGTGACAGTTCATACACTTTGCAAGCAAGGTTGACCATCACCCGTCAAGAGTTGATTATCAACAATTAAAAGAATATAATTTAAATAGTAATTTCAGTAATGTCCAGTTTTTTCCGGTTTGCTAATTAACATCCTAACTTTTTGCTATATCAATTCGTATAATTTGAAAGAAAAACAATCACACTGACTTTACGGAGTTTTCGGATTTTCTAGATTTGTACGGTGTACGTCTACGCTCCGTCAAAGCACACTAAATGCATGAAAAGTTTGACGGAGTTTAGTGACTACAAATATAAAATTTGAAAGCTTTCGAAATGTAAATACAACCCTTCAAGGATAATTAAAAAAATACATTAAATGTTTAAGAGGCTCCACTCTGAAAAGAAATAAATTAATTACTCGTATAGGATAGGTTACATAACGGTCTCTACATACATATTCTATTCCGATATAAACTTACACGATTTTCATTTATGTATAACTTAAATAACGATACTTTATCGCATACAATTACTTTTATATTCATTTATCCTGTAGTTTCCAACGTGATATTAGATACATTCCTGGTCATGGGCACACTACCTATTACCTCTGATAGTTTCGTATTTAAATACCTACATTTTTATTACGATACCCATTCTACCCAATCGATTCGCAAAAGGTCTGGGTATTACGTAACTAGGGAATGTTATCCAGGTTTTTTTGTATGAAAAAACCTGGGGTTTCGGGTATTACCCGCATCGGTAGCATTCTCTATACGTAACACAAAAAAACCGATGGAGCTGAGATTCCTCTTTTATGAAGTAGGAAACTGACGGGAACGAAGTATGGACGAGTTATTTTAACATGCGCCAGGAACCAGAATATCGGAGCGCCGGCAGTTTGCTAGCCACTGGAATCAAATGCTTTAAACTGTTTTCGCTTAAAATTTGAACAAAATGTAACAAAAATTATCTCGTAGTTAGCGGCAGAATGTCGGGACGTTATTCAATGGCTTGACGAGCGCAGATGTCCCTAACTATATAGTATTAAGTACGAATGGTATACTGTATTGCGCATTGAACTCGGGGTTACAGTTACATTGGTTCAAGCACTCGCATAGCTACGTAAGCGTTGTGAACAGGCTGCCGGGTTGAGCTGCAGTGCCTATTACCGTCCGTTAAAAGTTAATTCGCAAAAAGGGTTTTTAAAACGGAGCTCCTTTGAAACTGAATTCACTAGTTTACACAACATCCTACAGTTGAAACACTGTCTTTTAACTAGGTATACATTTTGCTCACTGGAGTATAAAAGAAAACCTAAAAAATATGCGTAATACTGGTGCTCTGAAATTCAACCTTTTTCTGTTAAACCAACTAGGGTTCTTGAACCGTTATTCTAAGTAATGCCGTAAAATACTTACTTTGAGAAGACAATGGCATCCATAAAATTGAGTTTTGAACTGCTGTAGATGACTGTGTATGAAACTAAAATTATAGTTTATGAAAGACATCTCCACTTGATCGAAATCATACACTCTTTTTCTTCGTATTATTTTACTAATTAAATTAAACTGAGCTCGTTCATTTGCGCCTTTGAGTGGTTTCCATGCGAATGTCTAAGTTTAAAATTAAATTCTACAGTGTGTAAAATTGTAAATCTAATACGGGCGAATCTCTTAATGGTGATTAGTATACGAGTAGGACATAAGAAATGTAATTGGATAACTTTTACTTAGAATTGCAATTAAAATTTTATCCATACAAAATAATTCGGCCCGCAATGTAATGCAAACACACTCGCGTTAAACGCTCGTTGACAGTTACTTTCAATAACATGTTTACAGTACATTGCTGCTATTATATATAATTAATGATTACACTAAGTAATAAGTTCTATGTCTGATTTAATTTATCGCCTGTATTCAATGATTTTATATATTCTAACTCGATGCCTGTATTAGATTTACCCACTGTATATAGTATATACTTAACTATAACAAAGGAGTTTGATGTTTTAAGCTATAAACCTCATCAGTTTTGTGCATTGCGAATCTAGGTAATATTTTGCTAAGCGTAACTTTATACCCTTTAAAGAATACCGTCAAGTGCTACAACTTTTCCTACGATGCTCAATTTTGCTTGGCTTGAAAAACGTGATACTCTCCAGGAAACAGATATTTATATATTCTTGAGATTGCCGTCTTTCTCCCATCTCAGGAATAAGATATAAATAGCTGTTTGCTGAAGAAAACCATGTTTTTCAAGCCAGGCAAAGTTGAGCATTGTAGGCATAGTTGTATCAGTTGACGGTAGCATGTGCGAATGGTATACTGTAAATTTAATAAAAATGTATGGTCACACTAAAACTACTGGCAATTTAGTAGGTATAGATATGAGGCTGCATTTCCAGAGATGAGCGAGGATGAGCCAGGCGTTTCGAAATAGAACTTACCACTTCATTTGTTTATCCTCGCACAGCGCAGCTCTAGGATTGGTTCTTTAGGGACGCACAGATCTGCCTGCCGGATTCGTCCTGCGGATATGCCCGGCGGACAGATCCGTCCATGTATGGCGCGAATTGGACACGGATTTATCTGCGGACACATCTGAATAGCGCCACAAATCCGGCGGACAGAACTGTGCGTGTATCAATAGGTAATACCTATAATACGAATCATGCTTACAATGGAGTACCAGTATTTTTTTGACAACTTTGCTTTAAGAACACTTATTTTATTACGTAAATATAAATTTACCTATACTACACGTTTTTTAATAATTAGCTCAATAGCTATTAGAGAAACAGATATGACGTATCTAAAACTATTAAAGAATAACATGTGAAATCCGTTTAGATTTCTTCTTAGGATCAAGCTGGGATATGTATTATTCATGCCTTCTTGTTGAGACTAAACTAGATTCCAGGCCTAGGCTGAACTAGTATAGGTACTTACATGTTTTCTTAGGTACAGTTGACGTCAAAGATATTTTACACTTTTGCACCTTATTACAGAGCAGTAAGGTTCAAAAGTGTAAACATATCTTTGACGTCGACTGTACAAAGTGATTTGGGATATTAAAGATATATTAACTCTAACCGAAACCCTTAGCCTAAATACCTATACAATGTAGTTTGGCGTATACATATTTGGCGAAAACAAATTTGGCCGACTAGAAATAAGTTTAAATAACATTTCAGATGCGAGTTCACAAAGGATTTACAAATAAATCAGGATTTTATGTATGGGTTATAAAATAAGGTTAGTGCTTCCCACAAATGTTCGCGGTAAATCAAAATAAGCCCCGGAAACGGGAACACTGGCCGAAAATACTCTAACTAGGCAGCTTTTATTTTATAGCAGCCGTTGTTGGCTCACAACATCTGTTATGCCGATCATTTTCGGGTTATAAAGTGCACGACCCGCCGCAATAGGGTTGTTTATATTATCTGTATAAATACGTTATTAGCACCATTCTGCAATTATGCGAGAATCTGTAACTTAATTTGTGTAAGATACGAGTTTTATAATAGAATATTTTTTTAGGGGCCACGAAGTTTGTTAGGCGTTGTTGCTGAAGACCGTACCTGGGTTACTAGCTAGGATTTGTCTGGCAGATATGCCCAGCGAACGGATCCGTCCATGTATGGCGAGAATTAGACACGGATCTGTCTGCCGGACTTATCCGCCGGACAAATCCGGTGGACACATCTGTGCGATTATCCCTAGTATTACCCAGTTAGTTCCTAACCTACATTCCGTCAAACCGTTCTATCAAATCCATGAAATTTTGACGGAGTTGATTCTGGCTGCAGACCATTGTAACATTGTTAATCTACTTGAAGTCTTATGAATACCTACAAAATAAGATTTTATACAATCCTGACATAATTAAGAACTTAAAGTCGAGTCGGTTTCGTTGTGCCATCGTTGGTATTTGGGAATGCTACAATATGCGATCATAAAAGCTCTATCGAAAAGTATGCGCTAATAGTTCGGTATACACAATCTCAATTCAAGCATTACAGTCGCCGAGTAGAAAAAAGTATGAATGTGTAACCTACGACGTTGTGCCTAGTCAAAGAGCCGATGTTCAATTGTTGATTGTTCTCTTTGCCAACAGAATAAACACTGGATGTGGCTGGTCGGTGGCCTTGTGCTGCTGTCCATGGCGGTGGCCTCCGACGGCGAGGTTTGGGAGGAGAGCGACCATGAGGTGCTGATTCGCAGTGAGAGGGGCGCCAAGAACCGAGGTTAGTGAAACATATTATCATATATCCTTTAGGTTTAAAAGGCGACCATTAAGAGGTATTTGCAAAGTTAAGGTATCGGATAAGATAGACCATGAGGTGCTAATTCGAAATGTATGATTTTTTTTTGTTGGAATTGTTTTTGATATCTACACGGAAAAAAATGAGTGTTAGCAAAGTACCAATTTTGCTCGGTTAAGTTATTTTTAGTTGCACAAAACACGGAATAAAGCTATGTTACTGACAAACTAGCAATTATTGCTAAACGTTCTTGGTTACTTTATCCAAGCACCAAAAGCTCCAAATGACGGTCCTAGTAAATATAGCCCTTACCTGATTCCCTTATTTATTTTAACAAATTAATTGGTATAGTTTTACACAGGTACATGCGTTAGCCAAGTTGACTTCTTTGATTTTAGCAACGAACTTTGCTGGCTCCATGCAAAGCGAGTCACTAGGTTGTAAATAGCAAAAACTTATATATTTCTAGCTAATTGTTTCAGTGTACCGAAACTCAAATTTACATTCATTAAAATCAGTAAAATTACACAGCAAATATTTTGTAAATGTCGTCACTATGTCATTCTTTTATCAATCCAACCGAACCACGAGCCATTCAGACTCTGTTCCGCCAAATGTTTGTTGAACTTAACGAGGAGATTGAAAGAGCAACGTTCGTACGAAAATAGATACTGTTGTGCCGTTGCAATTAAATTTACTTTGAAGCGGGATCCGCGACGGAACGGAAATCGAAAGGGCCAGAGAAATTAGATGCGCGACTGAGTTGCGACAGCTAAGATAAACATACCTTTTTGTTCATGTCCTTCTTATACCAGTGGATAAGACGTTAACAGCAGCGGTACAGGGTCTGATCGATATTTTCTAAGCACTGCCCCGCGCTTTTGTGAGCAATACTTACTAAATGTTGTCGCCAGGTATGTTGAACGACACGATTATTTCAAAATTTTCCAGTGAAATTAGGTGCGCGACTGAGTTGCGACAGCTAAAATAAATATACCTTTTTGTTAATGTCTTCTTATATCAGTGGATAAGACGTTAACAGCGGTACAGGGTCTGATCGATATCTTGTAAGCGCTGTCCCACGAGATCCGTCCATGTATGCCGCGATTTGGTAACGGATTTGTCTTCGAATACACCTGGATAGCGCCATACATGGACGGATCTATCCGCCGGACAGTAGTCAAACCCTCTCTCAGGAGGCCTCTGTACTATTTCATGCGAGGAAAGTAGTTACAGGATTTCACTGGTATGCAAAAGATTCACAAACAAAACAAAAATAAAACAACATTGCAAAATATACATATTTATTGCTTTTCTCCATAAACGGAACGCTTTGTGAACCGGACTTTGAACCCTTTCACCCCCTCCCTAGTCTCCCTACTACTCTACGTCCCTACACCAAGCGCTGCGACACTCAATCCCCAACCGACCGCCAGACGTTTTTTATGTTGATTGTTTCCATATACTATCAGAATTTATTTTTCGTTTAACGTTTTTTAAGAGTCCGGTAACGATTTGAAAACGAAAATCGCTAATAATGACATTATGCATGCATTATGTACATGAATTGCATTTATAGTAGCCCTCAACCAATGTGACGACCGGGGCCATAAAACCCTGAGCTCGCGTTATCAGTTATCCATTGTGTTGCATTGTGGACTTTTATGGCCCCGGTCGTCACATTGGTTGAGGGCTACTATAGTAAGATAGCTTGAAGTTTTGTTATTGCAAAAAAGTACTTTAGGTCTATATATATTAATATTTAATACCTTAAAACTCAATTCTTACAGAGCTTGTTTAGTGAGGACCTTGATTCATACAATTTTGTCGTATGATTTTTAATTATTATTCATAATGAACCCTAATATGTTTTGCACTATCTAAATAAAGCATGAAGTGAAGTTTATTTTTGTATTGCTATATTTGTAAAATACTTTAATTTATTCCCAAAAATATCACCTAAACTTCGGCAATTTTTTGCAAAATTGCTCTAGCAAAACATACTCTCCCTTAAAAAATATATATGAAAATGAAAAAAACTGTTACACTTATTCCTCAGGCGACTCATTTTCCAATGTGTTTATGTATTTAACGTACTTGTATAACTTAATTTTAATCAATAAAAACCTTACTCTTTTCACCTCTCCAAGCAAAAATCGCGAAACAGGTGTTAGATTAGGGTGAATTATTTATAAATGAAGCATAAAATTAAAAAATCTTTGTATTTATTCCATTTAAAAAGAAACGATCTTTCATAATATGCATTCAAAATTATAGAAGTTATGTTAGTTACTGCAAAATAGCATCAAAAACTTGAGCGAAATCGAAAAAAAAGTTTACCGGACTCTTGGCACGTTTGGCAAAACGTGTTGGGTCAATTGCATTTTTTTTGTACGTTTATCTAATCTGTGTTTAATTTTCTCAATTTCGTTACGAAAATTAACCATAACATGGGTGAAAATAACCATTAGCCGGTACAAAAACGGTCAAGTACTTAGACTTCTACTTTATTCTATATACAGGGTGTAACAAAAATACTGGTGATCCGTTTAAGGGCATGATTGGATTGATTGGCATCGTATAGCGATTAAGAAAAAGAGGGGAAAAAATTTTTGGACGCAATTTTTTTTTGTATGGGACTAAATAATTATTAATAAAAATTATTTAATGGTTTTTGACTCAGTTATCTTTTTTTTGTAATTTTTATTAAACTAATTATAAAAAAAAATGTTATTTTTATTATACATTTAGTGTGGTTTGACGAAGCCTCGACGCATTCTAAGTTTAAAGAGATTGGGTAGATCACCGTTTTCATCATTACAGATTTAAAAGGATATACCTATGTAAAGCTTTAGTAGACATTTGGATTACGGATTGGACCGAGCAAGCGTCGTTTAAAATTGGCGTAGCCCAGTAATGTGACAGAGGAAGACTAATGGATAATGCCAGGCCCTGAATCTAATCTAATCTACGCCCCTGAATCCCTATTGCACTAAATTTGGTAGAAAACGGAAACTTCAATCGTTGTATCAGGAGAGATTTTTAAGCCGGATGTATCCAATTAATACATATATTATTAAGCAGCCACTTTAATGTTGTACATAATCAAATAGTTGCTGCAGGATTTATTATACCTTGTTAACAAAATCTAGTTAATATCGCTCCCATCATTCCTAATAATATCCTTGACTGCACAAACCTGACAGTCCCATCCTGTATTTATTGGCCCACTGGTTTCTCGGGCAGGAGGGCCAGCTGAGCATACCAGGGCGGCAGACGATGGGAAGAGCATACGAGGAAGCCCGGATACACGTCCTATCTTGGAGTGCGTTTGTCCGGACAGAGGTCGTTCACCCACCGAACTCTACGCCTCTGACCGACGGCCTGAACCGTACTAGTACCTACGTTTATTTGAGCATTCTCGGCAAGCCTACTCGTCCCTCCCTCCCTTGTATGACCAGCGCCTCTGCGTCCTTGCAGCAGAACTGCTGGCTGGTGGTGTCACATGACGGTGACGGATGACGGTGATATAGGTAAACGTTAAATACTTTATTCAGCCATTTTCAAAGAACATGTCACTGTGTTCATATCTTCCCTCGGTAAGTTTTCGCCAAGTTTTTTGTAAGTTTAAGCCAGTAGCAAAAGTTAGTAGTTAGGTGCTTTGTGGTATGGCGCTTCCATACCACATACCATCTACCACCTAATAACTTCTGCCTTCTCCTTTTTCTACGTAGAATCAGTGCAGTAGTAAACGACAACTAATCAATATATTTAATTTCCGTTTTATAATTCGTTATTTTCCGTGTAAAAAAAGCCAATGTCCTTCCCGGGAATATTTAATTTTATTGATATCGTTCAGGCAGTTTATTCGTAAGGAGGTAGGAAACAAACGGTCGGTACCTTCGCGTTTATAATATGTAGTAGTTACTATCAGGGTAATTCCGCGTCCATACAAACTTAAAATTGTACTGTCTAATGTTGCAAATATAGCTTATAGCGAATTTACCATAAGTTGCCTTATCAATCTTATCATGTAAACGAACGTGTTTCAATCTAGACATTGTCTTTTTTGGTCATGTCATTTGTTGAAGAACATGTTTTTAGAAGTCATATTTTCAGCGGTTATTCGGCAGAATTCAATGTATTGAATTGGGCTTGCAAAGCATATTGTAACAGTGATTATCTCAGCGAAAAATGTGATAATGTGTTTGTTTACATTATAAGACAAGTACAGATGAATTCACTGTAATAATTAATCCATTGAGTAACAGGAGATGACATCCCTAAGTTTTTTCGTCCCAAAAGTTGTAATGAAAATCACTACAAGCCCATTCTGACACTGCTGTCATCCGCCAAACATGGCGCACAAAATATGTTCAAGATGTCACATCTAGTAGATTACATAGTAAATAAATGTAATAAACAAACTATTCCTGACATCGTGAGAGCGCTAAGTTTAGCGTGCTATATCGGTCGCAATGCAATGATTGACCTTGGCCCGGTCGAGGTCAGGTCAGCTGCAGTTTCCGACATATGCATAATGTGTAACTCGAAAGCATTAACTCTCACTGACTCGCTATTGTGTAAAGCAGTATTTTTACTTGATGACAGTAATCTGTCAGCTCTTGCCATGCTTCGATGTATGACAGGAGCTGTCAGATTACTGTCTTAAATTTAAAATAAGTACTACTTTGGCTACATACAGTGTGTAAATCTAATTAGATAACTTTTACTCGGAATTGCAAGAAAAAAAATATCCATAGGTACTAAATAATTCGGCCCGTAATGTAATGCAAACACACTCGCGTTAATCGCTCGTTGACATTTACTTTCAATACCATGTTTACATTGCTGCTGATAGTGCTGATAAATTTTTCAAAAATTAATTATCCGGTCACAGTTAAGTGTAACTTAAAAAAACATCTTAATTAATGATTACCTAATGAGTTCTATGTCTGGTTTAATTTATCGCCCGTATTAGATTTCACACACTGTATAATCCGCCTATTACATTACTGCTAGCCGTTATCAAAAACAGGGCCGTTTTTCATGAAATGCGGCGCGCGGCGATACAACGATACATTCTTCAATGCCAATACGAATGTTACGGAGTAGATTCAAAAAACTTAATCTTGCTTATAATTTTTATGCTTCCATAGTTCAAAAATACAGAACATGACATGTGATGGAGTCCTATATTAATGATCAAAAGGAGTCAAGTGATACCATCGTTTTCACTTCCTGTGTATGAGCAAGCATATGACCATGGGCCGGGTCAGTGCGGTCAAAACAGGATGTGTTCTACCAACATTCGCATTCGAAAAAGATTCGCATAATTTGATGCGAATGCGAATGTTGATACGAATGTCAAAAATGATGCGAATATTCGCATTATACGAATGCGAATATTCGTGACATCCCTAATCTACACTGTGTAAAGTATATCTACTTGTTATCTGACCGGGTCTTTGATTATTAAACCAACCGGATGCGACACGCGCTCTCATTTCTATCGGAAAAAGTCTGCGGTTTTTTGCGGGGGAGGGGAACGTCAAATGTATGCGAAACGTCAAAATAGCCACGTTAAATAAACGTCAGTCCATACAATGAGTATGACCACTGGTCATACATTTTCGGCAGAGGGGCACGCCTGTCAATGGCCACTCCTCTTGGTTTAAAGCTGTAAGGACCGGGTGGTATGGTTTAGTTTCCACACAGTAGTAGCCCTACCGTACTCAATAAACTAACACTCAAAATACTTTCAGTAGCAAAACAATTTTCTAGAGTATTCAATAAAGAACACTGCACTCAAATAGTGCCGCATTTCAACTGTGATGCCTATCTCCTTTGAGAGACGCTCATTTGCAGTAGCTTCACTGACTCAATAAAGCCCTGTGTATTTTTACATTCCCAATGACACACCGACCCGAACGGAACACTGTTGATGACAAGTTGACAAGTTTTAAATCGACTCTCGGCCGCAAATCCCGTACTTCTCCTTTGATTTTTTAAAAGTTAGGTGTAAAATTGTAAATAAACCTATTAATTTGTAAGATACCTAATAAATTTAGTAGAATGCTGAAGAAGTTCATAAAATAGATCCAATCTTTATGTAAAACTACTTTAACTGGAAAGAAACTAAAATTCTTATTCACTGTAAGATTAATTATAAGATAGTCCTTATTATTTACGATTGACTAATGCTACGCTTTTATCACACTGGTGTTGCAACCGGACGGGAAAACGAGACGGCGCTAAACACCTGCTATACTGCTCGGACACTGTCGGCGCATGCGGAAACCGCAGCCGTGTGATAGCCGCCTTAGACGACCTCAGCTTCATTTCTATTGTGTATTGTTTTAACATTTGTTTTGGTGGTTAGTGTCACTGTACAAAACCATGTTACTAAAATGTACTAAACGACAACTGAAGACCTAAAAATAAAAATAGAGTGGTAAATTTCGTGGAACCCGACACATGTGCAACGAATTTGTCTCGAGCAAAACAAATGCAACCGGGACAGAAGCAGCCGCGCCGGTGCAGGATTGGGTTACTGACTTCTGATGAACATGCGGTTCTAACAAAACACATTTCGTAATAATGTGCAGTCAACATCAAATACTTTGTTACTTAGGTATTTATAACACTTTTTTAAATGGCACTATTTTGATATTGTTTTCGGTGTACAGTCGCCATCAAATATATCGGACCAAGGTACTCAAAAATATTGTGGTTGACAGGTAGAGAATGCCTTAAGGCGTTAAGTCCGCCATTTGTACCTTCTTGTATTGTGCAATAAAGTTTAAATAAATAAAAAAATAAAAAAATATATTTGAACATGCACTTTATCGCCTTGTCAATAGAGTCGTTATTCCGATATTTATGACCACCTTGGCCGGTCTGATATATCTGATATTGACTGTAGGTTATACAGTCAGCATCAGATATATCGCATCAGCTAGAGTAGTCAAATAGTTCGTCAAATCATACAAAGTATATGGTGTATTACAATACATATATTTGATGCTGACTGTACCTACAGCTTCAATATTGTGTTAGCAATACAAGAGTAAGCGCATCCCCCCAAATGATACTATTGATCTAGTCGAGACTAGTACATCTTATCAATCACATGTTATCAGTATTGCAATTGTGTTGGCCAAACTGATGCAAAAGTCCATTAAAGTTACTGGTTACAGTGTGTACGTGTGCGTACACGTGCACGTCCCGCTGCGTTGTAAAGTAGAAGACATGTCACACCATTGCGTGACAGCGCGTGACGTGTGCGTGCGCGTGCGGTTTAATATGTCTTATGACACTTCTAATTTCACAACACAACGCAGCGGGACGGGAGCGGGACGTGCACGCACAAGCAAGGTGCGATGTGGTTCGGCCTTTACTGTTAAGTATGGTCAAGGACTTTAATTGGTTTCACTTTATATTGGACATTTCAGAGTAATTATTGAAAAACTGAACATAGCTTGAACCACACATGGCTTCACAATTAAAGTCCGTGACTGTCACGCACTTGACACACTTGGTGCAATACTTCAAAACCAATGTAGATACCTACATAGTCAAATATTTACTGGCGCGGGATAAAAATAAATTAACAGGTAATAAAAATATACCGTCACGAAATGGGCCACGTGCTTTAAAAAGATTGCGAAACTTCCACGAATATTTAATTACTTTCAAACTTTTACAGACGTAAAACAAAACGAGACGTCTGTGTAAAAGAATATTTCCGTCACACGCACACATGCAACGCACACGCATACTCGTACTAGTTTATATTAGGTTTCATTAAGGTACCGATCAGTATTTAATGTTTACATCTTTGATAGCGAAAACTTACCATTGTAACGAAGTGTTGACGCTTTCAAGAATGAACTTGTAATTGTATGATGGATTTGTAGATTTCCACGAAGCACTGTAATTTAATTATTTCAGCCGTTGCTTTGCAGACGCTACCAATGCTACCATACGTCCCAAAATTTTGACTGTATACTTATTGGGAATTTTGATTATTTCACTAATAAAGTAGAAAAATATATGAAAAATTATATAAATATTCTTCAATTCTTCAAGGTAAATTACAATGCACTTATGATATGAACGTCTATCTATCCGGAAGAATAGTTAGGCAGGTCATACCTATTAGCTAGCTAATATTATGTTGACCGCACAGATGTTGTCCGATATGCCCGGCGGACAGATCCGTTCGTGTATGGCGCTATTCAGATGTGTCCGCAGACAAATCCGTGTCCAATTCGCGCCATACACGCACGGGCATATCCGTCGGACAAATCCGGCGGACACAGTGAGTGTATCCCAAGCTATTGTTATAAGTCCTCTTTATGAAAACAAACACAAACCTTAAGTTCTGTTGCTGCCATTGCCAGGATGGATTGGAACTATTAATTCTTAATATTAAGTTTGTACAATCAAGCGTCCCTAGAGAGCGTCAAATTTACTCAACTGTTAGAACAGTCGGCAGGAGAATTAGCTAAGCGAGTGAGGTGTTCAAAATGAGTTTTACAATGTATAATGTACAATGTCTGTGTTTAAATTGTCTTTTTTACGGATCACGGGCCTATAAATCCCGGTCTTTTGATAGGCTTGTCTGGGGATACAACAACAGGCATAGGCCCTTTGGATAATTCTGCTGTGTATTACACCTGTTGGAACCCATTCACTAGTTATTGTTGAGAGAATAACTAGAGCGTGTGCAGCTCATTCTGAGCACCTCACCCGCTTAGCTACTTCTGATCCTGACTGTAAGTACCATACGCTTAACTGTTAAGTATTCTGTCAATAGTTGTTAGGCTTATTGACTTAAACCAACTAAATATGTTGGTATAACGCGAATCGTTAGTTTACAATGTTATTTTTTAAACATACGCAAATTGTTGTCTGCAAATCACATACCTCCTATTATACTCCATTGGCAGACACATCTGTGTGGTGTATTCCAGTGAACGGATTGATTCTAGTGCTACTACAGCATGCATCGCTTCGGATAGCTCAATGTTTACAAATAGACTAAGCTGAATAGTGAAAGCGGATACCGCTTCTGTCAATGAATGAAGAAGGTATTGATTGGGTAATCACTAGTCTATCTAGACTCCAGACGAGTTTAAATAGGCCAAGGTTGTCGGTCTTGCTAAGCTATTTTTCAGATCACCGACACTCTTTTGGAAAATACATTCATGTATGCATGAGTAAGAACCAAATAGGGAAATTCTTAAGTTAAGTACGTAATTCTTAGTAATACATTTACAATCCCCCAGTACCTAATTAAACCCTTATTTTCCACCTACTTTTAGGTAAAGGTGCATTGTATGTCTCTCACCTGCGTGTTTTGTTGAACAGAAAACTGCCGTTACACGAAGAGTGCTTGGTCGGAGTGCGACGCGAAGACCAACGTGAGGGCCCGCACGCTGACCCTCAAGAAGGGCGACCCTGCTACTTGCGAGCGGACCAAGACCATCCAGAAGAAGTGCAAAAAAGGTCAGTGTCAGTATCAGTACTTACCAGGGATGTTACAGAGCTCCGGTTCCGGTTTCATTAATTCCTAACTTCCGATTTTTCTAAACATCCGCTTCGGTTCCGGTTCTGTTACTTTCAAAACCAAAGTGATATCGGATGCATAGCAACGCAGCGGGGGGAAATGAGGGGCGTACATCAAAAACTAATTTATACCTGTCATTTACTAGTGTTCCGCTTGCCATATATATAGATATATATTGCACTATCGTTCGAGCTCCGGTTCTGCTTCCTCTTCCGATGCGCATCCGATTCCGTTTACGGTTCCGATTCCGTTTCTAAGCTGTTTCCGATAAACTAATTTAAAACATCTTATTCCGCTTTCGCTTCCGATGAAACCACATTTGTTACATCCCTGGTACTTACAAACGGTTTCCTATTCGTCGACCCAAATTGTAAGGAAGTCGTCATATGTGGAAAACATTACACCATCATATAAAATCATTGCATTACACTTATAATGATTCCGTTCTAAAGTGGGCTGTGACAAAGCATCCCAGTATCAGTGCGAGACAGTTTCTAGATCTAAAATTATACTGGATGTTAGTCCCTTAAGTTCCTTTGATATCTGAAAATAGATTTCAAAATTGAAGCAAACATTTCTTCATTAAAAATACTTGATATTGAAAAGTTGCAACCAGCTTAGCAAATACCTATCCTACTCGTATTGCAAAAAGTCCGACAAATAGCAGCAATAGCAGTTTATAAATTTTATAATGCACCAATAAGTAGACTAACACTACCCAGCCTGTTTTTAAACCTATACATATAGTCACTTTAGAAATTGTTTTATTGTAGGTCCCAGACTAAGTCATATGCCACATAGTGGCGATGGCGTCGTGTTTTGACTCATTGCATTCGTCTTGGTGGGCAGTTAAGGATTGTACAAAATCTGTTATACAATACGGGCTTGTCACAAAAAATTAATGAAAAAAAACTTGTTTACTATACACTCAAGTTCAATTCATACTTATATCACTGAGTTGAGCAAAATACTTCCGTTGTAAAAAGGGCCGTTCGTTCAAATGATGTGCAAAACCTGAAGTAAACGCTGCGTCAGCTTTCCAAAGCTGTTCAAGTCAGTTGAAACGACTATTTCGCAGCGCAGTCAGCAAGGACCGAATGACTGGGATAGCCATCCCTAACTTTAGACATCACGCCAATAGATGGATATGTACTTATACAAAATGGTGATCGGGCGTTCTCGAGCTGAGAAAACAAGCAGTCCTTTCAGTACCTATATTATAGCCGCGAAAGTTTATAGAGCGATAGTTGTACCTATGGTTACCGTCCAACTTGTTTACCTGAACTACTCCGTATTTCTCGAAAATTCTTGTATCGAGCAGTTTGATCTTATAAAGGAGCTTTACGTTTCATTTCAGCGATATTTAATTTCGAGAAAACAAAGGAAAACTTGAACAATGGTCTGGAGAGGCCCTGGAATCAAGAAGCCGCTCGAGCTATAAATGGATATTTCGCGTTTTTATTGTTAAATGAAATAATGTTTGTGTCAACTATTTAGAAATGATTTTTACCCGGTGTTTTTGTTACCTTAGTAGACCAGGAGGGCTATTCGACTGTGCATAAATGACAGTGTCATGCAATAGCACCACAACACCTCCGCCATATCTCATTTTTGAGTGACGCAAAGCTTCACTAAAGTGAGATAGGTACTTACGTCAAAATCACAGATCAGCAATGCACATGTGCGAGCGCTGGTAGGACTAGATACGTGGTTGGACCTAAGATGCTTGTATCACTCTTGCGCTTTGCGCCCCGTTAGCGCCAGTATCAGTTTGAGATTTGCGGAGCTAACATTATCAGATTCTAAGCAAGAGAATAATTTGATATAAATGGATGAAGTAGGTCTATCATGACAAAAGTTCCATAAATACTCATTATTATACAAACCCTTGTTACATTTAGTTCTTGCGTAGTATTACTGCTGAATGATTAGAATGATTTTTCAGATTATCTCATCAGAATATGTATAAATGTATCGATCTGTGTACCCCAACGCTAATAGCACAGATATCTGACAGCTAAGACAATTATTTGTCAAATATACTAACACGGTCGATTCCTATAGAAACTATAGACAAGGGCGCCTCTATCCTAAGAACGACTACGCATAAAGAGATCGGTCCTCTGTGAGCGATACCTACTGTTAATGTGACAGATAAAACCAACAGCAATAGAGCCGCAATACAATCGCAATAGAGGTGACATATGTTAGTGTTACACTTAGTCGAGTCGAATGGAGTTCCAGGTACCTACTTTATACTCGTCGTTGCTTACGAGTCGTTGCTTTTATAATTGTATGTCACTAGTTATAATTATTAAAACGATATATTACCATCAGGTGAAAAGCAAAACTCACTAATTACAAAAAAAAAATTAAAATCAACCTTGTTATGTTTCCAGTATGGTTCATTATGACTTGTGGTAGTACTCGTACTTAGTGAGTTTTACTTTATTCTGATGTCTTAATCAGAATTAAGTTCGAAGGTGCTACTTTAAACAGTCATCTTTCTCTTTGAAACAAATGAAAATGTTGGAGTTCTTGAATAAGACCTTTGTTAATGGGAACAATAGCTCCTGGGTGCAATGTGGAATGAAGATAAAAGCATTCAATTGAAATGTGCCGACACGTATAACTTTGATTAAAGGAACTGAAACTTACTGAGTTAATTTTAATTGAATTTTCTTCTTTTAACTTTGCTACAGCGGTTCGTTAGTTCTTTGTCTAGAAGAACTGATTTAATAAACGGATGGTTTTTGATATAAAGGATACGATGAGCTGGAAAAGAGCGCATTGAATAAGCCCGTTTTCATGAACTTGGTGACCTAAGTAACTCCTTGAACTCTTTCAGTCAAGATTTAATTCAACTTCTAATTGTACCTATAACAGAAACTATAGAGATATAGACAGCCTAAGAACTATTGAATCTCAAGTCAATTGCGCCCTCTGTCCGAAAGCCGCCTAAAGATACCGAAATTGTAAGAGGAAATGTCACCTGTACTGTACTGCTACTCCACCTAGTAGCTACTGACAGCAGGTGACATTTTCTCTTACAATTTCGGTATCTTTAGGCGGCTTTTGGACAGAGGGCGCAATTGACTTGAGCTTCAAATAGTTCTTAGGCTGTGGCCGTCTACATCTCTGTAGTCTCTGCCTATAAGCTTTCATGCTCCGAGCCGTGTGTTCCATTGTTTGTATAATTTACCTATGATTGGTCCGACCCAACTTTTGTTAACCTCAGTCTGTGTTATCCAGCTTGCCGCTATGACAAGTCGTCCTGGAGCGAGTGCAGCCCCAACGGCGAGATGTCCCGGACCGACATGCTGAAGGCCAACAGTGACCCAACATGCGAGAAGAACAGGCGCGTGACCAAGAAGTGCAATAAGAATAAACAGGTCAAGACCTCCAAAGACAAGGGTAAGTGTCACAACATAGTAGTTACTTAGGTAGTACCGTGAAATGGGGTGAGTAGGGACGAAATCGAAGTTCAAGGTTCAAACCTGGAAAAAAGTTTATTTTTACATCTGGCACATTGATTAATATACAAAAAAAGTGTTCCGGATGTATGAATTTTAATTTGTCAATGATTTTGTATAGTTCCATTTCCTTTTTTTATGGATATACACAAAATCCCACCTGACCGTAGTTGGGTGACTTTGGGGTGATATGAGATTTCATACTAATGCGAGTTTTGAAAATTATTAGATCGACACTTTTGGATAGTAAAACTTACAATAGCTTAATTTGTAACAAGAATATATTATTTTCTGAGCCGTATCATATAAAAACCACCTCACCCCTAAGTCATCCCTACTCTCCCCATTCATGACCCGACTGCCCCCGCTATCCCTACTCACCCTATTTTACGGTATCTAAAACGTGAACATTCAGCTACTGGATGATATTTAAAAGATAGCAATTCACTTACGGCGACGCAACCAATTATTATTATTAGTATATACTAATTTATTATACCAACAACAAAAATTACATTATAGACAAAGACCCTGAAAAACTATCTCAATAGTTTGACTGCAGGAAGGAGTTAAAACTAAACATATATCTCTCTCTCCTCAGCATGATTATTCCCATCTGATTGTGGGGTCTGCTTTTCTAGTTCTTTCTCTCCACTTCGCGCGAACGGAAGTGTCGTCAACTGAAACTTCGCAGGCTCTCATGTCTTTTGCATGTCTAAACATATACCGGGGAATTTATACACATTGATTTTGACCAGGTTCGATTCCCGGTTATGTATGAGAGTTAATAAAAAAGTAGAGTGTAATAATTATTAAATCTAAAATCGACGTCATGGTTCCTAAGAACAGCTTTCGCTATCTCTCATAGTTTCCGACTTCTCCATACTGACCCATTTGGATTGTACACCCGGTATATGATACGAATATGACCGCGTCATCAAGACGTGCTTTTAAATAATCAGGTGAAAATTTCCGAGGCTATATAAGCTTCCCTTCATCCTTCTTATTTTTGTAAAGTCAGCAGCAGAAGTAGCTAAGCGGGTAGGGTGTTCAAAATGACCTACGCACGCTTATTCTCTTAACAATAAAGTCGTGTCCAGCTCATTTTGAACACTCTACCCGCTTAGCTACTATTGCTGCTGACTGTACCGTTAGGTATTCATTCCAAGTAAGCACTTATTTACTTTACATTTATTATTACTTATATTAACTAAGCAGTTAATCCTAGGTATTTTTTATACACGCTTTTCATAGTGCATTATAACTAATTAATTAATTATAATATAAATAATTATGTATAATGTTTATTTTTTTCTCTTCCGACAGGTCGCAGAAATCGCCAGTAAGCGTCGCAGAGGCGTAATCTATTAGACTAATGTTTTCATTAATAATGATGTTCGTTCGTTGGTTCTATTCTAATTTATGTAATAGTGCCAAAATAGATTGCTACAGTTGATCAGCTATTTCTTACGACTTTCATTGGTATTTACCGAATTAGCTGCAGTATAACAGTACAATCTGTAACTTAATATTTGAAATGTAATATGGATATTCTAGTACCTATTCATTTTATTATCACTGATAAGTCTTTGATATTAAAATAAATAATTAATTAAGTACTTAATTTGTGTATTTTTTTTATTTACCTACTTTATGGAAAGAGCTACAAACACTTAAAAAAGTTGCAACACTTGCAGCTACTTAATATTAACTTGTAACAATATTTGGTTTGGCTACCTGATTATTTACATACAGTCTTGGTGCAAAAAGTTGCTTTGCAAAGGTCCCAGGAAGACAATAATATACCTATATATTGTGACACCTAATTGGACGCATTCCAGCACAGCTCGTTTTACAGCACCCACGTTAGGTATTTACTAGGTATCTATAACGTTAGAAAACATAATGTAACTGATGCCGTAACGATGAGTATGATGATATATACGAGATTGAAAAGCTTGATTATGTCACTATTGTATACAATATTTTTTCTAAGAAAGCTCAATTTAGGCCAAGCCGGTAAGAATTGAGTTTGATGAAAGACCTGCTGCCTCTATTGTATAATTTAGTAACTCCAATCTCCCGGCGGATTGTGCCGGTCCCCCTTAATGACGGCGGCGGCGCAGAGCGGGCTCCGGCAACAGTGCTACAATATTGTATGGAAATCCTTTCTACCATCGCTGGCGATGCCATAAAAGCTCTATCGAAAAGTATGCGCTGGTAGTTAGTTCCGTCTACACAATCTCAATTCAAGTATGTTTTATAAATAGTCGACCAGTATAAAAATAATAAATATATGTAAATTAAACTATTAACCGGGGAATAAAAACTGCAAAAATATATATGGAAAATAGGATTATGGGAACCTTGTGCATAGATAAATAAAATTCATGTTCATAATTGCACTTAATATAATAAATAATATTCAATTTCCAATAAAACCTGACGTAAATTCGAGCCTCATTCGATTTATCGAATAAATATTTTGCACCTATATTTACCACGTCTCCCAACGGTATCGGATGCGACTCGAATCGTGTCAGGCGATAAATTTAAAATAAATAAATAATTTAACCTTATCTAAAATAAATTATGTATTGCTACAAAAACTGTTATAAAATTATAAAAGGATGGACGCTTCTACTATCCGCGAACTATGTCGTTTTAAATATCACAGGTGCTGGCTTGGTGCGGTGTTGGTGTCACTTGAAGAGCTGTTTGGCATAGTGCCATATTCTGAAGAAGTACTCGTCGCGACGCAGTAGGGATCCGCGCGCGTACGAGCGGATATCCGCGTCCATGTTGTGTTCGCGCATCCACGAGGTCGTGGTCTGGGTGCTGAATGACGTGGGCTCGGTGGCTTCCGTATGCTCGCCTAGCTCCTCGTCACCGTGCGACTCTCCTGAAATACAGGTGTCTCTATTATATTCATGAGAGATTGCAAGAGATTTTGTTTTTAGTGACGTAAGTATTTGATTTCCAACCACCAAATAAAGCACTTGCGTTTTGTAGGTAGGTAGGTACTTATAATAATAACTAAATATATAACTGAACCAACCTTCTCCAGGTAGGACCTTGAACGGCTCATCAGACTCGAGCGGCTCGCTGAGACCGATTTCGTTTCTCGCGTATATCCTGATCATATACGTGTGGTCCTCGCTTAGGTCCCTAATGTTGAACTTGAGCGTGTTCGTGTCCACCTTGCCGACTTCCATCCACATGGTCTTCGTGACGTCACGGATGGCAATGTTGTAGCCCTGCAGGGGTGCACCTCCGTCCCATTCGGGCGTGCCCCATGACGTCATCACGATGTTGCTACCAACTGTCCTGATTTCTAGCGGAGCTGTCGGCGGTGATGGTACAGCTGGGACAATAAAAAAATATGTCAGAAGTATGAAACAGTCGAATGTCCTTGTGCTGAAGAAAATGCAGGTCATAATCATATCACCTTAGGCATACATCTAACATATGATACAGGCTGTAACAAAAATACTGGTGGATCCGTTCAAGGGCATAATTGGCATCGTATTGCACCTAAGAAAATGTAGGAGAAAAGTATTTTGGACGCGAAAACATTTTTTTATTGTAAAGTACAATAAGTAAACTTTTCTTTTTGCGTGAATAATTTTACTTTTTCATAATTATAATACGATATCATTTATGCCCTTAATGCATCACCAGCATTTTTGTTATAATTACTTTGTATTCTTTGAACGAAACCGTACAATACAACAGTCCGTGAGCTCTAAAAAGAACCTTCGGGTTTTAGAAAGAGACGTCGGGTGTCAATCAACAGTGACACATGAAAAAGCAGAACAGCAATATTACCTTCGTGTGTCATCACCGATTCCCGAAGGTTCTTCTTAAAGCTCACGGACTGTACATTATACTGTATGTGCTAACGTGCACTGGCTACGTATCGCATACCCTTCTCTATGGTCATAATGAGACTTCGAGTGTTCAAATCTACTACTAGTATGTACTACTTTCTACTGTGGAAAGTTCCCGACGACCGAAAGACGTGTGACTTCACCTGACGGTGACCGACCGGATACAAACTTCCAAATCTCTCAACCCCTTTTCACCCCCTCAAGGGTTGAGTTTCGAATTACTATAGGATTCAGTGTTAGCTTATAGAAGAGTCGATTGCAGTTTTGCCACATAATTATACAGAAAACCGGTTACTTACTTGCATGCTTCTCCAAGTGCACCTTCTTTGACTCAGTAGCAGGACCGACTCCAATAGCATTCTCAGCCGATATCCTGAAGACAATTTCCTTGTCCTTGATGTTCTCTATGCAGTGCTCGTACACCGAACCACCAACGGTTATAACCTTGCTCCATGAGCTACCTTTCACAGTCTTGTATTCTATTATGTAATCTGAAATTAGAAATGGTTTTATTCATAACTCTGCTTTAAAGCATGGTTGGTTGGCTTGGAAACAGCATCTAGTTTCAATTCTGAGACTCCGGCAGTATTTTTTTATATAATGACGGTGGCAAACAGGCGTACGGCCCACCTCATGGGAAGCAGTCACCGTAGCCCATGGACGCCTACAACTCCAGAGGATAGAATATTACACGAATATTAACCCTGCAAGGGCACAGCAATAAGAGTGTACAATAGTACCTATACATATATGCCTATACTTAAGGTAAAATCCACAATTCCACGGACTGATTTGACAGCTCCTGGCATACAAAGCGATTGTCAAATGTATGAAAAGAGCTGTCAAATCAGTCCGCGGATTTATGAATTCTACCTTATAGTATGCATTAAGGATGGTTCACGCTGTTCCGTTCCGCGTCCTACACGACACTTGCGACACTGCAAGGCCGAAAGTGAAGTGTCGGAAGTGTCGTGTAGGATGCGGAAGTTACGGAACGGAACAGCAACATGAACAATCCATTAATGGTAAAATATAAAATAATGAAGTTTTTAGTATTATGTTGGAATTTTGATCTTAATTTAATGACGTATTTTAAGCATGCTACAAGTCAATGTCAAGGTCATCGGCTGTTGTCAGCCAAAACTTACTGGTAATGGCGCTTCCACCGTCGCTCTCCGGCGCAGCCCATTGTAGCGTGACCGACCTCGACGTGGCGTCCTTGATCACGAACTTTAGCGGCTGGGACGGCGGGGCTGCAATATTAGGTTGGCCAATTAATGCATAAGTTACGAGTTTACGTCGCAAGTCGCAGGGGAGACCATTGAGTAACAGAAGATGACATCCCTAAGAATTTTTTGGTCCCAAAAGTTGCAGTGAATGTCCCTACAAGTCTACACGCACACATATACACTGATGAAAGAGATGTGCACACACAATGATAGATTTTCTGTCCTTCATCGCGTATGCGTTTTTTTGTCTGCCATCGAACTGTCACTGGTCCAGCACGCCTAGCACATGACAGACGCGACAGTATCTCGCGCGCGAGATAGATTACCCGTCACTTTTTAATTGACACAGTCAGGAAAGGACGGATAGACTATCTCGCGCGCGAGATACTGACCTGTCAATCATGTGCTAGGCGTATTGGCTGTGTGCATGAGTGTGGCGCCATCTCTTGAGCAAGGGGTGAAAGGGTTTTTTTCTTTTTTATTAATGGCATATACTCCTTGCTTATATGAAATGTCACTGGCTGATTCACTATTTTGACAGTTGACCCTACGGGTGATGTCAAATATTTTGAAATGTGATATTGACAAGAGCCCAATTTCTTGTTACATTGTGCGCTGCGATCGATCACGTTACCCCCACCATGCACTTCGCACATAGCCAATAGTTTAGGGTGGCCAGTGCTTTTAAAGTGACTTTAAGTTTCATTTCACGAAAACTCTGACAAACATTTTAATAAATATATATTACTAAAACAATTTTTAGGTAGTAACTTCGACATATCTAGCTTTTAATTAGCAGATTGCCCAGATTGAGCTGTCATTTTAGTATTTGGAGAAAAAAATAATAATATGAAAACTAGATTTATGGTAAAATAATGGGGGATTTTCTTTACATGTGGTATCCCAAATCTGAGCTGTCAAAATATAGCTGTCCCTGTCGGGTATGCACTGAGCCTCTGGCTGTGTGCATGTGTGTGGCGCCATCTCTTGAGCAGGGGGTGAAAGGGTTTTTTCTTTTTTATTAATGGCATATACTCCTTGCTTATATAAAATGTCACTGGCTGATTCACTATTTTGATAGTTGACCCTACGGGTGATGTCAAATATTTTGAAATATGATATTGACAAGAGCCCAATTTCTTGTTACATTGTGCGCTGCGATCGTTCACGTACTTCACGTTACCCCCACCATGCACTTCGCACATAGCCAAAGCCTGATCAGGAATGACCATGCGCCATGTTGCGGAATTTCATTGAAACTAATTTCTTCAATCAATCAATCAATTTTTAAAATATGGCATTCTGTCCACAATATTGGGACAATTTTGCCAATGTCGAAGTAGATACGACAAGTGTACGGTTAATTAATTAAAATTTCGCTCCAAGAGCTGGACATTGTACGGTGAGGCTTTTTATAAGGAGATAGCTACTCCCTACAAACAGCACGTGTACTAACGGATATCTAACTCAAACAGGGGTTACACATGATTCGAGACTAATTCTTCATTAGTTGCTCACTAGTTCGTTAAATCACTGCAGAATAAGCTATATATTACACATTGAATCACGAAAATGAACATAAAATAAGAAGTTTTTCCCGAAACCAAACCACCTTGCTCGACAAGATGGCCGCAAGACCAACTAATTTCTTACACTGGCTATAATTTAATTGTCATTTGTCATGTCACTGTTGTCACTGTTGTCAGTGTCATTGTGGCAGTTTCCTTGAAAAATAGTAGTGTTGTGTTGCATATTAAATAATAAATCACAAGAAATGCCCAAAACTATTCGTAGTCAAGTGCAACACATTGTGAATAATGTATATAATAAACTGCTTCAAATAAATCGCTCCGGAAATGAAACTATTTCGCTACGAAACAATTACAAATTAATATCAGAGCACAGGTAAACAAATCAAGATGACATTATACCATAAGGGTCAAAACACACCTAGCGGAATCACAGCGGAATTAAGCCAATTCATAGACAAAATGCTTAAATTTGTCTATGGTAGCGGAAATGTGTCTATGGTAGCTGATTTTTTGAATGGAAGCCATAGACAAATTTCCAGTACCGTAGACAAATTTCCGCTACCATAGACAAAATTAAGCATTTTGTCTATGAATTGGCTTAATTCCGCGAGGAATTCCGCTAGGTCTGTTTTGACCCTAAGCCCTCTACAAACGTCAGCGACTAGTCAAACGAGATAGAACTATTGTTGAGCGAAACTGTAGAAGCTGAAGAATAAAATATAATAGATTCAATTCAAGTAAGATTCTAACAAGATGTTCTTTTTGCATCATAATTATCATAAAGCTGGCAAAATCGATAAGTGGACGAACAGTAGCATAATTTACTTGCCTTTATACAGTTTTCGCGATATTAATATTCGTTTCCTCTAGATAAAAGTACAACAACTAGATAAGGGATGTTAAAAAATACTTACAACGCGTCTTTCCTATCGTCACTTTCTCATCAGACGTGTATGGCAGACTGGTACCGATCTCGTTCCTAGCGCATATTCTAAATTCGTATGCGACGTTAACGGTCAACTTTTCAATTTTGGCAGTCGTTTCGGCCACTGTAGCGACGTGCTTCCAATCCATGCCTTCTTGCTTGATCTCCACGCTGTAGTCGAGGATCGGTGATCCGCCGTTCTTCTCGGACGGGTACCAGGTGATCGTCAGCGAATCCTTGTTGATGCCGTAGATGCCAAGGGGACCCAAAGGCGGTGAGGGTACGTCTAAAACATTGACGTCATTTATAATTAAACCCGTACTACACAATGTACTTACAATGGGTATAACCTTACATCTATGAACTACTTCTGTTCTGTAGTGCTAAGTAATTGAAATTATTATAAAATTACATTCCCAGAGTATATTCAAAAGTCCACTACCCCATCAGAGAAAAATCAGAATGAGTAGGTACATAATACAAACTTGTGGCCCTTGTGGGAGGTAATTTGGTAGGGTAGGCCATACTAAATATTCAGTAAGTATGACTAAACAAATAATCACCTTCCACAATATGGCTAGTTATTGAAAAAACACCCTGTGTTTGATTTACTCACATAATGCATTGTAAGATTTTGAATGCATTTGCAGAAAACAAGTAATTTTCCTACTCGTGTCGTATACTATCACTATCACCGACCGCTCATTGGAAAATGACAAGTTTTCTACACTTATAGTTATAGCATACTATATCTCTCAACTGATAGACCAGGTACTTTATTTTGACGTGATTTAGGGTAAATTTTACCTACTTTCAGTAGTTGGATTGACTTGAAGTTTGGTGTGTACAGTCGACGTCAAAGATATGTTTACACTTTTGGTTCTTAATCCTTACACAATTGTAATAAGGTGCAAAAGTGTAAACATATCTTTGACGTCGACTATACGTATATGTAAGTTGGATGAAAATATAATTAAAAAAACTTGTATCATAAACGAAATCTTTGAGGAATACACTTGGTTTCTATTCTTTAACTTTTTTTCTTTGTACTTGAAACTAGCCACATGTGTACATACCTAATGCGTGCTTGATTACTATAGCCTCGCTCTCTAACGCTTCAGAGTATCCTATCGGATTCTGGGCCAACACTCTGAACATGTACTCGCAGTTTTCGTTCAGTCGCTGTATACAGTAAGAATCTACAGTCTTATCGACGTCTGCAACCTTCACCCACTCGTTAGTGTCAGGTTCGTGTTTTTCAATAGCGTATTTGGTCAGTTCTAAGCCACCATCGTCGACGGGAGGTTTCCATTCAATAGTTACAGATTCGCGGCTTATCTCTCGCATGATCACGGGACCCTCAGGCTTGCTCGGTTTATCTGAAAGCATACTGATGTTTAGCAAAAGCAAGCTACTTGATTTATTCCATGATAATTGATAGATTACTAACGCCAGAGACTATAGAGATATAGACGACCACAGCCTAAGAACTTTTTGAAGCTCCTGTCAATTGCGCTATCTATGTCAAAGACCACTAAAGATACCGAATATGTAAGAGAAATGTCACCTGCACTGCTACTCCACCTAGTAACAAATAGCGTACTAGTAGTACACTAGTAGCTACTAGGTGGAATAGCAGTGCAGATGACATTTCTCTTACATTTTCGGTATCTTTAGGGGTCTTTGACATAGATGGCGCAATTGACAGGAGCTTCAAAAAGTTCTTAGGCTGTGGTCGTCTATATCTCTATAGTCTCTGCTAACGCGAATAGTTTGAGCGTTTATCAATACACCAAGAATAGGCCGTAGGCAACCCTACCTAAACGAGTAGCAGAATTTGACATATCTAGGAAAATGCACGGTGAAAAGTGATGTCATTTTATAGGTACAGTCAGTAAAAATATAATTACAAATACTACCTCATCGAGTAGCCAATTGAACCATATGCCATTCGAAAGTACTAAACAACCTGGTAATAACAAAAAAAGGTAACTTATATAACTTATCATCCTACTAATACTATATATACGAATATAAAAGAAAACTCGTTCTTCACGGGGGCGAGAAGTGGCTCACGGAGAGCTGTTTTGCTGCACTGATCGTAGCAAATGGAAATCCGTGATCTCTGCCTACCCCATTTGGGATATAGGCGTGATTGTATGTATGTATGTAAAAGAAAACTTACCATAAACTTTAAGTGATACTTCTACTGAATTACTGCCAGCCTTGTTTTGTGCTTCGACAACGTATTTGCTTGTATGTGATCGATTTACTTTACGTATTCTTATCGTACTCGTTGACTCTGTTGTAATTATTTCTAACTCCTTGCTACTTTCTATTTTACTTCCATTTCTATACCATATTATATTAGGCTTCGGTATACCTTCGAAAGTAGCAGTTACATACCATTCTTCGTCTACTTTGTGTCTCTGGTTTATTTCTGGGTCGGGTACAATTATGCTTGGTTTTTGTTGTATTTCAAGCATACACGTCGTTTCTACTTCACCTAGTTCATTAGTTGCGGTACATTTGTACTGTCCTTCTGAAGTACTTGTAGAGGTAACGACAAGAGTCGCTACTCTGTTGTCGTAACTAGCTTTAGCAGTCTTAAGCTTTTTACCATCCTTAGACCATACGACCTTAGGTTGCGGAATGCCACCGAATATGCACGATAGTTCGATATCTTCATTAGGACCGATGATAATATCCTTCAGTGGCTTCTCAACTGAAGGTGGCTGTTTCTTGGTCACCTTTTCAACCAATACATATTCTGATATCTCTGAAGCTTCGCTGACGCCTACCTCATTCACTGCAAATATTCTAAACCTATACGATGATTTAGTCTTTAGGTTATCTACGCAATGTTGAGTTTTCGTGATATTTTCAATAGAGATCCACCTGAAATTTAAAAATGTGTTAAGATTATGTAAATATTCTATATATTCATATGTTCCCAAAAAATAACCAGCAGAACAGAGTGTTAGAACTTACTCTGTTGTATTTATTTCCTGGAATTCAACTATGTAACATATTATTACTGAATTTCCATTATTTTCCGGCTCATTCCAACAGATATTTATTGATGTATCATCTGTTTCTAATGGAGTGGGTTTTCCTGGTGGCGACGAAATATCTACAAAATTAGGTAAGTATTATTGTTATGAAAACATCCGTCATATAAATTTAGGCATAGGTTTTAAATTATAGTATTACGTTATATTATTTACGAAACTAATAATTTTATCCACAACATGTTTTAGAAGACCCCTAACCTTTTGTAAGAACTCTATCTAACAATACCCCACGCAATATAGGGTTGAAGCGAAAAACAAAATCACCCCACTTCATGTTTACGTACGGTACGGGAGGTGATTTCTAGTTTAAGCAAAGCATTGTCAGATGTTAGCTTTGTATCAATCAAATTGGATTAGGTTACGTTAGGTAATTTTTTGATGGATAGCTCTTTCAAAAGGAATATAGGTCTTCTTGTATAATTTTTGGCTAAAACTAATAGTTTTGTAAATTAATAGACCCAAAAATAAAAAATAGGGCATCCCCTCCATACAAGGTGTAACAAAAATACTGGTGATCCTTTTAACAGCATAATTGGTATCGTATTCTAATTATGAAAAAGTAAGAAAAAAATCTTTTCTCGCGAAAAATTTTTATCGCTTCCAAAAAATTTTTCTCGTACTTTTTTTAAATCGCAATGCGATACCGATTAAGCCCTTAAACGGATCACCAGTATTTTTGGTACACCTTGTATAATTAGGAAAATTCATAGCAGTGGAGCCTGATAAGTACTTTAAATGAAAGCTATATTTAAGGACGTAAGTGCTGCATTTTCGGAATCCAGGTAATAGGCCGGCAACTACGGAACCCTTCACTGAGCATGGCCCGACATGCTCTCGGCCGGTTTATTTTATTTTATGACTTACCGATACCGTAAACCTGCATACATACAATAGGGGTGATTTATGCTTTTATAAAAAAATGATATTTATTACTTACCCATTACAACTAAATTAATTTCGACTTCAGCTTCACCGCAGTTATTCACGAGACGTAGCTTGTATGTTCCAGCATCAGTATTCTCGACTTTTTTAATAGTTAGACTGGCAAATTCAGAATCAATGGATGGTTTTGTATGTTTTGATTTCTTTATTATCTTAGAATTGACTACCCATTCATCAGACGGCTGTGGTAGCGCTTCGTACTGAACTTGTAGGGTTACGTCGCCACTTCTCTTTATTCTGTGTTCACTCTCGAAGTTAAGGATTTTAGGTGGTGATTCGACAACTAAAAGAAACACAAAGCATTAATTTTTTATCTTCAATTACTAACACCATAAACAACAAACAATATTTATATTTACCTTCAACTTTCAATTTGGTAGAACACTTTGCGTCTAGTAACGATACAGTATATTCCGTTTGATCTTCTTCGGTACACTTCCTAATTATAAGAGTACGTTTTTTAACATCGGATATTAAGGTAAACTTTTCTGTATCTTCTATGATAGTCTTCTTTTTATACCAAGTCACATTGTAATTTTCATCCGGTATTTCAACGGTTAAGTATGCGTCAGTGTTTGTTGGAACTGTGATCACTTCCGGAAGCCGTAGAGTAAAGTCTATCGAAGGCTCTTCCACAACAAGTTTCGCGGTGCACCTGTCACTCCCAACTTCGCAAGCATATTCCCCACCATCGTCATCATCGCAATCATATATTTTTAATTTTTGTTTCTTACCATCAATTGTTAGTTGCATGTGATTAGAGAACTGAATCTCTTCTCCATCTTTGAACCACTGTACTAAAGCATCACCTTTCGTAAGCTCGATTTCAAATGTAGCTTTATTTCCTTTGTTAACTTTTTGGTCTTGGAGACGTGAAATTATTTCTGGGGGTAATTCTACTACTGTTACTTCTGCAGTACACATATCATCACGAAGAATGCAAGTATATTCACCTTCATCGTGAACTGAAGTATTTCTTATAAGTAGCTTCCGTACGTTTCCGCGCTTCTCTAGTTCATATTTGTTCTTCTTCGGTTTAATTTTTTCACCGTCTCTTTCCCAAACGACATCTGCGGTCTCAGAATTGATTTCAACTTCCAAAATAGCTACATCCTTCTCCTTCACTTCAAAGTCTTGCAATCTACGTGTGAATTCCGGTATAGTTTCATGTACCTGAAGCTTTGCACTTGTTTCTTGGTCTTTCACGATGCATTTAATAACACCTTTATCTGTCAACTTGGTCTTTTTAATACGTAATTTGTGTGTACGACCCTCTTGTATTATTTCTCTATGATCCATACCGCTTAGTTCTTTATCATTATGGTACCATTTCGTAGACACCGTGTGAGATGTTTGACATTCTAAAATGATTGTCTTTCCTTCTTCAATTTCGTAAGAGGTTCTTAACTTCTTTACAAACGTTACTTTTTCTACATCAATAGTTACCCGTGCTCCATGTGATGCTTTACCAGCACTGTTTGATGCTACACATTTGTAATCACCGGAGTCTACTTCAGAATCTACGTTAGAAATCACCAACTCAATATTTTCACCGTCGAATTTCTGAATTACAGTTTCTGAAGGAGTGATAATTTGATTATTTCTATACCATGTAACAGAAGGAACTGGATTACCAGTCACTTTCGCAGAAAGTTTAATAGTTCCCTTTTCCTTTACCGTAATTTCTTGGAACCGGTTAATGAACAGAGGTGGTTCTGCGTTTTCTTCTGTCGGTTCTAAAAAAAACACATTTTTAAGTCATAAATATCATACAATATTTTATTAATATTCACATAAACCGCATATTATACATACCTTCAATAGTAATAACAGCGCTTGTTTCAGCAGTTCCTTCACTATTGACTGCCTTGAGTGTGTACACGCCGTCATCCTTTCCTTTTCGGGGCTTGATTATTGTTACAGTGTGAGTTTCACCATCTGATTTCGTAGGTAGAGACGGTATAGGCTTATTGTTTCGATACCACGTTACCGTAGGTTGAGGGTTACCAACCACTTGCGCAGACAGGACTACACTTTCACCCTCTCTTATGGTTAAGCTTTTCAATGGTTCTATAACCTGTGGTTTCTCTTTTTGACCCGTTTTTATTTTAAGAACAATCGGTAGACTGGCTTCACCTTCTCTATTAACCGCTAGTACTGTGTAAGTGCCTTCTTGCAATTTCTTGACATTAGATATTTTTAAAACACTGCAATACATGTGCATGTCGGACTCCGTAGCTATAGAAATATTATCATCAGGCACTATTTCTTCTCCTTTGAAGAACCAAGCAATATCTGGTTCCGGAATAGCAACCAGTCTGCATTCTAAGAAGATTTGGGAGCCTTCATTGACATATTGAGCCTTTGGCTTTTTAGAGAAAGTTGGTGGTATACCTTCTAAGATATCTGCCAAAGAAGATTCCCTTGATAAGCTTTTTCTAGACAAAATTGTCATTTCCGATCCGTGGTCTGAGAGGGGTGCTTCTACTATGAGTTCGGTAGTACTCGACGCAAAGCCTGCTGCATTTTTAGCCACACAGGTGAAAGTTCCTGCATCTTCCGGAAAGACTTCTCTAATAACAAGAGTGGCAACATTGTCATCATCGTAGTACATTTGAAAATCTTGAGATGGTTTAATGATTGCCGTTTGTCTGAACCATGTAATCTGCGGTCGTGGGAAACCTTCCACTTGGCATTCAAATTGAACAGTGGAACCATCTGGAGTGTGTTTTGGACGTAACTTTTCTACAAATATAGGAGCTATTGCTTGTTCCTCGGGTGTGGGTTCTGAAAATAATAATCAAAAGGTAAGTCCCGAAATGCTCTAGCTACAAACATATTCCAACATAAATTGTATTAAATCTCACTTTCAAATACTGGGAGCTTGTCAATCTTCTCATTTAATTTCTTTTGCAGGTATAATGTATAGTTTTCTTCGTCCATCAAATATTGTGCGGGAACAAAACCTTTTTCTTCAGTGAGATGTTTGCAGACAAACCACCAATCCTGGTTCGTTGTTTCTGTATATAAAAGAATTTTACGTGTAAGTACTTTAAGAAAACATTATGGTAACGTATATGTTAACTGGGTATATTATTTTTTATTCCACGGCTCACCTAGTATATATAAACGTTCGCCTTCGACAAGGTTGATAGCCTCGTCAGTTTCTGCTACATACGAGTATACTGCGAAGACAGTGTCGCCGCTTCGTACATCGAGTGGAGTGTCTGGAAACGGCAAAACTAGTGAAATTTTGCTATGTAAGATTAATTTTAATAGCCAATTGATCTTCATATCGTTATAAATACCTGATTTCGTTCAAACAAAACTAAATGTCCCATTCCTCCTCAATTGTATAGATTTTACTATTATTAGGTACCTATAATGTGTAATATCAAGGCATTTCCCAATAAAAATTACATTTTTATGTTTTTTTTTGGTACCATAGGGCTAAGTTGCAGTAGAAATCATTATATAACATATTACTAGCGGCCCGAAACAATAACTTGATCTGGCGTAATTGATTTAAAATGTGGTGAATCTTAGTATGAATACCCTCGGTTCGCTTAACAACTTTTTGTCGCATTTCAGTTCGTCTGACAACTTTTAATATTATTGATTTAATTAATGAATGCAAGTTTTAATTAATGATTCTTTCATAAAAGATCTGTTTGTCTAACGGTCATTAAATAAAATCTTATTTCGATGATTATTATTGTATATTCATCAAAATGAGATTATATTATATGATCATGTCGTCGATTTTCTTTATAACTAGGTATTGATCGCGTTACCGAATATCATTTTATATTAAGTAGATAAATCTGACGGAGGTGAACGAAACTGGGAAGTCTTACCTGGGAAATCGACTTCCCTTGATATTTTCATTGACGCTTCTGCTTCTGTAATTGATAAAATGCCGTATTAGGTCAGCGGCAACACAAGGCAGTTACTTTACCTACAAGGTGTAACACAAATACTGGTGATCCTTTTAAGGGCATAATTGGTATCGTATTCTTATTGTGAAAAACTAAGAAAAAAAAATTTCTCGCGAAAAAAAAATTTGGTTTTGTATAGATGAGGGATGGCGAGCTGGGACGACTCGCCCCATACAAACACGACGAAAAAATTTTTCTCTTACTTTTTCCTACTCGCAATATGATACCAATTATGCCCTTAAACGGATCACCAGTATTTTTGTTACATCCTGTATAAATCATAAGTAAAAGCAAAACGCTTAGAAGGCATATAGTTAAAGCAATGGCGCGTAGTTACAGTGACCGAGAGGCAACCGGATGGCTCGCGGTATTGAAGCTCCTTAAGTGCCCTGTGCAACCCGCATTGAACCACGTTGGACTTGGTTTTACCCCCCCCTCATTGTTCTGACGGTTTACTCTGACGGATCGATAACCGACTAGCCGGTTTGAATGGCAATTTATATTTCTTTGTTCATATAAGATGGTAGGTAGCTACTGGATATCGAGGGGGGAGGATAAAAAACCGTGGGTCAGTTCGGTTTTCGAGCCATCCGGTTGCCTCGCGGACACTGAAACTACGCGTCATTGCTCTGAATAATAATCAAAGTCAACTATTTTATTGCAAAGTGCAGGTCAAACATAAAAACCTGTTTTGATTAGTAATGAATTAATGATTTACGTAATCAGTAACTCATATATTTTGTTTCTTAAGACCTGAAATAAATATATTTACAACTTTTATGTGTAACCATGCTCTGGAAACATCAATAAACAGCAATACAACACGAAATATATTTATTTTAATAGCAAAAAAGCACAGTCTGTGATCCAGCAACAGCACCAGGCTTCGAAAACAAATTCACTCTCTTTACCTTGAAGCTGTGATGGTTTCCTAGGCTTTCGTTTAGCTAGAATTGTTAACTGCTCTTCCTCAAACTCAATTTCATTCATTCTCTTAGGCTTGAGCTCAACACTCAACTCTTCTACCTCACTGACTTCATATGCAGCTTTTTTAGGTTTACGTTTAATAAACATTTGGACATTTTCTTCCGATTCAACATCGCTGAGTATAATCTCTTCTGCCTGACTGTCATCTTCGATTTCTTGCGTGAGTTGTATTGAATGCTCGTCAGCAGCTTCAGATACTACCACTTTTTTCTTTGGTTTCAATTTTATTTTACTCGATAAAGACAACTCTTCTGTTGAAAACTGTTCTACTTGCGGTTTAACGTCAAAACTAACTTCTTCCTGGTCATCGATTACATATTTAGGTTTTCTTTCCAATTTTATGTTAACATCTTCTATAATTTCTGATCTATCCATGGATTTTGGTTTCATCATCGTTACACTGACATCTTCTGTAGTTTCAGTAACAGGTTTTTTAGGTTTCTTTTTCATTGGCATCATTACATTCGCTGTTTCATCCTTCTTTTCGTCATCGCTTTCTATTATTTCAACTATATCTGGGCCGTCTTCTTCTTCGTAGAATTTAATTGAAGCTTCACCGGCTTCCTCGCTGAAAGTTGGCTGTCTTTGTGGTTTAAGTTTTACTTTACTTGACATTGAGATCTCTTCCTCAGCGTAAGAATCTAATTGAATATTGAATTCTTGTTCGACGTCTTCCTTTGTTTTAGTAGATTTAGGTCTAAATGTGACATTTTCTGGTTCAGTTATTTCGGGCAATGTCACAGACGGTTTTCTTGTTGGTTTTAATTTCTTTTTTATTGTTATTTCATCTACTATTTCTTCATGAATCTTGACGCTCGGGCGCCTATTTATAGTAAATTCAGCATGTTCGTCTTTTGGTTCTTCAACAGAAACATCATCCTCCTCTTGAACGTTTTGCTTAACAGCTTGTATTATATCTTCACGCCCAAAACTGGGTTTTTCAAGTTCAGTTTTTTCTACTTCTGGTAACTTAGGCTGTTTGATTGCTTTTTTCTTAATTTTAGCAGCCTCTTGTACATTTCTCGATAGTATTCCATTCTGACGAACACTACCTAAAAAGGTTACGATGGGTTCAATAATTTCTGGAGGCCAATCTGTCACATATCTTATACGACTCTTTAGCTGGAACTTAGGAAGAGACACGTTAGCGTTATCTTGTTTAGGTTTCGCTACTGTTTTCTTAAGTTTAATTTTGTTAAATTGAGGTGCATCAATACTTTCAGCATGCTGTGGTTTGTCCATCTCAAGAACTTTTCTTTCAATTTTTTGTGGAATAAGTTTTGGTTTAGTTTTCTTAGTTTTTTCTGTTTTATCTGGTTTCGGTACTACCTTTTCTTCTTGATCTTTAGGGGTTACCAAAACTTCTGTTTGTTTTTCTTCAGGTGCATCTTTATTTACTTCCGGGATTTCTTCTGGAATAACTTTATCAGAAGAAAATTCAAATTCCTCTGGCTTTTCCAAGATGGGTTTCTCATGATCTATTTGTTTTAATTTCAAGGGCTTTTTCTTAATTTTAGCTGCTTCCTTAATGTTTCTTGACAGCTCTCCATTTTGTCGGACGCTGTTCAAGTAACTAATGCTCGGCTGCAATTCTTCAGGTGGCCAGTCTGTTATATGTTTAATTCGACTTTTTAATTGGAATTTAGGTAACGTTACTGTTGACTGTTCAGTTTTCGGTTTTTGTACAGGTTTTTTCAACTTTAATTTTACGAATTGTGGTCCTTCTACTTGTTCAGCAAACTGAGCCTTGTTAACATCCATAGACACTCTTTCGATTTTCATCGGCGTCAATTTTTTCTTGAGTGGTGTGGGTTGTTTTACTTCTCCATTTTGAGCTGTGGCTTCATTTTCATCGACTGGTTTTTCATCTAATAGCTTAGGTTGGTCCGGTTCTGCCTTATCTTTCTTCTTTGTCTTCTTACTCTTCTTTTCTTCCACTTGACTGTTTGCTACAGGCTCTACATCTGTGAATTCATATCATAATAATTAAATACTAAACCTTAAAATATGTTATACTTGATTATAATTTTACAAATTTAGTGGTACTGGTCTAAACTCATTGGGAACCAGTGAAATTAACAGTCCAGTGACGATTTAATAAGGAAAACCGCTAAAAATGAAATTACGCACATGAATCGCATATGTTAAGATAGTTTGAAGTCTTGTTATTGCAAAAAAGTACTTTTGATCTATATATATTAATATTTAATACATCCTGGTATATATGTCGGCGGCCGATCGTAAAATCAGGCATATCGTGAAATTCCTAGGCATATCGTGAAACGTGAAAATCTTTGACTCATTCCCTGAGTCGACGGAGCCCCGCTATGCGGGGCAACATTTTATCTAAACTGGGTTTTATACATATTCTGAATCAGTAAAAAAGGTGATTCCGATTATGTATAAAAGTCAGTTAGAAAAAAATGTAGATGTGTCTTTATTCCGTACGATACACGTTATGGTAAATTAACTAAATATAATATGCAAAACAAGTGTCTTTCAGCAGCCTCGGCAACTAAGGCATACATTTCGGTCAAAACTGTCAGATAATAATTTCCACAATAACTAGAAAACTAATTGTAAAAAAAATCTAAAAAAAATACTTTATTTAACATTTTATGATTTTTACAAAACGAGATCGTTGACCTGCAGTTTTTTTTATTGTTAGTCTAGAAATTGCCATCAATTAGATGGAAAAATTGTCATTAACAATACCTTCTTTACAAGCGCCAACTTATTTCCATACAATATTTCGGGCTCATTTTGTAAATTAGCCATTGCCAGTCCAATTACTCGTATCGCTTGATTTTGTTAAATAATGCGTTGTTTGGATTATTCGTGTAACATGTAAAATGTTAAAGCGTTACGTGTGTAATGTAGATTTTTAGCAAATTGATGATGCTAAGAAGACACTCCTAAGTTTTCTACATCGAGGACTTTGTGCTAACGTGGCGGGGTGGCAAAAACCTCAATATTATCTGACTATTAAATTGTTCGCTTACCACCTTTTGTGTACACGTTGCGCGAGAGATTTAAAAATCAAGGTATACACAAACCCGCTTATTCATAAACGTATTTCAAACTCTAACTAAAACATCGTTTGTCCCTATTTGTGACATTGATAGTTTTAAACAGACAAAAAAAATTACTACATGAGGTTTGAAACACATTTATGAATAAGCGGGAAAAAGTAAGCCTCGTTGAGTATGGATTACTTACCACGTGAAATGTAAGTACATAACTTCTCCATCTGTATATAAATGTATACATATAATGTGTGTGTGTGTGTGCGTGTGTGCGTGCGTGTGTGTGTGTGTGTGTGTGTGTGTGTGTGTGTGTGTGTGTGTGTTCAATTGTGTATTTTGTGTAAAATGTAACAATATTTTAAGCGTACGTGTTCATACCACCATTTTCTACTTCGACCGTAATCTTAATTAGGTATATGCGCTCTTCATTGCGGTTTTTGATCCATCGATTGATTTCGTTGCACCTACCTAGTTGGCAACGCATCGAAATTACCGGCGATTTGCGTCAAACTTGCGCCGAGTAAAGATTTTCTAAGTATTTTTTTTTCTATACACTTACCTTGCGGATTCATTGCACTCTCATCTAACATCGTTTTTGGCGGTACAGTAAACTCGACGAGTGTTGATTGAAATTTTTCTGTCCTAAGAAAAACTTTAGTTGTGTTCATAGACTCTTCTCCTTCTTTTTCAAGGTTTTGTATTTAGTCACCTGTTCTGTCAGCCCTTTTACTGTAATTTTTCCATTTATTATTTTGCCGGTTTCTATACGAACTTGAGATACTTCGACCTTTTCGGGAACCTCTTCTACAATCCTAGCAGTCAGAGATGTGTATGTGTCAGTAAGTGGTGTTATTGTGTCAACTGTGTGTTCTTCTGTAGAGTGTACTGATATGATAGGTGTGTTTGGTGTGGTTTCAGTTTTACGCTTGATGACTTTATTTGTAGTTTTCTCTGTTACTGTCTTACCTTCCGGAGTAGCTTCCCTCTGTTCTGATATTTCTTCTGGTAGCTCGATGGATTCTAATTGGGTTGGTTGCTCTTCCTCTGGTTCGGGAGTAACACTAACTGTTATAATAGGTTCTTCTCCTTCTTTTTCGATTGATGTTATTTCAGTGACTGATTCTTTTGGTCCCTTTTTGATAACGCGTTTAGTAGTTTTGACCTTTTTAACTTTACCTGATTCTGTTCGAACTTGATGAATCTCGACCTTTTCGGGAGCTTCCTTAATAACCCTAGCATTATGAAATGTAATATTGTCATCAAAAGGTGTAGTGTTGTCGTTAGTGAGTTCTTGTGAAGTGTTAACTGATATGATAGGTGTTTTATCGTCTATTTGTTCAGTAGTGATCTGTGTGGTTTCTGCAAGTGGTCCCTTTTTACGCTTGATGATTCTTTTTGTAGTTTTCTTTGTTATTGTCTTACCTTCCGGAGTAGGTTCCCTCTGTTCTGATATTTCTTCTGGTAGCTCGATGGATTCTAATTGGGTTGGTTGCTCTTCCTCTGGTTCGGGAGTAACACTAACTGTTATAATAGGCTCTTCTCCTTCTTCTTCAGCATTATGAAGTGTGTTTTTGTCACCAAAAGCTGTAGTGGTGTCATCAGTGAGTTCTTGTGTATTGTGTACTGATATGATGGGTGTTTCGTCGTCTATTTGTTCAGTAGTGATCTGTGTTGTTTCTGTAAGTGGTCCCTTCTTACGTTTGATGATTCTTTTTGTAGTTTTCTTTGTTACTGTCTTACCTTCCGGAGTAGTTTCACTCTTTTCTGTTATTTCTTCAGGCAGTTCAATGGATTCTACATGGGACGGTTTCTCTTCCTCCGGTGTTGGAGCTACAGTCATTGTTGTAATTGGCTCTTCACCTTCTTTCCCGATTGTCGTTATTTCAGTCACGGATTCTTTTGGTCCCTTTTTAAAAGGCGTAGTTGTTTGAACTGGTAATGTCTTTGTTACTATCTTACCTGCTGGAGTTATTTCAGTTTCCTCTGCTATTTGTTCCGGCAGCTCGATGGACTCTACTGGTGTTTGTTGCTGTTCTTCTGGTGCCGGCGCAATAGTCACTGTTGTAATAGGCTCTTCACCATCTTTTTCAATTGTCGTTATTTCAGTGACTGGTCCCTTCGGTTCCTTTTTAATAACTCGTTTTGTTGTTTTTACTTTCTTTACGTCGCCAGTTTCTGTGCGAACTTGGGTGACTTCAACCTTTTCAGGAGTCTCCTCTATAACCCTTGCGTTTTCGCGTGTGTGTTTAGAATCGAATGGTGTAGTCGTGTCATCAGTGAGTTCTTGTGTAGTGTGTACTGAAATGACCGGAGTTTCACCGTCTACTTGTTCAGTGGTTATATGTGTGGTTTCTGTTAGAGGTCCCTTCTTACGTTTGATAATTCTCTGTGTTGTTTTCTTTGTTAATGTCTTACCTTCCGGAGTAGATTCAGTCTGTTCTGTTATTTCCTCTGGCAGCTCGATGGATTCTACCTGGGTTGGTTGCTCTTCCTCTGGTGCGGGAGTAACAGTAACTGTTGTGAAAGGCTCTTCTCCTTCTTTTTCGATTGTTGTTATTTCAGTGACTGGTTCTTTTGGTCCCTTTTGGATAACGGGTTTAGTAGTTTTGACCTTTTTAACTTTACCTGTTTCAGTCCGAACTTGAGTGATCTCAACCTTTTCGGGAACTTCCTCAATGACGCTAGCGTTACGAAGTGTGTTTTTGTCATCAAAAGGTGTAGTAGTGTCATCAGTGAGTTCTTGTGTATTGTGTACTGATATGATAGGTGTTTCATCGTCTATTTGTTCAGTAGTGATCTGTGTGGTTTCTGTAAGTGGTCCCTTCTTACGCTTGATGATTCTTTTTGTAGTTTTCTTTGTTACTGTCTTACCTTCCGGAGTAGTTTCACTCTTTTCTGTTATTTCTTCAGGCAGTTCAATGGATTCTACATGGGACGGTTTCTCTTCCTCCGGTGTTGCAGCCACAGTCACTGTTGTAATTGGCTCTTCACCTTCTTTCCCGATTGTCGTTATTTCAGTGACGGATTCTTTTGGTCCCTTTTTAAAAGGCTTAGTTGTTTGAACTGTTAATGTCTTTGTTACTATCTTACCTGCTGGAGTTATTTCAGTTTCCTCTGCTATTTGTTCCGGCAGCTCGATGGACTCTACTGGTGTTTGTTGCTGTTCTTCTGGTGCCGGCGCAATAGTCACTGTTGTAATGGGCTCTTCACCATCTTTTTCAATTGTTGTTATTTCAGTGACTGGTCCCTTCGGTTCCTTTTTAATAACTCGTTTTGTTGTTTTTACTTTCTTTACGTCGCCAGTTTCTGTGCGAACTTGGGTGACTTCAACCTTTTCAGGAGTCTCCTCTATAACCCTTGCGTTTTCGCGTGTGTGTTTGGAATCGAATGGTGTAGTCGTGTCATCAGTGAGTTCTTGTGTAGTGTGTACTGAAATGACCGGAGTTTCACCGTCTACTTGTTCAGTGGTTATATGTGTGGTTTCTGTTAGAGGTCCCTCCTTACGTTTGATAATTCTCTTTGTTGTTTTCTTTGTTAATGTCTTACCTTCCGGAGTAGTTTCAGTCTGTTCAGTTATTTCCTCTGGCAGCTCGATGGATTCTACCTGGGTTAGTTGCTCTTCCTCTGGTGCGGGAGTAACAGTAACTATTATAAAAGGCTCTTCTCCTTCTTTTTCGATTGTTGATATTTCAGTGACTGGTTCTTTTGGTCCCTTTTGGATAACGCGTTTAGTAGTTTTGACCTTTTTAACTTTACCTGTTTCAGTTCGAACTTGAGTGATCTCAACCTTTTCGGGAGTTTCCTCAATGACGTTAGCGTTACGAAGTGTGTTTTTGTCATCAAAAAGTGTAGTGGTGTCATCAGTGAGTTCTTGTGTATTGTGTACTGATACGATAGGTGTTTCATCGTCTATTTGTTCAGTAGTGATCTGTGTGGTTTCTGTAAGTGGTCCCTTCTTACGCTTGATGATTCTTTTTGTAGTTTTCTTTGTTACTGTCTTACCTTCCGGAGTAGTTTCAGTCTGTTCTGTTATTTCCTCTGGCAGCTCGATGGATTGTACCTGGGCTGGTTGCTCTTCCTCTGGTGCGGGAGTAACAGTAACTGCTGTAATAGGCTGCTCACCTTCTTTTTCGATCGTTGTTATTTCCGTGACTGATCCTTGTGCCCCCTTTTTGATGACTCGTTTTGTAGTTTTCACTTTCTTAACATCACCAGTTTCTGTACGAACTTGAGTGACTTCAACCTTTTCGGGGGCTTCCTCTACGATACGAGCTTCCTCGGGTGTGTGCGTGTCATTAAAAGGTGTAGTTGTGTCATCAGTGAGTTCTTGTGTAGTGTGTACTGAGATGACGGGAGTTTCATGGTCTACTTGTTCAGTGGTAATCTGTGTGGTTTCTGTTAGAGGTCCCTTCTTACGTTTGATAATTCTTTTTGTAGTTTTCTTTGTTACTGTCTTACCTTCTGGAGTGATTTCCTTCTGTTCTGCTATTTCCTCTGGCAACTCTATGGACTCTACTGGTGTTGGTTGTTCTTCATTTGGCGCTGGAGTAACAGTAACTGTTGTAATAGGCTGCTCACCTTCTTTTTCGATGGTTGTTATTTCCGTGACTGATTCCTTTGGTCCCTTTTTGATGACTCGTTTTGTAGTTTTCACTTTCTTTTCGTCGCCAGTTTCTGTACGAACTTGAGTGACTTCAACCTTTTCGGGGGCTTCCTCTACGATACGAGCTTCCTCGGGTGAGTGCTTTTCATCAAAAGGTGTAGTCGTGTCATCAGTGAGTTCTTGTGTAGTGTGTACTGAGATGACGGGAGTTTCATCGTCTACTTGTTCAGTGGTAATTTGTGTGGTTTCTGTTAGAGGTCCCTTCTTACGTTTGATAGTTCTTTTTGTAGTTTTCTTTGTTACTATCTTACCTTCTGGAGTGATTTCCTTCTGTTCTGCTATTTCCTCTGGCAACTCTATGGACTCTACTGGTGTTGGTTGTTCTTCATTTGGCGCTGGAGTAACAGTAACTGTTGTAATAGGCTGCTCACCTTCTTTTTCGATGGTTGTTATTTCCGTGACTGGTTCTTTTGGTCCTTTTTTGATGACTCGTTTTGTAGTTTTTACTTTCTTTACGTCGCCAGTTTCTGTACGAACTTGAGTGACTTCAACCTTTTCGGGGGCTTCCTCTACGATACGAGCTTCCTCGGGTGTGTGCGTGTCATTAAAAGGTGTAGTTGTGTCATCAGTGAGTTCTTGTGTAGTGTGTACTGAGATGACGGGAGTGTCATCGTCTACTTGTTCAGTGGTAATCTGTGTGGTTTCTGTTAGAGGTCCCTTCTTACGTTTGATAATTCTTTTTGTAGTTTTCTTTGTTACTGTCTCACCTTCTGGAGTGATTTCCTTCTGTTCTGCTATTTCCTCTGGCAACTCTATGGACTCTACTGGTGTTGGTTGTTCTTCATTTGGCGCTGGAGTAACAGTAACTGTTATAATAGGCTGCTCACCTTCTTTTTCGATGGTTGTTATTTCCGTGACTGATTCGTTTGGTCCCTTTTTGATGACTCGTTTTGTAGTTTTGACTTTCTTTACGTCGCCAGTTTCTGTACGAACTTGAGTGACTTCAACCTTTTCGGGGGCTTCCTCTACGATACGAGCTTCCTCGGGTGTGTGCGTGTCATTAAAAGGTGTAGTTGTGTCATCAGTGAGTTCTTGTGTAGTGTGTACTGAGATGACGGGAGTGTCATCGTCTACTTGTTCAGTGGTAATCTGTGTGGTTTCTGTTAGAGGTCCCTTCTTACGTTTGATAATTCTTTTTGTAGTTTTCTTTGTTACTGTTTTACCTTCTGGAGTGATTTCCTTCTGTTCTGCTATTTCCTCTGGCAACTCTATGGACTCTATTGGTGTTGGTTGTTCTTCATTTGGCGCTGGAGAAACAGTAACTGTTATAATAGGCTGCTCACCTTCTTTTTCGATGGTTGTTATTTCCGTGACTGATTCTTTTGGTCCCTTTTTGATGACTCGTTTTGTAGTTTTGACTTTCTTTACGTCGCCAGTTTCTGTACGAACTTGAGTGACTTCAACCTTTTCGGGGGCTTCCTCTACGATACGAGCTTCCTCGGGTGTGTGCGTGTCATTAAAAGGTGTAGTTGTGTCATCAGTGAGTTCTTGTATAGTGTGTACTGAGATGACGGGAGTGTCATCGTCTACTTGTTCAGTGGTAATTTGTGTGGTTTCTGTTAGAGGTCCCTTCTTACGTTTAATAGTTCTTTTTGTAGTTTTCTTTGTCACTGTCTTACCTTCTGGAGTGATTTCCTTCTGTTCTGCTATTTCCTCTGGTAACTCTATAGACTCTACTGGTGTTGGTTGTTCTTCATTTGGCGCTGGAGTAAATGTAACTGTTGTAATAGGCTGCTCACCTTCTTTTTCGATGGTTGTTATTTCCGTGACTGATTCTTTTGGTCCCTTTTTGATGACTCGTTTTGTAGTTCTGACTTTCTTTACGTCGCCAGTTTCTGTACGGACTTGAGTGACTTCAACCTTTTCGGGGGCTTCCTCTACGATACGAGCTTCCTCGTGTGTGTGCGTGTCATTAAAAGGTGTAGTTGTGTCATCAGTTAGTTCTTGTGTAGTGTGTACTGAGATGACGGGAGTTTCATCGTCTACTTGTTCAGTGGTAATTTGTGTGGTTTCTGTTAGAGGTCCCTTCTTACGTTTGATAATTCTTTTTGTAGTTTTCTTTGTTACTGTCTTACCTTCTGGAGTGATTTCCTTCTGTTCTGCTATTTCCTCTGGCAACTCTATGGACTCTATTGGTGTTGGTTGTTCTTCATTTGGCGCAGGAGTAACAGTCACTATTGTAACAGGCTGCTCACCTTCTTTTTCGATGGTTGTTATTTCCGTGACTGATTCTTTTGGTCCCTTTTTGATGACTCGTTTTGTAGTTTTTACTTTCTTTACGTCGCCAGTTTCTGTACGAATTTGAGTGACTTCAACCTTTTCGGGGGCTTCCTCTATGATACGAGCTTCTTCGGGTGTGTGCTTTTTATCAAAAGGTGTAGTCGTGTCATCAGTGAGTTCTTGTGTAGTGTGTACTGAGATGACGGGAGTTTCATCGTCTACTTGTTCAGTGGTAATTTGTGTGGTTTCTGTTAGAGGTCCCTTCTTACGTTTGATAATTCTCTTTGTAGTTTTCTTTGTTACTGTCTTACCTTCTGGAGTGATTTCCTTCTGTTCTGCTATTTCCTCTGGCAACTCTATGGACTCTACTGGTGTTGGTTGTTCTTCATTTGGCGCTGGAGTAACAGTAACTGTTGTAATAGGCTGCTCACCTTCTTTTTCGATGGTTGTTATTTCCGTGACTGATTCTTTTGGTCCCTTTTTGATGACTCGTTTTGTAGTTTTCACTTTCTTTACGTCGCCAGTTTCTGTACGAACTTGAGTGACTTCAACTTTTTCGGGAGCTTCCTCTACGATACGAGCTTCCTCGGGTGTGTGCGTGTCATTAAAAGGTGTAGTTGTGTCATCAGTGAGTTCTTGTGTAGTGTGTACTGAGATGACGGGAGTGTCATCGTCTACTTGTTCAGTGGTAATCTGTGTGGTTTCTGTTAGAGGTCCCTTCTTACGTTTGATAATTCTTTTTGTAGTTTTCTTTGTTACTGTCTTACCTTCTGGAGTGATTTCCTTCTGTTCTGCTATTTCCTCTGGCAACTCTATGGACTCTATTGGTGTTGGTTGTTCTTCATTTGGCGCAGGAGTAACAGTCACTATTGTAACAGGCTGTTCACCTTCTTTTTCGATGGTTATTATTTCAGTGACTGATTCTTTTGGTCCCTTTTTGATGACTCGTTTTGTAGTTCTGACTTTCTTTACGTCGCCAGTTTCTGTACGAACTTGAGTGACTTCAACCTTTTCGGGGGCTTCCTCTACGATACGAGCTTCTTCGGTTGTGTGTTTGTCATCAAAAGGTGTAGTTGTGTCATCAGTGAGTTCTTGTGTAGTGTGTACTGAGATGACGGGAGTTTCATCGTCTACTTGTTCAGTGGTAATTTGTGTGGTTTCTGTTAGAGGTCCCTTCTTACGTTTGATAATTCTTTTTGTAGTTTTCTTTGTTACTGTCTTACCTTCTGGAGTGATTTCCTTCTGTTCTGCTATTTCCTCTGGCAACTCTATGGACTCTACTGGTGTTAGTTGTTCTTCATTTGGCGCTGGAGTAACAGTAACTGTTGTAATAGGCTGCTCACCTTCTTTTTCGATGGTTGTTATTTCCGTGACTGATTCCTTTGGTCCCTTTTTGATGACTCGTTTTGTAGTTTTCACTTTCTTTTCGTCGCCAGTTTCTGTACGAACTTGAGTGACTTCAACCTTTTCGGGGGCTTCCTCTACGATACGAGCTTCCTCGGGTGAGTGCTTTTCATCAAAAGGTGTAGTCGTGTCATCAGTGAGTTCTTGTGTAGTGTGTACTGAGATGACGGGAGTTTCATCGTCTACTTGTTCAGTGGTAATTTGTGTGGTTTCTGTTAGAGGTCCCTTCTGACGTTTGATAATTCTTTTTGTAGTTTTCTTTGTTACTATCTTACCTTCTGGAGTGATTTCCTTCTGTTCTGCTATTTCCTCTGGCAACTCTATGGACTCTACTGGTGTTGGTTGTTCTTCATTTGGCGCTGGAGTAACAGTAACTGTTGTAATAGGCTGCTCACCTTCTTTTTCGATGGTTGTTATTTCCGTGACTGGTTCTTTTGGTCCTTTTTTGATGACTCGTTTTGTAGTTTTTACTTTCTTTACGTCGCCAGTTTCTGTACGAACTTGAGTGACTTCAACCTTTTCGGGGGCTTCCTCTACGATACGAGCTTCCTCGGGTGTGTGCTTGTTATCAAAAGGTGTAGTCGCGTCATCAGTGAGTTCTTGCGTAGTGTGTACTGAGATAACGGGAGTTTCGTCGTCTACTTGTTCAGTGGTTATCTGTGTGGTTTCTGTAAGCGGTCCTTTCTTACGTTTGATGACTCTTTTTGTAGTTTTCTTTGTTACTATCTTACCTTCTGGAGTGATTTCACTTTCCTCTGCTATTTGTTCCGGCAGCTCGATGGACTCTACTGGTGTTTGCTGCTCTTCCTCTGGTGCTGGCGCAACAGTCACTGTCGTGATGGGCTCTTCACCTTCTTTTTCGATGGTTGTTATTTCCGTGACTGGTTCTTTTGGTCCTTTTTTAATAACTCGTTTTGTTGTTTTGACTATCTTTACGTCACCAGTTTCTGTGCGAACTTGAGTGACTTCGACCTTTTCAGGAGCCTCCTCTATAACCCTTGCGTTCTCGCGTGTGTGTTTGGAATCGAATGTTGTTGTCGTGTCATCAGTTTGTTCTTGTGTTGTGTGTACTGAGGTGACCGGAGTTTCATCGTCTACTTGTTCAGTGGTGATATGTGTGGTTTCTGTTAGAGGTTCCTTCTTACGCTTTATAATTCTCTTTGTAGTTTTCTTTGTTACTATCTTACCTTCCGGAGTAGTTTCAGTCTGTTCTGCTATTTCCTCTGGCAACTCTATGGACTCTACTGGTATTGGTTGCTCTTCGTTTGGCGCTGAAGTAACAGTAACTGTTGTGATGGGCTCTTCACCTTCTTTTTCGATGGTTGTTATTTCAGTGACTGATTCTTTTGGTCCCTTTTTGATGACTCGTTTTGTAGTTTTGACTTTCTTTACGTCGCCAGTTTCTGTACGAACTTGGGTGACTGCAACCTTTTCGGGGGCTTCTTCTACGATACGAGCTTCCTCGGGTGTGTGCGTGTCATTAAAAGGTGTAGTTGTGTCATCAGTGAGTTCTTGTGTAGTGTGTACTGAGATGACGGGAGTTTCATCGTCTACTTGTTCAGTGGTAATTTGTGTGGTTTCTGTTAGAGGTCCCTTCTTACGTTTGATAATTCTCTTTGTAGTTTTCTTTGTTACTGTCTTACCTTCTGGAGTGATTTCCTTCTGTTCTGCTATTTCCTCTGGCAACTCTATGGACTCTACTGGTGTTTGTTGTTCTTCCTTTGGCGCTGGAGTAACAGTTACTGTTGTAATAGGCTGCTCATCTTCTTTTTCGATAGTTGTTATTTCCGTGACTGATCCTTTTGGTCCCTTTTTAATTACTCGATTTGTAGTTTTCACTTTCTTAACTTCACCAGTTTCTGTACGAACTTGAGTGACTTCAACCTTTTCGGGGGCTTCCTCTACGATACTAGCTTCCTCGGGTCTGTGCTTGTCATCAAAAGGTATAGTCGTGTCATCAGTGAGTTCTTGTGTAGTGTGTACTGAGATGACGGGAGTTTCATCGTCTACTTGTTCAGTGGTTATCTGTGTGGTTTCCGTAAGCGGTCCTTTCTTTCGTTTAATGACTCTTTTTGTGGTTTTCTTTGTTACTGTCTTACCTTCTGGAGTGATTTCACTTTCCTCTGCTATTTGTTCCGGCAGCTCGATGGACTCTACTGGTGTTTCTTGCTCTTCCTCTGGTGCTGGCGCAATAGTCACTGTTGTAATGGGCTCTTCGCCTTCTTTTTCAATTGTTGTTATTTCAGTGACAGGTCCTTTTTGTCCCTTTCTAAGTACTCGTTTTGTTGTTTTTACTTTCTTCATGTCGCCAGTTTCTGTGCGGACTTGAGTGACTTCGACTTTTTCAGGAGACTCTTCTATAACCCTTGCGTTCTCGCGTGTGTGTTTAAAATCGAATGGTGTAGTCGTGTCATCGGTGAGTTCTTGTGTAGTGTGTACTGAGATTACGGGAGTTTCATCGTCTACTTGTTCAGTGGTAATCTGTGTGGTTTCTGTAAGAGGACCCTTCTTACGTTTGATAATTCTCTTTGTCGTTTTCTTTGTTACTATCTTACCTTCTGGAGTGATAACACTTTCCTCTGCTATTTGTTCCGGCAGCTCGATAGACTCTACTGGTGTTTGTTGCTCTTCCTCTGGTGCCGACGTAACAGTCACTGTTGTGATGGGCTCTTCACCTTCCTTTTCAATTGTTGTTATTTCAGTGACAGGTCCCTTTGGTCCCTTCTTAATTAGTCGTTTTGTTGTTTTTATTTTCCTTACGTCGCCAGTTTCTGTACGAATTTGGGTGACTTCAACCTTTTCGGGGGCTTCCTCTACGATACGAGTTTTCTCGGGTGTGTGCGTGTCATTAAAAGGTGTTGTCGAGTCGTCAGTTACTTCTTGTGTTGTGTGTACTGAGATGACCGGAGTTTCATCGTCTACTTGTTCAGTGGTGATCTGTGTGGTTTCTGTAAGAGGTCCTTTTTTACGTTTGATAGTTCTCTTTGTAGTTTTCTTTGTGACTGCCTTACCTTCCGGAGTAATTTCACTTTCCTCTGCTATTTCCTCTGGCAACTCTATGGACTCTACTGGTGTTGGTTGTTCTTCATTTGGCGCTAGAGTAGCAGTAACAGTTGTAATAGGCTGCTCATCTTCTGTTTCGATGGTTGTTATTTCCGTGACTGATCTCTTTGGTCCCTTTTTAATGACTCCTTTTGTAGTTTTTACTTTCTTAACGTCGCCAGTTTCTGTATGAGCTTGAGTGACTTCAACCTTTTCGGCGGCTTCCTCTACGATACGAGCTTTCTCGGGTGTGTGCTTGTCATTAAAAGGTGTAGCAGTGTCGTCTGTGAGTTCTTGTGTAGTGTGTACTGAGATGACGGGAGTTTCATCGTCTACTAGTTCAGTGGTTATCTGAGTGGTTTCTGTGAGCGGTCCTTTTTTGCGTTTGATGACCCTTTTTGAAGTTTTCTTTGTTATTATCTTACCTTCTGGAGATATTTCACTTTCCTCTGCTATTTGTTCCGGTAGCTCGGAGGTCTCTACTGGTGTTTGTTCCTCTTCTTCTGGTGCTGGCGCAACAGTCACTGTTGTAATGGGCTCTTCGCCTTCTTTTTCAATTGTGGTTATTTCAGTGATTGGTCCCTTTGGTCCCTTTTTAATAACTCGTTTTGTTGTTTTTACTTTTTTCACTTGGCCAGTTTCTGTGCGAACTTGAGTGACGTCGATCTGTTCGGGAGCTTCCTCGACAATCCTAGCGCATTCAAGTGTGCGTTTGTCATCGAGCGGTGTAGTCGTGTCATCGGTTATTTCTTGTGTAGTGTGTACTGAGATGACGGGAGTTTCATCGTCTACTTGTTCAGTGGTGATATGTGTGGTTTCTGTTAGAGGTCCCTTCCTACGTTTTATAATTCTCTTTGTAGTTTTCTTTGTAACTGTCTTACCTTCCGGAGTAGTTTCAGTCTGTTCTGCTATTTCCTCTGGCAGCTCTATGGACTCGATTTTCGTTGGTTGTTTTTCTTCTGGCGCTGGGGTAACAGTTACCGTTGTAATGGGCTGCTCACCTTCTTTTTCAATAGTTGTTATTTCAGTCACTGGTTCTTTTGGTCCCTTTTTGATGACTCGTTTTGTAGTTTTCACTTTCTTAACGTCACCAGTTTCTGTACGAACTTGAGTGACTTCAACTTTTTCGGGGGCTTCCTCTACGATACTAGCTTCCTCGGGTGTGTGCTTGTCATCAAAAGGTATAGCCGTGTCATCAGTGAGTTCTTGTGTAGTGTGTACTGAGATTACGGGAGTTTCATCGTCTACTTGTTCAGTGGTGATCTGTGTGGTTTCTGTAAGCGGACCTTTCTTACGTTTTATGACTCTTTTTGTAGTTTTCTTTGTTACTATCTTACCTTCTGGAGTGATTTCACTTTCCTCTGCTATTTGTTCCGGCAGCTCGATGGTCTCTACTGGTGTTTGTTGTTCTTCCTCTGGTGCTGGCGCAACAGTCACTGTAGTAATGGGCTCTTCACCTTCTTTCTCAATTGTTGTTATTTCAGTAACTTGTCCCTTTGGTCCCTTTTTAATAACTCGTTTTGTTGTTTTGACTTTCTTTACGGCGCCAGTTTCTGTGCGAACTTGAGTGACTTCGACCTTTTCAGGAGCCTCCTCTATAACCCTTGCGTTCCCGCGTGTGTGTTTGGAATCGAATGGTGTTGTCGTGTCATCAGTCAGTTCTTGTGTTGTGTGTACTGAAATGACCGGAGTTTCATCGTCTACTTGTTCAGTGGTGATCTGTGTGGTTTCTGTAAGAGGTCCCTTCTTGCGTTTGATAATTCTCTTTGTTGTTTTCTTTGTTATTGTCTTACCTTCCGGAGTAGTTTCAGTCTGTTCTGCTATTTCCTCTGGCAACTCTATGGCCTCTACTGGTGTTGGTTGTTCTTCATTTGGCTCGGGAGTAATAGTAACTGTTGTAATGGGCTGTTCGCCTTCTTTTTCGATGGTTGTTATTTCCGTGACTGATCCTTTTGGTCCCTTTTTAATTATTCGTTTTGTAGTTTTCACTTTCTTAACGTCACCAGTTTCTGTACGAACTTGAGTGACTGCAACCTTTTCGGGGGCTTCCTCTACGATACTAGCTTTCTCGGGTGTGTGCTTGTCATCAAAAGGTATAGTCGTGTCATCAGTGAGTTCTTGTGTAGTGTGTACTGAGATTACGGGAGTTTCATCGTCTACTTGTTCAGTGGTAATCTGTGTGGTTTCTGTAAGCGGACCTTTCTTACGTTTGATGACTCTCTTTGTAGTTTTCTTTGTTACTATCTTACCTTCTGGAGTGATTTCACTTTCCTCTGCTATTTGTTCCGGCAGCTCGATGGTCTCTACTGGTGTTTGTTGTTCTTCCTCTGGTGCTGGCGCAACAGTCACTGTTGTAATGGGCTCTTCACCTTCTTTCTCAATTGTTGTTATTTCAGTAACTGGTCCCTTTGGTCCCTTTTTAATAACTCGTTTTGTTGTTTTGACTTTCTTTACGTCGCCAGTTTCTGTGCGAACTTGAGTGACTTCGACCTTTTCAGGAGCCTCCTCTATAACCCTTGCGTTCTCGCGTGTATGTTTGGAATCGAATGGTGTTGTCGTGTCATCAGTTAGTTCTTGTGTTGTGTGTACTGAAATGACCGGAGTTTCATCGTCTACTTGTTCAGTGGTAATCTGTGTGGTTTCTGTAAGAGGACCCTTCTTACGTTTGATAATTCTCTTTATAGTTTTCTTTGTTACTGTCTTACCTTCCGGAGTAATTTCCTTCTGTTCTGCTATTTCTTCTGGCAGCTCGATGGTCTCTACTGGTGTTAGTTGCTCTTCTTCTGGTGCTGGAGCAATAGTTACTGTTGTAATGGGCTCTTCACCTTCTTTTTCCATTGTTGTAATTTCAGTGATTGATCCTTTTGGTCCCTTTTTGATGACTCGTTTTGTAGTTTTCACTTTCTTAACTTCACCAGTTTCTGTACGAATTTGAGTGACTTCAACCTTTTCGGGGGCTTCCTCTACGATACGGGCTTCCTCGGGTGTGTGCTTGTCATCAAAAGGTGTAGCCATGTCATCAGTTAGTTCTTGCGTAGTGTGTACTGAGATGACGGGAGTTTCACCGTCCACTTGTTCAGTGGTGATCTGTGTGGTTTCTGTGAGCGGTCCTTTTTTACGTTTGATGACCCTTTTTGAAGTTTTCTTTGTTACTATCTTACCTTCTGGAGATATTTCACTTTCCTCTGCTATTTGTTCCGGTAGCTCGGAGGTCTCTACTGGTGTTTGTTCCTCTTCTTCTGGTGCTGGCGCAACAGTCACTGTTGTAATGGGCTCTTCGCCTTCTTTTTCAATTGTGGTTATTTCAGTGATTGGTCCCTTTGGTCCCTTTTTAATAACTCGCTTTGTTGTTTTTACTTTTTTCACTTGGCCAGTTTCTGTGCGAACTTGAGTGACGTCGATCTGTTCGGGAGCTTCCTCGACAATCCTAGCGCATTCGAGTGTGCCTTTGTCATCAAACGGTGTAGTCGTGTCATCGGTAATTTCTTGTGTAGTGTGTACTGAGATGACGGGAGTTTCGTCGTCTACTTGTTCAGTGGTGATCTGTGTGGTTTCTGTAAGAGGTCCTTTTTTACGTTTGATAATCCTCTTTGTAGTTTTCTTTGTAACTGTCTTACCTTCCGGAGTAATTTCCTTCTGTTCTGCTATTTCTTCTGGCAGCTCTATAGACTCGATTTTCGTTGGTTGTTTTTCCTCTGGCGCTGGGGTAACAGTTACCGTTGTAATGGGCTGCTCACCTTCCTTTTCAATTGTTGTTATTTCAGTAACTGGTTCTTTTGGTCCCTTTTTGATGACTCGTTTTGTAGTTTTGACCTTCTTCACATCACCAGTTTCTGTACGAACTTGAGTGACTTCAACCTTTTCGGGGGCTTCTTCTACGATACGAGCTTCCTCGGGTGTGTGCTTTTCATCAAAAGGTGTAGTCGTGTCATCAGTGAGTTCTTGTGTTGTGTGCACTGAGATGACGGGAGTTTCATCATCTACTTGTTCAGTGGTGATCTGTGTTGTTTCTGTTATAGGTCCCTTTTTGCGCTTGATAATTCTCTTAGTAGTTTTCTTTGTTACTGTCTTACCTTCCGGAGTAGTTTCAGTCTGTTCTGCGATTTCTTCTGGCAGCTCAGTTGTTTTTACTTGGGTTGGTTGCTCTTCCTCTTGTGCTGGCGCAACAGTCACTGTTGTAACGGGCTCTTCGCCTTCTTTTTCAATCGTAGTTATTTCAGTGACTGATCCCTTTGGTCCCTTTTTAATGATTCGTTTTGTAGTTTTTACTTTCTTCACGTCGCCAGTTTCTGTGCGAACTTGAGTGACCACAACTTTTTCAGGTGTTTCCTCTACAATCCTTGCGTTTTTGGGTGTGTGCTTGGAATCGAATGGTGTGGCCGTGTCATCAGTTAGTTCTTGTGTTGTGTGTACTGAGATGACAGGAGTTTCATCGTCCACTTGTTCAGTAGTGATCTGTGTGGTTTCTGTTAGAGGTCCCTTCTTACGTTTGATAATCCTCTTTGTTGTTTTCTTTGTTATTGTTTTACCTTCCGGAGTAGTTTCAGTCTGTTCTGCTATTTCCTCTGGCAACTCTATGGCCTCTACTGGTGTTGATTGTTCTTCATTTGGCTCGGGAGTAATAGTAACTGTTGTAATGGGCTGGTCGCCTTCTTTTTCGATGGTTGTTATTTCCGTGACTGAACCTTTTGGTCCCTTTTTAATTACTCGTTTTGTAGTTTTCACTTTCTTAACGTCACCAGTTTCTGTACGAACTTGAGTGACTTCAACCTTTTCGGGGGCTTCCTCTACGGTACTAGCTTCCTCGGGTGTGTGCTTGTCATCAAAAGGTATAGTCGTGTCATCAGTGAGTTCTTGTGTAGTGTGTACTGAGATGACGGGACTTTCATCGTCTACTTGTTCAGTGGTTATCTGTGTGGTTTCTGTAAGCGGTCCTTTCTTACGTTTGATGACTCTTTTTGTAGTTTTCTTTGTTACTATCTTACCTTCTGGAGTGATTTCACTTTCCTCTGCTATTTGTTCCGGCAGCTCGATGGTCTCTACTGGTGTTTTTTGCTCTTCCTCTGGTGCTGGCGCAACAGTCACTGTCGTGATGGGCTCTTCACCTTCTTTTTCAATTGTTGTTATTTCAGTTACAGGTCCCTTTGGTCCCTTTTTAATAACTCGTCTTGTTGTTTTTACTTTCTTTACGTCGCCCGTTTCTGTGCGAACTTGAGTGACTTCGACCTTTTCAGGAGTCTCCTCTATAATCCTTGCGTTCTCGAGTGCATGTTTGGAATCGAATGGAGTTACCGAGTCATCAGTGAGTTCTTGTGTGGTTTGCACTGAGATGACGGGAGTTTCATCGTCTACTTGTTCAGTTGTGATTTGTGTGGTTTCCGTAAGTGGTCCTTTCTTACGCTTGATGACTCGCTTTGTCGTTTTCTTTGTGACTTTCTTACCTTCTGGAGTTAATTCACTTTCTTCTTCTATTTCTTCTGGTAGTTCGACGGACTCTTCTTTAATTTTTTGCGCATCCTCTGGAGCTGAACCAACAGTTACTGTTATAATGGGCTCTTCACCTTCTTTCTCAATTGTTGTTATTTCAGTCACTGGTTCTTTTGGTCCCTTTTTGATGACTCGTTTTGTAGTTTTTACTTTTTTTACATCACCAGTTTCCGTGAGAACTTGAGTAATTTTTATCTCTTCCGGAGCTTCCTCGAGAACCTTAGCCCTCTCAGTTATGTGTTTGTCATCGAATGGTGTGGTCGTGTCATCGATGAGTTCTTGTGTTGTGTGGACTGAGATTATGGGAGTTTCATCGTCTACTTGTTCAGTGGTGATCTGTGTGGTTTCTGTGAGAGGTCCCTTCTTACGTTTGATAATTCTCTTTGTAGTTTTCTTTGTTACTGTCTTACCTTCCGGAGTAAATTCACTCTCTTCAGTTGTTTCTTCTGGCAGTTCTATGGACTCGACTGATGTTGGTTGTTCTTCCTTTGGCACTGGAGTAACAGTTACTGTTGTAATAGGCTGCTCACCTTCCTTTTCGATAGTTGTTATTTCCGTGACTGATTCCTTTGGTCCCTTTTTGATGACTCGTTTTGTAGTTTTTACTTTCTTTACGTCGCCAGTTTCTGTACGGACTTGAGTGACTTCAACCTTTTCGGGGGCTTCCTCTACGATACGAGCTTGCTTGGGTGTGTGCTTGTCATCAAAGGGTGTAGTCGTGTCATCAGTGAGTTCTTGTGTGGTGTGCACTGAGATGACAGGAGTTTCATCATCTACTTGATCGGTGATTATCTGTGTTGTTTCTGTAATAGGTCCCTTTTTGCGCTTGATAATTCTCTTTGTAGTTTTCTTTGTCACTGTCTTACCTTCAGGAGTAATTTCAGTCTGTTCTGCTATTTCTTCTGGCAGCTCAGTGGTTTCGACTTGGGTTGGTTGCTCTTCCTCTGGTGCTGGCGCAACAGTCACTGTTGTAATGGGCTCTTCACCTTCTTTTTCAATTGTTGTTATTTCAGTAACTGATTCCTTAGGTCCCTTTTTAATGACTCGTTTTGTAGTTTTTACTTTTTTCACTTCGCCAGTTTCTGTGCGAACCTGAGTGACCTCGACTTTTTCAGGAGTCTCCTCTACAACCCTTGCGCTCTCGGGTTTGTGTGTAGAATCAAATGGTGTTGTCATGTCATCAGTAAGTTCTTGGGTTGTGTGTACTGAGATGACAGGAGTTTCATCGTCTACTTGTTCAGTGGTGATCTGTGTGGTTTCTGTAAGAGGTCCTTGCTTACGTTTAATAATCCTCTTTGTAGTTTTCTTTGTAACTGTCTTACCTTCCGGAGTAGTTTCAGTCTGTTCTGCTATTTCCTCTGGCAGCTCTATGGACTCGATTTTCGTTGGTTGTTTTTCCTCTGGCGCTGGGGTAACAGTTATCGTTGTAATGGGCTGCTCACCTTCCTTTTCAATTGTTGTTATTTCAGTAACTGGTTCTTTTGGTCCCTTTTTGATGACTCGTTTTGTAGTTTTGACCTTCTTCACATCACCAGTTTCTGTACGAACTTGAGTGACTTCAACCTTTTCGGGGGCTTCCTCTACGATACGAGCTTCCTCGGGTGTGTGCTTTTCATCAAAAGGTGTAGTCGTGTCATCAGTGAGTTCTTGTGTGGTGTGCACTGAGATGACGGGAGTTTCATCATCTACTTGTTCAGTGGTTATTTGTGTTGTTTCTGTAATAGGTCCCTTTTTGCGCTTGATAATTCTCTTTGTAGTTTTCTTTGTTACTTTCTTACCTTCCGGAGTAATTTCAATCTGTTCTGCTATTTCCTCTGGCAGCTCAGTAGTTTCGATTTGAGTTGGTTGCTCTTCCTCTGGTGCTGGCGCAACAGTCACTGTTGTAATGGGCTCTTCACCTTCTTTTTCAATTGTTGTTATTTCAGTGACTGATTCCTTAGGTCCCTTTTTAATGACTCGTTTTGTAGTTTTTACTTTTTTCACGTCGCCAGTTTCTGTGCGAACTTGAGTGACTTCGACTTTTTCAGGAGTCTCCTCTACAATCCTTGCGTTTTTGGGTGTGTGCTTGGAATCGAAAGGTGTGGTCATGTCATCAGTTAGTTCTTGTGTTGTGTGTACTGAGATGAGAGGAGTTTCATCGTCCACTTGTTCAGTAGTAATCTGTGTGGTTTCTGTTAGAGGTCCCTTCTTACGTTTGATAGTTCTCTTTGTAGTTTTCTTTGTTACTTTCTTACCTTCCGGAGTAAATTCACTCTGTTCAGTTATTTCTTCTGGCAGCTCTATGGACTCTACTGGTGTTGGTTGTTCTTCTTTTGGTGCTGGAGTAACAGTTACTGTTATAATAGGCTGCTCTCCTTCTTTTTCGATAGTTGTTATTTCCGTGACTGATTCCTTTGGTCCCTTTTTGATGACTCGTTTTGTTGTTTTCACTTTCTTTATGTCACCAGTTTCTGTAAGAACTTGCGTGACTACAACCTTTTCGGGAGCTTCCTCTACGACCCGGGCTTTCTCGGGTGCGTGCTTGTGATCAAATGGTGTTTCTATAGCATCGGTGAGTTCTTGTGTTGTGTGAACTGAGATGACAGGTGTTTTATCGTCTTCTTGTTCAGTGGTAATTTGTGTGGTTTCTGTGACTGGTCCTTTCTTACGCTTTATGATTCTCTTTGTTGTTTTCTTTTTGACTGTCTTACCTTCAGGGGTAATTTCGCTCTCTTCGGCTATCTCCTCTGGCAGTTCAAAGGTTTCTATTGGTTTCTGTTGCTCATCTTCTGGTTCTTGTACAACTGTGACTGTTGTGATTGGCTCTTCGCCTTCTTTTTCAGTTGTTGTTATTTCAGTCACCTGTTTCTTAGGACCCTTTTTTATGATGCGTTTGGTGGTTTTCACCTTTTTTACCTCACCAGTATTGGTGCGCACATGAGAAATTTCTACTTTTTCTGGTTCTTCTTCAACAATCTTAGCCTTGTTGTAAAGTATTGTTTCTTCGAAAGGCGCGACTTTGTCGTCTGTTAGTTCTTCAGTTGTGTCTATTGATATGACTGGTGTGTCGTCATCTACTTGTTCAGTGGTAATTTGTGTGGTTTCGGTGAGTGGCCCTTTCTTACGCTTAATTATCCTCTTTATAATTTTTTTCTTTACTGTCTTACCTTCAGGCGTAGTTTCGGTGGTTTCTCTTACCTCTTCTGGCATTTCAATGGTCTCTGTTATCTGAGGCTGCTCCTCTTCAGGTGCCGAGGTCACCGTAACTGTTGTGATCGGTTCTTCGCCTTCCTTTTCGATTGTTGTTATTTCAGTGACTTGTTTTTTTGGACCCTTTTTGATGACACGCTTTGTAGTTTTAACTTTTTTAACTTCGCCAGTGTCTGTGTGAATTTGAATGATATCAACCTTCTCTGGTTCTTCCTCAACAATCTTAGCTTTGTCGTAATGAAGTGTTTGTTCGAAAGGCGTAACATTGTCGTCTGTCAGTTCTTCAGTCGTGTGTACTGATATGACTGGTGTGTCATCGTTTACTTGTTCAGTGGTGATTTGTGTTGTTTCTGTGACCGGCCCTTTCTTACGCTTAATAATCCTCTTTATAGTTTTCCTCTTAACAGTCTTACCTTCAGGAGTAGTTTCGCTTTCCTCTGCAATCACTTCTGGTAGTTCGATGGTCTCTAATGGCTTAGGTTGCTCCTCTTCTGGCGCTGGGACAAACGTGACTGTTGTGATAGGCTCTTCGCCTTCCTTTTCAATGGTTGTTATTTCTGTCACTTGTTTCTTAGGACCCTTTTTTATGATTCGTTTTGTGGTTTTAACCTTTCTTACTTCACCATTGTGTGTGCGAACTTGTGAGATCTCAACTTTTTCTGGTTCTTCTTCGACAATATTAGCTTTGTCATAAGGTTGATTTTCTAGGAAAGGTGTAACAGTATCGTCTGTTAATTCTTCTTTTGTGTGTACTGATATGACTGGTGTATCTTCATCTATTTGTTCAGAGGTAATTTGTGTGGTTTCTGTAACTGGTCCCTTCCTACGCTTAATGATCCTCTTTGTAGTTTTCTTCTTAACTATATTACCTTCAGGGGTTGTTTCGGTCGCTTCTGTTATCTCTTCTGGCAGTTCAATGGTCTCTATTGGTTTAGGTTGCTCCTCTTCTGGCGCTGGGACGAACGTAACTGTTGTAATAGGCTCTTCACCTTCCTTTTCAATGGTTGTTATTTCAGTCACTTGTTTCTTCGGACCCTTTTTTATGGTGCGTTTTGTTGTTTTGACCTTTTTAACTTCACCAGTATGTGTGCGAACTTGAGAGATCTCAACTTTTTCTGGTTCTTCTTCGACAATATTAGCTTTGTCATAAGTTTGGGTTTCAGGAAATGGTGTAACAGTATTGTTTGTTAATTCTTCAGTTGTGTGTACCGTTATAACTGGTGTGTCATCATCTACTTGTTCAGTGGTTATTTGTGTGGTTTCTGTAACTGGTCCCTTCTTACGCTTAATGATCCTTTTTGTAGTTTTCTTCTTTATTGTCTTACCTTCAGGGGTAGTTTCGCTCTCTTCTGCTATCTCTTCTGGCATTTCGATTGATTGTATTGGTATTGTTTGCTCCTCTTCTAGCTCTGGGATAACCGTGACTGTTGTTATTGGCTCATCACCTTCTTGTTCCACAGTTGTTATTTCTGTTACTTGTTTCTTTGGACCTTTTCTGATAATCCGCTTAGTGGTTTTAACCTTTTTCACTTCACCAGTATTGGTGCGCACTTGAGATATTTCCACTTTTTCTGGTTCTTCCTCGACAATCTTAGCCTTGTCGTCAAGGAATGTTTCTTCGAAAGGCGTTGCTTTGTCGTCTGTTAATTCCTCAGTTGTGTGTACTGATATGACTGGTGTGTTGTCGTCTACTTGTTCACTGGTGATTTGTATGGTTTCTGTGACTGGTCCTTTCTTACGTTTAATGGTCCTCTTTGTAGTTTTCTTCCTAACTGTCTTACCCTCAGGGGTAGTTTCACTTTCTTCTGCTATCTCTTCTGGCATTTCTATAGTTTGTATTGGTTTAGGCTGCTCCTTTTCTGACGTTGGTACAACCGTAACTGTCGTGATCGGTTCTTCACCTTCCTTTTCGATGGTTGTTATTTCAGTCACTTCTTTCTTAGGACCTTTTTTTATGATGCGTTTTGTTGTTTTGACTTTTTTTACTTCACCAGTATTGGTGCGCACTTGAGAAATTTCTATTGTTTCTGGTTCTTCCTCAACAACCTTAGCCTTGTCGTAAAGTAGTGTTTCTTCAAAAGGCGTCACTTTGTCGTTTGTTAATTCTTCAGTTGTGTGTACTGATATGACTGGCGTATCGTCGTCTACTTGTTCCGTGGTAATTTGTGTGGTTTCTGTGACTGGTCCCTTTTTACGCTTTATGACTCTTTTTATAATTTTCTTTTTAACTGTCTTACCTTCAGGTGTAGTTTCGCTCTCTTCTGCTATCTCCTCTGGCAATTCAATGGTTTGTATTGGTTTAGACTGCTCCTGTTCTGGCGTTGGTTCAACCGTTACTGTCGTGATCGGTTCTTCGCCTTCCTTTTCGATGGTTGTTATTTCAGTTATTTCTTTTTTGGGACCCTGTTTGATGATGCGCTTTGTGGTTTTGACCTTTTTTACTTCACCAGTACTAGTGCGCACTTGAGAAATTTCTACTGTTTCTGGTTCTTCCTCAACAATATTAGCCTTGTCGTAAAGTAGTGTTTCTTCGAAAGGCGTAACTTTGTCTTCTGTTAATTCTTCAGTTGTATGTACTGCTATGACTGGTGTATCGTTGTCTACTTGTTCAGAGGTAATTTGTGTCGTTTCTGTAACTGGTCCCTTCTTCCGCTTAATGATCCTCTTTATAGTTTTTTTCTTAACTATATTACCTTCAGGGGTTGTTTCGATCTCTTCTGTTATCTGCTCTGGCAGTTCGATGGTCTGTATTGGTTTAGGTTGATCTTCTTCTGGCGCTGGGACAAACGTAACTGTTGTGATAGGCTCTTCACCTTCCTTTTCAATGGTTGTTATTTCAGTCACTTCTTTCTTAGGACCCTTTTTTATGATGCGTTTTGTTGTTTTGACCTTTTTAACTTCACCAGTATGTGTCCGAACTTGAGAGATCTCAACTTTTTCTGGTTCTTCTTCGATAATATTAGCTTTGCCATAAGGTTGGGTTTCAAGAAATGGTATAACAGAGTCGTCTGACAATTCTTCAGTTGTGTGTACTGATATGACTGGTTTATCGTTGTCTACTTGTTCAGTGGTTATTTCAGTGGTTTCTGTAACTGGTCCCTTCTTACGCTTAATTATCCTCTTTATAGTTTTCTTCTTAACTGTCTTGCCTTCAGGGGTAGTATCGCTCTCTTCTACTATCTCTTCTGGCAGTTCGATGGTCTCTATTGGCTTAGGTTGCTCCTCTTCTGGCGCTGGGATTAACGTGACTGTTGTAATAGGCTCTTCACCTTCCTTTTCAATGGTTGTTATTTCAGTGACTTGTTCCTTCGGACCCTTTTTGATGATGCGCTTTGTGGTTTTAACTTTTTTAACTTCACCAGTATGTGTGCGAATTTGAGTTACTTCTACCTTTTCTGGTATTTCTTGTATGACTCGAGCAGTTTCAAGTTCGTGTGACTCCTCAAATGGCACGACTTTATCATCGGAGAACTCAGTGGTGGTATGAACGGATATTATCGGTGCACTGCCATCGACTTGCTCTGTTGTTATACGGGTTGTTTCAGTTTGTGAGCCTTTTCGACGCTTAATAACACGTTTTGTAATTTTTTTCTTAACTTGATTTCCATCTGGCGTAATTTCAGTGGTCACTGTCGTTTTTTCAGGCAGTTCAAATGCATTTATCGCCTCATCTATTTCGTGTGCTGTGTCAAGGGGTATATTTTCGTCATTTGATGTGACTGTGTCATCAGCTTGCTCAGTTTCGGTATGAATTAAGTTTGTTGGTTTATCGTCTACTCCTTGTTCAGTTTGAATTGTTTTAGTTTTGTCTTTAGTTTTTTTGGTTATTTTTCTAATTGTTTTCTTTTTCACTATTGTATCTTTAGAAGTTGAAACCTCTTCCACTGGTTTTTCTGAGAATTCTTCTTGTGTGCTAGGTTCCTCTATCTCGTCTATAAGCTCTTCTATTTTAACCTGGGATTCTAATTTTGGTACGTGTAGATCGTCGTCGGGTAATTCAATCGTACCTCTTGAGGTGTCCTTAACGGGTGCAAAGTCTGTATCTTCAAATTCTTCTATATCAACTTGATGAAGTTGAACTCGTGGATGTTTATCAGTTTCTTCGTCGTCTAACTTTTCTTCAATTACTACGTCATTATCCACTGAATCTCTATGTGCGACCTTTTTCTTTTTTCTTATTATTGTACGCTTTGTTTTGGTCTGTATAGTTTCTCCGTTTGGAGCTTGTGTAAACTTTGTTACAATTTCCTCAGTTTCTTCAGTGTCAGATATTTTAGGCGAGTCTTGTTTGGCGACTGTGTTTTCTGAAAGGTGTTGATTGATTATTTTTTGATCTTTTGAGTGTACGTTATTTTGTTTTATTCTGCTTTGTTATATAGTATAAAGTGTCTGGTCCCAATACTTTAAGAAATGAAATGTTACATGATATCAAAACAATTAATTTAAGTTAGAAATGAAGAAAACTTTGTATTCTGAGATACTTTTGTTTAACATAGCAAACTAACTAGATGGATTTTGGTTACTCTCATTATTGTGTCTTATTTGACGTGGCCACCCTTTGTCTATTAATATAGTTTTCATTTAAAGTACTTAATAGGCCAGGCGTCCTTTCATAATTGTTTCCGTAGTTATTGGACTCGTGGTTCAAAAGTTAGAGGGATGAATTTTTTTGAGTTTTGATGCGATTATGTCAGAATAGATCGACTTTATCAAAAGATTGTGATAGAAGACAACTTTTGAAACATCTATCTAACGACGCCCCACACTGGGGTTGAAGCATAAAATATTCGCCCCCACTTCATGTGTACGGATGGTATTATTTGATTAACTGTTTCCATTTTACCGTTTCGTAAAAAATTTGCTTCTGGTGCTAAAGATCACGATCTAAGCCGCAAAGTCGGCAGACAGATAGACAAACAGACATGGTAAAACTATAAGGGTTCCTAGTTTTGACCGCGGAACTGTATCAAAACGGAGCTCAAAACAGTGCAAACGTTGTTCAAGTCTTGAATTATGCTAATTTCATTGATTAGATTGCCGAAATCAAACGGCCACTCTCTTCTCCAGATTTCCGTATATTACATTATTTTTATGTTCTTACATTCATGCCTTTAAGCCTACATTATAATAAAATAGCGATTACAGTAGAAAAAGGGATCGAGCGTATTTGGGATGAAATAATCATGGAAGCGGTGAGTGTCGCTCAGACTGAGTTGAAAAATGTAGTCAGCTAGTAAAAAAAGTTAGAGGTCGAGTTATCCAAATTGTTTGTAAAACGTTTTGGTAAAGCTTTAATAGAATACTCTAATTCTCACAGACATTAATTTTTGCTAATATGATAAAAAGGGGAAAGTTTTCTTTTATCCTTGTTGAAGTCGGTGTTTCAATGAAAGATTTTATTTTTTGTTGTTGATGTACAGTCGACGTCAAAAATATTATATGTTTACACTTTTGCTCCTTACTCCTTTGTGGTAAAGTCCCAAAAGTGTAAAGATATCTTTGACAACGACTGTACTGTAGGTGATATAGTGAGTAATAAAATATTGTACTGTTTGACGTGTATTTCAAGCAGTTAATGTGTTCATCAATATACATATATGCGGCGTTTGTTCTTATTAGTAGCATTAATACCAAAATATTAATATTATATTGAGAACTGTTTGTAAAATCAGAGTCCTAGGACTCCTAGGTGATAGCCGTGACAGGCAAATTATTTTTTTTAAATAATTTATATTTATATAAGTGCGACCTAAATCATAACATTAAAAAAGTATGAGAAAATGGTCACATTTATTCGGCTTACCATCATTAGTTACGTCCTCTATTGTAGTTTCCTCTGGTAGCTCCGAAGTTTTGTCTTTGTGAACAAGAGCTGATTCGGCAACTTTTTCCTCAACTACTTGCTTCTTCTTGATTAATCGTTTTGTTGTTTTCACTTTTCTATCTGTCTTCGTATCTTCGTCTGCGATTGGACCTTCGGGTTTTTTAGTCTCCTCTACAAGTTCCTCTATTTGCACTTGCGATTCTAGTTTTGGCACTTGCAGGTAATCTTCGGGCATTTCTACGGTTCCCTTTACCATTTCCTTGGCAGGTGTGAAGTCTGTTTCTTCAAACTCCTCTATATCGACAGTATGATGTGTTAAAGGTTTCACAACATCGTCCTCTTCTAATTTTTCTTCGATTACAACGTCATTTTCTTCAGAAGTTCCTTGCTGAGTTTTTTTCTTCTTTCTTAAAATTGTTCGTTTAGTTTTGATTTGAATTGGTTCTCCAGTCGGTGCTTGTGCAAATTTAGTTACTATTTCCTCAGTTTCTTCTGTGTCCGATATTTTTGGAGACGTATACCTATCGTCAGTTTGTTCTGAAACGTGATTAGCTTGTTACCTTTGTTACACTTATGTTACATTTTTACAACAACGCAGCCAATTCTAAAACATTAAAATGACTATTACTTACAAGCCTATCACCTATAAGAGGCTATAAGCATAAGCTAAATGACTATCACCTATCACCATTCTTCGTTTATTTTAATGTGAATAAAGTTAAAATATAATTGAGGTCTGTAAAAAAAACAATAAATATCAGGCGCAATTTTACTGTTTATAAAGTAAACAGGGGAAACAAATCACATAATATGGTTATTATGTATTTCTAGGCAACTACATTTTCCTACCAAAATTTAGATCTGCCACCTAATTGGTATCGCCTAATTATTATATATCTGCCTACAACAAATACATTATATCTGTGACCATTTTAAAAGAAACGGTCCATTGAAACAAGAAAATATTGAATAATTTGCACTCAATTTAAATAATATAACCAGAATAGATCTATCTACCAACAAATGTATAAAAAAAGTATTGACGCAGTTAAGGTAGGTGCGACGACGAGCGAAGCGAGCGAGTATTTCTCAAATATTGATGGGAAGGCTGAGGTGGGTGTTTGCAAAGTTCAGTGGTACTAATGTCGTTGTTTCGGAGCAACGTGCAGCGCAACGTGAGTTAGGTCGAAGTACATAGGTCGCGGAATAATTAAACAGCTTACCATTTTTTCATTATACGTCCAAGGGAAAAGTGTATGTAAAGTATATGGATGGACTTAACTCAGAGGTTCTTTTGCATTTATGTACTTCAGTAATTATAATATCCATGCCAAATTCACAGTACCTATCCCTAATATAGCCGTGATGGTGGTAAAAATACGAGATTAGAAGTACGAAATTTAATAGATGCCCTTTGATACTTAAGTACTAGTAAGGGAAAAAAACTAAAATTCTAAGCAAGCCGGTGCTGAATTCGGCTTAAAATTTCTTAATGAGTTGTAAGAAAACTGCTCGGGCGTCTGAAACTTAAGCAAGCGAACGGGAATCCTGTTCTATGGACGCGCCGCCACTGCTACCTTACCTATTCATACCTACTACTAAAATATGTTTTTGTTATGATACTTATGATGATAGTTGACTAAGGTGTAGTTTTTGAAATTAATCGCTTTCGATTTTTATGATCCACTAGTACCATAATTTGGTTGTGGAATAGTTATTCAGTTTTCGGGTGGTTCATAGTTATTTAAGTTTGTCTTAAAAGTTATGTCTGTAAGTAACCGATAATAGGAGATTACAGCCGTTTTACCATACACAACCCTGCTATTCTAACCATTAAACATCAATAAGTACGTACCTAGGAAGCGAGTCTCCTGCTCTGATATAGTGAGTTGGTGCTCAGTGTCGCTCGTTTGTGTGAGTTTACCAGTTTTCTTAATTTCCAATAAATCGGCGTTGTAGGGCAAAACATGTTCATTGATGAATTCATCCGTGACTTCTAGTTCACTCGCAGTAGTAAGGATTTCGCGAACGATTTGAGTTTTTGGTTGTGTTATTTGAAGATTCTCCTCTTGAAGGAAACTGGTATTATCTGTGATTATGAGTGGTGCTATTTCACTATGAATTACAGTAGGATTTTTTCTCTGTGTAGATTGTAGTGTTAATTCGTCAGCGTGTGTTTCTGATATATTTTCCGTACACTGTATGTGTGATAATGGAGTCACAGTCTTATCTGCTTTTACTTGTTTACCTTCATGAAGAACCAAATCTTCGGGTACGTTTTCATGAGTGACTTCACATACCGTAACTCCTTGTGTAGTATTCAAAGATAACGATGCAGTTTCCAAGTGAATTGGCTTTGCCAACGTTGTTTCGGTTTCTGTTTCATGTACAAGAATATCGGTTTGACTTACTGATTCATTTTCAATTTGTGTGACGGTTATAGTTTTCTCTTCTTGTTGAGCTGTAGTCATTGTGGTTGTATTTTCACCAACGAAAATTTCTGTTTGCTCTAACGGTTTAAATTCTAAGACCTGTCCCACAATTGAACTTATTTTCTTACCTTCAATGGTGATATCTTCAGATTCTTCATGTGTAATATTGTCGCTAACGATGTAACTTTTGTGTGTTTCTAAATCTGTTGACGCTTTACCTTTCTCTAAAGGAACTGAGGAAGGTAAATTAGTGACATTTTCGAAAATGGCTGGTTCTGCACTGGTTAATTCTTGTAAAATATTTTGACTCGCTTTAGCATTTTCATTTTTATCTTGAAGGAATTCCACAAGGAGTTCAGGTTTTTCACCTGCTATTATTTCTGTTTGCTGCAGTGATTTCATTTCTACTATTTGTTTTTCTGCGTACTTACCATGTTCTTCCGAAGTTTTGATTGTTTCTGGTAGCTCTTCAGCAGTATTTTCAGATGTAATGTAGCTCTTATGTAGTTCAAGCTCTAGCTGAACTTGGGAAGGTTCAGATTCGAATTTCACGGCAAGATTTGTTGTACTTTCGAGAATTTCTGGTTGACTAAACATTATTTCCTGTTTCGTGGTTTGCACTGTTTGGGCTGTTTCTCCTTTGGGATGATATTTATCGAATATATCAGGACGTTCTTCTGCTAATACTTCTGTCTGTTCAAGCGGTTTCAATCCAACTATTTCTTGGTCAGCAGTAGACATTTCGGGTGTGGGTGTTGTTTTTATAGACTCTACGTTCTCAATAACTTGTGTCTGTTCACTATGAAGAGCTTCGGTAATTGATTGAGATTCTTGAGCCTTTTCTTCCTTATAAGCCTTACTGCCTAAAAATTCAGTACCCTCTTCAATGACTGCTACCTCATTTGTGGTAACATGTTGCATTGCTTCCACTTTAACTTGATTTTCTCCGGCTTGCGGAATTTGATCAGCTTGTATTGCAAATTCATTTTCCCTTACTAAAGCGTCAGTTACCGTGAGGTGTTGTTGTGATTCTATAGACACATTGAGTTTTTCTTCTCGAGGTTTATTATGCTGCGCTAAATCAGATTCACTTTCCTTTAACATAACTTCTTGAACCTGAATCGGTAATTTGGCTTCATAAGAAATATCAGATTTTTTGGAGACTGTTTGTAATACATTTTCTAAAGGATAATCGTTCTCTCTAATGTCAGTTTCTGTTATTGTTATATGTTTCGATGTCTCAACATTTGATTTAACATGTTCCATTTTATTCAACAAACCTAATTTTAAGTCATCGTCCTTTTCTAAAACAATTGTTTCTCTAATATTAATATGTTCACCCACTTCGAGATTAATATGCGGACTTTGTTCAGCTGCTTTTTTCCCCGGTACTAGGTCTTCATTCCTCTCTTCAGTTTTAGTTTCAGTGATAAAGAGCGGCCTTACAGGCTCTATGGAAAAATCTAAAACTTCTTTAGTAGTCATTGGCTCATCGTTTTTAATCGCTTCTTCAGTTTCTGTAAACTGACACATTTCAACATTCAAATGTCGATGTGCATCTAAATTCACATTATACGTAGCACTTTTAGGAGCTTTATCTGTTTTTAAAATGTTTTCGTTTTCTATTGCAGTAGTCTCTGAGATGTTTATGTAATCTTCAGATAAGACGGTAATACCCGCTTTATGCTTTATATCTGAACTAAGTGGTAATTCGTATTCTGATTCAATTGGTACAGTTTCATCTATTCCTACGCTAGAATGTAATTTTACGCTTTCGGTTGGTTCTAACTGTTTTCTTTGTGGAATTATCTCGTTACTAAAGAATACATCTTCTTTTTCTGTTGGCATGACTTCTGATACACCTGCGCATTGTTTTCCTTCAACTGTAGGCTTCACTAACTCAGTTTTTGCCGGCGTTGATTTGCCAAATATGTCTTCACTTTCCCCTATAAATGGTTCTAAATTTTGAATAGCTTCCTTCATTCCATGAGTAGTAAGCGCATTTAACGTTGTAGTGCCTGTGACGTGCAGCTCTTCAATTTCCTGATTAACTATTACTTCTGACCGGAATAATGATTGCTGTTCATCTATCGCTGGCTTCGCAGTAGTCGTAAACATATCTGACATTTTTAATAACTCTGTTTCCTTTTCGTTCACATTGATCTCTGATACTTCCTTGGCAGATATCTCGACAAATTTTTCTGTGGCTGCTTGTTTTTGTTCTTTTTGTCTTGGAGCCAATTCTGTTTCTTTCTCTGCATGTAATATTTCAAATCCTTGTAAATGTCTACGTACGTCATCGCTCGTGACTGTTGCTTGAGACGTTTCTGGCACTTTTTCCAGTAGGTTTTCTGCGGCATTTGTTGACAGCACTTCAGTGTTTACAGTGCTAATTAGTGGTACAAAACCAATCGTAGCATCTTGTGTCGGAGCTGAAAACTTACCGAAAAATTCTTTTTCTTTATCAATCGTTTCAGTACAACTCATAATCAGTGCTTGAGTTTCTGTGACATCTGGTACGATGTTTGATGTCACTGTAGTATGCTTAGGTAAATCAATCTCAGTTTCGGCCGTAATTATTTCTGTTTGTTCTAGCGTATAAGATGGTATAGGCGTAACATCTGTTTGTTTGACAGAAAATGGTTCATTTAGGAATTCTTCTGGTTTCTGGTTCACTGTAACTTCTTCGGTGTGTGCTGCTTTTCCGTATATTTCATCTATTTTAGGCAGAGCTGTCTTATATCCCATGTTGAGAGTATCAGTTGTTTGCAAATTTTCTGATTGTGACAAAGTTTCAGATATCTGTATGCTGTGCCGAGAAGTAAAAGAAACATTTGCACTCTGTTGATCTGGTTTTATGTTTAATGTTAACGGATTTTCACTTTCGCCTGTAACTTTCTCATCGTACTGTGGTGCTTGGAGGGTAGTCAGTGAGACTGCAGATTTTGCTGTATTTCCCTTTTCATCGGGTGCAATAATTCCTTCTGATAAATGTATAATTGTTTCTTGTTGAGTAATGGCTTCTTGTGGTATGGTGCCTTGTTTGGCTTTTGCCCATGCTAAATCACTTGCTGATTCAAAGTTACTTGCCGCAATTTCAGTTTTGTTTTCTTCTACCATGATGGCCTGAGTAGAATCTATGCTCAATTTGGCTGAAACAGTATTCAACACAGGTGTTTTCTCAAAAGAATCTTCTTTTTCGTTGTAATCCGTGGAAGTAATCTGAAGTTCGTTATGCGCTACGTTCTCTATAGTAGCTTGCTTAGATTTAGTATCAAAATTGTCACTTTGTGCTAAGCCCACGCTAGAGTCAGGAATTAACTCTGAGCTAACAGCAACGGCTCGTAACGATATAACTTGCGAGGGGGTAGTAAATATTTCTGGTAGGTCTTTGGTTGCATATTCACTTTCTTTCTCATTTTCATATACTTCTGTGATATTTAATTCCTGGGAAGGTATTATTTCGGGAAGTATAGACTGCATATTGGGTTTCACGCTATCTTGCAGATTTGACTGTGAATCTAACACTTTATTTTCAGAAACTTGCAACGAGCTTAAAATATTAGATGTAACGCTAGCTTCTTCAAGTTTAGGAGTTAATGATTCCATTTTATCTACAGCCTCCCTTATAAGAGGTTCAGAAGTAATGGCGATCTTGTGATTTGTCTCAATATCAGGTTTTGCGTATACATTATGTTTATCCATCTCAGTGGTTAGTTGATTTTCTGTTACGCTAGATACTACTTCTGTAATATTTAGACTTTCATTTTCAACGAATGTCGGTACAGCTTTGCTATGGCTAGTTAGGTTTTCATCTAATTTATTTAGTTGTTCTTGAACTGTAGTTTGCAAAACTGTAATTTCCTTGTGCAAATCTCTGTAAATTTCAGATGCTTTCTCTGTTACATTAGAAGGCAAGGAAATGAAATTAATTTGATCAGCCGTATTTATTTCCTCAGATATAGGTGTTTTAAGTTGATGAGTAGGCAAAGGTTTCGTTGAACTAGCATCTGGTATTTTATTTAATGTGAGTTTATTCTCAGATTCCGACGATTCATTTTCATATATAGTAATGGGAATATTGGGTACTACGGACATTGAGATTGTTTCAGACTTTTTAGTTAAGTATTCTTCTGATGTTTCCTGTTCGTGTATAACGGGAGCTGTCACAATTTTGGCATTCGCTGTAATCACTGTTTCCGTAGCTAATTCATCTTGGACCTTATCCTGTAATTTTAGCTCTCCTGTCGAAGTCATCTGCATTGTTTCTGAAGTTACAATTGGTTCAATAGCACTGATATCCATATCTGCTGTAACAGTGTACTTATCATTTCTGATGAAGAGATCTTTTTCACTTTCATTAATTTGAACTTCCTCTACAAAGTTTTTATCCAGTAATGAAATTGATATGTCAGCATGTGTACCCAGTATAGCTTTGGCTTGCTCTAAATCGATTTCTGACTCATGAATGTTTGTTTCTTGTTTAAACTTATGTTGATGTTCACTAACACCTATACTGGCTTGCTTGCTCGGCAATGGCTCAGGCACAAACTCAGTCTCTTTTATATGGGAACTTACTATAGATGTATTTAAACTCGTGTGTAAGGATAAATCTTTGTCTAAACTAACCATAGCTGGCATTTCTTTTTTTATAAATTCGCCTTCTTTTTCATGCGTTTCGTCAATAGTTACTATAAAACTATCTTTCATTGTAACGTCAATATTGGCTTCCTGTGCTGGTGGCAGTTTGAGAGCTTGTAATAACCCCTCCCTTTCTTGAACATCGTGCACTTCCGTTAAAATTTGATTGGAAGTTAAAACATCTTTACGAGCTGTTTCTGTAGGTACTATCAGTTCTGGGTAGTACCTTCCTGACTTATCTTCGACAAATACTTCCCCGACTTGAAGAGATTCATGCAAGTTAAAGTTAAGCTTAGATGTAGCAGCTTTTTCTATTGTCTTGCTGTCGATATCATATTCTTTTTGTTCGTCAGTGACTTCTGTTACGCTTAATCCTAACAATGGAGCAACTGAAACAGCTGCATTCGATTGCTTAATATCAACTTTATCGAAAGTTTCTTCTTTGATGCTAGTTATTTGTTCAGATATATTGAGAGCATCTTTTAAACTAACAGATGGTTTCGCACTGCTAAAGCAAGGTTCAATTCGTTGCAAATCTGTCACGTCTAAATCAGCTTGTACTTCTGTTGTTACTAAACTCTCTATTGGGACAACGTTCTTTACTGCTTTAACGTCAACCTTAATTTGATCTGATGAGTATTCATCCAAAGAATTGCTAATTTCTATTTCAGTTACTTCTAGTGACTCTTTTTCGGATATAGATGGTTTCACATGAATTTTAGTTTGTTCTTTAACATGTAATGCCTCTTCTCTCTCTTCGGCCTGTTGAGATGCGTTCACAAGCGGGTAATTAGTGTCTATTTTGAGATTAGCCTTAATTTTATCTTTTTTCTTGTCTGGTATTAAATGAGGTACCTCACTAGCAGGTACTATTTCTATTTTATTTTCATGAATAGCTGTAGCCGTCGCAGTTTTGTATATCGTTTCTGCAGATTCAAGTAAACCTACTTCGTCATCCTCATAAACTTCGACGTTTTCTTTGGAATGAACTGCTTTGATTGCTTTGGTTTCTCCAACAATTTCTTCTTCAATGCGTAACTCGGAGTCATTTTTCTGTTTAGTATGCTTTTTGCGTTTGATTTGTTCTTTTTCTTTGACATCTGTGAATACATTACAGTATAGTAAATTTGTGTTAATTAAGTGCATATACTTAAAAGTACCTCATAATAAGTAGGTAGTTTAGCGAATGAGTAGATATGTTTAGAGTGTTAAAAAGCAATTATTATTTTTGTTAATGTTTTCTGTCAGTGAAAGTTGGTGTTTTTTTTACATGGTTACTTAATATTAAAATGGTACTTACTTGATATAGCTGTAGTTAAAATAATTATAAACACAAAAGAAGCACACACGTTTGGAAGTTGAAAGCTGCACCATTAATATCAAAAGCTGAAAGCACAATAACCGAGTGGTCCATGTTTTGTTACGTTATTAATTTGACGTAAATATAATTATTAATTTCTTATCCAATTGCGGTAATATGGAAAGTAGGTAACGGTACGTTTTGCCAACTAACTAGGTCAGGGGTTCCCAATTTTTTTCAGTCCGCGACGCACTTGCCAGTCTGAAAGGTATAGCGGCGCCTTAACTATACTATACCTATTTCAAATACCTAGATAGGTATAGTATGGTGAGGATGATTGCCTCACGGCGCTCCTTAGTACTTTCAATGGCGCACCAGGGAACCGCGGCACGTAGTTCGAAAACCCCTGAACTATAGGTTGTTTGTTACATATAATACTCGTATCGTTGACATTGCCGCAGTAGGATAAATTTATAGTTCGTTGGATGTGTTAAGACAGCATTTCACATTTAATGACCATCTAAACGTTTTCTTTTGTTACGCTCTAAAAGCAAGCGTTAATGCAGGGAGTCCTGATGTAGTTTAAAAGTTAAGTTAAAATACGAAAACAGCCACTTAAAAATTAGTTTTTCGAAGTAAATATAAGCAAACGTGATGTATTCATTATTCAATATAAACTACTTAGAATTAAAAGGCACTATGCGCCAATTTGTCACAAATTAAAAAATAACTTCTTTTCGTTCTGTACAATCGTTGTTCGATCTTTATCTCAAATTATAATTATACCCCTTGCGTTCATATTCATGAGTTTAGAGAAAAAATTAATAAGATTTTTAAATAAGTAATTTAAAATTTTAGTGATAGAGTCTGTCCGGGAAAAGAAGTGTTGTGTTTTACTCGTATATGGAAGCTCATACATTTTAGGACGCTTCTCTTTCCGGACATACTCTACAGCCCAACATGCTACCAGCTAGTTCTTATTTCAAATTTAAGGTTTAAAATGTATCAAAACTTATGAACACACGAGGTATAGATGAATTATCGAGAGCGTGGAATTGCATATGTAGTAGTATTGTTTGTGTACAGGCATTCTATATTTGAATCCGCACACAAAGAGGCACAACACGGTACAACCACTACATATGCAATTCCACGCTCTCGATAATTCAACTATAATAATACAGTTTTTAGTGTGCCTTAACATAATAATATAAATATATATCAAATATAAAATAAGAACTCACCTTGTTCTTCAGCAATCTCCGTTGTATCTGATAAAAATAAAAATTACTCATGAAATATAATATTTAAAAATCCTTAGTATAGTTGGTCTGGTGGCTTAAGAATAAAGAATCCATTCCATACTTTAAGGATCGTTGTACCTTACGTAACGAATTTAATGCGAACGCCAAACGGCACGTTTCGGCGCGAAGCGGCGCTATAGACACGGAGGTGGAGGTGGAAGTGGAGGCGGACACGAAGACGGAGACGGAAACGGAGTCCGATACGGATATGGATATGGAGATGAGATGGAGATTGTATAGAGATGAAAACGGAGATGGAGATGAAGACGGAGATGGAAACGGAGAAAGTGCTATTAAGTACCAAAGAACCCTAGTTCGAGCTGTTGAGGTGAAAAGGATAATGTTCCATAACAAACTTATAGAGGCTAATGGCGGCGGGTGCAATCCCGCGGCACGGTGGCGGGGCGATTAGCGTGCACGTAAGACTTTGCGTCGCTTCGCGCCGGTTCGCATTGAATATTTATTCAAAGTTCTTTTTTACTTTAAAGGAACTATTCAAGTACATACCTATATCCCAATATTATGGTCGAAGCAGACAAAACGTTACAGTACAGACTAAAACAAGATTGACTAAAAATACGGTTCCAATGGACGGATGCCATTTACTTCAAAAAAACATACAACCGAATTGACAACCTCCTCTTTTGAAAATTTGAAGTTGGCTAAAAAACTGAATTTAAAAGATCGCGTCACTTACGTCAACTGTAAATTTTAGTCTTTAGCATTTACTCTTTAGTGCGATTGCATCTGCCTTTCACCGATTACGATTTACTTCCACAACATATTAGCCCGTTCACTAAATTTGTGAAACGATATCACTAATTGTGGTTTCATTTCACATAATTATTTTAAATGTAAATATTGAAGGAAATGCACATAAAGTCCCAACTGCAAATATTTATAAAAAAAATATGTATATATAAAAATTACTCGAAATTTTATAAAATTCTTATCCACCTTATGCTTTCGTCCCCATATTGCATCCATTGTCCGCCCTTTGGATATCACGCGCACAATGCAACGGAAAATGGTCTATATCGACCGTTAATTCAAATACGATTCCTTCTTATTTGGCTACAATACATATTCAAGTACCAACCTTTTATAACTTTCGTTGTTCGAGTTTCCGCGACGTGCTCCGCCGATGACTCCACAATGACCTATTAACAATTAATACTTTTAAAAACTATACGTGTTTATGTTATGAATGTAAGTATTACTAAGTACAGTGTACGTATTACGAGTTTACATGAAATAACCTAAAATCTATTTACGGTATTATGTGAGGTGGAGTGAAATTTTATCAATGAGGATAACCGCCCATTTCCAGAGTATTGTGCTGAATTGGCCATTACTGTAAAAGTTACTGCCTTCGCATTTTGTACAACCAAAATCAAGATACATTCCCTTAAGACTGCATCGACCGTCCAGTGCCGATGCCGCCCTATGTGGATGGTGTTTCCTAATAAACTTATCAATTTCTGTATAATCCATCATGTTCAGTTGTAGTCCTACTGATTACGCTACTTTACAATCCCACCAACGAGGGCGCCTCTGGACGGTTGACACAGTCTTAATTACTTACGTGACTTTTTGTTACACTGCGTGTGTCAAGTTAGCTCATTTGACGGTTCATATTGAATTAAAGGTAATTTATACAAGCAAAAAGCTTCTAATTCAGAATTTAGAAATTTGTAAGCGATTGTTTAATCTAGTATAGATAGTAGTAGTAGCTGTATACGCGTCGTTATTATTAAAAGCGAATATCTTCGGCTCTTGGCGAGTGAGGAACAGCACAAGCATCACCTGTCTGATTTATGATGGTTCGTATCTGATGATACGTCAACGTATCACACGCACATAAAATACAGTGTTTAGTTACCTCTTGTGCTTCTCTTTGTTCCCATGATCGTGGTTTGAAGTCTTCTGGGTAAAAGTGAGCAATGACTTCTTCAACGGAACTGGCCTTCATTTCTACCATCTTGAGAAAAGCGCGGAAGCCCACCTTTGCGGCAATTACGTCTTCATCTTGGGCAGTTTCTTCTGTAAGCACTTCTGTAATGAGGGCGCCATGGCCTTGTCGCTCAACTAACTGCACTAAGGCTGACTGAGATTGCGGTACTCGCAGGGCTGGGAAATATTGAGAATCATATAGACCCTCTATTTCTTCAGTCGTGACGCCAGTTCTTAACATATAACCTATTTTTGCAAGCTCTCTCAGTGGTGATTCGCCAGGTCCAAACTCCTTTGCATTGATTACTTCCAGTAACTCATTAATCTCCGCTACCATTCTTGAGTCAGACTCAACTGTTTTTATGATTCCTTTTTGTTTTTCTATTGGAGATTTTTCAAATGATTCCACCGTTTCTTCTTTCTGCTGTTGTGATGATACGAGATGCTCGTGTGGTGTTATATCAGGCTTTAGAGTTTCAAGTTTGGGTGCTGGCTTATCTTTTTTATCTACCTTTTTGAAGGAAGCTACATCGACAGTTTCAACGTGTTCTGCTGAGCTCAATTTTACTGATGCCTTTTCTTTAGGAACTTTCTTGATCGGTTTTGGCTCTTCGATTTCATGTACTTCCTCTGTGACGGTAGGAATTGCTTCTTGTAAAACAGTTTTAGCTTGTTCTTTTTCTACTACCTCTTTTTCTTGCTTAACCGTTTTTTGAAGTTTGGTTTTTTCTCTTACTGTTTTCGCTTTTTTAATAGTTTCTCCTGCTTTGAAAACTTGCAATTTAGCTTTAGTTATTGCCATTCCAATGTCACTAACAGCTTTGCACATGTATGTTCCCTCATTTGTTTTATTAGCTTTCTTAATTATACACCAGGTATGAGTATCCACATTCTCAATAGTATATTGGTCATCGGTTCTTATAACTTTGTCGTCCTTGTACCACAGAATTTCTGAAATACATTTAGGTTGAAGAATTTAACGATGTTAAAGTACCTATTCTCAATGATCTTATATAATAGGTATGATAATAGATATGATAAATACATATTGATTATTTCGAAGATGAGATCGACGACAGGGTATCTTGTAAGACAAACTCAACTATAACTTTTAGGTAAAAGCATTTTAGTAATTTACACTTAACTACAAGTAAAGATTGCACAATAAAATCCGGGCAGGCATGATTTTGTAAATCTTTCAGCAACACTTTTTTTAATTATGTATGGCTATTTTGACAAAATACGGGACTTAATCGCGTACACTTACTTTTGTAATTTTCCTGACGTTTCGAGCGTGTCGTAACGCCGAAACCCCGTGTTTTGTCAAAATAATGAGTAAAAATCGTGTGAGTTTAAATCAGTATAATGTATGGTTATAGCTACATAATAAAAATACAAAATATAATATAAATTCACGTTGTATGTGACTTGAATCATATCAGTATACAATATTCCACAGTACCAATTTTTTTGTTTAAGGTGTTCTGACTGCGACTTGTTTTACCAAAATTACCCCTTAAAATTTTATCCTTATTTTTAAATTAGATAAACTAAATTTACCTTATTTTTCATAATAACGTACAAATTTTTTTCTAATTGAGTACCGTCAACTGCTACAACTTTGCCTACTATGCACAACTTTGCCTGGTTTGAAAAACGTGGTTTCAGATGGAAATCGTTCTGAGCGGTGCTAACTTTGGTGAGATTTATTATTTGTCAAAAATGCCTCCCACATAAAAACTACTAACTATCAGTGATTGGAGTAAATAATCTTCCTCACTACATCTACATTTTTTATTGGTACGTTTGGTTGACCTTCTAATAAGCATAAAACAGCTTGTAAAAATTGTGGCATTGTAGCAGGAGAAAGGGAGTAAAGATAATTAAAAAAGTTTGAAATAAAAATTAAAGATGAAATATAGTTGTATTTTTATTATATATTAATCGGCAAAGATCGGATAGCAAGCAATTTCAGCAAATTTTGCATAGCTTTTTTCTACGAAATGGCAAAATTGCCGTAGATGTTCTAGAACAGTTTTACCATTTCGTAAAAAAAAGCTATGCAGAATTTGCTGCAATTGCTTACTATCCGATCTTCGCCGACTGACGGTCTTCGCCGAGTCCGAGTTGACCTTACTATATTTACAGATTAAAATAAAAGAACTGCTTGAATATATGTATCCGAAAAAAAGATTTCCCAGATCGTGCCTGGCCGGATTTTATTGTATACGAGTACATCTTTAGCAGGTTGCATCCTTCCAACAAGCAAGCTCTGCTCTTGAGCAATAAGTTTGGAAACCTCTGTATGAAATAAATAATTAGTTTACAGGTTTCAGTGTAGCCTACCTGGGGCTGGGTTACCACTGTAAATGGCCTCAAACTTTACAGTGTCTTCTTCGTGGACTCGTTCACCTAATATTTCTTGCACGAAAGTCGGGACAGATTGGGTAGCTGAAAAATAACATACATCCAAAATTGGTATTATGTTTATTTTATATTTTCAATATATCATACTAATTTGTTTTAACTTGTGGTTAATATAAACTTTAAATCCATATGAACTCCGAATATGTAAGTATTTCCTCGAATTTTGATGGCCATTATTTAAATTCATACATGATTTATACTAAATCTCAATACAAACCTCTATCCCCGTTTTTCACTGTTGACATATGAATTTTCAACCCCCTTTTAATCCATTGGGGTTTTCAAAATGGCTGTACGTAATGAATTTAACCCGATGTACAATAATTCTAGTTTTAATAATAAAAATCCAAAGGGAAGGTGCTTAAGTTGTAATCGTTGTCATCAATTAAGCAAGGGCCCTTTGGATATATACATTTACATGTATAGTGTTATATATTATAATAATCAAATTTTGAAACTAAAATCCTACATCATGAACCAAATTCCGAATCAAACACTTTGTAACAATACCTTTTAGAGCAGCTTGCAGTTCTTCCATGTGTGTCACCCATTCTGGTTTGCGATACTCTTTTGTTCCAATGATACCTATAACCGACAATAAAAGTTGCAAAACTAATAACTTGGTAGGCCAATCGAATTAGATCCATAAAAAGCGTTTTGAGGAATTAATCCCACCTGACTGGGATTGAAAAAGTCTAATTTGATTGGCCTATGGTGGAAATCTCTGTAAATATAATTAATTCATTGATATTAATCTGTAGAGAAATTCGTAGATTTAACTGATTGTTGGACTGTGCTAAAACAGATTAAAGTAATCCTATTCTACAACGCTAAGATCTGTTTTCTAGTGATATACATTTAAATTAACAAAGGTAACATACGAGTAAGTGTGGTTGATGTGAACTTAAGTAGAGTTTATGGTAGAATCCATGTGGGTTAAAGGGAACGGGCGCTGATAAAAGTGTTTTTGCAGTACGGAACTTTCTATTTAGTATTGACATTCAATTCATATAATTGAAATTTTAATAAGATATCATAAATTTGAAATAGATGTAGAATCGGGCAGACATATAATCAAAGTAACAAAAGGAGTTGAGGATGGGAAGTTACAATATTTAAGATTTCAGTATGGCTCTGCTCACGATAACTTGTAACAGATTCTCCTGAACCTGTGAACTGAAAATAAAAGCAAAATTAGTAAGAATTACGAATTAAATTATCGAGAATAAAATTTAACTTACTTTCAACGGATAAGGCGGCAATAGTTGAAGTTACTCCAAGGTGGTTGTATGCCTCGAATTTAATTTCACCCGTGTCATCTTGGTAAACTTCAGGAATGATTAAAATGGAAGTGCCATCTTCCATTTCCTCAATCTGATATTCTTGAGATTGTACGATTTCCATTCCATGTTTGAACCATCTTATCTGCGGCTTTGGCACACCTATCGCCTTCGCCTCTAGTCTGTGACAGCAAAATTAATGATAATAAGTTTTTTCATAATAAGATTTTCAAAAGATTCCCCTTCTTTTACAACAAGCACATAATAAATAAAATAAAAAATAAAAAAGCCTTTATTTCTTACAGAGATTAGGAAATTGAGTTAGTCGACTTATTATAGATTATAACTAATCTATGAATATTTATTCCTCTGCAAGAACCCCGCTGCAGGTGAAGGCCTCTTGAAGAAATCTTGTTGATGTTTATTCCGACGGTGAATTGAAAATAAGGGATCTAGTTCCATAGGCCATAAAGGACATAACGGCCTCCTAGCCTAGTCGGTAGTGACACTGTCTACGAAGCAAGAGGTCCCGGGTTCGAATCACGACATTTATTTGTGTGTTTACCACAAATATTTGTTCCTGAGTTATAAACGTTTTCTATGTATTTAAGTATTTATCTACATCTTCGTCACACAAGCCTTGTTTGGCTTACTGTGGGACTAGATCTATTTGTGAAAGGTTGTCCCATATTTTTTTTTGTTATTATTACATTGCTGTCGCTTTCCCGAAAACCAATGCATGCCCCAATGAAGTATTAATTCAAACAATATGGCCGTCGCCATTGACGATTCGTTTAGGATGCAGTCGAACAAGTTCTCACAAATGACAGAGAGAAAAGGTTCTATATACTACTGTTAACCACAACTGCTTTGCCTTCGATGCGCAACTTTGGCTAGCCTGTAAAACATGTTTTTTTCACCAAACAGCTATTTATATGTAATTTCTGAGATGGGAGAAAGGCAGCCTTTAGTTATTTGAATTTCGTGAAGAAAACCATGTTATTAAAATCAGGCAAAGTTGTGCATCGTAGGCAAAGTTGTAGCAGTTGACGATACCTTTTTATTAATGCGCATACCTTGTGAGCGTGCCCTCCGTCGTCGATATAACCGTAGGTAATGCTTTTACAATCTTGGGTGCAAATTCCTCAATGTCACTTGTTTTCTGAAATATAATTATTTTTGATTAACTTTTAATTAACATTAATTAAAATTAACAAATATTTAATCCACAGTGCACCATAGAGTTTGCTGAAAAACTAGATGCTGAATTATTTCTGCCAAGTATTTTTGGTAGCGCTAACGTAATGGACAATTTAATAGACATTATTAAACAACTTTTTGTTTTGGGTAAGGTTTAACTTACTAATTCCGTTTCGTTGCGACATGGTTTATTGTTATTATACTAATGGCCCGTTAACATAATGACAAGGGTCATTCTAAGTTAAGAGGCACAGTCACCGGCAATAGTATCTTTCTACATGAAGGTCGCAAAAATATGTGACACGCTCATATTATTTAGTAGGGCTTTAGGAGCGTGTCACATATTTTTGCGGCCTTCGTATAGAAAGATACTATTGCCGGTGACTGTACTACATACTTTCGATGGCCCTGGAGTAAAAAGTCGATTTTATAATTATATTTTTGCTGACTGTACAAAATGCTCCAAGTTTAGCTCAGGTTACTAAGTACTGAAATAAATATTTTTTCACCGAAAGTAATATGCCAAAATGTTTAGAGGAAGTACCTAACCTGTATTAATTAATTACATTTTTTTTATACTTATTTGGTTATACTTATTTGTAAGATATATCTTTTGTTTCTAAAGAGTCCAGGGAAGGGACAAGAGTTCAGGAGAGACTCCAACGAAAAGCTGCAGCCTTTGCGCTAGTCTCTTATAATTAAAACGATAATAGTAAGTACATTTCGATATTAGTGCGGAAAGTATGTCATTACTTCACGAGTACCGAGATATCTTGCCACGAATCGTAGGCGAGTGGCAAGACTCGGGACGAGTGAAGAATGACATTTACGCAAGAGTATCGAACGACGTTTTTTAATACAGTTGCGAAAAATTTATAAACTTGTCAATTATTCACTTTGAGGTTACTTTAGTACATGTATCCGAACGCTCCGCGCGGTGCGGTGCGGCGCTGTGATTGGCTGCCTGTCACTGTCATTAGCTGTGATTGGCTGGAAAAGTAAAAAGCACTAGTGCGCGATATCAAACTTTCCGCACGCTAAACCACTACAAGAAAAGCACTTTATTGAGCAACTGTATTAAAAAAGAAATTTGACTGGTCACTCTGCAGACATGCAGAAATGAGTTGTTTCAATAGTATATTTAAGTATATTTACATAATATCAAAACAAATTGCGTGCCGAATTACCTATAACTTAGAAAGACCCATTAACATAACTCATAACTTTATTTTGGCTCACCTCATCACTTAATATATCCTCCTCAGATGCATATTCATAAGCTGAAAAATATAAATAAATACAATTATTTTACATGAGTCTTAACCGTTGACGATTGGGTGATGATAATTATCTTACGTTTCCAAACGTTTGCCAAATGTCTTTTTTAACAGATGTTCTGATTATAGATAAGTCCCATTAGGTAAGTTCCGAAATAGTAAAGAAAGCACGGGGTACGTACATCATGTTGTAAAAGGCTGATGAAACGTAAAATACCTAAAATACAATTTCATTGTGATAATATTGCTATGCATAAGTAGAAAATCTACCGTCAAAATGTACTAATTTCCTTCTTGACAAATACGGAGACCCCGTTAAGTACCTAATTGGTATAATATATCTAAAAAACAGGGTTTGAAATGAGTATGTTTGCAAGACAGTTTATTTTGTTGTTAAAATAAGCCATCATTCAGATATCCAAGCTACTTCATGAACCTTGTCTCATAGGTTTTATTTTTGAAACTCGATGCTTTAAGAAGTTCGAATACTTATCTTGAACTTATCCACATTTGTTTTCATGTGTGATAAAATCATTTGTTCATAAAGCGAAGTATTATTAATTATTGTTTGGAGTGGATATTGCAAACTTGAGTCTTTATTACTGAAGCCTCCAACTGTCTCCATTCGATTAGGCTATAGCTTGCTATTTCTTTAACCCTCCTCGTTGCACAATTAAGGTACTACAAAGAGAATTAAGTACCTAGATTGTTCTCTCCATACACGGCTAAATGCGTATATATAATAAGTTTTAAGCGAGATTTGCTAAAAGTTATTATTCCAAAGATTACAGGTTCATACGTATTACTATTTAAGTGTGCTTAAAACTTAGTAAAACTGAGTTTAACCATACCTCCCATACGACTTATTATTTAATAAGTAGTTTTGCTATGTATGGAGTTAGCAATCTGTCTACTCATTTATCTATGGGTACTATTATAACTTAATAACTTCAAGTCTGCACGATGTAGATAGAATAGATAAGTATTCGTACATCTTAAGTGATTTGAAAGTTTTATATTCTATTTAAAAGTAAACGCTATCTTTTGTTCACAATATTACATTGCAGCACAAGCTGGGAAAACAGGGATTACCGGCCAAGTAGGTATAGACAGATAGGGATACCAGGCCTGGAATCAGTTTTCACGCCGAGGCAAGTATATCGCTTTACTCAAAAAAATGCGCGGAAATAAACCTACAATCCCCTCAGGATCAAAAGGTTGTAGGTTCGGTCTCGCGACTGTCGCGGGCCACCACCCGCGCGCTCCAGCAGGCGACCTGAGCGCGCGGTGGGCTGGGTGCAGACTGCGCAGTCCGGCCTACTTTACAGGCCTGCAAAGTAGTATGAAACTTCGCTACATATAAATTGTCACCACAAATATGACGATTCCGAGCCTATTATCACTAACGGTATCGATCATATTTCCGCGCATTTTTGAGAAATATAAATGAACGTTTATTCATCGGTGCTCAATACAAAAACAAACCGTGATGTCATATTAATTACTAAGCGCTTAAAACAAACTCTACGTGTACTACGTGAATCTGGATCATACGCAATTAAATCATTGCTATGAAAAATAACAAAGCTTTAGACGGCTGGTATTTTACCACGATTTATATTTCTAATTGGTTAAATTTCTCAAAAACTTTCTACACAGATGCATGGCATGTGTATTGTTTGTGATATGTTGGTTTATGAATATAAATCAGGTGCAACATTATTGCTAAAACAATTTGCATTCTCTTTGTTTTGTACATGCATTTCTGTTTAAAACATATCATGCAGTAACTGGAACCACTTTTCTACCTTCTACGTCTAAGACACATTCGCTGTAACAACTCCCGAAATAATTAGTTGCTCTACATGTGTATGTGCCTGACATTTCTGGGAATGCTTCTTTGATATGAAGTTCACATAAACCGGATTCCTGTCTTGCTACTGCTACATCTCTTGCTTTTTCTATAATCCTTTTGTCATGATACCATTCTATTTTAGGCCAAGGGATTCCCTTTACTTCGCAGGAAAGTACAATAGGTTCTCCATCCATTATTGAGGCTGATTGTAGAGGCTGTATGAATTCTGGTTTCTCTCCTTTGGTTTCAGTTACGTTGTCTTGCGTTACTAGTGAAGCGGAACAAGATACAGAACCAGCAAAGTTTTCAGCGCGGCACGTGATGACGTCTACTAAATCTGGAGTCATGTTTTCAATGCAAAGACATGATACATTATCTTTAGTGGTGACATAGATATTTTTTAATTTATTTTCTTTTGCGTAAGAAGTTATCTCTTTAGTACCAATAAACCATTGAAATGACGCACTTGGAGTCGATGTCACTTCCGCTTCAAATAGTTCAATAGCACCGAACTTGACTTGTTTGGAACTAACAGGTCGTATAAACACTGGTGGTTTTATGAGTGCTTCTTCAGATGGCTTTACAATTTTAACAGTACTTGCAGATTTTGTGATCATATTATTGGACTCAATCACAACTTCAAACTTCCCTACATTCTTTTTATCTGCAGATTTTATTTCTATCCTCGAATGATCAGCTTCAGTATGAATAATACAATCGTCACTTGGCTCAAGAAGTTTGTTGTTGCAATACCATAATACTTTTTTGTCTTCACCTGCCTCATAAGACACGTACAGTTCTACATTGCTATTTTCTGGAATATTCATGGCTTTAATGGGCTCTATAATTATCGGTCCAACTTCTGTAAAATAGGTGTCTTATTAATTTTGATGTAATGGAATGTTCAATTGTGATAAATGCTGTAGACTACAATTTAATAACTAGATATACATATATAATCCCATATGCCTCGAGGCATTAAGTCCGCCTTTTGTACTCTTTTTATTTTTGTGCAATTATGTTTAAAATAAACAAATAAATAAATAAATAATCCAGTATCAGCACCCATTTCACCATTTGTGCATACATAAAAATCCATAAAACGAAATATATGGATGTTAAGTAGTGTATTGTGATTTTTCCGTTTTGCAAACCCTCAACACGAATGTGTTGTAATCAACTGTTAGCCATGCATCTGTTTTGAATATAAAATTACCTCGCTCTGGACTAATGAATGCAGTCAGAGTTATTTGTGACTTGTTGTTGTAATATTTTTAACTAATTTAGGTTAATTTATGATGCGAATGTTAAAAAGAAACTAAGAAACTACTAGTCGCCATCAAGTATATATATATCGGAGCGGCCACGGTACTCAAAAATATCTGGACATCCACTTTATCGCCCTGAGAATAGCGGCGTTGTTCAGATATTTAGGACCACCTTGACCGCTCCGATATCTCTAATCTAATGGCGACTGTACATATGACAGCTTTACATAATAATTATAAAAAAATATAAATACTTACTTTTTTTATCCGGTTTCTTAGTCTTAATTTTCGTGTGTTTAGTTTGTGTTGTTACGATTGTTGTAGTTTCCTCTTCTTGGGCTTCGGGTTCGGATTGCTTTTCTTTTTCTGCAACAACTTTTTCAACTTTTTCTACAACCTTTACTTTTTTGTGAACTTTTTTCTTACTTTCCACTGGGCTTTCATGTTGAGGTATGTCAACTGGTGTAGTTGTAATTTCTTCCAACTCTTCGATCTTTGTTTCGGGTTGTTTTTGTTCCACAGCGATGAGTTCTTCTACTTTCATTTCCTTTCTAACTACCTTCTTCTCCTTTTTAACACGCTTTTGTTCTACTTCCACTTCTTCTTGTTGAATTTGATCAACTTCCTCACGCGTTACTTCATCCGTCACAGGTTTTTCTTCTTCTACCTCTGGTTGAAGTTCTTGTGTTTCTTGTATAATTGTTGCCTTTCTTACGTCTTTCTTGACGACCTTTTTCTCTTTTTTGGTGATTTTGTGCTGTACTTCCTCTTGCTTATCTGCATCAGATTTTTGTAAATCTTCTGTTTGAAGAGTTTCTTGTTCCACAATTTGTTCTTGGACTTCTTTGACAATGTACTGTTTTTTATCAACTTTCTTCTCTTTTCTGCTAATTACAAGGGGAATTTCTTCAGGTTTAGCATCTTTTGGCTGCTCCTTTTCAACGGGTTTTAGATATATATCTTCTGGCTGTACCTCTTCAATGGGTTTCTCTTTTTTGATTGGCTTAAGTTGCACTTCTTCCGGTTTCTTTTCTTCCTCTGCAGGTTTCTGTTTAGGGACAGGTTTAAGTACAACTTCCTCAGCCGGCTGTTCTTCTTTTGGCCGCCGTTTGCCTCGCCATGATACTTCCTCTGGTTGTACCTCTTCAATGGGTTTCTCTTTTTTGATTGGCTTAAGTTGCACGTCTTCCGGTTTCTGTTCTTCCTCTGTAGGTTTCTGTTTAGGCACCGGTTTAAGTACAACTTCCTCAGCCGGCTGTTCTTCTTTTGGCCGCCGTTTGCCTCGCCATGATACTTCCTCTGGTTGTACCTCTTCAATGGGTTTCCCTTTTTTGATTGGCTTAAGTTGCACGTCTTCCGGTTTCTTTTCTTCCTCTGTGGGCTTCTGTTTAGGCACCGGTTTAAGTACCACTTCCTCAGCCGGCTGTTCTTCTTTTGGCCGCTGTTTGCCTCGCCACGATACTTCTTCTGGCTGTGCCTCTTCCATTGGTTTTTCTTTTTTGATTGGCTTAAGTTGCACTTCTTCCGGTTTCTTTTCTTCCTCTGCAGGTTTCTGTTTAGGGACAGGTTTAAGTACAACTTCCTCGGCCGGTTGTTCTTCTTTTGGCCGCCGTTTGCCTCGCCACGATACTTCTTCTGGCTGTAACTCTTCAATGGGTTTCTCTTTTTTGATTGGCTTAAGTTGCACTTCTTCCGGTTTCTTTTCTTCCTCTGCAGGTTTCTGTTTAGGGACAGGTTTAAGTACAACTTCCTCGGCCGGTTGTTCTTCTTTTGGCCGCCGTTTGCCTCGCCACGATACTTCTTCTGGCTGTACCTCTTCAATGGGTTTCTCTTTTTTGATTGGCTTAAGTTGCACTTCTTCCGGTTTCTTTTCTTCCTCTGCAGGTTTCTGTTTAGGGACCGGTTTAAGTACAACTTCCTCAGCAGGCTGTTCTTCTTTTGGCCGCCGTTTGCCTCGCCACGATACTTCTTCTGGCTGTACCTCTTCAACTGGTTTCTCTTTTTTGATTGGCTTAAGTTGCACTTCTTCTGGTTTCTTTTCTTCCTCTGCAGGCTTCTGTTTAGGGACAGGTTTAAGTACAACTTCCTCGGCCGGCTGTTCTTCTTTTGGCCGCTGTTTGCCTCGCCACGATACTTCTTCTGGCTGTACCTCTTCAATGGGTTTTTCTTTTTTGATTGGCTTAAGTTGTACTTCTTCCAGTTTCTTTTCTTCCTCTGCAGGTGTCTGTTTAGGAACAGGTTTAAGTACCACTTCCTCAGCCGGCTGTTCTTCCTTTGGCCGCCGTTTGCCTCGCCACGATGCTTCTTCTGGCTGTACCTCTTCAATGGATTTCTCTTTTTTGATTGGTTTCTCTTTTTTGATTGGCTTAAGTTGCACTTCTTCCGGTTTCTTTTCTTCCTCTGCAGGCTTCTGTTTAGGCACTGGTTTAAGTACCACTTCCTCGGCCGGCTGCTCTTCTTTTGGCCGCCGTTTGCCCCGCCATGATACTTCCTCTGGTTGTACCTCTTCAATGGGTTTCTCTTTTTTGATTGGCTTAAGTTGCACGTCTTCCGGTTTCTGTTCTTCCTCTGCAGGTTTCTGTTTAGGGACGGGTTTAAGTACCACTTCCTCAGCCGGCTGTTCTTCCTTTGGCCGCCGTTTGCCTCGCCACGTTGCTTCTTCTGGCTGTATCTCTTCAATGGATTTCTCTTTTTTGATTGGTTTCTCTTTTTTGATGGGCTTAAGTTGCACTTCTTCCGGTTTCTTTTCTTCTTCTGAAGGCTTCTGTTTAGGCACTGGTTTAAGTACCACTTCCTCGGCCGGCTGCTCTTCTTTTGGCCGCCGTTTGCCCCGCCATGATACTTCCTCTGGTTGTACCTCTTCAATGGGTTTCTCTTTTTTGATTGGCTTAAGTTGCACGTCTTCCGGTTTCTGTTCTTCCTCTGCAGGTTTCTGTTTAGGGACAGGTTTAAGTACAACTTCTTCAGCCGGCTGTTCTTCTTTTGGCCGCTGTTTGCCTCGCCACGATACTTCTTCTGGCTGTACCTCTTCAATGGGTTTTTCTTTTTTGGTTGGTTTTTCTTTTTTGATTGGCTTAAGTTGTACTTCTTCCGGTTTCTTTTCTTCCTCTGCAGGTGTCTGTTTAGGAACAGGTTTAAGTACAACTTCCTCAGCCGGCTGTTCTTCTTTTGGCCGCTGTTTGCCTCGCCACGATACTTCTTCTGGCTGTGCCTCTTCCATTGGTTTTTCTTTTTTGATTGGTTTTTCTTTTTTGATTGGCTTAAGTTGCACTTCTTCCGGTTTCTTTTCTTCGTCTGCAGGTTTCTGTTTAGGGACAGGTTTAAGTACAACTTCCTCGGCCGGTTGTTCTTCTTTTGGCCGCCGTTTGCCTCGCCACGATACTTCTTCTAGCTGTACCTCTTCAATGGGTTTCTCTTTTTTGATTGGCTTAAGTTGCACTTCTTCCGGTTTCTTTTCTTCCTCTGCAGGTTTCTGTTTAGGGACAGGTTTAAGTACAACTTCCTCGGCCGGTTGTTCTTCTTTTGGCCGCCGTTTGCCTCGCCACGATACTTCTTCTGGCTGTACCTCTTCAATGGGTTTCTCTTTTTTGATTGGCTTAAGTTGCACTTCTTCCGGTTTCTTTTCTTCCTCTGCAGGTTTCTGTTTAGGGACCGGTTTAAGTACAACTTCCTCAGCCGGCTGTTCTTCTTTTGGCCGCCGTTTGCCTCGCCACGATACTTCTTCTGGCTGTACCTCTTCAATCGGTTTCTCTTTTTTGATTGGCTTAAGTTGCACTTCTTCTGGTTTCTTTTCTTCCTCTGCAGGCTTCTGTTTAGGGACAGGTTTAAGTACAACTTCCTCGGCCGGCTGTTCTTCTTTTGGCCGCTGTTTGCCTCGCCACGATACTTCTTCTGGCTGTACGTCTTCAATGGGTTTCTCTTTTTTGATTGGCTTAAGCTGCACTTCTTCCGGTTTCTTTTCTTCCTCTGCAGGTTTCTGTTTAGGGACAGGTTTAAGTACAACTTCCTCAGCCGGCTGTTCTTCTTTTGGTCTCCGTTTACCTCGCCATGTTACTTCTTCTGGCTGTACCTCTTCAATGGGTTTCTCTTTTTTGATTGGCTTAAGTTGCACTTCTTCTGGTTTCTTTTCTTCCTCTGCAGGCTTCTGTTTAGGGACAGGTTTAAGTACCACTTCCTCAGCTGGCTGTTCTTCTTTTGACCGCCGATTGCTTCGCCACGATACTTCTTCTGGCTGTACCTCTTCAATGGGTATCTCTTTTTTGATTGGCTTAAGCTGCACTTCTTCCGGTTTCTTTTCTTCCTCTGCAGGTTTCTGTTTAGGGACCGGTTTAAGTACCACTTCGTCAGCAGGTATAACTTTATCAGCTAGCTCTTCTTCTTTCGGTCGTCTTCTTCCGCGCCACGATATTCCCTCAGGTTGATTGTCTTCAGTGGGTTTCTGTTGTTTTACTTTTTGCCTTTCAATGGGTTGAAGTACAAGATTATCATCAGGTATTTTATCGGCTGATATTTCTAATATAACGGTATCTTCCTCACGTGTTAAGGACTCCTCTATTACAAGTGTCTCTATGGACATCTTTCGCTGTTTAAGTGTAACCTCTTCTAATTTTTCTTTTACTATTTCTTTTTTCTCTACTTTCGTTGGGCGTAATTTGATGCTTTCTTGAGTCCACGGTACAGTTTCTTGTTTTTGCTCCTGGAAAGCTGACGACCGCCTCCTTGTTGGCTCTTGTGGTTGTACTTCGTGTTCATCTAAATCTTGTTTAGGTTCAGATCTTTGCTTACGCCAAAGTTTAGTTTCCAATGGTACAGGCTTGACGTCTTCAGATATGTCAACTGCTTTGTCGATTGAAAGCATGTTAATATCCTCAGACATAGTGATGTTCTCTATCTGTTTATCATCTTGTTCGAGTGATGTAGGCACCGATTGCTTTTTCACTTGTTTTAAAGTTACATCTTCTAGTTTTTCTTTTGCTATTTCTCGCTTTTCCACAAGTGTAGGGCGCAATTTTATGCTTTCTTGAGTCCATGGCACTGCCTCTGGTTTTTGATCTTGGAAAGCTGATGATCTTCGTCTTATTGGTTCTTGTGGCTGTTTTTGAAGTATATTTGGCTCTTGTGTAGGTTCAGAACGAGGCGTACGCCAATGTTTCGTCTCGAGTGTATCCTGTTTGAAAGTTTCAGCGGTTTCAATCGTTTTATCAATGGCAAGTATGTTAGTATCCTCAGATGACGTGTAATTATCGATATGTTTAGGGATTTCCTGTTTACGAGGTGCTCTCCCTTGTTTAGTTTCAAGTTGCTCAATAACTTCCGATCTAGAATCTTCGGTGACCTTTCTGTCTATAATATCCTGCGTTGCCATTTTCCTAACTTGCTTTAATGTAACGTCTTCAATTTTTTCTTTTTCTATCTCCTTCTTATCTACTTTTGTTTTACGTAATTTGATGCTCTCTTGAGTCCACGGTATAGTTTCAGGTTTCTGCTCTTGGAAAGCTGATGACCGTCGCCTGGCTGGCTCTTGTGGTTTTGGTTCATGTATACTTGCATCTTCTTTAGATTCCGATCTTGGTCTACGCCAATGTTTAGTTTCATGTTGTTCTTGCTTTACGGTTTCGTTTACGATTGTTGTTTTGTCGATTGCCAGGATGGTACTATCTTCAGATGTCGTTATGCTTTCAGCTTGCTGTATATTCCGAGATCTAGGTGTTCTCCAGTGTTTCGTTTCGGTTACCTGAGTTTTGTCGACGAATTCTTTGTTATCAATAGTCAGTATATTTGCATCTTCGGTATAAGTTACCTGCTTTATCGAAGTTTGTTGATCTTGTGCCTGTGGCCTTTGTTTACGCCAATTCACAATTTCTAAACTTTCTTGTTTTAGTTCTTCAGTCACGTTCTTGTTGCGCCAGGGTACTGAAGTTGTTTTAGTTTGAACATCTTGTACGTTTTCAAGGCGTAAAATGTTTGATTCTTCTGTTGATTGGTATAAAGCTCTGCTGGTCGTTGTCTTTTGATCATCCGTATATTGATCCACACCGGTTTTTTCTTGGAATGTTTTTCGTGAAACAATAGTTCGGGATTCTGTAAACAAGAAAAAATACATAGTTATCTAATTATAGGCAATAACTAAGCGGAATCATTCACTGGTTTGACATATTTATTAAACGTGGCTATTTTAGCCATGTTCTTGGTTTATTTGAAACGTCTATGTCGTTAAAAAAGCTAGTAATTACTTACTTTAACTGCGGTTGAATCTTTCATGCAAACTTAATCCTTAAGAGCGTGGCCTGCGTAGAAAGGTAGTTCTCACGTTTTCTTACATTTTAACACTTATATAATCTGTGGTTCCGAAATCCTCCAAAACGTGTCAACTGTAAATGTTCGTCAGAGTGTAGGATCAATGTTAAAGATGTAAGAAAACGCGTAAACTGCCTTTTTACGCAGTGAACGCTCTTAATGTGTGCTTTTATTTGCCGATGATTGAGGAATACGAGTTCGATGTTCTGTGCTCATTAACAATAAATAAAGATTTTTCTCTGTAGCTTACTGGACATACGACATACCTACGTATTTTTAATTGGCCAGTTTAGGGGTTTTAGTAGGTACATACCAGGTGTAACAAAAATGCTGGTGTTCCTTTTAAGGGCATGGTTGATATCGTTTTCTAAATACGAAAAACTAAGAAAATCAATTTTTAGCGCGAAAAAAAATTGTTTTGTACGGAGGGTTGGCGAGCTGGGACGGGACCACCTGTACCATAAACAATTTTTTTTCTTCTACTTTTTCTTACTTAAAATTAGATACTAATCCTGCCCTTAAACGGATCACCAGTATTTAGTAGGGTTAGTAGATATGGGTGTTTTGAGAAAAGTTACAGTGTTTCTGCGTACCGAGAAGTTTTAGGTTAAGTACGCCTAGTCAAAATCGTGATTACTATAAAATTTACTGAGACAATATTTATTTGAAATTCGCTAATACGAATAAATAGAGCGTGTTTTTATCAATAACTGGTCATATTGAGGGAGGTGATTAAGGTAAATCATACCTACTGTACAACTTTTTCTATGGCACCAGTACTGAAAACCCAAAAAAAATCGGTTCCCCTTAAAAACGTCTACCTCTAATGGTCAAAATGTATGAAACAGACAAATTTTATTTTATAGTAAAAGTTGTTTATTAAGTCGTACCAAATCACCTGCAGGTATGGCTAGTTATCGAGAAAACACCCTGTATACTTGCTAATCGGTCAGCTACTTAATTTATTAATCGGGACACTTTTTCAGTCGTAGTAGACTGTGCTGGCTCCCGCCCATGATGTTATGGCGCCTCCACATGATGGGCCATCATAGGGACGCAGCTATGCGTTAGAGGGAGCTAACGATATTGCCATCTCGTTCAGTCGTATAGCTGCGTCCCTATGATGGCCCATCATGTAGAGCCAGCCTTAAAAGTTGCAGTTACTCGAGCGTCGTGGGAATGGGGACCTATTAGGGTTAAAAGATTAGATGATAGGAAGAATAAAAGGTTATATAATGTTTCCTTTTTAGTGGTGAGGGAAGAATCTACAGAAATACTCGAGCGTGTCAGATATTGATACGAGTAGGTTTAGTCGCGCAACGTGTCTCTGATAACAAGGGTACCTTGACACAAGTGTCATTATGTACGCTTAAAAATAGGCACCTTCCCAGTTATTGTTAAATTAATGTATGCTAAGTTTCAATAAATATTTTCAATTTTCAATAAATATGTTATTCTGCCGGTTTGCATGGTGGGGGTGAATACGGAAGGGTCGAAAATTGGAAAAACAATTACTCAGGCGCGTTAGATTTCAAAGAGGATGTCCTAAAAATGCATGAATCACTTTTCCACAGCCCGCAAACAGATCGTAGGCAGTCCTTTTGATTACCCCAGAACATGATGCCATATCGCAGAGTAGCTGTAACATATGCGTGATACGCAGCAAGGACTGCATCCCGGCTTACTATTTTGTTCAAATGAAACAATGCATATGAAAATGAATTTAGTCTCTTACAAATATAATCAATTTGGTTTTTCCACGTCAAATTATTGTCTAAAATTAACCTTAAGAATATTGTGTTGTCAGTTTTCTCAATTTCATTATTATTATATGTCACAGCTAAATCAGGTAACCTATTGACCCTTTGATAAAAATTCATAATTTTAGTTTTTCCTTCATTTATATGTAGGTTGTTACGGTTAAGCCATTTGATTATTAATTTTAAAGCATTATTTATGTTGAGTTGACACGTCTCTGGGTCCTCTCCGGTTAGTATTACCGTGCTGTCATCGGCAAAGAGAACCATAGGGTAGCCAATAGCCTGTGGTAGATCATTTATATAGATTAGGAACAGCAGTGGACCCAAAACACTTCCTTGAGGTACACCATAACTAATTTCCCTAATTTTTGACGAAAAATTTGCTTCACGTTTCTTTACGTTACGTTACGTTGCTTTACGCTGAATGACACAATTGTTTTCCGGTCGTTATGTGTGCGTTTTAGTTTTCCGGTAACAGCAATATTCTGTTTATACTTAACTGCACACGACATACCTACATTCTAATAAAATCATATAAATGGAAGATACCTAGTTTTTAAAATAATCTAAGAACATAAAATCTAGCCATGTCACGTCCGTTTTTCGTCTACCGTCAATTGCGAATCCAGCGATGCGCAACTTTAGCTGCTTTAAAAAACACGGTTTTCTTGGCTAAATAGCTATTTATCGAACGAGCGGAGCGTCAGCGAAGCGAGTTTTTACAAACAACTTCTGGCTACTGGGACGTCTCGGCATTTCGATGGCTTTTTGAATTTGAGAGTTTGTTCGACGATAACTCGAGTAACGTTTTCTTAATCTTTATGAAATTTGTTGGGGTTATAGCAGAGATACATATTATTTGAGTTTGTAAGAACTCGCTTTGCTTACGCTCCGCTCGTTCGCTTATTTGCTAAAATGACGATCTATGTACATTGTACATTTATAGTATGGTTTTCTCTCAGTACTAAAGTGGAAAAAATTATGCGTGTCGAGAAGAAGTTGTGAATTTTTGACCATGGATAGAGTGCCCCATGATGAATATTTTTTTTAATATTGGAAGGCCGCAAAATGTTTGGACCTTCACGTCAAAAACAGGGGTCCCGTGCAATATGTTACTACTAGTTATCTGATTAAGGCTGCTAGGGGTTGTGTATATGCAGAATTCATTTTTGATATTAAAAAGTACACGGAAAAAAAACCTTCGAAAGGACTCTTCGCGTAATAAAACCACGTTATCTTAAAATAGAAATACAAAAATGTATTGTTTCAAAAGTAAGGACATTGAGTAAATAAGAGAGATTGTACTTTAATCAAACAAGTATTGCCTTAGGTAAAAGGAAACTCGAAATTCTGTAAGAACTAAGAATATATTCGCTTCGTTATATTTAAAACTTTAATAAATTTTTGTTAAAGAAAGTAAATGCTTGTCACTAGGAAATATTTTCAACATAATATAATAATGTCTTAGATTGAGAATATCCCGGAACCCGGAAGCTTTTTTTTTCGTGTAAAAATCTATATTTTATATATTTGAAAACTGCATTAAAGATCCTTTTGATATTGTTTTTATTTAGAAATAATGATACTGATTATATTAACGTTCGTATAACGTAACTAACGTAAACTTCTATTTGACATTAATTTATTGATATTTAAGGATTTTATTTTATCTGATTGTAAATATTCTTGCATGTGTATATATTAAGGAATTAAATAAAGGCTAATTAATTAATTAATCAATAACGTAACGTATTGATATAACGTTCTAAAAAAATATAGTTTGTTGAGTGTTTTTCCTCTCCGCAGAACTGCTTTTTTTAATTTTAGCAGCCTTAGCCAAAGAGTATTGACATATTGCACGGGACCCCTGATTATAACGCAAGGGTCCATAAAATTTACGGACCTCCAATATTAAAAAATACTCATCGTGCCCACTGCCCAGTCTATCCATGGTCAAAAATTCAAAACTTTTAACTCGATCCACACAATTTTTTCAATTTTAAGCTCTGCTATCAGTTTATAAATAGTAGTGTTGTACTGAGGTAAATTTTTAATAGGTATAGATATTCAGATGTGTGTTTAATTTCACAGAACGAGATACTTTTCACTGCAATGCTGCTGCCGTCGTCTTAGATTGATCTACGTAGAACAAGGAAATCGTACCTACATCGTACTCTCTTTCGGAAGATCTGATATCGCCGTTGGCAATAAACATGATATCTAGTTGTTAAAGCGTAGCTTAATCTTAATAAATGCAAGGATATTAAAATAAAATATTGTTTTATTGATATTTTTGCTTGATCTCAACTGTTATTATGGAGTTTCTAACCTCAAAATCTAAAAGAAATTCGTCTTTTACGCTTTTCTGTGAACGGTCCATGAATTTTTATTAATTTATCAGAAGTTTTATTTCGTGTTTGGAGCCTTAATACTAGTATTCGTTGTGTGCATGACTGTGGCGCCATCTTTTGGGCCAGGGCTAATTTTTTATTTTATTTTTTATGAATGGCTTTATTATACCTACTGCTTGCTTATATGAAATGTCTCTGGCTGATTCAATACTTTGACAGTTGACCGATTGAGGTGACATAGGTCGCAGTTCCTTAAAAAAACCCTTAGGATGGGGGTGCTGATTCATAATTTTTTTGTATGGGAAAAAAACATTTTATTTTTCAAAAACCTATCGTGTGTACTAAAGGGCTAATACAGGCGGTTGTAAAAATATACCACATCATTACATTTGATTTGAACCATTTTTTTTAATTAAAACAAAAATAATTTGCAAAACTTACCAAGTTTGGGCTCCTCCAGGCCTATAACCGCGAAGCACTTCGATCATCGAATCGTCTATTTGCATCACTCTCTTTCGTATATGCAAGAGCGATAGAGACGGGGCCATCGTTTTGTAGATTTTTGAACTTCGCGGTAGGCCCGCTGATACGATATGGCTGATTTTTTTGTACAATATATCACAAATGATACTTGATATCCTCATATCTAACTGCTGGCCATAAACGATCTTTCCTATCGTCCAATCGGCATGAGTCTAACGATTGGATCAGTTAGAATTGACCGTGTGGGGGTGGATCGGCATGGCAGATACTTATAACTTTCATGCCAATTCACTCCCACACACGGTCAATTCTAACTGATCCAATCGGTAGCGTCATGCCGATTGGACGATAGGAAGAATCGTGTATGGCCAGCAGAAAGCAATTTTGAAAATAATTTCATTAAGTATTTATTTTTTACTTTTTAACATTAGAAAATAACGCAGTACAAAATGTACTGAAGTAGAGTTCTACTCCAGTAAATTTTGTACTGGATTATTTGATAATATTTAAAAATAAAATAAAAAAATTCTACTTAAATGATATTATTTTCAAAATTGCTTTCTTGGGGTTAGATATGAGGATATCAAGTATCATTTGTGATATATTAGTACCAAAAAAAGGAGAAGCCCAAACTCGGCATGTTTTGAAATTTACCTATTTTTGTTTTAATTTAAGAAAAATGGCTGAAATGTAATTATGTGGTATATTTTTAGGATCGCCTCTATTAGCCCTTTAATATGTTACCACACACAACAGGTTTTTGAAAAAATCCTTTTTCTTTCCCATACAAAAAAATGATGAATGTACACCCCTAAAGGAATTTTTTTTAAGAACTGCGGATCAAAAATTCTGTTTGACCTCTATTATGTGTGTACCAAACGGCTAAACTGTACATCGATTTGCGGTTCTTTTTTACGTACACCTAGCACTAGAAAGAAACATTGCTTATTGAAATATTACATGTAAATGATGATTGAAAACTCTAAATTTCATCAAATTGTCTCTGAAAAATCAGAACGGCACAATTGACCAGAGGCATGATTTTGCAGCCGGTTTCTACAATCCCGAATCCGAATCCCAAAAAGTGCAAACGGGGATCTTACTATGCCATCTGTCTGTCTGTCTATGCAAGTATAATTTTTTTGTGACTTTTTAAAAGCTAGCTGCTTGGTCGCGGTCCGCCAGGCAGGTGCCAAGTACTAGTGTTTAGTGATTAAATTAAATTTGTTTTGAATATGAACTGTTAAGGTGTGTTCTAGTTATCTCCAAAAAAATCACTTCCATATGCAGATACGACCTTTTGATAATTATTTTTCTTATTATGCTGAAGATACGAATCCCTCCATTAAGCGTAGTCCGACATGCACTTGGGTGGTTTTATGCATTAGGGCGTTTTCAGAAAACATAAGTTCAAGTGTTTTTTTTATATCTTAGAATCGCAAGTAGGTACTAGATGCTACTAGAACAGTAATAGGTTCTACTTTGGCCCTATGCTCCATAGGCTAAACAATTGTAACACGTTCAAATAATAAGCCCCCACTAAGTTTGTGGTTTTTATTAGTTTGAAATACGACTAGTACCTACTTCTTGTAACCCAGTACCAAAGATTTTAATTTAAAAGTTGCCTGTACAGACGAAAAATCGTGCCTCAATTTGACAACTGGATAAGATGGCGCTGCCGCGCTGTATACCTAGTCCATAAATTTACCTACTTGGTAAGCCTGGTTGCCAAATGACTAGGCGCCCAGTGGGTGCTTTTTAGTTGAGCAATCAAACTGAGCTTATCGACTATTTCTGAGACTTTATGCCTCTAGTTAATACGGGTTATTCCATTCTGATCCCCTCATGAGGATCCGTCTTATTTTTTAACGTTATTATTCCGTTCTGATTCCCTGGAAATAATTTATTCTATTCCTTTCTGATCCCCTAGCCAAAATGTAAATACATTTGGTACTGTCACGAACAAAATGTTTAATAAAGTATTTTTCACACGACTGTCCTTGCCCTTTAGGTACAGTGTTCGAGACTTGCGGGGGATCCGAACGAAATAACAAATTTTCGAGATCAGAAAAAAATAGAGTATAATAGGGTTATAAAACTATAACTCAGTAGATACTCACTTAAAGAAATATACCTTTTAATACAGTTGCTCCAAAAGTGGCTCTTCGAGTATATAGTTGCTAAGCGTGCGGAAAGTTTTTTTTTCGCTCATTAGGGCTTTTTACTTCCCAGCCCAAAAATTGCAAATAAGTGAGTGGTTGTGTACAAAATTAGCTATCGTTATTTTTCGAGTCCATTAAGTATGTATACTCCAATTAATGTGTAAAATAAATAAACAGTAATAAGCTATGTAGATAACTGTTGATGTACGAGTAGTACCAATGTAACCAGTATTTATGTCTTGTAATTTTCTCGCAACTGTATTAAAAACATCGTTTGACGCACGCGCGGAAAGAAATAGTGAATACTCATCTTAGACTTTCCACCTGCTCAGGTATGGCCCGATGCAAGATCTCAGGACTGGTGAATGGGTGACAGACTTTCCGCCCTTGCCTCAAAATAGTAAGTACTAGTTACCCTAGAGTACACCGACGCGAATCGAATCGCCCAGTGAAACGGATCAATCATACTGACTGATATGACTTTGGTCATAGACTTAAAGATATAATATACGGTCATAGTCTAAGAACTTTTTGAGGCTCCAAGCATTTAGCGCCCTCTGTCCGAAAGCCCCCTAAAGATACCCAAAATGTAAGAGGAAATGTCACGTGCACTGCTACTCCACCTAGTAACAAATAGCGTTCTGGTAGTACCTACACTAGTAGCTACTAGGTCGAGTAGCAGTGCAGGTGACATTTCCTCTTACATTTTGGGTATCTTTAGGGGGCTTTCGGACAGAGGGCGCAATTGACTTGAGCTTCAAAAAATTCTTAGGCTGTGCTGCTCTATTATATAAGTTACTCTATGCTTTGGCTACCCACGATCTTATGAATTTGACTAAAAAATCTTCTTGAACCGTTTCGCACTGCGACCCGATATGCCTCAGTCTACTCTACCCTTATTCCAGGTTTCTCGTGGTAAACGGTATTAAATACCTATAAGGATTTTACCTTGTTTGTCCGCTGTTTTGAGGAACATGACTAGTTACATTATTGGCATAAGTGCAAACGCTTCGAGCAGTTCAGATGTCAGACAAGAGTATTTAGTAGGTACGAGTAGGTATGTAAAGGATGTGTATTTTTGGTCAAGTGAAAATTTACAATAATTACTATAGATTCGTAATCAGTCCTTTTTATTGCCGTTCCTTTTTTTGTTAAATCCTTCAATTTTATTAATCTCATTAAAATATAATCAAGCCATTACATATTTAAAAAAAAACAACAGTACTTATATATAATTAAATATTTATTGGCTAATGACTTGGACCCAAATCTCGTTTGCATAAGAACTCGATTAGTAACGAAAATTAACTATTTTAAAACCTAGATCGTGGTCGTACGATACCTTATTCAAAATTTGGGTCTATTATAAAACAACTTATTTATTTATTATTAGTCTATCAACTTTTATTTTGGATTTCACGTCGCTACCTTTAGGCAAGCTTGCGTGGGGGGTACAGATCCAACAAGCAGAGGCACTATTTGGTGATTTTTTATATGTAATACACATACTAAAACTCATTAGGGAATGCAACCCGGGTTTTATTTATATGAAAGAACCCGGGTAATACCGGAAAACCCAGATTTTTTCGTACAAAAAACCGGGTTGCATTCTCTAGAACCCGTTAACGGGTACCAGTGAACCGGTCCCAGCAAGCGTTGAGGCTCATCATCATCTATTTAAGAGCTTTTCTCTTGTCGGTGGAGTAACCGCCACTCATCTCGCCTCTCCGCAATTGTTTTAAGCCCTCGATAAGACACTACATCAGCCTTTTCCATTAGCATTAGCTTTTTTTTTAAGCGTTGAGGCTAATGTAAATAAAGTGGAAACAAAATGAATCTTGTAGAAGTATGACTGGGACAGTGATTGATCTATTTCAAAGAGGTCCGGACACCTTACTAATTTTATTAATTGCAATAGCCAATTTTATTGTTAAGTCTATGGTTGATTTATCAATGAAACAGAATATATATTATAGTTCTACTTTAGCAAAAATTAGAAGCTAATAATTAAAAAAATAAACTTAAGAATAAACTATAAGTAAAAAATTTGCCCCAAATCGCCTTCTATTGGCAGCGTGCCCAGAAGGCTATGATCAATGAAACTATAATGGCCTCTACAATGGGTGCAATTTTCACACAAAACTCGCGCGTTATTTCGAGACATTGCCATCTAAGTAGGTGCAACGAAATCAATCGATGGATCAAAAACCGCAGTGGATTAAAAATCGCAGGTGACTAGTCGCTTACGTTTGTAGAGGCCTTAAAGTTTTACCGTGGATATCCACGGTAAATTCTAAAAGCGGCCAATTGATACGAATGCTTAAGTTACATTATTAATAAATTTTCACTTGACACTTAAGGTGAGTTGTTGATTACGTGTTAGCTTTTTGTAATGTTATCCATCACGATCGGTTCTTAAACTGCATTAATAAATATACCTGCCAGATCCGGCTCTCTTCTTTCCAAGACAGTGAAATAACTTCAAGGAGTATTCAGTGAAAGAGGTTCAAAATTTCTATATTAACCCGCCAGATGATAAAAATGAATGTACCTAATAGATGTCTACAAGCTATTTTATGGAGTTTATCATGTAAGTAAGTAGGTAAAATGTAAGTAATTGTTACTTACATCTTGTCAACTTTTACGAAATCAGATAACTGCCTGAAAATGTCTGGCAACCCGGTCAATTCCTAATATAGCTAAAATAGAGTTCTGATTAAAATGTTGTACTTATTAAGAAGATAAGATACAGAAATAAATTTGAATATGTTGCAAATACCTACGTAAAATCAAGGTATAGTAAAATTATCCAACAAGACATCCCATGCATCCTACAGAAACAACATGGGTTTATAATTTACATATGATTAAAACCAACTGTTCTTGACATGTGATATACAGTAGAAATAAGGAGTCGACGTCAAAGATATGTTTACACTTTTTCACCTTACTCCTTTGTAATAAGGTGCAAAAGTGTTAACATATCTTTGACGTCGACTGTACATAAAACAATATGCAATGTGATTAAAGTATTGAATATTGCCTTGTCGCCAGCTAACAAAATCTGATATTCTTTGCCTCAAACGTCACATTTCGTGACCATACGTCGTTATCGCGGGTGCAACTACGATTTGACAGAACTCAAAGATTATGATAAACAAGAAATAACAGAAGTGTCAGTAGTATCAAATACGTTTGTACCTGCGAGATCAAAATTATTAAAAGAAATTTTCTAATATCGTACTTGACATGATAATTAGTACATATTAATAATTTTAAACAAAAAAAGAACCGACTTCGCTTAGGATCCGCTATTCCAAGGGGAAGTGACCGAGTTGAGGTAAAAAATAGTGAAACCACTATAGTTGAAGAGTTCCCTCGATTTCTTCAGGATCCCATCATCCGACCCCGACTTGGTGCCAACGAGACTATCTAGGGGATATACCCATTCGATTAAAAAGAAATTTTGAAAATCGGTTCACGATTCACAGAGATATCGAGTAACATACATACATACAAAAAAATAATAATGATAAAAAAAAATCTGTCGAATTGAGAACCTCCTCTTTTTTTAAGTCGGTTAAAAAGATTAGCCACGCAGTCCTAACGGCAACCTCTTCTGTCACCTGTTATTCGAAACAAGTTTCATTCTTGATCGATTTATGTAGACTTTCAGATAAAAGATTATTTTAAACTTTCCCCCGGTTCCCCCTAAAGTCACGGTTACTCGTTATTTTCATAAAAAAATGTGAAACGAAATTTCAGCTCAAAAAGGCGCACTTTAAGGAACGTAGAAAAGGCGCAAGATTGAGAAGAGTTTGATTGATCATTTCCAGCAAAAACATTGTGCTAGATATGAAGAACTTCTTAGAGGCTAGGACGCGTAGGTAGAAATACTCTGTTTCTATCAAACGGACACTCTGTTATATACATTCTTCAACACATTTGTTTTTGCACCCGCGATAACGACGTATGTTCGTGACTAAAGGTGACACTATCAAGTGACACGGTTAATTTGTTTATTAGGTACAGTCAACGCCATGAATATGTGTACCCTTTTGAACCTTATTACAACGGAGTACCTACCGGACTGTACCTAATACCGCTTCAATTCCCATACTGGTTGACCATTACCTAAATATTCATATCATATTCACGATGCCCGCGAGGAAACGGAAAGATTTTAACAACGTGTTCCAGAGCGTATTTAGAGACAAACATGTCGTATATATTTTTTTATTCGCCTAGGTTCAGAATTAATGCCAATAAAAAAAATAGTGTGCTTTAGTCAAAACGCGCGCTTTTTAATGGCGATGACGCCAGTATGAGATGTCGTGATGAAGATATCAAAGTGACAAGGGAGACTGTGATTGTACTAGTTATTAAGAAATAAAATATACCAATTTATATTATACATATTTTTTCCATAAACATTCACTTATACTATCCATACTTTTACTTACATTACTATTTACTATCCATATTTTTTCCATAAACATTTACTTATAAAACATTCAAAACGTCGATAACCGTAATGAAAACAACCTGAACCTGTAAAATGTTTTTTTCCTTTTTTTGACCTCAGGAATGCGTGGTAAAAAAATCCGTTTCCTCGCGGACACCTCAACGAAAGATAACGGAGATATGATGACATATTGCCGATAATTATATCGCCCGACGTGCGTCAGACTACTCATTGCAGAATATTATTTATTTACTTTTTGTTTCTAGGGACTAACTTATTTATTTCGTATAAAAACTATATAAAGAGTGATGTGAGAGAAATTTATATATTAATTATTTACTATTTAAGAATGTATGATAAATAGCTAAATGTACATTTTTATTCAATCTACATAAAATCTTTCTACCATCTCTATCGTCTCAATAACTGGCAACGCAATATTTACCGTACCTACTAATATTTTTATCTCAGATTAATTAGCTAAGTTATCTAACAAACTCTATGGTTATCGCTATTTACTTTTTATAAATAAAAATAAGTATGTATTTATTAAATTTTCAGAATAACATATTCGTTTATTGATTTATTTCACAGAGGAGTAGAGAGGGTGTGGGTAAGACATTGAATAATAAGTATAATAACCAACAAATTAAATTTACTACAACACTACTACTAAGTATAGACTAAGCGAGATTTTGAATTCAGGTAGTCAGATCAAGCAATGAACCGTATTCATTGGAAATAAGAGAGCCTTCTCGTCTCGTTTCATTTCAAGAAAAGAACGTGTAAAAATGCAGTTTATCAAGTAGCAGCCGACTGATGGATAACAAGCACCGGTCAGGGCATCGTGTGATGTGGCTGAATGTGGGCACTCGATGAGGTGTCAGTGTCGTATGCTGAATCCTGCATGTTCCTAAAACATCTCAAAATGCGGGGTCACTCCTCATATGCGGGCATTCAAAGAGTATTTATGCGTTTGTAGAATAATGCGAAGTTTAATTAATTTATAGCATTTATTAAACAGAATTCACATAAAGGTAACATACAAAAATTTAATTTATAAATATATTATTAAATATGGATAGGCACTAAAAATATTAATTGATAAAAAATACTGCCACGCCTAATAACTTAATTACAATTAGGTGAACATACAACACAATTTAATTTTAAACAATGTCGTGCACTTAAAACAAACTAAGTTAAAGATCACTGTAACGTTAAACTATAAAATCTCATTCAATTCGGATTTGTACTTGCAGAAAATATTAGGTCATCAACATCGGCAGTGTATGTCAAAACATAGAAACTGGCAAGGCAAGTAATGCGTGCGTACTTTTGATAGAGGGCGTCGCGCCTCATAGCGGTGGATTTCTTTGTTATGTTTCTTTGTGGGACAAGTTGACAGCGACGCGAGGCGTGTGGCGGGACAACCACGAGTAACTTTGCGTTTCCGAACGAAACGGACGACCCCCACGCGATATGCTGACCGAACCCTGTGACCCCCCGACCCGCGGCTGCGGCGGCAGCGGCGCCGCCGGCCGCCCGACCGTACACGGCAACGCGGACACGGACAAAGTTAGTCGTAGCTGTTAGATACGCCGCAAATCACATCGCAGCTTGCGTGCAACTTTGTTAGATGTCACATATATTATATTATTCTATTAAAGCCAAAATATAAACGAACTGGATACAAAAAACGGTGATTCATGCTTAAGGATAAAGCTAGCTTAAGCGGGAACTTGCTTCTAATAGGAAATATTACATTGCCATTTTTTTATTTACAAAGAAGGTAGGCGAAACATTATTAGTTACTTTGCATTATTAGAACGCAAGCTCCAGCTTCGATGGCCACCAGAAAAGTTTCACAATTAAGTGGTCCACGTAAAGAATAAAGATACAACACTGAGATCATCTTAGTATAATTTTCACAGGTCAGATCCCAACACTAAAAGCATAGAATATCTTTCCGATTCTTAATGTTAATAAGGCCAAATAAATCATTAATTATGAGCTCAGGCTTAAAATTATTATCAAAGAGTATTGGGTGAAAAATACATTTGGAGTTTGGACGATTCGCCCGAAGACACGTCTCGGATATTACGTAATATGTTTCTAATATACAACTTGAACGACAATAGGTACATCATTTAGTAAACATCGTAGCGGTAAAAGCAAAACAAAACAGACGTAGAGTGTCTCGTGTTCGTGTTAATCACATGTTACGTGTGTCCAATGTAACGGCTCCGGGCGCGGCGCGGCAGCATCATCCTCGGCGGCACCTTGCCTGTCTCGTGGAACGTCTACGGCTATTTACACAAAAAGCTAGAATGTACAGCATTGTTAGATGCGGAAATTCGCCCAAATAATACTACTGAGTTAAATCTTACAACTGAGTCCACTTGCAAATCATGATTGTTAGATTGAGCACTGGAGGCGGTCCGCGCGGTTGGGCTGCATCGGCCCGCGGCGGCAGTGTTGGCGTCTGAACCAGCTGCCACGCGGGCCGAGCGTGGTCTGTTCGCGTCGTATGTTGTCATTGCATCACGACTGCGATCGCGGGGTCGTCTAAGCGGGCGAAAGTTATTGCGGTAACCGCTACGATTGTATAAAGGGATTCATGTGATACTAATAACGCTTGTCAACTTTAAAAGATACCTACAATAGTAGTTTTCACCCGATCTCATTGTGGTATAAAGTTGGAACAAAGAAACACTACATTAATGGATTAAAAGTGCGCGACGCGAGCTCGCTGCCTGTATCTATGTCTTACTTTTGACGACTAGTTTTGCCGAGGTCTCAACCTGGCCTGCGGAGGTGATCGCCCGGCAAGTGAAGATTCCGGTGTCCTCCTCGTACGTACTTCCGATAAGCAGTACAGCGTTGTTGCCCTCGTGGATCATCTATAAATCAGAAAAGAAAACAACTCGTCAAATTAAATCCTAATTCTTGACCGAGGTAGTTATGACTAGGATTTATTTTCTAGGTTCCTATTTTTGTTTCCGACTAACAAAAACTGTCAAAGTGACAAACGATTATTTGGTTAATAAGGCTTTTAACATTAGTTATTCCCTAACACGGTGCCATGGTGTTCTGAATATTTGGGAGGAAACTAGAGCTGAAGCCAACTCTAAGACGAATTTTATTAAGTTTAAGGGGTACATAAGCGAATCCCCCGCTGCTAGTGTCGTAGTGTGCGTCACATTGACTAAGAACCCGCAGTTTTGGGTATTATTTTTACTGCGATATTTACAAATTCTTAAGTCAAAACTCACCTGGAAATCAGGAGTTTCCGGAATTTTCGCGCCTTCACGTAGCCATTGAATAGTTGGTTTGACTTTACTGGTAATGACAGTCTTGAACTGTGCCGGCTGTCCCTCATTTACAGTGACATCACGAAGCGGTGTTAGTGTGGGTAAGGCATCCGCTTGATCTGGCTGGGAAACCTTTAGTTTTGCAGCAGCAGTTATTCGTCCACCAGAGTTAAAGGCGACACACTTGTAATCCCCTTCGTCTTCAGGGAAAGCTTCGGATATACGTAGGGTGTACTCATCCGCAGCCCGTGACATTTGGAAGTACTTTGATGGCTTAATCAGCTTATCTCCCTTGTACCACTGAACTGTAGGTGTCGGTTTTCCGATAATCTTGCAGCTAAATTCGATAGCTTGACCTTCAGCTACAACTTTGTCTTTGAGTGGCTCGATAACTTCCGGAGGCGCATTTGCAGCTTTAGTTTGAGGTTTCGGCTTATCTTTCGTCGCAGGAGCATTGACGTAGCATTCGGCATCGCATCTTGCTTCTCCAGCACTGTTAATAGCTACGCATTCGTATTTTCCAGAATCCTGCGGGTACGCTTCAAGAATCAGAAGAGTATACGTTCCGTCTTCTTCTAAAATTTTGTTTCTTATATCAGGTTGAACTTTCTGCCCATTTTTCAACCAATAAACATCGATAGGCTTAGTACCTGTTACCTTGGTGTCAAATCTCACCAACTGACCAGAAGTCACATTGACATTCTGAGCTGTCAATGTGAAACTTGGTGGGCTAATACCACCTCTTCCTTGCCTTCTGCGTTCTTCTACCACAAGATTAGCGCTGCATTTTGCAGTTCCGCCTCTATTCTCAGCCACAGCTGCAAACACAGCCGAATCTTCAATGAAAACTCGTCTGATAATCAGGATGGACTTAGTGCTGAACGTATGAATTTGGAAATCTGCTGAATTCTTGATCGGGAAGTTCTCTCTGTACCATTTGATGGTTGGAAGTGGATCGCCGTCGAACTCTACCTCAAATCTAGCTTGTTCCTGTTCAAATACTCTACATGGCTGCATCTTCTTGGTGAATACTGGTGGATTGCTGGGCTTGACAGGTCCTTCCACTACCCTCTCGTGAGTTTGGGCCTTGTGTTCAACCTCAGTTGTCTCAGTGGATGTGATTTTTCTCGTGATTTCTGTGTCACCTACAACCTCTTTCTGTACTTGTTTCTGTTTAGCTACATGGACTTCCTTGCCGTGAACCGTAGATTCAGATGGATCCGGAATCCTTGGCTTTTGCACAACTTTCTTTTGTGTTACTTGTTTCTGTTCCACCACTTGTTCGGACTGCTCCCTGAAATGAAGACATTTATATTTTTATAAATACATTCCACATTTTAGATCCCAGCGGCCCCATTTTTGTTGTAACACATGAGTCAGGCGATCAAAGGAGGAAACGCCACCAGCGTCATGGGGACATGCCATGTCACAAGGGGATGCGGTATTCTGTTTTTTTATTGTCTTAACTTTTTATTATAGTATAGTTCGTAGTTTTTAAGTTAGATATATTGATATTTGTATTTTTAATGTTAATAATGTATTATATTATTACGTAATTATTTAAGATTCAAATACTAGCCTTAATATCATTTTGGTTGATCAAGAAAGTTAGCGACCTATGTTAAGAAGAATATTTGTTGAACTAAGTTTATGGCCGCTGTCTAAGTTATTAACTTATTACTACAATACTTAATAACGCTTAGTAAATAAAGTAAGGTTATCTGGTATTATCTATGAAAATGTTTTACTGCTTCAATTCATTCATTCATATCAGAAATTAATAACATTATATAAGACAGACTAGTATACAAAAACCCGTATATAAATTCGTACGTTGAACACGTTGAAAACATTGTTTTAAAATATGACTTACAAAGTATCTTCATACTTCTGTGCCATTCCCTTAGCAACAGAAGCATTCACGACTTTCTCCCCTGGGATAGCGTACTGGTGTGTTGATTCCCTTAATCTGCTCTCCTTTACGACTTGTTCATTCTCTAATTCTTGCAGTTTGTTGTAATATTCTTCGCTCTTCTTCTTTTTTACGGATTGTTGCCACTCTGTGTCGGGTTCCTTGTGAACTTTGGGTTTCAGCTCGGGCCTATGGTCAATAGTACCCTGGCGTTGTTGCGTGTGCCTCTCTTCGAAAGTTTTCTCCAACTCAGTTTCAGTTCGTTGATATTGTGTTGTTTCATCATACCAAGCTGTACATAATCAAAATATTATGTTAGAATCAATTGAGAGTATAGATCAATCAATTTAACCTCAAGACATACCTCTCACAGGTGCCGATGGTAAGCCGGTAGAAGCAGGTGGTTTAGCTGCATTTTCTTTTTAAGGACAGAGAAGGAAGGGCAAAGGGAAGCCAAAGGGTTTTATTTGTGCTGAAGCGGTCTGTAGGTGTGTGCGTGAGTTACGTGTGTTAAAGCAGCTGAGTCGATATAAGATACTATATATTTTAACTCAAAGTGATTGGAATAATCATAAAAATATTGTAAGCTGAATTTGCATGTGTATTTTCCCTACATACAGTGTTATACTCACGTCGGGGAGCGTTTTTCAGAACGCCTCTGTAATCATCGTGTCTGGGAATAACCTTGAGTTCACTTGTTGCAACCGCTTCTCCTGCTGAGCTTCTAGCGACCACTTCAATCTTTCCTGTGTCATACTGACGTGTTTTTGGAATATCAAAATGGTACATTCCATCATAAGTTAGCTTGTATCGTGATCCCTAAACAAATTTAAATAAAGATTAATACTTCTTATTCGTTTGAATAATTGTTATCAAAATACTAAATGTATATAGGCATCTCACATTGACGATGGTATTGCCGTTAAGAAGCCACATAACCCTCGGTTTCGGGTGTCCAGTAACACGGCAGCAGAATCTGGCCCACTCGCCTTCCTCAACGGTCACCGGGTCTGGTCTACTAACAAACACTGGTGGAGAACGAGCTTTCTCCATTTCCACAGCTTGCTCAGGAGCCCTAAAACAATTCTTCATGTATTGTTTTGTGCCATAAATATATGAGTATGTAAAATCATCAATAGTTTAGCACCCAAATCACATTGCAGTGTTCTATTATTGTTCTCATTGTTTGATTATAGTTAGTGACAGAGGTGCTAAATACTGACAGAACGTAAAAAGCTCATAAAATATATAATTTTAAATAATGTAGGTATGTAAATTAACTTAAAAACTTACACTTGCCACGACGCCTCCATCTCTCTAATCTTCTCGATACTCTTCATATGCTTGGGCAGTTGAGAGTCATAAACGATGCCAGGCTTGCCAGCGGTCTTGATTATAGCCCGGGTCTCGTCCATGCCGTACAGATTGGTGGCACGACAGACGTATTCACCACTATCTTCGGGGTACACCCATCCGAAGTTCATTGCAACGTAACCGAAGTCGTAAATAGGTGTAAAGCGATTCTCTGCAAAGTTAATGCAATTTAAAAGTAGTCACCACAAAGTGGAAACAGATGTCCATAGCAATGCAAAAAAAATAAAATAATGGGATTCGAAGGTACTTCCTCTGGATTGACGGCCAACGTGCTTAAAATTACACAAACCTCCATCAATCCATCACGGCGAATACAGTCATTGTAATGGTGGCTATAAGTTACTAGTGATCTAGTATCTGTACCCGATGTGATAAAGGTTTACAACTTTAAGCTAACTCAAGGCATGTGCGTCCACGAATGTTAACCTCCCGACACCACAGTTCTCCAAAAAAAGGTACAGTAGTTAAAAGCAGATAAACAATAGAGCAACTAGCAAGGCTAAGGCTAACATATGTTTGGTATTGTATACTCAGTATACTCACTATGAAGTAGTGGTTTGCCATTGAAGAACCATTCCACTTTCATGTTAGGATCTCCTACAGGAGCCAATTGGCATTCAAATTTGGTTGTTTCCATTTCAACGAGAGTAGTTTGACTTTGTATTTGTGTCACAAATCGTGGCGGCTGCTTCTTATCAGCATCGTACAAGTCATCTTCAGTTAAGAATATTTCAGATGTGTACTTCTTGATAGTAGCTTCCATTTGAGTCAATGCTTCAGATTTCTTCATTCCACGAGGTACTTGGTTTTGTAGAATAATATCTGGCAGCTCTAAAATAAAAACATACGCAACTATTTAATAATCTAGTTATTCGATAGTGTTGTAGGTAAGTATTTGAAGTTTGTATACACTTACGTTTGCATGACACGGTGCCCTTCGTGAAGTCTTCGCCAAAATCATTAACAGCTCGGCACATATACTCTCCAGAATCTTCAGCATAAACATATAGAATGTCAAGCGATACGAATCCCATGTCATATACGGTGCGGTATCTGTGACCACTAGGCAACAGCTTACCATTGCGGTACCATTCAATTCGTAGTTTCGGGTCTTCTTTGGGTTCAACACGGCATTCAAATCGTACCCCTTCAGATTCTTCCACGGTGTGGCTTTGGATCTGAGTAATGAATTTAGGTGGTGAGCTGACTACGGGCTCATCTTTGGGAACTTCGCTCTGACGACCTTTCTCGAGTTCTTTGATCTTCTCGCCGCTCATACCTTGCGGTAATTGCGACTCTAAAACAATATCGCGTTTGGCGCTGCATGTAATTCTTGCTGTAGTAGTAGCAGAGCCCCATCTGTTAGTGGCACGGCAAGTATATTCACCAGAATCACGAGCATAAATGTAATCAATATCTAGGGCAATAAACCCGAAATCATTCAACATATGTACACGAGAGCCAGTCGCGAATGGTCTACCGTTGTGGAACCAGTCGATTCTCATTGTTGGATCCCCGACAGGTTCTACACGGCAGTCAAAGTGAATCGGCCCACCTTCAGGAATATCAACGTTATCCTTAATTTCCACAGTGAACCGCGGTGGGTTTGGTTTTTCATCCTCGGACATAATCTCCTCGCGCTTGTGCAATGTTTCTTCTAGCTTCTGAATACTTTCGGTTCCTGATTTGAAGTGAGATGGTAATTGTGGTTCAAGAACGATGCCTTGTCTTCCCTTAACTTGTAGTTTACATGAAACTGTGGCCTCGCCGTGACGATTTGTAGCTTTGCAAGTGTATAAACCAGCATCTCTTTGATAAACTCCACCAACCTCCAGAATTACAAACCCAAAGTCGTTGATAGTCTTTACTCTAGACCCAGTCAATAATGGTTTGCCGTTATGGAACCATTCCACTCTCATGCTAGAATCATTAATTGGTACCAAGCGACATTCAAAGTGAGCTGAAGAGTTCTCAGTCAAAATGAGATCAGAAGGAGTGGTTATGAATTCTGGCGGGTTTCCGCTCTCTACTTCAGGAGACATCGAGTCTACTGTTCCAGTGAATCCTTCTAGCAGTGCTATCTTATCAATAGTTCCTTCCATGCCCTTTGGCAATTGGGATTCTAGGATGATATTGCGTTTGCCTTGTACCTTCATAGTAGCGGTGGTTACAGCTTCACCATAATTGTTGTAAGCTCGGCATAAATATTCACCAGAGTCCTCAGGATAAGTAGGAGAGATTTCAAGGATAACGAATCCGAAATCACAGAAAGTCCTGAATCTCGAGCCAGCCTTCAGTGATTTACCGTTCCAATACCATTCCACCTAGTAAAATGAAAATATAATTTTGTAAGAGACATTTCGTAATTTTAATGTGTAAATGTGGAGTTGCTAATTGTAAGCTAAACTGAAATGATTGTACAATATAGTATACATATAACTTATTTTAGATAAAAGGGTATATGCTTATGTATATTTGTGTGTTACTTTACTTTAAGTTACTTAGTTACTCACCTTAAGATTAGGATCATCAGTTGGTGTAAGACGGGCCTCAAAATGAGCGTTTTCACCTTCTCTCAGGTTTTCGATATTAGACAGAGGTACAGTAAATACAGGAGCCTTTCCTCTTTCCTCCTGAATATCGGTATCTTTCCTGCGTACCATAGAATCTTCCAAAGTTTGTAACTTTTCCAAGCCTCCTTCCATGCCCTAAAATATTGTCAACAAGAAGTTTATATAATTATTATTATAAAATTTTATCGATTCGTATAGAGTTTGTGCAGAAAAAGAAGCCTCTTGGTTTATATGGGAACTTATGAATTCTACGAGACCTTCTTCCGCACAGACCCAAATTCTATGCCATAAAATTCTTACCCGCGGGAGTTGCGAGTCCAAGATCAAATTCTCCTTTGATGTGCATTTGAGCGTAGCCTTCGTTGAATCACGACCCAGTTTGTTGGTGGCGATACACTCGTACACACCAGAATTTTCTTCGTAACAATATAATATATCCAATATAACGATGCCAAAGTCATGGAATGTTCTATACCTATGTCCGTGGGGAAGTTTCTTACCGTTGTAGAACCATTCAACTTTAAGGTCAGGGTCATCAACGGGTACCAATCTTGCCTCAAAGTGAGCACTCTGGCCCTCAACCAGTTTAGTTACATCCTGAATCTGTGTGAGGAATTTCGGCGGCTCAGCTGACGGAGTAGATGGCATTTGTTGCTGCGCGCCATGCAAATTCTCCAACTCTCTGATTTTAGCGAGCGAATCAGGTTGCAAGCTTTCCAAGTAAACACCACTTCGACTGTAACAACCTATTGTAGCTTTAGTGAAGTCTTCACCGTATTTGTTGTAAGCGCGACAAACGTATTCACCTGCGTCGTGGTTCTGAGTATACGCTATGTCCATAACGACAAAACCGAAATCAGAAACTGTCTTGATCCGTGTAGAATGGCGCAAAAGTTGTCCATTGTGATACCACTCAATCTTCATGTCGGGATCGTCGACTGGTACAACCGTGCATTCAAAATGAGCCGATTGTCCGTCTTTCAAGCCCTCAACATTTTGAATATGTGTAGTGAATCTCGGTTTTTGTCCCTTGCTCTTATCTACACACTCCAGCTTAACACTGATTTCCGCTTGTCCCCATTTGTTAGTGGCACGGCACGAGTATGTGCCAGAATCAGTGGTCTTGGTGCCTAAAATTTCTAGAACACACATACCAAAAGCGTAAACAGTTCTAATACGGTGACTCGCTTCGATTGTTTTTCCGTTGTAGAACCATTCAATGACCATGGTTTGGTCACCAGTTGGTATCAATGAAGCTTCGTAATGAGCAATCTGTCCCTCGCTAATATCTACGATATCTTGGAATACCGTTGTGAATTCAGGAGCCCTTCCAGTGTCGTCATCAGGCTTTTGACCAGGCTCCCTTCGAAGAGAATCCTCAAGGTTTTGAATCTTTTCAAGTCCTTCGGTTCCCTTTGGATGTTGCGTTCCTTCGATAAGGTTAGCCTTGCTGGTACAGAAAACGGTAGATGAGGTAAATGCTTCACCATTCTTGTTGTAAGCCTTACATGTATAAATACCACTGTCTCTTTCATATACATCAACTAAGTCCAATGTTACAAAACCAAAATCACTCGTTAGTTTGAACCGCGAAGCCTGTTGCAAAGCTTTACCATTGAAGTACCATTCAATTTTCAGATTAGGGTCATTCTTTGGTTCTACTTGACCCTCAAGGTGAAGTGATTGACCCTCGACTAATTGGTGCTCAGCAGCCACAGGGACGACCCATTCGGGTTTAGGGTAATCTGCATCAGGTACGGAGGATCTTCTTCCCTTTGCTTGTCTAGCCTCTTCGGCCTGTTCTACAGCTTCCAAACCAGATTTTCCCTGAGGATGCTGTGTATCAAGGTAAATGTGTTTATCTCCAGTACACCTCAAAGAACCAGATGTCGTAGCCGAACCCTTGCTATTGGTAGCTTTGCAAGTGTAAATTCCAGAATCTTCTTCATACGTATGTGTGACGTCTAATGACACATAACTAAAGTCATGGGTCGCCTTGTACCTGGTCCCTGAAGGAAGTGGTTTATTGTTGAAGAACCACTCTATCTTCAGTGTAGGATCTCTAGATGGCTCGACATTGCATTCGAAATGAATATTATCACCTTCTTTACAAATTATATTATTCAAATGTGAAATAAACACTGGAATTTCGTAAGTTGGCTCAGGTGATTCAGGTTTCGCAGCTTTAGGTTGCTCTAAGGCCCCAATCCTATCTAATGATTCAGGGTGAAGAGTGTCTCCAAGTAGCCAGTGACGGTCTTCAATTTTAATTGATGAAGTAGAAACGGCCTCTCCCATTAAATTTGTTGCCTTACATGTGTAAATACCTGAATCGTCGATTCTAATACCATTAATGGATAGTGTTACTAGACCAAAGTCAAATGTGCTCTTGAGTCTTGAACCTGTCGTTAAAGACATTCCATTTTTAAACCATTCTATTCTTAAGTTGGGGTCGGTGCGTGGTTCAACCTGCGCTTCGAGGTGTACATGTTGACCTTCAACAAGTTTATCATAGCTATTTAAGTGAGTGGTGAAAATTGGCGCTTGTTGAACACCAGAGTCAATGAACATTTCTGGAACCTTATTCATCGCAGCTTCTTTAAGTTGAATCTGTTCCCAAGATTCTGGCCGCATTGCTTGGTCAACAATAGTTGATTTGGTCTTAACTTTCAGGGAAGTTGAAGACACGGTGCTTCCAGCTCTATTGATAGCCTTGCACATGTATAAACCAGCGTCCGCAGCGACAACGGAATTAATGTCCAAAGTCACGAAACCAAAGTCATGCGTCGTGCGGAATCTTGATCCTGTAAAAATATTATCATATTGTAATATAAATCACCAACAGCGTGCCAATTAAAACACGAATGTAGTTAAAACATAAAAGTCTTTTTGTCATAACATAACATATATACGTACCCATTTTAAGTTCAACTCCATTAATATACCACTCAAATCGAAGGCTCGGGTCGCCCACCGGTACAACGCGCGCTTCGTAGTGAGCATGCTGTCCTTCCCACAGCTCCGAAGGCCCTGTGAGAACTTGAGTAAAAATGGGTTTCTCAAACTCTCTCTCAGGTTCATCAGGCCTTCTCTGCGAAGGTTCTTCAAGGCGCTGAATCTTCTTCATTCCCTCGGGATGTTGAGTTTCCATTTGGATGGCTGCCTTTGCTATAAATATAAATAAATAATAAAGAAACCTGCTACATTTGTGTATTTTTATTTAAATTTTAAAGTATAAAACTTACTCTTAATCTTCATGGCAGCGGTTGTAACTGCCTCTCCTAATAGGTTTGAGGCTCTGCACATGTAGACACCCTCGTCTTCGTCACGCACGTGCGTAATAGTCATCGACACGTAACCAAAATCGTGGGTCTTAGTAATCCTAGAGCTATCTTCGATTAGCTTCTCGTTTCTGAACCATTCCACCTTAAGGGTTGGGTCTCCGACTGGGATTAGGCGACAGTCAAAGTGTGCTGTTTGTCCTTCTTGTATGTTGTCAATATTCTGAAGTGGCTGAGTAAAGACAGGTCTTTGCCTTGTGACCGGTTCTGGAATTTCAGGCCGTTTAAACGGCTCCACAGATTCTAGTTCCCGGATCTTTTCCAGACCCTCGGGACGTTGTGATTCCATTATAATACTGCCTTTTGCGGTTACCGTCATGGATATGGCGGACGTGCACTGTCCAAGAGCGTTAATTGCTTTTACAGAATATTCACCCGCATCTTCTGGCACACAGTGCTGGATATCCAAAGACACGTAACCAAAATCAAAAGTGATATGGAACCGTGAGGCAGATTGCAGGGCCTTACCATTGTGATAAAATTCAATACGCAAGTTGGGATCATGAATAGGCTCAACTTGGCATTCGAAATGCGCAGTTTGGCCTTCATATACATGTGTTGTGCCTCTAAGCTCAGTGACGAATCTAGGCGTACTGATCTTGGGTTCTTCGATTTCCATCCTGGTATGGTGACCTTGTGCTTCCAACTGCCTGATCTTCTCAAGGCCATTGGGATGTTGAGTGTCCAGGATGATACTTCTGTGACCTGCAACGATTATGGATTGAGTAACTCTTACCTGAGTATACCACTTAAAAGTTGTATTTTAGTATAAATAAACGCATACATATATAAACATACCTGCAACCTTCATAGTACAAGTGTTAACCGCTTCACCTAGCTTGTTGGTGGCTTTGCACATATAAGTGCCAGAATCTTCAGAATAAGTATAGAGAATATCTAAAGCGACATAACCAAAGTCATGAGTCGTTCTATATCTGTGACCAGCTCTAATCTTTTTACCATTAAGGAACCACTCGATTTCCATATCGGGGTCGTTAATGGGCTCGACTCTGCATTCAAAGTGAGCCCTGTCTCCTTCTTTCAAATTTTCAAGACTAGTTAGAGCCGTAAGGAACACCGGTCGCTGACCAGGTTTTTCCTCTTCTACCGGTTTAGGTCTCTCAAACCGTTCGAGTTCCTGTATTTTTTTCAACCTTTGCTCATCCAAAGTATCGAGGTAAAGACCAGCTTTAGCTAGAAAGAAGAAAGTTTAGTAAGCAGTGTATAGAAAAAGCTTAAGTGAGAAGAAAAATGTTTATGAGCATAGTTTACTTACCATCAACTTTTACCGAGCTCGTAGTAACTGCTTCACCGACGGCATTGGTAGCCTTGCACATGTAGGTGCCGGTGTCTTCGGAATAAGCATAAAGAACATCAAGTGCGACATAACCAAAGTCGTACGTAGTCTTGAATCTGTGGCCCTGTGCGACCGGCCTGCCGTTGCAATACCATTCTACACGCATGGTAGGATCATTGACTGGTGTAAGTGTTGCTTCCAGATGGACTGGGTGGCCCTCGGCCACATGAGTATTTTTCAGTGGCTTGCCAAACTGAGGCTTCTCAGCCACAAAGCTCTCATCGCGGACGACGCGCCTGTTCCTGCTCTCATCCTCGAGGTATTGGATTTTCTCCAGTGCGCTTTCGTGTTGTGTGTCTCTGATTATAGATTCCTTAGCTGCAAGTAGACAATAATAAAGTGATAAGACCCCTCTCCCTCCTCCGCCGTTGCAAATCAATGCACGCAAACCGCGCCGCGCACGCGAATTAAATCAAAATCCCTATCTCCGTCGCTGCAACTATTTCCAAAATCACTCAGTGAACAGTCCTACCAGTGCACCTATTGGAGAAAATGTTGGGAGCCCGTTAAAGGAGCACACACTTGGAGATCCACATCACAAACCACGTGGAGATCAGCGCCGCTGGATTTTCAAGTAAGTGGCCCGCCAAATAACTGTCCCTACATAATTTTTTGGTGATTAGTTGGTCTTGCCAGCCCAGTTTAAAGTTACGACGCGAATGACTTGATCCGCACCCGGATGGACAGCGTGAATACGCGCGAGTTTCCACTGTAACGGTGGTAGGTGGTCGTCACAAACCACTACAACAATGCCTTCCCGGATGGCGGGACCGCGATCTTGGAGCCATTTGGTGCTTTGTTGTAAATGATGAAGATATTTGCGACTCCATCTCTTCCAAAAATGCTGGACAGCTTGCTGTATCCAGCGCCAACGAGTAAGACGATTAGGATTTTCGTCTGTCAAGGAAACGTCAGGCAGGGCCGTCAAAGGTTCTCCGATCAAGAAATGGGCTGGAGTAAGGGGTAATGGGTCGGATGAGTCCGAGCTTATCACGCAAAGCGGACGTGAGTTCAAGGTCCCTTCCAGCTGACACGTCATCGTGTGCATCTCATCATAGGTAAGCGTCCGAGTACCTATCACGCGATATAAATGTGTTTTAAAACTTTTAACGGCCGCTTCGAATAATCCACCGAAGTGACTAGCATACGGTGGCTGAAAATGCCAAGTCAATCCTTGTTTTAAAGTTTGTTGATTGAGTTCTCTCATTACTGAATCGTTGCGTAGGAACGCGTACAAATCTTTAAGGTAATTATTACAACCAACAAAGTTACGACCACAATCGGTATATATGTCTGTGCAGTATCCTCGACGGGACGTGAAACGTCGCAGCGCGGCTAAAAAACCTTCAGTCGAAAGTTCAGAAACTATTTCGAGATGTACGGCCTTAACGCTCATACATACAAAAACTGCGACATAACATTTAATTATTTTTGCATTGCGCACCTACGTAGAATGGTCCACAAAAGTCGCACGCCGTTTTATTAAAAACGCGAGCGGGGCGCAATCGGACCGCGGGAAGCATACCCATCCTAGGTTGAACGCGAGTAGGACGCGCACGGAAACATGCAACACAACGGTGTATGCGTAGACGTACAATATCGCGACCCGATATAATCCAATACCGCTGTAACAGAGCGTTTTGGACGCTTTGCGGACCCGCGTGCAATTCCTTAATATGAGCATCGTCAATAATAAGATATGTAAGTGGATGTCGTTTAGGTAAAATTAATTGATGTTTGGACTCATAAGGTAAAAATGATTTATGAATACGTCCGCCGACGCGTAACAATCCGTCCTTATCTAACATGGGCGAGAGACGCCGCAAGCGCAGAGAGGGCAACTTATTAGACGAAATATTTTTAATATCTTCCTCGAAAACCTCTTGTTGCGTTATCAATATGAGTCGATTTAATGCAAATTGATACTCTGGTACGGTGACGTACTCAGGGAACGTTTGTTTATGTTTTCTACATTTGTTATAAAAACGAAATATTAATGCCGTGACGCGAACTAATTTACCTAGCGACGAAAATCGCGTAACAAGGCTGTCGTCGTCCGGAGGCGATGTAGATACACACGCGCAACTATTGTTTACTACTTCAATTTTATTGCGTTTTTCCTCGGTCGTGTTTGATACCGGGTTTTGTATAGGCCAGGAGTCCTGACTTTGTTGGAGCCATGTAGGACCATGGCACCACAAGTCACTTCGTACCAGCGCGGCGGGCTGGAGAACGCGAGACGCCGGGTCGGCGCTGTTGTCGGCCGACGGAACGTGACGCCAGCAGCTCGCCGGGACGCGGGACAAAATCTCACTGGTGCGATTGGAGACGAATGTTTTCCATTCGTGCGGGGGTGACTTAAGCCACGCTAACACGACGGAACTGTCAGACCACGCATACACTTGGTCGGTACGAATACGACCACCATAAATATGCATCACCCTTTCTATCAATTTTGACAGTATCAAACATCCCATTAACTCTAACCTAGGTATCGTAAGACAAACACGTAAAGGGGCTACGCGTGTTTTTGCCATGACTAAATAAGTCTGAACCTTACCGGTTTCGTCCGTAAGACGTATGTAAACACAACCTGCATATGCAATTTGGCTAGCGTCTGAAAATCCGTGAATTTGGATTGAATCGAAGTTGTCAGTATTAAAAATATGACGCGGAAATGAAATTTGAGATAAGAGCGGTAGCTCGTTAACGAAGTTAGTCCATGAGTTGACTATGTCGATGGGAGGTTCCGAGTCCCAGGGGACCTTAGCTATCCATAATAGCTGAATCAAGTGTTTGGCAAACAACGTGACCGGAGATAATAACCCGAGCGGGTCGTAAATTTTGGCAACTTCTGATAAAATGGCCCGTTTTGTACATACCTTGGAAGTACTCTGTACTTTGAAGCTGAATGTGTCAGATCCCGGATTCCATTGAAGTCCAAGGACCTTGACCCCTATGTCATTTTCCATTTCGGCGAAGTGAACACTTTCACGCCGCTCGCCATGAGAATCCTGCGGTCGCGTAGCAGCGAGAATCACGGGCGAGTTGCTCTGCCATTTGCGTAACTCGAACCCGGCCGTGGCGCAAATACCTACCAGCTCCTGCTGCAGAGCGAGGGCTGCGGCTGTAGTCTGCGCGCCTGTAACGATGTCATCCACAAAGACGTCGCTAAGTAGCACCGATGCTGCAAGCGGGAACTGTTCAGCTTCATCGTGAGCTAGTTGTTGGATAGTTCTCAAGGCTAAAAAGGGCGAACTACTTACCCCGAAAGTGACAGTACGAAGTCTGTAGTCACGCAGAGGTTCCTCGGGCGACTGACGCCAGAGGATACGCTGAAAATCTCTATCAGCCTCACGAACAAGTATATTGCGATACATCTGTTTTATATCAGCACAAAATGCAACATTATGCAATCTAAATTTCAGAAGGACATCGACGATGTCTAAGTGTAACTTAGGACCCGTCAGCAAAGTGTCGTTTAGCGAGTAGCCACTCGTAGAACGACAACTAGCATCATAAACGACCCTCGTACGTGAAGTTTCACTCGAAATTTTGACCACGCAGTGGTGCGGAATCGTGTAACTCGCGCCAGTGGGGGGGTTATCGTCCGCGAGCTCCATGTGGTTAAGATCCACGTACTCTTGGAGGCAAGCGTGATAATCCGCCTTTAACTGGGGGTTACGTTCTAGACGATATTCCAATTTATGGAATCGTGCTAGGGCAGTTTGCCGCGATTCGCCGAGCGGCGGTGCGTCGGGCTTGAATGGCAGAGCGACCACATATCGCCCTATCTCATCGCGCGTATGCGTCTTTTGAAAAAAGGATTCGCATAGCTTTTCTTCGGGAGTGTAACTCCGCAACTCTGGAACTGACTCCAGCTCCCAAAACCTTTGAAGGTTGTCGTTGTCGAACGACGTAAAACACGCATGGAGTGGAGTCGCAACATTAGAAGTAAAATTTACTTTACCGCCTAACAAGTAACCGAACATACTATTTATTGCGGTGGGTGTACCCGGTTCACCCCTTACGAGACCGTCAAGCATAATGTCGGCCAAAATGTCCGACGCGAGTATCATATCGACAGGCTGTGGTTTATGAAAATCAGGATCCGCTAGGGCTAATCCCTGCAAATGAGGCCAGTCAGCCAGCGGTGCTAGTGGTACACTAAGCATTTGACGGGTTAACTTTGAGAGAATGGTAGCTTCAATCGGAATAACTAGCCGTTGTTTGCCCTTGGGCGTAATTGAGCACAAAAATGTACCCCTAGGTGCAAGCGGTAGCTCACTAACACCTACTAGCGGCTCACTGTTGCGAATTCGAGGCAGATTCAGGCGTTGCATGCATTCCTCCGTGATTAATGTCGCCTGAGACCCGCCGTCAAACATGCAGCGTATAGTGGCAATTTTATTGCCTTCTAAATGAATATCAACTAAGGCTGTTGACAATAAAACTGTTCGCGATTGAATACCTACACCCTTTTCTTTACGAACGCCATGCACAGAAGACGGGTTAAATAGTTTAGGCATAGATGCCTCCGCGCCGCACTGCTCCGTAGGAGCGAGCGAGACGGCAGCTACTTCCGCAGCTTCACTTATCACCGATGATGTATTGTTTATTTCTAAATGGATCAAAGTATGATGCTTCTTATGGCACTTTTGACACTTAAAATTCGATTTACAACTTCTCAAGTCGTGCCCGGGAAATAAACAATTATAACACACTTTATTTGTTTGAACAAATGTAAATCTATCCTGCGGTGATAAGTCTAAAAAATGTAAACATTTCTCGAGCGTATGGTTGCCTTTGCACTTTAAGCAAGAGTGGACCTTATGACCATTGTCAGAAGGTCGACCTTGGCTTGGAGCTGTAGTTGCAGCGAACACATTTTTTGTAACCGACTGACCTATATTCGCACCTGCATGGCCTTTATTACTTGAATAATTGTTTTTATTAGATTGCGTCTTTGAAACGGCAATTATCTGTTCCGCTGCAACATCAGTTTCTAAAAACGTAATTAATGTGTCCACACTTGGAATCGTTTGGGGGCTAGTCAACGAACGCTCAAACTGTCTACGCGTATTTATGGGGATTTTACGTAATAATAAATTCAACAGAATAAAATCCCATTCCTTGATCGGAAAACTCATGACCTCGAGTGCCATAACGTTTTCTTGAAAAACATTCAATAACTTTCGTACAGAACCAGAAGTCCCTAACACACAGGTTTCAAGGTCAAGCAGTTTGTCCAGATGTTGCGTTGCAATGACACGTTTATTGTCATAACGGGATTTTAAAATATCGAGCGCAACTGAATAATTATCTTCTGTTATGGGAATCGATTTAATTAAATTGTGCGGTTCATCTTTAACAGAAAGGAGTAGGTACCTAAACTTCTCCGCGTCGGTATAGGCATTGTTGTTGTGAACAAGTGATCGAAATAAATCGAAAAAGGATGGCCAAGCAGTGGGTTGGCCGTGAAATTCAGGCAGCGATAGTTTATACTCTTAGTCGGTGGTGTTCACTTAATTATACGGAAAATGATGATGATGGAATTTCCTTGTGCAGAGTTAGTACTTACAATACAAGCAATGCTTTAAGAAGAGGAGCCATTTAAATTTTTGATGCAAGTTTTTTGGAATGTGGGGGGTGCCCCCCAAAATTCATTAAAAAAAAAGTAGAGCTATATAGTCAAATTTGATATCGTTTTCGTGTAAAGCAAGGATGCCGAATTCATTTTTGGTATTTTACTTATACCTTTCCATATAAAAAAACTAAGAAAATATAAGAAATATGAAATCGACGTTTGAAGTTTTTTTGAATAAATGTCTATATCTTTTTTATTTATGGTCGTAACGCGACGAAAATATTTTATGATATAGTCCTGTCATTCCCCTTTATAAAAATTATACAAATTATAAGTTTATTTCAATATTTTTAACGAAAAAAATATATATAAGTAAACCTACTTTCAACAACAATCTCATTATGTATGAAAAACGACTTAATTGGAGCTCTAATGCTTACCTAATAATATGTTTTACAAATAATGGTGTTATATAAGAAAGACATACAAATTAAAAATAAATTACTATAATATTTAATAATAATAAAAATTGAACCTGGCGCTAAAACGTCCGATTTTCAATCCGGGTATAAGGTATCGGGTTCAAACCATGGCTCCTACAAACAGCAACACACCGTCGATAGACCTTATGCCGTTGCAATAGGGGTTAAAAAAATAGTCAAAATAGTAAAAATAGCCAGTGTTGGCGATAGTACCGCTGAGTTAGTACCGCACGGAATACCAGCAGGAAATACCAGTCGCTTTTTCGGTGAAGGAAAACATCGTAAGGAAACCGAATTTAGTAATTCCGATAGGCCCTAGTTTCCCCTCTGGGTCGGAAGTTAAGATTATGGCAGTCACTTTCATAAAAAGTAGTGCCTACGCCGCCAATTCATGGGATTTGGTTGTCAAACGGACCCCAACCGGGACAACCGCTAGGAAAAAAGACTATAGCATTTAAAAAAACAAGTAGGCACCTAACAGTGGCGGTAGGTTAAATTTTTTCTTAGGCAAGCCAGTGCCGAATTTGGCTTAAAATTTCTTCATGAGCTGTAGGAAAACTGCTCAGGCGCCTGAAACTTAGGCAAGCCGACGGGAATCATGTTCTATGGACGCGCCGCCACTGGTACCTAATATTCATTCTCTTTTTCTATATCCTCTATTCAATTATACACTACACAGCCTCATATCTGGGAACATTCACAATATTTTCGGGCAGTTAATTCTTTCAGTGGCTTCGATATAGTTTCAAAGGCAGAAGTCACCTTGGGAGGATATTGCTGCTACGCATTCAAAGTCAACCTTTTGCCTTTAGAACACGAAGAATTTAAAATAGAAGTGAAAACAAGTCGTCCAGTAGGTGTTTCCGTCCCTCCCCCATACTTTTGTGTCCCAATTTCAGTCTTTCATATTTTTAATAAAAACGGTTAAAGTTACTACAATACTTTCAATAAAGGATATATTGTTCATAAAATTCTCTACAATTTTTGCCTTTGAAGTATGTTGCTAAGACTAATAGTTTTCAATCTATGTGTTGATAAAAGAAATCTCCCCCCCCTTTTACCCCCACCGCACCATAAATTTAGATGGCTCTGCTTCCTAAAATGTTCTATGGGTCCTAAGGTCTCACTATGCAAAAGGGCATCCCATCATCACTAAAATCCGTATAATGCCCTTTGTTGTCGTCTGCACCGGCGACTATCTGTACTTTTAGGTATTTAAAAAAACGTAAACAAACCATTAAAAGGGTAATTTATTGGGCAGGTTTTGGTTCCTGTTAAAATTTTCAATTTTAAAAAATAACAGGTTACAGATTCGTTCCATCCTATTTCAGCAACCTGTAGTTACGCTGGATTTTATGATATATATACACATATATAAATTTACCCAATTATTTATATCACATTAAATGATTAATAATTTTTTATAGTAAATTGCCTCATAAAAAACACCCAATTTTGCAGATGTGCAAAACGCAGGGTTATAGTTATGAGGATAAAATACGACTAGATTACAGAGTACCGTTTTTAGTGAAGCAACACGTACCTTGTGTCACTTTTTAACCGACTTCAATTCCATTGAGGAAGGAGGTTCTGCATTCGGTTTGGTGCTTTTTTTTATGTATGTTCACCGATTACTCCGAGACCCGTGGTCCGATTTGAGTAATTCTTTTTTTGTTTGAAAGGATCTACATCCAAGGTGGTCCCATATTAATATGGTGCTGTTCTGATGATGGGATCCATGAGGAATTGAGGGAACTCCTCAATTTTTAAAGGCACATGTATGGTGATTTGGGTGTTTTCTTAAGCAACTCAAGCATTTTCTCAAGAAAACCACCAATTTCATAGAGAGGACCTAATGATGAAGTCCACATATGATACGTGGACCCTTCCTTAGATAGAATGGGTGTATTATGAAGTTTTTTATATATCTTTACCGATTTTTCCGAGACTTTTTGTCCAATTTTGATAAATATTTAACCATAAAAATGGAAAAATAAAAACTTTTTTCAAAAAAAAGATAAACCGACTTCAAAAAGGATAAAATGAATCATTATAATTATTTATATGCGTTACCAACTGATATGTTTGAAGTCGGTGCCAAGCCACAAATTACAAAACCGGTCAAATCAGCTTTAAGTGTGAACATTACAAAACATCGGTACTAATAATGCAAAGGTGAATGCGATTTCATGTGTTACATTTTCATGTCTAAACTACTAGTCCTATTTTGATGAATAGCGACAACGATATATATATTCTGATACACGTCTGCTTTGTCAATAATCAGAAAAAGGCGGCAAATAGAAAAAAAATGTAGACGCGTAAGATTGACCTTCCATATAAAATTTGAATATCGTGCCTTTTTACTGACACGGCGTGTGTATGGTACATGTGAGTATAGAAAAAATAAACTATCAATTGAATTCCTTTTTACTTCGGATTAAACCTTAGATGAAGAAGGATAAATAATTCAAATCGAACCACGGGCTTCGTTCGACATACGGATAGTCCCAACAATGTGTTAAGTTGTTAACAAACAAACATAGGACGCATGATTATACTTTCTGTACCTACTTGCCTTACAGTTAACGCATGGTCGAAAGGAATGTATATCTACGTGCGATTCATACCGTATTAGATTAGTTATGTAGTAAAAATAACAATTCACTGAACACATCGCCTCGTTCGTATTAACTCTTCCAAATTTGGCTTGGCACCGACTTCAAACATATCAGTTGGTAACGCATATAAATAATTATAATGATTCATTTTATCCTTTTTGAAGTCGGTTTATCTTTTTTTTGTAAATGTATGCAGGTTTCTTCACGGTGTTTTCTTTCATCAAAGTCAAAGACCGACTGATAAACTCAGTGGTACGGTCGGGGTTCGAATCTTCCGGATTGAAAGACATCTTACCACAGTTACCACCAGGCTACCAGTGCTTATGGGTAAGATGTCTTTCAATAGTACATTAATTACTTTAAATAATATACGTAATTATAATATTTAAGGTTATTAACATAGGTAATAATTATATCACTCGAAAAAGGTTCTAAACCCCTGAATCTGTCATTTTTGACAGCTGCTGTTTGTTTACGTTTTTTTAAATACCTAAAAGTACAGAGTATAGGTAAATTCCGGCGATCGTGAATAAATGCGTCGTGGTGGGTAGGAGTTTTACTCGCGCGCCGAGTTTCTACGTCTGCCTGTTTTAGTTGATTTACATGCGTAACTATAGCGTAATACAAATCATTAAAATCGTTACGAATCTTAATGTTCGCTTCTTTATTGAAAATTTGCGCTTTGATTAACGCCTTTTCGATTTTAGTTTGAATTTTGGTAAACTTTCGCTGATGTACCGTTAAATCAGTTGTTCTTGAACGAAATTGTTCTAAATTTGTCGCTGCGAACTGTAAGGTTCTTTTTAATTCATCGAGAATTAAATCACGTTCGAAGATGTCTTGTGTTATACACGATGTGTCGATCTCGGCATTGCCGTCATTCGGATTAGGAACCATTTTGCGAAACAAAGATGGCAGAAAATGACAATACGAAATTTAATTACGCGTGTATGAAAAATGGGTACGTAATACCGCAACAAAACAAGACAACACAACGTAGCAAAGAAAAATCCGGCTCGAACGGATCAAAAAATTATGTAGGGACAGTTATTTGGCGGGCCACTTACTTGAAAATCCAGCGGCGCTGATCTCCACGTGGTTTGTGATGTGGATCTCCAAGTGTGTGCTCCTTTAACGGGCTCCCAACATTTTCTCCAATAGGTGCACTGGTAGGACTGTTCACTGAGTGATTTTGGAAATAGTTGCAGCGACGGAGATAGGGATTTTGATTTAATTCGCGTGCGCGGCGCGGTATGCGTGCATTGATTTGCAACGGCGAAGACGGAAGTTCCTCCGCTAGGTGGCGGGGAGAGCGCAGGAAGCGCGTTGGGATATCAATGTAAGTTGCCATACCAAAATAACTGCTTCAAAGAAAATGTATTCTTTACCCAATTATGTTGTCTTGTATATAATGAAAATACCTATTCATTCTATATGAAAAAATTAAGAAATTAAACTTAACTCTAATCTGTTCCACGACGGAACATGACAGTCCAGTCTCTTCCGATAATAGAATAAAGCACGTAGTGTCAGAGGTGTAAGTGTTATAACGATCGTCTATTTAACCCTAGCATCTCACGACGTGTTACGATCAATGAATGTATCTTAAAAAATCCTTTGAAGCTCAAGAATACGTTTGGCAGTATTTAATTTCGTGTACCTATTTGTATTTATAAAATTTATTTTATGATTAATATTTATTTATAATAAATATTTAATACGTTTACATTATACGGTCTCCAAACCCAGTCGGTAGTAACCCAGCCTATGAAGGAAGAGGTCTTGGGTTCGAATCCCGGTCAGGGCTTTTATTTACTATTATTACAATGATTACGGATATTTGTTTCTGTCGTCGAACTCCGATACGATCCGACTTCTTAGGCTTGTGTTGTGGGTATTTCCCCACAACACAAGCCTAACGTAACTATGAGAATAGCTCGATTTGTGTGGAATTGTTCCAAGATATTCATAACTTTTTATTACATATTTATAATAAAACCATTTGCACTGATAAAACCACTTATTAAAAGATATAATAAAATACTAGAACGGAAGGAGCTACATAATGACGGCCTCTTACCCTAGTTGATAGTGACCCTGCCTATGAAGCAGGAGGTCCCGGGTTCGAATCCTGGTCAGGGCATTTATTTGTGTGTTTATCACAGATATTTGTTCCTGAGCTATGGATGTGTTCTATGTATTTATTATTTAAGTATTTATCTATATCTATCTATTATATATATCGTCGCCTAGTACCCACAACACAAGCCTTATTGAGCTTACTGTGGGACTAGGTTGATTTTAGTAAGATTGTCCTAATATAAAAAAAAGCAATGGACAATGGTTGAAATATCTGTTAAATAAATTGATTTTGATTGACGACTTGATTTAATTTCACATAACTCTATAATATGGAATGCCCTAACAGAGCAAGGTGTGAATACTACCTATATTGAGATTATCAAAGAGCTCTACAAATCAAGTACTGCTAGAGTTAAAATATAAACACCAGGACTACTTTTTCAAAGTGAAAGAAGGGTATGGAAGGGAGATGCGCTATCTCCTAAGTTATTAATTGCATTGTTAGAAAGGATCTTCAGAAGCTTACTCGTACAGTCACCAGATATATCAGAACGGCCAAGTTGGTCACAAATATCTGAACAACGCCTCTATTGTCAAGGCGATAAAGTGCATGTTCAGATATTTTTAAGGACCATGGCCGCTTTGATGTATTTGATGGTGACAGTACTGTTATCATATTATTTGTATGTAAAGTACTTACATTGAACGCTTAACTTGATTGAAGAAGTAGCTTGGCCCAAGTTATTGATGACTTTACATGTGTACTCGCCAGAATCTTCACCGTATACTTGAAGAATGTCAAGAGCTGCGAATCCGAAATCATACGCAGTACGGTAGCGGTGACCACTTTGAAGGACCTTGCCGTTGAAATACCATTCGACGCGCATGTTGGGGTCAGGGTACGGTTCTATACGGCACTCATAATGGGCGCTTTGACCCTCAACCAGCTTAGAAGGTCCGTTAAGCTGAGTAACGAATCTAGGCGCCTGGTTAATAGCAATATCAACATCCTCTCTGCGCTGGTAACGGGTTGCGCCTTCCAGTTGTTGAATCTTTTCTAAGGCACTCTCATGTTGAGATTCAAATTGAAGTGATGCTTTGGCTGGAAAAATAATTACAATTAAAAAGTAATAGGTATAGTCAGCGTCAAATATATTGTAACAGCTAGAGTAGCCAAATAGTTCGTCACACCATACAAATATATGGTGTGACGAACAACTTGATCACTTTGGCTGTTACAATATATTTGACGCTGACTGTACAATGCATGACATGGTATTGATTTCTGCTTGCAAATAAAAAAATATTTTCGTGTTGTTAAGTTTGATTGTAATGGTAATTATGGTTTTTATTTATAATAAATATTTACATAAATGAAGGTATTCGACTTTAATAAAAATAAACAATTGAATCATAATAGGTAAAGATGAAAAACAGACGTTTATTACAGTTAAAGCACTTTATAACCAATGCAAAATTGTAAAAAAAAAAACCATATGTTGTACTTACATTGTACATAAAGGGTGGAGGACGTGACAGCCTCACCCTGCTCATTTATCGCCCGGCAAGTGTAAGTTCCAGAGTCTTCCGGGTTAACGTATTTCATATTTAGAGCAACGTACCCGAAGTCGTGCATTGTTGTCAACCGGTTAGCTATAAAACAAGATAAAGTATATTAATTTACAGATTTTTAAGCGAGAGAGGTTATTATTATATTTCAGTTCAGTTATAAATACTTACAAGCTTCGATAGGGACCCCATTGCGTAACCATTCTACTCGTAGTTTAGGGTCACCGACAGGAATCAGTCTAGCTTCGAAGTGTGCGGCCTGGTTTTCGGCTACCTTAATGTCTTTCATGGGCATCGTAAACACAGGTGCCTGAGTTATAAATTCATCTTGGGCACTGTGCCTCTGATACCTCGTTGTATCCTCTAGCTGATTAAGCCTACCCAGAGCTCCCTCATGCTGCGACTCCAAATAAATAGATTTTTTGGAATGTACAATAGCGATTCCAGAGGTTACTGCTTCTCCCAGTGCATTAATGGCTCTGCAAGTATAAGTTCCTGAATCCTCTGGCAAACAGGACATGATGTCAAGAGCAACAAACCCGAAGTTATTGGTCTCAGTGAATCTGGAACCACTCTTAAGAGGCCGGTTATTATGATACCATTCAACCTTCATGGTAGAATCTGAAACTGGTATTAATCTACACTCGAAGTGCGCACGCTGTCCCTCCTTGATTTCGATATTCTTAAGGGATGTTGTGAAAATAGGTGCCTGGGTTGTAATTTCATCGACCATATCTGATCTGTGATATTTAGTTCGATCTTCCAGGTGCTGAATTTGTTCAAGACCGGCTTCGTTTTGTGTACCCCTTACAATGTCTGCTGTTCCACGGCATGAGAGTCTGCAGCTGACTTCATCGGTCCCAACGTGATTTACTGCTCTGCAGGTATATACCCCAGAGTCTTCAGCGATTAAGTCGATGATATCCAGCGCTACGTATCCAAAGTCGTGGATTGGTCTGAATCGGTGTCCAATAGTCACAGGTTGACCATTCTTAAACCATTCCACTTTCAGATTGGGATCGGTAACGGGTTCCAATTTACACTCAAAGTGGACGTGATGTCCTTCTACTACATTTTCTATCGATTTAGGCTTAGTCACAAATTGCGGTTTAATATTAATAGTCTCATCGATCATTTCGGACTTCTTGTATCGAGAAGCATCTTCGAGGTATTGAATCTTCTCAAGCCCTGATGGATGTTGTGACTCGAAAATGAGATCTTTCTTTGCAATAACGCGTAGCGCACACGATGTTACAGCTTCACCAAGCTGATTTGTTGCTTGGCATGTGTAAACTCCTGAATCTTCGGGGTATACGCTTAAGAGATCAAGTGCTACATAATCGAATTCATAAGCCGGTCTAAATCTGTGACCTGTTTTAATCGGTCTGCCATTGCAGAACCAATCAACCCGCATGGTCGGATCTCCAACTGGTTGCAATCGACATTCCAAATGAACATTTGTGCCCTCAATTGTTTCGACGTTGTGCAGTGATCTTGAAAATTGAGGTGCCTGCATTACTGTAATATCTTCTTGAACTTGTCTAGTTCTGCGAGCGGCATCTTCAAGCATTTGAATTTGTTCAACCGCTTGCTCATTCTGGGTCTCAGTAAGAATATCTGATCTTTCAATGACTCGTACCATTGCTGAGGTGTGAGCTGAGCCCAGATGGTTGACTGCTCTTACGGTATATTCACCAGTATCAGTAGATGTAGCGTGAATAATGTCGAGTGCCACGAAACCAAAGTCGTAATAAGTCCTAAATCTGGAACCTACTGTAACGGCCCTTCCATTGTGGAACCATTCCACTCTCATTGTGGGATCACCCATAGGCTCTAATCTGCATTCGAGATGAATGTTTTTACCTTCTGATATAGGCGCTGGGTCTGACAATGGCTGAACGAAAATAGGTTTGGACTTTGAAATTTCTTCAATTTGATACATTGGTTCCACAAATTTTGACTCTTCCAAGTGGCGTGTTTTCTCATATAGGCCACGATGAATACTTGATGTATCAATACTAGACCTTGCTGTAAAAACAAAAAAATACATTTAGGTGTTTATAAAAAATATGCGTGCATTATGACAAACCGATAAAAATACTCGTTGTATACTTACTTTCTACTACCATTGAAGTACTCAGTTGAGCTTCTCCTGCAGCATTGCGAGCTACAACAGTGTAGGTTCCAGAATCTTCCGCTCGAACGCTAGAAATATCTAACGCTACGTAACCGAAGTCATGGTAAGTCTGAGTACGGTTAGCTTGTTTGATCTGTTTTCCATTGAAGTACCATTCCACAGACATGGTCAGGTCGCTCTGAGGCTCTACTCTGGCTTCGAAATGAGCACTTTGCCCTTCTACTATTTTATTTGTACCTTTCAGAGGGCCTAGGAAGCGAGGCTTCGGCGCTACTCTAACTTCTTCTTCAGAGCGCCTTGTATATCTGCTCGTATCCTCAAGATGTTGAATTTTTTCAAGGCCTCCAGGATGTTGCGATTCCGCGATAATATCTTTCTTCGTTACAATAGTGCAGTGGGCACTAGTAGTCGCCTGTCCGAGAGCATTATAGGCTCGGCAGGTGTAATGTCCAGCGTCGTGTACAGTCACTGATTTAATTGTCAGTGCTACATATCCAAAGTTAAAGAATGTTGTTATTCTTGAACTAGCTTCTACAGGACGTCCGTCCTTTAACCATTCTACCCTCAAGGTAGAGTCGCCCACTGGCTCAAGACGAGCCTCAAAATGGGCAAATCCACCTTCCTTAACATTAAGTTGATCTTTAATAGGTGTTTTGAATTCTGGTCGCTGTGTACTCTCAGGTATTTCTTGATAATATTTAACATTTTGTTGTTGCTGATATGCTTCTAATTGTTCCGTTTTTTCTATGTACCGTCTTTGCTCTGGTATGCCGAGATCTGAAGTGACTGTGCTCCTGGCCGCCACTTTGATGGAAGCGGTACTGACTGCTTCGCCGAGTTTGTTTACAGCTCTCACCGTGTACGAACCTGCATCTTCAGCCCGTAGGTGCAAGATGTTAAGGGAGACGTAACCGAAGTTGAAGATTGACGTGATTCGCGAGCTAGCTGTAATCGCACGGCCGTCTTTGTACCACTCCACTCTCATGTGCGGGTCGCTGACAGGCGTCAACTGAGCTTCAAAGTGAGCATTCCTGCCTTCTTGGAGTTCACCGAGTTCTTGCAAAGGTCTGATAAACTGAGGCCTTTGTGAAATATTTTCTTCAACAGACTCTTGGTGCTGGTATCTAGAATAATCTTCCAATTGTTGAATATATTGAAGACTTTCCGGGTGTTGACTAGTTCTTTCAATTGTTGCTCTAGGCGTTACTTGCAACATTGCTTTAGTCTCTGCTGCACCCGTTGCACTTACAGCTCGGCATGTGTATTCTCCACTATCTTGAATGTTAAGACTGAGCATATCTAGAGAAATGTAACCAAATCTAAATATCGACGTAAATCTTGAACCTGAAACAAATTGATATATATTAAGAATTATAAATCAACAAAATAAAATTAATTTGTGTACCTAAGTAAAAAAAGTTTTTTTTTAATAAATATTATTCTCGTCCTCATCGGGCTTTCCCGGTTGTATGTTGTAACTATTAATTAGGATGTAATAGTAAGTATTTATTAATTTACATAATAGTTTGGTAAGGTATATCAAGAATAACCATCGAGCAGTTTAGGTACTTACTAGCTTCGATACTTTGTCCATTTCTCAACCATTCTATCTTCATCGTTGGGTCGCCGACCGGTTCTATCCTCGTTTCAAAGTGAACCTTGCCACCTTCCATCTGTGATACACTCTTCAGTGGCACGATAAACTGTGGTGGAGGATAAACTCGGTCTTCCTCGCCCGGAGGAACGTAAGGTCGTGCCCTTTCCACGTGCCTTAAGTAAATAATCTCTGGTCCCGGAGCGGGCCTGCAATATAAAAATAGTCATGGCCAAGCACGTTTTAACCGTTGATAGCCAGGACGTCTGACTTTCAATCCCAAGGTCTCAGGTTCAAACCTCGGCTAGTAATAAAACACTCATTGTTTTGGAACTTATGCACGACATATCATTTGATATTTACCAATTTAATGAAAATATATCGTGAGGTAAAGGTAAACGTACAATGTACGTACATCCGCGGAGAAATTCAAAGGTATGTGAAGTCTCCAACCCGTTTTGGGCCAGCATGGGTACTGTAGCCCGATCTCTCTCATGCATGAGAGGGGCTGTGCCCAGCAGTGGGACATATGTAAAGACTAACATACCTATCATTATATTGTTATTATTCATATACAAGGTGAAATCTAGGTCGTGATCCAGAACTACTTAAGTAAAATTAACCTTTAATTAAGTAAATTATGGTCACCCTACTAGTTTTGACATGCGCTTTACGCCAAGACGTCTAACATTGAGAAGGGTAACCAAATTGTACACTATTTTTTTGTATTATTATATAAAAAAAGCTAAGTATCCATATTTGTGACAAAAAAATTATGATTAACAGCCCTTGATCACTTGCTACACGAATCTGATTTCACGATGTATACACGTTTTAATTAATAGTCACACTTACTCAGGTTCGATTATTCTTGTAGGCCGAGGTAAGTGCAGACGCTTTTGTTCGGGCGGAGGCTCCTTCGGCACTTCCACGTAGAGCCTGGCCCGAGTGGCGGTGGAACCTGCGACGTTCTGGGCGGTGCACTGATACCATGCCGCATCCGACGCCTTGGCTCGAGGGATATCCAGTGTCGAGGTCCCACCATCGGTATTAATTCGTAGTTCTGGGTTGGGTATAATCGGAACGCCGTCCTTCTGCCATGTGATCCGCGGTGTAGGTGTGCCAACTGCTCGTGCATTTAGCGCCACAGGTTCGCCTTCGCGTACGCTTAAAGTGCTGAAACGCTCAACGAACTTGGGGGCTACCACTTGTTCCTTCTCAATAACATTCAGTCGGCACTGGAAGGATGTCTCGCCAGTCTTGTTGCGGGCGACACACGTCACTACACCACTGTCACTTCGATCGACGTTTGTAATCATAAGTGCATGATTACCTGACTCGTTGACTAATATCTTATGATTATAATCGTCTCGGATTTGTCTATCGTTAATGAACCACGTGACTTCAGGGTAAGGTCTGCCCGTGACGCGGCAATCGAATCGCGTCAACTTTCCTTCTGTTACATCTCGATCTTGGCAGACCTTTACAAATTGTGGAGCGAGAGCTTTCTCAACTATTTCTACTCTTTCTTCAGTCTCTGTTTGCTGAGTATCCATAATATACTGTGATTTGTGATCCTGCACATAAGTTTCCTGTGGCGTTTCAACGGCAAGGTAAGCTGACGTTACAATGCATCCATTGGGGTTTTCAGCCAATAATGTGTAGTGGCCCGAATCAGACTTTTGGGTATTCTTAACTCTAAGTGTGGTTTGATTATGTGTCGTTATGATTTCGTATTTGTTCGAGTTAACTAGTCTCTGCCCATTCCTGAACCACGTTACCCGTGGTCTAGGGTTACCCGACAACTGTACATTGAACTGTGCGTCGGCACCCTCCTGGAGCTTTGAGTTTCTGGGCTTCTGAGCTATCTTCGGCGGGGCAACAGCACCTAGTGTTCTATCAATTTCAGTGCTCATTTGGATGTCACTTTCGCCCACATACCTTTTGGTGATAGTCTCTCTGAAAGATACTTCTCTCAAGAGTCTATATTCGAACGTATCTACTTTGAAATCTTCTGAAGAGGAATAGTCAGATGTGCCGTTGGTGTAAGCCACTTTCTGTGACTGTCGGGACTGCTCAGATGAGAATCCTTGCGTGCCGTAGGATTTATGCTCGACGCTCTCGCTAACATGCCGGTAACTCTGCTGTTGAGAGGCCTGTTGCGCGGGCAAGGCCACGCCTTCGGGCTGGATGTACACGGAGCAGATGGCTTCGCCATATTGGTTGCGCGCCGTGCAAGTATACTCGCCCTCATCACCAGGCCCTATCTGCTTGATAAGTAACGACACATCACCTGTCTGTTCGTTGTAGCTCATACTATACTTATTACATTCTACCAGTGGTGCTTTCTTTCTCGTCCATGAAACTACTGGCGTAGGATTACCCCTAAGTTTTCCTTCGAATTTTGCATTACCGCCTTGCGCAAATCTTGCATTTTTGAAGATTTGCTCGAATATCGGCGGCGAAGGCTCACCGGGCCTGCCGGAAGTGATGGCCAATCGGTCTCCAGCGCTCTCCACTGCAACAAAAGATAAATATTTTTTAACATCTTTGCCATGTTATTTATTTATAAACAGGGCTCTCGCATTTGCAATGAACAAGCATGATGTCGTAAACTCGCAATAGCGAGGAACACTAAATGGAATATATAACCATTTAAAATTATTGATATCACTTCACTCTCTTTATCCTCTTGAGAATTATAAGATGGATGGTAACCATAATTTTTATATTATATTATTTAACAAACTTAAAGTCAAAATAGTTAGGTATTATAGTTGTACAATGGAAGTTAAAGTAATATAAATATGTATGTATTACCCATAGGGTGAAAACTTAAAAATAGGGCGCTCTCATCCAAATAATATTAATGATAATATAAGAGTGGGTTTGATCCAATTCTTCCACATCTATTCTGTTCCAGTAACATTCGGTCATTATTACTAGTACCTACCCTACCTAGTAAAACCCTGATATTATGCACTGACTGTACCTATTTTATTTCGCACTTGAAATGTCTTACGTGCCTTAATTTTTATGACAGTTCTTAAACAATTGCGAAATGCAGAATAGCCGGTAATCGTGATTAAATGAAAAATCATAATAAAATACTCGTAAATGTTATTGTGACATTGTGATCGTTATCCTCGGGTGTTGTAAGAATCTTAGGCGGAATAAAAATATACAGTGTGTAAATCTAAAAGGGGCGAATATCTTAACGGTGATTAGTATAGGACATAAGAAATGTAATTTATAAACTTGTATAGATGTCATATACAAAGGAAAAAAAAAGGAAGGAAAAGGTAAAAAAAAGGTAAAGGTAAAGGTAAAGGAAGGAAGGGGAAGGGAAAGGTAAAAAGGAATTTATACATATAGTAGTGTGACTACTTAAAATAAACAAATCAAAATATTAATTAAAAAAATAATTTGATTTGTTCTTTCAGTTCTAGAAATGTAATTACCTAACTTTGACTTAGAATTGCAATTAAAATTTTATCCACACAAAATAATTCGGCCCGCAATGTAATGCAAACACACTCGCGTTAAACGCTCGTTGACAAGTCGTTGACAGTTACTTTCAATACCATGTTCACAGTACATTGCTGCTGATAAAATTTTCAAAAAATAATTATTGGGTCACAGTTAAGTGTAACTTAAAAAAAACCTCTTAATTAATGATGACACTAATGAGTTCTATGTCTGATTTAATTTATCGCCCGTATTAGATTTACACACTGTATAGTTAAGGCTTCACTGTTATTCGTGACTAAAAGACCAAACTGGAAACAAAGTGTCAAAAAATACTATATATAGGTATAGGTATATTACTTATCTATGACCTAATTCTGATATAAAATAAAGAGCTCGAACGTTAGTAGGTGTACCTACCCATATATCTACGACATATATTATACCTAAATACTACATACTAACCTACATACCTACTAAAACATAAAATCTGGTCGATATTATTAGAACATAAGTTAGTAACTACACTCGAGAGCAAAAGTTTCGGGTCACTAGCATTTTCTTGAATATCTCAAAAGATATTAATTTTAAAGATATTAAAGTTCATGTTACCGACCCGAAATTTTTGCTCTTGAGTGTAACTTTAGTAATTGATTCTCCACTTATTATTTAAGGAATCTTGTTTTTTATAAGTGGCAGATTTATAAACGGTTTAAAAGCAGAGCACACTTCGAAGAAAAAACAATAAATATTTACTATAGAACGGGATTAAACGCTTTGGCCTGCAATACTGGTGTTTTAATTGCCTTCGATAAATTATAGCTCAGCTCAGTTAAAAATATTTGTTCTTTGCAATGTAACATGATTTTTAGGTAGGTACCTGTTAGCGCTTACTCAAAATTATTAATTAGTCATTACTTATCATAATTTCACATTGACCATTATCATATTTTCTTGTAGTAAACAATTTATTATGAGATTTTCCTATAAATATGGTCATATTTTTAGTTGGTAATAAATGGGTCATAAGGTTAGCTTATTTCGTTGACGGGCGGGCGGCGCGTGAGTCACTAGGCCGCCGTCTCGACTCTCGCGCGGCTATTTCGGTGCACGCAACTCGTATCTTATTACTATAACCATTTTCGTGGACTCATTCGCGTTACGGGCTGATGGATGTATTGATTAAATATTATGAAATTTTTTGAAGGGCTTAGTTAGATAATCGTAATGAGATGAGTTCTACGAGTACCTAGATAGTAAATAATACCAGAGACTATAGAGATATAGACCGCCGCAGCCTAAGAACTTTTTGAAGCCTGTAAATTGCGCGATTTATGTCAAAGCCACCTAAAGATACCGAAAATGTAAGAGAAATGTCACCTGCACCGCTGCTCCAGCTAGTAACAAATAGCGTACTAGTAGTACACTAGTAGCTACTAGGTGGAGTAGCAGTGCAGGTGACATTTCTTCTTACAATTTTGGTATCTTTAGGCGGCTTTCGGACAGAGGGCGCAATCGACTCGTGCTTCAAAAAGTTCTTAGGCTGTGGTCGTCTATATCTCTATAGTCTCTGATAATACAATCCTCGTAAATCATATGAATTGAGAACCTCCTTTTGAAATTTTGAAGTCATTTAATTATCTCTAAAACGGTCTTTCCTATTAAAATAAATGAGATAACACTGTTTCAATGAAATTATATTTACATATTTTTTCCTAACTGAAGTTATACGAGTAAAATGCCAAGTTATGATGAGAGATCGGATTTTAAGGTGCAACAAGTTACAAAAAAAATACATTTCAATAACATTTTAACGATTATATTTGCAAAATAAGTGTAGGTTTTCCGCCGTGTTGCAGCCTAAAATCCGATCACTAGTTATGATTGAAGATTGAAGAAAACGTGTTCTTAATTCACAACAAAACTTTTTCTAAAACTAAATCGGATTACCTATGTATTAAATTCATCATCATCGGTAAAACGCCATAAGTATTATCATGAGACAGTTAAGGAGTGGTGAATGGACTACGAGTAACTTGAATATTGTTGGCTTGTAGTATTTTCTGCACCGTGCACCGGGCCGGAGGGACCGGTTCTGCGGGTTGAGCATTCTCAGCCGATCTTATTGTACTCGTACGACGCTGGATACTTAGCCAGTGCATGTTCCTAGGGGTCAAAGCCTTTTAATTAAAAAAAACTAACCTAATATATTAGTATGTAGACTTTAGCGCCGAAATAAACGGAATAAAGAGACTTATTTTATTTAAAAGTTTTTAAAGTGTGTTATGTTTATGCATGTTTTTGCTGTACCTGCTGTATAAAAATATACCTACTAGTTACTAGTATTGGTATTTACTTTATTTAACTTTTACTAGTAAATAAAGATGGAACATTTGGTAGGTTATTTCATTTACCTGGTAGCATTATGCATTATTTATTATTTGTATCATGTAGCGTAGAAATAATTATTGTTTTTTACCAGGCTGTACAGCCATCAGCAAAAGTAGCTAAGTTTTTTTTAACAAAAAACTGTAAATACAATAAGGGTAACATTACTAACAACACATAATAACTAACACATTACCGTCATTTCCTACAACTATGCCTACGATGCTCAACTTTGCCTGGCTTGAAAAACATGGTTTTCTTCATCAATCAGCTATTTAAGTATATTTTATTCCTGAGATGGCCGCTTTTGTCTCATCGCAGGAATAAGATATACTTAAAAAGATTGGTTTAGTTTATTTCTAAGTCGTTTTTATATATATATTTGTTATTTAGGTTCTTGTACCTTTATATACAGTTTATTAATAAAAACTAAATTCTTAATTAGATATTTGGCGAAGAAAAGTTTCAAATTAATAATGAACTAATTCGATGTATGTCTTTATATCATCTACTAATAAAACCATATATTTTTATTATTTATATTTTATTCAGTTACCTAATACTTACTCAAAACGATTGATCTTTTTCATTTATGTAAATGCTTGGTCCACAGTTGTACTTATTTTTTCCCCCGGCGTATAAGAGCCGTATGTATATTGAAATCTGTTTGAACTTAGAACTTATTGCGCTAGAAACTTACCCCCTTGTTTATTATGGAGATTAGAAAAAAATGAACAATTTAATAAGTTTCCTAATGGGTGTTATATTGCTGTCTTGCGTGGTGATGGTGAGGCAGAGTTATAATGAAAGCTGCACTATTTTAGCTGATGCGTTTGTTTATTTTGAAATCCGTGTCATAAGTAATTTATTTGAAAGGTTTATTTTCGTATGAATACAATGCGAGCGTCCGTTCCTGGCGCGCTACCAAATGCTTCATAATGTAGGTGAAGACTTATTTTGTAATTGTGTATTGGTTTCGGTTTGGAACTAAAGCACTAAATTTAATTTCAATCGATTACTTATCACTATCACTATATAGTATAAAACAAAGTCGCTTCCGCTGTCTGTCTGTATTGTATGCTTATATCTTTAAAACCACACAACGGATTTTGGTGCGGTTTTTTTTATATAGATAGAGTGATTCAAGAGGAAGGTTTATATGATTATATGTATAAGAATTGCACCCGTGCGTTGCCGGGGCGGGCCGCTAGTAGTATATAAATAAAATATGTAGCTAAAACAAGGTGTAGTCGCCTGACGCCATTGAAAGTTAACTTTATTACATGGGGCACATTAATACCGTTAGGTAATAATTGTGTTGGGTCTCTACGCGCTTTTTGTAGTTCTTTCTTTTTTAAGTGGACAAGTTTAGTGAAAAGGTAAAAGGTCCACATTGTCAATTAACAAGGAAACTATTCATTAACTAAGAGATAGCGTTGTATACATTGATTTGTTGTATAAGTAGTTTTAGGAAGTACTAATAACTCCATATCGCCTAAATGAGCTTTTTTCTATCTATCCCGTGAACTCATTTGCACCGTCGTAATTAGCTGAATAACGAAAGTTTCAGGTTCAATGTCGCCTACCATTAGGTATTTATTATAACCAGGCTGATTAACTAACTTTCGAATGGCATAAAGTTCAATTTGCTACTCGATAAGGTAGATTTTATAATGATATTTTTGCTGACTGTACAAAATGCTCAAAGTTTAGCTCAAGCTACCAAGTACTAAAATATATAACTTTCCAACGTGCACTGTGCTACTTGATGAGGTAGGGTTGCCTATCACCTACTCGTGATCTATTATATTTTATAAATCAAAACTCTTGTGACAGAACTTATGAACCGACTAAGTAATTCATAAGTGACCGGCGTAACCGCGGCCTTCTCGTTATTCAGCTTAGCTACTGTACGAGTAGTAGATACAGTCAGGTCAGAGAGTGAAAAACCGGCAGCAGGCAAAAAAAAAGTTAGGTATTCCTGTAACTAACTGTATTTAAGCTCTGCAACGGACCAGTGTTACGTGACCTCGAAATTGTTAGCAAATATGAATCGGATTACCCACAAATATTGGGTCGTTAACCCTTGGATGCGCCAGCACAGAAGAGATAATAGTATTTCATACAGAATGGCCACGCTCCGCCCCGCCCCGATCGGATAACCTCACCCCGCGGCGGCCGGCTGGTAGGCCGCTTGGTAGGCCGTCAGTATGGTACGCACAATTGGAAGTGTATACAGACGTGCCGTGCACACATAGGCGTTTACCAGAGTTTTGTAGTATGGCGTGGCGCCGGTGTGCTACCGATACCGAGTGATCGCAACACGTTTCTCTGGCAGAGATGGCAACCGCAGACAACCTACTCTCCCGTAACCGCGCGCCGGCTATTGTTTTTGGTCGCACGAATTTGCATTCCAATTGCACCCAACATACGGCATATACAGATTGCTAAAATCATAACCCTTCATTCTGGTTTCGCCGTAGTCGGGTAAAACCTGATAAGCCGTAACTGCAAATTGTTTTTGTTTATAGCGCAGTTATTTGAACCCTAACTCTATGAACAATGTATCTTTTTATTTCATTTTTTGGCAACAATGCTTATGCATGAATTCTGTAGGTAACTACTTACACAGTTACATGCGTTTTGTTACGGTAGGTACTTTAAATTGTTTTTAATATCTAATATATGTAATATGTATTGTCCTTAAAAAAGGAAAGGTAAAATAGCATTTTTTTTCTAACTATCCATGATTTTTGCGCATAATTTAATATTAGCAATTATTAGAGTCAGTTCGGTTTGCAAAGGGTGGTTCCACAACACGTAGGGAGCTTAAATACCGCGAGCCATCCGGTTGCCTCGCGGTCACTGAAACTACGCATCATTGCTCTATATATAGGTATTTTATTATATTAAGTTACCTTTATATCTAATTTAAACTTTAAGATTATAAAGAGATATGCCTTTTTTAACTGCTTTACCTTTTTAATTCAACCACGCGAACGAGTACTAATTAACCATTTTCATATATTTTAAACACCGTTATAGCTTGTAAGGAGGTGCGAATACTTATCGCAGCGCAACCTTCAAAAGTTAGAAGTAGTATATTGATACGAGTCTCGTAGTGACATACGGCTTTTTAATTTTGTGGGATAGGGGAGATCGCGATATGCGTAGCGGCGAATACGGTCCGGCAGGCTTGACCCACTCCACCATATGGCAGCTGCATGATTCATACCAAGATCACGACAGCCTCAAAAAGCCGGTCATTTTGCTACTTTGTCGCAGTAATGAGCTGGCTAAGTACGCACCACGATTTTTTGTCGTGCGATAATTTTGTCGCAGAAATGCAACGTAAGGGTTTATATTATATGTTAATGCGCGCACATCGATGTGATATCGACAAAATTATCGCACGACAATAAATCGTGGTGCGTACTTAAGCCTTACACGAGGGTTTCAATCAGTTTCAATGTACTTACTTAATTGTGTTATTTGACGGTTTCTTACATATAATCGCTTTCTAAGGGTATATTTTTGTTTGACAGTAGGTACAGTCGACGCCAAAGATATGTTTACACGTTTGCTCCTTATTTCTTTGTAATAATAAAGATATCTTTGACGTCGACTGTAGATGATACTGAATGCAAACATTTTAAATTACTTACGAATGATATGCACTAAGGGTGGGTTGCACCACGCACAATTAACGGACTCATCAACGTTAAATATGGCGACGGAGGCAACCCATAGAAAACTGTAAAACTTTTCATACAAGTTATTTTTTACGGTAACGTTGACGTTCACAGACAGTTTGGTGCAACCGACCTTAAGAGTTAATAAACAGCCTATAAAGGGAATGCAATCCGGTACCAAAATAGTGCCGGATCCGGCCGGATTCGGTACTAAATTTTACCGTATCCCGTACCGGATTGCAATCCCTATTAATAAATGATCCTGGCCGCTACGCGTAAACGGGCTTGAAAACCTTTCCTAACTATTTATTCTTGCCATCGTTTTTTTTTTCGAAAATTGTAAATACTTACCAACTGACTGCTAAAACAAGCATTTTACTTTTTCGATATATTAACATGCTCTGTTTAGTCTGTTTGTTCTCGTGGTATACCAAATAAATTAATATCTCACGTGATTATCACGGGTAGCGATCTGTGCTATTATTGGCTATAATTACCCACTCGGTCAATTACCGGGCCAACAAAGAAATCTCCTACATACAGTACATACTTTGTTAACATCGTATCTTTAATTTATTTTTATTGAACTCGGAATCTTGCGGCCAATGTAGTAATATTCAAAATAAGTAGCTGCGAGATGTGAGTTTTAGAAAGCGAGGATGCTTACAAATGGCGAACAGTACCGTAGCTTTGGTAGAGTAAAATATTAGATAAGTTAACGGTCGTGCAGTATTGTGGAATTACTTTACGTATGTTGGTTTATTTCGTCGAATATGTAATGAACAAAAAATCGTATTAAACATACCTACGGTCCTACGCGGTTTAACAAGTCACACGATTCAGAGACCAGAAGATCGCGATCTTCATGAAGACAGGACTACAGGCACAGACAGACATGGTTTAAAGTTCAATATTTATGGTTCCATTTTATGATAAGATAAGCTTTGCAACATTTACCTCTAAAACCTGTGGAAGGGTAGAATCTATGTTTAATTATTTTGCTCGTGGTACAGTCGCCAACAAATATAACGGAGCGGCCAGGGTATTCAAAAATAACAAACATGCACTTTATCGCTTTGGCAATATAGGCGTTGTTCAATATTTGGGACCACCTTGCAGTGGCGATGGGCGAAAATGTTTTTAGGCAAGCCGGAGCTTAATTTGGCTTAAAAGTTTCCTCATGAGCTTTAGGAAAACTGCTTAGGTGCCTGAAAATTAAGCAAGCCGACGGTAATCGTATCCTATGGAGGCGCCGCCACTGCCACCTAGGCCGCTCCGATATATCCGATGGCGACTGTAAAAGCCACACCCTGTATAATAAGGCCTATAACCGCGAACCACTTAGTTCGTTCGATTGTCTATTTGCATAATTATCTGAAAACGCAAGAGCGATAGAGAGGGAAATAACGAAATTTATGTAGGACCGCAAGTGATATAGTTATCAGGGGATATTTGTAATTTATACGGTCATATTATTTATACTTAATGAACCATTGAACACACGTATTACGAGTAAGTAATAATATACATCTCTACCTTTTACGAGTCATTGGGAGACACCATAATATAAAAACAATTATAAAATGGTACCTATTCATAAAATAACAATAGTGCCTTGTATCATTTATTGCATTGTTCTATTCCAAGCTTAACCTGATAAAATTCCCGGGACATCTACCGTCAACTGCAGTTTTTATTTAAGCAGCGTTCTCAGACGAAATGCCTGCGCCTTTAATAACGTGCCTGTAAAATGTTTTAATTCCGAGCCATGTTTACCGAAACGAAAGGACGACGTAGGGTCAGCACTTGCAGCATACTTCTCGATTTACGGTTCAGTCACACCGCTGCTCAAAGACTGCAACGTGAGTACCATATAAATACGAAGCAAATGACAAAAATGCAAAAAAATGCAACGTATAATGAGCGTTCTGCACCCTTTTTTTTATGGCGCCACCAATTTGCAGTTTGCCAACGAGCGATAAGACGCTAATCCCTTACAGAACAAGAATAATCTTAGAGACTATATATGACACGCGGCATGCAAGAATTATCTGCATCAACTTCCTTTGATTACTCTACATCAGAATTCGAAAACAATGATTCTAATTGTAATGATTTCTAAATAGCTTATGAAGTCGTTATTTCTGGACCGATTGAGAAAATTCATGTTGTATTGTTATAAAATAAATACAAAACTTTGAAAACATTGAAAAAATGACTAGCCCAGCAGGACTTGAACCTGCATCGTTACGCCTTGTAGGGGCTCGGTCGATTTACCAATTAAGCTGTGGGTTCAGTTATGTTACATAGACTTTACAGCAGCTGAGAGCATTATATTGTATTCCTGTGCCTTACAAGCTAGTTAATGAGATTAACAAAAAAATCAGACAACTACTTTTAAATGCTATTATTGTCTAATAAATACAAGTTTCGCTCCCGGGGAGTGTCAGTAATTTTGTGTTACTATAAGGAGTTAATAAGATCGCTCATTTGGTACGCGTGAGAGACCATCGTCGTGTTATTAGGCATCTCACTCGCAATAGATGAAGCGATCTCATATTTTAAAATTGAAATCAGTATCCAGGGCTTTAGACATGAATATCTGTTAACCCTACGCCTACAAGCGATGCACAAACTGGCACAAAGCACCACGTTCTCTGAGAATTTTCCACCTTGCTCGACACGGGCTCGATTTCATACTTGCATGCCCCACGCGTCTGTTTTAAATTACTAAATCTTTGTATTAGGTATTATGATAATTGTTTTGTGAAAATTTAATGTTGAATTTTCGTTTTCTGAGCAGTGCTGAATGTAAATCGCGAGCTTTGTTACGTTTAATTTAACGGAAATACTTATTGTGAATTTTACTCGGTATGGTGCATCTACTTTTTGGCTTAATGTATATTATGAATAGGTAGCATAAACGTCATTCAACTCAATCTGTTAGTGTTTTGCTTAGTAGGCATACATCCGATTTAGCATACATAACAAGTTTGTTCAAGAACCATGAGTTTTCAGCCTGATATCAATGCGATTGCTGTAAAAAAAAGTGAAATCACTATAGGTGTGCATATAATAGTTGAAGAATTCCCTCGATTTCTCCAGAATCCCATCATCAGACCCCGCATTGGTGACAATGGGACCATCTAGGGGTATACCCGTTCGATTAAAAAAAAATTTGAAAATCGTTTCACGATTCACGGAGATATCGATAAAAAAACAGTCGAATTAAGAACTTCCCCCTTTTTTGAAGTCGGTTAAAAAGTAATAAAAAGGCGGTTTTAATATTTCCGAGTCAAACATTTTCTCATATTATATTTATTAAGTAGTTTTATTTAGTCAATATTATATTTAATTATATATTGACTATTTATTATATATTGTATATATTATTTACTGTGTTAATAAGTTGTGGTTTTTTAATAACAAATTTAAACTCAAAATCAAGGTAAAAAACCTACATCCCTACAATCATATTATAAAGATATCATAGCGGCGCCGGCGCACTTGTGGCGCTCATTTTTCTGCAATTTTTGGATTCTAGTACCTACTTCGGGGAAATTTAAAGAAAAACTATCACGAGAAATAGACTTCATTCGCTCTTATTCGCTTATAAAATACCAATTTTGGCGGTGGCTACGAAACTTACCCTTACTATAGAATTTGTACGGAAAGAGAAATCTAAGTAGTTACTTTATATGGGAAAACTCATACATACATTCTACGGGATTTTTCTTTCTGCATTGACTTTGGCACGAAATGCGGATTATTATCTATTCTATTTGGAGTAGCGACGGTTAAGAACAGTTTTTCATATAAAATATTCTGAGAGACTCTGAGACTGCTGAAAACGTATACATTTGTGACATTCTAATCGCAATGATTTGTTAATTTAGCCAAGAGAATTTCTCAATGTTTACTAAAATCAAACACTTATAGTATAGGTAAGTAAATAGGTACCTATTTATTCGCTGTTTTCATTACGAAGTTATTTGCCTGAGGGTACAAAATCTTCGTACTTAATACGAAGAACATATTGTTTAATATTTGCTAAACAAAAAGCATTGTGGGTATATTAGGCGCGTTAAGATACCTGTATTTTCCGTGATAAGTTTCGATAATTTTAAAGTTGGGTTTGACTTCATGTATGTATAGAGGGCCTATTTTGGAGCATATTTGTATATGACGGCAATTATGTAGCTAGGCTGCTTTAGGTATTAGATAGGTACTTATGTTTTTTAGGTACAAAACTTTGAATATAGAATTAAAGTTTGAAATTTTACTTTCAATGTGTTTGAAATGTTAAGCGATACATTTTATAAAATTTGTAGTCATTTTTCGAACGGGATAAACGGTTAAATTAAAATTCGCCCTTCAATCTCTTAATATAGAATTAAAGTTTGTAAAATACACGATAATAAATCCTAGTCTCTATCCGAATATACATATCAAAAATGTAGAGCATCCTGAAATGTGCTTCAAGAGATATATGCTTTTATTTGTGCAGTCGCGTCAATATTGAATTAAAGTTTGAAAAGATAAGTTTACATCATCGTAACATGAAATGTAACCAAATTCCAAAAATATAGAAAATTTAATTTATGGCTTTTACGTATAAATGGAAAATACTAGAAAATACTTCAATCCTAAAATCTAAAAATAACAACACGTGCCGCGTTCATGTCGGCGCACGGTCATGACCTTGAGCGCCTCTAGCGAGAGCTAAGTTATCACGAGTGCAAGCGAGAAGTGGGATCGTAGCATTTCATCACTACACTTACCTAGTTGCATTTTCATAGTTGACGCAGTTCGTTGTGTTTGTATCCGAAAGACACAGGAGTACCGCTGCCAAGTACGTCGAGCAAAAACAATATTTGTGGTAGAAGTAATAGGCTGCAAATATTTATTTATTTCATTTCATCCGTCTTATATTTAATAAGTAGGATTTATTTGCTTTTCGGGTAGGCGTAAATTTAAAGACAGATATGAATAGCTAACTAAGTTTCTGGCTTATAATATAAAATAGGTTAGTTTTAACTTAAGATAAGATAAAGATAAAAACTGGTATGTATAAACAACAAGATGTAAAATATTCTTCTTGATTCTATCATGTACGGACTATTATCTGATTAGTGATAAGGACCTGTCCTCTCTCTGAATAAGTGAACGGTTCGGAAATAGATGAATATCTTTTTTATACAGTAAACACACGTCATAAAATATTTTAACCTATTTACAAAATAAAATATGTCAATTACACTTGCTTTCATACGTATATATTTCGGCCATAGACAGTTATTGATTGTTTTCTTGACGTTTCAAGCGTGTCGTAAGGTCAGGAATAAAGTATACGCGATTAAAGAGGTGAAGTAGGTCATTGCTGGCTGATTTTTATGTTTTTAATACTAAGGCATAATTTAATAAGACACCAGCAATGGCCCTTCGTGCTGAGACAAATATAGTGCTTTTTTCAAGAATGATGCAAAACAGCAATTATTTTTCAAGTATGTCCACAACACGGTAATAAGTAATACTTCTCGGGTCAGAGGTGTAGGGTTAGAACCGGTGGTAGTTTCCTTTTTCTCTCTGACGTATATAAGTGCATTGTAATGTACCTAAATTGAAGAATAAATATCTTTTATCTTTATCCAACGTGGTAACGCCGCCAGTGTGATGGGCACCTTTGCGCCCGATACAGCTCGAGGGGGGCTCTTTGAGTAGGTTGTTTATTTTATATAGGTATTTAAATTTAGTATTCTTTTTTTTAACAACAAACAATAATAACATAGATAATGAACGGTTTACATAAAAATATGTTTACAGTTTCAATATAATAAAAAAAAATTGACGTCGACTGTAACTCGGGATAACCTCTAGTAGGAACCACGAGAGATGGGCAATAATTTATTTGAATACGAATAACGAATTAGAATAATGACTTTATTCGCAAATGATGAATAAAAAAGTCGATTAATTATTCATCACAAATCGAATAAGTTATTTGCGAATTTAATTATTCCGGGAATAAACTATTTGCAAGTAAATCGGTCGAGTATAATGAACTCCATTACTAAGAATAGCGTGACTGGCTGGATCCATACAGTGATGGTCCAGTCGAAACCAAAATGAAACCGCTTAGGTTTACTTATATACTAACCTAAAAAATATATAATATTGATTTAAAAAAGAAATAAAATATAAGTGTAGGTAAATTTTATAAAACTAAAAACAAATGAAGTTTAATAAAATTATTTAAAATATAAAAAAATATCATTAAATAAATAAATAAAAGCGGATATAAATAAAATAATAATATATTTAAAAAAAGTAGTATATTTTCTAGTGAACTAATAAATAAGTGAGTAGGTATGTGTTTTAATCACGGCGAAAAAGTGGTAAAACTAAATCTATATAAATAAAAATGCATTGCCGTTCGTAAGTCTCGAACTAATTTTAGTCTAATTCTAGTGTTGAAATATTCGTGGAAGTCCAGTAGAGGTTTAAGCGGTGAGAAAGTATGAAAAAAAAATCGAGTAATATACTAAAAAACTAAGATATTGCTCTCCCATACAAATTTTATCAACTCAAAAAAATAGTAAGCGCCGCAGGATTTCATACATCTTACGCGTTTTGGTAAAATGGTGTCTTCTTTTGCTCGAGAAATTTCATACATCTTACGCTTTTTTGCGAGCAAAATAGGTACTTTATAATTATTATATTATTTCTAAGCGCTTAAAGTCTTTCGAATTGCTTACCCCTTGAAAGGGTATGGGCTATATAACGCTTATGGCATTTTCATCCTTCTAGACATAAGAATAAGAGCAGTATTTCAAAATGTCTAGCGCGCGCGGTCGGGCGACGGGCGCTTTGACTTCCTTTGATAATATGCCGTCTATGCCACCGCCACTTGCGATCAAAAATACCTAATCGCATCGCAATAAGGTCTGGTTTTGTATGGCAAAGAGCGCGTGTGTGTGTCTTACGTCGTTTTGTTCCGTGTCCGTGTTGCGTTTTTTATATTTTGTTTTTTTTTCAGTTTCTGTCGTGATCAGCAAAGTGTAAGGAAGTGAAGTTTATATACGCATTTAAAGTCTTTATTTGTCTGTCTGTCCGTCTGTCACCGGGCTGTAACTCATGAACCGTGTTAGTTTGACAGTTGAAATGTTCACAGATGATGTATCTCTGTTGCCGCTATAACAACAAATACTAAAAAAATACTTATTTAAGGAGCGCCCATACAACAGACACGATTCGCACGCGCAACTTTTTCTATGGGACCAACTCCATAATTAGTATTACATTTTTTTGTCTGTTTCATACATTTGGGCCGATCAGACGTCGACGTTTTCTATGGGGACGCCAAATTTTTTTTTAGATTTTGGGGTTGCTCTCATAGAAAAAGTTGTTCAGTATGACCTAACTATTCACCTCTCACAATATGGCTAGTTTTTTAAAAAACATCCTGTATAAGATCGAACATAAACCTGAAGAAATAACAATATGTCTATTTAAAATAGCAATTCCTTTTTTTATTTAAAATGTTTATTTCTAAAACGGTCAGTAATAACATCCTAGTAAAATAATAAAGAAAAATTCTAAAAATCTTAGGTTAATGAAATGACCAACAAGATGCTAAAGGTATTAGTAACAATCAGATTTTTCATTTTAATAAGCAACATACACATTGCAACATTCATTTCAGAATTACTGGTATGATTATACTATACGAATAATTGAATGCATGTTTAATAACTCGTAAAGGACTTATCGGATAAAACTATGACATTAATTAGCTCCAAGAATTGATGAATCGAATTAAGCGCATAACATATCATATAAATGTAAAGAAATTTAAAAATACGATGTTCACATTAGTTGAACTAGTTGCGTATTACGTTATCAAGGTACATACTGTGACACTATTCATTTATCAAACTCGGACAAATGCACTACCGTGCCTACATATTGCCCCCGCACTGCGCGGCCTTGTCGTCGCCCGGTGTTATGCGACGCGCCGCGCGGTAAAGTATAATGGAACAGGTACGTACATGAAATACTTGTATATACCTAGTATTTTAGTGTTCCAGTTATTTTATAGTTCTACATTTGTGCATGAAGGTTTAATTTATTACTATAAACATTCATTATGATTCTTTTGAACTTTAATTCAATATTGACTTAAATAAATGACAAATAGTTAATATCTGAAGAAGCACGTAGCCCAAGTTTCTAACTTTTTTCCACCACACTAAGCGGTTGATTTTCAGTTTTGTTTTCTTGATAAAATAAACTTTAATTCAATATTCGAATAAAACTTTGCATTTTTTTATTTTGGCTGGTTCCAGGTGTTCCAGGAAGCTACAAAGTACAAATTAAAAAGTTATTTACATCTCTTACGATATACCACAGAATTTTTAAACTTTAATTCTATATTGAATGATTTGTCAGCAAAAGATTCAAATACCTAAATATTTTTCAAAGCACTATTTCAAAATTTCTACATTTTTAGATAATTGCTCTAGAGCATGAGTTACACAAGATATCAAATAATATCAAACTTTAATAATATCGAAACCTAATATCGTACCATTACCTGACTATATTAAGATTGGATGTAAGTTTGGGTGATAAGGGGCTGCGTATGCTTATCTTAACGCTATTGTCGAGAAGCCCGTCGTTCAACTTAGCTCCCTTACCTACTAGCAGTCGCTTAGGCTAACTAACCATTAGGTATATTACAACTTACAACAGTCTTATAGGCATAGACCTCAAGGTCCTAGTTACATTTATCCATTCTCACGAGAAACTTTTTCGCCTGAACTGGACCCAACGTGTTCTTGGATAGGCGGTAGGATTACGATCGAGAAACGTGCTCAACAACGTAGCCTCTCGTCCTACATTACCGTTTTAAATAAATTTTTGCTTTTTTACAAAATTATAATTGCATATGCCTATAACATGGAAATGTTAGACATGCGTTTGGTAGATTATACATAAAAACGACGACGCAACTGCAACTGCGATTTTAATTACCTTATGAAAACCTGCCTAGTTATATTAGTGTTGTTTTTGTCGCGTCGTGGCAGGCAATTGATGAGAGATATCATTTGAGAGCTGGACATCCACCGATACATTTTTGGGTAACTCCCAAGTGGGGTTTCCGAACTCATCTGGATCTATTTGGCTTGGACAGATGATTCATCATAATAATGGTACATTTTGCCTTGCATCTAATAAGGTATTGCTGATTTTATTTTGTTATTGATTTGATGTAAGACAAACACCCCCTAACAATTACCATTTCGTGAGCTAACATATCATATAGTACGCCGTACGCCATATCTAAACCCAATTGAATTGATTAAGCGGCCAGCGGGGCCGCGATGCCCTTATTCCGTTTATTCTAATTCAATGTAAACGCTTTCTATGTATACCAAATTTCAAAGGATAGCAGGAAATAATGTGAAAATAAATACTAACTTAGTAGTAGGATTGCGCTGAATATATAATGAAGTCGTCTAGATAGACGCATGTAACAGGTACAATGTATAAGCTAATGTAGGCGCGTTAAGATACCTGTATTTTCCGTGATAAGTTTCGATAATTTTAAAGTTGGGTTTGACTTCATGTATGTATAGAGGGCCTATTTTGGAGCATATTTGTATATGACGGCAATTATGTAGCTAGGCTGCTTTAGGTATTAGATAGGTACTTATGTTTTTTAGGTACAAAACTTTGAATATAGAATTAAAGTTTGAAATTTTACTTTCAATGTGTTTGAAATGTTAAGCGATACATTTTATAAAATTTGTAGTCATTTTTCGAACGGGATAAACGGTTAAATTAAAATTCGCCCTTCAATCTCTTAATATAGAATTAAAGTTTGTAAAATACACGATAATAAATCCTAGTCTCTATCCGAATATACATATCAAAAATGTAGAGCATCCTGAAATGTGCTTCAAGAGATATATGCTTTTATTTGTGCAGTCGCGTCAATATTGAATTAAAGTTTGAAAAGATAAGTTTACATCATCGTAACATGAAATGTAACCAAATTCCAAAAATATAGAAAATTTAATTTATGGCTTTTACGTATAAATGGAAAATACTAGAAAATACTTCAATCCTAAAATCTAAAAATAACAACACGTGCCGCGTTCATGTCGGCGCACGGTCATGACCTTGAGCGCCTCTAGCGAGAGCTAAGTTATCACGAGTGCAAGCGAGAAGTGGGATCGTAGCATTTCATCACTACACTTACCTAGTTGCATTTTCATAGTTGACGCAGTTCGTTGTGTTTGTATCCGAAAGACACAGGAGTACCGCTGCCAAGTACGTCGAGCAAAAACAATATTTGTGGTAGAAGTAATAGGCTGCAAATATTTATTTATTTCATTTCATCCGTCTTATATTTAATAAGTAGGATTTATTTGCTTTTCGGGTAGGCGTAAATTTAAAGACAGATATGAATAGCTAACTAAGTTTCTGGCTTATAATATAAAATAGGTTAGTTTTAACTTAAGATAAGATAAAGATAAAAACTGGTATGTATAAACAACAAGATGTAAAATATTCTTCTTGATTCTATCATGTACGGACTATTATCTGATTAGTGATAAGGACCTGTCCTCTCTCTGAATAAGTGAACGGTTCGGAAATAGATGAATATCTTTTTTATACAGTAAACACACGTCATAAAATATTTTAACCTATTTACAAAATAAAATATGTCAATTACACTTGCTTTCATACGTATATATTTCGGCCATAGACAGTTATTGATTGTTTTCTTGACGTTTCAAGCGTGTCGTAAGGTCAGGAATAAAGTATACGCGATTAAAGAGGTGAAGTAGGTCATTGCTGGCTGATTTTTATGTTTTTAATACTAAGGCATAATTTAATAAGACACCAGCAATGGCCCTTCGTGCTGAGACAAATATAGTGCTTTTTTCAAGAATGATGCAAAACAGCAATTATTTTTCAAGTATGTCCACAACACGGTAATAAGTAATACTTCTCGGGTCAGAGGTGTAGGGTTAGAACCGGTGGTAGTTTCCTTTTTCTCTCTGACGTATATAAGTGCATTGTAATGTACCTAAATTGAAGAATAAATATCTTTTATCTTTATCCAACGTGGTAACGCCGCCAGTGTGATGGGCACCTTTGCGCCCGATACAGCTCGAGGGGGGCTCTTTGAGTAGGTTGTTTATTTTATATAGGTATTTAAATTTAGTATTCTTTTTTTTAACAACAAACAATAATAACATAGATAATGAACGGTTTACATAAAAATATGTTTACAGTTTCAATATAATAAAAAAAAATTGACGTCGACTGTAACTCGGGATAACCTCTAGTAGGAACCACGAGAGATGGGCAATAATTTATTTGAATACGAATAACGAATTAGAATAATGACTTTATTCGCAAATGATGAATAAAAAAGTCGATTAATTATTCATCACAAATCGAATAAGTTATTTGCGAATTTAATTATTCCGGGAATAAACTATTTGCAAGTAAATCGGTCGAGTATAATGAACTCCATTACTAAGAATAGCGTGACTGGCTGGATCCATACAGTGATGGTCCAGTCGAAACCAAAATGAAACCGCTTAGGTTTACTTATATACTAACCTAAAAAATATATAATATTGATTTAAAAAAGAAATAAAATATAAGTGTAGGTAAATTTTATAAAACTAAAAACAAATGAAGTTTAATAAAATTATTTAAAATATAAAAAAATATCATTAAATAAATAAATAAAAGCGGATATAAATAAAATAATAATATATTTAAAAAAAGTAGTATATTTTCTAGTGAACTAATAAATAAGTGAGTAGGTATGTGTTTTAATCACGGCGAAAAAGTGGTAAAACTAAATCTATATAAATAAAAATGCATTGCCGTTCGTAAGTCTCGAACTAATTTTAGTCTAATTCTAGTGTTGAAATATTCGTGGAAGTCCAGTAGAGGTTTAAGCGGTGAGAAAGTATGAAAAAAAAATCGAGTAATATACTAAAAAACTAAGATATTGCTCTCCCATACAAATTTTATCAACTCAAAAAAATAGTAAGCGCCGCAGGATTTCATACATCTTACGCGTTTTGGTAAAATGGTGTCTTCTTTTGCTCGAGAAATTTCATACATCTTACGCTTTTTTGCGAGCAAAATAGGTACTTTATAATTATTATATTATTTCTAAGCGCTTAAAGTCTTTCGAATTGCTTACCCCTTGAAAGGGTATGGGCTATATAACGCTTATGGCATTTTCATCCTTCTAGACATAAGAATAAGAGCAGTATTTCAAAATGTCTAGCGCGCGCGGTCGGGCGACGGGCGCTTTGACTTCCTTTGATAATATGCCGTCTATGCCACCGCCACTTGCGATCAAAAATACCTAATCGCATCGCAATAAGGTCTGGTTTTGTATGGCAAAGAGCGCGTGTGTGTGTCTTACGTCGTTTTGTTCCGTGTCCGTGTTGCGTTTTTTATATTTTGTTTTTTTTTCAGTTTCTGTCGTGATCAGCAAAGTGTAAGGAAGTGAAGTTTATATACGCATTTAAAGTCTTTATTTGTCTGTCTGTCCGTCTGTCACCGGGCTGTAACTCATGAACCGTGTTAGTTTGACAGTTGAAATGTTCACAGATGATGTATCTCTGTTGCCGCTATAACAACAAATACTAAAAAAATACTTATTTAAGGAGCGCCCATACAACAGACACGATTCGCACGCGCAACTTTTTCTATGGGACCAACTCCATAATTAGTATTACATTTTTTTGTCTGTTTCATACATTTGGGCCGATCAGACGTCGACGTTTTCTATGGGGACGCCAAATTTTTTTTTAGATTTTGGGGTTGCTCTCATAGAAAAAGTTGTTCAGTATGACCTAACTATTCACCTCTCACAATATGGCTAGTTTTTTAAAAAACATCCTGTATAAGATCGAACATAAACCTGAAGAAATAACAATATGTCTATTTAAAATAGCAATTCCTTTTTTTATTTAAAATGTTTATTTCTAAAACGGTCAGTAATAACATCCTAGTAAAATAATAAAGAAAAATTCTAAAAATCTTAGGTTAATGAAATGACCAACAAGATGCTAAAGGTATTAGTAACAATCAGATTTTTCATTTTAATAAGCAACATACACATTGCAACATTCATTTCAGAATTACTGGTATGATTATACTATACGAATAATTGAATGCATGTTTAATAACTCGTAAAGGACTTATCGGATAAAACTATGACATTAATTAGCTCCAAGAATTGATGAATCGAATTAAGCGCATAACATATCATATAAATGTAAAGAAATTTAAAAATACGATGTTCACATTAGTTGAACTAGTTGCGTATTACGTTATCAAGGTACATACTGTGACACTATTCATTTATCAAACTCGGACAAATGCACTACCGTGCCTACATATTGCCCCCGCACTGCGCGGCCTTGTCGTCGCCCGGTGTTATGCGACGCGCCGCGCGGTAAAGTATAATGGAACAGGTACGTACATGAAATACTTGTATATACCTAGTATTTTAGTGTTCCAGTTATTTTATAGTTCTACATTTGTGCATGAAGGTTTAATTTATTACTATAAACATTCATTATGATTCTTTTGAACTTTAATTCAATATTGACTTAAATAAATGACAAATAGTTAATATCTGAAGAAGCACGTAGCCCAAGTTTCTAACTTTTTTCCACCACACTAAGCGGTTGATTTTCAGTTTTGTTTTCTTGATAAAATAAACTTTAATTCAATATTCGAATAAAACTTTGCATTTTTTTATTTTGGCTGGTTCCAGGTGTTCCAGGAAGCTACAAAGTACAAATTAAAAAGTTATTTACATCTCTTACGATATACCACAGAATTTTTAAACTTTAATTCTATATTGAATGATTTGTCAGCAAAAGATTCAAATACCTAAATATTTTTCAAAGCACTATTTCAAAATTTCTACATTTTTAGATAATTGCTCTAGAGCATGAGTTACACAAGATATCAAATAATATCAAACTTTAATAATATCGAAACCTAATATCGTACCATTACCTGACTAATGTGACATCAGGTTAATCTAGTTCCAGATAAAGGGTAGTGGCCTCCCTTAATCACAATAAGCGACCTTGACACAGCCAAGTAAAGTAGGGTTTACACGTGCGCGTGAGCAGACAATGCTCACCCGAGTATGACACTGCGCGCTCCGCCATTTGCCAAATATACGCGCTTCGGTTACACGTAGAAAAAACCGAGAAATTATTTATGAAATTTGCTCGCTCGAATCTGACATTTAAAACTTTTGTGTGCGATTAAGCGGTTATTTTCGAATTCATTTCTTTGAATCCGAGCGCTCGAAAATCAAAAATCTGTCACCGGTGACACGGTCACATGACCCGTTGAGGGTATTTTCACGATGCAACGTTAAGGAAATTATTGTAATGTTGAAATAAATATTATTAAGACAATTCCAATGCGTTAAAATCAGTTAGTTGTAGCTTAATCAGTTAGTGTAGCTATAGCTACACCGCTGGTACGAAAATAGGTACGAACTGCTCATGCCCAAAATGTTTACAAAATCAGAAACTAGTGTCCGACCGAAGTTTCGGTTTCGGTTTCGGTTTCGGCCAGTTTCGGCCAAAAAACCGTGTTTCGGCCCAAGTTTCGGTTTCGGCCAAAAAACGGCCGAAACTTTCGGCCGCGCCGAAACTTACAACATTGAGCTTAATCGGTCCACAAGTTCTGTCTCAGTAACGTTTTTAAGTGATCATATTATAATAAATACATATCAAAAAAGTGTACATATGTGTTTGGAAGATTATTTCATCAATTATAATATGATAATATCATTTAAGTATTAATTTTATCTAACATTAAACTCTCGAGTTCATGCAAGAGGCTGCCCAAAGAACTGCGTCGGCCTACGCTGAAAATTATACACGAAGAAATCAAGTAAAAACACTTGACGATTTATTTGAAATATTGATTGTAAAATTAAAATAGTCCATGCAATCTTGGCGAATTATTTTATAGAGACTTGTTAACAGCATTGATGTCTCAGTCGTTGAAACTGCTGTATAACTAACTGCAGTATAACTAATGAATAACACACAAATTTAAAAAATCGTATTCATAATTTAAAAGAAAACATACCAATTTTAATAAAGCACAAATGTTTGTTTTTCCAACTCATATATTCTTCGTACTTTTTTTTTAACAAAACGTATTACTTTAACCATAGAGATAGATGCTATAAACCTTTAACTCCAAGTATCGAACAAAACTTTCATATTTTTATTTTGTTTACTGATCGTAATTCTACTCTGAAAATACATCTGTCAAGTTTAAAATCGTGTGTGTTTAAAATTTTACTGCTAATTTTAACGTAGCAGATCCTAAATCCTAAAAAATACTAACGTAAAAAAACTGATGTCAGGCATCTGTCTGTTTTCCACGTTTGCGTACATATCTATGTACGAAAACATGGTCGACTTGTGACAATTGTACTTTCAATAAGGGGGGTAAAATTTTACGTTACAGTTGTTAAAAAGTTACATAATTATGTTTATTCATATGAAACCTTTATTAGAAAATATTTCGTGCACTGCATTTATTTCGCAAAAAAAAAACTGAAAGAAGAAACGAATTTTGGGATCAAAATACGCCTTACACCGAAATAACTTGGAGTTGTGTACAAACTAGAAAAAATCATGGAATTAGGTTGCCAAGTGGACCTCAGGCTCCATTGAGTCCGTGGAAAAACGCCAGCACAAACGCTAGGAGGATGATCAATCAACACTTACTAACCTTGTTCTTCTTATACCACCTATCCTGTACAAGTTACAACGGCTTATTGACATTTAACTCAACGATTTTAACGTGTCTATAAAAGTTTCGGTTTCGGTTTCGGTTTCGGCCGAAACTGCACCTAGAGCCGAACCTTCGGTTTCGGTTTCGGTTTCGGCAAAAAAACATGTTTCGGTCGGACACTATCAGAAACATTATTCAATATAAAAATTGCTACAGTCAACTGCTACAACTTTGCTTACGATGCTCAACTCTGCCTGGTTTGAAAAACATGGTTTTCTTCACCAAATATTATTCCTGAGGTGGGAGAAAGGCGGCCATCTCAGGCATAAGATGAATAGCTGTTTGGTGAAGAAAACCATGTTTTTCAAGCCAGGCAAGGCTGAACATCGCAGTCAAAGTTGACGGTACCTAGCTACGCAACGCAAAAAGAGAAAACGTACCTACAAGCATTTTTTTACTTTAGAAATATCTACTATTTATTAAATGGCATCCAAATACCAACCGTTGAAGGTACCTATCAAAATGAAATTGCCTCCGGGCGCGAATGTCGCTCGCTCCCGCCTAAGCCAATTCCGACGGATGCACTCCGAATGGCACTAGATGAAATAGCTCGCGTGAAAGACTTTTACATGTGCTAAAATTGGGACACTTTTTATTAGTACGAGTAATTGAATAGAATTGTCCTCTTGATTCTGTGTAGAAATAACCCAAAACTTGAAAGGTTTTTCCTAAAAATACCCAGATATGCCTTTAAATAACTAAGTTTGAAAAAATATCTTTCTTTTATGCACACTCTATTAAAAAAACCAAAGTAGTGATGTGTTGTAATGCGTTGCGCTAGTAACTATCACACCATTTTCTTACTAATGTTACTGCTTGTACTTGTAATAATCGCTATTCGCATCAATCACAAAAAACTTTTGAATGTTTTTATTCGCTTTAGAGACATCATCATCACGATTGAGCGAAAAACTAAACCATTTCTCGACATTCTAACATTTCTAACTGTTGTTTTGCCAGCAACATTAGTGACATCGAAAATGTCTAGCAAATAAAACTAAAATAAAATAACTTATTTTAAAAAAAGGTTTTGAATGAAATATCCTAATTTTCGAACTCGCGGAGCGTAAGCGAAGTGAGTTCTTACAAACAACTCCAGACCCAACTGTCACCTGGCTACTGGGACGTCTCGGCATTTGGATGGCTTTTTGATTTCAATAGTTTGTCTGACGATAACTTTAGTAACGTTTCTCTGATCTTTATGAAATTTCTTGGGGATGTAGCAGAGATACATAAAATTTGTAAGTTCGTATATGAGCAGGATCGATCAAGTGGTTATGGAGCTAGAAGGAGAAAAAAAAATCCTCCTTAGGATCTTGTTATACCTATTGGACAACTCGTTTGCAAGTACATCGCGAGTTCTCAGTTCGAGGCGGACTACTAGTTAATCCTAAGTAGGAACACAACATCCCTAGTCATCCCGCATTTCCATTGCAATTACGATTGATATACAAATACCAAAATACCTATAATCTCAACCCAACCTGAAAGGGATTTATCGGAGACGCGGATCCACTGAAGCGTTGCCTTCTGAATCAGTAATCTGAATCCCGATGCTTATTGCTATGTCGCAGCCTTAAGCCCGACGAGCAGAAATATCTGCGCGATCAATGAGCTTAGAAAACTAACTAGTAAGTGGTACCTACATGGTGTTGGTTAGGATTATCAAGTCTAGGTTATGGTGTCTTTGAATTAAATCATTTTTTTAATGTTCCCTTTTATTCATGGTCTATACAACGACGTTTTTTATAATGATGGTTTGAAATGTAGAAATATTTATATTAATGAAGTCGGTTAAAAAATATGCGCCGTCGGTTTATACGACATTTATAGCGTAGTACCTAAATACTCGATTAATTACCTGTATCCTAGACTTAAATATATAGTAGACGGCCATAGCCTAAGAACTTTTTGAGGCTCTGAACTAGATGGCGCTAAATACTCGGAGCCTCAAAAAGTTATTAGGCTATGGCCGTCTACTATATATTTAAGTCTAACTATGCCTGTATATAAGTACTAGTTATATTATAGTTAAACTCATGAAAGTGAGCCAGTACAGATTCTGATTAAATAGACTCGAGTCTTATTAGCCGCTCTACACAGAAGTTGGCGAGGTGAACCAACTGTTGAGGTATATCTGATGAAAACTTGCCCGGATACACTGCACAATATTGGTTAGGATTTATAACTAGGTATTGGATCAAATTGAAACCGCAAAGTTACGTAACTTTGTGCAGACTTGTTTCTTGTTAGTTCACAAATATTGGCAGAGCTTCACAAAATACATTATTTTGATTGTCACTTTTGCCTTAACATAAATAACATTGCTGTCTTTAACTAAAACAATGGGGGAAATGGACAGAGATTGAGCTATATATTTGGTATTCTAATGTGAGTAATTTAAAATTTAAATTAGCATATAATGAAGCCCTAACACTATTTTAATCTGACAGATCTTCTTACACACAGCGGTTTACAATGTATAAGAGCTGTCAGATTACTGTATTAAATTAAAAAAAATCTAGTTTAGTAGTTATCCACAGTCAGTGCAAATGTATAGTCCTCAACATAGTCTAAATAATCACATGTGATCATTTGATTCAAGTGTATTTTTCAAATGAACACGACTGTGTATGTTTATATCCTCTTATTAACACGTGTTAACTCGTCCCGATGTTGGTAGTCATGTTTTTATTTTACACGACCACTTCTGCGGCCCCCTTGCTGTGCAGACGTAGTTGGTACAAATGTTCGTGTGTCCCCCGCTGAGTTACCATATGCGTTTTTAGATGCACTGAAATATGTTGCATTCAAACTTCTTTTAAATTGATGTAAAATGTTTTTTTTATATATCTTTTCTTATTATTTAGGTACTTGTCTTTTCTAAGCGGCCACCCCAGCTATACAGGTTGTAACAAAAATACTGGTGATCCGTGTAAGGGCATAATTGGTTGTTTGCACTTGAAATAACTAAAATATAAAAAAGCCACTTGAATGAAGTATGAAGTATGAATAATTTATATGTTTTTCCTAGAACATACTACTAGTCCTACTACTACGGGCAACGAAAAACTAAGTATCTACTATTTAGGGGCAACGTATTTAAGTTTAACGTTGTGTCGGGCGGGCTTCAGAATCATCAGATATACTAGTCATTTTATAAATAGGTCCGAAACTTACTACAGATTTCTTCCTACAATTCGCACATCTTAAAATTATCTTACTATAACAAGAGTGCTCACCGCGATGGGAGCGGCGAAAGTGGCCGACAATTCGTGCATGTTTAACTGTACAATCCGATTATAAATTTAAAGAAAAGCGAGTCAGGTAAAAGTGTTCTTTTAATGTCACTTCTGCAACCGCTTTCATTATTGTTCGAGCGTACAAAGCTCGATTAACTATGTTTTATTGCGTGTCACGAAGTTTGTTTGGAAGAAATGGTTATACAACAAATGCTTCCTATTGTATGACAGCAGAGGCAATTTTGAAAACTGTTACACTCCCGTGCATGTGTTTTATTTAAGTATTCTGCATCGCGGTGCATCTGATGTGGATTCACTGCGTACCATTATTTGAAATTACGTTTCAGACATTAAAACACAGGTTCAGTCGTAATTTAAGATTGTTTAAATGGTTTATTGATTAGCAATATATGTAAATATATTATCTTTTGAACTATTATTAAATATGAAATTAAATTTCCCTCGATCTAGTTTACAAATTAATTTGTTTCAGATTCTTTATTATGTTACTAGTACCGTAACTAAACAATTAATTAACTATCGGATCATTCAATAAAATAAATTTATGTAATCGTTAGGCTGATCGATGTTCACATTGTATTGAACAATAATCATTTAGTAGGTACTTTCTAATACTTCCGAAAGTCTTTTATATTCCATTCAAAGCCGTTTTGTTCAGAAACCATCGACTTGCGCTTTCTTCTCGAATGTAACTATGAGAGCATTGTTCATCAATAATATCGATTAGTGAAATGGGAAGCTAATTAACATGTGTTTTTAATTATATTACAGGCCTTGAGAAATTGTATTTACCTTGAGGTGGGCTTTCATTGAAAATTATAGAATTTTTATAAATACTGCGGCCAAATGAAACTTCTGCGAAAAGTTGGTTAGCAAGTGAAATTCGGCAATAATTTTTCGGCGAATATGCAGGATACCACACCGCGTTCTTCTATTTATTTAGATCTTATTTACACAGAACCAACCATCTTTTAGCTTCTTTTGAAGCGATATCACAAAAATTTTAGTGTACAGAAAGAAAAAAAAACTTATTTCAATTGAATGTTTAGTGGAATTACGACAAAATATACCTTATGACGAAATGTGTTGACAATATATATTCTTCAATTTCAGAATATGAGCGACATACTCGTAGCTTGCCAGGTATCGAAGGCTCGGTTTAATTGGCGACGTGTAAGTGGAACGTACGCGGTGGAAGCGCGCTAATCGAGTCGCAACGAGATTAGTTTGTTTTGCGAGATAAGGCACGCGCGCGCGCACGCCACGGTGCGCCGCCGCGAACAGTAATGCAACGGTACTATTTATGTTACACGTGAATTCATGAAATTTGCATTTATTTAATTAGTTAGGTTAAAATATCTTTAACGAGCGTATAGCCAAAGTTCTTACTGTATAGCTTAACACTATAATTAATTGTCAATTAATGTTAGATACGCAAATTTAATACCTAGTTACATGATAAAGTTTTATTTCGATGTTCTAATTTAGATTGTTTTCACAATTATTTGCATTGTACATGAGTATGAGTACAATATTTAATTAAATATATTAAGATTAGTCTTATACAATTATGGTGCTTAATATCAGTCGAGATGCTTTCAAGAGTAAATGTGTTTTCCAAGAGGAAATATTTCAGGGATTTTCACAGCCAATAAATTATTTTTCTTTCATTTGTTTTGGGCATTATATTTTAAACAGTAGCAAATGTCAAATATATGTGTCTTTTCGAAAAATAAAGAGTCTTATGAAAAAGATAAACTTTAATTGAAGTACTCCAGCTTAACAAAGTACTGTAGGGCTCAGCTGTGTACTGCGAGCCAGACGCGCGGTACTGTTACCCCTGTTGCGATGAGCTAGCTACGCGGCAGACGGAACCGTGCCCGCCGCAACCGTTTCATTGTTGCCAATTGAAATTTGGATGCCATGATTGGGTACTAACTAAACTTAATTATCCACTCCTGGGCTTGTCCTGTATAAAAATTATCATCTTAGTTACCAAACTATGAAGCCGTTGACTATGTTTTTAGATTTTATAAATAAAAATGTTAGAAGGTAGGTTTTTTCATTTCGGTAATCATGTTCCGCTTTATAATTACTAATTAGTGGAACCCACTTAGCTATACTTACTAATCAAAATTGAGGTAGATGTAAATTCAATGAAAATCTTATAGATGAATTAAAGTTAAACTTCCATCTTCCTTTCTTTTTTGGGTTTTTTAAAAGGCAAATGATTTATCTTTCTACTAAATTAAGTTTTTGTTTCGATGAAATCTAAATAAATTCGCGTTGCAGTTTGAGATATCTTTGCGAAGACCAGATTAGCGGTCCAATTTTGAATCGGAACGTGATCTAATTGCAGGTATATCTGCCTGGGATATCCCCAGTTCCCAAGCCGATATTAAACGACGTAGTTTCCATCAGTAAAACAAAACTCGGAACCAATCGTACAAACTCTCGTTCGGGAGTCTGTAAAACGTAATAAGACAAACTGTTATGACAGGTGAATGCAGTCATTTATTAGCCGTCTAACGTTTCTATTCTATTGCGCGCTAAGAAATAGTGAAAACAACCGGCTCCACTTTGCCGTTTTTCGCTCGAGAGTGTAATAGCACCATTATCCCGGAGTTCTCAGTCGATCGAGGAATAGAAAACCGATAATTAAGTGATCGAACGCAAAAACTACCACGCCTAGTCGATTCAATGGCCTTACGGTGGCAGCCGGTGAACTTCTATGTAAACTCAGTAACTGCCGTAGCTGAGCTAATACTGTTCAAAATTATCTGTACATGGCTTTATGGTTCAGAAAAAAGGTACTTGTAACCTTATTTGTTTAGGTAGTACCTAGTACTTTTTGCCGTATGTCTGGTTTATTCCGTATACAAATCAGGAAAAATCTATTGTTTTTTGTTCCTAAACCTCTACAAATTATGCAGAAATCGGAAGAATTCGATGATAAAGAGCAATGTTAACAAGCAAGGTGGGTAATTAATTAGGCTCACCGGGTTATTATACAATGTCTGATGTTATTTTCACCTGGAATGAGTCACGCGAGCTAGTCGCCGCACCGGTTAGCGTGTAGGTACAGTTTTACATAATAAACGCAAACCCGCTTCATTTGAACAACTGCTCTACCAACTCAACGGAACAAACAATATCCATTTACGATACAGTTTCTTATAACTGTACCGATAATCATGTTATGATAACCATCGGGTTAAAACTCTAAAGTAATCAATCTATCTGAATTTTCTCTGCCGCTATTAGTATGCGGCTAAATTACGAATTGTTGCGTACGTACAAAGAATTAAGTGAGAGCGCCGCTAACTAGCTTGAATCGAGCATAATAAGCATTCTACGCATTGCCAATGGCTCGTTTAATTATGAAATTTGTTAAACATGACTGGCGATCCTCGAATCTCGGTGGTAATGATGATTGAAAATTCCTAACGTTTGTGCGGCGATGCATCCGAGCAACAGCCGAGGTTTAACGGGCATGTGTCAAACGATGATCGCTCAACTTCGAGCATTCCTCTATAGCAAAAACGTTTTCTCCGCCGCGCCGCGTCACTGTTTATGTTGTGCTTTTTAGGTCGCTGCCGTGGTACGTGAAGCACGCAATCAATGTTACATTGCTTGATTTCATATTTTCATTTGTAACTTGATAAAAACTTGAGATGCTGCATATTCATGACGCTGCGTTAGATTGCGTCGGACTCATCAACCATTATAATGCGTCTCGTATCTGCAGCACGCACTGCTTGTCGGTAATATCAACTTGATGAATGAATGCACAAAAACCGTACGTGATATCAACTCACACGTACAATACGCTTTCATTTGACCCAGTTTCTCGATTTTTAATGCCGTCATATTATGAAAAATTAAACCTTGAGAGGTAACATATTTGTTCTGAAACCATATAAGGAGTCGACTTTACGCCTTATAAGTAAACAAGTTCTCAACGTGATTTCGCACTGCAGCTTTAATGGTGAGACGAGTGAGCTGACGCCCCAATAACACCAGCCGGTCGCTTGAGATTTAAATGTTGCATAAAAGTTGGATTGGGGTCGCATCAGCATCGCAACCGCAGTCCTATTCGGGCTCAGTTCACTCGTCGTCCTTCATGTTTACATTGCAATTCGCATCGATGTCAGTGCATGTTACATCGACCACGACAGTGGGAAGTCGACGCAACGAGAAAAACAAGTGTGAAAAGTGTGGTCGCGCCTGGGAGCGCATTCCTGTATCCCGGCGGCGGCTCGGACTGCGCCCACGCGCCCCAGAATAGCCGCGCTATCCGCGAGGAAAGCGCTATGCACAAATAAAGTTACGCACCAGGAAACCAAAGACACTCGCTGGCCGATCGCCGCGCGAGGCGGCGGCGACGGTCACTCTACACACTTACTTATGTATGAAGATGTTAGGACAAACATTTCGCAATGCAAAGCTCTGATTACAGCTGAGATATTTTTGTGAATGAGGGTGAAACAGGGTAGCTGCTTGCACTGACCTCGTTGCTGGGTGAGCATCTGGCGCGTGTAGTGGTGCTCGGTGCGCTGCACGCGCTCCTCCTGCTGCACGGACTGCATGCTCTGCTCATGCCGCTCCGAGTGCTGCGTGCGCTGTTCGGAGCGCTGTTCGGAGCGCTGCTCCGACCACCTCGACTTCTCCATCACGCCGCCACAGCAGCACACGCACTAAACTCTCACTCGACTAGTCCTCGATTAACCTTCGGGGCACGCCCGTCAAATAAATACGCCACTGCAATAAACTTATACTAGTCCACGGGTTCATTTAGCAGAAGTCAAGTCATTATAACCCAAGTCCAACATCCAAGACGTCGGTCGATTGCGAATAGTTAGCGGATAGTGCGAGCCGTCGGGCGATGCGCGGGCGCCGGCGAGCCGGCGCGGGGGGCGGCGCGACCGAAATACGCCGGGTTATTTTGAGACTAGCGCTCCCGCGCGCCCCACTGCCACCACCGCGCTCGAGCTCCAGCACTCTCTCCTCCCTCGCCCTCCACATCTTGCATCGCGCAAGTTTCGCATGCCTTCGAGATCCCGTAATCGCCACTCCCACGCACCGCTCCTGCCCCCTGCGAGCCTTCAGCACTCGCGACTTGTTGATCGGCTCACGTTTATCCCACACTCGGTGTTAAAAAGTAAAAGTTTCGATAACTCTTCGTTAACAATGGTAGCTGTATGTTAATTACCGCTTGGCACTCATGCGCACGCAGATTTTAATTACCCGCTTGGATACGGCTAGTGACAGCTGCGTACTGAAACCAGATTCATGGACTAGTTTTCAAGAATAGATTAATTTAATGTACAGTTTGTCCCTAAAATAAAAATCCTATTTAAAATGGCATTTTTTAGAGATATTGGCAAAACAAGTGAAGGGTACAGTCGCCATCAGATATATCGGAGCGGCCAAGGTGGTCACAAATATCTGAACGACGCCTCTATTGTCAAGGCGATAAAGTGCATGTCCAGATAGTTTTGAGTACCCTGGCCGCTCCGATATATTTGATGGCGACTGTACTTTAAGTTACAAAAACTATTTAAAACGGGATATTTACCATGTGAGTTTGTTTGTGAGCTTCCGATATGTCGACACAGTTACATGTGCCATTATCACGGAGTAGGTAACTGAAGTTGCTGCGAGTGTCAGCAACTACTTTAAGCTTTATTACAAAAGTATATGTAGGTAACATAACGAAAACTATGTCATTTTCGATAGGGTCAAATTTGCTTAATCTGATAGCCCATCAGCTGTTCTATCAACTTATGGCTGCTCTACATGATGGGCCATCATAGGGACGCAGCTATACAACGGAACGAGATCGCAATATCGTTAGCTCCCTCTGACGCATAGCTGCGTCCCTATGATGGCCCATCATGTAGAGGAGCCATTCGATTTTAGAGACTCCCATAGCAAAAGTCACTAAGCTGGTAAGGCATTCAAAATGATCTTGACACGGGTAACTATGTCTCATATGCATAGACCATGCCAAGATCAATGTGAATATCTGCCCGGTTACCTGCTGATACTGTTGACTGTACCTAACATTGTACAGTCGACGTCAAAAACATGTTTACAATTTTGGACCTTATTACAAAGGAGTAACGTGCAAAAGTGTAAACATATTTTTGACGTCGACCGTACCTACATAAAACAGTACGAAAAAAATCTGCTATAAAATATTACCCTGTCTTGGCTTTACCGTAGTTTAATAAAGGGAGCTCAAATTCGCAAAAGCTGAATAACTATTTAAGTGACTGTTTCTTTTTGCATATTTGACGCTTCTTTGAGCTTGTTGCCCGTACCGTCAGTAGTTAATATCTCGGTAATTTGAACTCGGCAATTCGAGCACTAAAAGGCAGAAATATTTTTAAATCGAAATTAGCTCATTCCTAGACAGGCTGTGAAGCACCCCTTGACTCCCCCGAGGCACTTATAGCGGGGCATGCTCTACGGTCCTCTATTGAAACGCTGCAAAAACTTGGAAAATATATTTTCCTTTGAAACCTTGGCATTTCTCGCAGCTTCATTTCGGCCAAGCCGTAAAACAGGGTTGCTGTTTAAACACGAGTGTTTTCTTAAAAATATACTATCGCGATGTCGATTTACATAATTTTGTAGCAACAAGCTGATTTCTGGATCTTTCTGGTACTAACTGAACTGGCTAAGCCTACGAAATAATAATCCTAATTTTATAGCAGCTGTTCAGTGAATCGAAACATCGTAAGAAAGCCAGATTGTAACCTACCATGCAAATATGGTTTCCTCTTGGTTGAAATTTCTAATGACAGTCAAATTAGATTGCCGACCTGAGAAAGAACTATATAAATGGTTCACTTCAATTGCAATTTTGAATCTGGGTGTACTTTGAAGTTTCTGTATTAAGTCATATAACTAATACCGATAACCACAATCAAAATCAGCACGCAATAAGTAGTACGAGTACATGCAGTAAAAAGCGTCCTGTGAGACGCCTTTTGCCGAAGAGCGCTGAGCGTGCTATTCAAAAAAGACCAACCGAGTCCTTTTTTTTTAATTAAACCACCGTACGCACGACTACCAAATAACCTTCAATGCTTAGAGTACAGAGGTCAAAGTTATTACATCTACCTAATAGTGATAGAAATCGTAGGTGTATAACCCGAATCGTCTTGCCATATTTTCGATGACTTTGTAAGGACTTGAGTGTTATTACAACAAAGCTACTAATTTTTACTTAAACGACTACATGCCCTAACACGGTTACCTACATAAAGTTTGTTCAATAGAAAATCGGATCTTAAATTTGACATATTATATTGCCCCAAGCCCATCTTATCGTGATCCCAATATTCTTCCCTTAAGACTTCAAACGTTAATCTGTCCAAAACAAAAACTAATTAACATCCGCCTAATAAGTCATAATAAACGTCTCAAGGAAATAAAATTCATAAACTCTTAACTAACCAAAGTTAGGACGGCCTTACAAGTGCTTTGTAACTCTACCTCGGCCTTTGAAAAGTTTTAATCTAACTCGGATATTCCAGTTTGCCAAAATGGGAAGTTTGATCAAGCGAGTTGGGCGTTTACCAGAAAATTTAGCCACGTTTTCATTAAAGGTACCTAGTGAAAAGTTTGAAACTACCAAAACACAGGGACTCGGTTTTCATTCCACCTTTATGTTGTACCGCGAGAAACTTACGATTTTATGAGATATCGTGTCAAAGGAAAATGTTAATTCTGCAATCGTTTTCGGGCAAGAATAATTATATGCTACGATAAGAATAACCAAAATGCATAACCGATAGAATTAAGTAGGTACAGTCGCCATTCAATATATCGGAGTAGCCGGTACTCAAAAATATCTGAAGAAGCACTCTATCGCCTTGATAATAGATGCGTTGTTCAGATATTTGTGACCACCTTGATGCGATATATCTGATAGCGACTGTTCTATAAATAGGAAACGTATGTGCCTAAATCACTACATAGTATAAAACAAAGTCGCTTCCTGCTGTTTGTCATGTACATGTGTTTGTGTGTCTGTGTTTTAGATTAGATCTTTAAAACGCAACGGATTTTGATGCGGATTTTTTTCTTAGCTATTACAATATGAAGGTTTATATGTATAATTGCACCAGTGCGAAAGCCGGGGCAGGTCGCTAGTGTAGTGATTAATAAGTTAAATACTTCCTAAATTGTCCTTTTTCGGTTCTTATCGCTCTCCTGCAATCCAACATAAGTGGCGTATGGCACCAACATTAATAGTGATGTACCTGTGAACGAAGACTGATTGATTGTGAAGACTGAGTATGTGTTTACTTAGTTTTCTCTTTTACTTATATTTGTTTTATATACCGCATTGCGATTGTTTCTATCGTGGCACTTAGGGTGTGGGCGCGAGTTTATCTGGAAGAGGTTTACATTGGCGAAAATATGTCCTCATCATTAGGCCAATAATAGCCGGTGCTGCATCGCTGACGTGTGGCGTGCATAACTCACGAAGCTTCTGCATATCGCCTGAAATAAACGTGCGAACATGCGTCATGCTCGCGCATGAGTGATCGCATTGGAATCATTCGACCAGAGTAGAACGAGTAATTTTTCACCATGTAAAGGTACTATAAAGGATTGCTACTTTTACAACCTATCTTCTCGAAAACTGTCTGGTACGGTGTTATTTCAAATTAGGAATGCCCGCGTTCTATTCCAAGCGAACGATATTCATTTTAGAATCACTATAGTGGTTTTCCGAGTCGGATGACGTGTATTTCGAATGAAGGGAGAAAAGAATAATAATGAAATATTCAATCAAGAAGCGTTTTACTTGCCAGAAAACGACCTACAGCGAGAATAGACGTACGGGCTGTTGAGTACCTACCCTATAATTAAATATATTGGGCAGATGCCCCGGTTTTGGCTACTATAATAGTTATAAGGAGAGTTTGCCTTTTCAAATTATGACACTCTTTACGTTGAAAATAAATTACTAGATTTATATGAATCTCCGCTATTAAGATTCTGACATTAGATCTTATTTTTTTCTTTAATTAAATGTCAGAAAGGTGTTCAGGAGCCAGTTTTGACCACTTTTTTCTATGGCCCTTGATAACTGATGCATGACAGATAACAGTGCCATCTGTGCTGCCATAATTTACTCTTACGTTAACTATAAACCATAGACTTGAAAAGTTGTCTATACTCGTATCTTATTAAAGTTTAATGGCCAAAACCGGCACAGTGGTCACGACAGGGGCAACTGCCCTAACACTAGTTCTTAAAACGTCACAGATAAAATACTTATATTCCGCTATACTGTGATTCTGATCTTTTATGGGCACGTTTGAGCGATGAACTAATTTAGACGCGATTTCACAGCCCTGAATGATGTCACGTACAAGCATGTTATAAATACGTACGTTTTGGTAAGCATGTAAGTATGTCTAGCTTCTGACTCTGTGAGTACAGTCGACGTCAAAGATATCTTTACACTTTTGCACCTTACTCCTTTGTGATAAGGTGCAAAAGTGTAAATATTCGCGGCGTTATTATAGCACAGCACAGGCCTAACATTAAGGCCGGGATCAACTATGCCTATACGATACAAAAAATATTGTTAATACTAAAATTAAATACTGATGTACGACCTATTCAGATAATACAGCATAAGTACAGTCGCTGAACATGCACTTTATCGCCTTGACCTCGCGTTCTTCAGATATTTGTGACCACCTTGGCGGCTCCAATATATCTGATGGCGATTACGTACAAAAAATTGGTAACATTTGTTTGCTATACCACGACGGTGATAATCAAGCATCCGGCCCTCCTAATACTAAGCAGATACAGTAGCCTAGGGGCGCCTGCAACTCCACATGTGTCAAATGCGCATGGCTGATGCTTCAGAAATTTGCATGTACACTCCTTTTTTGAAGAACTGCATAAATTCAGTAGGAAAACCTCGGCAGGGAGTTCTATCCACATCCGTAGCTATCGAACATTCAACTTAATTTCAACTTGTCTGCCTGTAAACATTTCTGTACCTCCGAGGTTTGCAGACATATTCGCGTACTCGGTCCAACTTTCCACATTCAGCTAAAACTGATATCGTCCTACATATTTATGACGTAACTAAGCATGGAGTGGGTCTCGTAAGTCTCGTTACTCTTGTATGAACTTGTAGCAGTACGATCTCGGTACTGGATGGAACGACTAACAAGCATAACTTTGTCCCAAGAACCGAGCGCATCTTACGTCAATACTTCTAAACTCTGACTAACCAAACTTAATCTATACTTCTCGCTGGAATGTTATAGCTGAGACAAGTAAGTCATGTACTCGTAGACGCGATTGCAACCGGCTTGTCTTTTTTTCAGACAGTCAAGCGCTTTATAGTTAGGGAGGCGAGGTAGCTAAATGGCGTAATTCAACGGCGCCGTCGAGACCTATCAAAATCGAAAGATAAAATAATTTCGAAAAGAAAAGCTCGTATGGCAAAAACCATTTTAGCGGTGGGTTTGGCGTGTACGGTTTTTCAAAAATGTAAAAAAAAACAATTACTTGGGCATTCTCGAGCGCGTCAGATATTCATACTACGTATGCCCCGAGTGCCTCTGATAACAACGGTATACTAATCTGCCGGTTTGCGTGGTGGGGGTAGGCATATAAAGTAGTCAAAAATGCAAAAAAAAAAAAATTACTCGAGCGCGTCAGATTTTTGGAAGGGGTGTTAAGTAGGCCCCAAGGAAGCTCCCTTTAAAAAAACTGACGATTTCGGCGTGACGATAAGTTACGATGAATTTTTGAAAATGCAAAAAAAAAAGTTATTTTGAAATACTCGAGCGCGTCAGATTTTCATAGGGGAGGTTTATCTCGGTATCCTGAAAGCATATTTTTTTAATCTGACAAAAATGTTGGTGGGTTCTCTTAATCTGACCGAAAAAGGTTTAACTTTCAAGTCAAAAAGTTTTAACTTTGGACAAAAATGTAAAGACACCTTTTTTGTGTAAAATAAAATTACCTTTTTTGTTTATTTAAACTTTTTTTTGTAAAATGTATCGTTCGCGACTTATATGCCGTAACGCGTTCTTAGGAAGACGAAATGGCTCCTCCACACTTCCGGTCATGCGGAAACCGGCAGATTTTGTATTTTTAGTAAGTTTTAGATTATATTCTTCAAAACAAAATAAAAAAAAATCGCGCTCGAAAATGCCGGATTAACGTTTTTTTTTTACAAGTTCGCGACCCTATAACTCGGCGGCGTCAAGGACTTATCGTCAGATTAGTTAAATTTAGTCTTTAAACACTAAAATCAACCCCCAATATCTTAAACTGACGCGCTGGAGTATTTCAGACTATCCATTTTTTTTTACTAATCTGATCGTCTATCCTAGGCGCGCGTCACTACATATAGAGCTAAATACTTTACAAGGTTGTTCTATTAGGTCTAAGGTATCTCTCATATCTTAAACTGCCACGCTCGAGTATTGCAGAAAATTCCCCTATTCGCCTCCCTAACTATTACCATACCGTACATGAAGAAAAGGTAAACCAAATACACTCGAGAGCAAAAGTTTCGGGTCACTAGCATTTTCTTGAATAAATATCTCAAAAGATATTGATTTTAAAGATTGTTATTTTAAAGATATTCAGGAAAATGCTAGTGGCCCGAAACTTTTGCTCTCGAGTGTAAGCTTTGGCTTACCTGCGAATATTTGTCAAGTCGCCACTATGGTCTGGCAACTAAGCGGTATTTAATTAATAAGTAGCTAAGCAGCTGATGTGTTTCAAATTAAGAGGCTGACAACACCCGATGACCTTCATAATTAGTACTTAAACAGTTTTTTAGCTATATATTTATTTTGGGAAAGTATATATTAGGGATGTCACGAATATTCGCATTCGCATTCGTATAATGCGAATATTCGCATCATTTATGACATTCGTATCAACATTCGCATTCGCATCAAATGATGCGAATATTTTTTGAATGCGAATGTTGGCAGAACACATCCTATTTTGACCGCTCTGACCCGGCCAATGCTCATATGCTTGCTCATACACAGGAAGTGAAAACGACGGCATCACTTGACTCCTTTTGATCATTAATATAGGACTCCATCACATGTCATGTTCTGTATTTTTGAACTATGGAAGCATAAAAATGATAAGCAAGATTAAGTTTTTTGAATCTACTCCGTAACATTCGTATTCGCATTCGCATTCGGACATCCGCATCCTGAATATTCGCATTCGCATTCGCATTCGCGAATGTGAGCAAAACGACATTTGTGACATCCCTGGTATATATATGTTAATATCCATTATATTTTGAAGGACTTTGTTTACTCCGATACAGGTTTGGACGAAATCAGCTCGATACAAAATAATTTCAAAGTTACAACTTAAAATTAGCTTTTAACAGTTGTATGTCTTTAGTTTCTTGACTTATACGTCTGTAATTGAGGACAAAATTCCACCACACTAATACTAAAAACTTCACTATTTTATATTTCTCAATGAATGCGTAGGTATAGTGGTTTTTATGTAATTTATCATTTTGATAATTAGCAATGAGCTCCCATACTAATCGTAACACAGTGTTTCTCTTTCATTCACGCTGAAAAAGATAGGGATGGAATTTGGTGTAACAGGGAAATAGGGGAAACAGTTGTCTTACTCGTAATAGTTACCACTTTTAATTTCAAGCTCGATTTTGGTTGCGCTATAACTGCGATTTGTATTTTGAAAATGTTAAATACCAGAAACGTGTTTCTCGGCGGTTTGTTGTCAAACTGTAACAGATGGTTTACATAAAGTTCTCCGCGAACCTGACACTGGTTCGGATTCGGCGGCCTTCTCCGCGTCCGTAGTTTAAAAGCGCGAAATTAGATAAATAGTATACAGCACTACTTAGGGCATGTAATAAGTACCAACACTTTTTTTATGGCTAAATACCGGAATTTCGGTATTCCCTGTATAAAAAAAGCCGTGAATTGCGTCCTCAATACAAACGTGGCTCCCAAGAATAATTGTGAATTTCCGTTGACAGTTGTCTGCACCTCCTGCTGTAATATAATATAACCTAATATGCAGTAGTTAATACTTAAGTAGCGGCACAGCCAGTAAAGCAATTCTGGCTATTTAGGTATCCATTGGACAAGGTTTAATACATTACACAATCGCTCTTTGATTTAATTATTCTCGAAAGACATCAATGAAAACGGGACATCTCGTATCGTAATCATATTATTATTATCTTTGACTGTAAGTAGTTTAGTTTCTGTTTCACTTTTCAACAAGTCGGCTTTATGGAATTATGTTTCTGGTAATGATCTCTAGTATCTCTACACTATATTTTACCTAAGAACGACAGCTTAATATCGGCTTGGCAATAGGAGGCAGTTAGTTAATTGACATTTCCCGGATGTTTACCTATTCAGCTTCACCGGCATCTTGATTCTCGTCTTTTGTGAGAACATATAGAATGCCAATAGATATAGCAGAAACTCCGAAAAGTCATGCCGAGATTTGGAAACTCTATTCATGGCACGATGGTATTTTGCGATTATATTGCTAATGACTTTCTAGTCCCGTCAGGCGGAATCGAATGAGTTATCTGTTTAAAATAACAGTGCCGTGAACTGCTGTAATATGTATAGGTAAATGTATACAGCAAAAATAGGTACCTATTTAGGTTTATGCTAAAAATAGCTTAAGTAAGTACTTAACGTACAAAGCAGAATATATTTGTCTTGTTTTAATTTTTTACTACATCATACATTATTATTTATAGGTATATATATTAAAAGATATTGCATGTTGGCGATAATTAAATCTACTTCTACTTACATATATATTTTTACAGCATCAAACAAAGGTGGGACGGCGCACCGTTTGCAGGGGGCCAATTTTTGACAGCCGGACGCTCGAATTCAAAAAATTCAAGCTCGAAAATAATCGCACACAATAGTTTGTCGCCAATTTTTTCGCATGGAATTAATAGTTTAAATAATCATCATTTTAAATTTCTATCGCTTTTATTTTTAAAACATAATTTCATTGTTTTATTCGGAGTTTTAAATGTCACTTTCGAGTGCTCGAATCTCAAAAATCACCCCCCAGGTATTTTTCTCGGTGCTGCAAGTTGACGCTGACGCCAGGGGCCTTAAGTGAACTACGTACCTACCTACACATTTTCTATGTAATTAAATTGTTTATAAATTATAATGCTCGGGTGATTGACTTTAAGGCAAGTTACGCTATTAGGTAAATACTATGTTAAAGTGAAAGATAACACTACAAATAACTATAAAGACAAATAAAGCAAAAAGTTTAAATTGGTTGTTTCATATTCAAATCACTATTCTCTGTTTACAAACCACTTAGACTAGTACATGTTTGGCAACTGTACATGGAAATTGCATAACAATTGCCAAATTACCTTATATAAATTTAAATATTACAAAAAGTATAAGCAATAACTGAAATAAAAAGATATGTATCATATCGGAAAAAATGATCAGAATCAAGCGTTACAACAATAACACTTTAATTAGTAGATTAGTTTGCACACACACTTTGCTATTGTAGTATATAGTATATGCATATATAGTTATAAGTATGTAGTGCAGGGACGCCCGGCCGGATGCAGGCGGCCGGCCGATCGCTCTGTGGGGGTGATTTTTGAGAATCGAGGACTCGAAAGTGACATTTAAAACTCTGAATAAAACGATGAAATTATGTTTAAAAACAACAGTGATAGAAATTTAAAATCATGATTATTTAAACTATTAATTCCATGAGAAAAAATTGGCAACAAACTTTTGTGTGCGATTATTTTCGAGCTTGAATTTTTTGAATTCGAGCGTCCGGCTGTCAAAAATCGGTCCCATGGTCGCGTTCATTAAATTCAGCCCAGTTCCCTGGATTAGAGCTGCAAGATTCCTGTCCCGGCTGCCTTCTCATACTCGCTTGGCATCTTAGGTAATACCTATTCCTAGGTACCTAGTGTGAGTAAAATGAATTAGAGAGCATTCGTGCTGATGAAACACACATCAAAGGCACTTTCTTTTATCAATGTGTCGCTTATAATAACGTGATGACACATACATAAGCGTGATTCATAATCGATCATCACAAATATATTACATAGTGGATACTCTTAGGTACACACGAATTTACTACCAGTTCAAGTCAAAAAGACCTATGTCACTGTAGACCACATTCGTATGTTCGACTTTTTTGCTTATACGTTTGTTGGCTAATGCCCAGTGTGTCCGGCCAACCACTAATTCTATGTTTAGTACTATTTACTCATAAACTCTGCGTCGCCTAGATCGGTGCCAAACTATGCTGAAAAAATTGGTCATAGCTTCACAATGGGCGGTAACTAGAGATGATTTGGTGAGTTATTTTAGAACGGCTGGTGCACAGGTAAATATACTGAATTTCAGCGATGCGCGGGTTCGTACGTGGGCTGCGTATTAATAAGATGGGCTATTCTAACCACTCCAGTGGTGCCATTTCGATGGCTTGCCGAGCGCTGGCATATTTACCAGTCGGCAAACCGATATAAGAGCGTTGTACAATTACGTGTACTTGTCACGGATCTTTTACACTGGTCTAACCAAGAGCCCATTCTTCGCGCTCGGTAAAACTGTAAGAGCGCACTCCAAGATCCAGGGCGCATCGTATTTCACGGAGTCACGTTTGTGGGCAAAGCCCGTGAGATCGCGACTTAGCGAAACACGCTTAAGTGCTGGTTGTTTCGACTTGTCGGTAATCGCATGGTATACGCCGATTAATCTGACCTATGGGAAGATTGACGCATGACTAATATGAGATGATTGTATCTGATGTTGTAGATACTAAGAGAGAGGTTCCATTTGTATGCCGTCAGCTGATCAGTAGCCTGTTTAAGGAATAGTATATACAGTCGTTGTTGGTCACTCTGCCCTCTAGCTTGGCTTACATTGCCCCGCGCGCATGTAATACGTGCTTAGTTCAATTCATTGCTGGTGTCAAAGGCATGCTTTATGGTTTCATATGGTCTGTAGTTTGTAATTTCTGTAGTGTAATAAATAGGCAGATTCAGTCCCAATTTAAATAATAAAGCATAGGTAAATGCTACTACTGCTACTAAAAGGCACTTAGAAAAGGTTACAATAAAGTATACGTAGGGACCCAAGACCCAAGTCATTCATAAGCAACATCGTTCAAGCGTGGTTTCTTTGCAAGGAAACCTTCCGTAAGATTATTTTAACAACATTACTACCTTACGCTGTCTTTCAAGAGCATTTCCTAGTATTCCCTGAATCCAGGAAACTCGTCGTAACCTATTAACGGGCGTCGGAAACAACCATTACCTCCTCAGTGCTCCATGTTCCGATTGTACCGCGTCTTCAACAAGCTAGGAAAGCTTTCACGGGGAAATGCATAGCTCCCGGTGTGAATTGCAACTTACATTATGAGAATTTTTAACAAGCATAGATACTTGTAGTACAGGTAAAGTAAGACTAGATAGATATGTCATTTAGGTGAACAAATATGTACCTATATCAATGAATGCTTTGTAACTTTATCTTGGCACTAGGAATAAGGATAAGACGCATACATTTATATAGGACTCCGCAGATCCTCATTCCTAGAGCCAAACTAAAGTTATAAAGGAAAGTTTCATTGGTGTACATATTTTGTCTACAAAATATGCATTTTTTTCTGTATTATTGGGTCTTACTCCAACATAACCAATCTTCGACATGAATTCGTTCAATTGAAACTAAGTATGAGGTATGAGGTACGAGTATTACCTAAAGAACTCTGTCGCGTATTCCATATTTTTTGTATCCTCTTAGGCTATATTTATAAGTCACTTTAAGATCATTTTGATCAACTCAGCCGCTTAGCTACTGAACGTACAGTCACCAGCAGAAGTAACTAAGCGGGCAAGGTGTACCAAATTATCTTAACACACTCTTGTAACGCTAAAAAATAGATATCATTTTGAACATCTGAACTACTGCTGCTGAAACATTTTTGTTAAAGTATAAAATACCTATAGGTATCGCTACCAGAGTTGAAGTCACGCACACAAAAACATGTTGTGTAATGAATGCGGGATTTTGAATTTACTGTTCCTTTTCAACCGACTTCAATATTTCGAAGGAGGAGATTTTCAATTCGTCGGGATTTTTGCTATTTTTTTTATGTATGTTCACAGGTTATTCGAAGGCGGCTGGACCGATGATTTTTTTTTTTTTGAAACACACACACAGTTGGTCCCATTGTCACCAGATCCGGATCTGATTATGGGATCCTGGAGAAATCGAGGGTACTCTTCAACCTATTATAGGCACCCCTACAGCGATTTCAGTATTTTTTACAGCAACTCGGGCATTTCCACTTGGAAAAGCGGATCGTAAGTGAAGTCGGTTCTTTTTTTGTTTAAAATTATTTCGCACCGATACTTACTATCTAAGATCTTGTAGGATAATCATATCTTATTTATATATAAACAGATCACTCGTATTATATAAATTTATATTTGCGAAGATATTCGCAACATTTTCTGTTACAGTTGGTTTTAGTTACGTGAAGATAGGTATCTGAATAATAAATAAAAAGTTTTAGACTTTATTGGCAGAAAACAAGATACATAAGAGGATAAAATTACTTAAAATATACCTATAAATAAAAACTAATATTAAAAATAAAATAAATGCTAATTAAAGTAAAACTTAACTAAAATCTAAAACTAAATAACCCTAAAAAATATCAAAAAAATTGGGTGCCCGCGGCATGGTGCCAAGGACGCTAGCAGCATTCCCCCGCTGTATAACAATGCTGATACGTTGCTCGAGAAAGCTGCCAGCTCGTCGGTCAACAGTAGTTTGGATCAGTCTTTTCGACATCTCCTTAAAAAGTCGACGAGCACTAGGACCCCACTGACCAAGGGTCTCGACTCCGAACGGCATGAAAAAGTAACCGGAGCCGAGTGTCCGGTATTTTGAGGACTTTTGTTTTTCGGCCGCTTTAGCCGCCGCACTGCCTGCTTACTCGTTCCGATCATGTGGGACGGGGCCATGGTATCCATGCCAGTGGCGTCCCACACTAGAACCCTTCCCACACTCCAGGGAATCAGGGACATCCGTCCGGTCTCTTGCCGTCGTCCCTGGCTATGCCATCAGTTAGTTCCATTAAGGATAGGGACCTTGACGGTAGCAAGAGACCGGTGGATAATATCATTCAGTGCGGCGTGTCTAGAAAAGCGGCCGGCCCTTTTCTGACATGAAAGTCCGTGGTGTCCCAGCTCGTCAACTTCGCTGGTTTAAAGTTCGATATTGGTATATTTTTGGTCTGTCTTATTTTCAAAAATATATCATATTATAAATCACATTTACATTCATTCCATTCATTCACTTTTTTTGCAATCAGTACTTAATGTAGCTGTGTAATCATTCACCTCAACTCTGGTGGCGACCATTTAGTCTAAGTTTAAGGTGCAGTGAAATATCGAATTCGTCGTTAAATGAAAACTCAACTTGCATTTCTTACAGAATAGTGATGCTGTTTTTCTTGCATGCCGACTTGTAAACACATCATTTATCAGTCATGACGAATGAAACAACTGCTTAAAATTATATATTTTTATTTGGCATATAACCAAGGATTATTGGTACATTTACTGTAGGATGGCATGGAAAGTTTATAATGTTTAAGGCGGAAAAGCAATCGTTTTAGATTTTTTGTGTTTTTACGTAGGTACTTACCTATATTTGCTCTCGCAGGTTTTGTCCCGGCTTAAACGGCTATTAGACATTGCAACCTGCAGGGCCCAATCTGTTGTGTACCCTGCCTCTCCCTCCCCCTCCTTCAGCTCCCTACGGGCCCTACCTTTAATTACACCTTCCAACCTGACAGATTGGGCCCTGCAGGTTGCAATGTCTAATACCACTTTTATTGCCAAGGCTCCAATCAGTCTAGAGTCCGCTAATACCATGAATTGGGCGGGCCACTATTTTTTACGAGAGCGACTGCCATCTGAGTTTTCATTCCATCTTGAGTAGGTATATCATATTATGTTACCTATATTATGTTTATGTATTATAACAATAAATACCTAAGTACGATGAGTACTTAGGTATTTATTGCATGTTAATTCTTCAATATTTAGAAATAAAGGAAAAGTAGAAGAATCCACTGCCTCAAGCGAGACAGATCAGGGATGTTTGATCTTAACTAAGTAGGTACCTATGAGATCTAATTGATCGCGGTTAAAGGTAAGTACCTACATTATTATACTCGTCATAATTTGAGAAACACGAGTGTATGTTTATGTGTATAATACCTATGAAAATCAGATCATAAATCATAAGGCCTTAATTCTGTCCTGAAATACCTCTTTATGTGTAGGTAGCTTCCTCCCTTAAGTTTATCTCGATTACATCGATATTACTCGTATCTAAATATTGTGTGAAGTATTTTATCGATTAGATAAGTAGGTAATTAATTTAGTTCTGTCATACATAATGGTTTTTATTTAAATTTATTATAATTTTCGTATGCCTGACATTATAGTTTTATTAATCACACTACCTAAGCTTTTTTTTCAAGTTTTCGCCTTTTTTATTTAAGTATAATAAATAAGTGCATAGAAGATGTGTGCATGTGTGTTTTGGAGAATGCACCTATTACCGTGTGCTAAACGAACGCAGGTGTGTAAAGACCACCCACAGCCCCTCTCGAAAATACTCCCAACGACTCGCAACAGGTAATTCCTATTTTTAATATAGGTTAGGTGTTTGGTAGTGGTAGCCTATATACAAGGAATGCCGGCTTACTCAGTGGGAGTGGGCGAGGACTCGCTTGTTTTTCAGTTTCACCCAAAATACCGGCCACCTACACCGCTCCGCTGCCAAATCGCGAGAACATTGCTGATGCATTTTATGCCATCAGGATCCTTGGATTCTTAAAATTTGGTTAATACTTGTTTACGAAAAGACACAGTTTTTTTTCAGAAAAACACCGTTTGTTGCTTAGTTATGTAACTCGTTTTAGATTTGGAAGTGAATACGTTGATTAGTATTACCTACTCGTACATCTACCTATACTCTGGCATACTAAGTATACTCCCTAAACGATTTTACAAATTGACATTACACATGAAAGGTACCCGGAAATAACATGTCTATGGGTCTATTTCAACAGTACTAGTTTTTTGTGTCATTCCGGTGTAAATCTTTATTTACGTTTCTTTGATTTTTCTTTTAATGTCAATCGACACCTCAGACTGTTCTTTGATAAGCCTCTTACAGAGCACTTGATATCTTAAGTAGGGAATGCAACCCGGGTACCCGAAAACCCGGGTACCCGGGTACCCGTCTATATTTGGAGTCGGGTAAAACCCGGGTTTTTAAGTTATAACCCGGGTTTTACCCGTAATTTAGAAATCGGTAGAAAAATAGGGAAAACTTGAATAAACTTAAAACAAAATGTTCTATTACTTCTGTAACTGTAACCCTACCTTACTGTGTGTGTTATAACTATTAAATTAAAATAAAAATGCATTGCATAAATGGTCCGAACATATTTTACACTTCAATTGCGAAACTTTCTTTTTCTAAACCCTTAACTTATTGGACTCAATCATGTTATCCCTTTGTTTTACCGCTGGCCGCCGCGCAGGTATCTATTGTTATCTATTTCTAAAGTGCGGTAACTATCGCTTGATAGTTTTATTTTAATCAATCATTCCAGTAAAATTTTACTGCACAACCTAAATGAGAGACAAAAGGCGTATATCAGCAAAGAAATCGCACCAGAACAAGCCGGATTTGTTAGAGGAAAAGAAACTAGAGAACAGATTCTCATATTGCGCCAGATAATAGAGAAAGCCAGAGAGTTCGACAGACCAATGTACATATGTTTTGTTGACTTTCAGAAGGCATTAGATTCAGTTAAATGGCCGCTGCTGTGGGATGTTCTCTTACGAATGGGCGCTCCCAACCATCTCGTCCATATATTAAGAGGACTGTATGAGAACAACTCCGCGTCAGTAAAAGTGGACAATACAATGTCAAGGGTGCATACTATCGCCCTTGCTCTTTTCTGTAATCTATACTGAGCACATAATGACGATAACGCTTGAAGGCTGGACGGATGGTATTCCAATAGGCGGGAAGAATATCTCCAATCTGCGTTACGCTGACGACATCGACACCACACTCACAGCAACAAGCGAAGATTGTAACAGTTAGTCTCGAATTCGGTTTGAAGATCAACCGACTAAAAACCAAGATGATGGTCGTGGACCGTAACAACAGCAAGGCAAAAACTATTGGAAACTGTGGAGTTGTATCATCATACGATATGTATTGGGGTCACTGGTCTCAAACGGTGGAGCCTCCGAAGATGAAATCAAGCGACGCATAGCAACAACTAGGTCTGCAATGGAGAAACTCTCGAAGATCTGGAGAGACCGCAATATCACAAGGGCAACTAAGACTCGCCTCGTCGTTTTCCCAGTATTATTTTACGGTGCAGAAACGTGAACAGTAAGAGAAAGTGAACGAAAACGCATTGATGCTTTGGAAATGTGGTGCTGGAGGAGAATGCTGCGGATATCGTGGACTCAGCGCCGCACTAATATATCTATACTCCAAGAGCTCAAGGTTAAGCAAAGGCTTTCAGCAATCGTGCACTCTCGCATTCTTAGTTACTTCGGCCACGTGACGCGCAAGGAAGACGACGCCATGGAGAGACTTGTTGTTCAGGGTAGAGTGGATGGTACAAGACCCAGATTACGCCCCTCAATGCGATGGACTGATCAAGTGAAGGCCCTCACCGGATCACGCTTAAATCTGTGCGTGCGAACTGCACTAAGTAGAGAAGGATGGCGGAGAACTACACAAAATGTCGTACATCGACCTCAATGACCACGACTAATCTGACAAGAGTATACGACTAAGAAGAAGAAGATCTATTGTTACATTTTAATATTCCATATATATTTTTTTAGTATAAGTAGTTTTAATAGTATAAGTTGTTAAATTTATATATTTCATGTACGAAATCATTGTTTGTCAATTAATAAATGCAAACTCAGCAATCAAAAGTGCATTTTATTACTAAATACCCGTAAAAACGATGAAAACCAATAATTCATACAAAAATTGTTCAAAACCGGGTATTACCCGGGTACCCGGGTTTTTGAAAATCAAAGTCGGGTAATACCCGGGTACCAAAAATGGCCGGGTATTGCATTCCCTAATCTTAAGCCTTTTGAGAATTATCGGAGATTTAAAAAATTTACTCGCACGTGAATGTAAGTATACACAGGAATGATATAACACTCCATCTGAATGACATTTTTCCACCGGAATGAAAAAAATTACTCGCACGTGAATGATAAGTATGCAAAGGAATGATATAACACTCCACCTGAATGACATATCATTCCGGTGTTATTTTCATTCTGGTGGGTATTAAAGTCATTATACTACACCGAAATCACCGGAATGAAATTGGTGGAATGATAAACCGAGGTGAAATAAAATTATAAAAAAATAACTAAATCCCACTTTCTTTAACTATCGCGATATTTAAACTCACAAGTACAAAATACACGATCTGTAAATATTTGAAAAACAACAAATATGAAACAAAAAACATATAGCGAACTCCGGAATGATATTTTTTTTGTCCCCGTAACATCGAAATGACATGACCATGTGTGTAGCAGATCTATTAAGCATCACGTCGACATCTTCTTGCGGTGAGAGCCTCGGCACAACTTACTCTCAAAGTGCGCAGGAGGCGGGGGGGCGTACGAAGTCAAACTTAGCCAATAAACGTCGATGAAATTTGTCCTCGGTAATAAGGATTATTTTGCGGGACAAATTTCATTACGCATAATAAGGGGGTTTATTAAAGAGTTAGTAAGCAAGTAATATTTCAAAGGATTCTTTATTGATATGGTATTATAATGAACTAAAAAATAATTTGATATCTTGTATAGTTTTAGAGTTATGCGGCATTAAACAAGAATAACTGGGTTCCGGACAACCCACCTGAATGAAAAATTGGGCCTTTATTTTTTTTATCAATGATTAAATTATTTAATATTTTAATATTAGTTAATGCCCGAGGTCGATAGCTAAGAGATGTTTCCAAAAAAAATAGTATATGACTATTTTGACTTTCTGCACCAGCGTTTTCAGTCTTGCCATCAAATTGTATTGCTTGGGATATTCACCCCTATATTATTTGTAAAATGATGTCTCATCAAATAATGCTCGCATTGAACTACATAAGTAAGTGGATACTAAGTAATTGTGTAACTAATAAACACTAACGAGTAATGACAGTACAAAATTACTTCTAGTAGGTACTTACCTACGCTTAATATGCTCAGAATAATTTGGAGATAAGCACGTTATAGGTTGGTATTAAAATAAATTAGAAGGTTTCTCACGGACAAATCATTGACTTAACCACTTAACAATACTGCAAAATCTGTATGACCAATCCAAAGTATCGTTGATCTCCAAGCAAGTAGGTACAGTCATCGGCAATATTATCTGCCTACACGAAGGCCGCAAAAATATGTGACACGCTGCTATTTGTAGCGTCATAGGAGCGTGTCACATATTTTTGCGGGCTTCGTGTAGGAAGATACTATTGCCGGTGACTGTACCGTAATATTTTTATTGCGTCTAATTTTATAAAACAAATAGCCGCTGAATAATGACATACATATGTATGTATCACTCATATGTGACGCTAGCTTTTAAATCGATGTTGTAAATATGATGCAATATTGTGAAATTAGAAGTATATATTAGTAGTATTCTAGGATTTTAAGACAATTGAAGTTTAATGATGAATTCAGAAAAGGTATTAAGTACAATATGTATTGATCTCATTTATAATATTAAATTGGACAACCATTACTTTTGATTGTATTTGTGGGGTTAATACCCTATGAATGAATGAAATAATTCAAAATTTTCAAATATGATAATGTAAAAACTTATAGTCTTGAATTTATGTTTTCATTTGTAGGTAAGTAACTACCGTACAAAATGCTATGTTGTATGTATAAATAGCTCTTGCTGTTGTCACCATTTCTTTGAACGAGAGAAACTAAAAGCTCAAACATTTATGAGTTTGACCTCGAAGTAGAATTGTGACTGAGAGTTTCAAACTGGCCAAGATTTATTTTACAAAAGAACTGTTGTATTTTGTAAGACAAAAATATGTCCTGACGTAAATCTGCAAGCATTTAAATATTTCATATATCAAGAATAAAAACTCTTGTCTCATTCAATAACAATCCAATTTGTGTTAAAAACGGTTATAAACAAAAAATTCGCCTATAAGTGTTTCGATTATACTCTAAACAATAGATTGCTCACTCCGTACTCGTGCATATAAAAAGAATTTAATCAATAATAATGTATTAAAATTATTCTTACTGTTGTAAGCACAATATTTAAATTAAATCTTCATATATATAATGCTGTAGTCTTTGAATAATAACATTTAGCAAGGCTACTTCATAACTTATTATATATTTATGTACATATTTAGCCTTTTATTAAGTGAAAACTCTAAGCTTACTTAATTTTCTTAGTCAAAACTTACCAGTAGGTACCGGATATATAGGAAACCGAATATTGAATCAACGCGCCAGGATTAAAAACTACGAATATTTTCAAAAACCTATACTCTAAAATAAAATCCAATATCCCATACCAATCTTCTGACTGTCAGCTCTATTTATCGGACGTCGCGTCACCGGCTCCGGCCCGACATTCGAAATTTGAAATCCCGGAAACATTTCCGCAGGAATCAATCAGCGTTAATAGGTACCTACATCTTGATTCGTTCATGTTATTTCTCAATGTATGGGGTAGACAAACAAACTAATAAAGTTTTGAACTATTATAGCATCATACCTTTGGGTATAATGCATAACGCATGCTACCGTCCGCCCTCCTCCCACTGACGCTGCCCTCCTCAGGAAATATGTCCCTGTTGACCACTTTATTTTTTGAGAAAAATATTAATATTAGTATAAAAGTGTTATGAAAAAAATTATCCTTATGAAATTCTTAACAATAAAGGTTTTATGCATGTTTCCATAGACTTTACCGTATTCATATAATAGCTAAGTAAAGTTCGACAAAACTCGGTCGTAGAACAAATGAATCAACTAGTTATTTTGTAAATTACCATAGACAGTAAGATATAATAATATATAAAATAAAAGGTGGGGATTTAATCTATAAAAATACCGACCACGTGAGAGTCGGGCTCGCGCTTCGAGGGTTCCATACCTAAAGGTATGATGCTATAATAGTTTCAAAACTTTATTAGTTTGTTTTTCTAAATACATTATCGACCGTAAGCCAGGAACAAATTTCATGAACAATCGCATCCCGGACGATAACTTGTGAAGTGGTTAAGGGCAATGTATAATGAAGCCACGTGCAGGTCAGCTGCCTCTCCGTTGGTGGGTTTTCCAAATTGGTAAACATACATTAAAAAAAATGCAAGAAAACAAAGATCCCTACGAATTGAGAATCTCCTCCTTCGAAATATTGAAGTCGGTTGAAAATGAATTTCAGCGTAATTGTATCTCTACGTCAAGGTCAAACAACATCTTCACAGCTGAAGATACATTCTCACCATCCATTCTGTCGATGTATAATTAAAATAACAAATGATTCCTCTCTCGCAGCGATCGTAATCGCGTTAAAAATAGTTACTTGGACGTTATAAGACCTAGCTATGGGAGATTGCTCATAAGTAAGTCAATCTTATCAACATATGTAATATTAATTCGTCTTTATGTCCAAGCTATTAAATAGCAAGCTACTATAATCTACAAAAACACAATAAACAGGTTTCAAAATTCTTGCTAGTACATAGTAGTTTTACTTTTGTAAAGGTGAGCCTAGGCTAGGCCCTACTCTGTTAAAGTTTTTACTTTAATAGCAATCATAATTAGGATATGTAAAGGTAGGCACTGGAGGTAAAAATAAATAAACAATAGCAATTACAATTACACACGAAAAAAAAGTACAATCTTTCTTATTTACTCAATATACTCTTGAAACAATACATTTTAGTATTTGCATTTTAAGAAAACGTGGTTTTATTAAGCGAAGAATCATATTTTTTGTAAAGGAAATAAATACTCACGCGGAAATATTTTCAAGAAAATTATAATGTCTTGGATTGAGAATATCAAGGAAGCTTTTTTTCCGTGTATCTACGTAATAAAATACGCGATCGTTACGACTGTTACGAGCTCATGAATTCTGTATCGTAACAAATAATATGCATCGTACTTTTCCAGCGATGACTAATTTATTTACAGCGAGGCGTGTTCGCGTTTGTTTTTAATTCGTCGGGTAGTGATCGAGATTGGAGATCGGATTACGGCGGCTTTAGCCGTTTCTCCGCCCCTAACTAGCCCCGAGCGGGTAAGTTCGTTAGGCTTATTAGGCTCGGCTAGACGTGGCCCATAACCGCGAACCACTTCGTTCATCGAATCGTCTATTTGCATCACTCTCTTTCGTATATGCAAGGGCAATAGAGACGGAGCCAACGTTTTGTTGATTTTCGAACCTCGCGCTAGGGCCTCTGTTTACAAAGTGCCGAGACTTATAATGAACATTTTTAAAAGGCGACATGCAGAAATTGCAACGCGATTAGAAATTTAAAGCACTGCAATGAAATCAAATACGGTTCGGATCAGATTCGGAATGTAAATAAGATATGAAAATAGCTAACACATTTCAGGTATTTTCAGTAATTTTGTACCTTGTAGCTTTACTGGGAGTCTTCACTATTATGAAGTTCAAAAGAACATGGTTGTAGGTACCTTCTTATTCATAAACATCTTACAAGCCTCATGACTGGTGCCTACGCCAATTCATTGGGATTAGATTGTCAAGCAGACCCCAAGCCGGGACAAACGCTAGATATAACATCTAAAATGCTGTACACTAGGCACGTTAGGTTCGAGAGTATTTTCTGGTCTGGTATAACACTAAAAGAATGTTTAAAGTAAACACGCGCGCGCTCAGCCTTGGCCTTGCCCAGGCGGGTGTTTATTATGAGTGTATTATGCTGGCCATACACGATCCTTCCTATCGTCCAATCGGCATGACGCTACCGATTGGATCAGTTAGAATTGACCGTGTGTGGGAGTGGATTGGCATGAAAGTTATACCTATCTGTCATGACAATCCACTCCTACACACGGTCAATTCTAACTGATCCAATCGGTAGCGTCATGCCGATTGGACGATAGGAAGGATCGTGTATGGCCAGCATTCGTTCCAATTTCTTTGCAAACCACGCTTTTAATTATAAAATAATGCTCATTTTGCAGCTAATGGCGCCAATGACCTTCGATCTAAATTACTTAGTTTTCTATTGATTTATATGGCTTATCAAGTTATCATATTAACAGCAATGGGTTTTAACAAAATAGTATCCAATATTGACATCAAATTTAACCGTGTTCGAGATATGTGGCATCAAACTTGAGAAATTTCAGGAAAAAAATTCGGAGCTCGGTTTTAAACTTGTTAACTTTAGTGTTAATAAGTTTAAGACTAATCTCTTAGTAAATTTAACGATGTCACAGAGGAGCCAAAACATGTAGATTTCGTCAATCAAAACCCTACCGAAAAAAGTGTTGTCTTTGACAATGTTTAAAAAACTACAAAATGTATATGTAAAATTTAAAGACCGATAACCGTTTATCTTATGGTAATATCTGTAGGAAAGGAATATCGATTCACTTTCATAACTTGATGAAAACCGTGTGGAGCCACTGACTGACCTAGAAAGATTACATTTTTACTAGTCGGTTCTAGCGTTACTATATGTCAGACACATTGGAATAATGCCCGTTTTCTTGGCATTTGTTCAAAGTATTTTGCGCTGAAGTACTTCTCTAAAATAATTTTAATGTTAAGTAACGTAGACTTTGCTCATTACGGGCCTCGTCCATCGAAACTGTGGCAAGTACGCGGCGCTCCACCGGCCATGTTTGAGAAGCGATGAAATACAAATAAGGCCGTGGTGTGTTCAGTTGTTGTTCACTAATTAACCGCAGGCAATTTGTCAACAAAGCGTATTTATTGCGTCAACTCCAGCAGATATTTATTGGTTTGAACAATATTAATAATAAAATAACAGGTTGTGTTAACATGAAAACGTAAACGTGTAGTGTAACCTACCTATTAATCAACTTGACAGCTATTCCAATTTTAGTCCTAATGCGGAAGTGTTTTATCGATTAATTAGTACTAAAATAATAGGTGTGTACTTTTATTTTTTTTATTTAACTGACTGTTTTTTTTATTAGAGCTGGGATCTTTAGGAATAGTGGTGATGTTTAAGAACGCTTTACTTATCGATATTATCGGTAATAGTTTATATATTCCAGACGATGGGCTAACGAATATGCTGTATAGATGTCGCAAAAGACCCTGCAATCACTAACCAAACCTTCTATTTTGAGATCGATCGGAATGTTGCTTTGCTCATGCATCAATCACGGTTCCAATAAAGTTATTTCGGAAGTGTTCTAAATTACTTGCCTAAGAGTTTTTTTCGGAGGATTCTGCTCTAGTTACTTCTTTAGTTAAAAAATAAAAATTGAACATTCGCAATAACGTACACCGCCATGAACGTTATTTTTTTTAATGCGACAATTATAGGAATCACATATAAAGGATGATTATCATATCTGAAGTGACAATAGTAATAAAAGTGAATGGAACTTCTAATTTTTTATGAAAACGGCTTCCGGGCTTTGTATTCCTATCCTACCTTTTCTATACGTATTTGGCCAGCCGGTATTCCCTGTTATCCCGGCCTCTGTAGGAATGTACTAATTTAAACCATTGCAGATGCTACGCCATGAGCGTTTCTAAAACGAATGTGTTAATTTCTGTAAATTTAATAGTTTTTCTCCTCAAAATCACGATTTTTTTCTATTACAATAGGATAAGAAAGTCCTTTTGTGTTATCATTTCCCATATAAATTACATAATTTCCATAGTGGCTTTTAGTATTTTCAGAAACGCTCTTCTACGCATTACTTTGTGAGTTTATAATTATTCCTCAATTATCATGAATCCCAGCAACAGATCAAAATCAAAACAAATAAAAACAATTGGAATTAAGAGGCACATAATAGGTACATAATTTATCTCCTTCCGAACAAAAAAAACGTTCTTTCGAAATCAGAGGGCATTAGTGTCATTATCAACAATTCAACACTGAAGCATGTTGTAGGTACAAAAAACTAAAAAATACGGGACGCGATTTGTTTTGTCCATCTTTAGTTATCTTGTATAATTTTCGTTTATACATTTATGTATTTTGTTTCGGCCTATTACCGGACAGTTACCCTTATTGACATGCATTACATTATTAAGTAAATGCGTCGAGAAACGATTAATCATAAGTGTACTTTTCGCCTAAACCCAGGAAAATGTTCTTTCCACGCTGATCCATACACTTGTGAGGTTTAATTTCTACGTTAAATAGGGCGACATGGATATAATCAACAAGATTTTTCTAGCCGAAAACGCTACTTGCATTTATAGAAATTTCTCGTTTCTAAACACAAAAGGCAGAATAATAGCAATTGTGTGCACAACGTTAGAATTGTTATCGCTCTGTGTTACCATCTTCAGAGCATATCATGACGCGAGATTGGTACAGAATATAGATTCGTTGTTTATTATGTCGTTCACTACGTTGTCACGATTTAACTATATTTTAGCTATTTATCTCGGATTAAAGAATACAAACGAATATAAGGTATTTTATAGGCATATGAACGCCGCATATGTTCAGATGATCACATGTGAAAAAATTCAATCATCCTTTAAAAAAGTGAAAATTTACGGAATGATAATTATATCGTTCTTTTTTATAAACGACACTGTAATGATAGTACGTTTTGTCATGGATTTTTTTCCATATTATTTTATGAATCCAAAAAATCCATCCATCAATCCATCAATCGAAGGAATAACGTTCTTATACGAAACTTTTCAATTAATGCTTTCCGAGTGCCGTTATTTCGTAGAACTCGTGGCGCTCATAGTTTTGATTAACGTTGTGTGCTTGGCTCTCAAATTCTTGAATTTAACTTTAGTTAAATCATCAATAATGTTAGAAAGTGATAATTCACAGTGTGATATTGTAAGTGAGCTTAAAGAAAATATCGACAAGTTTGAGACGATTCTCTACCACGTAACCGGGTGCACTACTCAACTTAGAAAAGTTTTTGGCTTTCAGGTACTTACCTAATATCCTTACCCTTTTTTACAAGCTTTTATTTGGTTGCACCTGTCCCGTTGATGTCCTGTCCGTGTGTGCAAGCAAATCTTGTAATGCAAGAGTTAAATTTGATATACATACTTCCCGGTTTCCAATTAAGATGAAATTTTGCACGAATATGGCCATGGAACTGATCTGATGATGGAGCTGGAAGGCGGCCATAGGAACTCCTCAATTACCCTACTCATTATTATCGCGTTGTGCTTTGAGTTCGTTGCATTCGTCTTGGGGAACAGTTAGGGATTGTACAGTCGACGTCAAAGACTAAGATATGTTTACACTTTTTCACCTTACTCCATTGTAATAACTATAAGGTTTAAAATTGTAAACATATCTTTGACGTCAACTGTACAAAGAAAAAATTACAGTTAGTATTTACTATATTATGTATTGTCTCTAAAATATATATCTTATTTAAAATCTTGTTTGTTGTCAATATTTGATGTTTTTCGAATACCGATTTATATGGTTCCCGCTGGGACATCCCACACATCGCCTTTCATTATTTCTTTTAAGCTGTAAATTCTCTGTTCATGACACCCGAATTACCCCATAAAAAGAGGCCATATCTAAAGTTTGACGCGATGTAATAGTAATATGTCTTAAGGACCGTGGTCCAAATTTGAAACGTTTTGCAGTCTTATATATCAATTTCAGATTGTTAATTCACTTTTCTGCGCGAGTATCTACTTCATATTCCTACTTTATAAAGGCATCTACTCGCTAACCTCACAAGTAAGTTCATAGGGCGGGAAGAAGGGGTGCACTTAGTTGGGCAACGGAAGCATTGCAGTGCAACCAAAGGAATTAACATTGTTTCCTTTCTATAAATACATCTTGAATTATTAAGTATTCTACAGTACTATTACAAATTATTAATTTTTCAACACACTTGCTTGTAACGGGGTACTTATTCCATCGCTTTTAGGCTTATAATCCTAGATATTAAACACGCGTGCTTTTCACAATAATTATATAACTAGTGCTATAATGTAATAAATCCTATCAAGTGACGTTGGTATTCTAGTACCAAGTCTTATATGCGCAGACAGAGGCGATTAAATTTAGTCGGGTATTATTTTTATTTTTTCTAAACTGATTAGGAGTTTGCATGGCAAAAACGTATAAATAGTACACATATACGAGAAAATACAAATGATAATATCCTAATTGTGAAAAATAATCATTTCAAGTAATTATTTTACTCATAATACACAATAAATTATGTTTTAATAAACACAAATTATGTTTTAGTATTGGCTGTTTGTCATAAATCTTTGCCTCAAGGTGCGCGTGAATGCAAAAAAATGGGCGCCATATTAAAAGTTTACTTGAAGTTACAGTATATGTGTTAGATTTTTCTCGTTGTGTTTTATTAATTTAAACAATTTATATTTTAAATGAGTAAGAAACCAACTTTAGTGTTCATTTAACCTCCGGGTCCGGATATGTTTTCAAACTGTCATACCTACAGACTAGTAAAATGTTGTCACAAAAATCGAGTGAGAAATACATGTAAGGAAACATTCTAACTTATTTGACAATAAATGTGTAGTGTTGGATTATTATGAAATGCTTCGAAAAAAAGTTCCAGAGAAATAGATCCAGTCAATAACATCAAAAAACAGGTTAGTTAATTTAATTAGCAAAGTCAGTAGGTACCGCTATTCTGTAAGCATTCTGAAAATCAATGTATTTATCAAAAGTTATTACTTACAGTTTTCTGTTTTTTCCTCGCAAGTGTGTTGAAAAACGTCGTATGAAACGCGTGTGCCTGATCATTACATAGCTCGGCTTCCTTGTGCACACTCACTTCGTTCGTGCGCACAATATCGCCTCATATGTAATGATCAATTTAGCACACTTGTATCATAATGTACTATTATTGTTTGTGTGGGAAGAGAAATACAGTGGTTAATATGGGTAAGTATGGATATAGGTACTAATAATTTCTACGACACTTCTCTTTCCCGAACAGACTATTAACTTTACTAGTACAGTTTACAACAATTCGAGCGATTCGATTTCTAACGAGTTTTTTATTTCAATCAGAAGGAAAGGAATAGACTTGGGAGCGGCAACTCGCTTATTCTCCTTTGCAATTATATAACGGTGCCGATTTTGACAATGCACGCCGGGCAGATGGCGCAAAACGAAGCGGACCAAGTCATCAGAGCGTTGGCTCGACTGCACAACACGCTGTTGATAAGTAAGTTCCATTACCTATGCCTATTATTAAGCGGTTCTTTTGATCAACTTCGGTTGAGTTGGTGGCGTTTCTTCTCCAGGCAGCCAAAAAGCACGACGTGTATCGTTCTCGTAATGAATCCTGATTCATCTCCAGTTACCAGATCAGACAAAAACTCTTTACGTCGGGATCGCAGCAAAAGTGATTGACAGATAGCGACACGGACTGTACGGCTAGCGTCTGTAAGGATGTGCGGCACCCACCGAGCCAAAACTTTTCGATACCCATGTTCGTGCAGATGGTATTCACGGCGTGGTGACTGCAGATAAGTGCTTCTGCTAATTCACGAGTGGTAGAATCCGGATTCGACTGCAGTTCGCGGCGTAAATCGTCATCATTCACTGCAGGTGGTCGTCCTGAGCGTGGCAGACTTTCAAGGCTCCTGTCTCCTAATTTAAAACGGTCAAACCATCGGGACACCGTCGTACACGGAAAAAAAAGCTTCCGAGATATCCTCAATCTAAGACATTATTATATTATGTTGAAAATATTTCCTCGTGACAAGCATTTATTTCCTTTAACGAAAATAAATTAAAGTTTTAAATATAACGAAGCGAATATATTCTTACAGATTGTCTAGTTTTCTTTTACCTAAGATAATACTTGTTTGATTAAAGTACAATCTCTCTTATTTATTCAATATACTCTTGAAACAATACATTTTTGTATTTCTATTTTAAGAAAACGTGGTTTTATTAAGCGAAGAATCATATTTTTGGTAAAGGAAATAAATACTTGTCACGAGGAAATATTTTCAAGAAAATAATAATGTCTTGGATTGAGAATATCCCGGAAACTTTTTTTTCCGTGTATGGCTTGCACTTCCAGTGCAAAATACAGTATTGATATTATCAGCCGCAGCCCGCGCACTGTGGCCTAACAAGAACTCGTATAAGTATAGTGTTCGAACTTGTCGTTCGTACATTTTTCTTCTAACTGATTAAACCGATCGCGAGGGCGGCTTTATATACCCTCACATCAGAAGTACCTAGAATGTTCTACAACATTCTAGAATATTATCGAAAATAATTGACTTGGAAAAGGAAATGTACACGGAAAAAAAAGCTTCCGGGATATTCTCAATCCAAGACATTATTATTTTCTTGAAATATTTCCTCGTGACAAGTATTTATTTCCTTTACCAAAAATATGATTATTCGCTTAACAAATCCAAGTTTTCCTAAAATAGAAATACAAAAATGTATTGTTTCAAGAGTATATTGAGTAAATAAGAGAGATTGTACTTTAATCAAACAAGTATTATCTTAGGTAAAAGAAAACTAGAAAATCTGTAAGAATATATTCGCTTCGTTATATTTAAAACTTTAATTTATCTTCGTTAAAGGAAATAAATGCTTGTCACGAGGAAATATTTTCAACATAATATAATAATGTCTTAGATTGAGAATATCCCGGAAGCTTTTTTTTCCGTGTATAGAGTTTTGTAAAATGTCTCATTACTTTTGTGCCAACCCGATAATTATAAATTATGCATGGATTATGCTTTTTATCCAGTACAGGCTGTAACAATAATACGTTTCAGCCGGCCAACCCTCCATACAAAACCATTTCTTTTCATGGGATTTTTTTTCATCATTTTTCATAATTAGAACAAGTACGATACTAATTATGCCCTTAAAAGGGTCACCAAGTAGCTTTGTTACACCTGTATATTCAAGCTTTTTAAGTAGGTAAGGCTACTGCGTTACATTTCCATCATTTTTTAGCGCCTGGCGATGATGTGGCAGAGCTGAATAAAGCAGTGGTAAACCTTCACCGCCAAATGACAGGGAACCCCTTCAGGATCAAGATACTGTTTGAGCTGTGCCTACACATGCCAATGCTACCATACATTGTCGATACCGTGGTTTCATATACTATAATTTTTCTTCAATTTAATCACGTCGTGTGAGAGATTTTCGGTAAAAAAATGTGGATATGTATTATTTAGTTTTAATTAAATTAATAGTTGACCTCAAAATTATGACTCTGTTTCGTGTTCTTTTCTCTATGTAAATAGGATAACTTGCCCTAAAACCACACAGTGACACTAAGTTTAGTTTTTTTTTTGTATAATTAGGCTTTTGTGTACCTTAGATTAGATTGTCGTAAATATTAAAAGTTATAAAAACCGCCTAGCGATTTTTTTCTTTGTGTATGTCATGTCACATAACTATGTATAAGCTAAGTATGACGAGGAAAAAGTGCCGTAGTGTCATAGGTACGTAATTAGGCCTTAAAACACTCGTGTGATCTTAATATGAAACTCACTTCGTTCGTTTCATAAATTCACACTCCTGTTTTAAGGACCCCTATTACGTAACAGTTACATAAACTACTATTATGTTTTATAATTATGTGTTATTTTAGTTTTAGTTTAGTTTTACTTTTAGAATTAACTATTTAGATTTATGTTAGTTTAAGTTACTTTTATTTGTTATCCTATTATAAATTATCTAGTTTGTTGTGTCCCCATACATATTTCCCTGATAGGTCCCTACACGTCCTCATGTGGATAATTTACCTACCTATGAATAAAAACGAAACCTTTAACTAGTTTGGAAAGTAAATTTTATAGCGTTGCCCGGTGAAACAAGATAGTCAAACTCCATTATGTGATAGAACTAATTTTCATATACGTCATGTGAAAATGATAAATGAACAAGGTGCAGTAGTTATAATATAAATATTATTGCACGCTTAATACTTTTACCTAAGATTATAATAATTTTAGGTAGCTTAGTACGTTTTAGGTAAAACTCAATCTCGATTACTTAAATCGACTAACTAAAATTCACAACTTACATATTTAGGTACATAATGTACTTTCTGAGATGTAATTTGATACTTTTTTATGTAGGTACATAGCACGTCCGTAGCCATTACACATACTGTATCGTATGGCGGAGTAATACCTATTGCGTGTCTCTGATGATGATGATCTGCGAGCAAACAAATCGAAAACCATAAGAATAAAACATAGTTTGATTAATTTTCTTTACCACCCAATGAACCCTAAACTTATAATAAAACAATTAAAATAATTAGAGTATGATTTTGAAAAGTAATATAAGTAATATTTGTTCTAATAATGAAGAAGCTCTATTTTGAACTCAGATTTTGAACATTAAAATTACGAGTAGATTATGTTGCCATTTCAAAAAAAGGATATTTCCTTACTTAGATAAATAATAATTATTTAAGTGACAAACTATATTTGCAATTCGTGGCCTATGATTTGTATCGGGATAACGGCAAAGGTAAGATTGTATATCATATTTGTATTCGTAATCGTATTCGTATAAATGAAAAAAAGTGATATTTGTATTCGTATTCGTAAAATTACAAAAGTGATATTCGTATTCGTAAAAGTGGTATTCGTTTATACATGTAGGTATTTTGTTTCGGCCAATTACCGAACTTTTACCATTATTGACATGCATTACATTATTTCATTATTAAGTAAAGGCTCGACGCCTTTGACATAAACGATTAATCATAAGTGTATTTTCCCCTAAACCCAGAAACGTGTTCTTTCCACACTGATCCAGACACTTGTGAGGTTTAATCTACGCCAAATAGGGCGACATGGATATAATCAACAAGATTTTTCTAGCCGAAAATGCCACTTGCATTTATAGAAATTTCTCGTTTCTAAATACAAAAGGCAGAATAATAGCAATTGTGTGCACAGCGTTAGAATTGTTGTCGCTCTCTTGGATCATCTGCAAAGCATATCATGAGGCGACAGTGGTACAGAGTATAGATTTTGAGATATTGTTCATTATATCGTTCACGACTTTGTCCCGATTTAACTCTATTTTAGTTATTTATCTCGGATTAAAGAATGCAAACGAGTATACGGTATTTTATAGGCATATGAATGCCGCATATGTTCAGATGATCACGTGTGGAAAAATTCAATCATCCTTAAAAAAAGTGAAAATTTACGGAATGATAATTATATCTTTCTTTTTCATAAATGACACTATAATGATAGTACGTTTTGTGATGGATTTATTTCCATCTTATTTTATGAATCCAAAAAAAACAACAATCGACGGAATAGTGTTCGTATACGAGGCTTTTCAGTTTATGCTTTCGGAGTACCGTTATTTCATAGAACTCGTGGCGCTTATAGTTTTGATTAACGTTGTGTGCTTGGCCCTGAAATTCATGAATTTGACTTTAGTTAAATCATTAATAATGTTAGAAAGTGATAATTCACAGTGTGATATTTTACGTGAGCTTAAAGAAAATATCGACAAGTTTGAGACGATTGGCTGCCACGTAACCGGGTGCACTACTCAACTTAGAAAAGTTTTTGGCTTTCAGGTACTTACCTAATATCCCTTTACTTTTTTACAAGCTTTTATTTCACCTGTCCCGTTGTCTGTAAGTAAATCAACTCTTGCAAGTTAAATAAGACCTAAGGAACAGTCTTGTAATTGCAACAAAAATATTGAAAAATAATTCATCGCTTATTAATTCTTTATTTATAAGCTCAAAGTATTTTTTGAATTAGTAAGTAAATGTAATATATGTTAATATTGTATAATCATCATAAAAAGGAAAGCTTTAAAGACTAAAAACCTCTTTCATAAATTCCTGACGCAGGCTGCAATAGTTGTAATTACCTGTCCTGGCGCAATATCATCCCGTCGTGTTTGAGTTCGTTGCATTCGTCTTAGGGAACAGTTAGGGGCTGTACAGTCAATGTCAAACATATATTTACTCTTCACCTTACTCCATTCTAATAATAATAAGGTTCAAAGAAATGTACATATATTTGACATCGACTGTACGAAGAATACAGTTAGCAGTACGGCTTAGTTGTCTATAAAATACATATATTTTTTTAAATCTTATTTCTAAATAATATATCTTTGTATTTACCTAAAATTTATTATATATATAATATATACCTACATCATAGCCGTTTTAAATAGATCCCGTATTTTCTAACAAAAACCGCCGCCTCAAATATGTACAGTCGACTACAAAGAGATGTATTCGCTTTTGGACCTTATTACAGCGCAATAAGTTGAAAATTAGATACAACTCTTTGTAGTCGACTGTACAAGTGTACATGAACGGTATATAGTGTCAATGTTTGGTGTTTCTCGAATACCGATTTACATGATTACCTACATACATCGCCTTTCGTTATTTTTTTGAGCTGTAAGTTCCCTGTTCATGTCACTCGAAATCCCCATAAAAAGAGGCCATATCTTAACTTTGACGCTAATCGTAATATTATGTCATAAGGACCGTGGTCTTTTTGAAACGTTTCACAGTCTTTTATATCTCTCTCACACATATTTCAGATTGTTAATGCACTCTTCTGCGCGAGTGTCTACTTCATATTCCTACTTTATAAAAGCATCTACTCGCTAACCTCACAAGTAAGTTCATAGGGCGGGAGGAAGGGGTGCACTTAGCTGGGTAACGGAGGCCTGCAGTGCAACCAAAGGAACATTGTTTCCTTTCTATAAATACATCTTGATTTATTAATATGCAGCAAAGATGTAGTGTATAATAGTTTTCCATCGTATTTTCTCGCAAAAGTTTTTTTATCGTGCTCTCTCAATTAACTTCAGTAGATGGGTAGAAGCTAATTGAGAGAGCACGATGAAAACGAACTTATCCGAAAAAATACGATGAAAAACTGTACCCTACTGATTACAAATTATTAATTTTAGAGTTTATATAGAAAGAGCAATATCGTGGTTAATATGGGTAAGCAGTTAAATACCTACGTTCTAATTATTTCTACGACACTTCTCTTTCCCGAACAGACTAGTAACTCTACTCGTACAGCCTACAACAATTCGAGCGATTCGATTTCTAACGAGATTTTTTCCAAACAGAAAGAAAGGAATAGATTTGGGAGCGGCAACTCGCTTATTCTCCTTTGCAATTATATAACGGTGCCGATGTTGACGATGCACGCCGGGCAGATGGCGCAAAACGAAGCGGACCAAGTCATCAGAGCGTTAGCTCGACTGCACAACATATTGTTGATAAGTAAGTTCCATTCTTGGTCAATTATTATTATTTATTTATTTATTTTTATACACTAGCAGCTCTAGAGCTGATGCGTGTATATCTCAGCACTTGTGTTTTTTTGTTTGCACTTTATAAAGTTTTAAAATGAGAGTCTAGTCTATTTTGAATGAGTTGCACAGATGGTGCACTAATAACAAATTCTGGCAGAGAGTTCCACATATTCACCACACGGTTCGGTGGGAAGTGTTTCCTAGGGTAGGGTTCAAATCACACAGAGGCTTGACAAGTTTTTTAGAATGTCCTCTTAGCCTTGTAATCTGGCTTAGTTGGTACAGGTCTTTAATTTTTGCAACATTATAGTGTCAATACAGAATGTTATATGTCTCAATAAGATCGCCTCGCTTCCTTCGGTCCTCCAATGGTGTAAGACCCAGTTCCTGCAGCCTCTCCTCATACGACTTGTCTTTCAATGAGAGGACTATATTAGTTGCTCTACGCTGCACTTTCTCCAACAATGTGATGTCTTTTTTAAAGTAGGGTGACCATATCTGAAACGCATATATAATTGTAAATATTTTTACCCCTTTTGCGATTGATTCTTTTACCAGCATGAATTAGATGCGATTATTTAAATTACTAACAACCTGACTACAGAACTCTAACAGCTAAGCGGCCATATATTTTTTCTTTTGTCAATTAATTCTCTATACATTCCGTAAAACCACCCAACTATAGTCCAGTACTACAACTATGGTCCACAGGTTCAATACGTAATTATCTACACATCAATCCCAATCTTCTTTTTAGTTTTGTTAAAAAAACATATATTTTGATAATTAAACGCATCATTTAAATAAAAGTAACGCCTAATCGTAGATATTCGAGTCAGTTTTGGACCATAGTTAGGAGTTTTTGGACTATAGTTGTGTAGTTTTACGGTTCTGTTGATTATATAGGGTAAGTGGTCCGCCATATAACGACTTTTTGAAGTTTGAACAGTTGGTATTTCTACAGTATTCGTCGGATAATGAAATTCCACATCATGTGGTACGCCACATGATTGGATTATACCTTTTTGTATGGGACACGTCGTCGGCCGGCTAACCCTCCATACAAAACCACATTTTTTTTCATGAGATTTTTTGTTTCATTATTTTTCATAATTAGAATGCGATACTAATTATGATGCCCTTAAAAGGATCACCAGTATTTTTGTTACATTCTGTACAGTCCGGGAGCTCTTAGAATAAACTTCGGGTTTTAGAAAGAGACGTCGGGTATCAATCAACAGTGATACGTGAAAAAGCAGAACAGCAATATTACCTTCGTGTGTCATCGCCGATTCCCGAAGGTTCTTCTTAAAGCTCACGAACTGTATATTCATGCTTTTTAACGTACATACCTACTAGTACGATACATTTCTATAATGTTTTAGCGCCTGGCGATGATGTGGCAGAGCTGAATAAAGCAGTGGTAAACCTTCACCGCCAAATGACAGGGAACCCCTTCAGGATCAAGATACTGTTTGAGCTGTGCCTGCACATGCCAATGCTACCATACATTGTCGATACCGTGGTTTCATATACTATAATACTTCTTCAATTTAATCACGTCGTATGAGAGGTTTTTGGTAAATAAATGTGGATAGATATTATTCAGTTTTAATTAAATTAATAGTTAAGTTCAAAATGATGACTCTTTATTGACTTGTATCAAGCAACGTACATTTGCATTATTAGTATAGGCATGCTAATTGTGAGTAGGTAATATTCATTGCTCTCTTCTCTATGTAAATAGGATAACTTGCCCTAAAACCACGCCGTAACACTAACTTTTTTTATTTTTTATAATTTGGCTTCTGCGTACCTTAAATTAGATTGCCGTAAATATTAAAAGTCATAAAAACTGCCTAGCGAATTTTTTTTGTGCTTCATGACTGTGTTGTGTGTGAGCTAAGTAGGTATGACTTGGAAAAAGTGCCGTAAGTGTCATAGGTACGAGTAGGTATTATAGGTATTTACATGACTTGGGTATTTTCAATTTCAATAACACTAAAAAAGCCGTTAACATAAAATAAGAAGACGTGATCCCACGAAGATAAAACTGTGATTCCATAATAAGCCGCGGTCTCGTGCACACACACACATACACTTTTGACAGATGAAGCAACCACCGCTCGTCCACGAGTTGTATATGTGTACTTGTATCGCGCGTCAAACAGGAGGAAATCAGCTTATTATGGGACAATTTTGTCTTCACAACACCACGTCTTCTTATTTTGTGTCATGTGTGGGTGCGGATAAAGCTCTAGTTTTCAAAAGTTGACAAGCAGTTTTTGTGTCCCCATCAGTGGCAGCGCGTCCGTAGAAGAAGTTTCCTGTCGGCCGCCGCCGCGCGCGGAAACGGCGGCAGTGTGAAAACCGCCTAATGCATTTTCGACTATGATTGTCTTTTCTAAGCTGCGGAATTGAAATGTTTTTTTTTATTTTATTTTTTTATTAAGTACACTTAACAGATATCATACAAACTCTAATAGTATAGTAGGCGTTAAACCTGTTATAACTAGCACGATATCCAAAGCAAGTATACACAGCATGTTTTACAAGTAAGCGCAGAATTTTACAGGTACAATATCTAAGAGCGATCATTGAGAAATAAAACATGTTTTTGAAGAAAAAACTAACTAACTAAAGCAACATTTGCATTCACAGAATAAATACAACACGAACTCATATTAAGGTAAAAACTAGACAAAATATATTTCAGCGAAGCGTTTAACATTCATCCACTGAAGAGGAGGTTTTGCAGCAAAAGGGTCAAACAGATTTACGATAACGGGCGACTTTTCTGTGGAAAATAGAAAAGTTCACGATAACTACTAATGCCAACTATACAGATTTAAGCATTGTCCGAGGCGATTCGCGCGATTAGGACACCTATTCTAGTTCAATATGTTTGATCGTGCGTTCGTACGAGTAAAGTTCGCGCGAACTGGCGATGATCGCGCATGATTCGCGTTTCATTAGGACAATGCCTTAAATAAGAAGATGTGCACCTGATGGTTTAACAAGAAAATTAGGCTTTGAAGTCCATTAATTTTATAACGTTCACAGAAAAGACGCATAACCTTAACTCATAGGTACAAAAAATCTGTATTACCCAAAATCACTTTTATTTCTTCATGCAATATTAGATCGCCCTGGGTAGGTAATAGGGCCTTCTCTCCCGTTTCCGCCCTCGCTCCCTAACTAGCCGCTGTATTTCAATCGCACTCGTATTTACACGTTTAAATTTTCAACCTCTAATTAATGAAATATTCATTTAATTCTGACTGAGCGCAATTTTAGTTCATAAGTTTCTACTTACCGTAACACCGTACGTCAATATTATAAGTAGATTCGTATGACCGAGACTTTTTTGATTTATAAAGAAACTTCGCTCGTAAGAATGGACTTAATTAAAATAACCACACGTTTTTCAACCACCAGCCAGGAAATAATTATGTATATTTTATTGAGTATTTAGTATCGGTTTGGGCTGAAGTAAGTATATTAGGATGAGCTTCGTCTCAAGAGTTACAAAGACGTTCTTCTCGCTCTTTTTCACCGCCACCTCGTGTAATGTTCCATTTAATTGATGAAAACTAGTCTTATGTGTATGAAAACTAGGTTTATGCAATGTACCAGTGCGTAAGTATGTATAAATGGTACGTACAGTCAACGCCATAAATATGTGTACACTTTTGCACCTTACTCCATTGTAATAAGGTTCAAAAGTGAATACATATTTTAGGCGTTGACTGTACATACTTACGAATATATTTATTAATATTTGTAGACTGTGAAACTGAAACTTTCGTCATTCAAGTATGATCTTAAGAAAGGAAAAAAGAAAACGCTAAACCTTGATAATAAAAAAAGCTTTGTTCCCGGGCGATCTTCCGAGAGAGCGTTTCAAGTTTTTATCCGCGCGTTTCAGCGTGATTATCAATATTCTTATTGTAATTAACAGCGTACAACAACCGATCTATTTAATTCAGGAAAATTGGTCAAAAAAGTATCTTAAACTTTGTCATCATACAAATTCAAAATGCATTTTAATTTTTTTCGCAAAACCCGGATTGCAGAACTTGAGAGTAATCGATCAAATGGCAAACCAATTACGACAATCACGAACAAAAAACTACGTGATCGCGCCGACTTGTTTGTCATGCCGAGCCATGGAGCGCAGTGTGCTAGGAATTGAAGAAATTCTACGGATCGGATTAGGAACACCGATCTGCGCCACAGGACCGGTATCTCGAATGTGGGTGACAAAACCGCCAAACTCAAGTGGGGTTGGGCTGGACAGCATAACAATAAGTATGTGCCGCATGCACCCGGAACGATGGGCTACACTAACTACTACGAACAAGTAGGCCCGGTGCAGAGGCAGACCAAAAAGGAGATGGAGATCGGGACGCATGTTGTATGGAAGGAGTACGCATTTAGCCGTGAAGAGTGACGGAACGAGGGGAGACCTTTGCTAAGCAGTGGGACACAGTTTAGGCTATGTAAAAATCAATAATAATCATTTATTCCTTGCAACCATGGTATTATACCCAGATGATCTTAAAGTTTAGCCAGGACAGACATGGACGGTATTTACTAGGGCATAGCATGATTTTAAGTTTATATACCGAATTAACTATAAATTAGCCTACATAAGGCATTGTATTATTAATGAAAGTATAGGCAACGTATTTCTATTACGTACAGTTTACGGGTACAGTCGACGTCAAAGATATGTTTACACTTTTGCACCTTAACCCTTTGTAATAAGGTTCAAAAGTGTAAACATATCTTTGACGTCGACTGTACATACACAAATTACAATTTATCACAATGAGGTCTTGACCATGATCTGTTGTTTTGTATGTTAGATATTTTTTGTTTATTTACGAAGTAAGCGTTCGTCCTTTACATCCTGAGGTATTTTATTATACATCTAAATTGACATGGAGTACTCGTAACGACCTTTGATTAAACATGTGTAGGTTAGCGGGGCCTGTAATAGATTACTTTAAATTAAAAGCAGTACAGTTCGTGAGCTTTAAGAAGAACCTTCGGGAATCGGCGATGACACACGAAGGTAATATTGCTGTTCTGCTTTTTCACGTGTCACTGATGATTGATACCCGACGTCTCTTTCTAAAACCCGAAGGTTCTTCTGAGAGCTCACGGACTGCCATCTGATTGGCTCAAAAATCGGCAATACTTAATCCTTTATCTAGTTCCATTTACACATAAACATTTATAATCCGTGTACGAATCGGTAAAGTAAAATTTGTATCATACAATGTCACCTTGAAGCGATTGCCGGTGGTCCACATGGTATTTGCGCGCTGGCGCATGTCCAAGCCGATATAGGTCGGCGCAAGAGCAGCCCTTGTGAATGGTACTTACTTTAATTTGAAAAATGTATCGCCTGTGTTGGCTGTGTTGTTGACTTAGGCAATAGTATCCAGTATCTGACGTAAACTGACTGTATCTACTTAGTAGTAAACTGACGACCAAGATTTATCATTAGGTACCATCTCTTTGACTCTTACTGCGACCATGCAATTGTGAAAGAGAAGTTTTACTACCCCGGTCGACAGTTTGGTTGAATACACACACAATACAAGCATCGTTCAAAAGGTCGAGGAGTCCTGTTCTACCAATTTGCGAGTTTTCAGAGCCTAATGTCACTTAAACATCTTAAAATGTTGTCTGGCAAGTAGCTCTTTGGACTCTTTGGTGTTAAAATCATAATATATTTCCATCTCTGGGAAAGAAGGTCAAATGTCACTTGAGTTAAACAATTGTACAATTACGCTAAAAGTTAGGACCCTTCACTCTCCAGCCTGCTAAAATTTGTTTTTTTTAACCCTATGGACACTACTGCCTATAACGATTAGAAGGGTAACCATAGTCTTATATTAGTTAAGCATACGTGAATGTACCGCGAGAGCACTAATACTGACAAAAATATACGCAGGACAATAAAACGGGTCAATTCGTGTATAAAGTTCTAATACTACCCATTTTCATTGTTCTTGGATGTATTTTGTCCTGTCGCTCTTGCCAAATTATATTTTAAGAAATATAGGTACCTTTTTGTTGTCAAAGGAACTTAGGTAAATATGTTTTCTCTAACCTAATGGGATTTTAAAGTGTATGGATTTCTATTTCTTAAGCTCTCCACTCCCAGAGGCCCAAATGCTAACATCGCTAACCGAGTAACTTACTCGTTTTTGAACATACCTTTAAATAGGCACTTTGAACTGTTTGACTTCAAAAGTGCTACCTTTGTAAGCTTCGGCAAGTTCCCTAAAGTTTTCGTCAAACTCTAAAAAACCCAAGCGTTGCTACACAAACCCGAATCTTTGTTATTTATTTTATGGTTTAAATTTTCTTAAATCTGTTTACATTGCGGTCTTGGGTTTAATGGCGGAATCGCATAGGATTTTCTTTCCATATGTTGACTTTTAGTATAACAGCAGCCGCCGTATTGTGGGCGTTGGTGGAACAGCGTATGCGCGTGGCGTAGGCGGGCTCTTATTCACGAACGAAAGAACAGCAATCACTGAAAAATTTCTATTTTTGGATAAAACGACATCGAGGAAGCATTGAGCTTATAGCGAATCCGATTTGTTTCAATGACATGATCACACTGTAGTCCGAGTCTAAGTCATAATGTCCCATCCGGAAGAAGGCAGAAAACTTTGCATGCACGTAGCTTATATCAATAAAAAAAGTAGGCGGACGGAAGGGAAACACCTAATACTAGACAACCTGTTTCCAACTTCTATTTTTGATTTTAAAGGATGTGTCCGCCAGACGTCTGTCCGCTGTCTGTCCGTTGTCCAACTCGCGCCATACACGGGCGGCCATGTGTCCGCCGGGCATATCCGTCGGACAAATCCGGCGGACACATCTGTGCGTGTATCCCGAGCTATAGATTGTTAAGAAACATTAATTGTTATAATTGTTTAATGTACGGAACCCTGGGGCCGGCAAGTCCAACTCGTACCTACCTACTTTATCGGGTTTGTGGGCTCTATTATGATCATAATTAAATTTTCTTCGAGACATTTAGGTACGTATGAATCTGCCATGTCATTATTGTTTTATAACCTGGGTAATACTAATAACAACATAATATTTTAAACAAATAAATACTTATGGCAACTGGGATAAATGAAACCCCCGGGAAAGGTGAACACGTGTATGGAATTTCTATAGTGTTTCCCTTTCATGGGACAAAATAAACTGTGTTTCCCTTACCCCACCTGACTTAATATCGTATTTTAATTCAAGACAGTCCTATATTGTAAATCACTTTGTATGTAGAGGACTGTCAGATTGCTGTGGTGAATTAAAAATACGATAATAATATTAAGTAATTAAAACATAAAAAAACCGGCCAAGTGGGAATCGGACTCGCGCACCAAGGGTTCCGGTTTTCGCAATTTTTCCTTTATCTGTGTCATAACTAAGACGTTGCTTCGCATCAAATTTCAAGTTTCTGAGTTCACGGGAAGTACCCCGTAGGTTTTGCGAGTGCCGAAAAGCTCTAAAATTTGTAGCATAAACGACTGTATTTTTTGATTGCGTTGTTGGCTTTTAAGTTTGATTTTTTTCACAGCTCCAAGGGACAATAGACCTGAGTATTTGATATAAATTTCAGCTTGATACCTCCACGCGTTCCCGAGAAAAATGGTCTTGTCAGACACACAGACAGACAGACAGACAGACGGACAATAATGTGATCCTATAAGGGTTCCGTTTTTTCCTTTCGAGGTACTAAAAACGAAAAACGGATCAAATCGTTTAAATTAGGTAGACTACACTACTTAATGTACAGACATATTATAAATCCTCAATGACGTCTTCGGGAACCATTAGAATGACCGCCATTGCAACGCCATCGTCAACTAGGTCCCTCTCTCTGGAGGACGTTCTCCTCCCCGACCACACGTACAATTCATGACCAACTGTTATGGATACACCAGAGATACACAGGTTTCATAATATATCATAGCTTATGGTTTCTGAACATACAGCCTTGGCCAGAAGTGTTGAGCATAGGTGTTTTTTGTTTACAATTTTGATGTTAAGCATTATTTCCCTATCCTAACAATGTACGGTAACGGTAAATGTTATATTTTATTTATAAATATAGATAACTTCACTTAATAACACTTTCAAGGTACTTAAAAAATATGAAAACAGAAGGTACCAAAAATGTAAATTTAAGTCGGTGCGACACATTGCAAATCTTCTATGCAGTTCCTACTAACTTCAACAAAACATGCCTATTAGTTTAAATTAATTGACAAAATAACTTAATAATAATATAAAAACGATACGACTAAACGATGGAACGATGATGATGGATGGATGGATGGATGGATGGAAACGATGGACTAAACTTTCCAGTTTTGTATGAAAATCGCATTGGTGCTCAACACTTCTGGCCAAGGCTGTATGTGCCGTTTGTGAAATTGTCGGTTGTCAAAAAGGCATAACTGCCATAATAATTCATTTAAAAGTAAACTCTATTAACAATTGATAATGCTTGAAAACGTCACATATTAGGTATATAACGAATTTATGATATGGGATGTAGATAAACTATTATTATCCTTCCCCAGAACTCAAACTATTAAATAGCTATTTATAAAGCTGGCTGTTTGTTGAAGAAAACCATGTTTTTCAAGCCAGGTAAAGTTGTGCATCGTAGGCAAAGTTGTAGCACGTGACGGTGTCTACAGAGACTATAGAGATATAGACGACCACAGTCTCAGAACTTTTTGAAGCTCAAGTCGATTGCGCCATCTATGTCAAAGCCACCTAAAGATGCCGAAAATGTAAGAGAAATGTCACCTGCACTGCTCTATATCTCTCTAGTCTCTGGTGTCTACCTAGTTTTCCTAGGAAATTTAGGATGTAGCTTACGTACAGGGAGACATCTAACGAGATTAACGGGAACTTTCCAAAAGATATCCATTCAGCTAGCGCTGCTTTCCATGTCACAGCTGCCATCTATAAAAAACCAATGAAACGACCAGACGTACACATAGCCTCGAAGTCGTCACAGTTTCCACGCACGTCGTCAGACGGCGCTATAATAAAATTATTGAAATAAGAAATAGACACAGGGAATCACAATATCTTTTATCCTATCCGAAATCCTCCTATAAAATAACCGATCCAAAATCATAATTCGATCAATAACGACCAGTGAAAGCACTGCCAGCTGTAAACAAAAAACATCAAAATATTGGCATGGTTTTAGTAGCGGCAAATTTATGATTATAGCAGACGGATGCCAAAGGTCGTAACCCAGCAACGGCCGTTAATGAAAAGGCATCGATCAAACAGATCAAGATCGCATCCGGGCGCTCGCGCGCAGAGTTATTCCCAGCGCGCCGCGGCGTGCGCGCGGGGCGGGGACTCGGCGCCCGCGCTCAGTGTGTCGGCGCGCGCCCGCCGCCATGGGCAACCAACACTCCGCCTCACACCCCGCTTTCAAGCCCCGGAAAAACGTCCACTGGAAGTCCGCAGGTACTCCAAAACGACCCCGCCGACCGTCGGCGACCCGCCCACGCCCTACCCCGCGTTCCTATCAGCATCTACCTCCATATCTATTTTTAAAAACTGTGCGCGCTGCGATTCCTAAAGCGTGGCACAACAAAACAAATCGTAATCGCACCGTCCGGGTTCATGTAACGATTATCACGCGTCTAATTTTGTTAGGGGTTTTATGCCAAGCCACCGCCGACTGACGAGCTGACGCACCGAAGCTTAGTTAACTGAATAGTTTGCGTTGTGGTTTCAGGACGTCCGGCGGCGCCCGGCAAACCGGATATCATCCCGATCCTGTCCGACGATGAGCCGAACGCGATCACGCTTCGCTGGGCGCCGTCGACGCACGACGGTGGCGCACCACTGCAGGGCTACCAGGTGGAGTGCAACCGGCTGGGTTCGGCCGGGTGGGTACGCACGGCGCCCCCCGTTGTCGCGCGCCCCGAGCTCGTGCTTACCGGCCTCGAGCCGCCTCACCGCTACCAGTTCCGCGTCGCCGCGATCAACGCCGTCGGCCTTTCCGACTACAGCGAACTGTCTGACGTCCTCAACGTCGGCTCCGACCGCCCTTATAACGAACCGCCCATATTCTACCAGCATTTGAACGATGTAACGGCTCTCGAAAATGATAAAACTGAGTTCCGGGTCAGTTTCTCGGGCATGCCCGCGCCGACCGTCTCCTGGTTTAAAGATGACTATGAAATATTTAGCAGCAGGCGAACGGCGATCACGACGACGGAATCTTCAAGCGTGCTGATCTTCCACCAGACATTGCCGAGTGATGAGGGTGAAATCAAATGCACGGCGACGAACCGCGCGGGGCACGCGGTCAGCAAGGCGCGGCTGGCGCTCGAAGCGGCGCCGAAGCTGCGCTACCCTCGCCAATACGAGGACGGTCTGCTTTACGAAATAAACGAAACGGTATATCTGAAAATGTCTATAGTCGGGAAACCGACACCGACCGTGGAGTGGCGTCACGACGGCCAGCCGATTGCAGTAGACGATCGGGTGGAGATTACGAATACGCCCAAATTTTCGATGTTGAAAATACACTCTGCGCGCAGGAGTGACCGCGGAGAATACCAAGTTCACGCGAGCAACATAATTGGGGAGGATACGGCGGCATTTCTAGTGACTATCACGGCGCCGCCGGACCCACCGCGGCGCGTCACCGTCACACGCCAAGTGGATAAGTCCGTCACGCTCGACTGGGAACCGCCCGAAGACGACGGCGGCTGCCGCATAGGCAACTACGTCGTCGAGTATTACCGCGGTGGCTGGAACGTGTGGCTGAAAGCTACGACCAGCCGCAAGACGAACGTGACCTTGTACGATTTGATTGAAGGCAGCGAGTATCGATTCCGCGTGAAAGCAGAGAGTCCGTACGGCATGAGTGCACCGAGCGTGGAGTCGGCGCCGGTGAGGATCCCGGGCCGCTCAGTCGACATGGAGTTTCTGGCGGTGGAGTCACGTATCATCAACGAGGTGCTGACTCGTGAGGACGGTGAGACGGCGTCGGTATCGCCGGCACCGCGCCGCAAGCGTGCGCAGGCCGCGTCGCCGTCACCGCAACCCAAGCGTCGCGCTGTTACGCCTGACAAGGACCCCACTGGTAGCAACGAATTCATGCTCGTACTATACCCCGACAAGAAAGCGGATGACAAAGCCGGTAAGAATATATTATTCACCCATTAAATTAACTGTCAATAATTAACGTTAAACTTTCAACATCAATATTAAGCAGCCTGTCTTATGAGGTTGCACTCGAACGACAATAGGGGAGGTAACGGGCCACTCGACCGCCCTGCGCAGCACTTGCCTTGTTATTTGCTGCCCCTTCACGACACCCTTGGCGTACTTGAAAACGGAGCAAAAGCGCACTTGTGCTCAAATATTGAACGAGCTTTATTAACATGTATAATAACCAATATCTCTCAGAGCGTCAATTTGCCCTTTGAGTTTTTTTATACCTTTTATCGAAACGCAACTTTTCATGAGGCTTTCACTAAAAGTAAAACCTTTCTGTAATACTAATATGTTAGCGTTTAAAAACGCTTTTATGTTCTCGTAACATTTTCATTCATTTTGTAAGCTACTTATTGCGACATGCTAGTCGGGTTACTCAGGTCACGTCGAAGGAAATAATATGAGTACCTATAAACATCAGAACATCACGTGTGTTGAGTTTTAAAATCTCTTTCCGATATAAAAATTGACGTTTTTATATACATCCTTAGTAAGTACACTACTGCTATTAATTCAGTCAACCATAATTTTTCATGTTAGGAATTTACCTTGCCTTATATGTCCATGGTATAAATTAAATAATTACTTTGTCGATCTACTTATATACATAGTCTCTTGTCGCTTGCTTCTGTGTGTGCGTTTGTGACTAACACTGGACTAAACTAATCAAACAAGATAAATAGCTGCAGTAAAAAAAATAGAAAATCAGCAAAGCGAATTCAAATAAGCTTCGAGCGAAATTGCAACGTCAAATGCACAAACCGCTTTCATTAGGCGACTGCAGCGGACAATGAGTTTGCTATCAATGACGGCTAGGATCGTCATAGCTCGGACAATTCATCGCAAAAACGTCGCAAAACGAATATAACACCGAAATAAAACAAGATATATCAAATTTGTATTATGTACAGTATTTTAATATTATATTTCTATATTACATTCATAACCACAACCCAAAAAGTGTCAAAAGGGTGCATCTTGTCTTGTTCCATACAAAATTATTTTTTGCAATGAATTGTCCGAGCTATGGTTATCGTCGGCGGGAGGTAGTATAGCGATTCAAGCCTCAGAGGTTTGCGCCACCCCTATTCCTGCTATGATATACCGTGTGTGGCCTGTAAAACAAGCAAAAAATTAAAACGTAGATTCTACTCCCTCCCCAAAATAAACAACGTTTGTTCAACGACTTTTAAAGATAACTTCCGTTTTGATTTTTAGTACCCACCTACACTTAACCCGCTTATTCATAAACGTGTTACAAACCTCATTTAGTTAAAATGTATTTTGTCTGTTTCTAACAAACACAACTGTCAATGTGACAGATAAGGACAAAAGATGATTTAGTTAAATGAGGTTTGCAATACGTTTATGAATAAGCGGGTAAAAGTTTACCTGATGACGCAAAATATTGCGAAATTGATTATAGGGTGACAAGACTGACAAGCAATGTCAATTAGACGGATTTTAACGTACATTGAAAATAATATTTAGTTTGTATGAAAAAGAGATAATCTAAAGACAACATGTTTTTTGAAAGTTGTTGAACAATAGTTTTATTGTTTAAGGAGTACAATCTACACTTCCAAAAGTGAAACACTTGTGACCGTCTGAGAGCTCTTCACAGTCCCAGAGACATGTCATCTGTAAACTAAAGTCATTCACAATAAAGGTGACAGCAGGGTGTCCACTATTGGGCACTAGCGTGTAGGGGCACTAGAGTTTAGTTAGGATGAAGTCTGTTCTTCGAAATAAAGATATTTGATTGATTGATTAGGGCACTAGGATGCTTACCTAAAGCGAATTATCATATGGAGTACTAAAATTAAACAGCCCTTTTATGACACATGCATGCCTTATTTTCCCGTGACGTGTGAGGTAAGTCGGTTCTTTAGTCTTCATAAATCGCTTTTTGGGTCTGTTTGGATGTGTACATAGAAACTGCCTCAAACGCGGCGCTTATTTTTTGAAGATATGCTTTTGGCGGGAAAATTTCAAAAGTTTTGTATTTTACTTTTACAAAGCGTTGTAGGCAATAGAACATAATTCTTAGCCAGAACTTTGTTTGTCTGCATCACATTATTTTAATAAAATAAATACTGGTGTCGTTTTTGTCAAAGAGACTACTTATAGCTTATTGATTGTCAATAGGTACCTATAGATAAACATAACACAATCATTCCAAAGTTATGTAAATAATTTTGAAAGTATTTTTGAGCACATAAGTTCATAACCTAGGTAGGTATATCACGTTAGAGCTTAGTATAACCCACATCTTTAGCAAAAAAACATTGTATATCGGAATCTTTTTCCTCCTGAATTTTCTTTATGCTAACCAACTAGGTACTATAATCAAAACGCATATATCAAGAGTCATCTTTTGAATAACTTTTATACTCTTTTGCCAACTAAATTAGATCCCGAACTATAAATAGACACGTCGTCAAGTTAACTCCGACCGCACGCTCCGTTATAGGTACCTCTACTCGTATTTATTCTGTAGTCAGTCGTAAACCACGTAACTGCTTTTGCGAATATTGTTATTTGAGAGTTTGCTGCAGCGAATTTACTAACGTCGGAAAATAAACGGACAAACTGCGCTCGCCCCATGCAGTGCAGCAGTAAATATAATCCCCGTTCAACAAACAGCTCAAATGAGTTAGCTAATTGATTCGCCTGGTGTTGAACAAATGAATACAATGAGGATTACCTGGTCAAAGACGGTATAAAAAATTACATGAATTATTGTTTCTCTTTTTCAGAAAAAAGAAAGTCGTTCCAACTGGAGTTGGAGGACGCGTTGTCACCGCCACCGCTATCCCTGTCAGCACCTGAGCTAAGCTCGCGCGCCATCATGCCCTTCAAGGCGCTGCGCAACGCCGTCAGCTCCACCGAGCTCCTACATGAGCGGGCTATGGCGCGCTTCTACAAGGCTGTCGCAATGAAGGAGGAACAGACCAAGAACCAGAAACTAAACAACCAAAACACACACATTCCGTACCCTACACACGACATCAGAGACGACCGACCAACAACCGAAGACCAGTCAATAGAGGAACCGAAACTGAATCCGCCGCAAATATACATTAAAACAGACTCAATCGAGAACAAGGAGTACAAGTTTAACTCGCGCCAAGCTTCCAACGATTCCGAGTCTTCGATGAACAAGTGGCAGAATATGTCGTTCGATGAAGACTACACGGCCAGCACTGTCTCCTCGGACGCTGATTATTCTGACGAGGGCAGCCTCAATGGTGAAATGGACAGAAGAAACCAGTATTCAAACGAGGAAGATACTTATCATCCCCGCAACAAAGTAACGCGTCCCTCACCGTCAAAGGAATACCTCGATGAAGAAGAGGAGGAAGAATCCGAGACGGAAGTCCTAAAACCGTTGCCACTCCCTGATCCCAATTTTGTACCAAAGCCAATACTTAAACGTAGAGATGTCGGACCAGAATCAAAACCAACGCAAAATTGGTTAAAGCCGGAGGAGAAACACATACCCAAACCACAACCAAAGTTAGAAGATAAACATACATTTGGACCACAATGCAAACTCGATGAAAAACAACTATTTGGATCACAAGCAAAAGTAGAAGAAAAACACACGTTTGGACCCCAGACAAAAACAGACGAAAAGCGTTTGTTTAGTCCAGAAATTCCAGAAGGAAAAATTAAAAGCGAAGCCACTGTGACACCTGAAATTGAAGATAGGCCTTTATCCCCTGAACCGAAACCTAAAGAAATACCAACACAAGGTGAGAAGGTGACAGTAAAAGGAAAAAATAAGATAGAAAATAAAGCAGATGTTTTTGAAAAGCCGAAAGACGAAAAAATGAATTTATTCAAGAAGATTACAAAAATGCCGGTTCAAAAACCTTCATTTTCCTTCCCGAAAATATTACAAAAGAAAGAATCTGAGAAACCGCAAGAGAAAGTTGAAGTAAATGAAAAACCAAAAGCAACCAATAAGATAGAAAAGAAAAAAGACGAAATTACAGAAGAAGGGAGAACAGTTATTGAATATTACGATAACATAGTTAGAGAATATAAAAGCAATAAAAAGCCGTCTACTCCGCTTTATCTAAATACGGAGGACCTTAAACACGTCGCAGAAGAACAAGAAGAAAAAAGGGAGAAGGCTGCTGAACAGAATAAACTAGTGAAGCAGACGAAAATTACTACAAATAAATTGACAGGTAACAAACAATTAGTTAATAAAAGTAAAATTGGTAACTCCACCGTAAAACAAATAAAATCGAAACAAACAAATCAAAGTGAAGCAAAAACTAAACCAAAGACGTTAAAACGGGATAAAGCTGTCACTCCTAAAGCGGATGACAAACAAAACGATTCTCAAGAGAAATATACGCAACAAATCATTCTTAAGACAACTGAACGTGCTACGATAGTAATACCTATAGATTACCAGGAGCTGGAGGAACAGGCCAAAGTGAACGTGAGGTCTGCAATAGATTACATGGTAGATGTGTGCCTATTGATGCTCGCCTTCTGGGTGTACTTCTTCAAGGACGAGAGACTGGCCATCCCATTCCTCATACTGATCATCTATCGACAGCTGCAAGAGACGATCTTGTCCGACATCCCCGAGTGGGTTCGGACCCACACTCCCAGCTGGCTGAAGAAAAAAGCTTCTTGACCGTTCCATGCAAAAAGACATTCTGTGCGACAATCTGATTGTAATGTGAATATACTGTGTGTTGTGTGAACTTGTGATTTACTTATTATAAATGTAATATATACCTAAACTTGTTTCAAAAAGTTTAATTACCAATGCCAATGTGGGCGACAATTACGTATTTTTAAAAAGTGAGCATAGAAATCATTAAAACCAGACGGCCATGCATGTCACAATAGATTTTTTTGTAATTTTCATGTAAGTTATTTTTTTTCAAATAGTACATCTCAAAATTTACCATGTTAAATATCAAGAACACCGCTTCCTCTTCAGTTTTCATAACAAAATGCGCTAGATACGTATCTAACATATCGCAATTTCGGATACCATTGAACGACTGCCGGAATGCTATGCCGGAGCGGAAGGTAATCGATCCGAAAAAGTGCATAAAGCGCGACCGCGGACTGGTGCTGGGCGTGTACTACAACGAGAACGTAACCGGAGAGCGCGCCATTCTCACTGCTGCCGCCGCCAAGTACAACAAAGACAACGGCGGCAAGCTATGGAAACTGCTGGAGCTCTCGCCCATCCCTAAACTCGGTGAGGCCAGGGTATTCTTCGATGTAGACCCTAAATATGCTTTCGTGGCTGTCGCCGGACTCGGGACGGAATGCTACACTTACAACGCAGTGGAACGGTTGGACGAACACAAGGAGGCCATCCGCACCGCCGCCGGAGTCGGAGCCCGCGCCTTGCAGAACCTACAGCCCTCCCATATCGATGTTGAGTCGTTCGGCAACGCGGAAGCAGCGGCCGAGGGTGCTGAACTCGCCGTGTGGCAGTTCACCGATTACAGAACGCGATTGCTCGGGACCAAAGCTAAAGTCAAAGTGCACCTCTACGATGACTGTGACTTCGAAGGCTGGGAAATAGGCCGAATCAAGGCGGATTCCCAGAACTTAGCTAGATATTTGGAAGAGTTGCCGGCGAATGTTCTTAATCCGACATCATTCGCTAAGTTAATAGTGGACCTTCTGTGCGAGCTGGATATAAACGTGCACGTGAAGACGAGAGGGTGGGCCTCGGCTCATGAGATGGGCGGGTTTGTTGCCCTAAGCAAGTCGTCTGTTCAGCCGCCGCTCTACGTGGAGGTCGGCTACTTCGGCGGAAACCCTTGTAAGCAACCGATTGTATTCATAGGCAAAGGAGTAACCTTTGACAGTGGCGGCTTACAACTAAGATCGTGCGAGAACCTACGATATATGAAAGGCGACATGGCCGGGGCGGCGTGTGTCGTGGCGATAGTTCGCGCAGCCTCTTTGTTAAAACTGCCAGTTAATATTCGAGGGATTCTCCCGCTGTGCGAGATGATGCCGAATTGCATGAGTCCGAAATTCGGGGACGTCATCTCCAACGCTCACGAAAAGAGTGTGAAGATTCGTATGCCAGCGCGGGAGGGAAGATTGCTCATCGCGGACAGCTTGGCATACGCTAGAAACTACTGGCCGGAATTCATAGTGGACGTGGGCACAATGTCAGAAGAATTAGAGCACGCGTTAGGCAATGCGGCTTGTGCATGCTACTCTAACTCCGAAGATTTGTTCCGCGACTTTGAGGTAGCCGGCAGCAGGACCGGCGATAGGATATGGCGAATGCCGCTGTGGAATTTCTATACTGACCGGTTAACCGACGTGCAGGAGGTTGATCTGGCGAACACGGCGCGGCACTTCTACGGCGACTCTCCGAACTGCGCCGCTTTTCTGCGACAGTTTGTTTGTGACGGCAAGTGGGTCCACCTCGACACATACAACGTCACCTACACGAAGGGCCGCGACTTCAAGTACCTGCGACGCGGTATGACGGGTCGCCCGGTTCGGACCATAATCGACCTCCTTCAGCTTCGGTTGTGTGCTAGCGGCGAGCTGTAAACAACAACTGAATGACCCATTAGCTTCATTAAAACATAATAAAAGTTTACAAAATGTTTAGGTACTTACCAGTATGTCAATTTAAATGAAACTTTCCAATATCAAAACTTAAATTATTGCTTCCGCAGCTTCCGCTTGAGTTACATGGCGCCAGCTCGCGATCTGAAATTTTACTGTAGTAAAAATTGAAATGCTTTTAATTTTTTTTTGTATCTAAAAAAACAATACGATCAGGTCCATATTATATTAAAATCACAATTGCAAAACAGTAAGGTGAAAAATAATACACAATTTTGGACTTTAGCTTTTCCGAATGAAAAGATACATGCAAAAATATGTTGCTAATGACTCTAATGAGGGGACTTGATTGAAAAAAAAGTAAGTAAATATTTAACAATATTAAAATAGCACGCTAACGCTATGTTAATTCGTCAAATTCGTCCAATGTAAATGAACCTATCCCCTAGTTATACCAAGACTACCGTAAAAATGTCTCGTGAAGTGGAAATTATTGTATAAACAAAAATTGTTTTTTTTTTAGTTAATAAAATATGATAATTAACGCAGTTTAGTTTTATTTTTACATATTAGGTACTCATAAATTTGTGAGTTTTTATGTCACTAGCAACTTTTTTCACTAATCTGGAACGATTATGTGTCGTACGAAAAAAGGGCCCGCTTTGTCGATATGGATTTATTAGTACAGTCAGCAGCAAAAGTAGCTAAGCGGGTAGGGTCTTCAAAATTACCTGGACACGACTTTATTGTTAGGAGAATAACAGCGTGTGTAGGTCATTTTGAACATCACCCTACCCGCTTAGCTACTTATGCTGCTCACTGTACTTAAAGTAAACAATATACATACATAGGCTATTTATTAGTGAAATAATAAATAAATACCCTTGTAGATCGTACAAAAAGTGTGTCCTTCACTAAACTCGTCCACATGTGTCAGTGTACGGACAAAAGGACCATTTTGACGATGTGGAGTTACTAGTACTTTCTAAAACTAAGCAATATGCAATATCTATAAAGGCCTGGTTACACCTAACGAGTACAGTGGCGAGACAGCAAAATGCCACTCGGCCGAGAGAGTAAAATGGCCTGGCCCAGTACTCGGCGATGTGTTTACACCTTGCGAGTACTCGGTCGAGAGACTCGAGAGTACTGACTCGCCACTGTACTCGGTAGGTATAACCAGGGCAAGTGAAAGAAAAGTGTCCTTGTAAATCAACAAATTGGTCCCTTGCACTAAACTCATCCACATATGAGGACCATAATACTAGACTTAGCACCAGGGGGCCTACCGCGAAGTTCGAAAATCGAGAATACGTTGGCCATGGTACTCGATTTTAGCCGGCTTCCCTAATTTTCAGCCGCTTGATAACTTCCTACGGCTTTTAGGGAATAGGAAAGCCAAATTAACTGCAGCTTGCTTACGAGTAGGTATACATACTTTTACCACTGCTGCTAGCCTAATAGTAATATGGTCGGGTTTTTATCGCCTGTCATCATAGCTTTCACGTTCTAACAAGTATGTAGGAGCGAAAGTGACGCATGACGCGATAGGCGATAAAATGACAAACATGGACGGCCTTTTGGACACATTATTACGAGTTATATGTCTTCATTATAACTCCGTGCTCTCGTGTTTTTCTGTGTTTGAACATGCAAGGTCAATTTTTTTTAACATCACTAACTTGTTTGGCCACCTTAAGGGCCAGTTACGAGTCTGGGGTAGTGATAAGGTCAGACTTGCGGCCTAAAGGGCCGCGAGGCTGCCGAGGGCAAGGTCTAATGTGTTCTTTAGGCTGTATTGTCATTTCGGACAATTAAGCTTTAGGTACAGTCAGCAGCAGAAGTAGCTAAGCGGGTCAGTGTTCAAAATCAGTTTGACACGCCTGTTATTAAGAGAATAAGAGCGTGTCTAGGTCATTCTGAACACCCCACCCGTTTAGCAACTTGTGCCGCTGACTGTACCTTAAAAACTGGCTTTTTCGGTACTAAGATTCTCATTGCCCAAAGAGTGTTAACAGCAGGTAGGTAGGTATTTATTAGAGTAATTTTATTACAAATGGGTAATAAGGTTTCACGGATTCAAACAACTAGGTATACTGTATAGGTACAGTCGGCAACAGAAATAGCAAAGCTGGTGAGGTGTTCGCCGACCGCCGTTCTACAGTAGCTACAGTAATAGCCCAAAGAGTGTTCAAGATATTTATTACTAAGTAATTTGGTTGTAGTAACAGAAATCATAAAGAAAAGTTTTCACAGATGAAAAAAAAGCTTCCAGTATAAAAAAATGTCACTGGCATCCAGTTCGCAAAAAAAGAATGTTCCGCACGCAATCCACATAATTCCTAACGACTTTCGAGCAGTTTCCGGAACGTTCCTCGATCTCGTAGCAGCACTCCAACTCCTGCCGCTCCCGCTCACAGCGGACGGGCGGCCATGATGTCTGACTGTTGAGTGTGTCCACCATCTTGTTGACGGCCGCTACACAGCGCGTCAGCTCTTGGTAGTGTTCCTTTTAAAAGGTCAGTATTAAAAGGTATCCTAAACTCCTTTCTGGCGTTTAAACGGTTCGAGCCGGCAAGTTTTTAACAAATAAAATGTATTAGACGGAGAGCTAGCCACGTCATATATACGTATAATATATAGTCCTCCTCATCGATTTCGATGACGGCGACCCATTAGGGCAAACCTTATGGAGGTTGACTATTGTGAGCCCTGATATGGCTGGCTAGGCCGAACTTGGTCTTGAATACCCTTGATTTTGCTAAACTATGCCTATTCCTAGATCCGGCCATCTGTAAAGAGGTGGAGGTCAAAGAATGCAAACCACTTTAAGAATACAAATCCTAGAGTTCAGGTTTGGATGCAGTATTATGAGACATTACATAAATAATTAGATTAAATACCTATATCATTGTCAAACCTTTCTGATGGGAAAAGTAGTCTAAAACGACGTATAGGTAATGTGATTCATAGTTTGTCGTCTACTGTTTCTGTTTCCGAAGTAAAACGCAATGTTTTGTTCTGATGTTATAGTAGTTTATGTAACTGTTACGTAATAGGGGTCCTTAAAACACGAGTGTGGTTTTATGAAACTCACGTGAGTTTCATAATAAGATCACACGAGTGTTTTAAGGCCTAATTACGTACAGTTGCATACACTGCTTTATCTACACACATATTATAAACCCGAAATGATGATTGACTGACTGCAATTGCACGGATTGCACGCCATCGCCATGACCAACTCGATTGTGTCAGCGGTCGGGCGGCGCATGCCGGCGGGCGGATTTTCATAATGATATCGAATTTTTGCTTATTATTTGATAATAATAACATCGTTACAGATAAGACATTTGTTCTAACTACTAACGAAACAATCTATTTTTATGGTTGTTATAACGTGCGGGTTTTGAACGCATCATGGAGGGTTTATGATATGGATGTAGATAAAAATATAAACTCCGTCCTCTATAAATAAGACAATTTCAGCAGTTTTTACCTGTGAGTATATTGGTATTACTTTTTCCAACTGAAATTTTTTGCTAGTATTTTAACATTTACAAATTATACCTCACCGGGATTCGAACCCGGGGCCCTAGCTTCCGTAAATTAGGGGGCCTAATGCACCGATTTGCGATTGGATATGGATACAAAGTGTTGAAGGGTGGATTTGAAGTTTTATAAAAAGACGGACCTATGCGTAGTTTTGGTTACCCAGGGATAACCATATTACACAAAGTAATCTTAAACCTCAAGGCACTTTATCATCATAACATAATATCATATTTATATAGGTATTTCGAAGCCACAGTTAGCGTCAGTGCCAATGCCATCTTTACCATAAGGGCACATGGGGCCCGTGCCCGTGGCCTCCATCCTCAGGGGGGCTCCGAAAGGTCTTAGACGACGTTTTGTTACATTCAATGTTGTCCCTAATTGAGCGCTTGAGGTGAGGGCCCTGATTTTCAAGTGTCCAAGAGCCCCACATTCTTCCGTGCCCTTGGGCCCCGTCATGTATTGAGACGGGCTTGAGTCGTAGGCAACTAATATAAGCTGTCAATGCAACGAAACATAAGAATACCTTGATATCTAGACTAATCTTGTTGACCATAAAATCACCATCGTCTTTTTGATGCGTTTTCTCAGGTATTTTCTTGGAGACAAAGTCATTTTTCTCTTTTTGGTTGCAAGTGTTGCAACAGCACATACCACTAAAAAAATATACGGTAAAAAATTTACAAAATCAAAATAAATGTCGCAACTGACATAAAATCGGTATGGTCTCTGATTAAAACTCGGGTTGGTATTTGATACGTCTATTACTAATAAATAGTGGGTTCTAGGAACATTGGCTTACACTTATTTATTATGGCACATAGAAAAATATATTCGATTCAATAATATTTGTATATGGTAGCTTAAATTTAAATTGAATATTATTACATTAATTTGAGATTATATTCAAATTGTCGTTAAACTAATTTATATAGTCTATTATGTAATAAATGCTTAGATAACTTGTAGTAAAACTTAGCAAATAAAATTCGGTCAAACATTACAATACATAATATAATGACATATAATAATTATATCAACAGGTATAATACAAATATTGCACCTATTTACTCTTATGTGTTTGTATAATATGTATTAATGCTATGATTTTATCCGAAATAGTTTTATAAGAAGTTTTTTTTTACATTTTCTTTTCGTTTCTCATCTCTTTTGGCTACATTTGACCAGAAAAATAACATTTTATGACACTTACAATGGAAATTGCAATGGCAATGGTTATAATAATATCAAATCAATTTCGATAGTCCATAGGTTCATATTTAGCTAGGTTCAGCGTAACCATATCACACCGTTAAAACATCTGTAAAGAGTTTTATAAACACGATAATCGAGAAGTACATATTAGGAATCAGCTTATCAAGAATCGTTATTACGTCCCGTACCAGTAATGCCTGAAACAGTGCGCAATTACTATTTAGTTAAGAATCCGTATGTAATTATTTATTACCTAGGTAATATATAAAAGTTTACTTCCATTGCATTCGCTTACGTGATTTTTCCATAGATACATTCGAATGTAACTCAGGAATCTTGGTTTTGAAAGAGGTCAGCGGTCACAGTTCATTCTTGTATTGCTGGTGTGGGTCACCACATTCACCGCGGTCACTTTGGTCACAGTGGTTACCGCGATCACTTTGGTCACCATTGTTGCCGTGGTCAGTTTGGTGACCGTGGTCGCCGAGTATGGAGGAGTCCTCGGTGTCACTGATGTAGCCCTCCTCGCCCGTGTAGTGCGTCGGATGTATGAGCAGAGGGGCGGCTGAGAACGCCAACAAGTTGCGATTCGGGAAGTAGGATTTCCACGTGTCGCTGTAACGAAACAAAAATGTCATTATTGCTGGTATTCCCCCATATACTTATCCTCAACCTACACAGAAAAATATATTGAATGTTGAAGAGCGAATATACCAGGAGATGGGCAGCAGCATCTTCCGAAAGCCTAAACAACAATAAACAACAATAAACAAAAAAAAACTGCGCGCGCCAACCCGCCTGCCAAGCGTGGCGCGTATGGCAAACCCCCCCTTTAATGATAAGTTCCATTAACCGATACTTATGGAGGTCCAAAGGGGAGGCCCATGTTCAGCACTGGACGTCTTATGGCTGAGATGATGATGATGATGATGAAGAGCGAATCAAGAGCGGAAACGAAACCGCAGAGTCGCGCCGCACGGTATTCGCTTTCGTTGCGCTCTGGATCCGCTCAGATCTCTCGGCGAAACATATAGCGCGCTACCGCGGTGACGATTCTGTTGCGGAAATGTGCAATCGCCATCAAGTTATGTCAGAACAGGCAGGGTATTCAAAACTATCTGAACATGCACTTTATCGCCTTGAAAATAGAGGCGTTGTTCAAATATTTGTGAACACCTTGGTCACTCCGATATATCTGATGGCGACTGTGCAAAAGGCCAGTCAGTAGGAAAGTAAGCAGAGTGACATAGAGTACGAAAGTTAGTAAAGACAATACAAGATACAAAGACATCAAAACATATAAGTCACTCTAATATGACACTATAGTCTGTATTTTTAGGTATTTAAATAAAAGTAAACAAAATCTACCCTCCAATGGCTCCTTAAGCCAGTTGAGGGTAGATGAAAACATTACATGATCAAATAATGTAGGTTAAAGCCAGGTCGTTCGTTCAGTGGCAGATCTAGGCGCTATTGTATTTGGTTATATAATACTCTTTTTGGTTGGTTAACCAATAAATGTTAGAACTACCCGACAATGTACAAATTATTTGTTTACTTTTATTTAAATACCTAAAGATACAGACTATAGAAGAAGACCATACCGCGTGAACGTTATAGTCTCAAAATATGGATACATTTAATGTATCCATATTGACTCTATTACCAAGGCGCAAAGTCTTGGATACATGCTTTAGTCACATTAAATGTATTCATATGCATATTTCCTGACGTGACCATACATCTTTTTCAGTGGTGAGAGTACTAGCGTAAGAAACAGACAGTATGATTATCTCTATCAATGATTGAAGTAAGCAGTGGCGGCGCGTGCGTAGAACACGATTTCCGTCGGCTTGCCTGAGCAGTTTTCCTACAGCTCATGAATAAAATTTAAGCCAGTTAAATGTCAACGCACTCAAAATATAAGTATGGTGTCTTATGACCTATGTATAAGTCGTTTGCATCGTACCTAGGGTGCTGATATATAAGTCGTTTGCCAGTAGAAGTAAGACGGTCCAAACTATAGCAGCACTCACTTGGGGTGCTGGTCGAACATGATGGGCAGCAGCTCGTCGACGGGCAGCATGTTGTCAAGCGGCTTGGCGGCGAGCAGCTTGCCGGCGCCGCGCGCGCTCAGCAGGTACCCGAGCGTCCAGTACGAGTAGAGGGGGCGCACCGTGTGCTGCGTGGCGTATTCCTCATCGTCACTCAGCAGGATTTTACGACCTATGTAACTGTTAAAGGAATTGTACATTTTATTTTTGTATTAAGCACAACGTCTGCTAACTATACCACAACGTTTAGAAATAAAGGAAAAGTAGAAAAATGCACTGCCCCAGGCCAGACTCGAATTCCCGACTCTAGGAAACATGCCCATCGCTCTGACCAACTGAGCAACTCAGCACAATGTCTGAAATTCGTAGCCATCAGGTAAGTCTCAATAGGTAAGTCTCAATAGTCTCGCCTGAGACAGTGCATTCTACACATTACAGCAGCTGGGAAAATAGGAATTTCCGGGTAAGTAGGTATAGACGGCCGAGCGTAGGGAGGCCGGAGATACGAGGCTGGGAATCAATCAGTTTTCAAGCCGTATCATGTATAGGGCTTTTCTCGAAAAATCGATGTCATGTTCCCTATAGTATGCTGCAAAGTATCACGTTTCTGGTGTGACTAGACAATTTAAGGGAATTACATACACAATGAGAGGCCTAGGCCTGCAAGACGATTTTTTTTTAATTTCCATTCCACATGTTTTCTGACACAGCATCATGACGTTCAGGCATTAAAAAAAACTATAATGACAATGTGGCTAAACCCGTCATAGGCGCTATTCCGTCTACGAGCGTATATTCATTTGGAAAAAATCATTTGTTTTGGATTTCTGATTACTAGCTACTAAAAGCAATCGCTGCTTTGTCGATAATTATCAATTTAGTACGCTGTTCGGGAATGACAATAGACGGAATAGCCCCTATGACTATGACGGAATTAGCCACACTGACCATAACCCATTCACTGCTAATGACGACACGTTGTCGTCACGGCTCTACGAAGCATTTTCGCTACATAGCGGGAAACCCATGTTATCGGCTACGGCGCAGCATAGCAGTGAATATGTTACTTACACGAGGTCCCAGTCCAGCTGTTCGAGCTCCCTTAGCAGCTGCTGAAAGCGGAACCGGAAATATGGCACGAAGTGGATGTCGTCCTCCAACACTAGCGCGATGCCGTGACGTTGCTTCGCTATCTGCAACATGTTTTTTTTTTAATACCACGACGGTGGCAAACAATCATACAGCCCATTATGGTAACCAGTTACCATGCCTATATGGAGTATTTATAGAGTAGCAAATAAGCTAATTCGCTTGCCTGAGACTCAGAACTCAACCGATGCACAGCTGCCAAGCGCTCACCTCTAGTAATAAGGATAGTAAGGCACGCTTACGAATTTTATTATTTTATAAGAAGGTGACGTTTTCTATAATATATAGTTAGACTTTTCGAGTCAAAACAGCGCGGCCTATTTACACAGAATGGATATAACCTTTCTACACGAATAAACCTTCACAGGAGGGGTTCTTGCAGAATAATTTTATTTTTATTTTTTTGTAAATATGAATATTATAATTTTTTATCTTGTACTTTATAAAGCATGCATAATTTTTAAATTTAACACAAAATGTAAATATTCATAGGCTATTTATGATACTTGAACATGCCCGTGATATTTATTTCAATGTATGGATATTAATTAGGCTATTCTTGACATTTACTATATTATTGAGACATTGATTTAAAACATTTTGTGTATTATCTTTGACTATAGATTTTTTTTTTATTACGACACGTTTCTAATATTTACATTGCTGCTTATTTTTTAGTTATTTTTTTTGTGTCTTAACCTGCAAGAAATAAAAGGCTTTTTTTATTACACGAATAAAGGAAGAATAATGAAAATATATTACCTTTTCCCATATATAATAGTGACTCAGGAAACATCCAACCTCGCCTGCCTTCATTGGTCTGAAATCAAAAAAATTGCATTTATTAGAATGGGGTTGGCAACTGTCAAAGTGACATCTTCAAAATTGGTCTCTAGAAAAGCTAAATTTGTATGGCGCGAAGTAGTTTTTATTTATTTTCGCGAAAATGACTCAATGTTTTGTCTCGAATTGCTCCGAAATTGAAATCCATCCGTTTTTGGAATACACTAAAATTAAAATGATGTAGATTAACGCCATAGGGAAGGTTTTTGCCTAAGAAAAGGGACCTTGACAATTACCAAGTTAGGGACCATTCATCGTCTGTTTCTTTCTATCATTGTTTGTATCTCTTTCTCTTATTGTATGGAATCTGGAACAGCGCCCTCTGCAAAAGTTTTCACCGGCCAACCCCATTGACTTTGGTATTTTCTATCAATTTTTTTTTAAAGCGCACCTAAGGCTTTATATAAAGCAATATTATTGTAAGTTACCTCTTATGATACGGATCCCTGTAGTTGGGCATTACAGTAGCGGAGTATTCTCGCAAATCATTGAGGTCCAGGTTTCTGTAAAATAATAAATCCAAATGTAGTGCAGCTATGTACTCTTTAGTACTATTATGGCAACTATGTACCAGTGGCTGCGCGTCCATAGAACAGGATTCCTTAGCTCACCGAAGGAAGCCCACTAACTGCTCGATAGGGGAAATAATTCGTGTATAGCTGAATTTTGGTGAAGTTGTAGATACAGGTGTCTTACACAACATACTAAAAGTACTCATGGATAGGGGTGCCGCTAACGGGGAGAGGGGGGTGTAAAGGTCCCCTTTTTGGCCTTTCGTAAATAACTCAGTAGCGGTGGCTCATACGAAAAAATGTTCTTCTACTTAATTAACCCACAAATGATTTTCTACAAAAAAGGTTCTTTACACTTTTTTGCTGAGATCAATTTATAATGAGATTTCGAGGAAATACGATAATCACATTTAGAAACTTTCGGAGCTATTATTTACGAAACTATGAGTTTTGTCTAAAAATTGTTTTAGAAAACCCTTATTTATATTAAAAGACCTATCCAACAACACCCCACACATTAGGGGTGGATTAATAAACAGAATTTACTCCCCACTTCATGTGTTCGGGAGGTACCCTAAAAAATAATCTTTTTTCAGATTTTGTTTTAAAACTTTGTTTGCGTGTTCAAAACACATACTCATACGAAGTTTAACTATTCTAATACTAACCATCACTGCGCAAAGCCGTGAACGGACAGACTGGGACAAACGGACAGCGAAACTATAAGGGTAGGAAGTTGATTGCAGGCGTCCATAGGCTATGGGAACTGCTTACCATCAGACAGGTCGTATGCTTGTTTGCCACCGTCGTGGCATAAAAAATAAAAAGTAAAAAAATACCCTCTTCAACCTGCTCAGTGATGGTTAGTACTAGAATAGTTAAACTTCGTATGAATATGTGTTTTGAACACGCAGACAAAGTTTTAAAACAAAATCTGAAAAAATATTATTTTTTAGGGTACCTCCCGAACACATGAAGTGGGAGGTAAATTCTGTATTTTAATCCACGCCTAATGTGTGGGTTGTCGTTGGATAGGTCTTTTAATATAAATATGGGTTTTCTAAAACAATTTTTAGACAAAACTAATAGTTTCGTAAATAATAGCTCCGAAAGTTTCTAAAAGTGATTATCGTATTTCCTCGAAATCTCATTATACATTGATCTCAGCAAAAAAGTGTAAAGAACCTTTTTTGTAGAAAATCATTTGTGGATTAATTAAGTAGAAGAACATTTTTTCGTATGAGCCACCGCTACTGAGTTATTTACGAAAAGCCAAAAAAGGGGACCTTTACACCCCCCTCTCCCCGTTAGCGGCACCCCTATCCATGAGTACTTTTAGTATGTTGTGTAAGACACCTTTATCTACAACTTCACCAAAATTCAGCTATACACGAATTATTTCCCCTAAGTTTTCCTTCGTTTGGCGAGCTACCTGTCGGCTTGAGTAAGTTTCAGGCGCCTGAGCAGTTTTCCTACAGCTCATGAAGAAACTTTAAGCCAATATCAGCACCGGCTTGCCTAAGAACAATTTTGACCCACCGCCACTGCTATGTACAGTCTTTTAATTACACAAGTAAGTATAACGATGATCAATTCAGTCAGTCAGTCAATTGTAATAGGTACTTAAATTTGATATTCTTATTGCAAATCTCAGCGCCATTTTTAGGGTTCCGTACCCAAAGTGTAAAAACGGGACCTTATTACTAAGACTGCGGTGTCTGTCTGTCTGTCTGTCGGTCCGTCTGTCACCAGGCTGTATCTCATGAAGTCATGAACCGTGATAATTAGACAGTTGAAATTTTCACAGATGTTTATATTATCTATGTGTATACAATCGAAAATAGATTTGCATTACCTTTAATTTTGTTAGATGCACCGCCTACAATCTTTTCAGTCTCACCCTAAGGTTGACTGGTAGAGAATGCCTTATGGCATTAAGTCCGCCTTTTGTACGTTAAGTTTTTTCTTATGGGCAATAAAGATTAAATAAACAAATATCGGCGAACAAACTCTCAAAATTAAAAAGCCATTGAAATGCCAAGATGTCCCAGTAGCCAGAAGTTGTTTGTAAGAACTCGCTTCGCCTGCGCTCCGCTCGTTCGTTCATACTCTTTTAGAACTCTCACCTATTCTAAAACTTACCTCCCATCAACCGCCTTAACCAACGAAACCTCCATCCCAAGTTCTTTAAAGCTCATCTCCATCAGCTTTCTTCTCTCCGTCCGTCTCTCCAAGTTAATCATGTATATCTCATCGCACCCGAACCTCCAACGTCTTGGATACTCTATAAGAGACTTGAACTCGTCCAGTAGTGGTATAGGCGAGCCTCGGCTAATGGCTTCTAGTTTCACGCTGAGTAGTTGTTCTCGGTCCTGGGTTAGGTCTTCTCCGTCCTCGAGGGGTACAGGAACGAAGCCGTATAAGAAATCGTTGCAGATGGTTAGGTTGATGCCTGGAAGTGATGGAAATTTAATAACGGGAATATCAAAAGTTTTGTCAAATCTAGTGACTATAGCGGGTCATTTGTATGATATGAATTAATATTATTACACTAGTAGTACGCCTCAAACTGAGAACTCGTGATTTTCTTGCAAACGAGTTGAACAATATAACAAGACCGTTTTAATGATTTTTTCACGCCTTCTAGCTCCACAACTCCTTGATAGATCTTTCTCATATACAAACTCTCAAATTATCTGTATCTCTGCTACAACCCCAACAAATTTCATAAAAAAGTTTAGAAAAACGTTACTAAAGTCATCGTCGAACAAACTCTCAAAATAAAAAAAAACCAACAAAATGCCGAGACGTCCCAGTAGCGAGTTGTAAGAACTCGCTCCGCTTATATGCTCCGTTTGTTCAATTAAGGTTCCATTTGCAACCTCTAAGAAACAAAATGATTTTAATAACTTACATGCTATCCTTACACTTGTCTTTTCAAAACCTTTCAAATTCAGCAAGCAAAATTCAGCCTTATCTAAAGCAACATATAGTAGAAATTACTGTACCCTGGTTTTTCGCGTTGACAGCGAACGCTATAATGTCGTCTTCGGGTCCATCATAGTTCTTTAACTTAGCACTGTCGTAGGTGAGCACATCAGACACCTTCCGCCGTAGAGATATGAGCACAGCGGAATGAACCATAGGGACTGAGAAGCAGCCGACCTCGGCTCTGGTCAGGATCGGCTTGTAGTCGTCAGTTCTTTCGTAATAGTAATTCTCGTTCATGCCGCACCTGGAATACGTATTAGATTACGAAGACGAAATTAAAACCGCGGCAATACGCGCGGCATTGTCGTTCGCGGCAAACCAGTGAACTATGTATTGCGTCGTGCGGAAAACACGGCAGTCGGCAACATTGCTGCCCCCCGAAGCCAAAAAGCGCTATCTCAAAAACAAATGACATAATTCTGAGCTCATCATTTAAGGCTATTTGCAGTATTTTTTCCTGAGATAGAGCTATTTCATTCGGCTTTGCTCTTGAACAGTGCCGCACGCCTTGCCGCGCGAAATCTGGGCAAATCGTTCTTCAACATTCAGCTAACTTTATCTATTTATTAAAGCATATTTATGTATTAACTCAAGACTGCATGACTCGAGTAGAGCATGAGAAAATGAGAATGAGTGAGATGTGAGCAAAATATAAGCAAAAAAAAGCGAAACTCTTTATAACCGATGCTACTGACTGTCTCTATTAATGCAGTTATGTGCTATCACGCGTGGGGCACACACATAAACCTGAAGGTGGGCTCCAGCCAAAAAATAAAATAAGAAACCAATTAGAAAATGAAGGTTAGAGATATCGTGCGTCCAGTGGCCCAACTCATTTAATATAAGTTCAAAAGAAATAAGCACCTTTAAGAACAGCGGGCATGCATCAGACACAACAAGATGCAACAGTAATGAGTGAAATCCAACCAAAAATTAGAGTAGAAGCCATCGGAGACTAGCATGGGAGCCACCACTGGCACATCTTTCTTGACTAGACTTTTGAGAGTCCGCTTTTCTGTGAGGAATACATCGGCATCCAGCATCTGTAATTAAAAGCTATCTTAAGTCAAAACACTAAACTAAAAAATCCCCCCGCGGCATGGTACCGTAGATACTATACCGTATTTTTTATATTTAAGTTTTTGTTTATTATTGTACCTACTTACAACGCTTATTATTGATAATAAATTCTATTAAATATCTGTAATTAGATATAGAAGGTGATGTTGGTCATATTTTTAGAAGTTTTATTGTTTGCGTGCATTTTATATATTTAATATAAAAGAAAATCATATAGTAAGTGGATGTCCAAGGCATATCATATAGAGATTGTAATATGTTACAAATTCAAGAAATAATTAAGTCATGACTAAGTTAAAAAGATTTAGAATACATTAGGCGTGCAGCACTTACAAATAAATAATCTGCCCACTTTTTCCTAGCATAATTCAGGGCTTCTTCCCTTAGCCGTATAACATGCTTGAAATGCTTCGGACTCCAATGTATAGCGTTCTTCTCATCGTCATGGCGACGCCCACTAGTTTTGTTAGCTATTATCATTAAATCATTGTATTCAGACTTGTATCTAGCTGCCCAGTCTTCTAAAATCTGTATGCTGCCATCTTCATTGAAGTCACTGTAAATCCTAAGTTTAAAAAAGTCAAGTGTTAGTATTTTACCAAATACTTAGATTGTCTGTAGATGTCAAACATACCAGGAACAGAGTGTGGAGATAACAGTGTTATGTAACTTATGTAAATACATTCGCAAAAGATTAGCGTAGCCATACTTAACATAGACAGAAGTATCAAAATAGACACAAGGCAATTAAATCTAGTAGTGAAACTGAGGTGAGCTGAGGATCGTGACATCATGTCCTTCTGTTGAAGACCAGGTTCTTCCGATCCCTCACTAAGTGCATTAAAGAGTGATAATTGAGCATTTGCATTGTTTTTAGGGTTCTATAGTAATTTAGCAAGAAATGGCATAGCCCAAGAACAGTTGGAAAATTAATCTTACATATGTATTAATATTGTAATGGTATTATTTTAATAATACTTATAAATGCAGGTGTTATAACTAATGCTTAGCTGCGAGATTGAGATATCATTCCATTACATAAGTTAGGAACTTTATCCTTCCAGAGTTAAAAACACTATTAGATTTTAATACTAAACTGTTTATTAATACTAAATTCATTTCTTCATAATATTGATCTCTTGGTACAAAAATTCAATCAAATGAGCACATGATAGTTACCAAAACATATAGAGGTAGTAGTTATGTTCCCCAGCAGCAGAAGCGCTGGTAGCCTTGCGGTAAGACGTCCGACTTTCAATCCGGAGGTCTCGGGTTCAAACCCCGGCTCGTACCACTGAGTTTTTTGGAACTTATGTACGGAATATCATCTGATATTTACCAGTCGCTTTTCGGTGAAGGAAACATCGTAAGGAAACCGGACCTAATCCCAAAAAGGGCCTAGTTTCCCCTCTGGGTTGGAAGGTCTGATGGCAGTCGCTTTCGTAAAAACTAGTGTCTATGCCAATTCATGGGATTAGGTTGTCAAGCAGACCCCAAGCCGGGATAAACGCTAAGAAGAAGAAGAAGTTATGTTCCCCATCAACGCATAGCACAACTTTGATTTAAACTGTTTTGAATAATAATTTAATATATGACAAAGTAAAAAAAGAGCATTCTTGATATCTATTCAAAGGAGGGCATTCATTTTCACATAGGAATAATCGCATCTTTGCACACAAATGAAAACAACAAATGATTAGACATGATTATATAATAAATGTTTACATAGAAAAGTTATATTACCTACAACAACAATTTTAATGCTTACAATATTAATTGTCACTACATTTTACTTTTTTAGATGACTTTATCACTGCCTAATCATTATCATTTCTACAGGTCAGAGTTCTCAATCAAACAATAAGCAATATATATAATGTAGCAGTGATTTGACAATTTTAACACATTTTATAATGGGATACAAATATTAACAAACCAAACGCGTGGCACAAATTCTATGAGGTGGCCTAATTTCAAATTATTACCATACCTGGGATAACTCGGGGCAAGTTCTAGAGATTTGATATCGATTAAAAAAGATGTCGATATAATTAAATTAATACATTAGCTCATTGAACATTCTCGATTACCTACTATATAGAGGTTCGATGTCAAATCTGATATCGAGCTTCTTAAGATAATAAAAGTATGCGGATGTCATTTCAATCAAAATGACAATTTACTGTCAGTACCATTCATGTCCTAGAATAAGAATACGGTTTTTACGAAGTCCAATTTAATCATGCCACCCAAGAAACATCTACGCTGCACGCAGTTTAATGTGGATATTTTCATCAAGACGGCAATCATTAATACCGACGAATATGGAAAAAATATTGATTGTAGACTATGAAAACTATTTTAAAATAAACATTTAAATACATGTTTTAATTTTTTATTTAAAAATGACGAGTAAATATGTTATATTTATACATGTAGAATAAAATGTAGATTTATTTAGATGTTGTCATTAGCATCGATATATTTTTTGACTATAAAATATTTTGCTACATCACTTTCGTATAGATGCCCCGAGTTATCCCAGGTATGATTATTACCTACTGACATATAAATTGGTAACATAGTATACTATCTAGTGACCAAGTATTCAATACTTACCAAATGTACAGCCGGTCTTTCGGGTAGTCCAATTCCGTCAGACAACTCAGGAAATAGGGTAATGTGTGTTCTTTATTGCGAACTAGCACAGATATTCCCACACTTGGCCATTTTTCGATGGAAACATCGCTGCAGCTAGTGTACGAAAGGCAGAGTAGTGACAAAAATTGCGTAGTAAGCCGCATTATCTTTTTATAGCATAAAGCATTGGTACACAAAAGTTTTCTTTCATAACAGAATACACCGATTCAGTTCTTTGTTTCCGGCTCACGTGTATGAAAATGAAAGAAAAGCAGACGTCACAACAGACGTGTCGTGTTGACGGAAGGAAAACATCAACATCAACAATTTTTTTGTAATAATGTTGCCACTCTGGAATTTTGAATATCGATCTCATTCCTTCACCAGAATGGTGTCAATACATTCCGTGATTTGGCGTCAACGCTCAAAGCAAGCATTAACTAGAGCCCGCACACGTGTACCCCCATAAGGGATAGATATATAGATGCCCATAATCACTTCTACAGCATAAAACAGAACAATTTACCAATGTTTTCCTTAGCCGACACAACTTTCTAGGAAAACTAACAGCTTTTCTCGTAGCAATCACAGAAATTCTTGAAGAAATCGCGCATTATATCTGTTTGTTACCCTCCACTGCTAGAAGTAACGCGTGGAGGGTAATAGAAACTATGACAAGGACCAACGAAAATAGCACCTCTCTGCCGTATCTATCGAAAGTGTAATAAGACCATCCCGTTCTATCTTGGTATTATTAGTTCCGTGTCAGATCTATGGGTGGTATATCTATGCGTCAACGTGATATCGGGGTCGCAGTTGACCGTACTTTACACGCGCAAATGCCGTGGACGGCCACGGAATAGTATAAAAGCAACCTAAGGGTCGCCACACACCTAGCGGTTTTCCTCGCGGAATTACCGGAAGTAGCGGAAATTCATAGACAAATTAAGCATTTTGTCTATGAATTTCCGCTACTTCCGGTAATTTGTCTATGGCTTCCATACAAAAAATCTGCTACCATAGACAAATTTCCGCTACCACAGACAAATTTCCGCTACTTCCGGTAATTCCGCGAGGAAAACCGCTAGGTGTGTGGCGACCCTAAAGTAACAAAAATTTGTAATAGCTATTAACGAAATGTAAATCATATTGCGGGGTTGTATCGTAAAAAGGTCCTAGTTACATCACAACGGGTTTTTATCTTTCTATTTCACTCCGATCGGTTGACCAGTCACTCCCGTATGTAGACACCTAAACAAACTAATAAACCTATTTAAGGTCATTGTAAAACTGCAGGTTAGAAAATACATACGGCTGTCTTTTATATTAGGGCAGTACTGTCAGTCTGTCACTGTGAATTCAATTCAATTGTCAAACAAAAGTACATTTTGTTGAGCGCAAACTCTAATTTATTTGGAAATTTGAAGAAATAAATATCATATCATGGTTTAAGATTAACGTTTGTTAGTTATAAGTTAATACCAGTACCGCAACATGTCGACTTCCCTTTTCGTGTTATTACTAATATTTTTCGCAGGAACGGTATTTTGCGAAGATGTGCAAATTGAATTCTCAGAAGGTAAATAGCAACAAATCAATAATTCTATCTTGTACGTTGTTCTAAGTATACATGTAATTGCAATGTTCAAGTATGACATATTTTAGCCAATTAACTAGAAATGTTCCGTCAAAGTGAATATCACTACACGTATTTCACAAATATATTTGACCCTGAATGGATGCACTTATACGCAACAGTTAAATAAGGATGTGCAATTTAGAATAGTAGGCAGAAATCAGAGGATATTTGAATAGCATTCTTTGAGTATAATCTTCGAATCTGATGTAGTATTACAAATAAACAACAATATTGCCCTCTTCTATGCAATGCAGTAAAATAACGTCACTACATTGAAAAAAATCTCGTATCTCACACCTTTTTCTCTATGTTGAAACGCAGTAATTTTATATGCATCACATACATAGTTACCACATCTCTCTTTTGAGTGACAGAACAAGTATTTTACAATGCATGAGCTCGGAAAATGATCTTTTTAAGGGTAATGTCGTGTATAGAAAGCGATTCTTTCAAAGATTTTACATAGTACTTTTCTGCATAACCGGCCGGGTGGCGCCTGCCAGCCACCGGCCCGCCTGCCACACGACGCGGTGTACTTCTCTGCGAGTCAGCACAGCACTGCGAGTGCTAGTTATATACTACACTAAATCCAATTATTATTATTTATATCCTCGCATGATGCATTGTAAAATGTTGTATGCTACATTTGTATAAAACAAGTAAATTACTTGTTTTCTACCCTTGTAGCATAAATAACCATTTCAAATTAGTGACAATAGGTAGGGTCACTGTCTTGTGCTGGCGTTTCGTAGTATTTATTGTTGTTTGTTAATCCTGTGAGATGATTTACAGATGATTTCAAGTGCACCTTGCCTGATGTCAAAAGTGAAGATGACAAACTAAATGTAACACGATTCAGATCTGACTTCTCCAAGATATCCGAGGTATAAACATTCAACCTGTTAATATTGTCAGGTGACTACCAAAACTAGATAATGAAACGAAAATCAACCTTGTTATGTTACCAGTATGGTCCATTATGGCTATGAACTTGTGGTAGTACTTAGTGACTTTGGGTTGTCTCCTGACAATAATTTCTAATCTCTAAGACTACCTGCAAAACTAACTAAGGTTGTATTTTATATTAGTAGTAGTTTTTAGCTTTATGAAGGGTTTTGAGAGTAAATGTTGTAGTCTAAATGGCCTAGTTTTCAAATTAATCTGAAGCCATTTAACCTTTCTTCAGCACCTGTCTGTTTCATATACACATCAGTGGCGGCGCGTCCATAGAACACGATTCCCGTCAGCTTACCTAATTTTCAGGCACCTGAGTAATTTTCCCATGAAGAAATTTTAAGCCGCCGCTGCCACTGATACACATTAGCAATATATTGGTTTACTATTTAAAAAAATGGTAATATAAAAAAAATGCTAATATTTAAAAAAAAATGGTAATGTGTGATGAAGTCAACAGCAAAATTATCTTTAATATTTCTGAAGTTTTTTGTCATGCTGCAAATGTTTTTTTTTTTTTGGTTGTTGTAACAAGGTATTTATTAACCATTTTTTGATGCTGGCATCATTTAACAATATTTATTCTTTACAAACAAATATGAAGTATTTTTACTAATAATACAACAAATTATTTTTTTCATACTTTTTAGGTTAAATTTCCAGGTGTGATAGGTCCTCTGAATGAGAGGCTTATCTGCAAGATCAAGTGCATTGACGGGAACTGGGTGGGGCCTCTCTGCTCCAGCACGCCAGGTTCTATATCTGTCTTATAGTGCATGTGACCATCCTCAAAAATTATGTTAGTAATTTTTTTTATTTCCTTTTTTTTATTATTATATTTCATATTTCAGTTCTGCGAGATGTCTTAATGCTACTCAGAAACTAAATTGAAGAAACTTTGTTTTAGTTATCATTTAAGATTTTAGTGGTTATGTCTATTCATCAACTCATTTGCTCCTAGCTTTAGTGACACTTAGTTCCCTACTATATTCCATTATTTCGGCAATTAAAATGCTAAACAATCTTTTTAGGGTTCCGTACCTCATAAGGAAAAAAAAACGGAACCCTTATAGGATCACTTTGTTGTCCGTCTGTCTGTCTGTCTGTCTGTCTGTCTGTCTGTCAAGACTATTTTTCTCAGGAACGCGTGGAGGTATCAAGCTGAAATTTATACCAAATACTTACGTCTATTGTCCCTTGAAGCTGTGAAAAAATCAAACTTAAAAGCCAACGCAATCAAAAGATACAGTCGTTTATGCTGCAAATTTTAGAGTTTTCGGCACTCGCAAAACCTACGGGGTACTTCCCATGAACTCAGAAACTTGAAATTTGGCACGAAGCAACGTCATATAGCATAGACAAAGGAAAAATTATAAAAAGTAGACATTTTTATTAAAATCATACAAAAATATATATTTAAAATTTTAAACGTACTACCTTTTTCCTCGTAAACGCGTGAAGTTATTAAGTTGAAATTCATGTCAAATACTCAGGGCTATAGGACTTTTCAGATGTAGCAAAACCAAACTTTTATTTCAACGCAATCAAAAGAAATAGCAATTTAAGTTGCATATTTTGAAACTGTGTACTCGCAAGAAACTCAAAACCTAAAGGGTACTTCCCGTAAACTCAGAAACTTGAAACTTGGCATGAAGAAACTTCATGTAGCACAGACAAAGGAAAAATTACGAAAAGTAGACATTTTTTGTATAATCATACAAAAAAATATATTTTAAATTATAAACTTACTACCATCTTCCTCGTAAACGCGTGAAGTTATTAAATTGAAATTCATGTCAAATACTCAGGGCTATAGTACCTTTCAGATGTAGCAAAACCAAATCTTTAAGTCAACGCAATCAAAAGGAATAGCAATTTAAGTTGCATATTTTGAAACTGAGTACTCGCGAGAAACTCAAAACCTAAAGGGTACTTCCCGCAAGCTCAGAATCTTTAAACTTGGCACGAAGCAACGTCATATAGCACAGACAAAGGAAAAATTATAAAAAGTAGACATTTTTAGTAGAATCATACAAAAAATATTTTTAAAATTTTTAAACTGACTACCTTCTTCCTCGTAAACGCGTAAAGGTATTAAATTGAAATTTATATAAAATACTCAGGTCTATTATATCTTTCAGCTGTGGCAAAAACAAACTTTCATGTCAACGCAATCAAAAGAAATAGCAATTTAAGTTGCATATTTTGGAGATGAGTACTCGCAAGAAACTCAAAACCTAAAGGGTATTTCCCGTAAACTCAGAAACTTGAAACTTGGCACGAAGAAACTTCATATAGCAAAGACAAAGGAAAAATTACGAAAAGTAGACATTTTTAGTAAAATAGTACTTAAAATATTTTTTTTAATTTTAAACTTACTACCTGTTTCCTCGTAAACACGTAGAGGTATTAAATTGAAATTCATATCATATACTCAGCTCTATAATATCTTTCTGCTGTAGCAAAACGAAACTTTCATGTCCACGCAATCATAAGAAATAGCAATTGTTTTAGGTTTTTACGGAACCCTCGGTGCGCGAGTCCGACTCGCACTTGGCCGGTTTTTTTACATGATTTGACCATCAAAAAGTCAAGTTGACATTCATTTTTTCCGAATTCGGATAGAGATGCTTTAAAACTGTCTGTTTATCTGTCTGAAATATCACAATTCCGCATTCGAATCAGAAACTAAACATGTGAAATATACATATAATTACATTAATGATTTATATTTGCAGATGGCCGGTTTCAGCCAATTCTCCGCGAATGTGTTTACCGCAATGACCACCCGCTTTTGGCCATTTCTTTTAGAAACTCAACTATTGAGGTAACTTTGAATTGATTTTAATATTGTACTGTAAATCATTTTTCATCAATTTTCCTGGGCTTAGAGCACTGAAGGAACATAGTAAATTTACTGATGGGCTAATGACTATTAATTGTATTTAGTTAAGTACTGGGACATATTTTAGTAATATTGATGTTTGATTTGGATGAAATTAGGCTTCAATCTTTAATTATTTTTCAGCAATTTAATGAGGTTTTATAAACAGGATATAGGAATAGGAGACAGAGAAATAGGATCAATGCTGACTAATTCTCTCGTAGAGATTTGTAATATTTTAAAGTGAAGTGAAACATATACACACATACAGGACACTTTAAAAACTTAAATTATTATCGAAAAATAATTAAATAACTAAATAAATATTTATTTATATATTATTTATCAATTCAACAGAAAGAGTCACACTTCCCCCACGGCGCCGCCATAGTGGCCCGGTGCCGCAACTTCGGCCTCTACAAGATGAAGGGCGACGGCACACTACGCTGCGAGAACGGCGAGTGGGCGCCGCGCTTCCCCGAGTGTGTTCCTACGACGCTCATCACCAACTTCACAAGTATGTGTACACACAGACGTATCTAAGGTCCGACCGAGATCTCGGTCTCGGTCTCGGTCTCGGCGTTCTCGGCCAAAAATCGAGGCCGAGATCTCGGTCTCGGTTCTCGGCCAAATAGGGCCGAGATTCTCGGCCGCCGCCGAGACCATGAAACGAGTTCTTATTGGTTGTTTGGGGAGTTGTTATGACCCTTTATACGATAGATTTCGATTAGAGTCGACTCGGTCATACCTACCCACATTCTAAGCTAATTAATTACTAGACGTAACGCCGCTTTTGCAGGTTTAACGTTTTTAACAAGTGATTACTTGTGAATTTATGTGTTTTCGTTGTGTTGTTATGTTATTCTTATTATAGCAAAAGAGTTATATTAGAACTGTGCTAATTGTAAGTGGAAATAAGACAAAAGCGGATATTTGGATATCTTACATTGTGTATACGGAGTTCATTTTGTAGGTAAGTACATACGTAAAATAAAATTCTTCATAGTATAATTTCGATTTCGTTTTTATTCGGTATGTATAGTGGTTTAAAAAGGATTAAATCATGTTTTTGTGCGTTTATATAATGAAAAATTAAGTATTAAAATGTGATGTAAACAGTACTTATTATTTGCATTAAATCGTTAAAGTGAGGCAACTGCATCATATCATAATAGTTTGTTTGGACAAAATATGTTTGTGTCATTTGGTGAACTTTTGGTTTGCATTTGTACCTGCTTTCTTTTTTTGTGAATTATACTGGACAGATAAATGTACCTAAGTAAAATTAAACTTCCTTGTTACAGGTAATACATAAAATGCCTAAAGTTATTAATCCTATATGGGAATATTTTGAAAGAGGTAGTTCAGGTTTAGAACCATCAAAAGCAAAATGCAAGCTTTGCAAAAAAACAGTATCGCTGGGTAGTATGCAAGCAAAACTTCAGACTATCAAAGGTTTAAAACTGCATTTGTCAAAATATCATTTGACAGAAAATGAAAATTTTTTGATTCAATTAGATCACTTGAAAAAGGAAGCTGCTGTGAAGCAAACTAATTTGGAAGCCGCGAGCTCTGCGCCCTCTGTTCTCCTCGAAACAGACAACAAATGTCAACCTACTATTCAGCAATTACTGACGAATCCACCAAAAGCCCAATGGCCCGATAACCATCATATTACAAAACGCATTGATAAGGCTATTATGGATTACATATTAGTAGACATGCAGCCATATAACATTGTTTCAGGAAAAGGGTTTAAACGCTTAAATTTTGCAGACCCTGCAGGGCCAAGAAGGTATAAATTAAAATCCGAAAAATATTTTCGCACCCAACTGATGCCAGAAACTTATGAAAAGGTTAAAACTAAAGTAGTTGAGTTACTATCTGAAGCTGAGTGGATAAGTTTTACTACTGATATTTGGTCAAACCCTATAAAAACGTGTTCACTGCTTAGTTTTACGGCACACTTTGTACACAATGAACAACGACCAAAAGTTATCCTTGGGGCATCAGTGTTAGAAAATGACCACACTGGCGACTACATCTGCGAGAAACTGAAGGAAATAGTTGAGGGTTATAATATAGGTTCCAAAATCCACCTCGCTCTTCGAGACAATGCTGGGAACATGGCTCGTGCTACAAGAGTCGCGGAATACGACTCATTGGGCTGTGTTTCTCATACATTACAACTTGTGATTCATGACGCAATTTTATCGGTGCCGAGTATAATAACAATATTGAAGAAGTGCCGTAAAGTTGTGGGACACTTCCACAGAAGTGAACAAGCACGGAGATATTTAAATTCGTTCCAAAAAACTTTAAATCTACTGGAACATACCCTTTTCCAAGACGTAGAAACACGCTGGAATAGCACATATTTAATGTTATCGCGTTTGATTGAGCAGAAGAATGCTATTAATCTATACCGCGTTGAAAGGGGGTCCATCGAAGAAATTAACAGTGAGGAATGGAATAAGATACAAGATGTAGTCAATGTCTTGGAATGCTTTTACCAGGCTACGTTGGACATCTCATCAGACGCATCGTGTGTATCCTTAGTGATACCCTTAATTACTATGTTAAGTGGAAAACTTGCGCCTACGATTTATCAGAACCAGGGTTCAACTTGCGAAAACGTCGAGAGTGATATTCGCCAAAATTGTGCTGCCGTTGAAGAGATGAAAGGCAAGTTGTTGTACTCACTAAACCACCGGTTTTCGTTCATCCGAACTTCGTGGCCATTAATTTGCGCCACACTGCTGGATCCCCGTTTTAAAAGCAAATATTTGACAGAAAACGAGGTGAACAAGGCTAAGTCCAAAATTTATGAAGATTTAAACTTACACTTGGATACTTCACTGGCAGGACCTACGGACGCAAACATTGAAGCGTCTACGTCATCAAGCTCAGCTAATGAGTCCAGTCTCTGGGCAGCTCATGACTCCATTGAGTCTGATGATGATCCAATGATGGGATTAACGAGTACCGTGGCCGCACTCGAAACGTCACTAGACAGTTATTTACGAGAACCAAGACTGCAGAGAAACGCAAATATTTACGAATATTGGCATTCATCTCCTTACCAAATACTGCGCCCTGCAGCAAAAAAATATTTGTCGGCGCCTCCGACAAGTGTGGCCAGCGAACAACTTTTCAGCAGAGCTGGCCAATTATATGACGAGCGTCGTCACAATCTAACAGGTCATAACGCTGAAAAGTTACTATTTTTGTGCTACAATATAGAGCTGTTCAATTTTGATTATTAATATATTTTTTTTAATTTTTGTTGCAAATCGCGCATAAAAATTAAAGCCACGATACAGATGTTGATTTTTTTGTATTGATAAAATTTTTTTTTTGCAAATTACGTGTTTTATTGTCCATTTTATAAATTCTCGGTCTCGGTCTCGGTCTCGGCCGAGAATATCATTTAGTCTCGGTCTCGGTCTCGGTCTCGGCCGAGACAAAAAAAGTGTTCTCGGTCGGACCTTACACTAGAGTAGTAGACTACTACTCTAGTGCTGCCACTACAGTGGTCCAGCGCAACTTCGGCCTCTACAAGATGAAGGGCGACGGCACACTACGCTGCGAGAACGGCGAGTGGGCGCCGCGCTTCCCCGAGTGTGTTCCTACGACGCTCATCACCAACTTCACAAGTATGTGTACACACAGACGTATCTACTACTCTAGTGCTGCCACTACAGTGGTCCAGCGCAACTTCGGCCTCTACAAGATGAAGGGCGACGGCACACTACGCTGCGAGAACGGCGAGTGGGCGCCGCGCTTCCCCGAGTGTGTTCCTACGACGCTCATCACCAACTTCACAAGTATGTGTACACACAGACGTATCTACTACTCTAGTGCTGCCACTACAGTGGTCCAGCGCAACTTCGGCCTCTACAAGATGAAGGGCGACGGCACACTACGCTGCGAGAACGGCGAGTGGGCGCCGCGCTTCCCCGAGTGTGTTCCTACGACGCTCATCACCAACTTCACAAGTATGTGTACACACAGACGTATCTACTACTCTAGTGCTGCCACTACAGTGGTCCAGCGCAACTTCGGCCTCTACAAGATGAAGGGCGACGGCACACTACGCTGCGAGAACGGCGAGTGGGCGCCGCGCTTCCCCGAGTGTGTTCCAACGACGCTCATCACCAACTTCCCAAATATGTGTACACACGTCTGTATTTACTACTCTAGTGCTGACACTCCAGTGGCAATGTGTTAAACAATACATATTAAAATCAAGCATTAGTCAGCTAATCATAATCAATAATCATAAAAAATGAGAAAGATTGCTTTTACTACATTAAAATCTAACTTGTTAACAGGTGACGCGCCCCCAACGATCGTCCACACTGTAGTGAGCGGCTCGGCGGTGGTGTCCGTGGCGGGCGAGCTGTACGTGTACCCGGAGAGTTCGCTGCGACTCGACTGCGTGTCACGACGATCCCTCGGCGACCCCGAGTGGGGCTGGACGCAGGCGCTGGGCCAGCACACGCAGGGTAACTACACTATGATACACACGTGGCTATGTCCGTGTACCCGGAGAGCTCGCTGGGGTCCAAACGGTTTATCATCATTTGATAAACAACATTTCGCAAATAATCACTGAACAAGCAAACAATTCACAAACTATTCATTTCACAAACGTGTCATTGCTAAAAATGTTCATTTTATAAATAATTACTGAACAAATATACATTTAGTAACTTGGACGGTTTATAAACATATTGTAAGATAAATTATTATTTAACAAATGTTCATTTCGCGAATAAATCGTTTTCAAAATCCGTTATTTTGTAAAATGTCAATAGATAAACTACTTATTGTTTTTTACTGAATATAATACGTAAGTACAATAAATAAATACGAACGAATTGAAAACTTTAATTGAAGTCGGTTAATAAGTCGGTTCTGGTTAAATTTAAGGACAATAGTAAAATAAGGTAAACAAGAATGATGGTAAGGTAAGAATGAATGGATGACTGACAACTGTATTTCTAGGCAAAAAGAGCATTTGACACAAGACAAAATACTATAAAAGAATTTCGTTTTCACCGAAATATACTACTACTACTGTGTATAAATTGGCAATGAAGCTGACCCCACCTAAAGTGGGAATGTGCAAAGAAGAAGAAGATTAAACCCGACATAAGTAACTAGAACTGTTAGGTCGCAGTTAACCTAACACGTTCCTCCTCGCTTCACTCGTCGTCGCACCCATCTGGGCTCTCTCATTCTTCATGGGTCTTCCGTGATAATATTTAACAAAAACAAACTTAACTTTTAAAGTACACAATATCAGAAATAATGCATTTTACTAACGTTTTTTTACCATGCGTTATTTTGTTAATTGCCCTGAATGAATAATTTGCCAAATAATGTTTTGTAATGTAGTGTATTTGCAACCAAATAATTTGTCTTTTGATCTATTTATATAACAAAATTTAATGCAATGTCTAAGTTGGGAATTGTTAGTTTGCCTAACGTTGTTTGAGAAATGAATATTTTATGAAATGTTGTTTGCCAGATGATTGGCTACCGATCCAAATCCATGGGATTGAACATCTCATTCAACCAATTATTTTAAGCGATATTCCGTAGAAATGTTTTTAGAACTTGTTGTGTGCCTCGAAATCATACCCAGCACTTTGTAATGTTTGCCGGAAATTTTAATATCCAGTACCGATGAATGTTTACAATGCAGTTAAACGCTACTTTCCATCTCTGTCCCGCAGGCTGGTCGGAGGACGAGGGCGAGCGAGACACGCACTACCGACTGACGCTGACCAAGATGTCCGCGAGGCACAGCGACCAGTACATATGCGCGTCGCCCGCCGGACACACCAACACCGTGCAGATTAAAGTTGTTAGTGAGTTTGCTAGATTAAGATGCCTACTCCTCAAATTAAAATATGCCTAGATTTCCCTTTTACTAGTTTTAGTCACCATCCTATGTGTATAATAACTACAAACAGGTTGTGCACGCTCCGCGCTCCGCTCAAAAGTTAAGTACTTAAAACAAGTCAAGTGACTTGTCTTTCTACAGTCATGCACCAGCAATCGAGAGACACAGACGTTCTAATGAGCTCCTGCCAGATAGAAAGGGAAAATCTTTCATCTCCCAATAACGAAAGTGACAATGATGTAATGATTATTAACACAGTTTTTTTTTACGAAAAAGACTGGCCTTTAAACCTGTTTTCTTTAACCAAACTGGCATGTCTGGCAATAATTTGGTCCACTTGAAGAAAAAGCAAATTTTCCTAGGCTTAGACTATTCAACCAGCCATGTCTGTCATGTTCTATACAATCTGGCCATGTCTGTCATGTTCTATACAAATAAAGTCTGCCGATTTTTGCAGGGGAGGGGAACGTCAAATGTATACGAAACGTCAAAGTAGCCACGTCAGTCCATACAATGAGTATAACAACTGGTCTTAATTTTCGGCAGAGGGAACGCCTGTTAATGGCCGCTCCGGTTGGTTAAATACTCTAAGTTCGCCCAAATTTTTATTGTATTTGATATCTGTCAACTCTACACTTACCTCGTTTCATGTCCCCAGGCGTCCTATGCCCGCCGCTGAAGATCTCGTCTCCTCGCGTTCGACAGTTCGCGCAGGGCACTCGACTGGGCCACACGGTGCACTTCAGCTGCCAGCCGGGGTTCCACCTCAACGGGTCTGCGGTCCTCATTTGCGGAGCTGACGGTAAATCATTAAGAAAAAAAAACCGACTTCACTTAGGTTCCTCCAGTAAAAAAAATACTCAAGTAACTTTTTCAAGCAAAAAATATGTTTCCAAACCGGTCCACCGGTCTCCGAATAACTGGTGTACGTAATATTGAAAATTCTTTTTAATCTTGAACTGGTTTCAAAATACAACTTTGCTTCAAAATACAAGCATGTGATTGTGATCCTATTGATGAATCTTGGCGGGGAATCACTCTTTTGACACATTACTCCGACGAAGGTTGCGCAGTCATCTAGGCTACGTTCAGAAATCTGGATAACATTACCTAAGCATACAACATTGTCAACCAATCTTAAATAAATCCCATCTATCAATAATTTGTTCCAGGAAACTGGTCGTCTCTGCCCCCGACATGCGTCGAGACCTTCTGCCCCGTGCTCAACTCGCTCGGGCCTCACCTGAGCGTCGTCGAGTACAATTCGTCGTACGGCGGCCGGGCCGTGTTCCAGTGCGCGTGGGGCTACCGGCTCGTGGGGCCGCCGGGGCTCGAGTGCGAGCAGGACGGTGTGTGGAGCGGCGACATCCCGCGCTGCACGCGTGAGTGAGACAAATATACTTGTTATACTCACATCCGCTAAGCACTCTTTGTAAGGCGGCTTTCTAGTTGTAAAGCGGGAAAACGCTGGCATCGGCTAAGATTGCTATGAATGTAGCGTGTAGCAACACGAAAAATTTACTTAATAGTAGATTATTGTCAAGGAGGCGAAGAAGCATATCTCCATCTCCATCGCTTGCCATTTTGAGTGACAGAGACAGATAGAATCGAAACTTAAACTTTATATGTTCACGGTACACGATCAGCTTGCCGCCTCATATTTTTAATTGAAAAGTTGGAAGTGTATTTTTCTTCCGAAATTACCGCCAGCTATTTGAGATAACTAAAAAGTCGCGGTGCCGTCAAGTCTGGCAACTTTGCCACTTTTCACAGGTGTTGAAAAGTCATAGTACATTTTTAACCAGAATTCATATGAAACCACTGAAGTATGAATGACGCGACACATAATATATTTATCAACGAGTGCATACATAAGATGGTTTATAAATTAAATGACGGATAATAAGGTTTTACGAGTAAAAAGAAAACTGGCAAAGTTACCTATACCGTGTGGCAACTTTGCCAACTGCATTTTTACGTTGTATAGCAATTTAGTTGTATTTACAATATTAGTAAAGAATATTCAGTATTTAGGATACAATATTTTGGAATTTGATCCTTAATGATATATTATTCCATAAAGAAATACAGCAAAAGTGGCAAAGTCGATCACCCATTTAAGAAAATTTCATAGAAAGTCAGTGAATGTCAGGTGAAGTGGTCAGGGTTGACACAAATGAAAAAATATTAATTATTTAAGTACTTATTTATTTTGTTACATACGAGTAATCAGGTTACATAAGTACTCAGGAAAAACATAAAAGACACATTAATTAAAATATTATCAAAAACGAAACATAGAAAACTCTTTAAGAGGCCTATCACAGGTCCACTCGTAAATAATTGTGATTACCTTTACCTTTACCGGTACCTTTTTAAACTTGACGATAGACATTTATAAAAGGGCTTCGTCACGAACTGCCTCGTCGCCTCTTAACAAAAGTATTATCGAAACAAAACACTTAGGTATATGTAGTAATTATTACCAATAAAATAAGTATGTCACAGTTAACTTTGAGTTTTCTTTTTTACTTAAACAAAACATACACTCTGTATATGTTATGGACCAAGTGATAAATAGGTCATTATCAGTGATCGGCGAAAAGGATTCCACACGGGGTGAATGACGTCAATCATTATGCTAGTATGGATATGCCGCGGCATTTGCGGGATAGAAAAATAAAATTACAGTATTTTTCACAAACATTTGTAATTAAGTATTTTAATGAAATTATTTATTTCGCACATTTTTTTTTCTCTATAAAATTAAAATAACAAACCATTATTTTACTGGTCAACGAGCGAGTTCTTAGTTCGGGGCGGACTACTAGTTATTACAAGTCGTAACCGACACTGATTCATTGTATTAAACATAATACAAACACCTATATTTTCAAGCTGTTTAATTGGTATCGCGGGCGAAACGGCACGTCCATAATACTATGTCTAGTTGAATTCCCGCGGTGTGGCATCCTTTTCGCCGATCACTGGTCATTATTAGGCTTGGGACTTTTGGATGCTCGCTGTGGTTCTGGCATCCGCGGAGTCGCCATTATGTTAAAAAAATTTTTTCTAAGTCAAAGTCAAAGTACACAATAATTTGTATGTAAGTATGTAATTATAATAAAACAAGGTTGTTGAAGAACTTTTTAAATTCTGTGTGGTTAACTTTGTTCCATGCAATGTTGCAATTTACGAGAAATAAACATAGGTCCAAATAAAAGTCATTAATATCTCCAGTCCTTTTTTTTGTGATTTAGGCAGTCAACGTGCCTCATAATTGTCGACTTTTTGAGTTTCAAGGTTGTGTCGCACGCGGAGCAATAAATGTGGGACTTGTCTTCACTTATTGCTAGTTCATTGTAAGGCTCTATCCATTCTAACAACAAGCTATATTCACCACAGTTATTTTGATGGGATACACTTTTAACATGGTTAACAATAAACACTTTTTCTCCGACTTTGAAATGAACATCACTACACCTAGATATTTATCTAGCACGAACGACTGTCATTGAGTGATTGACAAAATAAAAACATCGACAGTCCTGTTATCGATAAGTACCACTTAAACTTCATTGAGGTAATAAAAAGATAAATACATATATTATATTAACTATTATAAATAGGTAACAGGGTGCGTTCGAAAATAAATAATAGTAACAAAACTCTCAATTTATATATATTTACATACTTCAGAAAACAATTTGGAATGTTTTCGTAAATTTCTTTCTTCGTGTCACTGAATTACTTAATTAACCCATCTGTTAGAGTTTTGTTATTATTATCTATTTGTCTGTATATGTATTTGTCTTTGTATTTTAACTCTATGATGTTGAAGTGGTACTTATCGATAACAGGACTGTCGATGTTTTTATTTTGTCAATCACTCGCTGTCAGTCATTCGTGCTAGAATAATATCTAGGTGTAAACATCACACAAAGAGCAATATATAAGTACAAGACTTTTCTTCGTCATATTTTAATTCCTGATACGGCTCTAACCAGGATTTAATTTCGCAAGTCGTAAAATTATTCATTTTAAAATTTTATTACAAATTGCGTAAACGATCTTTAATCTGAACTGACAACTTAACTCAAGTGTTTATTTCTATTTGAAATAGATGTCAATAGTCTGTCAAACAAAACACAAGTATCAAAGAGGATGCATAGTAAAGTAAATCGTAGGTACGTACCTATATAGTATATATTATGCATATCGCGTCAACTGTGAACTTCGACACGTGTGTGTAATAGATTTGTGATAAAATTAATTGCATATTGTTATAGGTATACGTATAGATCATGACACCTGATTGTTTTATTTCCCGGCTTTGACTTTGACTTCGAAATATTTTTTTTAACATAATGGCGACTCCGCGGATGCCAGAACCATAGCGAGCATCCAAAAGTCCCAAGCCTAGTCATTATACATAATGCCCGATGCAATATGAGTAGGCAATTTGACAATAACTATTCAAATAATTAAATTGCCCGGGCATTATAAATAATGCCCATCACCTATTCGGCAGAGTAATAAACCTTCGATAATAACTATTCAAACAATGAAATTGTTCGGGCTTTATACATAATATCCAACAACTATGGGCAAAGTAATAAAAAACATAAAAATTTCACAAAATCAACCTACAACGTCGTGAAAATAGGGGTAATTTTTTATACCACGACGCTGGTAAACAATCATACGGCCTGCCTGATGGTAGGCAGCTACCGTAGCCTATGGATGCCTGTAACTCCAGAGGATTCACATGCGCGTTGCCTACCCTTTAAGAACCTATACACTCCTTTTTTGACAATTACTTACACATATGGAGTGCCCCCCTAAAAATTTTTTTTTTTGCAATTTCTCTACAAAACTAAGAAGCTGCACACACAATACACTTTATGTAAAAATTTGATAATGATACGTGTTATAGTTTCCGAGTAAAATAGCTGTGACATACGGACGGACAGACAGACAGACGGACATGACGAATCTATAAGGGTTCCGTTTTTTGCCATTTGGCTACGGAACCCTAAAAAGTATCTATCGTATGAAAAATGTAATTTAAATTTTTTGCTTGTGTACCAACCCTAGGCCGCTACAAAACATGGCAAAGCTGCCCCCCCATATTAGTCGGCGTGGTCTGGTGACTTTGCCAAAACAATTATCGGACTCAATTCAAACACTACGGCATTTATAAGGTAATCAATTCATTCCTTACCATTTAAATAACATAATATCTAAAATTTACGTACCTGGATGCGTTGTTTATACTCTAAACTTTTTAAAGTTCTTGAGCACTAACTTTTATAATTATGTGAGTGACGAATTTGGAACTGAAATGGTAAGAAAATGGTTGCCGTGGTGTTGTCTCATTCATAATAATTTTGCCAATTTATAACCATATTTTCTACTAAAAGTAGGCACAACACTAAAAAATATACGTTGTCGGTGGTATGAAAGGATTACCTTATGCACTCTGCTGGTGGCAAAGTCAGTAACCCTTGGCAAAGCTGCCAGACTTGACGGTACCAACATTATAAATTATAGCCACCGATGTTTTTGGCTGTTTAGGACCTGTCTTTATTTTTGTATGGCTGTTGAACCTTATAAAAAATGTGTACCTCGACAATAATGGAATTTGTATGCAACATTTATGTCGCGAAATCGAGCCTGCAATATATGTAACTTTTTAATTTTTTACTTGACTATAAACTATTCACTTTTTCTCCTTATTTTAAACCGTAAAGGTAAACCTCACCCGACCGCTATTAAAAAAAAATAACATTTTTTTTAGCTATATACTGCCCCGACCCGATAGTGCCAGCGCACGGTCGCCTGCTCACACAGTCATCCGCCAAACACGGCAAATACCCAGTCGGCGACCTCGTCATATATTCCTGCGAGGACGACTACCAAATGGTGGGAGAGTCGTCCATTGTTTGCACGGAGAATGGATTCTGGTCGCACCCACCGCCGTTCTGCCTGCAGCCCTCGGAGATCAGGAAAACGGATACTATATATATTGAGAATACTACGCTCGTGCATATTGAGGAGTAAGGTGTGTTGGGTACTTGTACAGTCACCATCGGATATATCGGAGCGGCCGAGGTGGTCACAAATATCTGAACAACGCTTCAAGTGCATGTTCAGATATTTTTGAGTATATTGGCCGCCCCGATTTATTTGATGGCGACTGTGGTACAGTCACGTCTGAAAATATGGATACGTTTAATGTGACAAAAATATGTAGCAACGACTCTTGTTATCAATGCATAGTTTGGAAACATGTCTTTGTTACGTTAAAATGTATCTATATTTTCAGACGTGAGCGTAGTTGCAGAGGTATTTAGTGTGTTAAAGTAGAAGAACCAATTTTTTTAATGATAGGCTTGCAGAAGAATTGCTGTTTAATTTTTTTAGGATGATCTAGGGCAAGGGTCGGCAAGAGACGGCCCGCGAGCCTCCTATTAGAAGAGACATACCTTATTTAATGCTTCACTAGCTCAGCGACCCAAAGTGAATCTTGTAGTTAGAGAGCCCACGACCAAAATTTTTGTCTCATAGCAATACGGCCAAAACCGCATCAAATCGATAGATACGATTATCCTGAACTCGAAAATACCAATATCAGACATTTTCCGCGTAGCGTTTGATCTGACCGAATTTTCAAAATTGTCAAAGAATTTTACCGAACTGCATCATAGCAATATGTCTGATTTGCAGACTGTAGTTGAATGATACTTCTGAGATACCGGAAACATATTCTTCAGACGGTAGTGGTGTAGCGCAAACCCGTAAAATCACTTAAAAAAATTAAAAATGAGACAAAAAAAATGTCTCATAGCAATACGTCTGAAAATCTTTTATATTAGTAGATTTTGGTTATTTGATGCGAACAAACAATTTTCAGACGAAAATGTGAACGCATTAAATTTTGAGACCGTTTTGAAAATGTTAACAAATTTTACCGATCGGTATCATAGCAATATGTCTGAAAATTGTTGGACATGATAAAATAAGTTGTCCACATGTGCAAAAAATTTATATCAGACAAATTAAGTGTAGCACCTTCTCTATCAGACAACTTTTCGATACTCACATATCATTTAAAAATCGTATTGAGTTTTGAGAATCGTAAATACGTTGCGACCCTGAATTTATTAGATGATAATTAACAAAGAATTTACCCGAAACCGTAACATTGAAGTTGAAGGACTGAAATAAATCGCACAAAAGGAAACTGGGATGAAGTATGTTTTCTATGTATATAAGTATGTATTTATATATCTAAGTATGTATATCGTCGCCTAGCACCCATAGTACAAGCTTTGCTTAGTTTGGGGTTAGGTTGATTTGTCCCCAAATATTTATTTATTTATTTATTTACTGCGAAAACTTATCTTTCGGTCATGGAACAGAAAAATATAGGGACGTAATAACACGAAGACATAACTGTGACTTCATCATAGGTATCTATATGCCGCGGTCTCGTGCACACACATTTGTCGGGTTTGATCATTAATCAATCAAATCACAACACGTAGTGGTTTGTGTGTCGGTAATTGTCTTGAAAAACACGATGAACGCTACTCAACATTGGGATTAGGTACAATCTTTTTGTCACGGGATTACGTCCTTAAATTTTTAGGCCATGCTTTCGGCTTGCCCTATTTCAAAACCCTCACGCCACTGAACTAAGTGAGCGTCGTTCCAACGTTTGGAGCAGCTGCCGAGTGAGCTGTATAATAGTAAGAAAGGGGCAGGAGCGTAGGTAACACGCGAAAAGCCGTACCCGCCGCAGGAGCGTAACAAGCGCTAAGGCGTCGGCCAGGCGACTCCGAAACGTTATTTTCGTTTTTGGGAGTATATGCTACACTTAAAGTGTCTGAAAACAGGTTTTTGGTAATCCTGGCAGCAATACGAAAAGTTAAAAAAAAAAATATCCGTATTGCTATGATACAGGTCGGCAAAATTTGTTGACATTTTCAATAATGCGCTCAGGCTATATGCTACGCGCAAAATGTCTGAAAACAAACTTTTTCGTAATACAATTATAAAATCTATGTACATTTTCAATATCAGACGTATTGCTATAATACCGACTGCCTTTTTTTTTTGACACAGCAGAAATGGCCTCCCACGCAGTTGCTACACTTTCGACCGTTACTACACACCTAGTCAGGTTCAGAATCATATAATCTAACGATTTTATAGGGTTTTTGCCGTATTGCTATGAGACATGGTTTTGGTCGTGGGCTCTAGTACTATTGGCCTCCGACACTAGATTTCGCCATTCGTTCCTGTCCGGCGCCATTCGGCCGCTTGAATGTCGCACAGAAGGCCATCCATGGTTGCCATTTTATCACTTATCGCGCTATGCATCACTTTCACACTTGCATACTTGTAAGAACGTGACAGCTATGGTGACAGGCGATAAAAACCCGACTATAGTAGGCTAGCAGGTCTCTCTGGACCTCGTCGATCCACCGATACCTAGGCCTTATTTAATACATTTGCAATTTAGTTTTAATTTTTTATTCTCGAGTTTTAAATCAAACTACGACACTTGTGTAGATACCGGTAAGATTGTTTCTTCTACTTAGCACTGTTGTGATTCCAGATCTACTCGGGTAGCAGTAGTCGCCATCAGATATATCGGAGCGGCCAAGGTGTTCACAAATATCTGAACAACGCCTCTATATTGTCAAGGCGATAACGTTCATGTTCAGATATTTTTTGAGTAACCTGGCCGATATATTTGATGGTGACTGTACATGGTAGAATAAGCCAAAGATGTATTCCTGTTTACGTGCTTTGTTGTTGTTGGTATTAGTTGTAGTTGATCATGTTTTTATTTATTGATTAAACTTTTGTGTGATGACATTATGATTGTTTCAGTGTGTACTCCTTCAGCTGTGTCCAGATTACGCGCCGCACTTATGTTCGCAGCAGCGCTCAATGTGGACGTGATTGCAACTGTAATACACATGCATACCTACATATTGCCTAGACACTTTGTCGCACATAATCTGGACACAGCGTTGTTCTTATTCAGTCCAAAACAGTACATTACGTACCTAGAGCGCGCGGCGGGGCGGTAAAATAAAGAACGACTCAGATTGCGGGCATTTGTGGCCCAAACCGAAGGTACGGGCCATAAACAAGCGATCTGAGGCCTTCTTTATTACCGCCCGTGGTGCGTACACAATTTTACATCTTCTCCTGTGTGACTAAGTGAGATTTGCCGCTACGCCCGTGGGCGTAATGAGTAACCCAATATAATGTATTCACTTCTCTATTTCCATAGTTACAAACACAAGCTCTCCATGCCATCCGCTTAAAAGCTCTGCTCCGTGAGTGCTCCAAGTCGAACTGAATATACTCATAGGAGGGTAGGTAAATAAATTTAGATAGATATAGAGCAGCAATATTTATTATCCAGTAAAGGCACATTATTTTAATTGAATACGCACATCCATATCCATGGGTACAATTTTGAATATTAGTAGGTAGTTATAGTCAGTAAAAACTATCAACTAAGTCATTTACATGCGGAACGAGATCATTTAAATAGTAGCAGCCGTAGCAGGCATAATAAGCTGACTTTAGGTGGATATTCCTTCTAGATGTAGAAATGTAATATAACTAATAATATAGCTACAAAATGGCACAACCGTAATGAAAATTTTAAGTTTTCTGTACCGCCAATGCCATAAATATGTGTACATTTATGCACCTTATTCCGTTGTAATAAGGTTCAGAAGTGTATATAGAGTAATAAATATAATAATGGTTAGCGCACCGTATAAAATCTTAACATAAATCAACAATATTGTTGACGTCGGACGGGCCATTTAGAATACATTATTCACAATAAATATAGTGTACAAATATAGACGTCATCTACTTTATTAAAATAGACTTGCAGTAATGTAAGTACACTTGGCATAAATATTAAGCGGTTTGAAATAAGAAAAAAAGAGGTACAGAACATAGATTCATAATTTTCATAACTGTCGAGGTACCTGTGTTTATACAATTTGAACCTATTTAATTAAGCTGTCAAAACAAATGTGATTAAAGGTGATTGGTGGATTATGACACCTGGAACTCTCGTCACGGTGCTGCCACTTGTTGAAAACCCGATTCAAGAAACATATAATACAAACTAGGTACCTGGGCGAATCAACTTTTTAATGCTGTTTACTCTGTCCCCGTTGTCCGAGGGACATCCTCATACTATTTCATAGAAAATCTTTGGTTACTGTACATCGGTGGACCTTATTACTATGGGCAGTTAACAGTGTGGGCGATGGTACCTCTGCAATATTATCGCAACGAAAAGCGCAGACATATCTGACAATCTTATTTTTACATATTTTTGGTCTTTCGTTGTGCAAGATAAGAGTATGGTGCAGGTGACTCGTACCTAATTGGTCGCTTTTATACCTTAGTCCTGCGACTCCTGCGTTTTGGCACGTTAAAGTAGGGAACTCGCATGTAGGGGGAGCATTCCATGAAAACGGAACAAAATTCTTTATTTATGCAATGTCTACGTATAGGTCAAAGTATTGGCATATTTTTAATGCGAGTCGGTTCTGTAACATTTGCTTTAATTCCGAATTACTTTGTCGACTTGCGTATTATAGTAAAAGTAATTAAATAGTTTATTAAGAAAACGAACAGCTTTAAGGTGGTACCAATATTACACTATAAAAAGGCAAGCCAAAAAAGTACCAGGCTCGGAAAGTCGAAAAAATGGGTTCGAATGTCGGTTACGTGACCATGGAATGCTTCAGGAGTTGTATGCAGACGCTTATAGTTTACTGTATACGGTAACAGAATAACTTGAACATTACGTTCACGGTAATTACCTACAATATTATACATTTAGCACCTCGTTTTTATCGTCACGGTTAAATGTGACGATATCGTCGTTGTCCACGTTGAAGTATAAAAGCGACCATTATGTATAGTTGAATTATCGAGAGCGTGGAATTGCAATAATTGCATATGTAGTGGTTGTACCGTGTTGTGCCTCTTTGTGTGCGGATTCAAATATAGAATGCCTGTACACAAACAATACTACTATATATGCAATTCCACGCTCTCGATAATTCATCTATACTCTCGTAGACCAATTGAGTGACCATTCGTAAATCTTTTTACATCGAGATATAAGATAAGATAAGGTATAAATAATAAAACCGGCCAAGTGCGAGTCGGACGGACTCGCGCATGAAGGGTTCCGTATTCATAAAAACCAGCCGTAGCTATATACTATCGAATAAATTATTATCGCAAGGTCGTATCTGCCTAAGTACGTAGTTTTTTGGAGATAACTCAAAAACGCCTAATTCGGTAATGTTCAAAATAATTTTCATTAAAAGAATATTTAAAGGTGTATCTTCTTGATTTTTTTCATAATTTTTGGACTTACGGTTCAAAAGTTACACAATTTTTTAGTCTTTCGGAGCGATTATTTCTGAAAGTATGCACTTAATCAAAAAAAATTCAAAGAAACCTCAATGTTATTTTTAGAGACCTATCGATTGATATTTGGCAAAGGCGTCATGTTGATATTTGGAAATATTTTTTTTGACAATTAGTTAATACATGTATGGAGTGCCCGCCCTAGAAACTTTTTTTTAGCAATTTCTCTACAAAACTAAGTAGCTGCACACGCAATACACTTTATGTAAAAAAATTATAATGATACGTCTTATAGTTTCCGAGTAAAATGGCTGTGACATACGGACGGACCGACAGACATGACGAATGTATAAGGGTTCCGTTTTTGCCATTTGGCTACGGAACCCTAAAAACGGTGATTTAAGTGTCTCGCTATTCGTATCTTACTATACTATGTACCAGTGGCGACGGATCTAAAATTTTCTTAGACAAGCTGGGCCTTAAAGGCTGAAAATTTCTTCATGAGCTGTAGGAAAACTACTCAGGTGCCTGAAGCTTAGGCAAGCCGACGGGAATCGTGTTGTATGGACCGGCCGCCACTGCTATGTACAGTTGCCTTCAGATGTATCGGAACGGCCGAGGTGGTCACAAATACCTGAACATGCAATTTATCGCCGCGCGCCGTGAAAATGAGGCGCTGTTTAGATATTTGTGACCACTTTGGCCGCTCCGATATATCTGATGGCGACTATACTAGTGTTTAATAAAACAAAAGCAGGCAAGAGGCAAGAGCTAAGTTTTCGCAGCTTGTGAAATACAGAAGCACTTGGCATCTTCCCAAACAGTTCAGTTCAAGGTTTTTTAAATTACTTTATCTGCCTTAAATGGCTGATCTAGATAGTATCTGGACCAATATAAACGGATATAATGTAAAAAAAAAAATACAAAACCTAAGAACTAAGAAATATATTTATACTTAAGAGCGTAAGTAAACACTTAAAGTATTTTTTACCAAAGTTTGAAGACATCGCTGCGTAAAGCTATATTATCTTAATAGGTACAATGTATTCACATTTTTATTTGAATAGGTATAGGTAATATAAGTAGATCTAGATTTTCTTAATTATAATTATATTAAATAGCGTTCATATATAATCCCTATAGGTTGTAACAAATAATGCGGCAATAATGTTACTAAATAATGCGAAAGTAACTCTGCTGTCTGTATCAAAAGAATATACAGTCAACGCCTCCAATATGTACTTATACACTTTTGAACCATATTACAATGGAGTAAGGTGCAAAAGTGTAAGCATATTTATGGCGTTCACTGGACATAATAGGTATGGTAGTTTAGGCGGCTTTCATACTGCTACGGTTTCCGCATGCAGTTGCGGCGTCAGTATGATAACGCCATAGCGGGCACACTTTCCTCTGAGCTCTGAGATAGTGAGCCCACTTTAACTTAACCCCGTTTATTGATCAGTTACCACTTGTACAGTCGCTATCAAATATATCGGAGCGGTCAGGGTACTCAAAAATATCTGAACATGCACTTTATCGCCTTCACAATAAAGGCATTTTTCAGATATTTGTGACCACCTTGGCCGCTCCGATATATTTGATGGCCACTGTACGTATGAATATCTAATACCTCCCTTATAGAAGCCTAGTCATCTAATCATATATACGTTATCATCATTTACACAACATTTTATAAATAGGTAAATAGTGTGTTCAAATAAATACAAGGTGAAACATAAGTCGTGAACAGAAATATGTTTTTCTAACTCCATAAACAACGAGCAATTTAATGCACTATCTTCTTTGTCGTATCCTCATGGCTGAGGGACGTGACGATTGTGGACACTTTTCACCAACACTCTCCAGGCCACTCGATCCAGGGCCCGATGCATGCTTGCCTGTAGTGTGGCTTTAGTGATGGATGTTATCCTATCTGCCCAACGAGTAGCCATAGAGCCTTTTCTTCTCGCCCTTGACAAGCGTCCAGTCATTATATGCTTCTCCAGACTCTCTGGCCCGGATCTGCTCAGATGACCGAAGAAACTTAGTACACGTTGGGTGCAGATAGTAGAGAGCCTCGTTGTGATCTTGAGCTCGTCGAGGATAGACACATTTGTGCGGCGTTCAGTCCAAGAGATCCGGAGCATTCTGCGCCAACACCACATCTCGAACGCATGCACTATATTCGACTGAATCTTCGCAATTCTTTGTACTTGGACAATCTAATTAAAATGTAGTATGTGATTCGATGCAATATCAAGAAAAATTGTTAGTCGCAAGTAAAAGTTGGTAAGCAGCTAGCTGCCTGTCAGCATTTACGACATTTAATTTTTTCGCGTAGCCGACAGCAATATCTTGCAGGCACCACGACGGCCGCATAAATATGTGACATGCTCTTATGGCTGTGCTGCTATGCCAAACAGAATTGAGTAAGAGGTTGCAGTCAATCTCTTACTCAATCCTGAGTTAACATATTTTCTATAATTGTAACTAACGTAAATTGTTAGTTTTTATATGAATTTAATCAAGTTTTATATGCATCGCCACAAATATTACGCTACGTTTACAATTTTGGACACAGTAGGTACACCTGTACACCTATACAATACGTGAAACAAATCGCACTTAGCGTTGCGGCCAAAGAACGTCTCATGCGTCGACCGCATGCGTTTAGAGTCTCATTGCCTGACCGCATGTATCTGCACCAGTCTCCGGCATACGTGGCTAGCGTTGCGTACCGCATCCTTCGCGTGTACCCAACTCACGCAAGTGGGGTTACCCCACTGGAGTAGCTACTGCAAACGGAGCCGAAGAAGTGCTGCATACGCTTGCGATGTGCATCAATCTTAATTTTGCACGTTCAATCGCACTTAGCATTGCTAACCCATGCGGCCAAAGAACGTTTCATGCGTCGATCGCATGCGTTTTGAGTCTCATGGCCTTACCGCATGCGTACCGCATTCAAGCATGTGGGGAGCCGAAGAGTGCTGCATACGCATGCGATGTGCATCGATCTTAATTTTGCACGTTCAATCTACGGTCTCGAAGCAAACACAGCACGCGATCCCTCCAATTTTACCCGAGGAAAGGAAACACAAGAGCTATAGACCAGACTTTGACCCGCCCGGCAAAAAAAATTACCCCTGATCAAAATTATCCATTTATTTTGCAACAAAAAGATGCGAGATTGCATAATACAGTCGAGTCTATATTGTATTCTAATCAGTCTTACATTAGGCACCGAATATATTAACAGAATAGCACACGAGAAGAAACTTATAATAGATACACTGGAATACCGTAACACCGTGTACACAGATAAAAGGATATCTTAATCCAAGATATTCATTCTTGTATATAAGGAAAATCGATAATTTCTTAAATCAAGTAAAAAATATCTTGAACCAAGTGAGTTCTATCTTGGATCAACAAAATCATACTTGGTTCAAGAAATTATCGATTTTCCTTATATACACGAATGAATATATTGGGTTAAGATATCTTTTTTTTTCTGTATAGGTATTACCTAAAAACAACTAAACACTAAGATTGTTGTACAAATAAAGGTATTTATATAAAAGCAAAAGGAAACGGGAACGGTGTCTTATACGAAATGTAATTTTAGAACAAAGTTTACCCGTACCTTGTAAGTCACGTTTACATTGAAACTTATATATTTATTCAGGTTTAAATACGAATCTTTCGATATATTCCAATGCCAACGAAAACAAATAGTTATAAGTAAGTACAGCAGTTTTTAAACAATAACACTTGTTGTACAGTCGCCATCAGATGAATCGGAGCGGCCAGGGTGGTCACAAATATCTGAAGAACGCCTCTAGTGTCGAGACGATAAAGTGCGTGATCAGATATTTTTGAGTTGCCTGGCTGCTCCGATATAATGGCGATGTATTTATTATTATCCCTCAAGTTATAAACGTGTGTCATGTTACTGGCAAGGCAATGAACGTTGTCGGTTCGTGACCCAGGAGTCCCAGCACTTATCTAAAACTAAGAAATAGCATTGTCCGTTCATAACAGCCTCATTAACTTTGTTTACAATGTTTTACGTTTAATGAAAGACTTGACATTGAAAATAATCTACATTACGTCAACGTCTGTAAATGCCGATGCCGGGTACACATTTATGCTCAAATAGCTATCCACATATGTTTCAGTAGGTGTTGTAAATTATTCGATAATTGATTAACTTTTAGTTTCTGTTTTAACCTTTTGAACGCTAAACTATCGTGCCCTCAGCGCCAGCGCTAGGCTAGGCAAACCGGTTATATTTTGGACGTGATATCACGTCCTGGCGCTGAAGGCACGACTTTCCCGGTCGCGTGATATGACGGCTTTGACGGTTAAGGGGTTCCTTAATACATTAATTATTTTAATATAATTTATATAATATGTCTTAGTTTTAAAATTTAGGTTTAACTTTAGTTGTAAGTTTGTTCTACTAACCATCCTATGGACCTATGCAGTCTGATAATAAACAAATTTTATTTTATTTTTATTTATTTATTTTATTTATTTATTTATAACAGAATAAGGCATTATTTATTTGACACAAAAGGAAGAGACGTTTCGTGGCCTCTCGCCTCATCTCAGCATGGTTCTGTGCCCACCGGAGACATGCGAAGGCCTATAACCGCGAACCACTTCGTTCACATTCGTTCACGTCATATTTGCATCACTCTCTTTAGAATATGCAAGAGAGAAATAGTGATAACGAAACATTTTTTAAATTCGCGGTAGGCACGCAGAATAGCATTTTTGCCGCCACCACCCGAAAGTAGTGAATGTTGGGAATCCACCGATCTTTCGATGAAACCATGCAGTCTTATTAAACAACATAAGGTCTAAATGTATTGCTGTTCAAGGCACTGGAACTATATAATAACTATATGTAGCATAAGTCAGCCTATCGTACAGTCGCCATCAGATATATCGGAGCGGCCAAGGTGAAAATATCTGAAAAAACGCCTCATTGTCAAGGCCATAAAGTGAATGTTCAGATAATTTTGAGTACCCTGGCCACATCGATATATTTGATACTTAACCTACGTTATAATTATAATAATTTTTCTTTTGGGAAATAAAGTTTAAATACTATTTTATTAAGTAATCGTTAGTTATGCATATCCTTTGTTTTTAAAAGCTATACGGTAGGTTAAAAATATTTCACTATTTTCGCTCCAAAGTGTCAATTTTGTATGTACGTGTAGGTAGGTACAGTCGCCATCAAATATATCGGAGCGGTCAAGGTACTCAAAAATATCTGAACATGCACTTTATCGCCTTGACAATAGAGGCGTTGTACATATTTGTGACCACCTTGCCCGCTCCGATATACCTGATGGCGACTGTACATAATATCTAGGAAAAAATATAAATTTCGACTCGATTCATACAAAAGACTTGGGGTAGTACAGTCGCTATCAGATATATCGGAGCGGCCAGGGTACTCAAAAATATCTGAACATGCACTGTATCGCCTAGACAATAGATGCGTTGTTCAGGTATTTGTGACCATCTTGGCCGCTCCGATATATCTGATGGCGACTGTACATAGCTACTCGTACCTACTCGACCACAAGTTCTTATTATTTGTTATACCTTATCCTGTAGCGACTGATAATGAGATGACACTCTCGGAAGTCTCGGAAATAAAACATCTCCACGTTAGGCGTTACAATAACAGTTTTATGTTGCTTACTTCCCGTGGTTCTTGGCTATCCATGGTACCTTTTGACTATGGAGTAAATACGCACTTGCCCGAATAATGTGTGTACAGTCAGCAGCAGAAACTGCTAAGCGGGTGAGGGTGTTGAAAATAAGCATGACACGACTTTATTGCCAACAGAATAAGAGTGTGTGGAGGTCATTCTGAACAATTCACCCGCTTAGCTACTTCTGCTGCTCACTGTACCTTAGGTACGAGATGTATAACATAAGCTCGTTATCAATTGCAATAGAGTTCAATGTCGCGTCAAGAACATTGATTACAAGCGGTCAAGGAGCTAATACAATTGCTAGAATTACTTGGAGACGACTCTAATGACGTCGGTAGAATGAGGAAATGCACTGAATTAATGCATTTCTCAATATATTACATAAAATCACGCAAAATAAGCGCAATTAAAGATGTTGAGTTGCGGAAAACAGCCCGCGTTAACCTTAACCTTATATTACGTAATACCTAAAGTAATTTAAATATTAGTTTGAACAGAAATAGGCTAAGTTTGATATAATTGAACCATTATGTTATATTTTGTTTCTACACAAAAAAATATCGTATTTTTCACATCAAAATCTTTTTACCGTTGACGCCACAGATGTCTTTACACTTTTGCACCTTATTCCTTTGTAATAAGGAGCGACAGTGTAAATATCTTTGACGTCGACTGTACAAGGGTCAGGTGCGGATCCTGGATTACGTTCAGAGGTGGGTCACTTTCCTACACAAAAAATCTTGCGGGGCCACACCTATGGCCCCTGTAGTATACAAAAGTTGTGTCGGGGGGGGGGGGGGGGGGGGGGGGAATTGCCCCTGTTGCCGATCCCCCCCCCCTACCCGTATCCGCGCCTGACAAGGGTATCAACAGATATAGTTTTTTTATTTTTTTGTGTTATTTAATATGTTTTTTTGAGATAATCAACTAACTATAAGCTATTATTTGTAGTTATAGAACTGACAAGTCAATTAGTTTATGTTGTACCTATACACCATGTTTTTTTTATTTCCTTTAATTTTAATTTTATTTGCTTTTATTCATACAAAATAATGAATTAAATGAATCACTAATGGAACTATAATGAACTCAACCATACAACTGATAATTATGAGATTTCAATGTCATTTCAAACAGTAACAGTTCAAGATACTCATTTTATTGACTTAACACACTGGTGTGTCATCTTGATGTACTGTTTCAGACTTCAATGATAATTTAATGTAGGGTTACACACATTGAATCAGATAGATATAAAATAACTATAGATTATCTCAGAAATGAGCTAATTGAGAAATTAACTTAATTTAAGCTCAGGTATGTGTCCTTGTAATTAATGGAATTCAAATAAAACAGGGTGTATAATTTGTTTTGGCAGATTTCAAAATGAATTACAATAATTTAAATCTAATTATAGATTGTTCAGATCCAAAATCTTCATATTAAATAAAAAAAACGAAAAACACCAGTCATACAATTTCAGTTCATCAGCAAAACGGTTACTCTTACATCAAAAATTACTTAAACTACAGGTACTAAGACTCCCACAACATAATTGTCAATAAAGACAGGCAGAAATGCACTGGAATGAAATGAATTTATACAATTAAATAATTAGAAATATCTACTAAAATTATCCTCTGTAAATGTGAAACACAAACATAAATTTTTTTGACACCAATCCTTCATTACTCTACACCATTTTCACTTACACACCTTAATTGATGTATTTCTGATCACCCAAAATGCAAGTGAATAAGGGGGCATTGAAATATGATTCCCATACTTTATGTGGATTGGCTCAAGTTCAGGCATTGATGATTCAAAATATAATGGCCACCCATTTAGTAAAATTGTCTTAGATTGCCTATTGTTTGATGGAGCATGAATAATATACTCATCAATTGACATATCTGTTCCATGCAGAGCAGTTCCATTTAGTAGAAATTTCGCTTTAGCCATTTCTAAATTCACTGCAAAAATAGTCACTGCTGTTGTGTCATTGGTATACTTTCTGTTTGTGCAATGCGCATACATTCGCTGGAAGCGTGAACATTTACAGTTGACTCGTAACACCTTGTTACCAACTAATCTCTTGTAGATGACACTCACCCACCAGTCTGGGAGAGGGTCCAACTTTTCATCTACCAGACTATAGTTGCCCCCAAAGAAACTTTGTCTCACAACTGTGGTGACATTGTAGGTGGCTGCAAGGCCTAGCTTGTCTAACCATAGCGGACTGCCTGCATACGAGTCTGACAGGCCCGGCGCTCCTCCACCATATGAACTACTAGTCTCTGTCAACCACATTGGTATGTTTTTGTACTCTGTTGTATGATCATGCATAGTTTTTAATTGGCTTTTTAGTAAATCAAATGTGTCGGGGTTCCAAAAGTCTTCTAACTTAGCAGTTCTACTGTTTAAATAATATTGATGCCAAGACCTAGCATTGATGTAGTCAGAGCCATTTGAAAGGAAGTCAACCATATAGCGCAGACATTCTGGCCGGTTCTCCTGAGGTCTTGTTGTGTCAGGGCCAACTAGCATAGAGTGCTTATAGCGGTAATGGTTGAGGAGCTTACGGAGGTGCTTAAAGTCTTGAGCTAAGGCTTGAGGTGTGATACTTACATTAAAAACATGTTGAAAGGAATTAGGTTCATTTCCAAGCTGCCAGTCAATGTGGTGGTATTTTTGTTTGGAGTATTCCAGTAGCTCGATAGCGTTTTGATCGTACCAACCACTCTCGTTGCGTAGCAATACATTAAGGGTAAACAGGAGCCTCATTTTTGTGGCCTTGCAAAACTCATTGATCTCATTCCATTTTCTGCCAGTCATTATGAAGAAGGGGTGGGGCTTGCCACATAAAATATGGATCGAGGAGCAGACGGATTTGGAGTAGTTTTTGGGGCATGGTAGATCGCAGGACGTACCAGGAATGACGTCGCCTTTGCTGAATATGAGTCGGTCGGACATAGTGCCGCCGAGGCGGAGCCGCGCGGGCGCGAGCGCCGCAGCCAGCTTTCTGAACCTCGGCTTTGTAAAGTCTATTCTGTCATATTTCTCTATTTCAGATGTGTCGATGCCGACGCTCAGGAACTCGTTGGAAACTACCGCTCTCACGGACTGCTCGTCCAGCGTTACGTAGCATCTCTCGTGTGCGTTTAGGTTGTAGAACAGCACCAAAAGTCCCACGTTGCAACATGTTACAAACACACAAACACCGACCAAGCGTCTGTTCGACAGCATTTTGGAAACTTTTAAAACCGATTATGCAAATATAGCTTGTTTGAATTTATAGTGCACCGTTGTCTAACATATTGATCTTGGGATACAGTTAGCTATTGTTCAGTCAGTGCCCGACCGGCTGGCGCCTGCTAGGCTGCAGTTAGCGGCCGAAAGCACCGAACCGAAGCTCCGAAAGTTTCGTCTTTCGATTCGACAGTATACGACACAGATACAATACAAAATACGGGTGCCTGTCACTACTGTCACCACACCACAGAATAATGAATAGTACTAGCTGTCACTAAGGGTCACCACACACCTAGCGGTTTTCCTCGCGGAATTAGCGGAAGTAGCGGAAATTTGTCTATGGTAGCGGAAATTTGTCTATGGTAGCAGATTTTTTGTATGGAAGCCATAGACAAATTTCCGCTACCATAGACAAATTAAGCATTTTGTCTATGAATTTCCGCTACTTCCGCTAATTCCGCGAGGAAAACCGCTAGGTGTGTGGTGACCCTAATAGCGTCACTCGGCAACATAGACCTACTATACTCTAGACAGAGACCAGCGTATACCAGACAGAGACAAATATATTTTGACACATAGACCTACTATAGAATAGACAGAGGGCCAGCGTATACCCGGTAAGGGACAAATATATTTTGACAGATAGGATTAGAGTTACCACATGTATAGAAATTTCCCCATTGTTTTATCATAACTGTAGTTTTCATATTAAAAAATATCTCCAAATTATAACATGAGCTCTATATTTACAACAATCTATCTTAATCCGCGCAATCCAAATGTCATTTTTATTGAAATCAAGATAAATGTCTAATTTACTACCCAGATTGTCTAATCCAATAGTTATTTTAGTATAAAACGCCATATCTGTTGAACGTATTATCAAAACTTTCATGAAGTAATATTTTTTCCTCTCTTGAAACATAACTTTCCATATTTCGTAAGTCAATATTTACCCAGCTTTATGGGAAATTTATTTTTAAGTCACTGGCCACCCTAAAATAACTCGGTTGCCATGGTGACGATGACAGAAGTGTGACAAACAAAGGGTGACAAACAACAATTTCCGTATACGCGATGAGGGACGGAAAATGTGTCATTGCATCTCATTTGCACGCGTACGATTGTGTATGCGCACATCTCTTTCATCAGTGTATATGTGTGCGTAATGTTACCCCCCTGTTTTGACAGCTAAGATTAGGGATACCACATGTAAAAAAAATCCGCCATTATTTTACCATAAATCTAGTTTTAGGGTCGCCACACACCTAGCGGTTTTCCTCGCGGAATTACCGGAAGTAGCGGAAATTCATAGACAAAATGCTTAATTTGTCTATGAATTTCCGCTACTTCCGGTAATTTGTCTATGGCTTCCATACAAAAATCTGCTACCATAGACAAATTTCCGCTACTTCCGGTAATTCCGCGAGGAAAACCGCTAGGTGTGTGGCGACCCTTATATGTATATTATAAAAAAAAATCAGATACTAAATTGCCAGCTCAATCTGGGCAATCAGACTTAAATCTGCCCAATCTGACCCTCAAAGTGCTTAAAAACTAGTGGTTATGTGAACCGTAGACTTCGGAGAACATAAATAACGCGACAGCAAACTTCCCCCATTATATGTGTGCGTAATGAGCCTTTTTCTCTATGGCAGCTGAATTCCGCTTAGGCTCTCTACTGGCCTCGCAACTAATCACCTGCGATTTTTAATTGAACGAGCGGAGCGTAAGCGAAGTGAGTTCTTACAAACAACTTCTGGCTACTGGGACGTCTCGGCATTTCGATAGGTTTTTAATTTTTAGAGTTTTTTAAATTCAAAACACGGATTTTAATTTCAATTTAGTTGAAATTTTCCCGAAGTTGAGATTGGCCCGCTGTAGGTACCTTACCTATTATAGGGACTGTCGGTATAGGTAGGTATCATTAAGTAGGTAAGAAATTAACTTAAAAATAAACAACACCATTTGTTATAAATATTTTTTATTAATTAATTCAACAGCGGAAAACATTTAATCTGTTTAAGTACTGGTAGCATGCAGATGTGACAGAAAGTAACAATAACACAGTTTATAGGTACTGTTACATTGAAATATCTACCGTTATATTATATTATAGTATAAAGGTGGAAACATTGAACAGACACAAGGTGGAATTACGGAAACATTAATTGAGTACGTCACGTACATTGCAGACTAAATTGCCATAGACATTTATTTAATATAATTGACATAGACGTTATCAATAAAACAACGCCATAATTTAGTATAGAATGTAGATAAAAAAAAACTCAGTACTTAATAAAAATATAGATAAAATAAAATTTTATTTTACTGACTCATAAATGTACCCTTAACATTATTACAACAAATTCGACATTTCAACGTCATAAAATAAGTACAAAAGGATTTAACAAACTACAAAATAACTAGTGTACCTACACCGCTCGCCTTTGAGGGGACAGCCGACAGATATAAATACAATATAGTGAATATAAAATAATATCTTTTAAATCATTATGTACTGAACTATTCCTATTTTTACTGCAGCTGCGGACTTTGTATTTTAAAGAGCGAATTCCATTTCTATGATTATACGAATAAAATCAAATTTAAAAATTAAGCAAAATATAAAATATACTATAAAAATATCAACGTCCCAGCTAAGGAATGTAGAACAATATTATAATATATTAGTTTAGTATATACAGATACTGAATATTCAGTGGAGAGCTATGGAATCTAACTAGAAGCACGGATAAGAAACCGACAAAATATAACTTTACTTTTTGATATGTAAGTATTCTTGTTACCTGATGGCATGAGACTTTTTTAAGATTTGCGGGTGTTAATACTTGTTTTCTTAACCTCTGTCAAATGCATCAAACTCAATTTATATGCTAATAAGAGTAGGTTAAGAACTAGCTTTAATATATGTTGTATGATTTTGGAAGCTCATACAGTGCGACATCGTCACCCAGTGACATAGCTCATTCAATGAAGACTAATAAAACTTGTTACCATCTACTAAGGTAGGTAGTATAGTAGGTACAGGAGTAAACACCCAGTATTGCTAGATGTATATAATTTTGACACATTAATTGAGTACCTAACCACTCATCACAAAAGAGTATATAGTTCGCTTTAATACGTAACGAGCCATCTCAACAGAACTCTGGTCCATAAACCATCGTATTATCAAACATTTCGAATCGAGTCCTACTACGCTTGCGAACGCAGATTGTCTACGAATACGAGATTTATCACATAAAAATCTCGTTGCCTGTGCAGTCATCGTTGTCGATTTCTCTACTCCGTGCCAAACCTGTACAGGTTGTACCACTTTTGTAAGTTACACTGTTACAAAAAATATGTCCGAATAATTTGGCACTTTATTTACTTACATGTTGTTTTACATTGCCAGATGGCAATGGGGTTGGCCGGTCGAAAGTCTTTACAGATGGCGCCAGCATAACTTGTACCTGTCAGTCCTACCAATTGTGTCCAAGTCTTGTTTTTATTTGGAAATTTCTGACCTGGATGGGCTTAGCCTTTAAGCCAAATCCCATAGAACAATACTAGTGACTGGTGCATGCTATGCTGGCGCTATGTGGCCAAACCATTGACAGTTGCCATCCCCATTTGTTACCGATTTAGAATAGTCGATGTAACTGTTTTAGTGGTTCTGATCTGCTGTACTGGTCTAGAGTTCGTCGTGCTTGGGGCCGGAGAACTCCTCATGACTGATGAAGCCGTTCTTGTCCTTGTCCTCATGCTGGAAGATCTCCTCGACGAGCTTGTCGTGGCTCTCGAGCATGTTCTTGATCTCGTCGCTCATCTCGGCACCTTCGCTGGCAGTCATCTGCTTCTTCAGGTATTCACTAACCTGTAATAGGAGGAAAAGGTATTGTTAAAAATAGGTAGGTACTTAAGTTTTTTCGGGCTTGTGTCAAGTTTAAATCAAGTCATAGCCCTGTAGCATTGCTTATACCTACAGAAAAAAATACTAGAGATATAAAAATGTATGGTGAATAGATATTGTCAGTAGCATTACTCGTATCAGTCGTACTCGTATCGTATAATTACCTAAGTAGTTCATTCCGGTAATGGATGCTTCTATGATATTACTTATGTCATTACAGTATTGGTTGTACTTTATGTAACTGACTGCATCTATAAAACCAGCATCAAAAATGCCAAAACTTTACTACAAGGTTTTAAAGTTTGTGGCCTGCTTTTTAACAGCCTGTACAGTCGATGTCAAAGATATGTTTACAGTTTTGCACCTTTTTACAAAGGAATGGGGTACAAAAGTGTAAACATATCTTTGACGTCGACTGTACATGTTAAATATGTTTAGGTAATGGTAGCTTACTAATTAACTATAGTAAGTATAGTCATATTATTTAACAGCCAGATAGGTTTCTAACAATTATTATAACAACGTAACCCATTTTATTTGCTTAATGCCGTACATAATCAGAATGCTCTTACCTACCACACGCGTACGGTTATCATGTACCTAGGTACAAATGAAATGATATTCATTATAACCTGGGAAAACGTCAAATTGGGGATCGAATAACTGCATTCTGGCGACCCCAGGGAGGTTTAATGAACGATATAATTACGACCACGCCGGGAATACGCAGCACGCTGTTGTAACAGTATTAAATAAATAGGTACTTCGATAATGCTCTAAATCTACTAAACTTCAAAGATATGGCATGGAAGCAGTTGACTAACGGAAAATATTTATGTTTCAGTTCATCTTAATATTCTCATATTATGACAAGAGGGTTATTCAAGACAATTAAAGTTTACGTATCTAAAATAATTTTAATAAAAAAACCGACGTAAATGGGGGAGGCCGGTGAAAGATTATTGATGGTGCAGTCTTAGATTGCATACCATACAATGAAATGAAAAAAAAATGTCTTGATAATCTAACTTGCTTAGCAAACACAGCAAAGTGAACAAATTGCCAAACGTCAATTATGCGTCGTTGAAGAGTTCCGTTGTGATCTTCATCAGCAGTTCCACTTCATCAAATATCACTTCTTTAAATGTAAATTAACGGCCTCCTAGCCTAGGTGGTAGTGACCCTGCCCATGAAGCAGGAGGTCCCGGGTTCGAATCCTGGTCAGGGGGCCAATTTTAGACTTTCGAGCACCCGAATTCAAAAAGTTTAAGCTCGTAAATGATCGCACACAAAAGCTTACCGCCACATTATTCGCATGAAATTAATAGTTTAAATACTCATGATTTTAAATTCCTATCGCTGTTTTTTTTAAACATAATTTCATCCTTTTATTCTGAGTTGTAAATGTCACTTTCGAGTACTCGAATCTCAAAAATCACCCCCCAGGGCATTTATTTGTGTGTTTATCACAGATATTTGCTCCCGAGGTATGGATGTTTTCTATGTATTTAAGTATTTATCTATATCTATCTATTATATCTATCGTCGCCTAGTACTAGTACCTACAACACAAACCTTATTGAGCTTACTGTGGGACTAGGTTGATTTGTGTAAGATTGTCCTAATAAAAAAAAAATACAAAATGCTTGATTTGTTGATGAAAATTCTAAAATCCCTACATGTGCTTATGACATTTGTGGAGTTCCCTCGATTCATCCCATCATCAGAACTCCAGCTTGACAAAAATAACTCTTGAAAATCTAACTTACTGAACAGACACAGCGAAGAGGACAAATAGCTAAACGTGAGCTATGCGTTGTTGAAGAGTTCCGTTCTGATCATCATTAGCAGTTCCACCTCATAAAATGTCACATTTTTGAATGAAAATACTTGTTTATTGATAAAACCACAAATCACTATAGGTAAATATGTATGCCTTTAAGATTTGAGGAGTTCCCTCGATTGCTCATGGATCCCATCATCAGAACTGCGTTCTGACAAAAACAGGACCAATCTGTATATATATATATATACTTACAATCAAAAATATAAATATTCTCAAAATTGGTTCAGAGACGACGGAGTTATTAACATGCATTATAGAAAAAAAGAACATAGAACCGAATTGAGAACCTCCTGTTTTGAAATCTTAACGTCAGATAAAAATACTTCTAAATTAAATAACAAGTTATAAGGCGTCATAACGCGATAAAATTAATCAACTTGATGGTAGAGTCCAATTAAGACTTGTTCGCTTTCTCAGAAGTTAGTTTTTGTATCGTTTTTCTACAGAACTAATAAGTACTTAACCCATTGACCGCCAACGCAAAGTCGGGCCCTCAGTGCCAGGACGTGATATCACGTCCAAAATATAACTGGTTTGCCTTGTGCGCTTGCGCGCTCTGGTGCTTGGCGTTCCAAAGGTTAATACATCATTTATCTACTAGAGAAAAAATAATGTAGTACAATTATAAAATAATATTTAGTCTATATCGTCGCAGATGTTATAATTTGTATTAAGATTGGTTGTGTGTAAACCAATAAGTATAACGTTTCATGCTTTAAGCTTTAATAGAGGCAAGATTCATGGATGGTTAAGTTTTTCATGCAAAGAAAAGGGTTGGAATTTATAAGTCAGATTTATAGCTGTACGAGTAGCTACATCAATACTTAAATATATAAAGCGGGAAGATTTTTTAAAAATGAAAAATCATGTGTCTTAGTTACTCGTATATAATGCTTTCTTTAAGACGGGAATGTACAGGTTTAGTGTCGGCAACGCGCGTATTACTTACACCAGGCGTAAGTGTTACACACTTCTAAAGTTGCAAGCATCCGCAGCCTGCGATAACCGCTTAATATCAGCGGACTGTGTGCTCATAGGTAGATATACGAAATAAAATACGATCGTCGGTAGGAAAACCCGAGACAATATAAGGTTTTCGAAAGCCGTGTGGGTAACGGGAACGGGTAACGCAGGCGGTAGTGGCTTAGGATTTAAATTGGTTGACTGTACAGCCGCCTGCATAGTGTTATAGCACAGAAGAGCAAGCTACCCTCCACCGACTGACCTCCTCTCGAGACAGCTCCTGATCGCCGTCTGTGTCCATGGCTTGGAACGCTAACTGGATACTCACCTAATTAAATGTAAACTATCGTGAATCATACTAACATTATACATAGCACTCACCGCCTGCAGATGGACTCCCAAAGAGACCGTCATGATGCGTGGAGGCTATTGTTGAGTGAATTGACGCGTTTCATTGATAATTGTACCTACATATATACTATTTATGCACCCTTTTTTTGAGTTTTGCCTCAGTACAATGAGGACGCTTTCGGGATTATCACGAAACAACAACGTAGGGGAGCCCATGCTGGTAAATTTGCAGTCTCAAGACTTAGACTATTTTGAAGACTAGGTACATCGTAAAAAGATAAAGGTTTGTGTAATGTATATACTTTCATCGGTGAGGGTTAGCTTCTATTAGCAGCAAACCGTAGCGCACACACCTGATAGGAGTGATCCAAGGAGATAAAAAAACGGAGTTTGCATGTCGTAGAAGCAAAATTTGAAGCACGAAATTCTCATTTCGTGACGTAGGTCGAGACTGACGTCTCACGAATAGAGCCTCGCCTCCGTCCCCTGTCACACTTTGTTGACCCCTCTCCTCTCTTCATGTGTGATGTAATTTATGGATGGCCCCAAAGCATGAAACAAGGGTAAACTCTTCTTCCACGAAGCAAAAGATGCAAACCCCATTTCAAATCTCCACGGAGTGATGATTCAGGAATGGACACTCACTTCTTCGCGGCTGAGCTGCGCATCCTTGTCAGCGTCGATTTCCTTGAAGACGTTGGTGGTCGGGGGCGAGTCCCCGATGTTGATCAGCTCGACCTCGAAGTGGAGGGTGGCGTGGGCGGGGATGACGTTGCCGGCTCCTCTTTCGCCGTAGCCGAGATGGGACGGGATGACCAGCTTGCGCTTCTCACCTGAAATTTTAAGGTTTGATTTGATTTTACGGAACAATGCCACCTTGCTTTAAATAAATAAAAACTTTGGCTGTATGATACTCGAGAGGCTTTTGATATATACTGCAGTTTGGGATTTTTACTATAAATCAGCACCTCAACTCGAGAATCTAAACTTTTTCGTGTGCAAAGTTGCATAGTTATCAAGATATTTGAGTTGGTTCTATTCACACGCGTCGCCGGCGGTCGGGCGTCGGATCTGCACGCCGTTCCGTGTGCATATATCTATTCATTTTTAAATCACACGGTTGATAATAAACATATCCATAGAGCTCACGACGTGAATTTACTTATGTAAGATATTACAAACAAGTGCACCAAAACAACTATATACAGACAGTAAACTAATTTCGAAGTGGGATGCATGTAGAACTTGAGCGGCAGTTAGATAAGTCGCCTTGTTTATTAAGTTCTGCGCAATAGAGATTGGTAGGTAGCTCTTAAACTCAATATAGGTTAGTAGAAAATGCCCGCTGCCTAACAACATTATGTATGCACTTTAGCAGTTTAGGGAATATGCAGTTTCTTAGTGATTAATTAAACATCTTTCTTAGGCAAAAGTAACTAGGTAAAAAAAATCAGAATATTGTAAATACTGATTTAGATTTTTGTTTTGATCTCCTATTGCTAGCTAAAAATATTTAGTATATGATTGAAACTCGGCTTCAATGCTCAGAAAAATCAATATAGAATCTACGTGTTCAACTGCTTGTGCTTACCTAATTAATTAAAAGGGTTAGATTAAGTAGACATGAAAAAAACACTCGATTTATTTTGGCATAGTTAATGGTTTTTCTACATTGATTTTTCGACACCTAACCATATTTGTCTAGGGGATTATGATGTGGGTTAGTCTCTACATAGTAGTAATAGTTGTTCAGTGATAATCAGTGATTATGAACATACTGAACAACTATTTCTATTATTTAGAGACTAACCCTCATATCGTAAAAAAATGCTTCTATCAAAATCGTCAACATATCAGATCAGCTGAATTGTACGAAACTTGAAAAAAATTCGGAATCTCAGAGCTGGACCCACGTCAAATGTGCCTACCTACTCAATTATCTCGTATAATGTGCCTGAGGGTTGGAATATGAGCCGGTATACATTGAACTCACCGACACACATGTCGAGCAGGCCCTGGTCCCACCCCTTGATTACTTGTCCGACGCCGATCTGGAAGGTGAAGGGCTGGTCGCGATCGAAGCTGAAAAGAGAAACATCTATTACACATCTAATGAGGGTAATCAACAGTTAATGAACTGGGAAATAGGGAACAGAGCGCTTTCATATTGTCCAATCCAAATTGGATGTCAGATATTACCACGAAGAAGTCAAATATAAAATTATACTAAAATACTCGTCGATAGTTATTTAACAAGTACATTCATCTGAAAATATGTATACATTTAATGCGACAAGTATGTAACCACGAATCTATTACCGAGGAGTGAAGTTTTGGATACAAGTTTTTGTCACATTAAAAATATCCATACTTTCAATCGATGTTTGCTTATTTGGCAATCAATTCCAGGTGAGATTGTTTGGGCTATTTATCTTCAAAAATAATTGTATCTGATTGTATTTTGTCTATACAAAATAGTCGGATCAGACAGATCACTTCAATAGATTCACAGAAAATGTCCATAAATCACGAACGAATATTAAATTTGTGGTAAACAAAACACACAAATAACTGCCCTACCAATTATACAATTTACATTGAAGAAGAAAGAGCAGAATAGTCCGCTAGCATGCCTGAACTAGCTCCGAACTGCGGCTTAATTTCAGTGCGGACAAAGCCTGACCGAGTAATTAAAATACTTATGCAATAGTTGAACTGAATCGCCCCTCGAATAAACCGCGCGGTTACGTGTGTTCCTTTTAAATAAGTGTTTCGATTTGTATCCAATTTCGCAATCAGGTCTTTTATGGAAATCTTTACATACTTATAAATTTACAGCCTCTAGCTGGATCGATGTTTTTGATTGTTTTCTTAATGGTCTAAGAGCTGGCCACGTCAGATGTGACACAATAATGAGAGGTTTGTAATCAGTCCAGTTAGATTGCATAACCATCCTTATTGCTAGATCCGGGCATCTGGCAGCTTTTAATGGGTGGAGCTCAGAGTGACAGACCAACAAAGTTTTTAAGTTGAAAAAAAGTAATACCGAAATAAGTAAAAACTGCTGAAGTTGTGTCATTTATAGAGAACAGGGCCTATATTTTAACATTAGAACAAAAAACAGTGTGTATTATTGCGCAAACAAAAACAGTAGGCGAGTAACCAAAAATTACATTATACATCATTTGGCACTACTTCCCCTAAACGAAACTTTTGGATATTATATAATCTAATTAATTATATAATTTTTCATAATATTGGATCAAAACCAGAACTCTAGAATTTATTTTCTTTAAGTTATTTGCTTTCTTTGACCTCCACCACTTTACAGCTGCCAGATGTCCGGATCTAGAAATAAGCATAGTATAGCAAACTAATAGGCGGGGTTTCGTTGCTCTCATTATTGTGTCATATCTGACGTGGCCAGCTCTCCGTCTATAATTAAAGTTATTGCCACGTACCTATGTATATAAAAATATTAAATTAGTAGGTATATTATGTTTCCCTACACGAGTATGTCCCACTGTTGAGCACATTTTGCCTCTTCTCCTCCGTGGGAGGCATAGAATAGAAGACACGAATGGGTCATTGGGGTGCTACTAGTATGTACTACGCAAGAAAAAGATGGTGTTGTAGTTGGATGTCAATATTAAATTCATTTTTTACTAAAGCATATCAGCGAAATTTGGCAAAAATCCACGAAGCGTATGTTAATCTAATACAATATCAATTATAAGTCCCTAAGTCAGTCCCTGAGTTCACAGCACATCGAAAATAACGACCAAATGAATAATAACAAGCTACTAGTTAAAATATATGGCTTCTTCTCGTTTTACTAGTGTAAGATATTCCGTTACTCGTACAGTTTATTTTTTATTAATACGAGTATACGTGTTTCATTATATTACACTGCGATTCCATCACACCAAACTGCGATGAAAGCCCTAGGTAAAGCGCATAAGTTACTTGAAACATCGGGCGCTGGCTATGTGTTAGCAGTCTCTGGACGTCTATACGCGTCGATATATCCAGGCCAGCATCAGATAAATTGTTCGCCAGAATAACACTATTATATAGGCCATTGTTCGTGTACGGTGGTGTGGTGCAGCCATTAATGTTTATGTATGGATTTGATGGCGTACAGCGTTGGGGTAAATCTTGTTACTGGCGTACTATAATTAAGCATAACAGTGTATTTTAGGTACAAAAGTACTGTTTTATTTACAAGGGTAACTTAAAAAAAGTATTCGCACCAGGGGGCCGATTTTTGACAGCAGGACGCTCGAATTCAAAAAATTCAAGCTCGAAAATAATCGCACACAAAAGTTTGTTGCCAATTTTTTCGCATGGAATCAATAGTTCAAATAATCATGATTTTAAATTTCTATCACTGTTATTTTTAAAACATAATTTCATCGTTTTATTCAGAGTTTCAATTGTCACTTTCGAGTGCTCGATTCTCAAAAATCACCCCCCTGCTTTATAAGTATAGAACCTATTACTGTGTATGAATCCGAAAATGAAAAGGGTTAAAAAATTGTCTGTTTTCTGCCTCAACCAACTTTACCCAGAGTCAAAATTGCATGGGAAATTTATGAATGAATTTATTCATAATTTTGAATCTTACTGCACCTACTGTGATAAATGCTGTATACATATATTTTCCGTAATCCATAAATAAGTAGGTACCTATACCTACTACATGTTCCTAATAAGCGCTTCGCTTGCGCATAGTGGTTCAGACGTATTGTACCTAAATGCTTAACTTGTTGATGAAAATACTAAAATAATGATAATTTGAGGAGTTCCCTCGATTCCTTATGGATCCCATCATCAGAACTCGAGCTTGACAAAAAGTTACTTATGTGTAACAAAAAACTTACGTTTTAGTTACTTATGTACAATAAAAAAAAATTACATCGGTTTAGAGATGACGGAGTTATGGACTAACAAACATAAAAACATACAACCGAATTGAGAACCTTCTCTTTTGAAATCTTGAAGTCAGTAAAATATTTACGATAGCGACAAAAGATATCAAAAGCGTTTTAGATTTGAGCGATGTTTATGAATGACGCCATAGCGTAAGTATACATCTTCTAGTAAGTTGTGTTATACCAGAAACAGTAATTGAACAAGTGTATTGTTTATAAATTAGATCGCTGTTCCAATCCTTGCGGACGACAATCGCGTTGTATGGCAGAGACAATTTTGACAAGCATTGTGACAAGCAGTAAGTAGTGCAAACCCTTTTGTACAATAATAGACTTTATGTTACAGGCTTATAACTGGGTCCTTTACGTAAGTTTATTGAATGTAAACAATTCATAGTACATTATGATACAAGTGTGCTAAGTTGATCATTGCATACGAACCGATATCGTGCGCACGAACGCACGTGAGTGCGCATAAGGAAGCTGAGTTTTGTAATGATCAAGCACACGCGTTTCATACGACGTTTTTCAACACACTTGCTTGTAATGGGGTCCTTATTCCACCGTTCTTAGGCTCATAACATAATACTAGATATTAAACAAGCGGGTTTTTTTTCAATAAGTATAATATTATCGAACTAGTGCAGGCAGTGCAGCAATCTAAAACCCGATCAAGTTACATTTATACCCGAGTACCTAGTTGTATGTAAGCAGACGAATCGTTATATTTTAGTCGGGTATTATCTTTGTTTATTTTTTTACTTTTTAGTAGTTTGCATTCAAAAAAATGTACCTATATAACACAAAATATGCACATTTACGATAGAACACACAATTATACAATCGTAATTGTGAAGAAGAATCCCTTATCTTCACTGTGTTAAAACATCAGTTAAAAAATCCAAAAAATATTTTAATAGATTTATTAATAAATGTAGTCGTGTGTTCTCAAATATCGTTTAATTAAACTTGAAATTTCAAACAGACAGCAAATAAAGTAGCTAGTCTTGGCAAGACTGCGTAAAAAAAGCATATAAGTACCTAAAGGTAATTATAAACACCATTACGGCATCATATTTATTATTAGGTATACGTTTGATCTAAAAGCCATTGTCCGATCTCGTTTTAAGTTGAAACCGTTACAATTTTTTTACCCACTATAGTCGCCATTTTCGTTAAACATTCAGAATATTCTGAAATTACCTACGCAACAACATCTACGATCTACGACGCGTTATGATCGGAAGTTCGCACAATGCGGGTGACGCAAGTACATCTAAGGCACAGTCTTTTCATTTCACTAGAAAATTCTACGATTAAGTAAGGCGTCTTTCACATTGCTGCGGTTTCCGCATGCGGCGCCAGTATGATGTTCGCCTTTAGGACACGGTTCAGTAGTTTATAAACTTATTTTTGAGGAGTACTTCAAGAAATAAGTTCGAGAATCCGAATTAAAGTAACCGGTCACCGGAATTGGTCTTTGTGATATTGTATAGGTTACATTTTTCATATTTTTTGTTTGCTTTGACGGAGCTTAGACGTAGTCACGAATCTTGAATGACCCAAACTTGAACACAGTATATAATATATGTATACATTGTTTTTAACGCGACTTTTAATTTTGTTGTTATTCGTTTAGGGTCTTGTGGCCATATTTCCGAAGTACCTACCTATGTATTCCGTAGGAAAATCACCCATAATCTAAAGTCCTTTCATGTTCCTATCTAACATTTCTAAAACCTACCTACTTAAAACGAAGTAAATATTAAATTTAATCGTATCATCATCGTTATCCCCCGTCCGCCCTACTCTGTACTCGTTATTCCATAATAATATTTAATATTAAGTAGAAAAGTTTCAGACCAACGATTTTCTTCTGGGTTTAGGCACATTTTCCCCTAACCCGACTTTGTACCCACGCACAAGTATTCTGCCCCACTACACATAATAAATAATAATAATAAAAAGCCCATTTATTCCATAACCAAAGTAAAAAAACATAACTTAAAATTTATATTACAAAATTAGTTATATACTATATATATATATTTTTTCTTTCTGTTTCCTTAATAAATATATGAAATAAGAATTTGGTTAGGACCCCTTACGGGTAAAGGCCCACTACACATAGCACTATTGAAAAAATTCTAGTTTTTTACCTTAGGTATTGTCGCGCAATAAATTGTGGTTAAAGATATTTATCGGTCTCAAAAGAAATATTACATTTCACTTATTGAGATAAGTTGATAAAATATACTAACAATTTGTTGTAAACTGAGCGTTAATTGTACCTAATGCAAAATATTATTAATGCCACACCTGGCCATAAAGTGGCTTTTTCCGCACGCTGCGCGTACGGAAAAAGACGCTTTCTGGCCAAAAGTAGACATAAAACGATGTACACAACACGGGAGGTAATAAAGAAAGCCCTCGATCGCATATTTACGTTCTGCGATCTCGGCCTTTCTTTGTTTTACCACCCTAGTTGTGTGTACTATTATAATTGGGAAACAGTAACAACAAAATAAACACAAAAAAACAACCAATTGGTGATTAACAGATAATAAATAATAATCGCAATGTTTTATTAATTCCATATTCAACATGGGTACTCTTATCGACGCTACAGATGCACAAGTTGCGGAAGCTTTCCAAATAATTCCGAAAAATTCTCGAGTATTTCTAGAAAAATTTACAAGAAATATAGGAAATTAATAAATGGAGAGTTTCAATTTCCATACAAAAATAAGTCCGTTTTGGAAACTTTCCGTCAGCACATCAGTAATATTGGGGACAATATTGTAAACTTTCATGTATGTGGGACATACCTACTGCAGGTGTGTTGTAACAACACATTGTAAAGTGGAAAGAGATGACCACTAGAATTAATAACTATTAATAGTTATATGTGTGTGTTATTTTGTGTGACATGTTTGTAAATAAAAACTTTCCATTTAATAACTTGTTCATGTACAAGTGGTTGTGTTTTATATTGCTGCTATACTGATGTTATAAAATGTTATATAACACGGTGTACCACGAATGCCACTACGAAGTTATAATAATGGCATACATATAATAATGGCATCCTTGTTACACTGCGTGTTATAACATCAGTCAGTGTATAATAGTGTACCAGCACCATTAGTCTGCCGGATTGTTACGTTTTTTCCACATGCAATCGAAATGTTAGGTTAGACTAAAGTCTAACCAGCCATTCCGAAAGGAACCAATCAAATTACTACTTTATCGTTGTACTAACGTCTTTAATTAGGTACGTAAATTACAAACTTACAAGTACCTCATAACTTTAGCAATGATTCTGCTATGTTTACATATGGTCGTAAGTATTGCAGCTTTATAGTTTATTCACTCTGCTCTGAGAATTTTGATTGTAAAAAAATTACAGTTTAGCCTCGCCCCGTCTCACAATTGCCACTTTACCAGTGGATAATCAATCCGTGTAATGAAATGGTAACACAACGATTTGCATGCAACGCCAGATGCAAATAGTTTTAAGGATGCTTTCATTACTCCATTTATTTCATTAATAGTTTAGTGCATATAAAAGTTTTATTATCCTTCAATCTAATGTTTGTGAAATATAGTTTGCTCTTAATAGGTACTAAGAAAAATTTTAATCATCGCGACCGCAAAATTCGACATACCATAAATAGGTATATGAGTTTCTTTCTATGAAGAAACTTTTTAATGTTGTTAATAATAGGTACATATAAAATTGTTCAAGAAGCAATTATCTACAGGTTTCTCTCAGAAACCCGTTAAATGAATAAATTAGTATTTTCAGTGAATAACGTAAGAGTTCAAAGTTTATACAAGTATGACTGGACCTTTAGCTTGCGTAACCAAAGGCGCATCGTGATCTTCAAGAAGAGAAAGTTGCATGCGTTCTGAGAAACGCGGTGTCGAGGAAACAAACTGGACATAAGGCTCATAAATATACGGACATTATGCATCAAGGAATCTTAGCACATTCACCGATGATTACGTCACTATTTACGTGTAAAGCACCGCACAGAAAGCGCTACCGTTAACAATACCTTTCTTTGCATATCTATGTCAAAACCATACACCATAGACAACATTATATATTAATAGAGTGTGTTGAGTCTGTCCAGAAGGAAAAGTGTCCGAGCTCCCATATAAACCAAGACACTTTTCTTTCTGGACATACTCTAAACTATTGTATTATGACCCCAAAACAAAAAACGATGAAGGGCGCCAATTATAAAGTGAAATCTTAGAACAATAAAGTTTGAATAAAATCAAGTCACACAGGTATAATAAACACTCTTAAAAAAAATTACCAACTTTTAACGCCGACTTTATTTCTCTTGCAAAAGTTATCTAGTGCTCCTCGAGACTATTCTAACAAACCCAAACACAATGAGATTCCATTGTTTTATCACTGAGTTCTTATGACCACCTTCGGTCTTGAACAACAGACCAGCTCCATGTCATCATAATATTGCATTGTCGCGCGAAATACATTAAAAAAAATCGGGCAAAATTTTAACTCTCTCGGAAATCGGGAAGTGGGTCATCACTTTGACCACAGGCCACCACAAGTGTGTGGTCAAAGTGTTTTAACTTGCAATTTGATTACCTACACAGAACGGGACAGGTGAAACTAAATAAAAGCATGTAAAAAAAGAGAGCTTGTAAAAATTGCTATCCACAGCTTAAACTAAGTAGTATAGCTATTAACCTTTTGAATTCATACACCTTGGTCGACCATTATGTAATGTGTACATGTACATAGAACAGGCTTTGCAAATATCGCAAGTTTATTTGTTTCTCCTGATTTTTACATCGCGGAACAAGAGACAAGTTATGGGAAATATAATGTCGCGGCTGCTGACATAAATTTGGGTAATACACCTCGTAAATTCTCATTTACATACGTACCTACATACTTCTTTACTTTGCTCAATTCTGAGCCTAAATATATGCCTAAGGTAAGATTAATACCGTCAACTGCTACACAACTTTGCCTAAGATGCTCAACTTTGTCTGGCTTGAAAAACATGTTTTTCTTCACTAAACAGCTATTTACATCTTATTCCCGAGATGACCCCCTTTCTTCCACCTCAGGAATAAGATGTAACCCCCTTTTGCACCAATACACGTGTGAAAACTTTTAGCTCAAGGATTGCCAGGATTGGAATGTCATTCTTAAAATCGGTGTACAGTGGTCGCGGTCGACAATGGACGCAAAAAAGATAGCCTGAATGGCAATAATAATTGCAATTGCTTTATAAAAACGGGTTAAAAGAAAAAAATACAGAAAGGGGCTGTCTTTCGAGGTATATTTACATGTACCTCTTAAAAATTTCAAGAATTACTTTCGGATGAGCGAAGCAGATTACTTGAAGCTATTACAATCATTTACTCCAATTATAAGCAAAAAAGACACACATTTGAGTGAATCAATCCCCGCAGAATATAGATTAGCTCCAAATGCGTTCATTCTCGGCGATCGCTTCACGAATACTGAAGGAATGATGGAATGACGCGCACCGCGCACCACAAACTGTCAGTATAATGTCATTACTCCAATACTGACACTACAATATTAAAATATTCGAATAACTTCATTCCTTACCGTCACTCCTTCATTCCAATCACTACACTGTCATTAGTAATATCATTACTTGAAGGTAATGACATTATTAGTGATAGTGTCTGGGTCTGGACCGCCTATGATTATCCGACGAAACCCCGACCGTGCTCTGCGACTCGCACCGTTCCGCGTGTTCTGGCCTATAACCGCTAACCACTTCGTTAGTTCAATCGTCTATTTGCATCACTCTCTTTCGAATACGCAAGAGCGATAGAGAGCGAGATAACGAAACTTCGATTTTCGAGGCTCGTTGAGCGAGGTACTGAGTCCCCAGGGCGCCGTGCGTTAGCAGAGCTGATGTTTTTATCCTCTCCTCCCATTCCTCCTATTGAAAAGGAGAAACAATCCGTATAACATGATTGTTGTCTGTTTAAGTTAAGTCTATAAGCGGTCTAGACGATATTATTTTGTTTTTCTTTTCTTTTACGCAAGGCCATTTTTAAAAGACAATAAAGAATGACACAATTGATGAAATTACACAAGCCGTTAATTTATTATTAAGTGTAATACGTTTTTAAACTAAGCATCCGTAAGCTATAAATTTAATTATAAATTGGTTTCCTAACTCCATTGTCAGCATCCTATTGCATTGTGCGGCGGCCAATATGTGCAACGGTCAGTGCACAGAGTTCTTCGTCCTCGGCGCCCGTACTTAGGTACCGAAACTGGCGGGTAGCCCGGCGTTATTAAATCGACGGGCGAGGTAATCTCCTCATATTTACGATACTGCCATAAATTTCAATCATCTGGCGCGGTAACCCGACGGCTGAACTAGGATTAAGGACAGATTGTTGAAACTGCACTGCCGTTCAGTGGCGTCACATATTTTTGTATCATTATCTAAGGCATTATCGTCATCATTATCCTAAATGAAACGACATTCGCATATGTGTTTGTTGCATTAGGACCATCGGCGAAGACAAAAACTGGAAGAAACTTCTGTTTTCAAAAATGTACATAAATAGGTATAGTATAGATATTAATTACAATATGCGTTTGACACGTCGCAGTTTCCGCTGAAACAAGCTTATCTGAAAGTGCATCGACCAGCAATAGACAATCCTGATTGTTCCGATAAATCAGATATTGACTCAGATAATATGGAAAATGTCCATTAGGTATATTGGTATTCCACTCATCTCATTAGTTGGTTCAGTTCCTGGACCCTTATTCGACATGGCAAAACTGACAGTCGCTAGTGAGACAACTTGTGGCAGCCGAAATCTTTATGGATTCACAAAAGAGTGATATCCACTTACGTCAAAATCCATACAAAACTCTACCGAGACCTACTGTGATTTTGCCGGTTAGGTGTGGACAGATGGATATCACTCTACACTTCTACAGTAGCGATTCAAGTGTGATATCCACGTGTCACAGTTTGGCATATCGAATCGTGGCCCTGGCTAGCCTTCTGTACTCATAAAACTTGACCCCTATTCGACATGCCAAACTGTGACACGTTTATATCCATGCGATATACCTAGTTGTTTGACACACATAGGTACTATTTAGAACGTATCAAATTCTCTATCGTATCAAGGTCTCCCAAGCAATTGTTAGTTTTCACCACTGTAAAATTTTATCTTTTCCTAAAAAACACAAATGTTAAAATGACCTATAAAATGCTCACGAAACCCTAAAGACACTCGCTTGTTGTCTGGTTGCGTCAGGTCAGAAGTGGGATTTAATTGTATACAAATAAAAAATAACTGATTCGAACAACCTTTTCAACTAATTGGCCGCTAACGTAATCCGATAAGCTGTAGAATGTTTTTCGCAAGCTTTATTTCGTTATTGATACTGTATTATTACAGATTATTATAGCTTAACTGTTGTTTTTTTGGCGAGTTCGTACTAATTGTTTTAGAAATCATAACGTTACAGCGGCTTTTAGAACAGCCATTTTTTAAATTACTACGTAGGTAAACAAGCCCGGTTGCAGTGAATGCCAGCGAAGCCGGTGGTCAATTGGTCATGTGACTGGTGGATTCTGTCGATCTAGAATTGACCAGGATTATTTACCTTGGGTCGGTTAGCAGTGATTAGCTGTGCTGATAAAGAATTAAAAAATAAAACAAGTTGACGTCAAAGATATGTTTACACTTTTTCACCTTATACTTTTGTAATAAGGTGCAAAAATGTAAACCGATCTTCGACGTCGACTGTACTACAACAAAAGTTAGGTTGTATCGATGACAGCATCATTCGAAATACTTATTAGCGTCCTACGAGTATGGTGGTGATTTAGAAAGGCGAGTCAAACTAGGCGAGTATTGGTAGAAAGTCCTAGAGTCACGAACGAAAGTGATGAATGACCCTCATTGCATCCGGTACCAAAATCGGTTGCGGTTCATCGATACCATATACATTTTATTGATTAAGTACTAAGTATGTGTACATAGTAAGTAGGCAGCCTGTCTTACAAGTACCTAAGCGAGAGAAATGTCTGAAAGGGCGTCGTATACACATTTATGGTCAGTATGTTACGTAGTGAACATAGAAATATTTAGGTAATAGGTAGATAATATTTAAAACATAACAACGAGCAGACTGAATCGAAGTTAGCATGTCAGCCGACAGGTGTTGCATAGCTTTTTCGAATAAATGTTTTATATATTCATCATTGGGAATATTATGGTACCTACCACCTTCTACTGACATGCTTCGATGATGGTCATAAAAACGTCTTAAAACTCCCACAAAAATGCAAGTTCGGTGAATATGAATGTTATAAAACCGTTTAAACTGAGATTAAGGAAAACGTTAACAGTAATAGCAACGTGTTACAAGAAGAGGTTGCTATTGAATCAATCAGCAAATATCGTCGTTAATTTTAGGCCTGTTTTTGTTCATTAACGCGACATTTTTACGACAAAGATTCACACTGATGTCTCTCTCCTGCCGCGTGAAAGGAGAAAAAGATATTAGCCCATTGGCCATTATCCTTTTTATCTACCCAATCTGAAATAAAGCTAACCGTTTCAGAACGCTATCTAGTTTTTAATGGGTACCTATCTATGAATACATATCAATAAAAAAATAGGTAAGTACTTACCACTTATCTTTAAAAAGTGCAATAATAAATGAAAAACTAAATATGACTCCCGCTCGGAATATGAATAGGTAATTGTTTAATTAAAACGCGCACGGAAACTTTTATAATATGAATTAAAAAAAAAATTCTATAATTCCAATTATGAAATTCATTCTCGCTGTCCATTATAGTTTGCGCCTACTTTAACGTTTATTAATAAGTATCATAGTGTTATTAATGACTATCAAATTTTAACTATTTTTATCTGTGAACCATCCTGCTGCATAAAACAGTAGAAATTCTATTTCAATAACTGGCTAGCAAATTGAAAGACCACCGTCAAAGCTGTCATTTATATTTCTTATTTTAATTAAAAGTATTACCGGCCGAGAATTGTGATGAATATCATCTAGTGGCGATGGCGCTTAAATTCATCAGCAGAAACTATATGTGTGTACTGTCTACACTTTATACATTATGCCAATCATAATAAGATTAATAAGGGCCGTTATTGGAAACAAAATGTGTTAATTTTGCCTACACTTGGACTGCCAATAAGTAAATATTATAGGTAGCTGTAGTTATAAAAAAATACCCACGCGTACAAACGGTACCCTTTATTATAGCTTATCGTAATGTAACGGCAACATTTTTTTGCTCCAAAACAGAATTAAAAAAACAACACCATCGACTTCTGGACAAGAGTTGGCACAAAGATAACGTGCCGCTGAAATTTTAATGCCGCGGTTAGTGCTGGATCCGGATGGCGCCGACAAAGTCGCAGATATACTGCAAATTTAATATTTATAGCCGGCAACACACCTTGTTTTTGCTGCGATGAGACATTGCTGGAAACATTTTGCGGACGTCTCTATTTGATAGCGTTCGGTTTGTCTGGGCTCGGCTTTAGGTAATTGAATTTTTTATTTGCCCCCTAAAGTCGTTTTTGCAAATGGCCTGACGTTCATGAAATAGTTTTCTCACGTCGTGAAACCACATGCACGGTGTAAGTTAAAGTTTTTTTTAACATATATTTCAATGAAGGTCGGCTATTATGTTTTATTTAATTACTACTATAGGCACTTTACTTGAAAAATATAGTGTTTATGTAACCTTAGTTTTAAAAGATTAATAACATTATGCCACGACTTACAAACAGTCTTGATATACATTTTAACACTTATCATAGCTGTTTAATAGTTCTTACGATACTTTGTCAAGCCTTGTATTATTTACTGACAGTTTTTATATGGACCATTTTCATTAAAATAAAATCAGATACGCCGGATCTAAAAATATAGCCCGACTTCACACCTATAATTCAATAAATGATTTTAGGTACTTAGTTATTATCCAGTTTATCCACCCCTCTATACCTATATATCTGCGCTGCAGATAAAACTCATAAATAATTCTGAAAGTATATTTCGGTTACAATTGAGCTTTAGATTAAATTCACGAAAGGTTGGTACAGTCGCCATCAAATATTTATATCGGAGCGGCCAGGGTATTCGGAAATATCTGAACATGCACTTTAACGCCCTTGTATAGAGGCGTTGTCCAGATATTTGTAACCACTTTAGCCGCTCCGATATATCTGATGGCGCCTGTGCTAATAATCAAACCTTTCTTGTTACATCCATTTACGTTATCCACATTCATTTCATTTTATTAAAATATGCTCTTATACCTAAATAACTATTTACATGTTTTGTATGTGCGTACCAATGTATTATTGTGTTTCACTTGTATACGCAATATTATAAAATGCGTAGCATGGCAAGAAAAAGTAACACAGAAAATCAATAACTTCTGACAGAATATTTTTCTGTTGAATTTTTTTCTGGTGAACACCTATTATTTTTTATAGAATTACATAAGACTCAGTTGACAAAATCAAACGTGTGTTTAGATTATTATACTACCTATAGATCCTTATTTCCGCATCACTATATCTACTTAGTAACCAAAAACTATATCTAGAGCCAAAGGAAATGCGATTAAAATGTTTAAATACTTAAAAAAAGTTTTTGTAAAAAAAGTATTTTAAATACATATGATGGCTGAATAAAATTGATAGAAGTGCCGTCGATTCAGTGATTACAAAACTGTCAGTTTCACCAACGAAGCCCTGTATTGTATCGAGGCCGACGATGCCTTTGAGGTTGCCTTATTCCAGCACAAACGACGTCAATGTAGTTTTATAACATTTAATTTTACGGTCATTTGTACTATTTTGTATAAATTCCTAGTCTTGCATATTAAGGCTATTAGTGAAACATTATTTTATAGCATAAAAGTGACTAAACTTAGTTGTGCCCAGCCAGCGCCTAGAGTTTTAATTAGCCCCTCAGCTGTGGGAGATGATAATGGCCGCTCTCCCCCATCTGTGGCAGCCTGCGGGGTCTGCCCCACAGACAGGGTTTCCAGTTCGAAATGCAGGTGGAAAATTGCGATTAATTCCTTTATTTACAATGATACAGTCTATAGTTTGTATTTTTTCTACTCTTTATTAAATTATCTAACAGTACCTTGAAATTACCACCGTAAAACTTGCATCAAAAAACTGTACAGCTGGGTTCATTATAAGGGTACCGAAAATTATCTCTTATTTTCGATAATAATTAAAAAACAAACGGTTTTGAGGCTCATCTGTTGCTTTAATTATGTACATAATGTAGTTATACATATAAAAAAATCATAAACTAAAAGGCTTATTAATAAAATATACAAAATACACCATTTGAAAACTCTATTGAAATTATGTCTGTCCTAGAAATGGCGCACGTAAGTGGGTTTCGAATTACATGCATTGTGGAGTTTTACTACACCCTAGGTATTAAATTTATACATAAACAAGAAATTAACGTTGTGAACTATCTGTGGCCAAAGCAATACTATTGCAGGTGTAGTAGTTATAAGGTAAGAGATGTTTAAAAAATGCATTTATTTATTCATGCAAAATGATTGCCCACAAAATGTTGAAAAATCTCAGCAACCAGCAGCCTTGCTCCAAAGAAATTTAATTTCCCAGGATATTAATAAAACAGACTTTAAAACAAAATAACTGCACTTGCTCCTATTTAACAACAAACACCAAAAAACTTAATCTGAAAACAAGATATATATAGACCTAATCACATATCTCTGGTTTGATTAATATGGACATACCTAGATCGTGAAAGTGATATGGGTGAGTGAATTGAAGGGATATTTGTAAATAAGTGAAGAAAAACACATTTGTTTTTAGAATATTTGTATTATTATATGACATAAATCTATAAACATACTTTGAGATTTTGATCTACATTATTAAAAGCTGCTTCTTAGTAAGTGGCATGTCCATGCTATGAAAACGTGCGTTAGTAACATGACTGTGCCGTCTGTGGCGGCAGCCTCGCAGGTTCTCGTTCAGTCTGTGGCGACAGCCTTGCAGGTTTTCGTCTAGTCTGTGGCGAAGCCCGAGAGGTCATGTGCCGACCGTTATTTAATTTGTAAGCTATTTATCACTTTAAACAGATTTTAAGCTAATTTCATTGTATTAAATAAAACATATACGAACTACGTCAGATAATGATTGTTATGAGACATAGTAAAACATAAGAAAACAACAAGAAATCGAGCATGAAAGTTCCGGCTATGACTTAGCATGTTGTTTTCTTCACAGTTTTAACACCGATATTACTCAAAAACCACACTCAAACATAATAATAACAAAAGTTTACTTACATTTCCACAGATTTCTAAAGGTTTCACCATAAAAATCAACAATTATAACCTTAAAACACGTAAGAACTCACTCATCCAAGTAACTGTTTTTGACTGACGAAATTTAACGACAATTTCCACCGTTGAACATTCAAATGTTCGCTTGCTAGCTGTCTTGCTTCGTTCACTCCACGACGAAATAAGTTAGAGCGAGGCAAATATACGTTTAACGGTTATATTACAAAAAGTCTACACGCGAATGCAGCGAACCTGGCAGGTCGAGCCACAGATTACCCGTCATTTTTATGACCACCTGAGAGGCGTTCCCACAGCTGAGGGGAGGGTACTATTTATAATTCTTAGAAAAAAAACCCGTTAACTCTGACTTGAAGAAGAATCATCCTTGAGATATTCTTCTAACCATTAAGTAAAAATTTAAATATATAAGATACTTTTAGTACTGAATCAATGGAATGGAAAGAAAAAACTACATAGAATATTACGTTTGTACAATGATTTCCTTAATAGTTTTAGTAACATCATCGACTATACAGAGTGTTTTTTCAATGACTAGCCATATTTTAAGAGATGATTAGATAAGTCTACTGAACAACTTTTTCTCCGTTTTCTATGGGACCAACCCCGAAATCTCAAAAAAAAAACTGGCATCCTCATGCAAAACGTCAACGTCTGATCGGCTGAAATGTATGAAACAGCCAATTTTTTTTTTTAAATTTCGGAGTTGGCTCCATGGTAAAAGTTTTTTAGTATGGCCTACCAAATCATCTCGCACAATTTGGCTAGTTATTGAAAAAACAACCTGTATTTATAACATTTAATATCGCAGCCACTGCACAATTTCAATCAAATCCAATACAGAATCAATCTATTCAACTGATTTCTTATAGAATGACGTATTTCACAGAAAAGGGATCAGGTATAGGTAACTGGCTACAGTGAATGCAATATAGAAGTGATTTCGTTCGTGCCAGACGAGATTTTCTACCGTCAAACGTTTACTAGTTCCGCACAAAATTCAATAAGGTAATGCCTAATATAATCCAATATTATTGCAAAAGTCTGTTTCACACTAAGTGCTAACGCCTTCAAAGAATTTATAAATCTTATTATAGTGTTATACAGATGTATAACTATAGACAATTAAACATTAGGGACATACACAGGTTAGGTTCACTTCATTCATGTGGTCATACTTTGCTGATTTAAGCCTTGCCTGCCCGCAGAAAGTGGTACAAATCGTCTAAAATAATTATTTATACGCACACAACCTGTTAACAACTCTCCAAAAGAGGAACAACTGGGAACAACTTTTGGTTTAATTTAGATGTATGTACACATGTGAGTTGTGACATAGGTATAATTACGTGAAGCAGTCTCTGATCTATGACTCCATAGATAAGTAAATAGGAACGTAAGTCTTTTTAGACCCTGTTTCACAGGCTTATACCTACATACCTACTTGGCGTCCTGCATCCTACAAATTGTACAAAACAGCTTAACTGCCAAAACTGAAATTTATTATAATTTGTTATGATATCAAACATAGCAGACTCGTGCACCGTACATAATTTCAGCCTGTATACTATATAGATTCAGTTCGCCCTACACTTTGTGCACATCGAGGAGTCTTTTAGTCAGTAACAGGGTTACCAGACAACATGCTACAAAGCCGCCTGTGACACAATAGCCATTAAATTTCAAAGCGGGCAACAATTTTATAGACCGCGGACAGGCAGGATGATTAAATAAAAACACTTTATTTTGTAGAGCACTGCATTTTATTTTATCTTTTTATCCAAAAATGGTGTTGCATTCAATCTCAGTAATAGGACCATACGCAGTAAATAAAGAGTATAAAGACATATTCTCTCAAATCTCTAACATGCAAAGGTAACTAAGTTCAAGTTTCGTATGTGGACATCTGCAAAGTTAAGGATCATTAAATTAAGCCTAATTTTCTGTTAGAAACCCTACTCCGCATTGAAGGGTTTTTTCTGTGCTACGTGATAAGATGCATTGGTTTAAAAATTATGTATGACCCAATTAGTAACCTCAATGAGTAGTCGTTTTAAAGTTTTAAAAATGATTTACTGATTTGCCTCACTGTCCTGACAGGTACTAGGTAGTACTAGAAGTCAAAAGCCGATACCTCAGGGTTAACGAGAACAATTCTACGTAGTCTACGTACCACCGTCACGTACGCGAAAGACCGATGCATCTTCGTATTAATATATCATTTCATCGTAACTAAGTGGATCGGACAAATTGCTCACTAGTTTATTTAATATTTATTGGACGGGTACGTGATCCATCAACGGGGAGTATTGTAGACGGCGGCGATAAGCGGCCATCTTTGAAAGTTTTTTTTCAGTCGCGGGTAGTTTACGGGTCAAGTTACCCCTGCTCTGCAAATGCATTCTGAATAAGAGAACCACGAAATAGTTATTTTTAGAAGCTATTTTATTTTATTAGCAATATAACTGGTACACATCAAGGTCTATAACGACTATAACATACAAGGTGTACTTAAAAAAAATGCTAGTGATCCATTAAGGGCATAATTGGTATCGTATTCTATAAACAATTAAGCAAAAAAATATTCTCGTGATAATAAAACCGGCTGAGACGGCGTGTGCCATATAAAAAAGGTTTTCTCCTACTTTTTAGGGTTCCGTAGCCAAAATGGCAAAAACGGAACCCTTATAGTTTCGCCATGTCCGTCCGTCCGTCCGTCCATCCGTCCGTCCGTCCGTCCGTCCGTCCGTCCGCGGTCTAGCTCAGTGACCGTTAGCACTAGAAAGCTGAAATTTGGTTTGAATATGTGCATTAACCAAGCCGACAAAACGGTAGAATAAAAACGAGAAAAATATATTTTGTTAGGGTACCTCCCCTACACGTGAAGTGGGGGGCGAATTTTTTTTTCGTTCCAACCAAGTTGTGTGGGGTATCGTTGGATAGGTTTTTTAAAAAGAATTAGGGTCTTCTAAAACAGTTTTTGGTTAAAACTAAAAATTTCGGAAATAATAGCTCCGAAAGTTTAAAACAGGGCGTCCCCCCCCCCCCCCCATCTAACTTTTAAATCGTGAGTCCTAAAATTTTGAAAAAATTCATGAAACTGAGGCCTTATGAGTACCTTTAATGAAAACTATATTGAAATAAATCGGTTGAGGCGTTTTTGAGTTATCATTCAAAAACCCATAGTGAAAGGACGTAAGTAAAAATGACGTAAGCGCCGCCAAATTTCCCGTAAGAAACGACCTTTTGAATTAATGGTCTCAGTTTACGGAACCCTACACTGAGCATGGCCCGACATGCTCTTGGCCGGTTTTTTACTCACAATATGATACCAATAATGCCCTTAGCCGGATCACAGTATTTTTGTGACACGCTTTAGATACGACTATTTAGACATTTTTATTTAATAGACCACGACAGCATACGGCGCGCCTGAATAAGCAGCTGCAGTTACCGTAGCCTATAGACGCCGGCAACTCCATTGTTATTTTTGACCTTGCATGCACCTACACGCGCAGAGGTCTTTAGTTTATTTCCGCCTAATATTATTTTAAGCGTAGAATAACGTACATAAAGTAAATAGTTGTTTATATGAATAGAAGAAACATATACATTTGTACTTAAATACGTAAATGTATAAATAATAAATATAAACTTGAGTGCTTTTACTCTTTTCAGATAAGCAAATTGGTTCTTCTTACAAAGGTAAATGGGAAGGAGATTAATATTTTTCCACAATATCCAACTTTACACTCACTTACCGACACAGAACAAATATTAACCTAAGTATAGTAAGTATATAGAGAAGAAGCAAACACTATACGTATTTTTATAGCAAAACTAGCAGCCCGCCCCGGCTACGCACGGGTGCAATTATTATACATATAAAACTTCCTCTTGAATCACTCTATCTATTAAAAAAAACCGCACCAAAATCCGTTGTGTGGTTTTAAAGTTATAAGCATACATACAGACAGACAGCGGAAGCGACTTTGTTTTATACTATGTAGTGATGATTGGGAAACGTCACATCGCGGCATAATTGACCATATTATATTTTAGTAATTAAAATAGCACGATTTCATCATTTGACTAGTTAGTTGATCCTTGGATTCCTCGGTCAACAAAATAACACGCGAAGTACAGTCGCCATCAAATATACCGGAGTGGCCAAGGTACTCAAAAATATCGGAACATGCACTTTATCGCCTTAACAATAGAGGTTGTTCAGATATTTGTGACCACCTTAGCCGCTCCGATATATCTGATGGCGATTGTACGAGCATTTCTAGCTTCTTACTTACATACTTCTCAAAAGACTAAGACAAAGATATAAGAAAATGATCCTCAAAGCCTTTCAAAACTGGCAAGCAAAAACACATTTAAAAAGAAAAAAACGAAAGCATATTACATGAAAAACCGACACCCATTCCGCAACTGCTTACCTCGTACGAGATGTCGTATATCTTTTTATTCGAAACCATGCATAAGAGGGAACTTTTTTATAAAAAAATATACACAACATAAACAGTGTGCGAAATAACCGTTCATCTTAAACATTTGTCAAGAGCGGCTTACGGTAACTTAGTGGGGGCTTGTTGTGAGGTGTCCCTACACCCTGCGTCATTACTGAGTAGATTTATATAAACAAAGTGTAGCTATATACATATATTTACGCAGTATACGCACTGAAACCTGTGAACAGATGTTGAGACTCGAGGGTGCACTATTTTTTAACTGATTGCCTAAGGAGGGCTACTATTTCCAGCGTATGTTATCTACGCACGGCTTATACTCGTAAGCCCACACCGTTTCAATGATTGCAATGTTAAAACAGTGGATTGATTTCGGTTGTACAACTTGTACGGCACAAAACACACCTAGCGGAATAACAAATTTAAGCTTCTATCGACAAAGCTCCATACATTACTGCCTCCATTCCGCTAGGTGTGATTTGAGCCTACAAGTGACATAACATAACATATATTGAAATGATTTTCAGAAATCTAATCGCAATGCAATCCTATCGTTTTTATTTATGTACAATAGTTTACTGCTAAAACGAAATAAACCTATTCAGAGAATAATGCAGGATGGGTTTTATTTGTGCTAGGTGTAACACGTTTTACATAGAGTGTATCCAGTCTAATGAGGATTCATTATAATCAAGATAGCTCCCGACTTTCGCAATGTTTACGTGATATTATGAAATGCCAGTATTTTTGGTACGTTTGGACCGGGTGAGTATCGGGGTGGGGTGTGATGGTCTGATGGTGTAAACTTGTGTTTGTAATTAGTTTTAGTGACTTTGTTTGTGTTGTGTGGCTCACGAAACCTGTTGTGGATCTGTACTGTGAATCTGATGAAGCATATTGCGGATGTTTTAGTATTCGGAATCTGGATGACATTATAGTATATTTTATTTTTAGCATGTGTTTTATGTGGATTTAATAAATAACTAGAAGGATTCTTAAGTTAGACTTCTGAAATGTAATTTAGGTAAACGTAATAAAATTGTCAGATTATCAGGAAAATCTTTCTTTATCCTAGCGTTTATCCCGGTTTTGGGGTCCGCTTGACAACCTAATCCCATGAATTGGCGTAGACACTAGTTTTTACGAAAGCGACTGCCATCTGACCTTCCAACCCAGAGGGGAGACTAGGCCTTTTTGGGATTAGATCCGGTTTCCTTACGATGTTTTCCTTCACCGGAAAGCAACTGGTAAATATCAAATGATATTCCGTACATAAGTTCCGAAAAACTCAGTGGTCTGAGCCGGGGTTTGAACCCGAGACCTCCGGATTGAAAGTCGGACGTCTTACCGCAAGGCTACCAGCGCTTCTCAGATTATCAGGAAAATATGATGAAATAAACATTAACAACCGATACCGACATTGAATACTTAAAAGTAAATAGTTATATATAAAAGTAAATAATAATAGTTGATACGGTTAATTTGTATGAAAATAATATCGGTATTCGATCCCTGATTTATGTAGTATCCCTATTAATTCAAATAAAGGTAACTATTTTCATATAATATTTTGACAGCAAGAGGAAAAGCCGAAAAGTTCCACAGTTTCTTTATCGGACATATTTTTTTATTAACAAAGTTCTGAAAGAGAAACTAGATGCGCTTGTATCGCAAACTGCACTTGCATGGCTAATGTCAATGATTGCCACTCTATAGATTACACATATTGGATTATGTTATCCATTTTCGGTTATTATAAAAAAAGATCTGGCAAAAACGAAATCTAGAAATGTAACAGCTAACAACGCACACAGAAAATCGATGTTTATTTAAGTAAGATGGCTGCAAATTAAATAGCACGTATCATTTATGATATTAAGTGTAGCCAGTCTAGGTACTGTCATAGACTTAAATATACATATTATAGTAGACGGCCATAGCCTAAGAGCTTTTTGAAGCTCCGAGTATTTAGCGCCATCTAGTTCAGAGCCACCTAAACAGAGCCAATATGCTTGAGATAAAATCAGCGCCACCTAGTAACGACTAGTGTACTACTAGTACGTTATTCGTTACTAGGTGGCGCTGATTTTATCTCATGCATATTGCCTCTGTTTAGGTGGCTCTGAACTAGATGGCGCTAAATACTCGGAGCCTCAAAAACTTCTTAGGCTATGGCCGTCTACTATATATTTAAGTCTATGGCACTGTAAAGTAATATACTTAAACACTTGTACACACTGTATGCATAACAAAAAAAAACAACTGTCAAAGCCGAACTTAGACCTTTAAGGGATCTCTTCCATTCCAGTTAACTTTTGAGCACTTGAGGGAGCATCAGAACGGGTAGACATAAATACAGTCGCCATCACATACATCGAAGCGGCCAAAGTAGTCAAAAATATCTGAACAACGCCTCTATTGTCAAGGTGATAGAGTGCATGTTCAGATATTTTTGAGTACCCTGGCCGCTCCGGTATATTTGATGGCGATAAAAATTCAAATAGAGATATAAATTATTTATTTTAATTCACTAATTTTATTAATCATGTTTTCATATTTCAGTATTAAATGCAGGTAGTAAACTAAATAGGTTAGTATGTGTCGATATGCATGCTTGGAAGTTCTCAATGAGTTACAGTCTGTTTTATTTACGAAAGAATAGCGTGCAAATTTGCCGTCATAGATGATACCTACTCCACGCTCCATCTACGGGCATTGATCTATGGTTAACGCACTGAAAGGCAACTCTCGGGAAAATGTACTGTGTTTATATCAAATTTATTGGCGGACTTTGTAAACTTGTAAGCTTTCTTTTACTTCGTTATACCTATTTGCAAAATTTTGCCATTTTCATTTCTAGTGGGTTTAAACCGGTGCTAGTGGTCCGCAGCCCGCTGGTGGTGCTTCCAGTATCTGACGTGGTTCAAGAATAATATCACAGAGTAACTTAGTTATATAGTAGAGCAGCACAGCCTAAGAACTTTTCGAAGCTCAAGTCAATTGCGCCCCCTCTCCGAAAGCCCCGTAAAGTTACCCAAAATGTAAGAGGAAATGTCACCTGCATATAAGTTACTCTATGATAACATGAACATCCATTTGATGTTTTTATTTGCCATGGAGATTTCATTATTAATTAAATAATTAATCTAGATTTTGAAATCAAACTCAGCTTTCTTCTTTAAAAAAGACTACGCGTAAGGTTTTGACAGCAACGTTAGCCGTAGTTATAGTTCTAAATACAGGGTGGAATTTTAACCACCGGTCATTGAGCGAGGTGATTAGGGAGGCCATATTAAACAACTTTTACTATGAGACCAACCTCGAAAAAAAAATGTTGGCTTCCCTATCGAAAACGTCGACATATCTGATTGATCTGATCGGCCGAAACGAAATGTATAAAACAGATAAAAAAAATCCCGATTTCGGAGTTGGTTCATAGTAAAAGTTGTTCAGTGTGGCCTACCTAATCACATGTACAACAATGTAGAACTTAGAGTACCTACTGAACTGAAATTCCTGGTAATATTTGATAAGTAAGGTAACATACTACCTATAACAAGTATAACAGTATAATATTTACAAAACAACATATCAAAAATATAATATTATTGACATTAGCGTCGTATTTTGAGAAGGAAGGTTCAAAGTTAAGCCACTGACCGAACCACAAAGTTAAAATTCTATGTAGCAATATGGTAATATGGCATTATAGCGAGCGTGTCGCTTGCATTTTTTGAAGCTGGCACCTGCCAGACTTAACTAGATTCCCGGATTAGGCTCACTAAAAACTTGGACGTAAAATAACGTTTATTGTTACCGTCACGACGGACTGTCACATAATAAATCCTATTAGTATTATCAGGCGCGGTTCCAGCATTTTGTTCAGGTAGAATGATTGCGAGCTCATGATGCTACCCGTAACGGGCCTACACCTAGGGCAACGCTGCAGAGGGGTTTAGTGGGTATTCTCTTTACTGAGTGAGTCCCACATACCCCTATGTGGATCTTCCCCGGGTCCAGGGGACGATGCGTAAACGCATTTCCCTCTGCGACAAAAAAAAGGATATTGTTTGTTCGGGGGGGGGGGGGCACTTTCCTACACAAAAAATCTTACGGTCCTCACCTATGGCCCCCGTATTATAGTATTCAACACAAATTGGTGGATGGATTTGGATTACATTTGGCACACAGGTCTATTAAAATACAGGATTAAATATAATATTTGGGCAAATACGGCTAGTGTGTTAAATACCCCAATACGACCAAGAAAGTAAGGGTAACAAGCAGAAAAAAAATGGGAATAAGTACGTTTTAGACATGACGTAGCCCGCGCAGCGTGCACCGCACGTTAATAATCAAGGATGCGTTTCCATTCCACGCGCTTGCGTCTGCGAAGCGCTCTCCGCTGTGTACCTAGACGCCGGAAAATCGCTCAAGGCCCGTCTTGGCGGACGCTTGGAGACTCTTTAGTGTAAGGTAAAATACGTGCCCAAAAAAAACTTTCGTAGAACTTTTAAGTCCTAACTGGCGACAATTTCACTTGATGTATGTGTAGATTAGATAGATATAGATACATATTTTTGTACAACATGGAAAAAGCACAGAAGCATAATAACTTAAGTCTTGAGACTCTTGAGTCATTTAAGAGGAGGAATTCAACCATTGGGCAAACAAGTGAAGTGTGCCGAATTTTGCAACTGTACCCACTGATACTGTGTTAAGGAATTATAATATAAACGTGAACATTTTATTGTAATATTTTGTAATATACACAACAAACATAAGTATATATATATATATCGGTATTTCAAGTTATGGAATACCACATCTTATATTAATCAGTTTCATCGGAAGGAGTTTGGTTGTCAAAAATAGGTCTATTTTTCTACTGTAATCCGAACCATAGTGAGTCAAAGTTTGCTACAAGGGGTCACGCTCTATTAGTCTCAATTTGCAAATAGATGTTCTAATTCGGGTCCCTTCTTTTTTAAATCCTGCTAGGCCAAGGGTCGAAGGACCCGGAGCCAATAGCGGGCCGTAAAACACGAGATCGCGGTCGGACTTGTAACTTATTCAACGACCACATGTGACTGTACAATCCACTGCCGATCTCGACGCCGACTACATTATTCAAAAAGGACTATATATTTTTTACTATTATTTATGCCGGGTTCATAAACGTAAGTGTAAGACGTTGGGCGCTCAACCGTTTTAATTTGGTAGGAAAAGTCTACCTACCAAATCAGTTTTTCGTGTTTTATTTTTATGATAGATAAGCAGTTACATACGCCGGTAACCATCAACCAAAAATAAACACAATTTTTTATTATATTTAGGCAAAAATAATAACTTTAGCCTAGTATTTAATTCAATTTTCGTATCAATAATGTCCCAACACAGGGAAATTTTTGCTTACCGGGCAGCACTATCCCCTACTTTATAAACATCTGTATATTTTACAAAAATATATAATTTAAATTTTTAATTTTAATGTACAGAGTCCCACATTTTTCATATATTTCGATCAAACTGTACACGGCGCTTGATGTCTTTTATTTCCAGTTATTAATTTAGTCTACTACCTTTCTGTGTTTAGGGGCCACATGACAAACTTTCTTGTTCGCCACCAACTGCCAGTTCGGAAGTAAATATTTATGAATTAAGTTAACAAAGGGTTGATGTTCCATGAATTTGCGGGACCACTTCAGTTGTTTCCAGGGACCACCAGTGGTCTACGGACCACCGATTACGATCACTGTCAAGCTAAATAGTTTCTAATGGATATTTCAGACATGTTGATGTGAAATTTCGCCTGACGCCACCGACACAATCCGAATATATTCACAATATCCAGAAAGGGGTCTTAGCTTAATAAGTTACTTTGTAATTCAATTGTATTGCAAACATTAGTTATTAGTTAAGGAAGTAAAGGCTTTATTTATTTTATTCAAAATCCTAAATTCTTATAAGGTAAATGCATCGTTACAAGAGCACTGAGCTGACTAATGGACTCCGCGAATCTCGCCTCAAATAGCGTTTTAAATCTCGATATTCATGAATGACAGAAAACCCATATATATCATATAAAGTACGATGCTGGCGCGCGCCCATGCATTAGATATAGGGGGTAAAATATCAAACGCGCCGCGCATTCTGAGGAGCATGTCCGTTCTCGAATTTTCTATTTAGAAACGACCCCACCGGGACGATTCGAACTCGAAGCTGGTGAAGAAATTTATATTAGTTATACTTGAGTTTAGTGGACACCCTGAAATATTGAGTATACCGTGAAACCGACCAGTTTTCCAATAGAGAGCACATTTTACAATTTCAAGATCGTGGACAAATAATAAACATTATTTTGACAAACACGGGACTTCATCGCGTACACTTACTTTTGTAATTTTCCTGACGTTAAAAGTAATCGAAGCCCCCTAAGTAAGACACCGGTAAACTGAAAGTTGCATCGTAAACCATAAACTATAGGTACAGTTAGCAGCCGAGACAGGTAATTCCCTTTGCATAGAGATTCTACACAGGTGTGCGCTTACGCACGCCGCGGTGGTTTTTGAAATAAGCATCATACACCTACTACTGACATAGGTAAGTATAAATACCGTTACCTGCTACAACTTACTCCATGACTTTTTCGGGGTTTGGTGTTAATCAAAAACGGAATTACAGAAAATTCTAAAGAATAGCATCATATCTAGTCTCGTAAACTAGTGGAACGTGTTGTACAGTCGCTAATGTCGCTATCAAATATATTGGATGGGCCTAAATAGGTAATCAAACATATTTGAAAATGCACTCTATCGCCTTGACAATAGAGGCGTTATTTAGATATTTGTGACCACCTTGGCTGCTCCGATATATCTGATAGCGACGGTATTTATTTATATTTACTAAACTTAAATAACGTACAGACTCTAGTACTTAAGGTTTTGCACTTCCATGATTGCTACAAAACTCAGGAAAAGTCCGAAAAAAAACATGTTTAACACAGTACAACCATAAACGAAAAGTCTGAAAGGAGAGTACAAAATGTACAAAATATTAGTGTTTTAATGTGCGTACGCACAGGGATTAAAAATGGAAGGAAGTCCGTGAGCTCTCTACCGACTGGAGCAATAGGCGACCTCGTAAAAGGCTCGCGTCGTCACTCGTCACACAGCCATAGAAGAGACAAGAGACACGCGTTACTTTTCCATTAGAGATGTGACGTTAGGCGATTATCACACTGGCGATGGCGCCGCAAACGCATACGGCGACAGTGTGCAAACGTGACAGCTCTATATACACCACATGCGGAAATCGCAGCAGTGTGTTAGCCACCTTAGAGATGCGATGGGTTAGGCGTACGAGTTAGTTAACTGTGATTAATTCATGTCAGCTTTAGTGTATAATCTATTGATTCAGAATGACTGCAACATTGTCACAATGTCATACGATAACCCCGATTGGTACAAATGTATATTTTTATAAGACAAAAAAGCAAAGGTTATTCTTATTTTTGTAAATGCAATCAAGTGCAAGCTTACCTTATCGTATTGTTACCTACCATAATTGACCAGATACATTAAATTAAATATAACTAGTAGTTCGCCCCGAACTGTGAACTCGCGAATCTTATGTTTCGCCATAAATGTGCAAGAATTACTACAAATACCAAAAATAGGTATCGGGTATTTTTTCTCAACTAACCATCACGGTGAAAATAAACGTCCATATTAAATTGTGCGGTTAATGCGCAAAAATTTACCGCGATGAAATCGCTTCAGATTTGACAGTTTTTGTCTCATCTAAATTTAAATCCACCTCTCACATGCCTCTCACTCTGTTGCTTTGACATGTCGTTCTCATCTGTGGACCACATATAATATATAGGTTTCGGTCACCATCATTATGCGTCTATGGTAACTCTCTCTAACTAATGTGTTAATGTCAGTATGCTGATGGCCCTAGCAGCCAAAGCTCTAATAAATTAAAAAAAAGTCAGTTGTCAAAATATTTACACCAAAATCAAAATATAATTGAAAATATTTTTGAAATCAATTTTATGTTGCTAATTGTTATGAAATAGTAAGCAGTTAATAAGGATTTGACGAGAGTGTTCATAAAATCAAAATCAATACCTTTCGTTTGATACCAAACTCAACCATACTTGCTCGTAAAAGTAGCAAATAAGATGACCAATGTAACAGGACCCCTTTACAAAACCTTTTTAGGCCTTCTAATTTCAGAACCCCCGTCTCAATCCAGCTCATATACGAACTCGCAAATTTTGGTAGTCTCTGCTACAACCCCAACAAATTTCATAAAGATCGGAAAATCGTTACTAAAGTTATCGTCGGACAAACTATCTAAATCAAAAAGCCATCCAAATGCCGAGACGTCCCAGTAGCCAGGTGACAGTTGTTGTTTGTAAGAACGATCTTCGCTTACGCTCCGCTCGTTCGAAAATATTCTTTCACCTAATGTTGACCTCTTTTATACAGTGAACGATTTTTCATTTTCTGATATTAAGATTTTCCTAATTTGAGTACGAAAGACGTTTTTCGTTGTAAGAATTTTCTAAAATCCTATGAGGGCAAGGATGCGATCCTCATCATTGCGATGACATTTGTTTTCATTTTCACCCAATAAGAACCTATTAAGATTATGGGACGGTTGCCATGATGTAACGTTCATTTCCAGATTCAAAATTTTCTCAGCTGGTATATTACACCATTGAAACTCTTGAAATGGCTTATTGAGCGTCCTGGCGACTCTTAAGTGTCACTCAGAGACGTCTACCCGCCTATTGGCTATACCAGCATTAGCATTTAATACCTAAGCAATTTAGAAAAATAACGTACTGTACCTATAGGTAAACATTGGTCGTTTCTTTTGCAATACAAACGGCACATCTTCCAGCACTTTAAGTCCGCGACCGTAACCCGGCGTTACTGCGGCTCCCCCACGCTGAATTATTAAATCGCCATCCTTGGAGTTGCATCGACAGAATTAAAAACTTACCCAGTTACTCCATATTTCTCTTAGCTGTTGTGGCAGGGCGGACACTTCGAGATGATCAAGAAGAGTTGAACTTTTCTTTAGAAAAATTGTGAATTTACAACTTCAACTATGGCGATGACGAGGTCTTACTTTATTGTTAGCCAGATCATTGCGAGACTACGAGAATGTTACAAGTTAAGCTTTTTAAAACGGGTTCCTACGTTGGTTTTTCTTGTAATATTGTTCTATACTATAGTCTTCCTTAGTTGGTTGAGTTTGCTTGCTCGCTATTAGAGCACTGACTGGTTCTTATACACCAACTTAGTTTTAATTCTTAAGACGGTTCCGAATTCTAAGACAAACCCTCGACAGGTGACACGCCCGTTTAGCCTCGATACGTATTTCTTTTTTGTTTTAAATTTACTGTGTTGTTACCTGTGAACAAAAAAAAACACAATTAATGAAAAACGTTTTTATAAACGAATAATTACGACATCGGATAACTAAATCCTAACATTCAAATAATTAGCTACCGGTATATAAAAACCCCAGGTTAAAATAACTGTAGCTATTGTAGCTTTACCTACCTAAGTTTAAATTTCCGAACGCGGTATAGTGCATGCGGTGTTTCGAGTCGAGACAACAGTCTATTAACTTTGAGGTTGACGGTCCACACAGGGGTCATACCTATACTATTCCATTTGCTTACCGAACGCAAACCGACAGTTTTTTCAGTCGGAAAATAATACTAAAACTGAAAGCTGCTAATGGTTAAAATACCCCTGCTGTTTAAACCCATTAGGTTTACCCGAAGTAAGACCTCGCTTTAAGGATTTTGTTGGTCTTCGGAAAGACTCTGGTTTTTCTTTGACAAATAACGCTAGCTGTTAAATTGTATGGCAGTAATAATAAAAAAAATATACATAACTGTGCCACGGGAGTCCAAAACACATTACACACGGCAATAGCACTACCGGGCCAGCACTCACTTTTCGGCGAACCGTTTGGCTGTAACCGCGCACACGTACACTCTCGGCTAATATATGACGAACCGTTTTAGTTACCGATTCAATCCGGCAAGTGTATTCGATACCATAAACAAGCCGCGGTACAAGACGGCGATGTATTTTTTTCAATATTAAATATTAAAGGGCGGGATACTCGCCTCGCCCATAAACTTTGCCCGCGATGCATCACCTGGGTCCGACAATCTTATTTTATTGGCTAGTAGAGAGACGTACGTATCGCTGTAACTAAAATACGTTGTCGGTAACACTTGATGTAATTCTATCGTTTACGACGTTTCTGTCGGCTTTACACGGCTGAGTGACATTTTTCACGGTTATTAATTTCTTTTTTAATGTAGTTATATAAGTAGAGCATATAGAGGACGTTTTATAAGCAAATGCATTTTTTTGGTTTCTTGTGCTTGAATCTCACTTCATGTGTTCGTCTCCTAATTTTGTAAAATTACCTCCTTATAGGATGTGTGTTGTCAGGGTTTATCGTCGTGATAACGGGACATGAAAAGTTTCTGTCCGTCAATATCATTAGCGTGACCGGGCGGGTGTGAATGACCTGACGCCCTCTAGTTATCGATAAACAAATGTTCCTATTTAAAAACAACTACACTAAGATTTCAGATCTTAATTCTAAATAACGATCTCAGGTTCGGTAGGATTAATCCAAGTATCCCAACCCAAGCTTAGATATTTCTCGTTTTTAAATGAAATTCGATTTTACAAGTACTTACCTATTTATACTTCATTGAATTTGTGCTACTATACTGTATAGTGAACTATAAATTATGGTATATTCTGTATAGACTGCACCGTATATACTTACTATAATTTATAGTTCTGTATAGACTATACAGTGTATACCATAATTTATGATCCATAAAGCAAACTATCAGACACAATAGCACTTTTGTTCTAATTGACCAACTGAATAAATGAAAATAAAAGAAAATATTTATAACATTTGTTATAAGTCATGCAGTTGTAAATAAATGTTATGTATCTTTACACTTTGTCATGAGCAAAAAGAATGAGGTGTTATTTATAATGGAATGCATAACATCATCTCGTCTCGTATTTGCTGTACTCGGTTCGTTAAAAAGAAACCCTCTGCTAATTGTAACTTTTTGTTACATCCTATAGGTCTCTCTATTATATGATGGCCACCAACGCAACTCTACATTGCAAGGGCTATCAACTATCTCCATCTCTATCGCTCAAACCCGTTGAAGGGGGACAATATTCAAATTTCGATATTTTTCAGTAACCCCCATTTTCCCAAACGGCTGGTCACATTCTATACCGGGAAAAAATCGCCGTAGAATCTCAGCAACGGTCCCTTAAGCTGTATAAGCCAAAAACAATTGTCCCCGAAGACCCAAGGAGCCAATTGCCCTACGTTACCCTCCGAGGAGTTCCGTGCAAATGAGGTGACTCCTAAATCGCAATATGTAGGCGGATACAGCCATTTCGGACAGAGTATCGTGTTGCTTACGTGAGTCGAACTTAGTCTCTTCAGAATAAATAATAGTAGTCTCTTCAGAATAACTAAACCAGGATAACGCAATTTTTTATTCAGATTAGAAAATATTAACAATCAGATTTTTTAAGGACGAATTTATAATTTTTGAAAACCCCTTTAACGGTTTAGGCTATTCGTTATCCTTCGGACTTTAGGTAACACGATTGCTTTGTGTATTTTAATTTTCAGTTACTTGTATAACAACAATAATTTAATAAGACAGACTGCAGAAAGGTGAAAGAGACGGTTCGCGAATATATTTAGAGTTGACGTAAGTAAATAGGCGTATACACTACACTCCAGGGAGAATCGGGCTCTTCACTGGTCGACTGAGCAGCCGAGCTCATTTGGGTCTCGATTTAGGGAACTCTGTAGGCCGTCGGCATAACTTTCGTTGGACATGATTAGGCACCTACTATGCTACTATGCGTGCAGACTATAGTAGCCCTCAACCAATGTGACGACCGGGGCCATAAAAGTCCACAATGCAACACAATGGATAACTGATAACGCGAGCTCAAGGGTTTTATGGCCCCGGTCGTCACATTGGTTGAGGGCTACTATAAACGAGGTTATTAACGGGATTGAGTTTGGATATGGAACTAATGTATAATATGGCGACACCTGTTGCGGATTTCATCATTGGTCAGTATAACACGAAGCAGTATATTGCAAATAACACTTGTCAATGACGAAGTTCGTTAATCGATTCTCTATGTAAATATTTACCTGGTTCATATCTGCTGAGTTCATTCTGTTCAATGCGCCGAACGGCATCTAGCAAAAAGCACGCATGTCAGTCTTTAAACACGTTCCACTTCAAAGATATGCATACATATTTCACTTTACTACAATAGCATAATGTCAAAATGTAAACAAATCTTTGTATTAAACTATGTTTTATAGCAAAACTACTGCAGTGCGAAATCAAAAGGTGTAATATTTAAAATTGTCTAATACTCTCCTACGGCCTTTTAACAATAAAACGTGAACATTGAAATCGCATCGCAGCATTTGCTCTTCGCTCGGCGTTCGTGTATGCTTTTTGATAGAGGCGACTAACAAGAACACAAAACACAAAATGCAGTAGTTTATCCAGGCAATTAAGTATATTTTTGAAGTGAAAACTTCTTAAGCCGTATTGGGCACTTTTTGGAAGGGTGATGTATATTTGTTAACACAATATTCTGATCATAAATCTATGTAAAATAATAAATTGACTAAAATGACACTACTTCTGCAAAAAAAGTTGTGGTAATTTTCAGCGGTGTCCAGAGTTAGTTAAAAAACGGAAGGTTATTATTATTAATATTGTGTAGGATATATTTAATCAGATAAAAATATGCTGTAATAAGTAAAGTAAAATTGGCGGTAAATAACAGATTTAACCAACGGTATTTCTGTACAATCGATTTCGATTTTTGAAACTAAGTACATCTGCAAAACATAATTATTCGCTAGCAAGGATATTCTGAATACTATTTTTGAGTCGAATACGCGCGGTTATTTATTAAGATTCTCTCACACGGCTCACATCTACCTCCTACTCATTTGTTCTTTTCATAGCCTCCACCGCGCAACGGCTGGAAAAGTAGGTGTGCTTTATTTATCAAGAATACTACCATTTTATGTTTTCTAATACATTATCTTTAGTTTGTGAATCTGAATATTGAAAAATAATACCTAGGGATACACACAAAGATGTGCCCACCAGATCCGTCCATGTATGGCGCTATTCAGATGTGCCCGCAGACAAATCCGTGTTCAATTCGCGGCATTCATGGACAAATCCAGCGGGCAGATCAGTGCGTGTATCCCTAGCTAGTGTATCCGTTCTGCAGCCCTTATACTGCGTCAACTGCATATTTGTATGCATGCCGCTACTCAAACGCGAGGTTTTAAGTTGAGCGTATATTGAGATGTTGTAGTCAGTTGGAACTCGTTCAAGCGGTATCCGGAGCTGTTACAGCAACAATAAAGTTATGTTTGGTTTCCACTTTCAAGTAGATTAGGAACATGCACGTGTATCACTAACACCGATAACTGAAAACGGTTTTTACCCGACTGAGGCCTAAATTTTTGCAGTCTAGGTATATGTATTTATTTATTATTACTTATTAATTATCGTGGAAGCGCAAGCGAACCGAGTTCTTAGAAACAACTCGCTACTGGGACGTCTCGGCATTTGATTATGAGAGTTTGTTCAACGAGTGTTTTTCTGATCTTCCCGAAATTTGATGGGGTTGTACCAGAGATACATATAATTTGACAGTTCGTACAAGGTTCATGGAGCTAGAAGGCATCATAAGGATCTTGTAATATTGGTCATCTCATTTGTAAGGAAATCGTGGGTTTCTCAATCAAGGCGGACTACTAGTAATAATTATAGCCGGACATAAAATTGATTGCAGTTTTATTATTAGGCAGGCGTCCAATCGTCCAAATAAGTACTTGTCTCTGAGCAAAATTATCAATAAGGTAGTGATTTAAGTATACGTTTAAAATTTTAAATCTAAATTAGTAATAATTTTGAGGGTTCCGTACCCAAAGGGTAAAAACGGGACCCTATTTGTAAGATTCCACTGTCCGTATGTCTGTCCGTCTTGTCACTAGGCTGTATCTCATGAACTGTGATAGTTAGACAGTATAAATGTTCACAGATGATGTAGGCATTTCTGTTGCCGCTACGCCACAAATACTAAAAACCAGCAAAAAATATCTCTATATAAGTATGATGTATTTCTGTTGCCCATATAAGAACAAATATTAAAAAACAGAATAAAATAAATATTGAAGGGGGCTCCCCCTCCCGTACAACGGAAATGACTTTATTTGCCGTTTTTTTTATAAATAATGGCACGGAACGCTTCGTGCGCGAGTCCGACTCGCACTTTGCCGATTTTTCATTTTCATCATAATATCCATTTTTATCGGAGAGTATATCTAAAGCTATTACTGTGAAATAAATCACTTAAAATGATTAACGAATTGTAAAACACCACGTAAACGGAGAAAATGCGATCTTATCGAAGTAAGAACGAATTGTTTACATACCTGTGCTATAACCGCGAACCACTTCGTTCATCGAATCGTCTATTGGCATCACTCTTTTTCGTATATGCAGAGCGATAGAGACGGGACCATCGTTTTGTCGATTTTCGAACTTCGCGGTATGCCCTCTGACTGCCTGTATAGCATACTCAGATTTCCTACTTTGGTTTATCGAAATGTATTGAAAAAAGGGCGCTGAATTGTACTAAAAATATCTTTTTTTATGAGAAAAATCACCAGGGCTCTTTGCTTTTATATTTTAAAAGATCCATTAAGGATTAAACTAGATTTCTTTCGTGTTAATTAATTAATAATAGTAATTAGGGTATCGAGATTAAATTTGATCAGACAGACATTTTATATACAGCTCAGACTTAAGCTTTGGGGAAAAATAGCCATATAAAAATTCTTAATAAATAATGGAAACAATCGTTTAAAAGTGTTCTGAGAAGTATATTATTAGGTATAAATCGTATACTTGATACTTCGGATCGGAATCAAGTTGGTAAAATAATTGTAACAATGAATATTTTAGCTGTAGGGAAGCAGGCAGATCATCTAAGGTAGAATTCATAAATCCGCGGACTGATTTGACAGCTCTTTTCATACATTTGACAATCGCTTTGTATGCCAGGAGCTGTCAAATCAGTCCGTGGAATTGTGGATTTTACCTTACAGGGTGTAACGAAGATACGGTGGGTGATCCGTGTAAAGGCATATTTAATATCGTATTGTTACTAAGAAAAAATAGGAGAAAAAAATTATGACGCGAAAATAAAAAAAAATATGGGACCTGGCATCTCAGCCGGCCAACACCAAAACAAAAGCAAATTTTTTTCGCGTGGAATTTTTTTCTTCATTTTTCGTTACCAAGTTTAACGATACCAAGTATGCCCTTTAACGGATCACCAGCAATTTTGTTACACCTTGTTAAAATATATGTTATATTCTATACATTCTTACATTCTGTGTAGTATCTTTCTACTTAAGGTCTTTTGCAGTGTTTCACGGTATTTTTGTACGAATGATCTGTCTGGCAAATTGTATCATCGAACAGAGATCTCTTAGCGGATTATATTTGCGTAGCATCAGACATATTTCACTGTACGTGCTTTCTATTCGCGTGCTAGGATAAAGAAAATCAACATCATCTTCTTACGCATATACGATTAGTATTTATAACAAAAAAGCACCATCCTGTATTAGCGTCTGCTGGACACAGGCTCATTACAAAAAAACCGGCCAAGAGCATGTCGGACCATGCTCAGTGTAGGGTTCCGTAGTTGCCGGCCTGTTACTATTCATTAATTCAAAAGGTCGTTTCTTACGGGAAATTTGGCGGCGCTTAAGTCATTTTTATTTACGTTCTTTCACTATGGGTTTTTGTGTTAGTTAGATGGGGGGGGGGGGGACGCCCTGTTTTAAACTTTCGGAGCTATTATTTACGAAAGTATTAGTTTTATCCAAAAACTGTTTTAGAAGACCCTTGTTCTTTTTGAGAGACCTATCCAACAATACCCCACACAACTGGGTTGAAACGAAAAAAAAAATCGCCCCCCGCTTCACGTGTACGGGAGGCACCCTAATAAAATATATTTTTCCAATTTTTATTCAACCGTTTTGTCGGCTTAGTTAATGCACATATTCGTACAAAATTTTAGCTTTCTAGTACTAACGGTCACTGAGCTAGACCGCGGACGGACGGACGGACGGACGGACGGACGGACATGGCGAAACTATAAGGGTTCCGTTTTTGCCATTTTGGCTACGGAACCCTAATAATTCGGCTATAGTCGTCAGTACCCGTGATATTATACCAAGGTGGATTGAAGATCTCACATACATGTCTAATATTGGTTTCCTAACGATATTTTCCATCGCCAAATAAAAACTGCTAAACAGCAAATAGTATTATTCTACTCATCGACTTTAATACTTAAATTAAGACTGCGCGCGCCAACCCGCCTGCCAAGCGTATGGCAAACCCCCCCTTAATGATAAAGGGGAGGTCTATGTTCAGCAGTGGACGCCTTATGGCTGAGATGATGATGATGATGATGATGATGTACTCGTAGACCGAACTACAAGCGAAACTTGAAGTGCTTGTGGCCTGGGAAGCGCTGGTGGCATGGGGAGTGTTGGTGGCCTAGCGGTAAGACGTCAGACTTTCAAACTGGAGGCCTCGGGTTTAAATCCCGGCTCGTATCACCGAGCTTTTCGGAGCTCATGTACGAAATGTAATGTGATCTGATATTTACTACTCACTTTTCGGTGGCCCATCCCAACAAAGCCTAATAGCTTCCCCTCGGGTTAGAAGGTATGGCAGATGGCAGTCGCTTTCGGAAAATCTAGTGCCTAATATGCTATTACTGGAATTAGGTTGCCGGGCGGACCCCAAGCTCAATAGAGATGTGCCAAAAGGCCGGAACAAACTAAAGGGAGTCTTCTACACAGATTTTACAGATATGTTTTGGATCATCACATCAATGTTCGCAGAGGTATTTCAAAGTTCATGGCATTTTGTAAATAAGTATTTTTTTTTATGTATTGTATTTATAGGAGAATTTTATTCCTTGTTGGTATTGGGACACGTCAGAGTTCGCTTATCGCCCCAGACCAACGCCGCGCCGAATCAATGGGCTACGGACACGCATAAAAGGAAAACATAATTAAAGTGTGACATATTTCTTATTGTAAACTTGCTAGCCATTCCACCATCGTACGTACCCATGTTTAACCTACTAGTGCAATATACCTACTGTACCTATACATATATACTGGGGATATCTTGTGCTCAACGGGAATTTCGAGAAATGCTTAATTTTCTTTAAAGGCTATGGCGAAAATACTTTGTTTTTATTTTAAATGAAATATAACGCACGTAATAGTTACATTAATTTATCAGGAGTAATTAGTTTTAACGAGTATGCCAGATAATAAACATAAAACACACTTGATAGAGCCCAAGAAAAGTGTTTTAGGGTAGGTGCTATCGAAATAATAATATGTATGTTTATAAAACTTTTTTTTGCATTATAAATGGATACTTCAAACTGTATTAGAAATATACATATTTTAGAGGTCTTCTTAGGGGACAACACGGAGAAGTCTCGTCCATGATATTAGAATACTGTAATCTGAACGAGAAAAATCTAGTAAATTCTGGGACAATTGTTCACATAGCATAAATAATTAAACCAATGTGCATTTTATGATTGAATGAATAGTTATATTGAATTCAAGACATAGTAAACGTAAAATAGAGTAGTTTTCCTTACAACATTGTAGTATCGGTTACAATAAATCTATTTTACTAATCGTTCTGGTAGTATAGCTGTCACATTTTCTTTCCGTGAAGGACCCTTAAATTAAAACATGTGCAAAGTGGACTCGCGCCCTGAGGGTTTCGTCCATTACCCGGTTAATTTTTTACATCTTCAAGGGACCGCAGACAATGTCCTATTAGATGCTAATTTTATACTTCAAACTTATGCAGCTTGATCGAATGCTGTCAATATACAGTATACTCTGGCCCTAGTGAAAAAGGGTACAAGTCAAAATGGCTCAGCGAATAAGGGTACAGTCGACGTCATTTGTGTAAGATTGTCCTAATATTTATTTATTTATGTAAGTATATCAATTCATTACCGGTTGGTCACTCATTATGCATTATGGAGACGTTTACCCTATTTCTTGTCGGTTCATTTTTATCGTATTGTATGGAGGTATGCAAACAACTATTATTTATTTCAATTCACTTGTTACTAAGGGTAATTGCCATACATTTACAGTCCGTAAATAACGCACAATTTGCACGGAATTTAATTTGTGACGGAATTATTTGAACCACAGTCAACGTTACATCGTACATTTCATAGGAAAATTCTTCAATACCGAGTATGTTTTATTGGAATACTTTATTGGTCCATTACAGTTTGTTAAATTTGGAAATTGGAATATGTGCTCCTAAATACGTGTATTTTAATTGCCTCGATGATATATCCTTTTCTCATGATGTTTACCGGGACATTTGTTAATATAATATGTATAAGGTATATATAAAACTTGTTCCGTAGCCATAAAACAATATTAAGCGATTAATGTTTAGTTTCTCGTACAATTAGCTTTAAAATAGTTTTCTTTACGTTGTTACCACGGGGAGAAATCGCAGTTTTAGTCTAATTTATTTTATTTTATTAGAACTAAACTAGATTCCGACCAGGTTTATTTGCATTGACTTTGCGATGACAAAATGTGGAACAGTCGTTATTTATAAACTTCATATTTAGATACAAACTCGTTATTTCCGCACTTGTGCTTGCAAAGTATTTGGAGAGCTAGCGTAATCGGACTCTAGTAAGACATGTTTATATTATATGTAGTAGTAACATATGTTTGAGCAATAAAGAGTAAAAAATCTGCATGTACTTATACCTACAGACCTATGTATACTTTACACAAAACTGCATTCTCAGTGTTAAAAGTCCGAGGTCACCCCAGCGGCCGGCTATCTGATTCAATGCATTATTAAAACCAAAATGGAGTTCACACATTAAAAATCTCACACCTTGAATGTTATCTAGAAACAGACAGGACTCGTTCCCAAGATTTGAATGGATTTGAAACAATGGAATTCAAAATTACATGAAACAGAGAGCTGGTTTTACATCCCTATCTTATTGTCCACATTAAGACTTTCAAATTATTTTATAAGGTCGTCCAGTGGCAAATCTTATAAAATGTCCTTTGGTTTTGTTTCATCTGAACTTTTTGTATTGGCACTAGAACGTCGCTCCATTCGAATCAGTTCGACGAAAAATTCCTACACGGAAAAAAAAGCTTCCGGGTTATTCTCAATCTAAGACATTATTATATTGTGTTGAAAATATTTCCTCGTGACAAGCATTTATTTCCTTTAACGAAATTAAATTGAAGTTTTAAATATAACGAAGCGAATATATTCTTACAGATTATCTAGTTTTCTTTTACCTAAGATAATACTTGTTTGATTTAAAGTACAATCTCTCTTATTTACTCAATATACTCTTGAAACAATACGTTTTTGTATTTATATTTTAAGAAAACGTGGTTTTATTAAGCGAAGATTTATATTTTTGGTAAAGGAAATAAATACTTGTCACGAGGAAATATTTTCAAGAAAATAATAATGTCCTGGATTGAGAATATCCCGGAAGCTTTTTTTTCCGTGTAGTGTTCATCACAAATCAGTTGTTTGTATATTACCTATTCCTGATCCTGAGATGGGAGAGAGGCGGGTATTAAGAAACAAATATACCTATATTCAGTAGAGATAGAGAATCACTGTTTTACAAGCTTGGCAATGTTGTAAGACTTGACGGCATGGCATAATTTGTTTCACAGCATGGCTACTAATGCGAACAGCGAAATAAAAAAAAATGTCTTTAATCGCGCTTTCACTTTGAGAGTGACAAAGATGTACACTAATTTTGAAATTAGAACTTTATGGTAGGCTAAGGGTCGAACAAATTCACTAGGAATGTTTTTCGTGGCAAAGGCCTGAGCGTTCGATTCGCCCCGCGCTCGTTTCAACCGATTGTTACGCCGCGCGCCGCTGGCTAAAAGGACCAGTCGCGTCGTGTTTACCCAATTAATTATCTCTCTGATCCGTCCACATTCGGAACTTAATTTTCTTTCATGGGAAGTTTCTCATTAAATTTCTATCGGTGTCCGCTCAACACAAATGCAAAGTAATCAAAATTGTTAATGAAACCAGCGGGACCGCAATTGGTGCGGCGGGCGGGCCGAGCCTTAGCTCTTCGGTCTCTGTATGGCTGTGGAAACATACGACTCGTATAGGATTAATACAGGATATGATTATTTTCATCAAGCATAGACTTAAAGACGGCCATAGTCTAAAAACTTTTTGAGGCTCCAAGTCTTTAGCGCCATCTAGTCCAGAACGACCTTAAAGATAGCCAAACTCTAAGAGGAAATGTCACCCCAGTAGCGTACTGGGGTGGCTGACTAGCGAGTCGTCGTTACTAGATGGAGTAGCAGAGCAAGTGACATTTCCTCTTACATTTTGGCTGTCTTTAGGTCGCTCTGGACTAGATGGCGCTAAAGACTTGGGAGCCCCAATAAGTTCTTAGACTAGGGCCGTCTATTATATCTTTAAGTCTGTTTTCAAGCAACAAATGTGCGTAGCAATTATCTTATTTCAAAGATATTAAGTATATGACCTCTTTATTGGTTTACAAAAACAAAACAATTCTAATTTGATATACTTAATTGCAGCGATAAGTTCTTAAACCCTCTTAGTAATTTAGGAATAGTTATATGTAGAGTATACTTAGAGGATGCCAATTAGTCAGATCGAACGCTAAGTTAGCTTACGGTGGGAAGCATCGCAACATTCGCAACCACCAATACATTTAAGTGAATGGAGCTTTATAGTTTCAGTTACCAGCTAATACGAATACGGATGTGCGCTGTTACGTATGTGTGGATGTGGATGCTGTGGATGCATCGCCAGAATATTGCCATAATATGATTCCACACTGACGTTATATTAAATATTATACTTAGGTACCTTACACTCACTCACAGTGTAACAAGGCTGCCTTAATTATATCATCATAGCGACATCCTTGTTTTATATTAGAACGTTAAGTATCATCAATGTGGGACCAACATTATCCTACTCATTCCTAAGTCCTTACACCCGCTTTATCAGGGTACTGCACCCGAAACGCTTGAGTCGCTTGACACTTGGCAGTTTTGAAGTACCTACCCATGAGGCGTATATCGACTTAATGGATCTTACAACTTGGAAATTAGTTGCTTAACTAAGCATCTCATTTAACCGGCCACAGAGTGATAATCGCGCTATCAAAGTTACGGACGGCGATATAAGCTCGTCAAACTTATAATTGTTGAATATACGATTAAAATGTAACCCTAGCACCACAGCAGAGTTATCGGTGTCTGTGGCCGAACTTAGTATTAACGTTACTTATAAAGTTGACAGTTTAAGCTGCTTACTGCTTAGTGTACCGATTGAAGGAGCTCGGTATTCTGGCTATTTGGACGGAGCAACCTGTTAGCCGATTAGCATTACTTTTAGTAGGTACTAATAGTAGATAGTGGTAATAACGAGCTTATTGCGTGACGTTACGTTGGTGACGCTACTGACGCAAACCTTCGGAGCTGCCAAATTTTTGTTCTAACTGACAGGCCGATATCGTCAGGCGCGCTGATAGTGGATGGGCCCCCGTAGGGAGCGATGTAAGCAATGTAAGCATCCATCAGGGCTGACCGAGGTAGTGCAGTGGTGAGTGAAGAATTAGTTCAGAGCTCGTTTATCTAGATTTTTCTGTATTGTTCTTTTCTAAGTACCTAATTCGACGGTGGAGAGTTGCTGGGATTATGTGATCTTCTAACCAGAAAACTCGGTTACCCACGAGTCTCTTGTATGCTCACCAATAACCTCATACCCTGGTAAGCATACGTGATCTCATATTAGGCATAACTGATATGGATCTCGAGGATACTCTTATACTGGTTTTAGTCTGAAACAGGAATAGCACCCCTTGTATCGTGACACGTATCCCCGTAAATATTGTTATGGGCGGTTCGTCACTGCATATTGAGGGATACATTTCCCAGGCCTGGGCACTGCGTTGTTACGTTTTGAACTTTAAGTTTACACAATAAGATTTATATCTCTTTGACAGAGCATCTGTAAGGTTTTGGTGTAAAGCCATTTTTCAGTTGAACGAGAAAATACTTTGTCTCAACATTGGATGCATATTATCCACGTAAGTACAGCATTATAGGTATTTCAATATAGCATGGCGCCTAAATCTTTTCATAAAAGATGAGTAGGTAGGTACCTACCTAGCAAGGCCCATACCGTAATAGGCCAGTACGAGTAATTAAATTTCAAGACTTGAGTTTATGTATGACTACCTATGACTTAAGTTTTGCTGACGTAACACTACTTCTTTAAACTTATTGTTCGAACGTTTCGTCGTTTCGACTCGTATGTTGTACATTGAAAAAACAGACAAGTCATATTAACATTGTCAAACCCTACTATCAAAGCTTGCAGTTGGCATTGGCAGTATGATTAAACAGAATTATCTCTCTAGAATGTTATAGGTAAAATAGTATACACAGGGGATTCCGTACCAAAATGGTAAAAAAGAATCATTATTACCGTGGACACTACAAAACAAGTTTAGAAATCGGTTTTGAAAATGACCCTTAATATTGTATCGATAAAATTTATAAGCGAACTTCAAAAAATATACATAACTGAGTTTCATCTCCATTACTTTATAAGTAGTTTCTCACGCAAATTTAAACCTAAATTTTACAGGAACAATGTTTTTTCAAATTCATTTATTCTAGACCAACAGATCCTTGTTAGAACTCTGTTAGTTACAATGAATACAAAAATATCAAAACAAGGAAACTAAATTTAAAAATAATTATTTCTAAATTCAAAAATAAAAAGTTTTGTTCACGACAATAATAAACAAGCAAAGACCTATTTATGTTTAAAATGTGGGGCGTGGGACTTCTATACAGCGTGTATTTTTGATATTACCACATAAGCTATGGGTAGTTAGTATAGACCCTAATAAACATACTTCCATATGTTTTATTAACATTTTACGACTTTTATTTTTCCATATAAAATATTTCAGCACGCAATGTATTGCTCCTTTGCTTGATTACTTTGCCTTTAAAACGTCACAATGATATGATATGTGTCACATTGTACTGTGCGCAGTACATTGCTGAGTGAAATAAATTAAAAAATTAATTACTCGGTGTTAATTAACAATTAACTAAATATTTATTGCAATGTCGATTTAAAACATCAAAACCTGCTTCTGGTTTCCTTTTGTGGTAATATCAAATATACACGCGGTATATTCCTCCAACCAGAAGTTTAACTAAGTACCTGCCTATAAACAATAGAGCTGACTGTACTGAGGAGCCAGTTCTAGCGGTGGGAACTCTAATAAAGAATTTACGTTATTTATTTTGGAAACAACACACGGCAGAAGCAAAGTTTACACGGTAAAAAATGGTTTTTGCTCGCTACTTGTATTACTATAACAAGAGCCATATTTTTTTATTCATAACAGAATCTGAATTTGAACAATAGTTGCCTTACACTTACCATCACAAGTATACCTAACGTATTTAATTAAAGACCGGTCGGGTATGCAAAAATCGTATAAAATAAATAAGGTGATATAGGTATTGAATCATACATTTGAACGGAATTCAACTACATATCATAAACAAAAAAAAGGAGTTTTGAAACCGCACGGCGTAGAACCGTGTATGCGGGGCTTTTGTATTTAGTATGAGATATGCGCCTTCAGGCGACCTGACTGATATGGTAACCGTATCCGGCTGACTGGCATTCAAAACGGGCGTTTGTTTAGACACTTTTGACACTAGTTGTTGTAGAGCGTCTGAAAGGTCATAAACCGCCGTAATCTATTAAAGGGTACGACAGAAAAATATCGTTTTAAATAAATTATCATAAGTGCCAATAAACAGTATTAAATTCCTAATTATTTGTGTGTACATATAGGGAGGTATCAAGTAATGAGCGTGTCACCAAAAATATTGGACCTGGAAAAATTAAAAACATTTACCCGACACTTATTTAGACATTAGTTTATGTCCCAATAGTACATTATGATACAAGTGTGCTAAATTGATCATTACATATGAGGCGCTATTGTGCGCACGAACGAAGTGAGTGTGCACAAGGAAGCCGAGCTATGTAATGATCAGGCACACGCGTTTCATACGACGTTTTTCAACACACTTGCGAGGAAAAAACAGAAAACTGTAAGTAATAACTTTTGATAAATACATTGATTTTCAGAATGCTTACAGGATAGCGGTACCTACTGACTTTGTTAATTAAATTAACTAACCTGTTTTTTGATGTTATTGACTGGATCTATTTCTCTGGAACTCTTTTTCGAAGCATTTCATAAAATCCAACACTTCACATTTATTGTCAACATGTATTTCTCACTCGATTTTTATGACAACATTTTACTAGTCTGTAGGAATGACATTTTGAAAACATATCCGGACCCGGAGGTTAAATGAACACTAAAGTTGGTTTTTTACTCATTTAAAGTATAAATTGTTTAAATTAATAATAATAAAACACAACTAGAAAAATCTAACAAATAAACTGTAACTTCAAGTAAACTTTTAATATGGCGCCCATTTTTTTGCATTCACGCGCACCTTGAGGCAAAGGTTTATGACAAACAGCCAATACTAAAACATAATTTGTGTTTAAAACATAATCTATTGTGTATTATGAGATTTATGAGTAAAATAATTACTAGAAATGATTATTTTTCACAATTAGGATTTTATAATTTGTATTTTCTCGTAAATGTGTACTATTTTTACTTTTTTGCCATGTAAACTCCTAATCAGTTTAGAAAAAATAAAAATAATACCCGTCTAAATTTAATCGCCTCTGTCTGCGCACATAAGACTTGGTACTAGAATACCAACGTCACTTGATGGGATTTATTACATTATAGCACTAGTTATATAATTATCGTGAAAAGCACGCGTGTTTAATATCTAGGATTATGAGCCTAAAAGCGGTGGAATAAGTACCTCGTTACAAGCAAGTGTGTTGAAAAATAAATAATAGAAATTCATAAATGGACCTTAAGTTTTCCATGTGCTAATTGCTACTTTCATTGCTTATTCAGTCGTATTACTAGTATTAGGTTATCAAAATATTTAGGTTCAGGCTTAGAAACTAAATGCATAGTTTCCATCGACATAGGTACAGTCAACCAAGAAAGGGGTCTACCAGTTTGAACAAAAGTTTCTGCGAGATCTAACGAATCTAACGATCGCTAATGTTGACATTTCTAACGGAGTTTAAAACATGCACGACCTTGCTGTCTCATGACGTTCAAACGAACCTCAACCGTATAGTAGGGTGGTAAACCACATTTTTGGTCGAATGTACTACTAAACGGCGGTAATTTCGTGACACTTGCTCATTTTATGTCTTCTTTCCTTTTTTTTCGTTTTATGTGTATGTGTTTACGAATAAACTATTTCTATTCTAAACGCTGAATAACACTAAATTTGAATGGTTTACATATTATGTTATAATTGGTATTCCAAACGATCTCTAAGGACACACGCCGAATATCAAGCGCCTTTCGAATAGAAACTTCGTTTATATCATTAAGTTGCCTATAAAGAGCTTGTCTGTGTACAGTGTTCGGCCTTTCTCTTCACGCGGGTCTCACACTGATTGGAGTGTGTGAGCGAGACAACGATATTGTTAACGATGTCCTATTCGCACACCGGAGCGACATGCGGATCCGCATCCAATGTGAAGCTGCACTTGACGTGCAAACTGCAAAGCTTACCCAACCTCGGAAAGGCCTAATTGGGACGAATATGATTTCTTTTCAATTGTTTTTTTTTTGTAGTTCCGAAGCTACAAAAAGTAATTATCAATCGATTCTTTTTAGATTTTCAAAACAGTAGAAATATTGCTTTCCACCTGCAGGTCCCACACAGCCTTGGTTGGTTCCAATAGAGCAGCGGTTCTCAAACTTTTTTGGTGACGGAGCCTCAAAATTATAAAATAAATGATATGTGCTAAACAGGTAGAAGAGCTGGTTTATGTTTTTTTATTCATATTAAAAGTATTCTCGCGGAGCCCCTACAGAGGCTTGGCGGAGCCCTAGGGCTCCGCGGAGCCAATTTGAGAATGGCTGCAGTAGAGAATCTTCGTACCGGATAGAAACATGGCGAGCGAAGTTCGCCCTAAATTACGTGACTGGCCCGTTATAATTAATAATTATATTAATTAAGTTGTTATTTTCAAAATTTGTTATCTTAATAAATTGGAAAATGTCTCAGCTGTGCAGCAAAATAGTAAACTCGAGTAGAACAGATAGGTACTTCGAAGAACACTGGATGCTTGTTGAACAAAGCAACGCAATTACTTCATGCAAAGCACCAAAGTTTTAAAAACTTTTACTTCATGTGCTGAGTTATACCACCTGCTTTCTCCTCATGGCGAAAACTGGTAAGATTCATATTGCATAATAATCGTTACGAGCGGAAAAGTACTCATGTGGTCAAGTGATTTAGATAAAGCGTTGTCAGCAACGCTACCGCGTTTGATGATCTTGTAGTTTTGTTTAAATGATGCTCTTCCGTACGTATGTAATGTTTCCATTATGAAACCGTGACGTGAAGTTTAATTAAGATATTATAGTTATAACACGGTAGAATAAATGTTTAATTGCGCACAAAAAATAACAAATATATTGACTACACACATTTATATAACTCTTCTTCTTCATCAGTTGTGAAAATTTATAATCGCGACGAACAATCTTACAACATTATTGACGTACACTGCATTCAACGTTGTTACGTAACCGCCGAAATTCGCAAGATTTGCCGTTAAGTCTGCCATTTCCGTCATACGAGTACGGTACTAGGATGATGAAAAAGCGTGAAGTAGCTTAAGAGCAATCAAACGCCAAATCGCTGCAAGAAATGCGTCACTCTTTAAAACCAAACTTAAAAAATGGCTTCTCGAGCAGACGTTCTACGGACACGAGAAAATATTTAATGCGACATGTACCATATATAAACCTATGGTTTAAGATATTATCACTAATATTATTATTAACTTATATTTAGCACAACTGTACCTAAAACTACATAATGTAGCATATTTCTTTTGACCTGTAATGTATATTATCAATAAATTATTATGATTATGATTATGATTATAGTATAGTAGGGACCGCTTGTAAATTAGGGGGCCCACCCCACCGAGCCTGACGATACCGGCCTGTCAGTTAGAACAAAAATTTGACAGCTCCGAAGAACTGACAGGCTAATATCGTCAGGCCGACTGATAGTGGGTGGGCCCAATTATATTCAGGCGTTTTAACTGAAGGGAGAAAAGATAAAATATACATCGGTATTCTTCAATTTAGGAACATTACAATGCATCAAGGAACGCCAAGTCATAGCTGTTGATATACTTCAATATTTTCCCATAATATATTATTCTTAAGCTTTAAATATGAATGAGGTTAATATTGTACCGGCAGAATAAGCATGTTTGATTCACGTTTACCAGCATCCAATTTTCCTAACCGATATTGAAAGTAATTCACACTTTTTATGTCCCTTTTTAGAACCGACATGTTGTGTTTATATAAAAATCTAAAAGTAATAAAGACTTTTTTGCCTCGGAATGGTAAATTGTTCCAAGGCATGTTTTTAAATTCTCGTCCCATTGTGAGTATTGTGACCAGGTTTTATGAGTTTTCCGGGAAAGTACTGCATTTGATTTAAGACAATGGTAGTGAAAGGTGGTTCTTAAACATGTAATTGTCTACACCGCCACGGTTTCTCACTATTTAACCGACCGTGGAATAAAACAATATGTAAGTACCCTAATAGTTAAGATGAGATAAAGCAACAGATAGGAACTCTTCTTAAAGTTGTGAAATTGCATAAAATTATGGAAGATGCTATGTAAGCAGGGCATTAAAGTAATTACAAAATAAATGTTACCATATTCTGCTTCTCTGGTAAATAATTATAAATATTATAATAATTGTATAAAAAACGTAATTTAAAACTATAATGTATGTTAATACATAGGTATTAGGTACTTTGGTCATGGTTCATACTAGTAGTATCTACCTACTGCGAGTTACGAAAGTACACACTCAATATTTATTAATTTATTCAGTTGGGTAAACATAAATACATCTGTGTATAACTAAGAACTTTTACGAGCAAACTCCCATCGATCAAAAATCTAGGTTTTATTCTCTTTCAAAATCGGTTCCGTGGATCGACTATAACACACCAGACGGACAAATTCAATTACTCTTACCTACATGGTACCTACGTATGGTATGTATTAGGCATTGTTTCGCACCGGTTATAAAATATATGAAAAACTTGACTTTTAGACGTAAAAACAATAAAAATGTATGACATTTTCATGTTTACCATTTTTAACTAACCCCACTGACCTAACGGAGCGGAGACGGCTCGTAAACAAATCACACCCATAAAAGTAAAAAGCAGTAACTGGCAAACGATAAAAAAGAAATTTCAATCTTAAACCGATGTCCTATGGGCTTAAAATGCCAGTAGGATAATGTGTTGGGTCGCTATTTAGAGTTTAAACAACAAATGCAACATGCATAGAGTTTCGTCCGAGCAGTGCACATTTGTATCCTGAGGGAGTTGGCCTGTTGAAAACAAAATGGTTTCCCAAGACTTTCAAAGTTAAGCCACATTTTTGAAGATGCTAGTATAGACATTAAATATAAAGACTTTTTACAAAAAAAAGATAAACCGACTTCAAAAATGATAAAATGAATCATTATATTATTTATATGCGTTACCAACTGATATGTTTGAAGTCGGTGCCAAGCCAAATTTGGAAGAGTTAATACGCACGAGGCGATGTGTTCAGTGAGTTGTTAGTCTTACTATATAACTAATCTAATACGATATGGATTGCACTTAGGTATAGGTACATTCGTTTCGACCATTAACTGTTAAGCAAGTAGGTACAGAAAGTATAGCCATGCGTCTTATGTTTGTTAGGACACTGTTCGGACTATCGGTATCTCGAACGAAGCCCGTGGTTCGTTTGAATTATTCATCCTTCTTCATCTAAGGTTTGATTCGAAGTATACAAGAATCCAATGGCTAGGTTAATTTTTCTATACTCAGATATACCCAGTACACCCACCGTGTCAGTAGAAAAAGGCACGATATTCTAATTTTCTATGAAAGGTCCATCTTAAGCGTCTATGTAAATATTTTTTTCTATTTGCCGCCTTTTTCTGATTATTGACAAAGTAAAAGTGTATGAGAGTATATATGTATATATACATAGGTACCACATTTCATCAAAATTGGATTAGTTGTTTTAACATGAAAATGTAACAGGTAGAATCACATTCACCATGTATTAACATACTAATAGGTCTATTAGTAAGTACCGATGTTTTGTGATGTTCATACTTGAAGCTGATTTAAATTTTTGGCTTGGCACCGACTTCAAACATATCAGTTGGTAACGCATATAAATAATATAATGATTCATTTTATCCTTTTTGAAGTCGGTTTATCTTTTTTTTGTAAAAAGTCTTTATTTTTAAATTTTTTGTGGTTATATAATTTATCAAAATCGAACAACGAGTCTCGGAAAAATCTCTAAAGATATATCAAAAAGTTCGTAACACACCCATTCAATCTAAGGAAAGTTCCACGTATCACATGTGGACTTCATCATTAAGTCCACTCCATCAAATTGGTGGTTTTCGAGACGAAATAAATACACGTGCCTTTAAAAATTGAGGAGTTCCCTCAGTTGCTCATGGGTCCCATCATCAGAACAACACCAGAGTAATGTGGGACTATCTTAGAGGTAGATCCTTTTAAACAAAAAAAGTATTATTCTATTCGGACCAGGGGTCTTGGAGTAATCGCTGATCATCCTACATTTAAAAAATTCTTCATCATTATCATCAAAACAATCATTATTGTCAGGTCCACTTCATCAAATTGGTGGTTCTCGTGAGAAAATGCTTGAGTTGCTTAAGAAAACACCCAAATCACCATACACGTGCCTTTAAAAATTGAGGAGTTCCCTCAGTTGCTCATCGATTCCATCATCAGAACAGCACCAAATTAATGTGGGACCATCTTCGAAATAGTTTTTTTCCAAACAAAAAAATAATTATTGGAATCGGACCACGGGTCTTGGCGTAATCGCTGAACATCCTACATCATCATTGTCATCAAAATAATCATCATCATCAGGTCCACTCCATCAAATTGGTGGTTCTCGTGAAAAAATGCTTGAGTAACTTTAGAAAACACCCAAATCACCATACATGTGCCTTTAAAAATTGAGGAGTTCCCTCAGTTGCTCATCGATCCCATCATCAGAACAGCACCAGATTATTGTGGAAACATCTTCGAGGTAGTTCCTTCCAAACAAAAAAATAATCATTCGAATCGGACCACGGGTCTTGGAGTAATCGCTGAACATCTTATATTTTAAAAAAATCTTCATCATTATCATCAAAACAATCATCATCATCAGGTCCACTCCATCAAATTGGTGATTTTCGTGAGAAAATGCTTCAGTAGCTTAAGAAAACGCCCAAATCACCATACACGTGCCTTTAAAAATTGAGGAGTTCCCTCAATTCCTCATGGATCCCATCATCAGAACAGCACCAGATTAATATGGGACCACCTTGGATGTAGATCCTTCCAAACAAAAAAAGAATTACCCAAATCGAACCACGGGTCTCGGAGTAATCGGTGAACATACATAAAAAAAAACACCAAACCGAATGCAGAACCTCCTTCCTCAATGGAATTGAAGTCGGTTAAAAACAGAGAAATGTCGAGAGCTCCTCTGTTACGCTACATAACAAGAGTATAGATAGGTAATCTGTACCAAAAATTGCTATAAAGATATATCTACTGGCCAGTTTATTACTTTCGAAATAAAGTAGAATGTCAGTATTTATTAAAAAACCACAAGCTGTTATTGAGCTTACCAGAACCAGAACATTATGCGAGCTCAGAATTGACCAATATTTCCTTATTGCTTATTGGATTGGGCATGGGTGTTGTCAGCTCGGGATGTTGGAATCATTACAACATGAAAATGCAGATCATATATGAATGCACTTATGCATTTAAAAACCACCACATCACTAAGATCAATGAAAATAGTTAAATCAAATAAAAAATATACATACATGAAACATATGAGAAAACATGAAAAACTTCTGTAGGAAACAAATTTATTATAAAGAATAAAAAAATAGGTAACGCATAATCTGAGGCTGGCTCTACACGACGGAACGAGATGGCAATATCGTTAGCTCTCTCTAACGCATAGCTGCGTCCCTATGATGGCCCATCATGTAGAGGAGCCATCAGACTTTTCTGGTATCGTGACATTTTTTTATGCCATCACTACACTACAACGGCCGACGCTTTAACGCACCCGCCCAGGAAAACGTCTTCGGTAAATTTTACGTGAAGCCAGCTTTAAACGAGGTGAATTTCAATAAAATAGCATGTATTTAACCAGTCTGAAAGACTTCATACAAAAAACTCGTCATCCTTATTGTCTAGCATACATAAACAGCAAGCCAAGCAAATTGGCCTTCTTACCTCTAGCTTAGCTTAATACTTTTTGTACATTATATTGGCTGTATAAAGAAATTACTAAATTTGATTGAACTATTATTAAAGGACATTCCTTTTACTTGGTTAAGCTCATTTTAATACTTTCAAATTGAGAAATATTTTAGGGAGAAATGTTTAATAATTTTTTACTTCTCGGTTCCAGTAGTCTAGGTTTTGTATAGAAAACGAGTACAGTCGGAAAGAGGAGTATCGTAGAATTAATTAAGTGCATTATAAACTACGTCACTTTTCTTTCCACTCAAATTGAATTATATTGAATATAACCCCACAGCAAATCTGAAAAATTAGGTAACGTCGACATCCCCTTACCTCCCCTAAAAATATGGTAGTATTCTACAGAATCAGTCACAGGCATCCGCCTAGTTCGGGAGACAGAGGCTCAGTTCCGGTGAAACTGTTTCAAACCTAATACATAAGTCACTTTCTAGGTATTAGCGTACTGTGAAATACTACTTAATACTTGTATTAGGTTTTAAGTCAATAAAGATTATTCTTATTCTTAAGTCAATAAAGAATAAACCTTATGAAATAATTTCCACGAACATTATTTTGAACAGAACAACATTTGTCCAAAACGACGTTACTGCTTGGTCTATTGCTGATACCTTGTAGCATTGAAGGTCCTATCTGTGTAACCCTTAGCTTTGCGTGTTTTCTATAATTATTTATGTAGGTACCTAAGTGATAAATAAGATCCTACAAACTTTTTCAGGATCGAACGATACTTATTTAGTACAAAAGTGCTTGCAATCAAGACAAAAACAAACAAGAGCTTCTCAAAACGTACATACTTGGCTGAGGGATAGGAACTCTTGAGAAAACGAAGAAAAACTAAGTGAAAATTCAACAGCTAAAACAAATCCTCACTTCACACGCAAACTGCGCTGAATAATTGATTCCTCTTAATAGCATACAAGGTTTCTTCATTACACAAGAAGTGGGTGATTGAAAAAAACAGACAAAGGCTCTTTGTTTCAACAAAAAACAACATGTAAGGAGGCTTAAAAGCACAGGCGGGACTATACTGCGGTTTTCAACCGACTTCAAGATTTTGAAGATGTTTTATTGTTGCGGCTTTTTATTTTTCAATTTTGTTATATAAATAGATATGTAGTTAACCGATTATTCGAAGACGGCTGGCTGGTTAAAATGGTATATGCAGAACGATATCTCGCTCGCGCACCGGCGACGCATGCGGAAACCGCAGCAGAGTGAAAGCCGCCAGTGATGTAATAACTAATAATAGTATTTTTACAGTACCTAAGGGCATTTCTTTGCTCTTGGAAAGATGGAGTAGCCTAAAAGAACTTGCTTCTTTTATTGTTAAAATTATATCTAGTACTTAAATACATTTCTGCATATATCGGTAAAGCTGGCGCCCTTAAAGGTAGGGTAGGCGCCATGGTGTTTTAACATGTTTGTTCCAGGATTCTAGGACTTACGACCACTTATAAAAAACCGATTTAAAATATATTTTTTATTCTAACTTAAGCTTGAACGGTGTAGGTTTGTTCGCACAGTCGCCATGAGATTTATCGGAGCGGCCAAGGTGATAAAGTGTTCAAATATTTTTGAGTATCCTGCTCCTCTCTGCCTTCGCTCTGATATATTTGATGGCGACTGTACCTATATATGTATTTGTGTTTATTCTTTTTTTACTAGGTTAACGTGAAAACCTGTAGATTACCGAGGATTTGCTGACGTGCGTTGCAGAAAAGGAAACAATCAGAGAGCTGTTCCGGTCCCGGTCTCGGTATAGCCTGGTATAGCTAAAGGAATACTTAATTGGCATAATTTTCAGTTGAAAACGTTAAACATGCTAGTTTCTAGAAGTATACTCACATTATATTAATATTTCTGTTAATGTATTAATTTACCTACCTAGACAGATTTAAAAACGGGTTTGCCTACTTGTAAATAATAAGATATATCGGGGTAAACTAAACCTGCTACTTGCAGAAAATTATTTATTTAAAACTCGGTTTTTTTTTGCTTTAATGTTTCTGTTTATTCCATCGTCGGAGGAAGTTTTTTAAAGCTTTGTCTATATTAAGCAGCAACTGATAATTAAGGTGTAAACTCAAGGGACCGGATATTTTGTGACTTGCGAGTTGTCATTAATTAGAAGTGACGTTATATTGTAGAGTATACACTGTTAGTTGTATGAATAGTATAATAATATAAATACTTAAATTAAATTAAATCGCTAATGGCGTTTTAATTTAGATCTTTGAGTTTACTCATTACTCTCATTAGTCTCATTACCCAGTATATCTAATAGAATCGTAAATCAAGAAGAATACCGTCAACTAGCTGCTACAACTCGCTTGAAAAACATGGTTTTCTTCACCAAAGACCTATCTTATTCCTGATTAGGGCAGGGCGCCTTTCTCCCATCTCAGGAAATAAGATATAAATAACTGTTTGGTGAAGAAAACCTTGTTTTTCAATTCACGCAAAGAGTCGACGGTACAGAAAATCTTTACAAAGAAATAATTAAACAATATGAAGTGTCGCGAACTAAGAGCTAATAAGTTTTTATTAATTCCTGGAAGTTTCTGAATAGGTTAAAGTTGTTTGTTGGAGCGCGCCTACGGTTGGAATTATTTAGCCGCTGTAATTAAACGATGTGTTCCCTTCTTACAGGCATTCATAAACATTCATACACTTATTCCCCTTATTTCAAAGGCATAAGGTGAAAATGTGTATACATGGTTATGAACGTGACTGTACAGGAGTTTTAAACTTTGAGATAATCACACGTTGCCGCATCTTCTTAAATTGTACCAATTTAGACGTAGTACCAAGCTGGTTGCACGGAGAAATTTAACTTAAACTTTACTCTTACTTTATTTATACGAATTTCGAAATTAGACGAAATACTGCGTTTACGAAATTGCATAAGTACCTATGCACGCGAGTTTACATTGGCAATGTACGTCGTAGGTAAATCAGTAAGGCGTATTTTGACTATTATAGGAAATCTACAGATTTTTTTTACGGAAAAATAGGGGTGTTATAAGTGTGTCCGCTACGTGGGGCTGTGTATGAGGCACCGTAGTTCTAAAACGAGTCAACTGATTTCATTGCAAGTTTAGTAGCGAAATTAGCCATTTTTTTAAGGCTAACGAGGAAAATTCTGTTAAAATTAGGTTTGTCGCATAAGTACTTTCCATTCTGACAAATAAGTATTTAACGCCCGGTATCATAGAGATGGATAGGGGTGAGTAAATACTGTGTATTTATTCGGCATTTACTCGAAGCACTCGTTTCGCAGGAAAAAACATTTACCTAATTATAAATAATAGTTAACTATCAAGAACTAAATAATTTTTTGCTGAATAGTTCTAACGTGCCTTAATAATATTTATGCAATAAATCTCATATATTACGCTTAGTTTTTGGAAAAAAGGTTACAAATGAGGATCGGAATATTACCGCCATTGGGTTACTAGGATAACCAGCTTTTCGGTAAGTAAATCGATCTTGTAGAGCTAGACATCGCCATTAGCAAACCTGACCCCATATAGTAAGATTTTTAAAGAAGAAAGAAATATCTAGTAAGATTCGGACATCTTAAAAAAATAGTACACACCACACGTTGATGGATTCAGAATTTTATTTTTATGAAAATTAGTAACATGTATGGAATGCCCCTCTTAAAAATACACATATTTCTTACAATTTTGACAGCTTAATCCAATAGCGGCTTCTGAAACTTATACATTTCTAACTTCTATATCCCTTTCAGCACTCTAAATATGTTATACCTACCCACCAATTTGGGTATCAACGAGTTAATACGGGTATATATTGAGTAAATACTGAGTATATACTCAGTATTTACACCTGAGTTTTTAATTACTATCCATCTCTAATCATAAATTACGACTCTATCTATTGTCTCATTAAAAAATGTACATCATGATATAGGTACACTACGAGTAAGTGTAACTTATAATAATTGTACCTGTGCGACATGAAAAGTAGCGTTTTGATGTAATATTTAAAATATTATAAATGAATGACTTTGACTATGACTATGACTTCTCTTCTGTTGCCATTTTATTCGAGCTATTGGCCAATATATTTTTTCCTCGCAATATATCTTTCATCCCTTGGTGTAAGAATCTATTCATGTTCATGTAGTTCACACGCCAACCAGAGGCACTCGTATTGCTATATCATATTTTAATATGTAACTATAACATGAGAGGTACATGCACTAGCTTAGAGAACCAGGCAACAACTATGTGAAACAGGCTTTACGCGATAAAATAAATCTAGTTAGGGCAGTTTCACATTCGCGTCGTAGGTAGGTATATAGGTACAGTCAGCATCAATAGTATCTTCCTATCCTACACGAAGGCAGCAAAAACATGTGACACGCTCTTATTTGTAGAGTCATAGGAGTGTGTCACATATTTTTGCGGCCTTCGTGTAGGAAAATACTATTGATGTTGATTACACATAAAGATAATACATAAACAGATATTGACAGATAATACATAAAGCTAGAAGCCACAAGTACTACCTCGTGTGTTCATAAGTTTTGAGACGAATGTAAACTCAAACAATTCAGTTACTAAAATGTAATACGATTATATAAATATTTCAAATTATATAAATATTTCAAATTATACGTAGTTAAAATATATTGAATTTATTTAAAATGGCCTTTTGTCTTTATCATTCTAGTCGTTTAATACTTTGGTATTTAGGGGGTGAAGGCACGACGCCTAAAATTTTACGTTTAGTAGAGAGAAAGCAACGGAAGTATAATAAAACTGTAATGGATGAAATATTAAATTATACACCAAAATATTGAGAAATAAATCGAGTGCTGAATAACCAATATTTTATTACCATAATTTTTTGCATAATTTAAATGCTTAATCTAAGAATAAAACTAAAACTGGAGCAGCGTTGCCACGAAATGTTTTAATAGTTGACTTATTATTATTGTAATTATATTTACCCAATGTTTTATTTAAATCATGTTTATTATTTTCTTAATAAAGAAAAGTAAAGCGTATATCAATTCAAATGTTTCAATCAGAATCCGACCCTGTTTTTACCTGCGAGGTAAGAAACATTCCATTGGCCTCCTAAGAGCTGACTAGCCGGGCGCTCGTAGTACCTGTGCAAGGGCGCTCTCCGCATTACGCATATCTATTTGGGATCTCGATTTCAAGTTACGCTGGTCCCCGAGCGTTTGAGTCGCCTGCGCTGGATGCAACCGTAAAGAACTTAGGACTTTTTTGTATTAGTTCATATTGAATCTTATTGCGTGGTCTATATAGTAGAAATTCATTCAACGCTTACGTGTAACCAAACCATTTCTTTCATCATGGCACGTGCGGTGGCAGTCCGAACACAATAGATAAGACGTTAATCTCTTACAGCTCTGGATTTTTCTGAACGAGTATATCAAGTATAAAGAATGGCTTTTTTATAAATTTTACAATATTTTTACACTTATTTTAATTTATAATAGGTCATTTACATGTCTTATTAAAGAAATGGCTATAAGCGGCATGTCAAAAGATGTCACTGAGACAAGTAAATTTGCTCTACTGATCGGCCTGATCGCTTTTGATGTACAGACTGTACAGTCGACGTCAAAGATATTTTTACGTTTACACTTTTTCAACTTATTACAAAGCAGTAAGGCGCAAAAGTGCAAACATATATTTGACGTCGACTCGACTGTGCCTACCTAATAGGTAGGTACCTACTAGAGGTCGGCAACCTATCAGACTTTTACTTTTTTTATTTAATATACGCATCGAATTTAGGTACCTACCTACCTACCTAAGTTTGAGTGGGTAGATCATACTTAGAGTAACGTGGGGTATTTTGTTACCATCGGGGCTATTCAGAACTAAGTACCGTTAGAAATCACTTGATTTCAATACTGCCTTGCTAAGCTGAAAAGCCCAATATCAAAATTAAATCAATTTGTAAATGGTATTCTGAGTTGTAACATTTTATACATTTGCATTCAACTTTTTTTTGAGATATGGTGTTTTCAGCCTAGCAAGGCAGAATGTTAGGTACGAAGAATAGTAAAATTAGTGCTCAACCTCATAGTCCCGAGCACGTCCCAATCCCAAACCTAGTAAATCTACGCATTATATTATAAAATTATACAGAAATTCCGCAGTTGAAAAATACACGTTAAAAGGCATTAGGTATAAATTTAGCGCAGCACATGTGCTAAGGGGTAATCAATATATCATATTTATCAGACGATTTATCTAAATTAAAGACCTTGTGATTGCTAAAACGATTTCATTAGTCACATGAAGGTGCTTAACTTAATGGGATTTTAACGAACAAACAAATTCAATACTGTCGCATTTGCATATTTCGACTAACTAAGTAGTAAGTAGGCACTTAAACTTGGTTGCAATAAGAGTAAACTAAAATAGGTACATAACTATCGCGAATAGTGCAATAGTAATTATATTACATTAGTAAATAACACGAGTAACTAGCACCGAAATAAAAGCATAAAGTAGGTTAAAGTTTTTTACTGTCCGTGATGTGATAATGAAATTGTTGTACGCTATGACTAGCGGTCGGCGTGCAATGACTTATCACTAACCGGAATTCGGCGTGGCTTCTATTTTTAAGGCCTTGTTGGTTACCTGGAGTCAAACTTGTTGCCGTTGTCGAGAGTGCCGGTGTAGTGCATGGTCAACATATCGCCGTTCTTAGACTTCGTGGTGCAGCCCTCTGGTACGTAGACGTTCTCGACCTTCAGTTCGGTGACCTCGGAGCCCGCGAACGTGGCACCTGCCAGCGCCAATACGGCGAACACATAGCGGAGAGCCATGACGAAACTTACGAAAAGTTCTAGAGGAGGCGAAGTGCGTGCGAACGTGAGTACGAACACGGATCAACTGAATCGCGCGCCACGGATAACTTGAATAAAGTTTGCAGTCGCTGCGTAGATATCCGAGTTTTCTACTCGCTCGTGCCGCAGTTATCTCCTTTGCGCTAGCGAGACAGATATGTTTTGGTCGGATGCTACACGAAGTGGTTACGCGTCTCCGTTTGGAGTTTGCCACGCGAACGATGACGCGATCCTACGCGCCATCGCGCCCCACTTTCCAACAGCAACGTGGTAAACTTCTGCCGTCATACTAATCGTGATCATTGACAATTTTTTACATAGATACTAACTTGTAAATAACTTTATCGAGTTAGTTTAATAATTGTCGCGTAGGCGAATTGTGATCCCTGGGCTGGTGTTATTTGGGACAAACAGAAATAAGTAGTGGTTAGGCAGACAGGTAAATAATGGTCTATGGATGGCTAATAAGATTAATAAAGTATGCTTTGTACATATTACAAAAAAGCCACATTAGCAATACAATTGAAGGGGTGTTTACAAAAACAACATAACTGACTACACTGGTTGACACCTGAAATGATTAACAATGTTCTTAAAAAAGTGTCAACCGCTCTAAGCAGTTATGTTGTTTTTGTAAACATCCCTTCAATTGCTCAGTTGAAGCAAAATTGTTGAAAAAGTAGGTAGGCAGGACGCAGGACCTGTTCGACTAATAATTTAAGTTTTTCATAAGTAAGATAAAATTTATAGTTCAGTGGAGTTTGACAGCTCTTGGCAAAGTAAAGTTCTGTCTGATTACTCGGTTGCATTATGAATTCTACAGGTACCTACCTACCTACATAGATACACCTAACGTGAATTGATAATAGCAATTAATCACGTATTAAAAAGTAAAATAATAGTTTTAGTTTATAATGTAAGGTATTTATCTATGGGCCACTAGTTACCTGAAAATAAACGTTTTTCATTTCATTTCATTTATACGAGAAATATACTAATATGCAGGTACTTAAGTATCACTTACACTTATTCATAAACGTCTCTCAGGCCTCAATCATTTAATTTATATTTTATCCTTGTCTGTACCGTGACAGTTGTGTTAAGTAGAAACAGACAAAAACATACATTAATTAATAGAGGCCAGAGAGATGTTTATGAATAAGGGGGCAAGTAAGTAGGGTACCTTACCTAGGTACTTTTATAAGTTGTATTGTAAGTACCGTAATACAGTTATTTTTGTTTAATTGCACAATAGGGTAATACTTAACTAAAACTTGTCAATAAAAAGGTTGTCAATTCATGTCCGTAGTTCGTAGTTGAAAGAAAAATGGAAACATTTACCACATCGAGCAAGACTCGAACTTGCGACCTCTTGGAACACCGGTCCAATCGCAGGAAATTTTATTAATTTCATAGGAAATACAAAACGGATTTACTTAATCGTGAAATGAATATTCTTTACTCGGAATAACAGAGTTGTACAAATTCTATAAAACTTTCCTTGATTTTATAAATGGTGCACTAGCTCCATGTACGTAAAGATTAGTAGATTATGGGATTTATTAAAGTCGATGGCTACAAATAGTAAAATTTTCTCTCCGTGTATAAAAGAAATATGTATGCCCAAACATATAAACTTTTATTTATGCGAATACCTCATTTATTCCCAAGCCGTAACGTAAACGTAAACGCTTTCGTTCGTTGGACTCGCTCTGTAGTGACCGAGGCGATTATCACACTGGCGCCGCAACCGCATGCGGCGACGGTGAGCAAGCGTGACAGCGATATACACATGCGGAATGCTATTGCCCTGGTTACACCTACACGGAAAAAAAAGCTTCCGGGATATTCTCAATCTAAGACATTATTATATTAAGTTGAAAATATTTTCTCGTGACAAGCATTTATTTCCTTTAACGAAAATAAATTAAAGTTTTAAATATAACGAAGCGAATATATTCTTACAGATTTTCTAGTTTTCTTTTACCTAAGATAATACTTATTTGATTAAAGTACAATCTCTCTTATTTATTCAATAAACTCTTGAAACAATACATTTTTGTATTTCTATTTTAAGAAAACGTTGTTTTATTAAGCAAAGAATCATATTTTTGGTAAAGGAAATAAGTACTTGTCACGAGGAAATATTTTCAAGAAAATTATAATGTCTTGGATTGAGAATATCCCGGAAGCTTTTTTTTCCGTGTACCGAGTAGGTACAGTGGCAGTCAGTACTCTCGACCGAGTACTCTCAAGGTGTAAACTTTACACACCGCCGAGTACTGGGCCGGGCCATTTTACTCTCTCGGCCGAGTGGCATTTTGCTGGCTCGCCACTGTACTCGTTATGGCTCCTCTACATGATGGCCCATCATAGGGACGCAGCTATGCGTTAGAGGGAGCTAACGATATTTCGATCTCGTTCCGTTGTATAGCTGCGTCCCTATGATGGCCCATCATGTAGAGCCAGCCTTAGGTGTAACCAGGCCTTATCTCGCTCGCGCACCGGCGCCGCATGCGAAAACCGCAGCAGTACGAAAGCCCAGTCTTACTAGGATCCCCCTCAACGCCGGTTAACATGTAGATTTTTAGACACCGCTCTGTCAGCTGGCATTCGCGATAACTGGACTAAGTGCAGTATCCGGTAACCGGCTGCCGTTGGCTTCTTCCTTTGCCCCCCACCCCACTTCCGTCAACTGCACAACTTTGCCTGGCTTGAAAAACATGAGTTTCTTAACTTTCTTATCACATCCGAACGTCCGTCCGTCCGTCCGTTATGTCCACTAACAAATATCTGAACAACGCACCTCTATTGTTAAGGCAATAAAGTGCAAGTTCAGATAATTTTGAGTACCCTGGCCGCTCCGATATATCTGATGGCGACTGTACCTACATGTCATGGCACAACGCACTAGGTAAGTCATGTACGTCGATTTTTTTAATGACGTTGGATATCAGTATTACAATTTGTTTTGGTATAATTTTGATGACAAAAGACGATCACTTTGATTACAATTTCGTAACAAATCATGATTTTAAAGTTAGAATATCGCTTCAGGTGATTTTCATAGGTCATTCATTAAAAAAATAAGTTTTTAATTAAAAATACCAAATTGTCGGTTGATGATATAAGGCTCATTATTCATTGAAAACTTCTTGGTAGTAGCGTTTTATTGACATTCGGCAATCCATTCAGTAAATTGGTAGGTAAGTATATACCTACTTTTCACCCTAGCATCAAAATTTATTTTCCCTCCACCTTTGTAGCATAACTTTCCTTCATTACCATCAACATAGGTACCAAACTTGCATTGCATCTATAAGATTGGAATAAGTATGTATATTAGGTAGGTCCTAAACCAATCCAACATTGATATATTACATTTGCTTCGTATTTATTAATTAGCTCTTAGGGACGAACTGTTAAAATTAGTGTTACACAAAGGTAAAAAACCAATATGAATAATTTATTGAAATGCATGTCTTCTCTCAAAACTTCGCATAACGTCCAAAAAGTAACGATCTCTCGCAACCGCCACCGATGAAGCTTACGGCATCCGCGGAGTAATAAAAAGTTGTCGAAACGCCGGCAGAGATGGTGACAGAGCGTGGTGTAAAATAAAGCCGCGCCAGAAGACTAATATTTGAATAATAGAGGAGCCTTCGTTGTGTCCTCGCAGCTGGCGCTGGCGTCGCACGGGGCGTGGCGCTGTGCCCGCGGAAACGGGGCGGGGGTCCTGGATAAGGGACAAAACACACCTGAGCTGAATTCAGCTAATTCATAGACAAAATGCTTACATTTGTCTATGGTTGCTTAAATTTGTATGGAGGCCTTAAAGCGGTATTAGACATTGCAACCGGCAGGGCCCAATCTGTCAGGTTGGAAGGTGTAATTAAAGGTAGGGCCTGTAGGGAGCTGAAGGAGGGTTAGGGAGAGGCAGGGTACACAACAGATTGGGCCCTGCAGGTTGAAATGTGTAATACCGCTTTTAGTCAAATTTAAGCAAGCATAGACAAATTGAAGTCTATGAATTTTCTGAATTCAGCTCAGGTGTGTTTTCTCCCTAAACGAAAGATCTTCTATACAGCTTATAAATGCCTAATAAATAAATGAGTAATATAAGTACCTATAAACACGCAAAGCGAAAAGCAGATGACCCTGTATCAGAAAGATCTTATTGAGTATATATGTTACGAACACCATATACAACATTCTGTAAATTTAGTTAGTTAGTTCTGTTTAGTTAGTTGTGTGAAGCCGGTACAATATAAGAATAAGAATAAGAATATTCATTGTATGGTTATGGGTAGGTATTTGTACAGCGATCTTACAAATTTTTCAAGTCCTCCATATCCTGCCTGCCTTACAAAGACGTACAATATTTTGTTCGTTATCTTAGATAACTATTTGTAAAAAGTAACTTACTTAAACAGTGTACTTACATATTACAGTACATTAACAACTTATCTAAGAATTAGGTATTTACAAAATTAAATATTAATTTTAATTCCTGAAGAACGGATTTTCATACATTCGGAAAGGGTAACTGGTTTAATTGACCTGTCAGTTCAATTTCCTTACCTTAATTTCAAGAAGAAAAATTCAAGAAGTAAACAATGTGCTCCTAATTTTGATTTATAATATTTTCGCCTTGCACGTTCATATTGGTAAATAAATACCAATTTATTAAATATGGTCAAATAGTCATAAGTATCCCAACATTATTTGCGCATCTGAAAAAAACATTATACGGTGTAAGTCAATAATTATCTATGTAGTAATTTATATTGTTTTTAACTTAACACAGTTAGTTGTCACTTATGAATTTAGCAAATACTAATTTACGTAACTTTAGCGCCCGACTTATCTAACTAGTCTTTATTTATTTTTCACGTTTTATCTTACACAGTTAGTTTCTCCATTTGGGAACTACAACTACATTCAATTACACTGCATAAGTATAGTAGTAAATAAGTATTTACGTACACTATAATGTACCTAACTATGAAAGTTAATTTTTTAACAATAACACCCCACCTGTAAAAGGGCATTCCCGCTACCCGCTATCAGTCCTGCCTTACCCGCTTACTCTAAAAGCTGCCCCATAAAATTACAGGCACTAACGCCTCTCACTTATAACAACTTTTATGGAATCGTAAATTGTTTAGAAGTAGGTTCTGCGAGTCGCTGGCAGCACCTTAGAGTGAACGTGAATTAACCTCTTACTTCTTAAGCTACAGCGTTCATGAAACGCCGGATTTTAACCCGTTCCTTACCGATATTTTTTGAAGTGAAAACTACTTTAGCCGCTTTGGGCACTTTTTGGTAGGCAAAATCTTATAAGTTCGCGTCACCGACACCGTCACAGCCATACGATTGAGAAAAATGTAAAATAAAGTGCAGTGAAGTGAAGTCCTAAGACCAAAGTTAAAAATGAAATTTTAAATCATTTATTTCCAAAAGTTCTAAGTTTGCACTTTCATCGGCAGTCCCTATTTACCACTGCCATTGTTTTATTCGATTTCTCACACATGCCAGCAGAGTTGAAATTTTTAACTGCTATTTGACGGCAACGTGTTACCTATGGTAACGTTGTAGATGTACTTACAGTCAACTCAGCCCCAGCCCACACTATAGCTCTGTCTGTATCACAAGGTGATCAGTATGTTGTAGAAATATTGTAGGATACTTTGCTCTTGTAAAACTGATCACCTTGCATTATGATTTGGTAACACCCACCCTCACCTGACTTAAGAGTCGCCAGGACCCTCGCGTGAACTCGCGTCCCCATACAAACGTAGTTAAGCTCTCATTTTAAACGACATGCTTTAGAACCACGAAATTTGGCATGGGCATTCTAGCAGTACAGATCTATGTCGGTAATTCGTTTTCGTTGCTAAAAATTGTAATACAAAGAAAATACAGCCAGATCTGATACAGATTTACATACAAAACTTATTTTTGCTATATTTTCTTTGTATTACAATTTTTAGCAACGAAAACGAATTACCGACATAGATCTGTATTGCTAGAATGCCCATGCCAAATTTCGCGGTTCTAAAGCATGTCGTTTTAAAATGAGAGCTAAACTACGTTTGTATGGGAACGCGAGCGTCCTGGCGACTCTTAATCTACTTAAGCCGGCCACCGACTATCAGTCCGCCTGACGATCTCGGCCTGCCAGTTTGCCGGCTCCGAACAACTGACAGGCCGATATCGTCAGGTGGACTGATAGTCGGTGGCCGTCCCTATTAAGTAGAAGCTAATGCACTAAGTATTAGGATATATAATTACCTATTCCAACAACCTCGTAGCATAAAGAAAAAACATTTATTAGGTTTACGAGAATTTCTGTGCTTTTATTTCTTACATTCCGCCTTGCCAGTGACACTTGCTTCAAAAGATTTTAAAAACCACGTTTATTTCTTCATGCAACAAATTCAAAGTTGATTCAGTTTGCGATCAAATATCACTCTCATTTCCTGGTATAAAAGGTTAGATTTGCACGAATACGAGAGTCGTCATAAGAGGTTGAGGATTTAGGTTTGTTTTGCTAGCTAAAGTGTAATTAGATGAAGGTTGCGACGGCGGGCCGGGGGAGCGCTAATGTCTCGCCGAACTGACACAGCATCAGTAGCTGGGAACCTGCCATGTTTTTAGCTTATTCCGTTACTGGGGAATACGTAATACAAAAACATTCTGTAATTCTTTTCAGAAACAGAAAGTCTTGTCAATTATGTTCTTCTAATATCTTTGTAATCTTTGTTTATTCTTTATTTATTACGTATGTCATACCTAATACTCGTAAATACATGTTACCTAAATAATATGTAGTAGGCTACTATATATATATTATTTAGGTATGTCTATATGTAGGTAAAGCCCTACCAGAAATATATGAGCACGCGCCATATTGCGGAACTTCATTGGAACTAAATTTTTCATACTAAATACAAATACAAATACAAATACAAATACAAATGATTTATTCGTCGAACACAGGTTATACAACATTACATTGCAGTAGGTGGAAAAAACAGGGTTCGTATCACTATGTCGTGCCTAAAGGGCATACGAAGTTAATTTTGAAATTATGCACACATGCAACATTTAAAAATTTCATACATAAAAGAGTCACTAGTTCATAGAATAGTTCACAAATTTACTAGGTATTAATAACATAACAAAAACAAGGAATTAATATGTCATAGGTTTTAAACATTATTACTATTATTATTTATGAGTCATTAGGATTGAAATATAATAAAAAAACAATTGTCATAGAGCGAAATTTTTACAGTAGGTATGTCAAATTTGATATTAGGTATTAAAATTAATAAAGTGGATTGTCGGCAAGAAATTCGTCATTGGAGTAATAAGCCTTTTTGGTCAAGTGTTCCTTGAGTGCTTTTTTAAATTTACCAATGTCACAGATTTTCCTCAGGTCTTCAGGTAATTTATTATAAATTCTAGGACCCATACCAAGAACACTGTTTGATAAAAGAGCGGTGCTTGATGGATGGGCACGGATCAGGTATTGCAGACGTTCTCTCGAAAAACTTTGAAACAAATTCGGGTGGGATTTTACAAAAACAGCTAATTCAAAAATGTACAAACAGGGGAGAGTTAATATTTTTAAATTGAGGAAGTGTGACTTACAGGGTGCAAACCGTGGCAGATTACACACAGCTCTAACGCAATCTTTCTGAGCTATGAAAGCCGAATTCCAATCGGATGAATTACCCCAAAAAATTATGCCATAGCGGAGAGTTGAGGAAACGAAGGCATGATAAGCCGTTAGCACAACTGACTGGTTCGAAATTTTGTTTAGCTTACGTAGTGCATAAGAGGAACTGCTTAACCTTTTACATACATTATCAATTTGGCATCTCCAATTCATATTGCTGTCCAGAAACAGTCCCAGGAACTTTGTGTTATCTACCTGATTAATTTTAGGTCCGTTATATTCAATATCTAATTCATCGTACTCAGTTATACGCTGTCTAAAATTCATTATCATTGTTTTCCCAATATTTATTTTTAAGTTGTTATTATTGAGCCATGCAATTATATTTTGTAAAGCATTACTCATTTCGATCTCAAAATTATTTAATCCAGTGCCAGTAAATACAGCGGTGCTATCATCCGCAAAGAGGACCATAGGGTACTTAGTCGATTTGGGGAGATCATTAATATAAATTATATTTGTCGAAATGTTAATTATGGATGATTAATTCGAACCCTTCAATACTAAACTGAACTGTCACCATATACATTGAGAAAAAAGCGCCCTCCTGACAATACTCATATATTTCTGGTAGGGCTATAGTAGTAGGTAATAGTAGGTCACAGAATAGACAGATAAACATGTCATTGTCAAGTTTGAGGTTGTACCTGTATAATCGCCATCAAATGTATAAGAGCGGTCAAAGTACTCAAAAATATTTGAACATGGACTTTATCGCCTTGACAATAGGGGCGTCGTTCAGATATTTGTGACAACCTTGGCTTGGCCGCTCCATATATCTGATGGCGACTGTACATGGCATATACGAGTCGGTTGGTGAAATAGATTATTTATAAGTACATTATAGAATACAGATAAGTCTTCGGGATAATTAATACGGCAAACGCAAATAATAATGACTCTATTTAGTTAATTACTGTAAATATCAAAAATATGGTACGGCAAGTAGTTAGTAGGTACATAATAATATGATATTAAATTACATAACATATAATCATAGATATAATATTAAATTACATAACATATAAGGACACCTTGATATTCTAAAATCGTCGTCGTTTCATAATCGTCGTAGCTCTAACAAAATGCAAAAGCCCGCAAACAAATGCGAAAGGCGGCGTGAAAAATGTCCTTCTCCGGTCCGTGAGCTCTGAGAGGAAGACATCTTTACACGCCTTACATTCCAAATGGACGCAGAGTCGAACGCATAGAGAATTAATTCTGTTTTATGTCTTGTATCTTACAAAAACTATTTAAAACGGGGTATTTAACATTACACTGTGTATTTGTTTTGTCGACTTTCCGATATTTCAGCACAGTCGCATGCGCCATCACGGAGGACCTAACTGAACACTCGCAGTGTTGTTTGTGGTCTACCCACACAGGAACACACCATAGCGAACTACCCACTTTCGAGAGTTTCGAGTTCGCTTCTTACGTCCATTGTCACTGCTACTGTCCATGTCTACTGTCACTGTCACTTTGAACTTGATCACGGTTACGAGTACGACACACTACACTTACTCGTACAGTATCAACTCACGCATTTTTTTATTGAAACAGACTGTTTGAATGAATGAATGAAGTATTTATTCAAAACACAGACACAACAATATAAGATTATACTTAAACTAGTGAAATAGAGGTTACATAGCTATGAATGGTTTCTGAAAAGGATAACACTCAGCATGTGTCGCAGCACTAGAGTGTTACGACGCTGGTATTCAGTGTACCCATTGACATGAAAATACAAACACAAAACAATACAAAACATAGATTATACAAAGCGAAATACAACAGATTGCATGGTGCGTGTTGTGAAATTGCGAAAATAGAAATATAAATTTACGGATAATGATAGACTATATAAATAAATAGAAAGGTTGCATTGACGTAAATAGATATATGTATATTGATATAAGTAGGTCGGCTAGATGGAGGTCGTTTGTTCCTTGAGAAGATGCAGTTGTAGTTTATTTTTAAACATTGACAGCGGACTGGCATTTCTGATCGGTGGAGGGAGATTGTTCCAGCACCGCGTAGCTGCGTAGCGGAAGCTGCCGCGGAAACTAGCTGACCCACTGCGTTGGGGACAGAGGAGGCGAGGTTTGGTTTTGAGAACTTACGGATCACTGGATCCTATAGCTAGTTTAATTTGTAAGCCTGGACTGGGTGTAATCTTAACTTGCCTACTATGTGTAAATTGTATAGTTAACAGATTATGGCATTCCTTACATTTTTATTCTTCAATATATACCTACCGACGACGTCAAAGATATTTTACCTATTTACCCTTTGGCACCCTACTTATTATAAGCTGCAAAATTGTAAATATATCTCAGAATTCGACTGTACTAAGCATAATATATGTTATAATACATATATAACGACACTAATTATCCGTATTTAAAAAATCCCTATAAATGTGTTACGAGATCATCCGAGTTCATTTTATCGTTCCGACTTTTTAATTAATACATCTATAGAGTCCACTGATTTTCGCATAAGTATGTCAGAGTATCAATCCCCCGATTGTTCTTTTAAACGTTTAGGATCTGAAGAACCCAGTTGCATCGGTTACCTGAGCGTGGGACTCGCGCTCGTCAGCGCGATCGGAATATCGAAACGCACGACGACTATAGCGACAGGACGAGGCCTTTCGTTACAATCGCTGTATATACTTCGTTTTTTTTAGGGTTCCGTAGCCAAATGGCAAAAAACGGAACCCTTATAGATTCGTCATGTCTGATGTCTGTCTGTCTGTCTGTCTGTCCGTCCGTATGTCACAGCCATTTTACTCGGAAACTATACATAAGACGTATCATTATAAATTTTTTACATAAAGTGTATTGTGTGTGCTGCTACTTAGTTATGTAGTGATTTCAGATTAGAAAAATCGTGCGATTGTCGTCATGCGATTTTCGGGAAAACGATTTTACAATACGGCGACTAATAGTGAAAAAAAAGTCTCATTTAAATTTTGAAAAAAAATTAAAGATAAATTGATTGTCGAAATCGAGCGGTATTTTTCTAATCTGAATAACGAGGTATAAGGCCTCAGACAAGTCGAACCAGTAGATCGGTAAAATGTTCAAACATATAACTATTAAAATAAGACTAGTACATGACGTTGCATCGAAAAATAACCACATACTTAACCTAATTAAACGTTGCCACCACTTGCATTTGGATTTTTTACCCGACTGCCGAGAAAAAGGAAAGTTATGTTTTTTGATACCTACACAGGCTACACAGGAAAGTATTCTTTGTAGGGCGATTTATAATATCTCATGTCTTGTAAAATAATTACAAGGTAGGTACAAAACCAAAAGATAAGGTTATCATGTCAGTAAAATATATATCTCGTATCTCGTACTTTATGTAATAAAATTCTATCGAATTGAAATAATTATCGCAGAATTCGAATGGCGCACTGGTTCAGGGGTGCATATGACCATGTCAGTTTCCAAAAAAAATCTTGCATAAAAATAGCCAAGATAACGTTTCTTAAAGATTTTTCTTAGGGTAGGTACCTTTTCCTTTCCCTATCTATGGGAAAAGTGTAGTCATGGAACGTCCCCTAAACCTATTGTCTACCTATTTTTGTGTTCTAGAATAGGGGCAATTACCAATGGAGGCATCTGACCTACTTTTCATATTTTATAAGATACGTGAATGCTTTTAGCTTTTCCGCTGTTATCTTACCACAGATTACAACAGGAACTCTTTCCGAGTTATAATGAGTTTACCACATACACATAGTAGCATTAGTAGCTCTTTACGTTTTATAGAGTATGTCCGGAAAGAGAAGTGTTGTTGTTTATATGGGAGAGCTCATACATTCTACGACACTTTTCTGAACAGAATCTATCAAGCTTCTGCTCTTTGACATTGACTGCTGGATGCTAATTTGAGGCCTGTCTTGTAAAAGAAAACTTTATTATGACCAATCTTAGATCATGGGCTACGTACATCATTAATTAGCAGAATTCAGCTTATGTAGGACAATAAACGGTTAAAAATTATGTATTTATAGTACTTGGTACCCTGAGCCAAACTCGGAGTATTTTGTATAGGACCTACTAAAATACGTAACATTTAACCGTGCATTGCCCTACATAAAGCCGAATTCTGCTACTCGATGAGGGGGGGTTTGCTTAACGGCCTGCTCTTGACTCTTGACTTATGTATCTATTACCTCGGACTGCGAGTGGGTTTGTTGGAGTTAGGTATGCAATTACAGCAAGCTCAAACAAATATGGATCCTGCTGGAACTCCATGCAAGATCCATATTTGTTTGAGCTTGCACATCGCACAGATAAAGTACGCAACTTTCACCATATTTGCAGATGTGTATAATTAATAAACAATAAGTTTACTTCGAAAGTTTTGCAAAAATATGTCTAATGAGTGCCTTTTCTTAACGATTTGATAATTCTAGTCTAGTATTCAACTAGAGAAAATTATGTGCTATGCAGGTATTATTTTCATGTATGTATTCTTGCAGTCAAGCGCTGGTAGCCTTGCGGTAAGACGTCCGACTTTCAATCCGGAGGTCTCGGGTTCAAACCCCGGCTCGTACCACTGAGTTTTTCGGAACTTAGTACGGAATATCATTTGATATTTACCAGTCGCTTTTCGGTGAAGGAAAACATCGTTAGGAAACCGGACCTAATCCCAAAAAGGCCTAGTTTTCCCTCTGGGTTGGAAGGTCTGATGGCAGTCGCTTTCGTAAAAACTAGTGTCTATGCCAATTCATGGGATTAGGTTGTCAAGCGGACCCCAAGCCGGGATAAACGCTAGGAAGAAGATAGATAGTATTCTTGCAGTACTTACCTACAGAGGGAGCAGGATGTAAGTTTATAAAACAAATTTATGAAATGGACGAAACACCGCTTGCCTTAGAGGAAAGTGAGATGCCGCGAGCCATGTGGTTCAAGTAACGAAATATTAGCGAAGTTATTGTTGTTTTTTATCCCTTGCAGGCGCCACTGCGACAGCTTTGTATTGGGATAAGATAAGACATCCGTCCCTCACTAACATATTTAATTTGTCAAAACTCAAAATGTAATCGGAGCGGCCAGGGTTCTCTAAAATATCTGAGCATGCAGTTAGTTACACTCTGTATAGTTTTGAACTCTTAATTTTAGCTTAACTTTCGAGAAACGCGATTTGTAATTAAGCAGTAAGCATTTTAATAGGTCTAAATAGATTTTTATGATAAGTTTTTTCTCTTTGCTTGAGCCATTTCTGCTCGGTGCGTTGCGTTTAGTTTTAGGCCGAACTTCAATCACTTTACCCACCCTTCCTGTAAGGGCAACAAACAAAATGCGAACGCACTGGCTGGGTTCGCAAAAACAGCCAATTGCGAGCTTGTAGCCCTTTCTGACTTTCTCTATCTATAAAGTAGGTAACGTACCTACATTTTTTACATATCCCGTCAAAAGGGGTGATGCGACTCGTTGGATAACTAATAGAGACATGGAATTAGGACGTCATGCTCCCCAGCAGCGCCACCATAGCTTTTTTGTATGTAAATATATAGGAAAATATCTACATAATGTCTATAAAATTCTAGACTAGTTTAAAAAATATCTATATCGCTAGTTTTGCCGTGAGCTTTATTTTATTGTGGCGCTGCTTGAGAGCATACTCCACAGTAGGGATGTTACGAAGCTCCGTCTTCGGTTCCGAAGTATAGAAACTTCCGATTTGTTTTACACCTCCGATTCCGGTTTCGGTTCCGATTATTTAGAACGAATGTCATAGCGAAACTCGAAATGTATAGTTCACCTCCAAAATCAAATCACAGTTAGGTATGTCTCAGCTATGTATTTTAGCTTCATCTAAATTCAATAATCTGTTTTTCAAAAGAGTCATGTAAAAGTCACAATAATGCACGTAAATTAGAAGCAGAATCGACGCTAAACTGGCAAAATGTTAACTGTGCAAAAACTTATTGGTAAAAAGACTATTCAATACGGAAAGTTTATTATCTTCGGTTCCGGTTCCGACTTCGGTTTCGGTTCCGTTAAAAATAATTTTTAACTTTCGGTTCCGACTCCGCTTCCGTTATACCACCTCCGTAACATCCCTACTCCACAGCAGCGCCACACGGAGAGAAAAATCTAGTTTCTTGTAACAGAATATTGTAAACTTGACTTGATTTTATTGTATTATATGTGACAACTATACATTTTTTACACATTAATAGAAAATTCTACTTCTTTACAATATTATTTCTAGTTCCTACAACCCACTTACCTAGTATCGTAGAAAATAAATTTTGTGTAACACACAAAAACCATCTCTGTAGCCATAATTATAGGACAGGGTAGAGTTTATCAGATTTTTCAGTAGGATTCAATATAATTAATGCGGACTTGAAACGCCGCATAATCCTGTTTACTATGTGTTGTATTAAGAACACCAGATTTTTATTAGTCTTGACTATTATTTTAGGGGACTGAAATAATCAACAATTTCTGTTTACTATATGCAGTATTGCAGAATACCAGATTTTTATTTGTGTTAAAAATATGTTTTGTTCTGTTTACAATAAATATTGTAGAGTTATCGGGTTTTATTTTTGTATTTAATAAAAGTGAGAAATACACCGAAACCGAGCACGGGTTGCAAGCGTCGCTGCTTGTCCGAGCGGGCCCTCTCTCCAATTTTATTTAAGTGTCATCATCATCATCACATCCTCACATCCTTCCCTCTATTCACATGAGGTCCTGTTCGAAATCTACAACCCTAGTAAGAGAAACATTATATAGTTCTTACCTTACATGAATCAGTTGGAACTTCTATATATACAAATGACGTTAAAAACTTCGAAAGCGCGTTGTATGTCAATCAAGTATGACGTGAAATAAATAAGCTAGAAATTAATGTTAAATGCATTAATAAATTACATTTTTGCGTAGAACCTATCTTAGCATTGAATTTTACAGTATTTAATAAAAATGTACAATATAAGCGCTCTAAAACCCGTAACACTGTATGGCTCAGCGCCCTAGCGCCATCTGTTGACACTAATATAAAGGTATTAAATTAGTTTTTCGTTACACGTAAATAACGCATTGTTTAGTGTGCAATAATATTGTAATGCCAACATTTTTTTATTGTTGCTGGTACTATTCTGTATTTTTATCATGAAAACAAGTATGTTACACAACAAAAAACGTATCTAGTTATGAGTAAAAATATTCCTAGTAATCAAGAAATTTCGAGTAAGTAATGGGTATTAAAAATCTGCTTAAAGGTACGAGAAAGTCTAGTACCTATAAATAAATCACATAAGATGGACCTTACATAAAGATATTGTGAAGACAATTTTATTATTTTGTGTGATTACTAGACGATTGTGAACAGAAACAATAAATATTGTAAACATCGCAATTCTTGAAAAGTGTTGTAAGCAAAATGCTTATTTTACTCTATAACTATTAGAAGGTTACCAAAACGATATCAGAGTTTTCGTGTACAAGAATATTATAACTAGAATATTCTAGTATTGTCAAAAATACGACTTGTTGTTTTAAAACAAGAATCTGTTAACCATAGCTGAAATCTTTTTTCCTACACCAGAATCATAACTACTATACAATCTGGTAATATTGTAAAATATTTTTTTCTCCGTGCACCATCAAACCTATTCCTGTTTATCCGCATTTCCCTACCCTATATGCCCCTCTGAAACCGTACAGTGCGCGACCCTATTGGCTCCAGGGTGTGAGGATGAACACCCTGCCGATGGCGAGGGGTGATAAAAAGTGGCCATGGACATTATATCCAACAGTTCTTCGGAGCACAACCCATAGTACAGTCAACGCCAAAATTAGGAATGCACTTTTATACCTTACTCCATTGTAAAATTTTATACATATTTTTGGCGTTGACTGTACCTACAAGCGATAGGATAGAATACACATAAAGGAACACAAAGAAAAGCAAAAAGGTCATACATTTACGTTACATTAAAAGTAGAGGCAGTCAACAGTCTAAAGAGCAAAAGGCCTTTGGCTAAGATAATTTTTATTGTGGTTATCATTAGACTTTTTAAATGACTAACCATGTAGGTAGTTAACTCAGTACAATTTCGCACTGGCTATTCTTAATCCGTATAAAATGAACAAATGCATTTTTCCACTTCACTGCGCTAATCAATGTAAGCATAACAATAAAATACCACTCCTCGATTTTATTCTGAACTCAGTCCGTTTCGGAGCAAACTCGGCGTCGGTTGCTGTTGCCTTGAAATTTGAAATTGGAACGCATTTTTTTTTAAATAATGGACAATATGAGCTTCGTGGTCGATGAGGCGTTGCCGGTCGTAGGTGATGTGAAAGTTGAACATGTGCCGAGCTGCGTGGCGGTTTACACGAGTGGTGCTACCGCTTGTGGGGCTAATTGTAATGGGGGTACTGTCATACCCATCTACGGATTGTGAGTACATATCTATTTTCTTGCCAGAGTATATGAGCTTTGTGGTCGATGAGGCGTTGCCGGTCGTAGGTGATGTGAAAGTTAAACATGTGCCGAGCTGCGTGGCGGTTTACACGAGGGTGCTACCGCTTGTGGGGCTAATTGCAATGGGTGTGCTGTCATACCCATCTACGGATTGTGAGTACATATCTATTTTCTTGCCAGAGTATATGAGCTTTGTGGTCGATGAGGCGTTGCCGGTCGTAGGTGATGTGAAAGTTGAACATGTGCCGAGCTGCGTGGCGGTTTACACGAGTGTTGCTACCGCTATTTTTAGGGATATAATGGGTCTGTTACCGAGGCGGGCCCCGCACTGGCGCCGCCCGCCGCTGTAGACGAGGCGGGCGCCGATGCAATCCGCCAGGAGATTGAAGACAATTGTATAAAGGCGGCAGGTCATTCGTCGAACTCAATGCTTACTGGCTTGCCTAGCACTCGTAGAAAAACTATTGTGTGCAACGGTACATAATTAGGTCTTAAAATTCTCGGGTCTGTTTTTACAAAATTCGGCTTCGCCTCATTTTGTAACGTCGACCCTCTAATCTTAAGAACCCTTATTATGTAACTGTTGCACAATAGTATTTTGTGCAACAGTTACATAATGAGGGTTCTTAAGATTCGAGGGTCGAAGTTACAAAATGAGGCGAAGCCGAATTTTGTAAAAACAGACCCGAGAATTTTAAGAACCCTTATTATGTACCGTTGCACACAATAGTTTTTATACGAGTGCTTAAGCAAGCCGGTAAGAATTGAGTTCGACGAAAGCCGTGCACAACCTACTGCTTCTATGTAATCTCGTAACGTTCGATCTCCCGGTGGATTGTGCCGGCGGCGACACGCAATGCGGGGCCCGACAACAGTTTCACAATATTGTATGGAAATCCTTTCTGTCATTGTTATGGATGCTACAATATGCGACCATACAAGCTCTATCAAAAAGTATGCGCTAGTAGTTCCGCCACCACAATCTCAATTCGAGTATTACAGTCGCCGAGTATAAAAAATACTATTGTAGGCCAGCCATCAATTCAATAATGTTTTTGTCAAGTAGGGTACGAGTAGGGTGACCAGATGTCGCGTATTTTACGGGTTGTCCCGTATTTCAGGCACGAATTTATTACTGTCCCGTAATTTGGCGAAACCAATACGGGACAATGCATTGTCCCAGTCCCGTATTTTAACCTCGAATCCCGTATTTCCAATGCAGTTGTCCCGTAAAACCGGAAATCAGATCTGAGGTCAGTTTTATAAAGCTACAAGTTACAATTTACAAGCGGAAGTCTCTTTCTAACACATGGGGTTTGAAAGAGAGTTCCGCTTGTAAATTGTAACTTGTAGCTATATAAAACTGGCCTCTGGTCACCCTAGGTACGAGGTTGAAAAGCTTAATGACATTATTGTGCAATACTAAGTACTTACTTTTCTGAGGGTTTAAAAAAAGCTGTATGTGTATTCGAGTCTACATATGGCTTTACATTATGTAGGTATTAATTACTTTCTTCGCAAAAGTCGTGAAAGCACGCAAAGTAGGTATGTAATGTCTTGTACCAACTCTGCTGTATTCCATCTCCATAGTAACTCCGACTTTGAACTAACTCGTACATACCTAGGTATTGCCGAAATCCTATTTTGGAAACTTATAAAATAAATGAGAAAATTTGTTTGTATGCATTAAAAGCCTCACACCAGGCGCGGTCCCTGGGGGGGCGACATGAGACATGCCCCCCCCCTCCCAAATTCGTACATGACATATTGAAAAAAATTTTTACTGACCCCCTCAAAAATTGGAAAAATCATTTCCGCATTAGTGTCAAATTTTTGGCTGCGACCGCGCCTGCCTCACACTTTAAATACAGTATAATCGTTATATACTGCATAGACTAAAGAGGTTTTAGCTTGTTTCTGGTCCTTATAGACTGGAAATAAACGTCATTTTATATGAAAAGTACAAAACATCATAATATATCTAGTCTAGTCTTACCGTTCGCTCATGTGTATTGCTGATCGATCTGTGATATGTACATACCGCCTCCGTTCTGTAATATAAGGAGAAAACAAAACAAGTTTGTACAAACATTTTGGAAAATGCTCAAGTTAGAGTTTGCCCGGAAAGAGAAGTGTCGTGGTTTATATCGGATCGGAGCTCATGCACGCTACGACACTTCTCTTTCCGACAGTCTCTACCTGTGTAACTAAAACGGCTATTAGACATTGCAACCTGCAAGGCCCAATCTGTCAGGTTGGTAGGTGTAATTAAAGGTAGGGCCCGTAGGGAGCTGAAGGAGGGTAGGGAGAGGCAGGGTACACAACAGATTGGGCCCTGCAGGAGTTCGATTTTTGAATCTCACCGGGTGACTTATTTCGTACTAAATAGTCATCGGCTGCATACAAAAAAAGGCACCGGTGAGATTCAAAAATTGAACTCCAGGTTGCAATGCAATATCTAATAGCCGTTTACAATAATCATTGATAGCGCCATCTATCCTCCTACAATAGTACTATTACAGGTCTAAAGCCCAACCCTATCCTATTCACCTGTTGCAGAGCCATCTGTGATAGTTTTATGAACTAAAAGCATTTGTAGGTTGTTGATTCGTAATAATACCGAAAGAGGGCGTCATGAAGCACTTTATGGATAAATTTTATAAAATGAATATTTCTGTTACATTTACATGTATTTTTAATAGTACTAAATTCGGACTATATTATGTAAAGCTGTGTGATGTTTACAGTTGTGCGATTCTACTGATACTATTTTATTTACTTTGTCTATTGCCACTTGTGACTTGTGCTGTCAGAAGTGTCAGAAGTGACAAATCAAATCAATCTTCCTTCAGTTTTCTTTTGTAGTCTCTACTCTACTGTTTATGGTTCTGAAAGAAAACTTTTGAATCGATCTCAAAATAGATCGTTATTTTGTTTTGTCGCAAACTAAGTGTTATTTTGTCGTTGCTTATTTTAATTTGTAACAAAAGTGCGACAGTGTTTTGTTTATCGTAACTATCGTAAGTATTCCATTGACATCGAACCACTTGTATCATTTGTTTATTGCGATGCTATTTCATGAAAATGACGCGAGAAACTCTTAACGTATAATAAACCTTGATAGAAAGCGTGCGTTTATTCAAGGCTGCAGTACCAAGATTACGAAATTCCCAATTTGACGTACATTGTCAACGTGCAACTTGCCATTTACGTTTTAAGTAACCACTTCCCGGGTTCTAGATTGAAAAATTGACGTAATAAAGCACGCATGCGCTTTCAGTACGCCGCGAAGTGAGCTATCAGCCGCAGTCTCATCAGGCAGGTACTATTTAGTCGTCAGCACTGGTCGGAGACAGTGTAGAGCTGGAGCGCGGCAGGACCTCGGCGGCGGCATAACAACTTTCCAGACTTCAAGACCACAGACGTTCCAACACTTCCAGGTAAGATTCGAATTTCGAATAAAAATTTAAGAATTTTCGCACTTCAGCTGTTTCACATGTTAGACTAACCTATCTGGTTTCTGTGGCAAAGTTTAAGCGAAAGTATGTGATGGCAAATGTTTTTTATGTTATTTTAATCCTGGTATCTGTTTATTAACTGATTGGTCCAATTGGCATTGGTGTTTGTTTGTCCTGTGTGTTGTTTTATAACTTTTTAACAGACGGTGTGTGTTAATTTTTATAAATAAGACATACTCTGAAAAACTGAAGCATGTCTTTCTACATCAGTCAGTGGACATGGTACACTCATTATCTAAATAATTTTTAGGTTTATAATAATTAATTTTCATAGACATGCCTAATCCTTGATACATTAATGCAGCGGTTACACTGTTTTGGTGACGGAACCCTTTTGGAAAGCGAAATATTCGACGGAGCCCCAAAATTAAATAATAACGTTATGCTAGTCAGACAGAAGAGTTGGTTATTTTTTTTTTCATTAATTTTAAAAGTACGCGAAGCTTTTACATAGGCTTCGCGGAGCCCTAGGGGTCCACGGAGCACACTTTGAGAATGGTTGCATTAATGTTACATCAGATTGTACTCTTGTAAGTCCTCAGTGCTATGTTTTAAGACTATTTCTTATAATAATATATAATGTATATTTACTATCTTTATTCGTGATTGTTTTCGATATGCCTGCGGACTTACAAGCTTAATTATATTTATATAATCTGATTACCTCACTATCCGGGGCACCAGCACAACCGGCATGGGCTTAGCATGTTTTTTCTTTGCTTCACCATTTTAAGGCTTATGTTTTTCTTTTGGGTGTACATAGCATGCCTCGCGGTCTGCTGAGCGAGGGTTCGTACTCGTCGCTGGACCCCGTCTACAAGGGCACCACCTTGCCTAACGTTAAGGACGGTAGAATAAAGAAAGTCCTAAAGATGTCTAAGGCCAAGAAGAGATTAAATTTTAATGAGATTTTGTTCAGTCAGTTTCATAATTTGAATGAAGATGCGGAGTGAGTATGTAGCTACATGCATGACGCATGGCTGGCTTCCTTACATGCATGGGCACTGCTTCATCCGTTCACGTTGTTGTTGCATTTAATATCCGCAAATCAATCTTATGCCTCAGCTCATAAGATCTAAAAAGAGTAGATAGTGTAAGACTGATCATAAGACAGGTTTGAGGATCTATGATATAGGTAAACTCATAAGACGGTATCATTAATAAGAACGGTGTTTATTTTGTTTATGCGTAACAAGAACTTAATATGCAATCCTTTTGAGTAATTATAAACTTAAACTCTTCTCAAAGCCATTTCTTAGTTTCTTACTTAAACTTCTGTTATGTAAATATCTTGTTCTAAAAAATTTAAAGGGTTCTGTTTTTGTTTTTGTTTTTAAATATATGAAGAAACAACAATAATACTGTGACTTAAATTGCAATGGTCAAATAATATAAATTAATCCATTTTTTGTATGATGGACCTTTTAATATTATCAAAAGCAACCAATTTGAAGTCTTTCTTGTGGGACCTCTTAATGTTAATTGATATATGTATTGTGGCCAACATCACTGAATTAGATTTATATTAAGACAAGGTTAGCTCAGTGTTAGGCCTTACCTTAGTTACTACTTTTGTATAAACTCTATGTCATGATAAAACCACTTGCATATAGAAAAGATAACTTATTTGCCAATCTGTGTATAACCCATGCTTCTCGAATTGCGAATAGTGCAATGCAGTTAGCAGCCAAAGTAGGTAAGCGTAGGAGTCCTTCAAAATGATCTTGAGACACCATAGAATTAAAGATAACTACAGATCAAAATATTACCGAAAACATGGCAATTGGCATGACAATTCCGGTTAAATTCACAAAACTTATCGATACTATCCCAAGTAGAGACTAGTATAACTTAAACTCCATACTCGTAGCATCACGCTTATTCAGTAGTCTTGCTTACTCTGGCCTAATTTTAATTGAGCGCTTTGCCGTACCTTTATGACTTGCAATTTCCTTAAGACAATCAGGGCTGCCTACGGCAAAAGTCGGGCTGCGCGTCGTCTCTTACCGTGCCACTTTGTTTGCCGACTGTGTTTCTCGATATTATGAATATGATACTTTAATAATTTAAAACAAAAAAAGAACCGACTTCACTTAGGATCCGCTATTCCAAGAGGAAGTGGCCGAGTTGCTGTAAAAAATAGTGAAATCACTATAGGTGTGCCTATAATAGTTGAAGAGTTCCCTCAATTTCTCCAGGATCCCATCATCAGACCCTGACTTGGTGACAATGGGACCATCTAGGGGTTATACCTGTTCGATTAAAAAAAAAATTTTGAAAATCGGTTCACGATTCACGGAGATATGGAGTAACATACATACAAAAAAAAACATAATAAAAAAAAAAAAACAGTCGAATTGAGAACCTTTTTTGAAGTCGGTTAATGAGAGACGCACACGCTGTATTAATAAACGGTCATGCCAAGATCAAATTGATTGATGCACCTGGGCAGCTGGGGGACAATTTTTGAGATTGAAGCGCTCAACTCTGACATTTAAAACTGCGTCAGAAACGATGGAATAGTATTTTAGAAAGTAAAAGGATAGTAATTTAAAACCGTTATGTAACGTGCAATGTACGTGCAAATAAAGTGAAAAACCTCAGTGTTCTAAGATTTTCGGCGTTTCTTGGTATTCGAGCGCTCAAATATCAAAAATCGCCACCACGCTTAGCAACTTCTGCTAACTAAATATAGGTATACCTTGGGAATGAAACAAATTGGTCCTCAATCACTGTCTAACTGTTTATTGGCTGTTAAAGCAGTAATAAATAATATAGTGGAATAGAAAGGAACACCTTCATTATTAATGGTACTGTCTGTTTTTCACGAACTTGGTCGTATAGCGATTCGGTTTATCGATTATGCAAACTAGTGGCAAGTAATGGTTGGGTCAAGGGTATAAATGATTATACTTATAAGTAAATAACCACTGGACACTTGGACAGTCGCCATCGGATAATTATATTGGAGCGAATGTTGTTGTCGTCACGAATGTTTGAACAGGAGTCTATTGTCTAACCAAAATCATATCAAACTACTTACGTAGATGGTAGGATGGTAGATTTACCCAATTGCAGTTAAGCGACACGTGAGACAATATTTACTTCGTGCTTAGAAATGAGACGTACGAGACTGTCTATAATCAATCCAGTTAATTAACCTGAAAGACCTGAAATTATAAAATAAATTGACACTACGTAATAATATAGCGATTGGTAATCTTTATTTGCGCCCTTATGTCTGGGGTAACTGAAAAGTTATAAAAATAGCGTAGACATGGCGGCGGGTAAACATATTTATATTTTTCCTATTTTACCTCATGTTTCCTGTTTTACACAAGCATACAGCCAGCTTGGTTATATTGGGCCCTAGCAACTGTAAAGGCAGGTAAAGGTGTCACGTGTACGTTTCATTTCTTACATATAATGATATTGCATTATTAGACTAAATAGTAAATAGGATCTTTGTAGTGTGCGTGCATTTATACCTTTGACTGAAAAACCTGTAAGTACAAATATATTTATCGCATTTGCTTACGCGTTAAACGCTATAACTCCAAGGTTGAACAGACGGCCTCGCTCATAGATTTCTTATATAAGTATATATGTAGGTATTAAATGAACACTGGATATGATTATATTTCTGACTCTCTACAAATCTACCTGGATGACGAACGTGAAAATGAAACTCCGCCGTTACAAAGAGGTTTTGCTGGAGTTCAAAAAAACCGTTACATTAATAGAAAACAAACTCTCTAGTCCAAATATCTTTTTGCAACGGAAACCAATATGTGGGTTGAAATAATTACTCCTATTCCATGTACACGAGTTTGTTTTTTTTGCGCTACAGAATAACTTGTTAGGTGACACTTTTTCATTCAGGTGAATCGGGAGATCGAGTGGAAATCTACAAAATATTATTATTTTAATAGGTATTGCGAAAGTGTTATATAGCTATTCATTATATAATTTTTGAACAAAAAAAGAACCGAATCACTTAGGCTCCAAGGCCCGCGTTGCTGTAAAAAAATACTGGTATCTATCACTATAGGTGTGCCTATAATAGTTGAAAAGTTCTCTCGATTTCTCCAGGATCCCATGATCAGATCCTGACCTGATAACAATGGGACCAACTGTGACGTACACTCTTTCAAACAAAAATTTTCCAAATCGGTCCAGCCGTCTTCGAATAATCGGAACATACATAAAAAAGCAAAAACAAAGATCCCGACGAATTGAGAACCTCCTTCAAATCTTGAAGTCTGTTGAAAAGCAAAACATTTAGTGTTAGAGATTAGAAAGATTATGATGAGCATCCGTTAGTTACCTCGCTGTGCATAAAATTTACGAAATTACATTTGAAATCTATGAGCATTACGTCCTCTGTTCTTGTGCGTCTCTTCCGAACCTGTGTTATTTAGTTTGGCCATTCTCATGCAAAATAAGTAGGTAACACCGGTATGGTGATAATCAGTTCATCATTTCATTAAGTTAATGTATTAGTTAGGTTAGCAAGTTTCTCAAATTGGTATTCTTGTTGATATTAATTGGGAGTATTATAGATTCATCTAGCAATCAGGCCTGAACCAAAAGTTGTATAGAGTTATATGTATTAGAGGTACAACAAAGTTGTCTTACAACTTCGTATATATGTTTAAAAAAATATATATTTTAGCATCACATGTTTTCTTACGCTAACCTTTCTAATTATGTCATCATTCTTCATAATCATTCGATTAATCGTTTGAGAAAGGGAATGTTTAAACAAATTGGTTGAAGTATATTTGTTACGTTTTCAAGACAAAGGTACATCATTGTTGGTTATCAATAAGGCGTTACTGCCATAAAAAATCATTTAGAAACAAACTCTATTTACAACCGACAATGATGTAGGTACCACCTACCTTCGACTTGAAAACGTCACATTAGTTGATGATTGATAATTAAATAATTATACGCTCCGGTGATGGTAGAACTAAGAATTGTTTTCACATGCTATGGTAAATTAATTCTTAACATGGAAATAAAAAAAACAGTTGTCGATATAATAGTTCCAGTATCACCAAGTTTTGTTCATGACTTACGTAACACATACAATAATTTTCGTAGTATATTTATCAATCTTTGTACATGACACTTTATCGCACTGGCGCCGCAACCGCATGCGGTGACGGTGTGCAAGTGTGACAAAGCTATAGAGCGCAATCTCGCTCGCGCACCGGCTCCACATGCGGAAACCGCAACAGTGTGAAACACGCCTAACAGTAGAAAATTTAAAATAACGAAGAGGAAGGGGTTCTAAGGCTGCTGATCTGTGGTTGCTGGATGCAAAGCGTCTTCTATAGATACGTTCTATGGAGATCTTAAACAAGTGATGATGTTCGCTGCGTGACGTTATGTGCAGAACATAGTAGAAGAAAACTAGGTATCGCCATCACTACGTCAGATACCACTTTAATTTTCAAATATTAAATTTTGGGATAATTTTCTAACATAGTGGATCCACTCACCTAGCGGATTGCAGGGTCGGGTTTAGGTTTTACCAAAGTTGCAAAGTATGCGGAAATAATTTAGTTAAATTTATCCCAAAATTTTAAGTTTGGAAATCAAAATGGCGTCTGTGACGTTGTGATGGCGCGTGGCGTTACCTTATACTTTTTTCTACCATGGTGGTTAGACCGTGCCTAAGCACAGTCCCGTGGTAGTGATTATAAAAACGCATTGTGGATTCGATCAGATACAAAGTTACAAACATATGCGGCTGCATGCAGTAACATATGCTTGGAAGTCACGATTTGCTAAAAAAAATTGAAAATCATCAAAAAAAGATCTCTTCGTTAATTTGAATTTTACTGCTGACTTTACATAAACAATAATGACAAATACGGATTAGACTGTCGAAAGGAATCTTGTGTTACACACGTTAGTATTAAACGTTTCGTAAGTAATGGACGTAGATTAGATTGGATTCACCTCATGCATACATTGAGTAAGCTATCGTACAATGCACTATTTCAGAGCGAATATCCTCACGAAGGAAGAAAGCAAGGAGGAGAAAATGCCCACCACCAACGTTGAAGAAGCCGCTCTGCTTGGGTAAGTACCCGAATACCTCAAGGTTACAGTATCACGTTAAAAGTATCAGTATCATGTGTATCTTTCGCGACATTTTCATGTCTCAGTCGCGAAGAAACGCTATCAAAGCGTATTTTTATATGACCCATTAAAGATACGTTTTTTTTTCAAATATTAATTTATAATAGCGATTTTTGGTATATATGGTTTTAAAATGTCATTCTAAGATGACTGAACGAAAAGTCTACTAACATTTCATAGGGAAGTAAATATTCTTCAAAATATACAGGGTGTAACAAAAATACTGGTGATCCTTTTAAGGGCATAATTAGTATCGTATTTTTATTATGAAAAAGTGAGAAAAAATATTTTTCTCGCGAAAAAATATTTTGGTTTTGTATGGAGGGTTGGCCAGCTGTGACTACGCGTCTCATACAAAAAAAATATTTTTTCGCGCCCAAAAAATGTTTGTTCTACTTTTTCTTACTCGCAATACGATGCCAATTATGCCCTTAAACGGATCACCAGTATTTTTGTTACATCCTGTATAAAGCGTTTCTTTTTTTGTGTGTGATTTTCCGTCATCCATAAATAACGTGTCTTAAGGAACTATAATAAATAATAAAATATTATATATTTATTTACATGACGATTTTTCGATGTTCAAATTTATAGGATTTTTTGTCTACGCAATGATTAACATAACTTTTAAGACTTTTAAGCCGTAGAACTAAATACTATTATAAATTATTTCCAAATTTGAAATTTTCTCATACATGTGAAAATAAAATGACTGTAACTAACATGGCAGTCTAGTTCTTGCGAAACAGTGATTACCGAAATGCATATATTTTCGTGATACTGTAGACACGTGCTACGCCGTAGAGAGTAAGTGTATCGGGAAATGGAGTATAGTATCTACTGAAGCGCAGCATGTGTGTCAAGCGCACTGAAAGATAGTTTATTTTGGTGCGTAGCTTTGATTTCCCCACTACGCGTACGTAACGATATTAATTGTTTGTATAGATGCATTATATTATTTTATTTTTATTTTTTTATTAATAACCTTCCTGTAGATACATTACATAATTGAAAGTGTGAATATAATTTACATACCTACCATTCAATGTTTAACATGCATAGTGTAGAATTGTACATGCAAAGTAACAAAAAAATAATTTATATTGTTTATCTATAGCATGTATTATGTTATGCGCACTAATATATTTATACTTAGTAGCTACTTCGTCCTTAGGGAGCAATGTTACATGAATTAAAACGGGACTATATCGTTGGAAAGTATTGTAATATTAAACAAAAAATAAAAATCGTTGTGGCTGCGACATAAATGTTTGCGCTTTCGGCGTCCTATCGCGAAAAGGCTAGACTTAACACCCCTATGCCGTATTATTTCTTTGTAATGCTTATACTGACAAAACATTTTCGAGTCCTGAGTGTCCTATTTCATTGTGTTCATTTAGTTTGGAATTTGTGACCATGCGTATAATCGGAATGTACTTGTATTGTAGTGGACTGTACGTGTCTTTGCCGATTATAGGGCAGATGCCCCGGTTGTGGCCACTGTGCCGGTTTTGGCCATTTTCAAATTTATTAAGGTATAGACAAATTTACAAGTCTATGGTTTATGGTTAATATAAGAGTAAAATATGGCAGTACAGATGGCACTGTCGTCTGTCATGTATAAGTTGTCATTCAGCTGTCAGGGGCCATGGAAAAAAGTGGCCAAAACTGGCTCCTGGACCCCTTTCTGACATTTCATTTAAGAAAAAATTTTTGATATAATCTCAGAATCTTAACAGCGGTGATTCATATAAATATAGTAATATATTTTCACTGACTTAGTACAACAAGAGTGTCATAATTCCTAATTGGCACAAAATGACGGACGTCTGAAAAGACAAACTCTCCTTAAAGTGGCCAAAACCGGGGCATCTGCCCTAGTTGGTTTTGAATATCGCTCTATTTGTCTCGTATCGTCAGTTTTAAATATTCTTTGAGTATTCAATCTTAGGTAATAGTATGTAATTTTTGAAAGTCCAGTGTACCTACATATAGATAAAACAGTGACGTAGGCAGAGCATAAATATTTAGCAGAAATAGACTGTTAAATATAGGCTTGCTTTAAAATACAAGGGCGACTTTGAAATATTCCCAAATTCTGATTGTCTACCTCTAGACTCCTGGTAATACATAAATATGATTTTAAACGTTTACCAAAAGAGATCAAGTACCCAAACTATAAATAATACTGCTTTTATGACCGATTCAAATCTATCAAAGTAAAGTCGGCACGTTTTGCGGTACAAATGTTAACCTTCATTTATAATTATAGCGGCCCTATAATTGACTCAACCTGGGGTCAAAATAAAATTATCGTAACAACTACGAGTAATACCTATCAGTATTCAAAATGTATAAAGTTTTTGACAACCACCCCTAGCATTTGAATAGCTTGTGCTTCGTACAGTCAACGACAGAAGTAAATAGCTCAGCGACAGGGATGTTGCAGATCTCCGGTTCCGTTAAGACGGAACTTCCGATTATCGCTTCGGTTCCGGTTCATAGGGCCTACCGCGAAGTTCGAAAATCGACAAAACGATGGTCCCGTCTCTATCGCTCTTGCGTATACGAAAGAGAGTGATGGAAATATTCGATTCGATGAACGAAGTGCTTCGCGGTTATAGGCCTGTTACTTTCAAAACAGATGTTATATCGGATGTCATAGCAACGCAGCGGGGGGGGATGAGATGAGCGGCATGACATCAAAAACAAAACAAACAGGTTTATACCTATCATTTGTTCACGTCCCCGCTTGCCACGGGTTGCACTAATTGCAGCAGTCCACCTATCACTCGGGCTCCGATTCTGGTTCCGATCCCGCTTTGGGTTCCGATTCCGCTTCTGGTTCCGATAAACTAAATTTAAAACATATGGTTCCGCTTTCGCTTCCGATTAAACCACATCTGTTACATCCCTGCTTAGCGGATAAGATGTTTAAATAATCTTGGCAAGAAAGCGTGTAAATATAATTTTCATCTATAAACAACCGCGGGCTATACTTATGTATACAAACGAATACCAATCTCTCTTCTATTTCTAAACTCAAACTAGTTATTAGTTCAGCTACTAATAGTCACAAGCAAATAGGCTCAGGTAACAATGTCCCCACGTCCAACAATTATTTAATCAGAGAGTTCACCCCAGTTCAACTAAATATAGCTGCGTTTCACCGCGCTATTAGTAACACAAGGTTTGTGTTGTGAGAATTCGATTTGACGTCCGAGTGTGTGCTATGAACGTACAGTCACCGGCAATAGTAACTTCCTACACGAAGGCCGCAAAATTATGTGACACGCTCCTATGGTCTACAAAATATGGGCGTGTCCAATATTTTTGCGGCCTTCGTGTAGGAAGATATACTATTGCCGGTGACTGTACACTCGGCCGTAGGTAGGCAAACGTGTGAAGTGTTAAATATGATCACCGCTCTTCAAATCAAACATGTGTACAGCACTTATTGTTAAGAAAATATGGCCGTGCAAACATTATTGGCCAATTTATCGCATCAGTATTTTAATCTTCACTCTACATAAATTACGCACGCAAAACAGCTACTTAAGTATAAAGTATTTTCAATATAGCAGGTACCTATGGGTATATATTATGATGAATGTAATCGATGACATCTTCTAGTCCTAGCTGCCACACGTCTTTGCACATCTCCGCAGGGAAATCGTCACACGACTACACGTTTTGCCGTGAAACCTGAGGGCCTACCGCGAAGTTCGACTACGCCTATAACCGCGAAGCACTTCGTTCATCGAATCGTCTATTTCCATCACTCTCTTTCGTGTATGCAAGAGCGATAGAGATGGGACCACCGTTTTGTCGATTTTCGTACTTCGCGGTAGGCCCTATGAGTGGATCGTGAGTGAATTCGTGCGGCGCGGTTCCGCAGTATCGTTTCCGGTCTAGATCCGCTCAAGTTTCGCGACGAAACTTTTAGTGCGGTACCGCGGTGTCGATTCCGCCGCGGAGATGTACAAAAGGCGTTAGATACTCGTTGGTACATTATTAGAACGATGTAATTTGGAATTGGGTATTCATTTTAAGTTTTATTACGAAAAAGTGTTAAAAATGTAATCAATGTTTCCACTTGTGTATATTTTTTAATCTGCTTACAAAGAATTTTGTTTTGGCATACAATCTTAATGTTAAGAGAACAAGACTTCGTGAAGGTCAGTAAAGTTATGAACCCCTCACCCGCTGAGCTACTTTTGATGCTGACTGTACTCGGATATTTAAAACCTATTTTCGCTCTAATGGACGTGAACTGGTGAGCGTGTGATTGTGTTTCTTCGCGTTACTATAAGTATGTATTACATATGTAATTGAAGCTTGTACAGTCGACGTCGAAGATATTTTTACACTATTGTACCTTATTCCTTTGTAATAAGGTGTAAAAGTGTAAACATATCTTTGACTTCGACCGTACACGGCGCCGTCAAGTCTTTGCTGTGAATTAATTATTAGATACTGTCTCGTCTGTTATAGACCAGTCAAAGTCTACGTGACATATAAATTGTATCGTTGGTATTCTTTTAGTCGTCGAAAGTAGGGTGTAGCGATTAAATACATTAGAAATTCATAAACACTACGAGTAGAGACAATCGACCCACCAGGCATTTGATAGTGGGAGAAAATAATGATTACCATGGATCATATAAGCATGGATTGCAATGTTTATAATAAATCGGGCTTTCGTATTTCAAACCAGGGTACTAGAGCCATCTATCGTTTCACAAACGCAGTAGACCTGATTTTCATATATCTTATTCGGCGATTAATGCCTCCAAAATAACCCATAAAAAAAGGACAAGCGAACTACTTCTGCTATATCATCAATAACCCAAAATTTGGTAAGGAGTTAATAAAGTTTATTTGATTATAATTCAAAGTTTACGTATAAATAACAGACACGTCGGTAAGTAATAAGCGTTAGTTCTGAATAGTCCCAAAACTCAAGTTACTAGGAGCCGAAGTTTGGTTGCTGGTAACAATTTTTTTTCAGGGCAACCCGTGACTAAATAAATGGCACTGCGGAACAACAGACTATAGCCTGAAGTTTGGAAGAACGCGATTTTCTACTGACATTAGCTAGGGATACGCACAGATGTGCCCACCGGATTTGTCCGGCAGATATGCCCGGCGGACAGATACGTTCACACGGTAAAAAAGGATATCTTCAGCCAAGAATACCAATGCTAGAATATTATTGTTTAAACATAAGTAAATATTGTCTTGGAATGATTATGTGTCTTTAGCCCAATATACAGGGTGGAAAGATAAGTCGGGCCCTGGAGGGAAACTACCTTAAAACGTTGAGATAGCTCAATTAACTGAAAGGAAACATTCTTTTATTTTTAAAAAGAGACATATCTGCATTTACAAATTTTCGAAAAAATGTACAATTCACAAAAAAAACTACTCATTTTGTAATTTTTGTCAAAAACAATTTTTATGACAATTCATGACAAGCGATCCAATTTCCAACAATAATACAAACTTCTTAATACCAACCAAATTTACGGCACAAGAGAAGCCTTAAATAATGAAAAAAGAAAAATCATACAATTTTAGTATCGAAAAAAGGGAACATTAGAAAAAAATCTGTGAATGCAGTTTTACTTTTTAGGATAAATAAAGGAATGTTTCCTTTCAGTGTATTGAGCTATCTCAACGTTTTAAGGTAGTTTCCCTCCAGGGCCCGACTTATCTTTCCACCCTGTATATTTCACTTGAATCAAGACCACTTTCTAGGCGAATTGTTTCCACCTATATACGAAACAATATTGTTTTGACCAAGAAGATTTGCCTTCGATGAAGATTTTTTTTCCGTGCATGTATGGCGCTATTCAGATTTGTCCGCAGACAAATCCGTGTCCAATTCGTACCATGGACGGATCTGTCCGCCAGGCATACCCGCCGGACAAATTCAGCGGGCACATCCGTGCGTGTATCCCTAGCTATTACAGTCCATGCTTACATTGTCCTTGATTATTATCTAAAGAGAAAAACGCTAAGCTTTTTATTTGTTTATATTATTGCTATGATTTATAGTGGAGTTTCAACAGCATTTCTAGTTTAAATTTAGGCCATATTCAGATGACAAGCGCTCAACGCGCGTTTTGATAACGCGCGTTTACAACTACATATCAACTTATTCAGGCCGTCGTACACATGCTAACGCGCGCTTAACGTGCGTTAGCGTTGAGCGCTTGTCATCTGAACATGGCCTTATAATATTCTGTTAGATGGAGTATTCGATCCATTTATGTGAAATTCACGTGATCGCGTGAGGACTGTGGACGCATGAGTGGGGTTATTAACCTTTTCAAGAGAACGCACATAGGTGCTGTAGTAACATAAATAGCCACTTTTCACGAAATTGGTTAAAACAGTAATAAAATCCCTGCAGTACTGTCGCGTTTTGCTGTTCGACAAAAGACAAAGGCGACAATGCGTTAAACAGTTAGCTAATAAAATTACCTGGTAAACTTTATGTAGTTATTCCTTACACCTTGATTTAAAATGAAATTTGATGCAAACATCCTACCGATCTTTTTTATTAGCAAGGAATACGCATAGATATGCTCGTCGGATTTGTCCGACGGAAATGCTCGGCGGACAGATCCGTCCGTCGCTATTCAGATGTTTCCGCAAACAAATCCGTGTCCAATTCGCGCCTAGCTATTAAGAGGATGATAAGAGCTAAATTCCCTCCCTATCTTTTTCAGCGCGAGTGAAAGAGAAACACTGCGTTACGATTAGTATGGGAGCTCATTGCAAATTTTGCAAAATGATGAATTAAAAAAAACTATGCATTAATTGAGAAATTTAAGGCAACGAAGTTTTTAGTATTAGTGTTGTGGAATGTTGTCCTTAATTACAGACATATAAGCCAAAAAACTAAAGACGTGCAATTGTTTTAAGCTAATTTTAGATGTAACTTTGGAATTATTTTCTATCGAGCCGATTTCGTCCAATCGTGTATTGGAATTAACCAAGTTCTTTTAAATATAATGAATATTAACATATATTTTTTTTACTTTTCCAAAACAAGTAGTTATAGCTATATGACTGTTTAAGTAAAGTCAATTTGAAGGTCATCGGGTCTTGTCACGTCATTTCACCATGTTTCGCCCTTTGCCCTTATGTTTGTTTTTGCGTTGTATGTTTGGCGTTAAACGGGTACTGTACTGTAAAGTCGATGTACAGTCGCCATCAAATATATCAGAGCGCCCAAGGTACACAAACGCCCTGACAAGAGGCGTTGTTCAGATATTTGTAACCACCTTGGCCGCTCCGATATATCTGATGACGACTGTACCTGCCTTCGGCGTTCAAATTGCACAAGTACGTAGTTATACAACTGACTCGAACTATCTACTAAGAATACTAAGCACGACGTGCTTCCGATTTTCACATTTGCCACGAAGAGCCACTTTTACTTCCGCTCAGTATATGTAGGTATACCGTGACTTAAGGCTTTTCTTCGACTAAAGTATACTACGTAAATTGTATGTAATTTAATTTAATTTTATATCCATGTAATTTTGAATGAATATTACCTAAATTAAAAAAAAAATATTTTTTTGTTCTCATTTTTTGTAAGATTTAGAGATTCGCCCTGACGGGAAAAATCATAGTAAGACTGAATTAAGTCTTGTTAGTATATTTATCATTTACTCTAGATCTAGCACATATCATGAATACCATGACGATGGCAACGCAAGCGTATTCAAAGCAGGGTTTACGCTTGTATATTTTTAGCGTATCTACTTATAAGTATATATATATTAGTATTCCTGACTTGGCGGTATGGAAGCAGTATGCGGTATTTTATACGTTACCGCGAGTTTACTGATGTCGCTGAAGTGAGGAACACTTGGCGGTATACTGTCAGTATGCTTTCGGAATTAAACCATGGCAGAAACATTTGTGCCGCCGCGAAATCATGTCGTCGTTAGATGAAGATGATGCTGGCTAAAAAAATACAGGCATATCATTATAGGTCGTTGAATTCCTCCAGAATACCTTGTAGTTTTTTTCCATAAACGTAATTTCCAAATTAGTACGGCAATTTACAAATTTAATAACGCTCAGTTTTGCAATCTGTGGTTAAACATGCATCAATTAGCAATTATACACAAAGAGAAATATGTATCCGGAATCATTCGAAACCGACGCAATAGAGCAATTGTGACCATTCTTAATAGTCGCAATTTTTTAGGAACCTCTATTTATTCATGGTCTTTGATAAGCTTTTTTCGGTTCGCCGAGATCATCCGCTATTTATTTTTCTAGGGTCACAAAGTATGTTTGTGCACGAGTGATCACATTTCGAAATTAATGTAGGTGTAGGTATGTGTGAATACTCGGCAATGTGGCTCATCCTTTTTAGGAATAGTAAATGTTTGTATTCAGAATTACAAACGCGCATTTACAAGTATATAGATGTGTTCTACGTGAACGAATCAACGCGAACGCGAAGCGACGCGGTGCGGCGCGGCGTCAAAGAAACAAAGTCGACCGCGATTGAAGCATCCTACGTAGATAAACTACAACTGTAAACAACACGTAAACGCGAAGCAGCGCGGCGCGAGACGAAGCACACGCGATCAGTTTGTTTGATATTTTCGCGCGAATTAGACGTTGACCCAAATACACTACAATAGAGCGATTTTACTAGGATGCTTTACGAATCTAAAGTGTTACCCTCTGTGATTCTCATAATTCTCATAAACACCCTTAATACCTGCATGTGTTATGGATTTTTTAAATATACCTAAGTAGTACCTATTTCGGTACAACCAATATGAATCGATTAATCGCAAAACGAGTTAATATTCCCTCACCTATTGGTGGTAGTACTCATAATTCCCTCACCAATAGTAGGTACTCGAAATTAGTAACAGCGGTCATATAAAAAAATATACTCCTATTTAGTAGGTATTACCCGTTTCAAGTTCACCTGTGAATTAATCAAAAGATTCTTGGACATAGTCCTTCTAATAATATCCGAACTTATATTGCGCACACTACACTATTTATACTTGTACCTTGTACACTATTTAGCTTATCAAATACGCCAAATTATTCTCGAATTATCTGCCTATCCTTTTAAGTAGTTTATTGGAAGTTATAAACAGATTAGTGCGGTTGAATAGTTAGGAATGAATCGAACCGTATCCTAAGTAGTTAAGTTGATTTAAACTTTTACTATAACTAAATAAATCATTCAGCCGAGGAAATGCTTCAGCTTAGAGTTCTGGCTTCCGTTTTGTTTATTGTTTCCTCCGAAATTGAATTGATATAAATCATTCCTCTACCCTGTTCTCTCGATAACTCTAATCCCAAGGGAAACACCAAACAGTTCGTCTTGGGGAGATAATGTTCTATTGAGGGTTCTGGCTAAAAGATTAAATGTTCTTTTTACAATTTTGGTTTAAGAACCTCTTTTAAACCGTGACCTAGATTTATAGCATTTTATAGTCACACCTAAGCCGACCTCAGTAACTTTCAAGTAACTTGCTATTGCTACTAAACGAACAGTTGCTATCAGACAAATTCGTTAGAAACGCAAGATTTTATACGGTTCCAATACCATACACATTTCTCTTTAATTCACAGTATCGAACTACCATTGTTAAAATCCTCTCTAAAACGGGGGACCCTGACAACTCTATCAGGTTACACAGTATTGCATTACACGTTTTGTTTATTTTCAACTCAATATCCTCACGTTTAGGTGTGATTTTAAATGCGGAACCGGTCGTTTCAATCATGACTCTGTCCACGTACTGACTATCTTTTCACAATCCGACTAGAGTATCGATCGGAAATGAATACATAAAGGACAGTTGTAGTCTGAGAAAAAAAGCTTTAAAACATTCTAGAATGATTGTAGGTGTTATTTACGCTTATTGTGGACAGTTAACACAGGTTCTCGTGCATTTGGTCTAGATATGTAGAAAACATGACAGGACACAGTACAAGTAGTACAAACTTGGTGACATATCCACCTTCTTCAATGACGTCGATCTATTCTATTGCAGCAAGTAGGTATAAAAACGACATGAATGATGTATGTCACTTATGACTATAATAATCAGCTGTGGTGTTAGGTTGTGACTATTTTCTGACATGTCCATATCCTATCCCACACATATTTCATCGATAAGTACTTAGGTACAAAAGCAACTTAGGTTATAAGAAAAGTTGTTGAAAAACCGTTTGTGAAATTGTAGCCCAGTTAGTTCAATATGAAATCGGTCGTGCTGCGTCGTTATTGACACCAAGTAGCTAATCGCGTTAACGTAACAACATACACAAGTTATCCATACATACATAGTAGACTGTATTCTGTTGCCAGCGCTTCATACAAAACGTATACTGTTATTGTTCCAGTCCTCGACTCTGTAAGTGATTGGAACACCATTTCTGTATTTTATGTAAACACGTACAGATAATTACGCAACAAATAACACAAAATGTCTGTGAACAATTGGCGTAATACGAAGTGCTAATTGTCTTTAGTTTTGACAATGCACTAGTCCGACGTGTATCTCGCTCCAGTTTTAACAAATAGGTGGGTTAGCATGAATTATGGTATTCGTCCTACAAGACTACCCAATAAAGATTATTATTTATTTGTATCCAGTTAGAAATATCGATTCTATTACTCAATACACAAAAATATGGGTATAGGTACAAGTTAAGATATCACGGGAATTGAAATTATTAATTTTAGGATTTAAGACAGTAACTATCAGGAAGAATGGGATTATACAAATACATACGCTTCTAATAGTCCGTAGTTTGATAGCTAATTTGTTTTTTGGATACATATTTAATTTCGTCCTCAATGACATTCACTGGGTGATTTGATTTACCTTATATTATATCATAATTATCATATCATGCATATATACCATAATTGTTGTTTTTGAAATAATCCCATACGTAGGTACTGCCAAAAAAAGAAACCAAACTTTTCCAAACTAATCCCTAATCCGATTCCAATTTCACACCCTTCCTAATGGTAGGCATTTGACGCAATTTGCGAGTTGTAAACCTATCCGCTAAAAATAACCCGCTCTAGAATCTCTTACTTGTTATAAAAGAACCCGACACACGACAGTCCCGACACTTTAGTCTTTAGTTCTTAACATATCCATATAAGCCTAAACGCACTCAGTAAAGGCCTATGTTCGCTTTAACACCATTCTACTTTCACTCTTTCACTAAGTATCCCCTTTATTGGGTACATCGGAAAATAAGCACGTAGCTACGAGAACCTTGGAGTTCTTCAAAGGGAATAAATAAGAATTACAAAACATATTTTCTTTCATAGCTCGCTTTTTGTTTAGGGTGACGGATATGTGGGGGAAAATATGTCTTCGTACATTTTGACAGATCATTAGGTATTTGGGATTCCGAGAGTTTTTGTTAAATGAGGAATTAAGGTTGGACCAACACACTACACACTCTACACAGCCTATACTATACCTATGATTGTCGCTAACATCAGTGCTCAAGGCTCCAATTTTGTAAAACCGTAACAGGGACTTTTTGGGTTTGGGTTCTCATACAAACCCACTAAAGGAACAAGGTTTAGTTTTCGAATTTCGGTTCAATTAACTATTATTCGATGATATATTACAAATTTTAGTAAACCGCCTATAATTGTATCAGATGGGTTAGTATCACATAGTGCGCTTAATTACTTAACTCGGGTATTCTAATCCATATGCAAATTATAACCTAATAACCTGCTTACATAATTGTTTGTGTATAATCTAATCGGATAGCTCAATCATCCAATAATATCCTCTAAGATATGTATTGCTGTATGTATAATATAAATTTAAAAAAATAACCTCTGACTTATATTAGCACCATATTAGCGAACTCCCGCTACCTGTATGAGAACCGTTTAGGAGGTGCCTTTTGAGTTGTGTAGTTTGCAAAATCTAAGTTCTTCTAAGAATTCGCCGTGATTAAATATCTACACTTTTTAATTTGATTGAACCAGTTTTGAAAATAAGTAGGTACATACTTTAGTTTTCCACTCCGATGTTGGGATCTCTAAAATTGCCGTTTTGTATGCGTCAACGTCCATTGACCATGAAGACTTTTTTTTGCTTGATTTTGGGGATGGTAAAGAAATCATTAGAGCTTATGTCAGGGCTGTACGGCGGGTGTTCCATAGTTTTGCTCTTTTAAAAACGCCTATGTTAGCCGGGAGGTGTGTGAGCTTGCACTGCCATTGTGCAGTACCATACGACATTTAAAGTTATTTTTCCGGAAATCCCTGGTAACTTCTGGTAAGCACACAGTTAGGTCTTATTAGATAAGAGTTAACTGTAAATATTTATCACAATGATGGCGACGTGTCCTGTTTTGGCTACAAACCTCTTACTTACACAACTTTACCGCACGATAATTTTCCTTTTGAATTTACCATTTTCATAACTGACTTGTTAACTGCTCGACGCTGCGCTAAAACGGTTCGGTCAATCATGAGACTTATTTATTTGTTTTGTAATTCTAAAATGAAGTAGCATGACCTGTTTCCAGATTTTCTTTATTAATTTGAGGCAGTTTTGCAAACGACAAAACTTAATCGTAATCGTCGGGGCTAAAATCGTGACATAATTAAGAGCTTTTCAGTCGAGTACCTACTGTGTTAATATTATAATATTTATAAATTATAAATTTCAAATTTTATTTAAATCACAGCGTACAAATTAATTTTACATAAGTCAACTTAACTATAAACATTGCTGCCGTTCGTCGTCGTTTCCGGTGCAAAAGTGCCCATAACGCTAGCGGCATTACCCCGCTGGATAGCTACGGACAACCTTTGCACCAGAAATGACTCAGAGCGGGGGTCCTCTCCCTTTTGTCTAAGTCTTATAATATATGTAACTATAGATAAAGTTCAAGATATCAGCAGAGTTAAAGTTTTATGATTGCATGTGTATTCAACAGCCGAAAAAGGATAATTGAGTAGTAGGTAACTTAATTTATACATATCAAACTATTCGTTTTTATAACTCCAGTTTTAACGTTTCTATTACGATTTTAAAGGTTAGCACTTCGAGTCAAACTCACATTACTTTTTGTATGTTCGGCAGCCAATCCAAATGTATGTATAAGTAGTCGCACGTACTTACTCTCGTAGTGACTCAGAATCGTCTAGACGAAATTATTACCTACCCAGCTCTAGCGAAAATAACTATCGGCCAATAACCGTGTCTGGGAGTGAATGAGTATCCAGATTATTGAGGGCAGTTTAACTTATGCGCCTTTTTTCCGTGTGGCTGCAGAGTTTATCGCCCATAAAATGTATTCGGTATAGAGTTATTTAATTTGGTAAACGTCCAGTAGGCATAACACGTTCGTAATTTCTTTGGTTAATGGGTGATAGATATGCATATTCAGGGCCGGACCTAGGGTAGAGCGAGTGGAGCGGGCGCTCTAGGCGCCGGATGGCAGGGGGGCGCTAAAATGGCCAAAGAGTAAAAAAAGTTTTAAAGCAAATGTGGCGCAGGCGCAAAATATGTACGTTTGGAGTGGAGTGGCGCGACGGCGGGTAGTGCCTTTACCTTTTGGTATATATTTTTTGGTATTTTTGTTATTTCAACTTGTTTTATCAGGCGTGACTTGCTACTTTCAATCATGAAGGGCGCGAATAAAGGCGCCAAAACGATACGTTCTTTATATTTTTCTAAGCGATTGGGTTAATCAGGATTGCATTCTATTATTTAACTTTCTTTTTTAGATCGTTGCTCTTGATCTTGAAAGGGGCGAAATAAAACCTGATAAAGGCACCGAAAAACCTTATAATTTTCTAAGCGATTGGGTTTATTAGGGTTACTTTCATTATCTATTTTTTAAATCGCTGCTTTTGATCTTGACAGGCGGGAAATAAAGGCTGATAAAGGCGCCGAAAACGTAAAGAAGGCAAAACAAATATAAAGATGAATGACCTCTAGAAGATGAACATTTGGCCTTAATATTGTTTTTTAGGTAGATTTCGAAAATCGAGTCTACCTATTCATTTCTTCGACACAATCGAATTTAAAAAAAAAATCTTTACAGAAGGTCTAGTTATGACCCCCAGATTCCAAAATGACCACTGGTTCAAAAGTTTATATATATATAAATTATGTATGTATGTATATATCCGCAGCCCGATTTTGTCATCACGATAGCGGTCGCATCTTTGCTCCGATTGCTTTCAAACTTGGTACAAAAATCGTCCTAGTTGATACCTAGGACAAGTTCGTGAACGAGCGGAATAGGGCCAAAGGGACGGGAGAGGCCTCACTTTTTATGAAATCAGTTTCTCGGAAATAACTTTTTTTCTATGGAAAATATACCATCCGTTTTTCTTTTTAATGGCGTGAGACCTGAATATCTATAACTCCCTAAAACATATCTTTAAGAAAATATCGTTAATTTTAGTCGAAATTTAAAAAAAAACCTATTTTTTTCTGGAAAAAATTCATAACTCCTAAACAGTGAATAAATTTATGTCAGCAATATTTTTTATCGAAAGGCTATTTGTTTCTCTAAAATATTCAAAAACTATGTCTGTCGGAAAAAAGCATGGTTTTCGAAAAAAAAGGAAAAAAATCTGACAGTGCGGATTTTGGCCTTGTTTAGCAGGTCAAAATTCTTGTGCACGACTTTTACTGTTAAAATCATGTTAATATCACATAGGTCGTTCTAAATAAAATTGTAAAAAAAACGTTGAACTGGTATCCCATGCGGTACCATGCAGCGCCCTTATCCATTCATCCACAAGGACAAGATGCGAAATCTACCTGTGCGTTCTCCTTGCGGGGACGGATTTTTTTAAATAAAACTGCATCACTTTCTTGTACTATTTAAACTTCTAAAATACTACATCCAAGTTTGAGGTCGTGAGAGCTCGCCAAATCTATACCTCTCGCCAAATTGCCCTTTGTAATGGAAATCTTATTAAGAATTGTGGCTCAAAATCTATATAATTAAGTATAAATTTATAAAATTTAAACTTACTTGATTTTGAATAGCATATTTTAACTTATTTTATGAAATATTTATTGTTCAAGTCATGGTTCCAATATTGTGTAATTTTTGCAATAGATGAGTGGCGTTCAACTTTTGGGCCTGGGTTAGTATTTTCATATACTTTTATAAATTCACATAAAAAGATACACCATTTATGTCTTAAATTGCTTTTTATGCGCGAGTCCGACTCGCACTTGGCCGGTTTTGTTCCTTGATTTTATGACTAAAAGATGAAAAAAACTTTTTTATACCACTGTGATATTATCACGGGATTTACTTTAATATGGAAACTGGACTGTTCACCTAACAACAACGAGAATTTACTAGTTCATCTTTTAGGCTACATTCCAAAACATGAATTCTGCATGTTTTTTTTACTTAAAAATCATGAATACCGTGCTGAAAGCTTGATCTACCTAAATTCAGTGTTTATTAAATTTAACCATTTTAAATTGAAACAGTTGAAATACCTTTATTTACTTCAATTATTGCACAAAGCTAAATCAACCCGATTTCCTAATTTTGCTTGTGCGTCAAATCATTAGTTTTTGGGTACTTGATTTTGCTTTTATGCTGGTTCATCTTTTGAATCAAACCGTTCATAATCAGGGCACTTTGTTCATATTCTGGGCGAATTTGCCTATTTTGACACAAACATTCTTATAATAATACTGTACAGTTCTAAGAAGGTTTGGAATAGCTTATTCTAAACTAGATTATATGCCAAATCATATTAAAAACTTGTTTAAAATTGGTTATAATTATAACATACATAAAGAAATAAAAAAAAATAAAAACATTTGTTGTCGCAAAAAGTGGGGGTTATGACTTTACCCTATTTCTCTAACGCTTTGGGTAAAAAGCTTTAACGAAGGGCGCCAAAACCCGATTTCGCTCTACCCTGATCGAGGGCTCGGGCCGGCGCTGTGCATATTGTTCAGTTGGCCGACGCTTGCGAATTTACTAGGTTTTGACGATAATAAACTTAATAAATTCGCCCAATTATTACTATTTTATTGGTCATTGGTCGAGATGAATTTTTGATTAGGTATGACCGCGTTGGATGTCATTCTGCAAGCAATGGACATGGACACTTAAAAGTGGTCTTCACATTAAAATGCGGTTTGCGCACTTTTCTGTACAAGTTTGTTGCGCCCTTAGAATATTTTACCAACGCGGAGCGGCCATTGACTGGCGTTCCCCTCTGCCGAAAATATATGATCAGAGGTCATACTCATTGTATGGATTGACGTTTATCTGGCGTGGCTATTTTGTCGTTTTGCATACATTTGGCGTTCCCCTCCCCCGCAAAAATCGGCAGACTTTTTTTGTATAGAAAATGACGGACATGGCCGGTGGCCGGTTCGGTTGGTTGAATAGTCTAAGGCTGCGCCAGATAGTTAAAAAACATCGCCTATCTTAGGTATAGTAGCTAGTAGCTGTATATTTGGTTCGTTCATTTACTTTGTTGTAAGGTTCCCGTTGAGTAGATACAGTGTAATTTATCTGACAGAAGTGTTTCACGTGTAAATTGAGTTAATTTTCAGACAAAACAATGGTATAAGCGGGAGATGCCCTCTGGCTTTGTTTAAGAATACAATAACTTTGTGAACAAATCCATCCCCAGGGGAGCTAACCCATAATTCCTTTGTTTATGATACTTTAAATTAAATGATGGTTCAAGCGTTCTACTGAAAGATGTGATAGGCTGAGGTCAATATTGATATCTCGAATTGATTTTCGGAACTTTGTTTTATGGGATTGTAAACGACAACTTAGGTAAGAAAAAAAGTTAATTTTTGTGCACACAAATATTGGTAAGAGCTATAAATATTTAGAGGTGCGTCCAGACTGAACGCGCTGATGTGCCGTTCGTGCTGCATTGTGTGCGCGCTGGACTCGTAGTGCCGTCTACGTCGTAGACGTCTATCACACTGGTGCAGTTTACGCTTGCGGCGCCGGCGCCGCGTGTGCGTAGCGTTGTCAGGCTTGCACACCGTCGCCGCATGCGGTTGCGGCGCCAGTGTGATAATCGCCTAACGCTTTAAATACCCTTAGACTTTGCTACTATATGCGCAGAAATTATTTAAATTATTTTATTAAGTATTTTGTCAATCTGGACGCATATCTTTGTATTACCTACAAAAGGTATAATACCCGTATGTCACACCACCGTCATACTTAGGTACATTTAATGAGATGGGAACAATGGGTTGATTCCTCTCTATGTAACACAAAGAGCTCCTAAACCAACACAATTATGATTATTATGACCCAAACAACATCTAACGAAGGTGTATTTACTTAAATATATATACTTTAGGTAGGTACTAGTAGTCCGCCTCGAATGAGAACTCGCGATTTACTGCTGACCAAGCAAACAAGCTGACCAATTTAACAAGACCCCGGTTATGATTTTTTCGCGTAGTCTAGCTCCATAAACCCCTTGACCGATCCTGTTTATATACGAACATACATATATATCTCTGCTACAACCTCAACAAATTTCATAAAGATCAACATAAAGCTACTAAAGTTAACGTCGAACAAACTCTCAAAGTCAGAAAACCAGCGAAATGCCGAGATGTCCCAGCAGCCAGAACTTTGTAGGAAAGGAACTCGCTTAGCTTACGCTCCGCTTGTTCGACTAGTAGGTACCCCATGGGTATGTTAATACCGATAGTGACTTGTGTAAACTTTTGGGAAACACGTGTCGAAGGGCTCCGAGCATATGTGCCCTCATGAGAATACGAATATGTGTAGTCCGAATTTAATTATGGTTACGTTTAGAAAGGTTTTTCAACGTTTCATTCAGGAACGTATATTTTGACCTTACGATGTAGACACATTTAGTAAATTTGCGATGAACGGGTTTTTGGTCGGGCAGTTGGAAGGTTTCCAGAGTAACAATTTTCCATTACCGGAGGTAGCAGTTAGTATGCATATTCATAAATGTGGAGCCAATTAAAGCACAATTTTAACAAATTATAAATGTTCAAAAATAAATAATTATGATCCCTTTACGTGTTCGTATTTTATTGGTAAAACTATGGTGCTGTAAAGCTTCCGTATTTTTAATGACAGAGATAGTGTTTTTTTTTAAGTTTGTGGTAGGCTTTATAGGGTATAGAAATTGCATTTGTTACAACGGCGATTTACCTGACGCTTACCTGACGACTCTCTGACGTATCCACTGATGACGGTTTATGTGCGGTTTCCTCGTTCTACCTTTGAGTAACATCAGGGAAAATGTATTAACTCTTATATATTTATACACCTATGAACATTTTGTACGTTTAGTGCCGCCTAATTTTCGCCACTTCCTACGTCAAGGCCGCCAAGCCCTTATGTGGGCATCGAGCTGGGTTACAAACGTTTCATGGTCGTAATGAATTTTCGTCAGAAAGCAAAGACAATGCCTGTTTATCGAATCGTATATTGATGCGCTCATTGCGTAAGCGTCTTAAATCTTAGCATCCCTAAGATCCGAGTGCTAGGACGTGCTTGGTACATTCGTTTCCAAATTGAAAGTGCCGAAGTTGCCCCAGCCTCTAGTTGGCCCTTCGCCAAGACGCCCGGTCGATCGCGCAGAACTCGTACCTACTCGAGCCGCTTTCCGACTCGACCTTATTTCCAAATCGTTTGTGAATTTTGTTTTAGTTAGCAATTACATGCATGTTTGGACGTGTCAGCTTAAGTAAGAGCAATTGCTTACCTGACCTTTCGAGCGTGTCGTAACTGAGTCTGCCTGCGACCACGAGCGTTACGACACGCTCGAAACGTCAGGAAAATAACAAAAGTAAGTGTACGCGATTAAGTCCCGTTTTTGTCAAAATATTGAGTGAAAATCGTGTCAGTACAGCAATTGCTTACGTTTTGATAGATTCTAGATACCAGTATTTGATGTAATATCCGGACAAATTAATGAACTTAACTTACCTTTGATTTGATAACGCTGGGGAGTGTTTAGCTGGAGGCAACTTGAGGCTGGAGGTTATGTACGTGATGGCAAGCTTATGTTTCGTTATAACCGCCACGTTGCTGATTGGGAAAATAAGTTAATACAGTAAATCGAACTCATCTAATTATAGGTTAATCTAGGTACATTGTTCTTTTTAGATTAGATGGTATACGAGAGCACTTAGCGCTTAGTCAACACTAGTAAGCTGATTAAAGCCAATAGGGCAGAGAAGGAAGGAAAAAATCGTTACCTATCGTGTCAACTGTCAAGCATTTGCATTAGAAACAACTTCTATATTCTGGCTACTGGGATGTCTCGGCATTTCGATAGCTTTTTGATTTTGGGTGTTTGCTCGACGATAACTTTAGTAACGTTTTTCTTGTTGTTGGGGTTGTAGCAGAGACACGGAAAATTTGAGAGTTCGTTTATGAGCTTCTACTTATGCTTCTATTGAAATCTTCATATGGGTCTTGTTATACTGGTATCGTTTGCAAGTAAATCGCGAGTTCTCAGTTCGAGGCGGACTACTAGTAGACAATTGGTCGTGTCTTCCTCAATATTATGCACTTGAGTAATACCTATAATACACAACGCAATAACAGATTTTATGGTTTCACTCGCGAAGTACAGTTAGCAGCAAAAGTAGCTTAAAGCGGGGTATTCAAAATGAGTTGGACACGACTTTATTGTTAAGAGAATAAGAGCATGTTTAGGTCAACCTACCCGCTACCCGCTTAGCTACTTCTGCTGTTGACTTTACGACAAACGTAAACAAAGTGCAGTTTCGTGGATGCCGGTAAACAGCGTTTCCTGATCAGTTTTATGTTAGTGACGTTTGTGCATTGGGAGCGGTGTCTAACTGTCTACCCCCTGCCGACGAGTGACGTCCGCCGCTCGTTTTATGAAACGCAAGTTAGTACATTCTTCCGCTAGTTATTTATTTTTATTTAATCATATGGCAAGTTATAGCGTGAAGCGCTGATGGCCTGGCGGTGGAACGTTAAACCTTCAATCCGGACGTCTCAGGTTCCAACCCCGGCTCGCACCACTGAGTTTTTCGGAACTTATGTACGAAATATCACCTGATATTTACCAGTCGCTTTTCGGTGAAGGAAAACATCGTAAGGAAACCGGACCTTAATCCCAACAAGGCCTAGTTTTCCCTCTGGGTTGAAAGGTCAGATGGCAGTCGCTTTCGTAAAAACTAGTGCCTTCGTTAATTCCTGGGATTAGACTGCCGAGAGGGCCAGAGGCTCAATTTAGCCGTGGCAAGACCGGGACAAACGCTAGGAAAATGAATGATGATGGCAAGTTATAGCGTTATAATAGTATAGGTTATACTTATGAGTCATTATGAGCAGATTCTATTAATAAAAATAAGTTGTATATAACATTGAAAATGTTATATATTTGTATAATGACTGGAATCTGGCTTCGAATATGATTGTCACTATTCAGTGGCAACAAACCATTCTGATTTTTAATCGTTTTGTAGCTATAGGCAAGGATAGCAAGATATAGTAAAGGTGAAACAATCGTAACCGAAAATCATGTAACGATTTCTGTACCTTATAGTTTTTGTTAGTATACAAATGTACACAGCGCCGGCCCGAGCCCTCGATCAGGGTAGAGCGAAATCGGGTTTTGGCGCCCTTCGTTAAAGCTTTTTACCCAAAGCGTTAGAGAAATAGGGTAAAGTCATAACCCCCACTTTTTGCGACAACAAATGTTTTTATTTTTTTTTATTTCTTTATGTATGTTATAATTATAACCAATTTTAAACAAGTTTTTAATATGATTTGGCATATAATCTAGTTTAGAATAAGCTATTCCAAACCTTCTTAGAACTGTACAGTATTATTATAAGAATGTTTGTGTCAAAATAGGCAAATTCGCCCAGAATATGAACAAAGTGCCCTGATTATGAACGGTTTGATTCAAAAGATGAACCAGCATAAAAGCAAAATCAAGTACCCAAAAACTAATGATTTGACGCACAAGCAAAATTAGGAAATCGGGTTGATTTAGCTTTGTGCAATAATTGAAGTAAATAAAGGTATTTCAACTGTTTCAATTTAAAATGGTTAAATTTAATAAACACTGAATTTAGGTAGATCAAGCTTTCAGCACGGTATTCATGATTTTTAAGTAAAAAAAACATGCAGAATTCATGTTTTGGAATGTAGCCTAAAAGATGAACTAGTAAATTCTCGTTGTTGTTAGGTGAACAGTCCAGTTTCCATATTAAAGTAAATCCCGTGATAATATCACAGTGGTATAAAAAAGTTTTTTTCATCTTTTAGTCATAAAATCAAGGAACAAAACCGGCCAAGTGCGAGTCGGACTCGCGCATAAAAAGCAATTTAAGACATAAATGGTGTATCTTTTTATGTGAATTTATAAAAGTATATGAAAATACTAACCCAGGCCCAAAAGTTGAACGCCACTCATCTATTGCAAAAATTACACAATATTGGAACCATGACTTGAACAATAAATATTTCATAAAATAAGTTAAAATATGCTATTCAAAATCAAGTAAGTTTAAATTTTATAAATTTATACTTAATTATATAGATTTTGAGCCACAATTCTTAATAAGATTTCCATTACAAAGGGCAATTTGGCGAGAGGTATAGATTTGGCGAGCTCTCACGACCTCAAACTTGGATGTAGTATTTTAGAAGTTTAAATAGTACAAGAAAGTGATGCAGTTTTATTTAAAAAAATCCGTCCCCGCAAGGAGAACGCACAGGTAGATTTCGCATCTTGTCCTTGTGGATGAATGGATAAGGGCGCTGCATGGTACCGCATGGGATACCAGTTCAACGTTTTTTTTACAATTTTATTTAGAACGACCTATGTGATATTAACATGATTTTAACAGTAAAAGTCGTGCACAAGAATTTTGACCTGCTAAACAAGGCCAAAATCCGCACTGTCAGATTTTTTTCCTTTTTTTTCGAAAACCATGCTTTTTTCCGACAGACATAGTTTTTGAATATTTTAGAGAAACAAATAGCCTTTCGATAAAAAATATTGCTGACATAAATTTATTCACTGTTTAGGAGTTATGAATTTTTTCCAGAAAAAAATAGGTTTTTTTTTAAATTTCGACTAAAATTAACGATATTTTCTTAAAGATATGTTTTAGGGAGTTATAGATATTCAGGTCTCACGCCATTAAAAAGAAAAACGGATGGTATATTTTCCATAGAAAAAAAGTTATTTCCGAGAAACTGATTTCATAAAAAGTGAGGCCTCTCCCGTCCCTTTGGCCCTATTCCGCTCGTTCACGAACTTGTCCTAGGTATCAACTAGGACGATTTTTGTACCAAGTTTGAAAGCAATCGGAGCAAAGATGCGACCGCTATCGTGATGACAAAATCGGGCTGCGGATATATACATACATACATAATTTATATATATATAAACTTTTGAACCAGTGGTCATTTTGGAATCTGGGGGTCATAACTAGACCTTCTGTAAAGATTTTTTTTTTAAATTCGATTGTGTCGAAGAAATGAATAGGTAGACTCGATTTTCGAAATCTACCTAAAAAACAATATTAAGGCCAAATGTTCATCTTCTAGAGGTCATTCATCTTTATATTTGTTTTGCCTTCTTTACGTTTTCGGCGCCTTTATCAGCCTTTATTTCCCGCCTGTCAAGATCAAAAGCAGCGATTTAAAAAATAGATAATGAAAGTAACCCTAATAAACCCAATCGCTTAGAAAATTATAAGGTTTTTCGGTGCCTTTATCAGGTTTTATTTCGCCCCTTTCAAGATCAAGAGCAACGATCTAAAAAAGAAAGTTAAATAATAGAATGCAATCCTGATTAACCCAATCGCTTAGAAAAATATAAAGAACGTATCGTTTTGGCGCCTTTATTCGCGCCCTTCATGATTGAAAGTAGCAAGTCACGCCTGATAAAACAAGTTGAAATAACAAAAATACCAAAAAATATATACCAAAAGGTAAAGGCACTACCCGCCGTCGCGCCACTCCACTCCAAACGTACATATTTTGCGCCTGCGCCACATTTGCTTTAAAACTTTTTTTACTCTTTGGCCATTTTAGCGCCCCCCTGCCATCCGGCGCCTAGAGCGCCCGCTCCACTCGCTCTACCCTAGGTCCGGCCCTGAATGTACATTACATACATTCAAAGAAAACGAATCTTCTACAGAAAGTGACCTGTTTCCACTGCCCTTGGGTAAAAACTGGCGTAATGCATGTCAGCCAACTTTCGCCCGCTTATCGCTAAAAACCATTAAATATATTAATCTTTCCTAAGAATGCAAACCCTTATTATTGCCTTCTTGTGTGTGTAGCAAGCCAATATATTATTGTCTGGATTATGATCGAGCGTTCCAACCCAGTTGCAAGGAACGCTAGGCCACACCCAGTCTGGCGTATTACGTTGGTACTCCAGTGATACATATGTCATTTTTACCGAGCGTTCTAGAAAGGTACCGTCGGAGACGTCGCGACCCTTCGCTCTAATCGAATTAAAACCTAGAAATAATTAAATTAACAGTGGATAAAGGCCACGTTGAATTATCTATAGAGCAATTTATTTAAAATTGGTTGGCTTCTGTTTTCTAACAACTTCAATTATCAAAACTGACTTGGTTTATGTTTTTCAACCGGCTTCAAGATTTCGAAGGAGGAGGTTGTCAATTTTTGTTTTATTTTCTATTTTTATTTTCGAACTCGCGGAGCGTAAGCGAAGTGAGTTCTTACAAACAACTCCAGACCGAAGTGTCACCTGGCTACTGGGACGTCTCGGATTTGGATTTGGATGGCTTTTTGATTTCGATAGTTTGTCGGACGATAACTTTAGTAACGCTTTTCTGATCTTTATGAAATTTCTTGGGGCTGTAGCAGAGATAAATAAAATTTGTAAGTTCGTATATGAGCAGGATCGATCAAGTGGTTATGGAGCTAGAAGGAGAAAAAAATCCTCCGAAGGGTCTTGTTATATTGGTCAACTCGTTTGCAAGTAAATCGCGAGTTCTCAGTTCGAGGCGGACTACTAGTTTTATGTACATTCACCGATTATTCGAAGACAGCTAAACCGATTTGGAAAATTCTTTATTGTTTGAAAGATTCCCAGTTGGTCCCATTGTCACCAGGTCCAGATCTGATGATGGGATATTGGAGAATCGAGGGAACTCTTCAACTATTACAGGCACACAGGCACACCTATAGTGATTTCACTATTTTTTACAGTAACACCGGCCACTGCCTCTTGGAGTAGCGGATTTGTTCTTCTGTGAAGTCGGTTCTTTTTTTGTTTAAAATTATTATATTGCTTGTGTTCAGAAATATTGTCGTTGTCTACGTACATTGGATTAACTAATTACCCAATAGAAAAAATGTTGAGCAAGTTATGTATATTAATTGCTTAATCGTCTTTGTACAGTCAGCGTCAAAAGTAACTACGCAAATGAAGGTGTCAAAAGTCCTTATTGCCTTTAAATAAAGACTTTTGACGCCTTCATTTGCGTAGTTACTTTTGACGCTGACTGTACGTTGCATTACGTAAAACAAAATAGAGATCCAAAGAATCCCATTTTAATTAATAGCCCTTGGTATTTCTACCAATTAAGATGGTCTGCACCTTTAGAATAGATTGGTTCCAAATTGAAATTCTTACTCTAATTTAAAGGCACGACTTTAAAAGTTTAAATCAAACGATACCATCACGCCATTTTTTTAATTTTGTAAGACTTGCAGGGTATCTATTGATTCTACTTCGTTTGTTTAAATATAATTAGAGATCTGTTCAGTGGCAATTGAAACGCAGCGATATAATATAATAATCATAATTAAATGAAAGCTAACTCTGTATTAAAAAACATTCAGGTTTCCATCATTCAGAACTTCGATATTAATCTTAACTTCGCAAAATCTAAATATGCCGAACTTTTTGCCGAATTTTTATATGCGATTGACCAGTCTAGAAAAATGAATAAAAATGAAATTTTTTAAAATAAATGATATTTATTCTTCAATTTGGGCACATTACAATGCACTTATGAACGTCAGAGAGAAAAAAAGAAACTACCACCGGTTCTAACCCTACACCCTGTTCGGGACTCATGCGTTAAAAACACGGACCGAATTAAATTCTTCTGTCTAAACTGTATGAACGTATGTTACTTGCATTTATCTTTTTAAGAGGTATCTTATGGTTTTAATATGATAAGGCTTACTACAAAATAGTGGCCCTTAAAGATAAATCCCGCGTTAATCATAAACATACACCGTGTCTGATACTTTACCGTCTTTATTACGTTCCTTTATAGGTACGATAACTCCGAATATCACCCCAATAAAGTTCCCGTATTAAAGCGTAGGTAATAGTCAATATTTGGTAAGGTTTATTACAGGTGCTCATCTAGACCTTTCCAAGTCAAAAATAGAGTTTTGCAGATCAATTCCTCTCCAAGAACCTCTCAGAACGATTAGATTTTTGTATAGCCATTACCCACCGCCGCCGCTCAATGGCCATACAAAAATTAAATCGATCTGAGAGATTCCAAAACCTGCATCTAAGGAGGATTGGTAGCGTCCCAAAACCTTACAGCCAACGTGAATTTAGTTGTTTTTTGGCCGTCCTGTATATATCAACCAATCACACTGCACAGGCCTCTTGTTGTAAAAAGCGGATTGGACTAGAGCCCATAAGCGTTAAATGAAACTTACTCGTATAGTAACCAAGAGCAAGGGAAAAGCATTAAGTTTTCCACGTTTCCCAACATTGAACTTCGTTTTGACTTGTCTTCCTTTCGTTTACAGTTCACTTTTTCCTAACACAGTAATGTCATTGTCAAGTCACTGTTTAGCGACTACGGTCCACAATTACGAATAAAAGCCGTTCATTTATTCGGAAGAGTTAGTTGTTCCAAAAGTATCATTTCTACTTGCTCGCTCACATTTTTTAGAAGCCCCTTGAAGTGTACACATGCGTAAAACGCGACGTGGATGGGTTTCAAGCGGGAATTAAAATTGGCATTCCAATTAACGTTAGGGGTTTAGCACTGAACGATGAAGACTCGCCTCGGATTGGCAGCCTTTGATCCCGCTTGCAGACCAATCAGGGCATACCGGAGCACAATGAGGCTGCACCGTACTATAATCTCAATTTCTATGACTGCCTGCTTTGTTCCTTCTCGGTCAGGTCCAATAAGTTGAACGTAAAAAGGAATCGGCTGTCCCGGGTATCTAGGTACATGCAAATCCCATTTCACTCGCACACATACTTATTGAGGTTGAGGGCATCACCACGCAATGCCAACACTTAAATGTAAATATGTGCGTTTCGCGTGTAAATTCGAAAAAATCGGCTTATCATTAAATTATTGTATTGTCTCAGCTGCGCGGAATCTGTAATTATATCCAGGGTTAGATTAATACAACTTTCCCACGTTACCAGCTTTGATCAACACTAACTTACTCTGAGATTAACCTTACAACACAACTTCGTATTCCTTACAAATGGTTTCCTTTTAATGTCCTTGAAGAAATAGCACTTGCCCGAAACCGCTTCAACGTTGCTAATTGGCTCGTTCTAATTTATAAAATGGCTTTAAAAGCAAAGGTTGGAATTCTGCCGTTAACCTTGATTGCAGTTGAACTCGAAACCGATTAACGTTAAGTCCGATGCACGAAGCCAGAGAACAACGAACCAGGAAGATCGCGCGACTGAGAAGACTATTAAGTTGAGTTAGGTTAGGCACGTCTTAGAATGATTTACTCGTAAGTAGGTGAAATAAGTATGTATTACAACAATATTTAAAACGGGGTATTTACCATGTGTATTTGTTTTGTCGAGTGTCCGATATTTCGGCACAGTTGCATGCGCCGTTATCACGGAGTAACTGACGTTGCTGTGAGTGTTAGTTGTGGTCTACCCACCATAGCGATCTGCCCTCTTTTGAATGCGCTTTTTACGTCCGATTCGATGGTCCGATGTCACTGCTACTACTACCTGCTGTAATGTGTAGTGTGATCGAGTTCCAAGAGAGAATGCGGACGATAGTAGTAGCAGTGACAACGGATGTAAAAAAAAGCGTACTCAAAAGAGGGTAGATCGCTATAGTGTGTGGGTATAGACACCCGTAGTCGGAAACATTGGTCATTCGTAACACGGATAAATTACGAATAATGACAAATGATGTTCGTGACTTGTACTTAATTTACCTGTTGGGTTGGGAATTCGCGAAATACTTGCTTGTGCTAAGTTTGTATTTTATTTACATTATAATTGTTTGATTGTGCTTCCTGAGAAGAAAGTAAGCAAAAATCTTGGTATGTAAGCTAAGGACTTGTTTTCCACCAAGCAACCGACTTTTTCGTTTTTTATCGTTTCTCGCGGCAACTGTACCGTGAGACGTAAACTTTTTCAATCGATCGAGAACATCGTTTAGATATGCCATAAAGTGTCAGAGAATTTATAAGCCCAGATCTAATAGGAGATACGAGTATTTAATGCGTTTTAAATAATAAATTTTTGCTACTGTCTCGGGAGCACAAGTTTAATTGAATATTGTGATTAATTTTCTTTGCAACGTTTAGTAAGGTTCTCAGATAGCTTCTACCAGCGCTCATTGTTTGAGCGTCCGTTTTGAAGGACTTTCTTGAACACAATTTTGTAAAAGTTGTGTTTGTTGGAGAAGTATATAATGTCTCTTATATAATTGACCCTTATTTTAAAGTAAGTACCTATGCTTGGTACTTACAGTCGCCATCAAATATATCTGAGCGGCCATGGTAATCAAAGATATCTGAACGTGCACTTTAGTTTCTTTATAATAGAGGCGTTATTTAGATATTTCTGACCACCTTATATCTGATGGCGACTGTACCTATTTGACTGGCGACCTGAGTAACCGGGCGAAGTTGGTTATTGAAGATTCAGGTGACTGTTCTTACAACGACAGGCCTACCAATTTCGTCAGGTTTAAATCTACTAACAAACTAAAAGTTTTCCCAAACGAAACCTTATAATGTTATAACGGAATCATTACTTCGGGATCTCTGTATCTGGTTGTCAAGATCGGAAGTCCGATCTTACGTGAACCTGATATCGCTTTTAACCCGATTCTTTACTTGGTTCCATGGGCCCTTCCGCTAATGTCGACCCGAGGGCCGAGGAGATTTCATTATCTCCCCTGAGATTCGGCTGCACTGTCTCTTGACAACATATTTTCTAATCCTCCAACATGGCTAAGAATAAATACATTATTTGAAGAAATATATTTTTATTATAATGGATGCGGTAGTCGCCTCAAATATATCGGAGCGGCCAGGGTACTCAAAAATATCTGAACGTGCACCTTATCGCTTTGACAATAGAGGTGATGTTCAGATATTTGTGACCACCTTGGCCGCTCCGATATATCTGATGGCGACTGTACAGTAAAGACGTGGGTAACCTTATATGGTATTTTTACAAAGTAGCCCGTTTTAATTACCTTTAAGTACGTTTCTTAATATTTCCATAGAGTAACTTTATCTTTAAGTCTATGATATTTTTAAATAGTCGATACAACAAAGTAAATGTGACAAAGCGTATTTTCCCGTGCGTTTCAGCGGACAAAAATAATACTATTAATCACTAGAAAAAAATATGTATTATTTTAGGAAATAAGAATACAAATCCATAGGTAATAGAATAGAGCATATAATATAGGAACAAAATAAAATGTTTTCAATTTCGCTAGCAGTGTAAATATGCATTTAATAATGTAAAACATCGAGGGACATTGTTTGTGTCGTTCATGCCTTTCTCGTACCAAAGGGAAATTACAAAGGAATATTTTAGTATGACAAGTTCTCAAGGAATAGCTTATTTTTAAAAGTGAAATATTTTTACCGAATTTATATAGACAGTTGAAAGACGTCTCATGCTATTGTTTTGTTGATGCTTCCACGGATGCCCTTTGTTGCTCACCTGTTGGAGATACTTTGGGAAAATTGAGTAGCAAGCAATTATTAATTTAAAAGTCTATTGTTTATTTATTTTTAATCACCGGTTTTGTTTGTATTTACTATTCCAGTATGACTAAAAATGTTCCATTATATATCCTTTTTAGACGAGATATAATACTACAATGCGCATATGTATACATAGGGACGGATTACACATACGAGATCATACCTAAGTGTGCATGTTTAATGGTACAGTCGCCGTCAGATACATCGGAGCAGCCAAGGTACTCAAAAATATCTGTATGAGCACCTTATCGCCTTGCCAATAAAAGCTTTGTTCAGATATTTGTGACCACCTTGGCCGCTCCCACACATTCGCCTTCAGATATATCGGAGTGGCGGACCGTGGTCACATACATCTGAACAACGCCTCTATTGTCAAGGCGATAAAGTGCATGTTCAGATATTTTGAGTACCTTGACCGCTCCGATATATTTGATGGCGACTGTACTCACCCACTCTAAAGAACGACCGTAGAGACTGTTGACAAACCGCGGTCACTACAGCTCAATTATAGTTACCCAATAAAAGAAGCTAAATAGTCAGGTGTACGTACATATATTCGATACAAAGTGTGAAATAACTTTGCAAGTGCATTAGCATATAGAGCGAATCGGTAACCGGTCAGCCCATAGAAGTCTGAACTCATGGACGTCACAGGTTATAGAAAAATGTTTGTAAAATTTAAAGGGGCCAGAGCGGTACTATTATACAAATATACGTCATCATATAAGTCAGAACTCATACTTAGACGTCACAGGTTGAAGAAGAATTACATGACAGTTAAATCACAGCTTGATTTATAGTTCCATATGAAGTTTAAAATAATGTAAACAATAAAATAACGTGATCCGGCCATGGACTTATTCCATTGGTAAAAAAAAAGTTTGGCTTATTGGGCGAATGACGCTTTTCTATATGGAATATTCTGTAGTTACGGTAGCAGCATTAAATATTAACGGAAGTCTTATTTATTAAATCAAATTTAGTAAGCGTTATCACGAACATTTATACTTTTTACCTCCAGCGTTTATGTATTTCCTAATAAAATTTGCATGAATTATGAAATATAAGTAGCAAAGTATACTAAAAGCAAAGCAGGACAGTGAAAGTACATAATTTAGAATTACATTGTCACGGCGCTATATTTCTTCCGACCGACCGACCGACTTCAATTCCATTGAGGAAGGAGGTTCTGCATTCGGTTTGGTGTTTTTTTTTGTTTTATGTATGTTCACCGATTACTCCGAGACCCGTGGTCCGATTTGAGTAATTATTTTTTTGTTTGAGAGGATCTACATCCAAGGTGGTCCCATATTAATATGGTGCTGTTCTGATGATGGGATCCATGAGGAATTGAGGGAACTCCTCAAATTTTAAAGGCACATGTATGGTGATTTGGGTGTTTTCTTAAACAACTCAAGCATTTTCTCACGAAAACCATCAATTTGATGGAGTGGACCTGATGATGATGATTGTTTTGATGATAATGATGAAGATTTTTTTAAATGTAGGACGTCCAGCGATTATTCTGAGACCCGTGGTCCGATTTGAATAATTCTTTTTTCGTTTGAAAGAAACTACCTTGAAAATAGTCCCACATTAATCTGGTGCTGTTCTGATGATGGGATCCATGAGCAACTGAGGGAACTCCTCAATTTTTAAAGGCACGTGTATAGTGATTTGGGTGTTTTCTTAAGCTACTCAAGCATTTTCTCACAAAAACCACCAATTTGATAGAGTGGACCTGATGATGATTGTTCTGATGATTATGATGAAGATTTTTTAAATGTAGGATGTTCAGCGATTACTCCGAGAGCCGTGATCCAATTTGAATAATTAATTCTTTTGTTTGAAAGGAACTACCTCGAAGATGGTCCCACATTAATCTGGTCCTGTTCTGATGATGGAATCTATGAGCAACTGAGGGAACTCCTCAATTTTTAAAGGCACGTGTATGGTGATTTGGGTGTTTTCTTAAGCCACTCAAGCATTTTCTCACGAAAATCGCCAATTTGATGAAGTGGTCCTGACGATGATGATTATTTTCGTGATAATGATGAAGATTTTTTTATGTAGGATGTTCAGCGATTACTCCGAGACTCGTGGTCCGATTTGGACAATTCCTTTTTTTTGTTTGATAGGAACTCCCTCGAAGATGGTCCCACATTAATCTGGTGCTGTTCTGATGATGGAATCCGTGAGGAATTGAGAGAACTCCTCAATTTTAAAAGGCACATAATGTATGTTGATTTGGGTGTTTTCTTAAGCAACTCGAGCATTCCCTCTTGAAAACCACCAATTTGATAGAGAGGACCTAATGATGAAGTCCACATATGATACGTGGACCTTTCCTTAGATAGAATGAGTGTATTATGAAATTTTTTATATATCTTTACCGATTAATCCGAGACTTGTTGTTCGATTTTGATAAATATATAACCACTAAAAATGGAAAAATAAAAACTTTTTACATAAAAAAGTTAAAACGACTTCAAAAAGGATAAAATGAATCATTATATTATTTATATGCGTTACCAACTGATATGTTTGAAGTCGGTGCCAAGCCACAAATTACAAAACCGGTCAAATCAGCTTCAAAGTGTGAACATCACAAAACATCGATACTAATAATGCAAAGGTGAATGCGATTTCATGTTTACATTGTCATGTCTAAACTACTAATCCTATTTTGTGTATGAGACAACGATATATATATTCTGATACACGTGTGCTTTGTCAATAATTATAAAAACGCGGCAAATAGAAAATGTAGGCGCGTAAGATTGACCTTCCATAGAAAACTTGAATATCGTGCCTTTTTTACTGACACGGCGTGTGTACTGGGTATATGTGAGTATAGAAAAAATAATCTAGCAATTGAATTCCTTTATACTTCGGATTTAACCTTAGATGAAGAAGGATAAATAATTCAAACCGAACCACGGGCTTCGTTCGACATACGGATAGTCCCAACAATGTGTTAACAAACAAACATAGGACGGATGATTATACTTTCTGTACCTACTTGCCTAACAGTTAACGCATGGTCGAAACGAATGTACGTGCGATTCACTGAGCACATCGCCTCGTTCGTATTAACTCTTCCAAATTTGGCTTGGCACCGACTTCAAACATATCAGTTGGTAACGCATATAAATAATATAATGATTCATTTTATCCTTTTTGAAGTCGGTTTATCTTTTTTTTGTAAAAAGTTTTTTGTTAGAATGCCCTCATTTCTGTCCGTACAAATAACTAACGACTTAGTAAGTCTTTTATTTCACTTGTCTTTGGTTAAATCTATTTAGCTAATGAAAGCGACGACTGAATGTATTGGGCAATAAAAAGACCCTAAAAACATTCCCCTCTAAGTAAAACTTAGTTTACAAACACTTTCGTTAACTATATTGGTTTCTATTCACAGACTACACAGACACCTCATCATTAAGCCTTTACAGGGAGCACGAGGTCACCACACATAAGAGTAATTTTATTCGTAAATTGCGCGCCTATTTCCCAAAAGGGGTAGGCAGAGATCACGGATTTCCATTTGCTACAATCAATGTAGCAAAACGGCTCTCCGTGAACCGCTTCTCGCCCCCGTGACGAACGAGACGTGATGGGTGGCAAATCGCATCGCCGCCATGCGGATGATCATTTGATCATTAATTAAATGAATCACCATAGCGTTCCCAGGAGTAGTAGGGATCAGAGGTCCCCTTATCCCTTAGTCGCCTCTTACGACACCCGCGGGAAGAGACGGGGTGGCACTAAAGCCGGGGCCACACCGCCAAAATCTCAATAGAATTCTACACCAATTTGTAGTATAATAATCCAGGTTCACCCCTGTAACTTCATTTTTGTGGATATTTTTAATTCACATGAGTAATGATCAAAAACTTTAACTCAACTGAAATAAGCGGTCGCGCTCTCACTCATACAAAATTAGTACCTACGGGAGCACGTGTGGTGACCTCGAGTTGTACTCATGATCTACATATCTAGTGGTTCAGGCTACCTGTGTTTCTATTTTATTACATATTCTTCGAAAAGTTAGCCGTTGTTGAAATTAATTAAAACCATTTATGACCAATATGTGACTATGTGTAAGCTGTGTAACTCACGTCACGTGAAATACCTACCATGAAGTCAAATCAGACAGATTTTACTAGACTGTAAACTGAAGTACCGTGTCGTGGCTGTTAAAGGCTATTTGAAAACGAAGTTAAAGTAATACGCTAAATACGCTAGCTATTATATTCCATTAACAAATTAGTGTGTATGTATTGTACATATCTTTCAAGGAATCATACTAACGATCTATGTCTCCCCAGCGTGGCGCCGATGGACAGCATGGACGATATCGAACTCAAGAACATCCAGCTTCAGTTCCCGAGCGCCCGCTGCTTCGGCGAAGCGGGCTGCACTGAAGTCCGCGTCCGCACCGACCGCGGGGACATCCTGGTGGCCGTACAGGGCGACCGCAACAAGCCCGCCATCTTCACCTACCATGATCTCGGCCTCAACTGTAAGTGCTTTCAACATTTTCTATTTAGACTAAATCGAATGGACGAACATCTAGCTAAGAGTGCCCGACCGCCCGCTGCTTCGGCGAAGCGGGCTGCACTGAAGTCCGCGTCCGCACCGACCGCCGGGACATCTTGGTGGCCGTGCACGTGCAAGGCAACCGCAACAAGCCCGCCATCTTCACCTACCATGATCTCGGTCTCAAGTGCTTTGAACATTTTCAATTTAGACTAAATCGAATGGGCGAACACCTAGCTAACAGTGCCCGAGCGCCCGCTGCTTCGGCGAAGGGGGCTGCACTGAAGTCCGCATCTGCACCGACCGCGGAGACATCCTATATAGTACCCGTGCGGGGCGACCGCAACAAGCCCACCATCTTCACCTACCATGATCTCGGCCAATTTAGATTAAATCGAATGGACGAACATCTAGCTAACAGTGCTCGGACGCCCGCTGCTTCGGCGAAGCGGGCTGCACTGAATTCCGCGTCTTGTCATCCTAGTAGCCGTGCAGAGCGACCGCAACAAGCCCGCCATCTTCACCTACCATGATCTCGGTCTCAAGTATTTTAAACATTCTCTATTTAGACTACATCAAATTGACGAACCCTCGGAACCTTTTCTTTTATAAATCCGAACATCTCCAAGTAAGCAAGTCGTTCTACTTGTATACGAATATGATCCTAATACACTTTATATTCGTAGCGAATTTTAATTACTCGCATAACTAAAGAACTTTAACTAAGGTGCATTTAGCAATTAAAACTTTTAGGCCAACACATTTTAATAGGTTTGTAAATGGACACCTTTTGTTCATATTTAAGTGCAATACTGCTGCAGTAAAGTAAAATTGGCATGTTTTAATTCACTTTCCCGCACAAAATCTCCACAAGCGGTACGTTGATGTATCATTAATGCATTTTATGATTTTATGCATTCCGGTGCACGAAGCGTTAAACGTCCTGTGTTACATTTCCGTATTAACCCTGCCCTACTCGCACTAATTTTTGACAAAAACAATGACCGAAAAAAATCTGAAACTTGAGTTTGGAACCTGGAACTAAAACTTACTGGGGTTGTGATGCGTTAGATGGCTCTAAGTTCGCCTTTGTACCTATATCTCTTAAAATTGTTTTGTATTTTTCTTTGTGTACAATAAAGTGATACTACTACTACTACTACTCTATGTGTTTGCCTTCATATCTAATATTGGAACTTATGAGTTACAAAGTTAAGTTGTATGCTTTCTGGTCCACGCGTCTTGTCGTTATTGCGAGTCGCGACGTCCAGGGAAATCAGTTTCTGCTTATATGATTAAATCGAGATGTGATACAGCATGCCCTCTGAGGCTCGATTCGAGGAAATGAGATTTACATCAAACTATTTGGGGTCATTGGACACAGACCTACATACGTATAAAATGCCCGACTGTCGGGTTCTCTGTTCTTAGCTACTACGCGCCACATACGAGGAATACCTGGCTACGCGCTACGAGCGTACGGGAAGTGTTAAGAGTCGCCAGGACGCTCGTGTGAACTCGCGTCCCCATACAAACGTAGTTCAGCTCTCATTTTAAAACGACATGCTTTAGAACCACGAAATTTGGCATGGGCATTCTAGCAGTACAGATCTATGTCGGTAATTCGTTTTCCTTGCAAAAAATTGTAATACAAAGAAAATATAGCAAAAATAAGTTTTGTATGTAAATCTGTATCTGGCTGTATTTTCTTTGTATTAAATTTTTTTGCAACGAAAACGAATTACCGACATTGATCTGTACTACTAGAATGCTTATGCCAAATTTCGTGGTTCTAAAGCATGTCGTTTTAAAATGAGAGCTAAAGTACGTTTGTATGGGAACGCGAGCGTCCTGGCGACTCTTAAGAGAACTTTTAAATTGGTTGTGTGCGAGACTGTCGCGCTGACTTGCCGCGTATTAGTCATATTAGTTAGGTTATTCACATACGGTGTGAAATAGTAGGATAATTAAAATGCCCAGAAAAGACTACATTTTAAAACGTACAGCGCGACCATCGCGTTTTGTCCCGCCTCCACTTCGCTCATATCTGCGGCGCTACAGCGAACATCGAAAATCGTCCTTCTCTTCCTCCTTATTGCACTTGTTGATTCGAAAGAAAGGGACGCAAATACCGAAATCTCAATTTTACTGCCTACTGACTACAACTGCCATTAAAACAACCCCAAGTTGCCTCAAGAAATCTAATGACAACGGATTAAATAAATCTCACAAGTTGCAACGTTGAAATTGCGTGTCATTAAATCCGCGGGAGGCTGCAAAGTACGAGGAAAGTGGATGGGAAGTACATTGTTCTAAATACTCGTACAGTATACTCGTACAGTTGCCATCAAATATATCGGAGCAGCCAGGGTAGTCCAAAATATGTGAACATGCACTTTATTGCCTTGACAAAAGAGGCGTTGTTCAGATATTAGTGACCACCTTGGCGGTTCGGATATATCTGATGGCGACTGTACATGTACACACATCCATTTAAATTCGTAATATTACGTGACAAAGCAATACTAATATTATAAACAAAACTCTGCTATATTCTGATAATTAACAGATTCAAACATTATTATGTTAAAAATATTGAGAGCTTTTCCAGTGGACGTGTATTCACTAAACTTAATTGTTTAGTGGAAAACTCTTAAACAGATTATTCCGTCCCAGATTTTAATGTAATTGAAGCTGTGGTGCATTAGAACGGCTTCCATTTAAAGAAGATTAACCTAGGGCTAGGTGATACAGATTTATCCCATGCCCGGTAGAAATTACAACGGCTACCTATCTGTTGTTCCGACAACATACATTATACAATACCTAGTCTACGTTCAACCAACTTCACTGCTACGAGTATAAGTAATTCGATGTAGGTAAAATCCTGTAACACACATTAATTTAATGTTATAATTGTGCAAAACAAATACTTGGTCATACAAAGTACAAACAGATAGATAAATACTTTACTTACTTACAGCGAAGTTTGAAATGTGTGGCGCTGGCGACGTCGAAGAGAACCGAAAAAACAAATGAGTACCTAGATGAGTACCTAGTGTAGAAGATTGAAAACTTGGACACCATATACCAAATACCACTATTCATGTTCAGAATTGCATGGCCAATCTATCAATGAATTACATGTACTAAATTTCTAATCAACAAAACAATCAAACTACTGTACGCGTTTATGATAACTTATTAGCTTACCCCGGGGTTTTCGGTGCGGGAATGAAATAAAATGAAATGAAAAACGTTTATTTTCAGGCAACTAGTGGCCCATAGATAAATACCTTATAGACTAGCATACATATTACATTATAAATTAAAACTATTATTTTGGTGACGCGACGGTTATACACTAGCCAAATAACAGGTAAAAACTTCAAAAAACGATACTAATTTAACATTTCTAAGCACATTTGGACCTTACTACCTACTTTTAATTCATAGTTTGGTAATTACTTTACAATAAACAAAGTTATAAATACACGAAATCATTCCCGCACCGAAAACCCCGGGGTATGCTTATTAGTGATTTCGGACTCTTAAATTTGAATCAAGATATTGAGACACATCTGCCGATCCGATAGTAATTCGATAAATGGACTCGCTTCGATCTAATCTAGAAGGTTTTGTAAACTAATTGTAGTCACCATTGGAGATCTCTCTTAAGATTATTGCTTATTGGTATTCATTTCGGGATCAGCTGGAAAAACAGCATCATATACAAGTATTATTTTTATGTTTGCTCAATCAAAGCGGGTATATATATTAGGTAGGGTTTTCTAGGTTAAGGTACCTAATCTTAATATTAATTGCTTGCGTTATTTAAATAACTTAAACTCCCTGGCGCCATAGACCACCGATCTGAATATCTTAGTTTTCAAACGATTTCTATAGCTAATCATATTATCAGCCACGGCCGTAAACAATATAGTATCCTACATTTACTTCAATATTCAATGTTTTCTAGATATTTGGCATCAAAGTCTAACAATATTTGGGCTAAAAAGTCGTTTTCTTATCATCGAATATCGAAAAATATGTTTTAAACCATGTTTAAAAAAATCATAAAAAAGTGTACCAGTGGCGGCGCGTCCATAGACCCCATTTCCCGACGGCTTGCCTAATTTTCAGGCACCTGAACAATTTTCCTACAGCTCACGAAGACATTTTAAGCCATATTAAGGTCCGGCTTGCCTAAGAAATTTATTGACCCTGAAAACTGGTCAAAAAAAAAAACGGGTGAAGCCCCTTAAATACGATACAACTATTTCATTGTTAACTATTTTAGCACAAAGTATATTGCATTAGCTACCCGTTAGCTTTCACGTTGCATTTTCGTCAGGGCTGACGCCAACCGGGTGATTTGGTGTCAGATCAGTCAATTAACCGTGACAGGCTTTCAGTGGCATACGCCGTTTGCATCCATCGTCCACGTCTCGTTTTAATTGGACACCAGCTCCATCATATCTGCGTCAATCCGTCATATTTGTGATTAAAAAATCACAAAAGCGTAGTATAGTGGTGCTGTACAACTAAATTATGGAAAAACAGATTATAACACTAAGATATGCACGATAATTTGATAATGGGCCCAGAAAATGTAAAATGACGGAATAGTCCATGACACACTGCCTACCTACTTATTTAAGTTACATGTGGTACAGTTTTTGAAGAATTATGTAAAGCTTGCACGCGACCTCCTCGTGCACTTAATAGGCGTATCCCGCCGCGACACGTAGGTTATTTAACTTGTACAATATTACGGGCTTTTTGTGCCTTCAGCCAGCTTAGCTTAGGCCGCGCCGCACCGTATGACGTGGAACCATAGATATCTATTCCTATGTTTGTGCGTGAAACGCAGAGCTACTCGCATAGATATCTGAATGCTACTCGTATAATCACCGAAATATTAACTAGGAGTTGAAGTGGTCGCCTTGGTCGAAATCGGCCGGAAGGATCATCATCATCATCATCATCAATCACTGGTTATGGAAATGTTGCTATCTTCCCATACAATAAAACACTGCATTGCGTTCAGCGTCTAAAGTCGAAGTTAATATTAAGTACTTAGGCCGCAATTACATTATCATTTCTTTATCATATAAATTTGATGTCATTTGTGTCAAAATCTATGATCATAGATAAATGATGCTGTTAATCATTTTTGCAAATTACACTCAAAGTCATTTCAACGTTATAGTTCATAGTATAAATAGACCATAAACACAGAATATAAACAAAATATGGCGGAAGAATCGGTTTGATTTGAAGTTACGTACGTTAAATGACATGTAAATGATCATTATTGTAGGTTTGCTGTCAAACAGGATCCTATATCTATGATCATAGACGATTTGAATCATATGTTGTTATTACACGGTCATAGGTTCTTCATTTATAAATGAGCCCTATATGTATGATCATTTAAAAATGATAGTCTAATTCCGGCCTGCACGGTGAATGTGTATGAAGATGTCATAAACAACATTTTGGCCGAGTACTGGGTTGCGGGTGGATACCTACCATAAGATGTTTAATGCCACTTAATATGGCTGAACATTATAAAAATAGAATAACCTGTAGCTTTATGTACCTATACAGAGTGACCAAAAAAGAACTAAATTCCCGTTGGCTGTAAGCTTTTGGGACGCTATCGTCGATCTGAGAGGTTCCAAAACCATCCAAGGGAGGATTGGTAGCGTCCCAAAACCTAACTGCCAACGGGAATTTAGTTCTTTTACTTTACCTGTCTGCTGCCTGTCCTATTAATATAAGTACTCGTTATCAATGACATAACGATGTAACCTTTCGTTGGCTCTCTCGGAAAGTTCACTGTTTCAAAGCGCTTCGCGCAGCTGTTTACGTAACTTGAATGTGACGTCATCACTGAAATATTTTTTATTTAACTTTCGATATCAACCATAATACTGTATTATGTGTATTACAGTACCGTGATTAGAACAGGATAGCTATCTCGGCTGTCTATCCATATTTATTTTGACCCAATTAGATCATGAGTAGGCCATAAGCAACCCTACTTCATCGAGCAGCAGAATTCGGTTTATGTAAGGCAATGCACGGTGAAAAGTTATGTATTTTAGTATTTTCGTCTCATCATTCAAATGTGTTACAGTTACATGCTCAAAGGAGTCATAGGTAGATATAATAGGATGCGATAGCCTATACAAAAAATATGTATAAAGCTCAAAGCTCATACATAAAACAATAAAAACGTTAATTATAAACTTTTGAATTAAACAGTAAAGACGCCCCAAGCCAAAATTTCGTATCATCTATACTCACTTGTTAAAATCATGTGTACCGACATGTTGTGTATTGTAAGGTACGAGTTACCCATTTCACAACTTATAACTCGTTTCCGAACCAACCAAAGCTGGCCCATATTCCAGATTGACCCATATACAGAAAGGAGGCGAACACTTGCTTCAGGCTAACCCAAAATCGAAGAGGAACCAGTATAACCAGTACGTTCCTGAAACCACTAACGTCTTTCCCCGGGAGCCTCAAACCATCTCTCACTAATTCGTACATTTCGTACAGTCACCATCAGATATATCGGAGCGGCCAAGGTCACAAGGAACAAATATCTGAACAACGCCTCTATTGTCAAGGCGATAAAGTGCATGTTCAGATATTTTTGAGTACCTTTCCATCCGTACCGTTTGTATCCATCACTAAAGCCACACTACAGGCAAGCATGCATCGGGCCCTGGATCGAGCGGCTTGGAGAGTGTTGGTGAAAAGTGTCCACAATCGTCACGTCCCTCAGCCATGAGGATACTACAAAGAAGAAGAAGAAGAAGTACGACGCTTACGCTTGAAAAGAATACCTTTGTATCCCTTTCAATATGAATGCCACGAAGTTAAAAGTCATATTTATGGTTCCATTAAATGCTCTTTTTTAAGCCTTTCTTCTTATATTCTTTTGCGTAAGTACAGTCAGCAGTAGAAGTAGCTTAGCGGATGAGGTTCAAAATGACGTTCCATGTGAATCTTTTGACAATAAACTCGTGCCAAGATCATTTTGAACACCTCACCCGCTTAGCTAATTTTGCTGCTGATTGTACTGTACATTTAAGATCTAACGCCCTATTTAGACGTCGATATAGTTTTCCCTGGTCGGCCTTAACTTGCACTCAATATGCGATTGGAATAAGTTTCTGGTGAGGCGATGAACTTCTCATTGTGTCGTCTAAAGTTTATAACTTCCCATCTTCTTAGCACATAACCTTGTGTCGTAAAGTGTTTAATTAATTAACGCACACTTGACGAGGTGGTATCGTAGGACAGGCGCGTTTTAACCTGTGTACACTCATTACAAGAGTTTAACTTTCGGACAAAATAATGTACGTTCTATGGGGCAAACAATAGACGACGTGCCTGAATTAGCCACGATTAATGGACAAGACATATGACACAGTAATGAGAGCAACAAAACCCGACGGTTTAGATTGCTGTAGGTACTATCCTTATTGCTAGATCCGGGCTTCTGGCAGCTTTTAATGGGTGGATGTCAGAGTTACAGACTAACAAAATCTTTGAATTAGAAAATAGTACTACCAAAATAGGTAAAAACTGCCGAAGAGATAAATAAAATCTACTCAATTTGAGATGTAAATTGAAAAATAGTAATGTTACTGGTTTCTGGTCTAATAAGTATCACTTTATGTTGTAATATAACTTGTTAACACACTAAAATAATTTTAAAGGTTCGAAATGGAACTCCGAATTCAGGTGACATAAAAAATCTGCTTTTAGTGTAGATTTTCCGTAATTTTATGTAGTGAAAAAGGAACAAATAAACTTAGATATACTCCAAAGACGGTCGGCGGATGTAGCCCTTTTTAAGAGTCACACGGCTAATATACAGTGAATTATTAAGTCTATACGTGTAGTAGTAACTCCACTAAAAGGCCTGTGGGTAAACCTCTCTCCACCATCTCCACCTATCTAATGTGATGTCCTACTCATGAATAGAACATGTAATATTTTCGCACTAAGGTGTATTATGACCAAACCAAGATGATTTACTTACCGTTTTATTTTAGGGTTTCGAAGCTAACATGTAAATAACGGAACTTTTATGGATTTATTATGGACTAACAATAAGAGCTGGCCACGTCAGATATGATACAATAATGAGAGCAACAAAACTGGTATCGTTAGATAGCTATACTGTCCTTATTGCTAGATCCGGGCATCTGACAGCTTTAAATATCTCTGACAGTGTTAAAATGCCACCATTGTCTGTGGCTATATTATTAATATTATATAGTTACGAGTACAAGTGTTTGCGAGGTGTCTGAGAAACCCACTATTCTTAGACCAGACTACTCGTACAAGGCCAGTACATATCTACCAGTTTATATTTCTTGCCATCCACGATGAAGCGCGCCCGTATAAAGCGTGAACTGATGTTTACAGCTTGCAGAATGTATTGGAGTTGCTGTAAATACTGTGCTTCGTGGTCCGTAGGAATACAAGGGACGTATAGAATACTCATACAGTACATACTACACATAGTGTGCATGTGTACATTAATTTAAATTTTGGAACATAGTTTAGTCAAATAATAGACAATAATACCTACTACGTACATAATCCTCATTTTCAAATCGAAGGGTCACGAATAATGTTGTTGCTCACTAACGCATGTTTTTCGCTTGTTAGACCTTCTGGTTTTCGCTTATTAGACTGAGCCCTAATAACTACTTGGACCTTGCATACAAAAGCTAAAGACACACACTGTTCAAACCACTTTTCAATAAAATAAAATGGGCGGTACTCGCTCGTAATGTAAGTAAAAAATACAAATGCGAGTAATATGGTAATAACTCGCATTTGTATTTTTTACTTTTCCAGCTTTTATAACACGGCAACCTTAGACGACGGCCCGGCCGAACGAACTCGTATATTGAGCGAATCTATTATGCAAAAAATCTTTTCTGCAGGCGTAGTACTAAAACAACTTCATATGTAGTAACCAACTCATGAATGTTTTTTTTTTAAATGTCGTTCGATGCTGGCCCGTAAATGACATTCCGCGTTCGTCCCGATATCTCGGGACTCGTACGTAACACACTTTCCGCCCTTTGAAATCAAAATATAGTACTTTCCAATTATTAACTAATAAATGTTTCCTTTGTTTTACCTAAGTCCTACCTTTACATTAGCTAGTACTTACGTTTTAGAAGATTAGAAGTGAATAGTGTAGTTCTACCCATATAACTTTTGCTTGACTATCTACCCAAAGATACTGTAACAAGTATTATTTCCGACGCAGAACGATGACTTTTGAACTAACCTAATCTAAAGTTACCTACATAGTTAAACCGCAACGTTAAATACTGAGTAAGACATCCTTGAATACATAGATTCAAGCCAATGACGTCTACGATTTCCTTTTAACACGAATTTAAAACATAATACTTTAGAAAACGATATGTTACAAGAACGAAATAAGCGAAGAACGAAATAAAAACACTGAAAACAAATAAGTAGTTGAGTCAGTCAGCAGCAGAAGCAGCTAAGCGGTTAGGGTGTTCAAAATGACCTACACACGCTGATATTCTCATAACAATAAAGTCGTGTCTAGTTCATTTTGAACACCGTACTCGGTTAGCTTCTGACTGAACTAAAAATAATATAATATTACGACTATCGTCGTTGAAGGAAGCTTCGTCGCGCTTGGTTAGCCGGGGTACTAGGCGACGAGCGCTACGCCGAGTGTCTCAAGTCAAGAGCTACGCTGTGGGTGCATAACATACTCGTAGTTAAGTTCCAGCGAAGTGTTAAAACGTGCCAAGTCATATTCATAAAACTTACCAAACACTTTTCTTATCAAGGAAAAACTTGATATAAAACTAAAAATTAATAGTAGTACGACTGTCGTTGAAGGAAGCTTCGTCGCGCTTGGTTAGCCGGGGTACTAGGCGACGAGCGCTACGCCGAGTGTCTCAAGTCAAGAGCTACCCTGTGGGTGCATAACATACTCGTAGTTAAGTTCCAGCGAAGTGTTAAAACGTGCCAAGTCATATTCATAAAACTTACCAAACACTTTTCTTATCAAGGAAAAACTTGATATTAAACTAAAAATTAATAGTAGTACGACTGTCGTTGAAGGAAGCTTCGTCGCGCTTGGTTAGCCGGGGTACTAGGCGACGAGCGCTACGCCGAGTGTCTCAAGTCAAGAGCTACGCTGTGGGTGCATAACATACTCGTAGTTAAGTTCCAGCGAAGTGTTAGAAACGTGCCAAGTCATATTCATAAAACTTAACAAACACTTTTCTTATCAAGGAGAAGCGCTAAAATGTTTAACGGCGTTTATTATAATTCTTATCAGTAGAACCAATTACTATATTATTCATATACATATTAGGTACCTATACTGGGTGATTCGGGAGACGTTAGTTGGATCAACCCTACATACTTGGTTTAAGTGAAACAATAACAGCGGTTTCTTTTTTACCTTTTTGTTACGTAGACATTTTATTCTCTGAAATCATGGTCACCCACCTGCATTAAAAAAATTGCGCTAATTACACTAATACTGGTATGAAACAATAGCTTGTTATTGACTATCCATATATGTATCGACGCTTGAAAGGCGAAATGGCCTAAGCGACAATATGGTAACTTTACAGGAGAGCCGAAAAACCGCGCAATTTTTTGAAAAAAAATTATTACAATTTATTTTACTAGGCGATTTAAAAAAATCTACTTTGTACAAGATTATGGTGGCGTTTTCTATACACTGTATTCAATATATTACCCAAAACAGTATTATTTTAGGATTAAGTGTCGCTTACGCAAATTGATCACAAATTGTGCAGGAGGTAAAATTATCTATGAAATATGCGATGAAAAATGTATACGTAAGTAAAAGAGTCTAACCGGAACAATCATCTATAAAATTACTAGGATAAACTATCCAACTGCAAAACATGTCAAATTAATAGTAAGGTCAGATTATACAAAGTCATTATAAGCCAGAAATTAAGTCAAGACAAATAGTCTATGGCTATGAGCGACTATTTTTAACATGGAAATGTTTTATCTATGCTAAAATTTACCTGATATTTTACTTTTCTTATAAATAAAACCCTTACCAAAATTCAAGTTATTGATTTAAAAAAAAAACTGTAACGAAAACCAAATGGGTCTTTTATTAAAAGAAACTGAAATTATTCAATTCACTTATTATGGGTACTTCACCTATTTGAGCTAAAAATAATCAAAAAAAGTTACTACACTTCACAAATCAAAACAAAGTTAAAGTCAAATAATTTGTTGACAAATATGTCTATCGCCTGATTAGAAGTTTCCAAAGTAATATTTTCGGCATCTAAAGAAAATTCTTTAGGTTTCCCATTCTGCAACTGTTGCAGAACCGTCTTCAGCTTCTTCAGCACGAGTTTTAAACTCAATTGCCGAAGCACGATTCGATTCCATGATGTGAACTTCTGGTCTAGTATGTTCTTGTAAACGTATTTTCCTATTAATTCTTAATTACTAGTAGTTCTGTTAACCGTAGACTTCGCAGCATTTCCCCCCTTTTCCCCTCCCTCGAAACTTTTTTTTACAACAACCTCTAAGGAAGTGTGGGCTTGACCTTTTACCCGAAAATGATTGAAATCCGTCCATAAATAACGCGACACCAAACTTCCTCCCTTTTCCCCTCATTTTCCCCCCAATCAAAAAAATGGCTTGATAATTTTTGGCAAAGAAATCAAGGAACGTACATTCCAAGTTTCATCGTAATCGGATAAAAAATGCGACCTCTAGACCGACACTGACCAACAAACCAACCAACCAATACACACATCAAAATCTGCCAAATCGTCGTACCAGTGAGAGACCCCAAACCCAACACGCACGTCGATCGATTTGAGTAAGTACCTACACGGAGAAATGTACACGCGCGTTGTTTAGAGAGTGACTCGAAGCGTACTGAATTTTGTTTAGATGGCGCTTGCGTATCGCGAACTCCTCCGTGGACAGTGCGTATGCGACACTTCAATGTTTTGTATGGGTAATAACCGACTTTACAAATACACTCAGTTTTAGTTAAATAAGGTCTGTTTTATATAAATATTATAGCTAAAATTGTCTAACCAACCAGCTCGTATATAAAAACGATGTGTTTAAAATTGTCTATTCGACGGTCAACACCGGATTTATTTCCAGGAAAAGAGGAATAAGCGAAAGGAGTGTTTCAAAATTATTGCAGGTTAATAGGGATAAGCGACATGACTCTCTATATTACAATCAAGTAAAAGGTGATAACCGACAACACTGCGAATAAACACGTCGAGGTTTTTTGATCTAAGCCCTTTTTTGTTTTATTTTAGTTATACGTAAAGTTATATAACTGAAATAAAAACATGTTATACGGTAAGGTAAAAAAATATAACCGACAAATGAAAAGAAAGTTGTAATAGAGCCAAACAGTCTAAGTAGCGTTTTGTAAAAATACATTTTATCTAATGCCCAATATTCAAAAACTTGAAAAAAAAGACGTCGCTTAGTAAATAAAATAGGTCACTGTATCTAAAAATCACCGATGGGGATAAGCGACACGAAAGTCGTCATACGGACACGAGACCCAGCTCATTCGACGCAAAAAAATCTGCTGATTTCAACGGTATATATAACTCAATTTTGCAAAAACTGTCGCTTATGCCATTTCGCCTTTCAAGCGTCGGTATGTATTAACTAAGGCTACTATAACTATTGTTAAGAAGTTAATACTGTAATGGTGTACAAACTTGCCAGTTTACGCGAACATAACTTCGCCATTTAACGTCATTTCGTGGTAACTTTACCAACAGAGTACTACTTTTTACTATCCCTGACATGTTTGACAGCGCATTACCAGAAGAACTTGAATAACGCAATAGATGCATGCATAGCCATATGTTTGAAAGCAGCTCATAAATACGGACCGCTATTCGCTATGTGCGAAGTGCATGGTGGGGGTAACGAGAACGATCGCAGTGCACAATGTGACAAGAAATGAAACAGCAAAAGCCCCTGTTAGCTATCAAAATAGTAAATCAGCCAGTGACATTTCATATAAGCAAGGAATACAACCTATTTATAAAAAGAAAAAAAGTGATTGAACACCTGCCCAAGAGATGGCGCCACAATCATGTAGGTACACAGCGAATATGGTGCGACGGCATCAAGGGCCTGACACCGCGTAGCACCGTAAGGGATAGACATAGATGACGTCATGATGACGTCTAACTCGTGGGGATACCAGTAAGAGAAAATTACCCCATTATTTCATATAGCGAGCACCGAGCACTCCGGGCAGGCCCGGAGCGATGTGAACATAGACATACCACCCATAGACCTGACATGGAAATAAATAAATAATAATACCAAGATTGAACGGGATGGTCTTATCAAACTTTCAACAGGTGTGACAGAGAAGCGAGCTGTTATCGTTAGTCCTAGTCTCACCTATTTTTTGACAGTGGAGGGTAACGAACAGATGAAATTAGCGTTTTTACTACGAGAAAACCTGATGGTTTTCTCAGAAAGTTGTGTCGACTACGGACACAATAGTAATTTGTTCCGCACATTAAAAAAAAATTCGCGTTTTTTTTTTTCTTCAACCTACTTTTCCAAACTCGCCATACGATACCATGCTAATGCCCTTGAACGGATCATGAATATTTTTGCTACATCCTGTATAGCAATTTCATTTTTAAGGTCGCTGTTCCAAACCCAACTTGTATATTAAGATTTTCGAAACTTATGATCGAACTTTCATTTGTTATTTCAGTTCCTTTACGGTGAACAAAAATATTGCAAGGAAATCAAATCAGGTGGAAGATCTTTTCGCTTTCATTATAACTAGTTAGTACCAATCTTGGACTTAGGATGCCAAGCATACCCCAGACTTACTGAGCCATAGCAAAACCAACACTAGGAATTAATTTTGTTACATTCTAATTTCTTTAGTATGGAAAAATAAAACAGGAAAATTTTATTACTGGCAGATATCAACATCTTTATTTAAATAAATTTTTGCCAATGATATGAAATGATGATCTTTTTAAAACAAAAAATACCTCAATATTAGGGTAAGTATAAAAATCACGCACTGGTATCCCTAAGGCGTATGTAATGCGACTAAATTGCTTATGCGGTTCTAAATTACTGACAGCTATACGGCTAACCGCGTTCATAAATTAGTCGGTTAATATGTTCTCGAATGTTTTATTTACCTTTACGATTTTATGTATTATTCTTCACGAGAATAGATTTATTAACAAGATTATAGCGCGTAATAGATTGTAGGATACTATTTATACACTAAACAACAGGAGTAAACTGTAAAATGTGGTACTTACCTGTGAAAGGTTATGTTGTCGTAATATCGGCGATAATCACTTCTACAGCTCAAAACACAACAATTAACCATTGTTTTCCGTAGCTGGCACAACTTTCCACGAAATATATTTGGGTTTCACCTAGCAAATACAGATATTTTGCAAGAAAACGCGAATTAAATGTGTTCATGACCCTCCACTCATAGAAAGTACTTACGGTGGAGGGTGACATAAAGCCGTGAGTCTATGATAAGGACGAACAAAAAATGGCAACTTCTCTGTCATACCTATTGAAAATTTAATAAGACCATCCCGTTCTATCTTGGTATTATTATCACCATGTCCTGTCTATACCTTATATTGTATGTCTATGGACGGCATTCACCCTTTCAAAATGTCATCTTGACATTTTGAACACCCTACCCGCGTAGCTGCTTCTGCAGCAAACTGTGCAACTACTTATTTGTTTTCAATGTATTTTTATGTAAGAATACATAGGCGAGTAGATTATAATATTTGTATATCTATGAGGTTATAATTGCCTTCATAAATTCTACACCAAATTATACCATAATTTTGATGTTATCTTAAATGTAATGTAAAAAAAGTTAATTAGTTCATCTGTATCTGCGAGATAGACTTTCGTGACTCACGTAAAACAAATCGTAAATCGTAGTCCTAAAAAAATCGTATTTTATAGGTACTACGAACAGCAGCAAACCTTTCGTGTCAAAAACATCTAAAACCCCGAAGCGATGTTGTTTCATCCGAACGCCTCTATTTACGAGGGCCGGAGCTCATTCCATGTGGAATCACAAACCTTAAATAAAAACCCGCGGATATATTAAATCCCTTAAAGACGCATTTCTCCTCGAGAGACATATTAAACTGGAGATTCGTTGAGTAGCGTGCTCAAGTCTCGTGTTGTCCGCAAGGTTGGCACTAAATCGAATAAAAAGAGCATTGAACAAAGTACAAGAAGAAAGTTTTGAGGTTTCTATTGCGATACCGCCACGATTCTCGCGAACGGAAGTAACGGAAGTTCTTATTTACGAAAGTCCTTTTAAAAATCAGTTTTGAGTAGTGATATTGAGAGCATGTCAGATATTTTTGTAATAGATATTCTACTCACTAGTGGCGGCGCTTCCATAGAAGTCGATTCCTGCCGGCTTACCTTAATTTTAATCAGATGAGCAGTTTTTCTACAACTCAACAAAAAAAAAAAACCAAATTAACACCGTCTTGCCTAAGAAAAATTTTGACGCACCGCGACTGCTACCCACCCATTATTTCTACTAAATATACTGGAAGTGAATCCTTTCGCATGCTCTATTGGAGTCCTGTCGGGCGCTTGTGATGCCTACAAGCCGGCCAATTCAATGCCTGACTCATAGCTGGGGTGGATACACAATAACAGTTATGTATAAATAAATAATTGGATACTTACATACCTACTTAGTCCACATGACAAAAACAAACCTAAGGTATACATTATTTAGACTCACTCTCATCGAGATTAAACCCATCAATCAACAAAGCCTAAGTAGCCTAACTACAAAATTTACACGTTCATATCATTTAGCAATGTAAATACAGTGTAGGTACTTACACTCTTGACTAAGCCCGTATCAAAACTACAGGTAGGCTGAACGTTCGAGCGCCTTAGAAGATAGGTCACACGTTGCAGGTGCAGATGCAGATGTACACCTTTTCTCTCGGCATCTGCGAACATGGGACAGATGAAAAGAGCTATTCACATGCAACAGAGACGCCCCAGATCTTACGACAAGAGGTAACGACCTCATTGAGATCATAATGAGTGTTGTGCTTTTGCAAAAATGCTAGTTCGAAAGTAAGTAGCAAGTTAAATCATCATTTGGTGTATAATTTGACACTGACGTGTATATAGACAGTAAATATTATATTACATGGACGCGACGCTAGGCTGTCAACACCGCCGCCTATCCGGCATCTCAAGTATGACACGAATCCTCACCACGAAAAGAAGAATAAACATATTAAATAATGATCTTTGCAAGTTTTACCCTCAATTCTTCAGGCTGTAATGGAAATAAAAATCCTGATCTCAGTCTGAAAGTTAGTCAAAAATGTAATATTCTGCATTAGCTAAGTTGTCCAGTGTGAAAAGCAAACCGTAGTCTACTACTGCTACTAACTGAATTAGATTTCTTTAAGGTAGACAACATATTCAGATAGAAGTCTACTTTGGTTTAATTGTTCTCATCGAAACAGCACAATGTTTAATAGACTTTCACTTTTATGAAAGCAATGCATTTACCCGATTCCACTGCTCTTGAAGTCTTAGCAATATATTGCTATTGACAGAGGAGAACCATAATTAGGGCTGGTGTTGGAAGCGGCGAAGTTCGCGCCTTAACCTCCGGAAGTAGGCGGCGCGGGGCGCGTGGTAATGGAAATGGAATTACTTACCTAATGCCTGATTATTTGAATTACTGCTGATGAAGAAATTACAGATCGGTTTACAAAGCTGGCGTGTATGAAGTGTGGTCTGTGTCAGAATAACGAATATTAGCATCAACCAGAGTTAAAAAGTATAAATCGAATGATATGTTAACAGGCACACATTATAATTATGATATGACTGCTCTGTAGAGATCTGCGGCTAGAGCTAACTAGTTTGTCTAAGACGATACTTAGTTCGGCTTGTTCAGTAAGCAATAAGGTATGCTAGCCATACACCATTCCTCCAAAACACTCGCGTATTTACTCTAGGTCCTTCACTGCTTATGCAGTTAAATTGTGGAATGAGTTGCCAGTTGATGTAAGAAAGTCGCAGTCTGTCGCCTCACTCAAGGAGAAGCTGAAAAAGTTGTGGCTAGTAGACTCTTAATGTTTTTGCGAATTGAATACTTTAATATATATAAATATATATTTGTATATATGTATATATATATATTAATCTATTTATTTATGTATGTAATATATATTATAATATGTAGGTATATACTTAGTTTAAGAGTATTTGTGTGGTACATGTATGTGCCGATATATATGTATTTTATTAGTGTTTAGGTACCTAAAGATTTTTGTGTTTCCAAACTTTTTATTGTTCTTTTGTGCATAGTTTGTCTTTCACCATTTAGTATTTATTCCTTTCTCATTCTCTCATGGGTTGGCTGGAAGAGATCCCTTTTAGGGATAAGCTCGCCTTTGTGCATATCTTTTTTTATTTTACTGTTGTAATATTGTTAAACCTGTTTATGTGCAATAAAGTGATATATACATACATACATACATACATACACTAGCTCGTGATTGATTATGTACCTATCTCTGATCAATATCAAAAAAATTATCTATATTTCTCTTTAGTACTCTCTTTACATGATGGGCGCTGTCTGAAGCGGATTACACATTTGAAATACTGGTAGAAAAACATAGCCATTCTATTCTTTTGCATGAATTCTAACTTAGTAATACTTTTCTAAAAAGTGTCGAATATCAAAAACATTTACAATAACAAAAGTTAAATATGTAACATGTACGTTACGTATACATATTATTTCCATTACGCCAACAGTGTGTTTTCATCCCGTGAAAGCTATTTTACGCGTCTCGCGTTTATTCTGAATCTATTAGTACCAATAGTACCTGCGGTAACTTCACATTCTGGTTTAAATTTCTCGTAAGCGCATTACCCGAGGCGAAGTTTACATGCATGTTGCTATACCTGCATCCAAACCAGAGTACACAACATGGTTCAACTACGAACAAAAAACAACTGACGACGCTAGAAACGCGACCGAATTAGGCATGATTAGAATGAGGGGACCTACTGCGGTGCTACCGTTGCGCGAAACATGCTTGGTACAGTCCTGTGTCCGAATTCCAAATGTGAATTTCTAATTGTTCGAAAATGGGTTACTTGCTGGTTTCAAAGACCACCTTCTTTATACTAATTATCAAAGTTCTATTGTGTCCAAACTATCCAGATACCGTCTGACAGCACCTTGATATTTTCGTTTCGCATTTGTTTCGATCGGTCGGCCTATAAAATTCCACTTGTATGCGCGCAGCTAATAGTAGAAGAGCCCATGACACTGAACCTAGTTCGATAAGTCTCCCGGATGATATATATATAATTAGACGCGTTTTTAATAGCAGAACACGAAATGCCTATGCTGCAATGCAAAAAAATGGGCGGCATATTAAAAAAATTTTTTTGAAAAATTAAAAAAAAATCGGTCTCTAGTACGATAAATCTCCCAGGTTTCCTTTGTTCCTCGAAGCAGAGGAGAGTTAGGGCTATACGATAATGTGGTGCTGCAAGCCCCCATGACAGGCCTTGTCAGTTGCTGCAGCATTATAAGGGATCGATTTTTTTAGGTATCTAGTACGATCGATCTCCTCTAGAAACCAATGCTCATCTGAAAGATCATTACTTTCTGTGTAAGAAAAACCACTGCTGCATTTCCCAAAAATGGGTGAAGGTGGTTGCTGCAGCGATTGAAGGTCGCCCTCCGAGCAGTTCCATACGGCGTTACAATTCAACCGATTTTATTCAATATAGTTTTCATTAGAAGTACTTATCAGGCCTCACTTCCATGACTTTTTTCAATTTTTTTGGACCCACGGTTCCAAAGTTAGATGGGGGAACGCTCTTTTTTTAACTTTCAGAGCGATTATTTAAGAAACTATTAGTTTTATCTAAAAACTGTTAATGAAAGCCTATATTGATTTTAAAAGACCTATCTAAAGATACCCTACACGATAGGGTTAGAAAAAGAAAAAAAATCACACCCCACTTCATGTGTAAGGGAGGTACCCTAATAAAAAATATTTTTCCAGTTTTTATTATCCCACTTTTTTGGCGTGATTAATGCACATACTCATACGAAATTTCAGCTTTATAGTGCTAATGGTCACTGAGCTAGACCGCGGACAGACGGACCGACGGACAGACTACGGAACCCTAAAAAGCGCTGGTAGCCTGGCGGTAAGACGTCTAGCTGACTTTCATTCTGGAGTTCTTGGGTTGAAACCCCGGCTACCACTACCACTGAGTTTTCCAGAACATAGAGAAATAATAAGCCTTATAGAGTGCTCACTCCATACAACTGGCGTGAATACCAAGGGTTTACAACGGGTGCCCTAATCACACCTCCTGCCCGCTTCTCCCTCGACCCCTTAGTCGTCTAGCCTTCAAGATTATTTATTATTTTATTTTTATTATTTATTCAATTCAATTAACAATATACATTGTGTTTGAAATTTGCATATCCATAATAAATATTAAAAACTTAACAATAAAAACAAAAACACTTAAAATTTAGTTCAAACAAAAGCCAATCAAAAACTATTTAACAATCTTATTACATTATTTATGTCAATGGGACTATTAATGTCAAATTTATTAACCTAATCTTAATCCTATTGCATAAGTTATTAAATTCTAAACACCCGTCAGGAATTCATCAACTGCGTAGTAACGCTTCTTGAGCAAAAAGTCCTTTAGTTTAATTTTAAATAAGTTTATGTTCGAGAGAGACTTTAATTCAACTGGTAATTTATTGTAAAGGATAATTGCCTGGTACCCAGCAGCATGCTTAGCTACCTTGAGCCTAGCCTCGATAGTCCAGGGCAGGTCCTTTCTTCTCATTGCCAAACGCTTTTGCCTAGCTAAAATGTCAAGCTTGCGGGCTAATAACCAGTTGTATGGAGTGAGCACTCTATAAGGCTTATTATTTCTCTATGTTCTGGAAAACTCAGTGGTAGTGGTAGCCGGGGTTTAAACCCAAGAACTCCAGATTGAAAGTCAGCTAGACGTCTTACCGCCAGGCTACCAGCGCTTTTTAGGGTTCCGTAGTCTGTCCGTCGGTCCGTCTGTCCGCGGTCTAGCTCAGTGACCATTAGCACTATAAAGCTGAAATTTCGTATGAGTGTGTGCATTAATCACGCCGAAAAAGTGGGATAATAAAAACTGGAAAAATATTTTTTATTAGGGTACCTCCCTTACACATGAAGTGGGGTGTGATTTTTTTTTTCTCGTTCTAACCCTATCGTGTAGGGTATCTTTAGATAGGTCTTTTAAAATCAATATAGGCTTTCATTAACAGTTTTTAGATAAAACAAATAATTTCTTAAATAATCGCTCTGAAAGTTATAAAAAGAGCGTTCCCCCATCTAACTTTGGAACCGTGGGTCCAAAAAAAAAGAAAAAAGTCATGGAAGTGAGGCCTGATAACTTGATAAGTACTTCTAATGAAAACTATATTGAATAAAATCGGTTGAATTGTAACGCCGTATGGCACTGCTCGGAGGGCGACCTTCAATCGCTGCAGCAACCACCTTCACCCATTTTTGGGAAATGCAGCAGTGGTTTTTCTTACACAGAAAGTAATGATCTTTCAGATGAGCATTGGTTTCTAGAGGAGATCGGTCGTACTAGATACCTAAAAAAATCGATCCCTTATAATGCTGCAGCAACTGACAAGGCCTGTCATGGGGGCTTGCAGCACCGCATTATCGTATAGCCCTAACTCTCCTCTGCTTCGAGGAACAAAGGAAACCTGAGAGATTTATCGTACTAGAGACCGATTTTTTTTTAATTTTTCAAAAAAATTTTTTTAATATGCCGCCCATTTTTTTGCATTGCAGCATAGGCATTTCGTGTTCTGCTATTAAAAACGCGTCTAATTATATATATATATCATCCGGGAGACTTATCGAACTAGGTTCAGTGTCATGGGCTCTTCTACTATAATGTGTTACAGGCTGTCACACTTCGTTTTCTACAATACTAGTATACATAAACATTACATAATTTTACCTAGGTACATATAGGAAAAAAACTTCATTTACATAGGGTTAACACTTAGGAGTGTCTTCTGCAAATAAACTTCAAGGCCAAGTTCGCGAATGCGATTACAAAGTTTTATTCGAACTACTTTGGAGTAGGTACCTTGTCAAGTGCAGGTATGTATTCAGTAACTAGGGACTTATCGACCAAACCTCATCTGCAGAAATAATACATGACGTGCTATAGCCAGTGGCGGCGCGTCCATAGAATATTGCTTGCCTAAGTTTCAGGTGCCTGAGCTGTTTTCCTACAGCTCATGAAGAAATTTTAAGCCAAATTCAGCACCAGCTTGCCTAAGAAATTTTTTGACCCACCGCCACTGGTGTGCGCTTTGTTTATATAGGGTAAACGTCTTAGTGCTCGACACGCTAATACCCAATAGTTGACACCCTACGATCTTTATTGCAAATACCATAAGTATAAATTTGACATGAGCTGGTACAGAGCCTAGCATTTGGATTTTACCTTACCTATTTAAAAGTGTATATTCTTATGTATGTAAATGAATAACGAGTACGAATAAATCCTTTTTTAAAAACCTTTACCTAGTCACACTACAAAATTATTAAATAAATGCAAAACAATTTCAAAGTGGGTGAAGTTTGCTTGCGCGTTACGGCACTGGCGATCAAAGCACGCAAACGTTCGTACACAAAACCACCACAAGCTGGTATTTGAGGTGTAATAAACTTTATAGCGGCAGAGTTGTGGTTATGTTGGCCATGCACTAATTAATGCGGATTTATGGGCCACCCCATCGCTGCAATAAGGTGTTACGCTATACTTATAGTGTAATCGGTCTAAGTTACTCCTAAGAGTGCCAAGCCACGCGTTTGTTCACCCTGTTATAAGGGCTCAAAACTACTGTATCTGAACTTTTCAAATATCCCGCAGCAGCTTAAAGTTTGGCTGGTTTCTGCAGAATTTCCGCACTGATTTTATATTAATGCGATTACCGCACTGTAACCATACGTCGGTAAAACTCCCAGATACGCTTTTACTAATCATAGCAATTCCAAGAAAACAAAACAATACAAATTGCCGGCCACAAATTGATGGAAACTTCAGAACTTTGTAAATGATATTCCACCTAACCGCAAGACATTCAAGTATAGTAAGATTTTTTTAAGATGTCCTAGTTTTAGGAAGTAATTTCTAGCAAGATTCGGACATCTTAAAAAATTACTACCATATTGCCCGTTACCTACTGAGATACTAATGTACGTACCTGTACCAACTCAAATATAGATTCAGCTATTTCTGAAGTCGAATGTACGACACGAACTTTCAACTGAAGTTTGACACAACTTTCTTTAGCATTGACAACTTGTCGATAACTAGCCTTCTAATTGCAGACATCTGCATCAAGCAAAACTTTAACTACTTACGTAGGTTCACAAAACCATACAATATTGCAACTTGGATCAAATAAAACGTGAACTGACAAATTGCGTTCCCATAATTCAGGCAAACATTGTCAGTTAGATCCAGCCATGGCCGAAACACAATGAACTTCTCTCAGCGTTGTCAACTAGTCTACAGCCAATTTCCTTGTTCCAGATATCTGCTTCCAGCCGTTCTTCAACTTCGTGGACATGCGAGCTCTGCTTGAAAACTTCTGCGTGTACCATATCAATGCGCCTGGGCAGGAGGAGGGTGCGCAGAGCCTGCCGGAAGAGTGAGTAAATTCTTTATCCATAATCCGCTATACGGTAAATTCCTGGTATGGCCGCCTTTCTCCCGGCTCAGGAATAAGATATAAATAGTTGTTTGGTGAAAAAAAACATGTTTTTCAAGCCAGGCAAAATTGAGCATCGTAAGCAAAGTTGTAGCAGTTGACGGTACGTTTAACGCGCGGCAAATTAAGGTTTGGTTTGTAAAGCACCTTTTTTTTCAACGGCTAACATGGTAGCTAAATAACACTATACCGGTAGGTAAATAGGTAGCTCGGAAGACCAGCGTTAAGGTATCCTCAGGGTACCTTAACAAAAAGCTGAGAGGAAACCTTTTCAGTGACGCTATATTTAAAATGTTTCATGTAATTAATGTATGGATTCAGCGTCCTGAATAAATCTTTTCTTTCTTTCTTTCTTTCTAAATATTACAGTAAAGGATACAAGGTAATAAGGATTATAAGACAACATATTTCATAAACCAAATCGAAAATAAAATTAAACCTTACACTAATAATTACAGTTTAAGAACAGAAACCAAACTTTATCGTACCAGTAACTTAATTTACTACTGGAAAATACTTAAGCAAACGTGGGCAGTGAGCGAAACTACGCTCACAGTTCTGTTGAAATCGAAAATTACCGTTATTATGCCATTTGGACTATTAAAAGTGCTATAAAAGCAATGCTTTGTTCCATCACTGAAACCAATATTTCTTAGCTTAATCGTAACGTTTATGAAGCACGTTCCTTTTATATTGGTTTTCGATTATCCCAAGGCCTCTAATGTCAAATTTTCTCTCTGATCTAAATCTGACCATGATGGACCGACTATAACCATAAGGTGCCTTATATACCGGGGATAACATTTATTTACATAACTAAATATACAGAGGCACTACAGTACAAATACTAAACTAACAAATACTAAACTAAATTAATAACTAGCTCAAATCTAAACTATATAGGCCCTTGCGGCATTGTACCAAGGATGCTGGCGGCATTTCCTCGTTGTATCGCAATGCTATCTACGCTGTGCGAGGAAACCGCCAGCTCTTCGGTCACCAAACCTTATATACCTAGATAAACTACTTATCTATTTGAATAAATGAGTAGGTACGAGTGCATAAAACTTGAGATACTATACAATGAAAACACAGGGAATGTATCCTGTATTTTCGTATTTTAATCACACGAATACCTACATTAAACTTCGTTTATATATAAAAATCGAAGCTGAGCCCCCCACGAGTTATGATGAGCTACTTTTACGTTACACGTCCAAGGATTACTGCCACTGCCTGATAATTTAATTAGGGTCTTTAATCCTCTTTCTGGAATATAGAAGTTTGATACGAGGTAATTCGTTTGTAAAATACGGTGCCAGGAGTTTTACATGAGACGTGACGTATCCTTCTGGAGACAGTTCGCACGATTAAAACCGTTAAAACATTTTAATTAAAGTTGGGATATTGATCATTGATCAATCTAAGCAACCCTTGTACTACGAGTTACAACTACAGGTAGACAATTAGACAAAATAAAAATACATAGGTAGGAACAAATTAAATAGTCCTAAATACTGTTAACGGATTGCTTACCATTTTTGTAGCTCTTTTGCAAATATTTATTACTTTTCATGCAACACAACATTAATGAGCTAATTAGATGTCGAAAGTGAGTTGTTATGAGGTTTATGCGAATTTTTCTACTCTCGTGAAACATGTAACTAAATAGGATATTCTTCAATAAAACAGGCTCAACGCTTTCAAGAGACACTTGTCTACTACGTGACCATCCACTGGCGGGTCCATTCACATATAAACGAGACGTAAAGTTTACTTTATATCACTTAGGTACTTTAAGTCTTTTACATAACACCATTAAAGAGAGGTAAGTATATTTACTCAAAAAAGAGCATTATGTGAAGAGTTGTGGAACATTTCAACTAACATGGTCGAATGGAGGAAAAAGAGGGAAGGCCTTTGTCCAACAGTGAAACACCAACTACTTAGACTAACGAAAAAACATCGCTAATTTATACAATATTAATAATGACTGTAATGATTCATAATATTTTGTTCTAGAATAGTAAAATAACCAGATAGACGCTGGCTGGGGGATAATCCTGTAAGTGTGCAGTCAGTGCAGTACATATATACCTTCGTAGTATCGTCCCTTTCAAATCAATCTAAGAAAACGAGACGACACTACGATGTTGCCACTTTTTGGTCGGAATATAAATACGTATGTTGCGAAAATCTTATAATGAAAATGAAAAGACAATATCTGCAATCCTGCTGAAGCGTAATAGCATAAACTTGACATCATTCAAATATTAGTATGTATTTTATTTTGCTTTAGTAGGTAGGCTTACGTAAGTTACGTGCATAACCTACAAAACGGTCACCGTAATGATTATTATAGAAAGTTATATTTTGTCATTAACGATTCGGCTCGCGTACTAAGCGAACGGGAAGTGTCCCAGATTCGGTCTCAATTTCAGGAGCTCACAGGCCACTCGTTGTTCTATGAGTACCTACCTACATAAAAAAATTGGGACTAACTTTAGCTAGATAGATACCAGATCGATACTAACTTTAGATACATACATTAAGACATCAATAATCACTTGTTTGTTATTTGTTTTACAGTTTTACACGGTAGGTTTAGCCACAGATATGATATGATTTAACCATGGGTTCAATTACCTAACAAAAAATTAAGACCCAACTTTGGTAAGTATATTAAATATGTACATACACGTTTTGTAGTTTTAACCCCAAAACTTCACAGAGCATGTTTAAATTGTCTTGAATGGTGGCGACGCCTCCCTACCTAGCCTACCTTTACTTATTCAATTTGTTACCTTCAATGCGATTCGACAGCGCCATTATCTAGCGGCTGTAGCATAGACAATGCGGCCCATAATGACATTCGTTCATCAACTGAATGGATTGTATAATCAATCTGCTCAGTCCCACGTGTCGAGCTTTTGGCCCGATCCATTCTAAATTGTTTGTTCATTTGGAAATACGAAGAATGGAATTTGTAGAGTATACAATACATAAAATTTTCAGTTGATATTTTTAAAAACTTGCTGATTTTGTGACTAAAAAGTCAATACATGAACTTTAATAAAATATACATTTCTTATTAGAATCATTATTTACTTCAATTAGCGTCAAATATTTTCTTCTCGCAAACAATGCCGGCTGCAATGCGCCGGTTTCCCGGCGCGAACAGCGCTCATTTCCGCCCCGATCTAGGTCTCAGGCCCGAGTTCTGAAAGCCTGGAAAAATGTTTTTTACCTAACAAAGGAAAGGTGATGAGTACACAAAAGACAGCGCTGGCGCAAGTTTTTTTACTCGTAGTAGAATTTCACTCTTGACATGCATTATAGAAACAATTGGCGATCTCTTTACTTAAACGTGATCTTTCAGATAACCTTTTCCAGGCAATCAATTGTCTAACTAATAAAAGACATGACATGGTACAAATGCCTAACGCGTCATTAAATTGAAAATCTACTTTCAATTACAATAGGAAACAAAGCAGTCCCTGGAGAGTACAGCACAAAACATATTTTATATATTCTCCTCACACAGTAATTCGTATAATGAAAGCTATCTAAACCATCCCAGTAATAGCCGAATCATGCTGGCCCCTACCGGGAATCTCCGTCATTTCACAGATGACTTCAGACCCCATTCTGTCATGTCACGTAATAGAGAAATGAAGATGAAACATACCCAAACAATTTAGTGGTGTATTTTTCCATGTCCACGTACGTGTATACATCATTCTAGTGATAATAACCTCATTCGATAAGCGTACTATGCTTTTAGTCTCTTAATAAAATGAATGCGGTACTTATAGAAAAATATCCTTGTACGTTCTTTGATCGCAGATATTGTATTACTATGTGTTCAGTGTGATATGTGTAATTTTCAATAAGCAATATAATAAGTAATTAGTTTGGAAATGTTCAGAACTAGTGATATTTATATGTGGTTTATATTACATAAAGTTATTCAGAAGAATTATAAAGTAAACCGGTACCTACCTCGTTAAAGTCGTTAAATCGCTGAGACTAAACATCAATTGAAGTGAGTCAACATTTCTTCACAGATCGATTGATTGAATCCGATTTGACATTTAAGTATCAGCCCCTTGTAGCATGGAGCAATTAGATAAATCAGATTCCTTTTGTCATTCTCGGTGGGAGCTCTACGATTACTTAGGTACTCGTGCAAACATTCAGTTGGGTCGTGATTCATATCTGTGCTACGCGGAATGTGCGGCGTTTCATTCATATTATCTAATCTGCATATCCCAATACACTCTTGTATAATGGTTGTGCTTACTATACATACACAGTACCGTTTAGATTACAATTGGCCTAAGCTGTTTAAGCGCTAAGTTATAAAGTGCACGCTTTTGAGGGTAAAATAAAAGGCTCAAGTATATAGCTGAGCTCGAATTTGTAAAAATTGTGCGCATCGAGAAAAAGTTGAGATTTTTTGACCACGGATAGAATGGCCCACGATAAATATTTTTTAGTATTGGAGGTCCGAAAATTTTTTGGACCTTCACGTCAAAATCAGGGGCCCCGTGCAATAAGTTATTACTTTCTGGTTAAAGCTGCTAGGGGTTGTGTGGTGTCATTTCCGTATAAAACAGACATGCAGAATTCATTTTTGATATTAAAAAAGAAAAAATCCGTATTTAAAAAAAAGTTTTGCGGAGAGGAAAAGCACTCAAAATAATATTATTTTTTAGAACGTTATATAACTAATAAATATGATTTAAATTTCAATAAAAAAAATATCATAAGGAAGCATTTTTAATGCAGTTTGTAAATATATAAAATTTTAAAGCATTTACCATACAAAAACTACGCGAAAAATAATCATTAGCGTCATGGTGTATATGTTTTCTCCATAGTAAGTATCGAAAATCAATGTGAAACGTGAACCATCCGTAGCGTATTGACCTTTAAATGTATGTATTGCGTAATATTAATCAATTTTGCTCAGAATACCTTCTACGGCATGAAAAAAATAATAATTAGAAACACATATTTCCTTACTAAATTAAGTATTAATTGCGAGCAAGTGTGTTTTTTACTTTTTTTTTAGTTTCTGCATTATGTAGAAGGTACCTACTCTGAGCAAGATTGTCAAATAATAAGCAATACATACATTTGAAGGTCAATACGCTACGGATGCTCACGTTTCACATTGATTTTCGATACTTACTATGGAGAAAATGAGAAAACATATATACCATGACGTGAATGATTTTTTTTCGCGTAGTTTTTGTATGGTAAATGCTTTTAAACTGTATATATTTAGAAACTGCATTAAATATGCTACCTTATGATATTTTTTTATTGAAAAATAAATGATATTTATTAGTTATACAACGTTCTAATAAATAAAATATTTTTTCGTGTTTTTCCTCTCCCGAGTTCTTTTTTTTAAATACGGATTTTTACTTTTTTAATATCAGAAATTAATTCTGCATGTCTATTTTACACGGAAACGATACTAAACAACCCCTAGCAGTCTTAACCAGAAAGTACTAATATATTGCACGGGACCCCTGATTTTGACGTGAAGGTCCAAAAATTTTACAGACCTCCAATACTAAAAAATATTCATCTTTGCTCACTCTATCTATGGTCAAAAATTCACAACTTTTTCTCGATGCGCACAATTTTTTTCGCATTTGTACTGAGACAAAACCCTACTAATAAGCTTAATCATCTTATATTGTTTTCTATTGTGTGTCGTATGTACGCGTATGTATGTGTTAATTTATAGTCCGGAGTTGACCCACTTAAAAAGAAATTTCCAATTACTTAAACATGAAATATTGATTAAACCGTCGATGACAGTTGGTAATAAATGGGTAGGTACGTTCGCGAAATACGGCGCGCTCGATGAGGCATCGGAAAAATCTGTCAAAATCTTAATTGGGCGCGGTCAATCAATTAAAAAGAGACTGTTAGCGGGAGCCATAACAAATATACCGTTTTATAATAATTAATTGAGCCATTTATCCAGGGAAATACTCAATGAATACACAATACATAATGTAGGTCGCTACATAATTTGCTGTATTTAGCATTCACCCGGCTGTTTGTTATAATGTTATTTATCTACACCCATATCATAAACCCTCCATTATGCGTTCAAAACCCGCACGTTATAACCACCATAAAAATTGATTGTTTCGTTAGTAGATAGATATTATTATGTATTATATTATATATTATATTATAAAACCACCCTCTTGTTTTAAGGAGCCCTATTACGTAACAGTTACATAAACTACTATTATTAGTCAATTGTATTATTACAAATCATTTATAAAATACACAAAATCAATACGATAAGTACGTTAAGCGTCGCGACGTTAAGAGATAACATGAGAGTGTTTTTAATTGTTAATTGCCATGTAAAAGAGTCTTTACGTGCATGTTAATTGCTTTCGAACGTCCTTGCTTAGAAAATAAAATCTTTGATGCTTTGCTGTGACTTGGCGACCGATAGGTTTGTAACTATTGTAACGACTACACCCATTTTCGTTACATATCATAAATTTAAAATTCTGAAATATGCACGGAAATAGGAATCGGACTTCTTATGCTGGCCATACACGATCATTCCTATCGTCAAATCGGCATGACGCTGCAGGCTTGATCCAATCTGCAGCTCGTCCATATACACCACACACGATCAGTTTTATTTGTCCAATTGGCAGCGACGTTCAGTTGAAGCCATGGCGTCACCGGTGACAGACGACGATGTTTTAGCCGTTTTGGGCATTATACTCGTGAAAATAAAACAAAAAAAAGAAAAGATCGAGCAGAGTGGTGCAAACAGTGGTTAATGAAAAGAAAACATTTTAGTCATACAAATTTAGTGAAAGAATTAAGGATTACGCCAAAAGATTATTGTATTTATTTACGAATGAATGAAGAAACGTAAATAAATTCCAGTATCAGTTCGCGGTACCGAGCTGTATTTTGCGTCATGTTGTGAGAGCGCGTGCACAACGACGTCTATCACCGACAAAAATCTTGATCGGAGTGAACTGATGATGCCGACCGCCATACACGGTCCAATCGGCATGATCCAATCGGCATGATCAAGCCAAAAGAATCGAATTTCGATTGTGCCGTCAAATTTAACTGTCATGCCAATCCACTCCCACACACGGTCAAATCTAACTGATCCAATCGGTAGCGTCATGCCGATTTGACGATAGGAATGATCGTGTATGGCCAGCATTATAGAGATAAATGGACTGTTTGATAGCAGAGTAGTAAGGGGTATATAGAGATATGAGTTTCCAGCTACAGTGTTTCTACAGTTCGGGTATTTAAAAAACTGAGTGTATAGGTTTTCAAACGGTTGGCAACGCGCTTGCTATGTGACGTCCCGGCTATTACACGCAGCGATATGCCAGAGCGGTTACGCTTTTCATCAGGTTCGTATGCTTGTTTGGCACCATAGTAGTTTAAAAATAGACAAGTCAAATAACTTACCTACTGTACTTACATAAGTCGATGTAATGTGGAACTTTTTTTGTCACAGCCATTAAAAGTTTGAAAGTAAGTCCAGACGTGTCGTCTAGGCAGAACGAATAGCAGAACTGTTTAACACAAACTTTGATGCTTTATCATTCTAACGAACAGTGATGTGGCTGCTTATTTATAGCCTATGTAGTTAACTAAGTTATACCTATATGATACTCTACATGCACATTAATAAGACTAAATAATGCGGTAGCTTTGTCAAGTCGACATCAATAGAATCAATGTGCTACCAGTAAAAGCTCTGCTTGGATTTTCTATTTATTATAAGATGTATAAGTTAAATACATGACAGTACATACGACGCGGGAGTCTCTCTTGATAGTTCGTGTCATCACGGCGATGTTTTAAAACCTGGCTTTTTCAGACTCGTACTGAAAAGGACAGTGTGCAACTTACTAAGATTTAAATACTTACGTATTTAAAATGAAATTAAGCGCACTGATACTGCACGATTATGTTTTATTGCTAGCTAGAATAAATACCACCGAGCTCACGTTCTCAATAGTAGTCTCATGAACAATACAATCCAGCCCAGTTCCGAGTTTAACAGACCCATAAAGGAAGCAGCGTAACGAGCCAGACGCGTCTTTAACGCGTCTAGCCGGTACTTATATAACGATACACCGTCTAGATAGATATCCTATTTAGATTACTCTACCTGGAAATCTTTATTTTATGAGAATTGATGTAAACGTTTTAAGAATAGATTTAGATATGTCATAGACGTTTTATTGTATGGTAGACCGAAGAGGATCGGATCGCTGGGCGAAACGCATCAAGTAATTGTTTTGTCAAATTCATAATATGACGCCTCTGCGGCGTGCGGGTTGGTCAATCGGTCAACCCCAATGCTGGACGCTGATTAGCTGTCCGCGATCTTATGAATTCGGCAAAAATGCTTGTTTTTCCGTTTCGTCCTGCGATCCGATTCGCTTCTGTCTACTGTAAGCACTTGAGTCTCGAATGTAAATGAAAAAAAACTAATAATGATGTAGTCGAGACATTAACTGAATTTTTAACGGTATTAATAGGCAAGACATTGAAATATTTTTACTAAGCGTTATGTTACTATGATACGTGTTGCGTGCTGGCTGAAAGTTGTTTTCAGGTACTAATAGTTCACCTGCCTCTAACAGAAACTTACGAAAAAAGTTAATATATTTCACCGTAGGCACTATATTGAAAAAAATGTATCTTGCAGTTACGTCGGTTCTAGGTACAAGTGGGTATTTTATTATTATAAAATATCTTAAGAGTTGTATTTTTCTTTTTGTGTACAGAGAACCCTAGAAGAATGACAAATCTAAAAACTTGGGGAGCTTTGTTGGCCGTCCCGTAGCGGGATTAAATATAATACGAGTTTCCTAAGTAGCGCGCAACACAAGTAATCCAGAGTTTAACTAAATCGAGGGTAGTTAATCCAAGCAACCTAACTTTTTGCATTCAAGGTCGATGCTTCATTAGCATTAATTTGTTCAAGGTGTTTAAAGTAGAGCGATAAAGGTTGTTGTCAGAAAGGTCAATCAGCTACGTCTTATCTGCGGCACAACAGATTTAAATAGTTCCAGTCTTTTTAGACGAAACAACGAAGAAAGGTTTTATTTTTCTAAATGTTTTTTACCATTTTTTTATTAATTAAGCAAGGTAGCAATACAGATAACACTAAGTAGTCATCACATACGCACAAACTAATTAATTATAAAATGTTTTTTGGTTATGCATGGCCGCATAAAGCGAATGCCAATATGGCTGCAATGAACGATCGAAGCGAGCACAATACCGCCGGGCATCTCCCGTGGCCTGCCTGACTTATTGCGTTCCGATGCGTTCATTATGATGACGTTAATGCAGCTTTGCTCAGATTCTGATTAGTGTTTTGTGGTGATTATAATACAAGTATTTAAGAAATGTAGATAAATACAGATCCATGTGTCGATTTCGACTTTTCGAGTACACGTCATATTTGTATTATAGTTTCGTTGGTAATAAGCTCAGCGCCAGCTCACATTTTTTCTTCTAAACCGACAGAAAACACACTAGTGAGTTTAGATTTATGTGAGTATACGTCCATAGTAATGCACTAACAATTGCCAATATATCGACTATGATTGATGTAGCAGTAGGAAGAGGTACTTACATATTGTTTACCCGGAGACAATAGTTTCCATTTTACGATGTCCTCGGTTTACAAGCAATTCAAACAAACTAGAAATAACCAACGGAAACGGTTAATTTAACTTAAATAAATAATGTGTGATCTAGAAATAATGAGGATATTTTGATGCGTAAATATTTAATGTGTATATACGCTACAGATTGATCTGGGCAAAATCGCCTCACAAAATCAAAGACCTTTGATAATAATACTAGTATTCGGGGTTAGGTTCGGACTCCGAAAAATTTAAGATTATTCATCCTTAGAATCGTGAGCTGAATTGTATTCTAATAGGCCACAAAGACTGTAAAATTGTACACCTAGTATTTTGATGATTTTTCTCTTCGCTACTTTAAACAAGTGCCCAAGCCAAGGAAAAGCGTTAGTGAATTATAAAATATTGAGAATATTTTAGTACTGCCCCTGTTGAACGGTTGCCGACTTTGCCGAGCACTTTTGGTAAGCAGCTTATGGACGCCTGCAACTCCAGAAGTGTCAGATGCGCGTTGCCGACCCTTTAGGAGGAATACGGTGTGACCCTTTAGGTGATGACGGCTACAGCACACTGCATCCATCCTCTTTCAGCTCTCTGGTAACTTTACTCACCGGCAGGAACACAAGAACACAACACTATGAATAGGGTCTTGTGCTATTTGACTGTGGTTTTCTGTATAAGTCACTTCCCCAGTCGGGCTCTTTTTAGGTTTGAGCGAGATGAGCTGTGCCTACCACAATTATTCTATACCTCTCCTTTAGACGTAGTTTAAGGACATACCCGGACCACAACTTACGAGGAGCAATAACAAAAAAAAATCTAAAACAAAAAGGACCTGAATTACAACAATTTTTGAAAACGCCCAATTACAAAACTATACATGATGGCTGAGAATATTCAATGCTGAAATTCGGTATTCGATTCCTTAATAAAGTAAAAGGAAATGGCAAGTCAGAATGTGGTAGGCCTATTGACATTTAAATATTTCAAACGCACAAAATGAGTCCGGTCGGACAGAACCTCTACTTTTCTTTACTCATTTATCCTTACAACCACCTTATATTTTATGTTATTTTTACGTTATTGTATGAGTAATGTGCGTGTTTGTTTACACTTTAAAACATGGTTCTAGTCAGATTTTTTTTCATGCAATGTCTGTCCGTGTTTAGTTTGAAGTGTAGCTTCTGTACAACATATTTTCTTTAGCCGGATCGTTCCACCGCGCACCCTCGCTCAACGCGGGACACGCTAAATGCAAATTAGAAATACCTATAACAAAAGAACCCAAACGGCCCACTATTACCTGTAGTTATGTTATCAGGCGTATAATGTATCCACGCCCTTACTTTCGGTTTTACAATTACTAAACTGCTGGTTTGGAGAACCAGGGATTCAAGGACGGCGTTTCCTTTGTTTTGGAAAGTTCATATCGTTCGTAACTTTTACAATTAGACATGAAAACTACTACTTACTAGCTAGTACCTACCTAAACCTAGACTAGACCTAAACTAGACTCTAAATCTATCTATCAATTTAGACTCTTTGACACAACGGACATATAAATAAAAATATCGACGTGAAAATACTAAAAAACAACCGCTTATCAATTTTCCGCTGCTTGTTAAACTACACATGCTCGTAGTCGCCATTAGATATATTAGAGCGGCCATGGTGGTGTCAAATATCTGAACAACATCTGTATTGTCAAGGCGATAAAGTGCATTTACAGATATTTTTGAATACCTTGATCGCTCCGATATATTTGTAGGCGACTGTACGCAAGACACAAGAGCATACTGCATTTTTTTTTACAAAATCCTATTAGCCTGAGAAAATTAATAAAATCAGGGGAAATAATTCGTGTAGTTTTGTAAATTGGTACAGTTATACCTTGTGGTCCCCACGTGACTATACTAAAAGTCCTCGGGGGTGGGGGTTGTGCTGAGGGTGTAGGGGGGGGTTGAAGGTACCTTTGTTCAGATTTTTGGTCATATCTCGAATATCTGTAAGAATATCACTATAGTTACTTCGAACAAAAGTTTAAACGTAAAATTTCGTACAAAATTGGTTATATTCATTTTTACTCTACGATTAATACTTTAGGAGCTACAGGGTGTTGAAGTTAACGAAGAGATTAAAAAATAGTCGATTTGAAAAAACGTCGTTTTTTCTTACTTGTTCATCATAACTCAGATTTTTAGCTTAGTTACCTGCTGCTCGAACATAAAATTCCCATGTTGATCATTGAAAACTCTAAAAAAAACAAAGGTGGTAATGTAAACGAGGTTCAAGTGGTCAAGATTACCGTAAGTCCTTAGCTACTACGGGCGTCGCGTCAACGCGGCGTAGACCCTCCCGGCCCACCGCGCCTCGCCCGCCATTGGCACCACTACTATTCAGTATGCTTAAAACAGCGACTGGTAATATACCTAGACTATGAAGTCAATCTGCAAAATGACCCCACAAAAGTTGTGCCGCGGGAGGCGGAGCATACAAACTGAGCCGCCACGCCGTTTAGTTTACAAATGGCGGTTTTGTGACCAGTCGCGGTCGCAGCCTGAAATTTGGGGGGGGGGGGGGGGGCGACACACTAATGCAAAATTTTTGAGGGGGTCATAAAAAAATGTCTCATGTGACCCCGCCCCTGGGACCGCGCCTGTTTGTGACACGGTGGTAGTGACGTCTATGAAAAAATCTAATAAATAAATAAACATGCCTTCTTATGCCTTTTTAAAATGGTGTCAGAGTAAATCTGGTAAACATAATAAAAAAACGTAAGGTTGCCAAAGAGCTCAAAGAGGACCCAGTGTGTTGACGACGAGAGGCCTCTCTGTGTTCCTTTAGCCGTCAACACAGCGAATCCTCCTGTTTTTAAAGGGTCGGCAACGCGCATGTGACACCTTTGGAGTTGCAGGCGTCCATAGGCTACATTAGCTGCTTACCATCAGGTGGGTCTTACCATGCTTGTTTGCCAGCGTCTTTGTATTAAAAAAACACGATAATTTAGTATCTGCTTATTTCCTTAAAAATAAAATTCAAACCTATTCATTACGAGTATTCCACCAAGTACAAGAGTGGCTGGGTAACAAAATGCCTCCTGATATGTGGGGTTGGAAGCGAGGAGCTGATGGAACCCTTGAGCCAATTATGACCACTGGTCCTCCAGCTCCTGACACCGTGCTGAATTCAATTTTTTGTCGCTGCAAAAGCGGTTGCACTGGAAATTGCGGATGTCGAAAGGCTGGTATTTCATGCAGTCAAGTATGCACCGGATTGACCGGATGCTTGGGTTCATGTACAAACGGTATACCCGTACATTTTCTAGAAAGAGAAGACGAAGATTACGATATCGAAGATGATGAGTAAAATAATAATGACGATCTCATATGTTTTTTATATTTTTAAATATATATAATATGTTAGCCTCTATGCCTCATAAGCGACAAATTACGATCAAATCGCCTAGCGTGGTACGGGCATGTTATGCGGAGGGATGAAAGTCATGTTACGAGAAAGGTATTAAGAATGAATGTGGAGGGATGAAGGAAAAGAGGAAATCTAGGAAAAGATGGATGGATTGCGTGAGAGATGATATGAAAAGAAAGGAGGTGAGTGATGAGATGACGGGTGACAGAGATGTGTGGAAAAAAAAGACATGCTGCGCCGACCCCAAGTAAATGGGACAAGGGCAAGCGAATGATGATGTTAGCCTCTATGCGTCCCACTGCTGGGCACAGGCCTCCTCTCATACCCGAGAGGGATCGGGCTATAGTCCCCACGCTGGCCCAAAGCGGGTTGGGAACTTGGAACTTCACATACACCTTTGAATTTCTCCGCTTTATCTACCTATATATCTTTGTTAACTTAAACACCCTGTAGCTCCTAAAGTATTGATCGTAGAGTAAAAATGAATATAACCAATTTTGTAGGAAATTTTATGTTTAAACTTTTGTTCGAAGTAACTATGATGCTATTCTTACAGATATTCGAGATATGACCAAAAATCTGAAAAAAGGTACCTTCATCCCCCCCCCTACACCCTCAGCACAACCCCCACCCCCGAGGACTTTTAGTATAGTCACGTGGGCACCACGAGGTATAATTGTACCAATTTACAAAACTACACGAATTATTTCCCCTGATTGCCCATATTCGGCTTAATTTTCTCGAACTATATCCCCAATCAAGAATTTCAGTTCACGCTCTCCTCTAGTAGTTTTTATATTCTCTGCTTCATTCATTAAAGCTTGTAACTTGTAAATAACAAAATATTCTAGTAGTCAGGATTCTAGTTCATATAAAAGTCTATTTTTACAGCTCTATTTTTACAGCTTTTAGGAGTATAAATTTACGGTGTGTCCTTCACCTAGCCGATTCGTTCTCGGGGCCCCGTTAATTTTCACGGTCTGAAAAACGTTGTAATTAGTTCTGGCTTTGCGCATAAATATTTTTCAGGAAACGTGCTGTACCTCATTTGCAACCCTGTCCCGTAACATTTTATAATCTGCGGCGGTCCAGATGCTTTTCATTGCGCGGAACTTTGTTTTTTACTACTTTTTTCTATGCCACTCACACATACCCATATATTTATTAATTAATTTATTTTATTATTCAAATAAGTTACACAGCAATACAGTTATACAACCAAGGCACTGTGAACTACAAACAATTAATATTACAGACATACTTAAAACTAGTTTGATTTAGGCGACGTAACTGCGTGCGTTATAAGTACCTACTTCTTTGCTGGCTTCCTAATTATTAAAATACCTCAATAACCTTGTGAGTGGTTAATCAGCATCACTAAATTCGTCACTTACACATACAAACATTGCGAGCTAAGGACCTAAGTTTATAAGCTCCATACCTAAGTACTGTTGATTCCTCCGTCACAGCAGATGTTGCAATCAAAGTATTCGCCTACTACTTATAATCTCTCCCGAAATACGGTTTTCAGATCGGACCGGATCATCGGTCGTTCCCTCGCTCACACATAGAGCATCGGAGTTATAATTGTAAGTGCTATCAACCTTGAAACAACATATAGATCCATTATTTTTTATTACTTAAGCGCCTAATGTGTCCCACTGCTGAGCAAAGGCCTTCCACGTATCCCAGTCTTAAGCAGTTTACCACCAGTCACCACGAAATGTGTCAAGTTCGGCTGCAACGTCTTCTTGATCTGCCCAGACTCCAGTACTGTCGTGTGCGACCCAAAACGTGGGTATTTCTGCTCAACAGTCTTCCGATACGGCAGACGCGGACAGCGCAATCCTATTTCAGTTTGTTGTTCGGGTTACATCAGGTATCTTTATTTTGGAACGTAGTGTTGTATATCTAATGCTATCGCTTAATTTCAAGCTCAAAATACTACTACGTTCCATGACTCTGGCAAATCTTGCGGGAAGACTTCAGTTTTTTTGTCAAAGACCAAGTCTGTGCGCCATAAATTAGGAACGGAGGGTTTCCCTGTAATTTCCCTTCATGTCCTTCTTATGCATAGACCAATAGCTCCTCCATGCATTTTCGGTACGTCTTTCGATCTCTTTAACCTGTCGAGCCTGGAAGGCGACTAATTTTCCGAGGTATATATGCTCATCGACATATTGCATTTCGCCGTCCAGTTGTTTTCTTTGTTTGAAGTTGTTGTTCAAGCTTGGTCTTCGACATATTCACCATTCATCCGCCTCAAGGCTTGCTCTGCTTAGTTCTTGCAGCATGACACCGAGCTCTGTACCGGGCCCATCTCTCAAAAATATGCACCTGAATCAGTACAAGAAATCCAGTGTCGCGTTACTGTAAAACTCTACGACGCCGCGTATTGATTTTTTAACGACGCTCCGGCTGTAATACCATTTGAATTATGCCGCCTTACCTCCGTTACTCTTTTTTAATATGCCTGCACGACAGGCCCCCCGGAGGGTTCCCGTGGGGAAAATTATCTATAATTTTGCTGAAGGAAGGACCGTTTAGTTGAAAACCAATGACAGATTTGGGTAATTTGCAGAAAAAATGTACCTTTACTTTTTTTTTATTTAATATATTTTTTGAGTCTATCCTATGCAGAATCATGAGCTCTATCGAGTCTGATAGATTAAAAAAAATGTCCCAACTGTTCCAAAATTTTCATACAAAAAATTTCGTTACGTTCATAAAAAAAGTGTAACGAAACTGAGAAATTATCAGTATCAAATTAAAAAAAAAGTAAAGGTACATTTTTTCTGCAAATTACCCATTTGGAGGAGAGAGATTTTTTCGCGTGGTAAAAAAAACCCTAATTAAGCTAAAGATTTTCGATTCCTATCTATTGAAACCGCTCCCAGAATCTCAAGCGATTTTAGGGCAATTAATGCTCTTAAAGGTACATCTGACAATCATCGTCTACCTGTAGGACATCTCGAGGTAAGGTTAACTCGTAATTCGAATAGCTAAACATAGAGTCACAATTAGTTTATGTCTCTAGGGGTTTTTTGTGTATCTTTCGATTCAATTTGTTTTGAGTATCTAATGTTTACGTAAATTCAATTGCGTGAAATGTGTAAAAAAAGTAATAATCCTAAATATAAAGTTGTGACATCACAACCATAATATATGTGTCATAAGTCATCATCCCTAACCATGGCACCACGCACCGCCTGGAATCTGTTTTTAAAATATGTAGTCAAATGCTTGGTAAATATACACACCAGTAAGATGTTACATTATTAGAACAAGATAATTTACAGGCTGTCTCCGTACGCCAGGTTTAATTTACCTCCCACGACGTAAAGGACGTTTTTAACTTTTTACGTCGCTATGAATTAGGATAATAAAACGTGTGGAATTTAATTCACGGCATTGTATACATGATTTGACGCAAAATACGCTATATGTTAAATACTTAAGAAGTACCTTTCTTACATAAATGATTTTGTTTATTTGTGATTGTTTTGGTAAAGATACCTCTTCACTTACACTTTTATTGCTGCAATACAATATTCAATGTGTACAACAAACGACGTAAGCGCCAGCTTCCAAAGGTTGCTTTACTTAATTTAATGACCTAAAGTTGCATATTCGGATATATAACTTCAACAGGTAATTCTGAATTGGAATTTTCAAGGACAATTAACTCTTCTCGTATGTTTTGAAGCTAAATAGTATTATTATTCAGGTAGTTCTTGGAAGAAGCTTAGTAAATTTGCACCCCATGTCATTTACACGTAATGTGACATAATGATTTCATGGTATGAGTATTTTATCGAACAAAAAAATATAGGTAAGAGACTATTTAAGTACCAAAATTGATTACGACGTATTTTATTTAATCGATAACTTTTAATATCTCAAAAACCGTGAAACTGTATAAATCAAAATTACTTAGAGAGCCTATTGACAACTGCACCAAAAATGGTGACAATGTAGCAGATGCATGCAGACTTTGGATCCAAAAATGACTAAACTACGTATCAGCCCGCATACGAACTTTACCGCACAAACCAAACAGTTAAACACCAATTATGTATATCCCAACTATCCATAGACTCACGTGTCTCCACGTGGTCTCCACCTTTGTCCAGTATAACTGGGTCAGTTTTCAATTAGAACCAGACGGACACGAGGGGACGTGACGTTAGCGCTTCCACGACGCACTGCATACTATACTTCCAATACTACTAGTATTACCGTAGAAGTGTACGACTTTGCCTGCTTTTTGCGATCTTATAACTCAAGGTATTCACTACACTATCAGCCCAAAAAAATGCCAAATTGGACTCAATCCGCACAAAAAGAAAAACACATGTCATATCAGCTACTCAGCTCCCGCTGGCAGTCTTAATTTTTCTTATGGCTTAACTTAACTACCCAGTATGTTCGTCAGCGTGAAAAGTGCAGTGTCGGAACAATTTCTGTTAAAAGGCATGCTGCCGCCGCTGCTGGCACCTTGTTTTAGCAAGATTAGGCGTGACCTTGCTCTATCAAATATCAGCAACTTTTCATATTTAGAAGTTAAAGGCAAATTATATACATAAAGCTGTGTGTAACAATAGAGCCGTAAGCAAAAAAAACCGGCCAAGTGCGAGTCGGACTCGCGCACCGAGGGTTCCGTAAAAACCTATAACAATTGCTATTTCTTATGATTGCATGGACATGAAAGTTTCGTTTTGCTACAGCAGAAAGATATTATAGAGCTGAGTATATGATATGAATTTCAATCTATTACCTCTACGCGTTTACGAGGAAACAGGACCTCTATTCGACTCGACTAAGTGTAACACTAACATATGTCACCTCTATTGCGATTGTATTGCGGCTCTATTGCGATGGTATTGCTGTTGGTTTTATCTGTCACATTAACAGTAGGTATCGCTCACAGAGGACCGATCTCTTTATGAGTAGTCGTTCTTAGGATAGAGGCGCCCTTGTCTATAGTTTCTATAGGAATCGACCGTGTTAGTATATTTGACATATAATTATCTTAGTTGTCAGATATTCTGTACTAATAGCGTTGGGGTACACAGATCGATACATTTATACATATTTTGATGAGATAATCTGAAAAATCATTCTAATCATTCAGCAGTAATACTACGCAAGAACTAAATGTAAGAAGGATTTGTATAATAATGAGTATTTATGGAACTTTTGTCATGATATACCTACTTCATCCATTTGTATAAAATTATTCTCTTGCTTAGAATCTGATAATGTTAGCTCCGCAAATCTCAAAGTGACACTGGCGCTAACGGGGCGCAAAGCGCAAGAGTGATACAAGCATCTTAGGTCCAACCACGTATCTAGTCCTAACAGCGCTCGCACATGTGCATTGCTGATCTGTGATTTTGACGTAAGTACCTATTTCACTTTAGTGAAGCTTTGCGTCACTCAAAAGTGAGATATGGCGGAGGTGTTGTGGTGCTATTGCATGACACTGTCATTTATGCACAGTCGAATAGCCCTCCCTGGTAGTAAGTTTAAAATATAAAAAAAATATTTCATTCTACGATTTTACTAAAAATGTCTACTTTTCGTAATTTTTCCTTTGTCTGTGCTATATGAAGTTTCTTCGTGGCAAGTTTCAAGTTTCTGAGTTTACGGGAAGTACCCTTTAGGTTTTGAGTTTCTTGCGAATACTCTTCTTCTTCCTAGCGTTTATCCCGGCGTGGGGTCCGCTTGACAACCTAATCCCATGAATTGCCATAGACACTAGTTTTTACGAAAGCGACTGCCATCAGACCTTCCAACCCAGAGGGGAAACTAGGCCGTTTTTTGGGATTAGGTCCAGTTTACTTACGATGTTTTCCTTCACCGAAAAGCGACTGGTAAATATCAAATGATATTCCGTACATAAGTTCCGAAAAACTCAGTGGTACGAGCCAGGGTTTGAACACGAGACCTCCGGATTGAAAGTCGGACGTCTTACCGCAAGGCTACCAGCGCTTCTTGCGAGTACTCAGCTCCAAAATATGCAACTTAAATTGCTATTTCTTTTGATTGCGTTGACATAAAAGTTTGGTTTTGCTACAGCTGAAAGGTATTACAGACCTGAGTATTTGATATGAATTTCAATTTAATACCTTTACGCGTTTACGAGGAAAAAGGTAGTAAGTTTAAAATTTAAAAAAAATATTTTTTGTATGATTCTACTAAAATGTCAACTTTTTATAATTTTTCCTTTGTCTGTGCTATATGACGTTGCTTTGTGCTAAGTTTCAAGATTCTGAACTTACGGGAAGTACCCTTTAGGTTTTGAGTTTCTCGCGAGTACTCAGTTTCAAAATATGAAACTTAAATTGCTATTTCTTTTGATTGCGTTGACATAAAGATTTGGTTTTGCTACATCTGCAAGGTACTATAACCCTGAGTATTTGACATGAATTTCAATTTAATAACTTCACGCGTTTACGAGAAAAATGGTAGTAAGTTTAACATTTAAAATATATTTCTTTGTATGATTTTACTTTTCGTAATTTTACCTTTGTCTGTGCTATATGAAGTTTCCTCGTGCCAAGTTTAAAGTTTCTGAGTTTACCTACCGAAAGTACCCTTTAGGTTTTGAGTTTCTTGCGAGTACTCAATTTTAAAATATGCAACTTAAATTGCTATTTCTTTTGATTGCGTTGACATAAAGATTTGGTTTTGCTACATCTGCAAGGTACTATAACCCTGAGTATTTGACATGAATTTCAATTTAATAACTTCACGCGTTTACGAGAAAAATGGTAGTAAGTTTAAAATTTAAAATATATTTCTTTGTATGATTTTACTAAAAAATTCTACTTTTCGTAATTTTACCTTTGTCTATGCTATATGACGTTGCTTTGTGCCAAATTTCAAGTTTCTGAGTTCACGGGAAGTACCCCGTAGGTTTTACGAGTGCCGAAAACTCTAATATTTGGAGCATAAACGACTGTATCTTTTGATTGCGTTGGCATTTAAGTTTGATTTTTTCACAGCTTCAAGGGACAATAGACTTGAGTATTTGATATAAATTTCAGCTTGATACCTCCACGCGTTCCTGAGGAAAATGGTCTTGACAGACAGACAGACAGACAGACAGACAGACGGACAACAAAGTGATCCTATAAGGGTTCCGTTTTTTCCTTTTGAGGTACGGAACCCTAAAAAGTAACAACAGAAACGCGTACACCAATGGTAACGCATTCTCGCACTATCTTATGAATCCCTAATACATGACGGTAGCTCTGCGGTAGTGGATGAAGGATTAATTTTGATTTGACATTATTTTATCGTCAGATAGCCACGCGCCCTAGCTGCTGCACTCATCATATTTATGAATAATAATAGTTCACTTTTATACACTAGGCATTTTGACGAGACAAACGAGGGATAAACGCTATAGGCTTGCGGCAAACATATTTTAGTTCTCAGTTACCTACGCGACTATATGTACTTATAGCCCAATATAAGCTACGAGTAAAGTGGCGGTGCTAGCTAGGCGGTTCATTTCAAATCCACATCAGCGTAATGTACGATTTACAGTATTATTGTGTCCGAGTACTGTGTGTCTGAGATTAAAATTATATGTATAACTTATACATAAATTATAAGAACAGTAGCTTGCTGTTAAGATTAATTATCTCATTCTTAAGGCATAACAGCGTAACGAACCCCGCGAACGTCTTTGGACTTACATAATTAGTCCCAGCTAGGATAAGCTTTTTAACTGCAAATTAGGTTTACAAGAAAAGTACACTCTCTGCGTACACTTTGTAGGTTCATTTAAAGGAAAATGAGCTCTTGAACAAACTAGATAATACGATCGAAGTACAGCAAATCCAAAAATCTCTCGGACAGTCCTGAAATTCGGTATGTATATTAATTAGAGGTCCCGTTTTCATGTCCAGACCATTTGATGTTCCAGGACCTCGAGGAATCGCCAGCACCTTGGAAAATGTCGTCCATTCCAAAGAATTTCGCCTTTAACTCTTCAACCTCGTGACCTCTAATTAATATACATACCAAATTTCAGGACTGTCCGAGAGATTTTTGGATTTGCTGTACTTCGATCGTATTAAGAGGTTTTCAACTAGCCTAGATTTTGTCCCGAGTAGTAGTATTAGAGGTAAATCAATATCGGCTAAAAGAGTGTTGCAAACAGCAAGTAGGTACTTATGGCTAGTTAACTTTGTCCACGATGGTGAAAAAGGTAAAATATACATAAATAGGTATGTAATATAAAGGTAAGGAACATTACATAAAGTGAAGCTGAATGTAATTTTATTTTCTACTTTCTGCAGTAAACCCGACAATTATTCGCGGTTTGAAGATGCCTGTAATCTCTCCAACTTTCACATACAGGCATGTGAAACTTCCCCACATGAATAGTTGCTGTTTGCCTTCACCTTTCGTGAGACGTGCCAAAATTCGGTGGAAATTTCTGGCAACCTTACTTTATCGTTGCCGTTGTACGGATATGTTGCCTTCCGAGTAGTTTCCTGTGAAAATAATCCAGTAATTTTCCATTTTGAATACCTACGTACTCGTGATCCTGATGGCCCATAAAGTGAACTGTCGGTAAACGGGTAATCATCCAGAGGTGTTTGCTCGGGGGCTCAATGAAATGAGGATCGTTCTCTATTAAGCGTCAATATTGCGTAACTGAACTACGAGTACCTACTTCATATGTTATGCGTAATAGGTATTATGTGGGTTTCAAGAAAATATCGTTTTATTATCGTAATGTTAATATACTTACTGATGACTGTAATCGATGGAATTGGAAAACAATTGATTACCTTATTTTCTCTTTACCCTCTTGTATTAAATTGGATATAAGACGGTAAAAAGGAAATAAGGTATTCAATTGTTTACAATATTAAGTACAATGACAGTACAATAATTTATATTTGATTTCACCTTGGTCTCCGCAATTAACACTGCTCTCACAAAGACGGGATAATCGTAGGTAAAAATCCAAAAACTAATTTTTGAATAATCGAAGTTATGCAGAATTTAATCTAATAGTAATTCTTATCCCGTAGCAGTAACGGTATCCGGATGGCATATTAAGTTATGAAAGCTAATGATGTTGCCATTTTGGTGAGCCATCGTTCCCGACTGAAATGGGGTTGGCCGGTCGAAAGTATTTACAGATGGCGCCAGCATAGGTTTTACCTGTCAGTCCTACCATAGTTTCAAATTCCTGATTTTTTAGGGTTCCTGACGTATAAAGCGAACCCCATAAAACGATACTATAACAACAGGTTCAACCTATCTGGCCAAACCGTCGACAGTTGCCTTCCCCATTACGCCAAGCTAAAATAAAGTGTTCGTTTGTTTGCTCCTCAGTTGCTAGGATCGCAATGGAATGCAATTATAAAACTTCGATAGTCAAAGTAATACTATCCTTTTCGCTCATACTAAATTCACGAAGGATAGTAAACATGAAAGTAAAGTTGTGTTCGCTAGGGTTAGCTAGGATCAATATTATGCACTAGTTGCCAAAACATGCTATGGCTCGTACTGCAGTTCGTGCTTAGTAATTAGATTGCCGTATACGAATAAGTACTTAATACTTGCTTGTACTTACAGTGACTATTTGGAATTTTGATGGTGAGCTTAAAGCTTAAGTACCTAATCGCTCCTCTCTTCCATGTAAGTAGTAGAGAGGATTAGGCTATCGACATTTGCTGTTTATAATTAATTAATTGAATATTTATTATTTTATTAGATTAGATCCTGATGACCACTTATAAATTAATTATCTCATAATAAATATTGCATCAAAACCTAGGTATTATACCTAGGTACCTATACCTCTAGGTTATGTTTTCTTGAAGTGGTTTGAATTTTTTGACCTCCACCACTTTAGAGCTGCCAGATGTTCATATCTATAAATAAGCATAGTGTAGCAAACTGATTAAAGGGGTTTCGTTGCTCTTACTATCGTGTCATATCTGACGTAGCTCTCCGTCTATTAGGCTTGATTAGGCTAAGAAACAATAGGGCGGCGTCCTTGTCCTTAAAGGTACATTGAAAACTCAACGCAAACTATTTATACTTTTACATTACCCGTAAGGCTTTGTTACCGGAAATTAACAAATTCATGCGCTGTTCACCTCAAATATTGACTAATGAGAAATTCGGCGCAAACGTGGTATTCATCCCAATTAGCCTGGATACACGGAAACGTTCGACAGCCCCGCGGCTTTGATTGGGGTCGCTAATGGACGAGATAATAAATGTTGACGGATGGGATTTATGATCCAAAACGATGCGTTCACACTGGACTACTTTTGGATCCGTACCTCAAATGGGACCCTTACAGGATCACTTTGTTATCGTCTGTCGGTCAAGACCTTATAAGACAAGGAATGCAATATCAATTTTAAATTGACATCAAATGTTTGTCTTCGGTCGCTTGAAATTGAAAAGAACGCTTTCAAAACCTATGGAGTACTTTCCATAGAACTAGAACCATTGGAAGAAGGAAGGTCTTACAGGCCTTACAGCACAAGTAGTAGGCGTACATCTACAATCGTATGATGCAGCTGCCACTGACGAGGCTTGGACTTGCAGCACTACCTAACAATGGATTTATAGATTATATAGCCGCAATAGTATTTAGTTGTACCTAATCATCATCATCATTGGCCTGTAACGTCTATGGCAGACGATTAGACGCAATGTCCAAAATCAACTGAGACACTTCCTTTGGTGGCTGTACAAGTGTACAAAGTGTACAAACCAAGACTGAGAAGCGCGCCCACATTTTATACAGTTATATGTCGCCTTAGTGCATATCTTTTTTTTATTTCACTGTTGTAATATTTTTAAACTTGGTTATGTGCAATAAAGTGATATATACATACATACATACATATGTTGCAACTGATGTGCTGATGTTACAACCCTGCCGTTTCGCCCTCTTATAGGCTAGTTTGTCGAACCAGATCCCATCATGCAGTTACTGGCCTTCCTTGAGGATATTACGCCACTGGTCCCTGTTGTCAGCAAGCTTCTCCCAATCTCCATGGCCGATGTTAAATGAGATCAGGTCACGCTTAACGCAGTCTTTAAAGCGAAGCAGCGGTCGGCCAATACTCCTCTTCGCACCCCTAATACCATACCTAATAGTTCCTTGCAAACTCTACATTTTGTGATAAAAGAGCATTTACTAACATTCCATCACGAATATATTGAATCATTTGTTTTTTTTTATATAAATATCCACCCTATTGTACGTACGCTTGATCTGTTATATCTGTCCATTTATCGAGCCGCATATCGCAATATAAACAACATGGTTTTCGCATTCACCCTTGATCTTGGAAAAATTTGATCTCGGATCAAAACTATCCGTAACAGATATCACACGATTTGTATTCAATGTTTCTTTTGTTGCCGCGCTTTTTGACTTGCGGCGTCGAAAGTCTTTGATATTTATGCCAATTTGAAACGCCAAGTTAATCCTTAAAATATATATATACTGATTTATGATTTTGCACTCCAAATAGCTCTCCAAGCTTTAACGTACGATCTAATTTGGTCTAAGTTGGTTACTTTAACATAGGCTATTTAAGATTTAAGTACCTATATACCTATTCGCTTCGTCAGTCGATCAGTTGCTACAGGTTTGCCTACTTAAATGGACCAGTGCTTAAATAAATGAGGGCCACTATTTACCGCAGACTTAACATGTATATGAGCGCCTATTCCGTTCCAGTAGTTTATAATAATATTATTAGTACTTTCCCTTTGTGGGATTTTAGTATCTGTATCCACGTATAGTCTACACTTAATTACCAAGCAAAAACAATGTTCTGCGGACTGCGACTACAAGTCAGTGTAGACATTTGTAAATGTTAGGTAGGTATATTAGACGTCACCAAGGCGCGTACACCGAAAAGGTTAATAGTCCGTTGAACGCGTCGTTGTCGCAGGGTATAGTTATACGTAATGTTGATTCTAATGTCCCCTCACACAACTCGGTACACAGTAGTAAGTTACTGAACAAATACGGGCGCGGCAAGCGGTCAGCTTTACGTATTCATCGCCATCGATCCCGTCCCGCCAGTCTTCTACGGTGCGTGAACTAAACACTTAGGCCGCGAACTCGATGCACGCGACTGACGGCGCGGCGAGCGGAAGACGAGCCGCGAACTGTGACGTTGCGCCAGTCATCTAGAACACCTCCGTTCAATTCTACAGATTTTGATCGCGCCGCTCGGAATGGTGGGCGAGAGCGGCAAGATTGAGCGACTCATTTAAAATATATAGACTTAAATTCACCTGTTTTGGCTGACAGCGGCGGCGCAACGTCGCAGTTCGCGACCTATGGTCAGAGGAAGCGATGCTGGTGTTTCTGCTGTCCACTAATATGAATGATGACACCTGTGTTGTTTTGTGTAAAACATGATCGTCGTAATCAAAAGTACGGTCTACTCTTATATAATAGATAGTGTTAGATATGTACAATATGTACATTACATAGGCGTTAGGTGATAATTTAAACTAACTTCTCTACAGTACTAGGTGCTATATCGTGTAACCATTGAGTAAACAGCCCGTAGTTACTCAAGCGATTTAGAATATATTCGCCGTGATTTCCATTTGAAATGTTCCAGAAATTATTCCAATAAATAAGGTTTTCCTCATGCCGGTTGACGTGAACTGTATGAAGGGGCTCCTTCTCTGTCACTCATCCGTACCCAGCGGCTGTACCGTGAGCGCAGCAAAACTGTTAAACCTTAATACATACGTAACAGAGTTGAAACGTATTATACTCTTAAGATGGCCCTGACCGAAATTCACGAGTCAAAGTTGAAGGTTTTTACACCCAAGAGCTCCGACGATTTTGGCGGAAGGACGAATTGCGTCTAGCGCGCTGCGTTCTCAGGAGCTTATCCTGCTTATTTTCCTCCAAACTCATTACGCATTAATAAATACATCTTTAAAGCTTTCACATTTTCAAAGAAATAAAGGCATTTAGTGATAATCTCTGATTTGTATTTCTTTATTGTGGTTGTAGAATTTAGATATTTATTCATTTTCAATATATTAATTAGGTTAATACCCACAGCGACGCTACCCCTCCATCTTCGGTTTTTCTATAAAAAACAACATTTAATATCTAAATTTAAAATTAACTCTGAAGATCAACACTTTTTGTCAGATGTTGACTTTGATATGACACTATTTCGGAATGTTTTAACCCCTTTTTTGCGAAGTCGTTTGGAATTCATAATATATTTTATTCTGGTGCAGAACGGTCGTAAAATGGGTCACGTCCGCTGCATTCCTCCAGATGGTCGCATTACAGGGCAGCGAAGCCACAAATGACCATTGCACGCGGCACATACCACGGTGCACAAGTTCGCCTGTCGGGGGCGTTAGCCAGCAATGGGCACGCAGTTACAGGCTACTTCAAAAATAATTCTACATGAGGAGGGTATTCAATTTAACGGCTGCGAAGGTTTTAAAGAGGAGACGTTAACAAAAAGATGATGGTCCCGTTTTTTTGGTCTCGTATTTTTTTACAATAGGTTGCAATGCAAGAAGGAACCTGTACCTAGTAGGTACTGACTACCTTACTACCTACTGGTACACTACGAGTAGATTAAGAAATGCTGATAGATTTACTTCGAGCAACAATGTACCTATAGGAGTTGCGACTCAAACAAGATTACTGAAAATATGGCTCGTGAAAATTTGTAACGGGCGGGGCGAGTCTTATACCGTAACAACAGTGTCAGAGAAACTGCTGCACGAGTCGTTCTTGCAGCACTATTGTGGGGCCATTTTTTGGGCTGATTGTGTATCCCTAGTATTATTTTATCGGTGTAGATTTAGTTATAACTTTGGTAGGAAACGCGACTTTGAAATTGTCAACTGTTTTATTTATATCTATTTCGTATCTGTTGCTTTACTTTGTTCGGCATATTTCTAAACTAGGCACCCAACACTTGTTTGTATGTGTCTACATCTTGAACACAACTCCTTTGCAAGAAACGTAAGCATCAGTCACCAAAGTGTCTGTTTTGTAGGTGAATAACTGCATTAATAGGAGACGGTCGCGCCGGGCCGGCGCCGTCTGTGCCCTACTGCCGACCAATGGGGTTGTATCCATCACGAAACGTCCCTGCGGTTACGCCCTTTGGATACTATACATAATCACCCTCCAATTACGTAGCTGTCTTTTATGGAATTGTGCTTACTTTTGCTTCATACTATTAAAAATATAACACGCTATTATACTGGACTTGGATATGCTTTATTTATCTATAGATAATAGTAGTAAATAGCCTATGTTAATTTAGCCAAATTAGATCAAACTAAATCATACGTTAACGGTTGGCCAGCCATTTGGAGTGCAAAATATGAAAACCATTTGGCGAATTAGTTCAACTTTTTTAAGTATTCACCTACTATCTGCATTCGGATCGGACTGAATTATTTAAACACTATCTACGAAAGTATTAGTTACGGTCAATGACCTATTGAATATTAAAAGGTTGTTAAAACCCGTTGCTATTTTTTATATATGCGCAATAATATAATTAATATTGTGTCACAAACTCGATAAAGATGAAACGACAAGTATATTGGTGGAGTAAGAAGTGGAGCTCGGCCTTTGTAACTAGGTGAATATCGGACACCCGTACCCTATCACCTCGCACTCGTATTTACCATGCGTTTGACTAGCTCGTGTTGGAAGGAATGGAGCCAGCGGAATCGTTGGTACCGCAGTGTTATGTAACTTTCGCTCGATATGGGTTACCTACGTAGGTGGCAGTCTGGCCTGGCCATGCCTCTTTAAGGCATAGAAAATCATTCGCTGGAAAATTGTGTCCCCACGGCATGAACATTTTTTTATCCTGTTTTTAATTATCTATTGCTGTATCTGCTTGCCACTAATATCGGTTTTAATAACCATGACGTGACAATCGTTCCTACGTGCACAATTTGGTTATAAAGTTTGAATTCGTTTGCCGCAGTATTATGTAACTTGGTCGATGGCGTACGATTTCAGCTGTCGGGCTCGTATCGAACTTACTCGTTTGTGTAAATAACAATGTATCGAACAAATACTAGCGACGTTATCGGAAGTAAACTGAGAATTATCCACAGAAATATCTTGGATGTGTATATAAATAACCACTTGTGCTAAAAGTAAACTATGTAATGATTTGCAATTTAGAGTTCTTAGGTACAGTCAGCAGCAAAAGTAGCTAAGATAGGGTGTTCAAAATGAGCTGGACACGACTTTATTGTTGAGAGAATAAGAGCGTATGTAGGTAATTTTGAACACCCTACCCGCTTAGCTACTTCTGCTGCAGACTGTACAATACAGTTATTTTAAATTACAAAAGCATGTCCTTCATCCTACTTACAGCAAAATCCTTCCATAATGAATGAAAGATGAATAAAGTAACGATATAGATGTTCAACTAGATATTGTTTAGTGTTTCTCATTTATCTTCACGAAATCCCGTAGCTAACCGAGCCGTCATGTCATTGCTATTGAGCCGTCCTACTTATCTTAACGGCTTAACGCTTACCTGGTTAGATCCTTGAAAGTCCAAGGTTTGCTTAGCTACGTTATAGTTATATCTTGCTTAAATTGCATAATTAAGGTAATTAGTACGTATAACTTAAAAAAATCACGCGTCAGTTATTATGTTACACTTTTAGAGAAAATAATTTTCATTTCAAAACACTCTTGACAACATTAAAATGGCATCAAAATGTTTCATCGCTTTAGTAGTGTAGATGCTTTTGCAGCTGACTGTACTGCATGCGTTTCCCATATTTTTTGATGATAGTGCGACGCCCAACACCCATATAATAACAACCATTTTAACAATAGCAATAGTCTCCTTATGTTGCAGCTTATTCCGTTACGTAGCACATGATGTAACTTAGTGTTAATTATATACAGGGAGCCCGGTAAATAGTGGACAACCTTCTAACCAGCGACAGGGCACCTTAGGCTGGCCCGGAATATGTACTAATAGGTTTAGTTAAAGTCCTCTGGTTTCCGAGATAATCGCACTTTTCTTTTTTATTTAGTATTGGTAACTCATTATTTCCTAATCAATATTAATAGCAATATCTTTTTTTGTAAAGATGTTAGTAGGAAGTGTTATGCCATTTCAGAATCAGTATTGGTTAAAGCAATTTTTGAAATAGTTGGCCACTCTGGTCTTCATTACATTTTTATTCACCACAAGCGATCAACCTGAACGAGTATATTATCACGTATATGTAAAATTATTAAATTAACCCAGTTCAAATAGTGTTAAATACATAACATTAATCCTTTTAATGAAATTAGTAATAATTGTCATAACACAGCAAAATCACGGAACTACTATACGCACGATTACTAGGCGTAGAGTGAGGGACAGAAGCGTGTGTTCGGGTGTTAACACCCGAGATAAGAGATACAAATAATCGCTATTGCTACTTTGTAGCTCCTAGTTCACTAGACGATGTTTTTATACATTTAAGTAAGTACAAGTTCCACACTATCCAAAAATCAATGGAATGGCTAATAAGGCAGTACAAATAAGTGAAAATATCCTACCGACTGCGCCATGTTTTAAATTAAGTACACCATTATATTAAAACTTGATTGATTTATTTAGGATATTTAAACAAGTAATCAATTGAAGAAAACATCTTGATCACTTTCAGCTAGATAAGATTAGTAACCATATACAGAATATCGTCACTACTTTGAAAAAAAAACTCGTATCTCACATTTCATCTCTAAGGTGAAACGCAGTAACTCTATATGCGTCGCATACATAGTTACCACATTTGTCTTTTGACTGACAGACCAATATACAAGGTTTTGTCAAAGTAGTGAGGATATATCTTATTAACAACAGATATAAATACCTACTGAAGTGTTTAGTTTACCCATAGGTCAGATGAAACCTGGTCCTTCTAGGCAGAAATAGAGTTAAACAGAGATGGCATTTTATTCAATGAATCTTACAGCATTACCTCTTGTAATTCACGGGTGTTTCGTTTGTTCCAGCTACATCTACCCCACCATGGACGAGCTGGCCAACCAGCTCAACTACGTGCTGGGCCACTTCGGCATCAAGTCGTTCATCGGCTTCGGCGTGGGCGCCGGCGCCAACATTTTCGCGCGGTTTGCTCTTGCCTATCCGCAGAAGGTACACACTTACGAATTGTACTGATTTAAACTCACACGATTTTCACTCACACTTACTTTTATTATTTTCCTGACGTTTCACTTACGCATTACTGATAGGTGAGGTACCCTTTGTAGCAGGTGATGCAGTATTTAGGGAAAGGACGCTTTGCCAGAAGCAAGCAAATATCGATAGTTAGTTGCGCTCATTCAACCCGATTCCCTGGAGTTCGAACTGCAGTGTTCAGAAGAAACTTAGGCTATTTTTTGTTTATATGACTCCACATCTATATTACCATTATTATACCATATTTCTATGGGTTGTCTAAGAAACCTAAGAAAGAATTTTACGTAAGACGCTCAAACACGGATAAAACTTGCAGGACCGCACTTCGGACTATTCTAATAAAACTTCCGACCCGTCGTAAACCTATTTCCAAGACGATGACTAACTTTTCAATAAATATGAATTCAAACGGCATGTAATCCTTTGTTTGTTCCGAGTTGCTTATTTCAATTCAGTATTATGAATATTATTCCCAACTGTAAAACTTTGCATATCTAGAAACTTAAGTAGTAGAAATGGCATATTTCCGGAGATACTTATAAGACGAAATATTTCACTCAATGGATTGCGACGGAATCTCATGTTTTTTTTAACTTGATAGTCTTCAATCCGGATCCGCAGATCTAATTTAGGAATACCAACCTGCTAGAGCCCGATTCGATTTACAATGTCTTCGCTACCTGGTAACCATATCGCTAGGTACTTTTGAAAAGGATACGGATAAAGGGAACGATATTTTCATACTTTTTTTTATAATACATTTTCTCAGCATAATACTCACGTACCTATTCGTTGCAGGTAGACGCGCTGGCTCTGATCAACTGCACGTCCAACCAGTCGGGCTGGATCGAGTGGGCCTACCAGAAGATGAACACCCGTTCGCTGCGCTCCCGTGGCATGACGCAGAACGTACTGGACTATCTCATGTGGCACCACTTCGGCAAGGTATACCATTGTTAGCTGCAAAGACTGTTCCTTGGTTACTAATATTTCAAGGTTCATAGTGAGTACCTAACCGAAAACTTTGTTACAAGTTTTCTCGGTTTTGTTCAACCTTCCTAAAACATTTCTTTCGTCCACAATTTCGGTACAATAATATGATTTTGTGCGAAGAAATTGGGGTACGTATTTCACTCAATGTAAACTTATTATCTTGAATTCCATTTGTTTGACTCCTTTGCGGTGGCAACCCGTCTCGGTCGGGAGTTTGAGCTGACAGATTCCCTTTATTACGCTGACTGGAAGTTATTGCTTTTTACCGCTAATTTCATGTAACAATGCGGTAAATGTGGTCAAACCCGAATTTGGTGCCTAAAGAGCGTAATCTGTCAAAGCTCGGGGGTTGGGGAGTCTTTGTTTTAGGTTCATTACCTATGTTAATTGTGCTAATATGTATTTGCCTAGCTGTGATAAGCTCGGCCTTTGCGAATTATATAAAACCTTATTTTTTGTGCGGTATGCTAATGCGAATTCATTTATTACTAGGAACTTGGTATTTTGTAGCAGATTGAATATGTACAGCGGAATTGTTATGCAATATTTATGTATTATATTATACTTACTCTTTCTCCATAAGAAGATCTCTTCTTTTCGCATACTTATAATGTTTTTTATAAAAAAGGTTCACTATTCTATTCAGTGACGTACCTAAATCGTTACTCAATCACATGAAGTTGAATGAAACTAATGAATCAAAAGCATGATATTTTTTCTTCAGTACGTTTACTAAAGTAATTCTTAGAAGAGATTTACTTCGGTTGTTCAAAACACCATGTTTTTAAGCAATCAAAAGAGAACTAACTGGTACCGACATCTAGCGTGCTGTGTCAGTACTCCAAGATGTAGCTTCCTCTCAATTTCACCGCCTCTCTAACGCGAAAACTTCAGCTGGGTATTTATGTAACCGACAGAGATGGTTCGCCGAACGGGTTTGTTCCAGTTTTAAAACTAGTAATTAGTTCGTTCTAGCAAAGCTTTAAAATGTTGTGAAAGCCGTTCTTTTATTAGATGGCATAGAACGACATCACAGTTTTCGTAAAATTGTCTGTACGTATCAAAAATATTATAATTTTACTTTGTTTAATTTTGACTCCTGAAATGAAAACTAAACTAGCAGAACGTCAGATTTTTCAACTGAAAGATTACCTACCGTGGCGGTGGCTCAAAAGTTTTCTTAGGCCAGTCGGTGCTGAATTTGGCTTGAAATGTCTTCATGAGCTGTAGGAAAACTGCTCAGACGCCTGAAACTTAGACAAGCCGACAGGAATCGTGTTCTATGGACGCACCGCTACTGCTACCTACATTGCGATGTGACGGCACTCTGATATAAATATTTTCAATCCCCAATATTGCTGAAAATGTGATACCTACACATATATTGATAAAGGAGTTAGAATGGAATCCATTTCGGGGTACATAAGAGATGAGGAAACCGTGTACCCGGAGGGAAAAATATAGTACAAACAAGTAAAAAAGAATTAATCATTACTAAAATTTTAGTAAATACCAGGACAAGGAGATGAACTAACTGTTATGATTGTTATGAACCAGTTTTACTAATACCACAAAATTAACCCCAAAAATTTTACCTTTTTGTAATAACAATACTATATTATCTAGTAATTTTAAGTACCTACTGGAGCAAGTGCACTCAAGGAAAGTTTTATAGAGTTTGCACAACTCTGTTATTCCGAGTAAATATTATATTATGATTAAAGTAAAATCGTTTCGTATTTCCTATACTATGAAATTAATAACATTTCCTTGAAATAATTTAGAAGAGTTTGATATTCCCGTCTTTTAGATATCAGGTTTTTAATTCGAACAATATTTTCTCCGTGTATGTTCCATATATTTTTAATATTCATATTATATTACTTAAATACCTACTAAAAATAATAAATTCGAAAATGGAAGCTAAGGCCGCGTACCTATTTGCGAGTGGTTTAGCAGAGATGATTAGATGAAGCTGTTGTAATGTTTAGTTCTCTGAGTAATACCTACTTCATTTCCGACGTCGCCACTACGCTATCCGGATTGGAGTCTGCCCATGCCGGATATTACTAGTAGTAATTTATTTCTTCGACGACGCTAAATAAACAATTTTTCTGTGCGTTTGGTCGATAATCACTCGATAGAACGTGTTTTTGGCCGTAATGTTATTTCGACTAGCTCCATAGTGACTAGAAACATTTTATCAACCGACTTCAGGATTTCGAAGGAGGAGGTTATCAATTCGTCGGGGTCTTTGTTTCTTTTGCTATTTTTTAATGTATGTTCACCGATTATTCGAAGACGGCTGGACTGATTTGGAAAATTCTTTTTTGTTTGAAAGAGTATACTTCACAGTATGCCCCATTGTCACCAGGTCCGGATCTGATGCGAGGATCCTGGAGAAATCGAGGGAACTCTTCAACTATTATAGGCACACCTATAGTGATTTCAGTATTTTTTACAGCAACTCCAGCCTTTCCTCTTGAAAAAGCGGATCCTAATTGAAGTCGGTTCTTTTTTTGTCCTAAATTATTCGTTAGCTCTTAACGCCTCTATCCCGTCGGGGTTATAAAAACAGCTTCTGCAACTGTTGCGAATTTATGCTTAGTTTTAATTTAAGTGCGAAAACTTGTTTCCTTGTATTATTAATTATTATATCAAATGCTCATATATCGTACTATCCGTTCTGTGGTTACATACGAAACGGAATTCCTTTAAAATGGTAATCTCGCTATTTCCAGTTCCCCGAGGAGCGGAACCACGACCTGACGCAGATGTACCGTATGCACTTCAACCGCAACGTGAACCCGACCAACCTGTCGCTGTTCATCGACGCGTACCTGCGCCGCACTGACCTCGGAATCGCGCGTGACGCGGAGACCATCAAAGCCCCCGTGCTGAACATCACCGGGGCCCTCTCGCCGCACGTGGAGGACACCGTCACCTTCAACGGCCGGCTACACCCCAACAACTCCACCTGGATGAAGGTATCACTGACGAGATACGTTCACTTTGGGCATGTGTCGACACTCAAAATAAGATATTAAGGTCAGGATCAATAGAAAAGTAAAATAATCATTATTACCTATAATGATTACTGCATTTCAAGGCAAAGAAGCATATTTACATATATTAGCGTAAAAACAACAAGTTCACGGGACAATGAAACCATAGCTGTTCTTTAAAAGTGCATGAATGCAAGGCAATTAAGCTAAATGGGTTTGTTTACATTATTTTACTTTTCTATTGACATTCACTGTACATCATTGGGACTCGAAAAATATTTTGAAACAACTTCAAGATTTCGCTGAACAAAGGTTGTTGCTTTTGTTTGATAAATGTTTGATTATTCGAAGACGGCTGAACCGATTTAGATATTTTTTTTTAGTAAGGATGTTTCGATACTCGACAGTTGGTCCCATTGTCATCAAGTCGAGATTTCATGATGGGATCCTGAAGAAATCGAGAAAACTACTCAAATCTTATAGGCACACTTGTTATTTGAGCATTTTTAACAATAAATCGGGCATTGATCGAGTAGGTAGGCTAAGTGAAGTGGGTTCTTTTTTGTTTAAAATGATATACGAGTACAATCGATAATAAATAGTAAACGTATCAACTGACTGTTTTAGATATCGGACTGCGGCATGGTGCTGGAGGAGCAGCCGGGCAAGATCTCTGAGGCCTTCCGCCTCTTCCTGCAGGGCGAGGGCTACGGTAAGTAAACCGGACAGGTCCCGCCAACCACATCGACTTAACATAAGAGCTAACACAAATAGGGATCCAGGGGCCTATTTAATAAAGCTACAAGTGACAATTTACAAGCGGAAGTCTCTTTCTAACCCTATGTATTAGAAAGAGACCACCGCTTGTAAATTGTCAATTGTAGCTTTATTAATTAGGCCACTGGACTATCCGACATGTCAAAACAGACAGTCGCTTGTGAGACAACTATGATAGCACACTTTTGTACTGATAGCCGAAATCTTTATGGAATCACAAAAGAGTGATATCCGCTTACGTCAAAATCAATAGAAAACTCTAGCGAGACCTGTAAATTTGACAGTTAGGTGTGGACACGTGTGGAAAGATGGTTATCACTCTATCCAGTAGCGATTCAAGTATGATATCCACGTTTCAGAGTTTGGTATGTCGAATCGGAGTCGTGTATATAATAATATGACTATAACTTGTCTGCCAGTTAGATTCGATAATCAAAAAATATCTGTCACGGTATTTTGTCAATCAAACAAAATATAACAAAAATAAGGTACATGCAGCATGACATTATGATGTGCTAAAATGTGTAGCACGGTGGGATGCCTTGCAACTTTAACCGTCTTTTCCTTCACCAAAATGTGTTAAATCGATAAAAGGAAGAATACGACTAGATTTTTTTTAATAATATGACGAAGTAATAAGTTTTGATCTATTTCTGTGATATTTTTGTCACGTCCAACTATTAAGAGCGCAATTGACTCGAGAACATGGAAACGTTGATGTAATAAATGTGTACTAACACTTTTTAGATGAAACTCGATAAATTAATGTGTTGGGCCTTTTACCTAAACAATGACACACAATACACACCTTATTAATCTTATACACGAAGGTGATACTCGTATCAATGGTCAGTCGGTACTTTATATATGTTATCACCTACGAAATCGACAATAATTATAGGCGTTTCGCCACTTCCGTGCGCTACATGCAACGACTGGGTCGTCGGCTCAAAGCACGATTTAGGGCCGATTGCACCAAACCGTCTGTTAACGTCAACGTCATCCTTAAAAATTCTTGTATGAAAAGTTTGACCGTTTTCTATGGGTGACAGCTCCGTCGCTATATTTAATGCTGATCAGTTATAGTTGTGCGTGGTGCAACCAATCCGAAGTACGTAAACATATAAACAGTTCATATGTATGTATGTGATCATGATAACGAAACGACGGAAAAATAATCTCATTTTACCGATTGTGTTAGCTCTTATACAAAAGGTTTATTTTAGATACATATAATGTTCTCACTAAATATTACAGTTAGATACTATGAACTTTAATAGTTATTGATGTTCATTAATTATCGTGAAGTTAATCGCAAAGCTTGTATTGTAACCTTTGGAATTATCTGAAATATGTGCAACTGATGTATTTGTACTGTGTCTTAAGTACTTGAAAATTATACTCACTATTTATACAAAACCTAAATTTTCACTTACTCGAAGTAACATATTAAAATAAAACTTAATCGTATTGATGTAATGTAAGTTTAGATATTATGAATTCATAAAAATATATTTTAATATATACAAAGTCACACGGACACGTGATAGCAAGATTTTGAAAATTAAATATGATTAAATTGATTCAGAATATTGTAATGTAATATGTAATCCCTGTGAAACATAAACGCCAAAGCCAATGTTCACAACATCATACACAGTGATTGCAAACTTATGGGGTTTGTTAAAACCTGTGTCGCCAAATACTCGTGCCACGATACTGCCGAGAAGTGCTGTATATTCAAGCCCTCAATAACGGGTCTTCTAAGGGTCTTCACCGCGGACGCGTGCATAACCTATTCTAAAACGTTTTAAAATAATATTTTTAACCCTCCGTCTCCATTTCCGTCCTATTTAAAACACTATCAAATTCTAAATTGTATTTTATTAATTATTATATATTGCCCCCTCCCGATATTTTTATATAATTTTTAACTTTTATGCACGCGACTGTATTTCGGTGTATTTTTCGAATGTTACGAATTAGTAATTAATAAAATGTGTACCAAATGTGAATGTAGTCTAGTCATTTACTCATTGTTATATATCGAATACTTTAGTCACTATGATTAATGTTAATAAAAAATGACTGCTTTTAGTGCTTTTAATGTGTAATTTCACTATAATCGACATATTGACAATAACGTGAACATTGTCATGCTCTGTAGTGCGAATGTGCACCGGCTAGCTTTGCATATCGACGACTACTTATACTCTAAAACACGCCACGCCTCGCTCGATAGATGCAACCACTGGAACCACCACGTCATTTTTCATAACAACACCACAGCCTTCAGAAACATTATTATTACAAAATTACTATATAACTAAGTATAGTTAACTATTTTTTGCATCTGTTTAGCCGCGTCATCTCGTCTTCTAATTTAAAAATTACTTACTTGGAGTGTAAACATTTTTAAATATATTTTGTTAGATAATAGATTTGTTTATCGACAGTTTTATGGCTTATGTCAGATATTAAATTTTTAAAAATCATTTAGTGTTGTCAATATTTATTTTACCCGTTTATTTCGTTTGCATCGTTTATCCATTCGTTGAGTCGTGTATGTAAAATAAAATCGAAATCTACTTTAAAACCTTACTTAACAATAGGCTTAGGATGTATAACTTGTTTACAAAAATATGTTCTGAACCATTTGTTTTTTTGTTTTCTTAATTACGTTTGAGCCTGGATATTGCATTTTGCGGCCGTCCCAATCCGGTATGTACCCGTATTAGTGGGAGAGCTTTGCGCAATTCCTTGGAAATGCTTCGCTTCCCCTTTTACTATTAGTGTTGTGTGCGCAATTCAGTAGATTATAAAAAGCTACGGTTGTCTAGAAATGTGAATAGCTAGTTGATTTTAATGTATTAGAGTAAGGAAGTTACAAAAGAAAAATGAAAGATAATTTTAAACTGTAGGCGATCATGTAAATGTCTTAATGTCTATTTTTAACATTAAAATCTAAGTCATACTCCTTGAAAATCATTACCGTTCGATATCAAGTGCATGTTCTTATATCAAGTACCACTTACTATATTTTATTAGAAACATTATTTGTAGTCCTTATTTCACATAAATTATTCATTATGTAATTATCGCAGGATGACTATGAAAAACATCAACTACAACAAAATTAAAAATAAATTGTACTAATTAAGAACCCATTTTTATATTAGTAGTGTCACCACTAACTAGTGTTCTTTTAACTTTCAAATTTCAATTAAACAAAGGCATACTTATTAATATTGTACTTGATTTTCCTAGTCATTTTATGCTAAGTGTTAGTGGCTAAAGAATTCTAATTACCTAATAATGATTATATAGAATATTTCTACGTAGTCATACAATGTTTTTGTTTAGGTTAATTTATAGCACATTTATTATGTTTTCTCTAGCCACAACACAACTACTTATAGAGCACGTATTATTTTTCATTATATTTATTTTGTTTTTATTTCTCACCACGGTAGGTGTTGTTCAACTGCAAAAAATAAGCACGCCCTGCCGTAGACAATCCCAGCCGGGAGCTGTGACCGCCTAGGGCTTTCGTAGAAAAAGTAAGTCACCCCTTGTTTTATTTATTGTTGTTTTAAACTTGCCAAACCAAACGAGAGGTCTTTTTGACAGCAGCTGTCAAAATCCACCTAAAAATGTGATTAAACTTGATTGGTGGCTTATGACGGCTCCACCTCTCGCCATGATGCTGCCACCTAGGAAAAAAAACAATTCAGGAAACCCTCATTTCATTATACCTATTCGATGCGAGAATAATGTAACACTCTAAATCAAATCAATTTATTTTAAATAATTTGGTTTTTTTAAAGTCGTGTCACTACTAATATTATTGTTTTATTTTCGCATGTAATACTCCTGTAATGCTTGAATGTGTTTATTGTTGTGGTATATTTCATTTTTACTATGACATTTTATGCAGATTTTTTTGTGATCTTTTATTATTGCTACTGCCAATGTTTTTTTTCTCCATATTAATCAAATCATTTATTCCTTGGCTACTAAATATAATGTTAACAGTTTGTCTACCCAATATAAGCCAATCGATTCTTTGATTTTGTGGATGATCATTAAATGTCACAAATAGTGATAATTATTGGATATTAGGGTTTCCAAGAAAGTCTGCTGTGTTACGGCGTAGTTCCATGGAATAGCCAATGCAGTTATATTGAATGAAAATTATGTTAAAGTTAAATCGACGCGGATTTGTTGATTGATAGACAAGATGGTAGTAACGACTCTATGTGTACATTATAAGGTCACACGTCGTGGTTTTTTATTTAGTTACCGTCAACTGCTACAACTTTGCCTGACTTGAAAAACATGGTTTTCTTCACCAAACAACTATTTATATATTATTCCTGAGATGGCCGCCTTTCTCCCATCTCAGGAATAAGATGTAAAGCTGTTTAGTGAAGAAAACCATGTTTTTCAAGTCAGGCAAAGTTGTGCATCGTAAGCAAAGTTGTAGCAGATGACGTTCCTAGTTCTAAAAAGACTCCAACTATTTAGGATATACCAATCGTAACGTTCATCAATATCATGAGTGTGAATGGACCAAGTCATTATAAACTAATTTTATTTCATGAACCTGGTTTCTTTTTGGGTTTTTAAAATAATATACATACATACATACAATCACGCCTATATCCCAAAAGGGGTAGGCAGAGATCAAGGATTTCCATTTGCTGCGGTCAATGCAGCAAAACGGCTCTCCGTGAGCCACTTCTCGGCCCCGTGAAAATAATATTACTTTTTATAATAAATATAGTGCTCGAGATATTTAGTCAGTTTTATACGCTATCAGTAAACACACCTGTTTTTTTGTGCTTCATGTCTATATCATGTTAACATTATTGTGTCCTTCTCATCCTTTTCTACAATATTGTTTGTTAAATGTAAATGACGTTAAAGTCTTTATTCTGAGCTCTTAAGAAGATATGCTACGCTTGCTCATGTTTATGAAAAAAAAAAAATATTTAAAATGTTTATTAAGTGTATTAAAAACTGGTTTGAAATCACATTTAATATAAATTCTTGTCTGATGCCCAAACTATGTAACATTAGGTGTATGTTATAGGTTATTTAACTGAGGCTTTTTATAAAGAGTTATATTCAGTATTAAGTAAAAATATAATACTTAATTTATTTTTACTTCCAACACTCTACCTTTTATTCGAAATCACCGTGCAACTTATTTAGCAATTGTCTCAGTTAAATCGAGATAGCGTTGATTATCGTACGGTCGACCTCAAAAATATGTTTACACTTTTGGACCTTATTACAAAGGAGTAAGGTGCAAAAGTGTAAACATATTTTTGACGTCGACTGTACAAATATGATAAACAAATGTTAAACGCTTAATGCTAGAAGCGTTAACTTGACGCTAGAAGCGTTTTTGTCATGGCCTTAGCATTAACAACATTTGTGTTACAGTGGCGCCCCTCTCGCCGACCAAGATCGTGCTTTTCCGGCGTCTGTCGGACGTGGAGCGGCGCCGCCCGTGCCGCCACTCGCCCGTCATCCGCATCACCGAGAACCCCATCTCGGAGGCCATCGTCTGCTAAACACCTACCGAGTGCCACGCTGGTGCGACTGTTGGTACCGTACACTTAAAGGTTAAGGTAGGCTGATGATTCGAGTTTCTATGGTATAATCTTATTTACCATATGATCAATCCACGTGGTTTTTGTTCACGGGATGTGTGAACACGCACTGTATAATTGTATATCCGCCTGACGCACAAGCCTGCCATGTTAAGAACATTTTATTTCTTTTCACAGTTGAAAATAGCGTCGCACCAGCGTGTCGACTCTAAATTTGATTTAAGCGCATACACTCAATTCTATGTTATCCCAATCAAAATTGTAAGGTTTAGGTAAGCAAAGTAACATATTTTTGAAGACCAAGTTTAATATTTCTGATACAATTATTTTGTAATTCTTGGAACGTGATTGTTTTAAAATGTTGTCAAATATTAGTCGTGTATGTATATTTGCACGTGAAATGGAGACTACTCCTCACGTGTTGTTGTAGCCGCTATTAGACTAATGCTATATAAATAATATGTCTTGAAAAACTGTCGTTTCTTACAATACATATTTCGACAGCCATTAACATTGCGTACAATGTTAATAAAATACGTTGAGCATGGTAAGAATAACGGTAGCCAATCATTTGGCAAACAACATTTCATAAATGTTCATTTCACAAACAACGTTAGGCAAACTAACGATTCCCAAATTAGACATTGTATAAAATTTTGTTTTACAAATAGTTCAAGAGACAAATTATTTGCTTGAAAAAACACTATATTACAAAACGTTATTTGGCAAATTATTAATTTGTTATTCAGGGCAATTAACAAAATAACGCATACTAAAAAACGTTAGTAAAATGCTTTACTTGGTAAATACTTCGTTTAATAAATCATCATGGTGTGTATGTCATTCATATGAGTAATTATCTACGAGGACTACGAGTAGGTATTACATTTTAAAACTGATAGATATTTTGTAGTTTAAAAGTTAAGTTTGTTTTTGTGTAATATATCACGGAAGACTAGATAGGTGCGACGACGAGCGAAGCGAGGAGGAGCGTGTTAGGTTAACTGCGACCGTAAAATTATCCATTAATTACTTATATTTCATTGAAAACGAAATTCTTTCATAATATTTTGTCTTGTGTCTAATGCTCTTTTGCCTAGAAATGCAGTTGTCAGTCAGCCATTCTTGTTTACCTTATTTTACTATTGTCCCCAAAAACCAGAACGACTGATTAACCGACTTCAATGAAAGGAGGGTGTTCTCAATTCGTTTGTATTTATTTATTTAACTTATTAAATTGAGTAAAAACAATAGTTTATCTATTGACATTTTGCAAAATAACTGATTTTAAAAACGATTTATTCGCGAAATGAACATTTGTTAAATAATAATTTGTCTTTCAATATGTTTATAAAGCGTCCAAGTTACTAAATGTATATTTGTCTATTAATGATTTATAAAATGAACATATTTAGCAATGACAAGTTTGTGATATGAATAGTTTGTGAATTGTTGTTTGTTAAGTGATTATTTGCGAAATGGTGTTTATCAAATGATGATAAACCAAGAATAACATATATTGGGGCAAATTTTCTTGTAATAGTTTATTCTTAAGTTTTTTTTTTAATGTTTTAATATTTATTTTAGGCATAGTTTTATTGTTCATAATGTAGTGTTTTAATATTAAATAAAAGCTAATATTATATCTTATCGGCATATAAAAGTACCAGGATCTCAACGTTTAAGTAGAGTTGTCTCCCTGCAGGAATATTCAAAATATTGAACCTTCATATATTATATTTGTGTATGTTTTATGTTGAGTGTATGCGTTTAAAGACGTGGCAGAAGTATTATTTATTGTGAACTTCGTTTCCTACCGCTTGATATTTAATTTAACACGAAAAAGCTTTAAAACTATTGAGTTACTGCATGAATGTGATTATGAGCGTTGTTCTTTGATGATTATTTATTTTTTATTGTAATTATTTGACTAAGAATAACAAGTACATGTGTACGAATAATAATGACCGGGAGACGTTTAATAAAGTTTGCAAGAATTGCAAGGGCGTAGCATCACAAACAAATTGTTAGCATAATGTTTACGGAACCAAAGAATTGTGTAAGTGTACATATCTTGTGAGGGCAGTGGAATGTAAATATTCCGGGAAAATGGTAAAAAAGGTCTGCGAACCACCGGGTAGCTACTCTTATGTCCGAGGCGCACTTTTAATGTACCTTTTTAAGATAATTTTTAATACCCACTGGTATAAACTATACATAAGAATATAACTACATCTATGACGTAGTTTCAGGTAGGTTATAATATAAACTTATAACAGTTCTAATTGTTTTGTGCCATTCGGAACGTATATTAAGTGAAATCACAAGATGGCGAGAGAAAAAACCGATTTTCGTTGTCTGATTGTATGTGCGTGACTAAACACATAACTCGTGTGTGTTATATTTACTCGTAAATCAAAAACGGTTCTCTCTTTCGACGTAGTGTGGTTAGAGTGAGAGGAACGTCGGCGGTTTGCTAGAGCCTCGCTGGGTGCTAAGTTAAGACCAAGATAGATTTTCGAGAACGATTATTTTACATAAAAGCATTTTGGAAGATTTTTTTGCTTATGTATAACGACTAGATATATGTAAATCAAGTTTTAAATATATTTTGTATGCGTTTATTTCAGCTTAATCGAAGTGTTGTGATCAATTGTCTAAAAAAATATTTCTTTGTTTTAGTTTAAGTTAATCAGTATTAATTGCGAGTAAGTTAGTTTTATTGGTCTGATTATTGAATCACTCGCAGCTTTTAATAATAGTAAAGTGTTAAAACATATGTATATGGGAAACTGCTTGTTCCATTGCGATCGATATCATTATGTTAAGTATTTAAGTGTGTTGTTGTCCGACGTAGAATCTCCGCCACACTTGAGCCGGAGGAGGCGTTTAACTAACTTTAACTATATTATATCATTATAAAATTAAAATACTCTTGAAGTGTATCTGACATATTGTAAGTTTCATATGTTTAGTAAGTTAAACGCCATCATACGGTATTGAGCGCGAGCATTTCTCTTCGTAGTTAGGTTAGTACTTGATCTGTAGCTGGATCTGACTAGGACCTGTTTTAGCCGCGCGTGGCGGTCGATCCCACCTGTCACCAGACGTATCGAGGTGGTGGTGACAAGTGGGAACTATCGCAGCGGCCAGCTCCACTATGTGCTTTGTAGAGGTACAATGGATAATAAAAGAATTTTATGATTTCTAGATTTTTAAATAAGCAAATTACCTTATAAACAAATCAGTATATAAATATTGGTACCACGAAGTGGAATAGACTCCAAAAAGGAAATTCGCCGTCAGCTTTTAAAGCTTTGACAATAATTTTAAATTGTACTCCGGTAATAACTATAATTTATAGTTAGAGAAAGATCATTGAAATAATGACAATAAAACATGTCTTTGACGCTCGGAATCCCCCAGTTATGGAATTGATTACTATCGAATTAATAAATTAGTTCTTACGTACGATTTCCACCGAACGGGCGGAGTCGGCGCGTGTTTTACTAGAACTAAAGGAAATTGAACCTTTCATGTAAGGAATTACGGTCTATGTTTGAATAACATCAACGCGCCACGCGGCGTGCTCGCATCCTTTACTGCTGCCGTTAGATTCTTAAATCAGCAGTAACAGAAACGTAACTGCTGCGTAGAAGATTGCTTTACTGGTAGTAAAATGCGCACCAACTCCGTCCATTCGGTGGTGATCCCACATTACTATGTCAATCGCCATAGTGCGCGTGATAAATAAATGAATATTAGGACAATCTAGTTATATACCGACATCGATATTCTTTGCTTCGTGTTCAAGTCAGGTTCATTAAAAGAGCGGGTAGCGGGCAGACACTTAGAATCCTTTAAACAACGTTACGATGATACTCAGTGTTAGGTAACTTATATAATAGGCGAATTAACTGTTTGGAGCCCACACAATTGAATGCTGTTTTTAGAATTCCTTTTAAATCACTTGTCGAAATGTCAACAACTGTGTTTATAAATTGTGTGAATTTATTATGGTTCTAATAAAAGTGATTTTACAAGGAGATTATTGTTTTATTCAAAGTATAGTGACATTCCGTCGTTAACCCTTTAATCCCGCTATTACTACGGGTTTTTAGCTATTATACACCCGAGGGCAAAAATTTCGGGTCAGTAACATAAACTTAAAAACTTTAATATAAATTGTATCTTTAATATCTTTTGAGATATTCAAGAAAATGCTAGTGACCCGAAACTTTTGCTCTCGAGTGTAGTGTTCAATCGTCTATTTCTACTTTATAAAGGAAAAGGGACTCATTTCAATTAAAAGAAAATATAATTTCAAAACTTTTTATTTGTTAGAAAAAAATATACACTTATAATTATCTCAAAATATTTCCTTCTTAAGTTCCATAACTCCAAGAGGATGAAACATTGGCCAGATATAGATCAGAATTTGTAACCTAGCGGACATTTATACGAAAATATGCATCAAGGTGCGTCCGGCACGCTAGAAACTTGCCAACAGCTCATACTAGTAGGAGCATACAGTATTGGCTTGAATAGTATATTCACTGAAATACATAGATATTAGTAATTTTTTAACATGTCAGAATTTTACTGGAAATAACCTAGAATTCAGTCATCTTAAAAAAATCTTTCTATCTGTAATCAATTTCATTTTTCATAAATTGGACGTAATTTTTTTGTGATCGTGTAAGACCTAACATCTCATCTATATACATAATTTATAATTTAAAAAGATAAAAATAAGTAGAAATCTCAGCCGCCACAGACAGGGCATGGCTCAGCCGTGAAACACACGTATCATCTTCGATCCGTGTGTGTGCTTTCTTGGCTCGCCGGACGGGTTCGTCGGTTGCGACTGAGCGCGACAATTCATTACACCTGTCAAGTTAAGAGCGAACCGGACGCACATTAAGATCCCATCGGCTGGACCTCTCACACAAATGCTAATCGCTAAGACATCTCTTCATCCTTATAAATTAGTTTATTATTACTTGTCTTCTATAAACAATGTGCTAGAGGTCTCTCAACATTGGGGTTCAAAATTTGATAGCAGGGGGATATTGTGGCAAGAAATATATCGTTTCAAATTGAGCTGAGTGCCTCTTGTCAGCGGTTATTGTAATTAATAGTTTACTTATTGCTACGTTTATCAACAAGGAGCTCGTTCGCTCCTTAACCGCCGCTATAGAGGAACTCTTAAGATAAAAAAGGGGCCCAGAGTACACATACTATTAAATCGGCGCCTGTCTAACAGCCTTGTATAATTTCCATATGACGATTTTCTATACGCATTGAATGGCGTCAGTACGAGGCTTTCAGCAGGCGACGTTATATTGACCATTTAGTTCCTTAGCAACATCCCTTACAAAAACTCATATATATTAGGCGAATGGTACGGAATGAAAACAATGTACTTAATCATTTTCCATGGATCCAGTTAAAGAGATTCAGTAAAACAAATTTCCGTGGAATAAAAATTGCGAGTGAGTTATGCACAATGTCGTCACACTCGTGGCATTAGATAATTACTCCAACAAAAGTTGGATCGATAATTATAACCAGTGACACTCATAATAACTAATTTTTTTTTAAGAGTCGACGAAGAAAATGGTATGTCTACAAGTGGATGTTAGCAAGGAACTAAATTACTTCTTACACATAATTGTTCTTGGTATTATCTTATTGTTCATTGACTTTGGGCCCCGTCAAGTGATACATACAAATTCAGATCTACACGGCAAATCATTAACGTTAGGATGCTATTCGCATTATACCTAAAAAGGGCCTTTCGGGTGTTTCCACTGGTATCGACGTGAACATCGGATTCGACGGCAGAGGAGTTTGCGTTTACATACACAGCGTATGATGTAATGATACATATTACGCCAAGTTTATTAGCAAACATGCATTGGTGGTATGTAAACTCTTCATATCACCTCAGGGGAGCGAATGCTATTGGGGTATTCTGCTGAAAGTGCCATAACCGATGTCACGTGCGTGTGAAAACCCGGTCCCAAGCCGACAAAATTTCAACCGTATAGAAGCGACACTTATACAGTTAGCGTTATCGCACAAGGTGACCTTGATCAAATTTAAGGGTTGTCCCCAAATCGTAGTACATCGTTATGTTTTGAAAAATTATGTTTAGAGCATCGCTTCTATACTTCGATTGATAACTTTTTAGTACCCTTATTTCTCACGCAAAACCTCAGTTTAATGTAAACTTTTACGTTAGAGACGCAAACACACTGCCTCCCCGCAAAGTGTCGCTCTCTTGTTCTGTTGTTAGTATGGAATGTTTGTTGCGTTTTGTTCAGGCGGCTGTTCAATCTAGGCGCGTTCAAAACTGGACCGATATACGTAACAGCACCAAACAGAGCCATTTTAAAATGTTCACATGTGATGTATATCTTTTTTTTAATTTATTTGGACTAGGACAAAACTGTAGATGCTAGTATTTGGAACGCCCCAGTCAATAATAATCTCAGACCCTATTTTACGTCATTGAGTATCAATTTACTGAACAACAAAACCGATACTCCTTGCATAGAAGTTTAAATTGCCCTTTAGTAAATTATGAGATCATTTATGGAGTCTAGACGCAATTGACTCATCTAAACAATACAATTGATGTTTCAAATCTCCACTACACCACGGGCCATCATGGCACATGGGATCATCAGCTTACGTCGGAACGATCGTATGATCCCTTAAACGCATCGCTGCATTCCCATGATGATGATGACCCATGGCGTAGGCAAGTCATTACAGTTGTTGGTGCTATTAAAATATCGCTACTACAATTTTATCTATGCCGGTGGCAAAACACGGGACATATGGTGTCAACCAGTAATAGAACCGCTCGCAACGGTAAAGATAATTTTGTAGTCCAGTTTAATATTTTATTGTCGTTTCGTAGTACATCCAGAGACACATTAGGTCTAGTTTAATCATTTGGTACGATTTCTAACTAGAGACCTTCGCACAGAAGCCTCTGCCAATGTAATGGGGCAGTTTTGATCTTTGAAACACTTTGAAAGTATTAAACACAGTTGCCATCAAATATATCGGAGCGGCCATGGTACTCAAAAATATCTTAACATGCACTTTATCGCTTTGACAGTAGATGTTGTTCAGATATTTGTTGACCACCTTATGACCCCCAACGACAATCAATATCGTCACTACTTTAAAAAAATCTCGTATCTCACACTTTTTCTCTAAGTTGAAACGCAATAACTCAATATGATCGCATACATAATTACTACATTTTTCTTTTGAGTGATAGAACAAGTAATACGAGTTTTTTTTTAAAGAAGTCACGATGTAAGAGTGACGCTAACTGCGTTAAATAACGCAATGTAAACGTTATCAAGTATAAATCTGGGCAAATGTCCATGTTTCTACAGCAGTTAGCAATTTATATACGGCTAAAACCATTATATAATGGTCTCTTTCGTTTCAAGCGTTACGCAATACATTGACAGAGCTTCAGTACATGTGACATTTTATTACAAAAATAGGTCAATTTAATATTGCACGGTGAACACGTGGTCGCGAACGACAGCCGTATTTGTACTGATTATTAAAGCATCAACTTCTAGTAAACCTACTTTTTGTCAATCTCGTAAAATAGCGTAAAATATTCATTTTAGCTCGTGATAAATAACTTTTCATTGGCAAAAGTTTATAGAACCACTTAGAACCAACCTTGTCACATCGATGATAATTATAATCACGTTATTGTAAAAGTCGCTAGAAATAGAAATTTCTTCAGTGCATGCGTGTCTTCGCTATTTAGATGTACAATCATCTCATAATCATAACACGGTGTTTCCATCTACGACTTAACGCACATTAAAATCGTTAATAAACAATCATCAAAACCGACTGGTCATTTCAGTGCACAGTAAGAAATTACTGTTTCTATTTTGCAAATAATACAAAATAGTAAAATATTAATTAACACATTTTATAGTAAACACTTTTAAAATGATGTTTAAAGTTGTAGTACAGGATTTTCTTCAGTATTGTATTTACATTATACAATCGAATGTAAATATGTTTTCATAGCTTTTTCCCGTTTTTTGGATAATTTTATTAAGCGCTAACAAGATTAGTTCATGTGGCGAGTTCCTTATACATCCCATTCGTTCCGTAAATCAGAGAGATCCTTAAAAACTATAAGCGTTTCTTTTAGGTTTTTGCAGGAACTTAAACTCTGGTCGACCGAGATTTTGTTCTTGTACCCTTCAAATACCTAAAAGAACGGACTACAGTTATTCAGCCGAGAACCACCAGGTCCTCATACGTTAATTACCAATACTTTCGTCAGTCCTTGTTGCATAAAACGCGACCAATTGAAATGTTCACCCAACATTTGCTCTCCCAAGAGATCTGTGGCCGTTAGTTGGAGGTGAGATGGGAGCTGGAGGCGGCCTGGGTGACCTCCTCGAACGACTGCTCGAGGCAGTGCTTCAGCTCGGCGTAAGACACCACCAGCACGCTCTGCTCGTCGCGAGACATCAACTCCACCTGGAAGGCATATTGGTTAAATTGGGTGATATTCTGGGTAAAAAAAAGTTTTATTTAGTCCCATCATAGACTTAAATAGACGGCCATAGCCTAAGAACTTTTTGAGGCTCCGAGTATTTAGCGCCATCTAGTTCAGAGCCACCTAAACAGAGCCAATATGTACGAATAACGTACTAACGGACACTAGTCGTTATTAGGTGGCGCTGATTTTATCTCATACATATTGGCTCTGTTTAGGTGGCTCTGAACTAGATGGCGCTAAATACTCGGAGCCTCAAAAAGTTCTTAGGCTATGGCCGTCTACTATATATTTAAGTCTATGGTCCGATTATTAGTTATCAAAAATATTACAGATGTATTTTATCTTCTGACAATGGAGCAAAAAATTACTAGCTTAGGCGTGTGGAAATTAGGGAATGGACGTGATGTTACGTGACGCAAAAAAATATAACAGGGCTTACATCTCTATTTTTTTATAGTCAAAAGAAAAATACGTGTCTACATTTTTTTTATCTGCCCGTGTAATTATATTTTTAGTTTAGTTGTCCGTCTGTCAAAAACCCTTTTTTATCAGGAACGCGTGGAGGTATCAAGTTGAAGTTTTTTATATCTGCGGGAAAGCCAAGGTATGACCCTCAACCCAATATTTATTTTCGTTACAGCAAAGTTCGGTGATTGATAAAATTGAGTGATGTACAGTTGCCATCAAATATATCGAAGCGGCCAAGGTACTCAAGAATTACTGAACAAGTACCTTTATCGCCTTGACAATACAGGCGTTGTTCAGATATTTGTTCTTGGCTGATGTAAGGTTATAAATTGTGATAATTTTGACATAATCAATCTGTATGGAATTTAACAAAGCCCTATTATATACCCATTTTCACTAGAGCCAGGCAATGCACCTCCACGGTTGGCCTCTCCCCACATATATACTGACCCGGTTGTTAGTGCCCGCGTCTAGCTGGTTGAGGCAGTGCGAGAGGTGCGCGTAGTCGAGCCACGGCCGGCCGTCCGCGCCCACCGAGTGGAACAGGTAGTCGCGGAACAGCTTCAGCATGTACCGGTCGCCCGTCTCCGACCACGCCGGGTCCATGTTCAGTCTGGATACAAACAAGCAAAAACTTTAAACAACCCGTATCCCGACTACGGAAAAAAAACATGGTGAAGTTAAAGTTTAGCCTATGTTACAGAAACTACAATAACGTAAACTGCTAAAAATATAACCTTTGCTTTTAAATTCGCCGTAGTCGGGTAAAAAAGGGGTTGCTGCAACAGGTACTTAGTAACACTAAATAAATGCAATATTGAAGTGTACTGACTCTGGCCATTCGTCGACGACGCGCGACGCCCAACTTCATCAGTATGCCCAGCAGACGCCCGTTGTCGATCTCCCGCACCCGCTGGTCCTCGAAGACTCAATCTATCAGTGGCCCCCGTGTGATCATCATATTGTAGCATAAAATGGATGGAGCCTAGAGGAATTGCGCCGCCTGATTGGCATGGTAAGACTAGTATTAATGTACTGACTCTGGCCGCTCGTTGACGACGCCCAACTTCATCAGTATGCGCAGCAGACGCCCGTTGTCGATCTCCCGCACCCGCTGGTCCTCGAAGACTCAATCTATCAGTGGCCCCCGTGTGACCATCATATTGTAGCATAAAATGGATGGAGCCTAGAGGAATAGCGCTGCCTGATTGGTATGGTAAGACTAGTATTAATGTACTGACTCTGGCCGCTCGTTGACGACGCCCAACTTCATCAGTATGCGCAGCAGACGCCCGTTGTCGATCTCCCGCACCCGCTGGTCCTCGAAGACTCAATCTATCAGTGGCCCCCGTGTGATCATCATATTGTAGCATAAAATGGATGGAGCCTAGAGGAATTGCGCCGCCTGATTGGCATGGTAAGACTAGTATTAATGTACTGACTCTGGCCGCTCGTTGACGACGCCCAACTTCATCAGTATGCGCAGCAGACGCCCGTTGTCGATCTCCCGCACCCGCTGGTCCTCGAAGACTCAATCTATCAGTGGCCCCCGTGTGACCATCATATTGTAGCATAAAATGGATGGAGCCTAGAGGAATAGCGCTGCCTGATTGGTATGGTAAGACTAGTATTAATGTACTGACTCTGGCCGCTCGTTGACGACGCCCAACTTCATCAGTATGCGCAGCAGACGCCCGTTGTCGATCTCCCGCACCCGCTGGTCCTCGAAGACTCAATCTATCAGTGGCCCCCGTGTGACCATCATATTGTAGCATAAAATGGATGGAGCCTAGAGGAATAGCGCCGCCTGATTGGTATGGTAAGACTAGTGTTAATGTACTGACTCTGGCCGCTCGTTGACAACGCCCAACTTGATCAGTATGCGCAGCAGACGCCCGTTGTCGATCTCCCGCGCCAGCTGGTCCTCGAAGGCGTCCGCTCGTCGCTCCAACGCCTCAACCTATCGCCAAGTTCAATTGTTTAGTGCTAGGTTATAATGCAGGTTTTACCAATAAGTACGCGATTTATTATTTGTTTTAAACAGGTGTGGAAGACATACTTTAGTAACTTCAAAATCATGTTTCTTGACAATATTACTGTGTTAATCGGAAGTTGTAATATATTACTGGCTAACTGTCAGGTTAAAAGAGGTACTTCCAATTGTTACATTGAAATATTCCTTAGAGTTACTACGCATTGGTTATTAGAAAATAATGGTTTGTATTAAAATCATACAGACGTAGAAAAACAAAATCTATCTTTTTATTCCCGAAAGTTAAGAACGAACGAGTTTACGACTGTACTAAAACTGTTATAATAGCTTTTATTAAATTAGCTCCTAATTGTTGGGTATAGAAAACACGGAGGAGAGCATAAATTCGCGTATAAGCTATCTTCACTCTATTTAAAGAAATAAATTAGGTTTAAGAACAAAAACATTAGTTTTAGAAACAAAGCACCGTATTTAAGTGAGAATGTACCTGTGTGTAGAATCTGGCTCCGATCATGGGCATGAGATCCGTGACCGACCGCCGGGCGGGCGACGTCGACAGCAGGTACCTAGTTCACAGCCAAGCCCGTGTTATACAACCACAAGGCAGACCACACCACACTAAAGTATGGCAGCCTTGACAATTGTATCTTATTGTCATTTTAAAGGAAGTGTGCAAATATTGTCGAATAAACATACATATTTGCTTTGTTACCTAAATAAACTTCTCACTAATGAAAAGCAATGTGATGATTTATTTGTCTGTTTGTCAGTTATCGGATCCCACCGTAAATTGTAAGTCAATATTTTTTAACATTGCCCTTATATTTTTTCACCATTAGTGAATTATTTTTGTTTGCAGTTGACTGGGGCATGGCCAAAACACATTTTTATTACGCCGAACATTTCATAACGTTAGCCTTCACGATAAAACTAACAATTGATATATAATAATAAACTATAAATTTAATCAAATTAACCTCGTATGAAAAGGTTACATTTACTGAAGTATACACTTAAAAAAATTGTTTAATTGTGCTTTTCGATGCCATTTAGGCCATGCGTGGCGAAGTTCAAGCAAATCCAAATCCAAAAGCACTTCCTTTTAAATTATAGAAATTCAGCCCTTTTTTATCTTTAACGAAACATGATTATAAGTGTACAGTAAAAAGATCGGATCATACAGTATGAGGTTTTTGAGATCGGCGGAGTAGGTGCGCGCGACCAGGTCCATGGAGGCCGGCAGGTTGTCGCAGTGCACCGTGCGGCACGCCAGCGCCAGCGCAAGCCGCCCGAGCGCCGTGAGGTCTTCTTGTTGAGCCTGAGGGAAAATACCTAATATTATATACTGGACAAGAGAAGAAACAGAGTTAGTAATATTTAAGTTTTTTTTCTTGTATTCATATTAGTTTAAAATCAAACCAGCTATGCGATCTAAGTGTCCTTTGTAGAGTAACTTGGTTTTGGACCTCTTTTTTTTAAGTCTTCTCATGTGCCTTTTTCCTCGTGGCCCTGGCCAGATCCACCGACGTGTTCCACACCCTCCCGTTTTCTCAGTCCACAGATTTCTTGTGCGAACTGGGTAAATCAACGGCAGAGCGTAAAGTCACAAGGTGAGTTTGTTTTGAATGGTGCAAATTTAAGTGAATTTACACTTAAATTATATATAGGGATACAAGTAATTCCTAATAAGATATCATTTATCAGTCATCACTTGCCACTTACATTTGCATCGGAATAAAATAAACAGCCAACAACAAAATGGTAAGGTACAGTCGCCATCAGATATATCGGAGCGGCCAAAGTGGTCACAAATATCTGAACAACGCCTCTATTGTCAAGACGATAAAGTGCATGATCAATATTTTTGAGAACCCTGGCCGCTCCGATATATATGATGGCTACTGTACATTCGCCATCAAATATATCCGAGCGGCCCTAGTGGTCACAAATGTCTGAATAACGCCTCTAGGCCATAAAGTTCATGTTCAGATATTTTTGAATACCCTGGCCGGTCCAATATATGTGATGGCGGCTGTATGTTACATTTCATAGGGTCATCGGTCATTGTTACTTCGTAGGATCTAGCCTTACCCCTGCTTGCCCCATGCCCGGCTGCCACACACACCCTTCTTCCTCAGTGGCCAAACCGTCCCCAGGCCCCGGACTCCGTGTCTTGCCACACACACCTCAGACCCCAGGGTCCCGGACTCCGTGTTGCCTGTAAGTACCTGTCCCACGTCGTTGGTGTTGGTGTGCAGAGCGTCCGCGGCGCCGCACCACGCCACGCGCACCCTGCACCCGTTCATGACCACCTTGGTGGGGTCCAGCGTTCTACAACAAGCCATGTCGTTACTGTACATTTCGACAAAATATACAACACAGCAAAATACATTAGAATAGACGCAAAGAAGCTCGTACTTCGTGGTATTTACTTAACCAAGAATCAACTAAACCAATGCTGGTCTATTACACCGAAGTAATAGGCTACTTTCCTATGAAATTAAATCAGCTAGTCTTTAGGAAACGTCAAAGGGAGACTAAAATTGTGACGTCAAAATACTGTATGATAAATCTCCGTTTTAACAACGAATGCAACGAAACAGTTAAGTTTATCTACTGGAAAGTACCCTATTGGAAGAATTCATTCAAAAATATTGGCCAAGTAAATGGTAACGTTTCTTTATCATTTTACTATTTAAATACATATCAAGTAAGTATGGAATAATTATTGGCTAGCCCGGTTTCATTCTACTGAAGGTGCTTGCGACTTCTAACTAAAATTTTGTTTTGTGATACACGTACACGTATTATTCAAGCAGTAGTGGTTGAATGTTCCAGACGTCCTCCAGCAATATAATTATCTATTTGTACCTATTATAATCTAATTGTACCTGCAAGCTAATCCAGCGGTGTGTATGGCGCGCAGGGCGGCCGTTAGCTGCACTAACAGGCTCCAAAGCACCGCCTCTGGTAGCAACGCGCCGCACGCCACTGCACGCAGCATGGCGTTTTTCTACGAATCACGAATTTCTTTTGAATGTTTGGTCCAATACATTCCATGCTTTCACATGCATTCTAAAGTATTTGCTAAATTATGTGCTTGCTAAATTCGCTAATGCGCAGCTTTTGAAGCCCAAAAACACGTCAAGGTGTCACGAGTAGTCGTCACCATAGCGTCAAAACCGCCTTTAAGTGTTATGGCGTAGGCAGTCAAAGTAACCTTCATACTTTCAAGTAAGGTTTACAGTGGCTCACTTGTGTCCGTGATCTTCGCGTGTGAATGACGTTTTTACATACAGTACGTAGGGTTTGTCAATTTTAATACACCGTAAAAATCATTCGTCAATTACCTTTCGTTTTAATAATTATGCGTGTTAAAAACAAACAATAATCAGAGATTTGTCAAGTTTTAAGATTAAGGCTACAGTTGCGAAAGATGTTTGTATCGCTACACTTCCTGACTTACTGGACGTCTACAGTATAATTCTCAGCAGAAATTTATTAAGACTAATGTAGTCTACTAGACGTTTGATGTGGAAGGCCCTGCTGCCGCCGGAGTGATACTTGCTGTCGGGTGTACCGTGTATGGTACAGTCGACGTTAAAGATATGTTTACACTTTTGCACCTTACTTCTTTGTAATAAGGTCAAAAAGTATAAACATATCTATGACACTAGTACCTGGTGTGTGTAGGGCCGGGGCGCGTCCGGGTCGGAGCTGAACGGGTCGTGGAAGGTGTTGCCCTCGCCGGGGGCCGAGCTGCCGCCCGAGAGGTACTTGTTCATCACGGTCACGCAGGCCGGGTGGTAGTCGTATACTAACACCATTGCTGAGGAAAAAATATTCTGAGATGAATTAATTTAAAAATAAATCTACGTCACGAAGTTGTTACAATACCTCGTACTATTGAGAAGAAACATCCATAAAAGATACAAGAAACTAACAAATTTTGCACATTTTTAATTCTGTCTCACTCTAAGGTCTCAAACTCATATTGTTTCTCTCTTTATTGCTCCCATCAGTCGTCCAGTCGAACTAGCTCTCTGTTACTGCCGGTCTAGTAACAAGTGTGGTGTCAACTCACAGTGGTCGCCGAACGCCTTGGTGGTGAAGCACTCGTGCAGCCGCACCACGTTGGGGTGGTCGATGTTCTTCCACATCTCGAGCCGCTTGGTGGGCACGTTGGAGCAACGTCCAGTCGTGCTAGCTCTCTGTTAGTACCGGTCTAGAAACAAGTGTGGTGTCAACTCACAGTGGTCGCCGAACGCCTTGGTGGTGAAGCACTCGTGCAGCCGCACCACGTTGGGGTGGTCGATGTTCTTCCACATCTCGAGTCGCTTGGTGGGCACGTTGGAGTAGGAGTGCAGCCGGCGCAGCGCGTAGTGCTCGCCGCTCTGGCGGTGCGTGCCGCGGTACGAGGACGCTAGCGAGTGCCCCGTGCACTCGATCGGCGTTAATGAGGAGTACATTTCGACGTTCTCTGGTAGATCTGAGAGGAAAGATTCTTTTACCAAATTAAGATACTTTTTATCGACTGCGGTAGTATGAAAACCTGTCGGCAGTCGGTAGATATTACACTAAAACACTGCTAAGACGATTTTGGAAGGATGCCAAGAACGCGTCTTAAGTGGAAATGCGGGCCCTCAAGTTGCAGCAACTGGTATGAGATGGCGTATTATGCAAGAAATCGTATTAAGTGGGTTACACTGTATTAATATATCGAGCTCTTCTTCACTGAGCTATCTTGACTTTTAACTAGTTACCGAATGGTAAGTGAATCAGTGGAGCTTCCAACTTACCAGGGAACTGACGCAGGTCGGTCTGCAGGAACACCTCCTCGTTCCTCTGGTAGATCTCCTGGCGGATGGTCTCCGGCATGTAGAACGTTGCCGCGAGCCCTACAATAGTACATGCGCTTGATTCACGTGAATTGAGGCTGACATTCAACATTTATAGAAATTATGCAAAGTGTTAGTTTTATTTAACACGGAAATTTCTTCTAACACACAGGGTAAGAACGAGACTTCCACTTGTAAATTGTCACTTGTAGCATTATTAAATAGGCCTCAGGCGTCATACAGATATGGTTGAAAATAGGAGAAAAATATTTTTATAACAGTTTACGAAGTTACCCCAATACACCTTAGTCTTATTTCTAGGCTTTTATTTATAGGGCGCTTTTTCTATATTAATCATTATTATTATTAAATAACCACTACAACTCTAATACACACACACACTTGCGATAAAAATAAATAGATGTATACGTTTCGCAGAAGAACTTAGTTTTTAGAGTAAGCTAATATGTTTCAATGGTTCTTTTGCAATAAAATATAGGAAATGGTTTCGGCTGTGCATATGTACCTGTCTCTGAAACTCAAAATCACAAGTGATCGAATTTAAATGTTCACGGTAACCTCCTGACTCTCCTGAGGCACATACCAATGTCAATATTGTTGAAGAAAAACTTGAATATATGTTAATGTCCAACAACGTGCATGTGTTTGGTTGATTTGCATCATTTAAAAAAAAAACGAGGTAAATCGGCAGTAACTGGCCACCTCAAACTAAACATGAGCTCTATTCACCTACAAACAGAATTCATTTAAGCATGAGGTTTTAATTACTGGCCACCCTTGAATAACTGACCGCGTTATACTAAAATGAATTCTGTTTGTAGGTGAATAAAGTTCACTTTTAGTATGAGGTGGCCAGTTACTGGCGCTTTACCCTATTTGACTCTAGATGTGCAAATTGCTGAACTCACAAGGTTGTCCGTTTAATCATAATACTCCACCAATGTAGGTATTACTTTGCTTTTTTCGAAAATAATGTACCTAACATTAACCTTTTAACAGCCTTACGTCAAAATTTTAAATTTCAATTTCGAGCTGTGTCGTTAGGTTTGAAGGTGTCAGTCACGTTGTCACTTCGTCTCATATATCAGACGACGGCGGTCAAAAGGTTAAATGTGATAACGTAACGAAAGCTAGTGATTGTAATAAAAACGAAAAAATACGAATATTGTTTTAATCAATATGTCCAGTCGACGTCAAAGATAATGTTTACATTTTTCACCTTACGTCTTCTAATAAGAAAGAAAGAAAAGTGTAAACATCATCTTTGACGTCGACTGTACAATTGACGGCAGTTTTAAGAATCAAAGAAGTAATGGTTTAAAAAAAGTTTAAACCATTTCAAAATAACCACCCAGCTTCAGTATAAACATGTAAGTGCATGAGTTATTAAGTAAGTATTCAATAAAAAAAAATGTGGAATGCTGTAAAACGTCATACTCATGTTAAATGGAATCTTAATCTAGGGACATCTTCGAAACGTCAATTTACGAAGGCGTCATTTACGTTGTCACTTTGTCTCTTATGTTTATCAGAGAAAACAATAGTTATTGATTCGAGCAGTATTACTGAGACATATATAGGTCACTTGAATAGATATAATTTTATTTTATGCAAATCATGGGAAATTCTCCACCTGAACAAACTGCAGGTGCAAGGCCACTCCACAATGCTGGCAATATATCATTGCAGTAGATTATCGGTTAACTGATTGTGAACCTTATTGCACCGAGATCAAGATTACCAGTGGTAGGTTAGTAATACTCGTAGCCGTCTATTTAGTCATGGAAAGACAGTCTATTCAGTTTTTTAGACTACATTCATTAAATCGATACTTGAATTTTGTATAGCTTGGAGACTAGTTTGTACACTGATTTATCTTTATACAATCCATACTTTAGACAACCAAAGTATGGTGGCTTGCCTGCGTACATCTGCGTCGCGTACGGGGAAGGCCAAGACAGCCTTGCTCCGGCCGTCGCATAGAAATCACAGCTGTGGCACTCACCAGGCTTCGTCTGCGTTATGGGTCCCATGTGTGTCGGCGTGCTTGCGTACATCTGCGTCTCGTACGGGGAAGGCCCCGCTGCCTTGCTCCGGCTGTCCTATAGAAAGCACAGCTGTGGCACTCACCAGGCTTGGTCTGCGTTATGGGTCCCATGTGTGTCGGCGTGCCTGCGTACATCTGCGTCGCGTACGGGGAAGGCACCGCCGGCCCTGGCCCCACCACGCCTAGGCACTGCTCCGGTTGGCCTATAGAACATTTATTTGTGTGATAAGCATTAATTATTTCTAGGATAAATATATTTATTTGTATTAATTTATTGTGTTACTTAAGGACTAAATCGATTACTTTGCCTAGTGTGGAAATCAGTAAAAATTTTACACGTGTTGGGAAAAAGCGTGTTTTTCATTCGACAGAGCAATTTGCGTTTGTATCGATACCTCACATGCGGCTCTTTCCTAAAACGCGCGTCAACGGCGCGTTAAAAATACGCGGTATGCGTAATACGCTCATAAAACAAATGAAGGTAGCATCGCATCTGCATCGATACAAATGCATTAATAAATGCGCGTTTGCGGCACGTTTAAAAACGCGGTGTGCATAGGACCTAAGAGTTGACAGCAGAAAGCAACTCTTTTGTTAAATCCTAAACATACAACAGGTCACAGTACTTACTAGGTACAGGACCCCGATCCGACATGCCAAACTGTGACACGTGGATATCATACTTAAAATCGCTACTGGATAGAGTGATATCCATCTTTCGACATGTGTCCACACCTGCCAAATTTACAGTAGGTCTCTTACGTCAAAATCAATAGAAATTGATTGAAGAAAGAAAGGGTGATATTTGTCAATCCATAGAGATATCGATTGTCACAAAATAGTGATATCATATTTGTCTCACTTCCGACTGTCAGTTTTGCCATGTCTGTAACATGGAAGTCAGTCATTCGCTTCTGGCACAAATATTCAAGGAGACATTGTACTTGCATTGTTTTGTACCAAAACACGTATGCATGTATGAAAACGTCACGTACAGGGATGATTAAAAACATGAAACCGTGATTAGAAATTTGATGATAACATATATAATGTGAGGTGACAAGCGAAACTCACTAATTACAAAAAAATATTAAACGAAAATAAACCTTGTTATGTAGCCAGTAAGGTTCGTTATGACTATGAACTTGTGGTAGTACTTAGTGAGTTTGACTTGTCACCTATAATAAACAATAGCAGAGCCAGCCAGACCACAGGCGTTTTCATACTTCTCATTGCTAAAGAGTAATTTCTTCCCAACCAGGTAGCCTTTAGGTTAACTAACATAAGACGAAATTTGAGAAAACTATTTAAATAAATAAACAAATGGGTCATAGTGTGTTCTTCGGGTGGAATTTTTGTGATAACTATGTCTATTCTATATGGTCATACCGCCTAAAATGCGAAACTTTGTAACGCTATTTACTAGAGATGCAACGGGTAGTTGTTTGGCCAGATACCGTACACCGGATATCCGGCGGACCTCTTGGCTGGATAGCCGGATGCCGGATATCCGGCCGCTGGATATTCGGCCAAGACCCTACAAATTTATACCTACAAATTTGAACAAGCGGGTGGCACTCCGTGCAGGTTGCAACTTGTTCAAGAAATTGTAACCTAGTGGCGGCGAGTCCATAGAACACGATTACCGTCGGCTTGCCTAAGTTTCAGGCGCCTGAGCAGTTTTCCTACAGCTCATGAAGAAATTTTAAGCCAAAATCAGCACCGGCTTGCCTAAAAATAATAACCCACCGCCACTGTAATCTACCTAAAGTTATGACCTTTATTAAATGTCAGAATCTCGTGACGTAATAAACGAATATTAATAATTAAAAAGTCAATTACTTGGTGGTTTACTATGTATTCGTCCCGTTTTTAAACTTTACTATGTACCATTTTACTATCCCGTATCCTGCCGGATAGTACGCTACTATCCGGTGTTCGACCGCATACTAAAATGGCGGCTGGACAGTCCGGATACCGAATAGTGGCCGGATATCAATTGCATACTCAGTTTTGTCCTCAACCACCTGAATGCAAAACGCCAGCAAAAAGTTGCATTGACGCAAACAGCCCTTGCACTTTTAAAAGTCAAATAGTCTTGAGACGTACATTCGTTTTCGTATATATCAGCATCCCATCGCCTCTGTCATGAAAATTTGTTTAGAGGTCACCGCATGAATAAACTGATATGGCAAGATAAATGTTGTTTCCTGATTCCTGCAAATATGAATCTACTTTCGCTTGTGACTTTGAATTGTTTTGAAGGGACTGGACGGTTTGCAAGCTTGAGAGTAATTGAGAGACAGATGAAAATGAGCATAATTGTAATAATCCATATTGATAGGTTATGACGGCCGGTGCTTACTTTGTAGTGGTTGTACAGATTCTATATAATTTTCAAGAAATAAAGACGTATGCGCCGGCTGTCATAAGCATAGCTCGGACAATTTATCGCAAAAACGTCGAAAACGAATATAACACCGAAATAAAACAAGATATATTAAATTTGTATTATGTACAGTATTTTATTCTATACATAAGTAGGGACGCAGTAAGTCATAATAAGAGACGAATATCATTATATCATTCTAGCCAATAGCTTGATACCTAGCAAAACTTACGAGTGCTAGTGTAAATCCGGCCTACGATTTTTTTTTAAATTAACAAATTGCCAATCGCTGAAAAAAAAATGTCTAATATTTATAATCTTTCTAAAGATGATTAAATACAAGCAATTTTACTGACATAAGCACCTGCATGAGCATGTTGACGTACACAAGGCGTGCTAGCATATCATACGTAGTCGCCTGCCACTTCATACTTCGAGCGCTTGAACTTTGAAGTATGGAGAGTCGCGCAACAACGTAAGATGTGCTAGCCGTGCTGGCGTGCCTTATTTATCCCGCAGAGTACATAAGCGATAACATACAAAAATGCATCAGTTGATGACAAATAAACTACGCAGTCAATACAAGCAACCCGTGTTGTTCGACAAGTTACGAAAGTACCTACTGTTTGTGTTTTTTTTTACTTCAGCCTGACCGATCCGATATCCGATGTCGGATAGGACCATGCAAAAGAGAAATAGAAATTTAAAATGTGTGTATTTCTATGCTTATTCTTAAAACAACAAAATTCCCATTGCTCAGAAGAAAGCACTAACGTAAAAAAGACAGACATAATTCCATAGGGTACTCTCTAACAGCTTTGTTTCCACGGCATCTGGTATCGGAATCGGATCGGACAATGTGAAAACGCTCTAGCACTGTGGTCTAAGATCGTACTAACTGGTTCAATAATGACCAAATAATAATAAAAAAGGCAGATAATATAAAACGGGAGTGCATTCCATTCCTTAGCAGTTCTTTTTTATAAAGAGGCAAATCAAAATGGTATAATATATATATACACCGTGCTTTTTTAAGCTCAGGAATGCACCCCTGAAATTAAAGGAAATGAAAAAAAACACGGTGTATATTTCGGCGGCCGCTCGTAAAATCAGGCAGATCGTAATGTTCCTGTGTAGGTTAGGTTCGTTAGGTTGCTTCAGATGACCGAAGGGCAAACTACCCAGAAATAGGAGCCCCGCGTAGTGGGGCTCCGTCGACTCAGGGAACGAGTCAAAGATTTTCACGTTTCACGATATGCCTAGGAATTTCAGGATATGCCTGATCTTACGATCGGCCGCCGCCATATATACCTACACACAACGTAAAGATACATTCGCTCCCTGTACCAAAGCTACGAGTATATATTGAAAAGAGAAAGGTGTTGGCTAGGTTTAAACCAGGGATGTTGCAAATATTCGCATCCGCATACGCAACAGCGGATCCTCATCATCATTCTCAAAATCCGCGTCCGCATCCGCCTCCGCATCAAATCGACACGGAGCTTATACGGATCCTGATGTGGAACAAATCGGTACATGAACGTCTCGGCGACGGCGCACGTGTTAGGTAAAGTAGGTAATTTCACCATTACCCAATAAAAATATTGTTACCAACATTTTCGTGATTCGTCGATGGAACTGACGGAAGCGACTAGAAATGACGAGCTTGTTTCGTTTTCAATGCAAAATTTAAATATTTGTTTTCTTTTTTGTGTACAGTCGACGTCAAAGATATCGTTACGGACAAAGTTACATACTTTATTGTCTTAGCCATATTTACCATTGCTCCATATAAGTTGTACGACGTTAACACAAAGGAAAATTTTATGGAAATTTTGGGACACTTTTTTTCTAAGATGGAAAGAGCTTATGATTCTGAGTAAAAATATCATAAAATTACAGATTTTTTTTAAGAAACGCTCAAGTAATAAATGTATGTGTTACCCATAGGCGCAGAAGCGTTAAGGCCGCCGGTGGAATTCAGGCTGTCGTTTGTCGAATAAAAATACGTCGTGCCGCCAACATTCTCCTGTTGAAAAAAAAAACAAACCGTTTAGACTACGCATATTAATCAATATGTGACTTCCTCCACCGTGAAGGCATACGCTAGAGTCTGTCCGGAAAGAACAAACCTGTGCGCTGAACATAATAATAATAACAAACAGGATAATATAATATTTCTGACCAATTGGGGCGCATACCTACAAATAAGAATCTTTAAAGTTTCACCCAAACAGGAATATGAAAAGCAATAGAAAGAAAATAAGTACATCTTCCTAAATCCAATAAAAGAAAATTAATTTTAAAATATATGGTCCATTTTCAAATAAAAGGTACATCATTGTTGGTTGTCAATAAGGCATTACTGCCATAATAATTCATTTAGAAATAAACTCTATTAATAACCGACAATGATATACATTTTGCTTGAAAACGTCACATATAATGAGACATTAATAAAATATAAATCATATTAAAATAACAACTTTCACCAACCAAATACAATTACTTCTCATCACTTACACCTTAGGTTTAGTAAACAACTCATTCTCACCTGATGTACTTGCTGTGTATTGGGCTGAATGCTCCCTTGGATATTTCCCTGCAGGTTTCCCTGTAGGTTCCCCTGCAGGTTTCCCTGTAGGTTCCCCTGCAGGTTTCCCTGCAGGTTCCCCTGCAGGTTAGCCAGGGTCGAGGGAGGGGAGCTCTCCGGGGAGTCGGGGAGGAATGGCGTGAAGTAGTTCACGGGCATGAACTCCCCTATCAGGACCTGCGGGAAGGGCTATAGTCACATGAGACAGTCTATTGTTGGGATCATCCAAGCGTTGAACAAAAATGACGAGCCACCGACGCCACCAAGCGAAATTGAACTTTGCGGAAGGTCCCGCGTAGGTCCCTATTGCCCTACAAAGCCTGTCGGCTGTTGCCGTCGTTTGCGTCCATGACACGACTTTTTGATGTCGGCCACAACCGACTGTGGCGGTCATAGGGTTAAGTATATTTTTCAAAGACACCAGTGTCTTAATTAGCTCCAGTTTTGAAATAATCGATGGTTAACGTTTGCCTTTCGGATGGCGTAAACCTACGTAATTTGTTTTTGTACTCTGAAACACCGCAATAAATGATTCACGTGTGTGTTACGTCAATAAAATAAGCTTCCGTTGTATCTCAGAGTATTGTAATGTAAATTACATTGACATGTTATAATTTTCAATTATTTGGTTGACTCAGTCATAACATAATACCCTTATTACATCAATGACCGATATAACAATTATTGAAAGAAAAAAAAATTAATTAATTATGCCAATTCGTTTTCTTAATCGTACCTAACCATATGCTGAAATTAAAGGAAATAAAAAAAACACGGTGTATATGTAATTTTTTGAGATTATGAAAATCGTGCGATTACAGCCAGCTGCAACAGCGTACTGGCAACGATTGCAGACAAGTTTTGTCCCTATATATGAATAGTGATATTGCTGCGGACTTCATACTCCCAGCAGTACTACTGTGGTTTACACGTAACATATATTTATGTGTGAACCGCATTATTATTTATTTTAATTAATTATGTATGAGTCCTTGTTACTTGAAATAAATTAACTTTAATTTTATTTAATTATCGTCGTAATATTTTGGGGAAAACGATTCTAAAATTCACGTTTTTTGCCACGCCAGGACGCTCGCGCTCCCATACAAACGTAGTTTAGCTCATTATAAAACGACATGCTTTAGAACCACGAAATTTGGCATGGGCATTCTAGCAGTACAAATCTATGTCGGTAATTCGTTTTCGTTGCAAAAAATTGTAATACAAAAAAAATACAGCCAGATACAGATTTACATACAAAACTTATTTTTGCTATATTTTCTTTGTATTACAATTTTTAGCAACGAAAACGAATTACCGACATAGATCTGTACTGCTAGAATGCCCATGCCAAATTTCGTGGTTCTAAAGCATATCGTTTTACAATGAGAGCCGAACTACGTTTGTATGGGGACGCGAGTTCACGCGAGCGTCCTGGCGACTCTTAAGGTTTTATTAACTTAGGGCAGTAAAAATTGAAAGTAATTAATTAGTATATTATATTTGGTGGTGGGGGGTTATGCTAGTATGGATGTAATGGCTTTGCTAGTATGGATAAGTATGCTGCGGAATTCCTGAATGGTATTGGTATGATAGCTCCTTTATATGAGCCAAAGCAAAGTTTTTTTTATCACACAGTCAATATTAGACGTAATTCTAAATAATAAATGCAACAGTTGTCTGATATTTTTGCCCATTGTGTCAGTTTGTTGAGTTTCACTTGATCAGAAATGCCCAGTTTTAACTTTTTAGTAAACTTGTTAGTAATTTGTACATTTAAATGTTGGTTACCAAGTTTTTTTTTAAATCTTTATTTAATTTATAAGGGGGCTTTAACATCATTATAATTACTGGTTGCCAAGTTGAGAGAAAACTTATGCAATGTACAACTTTAATTTTAATTTTCTTTTAATTTAATAATATGTATTTTTTTATATTTTTTTATATTTAGTGGAATAACCACAAATTAGAAACACATATCCATTATAAATAAAAAATCAACCATGAAGAACTCATTCCTCCTTCCTTCTCTTCCTGTCATGCTCCATAGTTCTCCACAGTTGTTTTTTTCATTTATAATGGATATTTGTTTTCAATTAGTTGTTTTTCCATTTAATTTAGATTGCAAAATTTAAAGAACCATAGATTTCTCCAGTACATATACATTTTCTTGACAGCAGTATAGACACAGTAACAAGTATATAGAAAGGTGTAGAGCTTTAAATGGATACCACCTAAGCTATGCACAAAAACAGCTTTAATTAAACTCAAATTGTGAAATACAGTAAAACTCGCTTAAGGCGATTTTAAAGGGACTCTAGGTGGGGAGGTAACAATGTGTCTTGAGCGGGAAAATGTATTATGTGAGACTGTCCTGCTGTGGATCTCAAGTTGGATGGACTGATATGCAATACTTCATTATGCAGTCATCATATTAAGCGGATTCTAATGTAATTTTATAGATATACATCTACTTAAAAAATTTGTTCTAGAAATTAAAGTTAATAGTTAATAAATACTTACTTTTTTAATGGCTGTAGGGGAAGACTCCAGGCTCATCTTGCCCATGGCCTGGTTCAGGGATCGTGTGGGGGTCGATGTAGAACGGTTCTGTAAATGAAGTTAAATTACTCAACGCCCATATCAATATACACAGGATCCTCACTTTCTTCATAATATAAGAAAATGTGATACCCGTAAATCTCTCTCTAATTCTTCCGCTTCTTCAACCTCCTCTCTTCTAACAATGGGGTAGATAGACAGATGTGGTACGTAATGTGATGTGTATTGTGGAACGGGTCCATTCTGAAGGGTCTTTAACAAAATAATGATCAATGCAATATGGTAAGGCTCGCTACTACCTTTGAGTTTAGAATAGCCTTTTATAATTCGATTATTTGATTGGTTCCTCGTACAATAGTTTGTGAATAGAGCGAAAATCCCTTATTTCATTAAAATCAGGCAATCTGTTAGGGAAATATTTCGCTCCACTCCCAATTTTGATACTGGTATTTGATCCAATGAGAAAACTAACATTTTAAACTAGTAACTTACCATGTACGTAGCTAGTTTTGATTCCTGGGGAAGGCCATTTGGGGGAGAATATTGCAAAAAGATAGAGGGATCCATCGCGCCTGGTTACAACGCGGCAAACTAGGAGAGAAGAAAACTTTAAATTAAAAACAATCTAGTTCGTGTAGTCCTCGCAGCCACCGCGCCTAGGCAGAGTCCATCAGATTAAAGTAACAACATTTACATGCAAATATAAAATTCAAAAACAAGCTGAAATAGATCGCTATCGGGCTGCAAGTCGATATGAACTCTGAAGTTAAAAGGTAGGTAAGTAATTGACAAGTAGGTAAACGAAAACTACTGACGTTTTTCTCCGTTTTGTTTCTTACCTGACACTAGACAATTAGTTATTCATCATCCTAGAACTACCCTCTAATAAGACCACATCACAGGTTGGCGCTGGCACCAGACATTCTCCAAACTTCCCTTGCTACAACTCCGTGACGACTGAAGCCTCACGCAAATATGCAATTTATCTTACATACTAAGCTCATTGTCACAGTAAATAAACCTTCTATAAATCCGTTATTCGGTTAAATCATGATTTATACGAGACTTTTAATACATAACATTAGTTTCAAAATGAAAAATAGGAGTAAGGGCGACACGAAGACAAATTACACACAAAGTTGAGTGAGGTGAAATGCATACATACACAAAGAGATATTTGTGTATGTGTAGAATCTGTAGAATGTAGATCACGGTACCACAGACAAGCGAGCGATTTTTTTATATTAAACATTTCCTATGGCGCTAAATTTAATTTTAGCTTCGACAATGTGAAAATGTGAAAATAGCAAAATGGATATAATTTTGTATTTTATTAAGTGTAATTTTGATTTCTTACAATGACTGTGTGGTAATAATAAGAGTTTTGGCCTTTTCAAAGTCGTACACGATTTATAACATTGTAAAATTTACAACTAAAGATCAAATCAAATTATCTTCATAAATATTTTGATTTGTTTATTTTTAAGTAGGCACATTACTATATAAATTTATAAACTTAAATAGATGACATAGATGTCATATTCAAAGGAAAATGTGACCTAGGCATCCTGTGCCCAGTTGGGGCTGTTGGTGCCCAGGGCAACGGGAAATTATACACGGGATCGACCGGTATGATACGACCGGTGCTGCTGTGACCCGGGTGTTCAAGTGGTTAAGGCGTCTACCGCGAATGCAGAAGACGCTGGTTTGATCCCAGCCCTGGGTACCGGAGGCCTAGGTCACTTTTTCCATTGTATGTATATGACATCTCTCTCTCTCTCTCTCTCTATCAGTTTACAGTAAATGTATTTTAGAAGTGAATATATATGTCTACATACGTCAGACTAGATAGATCGTGGTCAAAGTATATACATATATTATTATAATAACAGTTAAGAATTTAAAAACTGGTTTGAGTAACGCAACTGCTTTTTCACAGTTTACACTCTCGCATTCGCCTTGGACTCCGGGTGACATCTTTCACTGTTGTATGCTGTTGTAATACGCCTCGATTTCCAAGTTCCACAGCCAATGTTGATGATATCCCTGCCTGTGATTTCCAGTAGGATAATTTATGACCACTTTATGACGCAGCGTATCGTTTGAACCGGAGACCGAGGCCTAAATCCAGAAGCATGGCGCATGAATTTGTGGCCGTGCCACAAACTTGGATGGACGGGTTATTATGGCAACATTGTCGTTAAGAAAAAAAATTAGACGTTGCTCGACGTATGCGAATGTCAATCCATTTTGACAGTTTGAATCTTTTGAAAGTTCGTTCGGATATTACTTTTTACCAAATAGAAATTAGTTGTCTACACTGAAACGTAGATTAATTTATGAATAAAATATAAGTATATCATTATATTTCTAAAATAGCCAGTTTGATTCATATCTATGATTTCGGTACGTGTTTGATAATGCTTTATCTGTATTAGGAGCAAGTTGCCTTAACAAAAAGTTCACTACGAAACGTACGAAATATTTGAACGATCCCTGCCTTTATTTTGTACTTTTCTCTGTTATTGGTCGACTCACCCATTGGACTTGGTTTTGGCTATCGGAAAAAGGATTGGTCGTGCCAGCGCGTGATAATTAATTGCAATTTACCAATTAGTTTTGATTTGTATTGTATACGTCACTCGATAATCACATCTCATTAAAACAGTAAGTTTAGTGATATGTTCGATATCGGGCAGTGATTGAATCGTTGCAGGATTACGCGTAAAAAACAACGTAGTTTTATTTCGTTATTTATTTTTGCTGCAGGTAGGATGGATGCTTCATATCAAGGCGGCGTGACCTACGAGGACAGGGGCGAGAGCTTCCAGCAGTTGTCATCGACGATAGCCAGTAATATAAAGAAAATCTCACAAAATGGTAAGTAGCATCGAACTTTATCGTTTGTTTGTATTATCTACCACGTAGCTAAAGATAGCGATATGTCTTTGTTTTGACTCACATGCCGATTGCTTCTTGCATTCATAACAGTGCATCACCATTTCAAAGCAATCCTGTAACATTAAATACACACTTCCTACTTTAACCTTTGTTCATTATATCTGATAATATATAATGAAGAAAGATTAGATTCTAATACAAGGCTAGGTTGGAGAATGGAGGTTCTAGGTGACAAACTAAATCCTGAGTCATGTCTAGCTGGTTACTCCTGTCACCTCCTAAAAACCAATTCCAATAATTTCATAACACAAGTTTTATCACAAGCAAGGCCAAGCCATTCCCATTAACAGATTTAGAGTTGTGCCATTCTTAAGAGCCTCTGTTTTGTATGGGAAACATTCTCACTCCGAAATATTCCTCATAGTAATGGAGAACATTCTCAACTATCAACAGATTAGTTGTACCTTTAACAATTTCTGCAATAGCCTGCCCTTACTGCCGATGCTTGTTTTGTAAACTTTTGTAGCTGTTTGTGAAAGAGAATTGACATAAAATATTCATGAGTTCCGATATAAAGCATGACACTTCTCTTTCCAAACAAACTCTAATACTAATTAAATCACTTGACAGTAGAATATTGTTCCTAGCTGCAGGCTTCTCTCCATCCATCATATGAGACCTTATAAGTGTTTTCTATAAATAATTTGTTCTAAATAGACATGAACTGTGAAGCCTGATTTGCCTTACTAGATACTACTAGATAGTATACGACACTGCTGTAAGGGCTTTAGTACAGTTGCCATCGAATATATTGAGCGGAAATGGTACTCAAAAATATCTGAGCATAAACTTTATTGCATTGACAATAATAGAAGCGTTGTCAGATATTTGTGACTACCTTGTCTGTTCCGATATATCTGATGGTGACTGTACATGTGGAGATGAAGTCTTCTAGGAAAACATTCAAAATTAATATCAGCGACAATTAACTATTATAAAGTAGTACCTCTGAATACTTTATCTGAAACTAAAATATCAGCGTTACAGATATTTTGTTCAGGATTAATTTTAATTAGCTGAAGTTAACAATGCTTATCAAAATTTGTTAATCCTACAAAAATATATTATTTTAATTGTTCAGCTTAATATCAAATACCTAATTGAAATCCTATGAGAGTCATTTCACCAGTTCTCTTATAAATGTTACTCTTTTGGCATTTTCTATGAATAGATAGAAACTAGTGCCTATGCCTATGGGATTAGGTTGTCAAGCGAACCCCAGGCTCAATTGAGCCGTGGCCAAAGCCAGGATAAACGCTAGGAAGATGTACAGATAGAAATTATAGAATATCCTTCGAAAATTAAAAAAAGAACTGTTTCCTGCTCGGGAAGTGTTAAAAGATTTTGAGGAGTTTGTTGAGATTTGATGAAAGGTCAGGTGGGGTAAGTTGAACACTGGGATAAGGGAATTATATTGCAACAGATTAAAATTTCAGTCTCATTTAATCTATATATCCGTACAAGGCGGGAAGAAGTTGACAAGTTGCGGCAAAAAGTAAATGAAATTTGAACTCTAATAATAAAAATTCATAAGGTTCAAATTTCTTCAATTTTATATCTCGAGTTATCAACTTCTTCGCGCCTTGTACGTATATACTTCAGTCACACAGTGCGTTTGTGTTTTATACTTTTATACCTTTTTTCTACATACATAATAAGGGTTCAAAACTCAATTTCAAATCTTAAATGTACAGTCAGCAGCAGATTTATGTGACCCTCTGCATCTAAACCTAGTATGCAGGGGTAGCGGTTCACATAACTACAGCTGACTATACAGGAATGCTATATAATTACTAAAGAGATTCATCCAAATAATAAGTTGATGTTTTTAACTTTACCTAGATATTTGCAATAAAAATAGACAAATTACATATTCTCTGTCAAATACCAATAATTTTTCATTGTTCCTCCTCTGATCTGTTCCGGTTGTATCCTTAAGGAACCTGCATGAGATCTGCTAAATCAATATCTGTGTAAACAAGTCAGTCTTGTCTCAAGCCTATTGCCTTTATTTAAAAGTGTTTAAGTCATTGCACAACACTACATCATTACATACAGGCAATTAACATACTTATTTGAATAACACTACAGTTCATTGCAAAGAATTATCATAATTAACAAAGATGGAACTCTGAGGATAGTTTCATCTCGCTTGCCCTTGCGAATTTAACCATAAGAATGAACTTATCGTTTACTAATTCTGAAGTTTTTCTCGTAACAAGGTTTTACGCCTTGATTTAATACTCAGCAGCAATAGCGTACTTATATTGTGTATCTGAATTTTTTCCATGAATGAAATAGCAGTGCCCTTGACTTGACTCCGCGTCACGTAGTGTTATTCTATTTGAGGTTGCATCTATGGCTATTGACAAGAATTAATTAAGCTTTCTACCTTGCCTTGAAAATACAGAATGTTATTACTTGATCAGTTTGGACACATATAATATAATAACATCGTTTCTTGATACTAACTTTATGTTTAAAATAATAAAAATTGCTTTGCGCGGCTACTGCCGATACTGAACTAATCTCTTAGTTATTAACAGAATAGTTTTTAAAAGGCAATAATTATTTAAATCATATTAAGTTACAAATGTAATTGTAAAGGAATGGGATAGGATGATGATGATGATGATGATGAAAGGCATGAAAAGGAATGATAAATGAGAATAGTCTGAGTATCGTGAAAGTAGTGCCTACGCCAATTATAACACATTAATAAAGTGTTTTTGTGCAGTGTCGTCAATGTCAAAGATGGTCAACCAACTGCAAACGCCCCAAGACTCACAGGAACTGCGCAATCAACTGTAAGTGTTATACCGGTTTTTACCCTGTCATTGTCTATTATATTCCTACTTAGCTCATCCATTAGTGACGTCACACGATTTCCATGACTCTCTGACCCCTCCGTCCCCTCTTGTCACACATGGTCACATTTAGCTACCCCTACCTCCCTCCCCCCTGGTGTGACGTCACATATTTCGCAATTTTTGTGTACAAATCCGAGCATGTTGAAAATACAATAAATTTTTGTTGACAAGTTTCCGCCTCTCCTTCGTCACAACATGTCACACTTTGTAGACCTCCCATCCTATATGAGTGACGTAATTAATAGGCTGTAATGCATACTGCGAGGCTCATACATATGGGCTCTATGAATATGATGATATAAGACCTAAAATTATTTAGTGCCTTATGAATAGATTTACAGTATTTTGAAGGAACCCAGCCAAAAACGCGTCTTGGGCGAAAAAGCGTATTATGTGGGACTGTCTTTTATTCATCCCGTATCTATACTGCTCAGTATAGGCCTCTTCTTTATTACGCCACTCTCGGTCCCGTACCAGTCCCATCCACTACACACCCGCAGATCATCTGACCATCTGGTTGACGGTCTCCACGCAGACATTTAGCCACCATTCGGTAACGTAATAAATAATTCACAGGCGTCAGATCCAGAATTACACTCAGAAGATGGCCAAAGACACTTCCTCGATGATCATGGACCTCATGAAGATGCCGGTAGACCAGCCCGCCGGCAAGCTGACCAGGGAGCGGCTCAGCGACGAGTACATGGCCACGCTAAATGCCTTCCAGGTTCGTGTAAATCTTGGTTTTCCAAATTGGGGCCCATTTGGGGAGCGTAGAATGATCAAAAGGCGAGCGCAGTCCTCCAGGTTTGAACTGAAAAGGCTTGTACCGCGGCGCGGTGGGTGCCCGGTTTTGACTCTCTATTTCAAACCCCTGGTGGTGGTGGCTCTGGTGTGGCTGGTGTACTCGTATGGACAGACGCCGTAGAAAGAGGCCTGATACAAAATATTAGTTTATTTAAAGACTGCCAATGTGCCAATAAGTATACAACATGGCAGGCATATTGTCCGTCGGCAGCGCACTTTGGAATATTTCTTATTTAAAAGCCCAGAGTTTAAATATTTGTAACTGATTTACATATTCTCCCTCATAAGTAACTGTTAAGGATAAATGACTAATTTAAACGCTAATTCCTTTTTATTTCCTTATCATGTCAGTACTGTTTTCCTCCCAAAACACTAGTTAATACTCAGTAAATCGGTAACCACTGTGGTAGTTTTGAAATATTTCTCGATTAACGCAAACTGTATATTATTACTGTGTGTAAATTAATAATACAGCTCATTGATTTGGTTGTAGGCGACACAAAAATCGGCTGCCGCGAAGACCAAGGAGGATGTGCGGAAAGTGAAGGCCCAAAGCGGCACGATCAACATTGGGGACCCGTTTGGCATGTCCGGTGAGTAATTGCAGCAGTGGTCCGTAGACCACTGGTAGTCCCTGGAAGCACCTGAAGTGGTCCGCGAATTTATGAACAAGAACACCCTTTAGTTGACTATTTTCGTCATAGGTATTTGTGGACTGTTGTACTTTCAAAAATGTTGTCGTGTGGTCGCTTAGCACTAAAAAGTTACCGTTGACCTAAATCTACGTTTGGAGGCAATTTTCACGATAGGAGTTTCACGCCTCGCATGTACGATCATTAGTTGTACCGTGAGAAAAAAAAATCATGTATGTTATAATAATATTTATGTTACGGCATATCGGTTGTTGATAAATTGGCTCGCCTTTGATTGAATGTGTCGCTGTTTACAAAGTTTAATGAGAGATTAATATTAGATAGTCAGGGCCGTCTTTACCCGGGGGTGCAAGCGTTGCACCGGGGCGCCGGGGTCCAGGGGGCGCCCGCCGATTACCGAAACCAAAACCAAATGTTTTAGTTGGAACACTAGAAAAAAATACGATCAAAGCACACAGGCACCAACATTGCTTTGAAATTTGTCACATGCCATCATGCCAATTAGACTTGATGTATAAAATACAAGTCAAAATTAATCCTATTGTTACGAGAATAAAGTTCGTGTTCACATCTTACATTGAAAAATGTTTACTGTATTAAGCCGACAAAGGGACTTGACATCAAATGCTTAATATAAACAAAACATTTTAAACCTCTCAGTTCTCACATAAGTTTCATATTGTTTTTGTTGCTAAGCTCAAGTGACATAGCAATGAATTTCGGACTGCGAATACGTTTAGTTATAACAGACACTCTGCTCTATTAAGATGTTCAACATCATCTCATTTAAGAGTCCGGTAGTGTTTTTTTTCGATTTCGCTCAACTTTTTGATGCGATTTTGCAGTAACTAACATAACTTCTATAATTTTGTATACATATTATGAAAGATCGTTTCTTTTTGGATGGAATATATACAACGATTTTTTAATTTTATGCTTTATTTATAAATAATTCACCCTAATCTAACACCTGTTTCGCGATTTTTGCTTGGAGAGGTGAAAAGAGTAAGGTTTTTATTGATTTAAATTAAGTTATATAAGTACGTAAAATATATAAATACATTGGAAAATGAGTCGCCTGAGGAATAAGTGTAACAGTTTTTTTCATTTTCATATATATTTTTTGAGAGAGAGTGTGTTTTGCTAGAGCAATTTTGCTAAAAATTGCTGAATTTTAGGTGATATTTTTGGAAAGATACTAAAGTATTTTACAAACATAAAAATACAAAAATAAACTTCATTTCATGCTTTATTCAGATAATATAAAACATATTAGGGTCCGTAACAAATAATAATTAAAAATCTTACGACAAAATTACACGAATCAACGTCCTCACTAAACATGCTCTGTAAGAATCGAGTTTTAAGGTATTAAATATTAATATATATAGACCTAAAGTACATTTTTGCAATAACAAGACTTCAAGCTATCGTACCAAATGCAATTCATGTGCATAATGTCATTATTAGCGATTTTCGTTTTCAAATCGTTACCGGACTCTTAAATAAATAACAAATATATATATTATATTGCCACTGCTTTCAAGCATCACTTTAACAATTCACGCAGTAAAAGTGAAATATTTTGTGTGCAAACAGTTCCTGTAGGTTAACTTGTGTATTAGTTAAATCAAGAGCCATATCAGCTATTTAGAGGTAAGACTTTTTTTAATTTTTTTAGGATTCCGTACTTACTTATCTCAAAAAAAAGGAAAACAAAAAAATCGGACAAGTGCGAGTCGGACTCGCGCACCGAGGGTTCCGTACAAACCTATAACAATTGCTATTTCTTGTGATTGCGTGGATATAAAAGTTTCGTTTTGCTACAGCAGAAAGGTATTATAGACCTGAGTATTTGATATGAATTTCAATTTAATACCTCTACGTGTTTACGAGGAAAGAGATAGTAAATTTAAAAAAATATTTTTTGTATGATTTTACTAAAAATGTCTCCTTCTCGTAATTTTTCCGTTGTCTGTAATGTCTGTTAGGTAGTCATCTTATTACGACAAAAGCGAAGACGTTTATTTTTCTGGCACATATATGTCATCATTTTTACCCACACAAGAAAGTATGTACAAGTGGCGGTGGGTAAAATTTTTCTTAGGCAAGCCGGTGCTGAATATGGCTTAAAATTTCTTCATGAGCTGTAGGAAAATTGCTCAGGCGCATGAAACTTAAGCAAGCCGACGGGACTCGTGTTCTATGGACTTCACTGTTGGTTACATAAAATTATGTTTTTTTTTTTATAAACTTGCGCTTTTTTGTTGTTGGTATTGAACAATAATTGTATTTTTAGGGTTCCGTACCACGAAAGGATCACCTAAGTAAAAATAAAAATTACGACGACTTACAAAGTAAAAATTACGAAAAGTAGACATTTTTAGTAGAATGATACAAAAAATAATTTTGAAAATTTTAAACTTACTACATTCTCCCTCGTAAATGCGTAGAGGTATTAAATTGAAATTCATATCAAATATTCAGGGCTATAGTACCTTTCAGCTGTAGCAAAACGAAACTTTTATGTTACGGATTTCATTTTCATTTAGTAATAAACATACTACAACTTATGCTTGTTATAGGTTTGTACGGAACCCTCGGTGCGCGAGTTCGACTCGCACTTGGCCGGGTTTTTTGTCATATTCCTGATAATGAAATTCCGTTTGTGGTTATTCAAACCAACTCGCAATGCAGACATGTATAATATAACACTCTTTATTGCAAAATAAGTTAATACTCTCAGGCGCCGTATATTGAATAGTACATTGTCAACTTTTCTCTATCATTGGAATTCGAAAATTGATGACCACATTTGGGTCGATCCCAGCAGTGTATCAGAAACCAACCATGGATACTGTGGGTGTAGAGATTCTAGACATTAAAATATACTGTAATCCAGGGCGTAGCAACGATCTGGTAGAGATGGACGACAAGAATACCCGCCGGCAGGAGCAGATGACGATGCAGTCGGAGCAGGATCTGAGGCAGCTAGAGGAACGAGAGCGGGACATCAGGCAGCTTGAGGTATCACCATTTCTTAGATGATTTTTGTTTAATATTTAATTTAATTCCTTACATTATGTTTAAATGTACAACCGAAGAACAAATCAAATTATTTTTAATAAATATTTTGATTTGTTTATTTTAAGTAGTCGCACTACTATAATATATGACGTCCATATAAGTTTATAATTAAATGTAAATGTTTTGTACAGTCAGCATCTGTCTAGTATGTGGGGCAAGCGGTAGCGGATAGCGAGTCAAACAACGTGTTAGGTCGACGTATCTTTAATGACTGACTTGAACTGTACAGCAAGAGAAGTCGCTTACATGCTAAATCAGTAAATCTATATATCTATACTTAAACTAGCTACATACCATACTACACCTCGGGGGTGAAAAGGAAAAAAAAAATGTAACAATTTTTTTTTTGTTAAACATTAGTTTCATTTACCTACATTATTTCAAATATGGTGTTATTCTATTCTTATGTACTAATTCTACTCTATTATCTATCATAATTTTGACATTAAGTCCACAATCTTCCACAACACTGTATGGTCCTTGAAACACTTTATCCATTTTTGTGCCTTTTTCACTTCTTAACAATACTAAACTGTCTTTTTCATAGACATTTGTTTTAGAGTTTTTGTCATACACTTCTTTACGCTTATTTTTGTCTAATATTAATTAGTCACGTGCGTCCTTATTAGCTAATTGTATCCTACATCTTAACTCTATAGCATAATTGTCAATATTGTAAACTGGTTCAACAATATTGTTATTTAATCTACATGGTAAAACACATTTCCTTCCAAAAACAAGTTCAAAAGGTGCATAGGATGTTGAAGTATGCACAGTGTTATTGTATGAGAAACACCAAAATGGTAGCCGTTGTCCCCATGTGTCAATGTTTTCATCGCATTGGATACGCAAGAAGTTACGTAGGCTTTTATGAGAATTTTCGAGGGCACCTATAGATTGGTGGTGATATGCTGTAGAATACTGCTTATCAATGTTTAATAATTTACAAACCTCTACCATGACTGAAGACATAAATTCGGTTCCTCTATCGGTCGCTATTGCCCTGGGAATACCGTATCTTAGTATGAAATTACGTACGAACGCTTTTGCGACGGTCACGGTGTCCTTTGCTGGTAAAGCATACGCCTCCACGTACTTACTTAGTTCGCATTGTATAGTCAAAATATATACATTACCATCTATGTCCTTGTCGAAAGGGCCAACTATGTCTAAATATATTTTGTCAAATGCCGATTCAGCTGTTGACGTTATAGCCATTGGTTCTTTTAAAACAGGTGAATGTTTCATTATTTGGCATTTAGAACATTTTTTTACAAAGTTTCCTACATCATTTTCTAAATTCGGCCAATAATATTTCCGGTTTATATTATTTGTCATTCTTGTTATACCCGCGTGCCCACTCGTAGGCAGTAAGTGATAATCTTGCAATATAAATGTTTCTGCATCATTGTCGACAATTTTTCTAACACCTTCAACAATTAATAATTGACGACCGGTCCACTCTTTTCTTGAATATATTTCAGTCGAGATATCTTTTATAAATAACGCGTTATTAATATCTTTTACTATGCATAGTTTAGTTATATTATTTTTCTCGCAAAAATCGTTCAATTCGCTCACAAATACGTCTCTCGTGAAATGTGACTGGAATTTCAGATTTATATATATTGTTTTCTCGACTGGTACAAACGCAAAACATTTTTCTTCATAGGTGATCTTATTTTGTCTTCTTAATCTTTGTATATCATTATCATTCGCAAATGTCAAATCAATAAGATCGCTCGGCTGCTTTAGTGATGATCCTGTAGAATAGATTTTACTGATATGACAATGATTAGCTATGTACTTTGATATTGCTTTAATTAACATTTTTAAGACCTTGCCTGTTCACTTTATTTTTATTTTAGCATGCCATATCTATAAAACAATAATTTACTTAATAATGAGATTTTTTTTTTATATATAGATGGATTATGACGTAATATTTGACATTTTAAACTATCTTGACATTGTAATGTAAAACATAATCTTAATTTTGCATGCCATGAGTTGGCTAAACATGTGATACAAAAATGAACTTTTTATGACATCTATACTTATGTATGTTTCAACCATGTTTAAGCAAATAAAATATTTTATTTTATTTTATTTTTTCGGTTTCCGTAATATATCTGCAACTCGAGGTTGATCAAGCCTCTTGTCCGTAGACATATTAGGGCCACTTTGCATATCTTTCCCTGCATCTTCTATTTTCTTTTTCTGTGCTCTAGTCATTACCGCTAATATGTTGTGATTTATCTCTTTTAAATCGTCTGAAGTTATAATTACCCTAGATAGTGCATCTGCTACTACGTTATCTTTTCCTTTTATATACTGTATTTTAAAATCATATTCATCTAATTCTAACCGAAATTTTGTAAGCCTACTGTCTCCAGTAGGCAGGCATGATATTTGGTCCTTCATCCCGAAAAGATACAATAATGGTCTATGTTCTGTCATTATTGTAAATTTTCTGCCATAATGAGATGGTCGAAAGTATTTTATGCTCCATACTCCGGCTAATAGCTCCTTTTGTATAGTTGGATAATTAAGTTCCGCTTTGTTAAGTGGTCTGCTCGTGTATGCTATTGGCCTCATATCCGAATTACATAGTACTGATGCAATCGCCTTTCCAGAAGCGTCTGTTTGCAAATATTCGTTATTTTCACTGAAATCTGGATATTGCAAAATAGGGGGTGTAACTAATGCATTCTTAAGCTGGTTAAACGCTTCCTCGCACTCCTTAGACCATACGAAAGGTACCTTTTTTCTATTTGAATAGTTTAAACTTTAATGGCAATGTTATTTTGCAAACATGGGTATAAATTTTCGGTAATAATTACAAAACGCAACAAATCTTCTCACGTCCTCCGCGTTTTTGGGTACCGGGTAATTTTAAAGTATTTTTTTGTTTTTTGAGGGTCTGGTAAAGTCCTTCGGAGGATACAATATGGCCAAGATACAAAATATTTTTCTTAAGAAAGTCGCATTTTAAAGGATTAAGCTTTAAATTTACTTTTCTGAAGCGCTCTAATACTTTCATTAAATTTTTGTTATGTGTTGCTAAATTTCTACCAATGACGTCATCACAATATATAAAACATTTATCATAAGTTAGGCCTGAAAGTGCAACTGACATTATCCTTGAAAATGCACTAGGGGAAATTTTTAAACCCATTGGTAGACGCTTCATCTGAAATTCTCCTTCACTAGTGCTGAAAGCTGTAATTTTACTACTATCTGGCTCCAAACTGACTTGGTAAAATCCTTGATTTAAATGTAGATGAGTAAAGTAAACACTGCATCTAGAATTTCCGTAATATTTTGGAGGGGAAATTTATCATCTTGTATATTGTCATTGACTTTTCTAAAATCGACCACTAATCTCCATTTCTTATTACCTGTACTATCCTTTTTTTGGAACTAATAATATTGGGCTTGACCATTCACTAGTGGATTTCTGAATAATATCTACTTCTAACATTTTATTAATTTGTCTATTTATTTCCGGTTTTAATGCTTCTGGAAGCCTGTATAGTTTGGTATATATTAGTTGCGTATTAGGTTTTAAAGTTATGGATTGACTCATGATATTTGTTGTAGTCAGTTTATCTCCTTCTAAATAAAATACATCTGAGAATTTTGCGCATATTATTTGTATAGATTTACGTTCCTCTAAATTTAAATGACTTTAATTTAACCGTGGTAATGTTTCACCCTCTTAACATTCGGTTTAGTTTCTTTGTCCGCAAGTGTACACTGTACAAAATTATTTAGCGTATCCATTTCTATGTTAAATACCGGTAATCGAATCTTCATATCACTTGTATTTAAAATTTGAACGGGAATATTCTCATTTTGCGGTCTGACTATACCTCCTGCCCAGTGCCGGCCCGAGCCCTTGATCAGGGTAGAGCGAAATCGGGTTTTGGCGCCCTTCTTCGCAGTTTTCCAGCGTATTTTGGGGCCCCCGCCATACTCGCGTCTTTTAAAACTTTTTTTTTCTCATTTGCCATTTTGGCGCCCCCCTTGCCATCCGGCGCCTAGAGCGGCCGCTCCACTCGCTCTACCCTAGATCCGGCCCTGCTCCTGCCAAAAAAACGTTCTCCCTAATTTGTTTATTCCTAATTAATTACGTAATCGCATTGTCTATCTGTATTAAATGGTATTAAATGAATAGACTCACTTCGCGCCGGAATAATTAAATAATAATAATCGCTACTCTTATGAATTTGTACCACACAACACTCACTCACTCTCTCTCTCTCTCTCTCTCTCTCTGCTTCACTTGTAAACAAGGTTAAGGTATCATACCTATAGCTTATGTCTGCAAAGTAAGTTCTCAGGAGATCTAACCCTATATATAATACATACCATCTTCCTCGAATGGCAATTCGTCGAATAAGTAGAACTTATGGTCGAACATGACCTGGTTCTCAAGTATAATTGTTAAATCAGCATAACAATTCGAGCTAAGAGGCCCACCTATGCCGTTTGTTATTACAGTACCTTTGTTTACATTATGGTTCTCGGGTATCACGTTCCTTTTAAGTATAGATAAGCCTGCTCCACTATCTAATATTAGAGTCCGTTTCTTGTTGTTAATATAGACCGTAATATAATCGTAACCGCCCTCATAAGTAAATACGTTAAACTCGAAAAAATTTGATAGATTCGTTATTTTGTGTATGTTCCCTATTAACATCATTAGACCTTGGTACCGCCGTATAAAGGTGATTGCCTCTTCCGCCTCGGGAACCTCTGTAATTGCCGGTTCTACCCTGGAAATTCTGTGGGTGTTGTAAACGAGGTGGTCGCATGTACCCTGCATAGTTGCCTCGATGAACGAATGCTCCGCGACCTGATGCTGCACCTGAGCACCTGTAATAGCCTCGGTTGCCCCTGTTCGTGTAACCCTGATAACTGGGCCTTGGTCGGTTATAAAAATAGTTGGACTTACCCCTACTTCCTAGGGTGTTTAGAAGTACATTTTGGGACGGCTGCTGAGCTGATTCTTCGTCTTCGGCCGCTCGCACCGCATCCTTTAGGCACTCGTAGTCTCGAGCTGATATTATTGTACCGAGTCTCCTATTTCGAAGGCCATCTGCAAACCTTTTTATTGCCATTTTTTCGTTTAAGGGTCTCAAAATTTCGTAAGCGCTTTCATTAGAATCCGCTTGCGAAATCGTGAGATTAACGAACATTTCCTCTATCTTGTCACCATAATCCTTTACCGACATATCTTTTTGAGTGATATTGTTTAATTGAGTTAAAATGGAACATGCTGATTTCTTTGTGAGTAGGTATTTTTTCATATCCAAAACTAAATCTGAGATTTTGGCATAGTTTTGCTTTAATTTAAGCTTAGCAGATTTTAATACGTAATAAAACGTGTTTTTAATACGAAAGAAATCAACATATTTTTACAACTATCATTGGTCAAACATGTCTCGTACATTTCCACACTTTCTATTATTTTTTCCGTAACTTCTTCCTTACCATCCATAATGGGGATTAAAGTGGCTGCCGCTTTGATGTCAAATGTATTCATTGTGACTGATTTAATATCAATTGTTTTAACCTCAAATGATAATATTTTTTTATATACTAAATCTATATTCTCTATAATTAACTCTTTTATTAATCTCTATAATTAACTCACTTCGCTACTTTCTAACACGCTTATAATATTTTCATATCTATAATAAAGTGATTTCGCACTGCCTATTTTCTCCGCATCTTCATCTGGTTGTTCTGCCTTTCGCTTAAATGACAATCTTCTTTGTCGTCCTTCTAGCACCTCCGATCTGATCTGGCGTCGAATCCACTTCTTGTAATGCTCCTTATATTTTTTCAACATGTATATAGTTACGGCAAGTCCGGTGATCCCCAAAATTATGCCCAAAAGCCAGGTGTTTATATTTATGTGCTCCGACTGGTCCCATGCTGCTGCATTGCTTCCGGCTGCATTTTGAGTAATGATCACCTCCTTTTCCTCTTGTTTTGAATTTGTTGCGCCCATATTTTAACACGTTGACTGTCCTAGACGTTTTCACATGCACCACACAAATTGTAATATTTTTAAGTTCGTAAAACACATAATCCAATTACTTCATTTCAGTCCGGCACTTGTACACATTTGTTTTACAGTTCCTTCGTTATTTTTGTAGAAATGTCCTTGTAGCGATACGGAGCGCGTCCGAGCGCCTCTGGCAGGGTCGCCATCTAGTATGTGGGGCAAGCGGTAGCGGATAGCGAGTCAAACAACGTGTTAGGTCGACGTACCTTTAATGACTAACTTCAACTGTACAGCAAGAGAAGTCGCTTACATGCTAATCCCCTTATTCATAAATCATAAACGGCCACTAAAGTTAAGAGATCGCTGATAATCGTTTGTCCCTTTCCCTCATATATGTTGGACGGAAAGGGACATACGATTATCAGAGGCCTCTTAACTTTAATAGACGTTTATGAATAAGGTGGTAAATCTATATATCTATACTTAACTAGCTACATACCATACTATATGCTGACTGTATTATTTCTACTTAAAAATCAGTAAACGTTGTACAGTCAACGCCTCACTAGGTATACACTTTTGAACCTTATTCCGCTGTAATAACGTTCAAAAGTGTATACCTAGTGAGGCGTTGAGGTACTAGGATTTCTTTTATTTATTGTATGGCTACATGTCACTGGATATAGATTGCCATTTCTTCTCTGGTAGTAGGTTATACTAGGATTGTATTACGCAACACGAAACTAAATTATTATACAAATCCACAGTTACATTTATACGAATTAGTTCACGTGCGATATATAATTTATCGATGAAAAACAACTATTTCAAAATCGGGATCGGGCGCAGCTCTTATCACATGAACTTGGATACCTAATATGCTTTCAGTTTCGGCTTTTATCATTACTAAACTAATGTTGATTATTCATTATTTAATTATAAATACTACTCTCTCGGAAGTTTTGTTAAAATGAGCTATGGATAATTTTCTTAATATGATATTTTTTGATGTCTTCGCAATAGCATTGTAATACGAACGGAAATCACTTTTTATAATACCTTTAACCTTTTGACCACCTTACGTTAATAACGGGACTGGTTATTTATGTGCAAAACAAACTTTGTCTTATATAAATGGATGTTGTTTTGCAAAAATGTGTCAACCAACATTAATTTGGAATAAAATGACAACTCTAAAAATTGACGCTTAAAGTTGACATCTTATTGCAAAACGAATGTGGGTTCACACATTTTTGCTAATCGGCACCCAAATCAGACTATGGCGGTTAAATGGTTGATTGAACGAGTATTACGCTGGATTTACAAGTTACGAAAACAAGGATGCAGAAATCGAATGGTTGAGGGTGCCGTAATGTAACTTAGTGTGTCGTTGGGTGGGTTATGTAATTATTATACGGTGATTCATCATAAATAAAAACAACGGATGCTCTCTTTTGACCCAAACCAATCTGTTTAATTTAGTTTTATCCTCATTTATTAGCTTTGGACTGAACTTTCTAAACTACTATGGAAACCTCTCGTTAATGATCTTGATTGACAAATGACGGCTTGAGATTGGAGACTTGTGAGCCGTTTTGGAAAACAGCGGCGGCCGCTCGTCTCGCCGCGGTCGCCGCTCGTCTCGCCGCGGTCGCCGGTCGCCGGTCGCGTGTTTCGAGTCCGCTTCCCTAGGAATACGCATGTTTCAAACGAGTTTAGTGAAAGGTCCCATTTTTCGTTGGCACACATAAAGAAGAGCACTTATTGTGTAGTTTTAGGAGGTACTAATAACGCCATATCGACGATATGGGACCTTTTTCGATGCACTGAAACATATAGCGCATAGGCACTAAAACCGCTTGCACAAAAACGTGCAATACCTAATATATTTTACGTCACTCTGGGCGCTAAGTGAGATTTACCGCCCTAGGGCGCAGCGGAAGATTTCACTTCAAACCCCTGAGAAGACGTAAAAGTATGTACACACCACGGGCGGTAATAAGGAAGTCCTCAGATCACTTGTTTATGGCCCTTACCTTCTGATCTGAGTCCTTCTTTATTTTACCGCCCTAGGTACGTAATGTACTATTTTACGTGTATTAACAGGGCGACATTCTGGATGTGAACCAAATATTCAAAGAGCTGGGCACCATGATCCATGATCAGGGTCAGGTGGTGGACTCCATCGAGTCCAGCGTCGAGTTCACGGCGCACAACGTCGAGGCCGCCACGGCCGAGCTCCGGCAGGCCTCCAACTACAAGGTAATACGATCTTGATTTTTTTTATTATTGGTTGTGGGTGGGTAAAGATCCCGAGTGGCAGCCAAACTGGGACCTGGTAGACCTAGTCGGCGATTGAGAGACGAGTTAGACGAGTAACTTGTTGGTAGTGAAATAAAAATAGTCTGTGTACTGCAACGCGACTTCGTGGTAGCGTTTTTCACGCACGCGTCAGCGCCAAGCGAATTCGCTTTTATAGTGGTTTTCCTTCTCCACAAAGGGGGACAAGGAACGGATAATATTGTTTTATCAAGAATATTCCATTAAACTATTTGCTACCATATAAATTGTTTAAAGTGGTAAAGTGCGCTGTGCTATAATGATTTCTACCATGTTTAATACCCTTGTTATTATTTTCAGAATAAGCTGCGAAAGAAGAAAGTATACATCGCGATTATCGTCATAGTGATCGTGTCTATTATCTTAATAAGCATTTTCGCGAGATAAACGGCCAGCTCTAATGATAAAAGTGCTTTTGATAAACCTATATTGTTAATGATTTAAATAGAAAACATGTACTCGTATTGTCTTCAAGTCCTTTTAAAAGACCCTTTCGATTTCATATAATATAAGGTACCTATGTAGGTACGCTGCAAATGACAACAGTTGAGTCTGACCTACACTTTACATGAATTTAGCAATTAAAATATGCAGTTTTAATTGTAGACTACTAGACAAACTATTAATCTAAGTTATTAATTTTCAATCAACGGTAGGAATTTTATTTCTTAATAATTATTTGATCCACAATTTTGTGATATACGCCGCAGGCTTCGTAAAATAGATGGGCATTTCTTCTACGGCGTGGACCTTATTTGAGTATTTTATTTATAAGAAGATAGCTACGATTAAATCGCATGAGAAGCATTCCGGATATTTTGTAAGAGTTATTGACTAAGTAAAAGCCTTATTGTACTTTACACTTAGATCATTTTCCTAGGCGACATATATATTAAACTTTTCGACGCTTTGACATGAAATGCACTCATTTATACGCCAAACCAAGAATGGGTTTAGAATAAAAGGTATGGTATATTATGAAGTATATATCTGTCGTCGGCATTGAGCTTGCGGTGCGGATATCTCCGTCTTTGGCTCTCCCCCCACCTATCGACGCGGAATCGGCTTTGGCCGATAGAAAAAAGCTGTATGTCGACGCATTAAGAGCTAACAAAGGCATGGTTCGGCTCGGCTCGGCTCGGCCGACGGCTGCCGACGCACCGACGTTTTTTTAGCTCTTATTGCGTAGACACAAAGCTTTTTTCTATAGGCGAAAGCCGATTCCGCGTCGATAGGTGGGGGGAGACCCTTTGGTGTCGAAAAGGTTAATTATATTGAGAGTTTGTTTGTTGTAAAATAATGTTTTTAGTTAATTTTAAATCATTAACAATATACAAATTGAAAGATTTATGCCCTTTGTATATTATTACTATAAAGTAAACAGTATATATGAAACGAAATGTTTAAAGTATTTTAGTTGCGCCCTTTTATTATTACGCATAGATTAATAATGGTCAGTTAACTTGTGTTTTTGAAAGCACCTTAAGGTAAAACCAGTCTTTATATAGCACATGTTGAATATAATCTACCCGATGTCCTTCGTAAAGGACAAACCATCAATATGAACTAGAAGAAAGCATCAACAAGTCTTGGAATTATTATTGTGTCACATATCGCAACGCAATACGAATCATGCAATATTATTAGATTTAGAGATTAATATAATTGCTATACAAAAAGTGTATGCATCAAAAAATGTTTTTATGGCTATTTGTCATTTACTGTTTGCATAATCATGTAGTCGTTATTTTTTGTAATCTGAACACTAAAAGCCTATCATCCCTATTGTACGTGAAAAAAGTGTCATAGTCATAGTCATTGAAATATCGGTTAAATAGCGATTATTATAAACGCCATGTATTAACCCTTTCACCGCCACAGTCGGCTGTGGCCGACATTAAAAAGTCGTGCCGTGGACGCCACCGTCGGCAACAGCCGACAGGCTTTGTAGTGCAATAGGGACCTACGCGGGCTTCCGCAAAGTTTTATTTCGCTTGACAAAACGCGATGACGTGGCGTCGGTGGCGCGTCATTTTTGTTCAACGCTTGGCGGCGAAAAGGTTAAAGGAAAACAGCAGGTAACGAACATTAAAAGTAAATTCGTAGATAAGTCCGCCTTAACGTTGACTGTTTTGTATATCCATATAACGGATAAAATATATGTATAAATACATAATCGCAGATAGTATATAGAATTGATTATGAGGTTATATGACCGTATTTTTTTTTTCAAAAGTGAAACTTTGATCAACAAACCTTCCAAGATTGTATTTTTTTTATCACAGCTAGCCAGATTCATCAATAGGTAAATATCAAAGGAGAATTTATTCCTATAAATTATATCCCACCTATCCATAGGTTTGATTGCAAAGAATATTGTAGCGTTATAAACAAAATTAAATTTAATAAAACATGTATTTCGTAGTAACTCTTTAACACATTAATTGCCACCCAGTCAGACAAAACTTCCGCGCCAGGCCGCAAAAATATAATCATGTATAGCTGTAGTACCAAGATCCCGACTATCGGGTAGTGCGGCCTGGCCGCGAAATCATAAAATACCCGATTGTCGGGTTTACGGCATTTAATGTGTTAAATCGTTTTTATCTTACATATTGTTTACATAAGTTTCAAATTTCAACTCTCTATTGGTAATACATTCGTAGAACAAAAAACCGTATGCGTTCATAACAAATCAAACTTAGGTATATATATATACAGACGTAGTGCATAATAATTTTCACCTCAGCAGTTCGAACAAGCCTACTTTCCTCACTCCCTGGAGTGACGAAAGCGCGACTTTCATCACTCCAGGGAGTGACGGAAGTTTCGACTTTCCTCGCTCCAGGGAGTGAAATTTTTTTCTAGAAGCTTTTCGTCATAATGATGATGCCTTTCATTCAAGAATGTAAATAAATGCGTTTTTTTTTAACTTTAATATGTTCTCACTACTGAGGTGAAAAGTTGTATGTGTCACACGAGAGGAAAGTTTTTTTACATCTTGTGTTCTTGAGATCCCTCGCTACGCTCAAGATTCAAACTTAGAATCACTCGCTTCGCTCGTGATTCAATTATAGAATCTTTCGCTTGCTCGGGACTCAAAATCAACACTCGCAAGAAAAACCAAGTTTCCTCTCTTGTTGCACAAATAACTATTTCCATCGTATTTTCTCGTAAAAGTTCGTTTTTATCGTGCTTTCTCAATCAGCTTCTACCGATCTACTGAAGCTAATTGAGAGAGCACGATAACACGAACTTTTCCGGGAAAATACGATGGAAAACTGTTATGCACTTAATGCACTACATCTGTAAAGTATTTGTCGCATTCATATTTTGAAATTATTGTATATACTGAAAGTGGAAAACTCGTGTTACACTCAAGTAATTAAAACATTTAAAACTCACGGTCGATTCTCGCTCGACATGTTTCGATGCGTGTGATATTGATCATCAACAAAAAAACTTTCAACTAGCCGATGTTCCACTGTGAAGGTCTAAATTGATTGACCAGTTTTTAATATTTTATTACAATATTGAAACTTAACACTTTCGCAACCAGGCAAAATTTCAAACAATACCCCAGAAACCGGCAGTACTCGCTAGTCGGGCAACGACGTGCAACTCAATGCCGCACGCCGCGAACCCGCTAGTCGGGCAAGCGGCGGACGCTTAGGGCTGTGCCAAGTAACTTTCGTATAAGTACGTGGATAAAATTAAATCTGCTTTATTTTTCTCCGAATTTTGTTTCACAAAAATCATCCTATGAGTACTCATGAAATAGATGTATTACCTATAAAGACTGTGTACGTTAAAATCCGGCCACGCATGGTATGGTACATCTCCCTTTCGGATACACATTTTCAAGCAGTTCTTTTTTATAAATAATCTCTAATCATAGTAATATATAATAAAAATAGAATCATATTACAATGGTATGGGCTTGTCTCAGTTTTTACTGAAGGTATTTCATCATATCTTTAATGTTTTGTCCAGCGTTTTTTGATAATCTTCACTCGCTTCCTGCTACAATACCACAATTGTATTTATATTTTCACAACCGGTTTTATGGTCAATAAAATATCATCTTACAAAAAAAATGTTTTGAAACTCTATTCTACTTGAGGTAGTCAGGAAAACTTTCTACTCCAAGCACTGAAAGTAATTTTTATATGGCAGCCATTTTTTTGTCAAAAAGTCAAACTCACCAAAGTTAGAACACCTCCGAACTATTTCAATCTAAATACACTTAGAAAAATGTTAGCTATGGTGAAAAGAGAATTTAATAAGGTACCATTTATTCATCTTATTTATAATAAAAAACTATTTTTAACAGGAAAATTTGGTTAACACTGTCAGAACACTGTGGACAAAAAAATATAGGCACTGTGGAATATATAGTGATCAAACTCATAGACAACGTAACGTTTATATTATGTTTTAAATTTTATTATGTAGCTTGATAACCCCAAATTATTAATTAAAAGTGTTGGTGGAATATGCACATTCAATAAAAAGATGTACCATACCATGCGTGGCCGGATTTCAACGTACACAGTCTTTACTTACTAAATATTCGTAAACACAAATTAGGTTGTACGATTTACGAAAATTCTAACTCCTATTGATACATACCCGTGTATGCAATTTCACGTAACCAACTAATAAGAATTTTTATTTTGTAATCGCATTAGGTAAAGTAAATAAAAATACAAAGTGAAGTAATAAAATATAATAATCAACTGTACCAACTTTTCGACCACATAATAATCAGAAGACTTACAATTTTTTCTGTTAGTGGCAGTGGCAGCCCTGAGGTAGTGTAGATGCAATGCTTGCCCGCCTGTCGGGCACTTCGGCGTCGCGTGTAGGTTTATAGCTCTTGCCCGACTAGCGGGTATGCCGGCATCTGAGTAAAGTTTACGAGTGCCCGAGAGTCGGGTACGCGGTTGCGAAAGTGTTAATGAACAGATTAGATAGAGATTAACTTTTAAGTACGCACTGTTTTGTTTTAGTTAAGCTTGGTAAAATGTATAAATAACTTAGTCGATTTAAGTGTCATTGTATCATAGTTTGCGTTGATATTTTAATTAAATTTTGTCCCATATTACATTTTTGGACTACTAAGGTATTCATTAATTTAATATACGTTATAAATTAAAGCCTGACCAGAAATATATGACCATTGTCAAGAGGGCGCTTTTTTCTAATGTATACGGTGACAGTTCAGTTTAGTATGAAAAATTTTGTTCCAATGAAATTCCGCAACATGGCGCATGGTCGTATTTTTATGGTCAGGCTTTACATATTTAAGATAAGGCTTATTGTACAGTCGCCATCAGATATATAGGAGCGGCCAAGGTAGTCACAAATATCTGAACAACGCCTCTATTGTCAAGGCGATAAAGTACATGATTAGAATTTTTTGAGTACCTTGGCCGCTCCGATATATCTGATGGCGACTGTACTAAATAAAGACAGATTCCGAATTGAAATGTGGAAAAAGGCGCGCCTCTAATTATGCTTTAGGCTGGCTCTACATGATGGGCCATCATAGGGACGCAGCTATACGACGGAACGAGATGGCAATATCGTTAGCTCCCTCTAACGCATAGCTGCGTCCCTATGATGGGCCATCATGTAGAGGAGCCATTAGCTAGACATTCGTAATGAGACCCATGCTATGTATGATATGATTAATTAATTAAATGGGAAAAATACATTAAGGTGGAGTGGAATTTAATGGAAAAGCCAATTTGTACATCATTATTTATTACATCGTATGAAATTATGCTTTTGCTACCATTTATAAAATCAATAGGTAGGTAGGCAAGGCGTATCGATTTCAGGTTCAAGTCCTGCTGGGTTGATAATGTTTTCAAAGTTTTTATTTAATTAAAACAAACTTTAATAGGTTTAGTTGGTTTTTGCATTATGATTATCACATATTACAAGTGAACATTGTACGAAGAAAGGCCCTACATGGATATTATCACTACATGGTATAAAACCACAGACTACGCAGACACCTCATCATTAAACTTTTACAGGGAGCACGAGGTCACCACACATCAGCGCAATTTTATTCGTAAATTTCTACGATCCGAACAGCAAATCTCAATAGCATTATACACCAATTTGTAGTATAACAATCCAGGTTCACCCTGTAACTTGATTTTTGTGGATATTTTTAATCCACATGAGTAATGATCAATAACGTTACCTCAATTGAAATACGCGGTCGCGCTCTCATACAAAATTAGTACGGGAGCACTGATGCGTGGTGACCCTGAGTTGTACTTATGATCTATCTAGTGTTGAGGTTATCTGTGTATAAAACAAAGTCGCTTCCTGAGGCCAGTTTTATAAAGCTACAAGTTACAATTTACAAGCGGAAGTCTCTTTCTAACACATAGGGTTGGAAAGAGAGTTCCGCTTGTAAATTGTAACTTGTAGCTTTATAAAACTGGCCTCTGCTGTCTGTCCCTATGATGTACGACGCTTATACTTTAAAACTACGCAACAGATTTTGATGCGGTTTTTTCTAATAGATAGAGTGATTCAAGAGGAAGGTTTATATGTATAATTGCCTCCGTGCGAAGCCGGGGCGGGTCGCTAGTACCAAAAATTACCTTACTAGTTGGTGCACCTCTATATTGGTTTGTCGACAATTATTGACATTTCTATTGGACCGCACTTTACTAGTACATTCGACGTCAAAGATATGTTTACACTTGTACACCTTACTCCCTTGTAATAAGGTGTAAAATGTAAACATATCTTTGACGTCGATTATACATACAACTATAGCGATCACTCTCACGCGACACACACTTTTGTATACACAATGTTGGCACGCGTGCGAAATGATAAAGTAAAGTAAATATTATTATTTTATAAGGATTATGTTATACGATTGTGGTTCGAAATTCAGGCGCTTGGGTAAGCTTCAATTTGGTTAGTTTATGTTGTACTGAATTAGGTATTTAGATTATATATATCGCTACTGCTTCTGTGTAAATATTAATACGTAAATGCAGTACTTAATTTATTAGTTATCTTGTCCTGGACTTGAGGCTGCCTCTACACGATGGGCCATCATAGGGACGCAGCTATACCACAGAACGAGACCGCAATATCGTTAGCTCCCTCTAACGCATAGCTGCGTCTCTATGATGGCCCATCATGTGGAGGAGCCATGACACTGTTCCAGTGGTACTGTCACCAGCAATAGTGGCTCGGCCTGACGAGGTATATGACTAGTTGACTACCCTAGGCTACCCCTACGGTAATGGTACTAGGGATGTCACGAATATTCGCATTCGTATAATGCGAATATTCGCATCATTTTTGACATTCGTATCAACATTCGCATTCGTATCAAATGATGCGAATATTTTTCGAATGCGAATGTTGGTAGAACACATCCTGTTTTGACCGCACTGACCCGGCCCATGGTCATATGCTTGCTCATACACAGGAAGTGAAAACGACAGTATCACTTGACTCCTTTTTATCATTAATATAGGACTCCATCACATGTCATGTTCTGTATTTTTGAACTATGGAAGCATAAAAATGATAAGCAAGATTAAGTTTTTTGAATCTACTCCGTAACATTCGCATTCGGACATTCGCATCCTGAATATTCGCATTCGCATTCGCGAATGTGAGAAAAACGACATTCGTGACATCCCTGAATGGTACTAATTCTGAAGTTGTAAAAAGTGTTCCACAGTACAGTCAGCAGCAAAAGTAGCTAAGCGGGTAGGGTGTTCAAAATGAGCTGGACACGACTTTATTGTTAAGAGAATAAGAGCGTGTGTAGGTCATTTTAACACCCCACCCGCTTAGCTACTTCAGCTGCTGACTGTACATACACGCAAGGACGGTACTACGTGTAATTTGTTACTTTTATAGGCAGAAATAGAGTTCTCCATTTTTCATATTTTAAATCATTAAAATATATTACATTTTTACTTCGTCTTGCTTTGTGAAGTCAGTGTACATTATCAATATTATAATTATTTCATATAAAGTATAATTTCGTTTGTCGGTACTAGCAATATTCCTGGTATTATACTTGATGTAGAACACAGCAGTTTAAACTACACCTGCATACAAATTCTGGAGTAACTATTATGTGATTAACACTTAAGAGCTTTGTATTATAATGAACATGTACGATCGACATCAAATATATCGGAGCGGCCAAGGTAATCAAAAATATCTGAACATGCACTTTAACGCCTGGACAATACGTTGTTCAGATATTTATGACCACCTTGGCCGCTCCGATATATTAGATGGTGACTGTACAGGCCTACTCAAGTCGCCTACGAGGGGGTACGCTAAAATTAATACATTATCTTTACGTCCTAATTTTATTACTTTAAATTGTATCATACTGATTTTTAAGATTTAAATAGGTGGCCATGTTTTGTTATGTAATCTACCTAAATATATGCATATACGTCGAACACTGATTACGGATTTTATTTTATTTTATACATAGTCCTTAGCCAAATAGGCACTTTAACCCCCTAAAAATTTATTTACAGAAAAAAAACACCAAACCGAATGCAGAACCTCCTTCCTCAATGGAATTGAAGTCGGTTAAAAATAGTAAATTTTTAAAAAGCCAATACATTTATACACTCGTCCCGATGAGGTAAAAAATGTATCGAGTCGGAATGTTGGAGCCGAATTTCTGTATGGAGGCCATAGACTAGTTTCCGCTACCATAGACTAATTTAAGCATTTCCGGCTGATTTTGTCTATGAATTGTTGAATTCAGATCAGGTGTGTGCCGTTCCTTAAGTAGGCATACATAGCTGTTTGCAACTGTACATATGTAAAGTGCTGTCAAAAGGGGGAGGCAACTGTCAATTTGTTTGTGTATGGTATATGTCAAATCTCATACAAAATAAAGAACCATCGTACGCAGCGCCATCTAGAACTCATTGAACCCGTTGTCAAATCCTATATAAGGGTCAAAACACACCTAGCGGAATTAAGCCAATTCATAGACAAAATGTCTATGGTAGCGGAAATTTGTCTATGGTAGCTGATTTTTTGTATGGAAGCCATAGACAAATTTCCGCTACCACAGACAAAATTAAGCATTTTGTCTATGAATTGGCTTAATTCCCCGAGGACTTCCGCTAGGTCTGTTTTGACCCTAAATAAAGGACCATCGTACGCGGCGCCATCTGTGATGACTTGTCACCGCTCTCCTACTCCACTTAATTAAGAATTCTACTTTGTGTATTGCCTTATACCTACACTTAAAAACGTGTCACAAAGGAAATTATAATAAAAAGTATATAAGTTTATGATACCTATAAAAGTACTTGAAACATTATTTGTATGATGAAAGGTTCTAGACCAAGATTTCTAAAAGCGGTATTACACATTGCAACCTGCAGGGCCCAATCTGTTGTGTACCCTGCCTCTTCCTACCCCTCCTTCAGCTCCCTACGGGCCCTACCTTCGATTACACCTTCCAACCTGACAGATTGGGCCCTGCAGGTTGCAATGTGTAATACCGCTTTAAGAGGCGTAGGTACGCACAGTAGGTACCTAACTATTTCATTTGAGGTAATAAAAAACAAGCCTTACCAACTTTAGGATATTCTCTACTCGTAAACTCATCAAGTGATCAGCATACACAATCGAGCTTATCTACCTAATACTTTTAATAGCTCACCTACGCATGTATAGTCATCAATGTCATCCTTAGACTATTCAACCAACCGGACCGGCCATATCTGTCGCTTCCTATACAAAAAAGTCCATTTTTTGCGGGGGAGGGGAACGTAAAATGTATGCGAAACGTCAAAATAGGCACGTCAGATAAACGTCAGTGCATACAATGAGTGACCACTGGTCATATATTTTTGGCAGAGGAATGCCTGTGAATGGTCACTCCGGCTGTTTAAATGCTCTAAGATGTCATCATTAAAGTGTACCAGCGGTTAGCATAATCTTTGGGTATTTCCCATTTTTTGTTTTGGCCTAATGCACGCATAATCAATTAATCAATACAACCACAACCAAATGAAGAAGGTTGTTTGACTGCAATCTCCGTTGGTACCTACAATATTTACGCACTTACAGTAGCCATGACCGTAGCTGAAAATAACGCATTTGTATTCATTTATGTGCAGAAAAAGTGCACAGGATTTGATTTACATGTTGTTTGTCAAGTCTCGAATTAATTCTTGGGACAATACTTCTCGTACATTGCAAGTTTTTTATTTATACTAGAGCTTTCAGAATTTATTCTGGTTTCAAAAATATGTTTACTTAGTGGCAAAAAATATACGAAGTAATGCAGGGCTAATTTTGCCATTACTCAATTTTAATGTTTATTTATTTCATCATGTTTCAACGGATCGGGAAATTATTATAGATGTTTTATAATTTTTTTTTATCTTAACAGGTAAATTAATTTGATTGTTTTGTGCACTGTAGACATTTACTTTTACGCGATCGACTCACAATATTTAACGAAACACGCCTCTGCTCACCTAGTAGGTGTTGGAGGAAATGGAAAAGAAAGAAAACGCCTCAGTTGGTCACAAGTGTCAAACAAACAACAGGGGAATGCTGCACAGTAGAGTGCAGATTTTATTAATTCAATTTACTTTATAAACTGAAGGAATTCTAGATATTATTTTAAGTTGATCCTTAGTTTATAATTCACATGTTCCATGTGGTTGGAAGAGTATAAGCGGGCCGCGTGAGTAAATAAATCGCGATGAGTTCCGTGTGTTATAACGGCGGCGGCGACAGGCTTATTCATGAGGCCGACCAGCTCATATCGTATATAGAACGAGGGTCTACGGTGCTGCTGTTCTATCCTCGGAAGAGGCCGGACCAGCGGACGCTATCGGTGAGGCGGGAGACGCACCAGGTTATCTGGTATCGGTCGTCAAGCGGGAGCCAGCAGCGACACGCTTACGAGGGGGCACTCGACATCCGGGAGATCAAGGAGGTCAGAGTGGGCAAGTCCTCGAAGGACTTCGAGCGCTGGCCCGAGGACACTAAGCGTCTGGAGAGCTCCAAGTGCTTTACCATATATTATGGCACTGAATTTAAACTGCGATCTGCTTCTTTTGCGGGTGAGAACTTCTTATTATGGTACAAAAGTCAAATTTAAGCAGACATTGCATGTTATAGTAGGCATAACTTATTTTGGTTTTTACTTAAAATGTCAGACATGAAATAAAATTACTGAAAATTATTTATTGGTCCTTTAGACAGAAAACTCAACTATCAGTCTCAGACAGAGCATTACAATATAAATATTAGCATGAAGATACCAAAACGACAATAGACTCATCAATAGACTATTATTATGTAAATGATTATCAACAAATCTCATCCTTCCACCAAATATTGTTTAGTAATTAGCTTTATTGGTTAGGTTAGTTTCAACTATTTATTAACTTATTTTTGTATAGCCCTTATGGCAGAAGCCTAAGAGTGTGCCTAAACATTATAAAGAACCTAGCTTCACCATTCACAACATCTATTTTAAAATGTAATCGGAATCTAAATCAATTTTGCCCTAAGCTGTTAGTGGTATTAAGCAAATCAGCATAATATCTTATCACTACGACGTTAAGGTCTACTTTCGATTAGTCACCCACACTCAATGGCAACTAACATTCAGATAAATATAGCCGGGAATGTTTTCATGAACAGCTATGTTGTGATTTCATTGCAAATTTACACTTCAGCAGCTGCACATGTTGAAATAAACTGCTTATGTTTCAGCTCAAACGGACAAAGATTGTGAGGCCTGGGTGAAAGGAGTCCGGTTTTTGGTGGACGAAGCGATTAATGCACCCTATCCACTGCAGATCGAGAGGTGGTTACGGAAAGAGTTCTATGCTATAGAGAACTCACATGAAAAGTGAGTACAAGTTTTAAATAAGTTGAAATACACTTGGTCAGCCAGCATCACTACATAGTATAAAACAAAGTCGCTTCCTGCTGTCTGTCCCTATGTATGCTTAGATCTTTAAAACTACGCAACGGATTTTGATGCGGTTTCTTTTAGTAGATAGAGTGATTCAAGAGCAAGGTTTATATGTATAATTGCACCCATGCGAAGCCGGGGCGGGTCGCTAGTTACATATATAATGAAATGACAGTATAAGTGGCCATTGCTTTGTTATTAGAGATGCAACGGATAGTGATTTGGCCGGATACCGGATACCGGATATTCGACCTGACGCTCCGCCGAATATTCGGTATCCGGCCGCCGAATATTCGGCCGGCGGTACTATACCTATAATTTGAGTTTCGCAGATGCGCGTCGTGCAGGTTTCGACTTGTTTCCTAGTGAACGTTCGCGCGGACACATTTCTAGGCAACAAAACTAGTTTTACTATGTCAGTACGGAGTAACTTCTTTCACAAGTACACACGCGCTCGCGTATTTTTGTGTAAAAAAATAAGTTTGTATTGTTATCGTAAGTAGTGATTGACTCTTGACTACATCCGGTATCCGGCCAGATACTAAAATAAGGGCCGGATAGGCCGGATACCGGCTAGTAACTGGATATTCGGTGCATCTCTATTTGTTATCCAAGTATAGGCACGTTTTTAGCTATTTCGACGGCTACAATCGATTGGATACTGACTATTCTTACCCGCTTATTCATAATTGGGTTTCAAACCTCATTTAGTTAAATTATGGTTGGTCTGTTTCTAACAAACGCAGCTGTCAAAGTGACAGATAAGGACAAAAGATGATTTAATTAAATGAGGTTTGAAATACGTTTATGAATAAGCGGGTTAGTTTAGTATTTAACACACCATTAAGCATGTAACAAAAGTTATATAATTATAATTCTTTTTCCTATTAATGACACTCACTCATAAAATTGTAATAATAGTAAGCTTTAGAAATATTATGTCCCAAAAAATGTCAGACACTTTTTGAGCATTTTAATTTAATTTTTGGATCTTAATCAGCATTAAAAAAAAATTCGAAATTGAAATTGACTTACCGGTTTCCTTATGATGTTTTTTCACCGAAGAGCAATTGATAAATATCAGCCATCTTACTGACGTAATTACATTTCAGAATCTCCATACAATATCAAATTATCCTTGATATCTAAAATCTGTTTTGATTTGATAAGTTCCAAGTAATTGGTCCATCGAGATTGTTCCTTCTCATATAGATCGCACAATCTGTGTAACGCTCAATATCCGCTTGTATAATGTATTGTCTGCGTTCTGATTGTCTATTGCACCCTGCCGTGGACCACTTTCTATAGACTCCGCATCACTTGTAATGCAAGTGGAATTCACTTTTTTACTTTAGGTTTCATGGTGTAAATTTGATACTTTTTTATCGTGTAGTACAGCCTCTTGATACTTTCAATATAAACTACACGTTCGAAAATATCGTCGTTCGAATAAAAGGTTATGGTTTATGGTTTAAGAATTTATTTCTCTAAAAGAATTATAATTCACTTAACTAGAGAAATTCACAACATGATATAGAAATTATCAACGTTAGATTCTGAGTGTAGCATTCCCAGCCAAGTAAAGTAATCTTTGAATACTGCTGCCGTGCGAATAGCATTAATGTTAATATACTTAAGAGCATGCGACCTCTATGTTGTTTATGTAAACTTTGCTGCAAAAACGGTATGTGTGTCATGCACCGTTGTAGGTATGGATAGTAGAATGTAAGGATGACAATCTCTTATATGAGAACCGTCTAAAAAGTGTCCAGCGGCGGGAAACAGCAACTAAAAGTTCTAAATCTCTCCACGTAACGCCATCGTAGCGCTAGTATTGCTTTCGTGTATGAACCCGGACTAGCTAAAGCTAAAGTGGCGCCACCAATACCACGCCTTTTGGTGGACACTTTTGTAACAGAGAGATTGTCATCCTTACCTTCTACCATCCATAGTTGTAGGCCAAGAATGGCATCAGGAGATGACAAATCTAAGAAACAATCATGCCCTGCGTAAGTTTTTGGTAATAGGTACAGAAAAGATAGTTAATAAGCTTGCTAATGGTAGACAGATATTATGTCTTTTTTATTTATTTAATCGCTTGCCTCTTCCGCCGCTTTGCGAAATGGCCTGGGCTCACCCTGATATAAATATGGAGGGCTTTAAAAAGTAGTATTTTGCTCATACTTGAATAATAATAAATGTAAGTGCTGCTATTTGCACATGCTTAAGATTAAAAATAAAAACTATACTTATCTAAGCTAAGCCCGAAAATTATAATTAAGTATTTGAATGTGCCCCATAACCTGCTATGCCGATGGACCACCTGAAGATCTTGTTGTGATTACCCTCAGCGACGATTAAATAAATAATTTTAATATGCATTGCTCATGTATCTGGATTTCTTAAATAGTTTTATGCCAATATACTCGTACTCGCTTTTAATTTGTTGCAAAGTATTTAACTTCGTAGCAACTTTCTCTTTATGACAAAATATTTGTTTGTGTATAAATTCGGTCGATATGCTATTATTAAATATTAATATGAGAATATATTTCTAGTATTAATTTAAGTTGTGTTTCTAGAATAACACTGAAAGAAGTGAAGGCTTTTCTGCCGAAGATCAACTGCAAAATATCGACGAGTAAGCTGAGAGACCTGTTCCAGGTAAATATAATTATTATTTCTACTGAATTTAGCTTATTTCATATTTAACATGAATTAAGTTATTACCCGTTAAATTATTAGCCGTGGGGTGCCCGGCCTTAGAATTGATGGGATTTTTACAAAAACAACGTAACTGCTTAGAACGGGTGACACTTTTTTAAGAACATTGTTAATCGTTTCAAGTGTCAACCAGTGTAGTCAGTTATGTTGGTTTTGTAAACATCCCTTCAATTGTCCCCCACCATATCGTCCCGTGGTTGCAGTAGGAGTCTGCTAAGGGAATATACCGGGAGATGGGCAGCAGCATCTTCCGAAAGCCTAAACAAAAAAAACAAAAAAAAAACTGCGCGCGCCAACCCGCCTGCCAAGCGTGGCGCGTATGGCAACCCCCCCCCCCCCCCCCTTTAAAGGGGAGGCCTATGTTCAGCAGTGGACGTCGTATGGCTAAGATGAGGAGATGATGATGATGAAGTTATTACTGTTTTTTTTGGGATTGACATTGTAGCCGCTGACGCCAGGATCTCGACGACTCTGAGATATATATGTAATTTCCAATTAGGTGCTGGTTTACACAGAAGGCCAAAAACGGTTAAGAACGAAAGTGGTGATGGCATGGAAGCTCAAGTTTGAGTGATTTGCAAGATTTCGACTTATAAAAACAATCGTCTATCTAAACTTAATTTAATAATATTTGGTGCGTTGCCATTAGTGCTTAAAAGAATCCTCAACTAAATAGGTACTGGTTGAGCCCGTTTAAAACTGGTGGTACTTAAGTGAAGTTGTTTTTTTTTTGTATAAAATTATTTACGACAACTTATAACTTGTTTTCAGGAGGTGGACACGAACAAGCGTGGCGAGATCAGCTTCGATGACTTCTCCACGCTGTATCATAAGCTTATATTCGATGAGAACGTAAGTGTAAAGACGGTTATACTGTGTTATCGCTAGTTGATCGCTCCCCAAGTCCCCACTGGCAAATTGTCATACTTTTAGTCGAACGTGGGAATTTACTGGGTTTCGGTGATATCTTTTTGGTACATTATTTAATAAGGTGAATGCTAGGAACCTCCTTTCCAAATTGGTGGGTGAGTCAGTAAAAGTGTACGAACTTAATATATTCATAAAACGTCGGTATAATGTAAAATGCCATTCAAATATGCATTTCAGCTGTGCGTTTTCGATCTTAGAATCGCATTGAATAGTACAGTTTAATCATAAATACTCTCCAAGTCCAAATGATTTTCGGACGCGAAATAATGTTGATAATTATACCAAGAAATATTCAGATATAAACTTTCTGCTAGTAGTCGAAATTTCAATAATAATCTTGATTCAGTGATCCATGATTTATCTGTGTTATCTGAAGTAGGACCATTCTAGACTTACAACCAGCTAAATACAGCGTGATCTTGCAGAATGTTCACGACGTCTTCGACAAGTACTCGCTGTACTGCGCCAACGGGACCACGATAACGCTCCGCGAGTTCCAGAACTTTCTGCTGATGGAACAGCACGACCGTATGGGCGACGACGAGGCGAAGACCTCGCAGTTCATACGGGACTACCTCAAGGACCCGCAGAGGGATTGCTACGAGCCCTACTTCACTCTTATTGAGGTGAGTTTGTCATGTTCTTGGGCTAGATAGACTAGCTATACTGCGCGATTGGAACCACGATAACGCTCCGCGAGTTCCAGAACTTTCTGCTGATGGAACAGCACGACCGTATTTATTTAAGTGTTTAAAATAAAGTGTTGACATACCTACATACATACATCGAAGCTTGTCAGGGTGTTAGAAAGATCATTAACCGACTGCAAAAAAGGTACTCGTGAAATGTATTTTAATTATTTAATACCGTAAAACATGTTTAGAAGCTAGTAAAAGCATTTCATTACAATGTAAACCGTTCCGTATTTCCAGTGTTATTTGACTCTTTGCTATTTTTTCATTAGTCTCCATAAATATCTCTCTACAAGATTTACAAAAGCAGGTGCATATTAATTATTTAACTTTAAATAATAATTATGGTTTGGTGGTTGGAAGGTTTCTCCATAAGTTTAGGTAATGAAGAAGGACATTTGAGTTGCAATGACGCCATCAACGGATGTAACCTGTTTTAAGGGTTGGTTTTGTTAGGTTTACGTACAGTCAGCAGCAAAAGTAGCTACGAGTAAGCGGGTAGGGTGTTCGAAATGAGCAGGACACGACTTTATTTTTAAGAGAATAAGAGAGTGTGTAGGTTATTTTGAACACCCTACCTGCTTAGCTACTTCTGCTGCTGACTGTACTGATTGTATACTACTTCTATTTGTCTTGAGTATTTCAGTCATATCATAGATATTAAATGATCCCTTCTGTAAACGTATAAATGTTTAATAAATTCATGTTTACATCAAAATATTTAGATTCACGATCATCTGTTTGCGAATGCATTTTTCAATGCAACGTATGAATTATGGATTATACATCAATGAATGTCAATTCCACGTATATCAATTGAAACAAATGCAGCATTGACAGAAGAGGTTATCTCAAAAGTCAAACACAGTATAATATTGTTAAACCGGTACAAAACGACATGAAACTAAAACCTAACCTAACCCACTAGAAGATTCCAGTTGACACAGCAATCATTTTTCATTCAAAACAATACACTCCTTTTTTAGGCAGTCGTGTAAAAAAATCTTAAACAATCAATAGTTTCTATCCTTGATCTGGAAGGTTTTTAAGAGGTTACTACTGTTACTTTTGGTTACTACTGATTATCTAATAAAGATTTGTGCTTTTAAATCATCTATTCTATACATTATTCCTCGCGAGCAACATTGATGGCGTCAGATTGAAAACAATTGCAATCAGACGTTACAATCCAGAGGGGAAGAATTAAGCTTTACTGGGCTTAGTCAGGTTCCCTCACGATTTTATCTTCACCGAAAAGCGAATTTCAACAAAAGATAATGTGTAGATAAGTTCTGGGCAATTTGTTGGGAAGTACTTACTGATCAGGGTTACAACCTGGGATTTCAATTTGGAAGCCTTATCTTTTCTTACGTAGCTAGCTTCTGACATCCATCGTTTTTACTAATCATCATAAACATTTGTCGATAGTTCATCGAGATGCTGTTCTCGAAGCACAACTCCATCTGGGACTCGCGCCACGACCAGGTCACGCAGGACATGACGCGCCCATTCTCGCATTATTGGATATCCTCCTCGCACAATACGTGAGTATCAGGGTGATGACTGTAGTTGAAATCATTCAATGCATGAAATAATGCACTAGAAAACTATTGGATGTACACCACATTCGTTTTTTTTTACATGAATTATTTTTGATAATTCAGATAGAGTTTCAAATGTTTGGTAAGTTGACGATCCTGAATTGTGACGTCACTGCACGCCTCAGTATTTCATACAAAAATCTGAGTTATTATGTGAGTAATCGTCCCTTATTGCCATTAAAGAACTTGAATCCCCCATAAGATGTTAATTTATTTTACAAATACAGCACTTGAATATGATATTTAATTGCCCAACAAAAATATTTATTTAAACATTAAATTGTAACTTAACTCTACCATGTAATATGCTGTTTAAATTCTTGTTAAAACTTTCTGGCATTAGCTTTCAATCATAATAGTAATCGTAAATCATTTCATAACTCTTAATCCCTTTTACAAGTTATATAATAATTAATAACTACCAACCACATTACCTTTAACAGGTACCTAACCGGCGACCAGTTCTCAAGCGAGTCCTCACTAGAGGCCTACGTAAGATGCTTACGGTCAGGCTGTCGTTGCATCGAGCTCGACTGCTGGGACGGCCCCGACGGCACGCCCTTCATATACCACGGTCACACACTCACCACAAAAATACGCTTCATGGACGTACTTCGAACCATCAAAGAACATGCCTTCGTCACCTCCGACTACCCCTTAATACTATCCATTGAGGACAACTGCTCGCTACCACAGCAAAGGAGAATGGCCGGCGCCTTCAAAGATGTCTTCGGAGACATGCTACTTATTCAACCTGTCGATAAAAACGAAACTAGTCTTCCATCCCCTCACGATCTTAGACGCAAAGTCATTTTGAAACACAAGAAACTCCCCGACGGCGCTGAAGAGAACTCCTTCTCTATCAAACAGGAGGAAGGCAAGGAGTTAGACTTAAGAAATACTATCAAAAACGGCATATTATTACTCGAAGATCCAGTAGACCGCGAATGGCACCCGCACGCTTTCTTCCTAACAGAAAACAAGTTGTACTACACAGAGAATTATAACACTCAAGTTGAGACAGACGCGGAGAGCGATGGCGAATCGGAGACAGAGAGCACCGCTTCAGTGCCTCAGAACGAATTGCATTTTGGAGAATGCTGGTTCCACGGGAAACTAGCAGGAAATAGACAAGAAGCTGAGGATTTACTTCGAGCTCATGCGCATTTAGGTGACGGCACATTCTTAGTGAGAGAAAGTGTTACGTTCGTGGGCGACTACTGTCTTTCGTTTTGGAGGCAAGGGAAAGCGAATCACTGTCGGATAAAGTTGAGGCAGGACCGGGGGCTCACGAAGTATTATCTGATTGATTCGATTTGCTTCGATAGTCTGTATAGCTTGATTACGCATTATAGGCAGCACCCATTGAGGAGTCAGGTAAGTGGTCGTTTCATTTTATGTACAGTCAGCAACAGAAGTAGCTAAATCCAGCCGTCTTTGCATAATCCTTGAACATACACAAAAAATATCCAGACGAATGAGGTCGGCAACTGTCTACGTTTTGGCCAGATGCCGCACGCATAGCTTGTACCTGTCACTAGTATTATTGTATTGGATTTGGCTTAAACGGTCAGCATCCAGGTCAGAAAATTCCAAAAAAAACAAGAATTGGACATTTTTGTTAGGATTGACATGTACAAACTATGCTGGCGCTGTCTGTAAAGACTTTCAACCAGCCAACCCCATTGAGAACCACCTCCTTCGAAATCTTGCAGTCCCTTGAAGACATGCATCAATAAACAAACGATTGTTTGCAGGAGTTCCTGATCACCCTTAAGGAGCCGGTCCCGCAGCCGAACAAGCACGAGGGCAAGGAGTGGTTCCACCCGCACCTGAACCGCGCGCAGGCCGAGGAGCTGCTGCGGAAGACCAACTGCGACGGCGCCTTCCTGGTGCGCCCCAGTGAGAAGGACCGCGGCTTCGCCATCAGCTTCCGGTACGAGTATAGTTCGGCCAGGGACTGTCTTACTTCAAGCATAGTCAGAGAGAATCATACTTTATTTTTCTTACGTTAATACCCTCACAACCAAACGAGTTTTTACGACATAAATTTCAATGTTATGAATTAATCCCGAGACATCGATAAGCATTTTTAACGGCATTGAAGATCGGGCTAAGAGATCACTCGCCGGGATTTCTTGGTATACCAAAGTAAGTACTCGTATCTAAGCGGCTAGTGCACGCCGGCGCCGGCCGGTAACACAATTCTTTGCCATGCCGTCTCGGTACGTAGTTCATAAATTCACAATAAAATAATAACCCATCGTGATACAGTTTATACTAGTACGGGGGTCAGAAGACACTTTGGTTTTTACCATGTACCTACCGCAACAAAACATGTCTTAGTCAAAGTAAAGTTAAAATCAAAAATTTCTTCATAGCAACAAGCGGACCCTTTGTTTCTTCGGACACATTATGAGGTCGCCTAGATACCGTCTGGAGAAACATATTATTCTTGGGCATGTGGAGGGCTAGCGTGGTAAATGTCCCATTCCAGTGCGATGGAACGACTTTATAGATAGGGCTGCTAATGGATGCCTCTACAAGACAGTAAAATTAGCCAAAGACTGCATGGAGGACAATTTGCATATGGTCACGATGTTCAGGCATGAGGTAACGACTAAGAAGAAGAAGATTGCAACAAGCACTTTGGAATCGTCAGTTACAATAATCTCAAGCTAATAATAAATAAATAATTTAGAGATTTAATAATAAATATTGAAAGTAGCAATAAGCACATATTTATATTCAATAAATTATTTTCATTTTTCATTTTCAGGACAGAAAAAGAGATCAAACATTGTCGGATAAAACAAGAAGGGCGCCTGTATGCCATAGGTACAGTCACCTTCGAGAGCTTAGTCGAGCTAGTCTCGTACTACGAGGTACACCCGCTGTACAAGAAGGTCCGCCTCTGGTATCCGATTAGCGACGATATTGTTAGGAAGATTATATCTGTGAGTATTGGAAGGTTTTTTCTGGTTTTCAAGTAGAATGTAACTTGTTTGCTGTAGATAAGGTTTCGTTTGGCATGAAGATGCAATTATTATAAATCGGCGTTAAGCGGCTCCAGGCGCTAATGGCCTTAGATCTAAGTCCCTTACTATTCAAAAATTGCAAAAAATTAACGGTTTCTGGCCATATCATTTGGGTTGATAAATTTAAAACTAAAATCTAGTGAGTTTTTAGAGATCAAAAAGAAACCGGAATGATAGACATATGGATGTATGGTCCTTCACAGCATTAGAATATCGAATATAAGTGTTAGTTTAGACCCATTTTTGTAAGAGACCAATAAGAGATTGTAAAACCGATAACCGTTTGTATAATAAATCTTTAGTGCAAATGTCCGACGACATCCGACATCCGACGGATGGTGATATCCGACGGGAATCGTGTTTTATGGACCCGCCGCCACTGCTATATATTGCAACTTTGATACGAATATCATAAGATTAAGGTTCTGTTGAAATGCGGCGTCTGTGTTGCTATTTTGACAACTTTGGCTGGCACCAGCTATTTGATGCCTCTCATCCTCCTCACGGCTTTGTTGATGCCTTGTACAGATTATTACGGCTAGAAGAGTTTTACGTTCATCATGCTTTGTTTTCTATTGACTACCAGTCACTCGCCGAATTAAAAAAACCTATAGTTAGTGGACTTTGACTTTGTCCTATCTATTTCAGGAGCCCGACGATAGCTCCGTGTACGGAACCCCCGGCTACATGGACCCCACGTCGTTCACGTCCAAGGTACGTAAGGTACCAATTTTCTCTAATACGTTACTGTTGTACTAACTCGAATCTTAAATGTTATGCCTCTCTCCTATAGATAAGGTGCACTCTGACATTATATGAATGGTGAACGGGCAAAGGTTTTGGTGAGACTATAGTTAGATTAGACTCGCATAGCCGCAAATATTTTGCGGGAATGTTATGCGCTCTTATAAATTTATAGAGCTGTAGTCGTAGTACAGAATAGGGATGTCACGAATGTCGTTCCAATCACATGCGAATCTGAATACGAATGTTACGAACTAGCTTTAAAAAACTCAATCTTAGTCATCCTTTTTATGTTTCCGTAGTATAAAATACGACTATATTATCTATTCTAGTGATACTGTTGTTTTTTCGTCAAGTAAGTCTAGAAGCATATACTCGGCAGCGGCTGCATTAGCGGCAGATAGAGCGTGCTCAAAACACGTCACATTCTGCAAACATTCGCATTCGGCGTAAGTACGTGAATGCGAATATCGACATGAATGTCAATAATGATTCATATACCGTCGACTGCTACATCCTTGAAAGGCGGGCATCTCAGGAATAAGATATAAACAGCTGTTTGATGAAGAAGACCATGTTTTTAAAGCCAGGCAAAGTTGAGCACTGTAGGTAAAGTTGTAGCAGTTGACGGTACTTGAATTATACGAATACGAATATTTGTGACATCCCTAGTACAGCAGTAAATAGTATGGAAGCTCTATAGGTATATACGTAATTGAATTGACTACGCTTTGGAAGTTGCACTGTCAAGTCATAAAATTAGTTACGTAATTTAAAATGTTTCAAGTGTTATTAATTTCACATTTCATTTTGCAATTGACAAGTCACGGCAAAAAACTACGGTAAATCCTTACTTTATCTACTATTCGTTTGCTTGCTTTGGCCCCATCTGTCTGTGATTGTAACCCCCGTTGATTCTGAAGTAGATAGCTTGCAGTAAGACTAGTTAGATATATTTTGTTTATAATAATATAGTTGTACATCCTCGAGAACGTACTCTGATTTCTTTGAGAAATATTTCCGAGCGAAACCGTTCTTCGTTCGCGAGAACGGCACAACTATAATAGTATTTCTCTCAGAATATAGATCAACTTTAGAAAATCATCCTGCTTAATACACTCGAGAACGAAAGTTTCGGGTCACTAACATTTTCTTGAATATCTCAAAAGATATCAATTTTAAAGATATTCAAGAAAATGCTAGTGACCCAAAACTTTTGCTCTCGAGTGTAGTAATTGAGATGATTAATGTCGCTGGCATGGATGTATTGAACGTAAATGTTGAACGTAATTGAAAGTCGATGTTTGTAGTTTTTATAAATATCAATAAAAAAGGATTTACTAAACATTCTTAAATAATAAATACTCTACTTACTAATATTCTCGTCAAAAACCGAAGTACTTATTTGAAATTATTTCCGATTGTTAGTACTTGGTTACTATGCGAAGGACTTTTCAATATTTCACCGCAAAGCCAGAATGATAGACTGTTAAGGATTAAGGTTTTTTTTTATTAACGTTTTATTTTCTTTTGTTGTTTACTGTTTTACAAGGTATCATTCTTTTTTCAATACCGATACAGACCAACTTCTTTAAACCAAAGTTAATATTTATGATAAGAAAAGAGACACTTTTTAAATTGTGAGCCTAAAAACGTACGTCGCATCCATAGGTGTTTTGGAAGCGCAAATTTTATAAAATTAAATTTCTACTAACTTTGTTCTGAATAATCCTGGTTGATCGAATTGAAACATACCATACACGAGAACTTCATCTCATTCCCAATCTGTAGGTGACCGTAAAAGCCCTGTACGACTACCGCGCGCGGCAGGAAGACGAGCTGTCGTTCTGTAAACACGCCATCATCACGAATGTGGACAAGCCAGATGTGGGCTGGTGGCGCGGAGACTACGGCGGGAAGCGCCACCATTGGTTCCCCGCCAACTACGTGCAGGAAATCGAGACTAGAGTGCCGGATATCGCTGTAAGTTAGCACTATCATATGCTATACCAACATTAGGCAAGGGTGGCTTGTATCGTCATCAAGTTAACAAGCCGGACGTGGGCTGGTGGCGTGGCGACTACGGCGGCTAGCGCCATCATTGGTTCCCCGCCAACTACGTGCAGGAGATCGAGACTAGAGTACCGGATATCGCTGTAAGTCGACACTATCTTATGCTATACCAAGATTAGGCAAAGGCTTGCATCATAATTAACGGGCTGGTGGCGCGGACACTACGGCAGCAAGCGCCACCATTGGTTCCCCGCCAACTACGTGCTAGATCGAGACTAGTGCCGGATATTGTTGCAAGTACTACTGTACTTGCAACAATATCCGGCACTCTAGTCTATGATACTCATATGCTGTTAACAATATATCGCCATCAATAATACATTTTTGCCGAGGCCGGAAAGCTGGCTATAGATAGACGAGTTAGTTTGAGGGCTAACCAGCTAGGGGGAGCCCTCGAAGATACGAGTCCAAATAAAGTGTTTTCAACCGATTAGTCTCTACTATGACGAGGATGTAAATTAATATTAAATTTTATTATTGTGGTATGTTAATTGTTCACATGGCGACCGTGCCAGTGACTTGATTGCGAATATGTGGCACATATTCGAACTTAATCTATAGTCTGGCAAACCAAAATCCGCAGTAAGAGTAAAAAGTTATTATATACTCATCTCTTTTTAGTGGTGATGGTACTAGCGAAAGAAAAAGACAGTGTGATTCTATCTATGTTTGAAGTGCGAAACTCGCAGCCCAAAGTATATCTAAGTACTGTAACTATAATGAGCTATCTATATTTCGAATTCAATATGCAAACATCTACTAGCTGCGCAAGTATTTTCTTTCAAAATGTATTTCAAAATGACCTTTTGAACGCCAAGCATCTGACAGAAAAATCGTGCCCTCAGCGCCCGCAAGTTAAATCGGTTATATTTTGGACGTTATAGCACGTCCTGGCGCTAAGGGCATGACTTTTCGTGCACGTGATTTGACGGCTTTGGCGGTCAAACGGTTAACCAACGGGCATCTTTGTAGAGTTGCCTGGAGACCGACGCGAGCGCCCTCGGCTCCTGGCAGAAGGGCGTGGTGGACGTGAACGGCGCCATCGTGGACCTGTTCGTGGGCGAGGAGGACGGCTCGCCGCGCTGGCTCGTGCGCATACAGAGCCCGAGCATGTGCGCGCCGTTCGAGATGCGCGCGCCGAACAATGACCTCGCGCTCGAGTGGCTCTCTGCCATCAAGGAGGCGGCACACAGGTATATTAATTGGGGGAAACTTGGCGTCAACTGTATTATGACTGTGCTAGACTATGCGACTTTGAGCTGCACGCGCCCAATAATAATAAAAAATAAAATAGAGTGTGTTTCCGTCATAAAGGGGGCGGCACACAGTATATATGTTTGTACGATAAAGCTAAAATAGCTTTGCTAATTTAACTTCCCTGAATCTTGTTGGAAAAATATTTTTTACATAATTAAATCAATTTTTCAATATGTCGTTGGGAATAACGAGAGTCGTTTAGTATTGTAAACCTAATATAATACATATACAATAGTTGAGGTTTAGAAGGGGCTCACGGTGGTCACAAATATCTGAACAACGCATATATTGGCAAGGCGATAAAGTGCATGTTCAGATATTTTGAGTACCCTGGCCGCTCCGGTATATTTGATGGCGACTGTACTGTAATAAAATCTGGAAACTAGTAAATTTGGTCTTAACTCTTATATTTAAAAGTTTAAAAAAGGAAAATGTATTTTTTGTGTGCGTCTTAAATATATATTTTTTCTGTATAGCGCGAGCGCCAGGTCTCTCCAGCACCGGAAAATGGAACGCACCTGGCGCATAGCACGCGAAATGTCCGACCTCATCGTGTACTGCCGCTCCGTCGCATTCAGCCAGGACCGTCTCCGGAACAAAGGCTTCATATTCAACGAAATGTCCTCCTTCCCAGAGACCAAAGCGGAGCGCTTCATGTGCCAACAAGACAGCAGCTTCTTCCTCAAATACCACACTATACAACTCAGCAGAATCTACCCTAAAGGACAGCGCATAGACTCCTCTAACTACAGTCCGGTACAATTCTGGAACTGCGGCTCCCAAATGGTAGCACTGAACTACCAAACCGCCGACAAACCTATGCAGCTAAATATGGGCAAGTTTAAAGAGAACGGCGGGTGCGGCTTCGTTCTGAAGCCCCAGTTTATGTTCGAGGAGGGATATAATCCGTACGACAAGAGGAGTATAGACAAGAAGGTGTGCCCCGTCACGGTGATGCTGCGAGTGATCGCGGCGAGGCACCTGTGCAAGTCTAAACGGGGCACGGCAAGCCCCTTTGTGGAAGTGGAGGTGATTGGGGCTGAGTATGATTCGGGGACCAAACTTGTTACCAAGACTGTCGGTAAGTGCATTTGTACAATGGCCATTAAATATAGCGGCCAGGGTGTTCAAAAATTTCTGAACATGCACTTTTAAGCCTTAACAATAGAGGCGTTGTTTAGATATTTGTGACTACCTTGGCCGCTCCGATATATCTGATGGCGACTGTAATATTTGTATGTTAGATTAGCTGAACTTGAACTCGAAACTCGTATCAATATCATCATGTTCATTTATTAATTAGGATGGAGGCGCCTACGGTGATCGCGAGTCGTCTTCTATGCCCCAACTGTGTTTTTTGTTTTTTTATACAAACTCTAAAATACTACAATACAACAACTACAAACGGATTATATCGCATATACTGAATTTAAATTACATCCCGACGTTTCGAACACTTTGCAGCGTTCAAACAATTACAATGTGCAAAGCTACCCACATATATGTATAAATATTAATACAAAACATTAAGATCCTAAATGACCTTCTGGCATTCTATTTTTCTCAGTTGACCCGTGACCACGAACGCTGGAAAGGATACTTTATGCCACACCTGGCCATAAAGTGGCTTTTTCCGCACGCTGCACGTACGGAAAAAGACGCTTTCTGGCCAAGTGTAGACATAAAATGATGTACACAACACGGGAGGTAATAAAGAAAGCCCTCAATCGCATATTTACGTCCCTCGCTTTCAGCTCGGGCCGCAAACTTCTGCGATCTCGGCCTTTCTTTGTTTTACCACCCTAGTTGTGTAATGTGTATTATAGGGTATGTATTAATGTACATTTTAATTTTCACGACATTTATAATGTGATGCGATTTTTAATTAAGCTAACCATTAGATCTAATAGTAATCTAAATAAAAAAATAAGAATCTGATTTGTTACGCATTGTTATTTGCAGCCGACAACGGCATAAACCCGATATGGAACGACATTTGCGAGTTCGAAGTGTTCAACCCCGAACTGGCGCTGATCCGGTTCCTAGTGCAGGACGAGGACATGTTCGGAGACCCCAACTTCATCGGACAGGCCACCTACCCTCTCAAGGTTTGTCTTGGGAACAATACAGTGTTAAACATACAACTGGTGAAATACAGAAATGTTAGCATAGAGTGCGCACTCCATACAACTGGTGAAGTCCGTAAGCTTGACATTTTGAATGCCGCAAGTGTTGTACAGTTGCCATCAAAGATACGCACTTTATCGCCTTGAGAATAGATATTTGTGAACACCTCGGCCGCTCCGATGGCGATTGTACATGGAATTCCGATGGTCTCTCAGTCAGAACTCATCTATTTCTGATTCATTCGCTCCTTTTTGTTATCCCATGTATCGAGGTCATTGTTTATTATGTATTTCACTAGACTAGACAACCTAGAACAAATTTTATGCGCCATGTTTGGCGGTTGACAGCTGTCACTGAATCAAAGAGTAGCTTATTCTCTTAGCGATTTTATCTACCTCTATAACATATCGTGCATAGAATTTCTCAGGGATGTCATCTGTTACTCAATGATCGAGGAGTGAGAATATGATGAAGAATTATACAATAAATAAAAATGTATGTACATATCACAGGGCCTACGGACTGGATACCGGAGCGTGATCCTGACCAACGGGTATTCCGAAGAGCTGGAGCTGTCGTCTCTCCTAGTGCACTTCAAGGTGGTCCAGAACCGCTGACCTCTCGCCATCGCGCTGGCCACGGGCACCAGCATAACTTGGGCCCGGAAACCTAAGAATTGTACTGCTGCTTGAAACCTGAAGGTCCACGTAAGATGGATCTATAGGGTACTGTCCAGCAGTGGGTAAACTTAATTGTTTCATAGCATTCATAAAATAAAATTTTCAAAAATACACGGGAAAATCCAGGTGTAACTTGTGTTTGCGCTCTAAAGGAGATGTATTCATCATATAGTATTGTGACGTCACAATATTAGTCTCCCGTATAAACTTCATATATATAACAAATCGTTTTGATGTTTCCTAAAAAGTAGCTGATTTGACTTCATAGGAAAGTAGCCTATTTGCTTAGCCCTTCAACATGGGGTGCAGCGTGCCTTTTGCTTAAAACAGATATTTATTAAATGCGACATGGTTACCTGAATAGGGATCGTACGTTCGCCATGTGGAGGGTTCGCCATGTTGTGGTCTAAGGGACACCACACACTTGAACTGAATTAGGAAAATTCATGGGCAAAATGTCTATGTTTGCTTATCGAACTCGCGGAGCGTAAGCGAAGTGAGTTCTTACAAACAACTCCAGACCGAACTGTCACCTGGCTACTGGGACGTCTCGGCATTTGGATGGCTTTTTGATTTCGATAGTTTGTCGAACGATAACTTTAGTAACGTTTTTCTGATTTTTATGAAATTTCTTGGGGCTGTAGCAGAGATACATGAAATTTGTTTGTTCGTATATGAGCAGGATCGATCAAGTGGTTATGGAGCTAGAAGGAGAAAAAAAATCTTCCGAAGGGTCTTGTTATATTGGTCATCTCGTTTGCAAGTAAATCGCGAGTTCTCAGTTCGAGGCGGACTACTAGTATATATAATTTGTCTATGGTTGCTTAAATTTGTATGGAGGCCATAGACAAATTTAAGTATTTTCTTAATTCAGCTCAGGTGTGTGGTGGCCCTAAATCGGAAAATAACTGCCAGTAGAAGGTGTTGCCTATACATAACTAGTAGTCCGCCTCGAACTGAGAACTCGCTATTTACTTGCAAACGAGTTGACCAATATAACAAGACCCTAAGCAGGTTTTTTTTTCTCCTTGTGGCTCCATAACCACTTGATCGATCCTGCTCATATACGAACTCTCCAATTTTATGTATCTCTGCTACAGCCCCAACAAATTTCATAAAGATCAGAAAAACGTTACTTAAGTTATCGTCGGACAAACTATGTGAATCAAAAAGCCATCCAAATGCCGAGACGTCCCAGTAGCCAGGTGACAGTTCGGTCTGGAGTTGTTTGTAAGAACTCACTTCGCTTACGCTCCGCGAGTTCGATTATAGGTACCTTTTTGACACTTGAAAGGTTAGATTCTTAATGCCTTATACATAAGACCTCTCTCAAAACTCAATTAGTTAATTTATATTTTATCTGTTTCCTACGAACAGAATTGTCAAAGTGACAGGTAAGGACTAAAGATAAATTAACTCTTAGAGTTATATCTAGGAGAGGCGTAGTCTCTTTAACTTAACGTGTTATCACTTATCATGTTATCACGTTTGATGCCAATGTCCTATACTGTCATTTTAATGAAACGTAGAATAGTGGCACTGAATTTTATTTTTTTACAAAATTACGTAGTACAGTCACGTTTAAAAATATGGATACATGATTTAATTACAATAATTTTACACTAAAAAAGATCCGACTTCACTTACGCTTCGCTTTTCCAAGAAGAAATGCCCCAGTTGCTGTAAAATACTGCTATAGGTGCGTATAATATTTGAAGAGTTCCCTCGATTACTCCAGGATCCCATCATCAGATCCGGACCTAGTGATAATGGGACCAAGTGTGAAGTATACCCTTTCAAAAAAAAAAACCAAATCGGTCCAGCCGTCGTCTTCGAATAATCGGTGAACGTACATAACAAAAAAACAAAGATTCCGACGAATTGAGACAAAATCTTGAAGTCGGTTGAAAATATGTAGCTACTCTATTTCCAAGGTGTGAAGTCTTTGATACATGTTTATTCACTTTTTCACATTAAATTTATTCATATTTTCATACGTGACTGTACTTGGCGTAGCCAGCATGTTGAATATTTTAACTAAGTCGGTCTTTTCCATGCCCACAGTTTTTGTTAATGTTTTTAACCAACTGTACACGACGTACTGGACATATAGACTGATTTTACTACGTAATGAATTTTACTAACTTATTCTAGTAATTTTACTAATGTAATGTTGTAACTAAGTAATCTTCCATCACATTACATTATTTATTGGCATCTCTGCTAGTCCGTGAACTGTTATTAAGAATAACCATCAGAGGCCAGTTTTATAAAGCTACAAATTACAATTTACAAGCGGAACTCTCTTTCTAACCCTATGTGTTAGAAAGAGACTTCCGCTTGTAAATTGTAACTTGTAGCTTTATAAAACTGGCCTCAGGTCTCAAATTTCTTATTATTTGATATATATTGGCGATATCAAGAGTATTTTAATGGTGGATGATTTCACAGTAGCACAATCTTACAGTAAACTGAATTTTCGAATAGTACGGGCTCTGAGCCTAAATAGACTATACCTTGGACACATTTGAGCTGAGCAGTGAGGACCCGGACTAATGTATTAACTTCGAATAGGGTAGATGCCCCAGTTTTGAGAGGTCCTTCATTTTGTATCAATAAATAATTATGAAACTCATTATGTACTAGCTGAGTAATTGAAAATAATATCCGCTGTTAAGATTCTGACATAAGATCATATGTTTTTCTTTTTAACAACTTTAGTGATACATACAGCGCCGTTGTGTGCTGCCATAATTAACTTTTATATTAACCATAGACTTGTAAATTCGTTTATACCTTAATAAAGCTGAAAATGATTAAAATCGTCACAGTGAGGGGTATCTGCCCTAATGTGATTAGTTTTTTCGTAATATTAAGCATTTACTGAATGATATAAAAGCATAATATTAATAATATCCTATTGAGTGTATATTTAGTTTTAATGACAACAGCTACTATTTTAAATTTAGCAAAATAATTGTATATAAAGCGATATATATGTAGATTAGTTATATATAGTTATTAAAGCTTTTATATGTAGTTAAACATTTATATAAAGAATTTTACGTAGGTAATGTAATGTTTTTAAAGCTAAATTATGAAAATACATTAATATTCATATCATATCATACACGTTAATTCTGCACAGACTTCAAATAGGACTTACCATCGGGTTCGGAATTGCATTATCAATTTATGAATGGATTCATTGATAAATGGGCCGTGCAATTTAGAACCTACCAAATGGCTGAGAACCAGGGTACAAATTTATATAATACTTGACGTTTATGAAAGTAGTTCCACATTTTGCAGATGTAAAGTCCATGCAAATGCAGAGTTGGAGTGGTCGGATTTTATTTTTAGTATAAGTATAATATTTATCAAATATGTACCACATCAGATGACAGATACCCGTTTCTTAAAAGTTACAGTTAACGTACGGTCATGTCTGAATATATGGATAGGCACATATTTTAACGTCACAAAAATATGTGGCCACGATTCTACTACCAAGGCGTAGTTTTAGATACACATTTACCGTACAATGAAATATGAACATTATTGGTTGAAGTGACATACATGATCCGAAATATTAATTATGTTTAGTCGAAATAAATGTGAAGTCGTTATAAGTATCATGTATTTGTAGACCTTAAAATTATTGTATTAAAGTAAACATTTGTTTACAGACATACCCCGATTTTCCTGTTAGCATATAGTATGGACCACTTTGTAGTGATCGTACCTTGTCCCCTAAGTATGCCTTAACCGTATCTACTTTCTAGTATATTTTTATGACAATGTTGTACAACATTTTAAATAGACCATTGAATTTGTTGTCTAGGTATAACTATATGGCTTATATGAGTCAAGCATTTACAATTGTTACTGGTGCCTATTTACTACTCAGTATTCAAACTACCGCTTGTTTGCGTCTTTCTTGTTTTTATATAGCAACGAAAGGGATGCAAAACGAAGATCCAAGTACAACTATATAATTGCTCAAATACGCGGAGACTAAGGTAGAATTCATAAATCCGCGGACTGATTTGACAGCTCTTTTCATACATTTGACAATCGCTTTGTATGCCAGGAGCTGTCAAATCAGTCCGTGGAATTGTGGATTTTACCTTAGAGGGCGCCTTCGTAGTGCATCTATGCGCATTTGATTAAATCTAAAGCTCTCTTTTATACTAGATCTGTTACTCGTCTCAACACTAATTATTGCCAAAGTAATTGTTATACTATAATCATTCGTTATATGCGCCGTGAATCAAAGAAACGACCGGGTTACATATCTTTCATCCGTGCTTATGGAAATCTTCTAACGCCAAGAATGCTGAAAGCTAGTGATCAGAATTTTTTTAATCCCTCACCGCATGATAAAAATTTGAACTCTGACACGCTATCAATATAGTTGAAAATTATAATTGCCATATTTAACTTACTTGGTATGCAGGAACGGGTCATTAAGGCGAATGCTAGTAAAGTAACTATCGTACTCTAAAGTATTTTATCTACACCCATATCAAAGAGTAACTTATATAATAGAGCAGCACGGCCTAAAAACTTTTTGAAGCTTAAGTCAATCGCGCCATCTGCGTGAAAGCGACCTAAAGATACCCAAAATGTAAGAGGAAATGTCAGCTGCACTGCTACTCATAGGGCCTGGTTACACCTAACGAGTACAGTGGCGAGACAGCAAAATGCTACTCGGCCGAGAGAGTAAAATGGCCCGGCCCAATACTTGGCGATGTGTTTAGACCTTGCGAGTACTCGGTCGAGAGTACTGACTCGCCACTGTACTCGGTAGGTGTAACAAGGGTATTAGTAACGAATAGCGTACTCGTAGTATCTACACTAGTAGCTACATATCATTCTTTAAGACATGCGCAATACTTTATATTCATAATAAACCTTACTAGTAATTATTTTACTAAATGAAATTAGTTGTTTAATACGAACGAAAGGCAGCTGGCCTACATGGATAGTTTTACTGCACGAGTTTAAGCCTTGTATTAGCTATATTGATAAAACCGGTTCACATGTAACTGTAATATCGAGTAACAAACCCATACAAATCAACTTCTTAACACATTCATTGCCACCCAGCCAGACAGAATATCCGCGCCAGGCCGCAAAAATATAGTCATGTATAGCTGTAATACCAAGATCCCGACTATCGGGTAGTACGGCCTGGGCGCGAAATCATAAAATACCCGATAGTCGGGTTTCCGGCATTGAATGTCTTAATACTGTTAATATAAGGTGTAAAACTTAAAATAAAAGAAAATCTGACCAATACTGGTTGATAAAATGTCTGTTACGTAATAACTAAATTAATTTTACATATTGTATAGATCTGTTTTTAATAATGTTTGCCCGAGTTTTTTGTTTTATAAATTCTTAAAAGGCAATGGAATGTCGAATGTAATTCATAGAGAAGTGACCTTAGAAAAGCCTACCAATTAGGTGCTACTGAAAAGTGAATTACAGGTGTTAATGGATGCCTTTTGCTAATAAGCTGACTGTACTTTGTATTTTACCTACCTTGTAATCCAACTTAACTGTCTATCGTAAAAATGAGCCTTCCTTACATTCTTAAATCTTCAAAAAAATACAATTTGATGGAATTGAAAATATATACTATTTATATACAATTACATGTACAGCCGTCAGTCACATGCACCTTATTCCTTTGTAGGTGCAAAAGTGTAAACATATCTTTGACGTCGGCTGTACCTACTGTCAAAGAGAATATAATAGCCTACTGTGAGAAATATCACTTTAATACAATGCTACGCTCCGACCAACTCAGCGAGCTTGATTCAGAAAGAGGCATTCTATAGCCAGCTCGGTACAGCAATGGAAAATATTCCAAAGGGCGACATTGTGATCTGTTTGGGTGACTACAATGCTCAGATAGGAAATAGTAATCGAAGCATTGAACCGTGGATAGGGAAACACGCATTGGGGACGAGAACCGAAAACGGTAACATGCTTGTAGACTTCTGTTGTGAACATGATCTAGTGCTTGGAGGGTCAATGTTCCCGCATAAAAATTGCCACAAAGTATCTTGGATCTCCCCAGACAGAAGGACGGAGAATCAAATAGATCACGTGATGATTAGTAGAAAGTGGAGACACTCACTATTGGATGTGCGCAACAGAAGAGGAGCAGACGTCAACAGCGACCATCATCTTATTGTAGCCAAAATACGCTTGAAGATAGCAAAGGTTCGAAACAAAACAACCACATCATCTCGGCGGTTTGATGTTTCAAAGCTGCAAGATGCGGTCACTAGACATAATTTTAGCACGGAGGTTCACAACCAGTACAACTCTAAGAAGGATGAAGGCATGACAGTCGAAGATCATTGGCAATTACTAAAAAATACATTTCAAGAATCCTGTGCTAAGTTTCTAGGACTCCAGAGCCTCGAAAAAAAGGAATGGATTTCTGCGGAGACCTGGGAAAAAATTAAAAACCGTAAATCCATCAAAGACAGGCTAAACGCTGCCAATGATCTAAGTACGAAAGAAACCTTAGCCTACGAGTATTTCCTTTGTGAGAGCGACATAAAACGTAGTGCTAAAAGAGACAAGCGTAGAAGAGCAGCATCTATTGCCCGAAGAGCGGAGCTGGCAGCACATAGTGGGAATACTAAGGAACTTTACCGGGCCGGCAGGGAGCTGTGCAATAGAAAAGTAGCGGCACGACCCATAGTAGATCACGCAGGGAAGATGCTCGTAACGCTTGGAGAGCAAATGTGTAGGTGGCACGAGCATTTCACTGAGGTCTTCCATACTCTGGGTGATGAGCTTGAAGAGGGAGAACCAGTTGATACAGAGGAAGTCTTGGATATAAAAATCGAACCTCCAGACATCAATGAAATCTCCCGTGCTATAAAAAGCTTGAAAAGTGGTAAGGCCCCAGGAAATGATTGCATCCCAGTTGAAGCACTGAAAACCAACCCGGCGGCAATGGCTAGTGTGTTACATCCCCTATTTGCCGACATCTGGGAAACGGGGCAAGTACCCGAATGTTGGAAGGAGGGGATAATCATCAAGTTGCCCAAGAAAGGAGACCTGTCCCAGTGCTCCAACTGGCGCGGAATAAACTTGCTGCCTGTCTGCTCCAAGGTTTTGTGTAAGGTTCTGCTGAACAGAATGTCGACTGCTGTCGATTGCAGGCTCAGGGATGAGCAAAGCGGATTCAGAGCAGGACGATCGTGTACGGATCAGATTAACGTCCTGCGAATGATCTTAGAACAATGCCATGAGATGAATAGCGAGCTCCATGTTCTGTTTGTGGACTTCGAAAAGGCTTTCGACAGGGTGAAATGGACAAGTATATGGCGAATACTTAAGCAAAGAGGAATACCAGTTAAGGTCATAGAAATCATTAAGTGCCTTTATGAGGGATCCACTTGCCGAGTAATGCACAAGGGTCAACTGTCAGATCCGATACCCGTCACTGCTGGAGTTAAACAGGGTTGCTTGCTGTCGCCATTGCTATTCCTGATTATCTTGGACGACGTGATGCGCAGGGTTACCAGTCAAGAGGTAAGGGGGCTCCCTTGGGTCAATGGGAAAACCCTTGAAGATATTGACTTCGCTGACGACCTGTGCTTACTCGCTACGACACGAGACCATCTGCAATTGAAGACCGATGACCTGGCTGCTTCCGCAGCAAGAGAAGGATTACGTATCAACTGTGCTAAAACGAAAGCCATGCGCCTAAACACCATGGATGCAGCGCCAATCCTAGTAAACGGGGAGCCAGTTGAACATGTGACAAAATTCACATACCTGGGAAGCGTTATGGATCCACAGGGAGGTGCAGAAGCGGATGTTGAAGCTCGCATCAATAAAGCCCGCGCCGCATATGCGCAGTTGAAACCCGTATGGACCTCCACAGTCATCACTCGCCGCACCAAGCTAAGGGTGTTCAGCTCTAATGTTAAGTCGGTCCTCCTGTATGGGTGCGAAACATGGCCTGTCAAACAAGAGATAACCAATAGACTCCAGGTGTTTGTAAACAAATGTTTGCGGCGAATCGTAGGAGTCTACTGGCCACAGACCATCTCGAACACAAGACTATGGGAGTTGACCGGCCAAAACCCTTTAGCCAAGGAGATACTTTTGCGGAAGTGGCGCTGGATAGGACATGTTTTACGAAGGCCGAATAACCACCTACCCAAGCAAGGGCTGACTTGGCAAGCACCTGGAAAAAGGGGTAAAGGTCGCCCTCGTACCACCTGGAGGCGCACAGTTGAAACGGAGGCTGCATCAACTGGCCTCGGCTGGACGGAGTTGGAGGAGGCCGCACAGGACCGAGAACAATGGAAATCCCTTCTGAGAGCCCTATGTCCCTGATGAGGGATAACAGGATACCATCATCATCATCATCATCACTGTCAGCAGCACAAGTAGTTAAGCGGGTGAGGTGCTCAAAATGAGCTGGACACGACGTTTTTTAAGAGAGAGCAAGAGTGCTAGATTGTAATTTTGACCACCTTACCCGTTTAACTACTTCTGCTGCTGGCTGTACCGTCGGGTTCAAAATTTTGAATTGCATTAGGTACCAAATTATGAATGAATTATTCATTGATAAATTCTTCATGCAATTCTGAACCCGATAGTATCTACACATGGCATTAGCTATCACAGGGAGTGCTAATTAATGCATTTATCCAAAATGTAACTATATCAAATATATGGTAATAGTAGGTACGCATATTACGTAGTGTAATAGAAAAACTATTTCTATGGTCTGTTATTTTATAGTAAAGGTAGAATTAGTAATAAGATCCGAATATTTACAGTGTGAACGTAATAAATAAATTTATTGAAAGTTATCGTAGTACTCATTTTCTATCTGTTGTATTCATTCAACCGTATGTCGCGGCCGGTAAAGGCTGCCCGATAACGGGCTTTGCTCTGCCGTAAATTTTAAAAACTTAAATCATGTTTCAGCATTTATCAACAACCGTTTAGCTAAATAGTAGACCGATATATCGGCACGATGTTTGGCCGAGAACACCTAAACCAAGGTCTTGGTCGAACCTTGGCGGCCGGGCACCGGCGTGGCACAAGTCATGCTCAAACTCTTTAGACGCTTCCAGAAACCGGTGTAAGCTCAAGGATTTAGAGAATAGCGAATACTATTTAATCTGGTAGGACTCATGAGTATACATACATTTTCAAACCCACAAGTTTGCCTTTCCACTGAGGCGGAGACGAGCGGGAATCAATCAACCAATAGCATCTTCCTCGCCTCAGTGGACTTTTGGTTGATTCCCTTCTTCGCCTCAATGCGAATGCAGCACTTCTCTTCTCCGCCTCAATGTGAATGCAGCAGACTAATTTTCCATGGGCACTTAACCTTTTAACCGCCTTACGTCAAAATTTTAACCATCAATTTTGAACTCTGTCATATTTTATGAAGGTGTCATTCACGTTGTCACTTTGTCGCATATATCAGACGATGGCGGTCAAAAGGTTAATAGTATATATTTTACGTCACCCTGGGCGGTAAGTGAGATTTTACGCCCACGGGCGCAGCGGAAAATCTCACTTCACACCCAGGAGAAGACGTAAAATTGTGTACGCACCACGGGCGATAATAAAGGCCTCCGATCGCTTGTCTATGGCCCTTACCTTCGGTTCGGGCCACAAATATCCGCGATCTGAGCCGTTCTTTATTTTACCGCCCTAGGTGCGTAATGTACTATTATACAATAGTGACAAAATGAAAAGCTTTTTAGTCGAGTACCGTGTTTAGGCCACTAAGCTTGCTGAGTGGCCTAAGTAATGTACGAGATTGAAAAGCTTAATTCTGTCATTATCGTATACAATAGTTTTTCTACAAGTGCTTAAAATAGGCAAGTCGGTAAGGATCGAGTTCAATTAGTAACTTCAATCTCTCGGCGGATTGTGCCGCAATTCTGCTCACGAATAATGAGTAGGAATAACCCAAAATTTCTCGGAAACTCGGAATCCTACTTACAACAATTTGTGAACATTTCCCTTTGCATCGTTGAGCACTAAATGAGAATCAGCATACTGTATCTCAGTAATAGGAACATTAAAATAAAACGTCAGTAATATAAAAACACTTGTTTTATTTATTATATTAAATTAATTAGTCCACTCCATAACCAATGAATAAAACTTAGGCAGGATAATAAAGTAATGTATGTAGGTACTTTAAAATGATCATTACACGTATTTGAAATTAATAACCGTAACTCGAAGTGTGATATGCCGCGTCCGCGTCCGCGTCTTATTGCAGAATTAAGTAAAACTCTTGTACTCTTCGTATTGCTCGTCACATTTCAAACAAATTGTTTGAAGATTGTACATTGACATTTGAACTTTACCATTAAGTCTAGCATCTTAAATAATTTTATCTCTTATAAATTATAGTTATGAACGACAATAGAAGTACATAGTACAGGGTTTCTGCAATCGGTGGAAGCCAATGATGGTCCATAGATTTGTGATGCGCCACTAAGGCTTGAATCGAACCGTAATGTGCCAAATTAAAGTTATCAGAATTTTGTGGTATGAATGTGAACAATTCTTTGTTAAAATGACCATTGAGATTTCTTAATTATTTCACAAATCATTCACGGTATGCGAATTGGATCTGAAGGAGTTATGCGTCTACAGGGCCATAACCTGAGTTGAAGTTAAGCTAGGACAGTGGTCATTTAAGGTAGGCCATAGCCAATAAGGGAGGGCATTGGTGTTCTAAGGCAGGGCATTGCCCCATAATAGCCTCCCCTAGCTACGGCCCTGTGTTTCTATGCCACAACGTTGCGTCACATGTCGGGACATGTGACGCAACGTGGCATTGCAAACGAAGCTACAGTCGACGTCACAGAGATTTGTACACTTTTACACCTTACTCCATTGTAATAAGGTGCAAAAGTGTGAACATCTTTGACGTCGACTGTGCAGTCGCAATCGCCAAATATCGGAGCGGCCAGGCTACTCAAAAATATCTGAACATGGACTTTATCACCTAGATATTTGTGACCACCTTGGCCGCTTCGATATATCTGATGGCGACTGTACATAGCCAGTTCTCACTGGGGCATTAAAAAATATATATCGTATAAACATATTAATTAATTTTTACATTCATTACAACAAGAATTGGTGTTACATGAACGCACTTGGAAATGAATCGGGCCATCTAGAAATCTAGAGACCTTCAAATAGTCACATATAATTATAACAGCAATATTTTATTTTTATAGGTACATACAGTTCAACAAGCACTACCGCGTTGTACAGTCGCCATCAGATATATCGGAGCGGCCAAGGTGGTTACAATGATCTGAACAACGCCTTTATTGTCAAGGCGATAAGGTGGTTGTTCAAATATTTTTGAGTACCGTGACCGCTCCAATATATTTGATGGCGACTGTACATCACTGAGGACGAGTATATGGAAGAGATGTGGAAATCTTTACAAGACGCCCAGCGGCCCGTTACATTGTGTCCTTTCCATTGTGAGTTGAGGACAGCTTTGAGTAATATTGCTTTTCCACCAGCGGTGCGAGGCAGTGTATTGTAAATAAATGTACACGAAAAAAAAATCTTCCTCTTAGACAAATCCTCTTGCTCAAGATAATATTGTTTCGTCGTATCTTGATTCAAGTAAAATATATGTTGGGCTAAAGATATACATATAATTAGTCCAAGACAATATTTACTTATACGTCCTACTTCAGAAACCGGCTACGTACAAAACAACCCGCCCAGTGAGTTGTCCGGCATCTGAGCAAAGTTTACGAGCGCCCACGAGGCGGGTTCTGTTCTAGGTAGTGAATGTGTTAAACAATAATGTTCTTGCATTGGTATTCTTAGCTTTTTTTTTCGTGTAGGTTGCACATGAAACGGTCGCAGTCGGCTCGCCTTTTGTTAGAGTTAAAGGAATTTGAATCTTCTAGCCAGTAGTTACATTCCATTGTACAGTCGACGGCAATATGTTTACACTTTTGGACCTTATTACAAAGGAGTAAGGTCCAAAAGTGTAAACATATTTTTGATGTCGACCTTATCTGTCGTAGTGACAGCGCCATGCTGTCGCAGAGGCCCGCTACCATTGCTGCAGCCAATAAATATGAAGTTGAACTGTATTTTGTATACATATAAGGTCCAAATTCCATCACCTGTAGCAAGAGGCATAGGCGGCTATAGCCGTTTGCTTTGAATCGTACAGTCAACGCCTAAAATATGTATACACTTTTGAACCTTATTACAATGGAGTAAGGTGCAAAAGTGTACACATATTTATGCAGTTGACTATAAGCGAAACACAATATAATGAAAATTGCCTTCTAACAGAATACCGAGCAAATTAATCGTTACGGGAAAAACATCTTTATATTTTTTCTGTCGATATTGATAGTAAGCTGTTAACAGTACACTTAATTCTAGACTAACAGTTAATCTGCAAAAGGCCCACTTGTGCAATTTTATGTTATAAAGGCTAGCCATACAGATCTGACTGGCGAATCTGCGTAGCATGATGGTGCATTCTCCCCATTTATTTCACACGTTTAATTACCTAATTATTGCGTGGTTTAACTTCATAAAAAGTTCAGAAATTGTATCTTTAGAATTACGTGTTGCGTAAGACCGCTTTCCCACTTGTCCTGTCAGGCCCGGATATGATATTAATCGAGTGTAGGGAATGCAAACCGGTTATTTTTTGTATGAAAATAACCGGTTATTAACCGAAAAACCGGTTATCTTCATACAAAAAATAACCGGTTTGCATTCCCTAATCGAGTGTCGGCGCCTTATACAAAATTGTGTCGTGCAAGTGGGAATAGCTTCATATAAAGTGTTATGCCACTGGAACATCCGATTCAAATCCGGGCCCGACAAGTGGTAACGGGGTCTAAACTGTAGACTTAAATCATAAAAAGATTGCAAGTGTGCAACCAACGGACTACTTTACACCCCAGAGACTGGTATGTCGGTGGAAAATTACAACGCAAAGTTCAATGTGTTTGAATTTAGTAAGAAATAGAAGTGATCAAATTGTAGTCCAGGTTAGTCCACTTTGCGTAGCTAAACGCTGATTTGACCAAAGTGTTGAACATAATGACGTGCTTCAACCATAGAGCTTTGTATATTAAGGTTGTATTAGACCATTTTATGGTCGGGTTTGGGTCGTCTGCCGCCATAGCTAATACGTAAGAACGAAAGTGACAAAATGGCAACTGTCCTATCCGTACTGGTATCAGAAATCGTTTTCATGTTCTCTATGCCCTTTTAATCCTTTGACCGCCAAAGCCGTCATATCACGCGCACGGAAAGTCGTGCCGTCAGCGCCAGGACGTGATATCATGTTCAAAATATAAAAGATAATTATTGCCCGGACCTTTACCCCCTTATTCAGAAGTCTCCCAAGCCTCAATTAGTTAATTTATGTTTTGTCCTTATCTATCACTTTTACAGTTGTGTTTGAGAAAAAGACATAACATAAATGAACTAATTGAGGCCTGAGAGACGTTTATGAACAAGGATGTTAAACAATAAAATTAAAACCCTAAAATCCATTCACACTTAAGGATACGTCTTGCCTCTAATTCTAATATTCAATGATCATAAGCTTTGGGTCTACATTTTCATCGCATTTTCTGTTTTATTATACGACGTTCTTCAACTAAGTTCTAATTAGTCATTTTGTGGTGAATAAATTCCTGCCAGCAAGTAAACGCAATATGGTTCAGTTCGATGTCATTTAGTTCAACACTTAAATACAATAAACATTCCAGGTCCCTCTATAACTCATAAATGTAATTAGCAATAGGGAATATTACGCAAAACTCTGCGTAGGGGGCGGTACTAGCACATCCAGAGGGCCTATCACGAAACACGAAAATAAAAATTTCGTTACCTGGTTCTCTGTCACTCTTTCATATTCGAGCGATAGAGAGGCACATGCCAAAATTTCGATTCTCTCCTTTCACGATAGGCCCTTTGTAAACAAACCGCCTTGGTGCGCAAATGACATATTTATTCGTTATAAATTATCTATGAAAACTTGTAAAAAAACTGTTTAAGGCCTAGTATGTATTAAAAACTCTATGGTTTACCGGTGGGCTAGTGCTGCACTCTGGTGGCAGAATATTGCAGTAATATACCCTATTTAGCACGCATCAAAATATAGTGTTGACTTACATTTTCTAGAATAGGACTATTAGTTGCATGGGCATTGGGCAGTGTGGTCGGCGAAGCAGCATTTTTGTTCACTGTATCAGTATCTAGCCTTTCACACGTTGCCCCGTCTACCGTTATACATATTTCCACAGCAAAAAGAAAATGGCCGCCGAAATAACAGATTAACGTCATTTTCTTCTTCTGGGCTTACTCGAGATATACACGTATCCTTAGATTATTTAAAAACTCAAACAAAATCTCAAATAAACAACTATTTATACAGAAGTGAACTTCAAACAAATCACCCTTATTACTAAACCGCAATCAGAATAAGATAGCTGTGGCTGATAGGTGAATCTATCAAGTTTAATCCTAAACTCATCGCGGCTACATAATATATTCTGTTGCAAAATACGTTTTATGGAAGTATTTTCAGACGCGTTTCCAATCCATGTGTAAAAAATTTGCTCAGCGCTTATATCTTAAAACAAAAATAGACGGAGAGGCGCATCATAGCAACTTTTTAGGAAAACATAAATAAAATATTTCAACGTAAACATTACTTAATATAATTAAATTTCACTTCCTCCCGGAAACGCATATGAAAAAGCCTTTGTTTAAGTAAAAGTAAAAATAACTTAAGCGAAAAATGCAGTAATTTCGTGTTGGTGAAACCTTCGACTCACAAAGCGCACCAATAGATCAACGAAATATTTAATAGCGTCTCTCATGAAACGTTGAAAGCACACGCGAAACATTTCTTTCTTAAGTCTTTTTGACATTAACTTATTTTATTACATGCAACAGGCCGCACTTTTCAGAGTTAAAAGTATGTTCACCGCAACGGCATCAATAAAAAAATAAAACAAAAAATAAATTATCTCAATGTCTACAAAAAGTACAAGTTATGCATACGTACGAAATCTACGTGCTTACAAAATCTTACGCGTATAGTAGATCGTATAAAGAGGGCTGCCTCTGTGGTCGCGTTTATATCTACCGTACCGCATGTACCTTAGCAATCCAGAGTTGGTCAAATATCGTTGGTAAAACTACGTTAAGTAATTGGAAAAAATGTTTCAGTTACTCGAGTTTTCCTTAATAGAGATTGACCATTTGGACATTCATGTAATTAAGTTGTAACAAAGCTGCTTTTTGTGATATTCGATGTATTCTAAACCAACTTTTAAATGCACACAGCACGGCAGATACCCACGCGGCCCGATACAAATTCCAAATATCTTACAAGATTATTATTCGGAAAAAGTATTAAACATATGTGCTTCGCTAGATTAATTTTGATCTCTCACCTCTGCTTACACTAATTGGGCCTTAAATTACGAAATAAATCTTTTTAGACTATTACATGTAAACTGTCCAATATTAAAAGTTTAGTGTTTAAGTTTTCAGATTTTACCAGAATAAAGTGTCCATAGCTTTTTTAACACAAGTTATGCTTATGTTTTATTACTATGTTCAGTCTGAAGCATAGATGTCATAAGTGTTTACTTATTCTTTATATTTGAAGTAAGCTGACGTAAAAATATAAGCACGATTATTCTCCATTTAGAAATCATTAAACTTTTAACACTGAAGTTGTTTACACGCAGTAAAATAGAATATAGACTGAACATAACTGATAGAAGCTTACCAGGACAATTTGTCATTTCAACAATTTAAAATGCACCGCACACGAGCAGGAGCGTCATCAACTAACATTGTAATGTCGAAACTCCATATCAAAATAATTCCAAAATAATATAACTACTCGTATTTCTGACGGCGCTTGAACAGTATAACTAAGTCACCTTAAGGCCTTCTTTGTGTTTTTAAATAATATTGCTGTGATAGTTTTGCATTGTCATCGCCTCAAAACGGTATTTTTTTTAAATGTAAGGTAAAATAAAATAAAAATACAAAAAATTCCAGTGCCGTACTACCGGCATACAGTGAAGAAACTTTTCTTAGGCAAAAACCTTTCCAGTGGCGTTAAAATAGCATTTATTTTAGGATGTATCTTAAACCGGTAGATTTCTATTTCGGAGCAATTCGAACACAAAATTGTGTCATTTCGCGAAAATATGTAGAAACTACTTCCCGCCATACAAATATAGCTTTCTTAAGGACCACTGTTGGAAATGTCACTGAGGCAGTTGCTTTTCCCATTGTTGGTACAAGGATGATGTTATCGCTACTCAGCGTCGCCAGATACACCGCTTTTCCGCTTTTTAACCCGCGTTTTTGCCACTGGCCCCGCCGGATCCGGATGTTTTTATAAATATACGTTTTTTTTTAACTCTACCACTTGCTCGTGGAAAAAGGTGGTAAATTCAAATCATCGAACGAACCAAACAGCCAAACGCTTACGGCGAATTCCTTTGTAATAAGGTGCAAAAGTAATCATATCTTTGACGTCGACTGTACTATTCACATCTAATTCCACTACACAATCGGTGAGAAAAAAAAACAAGTAAGCAATTTTATCAAACTGTACTAGTCTTCATGTCTATTAAGTATTTTTTTTATTATCACAAGAATACATTAAAAAGATTTTTTTAAATATTTCGACACCACATCAATACTTGTTTTACAAGCAATAGCACCACACCAAAAATACCACTAGGCGGTCGTTCTCTATCTACACCCAATTCTTTCTATATAAAAAGTATAAAGAGATTTTTATCAAAATCACAATTGGAAGACTAAGGAAAACGGTGACTAAATTGGGGAGACTAACGATGTAATAAAATTTTAAACCTTATTTTTATAAATTTTGATTTAATTTGGAGTACGACTGTACGACGTACATGATAAAAATAAAGTTTTACTTTCAATCTTTACCTTTCATCCACCAAGTACCCAACGGTACCGTACAATCACAATCGTTTTTAAAATCCCGTCCCAGCTGCATACCTTACCATAATTATATCTACACGAAGCGTTTCGGCCACGTCTACAGCCATCTCATTACCTTTACTCAGGAAAATACGAGCGACAAGGCGAGAGGTTGTAGTTGTGAATTGAATTAGGTCACATAGTTATACATGTTAACATACTATATCTCTCGCCTTACTAAATTGTCCATTGATAATTGCTAATGAACCGAAAGACTAAAGAAAAATTTCTAATCCTGTCAGAAGTAGGCTAGACATTTGGTACAAGTCTTTCTTTCATTCATACCGATGATATGCTTTTCCTGCTACTATGCCAACTTTTTACTACCACACACAGTGGTCTCGGTACATTTACTAAGCACCCATTATAATTTTTCGTTTTACCCGCTTCATCTATAAGGTATATCTATATTTTCGTTGTTTTATTCGTCCGATCTATAAATATCACTTAGAGACATCAATCTCAGGCATTTATGATACTATTTTTTATGTAACTTTCTTTTAACGAAACCACAAAATAAATAAAACAATTATTTACCGAGTAAACTACTAGCCTAACAAAATGATGACTATTTAGATTCTTCATACTCAAGGATTATTACACATTTTTAGTAAACTCGGAAGACTTTGTCTCGATGACAATGCAATATCTACCACGTTAAAATAGCAAATACTATGTTCGAGGGTGAAAACGCTCCTGCATCGAGTAGGTACAGCACAAGACTACGAGGGTGACGGGAGCGCCGCTGGACCACCGGTGGTAGCACTACGCACTGGGGGGCGATTTTTGGCAGCCGAACGCTCGAATTTAAAAAAATTAAACTCGAAAATAATCGCACACGCCAATTTTTTTTGCATGGAATTAATAGTTTAAATAATCATGATTTCAAATTTTTAACGCTCTTATTTTTAAAACATAATTTTATCGTTGTAATCAGAGTTTTAAATGTCCCTTTCGAGTGCTCGAATCTCAAAAATCACCCCCCTGGATACGTTGTCTTATTTGACCAATGTGAAGACACACATTAATACGCAATGAGGATAAAGGACACTATGTCGCCTTGACAATAGAGGCGTTGTGTTGAGATATGTAACTACCTTGGCCGCTCCGATATATTTGAGGGCGACTGTACAAACCCGCGCCCACAAGACTTTTTTTCGATTGCGGCGCACTCTTTTCGCCTTTATCCTCATTGTGGATACACTATTAATATAGTGTAAGTTTTATTTAATAGTACCATCAATGATCCGCGCATATGATTAAAGAATGGAAGAGATCAAGATCGCATACTTCTCTCATGCTCCATGAAATTATAAGTTTAATTTTATACACCATTTATATATGTAATGTTACTCGTATCAAATCCTGATACTCTCATCACCCTGGCATAACGCAGCAATAAATCTGGTATAGAAATCTATTAGAAATGAAACTTATAACGAATAGTAATTTTCGCTTAGTCGCGGGACATTATATACTGTGTAGAATAACTCGCTGAGCTGATTATGGACTTCAAAACATCTGATACAAATGTTTTATCTTACGGCAAAGGGTTTACTACTTGAAATAAATACCTTAGATTCTGAACTCGCGCAGCTTTTACGCAAAAACAAGAAATGCGTTCAAACCATAATGAGTGCTAGCTACCCTTTCGTTAGATAAAACATCGTCAACGAAAAGGACAACGTCACTACACATACGACGTGAGTGACAGAAACGTAGCTCACTAGTACTACAATGAGTAAAGTTATATAATCTATGGTTGTACTTATAAGTAATAATCCTTAATCAGTCGAAAGCAAAAATTACCATCCGTGATAACAAACACGGATACAGTACGGACACATAACGCGCCAAATCGATGTAGAGTTCATTGTACAAGTTACCTTATTGCTACAACTATACGTTGCAATTTTCTTAATCATTAAAACACTCGTGACTCGACGCGTTATATGAATTCGCACAAAATAGACACACTGCGAAGTAAAATATCACAGGAAAATAAAAAGCTTTTTACAAAGATTACGATCAAAATTTATAAAACAGGATAGCCTTAACAAATAAAAACTACGTTCTTGGTAACAAAATAATATCACTACATGAAGTCCGTATAACGTATTTATTAAATGCTCCATTCTGATATTATTATTATTAATAATATAAATCTAAGAGGTAGGGTTCAGGACAATTCGGCGGAGCCGAACTGGGGCTGGCGTCCTGCGGTACATATTGCCGTTGACTATCCTTTGACTAATGCACTGAGATACTTTGCATACATCGACCAATTGATGGATATCACGACTCATCGAAGCACATTAGCCATCTACGGCGCGAATTACACTTATAAGGCGTAAGGCATAAGGCGCGGAGCAGGCACGATGCCGCCTGGAGGTGCGCCGCTTGAGTATAATTCACGACCACGTCGCCTACCTATAGTCTCCAGGCGGCATCGTGCCTGCTCCGCGCCTTATGCCTTACGCCTTATGAGTGTAATTCGGGCCGAATACATGTTTTATCTTCGTTAAAAGACAGAACATATATTGTATGCTTACAAATACTAGCCAATACTAGATCAAACCGCAGCATGTGTCGTAAGAAGCCAGCATGAGACAGACGCACGCACGCATCAGGTACATAAATACCTTTATACATATTTAGAGCAGAAACATCTATACTATAATCATCTCATACGGCCCACCGTTCCTTCTTTTTTACCGACAATCACCGACTGTTTTATGGATTTTCGAGTATTATTTAGAAATATAAAGAATATGTCGTTTATTTGTCGGTTAAAACGAAGATTGACAATGTCATCGGTAGTCGAGAGATATTAATGCGTGCGCCCGATCGTTATCAAAACAAAAGCGTCAACCGATTCAACTCTTTCTTGCAACGAAGTTCTGGTACTAAACTCGTTATGTCTCGTGTTAGATGAAAATGTGTGGACGACAATCTTCGCAAAGCTTGAAATCAACTCGAAATGACCAATATAAAGAAACACAGCAAGCTAATGAGACATACGCCGAAGGAAATATGTATCGCTTAACTTCAAACTCGGATCAATCCATTCGACCATCTCAGCAAATATCTACCCTATTACCTTTTCTTAAAACCAAAATTGCATAATCTGACAGACGGGTTTATCCGAGTTTGAAGTTCAGCGACTCGATACATTCGATATTTCTATATGAATGCATTGTTTTTTATAAAACTGTAAATGTCGAACATAAATTAAATGCAAATTAGTAGAAAAAGTATAAAGTTTGTACCAAGAACTCCGTTGCATGATATTTTTCAACCAGAACCCCAACGCGATACGCCAAGCGTTCAGTTTCCTTACTACTACAATGACTCTTTTCTACTGTTCAGTCGCACATATTAAAAAAGCACCATGAACACAATTTGCTTGGTTCATGACTCTTTTTAAATTCGCACAGCGCCGCTAACTTTCTATCTTTATACAAAATGGCGTCTTATAATAACCGCGTAAGCAATATAGAAGAAGAGCGAACATCTTTTATTCTTGTACTTACGTTTGAGTACAAATACATTCAAACACAATCAAAACAGGTCACTTTTTATGGATATTCCTATAAGAAATGACCCGTTCCTGTTGTATTTAAGCAGAAGTGTGTTGTCATATGTGCAGATATTTTCAATTCACGCACGCGAGATATGTGAATCTGTTGTCTTTTGCGATTGCCGCTACGCCTTCTATAATATGGAACTTACGTACGCCAATATCAGCAAAAATTACATAATCGGTTGTCTATCAAACGCATCTATCTAGTTAAAACCAGATCTATCGCTGTTGTATATCACCCTTCCTCAACAAATTGGACGAGTTTATTGTTGTTAAGTAGTTTTACACGCGTCGTCTCCGTTTTATCGGAGAGAAAAGCAATCGCTGTTAACAACCGACCATGCAATAGTGTGAAATGTTGGTTACATAGTCACAGAGCTGACCAAGGGCCGTCCGGTCGGCGTCCGTTCCTACATCTTGCCGAGGTCGCCCGCGCCGATGTTGGCGAGGGTCTTCTTGATGCGCAGGGCCGTCAGACGCGCGGCCGGGTTCTGGTACCAGCACTCTTTCATCACCTTGGAGATTGAGGACAGGACCTGCAATGTAATTTAAACATAAATGTATGTTTTATTTCGAAGGTACTAAACTTCCAATAAGAGATATAAATAAAAAAAACTAATTTCAAAGGCATTTCCGATTTTTCCGACATTTATGAGACGACTACACACACAAGGGAAGAAACCAGTGTAGTTGTAATAAAGTTATCTGTCAATGATAAATAGCTTATAGAAAGGTTTTTTGTTTTTGGTAAGATCTTAATAGTGAAAATCAAAATCAAATTAAATACGGCGACTGACGATTATTTTAAGGTTTGTTTGAGATCACTTTATAAGTGTTTATACAGGAGAGTTCTCCTATCCGAAAAATGCTGCCTATGTCCCCATGTACAAAACCAGTATGTGCTAAATATCTCCGTGATGCATTTTATAACGTATTTCTTAGAATGGAAGCATTTTACTTTAGTTGGTAGTTGGTACCACCAGCCCGAACTAGTACACGTAGGACCGCTTGTACGGTGTCGACCAGATACCAGGGGCTTACCGGGTCCGAGTGCCACCGGTTGGGCACGCTGGGCCTGCGCCGCTCCAGGCACACGACGCGGCGCATGTCCTCGAGCGTGGGGTCCGGCGGCACGCAGTCGTGGTACGGCGGTTGGTACTCGTCCGGCAACGCGCCGCACCGCCGGGCCATCTCCCACACGACCAGCCCGAACGAGTACACGTCGGAACGCTTGTACGGGTCGAACTGGCGCGTGTCCATTGTCTCGTCTAGCACCTGGAACGAAATGTATGGGTAATAATAAATCAAGGTTTTTGGATAGTACTTTATCCTAGTAATAATAACATATGAATTAATGTCTGGTTCTACATCGCTGGTTTATCTAAAGGCCGAATCACACCGACTGCGTGTGCGTAGACGTGCACGTCCCGCTGCGTTGTAAAATAAAATTCTCATAAGACATGTCACACCGCTTGCGTGACGGCGCGTGACGTGTGCGTGAGCGTGCGGTTTGACATGTCTTATGAGACTTCTTATTTCACAGCGCAGCGGGACGTGCACGTCTACCTGCACACGCAGTCGGTGTGGTTCGGCCTTAATAATCCCGAAATTGACGCAAGACGCAAGTATTCAACTGCCTTCTGGCGTTTCAACCCTCCTGGGTGTTACAATAAGCCCCTGCTTATTAAGCATTGTTTGGTCACGACTGTCACGAGTCCAGTTTCCTTGACAAATATTTGTTGATATTTTGTACGTAAGATGTAACTGATTGCTATAAATAAGGTTTAATCTCACGAGTCTTGAGTCACGACCTACATAGAACACGGAAATCCGAGAATTTGGAAGCCGCAGTATGTATGTAAGCACACTAATCAAGCCCCCAACTATCGCTCCATACCAGTACATCGTTAAAAAGTACATACCGAGAGCGTTAAAGTATCGAATGTCTGCCATCGCAGTTATTGGATGTCCGAACCAAATAGCGATTGACATTCGACCAGAGGAATTCTTTATACCTGTGGTGTTTACAAAATTTTACGAATTCCCTAGTTAGAACAATAAACTTACTGACTGCTTAGAGGAAGGAAAGGATTAAGGTTAAAAATGTATTTAATTTACAATTGATTTTTGGAACTATAAACAGGTTTACTGAATGTTTTCTTATTTAAAAGTAATGTTTAATTTTCATGATTGAAGCGCATATCTAAGCTTTGCTTTGTTCATTTCAGTAACAGTAATGAGAATTTCATCGCTGTTAATTATAAACATGAATAATAAGAACCCGCATCTTTACCGCAGCCACAAAACAAATAACATTTTCAAAGAAGGTCCACGCCCTACTCAATACAACAGCAATAGAAACAAACTCATCTCATAAAGTTAATCGAAGCTGATTGGGCAATTGATTAGCCGCTACATATTCAATCATTACATTAGTTTCCGAACAACAACGCGCGTAATGGAAGATACGCTACGTTGTCGAGATGATAAACACAACACAACGATTACAAACGCAACACAGATAAAACTACAAACATTACATTTCATACTTTTGCTACATATCAATAACATTGGATTTCGACTGACCAGTGCTATTTGTTTTTTACTAGGCTCACTTTATCTTAATTGTGATACGTAATGCGACTAATAAATTATCGATATTTTGTATATCTCGCAAAAAACATGGGACAAGTGAAAACCGTATCAATATGTCATCAGATATAGATGGATTGTTTTTTTATATTGAACTGAAAGTGAGAATGATTCTCTAAAGAATAAATCTTTAAACACAGCATACTACTGATAAATGTCGTCGTATTGAACACTATGTTAGCTTTGCTTTACTAAACTGTCAATAATAAAACGGAAGAAACAGTTACACACAGGTTTCTTCACTTCTGCTAATATAACAATAACCATCTTCAGGTAACCAACTTGGTAAATTCGTTACCTTTAGGACTTTTTAACTCAGCTGATTAGACTTTATTAAAGTTAATAATTATGTTATTAAGCCTTACTTGAATCTTTACAACTTTTGTCTTTCCTCACGGAATAAGGATTAAGAAATATAATAAGAGAGTAAGCTAGTATTTTATTGGTCTGTGTCTTTTCTAGAGAAAGATCGTTTATTGCAACGTCTTCAAGATGCATTGTCTTCATACACAATTTATTCTGAAATCTTGTGTCTTGTAAGTAGTAGAGTCGCCATCAAATATATCGGAGCGGTCAGAGTACTCAAGAATATCTTAACATGCATTTTATCGCCTTGAAAAAAGAGAGGCGTTGTTCAGATTTGTGACCACCTTGGCCGCTCCGACATATCTGTTGGCGACTGTACCTATGCTCTATTCAAGTTTTTACTATGTTAAAAGAAGACGACGTGTCGATTTAAATTTAAACTAGAACATTATGGAGTTGTCGTTAGGAGGTTAAATAAACAAAGTATTTTGAATTGCAATTTCAGTCACCTTCAAATACTTATTGGACACAGAAGTTTTTATTACGAGTCTCAACCCATTTTCAAGAGTGTTGATAACTGCTTAAGAATTAGACTGCTAATAAGAGTGGCAGCGTAATATATAAGAATAGGATGACCACATGTGAAACAACTGTACGGTTACGATAGATAATATGGATAGATTTAATGTGACAAAAACATGTATCCGGGACTTTACGCATTTGTAACAGAATCGTGGCTACATATTTTATTCACATTAAATATATCCATATTTTTAGACTGTACTACGTCATCATTCTTTCACAAAGTTTAAAAAATATTATCAAAAAGAATTCTACCTACGTAAGTTCATGCCGCTTTCATATTACTTGGCGCGTCAAACTAACCTTAAATGAAACTTACATCTTTAACAACACGGTCGATATTAACAAAAACGTTGAACTACTTACTGCACTTTAATTTCAAGCTACTGTTGACATTCACCCCGAAAGAGAAGCACATGTTATCAGAGAGATATGAAATACGGACTATCAGAACATGTGCATGCCATAGATTACTTCCCACAGACTTCACAATATAAAATGTTTATGGGCACTCGCGAACACTACAAATAGGTGCTGTTGTGTTAGTAATATTACAAGGCAACCGGACTACTTAGTTGCGTCCTGCACCATTTTGATACTACAACAGCTCATATTAACCCATTATTTACCCCTAGTTAGGACTACAATTCATCCATACGGATATAAGCAGTGACTTTTCTGTATTAAATTCATATGGAGCGAGATTAGACTTAGAAGGTAGAGACCCACAATACAACGAAAATATGGCAATTCCGGTCATATTCACGAGACCTATGTTGTCTGCTACGACTGACTTGACCTCCGTATTCGTAGCATTTACGTTTATTCCGGTAGCGTTCCTTAGGTTGGTCTTATTAAATCGAAGTCCTCGGTTGGTCCTATGTGAATAACAATGTCCTTAGAACGCTCGACTCACTTCAGCAGAAGTCATCGAATAGGACGCTGTTTACTGTGCCACTTTTTGCGTGCTGATTGTGTTCCTCGGTATTATATGAATTTAATGGGAGTGATATTTTGCGAGGCTATGAGCATCATAAATCTCATAGCCTCGCATTTAGACCTTTTCTCCTGCACTTTGACTGAATTCACAAGAGTAGCATTACTCATTATTTGTTATAAAAGTTAGAGTAAGTTAATAAGGTTAATTATAATAATTATAGATATGTTACTTCTTTGCTACATTATCGCATTGGGTTTTACCTGTAATGATAATTGTGTGTGTGTGTAAATAAATTAAATTAAATTAAACTTTATGCGGCATCTAGTAACTGATCTGTGGTGAAATCGTGTGGGCGGTATCCGTATCTAATCAGACATCTAATTAACGTGATAAGCCGCTTGATGGGTAAACCGCGCGGGGGACATATTCATCAGTGTGCGGCGACGCCGGGACTACTTGTAAACAAACCTATTTGCTGTCGTTATGCGATAATCAAGTCCTATTGAAAGTCTGCTTCAATACTTTCGATATAGTTCACATCGGTTTCGAACACAGCCACCCCCAAGAATTAATGAGCTCTTATGTGGCTTGCCAGGTCAAGCTGAACTCTAACAATATAACCATAGAATGAAAGCAAAATGATATTAAGACCCGTTCGGGATGATTTACGGAACTGTGAATAAATAGATGGGGTACAGAAAGTGTTATTATCGTTTGTCATTTACACAACCTCAATTTTAGCTTTTTTACTCAATAATCCTAAGTTACAAAGGTTCTTTATTCCTGGCAAAAATCTAGGACAATCTAATCACATAAATTTTTTTTTTATATTTTATACAAAAATAGAATATTTGTTGCAATTTGTGGAGACCTCGGTCTAAAATAATGGGGTCTCTGCCGTTTCGCCGAAAATTGAACTAATTGTAGGCCAAATGAAACTTCTGCGAAACGTTGGTAGGCAAGTGAAATTCAGCAATACGATTTTCGGCGAAAAGGCAGGATAACAAAATAATGTTGCACCTTTGTCTCAGGCGATGCTATCCGCGCAGCGCTCTTCGATAATGGTTTCACCCTAAATTGTGCTGTACATATTTACTAATCGCCTCACCTCCGGTGCCATGTACCGCTTGGTGCCGACGCGGTTGGTCGACGGCACGTCCACGGAGTCGCTGGACACGTTGTGCCGGACCGCCAACCCCAGGTCGCCGATCACGCAGGTTAGGTTGCTTTTTACTAGAATATTCTTCGATTTGAGATCACGATGGGCGATTGCTGGCTTGCCTGTGTAAGAAAATAATACCAATGTGTTACCAAATTGATTTTGGAACCTATCAATACAGGTTTTTTCCGAAATAATAGGCTTGTAATCCAAGGCAAGGTGGAAGGTATAAGGGGAAGTGTCGACTTTAACTCGCTGGATCAATGTCATAAACGAAAGTCGCACAAAGCACGATGAACGCACACTCTGCGGACAACCGAATGACCGAGAAGTCTCGAAATATTTACCATTGATTTAAATAAATGTTGTACCTCAGGGTGAATTATTTATAAATGAAACATAAAACCTTATTACCTTTAGTGCCGACGATGTCCATGTGCAAGTGCGCCAGGCCGGTGGCGACGCTGAGCGCCATCTTGACGAGCGTGGCCGAGTCGATGGTGCGCGCCGTCAGGAAGTCGAACAGCGAGCCGTTCTCGTGATAGTCGGTGATCAGCCACAGCTGCGTCCAAGTGCCGTTATCTGAATAGCAAATTTTAGTTAATCCATGAAGTTTTGTTAAGTATAGGTAAAGCTCCCGGTTCTGAATTTGTATGGCGAGAATATCCAGAAATTCTTGGGTATGAGGGTTGGGTATGATATTAAGATGCCATTTATACGATTTTGATAAAACTCAAAAACCCTTATCATTTGGCAAATAAATCATTATAACATGATGTTTACATAATAACATAATTCAACCACAAAAAATAAAATCGCATTTTATGTAACATTTAGAGTGCACGTTACGATATGGTTGATTCATAAAAGCTGGCTCGAGATATATTATGTACCTACTGAGCAGTCCATCTTTTCACAGACATTCGGCGCCAGCTGTTGTGAGTTTACTTGTAATCAAACTATACCTTTGTTATCAGCAGCAATGAACCCGAGTATGTTTTCATGCCGCAGCATGACCGTCTGGTATATCTCGGCCTCGCGGAACCACGAGCACTCCTCGCGCGACGAGAATATCTTGACCGCGACGTTCTCGCCCCGCCAGCGGCCGCGCCACACCTCGCCGAAGCGGCCCTTGCCGATTATGTCCACTAGCTGGATCTGGCGGGCGATGGAACGTTGGACCAGTAGCGGGAGACCTGAGGAACCGATCCTATTTGTAATACTTACACGTACACTATATACAAATCGTCTATACACTATAGAATACAGTATGTGGGTCATAGACAGATTTAGGTTTAAATTTGTCTTTCCTGTTCAAGATAGAGATTACAAGTCGAGAAGTTAGGTTGCTCTTGGCATATCAGAAGATATTTCGGGACTCACAAATAAGACAGTTGACTCATCTGACCCAGAGTCAGAAGCCGACAGCTCAATCATATCCCTGTTCTAATAGCCGTCCTAATAGCAGTCCTGGCTTAAGCATCTCGTAGGGCCTCTTCCCACCAAAAGATCAAGAATTAGTTACACAATTCACTCACCTGAGCCAGAACCAGAAGTGGTCAGCTCGATCATATCCCTGATAGTAGCCGTCCCAAGTATGGGATGTCTCGGTTCGCACAACGAGTCCTCGGCAGGGAACAGTGGTCTGGACCCCAGGCCCCTCTTGAGCATTTTGCGGGACCTCTTGGCCCACCAGAAGCTGATGGCGGCGCATATCCCCAGCACCATGAGCCCAATAATCCAGGGCACCACTTGCCAAGCTGCCGCGGTCGGCGTGGAGTCTTTTAGGAAAACATTGTGTTATTCGACGCTCATATATAATAAGTAGATGTCATGCAATAGCGCAAGAGTTCATTCGAATTTTTATATGTATTATTTACACAGATTCAATATACCAAAAACTAGGTTTATCAAACATTATGTACCAACCTCTTTCAAAAGTTAAATAGGTATAATATAATAAATATTTATGTATACAGAAATAAATTACACTTTAGAAAGACACCGAACTACCTAGATTATATTATTCCTTGATACGACGACCGAAACTTTCTGATCAAATACGAGTAAAGTACGAATAATTGAAATATTGCCATTAATGATGCTAGTAGTGTTTTTCATTGTGTTTTGACAAACTCCTCCTTGCATCGGTTTCCTCATCACTGAGGGTCGTGGTCATTTAACAGCTTCTCTCTGATGATCTGGCGCCATCTTCCTCTATCTGTTGCCGAGTGAAGAGCATCGTGTACTGTAGTGTTGAGAGCTGAGCGAATTTGGTCAGACCAGCGCATTGGGCTCTTATATCTTGATCGTTCACCTTCGACTTTACCTTTGACAAACTAAAATTAGTCAGTTATCGGGACCCGACTGATGCCTAATTTTTAATTTACATCTTTGATAACCGGCCGCCGTTTTTGAAGGTTTCATTATACATCGCTTTCAACCATTTTACAAAGTTTCGCCTGGACCGCTAGGACCCTAGGAATCTGTTTCTGGCTCGCAGTTCATAAGTTTCCAATGCGCTTCCATTCGCTTCTTAGTAAACGTTTTTGATAATAATCATTGAGAATTCGATATCAAGCTGTGAAGATCAGTTAAGTAATACCTAGTAGGTAAGAACTAGGAGCTGACTGTAGATGAGTCAGAGGGGAAGTCATTGGTCTAAAGTTGCCGGAACGCGACTATAAGTGGCCCCGTCTCCGTTGCAATTACTTAAAGCAGTACTCTCGGCAAACATTTAATGTAGCAAAACTCTCAGAAAGTAGATACTATTCTACAAACTACAGGTTCATTTAGTAATATCTGCAAACTTTTTAATGGGCACTAATGGTGCAGTCGCTATCAGATATATCGGAGCGGCCAAGGTGGTCACTAATATCTGAACAACGCCTCTATTTTCAATGCGATAAGGTGCATGTTCAGACATTTTAGAGTACCCTGGACGCTCCGATATATTTGATGGCGACTGTACGATAAAACATTTCGATGTCGTTTACTTTCATTACTGAGAGTTAGTTATTGAAGCGCTGGTAGCCTTGCGGTAAGACGCCCGACTTTCAATCCGGAGGTCTCGGGTTCAAACCCCGCCTCGTACCACTGAGTTTTTCGGAACTTATGTACGGAATATCATTTGATATTTACCAGTCGCTTTTCGGTGAAGGAAAACATCGTAAGGAAACCGGACCTAATCCCAAAAAGACCTAGTTTCCCCTCGGGGTTGGAAGGTCAGATGGCAGTCGCTTTCGTAAAAACTAGTGTCTACGCCAATTCATGGGATTAGGTTGTCAAGCGGACCCCAAGCCGGGATAAACGCTAGGAGGAAGAAGAAGAAGAAGACTGAGAGTTAGTTATTATTTCACTAAGATATAAACTATAATGTTATTTACAAGTATTGTATTGTATTACATATTTATGAATTTGTGAATCAGAATTTATCGCAGGCATGATTAGAACGCCGGGTGTCTGACAGCATCAATCTTAGGATTTATAATTACATAATTATACATACATTGATAGGTATTCAGTTAAAAAACATTAACGACGATACTACTACATACTAACCCGCTTATTCATAAACGTGTTTCAAATCTCATTTAGTTAAAATGTATTTTGTCTGTTTCTAACAAACACAACTGTCAATGTGACAGATAAGGACAAAAGATGATTTATTTAAATGAGGTTTATATACACGGTTATAGTATATTCATATAAAAAATATTGAGTAAAGATTAGCCGCGATAAATTTAACGCGTAGTAGAGTTTGGTAACCTAGTTTTTAGTTTGGACTAAACTGATAGAAGTAGATTTAAAAAATCAACTTAGTTAAAAAGAACATTGAAATAGTTCAAACACAATATGAATGGGTACAAAAAATATCATTACCTTTGCTGCACTAGAAAGAAAATATGATTATTGTTGCCAAACGTTCAAGCATGGAAAGTCGTGAAATATTATACAATTTAATAAGTTTACGAACATAATGCCAAAGTTGCCAAACACAATGCGAAGCACACACAAACAAAACAAAGCAATTATGAATATCATGCACAATCATTAATTAGTTATAACCACATGGACATGTTTCAGGAACAAATTAATTTCATTTCATTTCATTTAGTAACCGATTATTATGGCATAGTCCCTTAGAGCTTTAAACCAAGCGGAGTGGCCATTGACAGGCGTTACCCTCTGCCGAAAATGTATGAGCAGTGGTCATACTCATTGTATGGGCTGACGTTTATTTGACGTGGCTATTTTGACGTTCCCCTCCCCCGCAAAAAACGGCAGACTTTCTCCGATAGAAATGAGAGCGCGTGTCGCATCCGGTTGGTTTAATAATCAAAGCATAGTCCTGATTGAATATATCTAGCTATAGTATCTTGCTACTAGTAGGGTTTTGTCTCAGTACAAATGCGAAAAAAATTGTGCGCATCGAGAAAAAGTTGTGAATTTTTGACCATAGATAGAGTGAGCAAAGATGAATATTTTTTAGTATTGGCGGTCTGTAAAATTTTTGGACCTTCACGTCAAAATCAGGGGTCCCGTGCAATATGTTATTACTCTCTGGTTAAGACTGCTAGGGGTTGTTTGGTATCGTTTCCGTGTAAAACAGACATGCAGAATTCATTTCTGATATTAAAAATGTAAAATTTCTTATTAAAAAAAAAGTTGTGCCGCGAGGAAAAACACAATTTTATTTTTATTTTTTTAGAACGTCATATAACTAATATATATCCTTTATTTCAAATAATAAAAAATATTATAAAGAAGCATATTTAATATAGATTATAGAAACATATACATTTTATACACCTTTAATACAAAAAACTTCTGGTTTTTTTTTTTACTTAAGTTGAGTAACGGAAAACAGACGTCGCGTCGTTTGAATTGTGACGGTTTATGTTAAAGTTAAGGAGGAAAAATATGTTTTTATTTATTGTATTTTTTTATTTCTGCATTTTGTGAAGTTATTATGAATAAAATTTACTAATAACAAGCAATACATGCATTTTAAGGTCAATACGCTACGGATGTTCACGTTCATATTGATTATCGATACTTACTATGGAGAAAACATATACACCACGAAGCAAACATTTTTTTTCGCGTAGTTTTTGTATACTATAAGCCTAAAAATTGTATATATTTAGAAACTACACTAAATATGCTCCTTTATAATATTTTTTATTATTAGAAAAAAAATGATATATATTAGTTATATGACGTTCTAAAAAAAAATAAAAAATTGTGTTTTTCCTCGCCACACAACTTTTTTTTTAATAAGAAATTTTACATTTTTAATATCACAAATGAATTCCGCATGTCTGTTTTACACGGAAATGATACCACACAACCCCTAGCAGCCTTAACCATAGAGTAATAACGTATTTCACAGGACCCCTGATTTTGACGTGAAGGTCCAAAAATTTTACGGACCTCCAATACTAAAAAATATTTATAGTGAGCCATTCTATCCATGGTCAAAAATTCACAACTTTTTCTCGATGCGCACAATTTTTACAAATTCGAGCTCTGCTATACATGAAGGCCGCAAAAATATGTGACACGCTCTTATTTGTAGGGACATAAGAGCGTGTCACATATTTTTGCGGCCTCCTTGTAGGAAGATACTTTTGCCGGTGACTGTACATTTACATGACACTTGAGTGTTAATTACCCAATTCCTATTAAATATCCCTACTTATGCATTCCTATAATTAAAGGAGAGAGTGGAACTTTTAATCTTGTATGCAGTATTACATAGATTTTAATATTTGCTTTGTTAACTCTTTACTAAATAATACAATAACTACTACAGTTCATGTTTTTTTTTTTTTATTTAGGTTCATCCGGTGACGTACAGAAAATTATTATCAAGTACTAAATTAAAGCTTATTCTTTATACCTGCATATATCTTAGTCATATTTGGTTTTACAAAACAGATTTCTATTACGAAGAAACGATTCTGTTCGACCTCATAGATCACTTTAAGAAACTATATACCTATTGTTCGAAAAACATAAAAAAGAGTCTTTGGTGGAAAACAGCATTAAATTTAAATATACGTCCAGATTATGCCGTGATATATTCTGACACCGTGGACAGTATAGTACATCGCACCTAAGGGCGGTAAAATAAAGAATGGCTCAGATCGGGGGGTATTTGTGGCCCGAACCGAAGGTACGGGCCATAAACGAACGATCTGAGTCCTTCTTTATTACCGCCCGTGGTGCGTACACAATTTTACGTCTTCTCCTGGGTGTGAAGTGAGATTTGCCGCTGCGCCCGTGGGCGGCAAATCTCACTTACCGAGTTTCGAACAAAACATGCCTATTAGTTTAAATTAATTGACAAAATAACTTAAACAAAGATGGAAATGATGGACTAAACTTTCCAGTTTTGTATGAAAATCGCATTGGTGCTCAACACTTCTGGCCAAGGCTGTATATATGTGTTTCAGTTTAGTTATTGACTGTAAAAAACTGAATAATGACATTGATGACCGGTGTTAAACCCTTATTATTTTTCATCTTTAAAATTTCATAAGATACTCTGCGTTGAGCGTATTTTGTATAGGTAGTATAGGCTACTTTCCTATGATGTCAAAACATCCACTCTTTAGGAAACGAAATAAACTAGTTTCATCAGGGACTGTACGAAATTTTCCGATTAAATGATGATATTGATGATATTTAATGAGTCTGATAAAATTATGTCATGTTATTAGAACATAATCTCGTAAAACAAACTTAATTTTTAATTAAGAAAAATGTTAATAGCATGCGATTAGTATTTAAAAAAACATGCTTAAGAGGTACTCCGGCGATGATCACGATCGTTACACCCCAGTAATGGTCACTCGAGACGTACCTATGGAGTCGCCTTCCCATCGAGACGGCGTCGACACCCCTCCATGCCTAGCTATATATGCATCCTTTAAATATAAAACTTCTGATAAAATAGTAAGAAAAACCTTGTTACCTCCCGTATAATCTCACTTTGAACGACATGTCCAAAGCTAAGCATATAGAGGAATGTAGGTTTTAATTACGATTCAGCATCGTCATTTCATGCGGATTTCAATTTATTCCATATCGTTTTATGTTCCCAATGATGTAACATTCAGGGACACGGACAAGACAGTACAAGAGCCCTTATGTACCCGTCAGGGCCTACCTGGCTCGTCGCTTCGGTTACAGAGGTCCGTAGCGCAGCAAAATACATCGCCCTTCTGACACCATATAGGCCAGTCCCCGGGCGGGAATACCGATTCCTGCTCCCAACATCTATTCAAATCAATAACATTAGAAGCATGTCTAACGGGTGATCAATGCCGGTCGTCTAGAGGAAGAAATTTAGTGTAATTAGAACAGAAATAAAATAAAAACAACTCTATTAGCCATGCACACTCGTACCGGGGCTGCGGAGACGCATCGCTCATCGCCACACCAACTGCGATTCCAATCCTTTGATGTAATATAGTGTTTGTTGGATATAAGAGAACTGACTCATTATATCAAGGCTCTCTAGTCTTAAACTCTAGTTAGAACTGACGAGTTGTTGCAACAGTGCCAGACGTGCGACTGTGCTCATCTTTTAATGTGAGAAGTGTGAGGAGCACTTCAAGAGGTTGCTGTTTCATAAGTATCTTTGAATATACCTACAACAGGGTTCGATTTCGAAATACGTGTTAGCTTGACGCTAGTATGGCGCAACGTAAACAGATACATTGAAAAGAAGTCCATGCTTTCTGCAAATTTGACCTATTAGTTGAAATGGCTTGTGTTGGTGTGTGTGGAGTATGCAATAAGGTTTAGTCGACGAGCGGTGCGTGACCGCAGCGCGGCCCGCGCATGTACCGCGGAGCCCGGTTCACTAGAGCACGATTAGGAGTGTCTGTACCGGCAAGCGGTGCGGTTAGCGTCACGGGCGCTTGCCTACCTGGCGGCTTCGGCTGCAGCTGCGGACGCATATCGCGATTGCACATGTCTCGACTTTCACAACACTGTATCACCACCGACTCATTTTTAGCCTTCGTCGTCGAGCAACCGAAGGGGTGCTCCGGCGGTATCAGTTGTTTACGGTCCATACAGCTGCGTCGCGGGGAAGCCAGAAATCATGTTTAGTAGGTTAAAGCGAAAACCATGGCACACTCGGAAAATAGTTTTTGTTAAGGACGGCACATCATTCAAAACTAACGGGCCGGCCCGGATACTTAGTAGATAGGTACATATTCTAATCAGGAAGCGATGTTAGAATTGGCATCTCAACACAAAACTTATAGGTAATGACGATGCAATTATGATTCTAATAGTACATCAAAAACAAACTCAAAATCGGCATTTTCCAAGAAGTCACACGGCCTGGAGAGCTTACCCGATAGAGGGGCGGAGCGTTGGCTCGCTATACGCTCTTTGGAAATCTCATCGGAATTGCAGAGATCGGTCTTACAGCAATAATTACTTGGACTCCTGCATGGTAGCGGGTTGTCCGGGGGTAAGCCATTAAAACAGCTTTTGGACACCTCGCTATAGGCCAACCATTACATTAAACACGTGTTACAGTGCACAAGCCACATTCTATCAATTACAGGTTTGTGTTGATATTTATTGCCAATGGTTTGTGAATATAATTGATTAGATTAGTACCTTTAAGATCAAGATAAAAATCAAATGATAATTGAGAGTTGAGACCCAGTATAAATTTGGAATAACACAACCATAGTGTTGATTAGGTGTGAAAGTGAGTGTGTGTGCAGCTTACCGGTATTCGTATTTCTCGACGCCATCCTTGAGCGTGGTGGAGGCGAAGCAGAACCCGTCCGTCTCGCATGTCTCGTTCTGGCAGCTGGGGCCCGTTGTGTCGCAGTAACATTTTAACCCTGAGTCATGTGAAATTTATTTACTATTTTTGCCTGATTTGTACAACAGCGCTACATTATGGTGCTACAGTATTAGTGCAGGTATTAAATTCTTATTAAATATACTTGTATTTCAAGTCAATTTGAAAATATTAATTTATACAAAATATTCCTCAATCCAGTTTTTCTAGTTAAGTATAGTGGGTGAAACTGAAACCTATTTTGGTGGCCGTTGGCAGCATAATTTCCTGACTGTATACTATCAAGCCAACAGTTAGTCAGTTGCATGTGTTGTGCACTTGTCAGTTTGTCGGTCAAGTCTGCAGTGCGAGAATACATGAATATCTTAGCACTGACAAGGTTGCATTCATCTGAATACATGTAACTTGATAACGGGAGCATGTGGAAATGACAGCAGTAGGTATCTATTTGTAGTACATAATTTTCCTTAAAAAATGGGAGTGATTTTTGTCTGTTAACTCTTAGAATGGTTGTATATCAAAACTCAATAAACACTTTAATGCAAGCTTTAATTTAGTTTCAGCTGTAACTGCATGCTGCTGTATTGGGATTAAGTTCTGGTTTCCTAACAATGTTTTTACAAATGGTATTTTGTACATAAATTCTGAAAAAAATTGGTTACTCCAGGGACTGAACATTCAATCTCTGGACTGATGATATGCTTGACTACTATGCTATCAATGCTGTATCAATGTTGAAATCAAAAAAAGTATAGCTATGATGTGTGAGCAAATTATTCTGAAGTGAACATTGCTTCAACCTAAACCGACATTTATAATATTGGTGATAGGTATTTATATGCCTATGATGATGATGATATATGATGATTTTGGGGGCCTAGAGTAAAGGCTAAATCAATTCATTTATATACAAACACATGTATATGTTTAAAAAAATTGGCTAGCACTTGTGAATGTATTTAGTATTAGTGAAACATGTTTCTTCCCAGTTCTTGGCAAATAAGTATTGTTGAAGCATGGCCACAACTATAAAGCATGCCAGTAACTATGATGTTATATAATATTAGAGTCCCAAGAATGTATTATGGAATTTTGTCATCATATAAACAATTTGATAACAATGACTACAGGTACAACTTGTCACTTGCAACAGAAATATACAATAATTATAGCTTATGAATTTTTATTTACTAAACAAATGTTTGTAGCAATATTAGACAAACTACCTAACTAAATCATGATGATAATGTGTTTTTGTAGCAGATATTGAGCAGATTTGGAATATATGTATTTAGTATGTAGTTGGCAGACTTAATTTATGCATGGACTTAAGGTTATTTCCGAACACGACAGGAGACTAAAATATAGATGCATATGGCAGGGATACGCACAAGAATGCTCCACTCAACTGGTTTCTTAGCGCGGCAGCCGCGATTGACCATAATTTCAGCCTAGCCTTCACGTAGCCTATCTATAAAACATACGTAACTATAGAATATAATATTATCTTACGAGCTTCGAAAACATTTACCTTCTACAGGGTCCAGCTTGCGATAAACCGTGAATAACAGCAGCAGGAACCACTTTCGGCAAAGATAGTTGTGCATGATCACATTATTTGATTGAAACATTACTATCTAATGTCCAGACACGACAAAACACATATTATTGATGCACGACACACCAGCAATACGGCCATTGATGTCTAATAGGAACATGGCATATTAGTTTATTACACATTAACTGTTTGAATTATTATCCCATCGGCAGAATTCAGCTTTAAACACATTGACTAACAAAAATACGTTTATAAAAACAACTTGCAAAATCAATGTGCGAGAATTCCCTTGATAGACGGAGACGGGTCGCCTCTCCGGTGAAGTGAAGTGAATGGATGAATGAATATTATGAATATTGTATATGTAGGTAGAATGTATACACTGATACCAATACAGAACGAATGAAAATACTGTCTATGGAAAATACACCATACACCATCCATGCACAAACGGTTCCACTTGGTTCCTACCAGAGACTTGGTTCCTACACACACATGGCTCCTCTACCACAGAGTAAATAATAGTATAATCAGGGGGGTACAACTCAAAGTAAATCTGTCAAAAAATTTGAGTTTGACACGACGTATCCGATACGTTTGCATAAGTGCGAAAGAGAACTTGTCATGCGTTAATAAGGGACAACATGATTTTGATTCGTGACGTTACGTGACATTACAGAGGTCTCTCTGTATTAGGGTCGCCACATACCTAGCGGTTTTCCTCGCGGAATTACCGGAAGTAGCGGAAATTCATAGACAAAATGCTTAATTTGTCTATGGTAGCGGAAATTTGTCTATGGCTTCCATACAAAAAATCTGCTACCATAGACAAATTTCCGCTACCATAGACAAATTTCCGCTACTTCCGGTAATTCCGCGAGGAAAACCGCTAGGTGTGTGGCGACCCTTATACTATTATTTACTCTGTGGTATAATACAGAGAGATCTCTGTAACGTCACGAAGCATGTTGTTCCTTCTTAACGCATGACAAGTTCTCTTTCGCACTTATGCAAACGTATCGGATACGTCGTGTCAAACCATAGATATACCACCCATAGATCTGACACGGAACTAATAATACCAAGATAGAACGGGATGGTCTTATTACACTTTCAATAGATACGGCAGAGAGGTGCTATTATCGTTGATCCTTGTCATAGTTTCTATTACCCTCCACGCGTTACTTCTAGCAGTGGAGGGTAACAAACAGATATAATGCGCGATTTCTTCAAGAATTTCTGTGATTGCTACGAGAAAAGCTGTTATTTTTCCTAGAAAGTTGTGTCGGCTAAGGAAAACATTGGTAAATTGTTCTGTTTTATGCTGTAGAAGTGATTATGGGCATCTATATATCTATCCCTTACGGGGGTACACGTGTGCGGGCTCTAGTTAAGGGTCACCACACACCTAGCGGTTTTCCTCGCGGAAGTAGCGGAAATTTGTCTATGGTAGCGGAAATTTGTCTATGGTAGCAGATTTTTTGTATGGAAGCCATAGACAAATTTCCGCTACCATAGACAAATTAAGCATTTTGTCTATGAATTTCCGCTACTTCCGCTAAATCCGCGAGGAATTCCGCTAGGTGTGTGGCTTCCATACAAAAAATCTGCTACCATAGATAAATTTCCGCTACCATAAACAAATTTCCGCTACTTCCGTTAATTCCGCGAGGAATTCCGCTAGGTGTGTTGTCACCCTAAAGCTCTAAGTTTCACCTATGTCCGTAGTGACCCTTTATTTTTTTCTCATGTTGGTAATATAATATGACATTATTCTACTTTCTCTGAGCTTGGACAACACCACCTTGTTTAATCTGTGGTTTGTATAAAGTTTTCTTTTCGTTTAGAGTGATGATTTCATGAAATACGTTACAATACAAGGTCCTGCTATCGTTTAATTAATTGCAGTAAATGTATAATCAATTATAACAGTAACTTATTGAAATATTGCCGGGACCCACTGGAAAAAAGTTTCAGGTCGGTATTGTTAACAAGTCCTGTTATGTTTGTTAGCGTACACCACGCCCTACAAGCTAGGGTGCGGTCTCGTTTTGTAATCCATGATGCGTGACCTAAAATCAGGTCTTTAACTTATTTTCACACCGAATTAAATTGAACTAGTACTTTTCTAATGACACTGAATTGTATTAACCATGCGTACCTCAAAAAGTCTAATAAGTTGACGTAATTTTCTTTCTTCAACAGGTTTGTTAGACCATGTCGGCTTCTGATCATCCCTATTACTTTACAGGGAACGGAACATACAAAGCCATAAACCCTTTAGTGTCGCGAGTGGGAGATTTTACCCCATTCTATATAGCCATAGCGATTTGTTCTATAATATTGGGGTCAATTCTTATTTTGAACGTGGTGTGCTGCTGCTCCAGGTATTCGGACTACTGGCTGGACAGACACACAGGTAAGATATTTATTTCTCTTTATTTTTTTTACATAGTCATAACATTTTATAAAAGTATAATATATAGTCTGGCAAACCAAAAAGTGCAGTAACAGTCAGAGTAACATGCTATACCCATCCCTTTTTTAGTAGTGAAAGTACTAGCATTAGACAAAGACAGTATGATTCTCCCTGTCTATGCTTGAAGAAGAACAAACTCTGGCCAAACTATACTAGTAGTCTGCCTCGAACTGAGAACTCGCGATTTCCTCGCAAACAAGATGACCAATGTAACAAGATCCATGTTATGATTTTTTCGAGCCTTCTAGCTCCACAACCCCCTTGATCGATCCTGCTCATATACAAAGTCTCAAATTATATGTATTACTGCTACAAACCCATCAAATTACATAAAGATCAGAAAAAGGTTACTAAAGTTATTGTCAAACAAACTCTTAAAATCAAAAAACCATCGATATGCCGAGACGTCCCAGTAGCTAAGGTAGAATTCATAAATCCGCGGACTGATTTGACAGATCTTTTCATACATTTGACAATCGCTTTGTATGCCAGGAGCTGTCAAATCAGTCCGTGGAATTGTGGATTTTACCTTAGAAGTTGTTTGTAAGAACTCACTTCACTTACACTCTACTCGTTCGAAAAATGCATCAAAAACATACAAAAACAATATCAAAAACCTGCCTTATGGTGCCGCTGGCAACGGAGCAAGGCCCAGGTTGCCGGTGATCAGGGCTGCAGCACTATGCAATCTATGCATACCATGTCCAGGATTACTGACTTCTGAATCTGACCCTTGATCCAACCTCAACCCCATAGCAAAAGTCTCTTGATATGTTGGTTATATAGTATTAATGCACAGGCAGCTGATGGGTGCATTAATGTCCACTTGTATTTTGTCCATTTCGAAAACATTAATCGAGTTTATTTTTTAAAGATTTCACTGAGGCACTGATCATTGATCCGGGCAAACTGTATATATATGATGAAACATGATACTTTACAATCTTTAGTAATCTCCCTTAAACTTGCCTTGATGCCTTATACACAAACACTACTATGAAAGGAAGAAAACAGTTCCTCTCCCCTGTCTCTATTAAATAATTGCTTTGTTTATTTAAATGAAATATCCTCTGGGAATGTCTACCATGATATAAGTTACTAGAAATTAGTGCTGGTTACACTAATGCAAAATACTATTAATGTTACTGTACTGTCGCCATCAAATGTATTGGAGCGGCCAAGGTGCTCAAAAATATCTGAACAAGGCCCCTATTGTCAAGGCGATAAAGTGCATTTTTAGATATTTTTTAGTACCTTGGCCGCTCTGATTTATTTGATGGTGACTGTACTTGTGGCTTTGAAATAATAGTATCAGCTTGCTCTAGTTCTCACGTATTTATTCGTTTCAACATGACCTTTTCTATGAAACTTAGATGAACTTGGGAAATAAATAGTATTGGCAATGTATGACAATGTATTAGTCATTGTTTTCTTTATTTCACTGTGCCACGATGGTAGTATGTACAATTAGGGATACTTTTATAATAGGCTTGATAATAAATATTTACATACTTGTCTATCTCTAAAATAAAAATCAAACTTATGTAAATTAACTATAAAACTTTATTTCCAGGCAACCGCTGGATAGTGTCCATCTGGTCTACCACTCCGCATAAGCAGCCACCGCTTGACTTGACCGAGCTAGAGATCGACTACCAACCGGTCCACTACGTCCAGCCATACTCCACGGAATACCACGAGGAACACGGTAGAGGAGACGTCCCCCCATCTGTCTCCACTCAGCCTCTGACCTCATCGCAAGAATACCTAGAGTTACATAAGCGTGAGAGTGACATTTAAATAAAAAAGAAAATATGGCCTTTTTAATGCTTTATCCGGCCGTGGCCGTATTGTCTCTGTTCATCCTTATGGTCATAATACTGATGCTTAGATTCGGCTCGCGTTGGTGCAAGCTGAGGCATAACACCTTACCGGTACAACATGCCGTTGTACAGGGATATTGGAGGGAGGACGAGGCCTATGAACAGAAAGTTTCTTATGCGTGACAGGCACGAGTCTATTGTAGGCATTCTACTAGTGTCATAGTGGTAACTAGGAGCTTATCGTCAGTTTTAATGTAATATGTATTATACTGATGTAAAGACTTTAAAAAGAGAAAGAAATCTCACATATGTAATAATGTATATCCTTTTTTAATACAGACATGGTTTCACAAGTTCAATTTTAAAAAAGAGGTTATTAAACTAAATTGCTTTGCAGTTACCAATTGCCTGGCAATAATTAGGTTGGTTAGATTAGATTTTATATTATAAAAATGGATTATGAAAGCTAGACAATGGTTGGTAAAACTCATAATATACAATTATACTACTATTTTGTAAATTTTTGACAATAGCCTTTAAATTAACCAACATATCTCTAGAATATTATCAATCTTTTATATGAAATTATTTCTTAGGCACAAATAGGTGCTAAACATTCCAACCAAATGTTTAATTTAAACTTATCACTCAGAATTCTGATATAAGTATATGTAGCAGATAAGACTAGTAAATATCTCAACTGGTAAATGTCAATGTAAGTTTAAATATCGGCCTCAAATATGCCGTTCTGTGCGTGAATACTTTATACTATACCGTCCATGCCATTTAGTGCCTGAAAACCAGTACAGTTGTCAGCATGTATTCACATAACCAGAGAAATATATATTTAGATATGTAATTTCCTCAGAAACGTGTTAGCGCATTATGAACTGTAACCCTTTAAGATAAGCTTTTATTATGCATATCAGTATAAATTATATCAGTATTTTTTCTTGCTTTCACACAGCCTTGGTTTGATTATGAACTATTAGTACCGTCGTGTGAATATATGCTTCTGACTGTACATACTGGAATCCGTCCATAGAGATCTGATAGATTAAGCTTAGATGTACTTAGACTATTGATATTTTAATACTTGATTTTAATGGTGGTGCCACACTGATGGTGAGATTATGATAATGTTGTAACATTGTACAATAACGAGCAGCCGTGAGAATGGTTCGAAATGTCGCTTGCTGGGATAATCATTTTTACCATTGCTATGGCTGAACCCACCATAGACAAATTAAGAAGTCTAAAAATATTTGCTACCAATATCAACAAAAATCTAGTGTTGTTGAAAGACACAATATCTAAAATAAAAAAAATACACTGCGTTCTATAACTTTATAATATAACATCAGTGTAGGACCACCATGAGATTGTAATGAATTTTATATTTTGATTCAATTTTTTTTTAATTTTTTTAAATGTATTTTATTTCTACGTATTGAATTGTACCTATTAAGGATTGTAAATGTGAATGCTTTGCGAATGTTAGGCTGCGCGAACGACTGACACCAAATGCTCAATCTGAGCCTTTTATACAACTCCAGAGCTATCTGAGCTGTTTAACCGATTCTGTGCGCGGCGTGTTATCAATGTTTTTAACGTGTGGCACATGACGTGTCATCATATTCTATTGCGTATGAAATAATTGTTCGTCGCTACAGCCAAAAGTTTTCGAAAATGGAACACGCACCGAATCAGTACAACTCAAAAACAATCATACCAAGTGATTCTATTTAGAACCTTGATCGTAGTATTGCATAATCGCGTCGTTTAGTCAGTTATTCGGAGGGCCTCAATTATACCCCATGTCAGGATGTTCAAGTTGTGTTTAGTCTATAATTACACTGCCTTTATTTTTTTTACTAATTTTGTTCGTAGATATTTTGTATGACATTTTTAATAATGCATTTATTTGGTTTTTTTTATACCCGTTCAATAAATTAGTTAATGCAACTCGAGCTCTTTTTTTAAATCAATCCTACAAGTTAACTATAGTCTTGTTAACCATTTCGTTAGAAATAAAGGCATGAAATTAGATATTGAATGTTAATTTGATATAAAAAAAAGATATATTTTTGAGTATGCTACTTTATTCACGAAAATGGTTAACCAGGCTGAATAGCAGATATCGAATACCTATATATCTACGCAATATGCCTCTGGAGTAGAGCATTAGTAAGGTGCGTTGGGTTAAGATAGAAAGGTATTTTTTTAGGGGTAAGATAAAAAGTAGTCTGTAATGCTCCGGAATATGGACGATTTTTCGTCTTAACCCAAAAAAAACCTTTCTATCTTACCCCAACGCACCTTACTTAAAGCATGAAAAATGAGGGAAATGAAAGACTTTATTATCACGTTATATTTACTTATTTATTATTCAGCATAAAAAAATTACCTAGTAATCTGCAGTCTGCAGTTCACAATGGTTAGGTTAGGTACAGTACATTGTTTGACAGGCAGGGCACTGTTGGTTACATATGTAAAATTGCCTTGTGTACAAGGGTATTCTATTAACGAAAACACATTTTGGTACCTACCTAATAATAATTCATTCCAATAATGTGTACAAATAGTGAGTAATATCATTCTATGTATATTTCAAATATTATTAAGGCACGAAAGTCAAGAAAGATGTTAATAAATATCTGACGCAGTAACGGTTGAAAAGATCATTAAATACTTCTTACACCTCTGCTTTATTACCTGAAGGAATTTGTGGTTTTTTGTAACTCACTGGATATTAGAATGCCCTACATATTTGAACAGCATAAAATATTAAACTTAATTTAATATAAAATTGCATATGTACACATATTTATTTACACATGAAAGATTAATAAAATTATACCGGGATTTTCAGATAATGACAATAGTACATTACATAACTAGGGTGGTAAAACAAAGAAAGGCCGAGATCGCAGAAGTTTACGGCCCGAGCTGCAAGCGAGGGACGTAAATATGCAATCAAGGGCTTTCTTTATTACCTCCCGTGTTGTGTACATCATTTTATGTCTACACTTGGCCAGAAAGCGTCTTTTTCCGTACGCGCAGCGTGCGGAAAAAGCCACTTTATGGCCAGGTGTGGCATAAAATGTATTAAAGTATACTTAAATTATAAGCATGCAACACTATTACTCACTTAGCTCTTTGATTTTCCATTATGATAAGTAGTACTATAATGTAATAGTTACAGTTAGGTACTAAAAATAAATACAGACGAACTGACACAAGTGTATACCTACTCGTACAGGTTAGACATGTAACGAATATTCGCATTCGCATTCGCATTCGCGAATATTCGCATGTTTTTAGATATTCGCATTCGCATTCGCATTCGCACAATTGAATGCGAATATTTTGCGAATATTTTAGCACCTTATTTGTGCCGAAAATGGAAGAAAGTATAGTATAGCGCTCTGCATGTGTATAGCGCTGTCTCGCTCGCGCACCGGCGCCGCATGCGGATCCGTCGCCAGTGTGATAAGCCGCCTAAGATACGCCGCCCGGTTATGAACTGCGTCAATAAAATGTTACCGCGATACAAGCAAAATGTGCTGAAATTACGAAATGTATGAAAACCCAAATATTCGCATTCGCATTCGCATTCGCGAATATTAATTACAAATATTCGCATTCGCATTCGCATTCGCGAATGTTCCAAAACCGACATTCGTTACATGTCTAGTACAGGTACACAAATACCAAGACAACAATTAGGGTAAAAATATACGAAACACAAATGATTTGAGATAATATCTATTTATTTAAAGATATCGCTGCCTTTCCTTGAAGGGAAAATTTAAATATCAAATAAATACGAAAAATAAACAATTTCCGCGAATTGTCATAATCCAAGTTATAAAGAAATTGGTGCCTAATGCATATGAAATTCTTTTGAGTATACATATCAAAAAACCTAATCGCACTAATCTCACTAATTAGCCTAATAAAGGCCCATCAATTTGTGATGTTTCAAATTTCGCACCTGGTGGTAGCAGCTGCTGCTTTCGTATTTAGTAAGTTTTGTTTAAGATGTCCGAATTGTATTAAGAAATCTAGTAAGATTCGGACATGTTAAAATATTACTACCATGTCTTTTTTTGGTAGAACCTACTGATATTCAAACAAACTTAATGAGTATCTACTTTTTACTATACTAACCTACCGCTTTAATGAAATTAAACAGAAACCAATCCACGATGAGTTACAAGAACAAACATAAACTTAGGAAGTTAATATAAAGGCCAAAGAAATGCTTGTATGTAGGTTTAACGATTGAGTGGAAATGAGATTCAAGGTTTCTTAGTTGAATAAATAAATTTAGAAATTAATTTATCACTATTGACGCCATTCAACTATCTTGAGTTTTAGCCAGCATCCTGCAAAAAAACACGGGTAATTAATAAATTGTAGTGGGTAAATAAATGTAAATAAGCTATTTTGGCAGAGTGTACAGCCAGCAGGGAAAGTTAAACACCCTATTAGCTACTTCTGCTGCTGACTGTATCTGGATATCTTAGGTTAGGTAGGTATGTCTAATAATTGTGTACCTATACATACATATATTATTTATTATAATGGCAAACAAATTTTCAAGTTTAATAGGTGGTAGGTATTAGTACAGTCCCCATCAGATATATCGGAGCGGCCAAGGTGGTCACAAATATCTAAACAACGCTTTTATTGTCAAGGTCCTTATTCAGATATTTTTGAGTACCGTGGCAGCTCCGATATATTTGATGGCTTCTATGCAATTGTGCTCAGCCAAGTTCGCATCATTTATATAAGTAACAGGAAACATACCTCGTCAAAACAACTTCTCTGGTCATCCTAATGCCCGTCCAACGTTCTGTTTACTGAGGACAAAAATAAATATTGAGACACTCGACTTTTCCTCGCCATTTTCTCGAGGTGCGTTCAAATTCTTAACAAGTCGTCCAAGGGTGATGGATATACTCACGTATATCTACTTACATGGAGGTCTAGCCATGTCTAGATACATTCAAAATAAGTGTGCTACAAATGAAAATTTTAGAGTGAAATTCGCAAAGGCTGCATAGCGTCACGGAGTAGACACACAAAATATCTAGGGAAGTACCAGTATCTTTAGTTAAATACTCGAACCGAACCTGAACGATTTGCCTAAAATAAAGATCAATCCTTAGGTATATCCTTAGGATATTGATCCTTATTAATTAAATTATACAGTCGGCGAATCATACATAGGTACTTAAACAAAATAATATTCTAATCATTAAAGTGAGGTAGATCCAGGTCAATTGTAATTTTGTAACCGATATTCTATCGAGCGAACTGATAACGTTTAACTATGTATTTAGTGATGTTAAGCAAAAATTTTAGTTCCGAGCGTTCTGAAGTTACAAGTACACTACTCGATAGAAAATCGAATCAACAATCACAAATCGGTATAGCATAAATTTCGCCTTAATCAACAATCTGACAAGTTGTTATTTAAGGTCAGGCGGGTTAAGAGGAACACTGAGGTAAATACTTGTATACAATATCTACCTTACTTACCTACATATAAAATGCTTACTTGCATTAGAGTCCCTTCTCTGGCACAAAATAAACTATGTTTCTCTTACCCCATCTGACCAAATATAAGGTCGTAGATAAAACAGATTCTTACAGTTTTTCTTATCGGAGAGCCGGTTCTTTCGCCTCTCGCGCGTCACGGGTCTCCGCTTCGTTGTCGCGGATCGCACGAGGCTCTCAATAATCTCGTCATCGGCAGACAAATCTCCACTGTAAAACAAAAGAACCGTCAAAACCCTCCACTTATCTGTCTACATTAAATCCAATCCAATTATGTGATTGCCATTAGAAGGAAAATTGTCAAAATATTTAAAGGATAAACGTGCACGATTACTTATACTGGATATATTAGTGTAAGGGCGACATTCGAAGGCGAATTGATCAAGACTGGTTCTTACTTGACGAGACTCCTCCTAGAATTGACCTGTATCTTGCGACGGCCGTCGGTGAGACTGTCCGTGTCCGGATCAGTCTTCAGGAGTTCCTTCAGAGCGTTGTCGGCCGTGTGGTCACCGTTCTTCGCGGAATAGTTTGCCACCTAATAAGACGAATATCGTTTTACAACTTCAATTCAAGTCTTTAGTAGGTTACTGTTTATATAACGCTTGTAGTAATTTAATGGAGGCCTTAGGTACTTAATTTGGCAGATCAACTCAACTAGGCATAGTTTAAACTGGCCGTAACTATAACAAATTGCTCTACTTTATACTTATTATTTATGCCATTATACTTCACTTACGTCAATAATCATCTTGCCCCTAGTTTTGTTCCGCTCTCTGTGATTAGCTTTCTTCTCCAACTGCTGGAGAACACGCTCTCGCGAGGTCCTGTATTCCAGGGCGAACTCCGCGATCACCTTCAGGAATTCTGAAGGCTTGGTCTTGGATATGTCTGCTGCAGGGACTCCCAGGAACAGAAGGAATTTGGTATATCTGTAACAAATGAACGATGTGTGCAAAAGACTGCGTCCTTACGGCCAGCAAGAAAAACTGACGCTAGAGAAAGCGGAAATAAGACCGGAGTAATATACTGACTGGCACATGAGAGAAGGTGAATAAGATAAAATAAAGGAAATGGAAAATGAAAATCGCATAGCGCAGAGAACTTAATGAATAAATATAGGAATCGCTTAGCATTTTATTTAGTCATGGTTGTCATGAATCTTAACAGGTAAATTTGTGTGTCCAAATTATGTATTAATATTATAACAAATTATTTGGTACCTAACTGTAGTAGTGAGCTCCATGTAAAGCTTTGCGAGGCCACGGAATGGATCGAGGACGTATTCATAGTTGCGAATTTTTGGTGTTCCTCGTGCATCGCTCCACTACATCGCTAAACTTTAGTAGTCATCTCATACATCACTTTTCTGTATAATCCAAATATTTTGAGATGCTGAACCGTAGGATGTTTTTTTCCTTACCTGCTCATCACCCTTTTCTTGATGATTGTAAGAAGTATAATCCTCTCCGCTGCATCTGTGAGGAACTCGTTGATTTTCGTCTTGAAGATCTGGGAGCTGTCGTGTTTGGCCACTCGCTTCATGTGGTCCCAAGACGCCTTGCAGTCGGACTCCAGCCTAGACAGGTTGGCGGCTAAGATGTCGAAGTCCACTTTGGAAGCCCGGATGACTGGACCCACCTGGAAAACCACGGGTTTTGTCCTGGTACTCATGGTATTACATAATTAATATGGCAAATGGTATTACCTACACAGTGTCCATATAACTAGATTAACCTATCGTTGAGTTATTATAGATTTTCTAACATAGCTAATAAGTTTTTCTTTAAGCCCTTACTAACAAAGTGTATGGACTGTGTTGTCTGAAATAAATAAAATTGAATTGAATTGAATTGTTGTGATGATACTGATGATGATTTAATATTTTTTGTTTATAAAATTAGTTGTTCCTTGGAGCTCCTAAGCTTATCTCAGTCTCTTCCTATCTTTGTTGACCATGCACTCTCCTGCACGATTTTTTTAACACCCCTTTTATCAGCATATTTAACCCGTGCTGCTAGCAGTATAATGTGCTTGTGTTCAAAAACCTATTGGTCGCCACTCACCTCACTGAAAAAATCAGTGCTATCTGGAAACTTTTCAATGATCATCTCACAAATGTGGTACAGCAGTGGATGTTTGTGCACCGTATCTTTCACTTCCATGACCTTCGACAGATACTCCAGCCGGAACCCTCTGACCTGGCTTCCGTTGAGGAAGGACCCCACTGATCGCAGGGTAGACAGGATCACCTTAAACGTCTTGTTGATCTTTAGTAGCTCTATGCCCTGCTTTAAGTCCATTAGTGGTTCTGCTACTTCTTTCTGTAAAAATAAAATAAGTCTCGTTTGGGATGGTGAATTTGTTTTCCGGTTTTAGAGCGATTGTCATATTTGAAGCCGAAGTTCAGTTGGTCACTGCCTTTTGGAAGATAGTTGTGTTATTACTGTTGAAAGACAATGACTCGAATATGTGTCAACTTACCTCTAAGTTATCAAAGTCTAGTTTGAAGACCCAAAGCTTGAGCCTGGATGACAGCTCATTGATGGAAGCCAAGGTCAGGAGAAACTGCTCTGCGCTGCCTAGTGGTAGGTCCGGATTGGCGTACTGGAATGAAAAATGGAATGAGACCAGTGTAAAATACCTACATTCGAAACTATTCAATCGTAGGCATGCACAGTCATGTCGGAAAATATGGATACATTTAATATGACAAAAGTATGTAGCTACAACTCTTACAAGGCGTAAAGTGGATACATATTTTATTTTTTCAGACGTGTACGGTACGGTGCAAATAAACTTGAAACTTGAAACTTGAAGGGTCAGCCCTGGAGGAACTGCGAAGATTTTGTTCAACTAGCAATGTCGAATTTCTTTAATAGTGTTATGGAAAATAGGACAATGAAATAAAAATGTTTTAAGAGACTCACCTGAGCTTCCTGTATCTTGACCTTCTCCTCTTCAGTCGGGAGCATAGTGAGCAGTTTCTCTATGCCCTCCCTCCCGATTACAGTGGCGTCCATTTTCATGATGGCTGCCTTGATGGTCTGCGGCGTGGGCAACTTCTTCATAGCTATGTTGATAGCGTTAGAACGCTTTGCATCTAGTATGAGATTCCTCTTTGGTTCCATTAGCTTCTGGAAAACAGTTTCAAATGTAGTTAACCCAAATAAAGATTTTTTTAGGTAGTTATAGGTAGGAATACCCATCATAAAAATCTTAATATACACTTACCTCCTGTAGATCCGAAGACATTTTGGTGTACGCGATATGAAAAAAAAACATAAATAATTAATTTATCAAAAATAAATTACGTTTAAAACACAACTTAATTGAAGAATAGCACACCTAATCATAAATTGCACAGTACTCTGTTCGAGTTGAGTATCAGCAAAATGCAGAAGAATGAATGACAAAACAAACCTTAATTATCAAGTCATTAGTCCTGGATTCGAACAGATGCTCCAACATCGCCGTGTCTAATTTTACATCCGGCAGATCGTCCCATATAAATCCCCCAATCTTTGTCCTCACCGTCGGCGGCGGGCACTCCTGGATCTCTCTCCAGAACAGCTTGACAGTTTTCTTGTTCTTCTTTATAGTAGAGCTATCAGAATCGTTTGAGATCTCGGAGAGTGAATGCTTTGGTGGCGGTGCAGGAACGCTTTTTGCAAATGGTGGAAATGATCCAGGAGGGGGAGGAGGAACACCAACTAGAGGGAACATCCCTGGAGGAGGCGGCGGCGGGATACCGGCAGCGTTGGTAGCTGGCGATGACATCTCGTCGTCAGTGTCCTGTCGCAAATCTGAGAAGTCCAAATCACAGAGATGAAACTCTCTGTTGAGACATCCTTTTTTTAACTCTTCCCAGTGGAGATCGTTTTCTGATATTTTAATTTCGTGGAGCTTTGGAGTTTTTTCTATTGTAGGAGTTTTTATCACCTCTGTAATAAATAACACGTCACATTAATTGAAGATATAATCAAATTTGATCGGTCTATTGCGACACAACACTTTCTTTAATCGAACGCTTACCTTTCGATTGGGACTTAGCTAATTCTTCTTTGGCTTTAGACACTATTCCGGCCATGTCAGACACCCTCAAAGGTTTGTCCTCAGTCGTTGGACTAACGGGACTGGTGAGGCGCTGCGCCAGGTCCTTGATGCTATGTTCCCTGTTCAGTAGCACCCCTCGGTCGTCCATGGAGTCTACCGGCAGCTCCATCTTCTGGCGAATGACTGTGAGAGTGTCAGCGGGTGTCACGCTGTGGCCTAGGGTGCCGTTTTGTATTCTTTGTTTCAGTCCAGCTGTATATCTTTGGTTTCCTAAAAAAATATGAGTGTCAATATGAAATAATACCAAATGTCGAGAGCAAGTATCTCAGACTTTTCTTACAAAATCTCATCGGTAGATGATCTTCACATCTGCATATCTACCACATAATCATAACTAGTTTAAGATTGTCTCCAAAAATTCTAGTGAAGTATTACGTACCAAACAACTGAATTTACGGAAGTACGAGACCTATCCTTTATTATATTTTTAGCTAGCCCCAGTGATATCTTATCATTTATCAAGTTATCAAGTAGTTACCTGCTTCTCTGTTTTAATTAAAAGCATATGACACTCAAGTTAAAGCAAAATGCATGACAACACGCAAAGGGCATGAAACAGAGGAACAAATTTCACGAAAACCATTGTTACGTTTTAGCCAATAAATTCCAGTAAGGTCAATTGGAAATTAGATGAAATTGGTTGTTGTAAAAGCTGTTCCTTTATATGTAGGGTTAGCAAATGGACAAACCGTTTTTGAGTATATCGGACAGATTATTAATATGGGGCCGTTCTTCCTCCTCCTGGTGCCCGTTGACGCCGTTGCTGTAGGGTTTGCCGTTTCCATTGCAATAATTTCCGTTAGTATAGTCTCCATTTGAATAACTGCCGTTTGTGAGATTCCCATTTAAGCCGCTAAAGCCATTGGAGGAGTTGAGCATTTCTCGTTGCTGGGTTATGTGGTGGGCTTGCCTTGCGAAACGGTCCCGTCTTCTCTTTAAAGCTGTAGTCAGTTCTTTGTTCTCCTTGTTGTCTAGTATCGAGGGTAGGAAGGGCGGTCGTATGTTGTTCATTGGTTTGGGCTCTCTTATGGTTGACTCGGGTTCGGTGTGAGTCGCCTGTTTGGCTGTTGTTAGTAAAAATGGGAGGAGGTAAGCTCAATTGTGAGTTTTGGAAAGTATTGCTTTGGAGATAGATAGGTATTTACTGTTAAGTCATGTAAAAAATGTTTTTAGTGAATAAGTTCGTCGATGAACTTTTAGTATTCCAATAAACTCCAAAAGCAATACTTCGTTAAGCAGTCGTAAAATGATTATAATGTGTAATATGGTATGTGGGAAAAAATTCAAATCTATAATCAATCTTTCTAGGTAATAAGAATTCATTGTAATGCCTATACAGTTACGAGTACTGGTTTTGGAATCCAGCTTGGTTAGAAGTTCTTTAGTACTTTCAATAATGAACGTGACAAAAATACTTGGTAAAAACTTTTTGTAAGTGTAACCGAAACTGAAATTTGTTTTCAAGTAGTACCAATGTAGCGTCTAAAACTTAGGTTCTGAAATCATAATCTGTTTTTCATTTAGCAGAAAGTTTTTTTTTAAATTCAAATGATTATGGCAAATAATACCAATTGAGGCTGGGTCAAGAATAAAATTATTACACGTCACGATAAGCACCATAATAAAACCAATGAAAAAAAACATATGGTATCATGCAAACCAATATAGACAATCAAACAACAAAGCATTGCCATAAAATCCCAATAACAATAAACACGCCCGTGTAATCAATAAAACCATACCTTTGTCCTTCATTTGTTGTTTCTTGGACTTTCTCCTGTCGGACGTGTTCAAGTTTAGGCTCCTCCGATGCACAGAATTGATCACAGACTCGTCTAATTGTCTAAAACATACAATAGTTGGTTGGTGTATTAATTCCTAAAGGGTTCAAACGTATTTCAAAGTATTTATAGACAGCGAAACTGCAGAATTTACTTTATACATTATATTTTCTACTCACTTTAAGGCTGTCCCACTCTCATCCCCATCTTCGTAAAGCAGCACAGCCTCGAAAATCTGTAACTGCCTCAAAAGATCTAAATCCGTCCCTTGTTTCGACATGTACAACTGAACGATGTTGTCCATCCCCTGGTCCTGTAGGGCATCGACCTGGTCGTAGTACATATCTCTATCGGGGACGCTGTTCAGACACCTATTTATCAACGTTGTAGCGTAAATTAACAGTTCCGTGTCTGACGCGTCGAAGTCTTGTAGTATTTTCATGACGTTGTACCAGGGTTGTCTGCCTTTAGAAGTATCTACGGTGTTAATAGCATCTATGAGGAGAAGGCAGTTTTTTTCAGTATATTCTACGAAGACTAGGAGGAGCTTGAGCGCTGTTTTGACCACGTGACGGAACTTGCTGGAAATGAGGGAGTACAACCATTGGATGCAGTGCTTGTTGGCCATTACTCCGTGCATGCCGTCCACGTACAGGAGTATCTGCAAGGACATTTGAAGTTTACAGAAACGAATACATTAATATTATGTTAACATCGAGTCAATAGCTCAGACTGTGCCTGAAAATTGGCGAATCCAGTTACCTGCCCCAGCGCCCGCAAAATATAATCCAAGTAGTTGTGGTCGGCCATGCTGCTGACTTGCATGAGACAGTCCAGGCCCTTGTTGGCCACGAACTCGTGCACCAGGTCCTTGTCCGACTGCAGGATCTGTTTGAGGGTGAACAGAGCGCGCCGGAGCTCTCTACCCTGAGAGTGGAGTAGCCTTTCTGTGAACAAAATCAATTTTTTTTAAGAAGTTCAATAAGAAATTAGACTAGGTATCGTTAGGCCAAATTTGCACTGAAACTACCTCATGATATTACGAGTATGTTGTGGTCATCCACATATTCCTTTTCCTTGCTGAAAGGGACAAGACTCTTAACTTATTCCAATACTTATTTGAATAAGCGCTTTGGCACTTTGTTCCCTAGTCTAGTTCTGAATATTGCATTCATGCATGTCAGTCTTCTGTATCGATAGATAACCGTAGTCAACTACGCATAGGTACTTAGGTACATAATCGTTACACATATAATAAAAAAGTTTTTTAGGTAGTGTTGTATACCTTTTTATCACTCGCCCCTGTTTTAGTAATTAAGCAACTGGAAAGTGCATAGTTAATAAAAGTCTCAACGGTGACTAAGTACATTAAGAGTCCGGTAACGATTTGAAAACGAAAATCGCTAATAATGACATTATGCACATGAATTGCATTTGGTACGATAGCTTGAAGTCTTGTTATTGCAAAAAAGTACTTTAGGTCTATATATATTAATATTTAATACCTTAAAACTCGATTCTTACAGAGCATGTTTAGTGAGGACGTTGATTCGTGTAATTTTGTCGTAAGATTTTTAATTATTATTTGTTATGGACCCTAATATGTTTTATATTATCTGAATAAAGCATGAAATGAAGTTTATTTTTGTATTTTTATGTTTGTAAAATACTTTAGTATCTTTCCAAAACTATCACCTAAAATTCGGCAATTTTTAGCAAAATTGCTCTAGCAAAACACACTCTCTCTCAAAAAATATATATGAAAATGAAAAAAACTGTTACACTTATTCCTCAGGCGACTCATTTTCCAATGTATTTATATATTTTACGTACTTATATAACTTAATTTAAATCAATAAAAACCTTACTCTTTTCACCTCTCCAAGCAAAAATCGCGAAACAGGTGTTAGATTAGGGTGAATTATTTATAAATAAAGCATAAAATTAATAAATCGTTGTATTTATTCCATCCAAAAAGAAACGATATTTCATAATATGTATACAAAATTATAGAAGTTATGTTAGTTACTGCAAAATCGCATCAAAAAGTCGAGCGAAATCGAAAAAAAACACTACCGGACTCTTAAAACAAATTCAACAACACATAACATTGTCATTCATATAGCTTCATTCACCCTCCAGCACATTTCATTAATATTCACCAATATTATAATGACAATAACAAATCAATCATTTCATCATAGTAAAAAAAAAATACAGGCACTACGGATCCAGCCGCCCGTACACTTCGCGGGGACTGGACCGAACAAAAAAAGTACTAAAAAAAAAGACTAAGTACATTTTATTTTAAAGACTTGATCTGATCGATTCTCTAATACAGAGTTTAAAGTGGTATATATGTAGTTAACCGGCGCAGTGCAGTAAGTTGACTGTGTAGAAAATAAACTATCGTTGGCATGACAATTAGTTGTCTTGGATACAAGATCGGAACGCATTCGGTAATAAAGTCAGATATGATTGGTGATCGGATCTTTTTGTCGGGAATTAGCTAATAAAATAATAGATATTTCAATAGTGTTGGATGTTTTAATTTTTAGCCGAATAGCAGCCAGAATTTTGTAGTTTGTTAGGATTTAAAATGTTTGGTAAAATAAATTTGAATTCCACTGGCTTGTCTCACTTTTTAGCAAATGGAGTGCTTTTTACTAAGGCGTACCTATGGAGGGAAATTTATTTTAATTCTTATTTTAAAGAATAGTTTTACTCACAGCGTCTATATGTAGAGTAGGTAACATTATTATCACTTTGGTTGTTTAGACAATGTACTTAATTTGCGGGGAAGGGTGTATGAAATTGTATAACGACTATAATGAGGGAGGATGAGGATACTCACCAATGATGGCATGCACTCGCACCGACAGCTGTGTTCGCAGAATGATTGCGTTCTTCCGACTGTGGACGGAAACAATATATATGTGAATATATTTACACCGCTACAATTTTACTTAGGATTAAAACTAATTAATGAATGTACGGTCGACGTCAAAAAAATGATTACACTTTTGCACCTTACTCTTTATAATAAGGTCGGTAAGGTCCAAAAGTGTAAACATATTTTTGAAGTCAACTGTACATCATATCTATCGAGTTAATTATCTAAGAAATATCGCTAGTGTATCACTTAACCTTTACCTAAAATCGCTACCAAATATAGGCTCTTTCTACATAAGTACAAAGGTAAATGGGAAAGCTCATTTGTATGCATAACTAGTAAAAACGCCTCGAACTGAGAACTCGCGATTTACTTGCATTGCAAATGAGTTACCAATATAACAAGACCCTATTGAAGAATTTTTTTCGCCTTCTAAGTCCACAACCCCTTGATCGATCCAGCTCATAAAGAAACTCTCAAATGTTATGTATCTCTGCTACAACCCCAACATAAAGATCAGAAAAACGTTACTAAAGTTATCGACGAACAAACTCTTAAAATCAAAAAGCCGTCGAAATACCGAGACGCCCCAGTAGCCAGAAGTTGTTTGTAAGAGCTCGCTTCGCTTACGCTCCGCTCGTTCGAACATACAAACTATCCGCCTCTTATATCCGTCAGGGGTGACGGAACAGAGAGGGCTGTTCGGTGCTAGCGCATAGTCTATTACGTAAAAAATATCGCCTTGAGGGAGATCCGAACTCGCGGCACTGGAACAATGGCACATCGCTCTACCAACTCGGCCACCGAAACTTACACGATCGCAGCAGATAATATGTTTTCTTGCCACAGGGTAGCTTACGTAGAATGCTCTTCTCTGTTTCCGTATCACTACTTTCGTACATTACTTGGCCTGTATACTATTATAATCATGCGTTAATTTCTACATAAATAATGATACCTACGTTTATAAATAAATTAAGTCCCTCATTTTTTTTGTTTATTTTCGTCCAGTCGACGTCAAAAATATGTTAACACTTTTGGACCTTATTACAAAGGAGTAAGGTGCAAAAGTGTAAACATGTTTTCGACGTATACCGTCCCATTGAACAGGCTAAAGCACTAAGACATACTGCCTTGTCATAATTCATTATTCCGATGTGGCTTTACTTTTTGTAGGGAGATAGCTACTTCCTACAAACAACACACGGCAGCCGTGACCGGGGATTCATGTCCGTGGATGTCTGACCCAAACAGTGGTTACTAAGGGCCAGTTGCACCAACCACTTTTGACGGACTCATCAGCGTCAATCGGCAGATTACTATGAAAATTCCATACAATAAAATTTAGCGTACGTTTTAACGGTGACAGACAGTTTGGTGCAACTGAGCCTTAGTCTCTCATTCTTCTCATAAGTAACAATCGTTGGCCCGATATATTATTTGGCGAGTTTTTTTGGGTCTGATTCATATCCGTATTAGCGAAGATTAGCGGTCGCTATTGTGACCTATTAGGTATTGGACTAATAGTTGGCCACGTCAGATACGACACAATAATGCGAGCAACAAAACCCATCTAGTTAGATTAGTATATTATCCTTATTGCTAGATCATGGCATCTGGTAGTTTTTAATGGGTGGATGTTAGAGTGACAGATTAGCAAAATTTTTAATTGGAGAATAGTAATACCACAAAATAGGAAAAAACGTCGAAGTTGTATCAGTTATTAACGTTTAAAATTTTAAAATATTAAATTAACTTTAAATTTATTTAAACGTTTAGCTTTATACGAAAATTGTTATGAGCCTAAGACTGATTTGATGAAACCGGAAAAATATAAAATCTGGGTAGCATCGTGATAAATATAAATATAATAAAAGTCTAGCTCATAAGGAACTAACTATATTACTTATGCTTTCCCACTACTACTACTACCCCAGAGAAAAAAATGCCTATTTATATCCAGTGGCTTGTAGCCATACGATAAATAAATAAATATGATTTCGCTAGTTATTGACATTTATCTACCTACGATAAAAAAAACACACGTAATCACTATATTATTTTATAAACCAACAACACTCCCCACAATATTTCCAAACTGTCCCACTTGTCACCAAAAAAAAAACACAAAAGCCCTCACATGTCTTCATCATCTTCCAGCATGTCTGGCACCAACAAGCAAGTCAACCACAACTCCTCAATCTCTGCGATGCGCGCCTCACACTGTCCCACCTCATCGGCATCATCGCGCACATCCATTTTCTATTGCTCGCTTACAGGGTGTTCAGTTCAGGTACGAATGCCGCGGCTCACTCAGCCCGACTGGATGTGGTAGGATCGCTATAGATCGGGATAGGGAGGCGTCTTTTTATTATTTTAAATTAGGAGATTGGATTTACAGGCCATAAATGATGTTGACGCATCGCAAAATACCACTTAAAGGTAAGCATTTATGGTAAGTCCTGTAGTTCTTGTTACCTATAAGTAAAAGATTTTCTCTATGTTTACATGGGATGCTTTGAGATGTGGGTGTTGTGGCAAATGCTCCAAATCCCCTAAACGCATGCCTCATTAACACGTAAAGGATTTTGGGGCCTATCTCCCTAAATAAACTAACCTAACCTGAAGTACTATACCTAATCCAGCCGGACACCTAGCAGTTGCGGCGGCCCAAAATGTATCTTAGGCAAGCCGAAGCTTAATTTGGCTAAAAATTTCTCCATAAGCTGTAGGAAAACTGCTCAGGTGCCAAAAACTTAAGCAAGCCGACGGGAATCGAATTCTATAGACGCGCCGCCACTGACACCTAGTCTAGCCCAAGTTCTGTGCCTGAATATTGTACACCACGTAATGAGAGCAGCATGTAGACGAAGTGCAAGTGCATTGTGTGCGCGAGACCCAGTTTTTGCGCTGGTTCACCTTCATCGGATCGAAAAACCGACGAGAGGCACTCACGGTTTCGCTTCAGCTTTCTATAGATAGAATTGGTCATATAGTTTTTGTATAATTAGCCATACACGTCATACACTAACTTGACGCTAATTAAATATCACTGGTTTTGAAACTCCAAGTAGCTAGGTACATATTTCCGAGTGTGTTTTTAATCAATTTCATTCAGTAGTTTAAAATATGGCAAGACAAACCATCTAGCATTGTTATGTAAGCCACCAGCAATTCTGTTGGCAGCAGCGGAATCGCAGTTTGTCAATCATAATAAACAAAACATTTTCACTACCCCATCCATTGGGACCAAAAATAAAGGGTTACGAGTCCTATTAAGTCTTTTCAACCGACTTCAAGATTTCGAAAGAGGAGGTTCTCAATTCATTGGGATCTTTGTTTTTTTATTATATTTTTTTTATGTATGTTTACCGATTATTCGAAGACGGCTGGACCGATATGGAAAATTCTTTTTTGAGGGAACCTATAGTAATTCCACTATTTTTTACAACAACTCGGCCGTCTTCCTCTTGGGATAGCGGATCCTAAGTGAAAAGTCGGTTCTTTTTTTGTTAAAATTTATTAGAGCCTAAGATCAACAATTTCATTAGGTACATGAATAAAAATATCTTCTGCTTAGTCTAATTACAACTGAGAACTCAATTACGGCACCTAGGGGTTCGGCAGCACCAGGTTTCGAAAAGCAGGAGGAACTGAAACGTAATATGGCAAAGGAGCCAAAAAAAAGAGGTTGGGCGCCAGTGGGTACCAGAAGGGTACCGGAGGAATAGGAAATGGGATGCGAAAAATGCCCAGAGACTCACTCACAATGCAATACATAAGTACCATTACAATATAAGTAGGTAATTAAAAAAAAAACCGACTTCACTTAGGATCCACTATTCCTAGTGGAAATGACCAAGTTGCTGTAAAAAATACTGAAATCACTATAGGTATGCCTATAATAGTTGACAAGCAAAAAAAAAACAAAGATCCCGGCGAATTGAGAACCTCCTTCGAAATCTTGGAGTCGGTTGAAAAAGCTTCCATTGATACCAGATTGCGATAATCGTGCAAAAACAACACGATGGTGATATACCTAATATGAATATATGGCCAGTAGGTACTATTCCTAATGGATGGTGGTCTACATCTGGATCGGAGGAAGTGCATCGACGGGGCCGCTCGTACGCACTTCCATTCAACCTGACCCCACGAGTGGCACGTTGTGACGTCATCATTCACCTTGAATTGAAACTGCTACTTACATGAAATTGAAAAAAGTTCGTTTGATTTTCAACCGACTTCAAGACTACGAAGAAGGACTTTCTCAACTCTTCGGGATCTTTGATTTCTTTATGTTTGCTCATGCACCGTTCGAAAACGGCTGGACCTATTTGGAAAATTCTTTTTTTGTTTGAAAGGGTACAGTTGGTCCCATTGTCACCATGTCAGGATCTGATGATGGGATCCTGGAGAAATCGCTGAAACTCTTCGATTATTATAGGCACACCTATAGCGATTTAAGTATTTGTTACGCCAGCTCGGGCATTTTGCTTTTGGAAATGTGTAGTCTAACTAGTCTAACTAAAGTCGGTTATTTTTGGTTTAAAATTATAACAACATAAGTAACTAAGGGAAAATAGGAAACATTTAAGGAATCACGAGGCAGATTTTGGAGATTAAGCTATTATCATTGGTAATCTCATAGTTAATTTAGAGTTAGGTTATTGACGACGGAATTGACTTAAATAATAGTCGTACCTCTCTTGCAGGCCCTCCAGCTCCTCATCCTGCTCGTTGAGCGTGGAGTCCAGGTCGAGGTACGGCCCGTAGTCGCCATCTTTGAACACCTGCAGGGTCGCGTCGTCCAACTGTTGACAAACCACGCTTTTATTGTAATGAGAGTTATGTGACATTTCACTGAGGCGGAGATGAGTGGAGACGTGTGGGAATCAACTAATGGGCCTTGTCGCGAATTGAGTTCAACCGAAGTCAGATCATATCGATATTGCGATGACGACAGTTATTTTAAATAAGTAACATAAGTATGATAAGCCTCATTTTTCTTGGTGTTCGGGAATGTCGCGAATCGAGTTCAACCGGAGTCAGATCGTATTGATATTGCGGTGACGATAATAGTTATTTTATTTTATATAAGTAACATATGCTTAGTCTCATTTTCTTTGGTGTTCGGGAGTATCTAGATCCGGCCCTGTTGATTCTCACACGTCTCCTTTCATCTCCACCTCAGTGGAAAGGCAGCCGGGTCCGTAGAAAGGATTCATTCATTTTATGTGTCATTGTGCACAGTTTAAGAAAAAAACGTTGCCCTGATTTTGACAGCCACATTAGATGGCGCTATGTGGTGTGGCCCCATGTATTGGGCAATAATGGTTGCCAAAAAACGTTTGCGTATTCAGCTACTTAAGTACAGTCAGCAGTAAAAGTTGCTGAGCGGGCGAAGCGTTCAAAATGATCTTAACGCGACTTTGTTAAAAAATAAGAGCGTGTACTAGTATAAAAGGTTGTTTTAATATAAACTGTGGCAGTTGACTGTACCTACAGTCAGCAGCAGAAGAAGCTAAGCGGGTAGGGTATTCAAAATGAGCTGGACGCGAGAATAAGAGCGTGTGTAGGTCATTTTTAACACCCTATCCGCTTCGCTACTTCTGCTGCTGGCTGTACCTAATTTGTAAGCACCATCTAGTTAGGTGTGTAAGCTATAAACTTGGGTTCATTTTATAAACGCCTCAACAAACAGCTGCCTTGTTTGTAGTAAAAAAAATATAACAAACTCCATTTGTTTGTAGTAGAAAAACTTATTTATATTTTAACGCTATCTGTACCGCGGCCTTCGCACTACTTTCGCATAATACAAGCACCAAGCCAGTACGTTACCTAACGGTTTGATTCATCTATTGACGTTTTAGTTTGCTGTCACTCCCACAGATGGTGTTAAAGCTGCAAACTATAGGGACAGCGTCATATGGCCCGTGCGCACTGGTGTTTGTATACCAGTATAAAATATAACAGACAATTTTCTTTATGTAACTTGTTATAGGAAAAATACCCTAACGAATTGTCTAGGCAGCAAACTTCCTACAAATAATAAAAAAAAAATTATTTTTTATTAACTAAAAATACAAATGTGCTCTCACATGAATCTTAATCTACTTATTAAAAGGAAAAGGTTAACACAATTAACTATTAAAGGAATCAAGAAATAGTGCTATAAACTTGTATACTTTTTAATGAAAATAAAAATAATTGTGTAGTTTACCTTACTACTACTATATTTAAACTTCAACGTCTAAATATTTAAGTTATTTTTAGAATTTAACACTTTAACGTCTATTCGCTAGGAAGATGACATCACTAGGATATAACCACATGCCAAATTCGCTACCACTTCGCAATGCCACAAAATATGTGTCATTTTCAAGTAAAATATACATCATTGTCGGTCGCTAATAAGGCATTACTGCCATACAAATTAATTTAGAAATAAACTTTATTAACAACCGACGACGATGTACCTTTTACTTGAAAACGCCACATGTGATGTCGTAAATTTCAATGTTTATCGATCTATTGAAGTGCCGACACTTATAATAAATATTCCTACGATCACGAGTCACAAGCAAATTAAAACATACCTACTCAAAAACTTCAACCTCGAAGCTTGACGTTAAAATAATGTTTACCGATTGACATACAAAGAGTTAAATAATTTGTGGTATTTTATTTCTCAATTTTGCACACAAATCAATGCGAATTAACTGTTTGCCATTGGAAAATGTCTATCGTCGCATAAACCTAGGTAAGCAGGATCGGTCCAATCGTCCACGTAATAATAATGGCTCCTACATGATGGGCCATCATAGGGACGCAGCTATGCGTTAGAGGGAGCTAACGATATTGCAATCTCGTTCCGTCGTATCTGCGTCCCTATGATGGCCCATCATGTAGAGCCAGCCTAAGACCCTCACCATGAAACCACATTAATGGTGGTAACGCACGATAAACATGTCCCTACATACAAAATTGTATATAAAGTTCTAGAACCGAAAAGTGCCAATTTGCTTTCTCTTAGCAGGGATAAAAAATCCCATTTCCTTTTACTATAACCTGTAGTAATCTTAATAACTAGAAGAACAAGGTAAGCGTAAGCACCACCCTCATAAAATACTCTGGAACTGGACTAAGAAGCTCAAGAAAGACTGGGCACATACAACGATCTTACTAGGAACCATGTCGTATTATACAGCCAACAATTGATTCAAAGCCAACAAAGCTCGGTGACTAACGTTGTTTACTACGGCAAGGTGGTAACTCCCGGTGCATCACACGTGTCCTCGGTTGGCCGGTCGCCAGGGTAACCGATAACGCTTATATTTGGGGATTTCGCATACGAAATGTAGGAGAGTATTCGACTCGGGCGGACCAGTATTTGTACAGTCGACGTCAAAAATATGTTTACGCTTTTGCACATAATTACAAAGAAGTAAGGTGATATACTAGAAACACGCCGAGGTTAAGAGGGTAAAGTGGTCAGTACAAGATGAGCTTATTTGGCTTGAGGGTGTAATAAGTACGCAGATAGGGCAGATGCCCCGGTTTTGGCCACTTTAAGGAGAGTTTGTCTGTTCAGACGTCCGTCATTTTGTGTCAATAAGGAATTATGGCACTCTTTTTGCACTAAGTCAGTGAAAATATATTACTATATTTATATGAATCTCCGCTGTTAAGATTCTGACGTTAGATCTTATTTTTTTCTTTAATGAAATGTCAGAAAGGGGTCCAGGAGCCAGTTTTGGCCACTTTTTTCCATGGCCCCTGATAGTTAAATGACAACTTATACATGACAGATGACAGTGCCATCTGTACTGCCATATTTTACTCTTATATTAACCATAAACCATAGATTTGTAAATTTGTCTATTCCTTAATAAAGTTTAAAATGGCCAAAACCGGCACAGTGGCCACAATCGGGGCATCTGCCCATCTATACTATATTTACTTAAAGCATTATTTTGTTTATTCAAAGTTATACTGGTTTGCATGAGCCGAACGCTCGCCAAACGATTTTAATATAGTGTGCAATCTGGAGCGGCCCGGAATAGTGTCCCTTATTCCCAACGAAACTGGGATCGGGAAGTCGGGATAAAATTAACACTGTAGTTTGTTAGTAGAAAAACGGAAGCGGGGCAGTTTCGACTGACACGTTTAGATCACCAATGAAAAAAATCGCTTGTCTGGTAGTAAAAGCAATACCGTTAATCCTAAGCTTAGGTAAATTACACGGAAAAAAGTACCTCAGACATATCTTCATCGAACACAAATCCTCTTCGTCAAAACAATATTATTTTGTTTATAATGAAAACAATTTGCCTAGAAAGTGATCTTTATTTAAGTAAAATGTCTTCATTGAAGTAAAATATATCTTGCTTGGGCTAAAGATATAAAATTAGTCCAAGAAAATATTTGCTTATGTTTAAACAATAATATTTTCGCATTGGTATTTTTGGCTGAAGATATCCTTTTTTTCCGTGTAGTAGAAGTATAACGTGATATGAATTCTCGTTAAAATCTGTCCTAAAACCTAGTAGCAAACTTTTAAGATAAATAAAAATCGTAAACATACGTGCATAAAAATAGCCACATCCAGAACACAGAACCTCCTAGAAATTGAAGTCTGTTAAAAATAGATTGGATGATACAGACTTCTGCTCCATTACTCATTACGTACGGAAACACCTGGAGTTTGAAGCGAGTCACGTAATTGAAGAGATAAAATGCGATGTTTATCGATAAGTCCGTGTCCTCATTTGAGCAGTCAAGGTGAGTACGGACTCTTTATTGACTTCTGTACTGTATTTGCACCAATGATTGACATTAATTGTACGCATGCTCGTACAGGGAGAAAACACATATACCTACATAGTACCCTACGTTTCCAGCTGTAATCTGATCGTGTTATACTTTGTGTATATCTATAGATAGAATTTGACATGTTTTTGAATTGAAATTAAGCTATTAAACAAATTTTATTCAGCCCTGGGTACCGGATGCCTTTGTATATAACATGTACATTTAAGTTTATAACTTTTACTTAATAAGTTTAATTATACGGCCCGGCAGCTTCCTCGCCCAACGCATAAGTGTTGCGATCCAGCGAGGAAATGCTGCCAGCATCCTCGGCACCATACCACAGGGGCCAACTTTAGATTTAGATTTTTAGTTTTAGATTACTTTATTGTAGGGTTTATTTTATAAGTATGTAGTTTAGTTATATTTTTAGTGATATTTTTAAGTCGTTATATGTACCATTTTAAAGATTGTAATTAAATGTATTTATTTTTTATTATACGGCCTGTATACAATTTATTTATATTAGCTCGAATCTAATCCACTGCTTTTTCTTCTTATGAAACGAAAATAGGGTTCTTGCATTGCTGTATTTGATATGTCAATAAATAGATTATTGCACACATGGAGACAAATCGCAAACAGGCCGTCGTGAGAATAATAATCGAGTTGAATGACTTTTCGGTAACATAAATATGATTTTAATCAACTTTACCAACGAGCTAGATATTCAAACATCATAGTTATAGTACGCTGTATCATTTTAAAAATAAAGTAAGATTACTAATGCTAGAGACCCTTAGGGATTGATCTTTCTCCCTCTGTTACCCTGCTGTCCCTCTGCTTCCCAAAATCATATCATCATGTCATTTCTAACTATCGCTGAACTTTTTTTTTGCTGTATAGATAGCATAGTCATAATTATGTACCCTGTCAACACATATTCTAGTGCATAACGTATGTCAATACAATATATGTATTAAAGCTATATTTTTTAGTATTTCGAAGATAGTTACTAAGTCGATATGTATCGCTTCGACTGCGTAAATATGACAAAAGAAAGTGATCGATTAGCGGCAAACGTGACGCCCTAGAGTTCCGTTATGATATGATGCATAAATTATATTGACGTCAAAGATATAAGGTTGTACATCCTTGGATAAAACTATATTGATTAAGATCGCGTGACACCGGTTGCTGCTTATCTGTTAATCATCATTATAACTTGCCTAGTTTCCATACAAAAAAATGTATAATTATTCACTTTTAAAAACAAGGCATTATGGCTTTACGTTGGTCTATTATGCAATTTGAAAACGATGGGACTATTTATAAAAAAAAAACAAGTAATTTATAAATACGTATCTAATAGAACAAATAAACCTACGCGAAACGCTACAACGCTACGGACCTCCAGGCTCCACATTGTATGATTGTGCAGATTTGGTGGAGAGCGACCAAATACCATTTTCATAAGCTCATTTATTAACGTAGTTAGATTAGAAGCTTGTAAAAGTCGATAAGTCGATACTAATAAAACATAAAAGATGTATTGGCCAAGAAAATAAATAGCCTAACAAATCCTCAAACTTGCTTTTATACATGCACTTTTAATCCACTAGCGGAACCGCAGATGACGTTGACGAGGCTTCATGATAAACCTGCCTGAAGCAGTGAAGCATTAGTGAGTTATTCGGAGATAAACTAGGTTATAAAATCCGTGGTTGGAAACTGGTTTATAATGATAATGACAAAAATAAGCGATTCAAAAAAAGTAGTAAACACTAACAAAACTAAACTAAAACACTAATATTAAAACAAAACAATAAATATGACCGATGTTTATTATCATTATTTATTAATTCATTGTAGTTTACTTTAAATTTAAAGTAATGGTAGTTTACGAGTATTTAAGTTGATGACACTTAAAGTGCATAACTGCATATATTAGTGAGACCTCTCGGTATTTATTTATTTAATCGTGTGGCAATACAGTCCCGTAAGTTAACATATGACTCTCGTTTAGTGTTACAATAATGTTAACTACTTCTAATTTGTTCTATTTAGTGGTTTATTGTTTTTACAACGGAATTATCGTTACACTCATATGTATCCAAATATTATTACAAAGACATAAATGTTCAATCATAACCAGTATGACGCTTGCTGATGTCACTGCTAATCCTACGTAAATAGTCACCTTCAGTGCTAATCAGTAGGTACAGTCAATGCCAAAAATGTCTACACACTTTGCACCTTACTCTATGGTAATAAGGTGCAAAAGTGTAGACATATTTTTTATGTTGTCGGTGTTTTTTATGTTGTTTTGTTAAAATTAAGGTGCGATTTCATGTATTAAAAGGAATACAAAACATTATTTTCAGTAAGGTCAAATGAAATGAGGATTTTATGAACTAAAATAAAATTGATTTGGAATATCTGACGCTCTGTAAAATCTAGTCCTTAGCTAATAGAGCCAAGGCATTGACATACTGCAGCTAAATAGCAAAATACTTACTTAAATAAAATATACGTTTTTGAATATATTTACAATAATCTATAAGAGCCGAATATATATTTAAAAAAAATCTACGTTTAAACTGCCTCCAGGGTAAATGACCTCGTATGCAATGCTGGGTTTATTTACCAAAAAAAGACTGTAAGTAGTGTGTGCGATACCGCTTGCATACCTGTTGCACTTACTTTTATGAGTAAATAATTATTTGCACAATTTTCAGCGCATCTAAATATTACTTTAACATCTCATTTAAGTGCATGTACAGTCGAAGTCAAAGTTATTATGTTTACAATTACACTTTTGCTCCTTAGACTGCAATAAGGTGCAAAAGTGTAAACATATCTTTGACGTCGACTGTACCTATTTAAGACTACATCATGTAAAATAAAACGTCTACTTGTAGAGCTAAGTTACTTTGAACGCTTCAATTGTTAAGTTAATTCTGCTGGTGACTGTACATTCGCAAATCATTAAAGCCTGACTTCAGTTACTTCATTCAAGAATTTTTTACTTTACCCTGTTTTCATTAGATTCATCTTAGCAACACTAAGAAGGTTAGCATCGCAGTTTCATATTTGGAGATCCTATAATTTAATCTAGAATCTAGATCCCACTTAAGTAGTAAGGAAATCTGAGCATGCTTTAACAAAGGGACAATGGCCAACTGGTTTTGGAGGACAAAACATTTAAAGCGACAGTGCGATGCGGTAAGCTAAGTGATAATTGAAGAACAAATCTTCCGCCTCGAGACAGCCAAGCGCGCTTGTCAAGCACGGGTGCAATTCGACAACAGACAGTTAGTACAGAAAAAATAAGGATACATATGCCAGTTTGGCGGCAAATTATGGACATCAATGAAACTTTATTTATAACTTTATCCTGACACTAGAAATGAGGATCTGCTGAGTCCTACGAAAATTTAGGGGTCCTACCCCATTCCAGGGGGTATGGGGGGGGGGGGGGGACTTACGTACCTTCGATGTGCAATAAATTGATAAGTACTTCGAAAAAATATTTTTGAGACAACTCTTCATATTTTGCAAAATATTGATCGTAAAGGTATGAGTATGGTTTTATTTGATCCAGCGCATAAAAATACATAGGAAATGACACTTCATTAGCCTAATTTGTCAAATATGCGTTTTAAATTTTTTCCCCCTGATCATAACTCCCCTGATGGGGGTAGGACGCCTAAATTTTGATAGGACTCGGCGGATCCTTATTCCTAGTGCCAAGATAAAGTTAATAATGCTATTTTTCCTGTATTAAGTTGCTACACGCTAGGACATTATAGAACAAAACAATTAAGGTATATCGCAATCACTACAACATCAGACACCACTTTCATTCTAAAGCTTCAAAATTTGGGGTGATTTGAGTTTAACTAGTGGAGCTGAATTGATCAAGGGGAGGCAGAAGGCACAAAAAATAGATCTTTATAAGGGTCTTGTTTGATCAACTAGTTTGAAAGTAAACCGCGGGTTCTCCGGTTAGCACAATTGAGCAGTATCGCGGGTTCTCCGGTTAGCACAATAGAGCGGGCGGGACAGACATCTGTTGCATTGTAACTGTAACATCAGAAAGTGACAGACGTCTGTCTCGCCCGCGAGATTACTGCCGCTGCACCCTTGTGGTAATTCCTGACGATAAGAGTTAAGAGTAATTTTGTTTAGAATAGGTACATGCCATGCCAGTCTGCTGCACAAATTTAATAATAACTTTATGAATATTATGTCACTAGTTACAACACCTGAGCATTATTTGGAACAGATAATTTTAGCTAGACGTGCGGTGAGTAACACGCTATACGGGGAATAGATTAGAGCTGTAGATTCTTTGTTACTTACACTTCCGAATATCTCATGAGTGATGAGGGTTTATCTAATGTTTTTAAATTTAATCGCGGGTGTGACAAATTAATTAGGTACATAAAAATAATTTAAACAAAAAAAGAACCGACTTCACTTAGGATCCGCTATTCCAAGAGGAAGTGGCCGAGTTGCTGTAAAAAATAGTGAAATCACTATAGGTGTGCCTATAATAGTTGAAGAGTTCCCTCTATTTCTCCAGGATCCCATCATCAGACCCCGTCTTCGTGACAATGGGACCATCTAGGGGTTATACCCGTTCGATAAAAAAAATATTTGAAAATCGGTTCACGATTCACGGAGATATCGAGTACATACAAAAAAATAATAAAAAAAATTCAGTCGAATTGAGAACCACCTCCTTTTTTGAAGTCGGTTAAAAAAAACGCGTGTGTTCCATTTTAGTATAATTTTTGCCGTGAGGTTTGGGCACTTTTTATCAAATTAAATTTTATACAATATGCGAGTAGCGTTGCAATTGCAGCAACATATATCAATTAAATTACCTATATAGGTACTCGTATTAATGATAATTGATAAACAAGGATTTACTTTTTCGCAACTGTATTTTAAGACAGTAAATAGTTTACAAATATTCTAATGTTTCTTATACGTATGTTTAATGATATAATTTTAGAATAAAGTGATGCATTAATTATAACTTGCGCCATTGAGGAGATGACATCCCTAAGAAATTTTTCGTCCCAAAAATTGTAGTGAAAATCACTACAAGTCTATACTGCTCTTTGATTCAGTCACAGCCGTCAACCGCCAAACTTGGCGCACAAAATCGTAGTCAATCTAAACCAATTGCCTTAATTGTTTCACAGTAAACAAGTAAGTACTTATATATTTAATTTCTACTTACCCTATGCGGAGCCTGAAGCAAGCGATGTACTGAAGCAATCTGGTACGACAGAGGTATGGTGGTGTTGAACGTATGGTACAGCGGCCTCGGCGGCTCCCTCACATTGTACTCCATAAAAGGGTCCAAATCGTCTAGATACTGCACTCGGCAGATGAATGAATCCGCCACCAAGTCCCGCATTGCTCCGTTCACTCTATCATTCACTTTAACTAGTTCAATCATTATTAATCTATGCTTAATTTAAAAAAAGTCTATCGAATCACAGGCTGATATTTTGTATCACATTGTTACACTGAAACTCGTTACAGCAATTAAATTTTAAAAACGGAGCCAGTATTTTTAAACACTGAAATATTTAACAGTTTGCCGTTATCTCGATCTTGAATGTTATATTCGAATCAAGTTTTATGCAACCAAGGCGATTTCAAATGCAATTTTGCTGTTATTGATTTTGCCTGGACTAGCATACGTTTTCCAGCTAAATTTTAATTGGTTTTCATGCAACCGCTACGAATGCTAAGAAATTAATAATTCAACTTGAACGTAACCTAGTGGGCACACTGCTCGATTTTCTCCAAGTTATACGGTAGGTATACGTGAAGTCGCGAATCGCGAAGCGCCAAGACTGGCGGTCGCAACGTAAACGCACGTGGTCGGCTGACGATAACGAATGTTATGTTTAGGTTTCCTACGGACGAATAAAAACGTCTTATCGCCGTGGACTCATTCATGTATATAAGATGTTTTAGATACGGTTACATTTTTTTACAGTGGTACATTAGTCCATGAAGGTTTGACTAATACCTCGTTTTAGACATGTGTAGGTATTAGGGAGTACGTAAGTACCTACATACATAAATATTTCGAAATTTTCATCGAAACGGGATGCGGTGTAAATAAAAATTAATGGGTGCGTCGGGTATTTCCGTATCTATTTCATATTTCATGTAGGACTTGTAAACTATCCTAAAGGTTTAAAAAACTTCTAGGTTATAATTTTTTGAAATTATCCTTCAATATGAAAATACGTTTAAAAAGACTTGAATACTTAAACTGTCGAATAGTTCAGTATCTATTTACGGCTATATTTTAACAAATGAAACAATTATTTTTCGGGATATGTATAAGTTAGATGCCAATGAGTTTATTTATTATGTTATGTCTCCCTGTCATTGACCACTTTAATGGGTTCACCAGGGTACGGTTTCCTGTTGAGAATGAAGTATGTCTAAAAAACTTCGTAAATTGATTTAAACTTTAAATACCGACCAAATGATTTATATTATAGGTAGGCGCAAAATCTATTGATTGCTTCAAATTCCGTTAGTACTTGTACAAAAAAAAATTGAGTTTGTTACTAGATGGCGGGAGAAACAGCCGTAACCTAGGGTTATATCAAGCTCTCAATGCTAGCCTTACAACCCAAACCACTCAAGTTGAGCTTGTTGTAACGATAACTTAACGTACCAACTGGTCGCGTTGAGGAAAGTGGATACAGACAAAATTTACCCTCAGCAGCTGTAAGGCATCATGAAGTTAAACTCAAGATACTTATTGCAAAACATGATTTCAAACTCCTTATATTTTTCAAAAACTTAAGGTGTACCCCGAATGTATCGGAAACAGAGTGCATTTTACTGCTAAGTGTTTTAAAAAACATCAAAAACATTGTCGTGTCTTGTCTCCGGTGTTGAGTTGAGGGCGTCGACCCGGCGCGGGCGCACGCTCGCGGACGCATTCATTTGGCCCGGGAAAAACTATGGAAGCAATAATTAGTTATTTGTGTATGTATGTCAAAGGAGCTTTATGGGAAACGCCAATGTAGGGTAATGTAGCTGGATCTGATTTCGTAGAAAAACAGTGGCATGGCATGACCGATTATCGTTTGTTATAGGTACTTTGAACAAGATGACCAGTTATTTGTTATGGGAGTGTACCTTACCTGTGTGACTTCCGTACTGGCCCTCAATAGTATAGCAACATCAGAAGTTGTCAAAATAATGAGTCTTAAGTAGGCTTCATTCTTATACCTATACAAAATAATTAAAAACTAAATAGCTAATGGACTTTAGCTATTTTGCGTACGTTGTTTATCGTTGTAAGCACTTGTTAGATGTAAGGAAGATAGAATATACAGGGTGGATTTTGTTTTTGGGTCAGTGAGGACAGCTACCAGATCCCGTGCTGCTACGCGAAAATGGTCTTAGAAGACCTTCCCTTGATATTAGATTAATGAAGATTTGCGTTTATAGATTTTGGAAAAATAATACAGGGTGCGAGAAAAAGGTCATTTTTGACAAACTTTTTTTATGCCATTCTATCCGATTCCTATCCAGGATGTAAAGCTTGGATTGGCTTGTATGGAATCAAAAAGAAATTCCGGCTAGAAAAGCCATAAATTGAGGAAAACATTTCATACTTCTACTAGGTACCTGGCGAAATGGCAAAAAAAAAACTATGAAAGTATTTTCTTTAATTTAGAACAAAGAGCTATTCGCGTCAATTATAAAGGTCGATATATTGTGGATCGTGATGCTCACTGACCCCAGGCTTGACCTTTACGCGACTCAAGTCGGATCACGATCGTGCATAGACGGCGTTACGATTTTTTGTGTAATAAGTTATTAGCTAAATTCAAACTAGACAACACTATCGGGAAAACTACTTAGAAAAAACGAGGAGATAGTGGGACTATTGAGAGAACGGCAGGCTGAAAAAAGGGAGCTTTCGCGAACTTTTAAGACTGCCCTGCTTTATACATTAATATATTTTATGTAACTATAAATGTCAACTTCATAACTGTAGGGTTCAGAGTGTTCATATTTTTTTTAATTTCAAAATATATATACATATATATGTACACATACCTACCTATATCCATTATATTTCTTCAACCGTATGTACAACTTCGAAGACCGATAATAATTCGTCAGTTCGCCGTTAACTACGCAAGTTTTTGCAATGTAGAATAACTAGTATTTGATGGGTATACTTAACTGTGTGACACTAAAATAATAATAAATATAAGTAAGCTATAATGCCAAATAGCACGATTATATTTAGACATGTTGAGACATGACAGTATTCGACAGATTCGGCTGTACGAGTCATCAGGTGTTTTGTTCCAAAAGCTGATGGACGTCGAATGCTCGAGAAGTGAGCACTGTGAGCAGACTTCTCCACATTTGAGACGGATTGCAAGTAGCATTTACATTGGTTATCCTGGGCGTTCGATTAAGTATTAACGTTAGGAACACAACGACCAGAGGCTGTATTCTAACTTTAAAACGCGTTTAGACACGTTCCAACTTCAATACAACTTCAATGCATTAACTAAGCGCCTAAACGTCTAAATCAGAAATAGCAGAGCTTGCTTCAAAATTAATTCGATGCAACTCCAATGCAACTTCAATATTGATTGCTTACGTGTTGTGCGTTTGAGTTACCTTTGAGATAAATTGTGTTTTTAATGTATTGTTTATATATTTCAGAATACGGCACCAGGTCGTATTCTGTCTATTCTATTCTAATTTTGAGCCGCTTACGTAATCGTGTGGGTCGACGTTGTGCAATGATTGCAGAATGGATATTCTACGTACCTGCGTGCTCGCAGGAACGTCGAATTTATATAACCTGCCTATTTATATACTTATAGGTAATAAACGGACTATAGCACGTAATAAAGTGAAATACTAGGCAAATAAGGCTAATGCTAGTACCGTACTAAATATTTAAGCCTCACATCCTTCTGTAGGTACATACCCAGTATGTACTCAAACTACTCACTATACTCACTATAAATAACACAAAGAATTCATAAGCGCTCCTCATTATGTTCCTACCTACCCATCAATTGTGTATAACACTAAGTACTTATTTATTACAAAGTTATCTTATGCACATATGAAGTGTTAATTCTGTGTCTTTATAAATTTATCTAACTTCCTCTAAAGCTTTATTATTTCGCTCATTCATCTCATATTCGTAATTAGGTCAACTACAAGTTTTAGGTCGATAGATGAAATGTTTTCAGGATAAATGTAAACAGACATGTTTATATTGTTTATGTTGACGTGGTCAGGTACATGAAAACAAAATTAGTATTGTTAGACATAAATATGTCGAACAAGGTACTAAAATAAAAGGTTACAACACTGATTTGAGAATATTTTCAGATTTTTACATGTTTATTAATGGATATTGAAATGTGTACACACGGAAAAAAAAGGTTCCGGGATATTCTCAATGTAAGACATTATTATATTATGTTGAAAATATTTCCTCGTGACAAGCATTTATTTCCTTTAACGAAAATAAATTAAAGTTTTAAATATAACGAAGCGAATATATTCTTACAGATTTTCTAGTTTTCTTTTACCTAAGATAATACTTGTTTGATTAAAGTACAATCTCTCTTATTTACTCAATATACTCTTGAAACAATACATTTATGTATTTCCATTTTAAGAAAACGTGGTTTTCGTTAAGCGAAGAATCATATTTTTGGTAAAGGAAATAAATACTTGTCACGAGGAAATATTTTCAAGATAATAATAATGTCTTGGATTGAGAATATCCCGGAAGCTTTTTTTTCCGTGCAGGCTGTTTCCTGTAATAGGAGCAATAAATTAAAATATAAATGTTACTCCACAAACTGAAATCAGTTTTAGGCCAAAGCTACATTTCTATTATAAATATTATGTAGGTATATTATGAATAACTGGGATTTTTTGGATAGGATAATGCGATGAAATCTATAATTATTATCTCCTTATTTCAAAAACCTTAATGTTGTCTGGTTTCTTAAAAAGTATTTGAACACATTATTTTGTCTGTTATTCACATTAGTTTGTCTCGTTGGCTTTCGTGAGTAAGAATGCTGTTCCAGTTTCTGTGTATTTTTAAGCTTAATGTTCTTAACTGAACCCAAAATAAAATGCATTTCTGCTCAGTTTACGTAAGAGGCATTCGACACACAATTCGGCAATGGATATTCTTGAGCTCGCTATATCAGCAATCTCTCATAACAATATATTTTGCTGTTAAGCGTGCTAACCACACTTCTGCATACACCTAATTTAATAAATCTCCACCGTTTACCATTTATATTAAAACTGATATTAAACAGCCAATATTCTGTCTTATGTAAGATATTGTCAATATGGATGATTTCGAATTCTTTCCTAATTTTCTCATCCACAGTAAATTCGCTTTTGCTTAAAAACGACACACAGCTCTTTGGGGTATGCAACCGGTAAAAAATGCATGAGATTTATCGGTTTACGGGTAATATATCTGAACTTTGTACCGGTTCTTGCCTATTATTGATTTCCGCAGATATATTTGATTGATCAATGTTATCAATAGGTACTTGCACCCCCTGACCACAATCTTAGTTAGCATAACACTGTAGTTAAAAACAAACATACCAATGTTCCAAATACCTAGATCATAATAAAGATTGAAACGTGAAACCAATTTCTATGCGACCACAATATTGTTTCTCTTCATGTTACATGTGGTCGTTAAAATCAATATATCCATCTAGCCAACACATCGACTCGTCCCTATCTTAGAGTATTCAACCAACCGGAGCGGCCGTGTTTGTCATTTTCTATACTAAAAAGTCAGGCGGTTTTTGCCGGGGAGGGGAACGTCAAATGTATACCTACAAATAGCCACGTCAGATAAACGTCAGTCCATACTATAAGTATGAACACGGGTCATATTTTTTCGGCAGAGGAAAACGCCTATCTAAGGCCGCTCCGGTTGGTTGAATGCTCTAAGGTCCCTATAGTTTGACCACCATATATTATTAATAATAATTCATAATGATGACTATTTAGTTCCATTAACAGAACCTGATTTTAGTGAGGATCAAATGTTTAAAAGGGGCTCTATTTTCTAACAACGAAGTCCTAACGGACGTTCTAAATATAATCTAAAAATAGAATTTATTGATAGTATAACTGTTTTTTTGGTAAAGCCTTATAATACAAAAAAAATGATTACAAGCAACCAAATTTCGTCTACCTATACTACCAGTAACTTAAAAATTGTGACTACAAAAGTAGGGTTTATTACTTACCAAAATGTTTCGTTATTTATATTTACGTAAACTGTGTTATTTATTAACAAATAAACTTGATCAACTCTGTATTGGATTGCGAAAGTAATTCGTTTATCCTTTTTTCATTTCAGAGTAAGAAATAAAACTTTTGCAAACAAACCAGCGTGGAACATGACAACTTGTTAATTTAGATTTTTGTTTACAAGGTATTGCTATTCCTATCCAGTAGAATAGAATGCATATATAGATAGGCACATGGCTAAATCCTTCTAATCATTCACTCTTCTTAATAAATTGCTCAAGTATTTGCATTTTACACCTTCACAAGTTCACATTCCTTGGAATGTATCTTCATACAGGCTCGCCTAGTTTGCATTGCACGAGAAAACCCGTGTAAAATGGTGTATCATTGTGTTTGAATTAATATATTTTACTTACTAACTTACATTTAATAATTATGCATAAAGCTGTAAACTAAAACAGCGAGAATAAGATAATATATCTTTAAAACGCAGTTACACCGTTTTGGCGCGCGCACGCGCACCCAGAGCCGGGGGGTATAACAGTATCCCTGGACGAAGGCTCCGTACCGTCTGTCATTAGATCGTACTTAATTAAGCGTAGCCAACTTAGAATGAAGGCTTAGCGGTTACAGCTGTACACAACTCTATGGTATCCATAGATAATCAGATTATAAGAGATTTGCTCACCACAATATTGTTCCCGAGTAGTAAGTAAAATAAAGACGGACAAATGCGGCTTTAGAAGCTTTTTTACCCAGCTAAGGATGGACTCAAGTACTACGTGTTCGACCGTTCATTAAAAAAAATTAAAATCCATTTATTTCGAGTAGCAATTCAACCGCGGTATGAGCATTTTGTTGGTCATAATCGAACATGTGAGATATTTTGGGGCAAAAATTCAATAACAAACTTTCAAGGTATTGGCACTGAGTTGGCATAAATCACTTGCAAATTATATATCTTCTGATTCAGGGTTTTGGAATAAATTAGTCGCGCTCCCTTTTAAAACTTTGGTTCACGTAGCAACTTTTTCCGGTGACTATACTGTCATGGCCGGCGTCTCTCCACTCCTTCCGAACTAAAACAAGTAAAGCCAACGTGTCCAAGTTAAAATTCCTGGCGGGTGCTTATCGCTGGAGGGATTCCTCGCGTCACGGTGCACGTGGAGTGACGTCCCGCGCTAACGAGATTGGCCGTGACGCAGCCCGGCGCAAGCCATGAGCGCGAGCGATTGTACAATTTCTTATTAGTGGGCCTGTTCAATAGGAGCGGTTTTGTACATCACGCGGTTTGTGGAATGTGGGAAGTCAAGGAAAGGGCTTCGAAAACCATGAGCAGGAGCGATTGTTTAATTCATAAATATTGTCCTTTTTTTTGGAAGGGATTCCTTGTCTTGAAGGGATGCATTTGGACAACCAAGATTAGCCGTGACACCGCCTGGCTCAAATCATCAATGGGAGCTAATGGCTATCAGGGTGGGTGGGGCTGGGTATGTGCTTATTACTGCGAGGGATTCCTGTTCCTGGTATCAAGTCGCAGGTGGAGTAACGTGTAGTTACGTCTATCGTCATTTGATGTATATCGAAGTATCTATAGTGTTTTTATGGAAAAAAGTTGCAATAATCTAAGATGAGGTATCTACAATTTATATGTTTATAACTTCAGCTCATATTTTCATTCGTATTATTAATATGTAAGCAAGTACAGTCAGGTGCTAATAAATTAGCATAGCTGAAACTAGTTTATAACCGTTACAGACTTGTGACTTGTGCCCTCGATCTTACCTCTAGCAAGGTCGTAATGTAAGCCGACGAAGTGCCTAAGCCACTTTACACAGATTTTTATATTTAGACGGCAAGGAGAAATTGAATGAAAGCATATACTAATTTATTTAGCATATACCTACGATTAAAAAAGCTTACAACACCGAATTGAGAATTTTTCAGATTTTCACATTTTATTAATACCACCTTATATTGAAATGTATACAGGCTGTTTCCTGTAATAGGAGCAATAAATTAAAACGTAGTTAACAAAACTTTTGTTCAACAACCTGATGGTATCGTATTCGAATTCCGGAAAACTAAGAAAAAAAAGATTCTCGCGATTTTTTTTTATGGAGGGTTGGCAGGCTGGGACATAGTGTCCCTTACAATTTTTTTTATAAAATGATATGTATGTATTATCAGTAATAATTTATCTATACATATAATAAAGGTGAAGAGGGTAAAAAATCTGTACATTGGAGATATTAGTAAAAAAAATAGTTAGTAGCTCTTAGAATCGATAACAGAACACGTTTCGACGATTTTTAGAATTTTTGTCTGTTTGTCTGTTTGTCTGTTTGTCTGTTTGGATGGGGAGAGTTGGCGTCAAAACGCCTGAACCGATTTCGATAAAAACTTCACTAGCAGGTTCAACAGACCTCTGGTCAGGACATAGGCTATAAAAAATACGAACATTTTGGATTTAAGGGGGTTAAAGGGGGGTTTAAACTTTGTATAGGAAAGGAATATGAGGCCTGGCGCGCTAGCACGCGGTTGCTTAGCAACGCCTATCTCATCAACAGAGCTGTTGAAAACACTGATGATATTGTACGAAATGGCGAGTAAGTATAATACCAAATTGTATTCTCTACCAGTCGTCAACCATAGGGCCAATATAAGCCTATGCAAGGGGAAAAAATACATTAGAATTACAAAATTCAACAAACTGTTAAGTTGAATGTTAAAGACGGAAGAAAAATCAGTTTTGATAGAATTTACGTAATAGATGGTTAAAGGGGACTCGCATAAAGAAAAACACACTATTATTGCTATTGTTACCAAAAATGTTTGAATGTTCAAGATGGGAGAATTTTCCACGAGGTGGTTGATAAAAGGGGGAGGGGGTCGGGGAGCACCCCGCGAAAAAGGAAAAAAAACACACCGGACTATTGCTAATTGTACCAAAAATTGTTAGGTTAAACATGCAAGATGGGAGAAAAAGAGTTTTGACAGGGTATATCACGTGCCGGGCCGCAAACAAAGGGGGGCTCGGAGGGCGGAGCCCCCCGCATAAAAAAACACACCGTACTATTGCTAATTATAGCAAGAATTGTTAGGTTAAACATTAAAAATGGGAGAAAAAGAGTTTTGATAGGGTTTAGCACGTGACAGGCGGCTAAGAAAGGGGGGTTCGGGGGGCGGAGCCCCCCGCATAAAGAAAAAATACTCCGTACTATTGCTAAGTATAGCAAGAATTGTTAGGTTAAACATTCAAGATGGGAGAAAAAGAGTTTTGATAGGGATTAACACGTGACGGGCGGCAAAGAAAGGGGGGCTCGGGGGGCGGAGCCCCCCGCATAAAGAAAAAATTCACTGTACTATTGCTAAGTATACCAAGAACTGTTAGGTTAAACAATCAAGATGGGAGAAAAAGAGTTTTGACAGGGTGTATCACGTGACGGGCCGCAATTAAAGGGGGGCTCGGGCATAAAGAAAAAACACCGTAGTATTGCTAATTATACCAAAAATTGTTAGGTTAATCATTTAAGATGGGAGAAAAAGAGTTTTGATAGGGCTTACCACGGAGTAGGCGGTAAACAAGGGGGGCTCGGGGGGCGGAGCCCCCCGCATAAAGAAAAAACACTCCGTACTATTGCTAAGTATAGCAAGAATTGTTAGGTTAAACATTCAAGATGGGAGAAAAAGAGTTTTGATAGGGTTTAGCACGTGACGGGCGGCAAAGAAAGGGGGGCTCGGGGGGCGGAGCCCCCCGAATAAAGAAAAAATTCACTGTACTATTGCTAAGTATACCTAGAACTGTTAGGTTAAACAATCAAGATGGGAGAAAAAGAGTTTTGACAGGGTGTATCACGTGACGGGCCGCAATTAAAGGGGGGCTCGGGCATAAAGAAAAAACACCGTAGTATTGCTAATTATACCAAAAATTGTTAGGTTAATCATTTAAGATGGGAGAAAAAGAGTTTTGATAGGGCTTACCACGGAATAGGCGGTAAACAAGGGGGGCTCGGGGGGCGGAGCCCCCCGCATAAAGAAAAAACACCCCGCACTATTGCTAAGTATACCAAAAATTTTTAGGTTAAACATTCAAGATGGGAGAAAAAGAGTTTTGATAGGGTTTACCACGTGACGGGCCGTAAAGAAAGGGGGGCTCGGGGGGCGGAGCCCCCCGCATAAAGAAAAAATACTCCGTACTATTGCTAAGTATAGCAAGAATTGTTACGTTAAACATTCAAGATGGGAGAAAAAGAGTTTTGATAGGGATTAGCACGTGACGGGCAGCAAAGAAAGGGGGGCTCGGGGGGCGGAGCCCCCCGCATAAAGAAAAAATTCACTGTACTATTGCTAAGTATACCAAGAACTGTTAGGTTAAACAATCAAGATGGGAGAAAAAGAGTTTTGACAGGGTGTATCACGTGACGGGCCGCAAATAAAGGGGGGCTCGGGCATAAAGAAAAAACACCGTAGTATTGCTAATTATACCAAAAATTGTTAGGTTAATCATTTAAGATGGGAGAAAAAGAGTTTTGATAGGGCTTACCACGGAGTAGGCGGTAAACAAGGGGGGCTCGGGGGGCGGAGCCCCCCCGCATAAAGAAAAAACACTACGTACTATTGCTAAGTATAGCAAGAATTGTTAGGTTAAACATTCAAGATGGGAGAAAAAGAGTTTTGATAGGGTTAGCACGTGACGGGCGGCAAAGAAAGGGGGGCTCGGGGGGCGGAGCCCCCCGAATAAAGAAAAAATTCACTGTACTATTGCTAAGTATACCTAGAACTGTTAGGTTAAACAATCAAGATGGGAGAAAAAGAGTTTTGACAGGGTGTATCACGTGACGGGCCGCAATTAAAGGGGGGCTCGGGCATAAAGAAAAAACACCGTAGTATTGCTAATTATACCAAAAATTGTTAGGTTAATCATTTAAGATGGGAGAAAAAGAGTTTTGATAGGGCTTACCACGGAATAGGCGGTAAACAAGGGGGGCTCGGGGGGCGGAGCCCCCCGCATAAAGAAAAAACACCTCGCACTATTGCTAAGTATACCAAAAATTGTTAGGTTAAACATTCAAGATGGGAGAAAAAGAGTTTTGATAGGGTTTACCACGTGACGGGCCGTAAAGAAAGGGGGGCTCGGGGGGCGGAGCCCCCCGCATAAAGGAAAAACACCGTAGATTACTAATGATACCAAAAATTGTTAGGTTAATCATTTAAGATGGGAGAAAAAGAGTTTTGATAGGGTTTACCACGGAATAGGCGGCAAACAAGGGGGGCTCGGGGGGCGGAGCCCCCCGCATAAAGAAAAAATACTCCGTACTATTGCTAAGTATAGCAAGAATTGTTAGGTTAAACATTCAAGATGGGAGAAAAAGAGTTTTGATAGGGTTTACGACGTGACGGGCGGCAAAGAAAGGGGGGCTCGGGGGGCGGAGCCCCCCGAATAAAGAAAAAATCCACTTTACTATTGCTAAGTAGACCTAGAACTGTTAGGTTAAACAATCAAGATGGGAGAAAAAGAGTTTTGACAGGGTGTATCACGTGACGGGCCGCAATTAAAGGGGGGCTCGGGCATAAAGAAAAAACACCGTATTATTGCTAATTATACCAAAAATTGTTAGGTTAATCATTTAAGATGGGAGAAAAAGAGTTTTGATAGGGCTTACCACGGAATAGGCGGTAAACAAGGGGGGCTCGGGGGGCGGAGCCCCCCGCATAAAGAAAAAACACCCCGCACTATTGCTAAGTATACCAAAAATTGTTAGGTTAAACATTCAAGATGGGAGAAAAAGAGTTTTGATAGGGTTTACCACGTGACGGGCCGTAAAGATAGGGGGGCTCGGGGGGCGGAGCCCCCCGCATAAAGAAAAAAATCACTGTACTATTGCTAAGTATACCAAGAATTGTTAGGTTAAACATTCAAGATGGGAGAAAAAGAGTTTTGATAGGGCTTACCACGGAATAGGCGGTAAACAAGGGGGGCTCGGGGGGCGGAGCCCCCCGCATAAAGAAAAAACACCTCGCACTATTGCTAAGTATACCAAAAATTGTTAGGTTAAACATTCAAGATGGGAGAAAAAGAGTTTTGATAGGGTTTACCACGTGACGGGCCGTAAAGAAAGGGGGGCTCGGGGGGCGGAGCCCCCCGCATAAAGGAAAAACACCGTAGATTACTAATGATACCAAAAATTGTTAGGTTAATCATTTAAGATGGGAGAAAAAGAGTTTTGATAGGGTTTACCACGGAATAGGCGGCAAACAAGGGGGGCTCGGGGGGCGGAGCCCCCCGCATAAAGAAAAAATACTCCGTACTATTGCTAAGTATAGCAAGAATTGTTAGGTTAAACATTCAAGATGGGAGAAAAAGAGTTTTGATAGGGTTTACGACGTGACGGGCGGCAAAGAAAGGGGGGCTCGGGGGGCGGAGCCCCCCGAATAAAGAAAAAATCCACTTTACTATTGCTAAGTAGACCTAGAACTGTTAGGTTAAACAATCAAGATGGGAGAAAAAGAGTTTTGACAGGGTGTATCACGTGACGGGCCGCAATTAAAGGGGGGCTCGGGCATAAAGAAAAAACACCGTATTATTGCTAATTATACCAAAAATTGTTAGGTTAATCATTTAAGATGGGAGAAAAAGAGTTTTGATAGGGCTTACCACGGAATAGGCGGTAAACAAGGGGGGCTCGGGGGGCGGAGCCCCCCGCATAAAGAAAAAACACCCCGCACTATTGCTAAGTATACCAAAAATTGTTAGGTTAAACATTCAAGATGGGAGAAAAAGAGTTTTGATAGGGTTTACCACGTGACGGGCCGTAAAGATAGGGGGGCTCGGGGGGCGGAGCCCCCCGCATAAAGAAAAAAATCACTGTACTATTGCTAAGTATACCAAGAATTGTTAGGTTAAACATTCAAGATGGGAGAAAAAGAGTTTTGATAGGGCTTACCACGGAATAGGCGGTAAACAAGGGGGGCTCGGGGGGCGGAGCCCCCCGCATAAAGAAAAAACACCTCGCACTATTGCTAAGTATACCAAAAATTGTTAGGTTAAACATTCAAGATGGGAGAAAAAGAGTTTTGATAGGGTTTACCACGTGACGGGCCGTAAAGAAAGGGGGGCTCGGGGGGCGGAGCCCCCCGCATAAAGGAAAAACACCGTAGATTACTAATGATACCAAAAATTGTTAGGTTAATCATTTAAGATGGGAGAAAAAGAGTTTTGATAGGGTTTACCACGGAATAGGCGGCAAACAAGGGGGGCTCGGGGGGCGGAGCCCCCCGCATAAAGAAAAAATACTCCGTACTATTGCTAAGTATAGCAAGAATTGTTAGGTTAAACATTCAAGATGGGAGAAAAAGAGTTTTGATAGGGTTTACGACGTGACGGGCGGCAAAGAAAGGGGGGCTCGGGGGGCGGAGCCCCCCGAATAAAGAAAAAATCCACTTTACTATTGCTAAGTAGACCTAGAACTGTTAGGTTAAACAATCAAGATGGGAGAAAAAGAGTTTTGACAGGGTGTATCACGTGACGGGCCGCAATTAAAGGGGGGCTCGGGCATAAAGAAAAAACACCGTATTATTGCTAATTATACCAAAAATTGTTAGGTTAATCATTTAAGATGGGAGAAAAAGAGTTTTGATAGGGCTTACCACGGAATAGGCGGTAAACAAGGGGGGCTCGGGGGGCGGAGCCCCCTGCATAAAGAAAAAACACCCCGCACTATTGCTAAGTATACCAAAAATTGTTAGGTTAAACATTCAAGATGGGAGAAAAAGAGTTTTGATAGGGTTTACCACGTGACGGGCCGTAAAGATAGGGGGGCTCGGGGGGCGGAGCCCCCCGCATAAAGAAAAAAATCACTGTACTATTGCTAAGTATACCAAGAACTGTTAGGTTAAACAATCAAGATGGGAGAAAAAGAGTTTTGACAGGGTGTATCACGTGACGGGCCGCAATTAAAGGGGGGCTCGGGCATAAAGAAAAAACACCGTAGTATTGCTAATTATACCAAAAATTGTTAGGTTAATCATTTAAGATGGGAGAAAAAGAGTTTTGATAGGGCTTACCACGGAGTAGGCGGTAAACAAGGGGGGCTCGGGGGGCGGAGCCCCCCGCATAAAGAAAAAACACTCCGTACTATTGCTAAGTATAGCAAGAATTGTTAGGTTAAACATTCAAGATGGGAGAAAAAGAGTTTTGATAGGGTTTAGCACGTGACGGGCGGCAAAGAAAGGAGGGCTCGGGGGGCGGAGCCCCCCGAATAAAGAAAAAATTCACTTTACTATTGCTAAGTATACCTAGAACAGTTAGGTTAAACAATCAAGATGGGAGAAAAAGAGTTTTGACAGGGTGTATCACGTGACGGGCCGCAATTAAAGGGGGGCTCGGGCATAAAGAAAAAACACCGTAGTATTGCTAATTATACCAAAAATTGTTAGGTTAATCATATAAGATGGGAGAAAAAGAGTTTTGATAGGGCTTACCACGGAATAGGCGGTAAACAAGGGGGGCTCGGGGGGCGGAGCCCCCCGCATAAAGAAAAAACACCCCGCACTATTGCTAAGTATACCAAAAATTGTTAGGTTAAACATTCAAGATGGGAGAAAAAGAGTTTTGATAGGGTTTACTACGTGACGGGCCGTAAAGAAAGGGGGGCTCGGGGGGCGGAGCCCCCCGCATAAAGGAAAAACACCGTAGATTACTAATGATACCAAAAATTGTTAGGTTAAACATTCAAGATGGGAGAAAAAGAGTTTTGATAGGGTTTACTACGTGACGGGCCGTAAAGAAAGGGGGGCTCGGGGGGCGGAGCCCCCCGCATAAAGGAAAAACACCGTAGATTACTAATGATACCAAAAATTGTTAGGTTAATCATTTAAGATGGGAGAAAAAGAGTTTTGATAGGGCTTACCACGGGATAGGCGGTAAACAAGGGGGGCTTGGGGGGCGGAGCCCCCCGCATAAAGAAAAAATGCTCCGTACTATTGCTAAGTATAGCAAGAATTGTTAGGTTAAACATTCAAGATGGGAGAAAAAGAGTTTTGATAGGGTTTACGACGTGACGGGCCGTAAAGAAAGGGGGGCTTGGGGGGCGGAGCCCCCCGCATAAAGGAAAAACACCGTAGATTGCTAATGATACCAAAAATTGTTAGGTTAATCATTTGAGATGGGAGAAAAAGAGTTTTGATAGGGCTTACCACGGGATAGGCGGTAAACAAGGGGGGCTCGGGGGGCGGAGCCCCCTGCATAAAGAAAAAATGCACCGTACTATTGCTAAGTATACCAAGAACTGTTAGGTTAAACATTCAAGATGGGAGAAAAAGACTTTTTAGCTCGCCAGATCTTCCCACTCACATGCTTATCTTGACCATGGCTGACACAGTCCAATCTTAGACGCTTTCCGTCGATCTTTTGGGATGTCGAAGTTATATGGAAGAAGTCGATTTTAGCTAAACTGCTAAACTGACTTTATAAAATTTTACAAGTAGAAAGCGTTCAGCAATGGACTGTTGAGGATAACGAAAAGTAACAGAATCAACTGCAACACACGCGAGCGAAGCCGCGCGGGTACAGCTAGTTACTTATAAAAGATGTTAATGTCTGAGATGAATTTGATTAAAATGGAACAGCAGGCACTTCGAATAAAATACCTAGGTTAGAAGTTGGTTGAAAAACTAAAAGGTTTCATTCAATTTAAATAATTTTATACACATATTGTTTGTACTAAGTACTAAAGTTTAATACACTAGTATCGATACCAGTGCGGCTAGTCGGTGGGATCAAATCAAAGGATGAATCCGCTGTTTCAAAGTTTAATAGGTACGATATAACTGTCCGAAGCACCAGGTTTGCATAAATGAGCAAAAACCCCGGGGTACAGCGGGTTGAGCTCAAGTCGTAAGTCACCGGCGACTCCAGGGACTTAGGCCGTTGCCGTTACCACGTCGTGTCTAGTCTGTCCCGTTCGGTGACACGTTTTACACGACCCCTAAGGTTATTCTTCAGTTCCCAGAAACTTCTAAAAACGCTGGCACATGAGAAGCTGTAGACAATGCTTCTGCTTTTTAATGATGCGTATTTGGAATTGCGTGTGACAGACGTTTTACTATCAGGCGGTCGTTTGTTTTGTTTATACCATCGCGTGTTAAAAATCCATTTGAATACCTACCTACAAGTAAATATAGTTACTTACAATTTTACTACTCATAATACTCTTTCATATCAAAAGATTCGGACGGAATTTAAATTAATTTACTCCTACACGTTATTACATTACCTAAATTCGATTTTTTTTTATCTCATATTCACAAAACTTTTTTTTTCGGGAAACTTAATATATAACTGCATAGATTGATGTGATTGTCGTGGTATAACCATATTGCATTCTAGCTATAATTAATTGGACACTGACGCAAATGTATGTAGGTTAATATATCGGAAAGTAATATGTATGTAATTTCATCAAATCTAAAATGATTATATTATATGTAATTACGGGTGCGCATTCAATTTATATTGGCTACTCTTGTTTGTGTACAAAAACAAATACAAACTACGGGGATGCAGTCATCCGACCTCTTTGAACTAATGACGTAAGCTTTATCCACACGCGGGGCCAAAAGATCAATGACGTCATAATTCATTAAAAAAAGTCAACGAACCGCTGTTTAAAATTCAAGAATGTTCTTTACGACGGTACATTAACTAGTCTTCATAATCTGTAATCCTCTTCGGAAAGATTAACGGCAGGATGTACCGACATTGTCCTATGGCTGTGCACCGTAATTCCATCGTCTATGCTCAGAGGCGGGGTCACATACAGTCTATTTACAATGAGGGCTCAAAGTAACGAAGATAGATGGACCATTGAGTAACAAGAGATGACATCCCTAAGATTTTTTTTGTCCCAAAAGTTGTAGTGAAAATCACTACAAGTCCATACTATTCTTTGATTCAGTCACAGCTGTCAACCGCAAAACATGGCGCACAAAATATGTTCTAGATGTCACATCTAGTAGAATAGTTAATAAATCAATGAGATGGACGGCAATCGTTTACAACCTTCAGTAAAAATGGAAATACGTAATACCAGTAAATGCGCTGTTACAATAATCAGATATTACGAGTGCGGTGCATCGTTAAATTCTGTAATAGATAATACATGTTTTGCTAACGAGGTCTTTGCAACACCTACAGTAAGTTTGGGTTCACTGAGGTTGAGAATATAGTACGTCATATCGCATAAATACTTTTAATCTTTTGTATTTTTTTACCTTTATACTAATAATATATACAAATAATGCGGATAACTCACATATTATTAATAATTAATTTATTATTAATTCCAAATGTCTTTTGTTTTGGAATCTCGGGTAAGTCTATGGCATATTATATTCTACGCTTTAATCAAATTGCCAATCAAATCATTCTGTATATCATAAATATTTAAATAAGAATTAAACATATATACCGTGTTTTTTTAATTTCCGTTTTTCAGCATATGGTTAAGTGCGTTTAAGGAAACGAAGTGGCATAATTATTATTTTATAAATTGTTTTTTTTTAATACAAAAATTGTTAGTATCGGATTAAGGCCTTAATTAACTCAACCAAACAGTTGAAAACATATATACATGTCCATGTAATTTTGACCCTTTTAATACTCCGAGATACAAAGGAAGCATGTTTTGTGCAGAATTCATCTCAAGGTTCGCATGCGTATTTTTTAGTTACATAAATAAAGTAATAAGTTGCGGAACCTCTGCTTATAAAGCGCAGTTCACACCTGCCTGTCCACTATTACTAAATAAGGTAATTACAGGGTGTGCTCCAGTAAGCAACTTGCGTTTTGATTCGTTACGCTCTGTTAATGTGCATTCACCCTAATTTATACAACATTTCGTATTTTAATAAAAAAAAATATTATCGATATTAAATAAATATGAAACTTTATTTAGTATTTAATGAAATAGTAGAGGGGCCAGCGGCCTAGCTAATTTTTATTCTTTGATGACGATTGGTGTAATTATGTTCAATGACGTGGACGTCCCTCGACCACGTAATGAGGTGTCGTCAGATTATAAAAGTGTAGAGGGGATATATATGACGTCCCAAACAGAGCAATTCTTGGCATCAAGTCTACTAGCTCAAAAAGGTAATAACGAATAGGAAAGGTACCTCATGATTTGATATACTTACTTAATGTTAAATTTTTAACAAATCCTAATGAAAATTAGTACTTTTTTCTAATTCGTCATTAAAGTCACAATAAATTTTATTGAACTTTGTTTAGACATTTTTTACTCGTAAACAGCGGTTACGTTCACAAAAGGGTTACAAGCGGTATTTAAGTTCTCAATTAGAAAAGCATTCCCTCAGGTGTGCTTTTGTTTAGAGTGCTATACAAAGATAGTTCTTAAAATCTAGTGAATAAGAGCTCCGATACGCATCGAGGAGCACAGTAAAAGGCACCCCAGACGATGCAACCTGCCATTGAAGATCCTGGCGTACTTTCCCATTTTTTTACCGAACAAAAGCGAGTGGAATGCCCAAGTCAATTTTAATGTCTGTTTTGTATTACTTAACTAAATGAGGCAGATTGATTATCGAAAATACGAAGAGTTCGTTGTAGAGGATAACACAGTTTTTAGATGGTATTCGTTAGGGTGGCAAATGCCACGGGCCCCTGGTCCGAGAGGATCCCCAATCTGACCGAGAAGCCGTGAGCTCAGGGTCCGAATTGCCCCTATTCGATAAGTTTGCCAAGGGCCTCAGTTGGTATACACTCACGGAGATGAAAACGGGTCACATCGCCTTGCATAGAAATTTACAGACTTAATGATCTGTTTTTTTTGTTCAAGCCATTGTTAGCCGTAGCCTCCTGGTTTCACCAATCGTTTGACTCACTTGCATTTTGCGTTCTGTGAGTAATGATAACACGCCGGATAATATGGCAGTGGTCACGGGAAATGCCCGAGGTAATAGCATAGACGATTCACCTTAAAGTTAATTTCACAACGTAGTACAGTCGACTACAAAAAGATGTATCCTCTTTTTCACCTTATTGGGTTGTAATAAGGTCGAAAAGTTGATACACCCCTTTATAGTCGACTGTACCGCCACTGGCTTCTGTCATTTACTAAATCGAACCTCAAAAGGAACGTTTTACAGTCTTATTTAATATAGCAAAATAATATCTTACTATTATGCGGAAGTTATCAATCTTTAAACAATCGTGTTTTGGTATATTTTGCCTTATGATTGGCGGAAACGTGTAACGGTTTTTAAAAGAAATCGACTAATAGTTTCAGGGATCGAGTTCATATTTAAGAATTTCGAAGTAGGTAGCTTGTAGAGGTAGGTGTCATTATATTAGTTTCGAGAATCTTTATTGTTCTCTTCAACTATATAAATATAATGACTACTTACGTCTTCAACTGTTAAATGCCATCAAAATTAGATATACATACAGAGATCTCATGGAGCATTCTACCAGCCTACGAACGATACTATTCTGATTTTTCTAAGAATACTATGAGCCTTGTAGTTAAAAGCCAATGAGCTCATTCAGTCAGACAGTGGAAACTGCGGGAATTCATTCTAATTTAGCTTATCTAAAAGATTTGAATGAATTACATAAACGCAGTCGGCCTCAGTAAAAGCGTATAATCGCCATTAATATTATGAATGCGAAAGGAATCCTGTCTCTCGGTCTATTTGGTACGCTTAAACCCAGGCGCAGATACAGGGGGGCAACAGGGGCAATTGTCCCCCCCTCACCACTACACGCAAGTTTTGTATACTACGGGGCCATAGGTGCGGACTGTAAGATTTTTTGTGTAGGAAAGTGCCCTCTGAACGAAATCCTGGACCCGCGCTTGCTTAAACCGCTCAATCGATTAGTACTTATGGGATTCACTCAATCGATTGAAGACAGCAGTTATCATGTGTTAGAGACAACATAATTCTCACATCACCGTCATAGTGCGACATCTGTAGGCACAGTCACACACACCAAAATTATAGGACAATGCTCTTATGGTCCTACAAATAAGATTGTGTCAGATATTTTAGACTGTACGTGGTGCTATTATTTACCCTGTGGTGTAGTGCCATGGCACTAATTAGCCATCAATATGTAGGGGATACGCTTACACCCGGGACCGAACGGCAGAAGCGTCTGCGGGTCGTTGACCTCCAAACTGCGGCTGACCACGGACCACGGGTCTCGGCTCGGTCTACGCTCTAATGTCTGCAGATCGCTGTAACGCGTGCTGTCTAGATAAAATCACGCTGCTTTAGACTAGTAGGTTCCGGGGCTAAATTAGCATTTTTGAATATTTTATTTGCACAGTGGCCATCGGATTTATAGGAGCGCCTAGGGTACTCGAAAATATCGGAACATGTAAGTACTTAATCATCATCACTTTGGGGTGGAAACACTGGGACCGTGGGGACCAGGAGCTCATGGTATCTACAAAGACCTAGCCAAGCGCCTAATTGACGCAACGGGTGACCAGAAGGCTGGGGCATACTTTGTCCAACGCATCGGCATTGCTGTCCAGCGCGGCAATGCCGCTAGCCTTCTGGGCACCCTTCCGTTTGGCACTGATTTGGAGCCCATTTTTTATTTTATAACTTTTATTTTGTAGGTTTTAGTTTAGTTTAGTATGCGTTTATTTTTAAGATTTGTTAGTTGTAATTAATTTTTAGGTTTAATATTAGTTTTTATTTTATGTAAATGGTTGTAATATTCAATAAACTTAATCATCTTGACAATAGAGGCGTTGTTCAGATATTTGAGACCACCTTGGCCGCTCCGATATATCTGATGGCGACTGTAATCTAAAGGATTCTTAAGCGCATAATACATTGAGACAATGTCAGGTCCAGCTTATCTACATTAAATATGTAAATCATAACTTGTTTTTAGAATAATGTTCGCATTTATAAAATTTAAAGAAAGTTTGTTAACATACTAGTAGATAGGTAATAGTTTTTTTTTTCAATTCTTATCTGAACATTCGTAATATTAGAGATCTACCTATTGAATAATCCTAATTGTTACCTAACTAGAAAACAATTCTCACTATTTTATTAAATATTTTGATCTGCTATTTTATTTATAGATATAAACAATACTATGTAAATTACAAAATGAAATCGATATTGAGACATAATGCAAAAAGAAATTTACAAGTGGAATCGAACCAGAGTCTCGCCGTCTTCTATAGGTATCAGTCTGCTTTTCTATCGTGCAATATATAAAATTACAAGGTTTAAATAAAATATATGCAATTTGAATGTTTCTTGGTTCATTAAACTTGCTACAGTGAGTGCATTAGAAATGCAAGTGCTCCACTTCAAACGATCGATATTAATAACAGTAGGCTATCTACGCCGTCGAAGGCCAGGCCGGTACCGCGAACTGCTTCCTTCGTTCGTCTGTTAGTGTATTTGCCTCTTTGTTGCCTGAATATTCAAGAGCCATAAGAGCGGTAGAGGCATATAGGCAATTTTAGAATTTCGATATTGGCGGTAGCGCCTCAGTGTAGGGACAATCTGTACAATCGGCTAGCTAATTCTTCTCTAGTGGATTATTTTGATGTTAAAGCAATGTCTGACAATAGAGGCTTTAGATATTTGTGACCACCTTGGCCGCTCCGAAATCTGATTGCGACTGTAATCGTACGTAAATACGCCTACGTTAAGTTTCCTACAAACTCTCACTTAAAACAGTAACTTTAAACCAATATTTACCAATACACTTAAAACAGATTCAGAACGACTGGTCATCATGTAAACTGCCTAAGTATACACACATAACACGTTCAAAATACGCTTGGTAGTGCCATTGTCGAGTTCCAAAACTCTACTTTTGGTTTTAAAATAGAGAGCATTCGTATTGATTGAGGATAATTTCGTTTTAATTTGAATTGATTTATAGCCTGTAAAGCAGTATATCTTCTACGCCTACATACTTGAGTTTTAAGAAACCTGATATTCAAATTATAATGAGAAAAAACTAATACCACATGAACAGCATCGACCGCTAATAAAAAATAATAAGAAAATCTATTTGGCAAATTGATCTTAGCTTCGCCAATACTGTTAGAGCGAAAAAGGGGGTTAAGGAAAAAGCAAGTATGAATATTGAAGTATTACATCGTTCAATACTTAGTTCATCACGGTACACGACGCCCGCAGTCCGCAGCAGGGGGAAACCGATTTTATTCTATGATTAATTAGGTATTTACATTAACTTCTAGTAAGAATCTCTGTCTAGTATGAATATTCTGTATTACGTAACCAGTAATGTACAGGATTGTTTTATCCCACGATACTGCAATAAGTTACACCAAAACCCACGGAAACTTGGCTCATTTTCCGGCTTATATATTTCCTGGATCACATCACGCGTCTTTTAACATATACAAGAGCGGCGCACCGCATAATGAGGTGTGGGAAAAATAACACATGGTGGCGTGGGTGTTTTTCTTCGAGAAACTGGGATAACTTCTCAGAAGCCCTGCTTGTGGCTTGCATACTACTGATCAGAGTGGACCTTTTCGCTTTGCAGTAAGGTTCAAGAAAAGTTAGCTAACATCTGGACGATGGTACGGTGACATCAGTCATCGCTAAGGCTTCTTGTTCTTTAATAGATCAAGAGTAGGCCGTAGGCAGCCCTACCTTGTCGAGTAGCAGAGTATTTTAGTACCTGGAGTTCGATTTTTGAAACTCACCGGTGCCTTTTTTTGTATGCAGCCGATGACTAGGTATTTAGTACTCGAAATAAGTCACCCGGTGAGATTCAAAAATCGAACTCCTGGTAGCCTGAGCCAAAGTCGGAGCATTTTGTACAGTCAGCAAAAAATTACCATATTTTTTTGTCAATTACTACTTCAACGACTAGCTAGTGGGCAGGGCATGTAGCCAATTCGATGGTGCTCATCAAGAAGTGCTGGTTTGTCTCAGTGATCGTTAGCACTAGAAAGCTGAAATTTGGTATGAGTATTCACGCTGACAAATTGGTAGAATAAAAATTAGATTTCTTTTTATTAGGGTACCTCCCGAACGGTAAGTACGTAAAGTGGGGGGTGAATTTTTTTCGCTCCAACTCTATCGTGTGCGGTATTGTTCGATAGGTCTTTAAAAATGAATAGAGGTATCCGGAACCGTGGGTCCAAAAATGTCTAAACTTGGTAAGTTCTTTCATTCAAGTGTATTAACATGTGAAAGGTAACACGGATAGAATATGCCTAGGCACTTTTTTTTGGGTAAATCAGTTTTTTTTACGTAATTTTAAAATGTTGTCAAAGTGGCAAAACATGTTATTTCGGCGTAAGTACGCTTCATGTGAAATGCACAACGCTCGCTTGCTTGCTTGCCTGTGACGTTAAGGTGTAAGATAGGTAGGTAGAGGTATCTATAGTTGGAATAGACTAGACTTGGTCCTTGAGCTCGTCCTAGGTGAAACCAGTTACCCAACAAAGCTTTCTAGCCTTTTGTTAATTCATTAGAAAAACACCTTATTTGCGTTGCAAATAGGAACCGTTTTAAACAGTAGGTATTTGTGTATTTAAATTTACCCGCATCGTTTACAAGCTCGTATCTTCTTTTAGTGCTCACAAAAAAAGATACTCTGTAAAGTCAAGAACACGTCTCAAAATTACCTAATACACTGGAAAAAAAAGGATTTACGTCTATTTCATGAATATCCAAGCTACGATAAAGAGTTAATAAAGTTTATTTGCTTATAACTCAAAGTTTACGTATAAATAACAAAACAGTTTGGTAACATAAGCAATCGTTTAGAAGTCCCAAAAGTTATTACAGTACTACTGTAGTAGACGAAGTTCGGTTGCTGGTAACGGAAAAAAATATTTCAGTGTAAATCAAAGAAAATACATGTAGGTATGTATTGTTATTGCAACAGTAGTCTGGTATAATGGTCATGGCACTATAAAATAAAATATTTACATACTAGGCCAATTATACATATTTTTTGTTGCCCTTCATGGGCAACTGACTCCACATGAAAATCGTCCCGCGGGCTGAATGGCCCTTTTTGATTTTTTTCGTGTGTGACTCGACCCATTGCCTCGAAAACTCATCCCACGGGCTCAGTTGACCACTCTCTGCCGTTTCATGGTCAAATCAGCCCACGGGCTCAGTTGACCACTCTCTGCCGTTTCATAGTCAAATCAGCCCGCGGGCTCAGTCGACCACTCTCTGCCGTTTCATGGTCAAATCTGCCCGCGGGCTCAGTCGACCACTCTCTGCCGTTTCATGGTCAAATCTGCCCGCGGGCTCAGTCGTCTACTCTTTGCCGGTTAAGGGTTGACTCAACCCGCGGGCTCAATCAGCCTCTCTACTGATTCAGGGTTTACTCAACCCCATTCTTCCCTAATCCAACATACAAAATCTATTAAAAACGATTATTAAAATAACTGAGATGTATAAAAATCTGTGTGTTAGATACAGCTGCATAAAATAGTTTAAAACTTATCTGTAATATTTATGTTTCATACTATCCAATACATTTACCGTATTACAGTTTTATTGAACTTATTTTTATACGGTAATAGACGGAGAGCTGGCCACGTCAGATATGACACAATAATGAGAGCAACGAAACCCCTCTAGTTAGTTTGCTATACTATGCTTATTTCTAGATCCGGACATCTGGCAGCTGTAAAGTGGTGGAGGTCAAAGAAAGCAAATAACTTTAAGAAAACAAATCCTAGAGTTCTGGGTTTGAACCAATATTATGAAAAATTATGTAATTAACAGAGATCGGAATAGGTAGAGTATATTTACCTAAACTTTGTAGAACAGTGACGAGAGTCGGAGACTCCCTTAGGTCTATATTTTTTTGTGCGGGATATCCCGTATTTGTATCCCGCATGTTTTAAAAACACACTGGTAAAGTAACTTATTCACAAAAAAAATTATTAAAAAGGTACATGGAATGTTATGAATAAGTTAGTTAACCAGTCTGTTTTTAAAACATGCGGGATACAAATGTAGTACGGAAACAAATGTACTACTTTACACGTACCCCGTTTTGTGACCCGTCCCGGTACGTGTTTTTTCGGAAACGTATTAATATCCGAGTATCCGTCATCATCATCATCATCATCATCATCATCAGTATCAAATGACCGCCATCTTGAATTTCTTTGTTTTTCATCCGTTCGCGTTGAAAATTGATATTTGAGGACCTTAAATTAAGGCTTCTTAATACAAAACTTTATCTGATCGGTTCGAAACTCGATATCCGAGGATCTTTAAGGCCCCTTAATACGAATTTGAAGTAGAAATTGCAGAAACTGGTCGCCATCTTGAATTTCTTTGTTTTTGATCCGATCAAGTTAAAAATTGATATCTGAGGATCCGCCAGGCCCCCTAATACGAATCTGAGGTCAAAATTGCATAAACTGGACGCCATTTTGAATTTCGTTGTTTTTGATCGGTTCGTGTTGAAAATCGATATTTGAGGATCGGCCAGGTCCATATACATGAATCTAAAGTCAAAATTGCAAAGAATCGGCGCCATCTTGAATTTCTTTGTTTTTGATCCGATCAAGTTAAAAATCGATATCGGAGGATCCACCAGGCCCCTTAATACGAATCTGAAGCCAAAATTGCAAAGACTGTCCGCCATCTTGAATTTCTTTATTTTTTATTCGATCAAGTTAAAAATCGATATCTGAGGATCCGGCAGGCCCCCTAATACGAATGTGAGGTCAAAATTGCAAAAACTGGACGCCATTTTGAATTCCGTTGTTTTTGATCCGTTCGTGTTGAAAATCGATATCGGAAGATCGGCCAGGTCCATATACATGAATCTGAAGTCAAAATTGCAAAAAATGGGCGCCATCTTGAATTTCTTTATTTTTGATCGGATTAAGTTAAAAATCGATATCTGAGGATCCACCAGGCCCCTTAATACGAATCTGAAGTCAAAATTGCAAAAACTGGCCGCCATCTTGAATTTCTTTGTTTCTGATCCGTTCGTTTTGAAAATCGATATCTGAGTATCTTAATAGTACGGGCGGCGGCCGTAGGATCTGCTACGTAACGTGATACAAAGATAAGCCCTATGGCACATGTTCATAAAACTGATGCTGAGTTCCGGAAAAATAGTAAAAAAAAATTTGAATTGGCCGAAAGCACAAAAAAGTACCACTTCCGGTTTAAAAAATGGATGGTCGTTACCTACGTCATTGGATACAAAGATGACACTTGTGGCAACAAATAGTAATTTATTTTTAGGTATAGAAAAACCCAGTCTGCCAGTTCCTATTTGGCCGGAAGTGCCCGGTAGACTAGTTTAAAAGTAACGAATTTGACTCCAAATGTACGTCACTTTTGGACCAGTCTGCCGGGTACTTTCGGCCATGCAGAAACTGGCAGACTGGGTTTTTCTGTGCCTAAATACAAATTACTATTTGTTGCCACAATAATCATCTCAGTATCAAATACCGTGACAACCTGGAGAGACTCATCGTGACCGGCAAAGTAGATGGGAAAAGACCTCGTGGACGCAGCCCTATACGTTGGTCTGACCAGATCCGCACCGTTCTTGACTCTACTTTTCACAACGCTCTACACACCGCCAGAGACAGGAACAGATGGAGAAAGATCGCACGAGAGAGAGTGATGCAGAAGGGAGGTCACGACCCTCAGTACTGAGGAACACGAACCAAGGAGGAGGAGGATCAAATACCGTAGGTAAATGCCATCCATTTTTTAAACCGGTGTGGTACCTTTTTGTGCTTTCAGCCAATTCTAATTTTATTTACTATTTTTCCGGAACTCTGCACCACTTTTATGAACATGTGTCATGGGGCTTATCTTTGTATCATGTTACGTAGCAGATTCTACGGCCGCCGCCCGTACTATAAAGGCCTCTTAATACGAAACTGAAGTCAAAATTGCATAAACTGAGCGCCATCTTGAATTTCTTCATTTTTTTATTTGATCAAGTTAATTTTCGATATCTTTGGATCCGCCGCGTCCCTTAATTCGAATCTAAGGTCAAAATTGCAAAAAATAGCGGCCATCTTGTATTTCTTTGTTTTTGATGCGTTTGTGTTGAAAATCGATATCTGAGAATCCACTGGGCTCTTTAACATGAATCTGAAGTCAAAATTGCTAAAACTGGGTGCCATCTTGAATTTCTTTGTTTCTGATCCGTTCGTTTTGGAAATCGATATCTGAGTATATTAAAAGCCTTTTAATACGAAACTGAAGTCAAAATTGCAAAAAATGAGCGCCATCTTGAATTTCTTCATTTATTATCCGATCTTTAGATTCGTATTAAGAGGTGTGACGGATCCAGAGATATCGATTTTTAACGTGATCAAATAAAAAATAAAGAAATACAATGGCGCTCATTTTTTGCAATTTTGTCTTTAGTTTTGTATTAAGAGGCCGTTAATATACTCAGATATTGATTTCCAAAACGAACGGATCAGAAACAAAGAAATTCAAGATGGCACCCAGTTTTAGCAATTTTGACTTCAGATTCTTGTTAAAGAGCCCAGTGGATTCTCAGATATCGATTTTCAACACAAACGCATCAAAAACAAAGAAATACAAGATGGCCGCTATTTTTTGCAATTTTGACCTTAGATTCGAATTAAGGGACGCGGCGGATCCAAAGATATCGAATTTTAACTTGATCAAATAAAATATGAAGAAATTGAAGATGGCGCTCAGTTTATGCAATTTTGACTTCAGTTTCGTATTAAGAGGCCTTAAAGATACTCAGATATCGATTTTCAAAACGAACGGATCAGAAACAAAGAAATTCAAGATGGCGGCCAGTTTTTGCAATTTTGGCTTCAGATTCGTATTGAGGGGCCTGGTGGATCCTCAGATATCGATTTTTAACTTGATCGGATCAAAAATAAAGAAATTCAAGATGGCGCCCATTTTTTGCATTTTTGACTTCAGATTCATGTATATGGACCTGGCCGATCCTCAAATATCGATTTTCAACACGAACCGATCAAAAACAACGAAATTCAAAATGGCGTCCAGTTTTTGCAATTTTAACCTCAGATTCGTATTAGGGGGCCTGGCGGATCCTCAGATATCAATTTGTAACTTGATCGGATCAAAAACAAAGAAATTCAAGATGGCGACCAGTTTCTGCAATTTCTACTTCAAATTCGTATTAAGGGGCCTTAAAGATCCTCGGATATCGAGTTTCGAACCGATCGGATAAAGTTTTGTATTAAGAAGCCTTAATTTAAGGTCCTCAAATATCAATTTTCAACGCGAACGGATGAAAAACAAAGAAATTCAAGATGGCGGTCATTTGATACTGATGATGATGATGATGATGATGATGATGATGATGACGGATACTCGGATATTAATACGTTTCCGAAAAAACACGTACCGGGACGGGTCACAAAACGGGGTACGTTTAAAGTAGTACATTTATTTCCGTACTACATTTGTATCCCGCATGTTTTAAAAACAGACTGGTTAACTAACTTATTCATAACATTCCATGTACCTTTTTAATAATTTTTTTGTGAATAAGTTACTTTACCAGTGTGTTTTTAAAACATGCGGGATACAAATACGGGATATCCCGCACAAAAAAATATAGACCTAAGGGAGTCTCCGACTCTCGTCACTGTTCTACAAAGTTTAGGTAAATATACTCTACCTATTCCGATCTCTGGTAATTAATTAGATTATATAATATCCAAAAGTTTCGGTTGGGGGAAGTGGTGCCAAATGACGAATAATGTAATTTTTGGTTACTCGCCTACTGTTTTTGTTTCCGCAATAATACACAATGTTTTTTGTTCTAATGTTAAAATATAGGCCATGTTCTCTTTAAATAACACAACATCAGCAGTTTTTACCTGTTTCGGTATTACTTTTTTCCAATTTAAAAACTTTGTTGGTCTGTCAGTCTGATCTCCACCCATTAAAAGCTGCCAGATGCCCGGATCTAGCAATAAGGATGGTTATGCAATCTAACTGGACTGGTTACATTACTCTCATTATTGTGTCATATCTGACGTGGCCAGCTCTTAGACCATAAAGGAGCTGTTAAACGGCGCGGGGTAGCACGTTCCCACGTGAGCCGCGCCGACCGTGTAGATGCGAGCCGTGCTGAGCCGCGCCGAGCGTAGGCTGTTTAAACGGCGCGTGGTACGATGAATCACGAGCCGAGCCCCGGTCGGCGCGCCTCTAGACGCGCCGTTTAACAGCACCTTATGGATTCAAGTTCCTTTTTAATGAATGTAGAGAGGTTGCGTAACATTGTTAGTTATTATTATTATTACTGGCTAGCAATATCTTAGTACTTATCTCTCTTAATATGTCAGTAGTGTCACACCGAGTTCGATTTGAGTCATAGTTACAAATATTGAGTGCTCGATTATTTCTCTCTATGTTATCGCTTTTTACAATAAAATGCAGCCATACCCATACAAACCGTGCTCTCCTTCATCTAGTTCAGATGCCATTGATTTTATTACTTCACAAAGAGGCGGCCAAATAATGATACGTGCGGGATATAGTTACCGCGTTAAGAGAAAGAATAAAGACGCTACTATCCTATGGCGTTGTGTAGAAAATAAGTGCTATGCTGTAGTTAAGACAATTAATGAAACGAGTTCCGTTATCGTTACCGAAACCCCTCATAATCATGAGCCTAACTATGCTGCTTGTGAAATAAAAAAGCACATGAACACCGTTAACGAAAAAGTCGCCCATGACTTAATGACACCAGTGGCACATATTTATGAGGATGCTACCAGCAAGATTCAAGACGCGGGTTTAGATAAAGTCACCAAAATTTCCTCTTTTGAAAATGTGAAAAAAAAATTATACAGGAAACGATACAAGGCATTAGGAATAAAAAAAAATACTTATAAACAGGCTATTGATGTCGTAATACCCAGCAAATTTAAAAATTTGTTGTTTGCTGACTACACAGAAAAGAATACCAGGATTTTAGTATTCTCATGCCCAGATTTAAAAACTTGGCTATCGAAAGGTAAGATGTTTTATATAGACGGCACCTTCAAATCGTGCCAAAGGAATTTTTACCAGCTTGTGACGCTACACGTTGACCTCGGTAGCGATAGAGAGAACATAAAAGTGGTACCAATATTGTACGCTTTATTACCAAATAAGGAAAAACAAACATACCGCATACTATTTAGACTCATTAAAAGTCTAGCTAAGAATTGGAATCCCATGAATATCAAGGTGGATTTTGAACAAGCGCTCATGTCAGCAATTATTGATACATGTCCAAGAGTACAAATTGAAGGATGCTACTACCATTTCACAAAATGCCTCTGGAGAAAGGCGAAGGAATGTGGCTTAAAGAAGACTAGACTGGGCAAGGTCCATATCAAGAGACTATCTGCCTTAGCACATTTGCCTTTTGAAGACCTACTCGACGGGTGGCTATTCGCCTTAGACAAAGGACCGAAAACGAACATTGCAAAATCTTTTAATAAATACTTCTATGAAACATGGATGGACCCCAAATCGATTTATTTTGGACGATGGACGTGTCATAAACAAGTAAACCGCACAAACAATGCTATCGAGGGGTGGCACAGCAAGGTCAATAAACTTTTAAAACCGAAACCGAACATCCTTCAACTACTCGTAATACTGCAAAGGATGATGAAAAAAGATGTAGAAAAAGTAAAAAAGAATGATTTTTCTAAAAGAAAAAGCGAAGTAATAGAAGTAAATGATCAAATTTACGAAACAGTGTCGGACTTCGAAAACCAAAAAATTTGCCTGGATTTATGTGTCGAACTTTTAAGAATGTAGCTCCTTTTTTCCTCAAGGAACCTTAATAGGCACTAATTTCCATTTTTAACCGACTTCAATTTCTCAAAAGAGAGGAGGTTATCAATTCGGTTGTATGTTTTTTTTTTTTTTTTTTTTTATGTGTGTTACTCCATAACTCCGTCATGTCTGAACCGATTTTGAAAATTTTTTTTTGATTGTAAGTATATATATACAGAATGGTCCCGTTTTTGTCAAAACGCAGTTCTGATGATGGGATCCATGAGGAATCGAGGGAACTCCTCAAATCTTAAAGGCATACATATAGTTCTTTTTGTGTTTTTATCAACAAATCCAGCATTTTCAACCAAAAATGTGATAATTGATGAGGTGGAACTGCTGATGATGACCAGAACGGAACTCTTCAACGACGCATAGTTCACGTATGGCGATTTGCCCCAGTCGCTGTGTTTGTTAAGCAATTTAGATTTTCAAGACTTTGTTTGTACTTCACACGAAAGAATTGGTAACTGACATTGAGTCTCGTGGAATTACCCTTAATTGTATGGAATTTATAGTGCACCATCTACAATAATCCACTCCTCTCTTTCGCCGGCCTTCCCCAATTGAGGTCGGTTTTTTTTTTCTTAAAAATTATTTTTAAGTTGTATTTAGAATTTACATTATTTCGATGTACTATCGTGGAAATTAAACGTTTGTTTCATGTACCCGTGTTTGTTGCCCTTTATCGTTAGTGCGCTTTCACATTATCCGATCCGATATCGGATGTAGGATCCGATAAATAATGTCGGACGACTTTTGACATTTGTTTCAAGCATTCGAAATTTAAAATCCGCGCGAGCGTCGTCACGCACACTACAGCAAATCTATACCTACTCATGCACGCACACAAGCAAAGGTTATCGGTCCGACAGCTGTCGGGGCTCCGACATGCCCACCGATATGGCCGCATTCACGAAACACGCGACCAGCCGCCGCTGCTAGCGATGAGACGACCGGCGGGCATGAGCGGCGAGATCAAAATGTTCAGCAATGTATGAAATTTTATCAAAGCGTTCACGAAAACAGCGGTGAGTCGCGCGCGCGGGCGGCGGCAGGCGGCGGTGCACGAGCGGCGAACTCATTCGGGCGGCGCACGTGCGCGGCGAGCTAGTGTTGTGACGTGCTGTTGTAGTCATTTTATATTTTATCGGCGTATTTAACGAGATGCCAGTAAATGAAGTAATTTCTGCTATTTAAGAAAGACCTTCCTTATGGAAAAGCAAACATAACGACATAAGAGTAGAACGGTGATAAATAGATTATATAAAAAACTAACTTAATGTGGAAATTAAGGACCTATATCTTTATTATCCGAATATGCAAAATTAAGTATACTTAGTACGTGGCGCGGCCCGCCATTCGGCACGACAATATTACTTTTAAGTACCTACACTGTATAGCATAGGTATTCCCTCGCCGACCGGTCCGTCGATCTATCGCACTTGGTTTTTCGAAAGAAGAATAATATTTTATAATAGAGAAAATAGCACGTATTAAAATAATCACGCCGGAGTTTCGATAGCGACATGGTCGATGGCACATCTCTACACCGCACATTACCGAGCGGAGTGACCGCTGGTTTCGTGAACAGCCCACCGACACCGTGCCGCCGCTCGTTTCGCCGCTCGCAGTGGCCGCTGGTCGCGTGTTTCGTGTGTGCGGCCCGGAAGTGCATCGCCGATATCGGATGTCGGAAGGCCCCTAGTAGAAAAGCAGCTGTTAGAGAGTGCCTTGTGGCGCCAAGTCCGCCTTTTTTGTGTGAACGCATTGTTTTATTAATAGAGATTAATTAAATGAATGAAAAAATACAAAAGTAAACATTTTTATTTGTGTATAGACCTATCCGACATCCGATATCGGGTAGGATAATGTGAAAACGCTCTTAGGATTATTCCAGTCCACATATGCGTAATTGCGTAGGTTCCATTAGTGCTGAATTTCATCACATTACCTTTTCAATACCTTCCTCTTCCTCACGAATCGTTCTAGTGACCACCTATTAAGCCGAGCCGGTGGGGTGAGTAAACCCTTAAGCCTCAGATAGGGGTCGACTGAACCCGCGAGCTGAGCCAACTCTTATCTGATAGAGAGTGGTAAACTGAGTCCGCGGGCTGAGAAGACTTTTAAATGCTTAGAGTGGTTGAATGAGCCCGCGGGTCGAGTAGACCCGTAAGTGGGATAAGTGGTCAACTGGGCCTGTGGGCTCAGTTAGGTCGAGTCACCCATGAAAAAAATCAAAAAGGGCCATTCAGCCCGCGGGACGATTTTCATGTGGACTCAGTTGCCCATGAAGGCATTTTTTGTACCTACTCACAAAATATTGAAAAATTATAATTTATACGAAAACAGAATAGGTGAGTAGCCTAAAATTTAGATATATTTAGAAATTAACTACAAAAAGGCATTGTAAATATTTTACGTTTTATTCTGTTTGAGTGCTCATTTAGATAATGATAAATATTTTAAATTTTTAAACAGTACTGTGCTGTTTTCGTATTAATCTTTGCGTCGGAGTAGTCAGCCGATGTCGATGTCGCTATAATATTATTATTATAGACCGATCGCTCGCCGACAGCGTTCAAAATGTTCAAATGTCGTTATGTTTTAATTCTGTCCAACTCCGAAACTAGTTTGCAATTTATTGCTCGCATCGGCGACTGTTTATGAATGCGTGTGTGATGGCGCTCGTTTTATTTTATATTATTAACCGGTTGACGCGAAAAAACCAGCTCCGGCGCTGCCGTATTGATGGGACATGATGCCTACTCGATTTCAATCATCGACTCCTGTCAATCGATTTAAAGAAATTTCCGAGGCATCACGAAAATAGTGACTGATATATCTAAAACCTCTCATCTTACCTAACAGTCTAATACTTCAAAACTTCAATTAATTTTAATTTTAATACTGTTGGTCTCAAATAATATTAGGCAAGTGTTAGTTGAATCGAATTAATTTTGAGTAGGTAGTGATTAATGAGACTTAGATTATAATGATTAGTTATAAAAATTGAAAAACGTGTAAGGCTTCTGTCAGCGACGTGCCTTCAAAAGTACGTTTTCAAAAACGCAATAAGACCTGGAACTGAAAAATAAAATAGCAAGAAAGCAACAACAATAAAAATCCCCGACAAATTGGGAACCTCCTTCGAAATCTTGAAGCCGGTTGAAAAGGCTAGGGCAGTTAACCAAGTAAAACTTTTGCCTTATCGATTGGTCGAACTCGCCGACTCGGTTGCTACGGGCCCGTCACTAGCAGCTGCCGGTGCTGGTAGGTTTTCGGTTGCAAGAAGTCTCATTATTTTTTAATTTGTTCCTGGGAATATGGCTTTTGTTCTTTGTTCTCATGCCTGTCATGTGTACTGATTTTTTTGAATGCTTTTTCACTCTTTTATGGTTTGTTCATTAAAGTTTAAAATTAGCGGTCGACGTTTAGAAAAATGCTGATCATACAGACTATTGAATGAATCCTTCGAAAGTTTATAACGAATGATATCAATAATCACTGCTTGTACAAACATACCTACTCGTAATATCTTTGGCAAATGAGTGATTTGTTTGCCACCCATTATTTTGGCTGTAGGTTGTACACACAACGCCTTACTAGGTATACACTTTTGAACGTTATTACAGCGGAATAAGGTTCAAAAGTGTATACCTAGTGAGGCGTTGTGTGTACCCCGTGCATGTAGGTATATGAACAATAGGATCTACGCCGGATTAGTGCATTTTTGTGGGGATACCCAAGGATTAATTGCAATAAGCGATAATGGACCTTAATTCCTAAGCAATATCATTTCTAACGCAATACCCCTAAGTTCTCCCTATTTTATAACGGGCGTCAGGTCAAAGAATGTCTTTAAGCCTATTTTTTAAGGGAATACCTACCTGGGTATTCAAATTCACACTTCATTGTTGTTTGCGCTTCGTTATCGTTATCAAGTGCAGTTAACGCCTTAAATATGTACACACTTTTGAACTTTATTACAATGCAGTAAGGTGCAAAAGTATACACATATTAATGGCGTAGACTGTACCAGCTGAGAAAAGACAAGGAAATCAATGGATCAATTATTGACAAAGGAAATAAATAGATAGAAACAATCAATAAAGCAGCTAGGTAAATAGTAAAGTTTTTTCATGTTTAATGATTAAATAAATCACTAATTCGCACGGATTACTGATTAAATACAGATTATCCAGTCGTTACATCATATAATCTATTCGAAATGAAAGAGGAATTGTAGATAGTACACCAAGGGGATAAAGCACTGTTTTAGATCACGGGCACGAGATTGACTTACGTAACCCGAACGTAACGAAGGACTCCAGATTTAACTAACGAGCGCAGCGAGGAGATTACGAGTTGAGTGCAGTGAGGGGTTCAAGCGCACCCGTGACTAAAACAGCTTTATCCCCGAGGAGTACACTCTACTACTACGAGGAGTACTTTGTCACCTCTTGTGAGACAACTATTTTCAGATTTCAGCTCGCGGGGATGGGCTGGGCGCCGTGCGGACTTTACTAAATAAGACTTTCAGGAGATAACAATAAGAACTATGGGAAGTGAAATCACTTTATCAACCAGCAGATTATAATAAATTTTAATAACCCGGCTTAAGCCAAGGGTTATAATGATTTGCTTTCGGCAATACAAGGTTTGCATGATATATAATTTGGCATTGTCGAGCAGGTGGTGTGAAAATAAATATGGCATCTTATGTCCGACGCTGGAGATGGCCAGTTTATAACATTATGTACCACTTACTTATTTTTTCTATAACGTTACTAACAACAACTTTTGTCAGTAAATAAAATACTACTCGTGCGTTTATGTCTAATATTAGGAACAAGTAAATTAACCCCCTACACTCTGTTACTTTTCGTTATCCTTGTTTATTTTCATATTTTCGGTCGGTATAGTACTAAAACCTTTTAATCGCAATGTAATTCAATGAATCGGACTTCATACCTAACCCTTAGATAGTCAAAATAGTTTGATCTATATACATACGCTCATCAAGATGGTACAGTCCGTGAGCTGTACAAAGAACCTTCGGGTTTTAGAAAGAGACGTCGGGTATCAATCAAGAGTGAGACATGAAAAAGCAGAACAGCAATATTACCTTCGTGTGTCATTGCCGATTCCCGAAGGTTCTTCTTAAAGCCCACGGACTGTAATAGCATCCTTTGTTTGATGAGGTTTGGGGAACAATTAAAATATACAAGAAATAAAACAACTTTGAACGGATTATATCGCGTATACTGAATTTTAAATTACATCCCGACGTTTCGAACACTTTACAGCGTTCGTGGTCACGGGTCGACCCGTGACCACGAACGCTGTAAAGTGTTCGAAACGTCGGGATGTAATTTAAAATTCAGTATACGCGATATAATCCGTTCAAAGTTGTTTTATTTCATGAATAACTATCGCGGCAACCGTAGAAGATATTAAAATATACAAATTAATTCACAAGACCTGGCTCCGAATATGTAAGGGAAATATTCATAGCAGATACAAGTAACTACCTAACGTAGCCTAGGTAAGTATCCTGTGAATAGTTATTTTCGATATATAAGACTATTTATCATTAATAAATTATCAGATCAATATCAAATTATTTTGTTGAATATTTTTATATTTTGCAATTTTCAAGTAGTAACACTACTATAATTATAAATTAGAAACTGAAATAGATGTCATATACTTCAGAAAAAGTGACTAAGTCCTCCGGTGTCCGAGGCCAGATCTTGGTCACATTTTGTGAAGTATATCACATCTATTTCAGTTAATAACCTATTAGTTTTCATGAGAATATTGTTGACCTGACACTGACCTAGTGGATACTAGTAACCAGTTTAAGGTAAAGACTAGTTTGTGTCGTATCCTGACTTAGGATCATATTTATCCTAGTCCCATCACCATCAGGCCAATCAACCCTGCATGCCAATACCATTTTTATGAACGTCATATTTTAATTATGTATTATAGTTTTTCCTAAACTGCCAGTTATGCCCTTAACTGATGCCCAGGAATACCATATCATATTTTGGTAATAAATATACCTAATATTTTAATGTCTAATTTCTCTGTTTAAGTGCAGTATATATCCGTACTTGCATGAGAGTCTAACAATGAAATGACCATTATTTACCATTATTTTAATCAAAGCTAATTATTTACTTTAGATACATAGGTAGGTACCTAGTAGGTACACCTATCCCCTAATGACGTACCTACTAGAAGCAGTAATTATAAATATTATAATCTATCGAAGACTATGTTATGTAAACACGTCACCGGCACTATTTATATTACGCTGTACGTACTATAAAAGCTGAATTTTTAAGACTTCCGAAAGGTACCTGTACCTACCGACATCCTCTTCTCTTACATTCGGTACTTACAGGTAGGTACATCTTAAAGAAAACATAACTAAGTATAGCAATCATCTCTTGTATAGCAAGATATACAGAATTGTAAAATTGTAAAATAAGTAAAACAAGTTGAAGTTTCAAATTTTAGAATTTTTGTAGGTGACATACCGATCACAATATATAGAATTGTTTTAAGTTAGTTTTTTTCTCCAATATGGAATAGGTTCGATATGTACGAAAAACCAGTCTTGTCGATACTGTCGGGAAAGAAAGATAAGTAAAGTACCTATACAACAACAAAACATTTTATTTACAAGTTTATTCTTAAACTAGCTTTAATTAGTAAAACTTGGAAATTTTATTACCTTGAACAGTAGTTACTTTATCATATCATAATGTAACTTTTAAAAGTCTTTGAACAAAAGAACTATTTCCTAAAAACTCTCTATGGTCACTTTTGTAACTACCATGTTATATAGACCAAAGTTTGTCTAAACTTCGGTTACCGGCTCCGTAATTAAAAAATAAACCATGTCTACCTTTAGCGAGATCAGAACAAACTTCACAGTTTCAACTACACTTCATTGTCCGATTGTTTTGCCACCGACCGGCGCCGGACTCGGCCACATGTATTACTGAATATCATGTTGTCTTGCAACATGCCTAACCGCCTCAGGTAGAATTTTCACGTCGGCAACCTGGCCGTGGTGAGGAGGTCCCGGCGTTGTGAAAGTAGTACCGTTGTCTTCGCGTTTGATTTTAGTCGGGTTGGCGAGGAAAGACATTGTATCGATGGCCGGCGAGGAAGAAAGAGATGAACTATGAATGGCTAGAAGCCTCTTCATAGAGTAACTAGTGCAGACAGGGATGTTGGCCTGCAAGTCGAATCATTTATTCTAAGGAATACTGAGCAGTGACGCCTGTTTCCTGTTATGTTTTATTATGTAATTTATGTATCTGATCACCGTTACAAAAATCATCAATTTACAAATATCAGAATTAAGCCATGTTTTGATAATGCGATTATGTATGTACTTACATTGCAGGCTTCCGCAACTCGAGTCGGTAGGCCTAAAGGCCTATGTATAATAAAATTAACATTGGCTTTACAAAGTTAGCTTTTGTTACTAAGCAAAGTGTTAGGTAGACAAAGCTACTTAGTTTGATTAGAAAGAAGGCCACGATTTTATGCCATAGCATTTTCTTGGAATTCGACTATTTCGACCTCTATTGCCAGAAATTGAGCACAATTATACTTTAGGTAATATTTGAAGAAAGAGATGCAATTTAATCATAATAAACTAATGAGCATGTCAGTTACTCCGTGACAATTGCGCTTACAATATTGCCCAAAAATTTACAACTCACAAACGAGTAGTGAAAAACTGTATTGCATTGCAAACACGGATTTTCGAATCATCAATCATCATGATCGCACGACGTTTATTAATATATATTTAATAATAATTAACTAGGTATTCCTTTGGGAAGGCTGGATGCTGGAATCTGTCTGGCAATTAACTGACCGCTCTTCTTTTGCTCTATGTCCATGACGTCACTGGTTGGAAATGTCAGCAGCGCACACACCGCCTGCCGTCTCGCTCTGGCGCGCAATTCCCAATCGGGGCTAAGTCAAGGATGCAGCGCACTCCTTAGTTCACTGCTCCCGCGACGAAGCCCTGATCTCTTTCAAGGTTTTTATTTATTTGTTTATTTTTTTATTGGAAAGTTACTTTTTTCTTATTTGCTAGCTGTGGCATTTGGTTTTGCATTTCGAATTTATAAAAAAAAGATCAAAGTATTATTAATAATATTTTAAATTAGTATAAAGGGCGTCCCAAGACTATGGGACATCAAGGGAAAGTACCTTAAATATTGTAGATATGATATTTTGCTGAAGAAGACTATGTTATTTTTAAAAGTTAAATATTCCGCATTTAATGATTTTTTCGCATGCGGTTGCGACGCCAATTAGGTACCTTAAAGGAATCTGTGCAGGTGAAATGCTTAATTGGAGCTAATGACTTCTTCTATGGATCTTAATGAACTATCTCCCTTCACTGTTTCCCTTTTTAACCGACTCCAAAGAAGGAGAAGGTTCTCAATTCGACTGAATTTTTTTAAATCTTTTTTTTGTATTTATGTTACTCGATATCTCCGTGAATCGTGAACCGATTATCAAAATTTTTTAATCGAACGGGTATAACCCCTAGATGGTCCCATTGCCACCAAGTCGGGGTCTGATGATGGGATCCTGGAGAAATCGAGGGAACTCTTCAACTATTATAGGCACACCTATAGTGATTGATTTCACTATTTTTTACAGCAACTCAGCCACTTCCTCTTGGAATAGCGGATCCTAAGTGAAGTAGGTTCTTTTTTGTTTAATATTATAACTAAACTACCATCTCGTACTTACACATAAAACTAAATGCTGAGGACTCTAGTCACCAAAATATTTATAAGAATTTGGTTTCATAATACTGATCATTTCATGTCATGACCATGAAATTGTTATTTGGTAATTTTGGTATCCGCCAAAAATGTATTGGCGGGAGCATGATCGCTCAACAGAAAATTCGTTAAGAGTAAATGAGACAAACTTGTACTTATGATTAGAAGCAGAAATTCTACGTTAATTTCTTGCCCCAACGACCATGTTTCAGCAGACTAGCAGACTTAAGGGACACAAAAGTACTGTCAGCCTCAGAAATAGCTCAGCCAGTGTGGGGTACTTTTGCTACTAGCCTGAAAAAAGGACAAGCGTATTACTTCGGCTATTTCATTAATAACCAAAATTCGGTAAGGAGTAATAAAGTATATTATATATAATTTAGTATATTTGCTTATTATTCAAAGTTTACTTATAAAGGACAAAACCGTTTGGTAAGTATTAAGCCTTCGTTTTCAAGTCCCAAAACTCAAGTTACTACTAGACGAAGTTTGGTTGCTGGTAACATAGTACATTACCTACCTAGGGCGGTAAAATAAAGAAGGGCTCAGATCGCGGGTATTTGTGGCCCGAACCGAAGGTAAGGGCCATAAACAAGCGAACTGAGGCCTTCCTTATTTAATTCCATAGGAGTAATGGGAAAATAACGATTTTTTTGACTTGATTTTGAATTACTTCCGGCCCAGACAAGAGATTTTCCAAGATTTTTGAGACAACTTTAAGAACACCACAAGGAACCAACATATTAAGTTTCCAGCTTATTATCTGAGATTCCTAGGTTGATCTTTATATGTCTAGGCTATGAACATGCAGACGGTGGCGCCGCCACCGGCCGCAGATCTAAGTTTGCGCGTGCGATTCATTAAGTGCCATAAACAGCTTCGAACCAATGGGAACAAATATTTACACAGGCTATTAAAATGGATTGCTGTTAACAACGGGGCGGCTAGCATGGTGCGCAGTTGTACATACTGACAGTTGTATCTGCTGTGTACAATAAAATAAGGCATATATATATGCCATACATAATAATTATATACTTCACTAGCCGCCGTCCACTCTCACGTTTAAGAGATCGCGTTATTTTTCAAGCCAGCTTAATAATTTTCGACGAGATTTTTAACCCCCCCGAGTTGAATCTCCAAGAGTCCGTGTCATTTGAAAATACATTTTTCTAAGTTATAGGGTCTGCCTTTAACGGTTAAATGATGATGCACGGTGTTCCGTACCGTGTCCTACGCGACACTTCAAACAATTCATTTTGTATAGAAAGCGTCACATGATCCGAAATAAAAAAATGAAGTGCCGAAAGTGTCGTGTCGAACATGGTACGGAACATCGTGCATCATCTTTAAGGCTGTGAGTTGTCTGTCAGTTTCTAGCTAGTCTGAATTCCAATGTGTATGCACGAGGAACGAGAAACACAAAAGATTTTGATCACGTATTTCTGAGACCAAAAGTAGGTGATACTGATATCTAAAAAAAATTAGCATTTTTCGTTTTTATGAACAGTTTGTGAATCTCGGTTTTGGAACATTCGCGAATGCGAATGCGAATATTTGTAATTAATATTCGCGAATGCGAATGCGAATGCGAATATTTGGGTTTTCATACATTTCGTAATTTCACCACATTTTGCTTGTATTGCGGTAACATTTTATTGACGCAGTTCATAACCGGGCGGCGTATCTTAGGCGATTATCACACTGGCGACGGATCCGCATGCGGCGCCGGTGCGAGAGCGAGACAGCGCTATACACATGCAGAGCGCTATCTCGCTCGCACACCGGCGCTGCGTGTGATAATCGCCTTATCTATCGACGATAGCCTAGGCAAAACGGGTAAAACAGATGTTGCACCTTGTTGTGCTGGCTGATCTAGTGGCTCTAGGTTGAACAAACATAGTGAATATTTGCTTCGATAATAATTTTAAATCATAACAGCTACCATTTAAATATAAACTATAACTGCTGAACCAGAAGGTTCAAATTACCTTAACCCTAGAAAGAGGAGTGCAGAGTAGATATTTCATATGAATTGTATCATTTGGGTTTTAAATGTAAGCCAACCGACATAGCGGTAGATAGTGAGATACTTCCTTCCATTTTCGGCACAAATAAGGTGCTAAAATATTCGCAAAATATTCGCATTCAATTGTGCGAATGCGAATGCGAATGCGAATATCTAAAAACATGCGAATATTCGCGAATGCGAATGCGAATATTCGTTACATGTCTAGTTTGTACATAACAAATCAATGTTATTGGTAAAACTGTCGCGTAAAATAAATTGGTATTTTTTTTTGTAAATCTAGGAACTACCTCTGCTGGGGCGGGCCGTATGCTCATTTGCCACGGTCGTGGTATAAAAAAAATACCTTTTACCCTAAATAGGGTTTAAGCCCTAAATTCCGACGTGGTTAAAGAAACATAGCTTTTAAACTTTAGCTTTTAAACGTAAAAGCTTCTAAACATATATTATCATGCTTGTGCACAAGGACGTATAAAAAGTTGCCAGTGCGCAGCTGATAAAAAACCCAACGGTGGTCGATGTAAAACCCGCCCGGTTAATGAACATAATGCAATTATTTATAGGATTCTCTGCTAACTTAATAAATAGCGACGTGTGATTGATAAAGCACTAGTATTTCGTGTGGTCACAGATGTAACAAAATACAAAAAAAACCGACTCCACTTAGGCTAGGTACCCCATCTTTCCAAGAGCAAGCCTGAACTACTGTAAAAAATACTAGGGAATGCAACCTGGGTTTTTTTAGTATGAAGATACCCGGGTTTCCGGGTAATACCCGGGTTTTTTCATACTAAAAAAAACCCGGGTTGCATTCCCTAAAAAATACCAAAATCGCTATAATATTGTATACCTAATGCACCTAGATTCGTACTACCATCGATTAAAAAAGTTTACGGAATGAAAAAACATAATTATTGTAGAAGTTGTATATGCACTGTTAGAAAATCATAGGTATAGTTAATAGTTAAGTCAGTCCGAACCCTTGTAACTAATTAAGCCTTTTACTCATTAAACTCTGCGTTTATTTAAATATTTTGTACTTTAATAAATAAAAAATTAAAAAAAAATGATGATTTACCTCGATTTTTCAATGATCCCATCACCAGACCCTGGCCTGACGATAATGGGACCAACTGTCAAGTAACCTTTCAATAGTTACAGCACACGCTTTGTCAACCCATTAAAAACAAAAATAAAAGAGTGTACAACTCCTTTTTTTGAACTCCACACTAGTCCCTTAGGGGGCCCACCGACTATCAGTCCACCTGACGATATCGGCCTGTCAGTTAGAACAAAACTTTAACAGCTCCGGACAACTGACAGGCCAATATCGTCAAGCCGAATGATAGCGGGTGTGCCCCATTCCCATTATACTGTAGTATGTATTTTATTGGCTGTAAGACTATTAATACGACTGGTTCCACTGTCAAGATCACGAATTGTTTAATTAGTGTTTTATTGCTCATGGCGAAACAAAACTATAATGAGTGTGCAAGGCCGTGTTACTTCAATTTTAAGAATTGATGGTTTCCTGTTGCTTTAGAAGGAAGTTTTGATAAGATTTATATCAGTATAGCAATTAAGCACTTATCAGTACAAGTATCCACTTTTATGTATGTCTTATTTTCTTCACATAAATATGCTCATAAACTGCACTATTCCATGCAACATAATATTTTTTAATACCGTTATAATACAAGCATTATAATGGATTCTAATTTTGAAAAGGACATTTCAGACTAGCGCAAAAGTTTTGTACTTGTGTTTTAACTTTTAACTTTAATTTTTTTGATTAAGTATATATTTTCAAAAATAATCACACAGAAAGTCAAAAAAATTGGCCACCCCATACCCTACAGAACATTTAAACCAAATAAGTATGAAAATATCAGAAGATGAGATAATTGTCTTAACACATACCTTCAGAGAAAATTATTTTCAACATAGTTTGATCCGTTTTTGAGTTCTTCTCTTCAAAAAACTCTTCCTATTCCAAAATGATGTAAGTTCCGGGCACATACGGTTTTTTCTTTTGCTGTATTTTAATTGCATTGAGGGTGGGTACGCAACCATTCAATATACAGTCGCCATCACATATATCGGAGCAGCCAAGGTGGTCACAAATATCTGAACAACGCCTTTACTGTCAAGGCGATAAAGTGCATGTTCAGATATTTTTGAGTACGCTGACCGCTACGATATATTTGATGGCGAATGTACATTAATCTTTAGTTTCTAGACTTTCAACTTGTAAAACATAAAAGACTAAGACTTACCTGATCTTCATCCCGGCAGTCAATGATCTCGCTTCTGAAATAGATAAATTGTCGAATATTAATTAACTTTTATAGAATCAATTATCGGAAGAAAAATAATTTGTCCCGGATAACCCCGGATATTACTGATAAATGATAATGTTGATTTTATTATCTATTTTATTTTATTTTATCATTTACTAAGCAAGCAGGCAGTTATTGCCTGGATCCAGTAATCATTATGACAGTTATTTTGCCTATTTTTTTTTGATAAAAAACTCGATCGCTTTATTTAGTTTAGATACTTAGAATACTTTACTTAGAAATAGACTAGACAATTTATTCGGGCACATAATGATATAGTACTTCATAACAGGTTAACAAGCAATTCAATTAAAGTATAGTTTCATTCGTAGTAAAACCTAATTGAGTTTTTATGCATCTAATCAATGAGAGACACGTACCTATAGTATAGTTACTGTTTCAAGCATAGCCGGAAATGTGTCTTCGGCTTGAGCAAGACCCCATCGATCGATGTTCAATGAATCCAAACTTACTCCTTACGCAATGCGATGACAAATCTCTGGAGTCGTGCGCGACCATCTTAGACAAAGAGCTAGCTCCGGGAAATATGACACAATAATGAGACCAGCTAAACCCTTCTAGTTAGTTTGCTGCACCATGCTTATCAATACTAGACCCGGGCATTTGGCCGCTATTCAGTGACGGGCCAGCGACCCTTATAAAAAAATACCGTAGTACGTTAAAACTTCCAAAGTATTATGTAATGTATACAGGCAGAGCAATTAACATTAGAATTAAACATTGTGTGTTATTGTGGAATCATAAACAGTAGACGAGAAACTATGAACAACATTATACGTCACTAAAAACTATTTTCCTCCGACAGGAACATTTGAAAATTATATATTCTAATTGATTACAAAACATTCTGGGTTTGATGTAGTACATAATATGTATAGAACTCTATGAATTGTAATCTTTAATTGGTTTGAATTTTTTGTCCTCCACCGATAAATATCTACCTGATACTCGAATCTCGAAATAATGATAGTATAGCAAGATAGTATAGCAAAACTAGATCAGATGAGCTTTGGGTAAGTAGTTTTTGTGTCATATTTTACGCGGCTAGCTCTCCGCCTATGTTTTGTTTAGGTTGTATATTCCCATCGCTGGAATGCTTACATTATCCTAGGCAAATCCTCGAGATCTTGTAGTGTAACTACCGAGTTATTAGCACAAAAATGTACAAGATATTTTCTATACTATTTTTGTACGAAAACAAAAACAAAATGGGATTGAAGGCGCGAACCACTCATTACTGAGGTGCCGTGAATAATGTATGTAGGGATATCCTATGAGATACAGGTAGCAGCAGAATTAGCATAGCGGATGAAGTATTCAAAATTACCTTCACATGCTTATAGTGGCAAGATCAATTTAAACACTTAAGTAACTCAGGTAATCGGAGAGTAACACTTATGGGGCCCACCCACCATCAGTCGGCCTGACGATATTGACATGTCACTTGTTCGGAGCTGTCAAATTTCTGTTCTAACTAACAGGCCGATATCGTCAGGCGGACTGATAGTCGGTGGGTCCCCATAAACTGGTTGCCCTAAGCCCAATCTCGCCTGCACTCTAGAATAACGCTTTAGAAACGAATAGTTTGTTCGAAACAGGATTTTATTGATTGAGTAATATGATCGTCCATTTCCGCCTTCACAAAGCTTAAACAACGATGTTTTTGCTGACGTTAATGTCGCTATTCAGGAGCGACTGAACGGATTTCAATCGTGACATTTTTAGTTTGATTTCCATCCACCAGCACCGCTAAGTTTGTCGTCAGACAAACTTATCTTAGTACACTAGAGCAGCGGTATTTACTCTTAATTTAAATTGAACGTTGAGTCTAGATTATATTTTTCGGGCCGCAAGCATAAGTTTGCCGTGGTTGGCATCCTTTGCACGTATTTTCGGGCGTGCGCATCCATAGTTGAAACGCAGTTACGGTACGAGAGTGGAATACGATTGAAATTGAAACCGCTTTTTCCCATCTTAAAGATTTAAAATTACTTTGACATTACTTTATTGTCAAAACACGAGCGTCTCCAGTTAATTTTGAACGCCACGCCCGATTAGACACATCTGTTGCCGACTGTACGATACGCAATCAGTCGGTATAGACTGGTATAGGTAGCCAGTCAGTAGCAACTGAGCAAGGACAGCAAGGTAAGGAGGTTTCCTGCACCCGATTTAGGTGTTCTTTAGCAAGTGTCCACCTGCCGTTTACACTAGCAAAGGCAGCAAAGCTATAAGGCAGATTTCACACTGGCGCCGCGTCCCGCTCCGGTCAACGAGACTGAATTGATATCTCGCCCGCGCACCGGAGCCGCATGCGGGAACGCAGCAGTATGATAGCCGCCTCATACTGTAAAATATTTTCAACCGACATCAAGATTTTGAAGGAGGAGGTTGTCAATTCGTCCGGATCGATAGTGATTTCAGTATTTTTTACTGCAACTCGGGCACTTCCTTTTGGAAAATCGGATCCTAAGTGAAGTCAGTTCTTAATTTGCTTAAAATTATTTAAATTAAATTGTTTAAGTCATGTTTAAGCCTTTCGTATCATCAGCCGCTAATGGGACGCTGCGCACCGATAATGGGACGGGCCTACGTCCCATTATCGGTGCGCAGTCGGGTGAAAAGCTCGAAAGAGCCAGTGAAACGAGTGATTAGATCTGTTCCCCGAAATCGTTAATTCCGCGTAGCAAAATTTCCATTCGCATTTTTCCCCACACGAACTTTTACGCATTCTCGTTCTTTATCATTCATAAATAATGCCACTGTCATAATTTTCTAATAGGGAACTTATCCGATCTTTTTGTTTATCATTTGCGTATATTACCAGAATCATATGTTCCTAATAGCGTACTTATCCAATCCTTTTGTTTATCATTCGCGACTATTACAAGAGGCCGGAGTGTTAGGTATCTTGCGTTCACAACACACCCGACTCGCTGTCAAAAAAGAAATACAGTGCCAGAGTCACCGTTAGGTACGACGACGAGCGAAGCGAGGAGGAGTGTTAGGTATCTTGCGTTCACAACACACCCGACTCGCTGTCAAAAAAGAAATACAGTGCCAGAGTCACCGTTAGGTACGACGACGAGCGAAGCGAGGAGGAGTGTTAGGTATCTTGCGTTCACAACACACCCGACTCGCTGTCAAAAAAGAAATACAGTGCCAGAGTCACCGTTAGGTACGACGACGAGCGAAGCGAGGAGGAGTGTTAGGTATCTTGCGTTCACAACACACCCGACTCGCTGTCAAAAACGAAATACAGTGCCAGAGTCAATTTTCGCGTTTCGGAAAAATATCGCGTAAGCAAAAAAAAATATTGCAAAAATAAGCGTCTGGGAAACTTTGGCCATAGACAAAATATCGTTTAAGAATTATAAATATTGTGATAAATATCGTTTGGCCATTTTTTAGAATGAGGAAGCAAGCAAATGAGAAAAAAAGCGGCTGGAAGAAGTCCGAGTGGGGAAAAATGCGAATGGAAATTTTGCTACGCGGAATTAACGATTTCGGGGAACAGATCTACGTTCTCAGTGAAACTGTGACTTCGAGGTCTGTTAAAACTTCACTTATTTTATTTACAGTATCAGATGGAGCAGACACCGTTTCGGAGGAATATGCGACTCACGATTTTTACGTTAAATAATTGAAACACACCAGTGGATACAACAGTCTTTCTTTATTTATTATGGCACCTCGATTACTTATTTGTATCTATTGCGTCCACTTTTTTGACTGTAAGTACTCAAGTTTAAAAAACCAAAAAGAGTTTAAGACATGATCATGGGCATGGGCAACAAAGTTACACATTAGGGGGCCCACCGACTATCAGTTCGCCTTCATGAAGATATCGGCCTGTGTGTTAGAACAAAAGTTTGACACATCCGAACAATTGACAGGCCAATATCTTCAGACCCACTGATAGTGGGTGGGCCCCATTAGGGCTCGTTCTGTAACATTTTACGCACGTGGAGCACGTCAAGCTCTTCGTAAACGCTTTATAACGCAGATAATGAACTTGTGTTCATATTTTATATGGAAATTGAAATTTTTCGATCAATTTAAGCCTTATAGGCTCCGCTTGGCAATAATGCTCTAGATACTTATTTTTTTAATGCATCGCCTAAATTCTGTATATATAGTAGAAAATTACTTATTACTTTAAATCGCCCCGTTTCATGTTCAGTTTTTCTTTTGTCAGGCCTACTACAAGTTTAAATAAATGAATAATGCAGTGTGCACTACGGTTTTATCCCAGCACTCGACTCGTCTGCCTTTGGCAAGCGGATAGAATAACGGCCGATTCCCACAAACTTGACAATGCGAGTTGACCATGACATTTAGACTTCAATGTCCCATACTGTGTTCGTTTTGTGGCATTCAGCTCAGCCAATTAAAACACCAAAAGCTATCGGCTCCTTATTGGGCCCCGTTATTCAAAAGAGGCCAGATGATAAGCGCATTCTCAAAATAATAACGTAATTATCGTACCTGGCCTTGTTACGTACTATTTTTATTTTTTTACTGTCTCATTTATTTCAAAAATAAAGTAAATAGTTGCAATGTTAAAACAGATGAAGGTATAATGAGGATTAAATTCTCATTAGTGGGAAGTTATTAACTTACCGGCTCCGAAGCTTCTTGATGACCGGTCGTTGGGCAGTGCTGTCGTGGATCCTCACTTGCGTCGGGTCGATCTCCTCGCAGACCTCGTCGTCAAACGGCATCTGACCAGCCCGCTGAGCCAGTATACTGTCCATAAATGGCCTGTATATCTGCCCGGAAGTCCCCAGAATGTCATCAATATCAGTGTATCGTGAAACAAATTTGTCCGCACTCTTCTGATACGAGGTCCCTGATCCTCTTCTTCTAAATTGCCGATGGTTCTCGTAAGGGGACATACGGCCTTCGTATTGCTCGGTTTCTTTTGGTGTCTCTAAGCCCTCTGGACTTCTTCTAGCACCCAGCGGCTCGTCGTCGAGATGCAAGGGAAATGGAGGAATTTGGGCAGATGGTATGTACACCTGCACTTCTTCCGAGTCCGACGAGTCACTGTCTTCCTGGGGTGGCGGAGTAGGTAGTTTCTCAATCCCTTCTGGAATGTTTTTATCGCTTGCTAGCCACCACGGCCGTTCCCCCGATTCTATGTGCCGAATGCGTCTCAGAGGAAAGCTGGGCTGATTGGACCCAGATTTGCTCAAGCTGTTATGACAAGAACCAGATTTACTCAAACTATTTTGATTTGAATTGGACTTGCTCAAGTTATTCGGATGTTCAGTCTTACTGTTAGTAGAATTCTCGTTACTTGTAGCCCACCAATCTTTTTGTTCCCCTGACTCGATATGTCGCACATTGAAGAAGTTAAATTTCTCGCTCTTTTCACTATCACTGGATGATTTTCTAGGGGGTGTCAATCGTTCTATACCCTCAGGGATATTTGCGCAACTATCAAGCCACCATGGTTTTTCATCCTCTACGAATTTGTTTTTCTTCTGGAATTTAAAATTTTCAGAGCTATCTGAACCGTTTGTTTGAGGTAATTTCTCACTTTTACTTTCGCCGTTCGATTCTAGCCACCACGCTCTTTCACCCGATTCTATATGCCTAATTTTCTTGGGTATATTCTTTTCTGAAGGTGACTTATCATTTTCACTTACGCTTGTGTTTTTTTTCTCCGAATCAGAATCCATCCACCAGGCTCTTTCACCAGATTCTATATGCCTTATAGCCTTTAATTTTACTTGATTGTTATCATTAGAGGCAACTATATTATCGGTATTATTTTTACTTTTAGACTTTTCACTTTCTGTAGTTATATTAGACACATCTTTACCTGTAGACTCTGAGGTTGAAGTTTCTAGCCAACGGCTGTCACTGCTTTCCTGGTGACGTTTAAATAAGCTAGTGACGGGTGCTAATGCTCGAATCAAAAATGATTTCGCTTCTTCAGCTGCACCATCGTTTTTGTGGGCCACTGGCGATTGTTGTTTTGCTGAGCGGTCGGTAGGTATTGAAATTTCATCCGCTGATGTTCTCGAGACTTCATTAGTTTTAGATTTCGACGTCATATCTTCTTCACTAATCGAAGACTGTGTAGATAATGTGATACTAGATTCTGGGCTATTGCTTTCTCGTGATTTGGAATGTTTTAATTTAATATTTCCATTAGGCAAGTTACTATTTGATGAAGTTTTTTGAATGCTTTTTGGTGGTGAAACTGATTTACTGTCTTTTGATTTGTCAATATTTTCTGAAGTCTGATCAGAATCTGACGAACTACCTGATTTACTTTTGCGTTTTATAACTTTTTTCTTTGTACTGGAATCAGTAGATGAATCTGAACTTGTTTTACGCACTTTAACTTTTTTCGGTTTTGTTGCGGTTTCATTTTTTGGTACCTGTGGTGGTAATTGACTATTAGTTATTGTAATTTCCGGCGATACTAACTCGGCAGAAGCTACTGCTAAAGGACTTTTTGCTCTAGTTAACTTTAGATTTACGTTAATAATAATTTCCGATGGTTCATCATCTTTATTTGGTCCATACAGTGTGATATCTTGATTAGATTCAATGACATTAGGAGGTGAAGTTAGTTTATTCTCCATGGAGGGGCTGCTGGACTCCATGTCTCTTGGATGAGGTTCTGTGCTTACACTTCTACTACTTCGATCATTATAGGAGTTATTTGTCGAATTGTCTCGAAGAGGTTGTGTAGAGTATCGACCTGCATAGCCTGTGTAACTATTAGAGCTAGGCGTGTATAAGGACCAATTAGATAAAGTACTTGCACGTGCAGTGCTACCAAATCTACTGGAACGAGTAGGATCATCCAATCTGTCTGACTGTATTTCTCTATCTATCATTTCTGGTCGTTTCTTTTTTCGCGTTCTAGTTTTTTCTATAGTTTTTGCCATGTCTGCTCTTCTAGTTCTAACGTATACGGAAGATCCAGGCGGCGTAGGTGATGTATGTCGCGTTATGACAGTAACAGTTTCCATTTCACAATCTTCATCTTTTGCATCGTCCACACCATTTTCAACAATATCTTTAGTATTTTCCACTACTTCGTTTTTTACCGATTCTTCTTTTATGATCGTACAAGGTGACACCGATTTCTTCTCACAATCTGTTTTAAGTGTTTCGTTATGATTCACAGGCGAAACAGAAGTTCTTTTTACCGTTGGAGGACTTCTCAAATAATTATTAGTTAGTCGATTAGCAATTCCGTATCTATTTACATTTACCTCAGACTTTGTATCTGTTCTAGATGAGGGCCTAGTGTAGGATGTAGTGGTATCCAATTTCGTCTCATTTCTTGAAGAAGGCCGTGTATAACTAGTGTCAGACTTGATTTCTGCTCTTGATGATGGTCGTGTATAAGATGAGTCAGATTTTATTTCGGTTCTAGATGACGGCCTGGTATATAAAACATCAGGTTTTATTTCAGCTCTGGAAGAGGGCCTACTATAAGAAGATTCAGGTTTCGATTCCGCCCTTGACGAGGGCCGTGTATAAGAGGGTGCGGGGCGTGGATACAATTTGTAACTCGACAGGCTATTATAGCCTGAAGACTTGTCAGTCTTGCTTGGAATGTCTTTGTCACGGTCCGAAGGACTAGGATCTCTGCTTTTCAAATCTTTGTACGACTTCGTTTTTCTTTCAGGACTTAAATGTCTAGAGGGTCGCGTGAGGCCGTATTTAGATGACACGGGGCTGACATCTCTACTTCTGGTGGTCGCAGCAGGTGGCACAGTGAGTTTGTAATCCTTCCTTTCATATTTAGATGTAGTAGAGGTGGGCGGGGGTGGTTTCTCTTTCTCAGTCTTGGTGCTGTAGCTAGCGTAGCGGCTAGCAATTGCGGATATAGGAGTTTCGTCTCTGGCGGTACGTTCTGCGCTGGGTATGGGGATACTCGAGGTCTTGAATGAAGGCGTTGTGTTGAGGTATTTGGCAGTTACGGACGTGGGTCGTTCTGTAGAGCTAGTGGCCGCTCTTGTGGCATCCCGGTTCCGCCCGTATGACGACGAATCAAATGACTGAAAATTGGAAAAATATCGTTTAATCTACAGTTGCATAATAAAGTTAACCAAGTTAGGTAATTTATCGCTAATCAATTATAACTTAATATACTTAACTATAATAAGACTTTTTAATACAGTAATATATAAAAACGAGATAATAGTTCAGCGAATATGTCTGACGTTCCTACCTGCGGACTAAATACTCCAGCATGTTGCAAACTAACGTGAAATTAATGGCTAGGTTGAAGTTTTTCATGATGCAGTGAATAGGGTTCGGAGTCAAGTGTGTGTATTCTCAAACTCCGACTGGTCAAATATATCGCAAAAGTAACCTTGCTCCTTGGACTTAAAATGAGGTTAAGAAAGTAAAATATTTTTGCAATTGTAACTACCAGTAACTACTGGCGGTAACAGAATGTGTCGGATCACTTGTTCATTTGCCAACCCGGAACAAAGTGTCGAAGGACGGACGTGAACTACGATTACTATGGAAATTAACTTTTAGACGTTTGCCAACGCTACAATTTATTCTAGAATAAACACATTTTGGCAGCATCCAGACTGATGCAGTAAAGTAAACGAACGTTCTTTGATTGTATTTAAAATAAGTGCATCATGTTATCAGAAGGAATCTGAGCTTGACACTTCCGTCTTCCATTTTATAAGTAGGTACCTACTGGATTGTTATAATATTTAGGTAATATGTATATAAGGTGCCAAATATAAAAGTATAAGTGTAAACGGAGGTAAAATACATTTGTAATATTTACACTTACATTCACCCCTCAGTAAACACTCAATTCATATTCTTCATTCAACACTATCACATATAAAGCTGTTCCTTTCACCGCTTTATAAATAGCAAAGGGAATGTGTGTACGCAGGGCGGAGCGTCGGCGTGCCCCGTGGACCGTCGCCCCTTGTAAATAAAGATTATTTTAAAGGTATCAGGATTCGCTTAGGGTACCCATAAGATAACGTAGGGAGAGATTTTATTGAGCTCCGTATTATATTTAGGACTAAGAAAGACTGATTAATATCAGAAGAGAGGAATGCCGTTCCAGCAGCCTAGAAAGGCGTAAGTCGTCCAAATTCAAAGAGGTCTTAGATATTTCGCTTTGGAGGTAATATGTGGTGCCATGTTGCCGAGTAAGTTTGTATAGGATTTCGTAGATCAAGTTGCATTAACTAAAGAGTAAAATTTATGGGCGCTTACTTTAGAAATAAATTTAAAGTCTTACTAAGCGCCGGCCATGTAAATTCGAAAGCGACTCGTATGCGAAATATAATTCTCATTATAATCATCATTAATAAAAAGGGCCTGGTAGCTCACCGAAGGAAGCCCACTAACTGCTCGATAGGGGAAATAATTCGTGTATAGCTGAATTTTGGTGAAGTTGTAGATAAAGGTGTCTTACACAACATACTAAAAGTACTCATGGATAGGGGTGCCGCTAACGGGGAGAGGGGGATGTAAAGGTCCCCTTTTTTGGCTTTTCGTAAATAACTCAGTAGCGGTGGCTCATACGAAAAAATGTTCTTCTACTTAATTAATCCACAAATGATTTTCTACAAAAAAGGTTCTTTACACTTTTTTGCTGAGATCAATGTATAATGAGATTTCGAGGAAATACGATAATCACTTTTAGAAACTTTCGGAGCTATTATTTACGAAACTATGAGTTTTGTCTAAAAATTGTTTGAGAAAACCCTTATTTATATTAAAAGACCTATCCAACGACACCCCACACATTAGGGGTGGATTAATAAACAGAATTTACTCCCCACTTCATGTGTTCGGGAGGTACCCTAAAAAATAATCTTTTTTCAGATTTTGTTTTAAAACTTTGTTTGCGTGTTCAAAACACATACTCATACGAAGTTTAACTATTCTAGTACTACCCATCACTGCGCAAAGGCGTGAACGGACAGACTGGGACAAACGGACAGCGAAACTATAAGGGTAGGAAGTTGATTGCAGGCGTCCATAGGCTATGGGAACTGCTTACCATCAGACAGGTCGTATGCTTGTTTGCCACCGTCGTGGCATAAAAAATAAAAAGTAAAAAAATACCCTCTTCAACCTGCTCAGTGATGGTTAGTACTAGAATAGTTAAACTTCGTATGAGTATGTGTTTTGAACACGCAGACAAAGTTTTAAAACAAAATCTGAAAAAAATTTATTTTTTAGGGTACCTCCCGAACACATGAAGTGGGAGGTAAATTCTGTATTTTAATCCACGCCTAATGTGTGGGGTGTCGTTGGATAGGTCTTTTAATATAAATATGGGTTTTCTAAAACAATTTTTAGACAAAACTAATAGTTTCGTAAATAATAGCTCCGAAAGTTTCTAAAAGTGATTATCGTATTTCCTCGAAATCTCATTATACATTGATCTCAGCAAAAAAGTGTAAAGAACCTTTTTTGTAGAAAATCATTTGTGGATTAATTAAGTAGAAGAACATTTTTTCGTATGAGCCACCGCTACTGAGTTATTTACGAAAAGCCAAAAAAGGGGACCTTTACACCCCCCTCTCCCCGTTAGCGGCACCCCTATCCATGAGTACTTTTAGTATGTTGTGTAAGACACCTTTATCTACAACTTCACCAAAATTCAGCTATACACGAATTATTTCCCCTAAGTTTTCCTTCGTTTGGCGAGCTATGGTATTGAATACGGTAGATAGACAGGGGTTAATGTAAGACTAAGCTTATGGTATGTAAAACCATAGACTTAAATATATAGTAGACGGCCATAGCCTAAGAACTTTTTGATGCTCCGAGTATTTAGCGCCATCTAGTTCAGAGCCACCTAAACAGAGCCAATATGTATGAGATAAAATCAGCGCCACCTAGTAACGAATAACGTACTAGTAGTACACTAGTCGTTACTAGGTGGCGCTGATTTTATCTCATACATATTGGCTCTGTTTAGGTGGCTCTGAACTGGATGGCGCTAAATACTCGGAGCATCAAAAAGTTCTTAGGCTATGGCCGTCTACTATATATTTAAGTCTATGGTAAAACTTAGCAATCATGTAAAATACCCCTACCAAAAGCGAAATATTTTCTTGCAATAGTCTGGCTGGCTGTAGTGTGTGTAGTGTGTTGTAGTGTGCCGTGAGTGTAACCGTGTTATTATTTTATAGTCTGGCTGGATGTTCATGTTTTGGTTTTAACCAGTCTATTAAGTAAAAAATCATCATCCTGTCCAGGCCGATTTCGACCATGGCGACTGGTTTCCGCTGGCTAGTGAGAGCGACGTTCGTGGGCTCTCAGGTGACTGACGTAGCCTATTTTAGCCTATTTTTTATATTTTTTTTTGTTTTATTTTTTAAACTATAATTTTGTCGGAGGGGTGCTGACCTGCAGTAAATGTTTTCGTACTTTTACTGCTAAAATAGGCTACTTTTTTAAGTAAAAAATACTGCAGTAATAAATAAAAAAAGATAAATTTAATAAACATTACCTATGGGTATTTATATTGTTTTGTTAATTGGACACGACGTTATTGTTAAGCGAATAAGAGCGTGATCATTTTGAACGCCCTACCCGATAAGCTACTTCTGCTGCTGTCTGTACATACAGTCAGTGATCAAAGTGATCTTGACACGCTCTTGTTTTTTTGACAAAAAAGTCTTGACATATTAATTTTGAATATGAACTCCTTACCCACTTACATAGCTACATCTCTTGCCAACTTTATACCTACTTATAAAACTTGAGCTGTAAATACATTTTATTAAAATACTTGAGTGTAATTGCATCTCAGCAAGTTGTATAAAAAAAGATGTTTCACTAAAAGCTGAATTTATAAGTTGCGCGTGATATTGACAAGTTAAACTATACTTACATAATTCCGAAAAGACATCTTGTCTTAAAATCAACCCGGGTCCATGAGGCGATGACGACGTTGATCCTTTGAGCTCCTGAAAAACCAAAACAAGTGATTACAACACTGCAACGACTAATTATTCGATTCTAATGAGTGATATGATGCTCCAGTATCATGCAGTTTGATGACAGGTACAGTCGGCCGAGTGGGCGGTTGGCACGCGTGCTCGCGTAGATGTGTCACAGAACGGACGGCGCGGCTGTCACATAGTTGTCGCCAAAAATCCTCACTCTTAAGCCGTTTTATCCTTATGTGTTCCCTTTTGCAAATATAAACGGTTTACTAGTTTTAACTAAGTGAGTGAGTATGACTGGTAGGAACGTTAGTATTAAAGAAATAAATAAAATACATTTACTAACATCCCACCAGTTAAACTAACAAAGAAAAAGCAACAAAAATTATAGACGATATAAGAGACTCTCGGTATAATGCCAATTCAAGTGTCGGCGCTGATTTTCGGAGGCTTATAATTACGAAAATATTAAATTAAAATATGAAAGTAAACACCTTCTTTCTGACTGCAGAACGCAACTAATAGCTAATAACGTGCGATATAATTATTAATGATATTCTAGGACATTGTAAAAAAGCAATATTTCATGCTCAAACTTTCGCGCTCGGACCGTGCCAAAGACAGTACCTACATACGTACGTACTCGAAAACCATTACCCTTCTTCTGGGGCAGTCGAGTAAAAATAGGACTACGAACTATCGGGGGCAAAGAACCTAACCTCAGATCTATTTGTGTATAAACAGTGCAAACAGGTGAAATGGTCGCTGTCATCGAACTCGGAATACTCTGGGGATTTAGCACGATTAAAGGCTAGGCAACCCTTGGTTACGTTACTACGTTTTATTTACAGCTATTTAATCGCTTGCGACAAACTAAACACATAAGCATGGATAAGGATCCTATCCTATCCTATAAGGCCTCAAAGTAAGAATTTAACTAGAGATTGCACACGCGTACACCCGTAAGGGATAGACATAAACATAGATAACGATAAAATCACTTCTACAACACAAAACAGAACAATTTTTATCATTGTATTCCTTAGCCGACACAACTTTCTAAGAAAAATATCAGGTTTTCTCGTAAACACAGAGTTTTTTGAAGAAATCGCGAATTATTTTTGTTCGTGACCCTCCTATGCTAAAAGTAATGGTGTGGAGGGTAATACCAACGGTAATAGCACCATCTCTGTCGTACCTATTGAAAGTTTAATAAGACCACTCCTTTCGATCTTAGTATAGGCATTACCATGCCCTGTCTACATACTAGTATACCTTTAAAAAAATCACAGGCACTACGGATCCAGCCGCCCGTACACTTCGCGGAGACCGGACCGAACAAAAAAAAAAAAAAAAACCTTTTATCCTATGTCTATGTATAAAGTGGTATCTAAACTGGCATCGTTAATTTCGAATCGTAACAGATTTCTTTTTCCACATTCAAAATAGGATCCCGAAAGCAGGCTTGACCTATATCGATTGTCTATAAAAGCTGTTCTATTGACGGATCCATGCCATTTTAGATTGACTGGACTTGATAATAAGGTTTATGGTGTGACTGTTATTTTTGTCCGGTTATTGACTGCATAGATAGAGATAGACGGACTATCATTGATATCTGCGGTTGCGTTATGCTTTCGCTCAAACGAATTTAAATGACTACGGTTTCAGAAGCTGACATTACTGCACTGCACTGATTCGTTGTGTGATATTGCGAGTGCGAGTTGTTAGTTATTCTGTCATTTGACAAGACCTTATGAACATGATGATTGATGAATGTCCGATGCGATGACAAGTGCTATCAAAGCACAACCCGGTCCCTGGTACGTTACGCGCAAGATCAAAGTTAAAGTCAAGAATTACTTTATTCCAGTAGCCATAGCAACGAGCACTTTCGAATAGTCCGTTACAATTATCTTAAGCTAATAAGATTCTCTTCTTACCATCACCTTAAGTTGACCTGAGTCACCTAAAGATACATGTAGGTAGTATGATTTAATAAGGACCCAACGACAGGGCGCATATACGGCGCAAATGCACTTTTACAAAGCGATGCATTTAATTGCAAGCGTGTGTATGTGTTTCTGTCTTAATATTGAAAGTTTAAGATCAGCTATTCAAACGTACAGTGGTCAAAGGGTCAGTATAAATCAGTAGTACTTAATATATCCCTGTCAGTGGCGTAGCTAGAGCATGGGTGTCACCCGGTGCGGATACCGGCGGGGTGCTAACTGCCGCCGCTGCAGATTTAAAAAACGGTTACCTAAAAGTCACCTGAGAGCCTGGGTGTCACCCCTAAGTGGGTGACACCCGGTGCGGGCCGCCCCCGCCGCCCCCCCTAGCTACGCCACTGATCCCTGTTCTCGACAACAATGCTTCCGTCGCGTAATTACATAATATTTCAACGCAAAGTGTTTTCTATTTCGGTCGGCGACCATTTGTCTGGGGACACTTTTACTTAGAAAAACGTTTGACTAATGTGTTGTTGGCTATTTACTGGGAACGTAAGATTTACAAAAAAAGTGTTACCACCCTACTACTACTACTAGTACAGTAGTAAGCTTCGAGCAACAATATAAAGGAGGTACAAATTCAAACTAGATTTACGGAAATTCAGGAAAATATGGCTTGTGAAAATTTATATCGTAAATAAGACTGTCAGAGAAAGTACCGCTCGAGTCGTCGTTCTAGCGGTAGGTACTATTGTGGGGTCATTTTTTGGGCCGGTTGATTGGGTATCTCTAGTATTATTTTAACGGTGTTAGTAAATAGTAACTACAGTACCAACGACAGTTGTAAGTACTGCTTATTCTCTTAATAATAAAGTTGTGTCCAGCTCATTTTGAACACCCTATCCGCTTAGCTGCTGTTGCTGCTGACTGTACCTATAGAAACATATTTATTGAGGACATAATATTGATTTTTATAAGGAACTGGAAGTAGGTACAGTCGGAAGCGTCAGTAATTTGACAGATCCTGCCCTACATTATGAATCACTTTGTACGGGGAGAACTGTCAGATTCATCATCATCATCATCAGCCCTTTAACGCCCACTGCTGAGCATAGGCCTCTCTTCGTGTACGCCACTTGAACTGTCAGATTACTGTATTAAATTCAAGATACGTTCTCAGCTAACCGTATGATGTGTTTATGCGAATTGTATAAAAGTACCTTCACGTTTATATTGTTTCATGAATAAAATCGTGCCAATATAATTTTGAGCACTTCAAATACCTCTACTACTGCTGCCGACTGTACCAAGCACTCAAGGATTGTTGCATCAAACGATTGGTAATTAACGGGTACTTGACGATGATTAAAATGATTATATTTAGATCGTGATTCAGAAGGGCGTTTCGGTTGGGATTAGGTTACGTGACATACATACATATATGTATTTGTAAACAAACGTAAGTGAGATCGATATTAGATAATGAAAATTAAACATATTTTTTCCCATTCCTACCTTCCTTTACTAATCTCTGTTTGGCCCGACGGTTAACTGGTAACACTTTTTTATCGTGCAAGTTTAAATATAAATACTGTCATAAATTGTACAAATGCAGCAGGACCGTTCATAAATCGTATAAATAGTTTTTCTTTAAATAAATCACAGGCACTTAAGTAAGATAAGAACGATGTGCATCCATTGGTAGGTTCTCTGAATTTTCGCCGAAAATTGTATTGCTGAATTTCACTTGTCCACTAACTTTTCGCAGAAGTTTATTTTGGCCGAATTTCATTTCCCAACTTTACATAATCCAACCTCACCTAACCCAACCTAGTAGGTAATTTTCATGTCCCAACCCCAACTATGGGGCTGGGAAATGAAATTGTTAAGTATTATACTCAAGAGCAAAAATTTAGTAACAAAAACTTAAATATCTATAAATGAATATCTTTAAAATTTTTGCACTTGAGTGTATTTTGCACTAAGGTGACGTACTAAAGTGGAATCATATTTTGGACATCGACTTTACCACTGTTTGGTGAGCTTCTGCTCGTATCGAGTATAGTCGGTAAGGGTTCGTTTAGGTACTAAGGAAACCAAAAGTAAAAAGGTGCCATTGGGAAACCTGCAGCTACGCACGTCATACTGCTGGCTTTCTTCACGAAAGATTGCCCCAAAAACCTGTTTGGCCGTTATTGGCAAAACATTATAGGAACTGTTAGATTTATTTCTGGCGGCCTGAAATAGCCGTGCCACTCAGCTGTTAAGTGTCAAGACTGGGTTGTTGCCTCCTCCGAAATGGGGCCAGGCCGCTTCCCGGCAAAGTGCGTGGTGCCAAACACTGGTAGAAAAAGTTTAATTAAAATTGCGTCTTATTCCTTTTGGGAGTACTTTGAAATCTTCCTTCTGGCGTTTGTCCCAGCTTTTTGCTCTATTGAGCCTGGGGTCCGCTCGGCAATCTAATCCCGAGAATCGGCGTAGGAACTAGTTTTTACGAAAGCGACTGCCATCTGACCTTTCAACCCAGAGGGGAAACTAGGCCTTGTTTGGATTAAGATCCGGTTTCCTTACGATGTTTTTCTTCACCGAAAAGCGACTAGCAAATATCAAATGATATCTCGTAAATACATAGCTATAAATATAACCTTTTGAAACTGAAATATGTAGTCCCACTTAAACTGGCCAGCCTTGTAGTCTTTTCTTCAATCTAACAAGTACATTGTGTACAGTACACCAAGCATGAAGAGCCCGCCGACTCCAAGCGTTTCCTCTGCGAGTAGGTACATACATACCTACCCGCCATGCACAAAAATAACCCCAGCATTTCACCGCAATGGGAGTTCCTGACAAATTATTTATATATATCCCTGTTTGTCGCCATATCCGTTAGTCTACCCTCCAGGCTCCAGGACACACAAATTACAACCTTGTCGCTCTTACACATTTGACATATTCCTTTGACTATTTAGATTAGGTTTCTTAAGCTCTTATCTGTCTGTAAACTAATTTAGAAAGTAAACTTTCATGCAGTGATATACAGTTGATATTGCAATGAAATTATCAAGTGAGAAACGAGGACTTAGACCTTAACCTCGTCATGGAGTCGAGGGTATGTTGTTACTGAATGCACTTAAATAAATTGCGATGGAATTCTTAAGTTAATGTTTTGATGTTAGATTCTTTATGTTCGGGAGAGTTATAAATGGGAATTGTAGGTGACAGTAGATTTATAGTACTATAATAAGGTGAAGAGAAATAATTTTTAAGAAAACAAACTGCCTTCAATGGGAGAGGCGGGTGAAAGATTATTGATGGACTCATAAGCATACCCCGGGGTTTTGGGTGCGGGAATGAATGACATAAGCCAAAGAATATGTATGAATTAAATAACAGAATGTATACTTACCTACTGAATAATTTATTGAATAAAAAAATTCAAAAAAAACATACGTTCAATTATTGATTTATTTGAAAATATTTCATTTAACTACGCTTACGAAGCCGCGGATAACATCTCGTATGATATCAAATAAATGCTCAGTAATTTATTATCAACCTCTTCAGTTCAGTTCTTACTCATGTATTTATAAATTAATAAACACTTCAGAGATATCTAACGTCAAGATTTATATTTGACATTCAATGTCTGTCATACATACCATGCCTATGCATTGTTACAAGGCAAAGAAATAGAATTGCAATCGCAAACACATCGAGCAACAATTGACTTCTTCAAAAAATTTAAATTTGCACCTATTACGACTGCCGACGTAGAAAGATCGTTTAGTTTGTTGAAATGGATATTTACAGCTAGACGCCGAAGCTTAACTGTTACAAATGTAGAAAAAATATTAATTGTTTATTTTGAAAATCGTGTTAACTACTAATTGACGGCAGGTAATTAATTAACATTATTTTTATTATTATCTCGAAGGGCTTGGTAGAAATGCTAAAGTCCCTGCTACTTAAGTTAAAATTAAATTGTAGTTTGTTTACAATTCGCAGGAAGGTATTTATTCATTAGGCACAATATGATTATTTGTCAATATAACCTATCTGTTTATCTCTATTCTTTCTCAAGTTATTCCCGCACCCAAAACCCCGGGGTATGCTCATAAGTCTCATAACATAACAACCAATTGTTAAAAGTCAAATGATAAAAATGAAATTAAGTACAACTAATGTTAAGCGGTCCAGACACTATCACTAATAATGTCATTACCTTCAAGTAATGACATTACTAATGACAGTGTAGTGATTGGAATGAAGGAATGACGGTAAGGAATGAAGTTATTCGAATATTCTAATATTGTAGTGTCAGTACTGGAGTAATGACATTATACTGACAGTTTGTGGTGCTCGGTGCGCGTCATTCCATCATTCCTTCAGTATTCGTGGAGCGATCGCCGAGAATGAACGCATTTGGAGCTAATCTATATTCTGCGGGGATTGATTCACTCAAATGAGTGTTTTTTTGCTTATAATTGGAGTAAATGATTGTAATAGCTTCAAGTAATTTGCTTCGCTCATCCGAAAGTAATTCTTGAAATGCTTCAGTGATGCCGATATTTTTAAGAGGTACATGTAAATATTCCTCGAAAGACAGCCCCTTTCTGTATTTTTTTCTTTAAACCCGTTTTTATAAAGCAATTGCAATTATTATTGCCATTCAGGCTATCTTTTTTGCGTCCATTGTCGACCGCGACCACTGTCGTAATGATGAAAAATACTGACAAGTGTATGGAGAGGTTTTGGAATGTCATTACTGAACGAAGGAATGACAGTATTAGTAATGTCATTACTAGTGATAGTGTCTGGACCGCTTTAGGTAGTTAGATATTCATTGGGCCCCAAAAATAGTGCCTAAATAACTATTTAGTGAGGAAAACCATGTTTTTCAAGCCAGGCAAAGTTGACGGTACTTATCAATACTATTATTTTAGTTCATAATTATTCACTTCTAATTACAGGATCAGGGGGCAAATTTTTGACTTTCGAGCGCCCGAATTCAAAAAGTTTAAGCTCGAAAATAATCGCACACAAAAGCTTACCGCAAATTTTTTCGCACGAAATTAATAGTTAAAATGCTCATGATTTCAAATTCCTATCGCTGTTATTTTTAAAACATAATTTCATCGTTTTATTCTGAGTTGTAAATGTCACTTTCGAATGCTCGAATCTCAAAAATCACCCCCCTGACGTACATTAGACAGAAGTCGTTACCTATACTATATACAATGCGTAGATATAGGCAGCAGCGTTCCAGATATTTGTTCTAGGTGTAAACAAATAAATAGCAACTTATAGAGTACCTAGCTAATAATAGTGGGGTTGGACTACGAGTGGTTCGGAGCTCAGCGTGCACTAAACTCGTGGGTGGAACATGGAACTAACGATGCTCGCTTTTACGAACTAAGCGTCCCACGGTGCACCGTCTCAAATGAATGGTCTTAATGATTCATGAAATGCATCTGAGTGCCAAAAATTAATAAAATGACGTTCTAAAGAAAACTATAATGCCAGTTATACGCTAAGGCTTATGCTGATTATATTTGTGTCATAACTGAAGTAGTTGATCTACATTCTAGGTTACTCGTCAAAGTCGTTTGTTAGGTAGGTACACGATTTCTTTTCTAAAGTTACTAATGTTAACGTCACTCTGGGCGATAAGTGAGATTTGCCGCCCACGGGCGCAGCGTCAAATCTCACTTCACACCCAGGAGAATACGTAAAATTGTGTTCGCACCACCGGCGGTAATAAAGAAGGCATCAGATCACTTGCTTTTAGCCCTTACCTTCGGTTCGGGCCACAAATGCCCGCGGTCTGAGCCGTTCTTTATTTTACCGCCCTAGATAGGTAATGTACTATTGTAAACGTGACAATGAATTTTTTTGTCATTAATACTGAAGTTTAGTTGTCATTAGTGTCATTACAGGTGCTAGCTATATTTAACAACACTTTGGTAGTTATATTTAAAACTTTGTAATTTCCATAAATGAACTTGTTACATTTACAAAAAGTTGTTGTCCCCGGATTGACAAAAATTTTAGTAATTGTTACTAATAGTCTGGCAAACCAAAAAGCGCAGTAACAGCCAGAGTAACATGCTATACCCATCCCGTGTTTAGTAGTGAGAGTACCTACTAGCATTAGAAAATACAGTATAATTCTCGCTGTCTATGCTTGAAGTGAAACAAACTCAGGCCAAACTATTTTTTTTTTGTTAAAATAAATGTTTTCTTTCCGTGTAGAATTATTAGTAAAGGAAATGTTGACAAGGGTGGAGTTTTAATATGTCTACATAATATATATTTTACATTGTACTTTGTTCCTTCCTAGTATTTCCTAGTTTCTCCCCTGGGTTCGCCAGATGATAGTCGCCTTAGCTAGAATGATGATGAATAAGCAATCTATCATAAAATAATAGCCAAAGCGACCTTGCTGTTTGCTGACCAACGGAAGTTTTACTAACACCGACATTAGCGTCGAGGAAAGTATAACTAGTCTAGCGGCTTTAAATAAAGTAATGGAACAATAGCGAACTTGACACACATTCGGGGGTTAACTGTAAACATACACTGTTAACAAAGGTACGCGTACCATCATGAGCCTGAGCTATCAGATACTCATCATCATCACTTACAAGAATAATTAAATATGATCCTAAAAAGACAGGAGGATAAGTAGGTACACCTATAATTTCGTGTTCTACTACTAATAACTGTTTTGCTATGCGGTTACACTCCAATCTAAAAATGGAAAAGAAACAGGTATTGATCTTAGTAACTGCAACATCTGAGTTTCGTCACGTTAGGTCGCGTATGGTTTACAATCAACTGAACTCAAAAAAACCCTTTTGGATACAGCAACATTCCGTATAACGCACCTAACATAATCTATCGAGATAAGAAAGACAAACATTGTTGCCGGAACTGAAATAACATGAAACAATACTATGTAACATATAGGTGACAGGTGGCCATTAAGATCATACAGATCGCAAGAGAAATTGTTTATGCTATATTTAACTATAAAGCGACAAATTTTCTTGTAGTTGGCAAAGTTTGGAGGAATAATACGTTCAGTACAATTTTGTTGCATAGGCGTAGACACTAGCGCAATTACTTACGGAGGGTTAGAAAGGTTTGTTTATCGGTTTATTACTTTAAATGCTATCACACTTAGTTCAGTGATCAGTTTCATTTAGATGCACGATTAGTAGGCACTGTATGAAGCGTTTAGCAATGGGATCATACGGCGACTATTTTCTACTCGTCGACTTTAATGCTCAACTTTGTAGACTGAATTAAAAACGCATACCTACTTTACGCGATGGACGGAAGAGGCCTGGCTAGCCTTACCGACTTTTAATATTGATTAAGAAATGCTCGAACGTATAATAGTACATTGTGCAACATGGGGGGTAAGAGGAATATTACTAACGAGAGTCTAGTTAAATTTAAATACTCGAGTTTGTAATATTCTTACGCCCCGAGTTACACACAATGTTTTTCATCACACTTGCGAGGAAAAAACTAAAATTTAAGCGAAATAATTCTTAAATACGGTGACGTTTCAAATAGGTATTCGATCGCCATTTTGCTTGCGCCGTTGCTTAGCAACGCGGTACAAACATTCCGTGCGTTTTTTATTACGACATAGTTTTCGAACTAGATTTTGCAAAATTATTATAACAATATTTACCAAAATTAATGATAAATACTTTTAAATATTAAAAATAATGAAGAAATATACCGTATTAGTTTTATATACTTTAAAATTTGCTTGTAGTCAAGTTTGGGTGACATAACAAAAAAACCCTGGCTGAATATAAATGTCCTGAGTCTGAAGTAATGTACGAGTGGGTCAACATTTTTAAAACTAAACCTATAACTCCACACTGTGGAGTTATAAGAATTCCTAACTCCCGCGGGATCAAAGTAGGCCTTTGTCCTTCAGTACACCCGCATGAAATAACACCATTTACGAGCAGGTGTGATGAAAAAGTATAAATGCACGTACCGAGCTAGCATGGCCGGAACCGTCGGTGCCTGTGCCCGCTACGCCGTGAAAAACCATATAATAGAGATTTTTTTAATAACACGACGGTGGCAAATATGCATACGGCCCGCCTGATGGTAAGCAGATAACGTAGAATATGGACGCCTGCAACCCCAGAGGTATCACATGAGCATCGCCAACCCTTTACAAAGAGAAGGATTCACTGTTTTATACGATTGGTAGGTACTCGTATTTAGCTACCACCTACTCAAGTTACACATGTAACCTCAAACTAATATGAGGTCATGCTCCTTTCATTTGTTTTATATTTGCCCCTGGACGTTTCCTTTGAAGTGAAATAAAAATAATAGCATAATTATATTAATTATAGTGTTTTGTTATTTAAATGTGTTTATGTACAGTATGCAGCAAAGGTTAGGTGTTCAAAATCAGCTTGACACGTCCTTATTCTCTTAACAATAAAGTCATGTCAACCTCATTTTGAACACCTCACCCGCTCAGCTACTTCTGCTGCTGTCCTACCTACCTATAAAAATTACCGTATGGTGGGACCTCGACATAACTTTGAACACGATATTATTAAGGAGTACAACTTTAATGTAGTAAACTCTAGTAAACTCTTTATGTAATGTAGTAACCAGTAACTTTTTATTGTACCTACACATTACAATATTATAATTGTATTTACAAAATTGAAAATTATAACCACCAAAGCGACGTATGTACCGTACAGTCGCGGTCAATAGTGGTCGCGGTCGGTAGTTTAGGCTCATCTACCTATAGGTATGTATATATTAAATTAAATTTTACTGTTCTGCGAATAATTTGTAAACATTGTTTAGAGTAAACATCTGAACAGAAATAAACTCTTCCAGCAGCTCGTTTAAAAAAAACAAAGTGAAGTTAAATGGTATAAGTGTGTCAATAAAAAAATCTTGAATTGTGTAAACAAGTTGTATCATAACAAACCACGACGTTTGTTTATTATATCTATTTGAATGGTAAAGTTCTGTTACCTACCTAACAATTTGCTGCTCTACGGGATGAATTCATTACCAAACTCTTCAGAGAGGCATAAAAACGGGATTCCAGTTGGCACCGTTCTGTATCAACTGTGGATACCTACCCTTATATTATTAGGTAATATATTTACGTAGGTAAACATAATTTCAAGATTGATTTGAATATGAAATGTTTTCATTCTAATTTTACATTACGTGGGTATCTCAAGAGTAATTAAAATATTAGATGCATAAAAGGTAGACTGGATTTTTAGATTGATCACCAAATAACCTAATGTCAGCTTTTTAGTTCATTTAAAACTAGGTATGCTCTATCCATCCTTATTTGTCTTATCGTGTAAACAAACATGTGTCAATTTATAGAATCAAACTCTTAAGAGTCGCCAGGACGCTCGCGTGAACTCGCGTTCCCATACAAACGTAGTTCAGCTCTCATTTTAAAACGACATGCTTTAGAATCACGAAATTTGGTATGGGCATTCTAGCAGTACAGATCTATGTCGGTAATTCATTTTCGTTGCTAAAAATTGTAATACAAAGAAAATATAGCAAAAATAAGTTTTGTATGTAAATCTGTATCTGGCTGTATTTTCTTTGTATTACAATTTTTTGCAACCAAAACGAATTACCGACATAGATCTGTACTACTAAAATGCCTATGCCAAATTTCGTGGTTCTAAAGCATGTCGTTTTCAAATGAGAGCTAAACTACGTTTGTATGGGAACACGAGCGTCCTGGCGACTCTTAAGAATCATATAAATTATTAGAAGTGCGCAGGTAAAAAGTCGCCCCTGCATTTTAAAACCTCTCTCCCCATTTGACGGTAATTATAATTAAGTAGGTACTAACAATTTTATGTAGGGGGTAGTTCTAACTTTAAAAAAGCTACAACACTATCACACTCTAATACTACTTCAATGCATTAACTAGGGCCTAGTTAGTTACTAGGTAATATAGCTAACACTAAAATGTCTGAGTCAGAACTTGCTTGAAAATGATTCCGACGCAACTCCAACACAAGTATACATTTTTTTGTGTGTTGGAGATTGTGTTTATGTATAATTTAATAATTAAACATTACTCAGAATGGGAACAACGCTTGAACGTAGGTAGCCAACGATTGCTGAAAACGCACTTATTACCCGTACTTATTTACACGCTCCAAAGTAAAGGACAAACTTCTTTCACAGTTTCGCAACAAACTCAGATAAAGGTCGCCGCCGACACTCGTAGTGTCCGGAACACAAGACGAGTTATGAACTAGTTAAAAAATAAACGGCCCGGCCGTGCAGCGTGCGTTAGATGCAGCACAAAAATAAATACGCATTTTATATGTGAAACTAATAGTTTTATGGATCCGGCATTCCATGTTTTACACGTAATGCAGTTTGAATACAAAACAAACAGTATAGGTAAGTACATGTAGATATCTAAAACACCTTTATGAGGTCTAATATCTTTTGTATGAATAATTTCCCATTTAATTTTAAATCACACAAAGGTAATTGGACGAATATACTGTGTAATGGAAATCGTGGCGATTTGGATCGAATTTAACACAAAATGGTATTTTTGGTGTATTTCGTATTCAAAGGTTAAGTCTTATGAATTAAATTGCCGGCAATAAAATAATGTAATGATTTAATTAAACAGGGGATGAACTATTTGAAATACAGCGTCAGGGAAGTAATAGAAGACTCACTTGTATTTAAAGCATTGTTTGAGACACTAATAACGAATGGACTGTAGCAGTGGATCTAGATAGTTCACTAAGGAATTTGGTCAATCAATCACTATTTAATTTCGAGCTCGCATTACACTGGTACACTAACTGTAACTTCACACGTTTTTTTGCCGCACGTGACTTTGTAAACGATAAATGTATTTTTGTATGAATATGTGCGACTTACCTGCGTGGTGTGTTCGTTGGGGCGGGCGGCTGGCGACTGGGCGGGCGGCGCGCGCGCACCCGCGCCGGCGCACCGGTTTAGAGGCCACGACGCGGGGCCGACACGATTGTAGGATAGTGTAAATCATTGGTGAATCAGCTCTTTAATGCAATTAATAGGTACTTAATAATGAATGCTTGCAATTCTTCTTTGCCTCTTAAAGAGCGATCTTTATACAACTGGTGGTTCACATGATTAAGCACACAATACACTATCATCATCATCATCATCATCATCGCATACGCAAAGCATACAGCATACACTATAGTGGCGAAATGGTAGGAGAGTTTAAGACCACAAGTAAAACAAACCCTAAAATTCTTTATTATCCAGATTATACTTCAGTAATTGTGTCCATTTTGTATAGTTCTGAGCACTGAACATACATTTTTCCATAATATAGTAACGTATCCATTTAAACTGTTTAAATTATTATCTCCACTTTTATCCTCAATTCACTTTTAAATATTTAAAATGTACAAATAATATGTTGAATTTGTACTTGTTATTCGCGCCATTCAGATCAGATACAGTGATGACACTGACAGTTAATTTTCTCTTTTAAAAAACTGGTAGGGAAAGGTTGAAGGTAAACGTTAGGTTTTCACGCCAGGTTCCCATAAAATATTACCAGGCTACCGAATCAGGGTACCTGTAAGTTATAAATACAGAGTCCCGCACTCCGCACACACCCGATTCTATGTACGGTTCCTTAACGGCCTCCTAGCCCAGTTGGTAGTGACCCTGCCTACGAAGCAGTCCCGGGTTCGAATCCTGGTCAGGGCATTTATTTGTGTGTTTATCACGAATATTTGTTCCTGAGTTATGGGTGTTTTCTATGTATCTAAGTATATATTTATCTATATAAGTAGGTATATCGTTACCTAGTACCCATAGTACAAGCTTGGCTTAGTTTGGGACTAGGTTGATTTGTGTAAGATTGTCCCCAAATATTTATTTATTTATTTATTTCTATCGGAAAAAGTCTGCCGTTTTTTGCGGGGGAGGGGAACGTCAAATGTATGCGAAACGTCAAAATAGCCACGTCAAATAAACGTCAGTCCATACAATGAGTATGACCACTGGTCATACATTTTTGGCAGAGGGGAACGCCTGTCAATGGCTACTCCGCTTGGTTTAAAGCTCTTAGTACGGTTCCAACACCAAACGTCAGGCGTCAGGCTAAACTGATCAGAATGCAAACAAGTCAAATTAAACCTCATTGGGGAAGCGAATCCAGCAACCGTATCGTGGTACCTGACGATTGCCTCTATCGTACTTTTTGTTCATAGACTATTATAGTTAGAGACCACTGACTTAGGGCCCAGGCAAACGTTCGGTTTGCATGTCAGGTCGCCGTATACGGTCGCCGCGTCAGGTCGCCTGAAGGCGCATTTCTCATACTAAATGCCAGTTCCCCGCACACATACGGTTCGCCGCCGTACGGCATAAAAACCTAATGTCATGTCAAAATGTCACAACCGGACGTGTGCGTGTGTGATTCGGTCGGGTTACCGAACCAGGCAGCCGTGCCGTCCACCGTACGTTTGCTTTCACCCTTAGGAATAATAATTCTATGTCATGTCAGAGACCAATGTATTATGCATTGGGAGATACAAAATGTGGTACTGGTACTGCCACCATAAAAATATTTTTTAAATATCGTTTGTTTCAGCCATTGAAGCCATTCCACACTTACCACACACTTGCTCACTTGCTAAAACAGTGCAGAGTTAGCGTGCTCTAACTATTTATATCTATTTTATATTCTTGGAGGTGTGTTGACAGTGGCCGTCCCAGAACAATTTTACAGATAAGTATGACTCAAAAGTCAGTAGTTTAAGGCATTCGTTGACGTCAATTCTTACCGGCTTGCCTATTTTGAGGTTCCGTAGAAAAAATATTGTATACAATAGTGACATCATTATTTTTTTCAATCTCGTACAGTCAATGCCAAAAAGACGTACACGCATTTGCACCTTAGTTAGGTACTACTCGACAGACTCTAGGTGTCACGAACAGGGATCGTTACCTGTATTACTTGGTATTGCTAAAAATCAAAATACCGACGTGATATTCGGAAATGCAATTTAGGTAAACGTAATAAATTATCAGACTATCCACACAAAAATATTCATCCAGAACCGAGATACCGAAATTGAATACCGGTTAATTTGTATGAAAATGATACGGGTATTCGATGCCTGGTAAAAAATGACAAGCTATGATTACGATGAGGTAGGTAATGATGGTTTGCTCTTTAACATTTATAGGCGTCATAAAATAATATTTTATTACAATCGTGACATAATAAAGAGCTTTTCAGTCGATTACCGTGAAAGGCCACGAAGCCTGCTGAGTTGCCTAAAAGGTACAGTCAACGCCAAAAATATGTATACAAATTTGAACTTTATTGCAGTGGAGTATCGTGAGTGTTGTAGAATGTATGAGCTCCTATATATATAAAAAAGTCTTTATTAATTGCATAAACCACAACGCTTCTCTTTCCGGATAAACTCTATCACTTGCAAGCAACTTGCAAGTTGCAATAAGTATTCGGAATAACAAAGAGAATGCACACATATAGAACTTTTTGAAGCTCCAAGTAGATAGCTTTACTAGATGGCGCTGTACAGCCCCATACATAACGCGGAAACTGTTTCTGATAATTCTGATAGCGCTTCAGAGTTACCCTCAAAGTAAGAATTTAACTAGAGACCGCATACGCGACCCACCCTAAAGGACAGAATACACGCAACGCGACTGATTTTAAAACACGTTTCAAGATGGGTGATAGCATACCGTAACTAACTTACATAATTTAGTCGATAGTCGGTTTCATTGTTACCCTTCAAAGAGCGGTGAAGGGAAACAAACGTCTCTATTGTACTTAGGGCCTTTTGGAAGTTAGCAATAATCACAAGGGTGAGTCTATGATAAGGACCAACGATAATAGCGCCTTCTCTGTCATTTCTATGGAAAGTGTAATAAGATCATCCCGTTCAATGTTGGTATTATTATTTCCGTGTCAGGTCTATGGGTGGTACTCGTATGTGTAATTGTGTATGTCTATGGAGTTACCGCATAATTTATGAGTTCCTAATTCGGAGGCTCACAAAGTTCAAGTGTCTTCCACTGTTACATATAGTGCTCTCCCTTATGGGAATATAGTTCAGAGCTGGATACGGTTACCTTCTTTTAGTATGTTGTTGGGGACGACACTAGGACCCCAAAACTGCCCAGAGACCGGGACGTCGATGAATGTCTCTCGAGTAATGACGTCATAAAAATGGCTGCCGCTTCGTTACGAAAAGTGTAAATTTCATCCAAACTGTGCATTGCACCTATACGTGTGTAGTATCAAACGAAAGAAGATTAAATGTGCTATATTGTTGTAATACATTATATACTACTGTATATTACAGTTTGACAGCTATAAACGAAAACCCAAAATCAGGCTAAAAAATAATTCGGATATTTGCATTTTACAACAAAATTATAAGTCCAACTTTAAAGCCGAGTACTACAATAACAAAACAGGCTATTTAAGCTATACATTGCTATAAAAATTATTAAAATCTGGTAATAATTGTGGCAGCTATGTTAAAAAACATGTCGGCAGTGCCGAGCTATTTCCTTAGAGAGAAAAAATAACAATTTTCACAATTTACAGAATATCCGCAGAAGCTTCGAGTATATTGTTGGTCAAATAATTTGGAGCCCTTAAATGTCAGAAAAATATCTCTATAGTGATTGAGGTCCAAATAATGACGTTATGAACGTGACCACTACCGAAATTTGTAAAACATAAATTAAAGCTATACCATGACACATACACACATGTGTGTAGCATCGATCGAAAGCTTATTAAATTTACTATAATACATACATACATTATTTGTGAAAATAATGTACAGTTTAGGAGTTGTTGACAAAATAAAATATTTTTTTAGGAAAATAAAATGTATATGTTAATTCTGTGGCCAAAGAAAATACAATACACGAATGTTTTGTATAGCATTAAAAACACCAACTATTCAGCTTTAAAACACAGTTTGAATGTATAAAATTTGATAAGAACTATAAAAGTTGTGCTTACAACTCTAAAGCACACTAACTATTTTACCTACAATGCACTCATACTATGAGAAGCTTGGGCCTAATTATTGACTAGTTTTTCCTAAATTTTGTAAGGATTTAGGGTTCCTTGTCATTAAAGTAAATAAAAAAATCGGCCAAGTGCGAGTTGACTCGCGCTCCGAGGGTTCCATATACATCACACAATTTTAACAATTTGTATTTTTAAGACCAACTTACGCTTGACCGCAGACTTTTTAGTGTTTTTTTCTTTAATGTACAGGCAAAAAACTATATTAGGTATTTTTTTTCTAAAATGTAGGTTCGTCGGTTTCCGGGGGACGGAGAGCAATGGAAAATTTTCGCCTTATTTCTTAAATAACTTCAAAACTATTAAAATTTAAATTATAAAAGTTATATATTTGTAGTTTTCACATCAAATCCTTTCATTTGATATATAACAAGGTATAGTTTGTAAGTAATTTAAGAAATAAGGCAAAATTTTCCATTGCTCTCTGTCCCCCGGAAACCGACGAACCTACATTTTAGAAAAAAATACGTAATATAGTTCTTTACCTGTACATTACAGAAAAAAACACTAATAAGTCTGCGGTCAAGCGTAAGTTGGTCTTAAAAATACAAATTGTTAAAATTGTGTGATGTATATGGAACCCTCGGAGCGCGAGTCAACTCGCACTTGGCCGATTTTTTTATTTACTTTAATGACAAGGAACCCTAAATCCTTACAAAATTTAGAAAAAACTAGTCAATAATTAGGCCCAAGCTTCTCATAGTATGAGTGCATTGTAGGTTAAAATAGTTAGTGTGCTTTAGAGTTGTAAGCACAACTTTTATAGTTCTTATCAAATTTTATAAATTCAAACTGTGTTTTAAAGCTGAATAGTTGGTGTTTTTAATGCTATACAAAACATTAGTGTATTGTGTTTTATTTGGCCACAGAATTAACATAATATGTTAATTCTGTGGCCAAATAAAACAAAATATTCTTTTAGGAAAATAAAATGTATATTATACATTTTATTTTCCTAAAAGAATATTTTATTTTGTCAACAACTCCTAAACTATACATTATTTTCACAAATAATGTATGTATGTATTGTAGTAAATTCAATAAGCTTTCGATCGATGCTACACACATGTATGTATGTGACATGGTATAGCTTTAATTTATGTTTTACAAATTTCGGTAGCGGTCACGTTCATGACGTCATTATTTGGACCTCAGTCACTATAGAGATATTTTTCCGACATTTAGGGGCTCCAAATTATTTGACCAACAATATACTCGAAGCTTCTGCGGATATTCTGTAAATTGTGAAAATTGTTATTTTTTCACTCTAAGGAAATAACTGGGCAGTGCCGACATGTTTTTTAATATAGCTGCCACAATTATTACCAGATTTTAATAATTTTTATAGAAATGTATAGCTTAAATAGCCTGTTTTGTTATTGTAGTACTCGGCTTTAAAGTTGGACTTATAATTTTGTTGTAAAATGCAAATATCCGAATTATTTTTTAGCCTGATTTTGGGTTTTCGTTTATAGCTGTCAAACTGTAATATACAGTAGTATATAATGTATTACAACAATATAGCACATTTAATCTTCTTTCGTTTGATACTACACACGTATAGGTGCAATGCACAGTTTGGATGAAATTTACACTTTTCGCAACAAAGCGGCAGCCATTATGATGACGTCATTACACGGGAGACATTCATCGACGTCCCCGTCTCTCGGCAGTTTTGGGGTCCTAGTGTCGTGCCCAACAACATACTAAAAGTTGGTAACCGTATCCAGATCTGAACTATCACTTAGGCCCTCTCCCATAACGGAGGGGACTAATACCATAGAATACATACTCATTACGAGATAGGTACTACATCGGAGCGGCCAATGTGGTCACAAATATCTGAACAACGACGCCTCTAATATTGTCAAGGCGATAAAGTGCATGTTCAGATATTTTGAGTTCCGAGTACCGTGGCCGCTCTGATATTTTTGATGGCAACGCCACTGTATATTCTCTTTAAAATGGGTACTTTTTTTTGTAGGGTGTTCAAAATGACCTATACACATACACGCTCTTATTCTCTTAACAATAAAGTCGAGTCCAGCTCATTTTGAGCTCCCTACCCGCTTAGCTACTTTTGCTGCTGACTGACTGTATGAGGCACGTCTGGCCAACCCTCCATACAAAACCATTTTTTTATCGATGGATTATTTTTTTTCTTACTTTTTCATAATAAGAATACGATACCAATTATGCCCTTAGAAGGATCACTAGAATTTTGGTTACACTCTGTATAACTAAGGCGATTATTACACTGACGACGGATCCGCATGCGGCGCCGGTGCGCGAGAGAGACAGCGCTCTGCATGTGTATAGCGCTGTCTCGCTCGCACACCGGCGCCGCATGCGGATCCGCACCAGTGTGATAACCGCCTAACTATGACACTCGTGCAAATGATTCTTTTTTTTGTTAATAATCGCCTTTTTAGGTATTGTTTTAACCTTTTCAACGCCAAGAGCCTTTAAAGTGGTCGACTACTGTCGTGCCTACCACGCCAACAACCACTAAAGTGGCTATGGCAGACGCTGTCAAAGCAATTTTACTGTTGACAGATAAGGTTTAAATTAGTTTCTCACTAGTTGAGATGTTGGCGTGAATGCCAAATTTTGATGCGAGAGAGAAAGCGTTCAAAAGGTTAATATTTATAAAATTTATTTTTTTATTCTATTTTTTATGGTGTCAGACTATAGATAGTCTGATAATGAGTATTATATTATATTATTTTGATGCTTAGTTCTATAAGTAAGCTATAAGTATTTTTCAAATAGGATTGTGCATGGGACACATGTTATTTCACAAATTAGTGAAGAGGCTAATCAATAACACATTTATTTTCGATAATCGTATGCATATGCATATGGGGTGCATCATACATTAATCTATGAGGTGCATTGGCGATTTAATTATTTTGTTTATAATTATATTTAACATGTATTGAGTTGAGAGTTGCAAAACATTGTTTCAAAAAGTCGTAATTCAGTTTACTGGTCGATGCATAGATTTAAATAATTAATCAGATTACGCACTGCTAACAACAAACTGTGATTCCATTTGTGCCCGTGCCCACGTAGTTACACACTACACACACACGCGCACAGCAATTTTGTGCCCATCCGTCGCCAGTCGTATCCAAACGTCACTGCAGTAGGGTCGCCACACACCTAGCGGTTTTCCTCGCGGAATTACCGGAAGTAGCGGAAATTTGTCTATGGTAGCGGAAATTTGTCTATGGTAGCAGATTTTTTGTATGGAAGCCATAGACAAATTACCGGAAGTAGCGGAAATTCATAGACAAATTAAGCATTTTGTCTATGAATTTCCTCTACTTCCGGTAATTCCGCGAGGAAAACCGCTAGGTGTGTGGCGACCCGTAAAGAGCGGACAAATAATAATTAAAATATGCCGGCGTACGTCCTCAAATGCTGCACAAATGCCACCGGTCGTAAGAGAAAACCGGATGGAGTCACCTTTCATCGATAAGTAAACATTTTAATGCGTAATCATATTAAAAATCTGTAAATTCGTAAACTATTAACTTCACGACAGCAGTGTTGCCAGATGGTAGAGCAGGGAAACTTCCCGAACGTAAAGGGGTCTACAATAGCCACGATATGTTGTCAACACGATGTTGACGTCCCGCTCCCAACTTGATGTTTTATTTCAAGCACGTTTTCAACTAATATTAACACATTGCCTAAGAGCATAGATAAATGAGTAGATAGATTGCTAACTCCATACATAGCAAAACTACTAATTAAATAATAAGTCGTATGGGAGGTATGGTTTAACTCATTTATACTAAGTTTTAAGCACACTTAAATCGTAATACGTATTAAGCTGTAATCTTTTGAATAATAACTTTTAGCAAAGCTCGCTTAAAACTTATTACATATACGCATTTAGCCATGTATGGAAAGAACACTCTAGGTACTTAAGGGTCACCACACACCTAGCGGAATTCCTCGCGGAATTAGCGGAAGTAGCGGAAATTTGTCTATGGTAGCAGATTTTTTGTATGGAAGCCATAGACAAATTTCCGCTACTTCCGCTAATTCCGCGAGGAATTCCGCTAGGTGTGTTGTCACCCTAATTCTCATTGCTAAGAGCTAATAACTTTTTTGTCTTTGTAATCAAATTATATTCTTTAGTACCTATTTTTTTTCCAATAAAATTTATAAATAAGCATTAAAAATTAGATTTGTATATATCTTTGTTCGCGATAATCTCGCGTTTGGCTGAACCGATTTTGATGCGGTTTTCAGAAAAGTATTTGTTATACTCTGGAGAAGGTTTTAGTATAGAAGTCGTCCATGTTACGTAAGACCATTTTTGCGCACAACTTATATCTGTTTGTTACCCTCCTCTGCTAGAAGTAACGCGGGGAGGTAATAGGAACTATGACAAGGACCAACGATAATAGCACCTCTTTGCCGTACCTACTGAAAGTGTAATAACGCCATCCCGTTTTATCTTGGTATTACTATGACCATGCCCCGTCTATACCATCCTATGTCTATGGGCCACATGCACTCAACGGTAGTCGTATACTTTTAATAAGTTGTAACTTTAGATTTAAAAAAAAAAATATTTATCCGCTTCTTCAGAAATATATTTCATCAGATTTATTAAGGCAGGTGCATATTAATTATATTTAAGAACATAAATTATAATCTGTTTTATTTTTCCTTTCAAAAATATGTTACACTTAGGGTCGCCACACACCTAGCGGTTTTCCTGTCGGAATTACCGGAAGTAGCGGAAATTCATAGACAAATTAAGCATTTTGTCTATGAATTTCCTCTACTTCCGGTAATTTGTCTATGGCTTCCATACAAAAAATCTGCTACCATAGACAAATTTCCGCTACCATAGACAAATTTCCGCTACTTCCGGTAATTCCGCGAGGAAAACCGCTAGGTGTATGGCGACCCTAAATCGGGAAAATTTGTATTACTGGCAACACTGGTCTCTACGCACACATTCAACTCGGGCGCCATTATTGGATCACAGTTGGCTGTACGGAGATGCCTAGTCCTTATACTTTATTAGTCCAAGGGTCGATGATTATTTTGTAACAGTGTTTGCATGTAATGTAAAATTTTCGTCCGTCCCACGCACAAAGCTATTTGAAATAAATATAATGGCTAACAGTGGGCTACAGACAGGTTGCATCTCCTCTAAAACTGCACTCCGACATGGTACAGTCGCCATCAAATATATTGGAGCGGCCAGGGTACACAAAAATATCTGAACATGCACTTTATCGCCTCGACAATAGAGGCGTTGTTCAGATATTTGTGATGTTACATACTGCACAAGTTGGTGAGCGTCAGGATGGCGGGTGGACCTCAGGAATTTCATCGAATTATTAATAAAAGTACTGTACCTTTAGTATACCTCAGTGTACCTCTAGTAAAACTCAGTGTACCTCTTGCCAAACCGAGATATTTTAAAAAAAAGGTCCACCCGCCATTCTGACGTCAGGATGGCGGGTGGACCTATGAAATATTACATTAAACCACATACAATGTATGTGGTTGTACTGTACTTCCAGTGTACCTCTGAAAACCTTTAATAACCTTCGGCATACCTCTCCTCAAAAGGAGCTACGCTCAAAACAAGGTCCACCCGCCATTCTGACGTCAGGATGGCGGGTGGACCTGGTAAATCTTGTACTATACCACTCAAAAGCTGTGTAATTAGTTTCTATTTTCAGTGTACTTCAGTGTACCTTTAATAAAAATCAGTATACCTCTTTCTTTTACGAGTATTTTTCCAAAAATAGGTTCATGGCAGGTTGAACCCTCCCTTAGTCATGGCACAGAATAAAACAGCCAACGCACTTGTAACTTTGTCCGTGTGAACTTTAGGGCTTATTTTTTTATTTAATATTTTTTTATACAACGACGGTGGCAAACAAGCATACGGCCCACCTGATGGTAAGCAGCTACCGTAGCCTATGGACGCCTGCAACTCCAGAGGTCCAACGACCATTTGAAAAACAGGAGGAATCACTGTGTTATTTGTTATTTTTTACATATCACGGGACCATGGGGCCGAAGCTAACACCGCATAGGCCCTGTAAAACAAAATATAGCCTAAAATTGAGGGATACGACATGCTGAATACCATCTCCGAATCAGGGCATTTATTTGTGAGTTCATCACGGATATTTGTTTCGAGTCATGGATGCTTTCTTTTGTATTTAATTATTATATAGTCGCCTAGTACCCACAACCCGAGTCTTTGAGTCTTAGCTAGTCCCACAGGACTAGGATGATTTTTCTATATTTACTATTTATTTTGACAGGTTGACAACGTAACACCTTAACATCTCATTAGTATGGAGTGAACCATCTTCAACTCTGTATTTCTATCATAACTGTTCATCACTTTTTATTTATTTACAATTATACAAATTATATATTATTTACCTGGTTGTTTTAGTTAATCGTTGCCGCTTTATTGCCGTTGCCGTAATTATACGGGCATAATATGTTAAATTTACATACAGATATAAAAAAGCGACGTTAAGTCCTCACCCGCCATGAACCTTTTTTTGAAAAAATCTCGTTTTAGCAAGAGGTACACTGATTTCTACTGAAAGTACACTGAAGTACACTGAATATACAAACTAATTACACAACTTTTGAGTGATATAGTGCAATATTTACCAGGTCCACCCGCCAACCTGACGTCAGAATGGCGGGTGGACCTGGTAAATCTTGCACTGTATAACTTTAAAGGGGTGTAATTCGTTTGTATATAACGTCTTAATGTCTTAATATAACGAGATTTTTTCAAAAAAAGGTTCATGGCGGGTGAGGACCTAACGTCCTTTTTTATATCTGTGTGTAAATTTAACATATTATGCCCGTATAATTACGGCAATGGCAATAAAGCGGCAACGATTAACTGGAAAAAACCAGGTAAATAGTATATAATTTGTATAATTGTAAATAAATAAATAGTAATTAACAATTATGATAGAAATACAGAGTTGAAGATAGTTCACTCCTAGTGAGGATCCTAAGCCACATAAAAACGTCGAACCTAAAATTTTTATGCACAAGCATAAAATTTGGCACACTTGTTTATTGTCCCCAGAAAACCCGATTAAGATCGGTACCCAAAGGTACCCCCCCTTCGGGCGCCGGGGAGGGGGGGTTAAAATACCACTCCACCCGGCTTCATTCAAAAAATTCTAACAGTTCACGTTTAGCTAATAGGTCAAGTTTGGTATCATTTTCGGATAAAATAACCACGTAGAATTCGTTTCTGGTATTAAAAAATGCAATTTACGAAGTAATTTAAAAAAAAACACGAAATTTGAAAATCTCAACAAAAATTTTCATATTCCAGTCATCATAAATATAAATTTGCTAGTTTTTTTTACAATTTAAAAATGCAATATTAAAGCATATTTCACGTAGATTCAAAAAAATATAACATATGAAAACCTTTACTAACAGGAAATAGCATAAAAAAATATTTTAAGTCGCGCATCGCGATATTATTTTTGCCGCCGTCGGCATCCGCGGTCAAAATATCCAAATAACGCACTGTGGATAGGTACCATGTAAACTTGTTATTTATTGAAATCAATCGTATATATAACAACGATAAAAATTATACCTGAAAAAATGTGGTATTCCGTCGGAAAAGGGACTTTTAGTATAGGAGTTGTGTGCGCAACCTCTTTTCCTTGTGCTAAAATCTTGGGTTTATAAGTGGTATTTATGAAGCTATCAAATGGGTCACTGGACCAGTTACTAGGAAAACAGCCCCTCTGGACACGAAAGGTGCTATAATTACGGATAGCCAAATGCAACTCGAGCGATGGGTTGAACACTATACAAATCTTTATTCGAGTCCAGTTGATATACATCCGGAGGCTGTGCAAAGCATGCCCAAACCAAACTGGCTGTTATGACCGAGTTAGATAATCTACTGCCTGTAGAGGAGTTTGCCAAGGCTATTAATAGGCTCACTATACAAAGGGAAAGGTGACCGCGGCGACTGCAACAATTACCGCGGTATCTCCATATTGAGCATAGTTGGCAAGTTTTTTGGCCACATACCGCCCTAGCCAACGCAGTCGTCTCTGCTTGAGAAACGCGTTTCAAGCTAGGCAGCTGTGCAATTTCTAGGACCCTTTCGTTTGTCACCCTGTCTTGCCATATTCCAAAAATCTTGAGTAGGCATCGCATTTAAAAGAGTTTATACGACGTTCGACTTTTGCATGTGTCATCCAGGTATCAGCTCCATACAAGAGTATGCTTAAAATGGAAGCCTGAAAGACTAACATCTTGGTCTTTATTCTAAGATGTTTGTTTTGCCATACTTGTGTACTATTAAGCTTCCCGAATGTGGTTGTCGCTCTACCGATACGAATGTTGACCTTCGCATCGAGCGAAAGGTTGTTCGTTACGGTCGACCCTGGGTAGCAAAAACTGTCAACTACTTCTAAAAGCGTGCCATTGAGGGAAATAGAGGGAGCTCCGGAAGTCCTCCTCGTATTTATGGACATGGCAAACAGGGAACAAGCCTGATAGAACTGACTCACCATGGACTGGAGTTAGCAACGAAGACTGCGTCATCGGCATAGAGAAGACTGTCGAGGAAAAGATTCTCGAGGTCTCTTTTTTTTTGACTTTTGTTAAACATTTTTTCATCGGCCCTCGTATGTAGCTGGATATCCTGCTGGTTATCGCTGAAAGCGGTACTTAATATAAGCGAGAAGTATATACCAAACAGGGTAGGAGCCAAGACACAGCCTTGTCGCACTCCTCTGGAGACATCGAACTGCGCTGATGACGCTCTGTTAAAAACTACTGTGCCCTTCATACCTTCGTGGAAGGATACAACTAGCCTCAGAAGCTTTGATGGACACCCAATGCTCTCGAGTGCTGTGTATAAGCCCGGCTGACTGTGCCGAACGCCTTGTTAAGGTAGACAAAAGCTATAACCAAGGGGGTATTTTGTTCACGACACTTCTCCTGCATTTTACGAAGTGTGAAAATCATATCCACTGAGGAACGATCGAAGCGGAAGCCACACTGCGACTCAGGATAAACGCGTTCTGCAAGCTTTTGGAGTCTTAAAAGAACGACTTGGCCAAAAAACTTGCTAGATGGCACATTTCCCGCTTCTTAGCATTTTCACAGCAGATTGTACAACACAAGTGGTCGCATGCATTCGAGTTCTATTATTTCGGCTTGGGTTGGGTGCCATCTCCGCCGGGACTCTTACCGCACGTCAGCCTTTTAATAGCCTTGGCAAACTCCTCTACAGGCAGTAGATTATCTAACTCGGTCATAACAGCCAGTGTGGGCATGCTTTGGATAGCCTCCGGATGTATATCAACTGGACTCGAATAGAGATTTGTATACTGTACAACCCATCGGTCGAGTTGCATTTGGCTATCCATAATTATAGCTCTGTTCGTGTCCAGAGGGGCTGTTTTCCTAGCAACTGGTTCAAGGACCCGTTTGATAGCTTCATAAATACCACTTATAAACCCAAGATTTTAGCACGAGGAAAAGAGGTTACGCACACAACTCCTATACTAAAAGTCCCTTTTCTGACGGAATACCACATTTTTTTCAGGTACAATTTTTATCGTTGTTATATATACAATTGATTTCAATAAATAACAAGTTTACATGGTACCTATCCACAGTGCGTTATTTGGATATTTTGACCGCGGATGCCGACGGCGGCAAAAATAATATCGCGACGCGCGACGTAAAATATTTTTTTATGCTATTTCCTGTTAGTAAAGGTTTTCATATGTTATATTTTTTTGAATCTACGTAAAATATGTATTAATATGGTATTTTTAAATTGTGAAAAAAACTAGCAAATTTATATTTATGATGACTGGAATATGAAAATTTTTGTTGAGATATTCGAAATTCGTATGTTTTTTTTTTAAATTACTTCGTAAATTGCATTTTTTAATACCAGAAACGAATTCTACGTGGTTATTTTATCCGAAAATGATACCAAACTTGACTTATTAGCTAAACGTGAACTGTTAGATTTTTTTCAATGAAGCCGGGTGGAGTGGTATTTTAACTCCCCCTCCCCGGCGCCAGAAGGGGGGGTACCTTTGGGTACCGATCTTAATCGGGTTTTCTTGGGACAATAAACAAGTGTGCCAAATTTTATGCTTGTGCATAAAAATTTTAGGTTTTGAGCTTAAGACCCTAGCTATCCATACTAATGAGATGTTAGGGCGATCTGTCAAAATAAATAGTAAATATAGAAAAATCATCGAAGTCCTGTGGGACTAGCTAAGACTCAAAGACTCGGGTTGTGGGTACTAGGCGACGATATAATAACTAGTAGTCCGCCTCGAACCGAGAACTCGCGATTTAGGTACTTGCAAACGAGTTGACCAATATAACAAGACCCCAAGGAGATTTTTTTTTCTCCTCCTAGCTCCATAATCATTGGATCGATCCTGCTCATATACGAACTTACAAATTTTATATACTTCTGCTACAGCCCTAAGGAATTTCATAAAGATCAGAAAAACGTTACTAAAGTTATCGTCAGACAAACTATCGAAATCAAAAAGCCACTCAAATGCCGAGACGTCCCAGTAGCTAGGTGACAGTTCGGTTCGGTCTGGAGTTGTTTGTAAGAACTCACTTCGCGTACGCTCCGCGAGTTCGATTAAATACAAAAGAAAGCATCCATGACTCGAAACAAATATCCGAGATGAACTCACAAATAAATGCCCTAATTCGGAGATGGTATTCAGCAAGTCGTATCCCTAACTTTTAGGCTATAATGTTTTACAGGGCCTATGCGCTGTTGGCTTCGGCTCCATGGTCCCGTGATATGTCAAAAATAACAAATAACACAGTGAATCCTCCTGTTTTCCAAAGAGTCGGCAACGCGCATGTGACACCTCTGGAGTTGCAGGCGTCCATAGGCTACGGTAGCTGCTTACCTCCAGGTGGGCCGTATGCTTGTTTGCCACCGTCGTTGTATAAAGCATATTAAATTAAAAAAATTAAGTCCTAAAGTTCACAAGGACAAAGTTACAAGTGCGTCGGCTGTTTTATTCTGTGCCATGATTAAGGGAGGGTCTCAACTCAACCCGACATTAACCTATTTTTGAAAAAATCTCGTTATATCAAGAGGTACACAGATTTCTACTGAAAGTACACTGAAGTACACTGAAGATAGAAACTAATTATACAGCTTTTGAGTGGTATAGTGCAAGATTTACCAGGTCCACCCGCCATTCTGACGTCAGGATGGCGAGTGGACCTGGTAAATCTTGCACTTTATAACTTTAAAGGGATGTGATTAGTTTGTATATTCAGTGTACTTTAGTGTACTTTTAGTAAAAATCAGTGTACCTCTTGCTAAAAAGAGATTTTTTTCCACAAAAGGTTCATGGCGGGTAAGGACTTAACGTCGTTTTTTATCTGTGTGTAAATTTAACATATTATGTCCGTATAATTACGTGATGAATTAAACCATGTATCAATACAGCTGTAACGATTAACTAGACCAAAACCAGGTAAACAATATCATTAATATAGTTGTAAATAAATAAATTGTGATTAACAGTTGTCAAAGAAGTACAGAGTTGAAGTCGTTGAAGATAGTTCACTCCATACTAATGATGATCGAGCTCTATATGTAGATTTTGTTAGGATGTTACGTTGTAGACCCGTCAGAATAAATAGTAAATATGGAAAAATATTATAAAAATCAACCTAGCTCCACAGTAAACTTAAAGACTTGGGTTGTGGGTACTAGGCGACGATATATACAGGGCTGCTATAGATAGATAGATAGATCTGGATTGGATTGCACACTAACCACTGTTGACCCTTATTATCGAGCAAAACAGTCGTTTATAGGGGACTATAAAAAGTAGTAAGAACGGTTCGATAGAGAGCATAATGTAGGGGGCGATGACTCACTCGCACTCGTTACAAAATTATCACATTTGAGACATATTGACATTTTGATTGTCTAATGACGTCATTGCCTCCTTAGTCAAAAAGAGTCAACAGTCCCCTAGATAACCTTCTCTTTCGGGCTTACTTTATGGCGGAATAGTGCAACCCAGTTTAAAATAATAATTCATGAGATTATCATACGATAGTGGTGGTTCTCGATGACAGTTGTCGTACCTAAGCAGAGAACCCTTGGTTAGTAATAGTAATAATAATTAAGCCCGTGGGGACAGCTTGCAGCGAGCTGACGCTGACGGTAAGATGCCACACCGCGGACCCCTATTCGCGCGGGCCTTTTTCATCTGGCCCGTCGTCGTCGTTTCTGCAGTGGCGTAGCTAGGGGGGGGGGGGGGGGGGTTGTTATCCACTTAGGGGTGACACCCAGGCTTTCAGGTGACTATTTAGTAGGGCAGTCTCAGCTGATGATGTGGGCACGCTGGACAAAAGCACCATTTTTTTTTCAAGTACTTGTAAGATCCATATTAGCTTTATGTTTTTGATAGGAACCAGCTCCTCCGTCGGCCATCTTTAATTTTAAGGCAGCCATTTTGAATTATTCGTATATCATTAATATCTCGAGTTCTATTATAGGGTCAAGGAACTCAACTAGATATTTCTTACAATCGAGTTCCCAAAGGATATCAAACAGAACCCTGTTCCTAAGCATCCGCTGTCCATCCGGCTGTCTACGTATCAGCAATAGCTAGACTGTTCAAATTTTCATAGAAGTTGTTTTTCCATTGCTGCTTTAACAAACATTCATAAAAATAAAAATAAATTAGAAATTGACAGTGCTCTCATACATGAAACGTAATTTTAAGGCGTTTCTTTGCCCACCCATAACAATCGGTATATCACTAGAACCGTAATATGTAGACATTTGAAATTTCCGCAGATTATGTATTACTGCAGCCTCTATAATAACCAGTAATAAAAATATGATAACGTTAATAATTGACTCTTTAACATAACTTAAACCAACTCTAAGAACTAAGATGTTTTACATGTATATATAATTGAGATATCGGTAAAATACTTATCTAGTTGAATTCCCTGACCCCAAATGTATATTTTGTTACCAAGTTTGTGATTGTAAGTCACTTAGAACTCGAGATATTAACCCCCCCCCCTCCCTCCGTGATTAGGGGTGACACTAGGTAATGGGTATCCGCATCGGGTGACACCCATGCTGAACGGAATACCGGGATCTGGCTGACTCGCTTCTCAACAACGTCACAGCCGGTCAAGAAATGTGTCTCCATTAAGTTGTCGCACTGTGCGTTGGCTTGTTTGTGAGGCCTACTCATCGAGCTGGCGAGTCACCGCCTGCTTTTTTACAATTTCGATACTGATTGTCAGGGCAGGTGTCTCCTCCCATAATCCAGTATGCAGTTCATCAAACATTCATCACAATAGCCCATGAACTTAGTTCCCATCGCAACCAAAGTTTTACACTACAATAGACTGCGTCTGTCTGCATTTGGCAGGGACCATCGCTGCCGTCGCTGGGTGCATCATGTTGTGCGTTCGGATTTGGAGATAGTATTTTACATGTCGTATCCCTCACTTTCAGGCTATATTATTTTACAGTGCCTATGTGCTGTAGGATTCGGCTCCACGTGTGCCTTCCAAAGGTCCGGGACCCCATGCCTGGTCCGTGGTATGTAAAAAAACAACAACACAACACACACGGATAAAGTAGCAAGTGCGTTGGCTGTTTTATTCTGTGCCATGACTAAGGGAGTGTTCAACCCGCCATGAACCTATTTTTGGAAAAATACTCTTAAAAGAAAGAAGTATACTGATTTTTATTAAAGGTACACTGAAGTACACTGAAAATAGAAACTAATTACACAGCTTTTGAGTGGTATAGTACAAGATTTACCAGGTCCACCCGCCATCCTGACGTCAGAATGGCGGGTGGACCTTGTTTTGAGCGTAGCTCCTTTTGAGGAGAGGTATGCCGAAGGTTATTAAAGGTTTTCAGAGGTACACTGGAAGTACAGTACAACCACATACATTGTATGTGGTTTAATGTAATATTTCATAGGTCCACCCGCCATCCTGACGTCAGAATGGCGGGTGGACCTTTTTTTTTAAATATCTCGGTTTGGCAAGAGGTACACTGATTTTTACTAGAGGTACACTGAGGTATACCAAAGGTACAGTACTTTTATTAATAATTCGATGAAATTCCTGCGGTCCACCCGCCATCCTGACGCTCACCACAAGTTGTAGCTGGCTAGCAGTCGGTCTGAGCTGCCCTTACAGAGTAGGGAAATTAGGAAAGGGAAGGAAACAGACTATTTCCGTTTCTGTTGATTAGTTTTCCAAATATATACAAGGAAAGTCGAATTGCTATAAATGTTATATTTAATCCGTGTGAGCTTATCTCTATTGTTTTTCAATAAAAACAAGTAAACTCCAAACAAAAATAAAAATCCAAGCCGTTTTGAACTTTTATTGCTTTTTTTGTTTCTATAACATAAATAGCTTTATTTTTAAGTATTACAAGTTACAGTTACAAACGTACAGGCATTGCACCATTAATAAATAATAATATAAAATAATTCATTTACATTAAACTACCGCGCGTAGCGCGTGTCGCCGGTGTCCTTAAATTAGAAAAATAGTGAAAAAAAAAGCTTTCATTGAAATTTGGTTCCTTTATTTGGTATTATTTAGCAAAATTTAAAAATCCAGGGACGGGCGGTCAGCGCGTGGCTAATGTAGGTGCTGAGACACATTAGGGCGAGCGCACGCGCGGAGCGACCGTCCCTGCCCTGCGGACGACAGGTGGCGTTAGTATGAGGCGCTCGCCCCGTTGGTGCAACGGCAACCGCTGGCCACTGCGAGCTCTCTTATTACCTTCAACAGGTCTCTTGCCGGCAAGCCGCACATCGTACCAACACGCTACTAACGCCATCTGTTACCATATAAAACATTAAACGACTAGGCTTATCCCGACCGGCCAGAAATGCTGTTACTCCGTGCTGAGGGCGCGGGACTCCTGGACCAGGTAGACCTGGGAGCCGGGCACAGTGGAGGTGGTGACGAAGGTGCGGTGCTTGGCGCGGATGAGCGACAGGTTGCTCTCGGCGACGTCGGCGCGGTCCTCGGCGGCCTCCAGCTCGCGCTGGAATCGTCGTACCCGCGTGACGGTCTGCTGGGATACTCCCTCCTACGAACATCACCAACCATTAACATAATAAACATACTTATTGCCCAAGCACACTTTGTGCAATTTTTAGCTGAAGAAAACGGTGTGGGCACTGTGTGTGGAGGGTAAGCTAGGCTCCTACGTTTTTTAGGAACTTAAGTGTAATCAATTTATTAAGCTATATGTGTTATTTTTGTGAAATATTTGTAAATAAATCCCCCAGTGTAATGTGTATGTCCTCAATCAGACCTCAATCAGAAACACTTAATAAACATGACCAGGACAAGTTTTAGCCCTCGAATCTACGAGTCATGAGTTTCAAACAACATTTAAGGACAAATTTTGGTATTCTGGTTCCAATATCTTACGTCAAGATTACTGAAAACTCACTCGACATGTTCCGACCACTTTCCACATGTTCCCTTATAGTTAAGACTGTACCTGTTCCGTCAACTGCCTCTTGTAGATATTGACTTTCTGGGTGACCTTCTCCAACGAGTCCTGGAGCAGAGAGATGTTCTTCTGGTCCTCCTCGCACTGTATGACGACCTCCTTGAGCTGGCGCTCCTTCTTGCGGAGGATCTTGATGGTCTCGGCGTGCCTCCTCTTCTCCTCGTCGATTTCCAGCTCCATGTCCTTGATGCGGGCCTCGAGTTTGCTGATGATGCGCTTGCCGCCGACGATGGCGTTGGCCTCCACCTCTTCCAGGCGGACGGACACATTCTGCAAATTTATTAAATATTAAATAGGCAAATATGAGATCGTTGGAATTGTATAATTAAATAGTGGCACAGTAAAAGGCAACATCTCTTTAAAAGTGAAAACCTCATGACAAATCTTACGAATTGTAGCAAATTGAACCTTATTGTAGATAGATAGTTTTTTGTATGTTGATTCGCCAAATCTTGGATATATTACCAAAATTTTGGTAAATTTTGTTAAAAATGTATACTTTTATTTTAATGTGATTAATACATGTATCCATGACCATGCAAGCTTGGTAATAGATCCATGGCGACATATTTTTGTCACATTAAAAGTACCTATCCATATTTTTAGACGTGACTGTACTGACCTTGACTTCAATCTCGAGCGACTTCTTGACGGCTTCGATCTTGACGATCCTCTCCTGTTCCTCGTGCAGGATCTCCACGGTGTGCTTCAGCTCGGTCTGGGAACAACAAATCATGAGTCAAGAGATCAACTAATCATCAACAACAAAGAATGCCACTTTTGGACAATAAAGCTTTTTCAAAATTTGTACTACGAGCAGTCTCCTGCGTCACAAATGTTCTGATCTTGACTAACAAATCACCCAAGCAAAGCTTTGTTCAAGGTTGGAATAGTTAGTGACCATTACAATCATGGAGGTTTTCGGATAACAATTTCTATCGGCTAGTCTAATACTCTAATCCTCTTATTCACAAACGGCCACTAAAGTTAAGAGATCGCTGATAATCGTTAGTACCTTTCCCTCACATATATGTTGGACGGAAAGGGACAAACGATTATCAGAGGCCTCTTAACTTTAGTAGACGTTTATGAATAAGGGGGTAAGAGTTTAGGTCTTATCTTAAAGTGTGTAAAAAAGAAATCATGGTAGTATTATGAGTGTCCATAATATCGAGTTATTGACCAAAAGGTGTAAAAACACGTTGTGCGTAGGTAATCTGTAGAAAAATTGATAAATGAAGGAATGAATGAGTAAGAGAAATTAACCAAAGATGGACAGGTTGATGTAGAAAATGGTCAGCCGGTTGATGCGTATTTAGCCTCCAAAGGCCCCAACGTGTGTACAGAAGGAATGTTAGTCACCTGTACGCGCTGGTATCTCTCGTCAGCCACGCGCAGCTCGCGGGTAATCTCGTCGTAGTCGGAGGCCACGGCGGCCAGCTCCTGCTCGATCTTGGCCTTGCTGCTGGACAGGTTCACGTTGATGACGGTCAGCTCGTTGATGCGCAGGGTAGCCTCCTCCAGGGACTGCTCCACGACGCGCTTTTGGCGGATGGACTGGAAAAAAAGTTGCGGTTTAGTACAGTTAATATTTATGCCAACTTCTTTGATTCTCCACAACTGAATATACTGATGAATCACGCGTCTGACAAATCCCTGATCCCGATATTTGAGCGGTTTGGATTCATCATTGATTTAATTCATCATCTTTAAAGCAATGACCTCACAGAAGAATATCGATTCTGTTCGATATACTTACAAAATGACCCATAATGTGGTATGAAAAGATTTATATTTACGTCTCGTTCACAAAAAAAGCATTGGTAAACGTATGGTGTTTGGGGGGAATGTTCTTTTTTTGTGAACGAGGAATGGAATCCATCAGCAAGATTCTAAGATGCGTTGAACTAAACATGTGAACGGAGGTGCAGCATAGACTGCATTCGTAACTCCTTTTGGACATTGGTTTCCCTCTAGCCACCTATCGTCTCTCTAGTAACATATTACCGTATATCATGGAATAGTTTACCTGTTCGTAGTTTCCACGGATCTCCTCGACCTCGCCGGTGAGGGACTGTATCCTGCGCTGGGCCACGCCGTATTGGTCGAGGGTCACCTGCAGCTGCCTCTGCACTTCGTCGTAGTGGGTCTGGATCTCCGTCAACTGGCAAACGAATTGTATTTATAAATATACTACAGAAGTGATTCAGAAATAAAAACTTACTCCTAACGTTTATAGATCTTTATTTCTGAATCATCACTATAATTTAATACTATAATAATGATTCAGAAATTAAGTTCCGTTCAAAGTCGGGAATTAAACTAGAGAATTGGATATCATCATATCACGTATAAAAACTTTTTGGTTTAATCACGTTGTTTTGGCACGTGATTCCAAAGCATATGTGATGCCGATTCAACAAGCCAGATATTTGCGTCAATTCTTGCAGGATGGAATATTTCCCAAAGAAACAAACTTAAATCAGATTTGTGATATTCGAGCTCTTCACTTTGTGATTTAGTAAATATCGCGTTGCAGAACTCTTTGCATACTAATTAAAGAGAGACATTAACTGGAAAAAGCCCTCGATATTAACTAGCAGGATTTATTTAACTTATGCGTTAAATTTACCTGCAGAGACTGCTTCTTGATGGTCTTCTGCAAATCGAGGTTGGTCTTGTTGGCCACGTCCAGGGACAGCTCCAGCTCCGTGATCTGGATCTGCAGCTTCTTCTTGATGCGGGTCACCTCGGTCTTGAGCTTCGTCTCGGCCTCGACCACGCGGGCGTTCAGCTGCTCGATCTCGATGCTGGTCTGCTTGCTGAAGAGAGGAATTGAAAATAAGATGTGATATTTTACTGTTCCAACAGTAGGCATTAGGGAATTAGATTGCGCGCTTATTTTAATGTATCATTGCATCAGATGTCTGTAATAAAACGAACTACTAATCGTTAATATTTTCTCAAACAAATTCTTATACTGGCCGAAAGGAAGACGTAAAATCATTGCAAATGACTGCGTTTCATATTTTAAAAAAAATGACCTTCCGTGATTCTACTTGTAGGTAATTCTTACTGTAGGGATTTGCTACCATTACCTACAGGCAAATTATAAAATTTCTCGTAACTTTCGCTAACTCACGAAGTTGACATACAAATAATTACGGAGAAAGAAAGACTAGATACTTTTCGGAATGGTAAAACTACTCTACATAATATCATTGTAGAGTTTTGTGGCGTATTCACCTTGTGTCTATCATGATGCTCGTGTTCAAGTGCTCGAACTGCCTCAACGTTTCCTTGAGCTCACTCAACGGTTTTAAATATGAATCGTCTATGACAGGTATCTCTTGATGAACCACTACGAGATGTGTTTTTGGCGGGGACACCGATCGTCGGATGCACCTCACAGTTTCTTCACACTCTACGACATGCTTTCTCTGCGACATTTCACTTTCCGACATTATACTTCTGTTCACTCTAGCGAAATTCCTATTAAACTGAGCTTCTCTGGCTCGGGTATCTGTTTTACGTACGTATTCGTTTTCAACATTCTGCCTGCTTTCGTCTAATAGAGTCTGAGCGATAGCTTTGGCTGATTTTCCTCTATATATCAAAGCTTTCCCTTTTAATTCAGCGCCGACATTCTTCTGTTTATCATAAAGCTCTAACTCCCTTTCGATCTCCTCCATTCTTTTCTTCTGCCTCTCGGCCTTAAACTTTTCTCTGTTTACTCTAGTCTTCTTGGCTCTTACACTAATACTTTCCACACCTACGTGCTTTGTAACGTTTGCTGCTGCTGCCGTCGCCACACACGTGAAAGGTGCCCGCTTTGATATATCAAATTTGTTGAGGTCACGTTTTGCTTGCTCCGAAATATCCTTAGATATCCTGGAGAGGTCTTCGTTTGAATATGGCTGCACAGGTTTGTCGAACCGATACTTCTCCAAGCCCCTCTCGTTGTTCCACGGCAAGTGCGGCGGCTTACTCGCGACTCCGTGCTCCTTGTCCGAGATGTAATCTATCATTGGCTGATAGAAATTTATACCGTAGCCATAGTTGTCTTCGTAGACTGCAGTGGGAGGGCGGTTCCATTTATAAGTGGCCACTTTAACTGGCGGCATAATTGAGCAATAGTGGATCAATCTTCGGTTACCGATGAGTGAGTTGAGTTATCGAGAGGCGTGCGTCGCCAAAGGCCGAGGTCGTGAAATTAGGTCCGCAAGCAACTCGGCGACATCTTTTGTACAAGTTATCATCCTCTATGTGCCAAAATGCTAACGTGATCACCGATTCTGTGCACCAATAGGACGACTAGTTAAATATAAATGGTATTCGTGCCAATAATTACAGATAAATTCTACCGTGTCGCTTTTCGGTCTGTACCGGAAACATGACGCTCATTCTCGGCTAATTCATGTTAGTTCCTGTCACTATTGATATCTTTATCGATAGAGTGGTTGATGCATTAGAAATCTTACGTTTTTGATGGAATGGCTCGATTTATGTGTTATTTATTTATTGGCTGTGTCCCAATAGATAAAATGGTGTCATGGATGATGGCGGCATGCTCGGGTGGCAGGCGTCAGTCACCAGGGTGGGAGGGGTATTGAGAGATGAAGCCCTTAGTTCCGATTTGGCTCCCGTCTGGTACAGAGGGCTAGTGTTCCGTGTAAACGTTCGTTGCCTACTTTTTGCAATCTCAACATGGGGCACAATCGATACTGGGATACATGTAAGCTTTGTAATATTTATGACTTGATCCTGATATATTTTCCATCTGCATCCCCTATAAATTTAATGCTGTCAAAAACGGAGCCAGAGGAGAAGAAAATCTAGCGGCAGAGAATAAATTAGGTTCAATGACTAGCTGGCTGGACCAGGTGGCCTATGTAATTTTTAATTCACGCAGGTTTTTTACTACGACTTTGCGAGTTATTAGTCCCGATCTGTACCGCGCAACTCAACTATTTACGAGTTCTACCTAAAATCCCTCTCCCTCTTTGAACCGACCGGCTTAAAACGTTTCACTGTCTTTTTCTTTTTAGGGGCTTACCGGATGGCTTCGATCTCTTCGTCCTTCTCCTGCAGGCGGCGCTCGGCCTCGTGGCGGAACTGGCCGAGCTCGGCGGTCAGCCTCTGCGCACGCTGCTCCTCAGCTTTGCGGCCCTGGTGAAAGAACATAGGTTGTGAATTTATTTTAGTAAGAATAATAAGGCTAATATACATATTAGGAGTCGGTTGCACCTACGTCAACTGACGGATTTATAACCTTTATTTTTAATTACGGTTACATACGGGTTTGGTGCAAATATCCTTTAGTCTAGTTCAGAAACCTTATGAGCTAATATTTTTCACACAAACACACTAGTTATTTTTTTCTCATTTTACCGTATTTTGTTACCCCATTTCTGGACAAAATTCAAATTGTACGAAAATATCAGAAGTTTAGAGACATTAAAAAAATAGATTGCGATTCCCGATCCAGTTGAATATATTGAAAATTTCTAAAATCATATCAGTATTCTAATTTGATATTATATTGGCGCTAAAGACAAATAATCATTTGTTAATTTGAACTTTGAAGTAATGTTTATTTGAAACTGTTGACGTGGTATCATTAATTATGGTTCTGACTGCAAACTCCCATTAGTTTATGTTTTAAATGTGCGCGGGGTTTCAAGAATCATCACGAGACATTTTGCCTCGATCATTTGCCAAAATACTAAATTCAAATTGTTATAGTAAGCAGGGACAAGATTTCTTTGGACGGAAATGTTTATAAGTGTAATGCTTTAGCGAAATGAATAACACACGTGTACGACTAGCAACGCTAATAGTAATTTGAGTTTGAGGTAGCTGAAGATATGTGGCAGAAACGTCTTTCACATGCTCTTATTCTCTTAACAATAAAGTCGTGCCAACATAATTTTTTTAACAACTTCATCCGTCAAGTTGCAAGCTACACATGCTGTTACGTTACGTCTCGAGTATGATGCTATTGCTGCAGTGCTGCTGTCTTGTCGATATGAGCTTGTACGATCGAAGAACAACTTATGAGGATATTATGAAGAGTATGAGTAGTACCAAAAGTTTAATCCTCTTTGCCGGATTCTATAGCCAAGTCGTAAAAACGCAGTATGCTAAGAAATGAAAATAATATTTTTTGCGATTAGGCTTAAAGATCTGTCTCGCTAAGAAACCATAAAACAATTGACAGCTAATTTATAACCGCGACATTGTGTACGATGGCTAACGATACTTTGGCAGCCGTTCAGTCACAAATGACTGCATCAATCGTCGCTGCCAGGTTTCCTACCTTGTTCTTTAGTTAGACATTTATTTATAAGCATATCAAAATGTGATAGGCATTCAAATGCCTTGAGATCTAATTACTAGCAATTCCATTGAAAGAGAATTCATCCATATCTTTCATGTATACTGTTATACAATATAATGCGGTGTTATCTGTCAATTAGATATTATTAGTTTATTGCTGACTATCGAGATAGTTTATTAAAAACTTGGTGTGAAATTCTGTAAAATGGCTTTATATTCCTGGTAAGATTCATATTGGTTGGTGTAATAAAAAATATTGTCCTCATGTCCTAGCATGCAGTAGGCTACTTAGTATCTAGAATTTGTAAATCAATGTGGTAATCTGTATAAAACCCGGACTAAAAGAAAATAAATAGGTACCATTTTTGGTGTTCCTCATAAGTTCGTCATAGTTCGTCCTCACATTGGTCTTGGATCCTGTTAGCCTGTCTAAATAAAACACCAGCAATAATATCATAATTATTCGTAATGTAACGTAGCAGCAAAAGTGGCGCAAATGAGGCAAGATTTTCAACTGACTTCAAGATTTCGAAGGAGGAGGTTCTCAATTCATCGGGATCTTTGTTTTGTTTTTGCTATTTTTTTTAATGTATGTACACCGATTATTCGGAGAGAGATGGACCGATTTGTAAAATTCTTTTTTGTTTGAAAGAGTATACTTCACAGGTGGTCCCATTGTTACCAGATCCAGGTCTGATGTAGGCATCCTGGAGAAATCGAGGGAACTCTTCGACTATTATAGGCAAACCTATAGTGATTGCAGATTTTTTTTACAGCAACTCGGGCATTTCCTCTTGGAATAGCGGATCCTACGAGAAATCGGTTCTTTTTTTGTTTAAAATTTATATTGTTACGTAAAAGAATAAGACCGTGTGACAGACGTTTCAAATTCTGAACACCACACAGCGGTCACAGCGCTGCCTTTTTCACTCTTGCTGCGGCCGTGCAAGTGTGAAAGAGAAATTCTATGACATAAGTTGCCAGTTTTGCCGATTGAGTTAAGCTCCTTGTCCTGTTTGCATGTATAGAGACTATTAAGTAACTAGGAAAGAACGGATACTCACGGCCTCAGCTTCCTTGTAGGCGGCGGTGAGTTCCTCACGCTCGTTCTCGAGACGGCGCAGCTCGAGTTCGAGCTCGTGGAGACGGCGGGTCAACTCAGTTATGGTGCAGCGGGCGTCGTGACACTCATCTGTAATAGGTATGTCCCGTTACACGAAACCCATTTATTGTTCTTCAATTTAAGTACTTACCTAATTATTTTAGGTAAAAAATCACGTAGATAGAAGTGATCCATGGAAATGGCATCGAATCAGGCATGGCTGTTTTTTTATATTTAATAGTGCAGAAATAAGTCTTATATGGCACTCATTTTCGACCTCGAAATCTCACCAAGTCATCTTATTTTTCGTTCGTAAATTTTTTTACACATAATTTTGTTACGAAAATTTTAGTGTTTTTCAATTAATTTTATTTTTCATAGGTACCTAACCGTCGGCTTCTACTTATTATATTTATTACAAATCATAGTTCCCTTCACAGGCAGTGTTCGCTTTTAGATCAAACATGTGTTTCGAAATGAAAATAATGTCTCTAAATTGTTGACGCTTCTTTTCACAGGTAGAAAAACGAAATGAGCTGTGGTCGCGCACAGAGTTTTCAGCGCAACCGCGACCAGCTGGTACTTAAGGTACGTGTTATTTAAGACCAAACTATGTTATAGCTAAGATGTTCCGTTCTCGAAAACGTTCTCCGTTTACTATGGGAAATGTTTCCGAGCGCGAACTTTTCTCATACAAAACTGGAAACGTTCTCGAGAATTTTCGACCTCTAGTAATAGGTACTTATCTTTGACGTCGACTGTACTTAGACCAAGATCTCATTGCATCATTTTGTGAGCTTGACCAAAAATTGCTATACATTTCGGGCTCGACGAGTAGGTAATAATTGTATAGCTATCACCATTATCTGTTGTTAATATTCATTTCGGCAAAATACTAGTTGAGTAGGCAGGTGCAAAATCGTAATTACCTAATTACAGTGGATGGTGTTTTTTACTTTTTTTTTTCATGGACCAAGAAGATGATCAAAGCAGACTAGAATTTTTCGAAGGAGGGCATCAAACCAGTATTCTATCCTCCTCGCGGTAGTGACAATACTGTTATATTGGCTCCATTCCGTCAGGTGCAGCTATCTAATTTCTTTCTCAGTCACAATTTGGGTCAAAACGTTGAATCTGGGTTTCTATATAGTTCCCATCGTCAACACTGTTAACTGGCTGGGAATTTGTAATCCCTATTCCCACGACATAAGGTCTCCCGATGATCGGTTAAGGGTCTTGCTGTTTGTACATAGGCCCGTAGGGTTGGCTGATGACGTGACTCACCGCTTAGTTTCTTGTTCTCGCGCGCCAGCCCGTCCTTCTGCTCCCGGGTCTTATCCAGCTCGTGCGACACGCGCTGCAGCTCGGTCTGCTTGTTGCGCAGGTCACGCTGCGACACCTCGTACAGCTGCACCGTCTCCTCGAGCCGGGACTTGATCTCGATATTGACGCGCTCCAGCTGCTCGGTGCGCTTCTGAAGCTCCCGGGCGGTTCCGTTGGCCTTCTCAAGGTCGATGATGAGGACCTCCACCTATGGAAATAATGATTTTGATTGAAAATCCGCACGAGTTTGACTTTTTTATTTTTCGACTTTGAGCCCAATTCCAGAACCAAAATCAGACAGTCGCTAGCCAGACCACTTTGAATTACTCGATAAACGTGTCAGTAACATGATATTAATTAATTAGATAATATTTTAATTAGACCACATATAATTTTTTTTTACTTCCTGCTACATTTCTCGTCTATTTTTATCTCTCAAAACTGTAAGAAGTCACTGTCACATTTAAGGCCCTGCGTAAAGTACTTAACATACTTATCTCACAATTAAATGAACACCATCTCACCTCGCTCTGCAGGCGGGACTTCTGCTTCTCAACGTTGTTGATCTTGGCGATGAGGGTCTCAATCTGTTCCTCCTGCTCCTGGATCCGGATGGAGTACTTCCTGCGGATCTCCTCGATCTCCTCGGCGCGGGCGGAGGCTTCGGCCTCGAACTTGGACCTCCAGTGCTGCACCTCGCCGTTGGACTTGACCAGCTGGCGTTCCAGGTCCAGGCGCGCTTCGGATTCCTCCTCGAGCTGCACGCGGACGGACTCCAGGTCGATCTCAACCTGTTGCATTAAAAATGATCTGGAATTAGCATGTATATTTTATATCTATTTAAAGAAATTATGCATTATATACATTTTCTTTCTTTTAGTGTTGAGTTCTAGAATGACTTCAAATTGGTTTAATGTCACGGACAATGATGTGAAAAGCGACAAAATTATCTTTGGTATTTTGTGTTTTCGCCTAAGGCTCCACTTGAGTGGCCCCCTTTTTATACGACGACGGTGGCAAACAAGCATACGGCCCGCCTGATGGAAAATAGTTACCGTAGCCTATGACCACCTGCAACCCCAAAGGACTCACATAAGCGTTGCCTACCCTTTAAGAACCTATAAGTACACTCCTTTTGTGATTTAGTTTGTACACTAATAATTTGCCCTCAAAAATTAACAAAAATGTTGCTCCAGTCGTGAATAAAAAATGAGCATTTGCTCTCGACTTTATTTATATTTCGGGAATACTCAGCGCTCTTTTATTTTCTGCAAAGAGCACAATTTAACAAACAAAAAATATTTCTTTGAAATTTTACCAAATTTACCCTATTAACAACAAAACTTTCAGAGCATGTAGCAAAATTTACAAGCTCAAATACATCTAATGCGACTGCTAAGACAATGAAAATAGTACTTGGTGCAGAGTGGCTTCCAGCAGGGAACGCCTCCTGTCTTCATCCTCCAGGCGGCGGCGCGAGTCCTCGAGCTGGCTGACCAGCTGGCTCTTGAGGTACAACACATTCTCGATGTTCACCTGTAACATAGGTATGAGCAAGGGTCAGTTGGCGCTTTAAATCTGATTTGTTAAATTACATTACTGAATATATTTTCCGAAACAACTCATCAGTTAGATAAATGTTTCGATAAAAATATAAAAACACAAGAGAATACAGAATGCTTGTACATTCAGAAAAATCTGTTGAAATAGTCATCAGGTTTTGAGAAACGAATCAAAGGAAAGTGTTTCCTTAAAAATGATTGAAAACTGCGATGTAATTAAACACAATGATGCTAATTTTCTATATGGTTCCTTCCAAAAATACTACAGAGTTTGTAACAGTTACAACCAGTCAAGTCAATTGTCGATAAAAATGTGACCTAAACATACGAAGAATTTCAAGAAAACTATCTTAAATAAAATACAAACCTTAAGGTCCTGAACTTCCTTGATGAGCTCAACATTCTCCTGGGACAGGCGCTGCTTATGGGAGGTGATGTCCACAATGGTGCGGTTCAGCTCTTCGATCTTGATGTGCAGCTCGCTGATGGACACTTCGAGCTTCTCGCACTGTTTCACAACGGTGATCTTCTCCTTGCTTATGTTCTCCACTTGGGCCAACAGCTCGTAAACTTCAGCCTGGAACTTGGACTTCTCCTTCTCGGTTCTGCCGGCAAAGAAATGGATCATGCAGTGGACGTTGGAAAACACCACGCAAATACAAGCCGCTTCCGCATAAGTGATCCAGACTTTTAGAATTTTATCACTTCATTTAATTTAATTTTTGGTGGTATATGTCCTTAGTTAGGCAGGTAATGGTTTGATTCGGGAAAAGCTTGTATTTACGTGTTCAGTTTTTAAAGAATGATTGCATGTAAAATCGCTTTGCTCGCAGATTCGCATGGCAATAGTTACTTAGTCTCTAATGGATACAACATGCGGTTAAGGAACAATGACATAAGGAAGTATTATTATAAAATCGATGATCCATTAGGTATAGAATAAAAACAGAAAAACGACTGTGCATTTTCAGTGGAAACGCTTACAGGTTGAGGTGGTTGTCCTGATCTAAGTACAAATGCGCACTCGTGTTTTCTGTCGTGATACATAGTTCTACGTAGAGTTTCCTTACCTGGCTTTGCCTTTGGTAAGCTGGTCGATTTGTTCCTGGAAGTCGACGACGATCTCCTGGTGCTTCCTCTTGAGGAGGTGCGCCGTCTCTTCCGACTCCAGGTGGACATCTTCCAATAGTTTGCGGAGTTTGGTCAACTCGGTGTCGCGTTTCCTGTTGATCTCGAACTGAAAACGTACAGGCCCGTTTCAAAATACACCCTTTTAGTTCAGGGTGTATTTAAAGAAGACTTTGCACATACACTGTACTCTGATAATTGATAATAATAGGGTTAAATTTTCTTTGCGATTTAATCGGTAATAAACAAAAAAAAATGCTCTGTTATTTAAATATTCAAGTTTATACTATTTGAATTTGGTCTTCGGTTTATTTTTGTAATTTAGGTAAGCACGAAAACAGTGGAGTTAAAATTTTTGACATTGTTACTTTTTTTTACTGATATTTTCTATTATACATGACTCTAGAATACAGTGATTGAACGTAGTCTTATACTACTGTCATTGCTTCTGTCATATTAAAAAGTGGAAAAACAAGGAATCCTTAATTTCTCAAATCGCTCTTACAATTTAGGTAAGTTTGTCGAGTTACTACAGTATATTCTTTAAAGAGTTATTTGACAGTCATTTCAATATTTATTCTGTATAACGCAAAGATACATATTGACTTCTCAACCGAATTGGCCATAACGAGTTATTGTTATAAAATAATTGTCGTACTCATATTTCACATACTTAATTTCTGCTTTTTTTGGTGTTTGAACCAATAATTGTTAACAATGTTGTTTATATATTTTTAGTAGTTATGTATTGTTTTCCTTTGCCTTTCCACCATTAATATGCAAATTATGAAATATTAAGTAAGATTTTTTGTTCAACCTGAAAAAGAAAAAAAGATATACATCGCCAAGCCATAACAATATCGCAATCGCAAAATGAAATATCGCAACGCAAATAAATACATAGTTTACTACGAAATTATTAACATACCGGCAGTATGCTAATAATTCCGTAACATTTTAATTTACGTAGGCGGAGTTTTCCAGCGATAATGTATTTGCCTTTATCCTTCCGCAATTTTTAGTCTTCAAGCTTCAGTTTGTTGTGCTTCTTCATAAATCTTGTTTTGAAATATTGGGTTCATTCTGTTATTCCTGTTTCAATTTATTTCCATCATTTACATTTCTGTTCTCTGTTTCGTTTCCGCTTACTTCAGAGGCGTCATCATACTCATCATCGATGTTTTGTTTGTTGTCGGTTTTGATATTTTCACGATTCATGGCTCCTTGAACACTTATACGGCTGAAAAACATTTTGTGATAACCTATGGATAATTGTTTTTTTTTATTTACCTGACTCTCAGCTCCGCCTTCAGCTTCCTCCAGCCTCTCGGACAGTTGGATGACTTGCACGCTCAAATCTGCCTTTTCCCTCTCGATCTGTTCAACGATAGAAGAATGTAAGTTTTTCTTGTAAATAAAGACCTCTAAGATACAAACAACATGTTAGTATAGTAAATAAAATAGGATACTTTTTGTTAATGTGTAACCATGATGATAAATATTGTCAAGAAAAAAAAAAGAATGGAAAAAGTCCGGTCTACTTAGATTCAATAATAATGAAAATGGTGATTCACTAATCAATCATTGACTAAGGAAATTAAAATGTGTAAGTAATATTTCTGTATGTAGGTAAAATAATAAAATTGATACTAATGGATTTCCTTTGTTAGTATAGAACAGAAAGGTCAAGTACCTAAACTTGTCAATAAATGCGATAATCAATCCATTCATGCCATCGTTAATAAGCATTATATAATGTTACGTACATATAACGCACATCATAGAGGCTATAAAGATTGTCGCTATGACTCAGTCGGATATTTTTGCCAGTCTATTATTACATTTCAATATTGTGGCATTCTCCGAACATCATTTGGCCCAGTTTCAAAAGTGTCTCGAGCGAGAAGTTGAGATTTGTGAGAATGCTTTCGCTACATCTATTTTTATCCGCAGTTCACACAGCGCAGGAGTTACGCGATCAGTTCACTGCAGCATTCAAAAATAGATAGCGCAAACCGATCCGATGACGAGACCTGATGAGGTACCGATAACATTGAACACACTTCCAAATGTTACTTATATTCAAAGCACTTTTCAAGACACTTAGTCACACTTTAAGGTCTAAGTAAGTTAAAAAAAGCACAAAATCCGTTAGTACACGTTAGCTGGGCGGGGCACCGAGGGTGGCGCGGTTTTCCAAGGGTGCAAAGCTTGCGAACGAGGGCGGCTTATTAATAGAGCCGCCCCGCCCACCGCGCGCGCGCAGCCAAAGCGGGCGCGCGCGGATCACGTTTCGGCCGCTCTTACCCTCTGACGCAGCTCCCTTTCGGATTCCAGATCATCTTGGAGGAGACGGATCTTGTCCTGAAAAATACAACATTATAGTATCCGCAAACACTTTCACAGCACTGCACTGGTAAACGGGCTGTACCTCCAGCCTGGAGAGAGCACTCAGGTCGGCGGTATACTCGATGTTCACGTCGGTGGTGCCCCCACCGCTGCTGCGGTAGGTATACTTTGAGCTCTTCGCCACGGCGGACATTGTCGCTGGTCGGGATCGGTCGGCACTCGGCAGTCGGCGCTACGTTACCGGTCGGGCACCGTTCGACTAGTGAGAGCGGGCGGGCTGGTCACCGCGCGAGCGCTGCTCGCCCCTCCCCCGCGGGCCGCGCGGCGCCCGCGCCGGCTCCAGGGCGGCCGGCCGGCTGGAGCACGCGGATCGTGTTACCACCCCCGCGCGCCCCCCCTCTCGGCCTTTTATAGACACGCCCGCCTTCCCGTCCGCAGTTCTCTTTTATTTGTTTTGACCAAAAAGTTTTTGGCGAAACCCTTTTCAGCCTAGTTCAGAGATGTGAATCGTCGCGGGATCGGTTTCTTTGGGTTCACCGCCCGACTGAGTCTCTTCTAAACCACTTGTAGTACATTCATCATTTATAAAGCTAAACAACATTAAGAAGAGCTGGTCGTTGTTCAAGGTCGCGGGAATGATTCTGATGCGCGGGCGCTGGGAGTAAACAAACGAGTCCAGCTCCCGGATTCCCGTCGATCCCTGGCACTCACTAAATGCCACCAACCTTCTGAACTTAGCAATGAACTTCCTGCACTCTTTGATTGTCTCCCTGATATGTTTACTAACATTAATCAATCTAAATTTAACGGGTAGTAATAATTTCAGTTTATGACCGCCGGGTACAACTATAACTGGGTTGTTCCAGCGGTATTACAATATTATACTGGAAAATTCAAGTACTATAATACTATCATTACTATCATCTGCAGTTAAAATATCAATATATTCGACGATCTCAGAATTTTCACACATGTTTTCCAGGGTCCTGTGAGTCCTGTCCTGGGTTAGAATACCGGAAACGGCCATTTATTGGTGTGATTATTAAAAATGTTACGTACGTTTAATATGTATTTTATCAAAGTATGCATACTCGTATCGTCGCCTTGCATCCATAGTTCAAGGTTTTCTTAATTTGGAGCTACGTTGATCTGTATCAGATTGTCCCCCAAATAGTTGTTCCCCTAACATACGAGTAGGTACAGTGAATTGTAAACTTTTGTACCTGCCTACCCAACTATGGCCTAACTTACGGTTGGCGACTGTTATTTTTATTTACAAAGCAAATATTTACATCAGATAGTCAACCATTGAGTGCTGGCCATATGTTACACTATTAGGGTATGCCTGTGCAGTTTTGTCAGTACAGTTCAACTATTTCAACTACACAGGCAAAAAGGTGCGTATATGATTCAGGTAGTCATCAGTACAGTCGTGTAAGTAAATACAAATAAATAATTAACTGTACAGGCAAATCTGAGTGTGTGCAGCGTTCGCCTGTACAGGCCTCAGTTGTCACGTGATCACGCTGGAGGCCGATTGCGGTTAAATGCCTCGTAAGCGAAACGAAACATAGTAGACTTCATTGAATTGTATAAATCAGAGCCCTCTGAGAGAGCTGCTGCTGCCACTGACAAGGCCAAGCACCTGGGCTTGCAGCACTACATTATCGTGTACCCCTACCCTTCCCCTGCTTCGAGGAATAAAGGAAACCCCGGAGACTTATCAGACTAGACACCGGACTTTTTTTAAAATTAAAATATGGTGCCAGTTTTTTTGCATTGCAGACAGGCATTAGACATAACTAATTATATACCTATATAGAGGTATAATCTAGGAGACTTATCAAACTAGATTCAGTGTCATGGGCTCTTATACTATAAGAGAAACAATAACGCTACGAGGAATAAATAGTACTGCGACAATAGCCCACCTAACGAAGAAAACCCTACAGAGTATAATCCGTGTAAATCAAGGGCCTGACACCGCGTACCACCTAAGGGATAGACATAGATGACGTCTAACTCGTGGGGATACCAGTAAGAGAAAATTACCCCATTATTTCATATAGCGAGCACCGAGCACTCCGGGCAGGCCCGGAGCGATGTAGCGGAATTTTTTTTTCTTCAACCTACTTTTCCAAACTCGCAATACGATACCATGCTAATGCCCTTGAACGGATCATGAATATTTTTGCTACATCCTGTATAGCAATTTTATTTTTAAGGTTGCTGTTCCAAACCCAACTTGTACATTAAGATTTTCGAAACTTATGATCGAACTTTCATTTGTTATTTCAGTTCCTTTACGGTGAACAAAAATATTGCAAGGAAATCAAATCAGGTGGAAGATCTTTTCGCTTTCATTAAAACTAGTTTGTGCCAATCTTGGACTTAGGATGCCAAGCATACCCCAGACTTACTGAACCATAGCAAAACCAACACTAGGAATTAATTTTGTTAAATTCTAATTTCTTTAGTATGGAAAAATAAAACAGGTAAATTTTATTACTGGCAGATATCAACATCTTTATTTAAATAAATTTTTGCCAATGATATGAAATGAAATGATGATCTTTTTTAAAACAAAAAATACCTCAATATTAGGGTAAGTATAAAAATCACGCACTGGTATCCCTAAGGCGTATGTAATGCGGCTAAATTGCTTATGCGGTTCTAAATTACTGACAGCTATACGGCTAACCGCGTTCATAAATTAGTCGGTTAATATGTTCTCGAATGTTTTATTTACCTTTACGATTTTATCTATTATTCTCCACGAGAATAGATTTATTAACAAGATTATAGCGCGTAATAGATTGTAGGGTACTATTTATACACTAAACAACAGGAGTAAACTGTAAAATATGGTACTTACCTACCTGTGAAAGGTTATGTTGTCGTAATATCGGCGATAATCACTTCTACAGCCCAAAACACGACAATTAACCATTGTTTTCCGTAGCTGGCACAACTTTCCACGAAATATATTTGGGTTTCACCTAGCAAATACAGATATTTTGCAAGAAAACGCGAATTAAATGTGTTCATGAGTTTCATGACCCTCCACTCATAGAAAGTACTTACGGTGCAGGGTGACATAAAGCCGTGAGTCTATGATAAGGACGAACGACAATTGCAACTTCTCTGTTATACCTATTGAAAGTTTAATAAGACCATCCCGTTCTATCTTGGTATTATTATCACCATGCCCTGTCTATACCTTATATCCTATGTCTATGGTGTAAATATATCCGTATTTTGATATGGTCGTAGAGATTTAATGTAATGAAATGATGGCTTAAATAACATACTTAAAGTACTGGTACGTAAGGAGGCGGGAGGGGGGTGATGATTGTATAGTTTTTCGTAAATAACTCAGACAGTGGCTTATTAAAAAAAATCTGCTAAGTGAGATATCGAACGAATAAAGTACACTTTTTAAACTTTTCTAACTCTTTTTAAACTCTAATCGCAAAATGCCCCAGACGCAAAATGCTCTAAACGCAATAATAACCATTCCAATATAAGACTATTTATTGTAATCCTATCGTGCACATAACAACTGTTTTAAATAATTTTAAACAAAAAAAAACCGACTTCACTCCTATTTTCAAAAAGGAAAATGTCAAATCACTCAATTTAAAGAAATCTGAGGACTTATGGGGAATATCAGTTGTTGTAGTCATCAGAAATAGCATAGGTAGATGTCATAGCGCCTTACTTAGCCATTATTTATAACAATTCAGATTCACAAGGTGTTTTTCCAGATCTAATGAAATGTAGTAAAGTCATACCACTATTTAGATCGGGTAATTCTAGTGATCTGAATAATTTCCGACCGATATCGATACTTCCTGTACTAAGTAAAGTCTTTGAAAAGATAATGTTAAATGATCTACTGGGGCACTTCAACAGACATGGGCTGCTTACAAGCAATCAGTTTGGTTTCACAAAGGGATGTTCCACAACCGACGCTGCTGCAGAACTCATTAAACATACGAGTATTTTCAATGCTTGGCAAGGGAAATGTTATGATGCAATTGGTATATTCTGTGACTCTTTAGTAAAGTAAAATTAGGAGTGCCACAGGGTTCCATTCTGGGCCCATTCCTGTTTTTGGTTCATATAAATGATTTACCTTGTGTAGTACAAATCCTTTGTGATATGATTTTGTTTGCCTATGATATGATACATCTTTGATTTATAAATTTGAACGCCAATCCACAGATTTTACTGTAATAGCTGATGTACTGAACTGATTTACTATTAACAATTTGTAACTTAGTGCGAGCGATGGAGCGCAGCATACTCGGAGTCCGCAGAATCGATCGTGTAAGGAACATCGAACTGCGTTTCATAACTGGTATTGCGGATGTGGGTGCTAAGGCCGCCAAGCTCAAGTGGGTCTGGGCTGGACACGTCTGCCGAATGCACCCGGAACGGTGGGCCAAAAAGGCTACTGAATGGGCCCCGCAGGAGGGCCGGAGTAGAGGCAGACCGAAAAAGAGATGGCAGGACGACCTGGATGCCTTTTGTAGCGACTGGCGGGAACATGCACCAGACCGTGATGAGTGGCGGAAAAGAGGGGAGGCCTTTGCCCAGCAGTGGGACACAACATAGGCTATATAAAAAAAAAACTAATGCTGAGAAAACTAACCTGTTTTCGATTTGTTTTGCCAAACGTTGCACCAGTGTACACTAATATACTTATAAACTTTACATTGGTCACGAGTAACCAAATATTTTTAGTGAGGCAAAAATGCAAGGAAGCGATACCGCTTATGTACAGACTTTTCCCCAGTCCCAGCTACTATAGAATGGGTGTTCGCAGCAGTAAAAGAAGTCTCAGAATACATCAGCTACGTGCCAACAGTAAAAGAAATATAGGATTCTATTCTATGTACAGAGTAAGAAAAAAATTTCTTTGCGTAGAAAGTTTACAGCAAAATAAATTAGCTAAAGTTAAAGTTCCTGAGGTACTAGCTGATGACTTTTTGATTTATGACGATGGGAAAAATAACAAAATATTGATTTTTGCATCCAAGACGTCAAGAAGTTATTTAAAGTACCTGCATCCGACATCTGCGCAGTTCTATGGAGATGAAACTTTCTAAAGTAGTCCTTCTATATTTTCTCAGCTGTATACTACGGGTATGTATACCTATACATGTCGATAAAGGATCATCAGAAAAAGCTACGAATGTAGATTAAAACACAAGAAACCTACACGTGATTTATCCAATGCGTTAAACAAGCACTAAATATAGATATGCTATATTTTAAATGCGATTTCGAAATCGCTGTTATAAATGCAGTTCGCTACGTTTTCCCTAATGTGGTTATTTCTGGCTGTCATTTCCACTTTTCAAGGGCTGCGTGGGAAAAGGCTCGAAAATTAAATTTACGCGAACATTGTGATTCGAGGAAGGTATTGCGACTCATACAGTAAAGCAAATTAACTACACTGATTAAACAATCATGAATACAAAATAACAAAAATGGAAGAACTTACGGTGCTGATAAAAGGTTTGGAGCGGAAATTCGACAATCAAACCACCGAAATTCGCAAAATGAAAGACAGTATAAACAAAAACATAGACAAAAAGTTTACATTATTGGAATCTAAATACAATCACCTAGAGCAAATGTTAAAGGAACAATAACGACTTAGTCAACACTTCGATCGGCACATAAGTAGAAAAAAATATCATCTTTTCGGTATAGAAGAGGACGAATCAAACTACTTTGGCTTATACAAAATGATATCAACATTAATCAACGAAACTATGAAAATCCCCTGTTCGAAAGACAACGTTGAGGCAGCACGACGCCTGGGCAAGAAAACTGATAAATCACGACCGGTGCTTGTGACTTTCAACACTGTGCCGATAAAAATTTACATTTTGAAAAGCAAGAAATCCCTAAATAAGACACTACATAAAATAGGACTTTCCTCCACAGATTTTAGAAGAAAGCAGCTGAGCAGTAAACTAATAGAAGAAAGAAATAAAGGGAAGATAGCTTTCTTGAGGTACAACAAATTAGTGATCTTACCCGGATCAAACGATAGAGGTCAACATCGCTCAAATTTTAACAAAAATAGAAACCTCTCAGAGTCCCCTGTTACACATGGGAGTACCTTAAGTTATAGAACTGTAGATACAGATAAAAATAAACCTGCTAAAAACCTATCTGCATTGATGACTACATGATTAGAAACACAGATGCCATTGCGGACAGTAATACGACGAAGCAAAAATTAAACAACTCTGAATGTCAAGATAAATAGCAACTAGCGCCCCCTCTTGCTCCACAACAGATATATAAAATACATGAGATAATTAAGCAACATATTAATCTTCCAACCCGGCTGGCCACGGTGGAAGAACAGGACCAAAACCCTCTAGTGAAAACACACACGGACATATCTGAGAAATCCGAAACAGGCTATTTCTATGTAGCCACATGAACTTTATCTACTTATACTCGTCTTATAGAGCTAAGTGAAGCAATAAAAAATATCAAATATGATATCATTGACTTATCAGAAATCAGACGGCTGGGAAACAATATAAAAGAACACAGCGACTTCATTTTCTACTATATTGGACAAACACCGGGCTTATATGGAGTAGGGTTTAATGGTACTCATCCTTTATTGTAATTAATCGGGACAATCCGACAAGTAAAGGATATTTTGAGACTTAAACTCGGCTAAGATATAAATGTTTTTTTTTTTACTAGCAATCGGTACATAATCCATTTTTTTATATTTACATATATTATTAGATTGTAAAATGTTTTGAAATTGTCAGGGTCTGCAAACAAATTATTAAATTTTTTCTCTAAGCTGGTACTTTCGGAGGGTCGGTGAAGGACTTGTTATTTACTTAGTGGTATCTGCGATACAACTTATTGTGATCATCGCGGTGTGCACACAAACACACAAGTCTCCAGGCTTGTTCTGAAATAGGGGTTTTCAGAAAACCGTAAAATGCGTGGCGATGGAATGGTCTCGACGGGCTGAGTCAGAGTTGAGTCACTGGAGCGGGACGCGGAAAACGCCCGACCCACTTCGCCAGGTACGAATATAACCGAATATTTTGCCACCTGCGCGCACGCATCGGGGACACGGTACTGATGCGCGCTCAAGTATTTAAGCTAGTCGTGAAAATTGGTGAAAAAACCGATTACTAAAAATATACATTATTCATATTTTCAGTCATTATTGCTTAGTAACCAGAAGTCAGCTATAGATCTAAAGAAAATAAAATCAGCAGAGTAATAACGCCTCCCTCTCATTGAAATACATTAGCGGTCCAGACACTGTCAGTAATAATGTTATTATTTCTGTACCCGTCCTTTTCTATTATATGAAGAAGAGAAGGATGGGTACAGAAATAATGACATTATTACTGACAGTGTCTGGACCGCTATTGACTGCATTAAGCGCTAATAAGTCCGAACATTCATGACTTGCAAGGAAAATTGATTACAAGGCGACTATAAAAAAGAAAAGAGCTCACTGCGTCAGTTTACTATGCGCTCGACTCGCCCTGTTACTAAATAAATCCAGTTGTATTGACTTATTGATCTTCATGGAGCGCGATCAGCTGGCTGATCAGCGTGGCGCGTGAAATCAGCTACTCCATTCCACAAATACCTATTATTCACATTATGGCGGGTTGCCGGATCTCATACTGGCGCCGCGTCACAAGACAACGCTATACACATGCAGATCGCTATTTCGCTCGCACCGTCGCTGTATGCGGAAACCGCAACAGTGTGATGGACTCCTATATATTAAGCTTTATAGCTACGTAGCTTGTCATCCGTATTTGGAACGCGATTTGACTGTCAATTATCTTAAAGTAATGGCTTTTGGCGATCTACTAGTATTTTAATATGTAATGCATTTGGAAGTATACAGACGAAAATATTGGTATGGTTCAGCTAAAAACAGATTCTTAGACTACAGCTACGCGATTATGCGCTAGCGTGTACTAATGCAGAAATAGAGATGATTAATGAACGTTCACCTGATATTATGGCACGATTACAATCTCTTGACATTTCACTTACCATTTCACATATATAATCGTCCGTACTATTTACAAACTGCTGAAATATTTCGCTCCTCATAAAATTTATCTTAATTTAACTCTACAGTAATCGGTTTAATTAACTGCTAATTTTATCGACGCACGTTCACGAGCAAATAAAGTTTTTAGATAATTTTGTGTAAATTCTTTCAGGCGTTATTGGTTGATGTTCAGAAATAAGTGGAAAAATTCCTTTATTTCTGAACGTTTTGGTATCATTAGCAGACGTTCTGCTTAGTAAAAAAATAATTTATTGGTTGATTTCCAGGTTATAATGTTAAACATTCTAATAAGTAAATATAATTACGAATATAACTAAAAAAATATGAATGAAAGTGTGTATATTTATTTAGAGACGAAGACAACTTATTGTAGTTGCACCTGTCAATGCAATTAGCGTCCACCTGCCTACAAGCATCCAGATACACCGAGAGACTTATATACGTTCATCGTTATACTTCTATGTGAATCATAATCTGAACGCCCTAACACAACAACAGTTTTATTTTAAACTTTATAACGTAAGCGTTAAAGTTGTTATTAGAATAGATTTTTAAAACTGTTTAACGCGTGATATACTCATCAGATTTATTCGAAGCTAAGAGAGCTGCGATTCGTAAGCGGTGCCGCTGCCAACTATCCTAAATATTCGTGACGTGTAAATACGACACCAAATTCATTACGGCTGGGCGAACAACGTCTCGCCTATAGTGAAAGTAAAAAAAGAGAGACAGAAATATTAAAATTATTATCTATGTACACAGAACAGAAACAAGTCTTGAAAATATAATTTTAGACAAAAAAGAACCGAGTTCACTTAGGCTCCGCTTTTCCTAAAGGAAATGCCCGAGTAAACAATACTGAAATCACTATAGCTGTTAAAGAGTTCCTTCGATTTCTCCAGGATCCCATCATTAGATCCGGACCTGGTGACAATGGGACTAACTGTGAAGTATACTCTTTCTAAAAAAAAAATAATCCAAATCGGTCCACCCGTTTTCGAATAATCGGTGAATATACATAAAAATAAAAACTTTTTACAAAAAAAAGATAAACCGACTTCAAAAAGGATTAAATGAATCATTATATGTGACTGTGAATCTGAAAAGGTACAACTTTAGGGATATGGAGTTATTGATAGTTCCTAAAACTAGATAAAATTATCTATCTAAAGAAAAAAGAACCAGGTCTATAAGTACAACCACTATTTTTTTATAATTTTTTGAATCTGAAACTGTCGAAATGTACAAGCTGAGAAAATCGCATTTGAAGTTTATGGTCGTGAAAAAAATACTTCTACTGCGAAGTTACGGAGTGATTGATATCAGGAGGATCTTAGGAGGTCGTTTGTTGCTTTACGTCCGTAGGAAGTGCCCTAAGAAACCCTACACGTGACCTCCGGGTGGTGCTAAAAGAGCAACAACTTGGCAGCTGCACTGTTCCTTCTGAATCTCGCAGCGCACACTGGAAACAGAAAGCGAAATCTATTAGCGATTAACATGAATGCGAAACGAGGTAACCCAAAGGCCCCGTCGACAAAGGATGTCGGACCCTCAGTCCGTATCTGTCAACTTAACATAGAAGGCATAAGCCGATCTAAATCAGACTGTTTATCCAAAATTATTAATGATCTTGACATTGACGTAGTAATACTACAAGAGACGCATACTGCAGATGAAATGCAACTCGCTCGCAGAGGAGAGCTCGCTGGATATAACCTGGTAGCAGCCACGTACCATGCCCAATATGGTACCGCAACATACGTCCACCACTCAATCTCACAATCCACCACCATCATCTCCAATAGTATAGACCGAGAGAACATTGCCGTGACCTCAATCGAAGTAGGCGAAACCAAAATATGTAACATCTACAAACCGCCCAAAAGCCGATGGCCAAAGCCCGCACTGCCAGACCTTCAACATCCCTCAGTGTATGCGGGAGACTTTAACAGTCATCATACCTCATGGGGCTATAAAGATATTGATGAAAACGGCAAAGATATCACGGAGTGGGCGGAAAAAACAAACACATATCTTGTCCACGATAACAAAACTAAAGGTTCATTCAAGTCTGCTCGATGGGGCCGAAGCTACAACCCTGACCTGGTATTTACCTCTAAGGATGACAATGGTCTCCCAGTTCCGGTAAAGAAGTCAATTCTTAGTGATTTTCCGAACAGCCAGCACCGGCCTATAATTCTAGAAATTGGCTTAAAAATCCCTTTGGTCCAATCCTATCCCGGCCCACGATGGAATTTCCAAAAAGCCGACTGGAAACAATACGCAGAAAAACTGGACGAGAGGATAAGATGGGTAGAACCAGTAACGAAAAACTACGATCGTTTTAAAAAGCTTATCATCTCTACTGCAAAACAGTGCGTTCCACGAGGATATAGGAAACAGTATGTCCCGTGCTGGAATAGCGAGACTGAGGAGCTTTGGGAGGAATTTCAAGAAACGGCCGATAGAAATACGGCCCACCAACTTATAAAGTCCTTGGACGAAGCCCGTAAGGCAAAATGGGAAGAGGCAGTTGGAAAAATGAACTTCACGCACTCGAGCCGTAAGGCGTGGCATCTTTTGCGAAGGTTGACTGCTGGGCAGGTGTCTCAAAAATGCAGCTCGAAAACTAGTCCAAATGCTATTGGAGGTCGGATAGTAGAGCTCTCGAAAGCTCCGAGTCACAAACCTCACACTCGTGAAATTCGCAAGAAGCTGAAAGTCATAAAATCCCAAGCCAGCCCAGATGATAAGTATAGCGGCCCTATAACCATACTTGAGATAAAATCCGCCATTGAACATATCGCCATTAACAAGGCTTGCGGAGAAGATGGAATATTCCCAGAGTTCCTGAAGCATTGTGGCCCACGGACCCAGTCATGGCTAGCGGCATTCTATACAAACATAATCCAGCTTGGAAAAATACCACCCAAAATGAAATTTTCAAAAATCATTGCTATACTTAAGCCCGAAAAGCCCGCCGACAGAGCAGACAGCTACCGACCTATAGCCCTACTCAGCGTTGTCTACAAGTTACTGGAGCGCCTGATCTACAACCGCATATCGGAGACCATTCTTTCGAAAATCCCTCATGAGCAAGCTGGTTTCAGGCCAAAACGGAATTGCTGTGACCAGGTCCTAGCCCTCACTACCCATATCGAAGCTGGCTTCCAGTCTGGAACAAAGTCTTCAGCAGTCTTCATAGACCTCACGGCTGCGTACGACACTGTGTGGCGTCAAGGCCTACTCTATAAACTCCTCAAAGCTGTCCCATGTCTTAAGATATTCAGAGTGATTGAAGATTGTCTCACAAACAGGCCGTTTCAGGTACACCTGGGCCAACAGTCGAGTAAAACGAGGATATTAAATAATGGTTTACCCCAGGGTTCCGTGCTGGCTCCCCTGCTCTTCAACCTCTACATACACGACTTACCTGCCACGACCTCACGCAAGTTCGGTTATGCTGATGACCTAGCCTTAGTAACGCAGAACAAAAGCATGGAAACAACAGAAGCCATTTTGGAAACAGACCTAGAGGCCATGGACTTATATTTCCAGCACTGGCGCCTACGCCCAAATGCCAGCAAGACTGAGGTCTGCTGTTTCCATCTATCGAACAGGCTAGCGAACAAAGAGCTGAAGGTGAGGTTTAGAGGTACAACCTTACGTCATAATTTCTGCCCAAAATACCTTGGTGTCACCCTTGATAGGAGTCTGACGTATAAGAACCACCTTGGCAAGCTGTCTGGAAAATTGAAGACTAGGAATAACATAGTCCAGAAACTTACAGGAACATCATGGGGTGCCAGCGCTTCCTGCCTGAAGACGACCGCTATGGCCCTCGTCTACTCGACGGCGGAGTACTGTGCACCTGTTTGGATGAACAGTGCACACGTGGCCAGAGTAGACGTGGAGCTTAATCACACGATGAGGATAATTTCGGGTTGCATTACGCCAACGCCTGCTTACTGGTTGCCGGCCCTCAGTCACATTGCACCACCTAATATCCGTAGACAAAAATGCCTAGCACGAGAACTTGCTAAGATGTCTGGTAATTCTTCACTGCCGATACATAAAGACCTGGATAGTGTGCAAAATACCCGACTTAAGTCTCGAAACCCACCAGCTAAAACCTTTCATACCTACAACCCAACATGGATGGCCAGCCAAGCGTGGATGAAAGAATGGGAAGCCCAACATAGTGTAGACAATACCATATTTGAGTTAAACACACAGGAGCGACCCAAAGGGTTTAATGAAAGTCGGCCGACGTGGTGCAGACTCAACCGTCTGAGAACTGGTGTCGGTAACTGTGCTTACCTATGGCAGAAGTGGGGGTGGAGTGATTCGGCGGAGTGCGAGTGTGGACACCCGGCACAGACCATACACCACATGGTATTCGAGTGCCCCATCACCAAATACAACGGACCAGCTGAGGACTTTAAAGACCTGACAAAGGATGCGAGCTTATATCTGCACAATTGTAAATTTTAAGTGAAAAATTATTTGCTAACCAGTGTGTAACCGCCATACGATAAATAAAAATATATCAAACTAATCTGATAACATTCAGGATTCATAATACGTGCCTCATGTCTGTGTAGCATTTATAGTTTGAAGGATTTTGAGGGTAGAACATGCAAAAGAGAGAACAAAGGATTTTCAAAGTTATTGATGAATTATAAAAAAATATAACTTGGGCAACTAATTAATTATCATAATTAGTTGTGTTAAAGTTTTAGAAAAGACAAAATAAAATTGAGCTTCGTACTTTAAATATTTTTCATTTTAATTTGAAAGTTAACACTTAGGTTATATTGAACCTTAATACTAATAAATCAACTTTAATACGATTTTTTTAGAATAATATCACACAAACATAATAATAGGAACCATTTTAGACAAGAATCTGCGGAATATAACAATACTTTTGTCTATTTTTCGATAAATAAGTTTAGTACTTTAATGATTATTTTTGTATGGGCAAAAACAAAGGGTACAACTTTGGGGGTTTACTAAAGTTTAGTGACACAAGTAATAAAATTGCTATTTAATATGGGTTTTATAGAAAAAAAATATATATTTTCCACACTGAATCATAATATTATTATTAACTGACTTCTTATGTACGTATATAATGCAACTGTTTATATTTTACTACGACTACACTTTTACATTTTAAGGCAGGGTACAACTTTGGTACTAAACTTTCAGATTGAATAAAATGCGACGAAATTATGAAATAAAGCCAAATAAATATTAAAAACCGGCCAAAAGCATGTCGGGACATGCTCAGTGTAGGGTTTCGTACTTTACCAGCCTATTACAAAGCATCCGTCCAAAAGGTCATTTATTAAGGGGTAATTTGGCGGCACTTACGTCCTTTCATTATGCGGTTTTTGAGTAATAACTCAAAAACAGTTCAACCGATTTTATTAAATATAGTTTTCATTGAAAGTGCTTATCAAGACTCCTTTCCACGAATTAATTTGAACGGGGGGACGCCCTTTTTTGAACTTTCAGAGCTATTATTTACGAAACTATTAGTTTTATTCAAAAAATGTTTTAGAAGACCCCTACTATTTTTGTAATACCTATCTAACCCCACCCCACACGACATGATTGGATAAAAAAAAAACTCATGTGTAAGGGGAGTTACCCTAATATTATTTTTTTCAGTTTATATTCTACCACTTAGTCGGCGTGATTAATGCACACACCCATACCAAATTTCAGCTTTCTAGTGCTATCGGTCATTGAGCTAGACCGCGGACAGACGGACGGACGGACATGGCGAAACTATAAGGGTTCCTAGTTTTGACTACGTAACAATGGTGGCGCCACTTCTGTGGTTAACGACTCAATTGAAATGTCCGCAATTTATTATTAGGGAGCGTTCAAGTATTACGTAACGTAATCTTTGAAGATTTTGGACCCGCCCCCTCCCCCCCTGTAACGCGTTTTTTCCTTTGTGTGTAACGCAATTATCGAAATTTTTTGACCTCCCCCCTCCCCCCTAATTGCGTTACGTAATATATTTATCCGACTACTGTAGGAATTTTAGGGTTCATCAGTACAAAACGCTCCCAAAGTATGGAAATGCATGCGCTGCGTACGATCCTGCGATACCCCCCCCCCTCCCCCACCCCCGCGCGGCCCATGTCGTCACCCCCGCGCGGCCTGAGCCTCTAAAGTGTGAAAAAAGTTTCAGTTTTACCGCCTGTAAAGTAGCATCCCAAAGTTGTACCCTCAGTACTAAACTTTACGAACTTCTAAAAGTACTTAATAAACGTTTTTGACGGGTAATTATTTTATGTACATGTTTTCTAGGGTGTTAATAATTGTTTTATAGAATAAGAAAAAAATCGGTATTTTTTCACCACTTCACAAAATTGCGAATATCTCGGAAACTAGAACCCCCAAAGTTGTACCCTGTACTAAACACTGTCACATATTATTTATATGCGTTACCAACTGATATGTTTGAAGTCGGTGCCAAGCCACAAATTACAAAACCGGTCAAATCAGCTTCAAGTGTGGACATCACAAAACATCGGTACCAATAATGCAAAGGTGAATGCGATTTCATGTGTTACATTTTCATGTCTAAACTACTAATCCTATTTTGATGCAATGCGACAACGATATATATATTCTGATACACGTCTGCTTTGTCAATAATCAGAAAAAGGCGGCAAATAGAAAAAAAAATGTAGACGCGTAAGATTGACCTTCCATATAAAACTTGAATATCGTGCCTTTTTACTGACACGGCGTGTGTACTGGGTATATGTGAGTACCTATAGAAAAATTAATCTAGCCAGTAAAATTCCTTTATACTTCGGATTACCTTAGATGAAAAAGGATAAATAATTCAAACCACGGGCTTCGTTCGACATACGGATAGTCCCAACAATGTGTTAACAAACAAAAATAGGTCGCATGATTATACTTTCTGTACCTACTTGCCTAACAGTTAACGCATGGTCGAAACGAATGTATATCTACGTGCGATTCATATCGTATTAGATTATTTATATAGTAAAAATAACAATTCACTGAACACATCGCCTCGTTCGTATTAACTCTTCCAAATTTGGCTTGGCACCGACTTCAAACATATCAGTTGGTAACGCATATAAATAATATAATGATTCATTTAATCCTTTTTGAAGTCGGTTTATCTTTTTTTGTAAAAAGTTTTTTTTCTGAATTGATTTCTCTCCTTAATATGTTTTAAAGCATAAAGAATGGCTGTTGCTTTAGCGGTGAAGATGCTAGCATATTTATTAATTTTAAACCCCACTCCCTTGTTGATTTCAGTCTGATAAATTGCAAAAGAAACAGCATCATTACTTTTGGACCCATCAGTATAAATAAATGTGTAATTAGTCCATTGTGACAATAATAAATAAACTTCCTCTTTAGAAGTCAAGTTTGGATCAATTACAATGTTCATTGCAGAATATTTACTTTGAAATGTGCCTGCATAACAGGGAAGAACATCATCATTTAAATGTATATTAAACTCTTGAAGAGAAAGAGAAAAAACAGAAAAATCTTGCAAAATAAACATATGTCTCTTAAAAGAAGCAGATTGAGAGGCGGTTAAATTGGTAAGAAGAGTGTTTTTAGGCAAACTGTGAAGCTTCAAGATGAATCTTTCTTTCAGATAACGGAATCTAATATTAATAGGAGGAAGTTTTGTTTCAATTTGCATAGCAGCAATGGGACTTGTTTTAAAGGCACCTAGTATTGTGCGCATACATAATATATGTTTTGTATTTTATCCAAACTATTAACTAATTTACTATCCCCAGCAAAACAAAGAAACCCATATTCAAAGTGACTACGCACAAGAGATTTATATCAAATTAACAATATTTTGGGATCTACTCCCCACGTAGTTCCACAAACTGATTTAAGTACATTATATGCCTTGTTCGCTTTTGTCGTTATACTATTAATGTATTTCGCCCATGAGAGTTTTGGAGTAAAAGTTACACCTAAAAATTTTACATCATAAGATACAGGCAGTGGAATATCATTGTACACAATATTAGGTAAGGCTACGCACTTACGGCCAAAAACAAAGACTTTAGATTTAGTTTGATTAACATCTAAATTAAGGTATGAAAAGTATTGATTCAAATTAATAAGTGCATCATTTACAGTAGAAGCTAATTGATTTAAATCCATTCCTGATACATAAACTACTAAATCATCTGCATAGTGTAAGTTTTTCACATTCGGCCCCAAAATAAGATTTAACCGCCTAATATATAAGATAAAAATTAATGGAGATAAAATTCCTCCTTGACAAACTCCCAACGAGGAGCATCTTGGACCATACAAATGTTTGTTTAATTTAACAAATACTTTTCTATTGGTCAAAAATGCTTGTATCCAGTTTATTATTTTTCCAGGTATCCCTAACAATGACAGCTCATGACAGAGAACTGAAATATTGACACTGTTGAAAGCACCAGCAATATCAAAGAAAACGGATAAAAGATACTGAAATGAATTTATAAACGCAACGCATGCAGCCTCCATGGTGGCGCATATGCAGCGCACTTCACTCTGTCAATAACTGCTAAGTTCATTTCATACACGAAGCAATACTAGCGCTACGCGGAGTGATTTAGAACTATTGTTTGCTGTTTCCCGTTGGACACTTTTTAGACAGTTCTTATATAAGAGATTGTCATCCTTCCTCGCTACTGTTAAATTTCTCGTCTAGTGACGGATACTGTCAGTGAAATTGTCAATTTTCAAACAATCTGTACGTATTTTTATTATTTATTATTTTTATGTCCTTTATTTCTTTTTTGTCTTAGATTAGGTTATTCTATAATATTTTTACAAAAGCAAAATACGAAAATACATCAAAAAGATACAAAAACAATAAAAACATTATAAAAAAACCTAACCTAGGGTGCCGCCGGCAACGGAGCAAGGCCCAGGCTGGCGGTGGTTAAGGCCGCAGAGTGAGGAACCTTCGGACTATGCGCGCCGTGTCCAGAATTACCGCTTTCTGTATCTGACCCTTGATCCAACCACAACCCCGTAGCGAAAGTCTCTCAAGATGTTGGTCGAGACTCTTCGCTATGAGACCGTTCGCAGAAACAACTATCGGCACAATGATCGCCGAATCAACCTCCCACATGGCGGTCACCTCGTGAGCTAAGTCTAGGTACTTGCTGGACTTGTCCTTCTCAGCCTTCACGAGGTTAACGTCACATGGGACGGTGATGTCGACGAGCATGGCCCGGCGTTGCGATCGGTCGATTTTTATTATTTTTACACAGTTTTATTTAGCTTGACCCCGTATGTTTATTTGTTTGTTCTTATATTTATACGCATCAAATCTTGGTATACTTCCTTAGTTTACATGACAATGCTACTAGGTACAGTCAGCAATAAAACTGCGTACCAAAAAAACCGACTACGAACCTTTATCTTGACTGCTGCGAGACGAGAACTCGCACATTGGACCACAGAGACCGAGTCAAAGGCACTCTTTCTCCATAGAAGCGCAACCCCGCCTTAAGGCCTACCTTGTATCAATCCTGCGGACGTATCCATACCTGACGAACCTGTGTATCCAAAATCGTCATCAATGCTTCCTAGAACGGATATTTTGTGTAAAAAAAGCCAGGTTTCCTGCAAGGCCAGAATATCCGCCTTTTACATATTTATGTATAGCAACTCGGCCACTTCCTCTTGGAATAGCGGATCCTAAGTGAAGTCGGTTCCTTTTTTTTTTGTTTAAAATTATTTTTGTACAAAAAGTATGTATGCCAAAATGTATTCTTGTTCACAGGTTGTAACATGGCAAACCTGCATCGTGCAGCCGCCGCGCGCACTGGCCAGATAGAATAAAAAAGTTCCCGATCGCGCGCTCGGCTTTTGTTTTCAGGCTGAAAATTTTCTTTGATTTCGCTGTGGCTGGAAATGTTATTGAGTATCTTATTGGATATATATAATTGCTTTTTGTTTCCAATACTGATTAAATTATTTACGAAAGGCTGCCACTTATGCAGGTAAATATTGTATTTACTTTATGGATTTAGTGTTATTGTTCAAACTCAATCCAAGTCTCGCTTTCATGTCACTGGTCTAAACCATTGGGAGGCTTGGATGGAGTTTGGAAGAAATATTAAGAAACGAGGATTGTTTCAGCCTTTTGTTATGAATTTTAACTAAAGAAGACGCTGTACCTACGTAGCCTACGCCCACTGCACATATTACAGCTACATATTGCTTTATCGTCAATACTTATTTGGATTTTCTTCTAACTGAAGCTGAAACTGAACCGGCGGATTATTGAGATTGTATATGGAATACGCAACTCCTGACGTGCTTGACTTCAACTTGGACTGCGTTCTGCTCAGTTAAAGGCCAGTGACCTCTGTTATAATTTCTAGCGGCTCACGTATTGACTGATTCCTAGTAGATTTGTATATAGTTTATTTTATTATATTATATTTTTGTATATCTAAAAACTTGTTTAATTTCCCGCGACCTAGCCGGCTACAAGGTATGAACAACAATAAGCATTGTAGCCACTGCCATATTACGCCCGTTCTTCTTATTCCTGGCCGAACTTCGGCCGCAAATTATACAAATATTAGAGGAAGCGGCCGGGGGAGCTCCGATTGACTCTGTGACGGTGGCCATCGAGGCCGGGTACTGGTGGCGGGAGCTGCTGACGCCGGAGGAGCAGTACCGCCACCGGTACGCGCAAGTGAGTGTTAAATAAGAATCATTTATATTTTTATTTTTATAATTGTAGCTAGTTTCCTACCCTTGGTAAAACAAAGCCACATCTGCAAAATGTCTACTTTACAGGAGAGAGGTTTTAAGATTGCGTGAGTGAATTTCACTGATAACTTTTTTACTTTCAAAGGAATTGTCTTCAAATTTAACAATTTTATCTATATATGTGCAACTAATTGGATGCGTTCTATCCGATCTTATTTAATTAATTATTTTTGAAAATAGTACGACGGATCGGCTTTGTTGTACCAAGCATCAGCCGACGGTACTCGTTGATAAATATATTATGTGTCGCGTCATTCATACTTCAGTGGTTTCATATGAATTCTGGTTAAAAATGTACTATGACTTTTCAACACCTGTGTAAAGTGGCAAAGTTGCCAGACTTGACGGTACTTACCTAATGAAAAAAACAATATAAAATAAAAACTTTTTACAAAAAAAAGATAAACCGACTTCAAAAAGGATAAAATGAATCATTATATTATTTATATGCGTTACCAACTGATATGTTTGAAGTCGGTGCCAAGCCAAATTTGGAAGTGTTAATACGAACGAGGCGATGTGTTCAGTGAATTGTTATTTTTACTATACTTATAACTAATCTAATACGGTATGAATCGCACGCAGATATACATTCGTTTCGACCATGCGTTAACTGTAAGGCAAGTAGGTACAGAAAGTATAATCATGCGTCCTGTTTGTTTGTTAACACATTGTTGGGACTATCCGTATGTCGAACGAAGCCCGTGGTTCGGTTTAAATTATTTATCCTTATTCATCTAAGGTTTAATCCGAAGTATAAAGGAATTCAATTGCTAGTTTATTTTTTCTATACTAACATGTACCCAGTACACACGCCGTGCCAGTAAAAAGGCACGATATTCAAATTCTGTATGGAAGGTCAATCTTACGCGTCTACATTTTTTTTCTATTTGCCGCCTTTTTCTGATTATTGACAAAGCAGACGTGTATTAGAATATATATATCGTTGTCGCTATTCATCATAAAATTAGTAGTTTAGACATGATAATGTAACACATGAAATCGCATTCACCTTTGCATTATTAGTACCGATTTGTGATGTTCACACTTAAAGCTGATTTGACCGGTTTTGTAATTTGTGGCTTGGCACCGACTTCAAACATATCAGTTGGTAACGCATATAAATAATATAATGATTCATTTTATCCTTTTTGAAGTCGGTTTATCTTTTTTTTGTAAAAAGTTTTTATTTTTCCATTTTTAGTGGTTATATATTTATCAAAATTGGACAAAAAGTATCGGAATAATCCGTAAAGATATATAAAACAGTTCATAATACACCCATTCTATCTAAGGAAAGGTCCACGTATCATATGTGGACTTCATCATCAGGTCCGCTCCATTAAATTGGTGGTTTTCGTGAGAAAATGCTTGAGTAGCTTAAGAAAACACCCAAATCACTATACACGTGCCTTTAAAAATTGAGGAGTTCCCTCAATTGCTCATGGATCCATCATCAGAACAGCACCAGGTAAATGTGGGACCATTTTCGAGGTAGTTCCTTTCAAGCAAAAGAAGAATTATTCAAATTGGATCACGGGTCTCGGAGTAATCGCTGAACATCCTACATTTAAAAAAATCTTCATCATTATCATCAAAAATCAAAAAAATCCACATCATCAGGTCCACTCCATCAAATTGGTGGTTTCGTGAGAAAATGCTTGAGTAGCTTAAGGAAACACCCAAATCACTATACACGTGCCTTTAAAAATTGAGGAGTTCCCTCAATTGCTCATGAATCCCATCATCAGAACAGCACCAGATAAATGTGGGACCATCTTCAAGGTAGTTCTTTTCAAACAAAAAAATAATAATTCAAATTGGACCACCGGGTCTCGGAGTAATCGCTGAACATCCTGCATAAAAAATCTTCATCATTATCATCAAAACAATCATCATCATCAGGTCCACTGCATCGAAATGGTGGTTTTCGGGAGAAAATGCTTGAGTTGCTTAAGATAACACCCAAATCACCATACATGTGCCTTTAAAAATTGAGGAGTTCCCTCATTTCCTCTTAGATCCCATCATCAGAACAGCACCATATTAATATGGGACCACCCTGGATGTAGATCCTTTCAAACAAAAAAAGAATTACTTAAATCGGACCACGGGTCTCGGAGTAATCGGTGAACATACATAAAAAAAAACACCAAACCGAATGCAGAACCTCCTTCCTCAATGGAATTGAAGTCGGTTAAAAACAAATATCCCGACGAATTGAGTGAGAACCTCCTCCTTCGAAATCTTGATGCCAGTTGAAAAAGTGAAATAGATAAATGACGGCGTGTTTAGCTATTTATGTTTTCCAACCATCTTAGAACTCAAAATCTCTCGAATCGAATCCTTTAACACCTAATAGGGTCGGATGGCGGATATATTTTTAACCGACTTCAATTCCATTGAGGAAGGAGGTTCTGCATTCGGTTTGGTGTTTTTTTTTTTTGATTAATATTATTATACTCGTATCCTCAATTATTGTTGTAAGTCAATAGTTAGAAGTTGAATATACGGAAGGTGGAGCTGGAGTTTCCGGCGGCCATAGGCTACGGTGCTTACAATTAGGCAGGCCGTAAAAAAAAACATATAAATAGCGAAAATATTCGATAACATCGATAACTAAAACATTTCTATAATATCTTCTACGGTTGCCGCGATAGTTATTCATGAAATAAAACAACGTTAAATAGCGTTGGATAGTGTTAACATATATTGCTCTATTTTGTAAAATAATGTAGACCTATTAATTTCTAAATTTAACAGTTTGTTTGCTACCTTTTAAATTAATTAATTAAAGTTTGTAGTAGATCGATAATTAGCTATTGTAGAACTAGCTTTATTTGCCCTTCTGGCATGTACACTCACCTTTATTTGTTTGCATTTAATGTTATACATGTGGGTAGTCTTTTGTACATTGTAATTTTAGATGTGGGTAAATATGTTTTCCTCAGTCGACCCGTGACCACGAACGCTGTAAAGTGTTCGAAACGTCGGGATGTAATTTAAAATTCAGTATACGCGATATAATCCGTTCAAAGTTGTTTTATTTCATAAAACATTTCTATTTATTGGTACAAAATAGGTACATGAAAAAAAACTTAAATAAACTAAAATTAACTTACTTAAAAATACTAGAAACTAAAAATCTATCTCTAAAATGGGCCCCTGTGGCATCGTGCCGAGGACGCTGGCAGCATTTCCTCGCTGAACTGCAATACTTATGCTAACTAAAATAGTCGATTAAACACAATCCTTCTGAAGTCGGATTCCTGCTATGAGAATTCCTTTCTGGTCTGAAATAAACTAACTATTTTAGTTCTAGTAAAATAGATAATTTTGCAGAACATCAGAGGGTGCAATCAATCAAGAAGGTCAAACCTGTAAATATATTATTAATACTAATTGGCTGCCAGAATGCTCTCTAAAAGTTAAATTAATGTTTCGGGTTATCGTTTCTTAGTAAGCACAATGCTATGTAATTATTAATTTAATCTGGATTACATTCCGTGCCAAAACACGCTGTTATTAGGTGACTAACTGACTACAATCAATTTCAATAGTATTGCGCAGCGGCTCAGCATTAAAATTTTGCGAGAGGATTAGAGCCAGACTTGTACGTTGCAGTCAGAGCTGCAGAACACTATGACGACCAGATTTTTTCAGATGACAGTATAATCCACTCTCATAGGCCTGAAACGAAGCTGGCAAAAAAGAGACCAATCATAGACTAACTCAATCGCAAAGTTAACGGCGGCGAAGAAAATACATAGACCGTGGATCAATGCTGATCAGGCTACAAGTGACCACAATTTGTTTGAAAAAGTTAGAAATATTTGAAGATATTTTTTTATTATAAAATATTATTTTAACAATTTGTGATTTTTAATTTTTTAAAGATAACAATAAATCAATTAAAAAAATGCGATTATAAAAATGTCTTTCTATTAATTACTGTTGCAGTCGCATCCAGAACCCAACCTGTTCTTCCAGGAGTCGTTGGAATTAATAATCATCAACCCACTGCGCATGCTGTTGCTCTTGCGCTAGGTATATGACGATCCATTCCATATCTTCACTTAATTTTGAATCTTTATAATGTACTACGTAGGTAAGGGCCTGTCGCCAAACGGTACAGTCACCGACAATAGTATCTTCCTACGTACTCTTATGGTACAAATAAGAGCGTTTCTCACATTTTTGCGGTCATAATGTGGGAAGACACTATGGCCGGTGACAGTAGGTATAGGTACCTTTTGATAAAGACATTTTATTTTTAACAATGGTAAAAGAAAACTGGTAAATTATATTACAATTCATTTATTTATTCCACGTTCACACATAATAGAGATGCAGCGCAAAATTAAACAACTTCAGGCGGAAGTGAATCGTTTACGCAAAAGAGGACTGTCTTACAAGCCGCGATTGGACAAAGCTCATAAAATGTTTAACACTGAAGTGTTCCAGACAATAGTGCGGCGCATGACTAAACCAGTTCAGTTATTAGTGCATATGAAAAAGCAGTCAAAAACCTAAACGAATATGATATTCCCCTCAAGAAAAAAATACTGGCACTCTCGCTGTACAAAAAGAGCCCCAAGTGTTATAGATAGGTTGTTATGCGAAAGAAGAATTCACCTGGCCGCGAATTGTAGCAAAAACCCAAAGAGGTTTTTAAGACCATTCTAATTTAAAAGGAAACTTGGGCAGGATTTTGTCGCATATGGCCCCGTTCGCAATATTGTCCCGTTGGCGATTCGACCCGTTCGCAATTCGTTCCGTTGGCAATTCGTCCCGCAAACGCAGCTTGTCCCGTTTGCAATTCGCCCCGTTAGCAAATTGCCCTGCTAACGGATCTTGTCCCTTTCGCTACCTGGTCCCGTTCACAACTGGTCCAGATCCCGAATATCCCGAATATTCATTGCATTTGTAGCAAAACATGAACAATAGCTAGAGCGAAATGTAGCATAGCATAACAGTATTTACTGTAATAGTAGACCAGGCAATAAGGAGGTTGACCTCGCATTAATTCCTCAGACAAAAAAACCTTTACAGTATGATAAAGTGTCATGAGTAGACGGTGTATCAATGTTTTTCCAAAAAAAAAATATCCGTATTATTTTTACTGCAATAAGTTATTTCTTTTAATATTTTTTTTTTGGAAATTCGTAAATATTATGTTAAAATATGATTAACATAACAACCACTGTTACAAACTTGACTGAGAAATTTTCCAAACAAAATGACGAGTGTCAACAGATATTTTTAAATAAAGATGACAGTTTTTATACTTTTTATTGACATTTTTTTGGAACTTTTCCTAGTATCTGGCAATGATCAAAAAAAATCGTGTGGTGAAAAAAATATAGCCTGAGAAATATTCCAGTACAAATTATTAAGCTTTTTCTACATTTTGGTGAAAATACCAAAATTGGCAATGTTTTTTTTTTGGAAAAATTATGTTTGGTATTTGTTATGATCTATACTATATCCCAGCAAAAGAATCATCGACTGAGGAATTAATGCGAGGTCCCCATACTACGCACCGCCAGATTTCCCGGCCTATAGTGGGAGAGGAGAGGATATTAACGGATGTCGATATTTATCACAAACTACCATCTACGAAGACCAGTAATGTAAATATTCGTTATAAACATTCCCATCTGTCAATTTAGTAGACCAGGGGGCCGATTTTTGACAGCCGGACGCTCGAATTAAAAAAATTCAAGCTCGAAAATAATCGCACACATAAGCTTGTCGCCAATTTTTTCGCATGGAATTAATAGTTTAAATAATCATCACTTAAAATTTCTATCGCTTTTATTTTTAAAACATAATTTCATCGTTTTATTCGGAGTTTTAAATGTCACTTTCGAGTGCTCCAATTTCAAAAATCACCCCCCGGGATCACAATATTAGTTAGACATTATCACAGCATTTATTGTACTAGCCTTAGCCTACAACAAGTCACTGGCCACTTCAATGTGAAGAGGTTTTAAATAAATAGGTGTTCGAAATGATTACGGTAAATTTCTATTCTTAGACAGACAGTGTCAATGATACAGAAAATATTCAGTGAAATCACGTTATCGCAATTTCAATATGAGTGATCATTTTCCATTCAAATTCGCGGTAACTCAAAGGGGTAAAAACATTACTTTTACATGGTTACCGATGTAATTTAAATATAAATTTAAGAAGGGCGATATACTGCTTTGATGTGTTATGTTTACGCCAATTAATAGTACATTACTACAGAGCGCGGGAAGTAGGGTGTTGCCGGCTGAGTTATACATATAGACGGCCGAGCGTAGCGAGGCCGGATAGTTACGAGGCTGGCAACCCCTTTTCACGCCGAGGTATGTATAGTGCTTTTCTCAAACATGCAATGAAATAAATATGAAAATTATCCATTTTTTTCCGACATACGTAAGGCAAAAGTCTACTCGTAAACTTGTATTAATAATGTATATGGTAACTGAATAAATTCAGAACGTCACAAAAAAAAATTCAAAATAAAAACAAAAAAAAATCCTAAGAAAAAACAAAAAAATTGCAAAAAGAATTAAAAAAAAAATTTTTTTTCAAAAAAACAAAAAAAAATTGCTAAAAAAAATTTTGCAAAAAAAATCTTGTAAAAAAAACGAGAAAAAAAAATTAAAAAAAAAAACAATATTATGATGATTGTTTTTTTTTATATGCATAAGTAGTGGCAGAATTTCAAATGAACCAAAAAGTAAATATCGCTTATAACCTTAAATGGCTGAATGCCATGATCCTGTGCCACAAACATATGTGGAATGGAAATTAAAAAAAAAATTCTTCCCGGCCTAGGCCTTCAATTTTATATGAAAATCGTTACCTGTTCTCTGGAGTTGATCCGCCCTAAACGTGATACTTTGAAGCCTATTATGACGCACATAACGAAGACATTTCATTGCATGTTTGAGAAAAATCTATTTTGTAATGCTTGTATACTTATCTGTCCTCCTTGTCGGGAACTCATACATACGACCGGCAAGAGTGAAAAAAGAAAGAAAACTGTCACTGTGTCAAATTTGAGAAAATACTGAAAAGATCGATGCATATCATATAATTACGTAAATTAACAATTAAATAAAGGGATACCTAAGTTATAATAAACTAAGAAGTGCCGCAGAATATTCAGTGTTCAGTATTGAGAAAGCGACAAGGAAATTCCAGAGCCAGTGAATTAAAACCTTTAGTGAGTTTTTCGTCCCCAATATATATCACAATTTTAGTTATATTTCTACATTATCACAGTAGTTATTGTACGTCTAGCCTTTGCCTACAACCTTTACTCTAAGTCACTGGCCACTTCAATGTGAAGAGGTTTTAAATAAATAGGTGTTTTAAATGATTACGGTTTTCTATTCTTAGACAGAAAGTGTCAATGAGACAGAAAATATTCAGTGAAATCAAGTTATCGCAATTTCAATATGAGTGATCATTTTCCATTCAAATTCGCGGTAACTCAAAGGGGTAAAAAACATTACTTTTACATGGTTAACGATGCAATTTAAATATAAAGGCCGTGCCAGGATAAGCTAAGTTTTTCGGCCCCCACTGAGTTTGGGCTTGTAAATTTTATAGATGGTGTGGCTCCACATTAGTCATTATTGTGCCAAATTTGAGCAACCTAAACTTTATAGTTTCTATAAAAAAAAAACGAAAAATAATTTTCCATCCACAAATTTTATTCTAGATAACCGATTTTGGTATAATTTACATATGTTGTACATTGAGTCAAGATAATTATATGACATAATAATATTCTCATTGTGTCATAGCAAACAATAAAAAAAAAGCAGACTAATATTTTTTTTTATTACTTCCAGGTTAGAGACCACTCTAGTTTTTTCGCCAATAGTAATAACACTAATAACCTACAACATATATTTTTTTCAAAATTTTATTCTGGGGGAGAACATACAGATATGCGGAGCCACGCAGTTACGTCGCCTAAATCAAACTAGTTTTAAGTATTTTTGTATTTGTTTTTGAGTTCGCAGTGCCTTGGTTTTACTGTAATGCTGTGTTACTTATTTGAATAATAAATAAATAAATAAATAAATATCTTTACATAAATTACTTTACATACATTTCCTAGATTCGCCTCAATATAACATGTATGAAACCTCTTTAGAGAAACGTGAAGGTTACATACCTACATAATACTGGCCACTTACATTTCGTTACGTTAAATTAAAAAAAAAGTTTAAAAGTTAAAAATATAAAAAACAAAATGTTCTTTTCGCAGCGGAATATTTAATTTTACTTGTTTCGATTGTAATACGCTACGAAAAAGCAACAATACAATATGAGTTTTTTTAACAAAAAAAAGGTCTGATGCTGATGCTGAAAATGATGCTGGCCAAAGCAATTATTTTGTGATTGGGCTTTGAAGAAATGCCTTCAAAATGTGGTAAAAAGGTATCAACATTGCAGAGAACAATTTATTACACGACAAAGATAAAATTACAAACGAAAGAATTTCATACAAGCCATAGCCCTTAATTTTATGCAAATAATAGGGAAGCACATGAGGGGAAGTGGGTTTGGAGGTTTATGGTTTGCTGCGTCTTACTGCGGATGGCTCGATATATGAAGTTCTTGATGGGAAAGCTCAGCAGCCAGCAAACTTACTTCACATTATAGGCGTTTTAGAGATGATTACACCCACAGTTTTAACATTTTTTCAAGAGGAAGAATTCTCAGGCACATAATTATATTGTTTACAAAAAGCAGAACATTTTGACGATTTTTAAAACTATATCAGTTCTCAAACAGTCCTCAAAAATTTGACCACTTTTCTGCAAAAAAAGAACCGAAGAAGATAGTTAAGATCGACTTCAGTTGGTGGTGGGCTTTTAATACATTTAATTACAAACTTTAAAATGATACACATCACGACTTAAAAATATGACTAAAAGTATCACTAAAGTACATACTTATAAAATAAATCCTACAATAAAGCAATCTAAAACTAAAAAAACATTGTGTGGTTTTATGAAACCACGATGCAAGTGAAACTTTACTATGTTAGCATGGCGCTTAGAAATTGGTGCCCAATTGGTTTGTCATGCTAGACGTATAGAGCTGGAATGACTTACCAAATGTAATTCATTAAACATAATCGAAATATGTTTCTAAAATGTAGAAAAAAATAATTCGTCCCACGGGGTTTGAACCCTCGCCCATTCGATCGTAAGTCTCATGCCATACCACAGTGCCACCGCTGCAGTTACGCTAAGACGCGAAATATAGATTTGTATACCGCGGTTGACTGCCAACATGACATGAACCTTATTGCTTATGCAATAAGCCTCACCTTACTACAAACGAGAATCAGCGTTACAGCTTGTAACGCATGTCGCGCGGAAGTCAGGCCTAAATTTTTGAGGCGATGGAATAAAAGTTTCACTTTAAAAATCGAAATTTAAGTTGGCCCCTGTGGCATTGTGGGCTTAGGTATATGGGACATGACACTTCTTATGTTGACACTTCTTATGTTGACAAGAGGAATTTGAAGTGGAGATTGGGAATACTACTACCTTGATGCTCTTTCAGGCTTCCTTCCTTAAATACCATTGTATGATTGTGGAAACTATTTGTCGTCGCTCTCAGATTATACCGGGTGTCCCAAAGTTATGGGACATGAAGGGGAAGTACCTTAAATATCTTAGATGGGGTATTTTGCTGAAAGCAGACTTTATGTTTTTTTTAAAGTTAGTAATTCTGCATTCAAAGATTTTCTAAAAATTACTTGCTTCGTCTGGGAATCGAACTGACTTAAATTGGGACGCTCTGTATAGAGATAATTTTTGGACTTACGATTTAATCGGGGGACGGATACAAGTTTTTAGACTTTCGGAGCGATTATTTCTGAAACTACTCCTTTCTCTAAAATCTTATTTTTAAAGACCTATCGATTGATGTGCCTCATGTTGATATTTGTTAAAAAAAGACAATTCTTTTCAATAGGGACAAATTAGGTTAAAAACCTGGTTACCTGAAAGTAATATGGTTTGCTTCTCGAGAATCAGATTATTATTGCTAAATAATAATATCGAATTCGATAAAATTACAAAAATCCGGCCTCCTCCTCCCTCCCGACTGCGGTCATGATTAAGGGCTATGTTATTCTATTTAGGCTATGTAACCCTAAACAAAGATTTTATCATACACAAAACGTTTGGAGGCGAGAAAAGTGGATTAAGGTGCACTGTGCTGCTTACTAAAGCTGCAATGGCAACGATACTAATTTTGTGATAATTAATTTGAATACAGTATAACTACAGCTTAGTATAGCTACAGTAAGTTTTAAGTTCGTAAACATTTCACAGCTCCCGTTTGTTACGGTTTCCCAAATAACAGAGGTAATGGCCCGCCTACGCGCGGCTATTCTTGACCAGGAATGCTACACCTTGTAGGTGAGGACCGATCGCCGCGCATATTGTTCTCTTCACTCTGCTAATATAAATAATTCAAACTGATATTAGACACGAAACGTCTGTGGCAAAGGACAAATGTACAGATGATTTTTTTACACTTTGATGTGGTGTGGTAATCTGGAAGGCTATAAGCCAATTAGCAAGCAAAAGTAGACTACGAACTTGGGAAAAATTATGAGGTACATGTCGCTAGGTAGGCTCTACTTCAATGTTTCATTTCATGTATCTACTACCTATAAAGTTAGTTAACTATAATTTGTTTACTAACTATAACTATATTATTTGAGGTTGCAATTTAATCAATTCGGCTATTACCCAATAATCAAAAATGCACGTGTGAAAAAATGTTTGAATATTCAATATTCCTAGTTTCCAACCAATGAAACGTTGACTTCGAGAAAGCGTCGATAAACGCATTTTGCAAAACGTACCAGTTGGTGCAAACGAATTTTTATTTCCTAGCCGGTGTACAATAATGCCGAAAAATGGGATATTGGAAAATGGGAAAGACGTAGCTATGCTACAAAATGTGTACTAGTTCCATTGTACACTGGGTGACATGAAAGGTACAATATAGAACAAGTTGATAAAGGCATTTAGTGACATTAATCATATTAAATTTATTCTAAATTGATTGAGTAATTATTCTAAATTAAAATATTTTGTAGCGACTGTACCATGCATCAAACATTAAAAAATAAATGTAGACAAAATGCTTTCAGGTAACTCAAATAAAAAAGGAGAAGGATTGGGAAATACTATTCGTAGAAGAAATCTATACTATTATGAGCAATTTTTGACAAATGCATTATTAACGTGAAGATCCGGTTAAAAATAAGTAAAGTTTTGGAAGGTTGATACTTAGACTATAAGAGCAAATACAAAAGCCGATAGAGATTTAGTCATCAGTTATGTTACCGTGGCCAGTGGGAGTATTTTATGCAGTGGCAAAAAGAGAAAATAGTGGAACGGATGAAAAAGAAAACGCTTTTAGAAATCGATAAGACCAGCGTGTCGTCGTGAACCATTGCAAACTCAGCCCCATTGAGCTTGGCCACAAGCAAAAGAATAAACAACAAGCGTTTGTCGTGCTAAATAAAAAAAAATACGCCCGGATATCTTACAGGGTAGAGAAATACCCTGCCATCTTAAAACATGACATCCCCGGAAAAATGCCCTTCATGATTAAGAGCTGGTTTTTTTCTATGGTTATTTACTTACATCTAGTAGTACAATTGTGCATTGTCTGTTAAAATAATACAAGTAATTCAGCTGGAAAAAAAATTAAATCCAAATTTATGAAAAAGGATAGTCTCTAAAAGTATTAAACATTATCATAGGGGCAAGTGCTACACCTGTGGACACTTTCCAGATTTTGCACAATATTTGATATTTAATAAAACACTGCCGACATTATGATCTTTATGTACATTTTTTTCAAATAACAATGAACCAATCTTTAATAATCGTAGACTTTTATTACGCTATCTATTTCAGAACAAGAAATATAAGCATATTTTAGAAAAATCGCTTTTTGTCTACTAGAAAGAAGAAATAAGGTAGACTTATAAAAAAAAGTTTTGTTCTACCACATTTTGACGTTTAAGTTTAGGCAAGTACCTAGAATGTGCAATGCAATTCATATTACTAGAATATTAATTGACAATAAGGTTATAAATGTAGAAGAAGATGTTAAATTGTGTGGTTTTGAAGATAATAAAGAGACTGAATATGAGAATGAAGAGAAAGAGGATACTACAGAAAAGTACTATACACCAGAAAAAACATTGCGAAACCGAATAGATACAAACCATAGTCCGGGCGAGGAAAATAATAATAAAACAAAACCTAATGATGATACACAGACACACGTTGATAGAAATGGAAAGCAGCCATGGATAGAGAGATTGGCAGCCTGGTAAAAAATAAAACATGGACACTTGTTGACAGGCCTGCGTATAAAAAGGTAATTGACGTGAAGTGGGCCTACAAAAGGAAAAGCGAAGGTGAGTACAAAGCAAGATTAGTAGTTAGAGGATTCCAACAAACTGATTGCGTAGATGATACTTACTCTCCTGTGGCTAAAATGCCAAGTTTGAAACTCTAATTGTCCTATTGTTGTCAAAACCCTTCAGAAATCCATCAAATGGATGTAGAGACAGCATTCCGTAACAGTAAAGTTATGTCTGAAGTTTATATAAAACAGCCATTAGGCTATGAATGTGACACTGAAAAGGTTTATAAGTTAAACAAATCATTATACGGGTTAAAAGAAAGTCCACGCGCTTGGTATGAATGTTTTAATAATTGTTTGATTACACTAGGTTTTTAAAGAAGCAAATATGATTGTTTATATTTTAAAAGGGAAAATAACTTGGATGTGTACATTTTATTATTGTACTTTTGATATGCTGTAGAGACAAACATATAATTGGTGACATTAAAACGAAATTATGTAACAAATTTAAACGAATAAGTTAGCATTATACACATGAAAACTGCAAGGAAGGAAGAATTGTTAAAATAGAGTCTGAAAATAATGTCTCTGATATTTAGACCAAAGCTTTAGGAAACGTAACTTTGTATAACTTAGAGAGACTTATAAGAATACTGAATATAGAAGTATAGAAGCGAGACATAAAAATAACTTTAGTGTAACTTTTCTCAAATATTTTATTTAATTTTTTTTATTCATTCCTAGTTTAAAATATATCTATGATTTTTATTTTTGTCTGTGACGGTGCAAAATCGATATGTAATTACAGTATTAAAATGTCTTTCCATTAAATAAACTAGTAACAGACAATCTCGCAAGTTTTATTCAATATAACAACAGGCGGGTGATTTTTGAGATTCGAGTACTCGAAAGTTACATTTACAATACAGAATAAAACGATGAAATTATGTTTTAAAAATAATAACGATAGAAATATGAAATCTTGAGTATTAGTATTAATAGTATTTAAAGTATTAATTTAATTAGTATTAATAGTATTTAAAGTATTAATTTCATGCGAAAAAATTGGCCGTAAGCTTTTGTGTGCGATTATTTACGAGCTTAAACTTTTTCAATTCGGGCGCTCGAAAGTTAAAAATTGGCCCCCTGGATTCAATTGACTTGAATGTTTTGACGGCGTTGTTCCGCTGGAAGAGGTTAGTATCATGTTTTCTGAAACTACTGAAATATTTATTCTCGGGCTTCTAAAATCGAATTAAATTAACATTATTGTTTTAGATTCTAGATCATTCGGTTGAAGTCGAAGATCTACGAGCTACGCCTTTCTTTACATATTTGTCGAGATTTGTTCTTAAACATTATAAAGGATTTAAGTTTAAATATTAATCTTCAAGAAGACGATCGTATACATAGGAGTATGTACAAACTGTGGCATTCCGACTTGGGAACTGTCCCCTAACTCAGGAGCCGGCTGAGGCGCGCCACCCGGTTGACTCATCACGTATTTTCTATATTGGAATGAATCACTTCTACGTCAACTCCGCTAAATTCGGGAAACGTGACGAGAAATATACGACGTGGTATTTATAAACACACTGAATAATTGAAAATGCAGGCCGAAGTGACTGTTTATATCGTGCATGTGAGAAAATAGCTGTGAAATTTATGATGCTAGCTTAGATTATTTTATTCCCGAAACTAATATAAAAAGGCCGCAGCAAAAAATGCCCTTTAAGCATTCTTAAGCAATGTTTTACATAAGGAATGAAAGACTTTATTTTAAAATTTAATTTCGCGGACACCCCAAGAGATAGGTACCTGTAATTATTTACAGGGATATGAATGAACAGCAGAATCAACCTCAGGAAAAGTGTAATACTTTTTCTTTCACAATAAAAACACAAAGGGTTTTTTTGCAGTGCAGGCAAAAAGGCACAACAGTATGCAATATTGAATGGTAAATGAAGGCTATTTAGTAAATCAACAACCAACAAAAAATTGCATTATTTCATCAGCAGTGCCTGCCGGAAAATGACAACTTTAATAATTTTTAGACTGCTGAATGTTAATACGACTCAGGCCCACCGCTCCGTTTACTTAGGAGGTTGAATTAAAACCTACTTATTTTATATTTTAAGCAACAAATGCAACAATGCCGCGACGTGTGAGCACCCGGCAATCGTCAGCGCTAGTACGTTTCATGAAAAGGTAAGCATTTGCAAAAACCTCTAACCATTGTAACCTAAACCGACCGACCACACCGATTTTTTTAAATTCCTCAACAAAAAATAAAGATACCTATCCATACAAAACTTATGACTCCCTGGATGTCCTGCCGATTAGCGGCCAATAGATGGCGCTGTTTGGAATTTCTGTGGGATTCCCCATTTTTCTCCAATGTCCGACGTTTTTTTAAGATATTTTGATATTGGCGCAAATCGCAAAAATCGTATTATATAACGCGAGATCCTTTGCGTTCAACAATGTTTCATTTAAACAATCATGTTTAAAAACTGCGAAATAATGAATGATTTATTTTATTTTATTTTATTTCTATTTTTTATTTATATAATTTTTTACTGTATTTTTTATATGGACTTTTTTCTGAAATATATATTTCTATTACTTTTCGAATTCGATAAATACCTATGTGACATTTGGAAATAATTGAAATAGTAATTTTGCTCTTGTTGCTCAAAGTCCTGTTTTCAACTATAATCTAGTTCTTGTGCATTAGCACCGTGGGTAACTGACTAGGTACTGAAGAGGATAGTGAAACCCAAACGTTATGGGCTGAACCAATAAGGCGGCGTATATAAACCATCGATGGTCTGGTGGAAAACGAAAACGTCGTCAAATTTAAGCAGCATTAGAATTTCACTATGGAGTCAACTCGTATGTATTTCGCCCGATATGAAACCATACTAACATACATAGGGACGTAATCCCGTAAAGACAAAAATTATGATTCCTTCAGAAAATGATCTCTCAACTTCGACTGACGTAATGGGTAAGAAAAACATTCTTCTGTAATGTTGCAGTGTATTTATTGATATGTTTTATTGTTTGATATCCTGGATTTTTTGATAACACTATTTTTAGTTTTTGGTAAACCAGTTTACCTTTTGGGTGCAGTCTAAGTAACGAAAATATTTTTTCAATTTTAAAAACGATTTCCAAAGACATTTTGATATTGGCGCAAATCGCAAAAATCGTATTGTATAACGCGAGATCCTTTGCGTTCAACAATGTTTCATTTAAACAATCATGTGTAAAAACTGCGAAATAATGTATGATTTATTTTATTTTATTTTATTTCTATTTTTTTATAAAAGTTTTTACTGTATTTTTATATAGACTTTTGTCTGAAATATATATTTCTATTACTTTTCGAATTCGATAAATACCTATGTGACATTTGGAAATAATTGAAATAGTAATTTTGCTCTTGTTGCTCAAAGTCCTGTTTTCAACTATAATCTAGCTCTTGTGCATTAGAGCACCGTGGGTAACTAACTACTGAAGAGGATAGTGAAGCCCAAACGTTATGGGCTGAACCAATAAGGCGGCGTATATAAACCATCGATGGTCTGGTGGAAAACGAAAACGTCGTCAAATTTAAGCAGCATTAAAATTTCACTATGGAGTAAACTCGTATGTATTTCGCCCGATATGAAACCATACTAACATACATAGGGACGTAATCCCGTAAAGACAAAAATTGTGATTCCTTCAGAAAATTTTCTCTCAACTTCGACTGACGTAATGGGTAAGAAAAATATTCTTCTGTCATGTTGCAGTGTATTTATTGATATGTTTTATTGTTTGATATCCTGGATTTTTTGATAACACTATTTTTAGTTTTTGGTAAACCAGTTTACCTTTTGGGTGCAGTCTAAGTAACGAAAAAAATTTTTCAATTTTAAAAACGATTTCCAAAGTCTCGTTTAGCTTACTCATTGGTTATTTTATCGTATCGAAAATACCGCATGAAAACGTTGTGTCGCATCACTATGCTACCTGAGATGCCACGAGCCTTCGATGTTTGCTTATCATAGATCTAACCACAATTTTATCTTCCTTACTGTACTAACGTCCTAATATTTTCTAGGCCCATGTTACTTACTACTAAATGGCTCTGCAAACTGTAGACGGTAGGTCAGGTTACCGAACCAGGCAGCCGTGCCGTCCACCGTACGTTTGCTTTTACCCTAAGTATATAGTCTTTGCCCTAAGTGTATTTTTTGTTCATATATGATTTTCTTCTATCTATTGAGCATTTTAGGCGCTACTGCGACAGGTCACCTGTAATGAATAGCGTACGGACTGGCGGTGGCACTGTGGACAGAGTGAGAAATGGAGAGGTTATTATCTACAAACTTCTTATGATTGAATGAATAAGTTCAAATATTAAATGTTTTTTCGTATATAATTCATTTCTCTTCTTACATTTCATTTAACCAATATTTTTTACATACTCAACATTAGCAATGTACAACTTTCGTAAATTACTGCCTGCAAATAGTGAACTATATGACGATAAAATTTGATGTTGTCAATTCCGACAACTGTTTGTTATATTTGTAAATGTAACTACGTTTAAATAGTTTAAAACAACACGAGAGAGGAAGCATAAATAAAAAATATGAATGACCCTCAAGAATCGACTATTTTGAAATGAATTGAACCATTTGAAGATCTTGTGTATCACGAAAGCCGTAGTGTACTTATATATAACCTAGTAGTTAGCTTAGCAGCAAATCAGACATTGTCTCACTAACAGTGTTAGAGCAAGCAGGTGGATCAGGTAGTAAGGAAGTAAGGGACGTCAGCGCTCAAGCCGATACAGGTAAAAATAGATCGCTCCACATCTCAGTTTCGCAAGCGGCCTTGCGGACAGCACCGAGTTCGAGTTTGAAAATACGAATACAGACAAACCAATAATGTTTTTTTTATATATATTAAAATTCATCGGTGCGTGAGGAAAGTATAATATACCAAGCAAAATAACCTGGAAACGAAAAAAAAAATACATTTACAATAAAGAAAAAGGAGGAATCACAATGACATTTAAGTATATAATAATGTAACAAAAAACACAATAAACTTCTCTTATGATTTGTGCATGAAATATTTGACTGTGGGGCCCAGTGCGAAATCTCTATACAATCTGAAATCTTTAGGTGCCACGTCGATGCCTCAGGCACCCAAACCTGGCAGTTTCTTCGGCCAAAGGCTATAAGCAAACATCGAAGGCTCGTGGCATCTCAGGTAGCATAGTGATGCGACACAACGTTTTTCATGCGGTATTTTCGATACGATTAAATTAACCAATGAGTAAGTTTTGTACACGTCAACCTTCATAGTTAAATTTATCAAATATCTGTGAAGTGGGCAATTATGAAAAACATCAATGTGAATTTGTCAATATGAAATAAGTCATTGTCATTTATTCAATAATTATTAAAAGACGTGTCGCGAGTGTTGCTTTCGTGAAATATTTATCAAATAATGGAGGAAATCATGAAAAAACATTTCTTACCCATTACGTCAGTCGAAGTTGAGAGATCATTTTCGTACACCAAGTGGATTTTTACAGATAGAAGACGTAGAATAACTTCTTACAATTTAGAATAAATATGAATTGTGTATCACGAAAGTCACATATTAAATGGTTGAATTGAAAACAATCTTTTTTTTAATTTGGGTCCTTTATCGACTTGACTACATCACTAGTCTGTGATAAACGTCAAATGCTACATGAGATGCCACGAGCCTTCGATGTTTGGCTATAAGCCTTGCCATTCAAAGAGGCAACGCTGCCAACCTTCTGGGGTACGAAGGTGACCTGGGGAGCATTTATTAAAATTTCTTTTACATTACTTTATATTTATATTTAAGTTATAGGTCTACTTCTAAGTTTTGTTGTAGATAGTATTTTTGTGTACCTACCTAATCAAATTTTGTGTTAATGAGCCTATAATATTAATTATTATGGTATTGTAATTGAAGGGATGTTTACAAAAACAACATAACTGACTACACTAGTTGACACCTGGAACGATTAATAATGTTCTTAAAAAAGTATCAACCGCTCTAAGCAGTTATGTTGTTTTTGTAAACATCCCTTCAATTATTGTTATTGACGGAGTGCATTATGTCATTTGAGTTTTGGCTGCAGCCTCAACATTTCAAGATAATTGTAATGTATTATCAATTTATATTTTATTTTGACCGAATAAATGAGACCATAATTAGGGAAATAAAAGGAAAATTGTGACATCTTGTCATCAGACCTTATTGTATCTTTATTTTTCTATTAAGCAGAACGTCTGCTAACGATACCACAATGTTTAGAAATAAAGGAAAAGTAGAAAAATCCACTGCCTCAGGCGAGACTCGAATTTCTTACTGACTCTGGTGATTACTCAGAATATGTACGGCAAATTGTAGCGTAGATATATAACGTATATAACAGTGTTCGTAGTCCGTAAATTATTAAAAAATGTGACAAATGCACTGATTTGATATTCATAGCAACGGAGAGACATGATTTACAGAAAAGGCTGAATGAATGAATGGTCATTTTTATTAAGTGAGTTGATAAACGTGAACTCAGTTAACGTTTACTTTTTCAGCTTAAAACTGCTGTAGATTGATTCTTTTTAATTAGTTTTTCTCGTCAAATAATTGATTATCTCTCGTGTTGGTGTAGAGGCAATTCAATTAAGATGTTTAGACACAGAGACGCAGTCACTTAATTAGGACCGTCCGCCATGCAACCCATACTCGTGCTCTGCCTGTTGTCTACTCTGGGAGTCCTGGGATATCCAGACATGGACGAGGTGAGCAACAATTACAATATACAGAGCAAACCATGATACGTGGAAGGGATTAGATGGTTCGAAAGTGTGAAATCAGAACATACATAGTACTTAACCTAAATATACAACAGCCAGAGCCAGATTTGTATTTTTTTTTTCTTTATTTACTTTTATGAAAAATTAAGCCATTTGAGTATATTTTTTTTTCATGAAAATGAATTCATGGCATGTTTTCCGGGACAAGCTTTAGATGTAAAACGACATGCATATTAAAACCAACGTATAGCTCACATGTTTAAATTTTTCTATTTTAATCAAAATAGCATTTACAATATTTTAGTTGCTGTTTTTTTTCTTTGTAATCGTATTGGAAATTAGAGTGTACAACTCGTCCATAAAACCGGTTTCATTTACTGAATTTTAATTCAGTAAATGAAACCCATTGTTAACAATAATAGTAGCCGTTATGATTAAAATGTAATTTAATATTTTCTACTAAAATATTAAATGTGGTCACAAACGCTGGACTTCTCACTCTCCGCCTTACAACTAAGCAGCCCCACGATGCCCCGCTGAGATTCAGAAGGCGGTAATCCTGGACAAGTGGACACGGCGCGCATAGTGCGAAGGTTCCTCTCTCTGCGGCCCTAACCACCGGCAGCCTGGGCCTTGCTCCGTTGCCGACAGCACCCTAGGTTAGGTTTCTTATAATGTTTTTATTATTTTTGTATATTTTAGATATATTTTTATATTTTACTTTTGTAAAAATATTATAAATACCTAACCTAAGACCAAAAATAAATAAAGAGAAACAATATATTAAAACGTAAAAAAAAACACCTGTTTATTGCATTCTAAGATAACTCTTAATCTAAAGTATGTACATGAAAAAATCTGGTCACATTTGGATTTGATGTGTTGGCGTTCACTTGTTTTAAAAAAACTAATTTTATGTCAGATCGTTCTGTCAAAATTGTATTCTTTCAAGCCGTCACAGTTCTTTTAAAATTTTCCAAATAATTTAAAAAATGTCGTCCAAAGAACTTGAGGCTCGAAAAAAAATCATGAACATTTTTCAAGAGAATTCAGGTATATCCCAAAACGATATAGCTAAGTGCTCGAAAATCAACAAATCGACGGTGCAATCTGTACTTTCTAAGTACAAGAGGGATCTGACAATTGAACGAAAGCAAGGAAGCGGCAGAAAAAGTGGACCTGTGGACAAAAAAAGGCTGACAAGGTTGTAGACTGTTTTACAAGAAATCCGAACATGTCTATCCGAGATGTTGCAAAAAAGTTAAAAGTGTCCAAATCTTACGTACAAAAAATTAAACGTTGCGTAGGCCTAAAGACGTATAAAGCTATAATCAGGCCTAACAGAACAGAAAAATAAGAAAAATCAGTAAAATCACGCTGTAGAAAATTGTACGACCAATTTTTAACAAAAATATGATTGCTTAGTCATGGATGACGAAACTACGTCAAAGCTGATTTTAATCAGTTACCTGGGCAACAATTTTATGTGACAAAAAATAAAAAGACTATTCCTGATGAATATAAAAAAATTAAATTATCAAAATTTCCAAAACGTCACATGGTTTGGCAAGCGATATGCTCCTGCGGTAAGAGGAGCCAGACTTTCTTCGCTTCTGGGACAATCAATGGAGAAATTTATAAGAAGGAGTGTCTGCAAAAGATATTACTGCCTTTTATCCGACAACATACGATTTCTGTGCTGTTTTGGCCGGATTTGGCGACATGCCATTACAGTAAGACTGTTGAGGAGTGGTACAAACAAAACAACGTCACGGTAGTACCTAAACAGGCAAATCCTCCGAACTGCCCAGAACTAAGACCCATTGAAAAATATTAAGCCATAGTTAAAAAAAATCTAAGAAAATATAGAACAAATTGTAAAGACATCAAAACTTTTAAAGCTAAGTGGCAAAAAGCTACTAAAGAGGTGCCTGATTATGTTGTTCAGCGTATGATGAAGAAGGTGAAATCTAAAGTACGAAATGTCGGACATACACGTACACTTGAATAAGTCTTGTAATGTAGTATTAACATCTATAATATGTAATATTATTAAAAAAAAAGTTTTCTTGAAATTCCGTTGTTTTAATTAATTACAACAAAATATGTACGACCAGATTTCTTCATGTCCATACTTTATTTCTATTTAGTGTTTTAGTGAGTTAGGTCTATGAAAATTCAATGCCTTATATTTATGGTTAGAATTAATCGTTATTTTACTCACTTGTTACATAATTAGGTAGCCTATCTATTAATATTTTATAAGTATGTAGCAATTACCTAATTTGTAGCTATAGGAAGGTCGCTGCCATTATACCATGTGCTTAATAATCTGTGCTTTCGTATTTTTAATCGAAATGTTTGAATACAAAAAACGCATACTCTGTAACGCTTTTACTTTCCGTAAGAAGTACTAACAACATATTAATCATTACCTTCTAGTATAGAAGCTCTCCGAAGAGTTTTTTTATGTATACTTTACAGAGACTTTTGATTGTTTTGGGTGATAAAGTATGTACATGAAAAAATCTGGTCGGTTTGGATTTGATGTGTTGGCGTTCACTTGTTTTAAAAAAACTAATTTTATGTCAGATCGTTCTGTTAAAATTGTATTCTTTCAAGCCGTCACAGTTCTTTTAAAATTTTCCAAATAATTTAAAAAATGTCGTCCAAAGAACTTGAGACTCGAAAAAAAATCGTGAACATTTTTCAAGAGAATTCAGGTATAGCTAAGTGCTTGAAAATCAACAAATCGACGGTGCAATCTGTACTTTCTAAGTACAAGAGGGATCTGACAATTGAACGAAAGCAAGGAAGCGGCAGAAAAAGTGGACCTGTGGACAAAAAAAGGCTGACAAGGTTGTTGACTGTTTTACAAGAAATCCGAACATGTCTATCCGAGATGTTGCAAAAAAGTTAAAAGTGTCCAAATCTTACGTACAAAAAATTAAACGTTGCGTAGGCCTAAAGACGTATAAAGCTATAATCAGGCCTAACAGAACAGAACAACAAGAAAAATCAGTAAAATCACGCTGTAGAAAATTGTACGACCAATTTTTAACAAAATATGATTGCTTAGTCATGGATGACGAAACATACGTCAAAGCTGATTTTAATCAGTTACCTGGGCAACAATTTTATGTGACAAAAAATAAAAAGACTATTCCTGATGAATATAAAAAAATTAAATTATCAAAATTTCCAAAACGTCACATGGTTTGGCAAGCGATATGCTCCTGCGGTAAGAGGAGCCAGACTTTCTTCGCTTCTGGGACAATCAATGGAGAAATTTATAAGAAGGAGTGTCTGCAAAAGAGATTACTGCCTTTTATCCGACAACATACGATTTCTGTGCTGTTTTGGCCGGATTTGGCGACATGCCATTACAGTAAGACTGTTGAGGAGTGGTACAAACAAAACAACGTCACGGTAGTACCTAAACAGGCAAATCCTCCGAACTGCCCAGAACTAAGACCCATTGAGAAATATTGGGCCATAGTTAAAAAAAATCTAAGAAAATATAGAACAAATTGTAAAGACATCAAAACTTTTAAAGCTAAGTGGCAAAAAGCTACTAAAGAGGTGCCTGATTATGTTGTTCAGCGTATGATGAAGAAGGTGAAATCTAAAGTACGAAATGTCGGACATACACGTACACTTGAATAAGTCTTGTAATGTAGTATTAACATCTATAATATGTAATATTATTAAAAAAAAAAAATCTTGAAATTCCGTTGTTTTAATTAATTACAACAAAATATGTACGACCAGATTTCTTCATGTCCATACTTTAATTATTATTAGGGAATTTGCATTAATATTATTAAGATAATATGCCTTGTCACTTGTCAGTGAGAAAATTGTTCTTCTTGCGTATTGCTTTGCTCATGCACAAACGTATCATTCATCAGCTGCCCTGTCAAGTATGCTTATGCTACAGAAAAGAATGTTAATAATATAAGAGATTCACCGCTCTCTGAGGCTAAAACGCGGGTCCAAAGTCTTCTGTTCTCCTGGAGTTACGAAAATGTGAAGAAGTTCTGAAAGTTGTAAGTTAATAGATATTCAAAAATTCTGTCCAAGTTTTATATAAGTTATTTATCTTTCATGTGCACATACAAGCCACACACACACACACACACACACACATACACACACACGCTTACACCTTTCTAGTTCTAATACTTAGTTGTTTAGTCGTTAGTAGTTTACTTACCTACTTAATTTCACTCAAAATAAAACTGTAATTAACTTAACTCTGTTAAACTTCAATTGAGTACCTACCTTCATTGTATGATGAGTTGATGACCTATGACTGTAACTTATATGTATATTGGACAATAAAATATTCTATTCTATCTTTAACACAGGAGACAGGAGGAATGGATGAGGTTAGTAATGTTAGTATTATCAGTTATTACGTAATTTTCTTTGCTTATGTCTAAGCCCAAGTATATATGCGATTTAGTTAAGTACCTATCTAGGTCAATCGCATAACCTTAAACAGCAAAAAAGCCTAAAAATTTTGCATACCAAAGAACAAAAAATATTAATTTATTTCTCGACTTTTGCAGGAACACCGAAACATTATTGAGGTAAAATAACATGAATAGAAACTTTCGTTTTTTTGTGTGGCCTATCGTCCAAAGTTTCCTGAACACTTTAACTGTCCCAAGGATATTTAGTACCCCAACACCAAATGTCCAATATTAATATCATATTTTGAAGATAATATGAGGTCACGTTACAAATTTTAGGTAAGGGAAATTTCATTTATAGACTCCCAGAGTAGCGATCAGATAGTAAAAAAAAATGCATTATATGTAATGCACGGACGTCTGAGTACGTACTACTGGCCAATAGTGTTGTTGAAAAACGTTAAACCACTCGAGAAATCATGATCAATACACGCTAATCTTTCAGTTAGTACTTAGCGGTCTATTTGATAGACAACCTTATTGTATGTGGAAAACGGATGAGGAACTATTTAAACTAAACTGCAATGGCATGACATTGACAGTGTGTTTTAGATTTCCATGATACTTAGTTATTCGAGTGCAAATTATCAGAGAATTTGGAATATGCGGGTTAATTTTTTGAACATTTTCCCTTTGTAGTACTAGTCAAATAAAATAGCCATGTCTCAAATTGTATCAGACGATGATTTAGTGCGAATATTAGAAGACAGTAATGGTGAAGATGAGGTCATAGAACGATTACAAAATATGCAAATTGATGGACCAGGCCCCTAGCTGTTTCACTACGGCGACAGGTGTGACAATGGGGTTGGCAACTGTCAAAGTGACATCTTCAAAATTGGTCCCTAGAAAAGCTAAATTTGTATGGCGCGAAGTAGTTTTTATTTATTTTCGCGAAAATGACTCAATGCTTTGTCTCGAATTGCTCCGAAATTGAAATCCATCCGTTTTTGGAATACACTAAAATTAAAATGATGGAGATTAACGCCATAGGGAAGGTTTTTGCCTAAGAAAAGCTTTATGCCTGCATACAAGTTAGGGACCATTCATCTTCTGTTTCTTTCTATCATTCTTTGTATCTCTTTCTCTTATTGTATGGAATCTGGAACAGCGCCCTCTGCAAAAGTTTTCACCGGCCAACCCCATTGTCACAAAATATTACATATGTTGTATTATCGGTTTCACCACGGTGACAGGTGCGACAATTCGGTGTTTGACAGTTGTAGCAATAAAATATGAAATATATTTTTTATGGTAGCTTCTAAGTAAACAATAATTATACAGTATGTTTTTTGCATAAAATGAAACATTAATATTTTATTTTTGGAAAATTAATCTGAGTTTTTTTTACCTGTGGTTGACAAGGAGCGGCCATGATTGATCATCGTATGACGTCATAATTCAATAAACAAAACATCGTTCGTTAAGTACTCTCAAGTTATTTGTTCTATAGTTTGCTGAGAAAAGTGGAGAAAAATCACTTAATTACAATTCTTGCTGTCTAAATACTTTCATGAAATGGAGTTAGGCTATAGTAAAGCGGATAGTGCAAATCTGCCCCGAATAGATTCGTTTATGATCGCAAATTTCTTTGCCTGTAATCCTGATTTTTGTTCTGCCGAGTTTCGGAATGCAAAAACTTCCGTGTAAGTACCTACCGAAATAAAGTACATTATTATATATCTACTTTAGAATTTAATAAAACGTTTCAAAACACTTATAGGTTATGTTTTTAATTTCAGATCTTCGCGACAGTCGTACGGCGACGACGCCATAGGATATGTCCAGCTGAAGAGGGAAGGAAACTTTTGTGTAGTAAAGGCTAAAGTTTGCCCCGAACACAAGGTTCGTCAACACCCATACTCGGTGTCCATGGTCATCGACGAAAAGGAAGGTGTTGTACAAAGTGTACAATGTGCAGGCTGCCCTGCCTCCCAAGGTTGCTGTAAACATGCAGTGGCTTTCTTAATGTGGACTCATAGAAGAAGTGAAGAGCCGTCTTGCACTGCCATTGCATGCTACTGGAAAAAATCTAAATTGTCTAAAGTTGGCAGTACTCTTAAGTACATGACAATGAAAGAGATGTGTAACAGTGGTGGTTCTTTACATGACCAACAAGATCAAAGTGTTTTGTGCGAATTTTTAAAAGAAAGTAAACTGAGGAAGTTACAAAACTGTCAAATTTTGAAACATCTGATTGATTATGAGGATGCGGATGTGATTCAGTTGCTTTCCTTACACCAATTAAGTTGCAGATTTAATTCTGAAGATAACTGTGATCGTTTCATAAACAAAATACGTACAGTTGTTACAGAAAATAATGTTAGTGAAGCAGAAAGGTTAACATGCCAACAACATAGCAGTCCAGCATGGCACGAGCTTCGTTATGCTCGAATAACAGCATCAAGAGCTTATGATGTGACTCGGTGTAAGACATCAGATGGCTCATTAATTGCAGCATTAATGGGTGCAAAGTTGCCTGACACCGTTGCTATGAAAAGAGGCCGAAAGTTAGAAGATCTTGTAAAAAAACAAGTAAAAGAAGAACTTGGTGAAATTTCTCAGTGTGGACTGTTTATATGCCAAGAATATCCTATGATAGCAGCATCACCTGATGGGATTTTGAATGATGATACTGTTATAGAAATAAAATGTCCAATGAATGAAAAAACTACAAAAAATTATGTTTCTAACAACCAAGTCACTGCTAAGTACTTTGCACAAGTACAACTGCAGATGCACTTAACTAAATTGAAAAAGTGTTTATTCATTGTGGCATCATGGGACTTTGAACAAAATGGTAAGGTGGATATTGTGCCTGTAGAATACAATTCTGTATATGTTAATAACTTATTATATAAATTGGGAGCTTTTTGGGAAAAAAATGTGTATCCATTATTATATAATAGTACCAAATAAAAGAATGTAATTTTAGAAAATCATGTATTTTTAATTATACTATCCTGTAGATTAATTAGTGCACAGGCAATAATAACACATTCATCCAAATGTTGTAACAATTTCTTATTAACTACGGAATGAGGCTTCAACATAGAAAATTCTCTTAAACGTCTTATAATTCGCTCAATGTGAATCCTTAAACTTGCTACTTGTTTTGTTTTAATTACATCACTTTTTGATAATTTAGAATTAGAAGAAACACTTGGAGGTCTTATTAAACTAATTCCTTTTTGCAGTAAAAGTTCTTCAATATGTTTAAATCCTCTATCTGCAAGTATAGACACACCTGGTTCTAAACAATCTAGAAAGCTGCAGTTCTGTACTAACAAGGCATCAGTGGTTCTGCCACTGAACCCGGGTGAAATATAATTGATAATGCCATCAGGAGTACCACTGATTAAGTATTTGGCAGTGTTTGCTTTCTTGTATTCTGACCATGTTAAAGCCTGCTCTACAGATTTTGAAGGTTTTTGAATTTCTATTTCTAGACAGTCAATAATACAATAGACATTATGGTATTTATGTCTAAATGCCATGGGTAAGTTTCGTTTCACTGATCTTTTATTTGATTTAATTATAAATGGATTTAATACATTTGCAATAAGAGCTACAGATTTCATGAAAATTTTACTGGCATAAGACAGAGACATGCCAAATTGATCTCCAAGCTCACAAAATGGTGTATTTAATCTTATTTTTTTTAAACATAATAATATGTGTTCTTCAGCAAGGTTTGTATGTTTTTTTATAATATCAATTAAAAAATAACAATCCTTGGAAATACCTATGTAATATCTTGGATTTTTCTTGATTAATTGTGTCGTTACACATACAGACATTCGCTGTAGATTTTCTTCTTCAATTTTTCTTTCTATTTCAGATAATTCAGCTTGTATTTCTTGGTTACTGCTAGTTGATGTCAATGTTAGAAGGGACTGAACGGACGGTGATGTGTCAGTTGTTAACTGTGACTGTTTTGTGGGTGATGAACTGTTTGAAGTAGACATTTCTAACTTTTCACTAAGTAGTATTTTCCTCCTGGATTTCATATAACCTTCTGATCCTACTCGAGACTTTATTTTAATAGGTGATGTTGCCGTAGTCATAGTCGTATGAGTTGTTAAAGGAGAAGTATTCTTATCTTTAGCTTGACTAGAAGTTTGTGCAGCTTTGCTTCTAACCTTGGCAGACAAACATGCTTGAGTTAAGTTATCAGTTGTTTCAGGACGTACTTGTATCATCTGATCTTGAAAATTATGTCTCTCATCCAGCCCGGTAGTAGATATGGAATCTAAAAAAAAAACAGAATAAACAAGTATTATATACAACATAGTGCATGACAAAGGTACTGTACTACTCTAGAAACTATGTTCTAGCATAGAGAAATAATAAGCCTTATAGAGTGCTCACTCCATACAACTGGTTATTAGCCCGCAAGCTTGACATTTTGAAGGCTAGACGACTAAGGGGTTAAGGCAGGAGCGGGCAGGAGCTGTGATTAGGGCACCCGTTGTAAAACTTTGGTATTCATGCCCCCTGCCGGCTCCTCCCTCAACCCCTTAGTCGTCTAGTCTTCAAAATGTCAAGCTTGCAGGCTAATAACCAGTTGTATGGAGTGAGCACTCTATACGGCTTATTATTTCTCTATGGAATAATTGAACTAGGCTAACTCCACACTAGCTTCTTCCGAGCGTCGACGCTGGTGTGGCTGGTGACGACAACAGACGTCGCGTGACGCCGCTGCGCGGGGGCCCTCGGGCGACCTCGACGCTCGGAAGACTCTAGTGTAGGGTTAGCCTAACTTACTAATTGATAAATTTACTCACCACTATTGCTTGTCATGCCTGCTGTTGATGGCAATTCCTTAGAAAATATTTCTTCTAATGTGTCCATACGTTGTCTTTTGCTTACGACTGATCGAGGTTGTGGAGGCCCTGTTCGTTTTATTCTGTCCGGTTGACAATGAAATTGCGATGGCAAACAGTCAGGTTTCATTTTTATTTTACCAATAGAACCCATTATACTGTATTTGATGTAATTTTCCATATCATTAGGTAGCTACAAAGAAAAACAAAGTGGCATTAGGTAGAAGTTAGGTTTGTTTATTCTATAGTCTAAGAAGTTAGGTTAGGTCTAATTTATTTTTGGAAAATCAAACATATTGATTTATTCTAAATACTTACATCAAAGTGATCCTCACAAAAGAATATCGCAGAATTATCAGACGTAAACTGTGGGTCTCGGCGTGCTAATTGTAACCATTGCTTCCGACGTTTTGGGCATTTAGGAACGTGTATAAACAATTTGTTAGGGCATTTAACTGTCGTACTTCGACACATAGGCACCGCACACGTTTTGTAGCTTGTCATTTTCACAATTCCAATTAAATCTGTATACGTATCACTCAAAACAGTTAGAGCGCCGTATTAGCCTTGTTTTGTTTATTGAAATATGACGTCATAGCTAGGAAATGTCACGTGACACAGTGTTTTAGCGCGAATTTCAAACCAAACGATAAAAAAAACATGTTTTCTCTATAAAATAAAGCTTTTTTGAAAAAAAGATAAGTGTAGGGGGTTTAAAATAAGTTTACAAATATTATAAAATATATTGCAGAAAATTGGCAAGTAGCCAATTGTTGAAAACAATTGTAACGACTAAACATAGGGAAACATGTATCAAATAAAAGCGAGTGCTATTGAGTAAAATTGTTTAATCTTAAATATTTAGTTCTAGTAATTAGTAACAATAATAATCGAAACATTTCACGTACGCTTCAAAACTGCCATGACATTTACCGCGTTAACCGCGTCCAAACCGCGGCGGCTTGTATTGAGCGCGGTTCGGACGCGGGGTACGCTGGCACTGTGAGCCATCTTTAAATGGGTAGTTTTATATTTATTGGCTGAATATGAATGCCTTTGCTCTCTTTGATAGAACTTATTTAAAACTATTTTATCCTCTTTCGCCATTACGCAATTTTCTTTGTGAAAGTAGCATTGTTTGTGTGAAAAGTGTTTTAGTTATATTAAAAAAAAAAAATATTGAAATAATGGATATACCTAACAAAAAAGATGATTATCATTAAATTGATTTCCGACTACAAATCCGTGTTGTTCGGTAAATTTAGTAACACATTAACATTCGAAACAAAAGTTAACAAATGGAAAGAAATAGCTCAACGTTTAAATGAAAGTGGTATATATGACAAAGACTGGAAGTATCTACGAGATACAACTTGGGAAAATTGGAGAAAGAGGACAACAATTAGTATTTAACAAGCTTTAATTGATATTAGTCAAGGTAAATTACACTATTTTAATTTGGCATTCGGTATGAATACGTAGTGTACGTCGCTCGTGCGTCGTTCATTTAAAACACTCAAAATAATTCGACGATCTTAATCAAAACTGAATTTTAGCTAAGTAAATAAATATCTAGTATTTCTTACTATATTTATGTTTAAGAAAACGCATAATATACTTTTGCAGAAAAAATAAAACAAAATAATAAAAAATATACCGATTCATGTTCCAAAGTGGCCAGTAGCGTTTTACGTTTCAGGTTTATTGCAATACAATGATAAAAATAAATGTAGATATTCGTAGTTTGGTACACATTTAATTTAATTTTTAGTAATGTTCATACATACATTCAGCCTTGGTCAAAAGTATTGAGCAGCCATGCTGTAAATATTATCAATATTTTTAACAGAAAAGAAAGTTTACAATCTTATCATTTCGTTGTTTGGTCGAATTTGTCCTGCCTTTTTTTTCTTATAGTAACCGGTTCATTGAAATATTATCATCTTATATCCTCGTGTTGTATACTTTATTTAAAGATAAACAATTAAAGATTTTTATTTAAGAGAAACACAATGTCATGTCATACATTTTACAATTAATAATAATAACATATTATACGTCACGATCGAAAAGCCCCCCCCCGAGTTGATCCAGGCGCAAAGGTGCCCATCACACTCACCGCGTTACCGCGTTGGATAGCGACGGACAACCTTTGCACCAGGAAAGATTTAAAGATTGACATTTAATAAAATTGTTTAGTTACATTTAGAGAGAAATGAGGGGGTTGCTCAATACTTAAGACTGTACATAATGTATGTTTTGGACATTATTATAAGTATTTACAGAATTAAAAAAAAAGGGTTCGTAAACATAGCGATTAAACATACCTAATGAAACATAAGGTTACTAAACATTTATACATAATTGCATTGTAAATCATCAATTTTTACATTAAATAGACAATCAATTCATTGTTTTCTTTCTAAAATCGTAATTGTTTCTTTTTTTTTAAGGAAAATAGGGATCATCGTCAGAAAACAGGATCTGAAGGAGGGAAAAAGTGGCAATCTGATGAAATGAATAAATATAATAGGAAAGGACACTCGGGTCGTATTAGTAGAAGGTTTGGCTGTTCCGGAATCCTCGGGAACTATAATCCTAGGGGGCAGATAAACTGCGTCTTGAAACGCGGTGCCAGCGTAGAAATTGGTCCCAGTTTATTAGAAATGAGTGATTTTCGACTTATCCTCATTTTCGACTTTACCCCAAAGCACCCTATAAGTACTGATTCTTGGTCATAGTTTTTTGGTTAGCCACTGTCATAGTTTTTTGGTCTGCCAAATTTAAATAAAATATGCAATTATCTCAGTACTCCGTCATTTATCCGTCTATACCTTTTAATTCAGAACTTTACTACATCTCTTAATTCCGTTGAGATATTATTTAAAAAAAGATATATACACTGGTGCATTATATATCATATCATGCATGGTCGTACCGAGCTAGGTCTTCAGTGTATTACATATAATGCACGGACAGTCAAAGTGTTAATGTAACGATGCGTGTAACGGAACGTAACACTATCAAACTTCTCTAAGTGGCACATTATCGATCTAAATTCCAAATTAAATATGTGTATTTTCGTACTCATTTGGCAGCCCCTTTTTCTCAGTTCGATCAGATTTCCGATGGATAAATACCTACATTGATTTTCTTACGTAGCTCCAAGAGCCTATTTCTTAGTGTTGGACCAAAAGTAATTGAATTACAAATTAATAATTAAAATTACAAGTGTAAATGCAATTACAAAATGTAATTTAAATTACCAAGCTATAAGGACTTAGACTCCTCCACCGAAATTTTAATTCCATTATTTGTTTTTGTTTTCTACAAAAACAATGTTTCATAAGAAGCACTAAACGTCAAATAAACTTTTTCCCGAAACTACTCTTTATTAAATATTAAATCACCTACGTCGACGAATCTATTCTAATACTAAGTTCCAAATCAGATTAAAATGTTAGTAAACCTAACGTCCCAGGTTTAAGTTTGGTAAGTATCCTTGTAAGTAAGGCGATAGCTTGTATCATTCAGGAACTGAATCTAAGTGGAATTCAAAAGCTAACAGCAGTGTTAGCTTTGAATTCCACTTAGATTCAGTTCCTAAATGTTTAGAGCAATTTTTTGAAGAACACTCAGATGCAATGTCTTCACTGAGGGGACAGCACTCCTGAATAAATATATCCACCTTCGTTATTAGACGTGGTGGCAAAACAAAAACTCATTTATATTCTAAGCATTAATTTTTGAGTTCATAATATCCAATTACGTGAATATTAATATTCCTATTTCTTTGGGTAGGTCCTGTAATCTCGTCTGTTGTTATGAATTATACCTGATTAGGTACATGTTTATATCTATTTCGTTAGTTGTTTAAAATTATTTCGTGTTTTCTTATCATTGACACTCTTTTTTATATATTTTTAATTTTCCATTAGATTTTAGTATACAGGGCAATCAATCTAATCGGACATCGAAATCGTATGTAGAAATAGGCTGTAGTTCGTAACAACATCCTAAAAAATCTTCATGTTTTTCTTTTCTTCTAACGGGTATAATATAGTTTAACTATACCTTCAGATTGAATTCATTCTATAGGCAACTGGGCCCATAGAAACATCGTCCCGCAGGCTCATTGACCCCTTTCGCTTTTCTTTGTGGGTGAGTCGTCCCGCCTGTCTGGTCAACTCAGCCCACGGGTTCAGATGACCACTCACTACCGCCACAGGGTCTACTTAGCCCACGGGTTCAGATGACTATTCTCTACCGCTCCAGGGTCAGCGCTTAATTTATTGAACGTTGAACGCCAAGCATCGGACGCAAAAATCGCGTCATCTAGTTCAGATGCTAGAGAATTTATTTCTTCGCAGCGAGGCGGTCGTATTATAAAAAAATAAAATGCATTTATTTCAGACTAAATAGCTGTCCATATTTTGTTAGTACAAATAACTTAAAATTAAACTTATAACTATGGTTAACTTAATTATGGTGCGATCAGGACGCCGATACCGCGTCAATAGAAAAAAACAAAGATAATTCTGTCTTGTGGAGATGCATACATATTAAATGCTATGCAGTCATAAAAACCAGTGAAGATGAAGATGAGAGACTCTCCATAACCACAACCCTGATTTTGCAGGAAATGAAGTCAAAAAGCACATGGACAGCATGGACTAACAAGTCGTCAAAGACTTGATCATTCCTATTTCTCATATAAAGGGTGATCAATCCAAACGGTCAGTGTGGAGAAGTCAGAAATTATGAGAGATAGCCACATATGTTCTGAGGAACCATAGCTTCGATTTTAAACTAATAATAATGACATTCAATATTTTTTTAAATCTCTCATACATAACCGTGTATTGAACCTGCTTACAAATCTCTCTCTGTATATGAGGATATCAATAACAAAATTCAAGATGCGGGGTAAGATAAAGTTGCAAAAATGTCTATATTTCAAAATGTAAAAAAAAGTTATATAGAAAACGTTATGTTATGGAGCACTGGGGTTAAAAAACGTCACATTAAAAAAAGCCATTGATGTTGTGATACCTACTTACTATTATTTACCGATTACACGGACAATGATACTAGAATATTGATCTTTTCATGTCCTGAACTACAAAAACTACTAACTAACGGAAAAAAAAAGAATTTTACATAGATGGGACTTTCAAATCCTGCCAACGAAATTTTTATCAACCAGTAACATTGCATGTGGACTTGGGAAGCAAACGAGAACACATCAAAGTGGTGCCGGTTTTATACACGGTGGGAAGGAGTATACGTTGTTACCAAACAAAGGAAAACAAACGTATGAGACATTATTCAAACTATTTAAAAGTCGAGCTCCAACTTGGAACCCGGCTCACATTAAGGTGGACTTTGAGAAGGCATATCAGCTCTATGTTTTTACCATTTTACCAAATGTCTATGACGAAAGGCAAAAGAATATGGTATCAAAAAGACAAAAATGGGTAAAGTTCACGTTATCGGTTATCAGCATTGGCCCATATTTACCGTTTGAAGAACTACTGGATGCCTGGCTATACCCTTTGGAAGAAAGACCGGAAACGGAAAAGGTAAGGGTATTTAACCAATATTTTATCAAAAACTGGATGACCCCAAAGTCAATATACTTTGGTAGGTGGACCTGCTATCCACAGCTAAACCACCATGCACAAACAATGCCATAGAAGGTTTGCACAACAAGATAAATAAACTTCTTAAACAAAAACCCAACTAATTCAACTTCTGGTGGTCCTGCAAAGACTAACGACAAAGGATGTAGTGTAACAGAAAGGGCAAATAACACGAGAATAAATACATTTTACACTTTTATTTCAATAATTCGACATCAGTAAAAATGGCGACCGGCACAGTTTGATTTTTCACACAAGAGTCTGACTTCTAACTTTTTAAACTTGTCTTCATAACAAATGCGCGGGAAAAGTCCATAGAGTATAATTATACTTCCGTGCCGGGCTCTATGGTCAATCTTGACATGTGTCTTGGCGTGGCGTGGCAGGCAGTCAAGTCGGAGGCATGGCACGCTCCGAAGGCTTAACTCGGCTTGGCAGGCTGGCATGGCAACACTGAGGCTCCAGTGTTTGAAGCTGGCGTGCTTCAGGCTCGGCAAGCTGGCTACATAGGCGAGCTCGGCTAGCATGTTGTTACAGTCGGCCATCCTGCAACAATTGCTCCCGCAATGGGAACAATAACAATGCTTAATAAACAGTTCATAGTTCAACTAGTTAGCCTCAATTTAACGATCTGAACTTTAGGCTTTGTTCTCACAAAGGTTTCCAATTTTTGTAATATGACCATGGATACAAATGAATCTAAGTCTGAAACATTCATCTTATTTTTTTTTTTAACCATTCTCACCAAAGTTAGACTATCAAGCTAGGAAGACTTATCTACCAGTGCATTGTAAGTACAGAGTACAGGGTGTATTACCTAACCTACACCAATTAATGAAACCAATCAAAGACAGACAGCAAAGTACAACCTGGCATAAGATTTTTAGTGGGGATATAAGTACAAGAATCCAGAGAATTTAAAAAAATAAATATTCATAAGGGCACCAACGAAACAGATTTAACTTCAGTTCTGACATTTAGATGGAGTGGCGTCTGAGTGGTAGCTTTTGCGTTTGACATGGCGTCGAAAAGGTTAAATAAATATTTACCAGGCATAATCCTGGCCAAGCCATGTCTACTTTCACTAGTACAATAAAGGATAAATAAATTCTTGTTGCCAGACAATTTAACAACTTACTACAGGACATTGATTAAGATAAAATAATTACAAAGCGGCCTAGGTACAATGACACAAAGATAAACCGTAGTCACTGATTTAGAAGAGGTTACGAGGTGTTCAGCGGCGTCCAAGATCTATATCAGCAGTGGCACTCTTATTTAGGATAAAAAAGAACTTGCATGTCTATTGAAATTCATAGCTGGAATACATACCTTATTCTTAACATGTAAAACTGCGTTTAATGTGTGCTTTAATCATTGTTTTGCTCTGCCTGTACACAACTACCAGCGTCAAGATCATTCTTGCTTAAGATTTAATTATTAAAGCACTCCAAATATGGTCCATTTAATTAACAAGCCTTCAATTCAACAAAGTCAACAAACTTACAAACGATATAACCTATAACCGTCATGAACTGTCAAGCAAGTGACGTATGTCATAAACCATTGACATGCCTAGAAATTAGTGAACGGAACGTTGCTGCTAGCAATGCAAAACTTGGGACAGCATGGAGCCGTAGATATTTCTAGCACAAAATTGGACGTACTAACTTAACCCATTGTTAAAGACTCATTCATATGACCAGTTTACTAAGATATATATATATTTTTTAAATGGCTCATTTAAATAAACTTCCAAGGGATTAAAGGCACAACAAAGTAACAAAACGCTGAGCCCAAACGTAAAACAAGACGTTCCATTTGACGTTTCTAAGTTTTGGTTTCCTTTCTTCATACAAAGTTACTGCAGGTGCAGAGATACCTCATGCACTATGTACTATAGATATAGAAGTACAACAACAAACATCTCAAGTCATGTACTGTTTACCATCTGAGGCTATGTAGATACAAACAAGCCATGTGAAACGGATTCAAGAACAACACTGGCAGAGCCAGTTCCCACTGCCAGACACATATATACCAGTCTCGGAACAGCTACCGCCCGGCTACAAGGAATCATGGCCCATTCGCAAGGCGCTGAATAGGCTCAGGTCCCAGGTTGATTGCTGCAGGCAGAACATAGTTGCATGGGAACTACTCTACCCGATCCGCTTGTTACACAGTAATGCAAACAACGGTGCACCTACTGGCAGGTTCACATGCCTGTACTTCTACTCGAAACTTGACCTGAAGGCTGTAAGGGTCAGGGCTTTCGACACTGCTGCTTTCTTGGCATCCATCACATAGAAACCGTTGACATAAAGGAACAACAACACGAGTTTAATACTAATTAGACCAACCAAGAAGGACCAACAGTGTTAAACCAAACAATTACAGCGTCTTCAAACTATATCTTAATAAGAAAAGATACTGCAGGAATTGAAGCTACTTTGAAGCAACACAGAGAACATGGGCGCCTAATATAATAGAAACATACAAAACAATATGGGCATTATGGCCTCAAGAATTTCCACAAGATATGCAATCACTTGAACAACAATAGCCGACTGGTTACCAATGGAAAGTAGAAACTTACCACAACAGCTCATATAGCCCATTCAGAAACTTCCTGAAGCAACCAAGTAGTAAGAACTAGGAACAAACTCCCAGAGGATGTGGATGTGCTCAAAATTTCAGCCAGTAGAAATATAAGTTAGACAAGTACATATACATCACTTATCAAAGACAACATGTCTTGGTGACTGGATACTTGCAAACACAACTGCCTGCCTCCTTATTACATTATAGTTATAATAAGTTTACTCAAACTACAACCTCTATTTATTAAAGACAAAACTACCGTAGTCTTTACTTGAGAACTGTGATAAGACTGATAAGCAATTTTTGATTAATTTTGTTATACACAGGCTGCATAATGTCAGTTGGTTAATACCAAGATCTTAGAAATAAATGACTATACTGAAACAATAAATCTGTTAACCCATAATGTTATTATTATTTAATTGCCATGTTTTAGTAATTCTATCTACTACTACTGTGGTCACAATAATTTATTAGGCTAGTGTCGAGATCACAATTTAACACTAACAAGAAAATTAGTGGCCAGGCTAAGGTGACAAGATGTAGCAAGGTGCGGCAAGATGTGGCAGGATATGGTAAGATGTGACATGGCATGGCAAGGTATTGGCAGATGAATGATTGTGAGGATAACTGACCTGTTATGTAGACTTGGCAATGTGTCACAGCTTTTGGCTATTTGGAGTAGTGCTTAAATTGAAAATTCTTTGTTCTTTAGCTTCAGTGGCAGGATAATTCTTTATTGAAAGGTGGATGCTTTCCCTTTACGTAGACCACTGTAAACAGATTGACAGAATGATAAGTTTCAAATCACAGGCATTCATTGCATTGGGCAATATTACTTAGAGGTTGACAATAAGCTCGTTCAACATTGTCAACAATTTCAGATGCTAATCTTGACTGGATACTGTTCTTTCATGGTATCGGGTAACTGTAAGAGTTGAGTTCGTTCAGATTTGCTTATACATTCATCCAGGTTTTCTTGCTATCTTAATAGGGAGTCACAATTGTTTATTACAACCACTTGGATAACAACATGTTTTGTTCTTATTGTATAAATCTCTGTATGTTTGCCTAGACTCCTCCACTTTTGTTGGTCAAAAAGTTAGTTAGGGTTGGACTATAGCAATTAGCAAATTGGCCCGGCAGCATGGCTTCAATCCGGTAATGAGTTGTTTCTTCATCAAGTACTGGGTCCCAAGCTGTACGTAGAGTACATTAACCGTCCTCTCTGTTAAAGTTTAGGTATTTCATTATCTCCATAGCTTCGCGTAACATTCTCAGGCTGTTATGTTCTTCTTTTGCGGGGACTACAGCGTTGTCAAGCTTCAAATTTCAAAATACGCGATGCAATCCGTTTAATTGCATGGTCTCGTCCGACTAAATTACATGGATCTGCAGGTTGACTGTAATCTTTATTGCTGGGGTCAAGGTCAAGAGCTCGATGATTTATATTTAACAAGCAGTCTTTGTTTCTCTAAATTCTTATCTCACAGTAACTAATTTCATTATAGTTGTCTTTCAAGTCGCGAGAGGGTGCTGAGACTTGATTTCGGCGTAAATCATTTTGCGTTCTTCATCGGCATCCGTGCTTCCAAGGCTCCAAACTGGAGGCCGTAATAGAAGGCCAGCGCGATCTGGATAGTTTAGTTGCGCTTTATATTTGAGTTATCCCACTTCTGAATGTAACAGAAAGGGCAAATAACACGAGAATAAATACATTTTACACTTTTATTTCAATAATTCGACATCAGTAAAAATGGCGACCGGCACAGTTTGATTTTTCACACAAGAGTCTGACTTCTAACTTTTTAAACTTGTCTTCATAACAAATGCGCGGGAAAAGTCCATAGAGTATAATTATACTTCCGTGCCGGGCTCTATGGTCAATCTTGACATGTGTCTTGGCGTGGCGTGGCAGGCAGTCAAGTCGGAGGCATGGCACGCTCCGAAGGCTTAACTCGGCTTGGCAGGCTGGCATGGCAACACTGAGGCTCCAGTGTTTGAAGCTGGCGTGCTTCAGGCTCGGCAAGCTGGCTACATAGGCGAGCTCGGCTAGCATGTTGTTACAGTAGACTAATTAAGAACAAAGGAGTGCTTACTCAAAAAGGAAACCAGAAGTTGTAGAAGTCAACGATAAAATTGTTCAAACTATAAAAAATTGAAAATCAGGAAATAAGCTTAGCATTGTGTATTGAACAATTGAGAATGTAGGTATGTGAGGCCCATACAATTTTTTGTTGGTGTTATTTGTTGTTTTGTACAGTCAGCATCAAATTATTGACTTCGTATCCAAATAAGAGAATTAATAGGATAAATCCAAATAGTGAAATATCCGGCTACTGCTGCACAGCCTTTCATCACAATCATGACGCATAAGCTCAGACCAGGTGTATTTATATTCAAACGAAATAATACTTTGAACATTCATATAAAAAAGAAAATAAAAAGTGAACAGATAAGCCCTAATCTTTAACACGCACAGGCCGAGGCCATTAAAAATAATTTATACTTATATTCTAAAAATTATTGCCACAAATAACTTTTTAAATCATATTAGATTATTAAAAATGTTAGTAAACGTAAAGTCCAAGGTTTTTAGATAAGGTATCCTTGTAAGTAAGGCGCTTGCTTGTCTGTTGTTAGCTCTAGAATTCCACTTAGAATTAGTTCCTGAATGTTTACGCCAAAATCTTGAGGAACATCTGAGTGTTGTTCAAGATTTTACCGTAAACATTCCGCCGAGTCTGAACTCAATGCCTTCACTGGAGCGACGGTACTCTTGTAATATGTCCAGGTCCACCTTGATGCAAAAAATATTTAAACTCATTCATACTGTAAGCATTTATTATTTTTGTAGCATTAATTTTGGAATTCATATCCAAATACGAGAATTATTATATTGCTATTTCTTTGGGTAGGTCCTGTAAACACATCTGTTATTCTGTTGTAGGTATCTGTATTTTTTTCGTCAAGGGTATCGCACCTGTTTAAAATGTCTGTAAATAATGTTACAAATTCCTTATATTCGTCGTTATTGTTGATCGTGTGAAACATAAATCAAACCCATGTGGATTGATCGCCCTTTCGGTCAAACTGTATTGTGTGTCTTAACTTATTGTAATTTATAGACATAATTAAAGCAAAAAAATCAAGAAACAAGTATAAAATTACCATGTTTTTCATATGGTGGGCAATTGGACATTGAAACCGTCGAATATCGTCGTTCATTTGAGTAGGAAACAGGCTATACTTAGTTCGTAACAATACCCTAAAAGATCCTCATGTTTTTCTTCTAACGGGTATTATATAGTTGAACTATACATTCCTATTCAACATACGCCTTTTACATTTATAATACAATTTTTTTTTATATAGCCTATGTTGTGTCCCAGCGATCCCAGGATACCGGTGAAGCTAAAGGGCCTTGTGTACAAGAGCATCATCCGGCCAGTCCTATTATATGGTAGCGAGACCTGGCCTACCCTCGGAAGACATGTACAGCAGCTTCACGTCGCGGAGATGAAGATGCTGCGATGGATGTGTGGCGTTACGCGACTAGATCGCATCCGTAACGAACACATCCGTGGCAGCCTCAGAGTTCGTGACATTGAGGATAAGCTGCAGGAAAGTCGTCTCCGATGGTATGGTCATATCAAACGCAGACCACCGGACTACGTAGGGAATAGATGCCTCGACCTCTTTGTCCAAGGCCCTAGATCCCGCGGCAGGCCTAAGACGCGCTGGCTGGACGTCGTGAAAGCGGACATGGCAGAAAACAAACTCACACCTAAGGATGTCGAAGACCGGGCAAAGTGGAGAAGGTTAAGCAGGAAAGCGGACCCTGGCACTAGGCCGGGAAAACGCTAAGCCGAAGAAGAAGAAGCCTATGTTGTGTCCCACTGCTGGGCAAAGGCCTCCCCTCTCTTCCGCCACTCGTCACGACCTGGTGCATGTTCCCGCCAGTCGCTACAAAAGGCATCCAGGTCGTCCTGCCATCTCTTTTTCGGTCTGCCTCTACTCCGGCCCTCCTGCGGGGCCCATTCAGTAGCCTTTTTGGCCCACCATTCCGGGTGCATTCGGCAGACGTGTCCAGCCCAGTCCCACTTGAGCTTGGCGGCCTTAGCACCCACATCCGCAATACCAGTTCTGGAACGCAGATCGATGTTCCTTACACGATCGATATTTATAATACAATAAATAGGATTTATCCATCAGACAGTGAAATATTCGGATACCTACTACTTTCATCACGCACTTATACATATATCGGAATTTATACTCAAACGAAATAATACTCTAAATATTATTGTGAGGCTGGATCATAGGGACGCAGCTATACGACGGAACGAGATTGCATATCGTTAGCTCTTTCTAACGCATAGCTGCGTCCCTATGATGGCCCTGTAGACGAGCCATGAAAAACAATTCCAACATCTTTGGACCAGACACGCAAAACTAGCAACAAAATCAGACCTGTCATGCGATGAGTGGCAATGGCACGTAATCTAGTGCGTTATCATTATCACACTTGCGATTTGCGAGCGAATTTTGTATGGGAGCGAACACGCCGGGAGTTCGCCGCGTACGAGTTTTGTATAGAAATCGCTTTCAAATCGCTCAAGTGTGATAAGGCCCCAAGGAAAATTGGCTGTAAAGTCATATTTTTTTATATAAAAAATGTATTTTAATCGTCTTTTATTTCTTGCATGTAATATTTGATTTATTTTATTTATTCCAAATTCAGTTGATTCACTAAAAGAAACTTTTTTCCTGTTTGCTTTTGGGACAACGCAGAATTATGTTTTAATTTTAAAGGAAGAATCTGCAAATAGCTGAATTATTATTAATTTGGATGGGTACTTCTCTTTGACGGCTAGAGTTTGACCGGAAAGAGAAGTGTCGCGGTTTATATGGGAAGCATACAATAGTTTTTTCCCATTTCATTTGAATGATGAACAGCATTATGGTGGAAACGCTTCAAGCAGTATTAGATGAAGATGATATGCTTCCATATTATTCTCGAAAATTTAAAAGAAACGTATTTTAAAATTACTTTTACGCGATTTCAAATTCTAAGGCAAGGAAGAATTAATTCCAAAAAAAGCAGACGAGAAATACTATTTCGACGAAGACCAATGGTGACTTGGATTACTTTTTCCTATAGTAAATTTCCATGACAACAAATTCAACGTTTAGTAAGATAATATTTCATTCAGTTACAAAAAAAAAAAACACCATAGACGGGCAAAATAAATGTTACAAGGCTTAACAAAATTCTGAGCCGAACAGTATCATGAAAGTAGACATGAAAATGTAAATATTAGAATTTCAGATTTGATGATCGATAAATAAAGCAACTACAACATGAAATGCTATGTAATATAATATAGCACCTGACATCATCACTGTCACTGCATGTCACTGAAGATAATACATAAACAATATAAAGGAGGTTCATATTTAAAAAAAATAGGGTTTATCTTTTGTAACTGGCCGTAATAAAACCACGGATCAGTGAAAGCAATCGTACGGTGGATGGCACGGCTGCCCGATTCGGTATCCGGACCGAATCACACACGCATACGTGTGTACACGTCCGGTTGTGGCATTTTGACATGACATTAGGTTTTTACGTGCTTTCGGCCTTACGTTGTGAACGAAGAGTGAGAGGTGAGAGTGTGATACTCTAGTTTAAAATTATAACTTCATGATCAGGGCTCGGACAAGTCATCGCAGAAACTGATATGGACATGGGACAAGACTATTATAGAGTCGCGACTTAAGATTATTATTAAAGCTGATATATTATTATCGTAATTTATAATTTAACATTTGAACTTTTTAGTCGCATACCTATCTGTCATGGATTTGTCAAAGTGGCATGCTTGAAACAGTTTTGTGGTGTTTAAACAAGTACAATTATTTGCTTAATTGTGGTTATTTCTAAATATTTTGAAAATGGTGCAAATAAATACAATTAATAAGTGGATTAAGGACTACCCCGAGCTCCGTTATCAGGAAAATGTCAAGGCAATATTGTGTACAGCATGTGACATTCGTATAGAACAGTTAAAGAAAGATGATATTGATAAACATATTAGGTCAAAAAATCACAAATTGAAGACAGCTCCGCCAGAAATTTCTTATGAAACTTTTTGCATCGATTTGTTGATGTTCCTAATTTCTGTTAATATTCCATGGAATCAACTCAATAATTCACGCTTCAGGGCATTTTTCAAAAAGTATCTGTGGTGCCCGTGGGAAATACCTGATGAATCCTATATTAGGAAAAAAATCTTGGGTGAATATTACGGACAGAAAATGCAAGAGTTAAAAAATATAATGCGGGACGAATTTTTGTGGATTTCTGTCGATGAAACAAAGAATAGACATGACAAAAATGCAGTCCATATTATCTTGAGAAATTTGACACTAAATGGTACTTCGTATTGTTACTTACTTGCTTCCAAGATACTAGATGTAGTGAATGGACAGACGATCGCTAATTTTATACGTGAGCACTTAAAATTACTATGGGATAATAATTTTGAAAATAACACCGAAAAATTGCTGATGTTGACCACAGATAGTGCAGCATATATGCTCAAAGCTGGAAAGTTGTTAAAAGAAATATTCCCCAATATGTTACATGTTACTTGCATTGCACATGGTCTTCATCGTGTTTGTGAGCAAATAAGATGCGAATTTCCTAATGTGGATCTACTTATAATATAAGTAATGTTAAAAAAATCTTTCGAAAAGCCCCGAATCGTGTTAAGTTCTTAAAAAGTTTGTATCCAAACATACCACTTCCGCCTAGACCTGTAATAACAAGATGGGGTACGTGGCTCGAAGCCGCCTTATACTACAACAAATATTTCATTGAGATCTCAAATGTTTTAACCCAATTAAGCAAAAAAGAAGCAAAGTCAATTAGTAAAGCCCAGAGTGCATTACAAAACCAAAATATAAGACAGAACCTAGATTTTATTAGTAATAATTATGAAATTATAAAAATTGCTTTACAACAGGTACAGAGTACGCAGCTTTCTCTTAGGGATTCGTTATTGATTTTGGATCAAGTGCGTATTGTCTTGCATTGGGTAGCATCTGACACCGTAAAAAACAAAATGGAATATGTATTAGACCGTAATCATGACTATGAAAATATTAGAGATATTTGTGAAAGAACGTCCCAGGCACTCACGATTAGACCTCTTGATATGTTTTTCAATGGTGCATTACTTACTTCGGTGGACACAGAGCGATCGTTTTCAATTTATAAATGGATATACTCCGATAATAGAAATTGCTTGAAACCAGAAAATTTGGAAAAGATCCTTTTTCTATATGTCAACAAAACTTTGTAGATCATAAATGTTCCATGATTAAATTGTTGTAAGCAATGTCATGTCTTAATTATAAGAAGAATATTTTGTTTAACAAAATAACAAGTAACAAACAAACTATGTTTTAATATTTATATATTTTCACTGTACGTATGGGACCCAATACGTGAAAAATACGTGAATTAACATTACTAATATTTAGATAGTATTCCATATACTAATTTTACAATAGTAGGTTCTAATTCTAAAGGACTTAGGGTAAAAAATTGAAATTGAAAAAACAATAAAAGTAAAATTTAGGTACGTGTGTAGTAAAGTAAGTAAAGAGCGAAGAAAAATTGTAAGCTGTTTCGTGAATAAACATTTATTTATTTTTTTTTTTTTTTTTTAGGAGTAGGTCTGCGGAATAATATTTATACTGTTATATGTGCGTGTGTGTTTTACATTAAGTATTTACTCTTCATATGTAGGTACTGCTAACTTATTTGGCCTAAATAAAAAAAAGTTTACAGATAAAAAAACTCTTTACTCATAAAAGGTTGTCAAATTTTGATCTCATATATAACATTAATATTTGGATTGACATAAAATTAGTTCATTATTTCGCGAATTTAGTTGGTTGCTTACCAAAAATATGGCTTTGTTTGATAAAGAAGATTATCGACAATTTATGAGACAATACAGGGCGAAACTGGAAGTAATTACTCTTCGAAAGGGAAATGCTAATTATGGTAAATAACACAAAAATCATACCTACCTCCATCATTACATACATAGGTAGTTTTTTTAAGATAAGTTAAATTAATATGCTTTCGTTATTATATACAGTGCCAACTTTCTGTTCTTGTATAAACAATTTTCGGGAAAGATGTTTGCGATTTATGTTGAAACATATCAACAACTCGATTTTTGACGATTGCTGGGAAGATGTCACAGAAGTGTTACGGCAGTTTCGAGTAAAAGGTTCGAAATTATTTTATAGCAACTGTTTACTTTTTTTTATATCTCACACAAATGATTAAATAAAACATCGGTTTGTTCCAGACAATGCAGAAGTTAATGGTTGCGTATGCAATGCAACCATCAGCATTAAAAAAAATGTTAATGGAAATACCTTCACACATGTATGGTGAATTTTGGGTTGCAGTAGTAAATGTCATTGAAAAATATAATTAAATTAATATTGTACATAATGCGATTCTATTGATCTTGTTCTATTGCCGTCTTGCGATTGTTTTGCGATGACTTGTCCGAGCCCTGTTCATAACCAGAACGGAACTAGAGAAGCTTTTAAATACATGTATCACAGAACATCAAACACCACTATATAAAAAAAACATTGTGTGTTTTTATGAAACCACGATGCAAGTGAAACTTTACTATGTTAGCATGGCGCTTAGAAATTGGTGCCCAATTGGTACAGTGCTGGAATGACTTGCCAAATGTAATTCATTAAACATAATCAAAATATGTTTCTAAAATTTAGAAAAAATAATTCGTCCCACGGGGTTTGAACCCTCGCCCATTCGATCGTAAGTCTCATGCTATACCACAGTGCCACCGCTGCAGTTACGCTAAGACGCGAAATATAGATTTGTATACCGCGGTTATCAGCGTTACAGCTTGTAACGCATGTCGCGCGGAAGACAGGCCTAAATTTTTGAGGCGATGTAATAAAAGTTTCACTTTAAAAATCGATGGCCTTAGCTACGATGAAACAAAAATTCATATCTTAACTGGATTAACATTAGAAAATATTCAAGAACTCTCTGAAATATTACCAATGCATGACAATTCCGGACGTTCAGTAGTCCAAGCAATTATAATATTTTTAGTTAAACTACGAACTGGATCAAGTAATAAGTTAGTTTCAGCGATTTTAGAATTAGAGAGAGAGCAAGCTGTTTCTGATTATTCAAACAGCGTTATAAAATCGTTTGAGAAAAATGTATTGCCTCATCATTATGGCATCAAGAACAATATACGGCAGGATTTGATAGATCAGCATACGACAGTGATTGCTAAGATATTATATAACGCACATGACAAGTTAATTTTGATTTGTGATGGCACTTATGCAAGACATCAAAAAAATGCTACCAACGTAAATCATATTCAGGACAAAAAAAGGTGCCACTATGTAAGCCATTTACAATATGTACCACTGATGGTTACATAATAGATAGATATGTTGGGCCCTTACGAGGCTCACATGAATGACGCAGCGATAATGAGACGCAGCGATGATCCAAACGGATTATGTCAATTGCTGCAACCTGGCGATATATTTGTTCTTGATCGCGGATTTCGTGACGTAGTGGATATGATAAAAGCCAAAGGTTATCAAGTAATGATACTAATGATGCCAGCACTCAAGGGGAAACAAAAACAACTTACCACAGAACAAGCTAATCACTCCCGATTTGTCACAAAAACCCGCTGGTTAGTTGAGTCTGTTCACGGCATGTTAAAAAAAATTCCGTCTACTAGATTACATTTTAGACGACAAAATGCTCCCAAAAATTGGAAGTTACTATCGCATAAGTTCATATATATTAAACAGATATGTTGCAAAACAGGCCAGTGATACAACTATTCGAGACCCGTTGATCGAAAGAATGCTGGCTTTGAAAAACGAGACAAATACATTAGCGGCAGAAATCGAAGAAAAAGGGTGGTTAAGTAAAAGATTGCCATTTGAACCAATATCATCTACCGATGTGCTGGATTTTGGTGTAATGACGGAAACAGATTTAAAAATATTTTTCACTGGAACATACCAATACAGCCAAGCAGTTTCGTATTTGGCTGAAATGTTGAGTGATGAAGGAATTCTTAATATGCACGTTGTAAAAGATTTGTCACATATTATTAAGGTTCAAGTACAATCAAGACACATAAACAGGAAATGTTATCGTTGTTTTATCGATTATTTACCGAATGGCAGTGGAGTATCTGCAATCAGAAGACATTACTGCGAGTGTGCAAATGGCCTTAGGACCGTTGGTTGTTGTGCCCGCTTAGCCGCAGTAATATATTACTTGGCCTACGGACGATATTTGACTAAAATACTGAGACCTGCTCAGGTACTGAGTTACTTATTTAGTAATAAAGATTTTGTAACCGTCATTGAAGAAGACAGTGATATGGATTTAGCCTTTTTGTTGATTTTTACCTCTTTATTAATCTTTAAAAAAAAAAGAAAAAAACATGATTTCAAATTGTCATAAAAAACGAAAAAGGAGGCGAAAGGACGTACATTATGTATCCGCGAAGAAAGTAAATAGTTTATATGATATTACAATGAATTATATGGTAAAAGTTTTGAAAAATGAATTTACAGCTTTCATGGAGCAAGACGCAAGACTTTCAATGTTGGAACAAGTCCGTAATCGTTCAGTATGCCATTTTTGCTAATTACCCAGTTTGCAATATATCAATGTCTTTAATGTTTTTTTTACAGTTGGCTCATTTCAATGACATCATTAATGGGTTCAATTTACCCAGTAAACTAGGAACAGAATTATTTTTGAACTCGCTTCCGGATTTAGTATGCGAACCAAGTGAGGAGAATATTCGTATTTTAAGAAATTGTATAAAGTGCGGCAGGCTCAGCAATTACTATTCAGCTTTGTACACCTATATAAGTTTAAGCGACTTATATTGTCACAACCATGACTTTGTGGTAAAATTGTTTGTGCCAAATGAAGAATGAATTGTGATGAAATAAATATGTTTTTAGCTATTTGGACATTTAATTTCATTCATACAAGTAATTAAGCAATCCTGTAAAAGCATTGGATCGAGAAAGGAATAAGTAACTTTATGTGTAGTCAGTTTTTGGCATGAAGTACCAAAGCTAATATTTTGAATTAAATATATGTAGTAAGTCTATAGATGGGCAATTCATAAAATAAAAACTGTAGGTGCCGCGATACCAGAACACCAAAAAAAATTGACAAATTATAGTTTCCATTATTTTGACATATATTTGAACTGAAGATTGAGACAATATTTTTTGTATTGATGAATTTTAATATGTACTATAACCTCCCTAAAAATCAAATAAATCGCACTAGACCTTTAAGAAAATAATTAAAAATTGAAAAAAGCAAACCGCCATAATACGAAAACTGTCAAGTGTACATGTTCTTCTTTTGGGAGCAGAGCTTTGCCTACAAGGAGTGTTTAAAAATTAAATAACTAGAACGTTTGATACAAAGGCAAATTTTGTATAGAAACACGGCTACAGCCTTTCCATGACAACAAATTCAACGTTTAGTAAGATAATATTTCATTCAGTTACAAAAAAACAACCATAGATGGGCAAAATAAATGTTACAAGGCTCAACAAAATTGTGAGCCGAACAGTATCATGAAAGTAGACGTGAAAATGTAAATATTTTAGAATTTCAGATTTGATGATCGATAAAAAAGCAACTACAACATGAAATGCTATGTAATATAGCACCTACAGCACCTGACATCATCACTGTCACTGCATGTCAATGTCACTGAAGATAATACATAAACAATATAAAGGAGGTTCAGATAAAAAAAAAATAGGGCTCATCTTTTGTAACTGGCCGTAATAAAACCACGGATCAGTCATGAAAGCAATCGTACACGTTGTGAACGAAGAGTATACCTACTCTAGTTTAAAATTATAACTTCATTATCTACATCATATGCAAAAACATGGTGGCTTCACTGACAGCTGACTTTCCTACTGTCTATGTGTCTATGATCTAAACTTGGTCAACTGTCAAAATAATCTAAGCAAGGGGTATAATCCATTCATAAAAAAGAAAAAGAAGATTGTATCCCTTCTCAAGAGATGGCGCCACAATCATGCAACACGGACCGGGAGAGAAACCGGACAGTACTTTTACTCTATTTCCCTAACCACAGTTGAACCTGCTGAACCTTATTATTATTACCGAGCTAAAGAGTCGTTCATACGTGACTAGTAAAATAAAGTAAAATAAAAATAGTTCGATAGAGAGCATAATATAGTGGGCGGTGTCTTACTCGGACTCGTTACAAAATTGACACACATTGACATTTTGATTGTATGATGACGTCATTGCCTCCTTGGTTAAACCAGGGCAACTCAGTGTAAATCTGTCAAAAAATTGAGTTTGACACGACGTATCCCAAACAGTCCGTGAACTCTAAAAAAAAAGAACCTTCGGGTTTTAGAAAGAGACGTCGGGTATCAATCAACAGTGACACATGAAAAAGCAGAACAACAATATTACCCTCGTGTGTCATCGCCGATTCCCGAAGGTTCTTCTTAAAGCTCACGGACTGTACGTTTGCATACGTGCGAAAGAGAACTTGTCATACGTTAAAAAGGGACATCATGATTCGGGACGTTACAGAGGTCTCTCTGTATAGTACTATTATTTACTCTGTGGTTAAACCATGAAATATTATTAAAAATTATATTATTCTGTGGTTAAACGAGACGAAGCTCTGTCCTTCGACATCACCTTGTGACCGAAAAGTATACTCCAGTTTATTAAAATTATAGCTTCATGCATGGAGCATGGAGGTGGAGGCACCTCAAACTAAATGTCTATGGAAGACATGCACAATTAAAATAAATAAAATGACAATTGACATCAATCAATCAGATTCTATTATTACTTTAATATACCAATTATTACACGACACTGCCCAAAAAATTAGTGTATTATTTCTTGCTCATTATTTGCAAATTATTTGAAATTTATCACATCAAAAATCAATTGAAGCGAAATGTCCTCTCTATCTCGTACTGGTTGCTTTTCTCGTGTAATTATCATAATTCTGATTACAAATTTATTTCGTTAAGGTTACTCCTTTTCTCCCTTTTTTCTCCATTTCTCTAGTCTGTCCATCGTTGTGGGGCCAGCTTATCTCCACTTTATTTGTAAAACCCAGCTATACTCTTAGGTCAATTCGTCAATGAATGGAAATGTAACATGAAATTAAAACTACTAGGAACGCGCTGTTATATTTAAAAAATACACACGGTTTTAATGGTTTAATTACTTTCTGGCAATTTTTTTTTTGTAATTTCAATTTCAAATCGTTATAGTTTCATTTTATGGAACCGTACAAATTAATTTTACATAAGTCAACTTAACTAGCTATAAACATTGCTGCCGTTCGTTGTCGTTTCCGGTGCAAAAGTGCCCATAACGCTAGCGGCATTACCCCGCTGGTTAGCTACGGACAACCTTTGCACCAGAAACGACTCACGCTCAAACGACCTTTTATGGAATTTGTTCGTTTTCGCATTTAAAAAAAATGGTTAGGCTTCGTGTCTTCTCAATTTTCATAAAATTCATTGTGACCTAAAACCAAAAAATATATAATAAGAACTAAAGCTAAATTAGAAAAGGAACAAGCTAATAAACGCGAGAATCGATTGAAACTACAACAAAGAGAGAAAAATAAATTATTGTCGAATAGTGGAATATTCGTTTATGATTTGTCAGTCGGAGAATTGATAAGAACATCTCATTTCCATGGGTATAAATGCAAGATATTAATAATTGCTTTACCTTTCTGTCCGAGTGTGCCTAAAACGTAGTCTAATTCGCGTTATGCCTATAATGCAATAATCGGGGAATCATCTCCATACGTGATCTACAAAATATTTTAATGGGTATTGGCAGGCTACGGGATGGTTATAAAAAATCTAGATTTTGAACCTTGAGGGGTGGGTATTGTGAAGTAGGAGCTAAATAAAACATCTCATGTTTGGAGAAATGAAACGCGTTTCCTGATTGCTCGAATTTAAAATGGTTGGTTGATACTGAGTATGATTTTTAAATACCTAACTTAAATTATTTCATTGGTATTCGCACCAAAAAAGAAACAGCGTTCCGGTTAACTTCGATATTATGAGTTGTGATTTGATTGGTGGATTTAATATTATGAAATGTTCTGATTGACCAATTTATAATGTTTTGTAAATCATAAATATTTACTTACTAAATATGTATACATATATTTAGTGAGCCTAATATATGAGACACTTTTAGAACATGAGAGGAAAAATATATATTTTTTACAGGACTTGCAGCATAGATCAGTGGTATACAATTTTAAATATGGAAATAAAGTGTTCACCGTGAATAAATATATAATTTATTTTTATACTGTAAATATATTATAGGAAATGAAGACGGCTCATTTGTATATTATTAGATTAAATAGATACATTTTTTGTCCTTAAGTACAATGAATATTCAATAAAAAAATATTATAGAATAACGTTACAAATATTACAATTTAAACTAATTTCATTTACAGTATAAATTGTATTTTTTTATTGGGTATATCATAATATTATTTATATATTGACAAGATTATTCAAATAAGAGATTGATAGTATTTTGGAACTTTGTTTACGTTTTAGCAGAGCTCGAAATTGAGAAAATTGTGCGCACCGAGAAAAAGTAGTGAATTTTTGGCCATGGATTAGAGGTCCTTCACGTCAAAATCAGGGGTCCCGTTTAATGTGTTAGTACTCTCTGGTTATGGCTGCTAGCGGTTGTGTGGTATCATTTCCGTATAAAACAGACATGCAGAATTTGTTTTTGATATTAACAATGTACCTACCCTATAAAACAAAATTATGCGGCGAGGAACAACACTAAGAAAAAAATAACACCACCTACTTGTATACGGGCATTTTCTCCCCTGCTAGGAGGGAACAAAGGAGCACTTTTCTGGTTTCTGTCATTACAAGCAAATCTGTTATTAACTTAATAATAATCAGGAAGCACATAAAGCACATAAAAAAAATCAATATGATTTAATACCAACATTTTTTTTTCCTCTAAGGTGGTGTGAAAAGCAGTATGTCTCACATAGAAAACTATGTACACCTTGGGCGTTAATACTTTAATCCCTCACTACGCTCAGTAGTATTAGATTCCATCGATCGTTAGGGATTCAATAAACGCCCTCGCCGTAAATATTTCATTTTGCTCCGGGATTACACGATCTATTTTAGTATGTTATAACTTATAAAAGTACTGATTTTTTTTAAATATTATAGGGAAGAATATTAATAGTAGATTATAAAACAAGGGCATAAAGCGATCCATTCTTACCCGAGGCAATTTATACTACAGTTTACACTATAGTTGAGGATAAGAATGGACATTTATGCCTGAGGTATACATTCTGCTTTTCACTTCGATTGCAAGAAAATTTTCAGTAGTGAGCAAATAAAATAATGACATTACACATATAAAATAATATTGATTTCGGCGGAAATATTTGTTCTACAACTTTTTGTGCACTCTGCTCGATTAACATATTAGGCGACAGTGTAATTTCAACGTCACTTCATTTTTTATGTTTAATCGTTTCAATAATTCTAGGAAGTAATATTTTCACTTCAATTTAAACAACAAAATCGTTGTAAAGTGGAAGGACATAAAAAATAACCGATTCCCACTGTTACATTGTTAAAGTTTTTTTTTAATTAACAACATGTGAATTTAGGCTTAGATGCCATAAGTCATAAAAACATTTCAGGGCATTTTTAAACAATAATCAACCCCTATTTTATCTGATTTCGTTAATTTAATTATAGAATATACAGAATTCAAATAGTGCAAGAATAAAATAAATCAACAAGTTTCAGTAGTATACGAAATTTTACTGCAAAATTAAATTGTGCCTCATTGTCTTAGTTGTAGAAGAAGATTTTACTTTATACACTAGAGCACAAAGAGTGATTTTATGTCGTCTACGCACGACTTAAAGTCGAACTTTACGAGCGTGATAAGTGAAAAAGCACTTTTTAAATATACACATTTTTGGGCGCTTACCATACAAAAACTAATTGAAAAAAATATCGCGTCGTGGTCTATCAGTGTGCTCCACATTAAGTATCGAAAGTTACTGCGAATGTGAACTTCCGTAGCGTAATGCATTTAAAATGTATTAATTGCTTATTTATATCCAATCTTGCTCATAAGAACGTCTATAAAATGAAAAAAAAAAATACGGACCTCTAAAACTATAAATATTAATAAATTTGCTCTCTATCCACGGTAAAAAATTCATAACTTTTTCTCGATGCGCACAATTTTAAGATCCTTATAATAATTTATTGCAATTGAATTAAGTATTTAAAAATTTGTAATCGTGGAGTTGCCAACCGTTATTTTCAATTTTCTTCATTACGTTTGCGTTTTGTATTATAATTTATATTTAAACACGCATATTTTATATATTAAATAATTTTAATTAAGTTGCAAAATTCTCTCGCAACTGATGGTATGACTACAAAATAATTAATTAGTCCCTAAATTTGCAATTACAGAAATGCGCAAAACATAAACAGGTACCTACCTACATATATACGTAATATTTTAATCTACCACGATAGTTACTCTGACAGTAAAAAATAAGATGATGCTAATAATACCCACAAATAATTAGTAATAATGAAATTTATGGTAAAACGTTTGATAACGTCATAAAATATTCAGGTAATTGCACGTTTCTTCAATGGATATTCGCTTTTTGGTTCCGTCATTTAAGTGGACTTTATCGGACTGTGTTTAGTGACAACATTTTGACTCCTATGAGCTTATAATACAACCTGGCACCAGACCTAGAGTTTGTAGGTCTAGTATAAAATTGTGAAATTAAATATAATTCCTTTTCAAGACGGATGCCAATCCCGATGAATTAAATTATCGTTACTCTAGGTTCTTAATATTTGTGTAAGATACTGCTATACAAAGCGTTTAATATTGTAACCTAATTTAAAATGTGTAATTTTTTTAAATAATATTTACAGCATACGCAATAATCTTCAGCATGTATTATTCTATTAATTCGAGCTAAGATACGCAATTAAAGTCAAGAAAATGAGCCGCACAGCATAACATAGTCCCCACTAGTTACTTAAAATTTTAGAAATATCGTTCACTAGGTTTACGTCACACCTAGGGCTTGCAAATATTCGACGACTTCAGATATTCGAAGATTCGATTTTTTTTTGAGATATTCGAATTATTCGAATACTATTCGAATAGTTGGTGATTTTTAAATTAATACCTATAATGATTGGATTTGTGTATTTTAAGTCTTTTTATTCAAATAAAATCTTGTATAATTAATAAAATCGTCAATTTACTCATGATATATGTGAAAAAAACTTCGAAATTTTTTTGTATGGATGCGCGAACAAATCAAGAAAACAAAATAATCAAATTTTAATACACAGCGTATATGATTTGTTAAGTATTAAAAGCTATCTCGGTCGCCAAATCTGTCAAGAGTCAATACTCTATTAACTAGCTAAACTTATGATAGGAGACCAAACTGAAAATCTAGGTAGACCATCTGTATGCGGGGGTATCGAAGTGGTAGACATATCTATCTCGATTTCTACATCTCTAACAAGAGCAGCAGTGCTCCAATAGTAAAACGTCGGATCGCCATCGCCATGGGGATTGGAGAGAGACGCAATGGCACTTCATATGGAAAAGACGGGAATTACAATTAAAACGAGGATGGTTCGAGCGCTCGTATTCCCCGTTTTATGGTATTGTGCAAATACGTGGGCTAACCTGATAAAAGAACGAATTAGAATCAATGCGTTCAGAAATTGGTGCTGCAGGCGAAAGTTACGTAAAACGCAGTCAGCCACTCCACGCTAAAGACTGGACTATCATACTTCGGCCACATTGCTAGATGCGGGTATAACAACCTTGAGAACTTTTTGACAACTTATTCATGGTGGTGAAGGTGGAAGGCAAAAGGAAACGTAAATCTCCGACGCGGTGGCATGACCAGCTAAAGAAGAAAACAAGTTGTATGAAATAGCCAGGAACAGGACTCAATAAAACCAAGTCATTCAACCCAGAAAGAAGGCAGGTGATCACTGTTTTCAGGTATGAAGGAGCGACTACAGAGAGAGTTATTAAAAATAGTGAAAAATATTCGAATCAAATGAAGCACGGATTAAATCGCGTATATTAACGATTACAAGATGGAAAACCTGTGCTAATAGGCGCTGTAAAGTGCTCGAAACGTCACGGATATGCCAATTTCTTTATGATACGCGATTTAAAATGCCTAAAAATATTTAATTTTAACAAAATATTAATTGCGGCAATCAGAAAAAAAATATTCGAATATTCGAATAATATACACGGTACTATTCGAATACCAAAATAGGCCGAATATTCGAATATTTCGAATATTCGAATATTCGAATTGCAAGCCCTAGTCACACCCTGAACAGTTTTTTTTGTCCAAATAACTTTGATAGTTTTTTTTTCATATAATTATATATGTAATTCATTAAACTATGCTAAAAGTTTTCTATAACAATCTACATGTGATGAAATTCTCAAAAATTAGATGCGAATATGAGAAAATATACTTCCTGTGTAAGTTGATGATTTATTTTCTCCAGCAATGTACATGGCTGTTGGAACAGGATGGACTAACTTACTGGATTGTTGTATGATTACTAAAATGGTAGGGAAAAAATATAGGAAAAGATTTTTTACCCTTTTAAAAATAGTATAAATAAATTGAATTTACTACAAACACATTTCTTAATATTTGAGTAACTTATATATAACTGAGGTAGAGTACTCACTCGTTATTTGAGTTACGACGCCATCTTGCGGAATGTGTCTGATACCAGGGAGTTTTTTTTTTATATTCCTATTTATTTATTTCCCTATTATTGCAAATAAAACAACTTCAGTCAAGGTTAAATTAATTATTTATTTAACAACATTCTTACAAAATTAAATGTGTGTGGTACAGAAGACCAATACAATGTTGGTTTTAGTAATAACATTATATAAAGAAAAACATGTTTTACTACAAACACAAGAACTATCCTATACCTATATAACCTATTAAACTATAATTCTAAATCCAAAATTAAGAACCCTGTGAATTTTATAATGCATGCAGCCTTCCCGCGCTGTATTGCAATTAGTATTTTTTCCCGCAAGGACTGGTACTATTGATATAGGCTATTGATATTGACTGGTACTAGGGATAGTGGTACTATTGTCACCCTCAGACCTCTACTACTGAGCTCGAGTATCTCAAAGTTGAACGACATTCAAGTCTGATCGCGAAAGTGTTCTGAATTTCCCCCCGGCTACCATCCCACCATTCCCACCAAACATTCAGATCGCTTTACCGCTTCAGAACCATAAAAAAATTTGCTGAACGATAATAACATTTTGTGGTACTTTTCAAAACTTAATTGTACGTAACAATTATATATGATTTTTTTTAATTATTATTTTTATTGGTTTTATAGAAAATTGAAGCTGAAATAAAGGTACATATTTAATGAAAAAACCATAACTCAAACTTCTTTGTAAAAAAATTGTCGTCCAATGATTGCACGGCATTTACAGTAACACTCTTAACTGTACAACGGTGGACCTCATTACAAAAGGCATAAAGTCCACCTATGGGCAGTTAACAGTATGGGCGATGATACAATAAGTAGTTAGGCGGAAATTATTCTAAGGGAAAGATTAAAAAGTTTTATGTACTACGAGATAAATAAATAAAAAATAGTGCGTGGAGTCCCTCCGCGCGGAAGGAGTGAAAACTTCGTAATGTGGAAATTAAAATAGGAATGAGTAGAAATTAGAATATAAAATATAAATTCTAAAAACAGAAAAAACATCGAATAAGATAGTGTACGCTGGGATTCAAACCTCCGACCTTCGGCTCTGCAGTCAAAGCAGCGCCTGCTGAGCCACGGGAGTAGATATCTAATTGAACCAAATAGTCGACTACATTCAAGATGACACCGTGCTGGTCGAGCGAAAGTTAACTTTAGTAATAAAGAGTCGCCAGGACGCTCGCGTTTCCATACAAACGTAGTTTGGCTCTCATTTTAAAACGACATGCTTTAGAACCACGAAATTTGGCATGGCCATTCTAGTAGTACAGATCTATGTCGGTAATTCGTTTTCGTTGCTAAAAATTGTAATACAAAGAAAATACAGGTAGATACAGATTTTCATACGAAACTTATTTTTGCTATATTTTCTTTGTATTACTATTTTTAGCAACGAAAACGAATTATCGACATAGATCTGTACTGCTAAAATGCCCATGCCAAATTTCGTGGTTCTAAAGCATGTCGTATTAAAGTGAGAGCAGAACTACGTTTGTATGGGGACGCGAGTTCACGCGAGCGTCCTGGCGACTCTTAATAATAGAGTATAAAATTAAATGATCTATCGGCAGCGTTAAACGTCTAACGCAACTTTGTTGGAAGTCGCATAAGAAGTATTCACTTCAATAAACATAAATTACATGTATTATTTATTTAAACTCCATTTATTACAGAGACTGAATGATCTCGTTAAGGTAAAATTGAAATTTTGTGCATATCTACGAATATTTTATTCTTTGTGATTACTTTAAATTATAAATCAATTTGTAAACATTGAAAGGGAGACGCAGCAATTTCAGTGTGGCTGAAGGTGTTAACAGGGCTCGGAAAAAAATATATGCTTATTTATTTTTGTTTTCAGGAATTAAATAAAACTGCAGAGGTAAAACCATTTTTCCTTGTACAATTTTAAAATGATTTATCCAATTTAAATTGTTTTTTTTTTACTGTTTTGCAACTTGTTACAGACTAGACAAGGAATGGTTGATGTATGAACAGAACCTATATTATGTATTATTTATCATCTTAATGTCATGAATTCTTATGAAATATACAAATATTAGTTATTTGTTAAATTTTAATAATTTATACTTTTACTAGTTATGTTAGATATAAGTTTATTTTTGTACTGACATTAAATTATATTTATTCCTTGTAGTCTTGCAAAAAGAGGAATGTGGTAAGTACCTACACTGAGTAATCTTAAATCATAAATAACTTGCCAATATGTTCGTATTAAAAAGAACTACAGATATATATGCTTAGTTATGACATCGTTAAATTTTCAAAGCCGTTACTTTATAATCTAACTAGCGAGATTGTAAACTATCACATATACACAGGTGGAGGTTCTGTTTTTAACCTTTTGTACGCTTTCTCTCTCGCATCAAAATGTGGCATACACGCCAACATCTCATCTAGTGAGAAACTAATTTAAACCTTATCTATCAACAGTAAAATTGCTTTGACAGCGTCTGCCATAGCCACTTTAGTGGTTGTTGGCGCGGTAGGCACGACAGTACTCGACCACTTTAAAAAGTTGGCGTTCAAAAAGTTAAAACGAGTGCAAGAATTATTCTTATTCAAATCGATTTGAAGGAGAATAAAAGTTGTTCAAATTAATTTTTTCCCAATACTGAGTTCAATGATATCGACTCTGATCATTAGGCTGAGAAATGTTTTACCACAATAGTTTTTTATTTGTGTCAGTTACTACTCGGGATAGGTGCAGATACAAAACCTACGTTGTTTTTTTTTTTTTTTTAATCTTTATTAAATAAAAAGGGTTTTATCAAATTTGATGATGTCACCCCCATCGTTACAAGTCTTAAGTAATCATCTTCTTTTACAACCAACATTAACTAGTCTATACAAGTCTTTAGCTATTTTTGACAACGGATCTGCTAAAATGCTATTACAAGTACCAGTTTCAAGCATGTTTATACTATATTTAGTTACAAATGCATGTCTTTCAGCTTCTATCCGGGTACATTCCACCATAATGTGAACAGCATCTTCTCTTGTGCCACACTCTGCACAATTTGGCGAATCACTCTTGCGCATTAAGAAAGCAAAGCTATTTAATGGAATGTGTCCGGATCGAAGTCTCAAGGCCGTTACAATGTCTTTTCTACACATCCCCGATCCTCTAAACCAAGGTACTTGACACAGATTGGGTTGAATAGTTTTATACCATATTCCTTTATTCAAAGACCTTTCATCGAAATGTTCTTTCCATAAATCTTTAAAATTGGAACGTATTATTTTAAGACAATCGGTATGGTATGGTAAACATGTACAAAATATTCCGTCGGTAATAGCCTCTCGAGCTAGATTATCAGCTGATTCGTTCCCTGTCAGACCAATGTGCGACGGCACCCATTGCATATTTATTTTTATTGATGACTTAGACAGATTATGTAGCGACTTTAAGATACAATAGGCTATCGGTGCTCCTCGAAAGTTCGAGGTGCATCGAGCCAAATACTGTAACGCACTTCTGGAATCTGTACATATAACAAAATTACCTGTCTCGAATGATTCAATATATGAAATTGCTTCTGCCAAAGCCATCAATTCTATATACATAATCGATATATCCCCATTTATTCGTAGCTTCACACTAGTATTTGTTTGAGGGTCGAATACCGCCAAACCAGCACCACCTGTACATTTAGATCTGTCAGTATATATTAAATTAGAGTTCGGGTATTTTGCGTTTAAAAAGGTTTCACACGTTTCCTTTAATGCACGCATATCACATCGCTTTTTTGATACTTGTACGCCTTCAACATACGAACAAATTATTTGAGAAAGGTCCACGCTGCTGACCCAGGTATCTAAGGTGAAAAGTTCAAGCTGATGTGAGGTATGTATTGAAATATTTTCTAAACAATCGTTCGCCAAAATAAGTAAAGGTTTTTTCTTACGTCTCCAATATTGGTTTCTTGTTAGAATGGACAGTTGCCTTATTTTTTCTATTACACTATTGTTCTTGTAAGATTTAACCTTTAGCCAAAACTTGCCTGCCAAATAGTATCTTCGAATATGTAGTGATGGAAGGCTTAGTTCTGATTCCATTACGTGAATAGTCGAGCTTTTAATAAAACCTCCAATTGTTCGCATACATTGGTTCTGTAGCCGGTCTAATTTAGATAAAGTACTTTGGCATCCATTTCCATATAAAAAACTAGCATAATCTAATTTACTACGTATTGTGGCTATGTATAACTTCCTTAGGTGTTCTGGATGAATACCCCAACCAGAGCCGGCCAAAATCTTAAACGTGTTCAATAACTTTAAACATTTTTCAATTATTTCATTTATATGTTTTTTCCATTTTAATGTTTTTTCCAACCATAAACCCAAATATTTAACTGTGTCCACTTCTTCTAACGGCTTATTATTAATTTTAAGGATTACTGTGTTACGCGAGCGCCCTCTTCGAAAAATGCAAACCTTACTTTTAGTCAGAGATATGTCAAGACCCATGTTCCATAATAAACTTGCAAACGTATTTAGGGCTGCCTGTAATTCGAGTTCGCCGTCTTTTAATGTTCTACACACGGTATATAACACATAATCATCCGCATATTGTAAAATGTTAATACTCTCCATTAATTCTATACTTTTGCAAATATTCATTGTCGCAATATTGAATAATAAAGGTGAGAACGGGTCACCTTGAGCTAAGCCGATCCCAGTTGTTCTAGTTAAGTTATAGGTCTTATCAGTTTTAATAATAAGTTTCCTCTCTTTTAAAAAATTCCAAACATACCTACAAATGTTTTGGCCTATACCTATCCGGTCCATCACACGCAATAAACTTTTTACATCTACGTGATTATACGCGTTATCAATATCAATAAAGCACGCTAAGGTTGGGTAATTGTTTGACATACCTACTTGAATATCGGTGACTAATGAGGCTAAACTGTCCAACGTAGATCTACACTTACGAAATCCGGTAGTATGAAGCGATAGGATATTATTTTTTTCTATATACCATTCTACGCGCTTAATTAAGATATTGTGATATACTTTACAAAGACAAGATATCATTGAAATCGGTCTTAGTGCATCGGCTGACTGAGGGTCACGGCCCGGTTTAGGTATCGGAACGATGGTAATTACGCGCCATTGTGATGGGACGAACCCCGACGCAAGAAACTGATTGTATAACCATAATAAAACCACCTTACCGTTATCTGGGAGGTTTTTAATCATTGAGTATGATATATTGTCACAACCAGGTGTCGTGTCTTTGCGACGCATACATAGCTCCATTTCATGTTTCGTTATAGGTACTTCCAGCCTGCAGTTGTAGTTGTATATAGGTGGATCGCATGGCATTACGTAATCGGGCGTTAAGTTAGCTAATAACTGGATTGCTTTTTCCTTATCAACATGGTTACTAACACATCTAGACCCCTTAAACCATCTCATTTTGCGCCACAGATCAGATTGTGTAGTTGACTGGTTTAAAGATGTACAAAAAAGTTGCCATGATTCATCCCGCGTTTTTCTAATTAACTTTTGTGTGTCTCGTATTTTAGTTTTGAGTATATCTAAGTTATTAGGCGTGGGATTGCGTCTAAACGAGGAAAGTGCTAACCGGCGTTCAGCAACCGATTTCGATAAGGACTGGTTCCAATACGGTTTAGGTAAAAACTTACTCGTAGGATTTAAGCATTGTTTGATATAGGGTATATGATCATCTGCTGACTTATTTATACATTCTATAAAATTATTGTAGGTGTCTTGTAAATTAGTATTACAGTGAAAGTTGGTAAATAGTTCTTCCAGATATGTTTTATACGCGTTCCAATTAGCTTTTTTAAAATTTCTTCGTGTGTTTAAATTATTACTTGGTTCTAGACTAGTTGTTATTAGTATCATGAGGTGGTCACTACCTAATGTTTCGTTTAGCACTTGCCAAGCGAGATTTAAAGCTATATCCGACGACACTAAGGATAGATCTGGTGACGATTGCTGCAATCGGTTATTCACGTATTGGATTCGTGTGGGACTGCCGCCATTGAGTGACACAAACATATTATCTGTTAATGAATCATGGATTTGTGAACCTCTTGTATCTGTTTTATACGACCAGTTACTATGGTGTCCATTCGGATCCCCCAGAATAAGCACTTTTTTACTGACTAACGAAAATAAATTGTCCCAATCATTTTTTTTAGTTCGTACCGATTGAGGACAGTACACGACACTTATATATTGTATATGTTCGCAATTAAAGAGTTGAATGCACAGTAGTTCAATCCCCGGATTACTGCAATTAACATTTAGTATCTTTGATTTAACAGACTTATGTACGAGCAGAGCAACCCCTCCATACGAACCGTCCCTATCCCTACGATAAATATTATAATTTTTGACTGCTAAGATGTGATCAGGTTCTAACCATGTTTCGCATAGGGCAGCAACGTGGATCCTTTCCTGAATTAATATATTTTCAAATGCTAACAGTTTCGGTCTGAGACTTCGAGCGTTCCACTAGTTCGCTAAATTCAACACTTTTTTCTTTTTTGTTTTGTAACTTCTCGTCTTCCGATTTTTCTTCCGATTCATTTTTTTGAAATATGCCGTTCATTAAGAATTCCATATCGTTCCCTTCTCGGGTTTTTCCTTTTTTCATTTTAGAGGGGCGCGCAGAGGGGTCTTCACTTAGGTTTTCACGATGTATAATTACTTTTGTTTCCACTTTTTCGGCATATGATTGCTCTTGCGTAAGTTTCTTTGGATAGTAGGTGGGCCCCATCTTAGTTGAGACCTCTCCCATTGCATGGAGTAGTAGTCACTGCATTCCTTCCTGCCCTGCTTCAGGAGTATGTCTGCCAGACGAACACTTTCATCTTCTGGGAGAGGGCTGTTTTTTATCCACCAATCGATAGAGCTGATCTTTGCTAGCACTCTATTGTATTTGTGGGTGTCCTGATTGTTTTCATTTTTTGGACAAAGATGTGACCATGGGACATTGTATTTTCTTGCAAGCCCCTTGTCTATGGAAATGGGGTATTTCCTGCCCATTGTAATCATTGTTGAGGCTAATGGGTTAGGGTCTTTTGTGCACTTAGATGCCCGTTCTATCATTTTGGTATGGTACAGGTTTTTCGTGCACACTATGTCCACGGATGTTTGTTTGAGACTTAATATTTTCCTTGCTAGTGTCAGCAACATTTTCTTCTTGCACTCGATCATTTTTTGTTCTTCCATTTTCAAAGTATATAATATTATGAGTCTGTTCATACTTTACTGTTTTTTTGCAATGTTGGGAGATATCATAAAACGAAAAATAAATATGAAATTTGGACTACGTTGGACTAATGTGGAATGTTTTTATATGGGTACAAATTAACAAAAAAACATTAAGTATATGTAAATAACAATCACAGATCTCTTGTCAAGCACACGGTATATAACACACTAACTTACACTAACACACTAGTTCGCTAAATTCAACACTTTTTTCTTTTTTGTTTTGTAACTTCTCGTCTTCCGATTTTTCTTCCGATTCATTTTTTTGAAATATGCCGTTCATTAAGAATTCCATATCGTTCCCTTCTCGGGTTTTTCCTTTTTTCATTTTAGAGGGGCGCGCAGAGGGGTCTTCACTTAGGTTTTCACGATGTATAATTACTTTTGTTTCCACTTTTTCGGCATATGATTGCTCTTGCGTAAGTTTCTTTGGATAGTAGGTGGGCCCCATCTTAGTTGAGACCTCTCCCATTGCATGGAGTAGTAGTCACTGCATTCCTTCCTGCCCTGCTTCAGGAGTATGTCTGCCAGACGAACACTTTCATCTTCTGGGAGAGGGCTGTTTTTTATCCACCAATCGATAGAGCTGATCTTTGCTAGCACTCTATTGTATTTGTGGGTGTCCTGATTGTTTTCATTTTTTGGACAAAGATGTGACCATGGGACATTGTATTTTCTTGCAAGCCCCTTGTCTATGGAAATGGGGTATTTCCTGCCCATTGTAATCATTGTTGAGGCTAATGGGTTAGGGTCTTTTGTGCACTTAGATGCCCGTTCTATCATTTTGGTATGGTACAGGTTTTTCGTGCACACTATGTCCACGGATGTTTGTTTGAGACTTAATATTTTCCTTGCTAGTGTCAGCAACATTTTCTTCTTGCACTCGATCATTTTTTGTTCTTCCATTTTCAAAGTATATAATATTATGAGTCTGTTCATACTTTACTGTTTTTTTGCAATGTTGGGAGATATCATAAAACGAAAAATAAATATGAAATTTGGACTACGTTGGACTAATGTGGAATGTTTTTATATGGGTACAAATTAACAAAAAAACATTAAGTATATGTAAATAACAATCACAGATCTCTTGTCAAGCACGGCCTGAGTACATTGAAAATGGATTCAGGAACAATAAAAATATTTATATTTCCTATGCATATGAAACGTTTTAAAAATAAATAAAAACCGGCCAAGTGCGAGTCGGACTCGCGCGTGAAGAGTTCCGTACCATTATACAGGGCGTCCCACGGCGATGCCACATGGAGGGAAAGTACCTTAAATATCATAGATAGCATATTTTGCTGAAAGAAGACTTCATTTTATTTTTAAAACTTAGTAAAGTTGCATTCATACTTTTTTTTTTTTTTTTTTAAATGTATGGAAAAAAATTTCACTTCATTGGAGGAAAAGTACCTTAATTGTTGTAAATGAACATCTTACTGAAAGAAGATATTATTTCGATTTAAAAAAACAAATTGAATTGCATTTTAAATAATTTCATGGTTTGACCGGGAATCGAACCCGCTACACGAGAAAACAAAATACCCTGTAGCTTTGTCATATCGATCGAAAGGCTTCAATGTGAGAATTACTTTTTTTGCTAAATAACGAAATAAAAATAAAGGCCATGCATATTAATATTTTTAATAAAAAATTAAATCAATTTATCAAATGCTCAAAATGTTTTCCATCCTCTTCAATACAAAGTCTCACTCTTTTCATCATTTCACTCCCTGTCGATTTTTAAAAAATAATTCTCACATTGAAACCTTTCGATCGGTATGACAAAGCTACAAGGTATTTTTTTTTCTCGTGTAGCGGGGTCGATTCCCGGTTAAACCATGAAATTATTTAAAATGCAATTCAACTTGTTTTTTTTAAATCGAAATAATGTCTTCTTTCAGTAAGATGTTCATTTACAACAATTAAGGTACTTTTCCTCTAATGAAGCGATATTTTTTTTCCATACATAAAAAAAAAGTATGAATGCAACTTTACTAAGTTTTAAAAATAAAATGAAGTCTTCTTTCAGCAAAATATGCTATCTATGATATTTAAGGTACTTTCCCTCCATGTGGCATCGCCGTGGGACGCCCTGTATATAAAAACTAGGTAACTACTATCGAATAAATTAATATAGCAAGGTCGTATCTGCCTAAGTACGTAGTTTTTTGGAGATAACTCAAAAACGCCTAAACCGATAATGTTCAAAATAATTTTCTTTGAAAGAATATTTAAAGGTGTATCTTCTTGAATTTTTCCATAATTTTTGGTCTTACGGTTCAAAAGTTACAGGGGGGCACAATTTTAAGACTTTCGGAGTCATTATTTCTGAATATATCCACTTAATCAAAAAATGTTTACAGAAACCTCAATGTTATTTTCAAAGACCTATCGATTGATGTGCATCATGTTGATATTTGGTAAAAAAATATTTTTTGACAATTACTTGCATGTATAGAGTGCCCCCCTAAAATGTTTTTTCAGAAATTTCTCTACATAATTAAGTAGCAGCACACAAAATACACTTTATGTAAAAATGTATGTCAGGTCGTTTATTGCAAAATTAATATCTTTGTCTATTTTTGTATTCTTTCTTTTATTTGTAGTTGACTTTTCTTCAAATTAAAGCATGTAGACTCCGTGCTTAAAGTATCTAGTAAGGTATAAATAAAGTATAAATATTTGGATTTTCGCAATTAATGTATTTTATTCATTTTTGTGTGCCACTCTTCTATATTATTATTAGTTCAAATATTTTATTTTCACAGCAACCATCACTCCATAATTCGTCCTTATCAAATAATCGGTTACTTTTAAAGGGTTCCGTAGCCAAAATGACAAAAAACGGAACCCTTATAGATTCGTCATGTCTGTCTGTCTGTCCGTCCGTGTGTCACAGCGATTTTACTCGGAAACTATAAAACGTATCATTATCAATTTTTTTTATACAGTGTATTGTGTGTGCTGCTACTTATTTTTGTAGAGAAATTGCTAAATAAATATATTTAGGGGGGGCACTCCATACATGTAACTAATGGTCAAAAAATTTTTTTTTTCCAAATAACAACATGATGCACATCAATCGATGGGTTTCTAAAATTAACATTGAGGTTTCTTTGAACATTTTTTGATTAAGTTGATATTTTCAGAAATAATCGCTCCGAAAGTCATAAAAATTGTGTTGTAACTTTTGAACTGTAAGTCCAAAAATTATGAAAAAAATCAAGAAGATACACCTTTAAATATTCTTTCAACGAAAATTATTTTGAACATTATTGGGTTATCTCCAAAAAACTACGTACTTAGGTAGATACGACCTTGCGATAATAATTTATTCGATAGTATAGCTACAGATGGTTTTTATAAACAATGGTACGGAACCCTTCATGCGCGAGTTCGACTCGCACTTGGCCGGTTTATTTATATCCACAGCAACTGGACTCTTGAGCATTACGTAGGGGAAGATGGGGAGGCTTCGTACACTTTTTTTTGGGAGCCTTGTAAAACAAAATGTAACAGCTATTTTACAATGAAATAGATGCTACTTTATTGTCCATTTATCTGCCTATAATAATAGCGCATTTCTGGTTTGATACAAAGCAACTTGGCCAAGCTATAACGATTTTTCCAAAAAACGGGATCTGTACGAATTCACCCCACCACGTGGGATAACTTCGTACACCATTCGTTTCTTTCTGGGATTCATTATTTTACCAGCTATTTCGCCAGTTCCAAACACCTTTTAGACAAAATATTTGACAAAAATCTGATGAAATTAAATTAAGGAACAACATAAGAAACTTTATTTATATTTATTTATTTAACCTTTATTGCACAGTACAAGAAAGTACAAATGGCAGACTTGCCAAAAGGAATTCTCTACCAGTCAACCTTTGGGCCACGCAGAAACTTTTAAGTGCAGTGCACTTTGTTAAACAATGAAGTCATTAAATTCAGAAAAGAAAGAAAGAAATTCAGAAGAGAAAGAAAGAAATTCAGAAGTCAAGTTATAGTGTCTTTTTGCAAGTTGGTTTCAGATTTTATGTATTTTGTGGCTCATACAAATCATTTTCGTTGTAAGTTTTCTTCGTGAATCGGCTTCAGAAGTTCACGAACTGCTTCTGGTAGACTAATCCTACTGGACGATTTTTAGCGTTGTCTGTAGTGTGCCATAGACACGAACGGATCTGATGATTCTAGTGCACGGTGAAAAAGATCTATCGTTTTTCTGTTCATTTTCCGGCAATGGTGTTCCCTATCTGACCGCCAAAATTTATTGCGCGATTCGGCTGCTTGCTCTGAGAGCATACCAACAGGAAGAGAACATAATCTATGATCTCTTCGCCGTGTACTAGAATTTTGTGTCCCGTTCCCGTTACAGTCATCGGATGCCATTCATATGACGACTTCTTCACATACCTTTCCGCGAGCGTGCGGTAAAAAGTAGCAAACTTTTTTGCATCGATATACTCGCAAGATATGGTGATAAGAACAAGAAACCATCATCGAAAGAAAAATAATAAACGATAAAAAAAACCTCACTTAAAAAAATCATCCTGTATTTTTATTTATGTACATACCTGGAGTATGTCTAAACAATATACAGTTTTGTAATAGAGGAAAATTTTGAATTAATTCTGACTAAAAATTAAAGGTCAAGTTGAGTGTCAACCCTAACACTGTATATTTAAATTCGATATCTCCCAAACGCCGCGATAGTGGAACGTGATTTTTACCAGTGGTAGACCTAGTTAAGAGAAAGCTGTCAGTGCTAGTCACAGGTCGCACTTTTGAGTTTTTTAGGAGAAAAAAAATGAAATAAAAAATCTGTATTTATATAACTCGGTAACCAGAGGGTACATTCCAAAACTAAGAACTAGAAAATATGCGCCAAAGGCTTCTTTATTAAACTACATTGATTAAAAAGAGACTTCTTCATCAGACACTTTTATAGAATTTATTTAGCAATTTTTAGATGTCAAGGTCATGAAATATTCATTTTTTTATAAAAAAAAGTATTTAAAAAAGACTTGGGTGTTCTAGTCTTGCATTTCAAATGCATTCCTTGATTGATTTATGCACTAAACAGCATAGGGTAATTTTTTGAGGGAAATAGTCTGAGAAAATTAATAAAATCAGGGGAAATAATTCGTGTAGTTTTGTAAATTGGTACAGTTATACCTTGTGGTGCCCAGGTGACTATACTAAAAGTCCTCGGGGGTGGGGGTTGTGCTGAGGGTGTAGGGGGGGTTGAAGGTACCTTTTTCAGATTTTTGGTCATATCTCGAATATCTGTAAGAATATCACTATGGTTATAAGAATATCAATATCACTATAGTAAGAAAACTTTTACATACAATAAAGGAGCTCTGGTTTGTTTCATATTCTTTTCTTGGCACATCATACATGACTTTATGTGGCTCCTCCTCGATGTCTTCAGGATCCCATCATCAGATCCGGACCTGGTGACAATGGGACCAACTGTGGAGTATTGTACTCTAACAAACAAAAAAATAATATTCCAAATCGGTCCAGCCATCTTCGAATAATTGGTAGGTAAACATTCGTTTAAAAAAAATGCAAAAAAAAACAAAGATCCGACGAATAGTGAACCTCCTCCTTCGAAATATTGAAGTCGGTTGAATATTAAAATAGCAATTTCAAGAGAAAACCTAAATTTTTTTTGTATAAAAGCATATGAGTTTTTTCTCAAATTTCAATTAATTATACCCGAATTGATCTATAACTATGCCTGTCAACGCCTAGTAATATTTTACGATGAGTAATAGAACATTGATTTTGTGTGTGAGCCTACTACTTTCATCCCCTCTATAAGCGCTTTAGGGTTGAATTCAACTTTTAAATATATAAAAAAAAACATTATAAAATGCCAAAACTGTGGTAGAGATTTCATTTCTTTATCTTCAGCATATAATTTTGAAACTAATAAATCAAATTCTCATGATTTTTCAAAAATTATTCTTTTAACCCCCTGTATCTTTATATCTGTAAGACTTACAGATCTATTGTGTATGCAAAATTATAGACTATTTTATATTCTTTATATGGTTCATAGACACTTTAGTTTTATAGTGACTTACCGTCAACCACCTTTTCCAGCCTCCACGTGCGCCGCTTTTGACTCTATTTAGTTCATGCACTAGTTGTGTGAAACGCGCTGATCTCTTTAAAGATGAAATTCCGTGTCTAAAAAAAAATTATAAATAAATTTATAATTTATAGTACGGGCGGCGGCAGTATGATCTGCTACGTAACGTGATACAAAGATAAGCCCCATGGCACTCGATCATTAAAGTGATGCTGAGTTCCGGAAAAATAGTAAAAAAATAGAATTGGCCGAAAGCACCAAAAAAAGTACCACTTCCGGTTTAAAAAAAATGGGTGGTATTTACGTCATCTATATAAATAAAAATGAATCGCCGTGCATTAGTCTCGCTAAAACTCGAGAACGGCTTAACCGATTTGGCTAATTTTAGTCTTAAAATATTCGTTGAAGTCCAGGGAAGGATTAAGCGGTGAGAAAGTATGAAAAAAATTGAGTAATATACTAAAAAACTAAGATATTGTTCTCCCATACAAACTATATCAACGCGAAAAAACAGTAAGCGCCGCAGGATTTCATACATCTTACGCGTTTTTGTAAAATGGTCTCTGCTTTCGGTCGAGAAAGACGGAAGCGCCGCAGGATTTCATACATATTACGCGTTTTTAGTAAAATGGTCTCGTAGTCTTCTACTTTCTTCTCTGCATTTTCTATATAATATCTTTGCTAGAATTTCTTCAGTGTTTTAAATAGGCCGAAGTGTGCTCCTTCCCAAGAGTTGTCGTGAAGTTCGTGGATGCAGTCTTTAAACAAGTTTTCTGGTAGCACAATTAAATTTCTTAAGTTTTTGTCAATCCATACCTTTTTGCATAGGACGTTGTTATAGATGTTGAATGCTTTGTGGAAAAGTAAAGCCCGGTGAGATAAGCCGCAACCGCGTATTTATTTTGTTCCCCTTTGTATTTTTTAACTTGGGAAACAATTTTGTATTGGATAATGAAATCTTCTACGTCGGCCATTCCGTTAAACTTCTCCAACGCCATGTTTAGTTATTTTTGCACAGCTATTTTACAGAATTCTAGTGACTTATTTTTAATGGTAATGGGTGATGGAATGATACGAGAAAGAAAAATATCACCCGGGCGATCCTCCTGGTTTATGCGCTCGTAATTCTTGGCAGCGAGGGGTTTCTCCGATTTGGCAACTCCACCATATATGTAACGCTTGTCGAATGAAATACTATTTGAGCAACGATAATACTTTATCTTCTTTTTCCATTTAATGCGAACTTACAACACAACCAGACCGGATGACTTCCACCATCAGACTGTTCCCGAAATGAACATCGTGCGATTGACATTAATTTAAAATAACGAGAAGAGAGGTTGTAAATGTAGTGAACCTTTACAGTACGTTTCAATACCATAGTAATTGTCGTTGGATATTATTGACATTATCGTGTTGGCTAGTATCCTACTGAAAAGTTTGAATGTCAATAAACTGCATAAATAGAGTGTCAACTAACAGATAACGATGGCTGCGAATAAGGAAGAGAAAAATCCTTTGTCACAGCTGGTTATCATCAGAATGCCTAGTTGCTGATAGGGAAAAACTTATATTGATTCGCAGCTGGTTGCGTAAAAAGAAAATATTCTTTTGTGCCAGAGTGAATTTATCATATGAAACTTAATTCAACCATTTACAGGGCTTTATAACATCAAACTCGGTACGTTGAATTTCATTCATATCATAAAGCCGTTTCATTAAGCTACATAAGTACCTACTTACAGTATAAAATGGATCTGAAGACCTTTTTGCAGCTAAGCGACAATTAAAATATTAGCAATGTCAATTATATGAAATAAGTACCAATTTAGATAGGAGTATTTATACATAGCAAGAAATCACTATCATATCACTTAAGCAAAAACATTACTTTTGCTGAGATAGAAAAAATAATTATCATTATTAATTATTAAATATTTAATAAGGCAAGAATAATTAAAATATTTAATAACTCAATGATATTGACAAATACTTAATTTCAGCATCTTGCAAAAGAAAATAAGGTAGGTACTGTATAAAATAACCCAAAAGCATTTTAAACTCACCAGTCTGCTACTTTCATGTCTCCGAGCCTTGGTGTTTTAAATATTGCTGATAAATCAACACTATTACTACTAGCTAGTAAATATTATTTTTAGTAAGTAGATTTTTTAATAATAAAATGATACCTACTTACAGAAACTTACAAAAGAAGCTGCGGTAAGGAATGCTCAGATCGACATTTCTAATTTAGACGTTCTTCAATAGACTATATTGTAAGTTCTCGTAGTGCGCAAATATTGCTACTTATTATAAGTTACTACTAGCTACTTACAATTATTTCAGATTAAATAAAAAACTGTACCAAAAAGTCGTTTTTTTATATAAATAAGACAATGATATTTTTGTGTATTATAGAAATTGGAAGCAGAGACCAAGGTAATTTAATAACTAAGGTGCAAGCTTTTTGTGTACGAAAATTGTCATTAAAAAGGTACGGAATTGATGTAGGTCAAGTGGTGAACATTGAAACAGTCGTGCACAGCGAAACTTTAAAATATTTATATTGAGAATGCGCAGCTGCCAGGTAGTGCATTTTATCTCGTTAGGTCAGGCTCAAAGGCCCTCTATGCCTCCCTGGTTAAGAGCGCGCTGCGTGGAAAATGAGCACTGCGCTGTGAGCACATTTGTGTTTTCGTAAGCCAAAAGTATTTTAATGTGATTCGTGATTTTTTACCAAGATTTCGTGGGTAGTTTCGTAAAATTAAACATTGTGTTGGATTCTTTATGTTGCAAAAAATGTATAGTTAAATATTATTATTGATATTATGTGTTTCATTGAATATTTCTACAAGAACACAAACTAAATATCTTAAAAAAATGTGTATATAATACAAAAACTTAATAAATTAAGAAGACCCTTGGATTACCAGGTGGTTGCCATGAACTTGTTTAACTTCTTACCAATTATCACACTCGTAACTTTGAAAATGACAGATATAGGGAGGTTTTAATACTCATACCCATAGGTACCTAATAATTACTTACTTACTCGTAGTTGGAAATGTATTGTAAGAAAACGCATAAAATGTATTACTTGTGCGCGCAGAAAATTAATTATAAACACTGTTATTTAATTAAACTCCATTTATTAAACTCCATTTATTACAGAATCTGAAGAATCACTTTAAGGTAAAAAACATTTCAAGCGATGAACAATCGTTAATCGACAAATTTTTGCATGCCTGCAAATATTCTATTTCTAATGTTTTTTTATAACATTAGTCAATTCAACGTTTAGTACAAAATTCAATGTCTGCAAATCCAATTTTTGATCAATGTTAATGACGCTAATGAAACAACAATGCCAGTTTCAGTGTGTGGTAAATAAAGGTTATATGCAGTGTTCCTAAGAATGCTGTAATATTATTATTTGTTTTCTTTTACAGGAATTAGATAAAAACGTAGAGGTAAGTCCACATTGAGTTTTGTCTATTAAAGTAGTAACCATTTTTTATTAAAAAAATTGCTTTATGTCAAAAAATTAAGATTAAAAATATAAATATATGAGAGTTATAATGAAAATGAGCTATTTCAAAACATTTACCGGTTTAATATGAAGTTAAATAAATATAAAAAAAATATTTATAATTAAGAAATCATTTCAGCAACTTAAAAGGGAAAATAAGGTATTGTACACTTAAATTTATAATTTAGGTAAATTTATAAAATTACCTATAAGTACCTACAAGTGGTGTAGTAAAAACATTAATAAATAAATGATTCCACTCTAAATATTATGACACATTATATATACATAGTAGTGTGTTACTTTTATGTCTAGGAGCCTTACAGACTTAAATTAATACTAATAAACTAGCATTTACAACCACTCCTTACGCACGATATAAAACCGCAAACTGTATTTCCAGTGGTTCTCTGCCTTTTCGCCGAAAATTGCATTGCCGAATTTCACTTGCCAACCAACTTTACATAATCCATCCTAACATTCCTCACCCGACCCATCAGAGAACCATGGCAGCGATTTCAAAATCCATTTTCATGTATTTTGGATCAAATTCTGGTATATTCATTTTTATCGAATTAAATAATAATTCGTAAGTACTTTGGGATTTGTTTTCTAATAACGCATATATAAGTGGAACTACTTTCGTGTAATCGTCGTTGCTTCCCCGTGAATTGTGTAAAGTTGAGCATATGATATGGATGGGGTACAATTTTAAAGGTTCCGTCACAATAAAATGTATTAAGATTTCTCATATAGTCTTTGCACTGTGGACTCGCCAATGCCCAATATAAGTATACCTTTTATCTGATAAACTAAGAAATCTTTGGACAAGTTTTCCGGAACTTGAACGTCCTCGCAGCGTTCATTGTTGTTGAATCCTATTACCTGGTTACGAGACCTGTACTACGAATCCCTTATTTAAAAAAATGAAGAGATTTAGTCGGCATAATCTTCTGCCAATTTATTAGTCTTGTACTTGGCCATTTCTTCGTTGTAAATGGCTGGGACCGGTCTGTAGTCAACTTGTTTTTTTTTTCAAATTAATTATATTTTGCTTTATATCGACGCTTTCATAGTCTGGTCTACGGGCGTGTTTCTTTTCATTCAGTATGCACGTATAATTGATCCAGTGCAATGTTTTTCTGAACATGTCCATACTGAAGTTCCTTTTTTGTTTTCACGGTGCAAATAATGAGTACGTCGGGCCTTGATTAAGAGTTGTCCTCCGTGACTACTTTCAATGAAATAAAATGTTTTATTCTGGTTACCACCACATCCACCACACGTCCCACCGGAATCTTCCATCTTGAACGTTTTAGAAATTAAAGTTATTTCAGTGTTAAAGTCATGCTCCATGTGAAGTATTAATTCTTTATGATTTAGAACTTTCAATTGCCTATTTATCTAAAGAGGTTTGCTAAGCACACTTAAATCATGATTATGATTATTGTTTACCATTATTAAAATAATATAATTTTTGTTGGGGTAGCTCGCTCTACTATTCGCTCGCGTAAATATGCTACTAAGTAACAAAACGAATGTGAAAAAAGGCGCTTGTAAACAAATGCGAGCATGTAAAAAAATACTTTACTTACATAAATTATAGCGGTCAAAAAAATATGCTACTAAGTAACAATTATAACAAAATGAATGTGAAAAAACGCGTTCGTAAAAAAAACAATCACAAAATTCGCTGTGTGCGAAAAGTGAGACAGGGAAATTTTCAAAATGGGAAATTATGCGACTAGGAATAATGGCGAAAAGAAAATTAGCTGGAAGGAAAATGAGAGTTTGGGAAATACATCTAACAAATCATTTCGACTCGGTCAATTCTTGTTTTGGGTATTTTTGCAAATGTTTTTTTTTGATTTGGTGGTATGTCAACTATTCTGGTAATACAAATGTGGTGATCAATGTTTATATTGGGTACAAATTATTATTAAACCACCAACGTTTAATAATAATTTGTACCCAATATAAATTAAAAATTTCGATTAAAATGGTTACAGATAGAAATATTTGTTGGAGACAGATATTATATTTAACGGATACAAATTAGGTTTTAAATTTAAATTTTGGTGGCGGAAAATATAGTTGCCTGTTATATAACTACATATTATTGTGTGCGAAATTCCATTCTACTCGTGGTTTTATAATATATCAAATTTAAGTGACCATATTACTGTTTTATAATAGTATTTTATGCAATAGTTGTATAAGAGGGTTAAAAAAAGGTGAGTGGCGTGTGTAACAATTTGAGGCGAAGCCGAAAATTGTTAATAAAGACGCCATGAGCCTTTTTTGAACTACTTATACAACGTTGCATACATTACTTTTTCTACGACTAGGGATTAAATAAAATACAAAATTAAACGCAGTTTGCTTTAAGAAAGAGCGAGAAGTTGAAAAGTGGTGGCAAATGACAGTTGAGAGAACGTAATCATAGACACGGTAATATTTTTTTTTTCAAATGTCATCAACTTACTTCCTTTTTTCCTTATGTTGGCAGCAATTATTTTAGTTTTGTTATTGTTCCAAACCATATGAATTCAGTCGTTTGTTAAGTTGGCAGTTTTGATTTTCGTTGTAAATTTAGTGTTGTTTTTTCTTTAATGACACCTTCCAACTTGACAAATTGGGCCCTGCAGGTTGCAATGTCTAATACCGCTTTTAGCAGTTGCTTTTTATCACATAATAACCCTAGGGTCTTTATGAAGAATAGACAAGATAGACTTTTTTGAAATGTCATAAGACATGCTTTTTCGTTGGCGGGACCTTATAATTGACAGATAAAAGTACCGGAGTAGAAAAATAATGTTTTGTTATTGGTATTTTCAAGGAAGCTGATCAAAAGATGGAGGTAAAATTGTTTGTAATACTAAAAACTTAACTAATGTTTATGAATAAATTGATTTTATTATTATAATGTATATTATCATCATTGAATCTATTCGTATATTTAAATAACATTTTTTTATTCTACAAATAATAGACAGAGAGCTGGCCACTTCAGATATGACAATTAGTAATGAGAGCAACAAAACCCGTCTAGATAGTCTGCTATACTATGCCTATTTCTAGATCCGGACATCTGGCAGCTGTAAAGTGGTGGAGGTTAAAGAATGCAAATAACTTGAAGAAAACGAATCCCAGAGTTCTAGATTGGATGCAATAATTTGGGAAATAATGTAATTAGCTAGATTATATTTTAACCAGAAGTTTCAGTTGCGGGACAGTATCAGTAGTGCCAAATGATGTAAGTATTTGAAGGGAATTTTATGGATTTACTTGGTTGATTGGTTGTTGAACTTGTAGGCACGAAGTATTTATGTATATTTGCATGCATGATAACTTAGAAAATACTCACGGGCGGTACTATAGTATTATTGCGGGCGGTTATTTAGTTTGTACTGTTTATCGTATTAAATATCATTTATTTGCAAATATGACGAATTAAATTATCAGTCCGAATGACAAGAGATTTCAAATTTTCCAAATGACAACATTACGTCGTTGAAGCGGCCAATATTAAGTCTTCTTTTAAATAATAAAAGGTTTTATATATCAAAGGGAATTTAGCGCAGTAGCGCTACCATAGGCCGTGTTATCTATAAATGACGCAACTTCCGCAGTTTTTATCTATTTTGGTCTTACTTTTTTCCAAATGTAAAACTTTGTTGGTCTGACACACTGACCTCCACCCATTAAAATCTGCCAGATGCCCGGATCTAGCAATGAGGATGGTAAAGAAATTTAAGTAGACAGGTTTAATTGCTCTCATTTGTGACATATCTGACGTGGCGAGCTCTTAGCCATACCATTTTTTTATATAAGTTCAAATATAGTACTTGGTAGGTTGGTTTTTAGCGTGTGATGAAAGAAAAATACATAGAGAATCAGAGATATTATGGAATCTTAATGTTCCCTAAAAATGTAAAGGGTGTTGATGAGTTTAAGATATGAGTACAGTTTTAAAAATATTTTTTTGCAGGAATGTGTGAATGACAAAGTGGTATGTGTACTTACAATTATTTTTTACTACCTACTTGAAAAACAAATCCGAGCTGCTAAAAGTAAATTTACTACAATATATAATAAAAGTAAATTTACTACAATATATAATACAATACAATAATACATAATTTGTACTATAATATAGGGTGGGCCATTGATAAATGCACTTACAAAAATTAAAATAATCAATAAATTTTCATGTTTTCAAATAAAATAAATATTTACAATTCAAGATAATTAAGTAAATTTTACGTTTTAAAAATTAAATACATTTTATTTTTTACATTTTATTCGATCCCAGCTTTATATATAAATGATTTACTTTGTGTTTTGTATAGATATTGAAAATTGAGCATTCGTGTTGTTTATGGGTTTATAATTAATGCTTTAATAATGTTTGTATTTTTTTGCCATGTGTTCGTTGGATTCTGAAATTTAAATACCAGGGGATGATAGTAACTAATGGTTACTTTCGTCCCGATACCATATACTTACACATGGAAGTCCACGAGGGACCTTTGCGAAAATGGGAGATAGTTTAGCTTTAGAAACTATGTAAATATGTGTAAGCGTATCCAACTTATAGCCTTTGAAACATTCACGGAAAAAACTACTAATCCTGAAACAGGTGACTGGGTCAATGTACTTACTCGTAAACAATATTTAGTTATTTTACTTATTTTTTGGTCAAAGGTGATTATATGATGCACTTACAACGCTGTAAAATAGTTGCAGCATTTTCGGACGCTATTCTCTTCGTGGCTCCACCTAATCACAAAACCAGAAATGCTGCGCCTAGTGTATGGATCTCCCGCGAAATTCGAGTCACAATAACCCTTGAGAACTCTATTATCCTTACAAAGGTGAATCCTTTTTTCTGTTGAACCTTTAATGAATCGCAAAATAGTTTTAGCACTGTTCAAATCATTTACGTCACTCTGGGCGCTAAGTGAGATTTACCGCCCTAAACCACAGCGGCAAATCTCACTTCACACCCACGAGAAGACGTAAAATTATGTATGCACCATGGGCGGTAATAAGGAAGCCCTCAGATCGCTTGTTTATGGCCCTTACCTTCGGTTCGGGCCACAAATACCCGCGATCTGAGCCCTTCTTTATTTTACCGCCCTAGGTACGTAATGTACTATTAAATTTGGAGAATTTGTTGCCTCGAACAATAATCCATGTGAACAATGACCCTATTATCTCACGGTAAAGCTCATGAGACTTGTTATCGACTTTAATGGATGGATGTTCTTTTATCATAATCGTTCGGCATTTACATTTCTTTGCATTGTTAAGATTGAATTTCTGTATGATTTTACTATATACATTTTCTGAAAATTTTTAATCCCTTTTTCATGTTGCTTTATATCCAAACCTACGTAGTTAATAGTTACTTCTTCTAAAATTCTTAGTCCAAAGGCTTTTTTAATTGTTTCTATTATATGCAATAGATATTCTTTTCTTTCTCCGAGCAATAATCCATCATCTACATATACCGCAAGGATAATTATTCTTTCACCTCCCATGACAAATATACAGCGATCAAGCTTCATTTGTTTAAATCCCATCTTTTTTAAGAACTCTGTAAGAACTTGCATTCTTTCAGGTTTTATTTATTTATTTAACGCAAAATAGAGTTAGTACAATTTTAATACTTTGCCTTCTTTGTTAATGTAGCCTTTAGGTACCTTCATATATAAAGATTCTTTGAAGTCTCCATGTATAAAAGCCGTTTTTACTGCTTCATTTTTAAACCTTTCGCTGCCACATTTGATAGTCGTATTCTTAAAGACGTAGTTTTGACTACCGGACTGTACGTCCCGTCATAATCTATTTTGTACTTTTGTTGAAAAGTCTAGTGACTAATTTCTTTCCTTTTGCTTCTTGTTGATCCACAAATTTCTTCAAGTGATTTAATTTTCTATCGCTTGTTTCCATTTATTTTTACAAATATGGGACTTAATCTAAATAATGAATGAAAATCGTGTGATTTTAAATCAGTACATTGTTTCCATTTGTCCTTTTCTTTTGATTCTATTGCCTCCTCGTAGGTCAATGTTTCATTGTTATTTATTCCATTATTGTTTGTCTCAACTTCCTTTCTTTCATTTTCATTTGATTGAAGTTCATTTATTTCGACTTCACCTGCTTTAAAATTAGAAAGTTGTAATGCTTCGTGATATCTGAACAAATGAATATCGCTAAAAAAATATGTGTGGACAACCCCCTTTTTTTAGGGTTTTAATTAAACCGATTGTTTGAATTCTTTAACAGGCTCAAGCTAAGGCTATAGAGGTAAGTTATGAAATCAATACATATATATACATACAAACTCCATTGTAAAATTCGCCATTAGGCTGCATTTCCACCAGAGATGAGCGAGGATCCGTTGCGAGGAATGTGTTTGTTAAGAATCAATCCTAGAGCTGCGCTGTGCGAGGATAAACAAATAATGAACTGATCCTATTGGTTTTCAAAAACACATTACTCGCAACACATCCTAGCTCATCTCTGGTGGAAACGCAGCCGTAAAGTGGAATAACAGTGATAACTTTATAAGATAATTTTACTTGATAGGTACTTACTGGTCGAACGTTGTATCAGATAATAAGTATTGTATTATAACCTACTGTATTATTTTTAACCTACATTATTTATTGCAGGAGAAAAATGATATAATAAAAGTAAGTTTGTCTTATACTGCTATATCTTGATGACAATGATGACAGTATGTACATTGGAATAACGAGGTTTAATTAATTTTTCGAGCATCAAAATATGTTTCTTAATTGTATGTAAGATTTTAATCATGTCTTAAATAATTGTTTTACAGGAGAACGAGAAAGCTATTGCGGTAAGAACATATTTAAAAGGTCATTATAGGTAAAGCCTTTATCAATAACGGTAAAGATGAGACTAAAAAAAATGCATACAATTTTTTAATTAGAAATGAAGGGCACGTCTTAATGCAAGATACAATCGTGGGAAATGTCAATAAGGCGATCATGTCAAAAAATAAGTATATACTGTCGCGGCCCACTCATTAAGAACTGCGTTAGTATTACATATTTTTTAAACATATTTTTCTTCAATAACTAGCCATATTAGTCTAGTTCCATTTTTCAAAAAATCCATGTCGAGAAGCAAACGATATTACTTTTGGGCAACCGGGCTTTTTACCTGATTTAGACCCTGCTGTATCCGAATCGCCGGTTGCCTTCAAAGAAAATTTGTCCGGAAGTGAGATATTCAAGATGGCGGCCAAAAAAATTACCCATTTTTTACTTTTTCTTAAATAACTCGTAAACCGTGTCCCCTACCAAAATATGTTCTTTTACTTAAATAATTCACATAAAATTCTCTATAAAAAAGGTTCTATACAGTTTTTTTTCTGGGATCAAAGTTTAATGAGATATCGAGGGTATAAGATAGACCTTAAATATATAGACTAATTACCCTTTTCCCGCGACTTCGTCTGCGTGGGATTAACATTCGCTATAATACATTTATGAAACACCTTAGTGAAATCTTGTAGCAAATATAAATTTAACCTACATACTTTTTTACGTCTACAGTGAGCAACAATTCCATACAAAGTTTCACCCCCCTTTTCACCCTTTCAAAAGATGATTTCTGAGATAAAAACTATTTCATGTCCTTTTCCATAACTCAAACTATCATCATGCCAAATTTAAACTAAATCGGTTCAGCGGTTTAAGCGCGAAGAGGTAACAGACACACTAACTGTTTAAAGATAAATTATATTTTAAATACTCTGGTTGAGGCTGCTAGGGGTTGTGTGGTATCATTTCCGTATAAAACAGACATGCACAATTCATTTTTGATAGAAAAAAAATATAAATCTATATTTAAAAAAAGTTCTGCGAAGAGGGAAAACTCTCAAATCACATCAGAGGGGATTTTGACGTGAACGTCCAAAAATTTTACTGACCTCCAACAGTAAAAAATATTCATCGTGGGGCACTCTATCCATAGCACAATATTATAAATGCGAAAGTGTGTCTGTTACCTCTTCACGCTTAAACCTCTGAACCGATTTAGATGAAATTTGGTATGATGATAGTTTGAGTTATGGAAAAGGACATAAAATAGTTTTTATCCCTGAAATCATCTTTTGAAGGGGTGAAAAGGGGGGTGAAACTTTGTATGCAATTGTTGCTCACTGTAGACGTAAAAAAGTATATACGTTAAATTTATATTTGCTATAAGATTTCACTAAGGCGTTTCATAAATTTATTATGGCGAATGTTAATCCCACGCAGACAAAGTCGCGGGAAAAAGCTAATTAGTCTATATGTTTAATGGCTGTCTTATACCCTCGATATCTCATTAAACTTTGATCCCAGCAAAAAACTGTATAGAACCTTTTTAATAGAAAATTTTATGTGGATTACTTAAGTAGAAGAACATTTTTTGGTAGGCGTCACGGTTTACGATTTATTTAAGAAACAGTAAAAAATGGGTATTTTTTTTGGCCGCCATCTTGAATATCTCACTTCCGGTCAAATTTTCTTTGAAGGCAACCGGCAATTCGGATACAGCTAAGTCTAAACCAGGTAAAAAGCCCGGTTGCCCAAAAGTAATATCGTTTGCCTGTCGCATCGAAAAGGAGAGCGATTTTGAAATTTTGTGCCCTGTCTATATTGTGCGAGGTGCTTTAGTAGGCCATACTGAACAACTTATTCAATGGGACCAACTCCGAAATCATAAAAAATATTTGACTGTGTTTCATATATTTCAGCCGATCATACGTTGACTTTTTTATGGGGAAGCCAAATTTTTTTTTTTGAGATTTTAGGGTTGGTTTCATAGAAAATTTCACAATACGGCTAGTTGTTAAAAAAAACTCACTGTATAAAATAGCTTAGTTTTACTTTCATATTATATTCGTTAAATATTATTTCATTTGGTTAAAACAAGTTTTAAGAGGAAAAAGTCTATAGATAATACTCGTATTAAAAAATCACAGTTGAAATTAACTTACTCCGGAACAGAAAAATAACCTGGCACACTAATTAAGAACATAAACGGAATTCATGAATTATAAAAGAAAATACTAAAGTTATGTTAATAATTTGACTAGGGAATCCGTTATTCTCTTACACTGCTAGACATTTTGTCGTCATATACTCAACTAGGAATAGAACTCAGCATATTTACACACAGATCTCCGCGGTTCGAGTGCCGCCACAGAATAAGTAATAGCAACAGGTGCCGCATCATAAAGTACATTTAGATTTCTGATATTTTATTGGCTAAAGCTTCACGTCGTTCCAGAAATTCTTTATAGTGTTGAGATCCGAGCTGCAGTAGGCCAAACAGGAACAGAATTACGATGGTAGTGGTTTGCAGATTTCCTTTCCAGTGTGCTTGGGGTCGTTGTCTTGTTAAAAAATATCTCCACAACGCTGGTTCATTTCATAATACTGTCAATTCGCAACAATGGCCCCACACCATGCTAAGAAAAACAACCTCACAATTTAATATTCCCGCTACTATGTTTCACTGTTACGGTATTTATACTTGGGATTAAACGCGGTATCCCGGTATCAAATAAACAGAATAGGATCGTGACGTGGTGCAAAGGGATTTGACCGTCAGATCCTATTTTATTCTATTTATTATAATTTCATCAGACCATAAACACATGCTTCCCCTGAGACAAAGTCCAGTCTTTCTGTACTTTTGCAAATTAAATCCTTGATTGTATGTTTACATTCGTGCTAGCTACTCTACCAAATAAATTCGCTTCGTTCTGTCGTTTCCATTTAGTACGAGAACGAGCAGCCAGGCCGGAATGTTCCTCAAAAAGTTGACGTCTTATCTCAGTAGAAGTCAGTTTAGGATTTTTTTCCTTGTCGTAACAATTAGATCATCTGTACAGGGGGTTGTCTTGCGTGCTTATAGTTTCCACAGGTCCTTCTGGCATATTTTGTTGTTCTTAAAATATTTGAGAGCGTTAAATACTTTCATTTCCGAAGGTGTTGGGCAACCGTTCTATTCGTTCACTTGCTCTCTAAAACCAGATGATGATATTTCTGATGGAGGCATTATAACTTGGGTTTTTAACGATTTTTACTAATCTTCTGTAGCACGAAATAATAATAGAATAGCCAAGAAACAGAAAGTCAAGATACACGTTGGTTATTTTCAATTGGAAGATAGAAGGATTCAAACCCACTGTTCTTGATTAATGTGCCAGCTTATTTTTTATATCATGGGGTACGTTAATTTCTAGTGGTTTATTTATTATTACCTATCTATAAACTTTTTCCTGTTAAAACTTGTTATAACCAACTTTATGAATACTCAAATTGAAAAATATATTTAACAAATACAAATAAAAGTTTGAATATGGAAGTAAAACTAAGAAATTTAAAAAAATGCGTAGGTATTAGTGAAAACCTGTAATTGACTTTATAATTCTACTCTGGTTTATAGTACTTAATGCATTATGCTGTTGGTTTTCCAGGTATTAACAAAAAGTAATACTAAAGCTGTTCTTAATTAGTGGGCCACGACTGTTTGTGTCAGTACGGCCTCCTAGTCTAGCAGGAGGTCCCGGGTTCGAAGTTCGAATGGTCAGGGCATTATTTGTGTATTTATCACGGATCCCGAGTTATGGATGTTTTCTATGTATTTAAGTATTTATCTATATCTGTCTAATCGTCGCCTAGTACCTACAACACAAGCCTTATTGAGGTTTCAAATGATTTATTTAACGTAAAATAATGTTACAATTTTCATTAAACATTAGCCAACAACAAGAACGTGGCACTAGTGCAGGGCAGAGGTAGACGGGCTGGGTAGGGCAGCACCGACGATGAAACTGAATAAATGTTGGATGGATTTGAATCTGTGCCGTGTCCCACGGATACACATGCTGGTGGCTCGGATTATCGAAATTATAATTTTGGATCTTAGCCAGCCCAATACAATACTAAGGGGTCTCTGCCACCGGTCAGCGATGGCTTCACCGATATTGCCTTATTGAGGTTACTGTGGGACTAGGTTGATTTGTGTAAGATTGTCCCATAATATTATAATATTTATTCAGTAGGTTGCCTGTAGAATGGTGCTTCAAACGATTCAAAAAATTTTTTATTTTATTTCTATTGACAAATAATTTATTGCACGTAAAAATACCAGGTATAAATTACATTTATGCTTTATGAGTATAAAAAACATATTCAATAAATAAAAAATTAAAACTTGTTATCTAAAATCTAAAAAAATATATTACTGTATTATTAACAGTGATCGGAATACGTAATTTTGGGTGAATGACCTTAAATATTGTACATAATAAGAAAATTTTCACAAAACGCAATTTTTTTGTCATTTTAAATACAACACTTATTTAAAATTACTTTCGTTTAACAGTAACAATTAACAATAATACAATCAAAAAATAAAACACGAATCATCAACATCACTATATTAAATGAACATTATTAAATTATTCGTTCTTGAAAGTTATTATAAGTTCGTATAAGTTCTTATTAGTATCTCTGAAATTAAAGTAACAAACCATAGTTTTTTTCAATATTTTCTACTGTTAACCTATTTCTTTTGACGTCTAATATTTATTTATATGTAGATAATGACCTTTTAACCTCTACTGATGTTTGCGGGGCAAATTTATAAAACGAAATGTCAATAGATGCGGTGTCTTTTGAAATAATTTCTGCATATTCTCTTATAGTATCTTCAATCCGGATTTCCGCCTTCAAGTCTTGTTCAAGTTGGTTTCTACGGGTAAACTAGTAGACCAATTTATGACCATCGTAACTTGATCAAAATCTATTAAGGCATGAGACCATTGACAATTATGTTTATGTAAACGAGTTAAAACCATCTCGATTATGTTAAAATTTTCATAAATAATATCTATATCTTTTTTCATTTGGGTTTTTTAAGCACTTGTTTAGTTTTTCTAATCGAAACTGCATGTGAAGTTCTTAATCGTGACAAGACCGTATTTATTTCATTAAAGTACTTTATATAATAAGACATTGTTGTGAGCCCTGGCTCTGGCAAAGTCTCCGAGTAGAGTGCTATCAAAGGAAATTTAACCTAATTTACCTCCTTCAGTAATTACCTGTAATTACTGAAGGAGGTAAATTAGGTTAAATTTCCTTTGACAGTTGCGCTCTACTCGGAGACTTTAAAAATATTTTATTCGAGTTAGCGATCAGGGTGTTTACAACTACATCCGGACCTTGACATCTTATTTGCTCTGCCACCCGATGCAGAGCATGAGTTAAGCTCCCTCCGGTCCTCTAGGAAGATTTTAAAAGTAGAAATGGTGTGTGATGTTCGCATTTTATCTAATTTTTTTTCACAGCATTAATAATTCAATCAAAAACATTACATATACAATAAATTCATAAAACATTGTCCACAGGAATGTGCAGAGCAAAAACAGGTAATAGTTCATTTCGATGTACAATTCTGGCAAAATATGCAAGATAATTAAGGGCTGTATGCAAAAACTAGACCCTCGATGTTTCTTATTCTTTGCACTTTTCAACAAAAAAAAGTATATTTAATTATATAATTAGTTTTTGTGCTAAGAATAGGAATATTTTGCTATCTGACGTGGATCGCCGTCTTCATTCAATTAAACAGATATCATAAAATTCTCGAAAATCTTCGATAATAAAAAATAAATAACTTTAATTGCTAAATTAAATAAAGTTTCCACTTTACACATACGACGACGCCACACTTGATCAAATCACCACATTTTTATTTCCAAATACTTCGCTTAAATCAAAAAGAATATAACCACTAGCCTATTTTTATTTCAAAGGATTTAAACAAATTACATATTTTTATTAAATAAAACAAAAATATGAGTACATAAAACATATAGGTACCTAAACTATGGATGGTAGAAGGTAAGGATGACAATCTCTATGTTACAAAAGTGTCCGTCAAAAGGCATTAAATTGGTGGCGCCATAATAGCTATAGAGATACTCACGCATCCTCCTTATCCTTATACCATCCAATATCCATAACCTATACTAAACTAAAAAAAAATATACGTTTTTACACTGTGCCCGTGAGCATTGCGGGAGATTTTAACCACAAATTCCTGAGGTCATAATCATAATCACACTGGTGGCGCAACGGCATGCAGCGACGGTGTGCAAGCGTGACAGCGGCGCTGAGCGCTATACACAAGCAGAGCATTTTCTCGCTCGCGCACCGGCGCCGCATTAATGGGAGTCTGTCTTTGGGACCACGGGGACAATGTCGTCCTCGAAACGTCTAAGGTAATTTTAAATATTACGAAATAGATATTGCCAAGTTACGTGTCGAACCACCCATACATAACTAATACCAAAAGGTCGTATCTGCTTATGGAAAAAGTTGTGTGTAATTTATTATTTTAGTTTTTATTTTATTTTAACAGAAATATCAGCAAAACAAAAACGTAAGTATTTTTTATGATTTCTGAGAGTTATTGAGGTGTTTAGAACTCAGAACTTTATTGCATAAAATATTACACGAATATTAACCCTAACAGTATCTATAAGGTGCTAACAAATTAGTCACGGATATTTGTACAGCTGATAGTAGGTAGTGCAGTGAAACTAGTATTTGCTGCATAATACGTATAATTTTTTTAACTTCACAAATAATTATCAAAAAGTTGTCGTATACAATTTCACACTTTATAAAAAAGATATTTTCAACGATGTAACAAAAATCAAATTCACACCATATAATAAAGAAAAAAAAGGTATCGGTAAGATATTTTGGTACTAAAATATTTTTGGTCCTGGTCTAAGTACGAACAATAGTGACATTATTAAAATTGTTATTTAAAATTAGCACTCTGTATATATTAACACGCTATATATATTAACACAGTACACAATTGAAATAAAATATTTTAATCCCGGAAAACGGGAAATATTGCTTTCCGCACCGAGAGGATGGTATTCTGAACTAAAAACTGACACGGTTGAAAATTTATTTAAAGAAATTGATGAAAATGGGAAGCGAGTGAAATGAATGATGGCAGTTGATTCGGTGGATGAAAATAACCTAAACTTTAAACCGAAGATCTAAAAAAAGCCCCGACTGACGAGGCAATTAGAATTTAGAGAAGTTATTTTTTTCCAATGAAATGCGGATCGCAAATATTTAACAAAAGAATAAAATAAATCTAATACGGCACAAGAAAAACAGGGAAACTAGTTAAGTAAAAAATAGGAATCAGGTTTAAGATTACAACAGAATTTAAATTTCAAAATTATTCTCTTGAGATCCGTGGGTACATGTACGTGGGTAATGATGTGGGGTGAATTTAGGGGTTTAAAGTCTGACAAAGAGGGTATGTATATATCTAAGACGGCTGTGCTTAACTTGGGAACCGCGCGGATCGGCGGTTCGTTTTCCTTTCCTTTGCGGCGAAAATAACCCTGGGCTGCTGACACCGAGCTAGGCTGTCGATTTCTTGGCCCGGAAGACCGCCGCAGCGAAAAGCGGGTCCGGGGCAATGCGTACTCCTCGCTCGCAGAATCACGGCACTACCAGAGGGCGGTAAGGGGCTCCACGGAATAAACTGGTTTAGTTTCGGTTTCACTGCACGTAAAAACTTGTGGATTTACCGATACGCAATTGGATTACTCGTCAAAAAAAATAAGAACTAAGGCGACATCGAAGAACTAAAAATGGTTGAAGCCTTTTAAATAAATCTGGTAAATCAACCAGGTGGACCTTTCACGTCGAAATTCTCTCAAGATCTGCCCCCGCCACAAAACAAAATTCAATATTTTTTCAATCACGAATCTCCGAAATTAAAATTCAAAATTTGCCTACATATAAATGTTGGCTGCCAGTTCTTTTGATAAAATCTAACCGGCCAGAATTTATAAAACATTTTTTATAATGGCGCCATCTAATGATAAAAATCGTGGGGTGCCCGGCCTTAGAATTGTCCCCTACCATATCGTCCCGTGGTTGCAGTAGGAGTCTGCTAAGAGAATATACCGGGAGATGGGCAGCAGCATCTTCCGAAAGCCTAAACAACAATAAACAGAAAAAAAACTGCGCGCGCCAATCCGCCTGCCAAGCATGGCGCGTATGGCAAACCCCCCCTTAAAGGGGAGGCCTATGTTCAGCAGTGGACGTCTTATGGCTGAGATGATGATGAAGGATAACAAGGCGAACCACAATGTCATGCAACTGCACTGGCGAATGCGCCAAAACTCTAGCTGTGAAATAGCTCCGATAGTTCCAAAGAAAGTCAGCAGATGTCGACTCGGCAGATGTCGACTGAAGCGTTACGCTACAGCATCACCCCACCAAACAAAGAAACAAAGATAAAAAAGAACAAACCAACAAACAAACAAAATGACACAACAAACAAACAAATGACACACAAAAAACAAATAAAATGACACACAACAAACCAACGCATCACGCGGTCCAGGACATGATGGCTGGGATGGCGTGCTCGGAATCTGCATCAGCCAGTACGTATACCTGTGGAGATACTCGTCTAACCACACGGCACTGAACAAAACGTGGAGCGAATTTTCCACCCCGAAGAGGATCAGTGGAGCCACGCTGGAAATTCCTGCGCCAAACGATTTGATCGGCAACGATCCTGGGCGCAGATCGGTTATTGTTGAACTTGGCAGCGTTACGATGAAAAGCCAAAGCCATTGAATCAGAAACCTTAGCGTAGACCTCACGGAGCGTCTGAAGGTTCGAAGCGCGTTCCATCCGGCTGAGTCCCACATTTTGGTCATCAACCTGATTCTCAACACGCTCACGAATCATAGGTAACTCGCGACCGTACATCAAACAGTTCGGTGTATAGGCAGTAGCTAAATTTACACAAGAGTTTAAATAAAGAGCGACCCGATGTAAATGACCTGACCAATTCCGCTGATCATTTTCAACTAGAATACTCAACGTATTGATCACAACTTGGTTATATCTTTCCACAACATTCGCTTGTGGCGAATAATATGGGGTGTAACACGGACCCGGAATATTATAGCTCGTCAAGAAATCCCGAAACTAAAACCGTAGCGTTGTCACAGAGAATATTAGTAGGAACACCGTATCGCAAAATAACCTCCGTCTCCAACGCCATCGATATTGACCTCGCATTCACCGATTTTAACGGGACCAACCAAATAAATTTTGTAAAAACGTCAACCAAAGTCAAAATATAACGACAACCATTACGGCGAACAGGTAACGGACCAATTAAGTCAATGGAAAGAAGATCCATTGGAGCCGCAACTCGCCGAGGAAACAAGCGAAGACCACGAGGTTGTGAATTTGCAATTTTATAAGACTTGCAAATCTGAGATTCGGAGAGGAACCTTGTAACATCCCGATACATATTCGGCCAGTAATATAAGTTACGAGCTTTTAAATACGTCTTCATAACGCCAGGATGAACGTTGGGAAATCCATTATGAATTTCAGCAACCGCCTCTCTAGACTTTTGAGCAGGAAGAACTAAACGCCATGGATTAGGTGCTAAAGGGTTTTCAATAGCTACTCTGCGCATTAAGACACCATCCCGAAGAGCAAATGCAGTAAACATTTGGGGATTGTCCAAAACTCCCTGATAAATACGTTCATCGAATCTATAGAATCTATAAAATCATCTAACATTTAGAGGACACAGTTCAAGTAAGAAAGAATATCAAACGTATTGCGAAGCAGTCAGATTTGGATTTTATTTTTATTTTTCATTTTAATTACACAATAGGCAGGTACATGTCTGTCTCTCAAGCTGTTTTGATATGCCTTCTTGAAGAACTACGCATTATTGTATATAGTATCTTTAATGTATTTGTAGTACTGTTTTGAAAAAATAAGTCCCGCCGAGTTTCTTGCCGGTAATAAGTAATACTTCTCGGGTCAGAGGTGTAGGGTTAGAACCGGTGGTAGTTTCTTTTCTCTCTGACGTTCATAAGTGCATTGTAATGTGCCTAAATTGAAGAATAAATATCTTTTATCTTTTATCTTTATCTTTCATACCAAGGGTCTCCAGAAGGAACAACACCACGCGCGAATGAGATAAGCCCAACCTGAGCGCGCGACAGGGCATCAGGAACGACATTAAGGACACCTTTCTTATGCTCAATCTCAAAATTATATTGGGAAATCAAAGTTGCCCAACGAGCCAAGCGTCCAGTAGGATTATCAAGAGTGATCAACCATTTGAGAGCAATGTGATCAGTAATGATCTTAAACCTCATTCCATCGAGATACCCGCGGAAATGTTTGATAGAATCAATAACAGCGAGGAGCTCATGTTCGGTTGTCCCATATCCACGTTCAGCCTTGGTAAATAGACGAGAATAGTAAGCAATTGGATGTTCAACGCCATCAATCTCTTGAGCCAGGACCGAACCTAAACCAACCTGACTAGCGTCACACTGAAGCATAAAGGGTTTCGAAAAATCTGGGCAGGACATCAACGGGGCGTTCATCAAAGCATCCTTCAGTTTAGAAAAAGCTTCACCAGCCCTATCATTCCAATCGATAGGATCACGTCCCTTTTTCTTTCCGATAAGTGCCGTCAGAGGAGCAATAATCGAAGAAAAACCATCCACGAAACGGCGATAATACGAACACATACCCATGAAAGCACGTAGAGACTTGGCAGAACAAGGGGTAGGGTATTCCCTGATAGTTTCTAATTTCTTCGGATCAGTTTGAAGACCGCGCTCGTTGACGATATAGCCGAGATACATTAATTCAGACTTACAAAACTCGCACTAATTCAGATTAACCGTGAGACCAGCTTCTTTCAACCTATCACGAACCTTACGAATAAGCCGCATATGGCTGTCAAAATCACGAGACACCAAAATCAAATCATCAACATAACCGAATATAAAATCCTCAGACTCAATACGGGCCCGTATTCAAAATTGACAATCATGTCAGTAAGCCTCTGCATCTCGGACGCGGCGTTCGTTAAACCAAAAGGGAGACGAACGAACTCAAAGAGGCCCCTTTGGGGCACAATGAAGGCCGTACGCTCGCAACTGGCCTTATCAGCTAAGGGAATTTGCCAAAAGACACTCCTAAAATCCAACGAAGTTAGATATTTGGCACCTCGTAGGTTATCAAGGACGTCCTGAACACGCGGAAGAGGGTATGAATCCCTGATGGTAACGCTGTTCAACTTCCTACTGTCCACGCAAAACCTGACACTACCATCTTTCTTGGTAACCATCACCACTGGGGAAGCCCAGGGCGATCGCGAAGGACGAATGACGCCTGACTCCAACATCTTATCGATCTCTTCGTTGAGCACCTTAAGCTTAACTGGAGATAAGGGATAGTAACGTTGGCGAATGGGCGAACCTACAGTCTCAATCTTATGCGAAAGCCACGACGTACAACCAAGTCCAGCTTTATCAGATGAAACCTCTTCGAAGTCGTTAATAACGGATTGGAGCTTTGATTCCTGGGCTGGCGTAAGTACCGTACGAGGGTGGACATAGCGAACCTCACTTATGACTCGTGGGACTACAACAGGAGCATGATGTGAAGCGACGTAAAGCTTACCTGACAAACCATCACGGAATGCCTTCTTTAAAATGTCAATGAGACCAAAAGCATTCCAAAACTCAATTCCTAAAATAAATGCAGTAGGAAGATTACTACTCACTAGACAGGGATGCAGAACGCGAATGCCACTAAAAAAATGGGGATATCCAAACCGCCTAAAATTTCAATGGGGGAATTATCGGCGGAGACAACAAAAGGCCGGATATCCTTGTGATATGTTATACCGAGCTCCAAAAGGAGGGATATATCAATTAGTGAAACCTGAGCACCAGAGTCCAAAAGAGCTCTTACCGAAGAGCCGGCAACTAAAGCATCAATAAAAAGTCTATTATCCGGGGAATTATTAATACAAATGGGCAACACTGATGGACCTCTCAGTGCGCCACGAATTAATTTTTTGACGTGCCAGGATTACAATTAGGACAATCGCGGGTGATTGCTCCCACACGCTTACACTTGAAGCACACTGCCCCCAAAACGTTAGGACAATTGCGATAATTGTGACCAGTTGCATCACACTTCATACACACTATAGAATCGGGTTGATCTACAACGTGAGCACTAATCGGAGCAATAGCCAAGCGTGCTGGACGTGAACCTTGAAAGCTTCAAAGTTTTTCGCGACTTCTAACAAACCATCAATATCCCTTACCACGTTGGTCGCAAGACAAGGATGGTATCTAGGATTCATTCCATATTTAATAATGTTAAATAGGTTCTCTTCGGAAACCGGTGTACGAAGCTTTGAATTTAGATCGCGCGCCTGAATAACAAAATCAACCACTGACTGGTTGACCTTCTGTGACAAAGCGCGAAGTTGACTCTCGAGCTTGAAATCGTAATCTGCTACGTCGTAAGTTCCGATAAATGCAGCCTTCAACTCCTTATAAGCGAGACCCGAATATCTGACCACCCGAAAGTATTTCAAGGCACTGCCTGACAACAACTCATGGAAACGTCTAACCACATATGAAGGACTGACGTTACGGGCAACACCTTCCTCCTCAACCCGAGAGAAAAATTCACGAACACAAGTGTATCCGGAAAAATTCAAGATCCATTTCGTAAGTGAATAATCTTTGAAAGGAAAAGGCGGGGGATGTCCGGGCATATGCATCACCTGAGGTCGTGGTTCAGAATCAAAAAACTGTTCTTCATCATCTGCCATTGGATCTAAAACCCTTGGATCGTGCGTGGAGTGTGCACGAGGTGTCTCAGCAATTGACCTTTCGTTACTTAAGTGCGACATGGTAGAAAGTCAAATGTTGTTTTGGGTTCCAGACTAATCGACCAAGTTCAAACAAAAAATTTAAATTAATCAACTTCGAAACTAAAATCCAGAGTTCGAGTATGTCAATGGACTAAGTAAGCCAGGTGAAGGACGAAAAAAAGGTCGAAATCGAAATTCGAACTTAAGTTTAAGTTTGTTTAAGTTAAACCTTAAGTTCAAGTTTGTCCAAGTTAAACCCCAAGTTCAAGTCTAAGTTAAACTCCAAGTCCAAGTTAAACTTTAAGTTTAAAACATTTTTTTACATAACTAAATATACAGAGGTACTACAGTACAAATACTAAACTAAATTAATAACTAGCTCAAATCTAAACTAGGCCCTGCGGCATTGTACCAAGGATGCTGGCGGCATTTCCTCGTTGTATCGCAATGCTGATACGCTGTGCGAGGAAACCGCCAGCTCTTCGGTCACCAGTTACATCAACCAGACGCTTTGCGATTTCTGCAAAAAACTTGTGTGCGCTGGGACCCCATGGACCTAGAGTTTCAACTCCAAAAGGTACAAAATGGTACTCTCTACCGAGACTTTTATATTTGTTACGTTTTGAAATTTCGGCGCTTTCCGCCGCTGCGCCCGCATTTACGTTAGTCCGTTGGAGGTGGGACGGTGCCAGTGTGTCTACGCAGGTAGCATCCCACACTAACATCCGTCCCAGGCTCCAAGGAACCAAAGACACCCTATCAGGCCTCTTGCCATCATCTCTGATAATGCCAGTCGGCTCAAGAAGAGCAGGCACATCGATGGTGGCAAGAGACCGACGGATTATGTCGTTAAGCGACGCGTGTCTTGAAAAACGGCCCGCACTTTTTTGACAAGATAGTCCATGGTGTCCTAGTCAGTCCACGTCTGTGCCACAAGAGCATATGTGTGGCGTACACACCGAAACCCCGAGTCGCAGACCAGTCGCCAGTCTAAGGGAGGTCGGATCCAAGAAAGTACCAGTATTAGGAGAAGGATGGGCATGTAGCCAGTGACCAGCTTCCCGGGCTCCGACCGCCAAAAGCCTCGCGCGATCTGGACCTGTACAGTTGTTTAGAAGAGTATTGTAGCTTAAATCACAATAGACATTATCCCAACTCCTTTGTGATTTTGGGTTGTCAGGGAATGTTTTGCCCGGGCAAGCAATTTTAAAAGCATTTTTAGCATCCTGAAAGCCCGCAATCTCATAGTTTGTGGGCAAAGCCCTTAAGATATTTCCTATGAGACCAGACGTGCTATGGGTGGATGCCAAAAAGGCTGGGCAAGCCACACTGGAAATTTTGCGGATTCCTAAACCCCCGAACCGAATAGGGAGGGACGCCTGAGACCAGGAAGGCTCACTTAGCTAAATATTTAGAATCGTCTCTAAACTAATGTTGATCAAATCATCTATAGGTGACAATAGATTTTGATGTTTCCAAATAGGACAGCAGCGGAGCACATATGTAAATTTAGGGACAAATAGACAGAATTTAAGAATCACAAGAGCATAATGAGGGCTAATTTCGATTAAGCGATTCGTGTGACTTTTGAATTTAGATATAGTATTAGAAATATAACCAGGAAAAGATTCTTCGAATATAGGAGAACCCAGGAGGCAAAGCGAATTTTTGTCTACTGATTTGATATTAGGGGCCAGATCGTCAAATTTGGGTTTTAAGTCAGCTAAAGTACAAGACGATTTTTGAATAAAGAGTTCGCATTTGCTGAAATTTAGATCTAAACCAATGTTTTCAAAGCTACTCTTAATAAAGGACAAATCAGAGAGCACAGTATTCACGTCGCCTCCTAGTGTTCCGTCATCTAAGTACCAGACATTACATTTTGATTTCAAATTTTTGATAATTGGATTTATAGCCAAACTAAAAATTGCTGGCCCGAGGGGTCACCCTGCTGACAGCCAACCTCAGAAGATAATTCATGTGACTTGTACATTAATTTGGAAGAGTCTGAATAGCAAGAAAAAAGGTAATTGTACAGCTCCGGAATTTTTTCCTTAACTTCTGTCAGCAAAGTGTCCCTACTAACCGAATTAAAAGCATTTTTAACGTCAATTTTGACTACAATTTCGCAATCATCGAGTGAAAGGTAGGTCCTTAGGGCATGGACGGCTGCCTCGCACCCACCTTTCGTGCCAAAACCTAGCTGTATAGGTTCAAAAAGGGACTGCAATTTTGATCTAAAATGTCTAACCGCAATTTTTGAAGCCAGATGCCGTAAAGTGGACCCCACCGCAATGGGTCTCACCCCTCCGTCCTTTTTGGTCAGGGCGATCAAGTTTGCGCCGTATAAAATGGGGGCAATATCAGGGTTAATTTTGCCTGAAAACATGAAATGTATTAATTTAGTAAGGGAACCGACAAGCTGCTCACCTGCATCCCCCACGGAATGAGAAATGAGATCTTTCAAATGTTGGGGTGAGATCCCATCCAGGCCAACCGCCGAACCGGTTTTAAAAGAAATTATGGCGTCAATGACGTCCTTGCCTTCGATTTGGAGGCAGGCCTGGTCTGCGGAAGGTGGGGCAAACGAGTGTGGTTCTGAAGGAGCTAGGGGATGTTTAGAAATTAGGGCCGAGAGGGCATCAGGAGTATCTGGCAAATGCACGTCGTTTGTAAAAAGAAGACGAGCGGCACCTTTAAGATCGCCGTCGCTAATTTTGCTTTCAATTAATTTAGTTCTATTGTAGGTGGGTGAGGCGCACCATTTAGAAAGTCTAGAAATGTGTGGATTTGTATTCGAAACGCAATTATTTTTGATTTTTTGTGTTAAAGAAATCGCCTCATCATTTTTTGCATGAAGGGTATTGAATGAAAAAAGGAAAAGATTATGCCAATCATTACTTTGATTATTTTCCACACATTTTATAATTAGGCTTGAAAGGTGGTTAGCGACCGTGATCCTGGCGCCGTGCGGAACTCTTTTCTCGGAAAGTGATAGAATTTGGTTGGTCAGAAAGGGGGGTGGTTGAAAGGGATGGGTCTAAATTTAGAGCAGCATCATTTTGGCTGATACAGAGACGGTGTTTTTTGGAAATATGAATATTTAGGCCTCTCTGCGTTTTAAAAGAGCTATCGCATCGTACACAAATAAAATTTAGATTTGACATGCCATCGCCTGATTGAGTTGCGGCATGCATCCACTTACCAGAATAATACACTTAAGCACAGAAAACTTAAACACAAAAGAACAAGATTCACTGGAAATATAATAAATATGATGGGCGTTGACGTCGGCCGTCACGTCAGGGCGACAAGACGTAGCCGGCGTACAAGACCGCAATGTCTGAAACAAAGAAATATGTTATTATTTGTTCAGTATTTGGCCTGCCCACACTGTCGCAAAGCAATCGGGTGGTTTTTGATAAAATAGAAGCAGTTTTAGGCCTATAGCGCCATTATTAATGTGAAAAATTGGTCAAAAATATTGCTATCTATTTTATTTTTGCAATGTCAAAATGACGTATCGTACTTTATGTTTAAGTTTAAGTTCAAGTTCAAGTTCAAGTTCAAAGTTCAAAGTTCAAAGTTCAAAGTTCAAAGTTCAAAGTGGAAAGTTCAAAGTCGAAAGTTCAAAGTTCATAGTCGAAAGTTCAAAGTTCAAAGTTGAAAGTTCAAGTTTGAGTTTGAGTTTTAGTTCGAGTTTGAGTTTGAGTTTTAGTTCGAGTTTGAGTTTGAGTTCGAGTTCGAGTTTAACAAATAATAAATTTAATAAATTCTACGTCTGACTTACCTGCGAGTTCCCTAACGTCTACGGGTTTTAACTAGGGTTAAAACCCGTAGGGTTCGAACTATCAAATAAAGTAGTCGGGTTGTGTTATGGGAAATGGAATAAAAATATATACAGAAGTCAACTGAAATTAAATTTGTTTTGGAAACAAATGTATAACAAATTTCAATAATGTAGACAATTATATAATCCTGTGGGCTGCGGGCTAAAACAAAAAAGAACGTAGGTTATAATAACCGCGACCGGTTTACGGTCACCGTCTCACAAATCACACAAAAAAAAATACCCAAGTTCACTTAAAATAAATAACATCCAGAGTTCTTTTACCTGTATCGAGCGCCAATTTGCAGTGAAACTAGTATTTGCTGCATAATACGTATAATTTGTTTAACTTCACAAATAATTATCAAAAAGTTGTCGTGTACAATTTCACACTTTATAAAAAAGATATTTTCAACGATGTAACAAAAATCAAATTCACACCATATAATAAAGAAAAAAAAGGTATCGGTAAGATATTTTGGTACTAAAATATTTTTGGTCCTGGTCTAAGTACAAACAATAGTGAAATTATTAAAATTGTTATTTAAAATTAGCACTCTGTATATGTTAACACGCTATATATATTAACACAGTACACAATTGAAATAAAATATTTTAATCCCGGAAAACGGGAAATATTGCTTTCCGCACCGAGAGGATGGTATTCTGAACTAAAAACTGACACGGTTGAAAATTTATTTAAAGAAATTGATGAAAATGGGAAGCGAGTGAAATGAATGATGGCAGTTGATTCGGTGGATGAAAATAACCTAAACTTTAAACCGAAGATCTAAAAAAGGCCCGACTGACGAGGCAATTAGAATTTAGAGAAGTTATTTTTTTCCAATGAAATGCGGATCGCAAATATTTAACAGAAGAATAAAATAAATCTAATACGGCACAAGAAAAACAGGGAAACTAGTTAAGTAAAAAATAGGAATCAGGTTTAAGATTTCAACAGTATTTAAATTTCAAAATTATTCTCTTGAGGTCCGTGGGTAATGATGTGGGGTGAATTTAGGGGTTTAAAGTCTGACAAAGAGGGTATGTATATATCTAAGACGGCTGTGCTTAACTTGGGAACCGCGCGGATCGGCGGTTCGTTTTCCTTTCCTTTGCGGCGAAAATAACCCTGGGCTGCTGTGCTGACACCGAGCTAGGCTGTCGATTTCTTGGCCCGGAAGACCGCCGCAGCGAAAAGCGGGTCCGGGGCAATGCGTACTCCTCGCTCGCAGAATCAAAGCACTACCAGAGGGCGGTAAGGGGCTCCACGGAATAAACTGGTTTGGTTTCGGTTTCACTGCACATAAAAACTTGTGGATTTACCGATACGCAATTGGATTACTCGTCAAAAAAAATAAGAACTAAGGCGACATCGAAGAAACTAAAAATGGTTGAAGCCTTTTAAATAAATCTGGTAAATCAACCAGGTGGACCTTTCACGTCGAAATTCTCTCAAGATCTGCCCCCGCCACAAAACAAAATTCAATATTTTTTCAATCACGAATCTCCGAAATTAAAATTCAATATTTGCCTACATATAAATGTTGGCTGCCAGTTCTTTTGATAAAATCTAACCGGCCAGAATTTATAAAACATTTTTTATAATGGCGCCATCTAATGATAAAAAGGCGAACCACAATGTCATGCAACTGCACTGGCGAATGCGCCAAAACGCTAGCTGTGAAATAGCTCCGATAGTTCCAAAGAAAGTCGGCAGATGTCGACTCGGCAGATGTCGACTGAAGCGTTACGCTACAGAAGGTACTCGGTTCTCGGAGTACCTACATTTAAGTATGAAACATCATTAGTTTTGTTATGTTTCTTTGGAGCAAACTAGGAAACAAATATTTTGTTCACGAAAAGCCGTATTTGACTTTTTTTATGTCGTGTGCAACTATTAAATATCGTCATGTTTACAAATAAAAAATATTTATATTATTGAAATACAAACAAAAGGACAATCAACAGTATATAGAAAAAATACACTAATTAATACTACCTAGCCCAGCCTACGTTGCTTTAATTATATGTACAAAAGTCCCCTATGTCACTGCTATTTGGTAAGCTGCCCATAAAGCTGGCTGCGTTACCTCACTGAATGGCAATGCCAATGCGCTGAGCGAGGAACGAGTCAGCCCTCTGGTCACCGGTGGAGCAAATGAGCATACAAGACAGTTTTGTGAGTGGCCCCCCATGGCCCTTGATATTATTGTAAATAAAAATATACAATTTTATATATAATAATTATTTTTATATATTTAACTACTTCCGGGTGAAATGTTTGTAGGATTTTTGCATATTTTATGTATAAACATACCACAAGAATGTTAAATAAAAATAATCAGGCTATTATAAATCAATGTTTGACGCAACCGTATTATCTTTACTGGATTATAGGTAGGTATACTTAGTCAGCATATTTTTATGCGGACTTTTCGTACAACGGAGTGCATAATATTGCGTATCGAAACTAACTTTTACAATTCATACCTTTACAGGAGCTAGAAGACATAGCTGAGGTAGAAAATTTTCAATATTCTTTTAAATTTAGTTTACTAATTTGTTTTACGAGACAACGTTTCAGATATTGAAAATGCTTTCGTTCTGGCTGGAAATCACGTAGCGTATTTTGCAAATTTTGTAAACGTGTACTTATGATTTTTTGAATCGGATTAGGCATGAAAAGTTTTTGAAAATAAAACAGATATTCAGTTTTATTTTAAGTGTTATATTTTTTCATTTTACGATTTAATGAATTAACCAATAAATTAAATCGAATATGTAGGTAATTGTTATAGTTATAGAATTTTATGTTTGCAGCAATTAGAGAAGGACCTCGAGGTACGTTTAATTTGTAACGCGGGGAGAAACATTACGTAATTGCCGATAATACTATAGGTCTAAATATTATATTTTCTGTTTTCATTTTTCTTCCGTTTTGAATTCTCGAGTTCGTCTATCACTTTTCAAGTAACCATTTTCAGAGGATTGTTACAGTTGTGATACTTGTAATCATGATTCTATAGTTTATCGGCGTTGTTAAATATTCAGTGGAGTGACGGATGGCTCGTGGTATTTGAGCTTGCGAACTGCCCTGTGGAAGCCAGACTGAGCCGCCTGTAAGGCCAAAAAAAGTAGTGAGGCAGTCTATTGAAACAAAGATTGCCTGAGAGTGTGTCTACGCAGTTTATAATACCTAATTTCTTTATTTACTCTACATACAAGCTAACAACTAACGCCAACACGCTTATATGGGACTTAATGTTAATGCCGTCCCTCCTAGTCCGAAATTATTTTTTCCGTCTTCCAACCATGAGAGATTGCTCTGAATTATAATGTTAAGATGTTTTCAGAGGGTACAGGCTGAAGCAACGGTACGTAAGGCAATATCGGTATATCCTAACAAAAAATATTTTAATAAGTAGTGATTTGACCAAGGCCGGGATAAGAAGTAACAGTTAGTACTAATCTCCGGGATATTCCTCGAAATTGAGTTTTTTTTTCGGCGCCTGGCGAATAACGATAGCAAACTTTATCAACGCGCTGAGTATCAATAATAACAATTAAGTATTTTAGACCAAAACATTATCATTAAGACTAGAAATATAAATCCTTAGAGTCAATTTATAAACAGAAAATAAATTAGGACCAACTGAAAGATCAAAAGACTGCATGATCTCAATGTAAATGTTTAAACGATTAAGTGTAATACAGTTTAAAAAAATATTATATATCACATCACATGTATGGATATGAAAAGAGCTACAATGCGAATTAATTTCAAATATATTATCATACATAATACATAATGAACGAAGTACTCGGGATGCTTACAGTCAGATATGTATGGAACAGCCTGCACTTTTGTCTTTTTTTTGCGTTAGTTACAAATAATGTAGATAAGCTAAACTGAATAACTTAACAAATACAGGGTGTCCCAGAAGTCGACGTCAGGCCGTGAATGGATGATAGACCAAGTTGTACCAGTTATCAGAAAAATAATTACGAGATAGATTTTTTTTTGTATTTTTCTGATAACTGTTATAGCTTGGTCTATCATCCATTCACGGCTTGACGTCGATTTCTGGGACACCCTGTATATTATTACTACTATTATTCTCTTTATTCATTTTAAATCTTAGGTTAGGGTTTTTACAATATGAATATAAAAGTAATATAAAATACAACATACAAAATACAATATAAAATATAAACACATTATAAAAAACCTAACCTAATAGGGTGCCGCCGGCAACAGGGCAGGGCCCAGGCTGCCGGCGGTTAGGGCCGCAGTGAGAGGAACCGGCGGACTATCCGCGCCGTATCCATGACCACCGCCTTCTGCATCTGACCCTTGATCCAGCCACCTAGCGAGAGTCTCTCGAGGTGTTGATCGAGACTCGTCGCTATGAGACCATTCGCTGAAACGATTATAGGGACAATGATCGTCGAGTCAACGTCCCACATTGCGGTTATCTCGTGAGCCAAGTCTAGGTACTTGCTGGACTTGTCCTTCTCGGCTTTCACGAGATTCTCGTCATGGGGGATAGCGACGTCGACGAGCACGGCCCGGCGCTGCGACCGATCAATCAGCACGATGTCAGGCTTATTGGCTACAATAGTCCTGTCCGTGATGATTGATCGGTCCCAATAGAGCGTGGCACGACCATTTTCGGGAACTGGCGCAGGTAAGTAAGTACATGTAGTATGGCAGTATGGCACTTCGCGGTTAGGGCTTGCAATTCGAATATTCGAAATATTCGAATATTCGGCCTATTTTGGTATTCGAATAGTATATTATTCGAATACCATATATATATATAGTATATCCGTGTATATTATTCGAATATTCGATTTTTTTTCTGATTGACGCAATTAATATTTTATTAAAATTAAATATTTTTAGGCATTTTAAATCGCGTATCATAACGAAATTGCCATATCCGTGACGTTTCGAGCACTTTACAGCGCCCATTAGATAAAGATAAAGATAAAGAAATTTTTATTTGGCATATTTAAAATTATTTACAATTTTTGAATAAACTTATGTTATAATAATACTATACCAAAATGGGTGCCGCTCAGCATTTGCCATGACATTTGCCATGGCGCTGGTTTTCAGGACAACCATGTGTAAAACAATTAAATAAAACAAAATAATTAAAATTAACATTAGGTTACTAGTAATTAAAGGTAATTTAAGGTAGAACAAAACGTGGGCATATAGTACAGTCACTTCATAAAGAAAAGCTTGGGAACACATGGAATAGATAGATAATAGATAATAAAGAGTGGTCATCTAGGAGGAGGTTTTTACCAGACAGTGGTGCTTCAACAATACTTAGAAAAGACAAGTAACAGATGAGTCAAGTCATATTTAAAATTAGAGCTACATTATTTGTAGTTCGATAAGGTATTTTTTAAGTTTTACTTTGAAGGTGGTTATTGATTTACTATTTCTAATGGGCGGTGGTAGATTATTCCAGCATTTCGTGGCGGCATAGCGGAAGCTGCCACGAAAAGCAGACGTGCTATGTTGTGTCGAAATAAATCTGAGAGCACCACGCACTGCACTGTTGGAGAATTTGAGTTTGTCGAATAAATATGGTGGTTGTTTTTTATATACAATTCCAAAGAGCAATGAGGCAAAGTGTAAGGTACGTCTGGCGGCCATATTTAAAAGCTTATACTTATTCAAAAAGGGAGTGACATGAGAACGGGGGGGGGGGGGATGGAAAAACAAAAACGTGCGCAGGCATTTTGAACTCGCTGTATGAGAGAAGAAGTACGCGCTAGGAGGCATCCACCAAAGGCAGCATCGGCGTAGCTCAACTTAGACAGAATCAAGGCGTCACAAAGATTAATGCGTAGCTCAAGATTAATGAAATTGCGGACACGGTATAGAACTTTTAACCTGTAGAAACAGTTTTTCACTAACTCTAGAATGTGCTCCTCAAAACGCAGCCTACCGTCCATCACTAGGCCCAAATTACGTGCCAAGAGAACACGCTCCAGGCGATTGCCCATGACAGTGACTTATGCTTCAAAAGACTCTAGACTACGTAATTGTTTATCTGAACCGAAAATCATTAATTTTGACTTGCTTGAATTTAAAACTAGACCATTTGCTTTACACCAGTTAACAATTTGTTCTAAATCAGAATTTAATTTGTTGACTGCTATATCAATGTCATTAGGTTTAGAGGATAAGTATAGTTGTAAATCATCGGCGTAGATATGGTAATTGCAATAATTTAATTTGTTTATGATGTTTAGAAATAAAGGAAAAGTAGAACAATCCACTGCCTCAGGCGAGACTCGAACTCCGCCGCCGGTTAAGAAGTGTAAGACTTCGTCGGCAGATGTCGCTAGGCGTCACCCTAAGGCGCGAATATAAAATAAAGGATGTGGTGGAGAAATTCGCAGCCATCAGGTATAGTCTCAGTAGCTCAGTTGGCAGAGCGATGGGCATGTTTCCCAGAGTCGCGAGTTCGAGTCTCGCCTGAGGCAGTGGATTGTTCTACTTTTCCTTTATTTCTAAACATTGTGGTATCGTAAGCAGACGTTCTGCTTAATACAAAAATAAATTGTTTATGATGTCCGCACTGTATACAATAAAAAGTAACGGCCCTAAAATGGAACCTTGTGGCACGCCGCGTGTAACGGGTAAGGGTTTAGAGACTAATATTACTTCATTATCACCACGCACTTCAACAGATTGGGTACGTCCAGTAAGGTAACTTGCAAACCATTTCAGAGAGAGTGCATCAAACCCATAGAAAGACAGTTTTGACAGTAAAAGTGTGGCATTTATTGTATCAAATGCTCGGGAAAAAACTAGCAACACCAGCATAGTATTGTGTCCTTGATCTCGTGAAGTCAATATATCATCAATTACGTCTAGTAAGGCAGTTGTCGTGCTTCGTGACTTCCTGAAACCAGACTGTTTTCTAGGTAAGATGTTATTTGTTTCTAAAAAGTCAGTGGCCTGTGAGCAAACAACCTTCTCTATTATTTTTGATAGGAATAGGAGAATACTAATGGGGCGAAATTCTTTAAAGTTTGTCGGGTTAGGTATTTTTGGGATGGGTTTGATTATAGCAGATTTCCATAATTCGGGGAAATCACCTGTTAAAATGGAGGTGTTTACTATATTAGTGATTATTGGAAGCGTATGGGGAAGTGTTAATAAAACCATATTCAGGGTAATTCCATCCGCGCCCTGTGCATTTGTAGAAATCGATTTAATTATGTTAAACACCGTGGTTTCTGTTACTGGTCGAAGACTGAAAACTGAATCACTAAATCTGTCGAATTCGTATTTTGTCAAGAAAGATATGTCAACATTGGTATCTCCAGGTAAAGTAAGAAAATGTTCATTTAATTTATCGGGGTTTCTTAAGTGTACAGGTATTTCATGATCTTTAGTTTTGAAATCCGCAACATCTTTTTTAATATTATTCCATAAACTACGCGGATTTTTTAAATTATTATTTATATGGTAGTTAAAATAAGCGACCTTTTCAGTGTAAATTGCAGAATTTACGATATGTTTTAAATCTTTGTAATATTTTGTGTGAGACTCTGTATTTGTTAAATTACTACGAATATGCGCATCATCGCGAAGTTTCATCATATTTTTTACGGTGTATGTAATCCATGGATGAGATGTATTGAGAATTTTAACTGATTTATATGGTGCAAACTCATCAAATAGTTGTAGCATATAGATATTAAACATATTCACCATATCATTCACGTTACTGATAGCTATTTCGTGCCAAGGTATAGACTCTAAGCGTTGATTAAACAGTGTTACATCGATGTGTTTGATTGGTCTGTACGTAATATATCGAGGTTGAGGCTTTTCTTTTTTTATATTTAATTCAAACGTAAGAAATGCGTGACTGCTTAAATCAGGAATATGATTCACGCATAGATTCGTGATACATGTGTCAGAACAAACTAAATCAATTAGTGTTGCGCTATGATCAGTAAAATGAGTAGGTTGGTCAGTATATTGAATGAGATTCATGCATTTGAGGAAATCGACAAGTTTTTGAAGTGAAAACTTCTTTAGGCGCGTTAGGCAATTTTTGGTAGGGGTAAAACTTATGAGTTCGCGTTACCGACACCGTCACGAAACAAAAACGCATCAAACATATGTGAGACTTACCAGGGGTGCATAGCCGCATTAGGCAATTTTTGGTAGGGATAAATCTTATGAGTTCGCGTTACCGACACCGTCACGAAAACAAAAACGCATCAAACATATGTGAGACTTACCAGGGGTGCATAGCCGCGATAGGCAATTTTTTGTAGGGGCAAATCTTATGAGTTCGCGTTACCGACACCGTCACGAAAACAAAAACGCATCAAACATATGTGAGACTTACCAGGGGTGCATAGCCGCGTTAGGCAATTTTTTGTAGGGGCAAATCTTATGAGTTCGCGTTACCGACACCGTCACAGTAATTTACTACCAACGGAGGAAGATGAACTTTGACAAAAATTTATATAGAATTTGTCCGGAAATAGAAGTCTCGTGGTTTATATGGAAGGGACTCGGAAATTCACTAGCAATAGACGCAGATGAATTTTGTTGATAGATTACCAGAAACATGACATGACTGTTCATTTTATCGGGGTAAGTACAGTCGCCATCAGATATATCGTAGCGGGCGAGGTCTTCAAATACTTCTGAGCAGCCTCAAATTTCAATAAATTATTTACACTACATGAGGCCAATAACATCTGTACGTACAGTTTTTCATAAATATATGAGCAGCAATTTTTTAGTAAGTTCTGAACACACAGCGAGGAAAAGACATCTGAACGCATAAAGCTTCAAAGATATCTAAGCGACAAAAGGGGTCACAAATATCTGAACATTGAAGGAAAATATACCTTAAGTCGGTAATTTACAATTCAAAATCCCTACGTCACATTTTATATTCACAAATATTTAAATTTGGGATGACATTTTTGACACATAGTTATAGCGTTATTTTATTGTAAACTGCAATGTCATTGAATTGAACTTTAAGGTAACGGCGTAAGATACATTTTCCTTTAATGTTCAGATATTTGTGACCCCTTTTGTTGCTTAGATATCTTTGACGCTTTATGCGTTCAGATGTTTTTTCCTCGCTGTGTGTTCAGAACTTACTGAAAAATTGCTGCTCATATATTTATGAAAAACTGTACGTACAGATGTTATTGGCCTCATGTAGTGTAAATAATTTATTGAAATTTGAGGCTGGTATTTGAGGACCTCGTCCGCTACGATATATCTGATGGCGACTGTACTAGGGTGCCATGGTAGTATAAGAGGTGGGTTGGTATCCTTGGGCCCTACCGAGAAGTTCGAAAATCGACATTTCGTTATCTCCGTTTCTATCGCTCTTGCATATTCGAAAGAGAGTGACGCAAATAGACGATTCGACTGTTTGATAAGTTGATATACAAACTCTTTCTCACGTATTAAGTATATGGACATATTTCACATGATGGCGGGATTCCGAACTTTGAAATTTTAAGTCGATCTCTCACTCTTCTGTTAGAATACATACTATTTTAACAAAAGAGAAGACACCGAAGTTCGAAACTGGCCGACTGTTTCGTAATAGGCCGTTAGCACGCCGTCACCTAGAGTTTGTTCGGAAAGAGTGTTGTGGTTTATATGGGACCTCATACAGTCTACGACACTTCTCTTTCCGAACAGACTCTGCAAATTATTTTCAATCGATTACAAAAAATAAGGAGGTTTCTTTCCGGTCAATGGATACCAGAAACTTTATCGTGGTACTAGGGTACTATGAATGTGTAGGAGTTTATTACAGAATTAGATCTGAGGCCACTTTTATAAAGCTACAAGTTACAATTTACAAGCGGAAGTCTCTTTATAACACATAAGGTTGGAAAGAGAGTTCCGCTTGTAAATTGTAACTTGTAGCTTTATAAAACTGGCCTCTCGTATATTTTTTTCTCGAGTGTTTTGTTTGATTTTTCGTATAATGCCTACCAGGGGCACAGAAAAACTAGGTACCCGTCTCTTTTTAATTGACACAGACAGAAAAAGGACACATAGACTATCTCGCGCGCGAACTGACGTGTCACTCATATACTAGGGTACCATGGTAGTATGAGAGGTGGGTTTGTATTGTCCTTTTCTCAAACATGCAATGAAATATGTTCAAGTATCGAGTATCTTATTACCGAGCAAAACAGTCGTTTATAGATTACTAGGAAAAACGGTTAAGTCATACGCTACGACATTTGTCAAATCATAGAGGTCAATACATCAAACAGAATATTGTAAACAAAGGGCCGCTATAGGGAACGTGCGTAAACTGAAGAGGGCAGCACAGGAAACCCCTGTCTATAGGCGCGAAGTGCAAATGTCAAGATAAAGTTGCCAAATTAGTCTACTAGATGGCAGGACCTACAACGCACAAGGGTTTGTCTCAAATTTATGTTGGAGACAGCACTGTCTATTGGCGAGAAGTGCAAATGTCAGGCTAAAGTTGCCAAATTAGTCTACTAGATGGCAGGACCTACAACGCATAAGGGTTTGAGTGTCAAATGTTGGAGGCAGCACGGTCTATTGGCGTGGAATAGTTTCAGTTTTCGATTTAGACCACAATATGGCAGACCTTACTACGCGCACGGTCCCTATAAGATGTTATGTGCAAATAAAATAAAATAAAATTAATATCTTAAAATGGCCAATAGTTTCAGGATAAACCAACTGCAACGAAAACCTCGAAATATAAGCTCATGCCAGGCTGCTGCAAAAATTGATATCAAAACAAGTAATTTTTACAAACAGAATTTGACCACGTATGTGACGCTTACGCCACGAAGTAGGTAGTGGGGCTAAGTGTGAATTGAATCAAGGCCATGCCTGGATTACCACAAACCAATCGGGAATGACGTATAACAGACAGACAGACAGACAGAACTACTATGTTAGTATAAGATACTAACATTAAGACTTGGTAGGTAATAAAATAATTCAAAATTGATTTAATATTTATATTTTATTATCCTTTGTTTATTTATATAATTCCTAATTTATAACATTTTTATGAAAGTAAAATATAAAATTATATCTAAAGCACACGAAAACAATAAAACTATAAAATCCTAACCTAGGGTGCCGCCGGCAATGGAGCAAGGCCAAGGCTGCCGGTGGTTAGGGCCGCAGAGTGAGAAACCTTCGGACTATGGGCGCCGTGTCCAGGATTACCGCCTTCTGAATCTGACCCTTGATCCAACCACAACCCCGTAGCGAAAGTCTCTCAAGATGTTGGTCGAGACTCTTTGCTATGAGACCGTTTGCAGTAACAACTATCGGCTCAAATGATCGCCGAATCAACCTCCCCCATGGCAGTTACCTCATGAGCCAAGTCTAGGTACAGTCGCCATCAAATATATAGGAGCAGCCAGGGTACTCAAAAATATCTGAACATGCACCTTATCGCCTTGACAATACAGGCTCAAATATTTGTGACCACCTTGGCCGCTTCCATATATCTGATGGCGACTGTACAACTGTACTTCGGACACACGGGAGTCTTTTTATTTATTTTTACCGTGGTCGGACTCTTTGTCACATTGCTGCGAGTTTTGTGATTCTATTGAAAGCAAGATTTGGAGGGCCTCACTTGATGTCTGTAAACATTATGGTTAGCATTAGTATTTTTTATAAAATATTATTGCAATAAAAAGCAACTAATATCTGGATTTTCGAATATTTCTGGATAACTATATAATTGTACTGGGCTAATAAACTTTTTCAATACAATAGTTTTGAATTCTAGAAATATAGACAATAGAGCACTATTGCTCCGATATCTGAATCTGACAATTACAGTCTTCTGTAATTAAAGTACAGTATTGTATCATATTAAACTTACTTCTAGGTCATCTGGCTCAAACAAATCTGGAGACCGTCTTGCCTTCCACAGCTGTGAGAGTCGCCGAGCTTGGCTTATGCGCTCAGCGCGTTTGCCTTTGCGGGTGGCAGTACCGCACACCTCACAATAGTTAAAGCTTTCTATATAATAAGAAATTTACTATTACAATTTGACGAGACTTGATAACAATATATCGTCAGGTGACAACCAAAACTCACTAATTGCAAAAAATAAAATAAACGAAAATCAACCTTATTTTGTGACTGGTACGGTTCCTTATGGCTATTAACTTGTGGAAGTACTTAGTGAGTTTTGGTTGTCACCAGACGATATCATAATAGATTTTGCTCCCGACTTCGTCTGCGTGGGATTAATATTCGCCATTAGGAATAAGGAATTATTGAAACGCCTCAGTAAAACCCCATAGCAAATATTAATTCCATACAAATCTCCACCCTTTATTTGCCCCCTTAATGTATGATTTGTGGGATATAAGCTATCTTATGTCCTTCCTCGGGACTCAAACTATCTTCAAATCAAATTTCATCGAAATCAGTTCAGCGGTTTAAGCGTGAAGAGGTAAAAGACAGACGGATTTTTATAATATTGTATTATAGTATTATATTAGAGTATAATATGTATAGTATGGATTAATATGAATAGGGTAATTGTGCTAGTTTTCCGTCCATACTTTTTATAAAATTTATTTAGATTTAAATTCAAGGTAAGGTATTCCGAACATAAAACTTAAAAATCAAAATCTACAAAAAAAATTGTTGGATTAAAATTGAAATAATTGAAATTGAAATTAAAATGTTTTTCCCATATATTTGTAGCAATCTGGACATTAAACGGACACTGTTTCGGAAACTAGTACAATCACCCTATTGTATATTTTTATACCAGCGACTAGCGAGTCACACGCCGCACATCTTCCGACTGTAAGTCGGATATTGCCATAACGGGCTACAATTTGTTTTTTACAATGGGAACATTTTGCTGAAAATAAAAATATAGTTAATTTTCAAATATCGATCCTAAAAGAAAAATCGTTAGGACCAAACTTGTAGCGAGTCAAATTTGCTACAATTTTTGTCCTTACGGTTTTACTGTAAAATCTAAAATGGCAAAGTTATTTGAGAAAAACCGTTTTTCGAATATACGCAGGAGCCTGATTCTGTCTACTTTTTAAATTTACACGCCCAGTGACTCCCCCGAGGGACCTACGAAAAAAAAATCCAAGAACTAATTATTCACGGGTAGGGTAGGTTTTTTGGATACAATGACTGAACTAATTACCCTCCTTACGAAGCGCGCGATTTTTCATTTTGCCACATTCGTGGCAATATTTATCAGTATTCATATTTATTCAGATAATTCAATATTTTCAATATTATACTTATTCAGATAATTCAATATGAATGTGAATGAAATTAATGACAATTGGGATATTTTGACATAGCTATTTTTATTCAATCCTTTTGTTTTAAATTTTAAAATAGAGATTGAAATAAATACTATACTGAATTCATCCTTACTTGTCTTATCATGTAAAGAAACGTGTGTTAAACTAGACATGGTAATATTGGTAATGTCTGTTATTTTTGTTGTTTAATTGTTCGTTACTTCGACTATGTATTGAAGAAAATTATATTATAAATGATACATTTTTATGTGGTTACTTGATTGAATTCAATGCGAGTTTCTTTAGGTTCAATTACAGATGTGCAAATTGCGAGTTTCCATAAAATGCTATAAGATCTCGGAAATTTCATGAAACTTTCACTAGGAAATACGTCGGTTGTAATATGAATTAACGTAACCGCCAAAGGATCCTTTGGCGGTTACGTTAATTCATATTACAACAGACGAATATGGGAAATTTAAATTTAAAATTGGAAAGTTTCAATTCTCATACAAAAATGTAAGAAATTTTCCGAATTTTTCCTATGTTAAAATTTCGAAACGTTTCGCAATTTTGGAAAGTTTCCTTCGGCACATCAGTAGGTTCAATACAACATTTTAAGTCATAATCCCAGAAGATGTGTGATAATGTCATTTAGAAGTGTTTGTTTACATGATACGACAAGAAAGTAACTATACAAGAAAGGATGAATTATAAGGTATAATTGATAATTTTTATAGAAAGTAAAAAGGTTGAATGCGCATTCGATTGATACAAAACTATTTTGACCTTAGACTATTCAACCAACCGGACCGGCCATGTCTGTCATTTTCTATACAAAAAAAGTCTGCCGATTTTTGCGGGGGAGGGGAACGTCAAATGTATGCGTAACGTCAAAATAGCTACGTCAGATAAACGTCAGTCCATACAATAAGTATGACCACTGGTCATACAAGGTGTAACAAAAATGCTGGTGATCCTTTTAAGGGCATAATTGGTATCGTATTCTAATTACGAAAAAGTAAGAAAACAATTTTTTGCGCGAAAAAAAATTTTGGTTTTGTATTTAGGGTCGGCCAGCTGGGACCACCTGTCCCATAGAAAAAAAAATATTTTTCGCGTCAAAAAATTTTTTTTCCTACTTTTTTCTCCTACTTTTTCTTAGTCGTTATACAATACCAATTATGCCCTTAAACGGATCACCAGTATTTTTGTTACACCCTGTATACTTTTGGCAGAGGGGAACGCGAACGTGGCTATTCCGGTTGGTTGAATCCTCTAAGATTTTGACAGATGGCATCTCATTCTAACTATATATAGTTCCATCTAATTCTAATCGTTTGACTCGTCGCTTATGTTCGTAGAGCGTGGTAGAGCGCAGGTAATGACGTCATCAGACAGTCAAAATCTCAACATGTGTCAATTTTGTAACGAGTGCGAGTAAGACAGCGCTTCCTATGTTATGCTCTCTATTCTGTATCGGACCATTTTTACTACTTTTTAATAGCTAGTAACCTATGAACGACTGTTTTACTCGGTAATAAGGTTCAACTGTGGTTAGGGAAATAGAGTAAAAGTACTGTCCGGTTTCTCTTCTGGTCCGTGGCGTAGAGTCTGTCCAGAAAGAGAAGTGTTGTAGAATGTATGAGCTCCCATATAAATCACGACACTTCTCTTTCCGGACAAACTTAAATTTATTCATGCATAGTTCTGCAAAGAGGGTAACCACTACGTTCTAAGAACTATTTTAATTTTATATTTATACACTGACTTTTTTTTTGAATTGACATTGACAAACAAATAACTAACGCTGCTCTGGTCAAAAAAATATTTACAAGAAGAAAATGTTTATTGTCTTCAAAGGTAAATTATTTATACTTATTATGATTTTGTCACTAATTGGGATTATTACTTGCTTTTTTATAATTACAATTGTTACATTTATTTTAGGAAAAAAGAAGAAACGCTCAATGAATTATCAATTTTATCATGCAAAAACAAACAAAAAAAAGCGATGCCCTCAGATCTAAAGAATATCGTGAGCGACAGAAAGCAAAAAGGTGTAAGTTTTTTTAAATCTCATTTTTGTGTTAAGGTTTTATCGCTGACTGTACTCTTCTTTGTAAAATCCGTAACTGCTTACCTAGACAAATGCAACGAGCTCAATCAGGAGGGGATAATGTTGAGTAGTTGAGGAGTTCCTATGACCACCTTCCAACTCCATCATCAGATCAGCTCATGTCATCAAAATATTGCATTGTCACGCGATATACATACGCGTGCAAAACTTCAGCTCAATCGAAAAGCGGGAAGCAGGTATAATTTAGCTTGCAAGATTTGATTTCACACAACGCAAGAACAATTAAATAAAAGTTTACCTTCCAGCTCCATCATTAGGCCAGCTCCATGACATCTTATTGCATTGTCACGCGATATGATTTTAAAATATGGTTATTAGTGCAAAATTATAGTTTATTAGCTTATATCATTTAGATCTTTAGTTTAAAATCATGAAAACGGCTAAGACTTTCATTTCATTAAATATTTAATTTTATTTAAAAATTAAATTTTTAGAAATCATTATTTATTAACCTTTTCGACGCCATGTCAAACGCAAAACCTACCACTCAGACGCCACGACATCTAAATGTCAAAAATGAAGTTAAACTTTATGTGTGTGCATGTAGGTCTATTTTGCTTTGTAGTCGGTGACCTATATATCGGTCTTTGGCGTTGGACCTGTGGTGCCGATATAATACGTCTAAGCGTGGAAAAGGTTAATTTAAATAGTCGAAAAAAAAGTGCTTTGCTATTTTTTGCAATATTATTATCTATTTTATATCATTCGATTTCATTATTAGAAATTAACGAAAAAATATTGTCATAGAATTAGGGTTATTTTCAATATCCGTTTTCCATATTTTTTTAGAAAAAAAAGACAAGAAGATGAAGTAGAACCGATAGGAGAGGTTTCCTCGGATAATGATGATGATCAAGGGGAAAAATCTAATGAAATTGAAAGAAAGAGAAAATTCCAAAATATAGTTAAGTGTCAGCGATATAGAGATAAGAAAAAAAGTGATATAACAATTAATTCGCAAATTTCTCAGCATCAAACAATAACAGAAGAGGAGATAATAATTGAAAGTCGTAAAGAACAAGATAAACAAAAAAGTAAACGGTGTAGAGATAAGAAAAGAGCAACTAATTTTATTAATTTACAGACGGCTCAGCCCTCAAAAATAATTGCAAAGCATGTTCCTAAACGTCAGAATTTCCATACCTCACAAATTCCAGGCCCGTCAACAAGAAATGTTCCATATATCCCACCAATTCATACACCTAACGCTGCTGGCCCATCAATACGAAATGAATTATACATTCCAGAATCATATTCAGATTATAATGCCGACGTTCACAACGATATTATTTCAGAAGAAAATTATGTTCCACAATTAGACGAACCAATAACAGTAAACTATGCATCAAATCCTGAAAATATTCTTCCACGTGATGCTCAAAATAATATTCAAAACATGTGTTCTCAACATAACTTATGTGTACAAACATACTCTGCTTTCCAGCAAAATTCCAGTGCCCATCTAGAATTTCAAAAAGCTTTTCTTGAAAATGATTTTGGCCATGTTTGTGACATTTGCGATAGACTGTGGTTTAAAAAAGATTTGAAATTTTTTGTCAATAAAGATATGACTCCCATTATTCAATTTATAAGAACAATGGTCGAAAACGCTGATTTAGCTGAGATAAAAATTTGCTCAACTTGCTTTACAACAATTAAGAAGAATCGTGTTCCACCACTTTCGGTATATAATGGATTCAAATATTCTCCACTTCCAGAAAATCTAAGAAATTCTCCATTAGATTTGGTCACAGAAAGACTTATATCTCCAAGAATCCCATTTATGCAAATTCGAAGACTTCGTCATATTTATGGTCAATTCGGAATCTATGGGCAGGTAATAAATGTTCCAATAGAGGTTAATACAATGGTACATTCGTTACCAAGAAATATAGATGACGATCATAGCATTACAGTTCATATTAAAAGAAAGAAAATACACAAATCCAGCTACCTTTATGGTATAGTAAACAAAAGAAAAATTAAAACGTGGTTGCGATACTTGAAAGATACACCTCTTTATACTTCTTATGGAATAACGATTGATGACAGGTTCTTAAACAGCCAAGATGATGTACAAGATGAAATCATCTACGATGAAGATGGCGACAGTCACGTTTCAGAACAAATACCAATCGATGAAAGCTTAATAGCACAGCAGCAAACATTAATGTGGAACGACGAAATGTACTTAAGAATTGCTCCTGGAGAAGATAATGTTCCCATTAGTTTATTATTCGATGAACATGCAGAGGAATTATCTTTTCCGCAAATATACTTGGGTCAATTTAGAACTTTTCATGATGGCCTTACTGTCACGCCTTTTATGATGGCAACAAGTGAAATCAGACGATCTGACAGACGAGGAGTTACCCCTCAGCATTTGTTATACTTGGCCATGAAAATAATGAGAATAAGAATACGAGATTCGCTTTCTATTGCATTCAAACATGTTGGAAAAGGCACTACGATCACTAAAAAGCAAATAGAGTCAGAAGATTACATACAAGGTTGCATTGAAAGTAATTTGGCTTTTCTACGCACGATCCCCAATTCAGCATATTATTGGTCAGAAAGAAAAAAGGACCTATTTGCAATGATTAGACAATATGGTAAGCCAACAGTTTTTTTTACAATAAGTGCTAACGAAATAGGATGGCCAAAATTGCTACAATTATTACATAATTTAAAAAATGATTCACACATATCATTTGAAGATGCAGCAGCATTACATTTTATAGAAAAAAGTGCACTTATTAATGAAGACGCAGTGACTTGTGCAATCTTTTTCAATAAGTTGGTCAATGTCCTAATGAAAATACTGCAATCGAAAAGATTTAGTCCTTTCGAGAAATATAGGATTTTGTATTACTTCAAAAGAATCGAATTTCAACATCGGGGTAGTCCACATGCGCACATTTTAGCTTGGCTCGACAATGCTCCTGAAGACGCACTGGAAAAACATTACAGTAAAGCAATCGATCTTATAAATTTTCTAATATCGGTATCTGCAGTAGAGGCATCAGGTAATATCAAATTACAAACACACAAGCATACTTTTACATGTTACAAAGGTGTATCATCAAAACGAGTGCAAAAATGTAGATTTGAAGCTCCTTTTATGCCAATTAAGACAACAATGATCTTGACACCGATGAAAAACACTGAAGATGGATTTAAAGTATTCCAAGCAAAATATAATAATCTCAGAAAAAATTTGGAAAATTATGAATACGATGATTTTCAAACATTTTATGAAGATAATAATATACATTCAGATCAGGAGTATGTTGATATTATTCGTGCTGGAATCAATCGACCAAAAGTTTTTCCGAAGCGTCAACCTAATGAAAAATGGCACAATCCTTTTAATCCATTTATATTGAACATTGTTAAATCTAATACAGACTTTCAATTTATAACAGAAGAGTATTCGTGCGCGGCTTACGTTGTAGAGTACGTCAACAAAACGAATAGAGGCGTTAGCAATTTACAAAGAAAAATAATTGAAATCATGGATGAACACCCAGAATTTGATATATTTGAAATCACTAAAAACATTAGTATCAATCTTTTAAATCACACTGAGATAACGAGTCAAGAAGCTGCTTGGTATTTGTTGAGAGAGCCTATGTCAAAAAGTTCAACCATTATTGTCTATATACCAACCGTATGGCCAATCGAAAGACAAAGGATAAAAAAAACTATGAAGGAATTGAGTGAATTAGACAATGACTGCACAGATATATGGAAAGAAAATTGGTTCGACAAATATGAAAAAAGATCTGAACATTTAGAAGATATTTCTCTCGCACAATTCGTTTCTAAGTACTACAAAAATAACAAAGGAGAGTATGTTAAACGAAATGAACAGAGAGTAATACGTTATCGCAATTATGATATGGCAACTGATTTTAACGAATATAAAAGAGAAATGGTAACATTGCACATTCCATTTCGTCATGAGGAGGCAGATGTTCTTGAAAATATGAAATTCATAAGATTATACGATGAAAATGTAGATCTAATCTTACAGAAGAGAAAAGAGTTTGAATCCAACGTAGATATTGAAAGGACGTTACAAATTTGTCGAGAATTATGCCGCGAAGTTCCAGATGATAATGAAGAAATAAGAGATGTTGTTGGTAGACTTCCTGATCAAAACCCATTTCAAGAATTATACAATAACCCGAATGCAGAGATAAATGATGATTTACAACTTGCAATGTTAAATAAACTTGGAGCTATAGCTAAGAAGAAAGAAAATATAATGTCTTATGATGATTTTTATGATCTTATGCGCCGTGCCAATGAAGAACAGCGAGAAATTCTGTTCCATACAATGCACCACCTAACATCTACAGATGATTCAATGCGAGAACCACTGCTTATATATTTAACTGGACCAGCTGGAAGTGGCAAGACTTTTGTAATAAAAGGAATAATGGAAATATACAATAGATTTTCAGACACTGATGGCATTTTCAATGCCTATATAGCATGTGCATCAACTGGAAAGGCTGCTACAGCTATAGGTGGTTCAACAGTTCATAGTGCATTGAGCATATCATTGTCCAAGCTCATGCCACTTAATATTGAAAAAGCTAATCAATATAGAACTTTATTCAAATTTGTTAAAGTCCTAATTATTGATGAAGTGAGCATGGTTTCTGCTGAGTTATTAGAACAAATTAATACTCGTCTGAAACAAATAACTGGCTTGTTTACAAAAAATTTTGGAGGATTAGATGTTATACTTATCGGAGATTTGCGACAATTACCTCCTGTAAAGGCGACGCCAATCTTCAAGCAAATTAAAAAGAGAATAACAGGTGAAACACCTTGGCGAAAATTTAAAAAATTTGAATTAAAACAAGTAATGAGACAAGAGGATAGTCAGTTTGTCGAAGTTTTAACGAAGATTGGAAATGGAAATATTTTAACGGAAGAAGAAGTACAGGTAATAGAATCAAGATTTACCACAAAGGAAGAAGCTCAATCAGTATGTCCTGAAGGAATTAGACTTATATTTACAAACGCCGCGGTAAATGAGTACAACCATTCTATTTTAAACAGTGAAGTAAATAAAATAATATCTTTGGCATCTGATGTTTTCGTAGGGTGTCATAATGCTGAGCAAGAAAATTTTGTTAGACAGAAGTTGCATAAAATGAGAGCTGATGATACTAGTGGATTGCCTTACGAATTAATTTTAGTTCTCAACCGACCTTACATGATAACAAATAACATAGATGTTGCAGACGGATTATCAAATGGCACTGTTGGAAAATTGTGTTACGTAGAGAGAGATAAAAATCATGACATCATAAGAATTTGGATGAAATTTCCAAAACTATGTGGACGAAAACGAGCTACAAAATCGAGGAATCTTAGTGTCCGCCTTAATCTTGACGATAGTGCTGTGCCAATCACTCCTCAGACATCATCCATACCACTCAATAACAATAAAACTATAATAGCAAAGCGGAAACATTTTCCACTTATTTCTGCTTTGGCAATGACTATTCACAAATCACAGGGAGGTACTTATGATGCTATTGTCTATGAATATGATCGCAAACATCCTAGAGAATTAGTATACGTAGCTTTAACAAGAGTAACGAGGATTCAAGGTTTATTTTTGGTTACTCAAGAAAATATTAGCAGCAGCTGGAAATTTTGGATTGGTAGAACAGGAACACCTCTAAATGCTTCAGAAACAGATAAACATCATAAAAGATCAACAAGTCATCGAGAAGATCTAACTTTAGAATTGAAAAGGTTACAAAACAATACACTAAAAACGGTCACAAAAACTTTTCTAGAATTCGTCTCCAACCAGAAAGGATTATCGATATTTTCATTCAATTGTCAAAGTTTGCACGCGCATGCAGCTGACCTAAAAAATGATGCAATCGTAAAAAAGTCAAATATACTGCTATTGTCAGAAACTCGTATGAAAAACGAAGAACCACTTGATATTCCGAATTTCACCTTTGTTGTAAGTTATAAAAGACCCGAAGTTCCAGCAGCAGGAGTAGCTATTTATCACAATACTCAAGATACGTCACACTCCATTACTTCATATATGGACATACATACTAAATTCACTAGAAGCATTCGTGTTAATGTTTCTGATATAGGCGAAATATGCGTTGCTCGTTGCAATTTCGTGAATGGGCAATATATATTAATGGTTGCCGTTTATATTTCGCCTGGAAAATCTGTGAGATTGATACAACAATTTTTATTCGAAAATTTGATGATTTATACAAAAGAAGGTTCTGAAATACTCGAAAAAAGATTTGGCGAAAAGTATGATAATGTACCAATGATTTTAAGTGGAGACTTCAATATTAATTTTGCAGACGATAAAAATCTACCATTAATTGAATTTCTAAATGAAACACTTAATTTAAATATGTCCAATGATCGAAAACTCAGTACTACAAAATATAAAACGACGATCGATGCGATTTTTACGCGATACTTAGATAAATTTCAATCTAACATTTTCGTTTCTTACTTTAGTTACCATAAGCCTATTGTATCTTTTTTAGAACACAATATCTAATTGCAAATTTCTCAATAAATGATAATTAGTGATTATTATGGTTATTTCCTGATAAGTACCTATTTAAAAAAAACTGGCGATTTCTGGGGTCTCTGTCGATGTTGTCAAATCCCTACTTGAAATAGTAACCCCTGATTTGGCAATTGTATTTACCAAAAGTGTTGACTACGGTGAGGCCTTGTGGCCTGTGAGGCCTTGGTCACTATCGATATCGATTTATCGACAAAACCTTACACGGTAAAATCTTCTTGGAAGCACTATCAACCGCCATGTTGTGAGCTGTAGCGACACGAATTTTTCGTTGATATGCCATTTCCATATTATTCCTTTTACATTGTTACTAAACATTTTATCGCGGGACTAGGGTACCATGGTGTATGAGAGGTTGGTTGGTATTTTATTTTACTCTATTTAATTACTTTAATTAGACAAAATTGATATCGTTTATTCGGAAATAGAAGTGTCGTGGTTTATATGGGAGCTTCATACATTCTACGACCTTTTTCTTTCCGGTCAGACAACAGATGGATACCAGAAACATGACAATTTTAAATGGAAGTACTAGGGTATCATAGTACTGTGAGAGAGAGGTGGTTTAGTACAAACAGCAACAATGAATATGTGTTATGAATGTGTGCGTGTATTAATCAGAAAGTTAAAAAAGTTTGCATCGCTTTTTTATACTTGTCTACTAACAGTATTTTTGACATACGATGTTATTGTCATAAACAGTAATTAATTGCATTTTAAATAGATTGTTTCGTTATAGGAATAATAGATTACACCCGTAAAGATTTATTATTTGATCAAATATTAAGATTTGCATTAAAATTAAAATAAAATGTACCACGCCTGCTGCTTGCTAAGAAATGTCATAAAATATTGCTGAGTGGTATGAAAATAATAACATGTGTGTTTTCAACATTTCACGGAAAACTCGTGTGCATATAAAGTGGAGAGTATAGACGTGAATGCATAGATAAACAGTCCTCATGTGCACAACAGTGATATAATAATGACTTCCATGAATCTCGGCTAGTTGAATAGTGGCACTTGGAAAAGTGGGTCCTAAGTGATGTCTGGTTTAGATATCGTCAACCGTGGCAACTTTACCTTCCGTAAGTAACGTTACCGTAGTCTACTTCTCTACTTTACCGAGAAAATATGATAGAGCGAAATAGAGAATCTTTGCATTTAAAGGTAGGCTACCTTAGGTTTCTACGAGCTATTTGACTGAGGAGCCGAGCGTAGCGAGGTCTCCGTTTTAACTCACAAGGAGAAGCCGCACGGGCGCACGGGTGCGTGATGGGTCTGGGGTCTCTCAGTGGTACGACGATTTGGCAGATTGATGTGTGTGTATTGGTTGGTTGGTCAGTGTCGGTCTAGAGGTCGCATTTTTCATCCAATTTCGATGAAACTTGGCATGTACGTGCCTTGATTTATTTGGCAAAAAATTTCGAGCCATTTTTTTGATTGGGGGGAAAAGGGGGGAAGTTTGCTGTCGCGTTATTTATGGACGCATTTCAATCATTTTCGAGTAAAAGGTCAAGTCCCCATTTCCTCAGAGATTGTTGTAAAAAAAAAGTTTCAAGGGAGGGGGAAAGGGGGAAAAACCGGCCAAGTGCGAGTTGGACTCGCGCATGCAGGGTTCCGTACCATTATGTATAAAAACCAGCCGTTGCTAACTACTACCGAATAAATTATTATCGCAAGGTCGTATCTGCCCAAGTACGTAGTTTTTTGGAGATACTCAAAAACGCCTAAACCGATAAAGTTTAAAATTGATTTTATCAAATCTTCTTGATTTTTTTTATAATTTTTGGATTTACGGTTCAAAAGTTACAGGGGGGGGGGGACACAATTTTTTAGACTTTCGGAGCGATTATTTCTGAAAATATCCACTTAAAAAAATGTTCAAGAAAACATCAATATTATTTTTAGAGACCTATTGATTGATGTGCATCATGTTGATATTTGGCAAAAAATTTTTTTTTTGACAATTAGTGACATGTATGGAGTGCCACCTCTAAAAAATTTTTTTTTTGTAATTTCTCTGCAAAACTAAGTAACGACACACACAATACACTTTATGTAAAATTTTGATAATGATACGTCTTATAGTTTCCGAGTAAAATGGCTGTGACATACGGACGGACAGACAGACAGACATGACGAATCTACAAGGGTTCCGATTTTTGCCATTAATTTGCCTACGGAACCCTAAAAAGGGGGGAAATCTCCGAAGTCTACGGTTCACAGAGCTACTAGTATATTTGAGTAATAAAAATCATATATCTAAACATGTATAAAATTGTTGCTCGGAGTGTCGATAGATGTGAAAACCAGATTGATGTTGATAATTTTAATTCAAATTGAAATTTGAAATTTTAATACTAAAAGTTCTAAGTTTTCACTTCTATCGGCAGTCCCTATAACTGCCAATTTTTTTTTTTCGTATCATTGTCTAGTACTTTTAAAAGGTTAACGTTAAAATCTCCTACTAAAATTAACTTATCGTACTTTGCAAGCAGGGACCGGAAAACCCCTCTTTAGGCTTAACCCTATCATTTCGGTAACCCAATCAATTTGGTAACCTCATGATACGGTTACCGTATCATGAGGTTACCGAATCATAGTGGTAACAGGTATTGAAGCGGTAACCGTAACCTCTAACACGGTTAACCTCAAAACCCCATCGCGATAGGGTTTTTGTTAAGGGTTTTCATTGGGTTATTGTAACCTGGGTTGTTTTTTCTTTCCTACATTTGAATACTATTGAAAGCTAATGTCGAGACTTAACATTTAATAAAACTAGCTAACTACCCGTATAGAGCTATTATCGTAGTAGTCGCGTTGCTCAAGCGTTGAAAATAAAAAGCAAAGTAAAATAAAAATAAATGAAAATATCTAAAGAATTAAAAAAAAATGTTTTCAAGTAAAATGAAAATAAAATAAAATAGTATAAAAATAAATAAATAATGAAAACAAAAGTAAACTTTAAAGTACAAAAAAAAAAAAAAAAAAATAAAAAATAAAAAAAATAAAAAAAAAATAAAAAAATAAAAAAAAAAGTAAAATAAAAAAAAAATAAGAATAAAATAAAAATAAATTAAATTAAAATTAAATTAAAAAAAAAATTAAAATAAAAAAAAATTAAATATAAATTAAATTAAAATAAAAATTAAATTTAAATATTGCTTGTCATTGAATATATTTTATTTTATTTTATTATACAATATTTTATTTTATGTTTTACTTATTCTATTTGATTCCTTTTTTATATTATATTTTATTATTATTTTCTATTTTTATACTATTTTATTTTTATTGTATTTTATTTTTACTCTATTTTTATTCTATTTTCATTCTATTTTTATTCTATTTTTATTTTATTTTAATTCTATTTTTAGTCTATTTTTATTTAATTTTTATTCTATTTTTATTTTATTTTTATTTTAATAAAAAAATATATATATATTCATATTTTATTGTACACATACATGTACATACTTGATAATTACAACAATACATTTTAATTCATATGCACATTATGCACGAATGCCACGAATCTGTATCCGTAATTTCTCCAAAGTTAGTATAGTAATAATGTAAAAACAAAATAACCAAACGAAATGCAGCCGCGCTCCAATTTCAACCTAAAAGTACAAATATTGTTAAAGATGAACACAATAAACGACGCGCGACGTTTCCGGCAAAACCTGTTTGTTTGTACTGGGAGCTTAGTTGACCAGCCCCGTGCTCAAAGCCACTACAGCAATTTAATAATGAGCCTAATCTGAGTGTTCGTAAAGATCACATTCGTTTGAGCTGCCTCAATACCCTATGATTCGGTAACCGAATTGATTGGGTTTTTAATGCGGTTAGTGTTACCTTAGGTTAACCTGATCGATACGGTAACCGTATCAATACGGTTACCTCATCATAAGGTTACCGTTATATCAGGGTTTTTAAAACAACCTCAAAAATAACCCCATGAAATACCCAGGTTAAGGTAACCGGTTCCGGTCCCTGTTTGCAAGAGATGAGAGCGTTTCACTTAATCCGTCAGTGAAAGTGTCTACATTTAGCCACAGCGGGCGATATGCCGTTCCAAAGGCTATACTAACTCCATTCACAACTAAACTAAGCCACATCTGTTCTACAAGGGGCGTCTGCGGATGAGAGATAATTCGCACATTTATACCATCTTTGATATAAAATCCAACCCCTCCGCCGCGAGCACGGGCGCCGCCCGGGGCGCGCGGCACGTGACGCAACCGGTAGCCGGCAGGCGCGGGTGCCCGTACCTCCTGGTTGCTCTGCAGCCAAGTCTCGTTGATGGCCAAGATGTCCAAATCGAAGCGGGTCAAGGCAGCAACAAATTCATCGTGTCGAGTTCCTAAAGATCCCGGGTTCAGAAATCCAAAAGACAGGTGTTTTGATTTGAAAAACAGTGAATGTTATGGATGTACTTACAGTGTAACAAGGATTGGTGCAATTTTGTGGCATGACGTCGGCTAATATTTATGAAGTGAAATGAGAGTTTGAAATATAATAAGTAGTTTCAACCAATTCTGTATCTTAACGACAAGTATGTGTTGCATTTTAGTGTATAATATGTAAGCGTAATACTATATGCAGACGTTTTGTCCTGAAAGAATAATTTATAGAAATAATTAAAACTATTTTTAAAAGGGACTAACAATATCAACGGCCAAAAAGTTTAGAAAAATCGCATTCTGTACGCAGGCGAAAGCGGTCCGCTCCTTGCTCTTTGCGCACGAATATAGCACTGTCACGCGTCCAATACATACTTCCATTGGGCGTGGGAAGCCTCCTCGCGTGCTTTATAGAACAGCTGGCGATTATAACGCGTAAGGCGTTCGTTCACGTAGAAGCGACGTGCGGGCTCGGCCAGTCCCATGCCATCCGTAGTGACACCACGGCGCGTGCGTGCGGCAGCCAGCAGCTGGTCGCGCGGCGTGTAAGCCGCACTAGCGGCCGCGGCCGCATACCCGACGCACCTTCTTCCTCACGTCGCACGGAACCCACACACTCCGCACTAACAAGATCAGCTGCCTCGATTGTCACACCTAACTTATTGGCTACGGTTAGTGCGATGTGGATACAATGCTCGTTCTTTGCTTCCGGAATACCGGCGATTTCTAGGTCGTTGCAGAGCAGTTTTTGATCGCGGCTGTTAAGTTCAAGTTGAAGGTCGGCGATTTTCCGATCTAAGTCAGTGGTTTCGCATGTGAGCTTCATATTGTGTTGTTGTTCCACCGAATCCATTCTGGCCGACAAATGGTCAATGCGCTCATTGCACTCTTTAATGCTCTCCTTACATCCTGTGACACTTTTTTTACACTTCTCAACATCTTTGACAAGTCCTGAGACAATTTGATGGAACTTTTGCATTTCAATTCGCATCTTTTCCATCTCTTGGCGGCATATCCGCAGCTCGCCGATAATTTCATGGGATGAAGTGTCCGGCGATTCAGGCCGGAGAGGCAAGGGCTGGCGATGGTTACGAAGGTTCGGTTTACCGATCGCCGTCTACGCGGGGGCCCTGATTTGTTTAGCAGCGGAGCCTGTGTTTACCTTTCGGTGCATTGCAATCAGGACATTTCCATACCTTTTTATGCTCCGCTCCGTTAGCACAGGTTTTCCATCTTGTAATCGTTAATATACGCGATTTAATCCGTGCTTCATTTGATTCGAATATTTTTTACTATTTAATAACTCTCTCTGTAGTCGTTCCTTCATACCTGAAGACAGTGATCACCTGCCTTCTTTCTGGGTCGAATGACTTGGTTTTATTGAGTCCTGTTCCTGGCCATTTCATACAAATTGTTTTCTTCTTTACCTGGTCATGCCACCGCGTCGGAGATTTACGTTTCCTTTTGCCTTCAACCTTCACCACCATGAATAAGTTGTCAGAAAGTTCTCAAGGTTGTTATCCCCGCATCTAGCAATGTGGCCGAAGTATGATAGAATGCGGCGATGTCAGATAGTGCATAGGCAGTCTTTAACGTGGAGTGGCTGACTGCGTTTTACGTAACTTTCGCCTCCAGCACCAATTTCTGAATGCATTGATTCTAATTCGTTCTTTTATCAGGTTAGCCCACGTATTTGCACAATACCATAAAACGGGGAATACGAGCGCTCGAACCATCCTCGTTTTAATTGTAATTCCCCGTCTTTTCCATATGAAGTGCCATTGCGTCTCTCTCATATCCCCATGGCGATGGCGATCCGACGTTTTACTATTGGAGCACTGCTGCCCTTGTTAAAGATGTAGAAATTGAGATAGATATGTCTACCACTTCGATTCCCCGCATACAGATTGTCTACCTAGATTTTCAGTTCGGTCTCCTATCATAAGTTTAGCTAGTTAATAGAGTATTGACTCTTGACAGATTTGGCGACCGAGATAGCTTTTAATACTTAACAAATCATATACGCTGTGTATTAAAAATTGATTATTTTGTTTTCTTGATTTGTTCGCGCATCTATACAATAATTTTTCGAAGGTTTTTTCACATATATCATGAGTAAATTGACGATTTTATTAATTATAGAAGATTTTATTTGATTAAAAAGATTTAAAATACACAAATCCAATCATTATTGGTATTAATTTAAAAATCCCCAACTATTCGAATAGTATTCGATAATTCGAATATCTCCAAAAAAAATCGAATATTCGAATATATGAAGTCGTCGAATATTTGCAAGCCCTACTTGTTACACAGTCTACTATTTATACAATCGTGACATAATAAAGAGCTTTTGAGTCGAGTACCGTGTTTAGGCCACGAAGCTTGCTGAGCGGCCTAATTAAGGTACGAGATTGAAAAGCTTAATTATATTACGTCACAATTGTATACAACACTTTTTCTACGAGTACTCAAAATACGCAAGTCGGTAAGAATTGAGTTCGATGAATGCGTTACAATCTGCTGTCTCTAATGTCTCTATACAACCGACGGTGGCGGCGTGGCCGGGCGGGCTCCAGCACCCGAGTGCTAAAATATTGTATGAAAATCCATTTTAGATTATTCGAGGATGCTAAAATTATGCCCTCAATTCAATTCAAGTCGTCGAGTAGAAAAATGTTTATTTCTGAAGTGTTGTTATTGTTATACTTGTTACGCAAATATGTTAGAAAGATCGTTAGATAGAAGAAGTGCAGATTACTCACGGTCACGGGTGTCGGTACTGTCGGTGATGATGTAGTTAGTGTAGAGGAACACCTGTTTTCCTAGCAGGCTGGGCCCCGGCCGGAAGCGGACGGTCGTGCCCTTATCGAACCTGCGGCGATCACGGGCAGGGGCAGCAGTTAAACGACACCCTCAATACTAATCAATACTAATCCCCTTATTCATAAACGGTTACTAAAGTTAAGAGATCGCTGATAATCGTTTGTCCCTTTCCCTCATATATGTTGGACGGAAAGGAACAAAGTATTATCAGAGGCCTCTTAACTTTAGTAGACGTTTAATGGGGGTAAGTCAATAGAATAGAATGGTGTTTATTTCTCTAGTTTATATGTTACATTCCAATCAGGTCGGTAGTGTGTTCGGCCTGTGGGTGTGTCAGCTACTTACAATCTACCTATGTTTGTCTGAAAGATCTGTATAGGTATCATGTTGTGTGTGCTGTGTGCTTGTTGGTGTGTGCGTACAGGGGTTAGTCAATAAAGGCTGGACGTGCAGTTACTTGCTTATTTGCCGCTCTATAATATATGCTTTGGCTATTTATTGTTAATGAGCTTTGGAAACACATTTATCAAGGGGAACAAATTGAATTAATTTGATCCATCTACTTATAGTTGTAGGAGTTGTAGGCATCAGCACCTAGCAGGGATGTCTCACGGGTTAAATAGTTGTCACAGCGACCATATTAGAGTAGGTACCTAAGGCATCGGCATACTACACGGTGTTAAAATAAAAGTTTGCTAGAGCTAAATATGCGTCATTCCGTACTTCACTAATTAATTGATTTACGTACCTATTAGGTAACCCTTTGTTTAGCCTTGATCTTATCCTGATTCTTATGTAATCCGTTCTTATCAATTGTGTGTCCCAAATAGTTAATGCTATGTTTAAAAAAATTACATTTCTCTTTGTTTACTCGCAAATTATTTTCCTTGAGTTTTTGTAAGACTTGTTTCAGTCTGTTTAGAAGTTGTTCTTCTGAGGAGCCTTGAATTATAATGTCATCGAAAAAGCATTTTACGCCTTCCAGACCTAGCAAAAGTTGGTCCATGAATTTCTGCCATAGGCTTGGAGCTACTTTGACCCCAAACATGAGTCGGTTTACTTTAAAAATGCCTTTATGTGTGCTTAAAGTTTGTAGTAGAGCACTCTCTTCATCCATAACCATATTAAGGTATGCTTGTGTAATGTCCAACGTACAAAATAGTTCTCCTCCGTTCATTTCAGCTAAGATGTCTTCTATTATGGGAATTGGGTATTTTTTATCTTTTATTTCTTTATTTAGAGTGACCTTGTAATCTGCACATAGTCTGATGCTTCCATTTACTTATTTATTTATTAAACAACCGATGTACCCCATTCAGAATGGTCGATCTTTGTAATGATTCCTTGTTTCTCCATTCTGTCGATTTCATCATCTACTTTAGTTCGTAATGCATAGGGAATCCGGCGCGGTTTGATGAATATTGGTTGTGCATCTTCTTTTAGAGTTAGATGTCCTCGAAAGTTAGGGATTTCGCCCAAGTTCGAATTGAAAACGGTAGAGCTGTATTCTTCGAGCAATTTTTCTAGTTTCGGCGCTTTCGTAATTGTTTCGATGTTTTTCATGTCCGCAATGTCTTTTAGGTCTACGTGGAATTGCTTTATCCAGCTTCTACCCAAAATAGTACCAACGTCTTTGTCAATTATGTATAGTTTACCATAAAACGTTTGATGTTTGTAGTTGCATTTCACGTACGCTACACCGATTGGCTTAAAAACTTCTAGCAAATAGGTTCTAAATTTCATATCAGTATGCATTATCTTCTTGTTTATTTTTAGTTTCTTGTAATTCTTAAGAGAGATTGTGGATATTGCAGCTCCAGTATCGTATTCCATATCAACCTTCTTGCCTTCAACGTCAATGGTAATCATGAATTTGTCTGAGAGGTCGCTTTTTATGAGGTTGATATCTGCTACGCTATCGCTGCTGACGCTGCTTGTAGAGTGGTCGAGTTGGTTAGTTTGATTACGATAACTGCGCTGCCTGCTCTTTCGTGTAACTCAGGGGATAGCGTAGACAGTAACATGTATACCTTTACTTTAGGTTATGTCGGTTATGTTATTCAGTAAAAGATATACGTTTAGTCTCTTTATGTAGTTTTTGAAGGATTCTTTCTCGTGAAAAGGCGTGAAGTTGAGCCTGGGGCGTGGTTCTCGAGGTTTTGTATCGGCAGTGATGCTTTCCACGCTACGAGCATGTTGTGACGCGGAGATGTAGACCGATGATGTATCGGCGGTAGATGTAGGGCGTAGTTCGTGTAGTTTAAGCTTCAATTGTAAAATGTTTTCCTGCGTGGTATGCCGTTGTTCTATCTCCGATTCAAGGTTTTCAGCCTGAACTTCTATTTCGCTTTGAATAAGATCGAATTTCTTTTCGTAATTTTCTAAACATGACAATCGTTGACTTATGTACTTCGAATTCTGATGTAGGTTGAATTTGTTGTAACTGTAGTTGTAATTTCGTTAGTTGGCCGCGTATTGACGCGCGTAAGCGAATAAGGCGTTGGATTTCTTCCGCCATCGTCGCCAATTTATTAAATAATTAAATTAAATGTATATCCGTTATTCAATCATAACAATGTATTTTATAAGTGACATGATAAGCAGAATATGTCAACAACGGTATCTATGGTACTCAACGACTAGAGGTTGGTTTATAACAAGTACCTAGTATTTTTATGGCTGCTGTGACAACCTTGGAGTGCAGGCAACTGACCGGTAGATGGTGGAGGTGCTCGCCGTGCGCGAGGATCAGCAGCCGCGTGACGGGCGGCTTGTCGGCCGGGGCGGGGGCGGCCGGGGCCGCGGGGGCCGCGGGGCCACCTCCGCCGCCGGGCCGCGCTCGATCGCCATCTGCCTCTGTATAAATATACAAACACATTGTTATAGGAATCTTGACTATGAACTCTATGAAGGCCTAGTAAAGTCCGTCACAGACGGAGCTATAATATACAGGTGGATTTTCTTTTTGGGTCAGTGAGGGAAGCTACCAGATCCCGTGCTGCTACGTGAAAATGGTCTTAGAAGACCTTTCCTCTATTTCAAATTAATGAAGGATCGCATTTACAGATTTTGGAAAAAATAGTGATGCAACGAATACGAATACGAATATTCGTATTCGGCGAATATCAGTGATTTTACGAATATTCGTATTCGCCGAATATTTTTTAGATATTCCTAAGAATTTCTAAGTATGATTCACCTTCAATAATGTTGCTTGGAGATTTTTTCTACCGACCCATTACTATTCGTACTATACTGTATACTAGTGGTGTTGTTTACATTCAGTATAAATGATTTCCAGACGTGTTATTGCCTTATGATGAATTTTATTAATATTCCTTAGCAATAAAACGTAAAGTGAATGAAGGAAGCTGTCACGAAAAAGTGCAAAAGTGACATTTGGGAACATTTCGGCAAAAAACATAAGTCATATTTACCTAAATATGACTTATGTTATAAATTGGGCTACGAAATCTACCTAGTGCGGCTCTTTGCCCTTACATTTTTTTTAAATCCAGTCCCGACTTTTTTCACATTATTTATAAAAAAAGGATGAAGTTACAGCATAACTACATTAAACGAAATATTTTTCATGAAATTATCTACAATGTTCGTTAAAGAAGTATATGTTAGGACGTAAATTTTTCATATTTATGCGTCGCGCAATTTGTGGTTAGATAATGTTTATTGCCATATACGTCACATAACACAGTACGAGCCGTATGAGCGAAGTGGAAGACATTGGCTAGTCAAAAACTGTTTAGTTAGTCATGTGAAGGGCTAATGGCAGAGTTTTGGTACATTTTTTATGGACATAGCACATCCATTGCCAATATCTTGACATTTAATGCCTTTCTTGCTAGGTTTTTTATGTCGCCCATACTGATTTGTATGGTGGAGTAATATTGCGCTGCGCTGTGCATTTACGAGCAAAGTAATCGCAAACCATAGAAAAAAATTGTTTCATTTTATGTACCACCCAATGAACCTCCTCAAAACTTATACGGTTCACAAGACTGTATTGAAGAGCAAGTTGCTGGTGAATAATCCTGGCTACGAGGTTATGTCTGTGCAAGTACTCGCCGTTAGCAAGATGAGAACAACCGGAGATGATATGCCTGAGTGATTCTCCGGAACAGCGGCATGCCCGACATATGTCGACCGTACCGTCCTTCAGGATATATCTCCGGTAGTTATTCGTCATGTTTGTCACCGACCAGACGTCCTCTTTAATCTGTGGTTCATAGAAATCCCTGAAGGTTTTAGTTGATGCATCATTGCATGCGTCCGAGTATTTTACTCGTAGCTCGTTTCTTTCTTTGATGATGTCATTGAGTGGTGATTGCTGGCGAACGGCCTTACTTAGTTTGTGGTGGTTTTTTATTACTTCTTTCTTTATGCTGTTTAATTCCTCACTCCACCATGGTGGTCTCTGTGTGTTGTATTTGAAGGTGCTTAGTTTCAATTTCTTGTTCCATTTAGCAGTTTGGTTATGCGCTGTGATGATTTGGTATGTGAGGGCATTGTGGTCTGAAGATGGGCATATTTCGGTGTTAACCTTCTAGTTCTTGATTTGGATTATGTTTCTGTGTTGGTTGTTTGTGACGAAGGTAACGTCTATGATTGAAGTTCTGTATTGGCCATGTGTGATGGTTTCAAAGGTTGCGTTGTTGCCTATATTGCATGTTTTGAGATCGTGTGTGGTAATCATGTCTGCTATTGCTTGACCTCTTACATTGTTTTTGGGGTTTCCCCATAGGCTGTGCCATCCGTTTAGGTCGCCTCCGATTATGTGTTTAGCACCTCGGGTTTCTTGTAGGAATGCTTCTAGTTTGTCGAGAGTGTTGTTTGGGTCGTTTCTTGGTTCTATGTATATGGAGATTAAGTAGATTGTGGTGCCTGTTTTTTCTTTGATTTGAATGATTGCCATGTGCGAGTCAGAATATTTGGTGTAGCCCAAGGTAGGCTGATGTTTGAGTCCTTTGCTAGAAGTGCGGCTTTGACGGGGTTGGTATCAGTGGGAAATTGGTATGCAGTGTATCCTGTAGGGGGCTTGATTATCTTATGTTTGGCGGTGTATGGTTCTGTGATGAATATGAAGTCACATCATGCTGTGTCGTTGTTGTGTAGATATACTTCAATTTCCTGGTGGGCGTTACGTCCGTGCTCTTCGTTTATTTGCAGGCAGTTAATAGGTTTGCTGTGTGTTGATTTTTCTTCTTAGGTTTGTGTTATGCATAGTAGTAAATTTTTTCTCTTATTTTGGATGACATTAAACTGATATAGGGTCAGAAATTTGAAGTGGCGCTATGTTTGGTATTTATGTGTAGGTTGTTTTTGGCGGCGTGGGATGTACAGTTGTAACATTTGATTTGGTTATGGTCGTTTTTTGCCGGGCATTGTTTGTACTCGTGTCCGTCGGCTGCACAGTGGGAGCAAGTATTGGTATTTTTATTGCATCGTTTACGGGTGTGTCCGACTTGTAGACACTTTTGTCTTAGGCAACGCCGCTAGGTCAAACAAAGCTGATTAAGCTCCCTAGCCGCGAGATCGAAAAATGGCTACCCCCCAAAACGAGGGGGAAGGAAAGGTCGTCTCCCGAGTTCCAGTCTAAGCTTTGTTTCAGCATTTCTTTAGCTACCTACTAGGGCAAGTTGGATATAATTTTTTTCATACAAAAAAAGGAAGAGTAAAAATATTTTTTTTACTTTTTTTATATTATAAACGTACTAAAAACATTTTTTGCAATATTTTTTTTTAATATAGTCCATATTCTAATTAATTCAAAAAGTATCACTTTGAAGTGAATACGGCAAAAAAAAAATTGATCGAAGAGATTTTTTTCAATGGTGGCAGTACCTACAAAACAAATGGGTTCCTTATTGTCTAAAACATTACATGTCGATCGAAGGGACATAAAATCACTGTATCTGTTGGCAATTTGCACCTCTTAGTACAATTCGCCTTACACCTGCATCGTATTAATTCGATTCAAGCATTAGATGTTACTGGTAGAGTGGTCCATACGGGTTTCCACATATCATTTTTCACCTATCCCCATTGAGATGGACATGGCAAATCTTGACGGGGTTTTAGAAGTTGTCCCCACATCTGTCCTCCTTGATACGATGCTCGAAGCAAATGTTGGAATAGCGCATCTTTTGTTGGCGGTAAATTTTCAATTGCCCTGTCTTTCTTCGTAAAAAGGTACTTTCGACAGAAATCAATATTATTGCTAGATGCTAATCTGAAATAAACAATTGAACAAGTTATGAGTCTCTATCTAACCGTAACTCGTCAGGTCTATAAGGTGCTGCGCGGAGATGCCATCCAAGCCGGACGCGGACCCTTTTGGAAAGGATGTGAGGGCTAACGATGCGTTGTCCTTCGTAGCAAGGAGACACACTGGAGGCTCTGAAGGAGGATCTACAAAGATTGGTGTGGTAGGTCCCGAGGGGTGCTTATCTTGTAAAGTAGCTATAGTTTCGGGAGTGTCGGGTACGAGGCTGTCGTTCGAGAAAAGGAGCCGAGCAGCTCCTTTTAGTTCCCCGTCATGCACTTTATCCTCGACTTTTTGGCATAAATTGTATTTTGTACCCCGATCTCGAGGCGTATGGGTGGTTGACGGCAAGACAGGTGCAAGGATATTATTTTTGATTTTCTGAGTTAGACTAATGTTTTCGTTATTGTCTGAAACATCGAAAATTTTATACGAAAAGGTCAACAGTTCACGCCAAGAATCTAAATTATTATTTTTTACACAATTTAGGGAATTAGAATTAATATAAAAATGCGGATGGCAGAATATGTAAAAATAGAAGCTACAATATAGAACTATAGCACGGCAAATAATCGGCTAGCAATTAAAAAGAAAACCGGATCGCATAAACCTAAATAATATAATGTTTTGAAATTTCACCATGCGAAGTCCCCAACTAAACTTTAGAACACTTCACGGAGCGACGCGCCGCTTTCACCTGGTGAGCCACGCAGAATGCGCGCTCGAGTCCTTTGGAGGCGACTGGCGGCCGTATCCTAGACCGACACGCCGGTTTCACCTGGTGAGCCACGCGGGATGCGGGCTCAAGTCCTTTAGAGGCGACTGGCGGCCGTATGCCTGGGCGATACGCCGGTTTCACCTGGTGAGCCACGCGGGATGCGGGCTCAAGTCCTTTGGGAGCGGGGGCCGTATCCCAACCGCTACAGGCAATATCCAATATCTGTACTGGATGCAAACACTCGTCGGCCTTCCGACGCGGTAAACGCACGCACTTGGCGTTGGATATCACAAAATACTAATTCCAATCACGCCCAAAAAATCAAACTCGGATTACAATAGAAAAAAAAGGATGTGCCGAAAATGGATTATCACAACTGCTCGCTTCAAAATTCTCTCCGGATCTGACTCCGCATCAAAACAAATTCAATATTTTTTCAATATCGAATCTCCGAAATTCAAATTCAAAATTAGCCTACATATTCATTTTGGCTGCCAGTCCTGTGACAAAATATAACTTGCCAGTAATAAACACTGTGAAATATATAGTCTGTATTTTTAGGTATTTAAATAAAAGTAAACAAAATCTACCCTCCAATGGCTCCTTAAGCCGCTTGAGGGTAGATGAAAACATTACATGATCAAATAATGTAGGTTAAAGTCAGGTCGTTCGTTCAGTGACAGATCTAAGCGCTTTTGTATTTGGTTATGTAATTCTCTTTTTGGTTGGTTAACCAATAAATGATATAACTACCCGAGAATGTTACAAATTGTTTGTTTACTTTTATTTAAATACCTAAAGATACAGACTATAGTTCCAATAGTTCCAATAGTTCCAAAGAAAGTCGGCAGATGTCGACTCGGCAGATGTCGACTGGAGCGTTTCGCTACAATACCTATCAGCTGAACCTCGGATACGCAATCCAATATGTGCACAACCACTCACTATACACATTCAACAACACGGAAATACTCATAGTATTTTTAATATACGTCGAAAACTAACTGTAAAAGATGAAAAAATGTTCTCTGACACACTAATCTATCATTGACTGACCTAGGATTATTATTACTCAATCTTTTGATAAATCACGTGACGGTTTTGTAATTTTAGTTTATGCAAAGCCATCAATATTCTTGGGGACAACCACTGGTTTTGGACGACCTTCGTGAAATGAATCCACAAGCTAGCTTCTTCTATGATTCAATTATGAAAACCTTCGGTAAATAATAAATAATGCTTGACGGTGCTTCAACGGCAAAAGTAGAATTAAGTTCTCCGATGCACTGTTGTTGATTTAGAAGATTAAGATGATTAAAAAAATATATCGCACGCAAATGTTCTCGATTCAATTTCATACTATAGGCGATGCCACAATTTTTCAAGTGTAGGTACTTATCTCAACAAAATACGATTGCACCAAAAACTCTTTTTTTAGATTACCGTCTCAAAAGTTAAACTACACTGTAGAAATGTTAGTTGCCAGATGGCAGCACTGGCTTAGTCTATTCCCGTAATATAAAAAGTATCCCTCGCATCGACATACATATACATGTATTTTGATAATATTTCCCTCAGGACATAAAATCTAAAATTAAGGTAAGTTTTTAAGTTAGTAAAACGGACAATTTTGATAACTGTAATTTTTCGTTATAATTGTTTATTAAACTGGTTAGCCTTCATTTTATTTATTTAGGTATACCGGGGTACCAAAAATACTGGCGATCTGTTTAAGAGCATAATTTGAATCGTATTTTGAGTGAGAAGAAGTAGTTTTTTTTGTATGGGACACGTTGTCACAGCTGACCAACCCTATCGTATTGCGACTATGAAAAAGTAAGAGAAAATATGTTTGGACGCGTAAAAAACGTATTTTTTGTATAGGATAGGTGGTCCGGCCGGCCAACCCTCCTTCGCGAGAATTTTTTTTTCTTAATTTTTCATAATTTGAGTACGATTCCAAGTATCCCCTTAAAAGGATCACCAGTATTTTTGTTACACTTTGTATAGAATGAGAATATGTACTTAATTTTATCTACTACAAGAAAATTTTGCTTAAAATCTACTGTGAACACTGTTATCATGTGTGAATTCACAGTTTTACGTTCATAGTTAAAGTACTGAGCCTAAAATCTTACCATTTTATTGACTCCAGTATGTTTAATTAACAGACTAACGATTTAACACAATTTATGTGACTTATCATTAAACCATGGCTCGGGAAAAAAGTAGCCCTGGAGAGGAGGGAAATTACCTTAAAACGTTGAAATTATAAGAACTAATTGTATGAAAGAAAAAAAAATTCACCTCACTAGCTCGGAAAGCCCTTTTTTCGTTTTTTATCCACATGTGGTGAAATAGTTTTAAACGCATGACATTTGACAGCTAACAAAACATAAAACGCTAAAAGTGCTGAATTTTTAACATCACTATGAATGAATCGCATCGAGTAAAAACACTAAATACAGTCTTACAACTTTATTTTAATTCATAAATATCAGCATTCAACATTAATCTTCATTCTTGTTTTAAAAACGGATAAAATGTTCTGACAGTCCAATAAGTCTACGTACGAACGCATCCGAAATATATAAAAAACCTTTTACGTCAAAACTTTTCAATTTAATATTAAGGTTAAATATTCGCATGTTTTTCTAGTTTGTTATGTTAAAACTGAGTGATTCGAGTGATAAAGAAGTATTAACACCTTTTCTTATTTTCCTCGTTATAGTGAGGTGAAGTTTTGTGTTATACATGGGTGAAAGTTATTTAAAGTCTCGTCTATTGAAACTACGCTCAGCTAGGATTCTATTTTTGAACCACTCGCTTCGCTCGTGGTCAGTAATAGCATCTTTTCGCTAGCTCATGTTTCATATAACACTCGCAAATTAAATACAGCTTTCACCCCTTGTATAACAAATAACTATTTCATTATTATTGCTGCTCTTGTGCCATAAACTTGGGTGGTATAAAGAAAAAAAAATCCTTGTTTGGAATAGGAAAGAGAGGCATCAATTGTCATAAAAATACCTTTTGCCGAAAATGACAAACTAAGTGGTTTTTTTTGTGAATTTTCTTTAAAAAAAATAAAAGCATGTTTCCTTTCAGTGAATTGAGCTGTCTCTCATCAATTTAAGGTAGTTTCCCCCCAGGGCCCATATTTTTTTCCACCTGTATATATAAGATGTATTGAGGAGATGAAAATATTTTTAGGAACACAAAGTAAGTCCTTAAAAATAATATTCTACGAAATATAACCTATACAAAGCGGAATAATATAAATTGTGGTGTGTCAGGATAAATAATTAAATCTTTCTACATTTAAGTTCAAGGCGACCTATGTATAGTTGGTGAGCCCGCCTAAGAAGCTAGAAGTCCTGGGTTCGATTATAAGAGCATGTATTTGTTCCTATGTTAAGGATGTTTCCCATGTGTCCAAGAAGTATGTATTTATCTACGTAATAAGTATATACAAGCATGACTATGTTTGACAGTACATAGGAAAAAACTAAAAAAGATTTTTTTTTAGCTGAAACAGAGACTACAGCGACCTAAGAAGGTTAGAAAGGTATGTAGTATCTTTGAACTTTATTTGTTCAACCACGATTTAAGTACCTGTGATTTAAAAAAATAACCGGAGTTCAATGAAGAGATCAGTTTTATAAATATTTTAAACAAAAAAAGTACCGACTTCACTTAGGATCCGCTATTCCAAGAGGAAATGGCTTGAGTTGCTGTAAAAAATAGTGAAATCACTATAGGTGTGCCTGAAATAGTTGAAGAGTTCCCTCGATTTCTCCAGGATCCCATCATCAGATCCGGACCTGGTGACAATAGGACAAATTGTGAAATATACTCTTTTAAACAAAAAAAAGAATTTTCCGAATCGGTTCAGCCGCCTTCGAATAATTGGTGAACACACATAAAAAAACCGGCCAAGTGCGTTTCGGACTCGTGCATGGAGGGTTCCGTACCATTATTTATAAAAACCAGCCGTAGCTACTATCGAATAAATTATTATCGCAAGGTCGTATCTGCTTAAGTACGTAGTTTTTGAAGATAACTCAAAAATACCTAAACCGATAATGTTCAAACTAATTTTAGTTGAAAAAATATTTAAAGATGTATCTTCTTGATTTTTTTCATAATTTTTAGACTTAGGGTTCAAAAGTTACAGGGGGGGGACACAATTTTTTAGACTTTCGGAGAACATTGTATTTTTAGAGACCTATCGATTGATGTGCATCATGTTGATTTTCGGCAAAAAATGTTTAACTAAGTAGCGGCACACACATTACACTTAATGTAAAAAATAATTATGATACGTGAAATAAAACAACTTTAAACGGATTATATCGCGTATACTGAACTTAAATTACATCCCGACGTTTCGAACACTTTACAGTGTTCGTGGTCACGGGTTGACTGAGGAAAACATATTTACCCCCATCTCAAATTACAATGTACAAAAAACTACCCACATGTATAACATTAAATAAAAACAATAAAGGTGAGTGTACATGCCAGAAGGGCCAATAAAGCTCTCGTAGTTCTACAATAGCTAATTATTGATCTACTACAACTTTAATTAAAGTTGTTTTATTTCATGAATAACTATCGCGGCAACCGTAGACAATATTAATGATACGTCTTATAGTCTTAGATAAATAATTAAATCTTTCTACATTTAAGTTCAAGGCGACCTATGTATAGTTGGTGAGCCCGCCTAAGAAGCTAGAAGTCCTGGGTTCGATTATAAGAGCATGTATTTGTTCCTATGTTAAGGATGTTTCCCATGTGTCCAAGAGGTATTTATTTATCTACGTAATAAGTATATACAAGCATGACTATGTTTGACAGTACATAGGACTAAACTAAAAAAATTTTTTTTTAGCTGAAACAGAGACTACAGCGACCTAAGAAGGTTAGAAAGGTATGTAGTATCTTTGAACTTTATTTGTTCAACCACGATTTAAGTACCCGTGATTTAAAAAAATAACCGGAGCACATAGGGGTATTTGACCCAAAAAGCTGGCCAAAACTATTTTTTTTTCATTTTTGGTATTATTATCACTTGGATGTATCGATTTGTACAAAACACGTTATTTTGGGGTTGTTTAGATACAATTTGGGGCATTTCATGACATTTTATTGTAAAAAAAAAACAAACAATTCAAAAAAATATGTACAAAAATCACTTTGATGACACTACTACTCTTCTTCCTCTGAAGAACCATCTTTTGTATCAGAAGTTTCTTCATTGTCGTTGTCGTCGTCACTGTGAATGGCTACTTCAGGCGGAATCATTAGTTCTCTAGCTTCCTGACTAAAATTCTTGGCTGCTTTGCGTGGCCTGGGTCTGATACTACTAATGTATGGGTCAGAAGTTAGGAGCAATCGATTTAAAATGTCCAAATTGCATTGTTCCCTAGAACATTTTCTTGAGAAGCTTTGTCTATATTGCCGGAAATGTTTGTTTCGGGCCTCTGATGCCTCTTCTGACAAACATCCTATTGGCAATAAGGCATGCTTTATTACAATGGAGCCGTGAGTCAATATTTTGTGCACAGTGGGGGTCATTGGGCACCAGGGATAAAGTTCTACATACAGTCTTGCTGTTTCATCGCAATAAGTTTCAAACTTGTTCAATTCAATTTTTTGTCCGCTTGATATGACCTCCAAAACTGTGGCGAACCTTTTAATTAAGCTGAGGTCTATTTCGGTTATCCGGGCCGATACTTCAGCATTCATAAAGAACCTTCTACTTGTGTTCCCGTCATTGCTGGTACCAAAACCCTGCTTAGGAAAGTCTACTATCAATCCTAGCTCCTCCTTGAACTGTGTCTGAATGTTTTGTTTTCTGGTTTGGATAATATTTTTCTCTTCTTCTGTTAGTCTTTTTTGCCATTTTTTTATCGGTAACTTGTAGGAAAGGTGCAATAATGTCTCGAAAAACCGAATTCGAGCATGCAATATCGAAAAACCGAATTCCAAATTAACAATATCAGACTCTTTGGGCTTGATCAGCTTATTAAAATCTTTGGAAGTTTTTTGGCAAATATAACACCTCATGGTTGACTTATTATCACTGGCTGCGTTGCACACTTTTCCGTCTACCATAGTCATAACCATTTTATGACTCACAGATATGTCCTTGTCACCTATTTTGGATTTTGTATCTTGCAGCTCTCTCATCTTCTGGTTATAGTAACTTATTTCTTCGGTTGTCACATCCTTAGTCTCGTGAATGAACCTTATCCTCATGGGTCTACAAAATCGTGGTGAGGACGGTGTTGGGTTTTGCCATATAACTTTTTTGTTGGTCTTACAAATTAATTGAAGAGGCACCATTGAAGACTGAAATATACTTGCATCGGAATCACTTTGATTTTCAAATTTTTGTTTGTATTGCACTTGTTGCGACCCATCGCAGCCCCATTTTACCACCAGTTGTAGGGAACCTAGCTCTTCTACAGTTAATGTGATCAAAACTTCATCCAAATACAATATAAGTCGTTCAACTGTATGGTCCAACAAAGCCTGTAAACCCACTTCTGCACAATTTGCTGTAACTATAAACGCTTCTTGAGCAGGATAACATTCTTTCTTTGCTTTCTGTAAAATGCTGTAACAGGGATATAGCTTTTTTTGGCTTCTGCGTATGATTTCATACTGATTTCGTGTCAAAGAAGCTTCTACAAACATAGAGAGGGCTTCTGTAGAGCTTATTTGTGATGTATAATTAGGAGTGTCATTTTTTCTAAAGGCTTTTCGGTATTTTTCTCCTCTCGTGGGCGATGTCAGTATATCCTTAACCACATTCGAACCACTCGAATTGCCGGTTTTACGAAGTATCATCTGGCTGGCATAGAGGATCTCAGCAGCTTCATGATTTTGCCTTAAATCTTCCGTTTTGCGGCGTTTACTGCGTTCACTTAAACTTTCAAATTCTTTTTGCGGACGACCAGTAGCAGAAGAATGAGGTTTGCGATTCCCGGGAAATTGCAATGTCCCTTGTAACCAGCTTTGATTCTTTTTTAAGAACCCATGCTTAGATCTGTTTGAATTGGCCCATCTAGCCTTCATTTCAGATTTCAATCGAGAAAAATTGCGACGAAATTCATCTGCCTCATGTACTGAGCACGTAGCCTCACTGACAAACTTATGCTCAACTGAATCCAACTTCTTTGAGAAGTCACACTCATTGAAGTCTTCGGTCATGAGAAATATGGCTTCTCGAGTTAAAATTTTCACGCCAGAAGTACCTGTCGGCAGCAAAATGTTAATTATAGTACCATGGTTGCAATACAAAGTTTGTTTGGTACAATCCATATTTAATTGAAAAATCAATAAAAAATACGTTCGGCGGTTTTCGGCACCTAATTTTTATATTATTAAAATCATTACAAAACGTTCTATCAGATAAAGTAGAAAAAACAACCGGGGAAGGTCCGGAAGTATAACTTTTTTACCAGTGCTAGTAATAAATTTCAAATAAATCAGCATTTTTAAGGTACTTTATAAAACTACACAGTTTGAGAGTACGTGATCTTAGAAAGCGAATTGAATGATACTTAAAACATGTACATACCTGGTTCAATATTATCCATTGCAGCCATCACTGAATAAAACTTGCTTTCGTATTTTAATATAGCTTACTAAAATTATATTTATTACGATTAGCCTTTCGTAATGCCCGGACATTTAGCAAAGCACACAAATGACGACTAAATGGTTATTTTCTGATAAGCCTACCAGAACAAAACTATGTGGGCAGTGAGCGTCATGTCATCAGCTACAGATATTCAACTGTTTTTCTTTGAATTTTGTATTTTTTTCTTTTTTACTTTCGGCCAGCTTTTTTAATCAGATACCCTTATGTGCGGAGTTCAATGAAGAGATCAGTTTTATAAATATTTTAAACAAAAAAAGTACCGACTTCACTTAGGATCCGCTATTCCAAGAGGAAATGGCTTGAGTTGCTGTAAAAAATAGTGAAATCACTATAGGTGTGCGTGAAATAGTTGAAGAGTTCCCTCGATTTCTCCAGGATCCCATCATCAGATCCGGACCTGGTGACAATAGGACCAATTGTGAAATATACTCTTTTAAACAAAAAAAAAGAATTCTCCGAATCGGTTCAGCCGCCTTCGAATAATTGGTGAACACACATAAAAAAAACCGGCCAAGTGCGTTTCGGACTCGCGCATGGAGGGTTCCGTACCATTATTTATAATAACCAGCCGTAGCTACTATCGAATAAATTATTATCACAAGGTCGTATCTGCTTAAGTACGTAGTTTTTGGAGATAACTCAGAAATACCTAAACCGATAATGTTCAAACTAATTTTAGTTGAAAAAATATTTAAAGATGTATCTTCTTGATTTTTTTCATAATTTTTAGACTTAGGGTTCAAAAGTTACAGGGGGGGACACAATTTTTTTGACTTTCGGTGAACATTGTATTTTTAGAGACCTATCGATTGATGTGCATCATGTTGATTTTCGGCAAAAAATGTTTAACTAAGTAGCGGCACACACATTACACTTTATGTAAAAAAAAAAATGATACGTGAAATAAAACAACTTTGAACGGATTATATCGCGTATACTGAACTAAAATTACATCCCGACGTTTCGAACACTTTACAGAGTTCGTGGTCACGGGTTGACTGAGGAAAACATATTTACCCCCATCTCAAATTACAATGTACAAAAAACTACCCACATGTATAACATTAAATAAAAACAATAAAGGTGAGTGTACATGCCAGAAGGGCCAATAAAGCTCTCGTAGTCCTACAATAGCTAATTATTGATCTACTACAACTTTAATTAAAGTTGTTTTATTTCATGAATAACTATCGCGGCAACCGTAGACAATATTAATGATAGTTTCCGAGTAAAATGGTTGTGACATACGGACAGACAAACAGACATGACGAATCTATAAGGGTTCCGTTTTTTGCCATTTGGCTACGGAACCCTAAAAATTGCAAAAAAAAAACAAAGATCCTAACGAATTGAGAACCTCCTCTTTTGAAATCTTGAAGTCGGTTGAAAAGACCTTTTTACTATTTTGTTTATTATTTATAAAAATATTAGAAATAGTTATAAACCAGCGTAATAAAATATTATGAATAACTAAACATTTAAACAATATTTATTGAATAATTCCTAAATAAGCTGTAACAAATGCTGGTAATCCTTTTAAAAGCATAATTTGTATCGTATTCTAATTATGAAAAACTAAGAAAAAAAATTTTCGCGCGAAAAACAAATTTGTTATATATGGAGGGTGGGACCGAGTGATTAGATCTGTTCCCCGAAATCGTTAATTCCGCGTAGCAAAATTTCCATTCGCATTTTTCCCCACACGAACTTTTACGCATTCTCGTTCTTTATCATTCATAAATAATGCCAGTGTCATAATTTCCTAATAGGGAACTTATCCGATCTTTTTGTTTATCATTTGCGTATATTACCAGAATCATATGTTCCTAATAGCGTACTTATCCAATCCTTTTGTTTATCATTCGCGATTATTACAAGAGGCCGGAGTGTTAGGTATCTTGGGTTCACAACACACCCGACTCGCTGTCAAAAAAGAAATAGAGTGCCAGAGTCACCGTTAGGTACGACGACGAGCGAAGCGAGGAGGAGTATTAGGTATCTTGCGTTCACAACATACCCGACTCGCTGTCAAAAAAGAAATACAGTGCCAGAGTCACCGTTAGGTACGACGACGAGCGAAGCGAGGAGGAGTGTTAGGTATCTTGCGTTCACAACACACCCGACTCGCTGTCAAAAAAGAAATACAGTGCCAGAGTCACCGTTAGGTACGACGACGAGCGAAGCGAGGAGGAGTGTTAGGTATCTTGCGTTCACAACACACCCGACTCGCTGTCAAAAACGAAATACAGTGCCAGAGTCTATTTTCGCGTTTCAGAAAAATATCGCGTAAGTAAAAAAAAATATTGCAAAAATAAGCGTCTGGGAAACTTTGGCCATAGACAAACTATCGTTTAAGAATTATAAATATTGTGATAAATATCGTTTGGCCATTTTTTAGAATGAGGAAGCAAGCAAATGAGAAAAAAAGCGGCTGGAGGAAGTCCGAGTGGGGAAAAATGCGAATGGAAATTTTGCTACGCGGAATTAACGATTTCGGGGAAGAGATCTACGTTCTCGTGGGACCACCTATCCTATACAAAAATAGGTTTTTTTGCGTCAAAACATTTTTTCTCTTTTTCATTGTCGCAATACGATATCAATTAAATATGCCCTTAAATGGATCACCAGTATTTTTGTTACATCCTGTATAAACTCACATTCTGTATAAACTCTAAGTTGTAAAATGTGCTTCTTTCTGATACCGATACTGCTACAACTTTGCCTACGATGCTCATCTTTGCCTGGCTTGAAAAACATGGTATTCTTTACGAAACAACTATTTATATCTTATTATCCGCTATTTATACCTTCAATAGCTGTCTGGTGAAGAAAACCATGTTTTTCAAGCCAGGCAAAGTTGTAGGAGTTGCAATGTAGCAGTACTTTAGAGTTTTATGTTATCCTTTGATGCGTTTTATCAAGCATAATCACTATATGAGGCGGGTAAGTGAGCCAAAATATTTTTGATTAAGTTATAACAACCAAATAATATTATTTACTTGACGATTTGTTTTGTTTTGTGATGTGGCTATAACAGAAGAAGAACAGCTATATACACCGTGGGCTCGGGTAACCATAAAAATCATAACCACGCATTTCTGAGACCACGGAAAAAACTTATTTGCACATGAAAAGTAAATGTTATCAATAAAATGATCGCTTAAAACGAATTGGTTCCTTTTTTTCGCAAAAATATTTTGTACAAAGTGTTCATTGTCAATTTGATATCCGTCAATAAGCATTTATACTATGCTAATAGTGGCAACAACGCCATCAAAAATGCGTTTTGCGCTGAAATATATAAATAATTAAAAATTGGTATTAACTCTGAAAGTATGTGTATTCCCAAAAAGTTTTAGGAAATTTTAGTTTCTAAATATGATCAGGAATACACTGTTAAAATCTTTCGGGTTTTAAGTTTAACAGCCCATGTTGTATAAAATACTAACTAGTAGTACGGGCGGCGGCCGTAGGATCTGCTACGTTAAATGATACAAAGATAAGCCCTATGGCACATGTTCTTAAAAGTGATGCTGATTTCCGAAAAAATAGTAAAAAACATTAAAATTGGCCGAAAGCACAAAAAAATACCACTTCCGTTGTAATAAATGGATGGTATTTAGCTATGTCATTGTATATAAAGATAACACTTGTGGCCAAAAACTGTAATATATTTTTAGGTACCAAAAATCCCAGTCTGCCAGTTCCTGTAAGTAGCGAATTTGACTCCAAATTTACGTCACATTTAAACCAGTCTGCCGGGCACTTCCGGCCATGCAGAAACTGGCAGACTGGGTTTTTCCGTACCTAAATACAAATGACTATTTGTTGCCACAAAAATCATCTTAATATCTAATGCCGTGCCGTAGGTAAATACCATCCATTTTTAAAACCGGAAGTGGTACTTTTTTGTACTTTCGGTACCAACTCTAATTTTTTTAACTCTTTTTTCGGAACTTTCAAGAACATGTGCCATAGGGCTTATCTTTGTATCACGTAACGTAGCAAATCCTACGGCCGCCGCCCGTACTATAGGTTTGTAGCCCTTGAGGTGGTTATCTGATAGCTAGATAACCACCTCAAGGGCTCCGTATATGTGTGATCAGACCCTTGAGAAATGACAAAATTGAGGAGAAAAAAACTACTAAAGCAAATTATTTTTGGTTGTTTTTAGGGTGATTCGTGAGTGGCAAACTTTCAATTCGCGTAACAAAATCTACAATTTGTAAGGAACTGAATAAAAAAATGTGTGGCATTATAATGTCGTTTTCTTAATACAATCCCGGATTATGGTTAATGCGAAATCAAAACCAGTTAGTAGGTATATTTTCTGTCTTCTACTACTATTTGTTTTTTCTTCGTGTTTCATTTCTGTATCCTAAACTAATGAATGATTATAGAGGTAATGTACATCTACATAGGTATGGTAAGTACCGTCAACCGGGGTCAATGGAGACAATTTTGAACTTTGAGTAAGATTTTAACGGAATATTTCCATGAACGACCCCAATAGGTTTTAAAACTTTAATCTTATGTTATAGAACCTATTTTTGATAGTTTAATTACCATACAATCAATCAAAATCCTCTTTTTTTAAAAAAAACCTGCCGCCCCTATTACACGTTTGTTGTTTATGAGATTCAGGCAAAATCAAAATATTATTAACATTAAATGATGTTAAATTTTTTTCCAAATATTGTCCAAATTCGTTGGACATTGGTGATAAAATATGCGGGCAGTGCAGAGTTAAAGCATATCGGCAACGAACTACTAGATTATTTGAAGAGTTTGACTCAAGCGGTTCGATTAGCGAGGCGTACGAAAATGACAATTGTGACAGTACCTATGAACCTGAACCTGAAATTGAAAAAGACAGTGAAAAGGTAACTTTGACCATGAAAAGAACCATAAGTACCCATAAATACTGTTGCATATGTGGTAGTAAAAACAGTTTACAAACAATCCCTGACAAGGCCCGGATACAAGCATATACATTGAAAAAAATATACGTTCCCCAAGGAAATCGTTGCTGTCGATCACATATCAAAAAAAGACAGGTTTTTCGAAAATGACTTAAATACTTTAAAGGTATATTCGAATTTATCAGAATTATCTATTACGGACATAACTAAAATGTTCCAAGGAATGGCTGTTAATACTGATGTAACGCTATACAAAAAAATAATTGATCAATCAATTTCTGATAACCAATTACATATATTAACAGGCCTCAGCTGGGAAAACTTAAATCAGTTAAGAGATGGTTTGAAATCAATGCGTGATACTTCAAAAAGGACTGTAATTCAAGCTCTAGTGGTTATTTTTTTGCAAAGTTGCGAACTGGTGGGTCTGACAGATTAGTTAGTGCAATGCTTCAGCTAGAAACATATCAACACGTTTCTGAGTATAGCTCTAGTGTCATAGAAGCATTTGAGAAGGACATTCTTAGTAACTTTGGCTTGCATTCACAAACGCGGCAGTGGCTAATTGAGAATCAAACGACCGAAATTGCCAGAAAACTGCACAACACCGATGATAAACTTATTTTAATATGTGATGGTACTTATGCTCGACACCAAAAAAGTACAAATAATGACTATCAAAGAAAGTCGTATTCGGGACAGAAAAAACAACCACTGTGTAAACCGTTCACAATCTGCACCACCACTGGATACGTCGTTGACATGCTAGGTCCATTCGAAGCAAATCTAAATGATGCACAAATACTTCGAAGCATCATAGATGAGCCTAATGGCTTAAGTACGTTGATGCAGCCGGGAGATATATTTGTGTTAGATAGAGGATTCCGTGACGTAGTTGAGCATTTAAAATCTAAAGGTTACGAAGTTTTAATGCCCGCTCTTAAAGGTAAAAAAAAACAGCTTTCTACCAAAGACGCAAACGAATCAAAGTTTGTTACAAAAATACGCTGGGCTGGAGAATATTAAAAATGAAATATAAGCTGCTGGATTATCTGGACAACAAGTTATTACCAAAAATAAGGAGTTATTATCGCATAGCGTGTTATACTTTGAACTGTTTTGTTGACCGACTGTATTCCGATAAAACTATGACAAACGAGATTTTGGAAAGAATGATAGAAAAAAAAGATGCAGTAAACACATTGGCGACATTTGTGGAAGAAAACGGTTGGCTTCGAAAACGATTACCCTTCTGTAACGTAACTTCCAGGGACATAATTGATTTTCCGGAACTAAATGAAACCAATTTAAAAATATTGTTTACCGGAACCTATCAACTGGGTCAAGCCGTATCATACTTGGCAGAAATGCTATTAGAAGATGGCTCACTAAACATGCAATACGTTAAAGACCAATCCAATATTTTAAAAGTGCAAGTAAGATCTAGACACATTACGAAAAATTGTTACAGATGCTTCATAGAATACACACCCGATAGCAACGAAGTAAACGCCATCAAACAGTATTTTTGTGAATGTGCTAACGGCTTACGAACAGTGGGCTGTTGTTCACACGTCGCAGCGATAATTTATTTTCTATCGCATGCAAGATACATTGCAGAAATACCAAAACCCGCGGAAAAATTGGCGAGATTGTTCTCTTTGAATAATATGGTGGTTGTTATAAATGAGAACAGTGACGAAGATGAGTAGTAAATTGAACCACAAGACCTTATTACCGGTGGCAATAGGTATTATCTGTTACGCTAGTATTGATGTTTCATACAACTACTAAATTGTAAATAGTACGATGTAATAAATGTAAATATTATACGTTTTTTTTTTAACTTTAATACAATCTATGTTTTTTTTTTCAACTATGACATAATAAAACGCATTAGGTATATGTAAAAAAAACATTTATTTAGTTACAACAGTATACAGTCGATGTCAAACCCTGTTTACACTATCAACCTTATTTCATAGCAATAATGTGAAAAATATAAGCTTCGCTTTGACTTTGACTTTCTACACATCACTACCCTTGTTCCGGCAGAACAGTTCATTGGCGCAGATAGGGCAATATAGTACTTGTGTTTGAAATTCTTCTTCAGCAGAAAAGTCTTCAGGAGACCAGTACTGCCGACAACAGTCCTCACAGAAGCCTGTCGCCACCATTCCCTCCTCCTTTAGTGAGACGGTGTAGTTGGAAAGTTTATAGAAAAACATGTCCACGTATATAGTATTAGGTAACGACAGGCAATACAGCGTGTAACGCATATCTTCAATCTAAAAACATAATAAATGACGTCAATATATATAACCACAATAGCGTAAATTATTATCTATTTATTAATTAAGGAATGCCTCGAAAGCATAGAACTACTTGCCTGTTCAAAGTATGACAAATAATTGCCAAAAAAGTTTGTTTTCTGGTCAATAATTTTT